>OY997264.1:352767276-362767276 GCA_963921465.1 Triticum timopheevii
TACATTGGATTTCAACATAAAGTGGTTTCAAATATTTGAAAATCCAAATTGATGGATACAACCTTATGAATCTGAGATCATGCCATTTGTAAACCATATTTATGTATAAATGGTGTTGTGCTTTTGAAAGTATATATGTAAAAAAATGATGTATATAGAATGTAATTCCAATTGAAAATGGATCCCGCCCGAAAAAAATAGTAGAATACAAACGGGATTCGAATTGAGTTGGCACGGTAAATGTGCACTGTGCAAAATTTGAACGAAGCGGGGAAAGTCGCAGTAACCGACCGAAACCAAAATCTGCGAGATGGAAATCACTACTGCCTATCCCTGCCGCGCAAAGCCTATCTACTGGATTTCTATAGGTTTCGGAAGGGGTAGGTTTGTAATTTCACCCCAAACGTGACGTAACCGCCTCTCACCTGGATTCATACACGGTGGGCGCCAAAACACAGTGTGCCCTCGGCTGAAATCGACTCCCTCCCCCATTCATATTCATACACGGTGGGCACCAAAAACAAACTCTCGTCGGCAAATATTCGGTGTATGCGAGATTACCGTCCTATCCCCAACCACTAATGTTGCTGTGATGTAGTAGAAATTTGAAACGGGGGCTAAGTTGTAAATTTCCTTGCAATTGAGACAAGTGCGCCCTGACTACATGGTTCCCCCCTTCCTCTCTACCTCCCTTTTCCCCATTCGTACTCCGTGGGCGCCAAAACACCCTCTCCACCCGACCCTCCTCCGTCCGCCGCCGTCCGCCACCCCATCCACCGCCATCCTCCTCCACCATGCCGGAGCTGATACCCCGACGCCGCCGTCCATTACAAGAGATCGACCTCTCTCATCCACGCCTTCGGACTGGGATCCTTGCATCCCATCCTCTCGCTTCATCCCCGCCGTCGTCCACCTTGCCGGCGCCGCTCCTACGACCGTCTCGTCCACCATGCCCCGCTGCCACCTTCTACCCTCCTAGATCTGCTTCCACGCCGCCCACAGCCATCGCTACCGCAGCACCGTCAAATTTTCACCAGATGCGTACACGGCGCCGCACCAGAGGCGGTACTCTTTCGTATCTGCTCAACTTATTTATCACAGCAAGAAAATAGATCGCCACTGCTTTACTCTGATTTCTTGTCTTGGTTGCGAAGGTGCCTTTGTCTGGTTTGCACCTTCAGATCCGCCATGGCACGCTCAACACTATACTCCCAATGCTTATGGTTTTCCCCTTTTATATTCCACACTAGTTAAATCACAGTAGACTAAATTTCAAAATTGGGTCAGTCGATTTTTCAGAGCTCGCCGGAGTTCGCCGGTGCGATCCAAGGGGCTCGGGTGGTTGTGGGGCCTCGCCGAACGAAAAAAACTCGACGCGAGTGGGGGGTGGGGGTTGCGTAGGAACACAGGTGGTGGGGGCCGGTGGTCCGGCCGGTGGCCCGTGAGGTGTTCTATATGGGAAGAATCACAGACGAGGAAGAAGAAGGGTTAGGAGACGTAGGATCTTCATCCAACCGCTTGAAATGGTCGAGAGACAGCTGGGAGTTGCATTCTTAATGCGCTCTGGTTCATCATGTGTGGCCACTGCGCAACCAACATTTTATTATCCAAAATCTGCTTGCTCTTCTTTACCATGTTCGATAGTGCTGGCCTGTACATGATCGATAGGCTTTCAATTAGTAGAGGCAATACAACACCGTATTTTCAAGCCAGTTCCACTTTCCCGATTTATATATCGTGGTTATGGTGTGCCCCTGTTATGTACACTATGATCTGCCTAGTTGTTGTGTGCTCTTGTTATCATGGTTTGGCAATAAACTATCTATACAGTATATTATGAACCTATCATCTGCCAGCTATCCTTACTTCTGGAGCCTATTTTTTTGTGTACTTGTGCCAGATTATATAAATGCATGCACGATATTACAGCACACATGAGCTCTCTCATCAGAATCCAGTGATAGCACATAAGTGTTTACAGGGGCGCCCCTATATTAGAATATCATCTGCATTACAAAGATAATCTCACAACTATTTATGTTTTCATGGTCTTAGATATTATACACAATTACAGTGAATATCAGAATCCGCGCATCAGAAGAATATTGTGGAACACTGCAATGACTTACAAAATTGGCACGAAGGCATGTAGTGCCATTTTGGAAGCAATGAAACTCGTACGCTCCCCACCTGTTGATTCTTGTTCAGAATATCATTCTAATGACTATTCTATCCTCGAGGAGTCAAAGGCAGATGGCTTGTCCTGTTCACCCATCAAGGTGCCTATTCTAATTTGGCAAGGTTTTATTGATTGCGCGTATCTTGTATATGTTGTCTTGCTTTTCTTCTACTTTGTTGCACCACCATCTACTTAGTTTTCTGATCATATAACTCGAGATGCTATGCCCATCCATCTGTCGTCATACCATGTTTTTTCACTCAAATGCTATTCTTGTGCATCATACATCAAAAAGGAAGAGGGTGATTGCCGAACCTGAAGGAGCACCAGCAAAGTCCTTGAAAAACGTGGTGGTGCCGGAGAAATCAGACAGCGCCCCACTTATATTGGTTGTACAACCAGTGACAAAAAACATAGGATCGACTCCAGCAGACTGTACCCATACTTCACTGGCCACACCACTAGCCCTACCACACAGGACCTGCACTCCAGCAAAAGGTATACCGATTTCATTTGCCATAGCACCAGCCGTACCACAGAAAAATCCCACTCCAGCAAAAAGTACAGCAAGTCCACCAGCCGAAGACCTATCCCAACTGCAGAGACAGCCAATTCCTGCAGATTGGAACCCCATTCCATCTATTCCCAGTTTAAAAGACAATGCTTTCAATGTTGTTAGGGACTACGTGCATATATTCCCATCATGGGAAGATTATAGTGAAGACAAACACCATTTTCACATCTTCCTGTCCAACTTACGTGTAAGTGCTATTATTCATGGTTACTATTTTCCTGTTTTCTACTAATCGAACACATCAATGATTTACATTACAATGTTGTAACTAGGTGAGGGTCAATCTGGATAGTCATGACGAGCAAAGCTTGCTTGTGCTTTCCAAGGAAGCATTGCAGCAGTATCGGTGTTACCTGAGGAAATCACACTTTGATGGCAAGTCTATAAACGAATTTCCGGTGAAGTCTCTTGTGCTAAATTTAGAAGACATTGAATGGAAAAACCTTGTTATGCACTGGTCTCGTTCCCAGGACGAGGTACTGTCTATGAAATCACATGACAATTTGAACTTCTACTTTTCCGCATGTGCCTTACGGATCTTTTTTGCAGGAAATCAGCTCGAAGAAGAATTCCGGTTTAAAAAGAACGACAGGATATCGCAAATATGCTGCCTGCTGCTTTGCTCTTGTTAGTACCTGTTGTCCTGTATCACTGTAGTTGCATACATACCTGGTTCATTATGTGACAGCAGTATGCATGATAGCTTGCTTATCAATTGTTCGCTCCAAATTATCTGATCTGTATGAATGGTTACATTAGTGTAGAATATATCCAATGCCAATGAATTTTTTTAGATCTTCATTGTTCTTGTAAGTACATGCTGTCCTTTATGAGTGTACTTATATTGACAGGTAGTTGTTCATGTACCATCACTCTGCAGCTTATTTTCCTTTACCCTCCATTTTCTACACATCATATCTATATTTACTCTTACCATAAGGTTGGTACTGAAGAAGTTTAGCTGTGCATTGCTCTTGGATGTGCCTTTTGCCTGTATCGTTGCACATACATTTATAGCTACTTGGTTATGTAGCATCACTCTTCATCTTATCTTAACTCCATTTTTTCCTATATTATCACATCTATATTTACTCTTAACAAAATGTAGAATAAAGGCAATGCTTATGAAGAACATTCTGTGCTAAACTTCTTGAATTGCCCCCCCCCCCCATCAGCATGGACAAGGGCTTTATAGAGCCTATCTTCACCAGTAATGTAAGTTTATCCTTCTCAAGCCTTCAAACTTTGTTGTGTATATTTGGTTAGGCATGACTACAACAACTGTTTATTTTTGGTGTTTGCATCAAATTGCATGTTCAAAGTTTATTATGTAGTTCATAAACAAAAGTTTGTCCTTCTCAATTTATGTTTTCAGTTGTACAACCAAGTTCCTTCTTCATACCATGTAAATTAAACTATACAGAGCAAGTGATCTTCTTTTGCACTGCATGTATGGTTCTGTTCTTCATCCGTAATCCAGTGGTGTGGTGAACCTACCCACTACAGCACGATGTCATATTCTGCAATGTATTAACTATGAACAATGTCATATCATTCTACTATTATTTAAACCGCCTCTTTATTTGGCAATCTGAAATGGGATAAAGATAGCACACTAACCATTGATACTTATGAGTTCTTGATCTGTAATCCAGTGGTGTCGTGAAGCTGCCAACTGCTTCACAATGTCAATTCCTGCCATGTCTTGACCTGAACAATACCATATTGTGTTAATGCAATTTTAAATTGTGTCACTTTATTCGTCAGTAAGAAATGTGATGAATTGTCAGCACTGATACTTTTATGTGCAAAACATGTCATCTGTCTGCTTGTTTATCTTTCAGAGTGAGGAAGATATAAGTGTTGAACAAGCGCAGTCTCATGATCTTGCTCAGCTGCTTGCGCTGCAGCTCCCCATCAGGGCTAACCTTTCTTGATCTCTATTGAAGTGTTGTCGGTTTTGTATATTATTTTGTCGGCGTGTTTATTTGCACTGGTGGCAATCTTTGATGCCCAGTGTATGTAATCTGCTGTCTGCTTGTGCTTTATTATCATAGTGGCGAACTTTGATGCCCAGTGGATGTAATATGCCGTAATTTCTTTATTGTATAGTCTAGGTTTTTTCTTATTCACGATGCTGCAGTTATTTTACTGTATATATATCCTGTCTTCATAGTAAACCGGCCAAACTGTAAAATTACGGTACATAATCGGGCCATCATGCAATCACGATGTATGATCCGCATCATGGGCCCCGTCAAACTGGCCCACTAGTAGATTCGGGCCTTTAGTAGGCCGAGTAATCCCCGGCCCTCTTTTCGCAAGAAAACTTAATGGGCTTTTAGGAGGCTGAGAAGTAGGCTGGGCCTGAAACGTGCTGAATAGCTCACGGGCCGGCGGCAGCCCGAAATGGACCCCGGCCGATGATTGTGCGAATCAATTCACTGGATTTTAACAGGCCAAAGTTGTCTCGGTCCTTGTTTGGCCCAATCAGATATCGGCTGCGAGCAGGCCGGATGCAAACCGGGCCGTAGTAAGGCCCAACTATATGGCGGGCTTTTAACAGGCCGAAATTAATATAGGGCCGAAATGTTAAATGTGCCCTTAACAGGCCGAAACTAATATCAGGCCGAATTACTAAATGGGCCTTTAGCAAGTGGGCCCAAAAGCATAGCGTTCAGTCAACGGGCCGAATCTGATATGGGCCATAATTGAGCCCAAAGCCTCTTAAAGGGCCGGACCTGATCTGGGCCGTGATTTGGCCTAGAAAGTGGGAGGCTTTTAACGGGCCAGATCTTATATGGGCCATTACTAGGCCCGGAACGTAGCAGGCCATTAATGGACCGGATCAATTATGGGCCGGCATTTGTCCCAAAACATGGCAGCCAGTTAATGGGCCGGCCTACTAGGGTCCTCAAAATCTTGTGGGCCTACAGCTGGGCCGGCCCATTAATGTTGGCGAAATCTCATGGGCCTTTAGCTGGGCCGGCCCATTATGATCCGCAAGAATTTTGTGGGCCTTTACCTCGGCCGGCCCATTATGGCACACAAAAATCTTCTGGGCCTTTACCTGGGCCGGCCTATTATGGCCCGCGAAATCTTGTGGGCCTTTAGCTGGGCCAGCCCATTATAGTCCGTGAAATCTCGTGGGCCTTTAACTGGGCCGGCCCATTATGGGCCGCCAAATCTTGTGGGCCTTTAGTTGGGCCGGCCCATTTAAACTTGATTGGCCGTGCCACGTGTTGACGTATCATAGGCGCCGTCTGTCCAGTGAGTGGACGACATCTGTCCCAACGATGAGCCGACACGTGTTTCCTCCAGCCAATGATGATTTTACACGTGGAAAATCCCCATTGGTCGGGGCTGTTAACGGGTTATCGAATCCAACACCCGACCCGATAGCTTAACGGCGTTCCGTTATGGTAGATGCCACGTGTCGGTCACCCTTGACGATAGCACTTCTGTGACGCGCGATTTATCGTCATCGAAGTGGACACTTCCGTGATGATAATTTTGGTAATGTCATGGAACACTTCTACGACATCACAGGTATGACTATCTTGATTCTGTCATAAATTTGTCATGGATGTACATGCATGACAAAAAACGCGACCTACTGTGACAAACATGTATCATCATGGAAGTGTATTTTTTTGTAGTGACACTAGTATCCATCCCGAATACCCTGCAATGGATGTTGGAATAGGTCAAGAGAGTGCGACCATGGGAGACAACAACCGTTTCCTTAGTAACATCAGTCGTGCCCTGTATATAGACAAGAAGAGGTGATCCATCGGAATAAGTTTCTAGGCGCCACTATGTATGTAGGTACTGCTCGTCTTCATGCCCGTGATCATCACAATCACCATCGTCATCTCTGAGGGAGTCCGGGATTAGGGGGTCCTTGGACTGCCGGACTATATACTTTGGCCGGACTGCTGGATTATGAAGATACAAGATTGAAGACTTCGTCCCGTGTCCGGGTGGGACTCTCCTTTGCGTGGAAGGCAAGCTTGGAAATTCGGATGTGTAGATCTCCTTCTCTGTAACTGACTCTGTGTAACCCTAGCCCCATCTAGTGTCTATATAAATCGGAGGGTTTAGTCCATAGGACAACATACAATCATAATCATAGTTAGCTTCTAGGGTTTAGCCTCTACGATCTCGTGGTAGATCAACTCCTGTAATACTCATATCATCAAGATCAATCAAGCATGAAGTAGGGTATTACCTCCATCGAGAGGGACCGAACCTAGATAAACATCGTGTCCCCCGCCTCCTGTTACCATTAGCCTTAGACGCACAGTTCGGGACCCCTTACCCGAGATCCGCCGGTTTTGACACCGACATTGGTGCTTTCATTGAGAGTTCCACTGTGTCATCACGATAAGGCTTGATGGCTCCTTCAATCATCTTCAACGACGCGGTCCAGGGTGAGGTTTTCCTCCCCGGACAGATCTTTGTATTCGGCGGCTTCGTACTGCGGGCCAATTCGCTTGGCCGTCTGGAGCAGATCGATAGCTACGCCCCTGGCCGTCAGCTCGGGTTTGGAAGCTTAAACTACACTGCCGACATCCGTGGAGAATTGATCTTCGACGGATTCAAGCCCATGTCAGGTGCGCCGAACAGTCACGACGAGCATGACTTAGATCTTCCATCGGACAGTGTTCAGGAGATCGCGCCTACAGCGGCCCTTGGAATCAATCAGGAGCAGATCGTGCCATCCGAGGACGGGTGGATGGACCCTGCCAAAGAGGCTGCATACTCATCGGCGCTGGAGTCGAACACAGACTTCATCTCTAAAGGTATCTGTTTCATCGGACCCTCGGACTTGTCTCCGGCCATAGGATCTGAACCGCATACATCAATGCCTATCGAATCTGATTGGGCACCAGTCATGGAGTTTACCTCCGCGGATATCTTTCAGCACTCGTCCTTGGGTGACGTGCTAAATTCATTAAGGTCTCTCTCTTTGTCAGGGGACTCTTGGCCGAACTATGTCCGGCTGGAGTGGGAAGCGGATCATGAAGAAATTCGTTCCCCACCCACCACCCATGTAATAGCCACTGTCAATGACTTAACCGACGTGCTTGACTTCGACTCCGAAGACATTGACGGTATGGACGATGATGCAGGAGAAGAACAGCAACCACCACCCACAGTGCGCTGGACAGCCACCTCACCATATGATATATATATGGTGGACACCCCCAAAGAAAGCATGGCGATGAGGCAACAGAGGATAATCCCTTGGAGAAGCAATCTAGGCACCGGCGTCTGATACGTCTCCAACATATCTATAATTTATGAAGCATTCATGCTATTTTATTATCTGTTTTGAATGATTATGGGCTTTGTTATACACTTTTATTTTACTTTTGGGACTAACCTATTAACCGGAGGCCCAGCCCATATTGCTGTTTTATTGCATGTTTCAGTATTTCAAAGAAAAGGAATATCAAACGGAGTCCAAACGGAATGAAACCTTCGGCAGCGTGATTTTTTGGAAGAATATGACCCTGGAGACTTGGAGTTCACGTCAGAAGATCCTCGAGGCAGCCACGAGATAGGAGGGCGCCTCCCTGTAGGGCGCGCCCCCTGTCTCGCGGGCCCCTCGAGCACTCCCCGACCGTCTTCTTTCGCCTATATAAGCCTACGTACCCTAAAACCATCAAAAATCAAGATAGATCGGGAGTTCTGCCGCCGCAAGCCTTTGTAGCCACCAAAAACATCTCGAGAGTCCATTCCGGCACCCTGCCGGAGGGGGAACCCATCACCGGTGGCCATCTTCATCATCCCGGCGCTCTCCATGACGAGGAGGGAGTAGTTCACCCTTCGGACTGAGGGTATGTACCAGTAACTATGTGTTTGATCTCTCTCTCTCGTGTTCTCTCTATGGCACGATCTTGATGTATCGCGTGCTTTGCTATTGTAGTTGGATCTTATGATGTTTCTCCCCCTCTACTCTCTTGTGATGAATTGAGTTTCCCTATTGAAGTTATCTTATCGGATTGAGTCTTTGATTTGAGAACACTTGATGTATGTCTTGCCGTGTTTATCTGTGGTGACAATGGGATATCACGTGCCACTTGATGTATGTTTTGGTGACCAACTTGCGGGTTCCGCCCATGAACCTATGCATAGGGGTTGGCACATGTTTTCTTGACTTTCCGATAGAAACTTTGGGGCACTCTTTGAAGTACTTTGTGTTGGTTGGATGAATCTGAGATTGTGTGATGCATATCGTATAATCATGCCAACGGATGCTTGAGGTGACAATGGAGTATCTAGGTGACATTAGGGTTTTGGTTGATTTGTGTCTTAAGGTGTTATTCTAGTACGAACTCTTGAATAGATTGATCCGAAAGAATAACTTTGAGGTGGTTTCGTACCCTACCATAATCTCTTCGTTTGTTCTCCGCTATTAGTGGCTTTGGAGTGACTCTTTGTTGCATGTTGAGGGATTGTTATATGATCTATCTATGTTATTATTGTTGAGAGAACTTGCACTAGTGAAAGTATGAACCCTTTGCCTTGTTTCCTATCATTGCAACATCGTTTACGCTCACTTTTATCTTTAGTTACCTTGTTGTTTTTATATTTTCAGATTACAAAAACCTTTATCTACTATCTATATTGCACTTGTATCACCATCTCTTCGCCGAACTAGTGCACCTATACAATTTACCATTGTATTGGGTCTGTTGGGGACACAAGAGACTCTTTGTTATTTGGTTGTAGGGTTGTTTGAGAGAGACCATTTTCATCCTACGCCTCCCACAGATTGATAAACCTTAGGTCATCCACTTGAGGGAAATTTGCTACTGTCCTACAAACATGTGCACTTGCAGGCCCAACAACGTCTACAAGAAGAAGGTTGTGTAGTAGACATCAAGCTCTTTTCTGGCGCTGTTGCCGAGGAGGTGAGTGCTTGAAGGTATATCTTTAGTTCTTGCAATCGAATCTTTTTGTTTCTTGTTTTAGCACTAGTTAGTTTATAAAAGAAAACTACCAAAAAAATGGAGTTAAGTTTGTCTCATACGCTTCGTCTTTTTAATATTTTCGTGAGTTTGATGGAAAGGAAAATTGTGCTCAAGTGCTAGAAGAAGAGTGCATTAAAATGCTTGGTACTGAATCTTTGAATGATGAGCATGATTGCAATGTTGTTAGTATAAACTCCTTGAATATCCATAGTACTAATGATGATTGCTCTAGTCATGATGAAAATATCTCTTATGGGCATGTCAACTTTTGTGGAGTGCATGTTTGCATGAACACACCAAATAGAGAAGATCTATATTGCAAGAGGCATAAGCATTTAGAAACTAAATGGTTGCAAGAAAGGCTAGATGTGAGTGCTGAAAATTTAAAATTCCTTTGCTGTACTTGTGAACTTTGCAATGAACATGGTCATTTACATCTCCAATGCAAATTGTTTCATGACCGAATCGTGTCCAAAAATTGTGATGAGTTGATTTCCCTTGCACATTATAATGAACTTAGTTTGCTTTTGGGTTATGAAGAGTTAAAACGTTTAACTAAGCCTATTCCAGAATTTAATCTTAAGTATTTCCTTGATATTGATCTAGAAAAGATTTATATGTTTTGTGCGGAGAATTGCATTGAAAATCCTTATATTGCCAATTACCTAAAGAAAAAAGTAAGCAAATAGAAGATGATGAGGATACTAATGAAAGGGAAGAGACTTCCCAATATCCTCCTATTATTTCTTATGATGAATCAGGTAACGAGGGGGAGCTTTCTATTCAACCAATCTCGTCAATAAGGAGCTCAAAGAGGAAGGTTGAACCCACACATAATGTGAAAAAGAAAAGGAAAAGAAGGGGCAACAAAGGTAAAAAGGTATCCCTTCCAAATGATGTTGCTCCTACTACTCATTGTGATGATGATAATTGCTATACTATTGGTGCTATCCATACTATTAATGATGAGAGTGATTATGCTTATGATATGAAAATCCCCAAGCTTGGCGAAGCTATGTTTGATGAGGATGAAATATTTGAGAATATATTTGCTGAAATTAATGTTTGTCCCAAGCTTGGGGATGCTATGTTTGATGAAGATGATATGTTTAGTCCCCCAAGTTTTGATGAGAATATTTATTATGATGAAAGCATGCCTCCTATTTATTGTGATGAATATGAAAGTGGATTTGGAAGAGTGTCAACTTTATTTAGTGATTCCACTATCTTGGGAGAGGTTTCAATCGATTATGATGAGAACGAAGTTGCTACTTATGATGATTATTGTGATGAAACTTATGCTATAAAAAGTAGTGATGATTATATTTACAAATCTTGTCATGATTATGATTACCCTTTTTCTGAACATTACTCTTTTAATGTGGAAACAATTTTTAGTGTTCAAGTCTCTTTTGATACTTCCACTATTCCGAGTGAGAAGAATTTTGCTTATGTGGAGAGTAGTAAATTTTTTATGCTTGTAGATCATGAAAAGAATGCTTTAGGTGCTGGTTATATTGTTGAATTCGTTCATGATCCTCTTGAAAACTATTATGAGGGAGGAACATATGCTTGTAGGAATTGTAATAATGTCAAGTTTCCTCTCTATGTGATTCAAGTTTTGCACTTATGCTTATTTTACCTTCTTATGCTAGTTGATTATTGTTCCCATAAGTTGTTTGCGCACAAAATCCCTATGCATAGGAAGTGGGTTAGACTTAAATGTGCTAGTCATATGCTTCATGATGCTCCCATTATGTTTCAATTCTTATCTTTTATGTGAGCATCATTGTCATCATCATGCCTAGCTTGAAAAGGCATTAAAGAAAAGCGCTTGTTGGGAGACAACCCAATATTTACCTTTAATGTTTTTGTGTTTCCATATGATTATTCTACTGTAGTAATCATGTTTTATAGCTTTTGTTTCAATAAAGTGCCAAGTAAGACCTTTAGGATAGCTTACGGTGATAGTTGTGTTGATCCTGCTGAAAATCAGAAACTTTTGCACCCAGTAAATTAGTTTTGTTAATTCACCGATGAATGATTCTGGTCTGATTCTTTTTTCTCTGTATAGGTACACAAATTTATTAGAACTTCCTAATTTTGTAGGATATTTGGAGTTCCAGAAGTATACGTTTGATACAGATTACTACAGACTGTTCTGTTTTTGACAGATTCTGTTTTCTATGTGTTGTTTGCTTATTTTGATGAATCTATGAGTAGTATTGAAGGGTATGAACCATAGTTAAGTTGTATTACAGTATATATTACACCAATATGAATTTAGAATGAGTTCATTACAGTACCTAAGTGGTGGTTTTATTTTCTTATACTATCGGAGCTTACAAGTTTTCTGTTGAGTTTTGTTTTGTGGAGTTTTCAAGTTTTGGGTAAAGATTCGATGGACTATGGAATAAGGAGTGGCAAGAGCCTAAGCTTGGGGATTCCAAAGGCACCCCAAGGTAATACTCAAGGACAACCAAGATCCTAAGATTGGGGATGCCCCGGATGGCATCCCCTCTTTCGTCTTCATTCATCGGTAACTTTACTTGGAGCTATATTTTTATTCACCACATGATATGTTTTGCTTGGAGCGTCATTTTATTTTGTTAGTATTTTCTTGCTGTTATTTAGAATAATGTTTTGCATCTTTAGTTTCAATAAAAAAGTCAAGGATAGCCTTTGCCATGCTTATTTTGCTAGTATAAATGTTGCTGTTAGAAAACAGAAAGTTTACCGCTATTGCAAAAATTCCCTAGAAAAGTCAGAGAATGATATAATGTTGAAACTTTTTGCATAATGAGCTCTGATAAATCTTCTACAGCGTAGTATTTTTCTCATAATTTTTGGATTTACGGAAGTATTTGTTACTCTTGCATTCTTTACAGACTGTACTGTTTTGGCAGATTGTTGTTATCTTTGCATTGTTTGCACATGTTTGCTTGTTTAATGATTCTATTTGAGGATAGGAGTATTAAATATCCAGAGGCTTTTAGTATGCAATGTTGAATAATAATTTTAGTGATTTGTTACAGTTGAAAATGATAAGGTTTTGCATTGGTTTATACTAACCTATGTCACGAGTTCTTGTTGAGTTTGTTGTGGATGAAGCTTTTGAGAAATAGAGAAACCATGATATGAGAGGAATTAAGGAGTCACAAAAGTTCAAGCTTGGGGATGCCCAAGGCACCCCAAGATAATATTTCAAGAAGTATCAAGCATCTAAGCTTGGGGATGCCCCGGTAGGCAACCCACCTTTCTTCTTCAACAACTATCGGTTAGTATCGGTTGAGCCTAAGTTTTTGCTTCTTCACATGAGTTGTGCTATCCTTGCAATGCCATTTTATTTTGTTTTGCTTGCTGTTTGAATACAATACCAAGATCTGAAATTATTTAATGAGAGAGAGAGTCTTCACATAGTTACACAATTATTTAGCTACTCATTGATCTTCACTTATATCTTTTTGGAGTAGTTTGTCATTTACTCGTGTGCTTCACTAATATCCTATAAGTAAATTGTTGAATGAGTTGAATGTCATAAATCTGAAATTATTTATGCCTCATTTTCTTATCCCATGGGGAGTAATGACTTCACGTCTAAGAAGTAGAGGTTGTAAATTTATTGAAGGTTAGCAAACATTTAAGGAAGAGTGATTTCACATATAATCTAGATCTATTAATAGTCTTTTGTAAAATTAATTTGAGCTCTCTATTACTCAATTCTACTTGGCCACTAGACTGTGGGTGATAAGGAGATGCAATTCTATGATTAACATCATACTTAGCAAGCATTTTACGAAAAGCATCATGAATAAAATGTGAACCACCATCAGTCATTAAGTATCTAGGGACTCCAAACCTCGGAAAAATAACTTCTTTAAGCATCTTAATAGAGGTGTTATGATCAGCACTACTAGTTGGAATAGCTTCTAGCCACTTAGTAACGTAATCAACAGCAACTAAAATATGTGTATACCCATTAGAGGCAGGAAAATGTCCCATATAATCAAAGCCCCAAACATCAAATGGCTCAATAACAAGAGAATAATTCATAGGCATTTCTTGACATCTACTAATATTACCAATTTGTTGACATTCATCACAAGACAAGACAAACTTACGGGCATCTTGAAGAGAGTAGGCCAATAAAAACCGGATTGCAATACATTATGTCCAGTTCTATCTCCAGCGTGGTGTCCTCCATATGGTTCGGAGTGACACTTGCATAGGATATGTTCCTGTTCATGCTCAGGTATACAATGTCTAATAACACCATCTACTCCTTCTTTATAAAGGTGTGGGTCATCCCAGAAGTAATGTCTTAAATCATAAAAGAACTTTTTCTTTTGTTGAAACTAGGTGGTATAAATTTAGCAAAAATGTAATTAGCATAATCAACATACCATGGAGCAGTATGAGAAGCATTAATGACCGCTAATTGTTCATCAGGAAAGCTATCATCACTAGGTAGTGGGTCATCAAGAACATTCTCTAACCTAGACAAGTTGTCTGCAACGGGGTTCTCAGCTCCCTTTCTATCAATAATATGCAAATCAAATTCTTGTAACAAGAGACCCATCTAATAAGTCTAGGTTTAGCATCTTTCTTTTCCATAAGATATTTAATTGAAGCATGATCAGTGTGAATAGTTACTTTAGAATCAACAATATAAGGTCTGAACTTATCACAAGCGAATACAACTGCTAAGAGTTCTTTTTCAGTAGTAGCATAATTTCTCTGGGCAGTGTCAAGAGTTTTACTAGCATACTGGATAACATTTAATTTCTTATCAACTCTTTGCCCTAGAATAGTACCTACAGCATAATCACTAGCATCACACATAATTTCAAAGGGTAAATTCCAATCAGGTGGCTGAACAATAGGTGCAGTGATCAAAGCTTTCTTAAGTATTTCAAATGCTTCTACACAATCATCATCGAAAACAAAAGGAATATCTTTTTGTAATAAATTAGTCAGAGGCCTAGAGATTTTAGAAAAGTCCTTAATGAACCTCCTATAAAAACCGGTATGACCAAGGAAACTTTGTATGCCTTTAATGTCCTTGGGACACAACATCTTTTCAATAGCATCAACTTTAGCTTTATCAACTTCAATACCTCTTTCAGAAATTTTGTGCCCCAAGATAATTCCTTCATTAACCATAAAGTGACACTTTTCCCAATTCAAGACGAGACTAGTGTCTTCACATCTCTGCAAAACTCGATCAAGGTTGCTCAAGCAATCATCAAAAGAGGATCCATAAACGGAGAAGTCATCCATGAATACCTCACAAATCTTTTCACAAAAGTCAGAGAATATAGCCATCATGCATCTTTGAAAGGTAGGAGGTGCATTACATAAACCAAAAGGCATACTCTATAAGCAAAAGTACCGAAAGGGCAAGTAAAAGTGGTCTTTGATTGATCCCGCTCACACAGGTATTTGAGACAAACCAGAGTAACCATCTAGAAAGCAGAAATGTGTATGTTTGGATAGCCTTTCTAGCATTTGACACTACAAAAAAAGACACATCCATGACATTTTGGGCCGAACGAAATTTTTCTGTCATACATATGACACTTCTATGACGATAATTGTGACAAAACCCGGTATCATCATAGATGTGGTGGGCTCCTACTTCTATGACAAAAAATCATGACAGAAAATGGGCTTTTCGTCCTGGGCGGGCCGGAGACGCAGCTCCATGACATTCTTTGGGCCATCCATGACGGAAAAAACCGTGGTAGAAGCGAGGGGGAGGAAAATTTCGGGGAGTTGCAGGTTACGGTGGGAGAGCGATGCGCGTTTCTCTCGTACAGGTACGCGCGTGTGTGCGAGGCGTTGGCTCTAACTGAACCCGAGCGAGGCATTGGGCTCTAACTGAACCCGAGCGATTGCACTGCAGGCTACGCGTTACTGAACCCGAGCGATCGATCGATGGCTGTTAACTGAACCCGATGGAGCGATTCCTTCGCTACTGCTGCTAACTGAAGCTGATCGATTGGATGAACAGTGAGCGTTGCGGGGGGGTTGGATGAACAGTGAGCGGTGGCGTTGCCTCTGGATGAACAAGAACCCGTGGTGTGGAGGGCTGGATGAACAGTAGACGGTGGAGGGGTGGCCGTGGAGGGGTGGTTGAACAGGACCCCGTGGTGTGGAGGGCTGTATGAATATTAGACGGTGGAGGGGTGCCCGTGGAGGGGTGGTTGAACAGTAGCCAGTGGAGTAGTGCGCTGTTGAGGCTGGATGAACAGGAGCCCGTGGAGGCTGGAGGAGGTCGACGGTGGAGATGAACAATATCCCGTGGAGTCCCGTTTTGCGGTACGCCACACCCCTCCCGTGGAGTCCCGTTTTGCAGTCAGAGGGGCGAATCGTTTTTTTTGCCCGGACGCACTTCCTTTGCGTCCGAAGATGTAGCTGGTGGGTCCCAGCAGTTAGGGGGCGAATCGTTTTTTTGCCCGGACGCACTTCCTTGCGTGCGAAGATGTAGCTGGTGGGTCCCATCAGTCAGGGGGGCGAATCGTTTTTTTTGCCCGAACGCACTTCCTTGCATGCGAAGGTGTAGCTGGTGGGTCCCAGCAGTCAGGGGGGAAACGTTTTTTCGCGAAATATGGTGGCCCGTCCGGTGGGTCCCCGCTATCAGGTGGAGGAATAATTATTTTGCGCATAATAAGGAGGCACTTCCTTGCTGCGGCCCTGGACCCAACTGCCAGCCTCTCCACATACAGTCCATGTCCGATGGAAGCCGTTCCTTGACCACGTTGACCACGCCGCGCCGAGAGCACCAGGGCGGTGGACGACGGCGAGGCCTAGGAAGGGGACGACGCGGAGCCGGGGAAGACGCGATAGTGGATGCCCACGCGTAGAGGAGTACGAGGGTTCACTGGTTCGCTGCGGTCTGAGGCTGCCATCGCCGCAGAATAACAGGGGGTGTGGGTGAGTAGAGGGATGGCCTGGCCAGCGGTGGGAGTAGTAGGGTGCATCACAGTCGGCCACGGGAGACAGGAGCACGAGGCACGACCGGCGCTGGTTTGGGCGGCTGGAACAAGAAGACCAGAGGTTGAAGAAGCACTACGGCCATTGGATGGACATCGTACGGTCACTGGAGCTAGAATCGTGCATATTGACTAAGTTGACAAAGCCCTCCGTCCCTGTCAACTTAGTAGGCCCACAAGTCAGCCTGCCACTATACTGGGTCCCAGCTAACAGGGGAGTATTCATTTTTTTGTGCGTAATAAGGAGGCACTTCCTTGTGTGCGAAGATATAGCTGGTGGGTCCGAGCTGTCAGCGGCGGTAACATTTTTTCGCGAAATACTGAGGCCCTTTCGGTGGGTCCCTAATGTCAGGTGGACGAATCATTATTTTGCGCGTAATAAGGAGGCATTTCCTTGCGTGCGACCGTGGACCCAGCTGTCGGCCTCTCCACGTACAGTCCACTTCAGATGCATGTCGGTCGTTGACCACGTTGACCAGGCCGCGCTGAGAGCACCAGGGCAGTGGACGACGGCGAGGC
This sequence comes from Triticum timopheevii, assembly GCA_963921465.1. Classification (NCBI taxonomy): domain Eukaryota; kingdom Viridiplantae; phylum Streptophyta; class Magnoliopsida; order Poales; family Poaceae; genus Triticum; species Triticum timopheevii. Next base: position 352,784,527 of record OY997264.1, read on the forward strand.
CTAGGAAGGGAACGACACGGAGACAGGGAAGACTCAGCAGTTGTTTCCCACGCGGAGGGGAGTACGACTGGACGAGGGTTTACTGGTTCGTTTGCCGTCGCCGGAGAATAACAGCAGGTGTGGGTGTAGAGGGATGGCTAGGCCAGCGATGGGAGTACGGCGGGGTGGTGAGGCCTGCGCGGCAGCACTGCCGGCCGCGGGGAGGAGGGAGCAGGCAGTCCCACCGGCGCTTGTTTGAGCGGCTGGAGCAGGAAGAGCAGAGACTGAAGAAGCACGACGGTCGTTGAATGGCCATCCAACAGTCACTAAAAGCCTCAAATATGTGGAAAACAGCATACATCCCATCAGCCATTATTTCTAATAATTTACAGCCCATTTGCTAATTCTTAAGGTTTTTTTTGGTGCCCATATTCTTTTTGTTAGCATTACAGCCCATATTGTGGCCACGGTTAAAAAATTATACGAAATTTTGCATATTTCGGTGCGGTCCGAACTGTTTTAAATCTCGAAATTTTGACTCACATTCAAACTGATTTTAAAACTAAATGTATATCAATATAAAATTCAACAAATTCTCCACGCATAAAAATTAATGTAATTTATAATCTCGAAATGAAAAAAAGATATTTGAAACTAATTGCCGCTTTCATGTGTTTTAAAAATGTACAACCCGTTTCTTATTACTGATGGGCCATTTTCTCGGCCAGCCGAATGAAAGCTCTCCTCGTCTTGAAAGATTTGCAGCCCAACAAGCCTGACAAAGCGACTTACTTGGCAAATCACAAAAAAACTGGGCTGTGGCCATGGACCCAGCTGTCAGCCTCTCCACGTATAGTACTCTTCCGATGGAAGTCGTTCCTTGACCACGTTGACCACGCCGCGAGGAGAGCACCACGGCGGTGAACGACGGTGAGGCCTAGGAAGGGCACAACGTGGAGCCGGGGAAGACGCGGCAGTGGAAGCCCACGCGGAGAGGAGTACAAGGGTTCACTGGTTCGGCTGCGGTGTGAGGCTGCCGTCGCCGCAGGGCCTGGCCAGCGGTGGGAATAGTAGGGGGCAGTGAGTCCTCCACGGCAGCACAGCCGGCCACGGGAGGCAGGAGCATGAGGCACGACCGGCGCTGCTTTGGGTGGCTGGAGCAAGAAGATCAGAGGTTGAAGAAGCACTACGGCCGTTGGATGGACATCGTACGGTCACTGGAGCTAGAATCGTTCATATTGACTAAGTTGACAAAGCCCTTCGTCCCCATCAACTTAGTAGGCCCACAAGTCAGCCTCCCACCAAGGTGGGTCCCAGGTAGCAGGGGGAGTATTCATTTTTTTGTGCGTAATAAGGAGGCACTTCCGGTGGGTCCGAGCTGACAGCGGGGGGACGTTTTTTCGCGAAATACGGTGGCCCCTCAGGTGGGTCCCAGCAGTTAGGGGGCAAACGTTTTTTTCGCAAAATAAGGTGGCCCATCCAGTGGGTCCCTGCTGTCAGTTGGAGGAATCATTATTTTCCGCATAATAAGGAGGCACTTACTTGCTGCGGCCGTGGACCCAGCTGAGACTCTCCACGTATAGTATACTTACGATGGAAGTCGTTCCTTGACCACGTTGACCTCGTCGCGTTCCGTTGCATGCATGCGTCCATGGGCGTGGTCCGTCCCCACTGTCAGCCTCTCACGTACAGTCATCTTCCGATGACTCTCGGTTGTTGACCACGTTGACCACACTGTGCCGAGCGCACCCAGACTGGAACGACCTAGAGATGGGGAAGACGGGGCAGTGGAGTCGCAGATGGAGAGGAGTGGGAAACTTCACTGGTTTGGGTGCGTGGCAGCACATCCACGGTGCCGCCCACGGGAGACAGGAGCAAGAACAGAGGTTGAAGAAGGAGCATGGCTGTTGGATTAACATCCAACGGTCCAGCTGCTAGAATAATTTGTTGATTAAGTTGACAAAGTCGTGCATACACGTCTGCTTAGCAGGCCCACAAGTCAGTCACCAAATCTGACGGGTCCCAGCTGTCAACGGGATGAATAATTTTTTCGCAAAACAAGGAGGCACTTCCTTCCGTGCGAAGATACAGCCGGTGGGTCCCAGCTGTTAGGTGGAGGAAACATTTTTTTCAGCTTAATAAGGAGGAACTTTCCTTGCGTGCGACCATGGACCTCATGGGTCCCAGCCATCAAGCTCTCCATGTACAGTCCTCTTCCGACGACTCTCGTTTGTTGACCACGCCGCACCGAACACAGCGAGCCGGTGGACGACGGCGAGGCCCCGGACGGGAACGATGCTGAGATGGGAAAACGCGGCAGTGGAGTCGCAGATTGAGAGGAGGAGAAGGGTTATAACTGGTTCTGTTGCAATTCATATCAAACTCAGGTTCACAGGACACGTTCATATTCATAGCCAACATTCACTATCAACAACTCAAAAGATTCATATATACACAAGCTCAGCATATCTATGCATCCAAATGATTGATAGATCACACGGCAATATTCATACGTAATTCACAAAAAGATTCAGATATACACATGTTCAGTATGTTTATGCATCCAAATGATTGAGATCACAGCCAATATGATCCATGGACGAACTTTAATTACCTAGGGTACAGACTGGTAAATGGTGTTCAATCAGAGGTACTTCTTGCTAAAATTAGTTCTTGTACGAGTAAACTTTCGAGTACATAAGAGGCAGCACAGACAATCTGAACTTTGCTTGTAGGTTTATCCTCAAATAGTGGCCTCATGCCGATGGAGGTTTGAGCAACTTGGCCACTACTTTCATCCAACTAGTTTACTGGCTCATCTTGGTACTGTATCTCACCAAAATTCTACATTGCAGACGAGAAAGGAGGCGGTTGAGAAAATGAACTACCCAATTTTTTTGTGCAGTTCAACTGAAATGGAGCATCCTTGGCGTGCAGACTTATTAAGTCCCAGATGAATATACGCGTCAACCAACTTGTCTGGAATCTTTAGACTCCATGCCATATAGTTCACTACCATATGTACCGATAACCAAAAGGCACAAGTTGGGACCAAAGACTGGACTGCGTTTTCTGGGCTATGCACCAAGCAATATTTTTGGCGTTCACTCTCCTAATACTTGGAGTTTGACAATTGGTTGACGCCGTTTGATACTAAATGAATATAGGCACTTCTTGTCAACATCGATGCTTGTCTGAGTGAACTTTGGAGTACATAGCAGTAGCATAAGTACCTGTCCATCTGATCATTTTGTGCAGTTCTACTGAAATCACCTGATGTAATGATTTGCCTACGAGTTCAGGCTCCAAATTACTCCTTTATGAAATCGGCAAACAGTAGCACAATACCAAATTACCAATACATATGACAGGCACAATAATCAGGATAAAGACCAGTACCAACCTGTGTGAGGTAGCATATCAATTACTATTTCCTTTGACTGGAAGCCGAGATAAGCCAAGCGACTGACAGCAAAGGAAGAAAGCAAGCGGAGATTAGCGACTGACAGGAAAGGACGGAAGCTGTCGAGGCAATGAAGCACCCAAAGTTTTTGTGCAGTTCCACCAAAATCGAGCATCCCTGTTGGCACATATATTGAGAGAGTGAGATTACTGTAATAGTGGGACTAGTTGATGAAAAAAACACTAACAAATAGAAGCACCCTCATTATCTTAATGGGTAAAGTTAGCAACATAGTAGTCTTGTTTAAAGAGAGGTATTAGTTTATTTAATCAGTGCCAATTAGCTCAACTCAACACTCAAAGCATTGCCATTTATCATAGGTTGCAAAACTTAAAAGTGCAAAGATAAAGGAGTTTCTCATGACAGTAGCACGATACAAATAGAGATGACAGCAAACTAATATGGATGAAAGCCTTAGGCCCATACCAACCTGAGAAAAAAAGTTTATTCATGTAGTCCCATAAGAGATGATAAAGCACTCACTAGAATCACACAATAGTATATATTTTTGTGCACTTCAAATGTATGGTTGAAATCACTCTTGTTTACCAGTGCTGAGATTATATCGAAAGATTATCAAGAACTTCCAGCAGAGTTAAAGCACTGGCTGGGATACAGTTCATTGTATTGTCTTGTGTAGTTCCACTAAAATGTATGATTGGCACAACATGATCCCTGTTTGCACAAGTAGGAACAAGGTGAAACCTTCATTAGCTTAGTGAGAAAGGATAGGAAGACATTAGCATATTACTCAAACAGTAGCATCAAATTCATGATGGACAATACGTAAAACATTGCCTCATTGAACCAATGGCAGTAAATTGACATGCAAAAAAATATCACTATTATGTCATGATACTAATAATATTCCCTCCCTGCTCCACCACATGATTCACCTCCATAGACAAACATTCACACGTACATGATTCAACATAGGGTCCTACTAAAGATTTGTTTAACTCCAACAGGAAAATTAGGCAGTAATAAATTAGTGGTACTTAAGTGCTCCTAATTAATTAAATGAGACAGCAGAAGTGGAAGGGCTCCCTGGAGGATCGTCTCACATGTAGGGTATTCGTTGCCGGAGCCCTTGAGTAGCCTCGACTGAGGCCTCTGGCTTCAGCAAGATCGCCTTGGCACTGTTTATTCTTCTTCTTCTTCCTCTTCATGCTATGTTTCTCTTTCTCCTCACCAGTTGGTGAAACCAAGTACATGATTGGCCTTCTAATTCAAAATTGGTTTTGTCAGTGAGGGAGTACAAGTGTACTAGTAAAAAACAGCATTATTTTCTCATGGCAGTCGGAAAATAGAGATGAACGCATGCATTAAATATCATTCTTACCTAAAGGAAGGTTATGGCGCCAATATGGATGATGAGGATTGGAACACAGATCTCCCTTTTTGCAGTTCCACCAAAATGAACCAACTGTTCCATCTGACATTCCAGTTAAACAGCACAAAAGTCACTTCTTTTAAGAAGAGTTTTGTGCAGTGCACCAAAAGGTCACAACAGCAACCAGGTGAATTGGATATTCCTGTTTGCACAAAAAGGCACAGAGGAAACAGTCAGAGTCTCAAACAATTACAGGCAAAAACATTTGGCTAAACTTGTCAGAGTCTCAAACATTTACAGGCAAAAACAGTGGCATGGCTTCATTTTTACCAGGGACATTATATTAAGAATAGCTAAGGCTGCGTTCGGTTCACAGGTTTGGTGTAGGATTTTCGTAGGAACACAATTCCTACCGTATTCTTTCCCATCTAGCCGTTCGAAACTCGGGAAAGGGGAATAGTGTTTCATAGGAAAGCTGGTCTGGTAGTACTGATTCCATCGGATTAGAAACATCCACGCGCTGCTCATTTTTCGGGCGGAAGCCCGAGGCAGGCGCTCGCTGCCATGCGTTAGATAGGTTGCTGTGCTGTGTTTGCCAGAATAAAAAAATCAACCTATGTGTGGTACGTGAGGTGAGGACAAGAGTAGTCACTGTGCAGCTGAATAAACAAATAGCATCTCATACTGCCAAGCAAGCTACTCTAAAAAAACAAATCTGTACATTTCGTAGTCCATCCGAACACATTCTCTTGAGAGTTTCCTCCCGTTCGCTGTTCCATAGTTTTATACCTACATTCCTTTCCTATTCCTCTATTTTCATCAAGACCTATGTTTTCTACCCCTTTATTCCGACCGGAGCCTAAATATTTGGTATAAGGGCATGGGATAGTGGGTGCACCAGCAGTACGGCACCATGTACGTAAACAGGGGCATAAAGTGGTGATTCATAGTTTGTTTCCCCGAGAAACAAACATCCAAGAAACATATCTGGGTTGGTCCCATTTTTCTTCACTCTAGCCACATACTCCTATGTGTGGATAGCAAATCTAGTCCTGGTCATACCACTGTGTACAGCGTTACCCCTATATTTCCCCTTTCGACCAAGATACCGATTGGATGACCAGTCTGTACTACTTTCATCCCCTTTCCTTCCTGTTTGTACCAAGTCCGATGTACATACTAAATTCCCCCACCCCCACTTTATTTCAATGACAAGTATTTTCGGACGGAGGGAGTACAAGATTCGACTCCATGAAGTAGCTTTACCTCTAACAATAGAAGAAAAAAAATAGGTGACGTTGGCCACCCGATCGAGAGGGGCTGAGAGGTAGAAAATGATGCACATGCAGCGATGTAGCGAGCTGGGGAAGTAGAGCTAAGGCGGTTTCGAACGAAGATATACCTGAAGGTCATCGGGATGTGGATAGGTGGGCGGCGGGAGGCCGGATCCGCCCACAGGCAACGACGAAGGGATCAGAGGACCTCCCGCGCCGGCGCTCGGCCAGAGATAACGGTGCGGCCGGCAGTGGGTCTCCTCCCTCGCTGTCAACGACGGCCTAAATGCTGCCCCTCCTTCCCTTCACCGGCGGAGGGGGATACGTCCAGACCTGTAACCAGCGGTGAGGATAGAAAGCCAGTGTTTTTTGAAGGGAGAAAGACAGGGTTACTACCCCTATCTTGTTTAGATCTGGAGAGGATGAGAGTGTGTGAATAGAGCAGCCCTAGCAAGCAAGCGCGGAGGCTCCGGCCTATATATAAGTAGTGCAGTAGTTTTCCTTTTTCACTCCATCAAAACAATCGTTTAAAATTGTGTACTATACTACATGCCAGGTCGTGGTTTTTTTAGTTGTTGATTGTTTTTTGAGATAGCTACCCGCTTGTTCCAAGTGGTGTTACGGTGTGCCAGGTCGCACTTTGTATCGTTCAAGTCTGGTAGTACTACAAGTCCTCCATTAAATGAACAACCACCCCCTCGTAAAAATTGTGAACAAGCCCACGGCTAAAATTAGCAGAAACGTGGGTTGCCCCAACATGAATTATTATTTATATTTTCTACTCCCTTCGTTCCTAAATATAAGTCTTTTTTATTAGCCACACCTAAGACAAGAATTTTTTTATTAGCAGTAAACCCCACATGTCATAGACACAAAATTTTTGGCAAGATTCCCTTAGGCAAGCCAAAGTGTGTCTAACAATTTGAGAAACTCAGGTTAGGCAAGTGTGGCAAGTGTGGGAAAAATAATGTGGCAACATAAGACAAACATAGTCACAATCCAAACAGCCCCGTGATTTTTTGTGACATGCATGAAAATTTGGTTAGTTAAATTTATAGTCAAAATTTGGCAAGGTGCATCAAATCAACACATGCAAGTATCAAAAGGAAAGTCACGGCATGCATGCATGCATTGTACTACCTCCATTTCCAAATATAAGTCTTTTTAGAGATTGCAACAAGTGACTACTCCCTCCGTTCCTAAATGTAAGTCTTTTTAGGGATTCCATTACAAACTACATACAGATGTATATAAACATATTTTAGAGTGTAGATTCACTCATTTTGTTTCATATGTACTGTTCATAGTGAAATCTCTAAAAAGACTTATATTTTGGAACGGAGGGAGTACATACGAAGCAGAATATGTCTACTCCTACATACAAAGTAGCCCATTTGAAATGTGCAAAAAGAGTTTTATCGAATGCAGTGCTTTGATGTGTCGCGTCAACTGGTACAAGCCCGAGAAATTTGATTACTACGACGCCCTCTCCCTCGCGGACTGAGCTCCGGTGCCTTAACTGCACCTGCCTTTGGCTGCATGACAGGTGGGCCAACCACCTCTTGGGCCCACCTGTCATGGACGCAAAGGCAGGAGCAGTAAGTAGAAGCTTTCGCTACACGCTATCCCTCCCGCACGAGGTGGACGGACATGCAGGAGTGGATTCGATACTGTAGAAGTAGGAGTAACATCATTGTTCGTCTTCTCTAAGAGGCGAAGAGCCAAGTGCAAACCGAACATGGCAGTTGCGAACGCTCGCGTGGTGCGGTTCCTTGGAGTACTAGCCAGGCTCTTGCATGAGACAAAATTGCTATTGTTTAACAATTAAACTCCATTATCCATTGGTTGATACTCATTCTACATAGGTCCACGCGCTTAGCACCGTTTCCTCCTGGGGTCACCAATGTTTATTTGCTAACTAATAGAATTCCATGCAACGAACTAGCCATTGCAAGTCATTAAAAGCATGCACACCTCTCATCTCTTATTGGTTGATATGTATGTCAAGAAACAAGAAACAAGGTAGAAGCTAATGCACCGTGCCTAAGTGTTTTGGGAATATTTGGTTTTCATAAGATGACTTACACACCTAGACGGAGGGAGTAGTATAGACCTGTAAACCAGAAAGGAGTATTTGCCTTTCTAGAGATTTCAACAAGTGACTAGACTTCGGCTAAAAAAAACAAGTGACTAGACTACACCGTGTGCAGTACCCCCTCTCCTCCGGTTTATAGGGCTCAAATCTCAAATCTCATGAACCAAGGCATTTTGCGATTGGAGGAATGTATCTTGTACTTTACAAAACTACCCTAATTAAACTCATGCATTAGTTACGTAGTTCTCTCATTTTCCTCTCTGCCTTGGTCGCGGTGCACAATATTGAGAGAGTGCTTTGATACGTTTTAGTCTCATGACTAGCCACACTTTGACTTGGCCACACTAGTCTCGAACCAAACAGACCCTAAAAGTAGTGGGACTAAAACTTGTTAGCCTCATCCATGCTTGGATCCAAATACCAAAGAGACTAAAATCAAGTTAATGACATTTCAAAGCATCCGGGCCCGCGTGCCATCCACCAAATCACAGCGAGGTGCTACAGTCGAGACTCACCTGTCACCTCGGTGTGGCCGTCATGACCCATCATATCACAAAACCCACACCTTTACCAGCAGTGGTAAGGTGGCCTCCAAGTTGGACTGGACAAAGCAACCATCATTTCATTGGAACGCTCGTTCAAGCCCTTTCTTCCCTTTCTTGAAGAAAACCTCACTCCAGGCTACTCACTTCTGTCATTTTTCTTCTCTACCGACGAAGGAAAGGTGGGCGAATCAGTTATGCTGCTATATCTTCATTCCAATAATCTTCTTTTTGCGAAGCACCGACCGATTCTCACATCCTTTTCTTTTCCCGTTTTCATACCGATTGTGGTTTCCTTTCGATTGCTTTTTGTTTGTCAGTTCATTGATGGATCCTAGAGCACTAGGCAAAGAGTTGTCGGCGGACAACCCACTGGAGACAGTGATCTCCAGGAAGCGAGCACCGACCAATGAGTTGACCATGTTGGCGGGCCAACCCATGGAGACGAAGAACTCCAAGAAACAAGCACTGGCCAAAGAGTTGAGGACGTTGGCGGACGAACTCCTCAAAGAAAGTTGGAAGAATAGAAAGGGCCCCACCGTGCCTACCCAAGGAGCTCTGATTGCCACCTATGTGAGGCTCAAGACCGAGTTTGAGGAGATAGTCACCGTTGAGAAGCAGTGTTCCCCTGGCAAGGTGATGGCTCCCATCAAGGACGAAGAGATGGCCCCCGGAGGGATGAGATCCCCCGGTGACCTGCACAAGGTAAAAAATAATGGCTTATTACCATAGTTGTGGTTTTTGATTATTTGCAATGTGCTTGCTTTTTGATTATTTGCAATGTGCTTGCTAATATGTTAGTGTTGTGCAGGTGTCGGTGGTTGTCCTTGATGATTCCAATGTCGTGGCCCGTCCTGTTGGCATCGCCCCGGAGATCGATTCCGATGCCGCTGTCCATCCTGTGGACATCACCCCAGAGATCGATTCCAATGTCGCGGTCAGTCCTGTGGACATCGCCCCAGAAATCGATTCCCATGCCGTTGTCCGTGCTGTGGTCATTGCCCGAGAGATCGATGACAAGAAATAGTTGGTCGCGCTAATCCTTCAGGGTAGTTTGCATTGCCCTGTTTTTAATTACCAGAATGATGCGTGTTATCAAACCATCTTAGGGCTAGTGCACTGTCTTGTGTGGGCGGATCTTGCTACTTTTGTTTGATAGTGAATCATGCGATGAATCATGCGAACCCTCTCCGAGTTATGGACACAGATGTATCCTCACCAGCTTTTGATGTAATATATGGAATGCTTAGATGTAAGTTTGAACTGTTTATCATATCAGCAGGGCTTGTTTGATGATTCTTGGTGTTAGTAGGCTAGCTACTGTGCGAGCTATAGTACTTGCAAAACACTCACCGAAGAGAAATGTTGGGGCTGATGAGCTCGTGGTATGCTTATACTTATCCCTCATCGATCAACCAATAGCCCTAGCTCCTAAAATTGTAGGCTTAGAGATCGATCAGACAATAGTCGACATACATTCAGGCCTCATTTGGTTCATAGGGTAGGAAAATCGTAGCAAAAGTACAGAGAACGTGCAACACAAAAATCATAGAAGTGCAGAGACATACTCCCTCCGTTCCAAAATAGATGACCTAGGCGGGCTAGTTTGGCCTAGTGGGTTTCCGTGATATGACGTGGTACAGTGCCGTCTAGTCTTCGCGTGTGGTAGCAGTATTGCGGGTACAGTAAGTTTTCTTGAAGAAGCGGAATTCAACGAAGTCATGATGGTTCCTTCGTCCGAACAACTTATGATGAGAAAGGTTGGGCCTGCGATACGACCGGGGTAGACCAGGATAATTTTGTGCTTGGCAGGTGGACCAGGATGGTCGACGTCCCACATGTCGGCGAATTAAAGTATTCTTTCTAATATAGAGGACGAGAAACGAGTATTCATTGTTTATTTTTGATGAAAGCTATTGTCTCCACTGTTACTCCTTGACTTTGTCAATGCCTCTCTCTCCTCCACATAAGCGGGGACTACTTGCTATGCATGCAGCGGGCAGCTGGCGTCTTGAGGGGCCAGAGCGGTGAGAGCGGGCTCCGGAAGCGGTCCGGACTCCAGCACGGCCCACCTCACATTATCACCATATATTTCTTGGTGTCCATGCATGGCGGGCGGGCGATCTCTTCTTCCTCCCCCGTTTCTCTCTTCTCAGCCGATGCCAGCCGAGCGATTAGATTTCGGCTATCGACGGTTTATTCAATTACGGTCCCACATGTCAGTGAAATTGCAAGACAACGCGTGTCCCCTTTGGTGAGCGGCATGCGAGCCGGACTGTCGGGGTTGCGACGCGTATGAGTCGTAAGTGTGCTGCCTTTTCCTTTAGAACTTGCGAAGCGTAACATTTTCGCGCGATCGATCGATAGAAATCCAGAACAAAATGACGAGGGCGGTGCTTTCCCGCTCGTTAGGCGGGCTAGTTTGAGAGATATGACGTGCTACAGTGCCATACACTTGCTCCATTTTTATGTAAGAAAGAGTTTACACTCATACACGGGAGGAGTGCGAAACACCGCGGATCTGATTTTGATCGAGGGATAACTGTTCCTTGCCAAATAATGGAAGATTGTTAGCGATTATAGCATGATAGTTAGGGCATCTCCAGCGCTGGCCCACAAATTTACACCGGCATCTGTCCGAGGACACTGATGGATGCCATCCGATGCTACCCGCATACCTTTCGACAACTATATGAACTAACTGGACGAAATTCGTGCAAACAAAGCAAATTTCAAATTAACTGTATGAAATTCATTACATTTCGAAAACTTTTCCTACAAATTGGACGAAATTCATTACATATTTTGCACAAACCGTACTAAACCTACTGAAACCTAATCTAAACGATAGCCGGCGCCTGACCACCAAGTCCGGCCATGAACCCAAGAAAGCCGGCCATTGCCTTTGCCTTCTCCTCATCCGCCTCGATTACCTCCTCCTCCGGCCGGACCACAAGGTTATGAAGATTTCCGCCTCCACGTCGCCGTCAAGCGGCTAATCGGCCGCCGATGTTTACCCCACCAAGCTTGGCGTCGACTGAGTGGAGTAGCGGTGGCCTTCCCGGGACCAGAGCGGCGGAAACCTACCGTGTACTACTCTTCCTCGCTGCCGGCTGCGGCCGCGCACGTGCGCCGGCTTCGTGGTCGTGGAGGCGGAGGGAGGCCCGGGGGGTGCCAGCGATCTCCTTCGTTTGCTCCTACGACAGTACGTCGAAGAGAGCTTTGGAGCGCACCCGGAGCGGAGCCGCCGATGTCCCTCGTCTGCTCCTGCGACAGTACGTCCAAGAGAGCTTCAGAGCGCCATGAGGCCATGGTTGAAGTGGTGCTGACAGAAGGAAGGGACCGGAGGAGAATAAGTGTGGGTCTTTGGCTATGGCTGGGAGCTGGGGCTCAAGTTAATATAGCGGGCGAATGGCAATGAGCCGCGGCAGACGGATGGACAACTAGCACCGGAGTAGGTTCGTCGGGCGTGAATGCGGATGCTGCTTCAGTGACTTAACTGCAGATGCGTTTGGGTGTCTGACATGTGGGCCCAACGGGCGTCTGGCCCGCATGTTAGTGACACACCAATTGCACCTGCAGTTAAGTCTAGTGAATGCGGCATTGACATTCTGGAGAGACGGTGACCGTTTCAGGCGCATGTGTACTGTTTGACTGGTCAACCATACAAATACGGAGCTATACGCTGAGCCAGCGACCATAGAATCACCATATCTCGTATACAATGATCAAAGTGAGCTATCAAGACAAGTTCAATGACCGCCAATGCATTTTACTCGGTAATAAATGACCAGGATTGAAGGGGAATCCTAATTTGCTTCGTCTTCTGTCCTTGAGCTCTTGACAAACCAATGCACTATACGGTTGTCCGGCCACTCCACCCCAGAGCTCTCACCAAGCGTCGTTCATGCCACCGCACCGCACACTAACCGGTAAGGCAGCGATGGCATCCCGCCACGCCGAGTTCCTCGCCGCCCATGAACGCACACAAAATGGTAGGGAAGCTATGGCATCCCGCCGAGCCGAGTTCATCGCCGCTCGCGACCTCACAACTATGTGGGAGGAATTTGAAGATGCCAAAGCCGAATGGGCGGTAGAGCAAGAGGCGGCCAAAGCCGCACAGAGGGAGCGGAAAAGTCAGAAAGCACTCAAGAAAAGAGAGGCCCGCCGCCGCAAGAAAGAAAAGGACGCACGCGCTGCTGCGGAGAGGTCGGCGGAGATCCAAGCACGGTGGGGTGTCGCCGACAAAGCCGGGAAGGAGAACGACAGCGTCTGGCCAGCATGTGAGAAGTAGTAGTACTAGTAGTTAGTGTGTGTGTCTGTGTCTGAGTACGAGCATGTACCAGTACTACTAGTTACTACTGTAGTTTTTAGAGCAAATTACCAGTACATTAGCCTAGACTAAGTGGAAAAAATCCTATCCTATGCATCAAATGGCATCTCTTTCTCTATAGGAATTGAGATGCATGTCATCTCACTTCCTATGATTTTCATATTCCTATCCTATGAACGAAAGGAGGCCTCTGTTGGAGTAAATATTGTAGCTAGCAGTACTGCTGGTACAGTAGTTTTCTTCAAGAAGAGGAATTCAAGGAAGTCATGATGGTTCCTTCGTCCGAGCAACTTCAAAGTGGGAAGTGGGCCTGTGATTTGACGGCTCATTAGTCATTGTTACTGCGGCGCGACGACCTGGGTGACTCTCCCTTGGAGTTCTGCGTGCATGGCAAGTGGACCAGGATGGTCGACGTCCCACATGTTGGCGAACGGAAGTATTCTTTCCGATATCGAGGAGCAAGGAAACCGCGTGGTATAGTATCACTGCTGATTGGTTCGCAAAAAAATAGTATCACTGCCGATTTATAATTATTTTTTATTTCTGATGAATGCTAGCGTTTCAACTCCTACGACGAAGGGTGCCAAACACGGCACGTGCTGGATGTCCCACACGTCAGCGAAAGGAGTGGGACATGAACAGCATGGTAGAGCCCGACATAGAAAAATAGCATGGTAGAGCGTCTCCACTTCTTCCACTTCTGGGTCGGAGACCACACGTAGTAGTACTTAGCTGTATGAACGATACAAAGTGCGACCTGGAGAGAAAGACACGTCTAGTTGGAAGGTCTCGGGGCATACACGTAAACAAATATAAAAGTTAATACGTGCCTCCAACTAATATAGTAGTAGTAGAGTACTTAGACACGTACTCCATAACATAACCGTGCATTGCACGTACAACATTTAGTGGTAGTACGTAGTAAGAGACAAATGCCGCCCAAGAGTTCCCTTCTCGACCTACTTTTGGGTGTTTGGTAGAGTGTATGGAGGGTGCATGACTCCACACTAGTTTAGCACAAATACACTAGAAGCATGCATGAAGAGGGGTGTTGATTGAGCATGCATGAAGAGGGAACAACTATGCTGAGACGAGAACGCAACCAAACACACCCTGTATGCCACGCATGTTCATACCATTTGTGCCTTTCAACTTCACTTACTGCGCTACATTACTCAGGTTCGTACGTCCACTCCTAGGTACATGTCCGTCTCGTAGTTCTAGTGCCACGTGTTCTTCATATAGATGGAATGATCGTTGCATAACACGTGCGCCTTGATGCTAGATGTCTCGCGTGTTGGCAAAAGGATGAACTAAGCTCATGTAAAAAAATAGAGTGGAAGAACATAGATTCTGGACGACCGAGAAGGAGCAAGGAACCTCGTGGTGGAGCATCTGCACTCATAATATTTAATATTATTCAGTGATATAAAATTAACCAATCATCTCCAAAGTGGACTGGAAGAGTACAAAACACGGCAGCCCAGTGTAGTTACATCATACTAGTACATGGCTAACCCGCACTATCATCATATTTCTTGGCTTCCGTGCGACACCTATCTCTTGTAATCCAGCAGCCTGTATCGCTTCTCCCTCCTCGTCTCTATCAAAGTGTGGCGGGCTGGCGTTTCTGCCGTCTATTGAGGTCGGTTAACTATCACATGTTAGCGACATGCCAAGAGCATTCTAAAAAAAATTCCTTTCATGTTCCATTTTCAAAAAGAAAAAAATCCTTTCACGTACGAATTTGCTTGTATGCTTTGAGCAACTTGCATGTCCTATACTGCTCCTGTTTGATACTCTAACTTAGCTAGAGGTTAGACTAACTCATGACTAACCCTGAACTAACTGTAGCCAAAGAGGTGTTTGGGTGACAGGGTTAGATTGACAATAAATGCACTTCATGGAGAGAGAAAAGTGATTTTTTAGTGGTCCCAATGAGAACTATCTCCAGTTAGCACCTCTTAGGTGGGATAGTTTTTTTGGTGGGTTCGGTGCAACTTGCTCCAATTTAAACCCTCATGCTTGGATACTTTTGGGCTATTTGAGCCCCAACTATCTCAAACTAACTCTAACCCATGGATCCAAATAGGGCCTATGGCCAGTCTCGACGCGGAGCAGTCGCGTGCACCGGGAAGCGGCACTCTCTCGGCCGTCGCGCCACTTCAAAGCCGACGCTAGTGAGAGGTCGCCTCCGCTCTGGCCGGGCATTAATGCGGCACTGGCGCTCCAGGCGACGCTGACCATTTCACGCGGGAAGCGCGCGCTGGCAAGGGAGTATAGGTTTTGAACCGTTTCAGGTGTAGTAGTAATGGTACTTTGCAAAACTACTCAATTATTGCACTGAGTTTCCTAAGAAATTGTGGTAAAAAACATTAATCCACAGCCCACTTCCCTTCTCCTTCCTGCTCGTGATTTACATGGCCATGTTAACGTGGTTGTGTCAAAAAAATGTCACTTCCTGCTTGTGATTTGCGTTATATAATTACAAGCAAGATTCTCGTTCATTGCACGGAACATCAATATGCATTTTTTTTACAAAACACCTGTTGTGATTGACCCATGCAGGAGTAATCCCATGTGTAATAACTAATGATATCTCGAGAATTTCACCAGAAAACTAGTATCTCGAGAATGTCATCGAAAAAATGAAAGATGAGAGATAAGGTGAGGAGGAGTGGAGCGTGGTGGTGACTGGTGGTCGGAATGGCGGAGGCATGGGGATGGACGGCGCCGGCAGGCAGCAGCGGCCACCATGCTAGATTGTTCCACAGACTTCCTTTTTTAATTGCTAAGCAATGAGGTTGTGGGAGATAAGGATGTGGAGAGAGGTGCGGGTATCTTTTGTAAAATAGTTTGCTTTCTATCCGTCAGATATAGATCAGACGGTCTATATTACAAGATGGCAAGCACACCATCATCGCCAACTCAGTTTTTTATAAGGGTACAGATGATAAGTTTGCTAACTACTAAAGTAAAGTGGAATTTGGCCATGTTATACAAGAAAATTAAGGTGATTGTTTATCATATGGGTAAGGTTG
Organism: Triticum timopheevii; assembly: GCA_963921465.1. NCBI lineage: Eukaryota > Viridiplantae > Streptophyta > Magnoliopsida > Poales > Poaceae > Triticum > Triticum timopheevii. The sequence continues at coordinate 352,800,587 of OY997264.1, forward strand.
GATGAAGGGTGGTAGGAACAAATGCTCCGCCTAGAGCATGTGTGTGTGAGATGGAGTCTTAGTGTGTGTGTGTGGGTGTGGGTGTGTGTGTGTGTGTGAGAGAGAGAGAGACAGAGAGAGAGAGAGAGAGAGATGGAGTCCGTGTGTGTGTGATAGAGAGAGAGAGATGGAGTCTTAGTGTGTGTGTGGGGGGGGTGGGTGGGTGTGCGTGCGTGCGTGCATGTGTGTGTGTGTGTGTTTGTGTGTGTGTGTGTGCGACAGAGAGAGAGAGAGATGGAGTCTTAGTGTGTGTGTGTGAGAGAGAGAGAGATGGAGTCTTAATGTGTGTGTGTTTGTGTGTGTTTGTGTGTGGGGGGGTGGGTGGGTGCGTATGCGTGTGTGTGTGTGTGTTTGTGTGTGTGTGTGTGTGTGTCGCGGGGTCCTCGGTGGCAGATGTAATTTAAGTGTGCATGGCTTCATCATAGAGAGGTGATGTGTATGGCAAAGGCCACCAACGATGGGGTGCGAGAGAGAAAATGCCCGTAGAGAGGGAAGAGAAGGTGTGTCCGCGTGAGAGGAGTCGACATCGAGAGAACGTGTTTGTTCGAGAGACACCGAGGAAGACTACTATATATCGATGTTGCATGTAGGCAGGAATTAAACGAAGGGAGGGTCTTATTGGTTTCGGGGATATAGGGGAAGAGTGAGAGGGGGTAGCTAGAAGGAGATTGTTAAGTGTGAGTGTGTGTTTACCCATCCAGATGGAAGTTACGTGCGCACAAGAAGAGAACGATTCGATGTGGCGTTAGGGTTGAGGGTAATTAACTACGTATGGACACATAGAGACCTTGAACGTGCATGTGTGAGAGGTATACATGTATATGTGGGATGTGTGTGTGTGTGCGCGCGCGCATGGTCGAGATAAAAGAAAGAAGACATAAGTCATAAGATCAATGACATGGGAGAGATGGATCGGTATGACAATATGCATGCATGTGAGAATGCAGGGAAGAAGGCCCGACAATTGGGTATGTGTTTCTGTCTTGAAGAGATAGTGGAGTGGGCTGGAGCATGCATCTATGGAGAGCAGAGGGAGTGAGGCACAACGATTGTGCAAAAGAGATCAACCTATAAATGCATATGTATGGAGAGACATATATAGTGTGGGTGACAGGAAGCAAGACTCCGTGCGAGAAAGAAATTTTGACGGAGAAACTACAGATAGATACAGAGATGGAGATGCTAGCTAGAGGGACATCCGCTAGTTTGAGTGTTGGAGATGACCGCCGGGTGGTTCAGAGGGTGAAGTTATATATGTGTGTGTGAGAGAAAGATAAAAAGAGGGCACTTGACTGCATGTAGAGACAAACATATGTAGTGTGCATGATAGGAAGCAAGAGTGAGGGCGAGAAAGAAGGTTGATGGAGAAACAGATAAATAGAAAGATAAAGATGCTAGCTAGTGTGCATTAGAGATAGGAGTCGAGTGGATCAGAAGGCTGAGTTATGTGTGTGGGTGTGAGAGAGATAGAGAGAGGGTGCATGTGAGTCACATACAAACAAATATCAGAGAGAAATGAGATCCCGAGAGACGGAGTTTTGTGTCTGCGAGAGAGAAAGATATTTCACAACGAGAGTGATAGCTAGAGAGACATATGAGGGAACGCAAGATATCTCTAGGGAGAGAGAGTGTGTGTGAGCGACATACAAGAGAACAGTGGAGAAATATGAGACCCTGGGAGACAGAGTTTGTCTTTGTGTGTGAGAAAGAGATATTTAAGAGGAAGAGTCGTAGGTTCTCATACCTAAGGAGCGAAAGACATATCTGTATGAAGGGTGTGCGAGTGGCACACAGGCGAATAATAGAGAGAAATGAGACCCCGGGAGACAAAGTTTTGTGTTTGTGTAAGAGAAAGAGATTCCACATGGAGAATCATAGTTAGAGACACATAGCAGGGAGCGAGATATACTTAGAGAGAGATAGAGTGAGGAAGGTCGAGGGAGAGAGTACCGTCAGTGTGTTACAAAGATAAAAGATCATTGTCGACATACAGGTAGCACGAGAGATACCTGAGAGATGATGAACGCGTATAGGTCTAGAGAGATAGTCCTATATAAGCATGAGTGATATCTATATGAGACGAATATCTGGATTAAAGGGGATTCATATATTTAAACTGGAGATCACGACATCGATAATATCATAACGCAAATTGGTGTATCAAACATGCATATTCATTTGAATTTGGGCACACGTGTAATGTTATATAGTTTATGAATATTGGTGATCCATAGATTCTTTAATTAGAAACAATGCATGGTTTATATGCAATTAATGTCTAAACGGGATTACTCTATATGTTGCGTGTGTGAAACACATTATACATGTTTGAGAAGTAAAAAAACCGCATGAAACACACATTAATTGGAGACAGTTAGCGAGGAATGCATACATTGGATTTCAACATAAAGTGGTTTTGAATATTTGAAAATCCAAATTGATGGATACAACCTTATGAATCTGAGATCATGCCATTCGTAAACCATATTTACGTGTAAATGGTGTTGTGCTTTTGAAAGTATATATTAAAAAATGATGTATATAGAATTTTATTCCAATCGAAAATGGATCCCTCCCGGAAAAAAATAGAATACAAACGGGATTCGATGGAAGCGGGGAAAGTCACAGTAACCGCCCGAAACCAAAATCTGTGAGATGGAAATTACTATACTGTCTATCCCTGCCACGCAAAGCCTATGTGCTCGATTTCTATAGGTTTCGATCAGGGTAGGTTTGTAATTTCACTCAAACGTGACATAACCGCCTCTCACCCGGATTCATACACGGTGGGCGCCAAAACATAGTGTATCCTTGGCCGAAATCGACTCCCTACCCGATTCATACACGGTGGGCGCCAAAAACAAACTCTCGTCGGCAAATATTCGGTATATGCGAGATTACCGTCCTATCCCCAACCTACTATATTGCTCTGATGTAGGCAATTTGAAATGGGGGCTAAGTTTGTAAATTTCCTCGCATTTGAGACAAGCGCGCCCTGAAGACATGGTTCCCCCTTCCTCTCTACCTCCATTTCCCCATTCGTACTCCGTGGGCGCCAAAACACCCTCTCCACCCCAGCCTCCTTCGTCCGCCACCTCATCCACCGCCATCCTCCTCCACCATGCCAGAGCTGATACCCCAACGCCGCCATCCATTACAAGAGATCGACCTCTCTCATCCATGGCTTCAGACCGGGATCCTTGCATCCCGTCCTCTCGCTTCATCCCCATCATCGTCCACCTTGCCGGCGCCGCTCCTACGACCGTCTCGTCCACCGCACCCCGCCGCCACCGTCTACCCTCCTAGATATGCTTCCACGCCGCTGATAGCCATCGCTACCGCAGCACCGTCAAATTCGCAGCAGATGCATACACGGCGCCGCACTAGAGGCGGTACTCTTTCGTATCTGCTCAACTTATTTATTGCAGCAAAAAATAGATCGCCACTGCTTTACTCTGATTTCTTGTCCATCACTTACTTGCTAGTTGAAAGCAGACATTGGTTGAGAAGTTGCCTTTGTACGGTTTGCACCTTCAGATCCGCCATGGCACGCTCAACACTATACACCCAATTATTATGGTTTCCCTTTTATATTCCACACTAGTTAAATCACAGTAGACTAAATTTCAAAATTGGGTCAATCGATTTTTTAGAGCTCGCCGGAGTTCGTCGGTGCGAACGAAGGGGCTCGTGTGGGGACGGTGGTTGTGGGGGGCTGATACGTCTCCAACATATCTATAATTTTTGATTGTTCCATGCTATTATATTACCCCTTTTGGATGTTTATGGGCTTTATTTTACACATTTATATCATTTTTGGGACTAACCAACTAATCGGAGGCCCAGCCCGTATTGCTGTTTTTTTGCCTATTTCAGTATTTCGAACAAAAGGAATATCAAACGGAGTCCAAACGGAATGAAACCTTCGGGAGCGTGATTTTTGGAACGAACGTGATCCAGAGGACTTGGAGTGCAAGTGAAGAAGCATCCGAGGCCTCCACGAGACAGGAGGGCGCCCCCCCCCCCCTATAGGGCGCGCCCCCTATCTCGTGGGCCCCTCGGGCGGCCACCGACGTACTTCTTCCTCCTATATAGGCCTACGTACCCCGAAAACATCCAGGGAGCCACCGAAACAGAATTTCCACCACCGTAACCTTCTGCATCCGCGAGATCCCATCTTGGAGCCTTCGCCGATGTTCTACTAGAGGGGGAATCGGCCATGGAGGGCTTCTACATCAACACCATAGCCCTTCCGATGAGTTGTGAGTAGTTTACCACAGACCTATGGGTCCATAGTTATTAGCTAGATGGCTTCTTCTCTCTTTTTGGATCTCAATACAATGTTCTCCCCCTCTCTTGTGGAGATCTATTTGATGTAAACTCTTTTTGCGGTGTGTTTGTCGAGATCCGATGAATTGTGGGTTTATGATCAAGTTTATCTATGAATAATATTTGAATATTCTCTGAATTCTTTTATGTATGATTGAGTTATCTTTGCAAGTCTCTTCGAATTATCAGTTTGGTTTGGCCTACTAGATTGATCTTTCTTGCCATGGGAGAAGTGCTTATCTTTGGGTTCAATCTTGCAGTGTCCTTACCCAGTGACAGAAAGGGTTGCAAGGCACGTATTGTATTGTTTCCATCGAGGATAAAAAGATGGGGTTTATATCATATTGCTTGAGTTTATCCCTCTACATCATGTCATCTTGCTTAAGGCGTTACTCTGTTCTTATGAACTTAATACTCTAGATGCAGGCAGGAGTCGGTCGATGTGTGGAGTAATAGTAGTAGATGGAGGCAGGAGTCGGTCTACTTTTCACGGACGTGATGCCTATATACATGATCATGCCTAGATAATCTCATAATTATTCGCTTTTCTATCAATTGCTCGATAGTAATTTGTTCACCCACCATAATACTTATGCTATCTTGAGAGAAGCCACTAGTGAAACCTATGGCCCCTGGGTCTATCTCTTATCATATTTGCTTCCAATCTACTTTTATTTGCATCTTTACTTTTTGCATCTATATTATAAAATACCAAAAATATATTTATCTTATCATACTATCTCTATCAGATCTCACTTTCGCAAGTGGCCGTAAAGGGATTGACAACCCCTTTATTGTGTTGGTTGCGAGTTCTTTGTTTGTTTGTGTAGGTGCGTGGGACTTTTGAGGAGCCTCCTACTAGATTGATACCTTGGTTCTCAAAAACCGAGGGAAATACTTATGCTACTATTGCTGCATCACCCTTTCCTCTTCAAGGAAAACCAACGCAAGCTCAAGACGTAGGATTTCTGGCGTCGTTGCCGGGGAGGTCTTCGCTCAAGTCAAGACATACCAAGTACCCATCACAAACCCATCTCCCTCGCATTTACATTATTTGCCATTTGCCTCTCGTTTTCCTCTCCCCCACTTCACCCTTGTCGTTTTATTCGCCCTGTTTTTCCAAATCTCCTCCTCTCTCTTTCGCTTGCCTTTTTCTGTTTGCTTGTGTGTTGGATTACTTGTTGCCATGGCGCAAGATAATACCAAATTGTGTGACTTCTCGAATACCAATGATAATGATTTCCTTAGTACTCTGATTGCTCCTCTTAATGATGTTGAGTCTTGTGAAATCAATACTGCTTTGCTGAATCTTGTTATGAAAGATCAATTCGCCAGCTTTTCTAGTGAAGATGCCGCTACTCATCTAAACAACTTTGTTGATTTGTGTGATATGCAAGATACGGACAACGATATTGTTAAATTGAAGTTAAAGTTATTTCCGTTTTCACTTAGAGATAATGCTAAAATTTGGTTTTCGTCTTTGCCTAAAAATAGTATTGATTCTTGGAACAAGTGCAAAGATGCTTTTATCTCTAAGTATTTTCCTCCCGCTAAGATTATCACTCTTAGGAATGATATTATGGATTTTGAACAACTTGATCATGAGCATGTTGCCCAAATCCTGGGAAAGAATTAAATTAATGATTCGCAATTGCCCTACTCATGGTTTGAATTTATGGATGATCATACAAAAAATTTATGCCGGTTTGAACTTTGCTTCTAGAAATCTCTTAGATTCGGCCGTGGGAGGCACGTTTATGGAAATCACGTTAGGAGATGCTACAAAACTTCTTGATAATATTATGGCTAATTATTCTCAATGGCACACCGAAAGATCTTCTAGTAAAAAAGTGCATGCTATAGAAGAAATCAATGTTTTGAGTGGAAAGATGGATGAACTTATGAAGTTGTTTGCTACTAAAAATACTCCTCTTGATCCCAATGATATGCCTTTGTCTACTTTGATTGAGAATAATAATGAATCTATGGATGTGAATTTTGTTGGTAGGAATAGTTTTGGAAACAATGCTTATAGAGGAAACTTTAATACTAGACCGTTCCCTAGTAATTCCTCTAAAAATTATGGAAATTCCTACAGTAATTTTAATAAGATGCCCTCTGATTTTGAGAATAGTGTGAAAGAATTTATGATTTCTCAAAAGAATTTTAATGCTTTGCTTGTAGAAATTTTTTCTCAAAGTTGATGATTTGGCTAGGAACGTTGATAGACTTGATGTTGATTCTCTTAAACTTAAATCTTCTTCTCCTAAATATGATATCAATGAGTCTCTCAAAGTAATGAGAATTTCCATTGATGAGTGCAAATAAAGAACCGCTAGATTGCGTGCTAAGAAAGATTGCTTTGTAAAAGCGTGTTCTTATAGTTTCCATGAAAATAATGATGAAGATCTTAAAGTTATTGATGCGTATCCTATTAGATCTATGTTTTGCAATATGAATCTTAATAATTATGGGACTAATGACGAGTCAACTTTACGTAGAAGGCGTCCCAAGAATTCGGAGTTTTTAGATCTTGATGCTAAATTTGGTAAAAGTGGGATTGGAGAGGTCACGACTTTAAATAGCTTTGAACCCACTATCTCGGATTTCAAGGAATTTGATTATGATAATTGTTCTTTAGAAGGTTGTATTTCCTTGTTGCAATCCGTTGTTAATTCTCCTCATGCTTATAGTCAAAATAAAGCTTTTACCAAACATATCGTTAATGCCTTGATGCAATCTTATGATGAAAAACTTAATTTGGAAGCTTATATACCTAGAAAACTTAATGATGAGTGGGAACCTACTATAAAGATTAGAATTAAATATCATGAGTGTTTTTCTTTGTGTGATTTGGGTGCTAGTGTTTCCACGATTCTGAAAACTTTATGTGATATTCTAGGTTTCCATGATCTTGATGATTTCTCTTTAAATTTGCACCTTGTGGATTCCACCATTAAAAAGACAATGGGAAGGATCAATGGTGTTCTCATTGTTGCAAATAAAAATGTGGTGCCCGTGGATTTTATCGTTCTTGATATAGATTGCAATCTTTCTTGCCCTATTATTCTTGGTAGACCTTTCCTTAGAACGATTGGTGCGATTATTGATATGAAGGAAGGGAATATTAGATTCCAATTTCCATTAAAGAAAGGCATGGAGCACTTTCCAACAAAGAAAGTCAAATTACCTTATGAATCTATCATGCGGGCTACTTATGAATTTAGTGCTAAAGATGGCACTCGTTAGATCTATCTTCGCTTTTATGCCTAGCTAGGGGCGTTAAACGATAGCGCTAGTTGGGAGGTAACCTAATTTTCTTTGTGTTTTTTGTTTTTGTTCCTGTTTAGTGATAAATCTTGCATCTACCTTCTGTTTAGATGTGTTTTTATCTTTTAATTAGTGTTTATGCCAAGTAGAACCTATAGGATAACCTATGATGATAGTTGATTTGATTCTGCTGAAAAACAGAAACTTTGCATGCACGAAATTAGTTTTGTTAAATCACAGAAACGTGCTTTTGCATTGATTCTTTTTTATACTGATCAATAGACAAATTATCCAGGACTTACTATTTTGGTAGGATTTTTAGTGTTCCAGAAGTTTGCGTTAGTTACAGATTGCTACAGACTGTTCTGTTTTTGACAGATTCTGTTTTTCGTGTGTTGTTTGCTTATTTCGATGCATCTATGGCTAGTATTAAGTGGTATGAACCATAGAGAACTTGTAATACAGTAGGTTTAACACCAAAGTAAATAAAGAATGAGTTCATTACAGTACCTTATGTGGTGGTTTTGTTTTCTTTCACTAACGGAGCTTATAAGATTTCCTGTTGAGTTTTGTGTTGTGAAGTTTTCAAGTTTTGGGTAAAGCTTTTATGGACTATGGAATAAGGAGTGGCAAGATCCTAAGATTGGGGATGCCCATGGCAACCCAAGATATTCAAGGATAGCCAAAAGCCTAAGCTTGGGGATGCCCCGGGAAGGCATCCCCTCTTTCGTCTTCATTCATTGGTAACTTTACTTGGAGCTATATTTTTATTCGCCACATGATATGTGTTTTGCTTGGAGCGTCGTGTATTATATTAGTCTTTAATTTTTAGTTTACCACAATCATCCTTGCTGTACACACCTTTTGGGAGAAGCCTATTTGATTAGAATTTGCTAGAATACTCTATGTGCTTCACTTATATCTTTTGAGCTTGATAGTTTTTGCTTTAGTACTTCACTTATATCTTTTAGAGCACGGCGGTGGCTTAATTTTATAGAAATTGCTAGTCTATCATGCTTAACTTATATTATTTTTAGAGTCTTTTAGAACAGCATGGTATTTGCTATGGTTATAAAATTGGTCCTAGAATGGTAGGCATCCAAGTTGGGTATAATAAAAACTATCATTGGAAGTGAATTGGATGCTATGATCAATTTGATACTTGATAATTGTTTTGAGATATGGAGGTAGTGATATTAAAGTCATGCTAGTTGGGTGATTATGAATTTAAAGAATTCTTGTGTTGAAGTTAGCAAGTCCCGTAGCATGCATGTATGGTTAAAGTTGTGTGACAAATTTGAAACATGAAGTGTACCTGGCTTGTGCATCCTTATGAGTGGCGGTCGGGGACGAGCAATGGTATTTTCCTACCAATCTATCCCCCTAGGAGCATGCGCGTAGTGCTTGATTTTTGATGACTTATAAATTTTTGCAATAGGTATATGAGTTCTTTTGACTAATGTTGAGTCCATGGATTATACGCACTTTTACCTTTCCGCCAATGCTAGCCTCTTCGGTACCGTGCATTGCCCTTTCTCACCTTGAGAGTTGGTGCAAACTTCGCCGGTGCATCCAAACCCCGTGATACGATACTCTCTATCACACATAAACCTCCTTATATCTTCCTCAAAACAGCCACCATACCTACCTATTATGGCATTTCCATAGCCATTCCGAGATATACTGCCATGCAACTTTCCACGGTTCTGTTTATCATCATCATGACATACTTTACTTTTGTCATATTGCCATTGCATGATGATGTAGTTGACATCGTATTTGTGGCAAAGCCACCATGCATTATTTTTCATGCATGTCACTCTTGATTCATTGCACCATCCCGGTACACCACCGGAGGCATTCATATAGAGTCATATCTTGTTCTAGTTTCGAGTTGTAATTCATATATTGTAATCAATAAAAGTGTGATGATCATCATTATTAGAACATTGCCCAAAAAGAAAAAAAGAAAGGCCAAAAAAAGGCCAAAGAAAAAAAAAGAAAAAAAAGAAAAATAAAAAGAAATAATAAATAAAAAGGGCAATGTTACTATCTCTTTTTCCACACCTGTGCTTCAAAGTAACACCTTGTTCTTCATGTAGTGAGTCTCATATATTGTGCTTCAAAGTAGCACCATGTTTTTCATATTGTGAGTCTCATAAGTTGTCTTTTTCATACTATTGGGAATTTTTCATTATAGAACTTGGCTTGTATATTCCTACGATGGGCTTCCTCAAATGCCCTAGGTCTTCGTGAGCAAGCAAGTTGGATGCACACCCACTAGTTTTCTTTTGTTGAGCATTCATTTATAGCTCTAGTGCATCCGTTGCATGGTAATCCCTACTCCTCATGTTGACATCAATTGATGGGCATATGCATAGCCCGTTAATTATCCTCGTCAATGTGAGACTTTCTCTTTTTTTGTCTTCTCCACACAATCCCCATCATCATATTCTATTCCACCCATAGTGCTATATCCATGGCTCACGCTCATGTATTGCGTGAGGACTGAAAAAGTTTGAGATTATTTAAGTATGAAACAATTGCTTGGCTTGTCATCGGGGGTATAGAAGTTGGGAACATCTTTCTGTGACGAAAATGAAGCATAGCCTAACTATATGATTTTGTAGGGATGAACTTTCTTTTGCCATGTTATTTTGAGAAGACTTGATTACTTTGATTAGTATGCTTGAAGTGTTACTATTTCTTTTATCAATATGAACTTTTATTTTTAATCATTTGGGTCTGAACATTCATGCCACAATAAAGAAAATTACATTGAGAATTATGCTAGGTAGCATTCCACATCAAAAATTCTGTTTTTATCATTTACCTACTCGAGGCCGAGCAGGAATTAAGCTTGGGGATGCTTGATACGTCTCCAATGTATCTATAATTTTTGATTGTTCCATGCTATTATATTACCCCTTTTGGATGTTTATGAGCTTTATTTTACACATTTATATCATTTTTGGGACTAACCTACTAACCGGAGGCCCAGCCCGTATTGCTGTTTTTTTGCCTATTTCAGTATTTCGAAGAAACCTTCGGGAGCGTGATTTTTGGAACGAACGTGATCCAAAGGACTTGGAGTGCAAGTCAAGAAGCATTCGAGGCCTCCACGAGATAGGAGGGCGCCCCCCACCCAATAGGGCGCGCCCCCTGTCTCGTGGGCCCCTCGGGCAGCCACCGGCATACTTCTTCCTCCTATATAAGCCTACGTACCCCGAAAACATCCAGGGAGCCACCGAAACACAATTTCCACCACCGTAACCTTCTGCATCCGTGAGATCCCATCTTGGAGCCTTCGCCGGCATTCTGCCGGAGGGGGAATCGACCATGGAGGGCTTCTACATCAACACCATAGCCCATCCGATGAGTTGTGAGTAGTTTACCACAGACCTACGGGTCCATAGTTATTAGCTAGATGGCTTCTTCTCTCTTTTTGGATCTCAATACAATGTTCTCCCCCTCTCTTATGGAGATTTATTCGATGTAAACTCTTTTTGCGGTGTGTTTGTCGAGATTCGATGAATTGTGGGTTTATGATCAAGTTTATCTATGAATGATATTTGAATCTTCTCTGAATTCTTTTATGTATGATTGAGTTATCTTTGCAAGTCTCTTCGAATTATCAGTTTGGTTTGGCCTACTAGATTGATCTTTCTTGCCATGGGAGAAGTGCTTAGCTTTGGTTTCAATCTTGCGGTGTCCTTACCCAGTGACAGAAAGGATTGCAAGGCACATATTGTATTGTTGCCATCGAGGATAAAAAGATGGGGTTTATATCATATTGCTTGAGTTTATCCCTCTACATCATGTCATCTTGCTTAAGGCTTTACTCTGTTCTTATGAACTTAATACTCTAGATGCAGGCAGGAGTCGGTCGATGTGTGGAGTAATAGTAGTAGATGCAGGCAGGAGTCGGTCTACTTGTCACGGACGTGATGCCTATATACATGATCATGCCTAGATAATCTCATAATTATTCGCTTTTCTATCAATTGCTCGACAGTAATTTGTTCACCCACCGTAATACTTATGCTATCTTGAGAGAAGCCACTAGTGAAACCTATGGCCCCCGGGTCTATCTCTTATCATATTTGCTTCCAATCTACTTTTATTTGCATCTTTACTTTTTGCATCTATATTATAAAATACCAAAAATATATTTATCTTATCATACTATCTCTATCAGATCTCACTTTCGCAAGTGGCCATGAAGGAATTGACAACCCCTTTATTGTGTTTGTTGCGAGTTCTTTGTTTGTTTGTGTAGGTGTGTGGGACTTTTGAGGAGCCTCCTACTGGATTGATACCTCGGTTCTCAAAAACTGAGGGAAATACTTACGCTTCTATTGCTGCATCACCCTTTCCTCTTCAAGGAAAGCCAACGCAAGCTCAAGACGTAGCAGGGGCGGTGGTGGGGCCTCGCCAACAAAGAAAACTTGACAAAGGTGGGGGCGGGGTGGGGGTGGGGGTGCCGGAGGAACACAGGCGGTGGGGGCCGGTGGTCCGACCGGTGTTCCGTGTGGTGTTCTGTATGGGAAGAATCAGAGATGAGGAAGAAGAAGGGTTAGGAGACGTAGGATCTTCATCCAACTGCCTGAAATGGTCGAGAGACGGCAGGGAGTTGCATTATTAATGCGCTCTGGTTCATCTTGTGTGGGCACTGCGCAACGAACATTTTATTATCCAAAAATTGCTTGCTCTTCTTTAGCATGTTCCTCTTCCGTTCTTGTTTAATAAGTACTCTCTCCGTTCCTAAATACAAGTCTTTGTATAGATTCCACCATGGACTACATATGGAGCAAAATGAGTGAATCTACACTCTAAAATGTATCTAGATACATCTGTATGTGATCCATAGTGGAAATCTCTACCAAGACTTATATTTTGGAATGGAGGGAGTATGATAGAAGTACAGTATGTTCCTTGTACGGAAGATGAGCAGGGACATTTGCAGTGTAGAGGTCTATACAGTCGGTTGTGATGGACACTTTGAACTCTTCGAGCCTCTTTGATTTGTAGGATTTTGTAAACATGTGAATAGGATTTGTAGTGGCCTGCCCACTTGAATCCTATAAGAATAGCAAGGAAATGCGGGGAGCTGTGTCGCCTTTGAGAGTTACACTGATATAAATAGTACCGCACCTTCAGTTGAAGAGACCTGGTATTCGAAGCATTTCTAGCTGTACCGACAATACTAGCACATATATTCCAGCAAGTTCCACTTTGCTGATTTTACTCTGATGCTTAAGGTTTTCCTGTTATATCTACACTATGATCCGTGTAGCTGCTTTGTGTCGCACTAGCGGCAGTCCACTCTTGAAGCTAAACACTGCAATGACTTACAAAATTGGCACCAAGGCATTGAGTGCCATTCTGGATGCAATGAAACTCATACGCTCCCCACCTGTTGACTCTTGTTCAGAATATGATCCTAATGACTCTTGTTCGAAATTGCCACATATAGAGAGATAGCATGGAATTGCATTTCTTTGGGCACTGTGATTCATCATGAGTGGGCAACCAACATTGTATGCAATGAAGCGGAACCTCAAGAATATGCTTCCTCTTCTGTTCTTTAACATGTTCCTCTTTGTTTATTCTTTATTTGGTACGTACAGTATGTTCCTTGTCAGGAAGGGGAGCAGGGACATCTACAGTCAACAGCTAATAGAGCTGGCCTGTACGTGATCGATAGGCTTTCAATTACTAGCGGCAATACAACACCGTATTTTCAAGTCAGTTCCACTTTCCCGATTTATATATCGTGGTTATGGTGTACCCCTTTTATGTACACTACGCTCTGCCTAGTTGCTATGTGCTCTTGTTATCATGGTTTGGCAATAAACTCTCTATACAGTATATTATGAACCTATCATCTACCAACTATCCTTACTTCTGGAGCCTATTTTTTGTGTACTTGTGCCAGATTATATAAATGCACGCACCATATTACAGCACACATGATCTCTCTCATCATAATCCAGTGATAGCACACAAGTGTTTACAGGGGCGCCCCTATTTTAGAATATCATCTGCATTACAAAGATAATCTCACAACTATTTATGTTTTCATGGTTCTCACATATTATACGTAATTACAGTGAATATCAGAATCCGTGCACCAGAAGAATATTGTGGAACACTACAATGACTTACAAAATTGGCACCAAGGCATTGAGTGCCATTCTGGATGCAATGAAACTCATATGCTCCCCACCTGTAGATTCTTGTTCAGAATATGATCCTAATGACTATTCTAACCTCGAGGAGTCAAAGGCAGATGGCCTATAATGTTCACCCATCAAGGTGCATGTTCTAATTTGGCAAGGTTTTATTGATTGAGCGTATCTTGCATATGTTGTCTTGCATTTCTTCTACTTTGTTGCACCGCCATCTGCTTAGTTTACTCATCATATATGTCAAGATGCCACGCCCATCCATTATCAATACATATTCCATCTGTCATCATACCATGTTTCTCCACTCAAATGTTGTTCTTGTGCATCAGACATCAAAAAGGAAGAGGTGATTGCCAACCTGAAGGAGCACCAACAAAGTCCTTGAAAAACGTGGTTGTGCCGGAGAAATCAGACAGCACCCCACTTATATTGGTTGTACAACCAGTGACACAAAACATAGGACCGACTCCAGCAGACTGTACCCATACTTCACTGGCCACACCACTAGCCCCACCACACATGACCTGCACTCCAGCAAAAGGTATGCCGATTTCAGTTGCCATAGCACCAGCCGTACCACAGAAAAATCCCACTCCAGCAAAAAGTACAGCAAGTCCACCAGCCAAAGACCTATCCCAACTACAGAGACGGCCAATTCCAGTAGATTGGAACCCCATTCCAGTTATTCCCAATTTAAAAGACAATGCTTTCAATGTTGTTAGGGACTACGTGCATATATTCCCATCACGGGAAGATTATAGTGAAGACAAACACCATTTTCACATCTTCATGTCCCACTTACGTGTAAGTGCTATTATTCATGGTGATTATTTTCCTGTTTTCTGCTGATTGAACACATCAAGGATTTACATTACATTTTTTTAAGTAGGCGAGGGTCAATCTGGGTAGTCATGATGAGAAAAGCTTGCTTGTGCTTTCAAGGAAGCATTGCAGCAGTATCGGTGTTACCTGAGGAAATCACACTTTGATGGCAAGTCTATAAACGAATTTCCGGTGAAGTCTCCTGTGCTAAATTTAGAAGACATTGAATGGAAAAACCTTGTTATGCACCGGTCTCGTTCCGAGGATGAGGTAATATCTATGATATCGCATGACAATTTGAACTTCTACTTTTCTGCATGTGCCTTACGGATCTTTTTTGCAGGAAATCTGCTCGAAAAAGAATTCCGGTTTGAAAAGAACGGCAGGATATCGCAAATATGCTGCCTGCTGCTTTGCTCTTGTTAGTACCTATTGTCCTATATCACTGTACTTGCATACATACCGATTTCATTATGTGACAGCAGTATGCATGATAGCTTGCTTATCAATTGTTCGCTCCAAATTATCCGATCTGTATGAATGGTTACATTAGTGTAGAATATATCCAATGCCAACGAAAAGATTTAGCTCTGCATTGTTCTTGTAAGTACCTACTGTCCTTTATCAGTGTACTTATATTGACAGGTAGTTGTTCATGTACCATCACTCTGCAACTTATTTTCCTTTGCCCTCCATTTTCTACACATAAGATCTATATTTACTCTTACCATAAGGTTGGATAACACCGATGGTACTGAAGAAGTTTAGCTCTGCATTGCTCTTGGCTGTACCTTTTGCCTGTATCGTTGTACTTACATTTATAGCTACTTGGTTATGTAGCATCACTCTTCATCTTATCTTAAATATTCTCCATTTTTTCTTATATTGTCACATCTATATTTACTCTTAACAAAATGTAGAATAAAGGCAATGCTTATGAAGAAGATTATGTGGTAAACTTCTTGAATTGCCCCCCCCCCCCCATCAGAATAGACATGGGCTTTATAGAGCTTGCCTTCACCAATAATGTAAGTTTGTCCTTCTCAAGACTTCAAACTTTGTTGTGTATATTTGGTTAGGCATGACTGCAACAGCTGTTTATTTTTGGTGTTTGCATCAAATTGCATGTTTAAAGTTTATTATGTAGTTCATAAACAAAAGTTTGTCCTTCTCAATTTAAGTTTTCAGTTGTACAACCAAGTTCCTTCTTCATGCCATGTAAATTAAACTATACAGAGCAAGTGATCTTATTTTGCCAATCTGAAATGGGATAAATTTATAGCACACTAACCATTGATACTTATGAGTTCTTTGTAATCCAGTGGTATCGTGAAGCTGCCAACTCCTTCACAATGTCATTTCCTGCCATGTCTTGACCTGAACAATACCATATTGTGTTAATGCTATTTTAAACTGTGTCACTTTATTCGTCAGTAAGAAATGTGATGAATTTTCAGCACTGATACTTATATGTGCAAAACCTGTCATCTGTCTGCTTGTTTATCTTTCAAAGTGAGGAGGATATAAGTGTCAAACAAGTGCAGTCTCATCAGCTTGCTTAGCTGCTTGCGCTGCAACTCCCGAGCAGGGCTAACCTTTCTTGATCTCTATTGAAGTGTTGTCGATTTTGTATATTATTTTGTCGGCGTGTTTAATTGCACTGGTGGCGATCTTTGATGCCCAGTGTATGTAATCTGCTGTCTGCTTGTGCTTTATTATCATAGTGGCGAACTTTGATGCCAAGTGGATGTAATATGCCACAATTTCTTTACTGTATAGTCTAGGTTTTTTTCTTATTCACGATGCTGCAGTTATTTTACTGTATATATATATCATGTCTTCGCAGTAAACCGGCCAAACCGTAAAATTATGGTACATAATCGGGCCGTCATGCAAATCGCTATGTATGATCTGCATCATGGGCCCCGTCATCTTGGTCCGTTAACAGCCCTAAATGTAAACTGGCCCACTAGTAGATTCAGGCCTTTAATAGGCCGAGTAAACTGCCGGCCCTATTTTCCCAAGAAAACTCAATGGGCTTTTAGGAGGCTGAAAAGTAGGTTAAGCCTGAAACGTGTCGAACATCTCAAGGGCCAGCAGCAGGCCGAAATAGACCCCGTCCCATGAGTGTGCCAATCAAATCATGGGCTTATAATAGGCCAAGTTTTCTCGGTCCTTGTTTGGCCCAATCAGATTATCGGCTGTGAGCGGGCCGGATGCAAATGGGGCCGTAGTTAGGCCCAACTATATGACGGGCTTTTAATAGGCCGAAATATATATAGGGCCGAAATATTAAACGGGCCTTTAACAGGACGAAACTAATATCAGGCCAAATTACTAAATGGCCCTTTATCAAGTGGGCCCAAAAGCATAGCGTCCAGTTGACGGGCCGAATCTGATATGGTCCATAATTTAGCCCAAAGCCTCTCAAAGGGCCAGACCTGATCTGCGCCGTAATTTGGCCCAGAACATGGTAGGCTTTTAACGGGCCGAATCTCATATGGGCCTTTATTAGGCCCGGAACGTGGCAGGCTGTTAATGGACCAGATCAAATATGGGCCGGCATTTGGCCCAAAACATGGCAGCCTATTAATGGGCCGGCCTACTAGTGTCATCAAAATCTTTTGGGCCCTAAGCTGGGCCGGCCCATTATGGTCGGCGGAATCTCGTGGGCCTTTAGCTGGGCCGGCCCATTATGGTCCGCAAAGTCTTGTGGGCCTTTAGTTGGGCCGGCCCATTATGGCCGGCAAAATCTCGCGGGCCTTTAGCTGGGCCGGCCCATTATGGCCCGGAAAAACTTGTGGGCCTTTAGCTGGGCCATCCCATTATGGCTCGCAAAATCTCATGGGACTTTCGCTGGGCCGGCCCATTATGGACCACAAAATCTTGTGGGCCTTTAGTTGGGTCGGCCCATTTAAACTTATGGGCCACTTTTGGGCCGGTCCACATGTTAACATTTCATAAGCGCATCTCGCCCATTGGATGAGTGACACTTGTGCCAACGGGGAGCTGACACGTGTTTCCTCCAGCCAATGATGATTTTACACGTGGAAAATCCCCATTGGTCCGGGCTGTTAACGGGTTATCAGATCCAAAACCGGACCCGATAGCTTAACGGCGTTTCGTTACAGTGGATGCCACATGTCGGTCACCCTTGACGAAAGCACTTCTGTGACGTGCGATTTATCGTCATGGAAGTGGACACTTCCGTGATGATAATTTTGGTAATGTCATGGAACACTTCTACAACAGCACAGGTATGACTATCTTGATTCTGTCATAAAATCGTCATGGATGTACATGCATGACAAAAAGCGCGACCTACTGTGACAACCATGTATCATCACGGAAGTGTATTTTTTTGTAGTGTTAAGAGGGCCCAAACCTGGGTAAACATTGCGTCCCTTCTCCATAGTTACCATTGATCCTCAGATGCATAGCTTGGGCCCCCCTACCCGAGATCTGTCGGTTTTGACACCAACAGGGAACAATAAACCAGGACGGAGGTAGTACCACCCACACGGTGCCTCCTAGTAGCCAATTAATAGAGGGACGCGTGGCATCACTTAAATGGTTAGTAGAACGCCCACAGTTTCAATACTACTTCTATTTTCAATTGTAACGTGGCAGCTCTTTGTTGCAAAATGACTTTGTTTTGGCTGTTTATGTGTGCGCCTTCGTAAATTGAACCACCACGCCCAGAAGTTTGAAATCCATTCCCATTTCTTGCATGGGAACTAAACATTCCATTTACATGTTAATATTAATATATAAGAATCTTGGTTGTGGCGCGGTTCATGCATGGTATGTACGTAAGTTATAAAGTTGGTCGAAAAGGTAAGAAAATTATAGTATACAAGGAGTTGACACAAAAATAAAGATGCATATGGATCCATCAATGACATCCTCCTACCCTAGTGCGCTGGGTCACCAACCGATGGGTGAGGAGCAGTGGCATTGGCGAGCTCAACGTGCTTCTGAATAATGTCGTCCAAGGTTTCCTTGCGGTCCAAGAAGGCCAGTGTCGGTGTCAAAACCGGCGGATCTCGGGTAGGGGGTCCCGAACTGTGCGTCTAGGCGGATGGTAACAGGAGACAAGGGACACGATGTTTTTACCCAGGTTCGGGCCCTCTCGATGGAGGTAAAACCCTACTCCTGCTTGATTAATATTGATGATATGGGTAGTACAAGAGTGGATCTACCACGAGATCAAGGAGGCTAAACCCTAGAAGCTAGCCTATGGTATGATTGTTGTAATGGTTTTCCGTCCTACGGACTAAAACCCTCCGGTTTATATAGACACCGGAGAGGGCTAGGGTTACACAGAGTCGGTTACAATGGTAGGGGATCTACATATCCGTATTGCCAAGCTTGCCTTCCACGCCAAGGAAAGTCTCATCCGGACATGTGACGAAGTCTTCGATCTTGTATCTTCATAGTCTTGGAGACCGGACGACGATGATAGTACGGCTATCCGGACACCCCCTAGTCCAGGACTCCCTTGGTAGCCCCTGAACCAGGCTTCAATGATGATGAGTCCGGCGTGCATATTTTCTTCGGCATTGCAAGGCGGGTTCCTCCTCCGAATAATTCATAGAAGATTGTGAACAACAGGATAGTGTCCGGCTCTGCAAAATAAATTCCACATACCACCGTAGAGAGAATAATATTTACACAAGTTCAATCTGCTAACGTATTCTGTGGCATGACGTCACACCACTACCAAGCTTTTACTTGAATCGTTTTTATTATACCACCTCAGCGCGTTTAGCGAAGCGGTTTCCTTGGCACGTCTTGTCGAAGCAGAGATCGTGTTCCCCTTATTCCGGGATTCCCATCAATACGGACGTGGGTAACCCAACCGCGCCATTGATTGCGGCGCTTGGGAGATTAGCGAGTTTTACCAGGCCGGGGGGGGCACATAGTCTTCGTCCGCCCATATATAAGGGGATAAGGATCCGCCTTTTTTACCTACGCCTTCTTCCTCCTTTGCTTATCCATCTCCGCGCACTCGAGCTCCAGCGCCCAAGTCCGCGCATCTCGCCTCTACCTTCTCCAGCCATGTCCGGTGCGGGAGGCAAGTGGATGGCCTCCTCCGTCACGGAGGGGCACATCGAGAAGTTGCGCGGCGCCGGATACCTGTCCGGTGACATCGCGCACCGGCTGCCCGACGAGGGGCAGCTCATCCCCACCCCCAGGCCCCATGAGAGGGTCGTATTTCTTCCCCACTTCCTCCGCGGACTGGGCTTTCCACTTCACCCTTTCGTCCGGGGGCTCATGTATTACTACGTCCTGGACTTCCACGATCTGGCGCCAAACTTCATCCTCAACATCTCAGCGTTTATCGTCGTGTGCGAGGCTTTCCTCTGCATCCAGCCCCACTTCGGCTTGTGGCTAAAGACCTTCAATGTTAAGCCGAAGGTAGTGAAGGGCGTCCAAGAAGAGTGCAGAGGCGCCATGGTGGGCAAAATGCCCAACGTCACATGGCTCGAGGGTGCCTTTGTGGAATCCGTCAAGGGGTGGCAATCGGGGTGGTTCTACATCACCGAGCCGCGTGACCCTAAATGGGCAGCGGCCCCCGAGTTCAGATCTGGTACCCCTATGCAGCTCACCTCCTGGAAAGAGAAGGGCTTGCTATGGGGTAGTTCAGAGGAGCTGACCGGACTCCAGTCCTGTCTCCAGACCCTGGTGAACAAGAAGCTTAAGCTTGTCAACGCGATCCAGGTCATGCTCGTCCACCGGATTCTCCCCTACCAGCAACGGGCCTTCAATTTATGGGAGTTTGATCCGGCACAACACCGGACATTGAGAGGGCTCTTCGACACGACGTACGAAGCTGCCTGGAGGGTGTTGTTCAAGGGCGGAGAAGCCCCCGTATTCGCAACTGAAGATCGCGGATTCAGCACGCAGCGCCCAGCCGACAAGGTAAGCTATGTTATCCTTTATGGGACACTCATTTCTTTCATAGTTTGACCCTATGTGGGATCTAAAACCCCCAATGCCTTGAACAGGACTGGCAAAAGACATCCGGACAAGTTAACTGTCCGGCTCCCCTTCCAGAAGACCCAGCGGACACCCGTCTGACGGGGCTGCTGATCTCGGCACTTTCCGTGGTGCCGGAGAAGAAGGCCAAGAAGAAGGCCACGGGAACCCGAAGGAGCTCCCGGCGCCAGGTGGTATCGGACTCATCGTCCGATGGCTCCAAGGCGGACTCCTCCCCCGAAGACGAGGAGGAGAAAGAGTCCTCTCCCCAAGAGGCGGGAGAGAAGAAGAGGAAGGCTTCCCCAACGAGGGAGGCCGAAGGGTCCAAGAAGGGAAGGACCCTTCCTCCGGACTGCTCCGCGAACGCCGGCAACGGCGACGAGGAGTGTCCGTCAAGGGCCAAGCCCCTGGCAAGATCGTAAGTATCCGGATTCCTGAATGATTTATAATTTCTCTTTGTGCCACGTAGTGTCCTTCTAACGCCGCATACAACCTGTAATCCGACCGAGGACGATCTTCCCGCTTCATCGAGCGGGTCCTTGGCTCCGTCAGATGTGGATTCCCTTCCGACCGCCTCAACTCCCCGTGACGCTGATGACGCCGAGGTGGGATCCCAGGAGGGGACCCATCGGGAGGAGGAGGCTCCGGAGGTGCCGCAAGGCAATCTCCCGGACTTTGCACCGGACTCCGCTCCGGAACCAGTAGTGGTTCCGGAGTCCGGCAGGCGGCCCCTTCGTAAGAAGGGCAAGACCGTGACACCGGCAGCCTCCGTCCAACCGGAGGCGCCGGACAACTTGTTGGAGGCGCTCAATGGCGCTTCCATCGAGGAAGAACACCGCACTATCATGAGTGCGGTGATTCAGAAGGTTCGGCTCGCCAAGAGCGGGCTGATCGATGCCTGCAGCAGCCTTCTAATAGGCTTTGAGGTAAGAAATTTAAAATATGTAATGTAATACCGCATAGACAGTAGGCCCTGATGCTCGGTTCGGTGTTCGGAAAGAAAAGCCGGACTGAGGATCTTATAAAGATATACGCAGGAGTTCTAAAAATTATGTCAATATGGGATTGTAGGCTGCGCTGCTGACCTCTGCCGCAATGACTGCGGAGGTCGGTGCTTTAAAGCAGACCCTCGAGCAGTCCAAGAATGAGCTCGGCCTTGCCAAGAAGCAGCTCGAGGACAAAGAAGGTGAGTAACACCGTATTGAATTTTTACCTTACAGAAAAGGATTTTGGTTGTAAGAGAAATAACGAGGATAACATGGGCACTGCAGGGGCCACGAACAAGGTGGCGACCCTGAAGGAGGCCGTGTCCGCGGCCGAGCGTAATGCGGCCATGGAACGAGCTGAGAGAGAGAAGCAGGAGGCGCGGGTGGCGGAGGTGCAGCAAGAGCTCCAGGTTCTCGTGGAAAAACATGAGAGTTTGGAGCGCGACTCGAAGACTCGAGAGTCCGAGCTTGCCTCGGCTCTTGAGAGTGCCAAAGCCGCTAAGGCCGAAGCCCATAAGGCCCTCCAGGAGATCGAGGCGGTGAACAAAATAGCGGCGCGTAAGGCATTTTTCATGCAAACCAAGCATGTGAATGTGAATTAACTGTTACTTACCCGAATTCGGAGCTCTCCAGGAGCGTTTGCAGATCTGCCTCGCAGCGTGTCCGATGCCGCCGCATTCTACCGGGCCGAGAAGGGGAGCTCGACGGAGAAGGTCTTCTGGTCTCAGTAGGCTGAGGCCGGACATCCGGTGCCCCTTAGCGACCAGCTAAAGCAGCTGGTCGAGCTCCACAAGGTAGCCGAACAGGCCATGAAGGGCCTCATAGTTCGGCTGTGGCCCGAGGAGGCCATGCCTGGGAGCTACTTCGGCCTAGTGCGGCAGCTGGTGGATGTGTGTCCCTGGGTGGAAGCCCTCAAGCGCTCCGCCTGCATTGAAGGTGCCCGTCAGGCCCTTGCCCGTGCAAAAGTGCACTGGGGCAGGCTGGATGCTGAGAAGCTTCTGACGGACGCGCCGCCGGCGGGCAAGGAGTATCGCACGCCCGAAATGTATTATAAGAGTGTCCTGAAGGGTGCCCGCAAGATTGCGGATGAGTGCTCCAAAGATGTAATATTTGAGTAGACTCGCAATGTGTTACCCTGTGCGCTGAAAACTTTGTTCATATGCGCTAAGCAACGCTTATTGATTTAAAATATTACCTTCTGTGCGGCCGTTTATCAAATCTGAGAGATGGCAAGTCATTGGCTTCAGCCCCCATGCCCCGAGTGCTGGGGTGTTCGGGATAAACTTGAGCGCTCTTGTTCCCATTTTTGGGTCCATCTAGGGAGGCGCTCAACACGACGAACAAGGCAACCGGACTTATAATGCTTGAACACTCTCACTTAGCCATAGAATTCTATAATTTTAAATTTTGGCGAAGCCCCTAGTATTCGGAAGACCGAGTTCGGGGCGCTGTCCACGCCTGGGCCAGACCAAGACGGTTCCTGGCTCTAAGCGGCATAAGTCTTTAGGGACTCAAAAAGACCTCTCGAACAGCGACCAGCTCTCGCCTTATCATGACGGTCAGTTTTAGCTTTCTCCACTGAGACGCTCGCCCAGCTCAACCGGGGCGCAATCGCACTGGTTCTCCAAGTGCTACCTTAGCCGATAAAACGGAACGTAAGGTACCAAAACATGGGAGCCGGGCAAACCCAACTATTGACCCAAGACATGATTCGGAGCCGATGCATATAATGCTATAAGTTCGGGGTGCCGCACTTGTGAAAGTGTTCGGACTTATCACACCATAATGCGGGGAACATAAGCCCCTGGTGTATTCGGCCGTACCAAAGTGTACGGATGAAAAATGTCATAAACGAACATATATGAGAAAGGGATGCAATTATAAGCAAAAAGCGATGCATTGTTTATTCAGAAATACTGCCATGAATGCAGAGCGATACAAATAGTGCGGCAAGCAAGGGATTGGACTATTAAACATGTCTCCCTCCAGGGGTAGGCTGTGGAATGGTGTATTAAACAGATTTAATGCTCGTAATGGAGACCACCTGAGTGTTCGTCGTAGCCTTTCTCCTTCCCTGGCTGTTGCATCATGAGTTCGGCAGGTCTGCTGCCGAACAGGGCCTCTGGTGAACAGAGTCCTGTGGGTAAAAAAAGGAAAAAAGAAAAAGAGTGACACACTTGGGAGCCCCTGGTGTGGTTGAGCCGCACTCTCAGCCTATCGTGGTCATGCCCCTCCCCCTATGCCCATGGTATCTCCAGAGCGTAATGATGTACGCGAAGGACTAGTCTTGCAATCATGCAAGGGCTGGGGTTGGGGCCGCATTGCTACGCGTGCTCGGAACGTGCCAGGTGGTCTTGATGTATGTTACTCCGGGCGCGTTTGGCCGTGTCCGGTTGCTTAACGGCCGGAGTTGAGAATTGCCTTAAGAGGCTGCTCTGTACTTCTGCCGCGAGAGCCGCTGTGTGTTCCTCCATTCGGATGACTCCTCGAGGGCCTGGCATCTTGAGCTTGAGGTATGCGTAATGCGGCACTGCATTGAACTTTGCAAACGCGGTCCGTCTGAGCAGAGCGTGATAGCCACTGCGGAACGGGACTATGTCAAAGATTAACTCCTCGCTTCGGAAGTTATCCGGGGATCCGAAGACCACTTCCAGTGTGACTAAGCCTATACAATTGGCCTCTACACCTGGTATGATGCCTTTGAAGGTCGTCTTTGTAGCTTTAATCCTTGAGGGGTCTATGCCCATCTTGTGCACTGTATCCTGATAAAGCAGGTTCAGGCTGCTGCCGCCGTCCATCAGGACTCTGGTGAGGTGAAATCCATCGACGATTGGGTCTAAAACAAATGCGGCGAATCCGCCATGGCGGATACTGGTGGGGTGGTCCCTTCGATCAAAAGTGATCGGGCAAGAGGACCATGGATTGAACTTCGGGGCGACTGGCTCCATCGCATATACGTCCCTAAGTGCACGCTTCCGCTCCCTTTTGGGTATGTGGGTTGTGTATATCATGTTTACCGTCCGCACTTGTGGGGGGAAACCCTTCTGTCCTCTACTATTCGGCGGTCGGGTCTCTTCCTCGTCGTCGCTATGCAGCCCCTTGTCGTTGTTTTCGGCAATTAACTTGCCTGCCTGCTTAAATACCCAACAATCCCTGTTGGTGTGATTAGCTGGCTTTTCGGGGGTGCCATGTATCTGGCAAGAGCGGTCGAGTATTTGGTCCAAATTGGACGGACCCGGGGTAGTTCTTTTGAATGGCTTTTTCCGCTGACCGGGTTTGGAGCCTCTGAATCCGATGTTGACTGCCGTATCCTCAGTGTTATCGCCATTAGCGCGGCGTTTGTTTTTGTTTCGACGCGACCTGCCATTGCGGTCCTTGTTGTCCGGACTGCCAGAATTTTTGCTGAGGTTGTTGCTGCGGGCTAGCCAGTTGTCCTCTCCCGCACAGAAGCGGGTCATGAGTGATGTGAGGGCTGCCATGGATTTCGGCTTTTCCTGTCCTAGGTGCCGGGCCAGCCACTCGTCGTGGATGTTGTGTTTGAAGGCTGCGAGGGCCTCTGCATCCGGACAGTCGACGATTTTATTTTTCTTTGTCAAGAACCGTGTCCAGAACTGTCTGGCCGATTCGTCTGGCTGCTAAATTATGTGGCTTAGGTCATCGGCGTCTGGTGGTCGCACATATGTGCCCTGGAAGTTGTGAAGGAATGCGGCTTCCAGGTCCTCCCAACACCCAATTGACTCTGCTGGCAAGCTGTTAAACCAATGCCGAGCTGGTCCTTTAAGCTTGAGTGGGAGATATTTGATGGCGTGGAGATCGTCACCGCGGGCCATATGGATATGAAGGAGATAGTCTTCGATCCAAACCGCGGGGTCTGTTATGCCATCGTAGGATTCAATGTTCACGGGTTTAAACCCTTCAGGAATTTGATGATCCATTACTTCATCTGTGAAGCATAGTGGGTGTGCGGCGCCTCTATATTGGGCAATATCACGACGTAGCTCGAGCGAGCTTTGTCTACTGTGTTCGGCCTGGCCGGAGTTGCTGTATCCGGCGCGACGGTAATCGTCGTGCATCATGGGGCGCCCACGTGATCCGTAGATCGATCTTGATTGTCTTGCCTTGTCCTCCAATATGTCTCACAAGTCCGACGCATTCCCCCGTGGCTTCGCGCTTTTCGAGCGGTGCCGGGGTACGGTTCTGGTGGAGGGCCTAGATGCCTCTCTATCGTGGCCACGAGGTGGTCGGTCTACCGTATTGTGCGCTGGTGATGAGGGTTTATATGCCTCCTCCTCTAATTGGGGGAGCAACTTGCGTTTTGGGTAGCTTTTGGAGGGGCGTTCGAGTTCATGCTCTTCGGCCGCGAGGACTTCGGTCCATCTATCGGCCAGCAGGTCTTGATCAGCTCAGAGCTGTTATTGCTTTTTCTTTAGGCTGTTTGCCGTGGCCATGAGCCTGCGTTTAAAACGCTCTTGTTCGACAGGATCCTCGGGCACGACGAATTCGTCGTCGTTGAGGCTTGCCTCGTCTCCGGAGGGAGGCATGTAATTATCATCCTCTACCTCTTCATCTGCCGCTCTCTCATGAGGGCTGGCTTCTCCGTCCTCCTGTGCTGAATCTTGCTGGAGGGGGTTGTCTTCAGCACTCTCTGGGGTGTTATTATCTCTGGTGCCGGAATCTCCATTCTTGCTGTGGCGGGATTTAGAGCGGCGCCACTGACGTCGGCGCTTAGGCTGTTTCTTAGAGGAATCTGCCTCCGCTGCTTCTTCGCCGTTCCCATCCTTTGGGATGTCCACCATGTATATGTCGTATGACGAGGTGGTCTTCCAGTGCCCCGTAGGCGCTGGTTCTTGGTCGTCTCCGGCATCGTCGTCCATACCATCGATGTCTTCGGAGTCGTAGTCTAGCATGTCGGTTAGATCGTCGACAGTGGCTACAAAGTGGGTGGTGGGTGGGATTTGAATTTCTTCGTCGTCCGCATCCCAACCGTCCTTACCGCAGTCCGGCCAGGGCTCTCCTAACAACGAGAGATACTTTAGCGAATTCAAGATGTCGCCAAAGGGTGGGTGCTGAAAGATGTCCGCAGCGGTGAACTCCATGATCGGCGCCCAATCGGATTCGATTGGTAGGGGCGTAGGAGGTTCGGAGTCCGGCGAGGAGTCTGGCACCTCGGAGTCACGGGCTTTACAAGGGACAAGGTCATTATTCGGCTCCATCGCCGTAGAGGTTGCAGCCCCCGAGGCGGTGTCTAACCACCCGTCCTCGCTCTGCGCGGTCGGCTCCGAATTAAGGGTCGGAGCGGACTCTTGTGCGGCCTCCAGGGCATTGTCCGGCAGCAGAGCTAAATTATGCCCATCGTGACAGTGCAGCGCGCTCGGCTGTGGCTCGAATCCATCGAAGATCAAGTCTTCGCGGATGTCAGCCGTGAAGTTTAGGCTTCCAAATCTGACCTAATGGCCAGGGGCGTAGCTTTCGATCTGCTCCAGATGGCCAAGCGAATTGGCCCGCAGTGCAAAGCGGCCGAACACGAAGATCTGTCCTGGGAGAAAAGTCTCACCCTGGACTGCGTTGTTGTTGATGATTGAAGGAGCCATCAAGCCTATCGGTGATGACACAGAGGAACTCTCAATGAAAGCACCAATGTCGGTGTCAAAACCGGCGGATCTTGGGTAGGGGGTCCCGAACTGTGCGTCTAGGCGGATGGTAACAGGAGACAAGGGACATGATGTTTTTACCCAGGTTCGGGCCCTCTCGACGGAGGTAAAACCCTACTCCTGCTTGATTAATATTGATGATATGGGTAGTACAAGAGTGGATCTACCACGAGATCAAGGAGGCTAAACCCTAGAAGCTAGCCTATGGTATGATTGTTGTAATGGTTGTCCGTCCTACGGACTAAAACCCTCCGGTTTATATAGACACCGGAGAGGGCTAGGGTTACACAGAGTCGGTTACAATGGTAGGGGATATACATATCCGTATTGCCAAGCTTGCCTTCCACGCCAAGGAAAGTCCCATCCAGACACGGGACAAAGTCTTCAATCTTGTATCTTCATAGTCTTGGAGTCCGGCCGACGATGATAGTCCGGCTATCCGGACACCTCCAAGTCTAGGACTCCCTCAGCCAGCGTCCTATCGTCCTCCTCTAGCATGTAGTAGTCCTTGTGGACTATTTGCTCATAGACATGGGTAATTATGTTGATGGTGTTTTGCTGAGCCAGCCGCTATGCAGCGAGCGCGACCTCGAGGTGGACATTCTCCAGCATGATGACGGGCAGTCGTTGGGCCACCAGTGCGTCAAAGAGGTTGTCACCACAGAGGCTATTGAGGGTGGCGGGCATCATAGATCCTGGGCGCGTTGGCTGGAGGTGTACGTCAAGGTCGTCTGCAAGCTTCTTGACGATGGTGAACTTGTCGGGGAAGCCAACGAGGGCCTCATTGAACAAGGAGACGAAGTTGTCGTCCAAGAGGCCTCTTGCCCCGGCGGCCTCAAGCACGACCTGGAGATGTTCCTCGGTGCCGGGCCGTAGGCCGACATCGTGGATCATCTGGCACAGCCAGCTCATGCTCGCGCTCATCGCCTCCATGGCTAGCTTCTGCTCAACTGATCTTGCGATTGGAGTGAGCACTCTTGCAGGGTGCGTAGGTGTGTAGGACTCGTAGATATATTGGACTGGTAGGGAGCCTTTATATGAGAAGTGCAGACTGCGTTTGCATTCACGTGTGTGTTGGCCATCTACTCCTTGGCCCTTACTCCCTCCGTACTAGTACACTATAGTCATCTCACCGAGACCAAGTTGGGGAAAAACGAGAGAACTTGATGTTTATTTGGTAATTAATGTAATTGCATGTAGAGATTTCAGAATGATGAGATTTCATATTTGAGCCATCTACCGGAAGGGAGTGTATAATATCATCGGAAACTACATTCAAAACCGATTAAAACAATACTCCATGTATTCATTTACAGAGGGAGTAGTATATTTTTTTGACATGCATTACTAGATATTGCTAGTCAAATACTACAAAATCCAGACGGAGGTGGTAGTACTACAAAATCCAAACGGTGGTGCTAGTACTAGTAGTACTACCAATGTAGTAGTACTGTACTACCTGTTGTTTAAATTATTACGTGCTGCTCCTCATAGTGAGTGACAAGACCCTGCACCGAAGATGACACCTGAGTGTAGGTGGCGTGTTCGGCATACCAAAGTTAGCCTCGCCGTGTGCAGTCACTATCATCATGGTTGTAGAGCCAGCCTACTTACAACTAGCCGTGTTCGACATAATTTCCACTGTGTTTCCACTAGTAATAATAAATATTATACTAGAGTAATGGGTATATTGTTGCTGCACCTATGCACACGAACATTTATCGTAACATAGTGCCTCGTGCTAGATAGTCGTAATATTACAAGTTTCAAACTGATATTACAAATGCTAGGAGTAATGTTGCACCTACAAAGAGGGAATTATTAGGAAGTTTACGTAAGTGCTTTCTTTACTTCAGGTGCATGCAGCATTATCGTACAGACTAAAATCCGCCACCCTGACATGTCACTAATGGGCAAATAAATTTTTCAGTCTCTTGCGACTTGATGTTTCAAAAACAAATTCAGCTTCTACAGAGGCTTTGTCATTTAGGCTTAGATGCTTGCGTTGATCAGCACGCCATTCATTGTTGCGCCAGAGAATGCTAAAACTCATTACTTTGAGCACACTTGCCTCCAGAACAAAGAACCTAGCCAATTTAATCTCAGATGTGGTGCCTCGGTAGTTGATCAAATCAGTTTCTGTCAGATGGAGATCAAGGCATTCGATGAGATTGTTATGTTGCGGCACGTTTTTCACTTTCGGGTCTTTTTTGTCTACAAAAGAAAATAAAATATTAGAGCAGCTGGCTGTATAAGATTGTCGTGCCATCAAGAGCTACCAACATCATCTGCTCATATGATAGGGTTGGCTCTAAGGCTGGTGATAACTTTTCACTCTCTCTCTTTCTCTTTCCTCTCATTTACCTAGGAGCACGTGAAGAGCTTGGGCACTTGTTGCCTTCCACTATGTGGCTGATGCCATACTTCTCAAAAGTATGCCACATAATACGCATTGGTGTCAAGTCAAAAGATTTTGACACCGCTCTAGCAATGTGAGAGAGTTGGCACCGCTATGCACACAGACCCACATGTATAAACAAATCGACCAAACCAACTACACCAGCCTCTCCCTCTCCCAAATAAGTATTTTTTTATTGCTTTAGTCCTCTCCCTCTCCCACGCAAGTGTTTTTTCATTGCGTGAGTTAATTTGGCACCAGAGCAAAGTAGGTGATCCGGATTGGGGCACCGGGTGAGCAATGGAGGGCATCGATGCCCTATACTTGACCCTAAATGAATGAAGACATCCATATCCAAGTTTAGCTCAGACGTAGTTGCCTTATTTTTGGGCGTGAAGAAGTGTCAAACCAAAATACCCAATAAGCAGCATCAAAAGTGAATTTGGCACGTGTTTTGGCGTACATAGTGGAGGGCATCAGAAGTTTAGCACTAAATATGGACTTGACTCTGAGATAGTAGCCTCTTTCTGTGAATCTTTTGCTACTCACGTTGATCTCCCTAAGGAGAAGTGGTTTGAATATCATCCACCTATTAAAGAAGAAATTAAAGAACCGGTCATAGTTAAAGATGAAACTATTATTTACAATGTTGACCCAGTTGTGCCTAGTGCTTATATTGAGAAGCCACCATTCCCTGTTAGGACAAAGGAACATGCTAAAGTTTCAACTATGGTTTGCAAAAGAAATATTAAGGCACCTAAACCTCCTGAGCAAATTAAAGTAGAACCTAGTGCTGTTATGGTTAAAGATCTCCATGTAGAAAATATTGATGGGCATGTTATTTACTTCTATGATGAAGCTGCTAGAATTGCCAAACCCGATGAAAAAGATAAACACAGACCTGTTGTTGGCATGCATGTTGTCTGATTAAAATAGGAGATCATTATTATCATGGTTTATGTGACTTGGGTGCTAGTGTAAGTGCTATTCCTTTTACTCTTTACCAAGAAATTATGAATGACATAGCACCCGCTGAAATAGAAGACATAGATGTTACTATTAAACTTGCTAATACAGACACTATCACACCGCTTGGGATTGTTAGAGATGTTGAAGTCTTGTGTGGGAAAATAAACTAACCTACTGATTTTCTAGTTTTGGTTCCCCACAAGATGACTTTTGTCTCATTATCTTTGGTAGACCTTTCTTGAACACTGTCAATCCTACTATAGATTGTCATAAACAAACTATCAGTGTTCGCTTTGATGATGAGTATCATGAATTTAATTTTTCCAAGTTTAATAGACAACCTCATAAGAAAGAATTACCTAGTATGGATGAAATAATTGGTCTTGCTTCTATTGTCGTGCCTCCTACTGATCCACTAGAACAATATTTGCTAGACCCTAAAAATGATATGTGTATGCATGAAAGAAATGAAATAGGTAAAATCTTCTTTGAACAACGACCTATTCTCAAACACAATTTGCCTATTGAAACTCTAGAGGTCCTCCTCCACCTAAAGGTGATCCTGTGTTTGAACTAAAACATTTGCTTGACACTTTGAAATATGCTTATCTTGATGAGAAAAAGATATATCATGTTATTATTAGTGCTAACCTTTCAGAACATGAAGAAGAAAGATTATTGAAAACTCTGAGGAAGCATCGTGCTGCTATTGGATATACTCTTGATGATCTCAAGGGCATTAGTCCCACTCTCTGTTAGCACAAGATTAATAAGGAACCTGATGCTAAACCCGTTGTTGATCACCAACGACGTTTGAATCCTAAGATGAAAGAAGTGGTAAGAACTGACATACTAAATGATGCGGAGCATCCCACGTTCATCCCCATGTACACTCTGACTACTCTCCAAGCCCCAAGGATACATAAGATGAGACCTCGACTATGCGCCATTGGACACAAGGTGAACCCGTTCCTAAATGCTTCCCCTTTCCATTCGTGTGAGACATGGTTGCTACCTAATGCAAGGACACTACGCATGCCTAGGTACCAAGGAGACCCTCTCGGAGATGCTCGGAATGATGGACAAGTCCCCAAGTACAAGGATGAAGGAGCACGATGAGAGGAATGGAGAAAGGCTACAGGACCCGGACATCCGGCCCCGGCCCTGACATCCAGCCCCTGAAGATGTCAACAACAGCAGCAGCCCAGCCATCGAAGTGCTACAGGGCCCGGACATCCGGCCAGGCCCCGGACATCCGGCGCCCCGCGACAGCACGGAAATCCGGCGCCAGTCCGGACATCCAGCGCCCCATCACAGAACATCCAGAAGCTGGATCAAGCCAGCCCGGATATCCGGCCCAGCGCCCAGACATCCGGCGTCTCGGGAAAGCCCGGACATCCGGCCCGTCGCCCAGACATCCGGCCTCCCCTGCCTGCGTGCAGTGCATCTGGGCCGAGGCCCATGTACCCCTTCACCCCTTAGACTATATATACTCCCCCTCCACCTATGTTTTAGGGTTAGCATTGATTTAGCTCATTTGTGAGATAGAGCCTCGCTCATCCATCGGATCTCCTCCTCGTGAGAGACCGCGGCCTCTTCGGAGAAGATCCACTTGGATTCAAGACCCCTTTACGGAAGATCCCATCGTGGATTCAAGACCTCCTCTCGGAGAAGAATGGTTACTTTTGTATCTTTCCTTTGTTGATTTTAAATCTCGTGCGACCTTATGTGTTTGGTGATCTAGCCCTTGTGTGATCGATTACTTGTCGGTTTAGTGATTCTCTCGTTTCTCCCCGTGTTTTCCCCTTTGTGTTTTCCGCGCGTTCTTCGTGTTCCCCCGTAGGATCCACTCCAAACGTGAAAGATCGGCCCCTAGGGTTCCGCCCTACATCATCTTGGTATCATGAGCCACGTTGATCACGTTTTTGGAGCCCCTGCCCCTCTTTTTCTAGCTTGATTTTGTTGATTTCGTCCTAAATCCGAAAATCCCCACCAAAAATAGCCCCCAAATTTTTTTGTGATTTGTTGGTTTGATGATGTTTTGTTTATTTTAATCCATGGATTTGCTTGGTTTCAAGTGGATCTAGCATCTTCCCAGGTTTCCCCACTTTCCATCCATGAAATCTCTCCAATTTTGCCCCCGAAATTATCAATTTCCGCCCCAAAATCGAGTTACTTGAGTTCATCCTCGGATTGGGAGCCCGGACATCCGGCCCGACCAGCGGACATTCGGCCTGCCCGGACATCTGGCCATTGGCCCGGACATCCGGCCCCTGAAGTGCATTTTCGCGCAAGTTTCTGGACATCAGGTCCCGGACATCCGGCCAAAACCCCGGATGTCCGCCCGTTGTCATTTCAGCCTCCCGTGTTTCACCGTTTTGCCCATAACTAATTCATCCGGAGTCCGTTTTTGACGTTCTTTAGCTCGTTTTGAAGCTATTGACATCCCCCATCCCACAAAAATACCACAAACATCATTTGACTCCATCAAATGTTTTGAATTTTGGCATCTTTGCCTAGGGCTTCCATCACATCATGCGCTACACCACCACCGACTTCCGCAACCTAACCCATTTTGCTTGCCATAGCATTAGTGGTTGTTTGAGTAGTGATTCGAGTATCCTAAGGTGCTTCGGCTACTTAGGGACGGTTGCTTCTTCATCAACCACCACCATTTCCACATAACCTTGCCCACCATACACTTCCGACATCCCAACTTAACCCAATTTTGTTTGAGTTGTGGCTTGTGTCTCCTAAGGTGTTTCGGCTACTTAGGGACGGCAACTTCAACTCCGACACGTGTATAGCTCATCATTCCACTTTAGCATTGCCAAGTGCAAACCACCACCGCTTTCCGCTACCACCACTTTGACATTTGACGTTTGAGATTTTGAGTTCGCGGTTTTTCCGTTTCCTAAGGTGTTTCGGCTACTTAGGGACGAGACTCCATCATCTTGGTTTCTACATCAAGAACACCGCCACTCATCATCGCCAAGGACGGTAACCTCCATATCATCTTGGTATCATGCTAACCCTCCATTGTATACTCCCATTACCATTGCATTGTTAACCCCTAGCCCATTTTGCGTTACTTGCCTATCGAGACTAGCCATTTGAGTATTGCCGGCAACGTGACTTGTGCACATTAGTGATCATACTTCCCATAGCATACATACCATATCATCGTGGTGCATATATTGGTATCATATCTTGTGTCACAAGTTTGTTCCCGCATATACACAATTGCTATCTTGGTTTGTGCATTGTGCAAAAGTGGCCATACAAAAAAAGAGAAAAGAAATAAAGCTTTTAAGCAAAAGAAAGAGAGCAAAGAAGCTTGTAAGCAAGTGCCATAGCATCATACCACATTGCATATAAGATTGTCATATCCGATCATCTTGATCATCTTGAGAGAAACACCGGGAACCATACATACATAGCATACTTGGGATAGAAGTTTATCCATTTTGCATCTTATAGGTTGTGCACAAGTGTCGTATCCGCCTATTGAGCAATCGTGCTAGCGTCTCTCTTGAGTTGTGCAACACGAGCGTTTTCTGTGGATTCCACATTTTCTGCTCATTCCTTGGTTGCACGACCCCATTTATCTATCGGTGTGTGTGTTTCCGTGCGCCACATATTGCTATTGGTCCATTTGTTTCACTTGCGAATTTGTGAATCTCTTTCAACATTATTGACTCTTGCTAACATTTTGCGTTAAATTTTTGTGCCACTATCCTCACCGAGCTCCTCCATAAGCTTTACTTGTGTAGGTGTGAGAACGGACAAGGATTGGTACCAATAGTGTTATTTCATTGTCCGCATTTGAGTGAACTTGATTCATTGTCAACATCGGTCAAGGTACATCATATTTGCTCGAGTCTTGTGATGGATAGGCAAGGCATTTCCTCTCCGGTCTACGACAACAACGACGGCGTGAACAACTACATCTCCAAAGCGTCTATCTTCGATCTACAACGACAAATGCAAGGCGCACAATCAAGATTGCGAGAGCGCATCGAGAACATCTCCATCGACATTCGTCACTCCGAAGCAAGGAAAAGGGACTACATCGACAAGAAGCTTTCCGCACATAAAGAGGAGCAAGATGCAAGGATGGAGGAGATTAGAGCCTTGATCAAGTCTACTTCCCCTTCGTCATCTTCAAGGCGGCGGCGACCAGGTCGATCATCTTCGGAGCGCGAAAAAGATGCAAGTGCAAATCGTCCTCGTCCACATCTACATGGCGACCACCATCACGTTCGTGATCAACATCATCATGAAGGGCAAGTCACCTCCAAGCATCATGTGCACGACGACGACGAACGACATCATCATCATGAAGATGCTCCAGAAGCGCAAATGCACAAGTCCCAACAAGCCCTATTTCACGCCAAGTCCATGCTTCATGAGCACAAAAGAAGACCGCGAGACGACCACCACCAAGACGACGCTACAGCTACCACCACCACTTCGGCATCTTCGCCAAGTGCTATCAAGGATCTTCGCCTTTGGACGTACGGCATCTTCGCCTACTTCCCACGTGTACGCCTACTTCGACTTCATCAAGTCCAAGGCAACTACCTACGAGCGAGGGCGACACTTCCATCTTCGGAAGCCCCTCAAGGAAGATGGCCGAGCATGGGAAACTCCCTTCGGTCATGGATACGAGCTACGAGGTGCCACATCATATGGGCCTCTCACACCAAGACGGTGACAAGAAGGTCGAGCAAGGGCCATCCCCTTCGACCGCGGCGACGAGCGCGAACCTCTTCAACAACATGAAGACGACGCCCATATTGGACTCATACTCCAAGTCAAGCTACGCGACTGCGCATGGAGACATTTGCACCTACATCTCTCCGACACCCACATATGTCGAGATGACCCATTTTTCATGTGAGGAGAGCCACTACCACATGAGTGACATGAGTGACTCCACCATACGTGACATTGAGAGCATTTCCTATGAGAGGATGAGTGTGACCACCACTAGCCCCACACATGAGAGCAGGCCACACATCCTATGTGAGGTTGAGCGCCATTTGAGTGACTCCACCAACCATATGAGTGAGTGCTTCCTTGAGGGAGTGAGTGAGACACAACACTTAGAGAGTGAGGTAGTTGACACGGCATGTGAGGCCACTATGATTTCTAATGACTTAACCTCTACTCCTAGTGTGTTTTCTTCTTTGGTGCTAGGTCTCCTACATGACGACATGCCTACCCTCGACGAGTCCATCCCTCCAATGGGAAAGCCGATGGCCATGGTGGACGATGATGCACCCCCCACATGGTTCCATCAAGATGAAGATGACAATGAGACAATCTTCGACACCTCACCTACAACACATAAGCGATGCTCCAAAGGTAACATAGGTGATGGTGCTTCTATTGTCCCACTAGTGGACTATCTTGACATCGATTGCTCCCATGATGTTGACACACCTATTGCCATGCTTCATGCTAGTGAGACTTATTCATGCCTTGACTTACCTATTTATGATGAATATGATGATGAGCATGTTGAGTTGCCTAGTTGTGATGCTATGCTTCATAGGATATCATGTGAAAATTCTATTGGTCACTTCATGTTTGACAATCCATTGAACTTGTCATATGCTATGAGTGAGATCTCCCATATTGCATATTTACAATCTCAACATAGTAACTATGCATGCCCCATTAAAATAAATCCCATTTTCACTTATGGCATAGATGTCGAGATGATGGTCATAGGCTTTTGCTTCTCTTGTGATGATATTGCCATGCTTCCTTTACATGATTTGCGCAATTCATCTACTATGTCATGCCATGATCACATTGTTCCAAATATGCATTGTTTTGGATGTTGTCAATATTCTCCATGTGATGTTGCTACTCATGCTCATGAGGAGACCCCCATAGTTTCCTCATACATATTAGGAGATCTTGATGCATTCCATACTTTGCATGATTCCCATGACTGCGTGCACCATATGCATTCCATGAACAACAATGCTCTAGATATTTCTCATGATGCATTACACAATTTGAGTCTCCATTATGCTATACATAATAACAAACCTCTCATGATAGATGACATGTTTCTATATCACGCATCTCATTTATTTGAGCATTGGCTATTTAGTGCTAACCAACACATGCACGTGCGCATCATGATGGATGATGTGTACATATACCACGCACACACAATTTTTCCTTTTTCTTTGTTTTGTGTAGGTACTCACATATACTCGTCAACCTCTCAATCCCAAGAGTTGACGAAACAAGCTCTTGAGAGCAACGACGCTTTGGGATCCCATGGACTATCATTACCACCGTTCCCTTCACGCAAGGACTACGCGCATCTCTTCTACTTGGCTCTCACACGGCTATGGGCTATTTACCACTTGTAACCTTATGCCCATACTATTGTGTTCACTTTGCATGTTATCCTTGCTTCTATGCCTTTGCCATGCAATTGTGACCCTTGCTTTCATATACCCATGATTCACCATTACGCTACTTCTATGTGTATTTGCATGCTTGGTGGAGATCCTAGTAGCTATTGCCATGATTTCTTTGTGCCCCATGCTGTTGATGCTTGTTGTGTTGGGAGAGTCATGATGTTACATTACTATTTACATAGGACTTCTTATCAACACGATGAACCTACTTTCCTCATATCTTGCTTTCATGTTTGTGCTATGTCATGTGAACTATTCATGTGTTGGAAATATGCCCTAGAGGCAATAATAAATTGGTTATTATTATATTTCTTTGTTCATGATAATAGTCTTTTATTCATGCTATAACTGTATTATCCGGAAATCGTAATACACGTGTGAATACATAGACCACAATATGTCCCTAGTAAGCCTCTAGTTGACTAGCTCATTGATCAATAGATGGTTATGGTTTCCTGACCATGGACATTGGATGTCATTGATAACGGGATCACATCATTAGGAGAATGATGTGATGGACAAGACCCAATCCTAAGCCTAGCACAAAGATCGTGTAGTTCGTTCGCTAAAGCTTTTCTAATGTCAAGTATGTTTTCCTTAGACCATGAGATTGTGCAACTCCCGGATACCGTAGGAATGCTTTGGGTGTACCAAACGTCACAACGTAACTGGGTGGCTATAAAGGTGCATTACAGGTATCTCTGAAAGTGTCTGTTGGGTTGGCACGAATCGAGACTGGGATTTGTCACTCCGTGTAAACGGAGAGGTATCTCTGGGCCCACTCGGTAGGACATCATCATAATGTGCACAATGTGATCAAGGAGTTGATCACGGGATGATGTGTTACGGAACGAGTAAAGAGACTTGCCTGTAACGAGATTGAACAAGGTATCAGGATACCGACGATCGAATCTCAGGCAAGTATCGTACCGATAGACAAAGGGAATTGTATACGGGATCGATTGAGTCCTTGACATCGTGGTTCATCCGATGAGATCATCGTGGAACATGTGGGAGCCAACATGGGTATCCAGATCCCGCTGTTGGTTATTGACCGGAGAACATCTCGGTCATGTCTGCATGTCTCCCGAACCCGTAGGGTCTACACACTTAAGGTTCGATGACGCTAGGGTTATAAAGGAAGCTTGTATGTGGTTACCGAATGTTGTTCGGAGTCCCGTATGAGATCCCGAACGTCACGAGGAGTTCCGGAATGGTCCCGAGGTAAAGATTTATATATAGGAAGTCCTGTTTCGGCCATCGGGACAAGTTTCGGGGTCATCGATATTGTACCGGGACCACCGGAAGGGTCCCGGGGGTCCACCGGGTGGGGCCACCTATCCCGGAGGGTCCCATGGGCTGAAGTGGGAAGGGATCCAGCCCAAAGTGGGCTGGGGCGCCACTTCCCTCATGGCCCATGCGCCTAGGGTGAAGGGGGAACCCTAAGGAAGAGTCCTAGGAGGGGAAGGCACCTCCTAGGTGCCTTGGGGGGGAGGGAATCCTCCCTTGGCCGCCGCCCCTTTCCCATCTAGGGCTGCCGCACCCCCTAGGGTGGGAACCCTAGAGGGGGCGCACCCTCCTCCCTCTCCCCTATATATAGTGAGGCCTAGGGCTGCCCATAACACGTGATTCGATCTCTGCCTGTTGGTGCAGCCCTCCCTCTCTTTCTCCTCATATCTCGCGGTGCTTGGCGAAGCCCTGCAGGATTGCCACGCTCCTCCATCACCACCACGCCGTTGTGCTGCTGCTGGATGGAGTCTTCCTCAACCTCTCCCTCTCTCCTTGCTGGATCAAGGCGTGGGAGACGTCACCGGGCTGTACGTGTGTTGAACGCGGAGGTGCCGTGCGTTTGGCACTTGATCATCGGTGATTTGAATCACGACGAGTACGACTCCATCAACCCCGTTCACTTGAATGCTTCCGCTTAGCGATCTACAAGGGTATGTAGATGCACTCTCCTTCCCCTCGTTGCTAGTCTCTCCATAGATAGATATTGGTGACACGTAGGAAAATTTTGAATTTCTGCTACGTTCCCCAATAGTGGTATCAGAGCTAGATTTATGCGTAGTTACTATGCACGAGTAGAACACAAAGTAGTTGTGGGCGTTGATTTTGTTCAATATGCTTGCCGTTACTAGTCTTATCT
Organism: Triticum timopheevii; assembly: GCA_963921465.1. Classification (NCBI taxonomy): domain Eukaryota; kingdom Viridiplantae; phylum Streptophyta; class Magnoliopsida; order Poales; family Poaceae; genus Triticum; species Triticum timopheevii. The sequence continues at coordinate 352,839,819 of OY997264.1, forward strand.
TGATTTGGCGGCATCGTGGGATGAAGCAGCCTGGACCAACCTTGCACGTACTCTTACGTGAGACCGGTTCCACCGACAAACATGCACCAGTTGCATAAGGTGGCTGGCGGGTGTCTGTCTCTCCCACTTTAGTCGGATCGGATTCGATGAAAAGGGTCCTTATGAAGGGTAAATAGCAATTGGCAGATCACGTTGTGGTCTTTGTGCAGGTAAGAAACGTTCTTGCTAGTAACCCATAGCAGCCACGTAAAACATGCAAACAACAATTAGAGGACGTCTAACTTGTTTTTGCAGGGTATGCTATGTGATGTGATATGGCCAAAAGGATGTGATGAATGATATATGTGATGTATGAGATTGATCATGTTCTTGTAATAGGATTCACGACTTGCATGTCGATGAGTATGACAACCGGCAGGAGCCATAGGAGTTGTCTTTATTTATTTATGACCTGCGTGTCAACTTAAACGTCATGTAATTACTTTACTTTATTGCTAACGGTAGCCATAGAAGTAGAAGTAATAGTTGGCGAGACAACTTCATGAAGACACGATGATGGAGATCATGATGATGGAGATCATGGTGTCATGCCGGTGACGATGATGATCATGGAGCCCCGAAGATGGAGATCAAAAGGAGCAAAATGATATTGGCCATATCATGTCACTATTTGATTGCATGTGATGTTTATCATGTTTATGCATCTTGTTTACTTAGAACGACGGTAGTAAATAAGATGATCCCTTACAACAATTTCAAGAAGTGTTCACCCCTAACTGTGCACCGTTGCTACAGTTCGTCGCTTCTAAGCACCACGTGATGATCGGGTGTGATGGATTCTTACGTTCACATACAACGGGTGTAAGACAGATTTACACACGCGAAAACACTTAGGGTTAACTTGACGAGCCTAGCATGTACAGACATGGCCTCGGAACACAGAAGACCGAAAGGTCGAGCATGAGTCGTATAGAAGATACGATCAACATGAAGATGTTCACCGACGTTGGCTAGTCCGTCTCACGTGATGATCGGACATGGCCTAGTTAACTCGGATCATGTAATCACTTAGATGACTAGAGGGATGTCTATCTGAGTGGGAGTTCATAAGATGAACTTAATTATCCTGAACATAGTCAAAAGGATTTTGCAAATTATGTCGTAGCTCACGCTATAGTTCTACTGTTTAGATATGTTCCTAGAGAAAAATTAGTTGAAAGTTGATAGTAGCAATTATGCGGACTAGGTCCGTAAACTGAGGATTGTCCTCATTGCTTCATAGAAGGCTTATGTCCTTAATGCACCGCTCAGTGTGCTGAACCTCGAACGTTGTATGTGGATGTTGCGAACATCTGACATACACATTTTGATAACTACGTGATAGTTCAGTTAAACGGTTTGGAATTGAGGCACCAAAGACGTTTTTGAAACGTCGCGAAACATATGAGATGTTTTGAGGGCTGAAATTGGGATTTCTGGCTCGTGCCCACGTCAAGAGGTATAAGACCTCCGACGATTTTCTTAACCTACAAACTAAGGGAGAAAAGCTCAATTGTTGAGCCTGTGCTCAGATTGTCTGAGTACAACAATCATTTGAATCGAGTGGGAGTTGATCTTCCAGATGAGATAGTGATGTTTCTCCGAAAGTCATTGCCACCAAGCTGCTAGAGCTTCGTGATGAACTATAATATATCAGGGACATATATGATGATCCTTGAGATATTCGCGATGTTTGACACCACAAAAGTAGAAATCAAGAAGGAGCATCAATTGTTGATGGTTGGTGAAACCACTAATTTCAAGAAGGGCAAGGGCAAGAAGGGATACTTCATGAAACGGCAAATCAGCTGCTGCTCTAGTGAAGAAACCCAAGGTTAAACCCAAACCCGAGACTAAGTGCTTCTGTAATAAGGGGAACAACCACTGGAGCAGAATTACCCTAGATACTTGGTAGATGAGAAGGCTGGCAAGGTCGATAGAAGTATATTGGATATACATTATGTTAATGTGTACTTTACTAGTACTCCTAGTAGCACCAGGGTATTAGATACCGGTTCGGTTGCTAAGTGTTAGTAACTCGAAACAAAAGGCTACGGAATAAACGGAGACTAGCTAAAGGTGAGCTGACGATATGTGTTGGAAGTTTTTCCAAGTTTGATGTGATCAAACATCGCACGCTCCCTCTACCATCAAGATTAGTATTAAACCTGAATAATTGTCATTTGGTGTTTGCGTTGAGCATAGACATGGTTGGATTATGTCTATCGCAATATGGTTATTCATTTAAGGAGAATAATGGTTACTCTATTTATTTGAATAATACCTTCAAATGGTCTTACACCTGAAATGAATGGTTTATTGAATCTCGATCGTAGTGATACACATGTTCATGCCAAAAGATAGTAATGATAGTACCACCTACTTGTGGCACTGCCACTTAAGTCATATCGGTATAAAACGCATGAAGAAGCTCCATGTTGATGGATCTTTGGACTCACTCGTTTTTGAGAGGATTGAGACATGCGAACCATGTTTGTTGGTAGATATGCATGAAGAAACTCTATACAGATGGATCGTTTGGACTCACTTGGTTTTGAATCACTTGAGACATGCAAATCATACCACATGGGCAAGATGACTGAAAGCCTCGTTTTCAGTAAAATGGAACTAGAAAGCAACTTGTTGGAAGTAATACATTTTGATGTGTGTAGTCCAATGAGTGCTGAGGCATGTAGTGGATATCGTTATGTTCTTACTTCACAGATGATTTGAGTAGATGTTGAGTATATTTACTTGATGAATCACAAGTCTGAATTATTGAAAGGTTCAAGTAATTTCAGTGTGAAGTTGAAAGATCGTCGTGACAAGAGGATAAAAGATCTATGATATGATCATAGAGATGAATATCTGAATTACGAGTTTGGCACAGAATTAAGACATTGTGGAAATTGTTTCACAACTAATACAGCCTGGAACACCATAGTGGGATGGTGTGTCCGAACATCATAGTTGCACCCTATTGGATATGGTGCGTACCTTGATGTCTCTTATCAAATTACAACTATCGTTCATGGGTTAGGCATTAGAGACAACCACATTCACTTTATATAGGGCACCACGTAATTCCGATGAGATGACATTGTATGAACTGTGGTTTAGAGAAACCTAAGCTGTCATTCCTTAAAAGTTTGGGACTGCGACGCTTATGTGAAAAAGTTTCAGGCTAATAAGCTCAAACCCAAAGCGGATAAATGCATCTTCATAGGACACCCAAAACAGTTGGGTATACCTCCTGTCTCAGTTCCGAAAGCAATAAGGGATTGTTTCTAGAATTGGGTCCTTTCTCGAGGAAAAGTTTCTCTCGAAAGAATTGAGTGGGAGGATGGTGGAGACTTGATGAGGTTAATGAACCGTCACTTCAACAAGTGTGTAGCAGGGCACAGGAAGTTGTTCCTGTGGCACCTACACCAATTGAAGTGGAAGCTTATGATAGTGATCATGAAGTTTCGGATCAAGTCACTACCGAACCTCGTAGGGTGACAAGGATACGTACTACTTCAGAGTGGTACAGTAATCCTGTCTTGAAGGTCATGTTGCTAGACAACAATGAACCTACGAGCTATGGAGAAGCGATGGTGGGCCCAAATTCCGACAAATGGTTAAGAAACCATGAAATCCGAGATAGGATCCATGTATCAGAACAAAGCATGGACTTTGGTGGACTTGCCCAATGATCGGCAAGCCATTAAGATAAATGGATCTTTAAGAAGAAGACGGACGTGGACGGTAATGTCACCGTCTATGAAGCTTGACTTGTGGTGAAGAGTTTTTTCACAAGTTCAAGGAGTTGACTGCGATGAGATTTTCTCATCCGTAGCGATGCTTAAGTCCGTCGGAATCATGTTAGCATAAGCTGCATTTATGAAATCTGGCAGATGGATGTCAAAACGAGTTTCCTTACCAACTTTCATAAGGAAAGGTTGTATGTGATACAATCAGAAAGGTTTTGTCGATCCTAAGGATGCTAAAAGGTATGCTAGCTCCAGCAATCCTTCTAAGGACTAGAGTAAGCATCTCGGAGTTGGAATGTGCACTTTGATGAGATGATCAAAGATTTTGGGTTTATACAAAGTTCATGAGAAACTTGTATTTCCAAAGAAGTCAGTGGGAGCACTATAGAATTTTTGATGAGTATATGTTGTTGACATATTATGGATCAGAAATGACGTAGAATTTCTGGAAAGCATATAGGGTTATCTGAAAAGTGTTTTTCAATAGAAAACCTGGATTAAGCTATTTGAACATTGAGCATCAAGATCTATAAGGATAGATCAAAACGCTTAATGGTACTTTCAAATGAGCACATACCTTGGCATGATCTTGAAGGTGTTCAAGATGGATCAGTCAAAGAAGGAGTTCTTGCCTGAGTTGTAAGGTATGAAGTTAAGACTTAAAGCTCGACCACGGCAGAATAGAGAGAAAGGACGAAGGTCGTCCCCTATGCTTAAGACATAGGCTCTACAGTATGCTATGCTGTGTACCGCACCTGAAGTGTGCCTTGCCATGAGTCAGTCAAGGGGTACAAGAGTGATCCAAGAATGGATCACAGGACAGCGGTCAAAGTTATCCTTAGTAACTAGTGGACTAAGGAATTTTCTCGATTATGGAGGTGATAAAAGAGTTTGTCGTAAAGGGTTACGTCGATGCAAGCTTAACACCTATCCGGATAACTCTGAGTAGAGATACCGGATATGTATAATGGAGCAACAATTTAGAATAGCTCCAAGTAGAACAGTTATTTGGAATAGCTCCAAATAGAACGTGGTAGCTACATCTAGGAGATGACATAGAGATTTGTAAAGCACACACGGATCTGAAAGGTTCAGACCCGTTGACTATAACTTCTCTCACAAGCATAACATGATCAAACCCAGAACTCATCGAGTGTTAATCACATGGTAATGTGAACTAGATTATTGACTCTAGTAGACTCTTTGGGTGTTAGTCACATGGGGATGTGACCTTGAGTGTTAATCACCTATCGATGTGAACTGGATTATTGACTCTAGTGCAAGTGGGAGACTGTTGGAAATATGCCCTAGAGGCAATAATAAATTGGTTATTATTATATTTCTTTGTTCATGATAATAGTCTTTTATTCATGCTATAACTGTATTATCCGGAAATCGTAATACACGTGTGAATACATAGACCACAATATGTCCCTAGTAAGCCTCTAGTTGACTAGCTCGTTGATCAATAGATGGTTACGGTTTCCTGACCATGGACATTGGATGTCATTGATAACGGGATCAAATCATTAGGAGAATGATGTGATGGACAAGACCCAATCCTAAGCCTAGCACAAAGATCACGTAGTTCGTTGGCTAAAGCTTTTCTAATGTCAAGTATCTTTTCCTTAGACCATGAGATTGTGCAACTCCCGGATACCGTAGGAATGCTTTAGGTGTACCAAACATCACAACGTAACTGGGTGGCTATAAAGGTGTATTACAGGTATCTCCGAAAGTGTCTGTTGGGTTGGCACGAATCGAGACTGGGATTTGTCACTCCGTGTAAACGGAGAGGTATCTCTGGGCCCACTCGGTAGGACATCATCATAATGTGCACAATGTGATCAAGGAGTTGATCACGGGATGATGTGTTACGGAACGAGTAAAGAGACTTGCCTGTAACGAGATTGAACAAGGTATCGGGATACCGACGATCGAATCTCGGGCAAGTATCGTACCGATAGACAAAGGGAATTGTATACGGGATCGATTGAGTCCTTGACATCGTGGTTCATCCGATGAGATCATCGTGGAACATGTGGGAGCCAACATGCGTATCCAGATCCCGCTGTTGGTTATTGACCGGAGAACATCTCGGTCATGTCTGCATGTCTCCCGAACCCGTAGGGTCTACACACTTAAGGTTCGATGACGCTAGGGTTATAAAGGAAGCTTGTATGTGGTTACCGAATGTTGTTCGGAGTCCCGTATGAGATCCCGAACGTCACGAGGAGTTCCGGAATGGTCCCGAGGTAAAGATTTATATATAGGAAGTCCTGTTTCGGCCATCGGGACAAGTTTCGGGGTCATCGGTATTGTACCGGGACCACCGGAAGGGTCCCGGGGGTCCACCGGGTGGGGCCACCTATCCCGGAGGGTCCCATGGGCTGAAGTGGGAAGGGATCCAGCCCAAAGTGGGCTGGGGCGCCACTTCCCTCTTGGCCCATGCGCCTAGGATGAAGGGGGAACCCTAAGGAAGAGTCCTAGGAGGGGAAGGCACCTCCTAGGTGCCTTGGGGGGGAGGGAATCCTCCCTTGGCCGCCGCCCCTTTCCCATCTAGGGCTGCCGCACCCCCTAGGGTGGGAACCCTAGAGGGGTCGCACCCTCCTCCCTCTCCCCTATATATAGTGAGGCCTAGGGCTGGCCATAACACGTGATTCGATCTCTGCCTGTTGGTGCAGCCCTCCCTCTCTTTCTCCTCATATCTCGCGGTGCTTGGCGAAGCCCTGCAGGATTGCCACACTCCTCCATCACCACCACGCCGTTGTGCTGCTGCTGGATGGAGTCTTCCTCAACCTCTCCCTCTCTCCTTGCTGGATCAAGGCGTGGGAGACGTCACCGGGCTGTACGTGTGTTGAACGCGGAGGTGCCGTGCGTTCGGCACTTGATCATCGGTGATTTGAATCACGACGAGTACGACTCCGTCAACCCCGTTCACTTGAACGCTTCCGCTTAGCGATCTACAAGGGTATGTAGATGCACTCTCCTTCCCCTCGTTGCTAGTCTCTCCATAGATAGATCTTGGTGACACGTAGGAAAATTTTGAATTTCTGCTACGTTCCCCAACATCATGCCCACTATTTGCACACATGGCATGCTTGCCATGATTCCTTCTAGTATGTTGCATCTTCGCACTACTAGCATGCTTGACTTGACCGCTATGATTTCTTCCTATGTTGAATCACCCATGTTCCAATATTACTTGCTTTCTTGGGTTGATGACATATATGCTCATGCCTCTCACATGATATATCTTGATCATTGTCTCTTGTGTCCATTAGTTGCCTCTTCCATATCCACTTGTGATTATTGATCTTGGAGACTTTGGCACCTTACTTGTGATGCATGCTTGTTTGATTGAGCCTATTGTACTTGGTTGTTCTTGCATCATATGCCTCCATACTATGACACGCTCCCTTGTACTTTCTTATGATGAGCATGATGCATACACTTGTTGGGTATCTTACCACTCGAATGATAGGTTTTGTTTCCGCTAACCTCATTTGTTTTTCCGAGTGTTTTTCATGTTCTTTCATTTTGGAGGTTTCACAAGGCGATGCCGTTATGCGACAACTTGGTCATGCGAAGGCATACACGATGTGCAACACCAACATTTGCGAGAATCTACTAAAGGTGAACTTCTTCCCTTTGAGCCATCCTCAAGTTTGCATATTGGATGGGTCACTCTTTCATTGTTGTTTCCTTCTTGTTGTCTACATGACACATCTTGCGACCGGAGGAGCGACATTGGAGATTAGCTACATGGACCTTCACATTGAGGAGCGCTCGCACTTATGGGATGCACCTTCGGAATTCCACTCATGCTACGACATCGAGAATTGGTACATCAACACTCTTTGACACATTGCACTCACACATCCATATTTGTTGATTGTGCTCATACATGTCATGCTTGTTGGACATATCATACTCACCGCAAGTTTGCACCCTATGCATGGATTGACTCACATTATGATTGCCTTGTTGCATCTTGTATTACCATGTCATCCATGATATATGAGCTTGTTCACTTCCTTAGCAAATTTGTTGTGATATTCCTTGGTGGCATATTCATACATCATGATCATATTGCCCACCATCAATTGCATGATAACATATACATATTGAGCATCCATTGCCATGTTCATGCTTTTGATGCACCATCCCATTATGACATCATTTTGCACAATGGTAGAATTTGTCGCTTTGTGCACCATGCTAATTACCCCATGAATGCTTTGCATATCATTCTAGATCATCTTGATAAGCATCATGTCTCTTGCCACGCACTATCTTGCCGCACGGACTCATTCTTACATGATGGACACTTTGTGTGCGCTAACCATTGTATTTCCAAGTGTACTTTGTGTTTGCTTCTTTTGCATGTATACCACTCCGGAGACACCTTGGAGTACTTGGATTGTGCCATGCCTTCAACTTCGTCCAACTACAAGTCCGTCCACGACAACCGTTTCCATGGTAATGAGGATCACGATCCGAGGTCAGATCTTTCCCAAGGGGGGGGAGATGATGCAGAGCATCCCACGTTCATCCCCATGTACACTCCGACTACTCTCCAAGCCCCAAGTATACATAAGATGAGACCTCGACTATGCGCCATTGGACACAAGGTGAACCCGTTCCTAAATGCTTCCCCTTTCCATTCGTGTGAGACATGGTTGCTACCTAATGCAAGGACACTACGCATGCCTAGGTACCAAGGAGACCCTCTCGGAGATGCTCGGAATGATGGACAAGTCCCCAAGTACAAGGATGAAGGAGTACGACGAGAGGAACCGGAGAAAGGCTACAGGACCCGGACATCCGGCCCCTAAAGATGTCAACAACATCAACAGCCCAGCCATCGAAGTGCTACAGGGCCCGGACATCCGGCCAGGCCCCGGACATCCGGCGCCCCGCAACAGCCCGAAAATCCGGCGCCCCATCACAGAACGTCCAGAAGCTGGATCAAGCCAGCCCGGACATCCGGCCCAGCGCCCGGACATCCGGCGTCTCGGGAAAGCCCGGACATCCGGCCCGTCGCCCGGACATCCGGCCTCCCCTGCCTGCGTGCAGTGCATCCGGGCCGAGGCCCATGTACCCCTTCGCCCCTTAGACTATATATACTCCCCTCCACCTACGTTTTAGGGTTAGCGTTGATTTAGCTCATTTGTGAGATAGAGCCTCGCTCATCCATCAGATCTCCTCCTCGTGAGAGACCGGGCCTCTTTGGAGAAGATCCACTTGGATTCAAGACCCCTTTACGGGAAGATCGCCTCGTGGATTCAAGACCTCCTCTCGGAGAAGAACGGTTACTTTTGTATCTTTCCTTTGTTGATTTTGAATCTCGTGCTACCTTATGTGTTTGGTGATCTAGCCCTTGTGTGATCGATTACTTGTCGGTTTAGTGATTCTCTCGTTTCTCCCCGTGTTTTCCCCTTTGTGTTTTCTACGCGTTCTTCGTGTTCCCCCGTAGGATCCACTCCAAACGTGAAAGATCGGCCCCTAGGGTTCTGCCCTACATCACTAAAGCTTCTGGAAGCAGGTATAATCTATCCCATAGCTGATAGTAGATGATAGTAGATGGGTAAGTCCCGTTCATTGTGTCCCTAAGAAGGGAGGTATTATTGTTGTTCCTAATGATAAAATGAACTCATTCCACAAAGAATTGTTACTGGCTATAGAATGGTGATTGATTTTAGAAAACTAAATAAAGCAACTGGAAAAGATCATTACCCTCTGCCTTTTATTGATCAAATGTTGGAAAGATTATCTACGAACACACACTTTTTCTTTCTTGATGGATATTCTGGTTTTTCTCAGATACCTGTTTCACAACCTGATCAAGAGAAAACCACCTTTACCTACCCTTCTGGAACTTATGCTAATAGATGTATGCCTTTTGGCTAATGCAATGCACCTGCTACCTTTCAAAGATGTATGACTGCTATATTATCTGGTTTTTATGACAAGATTGTTGAGGTTTTCATGGATGATTTTTCTGTTTATGGAACTTCTTTTGATGATTGCTTAAGCAACCTTGATCGAGTTTTGCAGAGATGTGAGCAAACTAATCTTGTTTCGAATTGGGAGAAGTGCCACTTTATGGTTAATGAAGGTATTGTCTTGGGGCATAAAATTTCTGAACGAGGTATTGAGGTGGATAAAGCTAAAGTTGATGCAACTGAGAAAATGACATGTCCTATAGACATTAAAGGTATTCGTAGTTTCCTTGCTCATGTTGGTTTCTATAGGAGGTTTATTAAAGACTTCTTTAAAATTTCTAGGCCTCGTACTAATCTTTCACGAAAGGATGTTCCATTTGTTTTTGATGATGATTGTGTAGAAGCCTTTGAAACACTTAAGAAAGCCTTAACTTCCGCACTTATTGTTCAACCATCTGATTGGAACTTGCCTTCTGAAATTTTGTGTGATGCTAGTGATTATGTTGTTGGTGTTGTTCTATGACAAAGAGTTGATAAGAAATTAAACGTTATTCTTATGCTAGCAAAACCCTAGACAGTTCCCAAAGAAATTATGCTACTATTGAAAAAGAACTTTTAGCAGTTATGTTTGCTTGTGATAAATTAAGATCTGACATTGTTGATTCCAAAGTAATTGTTCACACTGATCATTCTGCTATAAAATATCTTATGGAAAAGAAAGATGATAAACCTAGACTCATTAGGTGGGTTCTCTTGCTACAAGAATTTGATTTGCATATCACGGATAGGAAAGGAGCTGAGAACCCCGTAGCTGATAGCTTGTCTAGGTTAGAGAATATTCTTGATGACCCACTACTTATTGATGATAGCTTTCCTGATGAACAACTAGTTGCAATAAATGTTTCTCATAATACTCCTTGGTATGCCGACTATGCTAATTACATTGTTACTAAATATATACCACCTAGTTTCACATACCGACAAAAGAAAAAAATTCTTCTTTGAATTTAGACATTACTTTTGGGATGACCCACATCTTTTTAAAGAAGGAGTAGATGGTATTTGATACGTCTCCAATGTATCTATAATTTTTGATTGTTCCATGCTATTCTATTATCTGTTTTGGATGTTTTATATGCATTAATATGCTATTTTATATTATTTTTGGGACTAACCTATTAACCTAGAGTCGAGTGCCAGTTTTTGTTTTTCCCATGTTTTTGAGCTTCACAGAAAAGGAATACCAAATGGAGTCCAAACGGAATGAAACCTTCGCGATGATTTTTCTTGGACCAGAAGACACCTAGGAGAATTGGAGATCAAGTCGGAAGAGCCACGAGGCGGTGACAAGGGGGGAGGGCGCACCCTCTGCCTTGTGGGCCCCTCGAGACTCCCCTGACCTAATTCTTCGTTCTATATATTCCCAAATATCCCCAAACCAACAGAAGCATCCACGAAAACACTTTTCCGCCGCCGCAACCTTCTGTACCCGTGAGATCCCATCTAGGGGCCTTTTTCGGCATCCTGCCGGAGGGGGATTCGATCACGGAGGGCTTCTACATCAACTCTATTGCCCTTATGATGAAGCATGAGTAGTTTACCTCAGACCTACGGATCCACAGCTAGTAGCTAGATGGATTGTTCTCTCTATTTGCTTCTCAATATCATGTTCTCCTCGATGTTCTTGGAGATCTATCCGATCTAATCTTCTTTTGTGTTGTGTTTGTCGAGATTCGGTTAATTGTGGATTTATGATCAGCTTATCTATGCATATTATTTGAATCTTCTCTGAATTCATATATGCATGATTTGATATCCTTGTAATTGTCTTTGAACTACCGGTTTAGTTTGGCCAACTAGATTGGTTTTTCTTGCAATGGGAGAAGTGCTTAGCTTTGGGTTCAATCTTGCGGTGTCCTTTCCTAGTGACAGTAGGGGTAGCAAGGCACGTATTGTATTGTTGCTGTCGAGGATAAAAATATGGGGTTTACATCGTATTTCTTGAGTTTATTCCTCTACATCACGTCATCCTACTTGATGTGTTACTCTGTTCTTCATGAACTTAATACTCTAGTTGCAGTCAGGAGTAGGTCGACGTGTGGAGTAATAGTAGTAGATGCAGGCAGGAGTCGGTCTACTTGACACGGACGTGGTGCCTATAGTTCATAATCATTGCCTTAGATATCATCGTAACTTTGCGCTTTTCTATCAATTGCTCGACAGTAATTTGTCCGCCCACTGTATTATTTGCTATCTTGAGAGAAGCCACTAGTGAAACCTATGGCCCCCGGGTCTTTTTCCATCATATAAGTTTCCAATCTACTATTTTGCAATCTTTTACTTTCCGATCTATAAACCAAAAATACCAAAAATATTTTATATTTTGTTTATTTATCGCTATTAGATCTCACTTTTGCAAGTAACCGTGAAGGGATTGACAACCCCTTTATCGCGTTGGGTGCAGGTTGTTGGATTGTTTGTGCAGGTCTTGGTGATTTGTGTGTTGTCTCCTACTGGATTGATACCTTGGTTCTCTAACTTAGGGAAATACTTATCTCTACTTTGCTACATCACCCTTTCCTCTTCAAGGGAAAAACCAACGCAAGCTCAAGAAGTAGCAGGAAGAATTTCTGGCGTCGTTGCCGGGGAGATCTACTCCAAGTTAAGACATACCAAGTACCCATCATAAAACTCTCATCTCTTGCATTAAATTATTTTCCATTTGCCTCTCATTTTCATCTCCCCCACTTCTAAAACGATTTTCAAAAAGACCCGCCCTTTTCTTCGCCCTTTTATTCGCCCTTCTTCCATTCGATCTTTTGTTCGCTTGTGTTACCATGTGCCTTATTTTTGCTTGCATCTTCGCTTGCTAAAAGTTTATGGGTCCTCATCCGCTTGCTAATATTTTTAAGAGATCCAATTATGATGAAAAAATTGCTAGTGAGTTGAGTGCACTAGATTATCTCTATGAGGTTTTTCTTGAAATTCGTGAATCTGAAAAGTGTGATGAAGTGTTGAAAGAAGAAAATTATAAAGTGATTCACGATAGTGCCTTGGATAAAAAGCATGATTGCAACGATGTTATTATAAATTCTATGAATGTCAATTATGTTAATGATATGCAAAACCCTAAGCTTGGGGATGCTGATTTTGCTATGTCTACTACTTGTGCAATGACCATGATTGGGGTGATTCTTCTTATGATCTTGAAAATTTATTTAAGCCCCATGATGAATATGAGTTTGATAATAGTGTTTGCAATAATATTGAAAGTAGGTTTGTGTCAACTTTAGATCCCACATATTTGGAGAATGGTCAATCTTATGAAATTTTTGATAAAAGTTGGTTTGGAGAGGTCATGATTTTAGTTAATGTTAATCCCACTATTTTGGAAGAGTGTCAACTTTGCATGCATGTGGATCTTGTTGAGAATATGTTATGTGATAGCTATTTTGTTGAATTTGCTTATGATCCTATATGTAATTATTATGAGAGAAGAAAATATGGTTGTAGAAATTGTCATGTTAATATTACCTCTTTTTCATGTTGAGATTGCTATCATCTCTTTCTTCTTCCTTGCATACGCTAGTTTTTGCTTGCCTTGATAATTTGTTTGCTTATAAAATGCCTATGCATAGGAAGTGTGTTAGACTTAGATGTGTTTTTCACGTGTTTTATGATGCTCTCTTTGCGCTTCAATTCTTGTCTTTCAAGTGAGCATCATTGAAATTATCAATGCCTAGCTAAGGGCGTTAAGCAACAGCGCTAGTTGGGAGGCAACCCAATTTTATTTTTCTTCTTTGATTTTGCTCATGGTTTGCTTTGAATAAATTCATATAGCCTCTGGTTAGATGTGGTTTTGTGTTTTAACTAGTGTTTGTGCCAAGTAAGACCTTTAGGATGCCTTACGGTGATAGTTGTTTTGATCTTGCTGAAAAATAGAAACTTTTGCACCCAGGAAAATAATTTTCATAATTCACAGGAGGGTGATTTTTACCTGATTCCTTTTGCACAAGATTTCTACACAAATTTCCCAGTTTTTCCTAAATTTTTCAGAATTTTTGGAGTTACAGAAGTATTCTAACTTTTCAGATAGCTACAGACTGTTCTGTTTTTGATAGATTCTATTTTCTTTGTGTTGTTTGCTTATTTTGATGAATTTATGGGTAGTATCGGGGGGTATGAACCATGGAAAAGTTGGAATACAGTAGATATTACACCAATATAAATAAAGAATGAGTTCACAACAGTACCATAAAGTGGTGTTTATTTTCTTATACTAAGGGAGCTTATGAGATTTTTTGTTGAGTTTTGTGTTGTGAAGTTTTCAAGTTTTGGGTAAGGATATGATGGACTATGGAATAAAGAGTGGCAAGAGCCTAAGCTTGGGGATGCCCAAGGCACCCCAAGGTAATGTTCAAGGACAACCAAGAGCCCAAGCTTGGGGATGCCTCGGAAGGCATCCCCTCTTTCGTCTTCGTCTATCGGTAACTTTACTTGAGGCTATATTTTTATTCAACACATGATCTGTGTTTTGCTTGGAGAGTCTTGTATGATATGAGTCTTTGCTTTTTAGTTTGCCACAATCTTCCTTGCTGTACACACCTTTTGATAGGGACACACATGAATCATGATTTATTAGAATACTCTATGTGCTTCACTTATATCTTTTGAGATAGGCAATTTTGCTCTAGTGCTTCACTTATATCTTTTTAGAGGACGGCGGTGGTTTTGTTTTATAGAAATTATTGAACCCTAATGCTTAACTTATATTATTTTTAGAGTCTTTTTAAACAACGTCTTAATTTGCTTTGGTTATAAAATTAGTCCTAATATGATAGGCATCCAAGAGGGATATAATAAAAAAATTCATATAAAGTGCGTTGGATACTATGAGAAGTTTGATTACTTATGATTGTTTTGAGATATGAAGATGGTGATATTAGAGTCATGCTAGTAGGTAATTGTGGAATTGAGAAACACTTGTGTTGAGGTTTGTGATTCCCGTAGCATGCACGTATGGTGAACTGTTTTGTAACAAAGTTGGAGCATGAGGTATTTATTGATTGTCTTCCTTATGAGTGGCGGTCGGGGACGAGTGATGGTCTTTTCCAACCAATCTATCCCCCTAGGAGCATGCACGTAGTACTTTGTTTCGATGACTAATAGATTTTTGCAACAAGTATATGAGTTCTTTATGACTAATGTTGAGTCCATGGATTATACGCACTCTAATCCTTCCACCATTGCTAGCCTCTCTTCTACCACGCAACTTTCGCCGGTACCATACACCCACCATATACCTTCCTCAAAACAGACACCATACCTACATATTATGGCATTTCCATAGCCATTCCGAGATATATTGCCATGCAACTTTCCACCGTTCCGTTTATTATGACACGCTTCATCATTGTCATATTGATTTGCATGACCATGTAGTTGACATCGGATTTGTGGCAAAGCCACCTTTCATTTCTTTCATACATGTCACTCTTGAGTCATTGCACATCCCGATACACTGTCGGTGTAATAAAGTAGGGGTACCTTAGTATCCCGAACTTGGGCACGGGCAGTCGCAGCGCCCCGCGGCAAGGCTTGCTGGGTGACCGCCAAGGTCCTCCGTGGTTCCTTTGGAGCCATTCAAGAACAAAGTGTTCAAGACGAGGAGACAAGACCCCGGCAAGAGGAGCTTGCTGGGAAGGCCAACCAAGGCATTTCAAGGAACTTGCCGTGACGCGCTACACGTCCTGGCAAGACCCGGTGAGCGACAAGCTTCCGGACCCGACAAGACAACGACCGCGGCAAGGCGCTTGCCGCGGCAAGCTACCTCTCTGTACCCACGCTCCAGCACATCCGTCAACGTGTCTCCATGGGACCTTTCCAGGCGCGCGTGGCGAGAGGCTGTGCAGCCAGCGGTGCGAGGTGGCAAGCGGCGCTGACAAGATTGCCATCATGGCGAGCGGTGGCGCCCCTGACGGTCCCTTTTCTTGCACTGTTTGGGTGACACAGACGGGCATTTAATGCCTTTGTCCCCTGCCGTCAGGGTTAGGTACAATGCATTGTACAAGTAGGTATACCAACCGCAATTCCTTTCCAGTTTTACCCTTGCCTACGTTGCCACCTGTCGGTGACCCCTTGAGCATATAAAAGGAGGCCCATGCGCAACGTAGAGGGGGGTTCGGAAGGATTCGAAACCAGAAAGCACTCACGCTCGGTCTTGTTAGCAGCTGAGGTGTACTGCAGCACTCCGCGCTCCCGAGCAAGAACGCAATACAATCAGACAAGCAGCAGTAGGAGTATTATCTCTCCGGAGAGCTCCGAAGCTAGGTAAATCACTCGTGTGCCTCGCCTCGATCCGCTCTTCCTGCGATCTCCGCCCCCCACCCCCCCCCCCCCCACCCCCGCCGAACCGAAAGGGGCCCGTTCCGCCGGCCCCATAGGTGTTCGTTCCCACGACATCTTTGGCGCGCCAGGTAGGGGGCGTCGAGGTTGTGTGAACCTGATCCGGCGTTCACACGAGCTAGATCTTCATCTTCTTCATCAACATGCCGCCTAAGAAGAAGGCTTCGGAGGTGGCTGCTCCGTCCACGTCAATCCCACCACCACCGGAGCAAACGGGTGGTGGGGTAGATGCCGGCGGAGGAACGGGCGTCGACGAGGGAGCTCACGCTGCTGCCAGGTCCAAGGACAAGGCGGCGCAGACCTCGGCGTCCGTACATGCACCGCGCCCATCCCAGGAGGCGTGGGACCGACAGCGTCATGGTACTCGCGGTACCATACGTTCGTTGGATCAAGATCGAGCTGGTGGATCTCGGGGCGCTCAAGACCAGCATGCACGCCCACATGCAGGCACGAGCAAGACACGGTCGCCTGGACGGGATACTGCTCCTTCCAACCCAGTTGGGAGTCCGAGCATATCCCGCTCCTCGCACCGTTCACCGCCGCCACCGAAGACCCCAGCAGAAGCGTTGGCCCGAGCCCAACTGCTCCTAGATTACCCTCCAACGGCGGACAAGATCGACGATTGGAGGGCCACCATTCAGAGTCTCATCGGCTTCGCCAACGGCGACACTCCACGGCAGCCGGGTACATCGCAGCCGCGGCAAGATGGCCAGGCGCGAGCCGATGGCGACAAGACCGGTGGGGGTGCAACCACCGTGCACTCTCCACCCCGAAGGCCAAGATCGCCGACTCACCGGGTCAACCTCGACACTGACTCCACAGCGTCGTCAGATCCACGAGCTCGTCGCGATCAGCGCCAAGTTCTTCAGGAACGACAGCAAGAAGACGCTCGTACTCGCATCGAGCACCGAAGAGAAGCGCGGCGTCAACCGGACCAGCGCGCTGGGCCCACTGTCGACATGCATGCGCCAGGGGAACCAGGCGACTTGCCGTACGCGGTAGGTTGCCCTGCGTTCACTCGTGAGCTGCGGCGAGTCCAGTGGCCCAGCACGAAGAATTTCAAGCCAGACGTACAAGAGAAGTACGACGGCAAGACGCATCCATCGGAGTTCCTCAGCATCTACACCATTGCGGTGCAAGCTGCCGGGGGACGGGACGACAAGATCCTTGCCAATTACTTCCCGCTGGTGCTCAAGCCCAACGTCAGATCCTGGCTCATGCACTTGCCGGACAACTCCATATCCTCATGGGCAGATCTATGCCATCAGTTTGCCGGCGCCTTTACAGGCGGCCACAAACCTCATGGCCAAGAGAGAGACCTTCATATACTAGTCCAAAAGGAAGGAGAGTCCCTGCGCAAGTACACTCAGAGATTCAGCCGTGTACAACACAACATCCTAGATGTCCACCCTGCCGCGGTCATCAGCGCGTTCCATCAGAATGTGCGTAACCGCGGGATGCAGGAGGAGATGGCGATGTGCAAGATCAGAGACGTCAGTGAGCTATATGCCCTAGCCGACAAGTGCGCACGTGCTGAGGAAGGGAGGAGACTTCCCGGAGAGAATACAGGAGCAGGAGGATCTGACAGCGAGGATGCCGCCCCGGCAAAGAAAAACTGGCGGCGGAACAACAGAAAGAGGAAAGGCAAAGATGTGCTAGTTGTCGAGCAGTCCGGCAACGGAGGTGGCGCCGAGAAAGCCAAAGCTGGTAGTTCTGGCAAGGCTGTGGCGGTCGCCGACAAGCAGGACGGCACCAACAAGCAGTACTGCAAGATCCACCGCACCAAGGGCCATGATCTCCAGAGCTGCAAGAAGGTCGAACAGCTTGTCGAGCAGCAGAAAGCTGAGTACGAGCGACGCGACAAGGAGAAAGCCCAAGAAGGTACTGGAGGATCCGGCAAGAAACGTCCCGGCCGGGGAGGACGCCACGGCAAGGCCAAGCAGCGGCAAGGAGACAGACCTCCCCACGGCCGCAACAAGGATGAAGATGACGACGATGATGAAGAGATGGATGATGACGAGGCCGATGAGCAGGAGTTCCAGAAAGCCACAGAGGTCTTGTGCGTTGACGGCGGTGCTTCTCTACGTACTTCACACCGCCAACTCAAGCAGTGGGTACGGGAAGTCAATGCAGCAGAACCACCCGTTGAGTCACGCAAGCCTCTGAAATGGTCCAGCATGCCTATCATCTTTGATATTGAGGACCACCCTGATCGCGTAACTGCGGTCGGGTGCTTGCCGATGTTGGTCTCACCAACTATCCGCAACCTCAAGGTCACAAAGATGCTAGTTGATGGCGGGGCCGGCTTGAACCTGATCTCCTCCGCGGTACTCCAGAAACTGCAAATCCCTGACAGCGAGCTCGAAGAGACCGGTACATTCCAAGGAATTAATCCGGGAAGGAGCAAGCCAAAGGGGAAGATCACGTTGCCAGTGACATTTGGCAGCGAGTTGAACTTCAGGACTGCGAGGGTCACTTTTGACATTGCTGATTTTCCATTGCCTTACAATGGGATACTCGGCCGTCCAGCGCTCGCCAAGTTCATGGCAGCCTCTCACTATGCCTACAACGTCCTCAAGATGTCAGGCCCGATAAGTGTCATATCTGTCCCTGGCGACAAGAAGGATGCTCTTATCTACGCCGACAAGATCTACCGGGAAGCGGCAGCCGCAGCAGATTGCAAGTCACTTGCCGCTGAAGCTCCCGGGGGAAGAGGTAGACCAAGTCCGGCAAGAGCTCTGATGCCCACTCCGGTAAGAGCACCTCTTCGGAGTGCTGCACTACCGTCGAGGACGCACCATCGAGCTCCACCAGCAAGTGTAAAAAGACAAAGGCAGCTCCACCAGAGACCAAGAAGGTGTCCGCCAAGGAGGACGGCACTGGTGGTACCTTCACCATCAGTGCCACTCTTGACCCTAAATAGGAAAGTGCGCTCGTTGCTTTCCTGCGGGCGAATGTCGACGTGTTTGCGTGGCAACCGTCTGACATCCCCGGTGTTCCCAGGAAAGTAATCGAGCACCATCTTGCCGTCTGTCCTCATGCGCGGCCCGTCAAGTAGAAAGTCAGGAAAAAAGTAGTGGAGCGCCAAGAATTTATCGCAGAAGAAATCAAGAAGTTGGAAGCAGCAGGCCTTGTCAGAGGAGTGCTCCATCCTACGTGGTTGGCCAATCCTGTAGTCGTGCGCAAGGCAAACCGGAAATGGAGGCTTTGTATCGACTTTACCGATGTTAATAAAGCTTGTCCCAAAGACCCATTTCCCTTGCCGCGCATTGACCAGATTGTTGACTCCACGGCCGGATGTGACTTGCTTTCATTTCTTGATGCATATTCAGGATACCATCAGATCTTCATGGCAGAAGAGGATGAGGAGAAGACCGCATTCATCACTCCATGTGGCACATACTGTTTTGTACGGATGCCTTTCAGATTAAAGAATGCTGGTTCAACATTTGCAAGGGTAGTCCATGACGCTTTTGAGCCACAGTTGCACAGAAATGTGGAAGCCAACATGGATGACATAGTGGTCAAGAGCAAGGACAAAGCAACTCTGGTTCAAGATTTAGATGAAACCTTTGCAAATCTGCGCAAGATCAACCTCAAGCTTAACCCCGAGAAGTGTGTGTTTGGAGTCCCCTCCGGCAAGCTTCTCGGGTTCTTCGTGTCTCAGCGGGGAATTGAAGCCAATCCCGACAAGATCAAGGCCATTGAGCAGATTGAAGCACCATGAAACTTTGGCAACTTAGCTTTTCTGTCGTTTGCGTCCCGGCAAGGCGAAACTTTCTTGAACGACGCCTGGTCCACACCATTATCTCCTCCTTCCACCCCCCCCCCCCCCCCCCGGCAAACTTGTGGGTGAGGGAACCTTCCTTTCTTTGAGAAAGAGAAAGAAGAGAAAATAAAGATATGGAGCCTTACGGCTCGTTATTGCTTACCGGGGGTAGGTGCTGCACAAAATGTCAGATAACACATGCAAAAAATAGAAAGCATGAAATTGACAAGATGTGCGGAGCACATGAACTTTATTTATGCACGGGGTCTGCGCCCGGCTTTGTACAAAGGATTACATGCAACAGCGGCAAGACTTGTACAAAAGGTGGTTGCCGGAACAGGTTCCAGCAACCGCGCCTTACGGGTAAAACTTACGAAGATGCTCAATGTTCCAGGAGTTGCTCACCGGAAAGCCATCTTCGGTCTCAAGGCGGACAGCGCCAGGCCTAGTGACTCGTTTCACCCGGTAAGGGCCTTCCCACTTCGGTGTCAACTTGTTGGAATTCTTGGCAGACTGAACGCGCCGAAGAACAAGGTCGCCTTCCTCGAGACTTTTGGCATTAACTTTGCGGCTATGGTAGCGACGCAAAGCTTGCTGGTATCGAGCAGCTCATACAGCAGCCTGAAGACGGTCCTCCTCAAGGAGCAGCGCGTCATCTTGTCGCAGCTGCTCTTGCTCGAGCTCATCATAAGCTAGCACTCGAGGCGACCCGTATACGAGTTCCGTGGGGAGAACTGCCTCTTCTCCATAGACTAGAGCAAAAGGTGTCTGGCCAGTGGCTCGATTTGGCGTCATCCTGATCGACCAAAGAACCACCGGCAACTCCTCGATCCAGTTCTTTCCGCACTTGTGCAGCCTATCGAAAGTCCTGGTCTTGAGCCCGCGTAGCACTTTAGCATTTGCGCTCTCCGCTTGACCGTCGCTTCTCGGATGAGCAACAGAAGCGAAGCAGACCTTGGCGCCAAGATCTTGGACGTACTGCATGAAGGTGCGGCTCGTGAATTGCGTGCCATTGTCGGTGATGATCCTGTTAGGTACCCCGAAACGGCAAACAATCGACCTGAAGAACTTGACTGCTGACTGTGCTGTCAACTTCCTCACTGCCTCCACTTCCGGCCACTTTGTGAACTTGTCGATTGCAACGTACAAGTACTCAAAGCCCCCGATAGCTCGGGGAAAGGGGCCGAGGATGTCGAGCCCCCAGACCGAAAATGGCCAAGATAAAGGGGTCGTCTGGAGAGCTTGAGTTGGTTGGTGTATCTGCTTGGAATGGAACTGGCACGCTTCACACTTGGTTACTTGTGCAGTTGCATCTTGGAGGGCTGTCGGCCAAAAGAAACCTTGCCGGAATGCTTTGCCGGCAAGTGCTCTTGCGCCAATGTGGTGACCACATATGCCTCCATGTATCTCCGCCAACAGCTTCTATCCATCTTCCCGGTGAATACACTTCAATTTCACACTGTTGAGTCTCCTTCTGTACAGTGTGTTGTCGACAAACTGGTACATACTTGACTGCCGGGCTACTATTTCCGCTTGTTCTTGCTCTTCGGGAAGTTCTCCTATCTGAAGGAAACGGACAATCTGCTGCGCCCATGTTGGAGCTTGCGGCTCAACAACAAGGACTAAAGGCACATATGCTGCTGCGGGAACATCCGCTTCTACGGCAAGAACCTGCGGCTCGGCCGGAGCTTGATGTTCCCCGGCAAGCTTGCCGGAGCAAAACTTGTCGGGAGCGTCTGCTTCAACGGAACAAACCCTAGGGCTTGCCGGAGCAGACTGCTCCTCAGCACCCTTGGTGTTGATCTTGGGGACCTTCTTGGCAGCGGCTTCGGGGAGCTCTGCCGGAAAATAGTCACCATAAATCAACTTCCTCTTCTTGCTCTGTCCAGTTGATGGTGTTATAGACGGTTGAGTCAGCTTGAGCACAAAGATCCCTGGTTCCACAGGTAACTTAAGTGCGGCGCACTTTGATAGGCCATCGGCAATGTCGTTCTGAGCTCTCGGAACATGTTCCATCTGTAGGCCGTCAAAGTGCTCTTCTAACTTTATCACTTCGTCAACGTAGGCTTCCATCAACGAACTCTGATAATTCTTGTTCACTTGGCGGACGACAAGCTGCGAGTCACCCCTGACAATGAGCTTCTTGATCCCAAGGTCTGCTGCAATCCTGAGACCGGCAAGCAAACCTTCATACTCTGCAGTATTGTTTGTTGCTTGCTCCTTGGGAAAGTGCATCTAGACTACGTACTTGAGGTGCTCTCCGGTGGGTGCGACAAGAAGCACGCCCGCTGTCGTGGGAAACAAACACCTATGGGGCAGGGCCCCTTTTCGGTCCGGCAGGGAGCGGAGGGCGCACGAAGAGCGGATCGAGGCGGAGCACGCGAGCGATTTTTACTCAGCTTCGGAGCTCTCCGGAGAGATAATACTCCTACTGCTGCTTTGTGGTTGTATTATGCTCTTGCTCGAGAGTGTGGGAGTGTTCTAGTTTCGAATGAGTCGAACCTCCTCTACGTTGCGCATGGGCCTCCTTTTATAGGCTAAAGGGGTCACTGACAGGTGGCAATGCAGGCGAGGGTACAAATGTAAAAAGGGTGGTTGGTACAACTGCCATCTACAGTGCACCCTACCTAACTCTGACGGCAGGGGACAAGAGCATTTAATGCCCGTCCGCGTCGCCTAAACAGTGCAGAAAAGCGACCGTTAGCGGCGCCACCGCTTGCCACGATGGCCTTCTCGTCATCTCCACTTGCCACCTCGTACCTCTTGGCTGCACAGCTTCCCGCCACGTGCTTCAATCTGCTCAATGGCCTTGATCTTGTCGGGATTGGCTTCAATTCCCCGCTGAGACACGAAGAACCCGAGAAGCTTGCCGGAGGGGACTCCAAACACACACTTCTCGGGGTTAAGCTTGAGGTTGATCTTGCGCAGATTTGCAAAGGTTTCATTTAAATCTTGAACCAGAGTTGCTTTGTCCTTGCTCTTGACCACTATGTCATCCATGTAGGCTTAAACATTTCTGTGCAACTGTGGCTCAAAAGCGTCATGGACTACCCTTCCAAATGTTGAACCAGCATTCTTTAATCCGAAAGGCATCCATACAAAACAGTATGTGCCACATGGAGTGATGAATGCGGTCTTCTCCTCATCCTCTTCTGCCATGAAGATCTGATGGTATCCCGAGTATGCATCAAGAAATGAAAGCAAGTCACATTCGGCCGTGGAGTCAACAATCTGGTCAATGCGCGGCAAGGGAAATGGGTCTTTGGGACAAGCTTTATTAACATCAGTAAAGTCGATACAAAGCCTCCATTTCCCGTTTGCCTTGCACACGACTACAGGATTGGCCAACCACGTAGGATGGAGCACCCCTCTGACAAGGCCTGCTGCTTCCAACTTCTTGATTTCTTATGCGATAAATTCTTGGCGCTCCACTGCTTGTTTCCTGACTTTCTGCTTGACGGGCCGCGCATGAGGACAGACGGCAAGATGGTGCTCGATTACTTTCCTGGGAACACTGGGGATGTCAGACGGTTGCCATGCAAACACGTCGACATTCGCCCGCAGGAAAGCAACGAGCGCGCTTTCCTATTTAGGGTCAAGAGTGGCACTGATGGTGAAGGTACCACCAGTGCCGTCCTCCTTGGCGGACACCTTCTTGGTCTTTGGGGGAGCTGCCTTTGTCTTTTTACACTTGCTGGTGGAGCTCGATGGTGCGTCCTCAACGGTAGTGCAGCACTCCGAAGAGGTGCGCTTGCCGGAGTGGGCATCAGAGCTCTTGCCGGACTTGGTCTTCCTCTTCCCCCCGGGAGCTTCAGCGGCAAGTGACTTGCGATCTGCTGCGGCTGCCGCTTCCCGGTAGATCTTGTTGGCAGATAAGAGCATCCTTCTTGTCACCAGGGACAGAGATGACACTTATCGGGCCTGGCATCTTGAGCACGTTGTAGGCATAGTGAGAGGCTGCCATGAACTTGGCGAGCGCTGGACGGCCGAGTATCCCATTGTAAGGCAATGGAAAATCAGCAACGTCAAAAGTGACCCTCTCAGTCCTGAAGTTCAACTCGCTGCCAAATGTCACCGGCAACGTGATCTTCCCCTTCGGCTTGCTCCTTCCTGGATTAATTCCTTGGAATGTACCGGTCTCTTCGAGCTCGCTGTCAGGGATTTGGAGTTTCTGGAGTACCACGGAGGAGATCAGGTTCAAGCCGGCCCCGCAGTCAACTAGCATCTTTGTGACCTTGAGGTTGCGGATAGTTGGTGAGACCAACATCGGCAAGCACCCGACCGCAATTACGCGATCAGGGTGGTCCTCAATATCAAAGATGATAGGCGTGCTGGACCATTTCAGAGGCTTGCGTGACTCAACGGGTGGTTCTGCTGCATTGACTTCCTGCACCCACTGCTTGAGTTGGCGGTGTGAAGTATGCAGAGAAGCACCGCCGTCAACGCACAAGACCTCTGTGGCTTTCTGGAACTCCTGCTCATCGGCCTCGTCATCATCCATCTCTTCATCATCGTCATCATCTTCATCCTTGTCGCGGTCGCGGGGAGGTCTGTCTCCTTGCCGCTGCTTGGCCTTGCCGCGGCGTCCTCCCCGGCCGGGACGCTTCTTGCCGGATCCTCCAGTACCTTCGTGGGCTTTCTCCTTGTGAGATCCTCCTGCTCCTGTATTCTCTCCGGGAAGTCTCCTCCCTTCCTCAGCACGTGCGCACTTGCCGGCTAGGGCATATAGCTCACTGACGTCTCTGATCTTGCACATCGCCATCTCCTCCCGCATCCTGCGGTTACGCACGTTCTGATGGAACGCGCTGATGACCACGGCAGGGTGGACATCTGGGATGTTGTGTTGTACACGGCTGAATCTCTGAGTGTACTTGCGCAGGGACTCTCCTTCCTTCTGGACTAGTATATGAAGGTAGCTCTCTTGGCCATGAGGTTTGTGGCCGCTTGTAAAGGCGCCGACAAACTGATGGCATAGATCTGCCCATGAGGATACGGAGTTGTCCGGCAAGTGCATGAGCCAGGATCTGACGTTGGGCTTGAGCACCAGCGGGAAGTAATTGGCAAGGATCTTGTCGTCCCGTCCCCCGGCAGCTTGCACTGTAATGGTGTAGATGCTGAGGAACTCCGACGGATGCGTCTTGCCGTCGTACTTCTCTGGTACGTCTGGCTTGAAATTCTTTCTGCTGGGCCACTGGACTCGCCGCAGCTCACGAGTGAACGCAGGGCAACCTACCGCGTATGGCAAGTCGCCTGGTTCCCCTGGCGCATGCATGTCGACAGTGGGCCCAGCACGCTGGTCCGATTGACGCCGCGCTTCTCTTCGGCGCTCGATGCGAGTACGAGCATCTTCTTGCTACCGTTTCTGAAGAACTTGGCGCTGATCGCGACGAGCTCGTGGATCTGACGATGCTGTGGAGTCAGTGTCGAGGTTGACCCGGCGAGTCGGTGATCTTGGCCTTCGGGGTGGAGAGTGCACGGTGGTTGCACCCCCACCGGTCTTGTCGCCATCGGCTCGCGCCTGGCAATCTTGCCGTGGCTACGATGTACCCGGCTGCCGTGGAGTGTCGCCGTTGGCGAAGCCGATGAGACTCTGAATGGTGGCCCTCGAATCGTCGATCTTGTCCGCCGTCGCAGGGTAATCCAGGAGCAGTTGGGCTCGGGCCAACGCTTCTGCTGGGGTCTTCGGTGGCGGCGGTGAACGGTGCGAGGAGCGGGATATGCTCGGACTCCCAACTGGGTTGGAAGGAGCAGTATCCCGTCCAGGCGACCGTGTCTTGCTCGTGCCTGCATGTGGGCGTGCATGCTGGTCTTGAGCGCCCCGAGATCCACCAGCTCGATCTTGATCCAACGAACGTATGGTACCGCGAGTACCATGACGTTGTCGGTCCCGCGCCTCCTGGGATGGGCGCGGTACATGTACGGACGCCGAGGTCTGCGCCGCCTTGTCCTTGGACCTGGCAGAAGCGTGAGCTCCCTCGTTGACGCCCGTTCCTCTGCCGGCGTCTACCCCACCACCCGTTTGCTCCAGTGGTGGTGGGATTGACGTGGACGGAGCAGCCACCTCCGAAGCCTTCTTCTTCGGTGACATGTTGATGAAGAAGATGAAGATCTAGTTCGCGTGAACGCCGGATCAGGTTCCCACAACCTCGACGCCCCCTACCTAGCATGCCAAATATGTCGTGGGAACGAACACCTATGGGGCCGGTGGACCGGGCCCCTTTCAGTTCGGCTGGGGGGCGGAGATCGCAGGAAGAGCGGATCGAGGCGAAGCACACGAGTGATTTACCTAGCTTCGGAGCTCTCCGGAGAGATAATACTCCTACTGCTGCTTGTCTGATTGTATTGCGTTCTTGCTCGGGAGCGCGGAGTGCTACAGTACACCTCAGCTGCTAACGAGACCGAGCGTGAGTGCTTTATGGTTTCGAATCCTTCCGAACCCCCCTCTACGTTGCGCATGGGCCTCCTTTTATATTCTCAAGGGTTCACCGACAGGTGGCAACGTAGGCAAGGGTAAAACTGGAAAGGAATTGCGGTTGGTATACCTACTTGTACAGTGCATCGTACCTAACCCTGACGGAAGGGGACAAAGGCATTAAATGCCCGTCTGTGTCACCCAAACAGTGCAAGAAAAGGGGCCGTCAGGGGCGCCACCGCTCGCCATGATGGCAATCTTGTCAGCGCCGCTTGCCACCTCGCACCGCTGGCTGCACAGCCTCTCACCATGCGCGCCTGGAAAGGTCCCATGGCGACACGTTGACGGATGTGCTGGAGCGTGGGTACAGAGAGGTAGCTTGCTGCGGCAAGCGCCTTGCCGCGGTCGTTGTCTTGTCGGGTCCGGAAGCTTGTCGCTCACCAGGTCTTGCCGGGACGTGTGGCACGTCGCGGCAAGTTCCTTGAAATGCCTTGGTTGGCCTTCCCGGCAAGCTCCTCTTGCCGGGGTCTTGTCTCCTCGTCTTGAACACTTTGTTCTTGAATGGCTCCAAAGGAACCACGGAGGACCTTGGCGGTCACATAGATGTCGTGGGAAACGAACACCTATGGGGCCGGCGGACCGGGCCCCTTTCGGTTCGGCGGGGGGCGGAGATCGCAGGAAGAGCGGATCGAGGCGAAGCACACGAGTGATTTACCCAGCTTCGGAGCTCTCCGGAGAGATAATACTCCTAATGCTGCTTGTCTGATTGTATTACGTTCTTGCTCGGTAGTGCGGAGTGCTACAGTACACCTCAGCTGCTAACGAGACCGAGCGTAAGTGCTTTCTGGTTTCGAATCCTTCCGAACCCCCCTCTACGTTGCGCATGGGCCTCCTTTTATATGCTCAAGGGGTCACCGACAGGTGGCAACGTAGGCAAGGGTAAAACTGGAAAGGAATTGCGGTTGGTATACCTACTTGTACAGTGCATCTTACCTAACCCTGACGGCAGGGGCCAAAGGCATTAAATGCCTGTGTGTGTCACCCAAACAGTGCAAGAAAAGGGACCGTCAGGGGCGCCACCGCTCGCCACGATGGCAATCTTGTCAGCGCCGCTTGCCACCTCGCACCGCTGGCTGCACAGCCTCTCGCCACGCGCGCCTGGAAAGGTCCCATGGCGACACGTTGACGGATGTGCTGGAGCGTGGGTACAGAGAGGTAGCTTGCCGCGGCAAGCGCCTTGCCGCGGTCGTTGTCTTGTCGGGTCCGGAAGCTTGTCGCTCACCGGGTCTTGCCGGGACGTGTGGCGCGTCGCGGCAAGTTCCTTGAAATGCCTTGGTTGGCCTTCCCGGCAAGCTCCTCTTGCCGGGGTCTTGTCTCCTCGTCTTGAACACTTTGTTCTTGAATGGCTCCAAAGGAACCACGGAGGACCTTGGCGGTCACATAGATGTCGTGGGAAACGAACACCTATGGGGCCGGCGGACCGGGCCCCTTTCGGTTCGGCGGGGGGGTGGAGATCGCAGGAAGATCGGATCGAGGCGAAGCACACGAGTGATTTACCCAGCTTCGGAGCTCTCCGGAGAGATAATACTCCTACTGCTGCTTGTCTGATTGTATTGCGTTCTTGCTCGGGAGTGCGGAGTGCTACAGTACACCTCAGCTGCTAACGAGACCGAGCGTGAGTGCTTTATGGTTTCGAATCCTTCTGAACCCCCCTCTACATTGCGCATGGGCCTCCTTTTATATGCTCAAGGGGTCACCGATAGGTGGCAACGTAGGCAAGGGTAAAACTGGAAAGGAATTGCGGTTGGTATACCTACTTGTACAGTGCATCGTACCTAACCCGGACGGCAGGGGACAAAGGCATTAAATGCCCGCCTGTGTCACCCAAACAGTGCAAGAAAAGGGACCGTCAGGGGCGCCACCGCTCGCCACGATGGCAATCTTGTCAGCGCCGCTTGCCACCTCGCACCGCTGGCTGCACAGCCTCTCGCCACGCACGCCTGGAAAGGTCCCATGGAGACACGTTGACGGATGTGCTGGAGCGTGGGTACAGAGAGGTAGCTTGCCGCGGCAAGCGCCTTGCCGCAGTCGTTGTCTTGTCGGGTCCGAAAGCTTGTCGCTCACCGGGTCCTGCCGGGACGTGTGGCGCGTCGCCGCAAGTTCCTTAAAATGCCTTGGTTGGCCTTCCCGGCAAGCTCCTCTTGCTGGGGTGTTGTCTCCTCGTCTTGAACACTTTGTTCTTGAATGGCTCCAAAGGAACCACGGAGGACCTTGGCGGTCACCCGGCAAGCCTTGCCGCGGGGCGCTGCGACTGCCCGTGCACAAGTTCGGGATACTAAGGTACCCCTACTTTAGTACACCGACTGGAGCCCCCGGGCCTGGGCCACACACGGTGCTGAGTGCTGTTGGGCCAGGCCCAAAACAGGGCACGGGCACGCGCGGCCTGGGTTACACCGTATCTTACTCCGTATCCACCGCGCCCTCCCCTAACGGCACGCATTGAATGCGGCATCGTGGGAGAGATCGTGGGTGGTTCTTTATTTGGAAAAGCGGAACATCCGCCCCCTCCCTCTTTATAAGCAGGGGAAACAGGGGCAGTTCCCCCATCTCGCCGGTTGCTGTTCCAATCTCAGAAATCTCCGCCATTCCCCCCTTCTTCCAAAGTCGAAAGAGAGCAGCGCTCCGCCCCCCCCCCCCCCCCATCGCCGCCGGCACCACCAATGCCTTCGATCTCCCCCACTACCTCCACCATGGCTCCGAAAGCCGGGAATGGTGTGAAGTCGGCCGAGGCGCTGCGGCTTGAGGCGCTGCGAAAGGAGCGGGCAACCTTCCCCCCCGAGCTCGCCGTGAAGGAGCTGAGGGAGTGGTACTACCTCTTCTGGTCGACGGAGACGCGAGCGCATCCGCGCACGAAGGTACTCTCCGCTGCCGCTTCGGAACGGGCTCCGAATGGATATCCGTTCTTCGCACTGTTCTTCTACTGCGGGCTCTGCCCGCCTTTCTCTGAGTTCTTCTGCGATATCATGAACACCTACGGGTTCCACCTCCTTGATTTCACCCCCAATGTTGTTCTGACCATGGCAGTTTTCGCACATCTCTGCGAAAACTTTGTCGGAGTCCACCCAAACGTAGCTCTTTTCCGCCATTTCTTTATGCCCCAAGTTGAGAGAGGGGAGCCCCTATCCGGTGGAATCGCCTGGATCTCGAGAGCCGGCAAGAAGGAAGCGTATCTAGAAGGGGAGCTCCGCAGCAAGTGGGAGGAGTGGAGAGCTGAATGGTGATGGATTGTTGAGGAGAACCCGCAGCCATTCACCGCCCAGCGCCAAGCCCCAGTAGTGCGCGGCAACGATTGGAGCGCCCTGTCCGCGGACGACGATAAGCTGAAGATTGCCATCACCCGGATCTTGCGGCTCAGGCTTGCCGGGCTCACTGTAGGCGTTGTTGGCGCGGATTTTCTTCGCCGCCGCATCGCCCCCCTGCAAGAGAGGAGGAGACCCGCCTGGGAGTTCGGGGGTCCGGAGGACATCATGAGGCTGCGCCCGGGCCTCAACTTCAACTTCACTGTCATGGAGCTGGACGCGATGCTCAAGGAGCTGTTCAAGCACGACCCTCAGCATCCCGAATGGTTCAGGTTGCCGCAGGGTGTCGTTCCGCTGTGCAACAATTCCTCGCTCGATCGCATCCGTGCCATGATGCCGTTGTGCGACTCGCATGGACTTGTCCCAACTTGGCAAGAGCCTGCGGATGACGTCGTGCAGCAGTTCTTCGACGGCTTGGTGGAGGTGACGGCCCGCTCCGACGAGCAGAGAAGCCTCACTCGCGACACCACCGATGCGGAGATGCGGCGCATCGCCACCAGGGCGGAAGAGGCGGCGGCAGCCGCTGCCATGGGCGAGTTTGGATTCACCATGGAGGGGGCAGAGGCAGCAGAGGCGGCAAGCCTTGCCGATTGAGATGAGCTTGCCGGCGAGGGAGAGCTTGCCGATCCTGAAGCCGAGTCGAGCGAGCCCGCCGAGGGTGCGAGCGGCACGCCATCTTCAAGCGGCTTGCCGCAGGCAGAGCCCCCAGTGCGGCCCCCAGCTCCACCAAGAAGGCGTCTCCGCAGGGCCAGGGACGTAGCAGGGCGGCAGACGGGTCAACAGCCGCCGCGTCGCGGGACACGCTCAACCACGGCAAGCACTGTTGCCGCGGGAGCGTCTCACGCCGCTGCGGCAACTGGAGCCGGGTGCTCCCGGACCGCCGCTTCTGATCCTACCGCTGCCCCCGCCAAGCGGTCGAGGGAGCCTACTCCTCCGCCTCGTCGCGCCGAAAGAGGGCCAGACTTCGGCCTCTCCGCGCTCAACTCCGACGAGGAAGAAGAAGAGTAAGATTCTTTGCTGTACTTGTAGTTCTTCAATTCTTGCTTCTTTTGTCTTGTATCTGATTTGCTTTACTCTGAACCCATTTCTTTTCAGGACCCTGGCCCAGAGAGCGGCAAAGAGAGCCAAGGCTCCGGTGATTGTCATCGAGGACGAGCCCACCTTGACAGCAGGGGGCGCGCCCGAGACAACCTTGCCGAACCCGGCAATCATTCCCCAAAGCAGCCCCCAACGCAGCCCCCAGCGTAAGTATATGGTTTACTTCCTGCTGTTAGGAGCGCATGGGTGTTCTTTCTTTTGCTGACATCTGACTGTTGGTTTGTGTAGGAGCAGAGCAGCCTCACCAGGAGCCTCCGGAAGCCGCCCCCGAGATGCTATCTGCTTCGACTACACCGCCAAGGGAGGATTCCCCGGCAAGAGAGCGTTCTCCGGCAAGGGAGAAGTCTCCGGCAAGGGAGCGTTCTCCGGCAAGGGACGGTTCTCCGGCAAGGGACAGCACCAGCGACCCCCCGGTGGTGGAGCCCATGACTGCAGATCCCAGCACAGGTAACCCTTCTTGCTTGAAAACTTCCCTTGTGTCTATCTTCTTCTGATCTTCTTTTTGGATATTTGTTTGACTTTTTCTCTCTTTTCCCGGCCGTCAGATCCATCTTCCACGGAGCCGATGGAGACCGAGGCCACCAGCGATGAGAACGCGCACGGCAACACCGACGACGCCGCTGCCACCGAAGAAGCAGCTGGCGCTGATGAGCCCGCCAGCGAAGAGGCCGCCAAAGATGCCGCTGCAGGAGCCGGCGAGGGATCTGGCGATCGCACTGACGGCCCTGAGGCCGCAGGAGCGTCAGGCGCTACACCGACCGCCGATCCCTCCGCCGCTACCGCAGTGCCAGGCTCCGAGGAGCCCCAGCCCGGCGCCTATTTGAAGGCCGGCGATGGCGTCTTCATCAAGCTCCCTTGGGCGTCAAGCTCCAGGGCGCTGGTGGAAGGAGAAACTTTCAATGGAGAGGTGCTCGCCTCCGCTGGGCTGACGCTGGTTGACGCGCCAAGCAGTAGCAGCGGCGAGTCTGAGGAAGAGCAACTGTTGCGGAAGCTAGTGTCGCTCTACCGCGCCCGACAAGCCAAGGTGGAATCCCGGGAAGCGCTTGTCGCGCCGGAGGGAGTGGATATTGAGAAGCATGCGGAGGAGCTCCGGAGCCGCAACCAGGAAGCCCTCCGGTCCATTGCAGAAGAGCGGGCGCAACTCGCCGAGGCGTGGAAAGCCTTTCTCCTCGAGAAGGCCGAAGCTGAAGAGCAACAGCGGCTTGTCGCCGAGGAGTTGTTTGCGCGGGAAAGCGACTTGGCGCAGCGGAAGGTCAATCTGGACAGCCATGAGGAGGAGCTTGCCGCGCGAGAGCAGACATTTGGCGGGGCTCTCAAGGAGGCAAAAGATGTTGCCGCAGCTGCTGAGGCCGCCAAGAAGGAGCTGGAGACGAAGGTGGCGCAGCTAGAGGCCGATCTCAAGGCGAGGGATGAAGAGCTTGCCGCGCTCCAGCATGAGCGCGAAAAGGACGCCCACGCCCACGGTGAGCTGCAGGGTCGTCTCGCCGAGAAGGGCAAGGAGCTCAGCGCCGCCAAGGACTCCAACGCAGATCTCGAGCTGAAGCTGGCTACTTTGACCGAGACGCTGGACGGTGCCAAGGAGCGGGAGGTGGCCTTGAAGGAGGAGATCAAGGCCAACGAAGCGCTGCTGACGAGGGCCGTCGAAACCCAGAACACTTTTAGGGAGACTGTGGAGCTCTGGACGGAGGGTCTCGTGAATATCGCCGCAGTCATCGACGGGGACCTGGCGCAGCTGGGGATGGAGGATTTCGGGTACTCCTCCGACGAGAACCTCCAACCCAGCGCCAAGCTCACCTTGTTCTTCAAAGGCGTGGCGACGGCCCTCCAGCGACTCCGGGAAAGGATCCCAAAGCAGCTGGCCGATGAGTCGCGCACGATCTGCGTGAGAGTTCTGCAGAAGGTGTTGGTGAAGGTGGCCTTCCGCAACCCAGGCCTCAACCTCACCAACGTCCTCAAGAAGCTGCCGGCGGATGCTGATTTGGAAGCGCTCAAGGCTCTTGTCGCACCCATTGTGGACAAGGTGAACAAGGTCAAGAGGGTTGATGGCGATCGCGTAGATTAGGCCGCCCGTTTCCTCCTTTCCTTGTCGCTGCTAGTCATGTTATGAGAACAATCTATTAGAGCTGCGACAATTTATCTTGTAATATAACTTTATTTTGGGCAGTATTCGCTATGTTATTTCCTTTACTTGATTCCTTCCTTTGTATGTTTTTACCCTACGCTTTTAGGGAACTTGCTGGTGCAGGCACCTTAGCCGCGAGCACTGAGTGCGGGACATCAGTAGCCTGCTGGCGGTGCTGCCACCGACAAGAAACCTTGTCGCAACTAGTCGCGGCTCACTTAAGTTGTTGAGCGGACTCGAAACAAAGTAAGGGTGCAACTAGCTACGAGTTGGTTCCTCCGCGCACAGGTTTTCCATACAAAGCACGGTCGTTCGAGGAAGATAACTTAAAAAATTTTAAAACTGATTGCTCAAACTTTGGCAACTTAGCTTTTCTGTCGTTTGCGTCCCGGCAAGGCGAATCTTCTTTGAACGACGCCTGGTCCACACCATTATCTTCTCCTTCCCCCCCCCCCCCCCGGCAAACTTGTGGGTGAGGGAACCTTGCTTTCTTTGAGAAAGAGAAAGAAGAGAAAATAAAGATATGGAGCCTTACGGCTCGTTATTGCTTACCGGGGGTAGGTGCTGCACAAAATGTCAGATAACACATGCAAAATAATAGAAAGCATGAAATTGACGGGATGTGCGGAGCACATGAACTTTATTTATGCACGGGGTCTGCGCCTGGCTTTGTACAAAGGATTACATGCAACAGTGGCAAGACTCGTACAAAAGGTGGTTGCCGGAACAGGTTCCGGCAACCGCGCCTTACGAGTAAAACTTACGAAGATGCTCAATGTTCCAGGAGTTGCTCACCGGAAAGCCATCTTCGGTCTCAAGGCGGACAGCGCCAGGCCTACTGACTCGTTTCACCCGGTAAGGGCCTTCCCACTTTGGCGTCAACTTGTTGGAATTCTTGGCGGACTGAATGCGCCCAAGAACAAGGTCGCCTTCCTCGAGACTTCTGGCATTAACTTTGCGGCTATGGTAGCGGCGCAAAGCTTGCTGGTATCGAGCAGCTCGTACAGCAGCCGGAAGACGGTCTTCCTCAAGGAGCAGCGCGTCATCTTGTCGCAGCTGCTCTTGCTCAAGCTCATCATAAGCGAGCACTCGAGGCGACCCGTATACAAGTTCCGTGGGGAGAACTGCCTCTGCTCCATAGACTAGAGCGAAAGGTGTCTGGCCAGTGGCTCGATTTGGCGTCGTCCTGATCGACCAAACAACCACCGGCAGCTCCTCGATCCAGTTCTTTCCGCACTTGTGCAGCCTGTCGAAAGTCCTGGTCTTGAGCCCGCGCAACACTTCAGCATTTGCCCTCTCCACTTGACTGTTGCTTCCCGGATGAGCAACAGAAGCGAAGAAGACCTTGGCGCCAAGATCTTGGACGTACTGCATGAAGGTGCGGCTCGTGAATTGCGTGCCGTTGTCGGTGATGATCCTGTTAGGTACCCCGAAACGGCAAACAATCGACCTGAAGAACTTGACTGCTGACTGTGCTGTCACTTTCCTCACTGCCTCCACTTCCGGCCACTTTGTGAACTTGTCGATTGCAACGTACAAGTACTCAAAGCCCCCGACAGCTCGGGGAAAGGGGCCGAGGATGTCGAGCCCCCAGACCGAAAATGGCTAGGATAAAGGGATCGTCTGGAGAGCTTGAGCTGGCTGGTGTATCTGCTTGGAATGGAACTGGCACGCTTCACACTTGGTTACTTGTGCAGTTGCATCCTGGAGGGCTGTCGGCCAAAAGAAACCTTGCCGGAATGCTTTGCCGGCAAGTGCTCTTGCGCCAATGTGGTGACCACATATGCCTCCATGTATCTCCGCCAACAGCTTCTGTCCATCTTCCCGGTGAATACACTTCAATTTCACACTGTTGAGTCTCCTTCTGTACAGTGTGTTGTCGACAAACTGGTACATACTTGACTGCCAGGCTACTCTTTCCGCTTCTTCTTGCTCTTCGGGAAGTTCCCCTGTCTGAAGGAACCGGACAATCTGTTGTGCCCATGCTGGAGCTTGCGGCTTGACAACAAGGACCAAAGGCACATATGCTGCTGCGGGAACATCCGCTTCTACCGCAAGAACCTGCGGCTCAGCCGGAGCTTGACGTTCCCCGGCAAGCTTGCCGGAGCAAAACTTGTCGGGAGCGTCTGCTTTAACGGAACAAACCCTAGGGCTTGTCGGAGCAGACTGCTCCTCAGCACTCTTGGCATTGATCTTGGGGACCTTCTTGGCGGCGACTTCGGGGAGCTCTGCCGGAAAATAGTCACCAGAAGTCAACTTCCTCTTCTTGCTCTATCCAGTTGATGGTGTTACAGACGGTTGAGTCAGCTTGAGCACAAAGATCCCTGGTTCCACAGGTAACTTAAGTGCGGCGCACTTTGACAGGCCATCGGCAATGTCGTTCTGAGCTCTCGGAACATGTTCCATCTGTAGGCCGTCAAAGTGCTCTTCTAACTTTCTCACTTCGTCAACGTAGGCTTCCATCAACGGACTCTGATAATTCTTGTTCACTTGGCGGACGACAAGCTGCGAGTCACCCCTGACAATGAGCTTCTTGATCCCAAGGTCTGCTGCAATCCTGAGACCGGCAAGCAAACCTTCATACTCTGCAGTATTGTTTGTTGCTTGCTCCTTGGGAAAGTGCATCTAGACTACATACTTGAGGTTCTCCCCGGTGGGTGCGACAAGTAGCATGCTTGCGCCGGCGCCTTGCAGCGAGAAGGCACCATCAAAGTACATAAGCCACTCTTTGCTTGTTTCCTTGACGGGGATGCTCGTTTCCGGAATTTCTTCATCTAGTGTTGGCGTCCACTCTGCTATGAACTCTGCCAATGCTCTACTTTGGATAGTTGAAGTGCTCTCAAACTTGAGGCCAAAGCTTGACAGTTCCAGTGCCCACACGACAATCCTGCCTGTTGCTTCTGGATTCTGCAGTATCCTCTTTAGCGGAAAACGAGTGACAACTGTGATCTCATGTGCTTGGAAGTAATGGCGCAGCTTCCTCGAGGCCATGAGAAGGCCGAAAAGCAATTTCTGCACACCAGAGTACCTTGACCTAGCCCCCTGCAGAAGGGAACTGACAAAGTAAACTGGGCGCTGCACCATTTTCTTCTGCACCTCCTCACGTGCCTGCGCAGATCCATCCTTGTCGGGACCAGAGCTTGCCGGTGAAGCCCCCTGCTTGTCGCTGGATGCACATGCCATGGTCGCTGGCTCATCATCCGCCTCCCTCTCCGCTACTAACGCAGCCCTAACCACTTGATTGGTTGCCTCTATATACAGCAGCAACTTCTCTTGTGGCTTAGGTGCGACAAGTATTGGAGTGGAAGACAGGTATCTCTTCAAGTCCTGCAGCGCAGCCTCCGCTTCCGGAGTCCATTTCATTGGACCTGCCTTTTTCAATATTTTGAAAAATGGCAGGGCGTGCTCAGCAGACTTAGAGATAAACCTGCTGAGAGCAGCCACGCAGCCGGCAAGCCTTCGTACATCCTTGGCGCGCTTCGGTGCTTCAATCTGCTCAATGGCCTTGATCTTGTCGGGATTGGCTTCAATTCCCCGCTGAGACACGAAGAACCCGAGAAGCTTGCCGGAGGGGACTCCAAACACACACTTCTCGGGGTTAAGCTTGAGATTGATCTTGCGCAGATTTGCAAAGGTTTCATCTAAATCTTGAACCAGAGTTGCTTTGTCCTTGCTCTTGACCACTATGTCATCCATGTAGGCTTCCACATTTCTGTGCAACTGTGGCTCAAAAGCGTCATGGACTACCCTTGCAAATGTTGAACCAGCATTCTTTAATCCGAAAGGCATCCGTACAAAACAGTATGTGCCACATGGAGTGATGAATGCGGTCTTCTCCTCATCCTCTTCTGCCATGAAGATCTGATGGTATCCCGAGTATGCATCAAGAAATGAAAGCAACTCACATCCGGCCATGGAGTCAACAATCTGTTCAATGCGCGGCAAGGGAAATGGGTCTTTGGGACAAGCTTTATTAACATCAGTAAAGTCGATACAAAGCCTCCATTTCCCGTTTGCCTTGCGCACGACTATAGGACTGGCCAACCACGTAGGATGGAGCACCCCTCTGACAAGGCCTGCTGCTTCCAACTTCTTGATTTCTTCTGTGATAAATTCTTGGCGCTCCACTGCTTGTTTCCTGACTTTCTGCTTGACGGGCCGCGCATAAGGACAGACGGCAAGATGGTGCTCGATTACTTTCCTGGGAACACCGGGGATGTCAGACGGTTGCCATGCAAACACGTCGACATTCGCCCGCAGGAAAGCAACGAGCGCGCTTTCCTATTTAGGGTCAAGAGTGGCACTGATGGTGAAGGTACCACCAGTACCGTCCTCCTTGGCGGACACCTTCTTGTTCTCTGGTGGAGCTGCCTTTGTCTTTTTACACTTGCCGGTGGAGCTCGATGGTGCGTCCTCGATGTTAGTGCAGCACTCCGAAGAGGTGCGCTTGCCGGAGTGGGCATCAGAGCTCTTGCCGGACTTGGTCTTCCTCTTTCGCCCGGGAGCTTCAGCGGCAAGTGACTTGCGATCTGCTGCAGCTGCCGCTTCCCGGTAGATCTTGTCGGTGCAGATAAGAGCATCCTTCTTGTCGCCAGGGACAAAGATGACGCTTATCGGGCCTGGCATCTTCAGCATGTTGTATGCATAATGAGAGGCTGCCATGAACTTGGCGAGCGCTGGATGGCCGAGTATCCCATTGTAAGGCAATGGAAAATCAGCAACGTCAAAAGTGACCCTCTCAGTCCTGAAGTTCAACTTGCTGCCAAATGTCACCGGCAATGTGATCTTCCCCTTCGGCTTGCTCCTTCCCGGATTAATTCCTTGGAATGTACCGGTCTCTTCGAGCTCGCTGTCAGGGATTTGGAGTTTCCGGAGTACCGCGGAGGAGATCAGGTTCAAGCCGACCCCGCCGTCAACTAGCATCTTTGTGACCTTGAGGTTGCGGATAGTTGGTGAGACCAACATCGGCAAGCACCCGACCGCAGTTACGCGACCAGGGTGGTCCTCAATATCAAAGATGATAGGCGTGCTGGACCATTTCAGAGGCTTGCGTGACTCAACGGGTGGTTCTGCTGCATTGACTTCCCGCACCCACTGCTTGAGTTGGCGGTGTGAAGTATGCAGAGAAGCACCGCCGTCAACGCACAAGACCTCTGTGGCTTTCTGGAACTCCTGCTCATCGGCCTTGTCATCATCCATCTCTTCATCATCGTCGTCATCTTCATCCTTGTCGCGGCCGCGGGGAGGTCTGTCTCCTTGCCGCTGCTTGGCCTTGCCGCGGCGTCCTCCCCGGTCGGGACGTTTCGTGCCGGATCCTCCAGTACCTTCTTGGGCTTTCTCCTTGTCGCATCGCTCGTACTCAGCTTTCTGCTGCTCGACAAGCTATTCGACCTTCTTGCAGCTCTGGAGATCATGGCCCTTGGTGCGGTGGATCTTGTAGTACTCCTTGCTGGTGCCGTCCTGCTTGTCGGCGACTGCCACAGCCTCGCCGGAGGTACTAGCTTTGGCTTTCTCGGCACCGCCTCCATTGCCGGACTGCTCAGCAACTAGCACATCTTTGCCTTTCTTCTTCCTATTGTTCTGCCGCCGGTTTTTCTTTGCCGGGGCGGCATCCTCGCTGTGAGATCCTCCTGCTCCTGTATTCTCACCGGGAAGTCTCCTCCCTTCCTCAGCACGTGCGCACTTATCGGCTAGGGCATATAGCTCACTGACGTCTCTGATCTTGCACATCGCCATCTCCTCCCGCATCCTGCGGTTACGCACGTTCTGATGGAACGCGCTGATGACCGCGGCAGGGTGGACATCTGGGATGTTGTGCTGTACACGGCTGAATCTCTGAGTGTACTTGCGCAGGGACTTTCCTTCCTTCTGGACTAGTACGGCAAGAGGAGCTTGCTGGGAAGGCCAACCAAGGCATTTCAAGGAACTTGCCGCGACGCGCCACACGTCCCGGCAAGACCCGGTGAGCGACAAGCTTCCGGACCCGACAAGACAACGACCGCGGCAAGGCGCTTGCCGCGGCAAGCTACCTCTCTGTACCCACGCTCCAGCACATCCTTCAACGTGTCGCCATGGGACCTTTCCAGGCGCGCGTGGCGAGAGGCTGTGCAGCCAGCGGTGCGAGGTGGCAAGCGGCGCTGACAAGATTGCCATCGTGGCGAGCGGTGGCGCCCCTGACGGTCCCTTTTCTTGCACTGTTTGGGTGACACAGACGGGCATTTAATGCCTTTGGCCCCTGCCGTCAGGGTTAGGTACGATGCACTGTACAAGTAGGTATACCAACCGCAATTCCTTTCCAGTTTTACCCTTGCCTACGTTGCCACCTGTCGGTGACCCCTTGAGCATATAAAAGGAGGCCCATGCGCAACGTAGAGGGGGGTTCGGAAGGATTCGAAACCAGAAAGCACTCACGCTCGGTCTCGTTAGCAACTGAGGTGTACTGTAGCACTCCGCGCTCCCGAGCAAGAACGCAATACAATCAGACAAGCAGCAGTAGGAGTATTATCTCTCCGGAGAGCTCCGAAGCTGGGTAAATCACTCGTGTGCTTCGCCTCGATCCGCTCTTCCTGCGATCTCCGCCCCCCCCCCCCCCCCCCCCCCCCCGCCGAACCGAAAGGGGCCCGGTCCGCCGGCCCCATAGGTGTTCGTTCCCACGACATCTTTGGCGCGCCAGGTAGGGGGCGTCGAGGTTGTGTGAACCTGATCCGGCGTTCACGCGAGCTAGATCTTCATCTTCTTCATCAACATGCCGCCGAAGAAGAAGGCTTCGGAGGTGGCTGCTCCGTCCATGTCAATCCCACCACCACCGGAGCAAACGGGTGGTGGGGTAGACGCCGGCGGAGGAACGGGCGTCGACGAGGGAGCTCATGCTGCTGCCAGGTCCAAGGACAAGGCGGCGCAGACCTCGGCGTCCGTACATGCACCGCGCCCATCCCAGGAGGCGCGGGACCGACAGTGTCATGGTACTCGCGGTACCATACGTTTGTTGGATCAAGATCAAGCTGGTGGATCTCGGGGCGCTCAAGACCAGCATGCACGCCCACATGCAGGCACGAGCAAGACACGGTCGCCTGGACGGGATACTGCTCCTTCCAACCCAGTTGGGAGTCCGAGCATATCCCGCTCCTCGCACCGTTCACCGCCGCCACCGAAGACCCCAGCAGAAGCGTTGGCCCGAGCCCAACTGCTCCTGGATTACCCTCCAACGGGGGACAAGATCGACGATTGGAGGGCCACCATTCAGAGTCTCATCGGCTTCGCCAACGGCAACACTCCACGGCAGCCGGGTACATCGCAGCCGCGGCAAGATTGCCAGGCGCGAGCCGATGGCGACAAGACCGATGGGGGTGCAACCACCGTGCACTCTCCACCCCGAAGGCCAAGATCGCCGACTCGCCGGGTCAACCTCGACACTGACTCCACAGCGTCGTCAGATCCACGAGCTCGTCGCGATCAACGCCAAGTTCTTCAGGAACGGCAGCAAGAAGACGCTCGTACTCGCATCGAGCGCCGAAGAGAAGCGCGGCGTCAATCGGACCAGCGCGCTGGGCCCACTGTCGACATGCATGCGCCAGGGGAACCAGGCGACTTGCCGTACGCGGTAGGTTGCCCTGCGTTCACTCGTGAGCTGTGGCGAGTCCAGTGGCCCAGCATGAAGAATTTCAAGCCAGACGTACCAAAGAAGTACGACGGCAAGACGCATCCGTCGGAGTTCCTCAGCATCTACACCATTGCGGTGCAAGCTGCCGGGGGACGGGACGACAAGATCCTTGCCAATTACTTCCCGCTGGTGCTCAAGCCCAATGTCAGATCCTAGCTCATGCACTTGCCGGACAACTCCATATCCTCATGGGCAGATCTATGCCATCAGTTTGTCGGCGTCTTTACAGGCGGCCACAAACCTCATGGCCAAGAGAGCGACCTTCATATACTAGTCCAGAAGGAAGGAGAGTCCCTGCGCAAGTACACTCAGAGATTCAGCCGTGTACAGCACAACATCCCAGATGTCCACCCTGTCGCGGTCATCAGCGCGTTCCATCAGAACGTGCGTAACCGCAGGATGCGGGAGGATATGGCGATGTGCAAGATCAGAGACGTCAGTGAGCTATATGCCCTAGCCGACAAGTGCGCACGTGTTGAGGAAGGGAGGAGACTTCCCGGAGAGAATACAGGAGCAGGAGGATCTGACAGCGAGGATGCCGCCCCGACAAAGAAAAACCGGCGGCGGAACAACAGAAAGAGGAAAGGCAAAGATGTGCTAGTTGTCGAGCAGTCTGACAATGGAGGTGGCGCCGAGAAAGCCAAAGCTGGTAGTTCCGGCGAGGCTGTGGCGGTCGCCGACAAGCAGGACGGCACCAACAAGGAGTACTGCAAGATCCACCGCACCAAGGGCCATGATCTCCAGAGCTGCAAGAAGGTCGAACAGCTTGTCGAGCAGCAGAAAGCTGAGTACGAGCGACGCGACAAGGAGAAAGCCCAAGAAGGTACTGGAGGATCCGGCAAGAAACGTCCCGGCCGGGGAGGACGCCGCGGCAAGGCCAAGCAGTGGCAAGGAGACAGACCTCCACACGGCCGCGACAAGGATGAAGATGACGACGATGATGAAGAGATGGATGATGATGAGGCCGATGAGCAGGAGTTCCAGAAAGCCACAGAGGTCTTGTGCGTTGACGGCGGTGCTTCTCTGCATACTTCACACCGCCAACTCAAGCAGTGGGTGCGGGAAGTCAATGCAGTAGAACCACCCGTTGAGTCACGCAAGCCTCTGAAATGGTCCAGCACGCCTATCATCTTTGATATTGAGGACCACCCTGGTCGCGTAACTGCGGTCGGGTGCTTGCCGATGTTGGTCTCACCAACTATCCGCAACCTCAAGGTCACAAAGATGCTAGTTGACGGCGGGGTCGGCTTGAACCTGATCTCCTCCGCGGTACTCCGGAAACTCCAAATCCCTGACAGCGAGCTCGAAGAGACCGGTACATTCCAAGGAATTAATCCGGGAAGGAGCAAGCCGAAGGGGAAGATCACGTTGCCGGTGACATTTGGCAGCGAGTTGAACTTCAGGACTGAGAGGGTCACTTTTGACGTTGCTGATTTTCCATTGCCTTACAATGGGATACTTGGTCGTCCAGCGCTCGCCAAGTTCATGGCAGCCTCTCACTATGCCTACAACGTGCTCAAGATGCCAGGCCCTATAAGTGTCATCTCTGTCCCTGGCGACAAGAAGGATGCTCTTATCTGCACCGACATGATCTACCGGGAAGCGGCAGCCACAACAGATCGCAAGTCACTTGCCGCTGAAGCTCCCGGGGGGAAGAGGAAGACCAAGTCTGGCAAGAGCTCTGATGCCCACTCCGGCAAGCGCACCTCTTCGGAGTGCTGCACTACCGTCGAGGATGCACCATCGAGCTCCACCGGCAAGTGTAAAAAGACAAAGGCAGCTCCACCAGAGACCAAGAAGGTGTCCGCCAAGGAGGACGGCACTGGTGGTACCTTCACCATCAGTGCCACTCTTGACCCTAAATAGGAAAATGCGCTCGTTGCTTTCCTGCGGGCGAATGTCGACGGGTTTGCGTGGCAAACGTCTGACATCCCCGGTGTTCCCAGGAAAGTAATCGAGCACCATCTTGCCGTCTGTCCTCATGTGCGGCCCGTCAAGCAGAAAGTCAGGAAACAAGCAGTGGAGCGCCAAGAATTTATCGCAGAAGAAATCAAGAAGTTGGAGGCAGCAGGCCTTGTGAGAGGAGTGCTCCATCCTATGTGGTTGGCCAATCGTGTAGTCGTGCGCAAGGCAAACGGGAAATGGAGGCTTTGTATCGACTTTACCGATGTTAATAAAGCTTGTCCCAAAGACCCATTTCCCTTGCCGCGCATTGACCAGATTGTTGACTCCACGGCCGGATGTGACTTGCTTTCATTTCTTGATGCATATTCAGGATACCATCAGATCTTCATGGCAGAAGAGGATGAGGAGAATACCGCATTCATCACTCCATGTGGCACATACTGTTTTGTACGGATGCCTTTCGGATTAAAGAATGCTGGTTCAACATTTGCAAGGGTAGTCCATGACGCTTTTGAGCCACAGTTGCACAGAAATGTGGAAGCCTACATGGATGACATAGTGGTCAAGAGCAAGGACAAAGCAACTCTGGTTCAAGATTTACATGAAACCTTTGCAAATCTGCGCAAGATCAACCTCAAGCTTAACCCCGAGAAGTGTGTGTTTGGAGTCCCCTCCGGCAAGCTTCTCGGGTTCTTCGTGTCTCAGCGGGGAATTGAAGCCAATCCTGACAAGATCAAGGCCATTGAGCAAATTGAAGCACCAAAGCGCGTCAAGGATGTACGAAGACTTGCCGGTTGCATGGCTGCTCTCAGCAGGTTTATCTCTAAGTCTGCTGAGCGCGCCCTGCCATTTTTCAAAATATTGAAAAAGGCAGGTCCAATGAAATGGACTCCGGAAGCAGAGGCTGCGCTGCAGGACTTAAAGAGATACCTGTCCTCCACTCCAATACTTGTCGCACCTAAGCCACAAGAGAAGTTGCTGCTGTATATAGCGGCAACCAATCAAGTGGTTAGTGCTGCGTTAGTAGCGGAGAGGGAGGCGGATGATGAACTAGCAACCACGGCAGACGCATCCAGCGACAAGCAGGGGGCATCGCCGACAAGCTCTGGTTTCGACAAGGATGG
The DNA here is from genome assembly GCA_963921465.1 of Triticum timopheevii. Taxonomy (NCBI): domain Eukaryota; kingdom Viridiplantae; phylum Streptophyta; class Magnoliopsida; order Poales; family Poaceae; genus Triticum; species Triticum timopheevii. Next base: position 352,883,412 of record OY997264.1, read on the forward strand.
ACCTGCGCAGGCACATGAGGAGGTGCAGAAGAAAATGGTGCAGCGCCCAGTTTACTTTGTCAGTTCCCTTCTACAGGGGGCTAGGTCAAGGTACTCTGGTGTGCAGAAGTTGCTTTTCGGCCTTCTCATGGCCTCGAGAAAGCTGCGCCATTACTTCCAAGCATATGAGATCACAGTTGTCACTCGTTTTCCGCTGAAGAGGATACTGCAGAATCCAGAAGCAACAGGCAGGATTGTCGAGTGGGCACTGGAACTGTCAAGCTTTGGCCTCAAGTTTGAGAGCACTTCAACTATCCAGAGCCGGGCATTGGCAGAGTTCATAGCAGAGTGGACGCCAACACTAGACGAAGAAATTCCAGAAACGAGCATCCCCGTCAAGGAAACAAGCAAAGAGTGGCTTATGTACTTTGATGGTGCCTTCTCGCTGCAAGGCGCTGGCGCGAGCGTGCTACTTGTCGCACCCACCGGGGAGCACCTCAAGTACGTAGTCCAGATGCACTTTCCCAAGGAGCAAGCAACAAACAATACTACAGAGTATGAAGGTTTGCTTGCCGGTCTCAGGATCGCAACAGACCTTGGGATCAAGAAGCTCATTGTCAGGGGTGACTCGCACCTTGTCGTCCGCCAAGTGAACAAGAATTACCAGAGTCCGTTGATGGAAGCCTACGTTGACGAAGTGAGAAAGTTAGAAGAGCACTTTGACGGCCTACAGATGGAACATGTTCCGAGATCTCAAAACGACATTGCCGATGGCCTGTCAAAGTGCGCCACACTTAAGTTACCTGTGGAACCAGGGATCTTTGTGCTCAAGCTGACTCAACCGTCTGTAACACCATCAACTGGACAGAGCAAGAAGAGGAAGTTGATTTCTGGTGACTATTTTCTGGCAGAGCTCCCCGAAGCCGCCGCCAAGAAGGTCCCCAAGATCAACACCATGGGTGCTGAGGAGTAGTCTGCTCCGGCAAGCCCTAGGGTTTGTTTTGTTGAAGCAGACGCTCCCGACAAGTTTTGCTCCGGCAAGCTTGCCGGGGAACATCAAGCTCCGGCTGAGCCGCAGGTTCTTGCTGTAGAAGCGGATGTTCCTGCAGCAGCATATGTGCCTTTAGTCCTTGTTGTCGAGCCGCAAGCTCCAACATGGGCGCAGCAGATTGTCCGCTTCCTTCAGACAGGAGAACTTCCCGAAGAGCAAGAAGAAGCGGAAAGAGTAGCCCGGCAGTCAAGTATGTACCAGTTTGTCGACAACACACTATACAGAAGGAGACTCAACGGTGTGAAATTGAAGTGTATTCACCGGGAAGATGGACAGAAGCTGTTGGCGGAGATACATGGAGGCATATGTGGTCACCACATTGGCGCAAGAGCACTTGCCGGCAAAGCATTCCGGCAAGGTTTCTTTTGGCCGACAGCCCTCCAGGATGCAACTGCACAAATAACCAAGTGTGAAGCGTGCCAGTTCCATTCCAAGCAGATACACCAACCAGCTCAAGCTCTCCAGACGATCCCTTTATCTTGGCCATTTTCGGTCTGGGGGCTCGACATCCTCGGCCCCTTTCCCCGAGCTGTCGGGGGCTTTGAGTACTTGTACATTGCAATCGACAAGTTCACAAAGTGGCCGGAAGTGGAGGCGGTGAGGAAGGTGACAGCACAGTCAGCAGTCAAGTTCTTCAGGTCGATTGTTTGCCGTTTCGGGGTACCTAACAGGATCATCACCGACAATGGCATGCAATTCATGAGCCGCACCTTCATGCAGTACGTCCAAGATCTTGGCGCCAAGGTCTGCTTCGCTTCTGTTGCTCATCCGATAAGCAACGGTCAAGCGGAGAGGGCAAATGCTAAAGTGCTGCGCGGGCTCAAGACCAGGACTTTCGACAGGCTGCACAAGTGCGGAAAGAACTGGATCGAGGATCTGCCGGTGGTTCTTTGGTCGATCAGGACGACGCCAAATCGAGCCACTGGCCAGACACCTTTCGCTCTAGTCTATGGAGCAGAGCCAGTTCTCCCCACGGAACTCGTATACGGGTCGCCTCGAGTGCTAGCTTATGATGAGCTCGAGCAAGAGTAGCTGCGACAAGATGACGCGCTGCTCCTTGAGGAGGACCGTCTTCAGGCTGCTGTATGTGCTGCTCGATACCAGCAAGCTTTGCGTTGCTACCATAGCCGCAAAGTTAATGCCAAAAGTCTCGAGGAAGGCGACCGTGTTCTTGGGCGCGTTCAGTCCGCCAAGAATTCCAACAAGTTGACGCCGAAGTAGGAAGGCCCTTACCGGGTGAAACGAGTCACTAGGCCTGGCGTTGTCCGCCTTGAGACCGAAGATGGCTTTCCGGTGAGCAACTCCTAGAACATTGAGCATCTTCGTAAGTTTTACCCGTAAGGCGCGGTTGCCGGAACCTGTTCCGGCAACCACCTTTTGTACAAGTCTTGCCGCTGTTGCATGTAATCCTTTGTACAAAGCCGGGCGTAGACCCCGTGCATAAATAAAGTTCATGTGCTCCGCACATCTTGTCAATTTCATGCTTTCTATTTTTTGCATGTGTTATCTGACATTTTGTGCAGCACCTACCCCCGGTAAGCAATAACGAGCCGTAAGGCTCCATATCTTTATTTTCTCTTCTTTCTCTTTCTCAAAGAAAGGAAGGTTCCCTCGCCCACAAGTTTGCCGGGGGGAAGGAGGAGATAATGGTGTGGACCAGGCGTCATTCAAGAAAGTTTCGCCTTGCCGGGACGCAAACGACAGAAAAGCTAAGTTGCCAAAGTTTGAGCAATCAGTTTTAAATTTTTTAAGTTATCTTCCTCGAACGACCGTGCTTTGTATGGAAAAATTGTGCGCGGAGGAACCAACTCGTAGCTAGTTGCGCCCTTACTTTGTTTCGAGTCCGCTCAACAACTTAAGTGAGCCGCGACTAGTTGCGACAAGGTTTCTTCTCGGTGGCAGCACCGCCAGCAGGCTACTGATGTCCTGCACTCAGTGCTCGCGGCTAAGGTGCCTGCACCGACAAGTTCCCTAAAAGCGTAGGGCAAAAACATACAAAGGAAGGAATCAAGTAAAGGAAATAACATAGCAATCGATACCCAAAATAAAGTTATATTACAAGATAACTTGTCGCAGCTTTAATAAATTGTTCTCGCAACATGATCAGCAGCGGCAAGAGAAGGAGGAAACGGGCAGTCTAATCTACGCGATCGTCGTCGACCCTCTTGACCTCGTTCACCTTGTCCACAATGGGTGCGACAAGGGCCTTGAGCGCTTCCAGATCAGCATCCGCCGGCAGCTTCTTGAGGACGTTGGTGAGGTTGAGGCCTGGGTTGCGGAAGGCCACCTTCACCAACACCTTTTGTAGAACACTCGCGCAGATCGTGCGCGACTCGTCGGCCAGCTGCTTCGGGATCCTTTCCCGGAGTCGCTGGAGGGCCGTCGCCACGCCTTTGAAGAACAAGGTGAGCTTGGCGCTGGGTTGGAGGTTCTCGTCGGAGGAGTACCCGAAATCCTCCATCCCCAGCTGCGCCAGCTCCCCGTCGATGACTGCGGCGATGTTCACAAGACCCTCCGTCCAGAGCTCCACAGTCTCCCTAAGGGTGTTCTGGGTGACAGCAGCACTCGCCAGCAGCTCCTCGTTGGCCTTGATCTCCTCCTTCAAAGCCACCTCCCGCTCCTTGGCGCCATCCAGCGTCTTGGTCAAAGTGGCCAGCTTCAGCTCGAGATCTGCGTTGGAGTCCTTGGCGGCGCTGAGCTCCTTGCCCTTCTCGGCGAGACGACCCTGCAGCTCACCGTGGGCGTGGGCGTCCTTCTCGCGCTCACGCTGGAGCACGGCAAGCTCTTCATCCCTTGCCTTGAGATCGGCCTCTAGCTGCGCCACCTTCGTCTCCAGCTCCTTCTTGGCGGCCTCAGCAGCTGCGGCAGCATCTTTTGCCTCCTTGAGAGCCCCGCCAAATGTCTGCTCTCGCGCGGCAAGCTCCTCCTCGTAGCTTTCCAGATTGACCTTCCACTGCGCCAACTCGCCTTCCCGCGCAAACAGCTCCTCGGTGACAAGCCGCTGTTGCTCTTCAGCTTCGGCCTTCTCTAGGATGAAGGCTTTCCGCGCCTCGGCGAGTTGCGCCCGCTCCTCTGTAATGGACCGGAGGGCTTCCTGGTTGCGGCTCCGGAGCTCCTCCGCATGCTTCTCAATATCCACTCCCGCCTGCGCGACAAGCGCTTCCCGAGATTCCACCTTGGCTTGTCGGGCGCGGTAGAGTGACACCAGCTTCCGCAGCAGTTGCTCTTCCTCAGACTCGCCGCTGCTACTGCTTGGCGCATCAACCAGCGTCAGCCCAGCGGAGGCGAGCACCTCTCCATCGAAAGTTTCTCCTTCCACCGGCGCCCTGGAGCTTGACGCCCAGGGGAGCTTGATGAAGACGCCATCGCCGGCCTTCAAATAGGCGCCGGGCTGGGGCTCCTCGGAGCCTGGCGCTGCGGTAGCGGCGGAGGGATCGGCGGTCGGTGTAGCGCCTGACGCTCCTGCGGCCTCAGGGCCGTCAGTGCGATCGCCAGCCAGATCCCTCGCCGGCTCCTGCGGCGGCATCTTTGGCGGCCTCTTCGCTGGCGGGCTCATCAGCGCCAGATGCTTCTTCGGTGGCAGCGGCGTCGTCGGTGTTGCCGTGCGCGTTCTCATCGCCGGTGGCCTCGGTCTCCATCGGCTCCGTGGAAGATGGATCTGACGGCCGGGAAAAGAGAGAAAAAGTCAAACAAATATCCAAAAAGAAGATCAGAAGAAGAAAGACACAAGGGAAGTTTTCAAGCAAGAAGGGTTACCTATGCTGGGATCTGCAGTCATGGGCTCCACCACCGGGGGGTCGCTGGTGCTGTCCCTTGCCAGAGAACCGTCCCTTGCCGGAGAATGCTCCCTTGCCGGAGACTTCTCCCTTGCCGGAGAACGCTCTCTTGCCGAGGAATCCTCCCTTGGCGGTGTAGTCGAAGCAAATAGCATCTCGGGGGCGGCTTCCGGAGGCTCCTGGTGAGGCTGCTCTGCTCCTACACAAACCAACAGTTAGATGTCAGCAAAAGAAAGAACACCCATGCGCTCCTAACAGCAGGAAGTAAACCATATACTTACGCTGGGGGTTGCGTTGGGGGCTGCTTTGGGGAATGATTGCCGGGTCCAGCAAGGTGGTCTCGGGCGCGCCCCCTGCTGTCAAGGTGGGCTCGTCCTCGATGACAATCACCGGAGCCTTGGCTCTCTTCGCCGCTCTCTGGGCCAGGGTCCTGAAAAGAAATGGGTTCAGAGTAAAGCAAATCAGATACAAGACAAAAACAGCAAGAATCGAAGAACTACAAGTACAGCAAAGAATCTTACTCTTCTTCTTCCTCGTCGGAGCTGAGCGCGGAGAGGTCGAAGTCCGGCCCTCTTTCGGCGTGACGAGGCGGAGGAGTAGGCTCCCTCGACCGCTTGGCGGGGGCAGCGGCAGGATCAGAAGCAGCGGTCCGGGAGGACCCCGCTCCAGTTGCCGCAGCGGCATGAGACGCTCCCGCGGCAACAGTGCTTGCCGCGGTGGAGCGTGTCCCGCGGCGCGGCGGCTGTTGACCCGTCTACCGCCCTGCTACGTCCCCGGCCCTGCGGAGACGCCTTCTTGGTGGAGCTGGGGGCTGCGCTGGGGGCTCTGCTTGCGGCAGGCCGCTTGAAGATGGCAGGCCGCTCGCACCCTCGGCGGGCTCGCTCGACTCGGCTTCAGGATCGGCAAGCTCTCCCTCGCCGGCAAGCTCTCCGGCAAGCTCATCTCGATCGGCAAGGCTTGCCGCCTCTGCTGCCTCTGCCTCCTCCACGGTGAATCCAAACTTGCCCGTGGCAGTGGCTGCCGCCGCCTCTTCCGCCCTGGTGGCGATGCGCCGCATCTCCGCATCGGTGGTGTCGCGGGTGAGGCTTCTCTGCTCGTCGGAGCGGACCGTCACCTCCACCAAGCCATCAAAGAACTGCTGCACGACGTCATCCGCAGGCTCTTGCCAAGTTGGGACAAGTCCATGCGAGTCGCACAACGGCATCATGGCACGGATGCGATCGAGCGAGGAATTGTTGCACAGCGGAACGACACCCTGCGGCAACCTGAACCATTCGGGATGCTGAGGGTCGTGCTTGAACAACTCCTTGAGCATCGCGTCCAGCTCCATGACAGTGAAGTTGAAGTTGAGGCTCGGGCACAGCCTCATGATGTCCGCCGGACCCCCGAACTCCCAGGCGGGTCCCGTCCTCTCTTGCAGGGGGGCGATGCGGCGGCGAAGAAAATCCGCGCCAACAGCGCCTACAGTGAGCCCGGCAAGCCTGAGCCGCAAGATCCGGGTGATGGCAATCTTCAGCTTATCATCGTCCGCGGCCAGGGTGCTCCAATCGTTGCCGCGCACTACTAGGGCTTGGCGCTGGGCGGTGAATGGCTGCGGGTTCTCCTCAACAATCCAGCACCATTCAGCTCTCCACTCCTCCCACTTGCTGCGGAGCTCCCCTTCTAGATACGCTTCCTTCTTGCCGGCTCTCGAGATCCAGACGATTCCGCCGGATTGGGGCTCCCCTCTCTCAACTCGGGGCATAAAGAAATGGCGGAAAAGAGCTACGTTTGGGTGGACTCCAACAAAGTTTTCGCAGAGATGTGCAAAAACTGCCATGGTCAGAACAGCATTGGGGGTGAAATCAAGGAGGTGGAACCCGTAGGTGTTCATGATATCGCAAAAGAACTCAGAGAAAGGCGGGCAGAGCCCGCAGTAGAAGAACAGTGTGAAGAACGGATATCCATTCGGAGCCCGTTCCGAAGCGGCAGCGGAGAGTACCTTCGTGCGCGGATGCGCTCGCGTCTCCGTCGACCAGAAGAGGTAGTACCACTCCCTCAGCTCCTTCGCGGCGAGCTCGGGGGGGAAGGTTGCCCGCTCCTTTCGCAGCGCCTCAAGCCGCAGCGCCTCGGCCGACTTCACACCCTTCCCGGCTTTCGGAGCCATGGCGGAGGTAGTGGGGGAGATCTAAGGCGTTGGTGGTGCCGGCGGCAATGGGGGGGCGGAGGGCTGCTCTCTTTCGACTTTGGAAGAAGGGGGGAATGGCGGAGATTTCTGAGATTGGAACAGCAACTGGCGAGATGGGGGAACTGCCCCTGTTTCCCCTGCTTATAAAGAGGGAGGGGGCGGACGTTCCGCTTTTCCGAATAAAGAGCCACCCACGATCTCTCCCACGACGCCGCATTCAACGCGTGCCGTTAGGGGAGGGCGCGGTGGATACGGAGTAAGATACAGCGTAACCCAGGCCGCGCATGCCCGTGCCCTGTTTTGGGCCTGGCCCAACAGCGCTCGGCACCATGTGTGGCCCAGGCCCGGGGGCTCCTGTCGGTGTACTAAAGTAGGGGTACCTTAGTATCCCGAACTTGTGCACGGGCAGTCGCAGCGCCCCGCGGCAAGGCTTGCCGGGTGACCGCCAAGGTCCTCCGTGGTTCCTTTGGAGCCATTCAAAAACAAAGTGTTCAAGACGAGGAGACAAGACCCCGGCAAGAGGAGCTTGCCGGGAAGGCCAACCAAGGCATTTCAAGGAACTTGTCGCGACGTGCCACACGTCCCGGCAAGGCCCGGTGAGCGACAAGCTTCCGGACCCGACAAGACAACGACCGCGGCAAGGCGCTTGCCGCGGCAAGCTACCTCTCTGTACCCACGCTCCAGCACATCCGTCAACGTGTCGCCATGGGACCTTTCTAGGCGCGCGTGGCGAGAGGCTGTGCAGCCAGCGGTGCGAGGTGGCAAGCGGCGCTGACAAGATTGCCATCGTGGCGAGCGGTGGCGCCCTTGACGGTCCCTCTTCTTGCACTGTTTGGGTGACACAGATGGGCATTTAATGCCTTTGTCCCTTGCCGTCAGGGTTAGGTACGATGCACTGTACAAGTAGGTATACCAACCGCAATTCCTTTCCAGTTTTACCCTTGCCTACGTTCCCACCTGTCGGTGACCCCTTGAGCATATAAAAGGAGGCCCATGCGCAACGTAGAGGGGGGTTCGGAAGGATTCGAAACCAGAAAGCACTCACGCTCGGTCTCGTTAGCAGCTGAGGTGTACTGTAGCACTCCGCGCTCCCGAGCAAGAACGCAATACAATCAGACAAGCAGCAGTAGGAGTATTATCTCTCCGGAGAGCTCCGAAGCTGGGTAAATCACTCGTGTGCTTCTCGATCCGCTCTTCCTGCGATCTCCGCCCCCCCCCCCCCCCCCCCCGCCGAACCGAAAGGGGCCCGGTCCGCCGGCCCCATAGGTGTTCGTTCCCATGACATACACCGTCGGAGGCATTCATATAGAGTCATATTTTTGTTCTAAGTATCGAGTTGTAATTTTTTAGTTTTAAGTAAATAGAAGTGTGATGATCATCATTATTAGAGCATTGTCCCATGTGAGGAAATAAAAAAAGGAGAGGCCAAAGAAGCCAAAGAAAAAAATGAGAGAAAAAGAGAGAAGGGGCAATGTTACTATCCTTTTTCCACACTTGTGCTTCAAAGTAGCACCATGGTCTTCATGATAGAGAGTCTCCTATTTTTTCACTTTCATATACTAGTGGGAATTTTTCATTATAGAACTTGGCTTGTATATTCCAACGATGGGCTTCCTCAAATCGCCCTAGGTCTTCATGAGCAAGCAAGTTGGATGCACACCCACTTAGTTTTTCTTTTTGAGCTTTCATAAACTTATAGCTCTAGTGCATCCGTTGCATGGCAATCCCTACTTACTCACATTGATATCTATTGATGGGTATCTCCATAGCCCGTTGATACACCTAGTTGATGTGAGACGATCTCCCTCTTTTTATCTTCTCCACAACCACCATATTCTATTCCACCTATAGTGTTATGTCCATGGCTCACGCTCATATATTCCGTGAAAGTTGAAAAGGTTTGAGAACACCAAAAGTATGAAACAATTGCTTGGCTTGTCATCGGGGTTGTGCATGATTTAAATATTTTGTGTGATGAAGATAAGACATAGCCAGACTATATTATTTTGTAGAGATAGCTTTCTTTGGCCATGTTATTCTGAGAAGGCATGATTGCTTTACTAGTATGCTTGAAGTATTACTGTTTTTATGTCAATATGAAACTTTTGTTTTGAATCTTACGGATCTGAACATTCCTACCACAATAAACAAAATTACATGGATAAATATGTTAGGTAGCATTCCATATCAAAATTCTGTTTTTATCATTTACCTACTCAAGGACGAGCAGGAATTAAGCTTGGGGATGCTTGATACGTCTCCAACGTATCTATAATTTTTTATTGTTCCATGCTATTATATTATCTATTTGGATGTTTTATATGCATTAATATGCTATTTTATATTATTTTTGGGACTAACCTAATAACCTAGAGCCTAGTGTCAATTTCTGTCTTTCCTTGTTTTTGAGATTCGTGGAAAAGGAATACCAAATGGAGTCCAAACGGAATGAAACCTTCGCGATGATTTTTCTTGGACCAGAAGACACCCAGGAGACTTGGAGATCAAGTCAGAAGAGCCACGAGGAGGCGACAAGGGAGGAGGGCGCACCAAGGGGGGTAGGGCGCGCCCCCTGCCTTGTGGGCCCCTCGTGACTCCCCTGGCCTAATTCTTCGTCCTATATATTCCTAAATATCCCCAAACCACCAGAAGCATCCATGAAGACACTTTTCCACCGCCGCAACCTTCTGGACCGCTGAGATCCCATCTAGGGGCCTTTTCCGGCATCCTGCCGGAGGGGATTCAATCACGGAGGGATTCTACATCGACTCTATTGCCCTTCCGATGAAGCGTGAGTAATTTACCTCAGACCTACGGGTCCATAGCTAGTAGCTAGATGGCTTCTTCTCTCTTTGTCTCTCTTTGCTTCTCAATACCATGTTCTCCTCGATGTTCTTGGAGATCTATCCGATGTAATATTCTTTTGCAGTGTGTTTGTTGAGATCCGATGAATTGTGGATTTATGATCAACTTATCTATGAATATTATTTGAATCTTCTCTAAATTCTTATATGCATGATTTGATATCTTTGTAATTCTCTTCGAACTATCGGTTTAGTTTGGCCAACTAGATTGGTTTTTCTTGCAATGGGAGAAGTACTTAGCTTTGGGTTCAATCTTGTGGTGTCCTTTCCCAGTGACAGTAGGGGCAGCAAGGCATGTATTGTATTGTTGTCATCGAGGATAAAAAGATGGGGTTTACATCATATTGTTTGAGTTTATTCCTCTACATCATGTCATCTTACTTAATGTGTTACTCTGTTCTTCATGAACTTAATACTCTAGATGCAGACAGGAGTCGGTTGATGTGTGGAGTAATAGTAGTAGATGCAGGCAAAGGTCGGTCTACTTGACATAGACATGATGCCTATAGTTCATAATCATTGCCATAGATATCGTCATAACATTGCGCTTTTATATCAATTGCTCGACAGTAACTTTTTCACCCACCATATTATTTGCTATCTTGAGAGAAGCCACTAGTGAAACCTAAGACCCCCGGGTCTATTTTCCATCATATAAGTTTCGGATCTACTATTTTGCAATCTTTTACTTTCCGGTCTATAAACCAAAAATATTTTATCTTTTTTTATTTATCTCTATTGGATCTCACTTTTGGATGTAACCGTGAAGGGATTGACAACCCCTTTTATCGTGGTGGGTGCAAGTTGTTTGATTGTTTTTGTAGTATTGGTGATTTGTGTGTTGTCTCCTACTGGATTGATACCTTGGTTCTCTAACTGAGGGAAATACTTATCTCTACTTTGTTGCATCACACTTTCCTCTTCAAGGGAAAAACCAATGCAAGCTCAAGAAGTAGCAGTATTATTAGTCGTTGTGTACCTGAGCATGAACAGGAACAAAATCTACGGAAATGTCACTCCGAAGCTTATGGATGGCATCATGCGGGAGATAGAACTGCGCATAAGGTATTGCAATCTGGTTTTCATTGGCCTACTCTTCAAGGATGCTTGTAAATTTGTTTTATCTTGTGATGAATGTCAAAGAATTGGTAATATCGGTAAGCGTCAAGAAATGCCTATGAATTATTCACTTGCTGTTGAACCATTTGATGTTTGGGGATTTGATTATATAGGACCTTTTCCTTCCTCTGATGGGTATACTCATATTTTGGTTGTTGTTGATTATGTCACTAAGTGGGTAGAAGCTATTCCAACTAGTAGTGCTGATCATAACACTTCCATTAAAATGCTTAAAGAAGTTATTTTCCCAAGGTTTGGAGTCCCTAGATATTTAACGACTGATGGTGGTTCACAGTTTATTCATGGTGCCTTTCGTAAAATGCTTGCTAAATATGATGTTAACTATAGAATTGCATCACCTTATCATCCTCAATATAGTGGTGAAGTTAAACTTAGCAAGAGAGAAATAAAACTAATAATACAAACAACTGTTAATAGGTCTCAAAAGAATTGGTCTAAGATACTGGATGATGCACTTTGGGCCAACAGAACAGCATATAAAAATCCTATGGGTATGTCTCCCTATAAAATTGTTTATGGAATAGCTTGTCATCTGTCTCTTGAGTTAGAACATAAAGCATATTGGGAAATTAAAGAACTCAACTATGATTTCAAACTTGTCAGTGAAAAGAGGTTATTTGATATTAGCTCATTAGATGAATGGAGAACCCAAGCTTATGAGAATGCCAAACTATTTAAAGAAAAGGTTAAAAGATGGCATGATAATTGAATCCAGAAGCGGGAATTAAAAGTTGGAGAATATGTTCTTTTGTACAACTCTCATTTTAGATTCTTTGTAGGAAAACTTCTCTCCAAATGGGAAGGACCATATGTTATTGAAGAGATTTATCGCTCTTGAGCTATCAAAATTAGTAATGTTGAAGGTACTAACCCGAGGGTGGTCAATGGACAATGAATTAAACATTATATCTCGGGTACGCCTATCAATGTTGAAAGCAATATTATTCAAACCATGACACCATGGGAACACATAAAAGAAACCTTCCGGAACACTCCAGAGTCATGAAAAAAAAGAGGAGGTACGCGATACGGTAAGTAAATGGACTCCAAAAAATCCGCAAAAATATTTTTGTCAGTTTTTGAATATAAAAAAATAGGAAAATAAGAAATAACCGGGAAGGCACCCGAGGAGGGCACAAGACACCAGGGCGCGCCTGCCTTGCCTGGCGTGCCCAAGTGGGTTGTGCCCACCTCAGGAACCTTCCCGACCCTGTTTTCCTCCCTTTTGCTTGTTTCCCAAAATAAAAAAAACTTTATATACCCCCCGAACGTATTGACCACCGTATCACGGAGAAATCTTTTGTTCTTGTTTCTGGTTGTTTTTCTGTCAGATCTAGCAAAGCCAGGCATCATGTCTTCTCCCTCTTCCAACAATGGGGAAGGAGATTCTTGATTGATGAAGATAGAACTAAAAAGAGAGGAAATGAAGGGAGCCATTTAGGAGAGCAAGGGCTAGGAGGCTACGGTGGATTGAACTCAAATAGGAGAGAGCTATTCCAGTGGAAGAGAAAGAAGATATCCTTCAACCTTACTACGCTCATCTTACCCCTACTGAAATCAAAGCCTTTAAGGACATCGAGAAGGTTCGTGTTCAAAATAAGTACCTCACTCATGAAAATATTTTGTTACAAGAGCACATCATCGCCCTCCGAAGCATCATCCGTAGATTGGAGTACCTGCTGAAGGCCACTACCTCATCTACACCGTCGTCATCATCTTCTTCACCATCAAAGGATATTTGAGTTCATGGTATGGGCACTCCCCTTGGCTTGTGCCAAGCTTGGGGGAGGTGCCCCGGTATCGTATCACCACCACTATCTTTGCCTTTGTCTATTTTAGTTCGATCTTTAGATATCCTTTGATTTAGTTGAATAAAAGTTTAGTTCGATCAGTTTTTGAGTGCTTGCTTAGTGATCTATCTATCTATGTAATCGTGTGCGAGATATATAATAAACTTTAGTTTGAGGTTTTTCTTCTTTACTTTCTTGTTACAATCAAATAAAAAGAAAGGAAAAGAAATGAAAAGGATCATATGCTAATCTTATGGTAAGTAATGACATCACATAAGGAAAAGTATAAGTGGTAAAAATTTATTGGAGGTTGACAAACATAGCATTGTCAATGATGCAACTCATGAAAGAATTAATAAGGGAAGAGAAGATTCACATGCAAATTTACTATCTTGGACATCTTTTATGATTGTGAGCCCCCATTAAATATTATATGTCAAAATTATTGATGTTGGACAAGGAAGACAACGTAATGATTTATGTTTGTTCATATCCACATAGAAGTTATATTGTTATAGATCCTTCAACATGTGGTGCTTGCTCAGTATCTTTGCTAGCCAAAAACTCCGCAGTAAGTAGAGATACTAATTGTGCATCCAAAAACCTTAAGCCCAAATTCATGCCCTGTGAGTCCACCATACCCTATGGATTGAGTAAGATCCTTCAAGTAAGTAGTCATTGGTTCAATAAGGCAATAAAAATTGCTTCTAAATGTGTTGGATCATTTAGGGTAAGACAAAATCTTTGTCTTCGTCATAATAACCATGTGATACGTCCATTTTGCATCATGATTTCCTGATGTTATTTATAATGTTTTTATGCATAATAATGCTTTTTGGAGTATCTCTAATGCCTTTTCTCTCATAATATGCAAGGTTTACACAAAGAGGGAGAATGCCGACAGCTGGAATTCCGGATCTGAAAAAGCTACGTCAGAGTTACCTATTCCACACATCTCCAAATGAGCTAAAAATTTACGGAGAATTGTTTTGGAATATATAAAAATACTGGAGCAAATAACTACCAGAGGGGACCCACTTGGTGAGAACAAGTCACCAGGGCACGCTAGGGCCCCCAAGCGCGCCCTGGTGGGTTGTGCTCAGCGCGGCCCACCTCCGGTGCCCATCTTCTGGTATATATGTCAGTTTAACCTAGAAAAAATGAGGGGAGGACTTTCGGGATGAAGCACCGCTGTCTCGAGGCAGAACTTGGGTAGGAGCACTTTTTCCCTCCGACGAAGCAATTCCGCCGGGGGAACTTACCTCCCGGAGGGGGAAATCATCGCCATTGTCATCGCCAACAACCCTCTCATCTTTGGGAGGGCCATATCCATCAACATCTTCAACAACACCAACTCCTCTCAAACCCTAGTTCATCTCTTGTGTTCAATCTTTGTACCGGAACCTCAAATTGGTACCTGTGGGTGACTAGTAGTGTTGATTACATCTTGTAGTTGATTTCTATATGGTTTATTTGGTGGAAGATTATACGTTCAGATCCATTATGCTATTTAATACCCCTCGGATCTTAAGCATGATTATCATTTGTGAGTAGTTACTTTTGTTCTTGAGGTCATGGGAGAAGTCACGTTGCAAGTAATCATGTGAACTTGATATGTGTTCAATATTTTGATAATATGTATGCTGTGATTCCCTTAGTGGTGTCATGTGAACGTCGACTACATGGCATTTCACCATATTTGGGCCTAAGGGAATGAATTGTGGAGTAGTTATTATATGATGGGTTGCTAGAATGACATTAGCTTAAAGCCTAGTTTATGCGTTACTTCGTAAGGGAACGATTTGGATCCAGAAGTTTAATGCTACGGTTAGATTTTATCTTAATACTTTTCTCATAGTTGTGGATGCTTACGAGGGGGTTAATCATAAGTAGGAGGTTTTTTCAAGTAAGAACAACACCTAAGCACCGGTCCACCCATATATCAATTTATCAAAGTAGCGAACACGAATCAAACCAACATGATGAAAGTGACATGGTGAAATTCCCGTGTACCCTCAAGAATGCTTTGCTTATTATAAGAGACTGTTTTGGCATGTCCTTTGCTACAAAAGGATTGGTCTACCTTGTTGCACTTTATTTAGAGTTACCTTTAATTATCGTTACAAATTATCTTGCCATCAAACTACCTGTTACCGACTATTTCAATGCTTGCAGAAAATACCTTGCTGAAAACCACTTGTCATTTCCTTGTGCTCCTTGTTGGGTTCGATGCTCTTACTTTCGAAAGGACTACGATTAATCCCCTATACTTGTGGGTCATCACCATGCCAAAAATCATCATCCATATGATCATCTCCTAGGTCAAGTGATTTGTTAGATTTATGACCATGACAATATTCAAGTTTATGAAGTAATTGTCTACGAGATGATGCTACTATGAATCCAACATTTCCTTTAGCACGCATAAGATCACGGAGCTGAAATAGACATTCATCAAACTTAGGATCACTAGGTTCCGTATTTTGAAAAGCAATTGACTTTTGAAGAATCTCATCTAGAATTTTTGAGTAACTCGGAAAGCGTTCCTCAAGATAATTCCATATTGTATATGCAACAAAAGTAGGCAAGCACACAAGCAAATTTCTAGGAAATCCTCTAATGATAATATCAATAGTCCTAAGATTGCGAACCATGTCAAGATACTCATCGGGGGTAGGATGTGAAGTATCAATGGAAGGCATATAAGGGCTAGTAATGTACTTGTTCAAATTATATTCATTGAAAATCACAAGCATTTCATTTTTCCAAGAACCATAGAACTTCCCATGAATAGGCACTCTATGTCTAATACTCCCGAACATAGACTCGTCCATCTTCCTCCTATGGTGATTAAACCAAAGCAATGGATACCAATGCTCTAATACCAATTGAAAGGATCGAGAGGAGGGGTCTAGAGGGGGTGATTAGACCCTTAACAAGCAAAGTTAGCATATTTTAATTTCTTCAAGTTAAGGTTGAGTTTTATCACAAGTTAAAGCATTCACAATACATTTCAAGCAAGCATGACAAGAGTATATATATGCAGCGAAAAGAGTAAAGCATACAAGTTGCATGAAAGTAAAGGGATGGAATTAGAGTTTGCAAACGCAATGGAGACACAAAGATTTTTGGCGTGGTTGTGATAGGTGGTGCTATTGTACGTCCACGTTGATGGAGACTTCAACCCACGAAGGGAAACGGCCACGCAAGTCCACGGAGGGCTCCACCCATGAAGGGTCCATGAAGAAGCAACCTTGTCTATCTCACCATGGCCATCGCCCACGAAGGACTTGCCTCACTAGAGTAGATCTTCACGAAGTAGGAGATCTCCTTGCCCTTACAAACTTCTTGGTTCAACTCCACAATATGTCGGGGGCTCCCAAGCGACACCTAATGTCGTGGTTTAGTCACGACAGATATCCTAGTGTGAGGACTTAGTCGTGAGGCCAACGCATCTAAGTGGTAGCTTGAACGGGGTTGAGCGGGACGAGAGGCCAGATTTTACACAGGTTCGGCCCCTCACGGTGGAGGTAAAAGCCTACATCCTGCTTGATTGATATTGATGATGACTACGATCTCGGTTACAAGGGTGGTGTTTGGCTACCTCTATCTCGAGAGCATCTACTTTGATCTTGTCTAAGACTTATCTGTCTATTTTCTAACTTGTCAAAACCCGACCCTCTTGGGGTACCCCGCCCCTCCTTATATAAGTTGGAGGGGCGGGTTACATGTAGAGTCCAATTAGGATTAGGACTTAACCTATTCTGGCTTCCCATCGTGGGATTCTCATCACGGGCTCCTCACGGTGGGCTTTTCAACCCCGGGCTTCTTATCTCGAGACGGGCGGCTGCTACTTCTTGAGCTTGCATTGGTTTTTCCCTTGAAGAGGGAAGGGTGATGCAGCAAAGTAGAAATAAGTATTTCCCTCAGTTTTAGAACCAAGGTATCAATCCAGTAGGAGAAGAATGCACAAATCACCAATACCTGCACAAATAATCAAACAACTTGCACCCAACGTGATAAAGGGGTTGTCAATCCCTTCACGGTCACTTGCAAAAGTGAGATCTGATAGAGATAGATAAATAAAAGATAAAATATTTTTGGATTTTTTGGTTTATAGATCTGAAAATAAAAGATTGCAAAATAGTAGATCGGAAACTAATATGATGGAAAATAGACCCGGGGGCCATAGGTTTCACTAGAGGCTTCTCTCATGAAGGCAAATAATACGGTGGGTGGACAAATTACTGTCGAGCAATTGATAGAAAAGTGCAAAGTTATGACGATATCCAAGGCAATGATTATGCAATATAGGCATCACATCCGTATCAAGTAGACCGACTCTTGCCTGCATCTACAACTATTACTCCGCACATCGACCGACTCCTGCCTGCATCTAGAGTATTAAGTTCACAAAGAATAGAGTAACGCATTAAGTAAGATGACATGATGTAGAGTAATAAACTCAAGCAATATGATGTAAACCCCATATTTTTATCCTCGATGGCAACAATACAATGCGTGCCTCGCTACCCCTACTTTGTCACTTGGTGAGGACACCGCAAGATTGAACCCAAAGTTAAGCACCTCTCCCATTGCAAGAAAAACCAATCTAGTTGGCCAAACCAAACCGATAATTCGAAGAGAAATACAAAGATACCAAATCATGCATACAAGAATTCAAAGAAGATTCAAATAATATTCATAGATAAGCTGATCATAAATCCACAATTCATCAAATCTCGACAAACACACCGCAAAATAAGATTACACCGGATATATCTCCAAGAACATCGAGTAGAACATGGTATTGAGAATCAAAGAGAGAGAAGAAGCCATCTAGCTACTAGCTATGGACCCGTAGGTCTGTGGTGGACTACTCACACTTCAATGGAAGGGCAATAGAGTTGATGTAGATGCCCTCCGTGATCGAATCCCTCCCCGGCAGGATGCCGGAAAAGGCCCCAAGATGGGATCTCATGGGAACAGAAGGTTGCGGCAGTGGAAAAGTGTTTTCATGGATGCTTCTAAGGATTTGGAAATATTTGCAAATATATAGGAGGAAGATCTAGGTCAGCGGGGTCACAAGGGGCCCACAAGGTAGGGGCGCGCCCTACCCCCTTTTAGGAAACCCGAAACTATCCATGCCCTAAAGAAAGTGAATTCCAATCTAAAAATTATTTTTATTCTGAGTTTTATTCTGGGTGCGCCATCCACCCTTGTCGCCGCCTCATGGCTCTTCTAACTTGCACTCCAAGTCTCCTAGGTGTCTTCTGGTCCAAGAAAAATCATCGTGAAGTTTTGTTCCGTTTGGACTCCGTTTAGTATTCCTTTTTTGTGAAGCTAAAAAACAATGAAAAAACAAAAACTGGCATTGGGCTCTAGGTTAATAGGTTGGTCCCGAAAATAATATAAAATAACATATTAATGCATATAAAACATCCAAAACAGATAATATAATAGCATGGAACAATAAAAAATTATAGATACCTTGGAGGCGTATCAAGCATCCCCAAGCTTAATTCCTGCTCGTCCTTGAGTAGGTAAATGATAAAAACAGGATTTTTGATGTGGAATGCTACCTAACATATGTATCCATGTAATTTTCTTCATTGTGGCATGAATTTTCAGATCCATAAGATTCAAATAAAAAGTTTAATATTGACATAAAAATGATAATACTTCAAGCATACTGAAAGTGCAACTATCCCTAGCTGGTTTTGGTAATTCCTAACAACATATAGCTCATTGAGCTAACATTATTCCAAGATAAATATTTCAGGAAAAGCTCAATGGATGGCATGGCATGGATGAGAAAAGTGTACCCCTCAAAATACTAAGGACAAAGGATTGGCTCAAGCTCAAAGCTCAAAACTCTACATTTATATTTTAGTGATCCATGATCACATTGAGTCTATAGGGAAAAGCCAATACTATCAAGGAGGGATGAGGTGTTGCTTAATGAGGTTCTTGCTTCATAGTGCTTAGTGATATGCTCCAAAACCCTCAACTACTTTCCCACATCCACATATGACCTAAACCAAAAGTCAAACTCGGCCCCACCGATTCTTTCTATCCGGCGCCACCGAGTTCATATGTCATAGCCACTTCCACAAACCCTAGGAAAATCGGTCTCATCGATAGGGATCTCGGTCTCACCGAGATGGGATTGTAATCTCTCTGTTTCCCTTCGTAACGTTTCGGTACCACCGAGATGAGCGATCGGTCCCACCGAGATTGCAATGTAAACTCCTTGTTTCCTTTTCATAACATTTCGGTCCCACCGAAATGAGCGAACCGGTCCCGCCGAGTTTACCTGACCAACTCTCTGGTTAGCTTATTACCAAAATCGGTTACACCGAATTTGTGTAATCGGTCTCACCGAGATTACGTTATGCCCTAACCCTAACCACATTGGTCCTACCGAAGCAGCTTTTGGAACATAAACTAGTGAACTCGGTCAGACCGAGTCACAGTTTGGTGGCACCGAGACTGCTAGGGTTTCACAAAGTCCTGAACTCGGTCACACTGATTTGCAATTCTCGGTCAGACCGAGAATTACATATGCAATGGCCTTAGCCGAATTACACTGCTAGGGTTGTAGAACTCAGTACCACCGATTCGGCTAAGGCCATTGCACATGTAATTCTTGGTCTGACCGAGAATTGCAAATCAGTGTGACTGAGTTCAGGACTTTGTGAAACCCTAGCAGTCTCGGTGCCACCGAACTGTGACTCGGTCTGACCGAGTTCACTAGTTTATGTTCCAAAAGCTACTTCGGTATCACCGAGTTTACAAATTGGTAGATCCGAAATGCTTTCTGTGGAAAACTAAAACTAAGTTTTTGACTCATTCTTTTGCAAAAACCTCTGTATTTTGTGATGCTCATCTATATCTATTCACAGGGTCTCCTGTCAGTGTTTGCAATATGTCTGATCAGAGTGACAGTCAGAACAAGTCAGAGGAGCAGGTTCAAGTGAGTGAGGGCACTAGTCCCTATAGCAGCTATGATGATGGCAGCAGGAGCACCCCAAGCAACTTACCCAAAGCTGCCACCAGGGCCAGAAAGAAGAGAACCAAGGATGAAGACTATGTGGCTATTGAGGATGAGGCCACTTCCAAGAAGAAGGTGCTCAAGAAAGAATATGGCTCAGCTGCAGCCACTAAGCCAGGAATGCAGAAGAAGGCACCTGCAAGAAGGATTCCCGATTCCAAACCTAGGAAGGTTGCCACCGGAGAAACCATGAAATTCACCATTGAGTCAGAAGATGAAGCTATTGGCCAAGACAAGAAGAAAAAGAGAGTTAGAACCACTACTGCCAAGGTTCTTGGCAATCCCTCTATGAGGAGAGACTCTGAAGAGGAAGAAGAAGAAGAAGAGGTTGCTGCACCAGCACCCAAAGCTCAGAAGCTTATGGGTGATGCCATCAGGTCAGGGGCTGCTTTGTCAAAGCCCAAAGAAGCACCCAAGGCTGCTTCCAAGCCCAAAAATGCACCTAAGAGGAATACCAGGAACATATCAGCTGCTGAGAAGAATAAGGCCCCAGTGCCTGAAGCTGTTGCTGAAGAGGAAGATGATGAAGAGCATGTCTTGAGAAAATTGAAGCCTAAAATTCCAGATCATAATGATGCCCATCCTGTAGCTGAGAACATGAAGCTGAGAAAGGATGCAGGACTCAGACAGTGTAGGTTGACTGATCCTTATGCAGTCAGGAGGAGAACTGTTGTAGACTACATGTTCCATACAAAGGAACAGCAGGATTTCTATGAGACAGTGTTGCTGGATAAGAAGCCAATAGTGTGTGACATGAGATGGGTGGACTGGAAGTACATCAAGGAGAATGAAGAACACTATCCTGGTGTCTATGATAGCTTCAGTGCTTGTGGAGTGGCAGACTTTGTTGGGCAGAAGCTCACAAAGTGGAATGATGAGCTAATAATGCAATTCTACTCTACAGCACACTTCTATCCAGATGGCAGGATAGTATGGATGTCTGAAGGTACTAGGTACCAATCATCAATTGAAGAATGGGCTAATCTAATCAATGCACCTAAGGAGAAAGAGGATGACTTGGATGTCTATGCCAAGAAGAAGATGGATCACAACACTATGGCACATATGTACAAAGAGATCCCAGATGCTGCTGTTGAAACACACAAGTTTGGATCAGTACATTACCTTCTGTCAGGACTACCAACCATCAACTGGATCCTCAGGAACACTCTATTGCCCAAGTCAGGTGATCACAACATGATCAGAGGCCATGCAATAAATCTGCTACACTTATTTGATGTGCCACAAAAGTTCAAGGTCATGAGTCTTATAGTTGAAACTATCAAGAGGGCAGCTGCTGACCAAAAGAGAAGTTGTGGGTATGCCCCACAGATCCAGGAGCTGATTAACTCCAAGATGGGCACTGGCACATACTTGTTGGACAAGGTTCACATGCCTATCTATCCAGATTTTGAGGACAACCAAGTGGTCGTGGATGAAGATGAACCATCTTCTGTGCAAGCACAAGCAAAGAAGGAGAAGGCAAGGACTGAGAAGGCTGCCAAGATGCCAACAATGGAGGAGGCATCTCAGTACTTCTTGAAGAGCAAACAAGATCAGCTTGGCTACTTGATTGCATCCACTCTGAGGATTGAGAAGGGGCTGGCCACCCTGACTCAAAACTAGGAGAGCCTGGAGAGGATCATGGAGCAGAAGTTATATGACTTGGATGTGAAGGTAACTGAGATCCAGTCTGTTGTTGAGCAACTCCAGGATGATATGCAGGAGAGGAAGGGCAAGACATCCACTGAGGCATTTGCCAGAGTGCCTAGAGCTCAGAGGTCAGCTGCAGTGCCAGTGACAGACACCAGAGCCACTTCATCTGCACCAGCTACAGCCACAGTGCAACCAGCTCCAGCACCTACTCCACCAGCTCCATCCACATCTACTGAAGTCTTTGTCCAAGGAGCCATCTCTACACCACCACCTGAAGATCAAGCCTTAGACGATTTAGTGCTATGCATTTTCTATGAACTTTTTGGTAACTTGTTTCCAAAGGGGGAGAAAAATGTATAGATCATAGGCTTTGAGAGAGAGCGTTGCTTTTTATTCTCCTTGCTTTGGTGGTTGAACTTTATTTGCTTGATTGAGATACCTTATGTCTGTGTGATACTTGGATGATCATGTGTTTGATCATATGCTACATTAATGCTTGTTGGATGACATTATCCTTTTATCTCTATATGATCATTCACTTTGCTTGGTGATGAGTGCATGTATTTAATTGTTATCATTTTGAGCGCTCCACCAAGATGTATGTGACATGGAAGAGTAACCCATGAGCCTAACTCTTTGTGCCTTTGCAGTCCAAAGCAAATCTTAAACTATGCACAAATTTAGGGGGAGCTCTTGCTTATCACATACTTCTCAAAGCGACAATGTTTTTCATTCTTATTATCATTCATCGAAGCTTTGATCTATATGTTGTCATCAATTACGAAAAAGGGGGAGACTGAAAGTGCAACTATCCCTAGGTGGTTTTGGTAATTCCTAACAACATATAGCTCATTGAGCTAACATTATTCCAAGATAAATATTTCAGGAAAAGCTCAATGGATGGCATGGCATGGATGAGAAAAGTGGACCCCTCAAAATACTAAGGACAAAGGATTGGCTCAAGCTCAAAGCTCAAGACTCTACATTTTATATTTTAGTGATCCAAGATCACATTGAGTCTATAGGAAAAGCCAATACTATCAAGGAGGGATGAGGTGTTGCTTAATGAGGTTCTTGCTTCATAGTGCTTAGTGATATGCTCCAAAACCCTCAACTACTTTCCCACATCCACATATGACCTAAACCAAAAGTCAAACTCGGCCCCACCGATTCTTTCTATCCGGCGCCACCGAGTTCAGATGTCATAGCCACTGCCACAAACCCTAGGCAAATCGGTCTCACCGATAGGGATCTCGGTCTCATAGAGATGGGATTGTAATCTCTCTGTTTCCCTTTGTAACGTTTCGGTACCACCGAGATGAGCGATCGGTCCCACCGAGATTGCAATGTAAACTCCCTGTTTCCTTTTTGTAACATTTCGGTCCCACCGAAATGAGCAAACCGGTCCCACCGAGTTTACCTAACCAACTCTCTGGTTAGATTATTACCAAAATCGGTTCCACCAAGTTTGTGTAATCGGTCTCACCGAGATTACGTTATGCCCTAACCCTAATCACATCGGTCCTACTGAGTTGCATATCAGTCCCACCGAAAATCCTAACGGTCACTAGATTTTCTGAATCGGTCTGACCGAGTTTATCAATTCGGTCCCACCGAGTTTGGCAAGTTGTGTGTAATGGTTAGATTTTGTGTGGAGGCTATATATACCCCTCCACCTCCTCTTCATTCGTGGAGAGAGCCATCAGAACGAACCTACACTTCCAACTTGCATTTTCTGAGAGAGAACCACCTACACTTGTGTTGAGGCCAAGATATTCCATTCGTACCATATGAATCTTGATCTCTAGCCTTCCCCAAGTTGCTTTCTACTCAAATCTTCTTTCCACAAAATCCAAATCCTATGAGAGAGAGTTGAGTGTTGGGGAGACTATCATTTGAAGCACAAGAGCAAGGAGTTCATCACCGACACACCATTTGTTACTTCTTGGAGAGTGGTGTCTCCTAGATTGGCTAGGTGTCACTTGGGAGCCTCCGACAAGATTGTGGAGTTGAACCAAGGAGTTTGTAAGGGCAAGGAGATCGTCTACTTCGTGAAGATCCACCGCTAGTGAGGCAAGTCCTTCGTGGGCGACGGCCATGGTGGGAAAGACAAGGTTGCTTCTTCGTGGACCCTTCGTGGGTGGAGCCCTCCGTGGACTCGCGCAACCGTTACCCTTCGTGGGTTGAAGTCTCCATCAACGTGGATGTACGATAGCACCACCTATCGGAACAAGGACAAAAACATCCGTGTCTCCAATTGCGTTTGAATTCTCCAAACCCTTCCGTTTACATTCTTGCAAGTTGCATGCTTTACTTTCCGCTGCTCATATACTCTTTGCATGCTTGCTTGAATTGTGTTGAGATTGCTTGACTTGTGCTAAGACAACTAAAATCTGCCAAAGACTAAAATTGGGAAAATGATAAGTTTTTATTTGTTCAAGTAGTCTAATCACCCCCCCCCCTCTAGACATACTTTCGATCCTACACATACTAATAAAGCAATCATGTATTCTCAAAATAACATGGCCAAAGAAAGGTATCCCTTCAAAATCATATAGTCTAGCTATGATCCATCTTCATCACAAAAAATATTCAAATCATGCACAACCCCGATGATAAGCCAAGCAATTGTTTCGTACTTTTGGTGCTCTCAAACTTTTTCAACTTTCACGCAATACATGAGCGTGAGCCATGGACATAACACTATAGGTGGAATAGAATATGGTGGTTGTGGAGAAGAAAAAAGAAGGAGATAGTCTCACATCAACTAGGCGTATCAACGGGCTATGGAGATGCCCATCAATGGATATCAATGTGAGTGAGTAGGGATTGCCATGCAATGGATGCACTAGAGCTATAAGTTTATGAAAGTTCAAAAAGAAACTAAGTGGGTGTGCATCCAACTTGCTTGCTCATGAAGACCTAGGGCATTTGAGGAAGCCCATCGTTGGAATATGCAAGCCAAGTTCTATAATGAAAAATTCCCACTAGTATATGAAAGTGACAAAATAGGAGACTCTCTATCATGAAGATCACGGTGTTAATTTGAAGCACAAGTGTGGAAAAAGGATAGTAACATAGCCCCTTCTCTCTTTTTCTCTCATTTTTTCAATGGATTGTTTGGACTCTTTTTTATTTAGGCTTCACTGGCCTCTCTTTTTTTCCTCACATGGGACAATGTTCTAATAATGATGATCATCACACTTCTATTTACTCACAACTCAACAATTACAACTCGATACTAGAACAAAATATGACTCTATATGAATGCCTCCGGCGGTGTACCGGGATGTGCAATGACTCAAGAGTGACATGTATGAAAATTATGAACAGTGGCTTTGCCACAAATACTATGTCAACTTCATGACCATGCAAAGTGATATGACAATGATGAAGCGTGTGATAATAAACGGAACGGTGGAAAGTTGCATGGCAATATATCTCGGAATGGCTATGGAAATGCCATAATAGGTAGGTATGGTAGCTATCTTGAGGAAGGTGTAGGGTACCGGCGGAAGTTGCACGGCACAAGAGAGGCTAGCAATGGTGTAAGGGTTAGAGTGTTGATACGTCTCCAATGTATCTGTAATTTTTTATTGTTCCATGCTCTTATATTATCAATCTTGGATATTTTATATGCATTTATATGCTATTTTATATGATTTTTGGGACTAACTATTAACCTAGAGACCAGTGTCAGTTTTTATTTTTTTTCCTTGTTTTTGAGTTTTACAGAAAAGGAATACCAAATGGAGTCCAAATGACCTGAAAATTTACGGTGATTTTTATGGACCAGAAGAAGCCCCCGAAGCAAAAGATTTGGGCCAAAAGAGTCCCAAATCAACCACAAGGGTGGAGGGCGCGCCCTACCCCTCAGGAGGGTGCTCCGGTCTTTTCGTTGACTCGTGGACCCCTCTGACGTGAAACCGACGCCAAAAATTCCTATAAATACATAAACCCCCGAAAAGAAACCTAGATCGGGAGTTCCGCCACCGCAAGCCTCTGTAGCCACCAAAAACTAATATGAGCCCTGTTCCGGCACCCTGCCGGAGGGGGAATCCATCACCGGTGGCCATCTTCATCATTCCAGCGCTCTCCATGACGAGGGAGTAGTTCACCCTTGGGACTGAGGGTATGTACAAGTAGCTATGTGTTTGATCTTTCTCTCTCGTGTTCTTGATTTGGCACGATCTTGATGTACCGCGAGCTTTGCTAATATAGTTGGATCTTATGATGTTTATCCCCCTCTACCTTCTTGTAATGGATTGAGTTTTCCCTTTGAAGTTATCTTATCGTATTGAGTCTTTAAGGATTTGAGAACACTTGATGTATGTCTTGCTGTGCTTATCTGTGGTGACAATGGGATATTCACGTGATTCACTTGATGTATGTTTTGGTGATCAACTTGCGGGTTTTGTGACCTTGTGAACTTATGCATAGGGGTTGGCACACGTTTTCGTCTTGACTCTCCGATAGAAGCTTTGGGGCAGTCTTTGATGTTCTTTGTGTTGGTTTGAATAGATGAATCTGAGATTGTGTGATGCATATCGTATAATCAAACCCGCGAATACTTGTGGTGACATTGGAGTATCTAGGTGACATTAGGGTTGGTTGATGTGTGTCTTAAGGTGTTATTTTAGTACGAACTCTAGGGCTGTTTGTGGCACTTATAGGAATAGCCCAATAGATCGATCAGAAAGAATAACTTTGAGGTGGTTTCGTACCCTACAATAATCTCTTCATTTGTTCTCCGCTATTAGTGACTTTGGAGTGACTCTTTGTTGCGCGTTGAAGGATTGTTATATGATCCAATTATGTTATCATTGTTGAGAGAACTTGCACTAGTGAAAGTATGAACCCTAGGCCTTATTTTCAAGCATTGCAATACCATTTTCGCTCACTTTTATTACTTGTTACCTTGTTTTTATATTTTTCAGATTACAAAAACCTATTTCTACCATCCATATTGCTCTTGTATCACCATCTCTTCGCCGAACTAGTGCACCTATACAATTTACCATTGTATTGGGTGTGTTGGGGACACAAGAGAGTCTTTGTTATTTGGTTGCAGGGTTGCTTGAGAGAGACCATCTTCATCCTATGCCTCCCACGGATTGATAAACCTTAGGTCATCAACTTGAGGGAAATTTGCTACTGTCCTACAAAACTCTGCACTTGGAGGCCCAACAATGTCTACAAGAAGAAAGGTTGTGTAGTAGACATCAAGTGCGTATAATCCATGGACTCAACATTAGTCATAAAGAACTCATATACTTATTGCAAAAATCTATTAGTTATCGAAACAAAGTACTACGCGCATGCTCCTAGGGGGGATAGATTGGTAGGAAAATATCGTCGCTCGTCCTCGACCACCACTCATAAGGAAGACAATCAATAAATAAATCATGCTCCAACTTCGTTACATAACGATTCACCATACGTGCAAGCTACGGGAGTCACAAACCTCAACACAAGTATTTCTACAATACACAATTACACCACTAGCATGACTCTAATATCACCATCCTCATATCTCAAAACAATCATAAGGAATCAAACTTCTCATAGTGTTCAATGCACTTTATATGAAAGTTTTTATTATATCCCTCTTGGGTGCCCATCATATTAGGACTAAATTCATAACCTAAGCAAATTACATGCTGTTTAGAGAGACTCTCAACATAATATAAGTGAAGCATGAGAGTTCAACAATTTCTATAAAATAAAGTCACCACCGTGCTCTAAAAAGATATAAGTGAAGCACTAGAGAAAAATTGCCTAGCTCAAAAGATATAAGTGAAGCACATAAGTATTATAATAATTCACGATTCATGCATGTCCCTCCCAAAAGGTGTGTATAGCAAGGATGATTGTGGCAAACTAAAAAGCAAGACTCAAATCATACAAGACGCTCCAAGCAAAACACATATCATGTGGTGAATAAAAATATAGCCTCAACTAAAGTTACCCATAGATGAAGACGAAAGAGGGGATGCCTTCTGGGGCATCCCCAAGCTTAGGCTCTTGGTTGTACTTGAATATTACCTTGGGGTGGCCTGGGCATCCCCAAGCTTTTATTCCATTGTCCATCAAATCCTTACCCAAAACTTATGAGATCCGTTAGTATAAGAAAATAAATCACCACTTTATGGTAATGTTGTGAACTCATTATTTATTTATATTGGTGTAATATCTACTTTATTCCAACTTCTCCATGGTTCATACCCCCCCCCCCCATAGATTCATCCAAATAAGCAAACAACACAAAGAAAACAGAATCTGTCAAAAACAGAACAATCTGTAGCAATGAGAGAACTTAGAATACTTATGTAACTCCAAAAATTATGAAAAATTAGAAAAACCTGGTAAATTTGTATACAATTCTTTTGTAAAAAATTAAGATCAAAATCACAATTCTATGAATTATGTTAATTATTTTTCTGGGTGCAAAAGTTTCTGTATTTCAGCAAGATCAAATCAAGTATCAACGTAAGCCATCCCAAAGGTCTTACTTGGCACAAACACTAACTAAAACACAAAAACACATCTAACCAGAGGCTAGATGAATTATTTATTGAAATATAGCAAGGAAAAATATTGGGTTGTGCCCCAACAAGCGCTTTTCTTTAAAGCCATTAAGATTGGCTTGAGATTCAATGATGCTCACATGAAAGATAATAATTGAAACACAAAGAGAGCATCCTAAAACATGTAACAAACAAATTTAAATCTAACATTATTCCTATACATAGGAATTTTATAAGCAAACAAATTATCAAGACAAGCAAAAACTAGCATATGCAAGGAAGAAAGAAACAATAGCAATCTTAACATAACGAGAGGTAATTTAGTAACATGAAAATTTTTACAACCATATTTTCCTCTCTCATGATAATTACATGTGGGATCATACTCAAATTCAACAACATAGCTATCACATAACCTATTCTTCATGATCCACATGCATGCAAAGTTGACACTCTTCCAAAATAGTGGGATTAACATTAACTAAAGTCATGACCTCTCCAAACCCACTTTTATCAAAAATTTCATAAGATTGAACATTCTCCAAATATGTGGGGATCTAAAGTTGACACTCTTACAAACCTACTTTCAATATTATTGCAAACACTATTATCAATCTCATATTCATCATAGGGCTTAAATAAGTTTTCAAGATAATAAGAAGAATCACCCCAATCATGATCATTGGAACAAGTAGTGGACAAAGCAAAACTAGCATCCCCAAGCTTAGGGTTTTGTATATCATTAACACAATTGACATTAATAGAATTTATAATAACATCATTGCAATCATGCTTTTCATCGAAGGAACTATCAAGTGTGGGTGCAATAGCAATAATTTCATGTTTAACATAAGGAACTATAGCAAGTTCATCTCCATAAGAATAGCAAGCATCATGTTCATCAAGGGATATTTCAATCAAATCATCGGAATCATAATTATCTATAGATTCATGCATATCATTATTTTCTTCCAAAGCAACGGCCATTCTCTCAATAAATTCCTTAACATGGGCATTATGAGCATAGTTCTCATAGCAATATTTAAGTATGTCAAAAAATTTAGATTTGTAGAGAGTAATATCATACTTTTCAATCAAAGATGCAACTTCATAAGCACCCTTAAAAGCAACAAATTCTTCAGTATGTTCGATATCATAATAACTATAAACACCCTTTTCATAAGAAAATTAGATTTCATTATCATTAAACTCACATAAGTAGGGAAGGTGTTTTTAGGGTTCTTAGAGCAATAAGTAAAATCACAAAGTTCACAAAGATTCCAAGCATAACATAGCAAACATTTTATTTGATTCCATAAGAGTCTCCCTTTTTCAGACAAAGGGTGATGCACCAAATGAGCATTCTCATCTAAAGATTTTCCCTCAACTAAACTAGTTGGGGTTTCAGCACGAGCACATATGGATCGAAGATGATCCAGGTAGAAAACTTTAAGTGGGTCCACAAGCTTTGTTTCTGATTTTCAATAAACACACAATTATACAAAATAAGCAAATGCGCCAAGTAAGACATAAAGACAAATGGAAGAAGGGCGAATAAAAAGGAAAATCTTTTTGAAAATCATTTTAGAAGTGGGGGAGAGGAAAACGAGAGGCAAATGGCGAATAATGCAATGCAAGAGACGAGAGTTTTATGATGGTTACTTGGTAGGCTTGATGTAGATCTCCCTAGCAACGACGCCAAAAATTCTTCCAGCTACTTCTTGAGCTTGCGTTGGTTTTTCCCTTGAAGAGGAAAGGGTGATGCAGCAAATTAGAGATAAGTATTTCTCTCATTTTTAGAACCAAGGTATCAATCCAGTAGGAGAAGAGCGCGCAAATCACCAATACATGCACAAACAATCAAACAACTTGCACCCAACGCGATAAAGGGGTTGTCAATCCCTTCACGGTCACTTGCAAAAGTGAGATCTGATAGAGATAGATAAACAAAAGATAAAATATTTTTGGGTTTTTTGGTTTATAGATCTGAAAATAAAAGATTGCAAAATAGTAGACCGGAAACTAATATGATGGAAAATAGACCCGGGGGCCATAGATTTCACTAGAGGCTTCTCTCATGAAGGAAAATAATACAGTGGGCGAACAAATTATTGTCCAACAATTGATAGAAAAGAGCAAAGTTATGACGATATCCAAGGCAATGATTATGCAATATAGGCATCATGTCCGTATCAAGTAAACCGACTCCTGCCTGCATCTTCTACTATTACTCCACACATCGACCGACTCCTGCCTGCATATATATTATTAAGTTTATGAAGAACAGAGTAAAGCATTAAGTAAGATGACATGATGTAGAGGAATAAACTCAAGCAATATGATGTAAACCCCATCTTTTTATCCTTGATGGCAACAATATAATACGTGCCTTGCTACCCCTACTTTGTCACTTGGTGAGGACACCGCAAGATTGAACCCAAAGCTAACCACCTTTTCCATTGCAAGAAAAACCAATCTAGTTGGCCAAACCAAACAAATAATTTGAAGATAAATACAAAGATACCAAATCATGCATATAAGAATTCAGAGAAGATTCAAATAATATTCATAGATAAGTTGATCATAAATCCACAATTCATCGGATCTCGACAAACACACCACAAAAGAAGATTACATCGGATAGATCTCCAAGAACATCGAGGAGAACATGGTATTGAGAATCAAAGAGAGAGAATAAGCCATCTAGCTACTAGCTATGGACCCGTAGGTCCGTGGTGGAATACTCACGCTTCATCGGAAGGGCAATAGAGTTGATGCAGATGCCCTCCGTGATCGAATTCCCCTTCGGCAGGATGCCGGAAAAGGTCCCGAGATGGGTTCTCATCGGAACAGAAGGTTGCGGCGTGGAAAAGTGTTTTCGTGGATGCTTTTGAGGGTTTGGGAATATTTGCAAATATATAGGAGTAAGATCTAGGTCGGGGGGTCACGAGGGGCCCACAAGGTAGGGGGCAAGCCCTACCCCTTGGGCGCGCCCTCCACCCTTGTCGCCGCCTCGTGGCTCTTCTAACTTGTACTCCAAGTCTTCTGGGTGTCTTTTGGTCCAAGAAAAATCATCGTGAAGTTTTATTCCGTTTGGACTCCGTTTAGTATTCCTTTTCTGCGAAGCTCAAAAACAAGGAAAAACAGAAACTGGCACTGGGCTCTACGTTAATAGGTTAGTCCCAAAAAAATATAAAATAGCATATTAATATATATAAGACATCCAAAACAGATAATATAATAGCATGGAATAATCAAAAATTATAGATACATTGGAGACGTATCAGTGGCTTACAGCAGGGCGGCTTACGCCGGGCGGGTTACACCCAGCCAGCTTACACCAGGTGCTTACAGCCGGCCAGGTTATGCCGGGCGGGTTACCTTTAGTGCTTATCTTCAGGCGTCTCATCTTCCAGGACTCATCTCTGGGACTCATCTTAAGGCGTCTCATCTTCCAAGACTCATCTTCGGGACTCATCTTCAGCGTCTCATCTTCAGGACTCATCTCTGGGACTCATCATGGCGGGTTAAAATGGTTGGTTAAGATGGATCTTAAGTCCAGAGAGGACTTAACATGGCTGCTTAAGCCTAGAGATGACTTAACATCAGGATGACTTAAGTCCATAAATGACTTAGCGTCAAGGCGACTTAAGCCCAGAGATGACTTAAGCCTCAAGGCAGCTTATCCGTATGAAGTGGGTCTTGGTTGTGGGGAATATCCCCAACACCTAACCAATCTAGGAGACACCACTCTCCAAAAGGTAATAGATGGTGTGTTGATGATGAACTCCTTGCTCTTGTGCTTCAGATGATAGTCTCCCAGCACTCAACTCTCTCTCATAGATTTGGATATGGTGGAAAGATGATTTGAGTGGAAAATAACTTGGCGAATGCAAGAAATCAAGAATCTTGTGGTAGGAATGGAATGTCTTGATCTCAACACATGAGTAGGTGGTTCTCTCTCAAAAAATGAGTAGTGGAAATGTAGGCATGTTTTGATGGCTCTCTCACAAATGGAGAAGGGGGTGGAGGGGTATATATAGCCTCCACACAAAATCCAACCATTACACACATCTGACCCATCTCGGTGAGACCGAATAGCTACACTCGGTGGCATCGATTAGTTCAAAAATGTGAACATTAGGAATCTCGATGGGACCGACTGGAACAACTCGGTGGGACCGATGTGCTATGGCTTAGGGCATACCTCATCTCAGTGGTTCAACTCGGTGAGACCGAAGTGAAACAATAGAGCAACAGAGAGTTGGTCAAGCAAACTCGGTGAGACTGAAATAATTGCAACAAGTAACAGAGAGTTTGCAAGGCCATCTCGGTGAGACCGAGATCCGTATCAGTGAAAGCGAATTTCTAGGGTTTCTGGCAATGCTATGTCAAGTGAACTCGGTGGCTCCAGATAGAAAGAATCTATGGGGCCGAGTTGGAGTTTAGGGTTTTGACATATTTGGATGGAGAAGGTGGTTGAGGGTTTAGGAGCAATATCACTAAGCATTTGAGCAAGCAAGCCATTAAGCAACACCTCATCCCCTTTTAATAGTATTGGCTTCCCTATGGACTCAATGTGATCTTGGATCACTAGAATAGAATTGAAGAGTCTTGAGCTTTTGCCAATGCATGTCCTTAGCATTTTGAAGGGGTTCCACATCATCTTGTCCTTTCCACGCCATTGTTGAACTTGTCTGAAATACACTAGATAGATTCATTAGTCCAACAGAAGATATGTTGACATTAATTACCAAAATCACCCAGGGAGCACTTGTGCTTTCAAATGATGTTATTATAAGTTTTATTAATGTTAATTGTGTTAATGATATGCAAAAAACCCAAGCTTGGGGATGCTAATTTTGTTATGTCCACTACTTATTGTAACGATCATGATTGGGGTGATAATGCTTCTTATGATCTTGAAGTTTTATTTAAGCCTCATGATGAATATATGTTTGCGATAATATTGAAAGTGGGTTTGGAAGAGTGTCAACTCTAGGTAAAACTAATCCCACATATTTGGAGAGTGTTCAATCTTATGAATTTTTTGATAAAAGTGGGTTCGAAGAGGTCATGACTTTAGTTGATGTTAATCTCACTATCTTGGAAGATTATAAAACTTTTATACATGTGGATCATGAAGAGAAAATTTTGTATGATAGCTATATTGTTGGATTTTATTATGATCCTACATGTAATTATTACGAGAGAGGAAAATATGGTTGTAGAAATCTTCATGTTACTAAATTACCTCTCGTTATGTTGAAATCGCCAATGCTTTATTGTTTTCCTTTGCACATGCTAGAAGTTGCTTGTATTTATGAACTTGTTTTTCACATGCTTTATTATGCTCTCTTCGTGCTTTAATTTTTTGTCTTTCATGTGAACATCATTGAAATTATCAACGCCTAGCTAAAAGGCTTTAAAGAAAAGCCCTTGTTGGGAGACAACCCAATATTTTTATTTTCCGTTTTATGATTTTATGCAATTATAATTCTGTAATAATTGTGTTTTAGTGTTTTAATTAGTGTTTGAGCCAAGTAAGACCTTTTGTATAAGCTAACGTGATAGTTGATTTGATTTTGCTGAAAATCAGAAACTTTTGTGTCTAGTAGCAGAATTCTTAAATATTAGTGGAGCGTGATAAAATTTGGAATTTTTTACATCATATTGATATAAAAATTGCATACATTTTCATAATTTTTCAGAATTTTTGGAGTTACAGAAGTTTGGCTAAAGTCCAGATTACTACAGGCTGTTCTATTTTTGACAGATTATGCTTTCATTGTGTTGTTTGCTTATTTTGAGGAATCTATGGGTAGTATCGTGGGGTATGAACCATGGAGAAGTTATAATACAGTAGATATAACACCAATATAAAATTGCAATGAGTTTACAACAGTACCTAAAAGTGGTTATTTGCTTTGTTTCACTAACGGATCTCACGAGTTTTCTGTTGAGTTTTGTGTTGTGAAGTTTTCAAGTTTTGAGTAAAGATTTGATGGACTACGGAATAAGGAGTGGAAAGAGCCTAAGCTTGGGGATGACCAGGGCACCCCAAGGTAATATTCAAGGACAACCAAGCATCTAAACTTGGGAATGCCCGGATGGCATCCCCTCTTTTGTCTTCAATCCATCGGTAAAATTACTTGAGGCTATATTTTTATTCACCACATGATATGTGTTTTGCTTGGAGCATCTTGTATTATATGAGTCTTTGCTTTTTAGTTTGCCACAATCATGCTTGTTGTGCACACCTTTTTAGAGGGACACACATTAATTGTGAATTTATTAGAATACTCTGTGTGCTTCACTTATATCTTTTGAGCTAGGCACTTGCTCTAGTGCTTCACTTATATCTTTTAAAGCACGGCGGTGGTTTTATTTGAAGAAATTGATGAACTCTCATGATTCACTTATATTATTTTGAGAGTCTTATAAATAGTATGGCAATTTTCTTAGGTTATGACTTTAGTCTTAGTATGATGGGTATTCAAGAGGGATATAATAAAAACTTTCATGTAGATCACTAAATATATGAAAAGTTTGATTCCTTGCAATTGTTTTGAGATATAAAGATGGTGATATTAGAGGTCATGCTAGTTGGTAATTGTGGGTTGATAGAAATACTTGTGTTAAGGTTTGTGATTCCCCAAGCATGCACGTATGGTCTTACGTTATGTGATGAAGTTGGAGCATGATTTATTTTTGATTGTCTTCCTTATGAGTTGTGGTCGGGGATGAGCGATGATCTTTTCCTACCAATCTATCCCCCTGGGAGCATGCGTATTAGTACTTTGTTTCGAGGGCTAACAAATTTTCGCGATAAGTATGTGAGTTCTTTATGACTAATGTTGAGTCCATGGATTATACACACTCTCAGCCTTCCACCTTTGTTAACTACTCTAGTACGATGCAACTTTAGCCGGTACATTAAACCACCTTATAGTTTCCCCCAAAACAGCCACCATACCTACCTATTTTGGCATTTCCATAGCTATTCCGAGATGTATTGGCATGAAACTTCCACCGTTCTGTTTATTATGACACATACCATCATTGTCATATTGCTTTGTATGATCATATAGTTGACATAGTATTTGTGGCTTGGCCACCGTTCATATTTTTTATACATGTCACGCTAGATCATTGCACATCACGGTACAACGCTGGAGGCATTCATATAGAATCATATCTTTGTTCTAGTATCGAGTTGTAATTCTTGAGTTATAAATAAATAAAACTGTGATAATCATCATTATTAGAGCATTGTCCCATGTGAGGAAAGGATGATGGAGGCTATGATTCCCTGATACATCTCCAGCGTATCTATAAATTTTGATTGTTTCATGTTGTTATATTATCATTCTTGGATGTCTTACATTCATTTTATAGCAACTTTATATTATTTTTTGGGACTAACCTATTGACATAGTGCATAGTGCCAGTTATTTTTTTTGCTTCGCGGAATATCAGTACCAAATGAAGTCCAAATGCCGCAAAACTTTTTGGGGATTTTTTTTGCCCAGAAGACAACTTGGGAGCCAAGGAAGTGCCGGAGGGGAGGCCCGTGGGGCCCACAAGACACCAGGGCGCGCTAGAGGCCCCTAGCGTGCCCAGGTGGGTTGTAGGGCCTATGGGAGTCCTTTCCACCGCCTCTCGGCTCTATAAATACCCAAATATTCCAGTAACCCAAGGAGAGTTGACGAAAAACAATTCCATCAACCGCAAGTTCCAGAACCATGATATCCAATCTAGAGCCCTATTCCAGCACTTTGCCGGAGGGGGACACGATCACGGAGGGGTTCATCATCCTCATTGGTGCTCCTCCGATGGTGCGTGAGTAGTTTACCACAGACCTACGGGTCCGTAGGCAGTAGCTGGATGGCTTCTTCTCTCTTTGTGATTCTCAATACATGTTATCCTCGATGTTCTTGGAGATCTATCTGTTGCAATGACTTTTTGTGGTCTATTTGTTGGAATCCGATGAATTGTGAGTTTATGATCTAATCTATCCATGAACATTATTTTGAGTCTTCTTTGATCTCTTATATGCATGATTATTATAGCCTCGTATTTCTTCTCTGAAACTTTGGTTTGGTTTGGCCAACTAGATTGATTTTTCTTGCAATGGGAAGTGGTGCTTTGTGATGGGTTCAATCTTACAGTGTCCTCACCCAGTGACAGAAGGGGTAGTGAGGCACGCATATATCATTGCTATTAAAGATAAAAAGACGGGGTCTATTCGAACATGAATAGATCTTGTCTACATCATGTCATCATTCTTATTGCATTACTCCATTTCTCCATGAACTTAATAAACTAGATGCATGTTGGACAGCGGTCGATGTGTGGAGTAATAGTAGTAGATGCAGGCAGGAGTCGGTCTACTAATCTTGGACGTTATGCCTATATACATGATCTTGCCTTGGATATCGTCATAATTATTTGCTCTTCTATCAATTGCCCATCTGTAATTTGTTTACCCACCGTATGCTACTTTCTCGAGAGAAACCACTAGTAAAATCTATGGGCCCCGGGTCTATTTTATATCATTGTTTTCAGATCTATTATTCCAAAAACCCAAAAATACCTTGCTGCACTTTTTCTTTATTTATTTTTGTTGGAAATATGCCCTAGAGGCAATAATAAATTGGTTATTATCATATTTCCCTGTTCATGATAAACGTCTATTATCCATGCTAGAGTTGTATTGATCGAAAACTCAGATACATGTGTGGATACATAGACAACACCATGTCCCTAGCGAGCCTCTACTAGACTAGCTCATTGATCAAAAGAAGGTTAAGGTTTCCTAACCATAGACATATGTTGTCACTTGATAACAGGATCACACCATTCTAGGAGAATGATGTGATGGACAAGACCCAAAGGTTAGCATAGCATATGATCGTTCAGTTTATTGCTACTGCTTTCGTAATGTCAAATACATGTTTCTTCAACCATGAGATCATGCAACTCCCGAATTCTGGAGGAATGCCTTGTGTGCCATCAAACGTCACAGCCTAACTAGGTGATCATAAAGGTGCTCTACAGGTATCTCCGAAGGTGTTTGTTGGGTTGGCATGGATCGAGACTGGGCTTTGTTACTCCGTGTGATGGAGAGGTATCTCTGGGCCCTCTCGGTAATACATCATCACAAGAAGCTTGCAAGCAAAGTGACTAAGGAGTTAGTTACAAGATGATGCATTATGTAACGAGTAAAGAGACTTGCCAGTAACGAGATTGAACTAGGTATGAAGATACCGATGATCGAATCTCGGGCAAGTAACATACCGACAGACAAAAGGAACTACGTATGTTGTCATAAAGGTTCGACCGATAAAGATCTTTGTAGAATATGTAGGAACCAATATGGGCACCCAGGTCCCGCTATTGGCTATTGACCACAGAAGCGTCTTGGTCATGTCTACATCATTCTCGAACCCGTAGGGTCTGCATGCTTAATGTTCGTTGATGATATAGTATTATATGAGTTATTTATGTTGGTGACCAAATGTTGTTTGGAGTCCTGGATGAGATCACAGACATGACAAGGAGCTCCAGAATAGTCCAGAGGTAAAAATTGATATATGGGATAATAGTGTTTGGTCTCCGAAAGGGTTCCGGAATTCACCAGAAGGGGTTTCGAATGTTTCCCAAAATGTTCGGGTATGAGAACACTTTATTTGGGCCAAGGGGTAAATCCCATGGGGCTTTAGGAAGGTGCACATGGCAGTTTTGCGGAGGCCAAGGGGCTAGACGCCAGGGACCCTGGCGTCTAGGTCCTGGAGTCCGAGAAGGACTCTTGCCTTGCAGGCTAAACCGACTTTGAGGAGGCTCTTTCTCCAAGAACCAACCCCAGGGCTCAACATATAAATAGAGGGGCGGGGCTAGTATCCGGAACACATCAAGATTCACCAAGCCATGTGCCGGCAACCCCGTCCCCTCTAGTTTATCCTCCGTCTAGTTTCCTTTGTGCTTGGCGATGCCCTGGGGAGATTGTTCTTCACCACCACCATCACCACGCTATCGTGCTGCCGGAACTCATCTACTACCTCACCCCTCTCTCTGGATCAAGAAGGCGAGGACGTCATCAAGCTGAACCCGGAGGTGTCATACGTTCGGTACTTGATCGGGATGGATCGTGAAGGTGTACGACTACATCAACCGCGTTGATAAATGCTTCCGCTTAGCAATCTTCAAGGGTATGAAGATGCTCTCCCCCTCTCATAGTTATGCATCTCCATGGACAGATCTTGCGTGTGCATAGAAATTTTTGTTTTCCATGCAACGTTCCCCAAGAGTGGTATTAGAGCCAGGTCTATGCGTAGATGATATAGTAGAACACAAAGGAGTTGTGGGCGGTGATGTTCATACTGCTTACCACCAATGTCTTATTTTGATTCGGCGGTATTGTGGGATGAAGCGGCCTGGACCAACCTTACATGTCCACATACATGAGACCGGTTCCACCGACTAACATGCAACTTGTTTTACATAAGGTGGCTGGCGGGTGTCTGTTTCTCTCACTTTAGTTTAATCAAATTTGACTGCGGCCGGTCCTTGTAGAAGGTTAAAACAGCAAACTTGATAATCACCATTGTGGTTTGAATAGGTAAGAACGGTTCTTGCTAGTTACCCATAGCAGCCACGTAAAACTTGCAACAACAAAGTAGAGGACGTCTAACTTGTTTTGCAGGTATGTTGTGATGTGATATGGTCAAGACGTGATGTCATACACATTGTTGTATGAGATGATCATGTTTTGTAATATCGACAACCGGCAGGAGCCTTAGGGTTGTATTTTAATTATAGTATCACATGTGTGTCAATCATTAAGCTCCATGTAATTTCTTTACTTTATCGCTATGCGTTAGCAATAGTTGTAGAAGCAATAGTTGGCGAGACGACCCCAACGCAACGATGGAGATCAAGGTGTTGCACCGGTGATGATGGAGATCATGACGTTGCTTTGGAGATGGAGATCAAAAGCACAAGATGATGATGGCCATATCATGTCACATATTTTGATTGCATGTGATGTTTATCCTTTATGCATATTATTTTGCTTAGAACGGCGGTAGCATTATAAGATGATCCCTTCACTTAATTTCAAGATAAAAGTGTTTTCCCCGAGTATGCGCTATTGTTAAAGTTCGTCGTTTCGAAGCACCTTGTGATGATCGGGTGTGATAGACTCTACGTTCACATACAACGGGTGTAAGCTAGTTTTGCACAAACAGAATACTTGGGTTAAACTTGACGGGCCTAGCATGTACATACATGGTCTCGAAACACTGGAGACCGAAAGGTCGAACATGAGTCATATAGTAGATATGATAAACATGAAGATGTTCACCATTGATCGGACATGGGTTAGTTGATCTGGATCATGTATCACTTAGACAACTTGAGGGATGTTGATTTAAGTGGGAGTTCATTAGTAATTTGAGTATTTGAACTAAAATTTATCATGAACTTGGTCTTAATAGTATTTGAAAATCTATGTTGTAGATAAATGGCCCGCGCTACAATTCCGTTGAATTTTAATGTGTTCCTAGAGAAAGCTAAGTTGAAAAATGATGGTAGCAATTACACGGACTGGGTCCGTAACTTGAGGATTATCCTCATTGCCGCATAGAAGAATTATGTCCTTGATGCACCGCTAGGTGACCCACCCGCTCCCGCTAGTCTAGACATTGTGAATGCCTGGCAAATGCAGACTGATGACTACTCGATAGTTCAATGTGCCATGCTTTACAGCTTAGAATCGGGGCTCCAAAAGAATTTTGAGCACCACAGAGCATATGAGATGTTCCAAGAGCTGAAATTGATATTTCAAGCTAATGCCCGGGTTGAGAGATATGAAGTCTCCAACAAGTTCTTTAGCGGTAAAATGGAGGAGAGCGGTTCTGTCAGTGAACACATACTCAGAATGTCTTGGTACCACAACCACTTGACTCAGCTGGGAATTGAGCTCCCAGATGAGTGTGTTATTGATAGAGTTCTTCAATCACTGCCACCAAGCTATAAAGGCTTCGTGATGAACTATAATATGAAGAAATGACTAAAACAATTTCCGACCTCTTCGTGATGCTGAAATCGGCGGAGGTAGAAATCAAGAAAGAGCATCAAGTGTTGATGGTTAATAAAACCACAGTTTCAAGAAAAAGGGCAAGGGAAAGAAAGGGAACTTCAAGAAGAACATCAAGGAAGTTGTCGATCCTGTGAAGAATCCCAAAGCTGGACCCCAAGCCTGAGACTGAGTGCTTCTACTGCAAGCGTAATGGTCACTGGAAACAGAACTGCCACAAGTATTTGGCAGATAAGAAGGATGGCAAAGTGAACAAAGGTATATTTGATATACATGTTATTGATGTGTTCCTTACTAGTGCTCGTAGTAGAGCCCGGGTAATTTATAATGGTTTGGTTTCTCATATTTGTAACTCGAAACAGGAACTGCGGACTAAACAAAGACTAGCTGAGGATGAGGTGACAATGCGCGTCAGGAATGGTTCCAAGGTTGATGTGATTGTCGTCGGCGTGCTACCTCTACATCTACCTTCGGGATTAGTTTTAGACCTCAATAATTGTTATTTGGGGCTAGCGTTGAGCATGAACATTATATGTGGATCTGTTTATTGCCAGACGGTTATTCATTTAAGTTAGAGAATAATGGTTGTTCTATTTATATGAGTAATATCTTTTATGGTCATGCACCTTCGATGAATGGTCTATTCTTGCTAAATCTCGATCGTAGTGATACACATATTCATAATATTGATGCCAAAAGATGCAAAGTTGATAATGATAGTGCAACATACTTGTGGCACTACTGTTTAGGTCATATTGGTGTAAAGCGCATGAAGAAACTCCATGCGGATGGATTTTTGGAATCACTTGATTATGACTCATTTGATACTTGCGAACCATGCCTCGTGGGCAAGATGAATAAAACTCCATTCTCCGGAACAATGGAGCAAGCTAATGACTTACTGGAAATAATACATACCGATGTATACGGTCCGATGAGTGTTGAAGCATGCGGCGGGTATCGTTATTTTCTAACCTTCACAGATGATTTGAGTAGGTATGGGTATATCTACTTGATGAAACACAAGTCTAAAACATTTGAAAAGTTCAAAGAATTTTAGACTGAAGTGGAGAATCATCGTAACAAGGAAATAAAGTTTCTATGATCTGATCGCTGAGGTGAATATTTGAGTTACGAGTTTGGCCTTCATTTAAGACAATGTGCAATTGTTTCACAACTCACGTCACCTGGAACACCATAGCGTAATGGTGTGTCCAAACGTCGTAACTGTACTTTATTAGATATGGTGCGTTCTATGATGTCTCTTACTGATTTGCCTTTATCATTCTGGGGTTATGCATTAGAGACAGCCGCATTCACGTTAAATAGGGCACCGTCTAAATCCGTTGAGACGACATCGTATGAACTAGGTTTAGTAAGAAACCTAAGCTGTCATTTCTTAAAGTTTGGGGATGTGACGCTTATGTCAAAAGGCTTCAGCCTGATAAGCTCGAACCCAAAGTGGAGAAGTGTGTCTTCATAGGATACCCGAAAGAAACTATCGGGTATACCTTCTACCACAGATACGAAGGCAAAATCTTTGTTGCTAAGAATGGGTCCTTTCTAGAGAAGGAGTTTCTCTCGAAAGAAGTGAGCGGGAGGAAAGTAGAACTTGGTGAGGTTGTTGTACCTTCTCTTGAATTGGAAGGTAGTACATCAGAGAAAATCGTTCCCGTGATGCCTACACCAACCAG
This sequence comes from Triticum timopheevii, assembly GCA_963921465.1. Classification (NCBI taxonomy): domain Eukaryota; kingdom Viridiplantae; phylum Streptophyta; class Magnoliopsida; order Poales; family Poaceae; genus Triticum; species Triticum timopheevii. Next base: position 352,925,210 of record OY997264.1, read on the forward strand.
AGAGGAAGAAAATGATGATGATCATGAAACTTCAAATCAAGTTACTACTGGACCTCGTAGGTCGACCAGAACATGCTCCGCACCAGAGTGGTATGGTAATCCTATACTGGAAGTCATGTTGTTGGACAACATCGAACCTAGGAACTACGAAGAAGCTATGACAAGCCTAAATTTCGACAAATGGCTTGAGGCCATGAAATCTGAGATAGGATCCATGTATGAGAAAAAAAATATGGACTTTGGTGGACTTGCCCGGATTGGCAAGCCATTGATAATAAATGGATCTTTTAAGAGGAAGATGAACGCCGACAGTAATATCACTATCTACAAAGCTCAACTTGTCGCAAATGATTTTTGACAAGTTCAAGGGGTTGACTACGATGAGACTTTCTCACCCGTAGTGATGCTTAAGTCTGTCTGAATCATGTTAGCAATCACCACATTTTATGATTATGAAATCTAGCAAATGGACAACTCTGCCTATGTTGTCTCAACATAGCCGGTCCCAAGCCCGGATAAAGGAGGAGGGTTGTGATAGGCTTGGCGAGCCAACGTAAAAGCTTGGCCACTCTTATGGATATGAAACCCAAAAGATTTTCATTGGGGAGTAACTCAGTCAGTGACACACCACATCGGACCCCGGGTGTGGTGGCAAATGGGCAAGGGCCAGGCCGTCACCCCCTGGTGGCGCGTCGTATCTTGATCCGGATACGGTGGCAAATGAGCGAGGATCGGGCCGTCGCATCCTTAGTGGCGCGCTACATCGGCGCCCGGATGTAGTGGAAAATGAGCAAGGGTCTTCGCAGTTGACTCGACGAGGCGAAGGGTAAGGAAGCTAGCCGAGCCTAGGAGGATTCTCCTAGGTAGCTGGAACATAGGGTCTCTTACAGGGAAGCTTCAGGAGCTAGTTGATGCAGCGGTGAGGAGAGGTGTTGATATCCTTTGCGTCCAAGAAACCAAATGGAGGGGGCAGAAGGCGAATGAGGTGGAGGATACCGTCTTCAAGATGTGGTACACGGGGATGGCTGCAAACAGAAATGGCGTAGTCATCTTGATCAACAAGAGCCTCAAGTATGAAGTGGTAGACGTCAAGAGACATGGGGACCGGATTATCCTGGTCAAGCTGGTAGTTGGGGACTTAGTGCTCAATGTTATCAGCGCGTATGCCCTGCAAGTAGGCCACAATGAGAACACCAAGAGGGAGTTCTGGGAAGGCATGTAAGACATGGTTAGGAGTATACTGATTGGCGAGAAGCTCTTCATAGGAGGAGATATCAATGGCCACATGGGTACATCTAACACAGGTTTTGAAGGGGTGCATGGGGGCTTTGGCTATGGCATCAGGAATCAAGAAGGAGAAGATGTCTTAAGCTTTTCTCTAGCCCACGACATGATTGTAGCTAACACCCTCTTTAGAAAGAGAGAATCTCATCTAGTGACTTTTAGTAGTGGCCAACACTCCAGCCAGATCGATTTCATCCTCTCAAGAAGAGAAGATAGGCATGCATGCCTAGACTGTAAGGTGATACCTGGAGAGAGTGTTGTAGTTCTTGACTTCCGCTTTTGGATTCATGTCCAGCGGGATAAGCGTACCAAAGTCGCTAGAACGAAGTGGTGGAAGCTCAAGGGGGAGGTAGCTCACGCGTTCAAGGAGAGGGTCATTAAGGAGGGACCTTGGGAGGAAGGAGGGGATGCAGACAATCTGTGGATGAAGATGGCGACTTGCATTTGTAAGGTGGCCTCGGTGGAGTTTGTAGTGTCTAGGGGAAGGAGAAGCAAATATAAGGATACCTGGTGGTGGAATGATGATGTCCAGAAGGCGATTAAAGAGAAGAAAGATTGCTTCAGATGCCTATACCTGGATAGGAGTGCAGACAACATAGAGAAGTACAAGATGGTGAAGAAGGCCGCAAAGCAAGCTGTCAGTGAAGCAAGGGGTCGGGCATATGAGGACCTCTACCAAAGGTTAGGCACGAAGAAAGGCGAAAGGGACATCTATAAGATGGCCAAGATCTGAGAGAGGAAGACGAGGGATATTGGCCAAGTCAAATGCATCAAGGACGAAGCAGACCAACTCTTGGTGAAGGACGAGGAGATTAAGCATAGATGGCGGGAGTACTTCGACAAGCTATTCAATGGGGAGAATGAGAGTTCTGCCATTGAACTGGAGGACTCCTTTGATGAGACCAACATTCATTTTGTGCAAAGAATCCAGGAGTCTAAGGTCAAGGAGGCTTTATAAAGGATGAAAGGAGGCAAGGAGATGGGACCTGGTTGTATCCCCATTGAGGTGTGGAAAGGCCTCGGGGACATAGCGGTAGTATGGCTAACCAAGCTTTTCAACCTCATTTTTCGGGCAAACAAGATGCCATAAGAATGGAGAGTATATTAGTACCAATCTTTAAGAATAATGGGGATGTTCAGAGTTGTACTAATTACCGGGGAATTAAGCTGATGAGCCATACAATGAAGCTATGGGAGAGAGTCACTGAGCACCTCTTAAGAAGAATGACAAGTGTGACCAAAAATCAGTTTGGTTTCATGCCTGGGAGGTCAACCATGGAAGCCATTTTCTTGGTATGACAACTTATGGAGAGATACAGGGAGCAAAAGAAGGACTTGCATATGGTGTCCATTGACTTGGAGAAGGCCTATGATAAGATACCACGGAATGTCATGTGGTGGGCCTTGGAGAAACACAAAGTGTTGGGGAACATAGCATGCAATTTCAAAAAAATTCCTACGATCACGCAAGATCTATCTAGGAGATGCATAGCAACGAGAGGAGGGGAGTGTGTCGACGTACCCTCGTAGACTGAAAGCGAAAGCGTTAGTTAACGCGGTTAATGTAGTCGAACGTCTTCACGATCCAACCCATCCAAGTACTGAACGTACGGCACCTTCGTGTTCAGCACACATTCAACTCTATGACGTCCCCCGAACTCTTGATCCAATAGAGGGTCGAGGGAGAGTTCCGTCAGCACAACGACGTGGTGACGGTGTTGATGATGTGATCCGCGCAGGGCTTCGCCTAAGCTCTACGACGCTATGACCGGAGGAGTAAACTGTGGAGGGGGGCACTGCACACAGCAAAGAGAACAATTGATGTGCCTTTGGGGTGCCCCCTGTCCACGTATATAAAGGAGGATAGGGGGAGGCCGGTCGGCCCCTGTAGGGCGCACCAAGAGAGAGGAGTCCAACTAGGACTCCAAGTCCTAGTAGGATTCTCTTTGGTGAAAGGGGGGAGAAGGAAGGGAGAGGGAGAGGGAGAGGGAAAGGGGGCCGCGCCCCCTCCCCTAGTCCTATTCGGACTCCCCATGGGGGGCGCCACCCCCTTGTGGGCTGTCCTCTGTCTCCCCTATGGCTCATGATGTCCCATTACTTCCCCGGGGGGTTCCGTTAACCCCTCCGGCACTCCGTTTTTACCCGGTACCTCTCGGAACTCTTCTGGTGTCCGAATAACATCGTCCAATATGTCATTCTTTATGTCTCAACCATTTTGAGACTCCTCATCATGTCCGTGATCTCATCCGGGACTCTAAACAATCTTCGGTCATCAAAAACACATAACTCATAATGCAAATCGTCATCGAACGTTAAGCGTGTGGACCCTACGGGTTAGACAGCTATGTAGACATGATCAAGACACTTCTTTGATCAATAGCCAATAGCACAACCTGGATGCTCATATTGGCTCCTACATATTCTACGGAGATCTTTATCGGTCAAACCGCACAACAACATATGTTGTCCCCTTTGTCATCGGTATGTTACTTGCCCGAGATTCGATCATCGGTATCATCATACCTAGTTCAATCTTGTTACCGACAAGTCCCTTTACTCATTCCGTAATGCTTCGTCCCGCAACTAACTCATTAATCACATTGCTTGCAAGGCTTATAGTGATGAGCATTACCGAGAGGGCCCAGAGATACCTCTTTGATACACGAGTGACAAATCCTAACCTCGATCTATGCCAACCCAACAAACACCTTCGGAGACACCTTTAGAGCATCTTTATAATCACCCAGTTATGTTGTGACATTTGATAGCACACAAGGTGTTCCTCCGGTATTCGGGAGTTGCATAATCTCATAGTCAGAGAAACATGTATAAGTCGTGAAGAAAGCAGTAGCAATAAAACTTAACGATCATTATGCTAAGCTAACGGATGGGTCTTGTCCATCACATCATTCTCCAATTATGTGATCCCATTCATCAAATTACAACACATGTCTATGGTCAGGAAACATAACCATCTTTGATTAACGAGATAATCAAGTAGAGGCATACTAGGGACACTTGTTTTGTCTATGTATTCAAACATGTACTAAGTTTCCGGTTAATAAAATTCTAGCATGAATAATAAACATTTATCCTGATATAAGGAAATATAAATTACAACTTTATTATTGCCTCTAGGGCATATTTCCTTCACAAAGTCCCAGCAAAGTACATCACCCTCATCAAGGACATGTACGATAATGTTGTGACAAGTGTTCGAACAAGTGATGTTGGCACTGATGACTTCCCAATTAAGATAGGACTACATCAGGGGTCAGCTTTGAGCCCTTATCTTTTTGCCTTGCTGATGGATGAGGTCACAAGGGATGTACAATGATATCCCATGGTGTATGCTCTTTGCGGATGATGTGGTGCTAGTTGATGATAGTCGGCCGGGGGTAAATAGGAAGTTAGAGTTATGGAGACAAACCTTGGAAACGAAAGGGTTTAGACTTAGTAGAACTAAAACCGAGTACATGATGTGCGGTTTCAGTACTACTAGGTGTGAGGAGGAAGAGGTTAGCGTTGGTGGGCAGGTGGTACCTCAGAAGGACACCTTTCAATATTTGGGATCAATGCTGTAGGAGGATGGGGGGTACTAATGAAGATGTGAACCATCGAATCAAAGCCGGATGGATGAAGGGGCACCAAGCTTCTTGCATTCTCTGTGACAAGAGAGTGCCACAAAAGCTAAAAGGCAAGTTCTACAGGATGGCGGTCCGACCCACAATGTTGTATGGTGCCGATGTTGGCCAACTAAAGGGCGACATGTTCAATAGTTAGGTGTGGCGGAGATGCATATGTTGAGATGGATGTGTGGCCACACAAGGAAGGATCGAGTCTGGAATTATGATATACGAGATAGAGTTGGGGTAGCACCAATTGAAGAGAAGCTTGTCCAACCTTGTCTGACATGGTTTGGGCATATTCAGCGCAGGCCTCCAGAAGCTACAATGCATAGCATATGGCTAAAGCGTGCGGAGAATGTCAAGAGAGGGCGGGGTAGACCGAGTTTGACATGGGAGGAGTCCATTAAGAGAGACCTGAATGGAGTATCACCTAAGAACTAGCTATGGACATGGGTGCGTGGAAGATTGATATCCATGTGCCAGAGCCATGAGTTGGTCGCGAGATCTTACGGGTTTGTTGTTTGTTGTAAATCTAGCAAATGGACGTCAAATATGCATTCCTTAACGACTTTCTTAAGGAAGAGTTGTATATGATGCAACCGGAAGGTTTTGTCGATCCTAAAAGTGCTAGCAAAGTGTGCAAGCTCCAGTGATCCATCTATGGACTGGTGCAAGCATCTTGGACTTGGAATAAACGCTTTGATGAGGTGATCAAATCATTTGGATTTATACATACTTATGGTGAAGCCTGTATTTACAAGAAAGTGAGTGGGAGCTCTATAGCATTTATGATATTATATGTGGATGACATATTATTGATTGGAAACGATATAGAATTTCTGGATAGCATAAAAGGATATTTGAATAGGAATTTTTTAATTAAATACCTCGATGAAGCTGCTTACATATTGGGCATCAATATCTATAGAGATAGATCAAGACGCTTGATAAGACTCTCAATGAGTACATACCTTGACAAGATTTTGAAGGAGTTCAAAATGGATCGGTCAAAGAAGAAGTTCTTGCCTGTATTGTAAGGTGTGAAGTTGAGTAAGACTCAAAGCTCGACCACGACAGAAGAAAGAGAAAGGACGAAGTTCGTCCCCTTTGTTAGCCATAAACTCTATACGATATGCCATGCTGTCTACCACACCTAATGTGTGCCTTGCCACGTGTCTGGCAAAGGGGGTACAAGAGTGATCCAGGAGTGTATCACTAGACAGCGGTCAAAATTATCCTTAGTAACTAGAGGACTAGGAAATGTTTCTCGATTATGGAGGTGATAAATAGTTCGTCGTAAAGGGTTACGTCGATGTAAGCTTTGACACCGTTCCGGATAACTCTGAGTAGTAAACCGGATACGTATAATGGAGCAGTCATTTGGAATAGATCCAAGCAAAGCGTGATAGCAGCATCTACAGTATGACATAAGGATTTACAAAATACACATGGATCTGAATGTTGTAGACCCATTTGACTAAAACCTCTCTTGCAAGCAAAACATGATCAAACCTCTGAACTCATTGGGTGTTAATCACATGGCGATGTGAACTAGATTATTGACTCTAGTGCAAGTGGGAGACCGTTGGAAATATGCCCTAGAGGCAATAATAAATTGGTTATTATCATATTTCCCTGTTCATGATAAACGTCTATTATCCATGCTAGAATTGTATTGATCAGAAACTCAGATACATGTGTGGATACATAGAGAACACCATGTCCCTCGTGAGCCTCTACTAGACTAGCTCGTTGACCAAAATATGGTTAAGGTTTCCCAACCATAGACATGTGTTCTCACTTGATAACAGGACCACATCATTAGGAGAATGATGTGATGGACAAGGCCCAACCTTTCAGTTTATTGCTACTACTTTCTTAATGTCAAATACATGTTTCTTCGACCCAACCTTCAGCATAGCATATGATCATGCAACTCCCGAACTCCGGAGGAATGCCTTGTGTGCCATCAAACGTCACAGCATAACTGGGTGATCATAAAGGTTCTCTACAGGTATCTCCGAAGGTGTTTGTTGGGTTGGCATGGATCGGGACTGGGATTTGTTACTCCATGTGATGGAGAGGTGTCTCTGGGCCCTCTCGGTAATACAACATCAATAAGCTTGCAAGCAAAGTGACTAAGGAGTTAGTTACAAGATGATGTATTACAGAACGAGTAAAGAGACTTTCCAGTAACGAGATTGAACTAGGTATGAAGATACCGGCGATCAAATCTCGGGCAAGTAACATACAGACGACAAAAGGAACTATGTATGTTGTCATAAAGGTTCGATCGACAAAAATCTTCGTAGAATATGTAGGAACCAATATGGGCATCCAGGTCCCGCTATTGGCTGTTGACCGGAGAAGCGTCTCGGTCATGTCTACATCATTCTCGAACTTGTAAGGTCCGCACGCTTAATGTTCATTGACGACATAGTATTATATGAGTTATGTATGTTGGTGACCGAATGTTGTTCAGATTCCTGGATGAGATCATAGACATTACAAGGAGCTTCAGAATAGTCCGGAGGTAAAAATTAATATATGGGATAATAGTGTTTTGTCTCCGAAAGAGGTTCTAGATGTTTCCAGAAATGTTCGAGTACGAGAACACTTTATTTGGGCCAAGGGGTAAAGCCCACGGGGATTTAGGAAGGTGCAAAAGGCAGTTTTGCGGAGGACAAGGGGCCAGACGCCAAGGACCCTGGCGTCTAGGTCCTGGAGTTCGAGAAGGACTCTTGCCTTGTGGGCTAAACCGACTTTGAGGAGGATCTTTCTCTAAGAAACGACCCTAGGGCTCAACATATAAATAGAGGGGCAGGGCTAGCACCCGGAACACATCAAGATTTACCAAGCTGTGTGCCGGCAACCCCGTCCCTCTAGTTTATCCTCCATCTAGTTTCCGTTGTGCTTGGCGAAGCCCTGCGGAGATTGTTCTTCACCACCACCATCACCACGCCGTCGTGCTGCAGGAACTCATCTAGTACTTCGCCCTTGTTGCTGGATTAAGAAGGCGAGGACGTCATCGAGCTGAACGTGTGCTAATCGTGGAGGTGTCGTCAATTCGGTACTTGATCGGGATGGATCGTGAAGGTGTACGACCACATCAACCACGTTGATAAATGCTTCCGCTTAGCAATCTTCAAGGGTATGAAGATGCTCTCCCCCTCTCATAGCTATGCATCTCCATGGATAGATCTTGCGTGTGCATAAAATTTTTTTTGTTTTCCATGCAACATTCCCCAATGATTTTATTTTATGTTTTCGCTAGATCTATTTATCCAATCTCATACAATTTAATCTATCTCAATATCGAGGAGGGATTGGCAACACCTCTTACGTGTTGGGTTGCAAGTATTTGTTATTTGTGTGCAGGTACCATTTACATAATGTTGCTTGGTTGTCCTGCTGGATTGATAATCTTGGTTTCATAACTGAGGGAAATACTTACCGTTGATGTGCTGCATCATCCTCTCCTCTTCGAGGAAATACCAACACAGATACAAGCAATCATTCCCCCATAAGTCGGGATGAGACTCCGGAATTAAAATAAAAAGAGCCCAAAGAGCCCAAAATAAAAAAAGAGAGGCCAAAAAGCCCAAAAGAAAAAAGAGAAAAAAAGTGGGAGAAAAAGAGAGAAGAGACAATGTTACTATCTTCTTCCACACTCGTGCTTTAAAATAGCACCATGTTATTCATATAGAGAGTCTCCTATGTTGTCACTTTCGTATATCACTAGCGGGAATTTTTCATTACAGAACTTGGCTTGTATATTCCAGTGATGGGCTTCCTCAAATTGCCCTAGGTCTTCGTGAGCAAGCAAGTTCGATGTGCACCCACTTAGTTTTCTCTCGAGCTTTCATACATTTATAGCTCTAGTGCATCCATTGCATGGCAATGCCTACTCACTTGCACCAATATCAATTGATGGGCATCTCCATAGCCTATTAATTTGCCTAGTTGGCGTGAGAATTTCTTTCTCCTCTTTGTCTACTATCACCTTCTATTTCACCCATAGTGCTATATCCATGGCTCACACTCATGTATTGCGTTAAAGTTGAAAAAGCTTTAGAACATCAAAAGTATGAAACAATTGCTTGGCTTGTCATTGGGGTTGTGCGTGATAAATACTTTGTGTGATGAAGATAGAGCATGACAAGACTTTATGATTTTGTAGGGATAACTTTCAGTAGGCATGATATTTTGAAAATACATGATTGCTTTATTAGTATGCTTGAAGTATTATTGTTTTTATGTTAATATTAAACTTTTATTTTGAATCTCATGGATCTGAATATTCATACCACAATAAGAAAGATTACTTGATAAACATGTTAGGTAGCATTCCACATCAAAAAAATCTGTTTTTATCATTTACCTACTCGAGGACGAGCAGGAATTAAGCTTGGGGATGCTTGATACGTCTCCAACGTATCTATAATTTTTGATTGTTCTATGCTATTATATTATCCATCTTGGATATTTTATATGCATTAATATGCTACTTTATATCATTTTTTGGGACTAACCTATTAACCTAGTGCCCAATGCCAGTTGTCGTTTTTTCCTTGTTTTTGTCTTATACAGAAAATCAATACCAAACGGAGTCCAAACGTAATGAAACTTTGTGAGGATTTTTCTTGGACCAGAAGACAACCATGAAGCTTAGGGAGGAGGCCAGGAGAGCCACGAGTGGGCCACAAGCTCACAGGGCGCGCCCCAGGGGGGAGAGCCCTACAAGCTTGTGGGCCCCTTGTAGCCCCCCTAACCCTAATTCTAGCTCTATAAATACCCAAATATTCCTTGTACACCAGAGGGCACACAAAAAAATACTTTTCTGCTGCCGCAAGCTTCTGTTCTCGTGAGATCCCATCTTGGGGCCTTTTCCGGCACTCTATCGGAGGGGGATTCAATCACGGAGGGCCTCTACACCAACCTTGCTGCCCTTACGATGATGCGTGAGTAGTTTATCATGGACCTAAGAGTCCATAGCTAGTAGCTAGATGGCTTCTTATCTCTCTTTGATCTTCAATACAACGTTCTCCTCGATGTTCTTGGAGATCTATTCGATGTAATCTTCTTTTGCGGTGTGTTTGTTGAGATCCAATGAATTGTGGGTTTATGACCAGATTATCTATGAATATTATTTGAGTCTTCTCTGAACTCTTTTATGCATGATTAATATATCTTTGTATTCCTCTCCGATCTATTGATTTTGTTTGGCCAACTAGATTGATCTATCTTGCAATGGGAGAGGTGCTTTGTGATGGCTTCAATCTTGCGGTGTCCTCACCCAGTGCAGTAGGGGTAGTGAGGCACGTATTTGTATTGTTGCCATTAAGGATAAAAAGATGGGGCTTTACCATATTGCTTGGATCTATCCCTCTACATCATGTCATCTTGCCTAAGGTGTTACTCCGTTCTTGTTAACTTAATACACTAGACGCATGCTGGATAGCGGTCGATGTGTGGAGTAATAGTAGTAGATGCAGGCAAGAGCCGGTCTACTTGTCATGGACGTGATACCTATATTCATGATCATTGCCTTAGATATCGTCATAACTATGCGCTTCTCTATCAATTGCTCAACAGTAATTTGTTTACCCACCGTATATGCTTTCTTTAAGAGAGACACCCCTAGTGAAACCTATGGCCCCGGATCTATTTTTATCATATTATTTTCAGATCTATAAAACCAAAAACCCAAAAATACATTGTTGCAATTTATTTATCTTTATTTTATTTTATACTTTTACTTATGTTTTATACCTATCTCTATCAGATCCCACTCTTGCTTGTGACCGTGAAGGGATTGACAACCCCTTTTTTTGCGTTTTGTGCAGGTGCATCTATTGGAGACTTGTGTGCTCCTCCTACTGGATTGATACCTTGGTTCTTAACTGAGGGAAATACTTATCTCTACTTTGTTGCATCACCCTTTCCTCTTCAAGGGAAAATTTTACGCAAGCTCAAGAAGTAGCACTCACTTCCCTGCCCACTCCTGGTGATCTCTACGAGCCAGGTTGTGAAGCCTACAAGAAGGAGTTGGAAAGCATCTTCCAGAAGCCAGAACCCAATTTGAGCCAGATGTTGTCCATGATGAAGCCACTGCCTGCGGATGCTGAGTACCCCACTCATTTCTTTGTCAACGACCTTGAGTACTTGCCCCACACCACCTATCATATTCTTGGCATACTTTATGGCCAATCAAAGGGCACTCATCTTCTGTGAAGCTTGAAGGCACTATGAAAACATTGGTCTTCTATATTCTCAACGGCATCCGCTTCAACACGCACGATTTCTTCATCGGGCAACCCGCGGCTTAAGGCATTGATCTTTTGGCCAGAAATTCTATGTTCCATGGATAATGCGGCCGATTAAGCTTCGCTGCAACGTAAATTATCAAGCTTCAGCTCACAATCATGTTATCTTCCTGTCTGAAGTTGATATGTCTCCTGAAGCCATCTATCCTCAGCCTGCCAAAGAACCACTATGCAAAGACAATGCTGCCTTTCAAAGCTTCTCTGCTCCTCTTGAAGCCACTCATGTGCCCAATACTGCTGGTCGTGGTCCCCTTATCAGTCAGCTTCGTCTGCCGCATTGTGCTCACACTGATGCAACCACCAGCATAGTTCCTCAGAGGTATCAGAAGTGTGCTCGCGTCTTGACTGACAGGGAACGTCTAGTTTCTCTACATCAGAAGCATGATAGGCATCATGATTGGATGAAATGCCAAATGCAAAGTCTTCTTGTGGATGTCAATCGGATTCGCAACCTCTCCACTAAGAACTCTTTTGTTGCACATGAAGCCTACATGCAAGCTTGAAATAGCCTCACAATGCTCTATTCTGAAGATGATCTCATTGTTGATGGCTTCATCGAAAGATTCAAGTTCGACTGCAAGCCCCCAGAATCAGCTAGGTGGCGTCTTGCACCTTCAATTGAAGATTCTGACTACTCATCATCCCCTCCAACTATCGTTGCATGCGTCATTGATGAGGAGGACGACACTACTTCACCCGCTATGGCTTCACTGCACCAAGACGCTGCATCAGGCCCCTCTGCACTGCCCAACTCCACCGTCGACCCGGCTGCCCCAACATCTTCACCAACGCCTCCGGGGAACGTTTAGACACCCTATGTCTTCATTCCTTTTTGGTCATTCCATGACAAAAGGGGGAGAAGCATATGGGTTGATAGTCTTCAAGCGGGTCTATTGGGTCGGGTAATATATTTTTGTTAGGTTTTGCAACTCTCGTTTGTGAACAGTTGGCTTTTGAGTAGTAACACTTAAGTCCAGATGGGATGCCTGCTACATTTTTATTGTTTTTTTGATTGCATGGTTGAATTTCTATCTTATGCGCATGAAATCACTCTGCAAACGCCCATTTATCATTGTGCATATCATTATCTTCAATACATTCTTGTATGCACTATGATTTGACTTCATGAATAGAGGGAGATCTCCACAAAGCAAAACCTGCAATGTGCATTTGCATTCAAAGGCAAATTACTTATATGCACATCTTCAGGGGGAGCCCATTCAACTTCATGAAGCCAATGACCACATACTTTAGCTTTCACAGATTTTTTATCCCCGTTGAAAAATTCAACCAGTTTGTAATCAATCACCAAAAAGGAGGGGATTGTAAGTGCATCTAGTGCCACCCTAGTTGGTTTTGGAGTATTGATGACAAACGTGGTTGAGGGACTAATGTGTTTTTGAGATTGATAGGAGAACGCGGGTAGAGGTCCCTATTGATTCGGTTTACCCATCGAAGTTGACCCCTAAATATGTATGAAGACATTGGTGGTTTGCGAAGACATTCACGTCAAAGATAATGACATGTGAAGACATTCGCTTGAAGATAATGGAGTGCGAAGACATAGTTTCTTTCGTGGTTTTATTTTCTTCTTTCTTGAGTCATAGGAACCACCGAACTGTCAAGTGGGGTTCAAGTGAACAAAGTCAGAAAACGAATGTGATGCTCAACCCAAATCCTATATCTTCAAGTGAAGACAATGAGTGAAAATGTTATCCTGAATTGGATAAGTCAGCTTTCCTTGGAGCCCAAGTCAAGCTGCCGTGTGTGTTTGAAATCCGATCGTTGGACACGTGGCGGTTCCCCAATGACCAAGGGTAATTTTGGACAAATCATGTTGGGTTGCCCCTGGCTATAAATAGCCACCCCTCCACCATAAATTGGTGGCTGCTCAGAATTAGTGCATGACTTTTGTCGTTTGAGAGCAACCCACTACCGAAGCTCTTGAGAGAGAATCCTTGCAAGGACAAAACCCAAAACACCCAGAGCCCAAAGAGTGTTTGGCATCACTAAAGTCCTTCTGTCCGGGTGATCTGAAGACTTATTACACTTGAAGACTATGATCTTCCAGTCGGTTAGGCGTCGCGTTCTAAGGATCCAAGAGTCATTGTGGATCGTCGGTGAACGAAGTCTATGAAGGTTTGGAAGTCTACCTTGAAGACTTACCAGAGTGATTGGGCGAGGACTAAGTGACCTTAGCTCAAGGGGAATAAGGTGAAGACATGGTCTTCTGAGTTCAATCTCAGCCTTCCTAACCAGACGTACAATTACCACAGCAACTAGAACTGGTCTACCAAATCCTTGTCTTCGTCAAGCTATTGATTCTATCACTTCACCCCTTTACTTATAGTTTAGCTTCGTGAAGTCATTTCTTGTCTGCTCTAATTGACTTCTTTGTGTGAAGACATTCTCTTTGATTGCATATTTGGCTTCATACTATCTTCCCATTCCGGTATGTTCTACCTAGCTGCTATTTGTCTTCGTGCTTACTCCGGACTGTCTCTTTGACTATGGCATGGCTAGTGTAGTTTATCTTCCGCTGCATACTGTGTAGGTGTTATCTGCTTATCTGTCTTCGAAGATATTGCATATCTTGAAGACTTTTATAGTAATCGCCTATTCACTCCCCTCTAGTCGATACTAGCACTTTCAGGGCAGCTATCTCCACTTGCGACATCTACATGGTGGATACCCCCAGAGAAGGAGGAGGAGATAAACAACCTCCCAAACAATGACATACAGGGCGTTGCAATAAAAGCAATGGCAACAGCGAGGCAAGCAATGACGACACTAGAAATGGTGACACCACCAACAATGACGTTGCACAGGATGGCGCCGACAAACCAACAGCCCGATGGTGACACGACAATGGTGACAATATCGGCAACGGGGGTAACGACAACGACAGCGGGGATGACGAGGACCCCGAGGACACCAACTACCACCCTAAGTCCGAGGAAGATAAAAGCCTCAGCCCCGATGAGTTTATCATTTTCAAGGAGTCCCTCGAACCACCTCAGTTCGAAACCTTCCGCAAGTAATTGTCCAATACGACCAAGAGCATTAAGCAGAAAACCCAGCAACTGAAATTCGATTAGGATGAGCTCAATGGTAGATGGGTTGAACTCCTCAAGTTCGAACAAGATCTTGAGGACAAGCTTGCGAAGACCGGGGCTAATAAATTTTACCCCTGAAGAAATTTTCTTCAAGAGCTTGACGAGGAGGGTGGCGACAACATGCTATCTAAGCGCGAGTGGGCCGAACAGCCCGATCGCCCACCTCAGGGGCGGTGGGTTGATGTTGACCCGGTGAGCCCCGTCGGCGGTGAAGGTGAGGGAGCCAAAGGTGAGGCTCTGCCCCGACGGGAGCCCACCGGAGGCTGGGGAAGATCCAATCTAAGACCGATCTCCATCCACTACTCGCTGCTAGTGCGGAGAGCAGAGAGATGGCAGAGAGATGGGTGAAGGAAGTTGAGGGTAACTATGCCGCACTTTGGGAAACAACACAACGTCTCAAGCCCGACTCTTGGCGTGCAGCCGCCGCCGCCGCACATGTGCTTGGAGTTGCATCGCTCAGGCCTCTAGTTGTGAAAAAATTATCGATTTGGCCATTCCCACTCAACAGGTCCGCAGGTGTTTTAAGATTTGTGCGGGTCAATATTTTGATGCGACCCAGTCAACAAACAACCCAATTTCATACCACACGGGCCACCAAACACGCCCCTATTGCACGCTCTCATCCTTGCCGAAGATCTGGTTTTAAACCAAGTAAAGATGGCTTCTAACTGTCTGAGAGTCATTCAAGATTTTCGGTCTGACATGCAGCTCGGTGATAACTGCATGATCATTAAAAAGATAAAACACTAAGTGATCTTCTTTCTTGGCTTGTGACATAGGACATGAACGACGCTCATGTAATATGGAGGCTAATAGACTAGCTCGTTTCGCATCCTCACCTTGTGATCTTCTTTGTATCCCAAAATGAACATCGTTACATTAAACAAAGAGCGCGGTTCAACTAGAAAAAAACTTGTGAAAAGGAGAAAAATCTGAGAGCCTGGCAACCGGGACCCGTTTGGCAGGGAGACGTAGCAAACACTTCCCCCGTCCTCGACGCAAACTATAGCAACCTCAAGAGAACAGACTAGCTTCTTCTCCAAGTCCAGTTCCTTCTACCCATTGGGCCGGCCGCCATTGAGAGTTTGCTTCCTCCGCTCCGTGTCATCTCTGCAGGAAATCCGCCATCGCTCGCCCGGTACTGCGGCCCCTCCCCCGTCCCTTCTTCTCCCGCCTTCCTCCCCCCATCTCCTAGATCCCGCCGTCCAGTTAGGGTTGAGTCTTACTTCGGATTGGATAGTCCCGCCATGGCGAATTCGTGTCTTTATTTTGTAAAATGTCAGTAGGATCCAGTTTCTCCGATTACAGTCGTGGTCCGGTGCTTCTGTTAGCTCGCGCTGCTTGATTTGGTTTGAGGACGAGATCTGGCTCCTGAGGGCTCAAACGGAGCGATTCTTAAAGGGGGATTCTCAGTTCTAGGTTGTTGCATCTTCATATGGGTTTGTTCGTTAGCTGACGAGCCAACTCTATTCGCAAAATACCCGTGGAACCTCACCGAATTGAGAAAAGGGGAATTATCAATTTAATTTAACGCCTTGTTGCTTTCCATCAAGAAATCATCATATAGGCTGAAGGCTTAGGGTACAATGGCGATTTCGCCCAATTTTCTTAACTTTACTTACTGTATCTCACAAGTCTTTTTCTTACTGTATCTCTCAACTCTAATCAGTATGCATGTCAGCCATGACGGTGGTAGGGTTTAGACCATGCCCGCTACCAAGGTTGTCGGTACATATGTTCTAATTTTCAAGTCTGCAATGTGATGTAGCTATTCCAAAATGCATAGGAGCCGACTTACCTTCTGAAACCTTAAGCTGTTCTTTTGCATTTTAAGTCGCTGATATTAGGATCTGTACAAGTATATCTGCATCCCAAATCCTAATGTTAGGCCTAGTTGAATAGCTATGTCTTGAAACTAGTTTATTGAGCCATTGTACTGCCTGAGCTCCTCTTAATACGTTCCTCTCCAGATGATTCAGTATAATGTTTGGTGTATTAACTAGATGTTTTGTTGGTTGCCAAAGATGGTGAATTTAGTGTCTGATCTTAGGTTCTGTATAAGTATATCTGTTTTTCATTCTTGACTTTGGGCCTCAGTAAATAATAAGGTGCTACAACTAGTTGCGTACCAATTGAGCCATTAAAGCTGTTTATTTGGTTTATGTTGGCCGAGCTTCTCTTCATTTTATGCCCTCCAGATACTTGATTATTATGTGTTGTCCACTCTATTGGTTATTATTTACACTGCCTTCTTGGTCAACCTGATTTATTTTTGAATAATCCATATCCTGTTGTAACAGGGTGTACTGACCATGTCTGCGATGCAATCATCGTATCTTCCTGCTACCACTGAGTCAATTGCAATGGCTCAGGAAGCTAAGGATGCTTCAGAGTCCATTTTAATCCTCTACCGTGTGCTTGAAGACCCGTCTTCTTCTTCAGATGCAGTTAGAACAAAAGAAGTTGCCATTACAAATCTGACAAACTATCTCACAAAAGAGAACAGAGCCGAGGAGCTTAGGAATCTGTTGACCCAGCTCAGGCCATTTTTCGCGCTGATTCCCAAGGCAAAGACCGCAAAGATTGTACGTGGCATCATTGATGCCGTTTCCAAGATACCTGGAACATCTGATCTTCAGATCTCACTCTGCAAGGAGATGGTGGAATGGACACGTGCAGAGAAACGTACCTTCCTCAGGCAGCGTGTTGAAGCAAGACTAGCAGCCCTTCTTTTGGAAAGTCAGGAGTACACTGAAGCTCTTAACCTTCTTTCTGGTCTTATCAAGGAAGTGAGGAGGCTGGATGACAAATTGCTTCTTGTTGACATTGACCTTCTGGAGAGCAAACTCCATTTCTCTCTAAGGAACCTTCCAAAGGCCAAGGCTTCTCTGACTGCCGCAAGAACTGCAGCGAATGCCATTTATGTTCCGCCAGCGCAGCAGGGCACTATTGACCTGCAGAGTGGAATCCTTCATGCCGAAGAGAAGGATTACAAGACTGCCTACAGTTACTTCTTTGAAGCGTTTGAAGGGTTTAATGCACTGGACGACCCTAAGGCCATCTTCTGCTTGAAGTACATGCTTCTGTGCAAGATAATGGTCAACCAAGCTGATGATGTTGCAGGAGTGATCTCGTCTAAGGCAGGCCTGAAGTATGTTGGTCCTGATGTGGATGCTATGAAAGCTGTTGCGGATGCCTACTCGAAACGATCTCTGAAGTACTTTGAAACCGCTCTTGGTGACTACAAGGCCCAGCTGGAGGAGGATCCTATTGTCCACAGGCACCTCTCGTCTCTGTATGATACCCTCCTGGAGCAGAACCTGTGCAGGCTGATTGAAGCCTACTCAAGGGTGGAGATTGCGCACGTAGCGGAGATGATCGAGCTGCCAATCGAGCATGTTGAGAAGAAGCTGTCACAGATGATCCTGGACAAGAAATTCGCAGGGACTCTGGATCAGGGTGCGGGCTGCCTCATCATCTTCGAAGACGCCAAGACGGAGGCGATCTTCCCTGCTACGCTCGAAACAATTTCGAATGTGGGGAAGGTTGTCGAGAGCCTTTACATGAGGTCAGCAAAGATCATGGCTTGAGGAGATGTTTTGTTCCCCAGTTAAATCTTACACTAGAGCTCTGCTAGAGTCTCCAGGACATGAAATCCGTGCGTGTTGCCATTATTTCTTCCTTGCAAATTGTCTTGTGTTGGCTCTATAAAATGTCTAGCTCATGGACAAGAAGACACGAATGTTTCTGCGTGATGAAAATACAGTTAGCACCTGCTGATATGAACCATTTCCGTTCTAGTGCAATGTGTAATGTTCTGTTTTTTTTTTTTTTTTTTTTTTTGTGTGTGTGTGTGTGTGTGTGTTGGTGCTGGTGCAACGTTGCCGATTCACTGCAGTAATGCAAGATTAGCTTGCTTGTTTGGTTAAAGGGGTTAGTGGCGATTGAGGTGGCAGATTAGTGGAGGCGCAGGTCCAAATTAGCAGGGAGATTTAGGGGCCCTAGATGTAAGCGGAGTCCCTCATTGGGGTCAAGGGTCAAGGGCTGGAGAAGACGAGACATGCGGGCGTGCAGTGCATGCGTGCGCGGGAGAAGCGGCCATGAAACGCACAGACCAACCATTCCTCCTTCCCCCACCCGCCTTTATATAGGCTCGCCGCGCCGGCCACGATCCATCCGTCATTCCTGGGTCACCACCTGACCGCCAGCCATGGCCGCCGCGAAGGAGAGCAGCCCTGACCCCGACGCCAGCGCCACCGCCACCGCGGCGCCGCCCACGCCCATGTCAGCGCCGGCGTCCTTCAAGTTCAACGTGCACGCGCCGGAGTTCGTGCCCATGTCGCCCACCGCCACGCCCATGTCCGCCCCCGCGGGCGGGTACTACTCGCCCTTCCTGCAGATGCAGCCGGCGCCCGACTGGAGCTTCCTCCATGACCACGAGCCCGTCTTCTTCATGCCCGACTTCGCGCACGCCAAGTTCGCCGCCGCCGCCGCCGCCAGCAACAGCGCCCAGGCCAAGGGCAACGGCGGCGGCTCCGCCGACGTCGCGCAGAAGATCGTCAAGCAGGTCGAGTACCAGTTCAGCGACATTAACCTTGTCGCCAACGAGTTCTTGCTCAAGATCATGAACAAGGACTCCGAAGGCTACGGTAAGCACAAGAAACAATGTTCATTCACAGGACATTGTACGTATTTCATTCTTGTGCAGCGCAGCGAAAGAGTGCTACAGTATAAAATATTCAGACTAAGCTAGACATCATTTCTTTACATGCATACAGTTCCCCTGTCAGTCATTTCATCATGGAAGAAGATCAAGTCTCTGGGAGCAACCAACCAGATGCTGGTCAAGGCTCTCCGCACCTCCACAAAGCTTGTAATTAAGCTGCTCCTTGCAACCTATAGCCATTGTTTGTTGCACCTAGCAGATGAAGCATCCTTCTCACAGGATAATGAAATTTTGGCTGCAGATTGTGAGCGATGATGGGAAGAAAGTTCGGCGCAGGCAGCCCTTCACCGAGAAGCACAAAGAAGAACTTCAGGTCACTGACTTGTTGCAAAGACTCCATCTCATGTCTAGTCTGCCCACCCACCCACAACTGAACCACCTTCTTTTTTTTGTCTGCGCAGTCTCGGATGATCGTAGCTGAGAATTTGCCCGAGGACTCATCAAGAAACAGCCTTGAGAAGGTCTTCAGTGTCGTTGGAAGGTCAGATAAGGCAATTAATTCCCCTCAGTTTGCAAATTGTCGCCAAATAAACATATGTAGGAACTGATGTCGTCCATTAACGATGTAACTGGCATGCCAATCAGTGTGAAGAACATCAAGATATGCCACCCCCAAGAGCCTAGCTCAGCCAGGGCTTCCAAGTCAGACACACTTGTGAGTAACAAGGTATCTATTTCACCTCTTCAACTCAACTCAACTCTTAGTGCACCACCAGAGGATCTATATGTGTCACAATCATCATACCATCTAAGGCTCGTTGTGTAGATCGACAAGTTTGATGTTTGCCTAGATCAGGTCCAGAACAGTAAACATTTTGTTTTCCAGCAAAATTATGTTGTAACTATTTTACCTTGTGCTCTTGTGGAAGATGCATGCTTTAGTCGAATATGAGACCTCACAGCAAGCTGAGAAAGCAGTGAGTATTTACCACCACAGTACTGGTCATTTTTTCAGGTCATTGGCTCTTGATGTAGTTAGACTGATGGGTGCACCTTCAAAATAATTCCTGACAGGTAGAGAAGCTAAACGATGAGCGGAACTGGAGGAAAGGCTTCCGTGTGCGCACAGTACTCAGGCGCTCTGTAAGAACCCTCTTGTTACAAATCAGCATTGATCATCAGCTACTCGTATCTGTTTTACTGCAACTCCATGATTTTGTCACAGCCCAAGTCAGTAATGAGGCTGAAGCGGCCTGATTTCGACCACTACGCTGGTTCCGATGACGAATCGCCACACTCACAGGTGTCATCCGACTCTCCAACTTCAGAAGCTATCCATTCACCTGAAGCTCATGTAAGCACATCACTGGCTACAGTTCCAGTGCCGATTTCCATTCAGTTGGACAGGCAGGTTTCTTGTCTGATGCAAAGTGCCAATTTCACAGCCAGAGGATCACCAGAGTGGGGCCAAGAAAGGGTGGGCAAGAGGGCGAGGGAAGCTCCATATCGTGGCGCCGCACAGCCCGCAGTCTGCTCCCGCAGGCGCAGTCGGCGGCCACTTTGACCCATCGAGCCCTCGCCAGGCGTCCCAGAAATGCCCATTGAGCCCCAGGCAGGTTTCTCCGAAGTGCCCATTCAGCCCCAGGCAGCCTCCCCAGGGCCCGAGGATGCCCGACGGGACACGTGGGTTCACAATGGGCCGGGGGAAGCCAGCGGCATCATCCGTGGCAGCCCGGACGGTTGCTGCTCCTCCTCCGGCTCCTGTTCTTGTCTAGTTCAGTTCCTGCAGGTTAACTGCTACCTATAGTGTATTTCTGAGCAATGAACTCTGTATCTCTATGGATACAAGTGGTTGACGAGCCTTTTTTTTTCTTACCTTCCTTTTTTAAGACCCTATAAATAAAACTGGCTGGCTGTTGCCGTATTTAAATGCAAGGTTGTAATATTTTTACTGTTTCACGGAAAGTATGAGATCTTCTTAAAGTAACAGCTGAAAGAATGCTTGGTGATGAGTATTTGCCTTTGTTTTCATCGTTGCAAGCTACTATAACAGAGCTACAAGTTACTTATAAGTAATACGTACATGATTACACACCCAGAATTTGAGGAGAAACTAACTTTGCACCAAAAACTACCAGCCAATTCGTCTTCTCAACTGGATCAATTTAGGCAGGTTAAAATTCAGTCACTACACATGAACTTCTGGAGGCTTATTTTATTTAGATTTGCAACTCTCACCTTCATTCAGGAAAGCAAAGAATTTAAATAAACTTCACCCAAGAAAAAAGGTGCGTACCGACCTTCATGAGAGTCAACACAAACGAAACAAACTAGCATGCATCGGTGTTTCATCTCACAAAGAAAGTACAGTTCTACATGAAATTTTATGCAAACCTATCATTTAGCATGCAACTAATTAAAGGTCAATGCCTTTTTGATCTGGAAATAACCTCACCAACATGATCCATGTTCATCACTTGTCTCTGCATGCTAGCAATCTGTGCCTTCAGTATTCTGATCTCCATCTCCATCCTAGTTTTCTCAGCAATGCGAGCATTTTGCACATCTTCTAAAATATTAAGTGCACATTGCTCTTGTCTCCATCGAGGCGTCTCTTCTGGTGGACCTGTCACCAACTCCACTGCACCATCTCTTCCACAAACCCTCCCATTGTCATGCAATGGAACTTTGATATCCTTGCTGACTGAAACTGGTTCCAGAGCTCCATGTCGAGAATAATACCCAGCATTGTTTATATGTGTACTCTTTGATGGATCAGAACGAATTCTTTCCTGATATACTGTGATGTCTTTCAGATAGACAGATATACTGCCACTATGTATTCTCCTGACCTCTTCAGTACTTGGTCGGCCAATTTTACTGGGCTGGCAACCTGTGTTTACTGGATCAGAAACATGCTTCCCATAGTTTCTTATCGATTCTTCAGCCCCTTTGTTATTATTCTCACCCCGGTGATCCATACCTGAAGGAGCAACTGAAGCACTCTCTGTGTAGGTCTGCTCTTGTTCAGACGCTTCATCATTCTCTCTACCAGTGGACAACTCTGTCTTATTCTCTAAAATTTCTTGTTTCACTTCCATCTCATGTTCAGACTCTGATTGAAGAGCCCCCTTGGACTCTTTTCTTGCAGCTTGATTCCATCCAGAGTCTTCAACATCTGATTTATTGTGGTCTCCCAATGGCACACATTTCTGCTGGTTTTGGTAAGAAACTTTATCCTCTGCCATATTAACAGCTTGTGTACAAAGAGCATCATTATTCATTTGCATTGTCCCATCAGGTTTCGCTTCACCACATTCAGGTGCATCTGTGTTAACCAACATTCTCCCTGTGTTCTCATCTGTTGCTCTCTCGTCCTGCTTCTCCAGCACCGCCGGCTCCTGTGGATCTGATTTATTGTGGTCTCCCAATGGCACACATTTCTGCTGGTTTTGGGAAGAAACTTTATCCTCGGCCATATTAACAGCTTGTGTACAAAGAACATCATTATTCATTTTCAAGGTCCCATCAGGTTTCGCTTCACCACATTCAGGAGCATCTGTGTCAACCAACATTCTCCCTGTGTTCTCATCTGCTGCTCTCTCGTCCTGCTTCTCCAGCACCGCCGGTTCCTGTGGATCTGATTTATTGTGGTCTCCCAATGGCACACATTTCTGCTGGTTTTGGGAAGAAACTTTATCCTCGGCCATATTAACAGCTTGTGTACAAAGAACATCATTATTCATTTTCAAGGTCCCATCAGGTTTCGCTTCACCATATTCAGGAGCATCTGTGTCAACCAACATTCTCCCTGTGTTCTCATCTGCTGTTCCCTCGTCCTGCTTCTCCAGCACCGCCGGTTCCTGTGGACAATATCCATCAGATTCTACTAGTATATGTATATAGAGAGACCGACACGCAAGGGGTGGGGTTAGGGATCAGAGCTCCATTACTTTCTCCATGCATAAATCCCACTGGTTCCGTGTTCCCACGTCACCACTATCATTGGCGCTCATGTCTTCCAAGATCCTCCCATCTCCAACACCATTGTCCTGTTTGTCCTGCCTTGCCTGCAACTGAAAAACAGCTTTGTCAGATTGAATCATAGTTAACTCAGATGGCTATTCTAAAGTTGTACTTGCCTCCTCGGTGCCACACGCTTCCATATTTTGTATTCCTTCAACACAATTAGCCTTGTTAACATCCACGATAGCCACAGTGGTATCTGCTCCACCACCACCAAGTGTATCGACCAGTACCAAGGGTCTTGCATTTCCTTCTGTGATTATACACCCCAGTTCTTTTTCCGATGCTTGTTCCTGTAAAAGAGTATGATCAGACTCCACCAATGAAAGAAACATTATATTGTCAGTAGACTCACTTCCTTAATGTCCAAATGCTCCTGATTCTGTATTCCTTTGGTAGACAGGACCTCATTAATTTTGGTCTCAGGTGAATCAGCTTGAAATTCACAGCACCCAAGCGTAATGACATCTCCTAACATTGCCATTTTCTTGTTCTCGATTGTAGGTCCTAAATCTTGTCTTTCCTCCGTTGTTTGTTGCTACAAAAGATCAACTATCAGGACTCAGAAAAGATATTTCAGATGGAGATTCTGCAAGTGCACTCACCTTGTCCAAGTCCAAAGCCTCCTGGTTCTGAATTTCGATTGTAGACCAAGTTTCATCAACCTCCATAAGAACCAAATCATTAGATCCATCTCCTACCATATGGCTGTCTTCCAATATTTGTGTCTCCTTATTTGTGAATATTATTCCACACTCATCTATCTGTTTAATAGACACTTCCTGCAAAAGAGAACAATCATATTAACTACTCTACCAGTTAATACAGTAAAAGATTTACAAGCATACTCACCTCATGCATGTCCAAAGTTCTGTGGTCATCTACTCCTTGAATCTCCATAGCAGATCCAACATACAATGATTCCCTCTCATTTATCAACCCAACATCCTGAAGGCAGTGCTTCTCCGTCATGCCTTCAACAGGAACTTCCTTCTGCCCTTCTTTTGACTGTATGATGGCTGGGCTACATAACAAACTATTGATTGAATTCTTTAAAGATTCCACTGTATCGTTGTCAAATTCTTTTTCCTGTTCCTGAGTGATTTCTTTGGGATTTTCCTCAACACCTATCCTTGTGAGTGTTTTGCTTTGTCCATCCACCTGCTCCACTAGAGTAATTTCTTCAATGTAGTTGTACATATATCCTGCTGTCAGTGCTTCCCCTTGTCGTTCTTCTGCCTGTTTAACCCCAAGAGCATCCTTGGTATTCTCCTCGGTATCTTTCGCCCTTAACACCTTGCGTTCCTCCCCTTCTTCTCGTTTCACTTGGTAAACCTCTTTGGACCCATCGACTTCTTTCTCTGGTAAATCCAAGCCACCTGCATTGGGCTTTTGCTTGGCATCTTTCTCAATTGGTGCCTCATCGTTTATGTTCACGTGCTTTCCTTGTGGAACTTCCCCATTATCTTCTTCAATATCTTTCTTGGCCTGCTTTGCATCTTTCTCAATTGGTGCCTCATTGTTTATGTTCGCGCGCTTTCCTTGTGGAACTTCCGCATTATCTTCTTCAATATCTTTCTTGGCCAAGCACCCGGCTTCGTCCCTTGCTGGAAGGTCTATTTGCAGGATGCTGTCGGACCTATCATTGCCCCTCATGGTCCCATTGGCTTGTTCTACTTCCGCATTCACTTCGGGTACTGCCTTGACCTTACCATCAGTACTTTCCTCCATTGGCCCATGAGTGCCATCAATCCCTATACTTCTCAATTCAGAATTTTCTTCAAACTTCTTGTCTGCAACTCCCTTAATCAAAACCTTCGTATGTTTGGTTTCTGCATGCTCTACGTCAAAAACTTCCTGAAGCTTACCATCAGTATCTTCCTCCATTGGCTTATGAGCTCCTTTCATTTTTGCACTTTGTATATCAAACTTCTCATCTGCATCTTCCTTCATCAAATTCTTTACCTCTTCCATTTCTGCATGTGTTATACCAGGAAACTCTGCTAGCTTATCATCATCATTGTTCTCTATGAGCTCCCTAGCCTTTTCCGCTTCTGCATGTGCACCTTCAAGAACATCTCCAGGCTCCTCAACAGTATCTCTCCTTGTTAATCTCTTACCATCATCCATATCTGCATGCCCTGCTTCTGTAGCTTCCTCAGGTTTCTCAGTATCAAACTGTGCACGCATCTCTGCCTCTGCAATGTCTACATCCTCTACTTCAGCAACTTCGTTGTGCCCTTCATTTGAACCTCCATTTGCCATAGTATTAATTTGTACATGTTCTGCATCCTCTACTTCTGCAACTTTCTTGTGCACATCTTCAGCGTCTTTCTGTGTTAGATTCAGAGCTTTATCCACGTCTGCACTCCCTTCTTCAGGAACACCCAAAAGAACTGCAGCCATATTAATGTCAGTGACCACTGCCTCCACTGTTTGAGGAACATTTTCGTGTTCACCCTCATTGTCTTTTTCCATAAGAGAAATGTCTTCCCCACATTCTACAATGTCAACTGGAGGAGCTTCCTGAGGCTTCTGCTCGCTATCTTTCATAGCCATCTGATCGCTTTCTCCTCCAGTCTCTTCTTTACAGGAAATCTCCCTCTCCTCATCGGCGACAAAACCTAAAGCGGTTTCTTCATCATTTGTTGCCTCTCCAGCAGCAGCACAAGTATCCTCCATTATGCATGACATTTCAACACATTCACCAACATCATTTGCCTGCTGAACTAGAAGTATTTCCTCAGGCAAAGCCACTGTCTCCTGAGGATTGTTCGTAACACCTGCATAGGCTCCTTGTTTGCTCCCTGACAAGACTCCAATAGAATGACTTGTTCCCTCCCCAACCCTTCCAACTCCTTCTGAAACTACGGTACCTTCAATAGCCACCGCTACATTACCCTTTTCTTCTATGTCTTTCGTGACAAGAGCAACGACTTCTTCGGGTCTATTTGACATACCACGAGACTCGTCAACTGCAAGTTTGGCTTTCTTCTCCAACTCCTGAGTAACAATGGTGCCTTCTTCTGGTCTACCTGTAGCATCAAGACGCTTATCTTCAAGAGGATTAACTATTTTTTCCTCCATCATCACAGCATCGCCTCCTTCAGGTGCACTAGAGAAATTTGTGGGCTTATCAACTGTGATAGCTTCCTCTATGACATCCTCGCTGAAATCAACATCAGTCAAGAGATCACTGTATTCTTCTCTCTCCATAGATACTGCAGGTTTAACCTCCTCAGGCATATTAGGGACAGCAGGAGGTTCCTCTCGGATCAGCTCACTGGTTATTTTCAAAATCTGGTCACCCCATTCATCCTTGGCATCTTCATTGAATGTAGAGATTTCAGTTGACACCACTGTCTCGTCAAAATATGGCTCATTCACTAAATGATCTACATCACCTGCCATAGAGCCCTTCAAATACACACCTTTGTACTTTGTCCCTACCAGAGACTTAGCCATGAAGTTTCCATCATCTCCCCTACCCAGATTCATATCCCTATCCTTCCTCAGATTTACAGTAGGAGTTGGCACCTGCTTCCTTGGCACAAGAAGTACAATATCATCTCTAGTCCCAGCACTAGCTGACAGGGACTTGTCTGATCCAGCAACAGATTTTGGCGAGGATCCCCTTTTGCAGCTGCCACCACTAGTTCCACTGCTCCCGTTCCTTCCGGCTGCAAGCCAATCCGACAGCTTCGCATCATACAACTCCTCAAGTTTTCGCTTTTTATCATTATTAGGGGAGATTCGAGCCTTCTTCATTTTCCGCTCCCTTTCTGCCTCGGCTTCCATGGCTGCCCGTGTCTTCTTCACCTTACGCTTGGAAAGCTTCCCTTCCACAGAAATGCTTCCTGCCCCAACATCAAGGTCAGGTGGCAATGGCTGCGTCCACCACTCTGCATACCGAGCGGTGACTCCTGGTTCAGAGCAAGGGGTAAAGATGGCTACGTTCTTCCCCTCCAAATCGTAGGTCTTCCATGCAACCTCCCAATCCTCATTTGCTCGGCGAACATCCCCAGGCACATCTTGGTCCAGTCCAAACTGCATTGCAACGCGGTGTGGGAGGTACTGCTCAATGCAATCCATCCCCACTAGCTCACAAGCATGCAGGCAATGCGCGAGTGAAATCAATTCCTCATCTTCGTTTATATCACTGCCACGAACCCACCCGCTATGATCCTTGCATGCTTGCTCCGAGCTGGTATAGGGCCGCCATAAAAAGTTCCTCCCCGAATTGAGGACCTCGCGGATCATCATTGGATTCATCTTCTTGCTCACATCATGCCAGCTAGCAGCCCTTGGCTCGCCATCCTTGATGAGGTTGGGTTTTCCATCCCAGAGTACAGGGAACCGCTCCCACATCCATAACTGAAGGATGTAGAGGGGCGCATGAACTGACAAGGGAGACAGCAATTCTGCATTGCCGCCTGTTGCGCCTGCGGCCACCAAGTAAGTCTTCATCTCACGCAGGTCCCGGTACAGGGACGCGAGCACGGCTGGCCCAAGGGCGACGCGGTCACCGCGCGCCATGCGGACAGCAAGCGGGAAGAGGGACTGGCGCATGGTGGACTCCGGGTGGCCTGGGAGCACGAAGCGCGTGAGCCAGAGCGCAAGGAAGGCGGCGTGCTCGATGACGGCGTCCATGTCCGTGTCCGTGAGGAAGTGCTTCATCCAGGCGGCGTGGTGCGCCTTCTTGCAGGCGCTCCGGTTGAAGTCGAGGCGCACCCCGTTGAGCGCCGCCTCGTCCGGGCGCCACTGGTGCGGCAGCGGCGCGGGCACGGGGGAGCCGTCGGCGGGGAAGCCCCCGAGCACGGCGACGTCCTCGAGCGTGATGGTGGCCTCGCCCCAGGGGAAGACGAAAGTGCTTGTGGAGGGGGACCAGAAGGAGGCGAGGTGGAGCACGGCGGAGGCATCCCTCTTGATCCTGTAGGTGGAGGCGAGGACGGCGTCAAAGATCCCAAGTTCCCGCCAGAGGCGCTCGTGGATCGGGCGTAGCTTGGCGACCCAGAGCTCCCAGTGGCGCGGGGCGCCGAGCCAGCCCCTGAAGGCGACGCGGAACTCGGCGGCGGTGGCGGCGGAGGGAGGGGGAGGCGGGCGGAAAGGGGGCGGGCCAGGGGCACGGTCGATAGGGAGGAGGACGTGGGCCAGGCGGCGCTGAGGAGCGCCGCCGTCCGAGTGCATGTCCATGGGGAGCTCCTGGACAAGAAGGAGCTCGTCGTCGGAGGAGGACATGGTGACGGCGACGGCGACGGCGATGCCGGTGGCGTCTCTTGGAAGAAGATTGGTGGGTTTAGTGTGGGGGGTTAGATCAGTGGATGAACAACGGACAGATCAGAGGATGCATCTTCATCTTGAATGACCCAATTCCTCTCCCCTCACGGTCTGACAGCCAGTCTTCTGCCCCCGCTTGGGTCATTGGTAATGGTGCCATCCGAGGCACTTTCAATTCTGCTTTAATCTGTCAAAAGGAATCTTCTTTTTTCATGAGAGGTGATCTTATCATTTATTTATTTCCTTCTGTTTTGCAGACGCAAATGCATACTCCTTCCGTTCCAAGGTTGGGAGTATAAAGTTAGTACAAGGGTGAGAGTGGCAATAGAGCACACGAGCTCGCTTGCTCCTGTTAGCTGCACCAATGGAACAATCACACGTGGGCACATGTATTAAGTGTGGGTGTGCAAAACAGGGAAGGATACACAGCATCCACAGTAGCATACGGTGACAGGTTCCGTTTAATGTGACGGCATGAAGACGGTAGGACATGCAACGGGAGATGCACATATGTTCCGTCGGTACAACATGCTATTTATTATATATATTTTTGCAAGAAATACTACTTATTATAATTAGAGAACAATATATTTTTCGTTCCCCAACTTTTGTCGGATTCTAATTTTTTTGCGGGGATTCTAAATTTGATCCCGCAACTTTGAAATCGGACAACTTGCACCCTCAGCTATTGAAACTGGACAACTTTCACCCCGACTTTGATTGCGCTGACTCCAATTCATGTATTATTTTCAAATTCGTGAATATTCTAAAATTCACATACATTTTTCAAATCCGCTTAATTTTCCAAGATTTCGCAAACTTTCCAAGTTCGCGTAGTTTTTTTTTTCAAATCCATGTTTTTTTTCTGAAATCCCTGTACTTTTCAAATCCATGTATCTTTTCCAAGTCCGAGTATTTTTTTAAAGAATCACATACCTTTTTTTCAAATGCATTAATTTTTTTAAAAATCGTGAACTTTTCAAATCCATGTACTGTTTTCAAGTTCACATACTTTTTTCAAATTCACGTGCTTTATTTGGAAAAATCATGAATTGTTTTAAAAAATCTGAAATTTAAAAAGGTATGCGGATCTGAGAAAGTATACTAATTTGAAAAAAACATGGGTTTGAAAAATTAGATGAACTTTAGAAAAGTACGCGAATTTTAAAAAATTACCTGAACTTGAAAAAATTAAGTGGATTTTGAAATAGTTCATGGATTGGAAGAAAATACGCGGATTTGTAAAATTGTCCAAACTTGAAGAAAGTATGCAATTCTGAAAAAATTATGTGAACTTAAAAAAGTACGTGAATTGAAAAAAAAGGCCGCTCGATGTTACCATCAGTTCACACCTTGGACACATACCTTGCACATATCGATATACAAAACCAAAAATAGTGTCTCATCTGATGCATGGACGTCCGTCGCTCTGTGTCGTACTAATGTTGCCTCTTCGATCCCAAGCGAAGCGACGCCTCATGATTCCATGATCGGGCGAGTTCGTCCACGCCTGTGAATATTCGACCAATTTGCATGTGGGAATTTATGCAACGTGACAATGTATTAGAATAGACTAGATTTCAGTTGTTGATGTGTTGGGTAAAGTATCATGAAACAAAATGAAATTCAAACATATAGTGGGGGAGGACAAGTTGTTGTTTAAAATTGAAATGAACGGAGGGTCGGCTGATGATTCATGAAGTGTTGCAGCAATTCAAACGAAAGTGCGTTCCAGATGCACTAGATGACTCTCCCAACTAGCCATGCTTTTATCTGATGTATTGACAGATAGACTGAAACTTTAGTTTTTTCTGCTGGAGCTCGTCTTCGTTTTCTTTTTTGAGAAAATAATGGTGGGTATATAAGCAGTAGTACTATACTGTTGTCTTGGATGCCTCGTGAAAGGATAGTGACTGGGCTCTCGACAGCCTATGACCTGGACTACGGGTAGAAGACGGAGCTTGCCGTGAACTGCTGTTACCATGGAACGAACGTTACTGTGCTAGGTGGGCCAGCTGGCGAATTTATGGCAGCGTCCCTTTAGCAAATCTCGATGATGTCTCACGGTGTATGATACCGTGACCAGGCAAGGACGGGCACTCCTGTGAGTTTTCCGTACAAGGGTCATCTATTTAGGAATGGAGGGAGTAGTTATTTGTCCCTGCACTAATGCTTTTCATGTATGCCTTTTTCATACAAGTATGTTTTTCATAATCTTCCATTCTTTGAACTATTATTTTTCCCTCGAGTATTTTAGATTTATAAGTTTTTCCCCTGATGATTACATTAACAACACGGAATTGCAACACTTGCTTCCCTCCTTCCGCGCCGGTAGCTACTCCGGCTCCGGCGGCCACCCTCTGCCGGCGCGCATGGCCAGTCGCGTTCAGCTCTTGGGCTTCCTTTTCGCTAGCTCGTGTCTGGCATCCCTCATGGACCTCGGCCGCACCTCCTCGCTGTCGCCTGCCCCCCTTTCCCCAGCCTCGCGGCTCCACTCCCTCATCGTCGCCCCAACCCCGCCGTCGTCGCGGGCCACCCCAGCCGCTCCGGTCCCGGGTGATGGTGGCGCCCCCTGGCCACAGGTGCGGAGTCGCAAGGAGCACCGGCCGCCGGTGCCAAGGCCTCAGTCCGCTTGGCTCCTCTCCGCCCGACCGCGGAGCACAATTGCTTGCTACAATTGCGGCGAGGACGATGGCCACATCTCGCACCACTGCACCAACCCGACGAGGTGTGTGCGCTGCGGTGGTCAGAACCACATCTCCAGGGGCTGCACCCGACCTCGCCCCCGCACCTCCTCTCCGGTGGATCCACCCCGCCCCCCGCCCGCAGCCCGCGCTGGTGGCAGCCCCCGACACGCCGCCGCCGCCGTTGCCTCTGATGTTTGGGGCCAGGCACCCCCAGTCCATGCTTCCCCCTCCGCCGCCGGCGGGCGCCGTCCGGCTCGGGAGGCCTTGGAGCCAGGTGGTGCGCTCGGGGTCTTGCGGAAGTGTCGCCGGCCCGGGCTTCTCGGCCCCGTTTGCGCCAGCGGCCGACCCAGTTCAGGTGGATGACCAGGCGGACGTATGCTTAATGGAAACCGGGCCGGACCTCCAAGTCTTGGAGGTGGAGCTTGCCCGCGCTGTCGTGGTCACCGTTGTGGGATGGAGGGATGACACCGACCTTGCGATGGCGGCGGCGGTCATCCACGAGGAATTCGAGGTGGGTTCTTCGGATATGTCCATCAGGGCATATTTCCCCAAGGACTTTCTGGTCCTATGTCGATCGCCGGAGTTGCGCAACAGGATGATCCAACATGGCCGCGCAGGCTCAGGGAGGTTTGACTTGCTGCTGCGGCCCTGGCTGCGCCAGGCAAATGGAACGGGCATTGTGATGCCGTTCTTGGTCCCGCTGGCACTCCGTAGTGTCCCGGCGAATGAGTGGATGAGGCGCACTGCCGACGTGCTTCTCCATGGGCTCGGCATCGTCGTCAAGGTGGATGCTTCTACAGAAGCCAAGAGTGATATGTCCGACTTCGGAGTGTGACTGTAGACCGACGACCCGACGCGCATTCCATCTCGGCGCATCCTCGCCGTCAAAGAGCAGGGGCGACAGAGCAGTCGTGCGCTGCAAGGCGAGGAAGAGGTGGACGCCATCTAGTACCCAATCTCCATCACTCAGGTGGCTGCGGCTGTTCGTGTGGTTCCTCCGGCAGGCGCGCCCGGCGCCCTGCCATCGCCGCTATCGGACTAGGGTGAGGCCGAGGATAGGACGGGTTACGCGCGCGACCTGGGCTCTGGCTGGGCAGGTGGAAACGGCAACCCTGCGCAGCCCTCTAGTGACTCACCGGTGAGCTCGTCGGCCTTGGCTCCTACGCTGGCCCGACGGTGTGCAGTTTAAACAGGTGGGGAAGCTGGTCAGCATTGACAACCCCATGATGTGGGCCCCAACTCCAGCGTAATGGCGTACGTGGCCGATGGCGAGGTCGCGGCCAGGGCGGTGGAATCAACCAGGTTTGACGGGCCTCTCAAAAATGGACACATGGAGACCCAGCAGAGGCCTGGGGTCACTCTGCCTGTGCAAAGTAGCACCAGGGCCCATCTCTCTCCAGCCAGCGCTCGATCGGCGTGCGCTCCAGGACAAGAGGGGGATTAGATGAGGCTTCTGGAGCCTGCTGCTGCCTCGCCCAACGGCCCCCCTGTGCGGCCCCAGGAAAACAGCCTGCTGTCGCCTCACGTGGGTGGCGTTTCCCCGCGCCACACGCCAAGAAGCCCAACTAATGCGCCTAGGGAGTCTTCGACATTTCAGATTGGTGGATGGGATCTGTGCATCCCAGAGGCGAGACCCGCGGACAAAGAGTCCAACTTGGGGAATCTCCCAGGGACCGAGGAAGATAGCGATAATTGTTGAAAATATGCCCTAGAGGCAATAATAAATTGGTTATTATCATACTTCCTGTTGGGAAACGTAGCATGCAATTTCAAAAAAAATCCTACGCTCACGCAAGATCTGTCTAGGAGATGCATAGCAACGAGAGGGGGAGAGTGTGTCCACGTACCCTCGTAGACCGAATGCGGAAGCGTTTAAATTAACGCGGTTGATGTAATCGAACGTCTTCTCGAATCAAACGATCAAGTACTGAACGTACGACACCTCCGAGTTCTGCACACGTTCAGCTTCGTGACGTCCCTCGAACTCTTGATCCAGCAAAGTGTCGATGAGTTCCGCCAGCACGATGGCATGGTGATGGTGTTGGTGATGTGATCCGCGCGCCCCCTCCCCCTCTAGTCCGAATTAGACAAGGAGGGGGCGGCGCCCCCTTTTTCCTTCTCCTCCTCTCTCCCTTCCTTCCCTTCTCCTACTCCTACACGGAAAGGAGGAGTCCTACTCCCGGTAGGAGTAGGACTCCCCCCTTGGCGCGCCCTCCTCCTGGCCGGCCGCCTCCCCCCTTACTCCTTTATATACGGGGGCAGGGGGCACCTCTAGACACACAAGTTGATCTATTGATTTCTCCCAGCCGTGTGCAGTGCCCCCCTCCACCATATTCCACCTCGGTCATATCGTAGCGGTGCTTAGGCGAAGCCCTGTGTCGGTAGCAACATCATCACCGTCATCACGCCGTCGTGCTGACGGAACTCTCCTCTGAAGCTCTGCTGGATTGGAGTTCGCGGGACATCATCGAGCTAAACGTGTGCTGAACTCAGAGGTGCCGTAGGTTCGGTACTTGGATCGGTCGGATCGTGAAGACGTACGCTACATCAACCGCGTTGTGCTAACGCTTCCGCTTTCGGTCTACGAGGGTACGTGGACTCACTCTCCCCGCTCATTGCTATGCATCACCATGATCTTGCGTGTGCGTAAGATTTTTTGTGAAATTACTACGTTCCCCAACAGTGGCATCCGAGCCAGGTTTATGCGTAGATGTTATGCACGAGTAGAACACAAATGAGTTGTGGGCGATACAAGTCATACTGCTTACCAGCATATTATACTTTGGTTCGGCGGTATTGTTGGATGAAGCGGCCCGGACCGACATTACGCGTACGCTTACGCAAGACTGGTTCTACCGACATGCTTTTCACACAGGTGGCTGGCAGGGGTCTGTTTCTCCAATTTTAGTTGAACTGAGTGTGGCTATGCCCGGTCCTTGTGAAGGTTAAAACAGCACTAACTTGACGAAATATCATTGTGGTTTTGATGCGTAGGTGTAGGACCTTGAAGTATGTCTAGAGGGGGGGTGATTAGACTACTTGACCAATTAAAAACTTAACCTTTTCCCAATTTTAGACTTTGGCAGATTTTAGCTATCTTTAGACAAGTCAAGCAATCTTCACACAATTCAAGCAAGCATGCAAAGAGTATATGAGCAGCGGAAAGTAAAGCATGCAACTTGCAAGAATGTAAAGGGAAGGGTTTAGGAGGATTCAAACGCAATTGGAGACACGGATGTTTTTGTCATGGTTCTGATAGGTGGTGCTATCGTACATCCACGTTGATGGAGACTTCAACCCACGAAGGGTAACGGTTGCGCGAGTCCACGAAGGGCTCCACCCACGAAGGGTCCACGAAGAAGCAACCTTGTCTATCCCACCATGGCCGTCGCCCACGAAGGACTTGCCTCACTAGCGGTAGATCTTCACGAAGTAGGCGATCTCCTTGCCCTTACAAACTCCTTGGTTCAACTCCACAATATTGTCGGAGGCTCCCAAGTGACACCTGGCCAATCTAGGAGACACCACTCTCCAAGAAGTAACAAATGGTGCGTTGATGATGAACTCCTTGCTCTTGTGCTTCAAATGACAGTCTCCCCAACACTCAACTCTCTCTCATAGGATTTGGATCTGGTGGAAAGAAGATTTGAGTGGAAAGCAACTTGGGGAAGGCTAGAGATCAAGATTCATATGGTAGGAATGGAATATCTTGGCCTCAACACATGAGTAGGTAGTTCTCTCTCAGAAAAGGTAAGTTGGAAGTGTAGGTATGTTCTGATGGCTCTGTTCACGAATGAATAGGAGGTGGAGGGGTATATATAGCCTCCACACAAAATCTAACCGTTACACACAACTTGCCAAACTCGGTGGGACCGAATTGATAAACTCGATCGGACCGATTCATCAAATCTAGTGACCGTTAGGATTTTCGGTGGGACCGACATGCAACTCGGTAGGACCGATATGGTTAGGGTTAGGGCATAACGTAATCTCGGTGAGACCAATTACACAAACTCGGTAAGACTGATTTTGGTAATTAGCTAACCAGAGAGTTGGTCAGGTAAACTCGGTGGGACCGATTCGCTCTTTTCGGTGAGACCGAAATGTTACGAAAGGGAAACAGAGAGTTTACATTGCAATCTCGGTGGGACCGATCGCTCACTTCGGTTAGACCGAAACGTTACGAAGGGAAACAGAGAGTTTGCAATCCCATCTTGGTGAGACCGAGATCCCTATCGGTGAGACCGATTTGCCTAGGGTTTGTGGCAGTGGCTATGACATTTGGACTCGGTGGCGCCGGATAGAAAGAATCGGTAGAACCGATTTTGACTTTGGGTTTAGGTCATATGTGGATGTGAGAAAGTAGTTGAGGGTTTTTGGAGCATATCACTAAGCACTTGAAGCAAGAGGCTAATTAAGCAACACCTCATCCCTCCTTGATAGTATTGGCTTTTCCTATAGACTCAATGTGATCTTGGATCACTAAAATGTAAAATGTAGAGTCTTGAACTTTTGAGCTTGAGCCAATCCTTTGTCCTTAATATTTTGAGGGATCCACTTTCATCATCCATGCCATGCCATTCATTGAGCTTTCCTGAAATAATAGTCTTGGAATAGCATTAGCTCAATGAGCTATATGTTGTTATGAATTACCAAAACCACCTAGGGATAGTTGCACTTTCAGTAGGTAAGAACAGTTCTTGCTCAGCCCGTAGCAGCCACGTAAAACTTGCAACAACAAAGTAGAGGACGTCTAACTTGTTTTTGCAGGGCATGCTGTGATGTGATATGGTCAAGATATGATGCTATATTTTATTGTATGAGATGATCATGTTTTGTAACCGAGTTATCGGCAACTGGCAGGAGCCATATGGTTGTCGCTTTATTGTATGCAATGCAATCACCCTGTAATTGCTTTACTTTATCACTAAGCTATAGCGATAGTCGTAGAAGCAATAATTGGCGAGACGACAACGATGCTACGATGAATATCAAGGTGTCGCGCCGGTGACGATGGTGATCATGATGGTGCTTCGGAGATGGAGATCACAAGCACAATATCACTTATATTGATTGCATGTGATGTTTATCCTTTATGCATCTTATTTTGCTTTGATTGACGGTAGCATTATAACATGATCTCTCACTAAATTTCAAGGTAAAAGTGTTCTCCCTGAGTATGCACCATTGCCAAAGTTTGTCGTGCCGAGACACCACGTGATGATCGGGTGTGATAAGCTCAACGTTCATCTACAACGGGTGCAAGCCAGTTTTGCACACGCAGAATACTCGGGTTAAACTTGACGAGCCTAGCATATGCAAATATGGCCTCGAAACACTGAGACCGAAAGGTCGAGCGTGAATCATATAGTAGATATGATCAACATAGTGATGTTCACCATTGAAAACTACTCCATTTCACGTGATGATCGGTTATGGTTTAGTTGATTTGGATCACGTGATCACTTAGATGATTAGAGAGATGTCTATCTAAGTGGGAGTTCTTAAGTAATATGATTAATTGAACTTAAATTTATCATGAAACTTAGTACCTGATAGTATTTTGCTTGTCTATGTTGTTGTAGATAGATGGCCCGTGTTGTTCCGTTGAATTTTAATGCGTTCCTTGAGAAAGCAAAGTTGAAAGATGATGGTAGCAATTACACGGACTGGGTCCGTAACTTGAGGATATCCTCATTGCTGCACAGAAGAATTACGTCCTAGAAGCACCGCTGGGTGCCAAGCCTGCTGCAGATGCAACTGCAGATGTTGTGAATGTTTGGCAGAGCAAAGCTGATGACTACTCGATAGTTCAGTGTGCCATGCTTTACGGCTTAGAACCGGGACTTCGACGACGTTTTGAACGTCATGGAGCATATGAGATGTTCCAGGAGTTGAAGTTAATATTTGAAGCAAACGCCCGGATTGAGAGAAATGAAGTCTCCAATAAGTTCTACAGCTACAAGATGGAGGAGAATAGTTCTTCCAGTGAACATATACTCAAAATGTCTGGGTATAACAATCACTTGATTCAACTGGGTGGAGTTAATCTTCTGGATGATAGTGTCATTGACAGAATTCTTGAATCACTGCCACCAAGCTACAAGAGCTTCGTGATGAACTATAATATGCAAGGGATGAATAAGACAATTCCCGAGCTCTTCGCAATGCTAAAGGCTGTGGAGGTAGAAATCAAGAAGGAGCATCAAGTGTTGATGGTCAACAAGACCACCAGTTTCAAGAAAAAGGGCAAAGGGAAGAAAAAGGGGAACTTCAAGAAGAACGACAAACAAGTTGCTGCTCAAGAGAAGAAACCCAAGTCTAGACCTAAGCCTGAGACTGAGTGCTTCTACTGCAAGCAGACTGGTCACTAGAAGCAGAAGTGCCCCAAGTATTTGTCGGATAAGGAGGATGGCAAGGTGAACAAAGGTATATGTGATATACATGTTATTGATGTGTACCTTACTAGAGCTCGCAGTAGCACCTGGGTATTTGATACTGGTTCTGTTGCTAACATTTGCAACTCGAAACAGGGACTACGGATTAAGCAAAGACTGGCTAAGGACAAGGTGACGATGCGAGTGGGAAATGGTTCCAAAGTCGATGTGATCGCTGTCGGCACGCTACCTCTACATCTACCTTCGGGATTAGTTTTATACCTAAGTAATTGTTATTTGGTGCCAATGTTGAGCATGAACATTATATCTGGATCTTGTTTGATGCGAGACGGTTATTCATTTAAACCTGAGAATAATGGTTGTTCTATTTATATGAGTAATATCTTTTATGGTCATGCACCCTTGAAGAGTGGTCTATTCATGTTAAATCTCGATAGTAGTGACACACATATTCATAATGTTGAAGCCAAAAGATGCAGAGTTGATAATGATAGTGCAACTTATTTGTGGCACTGTTGTTTGGGTCATATTGGTGTAAAGCACATGAAGAAACTCCATACTGATGGAGTTTTGAAATCACTTGATTATGAGTCACTTGGTACTTGCGAACCATGCCTCATGGGCAAGATGACTAAAATGCCGTTCTTCGGAACTATGGAGCGAGCAACAAATTTATTGGAAATCATACATACTGATGTATGTGGTCCGATGAATATTGAGGCTCACGGCGGGTATCTTTATTTTCTCACCTTCACAGATGATTTGAGCAGATATGGTGTCACGCCCAATATGCGACCCTATCCAAAAGGAACTCGAAGGTCCCACCAAGGATAGACTCGCATATTGAAACGCTTTTGCAAGGTGGATATCATTACATCAACATTACATACTAGATGGGGATACATACATAAGGCATACAATGCCACACGAATACAACAATACAACATACATGAACAACATCCGACTACGGATGAATCATAAACAGAAAACTCAAACAATATCCACCCTGCTAGCCCAGGCTGCCGACCTGGAACCTATCCCCTGATCGAAGAAGAAGCAGAAGAAGAACTCCAAAACAAGCAAACATCGCTCTCGCGTCATGAACATCGCATAACCTGTACCTGCAACTGTTGTTGTAGTAATCTGTGAGCCACGAGGACTCAGCAATCCCATTACCATGGGTATCAAGACTAGCAAAGCTTAAAGGGTAAGGAAGGGGTAAAGTGGTGAGGTTGCAGCAGCGACTAAGCATGATATGGTGGCTAACATACGCAAATGAGAGCGAGAAGAGAAACAAAGGAACGGTCGTCAACTAGCAATGATCAAGAGGTGATCCTGAACTCCTACTTACGTCAATCATAACACGGAAACCGTGTTCACTTCCCGGACTCCGCCGAGAAGAGACCATCACGGCTACACACGCGGTTGATGCGTTTTAATTCGGATCTGATGTCAAGTTATCTACAACCGGACATTAACAAATTCCCATCTGCCACATAACCGTGGGCACGGCTCTCGAA
Source organism: Triticum timopheevii (assembly GCA_963921465.1). Classification (NCBI taxonomy): domain Eukaryota; kingdom Viridiplantae; phylum Streptophyta; class Magnoliopsida; order Poales; family Poaceae; genus Triticum; species Triticum timopheevii. Next base: position 352,964,139 of record OY997264.1, read on the forward strand.
AGTTTAAACCCTGCAGGGGTGTCCCAACTTAGCCCATGACAAGCTCTCGCGATCAACGAAGGAATAGACCTTCTCCCAGGAAGACCCGATCTGTCTCGGAATCCCGGTTTACAAGACATTTCGACAATGGTAAAACAAGACCAGCAAAGCCGCCCGATGCGCCGACAATCCCGATAGGAGCTGCGCATATCTCGTTCTCAGGGCAACACCGGATGAGACTAGCTACGAGTAAAACCAGACTTCGAGTTTCCCCGAGGTGGCCCCGCAGGCAGCTCAGTTCGGACCAACACTTAGACAAGCACTGGCCCGGGGGGGAGGGGCTAAAATAAAGATGACCCTTGGGTTGGCCGACCCAAGGGAAAGGGATAGGTGGTGGTGAGGCAAATGGTAAAACCAAGGTTGGGCCTTGCTGGACAAGTTTTATTCAAAGCGAACTGTCAGGGGGGTCCCATAAATCACCCGACCGCGTTAGGAACGCAAAATCCGGGAACATAACACTGGTATGACGGAAACTAGGGCGGCAAGAGTGGAACAAAACACCAGGCATAAGGCCGAGCCTTCCACACTTTACCAAATATATAGATGCATTAATAATATAAGAGATATTGTGATATCCCAACATAACCCTGTCCACCATGGAGCAATCTTCAACTTCACCTGCAGCTAGCAACGCTATAAGAGGGGCTGAGCAAAAGCAGTGACATAGCCAAACAACGGTTTGCTAGGAATGGTTTCAAAGGTTAGAGGTTCATGGCAATTTGGGAGGCTTGATGAGCAAAAGATAGGTAGCGCAGTAAAGCGATAGAACGAAGCAAACTAGCATAGCAATGATAGTAGTGAGATCCAGGGTAGCGGTCATCTTGCCTGAAATCCCGCAAGGAAGAAGAACGAGTCCATGAAGAAGATGAAGCCACAAAGACGAACCACGCGTAGACGAGCGAATCCTCACGATCGCAACGAAACGGGAACTATCGATAAGAAGCACACAACATGGTAAACACACCACACATAAACAAGACATGATGCACAACAAGCATGATGCATGACAAGTCTACATGAAGCTACTCATGGCAAAAGATGATGCATACAAGACCAACACATCAAGGCAAGTTTAAATGAGGCCGGGAACAACATATAACAATTCCGGTAAGTCCTCATATGCAAATTTCAGAATTGGTCCAGAACTGAATAAACCTTATGTTCAAGTTGTTAAACAGCAAGTTAAGATGCACCACGAGGATCTACACGAAATTCTAGTCAAGTTACATATAAAGTTCATTAGATTCGGAGCTACGGCCTAGAAGATATGAGCAAAACAAGTTAAGCATGTCATTGATGCAAAATGCATACAAACATCAAGCAAACACCTCAAAACAAGGATGCAACATGATAATATGAAACAACATGCAAAATCAAGCAAGTTTCATATAGAGCACACTCAAAACGGAGCAACGGCGCAACACATACACTCTATACAAGTCATAACAACAATCTGTCAAAACAGCAACTAGGCATATTGCAAGCATCAAAACAATATGCTACAGCACCCCATCATAATAATAAAAGGCATGGGCATGAAGTACAGGTAAAGCTTAACAAAACATGAACACTGAGCTATCTCCAGAAATCACTAAAACATGCTCCAAAACACATGGTAAGATGGCAAATAATAACAGTTTCAGACTTTGCAGAAATAACATCAGGTTGCAATGTTTAGAGCTATCAAACAACATGTTACAGGAACTTATCATGGCAAACAAAGGCATGGCATGAATCTACTAATTGCATAGATCAAAAGTCCCTTACTGACCATGAGCCAAAAAGGATCAGAGGATATGATGGCATCCATGTAAACATGGCAAGTTATATTACAGATTCAAACATGGCAGGAACAACAATAAGTAGGCATGTTGGTGAGCTTGAATCACTCACCACAGAGCAATACATGGCATGGCAAGGCAACCAACAGCAAGAAGACATGTTTGAGAAGCTATACATGGCAAGAGCAAGTTCATAGGGTGCATGGATCACTAGCAAACAATCATGGAAACATTGAACTTCATGTTAACAGGTTGACAACAACATTATCAAGCAACTTTAGAGCAAGATAACAATATGTTCCAGCAGGCTATAATTGCAAACAAGGGCATGAATGGTTAGAGCAAGACATGTAGATCAAAACATGTTTATAGAACATCTCCAGATTATGCATAGAATGATTAGTAGCAACATGTTAACATAGCAACAAAATATAACAAAATCTGTCAGGAAAACAGCAACAACAACTACCCTCCTTAACAAGCTTGGTACACTCAACACACAACTCACAAAAATACATGGATGGCACCCCTGGAAAGATGGCATAGCATAGATCAAAACACATGTAGAGCTCATGTTCATAAGATGCACACATCAATCATGGCAAAAATGATAAATGAGCAAGTAATAACAGTTTCAGCAGATTAACATCAACATGCACTCTTCCAAAAGCATTTCGGGCATCAAGATGAGCTCAAATTAAAATGATGCAATGGAATGGAATGAAGTACTCGTTGAGACGAACAATTTGACATATTACACGCACGAAACGGAGCTATGGATGCAGAGATACAATGCGATGAACATGTCATGATTATGCAAGATTTCAGGGACTTGGGGATTTTCGGGGGTCAACCTGCAGATCTGCACGGTTCTCGAAGATGGCCGGAGAACACGCCGGAGAACACGCCGGAGTGGAGGGGAGGTGGCCGGCGTTGAGGGGAAACACCGGGGAGGCACGGGGGAGGCGGCCCCGGCCCGGATCAGGCCGGATCCGGCCGGCGGCGCGCTGGGACGGCGGCGGAGGGGCGTGGCGAGCGCCGGCAAGAGGCGGCGCGGGGTGGAGGAGCTCCGGCCGAGCCGGGCGCGGGAGCAGGGGCGACAGAGGCGGCTCCAGCCGGGGCGGTCAGGGCGCGGTGGCGCCGGGCCGGGAGGAGGCGGAGGCCGCGACGGGCGCAGCGGGGACGGCTGCCGGCGGTGGCGGGGCGGCGCCAGGGGCGCGCCGCGGCGCGGCGCGAGGCCGGCGGCTCGCGGAGCCGACGGGTGCGGCGGCGGACGCGGCGGGGCGCCGCACCGGGCCGGGAGGGCCGCGGACGGGCTCGCGGGCCCGCGCGGTCGGCGGCGATGTGGGGCTGCGCGGCCCGGGCTGAGGTGGCGAGCGACGATTGGCCCAGGAGGCGGCGAGGGTGACGTGGCGGGCGTTGATTGGATGAAGGGACGTGTCCGGCGGACATGTCCGGCGCGGACGGACGTGTCCGGCGGCGCGAGGCGCTAGGGTTTGGACCTGGGATTAGAGGATGGGTGCACATATTTATAGGTAGAGGGAGCTAGGAGATTCCAAATGAGGAGCGGTTTTCGCCCACACGATTGTGATCGAACGACTAAGAGAATGGAGGGGAGTTAGATGGGTTTTGGGCCACTTTGGAAGGGGTGTTGGGCTGCAACTCAAAGAGGGCTTTGCGGTTACCCGGTTAACCGTTGGAGTATCAAACGACCTCCAAATGGCACGAACCTTGACAGGCGGTCTACCGGTGCTATACCAAGGCCGCTTGGCAAACCTCGGTCCATTCCGAGAAAGTTTAACACCCGCTCACAACGAAAGACAAAAGGGAACGCCGGAGGACATAGGAGTGCCGGATCGCAAAACGGACAACGGGGAAAATGCTCGGATGCATGAGACGAACACGTATGCGAATGCAATGCACATGATGACATGATATGAAATGCATATGATGACATGGCAAAGTGCAACATGCAAGCAAATGACATGGCAACGACGGCGAATAACTGGCGGACACCTGGCGCATCGAATCCGGGGCGTTACATATGGGTATATCTACTTTATGGAACATAAGTCTGAAACATTTGAAAAGTTCAAAGAATTTCAGAGTGAAGTGGAAAATCATCGTAACAAGAAAATAAAGTTTCTACGATCTGATCGTGGAGGAGAATATTTGAGTTACGAGTTTGGTCTACATTTGAAACAATGCGTAATAGTTTCGCAACTCACGCCACCTGGAACGCCGCAGCGTAATGGTGTGTCTGAACGTCGTAATCGTACTTTACTAGATATGGTATGATCTATGATGTCTCTTACTGATTTACCGCTATCGTTTTGGGGTTATTCTTTAGAGATGGCTGCATTCACGTTAAATAGGGCACCATCAAAATCCGTTGAGACGACGCCTTATGAACTATGGTTTGGTAAGAAAACGAAGTTGTCGTTTCTTAAAGTTTGGGGCTACGATGCTTATGTGAAAAAGTTTCAACCTGATAAGCTCGAACCCAAATTGGAGAAGTGTGTCTTCATAGGATACCCAAAGGAAACTGTTGGGTACACCTTCTATCACAAATCCGAAGGCAAGACATTCGTTGCTAAGAATGGATCCTTTCTAGAGAAGGAGTTTCTCTCGAAAGAAGTGAGTGGGAGGAAAGTTGAACTTGATGAGCTAACTGTACCTGCTCCCTTTTTGGAAAGTAGTTCATCACAGAAACCGGTTCTTGTGATGCCTACACCAATTAGTGAGGAAGCTAATGATATTGATCATGAAACTTCAGATCAAGTTACTACCGAACCTCGTAGGTTAACCAGAGTAAGATCCGCACCAGAGTGGTACGGTAATCCTATTCTGGAGGTCATGTTACTTGACCATGACGAACCTACGAACTATGAGGAAGCGATGATGAGCCCAGATTCCGCAAAATGGCTTGAAGCCATGAAATATGAGAGGGATCCATGTATGAGAACAAAGTGTGGACTTTGGTTGACTTGCCCGATGATCGGCAAGCCATCGAGAATAAATGAATCTTCAAAAAGAAGACTGACGCTAATGGTAATGTTACTGTCTACAAAGCTCGACTTGTTGCAAAAGGTTTTCGACAAGTTCAAGGGGTTGACTACGATGAGACTTTCTCACCCGTAGCGATGCTTAAGTCTGTCTGAATCATGTTAGCAATTGCCACATTTTATGATTATGAAATTTGGCAAATGGATGTCAAAACTGCATTCCTGAATGAATTTCTGGAAGAGGAGTTGTATATGATGCAACCAGAAGGTTTTGTCGATCCGAAAGGTGCTAACAAAGTGTGCAAGCTCCAGCGATCCATTTATGGACTGGTGCAAGCCTCTCAGAGTTGGAATAAATGTTTTGATAGTGTGATCAAAGCATATGGTTTTATACAGACTTTTGGAGAAGCCTGTACTTACAAGAAAGTGAGTGGGAGCTCTGTAGCATTTACGATATTATATGTGGACGACATATTGTTGATTGGAAATGATATAGAATTTCTGGATAGCATAAAAGGATACTTGAATAAAAGTTTTTCAATGAAAGACCTCGGTGAAGCTGCTTATATATTGGGCATCAAGATCTATAGAGATAGATCAAGACGGTTAATTGGACTTTTACAAAGCACATACCTTGATAAAGTTTTGAAGAAGTTCAAAATGGATCAAGCAAAGAAAGGGTTCTTGCCTGTATTACAAGGTGTGAAGTTGAGGCAGACTCAATGCCCGACCACTGCAGAAGATAGAGAGAAAATGAAAGATGTTCCCTATGCTTCAGCCATAGGCTCTATCATGTATGCAATGTTGTGTACCAGACCTGATGTGTGCCTTGCTATTAGTTTAGCAGGGAGGTACCAAAGTAATTCAGGAGTGGATCACTGGACAGCGGTCAAGAACATCCTGAAATACCTGAAAAGGACTAAGGATTTGTTTCTCGTTTATGGAGGTGACAAAGAGCTAGTCATAAATGGTTACGTCGATGCAAGTTTTGACACTGATCTCGACGATTCTAAATCGCAAACCGGATACGTGTTTATATTGAACGGTGGAGCTGTCAGTTGGTGCAGTTCTAAACAAAGTGTCGTGGCGGGATCTACGTGTGAAGCGGAGTACATAGCTGCTTCGGAAGCAGCAAATGAAGGAGTCTGGATGAAGGAGTTCATATCCGATCTTGGTCTCATACCTAGTGCATCGGGTCCAATGAAAATCTTTTGTGACAATACTGGTGCAATTGCCTTGGCAAAGGAATCCAGATTTCACAAGAAAACCAAGCACATCAAGAGACGCTTCAATTCCATCCGGGATCAAGTCTAGGTGGGAGACATAGAGATTTGCAAGGTACATATGGATCTGAATGTTGCAGACCCATTGACTAAGCCTCTTCCACAAGCAAAACTTGATCAGCACCAAGACTCCATGGGTGTTAGAATCATTACTATGTAATCTAGATTATTGACTCTAGTGCAAGTGGGAGACTTAAGGAAATATGCCCTAGAGGCAATAATAAAGTTATTATTTATTTCCTCATATCATGATAAATGTTTATTATTCATGCTAGAATTGTATTAACCGGAAACATAATACATGTGTGAATACATAGACAAACATAGTGTCACTAGTATGCCTCTACTTGACTAGCTCGTTAATCAAAGATGGTTAAGTTTCCTAACCATAGACATGAGTTGTCATTTGATTAACGGGATCACATCATTAGGAGAATGATGTGATTTACTTGACCCATTCCGTTAGCTTAGCACTTGATCGTTTAGTATGTTGCTATTGCTTTCTTAATGACTTATACATGTTCCTATGACTATGAGATTATGCAACTCCCGTTTACCGGAGGAACACTTTGTGTGCTACCAAACGTCACAACATAATTGGGTGATTATAAAGGTGCTCTACAGGTGTCTCCGAAGGTACTTGTTGAGTTGGCGTATTTCGAGATTAGGATTTGTCACTCTAATTGTCGGAGAGGTATCTTTAGGCCCTCTCGGTAATGCACATCACTATAAGCCTTGCAAGCAATGTGACTAATGAGTTAGTTGCGGAATGATGCATTACATAACGAGTAAATAGACTTGCTGCTAACGAGATTGAACTAGGTATTGAGATACCGACGATCGAATCTCGGGCAAGTAACATACCGATGACAAAGGGAACAACGTATGTTGTTATGCGGTTTGACCGATAAAGATCTTCGTAGAATATGTGGGAACCAATATGAGCATCCAGGTTCCGCTATTGGTTATTGACCGGAGATGTGGCTCGGTCATGTCTACATAGTTCTCGAACCCGTAGGGTCCGCACGCTCAAAGTTTGGTGATAATCGGTATTATGAGTTTTTGTGTTTTGATGTACCGAAGGTAGTTCGGAATGTCGGATATGATCACAGACATGACGAGGAGTCTTGAAATGGTCGAGACGTAAAGATCGATATATTGGACGACTATGTTTGGACACCGGAAGTGTTTCGGGAGGTTTCGGACATTTACCGGAGTACCGGGGGGTTACCGGAACCCCCCGGGGAGTATATTGGGCCTAATGGGCCTTAGTGGGAGAAGAGGAGGGGCGGCCAACGTAGCCGCATGCCCCCTCCCCCTCTAGTCCGAATTGGACAAGGAGGAGGGGCGGCGCCCCCTTTTTTCCTTCTCCTCCTCTCTCTCTTCCTTCCCTTCTCCTACTCCTACAAGGAAAGGAGGAGTCCTACTCCCGGTGGGAGTAGGACTCCCCCCTTGGCGCGCCCTCCTCCTGGTCGCCGCCTCCCCCCTTGCTCCTTTATATACGGGGGCAGGGGGGCACCTCTAGACACACAAGTTGATCTGTTGATCTCTCCCAGCCGTGTGCGGTGCCCCCCTCCACCATATTCCACCTCGGTCATATCGTAGCGGTGCTTAGGGGAAACCCTGTGTCAGTAGCAACATCATCACCGTCATCACACCGTCGTGCTGACAGAACTCTCCTATGAAGCTCTGCTGGATCAGAGTTCATGGGACGTCATCGAGCTGAACGTGTGCTGAACTCGGAGGTGTCATATGTTTGGTACTTGGATCGGTCGGATTGTGAAGACGTACGACTACATCAACCGCGTTGTGCTAACGCTTCCGCTTTCAGTCTATGATGGTACGTGGACTCACTCTTCCCGCTCGTTTCTATGTATCACCATGATCTTGCATGTGCGTAGGATTTTTTTTGAAATTACTACGTTCCCCAACACGCCAAGTTTAACCCAAGTATTCCGCGTGTGCAAATCTGGCTTGCACCCATTGTATTTGAACGTAGAGCTTATCACACCCGATCATCACGTGGTGTCACATCATGAAGAACTTTTGCAATGGTGGATACTCAGGGAGAACACTTATACCTTGAAATTTTAGTAAGGGATCATCTTATAATGCTACCGCTGTACTAAGCAAAATAGATGCATAAAAGATAAACATCACATGCAATCAAAATATGTGACATGATATGGCCATCATCATCTTGTCCTCATGATCTCCATCACCGAAGCAATGTCATGATCGCCATCCACCGGCTTGATTGTAGCGACCAGACCTCAAACAGTCTAGTCTCTGTGCATCACTGTCATCCCTGGATCGGTAATGCTGACACACACAGTACTCGAGGATTTATAATAGAGTTTCAATCACACACTTATTACATCGAATGTCTCAAAAGAGAACTTATTACAATAATATGGCTTAAGGCCATCTAAATATGATAACAACAGAAGGCTTGGAAGATAAAGTGAGTCCATCAACTCCAACAGCATAGCTGAGTGAACGACAACGACCTATGACACCTTACCTGTCGTCTGAAAAGTCTGCAACATGATATGTTGCAGCCCGAAACGGGTCATCACATGGAATATGCTGGAAATGTAACACATAGAGTAATGAACATGTAAAAGCTCTATGTTACAGTTTTGCATAAAGCCAAATTTTCCCTACAACAAAGGAATACATTTTATTTAATTATCATGGTGGTTGTTAAACATTGAGAAGGTTCATCCAACTCAATCCCAATTAAGCAACATCAATTAACCCAATCAAATTAATTTAGAGTAATGAGATCAACATGATAATCCAAGAACCAGATACTCAATATGTCCATGACCGGGGACATGGCTAACCATGATTTGTTTGTACACATTACAGAGCTTTGTGCACTTTTCCCCACAAGAATCGATCTCCTCCGTTGAATTTATTCATGATGTTTGTGAAACGGATGACCGAGACACAATCTTTCAGGAGCATTAACTCTTTACTCTGGGTAGACAGTACCACCTACAACCCCTACATCTGCTAGTCTACCACTGAAAGAGGTCACACAACTTATTCAACTATGCCAGAGCCCATAATGGCTTGTGGCTGCACACGGAATTTTCTAGCATGAATAATCTTATGATCCCTTTGAGCCTGGGTGGCGAACCGTAGGATAATCACACGGGTACTCCGGGATATCCTAGGACAACACTGGATTCTCCAGGTGCCCTGACAACCACTGGGTACTCCAGGGTGCCTCAACCAATCCACCCAAATGTGTGTTTAAGTAGCCACCTAAAGTTAACTATTAATTAACAATACTGATATCTGTCATGGATACACTCACCTAATCCACGTCTACGAGCATAGCATAGCAATCCTGAGCATAACATAGAAGTAACTCCCAGAGGTTTGATAATAAAAGGATCTAACCAGAAAGTTCAACTGAAGAACTCCAGTTTGCAAAAAGAATAAAATCAAACGGAGCAACGAAACTCAAACTACGAAAGAAACAAGATTCATTTACAAATCTGGACTAAAGTAAAATTTTACAGTACCAAAATCTTGTTCAAGTTGGTTAAACAGAAAGAGGGCTTCGAGACGAAAATCTTGACGCTTGTTTCATATGATTTCGATAAACGAGCAAAAAGATAAACTAGATCGAAGATCAGGGCAGAAATCGCGATCGAAAATAATCGCGGAAAAACCCTGGAAAAATTAAACAAGACGAACAGGCTAACGAACGAACGTTCGCTGTCTGCGACTAACTGACGAACAACGTTCATTAAATCGAACGTTCGGACGAACGTCCGCTAAATAACTAAACCAAAAAAAACCGAACCGATCTAATAAAAAAAACTAGATCTAGTTTTTTTAGAACCGAACAGTTTTTGAAAAAGAAAAAAAACGGCGGCGGCGGTTACCTCCGGCGAGGTACGGTGGGGCTAGGCAGGGTCGGCGGCACAGGGCGACGATGTCGTCGAGCTGCGGCAGCGCGGGCAGCGACGACGCGGGCGGCGGTGGTGCGGTGCAGGCGGCGGGGCGGCGGCTTATAAAGCCCCCCCCCTCCCCGTGGTCTCCGACTTGGGAGAGGGGGCAGCGGACGGCGGTGGCGACCCGGACTCCTATCGAAGTCCGGCGCGGACACGGCGGCGCAGAGGCGATGGCGGAACGGGCCGGCCTGCTCGGCTGGGCTTCGGCCCAGTCAGGCGGGATTTTTTTTAAATAATTCCGCCGAACAGAAAATAAATCCTAATAGTATCATTTTTTTTTTCTAAAAATGCCAAAACAAATTTTCACCGTCTAAATGAAATATTCAGAACAAGGTGAACATTTTTCTGGCCTAAAATGCAATTTTTGAAAACATGCAATTTTTCTAATTCAAATAAAATAGTAATAAAACTCCAAATAGAAATAAAATTTGATTTTAATATTTTTCCTCCAATATTTCTTTTATTTTGGAGAAGTCATATTATCTCCTCTCTTTTATTCTCATATTTGAAATACTCAGAGACAAAAATGATTAAAACCAAAATGATCCTCTTTTCAATATTTGACGAAAGTTCAAATATGAAAATAAACGACATCCCCAACTCTCTCTGTGGGTCCTTGAGTTCCTTAGAATTTCTAGGATCAACCAAAATGCAATAAAATATGATATGCATATGATGACCTATGTATAACATTCCAAGTTGAAAATTTGGGATGTTACAAACCTATCCCCCTTAAGATGAATCTCGCCCTCGAGATTCGGGTTGGCTAGAAAATAGGTGTGGGTGGTCCTTCAGTAGGTCTTCTTCTCATTCCCAGGTGGCTTCATCCTTGGTATGGTGGCTCCACTAAACTTTGCAAAACTTGATAACCTTGTTGCGTGTGACTCGGTTGGCAAACTCGAGAATCTTCACGGGTTTCTCTTTGTAGGTCAAATCACTATCCAGATGAATCGCTTCCAGTGGCACTGTATCTCTCAGAGGAATATCGGCCATCTCTGTGTGGCACTTCTTTAACTGGGAAACATGGAACACATCGTGAACTCCTGATAATCCTTCTTGCAATTCCAGCTTGTAAGCAACTTCTCCCATACGTTCCAAAATTTTGCATGTTCCCACAAAATGTGGTGCTAACTTTCCCTTAACTCCAAAACGCTTCACTCCTCGAAGTGGTGACACACGAAGGTATACACTGTCTCCGACTTTGTAAACTGTCTCCTTGCATTTAGAATCCGCGTAACTCTTCTGCCTGGATTGGGCTACCTTGAGTCTATTGCGAATCAATTTAACCTTCTCCTCAGACTCCTTAATCAAATCTGGTCCAAACAACTGACGATCTCCAACTTCATCCCACAATAACGGGGTTCTACACCTCCTTCCGTACAAGGCTTCGAAAGTGACCATCTTCAAACTGGCTTGATAACTGTTGTTGTAAGAGAACTCTGCATATGGAAAATTGGCGTCCCAACTAGATCCATAATCTAGCGCACAAGCTCTCAACATGTCCTCCAGAATCTGATTGACTCTCTCGGTCTGTCCATCTGTCTGTGGATGAAAGGATGTACTGAACTCTAGCCTTGTACCCAAAGTCTCATGCAACTAATTCCAGAACTTTGAGGTAAACTGGGTTCCTCTATCTGATACTATGGTCCTCGGAACTCCATGCAGACATATGATCCTGGTCATGCATATCTTTGCCAACTTTGCACTTGTATAAGTGGTCTTCACTGGGATGAAATGAGCTACTTTCGTCAACAGATCGACTACAACCCATATCGAGTCATAGCCTGAGCAGGTCCTGGGCAATCCAGTGATAAAATCCATGCCAAGCTTGTCCCACTTCCATTCGGGTATTGGCGATGGCTGTAGCAATCCTGCTAGCTTTTGATGCTCTGCCTTAACTCTCTGACATACATCACATACTGCTACATACTCAGCAATATCCTTCTTCATTCCTGTCCACCAGAAACTTTCCTTCAAGTCCATATACATCTTAGTGTTCCCTGGGTGAGTCGAATATGGCGAATCATGGGCCTCCCACAGAATCAACTTCCTGACCTCGGGGTCATTAGGCACATATACGTGATCCTCAAACCATAAGGTATCGTGCTCATCCTCACGAAATCCTTTAGCCTTTCCTTTGCTCATCCTTTCCTTTATCTCGGCAATCTCCGTGTCAGTCTTCTGTGCTTCTCTGATCTTATCCATCAAAGTAGACCGAATTTCCAATGCTGCTACATAACATCTCGTAACTATTTCCAAACGTAGCTCACGAAGATCCTCTACTAACTCCTTAGGTAATCCTCCGGTCATGAGCGTATTGACATAATTCTTGCGACTCAATGCATCGGCTACTACATTAGCCTTTCCGAGATGATAGTGCAACTTCATATCATAATCCTTAATGAGCTCCAACCATCTCCTCTGCCTGAGGTTCAACTCCTTCTGCGTGAAGATGTATTTCAAACTCTTGTCATCCGTGTACACCTCATAGTGGTTTCCTATGAGAAAGTGTCTCCACATCTTCAACGCATGCACTACTGCTGCTAACTCCAAGTCATGTGTAGCATAATTTTGCTCATGAGGTTTAAGCTGTCGTGAGGCATATGAAACAACTCTTCCCTCCTGCATAAGCACTGCTCCAAGTCCTCGACGAGAAGCGTCGCAATACACTTGATAATCCTTATGTTGATCTGGAAGAATCAGCATTGGGGCTGTAACCAAACGTTTCTTCAACTCCTGAAAAACTGGCTTCACACTCCCCTGTCCATTTGAACTTGGTGTCTTTCTTCAACAACTCTGTCATGGGCTTTCCAATCTTGGAGAAATTCTCAATGAACCTTCAGTAGTATTCTGTGAGTCCAAGAAAACTCCTGATCTCTCCAACTGATGTGGGTGCTACCCATTTGGTCACAGAAACAACCTTGGTGGGGTCTATTGCTAGTCCTTCTCCGGATATAACATGTCCGAGAAATCCAACTTCCTTCAACCAAGACTCACATTTGCTGAACTTGGCATATAACTGGTGTTCCCTGAGCTTCTCAAGAACCAAACGCAAATGTTCCTTATGCTCCTCTTCATTCTTAGAGTAGACTAATATATCATCAATGAACACTACGGCGAACTTATCCAAAAACTCCATAAACACCTTGTTCATCATGTTCATGAAATAGGCAGGCGTGTTAGCCAGACCAAATGACATAACAGTATACTCATATAGCCCGTACCTTGTGGTAAAAGTTGTATTAGGTATATCCTGCTCTCGAATCTTTAGCTAGTGGTATCCTGATCGCAGATCGGTCTTGGAAAATACCTTAGCTCCTTGCAACTGGTCAAACAAATCATTGATCATCGACAGTGGGTACTTGTTCTTGATTGTCACCTCATTCAACACACGATAATCAACAACCATCCTCAATGATCCGCCCTTCTTCTCCACTAGAAGTACCGGGGCTCCCCAAGGTGAAGAGCTTGGTCGAATGTAACCTTTATCCAGTAACTCCTTAATCTGCTTCTTAATTTCCTCCAAATCCTGTGCGGGCATCCAATACGGTCTCTTTGATATTTCGGTGCCTGGCAAAAGCTCAATCAAAAACTCAATGTCTCTATCCGATGGCATGCCTGGCAACTCCTCTGGAAATACATCAGGGAAATCCTTCACCACTGGTACTTCCTCCTGTACAACTCCTGATAAGGAATTCACTTGAGTCCTCTTCGGCACATGCCGGAATACATACTTAATCCTTCTTCCTTCTGGGGTGGTGAGCATAATCGACTTACTGGCACAGTCAATGTTCCCTCCATACTTTGATAACCAATCCATGCCTAATATTACATCCAGTCCTTGCGACTCCAATATTATTAGGTCTGAGGGGAACACGTAGTTACCAATCCTTTATGGTAACCGATCACACCATAGGCTGGCCATATACTCTGCTCCTGGCAATGTTACTAACATGGGTGAACTAAGGACTTGGGGTGGCAGGTGATACTTATCCACAAACCCCCTTGATATGTATGAATGTGATGCACGAGTATCGAAATGAATGATTGCAGTAAATGACTTAACCAAAAACTTACCTATAACTGCATCTGGTTGCGCTTCAACCTCCTCCATGCTAACGTGGTTCACTTGTCCCCTGTTGAAAGGGTTGGGCTTCTTCCCAGAGCTTCCATTGCCATTTCCATTCTTTGCTTCAGAACACTTGGTGGCGTAGCTTCCCGCACTTGAAACAAGTAATGTGACTTAGATCCTTCTTGGCGGGCGTTGCTGGGTTGGAACGGTTCTGGCCGTTGCTTCCTCCATTCCCATTCCCCTTCTTGGGGCCACTATGGTTATGCGAACTAACCCCATTGGAATTATGGCCTCCATGGTTATGGTGAATGTGTCCTCCCGAGTTCGGGGTAAAACAGGGTCTCTGCCGAGCTCTTGAATTGTACTTCCCTTGTCTGTACTTCCTCTTGCGGCTGTCTATCTGCTGCTGCTTCCCTTCAATCATAAGAGCTCTATCTACCATCTCCTGGTAGTTGTTGAAGGTTTCCACCATCAACCGCATGCTTAGCTCATCATTAAGTCCTTCCAGAAACTTCCCTGCTTAGCGGCATCAGTTGCTACGTCATCAGGGACATAACGTGCTAACTTACTAAACTCATCCACATACTGGCCCACTGTGCATCTCTCCTTGGCGCAAGTTGCAAAACTCGCGCTTCTTCATGTTCATAGCTCCTGCTGAAACATGGGCAGTGCGAAAAGCCTGCTGAAACTGGTCCCATGTAACAGTGTCAATGGGGTAAGTGGCTGTGAAATTCTCCCACCATGATGCTGCGGGTCCATCAAGCTGGTGTGCGGCAAAATGCACTCTCTCCGCATCTGTGCGTCCTGCACTGGTCAGCTCCCTTCCAATCTTGCAGAGCCAATCGTCTGCAACAATCGGCTCGGTGCTACTAGAGAACACCAGCGGATTCAGTCATAGGAAACGAGCTAAGTGATCAATAGGTGGTGGTGGTGGTGGGTTGTTGTTGTTGTTGTTGTTGTTGTTGTTGTTGTTGCCTTGTTTCTGATTCTGAACTAACAGCTGCATCAGGGTATTCTGCTGCTGGATCAACTAAGTGAGTTCCGGTGGGAAGGCAAGTCCCTGGTCACGTCTTGGAGGCATCTGATGGGTTTAGAAAAGGTGAGAAAACAGAATAGAATGAGGTATAAGGGGAAACACTACCCATATGCACATGAGACAAACACAATCATATCACTCCAATCAATTCAAACAAGGGCATACAATCGGTCTAACTATCGTTACAAAAGTGCTCGGACTATACTATATACGTGGGAGAATACTACTACTGATATGGTGGTCGACTATAAGTTTTAATCGGTAGAAGACTCCATGATATCCGCTCCAGCTTCATCAACATAGTCATCATCACTGTCGCCGGGGTCTGAATCGGTATCGTCGATGATGATGTAGTCCTCAAAATGAATGTCCTTGGAATCGTCATCATCTCCTCCTGGTGCGGGGTCTCCCATGAATACTCCTACCTTCCTCGTCAGATCGTCATTCTTCTCCACTAGTATCGTCATTCCCTCCTCATATCCATCGCGTGTAGACTTGAGTTCCTCTTCTAGCTCTGTAATCCTGGTCATTTCCTTCTTCAGATCTATCATGCCTGCACACATCTGGTTCTCCTGGCGACGAATGTGCTGGTTTAACTCCTGGATGAAACCTGCAATGGACCTGTCCCTCCTGGTGTTGATCATCTCCCATTGCTCATCTCGGCGCCCACATATCTGGTAGATAGTGTCCTTGAGATCCTTGTGGTAAACTTCTCCAATGCGTCCCATAGCAATGTGGGCTGCCATGCTCTTTCCTAGACTCCAGGTTGGTGCATCAAAGGAAAACTCTATGGGCTCAGTGACTGGCATGAATGTCCTTCTTGGAACTTGAACTCGAATCATCCAATGCTCCTCTTCTGATAAAGTGGCCATGTAGGTCCTGGTGAAACTTGGTATTCCGATGTTCAGATACCTAGTAACTTCCTTCAAGTGTCGTCCAAAAGGAATGTCTTCATCCATTTGTGTAAACTTGTTCCTTGAGTCCGCCATCCTATAGAGTATAAAAGGGAGAGGAGTCAGAAATGAGTAGACAAGAGTGACATATGGTTTATCTTAGTGGTCGTGTTCTACAGTCAGCGTGTGCTATGATACCATCTTGTAGCGACCAGACCTCAAACAGTCTAGTCTATGTGCATCAGTGTCATCGCTGGATCGGTAATGCTGACACGCACAGTACTCGAGGATTTATAATAGAGTTTCGGTCACACACTTATTATATCAAATGTCTCAAAAGAGAACTTATTACAATAATATGGCTTAAGGCCATCTAAATACGATAACAACGGAAGGCTTGGAAGATAAAGTGAGTCCATTAACTCCAACGACATAGCTGAGTGAACGACAATGACCTATGGCACCTTACTCATCGTCTGAAAAGTCTGCAACATGATATGTTGCAGCACGAAACGGGCCAGCACATGGAATATGCTGGCAATGTAACACATAGAGTAATGAACATGTAAATGCTATCACTACATGCATATATGGCTGGTGGAAAGCTCTATGTTACAGTTTTGCATAAAGCCAAGATTCCCTACAACAAAGGAATAAATTTTATTTAACTATCATGGTGGTTGTTAAACATTGAGAAGGTTCCTCCAACTCAATCCCAATTAGGCAACATCAATTAACCCAATCAAAATAATTTAGAGTGATGAGATCAACATGATAATCCAAGAACCAGATACTCAAGATGTCCATAACCGGGGACACGGCTAACCATGATTAGTTTGTACACTCTACAGAGGTTTGTGCACTTTTCCCCACAAGACTCGATCTCCTCCATTGAATTTCTCGCACTTCATGATGTTTGAGAAATGGATGACCGAGACATAGTCTTTCAGAAGCATTAACTCTTTACTCTGGGTAGATAGTACCACCTACATCCCCTACATCTGCTAGTCTACCACTGAAAGAGGTCACACAACTTATTCAACTATGCCAGAGCCCATAATGGCTTGTGGCTGCACACAAAATTTTCTAGCATGAATAATCTTACGATCCCTTTGAGCCTGGTGGCAAACCGTAGGATAATCACACGGGTACTCCGGGATATCCTAGGACAACACTGGATTCTCCAGGTGCCCTGACAACCACTGGGTACTCCAGGGTGCCTCAACCAATCCACCCAGATGTGTATTTAAGTAGCCACCTTAAGATAACCATTAATTAACAATACTCACATCTGTCATGGATACACTCACCCAATCCACGTCTACGAGCATAGCATATCAATCATGAGCATAACGTAGAAGTAACTCCCAAAGGTTTGATAGGGCAATAGGTTCTACCTCATCATCTACTTCCCAAACCCACATGTTATATCAGATCCTAACCATGCAATGTTTGAGGGTTGAGACTAATGCATAAAAACTGGGTAATAATGGGTATGATCAAAGTGTTACTTGCCTTGCTGATGATCTGCAAAACCTACAGACTCATAGTAGCACGCTTCACACTCCGGGTATTCTATCGCAAACAAACAACAACATACATAAGCACTCAAACTAGAAGCATGGTTAAAACTCAAATAAAAGATCTAACCAGAAATTTCAACTGAAGAACTCCGGTTTGCAAAAAGAATCAAATCAAACGGAGCAACAAAACTCAAACTACGAAAGGAACAAGATTCGTTTACTAATCTGGACTAAAGTCAAATTTTACAGTTCCAAAATCTTGTTCAAGTTGGTTAAACAGAAAGAGGGCTTCGAGAAGAAAATCTAGACGCTTGTTTCATTTGATTTGGATAAATGAGCAAAAAGATATACTAGATCGAAGATCAAGGCAAAAATCACGATCGAAAATAATTGCGGAAACCCTGAAAAAATAAAATGAGACGAACAGGCTAACGAATGAACGTTCGCTCTCTACGACTAACTGACGAACAAGATTCGTTAAAACGAACATTCGGACGAACGCCCGCTAAATAACTAAATCGAAAAAAACTGAACCGATCTAATAAAAAAACTAGATCTAGCTTTTTTAAAAACCGAACGATTTTTGAAAAAAAAAACAAAACGGCGGCGGCGGTTACCTCCGGCGAGGTCTAGTGGGGCTAGGTCGGGTCGGTGACGAGGGGCGGCGACGGCGGCGCAGGGCGACGACGGCGCCGAGCATCGGTGGTGCGGCGCGGGCGGCTGGGCGGCTCGGGGTGGCGAGAGGGGCCCGGGGCGGAAGCTTATAAAGACCCCCCCCCCCCCCCCCCCCCCCCGTGGTCTCCGACTTGGGAGAGGGGGCAGCGGATGGCGGCGGCGACCCGGAGTCCGGCGCGGACACGGCGGCGCAGAGGCGGCGGCGGAACGGGCCGGCCTGCTCGGCTGGGCTTCGGCAGAGTTGGGCAGGAACTTTTTTTTAAAATAATTCCGCCAAACAGAAAAAATCCTAATAATATATTTTTTTCTAAAAATGCCAAAACAAATTTTCACCGTCTAAATGAAATATTAGAACAAGGTGAACATTTTTCTGGCCTAAAATGCAATTTTTGAAAACGTGCAATTTTTCTAATTCAAATAAAATAGCTATAAAACTCCAAATAGAAATAAAATTTGATTTTAATATTTTTCCATCAATATTTGCTTTATTTTGGATAAGTCATATTATCTCCTCTCTTTTATTCTTATATTTGAAATACTCGGAGACAAAAATGATTAAAACCAAAATGATCCTCTTTTCAATATTTGACGAAAGTTCAAATATGAAAATAAACAAAATCCCCAACTCTCTCCGTGGGTCCTTGAGTTGTTTAGAATTTCTAGGATCAACCTAAATGCAATAAAATATGATATGCATATGATGACCTATGTATAACATTCCAAGTTGAAAATTTGGGATGTTACATTGACACCTTGATCTCCATCGTAGCATCGTGGTCGTCTCGCCAACCATTGCTTCTACGACTATCGCTACCGCTTAGTGATAAAGTAAAGCAATTACATAGCATTTGTATTTCATACAATAAAGGGACAACCATATGGCTCCTGCCAGTTGCCGATAACTTTTACAAAACATGATCATCTCATACAACAATCTTTATATCACATCATGTCTTGACCATATCACATCACAACATGCCCTGCAAAAACAAGTTAGATGTCCTCTACTTTGTTTGTTGCAAGTTTTACGTGGCTGCTACAGGCTGCTAGCGTGAACCATACATACCTACGGCTCAAAAACCACAATGGTGATTTATCAAGTTTGCTGTTTTAACCTTCACAAGGACCGGCCGCAGTCAAATTCGATTCAACTAAAGTTGGAGAAATAGACACTGCCAGCCACCTTTATGCAAAACTAGTTGCATGTCTGTCGGTGGAACCGGTCTCATGAACATGGTCATGTAAGGTTGGTCCGGGCCGCTTCATCCAGCAATACCGCCAAATCAAAATAAGACATTGGTGGTAAGCAGTATGACGATCACTAGCCACAACTCTTTGTGTTCTACTCGTGCATATCATCTATGCATAGACCTGTCTATGATACCACTGTTGGGAAACATAACATGCAAATTCAAAAAAAATATCGTACGCTCACGCAAGATCTATCTAGGAGATGCATAGCAACGAGAAGGGGAGAGTGTGTCCACGTAACCTCGTAGACTGAAAGCGGGAGCGTTAAATTAACGCGGTTGATGTAGTCGAACGTCTTCTCGAATCAACCTATCAAGTACCGAACGTATGGCACCTGCGAGTTCTGCACATGTTCAACACGATGACGTCCCTCAAACTCTTGATCCAGCAGAGTGTTGATGGAGTCGATGAGTTCCGTCAGCATGATGGTGTGGTGACGGTGCTGGTGATGTGATCCGCGTATGGTGTGGTCTATCTATATCCTCGCGTCATGTGCTGCTTTGCTTGCCCAAGCACTACGACAATATGACCGGAGGAGTAAACCGTGGAGGGGGGCATCACACACGGCTAAAAACAACGGTTGTCCCATAGGGGCACCCCTCCCTCGCATATAAAGGAGCGAGAGGGGAGGAGGCTGGCCTAGGGCGCGCCAAGTGGGGAGGAGTCCCGCTTAGACTCATAGTGGGATTCGACCCCTCTTTTCCTTCTATCAGAGGGGGAAAGGGGGAAGGAGAGGGAGAGGGAGAAGGAAAGGGGGGGCTCCACCCCCTTCCCTAGTCCAATTCGGCCTCTTCCCTTGTGGGGGGGCGCACCAGCCCCTTGTGGGCTGGTTAGCCTCCCTCCTATGGCCCATATCTTCCACCAGGGGGTTCTGGTAACCCCTTCAGTACTCTAGTATGTACCTCATACACTGTGGAACTCTTCCGGTGTCCGAATGCTACCTTCCAATAAATCAATCTTTACCTCTTGACCATCTCGAGACTCCTCGTCATGTATGTGATCTCATCCGGGACTCCGAACAACCTTTGGTCACCAAAATGCATAACTCATATAATACCTATCGTCATGGAGTGTTAAGCGTGTGGACCCTACGGGTTCGAGAACTATGTGGACATGACCGAGACACCTCTCCGATCAGTGACCAATTAAGCGTGCGGACCCTACGGGTTCGAGAACTATGTGGACATGACCGAGACACCTCTCCGATCAATGACCAATAGCGGAACCTGGATGCTCATATTGGTTCCCACATATTGTACGAAGATCTTTATCAGTCATGTTATTCCCTTTGTCATCGGTATGTTACTTGCCCGAGATTCGATCGTCGATATCTTCATACCTAGTTCAATCTCGTTACCGGAAAGTCTCTTTACTCGTTCCGTAATGCATAATCCCGTAACTAACTCATTAGTCACGTTACTTGCAAGGCTTCATATGATGTGCATTACCGAGAGGGCCAGAGATACCTCTCCGATACTCAGAGTGACAAATCCTAATCTCGATCTATGCCAACCCAACAAACACCTTCAGAGATACCTGTAGATCATCTTTATAATCACCCAATTACTTTGTGACGTTTGATAGCACACAAGGCATTCCTCCGGTGTCCGGGAGTTGCATAATCTCATAGTCGGAGGAATATGTATTTGACATGAAGAAAGCAGTAGGAATAAAACTGAACAATCATTATGCCATGCTAACGGATGGGTCTTGTCCATCACATCATTCTACTAATGATGTGATCCGGTTCATCAAATGACAATGCATGTCCATGGCTAGGAAACTTAACCATCTTTAATCAATGAGCTAGTCTAGTAGAGGCATACTAGGGACACAGTGTTTTGTCTATGTATTCACACATGTATCAAGTTTCCAGTTAATACAATTCTAGCATGAATAATAAACATTTATCATGAATAAGGAAATATAAAATAACAACTTTATTATTGCCTCTAGGGCATATTTCCTTCATTTCCCTGTTCATGATAATCGTTTATTATCCATGCTAGAATTGTATTGATCGGAAACTCAGATACATGTGTGGATACATAGACAACAACGTGTCCCTAGTGAGCCTCTACTAGACTAGCTCGTTGATCAAAGATGGCCGTGGTTTCCTAGTCATAGACATGAGTTGTCATTTGACAATGGGATCACATCATTAGGAGAATGATGTGATGTACAAGATCCAAACTATAAACATAGCATATGATCCTATCAAGTTTACTGCTATTGTTTTCTGCATGTCAAGTATATGTTCCTATGACCATGAGATCATGCAACTCGCTGACATGGGAGGAATACCTTGTGTGTACCAAATGTCGCAATGTAACTGGGTGACTATGAAGGTGCTCTACAGGTATCTCCGAGGGTGTCCATTGAGTTGGCTTGGATCAAGATAGGGATTTGTCACTCTGTATGATGGAGAGGTATCTCAGGGCCCACTCGGTAATACAACATCACAGTAAGCTTGCAAGAAATGTGACTAATGGGTTAGCCACGGTATCTTGTATTACGGAGCGAGTAAGGAGACTTGCCGGTAATGATATTGAACTAGGTATGGAGATACGGACGATCGAATCTCGGGCAAGTAACATACCGATAGACAAAGGGAACTGCATACGGGATTAGCAGAATCCTTGGCATTGAGGTTCGACCCATAAGATATTCGTAGAATATATAGGAAAGAAAATGGGCATCTAGGTCCCGCTATTGGTTATTGACCATAGAGGTGTCTCGGTCATGTCTGCATAGTTCTCGAACCCGCAGGGTCTACACACTTAACGTTTGGTGACGTTATAAGTATAGTTGAGTCATTATGGTGGTTACCAAAGGTTGTTCGGAATCTCGGATGAGATCCCGCACATGACGAGGAACTCCAGAATGGTCCGGAGGTGAATATTGATATATTGGATGAAGGGTATTGGAGTCCGAAATAGTTCGGGGGTACGAGTGATGACCAGCATGACCGAAAGGGGTTTTGGGGGTCCCGGCAAGTGTTGGGGGGGGGGGGGGGGGCTCATGCGCCAAGGGGAGGGGCAAGCCAGCCCACTAAGGGGCTGAGCGCCCCTCTTACCCCATCCCATGTGACTAGGGGAGGTGGGACGCCTCCTGGCTTGGGAGGCAAGCATCCACCTGGCTTGGGGGGCAAGTCACCCTAGGGTTTCCCTAGGGGAGATCCCATCTACCCCCCTAGGGGAAACCCTAGGGGTGCCACCCCCTCCTCCCTTCTCCTCTATATAGAGAGGTAGAGAGAGGGTAGCGGTACCCGATACAGATCTGTTTGTGCCACGGCGCTGCTCCTCCTCTCCCTCATAGCCATCTTCTTCTCCGTCCTGCTTAGCGAAGCTCTGCTGAGATTCTGCCACCACCACCGCCACCATGACCTCGTGCTGCCGAAGGACTCGAGCTTCTACTTCACCATCGCTCGCTGGATCAAGGAGGTGAATGTGTCATCAAGACATAGGTGTGTTGAACATGGAGGTGCCGTTCGTTCAACACTTGGATCGGGAGTTCGCGGGACGGATCATTGTTGGATCACGAAGACGTTCAACTACATCAACCATGTTTCTTAACGCTTCCACTTAGCAATCTACAAGGGTATGCAGATCTAATCTCTCCTCTCGTAGATGGTCAACTCCTAGATTGGATCTTGGTGAGCGTATGGAATTTTTTGTTTCCCATGCAACGTTCCCCAACAGTGGTATCAGAGCTAGGTCTATGCGTAGATGACATCACGAGTAGAACACAAAGGAGTTTGTGGGTGTTGATATTCAGACTGCTTCGTTCCTTGGTCTTTTCTTGATTCAGCGGTATTGTGAGATGAAGCGGCTCAGACCAACCTTGCATGTCCACGTACATGAGACCGGTTCCATCGACAGACATGTGACTTTGTTGAATAAAGATGGCTGGCGGGTGTCTATCTCTCCCACCTTAGTTGAATCGGATTCGACAAAGGTGGTCCTTGTAGAAGGTTAAATAGCAACTTGCATATCACCATTGTGGCTTTGCGTAGGTAAGAATTGTTCTTGCTAGATACCCATAGCAGCCACGTAAAACATGCAACAACAATTAGAGGACGTCTAACTTGTTTTTGCAGGGTATGTTGTGATATGATAGGGCCGAAGACATGATGAGATATATTTGATGTATGAGATGATCATGTTTGCAGTAGTTTATATCGACTTGCATGTCGATGCATACGGCAACCGGCAGGAGCCATATGTTTGTATTTAATTATTGTATGACATGTGTGTCAATCATTGAGCGCTATGTGATGCTTTACTTTATCGCTAAGTGGTAGCAATAGTAGTAGGAGCATGGTTGGCGTGACAACCCCGATGGCGACACGATGATGGAGATCATGGTGGCATGCCGGTGACGATGGAGATCATGCCGGTGCTTAGGAGATGGAGATCAAGAGCACAAGTTGATGGCCATATCATGTCACTTATGATTTGCATGTGATGTTAATCCTTTTATGCATCTAAGTTTGCTTAGGACGACGGTAGCATTATAAGGCGACCCCTCACTAAAATTTCAAGATAAAATTGTGTTCTCCCCAAGTGTGCATCGTTGCGAAAGTTCGTCGTTTTGAAGCACCACGTGATGATCGGGTGTGATAGACTCTACGTTCACATACAACGGGTGCAAGCCAGTGTTGCACGTGTGGAACACTTGGGTTAAACTTGACGAGCCTAGCATGTACAGACATGGCCTCGGAACACAAGAGACCGAAAGGTCGAACATGAGTCATATAGTAGATATGATAACCATGGAGATGTTCACCATTGAAACCACCCATCTCACGTGATGATCGGACTTGGGTTGCTGAATTTGGATCATGTTACACTCGTATGACCGGAGGGATGTCAATTTGAGTGGGAGTTCTTAAGCAATATGATTAGTTGAGCTCATTTATCATGAACAGTAGTCTAAGTTGTCTTTGCAAATTATGTTGTAGATCAATAGCTCACGATGTAGCTCCTTGTTTTAATACGTTCCTAGAGAAAGACTAAGTTGAAAGATACTGTAAGCAATTATGCGGACTAGGTCCATAGTCTGAGGATTGTCCTCACTGCTGCACAGAAGGCTTATGTCCTTGATGCACCGCTTGGTGCGCCACCCCCTCCAGCGACTGTGGATGATGTGAATGCCTGACAGTCGCGTGTTGATGACTACTCAATAGTTTAATGCGCCATGCTTTACGGCTTAGAATGGGGGATCCAAAGAAGTTTTTGAACGCCATGGAGCATATGAGATGTTCCAAGAGCTGAAATTGGTATTTCATGCTCATGCCCGTGTTGGGAGGTGTGAGGCCTCTCACAAGTTCTTTGCCTACAAGATGGAGGGGAATAGATCAACCAATGAGCATATGTTCAGAATGTCTGGGTGCTACAATCGCTTGAATCAAGTGGGAGTTAATCATCCAGATAAGATAGTGATTGACAGAGTTCTCCAAGACACTATCACCAAGCTACTAAAACTTCATGATGAACTATAACATGCAAGGGATGGAGATGATCCCGGAGCTGTTCGCGGTAGGCCGCGGGGGTAGAAATCAAGAAGGAGCATCAAGCGTTGATGGTTAACAAGACCACTGGTTTCAAGAAGGGCAAGGGCAAGAAGGGAAACTTTAGGAATGGCAAGCGAGTTGCCGCTCCAGTGAAGAAAACCGAGGTTGAACCCAAACCCGAGACTAAGTGCTTCTATTGTAAGGGGAACGGTCACTAGTAGCGGAACTACCCCAAATATTTGGTGGATAAGAAGGCTGGCAACTTCAATAAAAGTATATTTGATGTATGTGTTATTGATGTGTACCTTACTAGTACTCCTAGTAGCACCTGGGTATTAGATACCAGTTCAGTTGCCAATATTGATAACTCGAAACAAAAGCTATGGAATAAACGGAGACTTGCTTAGGGCGAGGTGACGATGTGTGTTGGAAGTGTTTCCAAGGTTGATGTGATCACCATCACATGCTCCCTCTACCTTCGATATTAGTGCTGAACCTAGATAAATGTTATTTGGTGTCTGTGTGGAGCGTGAACATGATTAGATCATGCTTATTGCAATATAGTTATTCATTGAAGTCAGAGAATAATGGTTATTCTATTTACATGAATAATACCTTCTATGGTCATGCACCAAATGTGAATGGTTTATTGAGTCTTGGTCATAGTGATACACATGTTCATAACATTGAGGCCAGAAGATGTAGAGTTGATAATGATAATACCACTTTCTTGTGGCACTGCCGCTTAAGTCATATTGGTGTAAAGAGCATGAAGAAACTCCATGTTGATGGACTTTTCAAGTCACTTGATTTTGAATCACTTGACACATGTGAACCATGCCTTATGGGCAAGATGACTAAAACCCCATTTTCCAGTACAATGGGATGGGCAAGTGACTTGTTGGAAATCATACATACTGATGTGTGTGATCCAATGAGTGTTGACACGCGCGGTGGATATCATTATTTCCTCACCTTCACTGATGATTTGAGTAGATATGGGTATATTTACTTAATAAAGCATAAGTCTGAAACACTTGAAGAGTTCAAGCAATTTTAGAGTGAAGTTGAGAATCATCGTAACAAGAAGATTAAATTCCTATGATCCGATCAAAGGGGAGAATATCTGAGTTATGAGTTTGGCAACCACTTAAGACAATGTGGAATTGTTTCACGGTTGACGCCACTTGGAACACCACAGCGTAATGGTGTGTCCGAACATCGTAATCGTACTTTATTGGATATGGTGCGTTATATGATGTCTTTTTCCAATCTACCACTATGCTTTGGGGTTATGCATTAGAGACAACTGTATTCACTTTAAGTAGGGCACCATCTAAGTCCATGGAGATGACACCATATGAACTGTGGTTTGGCAACAAACCTAAGTTGTCATTTCTTAAGGTTTGGGGCTGGGATGCTTATGTCAAAAGGCTTCAGCCGGAAAAACTCGAACGCAAAGTGGAAAAATGTGTCTTCATAGGATACCCAAAAGGGACGATTGGGTATACCTTCTATCTCAGATCTGAGGGCAAAGTGTTTGCCGCTAAGAACGGGTCCTTTCTCGAGAAAGAATTTCTCTCGAAAGAATTGAGTGGGAGGAAGATAGAACTTGATGAGGTTGTTGAACCTTTATTTCAACCAGAGAGTAGCGCAACATAGAAAGATGTTTCTGTGGCACCTACGTCAGTTGAAGAGGAAGCTAATGATGATGATCATGAAGCTTCAGATCAAGTTACTATCGAACCTCGTAGGTCGACAAGGGTACGTACAACTTTTGAGTGGTACAGTACCCTGTCTTAGAGGTCATGTTGTTGGAAAACGGTGAACCTATGAGCTATAGAGAAGCGATGGTGGGCTTGGATTCCAACAAATGGCTAGGAGTCATCAAATCTGAGATAAGATCCATGTATGAGAACAAAGTATGGATTTTGGTGGTCTTGCCCGATGATCGGCAAGCCATTGAGAATAAATGGATCTTTAAGAAGAAGACAGACGCTGATGGTAATGTCACCATTTATGAAGCTTGACTTGTTGCAAAGAAGTTTCTGACAAGTTCAAGGAGTTGATTATGATGATACTTTCTCACTCATAGCGATGCTGAAGTCTGTTGGAATTATGTTAGCAGTTGCTGCATTTCAATTACTAAATCTGGCAGATGGATGTCAAAACAAAGTTTGCTCGACGGTTTTTGTGAGGAAAGGTTATATGTCCTATAACCAGAAGGTTTTTGTCAATCCTAAGGATGCTAAAAGGTATGCAAGCTCCAGCGATCCTTCTATGGACTGGAGCAGGCATCTCGGAGTTGGAACATGCGCTTTGATGAGGTGATCAAAGCTTTTGGGTTTATACAAAGTTTGCAAGAAACTTGTATTTACAAGAAAGTGAGTGGGAGCACTACAACATTTCTGATAAGTATATGTGGATGACATATTGTTGATCGGAAATGATGTAGAATTTCTGGAAAGCATGAAGGGTTGTTTGAAAGGAGTTTTTCAAAGAAATACCTGGGTAAAGCTGCTTACATATTGGGCATCAAGATCTATAGAGATAGATCAAGACACCTGATAAGGCTTTCACAAAGCACATACCTTGACATGATTTTGAGGAAGTTCAAAATGAATCAGTCCAAGAAGGGGTTCTTGCCTGAGTTGTAAGGTGTGAAGTTGAGTAAGACTCAAAGCTTGACAATGGCAGAATAAAGAGAAATGATGAAGGTCGTCCCCTATGCCTTAGCCAGAGGATATATACGACATGCCATGCTATGTACCGCACCTGATGTGTGCCTTGCCACATGTCTGGCAAGGGGGTACAAGAGTGATCTGGGAGTGGATCACTGGACAACGGTCAAAATTATCCTTAGAGGAACAAGGAAATGTTTCTCGGTTATGGAGGTGATAAAGAGTCTGGCGTAAAGGGTTACGTCGATGCAAGCTTTAACACCTATTTGGATGACTCTGAGTAGCAAACTGGATATGTATAGTGGAGCAACCATTTGGAATAGCTCCAAGTTGTCGGTGTACAAAAGTAGGGGCTCTCCTTTGTATCCATTTACTTGTGCACGGGCAGTCAGAGCCGCGCCCGCGGCCACACTTAACAGGGCAGAGGAGGGAAGCCGAAGGCGCAATACAATCAAAGCAACGCCAAGACCAGAGACACAAAAAGCAAGAGGGCGAGGTAGATCCCCCAGCAAGACCCTTGCCGGGGCAGCCTCCACAACCCTGGAAAGAGCCTTGCTAGGGCAACTTGCCCAACGCCAGCAGAGCGCGCCACCCTTGAGCCCAAGGGTTCCAACGCGATCAACCACATTGGAACCAAGGTTCGAGAGGCACCTCCATGGTGGCATGCAGATCTTCGTGAAGATCATAAACACACAAGATCCAATGAGGACCAGAAGGCGATGATCCTTGGCAAGATCCTTGCCGAGGAAATCCACAAGACCTCCGGCAAGATCCTTGCCAGGGATGAACGTGATGTCACGACAAGACCTTGCCGGGGCCCCGGTAAGACCCTTGCCGAGGACGTCAGCGGGGCCGCGGCTAGGCCCGCATCTGCCAAAAACTCTACTGCCATTCCCATGCAGCTGCCAGCCCAACCAGCTAGGCGAGCACCTGCGTGGCGACGTGCAGCCTCTAGATCAACTCAGCAAGCACCTGCGTGGTGGCATGCAGATCTTCATGAAGACACTGCCACTGCACCAGCTCAGCAGCCTGCCATCCTACATGGCGCCGCACGCCTCGTTGGCCAGGACGCGTGTCCAAGCAAGGCGAGGCGGCGACGGACGGGACGAGCCTCGTTACCATCCCCAATAAAGCAAGGGGACACCTAAGGGGCGCATTTAATGCGTTTTGTCCCGTAATGACAGGCGATAAGCTCAGCCACTGTACACCTTTCCACCTCCCGTGTGCCACTTTGGCATCCCCTTTTTCTATAAAAGGAGGCCCAAGGCATACTGGAGGGGGATTCGGCTCTTTTGGACTACGCACACGCCGTATGTCGTGGAAACGTCATGGCAGATGTCCTAGCAAAAGGACTTAGTCGTGGAGCCATCGCAACTAGGAAGCTTAAAGGGGTTAAAACGGGACAAAGGACACGTGAGTTTATACTGGTTTGGCCCCTACCGGTGAAGGTAATGACTTGATCCAGTTTGAGGTGGGATTGCTTATGTCTCGATTACCAGTGAGTGAATTCGCTTGACCTAGCTTTCGATCTGATGTTACCTGTCCTAAACCGCCGTCGGGTCATCCGTTTATATACGGAGGTCGACGCCCAGCGGCTCGCAGAGTCCCGACCGGCTCATAACCAGTGTCCGGCTCAGTGTCTATCTATTCCCGCCTTACAATACAAGTCATATACATATGGCAGTTTATCTGTATGGGCCTTAAGCCGCCTTTGAGCCTTGGGCCCTTATTTGAACCGCCATCTTCAAGTATCGTCTTGGGCTTCATATTATGAATCACCATAGGTATAACCGGCCCCTCCTGAGCGGGTCATACCTAGTAGTTATATCACCAACATTTGGCCCCAGATTGATTTGAACTGGTTCATGTCAATCTTCAACACTTAGAAAAATCTTCTGCTCGTCATTGCGCGAGAGTTTATAACCCGCCATGACGTCATCTTCTGGATCTGTGATAACCCGCCATGACGTCACCTGTCATTTATTCACATCTTATCAACATATCTCAATGGATCTTTTATCTTAATACCCGTCTGAGAATCGAGGCGCCCGAACAGCTGGATAACCATGTTTTGGTCTCTTCGTTTTTCACACCCACTTATGAGTCCTTCCTTATAAATAGCCACGACCAGTCTTCTTCTCATTCTTCCCCTTTCCATCGTCTTCTTCCTCTCGCAACCTCTGCCGCTCGAGCTCTGCCGCCACCGCAGAGCGCACCGTCGTCTTCGTCCTAGGCCACTGCATCACCCTGAATCAAACCAGAGAACGGCGGCGATCCTCCGCAGTCAACCTGCATCTATAAGCACTCGTTCTTCTGTACCCTAGTTCCACATTAGGGTTTCGACTTGCTCGTCGTGTTCTTCATAGTCTGTCCACCGTAGCACCTTTTGATCTATAAATAGTACAAAGCTTATGCAATAGTTGTTTTTGCTTTAACCTTCAATACCAGCAGATCCCCTTTTCTAGAAGAAAAGATCCCCCTTGGAGCTTATGAACTCATCTGTACTGGTTTTTTAGGTCTAGATTTATTTCCTTTTTCTAAACATCCGCTGATCCAAAATAATGATTGCAATCTAGGAAACTTGTTTGTGTGATACTTAGCCAAAAATCCGCATTGTGATAAATCCACCTAACCATGGCGGCTCAAACCACCGACTTAAATTGCAATGCTCAATAGATAACATCCAACTACTCATGGCGGCTTAAATAACCTGACTGCTAGCGGCAGTTTAAATAACCTGACATAATTAGTCATATACCATTAGGCCCCTTTATAAGCCGCCATTCTGAATATGTGATGCAATACTTTTCCTCCGGCTTAAATTTGAACCGGCAAATTTACTCTTTGTTAGGCTTCACAATGCCGCCCAAAACAACCACTTCATGCAATTGGGTCAAATCCATCGTCACGGAGGGTACACTTGATGATTTTGTGAAAACCGGCTATCTGCCAAAAAAAGATGTCATGTCGTACCGTGCTCCTGATCCAACAGAAGAAAAACCTCAGCCTAAAGAAGGGGAAGTCATTGTCTTCACAGATCACATGAACCGGGGCTTTTAGCCACCCGGCTCAAAGTTCTTCAGAGATGTTCTACACTTTTTTGACCTTCGTCCTCAAGACATCGTACCCAACTCCGTGTCCAACATATGCAGCTTCCAAGTATTCTATGAGGTGTATCTTGAAGAAGAGCCCAGCTTGCTACTTTTCAGAGAGTTGTTTTATTTTAACCGCCAGAATGAATACTCCAACGGACCCAGTTTGGAACTCGGCAGGGTCTCAGTCCAACGACTGAGAGACGCCATTTTCCCTTACGCACAACCACCGAGTCACCCCAAAGACTAGAACCAGACATGGTTCTACTGTCAAGACACTTCTCCGGCTGATGAGAACCCTCAGCCCAGCTTCACGCCTTGTGCCTCGATCCAATCACCCTCTTCCAGACAAGTTGTCAGCTGCTGATCGCTAGAAGCTCGCCCCTACCATGGCTAAAGTCAAGGCCCTTTTGGGGAACGACTTAAATGGTATTGACTTGGTCCGGTGCTGGGTCGCGTGGCGGATCATCCCATTGAGTTGTTGCTCCGGTTTAATGTGTACGTACACGGGCGAGAAGAAGGATCCACTGCGCCACAGCCCTGATGATTTACCTGATGATGTTGTCAATGATATGACGAAGTCACTTTTAAATGAAAGCCTAGCAGACTATGGCAAGGTGGGCTTAAGCCCTTTCTGCAAAGCTAACCCGGCTCCAGGGGTAAGCCGCCAAACTAAGTTAATTTACTTTTACCCTTGATGTTTTGTCTTTTACTCTAACCTTTGCTGATTTTCACAGGCTGATGACGAGTTTTGGAAGAAAGAATATGATCATGAGGCTGCAAAGAGAGCCAGAAAGGCTAAGAAAGCCGCCAGGAGAGCCGCCACCAAGAAAGGAGGGAAAAAGCCCAGCGCCTCTGAATTGCTTCCACTAGAAGACACCTCTGAGTCGGAGGTAGCCCTTGATTCTCTTGGCTCTTTTTTCAACTATCTTATTGACACTGACTATCATCAGGAGGACACGGGGATGAGCCAGGGAGTGGAAGAAGAGGTAACTATTATTTCCTCCGAATCTGAGCCTTTGCCAAGACAAAAAATCTGAAGAGTAACCCGGAAAGTAAGATTTTCACACCCCTTAGCTCATCTGGATCCTCACTTATTTTGAAGCAACAGATTCATGAGAGCCGGAGGCAGACCCGGACCAGCAAGGATGCAGAACTCTCCTCCAGCTTGCCAAATACACCGAGGAAGCGCCGAAATGAGGTCACCTCCGACTTAAACTATTGTTATCCTTTGGCGGGTCTCACTCGTCAACCGCTCAAATCTTCTGATTCAAATTATCAGGAAACTCCACATTCTTCCGGCGACTCAATCCAATCGATTATGCTGGCTTTCAAGACCGCTCCTGGGTAATGACAGTTTACTTATCCTTTAATCATTATAATCCTTTATACTTGTACTGACCTTTTTGACTTATGCAGTAGGAAAGCAAAGCCCAGGAAGAGGGTGAAGAAAAATAAGCTGGTCGAAGAGCGGACCGTCAATGAGCCGGAGCTCCAGATCGCAGCGCCTGAGGCCTCTGTTCCTGAACCGCCGCTTGAGCAGATTCACGACATGCCAATGATGACTGCTGACCCACCAGTCAATCAAGCCGCCGCCGACTCTTTAAACCCTGAAGCTTCAAGTCCGGTTAAGACAGCCGACCCACAAGATGTTGATGTGGAAATCCCCAAGACCGACTATACTGAGCCGGGGAGGCCTACTATGGTAGCCAAATGTTCTGCCAAGGAGGAGCACATTGAATGATGTAAAGTCAGATTTGATGTTGCTGACTATACTCAATTGAGCATTGGTGAAGGTTTTTCTCGCTATCTTAGCCAAGTGCACAGCAGCCGCGATCTTGAAGTTGACATGGTGAAACAAATGCACCAGAAATTTGAGGTATAAATTCTTCCCATTATTGAATTCTCCTTACTATGCCACCCCCCAAGTCTACTGCTTATGATGAATATGATGTAGACTTAGAACGAACTTATGAACATCAGTAATATCCTTCCATAAAATCTTTAAAAATCTGGCTTAATCCGTAGTCCCCAAGGGCTGGTTTAATCAGCATGAATGAGCCGGTCTTTCATATGCTTTTGTAGAAGATAGTACTTGTGTAACTTTGAACATCAATATGCATTAGTCCCCAAGTGCCAAGTAC
Source organism: Triticum timopheevii (assembly GCA_963921465.1). NCBI lineage: Eukaryota > Viridiplantae > Streptophyta > Magnoliopsida > Poales > Poaceae > Triticum > Triticum timopheevii. The sequence goes on from OY997264.1 coordinate 352,997,103, forward strand.
TCTTGCTTGCAAAGTGCTTGGGACTTTACTCTCATAAGCCGCCACTTAGACAAAACTTTCGGTAGACATTAGCACCCAAGTGCCAAGTGTTATTGCTTGCAAAAGGCTTGGGACTTAATATTGCATAGTAATGTTTATGATTTTGATCCGGTACATGTACAGACCACCACTGCTCAACTTCAATCAGAGCTATCTGAACTGAAGAACTGCTTGGAGCTGCAAGAGACGGAGACCCAGAGAGCAAACTCCAAATTTGAATTCAGCGTGTCTGAACAAGAAAAACTAAGGGCCGACTTTGAAGTTGAGAAAAAGGCATGGGCTGAAGAAAAGATTGCCTTGACCCGTCGAGCGGATAAAGCAGAGGCGGCTCTAGAAGAGGTGACCACTGAATTATCCGGCTTAAAACGCCATGTGTCTCAAATGGTCTCGGCTATCATCGGTAAGTTGCTTGATGACTGTCAAAGTTTGAATATCCTCCTCGATGATATTATCTGTTCTTAACTCCTTTGTGATTATTATGCAGGCCCTAGGAGCAGCAATCTCAACCACGACATGCTTGTAAAGCTAAAGGCGGTTTACACTTTGGTAGAGCAACTTTATAATGGTGCCCAACGCGCATTAGCCACAGTTGATCTATCCAATGAAGCCCCCACACTCTTGGTTGACGTGCTAAGGAAGCTGTCTGTATTGCCCCAGCGGGTTAATGAAGTAAAGCGTTCATCTGCAAGAGCCGGAGCCGTATCTGCCTTAAGCCGGGCCAAAGCATGGCTGCCGGAATTAGACACGGCCGACGTCGCCATTGGGTACCCAGCCTTAAGGAGGATGGCACTCCGTTTGAACAGACGGACTTTGCTGCTTGCGTGAAGGAGATATGTCCTGTGGCCAGCATGATTGCCAATGAGACAGACCTCACCAAGTATCATCCAACTTATGACGCGGGAAATCAGAGGCAGCCAACCCCGACTTATAAAGTGACAAGCCTGATCCCTCCAATCCGTAAGCACACCTTTGCCCCTGAAGTTGACCCGGCCGGGCTAATTGATGATGAAGCTGAGTTTGAAGCTTTGAATGGCATTGATTGGTCATCATCAACCTTCCAGGACGCTGGACAGGACAAAGACGCGGAGAGGGTTGACTCGGAAGCATCAGGCCAACAAGAGAATTGATCCACCGGGCGGCTCATATTAGCAGCCTTCTGAAAAAACAGTTTAATCATTTGGACTCGGGGAGTCATGTAACAAGGTAGAAATGACTTTGATCTGTCGTGTCATCGTGCACGTTTTTGGTGCTCAACATTGTTAAGCCGACTCTTTTATATTCACCCTTGTTATACTTATCATCTATTTTCCTTTTGCATAAGTAAGTCCTTGAAATATCCTGCACACAGAAATGGATCACAAGAACCCTTGGCGGTTTACTGCAGGGCGGGTTATAATATCTCACATATAACCACTGATGTGTAAAAAGGAGTCACAGATAAGCCTGTTATGAATCATATCTTTGAAACATAAGTATCATAATAATATCATACCTGTGATATTGAATTTTCACTGCCGGTTTATGTGACCTGTGCAGTAAGGGTGATAACCCAATCTTTAGAAGCCAAGACTTCCAAACTTTTGACGATTGTCATATGCTGGCGACTTACCGTCCAAAGTTAAGCCAGATTAAATAGAAACCACATATATATATGCCTCAGATATGAACAAAAAAGTCTCAAGATGAACCCAAAAGATTGTTTTCAAAAAACATAAGCCAAACAGAGAGAAAAAAGCGAGGCTTCTGATTCGAATACGATCAGTAAGCCGGACCAAAAGGGGTTAAGCTATGATTCGAATATGATCAAGAAGCCCCCTAGTGGGTTTGGCATTGCGCCGATCAAGAGGGTACCGACAGCTATGTTCTCTTTGGTTCGAATGCGACCTACGTTTGAACAGGAAGCCCCCAAATGACCTTGAGACTTTTTTAACGACTCTGATTCGAATACGATCAGAGTCAGACCAAAAAGGGGTTAAGCTATGATTCAAATACGATCAAGAAGCCCCCTAGTGGTTTTGGCATTGCGCCGATCAAGAGGGTATCAACAGCTATGTTCTCTTTGGTTCGAATACGACCTATGTTTGAACAGGAAGCCCCCAAATGACCTTGATACTTTTTAACGAATATGATTCGAATATGATCTGAGTCGGACCAAAAGGGGTTAATCTATGATTCGAATATGATCCAGCCCCCAAATGATCAAGTTGTTTGATCAGCTATGATTCAGATACGATCAGGAAGTTGTGCCAAAGGAGTTAAGCTAGATTCGAATATGATCAGCCCCCAATTTGGTCTTTGGAATTATGATGGTGAAGACATATGATTGTTTGAGGATGAAAAGGATAGAGGTCCTGCTTTATTACTAATCATAATATATACATCATCAAAAGTATGTACATCATAAGAGCTGGTGGCTCAAGTGTAGTAAGGCCGAAGATGAGCGATGTTCCACGGCCAGCGGGTCTCCTCCTCCGACTTACGTGAGTCTTTGTGCTCTCGAACATCGATAAGGTACTATGACTCATTGTTCAAATTCTTGCTGACCACAAAGGGCCCTTCCCAAGGTGGGGATAACTTGTGCATATCAACAGCTATGTTCTCTTTGGTTCGAATACGACCTATGTTTGAACAGGAAGCCCCCAAATGACCTTGATACTTTTTAACGAATATGATTCGAATACGATCCGAGTCGGACCAAAAGGGGTTAATCTATGATTCGAATACGATCCAGCCCCCAAATGATCAAGTTGTTTGATCAGCTATGATTTGGATATGATCAGGAAGTTGTGCCAAAGGAGTTAAGCTAGATTCGAATACGATCAACCCCCAATTTGGTCTTTGGAATTATGATGGTGAAGACATATGATTGTTTGAGGATGAAAAGGACAGAGGTCCTGCTTTATTACTAATCATGATATATACATCATCAAAAGTATGTACATCATAAGAGCTGGTGGCTCAAGTGTAGTAAGGCCGAAGATGAGCGATGTTCCACGGCCAGCGGGTCTCCTCCTCCGACTTACGTGAGTCTTTGTGCTCTCGAACATCGATAAGGTACTATGTCGTGGATTTGTCACGGCAGATGTCCTAGTGAAAGGACTTAGTCGTGGAGCCATCGCTACGGGTTAACTTGAAGGGGTTAAAGCGGACACAAAGACACGAGGGTTTATACTAGTTCGGCCCCTTCGACGAAGGTAAAAGCCTACGTCTAGTTGTGATGGAATTGATGTGGTCTCGATGGCTAGGGAGCAAACAAGCTTCGCCTAGGCTCGAGTTGTTGTTGTCTGTCCTGAACCGCCGCCAGGTCGTCCCCTTATATACATGGGTGACGCCCGTCGGTCCATGGAGTCCCATACCGGTTCATATTCGTACCCCGGTTGGTCTCTCTCTATTCCTAACTTACAATACAAGCTTTACATACCATGCCGGTTTACGGCTACAGGTTCTAAACCGACTACAGGCCGTGGGCCTTCATCTGCTTACATTACTAATGAAGTTAACCCGGCCCAAGTAGGCTGGTTCACGCCCAGTGGTAATATCCCCAACATTAGGCCCCAGATTGATTTGAACTGGTTCATGTCAATCCTTCACAAGATCTTTGTCTTGGACATCTTCTGGTAATTGGTAAACCGCCATGTCGTCATCATCTCTGGTTGCTGTAAACCGGCATGACATCATCACGAAGTTAACATTTATGACACCCTCCTTTATTAATAGATCTGCGATACCCAAGTCATCAGCTCCACTTCCGAAATTTTGGCTCCTGGATTCGCGCGCCTGACCCACGTCTGTTGCTTTATAAATAGGACCGAAGGGTCATTTCCTTTTCTCCTCTTCGTCTCTTTCTCTTCGTCTTCCTCGCGTCGCCAGCCTTGGAGCTCCGCCGCCACCGTCAACCTCTGCATCGTCCTGGGCCGCTGCATCAACCTGAGCGCACCAGAGCACTGCGGTATCCTTCTGCGTCTTCTTCGTTTTCAGTAAGCCTTCTTCTCTTCTTGACATAGATCTGTTCTTAGGGTTTCATGTTCTTGCCGTGTTCCTCGCCTGTTCATGCTTGTACCCAGACTCCCGGATAAATCTGTGAACCCCTGCCCTGATTAGCAGTAATATTTTAGCATCCGCCTGTAGTTTCACGCTTAAGTCCATAGATCTCATCTACATATCTGCCCGTTGGTTTACTTCCGTTCTGTCTTTACCCTTTTGAATATCTTCTGTTTTTCTGAACTTACTTCAGATCCATTGCTGCAATAAGACTTTGTGAAACCTATTTCTGCATACTTAGCCATCCACAACCTCGATTGCTTTCAATGTTTTAGATCCGGCAGTTTAACTCAATATAGAAAAAGTTAATAAACCGGTATATACCATTAGTCCCCTGGTTGAACCGCCAGAATTCTTTAGCCATACGATGCCACTTCATAGAAATCCGGTTTAAATATACTGCCTCCGGTTTAGCATTGCTCATACCAGCGCCTTCCTTTATTCAATATGTTCTTGAACCGGAATCACCTATTTCTTGTAGATCTCATCATGGCCAAACAAGTATATGAGTGCAATTGGGTTCCTTCTCGCATCACAGAAACTCAGCTGGACGATTTAGTCTTGATCTGCGCTTTAGATAGCAAAGATACGATCCACTGGAGGGTTCCTGGAAATGAATGTCCTCCCACACCTCAAGAGGGAGAGGTTGTGATCTTTGCAGATCATTTAGCCCGGGGCTTCAAGCCGCCCGGTTCTAAATTTTACAGGGATGTACTAGCCAATTTTCAACTCCGCCCGCAAGATATTGGCCCCAATTCTGTTACCAACCTATGTCACTTCCAAGTGCTCTCTAAGGTATACCTTCAAGAGGAGCCTTCAGTCGAATTGTTTAGAGACTGCTTCCACTTAAACCGCCGCACTGAATTCACTGACGGCCCCAACACTAAATTGGGCGGTATGGCAATTCAGAAAAGAAAATAGATCACTTATCCCCACGTCAAACTACACAGTCACCCCAAGGAGTGGAATGCAACATGGTTCTATTGCAAAGACACCTCCCCTGACAATGAAAATCCCTTGCCTGGCTTTCGTCCGGAGCGGCTCAGCAACACTCACCCCTTTCCACAAAGATTAAGCGCCAAGGAGAGAAGTAAATACGCTCCGCAACTGTCCAAGCTCCGAGCCTTCATGGCCAACGGTTTAACTAGAATAGACCTTGCACGCTGTTGGATATCATGGAGCATAGTGCCTCTCAGCCGGCGCTCCGGTTTGATGTGCAAGTATACTGATAGCATCGATGACCCACTCCGACACACTAAAATCCAGCTCTCTGATGATGAAGTCACAGATTCTATGAAGAAAATGTTGAATGAACCGGAGCACCTCTGCGCTCAAACTGGCCTGCTCCCTTTCTGCGCTACCAACAAACCGCCAGCTGTAAGATTTTGATTGTTCTTTTATTGAACCTGTTACTGCTATCTCCGTCTGACATCAATTACTGCTTAACCAGGGTGATAATCTGTTTTGGAGCAAGAAGCTTCCACAAGACAAAACGGAGAAAACAGAACGGCCAACCCGGCCAAAGACCAAGGTCATGAAGAAACCTGCTAAAAAGAGGAAAACCACTGCTTCATCTGATCCGGCTATTGAAGATGATGTGGGTAACTCGGACCTTGAGGTAGAACTCGATTCACTAGGCTTACTTTTTACACGCCTTATTGATGATGATACTTGTCAGGACGACGCTGAAGCCAGTAATGATGATGTCGCTGAGGTAACTATTCTCTCTTCTGATTCAGATCCTTTGCCTTTGCCAAAATTTCGCCAGGCAAACCAGAAAGTTAAATTTTCTCATCCTCTTGCTTACTTGGATCCCAAAATTCTTATGAAGACTCAGCAACATGAAGCTCGCCGCACAACCCGGCACAGCGGCCAGGTAGTTACCTCCGCCGGTTTACCAAACAGTCCGGTTTGAAAGCGCCGCTCCGAGGTCTCCGACCTTTTTATTAATTTATATCCTAAAGCGGGTTTCATCCGTCAACCTCTTAATCCGTCCGACTCCGATTATCAGGTTACTTCTCATTCTTCCTCTGGTGAATCATTGGCCACTCAGCTGCCGCCACTGAAAACGGTCCTTGGGTAAGCTAGGCTGAACATATGCTTCTGGTATACTGTGTTATAACTTGTGATGTTTCTTGACTCTTTGTTTCTCTTTCAGGGCTAAACCTAAACCGAGCAAGAAAGCCCGCCTGGACAAAGCAGCTGAGGAAGATGTCGCCCCTGAACAGGATAAAGCACCAGATCTTGAAGCGGTTGTTCATGAGGATATTCCCAATGATCCTCTTTTGCAAGACGATGCTATTCCTGAGGAAAGGCCTACCAATACTTCAGTCCCTGCTGACCCGCCTACCAGCTTCGTCCGGATTGAAAGATCCCGCAGTCCTGCTGATAAACCGACCGCGCCAACACAAACTGGTGAGTCCAAGGATGATGATGTTGTAATTACCGGCGTAGGTCGCTTTGAACCAGGGAATCCTGTCGCTTTAACCAAGCATACAGTGAAAGAGGATTTTTCTGCCAAGAACAAAGGCAAATGGGATGTAGAACTGGAAACATATGCTGCTCTGAGTGCCCAAGATCTTCACTCTGGTTACTTGAACCGGCTATATACTAGTCGCGACTGTGAAGCTGGCCTGGTAAAGATGATGAGAGACAAATTTGAGGTAACTTCCTTGTGCTTCTTCTTTCTTTACTTACTGCCACTGTATTAATCCTCCTAGCCCCCAAGGGCCGGTTTGTAACCTTCTTCAAACCGGGACTTGAATATAATCCTCAGTACTTTGAAATCTATCATTATAGCCCTCAAGGGCCGGTTCAACTTAGCATAGTTAAACCGGGACTCCCATAAAGATTCTAACATCAGAACATAACTGAGAAAATAGCCATTAGCCCCCAAGTGCCAAGTTGAATACCTGTATTGAGCTTGGGACTTTGTGAAATAATGGATGAAAATTGAAGGTGCATTAGCCCCCAAGTATCAAGCGTATAACTTGTTATGTGGTTGATACTTCAAATTCTTGTACTGTTTTGTTTCAAAGCCAAGTACTGACTGTATGCAGGCTGAAGTGAGGGTCAAAGAGGACCGGATTACTGATCTGCAAGAAACTTTGAAAACCCAACAAGCCGAAACTGACAAAGCAAGGGAGGAATTGACCAGCGCCTTGAGCATCACGGAATAGCTGAAGGAGGGCTTCAAGAAGGAGCGGGCTGATTGGGCCACTGAAAAGGCCGCTTTAGTAAAAAGAGCTGAAAACGCTGAAGCTGCCCTTAAACCGGTGGTAGATGAGCTGACCGTCGTAAAGCGGCAAATACACTCCATGACCGCTGCTATCTTTGGTAAGCTCCTTTTGGTTTCTGTGACAACTCTGGCTTGCTTATAATAGATCCGGTCTGAGATCGTCCCTGTATTGTTGCAGGTACACGCATTGGGCACTTAGGGTCAGATGTGCGGAAGAAGCTGAAGGCTGCCTACACTTTAGTTGAACAACTGTATACCGGAGCACAGCGGATCATCACCACAGCCTCTCATAACAATCTGGCACCCTCTTTAATCCAGGACACTCTTAATAGGTTGTCAATGCTTCCTGCCTGGATTGAAGAGCTGAAAAAATCTGCTGGTCGAACCGGAGCCATAAATGCCCTGATCCGGGCAAAAGCATGGGTGCCGGATTTCGATCCTGTTGAGGCAGCTCAAGGCTATCCCAGCCTGAAGGAAGATGGCTCCGAGTTTAATGAAGATGATTTGAGGGCGATAAACCGTGCAGTGTGCCCTCTGGCTTGTCAATTAGCTGAAGAGGCAGACTTATCGCATTATCAAGCCCAATACAACGATCAGAACAAACGAGTGCCCGCACCAACTCTTGAAGCGGAGAATCTGATTCCTCCAATCCGTAAGCATACTTACGCTCCTGATATTGAACCGTCTTCTCTGATCCATGAAGAAGCTGTCTTTCAAGCTTTAATGGGAATCGACTGGACCACTGTTGATTTCCATCCAATGGATAGAGACGAGGAAGCTGAAGCGGCGCAGGACGATGAGCAGGCTTGAACCGGAAGCCGGTTAAATAGTTACTTTATTATGACCCGCCAGAAGAAACAATGATCGTATTTGGGCACCGTGTTGCCTTGTAATAGGATAGTTAATACTTCTGCCTTAAATATGCCTTCGTGCATAAGTACTGATGCTTTTGCTTGAAAAACCTCAATTTATATTTCCTGCAATCAGAAATCTTGAACTTCGGTGGCGGTTATACCGCCAGCCGGTTTATGATCTTGATATATATATCATCAATGTATTTAAAACATATAACCAAATTAAGCGATACAAAGTACCTGCCATCACTGGGCATGAAGTTGGCTTAGCCAGGCTTGAAGCGGAGGTTTTATAAACCATTACCGTCAAAGGGGAGAAAACTGCTCCCATGTAAACCGTGCTGGGTCATTACGAGCCCCCCTGTTACTCCATGATGTTAACAGGAAAGGTAAACCGGGCATACTTCTCTGGATTAAAAATGAACCAAATCCGTCAGCTGAACCGGTAAAAAGTGTTGTTGGTTTAAATGAAACACAACAAAAATTAAGAAATAGCCATAAAATTAAATATGGAAGCAAAGGCAATGATAAAAACCGTTTGCAAAAAACATGCTATACTGAGCTGATCAGATGGTGTTACCATGGTCGGACAGGACCAAGCCCCCAATAGGAGTGACAATGGTTCAAGTCAGCCAGGTCCCCAAATGAAACCGTGGCATATATGCCAATCAAAAGGCGTGGCAATGGTTTGGGTTCGACCAAGCCCCCAAGAGATTTTGTGGCCTTAGGCCGATCAAGAGGCGTGACTGGTTCAGACTTGACCATGTCCCCAAGTGATCTGGTGGCTTTCGCCTATCAAAAGGTGTCGCGTTGGTTCGGACACGACCAAGGCCCCAAGTGATATAAAAAAGCAAATTTCATGGGGTAAACCGGAGGCCGCTTTAAAACAGAACCACTCCATGTAACCACGCATGATATGAAAAGACAGAGACCCCGCTTTAGCTGAGGCTCCGGTTTTATTATATCAAAGATAATATATACACTGTCATAATATGTACATAGATAGAGCCAATGGCTCAGGTATAGTAAGGCCGAAGATGAGCTATGTTCCACGGCCTGTTGGTCTCCTCCTCTGATGTGCGTGAGTCTTTATGCTCTCGGATATCAATCAGATAGTACGACCCGTTGTGCAGATTCTTGCTGACCACGAAAGGTCCCTCCCAAGGTGGGGATAACTTGTGCATATCCGTCTGGTCTTGGATGAGCCGAAGCACCAAATCTCCTTCTTGAAAAGTTCTGGTTCTGACCCGGTGACTGTGATAGCGACGAAGATCTTGTTGATAAATCGCCGAGCGGGCAGCCGCTATATCGCGCTCCTCGTCCAACAGGTCCAAAGCGTCTTGTCGTGCTGTCTCATTGTCCGCTTCAACATAAGCTGCCACACGAGGCGAATCGTGCCGGATATCACTAGGGAGAACTGCCTTCGCTCCGTAGACCATGAAAAACGGCGTGTATCCTGTGGATCGGTTGGGTGTAGTATTGATACTCCATAGCACATATGGTAGTTCTTCAACCCAACATCCTGGTGTTCTTTGCAATGGAACCATAAGCCGGGGCTTGATGCCTCGCAAGATCTCTTGATTAGCCCGTTCTGCCTGCCCATTGGACTGAGGATGAGCCACTGATGATACATCAAGTCGGATGTGCTCACGTTCACAGAACTCCTTCATAGCACCCTTGGATAAATTGGTACCATTGTCAGTAATGATACTGTGCGGAAAGCCAAACTAGAAAATCACCTTTTTGATGAACTGCACCGCTGGCGCTGCATCACACTTGCTGACAGGCTCCGCTTCAACCCACTTGGTAAACTTGTCAACTACCACCAAAAGGTGGGTTTTCTTATCCTTGGATCTTTTAAAGGGTCCGACCATATCCAGCCCCCAAGTTGCAAACGGCCAAGTGATTGGAATCATCCTCAATTCTTGAGCCGGCACATGAGCACGCCTTGAAAATTTCTGACAGCCATCACACCGTTTAACCAAGTCCTCCGCATCAGCATGCGCTGTCAACCAGTAGAACCCGTGACGGAACGCCTTTGCTACCAGAGACTTTGAACCGGCGTGGTGACCACAATCCCCTTCATGGATTTCTCGTAAGATTTCACAGCCTTCCTCAGGAGAAACACAACGTTGAAACGCCCCTGATACACTGCAATGATGCAATTCGCCATTGACAATCGTCATAGACTTGGACCGCCGGACTATCTGCCTGGCTAGAATCTCATCCTCTGGCAACTCTCCCCGGTTCATGTACGCAAGATAAGGAACTGTCCAATCCGGTATGACATGCAGGGTCGCCACCAATTGAGCCTCCGGATCAGGAATAGCCAAATCCTCTTCACCTGAGAGCTTGACTGACGGGTTGTGCAACACACCAAGAAAGACATTAGGCGGGACCGGTTTACGCTGAGAACCCAACCGGCTTAAAGCGTCCGCTGCTTCATTCTTTCGATGGTCCACGTGATCCACCTGATAACCCTTGAAGTGACCCGCAATATTATCCACCTCACGACGATATGCGGCCATGAGCGGGTCCTTAGAATCCCAAGTGCCAGACACCTGTTGAGCCACGAGGTCCGAGTCACCGAAGCACTTAACCCGGCTTAAGTTCATCTCTTTAGCCATCCGGAGAGCATGGAGTAAAGCTTCGTACTCAGCTGCATTATTAGTACAAGGGAACATTAAACGGAGAACATAACAAAACTTATCACCTCGTGGGGAAGTTAATACGACTCCAGCCCCCGAGCCTTCCAATTGCCTGGATCCATCAAAATGGATAGTCCAATATGTGTGATCCGGCTTCTCCTCTGGTGCTTGCAACTCCGTCCAATCATTGATGAAATCAACAAGTGCTTGAGACTTCACCGCCGTCCGAGGCACGTACTTCAATCCGTGCGGCCCAAGTTCTATAGCCCACTTGGCAATCCGGCCAGTCGCCTCCCGGTTCTGTATGATATCGCCCAAGGGAGCTGAACTGACCACTCTGATGGGGTGCCCTTGAAAATACTGCTTCAACTTCCGGCTTGCCATGAAAACACCATATACCAGCTTCTGCCAATGCGGATACCTTTGCTTGGATTCAATAAGCACCTCGCTGATATAATAAACCGGCCGCTGAACCGGATATTCCTTGCCTGCCTCCTTGCGTTCCACCACAATAGCCACGCTAACCGCACGAGCATTGGCTGCTATGTATAACAATAATGGCTCCTTGTCGACCGGAGCCGCAAGAACGGGCGGATTGGCTAATTGCCGCTTCAAGTCCTCCAATGCTTCATCAGCAGCCGGACTCCAGATGAATTGATCTGTCTTTCTCAGCATCTGGTACAAAGGGATAGCCTTCTCTTCGAGGCGGCTGATAAACCGGCTCAGTGCGGCGATCCGACCCGCCAAACGCTAAACATCGTTGATACACTTCGGTTTAGCCAGGGAGGTGATAGCCGTAATCTTCTCCGGATTAGCCTCAATTCCTCTGTTGGACACAAGAAAACCCAGTAACTTGCCTGCCGGAACACCAAAGACACACTTGGCCGGGTTAAGCATCATCTTGTAAGCCCGCAAGTTGTCAAAGGTTTCCTTCAAATCATCCACCGGCGTCTCCTTCTGCCTTGACTTGACTACAATATCATCCACATAGGCGTGTACATTGCGGCCGATCTGTTTATGCAGGCAATTCTGTACACACCGTTGATAAGTGGCCTGGGCGCTCTTGAGCCCAAAAGGCATAGATACATAGCAGAAGGCTCCAAAGGGAGTAATAAACGCTGTCTTCTCCTGGTCCTTAACCGCCATTTTGATCTGATGATATCCAGAATATGCATCCAAAAAACTCAGACGCTCACAACCCGCCGTGGCATCAATAATCTGGTCAATGCGAGGGAGGGCAAAAGGATCCGCTGGGCAAGCCCTGTTAAGATCCGTGTAATCCACACACATACGCCAAGTGCCGTTTTTCTTAAGAACCAGCACCGGATTAGCAAGCCACTCTGGATGGAACACCTCAATGATAAAGCCAGCTGCTAAGAGCCTGGCCACTTCCTCTCCAATAGCTTTGCGCCTTTCTTCGTTAAACCGGCGGAGAAATTGCTTTACCGGTTTATACTTAGGATCCACATTAAGAGTGTGCTCAGCGAGTTCCATCGGTACACCTGGCATGTTAGAAGGCTTCCATGCAAAAATGTCCCGATTCTCACGGATGAACTCGATGAGCACGCTTTCCTATTTAGGGTCCAAGTTGGCACTGATAGTGAACTGCTTGGACGAATCGCCGGGCACGAAGTTAACAAGCTTAGTCTCAGCCGCCGATTTGAACTTCAGATCTGAATCATGCTCCGTGGTTGGCTTCTTCAAAGGGGTCATGTCCGCCGGATCAATATTGTCCTTATAATATTTCAACTCCTTCATGGCACAAACCGACTCTGCATAGGCCACATCAGCTTCCTCACATTCCAAAGCAACCTTACGGCTCCCATGAACCGTTATTGTCCCCTTGTAACCCGGCATCTTGAGCTGCAAGTAGATATAACAAGGCCGTGCCATGAATTTGGCATAAGCCGGCCGCCCAAACAAGGCGTGATACGGGCTCCGGATCTTCACCACCTCAAAGGTTAGTTTTTCGGATCGGGAATCATGCTCGTCCCCAAAAGCCACGTCCAGGGCTATCTTACCAACAGGATATGCTGATTTGCCAGGCACCACACCATGGAACACCGTATTAGACGGTCTGAGATCCTTGTCTGTTAGCCCCATGCGGCGGAATGTCTCATAGTATAGGATGTTAATACTGCTCCCTCCATCCATGAGTACGTTGGTGAATTTATAACCTCCCACCTGAGGGTCTACCACTAATGCCAGCTGGCCCGGATTGTCAACCCGGGGTGGGTGGTCCTCCCTGCTCCACACGATAGGCTGCTCCGACCAGCGTAAGTAACGTGGTATGGCCGGTTCAACAGAGTTCACTGCTCGCTTCTGGAGTTTCCGGTCGCGCTTATCCAAGCTAATTGTGAAAACATGATACTGTCCATTGTTCAACTGTTTTGGCTGGCTCTGATAACCCGACTGCTGCTGTTGACCGTTCTGATTATTCTGGTTGTTGTGACCACCCTGATTGAAACCTAAACCGGAAGCTCCATCGTGACCCGGCCCCTGGAAACCAGATCCTGAGCCACCACCTGACCCACGGTCATACCGGAAGGCATTAGAATGTTTAAATTCCTGCATAATGTAGCAATCCTTCCAAAGGTGGTTACCCGGCGTCTCCTTCGTCCCGTGCTTTGGGCAAGGCTGATTCAACAAATAGTTTAAGCGATCCGGGTTAGGATTTGGAACTCCATTACGATTCGCCGCTTTACCTCTGCGCCGCTGACCCTTGTCCTGCGCATTAGTGTTAGCCACAAAGTCCATGCTGCTGTCCGCCTTACGCTTGCCTCCGTTTCCATGGCCCGCCGGTCTGTACTGATGCCCCTTGGAATTGCTATTCTTCTTTCCCTTCCCTGCTTCATCATCGTCAGTCTCAGGATCCTTGGTACTATCAAAATCAGCATACTTTACCAAAGCAGCCATGAGAGTTCCCATGTCATTACAGAACCGCTTCATACGCCCCAATTTCAGCTTTAAAGGCATAAACCGGCAGTTGCCCTCCAGGGTTAAGATCGCAGAATCAGCATTGATCCTGTCAGACGAGTGCAAGACTTCGGAAACACGGCGTACCCAATGGGTTGTTGACTCTCCGTCCTCCTGAACACAAGCCGCCAAGTCTACTATGGATTCGGGCTGCTTACACGTATCTTTGAAATTCTGGATAAAACGGGCCCGCAACTGGGCCCATGAGCTGATAGAATTAGGCGGCAGGCTCTTCAACCAAGTACGGGCCGTGCCTTCAAGCATCATGGTGAAGTACTTTGCACACGCGGTCTCATCCACATCTAGCATCTCCATGGCCATCTCATAACTCTCTACCCACGCTTCCGGAGATAAATCAGCGGTGTAATTCGGCACCTTGCGCGGACCCTTGAAATCTTTGGGCAGGCGCACGTTGCATAAAGCGGGGACTAAACAGGGTACTCCCAAAGCAGATGCGACCCCTGGCCCGGCAGAGGTGGTAGGACGAACCGGTGTAAGCTGATCCGCCTCGTTCTGTGCTGCTAACTCGGCCTCCCTTCGTGCCCGGGCCCGGTCCACTACATCCTGAGCATCGCGAACACCACCTGCCGGGTTATTGCCACGGGCCGCTTCACGGCCTCGCGCATTGCTTGATATTGCCGGTTCATCCAGGCACCTGCTATAGCTCCGGCTTGGACGAGGTGTGGAGTGAATCCGATCGCGGCTGTATGAATATGCCTCCTGTTGAATCAAAGCGGTCCGGAGAAGTTCCTTAACCCGGCGCGTCTCTATTGCTTGCGGAGAGTCTCCTTCCACCGGGATAGCTTCTAATCGTGCAGCTGCTGCAACAAGATTGTCCATAGGATTAGAATAATGACCCGGGGGTGTCTGGACCGGCGGAGGAATCACAACGTTCTGTCGAGGAGGTTCCATCAGGCGGGGTTGGACCGTCGCTCCTGGCCCTGGTGCCTCGACCCGGTTTACTTCCTGGTGCCCCGGCGGATTACTGGTTCCAGCTCCCGGAGTGTGAAAGAGATTCCGAGGGTCGAAACCTAACGGCAGGCATGATCTGTGCTTCCGCTTCAAGACCTCCTGTGATGCGTTCTGGTCGAGCATGAGCTTATAGGCCTGGGCGTCCAAAGCGGCTCGCTCCGCGGCCATCCTGTCCTTCTCTGCTGCCAGGTCGGCTTTGGCATGTACGATCTGCTCTCTCACCTTGGCAATCTCTACATCATGGGCCTCCTGATCCGCCGGATTGGCTTCTGCCATAAGTGCAGCTAGGGCATCAAACAGGTCAGACAAAACTTGAACCGGCGGGCGCACAAGGCCTCCTGCCCCTGCTGCCGCTGCCGCTGCTGATCCGAAAAGCATTGCTGCTGCGGTCGAAGAGTGATTCGCCGCCTGCGTGCCAGCCATGAATATTCCAACCCGATTGATCTGATCTGGGGGGTCCGGAATACTGTCGCCATCGGAACAGCCCCTAATCTGGTCGTCTGGCAACTGATACAATGATTCGGTCTCTCTGGTTGAGGACTTGTCGCCGGAATAGACGACGGTCTCACCACCGTATTCTGACTCGTCCTCATGCTCTCCTCCGTGGATGACTCCGACGAAGGCACGCTTCACGGCCGGTTTAACCTGGGTAGATTTCGCACGCTGAGCCGTCTCGACGAGGTCGGTGCAGATGTCCGGCTCAGGCCCAGGCTCACCGATCTTGCCGATGAAAACGTGTATGCCACCAAAGGGGACCCGGTACCCGTACTCGATCAAATCGGCTTCGGGACCCCATCCTGCGTCGTCGATGTAGATCTTTCCACGACGACTCTTGGTCATCCGGCCCACAGCATAGCCTTCGAGTCCTTTGAGCTTGCCCTCCAAGATCATCAAACCGTCGTGCGATAGCCCCAGGGTGGGTGCCAACTGTCGTGGATTTGTCACGGCAGATGTCCTAGTGAAAGGACTTAGTCGTGGAGCCATCGCTACGGGTTAACTTGAAGGGGTTAAAGCGGACACAAAGACACGAGGGTTTACACTAGTTCGGCCCCTTCGATGAAGGTAAAAGCCTACGTCTAGTTGTGATGGAATTGATGTGGTCTCGATGGCTAGGGAGCAAACAAGCTTCGCCTAGGCTCGAGTTGTTGTTGTCTGTCCTGAACCGCCGCCGGGTCGTCCCCTTATATACACGGGTGACGCCCGTCGGTCCATGGAGTCCCATACCGGTTCATATTCGTACCCCGGTTGGTCTCTCTCTATTCCTAACTTACAATACAAGCTTTACATACCATGCCGGTTTACGGCTACAGGTTCTAAACCGACTACAGGCCGTGGGCCTTCATCTGCTTACATTACTAATGAAGTTAACCCGGCCCAAGTAGGCCGGTTTCATGCCCAGTGGTAATATCCCCAACATACTATGACCCGTTGTTCAAATTCTTGCTGACCACAAAGGGCCCTTCCCAAGGTGGGGATAACTTGTGCATATTAGTTTGATCCTGGATGAGCCGGAGCACCAAGTCACCTTCTTGAAATGTTCTGGATTTAACCCGGCGGCTATAGTAGCAGTGAAGGTCTTGTTGATAAATCGCCGAACGGGCTGCTGCAAGGTCACTCTTCTCATCTAAGAGGTCTAGTGCATCTTGACGTGCCTGCTCATTATCAGCTTCAACGTAAGCCGCCACGCGAGGAGATTCATGACGGATGTCACTAGGGAGAACTACCTCTGCTCCGTAAACCATGAAGAAAGGCGTGTAACCCGTCGACCTGTTGGGGGTAGTATTGATGCTCCATATCACAGAAGGTAACTCTTCCACCCAACAACCCGACGTCCGTTGTAAAGGAACCATAAGCTGGGGCTTGATACCTCTCAAAATCTCTTGATTGGCTCGTTCAGCTTGACCGTTGGATTGAGGGTGAGCCACTGATGATACATCAAGACGAATATGCTCACGTTGACAAAACTCTTTCATAGCACCTTTCGACAAATTAGTGCCATTATCAGTTGTGATACTGTGGGGAAAGCCAAAATGGAAAAACACCTTTTTCATGAATTGAACCGCCGTTGCCGCATCACACTTACTGACCGGCTCTGCTTCAACCCACTTTGCGAATTTGTCAACCGCCACCAAGAGGTGGGTCTTTTTATCCTTGGACCTTTTAAAATGCCCAACCATGTCAAGTCCCCAGACTGCAAACAGCCAAGTAATTGGAATCATCCTCAATTCTTGAGCCGGTACGTGAGCTCATCGTGAGAAATTCTGACAACCATCACATTTACTGACCAAATCCTCTGCATCAGCGTGAGCCGTCAGCCAATAGAATCCATGACGAAAAGCTTTGGCCACAAGGGACTTTGAACCGGCATGATGGCCACAATCTCCTTCATGAATCTCATGAAGAATCTGTTGACCTTCCTCAGGAGAAACACAACGCTGAAACGCCCCAGTGACACTTCGATGATGTAACTCGCCATTGGCAATTGTCATTGACTTAGACTGCCTGGTTATCTACCTGGCCAAGGTTTCTTCCTCAGGAAACTCGCCCTGGGTCATGTAAGCCAAGTATGGCACTTCCCACTCCGGGATGACGTGAAGAGTCGCCACCAATTGTGCTTCTGGGTCAGGAACAACCAAGTCTTCCTTTGTAGGTAACTTGACAGAAGGATTATGCAAAATATCCAAGAAAGTGTTAGGTGGCATCGGCTTACGTTGAGACCCCAGCCGGCTTAAAGCATCGGCTGCCTCATTCTTTTTGTGATCAATGTGCTCCACTAGATAACCCTTGAAGTGTCCAGCAACAACATCAACTTCACGGTGATAAGCCGCCATGAGGGGATCCTTGGAATCCCATTTGCCTGAGACTTGTTGAGCCACCAAATCCGAGTCGCCAAAGCACCTCACCCGGCTTAAGCTCATCTCCTTAGCCATTCGAAGACCATGAAGCAAGGCCTCATACTTAGCTGCATTGTTAGTACAGGGAAATATCAACCTTAGCACATATCAAAATTTGTCACCTCGAGGGGAAGCTAAGACAACTCCAGCCCCCGAGCCCTCCAATTGCCTGGACCCATCAAAGTGAATAGTCCAATACGTGTTATCCGGCTTCTCTTCAGGCATCTGTAGCTCTGTCCAGTCATTGATAAAATCCACCAGTGCTTGAGATTTGATAGCCGTGCCAGTCATATATTTTAAACCATGAGGCCCAAGCTCAATGGCCAACTTGGCGACTCGTCTAGTGGCTTCTCTATTTTGAATGATATCTCCTAAAGGAGCAGAACTGACCACAGTGATGGGATGACCTAGAAAATATTGTTTAAGCTTCCGACTCGCCATGAAGACCCCATAAAAGAGCTTCTACCAGTGTGGATATCTCTGCTTGGGCTCAATAAGCACCTCACTGATGTAGTAAACTGGCCGTTGAACCGGATATTCCTTGCCAGCCTCCTTGCGCTCTACCACAATGGCCACACTGACTGCACGGGTGTTAGCAGCCACATATAATAACACTGGCTCCTTATCGATGGGAGCAGCAAGAACTGGCGGCTCAGCTAGCTGCCTCTTCAAATCCTCAAATGCGTCATTAGCAGCATCACTCCAGACGAAGTTATCTGTTTTCTTCATCATCTGATACAGTGGCATAGCCTTCTCACCCAACCGGCTTATGAACCGGCTTATGAACCGGCTTAAGGCAGCAATACGACCCACCAGACGCTGAACCTCATTGATACACACCGGCTTAGCCAAGGAGGTGATGGACTTGATCTTCTCCGGGTTAGCCTCAATGCCTTTGTTAGAAACCAGAAAGCCCAAAAGCTTGCCTGCTGGCACACCAAAAATGCACTTGGCTGGGTTAAGCATCATCTTCTAGACCCGGAGATTACCGAAGGTTTCCTTCAAATCATCTATCAAGGTTTCCTTCTATCTGGACTTCACCACAATGTCGTCCACATAAGCATGAACATTGCGCCCAATCTGACTGTGAAGGCAGTTCTGCACACATCGCTCATAAGTCGCCTGTGCACTCTTGAGCCCAAAAGGTATAGACACATAGCAGAAGGCTCCAAAGGGAGTAATGAAAGCCTTCTTCTCCTGGTCCTTCACTACCATCTTGATCTGATGATAACCAGAATAAGCATCCAAAAAGCTCAAACGCTCACAACCCGCCGTAGCATCAATGATTTGATCAATACGAGGGAGAGCAAAAGGATTAGCCGGACAAGCCTTGTTTAAGTCCGTGTAATCCACACACATATGCCAGGTGCCATTCTTCTTAAGCACTAGCAACGGGTTAGCCAACCACTCTGGATGAAAAACTTCAACAATGAACCATGAACCCGGCCGCCAAGAGCCGGGCCACTTCCTCACCAATGGCCTTACACCTCTCCTCATTGAACCGCCGAAGAAACCGCTTGACCGGCTTAAATTTTGGATCAATATTGAGAGTGTGCTCAGCGAGTTCTCTCGGTACACCCGACATGTCAGAAGGTTTCCATGCAAAGATGTCCCGGTTGTCATAGATGAACTCTATGAGCGTGCTTTCCTATTTGGGATCCAGGTTAGCACTGATATTGAACTGCTTAGATGAGTCGCCAGGAACAAAGTCAACCAGCTTGGTGTCATCGGTTGATTTAAACTTCATCACCGGCTCATGCTCTGTAGTTGGCTTTTTCAAAGATGTCATATCCGCTGGGTCAACATTGTCCTTATAAAACTTCAACTCCTCTGTTGCACAGGCAGACTCAGCGTAAGCAGCATCACCTTCCTCACATTCTAGGGCTATCTTCTGACTCCCATGCACTATGATAGTTCCCTTATAACCCGGCATCTTGAGCTGTAGATAAACGTAACACGGCCGTGCCATGAATTTTGCATAAGCCGGCCATCCAAACAGAGCATGATACGGGCTTTTGATTTTGACCACTTCAAAAGTTAACTTCTTAGGCCTGGAGTCATGCTCATCTCCGAAGGCCACCTCCAGCTCTTGCCCACCGGGTACGCCGACTTACCAGGCACCACTTGATGGAAAACAATGTTGGACGTCTTAAGATTTTTATCAGTTAACCCCATGCGATAGAAAGTCTCATAATAAAGGATGTTGGTGCTACTACCTCCATCCATGAGCACTTTAGTGAATTTATATCCACCAACTTGAGGTGCCACCACCAAGGCTAAGTGACCCAGATTGTCAACCCGGGGAGGGTGATCCTCTCTACTCCACAGATTAGGCTGCTCAGACCATCACAAGTAATGAGGAATTGTCGGCTAAATAGCGTTCACAGCCCTCTTATGAAGCTTCTGGTCCCGCTTGCACAAACTGGTGGTAAACACATGATACTGTCCACTATTCAGCTGCTTTGGATTACTCTGAAATCTGGATTGCTGCTGCTACTGACCCCCTTGGCCGGGTTGCTGGTTATAACCACCCTGGTTGCCTTGATTGTATCCACCCTGATTATTTTGGTGGCCCTAAAAGCCGGAACTAGAGCCGCCACCTACATAACCCAGGCCATGAAAACCGCCGCCACCTGAATTCTTGAAAGCCTTCATAATTGTACAATCCTTCCACAGGTGAGTGGTCGGTTTCTCCTGAGTGCCATGCCTTGGATAGGGCTCATTTGGCAACTTCTCAAGAGTGGGACTTGACCCGCCAGACCGAGGAGGCGACCTCCCCTTACGTCTTTGATTGTTGCCCTGCGCATTGGCGTTAGCCACAAACTCCGAGCTACCATCTGCCTTACGTTTATTATTGCCCCCTTGATTCACCAGGTCATGTTGCGGGCCCTTCGTGTTACCGTTCTTCTTTCCCTTCCCTGTCTTCTCATCGTCTGACTCGGGATCCTTGGTACTATTAGAGTCGGCATACTTGACTAGAGCCGCCATCAGCTGGCCCATGTCATTACAACCGTGCTTGAGCCGCCCCAACTTCTGTTTCAGAGGCTCAAAATGGCAATTTTTCTCCAACATTGAGACTGCAGAGCCGACGTCCATCTTATCGAATGAATGTATTATATCCTTGACCCGGCACACCCAATGGGTCGTGGATTCACCCTCCTCTTGCTTGCAATTAGTCAAGTCCACAATCGACATGGGATGCTTGCATGTGTCTTTAAAGTTCTGAATAAACCGGGCCTTTAACTCTGCCCATGAACCGATGGAATTAGGTGGCAGCCCCTTCAACCAAGTACGGGCCGTTCCATCCAGCATCATGGTGAAATACTTGGCATATGCAATTTCGTTGACTTCTAGTAGCTCCATGGCCATCTCGTAGCTTTCAATCCATGACCCAGGGGGTAAGTCGGCCGTGTAATTAGGCACCTTTCGAGGTCCCTTGAAATACTTGGACAAATGCTCATTACATAGAGCTGGTACCAAACAAGGTACACCGCAGTCCTAGAGGTCACGACTGCCTCAATTGAAGTCGTCGAATAAACCGGAAGGGGCTGATAAGACACCTGCTGAGCCGCCCGCTCATCTTCCTGACGCAATCTGTCCTGATCAAACACATTAGGAACTCCATCACGTGCTGGGTCATACCCACACGGCTGATCGCGGCACTGGGCATTGCATGAAACGGCCGGTGAGTCCATGTGCCTGCTATATCTCCGGCTCCGGCTTGGGCGAGGGGTTGAATGAAACCTGTATCGACTATAAGAATACGCCTCCTGCTGTGCCAGAGCTGTCTGAAGAAGTTCTCTGACCCTTCATGTTTCAACCGCCGTCGGAGAGTCGCCATCCACCAGGAGAGCCGCCAATCGTGCCGCCGCAGTGATCATGTTCTCCAAAGGGTTAGAATAATGACCCGGTGGTTCGGTACATGGTGAGGTGGAACGACATTCAGACGAGGGGGTTCCGTCACATGCGGCTGAACCGGCGTCCCAGCTCCAGGCGCTGCAGCCCGGTTTACCTCCGGTGGGTTACTGGGCCCTGCACCAGGCGTGTGGAACATGTTTCTAGGCTCATAAACCGTAGGCAGACGGGACTGGGCCTTCTGGTGCCTTCTCCTCATGATCTCATTTGATGCGTTCTGATCCATCGTAAGCAGAAAAGCCTCTGATTGAATCTGCTGGGCCCGAGCATCCAAAGCCACCCGCTCTGCAACAATCCTGACGACCTCTGCCACCAGGTTCTCCTTGGCTTGTGCTACCTCCTCACGTAACTGTGCCACTTCCGCATCATGTTGAGCTTGATTCACCGGATTGACCACTGCGGTTAACAGGGCTGTCATCTTATCCATTAAAGCCATCAGAACCTGAGCCGGCGGGCGCGCAGGGCCTCCTGCTCCGGCTGCCGTCACCGCTGCTGACCCGGAAGTCATTGCTGCTGCAGCCGTAGAGTTCTGCCCGGGTTGCATGCCAGCCATGAAGATCCCGACTCTGTTTGGCGGCTCAAAGGGGTCCGGAATACTATTGCCATCGGAATAGCCCCCAAGCCCGCCAACTTGCAGTTGATACAAGAATCCGTCTCACCCGTGGATGATTCACCATCCGAGTAGATGGTCGTCTCACCGCCAGACACAGATCCTTCAGAAAGTTCCCCTCCGTGGATGCATCCCATGAAGGCACCCTTCATGGTGGGCTGAGCTCGGGTGGCTCTCGCACGCTGAGCCATCTCGATGATGTCGGTGCAGATGTCCGGCTCAGGGCCCGGCTCGCCGATCTTGCCGATGAAGATGTGGATTCCGCCGAAGGGGACCCGAGACCCGTACTCAATTGAGCCGGCCTCGGGGCCCTAGCCTGCATCATTGATGTAGAGGTTGACACGATTACTCTTGGTCATCCGGCCCACAGCATATTCCTTGAGCCCTTCGAAGCTGCCCTTCATGAACTCAAATCCACCATGCGCTGACCCCACGGTGGGCGCCGACTGTTGTGGAAACGTCGCGGCAGATGTCCTAGCAAAAGCACTTAGTCGTGGAGCCATCACAACTAGGAAGCTAAAGGGGTTAAAACGGGACAAAGGACACGGGAGTTTATACTGGTTTGGCCCCTTGCAGTGAAGGTAATGGCTTAATCCAGTTTGAGGTGGGATTGCTTATGTCTCGATTACTAGGGAGCGAATTCGCTTGACCTAGCTTTTGATCTGATGTTACCTGTCCTGAACTGCCGCCGGGTCGTCCCTTTATATACAGAGGTCGACGCTCAGCGGCTCACAGTGTCCCGGCCGGCTCATAAACAATGTCCGGCTCGGTGTCTATCTATTCCTGCCTTATAATACAAGTCATATACATATGGCGGTTTATCTCTACGGGTCTTAAGACGCCTTTGGGCCTTGGGCCCTTAACTGAACCACCATCTTCAAGTATCGTCTTGGGCTTCATATTATGAATCGCCATAGGTATTACCCGACCCCTCCTGGGCGGGTCATACCTAGTAGTTATATCCCCAACACCGTAGCTAGTTCAAGAACACTCAAATAAACACCGAAGTAGGACTAGGGTATTACGCATCCTCGCGGCCTAAACCTGGGTAAACGATCTTTGTGCTGGCTCCTAGACCCGCTCTTTCCAGAACCCCATGCCCGCCGACCGTAGAAGGGATTCCAGTGTGATCCCATAGGTGTCGTTTTTCACCGACATCTCTGGCGCGCCAGGTAGGGGGCACAGTTGTGAGAAATTTGGTCTAGCAGTTAGTCTAGCTGTCCTCCATCGCCATGGCTCCCAAGAAGAAGATGACGACGGTGATCGTTTCATCCGGAGTCGGATGGCCCATACCAGTGCCAGACCTCTCGCACCCACTCCGGCAAGCGCACCTCTTCATAGTGTTGTGCTCCCATCGAGGACGTGCCATAGAGCTCCACCAGCAAGAGCAAGAAATCCAAAGCTGCACCACCAGAGACCAAGAAGGTGTCTGTTAAGGAGGATGGCACGGGAGGGGCTTTCACCATAAGCTCCACCCTCGATAGCAAATAGGAAGGCACGCTCGTCACTTTCCTGCGGGCGAATGTCGATGTGTTTGCATGGCAAGCATCTGACATCCCCGGCATTCGCAGGGAGGTGATTGAGCACCATCTTGTTGTATGTCCTCATGCGCGACCCGTCAAGCAGAAGGTTAGGAAGCAAGCTTTGGAAAGGCAGGAGTTCATCATAGAAGAGATCAGGAAGTTGGAAGCAGCAGGCTTGGTGAGAGGAGTACTCCATCCGACGTGGTTGGCCAATCCGGTGGTGGTGCGCAAGGCAAATGGGAAGTGGAGGTTGTGTATTGATTACACAGATATCGATAAGGCCTGTCCAAAAGACCCTTTCCCGTTGCCATGCATCGACCAGATTGTTGACTCCACGGCCGGGTGTGACCTGTTGTCATTCCTTGATGCCTACTCAGGATATCACCAGCTTTTCATGACGAGAGAAGATGAAGAGAATACAACATTCATCACCTCGTGTGGTACGTATTGCTTTTTACGGATGCCTTTCGGGTTGAAGAGTGCTGGCTCAACCTTTGCAAGAGCAGTCCAAGCTGGTTTTGAGCCCCAGCTACATAGAAATATGGAAGCTTATATGAATGACATAGTGGTCAAAACCAAGGACAAGGCAACACTTGTACAAGATTTGGAGGAGACGTTTGCAAATTTGCGCAAGATCAACCTCAAGCTGAACCCTGAGAAGTGTGTCTTCGGTGTTCCGTCCGGCAAATTTCTTGGATTCTTTGTGTCACAGCGTGGGATCGAGGAGAATCCAGACAAGAGGCCATTGAGCAGATTGAGGCGCCTAGGCGGATCAAGGATGTGCGTCGGCTCACTGGCTGCGTTGCCGCCATGAGCAGATTCATTTCCAAGTCTGCTGAACGTGCCCTTCCCTTTTTCAAAATCTTGAAAAAGGTGGGCCCAATGGAATGGACCCCAGGGGCCGAAGCAGCACTGCAGGACTTGAGAAATACCTCTCCTCCACGTCGATACTGGTTGCGCCTAAACCACAAGAGTCGTTGCTGTTGTATTGTCACGCCCAATATGCGACCCTATCCTAAAGGAACTCGAAGGTCCCACCAAGGATAGAAGCGCATATTGGAGACGCTTTTGCAAGGTGGATATCATTACATCGTACCATTACATAATAGTTGGGGATACATACAAGAGGCATAGAATGCCACACGAATACAACATCATCATACATAAGAGCATCATCCGACTATGGATGAAACACAAACAGAAACTCAAAAGACATCCACCCTGCTAGCCCAGGCTGCCGACTTGGAACCTATCCCCCGATCAAAGAAGAAGCAGAAGAAGAACAACAAAACAAGTAACATCGCTCTCGCGTCATGATCATCACATAACCTGTACCTGCAACTGTTGTTGTAGTAATCTGTGAGCCACGAGGACTCAGCAATCCCATTACCATGGGTATCAAGACTAGCAAAGCTTAATGGGTAAGGAAAGGAGTAAGGTGGTGAGGTTGCAGCAGCGGCTAAGCAAAATATGGTGGCTAACTTACGCAAATAAGAGCGAGAAGATAAGCAAACGGAACGGTTGAGAAGCTAGAAGTGATCCTGAAACTAATTACGTCCATACATAACCCAAAAACCGTGTTCACTTCCCGAACTCCGCCGAGAAGAGACCATCACGGCTACACACACGGTTGATGCATTTTAATTAAGTCAAGTGTCAAGTTCTCTACAACCGGACATTAACAAATTCCCATATGCCACATAACCGCAGGCACGTCTCTCAAAAGTTTATACCCTGCAGGGGTGTCCCAACTTAGCCCAACACAAGCTCTCACGATCAACGAAGGATATTCCTTCTCCCAGGAAGACCCAATCAATCTCGGAATCCCGGTTTACAAGACATTTCGACAATGGTAAAACAAGACCAGCAAAGCCGCCCGATGTGCCGACAAATCCCAATAGGAGCTGCACATAACTCGTTCTTAGGGCACAATGGATAGGTCAGCCTACGAGTAAAACCAGCCCTCGAGTTGCCCCGTGGTGGTCCTGCAGTCTGCCCGGTTCGGACCAACACTCAAAGGAGCACTGGCCAGCGGGGGGGGGGGGGGGGGGGGGGGTAAATAAAGATGAACCTCGGGCTCCGGAAATCCAAGGGAAAAAGGCTTAGGTGAGGCAAATGGTAAAACCAAGGTTGGGCCTTGCTGTAGGAGTTTTATTCAAAGTGAACTGTCAAGGGGGTCCCATAAATCACCCAACCACGTAAGGAACGCAAAATCAAGGAACATAACACCGGTATGATGGAAACTAGGGCGGCAAGAGTGGAACAAAACACCAGGCATAAGGCCGAGCCTTCCACCCTTTACCAAGTATATAGGTGCATTAATTAAGTAAGAGATATTGTGATATCCCAACATAATCCTATCCATCATGGAGCAATCTTCAACTTCACCTGCAACTAACAACGCTATAAGAGGGGCTGAGCAAAAGCGGTAACATAGCCAAGCAACGGTTTGCTAGGAAGGGTGAAAAGGTTAGAGGCTGACATGGCAGTTTGGGAGGCTTGAAGAGCAAATGATAGGTAGTGCAGTATAGCGATAGAACGAAGCAACTAGCATAGCAATGATAGTAGTGAGATCAACGGTGACGGTCATCTTGCCTGAAATCCCGCTAGGAAGAAGAACGAGTCCATGAAGAAGACGAACGGAAGTAGTCGAACGAATCCTCACAATCGCAACATTACCGGAACTAAGAAGCAACACCGGAAAGAAGCCAACCACATAGTAAAAAACCATCACATAAACATGGCACGATGCACAACCAGGTATGATGCATGTCCGGTTTAAAGAGGCATGGCATGACAAAGTGCAACAAACAATACTACAAGTTAAGTGGAGCTCAATATGCAACGAGTTGCATATTGACGAAACACCACATTTGAGTTATTTAGTTCGCTCTCGTTTAGGTACACAACAATATTAAATGTTGTTAAACATGGCAAGGGGGGAAGCATATGAAAACTACCTATCTAGGCAAGTTTAAATGAGGCAGAAAACAACAAACAACAATTCCAGAAAATCCGCATATGTGTATTTTGGATTTGGTACTGTTCTGCCCTAAACACAATTTTAATGATGTTAAATAGCAAAATGAAGTGCACCATGTTAAACTAGGCATTTTTCTACCCCATTTACATATAAAGTTTATTAAATTTGGAGCTACGGTTAATTAGTTATGAAATAAATCATTTTAGCATGGAATTTAAGCAAATTTAAACAAACATCATTTGAAGCATTTCAAACATGGATGAAAGTGGCTGATTATGAAACTAGATGAAAAACTAAGCATTTTACATATATAAATTATTTACAAATGATGCACGATTTGTGAGTTATTAAATGCATGATCTAGCGGGACTTTTCTGCAAATATTTTAATTCACTGGATAATTATCAAATTCGCAGATCTGGGAAAAAATGTACGCGGGCCAAATATGTCTGGCCCGATAGTGCATAGGAGAGGCTGGGGATTTTCTCACCATGGGCCTCGGCCCAGCTGGTGAAGAGGATGCAGGCTGGCTGACTTGGGGCTGGGCCTTGCTGTTGCTGGCGTGGTCAACGCACGGCGCGGGCGTGCGGTGCGACCGTGAGGCAGAGGGGCCGAGCGCGCGCAGGGGAACTTGGCGCGGCTCCGGGATAGGCTAGCGATGCGGATCCAGCGGGGACAGGCCGGAGCTGGCAGCGGGGCAACGAACAGGCGCAGGCGGCGGTGCTCGATCCCGAGCCACTGCTCGAAGTGGGGGAAACAGAGGCCGGCAACGAGGTTCGACGGTGACGGCATCGGCTTGGACGGGACGAGGCTGAAGATGGCGGGGCACGATGCTGGTGACCTGATGGTTCGGTCGCTGGCGGTGGCGCTCTGGCGAGCAGGCGGCAACGCGGGAGGTAGGCGGGGTCACAGCCGACGGGATGCTGGAGCAGCGGGAGATGTGGAGGGATCGGGCAGTGGGTTGGAGCTCCATGACCATCCATGGATAGTCCCTACCGCAACACGAGAAGAGGTGAGGAGGAGGCAAGGACGAAGAGAGAAGGAAGGAGGAGGGTGCGGGGTCCGGCCTGATGGAGGTGGTCACCGACGGTGACGCGGGTGCAGCTCCGGCGAGGTTGCTGCAGGGCCGGAGGAGCTGAGGAGGCTGGTGCCTCGCGAGCTACTCGGGGGTGAGGAGGTGGGCGCTGGAAGATGCGGTTGGATGGATGGATCGATGGAATTCGGTGGGGATTGGCCGGCGTTGAAATCCAGGGAGACCAGGTGGCTGCGGGATGGATCCCGAGAGAGTGGCGGCGGGGAGGAGGATTGGATGGGACACGGGTCCTTAATTTTAGGGTTTGTCTAGATTTAGACTAGAAGTCCCTTATAAGGAAAGAGGGGGAGTTTAGGGTAGATTCGGACCCTCCGATCGAAATCGGGCGGTTGAGAAAAAAAGATTAGGTGAGTACAATAAATGAACGATGATATTTAGGGGATGTTTGAGGATGATCCGGACCTGTTGGTCATGACCGAGCGGTTTGGGTTCGGGGCAAGTTTCGGACGCATGCGAGGGGTCTGAGAGAGGTCGACGAAGACAAGGGGGGAATGCCGCAGCTATGAACGGATGCAAACTTTATGAAAACATGCAGATGCAAATGCGCATGATGCTATGAGATGAGATGCATGACACGAACAAAATGCAAAACAAAAGACAAAAACCCAACCACGAAGGAAATAACATATCACATAGCAGGAAATGGCAAGAGTTGGAGTTACAATTATGGAAAGTACATCCGAGTGTTACAACACTCCACCACTACGAGAGGATCTCATCCCGAGATCTAGGATGGCACAGGAGAGAAACGGAAGAGGAAGAGAAGAGGTAAAACTAAGTTGCTTCTTTGACAAATGAGTGAAACCAAAGAACTTTGAGAGGTTGAAATGTTGAAAGAAAGAACACAACGGAGTTGAACACAAATGAGAGCACTGCGGTAGAAAATAGAAACAAGGAACACCATGTGAACCTTGGAGGTTGCAAAGCTATGAACGACGAGTACAATGGACAAGAAGGAATTGAAACCACTCTGGTTGAAACGAGATAGACAAGGAACAAGGACAATCAAATTCGAACAACACTCCGGTTGAAAAGAGATGCAAGACTTGATAAGATGAAAAGAACTTGAAGAGATGACACAACACTCCGGTTAAATGGATAAGCATGAAAAGAACATGATCCTCAATTCAAGAAGATGAGTAAAGAGAGCAACATCACAATGCCTCTGGAAGAAAGAATAGAAGATAGATCATTGGAATAACAGATGGAGGAGAAAATGCCAACTTCTGCCACAAATGAGCTTGGAAAGCACCCTTCCAAGAAGGTTATAACGGAGTTGTTGGATAACCAACAACAAAACGAATAAGCTTGTAGTGGGCTTATGGAAAGCTTCTCAAAATTGAGGCGAAATTCTGCCACTATGGAAACAAATAATATAATTGATAACACCGACGAGATGAAAAATTTCTTCCACCAAGATGATAGAGAGATAACTTGGACACTGATAAGCACCACAATAGGAACATTCGTTAGGGAAGGCTTTAGGTGAAATATGACACAAGGTTGATGTTTGAAAAGATCTCTTGAACAAAGAGAAAATGATGGATTTAAATATCTCATTCTTAACAAATTGCGAATCATGAAACACGAAGTGAAATTGTCAAGAATGACATAAGTCCACCTCAAATGGTAGAAAGAATTGCACTTCGGGATGCATCCTCAAAACAAGACATGTGTTGAACACCATGTTTAATTTTGAGTATAGCTCGGCGGATCATAACTTCGAGAGAAATGTTGAAAGAACAATTGAAGAATGAAAAGAATCCTTGACGAACCACCATGTAGAGCCTCCATGGAGAACTCTGGTAATAAAAGTATGATAGAAAGAAAGAGAGGTTGAAAACACAAGGTGAAGCCTCGCAATGATTTACATGGTGCTTCGCAACGATATAACCGAGAAAACTTGGAACTCCGGAAAATAAAGATGAAACACTAGAAACGAGAATTACTTCATCATGAACAATCTCCCGAAGAAAATAATTGAATCACCTCGAGGAAATAAGAATAAGATTTATTGTATGCTTATCCTTCATCAAATTAAATTGACGACAAGCAATGGATTTGGCATACTACTTATTCCCGTAGAAAGGATTAAGAGAGATATAGCGCAAACTTGAGAAGGTATTGATGGAACCACCGGTGGAATTTGGAAACAACAAATGAATTAATATGATAACGAAGGAAGTGAAATCTTGAACGAACCACCATAAGAATTGAAAATGAGAGTAGCAAAGGCACAATTCACCGGGAAGACTTGGAAAACGAATGAAGATACTTGAGGGGATTTAGATACAAGGGAACGGGAAGAACTCGAGCTGATTAAAGAACATTTGAACGAAGTGCTGGGATAAATAGAGAACGATAACTGGAATGATGGCCTCCGGTGAAAAGAAATGGAAAAACAACTCCTGACATACTCCGGGTGGGTAAGAAAGAATATCTGACAAACGGAATAATTCACGAGGATAACATGAAGCTAGAACCGCGAATCTTCGAGAGAACGGACAAGATTTTAAGAGAACTCTTCTTCGATCTTCAAATGACGACGAGAAACACCACCAAAATTACTGAGATACTCCGGATGAATGAAAACCGAAAAGGTTGAGCCAACAATGAAATGATTTGAAATCGATCTTGGAAAGGCATCTGACTGATGAAATCCATTCTTACGTCAACTCCGAAAAGAATTAGGAATGGCTCCGGCATAATTAGAAGAGTCAGGTAAGATCCTGGGAAAAGACCTGTGGGTTAGGGCCCACTCAAGTGAAACACCGTTGAAATGATTGATTGAAAAGGGGGGATTGCACCGGTTGAATTAAATGACTTGAATGAGATAATAATCTCCAAATAGCTTGAACAGATTAAGGATGGAAACCACGAATCTTCTCAGATGTCTTGAGCACTCCGGGTATGAACTGGGAGAGGTGAATAAATAAGAGGGCCTTGGATAAGAAATTCACATGGGAAGATATTTGAAACAAAAGGAAGACATATGATCAACACCGAAACTTGAAATTAATACCCAGGGAAGAAAAAAGACGAAGAATAATAAACTAGAAGCTCCGTTAGTATCTTCCTGAGAAACACCGGATAAGAACATTGACGGAAAAGAATGGAGAAACTTCCCGTCAATAAAAGGATACATGATTAAGAAATCTGAGTCCTTGAAGAAAAGGGATGGGAGGGAGGGAAAAGAAAGGCAACTTGGGGATGTATGAAATGGATACCGTTGATAAAACTTAGAATTGATCTCACAAATGTTGAAATGATCAGATCCACTTGAAGAGAAGCACACCGGTTGGAAAGAATTGACATGACAATCTCGATGATCAAAAGGATTAGTACTCCCATAGAAATATGAGAACACCGCTCGAAAGGTATGGAATTAACACTTGACATTGAAGCAACTCAAATACCACAACTCAAAACAAAACAAAGGATTGGCTTGCAGAAATAAGCCGGAACAGATACATATGATAGAGATTTACCCAATCCCATATCATGCATCTGTCGGAAAGATATTCTAAGAGCTACTTGAATTCCCACCTATAAACTCCCGAAACTTTCTGGTTATGCATTCTGGTGTTGGGGATACAGGGGAAGCAATAAATATCTCTCCCAAACTAACAATACCTACATCCAAGCTGTATCCATCCGTCAACACATAACCACGAAACCTTCGGAAATCGTGTACCTCAACCTTCAAAAAGCACCCGTTATATGAGCTATGGCAATACTCTCGAACTCCCCTGTACTGGGTGGCGTCGAGGTTATCTCACCAACAACTGTATAAAAGAGATTTTCGATGTCGGCAAAACTCAGGTATTCTAGAACTGCAACGATAAAATTGTGATGACAACACCTCGAAGCTCAATTCCGGGCACTGCCACAACCCCTAAATGTCAGGAGGCACCAAGAACAATGTTCTCGTCACAAGAATATCGGAACGATCCCAAGATACCCGCGTGATCTTAAGAAAAATTTGTGAAAAATTGAGGAGAGGAAAGACAAAATATCTACGTCGAGAATCCTCACCAGAGCGACGAAGGGGGCTGAGGAGTAAAAAGAATCCTACTCTCCGATATATATAATCCTAACACTCAAAATAGTTTTCTTCTAGACTCAACAATGGCCAACAATCAAGGGGGCTCCTATGGTCGGTCGAGGCTCTGATACCAACTTGTCACGCCAATATGCGACCCTATCCTAAAGGAACTCGAAGGTGCCACCAAGGATAGAAGCGCATATTGGAGACACTTTTGCAAGGTGGATATCATTACATCGTACCATTACATAATAGTTGGGGATACATATAAGAGGCATATAATGCCACACGAATACAACATCATCATACATAACATCCGACTACGGATGAAACACAAATAGAAACTCAAACGACATCCACCCTGCTAGCACAGGCTGCCGACTTGGAACATATCCCCCGATCAAAGAAGAAGCAGAAGAAGAACTCCAAAACAAGTAACATCGCTCTCGCGCCATGATCATCGCATAACCTGTACCTGCAATTGTTGTTGTAGTAATCTGTGAGCCATGAGGACTCAGCAATCCCATAACCATGGGTATCAAGACTAGCAAAGCTTAACGGGTAAGGAAAGGAGTAAAGTGGTGAGGTTACATCAGCGGCTAAGCAAAATATGGTGGCTAACTTACGCAAATAAGAGCGAGAAGAGAAGCAAACAGAACGGTCGAGAAGCTAGAAGTTATCAAGAAGTGATCCTGAAACTACTTACGTCCATACATAACCCAAAAACCTTGTTCACTTCCCGGGCTCCCCCGAAAAGAGACCATCACGGCTACACACACGGTTGATGCATTTTAATTAAGTCAAGTGTCAAGTTCTCTACAACCAGACATTAACAAATTCCCATCTGCCACATAACCGCGAGCACAGCTCTCGAAAGTTTATACCCTCCAGGGGTGTCCCAACTTAGCCCGTCACAAGCTCTCACGGTCAACGAAGGATATTCCTTCTCCCAGGAAGACCCGATCAATCTCGGAATCCCGGTTTACATGACATTTCGACAATGGTAAAACAAGACCAGCAAAGTCGCCCGATGTGCCGACAAATCCCGATAGGAGCTGCACATATGTCGTTCTCAGGGCACAACGGATAGGTCAGCCTACGAGTAAAACCAGCCCTCGAGTTGCCCCGTGGTGGCCCCACAGTCTGCCCGGTTCGGACCAACACTCGAAGGGGCACTGGCCCGGGTGGGGGGGGGGGGTTAAATAAAGATGACCCTCGGGCTCCGGAAACCCAAGGGAAAAAGGCTTAGGTGAGGCAAATGGTAAAACCAAGGTTGGGCCTTGCTGGAGGAGTTTTATTCAAAGCAAACTGTCAAGGGGGTCCCATAAATCACCCAACCGCGTAAGGAATGCAAAATCAAGGAACATAACACCGGTATGACGGAAACTAGGGCGGCAAGAGTGGAACAAAACACCAGGCATAAGGCCGAGCCTTCCACCCTTTACCAAGTATATAGGTGCATTAATTAAATAAGAGATATTGTGATATCCCAACATAATCATGTCCATCATGGAGCAATCTTCAACTTCACCTGCAACTAACATCGCTATAAGAGGGGCTGAGCAAAAGCGGTAACATAGCCAAGCAATAGTTTGCTAGGAAGGGTGAAAAGGTTAGAGGCTGACATGGCAGTTTGGGAGGCTTGAAGAGCAAATGATAGGTAGCGCAGTATAGCGATAGAACGAAGCAACTAGCATAGCAATGATAGTAGTGAGATCTAGGGTGACGGTCATCTTGCCTGAAATCCCGCTCTCGTTTAGGTACACAACAATATTAAATGTTGTTAAACATGGCAAGGGGTGAAGCATATGAAAACTACCTATCTAGCCAAGTTTAAATGAGGCCGGAAACAACAAACAACAATTCCGGAAAATCCGCATATGCGTATTTTGGATTTGGTACTGTTCTGCCCTAAACACAATTTTAATGATGTTAAACAGCAAATGAAATGCACCATGTTAAACTAGGCATTTTTCTACCCCATTTACATATAAAGTTTATTAAATTTGGAGCTACGGTTAATTAGTTATGAAATAAATCATTTTAGCATGGCATTTAAGCAAATTTAAACAAATAGCATTTTAAGCATTTCAAACATGGATGAAAGTGGCTGATTATGAAACTAGATGAAAATCTAAGCATTTTACATATATAAATTATTTACAAATGATGCACGGTTTGTGAGTTATTAAATGCATGATCTAGAGGGACTTTTCTGCAAATCTGTTAATTCACTGGATAATTTGCAAATTCGCAGATCTGGGAAAAAACGTACGCGGGCCAAATATGGCTGGCCCGATAGTGCATAGGAGAGGCTGGGGTTTTTTCTCACCATGGGCCTCGGCCCAGCTGGTGGAGAGGATGTAGGCTGGCTGACTTGGGGTTAGGCCGTGCTGTTGCTGGCAAGGTCAACGCACGGTGCGCGCGTGCGGTGCGACCGTGAGGCAGAGGAGGCCGAGTGCGAGCAGGGGAACTTGGCGTGACTCCGGGAGAGGCTAGCGACGCGGATCCAGCAGGGACAGGCCGGAGCTGGCAGCGGGGCGACGAACAGGCGTAGGCGGCGGCGCTCGATCCTGAGCGACTGCTCAAAGCGGGGGAAACAGAGGCCGGCAGCGAGGTTCGGCGGTGACGGTGTCGGCTTGGATGGCACGAGGCTGAAGATGGCGGGGCACGACGCTGGTGACCTGCTGGTTCGGTCGCTGGTGGTGGCGCTCCGGCGAGCAGGCGGCAGCGCGGGAGGTAGGCGGGGTAACAGCCGACGGGAGGCTGGAGCAGCGGGAGAGGTGGAGGGATCGGGTAGCAGCTTGGAGCTCCATAACCATGCATGGCTAGTCCCTACCGCAACACGAGAAGAGGTGATGAGGAGGCAAGGACGAAGAGAGAAGGAAGGAGGAGGGTGCGGGGTCCGGCCTGATGCAGGTGGTCGCCGACGGTGACGCGGGTGCAGCTCCGGCGAGGTTTCTGCAGGGCCGGAGGAGCTGAGGAGGCCGGTGCCTCGCGAGCTGCTCGGGGGTGAGGAGGTGGGCGCTGGAAGATGCAGTTGGATGGATGGATCGATGGAATTCGGTGGGGATTGGCCGGCATTGAAATCCAGGGAGACCAGGTGGCTGCGGGATGGATCCCGAGAGAGTGGCGGCGGGGAGGAGGATTGGATTGGACACGGGTCCTTAATTTTAGGGTTTGTCTAGATTTAGACTAGGAGTCCCTTATAAGGAAAGAGGGGGAGTTTAGGGTAGATTCGGACCCTCCGATCGAAATCGGGCGATTGAGAAAAATAGACTAGGTGAGTACAATAAATAAACGATGATATTTAGGGGATGTTTGAGGATGATCCGGGCCTGTTGGTCATGACCGAGCGGTTCGGGTTCGGGGCAAGTTTCGGATGCATGCGAGGGGTCTGAAAGAGGTCGACCAAGACAAGGGGGGAATGCGGCAGCTATGAACGGATGCAAACTTTATGAAAACATGCAGATGCAAATGCGCATTATGCTATGAGATGAGATGCATGACACGAACAAAATGCAAAACAAAAGACAAAAACCCAACCACGAAGGAAATAACATATCACATAGCCGGAAACGGCAAGAGTTGGAGTTACAATTATGGAAATGTCAGGACCCCGACTCAATGCCACATCGATCTAGC
The DNA here is from genome assembly GCA_963921465.1 of Triticum timopheevii. Taxonomy (NCBI): domain Eukaryota; kingdom Viridiplantae; phylum Streptophyta; class Magnoliopsida; order Poales; family Poaceae; genus Triticum; species Triticum timopheevii. The sequence goes on from OY997264.1 coordinate 353,032,579, forward strand.
ATGTAACACCTCATATCACTTTGCGGCCTCACGCACGGTATTCCCACGGGTGTTGCCTTACCTTTGCCCGGGACCGTTTGCGCCTTTTGGCACACGTATATGATAGTGTCGCTAGCATCCATATGATAGGGAGCCCGGGCTGACATGGCTAGTCGTAAACCCAAAGTGGCACAAACTTATAGGGACAGGCATCCATGACCCAGCATCGAACGTGTCGGTCATCAGCGAGTGAATCCAGGCTGTAGCACTGGGCTAGCAGGACTCCGGTATTCATCGCGTGACATTTCCCCGAGGGGACAGACACAGGAACGAAGGACACATGCCGGCCAGCCTAAGTGTTCCGGAGCAGTAGCAAGCTACCATGGCTCGGTGGAAACACTAGGAGACATTTCCTGATAAGAGAGGCTACTAAGGATAAACAACTAGATAGTCAGATCCCACACATACTAAGCATTTCAATAACATACACACAATATGCTCGATATGTGCAAATACAACATGGCATCACAACATGACTCTACGACTCAAGTATGTATTCATTAGGCTCCGAGGAGCGAGATATTACAAACAGGGGTCTCATGACCCAACATTCAGAGGATACAAATCAAAGCACAAGCGGAAGCTTAACATGTCTGAGTACAGACATCTACAAATGAAAAGGGCTTAGAAGCCTGACTATCTACTAGATCCTGCCGAGGGAACAAGATTGTAGCTGAGGTAACAAGCTAAACATCGAAGTCCACGCGGAACTACTAGCGAGACTGAAGTCTCTCTGCAAAACATAAAATAGGCAAACGTGAGTACAAATGTACCCAGCAAGACTTACATCAGAACTAACTACATATGCATCATTATCAACAATGGGATGGTGGGGTTTAACTGCAGCAAGCCAGCTTTGACTCGGTGGCTATCCTGAACTACGACTGCAAGTAACTCTTTTGAGGTGGCGCACACGAGTCCACATATTCACCATATCAATACACCACTATGGATCCGCTCCCGTCTCCCTACGAGAACGCCATCCATAGCACTCACGCTTATCTTGCATATTTTAAAGTATCCACTTTCATTTGTCTATGAACTGATATAGGTAACCCAGAAGTCCTTTACCGCGGACACGGCTATTCGAATAGATGATGTTAACCCTGCAGGGGTGTACTTCTTCACACACGCTCTCACCACTTACCGCCGTTTACATGACATGTACTCAGCAACCTTCAAGCGGAAGCCCAATGTGGGGGTCGGCCACGACCTACCTAAACACCTAAGTCTCTAGTCCAGGTTTATCGCCTATTCAGGTTCCATCCGCAGGGAGTCCGGCCGAGGTTTCCACATACGGCCCCGAACGATGTGAACAGGGTTCCGAGACACCTAACGGGTGCCCGGTGTACCCGGCCACGTACCTACCGCATCACAGCCCACCCCATGGTCAGCGCTGTCCACGGCCTCCAGTAGGCTACAAACACCAGAAACTACTTGCAACTCCTGGACAGAGGACTAGGGTGAATAAGAAGCCGAGAGGGTCCATTGGTTTCGGGCCCAATGCATGTTAGTAACTGTATCATGGATCACAAACACAGAACTCAGTTCCTGAGGACGGCTGCAATGAGACAACCCACCATGTACTCCTACATGGCCTCTCACCGCTACCTTTACCAAATCGTGTTCACACACTTTGCTCACACACACAGTAGGACATGTTCACACACCTCTGATTCATCCTCGATGAATCAGACCCGACTCAACTCTAAGCAGTAGTAGGCATGACAAACAAGCATGAATGAGTAAGCACAACAGGGCTCAAACAACTCCTACTCATGCTAGTGGGTTTCATCTATTTACTGTAGCAATGACAGGTCATGCAGAGGATAAAGGGCTTCAGCTACCGCAGCAAGTAACAGATGAATCGTTATTGTCCTAATGCAGTAAAAGAGAGCAGGAGCAAGAGAGTAGGATTGTATCGGAATGAACAAGGGGGTTTTGCTTGCCTGGCACTTCTAAAGATAGAATATCTCTTCATTGGTGTCATCGATCACATCGTCGGTACACGTCTTACTGAGAGGGGACAAGCACCGACAAACAAAGAAGAAGCACAATCAATGCAATGCACAATATGATGCATGATCATGACATGGCAATATGCTGTGGTTTGAGCTAATGCAACTAGCAGCAAGTTAAATGAAGTTGGTTTGAACCCTAGGTTCAAATTCAAACTCCACATGAGGCATTTCAAATGCCATTTATTCAATTTGTTGCATACAGCAGATTTAAGTTTTTCAACCATGCATGAAAAAGGTACATATGGATAGATTGGATTTTTTTGATCATTTTTCATATATAAATCTTTGCATTTGGAGTTACAGATTAATTTCTATGAATTTTTGAAGTTTGCAAGATTTTCTGGAATTTCCTATATAAGAATAAATCCAGAAAAGGATTTACTGCGTCAGCATGACGTAGGTGTGACGTCAGCAGGTCAACTGGGTCGGCCATGTCAAACCTGACCTATGGGACCCATACGTCAGTGTCTAGGCTAATTAACAGGGAGTGTTAGTGCTAATTTAATCCTAACTAAAAGTGTCAGTGGGGGCATGAGCCCACATGTTAGTGTTTAGTTAATTAGCTAAATTAATTAGTGTTAACTAATCTAACACCCAAATAAATAGTGCCTGGCCCACATGTCAGTGAGCCAGAGCGGGTCAAAGTGCGGTCAAACCCAGGTCAAACTCGCCGGAGTTGACCCGCGGCTCGTCGCCGGTGACGCCAGCGACGGCGGAGGGCGTCGGAAACGCTCATCCGGCGACCAAATCGGCGACTGAGGGCCTCTACGCGTTGCTGGTGCTCTTCCGCATCCAACTGGACCGGAGCTAGCAGCAGGGGTGGCCGGAGTCGATCGCGGCATCGACCTCGGCGGCGGCCGGAGTTCGAGCGAGGTTGGAAATGGTGCTGTGGGGCACGGCGGGGCGAACGGCTGGGTGCTACGGCCTCCTGGCAATGTGCTGAGCACGGTGACGCGCTCGGTTTCGAGCTTACGCGTCTGTGGCCACAACGGCGACATGGCCGGCGGAGCCGAGCTCTCGGCCGTGATGGCCAACGAGGTTAGGGGGCGGCTCGAGCGACGTGGCTAGGGGGAGAAAGAAGAGGAGCTCACGGCGAGTTGGCCGGTGCATATGGAGGAGCCAGGGAAGCGTCGGAGCGAGCGGGGCGACGAGGCGGATCTCCGACGACCGATGGCGAAGCCGGCGACGATGGCGACGAAGCGGGGCCCTCCGGCTTGTTTCCTTCGGCGTGGAGAGGTTCAGCGCGAGGAGGCGGAGCTCGGGCACTAGCTGGCTGGGCGTGGGGATGCTGGTGGCCGCGGTGGTGATGGTTGGCGGCGACGATAGTGTTCGGTGGCGCCGTGGAAAGATGCAGAGGAGGGGGGAGGTCCAGCGAGAGAGGGGAGAGGTGCAGAGGGTCCGGGGGTGCATGGCGTCTCCGTGGCACAGGTCAGGACGAGGGAGGGCAAGCAGGAGGTGGCGGGAAGAGGTGGCCGCGGTCGCTCGCGTGCGGGCACGCAGTTGCTTCGGGGCAAGGGGAGGAAGACGACGGAGGGGCTGCAGTGGTTGGCTGGGCCAGTTGGCCAGGCCGCCAGCTGGGCCGGCCAGGTGGGCTGCACGGTTGAGGCCAGGTAAGATTCTCTCTCTCTCTCTCTTATTTATTGTTTCTGTTTTCTATTATTCTGTAGTCTTTAGGGCTTTATTTAAAATACTTAAACAGATCCAAAAATCATGAAACAAATCATGGCTATTGTTTAGAATATATCCAACAGTAAACATTTTAGTTTATGATTATTTGAGCATTTAAAATATTTTATAGTATTTAAATGCCCAAATGAAAATACCATATGATTTAATTCAGAGCCCAAATATGTCATGGAAAAATGTGCAACACCCCTGGTTATGTCTCCAGCATTTTCCAGAAATGATGAACATTTTTAAAAGCCATTTGGACTCTCTGAAAATATTTTAGTTGAACCTAGTTGAATTCATTTGGTGCTAGGGTTTAGGCAATCCCCATTTCAAGTTTAAGCAAAATTTAAACATGACGCAACAACAAAAAGCTAGCATAGGTCATACCAGAATTAGGGATGTGACAACTCACCCCCACTAAACAAGAATCTCGCCTCGAGATTCAAGACGTGAGATAAGAAGACAAAGGGGACACTATGTATCACAAACTTCATGATCCAACTGCCTTCTCGAGGTTGTGGATCTATTGACTCAAATTGATCTTGGCGTCCTTACTTTCGAGATCTTCATCCAACACGACGACAATAGAGTGAAACATGTCTACACGGATGGATTATCTTAATGATCACAAGATCAACTCGCGGAGTGAGGCGTAGAAACATCTCTCGAGCCGAGACACGGAGCGTGCATCCAGAAGGATGGAGTGGAACTGATGACGAGGGTTCACTACGTAGACAACAATCCCACACTTAAGAGGGTGGTGAACGGTTGTCAATGTAGAGAAGATTTGAGTTGCCATGAAACCATATCGAGACACTTCAGGGAAGGTGACTCGTAGACTATCCCCTTAAGTGGCAAAAAGAATTATCTATGATCCAGAGATCATTGAAACTCTTTTATACCAGTCTAAGGAAAATCACAATCGATCATTTGAAGGAGTCCGAAAGAATTGCATTCTCGGGCCAGAATGGATGATGTGGACTACCTTGTTGAAGACAACGCAACGGATGATTTTTGCTTATCATCGGGAATGGATGGGACCCATGGTAGGACCACTTTTGAGGATGATCCTGAACAAGAGTTACTAAGAAGGCAACCCATAGTGAAATGGCACAAAGACGGTGCAAGCTAGGAACAAAATGCAAATGTTGGAATGTTCCAACCATCATATCTGCCTGAGATTCAGATCTGGTTAGTAACAGGATACTTCAGACAACATGTCTGAAGAGGAAAGGTTGCAACACAAATTGACGAGATGATATAGTGAGATTCTCGGGAGATGAACTATGGTAGCAAGCTCCAAAACATGAGCTGGTTCTGCTACAAGCATGTGAACACGCTGTCCCAGACAAGCATGGTCACCTGGTAGTCTTACAATGAAACACTACCGAGTTCAGGGAGGAACCATCAACGAGGATATCGAAGTCCTTGCATAAGTCTAGCTCTTAAGAAGAAACTTCTTCTCCTTGAACAAATCAATCAATGGCTTGGTGTGCTACGGAATTCATATGGAATGAAGATGATCAGTCTAACGGACCACAGAATACTTCGCACGTGCATGACCGACTCGGGATGATTCCATAGGAAGTAAAAACATGCTTTCTCGAATTCACGGTGGCATCTTGCATCCAATGCACATGAACTAGAGGAAGTCACTTCTTTCATCCAAGCATATTCTTCATGAACGAAACACGAAGATAATGCTTATATAAGTTTCCAATACTAGCTGAATGTTCAACACGAATCATGGAGGAGATAAAAATGTTGCTGATGGGCTCAACAACAATTCATCTAGGTTTCCATATAAGTGGAATTCCATAATTATGTGAACAAGGCGATAGCATCGGTCAGACCAAAGGATATAATGGTGTATGCCCGAGGAAACAACCACGGGTAAGACAACATTATGAATATCATTGGTTCTGACTTGACTTGAAGATAGCCCATACTCAAGTCAAAATTTTGACAAGGCAATAGACCCAACAACTGATCACAGGGACCAATCGGTGAAGATATCATCTTTATTCAACAACCATACAAACACAAGGATATCCCTTTGAAAATGAACTAAGTCGGACAAACTTTCATCCAACTGTCCAAGCTGTTATTCAGTTTACCAACTAGCTCAGGGTATCCAACACAGATTTTTGAAGAAGGGGTGGTTTATGGAAAACCAACTTGATCACGAACCCTACATAGCAGTCAGGTGACAACCTGGTAATACTTCCGAGAAGATATTCGGAAAATTACGAACCACCAATATGTTATTAAGCTCGAGAACAATCTTGCTTCCGAGGCAAGATGATGTGATCAATTAAGCAAGGGATTGAAATCCTAACTCATTGATCGAAGAGTGCACCAGAAATAAGGACTAGGTAGCACGATCTGTCTTAGAATGATGATTTAATAACCAACACGCTAAGTATGAGAATATTTTCCATTTACTACCAAGCAACGAGGTTGCTAGGAGTATTGATTTCACACATCACATTCCATTTGTCGGTATTCCGGTTGCAACAACATAGGGACCGAGGAACGAAAAATGATGGCGAGAGTATCACTGTATCAAGAATTCATAAGAGGTTGTACAATTCCCATGACATTCTTGACATAAGATGGCAATACTCCAGGGTGGAACATATTAGAAGCTAGATTGGCATTTGATCTGCGGAATACAACTGCTTTGACCCAATCCTAGAAATGGAAAAGGTACTGGAGTTTGTTTCTCCTAGTCATTCCAGAATAGAATGGCTCGATGAACCACAAGAATAATGGGCATCGATGAACACGGTTGCACAACTACTCCTGTCTATCAATTGATAGACGAGGGTCAGAAGACAACTAAGAAGGACAACTCAAGGAACATATAACTTTCTGAGTTGTGGATGCATAGATTAGTATGTCGAACCAAGTTCAACATGTTTCTTCCGGATAACCCATGCAGAGAGGTAGGACTGGCAGAGTCACGATTATGAACGGAGAACTCCTCAGGAGTACTCCTGTTGTGATTTTTTTGATCCAACAAACTTCTGCCATAAGTGGTTCATAGTATTTGGAAGAAGGAAATACCACGGACCTCGAGGACTAATGCAAAGATTACTAATATCCTAAAGGAACTAGCAAACACTATCAACATGAGGTAAGAAGGGTGAATCTCGGGTTCAAGAACCCCGGAATGGAATACCTACTAACTAATAACATCACGGGATGCTTTCGAGAATGATGGTCAGAATCATCACACAGGGAGCACAAAACATGGCTAGTTTACTAGGTGACTCCCTAAAACACCTAGGGTCATAATAATAGCTCCAACATATATGTCAAGGCAATAAATTACCTCAATGCACCGGTTAGTGTGCTTATTCTGACCATAAAGGACATCGGGAACGGAAAGAAAGGATTTGCAAATGCATCAGACTATTTAGAAACCTGGGATGACTCGGACAGCATAACGGCTGTAAATGCTCAAAATGATTTGAGACATCCTGCAAAATAGTGGCATGACCACTCAACATCACAATATCAAGGTTCTGAGGCCAGCTATGAACATACGGAAGTAGTAAAAATTGAACTGAGATTTGAAACTATCAATTCTATAAGTCTTTGGATTAGTAACACGTCATCCTGATAGATAGATGAGAAGCCTAGTTCTTAAACCCCGTAGAAGAGAAGAGGATGACTCAGATCAGAAGGCCATGAGGTATAAGGAGTAAAAAGAGCCTTACGTTCCATCCCACAATCAATTCCCTTACATAACTAAAGCATTTCTAGACACAACTTCGACCAGTTTGGCTTGGTAATCCTACAGGCAGTCAGGCTCTGATACCAAAGCTATCAGGACCCCGACTCAATGCCACATCGATCTAGCATGTAACACCTCATATCACTTTGCGGCCTCACGCACGGTATTCCCACGGGTGTTGCCTTACCTTTGCCCAGGACCGTTTGCGCCTTTTGGCACACGTATATGATAGTGTCGCTAGCATCCATATGATAAGGAGCCCGGGCTGACATGGCTAGTCGTAAACCCAAAGTGGCACAAACTTACAGGGACAGGCATCCATGACCCAGCATTGAACGTGTCGGTCATCGGCGAGTGAATCCAGGCTGTAGCACTGGGCTAGCAGGACTCCGGTGAACCGGGCTGTAGCGAGCTAAAAGGACTCCGGTATTCATCGCGTGACATTTCCCTGAGGGGACAGACACAGGAACGAAGAAGGACACATGCCGGCCAGCCTAAGTGTTCCGGAGTAGTAGCAAGCTACCATGGCTCGGTGGAAACACCAGGAGACATTTCTCGGTAAGAGAGGCTACTAAGGATAAACAACTAGATAGTCAGATCCCACACATACTAAGCATTTCAATAACATACACACAATATGCTCGATATGTGCAAATACAACATGGCATCACAACATGACTCTATGACTCAAGTATGTATTCATTAGGCTCCGAGGAGCGAGATATTACAAATAGGGGTCTCATGACCCAACATTCAGAGCATACAAATCAAAGCACAAGCGGAAGCTTAACATGTCTGAGTACAGACATCTACAAATGAAAAGGGCTTAGAAGCCTGACTATCTACTAGATCCTACCAAGGGCACAAGATCGTAGCTGAGGTAACAAGCTAAACGTCGAAGTCCACGCGGAACTACTAGCGAGACTGAAGTCTCTCTGCAAAACATAAAATAGGCAAACGTGAGTACAAATGTACCCAGCAAGACTTACATCAGAACTAACTACATATGCATCATTATCAACAAGGGGATGGTGGGGTTTAACTGCAGCAAGCCAGCTTTGACTCGGTGGCTATCCTGAACTACGACTGCAAGTAACTCTTTTGAGGTGGCGCACACGAGTCCACATATTCACCATATCAATACAACACTATGGATCCGCTCCCGTCTCCCTACGAGAACGCCATCCATAGCACTCACGCTTATCTTGCGTATTTTAAAGTATCCACTTTCATTTGTCTATGAACTGATATAGGTAACCCAGAAGTCCTTTACCGCGGACACGGCTATTCGAATAGATGATGTTAACCCTGCAGGGGTGTACTTCTTCACACACGCTCTCACCACTTACCACCGTTTACACGACATATACTCGACAACCTTCAAGCGGAAGCCCAACGTGGGTGTCGGCCACGACCTACCTAAACACCTAAGTCTCTATTCCAGGTTTATCGCCTATTCAGGTTCCATCCGCAGGGAGTCCGGCCGAGTTTCCACATACGGCCCCGAACAATGTGAACAGGGTTCCGAGACACCTAACGGGTGCCCGGTGTACCCGGCTACATACCTACCGCATCACAGCCCACCCCACGGTCAGCGCTGTCCACGGCCTCCAGTAGGCTACAAACACCAGAAACTACTTGCCACTCCTGGACAGAGGACTAGGGTGAATAAGAAGCCGAGAGGGTCCATTGGTTTCAGGCCCAATGCATGGTAGTAACTGTATCATGGATCACAAACACAGAACTCAGTTCCTGAGGACGGCTGCAATGAGACAACCCACCATGTACTCCTACATGGCCTCTCACCGCTACCTTTACCAAATCGTGTTCACACACTTTGCTCACACACACAGTAGGACATGTTCACACACCTCTGATTCATCCTCGATGAATCAGACCCGACTCAACTCTAAGCAGTAGCAGGCATGACAAACAAGCATGAATGAGTAGGCACAACAGGGCTCAAACAACTCCTACTCATGCTAGTGGGTTTCATCTATTTACTGTAGCAATGACAGGTCATGCAGAGGATAAAGGGGTTCAGCTACTACGGCAAGTAACAGATGAATCGTTGTTGTCCTAATGCAGTAAAAGAGAGCAGGAGCGAGAGAGTAGGATTGTATCAGAATGAACAAGGGGGTTTTGCTTGCCTGGCACTTCTGAAGATAGAATATCTCTTCATTGGTGTCATCGATCACATCGTCGGTACACGTCTTACTGAGAGGGGACAAGCACCGACAAACAAAGAAGAAGCACAATCAATGCAATGCACAATATGATGCATGATCATGACATGGCAATATGCTATGGTTTGAGCTAGTGCAACTAGCAGCAAGTTAAATGAAGTTGGTTTGAACCCTAGGTTCAAATTCAAACTCCACATGAGGCATTTCAAATGCCATTTATTCAATTTGTTGCATACAGCAGATTTAAGTTTTTCAAACATGCATGAAAATGGTACATATGGATAGATTGGATTTTTCTGATCATTTTTCATATATAAATCTTTGCATTTGGAGTTACAGATTAATTTCTATGAATTTTTGAAGTTTGCAAGATTTTCTGGAATTTCCTATATAAGAATAAATCCAGAAAAGGATTTACTGCGTCAGCATGACGTAGGTGTGACGTCAGCAGGTCAACTGGGTCGGCCAGGTCAAACCTGACCTATGGGACCCATACGTCAGTGTCTAGGCTAATTAACAGGGAGTGTTAGTGCTAATTTAATCCTAACTAAAAGTGTCAGTGGGGGCATGAGCCCACATGTCAGTGTTTAGTTATTTAACTAAATTAATTAGTGTTAACTAATCTAACACCTAAATAAACAGTGCCTGGCCCACATGTCAGTGAGCCAGAGCGGGTCAAAGTGCGGTCAAACCCGGGTCAAACTCGCCGGAGTTGACCCGCGGCTCGTCGCCGGTGACGCCAGCGACGGCGGAGGGCGTCGGAAACGCTCCTCCGGCGACCAAATCGGTGACTGAGGGGCTCTACGCGTTGCTGGTGCTCTTCCGCATCCAACTGGTCCGGAGTTAGCAGCAGGGATGGCCGGAGTCGATCGCGGCATCGACCTCGGCGGCGGTCGGAGTTCGGGCGAGGTTGGAAATGGTGCTGTGGGGCACGGCGGGGCGAACGGCTGGGTGCTACGGCCTCCTGGCGATGTGCTGAGCACGGTGACGCGCTCGGTTTCGAGCTTACGCATCTGTGGCCATGACGGCGACATGGCCGGCGGAGCTGAGCTCTCGGTCGTGATGGCCAACGATGTTAGGGGGCGGCTCGAGCGACGTGGCTAGGGGAGAAAGAAGAGGAGCTCACGGCGAGTTGGCCGGTGTAGATGGAGGAGCCGGGGAAGCGTCAGAGCGAGCGGGGCGGCGAGGCGGATCTCCGGCGACCGATGGCGAAGGCGGCGACGATGGCGACGAAGCAGGGCCCTCCGGCTTGTTTCCTTCGGCGTGGAGAGGTTCAGCGCGAGGAGGCGGAGCTCGGGCACTAGCTGGCTGGGCGTGGGGATGCTGGTGGCCGCGGTGGTGACGGTCGGCGGCGACGACAGCGTTCGGTGGTGCCGCGGAAAGATGCGGAGGAGGGGGAGGAGGTCCAGCGATATAGGGGAGAGGTGCAGAGGGTCCGGGGGTGCGTGGCGTCTCCGTGGCGTAGGTCAGGACGAGGGAGGGCAAGCAGGAGGTGGCGGGAAGACGTGGCCGCGGTCGCTCGCGTGCGGGCACGCAGTTGCTTCGGGGCAAGGGGAGGAAGACGACGGAGGGGCTGCAGTGGTGGGCTGGGCCAGTTGGCCAGGCCGCCAGCTGGGCCGGCCAGGTGGGCTGCACGGTTGAGGCCAGGTAAGATTCTCTCTCTCTCTCTTATTTATTGTTTCTGTTTTCTATTATTCTGTAGTCTTTAGGGCTTTATTTAAAATACTTAAACAGATCCAAAAATCATGAAACTAATCATGGCTACTGTTTAGAATATATCCAACAGTAAACATTTTAGTTTATGATTATTTGAGCATTTAAAATATTTTATAGTATTTAAATGCCCAAATGAAAATACCATATGATTTAATTCAGAGCCCAAATATGTCATGGAAAAATGTGCAACACCCCTGGTTATGTCTCCAGCATTTTCCAGAAATGATGAACATTTTTAAAAGCCATTTGGACTCTCTGAAAATATTTTATTTGAACCTAGTTGAATTCATTTGGTGCTAGGGTTTAGGCAATCCCCATTTCAAGTTTAAGCAAAATTTAAACATGACGCAACAACAAAAAGCTAGCATAGGTCATACCAGAATTAGGGATGTGACAGGAAAGTACATCCGGGGTGTTACATGTATCTAGCGGCAACGAATCAATTGGTCAGCGCCGCGCTAGTGGCGCAGAGGGAGGTTGACGAAGGGGCAGTGGCAACGGCATGACTGGCGGATGGTGAGCTAGAGCTCCCCTGGTAGGGCCTGGTCCCGGCAAGGCGAGGCCCCCGGCAGGGTCTGACGCCGGCGGGACAGGGCCTGTGCAACCAAGTGAAGTGGTGCTGAAGAAGAAAATGATGCAGCACCCGGTTTACTTTGTCAGCTCCCTCTTGCAGGGGGCTAGGTCAAGGTACTCCGGTGTGCAGAAACTGCTCTTCGGCCTCCTTATGGCCTCGAGGAAGCTGCGTCATTACTTCCAAGCGCACGAGATCACCGTCGTCACCCGCCTCCCGTTGCAACGGATACTACAGAACCCGGATGCAACCGAGAGGATTGTGGAATGGGCCTTGGAGCCGTCGAGCTTTGGTTTGAAGTTTGAAAGTACTTCGACGATCCAGAGCTGAGTCTTGGCAGAGTTCATTGCAGAGTGGACCTCGACACCCGACAAAGAGATCCAGGAGACCACTCTTCCCAGCAAGGAAACAAGCCACAACTGATTATGTACTTTGACGGGGTTTTCTCGCTGCAAGGCATCGGTGCTGGTGTGCTGCTCGTCACACCCACTGGAGAGCACCTCAAGTATGTAATCTAGATGCACTTTCCCAAGGAGATGTTGACAAACGACACTGCTAAATACGAGAGATTGCTTGATGGTCTCAAGATCGCGGCAGACCTCAGGATCAAGAAGCTCATCATCAGGTGTGATTCACAGCTTATCGTTAGGCAGGTCAACAAAGATTGTCAAAGCCCGTTGATGGAGGCCTATGTAGATGAGGTGAGGAGACTGGAGGAACGCTTTGACGGTATACAGGCGGAGCATGTTCCCTGAATGGAGAACGACATCGCCGACTACCTGTCGAAGCGCGCTGCTTTCAAACTACCTATGGAACTAGGTACTTTTGTGCTTCGGTTAACTCAACCATCCGTTGAACCATCGACAGAGCAGAACAAGCGGAGGAAATCAGGCCCCAACAAGTACTTTACCACCAAGCTCCCAGGAGCCGCTGGCAAAGATGTTGTCGTGGACACTAAGCCTGCCATGGGGCAACCGACTCTGGTAGGGAGTCAAGCCCTGGCCGTAGAGACGGCCACTCCCATGGTAGAGGAAATGCCTTTAGTCCTTGCCGGCATGGGCACACCATACCGTTCGATTCCTCCAAATAGGAGAGCTTCCTTAGGGGAAAGAAGAAGCAGAGAAAGTAGCCCATCGGTCTGCCTGTTGGAAATATGCCCTAGAGGCAATAATAAATTAGTTATTATTATATTTCCTTGTTCATGATAATCGTTTATTATTCATGCTATAATTGTATTGATAGGAAACTCAGATACATATGTGGATACATAGACAACACCATGTCCCTAGTAAGCCTCTAATTGACTAGCTCGTTGATCAATAGATGGTTACGGTTTCCTGACCATGGACATTGGATGTCGTTGATAACAGGATCACATCATTGGGAGAATGATGTGATGGACAAGACCCAATCCTAAGCCTAGCACAAAGATCGTGTAGTTCGTATGCTAAAGTTTTTCTAATGTCAAGTATCATTTCCTTAGACCATGAGATTGTGCAACTCCCAGATACCGTAGGAATGCTTTGGGTGTACCAAACGTCACAACGTAACTGGGTGACTATAAAGGTGAACTACAGGTATCTCCGAAAGTGTCTGTTGGGTTGACACGAATCGAGACTGGAATTTGTCACTCCGTGAGACGGAGAGGTATCTCTGGTTCCACTCGGTAGGACATCATCATAATGTGCACAATGTGATCAAAGAGTTGATCGTGGGATGATGTGTTACGGAACGAGTAAAGAGACTTGCCGGTAACAAGACTGAACAAGGTATCGGTATACCGACGATCGAATCTCGGGCAAGTATAATACCGCTAGACAAAGGGAATTGTATACGGGATTGATTGAGTCCTTGACATCGTGGTTCATCCGATGAGATCATCGTGGAACATGTGGGAGCCAACATGGGTATCCAGATCCCGCTGTTGGTTATTGACCGGAGAACGTCTCGGTCATGTCTGCATGGTTCCCGAACCCGTAGGGTCTACACACTTAAGGTTCGATGATGCTAGGGTTATAAAGGAAGTTTGTATGTGGTTACCGAATGTTGTTAGGAGTCCCGGATGAGATCCCGGACATCACGAGGAGTTCCGGAATGGTCCGGAGGTAAATATTTATATATGGGAAGTCCTGTTTTGGTCACCGGAAAAGTTTCGGGTTTTATCGGTAACGTACCGGGACCACCGGGAGGGTCTCGGGGGTCCACCAAGTGGGGCCACCATCCTCGGAGGGCTGCATGGGCCAAGTGTGGGAGGGGACCAGCCCCAGGTGGGATGGTGCGCCCCCCCCACAAGGCCCAAGGCGCAGGGAAGAGTGAGAGGGGGGCAAACCCTAGGGCAGATGGGCCCTAAGGCCCACCTCAGGTGCGCCTCCCCTCTCTCCCCTTCTGGCCGCCACCCAGATGGGATCTGGGGGCTGCCGCCACCCCTGGTAGGGAACCCTCCCCTCCCCCTATATATACTTAAGGGTTTTGGGGCTGCCAACATATGAGTTTCACCTCCCCCTGGTGCAGCCCTACCTCTCTCCCTCCTCCTCTCCCGCGGTGCTTGGCGAAGCCCTGCAGGATTGCCATGCTCCACCAGCACCACCACGCCGTTGTGCTGCTACTGGACGGAGTCTTCTTCAACCTCTCCCTCTCTCCTTGCTGGATCAAGGCATGGGAGACGTCACCTGGCTGTACATGTGTTGAACACGGAGGTGCCGTCCGTTCGGCACTAGGATCTCCGGTGATTTGGATCACGACGAGTACGACTCCTTCAACCCCGTTCTCTTGAACGCTTCCGATTAGCGATCTACAAGGGTATGTAGATGCACTCTCCTTCCCCTCGTTGCTAATTTCTCCATAGATAGATCTTGGTGACACGTAGGGAAATTTTGAATTTTTGCTACGTTCCCCAACAGTGGCATCATGAGCTAGGTCTATTGCGTAGATTCTTTGCACGAGTAGAACACAAAGTAGTTGTGGGCGTTGATGTTGTTCAATATGCTTACGTTACTAGTCCCATCTTGATTCGGCGGCATCGTGGGATGAAGCGGCCCGGACCGACCTTACACGTACTCTTACGTGAGACAGGTTCCACCGATTGACATGCACTTGTTGCATAAGGTGGCTAGCGGGTGCCAGTCTCTCCCACTTTAGTCGGATCGGATTCGACGAAAAGGGTCCTTATGAAGGGTAAATAGCAATTGACATATCACGTTGTGGTTTTTGCGTAGGTAAGAAACGTTCTTGCTAGAAACCCATAGCAGCCACGTAAAACATGCAAACAACAATTAGAGGACGTCTAACTTGTTTTTGCAGGGTATGCTATGTGATGTGATATGTCCAAGAAGAATGTGATGAATGATATGTGATGTATGAGATTGATCATGTTCTTGTAATAGGAATCACGACTTGCATGTCGATGAGTATGACAACCGACAGGAGCCATAGGAGTTGTCTTTATTTATTGTATGACCTGCGTGTCATTAAACAACGCCATGTAATTACTTTACTTTATTGCTAACTGGTAGCCATAGTAGTAGAAGTAATAGTTGGCGATACAACTTCATGAAGACACGATGATGGAGATCATGATGATGGAGATCATGGTGTCATGCCGGTGATGATGATGATCATGGAGCCCCGAAGATGGAGATCAAAAGGAGCAAAATGATATTGGCCATATCATGTCACTATTTGATTGCATGTGATGTTTATCATGTTTATGCATCTTATTTGCTTAGAACGACGGTAGTAAATAAGATGATCCCTCATTAAAATTTCAAGAAAGTGTTCCCCCTAACTGTGCACCGTTGCGAAAGTTCGTCGTTTCGAAGCACCACGTGATGATCGGGTGTGATAGATTCTTACGTTCACATACAACGGGTGTAAGCCAGATTTACACACGTGAAACACTAAGGTTGACTTGACGAGCCTAGCATGTACAGACATGGCCTCGGAACACAGGAGACCGAAAGGTCGAGCATGAGTCGTATAGTAGATACGATCAACATGAAGATGTTCACCGATGATGACTAGTCCGTCTCACATGATGATCGGACACGGCCTAGTTGACTCGGATCATGTAATCACTTAGATGACTAGAAGGGATGTCTATCTGAGTGGGAGTTCATAAGATGAACTTAATTATCCTGAACATAGTCAAAAGATCTTTGCAAATTATGTCGTAAGCTCGCGCTTTAGTTCCACTGTTTAGATATGTTCCTAGAGAAAATATAGTTGAAAGTTGACAGTAGCGATTATGCGGACAGTAGAAAGCTTATGTCCTTAATGCACCGCTCAGTGTGCTGAACCCCAAATGTCGTTTGTGGATGTTGCGAACATCGGACATACACGTTTTGATAACTACGTGATAGTTCAGTTAAACAGTTTAGAGTTGAGGCACCAAAGACGTTTTCAAAATGTCGCGGAACATATGAGATGTTTTCGAGGGCTGAAATTGGGATTTCAGGCTCGTGCCCACGTCAAGAGGTATAAGACCTCCGACAATTTTCTTAGCCTGCAAACTAAGGAAGAAAGGCTCAATCGTTAAGCTTGTGCTCAGATTGTCTGAGTGTAACAATCACTTGAATCGAGTGGGAGTTGATCTTCCAGATGAGATAGTGATGTTTCTCCAAAGTCATTGCCACCAAGCTGCTAGAGCTTCATGATGAACTATAACATATCAGGGATAGATATGATGATCCTTGAGGTATTCACGATGTTTGACACCGCGAAAGTAGAAATCAAGAAGGAGCATCAATTGTTGATGGTTGGTGAAACCACTAGTTTCAAGAAGGGCAAGGGCAAGAAGGGATACTTCATGAAACGACAAATCAGCTGTTGCTCCAGTGAAGAAACCCAAGGTTGAACCCAAACCCGAGACTAAGTGCTTCTGTGATAAGGGGAATAGTCACTAGAGCGGAATTACCCTAGATACTTGGTAGATGAGAAGGCTGGCAAGGTCGATAGAAGTATATTGGATATACATTATGTTAATGTGTACTTTAGTAGTACTCCTAGTAGCACCAGGGTATTGGATACCGGTTCGGTTGCTAAGTGTTAGTAACTCGAAATAAAAGAGCTACGAAATAAACGGAGACTAGCTAAAGGTGAGCTGACGATATGTGTTGGAAGTGTTTCCAAGTTTGATGTGATCAAACATCGCACGCTCCCTCTACCATCAGGATTAGTATTAAAACCTGAATAATTGTCATTTGGTGTTTGCGTTGAGCATAGACATGATTGGATTATGTCTATCGCAATACGGTTATTCATTTAAGGAGAATAATGGTTACTCTGTTTATTTGAATAATACCTTCAATGGTCTTGCACCTGAAACGAATGGTTTATTGAATCTCGATCGTAGTGATACACATTTTCATGCCAAAAGATATAAGATAGTAATGATAGTCCCACTTACTTGTGGCACTGCCATGTAAGTCATATTGGTATAAAACGCATGAAGAAGCTCCATGTTGATGGATCTTTGGACTCACTCGTTTTTGAAAAGTTTGAGACATGCAAACCACGTCTATTGGTGTATACGCATGAAGAAACTCCATGCAGATGGATCGTTTGGACTGACTTGATTTTGAATCACTTGATATATGCAAATCATACCACATGGGCAAGATGACTAAGAAGCCTCGTTTTCAGTAAGATGGAACAAGATAGCAACTTGTTGGAAGTAACACATTTTGATGTGTGCAGTCCAATGAGTGCTGAGGCATGCAGTGAATATCGTTATGTTCTTAATTCATAGATGATTCGAGTAGATATTGAGTATATTTACTTGATGAAACAAAAGTCTGAATTATTGAATGGTTCAAGTAATTTCAGAGTGAAGTTGAAGATCATCGTGACAAGAGGATAAAATGTCTATGATATGATCATAGAGATGAGTATCTGAGTTATGAGATTTGGCACGCAATTGAGACATTGTGGAAATTGTTTCACAATTAATACCGCCTGGAACACCATAGTGTGATGGTGTGTCCGAACATCATAGTTGCACCCTATTGGATATGGTGTGTACCATGATGTCTCTTATCGAATTACCACTATCGTTCATGGGTTAGGCATTAGAGACAACCGCACTCACTTTAATAGGGCACCACGTAATTCTGTTGAGACGACACCGTTTGAACTATGGTTTGGAGAAACCTAAGTTGTCGTTTCTTAAAAGTTTGGGGTTGCGACGCTTATGTGAAAAAGTTTCGGGTTGATAAGCTCGAACCCAAAGAGGATAAAATGCATCTTCATAGGACACCCAAAACAGTTGGATATAACTCCTAATTCAGATCCGAAAGCAATAGGGATTGTTTCTTGAACCGGGTCCTTTCTCGAGGAAAAGTTTGTCTCGAAAAGTTGAGAGGGAGGATGGTGGAGACTTGATATGGTTATTGAACCATCACTACAACTAGTGTGTAGCAGGGCACAGGAAGTTGTTCCTGTGGCACCTACACCAATTGAAGTAGAAGCTTATGATAGTGATCATGAAACTTCGGATCAAGTCACTACCATACCTTGTAGGGTGACAAGGATGCGTACTGCTTCAGAGTGGTACAGTAATCCTGTCTTGAAGGTCATGTTGCTAGACAACAATGAACCTACGAGCTATGGAGAAGCGTTGGTGGGCCCAAATTCCGACAAATGGTTAGAAGCCATGAAATCCGAGATAGGATCCATGTATCAGAACAAAGCATGGACATTGGTGGACTTTCCCAATGATCGGCAAGCCATTGAGATAAATGGATCTTTAAGAAGAAGACGGACGTGGATGGTACTGTGACCATCTATGAAGCTCGACTTGTGGCGAAGAGTTTTTCACAAGTTCAAGGAGTTGACTATGATGAGATTTTCTCATCCGTAGCGATGCTTAAAGTCCGTCGGAATCATGTTAGCATTAGCTGCATTTATGAAATCTGGCAGATGGATGTCAAAATGCGTTTCCTTACCAGTTTTCGTAAGGAAAGGTTGTATGTGATACAATCAGAAAGGTTTTGTCGATCCTAAGGATGCTAAAAGGTATGCTAGCTCCAGCGATCCTTCCATGGACTGGAGTAAGCATCTAGGAGTTGGAATATGCACTTTGATAAGATGATCAAATATTTTGGGTTTATACAAAGTTTATAAGAAACTTGTATTTCCAAAGAAGTGAGTGGGAGCACTATAGAATTTCTGATGAGTATATGTTGTTGACATATTGTTGATCAGAAATGACGTAGAATTTCTAGAAAGCATATAGGGTTATTTGAAAGGTGTTTTTCAATAGAAAACCTAGATTAAGCTACTTGAACATTGAGCATAAAGATCTATGAGGATAGATCAAAAACCGCTCAATAGTACTTTCAAATGAGCATATACCTTGACATGATCTTGAAGGTGTTCAAGATGGATCAGTCAAAGGAGTTCTTGCCTGAGATGTAAGGTATGAAGTTAAGACTTAAAGCTCGACCACGGCAGAAAAGAGAGAAAGGACGAAGGTCGTCCCCTATGCTTTAGACGTAGGCTCTACAGTATGCTATGCTGTGTACCGCACCTGATGTGTGCCTTGCTACTTATCTGGCAAGAGGGTACAAAGGTGATCAAGGAGTGGATCACCAGATAGCGGTCAAAATTATCCTTAGAGGAATAAGGATATGTTTCTCGATTATGGAGGTGATAAAGAGTTCAGCGTAAAGGGTTACGTCGATGCAAGCTTTAACACCTATCCAAATGACTCTGAGTAGCAAACCGGATACATATAGTGGAGCAACCTTTTGGAATAGCTCCAAGTGGAGCATGGAAGCAGCATTTACAATATGACCTAGATATTTGTGAAGTACATACGGATCTGAATCTTGCAGACCCGTTGACTAAAACCTCTCTCACAAGCAAAACATGATCAAACCGCAGAACTCATTAAGTCTTAATCACATGATGATGTGAACTAGTTTAATGACACTAGTAAACTCTTTGGATGTTGGTCACATGGCGATGTGACCTGTGAGTGTTAATCACATGGTGATGTGAACTAGATTATTGACTCTAGTGCAAGCGGGAGACTGTTGGAAATATGCCCTAGAGGCAATAATAAATTAGTTATTATTATATTTTCTTGTTCATGATAATCGTTTATTATCCATGCTATAATTGTATTGATAGGAAACTCAGATACATGTGTGGATACATAGACAACACCATGTCCCTAGTAAGCCTCTAATTGACTAGCTCGTTGATCAATAGATGGTTACGGTTTCCTGACCATGGACATTGGATGTCGTTGATAACGGGATCACATCATTGGGAGAATGATGTGATGGACAAGACCCAATACTAACCTAGCACAAAGATCGTGTAGTTCGTATGCTAAAGCTTTTCTAATGTCAAGTATCATTTCCTTAGACCATGAGATTGTGCAACTCCCGGATACCGTAGGAATGCTTTGGGTGTACCAAATGTCACAACGTAACTGGGTGACTATAAAGGTGCACTACAGGTATCTCCGAAAGTGTCTGTTGGGTTGGCATGAATCGAGACTGGGATTTGTCACTCCGTGTGACGGAGAGGTATCTCTGGGCCCACTCGATAGGACATCATCATAATGTGCACAATGTGATCAAAGAGTTGATCGCGGGATGATGTGTTACGGAACGAGTAAAGAGACTTACCGGTAACGAGATTGAACAAGGTATCGGTATAGCGACGATCGAATCTCGGGCAAGTCGCTAGACAAAGGGAATTGTATACGGGATTGATTGAGTCCTTGACATCGTGGTTCATCCGATGAGATCATCGTGGAACATGTGGGAGCCAACATGGGTATCCAGATCCCGCTGTTGGTTATTGACCAGAGAACGTCTCGGTCATGTCTGCATGGTTCCCGAACCCGTAGGGTCTACACACTTAAGGTTTGATGACGCTAGGGTTATAAAGGAAGTTTGTATGTGGTTACCGAATGTTGTTCGGAGTCCCGGATGAGATCCCAGACGTCACGAGGAGTTCCAGAATGGTCCGGAGGTAAATATTTATATATGGGAAGTCCTATTTTGGTCACCGGAAAAGTTTCGGGTTTTATCGGTAACGTACCGGGACCACCGGGAGGGTCTCGGGGGTCCACCAAGTGGGGCCACCATCCCCGGAGGGCTGCATGGGCCAAGTGTGGGAGGGGACCAGCCCCAGGTGGGCTGGTGCGCCCCCCCACAAGGCCCAAGGCGAAGGGAAGAGTGGGAAGGGGGCAAACCCTAGGGCAGATGGGCCCTAAGGCCCACCCCAGGTGCGCCTCCCCTCTCTCCCCTTCTGGCTGCCACCCAGATGGGATCTGGGGGCTGCCGCCACCCCTGGGAGGGAACCCTAGAGGGGGCACAGCCCCCTCCCCTCCCCCTATATATACTTGAGGGTCTTGGGGCTGCCAACATATGAGTTTCACCCCCCCTGGTGCAGCCCTACCTCTCTCCCTCCTCCTCTCCCGCGGTGCTTGGTGAAGCCCTGCAGGATTGCCACGCTCCTCCATCACCACCACGCCGTTGTGCTGCTGCTGGATGGAGTCTTCTTCAACCTCTCCCTCTCTCCTTGCTGGATCAAGGCATGGGAGACATCACTGGGCTGTACGTGTGTTGAACGCGGAGGTGCCGTCCGTTCGGCACTAGGATCTCCGGCGATTTGGATCACGACGAGTACGACTACTTAAACCCCGTTCACTTGAACGCTTCCGCTTAGCAATATACAAGGGTATGTAGATGCACTCTCCTTCCCCTCGTTGTTGGTTTCTCCATAGATAGATCTTGGTGACACGTAGGAAAATTTTGAATTTCTGCTACGTTCCCCAACACTGCCATGTATCAGTTTGTTGACAGTGTTCTGTACAGAAAAAGACTAACCGGTGTGAAATTGAAGTGCATTCCCCGGGAGGAAGGACTAGAGCTGTTGGCAGAGATATATGGAGGCATATGTGGCGCCCTTGCCGGTAAGGCCTTCCGGCAAGGTTTCTTCTGGCCCACTACCCTCCAGGATGCAACAACACTAGTAACCAAGTGTGAAGCGTGTCAGTTCCATTCAAAGAAGCTTCATCAGCCAGCTCAAGCCCTTAAAACAATCCCTCTCTCCTGGCCATTTTCGGTCTGGGGGCTCAACATACTGGGCCCTTTCCCCCGCGCTGTCGGGGGCTTTGAGTACTTGAACGTTGCAATCGACAAGTTCACAAAGTGGCCAGAGGTGGAAGCAGTGAGGAAGGTGACAACGCAGTCACCCGTCAAATTCTTCAAGGGGCTAGTCTGCCATTTTGGTGTGCCAAAAAGAGTTATCACCGACAACAACATGCAGTTCACAAGCCGCACCTTCATGCAATACATCCAGGACCTCGGCAGCAAGGTCTGTTTCACTTCCATGGCACACAAACAGAGCAACGGCCAGGCAGAGAGGGCAAATTCTGAAGTACTACGAGGCCTGAGGACAAATACTTTTGACAGGCTGCACAAGAGCACAAGGTGCTGTATTGATGAGTTGCCGGTGGTTCTTTGGTCGATCAGAACGACACCAAATCGAGCCACCGGAGAGAAACCCTTTGCCCTAGTATACGGGGCAGAGGTAGTTCTCCCCACGGAACTCACATACGGGTCACCTCGAGTGCTCGCTTATGACGAGCTTGAGCAAGAGAGATTGCGGCAAGATGACGCAACGCTCCTCGAGGAAGTTCGTCTTCCGGCGGCCATGAGAGCAGCATGCTACCAGCAAGCCTTGCGCCACTACCATAGCCGCAAGGTTCATGCCCGAAGCTTTGAGGAAGGCAACCTTGTTCTTCGGCGCGTTCAATCGGCCAAGAATTCCAACAAGTTGACGCCAAAGTGGGAAGGCCCTTATCGGGTAATATGAGTCACCAGGCCCGGCACAGTCCGCCTGGAGACCGAAGATGCCATTCCAGTGAGCAACTCCTGGAACATCGAGCATCTTCGCAAGTTTTACCCATAAGGCGCGGTTGCCGGGCCCCCCGGCAAGCCACCTTTTGTACAAGCCTTGACGGCAAGGCATGTAACCCTCTGTACAAAGCCAGGCGCAGACCCTGAGCATAAATAAATGAAGCGATGGCGCCCTAAGTTATAGCATGCATGCTAGGCTAAGTCTCTCCCTCGGTTAGGGTTGATAGTGCTTAGCGGCGACTAACCCCTAGCATAGAGGTAGAGTGTGCGTCTCTCTGTTCCTTTCCATCCTCTTTGGTTTGCAAGAAAGAGAACAAGCCAGTGCTCTGGTCCCGGCAAGCCAAGGTTGCCGGGGGCTGCAGACACAAGGGTCCAACCAGGGCAAGCCAAGGTTGCCGGGGGGCTGCAGATTCAGATAAGTCCTTCATCCCCTGTTTGTGTATTTCCGTATGGAATTGGGACGTATGAAACCTCGTTTTATTCCTAGGCCACCGTGCTCCCCTTTTCCGGTACCCAATCCCTGGGTTGGAGCTTGGTTGTAGTCGCGGTGACAAGGAAGCAAACGAAGGGCCTAACCCTAGTTCGCCCCTGCCTCCGCCAAAAGCGTGAGTATGGTCAAATGAAGTAAGGGGACGGCAAGGCCTGTTGCCGGGCGATAATGTTTATCTTAAAAATAACAAGGAATCATTCCTTGGCATGGGCCTCGCTCACGCACAAAGAACCCGGCAAGCACCCTTTTTTCATTAATACGTCCCATACAGGTACAGTTCATACGGAATGTAAACATAAGCGAGGGGATTACAAGGTTTAAATCTAACAAGTGCCCGTAGGCTTGAAAACTCAAAAGAGATAAGATGCCCGTAATCCCTTTCTTGTCCCTCTCCTCAGGAAACGGAAAAATATAGCAGGAGGGCAAAAGGAGTGCCTAGGCGAGGTACGAGCAGCAGAAGACGCCAAGAGAACATATCGGTGGCCGCCCAGGAGAGGGCTGGTGATGATGGTACCGAGAGAAGAGCCGAAAGATGAGGCAGTGGGCCGCCAATACGCTATGAAGGCGTCCGTGCCGGCATACTCCGACTTGACGGCCCGCCACACGCATTCTTCATCTTCCCCGTCCCTCCATTGCCAGCCGCCCAAGGAGGCGACCCCCAGAAAGTTCAAGGAGCTTGCGATGCAGATGATGGTGTTGCCGGTGTCGCCCAGGAACGGTGTGCCCGACGCCTATCGGACCCGTCATCCTCCCGCCTACTATGCTCGTTGTCATTGTCGCTGTCCTCCTCGTCACTCTCGCTCGAAGAGGAGCTTTCGCCATCAGTCGAGCTCTTCGCACAGCACCCTAGTTTGTGTCCCGAGCGCCTGAAGACCTTGACAGAGAGCAAATCACTCTTCCCTAGCTTGAAGTAGAGGACGTGCCCATCCATCAAGCAATGGGCACGTGCGAAGGTTTTCCAGCCTCGGCGAAGGAGCATCACTTGAGGGGCGGGGAACCTTGTGTTCACCCACATGTCGCCATGGCAACACCCCTTCATGTGAAGCCTCAGCCGCGGTGGCTGGTCGACCTCCAACACACTCGCGAACGCCCGGGGAAGACGAAGGCTGTGGCACGTCGGCCCATGCAGCTGCAGGATGAACTTGAGCGCCGAGTCCCCGACATGGCCACTCGGCGAAGCAGATGGAGTTGGCGGGGGAGATGGCGACGGAGACGGAGACGGTGCAGGCATCCCCCTTCCGCGCCCACCTTTGCCTCGACCGCCTCGCCGATCGCGGCCCTATCCAGCAGCCCCGCCTCGAGCATGGCCTTCACCCTGGGCATCCAGCTCTTCCTTGACTGCCGCAGCTCTCCGGCGGGAGGAGGACCTAGTCGCCTCCACAGAAGAACGGCCACGGCCACGCCCCCTCGCCATGACCATGGGTGAAGATGGAGACAGGGGAAAGACACAGAGAGATGCTTTTCCTCCTGCCCATGACTCCCCTTTTTATAGTTGGGAAGGGGAGGCCGAAGGACTAGCTCTACGCCCCTAAAGAGCCCGCTCGAATCCGGCTAATTAAAGTGGCAGCAGGCGAGGCCATCGACCGTCCTCCCCGCCCAATTGAAGGCGCGTGAGTATCGGCCCGTGCACGCCTTCCCATATTCCATGCGTCTGTCACCTATCCCGTGCCATGCATGCGGCATACGTGGCATAAGGAGTAGGCGTAGTGGGCAACGTGGAACGACGGTTCCAAGACGGAGAGAGTAAATGAGCGGCGGCTCTGCCGTTCCGACGGAACACGCAAGCCGCCTCTTTACTGTTCACCACGGATGACGCAAGCATGTTGCGGTCATTCCGCGCATGACCCCCACATCACGCATTCAACGCGGGTCATGGGGAAGCACAGCGGACGAAAAAGGTACTGCGGTAAAAATCCGCCCCACCTGCCCGTGCACCGTTCTGGGCCTAGCCCAACAACGCGTCGCGCTTATGTGTGGCCCAGGCCCAGGGGCTCCTGTCGGTGTATAAAAGTAGGGGCTCTCCTTTGTACCCCGTTACTTGTGCACGGGCAGTCAGAGCCATGGCCACGGCCACACTTAATAGGGCAGAGGAGGGAAGCCGAAGGCGCAAGACAACCAAAGCAACGCCAAGACCAGAGACACAAAAAGCAAGAGGGCGAGGTAGACTCCCCCAGCAAGACCCTTGCCGGGGCAAGTTGCCCAACACCATCAGAGCGCGCCACCCTTGAGCCAGGGTTCCAACGCCATCAACCACATTGGAACCAACGCTCGGGAGGCACCTCCATGGTGGCATGCAGATCTTCGTGAAGATCATAAACACACAAGATCCGATGAGGACCAGAAGGCGACGATCCTCGACAAGATCCTTGCTAAGGAAATCCACAAGACCTCCGGCAAGATCCTTGCCGGGGACGACCGCGATGTCGCGGCAAGACCCTTGCCGGGGCCCCGGCAAGACCCTTGCCGAGGACGTCAGCGGGGCTGCGGCTAGGCCCGCATCTGCCAAAAACTCCACCGTTGTTCCCATGCAGCTACCAGCCCAGCCAGCTAGGCGAGCACCTGCGTGGCTACGTGCGGCCTCTAGACCAACTCAGCAAGCACCTGCATGGTGGCATGCAGATCTTCGTGAAGACATTGCCACCGCACCAGCTCAGCAGCCTGCTAGCCTACATGGCACTGCATGCCTCGTTGGCCAGGACGCATGTCGAAGCAAGGCGAGGCGGCAATGGAAGGGACGGGCCTCGTTATCGTCCCCAATAAAGCAAGGGGACACCTAGGGGCACATTTAATGCATTTTGTCCCGTAATGACAGGCGATAAGCTCAGCCACTGTACACCTTTCCACCTCCTGTGTGCCACCGTGGCATCCCCTTTTTCTATAAAAGGAGGCCCAAGGCATACTGGAGGGGTATTTGGCTCTTTTGGACTACGCACACGCCGTAGCTAGTTCAAGAACACTCAAAAAACACCAAAGCAGGACTAGGGTATTATGCATCCTCGCGGCCCAAACCTGGGTAAACAATCTTTGTGCTAGCTCCTAGACCCGCTCCTTCCACAACCCCGCGCCCGCCGACCGTAGTAGGGATTCTAGTGTGACCCCATAGGTGTCGTTTTCCACCGACACAAGTGGAGCGTGGTAGCAGCATCTACAATATGACATAGATACTTGCGAAGTACATGCGGATCTGAAAGTTCTAGACTCGTTGACTAAACCTCTCTCACAAGCATAACATGATCAAACCCCAGAACTCAATGAGTGTTAATCACATGGTGATGTGAACTAGATTATTGACTCTAGTAAACTCTTTGGGTATTAGTCACACGGCGATGTGAACTATGAATGTTAATCATTGACTCTAGTGCAAGTGGAAGACTGTTGGAAATATGCCCTAGAGGCAATAATAATTGGTTATTATCATATTTCTCTGTTCATGATAATCGTTTAT
This sequence comes from Triticum timopheevii, assembly GCA_963921465.1. NCBI lineage: Eukaryota > Viridiplantae > Streptophyta > Magnoliopsida > Poales > Poaceae > Triticum > Triticum timopheevii. Next base: position 353,059,340 of record OY997264.1, read on the forward strand.
TATCCATGCTAGAATTATGATTATTGGAAACTCAGATACATGTGTGGATACATAGACAACAACGTGTCCCTAGTGATCCTCTACTAGACTAACTCGTTGATCAAAGATGGTTGTGGTTTCCTAGTCATAGACATGAGTTGTCATTTGATAACGAGATCACATCATTAGGAGAAAAATGTGATGGACAAGACCCAAACTATAAACATAGCATATGATCGTATCAAGTTTACTGCTATCGTTTTCTGCATGTCAAGTATATGTTCCTATGACCATGAGATCATGCAACTCACTGACACCGGAGGAATACCTTGAGTGTACCAAACGTCACAGCGTAACTAGGTGACTATAAAGGTGCTCTACAGGTATCTCCGAGGGTGTCCATTGAGTTGGCATGGATCAACTATGAGATTTGTCACTCTGTATGACGGATAGGTATCTCAAGGCCCACTCGGTAATACAACATCACAGTAAGCTTGCAAGCAACGTGACTAATGAGTTCGCCATGGGATCTTGTATTACAAAACGAGTAAAGAGACTTGCCAGTAATGAGATTGAACTAGGTATGGCGATACCGACGATCGAATCTCGGGCAAGTAACATACCGATAGACAAAGGGAACTGCATACGGGATTTGCAGAATCCTTGACATTGAGGTTCGACTGATAAGATCTTTGTAGAATATTTAGGAACCAATGTGGGCATCCTGGTCCTGCAATTGGTTATTGACCATAGAGGTGTCTCGGTGATGTCTGCATAGTTCTCGAACCCGTAGGGTCTACACATTTAATGTTTGGTGACGATATAAGTACACTTGAGTCATTATGGTGGTTATCGAAGGTTGTTTGGAGTCCCGGATGACATCCCGGACATCACGAGGAACTTCGGAATGGTTCGGAGGTGAAGATTGATATATTGGACAAAGGGTATTGGAGTCCAAAATTGTTCAGGGGTACCGGGTGATGACCAGCATGATCGAAAGGGGTTTTGGGGGGTCCCGACAAGTGGTGGGGGGCCTCATCGTCCAAGGGGAGGGGGCAAACCAGCCCGCTAAGGGGTCGAGCACCCCTCTTACCCCATCCCACGTGACCAGGGGAGGTGGGGCGCCTCCTGGCTTTGGAGGCAAGCCTCCACCCGGCTTGGGAGGCAAGCCTCCACCTGGCTTGGGGGGCAAGTCACCCTAGGGTTTCCCTAGGGGAGATCCCATCTGCCCTGGCCGCCACCCCCCTAGGGGAAACCCTAGGGGTGCCACCCCTCCTCCCTTCTCCTATATATAGAGAGGTAGAGAGAGGGCAGCGGTACCCCATACAGATCTATTTTTGCCACGGCACTTATCCTCCTCTCCCTCATAGCCATCTTCTTCTCCGTAGTGCTTAGCGAAGCTCTGCTGAGATTCCGCCACCACCAGCGCCACCATACCCTCGTGCTACCGGAGGAGTCGAGCTACTACTTCACCATCGCTTGCTAGATCGAGGAGGTGAAGGCGTCATCAAGCAGTATGTGTGTTGAATGCGGAGGTGCCATCCGTTCGACACCTGGATCGGGAGTTCGCGAGACGGATCGTGATTGGATTGCGAAGATGTTCGACTACATCAATTGCATTTCTTAACGCTTCCACTTAGCAATCTCCAAGGGTATGTAGATCCAATTTTCCTCTCGTAGATGGTCAATTCGTAGATTGGATCTTGGTGAGCGTAGGAAATTTTTTGTTTCCCATGCAACATTCCCCAACAGTGGTATCAGAGCTAGGTCTATGCGTAGATGACATCATGAGTAGAACACGAAGGAGTTTGTTTGTTTTGATATTCAGATTGCTTCCTTCCTTGGTCTTTTCTTGATTTAGCGGTATTGTGGGATGAAGCGGCTTGGACCAACCTTACATGTCCACGTACATGAGACCGGTTCCATCGACAGAGATGTGACTTTGTTGCATAAAGATGGCTGGCGGGTGTCCGTCTCTCCCACCTTAGTTGAATGGGATTCAACAAAGGTGGTCCTTGTAGAAGGTTAAATAGCAACTTGCATATCACTGTTGTGGCATTGTGTAGGTAAGAATCTTTCTTGCTAGGTACCCATAGAAGCCACGTAAAATATGCAACAACAATTAGAGGATGTCTAACTTGTTTTTGCAGGGTATGTTGTGATATGATATTGATAAAGACACGATGAGATATATTTGATGTATGAGATGATCATGTTTGTGATAGTTTATATCGACTTGCATGTCGATGCATACGACAACTGACAGGAGCCATAGGGTTGTCTTTAATTATTGTATGACTTGCGTGTCAATCATTGAGCGCTATGTAATGCTTTACTTTATCGCTAAGCGGTAGCAATAGTAGTAGAAGCCTGGTTGGCGTAACAACCCCGATGGCGACATGATGATGGAGATCATGATGTCATGCCGGATACGATGGAGATCATGCCGGTGCTTTGGGGATGGAGATCAAAAGCACAAGTTGATGGCCATATCATGTCACTTATGATTTGCATGTGATGTTAATACTTTTATGCATCTTAGTTTGCTTAGGACGACGGTAGCATTATAAGGTGATCCCTCACTAAAATTTAAAGATAAAATTGTGTTCTCCCCAAGTGTGCACCATTGCGAAAGTTCGTCGTTTCAAAGCACCACATGATGATCGGGTGTGATAGACTCTACGTTCACAGACAACGGCTGCAAGCCAGTGTTGCACATGCGGAACACTTGGGTTAAACTTGACGAGCCTAGCATGTACAGACATGGCCTCAGAACACAAGCGACCGAAAGGTCGAAAATGAGTCATATAGTAGATATGATCAACATGGAGATGTTCACCATTGAAACCACCCATCTCACGTGATGATCGGACTTGGGTTGGTGAATTTGGATCATGTTACACTCAGATGACCGGAGGGATGTCAATTTGAGTGGGAGTTCTTAAGTAATATGATTAGTTGAACTCATTTATCATGAACAATAATCTAAGTTGTCTTTGCAAATTATGTTGTAGACCAATAGCTCATGGTGTAGCTCCCTGTTTTAATACGTTCCTAGAGAAGGACGGAGTTGAAAGATATTGTAAGCAATTATGCGGACTAGGTCTATAGTGTGAGGATTGTCCTCACTGCTGCATAGAAGGCTTATGACCTTGATGCACCGCTTGGTGCGCCACCCCCTCCAGCGACTGTGGACAATGTGAACGCCTGGCAGTCGCGTGTTGATGACAACTCAATAGTTAAGTGCGCCATGCTTTACGGCTTATAATGGGGGATCCAAAGAAGTTTTTGAACGCCATGGAACACATGAGATGTTCCAAGAGCTGAAATTGGTATTTCAGGCTCATGCCCGTGTTGGGAGGTATGAGGCCTCTGACAAGTTCTTTGCCTACAAGATGGAGGAGAATAGCTCAGCCAGTGAGTATGTGCTCAGAATGTCTGGGTACTACAATCGCTTGAATCAAGTGGGAGTTAGTCATCCAGATAAGATAGTGATTGTCAGAGTTCTCCAGACACTATCACCAAGCTACTAAAACTTCGTGATGAACTATAACATGCAAGGGATGGAGATGATCCCAGAGTTGTTCGCGGTAGGCCGCGGAGGTAGAAATCAAGAAGGAGCATCAAGTGTTGATGGTTAACAAGACCACTGGTTTCAAGAAGGGCAAGGGCAAGAAGGGAAACTTCATGAATGGCAAGCCAGTTGCCGCTCCAGTGAAGAAAACCAAGGTTGAACCCAAACCCGAGACTAAGTGCTTCTATTGTAAGGGGAACAATCACTAGTAGCGGAACTACCCCAAATATTTGGTGGATAAGAAGGCTGGCAACTTCAACCAAAGTGTATTTGATATACGTGTTATTTATGTGTACCTTACTAGTACTCCTAGTAGCACCTGGGTATTAGATACCGGTTTAGTTGCTAATATTGGTAACCCGAAACAAAAGCTACGGAATAAACGGGGACTAAATAAGGGTGAGGTGATGATGTGTGTTGGAAGTGTTTCCAAGCTTGAGGTGATCACCATCGCACGCTCCCTCTACCTTCGGGATTACTGCTGAACCTACATAAATGTTATTTGGTGTCTGCGTCGAGCATGAACATGATTAGATCATGTTTATTGCAATTGGTTATTCATTAAAGTCAAAGAATAATGGTTATTCTGTTTACATGAATAATACCTTCTATGGTCATGCACCCAATGTGTATGGTTTATTGAATCTCGATCATAGTGATACACATGTTCATCACAATGAGGCCAAAAGATGTAGAGTTTTTAATGATAATACCACTTTCTTGTGGCACTGACGCTTAGGTCATATTGGTGTAGAGCGCATGAAGAAACTCTATGCTGATGGATTTTTGGAGTCACTTGATTTTGAATCACTTGACACATGTGAAGCATGCCTTATAGGCAAGATGACTAAAACCCCATTTTCCGGTGTAATGGAACGGGCAAGTGACTTGTTGGAAATCATACATACTGATGTGTGCGATCCAATGAGTGTTGACGCGCGTGGTGAATATCATTATTTGCTCACCTTCATAGATGATTTTAGTAGATATGCGTATATTTACTTAATAAAGCATAAGTCTGAAATGTTTGAAGAGTTCAAGCAATTTCAGAGTGAAGTTGAGAATCATCGTAACAAGAATATTAAATTCCTACGATCCGATCAAAGGGGAGAATATTTGAGTTATGAGTTTGGCAACCACTTAAGACAATGTGAAATTGTTTCACGGTATGCCACCTGGAACACCACAACGTAATGGTGTGTCTGAACGTTGTAATCGTAGGTGCGTTCTATGATGTCTTTTGCCGATCTACCACTATCCTTTGGGGTTATGCATTAGAGACAACTACATTCACTTTAAATAGGGCACCATCTAAGTCCGTGGAGATGACACCGTATGAACTGTGGTTTGGCAACAAACCTAAGTTGTCATTTCTTAAGGTTTGGGGCTACGATGCTTATGTCAAAAGGTTCAGTCGGAAAAGCTCGAACCCAAAGTGGACAAATGCGTCTTCATAGGATACCCAAAAGATACGGTTGGGTATACCTTCTGTCTCAGATCCGAGGGCAAAGTGTTTGTCGCTAAGAACGGGTCCTTTCTCGAGAAAGAGTTTCTCTCGAAAGAATTGAGTGGGATGAAGATAGAACTTGATGAGGTTGTTGAACCTTTACTTCAACCAGAGAGTAGCGTAGCACAAAAAGATGTTTCTGTGGCACCTACGTCAGTTGAAGAGGAAGCTAATGATGATGGTCATGAAGCTTCGGATCAAGTTATTATCGAACCTCGTAGGTCGAGAAGGGTACGTACAGCTTCTGAGTGGTACGGCACCCTGTCTTAGAGGTCATGTTGTTGGACAACCGTGAACCTACGAGCTATGGAGAAACGATGGTGGGCCCAGATTCCAACAAATGGCTAGGAGTCATGAAATCTGAGATAGGATCCATGTATGAGAACAAAGTATGGATTTTGGTGGTCTTGCCCGATGATCGGCAAGCCATTGAGAATAAATGGATCTTTAAGAAGAAGACAGATGCTGATGGTAATGTCACCATTTATGAAGCTCGACTTGTCGCAAAGAAGTTTCCGACAAGTTCAAGGAGTTGACTATGAGGAGACTTTCTCACTCATAGCAATGCTGAAGTCTGTTGGAATTATGTTAGAAGTTGCTGCATTTCAATTACGAAATCTGGCAGATGATGTCAAAACAAAGTTTCCTTGATGGTTTATGTGAGGAAATGTTGTATGTGATACAACCAGAAGGTTTTTGTCGATCCTAAGGATGTTGAAAGGTACGCAAGCTCCAGCGATCCTTCTATGGATTGGAGCAGGCATCTCGGAGTTGGAACATACGCTTTGATGAGGTGATCAAAGCTTTTGGGCTTATACAAAGTATGCAAGAAACTTGTATTTACAAGAAAGTGAGTGGGAGCACTGCAACATTTCTGATAAGTATATGTGGATGACATATTGTTGATCAGAAATGATGTAGAATTTCTAGCAAGCATGAAGGGTTTTTTGAAAGGAGTTTTTCAAAGAAAGACCTGGGTAAAGATGCTTACTTATTGGGCATCAAGATCTATAGAGATAGATCAAGACGCCTGATAAGACTTTCACAAAGCACATACCTTGACATGATTTTGAAGAAGTTCAAAATGGATCATTCCAAGAAGGGGTTCTTGCCTGAGTTGTAAGGTGTGAAATTGAGTAAGACTCAAAGCTCGACCATTACAGAATAAAGAGAAATGACGAAGGTCGTCCCCTATGCCTTATCTAGAGGATCTATACGATATGCCATGTTATGTACCGCACCTGATGTGTGCCCTGCCACATGTCTGGCAAGGGGGTACAAGAGTGATCCAGGAGTGGATCAGTGGACAGCGGTCAAAATTATCCTTAGACAAATAAGGAAATGTTTCTCGGTTATGGAGGTGATAAAGAGTTCAGCGTAAAGGGTTACGTCGATGCAAGCTTTAACACCTATCTGGATGCCTCTGAGTAGCAAACTGGATACATATAGTGGAGCAACCATTTAGAATAGCTCCAAGTGGAGCGTGGTAGAAGCATCTACAATATGACATAGAAATTTGTAAAGTACATGCGGATCTGAATGTTCCAGACCCGTTGACTGAAACATCTCTCACAAGCATAACATGATCAAACCCAAGAACTAATTGAGTGTTAATCACATGGCAATGTGAACTAGATTATTGACTCTAGTGCAAGTGGGAGACTGTTGGAAATATGCCCTAGAAGCAATAATAAATTGGTTATTATCATTTTCCCTATTCATGATAATCGTTTATTATCCATTCTAGAATTGTATTGATCAGAAACTCAGATATATGTGTGGACACATAGACAACAACGTATCCCTAGTGAGCCTCTACTAGACTAGCTTGTTGATCAAAGATGGTTGTGGTTTCCTAGTCATAAACATGAGTTGTCATTTGATAACGGGATCACATCATTAGGAGAATGATGTGATGGACAAGACCCAAACTATAAATGTAGCATATGATCATATCAAGTTTACTGCTATCGTTTTCTGCATGTCAAGTATATGTTCCTATGACCATGAGATCATGCAACTCACTGACACCGGAGGAATACCTTGTGTGTACCAAACGTTGCAACGTAACTGGGTGACTATGAAGGTGCTCTACAGGTATCTCCGAGGGTGTCCACTGAGTTGGCTTGGATCTAGACTAGGATTTGTCACTCTGTATGACGTAGAGGTATCTCAGGGCCCACTCGGTGATACAACATCACAGGAAGCTTGCAAGCAATGTGACTAATGAGTTAGCCACGTGATCTTGTATTACGGAACGAGTGAAGAGATTTGCCAGTGACGAGATTGAACTAGGTATGGAGATACCGACGATCGAATCTCGGGCAAGTAACATACCTGTCGTGGAATTGTCACGGCAGATACCCTAACATGAGGACTTAGGTGTGGAGCCATCGCAACGTAGTTAGCTTGAAGGAGTTAAAATGGGACAAGGGACATAGAGAGTTTACCCAGGTTCGGCCCCTCACAACGAGGTAAAGGCCTACTCCTGCTTTAGATTTTATTGCGTAGGTTTCGATTACCAGGGAGCAAATACGCTTCACCTAGTTATCCATTTGTTGTTTCTTGCCCTAACCCGCCGCCGGGTCACCCCTTTATATACACAGGCTGATGCCCGGCGGCTTACAGAGTCCTAGCCGGCTCATACACAATGTGTACGTCAAGGTGACAGAAGTAAACTTTCCTTAACATACAAGTTAAACATATGGCGGTTTATGCTTGTGGGCATCAAGTCTCCTCCAGGTCTTGGGCCTTCCGTAAGCTTCATGAACCGCCATCCTCAACATCTTCTTAGGCCTTCTCATTGTGAACCGCCAATGGTATGACCCGGCCCCTCCTGGGTGGGTCATACCCAATAGTTATATCTCCAACATTAGGCCCCGGGTTGATGTGAACTTGTTCATATCAATATTCAACACTTAGAAAAAATCCTTCCTCATCAGTCCTTACGAAATCTTATAACCCACCATGACGTCAGCTCACAGAATCACGGTAACCCGCCATGATGTCATCTCACATTAATATCACCTGAAGTCCAAACCTTAATATGCCTTCACTTTAATGAATCACTGAAAATCGAGGCATCTTTGTTGTCACAATCTTTTTTGGCCTCCTCGGTTCCCATGCATGCCACTTATCCTTCTGCCTTATAAATAGGGCCAGGGGTATTTTCATTCCCCCCCCCCTTGCCTCCTCGTCTTTATCCTCTTCCTCATGACGCCTCCAGAACCCGAGCTCCGTCGCCACCGTCTACCTTCATCTACTGCCCCAACCTCGACCACTGCATCAACTTGAACGCACCAGAGTTCCTCCGCGCGCCTTCGTTGTACAACAGCCTCGGTAAGCCTTCCTCTTTCCTCACCATAGATCTGCATTAGGGTTTGTTCGAGTTCTTCAGAGGTCATCTCCATTCTTCTTTGTTCCTCCCTGTCTTTGTAGTTTCAATCTGAGTTTAGTGCTCATCTTACGCGGCATCAGTTTTAGCACTCATTTTTTTATATTTGAACTCCTCCCCTCCATAAGAGATCTCACCTGAGCACTTGAACTTTTCTGCTGCCGCCACTTAGGTTTAGAATTTTTCTTCTTTATATGAACTGTTGGAGATCCAAAATTATAGCACTGATCTGTGAAAACTATTTGCCCAACACTTAGCAATTCTTCACTTATAGATCTGAAAACTAATAGTTGTATAGGCGGCTTAACTCATAAGCCATAACCCGCCAGGTACCATTAGTCCCCTCTTAAGCCGCCAATAGATTGCCTTGCATAACTCCAACACTATCCTCCAGCTTAACATACTGCATATTTATAGTTCTTACTCTTGAACCAATGGCCGGCTTAACAACATAATCTTAAACCGGCAAAAATTTCTTTTCAGCTCATCATCAACAATGACTAAGACATTCACTGCATGCAACTGGGCATCATCCCGGGTTATCGAGGAAGATTTGAACAACTTCGTTGAAACTGGGTCTTAGCCAAGAAAGATGACATCCACTGGAGGGTACCATGCACGGAAAATCCTCCTGGACCCAAGGAAGGAGAAGTAATTATTTTCACAGATCACATGATTCAAGGGTTTACCCCGCCCGGCTCAAAATTCTTCCGAGATGTGCTACAATTCTTCCAACTTCATCCTCAAGACATTGGGCCCAATTCTGTGTCCAACATTTGCAACTTCCAACTATTTTGTGAAGCTTATCTTCAAGAGGAACCCACTGTCGAAATGTTCAGGGAATTTTATTACTTGAACCGGCAAACGGAATTCACCGATGGACCTAGCTTGGAACTAGGTGGAGTTTCAATTCAGAAACGGAAAGAGGCCACCTTCCCATATGCCAAGCCGCCAATTCATCCCAAGGACTGGAACCAAACTTGGTTCTATTGCTAAGATACATCTCCAGAGGGTGAGAATCACCTGTCGGGTTACCGTCAACACTGGCTTAGCAACACACATCAGCTCCCACAGTGGATCAGCACGAAGGAACGGGCCAAGTATCACTACAAAAAAAATACACTTCCGTGATGATACGTGTTTGTCATAGTAGGTCGCTTTTTTGTCATGCATGTACATCCATGACGATTTTATGACAGAATCAAGATAGTCATACCTGTGCTGTCGTAGAAGTGTTCCATGACATTACTCATCACGGAAGTGGCCACTTCCATGATGATAAATCGCGCGTCACAGAAGTGCTTTCGTCAAGGGTGACCGACACGTGGCATCCACCGTAATGGAACGCCGTTAAGCTATCGGGTCGGGTTTTGGATCCGATAACCCATTAACAGCCCCGACCAATGGGGATTTTCCACGTGTAAAATCATCATTGGCTGGAGGAAACATGTGTCAGCTCATCGTTGGGACAGATGTCATCCACTCATTGGACAGAAGGCGCCTATGATACGTCAACACATGGCACGGCCCAACAGAGGCCCATTCGTGTGAAAAGGCCGGCCTGTTTGACTTGGTCAAAAGGTGGCGGGCCGGCCCATGGAAAGCCTGTTAACGGCCTATTCTCATATAGCCCATTTACAGCCCGCTAACCCAAGGCCCGTTACGCCCTATCCGAATTAGGCCCAGTAGCGTCATCTGGGCCATCCAATATGATTCCAGCCCATTTTCACTTCTGGCCCATGTATGGCCCATGACCTCTTTCGGCCCATATGAGGCCCTATGTAACTCTTGGCCTATTAACGGCCCGTGGTGAAACTAGCCCGCAATGAACAGTGTATCACTTTACACCCATTAACGGCCCGTGGTGAAACTGGCTCGTAATGAACAATGTATCACTTTATACCCATTAACGGCCCGTTATTCCGTTGGGCTGTTTCCAGCCCATGTTATCTTTCGGTCTTCTCAGAGCCCTTTTATTCTTGGGCTCATTTCCAGCATTCGTTTACTTACGGCCCGTACTGTCATTTTCTGCTTATGGGCCAAATTCAGCCCATGGTTACAGTCGGCCCGTTTGTGGTCCATTAATACGTTGGGCCGTTCTCATAGCGTCATCAAATATGGCCTATTAACAATGGCCCGTTATGGTCGGCCCATGAACGAACGATTCCAACTCTAGCCCATTTACGGCCATAATGCGGCCTGTTATTGGCCCATGTTTGGCCAATCGATCATACGGCCCATATAAGGCCCATTGATGATACGACCCGTAGAAGGCCCATTGTTTCTATGGCCCGTAGATGGCCCAATGTTTCTATGGCCCATGGAAGGCCTACTGTTTCTACGGCCCGTAGAAGGCCCACTGTTTCTACGGCCCGTAGGAGGCCCACTGTCACTACAGTAAATATTAGCCCATGGTTATTGTGGCCTAGTTTTAAAAAATAGGTTATTGCAGCCACTAGCAAACCGCGGAAAAAGAACTGCACTGACTACAAGCAAACAAATAAACAAGACAACAAGGAAATAAGTAAGCAAGCAACTTATGCTAGGCTATCACGGCTATTACACATATTACATCCATTGGGCATCAAAGTTCGCCACCAGTGCAAATATAGGGAACACAACAGCATATAAACGCCGCAGCAAAACAAGTCCAGAACTGAAACCACTTCAGAAGAGTTCAAGAAACAATATCCTAGGTACCCATAATGCTGGCAAGATGCTTAGCAAGCTTATTAACTTTCTCTTGTTTGGCGCTTAAATCCTCCAGCGCTTGCTGTTGCACAAGAAAGTACGCATCTGAATTCTGCAGGGACTTCCTCAGTCCATCGGCTTCTTGCCGCATCACAGCTGACTGCTGCCTTTCAGCTTGTAGCTGAGACTGAAGAAGCCGAAGTGATTCAGGCAGCGAGTTCGAAGAGCTTGTGCCAGCGGTACTGGCCAGTAACTCAAACACTACATCAACGCAGGACTGTGGGGTTTTCTCACTGTCTACAAGATCGTTTTTATCACCTTTCTTAGAGACCAACTGGGTTGTCTCACTATCTCGAACCTTATCTGCATTACTTTCTCTACCATTGCATAGTGGGGTGCTCTTATCCAATATTCTGTTTGCATACTACAAGAGAAACAAGCAGACACATCACAGGTTTAGCTTGTAGTGTACCAAACTCATTTTGGTAAACCTGTTCAGTAGTAAGGTGGACAGGATAACAGCATGAAACAAACATATATCTATGTACTATGGTCACTGTATTGTCCATATCATTCTAGTTTATGTTCCCTAATCAAGATAGAGACACAATTCAACTCATATATTTTTAAGACACAGCAGCATAGACAAAATATAAGTGTGAGAAACTACACAGCATTGGCAGCACTTGTAATGTGCATCACATGAGAACATAACTGTTTATACAACTTAAACTGAAATCAACATAGAGCAAGAAGTTAGAACAACAATACTGTTAAAGAAATAGGTTCAAAACATACCTGTTGCGCCATTGGAGTTTCAATTGGATCCTTCAAATTCAAAAGTAGTTGGTATGAGTAAATACAGTGATGCAACATCAAAGGAGTATGGACCATAGCTACAGAATCTGACCTGAGAACAGTTGCTCTTCTGCTTTAAATATGGAGTTTGGGTTAGCTATGGTGGTCTTCGTGCTTTGGGCACTGCAGTAGCTTTACAAATTGCTCATGTGGGGGTACTCTGTGGTGGACATGGTGCTTTGTCAACTATAAGTGGGTTACTATCCGCTGGGGTTGCGGTTAGATGGGTTGTAGCTGGTTCTCTGCCCATCGTGTGCAATCTGGAAGAGTCTCGATTATGTGTGGTGGGGCTAGTTTGTGGGCCAGTACAACCATGGTTCTATCTGCATCAACGGGTAGCACTGTCTTTTGTGAAGAATGGGTTTTTGCTCCCTTAGATACTGCCATCACCCCCTCCAATTCAAATGGCGGATAAACAAGAAAAGAAATTGAACGTACAGACATTGTATGATAGACAGATGTGGTAATTCACATATATGTTGTCTAACCAAACAGGACAGCATGACACAATTTCACATATATGATGCCTAACTAAATAGGATAGCATGACACAGTTTCAGATATATGATGGATAACTTAACAAGATATAATGGCATAATTCAACATATGATGAGTACCTAAACAGGATGACATGACAAAACTATATGATGTCTTTCTAAAATAGGTTGGGATGAAATAATTCACATACATGTTGTCTAAGTATACATGATGGCATGATATAATTGACATAATTGATTCATATACTAAGCAGCTGGCACTCGCATGTATGATCTCTAAACTAAGCAGATAGAATTCAATATTGTGCATATGATGTCTAAACTAAGCAATGCAATACACCATATGCATCATATGAGAAATATAAACATTGCAACTTAGAGCATACACCTCAGGTGGGATATAGGACTGGTCATCTGTCTCTGAATCCTCCTCTGAGGAGCTCCCTGTAACCATCGAGATATATGCTTCAACAGGTACCATTGCCTGCTCTGAAGACCTTGTTTACACTCCAGATTTTTCCATAACCGGCTCAAATGGCTGATACACATAAAGAGTAGTTCAATATATACAGATTGTCGACAAATGGAATACGTAATGAAAAAAAGATGGCATGAGATAATTCACATATATGATGCCTGGCACCATGGCGGTGCATAATTCACATATATGATAACTGGCTGAAAAACATGGCATTGCATAATTCACATATCTGATATAGAAAGCAAACAGGAGGCATTCACACAAAGCATGTCTAATCTAAGCAGATGGCATGGCAATGCAAGACACCATATGCATGATATGAGCAATATAACCCAGCCAAGTTAGAGCATGCACCTCGGGGGGGGGGATATGACTGGTCATCTCTCTCTGAATCCTCCTCTGAGGAGCTATCTGTAACCAGCAACAAATTTGCATCGACAGGTAGCACTGACTGCTCAGAAGACCTTGTTTTCACTCCAGATTTTCCCATGACCGACTCAAATGGCTGATGCATAGGAAGAGTAGATGAATGTATAAACATTGTTGACAAATGGAATACATTATGGAAAAAATATGGCACGATACAATTCACATATACGATGACTGGCTAAACAGGATGGCATTGTGTGATTCACGTATATGATGCCTGGCTAAAGAAGATGGCATTGCATAATTCCCATATACTCCCTCCGTTCCTAAATATTTGTCTTTTTAGAGATTTCAAATGGACTACCACATATGGATATATATATAGACATATTTTAGAGTGTAGATTCACTTATTTTGTTCCATATGTAGTCACTTGTTGAAATCTCTAAAAAGACAAATATTTAGGAATGGTGGGAGTATGATATAGAAACCAAACAGGTGGCATTCACACAAAGCAAATCTAAACTAAGCTGATGACATATAATATGTATAATGTAAGCAATGCAAGGCGCCATATGCATGATATGACCAACATCAGCATGCCAGGTTAGAGCAGACACCTCAAGTGGTAAACAGGCGTGGTCGGCTTCTTCTGAATCTCCATCTGAACAGTTATCTTCCTCTGGAATACAATCTGGAAATGCAGGAGATGGGGGGGGGGGCTTCACCCACCATGGAGCAGCGTCTGCATGACATTATATTCGCACGCAACGGTCTTCTCTTTTTCTCTACATGTTCAGTACGATTGTGTACAATATGTGACATGCATAATAAAAAAATAGTTAGATTTTGTAAGGCCTAAGGGGTGCATGCAAAAATTAAGACTGATGGTAGCAAACGAGTGAATGGATCCAAAACTAATGATAGCAGGTAGATTATAACTTCAGTTTAAAAAGATAGACAATTGATCATCTATTGTTTGTTGCCCACCCAACATGAACCACATAGAAGACCGAACCAGATAGTAGACAGATACTATTCGTTGCTGGCTCGATATGAGACCCATGGGCAATTCAAAACTCAAGATTGAACGATAAAGTAGCAGATAATAATAACCGATGTATAACGTAAGCAAACACGAAAGACCGCGACCTCTCTTCCGGAACTGTGTAGTCCTCAGGTTCATCTGCTCAGTCGATGATGGTAATGCAGTTGGCGTGGCTACCGGCAATGGGGAAGATGATCTGAGGCAGCCAAAGAAAGTCTACAGGGGGATCTCTGTTGCAGTGAACGCTTCTGTCGATGGTGCACCTCACGTGGGGTGGATGACGGCACGCCAGGAGCAGGACATAACACACAAAGTTTTCTTTGACGCCAATCTGAAAATGAAGTAAATCTGTAAGGGCTCCTTAGAATTGGAGGATTCTATAAACGCAGGGACGGGAAAAACACAGGAATAGGATAGGAATGCACATGCAAAACAGAGCATTTGGAAACATAGGATTTCAGTCAACCTGGGTGTTTGGCTCACATGAATTGGAAGAACAGAGGAATGGAGAAACAAAGTGATGCGACGAGTGTACAACCTCTTTGGCATAGCCTTGTGGACCTCATCATCATTGGGTTGGACGTGGAGGATGGTGATGATGCTGGTGTGACTGTTGGAGGCGGGGAAGAAGATCTGAGGCCTCTAGAAATGGCGCCGAGGGTACTGCTCCGCTGTGATGGACGGTTTCGTCATTGGAGTAGCTCTGCTAAGGTGTACGACGACAAGGCTGAAGCATGACAAGATAGACAACGTTAATCTGAAGTGGGACCCTAATATCATCTGCAATAGATGATGTAAAATACATCACCAAAAAGTGCTAAATGTAAAACGCATCAGCCGCGCCACGGCCGCTCTGACAGTTGCTGTAAGTACTGTTTACTCTGAACTTAACTGAAGAAAATGAACTTCACAGTCGAAAGTGAATTTTACTGTCGAAACTGATTGAACTAGTAACAGAGCATTGCAATAGATGTTTAGGGCGTTCGAGCACTAGTAGCAGAGAAGCAGTGATCTAAATCAGCAGACGCTCGAGCAGGGAACGCACTAGCAGAGAGCAAGTCGTGCAGTAGCACCACGAGCGAGTGCTAAAGCAGCAACTCCTGTAGCTACCGGAGGTCGTGCAACAGCAGTAGCAGCGCAAGCGAGAGCAAGAGCAGAGCAGCAGCACGAACGAAGGCAGGAGCAGTGCAGCAGCACGACCAACAGCAAGAATAGAGCCGCAGTGCGAGCGAGAGCCGGAGCAGCTGCAGCTAGTGCCGTTGTGGAAGTCGCCGCCGAGGAAGCAACGACATGGGGGAGAGACGCCGTGGATGATGTGGCCGGCGACGGCGCCATCGATGGAGACGCCATGTCTTCTCGGTATCGAGCACCGGCAGCCCCGTGAGATTGAATAAAAGATAAAATGCAGCGGTGAGTGCAGAACCTCCTTGGTGGCGCCGAGTTGGCCTCGGCTTCATCGGAGGAATTGGTGAGGGTGCTATGGTTCCGGTGGGGCAGGTCAAGACGGCATTGTGGGGATTGAGGTGGCGTGATAGACGAGGCGAACGTCGGGGCAGCTGCTTGGAGGTGGAGGACGGGGCGGCTGATCCGACGAGACGACGAGATCGAGAACGGATCCTCATCCGGTGCGGTGGATGAGGGACGGCGAGCTGTTGCGGTGGACGACGTAGTTGGGGAAGAGTCTCCGGCTGGGCGGCGGTCGGGAGGCCGACGGAGGAGCGTGGGGTTTCGCGGGTTTTGGCGGCCTCGGTGTACGAATGGGGGGGCGAAGGGGGAGGGGGGAGCCAAGCTTAGGTACGCGCTTGTCCGAAATGTAGGGTAAGTTACCAGCGTACCCCCACTGGTCTTGACACTGCGACGTGGAGCTTCATTTCCGGCTGAGGGGTAGAAGGGGGATTTCGCGTGTCTGGGTTGCGGGAGCGATTTCGGATGAGGAGGGAGTTCTCGCGCGCGTCCAAATTTCGGGATAACAAGGCGCGGCGCGGTTGAAGAAGCGGGAGTTTCAAAGCAGGTGAGACAAAATATACTCGAGCTTGAAAATTTCGGGATAACATGGTGCGGATTCCTTGTTCGGTAGAACAAACTTAACGTGTAAAAAAACAATTCATACAAGACACAAGAGAGTCATGTCCCCTTTTACTATATTGCTATAGATGCCATTGAAAATCCTAAAAGAAAAATGTAAAAAAAATCGGGAGAACAAGATTACCCTGCACAGTACCAAATCGATTCGCACTTCCCTCAACAACAACAAAAAACAAATCAATTCCCACCAAAGAAAGAGTAATGTACCTTTTTATATGATTACAAATGCCATGATATCGAATTTCAATTTTTGAATCCATGTTATGTTGAATTCGAATATATCATTAGGTGACCTTGCGGTTTATAATTGATGTAGTCGTACATTTTGATCTTCCATTATATATGAACACTTTACTCCATCATGTGAACATATATATTGTCGTCTACCATATGGACTAAATTTGAATCAATTTTCCTTATTTGAATACGATTCTTGTCAAGTTATACAATAATTTAAATATTATCTTGATAACAAAAAGACATGCATATAGCAGTAATCATATTTCACTATGAACTACATGTACCATACGCTCTCCAATTCAAATATTTTTATCCATTTTATGTTGAATTCAAATCATAGTATATTATTGGTCTAGGTAGCGAGATGTTCGGGATAATCTAAACCCTGTTTTCATACGTATAATTTTTGGCTGAATTGGGACAAGTTTTGGTATAAGGCTCTTGCAAAACCGGAGATTCTCTCGACAAGCCTCGTGGTTCCGAGAGGGAACGTGTCACCTTTGTGTGCGAAATGATATACACTGCCTCCCCCCTGATTTTATTTACAGAGGCAACATAGAACTATATAAGTGCCCTGTTAAATTTTGGAATTATTTGGGGTTCATTTGGCCTTTTTATACATTGATTGAGTTTCTGGACTTTAATTGTGCATAATCTAAATATGAATTGCATGCACATGCTCCGGTGCACCAAAGTGGGTTGAAAAATCACATGTGTGTCCTTGGTTGAATTTCTAGGTCCCATGGAAGAAATGAGAATGAAATTCAAACATGTGGGCGTCATGACTCTGCCGAGAACATCAAGAAACTTAGATTTTAAATTCATGTAAATCCAAAACTCGGCTGGAAATCACGAAACTTGGCATGGTGTCATGTCATGGCACTAACATGTTGTGGTAAAAAATTGGGCCGATTTGGAAGCTCGTGGTTCTAAGAGGGAACGTGCCACCTTTGAGTGTGAAACGATATACACTGCCCCCCTTGAGTTTCTTAACAAAGGCAACATAGAACTACATTAGTGCCCTGTTAAATTTTGGAATTATTCCGGGTACGTTTGTCGTTTTTTATACATTAATTGAGTTTCTGGTCATTTAATGTGCATAAGTCAAATTTGAACTACAAGCACATGCTCTCGTGCACCAAAGTTGGTTGAAAAATCACATTTGTGTCCTCGGGTGAATTTCTAGGTCCCATGCAAGAAATGAGAATAAAATTAAAACATCTGGGCATCGTGGCTCGGCCGAGAACATTGAGAAACTTGGTTTTGAAATTCTTGTAAATCCAAAACACGTCTAAAAATCCTGAAACTTGGCATGGATGTCATGTCATGGCACTACCATGTTGTGGTAAAAAAAATGGCCGAATAGGAACAGATTTTGGTATAAGCTTCTTGCAAACCGAAGCTTCTCTCAAGAAGGCTCGTGGTTCTGAGAGGGAACGTGCCACCTATGAGTGCGAAACGATATACGTTGTCCCCCTTGAGTTTATTTACAAAGGCAACATAGAACTACATGAGTGCCCTGTTAAATTTTGGAATTATTCCGGCTTCGTTTGGCCTTATTTACACATTAATTGAGTTTTTGGTCATTTAATGTGCATAATTCAAATTTGAACTACAAGCACGTGCTCCCGTGTACCAAAGTTGGTTGAAAAATCACATTTGTGTCCTCGGGTGAATTTCTACTCCCTCCTTCCATCTATATAGGTCCTAATGCGTTTTTCGAGGCTAACTTTGACCAAACGTTGGAGCAATAATATATGACATGCAACTTACACAAAGCATACCTTCAAATTTGTATGTCAAAGGAACTTCCAATAATATAATTTTCATACTATACATCTCATGTGCTATTAATCTTGTCAATAGTCAAAGGCTGTCTTGAAAAACACATTAGGCCCTATATAGATGGAAGGAGGGAGTAGGTCCCATGCAAAAAATGAGAATAAGATACAAACATCTGGGCATCGTGGCTCGGTCGAGAACATTGAGAAACTTGGTTTTAAAATCATGAAACTTGGCATGGTGTCATGCCATGGTAAAAAAATTGGCCGAATAGGAACAAATTTTGGTATAAGTTTCTTGCAAATCGGAGCTTCTCTCAAGAAAGCTCGTGGTTCTGGGAGGGAACATGTCACCTTTGTGTGCATAAGTCAAATTTGAAATACAAGCACATGTTCCAGTGCACCAAAGTTGGTTCAAAAATCACATGTGTGTCCTCGGGTAAATTTCTAGGTTCCATGCAAGAAATGGGAATGAAATTCAAAATTCTGGGCGTCGTGGCTGGGTTGGAACATTGAGAAACTTAGTTTTTTAATTCTTTTAAAACCAAAACACACATGAAAATAATGAAACTTGGCTTGGTGCCATGACATGGCACCAACATGTTGTGGTAAATTTGCAGTCCGATTTGCGAAGGCGCACACATTAACAATCAACCAAGTCATTTTGGAACAACTGCTGTCACGTTACAATCGGAAACACAAGTATTATTGAAACCATGGGCGTTCTACTTACTAGTACCATTTATGTGCCGCCACGCGTCCCCATTTTTTATTAGCTAGGAGGTGCCATGCAGGGTAGCTATTTGAGTACGAGAGGCATGCGATCAAACCCCTGCGCGTGCTTATCGGGAGGAGAGCCCTTTGACCTCCATCTGCCGTCCACCTCTCTCCCAAGGTATCCATTAATGGCACCCGAGCCTCTGTTTAATGGCGTGGCTATGTCTCACTCGACTGAGATTTAAGAGAGAAAAAAGAAAATCTGAAAGCACAGATCTTGATGTAAGATCCGACGGACCTATATAGCATCTACTGCGACTTATAGCAAGACTGATGAATATATAAGGATGATTATTTTCTTTTTTTTGATCAAAGAAGGGCTTGCCCCTTCCGATTTTCATTACTGAAAACCACCACAATTCACAAGAAGTTCAGCACAACTCCAGCCTAACACGAAGGACTAAAAGCTACCAGATTGAAATCGCAAATCCCAAGAGGCCAACAAAGGCCAAACATCAGCGCTAGAACCCAACATTTCACAACCGACAACACAATCCACATCCTAAACCGTTTATTACATCAAAAGAAACCATGAAACTGAAGGAAGCCCAGCAGCAACTAGAAGAACAGCAACGCCAGGGTCGCCACAACAAGAGTTTTCTTCATTCCAGCCTCGCAACATTGATCTTCCATAGAAAGATAAGGACGATTTATTGTCTTACATAATTAGAAAGATAATTTAAAAAGCCACATGCGGCTACGCCCGAAATACACAAGGGCAAAAGAAGAAGGAAGACAAGGATCTGGCTCGCTGATCTCTACTTTCTTGATGCGTTGCTGCAGGACGCGGGAACTAGTCTCCGCGGCGAACGTCGATGAGCTCTTTCGTGTCCTCAAGATGCTGCTTGAGAACATCCACGGATTCCTCCACTAGCCTTTGGCGCTCATTGCGGAGCATGTCATTCTCGTCCATAAGTTTCTTGACGATGACGCCGGTCCTATTCAACAAGGCACTGGTCTCCTCCTGCTGGTCTGCACTTCGGACTGTCTTCTCCCTCAGCAGGTCGCACTCGGCCCGGAGCCTCTCATTGCCCTCCCTTAGTTGTCGGATGATGCCGGTAGCCTGTTCAAATGAGGCTTTCACGTTGTCCTGCGATCTCGCCAAGCCGGAGATCTGATCCATCTGGCTATGGACGATTGCATGCATGCGCCTGTAACAGTCGTCGCCTGCCCACGGGAAATTTTCCCAGGCCGCCGCGGCGCGGCGGGACATCTCTGCTGCATTTGTGGCACGGTGGGACATCTCTGCTGCTTCCGCGGCGCAGTCGGACCAGTCTGCTGCATCGACGGCGCGACGGGACCTCCATGCTACTTCAGCGGCACGGCGGGACCTCTGTGCTGCTACTTTCCGCGCGGCGGGACATGTCGGCTGCTCTCGCAGCGAGGCGGGGCATCTCTCGTGCTTCCGCTTACATGCTAGGGATGGCACCCGCAGGGTTTGGGTACGGGTAGAGCCACCCCATACCCTTACCCGTCCACCCTGAACTTACCCATCACCCATACCCATACCCATGAAGGGTACAATTTTTCCCCATACCCTTCACCCGACAGAGTATATGGGTACCAGCAGGTAAAAATACCCGCGTTTACAACACATCAGTTGAGTAGAAAATAGTTGCAAAAAGCTACATATAATCATTATTAATAGCAACACATTTTAAACAACAATGTACAGCAACATACTGTAACAACAACACATTCTCATAAACAAAAATACTTACCGATATAGCAATACATAAAAATGTTAAACAATAACACATAGGCATACACTTTAAGTTCACAAAATCATGATAAATTATAGTGATACTTTGACTACACATTAGAGTTTTTACCTAGCGCAATTAGGAGAGAAAAATTAATACATTAGGATATTAAAGGGAACCCACTTGTCAACATTTTAGATGGGTACATGGGTACGCGGGCATGGGTTATACGATCCCATACCCGCACCCTCTCAACCCGATGGGTATGATATTTTTACCATGGGTAAAGTTTTGTCCCATACCCTTACCCTAATAGGGTTTTTACCCGCAGGGTACGCGGGTAATTGGTACCCATTGCCATCCGTATTCCATGCTTGCCTCTCCCTGGTGGCAATCTCTCAACCCAGAACTCCCGCTGGCCATGGCAGACGCAAGGGAAGGATGCTGAATGACTTGTTTGTTTTTGTGGATGAGGAGTTGAGGAGGAATGTGTAGTCATCTTGGCATACTAGTATTTATAACTGAGTACTAATACGCTCCTAAGTGGGAAACCGTTTAGGTTGTGATCAGTGTGAACAGGTTTGGAATTCAATATAGCGTGGTACTAATACGCTCCTAAGTGGGAAACTGTTTCGGTTGTGATCAGTGTGAATAGGTTTGCAATTCAATATAGCGTGGAGTAATTTGGAATGTGACGAGACGCAAGCTCAAAGTTTATTGACGGTTCTAGTTTCGAAGTGCGGCACTATTCCCGGATGGAGTACTTCTTTTTCTACTCCCTCCTTTCCGGTTTTATAGGGCTTATCTCAAAATTTTAGTTTTTCCACTTTATAAGGCTCAATTTGGTTGTTCCCCAACACATGTTCAAATTCCAAGGTGCATTAAATCATTGCATGCAAGTATTAAGAGAAAATTGACCAATGCATGTACTTTATGGATGCATGCATTGCAATTAATGCATTGATAAACATAATTTTTTGAGAAAAACAAGAGCATTAATTAGGTGCTTTTGCAAACTACAAAAAATATTCCACCACTCACCATAAACCGGTAAGGAGGGAGTACTGCTGTGTACGTGCAATAACTGGCACCGTCGTATACATATCTTACAGTTAATGGGGCGTTCGGCAGGAATAGCCGCGTGGCGAGCTCTAG
Organism: Triticum timopheevii; assembly: GCA_963921465.1. Taxonomy (NCBI): domain Eukaryota; kingdom Viridiplantae; phylum Streptophyta; class Magnoliopsida; order Poales; family Poaceae; genus Triticum; species Triticum timopheevii. The sequence goes on from OY997264.1 coordinate 353,081,479, forward strand.
GCTAGTCCTTTTTTCAGACGCATTATTAAACCTATCTGTCAGGACTTCTTGCACGCACCATCGTGCCACCCACAAAAACTTGTACTCTGAGTTTAGTAGCACGTTATACAGGAAGAGAAGAGGTGCACCCACGCACTCATCCTCTCACACACGCGTCTGTTTTTTCTCGAAAAGGAGGATGATGACCCCCGGCCTCTGCATCTGGGAGTCACACACGCATCTGTAGCTACGAATTGTAGTGTTCTCAACCATCCGATTGGCTCTATCATGGATGTACCTATATACTAAAACATGTCTAGATACATCTATATTTTGACAAATGGAAGGCATGTATTCTGGAACCGAGGGAGTGCTTGTCATCAAAATGGATAAAAAGGGACGTATCTAGAACTAAAATACGTCTACATACATCTCCTTTTATCCATTTTGATGACAGGTAGTACTTATTACCCAAAGGAACTTTATATCCAACAGACACAAAATATCCGTTCGACTGTTGGAAATTACTGATCTGATGTCGAAGTAATTGCTGCATCGCCACCAAAACCCACCATTTCTTAAGCTAAAGTAGACCAAGGTAATCCCTATATTAGCATATTACTACTAAGATAAACAGAAGGCACTGTCAAAACATTTAGGACGTGAGCTTATCAATCTGAATGTGGAGGGACAGAAGCTTAGCCCCGGCCAACAGCTTGGGCAGAACCGTCAAGAAGGTCAGCTCCTGCACGTCGACGTTGCCGGGATCCTTGCAGCTTGTCACCTCCATTTCCACCTTGACAGCGTCGGTCGTGCCTTTGGGCTCCCCCGGCGGGCCATTCACCCATAGCTTGGCCAAGTAGTGCGGCAGTGGGGACGCCCCCGCTCTGATGCAGATGACCGACACGGCGATAGGCGCGCCGATGTCGAGCACGCCGCCGACCAAGAAAAACGCGCGGCGGTCCTCCTCCACGAACAGCAAGAGCCGTGGCTCCGACGGTGGCACTTGCAGCTGGAGCACCTTGCCGTACTGGATCCTATGCATGGGCATGGGATGCGCGGTGCTGATGTGGTGGTAGAGCGCGGGAGGCGGGCCTTCGTAGCCGCAGACGGGCACGGGGACTTTGCAGGGCGCAAGAGGACACATGCTTTGGTGATCGGCGAGCTTGTGGTAAGTGACGTAGAGCCCACATCCTTCGTGCAGGCACTCCACCCTCACCGACGAAAGGACGGAGTCCACCATCGTGTTCCGCACGTCGAAGCCACCGCCGTGCTCGCACTTCTGGCACTGCCGCTGGTTCCCGAGGCGCTCGACGCGGCAGTCCGCACAGGCCAGGTGCCCTCCCTTGCACTGCAAAAATCAATCGAACAGCACATCAATCAAGAAACCTGCACCTTGCTCAATCAGCCAAACGGACGAGGTGTATTCGAACCTCGTACACTGGAGGCCTCAAGGGGCGGAGGCACAAGGGGCAGTGGAGCACGGTGAGGTCCATCGAGACCTTAGAGAGCTCCATCGTCGGGTCTTGTTCCTGTTCGGTCTGCATGATCTCGCCCTCCTCGTGCACAACCATCTCTCGACTTGGGCCGGGGTATTACAAAGCTTTACCGTCACATATTTTATACTCCCTCTGTTCCTAAATGTAAGTCTTTATAGAGATTTCACTAGGTGGACTACATACGGAGCAAAATGAATGAATCCACACTTAAAATGCATCTATATACTCCCTCCGTTCCAAAATAGATGAGCCAATTTTGCACTAAGCTTAGTATAATCCGTAAAACCCGGACGGAGGTAGTACATCCGTATGTAATTCATAATGGAATCCCTACAAAGACTTATACTCCCTCCTTTCCGGTTTATAGGGCTTATCTCAAAATTTTAGTTTTCCCATTTTATAATTCTCAATTTGGTTGTTCCCCATCACATGTTCAGATTTCAAGGTGCAATAAATCATTACATGCAAGTATTAAGAGAAAATTGACCAATGCATGTACTTTATGCATGCATGCATTGCAATTAATGCATTCGTAAACACAATTTTTGAGGAAAACAAGCGCATTAATTGAGTGGTTTTGCAAACTACAACAATTGTTCCACCACTCACCATCTAACTTGGTTGGTGCGATTTTTGAATTGAGCCCTATAAACTGGAAAGGAGGTAATATTTAGGAACGGAGGGAGTACTACTTCAAGGCGCATTTGTCGGCGTTCTGGGAACGGGGGTACCCAGACTTGCCTGCCTGCGGCCTGCAGCATGGCTCAAGGAGTGGACCAGTACGGCCCATCTACATCAACACATGCTCAAGACCCTTGCGAGGGGCCAAGCCTCGCAGGGCGGACGATAGGAGGCTTCCTCAGTCACGGCCTCGTCAGGCTGGCTCACGAGGAGGCAGAGAGATCAAGGCGGGGTACCTCACGAGGTGCCCGTGACGCAAGCCATGACGACCAAGGCCAGGCGGGCGCCGTCCTGCGCAGAGTCCTTGTTTCCCCTTTGGTGCAAAGGGGGCAAGCGCAGGCAAGGGTATCAAGCAAAGGCAACCATTTAGGTGCAATAAGACCAAGACTAGCAGGACGGCAGAACGAAGGTCATCGTGGGGCCCAAGCCAGCGTCATCGTCACGGTCTTTTGCAGGCGAGGACCAACTTTAGTCAGGATAAGCGTACTAGATGTTCGACTTCAAAATGGCCAATTGTTGGCGCTCTTACCGCTCGATATTTGGGAAGAAGCCCGGGGCCTTCGCCGATAAATAGGACTAGCCACCCACAGGGTCGGGCATGTGGATCAGATCGGATCCGCACCCAAGACACACACAGAGAGAGAGAGGCGACCGAACTCCCCTAGCAGTTCATCGCACCCACCAAGAACAGACCCTCCCGAGGCTGTTCATCCCTTGTACTGTTCCTCATCAGCCCCAGAGGCAATCCACACACCACAAACTGGAGTAGGGTGTTACACCACAATGGTGGCCTGAACCAGTATAAATCTTGTGTCCCTAGTGTTGTTCTTCGAGTAGTTTAGATCCTTGCGAGGTGGTGAAACATGGGAAGGCTGGGGGTGTGATCTCCGCGTGCACCCTAGTGTTCGAACCTCAAGGGTCTGCTGGAACCTGAAATCCGACATTTGGCGCGCCAGGTAGGGGTGCACCGGAGCTCTCCCTTCCGTCGACCCGTTCTACATCAGCACCGCGCTCCGCCCTCATGGCGGTCAACGCACCGCCCGCTCCGGCTGTCAACGCCGGCACGGGAACCAGGGGGCTTCGAGCCCTGGCCCCCGCCTTGCGACAGGTGCGGTGGCCGAACAAGTTCAAGCCGGACATGCCGCTGCGCTACGACGGTGTGGCAGATCCGCTGGCCTTCCTGCCAGCATATGAAGAAGCTGTCCTCAAGGCCGGAGGCAATGACAGGGTCAAGGCTAACTGGCTGCCCATGGCCCTCACCGGCGTCCCGCGCATGTGGCTGCTCCACCTGCCGGCGGCTTCCGTGGCCTCCTGGGAGGAGTTGCGAAACCTCTTCCTCGCCCATCATGCTGCGCCTGTGCCCCCTGTCGTCGCAGCCCTCCTGGGCGGATCGCAGGCACCACCTTCAGGCCACCACATCAAGACATTCGTCCGCCAGATCGGTGCCGCTCTAGTGCCGCGCAAGGCGCCTCCGTGTTGGGCGGCACCTAAAGCCGACCTGGCCTTCAAATCAGATGATCACCCCTCCAACTCGGCCTGCTCGGGCGCGCTCCCAATGTTATGCACTCCCACCATCTGCAACATGGCGGTCACCAAGACCCTCGTCGACGGAGGCGCTGGCCTCAGCGTGCTCTCAGTGGAGGCCTTCAGCCTTCTCCATGTACCGCTGGAATGGCTGCAACCCAGCAAGCCCTTCTTGGGCGTCGGAGGTAGCTACGTCGGCTCCCTGGGGCAGATCCGCCTCCCAGTGACCTTCGGCACCTACGACAACTTCCGCACGGAGCTAATTGACTTCGACATCGCCCCCGTCGGCCTCCCATACAACGCCATTCTTGGCTACCCGGCGCTAGCCTGGTTCATGGCCGCAACTCACCCGGCATACAATCTCATGAAGATGCCCGGGAGTAGCAGCGTCCTCACCGTGTCTGGGGCACCGGGGACGCGTTGCAAGCGCTCAAGCTCATTTCAAGGCCGCGGCAGCGGCGCGGCCCGTTGACTCGAACACCTCTGAGCCCAAGGGGGCTATACCGGCCAAGAAGAATCAGCTATTCACTCAGGACAAGGCGGAAACCAAGCAAGTACTGGTTGACGAGGACGGATCCACCAGTGCCACCTTCACCATAGGCGCCAACCTCGGTCCCGAACAAGAGGAAGCTTTGGTGAAATTCCTGCGCGCGAACAAGAAGGTATTCGCGTGGGAACCTGATCAGCTAGTAGGGGTCCCGAGGGGCGTAATCGAGCTTCACCTCAACGTGTGCCCCAACGTGCGCCCAGTGAAGCAGATGGCAAGGCGGCAGTCCACTGAGAAGCAAGCTTTCATCATCCAAGAGACCCGCAAGTTGGAAGCGGCGGGGTCATTCGCGAGGTCCGCTACCCAGACTGGCTGGCTAACCCTGTGGTCGTGCCGAAGAAAGGGGGAAAGGAACGCATTGTGTTGGCTTCACCAACCTCAACAAGTCCTGCCCGCAGGATCCGTTCCCGCTCCCCCACATCGACCAGATCGTCGACTCCACCGCCGAGTGCAACTTGTTGTGTTTCCTGGATGCCTTCTCCAGATACCACCAGATCAAGATGGCAGTAGAAGATGTGGAAAAGACGGCCTTCCTGACCCCGTGCGGGGTTTATTGCTATACGTGCATGCCATTCGGGTTGCGCAATGCCGGTGCGACCTTTCAGCGGCTAATGCACATCGCCTTGGGTCGGCAGCTCGAGAGGAATGCGGAGGCTTATGTCAACGACATTGTGGTGAAGTCTCGAGAGGCAAAAAATCTGATACAGGACTTGGAGGAAACCTTTGCGAGCCTTAACAAGGTAGACCTACGGCTCAACCCGGAGAAGTGTGTGTTTGGAGTCCCCTCAGGCAAGCTCCTGGGTTTCCTAGTATCCCACCGGGGCATCGAGGCCAACCCGGAAAAGGTAAAAGCAGTCGAGGACATGAGCCCGCCGAAGACCCTCAAAGAGATGCAGAAGCTCACCGGACGCGTGACCGCACTAGGGTGTTTCATCTCCAAGCTAGGGGAACGAGCGTTGCCTTTCTTCAAGCTGATGAAGAAAAAGGGCCCCTTTGAATGGACTGAAGAGGCCGACAAGGCGTTCCAGGATCTCAAGAGGTACTTGATCAGCCCCCGGGTGATGGTGGCTCCGCGCCCTCAGGAGCCCCTGGTGCTCTACCTTGCGGCCACCCCCTACTCTGCTAGCGCTGCCCTGGTGGCTGTTAGGGAGGAGCGTAGGACCAAGGCCGCAGCAACCATCCGGGTTAAAGCAAAGCAGGGCCGGGAGGGCCTCACAGCGACCGCGGCTGCAGCCAAGGAGGACCAGCCACAGAAGGGAAGCACACCCGAAACAGAAGAGGCCCCCTGGGCGGCCAGTCGCCGGGGGCTCCGTTGTCTCAGGAGGCGCCCCGGCCTCCGAAGGACGCTAGTGGCACTGGCACTCCCAACCTAGTCGAGCACCCAGTGTACTTTGTCAGCACGGTGTTGCGGGACGCAAGGGCGCGGTACCCCATGCCCCAGAAACTCCTCCTCGTGCTATTGGTGGCCTCGCGCAAGCTGCGGCACTATTTCCAAGGCCATCCCATCAAGGTTGTCTTAGCATACCCCTTGGAAAGGGTGCTTAGGAGACCCAACTCAGCTGGAAGAGTTGCTGAGTGGAACATCGAGCTGCAGGCGTTTCAGATAGAATTCAGCACAACCAGAGTCATCAAAGGGGCTGCGCTTGCGGACTTCGTGGCGGAATGGGGAGAGGCGCCAGGCCTTGAGGCTGGCGAGGATCGATCACTCTCCCTAGGGAGCGAGGCACCGGACGGATGGGTCATGTACTTCGACGGGGCGTTCTCCCGACATGGCACAGGGGCTAGTGCGGTGCTCGTATCCCCCACTCAAGACAAGCTCTACTACACCGTGCAACTCTGTTTTCAGCATGGGGAAAAGGTCTCCAACAACATAGCAGAATACAAAGGCCTGATAGCAGGCCTGAAGGCCGCAGTCGCCCTGGGGGTGAAGCGCCTCACCATCAAGGGTGATTCCCAGCTCCTTGTCAACTTCTCCAACAAAGTATACGAACCAAAGGACGAGCACATGGAAGCCTACCTCGCGGAGGTCCGCAGGATGGAGAAGCAGTTTTGGAGGCTGGAGTTGCAGCATGTGCCTCGCGGCACCAATCAAGAGGCTGATGTCATCGCAAAAAGGGCATCCAGGCGGCTACCACAGGAGCCTGGCGTCTTCGAGGAGCGGCTCTTCAAGCTCTCGGTGACGCCATTGCTATCAAGCATGACGCAGCCCCGAGGAGAGCTCCCCCAGCCGCCTGCCTCGGGAGCCCCGGTCTGCGGCCTGACATCAGGGGCGCACCTGCTCCTGGCGTTGGAATCTCAGGAGGGGTGCTGGATCACGGAGCTCATGGGTTACCTGACGCGAGGCATGTTGCCAGAAAAGGAGGAGGAGGCGGAGCGTGTGGCACGGCAGGCCACAGCATACTGCCTTAAGTATGGGGAGCTCTACCGAAGACAACCGAATGATGTGTCCCTATGTTGCATTTCAAGGGAGCAAGGGAAGGAGCTACTGGCAGACATACACAGTGGCGACTGTGGGCATCACTCGTCGTCACGAACTCTCATCGGTAAAGCGTTCCGCAGTGGGTTCTATTGGCCCACAGCACTCAATGACGCTGTGGAACTGGTGAAAGCTTGCGAGGCCTGTCAGTTCCATGCCAAGCAGATCCATCAGCCGGCAGGAGGTCTGCAGACTATACCCCTCTCGTGGCCCTTTGCAGTCTGAGGACTAGATATCCTAGGCCCGTTCCCTCGGGAGCCAGGGGGCTACCGCTACCTCTACGTTGTCGTGGACAAGTTCACCAAGTGGGCTGAGGTGGAAGCTGTCCGCACCATCCCCGCAGGCTCCGCGGTCAAGTTCATCAAGGGCCTCGTGAGCCGATTAGGGGTGCCGAACCGCATCATCACTGACAACGGTTCGCAGTTCACCAGTAACCTCTTCAAAGCATACTGTGTTAACCTTGGAATGCAGATATGCTACACTACGGTGGCGCACCCGCGCAGCAACGGTCAGGCCGAGCAAGCTAATGTAGAGGTCCTGAGAGGCCTCAAAACCAGAACCTTCAAGAAGAAGATGGAGGCCTGCGGCAGGGGCTGGTACGACAAGCTCCAGTCTGTGCTGTGGTCAATCCGCACGACCGCAACCAAACCGACTGGAGAGACCCCTTTCTTTCTGGTTTATGGAGCTGAAGCCGTTCTCCCTCACGAGGTCAGACGTCAATCCGCGCGGGTCCTGGCGTTCGACGAAGCGCAGCAGGACGCCATGTGGGGGACGGATCTCTTGCTGGGGGAGGAACATCACCGAGAAGCCGCCCTGTGGGCGGCAAGGTACCAACAAGCATTGCGGCGATACCACTGTCGCAACATCTGCCCAAGGACTCTCGAGGTAGGGGACCTCGTGCTCAGACGGGTTCTCTCCAGGGAGGGGCTGCATAAGCTCTCTCCCATGTGTGAGGGCCCGTTTAAGGTTGTTCATGTTTCCAGGCTCGGCTCCGCATGCTTGGAGACCCCGGAGGGAGTGCCCATCCAGAATGCGTGGAACATCCAACACCACCGAAGGTTTTACCCCTGAAAAAGGCCCGGTGCCTGTGAAGAAGGCGAATGCCTGTGAAGTAGCTGTGTTTTGAAAAAGGCCCGGTGCCTGTGAAGAAGGCGAATGCCTGTGAAGTTGTTGTGTTTTGAAAAAGGCCCGGTGCCTGTGAAGAAGGCGAATGCTTGTGAAATTGTTGTGTTTTGAAAAAGGCTTGGTGCCTGTGAAGAAGGCGAATGCCTGTGAAGTTGCTGTGTTTTGGAAAAGGCCCGGTGCCTATGAAGAAGGCAAACGCCTGTGAAGCTCGCCGCCCATGACACTCTCACGTAATAATGAGTGGGGCTGTACATGCCCCGGAGTCTCCGGAGTGCCTCCCTCAGGCCTCGGGGGCTCCCGCCCACGCCCAGTGGCAGCACTTAGCTCCGCGCTGGTGAGAAGACGTCGAAGACTAGACTAGGTGCCGGACGCGGCCTCTTTCATTTGCTTTCCGCAGTTGGCATGTTTGTTCCTATTTGAAGTTTTTTTGAAGCTGTTGCCATTTCAAGCTCGCGACTCTTCCGTTCTACTTGTTCGTTTCGTTTTCCCCGCGCAAAGTCTCACAAGGGGGGAGCGTGGGCACCCTCGCGAGTGTTTTCTGCCCAGCAATTTGGAACTTCCCTGTTCGAGTCCGCTGCGGGAGCACCCCTCCCAGTCCATGCCCCACGGGCATCGCGACACGATCACGGGGTCTGGGTTGGTTCCACTCACTACCAAGGCTGGGGACGACCCCTGCTGACTAAGCTCTGCAGGACACAAGGCGCAGGACGAGGCACTGGCCTCGGGAGGCGAGGACCACGACGAGCCCCCTCAAGATAAGTGGTTTTCACACATAGGCACACAGAATGAAAACATAGCACATATGCAGTAGAAACAACGCGCTAATTAAAACAGCAACAGTTCAGCACGCCCCGCGGGGCAACAGATTACATTCTTTTCGCAGGAGAGAAAGGAAAGCAAAAGGGGGAACGACTTGCTCGGCGCCGGCTCTCAGCGAAGGCTCGTACTGCCTCCGAAGCTCAGCTGGATTCCGCCTCCCGCTTCACCGAAGCGCGGCGGCGGGCCGACCCGCTGCCGTCTCCCAGACGAGGGCCACGACGAGGGGGCTGGTCGCGACCACCACGGAGGAGCTGCTACCCGAAGGGGAGTCGCCGGAGCTTGGCGGATCTTGGGCCCCGATGCCCGCACGCCCTCCGCCCCCTTCACCCTGACCAACGCCGGGGCTGGGCGCGCGACCGCGGTCATCGTCTTCGGGACAGCATCCGGCATGGCGGCCGTCTTCCCCGAACACCCTCACGTAGAGGGTGGCGTCGCCATCGAACTTGATGTGCAGGGTGCAACATCGGCGCAGGCCGCGCGCGCGGGCAAATGTTTGCCAGCCACGGGTCAAGGCCGCCTCCCCGGTGGTGGAGACCTCCACGGTAGCCCAAGAGGACCTGCTGCAACAACCATCTGCCTGAAGCCAAAGGCCGCCTGGGGCACCAGCCGGAAGCTCACCTATGAAGAAATGGGGAAGTTGGAACCAGGTGCCGGTCGGGTCCGCCGACCACACGACGAACTCCGGCAGCACCTCCGCCGAGCGGAAGCGCGGCCTTGGGGGTCGTGCAGCCCCAGCGTACCTCTCGATGGTAGCCGAACGACCACTGCTGCGCACAGGGCTGCTTCCATGGCCTCGAGAATCCGCAGCAGGGGCAGCGGGGTGTTTACGAGGGCGACCCCGGCCTCGCTTGGTCGGAGGGGAGCCGGGCCTTTCCTGGCGAGCCTTCCCTTTCTCCGCGGCCGAGAACCTCTTCGGCAGAGCCATGGGGATGGCGAGCGGCCAAGAGGAAGATGAAGAGTAGCAGGAAGAGATGAATTGGAAGGGCTCGCGCCGTTCCATACATATAGTTGAGGGAGGCCAACCGTCGACCTTCACGATCACAGGTAATTATGACCCGTTTTGCATGCAGGGACTTGTCAAATCGTGCAGTTGCCCAGGCGTCGTGGGGGAGCCAGGACGCCCCCGTCCAATCGACCGCCACGCGGCGCCCAAGGCCGCAGGCTATTGGTGCCCGCTGCGCTTCGCACTTGCCTCTTCGCTTCTCTGCTAAGCCAAGTCCAGGCGCACCTTGGGCCCGGGGGCTAATGTCGGCGTTCTGGGAACGGGGGTAGCTAGACTTGCCTGCCTGCGGCCTGCGACGTGGCTCAAGAAGTGGCCCAGTATGGCCCATCTACATCAACACATGCTCAAGACCCTCGCGAGGGGCCAAGCCTCGCGGGGCGGACGACAGGAGGCTTCCTCAGGCACGGCCTCGTCAGGCTGGCTCACGAGGAGGCGGAGAGATCAAGGCGGGGTACCTCACGAGGTGCCCGTGACGCAAGCCATGACAGCCAAGGCCAGGCGGGCGCTAGGCGGGCGCCAGCCTGCGCAGAGTCCTTGTTTCCCCTTTGGTGCAAAGGGGGCAAGCGCAGGCAAGGGTATCAAGCAAAGACAACCATTTCGGTGCAACAATACCAAGACCAGCAGGGCGGCAGAACAGAGGTCATCGTGGGGCCCAAGCCAGCGTCATCGTCAGGGTCTTTTGCAGACGAGGACCAACTTTAGTCAGTATAAGTGTACTAGATGTTCCCCTTCAAAATGGCCAATTGTTGGCGCCCTTCCCACTCGATATTTGGGAAGAGGCCCGGGGCCTTCGCCTATTTTCGGTGTACTAGAGTAGGGGTACCCTAGTATCCCGAACTTGTGCACGGGCAGTCGCAGCACCCCGCGGGAAGGCTTGCCGGGTGACCGCCAAGGACCTCCGTGGTTCCTTTGGAGCCATTCAAGAACAAAGTATTCAAGCCAAGGAGACAAGGCCCCCGCAAGAGGAGCTTGCCGGGAAGGCCAACCGAGGCATCTCAAGGAACTTGCCGCGACGCGCCACGCGTCCCGGCAAGGCCCGGCGAGCGAAAAGCTTCCGGGCGCGACAAGACAATGACAGCGGCAAAGCGGTTGCCGCGGCAAGCTACCACTCTGTACCTACGCTCCAGCACATCCACCAACGTGTCGCCCTGGGACCTTTCCAGGCGCGCATGGCAAGAAGCTGTGCAGCCAGCGGTGCGAGGTGGCAAGCGACGCTAACAAGATTGCCATCATGGCAAGCGGTGGCGCCCCTGACGGTCCCTTTTTGCACTGTTTGGGCGACACAGACGGGCATTTAATGCCTTTGTCCCCTGCCGTCAGGGTTAGGTATGATACACTGTACAAGTAGTTGTACCAACCGCAACTCCTTTTCCATTTTTGCCCTTGTCTACGTTGCCACCTGTCGGTGACCCCTTGAGCATATAAAAGGAGGCCCATGTGCAATGTAGAGGGGGGGTTGGAGGCTAGAAAACACTCACATTCGGTCTCGTTAGCAGCTAGTGTGTACTGTAGCACTCAGCGCTCCCGAGCAAGAACTCAATATACTCAGACATGCAGCAGTAGGAGTATTATCTCTCCGGAGAGCTCCGAAGCTGGGTAAACCGCTCGTGTGCTTCGCCTCGATCCGCTCTTCGTGCGATCTCCGCCCCCCGCCGAACCAAAAGGGGCTCGGTCCGCCGGTCCCATAGGTGTCCATGGATCAGTCTCCCACGACATCTTTGGCGCGCCAGGTAGGGGGCGTCGAGGTTGTGTGGACCTGATTCGGCGTTCACACGAGCTAGATCTTCATTTTCTTCATCGACATGCCACCGAAGAAGAAGGCTTCGGAGGTGGCTGCTCCGTCCACGTCGATCCCACCGCCACCGGAGCAAACGGGTGATGGGGTAGACGCCGGCGGAAGAACGGGCGTCGACGAGGGAGCGCACGGTGCTGCCAGGTCCAAGGACAAGGCTGCGCAAACCTCGGCGTTCGTACATGCACCGCGCCCATCTCAGGAGGCGCAGGACCGACAGCGTCATGGTACTCGCGGTACCATACGTTCGTTGGACCAAGATCGAGCTGGTGGATCTCGGGATGCTCAAGACCAGCATGCACGCCAACATGCTAGCACGAGCAAGACACGGTCGCCTGGACGGGATACTGCTCATTCTAACGTAGTTAGAAGTCCCAGCATATCCCGCTCCTCGCACCGTTCGCCACTGCCACCCACCACTCCAGCAAGCTCTGGCACGAGCTCAACTGCTCCTGGATTACCCTCCAACGGCGGACAAGATCGACGAATGGAGGGCCACCATTCAGAGTCTCATTGGCTTCGCCAACGGCGACACTCCACGGCAGCCGGGTACATCGCAACCGCGGCAAGACTGCCAGGCACAAGCCGATGGCGGCAAAACCGGTGGGGGTGCGACCACCGTGCACTCTCCGCCCCGAAGGCCAAGATCGCCGACTCGCCGGGTCCACCTCGACAACGACTCCACTACATCATCAGATCCACGAGCTCGTCGCGATCAGTGCCAAGTTCTTCATGAACGACAGCAAGAAGACGCTCGTACTCGCATCGAGTGCCGAAGAGAAGCGCGGCGTCAATCAGACCGGCGCGCTGGGCCCTCTGTCGACATGCATGCGCCAGGGGAACCAGGCGACTTGCCGTACGCGGTAGGTTGCCCTGCGTTCACTCGTGAGCTACGGCAAGCCCTGTGGCCCAGCACGAAGAATTTCAAGCCAGACGTACCAGAGAAGTATGACGGCAAGACGCATCCGTCGGAGTTCCTCAGCATCTACACCATCGCGGTGCAAGCTGCCGGGGGGCGGGACGACAAGATCCTTGCCAACTACTTCCTGCTGGTGCTCAAGCCCAATGTCAGGTCCTGGCTCATGCACTTGCCGGACAACTCCATATCCTCCTGGGCAGACTTGTGCCATCAGTTTGTCGGCGCCTTTACAGGCGGCCACAAGCCTCATGGCCAAGAGAGCAACCTTCATATACTCACCTAGAAGAAAGGAGAGTCCCTGCGCAAGTACATTCAGAGATTCAGCCGTGTACAGCACAACATCCCAGATGTCCACCCTGCCGCGGTCATCAGCGCATTCCATCAGAACGTGCGAAACCGCAGGATGCGGGAGGAGATGGCGATGTGCAAGATCAGAGACGTCAGTGAGCTATATGCCCTGGCCGACAAGTGTGCACATGCTGAGGAAGGGAGGAGACTCCCCGGAGAGAATACAGAAGCAGGAGGATCTGATAGCGAGGATGCTGCCCCGGCAAAGAGAAACCAGCGGCGGAACAACAGGAAGAAGCAAGGCAAAGATGTGCTAGTCGTTGAGCAGTCCGGCAACGGAGGCGGCGCCGAGAAAGCCAAAGCTGGTGGCTCCGGCGAGGCTGTGGCGGTCGCCGACAAGCAGGACAGCACCAACAAGCAGTACGGCAAGATCCACCGCACCAAGGGCCATGACCTCCAGAGCTGCAAGAAGGTCGAGCAGCTTGTCGAGCAGCAGAAGGCTGAATATGAGCGACGCAACAAGGAGAAGGCCCAAGAAGGTACTGGAGGATCTGGCAAGAAGCGTCCCGGCCGAGGAGGACGCCGCGGCAAGGCCAAGCAGCGGCAAGGAGACAGACCTCCCCGCGGCCGCGACAAGGATGAAGATGACGATGACGATGAAGATATGGATGATGACGAGGCCGATGAGCAGGAGTTCCAGAAAGCCAAGGAGGTCCTGTGCGTTGACGGCGGTGCTTCTCTGCATACTTCACGCCGCCAGCTCAAGCAGTGGGTGCGGGAAGTCCATGCGGCAGAACCACCCGTTGAGTCACGCAAGCCTCTGAAGTGGTCCAGCACGCCTATCATCTTTGATATTGAGGACCACCCTGATCGCATAACTGCGGTCGGGTGCTTGCCGATGTTGGTTTCAACAACTATCCGCAACCTCAAGGTCACTAAGATGCTAGTTGACGGCGGGGCCGGCTTGAACCTGATCTCCTCCGCGGTACTCCAGAAACTCCAAATCCCTGACAGCGAGCTCGAAGAGACCGGCACATTCCAAGGAATCAATCCGGGAAGGAGCAAGCCGAAGGGGAAGATCACGTTGCCGGTGACGTTTGGCAGCGAGTTGAACTTCAGGACTGAGAGGGTCACTTTCGACGTTGCTGACTTTCCATTGCCTTACAATGGAATACTAGGCCGTCCAGCACTCGCTAAATTCATGGCAGCCTCTCACTATGCATACAACATGCTGAAGATGCCAGGCCCGATAAGTGTCACCTCTGTCCCTGGTGACAAGAAGGATGCTCTTATCTGCACTGACAAGATCTACCGGGAAGCAGCAGCCGCAACAGGTCGCAAGTCACTTGCCGTTGAAGCTCCCGGGGGGAAGAAGAAGACCAAGTCCGGCAAGAGTTCTGATGCCCACTCCGGCAAGCGCACCTCTTCGGAGTGCTGCGCTACCGTCGAGGACGCACCGTCGAGCTCCACCGGCAAGCATAAGAAGGCAATGGCATCTCCGCCAGAGACCAAGAAGGTGTCTGCCAAGGAGGACGGCACTAGTGGTACCTTCACCATCAGTGGCACTCTCGACCCTAAATAGGAAAGCGCGCTCATTGCTTTCCTGCGGGCGAATGTCGATGTGTTTGCGTGGCAACCGTCTGACATCCCCGGTGTTCCCAGGAAAGTAATCGAGCACCACCTTGCCGTCTGTCCTCATGCGCGGCCCGTCAAGCAGAAGGTCAGGAAACAAGCAGTGGAGCGCCAAGAATTCATCGCAGAAGAAATCAAGAAGTTGGAAGCAGCAGGCCTTGCCAGAGGAGTGCTCCATCCTACGTGGTTGGCCAATCCTGTAGTCGTGCGTAAGGCAAACGGGAAATGGAGGCTTTGTATCGACTTTACCGATGTCAATAAAGCTTGTCCCAAAGACCCATTTCCCTTACCGCGCATTGACCAGATTGTTGACTCCACGGCCGGATGTGACTTGCTTTCATTTCTTGACGCATACTCAGGATACCATCAGATCTTCATGGCAAAAGAGGATGAGGAAAAGACCGCATTCATCACTCCATGTGGCACGTACTACTTCGTACGGATGCCTTTTGGTTTAAAGAATGCTGGTTCAACATTTGCAAGGGTAGTCCATGAAGCTTTTGAGCCACAAATGCACAGCAACGTGGAAGCCTACATGGATGACATAGTGGTCAAGAGCAAGGACAAGGCAACTCTGATTCAGGATTTAGATGAAACCTTTGCAAATCTGCGCAAGATCAACCTCAAGCTTAACCCCGAGAAGTGTGTGTTTGGAGTCCCCTCCGGCAAGCTTCTCGGGTTCTTCGTGTCTCAGCGGGGAATTGAAGCCAATCCCGACAAGATCAAGGCCATTGAGCAGATTGAAGCACCAAAGCGCGTCAAGGATGTACGGAGACTTGCCGGTTGCGTGGCTGCTCTCAGCAGGTTTATCTCTAAGTCTGCTGAGCACGCCCTGCCATTTTTCAAAATATTGAAAAAGGTAGGTCCAATGAAATGGACTCCGGAAGCGGAGGCTGCGCTGCAGGACTTAAAGAGATACCTGTCCTCCACTCCAACACTTGTCGCACCTAAGCCACAAGAGAAGTTGCTGCTGTATATAGCGGCAACCAATCAAGTGGTTAGTGATGCGTTAGTAGCGGAGAGGGAGGCGGATGATGAGCCAGCAACCATGGCAGATGCATCCAGCAACAAGCAGGGCACTTTGCCGACAAGCTCTGGTCCCGGCAAAGATGGATCTGCGCAGGCGTGTGAGGAGATACAGAAGAGAATGGTGCAGCGCCCAGTTTACTTTGTCAGTTCCCTTCTGCAGGGGGCTAGGTCAAGGTATTCTGGTGTGCAGAAATTGCTTTTCGGCCTTCTCATGGCCTCAAGAAAGCTGCGCCATTACTTCCAAGCACATGAGATCACAGTTGTCACTCGTTTTCCGCTGAAGAGGATACTGCAGAATCCAGAAGCAACAGGTAGGATTGTCGAGTGGGCACTGGAACTGTCAAGCTTTGGCCTCAAGTTTGAGAGCACTTCAACTATCCAGAGCAGAGCATTGGCAGAATTCATAGCGGAGTGGACGCCAACACCAGATGAAGAAATTCCAGAAATGAGCATCCCCGTCAAGGAAGCAAGCAAAGAGTGGCTGATGTACTTTGATGGTGCCTTCTCGCTGCAAGGCGCCAGTGTGGGCGTGCTACTTGTTGCATCCACCGGAGAGCACCTCAAGTACGTAGTCCAGATGCACTTTCCCAAGGAGCAAGCAACAAACAATACTGCAGAGTATGAAGGTTTGCTTGCCGGTCTCAGGATCGCAGCAGACCTTGGGATCAAGAAGCTCGTTGTCAGGGGTGACTCGCAGCTTGTCGTCCGCCAAGTGAACAAGAATTATCAGAGTCCGTTGATGGAAGCTTACGTTGATGAAGTGAGGAAGTTAGAAGAGCACTTTGACGGCCTACAGATGGAGCATGTTCCAAGAGCTCAGAACGACATTGCCGATGGCTTGTAGAAGTGCGCTGCACTTAAGTTACCTGTGGAACCAGGGATCTTTGTGCTCAAATTGACTCAACCGTCTGTAACGCCATCAACTGGACAGAGCAAGAAGAGGAAGTTGATTTCTGGTGACTATTTTCCGGCAGAGCTCCCCGAAGCCGCTGCCAAGAAGGTCCCCAAGATCAACACCAAGAGTGCTGAGGAACAGTCTGCTCCGGCAAGCCCTAGGGTTTGTTCCATTGAAGCAGACGCTCCCGACAAGCTTTGATCCGGCAAGCTTGCCGAGGAACATCAAGCTCCGGCTGAGCCGCTGGTTCTCGCTGTAGAAGCGGATGTTCCCGCAGCAGCATATGTGCCTTTAGTCCTTGTTGTCGAGCCGCAAGCTCCAGCATGGGCACAGCAGATTGTCCGTTTCCTTCAGACAGGAGAACTTCCCGAGGAGCAAGAAGAAGCGGAAAGAGTAGCCCGGCAGTCAAGTATGTACCAGTTTGTCGACAACACACTGTACAGAAGAAGACTCAACGATGTGAAATTGAAGTGTATTCACCGGGAAGATGGACAAATGCTGTTGGCAGAGATACATGGAGGCATATGTGGTCACCACATTGGCGCAAGAGGACTTGCCGGCAAAGCATTCCGGCAAGGTTTCTTCTGGCCGACAGCCCTCCAGGATGCAACTGCACAAGTAACCAAGTGTGAAGCGTGCCAGTTCCATTCCAAGCAGATACACTAGCCAGCTCAAGCTCTCCAGGCGATCCCTTTATCCTGGCCATTTTCGGTCTGGGGGCTCGACATCCTCGGCCCCTTTCCCCGAGCTGTTGGGGGCTTTGAGTACTTGTACGTTGCAATCGACAAGTTCACAAAGTGGCCGGAAGTGGAAGCAGTGAGGAAGGTGACAGCACAGTCAGCAGTCAAGTTCTTCAGGTCGATTGTTTGCCGTTTCGGGACCCCTAACAGGATCATCACCGACAACGGCACGCAATTCACGAGCCGCACCTTCATGCAGTACGTCCAAGATCTTGGCGCCAAGGTCTGCTTCGCTTCTGTTGCTCATCCGAGAAGCAACGGTCAAGCGGAGAGGGCAAATGCCGAAGTGCTGCGCGGGCTCAAGACCAGGACTTTCGACAGGCTGCACAAGTGCGGAAAGAACTGGATTGAGGAGCTGCCAGTGGTTCTTTGGTCGATCAGGACGACGCCAAATCGAGCCACTGGCCAGACACCTTTCGCTCTAGTCTATGGAGCAGAGGCAGTTCTCCCCACGGAACTCATATACGGGTCGCCTTGAGTGCTCGCTTATGATGAGCTTGAGCAAGAGCAGCTGCGACAAGATGACGCGCTGCTCCTTGAGGAAGACCGTCTTCAGGCTGCTGTACGAGCTGCTCGATACCAGCAAGCTTTGCGCCGCTACCATAGCCGCAAAGTTAATGCCAGAAGTCTCGAGGAACGCGACCTTGTTCTTCGGCGCGTTCATTCCGCCAAGAATTCCAACAAGTTGACGCCGAAGTGGGAAGGCCCTTACCAGGTGAAACGAGTCACTAGGCCCGGCGTTGTCCGCCTTGAGACCGAAGATGGCACTCCGGTGAGCAACTCCTGGAACATTGAGCATCTTCGTAAGTTTTACCCGTAGGGCACGGTTGCCGGAACCTGTTCCGGCAACCACCTTTTGTACAAGTCTTGCTGCTGTTGCATGTAATCCTTTGTACAAAGCCGGGCGCAGACCCCGTGCATAAGTAAAGCTCATGTGCTCCGCACATCTTGTCAATTTCATGCTTTCTATTTTTTGCATGTGTTATCTGACACTTTGTGCAGTACCTACCCCCGGTAAGCAATAACGAGCCTTAAGGCTCCATATCTTTATTTTCTCTTCTTTCTCTTTCTCAAAGAAAGGAAGGTTCCCACGCCCACAAGTTTGCTGGGGGGAAAGGAGAAGATAATGGTGTGGACCGGGCGTCGTTCAAGAAAGTTTCGCCTTACCGGGACGCAAACGACAGAAAAGCTAAGTTGCCAAAGTTTGAGCAATCAGTTTTAAAAATTTTAAAGTTATCTTCCTCGAACGACCGTGCTTTGTATGGAAAACCTGTGCACGGAGGAACCAACTCGTAGCTAGTTGCACCCTTACTTTGTTTCGAGTCCGCTCAACAACTTAAGTGAGCTGCGACTAGTTGCGACAAGGTTTCTTGTCGGTAGCGGCACCGCCAGCAGGCTGCTGACGTTCCCCACTCAGCGCTCGCGGCTAAGGTGCCTGCACCGGCAAGTTCCCTAAAAGCATAGAGCAAAAACATACAAAGGAAGGAATCAAGTAAAGGAAATAACATAGCAATCGATACCCAAAATAAAGTTATATTACAAGATAGCTTGTCGCAAGCTTTGACAAAGTGTTTTCATAACATGACCAGCAGCGACAAGAAAAGGAGAAAACGGGCGGCCTAGTCTATGCGATCGCCATCAACCCTCTTGACCTCGTTTACCTTGTCCACAATGGGTGCGACAAGGGCCTTGAGCGCTTCCAGATCAGCATCCGGCGGCAAGGTCTTGAGGACGTTGGTGAGGTTGAGGCCTGGGTTGCGGAAGGCCACCTTCACCAACACCTTTTGAAGAACTCCCGCGCAGATCTGGCGCGACTCGTCGGCCAGCTGCTTTGGGATCCTCTCCCGGAGTCGCTGGAGGACCGTCGCCATGCCTTTGAAGAACAAGGTGAGCTTGGCGCTGGGCTGGAGGTTCTCATCGGAGGAATACCCGAAATCCTCCATCCCCAGCTGCGCCAGCTCCCCGTTGATGGCTGCGGCAACATTCATGAGACCCTCCGTCCAGTGCTCCACATTCTCCCTAAAAGTGTTCTGGGTGGCGGCAGCACTCGCCAGCAGCGCCTCGTTGGCCTTGATCTCCTCCTTCAAGGCCACCTCCTGCTTCCTGGCGCCGTCCAGCGTCTTGGTCAAAGTGGTCAGCTTCAACTCAAGATCTGCGTTGGAGTCCTTGGCGGTGCTAAGCTCCTTGCCCTTCTCGACAAGACGACCCTGCAGCTCGCCATGGGCATAGGCGTCCTTCTCGCGCTCGCGCTTGAGCGCGGCAAGCTCTTCGCCCCTCGCCTTGAGATCGGCCTCCAGCTGCTCCACTTTCGTCTCCAGCTCCTTCTTGGCGGCCTCGGCAGCTGCGGCAGCATCCTCTGCTTCCTTGAGGGCCCCGCTGAATGTTTGCTCGCGCGCGGCCAGCTCCTCCTCGTGGCTGTCAAGATTGACCTTCCGCTGCGCCAACTTGCCCTCCCGCGCAAACAGCTCCTCGGTGACAAGCCGCTGTTGCTCTTTAGCTTCGGCGAGGAGGAAGGCTTTCCGCGCCTCGGCGAGTTGCACCCGCTCCTCTGCAAGGGACCGGAGGGCTTCCTGGTTATGACCCCGGAGCTCCTCCGCGTGCTTCTCGATGTCCACTCCCGCCCTCGCGACAAGCGCTTCTTGGGATTCCAGCTTGGCCTGCCGAGCGCGGTAGAGCAACACCAGCTTCTGTAGCAGCTGCTCCTCCTCAGACTCGCCGCGGCTGCTGCTTGGCACGTCAACCAGCGTCAGCCCAGCGGAGGCGAGCACCTCTCCGTCAAAGGTTTCTCCTTCGACCAGCGCCCTGGAGCTTGACGCCCAGGGGAGCTTGATGAAGACGCCATCACCGGCCTTCAAGTAGGCGCCGGACTGGGGCTCTTCGGAGCCTGACGCTGCGGCAGCGGCGGAGGGATTGGTGGTCGGCGTAGCGCCTGTCGCTCCTGCGGCCTCGGGACCGTCAGTGCGATCGCCAGATCCCTCGCCAACTCCTGCGGCGGCAGCTTTGGTGGCCTCTTCGCCGGCGAGATCCTCAGCGCCAGCTGCTTCTTCGGTAGCAGCGGCATCGTTGGTGTTGCCGCGCGCGTTCTCCTCGCCGGCAACCTCGGTCTCCATCGGCTCCGTGACAGGTGGATCTGAAGGCCGGAAAAGGGAGAAAAGTCAAGCAAATATCCAAAAAGAAAAATCAGAAGAAGAACCCAAGGGAAGTTTTCGTGCAAGAGGATTACCTGTACTGGGCTCTTCAGTCGTGGTCTCCACCACCGGAGGATCGCTGGTGTTGTCCCTTGCTGGAGAACTCTCCCTTGCTGGAGACTTCTCCCTTGCCGGAGAACGCTCCCTTGCCGGAGAATCCTCCCTTGGCGGTGTGGTCGAAGCAGATGACATGCCAGGGGCGGCTTCCGGGCGCTCCTGGTGAAGCTGCTCTGCTCCTACACAAACCAACAGTCAAATGTCAGCAAATAAAGAACACCCATGCACGCCTAACAGTGGGAAGTAAACCATATACTTACGCTGGGGGCTGCGCTGGGGGCTGCTTTGGGGAATGATTGCCGGGTCCGGCAAGGTGATCTCGGGCACCCCCCCTGTTGTCGCGGTGGGTTCGTCCTCGATGACAATCACCGGGACCTTGGCTCTCTTCGCCGCTCTCTGGGCCAGAGTCCTGAAAAGGAATGAGTTCGGAGTAAAGCAAATCAGATACACGACAAAAAAACAGCAAGAATTGAAGAACTACAAGTACAGCAAAGAATTTTACTCTTCTTCTTCCTCGTCGGAGCTGAGCGCGGAGAGGTCGAAGTCCGGCCTGCCTCCGGTGCGACGAGGCGGAGGAGTAGGTTCCCTTAGCCGCTTGGCGGGGGCAGTGGCGGTGGTCCGGGACGACTCCGCTCCAGTTGCCGCATCGGCGTGAGGCGCTCCCGCGGCAACAGTGTTTGTCGCAGTGGAGCGTGTCGCGCGGCGCGGCGGCTGTTGACCCCTCTGCCGCCCTGCTACGTCCCCAACCTTGCGGAGACGCCTTCTTGGTGGAGCTGGGGGCTCTGCTTGCGGCGGGCTATCTGAAGACGAGGAGGAAGAGGAGCCGCTCTCCGACGAGCCGCTCACACCCTCGGCGGGATCGCCCGACTCAACTTCAAGCCCGGCAAGCTCTCCCTCGCTGGCAAGCTCATCTCGCTCGGCGAGGCTTGCCGCCTCTGCTGCCTCTGCCTCCTCCACTGTGAATCCAAACTCGCCCGCGGCGGCGGCTGCCGCCGCCTCTTCCGCCCTGGTGGCGATGCGCTGCATCTCCGCATCGGTGGTGTCGCGGGTAAGGCTCTTTTGTTCATCGGAGCGGACCGCCACTTCTACCAGGCCGTCGAAGAACTCCTGCACAACGTCGTTCGCAGGCTCTTGCCAAGTTGAGACAATTCCATGCGAATCGCACAGTGGCATCATTGCACAGATGCGGTCGAGCGAGGAATTGTTGCACAGCGGAACGACACCCTTCGGCAACCTGAACCATTCGGGATGTTGAGGGTCGTGCTTGCACAATTCCTTGAGCATCGCGTCTAGTTCCAGGACAGTGAAGTTGAAGTTGAGGCCCGGGCGCAGCCTCATGATGCCCGCCGGTCCCCCGAACTCCCAGGCGGGTCTCCTCCTCTCCTATAGGGGGGCGATGTGGAGGCGAAGGAAATCTGCGCCAACGGCGCCTACAGTGAACCCGGCAAGCCTAAGGCGTAGGATCCGGGTGACGGCGATCTTCAGCATATTGTCTTCCGGGGCCACGCTTCTCCAATCGTTGCCGCACGCTACTGGTGCTTGGCGCTAGGCGGTAAATGGCTTTGGGTTCTCCTCGACAACCCAGCACCATTCTGCTCTCCATTCCTCCCACTTGCCGCAGAGCTCTCCCTCCAGATAAGCCTCCTTCTTGCCGGCTCTCGAGATCCAGGCGATTCTGCCGGATAAAGGCTCTCCTCTCTCAACTCGGGGCATGAAGAAGTGGCGGAAAAGGGCTACATTTGTATGGACTCCGACAAAGTTTTCGCAGAGATGTGCAAAAACTGCCATGGTCAGAACGGCATTGGGGGTGAAGTCAAGGAGGTGGAACCCGTAGGTGTTCATAATATTGCAGAAGAATTCGGAGAAAGGCGGGCAGAGCCCGCAGTAGAAGAACAACGCGAAGAAGGGATATCCATTCGGAGCCCGTTCCGAAGCGGCGGCGGAGAGTACCTTCGTGCGCGGATGCGCTCGCGTCTCCGTCGACCAGAAGAGGTAATAGTACCGCCTCAGCTCCTTCGCAGCAAGCTGGGTGGGGAAGGTTGTCCGCTCCCTTTGCAGCGCCGCGAGCCGCTGCGCCTCGGTCGACTTCACGCCCTTCCCCTTGCCGGCTTTTGGAGCCATGGCGGAGGTGGTGGGGGAGATCGACGGCGTTGGTGGTGCTGGTGGCGATGGGGGGCGGAGCGCTGCTCTCTTTGGGAAGAAGGGGGGAGCGGCGGAAGTTTCTGAGATTGGAATAGCAACTGGCGAGATGGGCGAACTACCCCTGTTTCCTCTGCTTATAAAGAGGGAGGGGGCGGACGTTCCGTTTTTCCGAATAAAGAAGCCACCCACGATCTCTCCCACGAAGCAGCATTCGACGCGTGCCGTTTGGGGAGGGCGTGGTGGATACGGAGTAAGATACGGCGTAACCTAGGCTGCGCGTGCCCGTGCCCTGTTTTGGGCCTGGCCCAACAGCGCTCGGCACCGTGTGTGGCCCAGGCCCGGGGGCTCCTGTCGGTGTACTAGAGTAGGGGTACCCTAGTATCCCGAACTTGTGCACGGGCAGTCGCAGCACCCCGCGGCAAGGCTTGCCGGGTGACCGCCAAGGACCTCCGTGGTTCCTTTGGAGCCATTCAAGAACAAAGTATTCAAGCCAAGGAGACAAGGCCCCGGCAAGAGGAGCTTGCCGGGAAGGCCAACTGAGGCATCTCAAGGAACTTGCCGCGACGCACCACGCGTCCCAGCAAGGCCCGGCGAGCGACAAACTTCCGGGCGCGACAAGACAATGACAGCGGCAAGGCGCTTGCCGCGGCAAGCTACCACTCTGTACCTGCGCTCCAGCACATCCACCAACGTGTCGCCCTGGGACCTTTCTATGCGCGCGTGGCAAGAAGCTGTGCAGCCAGCGGTGCGAGGTGGCAAGCGACGCTGACAAGATTGCCATTGTGGCAAGCGGTGGCGCCCCTGACGGTCCCTTTTTGCACTGTTTGGGCGACACAGACGGACATTTAATGCCTTTGTCCCCTGCCGTCAGGGTTAGGTATGATACACTGTACAAGTAGTTGTACCAACCGCAACTCCTTTTCCATGTTTGCCCTTGTCTACGTTGCCACCTGTCGGTGACCCCTTGAGCATATAAAAGGAGGCCCATGTGCAACGTAGAGGGGGGGTTGGAGGCTAGAAAACACTCACGTTCGGTCTCGTTAGCAGCTAGTGTGTACTATAGCACTCAGCGCTCCCGAGCAAGAACTCAATATACTCAGACATGCAGCAGTAGGAGTATTATCTCTCTGGAGAGCTCTGAAGCTGGGTAAACCGCTCGTGTGCTTCGCCTCGATCCGCTCTTCGTGCGATCTCCACCCCCCACCGAACCGAAAGGGGCTCGGTCCGCCGGTCCCATAGGTGTCCGTGGATCAGTCTCCCACGACACCTATAAATAGGACTAGCCACCCACAGGGTAGGGCATCTGGACCAGATCGGATCCGCACCCAAGACACAGAGAGAGAGGCGACCGAACTCCCCTAGCAGTTCATCGCACCCACCAAGAACAGACCCTCGCGAGGCTGTTCTTCCCTTGTACTGTTCCTCATCAGCCCCAGAGGCAATCCACACACCACAAACTGGAGTAGGGTGTTACACCACAATGGTGGCCTGAACCAGTATAAATCTTGTGTCCATGGTGTTGTTCTTCGAGTAGTTTAGATCCTTGCGAGGCGGTGAAACATGGGAAGGCTGGGGGTGTGATCTCTACGTACACCCCAGTGTTCGAACCTCAAGGGTCTGCCGGAACCCAAAATCCGACAGCATTAAATCAACACATGCAAGTATCAAAAGAAGAATCACGGCATGCATGCATGCGTTGTAATTAATGCATTGGTAAATGCAAATTATTGAAATATATCGAGTGCAGTGCTTTGATGTGTCGCGTCAACTCGTACATCAATGAGAAGTTTGATTATCCTCTCCCTCGCGGACTTAACTGCACCTGCCTTTGGCTGTATGACAGGTTGGCCACACACCTATCGGGCCCACCTGTCATACACGCAAAGGCAGGAGCGTCCCTCCCTCGCCCATGAGCGTGGTGGCTGGCAAGACTAGGAGAACCTTTCACTACACGCTCTCCCTCCCGCACGCGGTGGACATGCAGCAGTTCAATCGGTGTCAGATGGCCAGAAGCGTACTGTAGTACTCCTCCAGTGCAGTAGTACTCCAACATTTTTCGACTTCCCGAAGAGGCGAAGAGCCAAGCGCAGCCTGGACATTCGTGCGGCAGTTTCATGTGTAGAGTAGTCTAGGATAGCGTGTACCGTGCCTGTAAGCTTAAAATCATCGGGGTCGGCTCCATGCTATGTGGCCGCCTCAAAGTTTTTAAAAAAAATTAAAATAGTCTTCTGGCCCTACCTGTTACCCTGGTGTTAGTAGTTTGCATGCTCATCTGGTCAACATAGGAATATATATTTTAAAAAAAATTTCGAAAAGGGGGGACTCCCCGGCCTCTGCATCAGAACGATGCATACGACCACATATATTTTAATTTGTGGTGGGTAAATGTTAGAGGTTGCAGCAAATATATTGTACACTGCGGGTCTTTCAGCCAAGTTTAGAGGCAAGCATGTGGGGCCAGAGCTATGATGTGTCGCATCAACTCGTACAACGAGGAGAAGCTTGATTTTACTACACGCCTTCTCCCTCGCCCATGCGCACGGCTGCTCGCAGACAAGGACAAGCTTTTGCTTAGTAGTACTTCTACAACAAGCTATCCGCCCCGCTCGCGGTGGACGGACATGCAGCAGTGGATTCGACATCATTGTTTGTCTTCTCAAAGAGGCGAAGAGCCAAGCGCAAACCAAACGTTGCAGTTGCGAACATTGGAGCACGCATATAGCCAGGCTCTTGCATGAGACAAAATTGCTATGTGAGCCCACTATTGTACTAGTACGTACAACTACTTGCTAGTGTAGCCCTGTAAACCAGAAAGGAGTATTTGCCCTTCTAGAGATTTCAACAAGTGACTAGACTAAACTGAGATGGGGTACATATGGAGCAAAATGAGTGAATCTGCACCGTAAATAAATATGTACTAGTTCTATCGTTTTCCTCTCCGAGGTGCACAATATTGAGTATACTAACTAGTCTCTTTTTGACACGCATTTACGTTTTTTTTTGACACAGTACAGACGCATGCGCTCATATACACGCGCATACACTCACCCCTATGAACGCACACACGCACGGCACAGTCATCTTGAAATTTATGAAGTCACCATAGGCACCTCGTCATCGACGGGTCCATAGGTGCTTGAATGCCAAGGAAGAAGAGGGTAGCGGTTCCCGAGACATTGAACGGTCAATGATGCATCCTCAATTACATACAGAGGGAATTAATTGGAGAAGCAGAATAGAGCCAGCACGATGTGAATGTGTAGGACCTTGAGAAGAGGTGTCTAGAGGGGGTGATTAGACACTAAGTGACAAAGTTGCAATTTTTAAGATCTTTAAGTTTAAGTGGAGTTTAGGCACAAGTTTGACATTCACAATACATAACAAGCAAGCATGCAAAGAGTATATGAGCAGCAGAAAATAAAGCATGCAACTTGCAAGAATGTAAAGTGAAGGGTTTTGGAGGATTCAAACACAATTGGAGACACGGATGTTTTTGGCGTGGTTCCGATAGGTGGTGCTATCGTACATCCACGTTGATGGAGACTTCAACCACGAAGGGTAACGGTTGCGCGAGTCCACGGAGGGCTCCACCCACGAAGGGTCCACGAAGAAGCAACCTTGTCTATCCCACCATGGCCGTCGCCCACGAAGGACTTGCCTCACTAGCGGTAGATCTTCGCGAAGTAGGCGATCTCCTTGCCCTTACAAACTCCTTGGTTCAACTCCACAATCTTGTCGGAGGCTCCCAAGTGACACCTAGCCAATCTAGGAGACACCACTCTCCAAGAAGTAACAAATGGTGCGTTGATGATGAACTCCTTACTCTTGTGGTTCAAATGATAGTCTCCCCAACACTCAACTCTCTCTCATAGGTTTTGGATCTGGTGGAAAGAAGATTTGAGTGGAAAGCAACTTGGGGAAGGCTAGAGATCAAGATTCATATGGTAGGAATGGAATATCTTGGCCTCAACACATGAGTAGGTAGTTCTCTCTCAGAAGATGTATGCTGGAAGTGTAGGTTCAGTCTGATTGCTCTCTCCATGAATGAAGAGGAGGTGGAGGGGTATATATAGCCTCCACACAAACCATTACACACAATCTACCAAACTCGGTGGGACCGAATTAACAAACTCGGTCGGACCGATTTAGTAAACCTAGTGACCGTTAGGATTTTCAGTGGGACCGATATGCAACTCGGTAGGACCGATATGGTTAGGGTTAGGGCATAACGTAATCTCGGTTAGACGGATTACACAAACTCGGTGAGACCGATTTTGGTAATAAGCTTTCTAGAGAGTTGGTCAAGCAAACTCGGTTGGACCGATTACACAAACTCGGTAAGACCGATTTTGGTAATGAGTCAACCAGGAAGTTTGCATTGTAATCTCGGTAGTACCGATTGCTCAAACTCGGTTAGACCGATTTTGGTAATGGACATACACAGAGAGATTACAATCCCATCTCGGTGAGATCGAGATCCCTATCGATGAGACCGATTTGCCTAGGGTTTGTGGCAGTGGCTATGACATTAGAACTCGGTGGCGCCGGATAG
Source organism: Triticum timopheevii (assembly GCA_963921465.1). Classification (NCBI taxonomy): domain Eukaryota; kingdom Viridiplantae; phylum Streptophyta; class Magnoliopsida; order Poales; family Poaceae; genus Triticum; species Triticum timopheevii. The sequence goes on from OY997264.1 coordinate 353,108,366, forward strand.
AAAGAATCGGTGTGACCGATTTTGGCTTTAGGTTTAGGTCATATGTGTGGGAGTGGGAAAGTAGTTGAGGGTTTTGGAGCATATCACCAAGAACTGTGGAGCAAGAAACTCATTAAGCAACACCTCATCCCTTCTTGATAGTATTGGCTTTTCCTATAGACTCAATGTGATCTTGGATCACTAAAATATAAAATGAAGAGTCTTGAGCTTGAAGCTTGAGCCAATCCTTTGTCCTTAGCATCTTGAGGGAGTTCCCACATCCTTTAGTCCATGCCACTCCATTGTTGAACTTACCTGAAACATACTAGATAAAAGTGTTAGTCCAACAAGAGATATGTTGACATTAATTACCAAAACCACCTAGGGAGCACTTGTGCTTTCAGAATGCAACAGAGTTTGGACTCTCATATAATAAAGGCGCCCCACCACTCCAATCCATCTACTCCCAAGTCTCTACGCAACACTGCTCACTCCAATCCAAGACCAAGTGACCAGAAGCCACAAGCACCTACGGAGACGATGGACGCGAGCGGCAGTCGGCTATGCCAAATCATCCAAGGCGCCGGCCTGCGGCCCCGCACTGCGCAGCATTTCCAGACGGTGCTGGCGACCGCAGGCATCATAGACCTCGCCGATGCCGGCTTTGCCTCTCGCATGGATGACATGATGGTCAACTCCATCCGCAAGTTCACCGCTGTCAAGAAGCGCGCGGACGACCTTGCCGTACTGCTCTAGCCCGCGCGCCCAGGCTCCTGATTGCATGCCACCCTCATCGGCCTACATGGTGATGAACTCTTTCAAGCCCTGGTGGCCCTACAGGTGCCGGAGGTCGCGACGAAGAATGTGCACCTCGAGGCCGCGCTCGCCGCGCAGCACCTCGCCATGCAAGAAACCGTCGACCTGCACATCCACGTCTACGAGGAAATCGTCTACATAGGCCACTACAAGGCAAGCGAGGACAGAAAGACGTTGGCCTTCTTCCAACGGCTGGAATCTTTGGACGCCATTGTTCAGAAGCATGTCGACCTGGCCACGAAAGCCGCTGCTACTTAGGCGCCGTTCGGTGGGCCGGCGCCCTGAGTCGAGGAGGTGGACGTCGTCGATGGATGCATCTCTTCTTCTTGCCTCCTGTAACCAGCACTGCATCGCCTCGTAGCCTTAATGTTTTATTAGTATAGTACTCCCTCCGTTCCCAAATATCAGTATTTCTAAAGATTCCAGCAAGTGACTACTACATACGGAGCAAAATGAGTGAATCTACACTCTAAACTTTGTCTACATACATCTGTATGCTGTATTCCATTTGAACTAGTATCTAAAAAGGCTTATATTTATGAACGGAGGGAGTATATAGCATTTTTATTCCATTCATAACGTTTTCACTATGAGGTGGGGCCGTAGTTGAGCAAACCCACCCCGCCCACCGGGAGTAGAAGAGAGAAACGAGGGAGGAGAGCTAGCTGTAGCACGGACGCTGTTGTCAGATGGGACTCGTGTTTATAGAATAGGAGTACTGAGCACTCGTGCCTGTTTTTTTTGAGGGAAAAATTAGTCATATGTCTAGTACTACCACTAGTTGGGTGCGTGCGACCTATAGCTGTCATCACTTTAGGTCTCCTTTTCGAACCGCGGCTACGCTTCACAGTACATATTTTTTCACGCATTTATCCTCCTATATGTACTCCTAGGCTATTTCCACGTGCTCCCATTCGCCGACATGTGGGACATAGAGCATCTGGGTCGTAGTGCATGCATGACTCGGAGCATATGCCGGGGTACTTTACATTTTAGACCTCACGAATTACATGCAAACCCCCTGCGGAAGAGTAAATACATGAATGAATTACTACATGAAACCGAATTATTTTCATGGAAACCGGAGCACGTTCATTAAATTTTGGACATAACACGTTTATAAAAAATGACCGGGCCTAAACCAGTCTAAGGGCCTCTTTGATTTTTGCCGCAAAAAAGGGCCTCTTTGATTCGCAGGATACTGAAAACACAGGAATGGGGAAAGTATGATGGCGATGAACCGAGATGAGAACTCTACTAACTCAGTTAGAGATTAGAGTTAGTTTCTAACCCTGAACTAACTCTAAACCAAAGAGGTGTATGGATGACAGGGTTAGATTGACAATAAATGCTCTATCTCAATCATTTGACTACTTTGGACCCTATTTTTAGTCAGACTAAAATAAGTCCCTTGGATCCAAGAACCCTCTTGGTGTGGTCGGCTCTTCTGTGGCATCCTCCGCTCACAATTGACATACACGAACCATCTATACAAATCAAGCATGCAAAACATGATAATTTTTACTTTGTCCATACAAATGAAATATCCCACTTAAACATACAAGTCGTCAATCAAGCTTCACAAAATAAAAAAACACTTCATGAAACAAAGAATGAGTTAACTCATCACGGAAGTCATTCACGATAGGGAGGGAGCCCGGAGCCCCTCACGCACTGAGGGAGGAGCTCGCCATCGTCGCTCTGGAGGAAGGCTCTGTAGAGCCCAAGCCCTGGGAACCCCTCCGACGCCGGCCCTTGCGAGTTGAGGTCGACACCGGCATGGGTAGCAGGGCCGCTTGCCGCCGACTGGGAACTTAATCTTTGGGCCTCTAGAAATAATGCAAGCTTGTAACTAAAATACCTAGAAAGGTGAACTGAATCTTTCGGCCTCTAGAAATAATGCGAGCCTGAAACTGAAATACCTAGAAAGGTGAACTAAATCTTTGGGCCTCTAGAAATAATGCAAGCCTGAAACTAAAATACCTAGAAAGGTGAACTGAATCTTTGGGCCTCTAGAAATAATGCAAGCCTGAAACTGAAATACCTAGAAAGGTGAACTAAATCTTTGGGCCTCTAGAAATAATGCAAGCCTGAAACTGAAATACCTAGAAAGGTGAACTGAATCTTTGGGCCTCTAGAAATAATGCAAGCCTGAAACTGAAATACCTAGAAAGGTGAACTGAATCTTTGGGCCTCTAGAAATAATGCAAGCCTGAAATTGAAATACCTAGAAAGGTGAACTGAATCTTTGGGCCTCTAAAAATAATGCAAGCCTGAAATTGAAATACCTAGAAAGGTGACCTGAATCTTTGGGCCTCTAGAAAGATTTATTACCTCCTCAAGCAGCATCAAACAATTCCATGCGTGCACCACAAATCTATAGCAAGTTTGATTAGGATCTACTTTTCCAAATCAGAATTAGCGCTAGAGCAAGCAAGATCAATGATATGGCCGTGAGACAGAGAAGGAACGAACAAACTCACCCCTCTTGCGACCTCCCTGGTAGATGCACCGCTGCCGCGCACGACAGAGGGAGAAAAACGACTGGTGAAGGGGGAGCGGGGAGACCTTCGAAGGTCGGAGGGAGAGGGCGGCTGGAGTAGGGCGGCGGAGGCTGGAAGGAGAGGGCGGACGGAGGAGAGAGAGGGCGAGCGGAGCTTGGGCGGGCGGCCCTATGGGGAACAGAGAGGAGTCGTGCGAGAGGGGGGGAGCGATCTGGTGCGGGCAGGTGAGATTTTTTTAGGGGAGCGATCTGGTGCGGGCAGGTGAGATTTTTTTAGTTCTCTTTTAGTGGGCCCGAGGATAACTAACCCAATTAGAACCTCTCCACCAGGCTAGTTTTTTTAGCTGGGTTAGAGCAAACTAGCTCAAACTAACCCCTCTTGTTTCGATAATGTGAGGCTATTTCAACCCAAACTAGCTCTAACTCAGGGATTCAAACAAAGAGGAGTGTTACTGTACATGCTACAGTGTGGATCGTAGCACATTGTTTTTTATGGCCATATCAACACATTGTTTTCTACCGCTGGTTCACTGGGCTACCGTGGTTTGCACTGCTGGTTCACTGGGCTGTCGTGGTTCGCACTCCTCCGACCTGAGTAGTACTACCTCTCTTCCTAAATATAAGTCTTTGTAGATATTTCACTGTGGACCACATATGGATGTATATAGATGCATTTTATGTGTAGATTCACTCATTTTTTCCCGTATGTGGTCCATAGTGAAATCTCTCCAAAGACTTATATTTAGGAATGGAGGGAGTAGTATAGTACTAGTATATACCGCATCATTCTTTGCTCCTTCTTACTACTCCGACATGTGGGAGAGCCAGCATCCAGGTCGACGTGTCATGCACCAGATTAGAGCACGGAACGGAAGGGGGGCATCACCCTGGTCGGAGCGCCAGTAATTCATGACTATAGTGAGTGGTCATATCACAACTCTTTCCAGCAGTAACACGCCGTCAAATCGCATAGCCCCACTCGCTCACCCTCCTCACCTCTCTGTCAAATCGCCTACCCGAAAACTGCCGCGCGTACTGCCCGGGAAAAGCAGCCCTCAAATTTTAAGTACGTGAAAGTAGTTCGAGCTTGTTCGTTCTATATAAATACAATAGTTACTGTATGTTTATTCACCAGTAGTAAGTAGGAGTTGTAGAGTAGTCACCTTAAATAGAGAGCTTCTTTTCTTTAATGCCACGTACACAAATTGAAACGCTTGTTGTGGAGAGAAAAAAGATAATCACTCCACTATATATGGACGCAGGGGCCCGAGCGCTTGCTTTACTAGGGTTGCTCTATTAATTCTCTCATCCTCTCCAGATATAAACAAGACAGCGGTAGCGACATTTTCGCTCTGCTCACTGCTGGTCACAGATCCGGCCGGATCCCTTCAGCCGGTGTGTGTTGAGGACTAAAAGGTGCATCGTTCACACGGTCATCACCGCCGAGGGAGGAAACCCACAGCTGCTGGAGGGGCCCGATCCTCTGTCCGTGTCGTTCTCTCCGACACAGCGCCGGCTCAGGAGGTCCTCCGACCCTTCTTCCTCCCTGCCATATTGTCCACAGATCCGACCTACCGCTGCCGACATCCCGGCGACCCTCAGGTATAAGTTCTTCGAAAGCGGCCTTGCTCTACTGCCCCAGCTCCCCACGTGTCTGCATGTGCATCTTTTTCTACTCCCATCTGCTCTTCCAAAGCCACCTAAATTTTTAGTATTATTAGAGGTAAAGCTACTTCATGCATTCAAATCTAGGGCTTTGTTCAAACAACGAAGAAAGGGGGGAAGTTGTAGCATGAATCTAGGACTTGATTCAAAGAGGAAATAATATGGTGAAAGTAGTAGAGACCGGATACCCAACCACTCTCTTGGTTGAAAAGGGAAATAATGGGAAAATGCAGTACAAACTGGATAAGGAACAGATCTATCATTGGTTGAAAAAAGGATAGAGAGTGGCGGCTGGTGGACAAGTCAACAGAGTATGTCCAGGATTAGATTTGCTGACATCAGATAGTAAAAGGTCTCCAGGATTAGATTTGCTGCCCTCACATAGTAAAAGGTCTCAGGATTAGATTTGCTGCCCTCACATAGTAAAAGGTCTCAGGATTAGATTTGCTGCACTCACATAGTAAAAGGTCTCCAGGATTAGATTTGCTGCCCTCACATAGTAAAAGGTCTCCAGGATTAGATTTGCTGCCCTCACATAGTACAAGGTCTCCAGGATTAGGTTTGCTGCCCTCACATAGCGTGAACAAGCTCGGCATCACCATTTTATGCCTCCTTGTAGTTACATTGTGCTGATGCGTCCACTGTCGCATGTCATTATACCAACCTTTTGATGTTGTTAATGTAAGGGCGCATGTAAAATGAAGTGATCATACTGTTACCTTAGGGACATGTCTAACCAGTGTTATTGTTAATCTAATGCCTCCAGTGATAAGATGCAATTAAACTATGTTACAAATGGCACTCTTGCTGTTTTCCCCAGTATGATAAGTAAGTTGCTCCTTTACGCTGCTGAGTGTCCTGGTGTCCCCACGGTCCCATGCCCTTAAACCAACTCTTTAGCTGTTGTTGATTTACTGTGTCTGGTAAACAAGCAATGCCACCATTAAAGTAATCCCATATTTGAGGAATCTCATTGTTGGTCGTAATGCTTCTGGTAACATGAGGCATTGCTGACGTTTTAAAATTTCTACTGTCCTTGCATGATTGCCATGAACATAATTAAGATGCTTCTTTTCATTTTGTATATGTTTCGTATATTCTTATTGACCAGCAACTCTTTACTTTCTATCATTTTGTGTAGATAGGGATATCCATTTCACCTTGTTGCTATTGTGACCTTTTGGTAAGCTGCACAAAACACTTTTTTTGGAATGAGTGTCTTGTGCAGTTCAACTAAAATGTCACGTGGGAAACATCTCTCAATTTCGGTGGAACTGCACAAAATGGTGATTGGAGTTTCCAAAATCTCCGTCAAGTTCTGCTGGTAATCTCGTGCAACATTTTATTAGCCTTTGCAAGATGGAGCCGTCACTGTCACCACAATGGCACTTTATTTTAGTGGAACTGCACAAAAGGATAAGAAAATTATAGTTGCACCTTACATGAGCCGGACAGCCAACCTTAATGTTCCTCAATTTTAGTGCAACTACTAAAGAAGAACCTGGCAGCTCACAAGAGCAAGTACTTCTTGCTAGCTGAATGATGCAATCTTTGCTTCATTTCAGGTGAACTACAGAAAAAGGCGCATGAATTGAATTATGGAACTTGAGGCAGACCTCATCCTAGTGGAGCTGGAGGTTGAGTTCAAGGAGGCCGCTATTAAAGTGAAATCATGCTCTCATGTCTCCTTTTTTGTGTTGTGCAAACATGCTGTGCAAACAGGAATACTCAACTACAGATGTTGTGACGGTCAAGAGCATTCGCCAAGTTCTTCGATTGTACGACATGGCTAGCCAAGATGGATTTAATCCCGATATTCACTTTATCAAAAGGCTCTAATGGGTTGGTTCTGAATCTTGCAAGATGGGAATCAATGAGATGTGTAGGCATCTTTGTTGTACTTATTATTTGAATCTTATTTGTTGGTTCTGAACCTTGCAAGCTGTGAATCAATGAGATGTGTAGGCATCTTTGTTGTACTTATTATTTGGATCTTATTTGTTGGTTCTGAATCTTGAAAGCTGGGAATCAATGAGATGTGTAGGCATCTTTGTTGTACTTATTATTTGGATCTTATTTGTTGGTTCTAAATCTTGCAAGCTGGGAAACACGACATGATGATGCAGAGGACAACAACCATAACAAAAAGATCAAACTTGGTAGTATTATCTTTGTGAAAGTGCGACAAATGTGTTGATCGTGTGCGTCATGAGAATAATAATTCTAATTGTTGTGCATGTTGATCCCGTGGCACTGATAGCACGAGCCAATGTATTGGTTGTTTTAGGTATAAATTTCTATTGCAGCTAATTAAATTTAAGTAAAGTGACCACTAACTCATGTTATTACAGTACCAATACAGACCCGCTCGTGAATCGACGTGTGGCCGGAGTAGGTTTCTTAATGGAGGCATTTGAATGCGCCGAGGGTGCATCTTCTGTCGTGTGTGCAGCGGATGAGGGAGGGGTAGTAACTGTTGTCACCTGTACACACTCAGCTTACTGTTGAATCCAGTTCCCCAAGAGCTGAAAAACGAACTGCTGCCGCCGCCTACACACTCGTTCACTCGAAGAGATTCCAATGGCAATCCGAGGGGTGAGCCTGCTGGATATGGACTTCAACAAGGAGTTAGTTCGCCGTTCAGTCCTATGGCTGCACCAAGTTGAATGTGATGTACACCAACGATACGGACTCGGTGAAGCTCTGCCTCACCTCAGTCCTATGGCTGCACCAGGTTCTGGAGCATTCGCCCGTTTCATCGGTAGCGCCGGCTGCACCTTCGCTACGGTGGAGAAGGAAGAACGCGACGATTCGGCCATCTGGTGCAACAAGCTTGTTGACATCCAGAAGCAATACAAGATCATCAGCAACGGGCAGGAGAAGGACTCCGTGGTTGACCTCGCTGAGACCATCATCGACCCCTGAGACGCCAACATGAAAGAAGACGACCTGAACACGTGGGAGGTACCTCTGAATCTAGCCTACATAACCTACGCGGCCAAGGACGCATACGCATGCTACGACATGTACAGGCAGATCTTGGACATGAGGGCGTGTCTGCTTCCCATAACCGACGAGTACACGGACAGCCGCAGCGTCATGATCAAGCGTGCCAGGAAGGTCTAGATGTTGTACTTTATCTGTTTATAAGCACCTTTATCATCTAAGTGTTTCATGCATTAGCCTATGTGTCGTAATTATCTGTTTTGTCCAAAATATTTCTTTTAAGAACCCATTAACCCGATTGCTTTTTTTAGTGGCTATTTGCTTATGTATGTAAACTAGTTCACTTGTCCGTAAAAAAAACTAGTTCACTCGGCTGCCGTGCTTTGAATCTCCTTCCTCCAAACATATTCCTCTCCTCAGGTGGACCCAGCAGGTCTCTGAATTTTCTCCCACTTTCTTTTTCGATGTAAACTGAGTTTCCTCCCAGTACTTTCCCCTAGAACCAACTCAACTGTCCCACGTCTAGCCTAAATAATAATAATACCCCACGTACTATTAACTCATCAAATTAAAATGATATTTTATTTCGTAAGTTGAAAGTTCTTACAAAATAATAATAATAATTGTTTATATATAACTTGCCAAGATAACTCCTAGTGATTGCGTACATAAGCTTGCAAAGATTTTACTGACGTGCAATCATGTGTTTATGTTTTTATAACATTTCTCCGTCTAGCCCAACATGATATTTTCACCCAGCCCAGCAAGCCCATGGATTTCGAGAAAAATGCAAATGGGATTTAAACGGGCTGCATAGATGCTCCATCATTGTTTCACCCAGCCCACCAAATGGACTAGAAAACAAATGGACTGGCTGACATGTGGGCCAGTAGGTCGAAGCCTAAGAAGGCGTTGGATTTACATCCAACGGCCAGCATTCTTCTTCAATCTCTCGTCTTCTTCCCCCAGCACTGCCGGAACCGCCTACTCCAGCCTTCGGCGTCTAGCGGCATTGTTTTGCTCTCCTCAGTGAAATGCTACCCCGCCAACGGCCAGGCCATCCCTCCACTCCGCACCTCCTGTTATTCTCTGTCGAGTGTAGGCCCACCCCGCACCCGAACAAGTCAAGTTTCCCATTCCTCTTCGTCTGCGACTCCACTGCCGCGTCTTCCCCATCTTCGGGTCGTTCCAGTCTGGGGCCTCGCCATCGTCCACCGCCTCAGTGCGCTCGGTGCGGCGTGGTCAACATACAAGAGTCATCGGAAGAGGACTATACATGGAGAGCCTAACGGCTGGGACCCACAAGGTCCATCGTCGCACGCAAGGAAAGTTCCTCCTTATTACGCACTGTACGTGCACTGTACGTGGGAAGGGCTTCTGTATTTCGTGAAAAAAATGCCCCCCCTAGCTGACAGGTCGGACCCACCAGCTATATCTTCACACGCAAGGAAGTGCCTCCTTATTACGCACCAAAAAATGAATACCCCTTGCTAGCTGGCACCCACCATAGTGGGTGGCTGACTTGTGGGCCTACTAAGTTGACGAGGACGGAGGGCTTTGTCAACTTAGTCAATATGAACGATTCTGGCTCCAGTGACCGTACGATGTCCATCCAACGGCCAGAGTGCTTCTTCAACCTCTGGTCTTCTTGCTCCAGCCGCCCAAAGCAGCACCGGTCGTGCCGCATGCTCCTGCCTCTCGTGGCTGGCTGTGATGCCGCGGAGGCCTCACCGCCCCCTACTACTCCCACCGCTGGCCCAGGGTATCCCTCTACTCACCCACACCCCTGTTATTTTGAGGCGACGGTAGCCTCATGCCGCAGCCAAACCAGTGAACCCTCGTACTCCTCTCCGCGTGGGCATCCACTGTCGCGTCTTCCCCGGCTCTGCGTCGTCCCCTTCCTAGGCCTCGCCTTCGTCCACCGCCTTGGTGCTCTCTGCGCGGCGTAGTCAATGTGATCAACGACCAACTTCCATCAGAAGAGTACTGTACGTGGACAGGCTGACAGCTGGGTCCACGGCCACAGCCCAGTTTTGTTGTGATTTGCCAAGTAAGTCGCTTTGTCAGGCCTGTTGGGCTGCAAATCTTTCAAGACGAGGAGAGCTTCATTCGGCTGGCCAAGAAAATGGCATATCAGTAATGAGAAATGGGTTGTACATTTTTAAAACACATCAAACTGGCAATTAGTTTCAAATATCTTTTTTTCATTTTGAGATTTTAAATTACATTAGTTTTTATGCATGGAGAATTTGTTGGATTTTATATTGATATACATTTATTTTAAAAATCAGTTTGAATGTGAGTCAAAATTTCGGAATTAAAAACAGTTCAGACCGCACCGAAATATGCAAAATTTCGTATAATTTTTTAACCATGGCCACAATATGGGCTGTAATGCTAACAAAAAGAATATGGGAACCAAAAAAACCTTAAGGATTAGCAAATGGGCTGTAAATTATTAGAAATAATGGCAGATCGGTTGTATGCTATTTTCCACAGATTTGAGGCTTTCCTAAAAAAAGGTTGACGCACAAGCAGTGACTGTTGGATGTCCATCCAACGGCTGTCGTGCTTCTTCAATCTCTGCTCTTCCTGCTCCAGCCGCTCAAACAAGCGCTGGCGGGACTGCATGCTCCCTCCTCCCCGCGGCTGGCTGTGCTGCCGCGCAGGCCTCACCCCCCCCCCCCCCACTGTACTCCCATCGTTGGCCTAGCCATCGCTCTACGCACCCACACCTGCTGTTATTCTCCGGCGACGGCAGACGAACCAGTAAACCCTTGTACAGTCGTACTCCCCTTTGCGTGGGAAACAACTGCCGAGTCTTCCCTACCTCCATGTCGTTCTCTTCCTAGGCCTCGTCGTCGTCCACCGCCCTGGTGCTCTCGGCGCGGCCTGGTCAACGTGGTCAACGACCGACATGCATCTGAAGTGGACTGTACGTGGAGAGGCCGATAGCTGGGTCCACGGCCGCACGCAAGGAAATGCCTCCTTATTACGCGCAAAATGATGATTCCTCCACCTGCCATTAGGGACCCACCGAAAGGGCCTCTGTATTTCGCGAAAAAAACATTACCGCCGCTGACAGCTCGGACCCACCAGCTATATCTTCGCACGCAAGGAAGTGCCTCCTTATTACACACAAAAAAATGAATATTCCCCTATTAGCTGGGACCCAATATAGTAGCAGGCTGACTTGTGGGCCTACTAAGTTGACGGACGGAGGGCTTTGTCAACTTAGTCAATATGCATGATTCTAGCTCCAGTGACCGTACGATGTCCATCCAACGGCCGTAGTGCTTCTTCAACCTCTGGTCTTCTTGCTCCAGCCGCCCAAACCAGCGCCGGTCGTGCCTCGTGCTCCTGCCTCCCGTGGCCGGCTGCGATGCGGCAGAGGCCTCACCGCCCCCTACTACTCCCACCGCTGGCCAGGCCATCCCTCTACTCACCCACACCCCCTGTTATTCTACAGCGATGGCAGCCTCACACCGCAGCGAACCAGTGAACCCTCGTACTCCTCTACGCGTGGGCATCCACTCCCGCGTCTTCCCTGGCTCCACGTCGTCCCCTTCCTAGGCCTCGCCGTCGTCCACCGCCCTGGTGCTCTCGGCGCGGCGTGGTCAACGTGGTCAAGGAATGGCTTCCATTGGACGTGGACTGTACATGGAGAGGCTGACAGCTGGGTCCACGACCACAGCAAGGAAGTGCCTCCTTATTACATGCAAAATAATTATTCCTCCACCTGACAGCCGGGGACCCACCAGACGGGTAACCGTATTTCACGAAAAAAAACGTTTCCCCCTGACTGCTGGGACCCACCAGCTACATCTTCGCACGCAAGGAAGTGCGTTCGAGCAAAAAAACGATTCGCCCCCCTGACTGCGGGGACCCACCAGCTACATCTTCGTAGGCAAGGAAGTGCCTGACAGTCGGGACCCACCTGGTCGGAGCGTACGTAGCATTGTCATTCTGGTCGCGAACGTGTTGTAGTAGAGGCGCGCACATGTCGTAGTAGAGGCGTGCACGTGTCGTAGTAGAGGCGCGCACGTAGCATGTACACGTACGTACAGTGGCGAGGGTGCAAGAAAGAAAATACGGCCACGTACGTACATACGGGCAGGGTCTCGAATGCCTACTCGTGCATACGTACATGGCTGGGTCGGAACAAAGAAACAGCGTTGTCGTCGTGTTCATGGGGAGGCAACGGAATGCGTCGTGTTCATGGGGAGGCAACGGAATGCGTCGTGTTCATGGGGACGCAACGGAATGCGTCATGTTCATCAGGAGGCAACGGAACGCGTGGGAGCCAACCGGCTTGGACGGAACAGGCGATGGAAATGAGGCCTGGCGTACCGCATAACGGAGGAAACGGACCTCCTACGTTCGGAACGGGGTCCTGTTGATCGGGAGGGGTGTGGCGTACCGCAAAACAAAGGAAACAGACCTCCTACGGTCGAAACGGGGGTCCTGTTGATCGGGAGGGGTGTGGCGTACCACCAAACGGACGAAACGGACCTCCTACGGTCGAAACGGGGGTCCTGTTGATCGGGAGGGATGTGGCGTACCGCAAAACGGACGAAACAGACTTGTGTTGGAGCGCTACGGTCGAAACGGGGGTCCTGTTCATCGGGAGGGGTGTGGCATACCGCAAAATGGGACTCCACGGGATACTGTTCATCTCCACCGTCGACCTCCTCCAGCCTCCACGGGCTACCGTCGACCTCGTCCAGCCTCCACGGGCTCCTGTTCATCCAACCTCCACCGTGCGCTACTCCACCGGCTACTGTTCAACCACCCCTCCACCGTCTACTGTTCATCCAGCCCTCCACCGTCTACTGTTCATCCAGCCCTCCACACCACGGGGTCCTGTTCAACCACCCCTCCACGGCCACCCCTCCACCGTCGACTGTTCATCCAGCCCTCCACACCACGGGGTCATGTTCATCCAGAGGCAACGCCACCGCTCACTGTTCATCCAACCCCCCCTCCCCCACAACGCTCACGGTTCATCCAATCGATCGGCTTCAGTTAGCAGCAGTCGCGAAGGAATCGCTCCATCAGGTTCAGTTAACAGCCATTGATCGATCGCTCGGGTTCAGTAACGCGTAGCCTGCAGTGCAATCGCTCGGGTTCAGTTAGAGCCCAACGCCTCGCTCGGGTTTAGTTAGAGCCAATGCCTTGCACACATGCGCGTACATGTATGAGAGAAACGCGCATCGCTCGGCCCCCAACCTCCCACCGTAACCGGCAACTCCCCGAAATTTTCCTCCCCCTCGCTTCTACCACGGTTTTTTCCATCATGGACGGCCCAAATAATGTCATGCAGCTGCGTCTCCGACCTGCCCAGGACAAAAAGTCCATTTTCTGTCATGATTTTTTGTCATAGAAGTAGGAGCCCACCACATCTATGATGATACCTGGTTTTGTCACAATTATCGTCATAGAAGTGTCATATATATGACAGAAAAAAAATTCGTTCGGCCCAAAATGTCACGGATGTGTCTTTTTTTTGTAGTGTATGTGCCCACTTTTTCAAAGATCAGAGCCTTCATGGCTAACGGCTTAACCGACATCGACCTTATTCGGTGCTGGGTCTCCTGGAGGATCCTGCCCTTAAGCCGCCGCCCCGGCTTAATGTTCGAGTACACCGGCAACTTGAAAGATCCCCAACGCCACTGCGAAATCCAATTATCTGACGCAGAAGTCAATGAAGCGACCAAGGCTTTTTTGAATGAAAGTTGGGCAGAATGCAGTAAAACCGGGCTTAGTCCTTTCTGCACTTTCAACCAGCAACGAGCTGTAAGTGTTGCACATCATATTTCCAGTTTGAATCATGTTTTCATTAACACTTTCCACTTATGATCATCTGACCTGCACAGGTCGATTCTCGTTTTTGGATGAAGAAGCTGCAAGACAAGCCGGCCAAGCCGACCTGGACCAAGACCAAGGCCACCAAAAAGCCCGCCAAGAAAAAGACCGATCCCTCCAAGTTACTGAACTTGGATGACGATGGTGATGATGATGAGTCGGAAGTAGAAATTGATTCTCTTGGCTCTTTTTTGTACATCTCATTGACCATGACTATTATCAGGATGAAGCAGAAGCTAGCCATGCGGGTGACGAAGAGGTAATTGTTCTTTCCTCTGGCTTAGAATCTCTGCCAAAACAGAAAACTCGCCAATCAAGCCAGAAAGTATTTTCTCATCCTTTGGCTTATTTGGATCCCAACTTTATTTTGAAGAAGCAGCAACATGAAGCGCACCGCACAACTCGGAACAGCGGAAGCGTGGTCCTTTCCTCCGGCTTACCAAACACTCCAGCTCCTCGCAAGTGTCATCCAGAGGTCTCAACAAATTCTGACTTAACTTATCCCAAAGCCGGGTTTTTTAACAACCTCTTAATCCTTCCGGTTCAAATTATCAGGGAACATCTCATTCCTCCTCTGGTGACTCAACGGGGACTCATGTGCCAGTCTTCAAGACTATGCCTGTGTAAGAATATTAAATCTCTGCTTTCAATCATGCACTCAATTGTTGTGTTAACCTCATCTTGTGTTTTATTCACGGATCTATGGCAAAGCCCGGCAAGAAATCCAAGGTGACCAAGACCACTGACCATCCTTCTGAATCGGAGAAGCAGCCAGCAGACACTTCCTTCCATGCCCCTGAAGCTACAAATGATGAACCGCCTTTTGAAGAGTGCAATGTTTCCATAGACCATATGGACGTTGAGCCAGGCACCACCAAGCCGCCAAGTCCCATCAAGCCTACCGAAGAACAAGCTGATGATGTGACCATTACTGGGCTTGGCTACACAGCACTGAGCAACCCCACTGTCCTGGCAAAGCACAATGCCAAGGAAGAAATTTCTGTTGCTGACAAAGGCAAATGGTCAATCAACCTAGAAAGTTATGCCCACTTCAGTGCTCAAGAGATCCACTCTGGGTACTTGAACCGCCTGCACACAAGCCATGACTTTGAAGCTGGCTTAGTGAACTTGATGAAGGAGCGCTTTGAGGTAAACACTACTGAAAGTGCAATCATGCCCTTAATATTATTTTGATGTTGATGACAATATACTCATAGGGGACTAACAAAGTTTGTCAAGGATATCTCAGGTTTTAATCCCCTCGTAATCAATTGTGTGTGTGGATTATGATTTCAAAAATATTTAACATCATCAAGAATGAAGAAACAAGACTATATTTATGTTTACTCTTGAGTATAGGGATCCCGCACTATTAAGAGGGGAACATGGGGTCTTGTGAGATTCTTGCTCAAAACCTACCCCAAGCTTATTATCTGGTTTTCATCTCTGTTGGATGACCGGTACTCATCGGACGTCCGGCTTCTCCTATACAAAGCCAAAACAATAGACGTCTGGTATTCACCGAACAACTGACAATCTTTCATCAGAACCAAAACATTGGATGTCCGGAACCCTTCGGTCATCTTGTATATTCTATACAATGGCAAAACATCGGTCCTCCGATATTCTTCGGTCGTCCGGAACCTTCTCCACCAAGCCTAAATATAGGATGTCCGGGATCCTCCGGTTATCCGGTACCCACTATACCGTGCCAAAACATTGGACGTCTGGTCGCTGTCGGACGTCCTATGTCTGTCGAGCCTTTGGTCGTCCATTGTGCATTGGACGTCCGATGTTGCAGTGCTGTTTTGGGCTCCAGTGGCCACTTATTGAGGCATACTATAAATATCTCTCTCCTATCCTGTGAGAGGGTCGACCATTCACTTCAAGCATCCTCAATAACACACTTTCACTCTCTCTCTCTCTCTCACACTCTCCAACACCAAATCTTAGATCCCTAAGGGATTTGAGACCATTTGAGAGAAGTTGTCCACCTAAGTGATAGATCATATGACTTCCCCTTCTTTCCACCAAAGGAATTCATGTTTGAGCAAGCCTTGAGCTTTTCCCCATTGTTCTTGTTACTCTTGGAGGTTGGAGACTCCTAAGCGGTAGGAGTCATTCGGAGAGGAATCTTTCATTGTGATTGGCCTTGGAAAGTTTGTGAGGGTTTGGAGACCACCCCAAGGTCTACCACTAGTGGTTGAGAAACGCCTTCGTGGTGTTGTCTCAAAGGGAGAATAGGGTGAGCCTTCGTGGCATTGGTGTGCCTTCGTGGTAACATCCACCTCTCTAATAGTGACGTAGCTTCCCTCCAAGGAAGTGAACATCGGCATACATCCTCGTCTCTCGGAGTTGCTGTTATCCCTAACCCTAACTTCCTACTTGTGGTTACTTGTCTCTTAGTCTTTACTTATATCATATAGTTCTTTCTTACTCTCCTACTTGTGTTACTTGTTTACCTTGTTTAGCTCATAGCACCACACTTGCAATTGTTAGGCTCAACTTTATATTCTGCATTACTGCCTAAAATTGCTAAGTAACAATTAAAATTTATAATTGTACCTATTCAACCCCCCCCCCCTCTAGGTCCATCTCGATCCTTTCAATTGGTATCAGAGCCTCATGCTCTATTATTGTGGCTTAACCGCCCTAGAGTGACATGAACCCTGATGGGACTCCCCTTGTTGCAGATCCAAAGGATAAGGGCGTTGTCGGTGTTCTGGGAACGGGGGTCCCCAGACTTGCCTGCCTGCGGCCTGCGGCGTGGCTCAAAAGAGGCCCAGCACAGCCCATCTTCATCAACACAAGCTCAAGACCCTCGCGAGGGGCCAAGCCTCGCGGCGCGGACGACAAGGAGCTTCCTCAGGCACGGCCTCGTCAGGCTGGCTCATGAGGAGGCGGAGAGTTCAAGGCGGGGTACCACGCGAGGTGCCCATGACGCAAGCCATGACGACCAAGGGCGCCAGTCGGGCGCCAGCCCGCGTAGTGTCCTCCTTTCCTCTTTGGTGCAAAGGGAGCAAGCGCAGGCGAGAGCATCAAGCAAAGGCGTCCATTTCGGTGCAACAAGACCAAGACCAGCCCAACGGCCGGAAGGAAGTCATTGTGGAGCCCAAGCCGGCGTCACCACCAGAGCCTTTGACAGGCGAGGACCAACTTTAGTCAGCACAAGTGTACCCGCTGTTCCCCTTCAAAATGGCCAATTGTTGGCGCCCTTCCCGCTCAATATTTGGGAGGAGGCCCAGGGCCTTTGCCTATAAATAGGACTAGCCACCCCCGGGGTAGGGCATCTGGAACCCTTACCAGAAAACCAGCAGAGAGAGCGATTGAACTCCTCCTAGCAGTTCGTCGCACCAGCCAAGAACAGACCCTCGCGAGGCTGTTCTGCCTTGTACTGTTCATCATCAAGCCCAAGAGGCAATCCACCACACCACACACTGGAGTAGGGTATTACACCACAATGGTGGCCTGAACCAGTATAAATCTTGTGTCTCTTGTGCTGTTCTGTTTGGTAGTTTAGATCCTAGCGATTCGGTGAGGAGCGAGCCGGTAGAGGGTTGAATCTCTGTGCGCACCCCAGTGTTCGAACCTCAAGGATCTGCCGGAACCCGAAATCCAACATTTGGCACGCCAGGTAGGGGTGCACCGGGATCTGCCTTCTACCGCTTCGCGCCCCGTCGCATCATCATCACTATGTCCGGCGACCAGGCGGGCAACCCTGATCCTTGGGCGGCTTGGCCAGCCCGCGCAGAGCCGCTCGCCCCGGGCGACCCCATGCCCCAGGCAGCTCGCGGTCCGCAGGGCGCTGCGGGCCGTGGGTGACGCGGACAGGCCTCGACGGCTCTAACACCGCGGCACACGCGGTCGGCAGCAAGGGCCTCCAACCACGCCGCGGCCACGACGTCGTACACCCGTCGGGAGCAGGCGAACTCAAGGGCCGCGCTCACGGTGGCCCGGGAGCTGCTACAGTGCAGACTGATGGAAGGCGGCCGCGACGTGCTGCTAGAGCGGGTGGCGGAGCTCCTAGGCTTCGCCGCCTTGGGGGCTAACCCCTTCTGCACTCCGCTCCCGTCTCAGGCCCAGGGCGGCCCGCGCGGGGGCCCCGCGTACAACCGCGGGCTCCAAAGCTACTCCAACACCAGTGAAGCCGTCAGCACAGGGCCGGCGGCAGCACCGACTCCGCTCCCCGCCAGTGAAGAAGGACTTGTCGCGACCCACGGCCCCCATGGGCCGTCGCGCTACCATCACCAGGCTGGCACGTCAAGCAGAGCTGCATGGCACGCGGAGCCCTACGGCGCAGCCTTCGGGGTAACGGCCACAAAAGAGTACGTGCCCCACATGATGGATCAAGGGCACCCGCGCAAGGGCGAACAAAGCTCGCTCCTCGGCCCAAGCTAGGGGGACGAGGCGCCAGAAGCTGAGCTCTTCCAGGAAACCCAGGACGGCCCCGCCAGCCACACTGGGAGCGACGATTATCGGGTACCACTAATCCCTCAGGAGCAGGCATACACTAATCATGGATCATAGGAGGTGAAGGTCGCCACAGCGAGCAGCTGCCCCGCTCCAGCAGTCTCTTACCCCTCAGGAGGAGGGCGTTGGGGGCTGCAGGAGAGGGGCCGAGATCCGACATCACCACCGTGGCGTTCGGAGCAAGGCGTTCCCAGGAGGTAGGCCCTCTAGTGGGGAGGTGCCTCAGGGCCTACCCCTGGCGGAGGACCCGTGGTCGTCGGGGGAACCGCTGGCGACCGCTCTACCCCATCGGCGGCGTCCTGGTTTTCGGTCGTCGCGATGGCACTAGAGTGTGGCGCAAGGCGGGGCCCTCGTCTGGCGATATGAAGCAAGGCCGGTACCTGTGAAGAAGGCCCAATGCCTGTGAAGCTCGCCGCCCCATGACACTCTCACGTAATAATGAGTGGGGTTGTACACGCCCCGGAGTCTCAGGGGTGCCGGCCTCAGGCCCTGGGGCTCCCTCCCACGCCTAGTGGCAGCACTTAGCTCCGCGCTGGTGAGAAGACGTCCAGGACTAGACTAGGTGCCCGACGCGGCCTTTTGTTTGCTTTCATTGCTTTTCCCTTGGTTGCTGCTTTCCCCCGCTGGATTTAAGTTGAACTCGATTTGAGATTTGCGTGTGTTGGGGAAGGGGTGCTTAGTATCGTTCGAGCAATCTCTCGCGTTTCGGTTACAATCTTGCCTCAGCTACCTCCCCTCATGAGCCCCTCGCGAGCCGGGTCTGGCCTAGCTTGCGTGCAGCCTAGACTGCCGCCGTCATACCCCCTCGGGAGGTTTTTCCACTGCAGATCCTACGGATTCGATCAGGAGGCGTTCGAGGCACCACGGCCTCCCACAAATTATCTCAGGACCCGAGCAGGACGAAGGTAAACTAACCAGCCGGTTCATCACTTAGCCAACCACTTGGCATGGGCCTATGAGCAATGTAGCATAGACTAGTGCGCTAAAACATTGGTTTTACATGAGGGGCACCCCCTCCCAAAATGCTCTCACAACCATCGGGACAAAAGCCTGAGTTCTATTCATGCAGGATAAGGAAACAGGAACGGCGTGCTATTAGTCAGATAAATCCCCCAATGCATCCTCAGGAGCGCCGCCCAAGCTGTCGCTGGCGTCGCTGGCCTCGCTATCGCCCTCCGCGTTGCCGCCAACGGCGTCAGGACCGTTCACCATGCCGCCCTCGTCGGCGGCCACAATCACGCCGTCATTGTCTGAAGCAAAGGCCCTGACAAGGGCATCCATGTTGTCTTCCACCCAGTACGCCAGGTTGTCTCGGACGGCCTGGGGGACTGGGGCGATGGCAGCGTCAAAGTCAAAATGAGGATCCATATTCCGGAGATGGCTGAAGACGCGGGAAAAGGCACGCCCGAGCAAGGCTCGGCTCCTCTCCTCCACCAACCTGTTGGCACGAATCGACTGTCGTGGGAAACGAACACCTATGGGGCAGGGCCCCTTTCGGTCCGGCAAGGCAGCAGAGGGCGCACGAAGAGCGGATCAAGGCGGAGCACGCGAGGGATTTTTACCCAGCTTCGGAGCTCTCCGAAGAGATAATACTCCTACTGCTGCTTTGTGGTTGTATTCTGCTCTTGCTTGAGAGCGTGAGAGTGGTGTAGTTTCGAATGAGTCGAACCCCTTCTACGTTGCGCATGGGCCTCCTTTTATAGGCACAAGGGGTCACCGACAGGTGGCAACGCAGTCAAGGGTACAAATGTAAAAAGGGTGGTTGGTACAACTGCTATCTACAGTGCACTCTACCTAACTCTGACGGCAGGGGACAAGAGCATTTAATGCCCGTCCGCATCGCCTAAACAGTGCAGAAAAGCGACCGTTAGGGGCGCCACCGCCTGCCACGATGGCCTTCTCGTCATCTCCTCTTGCCACCTCGCACCGCTTGGCTGCACAGCTTCCCGCCACGTGCGCCTGGAACGATCCTACGGCGACACGTCGACGGATGCGCTGGAGCATGGGCGCAGAGTGGTGGCTTCACCGCGGCAAGTGCCTTGCCGCGGTCGTTGTCTTGTCGCACCCGAAAGTTTGTCGCTCGTCGGGTCTTGCCGGGACGCGCGGCGCGTCTCGGCAAGTTCTTTGAAGTGCCTGGGTCGGCCTTCCCGGCAAGCTCCTCTTGCCGGGGCCTTGTCCTTCCCGGCAAGCTCCTCTTGCCGGAGTCTTGTCTTCTCAGTTAAAACACTTTGTTCTTGAATGGCATCAATAGGAACTACGGAGGATCTTGGCGGACGCCCGGCAAGCCTTGCCGCGGGACGCTGCAACTGCCCATGCACAAGTTCGGGATACTAAGGTACCCCTACTTTAGTACACCGACAGGAGCCCCCGGGCCTGGGCCACACATGGTGCCGAGCGCTGTTGGGCCAGGCCCAAAACAGGGCACGGGCACACGCGGCCTGGGTCCATACCAAATCTAACTCCGTATCCACCGCGCCCTCCCGTAACGGCACGTGTCAAACGCGGCGTCGTGGGAGAGATCGTGGGCGATTCTTTAATCGAAAAAGGTGTAACGTTCGCCTCCTCCTCTTTATAAGTAGGGGAAACAGGGGCCGTTCCCCCACCTTCACCACTTGTAGTTGCTTCCTCAGAAATCTCCGCCGCTCCCCTCCGCTTCTCAAAGCCGAAAGAGAGCAGCGCTCCGCCGCCCATCGCCACCGTCGCCGCCAACGCCCTCGCCCTCCCCCACCGGTTCCGCCATGGCTCCGAAGACCGGGAAAGGTGCGAAGTCAGCCGAGGCGCTGCGGCTTGAGGCGCTGCGCAAGGAGCGAGCACTTCCCCCCCCCCCCCCCCCCCCCGAGCTCACCGCGAAGGAGCTGCGGGAGTGGTTCTATCTCTTCTGGTCGACGGAGATGCGGGCGCATCCGCGCACGCAGGTACTCTCCGCCGAAGCTTCTACTTCGAAGCGGTGTCCAAAAGGATACTACTTCTTTCCCTTGTTCTTCTATTGTGGGCTCTGCCCGCCCTTTTCCGATTTCTTCTGTGATATCATGAATACCTACGGGTTTCATCTCCTTGACTTCATCCCCAACACCGTTCTGACCATGGCGGTTTTCGCACATCTCTGTGAGAACTTCGTCGGAATCCACCCAAATGTTGCCCTTTTTCGCCACTACTTCATGCCCCGGGCCGAGAAGGGAGAGCCCTTAGCTGGTGGGATCGCCTGGATCTCGAGAGTCGGCATGAAGGAGGTCTATCTGGAGGGGGAGCTCCGCAGCAAATGGGAGGAGTGGAGAGCGGAGTGGTGTTGGATTGTTTATGAGAACCCGCATCCATTCACCAACTTGCGCCAAGCTCGAGTAGTGCGCGGCGGCGACTGGAGCGCCCTGGCGGCGGACGATGCTAGATTGAAGATCGCCACCTCCCGGATCTTGCGGCTCAGGCTTACCGGGCTCACAGTAGGGGCTGTTGGCGCGGATTTTCTTCGCCGCCGCATCGCCCCTCTGCAGGAGAGGGGGAGACCCGCCTGGCTGTTCGGGGGTCCGGCGGATATCATGAGGCTGCGCCCGGGCCTCAATTTTAACTTTACTGTCATGGAGTTGGATGGGACGCTGAAGGAGCTGTTCAAGCACGACCCCAACCATCCCGAGTGGTTCAGGCTGCCGCAGGGCGTCGTCCCGTTGTGCAATAATTCCCAGCTCGACCGCATCCACGCAATGATGCCGGAGTGCGACTCGCATGGGATTATCCCAACTTGGCAGGAGCCCGCCGACGACGTCATGCAGCAATTCTTCGACGACTTGGTGGAGGTGGCGGTCCGCACCGACGAGCAGAGGCTTCTCACCCACGACACCACTGATGATGAGATGCGGCGCATCGCCACCAGGGCGGAGGAGGCGGCGGCAGCCGCCGCCATGGGCGAGTTTGGGTTTACTTTGGAGGAGGCAGAGGCAGCCGAGGCGGCAAGCCTTGCCGACCGAGAGGATCTTGGCGGGGAGGTCGTTGGCGAGGGAGAGCCCGAAGCCGAAGCGAGTGAGCCTGCCGGGGGCGCAAGTGGCCAGCCGTCTTCAAGCAACTTGCCGCAGACGGAGCCCTCAGGGCAGCCCCCAGCTCAACCAAGAAGGCGCCTCCGCAGGACCGGAGACCCAGCAGGGCGGCAGACGGGTCAACAGTCGTCGCACCGTGGGACACGCTCCACCGCGCCAAGCACCGTTGCCATGGGAGCATGTCACGCCGTACCGGCAACTGGAGCGGGGTCTTCTCGGGCCGCCACTTCCGATCCTGCCGCAGCTCCCGCCAAGCGTCCAAAGCGAGCCTACTCCTCCGCCTCGTCACGCTGAAAGGGTGCCAGACTTTGATCTCTCTGCGCTCAGCTCCGACGAGGAGGAAGAAGAGGAGGATGAGTAAGTCTTTTCTTTTTGTGGTACTTATGGTTCTTCAATTCTTGCTGTTTCTTGTCTTGTTTCTGATCTGCTTTCTTCTGAACCTTGTTCCTTTCCAGGACTCTGGCCCAGAGAGCGGCGAAGAGGGCCAAGGTCCCCGTGGTTGTCATCGAGGATGATCCTGCTGTGGCAACAGAGGACGCATCCGAGACCACCTTGTCGGACCCGGCAATCTCTCCCCGAAGCAGCCCCCGGCGTAGCCCCCAGTGTAAGTATTTGTTCACTTCTTGTTGTGGGGCGCGCATGGGTGCTCTTTCCTTGCTGATATCTTGATTATTGGTTTTCTTGTGTAGGAGCAGAACAGGCTCACCAGGAACAACCAGAAGCTGCCCCTGAGGTGCTATCTGCTTCGACTACGCTGCCAAGGGGTGATTCTCCGGCAAGGGAGCGCTCTCCGGCAAGGGAGAGGTCCCCGACAAGGGTGGAGTCTTCGGTAAGGGGCAGCATCAGCGACCCTCCGGTGGTAGAGCCCATGACCGTGGATCCCAGCACTGGTAATTTCCCTTGCTTGAAACTTCCCTTGGAAACTTTCCTTGGATTCTTCTTCTTCTGATCTTCTTCTTTTTTTGGATATTTGCTTGACTTTTTCTCCCTCTTCCTGTCTTCAGATCCTCCCTCCTCGGAGCCGATGGAGACCGATGCCACCGGCGAGGAGAACGTGCGCGGCAATACTGACGATGCCGCTACTACTGAAGAAGAGGCCGGCGCTGATGATCCCGCCGAAGAAGAGGCCGCCAGGGCTGCTGGCGCAGGAGCTGGCGAGGGGTCCGGCGATCGTACTGACGACCCGGGGGCCGCAGGAGCGCAAGGCACTACGCCGACCGCCGATCCCTCTGCCGCTGATGCAGCGCCAGGCTCCGAAGAGCCCCAGCCCGGCGCCTACTTGAAGGCCGGCAAGGGTGTCTTCATCAAGCTTCCCTGGGCGTCGAGCTCCAGGGCGCCGGTTGAAGGAGAGGCATTTGACTGGGAGGTGCTTGCCTCCGCCGGGCTGACAGTGGTTGACGCGCCAAGCAGCAGCAACGGTGAGTACGAGGAGGAGCAGCTGCTCCGGAAGCTGGTGTCACTCTACCACGCCCGACAAGCAAAACTGGAGTCCCGGGAAGCGCTTGTCGTGCAGGCGGGAGTAGACATAGAGAAGCATGCGGAGGAGCTCCAGAGCCGCAACCAAGAGGCCCTCCGGTCCATTGCAGAGGAGAGGGCGCAGCTCGTCGAGGCGCGGAAGGCTTTCATCCTCGAGAAAGCAGAAGCCGAAGAGCAACAGCGGCTTGCCGCCGAGGAACTATCCATGCGGGAAGGCGAGCTGACGCAGAAGTAGGTCAACTTGGACAGCTATGAGGAGGAGCTCGCCGCGCGCGAGGAGACACTTGGCGGAGCCCTCAAGGAAGCGAAGGATGCCGCAGCAGCTACCGAGGCCACCAAGAAGGAGCTGGAGGTGAGGGTGACGGAGCTAGAAGCCACCCTCAAGACAAAGAATGAAGAGCTTGCCGCGCTCCAGCGCGAGCGCGAGAAGGACGCCCTTGCCCATGGTGAGCTGCAGGGTCGTCTCTCTGAGAAGGGCAGGGAGCTGAACGCCGTCAAGGATGCCAATGTCGATCTCGAGCTGAAGCTGGCCATGCTGACGGAGACGCTGGACGGTGCCAAGAAGCGGGAGGAGGACCTGAAGCAGGAGATCAAGGCCAATGAGGCGCTGCTGACGAGGGCCGCCGAAACCCAGAACACCTTCAGGGCTACTGTGGAGCTCTGGACGGAGGGCCTCGTCAACATCGCCGCAGTCATCGACGAGGAGCTGGCGCAGCTGGAACTGGAGGGCTTCGGGTACTCCTCCGACGAAAACCTCCAGCCCAGCACCAAGCTCACTCTGTTCTTCAAGGGCGTGGCGACGGCTCTCTAGCAACTCTGGGAAAGGATCCCAAGGCAGCTGGCTGACGAGTCGCGCGCAATCTGCGCCAGAGTCTTGGAGAAGGTGCTGGTGAAGGTGCTCTTCCGCAATCCGGGCCTCAACCTCACCAACGTCCTCAAGAAGCTGCCGGCGGGTGCTGATCTTGAAGAGCTCAAGGCCCTTGTCGCACCCATTGTGGACAAGGTGAATGAAGTCAGGAGGATCGACGGTGAACGCGTGGATTAGGCTGCTTGTTTTCCCCTTTCCTTGCCGCTGCCATTTATGTTATGAGAACAATTTAGTCAGTGCCACGACAAGTTACCTTTGTAATATAACTTTATCTTGGGCAGTATTTG
The DNA here is from genome assembly GCA_963921465.1 of Triticum timopheevii. NCBI lineage: Eukaryota > Viridiplantae > Streptophyta > Magnoliopsida > Poales > Poaceae > Triticum > Triticum timopheevii. The sequence continues at coordinate 353,133,266 of OY997264.1, forward strand.
TTATGCTATCTCTTTTACTTGACTCCTTTCTTTGTATGTTTTTACCCTACGCTTTTAGGGAACTTGCTGGCGCAGGCACCCTTGCCGCGAGCGCTGAGTGCGGAACATCAGCAGCTTGCCGGCAGTGCTGCTTCCGGCAAGAAACCTTGTCGCAACTAGTCGCAGCACACTTAAGTTGTTGAGCGGACTCGAAACAAAGTAAGGGCGCAACTAGCTACGAGTTGGTTCCTCCGCGCACAGGTTTTCCATACAAAGCACGGTCGTTCAAGGAAGATAACTTAAGAAATTTTAAAACTGATTGTGCTCAAACTTTGGCAACTTAGCTTTTCTGTTGTCTGCGTCCCGGCAAGGCTATACTTCTTTGAACGACGCCTGGTCCACACCATTATCTTCTCCTCCCCCCCCCCCCCCCCCCCCCCGGTGAACTTGTGGGCGAGGGAACCTTCTTTTTGAGAAAAAGAAAGAAGAGAAAATAAAGATATGGAGCCTTAAGGCTCGTTATTGCTTACCGGGGGCAAGTGCTTCACAAAGTGTCAGATAATGCATGCAAAAAAGAAAAAAAGGCATGAGATTTGACAAGATGTGTGAAGCACATGAGCTTTATTTATGCACGGGATCTGCGCCCGGCTTTGTACAAAGGGTTACATGCAACAGCGGCAAGGCTTGTACAAAAGGTGGTTGCCGGAACAGGTTCCGGCAACCGCGCCTTATGGGTAAAACTTATGAAGATGCTCAATGTTCCAAGAGTTGCTCACCGGAAAGCCATCTTCGGTCTCAAGGCGGACAGCGCCAGGCCTAGTGACTCGCTTCACCCGATAAGGGCCTTCCCACTTCGGCGTCAACTTGTTGGAATTCTTGGCGGATTGAACGCGCCGAAGAACAAGGTCGCCTTCCTCGAGACTTCTGGCATTGACTTTGCGGCTATGGTAGCGGCGCAAAGCTTGCTGATATCGAGCAGCTCGTACAGCAGCCTGAAGACGATCTTCCTCAAGGAGCAGTGCGTCATCTTGTCGCAGCTGCTCTTGCTCAAGCTCATCATAAGCGAGCACTCGAGGCGATCCATATATGAGTTCCGTGGGGAGGACTGCCTCTGCTCCATAGACTAGAGCAAAAGGTGTCTGGCCAGTGGCTCGATTTGGTGTCGTCCTGATCGACCAAAGAACCACTAGCAGCTCCTCGATCCAATTCCTTCCGCACTTGCGCAGCCTGTTGAAAGTTCTGGTCTTGAGCCCGCGCAGCACTTCAGCGTTCGCCCTCTCCGCTTGACCGTTGCTTCTTGGGTGAGTAACAGAAGCGAAGCAGACCTTGGCGCCAAGATCTTGGACGTACTGCATGAAGGTGCGGCTCGTGAATTGTGTGCCATTGTCGGTGATGATCCTGTTAGGGACTCCGAAACGGCAAACAATTGACCTGAAGAACTTGACTGCTGACTGTGCTGTCACCTTCCTCACTGCTTCCACTTTCGGCCACTTTGTGAACTTGTCGATTGCCACGTACAAGTACTCAAAGCCCCCGACAGCTCGGGGAAAGGGGCCGAGGATGTCGAGCCCCCAGACCGAAAATGGCCAGGATAAAGGGATCGTCTGGAGAGCTTGAGCTGGTTGATGTATCTGCTTGGAGTGGAACTGGCACGCTTCACACTTGGTTACTTGTGCAGTTGCATCCTGGAGGGCTGTCGGCCAAAAGAAACCTTGCCGGAAGGCTTTGCCGGCAAGTGCTCTTGCGCCAATGTGGTGACCACATATGCCTCCATGTTTCTCCGCCAACAGCTTCTGTCCATCTTCTCGGGGAATACACTTCAATTTCACTCCGTTGAATCTCCATCTGTACAGTATGTCGTCGACAAACTGGTACATACTTGATTGCCGGGCTACTCTCTCCGCTTCTTCTTGCTCTTCGGGAAGTTCTCCTGTTTGAAGGAAACGGACAATCTGCTGCGCCCATGCCGGAGCTTGGGGCTCAACAACAAGGACTAAAGGCGCAAATGCTGCTGCGGGAACATCTGCTTCTACAACAAGAACCTGCGGTTCAACCGGAGCTTGATGTTCCCCGGCAAGCTTGCCGGAGCAAAACTTGTCGGGAGCGTCTGCTTCAACGGAACAAACCTTAGGGCTTGTCGGAGCAGACTGCTCCTCAGCACTCTTGGTGTTGATCTTGGGGACCTTCTTAGCGGCGGCTTCGGGGAGCTCAGCCGGAAAGTAGTCACCGGAAATCAACTTCCTCTTCTTACTCTGTCTAGTTGATGGTATCACAGATGGTTGAGTCAGCCTGAGCACAAAAATCCCTGGTTCCACAGGTAACTTGAGTGCGGCGCATTTTGACAGGCCATCTGCAATGTCGTTCTAGGCTCTTGGAACATGTTCCATCTGCAGGCCATCAAAATGCTCTTCCAACTTTCTCACTTTGTCAATGTAAGCTTCCATCAACGGACTCTGATAATCTTTGTTCACTTGGCGGACGACAAGTTGTGAGTCACCCCTGACAATAAGCTTCTCGATCCCAAGGTCTGCCGCGATCCTGAGTCCGGCAAGCAAGCCTTCATACTCTGCAGTATTGTTTGTCGCTTGCTCCTTGGGAAAGTGCATCTGGACGACGTACTTGAGGTGCTCTCCGGTGGGTGCGACAAGTAACACGCCTACACCAGCGCCTTGCAGCGAGAAGGCACCATCAAAGTACATGATCCATTCTTTGTTTGCTTCCTTGACGGGGATGCTCGTCTCTGGAGTTTCTTCATCGGGTGTTGGCGTCCATTCTGCTATAAATTCTGCCAATGCTCAGCTCTGGATAGTTGATGTACTCTCAAACTTGAGGCCAAAGCTTGACAACTCCAGTGCCCACTCGACAATCCTGCCTGTTGCTTTAGTATTCTGCAATATCCTCTTCAACGGAAAGCGAGTGACGACTGTGATCTCATGTGCTTGAAAGTAATGGCGCAGCTTTCTCGAGGCCATGAGAAGGCCGAAAAGCAATTTCTGCACACCAGAGTACCTTGATCTAGCCCCTTGCAGAAGGGAACTGACAAAGTAAACTGGGCGCTGCACCATTTTCTTCTGCTTCTCTTCTTGTGGCTGCACAGATTCATCCTTGTCGGGACCAGAGCTTGTCGGGGAAGCCCCCTGCTTGTCGCTGGATGCGCTTGCCGTGGCTGCTGGCTCATCATCTGCCTCCCTTTCCGCTACTAATGCAGCACTAACCACTTGATTGGTTGCCGCTAGATACAGCAGCAACTTCTCTTGTGGCTTAGGTGCGACAAGTATTGGAGTGGAGGACAGATATCTCTTCAAGTCCTGCAGCGCAGCCTCCGCTTCCGGAGTCCATTTCATTGGACCTGCCTTTTTCAAAATTTTGAGAAATGGCAGGGCACGCTCAGCAGACTTAGAGATGAACCTACTGAGAGCAGCTACGCAACCGGCAAGCCTTCGTACATCCTTGACGCGCTTCGGCGCTTCGATCTGCTCGATGGCCTTGATCTTGTCGGGGTTGGCTTCGATCCCCCGCTGAGACACAAAGAACCCGAGAAGCTTGCCGGAAGGGACTCCAAACACGCACTTCTCGGGGTTGAGTTTGAGATTGATCTTGCGCAGATTTGCAAAGGTCTCGTCCAAATCTTGAAGCAGAGTTGCTCTGTCTTTGCTCTTGACCACTATGTCATCCATGTAAGCCTCTACATTTCTGTGCAACTGTGGCTCAAAAGCTTCGTGAACTACCCTTGCAAATGTTGAACCAGCATTCTTTAGTCCAAAAGGCATCCGCACAAAGAAGTACGTGCCACATGGAGTAATGAATGCGGTTTTTTCCTCATCCTCTTCTGCCATGAAGATCTGATGATATCCTGAATATGCATCAAGAAATGAAAGCAGATCACACCCTGCCGTGGAGTCGACAATCTGGTCAATGCGCGGAAAGGGAAATGGATCTTTGGGACAAGCTTTATTAACATCAGTGAAGTCAATACAAAGCCTCCATTTCCCATTCGCTTTGCGCACGACTACAGGATTGGCCAACCACGTAGGATGGAGCACTCCTCTGACCAGGCCTGCTGCTTCCAACTTCTTGATCTCTTCAGCAATGAATTCTTGGCGCTCCACTGCTTGCTTCCTAACTTTCTGCTTGACAGGCCGCGCGTGAGGACAGACGGCAAGGTGGTGCTCAATTACTTTCCTGGGAACACCGGGGATGTCAGATGGTTGCCATGCAAACACATCGACATTCGCCCGCAGGAAAGAAACGAGCGCGCTTTCCTATTTAGGGTCAAGCGTGGCACTAATGGTGAAGGTACCACCAGTGCCGTCCTCCTTAGCGGCCACTTTCTTGGTCTCTGGCGGCGCTGCCTTCGCCTTCTTACACTTGCCGGTGGAGCTCGATGGTGCGTCCTTGACGATAGCGCAGCACTCCGAAGAGGTGCGCTTGCCGGAGTGGGCATCAGAGCTCTTGCCGGACTTTGTCTTCTTCTTCCCCCCGGGAGCTTTAGCGGCAAGTGGTTTGCATTCGGCTGCGGCTGCTACTTCCCGGTAGATCTTGTCGGTGCAGATAAGGGCATCTTTCTTGTCGCCAGGGACAGAGATGACACTTATCGGACCTGGCATCTTGAGCACATTGTAAGCATAATGAGAGGCTGCCATGAACTTGGCGAGCGCTGGACGGCCGAGTATCCCATTGTAGGGCAATGGGAAATCAGCAACGTCAAAGGTGACCCTCTCAGTCCTAAAGTTTAGCTCGCTGCCAAATGTTACTGGCAACGTGATCTTCCCCTTCGGCTTGCTCCTTCCCGGATTGATTCCTTGGAAGGTACCAGTCTCTTCGAGCTCGCTGTCGGGGATCTGGAGCTTCTTGAGTACCGCGGAGGAAATCAGATTCAAGCCGGCCCCGCCTTCAACCAGCATCTTTGTGACCTTGAGGTTGCGGATAGTTGGTGAAACCAACATTGGCAAGCACCCGACCGCAGTTATGCGATCAGGGTGATCCTCAACGTCAAAGATGATGGGCGTGCTGGACCACTTCAGAGGCTTGCGTGACTCAACTGGTGGTTCTGCTGCATTCACTTCCCTCACCCACTGTTTGAGCTGGCGGTGCGAAGTATGCAGAAAAGCACCACCGTCAACGCACAGAACCTCCGTTGCTTTCTGAAACTCCTGCTCGTCGGCCTCATCATCCTCCATGTCTTTGTCATCGGCTTCATCTTCATCCTTGTCGCGGCCGCGGGGAGGCCTGTCTCCTTGCCGCTGCTTGGCCTTGCCGCGGTGCCCTCCCCAGCCGGGACGCTTCTTGCCGGATCCTCCACCACCTTCTTGGGCCTTCTCCTTGTCGCGTCGCTCGTATTCAGCCTTCTGCAGTTCAACAAGCTGCTCAACTTTCTTGCAGGTCTGGAGATCATGGCCCTTGGTGCGGTGGATCTTGCAGTACTGCTTGCCGGAGCCATCCTGCTTGCCGGCGGCCGCCACAGGTTCTGCTTCCTTGGCGCCACCTTCATTGCCGGACTGCTCGACAGCTACCACATCTTTGCCTTTCCTTCTTCTGTTGTTCCGCCGCCGGTTTTTCTTTGCCGGGGCAGCATCCTCACTGTCAGACCCCCCTGCTCCTGTGTTCTCTCCGGGGAGTTTCCTCCCTTCCTCAGCACGTGCACATCTGTCGGCCAGGGCATAGAGCTCACTGACGTCTCTTATCTTGCACATCGCCATCTCCTCCCGCATCCTGCGGTTACGCACATTCTGATGGAACGCGCTGATAACCGCGGCGGGGTGGACATCTGGGATGTTGCGCTGCACTTGGCTGAATCTTTGTATGTACTTGCGCAGAGGCTCTCCTTCCTTCTGGGCGAGCAGATGCAGATCGCTCTCCTGGCCATGAGGCTTGTGGCCTCCTGTGAAGGCGCCGACAAACTGATGGCACAGATCCGGCCATGAGGAGATGGAGTTGTCCGGCAAGTGCATGAGCCAGGATCTGACGTTAGGCTTGAGCACCAGCGGAAAGTAGTTGGCAAGGATCTTCTCGTCGTGCCCCCCGGCAGCTTGCACCGCAATGGTGTAGATGCTGAGGAACTCCGACGGATGCAACCTGCCATCATACTTCTCCGGTACATCTGGTTTGAAGTTCTTTGTGCTGGGCCACTGGACTTGCCGCAGCTCACGAGTAAACGCAGGGCAACCTACCGCGTACGGCAAGTCGCCTGGTTCCCCTGGCGCATGCATGTCAACAGCGGGCCCAGCGTGCTGGTCTGACTGACGCCGCGCTTCTCTCCGACGCTCGATGCGGGTGCGAGCGTCTTCGTGTTGTCGTTCTTTAAGAACTTGGCATTGATCGCGACGAGCTCGTGGATCTGATGACGCCGTGGAGTCGGTGTCGTGGTTGATCCGGCGAGTCGGCGATCATGGCCTTCGGGGCGGGGAATGCACGGTGGTTGCACCCCCACCAGTCTTGTCGCCATCGGCTCGCGCCTGGACGTCTTGCCGCGGCTTCGATGCGCTCGGTTGCCGGGGAGTGTCGCCGTTGGCGAAGCCGATGAGGCTCTGAATGGTGGCCCTCCAACCGTCGATCTTGTCCGCCGTCGGAGGATAGTCTAGGAGCAGTTGAGCTTGAGCCAACGCTTCTTCTGGAGTCTTCGGTGGCGGCGGTGAGCGGCGCGAGGAGCGGGATATGCTCGGACTTCCAACTGGGTTGGAAGGAGCAGTACCCCGTCCAGGCGACCGTACTTCACTCGTGCCAGCATGCTGGCATGCATGCTGGTCTTGAACGCCCCGGGATCCACTAGCTTGGCCTTGTTCTAATGCGAGTACGGTGCTGCGAGCACCATGACGCTGTCGATCCCGCGTCTCCTGAGATGGGCGCGGTGCGTGTACGGACGCCGAAGTTTGCGGGGCTTTGTCCTTGGATCTGGTAACGACGTGAGTCCCCTCGTCGGCGCCCGCTCCTCCGCCGGCGTCTACCCCACCGCCCGTTTGCTCCGGTGGCGGTGGGATCGACGCGGCCGGAGCAGCCACCTCCGAAGCCTTCTTCTTCGGTGGCATGTGATGAAGATGATGCTGAGCTGGCTCGCGCGAACGCCGGATTGGGTTCACACAACCTCGACGCCCCCCTACCTGGCGCGCCAAAGATGTCGTGGGAAACGAACACCTATGGGGCAGGGCCCCTTTCGGTCCGGCAACGGAGTGGAGGGCGCACGAAGAGCGGATCGAGGCGGAGCACGCGAGGGATTTTTACCCAGCTTCGGAGCTCTCCGGAGAGATAATACTCCTACTGCTGCTTTGTGGTTGTATTCTGCTCTTGCTTGAGAGCGTGAGAGTGGTGTAGTTTCGAATGAGTCGAACCCCTTCTACGTTGCGCATGGGCCTCCTTTTATAGGCATAAGGGGTCACCGACAGGTGGCAACGCAGTCAAGGGTACAAATGTAAAAAGGGTGGTTGGTACAACTGTTATCTACAGTGCACTCTACCTAACTCTGACGGCAGGGGACAAGAGCATTTAATGCCCGTCCGCATCGCCTAAACAGTGCAGAAAAGCGACCGTTAGGGGTGCCACCGCCTGCCACGATGGCCTTCTCGTCATCTCCTCTTGCCACCTCGCACCGCTTGGCTACACAGCTTCCCACCACGTGCGCCTGGAACGATCCTGCGGCGACACGTCGACGGATGCGCTGGAGCATGGGCACAGAGTGGTGGCTTCACCGCGGCAAGTGCATTGCCACGGTCGTTGTCTTGTCGCACCCGAAGGCTTGTCGCTCGTTGGGTCTTGCCGGGATGCGCGGCGCGTCTCGGCAAGTTCTTTGAAGTGCCTGGGTCGGCCTTCCCGGCAAGCTCCTCTTGCCGGGGCCTTGTCCTTCCCGGCAAACTCCTCTTGCCGGAGTCTTGTCTTCTCAGTTAAAACACTTTGTTCTTGAATGGCATCAATAGGAACTACGGAGGATCTTGGCGGACGCCCGGCAAGCCTTGCCGCGGGACGCTACAACTGCCCATGCACAAGTTCGGGATACTAAGGTACCCCTACTTTAGTACACCGACACCAACCGTGCCTCCAGCTGTGTCACGATGTCGGTGAAGAACTGAAGGTTGCCGGCGTAGTTAATGGCACGCGGCTCGCCGACGGCCGCCTCGCAGATGTTGCGTAAGGCCGTGTTGGCCATCTCCCGAAGCGTGGTGAGCATGGGGGCGTGCTCGTGTTCCAAGAGCCTCCGCCGACGCATCTCGTCCGCATTCTGCCGGGCGACGTCCTCCGCCTCAACCACCTGTTGGCGAAGAAGAAGCACCTTGGCGCGGGAAGTAGTTGACTCCCCCTGCGCTGCCTCGAGTGCGGCCTGTAAGGCATCAACCCGCCGCGTCGCTTCCTCCAGCCTGGTCCTCAAGACGGTGGTCCTACCTTCGGCCTCGGTCCGGACCAACTCCAGCCTCTCCTTGAACTCGCGCTCAAGGTTGAGGCGCACCGTCGCCACTCGACGCCCGACCTCCTCCGAGACGCGGGCTTCCCGCGCAGCGACGTCGTCCTCCACCCGTGTCACCCAGCGCTCCCTCGTCTCCAGGCGCTCGTGCTCGCGCGCGCGTTCGGCGGCTTCCAGCGTCAACGCCTCCTCATGCTTCTGGAGCTTCGCTGGGTCACCGGAGGCCAACTTCATCGATGCGAGGGCCGCCTCGTGCAGCTCCACCTGCTCCTCCAGTAAGCGGCACCGGGCCAAGAGTTCCTGTGCCCGCTCCTCCGTGGCCTCTCGCCGCCGTTAAGCTTCCCGGGCTTCTTCGACGGCCTGGGAACGGGCCTCCCAAGAGGCCGCCAGCGACGCCTTGGCCTCCTCATCATCAAGACCGCGCCGACGGCGCGCGAGGGCGGCAGCCGCCTCCAGCTTGCGCCTCTCCGCAACCAGCCGAAGGCCCTCAGCCTCAAGGCGCGCATCCTCATCAGCGAGTTCCTCACCAAGCAGGCTCATCGCGTCAGCCGCCTTCCGGAGGAACCCTTGGCGAAGAGCACGACGCTCCCGGGCGCGCTCAAGTATGTCTTCCACACCATCATCCGCCCCAAGCGAGCGCCGTGGGGCTCGGATCAGTACTCCCCTCTCGGGCAGGAGGCTGGGGGCTGGTGCCCTCAAGATGACCGGGCGCGCCCTGCCGAAGGCCCGACCTAAAGCCAGTCCATCTCCAAGTGAAGAGCGCCGGGAGTACCCCAACCAATCATGGTCCATGGACAGACGAGAAGCCCACGGCAGGCTGGCTATGCCACGAGAAGGCCCGCGAAGGAAGATCGCGGGGAGCGCGGGGCCGTGTTGCACTTCGGGATGACTCATCTCGCCAACCGGCCTCGCCACAAGGGCCCGGCTGCTCGGGATGATCGAAGACGACGGAAGAGGTGGAGGCGAGGGGGATGGCTCCTCATCCACCCCCGTGAGCTCGGAAGGAAGGGCCCTGCAGGGCAAGGATCAGAACAAGCAACGAAAGAGTCAAGAGCAGGGAAGGGAGAAGGCTTACTCATCGATGGCATAGTACTTCCTACGCTTCAGCAGGCGACAAGGGTAGTCGTCGCCCAGGGCCTCCCTCCTCTTCCGTAGGGCCTCAAAGTCCACGCGGAAGCGACCCAAGAGTTGAGCGCAGGGGTCAGCTTGCGACGAGGAGGAAGCATCGAGGCGACTCGCGTGGGGGGCGTCCGTCTGATGCGCGCTGCCGGACGCCTCACCAAGAAGAGCGGCTGGGGCCTCGGGAGCCTCAGCCACAGGCACTGCGAGCGGACGCTCGCCACCCTCAACTGCGGCAGCACGGGCCTCGGCAGCTGCTCCCTCATGAGCACCGCCCAGTGTTGTCGCCTCAGCGAGGGCACCCTCGGCCTCCGGAGGCTCATGCCTCCCTGCACCACCACCTGAGGAAGAGTCGCCCTGGGCGGCTGCGAGGGCAACCACCACCACTGTGTTCTCACGAGGCCCCTGGAGGCCAGCAGGGCGCGGCCCCCATTCGTCGAAGATGGGCATCTGGCTCACAAAGTCGCCTCTGTTTTAGCAGAGGTACAGCAAGGCCCCCCCTTGACGAATGTCGCCGGGGGAAGGATCCCCAGTCAAGGCCAAGAGCACCTTCCTCAGAGCTTCAGGCGTCAGGTCCACTTCCTGGAGCCGCATACGGTCCCCACGACCGCTGTAGGCCCACATTCAATGAGAGTGGCGCTAGAGAGGGGCGACGCGGCGTAGCAAGAACTCCTTCACCACCTTGGGTGCCATCACGCCAAGCTTCCTCAGGAACTCGAAGCGGTGCCAGACGAAGGCGAGCCGGGGGCTCACGAGCGTCACCTGGCCCCAGCCTGAGTTGGGGACAGCAGGCGAAGATGGCTCCGTCAGCAGGGGGCTGGGCACCCCTACGTCCACATACAGCCACCGCTCCAAAACCCAGGCGCGGGCGGAGGAAGACTGAAGTCAATCCCAGAAGCCGCTGTCTCAGGCGCAGCAATGAAGCTCACACACCCCGAGCATTGGGTGGGGTCGACAAGGCGCAGAGAGAAGAAGTGGCGCAGCAAGGCAACCGAAGGAAGGATGCCAGTCATTGCCTCGCAAACGAAGGAAAATACCGCGAGAAGGGTGATGGATTCAGGACCCAGATGCATCATATGGATCTGATAATGGGAAAGCACGGCGTTGAAGAAATCAGATAAGGGCGGAACCAGTCCCGCCCACAAGGCAACGGCGAAATACCGGACCTCGGTGGGAATCCTGTCAACGGAGAAGCGAGACGCGGGCCAGGCCGTCGTCCTCCCGCACTCGTTGAAGATGGTGGCCAGGGCTGAGCGGACCTTGCCCAGGCCTTCTTGATTGATTATGACCGGCCAATCGACAGCGGGGGCCGCCGTCGACAACGAGCGAGGCGGCGGCACGGGCTTCTTCCCTTTTCCCTTCCTCAGCGGAGCCATGACGGCAGGAAAGGGATTGGGGAAGGTTCGAGATTGGATTGCATGCGGAAGCTGGAGTTCGAGAGAAGAAAGGACAGGGAGCGCTCAAGCAGCGGAAAGGGGAGCGACTGTGTGCGGCAGCGAGTTCGCCTAGCAAGGCACGAAATAAGAAGGCATGGGGGAACAGTGCTGCCCACGTCCAATCAACTGCCACGCGGCGCCCAAGACCGCGGGCTGTTAGGGCCCGCGATGCTTCGCACTTGCCCTTTCGCCTCACTGCTCAGCCAAGTTCGGGCGCGCCATGGGCCCGGGGGCTACTGTCTGCGTTCTGGGAATGGGGATCCCCAGACTTGCCTGCCTGCGGCCTGCGGCGTGGCTCAAAGGGGGCCCAGCACAGCCCATCTTCATCAACACAAGCTCAAGACCCTCGCGAGGGGCCAAGTCTCGCGGGGCGGACGACAAGGAGCTTCCTCAGGCACGGCCTCGTCAGGCTGGCTCATGAGGAGGCGGAGAGTTCAAGGCGGGGTACCACGCGAGGTGCCCATGACGCAAGCCATGACGACCAAGGGCGCCAGTCGGGCGCCAGCCCGCGTAGTGTCCTCCTTTCCTCTTTGGTGCAAAGGGAGCAAGCGCAGGCGAGAGCATCAAGCAAAGGCGTCCATTTCGGTGCAACAAGACCAAGACCAGCCCAACGGCCGGAAGGAAGTCATTGTGGAGCCCAAGCCGGCGTCACCACCAGAGCCTTTGACAGGCGAGGACCAACTTTAGTCAGCACAAGTGTACCCGCTGTTCCCCTTCAAAATGGCCAATTGTTGGCGCCCTTCCCGCTCAATATTTGGGAGGAGGCCCAGGGCCTTTGCCTATAAATAGGACTAGCCACCCCCGGGGTAGGGCATCTGGAACCCTTACCAGAAAACCAGCAGAGAGAGCGATTGAACTCCTCCCAGCAGTTCGTCGCACCAGCCAAGAACAGACCCTCGCGAGGCTGTTCTGCCTTGTACTGTTCATCATCAAGCCCAAGAGGCAATCCACCACACCACACACTGGAGTAGGGTATTACACCACAATGGTGGCCTGAACCAGTATAAATCTTGTGTCTCTTGTGCTGTTCTGTTTGGTAGTTTAGATCCTAGCGATTCGGTGAGGAGCGAGCCGGTAGAGGGTTGAATCTCCGCGCGCACCCCAGTGTTCGAACCTCAAGGGTCTGCCAGAACCCGAAATCCGACAGGCGTGGCTTCCATGGAAGACAAGTCCTTCACTTTTGAGGATCTGGAACGGGCGCTTTCTAAGAAAAAGGAGGAGCGTGATGCTTCTCTTGAGGCCTTGGTCCAAATGAGACTAGCCACACTGACCATGATGCTTGCACCACTTTTTAGTGGTGCAGCCTCGAGGCCAACTGTGCCTACTCCTTCACTTGGCCAACAACCTCCTAGTAATGAACACACCAGTGTTCCTTGGCTTTATGAAAGACCTCAAGTAGAGAAACCAAAGTATAACCCTCAAGGCAAATCTCCTTTACTTGATGACACAACCGACTTTCTTTGTGGAGAGTTGCTATGCAGGATCATCTTCGATATGGAAATGATGAGATGTTGGAGATCTTGGAGTATGGTTATCAAGCTGTAGACCCATAGAATCTTACACCAAGAGAAGTATATGACAAGCATCTCAACGACACCGCAATCATGTGCATAAGGAGAGGTATGACTGACAAGCAAAGGAGACCATACATACACATCACAAGTGCCAAGGAATTATGGGATAGCATTGTGAGGACCAAGACCGGTACCTCCACACTCCGGCTTGCTCAATATGAAATTGCCAAGGGTCAACTGCAAAACTTTTGTATGTAAAAAGGTGAATCCCCCACGCACCTCCTTGAGCGTCTCATGACTCTCACCGCCGACATTGAGTCTTGTGATTGTGACAAGACACAAGATGGATTGAACTTGACTAAGAGGTTTCTCGTGGACAAGTTGCTTCATGCTCTTGCTCCTTATCATCACCAAATGGTGTGGGACATAAGACAACACCATGGATTCAAGGAAATGACCCCGGATGACATCATATCCATGTCCAAACTATTTAAAGAATCAAAGGAAAATGCCACAAAGCATCTTGCCATGCACGGTACCCCAACATCAAAGATCAACCTTGCATTGAAGGCCAAGCATGTATGTGAAGAAGAGCAAAGTGAAGAAGAAGATGATGAGGAGGAGGAAGATGGTGATGAGATTGACTCCGATGAGAGTCCTTCATATGAAGACATTACTCTCTTTGTCAAGAAGTTTAGCGCGGGAAAATTCAAGGGAAGATTCCAGAAGAAGAAAGTGAGGAAATGCTACAACTGTGAAGAAACCAACCACTTCTCCAATGAATGCCCTTACGAGAAGAGAGAAGATAAACCAAGGTTTCCCAAGACCTTCCCCAAGAAAAAGTTGCCAAATCCTCTAAACTCCAAGCTCAAGAAGAGAGATGGGAAAGCAATGGTTGCTCATGAAGAATCCGATCCGGGTGATGTTAGTGGTGTTGCCGGAGTAGCTCAAGATTCTCAAAACACCTTGAAGCTAGTCAACAAGAGTGGTGAGGTTGTCACCTACAACTACATGAAAGACTACAAGGGCAACGCTCACAAGTGCCTAATGGCAAAGGCCGTGGTAGAAGATGGAGAGGATGAAAACTCTCCTGACAAGGTCAAGGTAACCCCACGATCAAACCCTCCTCTTTTCACTCCTTCTACTCCTAGTGATGAGTATCTTGATGTAGAGGATAATTATGATGATAATGATATAGATGATCCCATGTTTGCAAAATTAAATAAGGTCATGTGCTCGCTCAAAGGAAAGAAGCTCACTATGTTTCGCATGCTTATGGAGATGGTGGGTAAGCACACCGTCACCATTAAGGAACTCGAAACCCTCGTAACCGAGGAAAACAAAAAATATGATATCCTTGAGCGGAAAGTCCAATATGAGGAAGCACGAAATGATGAACTATGCTTGAAGATTGGTGCAAACATTGATGTACATGCTATAGATCTTGCCTCCTTGAAAAAGGCTAGACTCTTGCAAAGAGTTGATGAATGATAAAAGTAAGCTTGTGAAGTCTCATGCATCTCTCTCTAAGGATAGTGAGCTTCTATCCGTGTCTCTCAAGACGAAGGAAGAAGAGCTCACCCTTCTTACAAAGAGTTTTGAAACGCTCAAGCTTACTTATCTTGAAACTCTTGGTAAAGCTTACTCTTCTCCTATTATCAATGTTGATGCTTGTACTACTAACTCTAGTAGTGACCTAGCATCTATTATTGAGGAGAATTGCTTTCTCAAGGCTCAAATCAAGAAAGGTCTCATGACATGCGCTCAAGGACAAAAGAACCTTAATGAGGTATTGAGTCAACACAATGAGGTGTTTGCCAAAGAGGGTCTCGGGTTTGACCCAAGCACAAGCAAGAAGAAGTCGTCTTCTCAAAAGTGCACCACTCCTCTAAAAGAAACATTTTTACGTGAAGGGCACAAGGAGAAAGGTAAGGGTGTTTATGGGAAGGCCACAAGGGGCATGCCCACTCTCAACAAACCAAAAGAGTTCATGCCTCCATCCTATGTACTTTGAAAGACTAAGGATGGAGAAGTTTATGCAAAATTTGTTGGTCCTCGAAATGCATTCCAGTTCTATGCTATTTGGGTTCCTAGGACCCTTGTGACTAACTTAAGAGGTCCCATTGCAAAATGGGTGCCTCTAACCAAGTCATAATTGTGTGTAGGTTGCTTTCTCTGGTGGAGTAAAATGGGTGATCGATAGTGGATGTACAAATCATATGACCGGAGATAGCAAATTGCTCTATGATTTCATGGAAGCCATTCAGCCATTTATGAGCATTATGTTTGGTGGTGGATCAAAAGGACAGGTACTCGGATTGGGCAAGGTGGCTATCACAAATGACTTGTCTCTTGCAAATGTCATGCTTGTTCAATCTCTTAAATATCATTTGCTTCCTGTTCGCCAATTGGCTTCTGTTGGTTATGATACACTATTTGGACTAAGGGATGTGAAAGTCTTTAAGAGAGATACTCCCAAAGTGGCCTTTGTTGGAGAGTTGGATGGCAACCTTTACACGGTTGATTTCTCGAAAGAGAGCACATTTCATGCAACTTGTATAATGGCCAAGGCCGACAAGGGGTGGCTATGGCATCGTCAGCTAGCCCATGTCGGCATGAGAAATCTTCAAGATCTCTTAAACTGTAATCACATCCTTGGACTAACCAATGTATCTTTTGAGAAAGATCGTGTGTGTAGTGCATGCATAGCCAGAAAGCAACATCAATCAAAGCACCCACCCAAGAATATCGTGTCTACTTCAAGGCCTTTGGAGCTCCTTCATGTGGATATTTTTGGGCCTCCTTCATGGGATAGTCTTGGTGGGAAAAAGTATGGGCTTGTCATTGTTGATGATTACTCAAGATATACATGGGTGTTTTTCCTCAAATCCAAGGACGAGACGAATATCACCTTCATTGATTTTGCCAAGCAAGCACAACGCAAGTTTGATAAAGACATCTTGGCAATAAGAAGTAATAATGGCTCTGAGTTCAAGAACTACACCTTGGAAGAATTTCTTAGTGATGAAGGGATTGAGCATCAATATTCAGCTCCATACACTCCTCAGCAAAATGGTGTAGCCGAAAGGAAGAACCGTACACTTGTGGAGATGACAAGGTACATGTTGGATGAATACAAGTCGCCACATAGTTTTTGGGCCAAGGCTGTCAACACTGCATGCCATGCATCAAACCGGCTCTTCCTCCGCACTATATTGGAAAAGACTCCATACAAGCTCCTAACTGGGAACAAGCCGAATACAAGTACTTTCATGTATTTGGATGCAAATGTTTCATCCTCAACAAAAGAGAACGGTTAGGAAAATTTCAATCCAAAACAATTGAGGGCATATTTGTTTGCTATGGATCAAACTCTCATGCCTATAGTCTAAAACAAATCCACTGGATGTGTTGTAGAAACTTGTGACGTGGTGTTTGATGAATTTAATGGCTCCCATGGGGAGCAAGTTTATCTAGGTGATGTAGGTGAAGAAGATTCTTCTCAAGATATTTTGACCATGAGTGTTGGTGCACTTCTTGCAATGGAACAAGAACCTCATGATGATGAAGAAGAAGATGGAAGCTTCACACATCATCAAACTACTTCAACACCCATACCTCCTCAAGCTCCTATTGCTCAACCAATGCCCTTAGTACAAGTACAAGAAGATGATCAAGTCCCTCTTCATGATAATCTTCAAGAACAAGATCATCATCAAGGGCAAGAACAAGAAAGTGCAATCGTTGATGATGAACCTCAACAAATGCAATATGAAGAAGAGGATCTTCCAACACACATAAATGATCCATATGTTGAGGACGTGGATGATGGACATGAAGTTGAACCTCGCGAAACCCTAACCTCCATCATGCCCCAAGTGGCCGGTCGTGTTGATGTTGATAAAATTCTCACTGGCATATCGGAAGGTAGAGTCACTCGTAAAAAATTGACAAACTTTTGTGCTCACTTCTCATTTGTGTCTAGTGTTGAGCTTCTCAAGGTACAAGAAGCATTGATGGACAACGATTGGCTCATTGCTATGCAAGAAGAGTTGAACAGCTTTGAATGTAACCAAGTGTGGTCATTAGTCGAGAGGCCAACCACGGAACACAATGTCATTGGAACAAAATGGATTTTCAAGAACAAGCAAGATGAGAATGGTATAATCATCCGCAACAAGGAAAGGTTAGTGGCACAAGGGTACTCACAAGTTGAAGGTTTGGACTTTGGTGAGACCTTTGCTCCCGTTGCCCATCTTGAATCTATTCGCATCTTACTTGCTTATGCTGCTCTCAATGGTTTTACATTACATCAAATGGATGCGAAGAGTGCTTTCCTTAACGGTCCTCTATAAGAAGAAGTATATGTATCACAACCACCTGGGTTCGTTGATCCCGATCACAAAGACTATGTGTATAAACTTCATAAGGCTCTGTATAGCCTCAAACAAGCACCTCGTGCTTGGTATGATCATCGTAAGAAGTTTTTACATGATGATGGTTTTGTGAGAGGAGTGATCGATCCCACTCTTTTTACTAAGAGGGACAAGGGTGATTTGATCTTATGCCAAATCTATGTAGATGACATCATTTTTGCTTCTCCTAACATTCGTTTGTGCAAGAAGTTTGCGGCTTCCATGACCAAGAACTTTTGAGATGTCACTCAATGCAGATTTGAAGTTCTTTCTTGGATTCCAAATTCAGCAATTTCAAGAAGGAATATTCTTATCTCAAGCAAAGTACCTTAAGGATATTCTAGAGAAGTTTGGCATGTCTGATGCCAGTCCATGTAAGACTCCCATGCCAACCAAAATTTTACTCACTGAAGACATAAATGGTATTCCTTTCGACCCATCTACTTACCGCTCTATGATTGGTTCATTGCTTTACCTTTGTGCATCTAGACCAGACATCATGTTCAGTGTATACATGTGTGCTAGATTTCAAGCTTCCCCTGGGGAATGTCATCATAAGGCGGTTAAGCATATTCTTAGATACCTTGTTCACACCCCAAAGTTGGGTCTATGGTACCCCAAGGATGCTAAGTTTGATCTCATTGGGTACACGGATGCAGATTGGGCCGGAGACAAAGTGGGACGGAAGTCCAAACTACAAAAAAAAAGACACATCCGTGACATTTTAGGCCGAACGAAATTCTTTCTGTCATACTTATGACACTTCTATGAGATAATTGTGACAAAACCCGGTATCATCATAGATGTGGTGGGATCCTACTTCTATGACAAAAAATCATGACAGAAAATGGGCTTTTCATCCTAGGCAAGCCGGAGACGCAGCTGCATGACATTCTTTGGGCTGTCCAGGATAGAAATAAGCGTGGTAGAAGCTAGGGCGAGGAAAATTTCGAGGAGTTCCCGGTTACGGTGGGTGGTCGAGGGCCGAGCGATGTGCGTTTCTCTCGTACACGCACGCGCGTGTGTGTGAGGCGTTGGGCTCTAACTGAACCCGAGCAAGGCGTTTGCCTATACTAAACCCGAGCGATTGCACTGCAGGCTACGCGTTACTGAACCCGAGCGATCGATCGATGGCTATTAACTGAACCCGATCGAGCGATTCCTTCGCTACTGCTGCCAACTGAAGCCGATCGATGCTGCCTCTGGATGAACAGTGAGCATTGCTGGGGGTGTATGGATGAACAGTTCTCGGTGGGGGTGGATGAACAGGACCCCGTGGTGTTGCCTCTGGATGAATAGGACCCTGATCGATCGAGTTGGTTGGGGCTGGATGAACAGGACCCCGTGGAGGGCTGGATGAACAGGACGACCCCATGGAGGGCTAGATGAACAGTAGACGGTGGAGGGGTGGATGAACAGAAGATGGTGGATGGCTGGATGAACAGGAGCCCGTGGAGAGGGCTGGTTGAACAGTAGCCGGTGGAGTAGTGCGCGGTGGAGGCTGGATGAACAGGAGCCCGTGGATGAACAGTAGCAGGTGGAGGCTGGAGGAGGTCGATGGTGGATGAACAGTAGCCCATGGAGGATGGAGGAGGTCGACGGTGGAGATGAACAGTATCCAGTGGAGTCCCGTTTTGCAGTACGCCACACCCCTCCCGATGAACAGGACCACTGTTTCGACCGTAGCGCTCCAACACAAGTCCGTTTCCTCCGTTTTGCGGTACGCCACACCCGTCCCGATCAACAGGACCCCGTTTCGACTGTAGAAGGTCCAACACAAGTCTGTTTCCTCCGATTTGCGGTATGCCAAACCCGTCCCAATGAATAGGATCTCGTTTCGAATGTGGCCGGTCGAACACAAGGCCGTTTCCTCCGTTCTGCGGTACGCCATGCCTCGTTTCCATCGGCTGTTCCATCCAAGCCGGTTGGCTCCCACGCGTTCTGTTGCCTCCCAATGAACACGACGCATTTCGTTGCCTCCCGATGAACACGACGCATTCCGTTGCCTCCCCATGAACACGACGACGATGCAGTTTCTCCGTTCCGACCCAGCCATGTACACGAGCCCTGGCCGTACGTATGTGTGAGTAGGCGTTTGAGACCCCGCCCGTATATACGTACGTGGTCGTATTTTATTTCTTGCACACTGGGCGTTGTACGTACGTGTACATGCTACGTGCGCGCCTCTGCTACGACACGTGCGCGCCTCTACATCGACCAGTATGTACGTACACGTTCGCGACTAGAATGACAACGCTACGTATGCTTCAACTAGGTGGGTCCCGACTGTCAGGCACTTCCTTGCGTGCGAAGATGTAGCTGGCGGGTCCCAGCAGTCAGGGGGCGAATCGTTTTTTTTCGGACGCACTTCCTTGCGTGCGAAGATATAGCTGGTGGGTCCTAGCAGTCAGGGGGGAAAAGTTTTTTCGTGGAATACGGTTGCCCGTCCGGTGGGTCCCCGCTGTTAGGTGGAGGAATAATTATTTTGCGCGTAATAAGGAGCCAATTCCTTGTGGCTGCTCTGGACCCAGCTGTCAGCCTATCAACGTACAGTACTCTTCCGATGGAAGTTGTTCCTTGACCATGTTGACCACACTGCGCTGAGAGCACCAGGGCGCTGGACGATGGCGAGGCCTAGGAAGGGGACGACGTGGAGCCGGGGAAGACGCTGCAGTGGATGCCCACACGTAGAGGAGTATGAGGGTTCACTGGTTCGGCTGTGGTGTGAGGCTGCCGTCGCCGCAGAATAACAGGGGGTGTGGGTGAGTAGAGGGATGGCCTAGCCAGCGGTGGGAGTAGTAGGGGGCGGTGAGGCCTTCGCGGCATCACAGCCGGCCACGGGAGACAGGAGCACACGGCATGACCGGTGCTGGTTTGGGCGGCTGGAGCAAGAAGACCAGAGGTTGAAGAAGCACTACGGCCGTTAGATGGATATCGTACAATCACTGGAGCTAGAATCGTTCATATTGACTAACTTGACAAAGCCCTCCGTCCCCGTCAACTTAGTTGGCCCACAAGTCAACCTCCCACTATGGTGGGTCCCAGCTAGCAGGGGGGCATTCATTTTTTTGTGCGTAATAAGGAGGCACTTCCTTGCGTCCGAAGATATAGCTGGTGGGTCCGACCTGTCAGCGGGTGGAACGTTTTTTTCGCAAAATACAGAGGCCCTTCCGGTGGGTCCCAGCTGTCAGGTGGAGGAATCATTATTTTGCATGTAATAAGGAGGCATATCCTTGTGTGGGGTCGTGGACCCAGCTGTCAGTCTCTCCACGTACAGTCCACGTCCGATGGATGTCATTCGTTGACCATGTTGACCAGGCCGCGCCGAGAGCACCATGGTGGTGGACGATGGCGAGGCCTAGGAAGGGAACGACACAGAGCCGGGGAAGACTCGGCAATGGTTGCCCACGTGGTGGGGAGTACAAGGGTTTACTGGTCCGGCTGCCGTCGCTGGAAAATAACATGAGGTGTGGGTGAGTAGAGGAATGGCCGGGCCAGCAATGAAGTAGGGTGGGGTGGTGCGGCCTGTGCGGCAGCACAGCCGGCCATGGGAGGCAGGAGCAGGCAGTTCCACCGGCGCTGGTTTGGGTGGATGGAGCAAGAAGATCAGATATTGAAGAAGCAGCACGACCGTTAGATTAACATCCAACGGTCACTGCTGCTAGAATCGTTTGTGGACTAAGTTGACTAAGCCTTTCGTACACGTCAACCTACTAGACTCACAAGTCAGCCTCCAAATCTGTCCCAAACAGCATACATCCCAAAATTTATAGCCAGATTCAAATTATTTTAAAACTAAATATACCTTAATTTAAATTCAATGAAATTTTACCCACACAAAAACAATGAAATTTAAAATATCAAAATGCAAAAGAAAAAAGTATTTTGGAACTAATTGCCTGTTTGCTGTATTTTTTCATTTTACAACCCATTTATTATTACTTATAGCCCATTTTCTGGGCAAAATGCATCCCTCCTCTTCTTGAAAGATTTCCGGCCCAGCAGGGTGTAGAAAAGCAAGTAGGCCTACGTTGGTTATTTTGCAAAAAACAAAATAGTTGGCTAGCCATTTTTAGAATGGAAAAAAACAAACTCGGCTGGTATGTGCTAAACATATGAAATAAAAGCCTGGGCTAGACGGGCCACAGGTCCCGCACAACCCAGTTGATACCCTTCTCCATCCCAAAAAAACAAAATTACTGCGCTCGCTGCTGGGTCCCTACTGTCATCCTCACCATGTACAGTCATGTCCTTATTCCTCTCAGTTGTTGACCATGTTGACAACACCGGAGGGCGGCGCCGCGCGAGTGAACCAGGGCGGAGGACGATGGTGAGGCCTCGGACGGGAACGAACAGGAGCCGGGGAAGATGCGCAGAGTTTTAGGGTGCGATGTGGCCACGATGCGTGCGCGGCAGCACAACCAGCCGTGGGAGGCGGGAGCAGGCGGTCCCACCGGCGTTGGTTTGGCTTTGGCGGCTCGAGGAAGAAGAGACTGAAGAAACACGACAGACTTTGAATGTCAATCCAACGGTCAAGGTTGGCACAATCGTTTGTTGACTAAGCCGACACCAAGTAGCATACTCTTTTATATATAGGAAGAAAAGAAAAACTGGGCTCGTTCGCCTGATAACATTCCTGAAACAGTGACCGTTCGATCTTGTGTTGCAACTAAAACTGTGAGGAAATAGCGTTCGTCTGTCGTCCTCCTCCCAGGGAACGTTCGCCACATAAGTGACTAGCACCCTTGGTTTTCAATCGAGAGGTCTTGGGTTCAAGTCCCAGGAACTCTCAATTTTGTCCTCCTTCCTTCCTTGCAGAAAAAAGGAAAGAAAATCAAAGACTTGAGAAGGCGTACAGAACAAGCTAGTGTACCAGTAAAGAGACGTTGCTGAGTTTTAGAAAAAGAGAGACGTGCTCCTGTAGCTGGTTCGAATCCAAACCTAGACTATGACTATATATGGTGTTATGCTACTCTGCAAGTAATGAAACTAATATATCCAACGTTCGCTTCTCCTCTTCTCTACTTATGCTGCCTAGCATGCATCAGAAGCTCTGGCTGCAGCAACCATGTCCGCTGGCTGCTCATCCACCTGCTCTTCAGCAGGCAACAACCAGATATGCGCCAAGTCGCCACCCGTACCATCGCCTGTGGGTCTCATCACACCCCTGCCGGCACGTGCACCGCAACCGATTGCTCATCGCAACCCGCTGCCGTTGGTGTGGTGCCACAGCTGCAAATCACGCAGAGTCATCCGTCGCGTCTCAACCACAATCCGCAACCCTGGCTGAGTCTTCTACAAATGCCCTAATCATGGGGTAATAATATGTTTAAGTGTTGTTCTACTGCTTTCAGTTGCTGATTTGTTTAATAGTTTGGTTGATGATCTTCCAATTTGATTCGTGCAGAAAAGGGAAGATTCATGTGATTTGTATTTTTGGGAAGTTGCTGATGTGGGGGAATGCAACTACGCTGATTATTTGGTTAGCCGAGGAATCCCAATACCAGCAGGTTCGAGTGTTGGACAAGTAACTGAAGGAACGGCAGAAGAGGAAGATGCAGAGCAGAAGGTTAAAGACGCAGTTCCTCTGATCATGGACAAGGAACAGCTGCTGAAAGGCCTTGACAGCAATGTGGAGATGAAAGAGCTTGTGAAGATAATGGGCAAAATCGATGTGCGTTGTAGGATGATTGTCTCTTTATTTGCAGTGTATGTAGCACTCGTGATGTATTCAGTGGCTACGACATGAGCACTTTGCTGAAACTAGTAATGAATGAAACCTGTGTAGCAGGTTGGGCGTAGTGTTGTGAACATCTAATGATTTCTATTAACGGAAATCAGGGGGTATCCCCTTTTGCTCATATAAATAAATAGATAGCAGAGGCCCTGTCGGGTCAGCTTTGTTCTCATTCAAAGACGTCGAGCAAATTGCAGTCCAACAGCAAACTATGTCATCAAATTCAAGTTTCACAGCCAAATATGAGTACAACTAAACAACAATGTCATCATGTTTTAGTTGTCATACAATCACCAAACACAAATCAGCATACATAACAAGTGATGTTCTCACGGCAAAATACTAAACAACATGTTCATCAGGTTTCAGTTGTCATAGCAAACACAATTTCACATAGTAGATAAAAACGTCTTCTGACAGGCAAATACGACAAAAGCAATGTAATCATCATCCACAGCAGCAGCGTCAACATCTTCGCCATGTGTATCAGTCTGAATCGTAATTCCCCACGGTGTCATATTCTTCATCCTCAACGTCCTCGAACGTTGGCTTCTTCTTGATCAACTCTTGTATGTCCACAGCACGACAGGCAATCTTTTCGCCGGCGTCATTGACGTGATGGTTCTCAAAGATATTAGGAACATCTGTGTTATCTTGTACATCAGGAGCAGTCTAAGCATCATCTTGTTGTGCAACTTCATTAAACGAATTCCTCTGCTCAAACCTTTGCAATACTCTCTAGTCATCGCTACGTGCAAATGTGTCTTCCAAGAAAAATATCTGTGTTGCTTGATTTGCCAAAATAAAAGGGTCGTTGGTCTGGTACACCGCCTTGACATTGATGGATTTGAAATAATCATCAGCTCTGGGTTTTGCGATCCTGGAAAATAGGTTATACCAATGACAGCACAACAGAACCACACACCAATGATCCTCGAAACTGGAGATATACTGCAACTGAACAATGTCTATTATGTTTGCATACATTTCAGTTGTCTCTTTGTCATACGTATCCGTGCTCATGATGGCACTGTTTTGTGTCTTCCTGCCTTCGTCTCGTGCAAGGGTGTTGTAGCGCACATCTCCAACAACGCAAGATTCCTAATGTCTTACCCGAGTATCAGGACCCATTGCTAGTGAGTAAAGGGCATCATCAACTGCCTGCCCATCCTCCCGCATCTTCTTAACCTATGGTTAGAAAATAGACAAGCTGATCATCTTATGTACTCAATATATTAAAAAAACTGACAGTGCACTTCAAAAGCTTACATGGTTCTTGAACCATTTCGCAAACCCTGCCATAACCAGTTTGTCAATGTTTCTTGGATTTTGCGGCAGTAACTCCTCTTTGTACATACTGCACAACATAGTGATCGCGTCAAACATCTAAATATATAAGAATGTGCTGCAAGTTTAGTAGATTACGATGTATAAGCTGCAGTACTGCACTTACTTGATATAAGGTAGTATCTCAAGACAGTTATTCAACACATACCAAACCATTTTGTCCAAATCTTTAGGTTTGTCCTCTTGTCGACTCTTCCCTGTAACTCGAACAGAATAATCGAAAACATTGAGCCTGGGATTGTCTTCACCCACCTCTTTGCTAAGTTGATCAGTTGTTTCAATGTATTTTGTGCAGAATGTCAACGCTTCTGTAGCAATGTAGGCCTCTGCAATGGAACCCTCGGGTCTAGCTCTGTTCCTAACATAGCCCTTGAAAGTTCCTAGCCGCCTTTCAATAGGGTACATCCAGCCATACTATACTGGACCTCTAAGTAGTGCCTCATCAGGTAGATGAACAGCCAAATGCACCATCACATCAAAGAAGGCTGGAGGATATATCTTCTCAAGGTCGCATAGGATAGTTGGTATCTTGTCTCTAAGACGCTCCAAAGCATCTACCCTGATATTTCTACTGCAGAGTTCCCTGAAGAATTGTCCCAACTCTACAACTGCTCTGTATAAGTCAGGGCGGCCCAATCCTCTAAGGATAACAGGTAAAACCCTTTGAAGTAGGACACGGCAGTCATGAGTTTTCAACCCTTGTACCTTGTTTCCAGCTGCACTGACTCTCCTTTCAGGGTTGGAAGCAAATCCATGTGGGAATCTCACACGTGACAGGACCTCGCAGAATTCTTTTCTTCTTACCTTGTCCAAGATGTACACAGCTGGTGCCATATCCCATGGTTTACCTTCATCTTGCACCTGCAAATCCTTTCTGATACCCAGGTGTGTCAAATCAATCCTAGATTTTAAGGTATCTTTCATCTTGCCTTCAATGTTAAGAAGTGTGCCGATAATGCTGTCACATATATTTTTCTCGATGTGCATCACATCAAGATTATGCCCAGATCCAAATCTTTCCAATACTCCAAGTCCCACAAAGTGGACCTGCGAGTAAACAATAATCTCTCTTCTACTGTGCCATGCTTCCTTTTCCCGCTACCATTACCAGGATGGTTTCCTGGTGTAATATGCCTGACCTTCTCTAATTCCACTTGCAACTCATCGGCAGTGAGCCTCTTTGGCACATCACGGTTTTCATGCTTTGCATTGAACACATGTCTTCGGTATTTTCTAGGATGCGGCTTGTCCTTGGCAAGGAAACGGCGGTGTCCAATGTAACAGATCTTGCTAAGTATTGCGTATGACAGCGGATTCCTGTCACAGCGAACACATGCATTGTAACCATGTGTCGTTCGCCCTGACATAGTGCCCAAAGCCGGATAATCATGGATGCACCAAATTACAACAGCACGCAGAAAGAAATCAGCTGGTGGGCTGCTATGTAGGTCTCGAGTGAGAACACCCTTCCATAGCTGTTGAAGTTCCTCCACAAGAGGCTCCATGAACAAATCAAAATCCTTTCCAGGACTTTTTGGACCTGGGATGAGCAAGGCCATCATGTAGTTTGATTCTTTGGTGCAGACATTTGGAGGCATGTTGTAAGGGATAACAAGCACTGGCCACATGCTATATGTGGCGCTCTGGTGGCCAAATGGGTTAAATCCATCTGAAACTAAGCCAAGTCTAATGTTTCTCGGGTCAGCAGCAAACTCTTTGTGTTTATCATTGAAGCTTTTCCACTCACTACCATGAGATGGATGGCTCATTACATTCTGATCTCTGTACTCCTGGTTCCTAGAATGCCACAGTACATTCTCTCTTGTTTCAGCATCATGAAACAACCTCTGCAATCTTGGTGTAATTGGAAAATGTCTCAGAACATTATGAGGAACCCTCTTCACAGCATCGCCATCTTTCCATCTTGATGATTTGCATTTCGGGCATTCACTTAAGTTGGCATAATCCTTCCGGAACAGAACACAATTATTCTTACAAACATGGATCATATCATATCCAATTCCAACCGCACGAAGGAAATTCTTCATTTTACTGTAGGTGTGTGGCAGTTCAGATGCATCTGGGAAAGATTTGCGGAAAGCAGCCAACATCGCATCGAATGATTTGTTGGTCATCCGCTCAGATGTCTTCACCTGAAGAAAGGTGACCATAGCTGAGAATACTGACAGCTTATTTCCTGGGGTGACATCAATGTTGCATTGTTCCAACATGCGGGCCCACTATTTTTCTTCTGCAAGTGAAAGTTCACGGAATGCACGAGCACTTCATAGCATTGTTTCAATGTTGGTCAAACTCACTGGCTCTGCCACCACCTCCTCCTCGTCCTCTTCCACCTGAGCATCAGGCAGATCAAGATGGTGATCTGCTGCTTCCACGTAGTCAATAACATTAACGTTCACAGGTTCACCATGATGAACCCACCTAGTATATGTGACCGACATCCCATACAAGTGTAGATGATTTTGCACAGTTGACTGGGGTCTTGTAACTAAATTCATACAACTGCTACACGGGCAGAGCACATCTGATTTCGGACCACCGTACTCAGCTTTGATAATGTTCATGAAGTTTTCAACCCCCTCGACATATGCAGCGGAGAATCTTCAAGCAGAAGTTATCCAAGTCCTGTCCATCTGTTAGACATACAAATTAGTTCTTCTACTAGATATTACAGGAATAACATATATGCTTTTTTATGAAGTCCAGAAAAAATACCTAGGTCAATTTCTAAAGCTATGGCAAGATATTTGGACGAGCAGATCTAAGTAACGAAATATATGTAAAGCTAATTCAGCAAACAGATTTGAGTGCTAAATTATGGCAGCTGTTTCAGTGGTCAATGAGCCCGAGCACACAACCATCGAACTATCGAAGGCCATCGCAGATACAAAGATCGAGTATAAAATGGTGTAGAGCTATTTCACCTAACAGATTGGCTACTAGACCATGGCAATCTACGTCACAATAAATATATGGAAGGATATTTTAGCAACTAATCGGCCTTGGCATGCCATCTCAGCTAAGCAGATTGAGTGCAGAACAGGGCAAGGAAGCTTCTTAAGCAGTTACTTCGGCAAATAGTGAGATTAACAGCGTCTATCAGCTAACATTCAGCGCTACACCAACATGAACGGGGCCTCAGTCTAGAATGCGCGTACCGTGGGAGAAGCTGACCGCCGTGCGTCTCCACATGAACGTCGCCAGCGGTGGTGGCGCTGACCGCCGTGCGCCTCCACAAGAACGTAGTCAGAGGTGGCGGCGCGGCTAGAGGACGGCAGTCTACGAGAGCGTACTGTGGGAGCGAGAGGATCGCCGTGCGTCCCCTCGACGAACCGCGGTGCCGGCGTATCGGCGCGGCGGGGAGGGCGGCTTTGGCGGAGCGAATGGAGTGGAGGGGGGACGGGGGGAGGGGCGTTTGGGGAATATTTGGCCGAAGGGCGGTTGAATCGAATTTGGGGGGAATTTTTGTGGGAGGGGGGGAGGATTTTTGCGTGGTGGGCGGGGGGCGTTTGGCGCATGGTCGGTTTCTCCAAATGCAGTCCCACGTGTCAGTGAAGAGGCAAGCCAAAGTGTGTTCCGTTTGCGTGAGCCGTGTGCAGGACGGAACGTGTGTAGGGTGCAATGCGATCGCGACAGGAGTGCTGTGAGTGTACCGCCTTTTTTACTTTTAAACTAGGTGCTTCGCCCCCTCAAAAAAATGTTGCTTCACGCGATCCATCGATACTACTACTAGTAATCCGGTAATCCCGACTAAAACGGCGCGGCCGAGGTCTTTTCCCGCGCGATATGCTGGGAGGTTGGCTTAGTTGGGTTTTTTAGGTTTGTCTCGGTTCAATAAAAAGCAGAGTTGGTGATGATGGTGTGCCTGTCATCCTGCAATATAGGCCGTCCGATCTATATCTAACGGGTAGGAAGGAAACTATGACAATATACCCGCACTCCTATCCACATTTGCAGATAAGGCTTTCCCTCGTTCATCCTTTTCTCCCACAAGATCTTGATCTTCCGTGCACTAGTACTCCTACAATATGTATATTATTGTGAAAGTTCATATACACCGGCCGATATTAATGCAAACACGGCAGATTTTCATTACATTTCAAACTTTTATAAGACAGAAAAACAAAAGAAACCCGACCCTAAACCTATTCTACGGCGGCGACCGACGTCCTCCATCTGCGATCTCTATGTACGGGGGCGGGGTTCAAGACCACTGAAGTGAAGGTGCGGTCTCCGGCGAGGAAGAGTAGAACACGGGATACGGACCGACCAGTTGGCACACCATGCCCTGCCGCCTCCCATGCCCTACTCATCCTCGGAGGAGTCCACGACCTCGGCGGTGCCGGATGTTGGACGGCGGCAAGTAGGACGCGTGGCTGACGGTGCTCCCGTCGTCGGCCGCCAGCGTGGCCACCGCTTGTACGGTCGCGTCCGCATCCGGCTACGCCGCTATTGCGTCGCGAGAGGCGACTTGAGCGAGGGCAGCGACCTCGAGCTTCATCCCCGAAGACAAGCTCTCCCGCAGAGCTTTCGCACTTGCGGTCATGGCGGATGTGGTGTCACGTAGGAGGACGATGCGCTATGGTGTGGAGGTTAGCTGGGCGTTGCCGCTTTAAGTAGCGCATTCCGGTGAGGCCAAGCGTCCGGGTGCGTCATTAAGTCGCCGGAGTTGGTTCCTCGGGCACCGACCCTCTTAACGACGACATACGAATGAACGACATGAATGTGGGCAGCTGGCGCCGGCTGGGAACGCACCGCGCGACGGCGCGAGGGACTAGGGCTTTGGTGTGCCAGGGTAGTCAGCTGTGGTCGTGGCAACGTCGGAGATGCCCTTTGCTCAAGTGCGATCCCCGCATGTCATTGAAAAAGCAAGACGACTCGAGATGGTCTCAGGTCCAGAGGATGCAGTTGGCCACGCTACACCACTCCCCGGACGTGTCGCGGCGCCCCGTGCATCCGCAATGAGCCGGGTGTTGGGGTGTGTTTGGATTGTGGCCAAAGTGCACCTTACCAAAATTTTGGTCATGACCCAAAGATTGGTCTTTGTTTGGATGGTTGCCATTTCTTTAGCATGCCAATGAACTCTAGCCAACTCTAGTTCATTTTTCTTGCCAATGTCGGCCAAATCATGGGCAACCAATACCTCAACCAAAATTTTGGCTACCCAATGCTTTGATGGGGCAACCTTGGGCACAAACCAAACATACCGGTGGTCGTGCCACAGCACAAACGCCACCCTCGGCACACTGAAACCGACCGTGTCTAGACGATATGAGCGTGTCGCTCACCGCGGTCGCCGTGTCCATAGGTGGTGCTGGAGCTGCGCCCCGTTGTTGGCCCCAAAGACCCACATGAACGATTGTCGGTGGCGAGGAGGTCGTGGGCCAGCTTCTCCATTGGACTAGTCTGCGCTACGTCGTCCCGAGAGGTGTGCCCCACATGTCGGTTTCCCTATTTTCCCGGCCATATTCGAGCGTCAGTGCTCCGTGTTGCCCATTAGGCCTTTCACTATGTAGGCCAAGCGTGACAACTTATTGTTTATTTGAGCCGTTCAAGTGTAATCATGTGGCGTTTGCTTATTTCTCATTCCTCTCCAACCCTCTTCTCCATCGATCATGTCACCCTCCAGTCGAGTCCATCCTCCCGGATGCCTCATTTGAACATTCCGCCGAGTATCATTCGCATGTACCCACCCTAGTCCTCTTTCAATAGATCTCCGGACCCCGAGATGAAATCGAGAGGGAACGAGTGGGGGCACGTGATATCTAAGGCGGATTCAACATTTTGAACCGGTGATCATAGCATCCGCAAATCATATATAAAGGGTATTCAATGTTCGTTTCGTTTTTGAACGTACAATATACTCCCTCCTATCCTTTCTACCTTACATATAAGTTTTATGTGTAGTCAAAGTATCTCTACTACTCCCTCCTTTTCCGGTTTATAAGGCTCAATTCAAAAATCTCACCAACCAAGGTAGATGGTGAGTGGTGGAATACCTTTTGGAGTTTGCAAAAGCACCCAATTAAGGCTCTTGTTTTCCTCAAAAAAAGTATGTTTACCAATGCATTAATTGCAATGCATGCATGCAGAAATAACATGCATTGGTCAATTTTCTCTTGATACTTGCATGCAATGATTTAATGCACCTTGGAATCTGAACATGTGATGGGAAACAACCAAATTGAGCCTTATAAAATGGAAAAAATTAAATTTTGAGATAAGCCCTATAAACCGGAAAGGAGGGAGTATGATAAAAAAGGTATCAACATTCAACAACACCCAATCAATATTGTTAGATTCGTATGTACTCCTAGATTTGTACTCGAGATGGTTTCCAATTTGACTATTGACAAGATTAATAGTACTCCTTTCACATAGCTGAGTAAGTCATCTTAGGCTGTGCACCGTGACCAAGGAGGAGGGGAAAACAAGAGACATTAATGTTTATTTGCTAATTAATAGTATTGCATGCAATGAACTAACCACCGCATGTCATGTTTGATAGTCTCAGGTCATTAAAAGCATGCACACCCTCGTCTCTTATTGGTTCATATGTCAAGAAACAAGAAACAAGGTAGAAGTTAATGCACCGCGCCTACGTGTTTTGGGATTATTTGGGTTTCGTAAGATGACTTACACACCTAGACGGAAGGAGTGCATGAGATGTATAATGTGAAAATTATATCATTGGAAACTCCTTTCACATACGAAATTGACCATATGCTTTGTGTAAGTTGCATGTCATATATTATTACTCTAACATTTGGTCAAAGTTAGCCTCGAAAAACACATTAGACCCTGTATGCTTTGTGTAAGTTGCATGTCATATATTATTACTCTAACATTTGTGTAAGTTGCATGTCATATATTATTACTCTAACATTTGGTCAAAGTAGTATAGTGGAAGTGGATCCTCTGACGTAGGTATCCCTGCCTTACCCTCCCTTTCGGTCACTTACTGGCGGACCCCATGCTTGCTAGGCCCTGCATGTCAGTTACTCAATGGGTTCGGCCACGTCAGGGGATCCTCATCCGTAGTATACTCCCTCTGTTTTTATTTACTCCGCATAAAATGGAGGGAGTAGTGGTATAATAAATGACGTGGGCGGGGAGGGGGAGGGACGTCGGTTTGCTCTCAACTGCGGTCCCACAAGCGAGCGAAAACGCAAGACGTAGCGCGTTCCATTCCGTGAGCGACGTGGAGGGTCTAGCATGCCGGGCTGCAACACGAACGCGACAAGAGCGATGTAGAGTCAAAACCGATTGACCGGTCGTCAACGGAACCACTATTCACACCAGAACCTTCGTTGCTCGGCCTACGCCAGCCACTGCCCTAAAACCACACCAAATCTCCAGCCCATTCCCCCACCTCCCCTAGCCCGCATCAAGCGTCCCCTAGTTTGCCGGAAAGCCATGGTGCACCGCAAGATCACTTACTACAAGATGCTGACGCCGGAGCACCACGCAGAAATCGCGGCGGCGGTCGGCGCCACAGACCTCCGTTCCCAAGCTCGCTTTGCGGCGGGCCAATCCCCGAGTTCTTTGGAGCCAAGCTACGAGGAGGAGGAAGCCGATCCAATGTTCACTGCAGAGGTCGCGACGCAGAAGGAACCCGATGGGTATGAGACGATGGACGTCGACTTCGTGCCGGCGTCCGAGTCCCCCATGATGCAGGCGGACCAGCGGTTCAACATGGCGATACTAAAGGAGGACTGGGAGGCAGAGGCTCAACTCGACGCGGAGAGCACGCATGCCGCTGCCATTGAGGCTCTCCTGCAGGCGGAACCGGATGTCGTGGATGTGAACCGGGCGGCGGAGGCTCAACTTGAGGCGGAGCGCGCGGATGCCACTGCCGTCGAGGCCCTCCTGCAGGCGGAACCGGACGTCCTGGACATGAACCGGGCGGCAGAGGCTCGACTCGACGCAGAGGGCGCTGATGCCGCTCACATCAACGCCCTCCTGCGGGCGGAACCGGAAGTCCTGGACTTGAACCGAGTGGCAGAGGCTCGACTCGACGCGGAGCGCGCGGATGCCGCTCTCATCGACGCCCTCCTGCAGGCGGAACCGGAAGTCCTGGACTTGAACCGGGCAGCGGAGGCTCGACTCGATGCGGAGCGCACGGATGCCGCTGCCATCGAGGCCCTCCTGCAGGCAGAACCGGACGTCCTCGACTTGAACCGGGCTGTGCTCTCGTCCATGCAGAGCACCCACATGCTCCGCTTGAACGAGTAGCTGGAGGCCGAGGACAACCACGGTGCGGAGACACACGTCGGCAACGACGGCTGGTTCGCGCCGGCAGCCATAGACGACGAGGCCGTCTCTTTTCGCGAGCAGTGATAGTTTTTCTTTATGTTGTTATTTTTATTATTATGGATCTTTTGTTGTGTAAAAACATACTATTTGTTATGCAAGTCGCCTGAGTCTACCATTTCAGGCGGTTGGATGAATATCCTACGTGTCCTAACCCTTATTTCCTTCTTCCTCACCTCTTCTTCTTCCCCAACAGACCACCGCATGGGCCGTACGGATACTCTGGTTGGATAAACATACTCTATGAACAAAAATTATGTGTCAGCGATAGGATGGCCGAGTTTGGTTTGTTCACATGCGACAGCATGTGTCAACGAGGGTGCGTTACCTTGGTTGGGTTTGTGGCGTGCAGGAGCGAAGTGTGAGGGTGTGGTGCGACCGCGGCGTGCAGGAGCGACCGTGTGAGGGTGCGGTGCGACCGCGACAGCCGTGCGCAAGTGTACCTCCTTCTCATTTTGAAAACTTTAGGCAAGCTTGGCAAAAATGTGTGGCGAAGTTTGGCAATGCAAGGCCTAGACCCAAACAGGATAAGTACGTACTACCTCTGTCCGGGTTTATTGGTCCCCATTGTATTTCGTGCCAAATTTTAACCATAGATTAAACTAAGAAAATGTTCACGCATGTCACCAAACATTATATTTTTCAAAACTATGTTCAAATACGAATCCAATGAGATAATTTTTCTTGACATGCATTAACATTTTGTTAGTTAAGTCTTTAGTCAAAATTTGGCACAAACTATAAAAGGGACCTATAAACCAGGACGGAGGTAGTACGTACTTGGAGTACTAGTGTTAAAAAGAAAGGCGGGGTTTTCCTTCGATACAAATCCTCGTTTCACGTGTCAATTAATGCGTATTTTTTTTCTCGAAAGACCAAAAAGCTAACCATCTCACTCCTCGTCGCTTGACTAATGCAGCGCCATGCAAACGAACCTTCTCACTTCCGCATGCATGCAGGGGATATTAATATCCTTGGTTGGTAACCCCATCAATTTTGCCTCGATTAGTGTTAGTGGCCCTTTGCAAATTGTAATTTTGATATATTGGCCTTGTGTACAAAAAAATGGAGGTACTAACTATATTTGAATTCCTTGCCCATTGCGGTGACGTCGACGTTTTTTTTGTGTTTTGGCGAAGTGCATTCGACGGAGAACACCATTGAGGGAGACCACGGTAAGTCGTTCGCAAGTGCCGCCTGCAAGCCGAGACAACCACCTTATTTGCATCTAGGAAGTCCTTTACTACTACCTCCGTCCTGGTTTATAGGTCCCCTTTGTAGTTTGTGTCAAATTTTGACTAAAGATTTAACTAACAAAATATTAATGCATGTCAAGAAAAATTATCTCATTGGATTCGTATTTGAACATAGTTTTCAAAAATATAATGTTTGGTGACATGCGTAAACATTTTGTTAGTTTAATCTATGGTCAAAATTTGGCATGAAATATAATGGGGACCAATAAACCCGGACAGAGGTAGTAGTACTACTACTAGGAGTACTAGTGCGGTGAGATGGTTTCTCGAAGAAGACGATGGAGAAGTGGAGTCAGCGAAGAGTGAAATGATAGTTGCTTCATCCATGCTTTGTGATTTGATGCCTCACTGCTTTGTGATTTGTGATAGAAGGGACAGGGGAGTAGACTCTATGCTCTATACTGTACTACTCCTACATGTGTCCAAGCATGGGAGAAATAGGAGAGACGTTGCATTTTTCTATTCCTTCAATCAATCAATCAGGGAGCTTCGGTTCCATCTTTTTGGCTTTGGCAACGCCGTCCACAATGGTTCCCACGATGCCAAAAGCTATTTTCACATTTGGCTACACATTGTGGATGCCCTTAACCGTACCACTTGGTTTTGTTCCTGTGTGCTATCTATACAAATCTCAATTATATTGATCTAAAAAATTATAGAATCAAAGATTAGTAAAAAGGAGGTGATTTTGCCACGCGGATGGCGGGGGAGGTTTCTTATTTTTGGAGGACGTTGTCCTGGCGGTTTGCTAACATGCGGTCCCACGTGTCAGTGCTTTACCAAGCTGTAACACCCACGATGCGTCTATATCTCCCACGTGTCGAAGCACGACTTAGAGGCATAACCGCATTGTGGTTTTGTCGCAAGAAGGATCATCTTCACACAATCCCATGTAATGAACAAGAATGGGATAAAGAGTTGGCTTACAATCGCCACTTCACACAATGAACATATAATTCATACATCATTCAAAGCACACACATAGTCCGACTATGGACGAAGCCAAAAGAAAAAAAGATAACCCAACTGCTAGATCCCCGATCGTCCCAACTGGGCTCCACTACTGATCAACATGAAATGAAACATGGCAACGACCAAGATCTTCGTTGAGCTCCCATATAAGCTCGGTTGCATCACCTACACTGGTATCATCGGCACCTACAACTGTTGGTAGTATCTGGTGAGTCACGAGGACTCAGCAATCTCAAAACCCGCGAGATCAAGACTATTTAAGCTTATGGGTAGGAAGTGGTAATGAGGTGGAGTTGCAGCAAGCACTAAGCAAATATGGTGGCTAACATACGCAAGTAAGAGCGAGAAGAGAAGCAACGGAACGGTCGAGAAGCTAGAAGTGATCAAGAAGTGATCCTGTAACTACTTACGCACACACATAACACAAAGACCGTGTTCACTTCCCGGACTCCGCCGAAAATAGACCATCATGGCTACACACGCGGTTGATGCGTTTTAATTTGAATCTGGTGTCAAGTTCTCTACAACCGGATATTAAAAAATTCCCATCTGCCACATAACCGCGGGCACGACTCTTGAAAGTTTATACCCTGCAGGGGTGTCCCAACTTAGCCCATCACAAGCTCTCACGGTCAACGAAGGATATTCCTTCTCCCAGGAAGAACCGATCAGTCTCGGAATCCCGGTTTACAAGACATTTCGACAATGGTAAAACAAGACTAGCAAGAGCACCCGACTGTGCCGACAAATCCCGATAGGAGCTGCACATATCTCGCTCTCGGGGCACAACGGATGAGCAATCCGTACAACTAAAACCAGACCTCAAGTTTCCTTGAGGGGGCGCTGCAAAGGGCTCTAGTTTGGACCAACACTCGGAGGAGCACTGGCCCGGGGGGGGGGTTAAAATAAAGATGACCCTTGAGTCTGCAGAACCCAAGGGAAAAAGGCTTAGGTGGCAAATGTTAAAACCAATGTTGGGCCTTGCTGGAGGAGTTTTATTCAAAGCGAACTGTCAAGGGGGTCCCATAAATCACCCAACCACGTAAGGAACACAAAATCAAGGAACATAACACTGGTATGACGGAAACTAGGGCGGTAAGAGTGGAACAAAACACCAAGCATAAGGCCGAGCCTTCCACCCTTTACCAAGTATATAGATGCATTAATTTAAATAAGAGATATTGTGATATCCCAACATAATCTTGTCCATCATGGAGCAATCTTCAACTTCACCTGCAACTAACAACGCTATAAGAGGGGCTGAGCAAAGCGGTAACATAGTCAATCAACGGTTTGCTAGGTAGGGTGAAAAAGGTTACAGATTGACATGGCAATATGGGAGGCATGATAAACAAGTGATAGGTAGCGCAGCATAGCGATATAACGAAGCAACTAGCAAGCAAAGATAGAAGTGATATCGAGGGTAATGGTCATCTTGCCTGAGATTCCGCTAGAAAGAAGAACGAGTCCATGAAGAAGACAAACGGACGTAGTCGAACGAATCCTCACAACTCCGGAACGAAACCAAAGCTAATGAGAGAAGCAAACCGGAAAGAAGCAAACAACATGGTAAACACACAAGCATAAACATGTCATGATGCACAAACAAGTATGATGCATGTCCGGTTTAATGAGGCATGGCATGGCAATATGCACAAACAACACTACAAGTTAAGTGGAGCTCAATATGCAACGAGTTGCATATTGACGAAACACCACATCAATTATTTAGTTCTCTCTCGTTATAAGCTACTCAACAATATTAAATGTTATTAAACATGGCAAGGGGTGAAGCATAATTAAACTACCTATTTAGGCAAGTTTAAATGATGCCGGAACAACTAACAACAGTTCCGGAAAATCCCCACATATTATTTAGCAATTTAACGCAAACAACAATTTTAAACATTTTAATTGTTGTTATCATGATGCGGATGACATATGCAAGTTATATGCAATTTTTATGAAAATGTTGACATAAGCATGTTATGAAGCATTTCTCACCGTGGCGGAACGAAAGGGGTGCCACGGCAACGAATTCAAAAATGATGCCACGGCAACATATCGATCTCGATAACTTGATTGAGATACCGATGCAAACGAGAAGTGTGCGGATGTGTAGAACACACAAGAGATGGTGGGGTGCTCCTGACTACCAGGTTCCCACGGGTCGACGGCATGGCAAACGAGGAATGTGCAAAGACCTCTCTCGGACATGGTGCAAACACAAGCATCTCATACAACACATGCATTTGGTCCACGGTTGAACATCTCGGGGTTATACCTTTGAAGCGTGCATTTCGAGGCGGTTCAAAATCGTCGAGGGAAGTAGTCGTACACATGCCGTAGTGGAAGTAGTGGTTCACATGGTGACGGTAGTGGAAGTAGTCGTTCTCGCGATAGTAGTGGTACACATTTCGTAGATGGTAGATGTTCGGGGTCATGGCAAGGAACTTGACGTCCATGGGGTCTTCGAGGTCGACGGTAGTGGTACACACGTTGTTGGGGTACTTGTCGGTCCGGTCTTGGCAAAGGTAGTTGTACACGGGTCGTAGTGGTACTTGGTGAATCCCGAAATGGTCTTGACCTTCCGGCGAGACGACATGGTCCCGAGCAGTCTCGATTCTTGACGGTCTTGGCGATCCAAAACGGCACAAGTGAGATGCACATCCACGGAGTCTTCACACTTGGGCTCTGGGTAGGACTTGAGGGTCTCGGTGGCGGCCAGAGGCAAGTGGCGACGCGCGCGTCACAAGAGAGGTGGTACGTAGCAGGAGGTTGCCGGCAATGATGCACTAGGGCGCATCTGCGACTGAGGCGTCGCGTGTGATGTGTGTGGCCACGGGAAAAGGATCCAGGGAGGAGAAGACAAGGGGGACGGCGGCGACGTCCTGATGCTGCTGCGGTCGGGCGTGAGCGCCATAGCTGCAGGCGTGTGCGTGCTGGGAGACGAACAAGGAGGCGGAGAAGAGGCACAGGGTGCCGGGGAAGATGGAGGAAGATGGAGGGCGACGCTGGAGATCGGGCGCAGGGAGCTCCTCTCCCTGGCTCGATGTGTGCGAGTGGCGGCGCAGGGAGGGGAATGAGGGAGCGAGCGAGGGATCGAGAGAGAGAGGGCTAGCGAGCGAGGGGTTAAGGGGATCGATTGGGCTAGGGTTAGGAAGGACTGTGGGGAAGCAGGCCGGCCTGGCTGATGGGCTCTCTCTCACTCTAAAAATAAATACATAAAAACAAAACAGAGATAAGAAAGAAAAGAAAGAAAGGTTAGGGGTGGAGCTTGAGCAGGAGGGTATTTTTCTCGGACTCATAAAAATGAGCTTGTTCCAAGAAAAATGGTGTGGGCAAGATTGCAAGAATTAAATTCAAAGTCATTTGAATTTAATTCAAATGGTTTGAACAAGGACAAGGATTTAGAAGTGTCCAAAAATGTTGAGAATTTAGGAGGAGCCACAATAAATGGAGAAAGAATTGTTGGCAAAGTTTGAGGCAAGGAATTTAGATAGAAAATGCATGGAACTTAAACTGCAGGTGTGTTATGGTGATTCCAAAGTTAATGGAATATTTATTATAGCTCCTTAAATACTAGGATGATATGTTATAAAGAGAAATCACCATGTGAAATTCCCTCGTTTTAAATGGACCGAAGATCCATGCAATTTATTTAGCTGAGTTATAAAATTAAATGACATGATGGCATGATGCAATGCAAATGATGCAACAAACAAAAGAAATCACACGACGAAACTCGGAGTAGCTGGAAGTCTTCTGGAGCGTCGGTCTCGGGGCGTTACACAAGCTGATCCGCGTCCCACATGAGGCAGAACAACGGCAGAAGCAACACGTGGTTAAGTTGAAGAAGATGAGGGAGAAGCAACCAAGCTGATCCGCGTCCCACATGAGGCAGAACAACGGCAGAAGCAACACGTGGTTAAGTTGAAGAAAATGAGGGAGAAGCGAATTCAACAACGAGTGAAATGATGGTTGCTTCGTCCTTCCAACTTCTTTTTTTAGCATTATTACTTCGTCCCTCCAACTTAACTGCGGGAAAGGTGCAGCTTTGTGATTTGACGCCTCATTGCTCATTACTACGCCGACGCCATGACTGGGGTGCTTCATCATGGCTGCTCTGCACTGTATTCCGGTATGGCACGTGGACCCGGTAGCTTGATGTCCCACATGTCGGCGAAAGGGACTAGAAGATTTATGAAAGCGAGCGCTCCACTCTTACGACGGAGGAGTAGACGACACGACGGCCCAGTGAACTATCATTGTACTGTATAGTACTATAGTTTTGCTGTTTCGCACGATCCATTGATACAAACCCGATTAAACAGGAAAGGGCGGGATTTTTACCACGCGGTAGATGATATTGGCCATACATTTCAAAGGCAATTTTAATGTATGCAAACTAAATAATTATAAGTAACAATATGATATCTAGTAAAA
Organism: Triticum timopheevii; assembly: GCA_963921465.1. NCBI lineage: Eukaryota > Viridiplantae > Streptophyta > Magnoliopsida > Poales > Poaceae > Triticum > Triticum timopheevii. Next base: position 353,172,210 of record OY997264.1, read on the forward strand.
CTAAAAACTAATATGATTTATTGTGTTAGAGTGTAGTAGTAGTGTTGTATTGCATAGTTGTTAGATGTAACATGCGAGAACGTGTAGAGATATAGTTTTGAAGGGCCTACAGAGAGAAAAGCATAGTACGGTCACCGAACTTCAGAATAAGCTGATTACGGTCACTATATACGTTTTGCGGTGATTATCCGGTTACTTGCTCACAGTTCAGCATCGGATTGCACTCTGTTGACCGGCCAAATAGTCTGAGTGGCGCCATGTTGACTAGTTAAATTGACCACGTTCCTTGTGGGTCCCACCTGTCAGTTCGCATAGGGAAAAGGTCAGATAAATACAAATTTACGCAGGCGCGACAAGGCTCCAACCCGTGTGCAGGAATCACCTGGTTGTGTATGTGTCTGTCAGGGCCTAATGTGTGCGCATGCACGTGTAGGTTGAGCACTTGAGCGTGAGAGTGTGTGTTGGTCGTGTGGTGTACTGGTGTGTGCATGCATGCATGCGTGTGTGCGTGTGAGTGTTGCGTGCATGTGTGGCTGCGTGTGTACGTGTGAGTGTTGCGTGCGTGCGTGGGTGCATGTGTTTGTGTGAGTGTTGCGTGGATGGAGTTTGTGTGCATGTGTGTGTGTGTGTATAATCACCACACTAGCTCCTGTGTGTTAAAACAGACGGCTCAGCATACCAATACAAGGCCACCTTGTCCGCTGTGCCCGCGGTCATGACTTCGCACCACCATCAAAATATTTTTTTGTCGTTTGCTTTCATTCTTACTAGCAAGATGCCCGTGCGTTGCACTTAACATCAAGATGCATTTGTATGACTTGTTTATCTTGTGAGAGAAAAGGATGAACGAGGTAAGGCCTTATTTGCAAATGGGGAGAGGTGTGTGGGTACCTTTTTGCAAAACTGCCATAGTTTCTTTCCTATCCGTCAGATATAAATCGGACGGCCTATATTGCAGGATGGCAGGCACACCGTCATCACCAACTCTATTTTTTATAAGAGAGTATTTTAAGTATTTTATAATAGTGTAGATGTAGAGTAGATACAAGTCGACAGGTGGGCACGATGTTAGTGAGATAATGTGATGCAACACTATATTAGGTGCCACGTGGAGCGTTCAACTGGTCAACTAGTCATGTCATGAGCAAATACAAAGTTGTACGGTGAGCCCGTGACTGTATAATAACCACTAAATGTAAACGGTGACCGTAATGAGTGGATTATGAAGTCCAATGTATGTATCGTGCTTTCACTTCAAATACAATGATCGTCATTGCATATATCGCGAGAGAAAGATGAAACACGCGTGAATTTTCTGTGGTTTACTTTTAGAGGACATGGAGATAGTTTTGTGTGCATACGTGAAAGGGCCGTACAGGGGGGGTATGCGATGGAGAGAGAGATGCTCTTCATTTCTCTTTATTATGACTAACTTTGTATATAGTATAAAAATATACAAATTCACAGTGCGGAATAAATATCATTGTGGGCACAATGCAATGCAAATTAGTGTTCGTACTCCTCCATATAACTTTGTAATGTTGTATATATGTAGAAACTCTAAAATAATTTTTTGGCCACACTTTATTCAAAAGGAATGTTGTATGCGAAATAAACGTGAAAAGAGGGCTTTTTAGATCAATGGGGTACGTGATGTAACATGTGTGAATGTGTAGTTGATGCATTTGGCGGGGCCTAGAGAGGTATGTGTGTGTATTACATATTCGAGAGAGGCATGGATAGAGGGGCCGACGGGGTGGGTGGGAGAGATAGCACGAGAAATGAGGGTGGTCTAGAGAGAGAGAGAGACGAATATGACATCACGACAAGAGATTCCATTCCCTTGAGTGTGTATATGCAAGGGGGAGGGAATAGAGGCACCAAAAGAATTTTTCTGTGTGTGTGGTGTTTGTGTTGGTATGTGTGGGTGTGAGAAGATAATGAGACGTGGGGGCAGAGGGTGTGTCACCGCGTGAGGTCCGGTGGGTCGAGGTGAGGCCCTTTGTTCGGTTCCGTCCTGCGCCACATTGGTCGGCCCATGACACATTTAGGAAGACCCATGGATGACTAGTCGTACAAGACAAAGATAGCAGAATTGTGAAGGACTCTGTGTCCACTAACAAAGCCAGCTAGGATTTGTAACCCTAGGTTCTCGGACTAAGGTAACCCCTCTATCTCTGATATTACTATTCATCCGACCTAACTTTAAGGGGCATCCTACAGAATGCTCTGCTAGAATCATACTCGTCGATTAGGAAGAGAGGTGTGAGATAATGCTTGAGAGACAGGCGTAAAGATAATGTGCATACATGAGACACGTAGGCAGGTCCATGTATATAGAAAGGGTCGATGAGGATTGTGCGTGTGTATGTTTGCGAGAGGAAGAGTGCTTGTGATAAAGGTTAGTGAAAACAGTTGTAAATGGTTACGAGAGGGAGGGAGGGTTATATCTATAGAATATGTGCGAGAAAGACACCTCGGGAGAGAGTGTGTGAGCATGTGTGAGGGACCACCGATGGAGAGTGAAACTACACGTAAAAGACTGCTCTACACATTGATTAAAGCTATAAATTGTATCCAAATATTAGGATGGGATCATGATATTTGCAATTCGCGTAAGGAGCGGTCATTGATCCATCAGGCATCTAGATTCTATCGAATTTGAGCATGTCTATGTTATTATTCTACACAATTGATCCACATAGTTAGTATTTTGAACTCCAGACAATGCATCGCTTTAGCAATCGAATATAAACGTGAGTATAGTTCATGTTGTGTGTGTAAAGCACATTATACATACGAAAGTTACACAATGGACATTTATAAATAGCTACCTATGAACTAGTATACATTTGAATTCAACCTAAGGTGGTTGAAAAAATCGAATTCAACATGAAGTCCATTCAATTATTTGAATTTGATATCATGGCATTTGTAAACCATACCTAAACTATGGGGGTACCAATCTTTGCTCTGATTTTGTAGATAATAGCACATGTAGTCGTGTACAAAATAGATTCAAATTTAGCTCCTCCATTCCAAAATAATCATAGTTATAGGATTTTCAAGTGTCAAAATTCAAATGGAAGCGGATAATTTAATGAGGTTTTCAAACATACAAGGTCAAATAATAACGTTGTCTATTTAGGTCAATCCTCATAGTTCAAGAGTACTCTAAACGTGAATGCTTGTGTTTCAAAATTTCGAACGAAGCGCCAAAAGAGCCTCTACTCGCCCGAAACCGCATGAGACCAATGTTTGGTAGTACAAGGAAATTACTTTTCTAATAACTCCGGCCTGTGAAACCTACCGGCCCGACGTCCAAAGGTCTAAACCGGGGTAGGTTTGTAGCTTCATCTATACGCCACACAACCGCCTCCGAAAAACATTCATACACGATGGCCGCCTAAGCACACATGCGCGCGGCCGAACTCGCTCCCGCCCACTATTTGGGACACCTGGGATTACCATCCTACCCCCGACCCGCGGTAGGTCCGAAATTTAAGAGGGGGGCAAAGTTTGTACTTTCCCCAAATTTCAAACAAGTGCGTCCCATCTTCTGTTCAAAAAAGCCAAAAACAAGCGCGTCCCAGACCGAAACATGGTTCCCCCCCACCCGTCTGATTCCCCATTCGTACTCCGTGGGCGCCAAAACTACCTCTCCACCAGCCGCGAAGCCCCGGCGTCCTCCGTTCGCCACCCAATCCCACCCATCAACCACCGCCCTCCTCCACCATGCCGGAGCCGATACCCCGACGTCGTCGTCCACCGCAACCTCAACCGCAACACCCTCCATGGCTAGTAGTTGAAGCCGAGGCCGAGCCGTCCGTACCCGAGCCAGTTCAACCATGCCGTCCTGCGCCTCACCGCTGCCGCTCCAAAGATTTAACACCCTCCACCGCACCGGAGCTGTTCCTGCTACGCCATCCTTCACCGCCTCGGATCTGCTTCCCCTCCGCCGACATACAGCCATGGCAACACAGTCAACAATTTGGCCATGGGTTCGTCCAAGCCTGCACCCTTCAGAACATCGGTTTCCCCGGTAAAAACAAGAAGATCGGCGAGACATGTGGAGGTGACCACACCGGCAACCGAAGAAGGTACTCCTCTTCCCTTATTCGTGCAAATCTTACATCTCTGCTTGCACGGTATTCATCCCGCAGAAGACACTAGTTGACCGCTTCTTCTTGATACTAGATGTTCCTAGTAACTCGCGATGCACAAGGTTTCTCCTCATATACTATTTCACCTTAGCTAGAGGTCCGTCGCCCCCCTGAATTTCAATTTCTGGCCAGTTGATTCCCAATTAACGGAAGCATTCCCCGGTGTAACAGGCGCTAGTACGACTATTACGCCGGGGAAGCAGCGCCTTGGTGTTTATCTTAGGGGCGTCTGTGGCCCAGAGCTACTGGCGCCGATCTGGAGGTCGGTCGGGATTAAAGGGATGGCTTGGGGGCCCTGCCAAGCACAGCGGTGGTGTGAGGTCGATGGGAGGGCGGGGCGACGGAGGCATGGGTCTGGGCCGGTGGTCGCTGGCGGTTCGTGAAAGATCATCAACAGTGACTGGCGGGAGGTAGACGAAGGTCATCTGCCCGTTCCTTATATATCGAATGGTTCATTAAAAAAATCGACTGACCTATTTATTTTCAGTCGACTGTTATCTTAGATATGACCACATGTGGTGGTGTGCTGGAGGAGTACCTGCATTTCCTGTGCTCATATATTACAAAATCATACGGAGTAGAATCTAATTTTGTTTGCCATGCAATGTTGTAGAGCTATCATATGTCTCCTGTCATTTATTTTTAAGCCACCTGCTATCTGCTACTTTTACAGTGCACTAGTTCTGCACACACTTCACCCATACTCTCACTATTGTGTTTTTATGCAAGGGTATTTCAGACTCTCCTGCCGAAAGAGAAGCAGCAAAGAAAAGAGAGAAGTCGCTCTAGCTTGGTATACGGGTAGGCAAGACACGTTACAACGCTATAAAGGGTGCAGTGTCAGCAGATGGAGACGGTAAACGTAGCTCTGTAGTTGATGACCTCGCTCGCAATGAACCACCATCCCAGGTGCTTGCTTTAACTTCGCGGTGTCATATGTGGTTGAATGTTAGTGTCTAGCTTGTATTCGAAAGGCCGAAGTTGGTCTTTATTAAGATAAGGAAAGATATTTTTTACATGAACCACCATCCCGTGAGCACCAGAAGACAAATAGCTAGTCAGGGCACTGGCCGAGCCAGTGACAAGCCCAGCAAAGACAGGCATCACCTAGAAGCCAACTAAAAAGCCGCGATGGTGGCGAAGCAGCCCACCTCCCACCAGGCTCTCAGGTCCTAGATGATCATGTTCACCACTCCAGCCGAATGTCTAGCTTGTATTGCTTCCAATTTGGTTAAATTGCATCTGCTTAGCTTACACATTATACCTTTGAATATGACATGCCTTTCTGTTTTTGGTACATACTAGTACATCTGTGTATTAACCATGTTCTTACATCAAACTAATGTTCTTGTGGATCCCTCATTAATCACTTATGACGAGGCAGGCAGGCAAGGGGACTACTCCTCATTTAAAGAATGCAGCGTCAGCCTCCCGACATGATTCTCAAGAAACAGAAATGCTAGATGAAGATAGTGAACATAGCTCTGTAGTTGATTACAGCATTTCCCCTACACTAGCATTACAGGTGCTTGCTCTAACTTGGCAGCGTGATATGTGGTTGCATGTTGCATATGGTGTCTAGATTGTAATTCTTCCAATCTGGTTAAACTGCATGTGCTAGTCTACTTAGCTTATACTCCTGTAAATGTGACATTATACCTGTTAATGTGACATGCCTTCCTGTATTTAGTACATAGTACATCTGTCTATTAAGCATGTTCTTACATTAAACTATTGTTTATTTGTATCCCGCATCAATCAATATGACCAGACACCTTTAGTATATGCAGTGCGATATTAGTTGCATCTTTCATATGATTTATAGCATGCACTGCTTCTAATTTGTGAAATTCCATTTCTGATGGGACGCTTTTAACTTGGCAGTCATATTGGTTGCATCTTTCATGTGGTGTCTAGCTTGCATTGCTTCTTATTTGCTGGAATGGTTTCTGCTTAGTTTACATAAACAGTTGTGAACATGCCATGCCGTCCTGTTTTTCGTACATATTCCATCCTGGTATCATGTGTTTGCCTTACATCAAAGTAGTGATTGTCAGTATCATGCATGAATGAGTTCTGAAGAGAGAATTTTATTGCTTTTTCTTGTCGGTTTTACTTGACAATCCAAAATCAATAAAGCGAAAGGAAGTTAGCAAGGCAGCGGATAAAGGTGCTCCTTCCAAACGGAGGGCCTCTACAGTTTCTACTCCTCCACACCCCCAAGATGATTTCCAAGACAACACATGCATAGACACTCAACAAAGTTGTGTTTATGATGAGCACGTCTCCCCTAGTGCAGCATCACTGGTGCTCCCTCTAACTTGGCACTGTTATATGTGGTTGCATGTTATGTGTGATGTCTAGCTTGTATTGCTTCTAATTTTGTTGAATTCCATCTGCTTACTTTACACATTATACTTGAATAAGACACGTGTTCCTGTTTCTAAAACATACAATATCTGTCTATTACACCATGTTCTTACATCAAATTACTACTGTTGTGTAACCTGCAACAATCACTTATCATAAGACACGTTTGACTTTGGAGTGTGATATAGGTTACATCTCACATTCTTTTCTAGCTTGTACTACGAATTTGTTGAAATGGCACTTATGACGAGACAGTTTTAACTTGGTAGAGTGATATTATTTGCATCTTTCATATGGTGTCTAGCTTTCATTGCTTCTAATTTGTTGAAATGCCTTCTCCTTAGTTTACACATCATAAGCTGTGAATATGCAATGCTGTGAATATGCAATGGCACTAATGACGAGAGACCTCTAACATGGTAGTGTGACGTTGTTTGCATCTTGCATATGATTTATTTCTTGTACTGCTTCACATTTGTTTAAACGCCATTTATGCTGAGACACTGTTAACTTGGCAGAGCGATATTTGTAGCATCTTTCATATGGTGTCTACCTTCCATTGCATTGCTTCTAATTTGGTGAAATGTCTTCTTCTTAGTTTACACATCATAGTTCTGGTTATCTCTTCCGTCCTATTTTTCATACATATTACATCCTCCTATCATGTGGTTGTCTAACATCAAAGTTTTATTCGTCTGCATCATTCATTAATTTGTTCTGAAGAACTAAATTTTATTCGTTTTTCTTGTCGGCTTGACTTAACGTGGCACAGAGAAAGAGGAAGAAACAGAGAATGGCAGGGAATGAGAAGCGGATGAATCCTGCAAATTCTGCTGGTACTGATGGTGCAATAGAAGGTGAAAGTCCAGCGGAAAATTCTACAAACACGGCATCCCATGCTACACGAACTGCAAAAAAATCCAAACAGAAACAAATAGCTGCCACCAAACAAGCAGAGACAGCCCTAGTTCTTGCAACACCTACCACAGTACTACCATCTACACGACATACTCGTGCGTCAACTGAGCTAGCAGCACATTCCCAAGCTCCCTTGCCACCTGACACTACTTCACAAGCACTCTTGACACAAGACGAGTTGGCAATATCAGATGAACCTTGTGAGCTTCAACAGCAAGAAGGTAGTTGATGGAGTCAAGTTACAGTTGCATGCTTCTTTATATGTAGTCTCACAGTTTGATGTACACTAACACTTCCTATGTTTGTTGTTGGACTAGCACCTAGGCGCAAGAGGAAACAAACATCAGGGATAATGCTTGATAGGTTAACTAAATCTAGAGGAGGAAGAATGGAGATCCGTTTTGAGCTACGTTTAAAAAGGCCACGTGATGCTACAGAGTCAGCCAAGTTAGTATCAGAGGCAGCGGGTGCTGCTAGGTGTCATGTACGTATCCTCCCAAGATGGATTCGGTACAGGAATGACAAAGACGAAACCCAGTTCAACACCTTCCTCGACCATTTATCTGTAAGTATGGTTATGTATGGAAACTAGTAATATCGTCTTGCTCTGTCCCATACTTTCTAGGTTGCTGATAATGAGACTCCCATAATTTTCAACAGATGAGGTTCAAGTTGGATAGCCAAGATGATGCAACCAGACAAGCTTGCACCCATGTTTTCAAGTCTGCTCTGCGACAGTATCGGTATAACTTGAGGAAAACTCACTTTGAAGGCCAGGCTAACAGTGAACTTTCCCAAACATCTCCAGTGGAAAATATATCGGATGAAGACTGGAGGGGCCTTGTTAAACACTGGTCTGATCCGAAGTATCAGGTACATTATATATATGTGATCCGATCACATGTTGAAGCCCTATTGACGCATGTGCCACACAAATCTATCTTCTTGTAGGTGAATTGTTCAAAGAACAAGGCCAACCATACGAAGGTGAAATTCCAATAGATGACAGGATCTCGTAGCTATATTGCACACTGCGAGGCTCTTGTAATTAGCTGCTGTTTCACTCTTTTCGCTGTACCATATTATCAGATCTATATTAACTTGTTCGAAATGCAGAGGAAAGCCCGCAAGGACCAAAAAATACCTGAACCAAATGTTGTGGAAATCTTCAAGGACTGTCACACCAGCAAGAAGAATGGCATGACTACACCAGTCAAAGCCGCTGTTGTAAGTGCTTAATCCTCATGCCTTTTAACTACTACTTACTCTAACTTGTGCCTTGAACTGCATGGTTTGCAGCCAATGTCTATTACTCTTTTCAATTTTATACACAATTGTCTTAGCATATCATTGCACCTTACAAGGTTTAAAAGGGAGGAGTGATGTTCCTTTGCTCTTGACCCGTAATCTAGTTCCGTGCTGGACTTGCCCACACAACGTTACAATTGCCTGTTTGTCTGTTCTCAGTTGTTTTGTGATATGAATGATGCCATACTATGCTTACCGTATTATAATGTTCGTCTCTTTATCCCTTAGCCCTCAATACAATGTGAAGAAATAGACAATACATTAGCGATGGTACATGGTCATATGTTTGGAACCTGGTTTTATTATGTACTTAGCAATAAAATACAACTAATATTTTACATGGGTTCACCAGAATAAGTTCTATATATAGACCAAAGCTATTTTGTTTGGTTTTGCTGCCTCCTTAATATCTTCTGTTCTGGTACTACTAATGTAAAACCTCAGCTTTTCAGCGAGCTATGGAAAAAATGGTGGAACCGCCACCTTCTGAAGGTGGCGAGGCAACTATAACTGCAATGTCAGCTCTTGCTGCAGTGGGTCAGTACCTGTCCACTAACTGTGCCAAAAGCACGTTCCTGCGTAATACTGGGTTGGTTGTTAAGGCAATATCGTCCAAACTGCCTCATGATCAAGATATGCAAGCTCAAAGCAATGTTGTATCTGCGCTCCAGACACAAGTCCATTCCCTAACAGAGGCCCTTTGTGAAACAAGGAGAAACATTGCTCAATGTCTTCAAGATATGCATGGTTTTGAAACTAGACTATCAGACATTTGCTATGTTGTTCAGGAGCCTAGGGGAAATGAAGGCGAGGGTTATGGTGTTCCATCGGACAATACAGCATGAAAACGTAACAGTCAGGTCAAATGAACCGAGCTTCTGAACTTCTGGTGGTGCATTTATCTGCTAGACTGTTAAGTTTTATGCCAACCTTCCTTTTGTTATATAGTTGTAATTTGTTTTGGTGCGATACAAAATTTATTCTTAACGTGCAGCCACTGGCTGAAGAAAACAGCAAGCCATTTTTGTATAGTGTAGGGTGTTCCCTATATTTGCACTGGTGGTGATCTTTAATGCCGAGTGGATGTAATCTGTGCAATCGCCTTAATAGCCTAGCGTTAGTTTGGGCCTTATTTATTTCCTAGTCTTCTTTTTCCCTGGTTTTCTAGTGGCCGCAACTACCCATGGGCCATATACGGGTCGTAGGATCCATGGGTCTCCTACGGGCCGTCGATAAATGGGCCTGTAATCGGTGGGCCTCGGACCGTCGATAAATGGGCCTCGGACCGTCGGATAAATGGGTCTACATGGGCCGTAATCGGGCGTAATTGGTAGCGGCCCAGCACGGTAATGGGCCGTTAACAGGCCGTAGGACTGCAAAATCTTAATTCTGTCACACGCATAACGGGTCGTTAATGGGCCAGAATATAGGACGGGCTGGCCAGAAACGGGCCGACTCTTGCCATGGGCCAAATTTGGCCCATTAGGGTAACAGGCCAGTAACGGGCCGACTCTTGCCATGGGCGGAATTTGGCCCATTAGGGGCCATGGGCCAAATTTGGCCCATTTGGGGAACATGCCAGTAACAGGCCGACTCTTGCCATGGGCCAAATTTGGCCCATTAGGGGAACAGGCCAGTAACGGGCCGGAAGTAATCGAGGGCCGAAAAGGAGCCCAAGAACGTATGGGCCGTCAATAGGCCGAAAGCTAACATGGGCTGGAAACGGCCCATGGAAATCACGGGCCGTTAACGGGTACAAAGAAAATTACTGTTCATTATGGGCTAGAGTCACCGTGGGCCTGTAAAGGGCCGAAAGATACGAAGGCCTCATATGGGCCAAAAGACGTCGTGGGCCATACATGGGCTGAACATGAAATGGTCTGGTGTTATATTCGACGGGCCACATGATGTTGTTGGGCCGATTTCCTTTAGTGCCTAACGAGCCGTAAAATAGGCTATTTGCAAAGAGACCGTTAACAGGCTTTTCATGGGCCAGCCCATTAACTTTTGACCAAGTCAAACGGCCCGGCTTTGTAAGCTAAATGGGCCAGTGGTGGGCCGTGGCACGTGTCGACATATCATATGCGCCTATCTGACCCACTGACGAGCTGACGCGTGTTTCATCCGGCCAATAAGAATTTTACACGTGGAAATTTCCCATTGGTCGGGGCTATTAACGGGTTATCGGATCGAAAACCCGACCCAATAGCTTAACAGTGTTCCGTTATGGTGGATGCCACGTGTCGGTCACCCTTGACGAAAGCACTTCTGTGACGCGCGATTTATTGTCATGGAAGTGGACACTTCCGTGATGATAATTTTGGTAATGTCATGGAACACTTCTACGACAGCATAGGTATGACTATCTTGATTCTGTCATAAATTTGTCATGGATGTACATGCATGACAAAAAACGCGACCTACTATGACAAACACGTATCATCACGGAAGTGTATTTTTTTGTAGTGTCATCAACTGCATGCCCATCCTCCCGCATCTTCTTAACCTATGGTTATAAAATAGACAAGCTAATCATCTTATGTACTCAATATATTAAAAAAACTGACAGTGCAATTCAAAAGCTTACATGGCTCTTGAACCATTTCGCAAATCCTGCCATAACCAGTTTGTCAATGTTTCTTAGATTTTGCGGCAGTAACTCCTTTTTGTAGATGCTGCACAACATAGTGATCACGTCAAACATCTAAATATATAAGAAAGTGTTGCAAGTTTAGTAGATTATGATGTATAAGCTGCAGTACTTAGCACTTACTTGATATAAAGTATTATCTCAGGACAGTTATTCAACACATACCAAACCATTTTGTCCAGATCTTTAGGTTTGTCCTCTTGTCGACTCTTCCCTGTAACTCGGACAAAATAATCAAAAACATTGAGCCCGGGATTGTCTTCACCCACCTCTTTGCTAAGCTGATCAACTGTTTCAATGTATTTTGAGTAGAATGTCAACACTTCTGTAGCATTGTAGGCCTCTGCAATGGAACCCTCGGGTCTAGCTCTGTTCCTAACATAGCCCTTGAAAGTGGCTAGCCGCCTTTCAATAGGGTACATCCAGCCATACTGTACTGGACCTGTTAGTATATAACTTGGCAAATCCTCATGATTTGGTCATAAGTAGATGTTGTAAGAAGATCACACCAAATGGACTTGCCAAATTGGTACTTGCTTCACAAGCATCACTTTTGACCAGAAACTTGGGAAAATTCTAGGAAACTATTGGCTAAATTAAATTAGCCAAAGTCTTGGTTAGATGGGTTATATTGATAGGAGAAGGCTTGGGAATATTTTCAGACATAATGGAGTAAGATAAAATATACTTGCTTCACAAACTGAAAATTTGGTCAGAGAACAAGAATTGCTCCTGTGCTCACATAGCTCAATGAAATGAGATTAATTTGGGTGGAGGCTAATTATTTGGGATACTTGAGAGGATGGCAAAGTTTCATCCCATTTGGAAACTCCATGAAGGTACTTCCTTCACAAAGTTACAATCTGGTCAGAAACTTTGAAAAATTGCACAGGGAGCTAGGATGAATGGATTGAGCTCATCTTTGGTATCCATGGGTGATTTATCAATATTAATCACCCTGCCAAATTTCAGCTCAAGTGGAATTAGGAATAAAACACTTCCTTTACAAACTTTCAGAGAAGGCAGAAACTTGCATTGGATCATGTGCCCAATTTTTGATTTGTGGAACATGAGATGATGATGGAACTAGTGATTATATATCAAGGACAAGCTCCAAAATTTATGTGGGAATTTTCTCTGCTATAAAAATAATAGTTCCTTTAGAAAATGGCAGAATTGGAATATTGGCATTAAATAAGAAAAGGCAATTTTTCTTATTTAATTATGGCCAATATAATTGTTAGAGCTTGGATTAGGCATAATTATCAACTCCACCAATTCACATGAATTTTGGAGATGGCTAGATATGCCTTTGGATTTTATTCCTAAGAAAGGCAAGAAAAGAATAAATCACAATTCGAAAATATTGCATGGGACTTGGCAATATTTTTGCATATCCAAGGTTGAAAAGGATAGGAGGATCTCTGGGAACAGATGGGATGATCAACAGATCAAGGAAAAAAATGGCTCCCTGGAAATCACAAAGGCCACATTCAAATCCCAATTTTTTGGAATTAGAGTTTGAGATGATTCAACCGAGGTCTTGCCCACTGAAAAAGACATGAGCAAGTTTTGAAAGGTTGGAAATGACAAGAATTCTCAGGGTCGTCCAACAAACTCAAAGAAAGATTGAAAATGAGTGCTAGGAAGGAATAACAGCACAAAAATTGATAACCCAATTTTGGGGCTGTTACAAACTACGAGATAAGTATTAAGAATAAATACTAACCATAGCATTGAACTTTTGGATCCAATCGGTCCCTTATGGAATAGCACATAAACTGGAGTTCAAGCTTCTGTCACTCTTGCAACCTATCATCTAGTTACTACTCCACAATGCATTCCCTTAGGCCCAAATATGGTGAAGTGTCATGTAGTCGATGTTTACATGACACCACTAAGGGTATCACAACATACATACTATCAAAATATCGAACACATATCAAGTTCACATGATTACTTGCAACATGATTTCTCCCATGACCCGAGAACAAAAGTAACTACTCCCAAATGATAATCATGCTCAAGATCAGAGGGGTATTAAATAGCATAATGGATGTGAACATATAATCTTCCACCGAATAAACCATATAGTAATCAACTACAAGATGTAATCAACACTACTAGTCACCCACAAGCACCAATTTATAGTTTCGGTAACAAGATTGAACACTAGAGATGAACTAGGGTTTGAGATGAGATGGTACTGTTGAAGATGTTGATGGAGATTACCCTCCCCAAGATGGATGAGTTGTTGGTGATGATGATGACAATGATTTCCCCCTCCGGGAGGGAGTTCCCCGGCGAAATCGCTCTGCCAGAGGGCAAAAGTGCTCCTGCCCAAGTTCCGTCTCGAGACGGCGGCGCTCTGCCCCGAAAGTCCTCGCCTTATGTTTTTCTAGGTCAAAATGACTTATATACCAGAATATGGGCACCGGAGGTGGGCCTGGATGAGCACAACCCGCCAGGGCGCGTCTGGGGGCCCAGGTGTGCCCTGGTGTCTTGTGCTCACTAGGGTGGCCCCCTCCGATACTTATTTGCTCCAGTATTTCTTATTTATTCCATAAAAAATCCTCGTGAAGTTTCAGCTTGTTTGGAGTTGTGCAGAATAGGTGGCCTGACATAGCTTTTCCACGTCCAGATCTCCAGTTGCCGGAATTCTCCCTCTTTGTGTGTACCTTGCATATTATGAGAGAAAAGGCATTAGAATTACTCCAAAAAGCATTATTATGCATAAAACATCATAAATAACAGTAGGAAAACATGATGCAAAATGGACGTATCAGACAACTGCATTCATGTTAAATAGGGCACCGTCTAAATTTGTTGAGACGACACCGTACGAACTGTGGTTTGGCAAGAAACCTAAGATGTCGTTTCTTATAGTTTGGGGATGCTACATTTATGTCAAAAGGCTTCAGCCTGATAAGCTTGAACCTAAATCAGAGAAGTGTGTCTTTATAGGATACCTGAAAGAAACTATTGGGTATACCTTCTACCACAGATCCAGAGGCAAAATCTTTATTGCTAAGAATGGGTCCTTTCTAGAGAAATAGTTTCTCTCAAAAGAAGTGGGTGGGAGGAAAGTAGAACTTGATGAGGTAGTTGTACCTTATCTCAAATTGGAAAGTAGCACATCAGAGAAAACCGTTCGTGTGATGCCTACACCAACTAGCTAGAGAGAAAGCTAACTATGATGATCGTGAAACTTCAGATCAAGTTACTACAGAACTTCGTAGGTCGACCAGAATAGGTTCCGCACCAGAGTGGTACGGTAATCCTGTCCTGGAAGTCATGTCATTAGACCAAGGTGAAGCTACGAACTATGAAGAAGCTATGATGAGCCACCAATTTCCCACAGATGGCTTGAGGCCATGAAATCTGAGATAGGATCCATGTATGAGAACAAAGTGTGGACTTTGGTGGATTTTCCCAGTGATCGGCAAGCCATATAGAATAAATGAATCTTCAAGAAGAAGACTGACGTCGATGGTAATGTTACTGTCTACAAAGCTTGACTTGTCGCAAAAGGTTTTCGACAAGTTCAAGGGGTTGACTACGATGAGACATTCTCACCCATAGTGATGCTTAAGTCTATCCGAATCATGTTAGCAATTGTCGCATTTTATGATTGCGAAATCTGGCAAATGGACGTCAAAACTACATTCCTTAATGGATATCTTAAAGAAGAGTTTTATATGATGCAACCAGAAGTTTTTGTCGATCCTAAAGGTGCTGACAAAGTGTGCAAGCTCCGGCGATCCATCTATGGACTGGTGCAAGCATCTCGGAGTTGGAATATACACTTTGATAAGGTGATCAAAGCATTTGGTTTATACAGATTTGAAGTGAAGCATGTATTTACAACATAGTGAGTGGGAGCGTTGTAGCATTTCTAATATTATATGTGGATTACATATTGTTGATTGGAAATGATATAGAATTTCTGAATAGCATAAAAGGATACTTGAATAAGATTTTTTCCGATGAAAAGACCTTAGTGAAGTTACCTATGTATTGGGCATCAAGATTTATAGAGATAGATCAAGACGCTTAATAGTATTTTCACAAAGCACATACCTTGACAAAGTTTTGAAGAAATTCAAAATGGATTAGTCAAAGAAAGGGTTCTTATTTATGTTACAAGGTATGAAGTTGAGTAAGACTCAAAACCCGACCACGACAGAAGATAGAGACATAACGAAAGTCATTCCCTATGCCTCAGCCATAGGTTCTATAAAGTATGACATGTTGTGTACCAGACCTATTGTGTACCTTGCCATGAGTTTGGCAAGGGGGTACAATAATGATCTAGGAGTAGACCAGTGAATAGCGGTCAAAATTATCCTTAGTTACCTAAGTTGACAAAGGAAATGTTTTTCGGTTATGGAGGTGATAAAGAATTCTTCGTAAAGGGCTACATCGATGCAAGCTTTGACACTGATCAGATGACTCTAAGTCTCAATCTGGATACATATTGAAAGTGGGAGCAATTACCTAGTGTAGCTCCACGCAGAGCATTGTAGACATAAAAAATTGTAAAATACATATGGATCTGAATGTAGCAGACCCATTGACTAAACTTCTTTAACAAGCAAAACATGATCACACCTTAGTACTCTTTGGGTGTTAATCACATGGTGATGCGAACTAGATTATTGACTCTAGTAAACTCTTTGGGTATTGGTGACATGGCGATGTGAACTATGGGTGCTAATCACTTGGCGATGTGAACTAGATTATTGACTCTAGTGCAAGTGGGAGACTGAAGGAAATATGTCCTAGATGCAATAATAAAGTTTTTATTTTATATTTCCTTATTCATGATAAAGGTTTATTATTCATGCTAGAATTGTATTGATTGGAAACTTAAATACATGTGTGAATACATATACAAATACCTTGTCCCTAGTAAGCCTCTACTAGACTAGCTCATTGATCAAAGATGGTTATAGTTTCCTAACCATAGACATGTATTGTTATTTGATAACGGGATCACATCATTAGGAGAATGATGTGATGGACAAGACCCATCCGTTAGCTTAGCATGTTGATCGTTCAGTTTATTGCTATTGTTTTCTTCATGTCAAATACATATTCCTTTGACTATGAGATTATGCAACTCCCGGATACCAGAGGAATGCCTTGTGTACTATCAAATGTCACAATGTAACTGGGTGATCATAAAGATGCTCTACAGGTATCTTAGAATGTATTTGTTGAGTTGGCATAGATCGAGATTAGGATTTGTCACTCCGAGTATCGGAGAGGTATCTATGGGCCCTCTCGGTAATACACATCATAAGCTTGCAAGCAAATGACTATGGAGTTAGTCACGAGGTGATGTATTACGGAACGAGTAAAGAGACTTGCCGGTAACGAGATTGAACTAGGTATAGAGATACCGACGATTGAATCTCGGGCAAGTAACATACCAATGACAAAGGGAATTACGTATGTTGTCATAACAGTTCGACCGATAAAGATCTTCGTAGAATATGTAGGAGCCAATATGGGCATCAAGGTTTCGCTATTGGTTATTGACCTGATAGGTGTCTCGGTAATGTCTACATAGTTCTCGGACCCGTAGGGTCCACACACTTAACGTCTGTTGGCGATATAGTATTATATGAGTTATGTGATTTGGTGAAAGAATGTTGTTCGGAGTCCCGGATGAGATCACGGACATGACGAGGAGTCTCGAAATGGTCGAGAGGTAAAGATTGATATATAGGATGAGGGTATTTGGACACCGGAAGTGTTTCGGGTGGTACCGGGTACTTATCGGGTGACTGGAAGGGGTTCCGGGCAGCCCCGGTAGGTTTTTGGGCCTTATGGGCCAAAAGGGGAAGAGCACACCAGCCCACAAGGGGCTGGTGCACCCCTCCAACCCCTGCCCACGCACGGGACCTCCTATACACCGCTTGCTGCGGCAAACTGGCGGCGATTCGCACAGGAGGCGGCTCACCTGGGCCGGCCCATTTACTGGTCCTTCGCGAGATGAATTATCAAAAATAAAAGCGCGCACTAAGGAATCGAACCCGCGAGCTGCAAGTGATGTGCCCGATGCACTAGCCACTACGACACCTCAGGTATTGTGACATATCTGCAGCGCGAATATACTAGAAGCTACAGGCAGCGGCAAAAAACAAAAACAATTCTTGTAATAACCAATTGGCGAGGGATCGAACACAAGACCTCCTGCCATGGAATCACATCCATAGCCAGTTTTAGTAATATAGTAACTGACGTTAAACATGCGAACATTTCTTGATTTGTGGACAAAAATTAAACATGTGAACATTTTTTGAATTTTGAACAAATTTTGAATATGAAAATGTTTCAAATATGTGAACATTTTTTTAATTTAGGGGCAAAAATTAAACATGCGGACATTTTTTGAATTGTGAACAAATTTTGAACATGAAAAATGTTTTGAATATGTGACCAATTTTTTTTCATTTGTGGACAAAAATTAAAGATGCGAACATTTTTATGAATGGTGAACGAATTTGGAACATGAAAATGTTTTGAACATGTGAACAAATTTTGAAAACAAAAATATTTTTTGTATTTGAGAACAAATTTGGAAAGAAAGAAGAATTTTTGAAATTCCTGAACATTTATGAATTTGCGAACAAAAATTGGAAACAGGAACTTTTTTTTTTGGAAATTCCAAAAAAATTCCAATTTGCGAAGAAAATTTAAACATGTGAACATTTTTTAAAATTTGTCATTTTTTCGAAATGGGAGCTTCTTTCGAAACAAAATTTTGAACATTTTTAAAAATTTCAAACACTTTTTTGATAGCGCGAACATTTTTCAAAAAGATGCACATTTTTCAAATTGCTAACCTTATGTTAAAAAACATGAATTGTTTTTGAAATTTGTGAACATTTTCTGAAAAAACAAACATTTTCTGAAATTTTGGGAACATTTATGAAAACACGAACTTTTTTCAAAGTTGTAAACAATTTTTTTAACACACGAACATTTTTTTAACCCCGAACATATTTTCAATTTTGAGAAAAAAATTGATTACTGAATATTTTAGAAAAAAGTTGAATTTTAGAAAAAGAAACAGAAAAAGGAAGGAAAATAAAAAAAGAAGAAAGAAACAGAAAATACAAAAACCAAAATGATAAAATAAACAGAAAAAACCTAAAAAAACAGCCTCGAAAAACTGCAGGAAAAAAGAAAACCGGTTTGAGGAACCTTCTGGAAGGTTCCAAAAACCATGAGAAAACATCCCGCCCGCAACCGCTAAATGGGCCCCGGCCCACTGAGCTCTTAGCGTCGCTCGCGTGTGCGAACCTCTGTCAATTTGCCGAAGAATGCGGCAAATAGGGATTTCCACTTCGCACCAAAGGAGGGAGGGAAGGAAAGGGGAGGCGCCTAAGGCAGCCATCTCCCTTTCCTTTCCCCCTCATGTCCAAATAAGGAAAAGGGGGCGTAGGGCAAGGCAGCAGCCCAAGGGCTGCTGCCAGGTCTCTTGGGACGCCCTAGGGGCTGCTTCCTCCCCTCCTACCTATATATATATATATATGTGGGGAGGGGCGCCACACCAGGACAACAACATTGTCTCAGCCGTGTGTGGCGCCCCGTCCACTGTTTACTCCCTCGGTCATATTTTCGTAGTGCTTAGGCAAAGCCCCATGGATACCACATCATCATCACCGTCACCATGCTGTCGTGCTGTCGGAACTCATCTACTACCTCATCATATTGCTGGATCAAGAAGGCGCAGGACGTCCCCGAGCTGAACGTGTGCAGAACGCGGAGGTGTCGTGTGTTCGGTACTAGATCAGTTGGAGCGCGAAGAAAGTTTGACTACATCAACCGCGTTGTGATATGCTTCCGCTTACGGTCTACGAGGGTACATAGACACACTCTCCCCCGCGTTGCTATACATCTCCATGGATAGATCATTGCGTGTGCGTAGAATTTTTTTTGTTTTTCCATGCAACGATTCCCAACAGTGACGACACCGCCTGCGCCGGCCGCGTCCCCTGCAGCGTCCACGCCCCCATGTACCCCCGTAAGCCCCACGACATCGATGACCGCGTGCGAGGGGGCCTTCGAGGTGGACGGGCGAGCTGCAGCACCGGGTTTCTTCTTGGGCGCCATGGATGATGAAGTCGTCGACGCAGAGAATGATGGTGAAGATGACGCGCTGCTTACACTCTCGGGTTCGCGCAAGCGCTTCCCCCTATGGGGCCATCGGCCCCTTGTGGTTCGGCAGGGGGAAGATCACATTGCACAAAGAGCGGAGGGCGTAGAGAGCGCAACAAAAATCACATGGGCAGTTTTTACCCAGGTTCGGGCCGCCGCGAGGCATAAAACCCTACTCCTGCTTTGGTGGATTGATGAGGGGACCGTGGTGGAGACGCAACGCTCTAGCCCGGCAAGGTTGCCTCAGGGCAAGAGTAGCTAAGCGAGAATGAGTGTACAAGGGTCTGAATCCTTTCTAATGTTGCCACGACCCTCCTTTTATAGATCTAGGGGTCACCACAATGGCAAATCAGTCATTGTGTACTGTTTAGATAGCAAACAGTTCTATCATACCTAGTTCTGCAGACAGGACAAGGTGCATTAAATGCACTGCTTAGTGTCACATCATGGAGGAACCTGACAAGCCTTGTCGTGCCGTTCCGCCACCTTCTCGCCTGCCTACATGACACGTCTCTGGACGGGTGTCATTTGGAGGTGATTTCCTTAGGAAATGGCTGCCACGTGCCAAATAACAGCCACCTAGTCACTTGGGGGCTCGACACCGCACCAATCGGTGACTTGTGTTGCTGTGAGGTGGAGTGGTGGAGCCTTGGCGGGGTAATCCTCCCTCGGCGACCCCCGGCAAGCCTGCCGGGGTGGTCTTGAGACTTGTCTTCGGGGCAACCTCGACCTCGTCGGGCTCGCCTGTCTGACAAGGGAGGTTTTTCCTTAGTGGTATCTTGCTCCTTTGGTTGGTCTTGGTCTTCTTGATCCGCCCCTTGATTTCTTAAAGGGCTATCACTCTGGTTGGTCTTTGTCTTGGATGTTGTAACCTTGCTCTTGAGCATGTGTACAGTCTGGGCAACACACCTGGGATTTGTTGCACCGACACTAATGAAAAGATTGGCAAAAGCTCGACTCTTCATCTTTATTTTAGTGATCCAAGATCACATTGAGTCCATAGGAAAGCAAATACTATTAAAAGGGGATGACGTGTTGCTTAATGGCTTATTTTCTCAAGTGCATAGTGATATTGCTCCAAAACCCTCAGCCACTTTCTCCATCCAAATATGTCCAAAACCTAAACTCCAACTCGGCCCCGCCGATTCTTTCTATCTGGAGCCACCAAGTTCATATGACATAACCACAGCCAGAAACCCTAACAGTTCGGTCTCACCGATACGGTTCTCGGTCTCACCGAGATGGCCTTGCCAGTGCTCTGTGGCTTGTTGCATTTATTTTGGTCTCACCGAGTTATGCAATCGGACTCACCAAGTTGGCTTGACAGATTCTCTGTTGCTTATTGCTTCACTTCGGTCTCACCGAGTTGATGCAATCGGTGCCACCGAGATGATGTTTGCCCTAAGCCCTAGCACATCTGTCCCACCAAGTTTTTCTAGTCGGTCCCACCGAGATTCCTAACATTCACATTTTTTTAATAGATCGGTGCCACCGAGTTCAACTATTTAGTCTCACCGAGATGGGTCAAATGTGTGTAACGGTTGGATTTTATGTGGAGGCTATATATACCCCTCCACCCCCTTCTCCATTTGAGAGAGAGCCATCAGAACGTGCCTACACTTCCACCATACATTTTCTGAGAGAGAACCACCTACTCATGTGTTGAGATCAAGATATTCCATTCCAACCATTTGAACCTTGATTTCTAGCCTTCCCCAAGTTGCTTTCCACTCTAATCACTCTTCCACCATAGCCAAATCAGAGAGAGTTGAGTGTTGGGGAGACTATCATTTGAAGCACAAGAGCAAGGAGTTCATCATCAACACACCATCCATTACCTTTTGGAGAGTGGTGTCTCATAGATTGGTTAGGTGTCGCTTGGGAGCCTCCGTCATGATGTGCAGTTGAATCAAGAAGTTTGTAAGGGCAATAGATCGCCTACTTCGAGAATATCTACCCAAGTGAGGTAAGTCCTTTGTAGGCAATGGCCATGGTGGGATAGACATGGTTGCTTCTTCGTGGACCCTTCGTGGGTGGAGCTCTCCTTGGACTCGCGCAACCGTTACCCTTCATGGGTTGAAGTCTCCATCAACATGGACGTATGATAGTACCACCAATCGGAACCACGCCAAAAATACGTGTCTCCATTGCGTTTGCAAACTCTAATCCCATCCCTTTACTTTCTTGCAACTTGCATGCTTTAATCTTTCCGCTGCATATACTATTGCATGCTTGCTTGAAATGTATTGTGAGTGTTGTAACATGTCTTGCACTCAACCTTAACTTGAAGAAATTAAAAACTGCCACTTCTGCTTGTGAAGGGTCTAATCACCCCCCCCCCCTAGACCCCTCTTCTCGATCCTTTGAAGTGATATACATCATGGCCAATAAAGGCAAAAATGCTTAGTGGGCCCCCTTCACAACATTCACGAATTTATTAAAGTAAGCATTCAAAAGGTGATCTCATATCCGCAATAAAAATTTCAGATCCTAAACATTCCAAGGTTCATCCATATCCTCGAGAACTAGGGGTCTACTCACACATAAGAACAACAATCATCATGGAGATGGTAATGGAATACATGGGGGTATGATTCAACCGATACACCAAAGGATACACTAGGGTTTTTGATGTTGCAGATGATAAGGGTGTGGATGATGATGATGAAGAAGGTGATGATGATTTAGATGTTGATGATGATGTCATTCCTTGTGCGGTGAGAGGAATCCCCCTCTTCACCTGGTCGATCCTGCCTTTGGATGGGCTCCAGAGGCTAGGGTTCTGCCTTCTCGGTGAGTTTCTAGAGTCTCTGTTCGTCATCCCCATGACCATTTCCACGGGGTGAAAATAGTTGATCCCCTTGAGGAGGTCATGCGCCAAACGACCGCTCATGCGAGCATGCTCGACCGCATGTAACACCGTCGTTCGCTCTCGAAGCACACCGACGACTGTTTCTTTGGCCTTCTTGCTTGGTTTTCCTATGGAATGTGTTTATCACCTTTAATACATGATTCCAACCATTTTCAAGTGTTTTCTCCATTAAATTAATATTGCTCATCACATGAAGGATCATCAACAAAAAGAAGTGTGTGAATGCGATAAAATTCCACAAAGCCCACCTTGTAGGCACAAAATATAAGGGAAAAACATCACGTAAAGTGGACTCATCAGTGGATTGCATAAACCAAACGGCATACATTTATAAGCAAATTTTCCTAAATGACAAGTAAAGGTAGTTTTCTCCCTAGCTATCCTCACGAGATACATGTATTTGAGAGAAACCAGAATAACCATCTAGAAAGCAAAAAAAATGTGTGCTTAGACATTCTTTCTAATATTTGATCAATAAAAGGTAAGGAATGATGATCTTTTGCAGTAGCCTTACTTAATTTTCTAAAATTTGTCACCATCCTATCACCAATTACAACTCTTTGTGGGATAAGCTTATTTTTATCATTAGGAACAACAGTAATGCCACCTTTCTTAGGGACACAATGAACAGGGTTTACCCATCCATTATCAGCTATAGGATAAATTATACCCACTTTCGGAAGCCTTACTATTTCATTTCTTACCACCTCCTTTATTTAGGATTTAAGCGACGTTGATGGTCAACAATAGGCTTAGCATCAAGCTCCATACTAATCTTGTGTTAACTTAACACATAGTGGGACTAATGCCCTTGAGATCACCCAGAGTATATCCAATTGCAGCATGATGTTTAGATTTTTCAATAATCTCTTTTACTCGTGCACTGAAAGGTTATAATTGATAATAACATGATATATTTTCTTTTCATCAAAATAAGCATTTAAGTGTATCAGGGAGTTCCTTTAATTCAAACACGGGATCACCCTTAGGGGGTGGAGGATCACCCAAATTTTCAATAGACAAATAATGTTTAAGAATAGGTTCTTGCCTAAAGAATATTTCATCTATCTCATTTCTTTATTTCATATACATATCATTCTCATGATCTAACAAATATTGCTCTAAAGGATCAGTAGGAGGCATATCAATAGAAGCAAGAACAACAATTACATCTTCATTAGGTAAATATTCATCATGATGTTGTTTGGTGAACTTCGAAAATTAAATTCATGAGTTCATCACCAAACTTGACATTTAACTTTTTGTTTAGCACAATCAATTTCAGCTCCAATAGTATTTAAGAAATGTCTACCAAATATAATGGGAAAAATTATCTTGTGCAGATCCAAGTACTAGAAATCAGTAGGATATTTGATCTTACCACACAAGACTTCAACATCTCTTACAATCCGAAGAGGTTAAATGATACCCCTATTTGCAAGCTTAATAGTAACATCAACCCCTTATGTCTCAATAGGTGAAATATCACACATAACCTCTTGATAGACAGAAAAAGGAATTCCACTTATACCGGCACCAATATCACATAAACCATGATAGCAGTGATCTCCAATCTTAACAAAAACAGTAGGCATGCCAAATACTCTTTTATTTTTATCTTTCTTATCCTATTCATTTCTAGCAGGTTTAGCAATTCTAGTAGCATCCTCATAGAAATAAATAACAAGCCCATCAACAGTTTTAACCAATAGATCTTTAACCATGGCAATTGAAGGTTCTACTTTAATTTGTTAATAATGATTTGGTGATTTATTATAACTTCTATGGATCACACTTGTAGGCTTAGAGTGCTCCTTAATCTTAGCAGGAAAAGAAGGCTTTTCAATAAAAGTAGTAGCTACAACATGATTAACAACAAAAGATTGCACTTCAGTATTAGGAATTATAGATTCCTCACAAATACCTTTAATGGGTTCATTATATTTAAACCATATCTCTTTAGGGAGATCAACATGAGTAGCAAAATATTTACATAAATTAACAACTATCTTAGAACAAGTCCATATTTTGCACTAAGCTCATGAAAAATACCAGTTTGAACAAAAGACTTAACACAATCATATTCAAGATTTATACCTGACTCTTTACCTTTGTCGACCTCCCAATCTTCAGCTATTATTTTAATTCTTTCAATAAGATCCCATTTGAATTCAGTTTGTCTACTTGATAAAGAACCCGTGGAAGAAGAATTAAGCTTTTCTTTATCGCGAAGAGAAAGCCTAGCATAAAAATTATGAAAAACTCTCTAGAGCTCATGATTGGGGCATTTGAGCATTAAGTTCTTAAGCCTCCCCAAGATTGAGTGATACTTTCTCCTTCACGAGGCCAAAAAACTATAGATATAATTCCGGTCACGGTGAACCAAATGCATAGGATAATTTTTTCATCAAACGCCAGCTTCAACCGGTTCCAGTCCCATGAGCAAGAATCATCCAATAGCCTATACCATCCTACGGTCATCACCATGTCAAGAGTCCATTTGGCAAGTGACACGTGCGACCTCTACTTCTCATACATAAAGGTGAATCTTCTCCTTTACACGTGTTCACTTGACCCTTCGAGGATGGTATACTACTTGACACTCCACCCGTGTGCATGCATAGGTATCGCCGGAGCTTCATGGACAACGAGGAGGAGTGCAAGCGCCAAGGATCACCTACACCATCCACAAGGGAAGCATGGAAGAGAAGACGGAAGAAACGGAGCTGCTATAAGTCACAGCCACCGGACGACCGGTCCTTACTGGACGTCCGACGCCTAGAGATTCAACCTGCCAGAACAGCTACAGCTGAGGGACTCTACAGCGCCCGGACGACCGCCAGATGACTGACACCGACCGGACAACCGGTGCCACCAGTCCAGAGAAGAAACGTCGGAAGTCCGACGCCCTCCGGACGTCCGGACCCCCGCGAGCGACCGAACGTTCGACCCCGACCGGACGTCCGACACTGCTGTGCGCAGCCGGGCCTTTGGCCTTGTATCCCTCTCCCACTTACCCCTTCATGACTTAGACTATAAATAGACCTCCCCCTCATCCTTTCTAGGGTAGCAAATATGATAGCTCATTCTTAGGTGAGCTTTGCTCCTACCTCTACTCTTGAGAGAGAGAGAGAGACTACCACTCCCATGAAGTTCAAGACCTCCATGTGAGAAGATCCTACGGGATATCATCAAGACCCCCTTGCGGGAAGATCCGTCTAGGATACCATATGGACCTCCTCTTGGAGATGAACTCTACCTTGTATCTTTCTTTTTGTTGTTCATGTACCTTGTGATCTTGTGTGTTTGATTGTCTAGTGGATGTGTGATTTGGACTTGTTCTTGAGTGTTTCCCCTTGTGATTTCTCTCAGTTCTTCCCCGTGTTCTTCGTGTTCCTCGTAGGGATCCTCTCCTAACGTGAAAGATCGGCCTCTAGGGTTCTACCCTACATCATCTTGGTATCATGAGCCAGTTGATCACGTTTTTGGAGCCTCTACCCCATGTTTTCTAGCTTGATTTTGTTGTGTTCTTCCCCAATTTCAAAAATCCCCACCAAAAATAGCCCCAATTTTTTTTGTGATTTGTTGGTTTGATGATGTTTTGTTGATTTTGATCCGTGGATTTGCTTGGTTTCGAGTGGATCTAGCATATCCCCAAGTTTCCCCATCTTTCATCCATGAAATTTCATCAATTTTAACCCCGAAATCTCCAGTTTCCGCCCAAAAACGCGCCCCGGATCTCGGGTCGT
This sequence comes from Triticum timopheevii, assembly GCA_963921465.1. Taxonomy (NCBI): domain Eukaryota; kingdom Viridiplantae; phylum Streptophyta; class Magnoliopsida; order Poales; family Poaceae; genus Triticum; species Triticum timopheevii. The sequence continues at coordinate 353,198,412 of OY997264.1, forward strand.
GTTGACCCCGACCCACCGGACGACCGGCATTTTACGGACGTCCGGACCCCCCTTGAAGCACCGGACGTCTGTCATCCACTGGATGACCGGAACCAGCCAACAGTACAGAATTTACGGATTTCCGAGCCCGACTGGACGTCCGACGACCGGACATCCGACCATTTCTGGACGTCCGTAACCTGTAGTTTCAGACTTCGACTGATTTTTGTTTTGCCCATAACAATTCATCTGAACTCCGATTTTGATGTTCTTTAGCTCGTTTTGAAGCTATTGACATCCCCCATCACACAAAAATACCACCAACACCATTTGACTCCATCAAATTTTCCGAAATTTGGCAAGTTTGCCTAGGCCTTCCAACATATCATCCGCATAGCCACCACTAACATCCGCAACCTAACCCATTTTGATCATTTGCATTAGTGGTTGCTTGAGTAGTGATTCGAGTCTCCTAGGGTGTTTCGGCTACTTAGGGACGATTGCTTCTTCATCCACCACCTCCACCACTTCCACATAACCTTGCCCATCATACACTTCCGCCACCCCAACTTAACACAATTGTCGTTTGAGCTTGTTTGCGTTGTGGCTTGTGTCTCCTAAGGTGTTTCGGCTACTTAGGGACGGCAACTTCAACTTCAACTTGCATAGCCCATCATTCCACTTCCACATTGCTAAGTGCAAACCACCACCGCTTTTCGCTACCACCATTGACAATTGCCTTTGGAGATTTTGAGTTTGCGGTTTTTTCGTTTCCTAGGGTGTTTCGGCTAACTAGGAACGGGTCAACATCGGCAATACCGCCACTCATCATTGCCAAGGACGGTAACCTCGACGACACCATTGTATATTCTCCTTGCCATTGCATTGTTAACTCCTAGCCCATTTTGCGTTACTTGCCTATCGAGACTAGCCATTTGAGTATTGCCGGCAACATTACTTGTGCACATTAGTGATCCATACCTTTCATTGCATACATACCATATCATCGTGGTGCATATCTTCGTATCATATCTTGTGTCACAAGTTTGTACCCGCATATACACTATTGCTATCTTGGTTTGTGCATTGTGCAAAAGTGGTCATACAAAAAAAAAGAAATAAAGCTTTTAAGCAAAGAAAAAGAGAGCAAAGAAGCTTGTAAGCAAGTGTCATAGCATCATACCACATTGCATATAAGATTGTCATATCCGATCATCTTGGACCATCTTGAGAGAAACACCAGGAACCATACATATATAGCATACTTGGGATAGAAAGTTTATCCATTTTGCATCTTATAGGTTGTGCACAAGTGTCGTATCCGCCTATTGAGCAATCGTGCTAGCGTCTCTCTTGAGTTGTGCAACACGAGCTTTTTCCGTGGATTCCACATTTTGTGCTCATTCCTTGGTTGCACGACCCCATTTATCTATCTCCGTGTGTGTTCCCATGTGCCACATATTGCTATTGGTCTACTTGTTTTGCTTGCGAATTTGTGAATCCCTTTCAACATTATTGACTCTTGCTAACATTTTGCATCAAATTTTTGTGCCACTATCCTCACCGAGCTCTACCATAAGCTTTAATTGATAGGTGTGAGTGAACAAGTCTGGTACCAATTCCACTATTCTTTCATTTCACATTGAGTGAAACGGGATACATCCTCAACTTTGGGAAAAGGTAACTTGGTATTGTTTATCTCATTTCCTACTCACCTCTACTTGAGTCTTGTGATGGATAGGCAAGGCATTTCACCTTCGATCTACAACAACAATGACGAGTTCGATGCCACGAAAAACAACTCCGACGCCAAGATGCAAGCTCAAATGGAGGAGATCAAGGCCCTCATCAAGTCCTACAAGCGATCTTCCTCATCTTCGAGAAGACGCTCAAGAGCACATGCTTCCGAGCTACCATCTCCGGCTAGATCACATCGGCATCGACACCATCACCAACAAGAACATGCTCAAAACCAACAACCGCTCAATGGCTTCACCATCTCCCTTGGCATCTTCACCAAGAGACTTTAAGGCATCTTCGCCTATGGACATACGACATCTTCGCCAACAAGAACATCAAGGCTGCACTCAAGAGAAGCTCCCCAAGCTCAAGTCCGCGACTTCACCGAGCTACTACGACCTCGACATCGACCATGCAATTCCTTTCTATGGGACTCAAGAACCCAAGGAGTATCTCGAGTGGGAGCGCTTGATGGACGACTACCTCAAGCTACATCAAGTTCGTCCTGAAGATCAACTGAAGTGTGCCACAAGAAACTTCCACGACTACGCCTCGACATGGTGGCTTCACACACCTTCGGAGAGCTACGAGATGAGTTGGCCCAAGACGAAGAGAGCTTTACGGTGAGAGTTCATGCCTCCAACCTACACGGAACAACTTCGATGCCAATTGGAGAACACCATCCAAGGATCCAAGTCCATCGACAAGTACTTCAAGGAGAAGAAGATTGCCTTGCGACGAGCCAGCGTGGACGACCCCATTTCGATGAAGTTCCACTTCATGATGGGATTGAACAACGACATCTCCAAGACTATCTTCCTCGAGAACTACAAGTCCCTCGACGACTACTACATTGGTGCTCCCAAGGTGGAACAAGAACTCATGAAGGCCAAGGCTTCTCCAGCCCAAGCACACTTCACGGTGACCAAGCTCAACGACAAGCATGAGGCTAGTACCACCATGATGTCTACTACGCAACCTTCTCCTTGTAGACATTGTTGGGCCTCCAAGTGCAGAGGTTTGTAGGACAGTGGCAAATTTCCCTCAAGTGGATGACCTAAGGTTATCAATCCGTGGGAGGTGTAGGATGAAGATGGTCTCTTTCAAACAACCCTGCAACCAAATAACAAAGAGTCTCTTGTGTCCCCAACACACCCAATACAATGGTAAATTGTATAGGTGCACTAGTTCGGCGAAGAGATGGTGATACAAGTGCAATATGGATGGTAGATATAGGTTTTTGTAATCTGAAAATATAAAAACAGCAAGGTAACAAGTGGTAAAAGTGAGCGTAAATGGTATTGCAATGCTTCGAAACAAGGCCTAGGGTTCATACTTTCACTAGTGCAAGTTCTCTCAACAATAATAACATAATTGGATCATATAACTATCCCTCAACATGCAACAAAGAGTCACTCCAAAGTCACTAATAGCGGAGAACAAACGAAGAGATTATTGTAGGGTATGAAACCACCTCAAAGTTATCCTTTCTGATCGATCTATTCAAGAGTCCGTATTAAAATAACACGAAGCTATTCTTACCGTTTGATCTATCATAGAGTTCGTACTAGAATAACACCTTAAGACACAAATCAACCAAAACCCTAATGTCACCTAGATACTCCAATGTCACCTCAAGTATCCATGGGCATGATTATACGATATGCATCACACAATCTCAGATTCATCTATTCAACCAACACAAAGTACTTCAAAGAGTGCCCCAAAGTTTCTACCGAAGAGTCAAGACGAAAACATGTGCCAACCCCTATGCATAAGTTCACAAGGTCACTGAATCCGCAAGTTGATCACCAAAACGTACATCAAGTAGATCACGTGAATATCCCATTGTCACCACAGATAAGCACATGCAAGTCATACATCAAGTGTTCTCAAATCCTTAAAGACTCAATCCGATAAGATAACTTCAAAGGGAAAACTCAATACATTACAAGAGAGTAGAGGGGGAGAAACATCATAAGATCCAACTATAATAGCAAAGCTCGCGATACATCAAGATTGTGCCAAATCAAGAACACGAGAGAGAGAGAGAGATCAAACACATAGCTACTGGTACATACCCTCAGCCCCGAGGGTGAACTACCCCCTCCTCGTCATGAAGAGCGTCGGGATGATGAAGATGGCCATCGATGATGGATCGCCCCTCCGGCAGGGTGCCGGAACAGGGTCCCGATTGGTTTTTGGTGGCTACAGAGGCTTGCGGCGGCGGAACTCCTAATCTATGGTATTTTCTGGAGGTTTCAGTATTTATAGGAATTTTTAGCATAGGTCTCATGTCAGGGGGGGTCTCCAGGCTATCCACGAGGCAGGGGCGCGCCCCCACCCTCGTGGGCAGCCCAGGACTCTCCTGGCCCAACTCTTTCACTCCAGGGGCTTATTTTGGTCCACAAAAAATCATCAAAAATTGGCACGTCAATTGGACTCCGTTTGGTATTCCTTTTCTATAAAACTAAAAAACAAGAAGAAAACAGAAACTGTCACCGGGCTCTAGGTTAATAGGTTAGTCCCAAAATCATATAAAATAGCATATAAATGCATATAAAACATCCTAGATGGATAATATAATAGCATGGAACAATCAAAAATTATAGATACGTTGGAGACGTATCAAGCACCCCCAAGCTTAATTCCTGCTCGTCCTCAAGTAGGTAAATGATAAAAACAGAATTTTTGATGTAGAATGCTACCTAGCATATTTCTCAATGTAATTTTCTTTATTGTGGCATGAATGTTCAGATCCAAATGATTCAAGATAAAAGTTTAATATTGACATAAAAATAGTAACACTTCAAGCATGCTAACCAAGCAATTTATGTCTTATCAAAATAACAGAGCCAAAGAAAGTTTATCCCTACAAAATCATATAGTTTGGCCATGCTTCATTTTTGTCACACAAAATGCTCCCATCATGCACAACCCCGGTTTCAGCCAAGCAATTGGTTCATACTTTCTAACGCGCTTCAGCCTTTTCAACCCTCACGCAATACATGAGCGTAAGCCATGGATATAGCACTATGGGTGGAGTAGAGTATGATGATAGAGATTATGTGAGAAGGCAAAAAAGGAGAAAGTCTCATATTGACGCGGCTAATCAACGGGCTATGGAGATGCCCATCAATTAATGTCAATACGAGGAGTAGGGATTGCCATGCAACGGATGCCCTAGAGCTATAAATGTATGAAAGCTCAACAAAAGAAACTAAGTGGGTGTGCATCCAACTTGCTTGCTCATGAGGACCTAGGGCATTTTGAGGAAGCCCATCATTGGAATATACAAGCCAAGTTCTATAATGAAAAATTCCCACTAGTATATGAAAGTGACAACATAAGAGACTCTCTATCATGAAGATCATGGTGCTACTTTGAAGCACAAGTGTGGAAAAAGGATAGTAACATTGTCCCTTCTCTCTTTTTCTCTCATCATTTTTTCTTTTCTTTTTCTTTTCTTTTTTTGTGGGCTTCTTTGGCCTCTCTTTTTTATTTGGGCTTCTTTGGCCTCTTTTATTTTTCATAAAGTCCGGAGTCTCATCCCGACTTGTGGGGGAATCATAGTATCCATCATCCTTTCCTCACTTTGGACAATGCTCTAGTAATGAAGATCATCATACTTCTATTTATTTACAACTCAAGAATTACAACTCAATACTTAGAACAATATATGACTCTATGTGAATGCCTCCGGCGGTGTACCGGGATATGCAATGAATCAAGAGCGACATGTATGAAAGAATTATAAAGGTGGCTTTGCCACAAATATGATGTCAACTACATGATCTGCAAAAGCAATATGACAATGATGGAGCGTGTCATAATAAACGGAATGGTGGAAAGTTGCATGGCAATATATCTCGGAATGGCTATGGAAATGCCATAATAGGTAGGTATGGTGGCTGTTTTCAGGAAGATATAGGTACGTTTATGTGTGATAGAGCGTATCGTATCATGGGGTTTGGATGCACCGGCGAAGTTTTCACCAACTCTCAAGGTGAGAAAGGGCAATGCACAGTGTCGTGGAATTGTCACGGCAGATGTCCTAGTGTGAGGACTTAGTTGTGAGGCCAACGCATCTATGTCGTAGCTTGAGAGGGGTTGATCGGGATGAGAGACGCAACACATAAGACAAGGATTTAGACAGCTTCGGGCCCCGGGAAACATCATCCGGTAATAGCCCTACATGATGTTTGTGGCTAGGTCTCATTATGATCATGAGAGAGTCACCAAGTCCGGCCGGGTTATACTTCCGGTCGGGTTACGCTGCGGGGTATATCCCCGACATTAGCCCCCAGTTTAATTTGGATTTATCCATGTTAAACTGATCTGCAACATAAACACAAGAACAAATTTGGCGGGTTGTGCTCCGGTTTAAATATTCTTATAAACCGGCACTTGATCATCCTTAAGTCCTTGTCATTTCTTCCTTCTGAAAAATCCAAGTCAATAGACCAGCTTCATAATCAATTTGCTTGCAGAAGATATTTTGTAAATAAAGAATCCATTTGAATCGGCCTTCAATGCTCTGATTTGACAAAAATATTGGTCCTCAAATATTCAACTGATATCAGCCGGTTTGAAAATGTAGAACTTGCCGATTTATCATTGCCAAAATTGTCGGGTTATAAAAACTAATAATTCTGGGTCATGATTGTTGCCAAGCCGGTTCATGATTGTTGCCAACGCTGGTTCATGATTATTGATGACGCCGGGTTATGATTGTTGCAGACACCGGGTCATAATGATTGGTGACGCCGGGTCAATAATTGTTGGTGACGCCGGGTCATAATTGTTGCAGACACCGGGTCAATCTGGTTTGCTCAAAACTGAAAATTGGAAGATATTACTCCCTTATATCCATATTACCTGTAGCCCCCAAGTCTTGAACAAAACAAAGTGATGATTTGAGACTTGTTTCCATGTAATTACTGCCACTTTGAAGAAATCCATGTTGTTCATCTCAGTCACTAGTAAAAACTGAATACTCCATATATGTAGCCCCCAAGTGTCGGGTTGTCATGCTTGCAGCAACCTGGGACTTGTAATTGCCTTATACTCATAAAAACTTCAATTGGTGTAGCCCCCAAGGGCCGGGTCATTATGCAATAATAAGCAGGAACTTTATAAATATGATCATGTAGACTTGAACAACAACGTGTAGCCCCCAAGGGCCGGCTCAGTAAGATAATATTGAGCTGGGACTTTATATATACTTCTTTAAAAAGAACATCATATAATGTAACCCCCATCATGGGGCTTGAACCCACATCCACAAGGTTAAGAGCTTTGTGCTTTACTAACTGAGCAGTGGATCCTTCAATATAATGGATTAAGACTTGTGTACCTTAAATTTTTTGACAGGAGCAATTGGTAGCCCCCAAGGGCCGGCTCATTATGATGTGATGAGTCGGGTATTCAATAAGGCCAGTAAAAATGACTTTGCATTAGCCCCCAAGTGTCATGGTGCATGCTTGCAGCGACATGAGACTTGCATATTTTATGTAATCTCAACTTGAATAATGTAGCCCCCAAGTGTCGGGTCGTAAGCTTGCAGCGACTCGGGACTATTCCTTCCATTGTAGAATAAATTATATACATTGATAAAATAATAGCCATTGCACTGAAGCGACTTTGAAACCTCAATCATAATACTGGTTATTGATAACCATAATAAAAATCCAGCCATGTTGGCTATTAAGATTTGAATAATATAATCCGGTATGAAAACCTCAATCATTCAATATCCTCATGACAATCCAGCCAAGTTTGGCTATTAAAGATTTGAATACCTTATCTGTAGATTTGGCTCATACTGTCGGTTTACATTGCCATATCCAATGAGGGCAATAATCCAAGGATTTATAAGCGTATGATTCCAATGGCGCAATCAAAAATATACTGGCGTTTCAAACCAAGAAGGGGTTATCAAAGCTATGTTCTGTGAATCAGGGAGCCCCCAAGGGATGTATTGTGAACCATCAAGGCCGTGTACCTATGTTGAGCTGTGTTGTGCAACAGACTCTCTTTGGTCCCTTTAACCCGGGCATTAAGCCTCCAAGTAGGTCGGAGCTATGATCATAGGAAGTTAGAATTTTGGCTTGATAGACGGATTACTAAAGTATATGAAGTTATAATATTGGCTTGATAGCTGGATTACCGAGGTAATCAGAGCTGTGCTCTTATAGTATAGGCTTGATAGCCGGATTACTGAGGTAACCAGAGCTATGCTCTTATGATATGAGCTTGATAGCCGGATTACCGAGGTAACCAGAGTTGTGCTCTTATGATATGGGCTTGATAGCCGGATTACCGAGGTAACCAGAGTTGTGCTCTTATGATATGGGCTTGATAGCCGGATTACCAAGGTAACCAGAGCTGTGCTCTTATGATATGGGCTTGATAGCCGGATTACCAAGGTAACCAGAGCTGTGCTCTTATGATATGGGCTTGATAGCCGGATTACCAAGGTAACCAGAGCTGTGCTCTTATGATATGGGCTTGATAGCCGGATTACCGAGGTAACTAGAGCTGTGCTCTTACAATATGGGCTTGATATCCGGATTACCGAGGTAACCAGAGCTGTGCTCTTATGATATGGGCTTGATAGCCGGATTACCGAGGTAACCTAAGCTGTGCTCTTATGATATGGGCTTGATAGCCGAATTACCGAGGTAACCAGAGCTGTGCTCTTATGATATGGGCTTGATAGCCGGATCAAGAGGGTAGTCATAGCTATGCTCAATGAGCAGGAAGCCCGCAAGTGACCAATGATATGATAAGCCAATAAGGCAGGATACCTATGTTTGAACCACGCATCATGGCAGCGAGTTCTCTTTGGCAACTTCCAATTTTTCTGAGAACTCGAACTTGCGAGAGATGAATTTCTTTCTCAATCAGAGTTTTTAAACCGGATATTGAGAGCTTCAAAGCTTTGTGGGAGATAGATTTCCCTTGAACTAGATTTTAAATCGGATATTTGAGAGCTTCAGTGAGACTAACTTCCCTTGAGCCAGATTTTAAATCGGATATTCGAGAGCTTCAACGCTTTATGGGAGAGAGATGTCTCTTGAACCGGATTTTGAACCGGAATCCTTTCGGATGACCCGGAACTTCTTCATTGAGCCGGGATTTTGTAATTGTCATATACTTTTTAAGCCGGAAATTTTTTGACGGCCTTTAAATTTTCATCAATATAGCAGTAGCCTCCGGGACCGGGTTATCTTTCCCTCCAATGATCCGGAGTTCTTGAAATTCACTGAAATTGGCAATATTTGTTGAGTTATGTCATCATAGCCCCCGAGTCTTAAGATGACTCGAAGAGTTTTCTTGAGATTCTCCAGACTTGACCATAGCATAAGATGTATATCATTGACGTTGATAACGTGATGTGAATCCACATAAGGTTGAGGTGACTGCGACGGATTATAAATGATCCCGTATGAGCTGTGTCAGCAACTCGGCCAATGGTTTCTTCCAACTGGTTGTTTAAATTTAACCAAACTATAGTGGCGGTGACTTGTGCACATGCCCATTGAGCCATCCAGGGCAGACGACAGCTGATAATATATGATAATTTGCCTCTAATTTGTTTGAAGAAAACTGGGCTACCCAAGCAATGACATGCTCATACTCAATAAACAACTCATGCAGGCAGGGTGCAGCTCCAGTGTGTTGATATACACCAAACCGCAGGGTGGTCAGTAAAGACGACCGCGGCATCAGAGACAGCCATAGGCACAGACTGATGAGTCGGTCGTGGCATTGTAAGCCAGTGCAGACGGTAGGGTCAATCCCAGGCGCGGTAAGCCGCGTGGATAGGCGAGTCAATCGCAAGTGCGATAAGCCGCACGGACGGGTGAGTCAGCCGCGTCATGTTGATGTAAACTGGCCTGCAGAACAACGGCTTGCACATATATTCGTCGAGCTTGATGGCACGGTCAGATGCTAGCGCATTATAATGACGGCGCGAGCTATACATCCATGACACTTACATCACTCTTGCAGTGAACCATTGTCCTGCATCAAAAAATATCGCAAGCAAGAGTAATTGTTCTTTGATAAAAACAATATATGCTAATAAAATAGACTTTAGATGGATATCACTGATACGTCCATTTTGCATCATGCTTTTATATCAATATTTATTGCATTATGGGTTGTTATTACATATTATATCTTAATACTCATGGCTATTCTCTCTTATTTTACAAGGTTTACCATGAAGAGGGGGAATGCCGACAGCTGGAATTCTGGCTGGAAAAGGAGCAAATATTGGAAACCTATTCTGCACTGCTCCAAAAATCCTGAAACTCCACGGAAGTCATTTTTGGAATTAATAAGAATTATTGAGCGAAGAAACTACCGGAGGGGGCCCACACCTAGGCCAGGAGGGTGGGGGCGCGCCCACCCCTACTGGGCACGCCCCCCTGTCTCCTGGGCCCCCTGGTGGCCCTCTGGTGCCCATCTTCTGCTATATGAAGGCTTTTACCCTGGAAAAAATCAGAGGCAAGCTTACGGGATGAAACTCCGCTGCCACGAGGCGGAACCTTGGCGGAACCAATCTAGAGCTCCGGCAGAGCTGTTCTTCCAGGGAAACTTCCCTCCGGGAGGGGGAAATCATCACCATCGTCATCACCAACGATCCTCTCAACGGGAGGGGGTCAATCTCCATCAACATCTTCACCAGCACCATCTCCTCTCAAAACCTTAGTTCATCTCTTGTATCCAATCTTGTATCAAAACCACAAATTGGTACCTGTGAGTTGCTAGTAGTGTTGATTACTCCTTGTAGTTGATGCTAATTGGTTTACTTGGTGGAAGATCATATGTTCAGATCCTTAATGCATATTATTACTCCTCTGATTATGAACATGAATATGCTTTGTGAGTAGTTATGTTTGTTCCTGAGGACATGGGTGAAGTCTTGCTATTAGTAGTCATGTGAATTTGGTATTCATTCGATATTTTGATGAGATGTATGTTGTCTTTCCTCTAGTGGTGTTATGTGAACGTCGACTACATGACACTTCACCATTATTTGGTCCTAAAGGAATGCATTGGGAAGTAATAAGTAGATGATGGGTTGCTAGAGTGATAGAAGCTTAAACCCTAGTTTATGCGTTGCTTCGTAAGGGGGTGATTTGGATCCATATGTCTAATGTCGTGGTTAGGTTTACCTTAATACTTCTTTTGTAGTTGCGGATGCTTGCAATAGGGGTTAATCATAAGCGAGATGCTTGTCCAAGTAAGGGCAGTACCCAAGCACCGGTCCACCCACATATCAAATTATCAAAGTACCGAACGCGAATCATATGAGCATGATCAAAACTAGCTTGACGATAATTCCCATGTGTCCTCGGGAGCTCCTTTCTCATTATAAGAAATTGTCCAGGCTTGTCCTTTGCTAAAAAAGGATTGGGCCACCTTGCTGCACTTTATTTACTTTCATTGCTTGTTACTCGTTACAATTTATCTTATCACAAAACTATCTGTTACCTACAATTTCAGTGCTTGCAGAGAAAACCTTACTGAAAACCGCTTGTCATTTCCTTCTCCTCCTCGTTGGGTTCGACACTCTTACTTATCGAAAGGACTATGATAGATCCCCTATACTTGTGGGTCATCAATCACCTTAATTGTCCGGACGACCGACGATTCATGTATATCGTCCATAGATAATCTGGTAATGTTGCAACCCCTCCAGTGTAAATATGGTATTCCCACGATCCAGTTTAGTTGCCAAATAAACTCCAAACCACCGCTCCCGTCGTCCAGTGGAGATGGGGCGGGCGAAGGCAGCGCGAGGAGGGATAAGCGGCAGAAGCTACAGGGACAGAGGCGGGACGGCGGCTCAGATATCTGCCTTGATGACTTGCAGGTTGCAACAGAGAAGGATGGCAACTTGACGGCGGCCACACCCGGTCGAAAGGAGTGCGGATAAGTTACTGACAGCGGAGGCGCTATGGTGCGAAAGGCTAGCAGGTGGAAGGCACAGCGGCGTGGTTAAGCACCCGGTCGCGGGAGCAGCACGCGGGCGGCCCAAATTGTGAACCAGCAAGCAGGGGCGGAGCCAGCCCAGTGGGCCGCCCGGGCCGCCTTTGTACACTGTCGCAAATGTCTACCGTACCTGCTACAACATACACTACATATGGGCCTCACGCCCCAGGACTGGGCCCTGGATCCGCCCCTGCCGGCAAGCACGGTTGGCCGGGCGGCTCAGAAGCGAAGGCCGCACTCAGAGGCGGGTCAACGAACTGGGCCACAACGGCGGCTAGCGACTGTTGCAGAAGTGATCCGGCGAGGTTATTTTGGCGAGACCGAGGCCAGCTTCGCACGGCCGGCGGAAGTGGCATCCGACTCAGAACAAAGCTCTGCGGGTCAATAAGGCGGACCAGCGGTTCAGAGCACGGTGGAGACGGCGAGGCATAGCTGGGCCAGAGCGGCTCGCCGGCGCTCTGACGAAAATAGGACGCGACAGCGGCTCGCGGGCAACGAGGACTTAAGGTGGAAGGCGGCGGGAAACTCAGCCGTCAGTACTGCAGCTCAACGTGGTGGCGATTAGAAGCAAAGACAGAGACCGAGTCGTGGCCTCATCCACTTCGCGAGACTGCCGCAGGCTCCCCTCCTTTTTTTTTATCTTTGTCCTTGCTGGTTGATATTCTTCAGCTTGGGTAGACCGCTTGATGCTGCGTATAATTGATAGAAAAAATCATACAGGTACGTCCTGGAGTTGATGTAGCAATTTGAAGATGTAAAGGACAAAATCTGGCTACTAGTATTCAACTAGTACTAGTTCGTGGCTCCAAGCCTCCACGTCATGAATTGGAAACAACAATTACTTTTGATCTCTCCGGTAGCCTGTACGAAGCGGCAATATACCGACTTCCTCGGGATTTGATCCAGTAGATCACCCGTGGAGTATGTAGCAGCGGTCAGGCTCGTGTGACATTGTGTACGTATGCGTGGACAGCGGCTAGCAGATCCAGCAAATTTTCAACCTCTGCGGCCTCGTAGGCAGAGTCGCGGCGAGAATCGATTTGCTGTCAGATTACGCAGATCACAAGACACGCGTGCAGCGGCGTACGCGGATGCCACCCTAACTCTTGTCTTGATCTCAAATCATGTCTCGCCGTCTAATAACAAGTTGTTCTGCACGATTGTTCCGCGCCGGTTCTTTTTATCCGATCAATCGCGAGCTTCTCGACCCCGATAGAGACCTCTTCAAAAACATAACACCACCTCGCCCATTCCACGGTGGGCGTCAACTGTCATGAAATTGTCACGACAGATGTTCTAGTGTGAGGACTTAGTCATGAGGTCAACGCATCTATGTGGTAGCTTGAGAGGGGTTGATCGGGATGAGAGAAGCAACACACAAGACAAGGATTTAAACAGCTTCGGGCCCCGGGAAACATCATCCGGTAATAGCCCTACATGCTGTTTGTGGCTAGGTCTCATTATGATCATGAGAGAGTCGCCAAGTCCGGGCGGGTTATACTTCCGGCCGGGTTACGCCGCGGGGTATATCCCCGACACACGGTACCGTAGAGGCTAGCAATGATGGAAGGGTAAGAGTGCGTATAATCCATGGACTCACATTAGTCGTAAAGAACTCATATACTTATTGCAAATATTTATTAGCCCTCGAAGCAAAGTACTACTACGCATGCTCCTAGGGAAAGGGTTGGTAGGAGTTAACCAGCGCGCAATCCTGACCTCCACTCATAAGGAAGGCAATCAAAAGAACACCCCATGCTACAAATTTGTCACACAATGTTTACCATACGTGCATGCTATGGGACTTGCCAACTTTAACATAAATATTTCTCAATTTCATAATCACCCAACTAGCATGACTCTAACATTATCACCTTTATATCTCAAAACAATTATCAAGTATCAATTTGATCATAGTGTTCAATGCACTTTATATGATAGTTTTTGTTATACCCAACTTGGATGCCCATCATATTAGGACTAAATTCATAACCAAAGCAAATTACCATGTTGTACTAAAATACTCTCAAAATAATATAAGTGAAGCATGAGAGATCAATAATTTCTACAAAATAAAACCACCACCGTGCTCTAAAAAGGTATAAGTGAAGCACTAGAGCAAAAGACAAACTACTCCAAAAGATATAAGTGAAGATCAATGAGTAGTCAAATAATTGTGCAACTATGTTAAGACTCTCTAACATTTAAGAATTTCAGATCTTGGTGTTTTATTCAAACAGCAAGCAAACAAAACAAAATGACATTTCAAGGATAACACACATCATGTGAATAGCAAAAACTTAGGTTCAACCGATATTAACCGATAATTGTTGAAGAAGAAAGGTGGGATGCCAACCGGGGCATCCCCAAGCTTAGATGCTTGAGACTTCTTGAAATATTAACTAGGGATGCCTTAGGCATCCCCAAGCTTGAGCTTTTGTGTCTCCTTAATTCCTCTCATATCACGGTTTCCTAAATCTCGAAAGCTTCATCCACACCAAACTTAACAAGAACTCGTGAGATAAGTTAGTATAAACCAATGCAAAAACCTTATCATTATCTACTGTAACAAATCACAAAAAATATTATTCAACATTGCATACTAAATGTATCTACATATTTAATACTCCTATCCTCATATAGAATCATTAAACAAGCAAACATATGCAAACAATGCAAACATAACAGCAATCTGCCAAAACAGTACAGTCTGTAAAGAATGCAGGATTCATCATACTTCCCCAACTCCAAAAATTATGAAAGTCTACCACACTGTAGAAGATTTATCATAGCTCAATATGCAAAAATTTCAACATTTTATCATTTTCTGACTTTTCTAGGGAATTTTTGCAACAGCGGTAAACTTTTTGTTTTGAAACAGCAACATGTATACTAGCAAAATAAGCATGGTAAAGGCTATCCTTGACATTTTTATTGAAAATATAGATGCAAAACATTATTCTAAATAACATCAAGCAAATACTAACAAAATAAAATGACGCTCCAAGCAAAACACATATCATGTGGTGAATAAAAATATAGCTCCAAGTAAAGTTACCGATGAACAAAGACGAAAGAGGGAATGCCATCCGGGGCATCCCCAAGCTTAGGCTCTTGATTGTCCTTGAATATTACCTTGGGTTGCCTTGGGAATCCCCAAGCTTAGGCTCTTGCCACTCCTTATTCCATAGTCCATCGAATCTTTACCCAAAACTTGAAAACTTCACAACACAAAACTCACAGAAAACTCGTAAGCTCCGTTAGTATAAGAAAATAAATCACCACTTTTGGTACTGTTGTAATATCTACTGTATTCCAACTTCTCTATGGTTCATACCCTCCTATACTACTCATACATTCATCAAAATAAGCAAACAACACATAGAAAACAGAATCTGTCAAAAACAGAACAGTCTGTAGTAATCTGTAACTCTCGAATACTTATGTAACTCCAACAATTCTACCAAATTAGCAAAACCCGAAAAATTTCTATACCAATCCAAAGCAAAAAGAATCAGATCAAAAGCACATTTCTGTGAATTATCAAAACTAATTTACTAGGTGCAAAAGTTTCTGATTTTCAGCAGGATCATCACAACTATCACCGTAAGCTATCCTAAAGGTCTTACTTGGCACTTTATTGAAATAAAAGCTATAAAACATGATTACTATAGTAGCATAATCATGTGAACACACAAAATAGTAAAGGTAAATATTGGGTTTTCTCCCAACAAGCGCTTTTCTTTAATGCCTTTTAGCTAGGCATGATGATTTCAATGATGCTCGCATAAAAGATAAGAATTGAAACATGAAGAGAGCATCATGAAGCATATTACTAACACATTTAAGTCTAACCCACTTCCTATGCATATGGATTTTGTGAGCAAACAACTTATGGGAACAAGAAACAACTAGCATAGTAAGGTAAAACAAGCATAGCTTCAAGATTTTCAACACATAGAGAGGAAACTTGATATTATTGCAATTCCTACAAGCATATGTTCCTCCCTCATAATAATTTTCAGTAGCATCATGAATGAATTCAACAATATAACCATCACATAAAGCATTATTTTCATGATGCACAAGCATATAAATTTTACTACTCTCCACATAAGCAAACTTCTTCTCATGAATAGTAGTAGGAGCAAACTCAACAAAATAACTATCATGTGAAGCATAATCCAATGGAAAATTAAAATCATGATGAAAAGTTTCATGGTTATGTGTATTCTTTATAGCATACGTATCATCACAATAATCATCATAAATAGGAGGCATGCTTTCATCATAATAAATTTGCTCATTAGAACTTGGAGGACAAAAAATATCATATTCATCAAACATAGCATCCCCAAGCTTGTGGCTTTGCATATCATTAGCATCATGGGTATCATGCTCATCATTCAAAGATTTAGTGCCAAACATTTTACAGACTTCTTCTTCTAGCACTTGAGCACAATTTTCCTTTCCATCATTCTCACGAAAGATATTAAAAAGATGAAGCGTATGAGGCAAACTCAATTCCATTTTTTTAGTTTCTTTTATAGACCAAACTAGTGATAAAACAAGAAACTAAAAGATTTGATTGCAAGATCTAAAGATATACCTTCAAGCACTAACCTCCCCGGCAACGGCACAAGAAAAGAGCTTGATGTCTACTACGCAACCTTCTCCTTGTAGACGTTGTTGGGCCTCCAAGTGCAGAGGTTTGTAGGACAGTAGCAATTTTCCCTCAAGTGGATGACCTAAGGTTTATCAATCCGTGGGAGGCATAGGATGAATATGGTCTCTCTGAAAAACCCTGCAACCAAATAACAAAGAGTCTCTTGTGTCCCCAACACACCCAATACAATGGTAAATTGTATAGGTGCACTAGTTAGGCGAAGAGATGGTGATGCAAGTGCAATATGGATGGTAGATATAGGTTTTTGTAATCTGAAAATATAAAAACAGCAAGGTAACAAGTGGTAAAAGTGAGTGTAAATGGTATTGCAATGCTTCGAAACAAGGCCTAGGGTTCATACTTTCACTAGTGCAAGTTCTCTAAACAATAATAACATAATTGGATCATATAACTATCCCTCAACATGCAACAAAGAGTCACTCCAAAGTCACTAATAGCAGAGAACATACGAAGAGATTATTGTAGGGTACGGAACCACCTCACAGTTATCCTTTCTGATCGATCTATTCAAGAGTCCATAGTAAAATAACACGAAGCTATTCTTTCTGTTCGATCTATCATAGAGTTCGTACTAGAATAACACCTTAAGACACAAATCAACCAAACCTAATGTCACCTAGATACTCCAATGTCACCTCAAGTATCCATGGGCATGATTATACGATATGCATCACACAATCTCAGATTCATCTATTCAACCAACACAAAGTACTTCAAAGAGTGCCCCAAAGTTTCTACCGAAGAGTCAAGACGAAAACGTGTGCCAACCCCTATGCATAAGTTCACAAGGTCACTGAACCCGCAAGTTGATCACCAAAATGTACATCAAGTAGATCACGTGAATATCCCATTGTCACCACAGATAAGCACATGCAAGACATACATCGAGTGTTCTCAAATCCTTAAAGACTCAATCTGATAAGATAACTTCAAAGGGAAAACTCAATCCATTACAAGAGAGTAGAGGGGGAGAAACATCATAAGATCCAACTATAATAGCAAAGCTCGCGATACATCAAGATCGTGCCAAATCAAGAACACGAGAGAGAGATCAAACACATAGCTACTGGTACATACCCTCGGCCCCGAGGGTGAACTACTCCCTCCTCGTCATGGAGAGTGCCGGGATGATGAAGATGGCCACCGGTGATGGATCCCCCCTCCGGCAGGGTGCCGAAACAGGGGCCCAATTGGTTTTTAGTGGCTACAGAGGCTTGCAGCGGCGGAACTCCCAATCTATGGTATTTTCTGGAGGTTTCAGTATTTATAGGAATTTTTGGCGTAGGTCTCACATCAGGGGGGGGGGGGGGTCTCTGGGCTGTCCATGAGGCAGGGGGCGCGCCCCCCACCCTCGTGGGCAGCCCGGGACTCTCCTGGCCCAACTCTTTCACTCCAGGGGCTTCTTTTGGTGCACAAAAAATCATCAAAAATTGGCACGTCAATTGTACTCCGTTTGGTATTCCTTTTCTGTAAAACTAAAAAACAAGGAGAAAACAGAAACTGGCACTGGGCTCTAGGTTTATAGGTTAGTCCCAAAAATCATATAAAATAGCATATAAATGCATATAAAACATCCTAGATGGATAATATAATAGCATGGAACAATAAAAAATTACAGATACGTTGGAGACGTATCACACCATGATGTCCAAGCCCGACGAGCT
The DNA here is from genome assembly GCA_963921465.1 of Triticum timopheevii. Classification (NCBI taxonomy): domain Eukaryota; kingdom Viridiplantae; phylum Streptophyta; class Magnoliopsida; order Poales; family Poaceae; genus Triticum; species Triticum timopheevii. Next base: position 353,216,490 of record OY997264.1, read on the forward strand.
CCAAGACGATGCCCCCAAGTTCGACTTCACCGCTATCCCTCTTTGTGGCATTGATGATGCCGAGTCTACTTCGACTCTTTTTCAAGACGGTGCGGCGACGAGTACGACTACGGAGACCTTCAAGGACCAAGCTTTGGAGGCGAGCGATAAGGTGGCGAGCAAGGATGATGTGCCACCTTCGGCCTTCATCCACGACAACAATGACGAGGTGGTTGAGCATGGGATTTTCCCTTCGACCACGAGGACATATGATGACTTGGGTGACTTTTGCCACCATATTGAGAGTGAGAGTGACTTCACCACTAGCCCCATATATGACGAGTTGCCCCACTTTCCATGTGAGGAGAGCCACAACACCCACCACTTTAGTGAGATGAGTGGCTCCACCATGTGTGACTTTGAGTGCACCTACTTTGAGGGAGTGAGTGAACCACCACATAGAGAGAGTGAGATAGTTGATAGGTCTCGTGAGGCCATTTGCATTTCTAACAACTTGACCTCTACCTCTATTGTGTCTTCTCATTTGGTGCTAGGTCCCATTTATGATGATGCGCCGATCCTCGACGACTTCGTCCTCCCTTTGGACAAGACGATGGCCATGGTGGAATATGATGCACCCCCCACATGGTTCCATCAAGATGAAGATGACCACCATTTGGTCTTTCCCACCTCACCTACACCCCTTGAGTGGAATGACAAAGGTAACATAGGTGACGGTGATGCTCTAGTCCCACTAGTGGACATTCTTGACATTGATTGCTTGCATGATGTTGATCAACCTAGTACCATGCTTCATGCTAGTATGATTTCCCCATGCGATGATTTGCCCATTTATGATGAGTATGATGATTCTCATGTGGAGTCTCTTAGTTGTGATGCCATGTTACATAGGATTTCTTGTGACAACTCTTTAGGTCACATCATGTTTGATAATCCGCTTGACTTGTCATATGCTATGCATGAGATCAACCATATGTTTTATTTGCAATATCTTCGTAGTGACTATGCATATGCCATCAAAATAAACCCAATTTTCACATATGGCATAGATGGCAAGCCCATGGTTATTGGCATTTGTTTTTCTTGTGATGATATTGATATGCTCCCTTTGCGTCATTTATCTCATACGCCATACCATGACAACCTAGCTTCGGATATGCATTGTTTTGGATGTTCTCCATTTTCTACATATGATATTTCCGCTATTGCTCATGAGGAGACCCCCATAGTTCCCTTGTACATTTTAGGAGATTTTGATCCATCCCATTTATTGCATGATCCCAATAATTGTGTGCACCATATGCTCCACATGAACAACCATGCTATTGATGTGCCATATACTTGCATTCTCAATTTGTGTCCCCATCGTGTCATACACAATAACTATTCTTTCATGATGGATGACATGTTCTTATACCATGCATCAAATTTCTTTGAGCATTTCTTATCTTGTGCTAACTCACATGTGCACATACACATCATGATGGATGATGTGCACATTTACCACACGCACAATTTCTTTGGTTTGTGTCTCTTTTGTGTATGTACCCATGAATACTTGTCAACCTCGCAATCCCACGAGTTGACAAAACGAGCTCTAGAGAGCAACAATGATTTGGGATCCCATGGATTGTCTTTCCCACCGTTCTCTTCGCACAAAGACTTAGCGCATTTCTTCTACATGGCCCTCACCTGGCTATGGGTTGTTGTCCATTACATATTATATGCCCATCTTGCCATGTTCACTTTGCATGATATGCCCATTCCTATGCCTTTGCCATGCATTTGGGACCCATGCTTTGCTTTACACATGATGATTGACTCTCATACTTTTATGTGTATTTGCAAGCTTGGTGGAGATATTGCTTGTTGTTGCCATGTTCCATTTGTGACCCACCCCTATGATGCTGCTTTGATCTTGCTTTGTGTTCGTGCTTGCGATATGTCATGTGCATTGTATATGCCTATTATTTGTTCACATGACATGATTGCCATGATTTCCTCTAGTGTGTTGCATCTTCGCTCCACTAGTTTGCACGACATGATTGATATGCTTGCTTGTGTTGCATCACCCATGATTCATACTTGCTCATTTCATGCGGTTGATGACAACCATCTATATGCTTTGCACATGATTCATATTGTTTCTTGTCATATATCTTCATGTGTTGCCTCTCTCATGCTAGATGATTTGCCATGTATTGAGTGCAACAATGATTCTCTTCTTGCTCATGAGATTGCCCCCATAGCATTCTCGCATATATTTGGAGATTTTGACATAATTCTTGTGAAGCATGCTTGTCTTATTTCTTTGCACCATATACCTAGTGCCATGAATATAGCCATTGTTGCATCATATTATTCATGCACTTGTGCTTCTAATGGTTATGTCCAAGAGAGGAGAACCATCATGATGGATGATGTGTTTATCTACCATGCGCATACGTTCTTTGTTTTGTTGTGTGCATGTGTAGGATACTTGGACTTCGTGTCGACTTCCACTTCACGTGAGTTGACCATTCGAGCTCTTGAGAGCAAGCCTCATATATTCTACCACGACTCGCTTCTACACCGCATTTCCTACTATTTCGGCATTGTGAAGAATGCACAAGGACACGCTTTCAAGGTGACATCCTTCTTGAGCTTGGATATTGTGGATCATACTTCATGTGTTGCTTGCACCATTTGCACACATGTTCGAGATATTGCTTTCATACATGATTTCCACATTTCCATGCCTCATGACATATATACCTTGTGTGTTGCATCCAATTCTTGGATTACTTGCTCCTATCATATGGTTGGTTGCAACAATGTCACTTCTTCACATATGCCATGTCCCATTGATTGTCACATGATTCACTTGATTGCCTCACACATGATGAACAATTGCTCTTTCTATTGTGTTGAGTGCCATACTATCTTCACTACACCCAATGCACATTATGCTTGGATTGTCTTGCACTTGACCCATGTGTTTAGACACTTCATTTTATTTGGTGTTGTGAATGATTCTTATGCCTACCATAGACCTTTCGTTGAGCAATTTGTGAATGCTTGCTATGACCTCGAGGTAGATGCTTATTCTTTTGTCACACATATTTGCATCTCTACCTCACATTTGCATACTTGTCCCCATGATATCTTTGCTTGTGCTCGATTGATATGCTTACATGCCATGTCACAGTCCGTAGTCACACCCTATGCTATGCTTGATGACAACACTTGTTTGATGAATCACCTCTTGAATTCTTGGTTTTGCACTAATGCTAACCACATTTTTTTTTCCAAGTGTTTGTTCTATTTGATCCTTTTGAAGGAATCACAAGACGGTGCGACATTGGAGAGTGCCCATTTCAAGCTACTAAACGATGAGTGCTTGGTGATCGACCGCTTTGACACGACACCGCCATCTCTTTCCCATGGTGATTTGGTTTTCGATCCGAGGTCGGATCTTTTCCAAGGGGGGGGGGGGATGATGCAGAGCATCCTACGGTCATCACCATGTCAAGAGTCCGTTTGGCAAGTGACACGTGCGACCTCTACTTCTCATACATAAAGGTGAATCTTCTCCTTTACACGTGTTCACTTGACCCCTTCGAGGGTGGTATACTACTTGACACTCCACCCGTGTGCATGCATAGGTATCGTCGGAGCTTCACGAACGACGAGGAGGAGTGCAAGCGCCAAGGATCACCTACACCATCCGCGAGGGAAGCATGGAAGAGAAGACGAAAGAAACGAAGCTGCTACAAGTCACAGCCACCGGACATCCGACGCCTGGAGGTTCAGCCTGCCAGAACAGCTACAGCCGAGGGAGTCTACAACGCCCGGATGACCACCAGATACCGGACGTCTGACAAGTACCAGGGACCAACGACCGACGCCGACCGGACGACCAGTGCCATCAGTCCAGAGAAGAAACGTCGGAAGTCTGACGCCCTCCGGACGTCCGGACCCCCGCGAGCGACCGGACATCCGACCCCGATCGGACGTCCGACACTGCTTGTGCGCAGCCGGGCCTTTGGCCTTGTATCCCTCTCCCACTTATCCCTTCATCGCTTAGACTATAAATAGACCCCCCCCCTCATCCTTTCTAGGGTAGCAAATATGATAGCTCATTCTTAGGTGAGCTTTGCTCCTGCCTCTACTCTTGAGAGAGAGAGAGACTACCACTCCCATGGAGTTCAAGACCTCCATGTGAGAAGATCCTACGGGATATCATCAAGACCCCCTTGCGGGAAGATCCGTCTAGGATACCATCAAGACCTCCTCTTGGAGATGAACTCTACCTTGTATCTTTCTCTTTGTTGTTCATGTACCTTGTGATCTTGTGTGTTTGACTGTCTAGTGGATGTGTGATTTGGACTTGTTCTTGAGTGTTTCCCCTTGTGATTTCTCTCCGTTCTTCCCCGTGTTCTTCATGCTCTTCGTAGGGATCCTCTCGAAACGTGAAAGATCGACCTCTAGGGTTCTACCCTACATCAATACCAATGCTTTTCCTTCCAAAGATAAAGCAAATAACTTCATCTTAAATCCATCACTCGATTGACAAGCAAGCTTAAATAATCCATAAAGTTCATCTAGTAAAAGCAAGTTTACATTGGGATGTATCGTTTCTCCTACATAATGGTTAGTGTGCAATCTTTCAAGAACACTAAGAGAAATTTCATAATATATAATTTCAGTATGTGGGGTCTCAACTCTTATCAATTGTGCATGTGGCATCGGCACCCCAAACAACTTTCCCAAAGGACGATTTTGCATAATAGCAAGTGTAGATAAAAATCAGCATGTACGATAAAAGTTTCCTTACCAAATTCCACTTATCAAGAGTTCTACACTCCTCGGCAACGACACCAGAAAAGAGCCTCGATGACCCAAAATTATAAGGGATCAATCATAGTCCTTTCGATAAGTAAGAATGTCGAACCCAACGAGGAGCGTAAGGAATTGATAGTCAATTTTCATTAAGGATCTCACTGCAAGTGTTGTAAGATAGTTTCGATAGATAATTTGATAGCAAAGTAATTTGTAGCAAGGTAACAAGTAACAAAATAGCAAGTGGCACATCCTTAATCGTGCTAAAGACAAGCCGGTGGTACTTCTTATAGTGATTAAAATGCTTTTGAAGACACACGAGAATATCACCAAGTTACTTTCACCATGATTCATCGACTTACGCTCATTGCCTTGATAAGTGTTATGTGGGTGGAACAGAGCTAATGTACTATTCTTACTTGAACAAATACATGCTTATGATTATACTCCATGCAAGCATCCGCAAGTACAAGAGAAATAATCTACTACCACTATAAAAGAAAGAAAGGGCGGAGAACCAGATCATCCTATCCATTGAAACCTGCAATCTGATGGTCTACATTCCCTCAGCATACTAAACGTGTTTTATGCTTTAATTACCCATCATGCCATTATCTACTACCATTAACGAAAACTCCCCCTCGCTAAACTCCCCTTCTCGCCACGCGCACGCACGCCCTTCTCGCCACGCGCATGCACCCGCACGCCCTTCTCGCAACCGCTCGACCCCCGCCGCCGCCCCTTCTGGCCAGGTGCTCGACCCCCCGCCGCCGCGCGGCTGCCCCTTCTGGCCAGAGGCTCAACCCCTGCCTCCACGCCTGCTTGCCAGCCGCTCGGCCCCTTCACGCCCCCGACACCCTCCACTTTCCTGGGGCTGACACGCCGCCGTGAGCATAGGCTGCAGCACGCCCCCGACCGACGCCAGCGTCCGAGCGGCACCTCCGCCGCAGGGTGTCCGGGCCGTGGCAGCACGCCGCCGGGCGCCGACGAAGGGTGACACGGCGACAGTTCGTCAGTTTCTCTCGCCAAAACAGGTAACCTCTCCGCAGCAGAGGAGGATACATCCTCAAGCCCTATATCTTTGTGCACCTTAAGCACCTGGAAGCCAATACGACGGGCCACTTAGATCCCCTCCTCCCGGTCAGCCATCCTTGACATTGATTCAGTCTTGTTGATGACGTACGAGTAGCACAGTGATTCATATTGTTGATGTCCAATATTCATTCTTCTTGATATGCAAATTCAGTGTATGTGTTGTCCAAATTTCAGTGTTTTGTGGTCCAAAAATTCAGTGTATGTGTTGTCCAAATTTCAGTGTTCTGTTGTCCAAATATTCAGTTTTGGTGTTATCCAAATTTCAGTGCATATGCAGTCTAAATTTTAGTTTATATGTTGTCCAAATTTCAGTGTACTTCCCCTGCTATTTTACTACCATTTATCAAATGGCTTGTTTCCTTTCATCAAGTGATTACAGTGCACCATGGTTGGCTTTAACCCTCAGTTCTCTACTGTTTTCCTAGGCACCCACGAGCTGGCCTTGTTGCAAGGATTAATCTGCTTATCACGTAATCAATGGAACAAAATGTACTGAGTATTTACTATTACTACTGAAATACTACTACTTTTTTGCAAATTACAGAAATACTACTATATATGATTTGGGAAAATAATCGGGTCTCTCATTCAGTTTAGTCCACCTATTTTTTTTCTTTGTAGCTCCGCCAACAAAAGATAGGCCCCGTTTTAAATTCTGGGCACAGGGCCTCTGATATTGATGGCCCGGCCCTGTCCGTGAATAATTCCCTTGCCAATTCAATTATTATCTATGTTGGTTCTAGAGCATTAGATCGATTAATTGGAAGGGTATAGACGCACTCTGTACGTACAAGCTAGCTAGCTAGCTACTACACGCAGCTTGATTGATTGTTTTATGAGAAGCTTCATGCGTCTTTGTTCTATTAAAATTTTGGACCAGTTTATAAGATACCAAATGTTGGACAGTAGACATCTATTTCATATCAATGTTTGCTACCGACATACGTAGTTGTGATAGTTAACATTTCCTGCTCCATATTGTTTCTTCTGTTTATAAATCCAGAGCAATATATCATATCATTCCCTATTTATGTTAAGAATATGGTCTTCATGCAACAAGGATTGTAAGGGTTTCTTACTAGCTAATCCAGTGAAGTCTTGTTGGTGTGCTTTCTTTAAATGAATTTTAAACACAACATACTGGTGCTATTGCTCTTGTTATAAAATTGGCCTACATTCTTTCTAGAAAACTTTACTCTATGGATGCTTTTGTTAATTAGTTTTTGAAATTAGATACTTTTGTTAATTGCAGGAGAGATAATTGTGATCATTTTCCTATTGTGTGTACTCTATTCTACGTAATCAGATTCTCAAAGGTGTGTTGCCATAGAAGGTGAAGACTAGATGTTCTACTCTTGTGCCTGAACAATCTGTAGTTGGCAGCAAGTTTTTTCTTAACAGTGTTCAATCAACTTGCCCATGTTGTATATACAATATATACAACTCCATAAAACTTGCTTATATGTTTTTTTCTTTTTGTAAAAATGCATCGGCTTTCGATCACTAAATAATTAGGTTTCAGATTATGTAGTTTTCTGCAGGTTGTCAGATAAACTCTTCCAGAGATTGAGATCTAATCACAACAGCTTTGTGTCCTTTACCTTTTTATTTTGCAAAATGCGATCAGAAGTAGTTTTCATCTCTAATGCTAATGAATAGATTCTCAAAAAAGCAAATTAATTGGAATGATCTGCTCAGCATGTCCCATGACTTCAAAAGGAATAATTTGACTAAACTGATATGTTGATCAGCAGTGAAAAGGTGGACAAAATCAAAGACTGGGGACCTACGATTGTCCTGTAACCCCCTTTGTCAACACTCCGCGAGTTCATGATACACTCTTAGCTTAATAATTGATTGAACAGTGACGGTTAGTGTTATGCTTATAAGTTGGTATCCCCAAGTATTGTCTGTTGTATATGCTGTGTATTATTACCTCCTTCAAATTGAAATCTCGTTCTAATAAAAATACAACATGATCAAGACTGTACTTATTATTGCAAATTGTTGGTGATGCTAAATAACTATGGGCTCAGGATCAAGGTTGTACTTGTTATTGCAAATGAGTTATTGCTTTGTATTTTTACATGCCGGCGGTTGGAAGGTGATAATAATTTCTGCATGTCTACACATAGTTTATTCATCCCACTGGAAAAAGCACCAAGAATGTTGTGTGCAGAGATGTCTTGGAGGGACAACACATGTTTGTTTTCCATACATGCCAATCCACCTTATTATATTAGGACATATTACTCATCTCTAATATTGTTTTTTTCTAATTTATGTACATATTACGCATACAATGATGAGTTGTTCTATTAGGATAATTAAATTAGGGAGTCTTAATAAAAAAACTCCCTCCGTCCGGAAATACTTGTCCTAAGAATAGTTATATCTAGATTTTTTTAGTTATAGATACATCCATTTTATTCATTTCTAGGACAAGTATTTCTGGACGGAGGGAGTAGTACAAAGATGGTACTGAAGGAGGCTTTGCAACTAGCAAGGTACTCTGTTTACAATCCGATTGTGATATTTATTAAAAGATATATATGGTTGTTGTGTTCACTCAGACAATATAAAGCATGCTTCTACATTCTGTGCTAAATTTGCAACTTTCAATGTTTTGTGGGGCCTTTCCTCTCAACTGTAGGGATTTTATCTCCCTGATTTTTCTGTGTGTGACTCTAGCTATTTTACTTCATTTATGTTGTTTGTTTTGTCAATTTTGTTGAAGTTACTGCAGTTGACTGCTCTGAATTGTTTATCGTCCACCTTGAAGGTTATAATTGCTAAAGAAGCAGAAGGAGATTTTGAATATTTGGTCTGACAACTTCCACCTTATCAGTTTGAGAATAAAAGCAGAAGAATGCATCCAGTGAGCAATGATTAAGCATATTCATCAAAGAAAGCATTAAATATACAAAGGTCTCCACAAGGTTTGCATAAGAAGGTAATGTTCCTTCTTTAAATTGTCCGAGCTTGTGGGACGGAGCCAACTTTCGGACGTCTGTATCATGCATGTTTAGGGCCTTGTCTCTATATTTTTAATGTGAAATCATAGTAATCTGTAAATAATATTTGCACTTGTGTAAGACTGTAAGCTTGCACATTTGCTACAGCAGAGCAGAGTTGGTGTAGCATCATTAGTTTCTTTGTTGATATACTAACAAGTTACCCTGTGCGATTTCTTGACTATTTGGAGCTCTGATCGCGTGCAAGATTGGAGCGCCCTGTGCAATTCCTCGACGGTTTGACACAGCGAGCGTCGAACGGGAGAGTTCCGAGAGGAGGCACGTCCACCAGGTGCATCTCCTTCGTTTGGCCAAGGCCACCAGTGAATAACAGTTGTGGAACTGCATCATTCACTTGCCTACCATAGATTGACGGGTGCTCCACTCCACTACTCCATCTCATGTTGTATATTTCCTCTCTTTATATCAAATAAAGTATAGCATGTAAATATGTTTAAATTCAGAAATAACGGTTTCCCTTCTATCTTCACTTATACTGTTATAAAAATGTAACTAAATTAAGTGGATGCTCTTATTTGAAGCCAGATTATAGGATTATTCCTCTGGTGTTATTGATGGTTTGATCTAGAATTTGGTATGATGTATAACCATCAGTTTAGTAGATGGTTCCTTTATATTATTTCAAAGGCTTGGCAATGAATTTGGATTAAAGTTACGAACATGATTCACTGAAAATTTGCAGAAGGATGTCATGAATTTTTGTAAGTACATGAAATTGTACTTTGTAGGTCTATTTCTCTATGGTCTTGCTTCTTAATTTCAATTTTATCTTGGGTGGATTTTGAAAACATACATGAGTGTTATCCTTTGTGTTTATTGGTAAAAAACACATTAGGTATATCTGAATTTTAGTTGAGTAAATGAGTAGAGTACAAATAAATTCAAACACGAAGCAAAAGCTTTGACGTTTCATTAATTTCCAGAACACCGTAAGCACCACTCTCCATGGTGTGCCGCTGAATGACCCAACAAACGCCAACCACACAAACACACACTAGTTGGGGGGACTCTCTCTGCCGAACAAGCCGCTCTTCTATCACCCGCGGGAAAGAAGTCATGGGGCACTCTCCTGCAGTGATGAAGAGACAAGCATTCTACACGCCTGTGTTAGTGGCAACCCACACGACACGAAGTCCATGTCGTCGAACCTGCAAAGCTCTCGCGGCCGCCACCTTGACGTCAACTGCTCCAACACGCCTTGCGCACTCAACTTGTACCGCTTCTTGGGTTGTCTCCCCGACATGCCACTGCAGAGACATGCGTTGCACGTGCATGCTTACTAGTTAAGATAAATCTAACAATAACATTACACAATAAGATCCAAAACAGCCCCTTACGGAATAATCTGTAAACCGGGGTTTAGGTTTCTATCACTCCTGCAACCCATAATCTACAAACTAATTCCACAATGCTTTCCCCTTGGCCCAAGCATGGTGAAGTGTCATGTAGTTGACGTTCACATAACACCAATAGAGGAAGAACAACACACCATAATACCAAAACATTGAATGGTGATCAACTTCACATGTTTACTAGTAACAAGACTTTTCCCATGTCCTCAAGAACAAATAGAACTACTCAAAACTCATCATATTGATCATGATCCATGGGTATAAATATATGATTAACAATCTAAAAATAATAAATTTCTATGAATTAAACCAACAAGCATGAGCTACAAGATGTAATCAACACTACTAGCACCCCCAGGTACCAATCTGAGGTTTTATACAAAGATTGAATACAAGAGATGAACTAGGGTTTGGAGATGAGATGGTGTTTATGAAGACGTTGATGAAGATGGTGACACCCACGATGAACGGAGTGTTGGTGCTGATGAAGGCTTTGATTTCCCCCTTTGAGAGGAAAGTTTCCCGGTGGAATCGCTCAGCCGGAGAGCAAAAGTGCTCCGCTTCTCTTCCACCTCGCAGACGGCGGTGGAAACTCCCAAAGCTTCTTTCTGATTTTTTCTAGAGCAAATGGGATTCTATGGCCAAAGGGCATCGAGAAGCGAGCCACCATGGCTCCACATGGACACGTGTCCCGGCTAGGGGGTGGTCGTGCCACCTGTCCATGCGGCTGGCTGGTGGCCCCGCTTTGACATATCTTTGCTCCATAATTCATTATATATTCCAAAATAATTCTGCAAAAACCCGCGCTTCATTTTGAGCTCTCGAGAATTGCTTTCTCTTTGCTTGCTATTTTAGGTCAAGTGTTCTAGCTTCCGGCAATCCCCCTCTCTAGGTATAACTTGCATTTTAAAAGAGAAACCACATTAAAATTGAACCACAATGTGAAATATCACATTGAAATAAGAAAATTACAGTAGGAAATAATGATGCAAAATGGACGTATCAACAGGGGCGGCCCAGCCGCATGCCCAACAGGCGACCCAAGAGGCACAATTGCGAAAGACGACCCACTAGCCATCTCCCAACCAGATCCATCCCACTAGGGTTTGCCCCAACGCCACGCTCGACAGCGATACCGCCACCACCAAAGCGGCAACATTCGCCACTAAATCCGACGAACCACACGTCGGCAGGAGCGAGCACGAAGAGGGAGGAGAGGCAGGGACAGAGATTGGGTCAAACGCACCAAGAATGCCAGCAGCAGAAGCGCGGGAAGCGGACTTACCTGCATGCCCGTAGCGCGCCGAGCCCACCGTGGTCCAGCCGCCGCCAAGCGCAGCCGACGGAGACCCCTACCCCGCAGCGTGCCCACCCGACGCAAACTTGTGCCGACGAAGGTCACCACGAGGCAGCGGAGAGATTGTCACCTGAATCCTCGACATCATCGCCTAACGCTCAACAGCGGCTGGACGTGGTGTTGGGGAACATTGCAGAAAATAAAAATTTTCCTACGGTTTCACCAAGATCCATGTATGAGTTCATCTAAGAAACGAGTGATAGGAGTGCATCTACATACCCTTGTAGATCGCGAGCGGAAGCGTTCAAGAGAACAGGGATGATGGAGTCATACTCGCCGTGATCCAAATCACCGATGACCAAGTGCCGAACGGACAGCACCTCCGCGTTCAACACACGTACGGAGCGGATGACGTCTCCTCCTTCTTGATCCAGCAAGGGGGAAGGAGAGGTTGAGGAAGAAGGCTCCAGCAGCAGCACGACGGCGTGGTGGTGGTGGAGAGGCAGTACTCCGGCAGGGCTTCGCCAAGCTCTTAACGGAGGAGGAGAGGTGTTGGGGAGGGGAGGGGCTGCGCCTTTGATGTTGTGTGCAGCCCTCCCCTCGCCCCTCTATTTATAGGGGAAGGGGGAAGGGGGCCGGCCCCCTCTAGATGAGATCTAGAGGGAGGGCGGCGGCCAAGGGAGGGGGCTTGCCCCCCAAGCAAGGGGGGCGCCCCCACTAGGGTTTCCCCCCCAACCCTAGGCGCATGGGCCCAAGGGGGGGCATGCCCAGCCCTCCAGGGGCTGGTTCCCTGCCCACTACGGACCATGAGGCCCTCCGAGAGAGGTGGCCCCTCCCGGTGGACCCCCGGAACTCCTCCGGTGGCCCCGGTACAATACCGATATGCCCCCGAAACTTTCCGGTGACCGTATGACAACTTCCCATATATAAATCTTCACCTCCGGACCATTCCGGAACTCCTCGTGACATCCGGGATCTCATCCGGGACTCCGAACAACATTCGGTAATCACATACAAGTCTTCCTAATAACCTTAGCGTCACCGAACCTTAAGTGTGTAGACCCTACGGGTTCGGGAATCATGTAGACATGACCGAGACAGCTCTCCGGCCAATAACCAACAGCGGGATCTAGACACCCATGTTGGCTCCCACATGTTTCACGATGATCTCATCGGATGAACCACGATGTTGAGGATTTAAGCAACCCCGTATACAATTCCCTTTGTCAATCGGTACGTTACTTGCCCGAGATTCCATCGTCGGTATCCCAATACCTCGTTCAATCTCGTTACCGGCAAGTCACTTTACTCGTACCGTAATGCATGATCCCGTGACCAAACACTTGGTCACTTTGAGCTCATTATGATTATGCATTACCGAGTGGGCCCAAAGATACCTCTCCGTCATACGGAGTGACAAATCCCAGTCTCGATCCGTGTCAACCCAACAGACACTTTCGGAGATACCTGTAGTGCACCTTTATAGTCACCCTGTTATGTTGTGACGTTTGGTACACCCAAAGCACTCCTACGGTATCCGGGAGTTACAAGGTCTCATGGTCTAAGGAAAAGATACTTGACATTGGAAAAGCTCTAGCAAACGAACTACACAATCTCGTGCTATGCTTAGGATTGGGTCTTGTCCATCACATCATTCTCCCAATGATGTGATCCCGTTATCAACGACATCTAATGTCCATAGTCAGGAAACCATGACTATCTGTTGATCAACGAGCTAGTCAACTAGAGGCTTATTAGGGACATATTATGGTCTATGTATTCACACGTGTATTACGATTTCCGGATAATACAATTATAGCATGAATAAAGACAATTATCATGAACAAGGAAATATAATAATAATCCTTTTATTATTGCCTCTAGGGCATATTTCCAACAGTCTCCCACTTTCACTAGAGTCAATAATCTAGTTACATTGTGATGAATCGAACACCCATAGAGTTCTGGTGTTGATCATGTTTTGTTCGCGAGAGAGGTTTAGTCAACGGATCTGCGACATTCAGATCCGTATGTACTTTGCAAATATCTATGTCTCCATCTTGAACATTTTCACGGATGGAGTTGAAACGACGCTTGATGTGCCTAGTCTTCTTGTGAAACCTGGGCTCCTTGGCAAGGGCAATAGCTCCAGTGTTGTCACAGAAGAGTTTGATCGGCCCCGACGCATTGGGTATGACTCCTAGGTCGGTGATGAACTCCTTCACCCAAATTGCTTCATGCACTGCCTCCGAGGCTGCCATGTACTCCGCTTCACGTGTAGATCCCGCCACGACGCTCTGCTTGCAGCTGCACCAGCTTACTGCTCCACCATTCAACATATACACGTATCCGGTTTGTGACTTAGAGTCATCCAGATCTGTGTCAAAGCTAGCGTCGACGTAACCCTTTACGATGAGCTCTTCGTCACCTCCATAAACGAGAAACATGTCCTTTGTCCTTTTCAGGTACTTCAAGATATTCTTGACCACTGTCCAGTGTTCCTTGTCGGGATTACTTTGGTACCTTCCTACCAAACTTACGGCAAGGTTTACATCAGGTCTGGTACACAACATGGCATACATAATAGATCCTATGGCTGAAGCATATGGGATGACACTCATCTCTTCTTTATCTTTTGCCGTGGTCGGGCATTGAGCCGAGCTCAATCTCACACCTTGCAATACAGGCAAGAACCCTTTCTTGGACTGATCCATTTTGAACTTCTTCAAAATCTTATCAAGGTATGTGCTTTGTGAAAGACCTATGAGGCGTCTCGATCTATCCCTATAGATCTTGATGCCTAATATGTAAGCAGCTTCTCCAAGGTCCTTCATTGAAAAACACTTATTCAAGTAGGCCTTAATGCTGTCCAAAAGTTCTATATCATTTCCCATCAAGAGTATGTCATCTACATATAATATGAGAAATGCTACAGAGCTCCCACTCACTTTCTTGTAAACGCAGGCTTCTCCATAAGTCTGCATAAACCCAAACGCTTTGATCATCTCATCAAAGCGAATGTTCCAACTCCGAGATGCTTGCACCAGCCCATAAATGGATCGCTGGAGCTTGCATACTTTGTTAGCATTCTTAGGATCGACAAAACCTTCCGGCTGCATCATATACAGTTCTTCCTTAAGATGTCCGTTAAGGAATGCCGTTTTGACGTCCATCTGCCATATCTCATAATCATAGTATGCGGCAATTGCTAACATGATTCGGACGGACTTCAGCTTCGCTACGGGAGAGAATGTCTCATCGTAGTCAACCCCTTGAACTTGCCGATAACCCTTAGCGACAAGTCGAGCTTTATAGATGGTAACATTACCATCCACGTCCGTCTTCTTCTTAAAGATCCATTTGTTTTCTATCGCTCGCCGATCATCGAGCAAGTCTGTCAAAGTCCATACTTTGTTTTCATACATGGATTCTATCTCGGATTGCATGGATTCAAGCCATTTGTTGGAATCTGGGCCCACCATTGCTTCTTCATAGTTTGAAGGTTCACCGTTGTCTAACAACATTATTTCCAGGACTGGGTTGCCATACCACTCTGGTGTGGAACGTGTCCTTGTGGACCTACGAAGTTCAGTAGCAACTTGATCCGAAGTACCTTGATCATCATCATTAATTTCCTCTCCAGTCGGTGTAGGCACCACAGGAACATTTTCCTGAGCTGCACTACTTTCTGGTTCAAGAGGTAATACTTCATTGAGTTCTACTTTCCTCCCAGTTACTTCTTTCGAGAGAAACTCTTTTTCCAGAAAGGATCCGTTCTTGGCAACAAAGATCTTGCCCTCGGATCTTAAGTAGAAGGTATACCCAATGGTTTCCTTAGGGTATCCTATGAAGACGCACTTTTCCGACTTGGGTTCGAGCTTTTCAGGTTGAAGTTTCTTGACATAAGCATCGCATCCCCAAACTTTTAGAAATGACAGCTTAGGTTTCTTCCCAAACCATAATTCATACGGTGTCGTCCCAACGGATTTAGACGGAGCCCTATTTAAAGTGAATGTAGCTGTCTCTAGAGCGTATCCCCAAAATGATAGCGGTAAATCGGTAAGAGACATCATAGACCGCACCATATCCAATAGAGTGCGATTACGACGTTCGGACACACCGTTACGCTGAGGTGTTCCAGGCGGCGTGAGTTGTGAAATGATTCCACATTTCCTTAAGTGCGTACCAAATTCGTGACTTAAATATTCTCCTCCACGATCTGATCGTAGGAACTTTATCTTTCGATCACATTGATTCTCTACCTCATTCTGAAATTCCTTGAACTTTTCAAAGGTCTCAGACTTGTGTTTCATTAAGTAGACATACCCATATCTACTCAAGTCATCAGTGAGAGTGAGAACATAATGATATCCTCCGCGAGCCTCAACGCTCATTGGACCGCACACATCGGTATGTATGATTTCCAATAAGTTGGTTGCTCGCTCCATTGTTCCGGAGAACGGAGTCTTGGTCATTTTGCCCGTGAGGCATGGTTCGCATGTGTCAAATGATTCATAATCGAGAGACTCTAAAAGTCCATCAGCATGGAGCTTCTTCATGCGCTTGACACCAATGTGACCAAGGCGGCAGTGCCACAAGTATGTGGGACTATCGTTATCAACTTTACATCTTTTGGTATTCACACTATGAATATGTGTAACATTTCGTTCGAGATTCATTAAGAATAAACCATTGACCATCAGGGCATGACCATAAAACATATCTCTCATATAAATAGAACAACCATTATTCTCGGATTTAAATGAGTAGCCATCTCATATCAAACGAGATCCAGATACAATGTTCATTCTCAAACTTGGCACTAAATAACAATTATTAAGGTTTAAAACTAATCCCGTAGGTAAATGTAGAGGTAGCGTGCCGACGGCGATCACATCGACCTTGGAACCATTCCTGACGCGCATCGTCACCTCGTCCTTCGCCAGTCTCCGCTTATTCCGCAGCTCCTGCTGTGAGTTACAAATATGAGCAATGACACCGGTATCAAATACCCAGGAGTTACTACGAGTACTGGTAAGGTACACATCAATTACATGTATATCAAATATACCTTTAGTGTTACCGGCCTTCTTGTCCGCTAAGTATTTGGGGCAGTTCCGCTTCCAGTGACCCTTGCAATAAAAGCACTCAGTCTCAGGCTTGGGTCCATTCTTTGACTTCTTCCCGGCAACTGGCTTACCGGGCGCGGCAACATCCTTGCCGTCCTTCTTGAAGTTCTTCTTACCCTTGCCCTTCTTGAACTTGGTGGTTTTATTGACCATTAACACTTGATGTTCTTTCTTGATTTCTACCTCCGCCGACTTCAGCATTGAAAATACCTCAGGAATAGTTTTCACCATCCCCTGCATATTGTAGTTCATCACAAAGCTCTTGAAGCTTGGTGGGAGCGACTGAAGGATTCTTTCAATGACCGCCTCATCCGGGAGGTTAATGTCCAGCTGGGACAGGCGGTTGTGCAACCCAGACATTTTGAGTATGTGCTCACTGACAGAACTATTTTCCTCCATCTTACAACTATAGAACTTGTCAGAGACTTCATATCTCTCGACCCAGGCATGAGCTTGGAAAGCCATTTTCAGCTCCTCGAACATCTCATATGCTCCGTGTTTCTCAAAACGCTTTTGGAGCCCCGGTTCTAGGCTGTAAAGCATGCCGCACTGAACGAGGGAGTAATCATCAGCACGTGACTGCCAAGCGTTCATAACATCTTGGTTCTCTGGGATGGGTGCTTCACCTAGCGGTCCATCTAGGACATATGCTTTCTTGGCAGCTATGAGGATGATCCTCAGGTTCCGGACCCAGTCCGTATAGTTGCTGCCATCATCTTTCAGCTTGGTTTTCTCTAGGAACACGTTGAAATTCATGTTGACATGAGCGTTGGCCATTTGATCTACAAGACATATTTGCAAAGGTTTTAGACTAAGTTCATGATAATTAAGTTCATCTAATCAAATTATCTAATGAACTCCCACTCAGATTAGACATCCCTCTAGTCATCTAAGTGTTACACGATCCGAGTCGACTAGGCCGTGTCCGATCATCACGTGAGACGGACTAGTCATCATCGGTGAACATCTCCATGTTGATCGTATCTTCCATATGACTCATGTTCACCTTTCGGTCTCTGTGTTCCGAGGCCATGTCTATACATGCTAGGCACGTCAAGTTAACCCTAAGTGTTTTTGCATGTGTAAAATTGTCTTACACCCGTTGTATGTGAACGTAAGAATCTATCACACCCGATCATCACGTGGTGCTTCGAAACGACGAACTTTAGCAACGACGCACAGTTAGGGGAGAACACTTTCTTGAAATTATTATAAGGGATCATCTTATTTACTACCGTCGTTCTAAGTAAACAAGATGCATAAACATAATAAACATCACATGCAATTATATAGTAGTGACATGATATGGCCAATATCATATAGCTCCTTTGATCTCCATCTTCGGGGCTCCATGATCATCTTCGTCACCGGCATGACACCATGATCTCCATCATCGTGTCTCCATGAAGTTGCTCACCAACTATTACTTCTACTACTATGGCTAACGGTTTAGCAATAAAGTAAAGTAATTACATGGCATTAAATCATTGACACGCAGGTCATACAATAATTAAGACAACTCCTATGGCTCCTACCGGTTGTCATACTCATCGACATGCAAGTCGTGATTCCTATTACAAGAACATGATCTCATACATCACAATATATCATTCATCATTCATCACAACTTTTGGACATATCACATCACAAAGCAATTGCTGCAAAAACAAGTTAGACGTCCTCTAATTGTTGTTGCATCTTTTACGTGGCTGCAATAGGGTTCTAGCAAGAACGTTTTCTTACCTACGAAAAAGCCACAACGTGATTTGTCAACTTCTATTTACCCTTCATAAGGACCCTTTTCATCGAATCCGCTCCAACTAAAGTGGGAGAGACAGACACCCGCTAGCCACCTTATGCAACTAGTGCATGTCAGTCGGTGGAACCTGTCTCACGTAAACGTACGTGTAAGGTCGGTCCGGGCCGCTTCATCCCACAATACCGCTGAAGCAAAATAAGACTAGTAGCGGCAAGAAAGTTGACAACATCTACGCCCACAACAAATTTGTATTCTACTCGTGCAATAGAGAACTACGCATAAACCTGGCTCTGATACCATTGTTGGAGAACGTTGCAGAAAATAAAATTTTTCCTACGGTTTCACCAAGATCCATCTATGAGTTCATCTAAGCAACGAGTGATAGGAGTGCATCTGCATACCCTTGTAGATCGCGAGCGGAAGCATTCAAGAGAACGGGGATGATGGAGTCGTACTCGCCGTGATCCAAATCACCGATGACCAAGTGCCGAACGGACAACACCTCCGCGTTCAACACATGTACGGAGCGGATAACGTCTCCTCCTTCTTGATCCAGCAAGGGGGAAGGAGAGGTTGAGGAAGAAGGCTCCAGCAGCAGCACGACGGCGTGGTGGTGGTGGAGAGGCAGTACTCCGGCAGGGCTTCGCCAAGCTCTTAACGAAGGAGGAGAGGTGTTGGGGAAGGGAGGGGCTGCGCCTTGGATGTTGCGTGCAACCCTCCCCTCGCCCCTCTATTTATAGGGGAAGGGGGAAGGGGGCCGCCCCCCCTCTAGATGAGATCTAGAGGGGGGGCGGCCAAGGGAGGGGGCTTGCCCCCCAAGCAAGGGGGGCGCCCCCACTAGGGTTTCCCCCCAACCCTAGCCACATGGGCCCAAGGGGGGGGCGCCCAGCCCTCCAGGGGCTGGTTCCCTGCCCACTACGGCCCATGAGGCCCTCCGAGAGAGGTGGCCCCTCCCGGTGGACCCCCGGAACCCCTCCGGTGGCCCCGGTACAATACCGATATGCCCCCGAAACTTTCCGGTGACCGTATGACAACTTCCCATATATAAATCTTCACCTCCGGACCATTTCGGAACTCCTCGTGACATCCGGGATCTCATCCGGGACTCCGAACAACATTCGGTAATCACATACAAGTCTTCCTAATAACCCTAGCGTCACCGAACCTTAAGTGTGTAGACCCTACGGGTTCGGGAATCATGTAGACATGACCGAGACAGCTCTCCGGCCAATAACCAACAGCGGGACCTGGATACCCATGTTGTCTCCCACATGTTCCACGATGATCTCATCGGATGAACCACGATGTCGAGGATTTAAGCAACCCCGTATACAATTCCCTTTGTCAATCGGTACATTACTTGCCCGAGATTCGATCGTCGGTATCCCAATACCTCGTTCAATCTCGTTACCGGCAAGTCACTTTACTCGTACCGTAATGCATGATCCCGTGACCAAACACTTGGTCACTTTGAGCTCATTATGATGATGCATTACCGAGTGGGCCCAGAGATACCTCTCCGTCATACGGTGTGACAAATAATCCCAGTCTCGATCCGTGTCAACCCAACAGACACTTTTGGAGATACCTGTAGTGCACCTTTATAGTCACCCAGTTACGTTGTGACGTTTGTTACACCCAAAGCACTCCTACGGTATCCGGGAGTTACACGATCTCATGGTCTAAGGAAAAGATACTTGACATTGGAAAAGCTCTAGCAAACGAATTACACAATCTTGTGCTATGCTTACGATTGAGTCTTGTCCGTCACATCATTCTCCCAATGATGTGATCCCGTTATCAACGACATCTAATGTCCATAGTCAGGAAACCATGACTATCTATTGATCAACGAGCTAGTCAACTAGAGGCTTACTAGGGACATATTATGGTCTATGTATTCACACGTGTATTACAATTTCTGGATAATACAATTATAGCATGAATAAAGACAATTATCATGAACAAGGAAATATAATAATAATCCTTTTATTATTGCCTCTAGGGCATATTTCCAAAACGTGGGGTACACCATCGATGGCCCCACCGCCCATCGCAGCCCGACCGACGATGAGGGCGGGGGGAGGGGGGAGCAGCCGCCCCTGCTATGACGGAGGGAGAGGGGTGGATTGAAGAATCAAAGAGGGGAATGGTAGGTGCGGGGGGGAAGGGGAGGGGAGAGGGGGAGCGAAGAGAACCATCATCAACAAACTTTTGTTTCAATTACTATATTCACCTAAAGTTGAAACTATTCATAGTTAAATTTGTCAATTTTTGCATCTCTACTTGTAATTGTAGGTCGAGTTTTAAGTTCTTTTAAATGTAGACGTACATCATAGGTATGTTCAGATAATAGTAATTTTTTATTGTGTAAATACGAGTTTTTGAGGTTGATCTTACGATCTTACCTAGGGCTCCACTTGTAATTTCCCTAGGTGATTAATTTTTTTCGAGGGTACGCCAAAAGCGTACCATAGCTTTATAGAAGGGGGGAAATATGTACAAGAGAGGTTTGTAGCTAGTCACGTGGTCACAAGTCGACCCGGACATCGCCTCCACTCCAAAACTCAACACTCTATGTGCTACTCAACTACATGCTCCACTCCAGTTGCTCCGGCCTGCATCCAGATGGCCAATTCGTGGAATGTGGCCTCCGTCACGCCTAACACATCTAGCTTGTCGCTCCTACCAAAGACTCGCATTCCTCTGCTTCCACAAAGACCAGCATATTAACATAACCACCGTGTCGAAGCCTTTTCTGCTAGTCTTGGCAATCCGCTTCCTCGCCTCGCACCACCACTCCTCCAGGTGGGATTGCACCGTGGGGCAAAGAAGGTCTACTCCGATCCTGGTGAAACAGAGAAACCGCACATGCCTTGCATACACGCACTGAAGCAAGATGTGATCCACATTGTCTTCGTCCTGATCACAAAGGTAGCACGGGGAGGTTTGGTCCTGTAGCCCATGCCGAGCTCTCCTGTCCGAAGTCCAAAGGCGATATTGCACCGCGAGCCACATGAAGATCCGACAGGACAACGACGCCCAACATTTCCAGATGGCAGCAAAAGAGCGGAACCAAATGCCACCCATACAAAGCATCCTATAAGCTGATGCTGCGGAGTAGACACCGGACTCATTCCATGCCCAAATAGGAGCATCTTCCATCTCCGAATCCAAGTGTACCTCCATAAGAAGTTCCCATAGCCGGATGAGCTGGGCAAGAGCGTCAGTGTCAAGGATCCCGGTAATGTCATCTGTCCAAGCGTGTGAACAAAGCCCCTCGCTGACGAGGCGTTTGTTTGCCACCTGCGTCCTGACTCTGGCCGCCACCAAGGGTGCAATCTCCGCAACTATGCCTCCATTGAGACATCCATCTCTCCAAAATAGGCGTGCTCTCCATTCCCAACACGCCAATGGACAAGACTCCGGAAGGCGAGCGCCACTTGCTTATCCGCGGTGAGGTTTAAGCCCTGCCAGGGCCTAGACGGATCCGTCCTCTTAAGCCATTCCCATCTTAGCCTCAGAGCAATGCCATGCTTGTGTAGGTCAATAATGCCTAGGCCTCCGAGCTGCTTGGGGCGGCAAACTCTCCTCCATGAAACCACACAATTTCCGCCATTAACGGCATTCGTGCCAGCCCAGAAAAAAGCGCGGCAGCCCTTATCCACTTGTTCCAGGGCCCACTTTGGCGCCTCAACAACCATGAGGTGGTGCGTAGGCCTCGCTCTCATGACCTGATTCACCAGGATAAGTCGTCCAGGCCTAGTGACAAGCCCACGCTGCCAGCCAGGCATGATATGGAGCGCCGCATCAACAATCGGTTGCCATTCGTTGCGTTTGAGTTGCTTGATGCTTAACTGTATACCCAAGTATTTGCACGGGAAGGAATCAATCTTCCAAGGTAGAGCACTCCTGACCAGTTCCACATCCTCCTCTTCGGATCTTATGAGAATTGCAGCTGACTTAGCGTAGTTTACTTTCAAACCCGATGCCACTCCAAAGATGCCCAGAAACTCCTTCACAAGTTGCAGCTCCGGCCTAGTCGGCCTAATGTAGAGAACCACGTCATCCGCGTACAGGGAGAGCCTCTGCATCGGGGTAGAACTGGCAATGGGCTTGAGGATCCCTTGCTCGTGCGCTTTGATGACCAGAGAGGTGAGAACATCCATTGCCATGATGAAAAGCAGAAGGGAGGCCGGATCCCCCTGCCGAAGCCCTTTGGCATGCATGAACTTTGGACCAGCACAGCCGTTAACCAAAACTCTCGAGCTTGCAGTCGTAAGCAAGATGCTAATCCAGGAAATCCATCTGTTCGAGAACCCTTTTGCCCTGAGCACCTCAAAGAGGAAGGGCCACAAAAGGGAGTCAAAAGCTTTAGAGATATCAAGCTTGAGCATCACGCCTTTGGCCTTCCGTTGATGTAATCGCCGCGCCATTTGCCTAACGAGCAGGAAATTGTCATGGATGCTTCTTCCCTTTATGAACGCCGATTGGTTTATGTGAACTAGCTCTCCCATCCGAGGACTTAGCCTATTTGCCAAGAGCTTTGAAGCGATCTTCGGTAGGCTATGCTCCAGGCTTATGGGGCGGTAGTCAAGAGTGGTTGAGGCCTCCGGGGTTTTAGGTATTAAGGTGATCAACGTTTGATTCAGCCTGCCAAACCCACGTCCGTTTCCGATGAATAGCTTGTGGAAAGCCGCGATGACGTCCACTTTTATAATCGCCCAGGCCTTCTGGAAGAAGAGGCCGATAAAGCCATCCGGCCCCGGGGCTCGATCTGCCGGCATGCTCCTGATCACAGCCCAAATCTCCTCGTCGTTGAAATGAAGATCCTGATCCGAGAGGTCAAATCTTTGAATGCCAAGCTCGTCCAGATCCAGGGTGTACTCACGAGCGACGTCCTTCCCAAGCAACTCCTTGTAAGTGTCGTAAAACGCAGCCTCCTTTCCGGCTTGGTCTGTGACCATGCGCCCATCTACCAAGAGCGACGGAATATAGTTCTTCATCCTTCTGCCATTCGCTACCAAGTGGAACAGCTTTGTATTTGCATCCCCCTCCCGAGGCCAAGTTATTCGCGATCTCTGGCGAGAAATCGTTCGCTCCAGTGAGGCGAGGCCGAGGACAAGCTGTTTGAGCGATCTCCTGAGCCACCTCTCCTCCTCCGTGAGTACCCGAAACTCCTGGGCACGATCGAATCTCAGGATGACAATGTTGGCCACAACCAATTGCATCTTGATATTGCCCACTCTCTTCTGGCCCCAAATCGCAAGAGTTTTTGCCGTGTTCCTAAGGAGGATGTCAAGTCTCCTGAACGGGTCCGTGATTGTCTCGTCACAAGTCCAAGCCTCCTGCACCACTTCCAAGAATTCGTCCATCTTCACCCAAAACTTCTCGAAACGAAAACGCCTCCGCGGCCCCATGTGATCGTCCAATGCCAAGTGGAGGGGGCAATGGTCTGAAATTGCCGTGGATAAAGCCTGTAGGAGGCAACCGGGGTGGTCAAGCTCCCAATCAATGGAGACAAAAGCACGGTCGATCTTAGTCATCGTGGGATTCTCGCGCTCGTTGTTCCACGTGTAATTGCTCCCGTGAAGGAAGAGCTCCTTGAGAGCATTGTCATCAACGAAGCTTTTGAACCGTCTCATCATTCGCCTATCGATCAGAGAGTTGTTTTTATCCTGCGCGTGGAGTATTAAGTTGAAATCTCCAATAAGTAACCATGGCCCGGGGCACAACGATCTACGCTCCGCCAAGTCATGCAGAAACTCAATTTTCTGCTCGTCTTCCTGAGGGCCATAGACCACAGTCAGCCACCAAGGTGGACCCCCCACAGGTGACACGTAACTGGAAATGGACTGGGTATCATTGACATGATTAGACAGTTGGGCCCTGGTGGAATCCCAAGCAATGAAAATTCCACCCTTAGTATCACACGCCGGTAGGTAGGTGTAGCCATCGAAACTTGGCCCCATACATTGCATAATGGTGAACTGGTCCACCCTCTCCAGATTGGTCTCCAGGATACAACAAATCGCCACATGCAACGAACCTACAAATTCACGTAAAGATTTCCTCCTAGCTGGCCCATTTAGGCCACGCACATTCCAACAGACTAACTCCATCCCTGCGTACGACATGGTAACAGATGTCTCCATGTCGACAAGCCCCTCAACAACTACACCATGATCGGTGCAGCCAACTCCGTGTCAGCTCCAAGGTCTAGGGGTATCGCCTTCCCAAAAATGGCTGCGATTGCTCTAAGCTGTGGTTCCTGGAGCGGTGAATCAAAGACCGTGCGTAGCTGCTCTAGCGCATCGTCAGAGACCGCCAGATCGTCACAAGCAAAACCCAAGGCCAGAACCGTTTCTGCAGCCGACGCCTTAGACTTCATCTTCTGCCCAATAGCACGCCCAGACCTGGTGGCACGTCGCGGTGTGAAAGGGTCCTGGCCAACGCGGACACCACTGAGCCCTTCAAACTCCTTGAGCAGCGGCGGGGCGAGTTTCTTAAGTAAACTTTTACACACAAAAAAACTCCCTAGGTGATTAATACATACTCATGGTTACACACACAAAAAACTTTTACTTATCCATTCCCTTTCAGAGTCAGACATCATTACATCATCACATATTCACAACTCATATCCCCAATCCAACCGCGCAATTCCTCATCCATCTCGTCATCAACGTCACGGTCACGAGCAGCAGTCCATGACTTAATAATATCCGTTCCCACTGACTGCGGGCCCCGCTGAGAATGGAAGTAGCCGGTGCTCCCAGTCGCCACGTGGAGCCCACCTGTCCTCTCTAGCTAACCCAGCAATGGGCAAACGGCGAAGACTCCCGTGGCACTGTTCACTGGGCCCCACCTCACCCCCCGATAAACGCACACGCCCAAAATCCGACGGCCCCACCACCGCCCAAGCCATAAAATATACCAATCCTGACCCCTCACGCTGTCATGCGGACCCACGTTCTTCCCTCCCTCTCTCCAATTTCTTTTGTGCTTCTCCCCTCTCTCTCTCTCTCTTCTCTCCCCACAGAAAGTGTGAGAACGCCAAGAGCGTCAAGCTGAGGGAAAGATGAGGGAGCTGGTCTCCTCCTCCTCCTCCCCCACCGCGGCCCTCGTCGCCGCCGGCAACGCGGCGCTCCGGGGATGGTTGGAGGAGGTCAACGAGTCGCCGGCGTGGCAGGACGGCGCCTTCTTCTCCCTCACCGCCGCCTACGCCCTCGTCTCCGCCGTCGCGCTGGTCAGTCCACCCCCTCGCCTCCACGGGAATGCTACCTTGATTCGTTCTCCCTCCAAGCCCAATGCGTGCTTCGGCTCATTACTGATCCGAACCGAGCTGCCGATTGAAATCGGATCTTTCCTCGGTCAATCTCACAACGCATCGAGGGGATGCCGCCGCCGAGTTCGATTTTGAGGCCGTTTTATGCTGTCCGCCTGCAGATTCAGCTGGTGAGGATCCAGCGCAGAGTGCCCGAGTTCGGCTGGACCACGCAGAAGGTGTTCCACCTCATGAACTTCGTCGTCAATGGGGGTATGTAAAATAAATGTTGCCGGAAATGGGGGCAATGTAATCAATGTTAATTAAATGTGGGGTCTCCCAATCCTGATTCCTTCTTTTGATTTCACCCTTCATTTGCATCTAACCCCCCGCATGTGTCACGCCTGTGCTAACCTACCAACAAACACCTTGCTGCAGTTCGTGCCGTTGTATTCGGATTTCATGCCTATGTCTTCCTCCTCCAAACTAAAGTAAGAGACACAATTTGGTCACTACAACTTTACTTTAGCACTGGCGTCCAGACCTTAATTTGCTAATTAATTTGATTGGCTTGGCCAGGTTTATAAGTTGGTCTTACTAGACCTCCCCGGCTTGTTGTTCTTCTCGGCCTACACCTTACTCGTTCTTTTCTGGGCAGAAATATACCATCAGGTATTTCCTACGAATCTTTGTTATACACTCTTCATGTTCTTATCATTTAGTTGTGTTTGTTCAAGGAATTATGCGAGATTTTTCTTCTGAGTTTTGCAGGCTAGGAGTCTCCCCACCGATAAGTTAAGGATTATATACCTAGCCGTTAATAGCATCGTATATGCAATTCAGGTGTGTTATTTCTCATCATCGCACGGTCATATCACTTTATTGTTCCTATAAGAGATAACCATGCTCATGGTTGCTATGTCCGACCGGAAATCTGGACAGATCTGTATTTGGGTGTACCTTGGAATAAACGACAATGCGTTGGTTGAGCTGGTGAGCAAAATCTTCATCGTATCTGTCTCCGCTGTGGCCCTTCTTGGTTTCGCAGTATATGGTGGAAGGCAAGTCCAATGCTTTTTCTTTGTATTGTACCGCTGTGTGTGCGCTGTATCCGTAAGCTGTGCTCTTTCTTTTCTATAGGTTGTTTGTCTTGCTGAGACGTTTCCCCATTGAATCAAAGGGGCGAAAAAAGAAGCTTTATGAGGTGATTACACCCTTCAATAAATGGATTTGTACACATTTCCTGTTCAGGTGGACATGTATAGCATGTTGTCAAGAACAAAATACCGACATATTCTGTTAGGATCTGTCATCTCATATAGCTTTGCCATGGCAATGATTAGTTTTAACATGAAATACTGGTAATTGTCACACACTGAACATGAAATCTTTTGTATTATCTGTAACTCAGTGCTCGGAATTTATGACTAGCAAAAATGTTGTGTCGTCTTCTCATTTTGTCTTAATATGTTTAGTTTGTCTAACAAATGTTCTATTTTTTTGTTGTTATCCTTTTTCTCAATAATAACTGAACTGAAGATCCATCAGTCCAAAAATAATAACTGTCAATTTCTGTCTTGGCCTCCAAAATTTTATTGTAATGTTGAAAATTGTCAGGTTGGGACTGTGACGACAATCTGCTGCACCTGTTTCCTGATAAGATGCATCGTGGTGAGTATTTGGTTCTTCATGACTCACTGTTTTTTTCGTGACTCACTGTTAGGAGTTCAAGAATCATGCTTAATTCCTTTTTGGTTGGGCGTAAAGAAGAACTCTGATGTAGACCTGTGTGGACAGTTTCATATGAATGTGAAGCCACCAAACGTATTAACCTAATGTTTACTGCACCTGATGTTGCTGTGCACTGTTGTGATAAACCCACTAGGTCTATGGTCTACAGATCTTCTTCCAGAACAGTGCACCGTGTGCACGTGTATATACTTGTGTCTTTCTGTTGGTTTATTTACTTCTAAGTTCCTCCCTTTCTCCCTTCTTACTTGATCGTAGGTGGCAGTATCTGCATTTGATGCTGATGTTTCTTTGGAGGTTTTAGATCATCCAATCCTAGATTTCTTCTATTATATGGTAAGTAACATCGAAAAGTCATTACCATGGTATCGATGGTATTTTTGTAGAATTACTTCCTGTCTTATACACACACTCCCCTACTACCGTGCAGTTGACAGAGATACTGCCTTCCGCGCTGGTCCTTTTCATCCTTCGGAAGCTTCCACCTAAGCGAGTATCGGCGCAATATCACCCTATTAACTAGAGGTTTTGTGCTTATGTATGATGTTATGCTTAGAATAATGGATGAACTTGGAAGTGCCCGAAATTTTACATGTCTGGTGCGAGCTGAATGCTGGTGTTCGAGCTGTGTGTTTTCCAAAAGCATCGAAGTGTTGTCGATGGATCATACAATGTGCAGTTCAGGGGTCCTATAACAGTGAATTTTCCGTCTTCTGCTTGTTCTGTTTCTGGTGGAATTTGGTTGAGAGCTTTGCGCTAGTAGAGGAGAAAATCCTAGTGGATTCCCTGATGTTTATCCAAGTCGTTTTGTGATTGCACTTGCCATGTTTACCATCGGAGTGTTGCTGGTTATGCCGACTGGAGCTTAATATTTGTAAAATGTTACCTGTCTCTTGAATTATGTGTGTATTGTAGAGGGCCTCAAAACTCATTTTTGTAAGTGTAACCGTTTGGAGTAGATGATGTCCTGCGCGTTGCCAAATTTCCTTTCAAGAATGTGAGAAATACTTGGGCATGACTGCAATAGTATTTGTAATCGTAGTACTACATTTCATTTGCAATCATACAGCTGAATGGTGGATGCATCATTCGGATCAGGCTACTAAATTCTTCGAAATCATTTGCTGATGCCTGCTGCACCTGTGTGTCATGCATTCAGATCCTTGAAAGCCTGACAGTGGAGAATCGGTGTAACCGATTCAGTCCCTGCGGATACAGAGGAGAGACGGGCGTGAGTGGGTGTTGCGTATCGGGCCTGTGTGCCAGTGGGTTGGGGACTGTAGGGCCCATCTGTAAGAGGGTGTGGAGCTGTCTATTAATATGCAGACTATGGTTGTACTATTCAGAAAAGAAAATGAATATTGTCTGAACTCTTCCCATCCTTATCTTCTGAACCTCCGCCCCTGTTCGTCCCCTTCTCACCCCTTTTCCTAATTGTGATTCCTTTCTAAGAGAGGGACATCACAAATTGGTAATCAGAGCTTTGTTCCGATCAGTCGCGCGCTTCGTATTCCCGAGATTTTAGCGGTAACATCGACTAACTGGTTGGAGTTCGTCCTCCGGATCGAACTCCTGTAAATCCGAAGTTAGCGTTCGCTTGATCCAGGGGAGGCCGCAACGGCTCCTGCTCATAGCAAACCGAGTGCCCAGACTAGATTCGTGCTTCAAAGCATGGAGGAGATGAGGAAGGCGCTTGAGGAGTTGATCCAGAAATCAGTGGGGAACATCACCACGAAATTTGAGGAGCACTCAGCGGAATTGAAGAAAGAGGTCTCCGCCTTGTCCAAACAGGTGGAAGATTTTGGGGGCGACCTCGACACCGTCAAGCGTCAACACGCCGAGACCCTGCGCGTCTCGCCTCCCCTGCGTACTCCGTTGCAGGCCGACAAGGGAGTCCCCCGTCTCGCCAACAACGGGCCACCCCTTCTCCCAGGGCACGCGCGGCCACTAGCAGCCGACGAGCAGTCCGACCGTGGGGCGGATGCTGCAGCACCGGACCACGGGGATTGTCGCGCGAAGCCGCCCAAGCACAATTTTCCGGTCTTCAACGGCGACCACCCCTTGTTGTGGGTGGATCTCTGCTACGTCTACTTCGACATGTATCGTGTCCCAGCGCACCACTGGGTCAGCACTGCCTCACTGTATTTTGAGGGCCACGCGGCGCTCTGGCTGCAGGCATACAAGCGTCAGCATCGCTTGTTGCGTTGGGACTCATTCAACGCTGCTGTCGCTGACGAGTTTGGCGCCGGTGAATTTGATGGCCAGATGTCCACACTGCTGCAACTCAAGCAGACCGGCTCCGTCGTCGAGTATAAGCAAGCCTTCGAAACCTGCATGTATCATCTTCTCTCAGTGGATTCCACGCTGAGCCCCCGTTGGTTTGTGTCGCAGTTTACCTTTGGTCTCAGTGATGAGGTGCGTGCTGCGGTGCGGCTCCAGAAGCCGACCAGTGTCACACGAGCTGCTTCTCTTGCTCGCATCCAGGAGGAGGAGAATCTGCACAATCGTCCTCGAGGGCGTCCTCCAGCACCCATGAAACACCCGCCGGCACTACCTGCGGCTCCATCCATTTCTGCCACCCCTCGAGTGGATGTGCCTCCACGCCGCTCTGGCGATGACTTTGCGCGTGAGCGACAACTGCGTGACTTTCGCCGTGCCAATGGGTTGTGTTATAAGTGTGGTGACAAATATGCCAAAGACTATCAATGCAAGAAGCCGGGACAAATTCTGATGATTGAAGTGGGTGATTTTGGTGAGGTTCTCTCCGAGGATACTATACATGCTTTGAATCTGCTTGAAAAAATGCCTGAGGCTCAATGTTGTCAATTATCTGTTCATGCTTTGGCTGGGACGGAGGATGTTGAAACACTCCGCCTCCGGGCTATGGTTGGGTCCCAAGTCATGTTGTTATTGGTTGATTCAGGGAGTTCTCATAGTTTTGTCAATTCTGCATTTGTTTCTCGTGCGGGTTGTGACATTACTCCGGTGAATCCAGTGCGTGTTCGGGTAGCAAATGGTCAGTTTATGAGTTGTACCTCTGCTGTTAAGAATCTCTCATGGTGGTATAATGGCACCACTTTTTCTGACGAAATGCGCATTCTGGACTTGGGAGGTTATGATGCAGTGTTGGGCATGGATTGGTTGAAGAAATTCAGTCCTATGGTCTCTGATTGGGCAAACAAGCGACTGATAGTACCCAAAGATGGACAATGGATTACTCTGCAGGGTATGCAACTTGGGGTTCAGTCTGAATTGTTGGAGATCAGTCCTGAACAATTGGACAAGTGCATCTCAGGCAATGATGTATGGGCTCTTGCAATACTAGAATCAGTGATGCCACCTGATGTTGTTTCTAAGCCAACGGCCATTGCTCCTGATCTACAAGCATTACTATCTGAATATGATGATATCTTTCAAGAGCCGAAGAACTTACCTCCACACCGCACATTGGATCATGCTATCACTCTTGAGCAAGGTATACCCCCAGTCAATGCTCGTCCCTATCGCTATTCTCCTTTGCACAAGGACGAGATTGAGCGCCAGGTCGCTGAAATGTTATCATCTGGAGTTGTTGTGCCCAGCATGAGCCCATATGCGTCTCCCGTCCTGTTAGTCAAGAAAAAGGATGGCCAATGGCGTTTCTGTGTAGATTATCGCAGATTGAACAGCATCACCATAAAGAATAAATTTCCTTTACCAATTGTGGATGAATTGTTGGATGAACTTGCTGGCACTAAGTTCTTCTCTAAGCTCGATCTGCGGGCAGGTTATCATCAGATTCGAATGAGAGAGGATGATGAACCCAAGACGGCCTTCAAAACACATCATGGGCATTTTCAGTTTCGAGTAATGCCCTTTGGCCTTACCAATGCACCGGCCACATTCCAGTGTGTGATGAATTCGGTATTTTCTCAGTACCTTCGCAAATTTGTGATTGTCTTCTTAGATGATATCCTCGTGTACAGTGCTTCCTGGGAAGAGCATCTTCAACACCTTCGGCAAGTCCTGGAGCTTTTGCGATACAATCAGTTTTTTGCCAAGCTCTCTAAGTGCTCTTTTGGTCAAACAAGCATCAATTACTTGGGCCATATTATTTCGGACATGGGTGTCGCCACCGACCCCGAAAAGACAAGTGCTATGGAGAAATGGCCCGTGCCAACAAATGTTTCTGAACTGCGAGGTTTTCTGGGACTCACAGGCTACTACAGAAAATTTGTACCAAGGTATAGTTGGATCACTAAATCTCTTACACAGTTACTTACCAAGAAGGGTTTTTATTGGAATGAGCAGGCACATCAAGCTTTTGACACTCTGAAACAGGCCATGGTTAACACACCTGTGTTGGCCTTGCCGGATTTTCAAGTTCCCTTTGCTGTCGAAACAGACGCTTGTGCTACTGGGATCGGTGCAGTCCTCATGCAACAAGGGCATCCGATAACATATTTGAGCAAAGCTCTTGGTGTCCAAAATAGCAAGTTATCTATCTACGAGAAAGAATTTCTTGCAGTCATTATGGCCATTGATCATTGGCGCACCTATTTGCAGCGAGGGCCTTTTATTATTTTCACTGACCACAAATCCTTGTGTGCGTTGGGTGATCAACAGCTGGGTACTGAGTTACAGCGCAAAGCGATGTCGAAACTAGTGGGCTTACAATTTGAATTTCGCTACAAGCGGGGTGTGGATAATAGTGCTGCGGATTCCTTGTCCAGGGTTGGCCATCTTCTTAACTGTCAAGCCCTTACTTTGTGTCAACCTGATTGGCTGTTAGAGGTCCTGCATACTTATGATATGGATAGTACTGCTCAGAATCTTCTCAGTCACTTGGCTATTCTATCACCCGATAACAAGGGCTATGCTTTGGACAATGGTCTCATTAAGTACAAGGGTCGATTGTACATTGGTGCCAGCTTAGCTTTGCAAACCAAGCTCATTGATGCTTTACACAACAGTCCTGTGGGAGGCCATTCAGGCATGCAGGCTACTTATCAACGCTTGCGCAAGTTGTACTACTGGCCAGGAATGAAGACAACAGTGGACAATTTTGTGCGCCAGTGTCAAATTTGCCAGCAAGCTAAACCTATACACACCAAACCAGCCGGGTTACTTCAGCCGCTGCCAATACCTGAACGACCCTGGGAGGATTTGACCATGGATTTTATAGAGTCTTTACCAAGGTCGGAGGGTTATGACACTATTCTGGTAGTGGTGGATCGCTTTACCAAATATGCCCATTTTATACCTCTTCGACATCCATTCACTGCCAGTTCTGTGGCCAAAGTTTTCTTGGATTCCATCATTAAATTACATGGTGTTCCACGTTCCATTGTGACCGATCGTGACAAGATATTTACAAGTGCCATGTGGCGTGATATATTCACAGCTTTGGGCTCCAAATTGTCCTACAACACCGCTTACCATCCTCAGACGGATGGACAAAGTGAGCGTGTTAATCAATGTGTTGAGCAATATCTTCGTTGTGCTGTGTATGACAAACCTGGCAAATGGCGTTCATGGCTTCCCATGGCAGAATTTTGGTATAATTCAAGTTATCATACCTCTGCTGGTTGTTCCCCATTTCAAGCTTTGTATGGCAGAGTGCCTAACTTTGGTGCAATGCCAAATGTCACCATGGCGGATGACTCTCAGGCCAAGGATTTCCCTATACCAGATAGTGTCCATTTGGAGCAGCTTCGCGGTCATCTCACTCAAGCTCAAGCTCGAATCAAGAAACAGGCGGATAAAAATAGAGTGGATAAAATGTTTCAAGTTGGGGATTCCGTGTTGCTCAAACTTCAACCTTATGCTCAGTCTACAGTCGTGAATCGTCCTTGTCCCAAATTATCCTTCAAGTTTTTTGGCCCTTCCAAAATTCTGGCCCAAATTGGTGCTGTGGCGTACAGATTGGAGCTTCCCGATGGATGTTAAGTTCATCCTGTTTTTCATGTTTCTCAACTCAAAGCATTCAATCCCAGTTATGCTCCTACTTTTCAAGCCATGCCACCTCCTCAAGCTCTGCTGGACTCTGCTTCACGACCTTTGGCAATTCTACAGCGCCGGATGGTTCAACAAGGTAATGCAGCAGCTCCACAAGTGCTCATTCAGTGGTCTAATTTGCCTGAAGACTGTGCAACCTGGGAAGATTATTATGTGCTGCGCCAGCGTTTCCCTGACGCTGCCATTTGGGAAGGCGATCGAGCTCAAGAGGGGAAAGATGTCATGCATTCAGATCCTTGAAAGCCCGACAGTGGAGAATCGGTGTAACGGATTCAGTCCCTGCGGATACAGAGGAGAGACGAGCGTGAGTGGGTGTTGCGTATCGGGCCTGTGTGCCAGTGGGCTGGGGACTGTAGGGCCCATCTGTAAGAGGGTGTGGAGCTGTCTATTAATATGCAGACTATGGTTGTACTATTCAGAAAAGAAAATGAATATTGTCTGAGCTCTTCCCATCCTTATCCTCTGAACCTCCGCCCCTGTTCGTCTCCTTCTCACCCCTTTTCCTAATTGTGATTCCTTTTTAAGAGAGGGACATCACACTGTGGTGGTTGTGTCTATTGGCTCGATGTCGATGAGGAGCCCCTGAGCAGGGGACGGCATCGGGTATCTGGAGAAGCTGCCGTCGCAACCGCCGGCGAGCTTCCACTTGAACCCGGTGACGATGTAGTGCATGGCCACCAGAGCCTCCACCCTAGTGAACTCGTTGCCCGGGCACATGCGTGCGCCGCCGCCGAACGCCACGAAGCTGTAGGGTGGTATCGGGCTCTCGAACCTCGCCGGCTCGAACCTGCTTGGCTCCGGGAAGATGACCGGGTCCTGCTGCGTCAGGTTCATCGCCCCCAGCACCTGCCATCCCTTGGGGATGAGGTGGCCATCAAACTCCACGTCTTCGACCGCCCTCTTGAGCATGGAGAACACGGGAGGTACCAGGCGGAGGGTCTCCATCGCCGCCGACCATGTGTACTTCATCTTGCCGAGGTCGTCCCATGACAGAGCCTCCCCCGGAGCCTTGTTCCTGGCGACCTCTTGTTGCTCTGCCACGACTCTGCCGTAGGCGTCCCGGTTGCCATGGAGGTGCAGGAGGAGGAAGGTGAGGAGGCTGGCGGTGGTGTCGTGCGCCGCTACCATCATGAACATGACGTTGTCGATGATCTCCTCGTCGGCCAGCCCCTCCGCGAGCATGTGGGTCATGAGGTCGTCGGACGGCGAACTATGCCCGCTCTCCAGCTTGGCGCGCTTCTCCTTGATGATTGCCGCGACGGTTCGCCGGCCTCGCCGGCTCGCGGCGAGGCACTTGCCGAAAGAGGTGAAAGGCAGGTTCACCGGGATCGCCCAGATGCCCCTCACCAGCTGCTGGAACTCCGCCGAGAGCTCCCGCCTCACGGCGGCGTGGTCAGCTCGCCCGAGCCCGAAGATGACGGTGCACATGATGTCGAAGGTGAGCGACTTCATCGACGGCATCACCGCGACGGTCGTGCGGCCGTCCCAGTGGACGCGGAGGTGGTGCCGGACCTCGTCGTCCATGCTGGCGACGTAGCTCCTGACGATGTCCAGCTTGAGGAACTGGGCCATCATGGCCCTTACGCGGCGGTGGTCGTCGCCGACCAGCTCCCGGATGTTGCGCCTGCCGACCATACGGTTGAAGGAGGTGGAGCTCTTGGCGGTGAGCGCGGTGCTGGCGAAGAGGAACTTGTTGGCAGCGGGGCCGACGAGGAAGGCCGTGGGGAGGCCGAAGAGGGAGAGCTTTGAGATGGGGCCGTACTCGGAGGCCCAGCGCCGGAGCCATGCCTCGCCGGTGTTGGCGCGGAGGGCGCGCAGTAGGCCGACCGTCTGGCCGACGACGGGAAGGCCGAAGGAGCCCGGAGGCAGCTGGCGGCGCCGATCGTCTTGAGATGAGCTCTGCTTTCTCAGGTGTGGCAATACCAACAAGATGAAAGCAACGATTACTGCCGCAAGAGCTGCCACGACAGAAGCCTCCATTTCCATCTTCTTGATCCAAGCTCTCCAATGCTTGTTTTTCTGATCAGATGGACTCCACTTGTCCACTATCTAGTAAATTAAACCGATGAGATCAAAAGCTACATCCAAGCTTAATATTTTGATTGGTCTCCAATAAATAATATTAAAGTACTTCATTTGTTTATTTCTGACCGGAATTATTAGAGGGAATCATGCTTACGATGGATTCCACTGAGTACAGACAAATTGAGCAGCTACAGAAACAACAGAGATGATTAATTAATCCATCCTCACCTAAGATTTTGACCTTCTTTTCACGAATACACAAAAGTTGTATTTTTTTTTTGAAGTTCACAAAAGTTGTATTGATAGGAGAAGGTTTAAAGGAGTCAGTTACAGAGACGGCCTTGCAAGCACAAACACGTAGGTGATGTGAGCAAGGCCTACAAGAGCGCATGAGAATGGCAGCTACGAAGTCTACGTCTCGTTGATCAGCTGGCCAAGCCCCTTGGCCCCAGCGTGAGCCCAAGCTCTAGCGTCGTCTTTGATCTCGTTGGTGAGCCGCACAACCCAATATGTATCATTGTTGAACATGCAAGCGTTGCGGCGTTTTCAGATTCGCCTGTTTCTAGATTCGCCAAGCGATGAGAATGAACACGGTGGCGAGGCCGCCTCGAAGGGCGGTTGGGGAGTCTCGGATGGAGGCTGAAAACCATTCGCGAAACTCATCATCGGTTGGGTAGCATGGTCGTGGCATGGCATCAGGCCAGGATCTCATACCCACACCTAGCGGGAGGAGCAGGTCACGAGAAGGTGTTGGATGGTTTCTAGCTTCTTGTCGCAAAGTAGGCATATAGGGGTGTAGGGCAGTCCACGAGATGCCAATCTATCTGCGTTCCAGCATCGATGTAGCGACCAGACCTCAAACAGTCTGATCTCTGTGTATCAGTGTCATTCCTGGTTCGGTAATGCTGACACGCACAGTACTTGAAGGACTTATAACAGAGTAGCAATCACACATTTATTACATTAAATGTCTCAAAAGAGAACATATTACAATAAATATGGCTTAAGGCCATCTAAATACGATAACAGCGGAAGGCTTGGAAGATAAAGTGAGTCCATCAACTCCAACGACATCGCTGAGTGAAAGATCACGACGTAAGACACCTTACTCGTCGTCTGAAAAGTCTGCAACATGAACGTTGCAGCCTGAAACGGGTCAGCACATGGAATATGCTGGCAATGTAACATATAGAGTAATGAACAGAATAATGCTATCACTACATGCATATATGGCCGGTGGAAAGCTCTATGATTACAGTTTTGCATAAAGCCAATTTTTCCCTACAACAAAGTAATGAATTTTATTTAACTATCATGGTGGTTGTTAAACATTGAGAAGGTTCACCCAACTCAATCCCAATTAGGCATCATCATTAAACCCAATTAAATTATATTAAGAGTCATGAGATCCACATGATAATTCAAGAACTAGATACTCAAAACGTTCATAACCGGGGACACGGCTAACCATGATTAGTTTGTACACTCTACAGAGGTTTACGCACTTTTCCCCACAAGACTCGAATACATCCATGGTCGGAGAAATGAGACACAATCTTTCTGAAACAATAACTCTTTACTCTGGGTGGACAGTTACACCTACTTTCCCCTACATCTGCTAGCCCACCACTGAAAGAGGTCTTGCAACTTACTCAACTATGCTAGAGCCCATAATAGCTTGTGGCTGCACACGAAAGTTTCTAGCATGAATAATCTTATGACCCCTTTGAGCCTGGGTGGCGGTCCATAGGAGAATCACACGGTACCCCGGGATTTCCGAAAAAATGCAGGCAACACTTGGTTCCCCAGGTGCCTCAATCCACCCAGATGTGTATTAAGGTAGCCACCTTAAGTTAACCATTAAATAACAATACTCACATCTGTCATGGATACACTCACCCAATCCACGTCTACGAGCATAGCATAGCAATATAAGCAACGTAGAAGTAACTTCCAACGGATTGATAATAAACAGGAGAATAGGTACTACCTCATCTACTTCCCAAAACCCACATATTAATCAGATCCTAATCATGCAATTGTTTGAGGATGATCTAATGCAATAAAACTGGGTATTAAAGAGGTATGATCAAAGTGTTACTTGCCTTGCTGATGATCCGTCAAAACCTAGAGACTCGTAGTAGCACGCTTCGCACTCCGGATACTCTATCACAAACAAACAAGCATACAATAAGCACTCAAATAGAAGCACGGGTAAAACACAAATAAAAGATCTAACCAAAAAGTTCAACTTAAGAACTCCGGCTTGCAAAAAGAATCAAATCAAACGAAGCAAGGAAACTCAAACTGCGAAATAAACAAGCTTCGTTTACTAATCTGGAATTAAGTCAAATTTTACAGTAGCAAAAACTTGTTTAAGTTGGTTAAACAGAAAGAGAGCTTCGAGACGAAACTCTAGGCGCTTGAATCGCCTGATTCCGATAAACGAGCGAAAAGATAAACTAAAACAAAAATCAGGGAGAAATCGCGATCGAAAATAATCGCGGAAAAACCCTGGAAAAAAGAAAAACTGACGAACAGGCTAACGAACGAACGTTCGCTGTCTGCGGCTAACGAGTGAACACCGTTCGTTAAAACGAACGTACGGACGAACATCCGCTAAATAACTAAACCAAAAAAATGAAACCGATCTAATAAAAAAACAAAATTAGGGTTTAAATAAAAACCGGTCGGTTCTTACCTAAACCGAAAAAAAACCGGCGATGGATCGGATCGGATCGGCGGCGGATCCAGCGACGAGGCAGGGTGGTGCGGGGCGGCGGCGGCGGCGGTGTGCGGCGGCAACGGCGGGGAAGTGCGGCGGCGACGGCCGCGGCGCAGATGGCGGCGGCGGCTCCAGCTTGGGGCTCCAAGGGGGGCCCCGGGTCGTCTTTTAAAGTGGGGGGGGGGGGGGGGGAGGGGTGGCGGCTTGGAGGAGGGGCGATGGGGCGGCATCGGCGGCGGCTCGGACTCCCTCGAGGAGTCTGGCTCGGGGACGAAGGCGACGACGGCGATGGAGTGGGCCGGCCCGGCTCGGCTGGGCCGTTGGCCTAGTCGGGCGTGCGAAGTTTTTTTTTTAAATAAGATTAGTCAAAAATAAATCCTAGAAAAAATAAATAAAAATCTAAAAATGCCAAAACAAATTTTCACCGTCTAAATAAAATATTTAGAACAAGATGAACATTTTCTTGGCCTAAAAATGCAATTTTGAAAACGTGCATTTTTTCTAAATCAAATAAAATTGCAATAAAATCCAAATAAAAATATTTAATTGATTTTAATATTTTTCCTCTAATATTTCGTTTATTTTGAAGAAATCATTTTATCTCCCCTCATATATTTTTATTTTAGAAATATTAGGAAAGAAAAATAATCAAAACCAATTGATCCTCTTTTCAAAATTTGAGAAAACTCAAATATGAAAATAACGAAATCCCCAACTCTCTGTGTGGGTCCTTGAGTTGCGTACAATTTCTAGGATCAAGCCAAAATGCAATAAAATATGATATGCATTGATGATCTAATGTATAACATTCCAAATTGAAAATTTGGGATGTTACAAACCTACCCCCCTCAAGATGAATCTCGCCCTCGAGATTCGGGTTGGCTAGAAAATAGGTGAGGGTGATCCTTCCAGGTCTTCCTCTCGCTCCCAGGTGGCTTCGTCTTCGGTATGGTGGCTCCACTGAACTTTACAAAACTTGATAACCTTGCTGCGTTTGACTCGGCCGGCAAACTCGAGAATCTTCACTGGTTTCTCCTCGTAGGTCAAATCGCTATCCAACTGAATCGCTTCCAGTGGCATTGTATCTCTCAGAGGAATATCAACCATCTCTGCGTGGCACTTCTTCAGCTGGGAAACATGGAATACATCGTGAACTCCTGACAATCCTTCGGGCAACTCCAACTTGTAAGCAACTTCTCCCATACGTTCCGAAACTTTGTATGGTCCCACAAAACGTGGTGCTAACTTCCCCTTAACTCCAAAATGTTTAACTCCTCGAAGTGGGGACACTCGAAGATAAACTCTGTCTCTGACTTCGTAAACT
The DNA here is from genome assembly GCA_963921465.1 of Triticum timopheevii. Lineage (NCBI taxonomy): Eukaryota > Viridiplantae > Streptophyta > Magnoliopsida > Poales > Poaceae > Triticum > Triticum timopheevii. The sequence goes on from OY997264.1 coordinate 353,256,065, forward strand.
GTCTCCTTGCGTTTAGAATCCGCATAGCTCTTCTGCCTGGACTGGGCTACCTTGAGCCTATCGCGAATCAGCTTAACCTTCTCTTCAGATTCTTTAATCAAATCTGGTCCAAACAACGTACGGTCTCCAACTTCATCCCACAACAATGGTGTCCTGCACCTCCTTCCGTACAAAGCTTCAAAAGGGGCCATCTTCACTTGCTTGATAACTATTGTTTTAAGAGAACTCTGCATATAGCAAATTGTTGTCCCAACTAGATCCATAATCTAGCGCACAAGCTCTCAACATGTCCTCCAGAATCTGATTGACCCTCTCAGTCTGTCCATCTGTCTGTGGATGAAAGGCTGTACTGAACTCTAGCCTGGTACCCAAAATTTCGAGCAACTGATTCCAGAACTTTGAGGTAAACTGGGTTCCTCTATCTGATACAATGATCCTCGGAACTCCATGCAGACATACGATCCTGGTCATGTATATCTTTGCCAACTTAGCACTGGTGTAAGTGGTCTTCACTAGGATGAAATGAGCTACCTTCGTCAAACGATCGACTACAACCCATATCGAGTCATAGCCTGAGCGATTTCTGGGAAATCCCGTGATAAAATCCATGCCTAGCTTATCTCACTTCCATTCGGGTATCGGCAATGGCTGTAACAATCTTGTTGGCTTCTGATGCTCTGCCTTCACTCTCTGACATACATCACAAACTGCTACATACTCCGCAATATCCTTCTTCATTCCGGTCCACCAAAAACTATCCTTCAAATCCATATACATCTTGGTATTTCCTGGGTGAATCGAATACGGCAAATCATGGGCCTCCTGCAGAATCAACTTCCTGATCTCCGGATCATTAGGCACATATACTCGGTCCTCAAACCATAAGGTATCATGCTCATCCTCACGAAATCCTTTAGCCTTTCCTTTGATCATCCTCTCCTTTATCTCGGCAATCTCCTTGTCCATCTTTTGAGGTTCTCTGATCCTATCCATCAAAGTAGACTGAATCTCCAATGCTGCTACATAGCCTCTCGGAATTATCTCCAAACATAGCTCGCGAAGATCCTCTGCTAACTCCTTGGGTAACTCTCCGGTCATGAGTGTGTTGACATGGCTCTTGGGGCTCAATGCATCAGCTACTACGTTAGCTTTTCCTGGATGATAATGCAACCTCATATCATAATCCTTAACTAGATAGGGAGCGCGCCTTGGCGCGAGGGTGCCGGTCCCAACATTTGGGTCAAGCAGTTGGAAGCAATGCCATCCAAACATAGATAGTGGTAGGGCCTTTGTCTTCGTTATTAATCAAAGAACATGTATTGTGCTTTTAGATGATCATCAATGAGAACTCCTATTTCCTCTTTCCATGTTCCAAGGAGAAGCTAATGCAGCTTGTAGTGACGGATACTTGAAAGCAAAGGATATGTAGCATCCTCGGGCTTCATTTTCCTAAGGATACTGTGAAACCTCTAAAAAATCATTACAATGGGCTAATAAACCTAGGAAAGCTATACAACAGAAATGATGAAGTGGTGTGTTCTTAACGAAAATAGGAACATATTTTTAGAGAACAAATATATATCAATCTATTTAATACATGTAATAGCAACTCCTTGTGCACACAATGAGGGCGATTAAGGAATGCATTCCAATCACTTTCAATATAAGGAAACGGAAAGTAGCAGTTCTGATAATTGATAGCAACAGGTAACCATAAGTTAGCTCATCACAAATGAAAGAAATGATTGGAGCTCCAAGGACCAATATGTAGCTTTGTTGTCCCAGTTATAAAATATAATAATATCTGCTTCACGGGTACATGAATAATTTCTCTTATAGTGTGAAATAAACCTCAACACAATTAGTATGCTATGGATCCCTTTATGGATATACTAATAAAACTCTAAAAAGGATAAATCACCTCATATAATCCTGACTTACTTGCAAACAATCTGTACTTATCTATTTATGGTCTTCATAATACAGTCAAGCTCTTGCTTTCCTGAATCAGAAACAACAGTCACAACAGTCGGGCAGGACCACCACATGCACCAAAAAAAGGTTAAACACACGCACAAAGGAATAAAGAAGGCACAGGAGCCAAACCCCTTAACTTGAAACTGAAAATCTATATGTTCTCAACTGATGGTTGAGACAATCAACCACTAGTCCTTTTTGTTCATCCAACAAATATAAGATACGACAGATTTGCAGGTAAGTACAAGGAGACCATATTATTCAACAACTTGTTGATTCAAATGCAATAGCACTGTCCTTGTCAGCACATTTAAAAATTACAGAGATCTTTATCAAGGATATACATGTGCATTTCATCTCCATTACAGTTTGAACATATAAAAAGAAGAAACAATGAATATCTGTAAGAAAGGACAACAAAATTAAGTGTTAAAAGAATGGAGTGGAAAAATAAAGAGAAGATGAGCTCACCAGCGGCTCCTAATAACTACGACACACGTTGCCATACTAACAAACACTGGCTAGTATACCTTAGGGGTGTGCATATGTTACAACCTGCTACTTAAACAATCTGAACTTGAACCTAACTTCTATTGAATGATTCAAAATGTGGTGCTGCATATACAATACCTAATAGATACTGCTTTAACTAAAAACTAAACCTACAACTCTCTGATGTCAGAGTAACATGATTCAATTTGTAAATAAGAATGCGTGTGTCGCACTATTACATACAGGAAACACATGCATTCTCATTTACTATGAATATACTTGGAAGGAATAGTGTGGCCTTTCCAGAAGGAAAATACATCTCAAATACACTTCAGAACCACATGTATTGGCATAGACACTAAACATACGTATCAAGTCCACTACAAAGCATAAGATGAAGAGGAGCAGGATAAACTTCTATATTACAGAAATGAGTGCAAACTGTAGGCATTTATTCAATATAAAACCAAGGATACGCTGGACTTGAGGCCACAAAGCAAAACCTGAAATAAACATGAAACAAAGACATAAGAAACCATAACAAATCTTGACACGAGTACAACTTGCAAGACTATGGGCATGAAGGCAAAACTGGCTAGTCACATGAGAGGAAATAAAACGACATTTTTCTACCCCAACTCCTATTTGTGATCACCTCAAATGCCAAATACACTACAGCCAAGAAAGAAAACATTAACCAGCTAGAGAATATAAACACCTGGCGGCTACGGCGATGGTTCGTCCTGCTACTGCCGGTGACCGATGGTGGACGGAGTGCGTGTTTCTCACCGTCTCTAGCGGTGTCGTGCCCAAGAGGTCGTCATAGATCACCCCCTGCGTGCATCGAGAGGGTGCGCCTGGATCTGCCGGTCAGCAGCGGTGCCGATGAGCTCACCTTGACCCGCCACTCCCCCCTGCGCGCACTCCCCCTGTAGCAACATGAGTGGCGGCAACTGCATCCAACTTGTCTATTTTGTCAAAATAAGAAAGCAGAAGGTCATCTGTAAGGAGAGAACACCATATCACCAAAAATCAAATGCTTAAGCTTGAAAAGGCATGCTTACATCCACTACTTAGAACTGATCCTACCAAGAAGAAACATTTAAAGAAAGTACAGCAAGCACTGACAAAAACATAGGAGCGGCTATTTCAAATAAATCTGAGTGCTAAAAACTCCATTAAAGAAGTGAAAATCTAGTTAGATATATTAATATCTTAGTACAAGTATAGATAATTTGATATCTGATATAAAAGATGCTTTAGTTAACTATGCCCGAAGGACCGAGACTCTAAGATAATATCAAGATGCATTAGAAATAACTCGCATAATATATACCATACAGAAAAAATATACACCTACAACAAAACCTTCTTAATTGGCTAACAATACAATAAAATAAAGAGGAGTAATCAGTATCTGTCAGAAATATCAATCAACAAAAAGTGTTGCTCTAGATTTTGATGTGTTAGGCAAAAGAGAAAATAAACAACTGCCAGCTTAATATTGGTTGGGAAGTAACATCAATGATGTAATCCTGCTAGACTGATAGGAAAATGAATAAGCGTCTACCATATCCAAGTAGGAGCTAGAACCCAAATACTTGAACCTTCATAATATAATACAGTAATAAAAACAGAAGTTTCAGAGTATCAGCTCTATATACAAAATACTCTCATTGCTAAAATAAGGATAAGCTGTGTAAGTTCATCCTTATTTAACTCCTCTTTATGTAGGTAGCATATTTTAAACTCTATAGTTGGAAGTTTGTTCAAACTGCAGGATCCAAAAAAATGGAGTGGTGACGTACATAATTGGGGAAAGCTTCAGAACAAACTAAAGAAAACGAAAGGAAATGTCCGCTCAATGGCTCGGATTAACCAAGCAACTTAATCACATCAGTCGAAAAATTGTTTATGGATACAAAACGGGACACGCTACCTCGGTCACTCTTTATATGAACAATCCAACATTGTCTCAAGAAAAATCTCAAAAAAATCCTATAGTATTAATTTTTGTAGCATGAACAAATAGTTGCAACTGGTAACTTGCAAAAAAATAGAAGTAATAGTATCACAACGAATTAAAACAAGTCATTCAACCGATAACTTGCTGGGAGTGAGTGTTTCTAGTATAAAAAAGTGCAACTTACTCTTAACCAGATTAAATCAAAGAACAACAACAAACAATAAAAGGTACGAGAGAGAAGAAAACTTTACTTTAAACGGCTATAAACACTGGAGCATAAATAAGCAACACCTTTAAATAAAAATAAAAAGGGTTTAGTGTTCATTGCATAGTGGGCTCAGATTCGCCTTTCCTCGATCATATAACCTACCCCGTCATCTCTTATCACCAGATCAATCTGTTTACACAATGGAGTTGCCCTGGTTATCACTCAACAAGAATGACCATCCAAGGACAGATCAATAGGTATCACAGGATCAAAAAGGATTCTAGAGACAACAGGGAGGATCCAACTTGATACCCACAGGTGCCTTGATTGCTCAAAGGCACACCTATTCCAGCCACAGTTAAACATCATCACCCTAGCACGAACGCCACCGCCACAGACAAAGCGAAATGGCGAGAATGCCCCCGGCAGGACATGCTATTTACGAGCGGTGGCACGAAACGTGAGTAACAATTCATTCCAGCAGTAACTTTTTTTATCTGACGGACGAGGTCGTTACAGGGGTCAATCCGACAGCCCAGATCCGATCAAGCCATCCGACCCGACGGCCAGGAATCCCAAACGGCTGAGGAGCCGGGAGGATGACCGACATCCTTATTTCTTGATGGATCACCAGATCAATATGTTCTTATGAGGGTGAAACTGCCCTGGTTATCACTCATTAGAAATGACCATCCAAGGACAGAGCCACTAAAATAAGAACGTGATCAAAATAGCTCAAAGAAATGAGGGGGGATCCAAATTAATACCCACAACAATTGCCTCGATTGCTCAAGAGCATGCCTATATCAGCCATAACTGATCATCGTAGCCCTAGCCATGTCCCATGCAGTAGCTGAAGCAGAGCAGGAGGAAGATGGAGCTCACCGAGGGAGGTTGTAGCCGAGGCAGTACTTAGTGGGCGCCGGGGTTGCTCCTGAACGCCGTCCAGCCGGCGAGGAACCGCTTCCTACACCGCACATCCACGCCGCTGCATGGGAGTTGCGCCTTGCACCGTCCTGCCGATGAGCACGAATGCCACGGGCACCGAGGCGGCCAATGAGAGGATGGGGTGATGTAGCACATCCAGGAGCACAGAAATATGTCGTAGGTACACAACAACCTGTTTGCTTGGAGACACTGCTGCCCTTGCAACATCAGCAGCACCAACCCACAACAACAACACCTGCAAAAGACAAAGAAGAGCGACAATCAGAAGGGTTTAAACAAATATATCTGAAAACATAGATCATAGCAGAGGTAAATAAAGCAAGAGCACCAAAAATTAACTAAATAGACCCAAGAAGCATCATAGCAGAGTACATCAAACCAACAATCAAAAGGGGATAATGGAGGGGAAGACCATAAATTAATCAGTAAGTCTCAATAGTACAACATGAACCAATGGTGACAGTTGTGCTTATCATGTATTGCAGGCTAGCACATAGCAAGAGAAGAAATTTCATTTCACATATGCAACAACAATAAGAACAATTCAGGTTGGTCACCTAACGATACATCCAACTCACACAAATTATCCAGTTGCGGCACATACAATTCCTTCCTCAAGGTTTTATGCCTTTTATGTCCTAGCTAAAATTCCTGGTACAAGATAATTAGAAGGACATCACAATTAATTTCATGTTAGTGGAAAGGAACATAACACAAGCAAACCTCATGAGAGAGATATGTTAGTTCAACTAGAATGGTCAGCAATTAAATACCCAAACAGTGGCATGCCAGGCTAATTGGTGGTGGTTGTTGTTTTAGCAGCAGACATATACAAATCTAAGGAGGATGGAGAGCATCAAGCTTACCAGGGGCAACGTGGTTGAGCAGCAAGGCTAGGTGAAGCAACAAAGAACAACATCCCATTCTTCCTGTACAATCCAATGGACCTTTTCTTCAAGCACATCTACAAGAGAAGAGTAGACCAAATGTGAGCGCTGGGGATTTGAGAGAGAGAGAGAGATGGGGAAGAGAAGACAGACCTTGTCGAGCTCACTGAAGAGCTGCATCTCGGGCGAGCAGAAGCACGAGAGAGAGAGAGAGAGAGTGACTTGTTTTCCATTCACGTTCCAATCAGAGGGATCCCCCAATCAGCAGTTCTTTCACGCGGTGAAAGGGGATAAAAATTCATTCTTCTCAGCTGGGGGTACAACCTGGGGGGCCTTGTCGATGAACTCGTGGATGTAGTTCTAGCCGAAGCAGCAGTGGCCGGCGTTGTACATGCCGTGGATGACGCCCACGGGCTTCGTCTTGTTCACCGCCACCACGCGCACCGACTCCGACGCGCGCCCCGGCCATGTCGCTGAGCGCCGCGGCCACGCCCTCCACTGCTGCCACGGACGCCATCGCTGGCGCCGCTGACCCGCCGCCCTCCTCCATAGCCGCGAGGTCTGAGGGAGGGAGAGGGGGAGGAGAGGGCGGGGCGAGCGGGGGCATCCAAACGGGGCGGGGCGGGGAGGGGCGGCGAGGACTGAGGGAGGGAGAGGGAGAGGAGAGGGCGAGGCAATGCGGGCGAGGCGGCAGTGATGCGGGCGGGAGAGGGAGAGGAGAGGCGGGGCGATGCGGGCGGAGCGGCGAGGACGAGGGAGGGGGCGCGAGTGCGGGCTAGGTCATCTCCACGCGGGCCGGCACCTTCTATACCCCATGACGTGAAATGACGAAAATGCCCCCGACGGGGCAGTATAATTACGCGCGGTGGCACGGTCGAGGTGAAACTATTCATTGCAACAGTAACTTTTTTTATCCGACGGACGAGGTCGTTCCAGGGGTCGATCCGACGGCCCAGATCGCATCAAACAACCAGATCCAACGGCCAGGAAGCCCAAATCGCTGAGGAAGCGGGAGGATGACCGGCATTCTTATTTATCGATGAGCTCCAACCATCTCCTTTGCCTGAGATTCAACACCTTCTGCATGAAGATATACTTCAAACTCTTGTGATCTGTGTACACCTCACAATGGTTTCTGATGAGAAAATGTCTCCATGTCTTCAACGCATGCACTACGGCTGCTAACTCCAAATCATGGGTAGCATAATTCAACTCATGGGGTTTAAGCTGTAGTGAGGCATATGAAGCAACTCTTCCCTCCTGCATAAGCACTGCTCCAAGTCCTTGACGAGAAGCGTCGCAATACACCTGGTAATCCTTGCGCTGATCTGGCAGAATCAACACTGGTGCTGTGACCAAATATTTCTTCAACTCCTGAAAACTGGCCTCACATTCCTCAGTCCATTTGAACTTGGTGTCCTTCTTCAACAACTCTGTCATAGGCTTTGCAATCTTCGAGAAATTCTCAATGAACCTCCGGTAGTATCCTGCGAGTCCAAGAAAACTCCGGATCTCTCCAACTGACGTGGGTGCTTCCCAATTTGTCACAGTGACAACCTTGGTGGGGTCCATTGCTATTCCCTCTCCGGATATAACATGTCCGAGGAATCCAACTTCCTTCAACCAAAACTCACACTTGCTGAACTTGGCATATAACTGATGTTCTCTGAGCTTCCCAAGTACCAAACGCAAATGCTCCTTATGCTCCACTTCATTCTTCGAGTAGACCAGAATATCATCAATGAACACCACGACGAACTTATCCAGAAACTCCATAAACACCTTGTTCATCATGTTCATGAGATAGGCAGGTGCGTTAGTCAGGCCAAATGACATAACGGTATACTCATATAGCTCGTACCTTGTGGTAAAAGCTGTCTTAGGTATATCCTGCTCTCGAACCTTCAAATGGTGGTATCCTGATCGCATATCGATCTTGGAAAATACTTTAGCTCCTTGCAGCTGGTCAAACAAATCATTGATCATCGGCAGTGGGTACTTGTTCTTGATTGTCGCTTCATTCAATCCACGATAATCAACAACCATCCTCAATGATCCATCCTTCTTCTCCACTAGAAGCACTAGTGATCCCCAAGGTGACGAACTTGGGCGAATATAGCCTTTATCCAATAGATCCTTAATCTGCTTCTTAATTTCCTCCAAATCCTTTGCGGGCATCCTATACAGTCTCTTAGATATTGGCCCTATGCTTGGCAAAAGCTCAATAAAAAACTCAATGTCTCTATCCGGTGGCATGCCTGGCAACTCTTCTGGAAATACATCAGGGAAATCCTTCACCACTGGTACTTCCTCCTGTACAACTCCTAATAAGGAATTCACTTGAGTCCTCTTCGGCACATGCCGGGATACATACTTGATCCTTCTCCCTTCTGGGGTGGTGAGTAAAATCGACTTACTGGTGCAATCGATGTTTCCTCCATACATCGATAGCCAATCCATACCCAAAATCACATCCAAACCTTGCGACTCCAAGATTATCAGGTCTGAGGGGAAAACATGCCTACCTATGGTCACTGGCATCTGAAAGCATCCTTGGCTTGCCATATATTCCGCTCCTGGCAAACTTACTAACATAGGTGTTCTAAGAACTTTGATGGGCAGTTTATACTTATCCACAAATCCCGTTGATATGTATGAATGTGATGCACCAGTATAAAAAAGAACGATTGCAGTAAATGACTTAACCAAAAACTTACCTATTACTGCATCTGGCTGTGCTTCAACCTCCTCCACATTAACGTGGTTCACTTGTCCCCTGTTGAAAGGGTTCGGCTTCTTCCTAGAGCTTCCATTGCCATTTCCATTCTTAGCTTCAGGACATTCATTGGCATAATGTCCAGTCTTCTTGCACTTGTAGCAAGTAATGTGGCTCAGATCCTTCTTGGCGGGTGTTGCTGGGTTGGAACGGTTCTGGCCGTTGCTTCCTCCATTACCATTCCCATTCTTGGGGCCACTATGGTTGTGCGAACTTCCTCCACTGTGGTTGTGACCTCCATGGTTATGCTGAAAAGGTCCTCCCGAGTTCGGGGTAAAACGAGGCCTCTGCTGAGCTCCAGAATTGTACTTTCCTTGTCCATACTTCCTCTTACGGTTGTCAATCTGCTTCTGCTTCTCTTCAATCATGAGAGCTCTATCTACCAACTCCTGGTAGTTTTTGAAGGTTGCCACCATCAACTGCATGCTCAGCTCATCATTTAGTCCTTCCAGAAACTTCTCCTCCTTAGATGCATCCGTAGCAACGTCATCTGGGGCATAACATGCTAACTTACTAAAATCATCCACATATTGGCCAATTGTGCGTCCTCCTTGGCGCAAGTTGCAAAACTCACGCTTCTTCATGGCCATAGCTCCTGTTGAAACATGGGCAGTACGGAAACCCTGCTGAAACTTGTCCCATGTGATAGTGTCGATGGGGTAAGTGGCTGTAAAGTTCTCCCACCATGATGCTGCGGGTCCATCAAGCTGATGTGTGGCAAAATGCACTCTCTCCGCATCTGTGCATCCTGCAGTGGTCAACTCCCTTCCAATCTTGCAGAGCCAATCATCTGCAACTATCGGCTCGGTGCTACTAGAGAACACCAACGGATTCAGCCTCAAGAAACGGGCTAAGTGATCAACAGGTGGTGGTGGTGAGTGGTTGTTGTTGTTGTTGTTGTTCCCCTGATTCTGATTCTGGACTAAGATCTGCATCAATGCATTCTGCTGCTGGATCAACTGAGTGAGCTCTGGCAGGAAAGCAAATCCATTGTCGCGTCTCGGAGGCATCTGATGGGTTTAGAAAATATGAGAAAATAGAATAGAATGAGGTCTAGAGGGAAAACACTACCCATATGCACATGAGACAAACACAAACAATATCACTTCAATCAATTCAAACAAGGGCATACAACGGTCTAACAATCGTTACAAAAGTGCTCGGACTATACTATATACATGGGGGAATACTACTACTGTTATGGTGGTCGACTAGAAAAATTGATCGGTCGAAGACTCCATGATATCCGCTCCAGCTTCATCAACATAGTCATCATCGCTATCATCAAGGTCCGAGTCGGTGTCGTCGATGATGATGTAGTTCTCCGGGCAAGTGGAATCGTCGTCTTCTCCTCCTGGCGCGGGGTCTCCCATGAATATTCCTAGCTTCTTCTTCAGATCGTCATTCTTCTCCACGAGTATCGTCATTTCGTCCTCATATCCATCGCGTGTAGACTTGAGTTCTTCTTCCAGCTCCATGATCCTGGTCATTGCTTTCTTCAGATCTATCATGCCTGCGCATATCTGGTTCTCCTGGCGAGGAATGTGATGGTTTAACTCCTGGATGAAAGCTGCAATAGATCTATCCTTCCTGGTGCTAATCATCTCCCATTGCTCATCTCGGTGCCCACAAATCTGGTAGATAGTATCCTTGAGATCCTTGTGGTAAACTTCTCCAATGCGCCCCATGGTGATGTGGGCTGCCATGCTCTTTCCTAAACTCCAGGTTGGTGCATCAAAGGAAAACTCTATGGGCTCAGTGACTGGCATGAACATCCTTCCTGGAACTTGAACTCGAATCACCCAAGGCTCCTCTTCTGGTAAAGTGGTGATGTAGGTCCCGATGAAACTCAGTATTCCGATGTTTAGGTATCTAGTAACTTCCTTCAAGTGGCGTCCAAAAGGTGTATCTTCATCCGGTTGCACGAACTTGTTCCTTGCATCCGCCATCCTAAAGAGTAGAAAAGGGAGAGGAGTCAGAAATGAGAAGAGAGTAGTGATCTAGGGCTTTAGCTTAGTGGTCATGTCCTATAGTCAGTGTGTGCTCTGATACCATCTTGTAGCGACCAGACCTCAAACAGTCTGATCTTTGTGCATCAGTGTCATCCCTGGATCAGTAATGCTGACACGCATAGTACTTGAAGGATTTATAACAGAGTAGCAATCACACACTTATTACTGTTGGGGATCATTGCAGAAATTAAAAAATTTCTACGCATCACCAAGATTAATCTATGGAGTAACTAGCAACGAGAGAGAGGGGAGTGCATCTTTATACCCTTGAAGATCGCGAGTCGGAAGCGTTGCAAGAACGCGGTTGGAGGAGTCGTACACGTAGCGATTCAGATCGCGGCCGAATCCGATCTAAGCACCGAACAACGGTGCCTCCGCGTTCAACACACGTGCAGCCCGGTGATGCCTCACGTGCCTTAATCCAGCAAGGAGGAGGGAGAGGTTGAGGAAGAAGGCTCCAACAGCAGCACGACGGCGTGGTGGTGATGGAGTGGCAGTTCTCCAAACCCTTTCCTTTACCTTCATATGCAATGTTTTACTTTCCGCTGCTACACTCTTAGAATTGCATGTGTAGGTTGATTGCTTGACTTGTGCTAATTGCTAAAATCTGCCCATAGCTAAAATTGGGAAAAGGTGTTAAATTAGCTGATGGGTTCTCCCAACCTATTATGGGCTCCGGGACAATTATGTGCAACACTGATATGTACGTGTCATCTGTTTTGCATGTTCCCTCATTCCCAATAAATCTGCTATCTATCAGTTGCATTATGAAAGAACTTAATTTACTTGCTATATTCTTTCCCTCATGGTGTCTCTTTCAGGAACTTGGGACTGGAAGAAGACTTGGGACGGGGAACATGCGTGATGGGTTGTATTTTCTAGATGATAATTTGGCACCCGCAGTTGCAGCTGCTACGTTCCATTCACCACTTGAAGAATTCCTCCTTCACCACCACAGGCTAGGGATATATCTTTTGTCACTCCCGGTCAGCTTTATCCTGATCTCTACAATAAAGTTAGCAAGAGGAGTCTAGTATGTGATGCTTGCCAATATGGTAAACAAACACGTAGCTCTTATACATCATCCAACAATAGAAGTGACACACCACTTGAAGTTATACATTCTGATGTGTGGGGTCCTAGCAGAGTTTCATCTTTAAATGGCTATCGCTCTTTTGTTACCTTTGACTATTGTACTAGAGTCACTTGGGTTTATGTATTGAGAAACAAGGATGATGTGTTTGAATGCTTTGTTGATTTCCATAATATGATCAGAATGCAATATAATGCATGTATGAAAATATTTCGCACTGACAATGGCACGGAGTATGTGAACAAGGAATTTGATGAGTACCTATCAAGTTTTGGGATTATTCATCAGACAACTTGTTCAGGTACTTCGGAGCCGAATGATTTGGCAGAGAGGAAGAATAGGCATCTTCTGGGAATCACTCGTTGCATAATGATATCTATGAATGTTCTTAAGTTTTTGTGGGGTGAGGTTGTAATGACAACTGCTTACTTGATAATGCCATCCAGGGTACTTGGTTATAAAACACCGATAGAGTGTCTAACGGGTGAAACAAAATATGTGGTTCCACCTAAGGTATTTGGGTGTGTTTGTTTTGTGAAAGATTATAGACCATCTCTTGGCAAACTAGACCCAAGGGCACTAAAGTGTGTGTTTGTGGTGTATTCTAGTAAACAGGAGGGTTATAAATGTTGGTTTCCATCTGAAAGGAGAATGTTTGTGAGTATGGATGTGGTATTTAGGGAGCAGGAGCCATTTTATGATGAACCAACAGATTTGACTGATGTGTCCCCTGATTTTTTTACTAATGAAACCTCAAGTGTGGATTGTGAGCCAGGGGGAGACAAGGAAGAAGAAGATGATGCAACATCCATAAAAATGATAATTGGGGTGATTCCATCAGAAGTAGAAGAAGAACAAAGAGAGGGGGATCAGTGTGATACATCAAATGAAGCACTCCGATGGACAAGGCCAAATGAGGAAAGGGATATTCAGGTGTATACACGAAAACGGTGTAACAAGGGGCAACAAATACAAGTGTTGGAACCTGAACCTGAGGCTTATGGATATCACCAAGAGGAAGAGCACGAGGCTGGCCAACAAGATGATACTCAAGATCAAACTAATGAGACCAGACCTTCCTTGGACAGTGGTAACATTTCTTCTCAATATGATGACCTTGATGTTCCGATAGCTCATAGAAAGGAACCAAGGTCTAATGCCAGAAAGTTGGCCTCTGAATTGGATCCTTATAATGTCTCCAGTTATGTCTCTTATAACACTATTGGTCATTCTTACAAGTCCTTCATTGCAGCACTAGATTCTGCAGGACCCTTACCGCGGGACTGGCAGGAGGCAAAGCTAAACCCAAAATGGAGGGCAGCAATGTTAGAAGAAATGGATGCCCTCGACAAGAATAATACATGGGTAATTACTCCACTTCCTGTTAACAAGAGAGTAGTAGGTTGCAAATGGGTGTTCACCATAAAACATACACCGGAAGGGAAAGTATAGAGATATACGACAAGGCTTGTGGCAAAAGGTTATAGCCAGACGTATGAGGTGGACTATGATGAAACCTTTACCCTAGTTGCAAAGATGAACACCATTAGAGCTTTAATCTCAGTGGTAGTAAATAACAAATGGAAGTTATTCCAGCTAGATGTGAAGAACACATCTCTTCATGGAGATCTGCAAGGAGAAGTTTATATGGATATTCCACCAAAGTTCAATGGGCCTGTGACAGAAGGCAAAGTGTGTAGATTGAAGAAATCACTTTATGGACTTAAGCAGTCACCAAGGGCTTGGTTTGGAAGATTTCGCAAGGAAGTTTGCTCTCTGGGTTTTAAGCAAAGTAATGCCGACCATACCCTTTTCTTTAGGCATCATCGAAACAAAATTGTCATATTGGTCGTATACGTTGATGACATTGTGATCACAGGTAATGACGACGAGAAGATAAGGAACTTTAAGAAAATGTTGACAAAGTCGTTTGAAGTTAAAGACCTTAGCTTCCTTCACTTCTTCTTGGGAATCGAGGTAGCTTATGGAGCGCAAGGTATATATCTCTCTCAAAGAAAATATGTGCATGATCTTCTTGCTGAAACTGGGATGCGTAAAAGTAAACCTGCTGCAACACCAATTGAACCGAACCTTCGTTTTACAGCCAACTCAGAGAACCTATTGATAGGGGGAGATATCAAAGACTTGTGGGGCGTTTAATTTATCTATCTCATACTAGACCAGACATTGCATATGCAGTAAGCCTGGTGAGTAGATATATGCATGCTCCTCGATCAAGTCATCTAGATGCAGTAAATAGAATCTTGTAGTACCTCATAGATTGTCCTGGAAAAGGAATTCTCCTTTCAAACCATGGGCATCTAGAAGTTGAGGGATATAAAGACGCTGATTGGGCTGGGTGCTTGGATGATAGGAGGTCCACTTCTAGTTATTGCATCTTTGTAGGAGGAAATTTGGTTAGTTGGAGGACTAAGAAGCAAAGTGTTGTTGCCAGGTCCACGACAGAAGCAGAGCCGCAATCCATGGCTTCAGGGCTATGTGAGTTGTTGTGGCTTCGGTTATTATTAACCGAACTTCGGCTCTTTAAAGGAGGGCCACTTAGACTTCATTGTGATAATCAGGTCGCAGTCAACATTGTTAACAATCCGGTTCATCAGAATAGAACAAAACATGTTGAAATTGATAGGCATTTTATTAAGGAGAAACTTGATGAGGGAGCACTTCAAGTAGGATTTGTTAAAACTGGAGATTAGCTTGCTAATGTATTAACAAAGGGTGTGAGTGTTGTATCCTTCTCGAAGTTGTGTGACAAGATGGGGCTCCTAGACATCTGCGCCCCATCTCGAGGGGGAGTGTTCAGTGGCGGAGCTACAAAGGAAAACATATGCGGGCGAAACAAAAAGAAAACACAAAATATTTCAACTCAAGCAATTATCGAAGGGCTGTTGCTGAAAAATCTTTCTCCACTTCATCTGTAATTGTATCATCTCTCTTTTTCTTTTGAAAACCAAATTGATTCTGCGTTGATTAGCCTGCCCATGACAATTATCTAGTACCAAATTGAGATGTGTATTATCAATTGATTTAATTTCAGAGTGCTACAACATATGTTTTTATAGGAAATTAGCACTGACCAATGACCAAGAGATAAGAATTTGGAGGGCGCGCATATAACATGTGCAGCAACGCTCGTCGGCTGTCCGCGACCGCCTTTAGGCCTCCGCATCGCTCGGTGCTACTACTTGCTGCGACGATGGCGACCAGCAGCTCAACCTCCGCGCTCCACGCCACCTCTCTTAGGCCCTCCCTGCGGTACGCGTGGCTCATGCCCTAGCATCGTCTGCTACTTTGCTGGATAGGAAGAGCAATCAAAGGAAAGCATCGAGCAACAGAGGCTGGATGGCAAGAAGAGAATCGTGACGAGGCAAGGCTACATGCAAAAGGCAGCCGTATATCTGTACTACTGCTATATGCATTTTTACCCCAGGGATTGGGCGGGCCATGGCACGCATTTGCCCTCACGAAGCTCCGCCAATGGGAGTGTTGTAGGGAGATAGGTATAAAACAGAAAAGTAAGAAAGGCTTGGATGTAATTGTGAAGTGTATATACTAGGAGGAGAGTGAATGGATCGAGTGAGTGGGTTCTTCCAGAAATCTCTGTTTTCCCCCTTTTTTGCATGCTTGCTGGAGAGGTGAGATCCATCAAATTAGACAATAGGTTCAGATCAACACTTAGCTAGTAAAAATATGCAGTTAGCCTATAGTCAATTTGGCTTTTGTGTGTTCTGTCAGCTGCTAAGAGCAACTCTAGCAGACCCCGCATCCCGCCGGCCCGCAAAACTCATTGCAGTTTGCGCAAAACCACTTTTGCGAGTCGGCGCGGGCTAGCACAGATGCAGACCCCCCAAACGGATCAGTAAAAAAGTATATTCACATAATATGCTTTTTTACGGGTCGGCGGCTGCAGGTTCTGCTAGGGCACCACCGCAAAGACCCGCAAACATAAAAACTGCAAATCTCGCATTTGACATAGGTTTGGCAAACAAGTTCAAATTCAAACGACATAAACAGTTTGCGCGCAAATAAAAGCGAAGTTCATAACACAAAAGAGGGCATGCAAAAGGTTTGCACCCATGTTCGGCATCATCTTGGGGGTCGATCTTCACTCCGCGCCATGGAATCCACCTCCACCGAATTGAAGTTCATCGGCGCCACCGAATCCACCTCCCTCGCTTGTTCCAACTCCCGCACCGAAATCATCCACATTGCCACCATATGGAGCAGAGAAAACATCATCGGAACTTGAACACGAACCGGCCGAAACTACCATTCTTCTCTTCAATATCTCTCTCCTTGCCATATCATGCCATGTTTTGGTGAGGTCGTCCATGTCATTGCGGTTCATTGACATGATCTTGTTCTCTTTGGCGAGCAACAATGACATCGATTTGTTTTCGGAGGTGCGTGCTTTTCTCTCCTCAATGGCAGCTTTGCGGAGCCCCTCTTCCTTGAGCATTTGCCATTTTTCTTGCTTCTCTTTTGCCTTCTTCTCGGCCAACTCTTTCTTGATCTCCAACGACTTCAACAACATCAACTCGTTTGATTGCACCATGGCATCAATCTTCTCCCTCAAGCTCAATGCTTCTTGCTCTCTCTTGATCTTCTCTCTCGTCTTCTTGTCGCCATCGGGCTTGTGCTCATTTCTTGGGCCATCATCATCTTCGTCTTCATCCATGTTTACAAGTGAGCCTCTCTTTGGTGGGGATTCTCTATCGATCAACTTCCACTTATCGCACTTTTGGAGCAACTCCCAACAATGCTCTAACTTGAAGAATCTGCCTTCCGAAGCTTCCATGGCCTTGTATCTATGTTGAGCAATCTTGACCTACAAAATGTGAACAAAGTGATGCAATTATTTCCCATGATACATTATGATGGTGCACAACTTGAACAAAGGAAAAACAAACTCACATAATCGGATTCCACGGTGCCACTTGGAGGTGCATTGCGTACTTGCTCCAAGCAAGCTGCCCAACGGCTGTACATAGGCTTGATATTCTCCCAACGCCCTTGAAGCGACCGAAATGTGCGTGGAGTCCTATTGGGATACTTTTTCATAATGCGGAAGTACTGATCTTCGATCCTTTGCCAATATCTCTTGGCGGTTTGAGAAACACCCGTGCATGGATCAAGAGACACCGCACTCCATGCTTGGATCAAAGCTTGATCTTCCAAGACCATGTAGTTCTTCGATCTTTGGCTCTTCCCACTCTTTGATTACGATTCCTCAAACGCTTCCGCTTCGATCTCCTCCAATTCATCTGCACAACCATGATCATCCACGCCGCCGTCCATTTCATTGTAGTCGAATGGTTCGAAAGGGGCTTGATCAATGTCAACCGCGTTCGTGTCCAATAAGTTCACGAACTTGGTTGTTGCATTGTTTGAAGCACCGCTATAGCGAACGATAACAAGTCACGAGCTATCAACACTAATGGCAAAAATGAAAGGGAATCGCTAGACCAAAGAGGCATACCTTGCAGCCATTTTGTTGAACACCTCGCTCGCGGGGGGAGTGGCACCGTTGAACGGCATCGCCAGAGCACCTCCTACGAACCCAAATCTGAGTTAACGGCGTGCCCTGTGGCTCTTTCTTTTTCCACTCATCAAACTGCAGCACAAAACTAGTACCCGTGACCCTGCTCATACCGAACTTGAGGATTCTCAGCTGATCCTCCTTAGATGGGAAATCCACTTTAAAAGAGTTATCTGTGAGCTTGAGTCAGGACCACTGAAAATTACCCGGAGCAAGCTCTCTCAACTGCTGAATGATCTGTGCTTCGTTCAAAGGACCATGAACCACCTTCACCACACCGGGGAAGGAAGTTTCCACTATGGGAGCCGAGGGTTCCACACTTGGAGACTCAAAAAACATCAACTCCGAACAACACACCCCGTATATCTGAACGGATGGTTTGGGCCCCAATATCAGAGGACACTCGGCAACGGTATGTTTAGGTTTCCGGCACAAATCGCATAACTCCGCAGTACACTGAACCAAAAAGTGTCCTGGTTCCCGATAACGGAAACAGGTGAGCTTCTTCTTTTTAGCCGCCCACTTGGACAGCTTGTCACTCTCGGCCTTGTCCGTACCTTGCTCAGAACCTGAATCACCAGTCTGCATGGGCTCCGGCAAAGAGACTGCAGCCAAAGCCTGCACCATCTCCACCGCCACCTACGGTAGATCCGATGCACCGTCAGCCACCTCCGTCGCGGTAGCGGTCTTGGTATGCCTAGGCGGGTGGTGCCGCCGGTTCCCGCCCCGACCTCCGCGGAAACGTCCTCGGAAAGCTCGGTTATTAGGGTCAGCCGCACCCTCGACAAAATTTCCTGGCGGTCCTTGGAAACCCCGGTTATCATTGCCGTTGTCCACCCAAGCATAGCCACGGACCCCTCCGGTGGACGAAGAACCCCGGTGCAGACCAGCGCCATATGCATCATACCCATCATTGCCCCACTGACCACCCGGGGGGTTACGGTCATCACCCGCAGACGCACCCGTCCCATGGCCGGTCGAACCCTGGCCCGAGCCACCACGGCCTCCCGCCATCTGCCTCGTCCACGGCTGTTGTGCGGCGGTGGGTCGGCCCTAGGTGGCAGCGTCGGCGCTGCCCTAGGCATGGGGATGGGCGGCACAGGCGGAGGATGCGCCCCCCGACGTGGAGCCGACGCCCTAGCCGAAGGCGGGGCCAGCGCCCTAGCCGGAGTCGGAGCTGGCGCCCTAGCCGGCGGCGGAGCCGGCGCCCTAGACGGAGGCGGGGGCGGCACCACCCGAGGCGGAGCCGGCGCCCGTGGCAGCAGTTGGGTCGGCCGGGGCGGGGGCGCAGCCCGGACGGAACCCGGCGCAGTCGACGCCGCAGCCGGAGCGATCGCTCCTGCGGTCCCGGTCGGGTACCGTGCAGCCGCCGCGGCCTGCGGCGGAGGCGGCTTCGGCGGCATCTTGGTTGGACTCGGACGCGGAGGCGACCGGCGATCAGCACCGCCGGCGAGCACCTGACAACGACGGCGCGATGAAGCTTTCGGGAACCCCTGGTTTCCTCTATGTCGAACCCTAGCCGCGCGAGGAAGGGAAGGAGAGGCACGTGCATGCGGGGGCGACCAACTCGAGGCCTCAACATGCACGTCGCCTGCTCCCGGCGCACCGCAGGCCTGGCCAGCCCCCTGGGCCACGAGCCCAGTACTAGCCAAGCCCACAGCGCCGCCGTTCACTTGCGGCCCGTCTGTGCCCAAAAGAAACTTCAAACGCTCATTTCTATCCGCCCGAATATCACGAACGCCGGCCACCACCGGCGATCGTTGCGACACCGTCTGACCCCCCTTCTTTTTCCGCCTAGTAACTTTCGTCCAGCACTCGGGATGGAAAAAGTCAGACAAGGTGATATCCGTCGGCCCAACCTTGGGCAATGGTCCACACCACGGTTTCATTTTCGACTTCTGCGACAAAACTGGATGGCCTAGCAAATTCGATTTCTTGCTACTCACCGAAGGTTTAGGCACGGGTATAGAAGTAACCAAGCCAAGCGAAGATGACGACCGGGCCGACGTTCCCGGCAGATCAACCTCGTCTTCATCCTCATCAGCAAGAATCCAGAAACGTCCCCCAAACCTTTGCGTCGGCTTTGATCCATCGATATCCTCCGTGAGATCAGCAAAGACAACTTGTTCTTCATCCTCCGCGGACACCTGCACACACTCAAGAACCTCGATGTGAAAAAAAATCAATCAATAAGCACATACCAATATGAAGCTCTTCGTCCGTGGAAAGATGTCCTCCGGCCAAAATATGTCCTTCATCTCGGATCGTTATCCAACGAGATGGGTGCGAGTAGATCAGGCCCTTGATCCATCGCCCCACCTCACGATCATCCTGAAAACGAACTCTCCATTTCGTAGGATTTTTGAATCCCCGATCCCGATCCTCCGTCGAGGGATCTCGACGAGAAACCGGAGAAGGGGACAGATCGAGCAGCGGCATTTGATCCACCACGAGCGCAAGCCGGATCTCATCCGTAGGGCGCGGTGGCTCCGGCGACAGCTGCAAAAGCGGAGGCGACTTCCCCCCTCCCCTTCTTTGTTGGAGCTGAATCACTTAGGCCCCGCGCATGCTCTCTCTCTCTCCTCACTCTGCGTTGTTTCTGACGACACACACAAGTACACAGGCTGTTTTGGTGATTTGCTGGTTCATACAGCTAAAGCCATTTCTCTTGTTGATGAACTACAAGCTTATCTTTTAAAGATGACATACCACATGCATATTTATAGGCTAAACCGACACAGACCTCCAAGGCTCCAAACCGACCTGAACAATACAGCTCAGAAACAGCTAGCTATACTACTCTCCTACCAGTACAAACAACTCATTTACTGTAGTCATTTATAGCTTTAAAGCAACTCTAGCAGACTCCGCATCCCGCATCGGCCCGCAAAATAACCGTCAAATTGCGGGTCGGGGCCGAAAAAGCAGCCCGTGCAGACCCCGCATCCCGCCACGGCCCGCAATTTTTTTTGCGGGGCACGGCAAATCTTCTCCCCCAACCTCTATCTTCACGGGCTGGGAGGCCGATCCGAGCTGAACCCCTATCCGGCGTGAAATTTGGCGGGAGGGACATTCCCGCACGCCCTTTCCCGCTCCCCGCACCCTCCGCCACCATTGTCCCCCTCCGCAAGCTCCGGTTCCTCCTCCGCGGTCGTTCCTCACCGCCATGGACGCCCCCCTGCTGTCCCCCGTCACCGTCGAGGTCGCACATGCTCCTTCCCCTCGGGCGGATCTCATCACCGGCCATGTTTCCCCCGCCGCCGTCGCCCAAGCACACGCCGCACCGGCCCGCAAGCGGCAGGGCAACGTGGTCGTGCAGGGTGGGAATCCGTCTGCCCCCGACGCGACGGCCCGCGCTCCGGGCGCCAACGCCGCAGTGCGATCCCGGCCGGCGGTGGAGAATACCGGCAAGACTGCGGGCGTAAAGCGGAGGAAGGTTCCAGCTAAAAGGAAGCCACCTTCTTCAACCTCTCAGTCCATCCCCCCGCGGAGCCCCGTCTGCTCCTCTGGACAGCTTCTTGGTGACGTGGAGCCTGGGTTCTCTGATTGGCAGGACTGAGCAGGTGGATATGCAGTTCACTCATGCTCACGGGGTGGCACATCTTCTTGTCAGTGTCGCTAACATTGAGTTTCTGCCAGATGTGGTGCCTTGGACACATGCAGGCGTTTGTATCAGTTGGATGTTGAGTATGAGGACCTAATATTTTCAGTGAGTTTGAGGATGATAATCCCATGGACACTTCTGAGGGAGGAGGTGCTTCGGGGAACCAGGATGATAATGCTAAGAGTGATGATGACAAGGCCAAGGGGCCTTCGGGTCCGTCTGATTCTGATGACTCTGTCCCTGTTGGGTCTACTGCTACAGTTCCGACTACCACTCTTCAGCTTGGTTCGTTGGGGGCGTTCTCGGCTCCGCCGAGGATGTGGTGCCACAGGGTCGATTCAGTGAGTCCTATGCTGAGTCCGTGTGTGACGAAGCATGTTGAGGAGGGAGGTGTCGCGGGGCTGGAGGCCCCGCCCTCCCCTCTCTCCCTTCCCTTGGCATTGGTCGAGGTGGTTGCGCCAGTGGTCGCGTACGGAGGTGTCGGGCAGGAGGCTCGGCCCTCTGAGCCCTTGTCGCCGTCGGTGCCGAGGGTCTACTCGGTGCTCTCGCCCCTAAGGTCGCCGAATTGCGGAGGAGCGGGCGTGTAGGAGGCCATCGTCTCCCCTATTGCTGCTTTGGAGGGCGGGCCGGGTGGTCTGGCCGTTTCTTCGCCGCACTCCATGGACCGCACTATGCTGATTTCACCGGTCTCGGGTCTCGGCGGGACTTCCGTGGATAGGCTGAGGGAGCTTTCGTCGCCTCTGGGTGATGTTCCGGTGGCCCCGGCGCAGGCCACCGCTGTTGGGGGACGGGTAGGAGGCCTTTCCCCTAGCACAGTTTCACGCGAGGAGGTCATTGCATTCGGCGGGATCCCGGATCCTGTCTCTGCGGGGAGACGGGTCAGCGGGAGACTGCAGGAGCAGCCGACCGTGGATGACATGCAGCTTAGGTGTGCTATGAGGGCGGCCAAGCTGCGTGACGTTGAGACCTCCACTGGTATGTCTGTTAATAAATCAAATTCTATTATGCATTTTTTCAATGATGAGATTGTGCACAATGCGAACCAACTAGGAGTATCACTTGGTAATAATGATTTAGAGATTTCTAAGTCTGTTAATGATATGCTTGACTTGGAAGCTGAACGTGCATTAGATATGATTCGCAACATAGCTGCCGTTAAGCCTATGAATGAGTCGGAGATTGATGCGCTTGGGGCTAGGGTTCTTGATGGTTTGTGTGCCGTTCTTGACCCTACATTACCGGAGACGGAGGAGGAGGAGGAGGAGTATGCCTATCCTGAAACCTCTAACCATGATGATGAGTCTTTGGTGATGGAGGCAGAGCCCGAGTGTGGTGAACCTTCGGTTGTTTGCGTTAAACCTAAACGACCTAGAAACGGAAGGTATATCGAGTGTCGGCTGTGCGTAGAAGCGCTAGGATCCGTACCTCTAAAAAATTTCATGACGAAATATGAGAGGCATTTTTTTGGAATAGCGGAGGTCTTAAAGACTTGGCTAAAGAAGGTTCTAGCGGATGCTTCTCTTGAACATCATTTAGAATTTATTGCTTTGTCGGAGACTGGACGAGGCAATTTCACTCCACAGTTTCTTAGCACTTTATCTGGGGGGGGGGGGTCGATTTTGACTGGCATTGCCTCCCTCCTCGAGGAAGATCCGGTGGGGTTCTACTTGAGGTTAAGTGTGAAACTTTGGAGGTTCGGAGTATAGTTCTGGGAGAGTTTGCGGTAAAGTTTCGGGTCAGAACTAAAGCCGATGGATTTGATTGGGCTTTGGTGGCGGTCTATGGAGCCGCGCAACCAGAACTCAAGCCAGATTTCTTGGCCGATCTGGTCCGTGTTTGCGGTAACGAGCAGCTACCCGTCTTAGTGGGTGGTGATTTCAACATTATTCGAAGAAAGGAGGAGAAGAATAATGACAATTTTGATGGCAGATGGTCGTTTATGTTCAATACTATCATTGAAAGCTTGGATCTCAGAGAGATAGAGCTCTCGGGTAGGAAATTCACTTGGGCTAACTCGCTACCGGTTCCGACTTTTGAGAAGCTTGACCGTGTTTTAGCTAGTGCCGAATGGGAACAGATGTTTCCCCTGGTAACAGTGCAGGCGTTGACACAAGGTATCTCGGATCACACACCGCTACTAGTCGACTCGGGGGCTCAAACTCATGTGGGTAATAAGAATATATTCTCGTTTGAACTTGCATGGTTTGAAAGAGAGGGTTTCCTCGAGTTGTTAGCTAGAGAGTGGGCTAAAGACTCGGGTGGAAGGTCACCCATTGAGCGGTGGCAGTGCAAGATTCGTCATCTTCGAAGGTTCCTTCGTGGATGGGCCAAGCACACGCAGGGATATATAAGGCGGAGAAGGAAAGACTCCTCCTGCTTATTCACACCCTGGAGTTAAAAGCTGAAACCTCTATCTTAGATACCAGTGAGCTGGAGACTAAAATGGAGGCCGAGTTAAGGCTGAAAGAGCTTCTCCGCGAGGAGGAATTGAAGTGGGCGTTGAGAGCTAAGGTTCGTAAAATCGTCCAAGGGGAGGATAACACTCAATTCTTTCATATGATTGCTAATGGCAAGCATCGTAAGAAGAGAATTTTCCAATTAGAACAAGACGAAGGGACGATAGTTGGTCAGGAAAACCTGAAAGTTTACATTACCAATTATTATAAGCAGTTGTTTGGACCTCCGGAAGAGAATTTTGTCTCTCTAGATGAGTCAAGGGTTGAGGATGTTCCTCAACTTGAGGCGGACGAGAATGAGATTTTGACTGCTCCCTTTACGGAGAAAGAGGTGTTTGAGGCCATTGCACAAATGAAAAACAATAAGGCGCCAGGACCGGATGGGTTTCCGGCGGAGTTTTACAAAAAGTGCTGGCACTTCATTAAGGGAGACCTGATGTCGATGTTTCATGAGTTTTTCAATGGCCAGCTTCATTTGTTCAAGCTGAATTTTGGAACGATAACTCTTCTTCCTAAGAAGACAGAGGCTATTTGCATTGAGCAGTTCAGGCCTATATGTTTGCTTAATGTTAGTTTCAAAATCTTCACCAAGGTTGGGACGAACAGACTTACGCAGATTGCGCATTCAGTTGTGCAACCGTCCCAGACTGCTTTCATGCCAGATAGAAATATCCTTGAAGGGGTGGTCGTCTGGCATGAAACGCTCCATGAGATTCACTCAAAAAAACTAGATGGTGTGGTTTTTAAAGTGGATTTGAAAAAGCATACGATAAAGTTAAATGGCCTTTCCTTCAACAAGCTTTGCGTATGAAAGGATTCGACACGGCCTGGAGAGACCAGGTCCTTTAGGCAAAAAGGGAGTGTAGGGATTAAAGTGAATGACGATATAGGTCACTATTTCCAGACACACAAAGGGTTAAGGCAAGGAGATCCCATGTCACCGATTCTATTCAATATAGTGGTTGATATGCTAACTATTTTAATAGGACGGGCTAAGGACGCGGGGCAGGTAGGTGGCCTGGTTCCGCACCTAGTTGATGGCGGTATATCCATATTACAGTATGCTGATGATACTATCATATTTATGGAGCATGACTTGGCGAAAGCGAGAAACATGAAAGAGCGAACTGTTCTGTTTTGGAAGAGCTAATGATGAACAGGAGGCATATAAACAATTGTTCGGTTGTGAATTGGGCTCGTTACCGTTTACGTACTTAGGTATACCCATTCATCATCGTAAGCTGACAAATAAGGAGTGGAAGTGCATCGAGGATCATTTTGAAAAGAAACTGGGCTGTTGGAAAGGGAAGCTCATGTCATATGGAGGGCGATTAATTCTGATTAATTCGGTCCTCACCAGTATTCCTATGTTTCTCCTATCCTTTTTTTAAGGTCCCGGTGGGGGTCAGGAAGAGGTTAGACTTTTATCGATCTCGATTCTTTTGGCAGAATGATGAGCTTAAACGAAAGTATAGGCTTGCAAAATGGGACATCATCTGTAGGCCGAAGGACCAAGGGGGTCTAGGCATTGAAAATCTGGATGTCAAGAACAGATGTCTCCTCAGCAAGTGGCTATTCAAACTTTCGTCCGAGACGGAGGCTACTTGGGCTCAAATTTTGCGAAATAAGTATCTTCAGTCTAAAACCTTGGCTCAGGTGACAGTGAGACCGACTGACTCACCTTTTTGGAAAGGGTTGATGAGAGTCAAGCCACTCTTTTTCAATAGGACAAGGTTCTTAGTCGGAAATGGAGCTAATACGAGGTTCTGGGAGGACACGTGGCTTGGGGAGACGCCCCTTGCACTTCAATATCCTACGCTGTACAACGTTGTTCAACGTCGAGAAGCCTATGTTGCAAACGTTTTACAATCCACCCCCCTCAATATTAGTTTTCGAAGGACGCTAGTTGGAAATCGTTGGGAGGACTGGCTTCATCTTGTAAGACGGTTGATGGATGTCCAGTTGTCTCAGCAGCCAGATCAGTTGTATTGGAAACTAACTAAGGACGGCGTGTTCTCGGTCAAATTCATGTATCTGGATGTCATAAACTCTAGTGTCATTCCCTCCTCGAAGCACGTTTGGAAAGTAAAGGTGCCTTTGCGAATCAAAGTGTTTATGTGGTTTGTGCATAAACAAGTCATTTTGACAAAGGATAATCTGGCAAAACGCAATTGGGTGGGTTCTGCTAGGTGTAGTTTTTGTGACCATAACGAAACTATCAAACACCTCTTTCTAAACTGTCCGCTGGCTAAGATTCTTTGGCGGTCGATTCATATTGCTTTTAATATTATTCCACCTACTTTCATCAACATGTTATTTGGAACGTGGCTTGATGGGGTTGACTCAGATATAGCAAGGCACATTCGTGTTGGCGTTTGTGCCTTATTATGGGCAGTTTGGAACTACAGAAATGATTTGGTTTTTAACAGATCAACGAATATTCACTTTTTGCAGGTTATCTTTCGGGCCACAGCATTGATCCGTATGTGGTCGCTACTCACTCCGATGGAGGTCAGGGGACGTTTGGCTACTGCATCTACCCGATGGGAGATGGTAGCTCTGGTTATTTTCAACCGGTTTGGATGGCGGTCATGTAATAAGATAGGCATATAGTGCTCCTATTTTATTTGCCAGCCGGTTGTGGCTTTCGATTTGGCTCTTATGAGCGTTTTGTTTATTTCTAACTTCGAGACTTGGAGACTTTGTTGCTAGTTTTTTATTAATAATATGAGCCGTATGCATCTTTCTGATGCAGAGGCTGTGGTAAAACCCCTTTTCGAAAAAAAAGAAGGGGAGGGGGGATATTATGTGTGTGTGTGACACATACTCCCTTTCGTTCTTCAATGAGTGTACTTCCAATTTTATTGAAAAGTCAAACTATCTCAAAATATTAGTTTGACACAAGTTTTTACAGAATACATATGCACACAGTGATTCTATACAATAGCACAGGCGGAGCGATTCAGCATAACAGATCACAAGCCTCAGTTTCACCACAATGGATGGTTAACAGGTGTTAAAGTCTGCATCTGTACTCTGCAAAACCTCGTGTCATGCCATAGTAATAAGCTGATGGCAAACTTCAGGCAACATAACTCGTTTTTTTATGATACTACAGGCAACACAACTCTTCGACCAAAGCTACAAAACGGCTCATCTCTGTTTTTTTCACCAAAACCTTATATTTCACCCATCTCAGGGAACTTGGGCACATCTCTGGGTGCGCAATTAAAGGAGACATGGAAGCAAAACAAACAGCTATCTCTAAAAGAATTAATCTCTCCGCCAAAACTGTTGTTCCAGGCATCACGTGACAGTGCACAACAAAGGGACAAACACAGACAGATATTCCCGAAAATTCTCTCCTCCAAAAAAGTTGTTCCGGGCATCTCAGGGAATTTGTGTGATGGTGCACAACAAAACGAGAAACACAGCAGCAACACGGACAACTATTTCCCAGAGAAATAAACTTCCGCAAAAAATGTCGTTCCAGGCATCTTGAGTAACTAATACAGTTATTTCCAGCAAAAGTCCTCCTGAGTTTTATGTCACAAGAATCCCGCTGCACCCTGCGACTGAGACGTTCCCTGCTCTGGCGTCCTCACTGCACAAACAAATAATTCATTTATCGTAGCTAGGTATTTACAGAAAAAAAAAGAGTGTGAAACACAAAAAAAAGGCTCTCCCTGGTCCTAATCAGAAATGGAACCTACCTGTACTGAGGTCTGCTGTGGCTGCTGCTGTTGGTGATATGCATATCCAGGATGGCCTGTGTAACCAAGAATGTTAGGATCCTCGGGACAGCAACCATAACCAGGACCAGAGCTTTGGGGGTGTCCATAGTCCACACCATTCCATTGATCCTGCTCATATTTGTGATTGAAGAGTATGCTTGTCAACGAAAAACTCAAAGTGATCTGGTCATAAAATAACTAGAAAGTACTCCCTCTGTAAAGAAATATAAGATCGTTTAGATCACTAGATCTTACATTTCTTTACAGAGGGAGTAGAAGGCAAACAACAGATAAAGACTACCTGCTTCTTAGGAGCAGGACGAGCCCAGTTAACTGTTATGATATTATCTCCCAGCTGGCTTCCATTTAGAATTGTCATAGCCTCCACAGCTGATGCCCTGCAAACACATAAAAGTCACAATTCAGTCTATTCCTGGGAAGAACCGTGGTACAGTGGAGAGGGTATGGCAGACAAATTAAAGATTTGCATGATGCATCTGTGTTTTCATATTCCTGCACACCCCTATCCTATATGGCTGGAGTTCTCAACCAGAATTTACCATCAGGGACATAGTATTTACCATACTCAACCGTCATCATAAACATCACCAATCTACCATATTTCAGAATTGTCGAAATTGCAATATAAATAGTTATGGTTATGGTCTCGACAGCATAATAGGTACAACAAATAGGTTAAAAGAGGGCCTTGGGCAGTTAACTAACTAGGCTAATATATGACTACTATATGGTATAATTTAACTTGTATTTTTCAGGTAGATCTGCCTATTCCCATGTTCTTTTAGCATATGTAATCACATGGCATTTGTCAAACCATTTATTATGACTAAACCAGATACCTGCTCGAATATGTGACGAAGCCACAGTTCTTCCCCTCTACTACCTTGACAGTAAGCTCTCCATAAGGACTGAAGGCTTTATCTAGATCCTCATCAGTCACACATGAATCAAGTTGACCAACAAAAAGCTGTAAGCCATAAAAAAATTCTGAGATCAATTGACCATACATGTGACTCCTTTTAAAAGGTAAAACCATGCACTCACTCTGCTATTGTTCTGGTTAGAATCAGAATATGTCCCTTGTGTACGAAAATCTGCAGAAATGGAATGTATTGTTAGAAACTATTGACTCTGACATTAATGAAAATTGTGCGGTGTAGCTGATACAAAAATTACTTGCTGTATTGCGAATTTCGGATCCATCAGTAGATTAGAATTAGCTCAGCACTAGTCAAGAATTAATGCACTAAAATGTTCCAACATTATAGGATGTATACCCAGCACAATACGTTTCACATCTGTAGATACTGTTAAAGCATGGAATTTTCAAAAAAATAAAGCACCAAATCCAGCATTAAGATAATCAACAAATGTTTTGCGATAGCCGACAATAGGCCTGATGCGACTGATTCAAAACTCTTGCAAGTGAAACAATGTGTGTATCATGCAACTTGAAATGCATCAGTGCATCCCTCACTGGCAACAATGCGACAGTTATATGAAGTTATGAACTGGCACCCAGCAATTCATATTGCGATAGAGGCTGGACCAGTCCATGGAAAAAGTAGAGCATAATACAAGGGGTGGAAGAGGGGAGGCTCCATTCGCACAGCCAAAGTGACACACAAGCCCTACTGGGATAGCATGGCAGCCTGCACCAGGATAATAAATATGCTTACTGGCAAACTAACTTTAATGCCATCACAACATGGATGATTAAGAATTACTGTACTCCATTGAAGCCATGCTGCTAATATTTACTAGTCAGTGATGCAAGAAGAGACCATCTGGGGAATAACATATGCAGGTGTGGAAGCTTTACGAATTGCAACATGCCGAAAACAAACCCGTAAAAAGATATTTGCAATGTTAAGGACACATAGAAAGCCAGAAATCAAAACTCACAGTTCGGTAGCTACAAAAACAATAATCACAAACCATATTGTTGGAGGCCATACCACTCTTGAAGGTAGCAGGTCCGATACGCATAGGCCTAGAAGAACAGTATGCTCCATTCATTTCGGTCATTGCTTGTGTGCGTTCATTGACATCTCCAAACACAACAAATCCATAGCCTTTTGAGCGTCTAGCAAAAAAATCCCATATAATTTTTGCCCTCTTAACTGATGGATAGCGATTCTTGAACACATGGTGTAGCATGAAGTCTGTAACATCAAAGCCCAGTCCCCCAACATATATGGCACAATCATCATCAGGACTAGCATACTGGACCCAGCTGAGGCTGAAATCCCTGTCAGCATTAGGCATCTTCTGGCCATTGTAGCTCTGTAGGATTTGGTCAGCAGTGGCATGGTCAGAAAAGGTAAGATAACCAAAACCCTCAGATTGCTTGGTCTCCTTGTTCCGCGTTATCACTGCTGCCACAAGCTGCATTTTAGAAGGAAATGATGAGGAAACAATGAGAAAAAGCACGTAAACTTTCAGATGAATCACAAGAAGATTTCATATACAATGCCTGATGCTATTTGATTGGGTAAGCGGAGAACATTGACAAATATATAGCCTGATTTAAGCAACTGAAATGCAGATAGGGTAAGTAGCTAACATGGCAACCGTATGCAGTTCACGACCACTAGAGCATACTGTGAAACATATAAAACGGAAGACTGAATGTAGTGAGACCATATCATCCATCTGATTTATAGAAATGTGAGACAGTATCCTAATATACACAATAGCGAGTGGCTCACAATCTAGTGGGCACCAAAGCTACGACCCAGTGGTGCTAGTGAACAGTATGATGCACGCATGTAAACGCGACTCAGTTGAGGAGACATAAATTGGGAAACATATAGCAGGGGCACAAACATGTATAGGAAACAATTTTAGAAAAAAAAAAGTTCCCACAAAAAAAAATAGAAGAAAAAGGGGAGTAGGTAGGACGAGGGGCATGGGATGGGATCACCTCCGGCGAGCGGGTGAAGCAGCTGCGCAGGTAGTCCTCGTCCATCCAGGGGAAAAGTTCGCGGATCCGGAGTGACCTCGACTCCGCCTCCTGCCCTCCGGACCCGGCTCCGCTCTCGTCCTCCGCGGCTGGCGCCGCCTGCTCCTGCTGCGACGTCCCGTGGTAGTGGTACGGCGGCGCCATGGCCCAGTTCCGCGGGGGCGGATGCGCCATCGTGCCAGGAAGGGTAGGATCAAACCCTAGCAACCGAGACGATTCTACTGGAATGCGAGAGGAGGAGGAAGAGGGGAAGGAGAAAGCGGACCAAAAGCAAGGACAAAGGAGAGGGTTTGCTAAAAGTTGGGGTTTAAGAGGTACACGCATCCCACAGTTGATAACTCGTGGAACTGGTTCACCACTCTGAATGCACCGACCAGGGTAATAATACTCCGAATTATTTTCGGCATGTCTACAACGTGTTCATCCGATCAAGTTTTTTTTACCCAATCGATAGACTGCGAGTGTGCGCAAGCGGCCTTGTTGCAGCCATCCGATCCTGCTGACCATGGTGAAATCACGCCACGTGGAAAGGAGCGCATACACATGGGTTGGGCGAGGCGGTGGGTTTCGTTGGCTTCCGCTTCCATTTTTGTGACTCGAGCCGCATCACATTTTCTGGCCATCCCCTTACTCCTCTATCATCTCGATTTCACCGTCATCATCACCGCGCCATGCCGAAATCTGAGGGATCCGCCAACACACGCCCACGTTGCGGTGATGCGCAAGGGATCTCACTATCCATTCCCCTCCCCCAACGGATCTCGCTATCCCCTCTCCGCCCCCATCCGCGCACCGGTGATCCATCACTCCAAAATTCGGGAGTGCCGAAGGGAGGGAAGAGTGGTGTTAGTGGTGGTGCGTAGTAGAGGAGGCGACAGAGAGTCGTGCGGCCGAGGGAATCGCCATCGACAAGCGCGGCAGAAGGGGCTGGGTGGCGGTGGTGTTGCTGGAGTTTGGGCGACGGCATGCGCCTCCTCCGTAAGAAATTCTAGTGGCTTCACACCCTCGTCCGCGTCGCCGCTATCACTAGTAGAAAATGTGCCATTTGTCCCGGTTCCAGAGGCCCATTAGCCTCGGTTATAGAACCGAAATTAAAGGGTCGGGACTAAAGCCCAACACATTTAGTCCCGGTTCGCTTACGAATCGGGACGGATGGTGCTCCACGTGGCCGCTGCGGCGAGCCCAGACAGGAGGGCCTTGGCATCCACGCGTCAGCAGCTCAGGAGCTGAGGTTTTTCTTTGAAGGGGGGTAGGGGGTTTTGAAGGGTTAATTTAGGGGTTTTATATATTGTGTTAGCTAGCTAATAGCTAGAGAGAAGTGGCCTCTCTTATCTCCATGCTTGGTCGACGCTAACTACCATACGTATAGAAAGAACTCGACATGCTAGCTAGTAAGCAAATGAAGGAACCATTAAGTACACAAGATCATCATGGACATATGTAGAGAGAAGTGATTGACCTCTCTTTCTCCGCGAGATTGGTCGAACAACAAGTTTCTGTATATCTATCCGACGCTACTAGCTACATATATACAATTTAAGATCTCTTACAAACCCTAGCATGCATCTAAGGTCTATTTGAACTTACACATGGTATTCTCCGTCTTTATTTTTGATGTGGTCAAGAAAGAATCCCGCCAATTCCTCTTGAATTGCTCGTATGCGATCATGTGGTAGGAGTTCATCCCGCATCTCCCACATCTAATTTAAAGAAGTGGGTCAATACATGTATGTGAATGAAACTCGACACAAATGATGGTAATAAAATAAAAATGTGATTTTTTTGTTTACGTACATTAAAATCTTCTTTAGAATAGCCCCGCTTAGATTTCATCGAGATGAACTCGCAAACGTAGTATCCACAAAAATCATTCCCGGCTTCCTACCACAAGCACTTTATGAGAAATAGATTTCAATCAAACTGATAATCAACCATGCTTAATTGTTTCGATGAAACTAGTTAGAATCAATGGGAGATGTGCGAAACTAGCTAGTAGTACTTACTTTCGGGTATATAAATCGCAACTCCTTCGACAGTGCCGGAACAATGGCGATGAACTGTTTCCAAACCCTGCCAGACAAAGAGAATAATTACTTGATATCAGGAAATGAACAAAGTTGCCGACATGGTGCGATAATGATCGATTGAACTTACTTCTGGAGAATATCAGTCATGTTCGCATACCCCTCGGGACTTTTTCTTCTTGAGTCTAAGAGAGTTACTATTCCAGTTTCAAGCTTAATCTCTAGCAAAATAAAGTGAAAGCTGCGCACGCATGCATAAGTCATCAATTACATTACTATAATTAACCTCGAGTAAGGGAAACCGAATATCCACAAGACAGTAACACTCACTGAAAGTTGTAAGGAAAGAGTATTTTATCTTTGTTTTGATTTTTAAGCAACGATTGTAGCAAGTTGTCCTCGATCTCTTTGACATTGTGTTTGACCGTCCATTCATGTATGATATTTGGGTTAATGAACCCAATGTCATAGATATCTGCTTTCCTGCATTGGACGATCTTCAACCTGCATAATATAGTGAGGATAATTATATATACATGCAATGAAAGAGCTGAGCTATATATAGAGACTTAATTACCGAAATAGTACTTACAAACAGTAGCAAGTCACGAATGTTTTGTCGAGGGCCTTTTGCTTGTATAACTGGAATAAATCGTCAAATTCAATATTCAAAATATCCATTCCAATGAGGTCGTGCTCCTCTTTAATTCTCATCGTCAAAGTATGCCTCCCAGACTACCTGCATCTTTCCATGTACCATTCATGGAGTCTTCGCATCATCATTGTTAGACGAGGATGATCAGGTTTGACGAGAGGTTGCCCGTACTCGTATCTGAATTCGTCCACCTTCATTATTTTAATGGGTACATCATCGGGCAGGTAATCACCAAGATTGGTATCGGGCACCATCCTCGGATGATTAGCGACGATATCGCTAGACACCTTGAGCGGGGGGCACATTTGCTTCGCCTATTCGTCGAGCTGGGGAATTTTTTTCCCACTTCTTCGGGCTGCTAACCTTGCATCACTGCAAGTACTTCCCGACCTCTCCGCTTCCTTATATGCCTTTTTAATAGTGCGCACATAGTTCGAATCCAGCGGAGGCGGCAGTGGTCGCTTCAGGGCATCGATAGTCCGCTTCACTTTCACTGGATCTACCGTTTCCTTCGGAGGTGGAGGTTTTCGTGCAAAAAAGTCCCTCACTTGGGCACGACTGATGTCCTCGTTTTCTTTGTCGGTACTCTCATAAGGTAACTTTTCCGGAGCCTTGAGAGATGAACCGTATTTGAACTGCTTCCCTCCTCTACTTGTACTACTGCTAGCCGCCGGAGCGGCAGCCTCTCTCTTTTGCCGTTGCTGACGCGGCGGAGTCGGCTGACGCGCCGGAGGAGGCGGAGTGCTCCGACGCGTCGGAGGAGGCGGAGTGCTCCGACGCGCCGGAGGAGGCGGAGGAGGAGCCATAGTGCCCTCACGCGTCGGAGGAGGCGGAGTGCTTGTCGGAGGAGGCAAAGAAGGAGCTGGAGTGCCGTCATGCGCCGGAGGAGGCGGATGGGGAGGCGGAGAGCCCGGATCACTCGCTGGAGGAGGAGGCGGAGTGCCCTGACTCGCCGGAGGAGGAGGAGGAGGAGGAGGCGGAGGCGTCTAGTTTGGAAGCTTGATGTACTCCTTCCGCCATAGACATGGAGTCTTCAGAGCAAGACCCAGCTGAATCTCCCCTTAACCTGTAGGGTGGTCAAGCTCGAGCTCCTCAAATCCCTCCATTACTTCATCCGCCATCACAACAGCATAGCCATGTGGAATCGGACGACAGTGAAAATTTCCATCGGGTTGAGAAGGTGGAACAGTGCCGACAGCCGCCTTCAAGGTGATGTTTTGCCATTTCGTCATAAGCTGGCAACGTTGAGCCTCCGTGATAGCATCCATGAGGTAGCTAGGAGTCGTGAAGTCAGGCTGCTGAACGAGCTCCATGGAAGCCACACTGCTTCTCTGCTGAGATGACGGGGTAGCTTCGTGCCGCTGAGATGGTTGGTCGGCAGCTTGCTGGCTCTCAACTTGTTCCTCTAGCTTTAGTACTCTTGCATTGAGCTTTTGTATATCGCTCAGCTCCTGTTTCCTCTTCCTCTCCCAAGTTTTGTAACCTCTTGCGTCGGGAAACCCAATCTTCCATGCAACGGAGCCTGGCGTGCCTCGTATTCGTCCAGGGTGCTTAGGATTCCCGAGGGCCTCAGTCAGCTCGTCATTCTCTCTGTCGGGAATGAACGTCCCTTCCTGCGCTGCCTTGATTGCTGTCTGAAGCTTCGTGATGGGTGTTGCAAGTTGCTCGTCCATCCAACGACACTTCCCTGTTTTAGGGTCCAAAGTTCCCCCAACCCCGAAGAACCAAGTCCTTGAATGGTCTGGCCAGTTAAATTTCTCTGGTTCGACCCCTTTAGCAATCAGGTCGCTCTCTGCTTTGTCCCACAACGGTCGGGCTTTGAGATAGCTGCCTGACCCCATGTGATGGTGCCACTGCTTCTTTGTAGCATTTATCTTGTTTATCTCTGACATTTTCTTACTCTTATCCACAAATGCGGGCTAGTGATCTCTTATCTTCTCAAATCGGCCGATGAATTCTGGAGTATTCCCTTGTCGACATACTTTGATTTCAACTCTTTCTTCACCTCCTGAATAGCTCTGCCATCTTCTTAAGAGCATACGACTTGATCAGTGGCTCTATAACTGGCTTATTCGGATCTTCCTCTGGCGGTAGAGTGAAATTTGCCTTCAGCGAGGTCCAAAGATCATCTTTCTCTCTATCGGTGACATAAGAAACTTGAGGGTCTTCTTTCTTAGGATTATTCCATAGCTGGAGGCTGGTCGGGATGTTGTCCCTAACAATAGCTCCGCACTGAGCAGAAAATGCATCCTTGGTCCACGTGGGTTCAATCGGTTGGCCATCGTCCGCGATTGCTGTGATCGTGAACCTTTCGTCCATGCACAACGTTTTCTTCGGGCCTCGTCTCGTTACCGAAGTTTGGCTCGATCCAGAGGGCTATAAGAGAAGAAAGAAGAGTTAACATATGTACATACCAAAACAATTAATGCATCAATTAGCTAGTCAGCACAGGCTTAATTAATAAATATATATATATATACCTCGCCGGACTTTGCAACAGCTGACCCCGACTCTGGTCGGTCACCGGAGCCGTCATCACGGTCTCCTTCTTCCACTGGCTTTCGGTTGTCGGAGCCATCATGATCATGACTTTCCTCCTCCATTGTTCGATCATCGTAGCCTGCTTCATCCTCTCCTTCCAGACCATCGGTGTCGTTGAGAAACGACAAGACATCACCTCCGCCAAAGATTATATCCCCCAACAACTATTCTTTTTCCAAGTCTCTTTGTCGATCCATAGTTTCTGCAATTATTACAACATGGCAATTAATATACAAACATGAGAGATGGATATATTAGTGGAAAACATAGACCTAGGTAGCTAATCACAACAAGGAATATTAATTTGTGGCATAGACGCTTCTACGGTTTGGGGTGGCCTCGACGACAACGCTTCTAGGGTTTGGGGTGGCCTCGACGACAACGCTCTTTTAACTCGGTAAATTTGGGTGGCCTCGACGATTCTAGGGTTTGGGGTGGCCTCGACGAAAACACTCTTTAACTCGGTAAATTTGGGTGGTCTCAACGCTTCTAGGGTTCGGGATGGTCTCGGCAATGCTTCTAGGGTTTTGGGGTGGCCTCAACGCTTCTAATGTTTGGTCGAGCCAGAGGGGGTTGATCGAAGTCCCCCCCCCCCTCATGTTGAAGAGTTACCGGAGTTCTCTCATGAATGCCCGACGTCCGGACCGCCTCTCTCATGAATGTCAAATAAGGGATTTAACAAAATGGCGCCATTCTGGATGTGCAGAAAATGGTCCATATTTTTCCTGATCTCATCTACCCTTCTATATGTCATGTTGTCTAGTGTCAAAGAATTCAAGCAAACCATGGCTTCATCATTAGCCGAAAGTAACAGGCCATGATGGTACGAAGCTCTCCAAAGTTATTTTGGAACGGAGTCCCAGATAGGATAATTCACTTTTTATTACGATCAGCAAGAGCCTTCCGAATATCACTATTTGGAAGGCCTTTGCTGAACTTCGTAGCAAAAGGCGGATTATCCTATCCGGGACTCAGTTCCAGAATAACTTTGGAGAGCTTTGTACCATCATGCCCCGGTTACTTCCGGCTAATGATGAAGACATGGATTTCTTCAATACTGTGACACAAGGCAACGTCACATATAAAATGTTACGTAGATGAGATCAGAAAAAATGGATCAACTTGTGCACATCCATAATTGGGGCATTCTTGATAAATCTCGACCCTCGACCCTTCGACAACCCTCGACCCTCGACCCCTCAGCGATCCTCGAACCTCGACCCCTTGACGACTGAGGGAGTCCTGGACTAGGGGGTGTCCGGATAGCCGAACTATCATCATTGGCCGGACTCCAAGACTATGAAGATACAAGATTGAAGACTTCGTCTTGTGTCCGGATGGGACTTTCCTTGGTGTGGAAGGC
The DNA here is from genome assembly GCA_963921465.1 of Triticum timopheevii. Classification (NCBI taxonomy): domain Eukaryota; kingdom Viridiplantae; phylum Streptophyta; class Magnoliopsida; order Poales; family Poaceae; genus Triticum; species Triticum timopheevii. The sequence continues at coordinate 353,293,344 of OY997264.1, forward strand.
AAGCTTGGTGATACGGATATGTAGATCTCCTACCATTGTAACCGACTCTGTGTAACCCTAGCCATCTCCGGTGTCTATATAAACCGGAGGGTTTTAGTCCATAGGACGAACAACAATCATACCATAGGCTAGCTTCTAGGGTTTAGCCTCCTTGATCTCGTGGTAGATCTACTCTTGTACTACCCATATCATCAATATCAATCAAGCAGGAGTAGGGTTTTACCTCCATCGAGAGGGCCCGAACCTGGGTAAAAACATCGTGTCCCTTGTCTCCTGTTACCATCCGCCTAGACGCATAGTTCGGGACCCCCTACCCGAGATCCGCCGGTTTTGACACCAACATTGGTGCTTTCATTGAGAGTTCCTCTATGTCGTCACCTATAGGCCCGATGGCTCCTTCGATCATCAACAACGACACGGTCCAGGGTGAGACTTTTCTCCCCGGACAGATCTTCGTATTCGGCGGCTTTGCACCGCGGACCAATTCGCTTGGCCATCTGGAGCAGATTGAAAGCTACGCCCCTGGCCATCAGGTCAGATTTGGAAGTTTGAACTTCACGACCGACATCCGCAGAGACTTGATCTTCGACGGATTCGAGCCACAGCCGAGCGCGCCGCACTGTCACGATGGGCATGATCTAGCTCTGCTGCCGGACAGTGCCCTAGAGGCCGCACAAGAGTCCGCTCCGACCCTTAACTCGAAGCCGACTGGGCCGATCGAGGATGGGTGGCTAAACACCGCCTCGGGGCTGCTACCTCTATGGTGATGGAGCCAAATACCGACCCTGTCCCTTTTGAAGCCCGTGACTCCGAGGTGCTGGACTCCTCGCCGGACTCTGAACCTCCCGCGCCCCTACCAATCGAATCTGATTGGGCGCCGATCATGGAGTTCACCGCCGCGGACATCTTTCAGCACTCGCCTTTCGGCGACATCCTGAATTCGCTAAAGTATCTCTCGTTATCGGGAGAGCCCTGGCCGGATTGCGGTCAGGACGGTTGGGATGCGGACGACGAAGAAATTCAAAGCCCACCCACCACCCACTTTGTAGCCACTGTCGACGACCTAACCGACATGCTAGACTTCGACTCCGAAGACATCGACGGTATGGACGACGATGGCGGAGACGACCAAGAACCAGCGCCTACGGGGAACTGGAAAGCCACCTCGTCATACGACATATACATGGTGGACATCCCAAAGGATGGGAATGGCGAGGGAACAACGGAGGAAGACCCCTCCAAGAAACAGCTTAAGCGCCGGCGTCAGCGGCGCCGCTCTAAATCCCGCCACAGCAAGAATGGAGATTCCGGCACCGGAGATAATAACACCCTGGACAGTGCCGAAGACAACCCCCTCCAGCAAGATTCAGCACAGGAGGAGGAAGAAGCCAGCCCTCATGAGAGAGCGGCAGACGAAGAGGTAGAGGACGATAATTACATGCCTCCCTCCGGAGACGAGGCAAGCCTTGACGACGACGAATTCGTCGTGCCTGAGGATCCCGCCGAACAAGAGCGTTTCAAACGCAGGCTTATGGCCATGGCAAGCAGCCTCAAGAAAAAGCAGCAACAGCTTAAAGCTGACTAAGATTTGTTAGCCGACAGATGGACTGAAGTCCTTGCGGCCAAAGAGTATGAACTCGAACGCCCCTCCAAAAGCTACCCCAAACGCAAACTGCTGCCCCGATTAGAGGAGGAGGCATATAAACCTACATCACCAGCGCACAATACGGCTGACCGGTCACCTCGTGGCCGAGACAGAGAGGTCTCTAGACCCTCCACTAAAGCCGTACCCCGGCATCGCTCGAAAAGTACAAAGCCATGGGGGAATGCGCCGGACTTGCGAGACATATTGGAGGATAAGGCAAGACAATCGAGATCGATCTATGGATCGCGTGGGCGCCCCACGATGCACGACGATGACCGTCGCGCCGGATATAGCAACTCCGGCCGGGCCGAACACAGTAGACAAAGCTCGCTTGAGCTACGTCGTGATATAGCCCAATATAGAGGCTCCGCACACCCACTATGCTTCACAGATGAAGTAATGGATCATCAAATCCCCGAAGGGTTCAAACCCGTGAACATTGAATCCTACGATGGCACGACAGACCCCGCGGTTTGGATCGAAGACTACCTCCTTCATATCCAGATGGCCCGCGGTGATGATCTTCATGCCATCAAATACCTCCCACTCAAGCTTAAAGGACCAGCTCGGCATTGGCTTAACAACTTGCCAGCAAAATCAATTGGGTGTTGGGAGGACCTGGAAGCCGCATGCCTTGATAACTTCCAGGGCACATATGTGCGACCACCAGACGCTGATTACCTAAGCCACATAATTCAGCAGCCAGACGAATTAGCCGGACAATTCTGGACACGGTTCTTAACCAAGAAAAATCAAATTGTCGACTGTCCGGATGCAGAGGCCCTCGCAGCCTTCAAACATAACATCCGCGACGAGTGGCTTGCCCGGCACCTAGGACAGGAGAAGACAAAATCCATGGCAGCCCTCACATCACTCATGACCCGCTTCTGCGCGGGAGAGGACAACTGGCTAGCCCGCAGTAATAACCTCGACAAAAATTCTGGCAGTCCGGATACCAAGGATCGCAATGGCAGGTCACGTCGCAACAAGCACAAACGTCGCATTAACGGCGATAATACTGAGGATACGACAGTCAACGCCGGATTCAGAGGCTCCAAACCCGGTCAGCGGAAAAAGCCATTCAAAAGAACTACTCTGGGTCCGTCCAATTTGGACCGAATACTCGACCGCTCGTGCCAGATACACGGCACCCTGAAAAGCCAGCTAATCACACCAACAGGGATTGTTGGGTATTCAAGCAGGCAGGCAAGTTGATTGCCGAAAACAATGACAAGGGGCTGCATATCAATGACGAGGAAGAGACCCGACCGCCGAACAATAGAGGACAGAAGGGTTTCCCCCCACAAGTGCGGACGGTGAACATGATATACACAACCCACATACCCAAACGGGAGCGGAAGCGTGCACTCAAGGACGTATACGCGATGGAGCCAGTCGCCCCAAAGTTCAACCCATGGTCCTCCTGCCTGATCACTTTTGATCGAAGGGACCACTCCACCAGCATCCGCCATGGCGGGTTTGCCGCATTGGTTTTAGACCCAATCGTGGATGGGTTTCACCTCACTAGAGTCCTGATGGACGGCGGCAGCAGCCTGAACCTGCTTTACCAGGATACTGTGCGCAAGATGGGCATAGACCCCTCAAGGATTAAACCCACAAAGACGACCTTCAAGGGCGTCATACCAGGTGTAGAGGCCAATTGTACAGGCTCAGTTACGCTGGAAGTGGTCTTCGGATAACCGGATAACTTCCGAAGCGAGGAGTCAATCTTCGACATAGTTCCGTTCCGCAGTGGCTACCATGCACGGCTCGGACGAACCGCGTTTGCAAAGTTCAATGCGGTGCCGCACTACGCATACCTCAAGCTCAAGATGCCAGGCCCACGAGGAGTCATCACGGTCAACGGAAACACTGAACGCTCCCTCCGAACGGAGGAACACACAGCGGCTCTCGCGGCAGAAGTGCAGAGCAGCCTCTTAAGGCAATTCTCGAGTCCGGCCGTTAAGCGACCGGACACTGCTAAGCGCGCCCGGAGTAACCTACAACAAGACCACCTGGCATGTTCCGAGCACGCGTAGCAATGCGACCCCAACCCCAGCCCTCACGAAATTGCAAGACCAGTACTTCGCGTACATCATTACGCTCTGGAGATACCATGGGCATAGGGGGAGGGGCACGACCACGGCAGGCCCAGAGTGCGTCTCAACCACACCAGGGGCTCCTAATTGTGTCATCCTTTTTCTTTCCTTTTTTTCTCTTTTTTCTTATCATCAGGACTCCATTTACCAGAGGCCTTGTCCGGCAGCAGACCTGCCGAACTCACGATGCAACAGCCAAGGAAGGAGAAGAGCTACGACGCGAATCCAGGTGGTCTCCATTAAGAACATTATACCTGTTTTATATACGCCATTCCGCAGCCTACCCCTGGAGGGGGACATGCTAAATAGTTCCATCCCTTGCTTATCGCACTATTTGTATCGTTCTGCATTCATGGCAGTATTTTTTGAATAAACAATGCATTGCTTTTTGCCTATAACCGCATTCCTTTCTTATACATATGTTCATTTATGACATGTTGCATCCGTACACTTTGGTACGGCCAAATACACCAGGGGCTTAAGTTCCCCACATTATGGTGTGATAAGTCCGAACACTTTCACAAGTGCGGCACCCCGAACTTATAGCATTATATGCATCGGCTCCGAATCATGTCTTGGGTCAATAGTTGGGTTTGCCTGGCTCCCATGTTTTGGTACCTTATGTTCCATTATATCGGCTAAGGTAGCGCTGGGAGAACCACTGCGATTGTGCCCCAGTTGAGCTGGGCGAGCACCTCAGTGGAGAAAGCTAAAACCGACCGTCATGATGGGGCGAGAGCCGGTCGCTGTTCGAGAGGGTTTTTTTCGAGTCCTTAAAGACTTATGCCGCTTAGAGCGAGGAACCGGCTTTGTCCGGCCCAGGCGTGGATAGCACCCCGAATTCGGCCTTCCAAACACTAGGGGCTTCGCCAAAATTTAAAATTATAGAATTCTATGGCTAAGTGAGAGTGTTCAAGCATTATAAGTCCGGTTGCCTCGTTCGTTGTGTTGAGCGCCTCCCTAGATGGACCCAAAAATGGGAACAAGAGCGCTCAAGTTTATCCCGAACACCCCAGCACTCGTCGCATGGGGGCTGAAGCCGACGACTTGCCATCTCTCAGATTTGATAACGGCTGCACAGAAGGTAATATTTTAAATTAACAAGCGTTGCTTAGCGCATACGAACAAAGTTTTCGGCGCACAGGATAACAAAATGCGAGTCTACTCAAATATTACATCTTTGGAGCACTCACCCGCAATAATGCGGGCACCCTTCAGGACACCCTTATAATACATCTCGGGCGTGCGATACTCCTTGCCCGGCGGTGGCGCATCCGTCACAAGCTTCTCAGCATCCATCTTTCCCCAGTGCACTTTAGCACGGGCAAGGGCCCGACGGGCACCTTCAATGCAGGCGGAATGCTTGATGACTTCAACCCATGGACAAGCATCCACCAGCCGCCGCACCAGGCCGAAGTAGCTCCCAGGCATGGCCTCTTTGGGCCATAGCCGAACTATGAGGCCCTTCATGGCCTGTTCGGCCACCTTGTGGAGCTTGACCAGCTACTTTAGCTGGTCGCTAAGGGGCACCGGATGTCTGGCCTTAGCATACTGAGACCAAAACACCTTCTCCGTCGAGCTCCCCTCCTCGGCTCTATAGAAAGCGGCAGCATTGGACACGCTACGGGGTAGATCTGCGAACGCTCCTGGAGAGCTCCGAATTCGGGTAAGTAACAGGTAATTCACTTTTACATGCTTGCTTTGCATGAAGAATGCCTTACCGGCCGCTATTTTCTTCAACGCCTCGATTTCCTGGAGGGCCTTGTGGGCTTCGGCCTTAGCGGCTTTGGCACTCTCAAGAGCCGACGCAAGCTCGGACTCTCGAGTCTTCGAGTCACGCTCCAAACTCTCGTGTTTTTCCACGAGAGCCTGGAGCTCTTGCCGTACCTACGCCACCCACGCCTCCTGCTTCTCTCGCTCGGCGCATTCCGCGGCCGCATTGCGTTCGGCCACGGACACTGCCTCCTTCAGGGTCGCCACCTCGTTCGTAGCCCCTGGAGTACCCACGTTATCCTTGTCATTTCTCTTGCAACCAAATCCTTTTCTATAAGGTACAACTGTAATAAGGTGTTACTCACCTTCCTTGTCCTCGAGCTGCTTCTTGGCACAGCCGAGCTCGCTCTCGGACCGCTCGAGGCTCTGCTTCAAGGTATTGACCTCCGCAGTCAGTGCGGCAGAGGTCAACAGCGCAGCCTGCATTCCCATATTGACATATTTCTTAAGACTCCTGCTTATATCTTTTTGGATCCTCAATCCAGCCTTTCTTTCCGAACACTGAACCGATCATCAGGGGCTACTGTCTATGCGGTATTATATTACATATCTTAAAATTCTTACCTCAAAGCCTGTTAGAAGGCTGCTGCAGGCTTCGGTCAGCCCGCTCTTGGCGAGCTGAATCTTCTGAATCACCGCACTCATGACAGTGCGGTGTTCCTCTTTGATGGAAGCGCCGTTGAGCGCCTCCAGCAAGTTATCTGGCGCCTCCGGTTGGACGGAGGCCGCCGGTGTCACAGTCTTGCCCTTCTTACGAAGGGGCCGCCCGCCGGACTCCGGAACCACTGCAGGTTCCGGTGCGGAGTCCGGTCCAAAGTCCGGGAGGTTGCCCTGCGGCACCTCCGGGGCCTCCTCCTCCTGGTGGGTCCCTTTCCAGGATCCCACCTCGGCATTGTCGGCGTCATGGGGGGAGGAGGCGGCCGGAAGTGAAGTACTATTCACATCCGACGTACCCAAGGACCCGCTCGACGAAGCAGGAAGATCGTCCTTGGGCGGACTACAGGGTTGTATGCGGCGTTAAAAGATGTTATGCGACAAAAAATTATGATTTATTCAGGAGTCCGGATACTTACGATCTCGCCAGGGGCTTGGCCCTTGAGGGCCACTCCTCGTCGCCGTCGCCGGCGTTGGCAGAGCAGTCCGGGGGAAGGGTCCTTCCCTTCTTGGACCCTTCTGCCTCCCCCGTTGGGGAGGCCTTCCTCTTCTTCTCTCCTCCTGCTGGGGGAGAGGCCTCTTTCTTCTCCTCCTCGTCCTTGTGGGAGGAGTCCGCCTCGGAGTCATCGGACGATGAATCCGATAACACCTGGTGCCGGGAACTCCTCCGGATTCCCGTGGCCTTCTTCTTGGCCTTCTTCTCCGACACCATGTAAGGTGCCGGGACCAGCAGCCCTGTTAGACGGGCATCCGCTGGGTCTTCTGGAAGGGGAGCCGGACAGTTAACCTGTACGGACGTCTTCTGCCAGGCCTGTTAAAGGTATTGGGAGTTTAGATACCACATAGAGTCAAACTATGAAAAGCAAGTGTCCCATAAAGGATAACATGGCTTACCTCGCTAGTCGGATGCTGCGAGCTGAATCCGCGATCTTCAGTAGCGGATGCGGGGGCCTCGGCGCCCTTGAATAGCACCCTCCAGGCCTCTTCTTACGTAGTGTCGAAGAGCCCGCTCAGGGTTTGGTGCTGTGCCGGATCAAACTCCCACAAGTTGAAGTCCTGCTGTTGGTAGGGGAGAATCCGGCGGATGAGCATGACCTGGATTACGTTGACAAGCTTGAGCTTCTTGTTCACCAGGGTTTGGAGACAGGATTGGAGTCCGGTCAGCTCTTCCGAATCGCCCCACTGTAGGCCCTTCTCTTTCCAGGAAGTGAGCCGCATGGGGATGCCAGATCTGAATTCGGGGGCCGCTGCCCATTCAGGGTCACGCGGCTCGGTGATGTAGAACCATCCCGATTGCCACCCTTTGATGGTTTCCATGAAGGCGCCCTCGAGCCATGTGACGTTGGGCATCTTGCCCACCATGGCGCCTCCGCACTTCGCTTGGCTGCCCTTCACAACCTTCGGCTTGACATTGAAGGTCTTTAGCCACAAGCCGAAGTGGGGCTGGATGCAGAGGAAGGCCCCGCACACGACGATAAACGCTGAGATATTGAGGATGAAATTCGGGGCCAGATCATGGAAATCCAGGCCGTAGTAGAACATGAGCCCCCGGACAAAGGGGTGGAGTGGGAAGTCCAGTCCGCGGAGGAAATGGGGAAGAAATACCACCCTCTCATGGGGCCTGGGGGTGGGGATGAGCTGCCCCTCGTCGGGGAGCCGGTGCGCGATATCGCTGGACAAATATCCGGCGCTGCGCAGCTTCTTGATGTGCCCCTCCATAACGGAGGAGGCCATCCACTTGCCTCCCGCTCCGGACATGGTTGGAGAAGGTTGAGGTGAGGTGTGCGGACTTGGGCGCTGGAGCTCGAGTGCGCGGAGATGGATAAGCAAAGGAGGAAGAAGGCGTAGGTAGAAAGGTGGATCCTTATCCCCTTATATATGGGCGAACGAAACTGTGTGGCCCCACCAGCCTGGTAAAACTTGCTTATCTCCCAAGCGCCACAATCAATGGCGCAGTTGGGTTACCCACGTCCGTATTGATGAGAATCCCGGAATAAGGGGACACGATCTCTGCTTCGACAAGACGTGCCAAGGAAACCGCTTCGCTAAATGCGCTGAGGTGGAATAATAGAAACGATTCGAGTAAAGGCTTGGTCGTGGTGTGACATCACGCCACAAAATACGTCAGCAGATTGAACTTGTGTAAATATTATTCTTTCTACGGTGGTATGTGGAATTTATTTTGCAGAGCCGGACACTATCCTGGTGTTCACAATCTTCTATGAATTATTCAGAGGAAGAACCCGCCTTGCAATGCCGAAGACAATATGCGCGCCGGACTCGTCGTCATTGAAGCCTGGTTCAGGGGCTACTGAGGGAGTCCTAGACTAGGGGGTGTTCGGATAGCTGAAATATCATCATTGTCCGGACTCCAAGACTATGAAGATACAAGATTGAAGACTTCGTCCCGTGTCCGGATGGGACTTTCCTTGGCGTGGAAGGCAAGCTTGGCGATACGGATATGTAGATCTCCTACCATTGTAACCGACTCTGTGTAACCCTAGGCCTCTCCGGTGTCTATATAAGCCGGAGGGTTTTAGTCCATAGGACGAACAACAATCATACCATAGGCTAGCTTCTAGGGTTTAGCCTCCTTGATCTCGTGGTAGATCTACTCTTGTACTACCCATATCATCAATATCAATCAAGCAGGAGTAGGGTTTTACCTCCATCGAGAGGGCCCGAACCTGGGTAAAAACATCGTGTCCCTTGTCTCCTATTACCATCCACCTAGACGCACACTTCGGGACCCCCTACCCGAGATCCGCCGGTTTTGACACCGACAACGACCCTCGACCCCTCGGCGATCCTCGAACCTCAACCCCTTGGCGACCCTCGACCCTCTACCCTAGTTCCCGACCCTCGACCACTGGGCGATCCTCAACACCCTCATTCCCGATAAAAAGTAAGAAGAGGAAGAAGAAGAAGAAAAAAGAGGAGAAGAAGAAGAAGAAAAATAGAAGAAAAAAAAGAGGAGAATAAGAAAAAAATAGAATATTCTCCTCTATTCCTTCTTCTTCTCCTCTTTTCTTCTTCTTCTTCTTCCTCTTCTTATTTTTTTCTCCTCTTCTTCCCTCTCCTCTTCTTCTCATTCTTCTTCTCCTTCGTCCTCTTCTTATTTTCCTTTTTCCTCTCCTTCTTTTTCTTCTTCTTCCTTCTTCCTTTTCCTCTTTCTTCTTTTTCCTCATTTCCCTTTTTCCTCTCCACTAACCGAAAATCTACTAACCTAAAATGCACTAACAGTACAACTAACCTAAAATGCACTAAATCAACTAACCTAAAATGCACTAACCTAAAATCAATATCTACTAACAACCCAAATAAAAAAATTAATACATATATGAAAAAATCATCATATGAACAAAAAATTATATGAACAAAAAAAGCATACATCATCTATCATCAACATCATCATATGAACAAAAAATTATATGAAAAATGCATATGAACAAATCATCAAATGAACAGAGCAAGCTTAAGGGGGCCGGCGGCAGGACCGTAGCGCGGGGCGGCGTGGACCGGGGCGGTGACGGCGCAGGGGCGGTGACGGCGTCAGGGGAAGGGGCGGCACGGCGTCGGGGCAGGGGCGGCGCGGCGACGGCGTCGGGGTCAGACGAACGGCATCGGGGGCGAGCCTCGGTGATGACAACGATTGCGGGGGCAAGCCTCGGCAATGACAGGCGCGAGCGACGGTGACGGCATGGGCAGCGGGGCAGCCTGGCGGCATTGATGTCAGCGGCGTCGTCGAGGGCTAATGCGAGATGAGAACTGAAAAATCCTAAGTGCTACTTTATATACCCAGAGCATTGGTCCCGGTTCGTGGCACCAACCGGGACCAATGACCCCCTTTAGTCCCGGTTGGTGCCACCAACCGGGACCAAAGATCCCTGTTTCCCGCAGAAACAGGGACCTTTGCCACGAACCGGTACCAATGCACACCTTTCGTCCCGGTTGGTGCTACCAACCAGGACCAAAGGCGTTGTGCTGCCCGCAGCCAAAAAGTTTAGTCCCACCTCGCTAGTTGAGAGGGGCTCGGAGTGATTTATAAGCCCCATTGTCACTGCCCTCTCGATCTCCTCTCCAATGCAGGCTTACGGGCCTAATCTGACACTGCTATGCATGTCGGCCTACTGGGCCTTCCGCGGGCCTGAATCCTGGCCCATGGTTGGGTTTCTAGTAGTATTCAGGCCGTGGTGGCCTAGTAGGTGGCATTTTATTTTCCAATTTTTTCTTTTGTTTTTTTGCATTATTTATTTTCTTTTGTTTTTTGCTTTATTTTTAAATTCTTTTTGCTTTTAGGTCACAAAAAATATAAACTTTCTGTTAGTGTCATTAGTTTTTAAATTTGAATAGTTTAAATTTGAAATCTTTGAAATTTGTGTGAATCACTAGTTTGTGATTAACTTTACTATAAAAATAGATTTTGGAGTGATTCTTTTTCCTGCTATTTAATATTAGTGTGTTTTATCAATATATTCAAAAACAGATTTTGTTATTTTAGTTTCTAACAAAAAAGTTCTTTATGATAATTCTTTTTGCTATTAAAGTTTCTAACAAAAAAATCTTTATGAAAATTCTTTTTGCTTTTAATGTTTTGAACAGAAAATACTTTGATAATTTTAGTTGCATAAATTTTATATAATCTTAGTTTCAATAATACTAGAGGTTTATAAAAGCCTTTTAGTTGATTCCTTTTGCTATTGGAGTTTTATAAAATCTTTTTAGTTGATTCTTTTTTCTATTGAAGAATATTATAGTTGATCATAACGAAATATTTTAATTGGTTATTTTTAGTTCATTCTTTTTGCTATTAGTTCATTCTTTGAGCTAAATGACCCTTAAATTGAAAAGCACTACAAATGAACTCTGAAGAGGTTGAAAGTTGGCATGGTATCATCATTTCACCCACATAGCATGTGCTAGAAATTTGAGAGGGTTACGGCAAAAACTGGATGCACTTCGTGTACAAAATGGACAATCTCTTTCGAAGTATCAGGGTTTCAGACGAAAACTCATCTGTTACAAAGGGATTTCATTTTTTTGAACTTATTTGAAGTCAAGACTTTTTTTTTGTGTTCAAAATGCACCATTCAAAGCTACATCATCAATTTTCAACCCTTTATGACTTCATTTGGTATTTTTCATGCATTTACTGTTTTTTGAGCTAAATGACCCTGAAATTGAAAAGCACTACAAATAAACTCTGAAAAGGTTGAAAGTTGGCATGGTATCATAATTTCACCCACATTGCATATGCTAAAAATTTGAGAGGGTTACAACAAAAAGTGGATGCACTTCGTGTACAAAATGGACAATCTCTTTCGAAGTATCAGGTTTTCGGACGAAAACTCATTTGTTACAAAGGGATTTCAGTTTTTTGAACTTATTTGAACTCCAGACTTTTTGTGTGTTCAAAATGCACCATTCAAAGCCACATCATCAATTTTCAACCCTTTCTGACTTCATTTGGTATTTTTCATGCATTTACTGATTTTTTGAGCTAAATGACCCTGAAATTGAAAAGTACCACAAATGAACTCTGAAAAGGTTGAAAGTTGGCATGGTATCATCATTTCACCCACATAGCATGTGCTAAAAAGTTGAGAGGGTTACGACAAAAATTGGATGCACTTCGTGTACAAAACAGACAATCTTTTTCGAAGTATCAGGGTCTCGGACAGAAACTCATCTCTTACAAAAGGCATTTCATTTCTTCAGATGTAACTGCAGTGATATTCTAGATCGAAGGCATCATCATAATAGTTGTGGAGAGAAAGTCTTCACTTTTTCTTCGCTTGTGTCCTTTGCTTATTGCACCGTAACCATGGATAATCTTCATCATTTAGCAGGGTGCTTGGGTCAGCCTTGACTTTGAAGGGAGGAATTTCATGAAACTTTTCATAATCTTCAGACATGTCTGTCTTGCCCTCCAATCCATGATGTCTATTTTTCCCGAAAGAAGTATGTGGCTCTTTGGCTCATCGTATGATGTATTCGCTTCCTTATCTTTTCTTTTTTTCGGTTTGGTAGACATGTACTTCACCTAGAAAACCTGCGCCACATCATTGGCTAGGACGAATGGTTCGTCTGTGTACCCAAGATTGTTCAAGATCCACCATTGTCATTCTGTACTATGGGCTACCTGTACCCCGCCTCCTAATAGATTGACCCATTTGCACTGAAACAAAGGGACCTTAAAATCATGTCCATAGTCAAGTTCCCATATGTCCACTATGTTACCATAATATGTGTCATTTCCCCTCTTGGTTGCTGCATCAAAGCGGACACCACTGTTTTGGTTGGTGCTCTTTTGATCTTGGGTGATTGTGTAAAATGTATTCCCATTTTTCTCGTACCCTTTATAAGTCAATACAGTCGAAGATGGTTCCCTGGCCAACTAGTACAACTCATCAGAAACAGTGCTGTCACCCCTGAGACGTGTTTGCAACCAACTGCCGAAAGTCCCGACGTGTTCACATGTAATCTAGTCGTCACACTGCTCTAGGTGTTTGGAGCGCAGAATGTTCTTGTGTTCATCGACATACGGGGTCACCAAGGTAGAATTCTGTAGAACTGTGTAGTGCGCTTGAGACCAAGAATTCCCATCCCTACATATTATTGAGTCCCCTCCTAGCATGCCTTTTCCACCCAGTCTCCCCTCATACTGCGATTGAGGGAGACCAATCTTCTTAAGGTCAGGAATGAAGTCAACACAAAACCCAGTGACATCCGCTGTTTGATGGCCCATGGAGATGCTTCCTTCTGACCTAGTGCGGTTACGGACATATCTCTTTATTACTGCCATGAACCTCTCAAAGGGGAACATATTGTGTAGAAATACAAGGCCCAGAATGACAATCTCGTGACGTGCGTAATGATACTGAAGAAGGATGGTGGGATTTCTGGATCACTCCTTAACCTTGGTAGGATCACGCCTTAACCTTGGTAGGATTTCTGGATTGATCACCTTCTGAGAGATTGCATTGAGGAATGAACATAGCTTCACCATGGCTAATCGAACGTTTTCTGGTAGAAGCCCCCTCAATGCAACCGGAAGCAATTGCGTCATAATCACGTGGTAGTCATGAGACTTTAGGTTCTTGAACTTTTTCTCTGGCATATTTATTATTCCCTTTATATCCGACGAAAAGCCATACGGGACCTTCATACTGAACATCCATTCAAAGAAGATTTCCTTCTCTTCTTTGGTAAGAGATGAAGGAAATATTCCCTAGAGGCAATAATAAAGTTATTATTTATTTCCTTATTTCATGATAAATGTTTATTATTCATGCTAGAATTGTATTAACCGGAAACTTAGTACATGTGTGAATACATAGACAAAACATATTGTCCGTAGTATGCCTCTACTTGACTAGCTCGTTAATCAAAGATGGTTATGTTTCCTAACCATAGACATGTGTTGTCATTTGATAAATGGGATCACATCATTAGGAGAATGATGTGATGGACATGACCCATCCGTTAGCTTAGCATTATGATCGTGACAGTTTCATTGCTACTGCTTTCTTCATGACTTATACGATCATGACAGTTTCATTGCTACTGCTTTCTTCATGACTTATACAAGTTCCTCAGACTATGAGATTATGCAACTCCCAAATATCGGAGGAACACTTTGTGTGCTACCAAACATCACAACGTAAATGGGTGATTATAAAGGTGCTCTACAGGTGTCTCCGAAGGTGTTTGATGGGTTGGCATAGATCGAGATTAGGATTTGTCACTCCGTGTTTCGGAGAGTATCTCCGGGCCCTCTCGGTAATACTCATCACTATAAGCCTTGCAAGCATTGTGACTAATGAGTTAGTTATGGGATGAAGTATTACGGAACGAGTAAAGAGACTTGTCGGTAACGAGATTGAACTAGGTATGATGATACCGACAATCTCGGGCAAGTAACATACCGATGACAAAGGGAACAACATATGTTGTTATGTGGTTTGACCGATAAATATCTTCATAGAATATGTAGGAACCAATATGAGCATCCAGGTTCCGCTATTTGTTATTGACCGGAGGCGTGTCTCAGTCATGTCTACATAGTTCTCGAACCCGTAGGGTCCGCACGCTTAACGTTCGATGATGATTGGTATTATGAGTTTATGTGATATGACGTACCGAAGGTTGTTCGGAGTCCCGGATGTGATCACGGACATGACGAGGAGTCTCAAAATGGTCGAGACATAAAGATTGATATATTGGACGGCTATGTTCGGACACTGGAAGTGTTCCGGATAAGTTTCGATAAAACCGGAGTACCGGAGGGTTACCGGAACCCCCTGGGGGCTTAATGGGCCTACATGGGCTTTAGTGGAAGAGAGAGGAGGCGTCCAAGAGGTGGGGCGCCACCCCCCCAAGGCCAATCCGAATTGGGAGGGGGGCCGGCCCCCCTTTCCTTCTTCTTCTCTTCCCCTTCCTTCCCCTCCTTGTTGGACTAGGAAAGGGGGGAAACCTACTCCTAGTAGGAATAGGAATCCCCCCTTGGGGGCGCACCATGAGGCCGGCCGGCCCCCTCCTCCCCTCCTTTATATACAGGGGAGGGGGGCACCCCATAGACATACAAGTTGATCAAGTTGATCTTTTAGCCATGTGCGGTGCCCTCCCCCCCCACCCCAGATTTCCACCTCGATCATATCGTCGTAGTGCTTAGGCGAAGCCCTGCGCCGGTAACTTCATCATCACCGTCACCACGCTGTCGTGCTGACGGAACTCTCCCTCGGCCTTAGCTGGATCTAGAGTTCAAGGGACGTCACCGAGCTGAACGTGTGCAGATCGTGAAGGTACCCTACGTTCGGTACTTTATTGGTTGGATTGCAAAGACGTTCGACTACATAATCGTGTTACTTAACGCTTCCGCTTTCGGTCTACGAGGGTACGTGGACACACTCAACCCCTCGTTTCTATGCATCACCTAGATAGATCTTGCGTGATCGTAGGAATTTTTTTGAAATTACCGCGTACCCCAATAGTGGCATCCGAGCCAGGTCTATGCGTAGATGTTATATGCACGAGTAGAACACAAAGAGTTGTGGGCGATAATAGTCATACTGCTTACTAGCATGTCATATTTTGATTCGGCGGTATTGTTGTATGAAGCGGCTCAGACCGACATTACGCGTACGCTTACGCGAGACTGGTTCTACCGACGTGCTTCACACACAGGTGGCTAGTGAGTGCATATTTCTCCAACTTTAGTTGAATCGAGTGTGGCTACGCCCGGTCCTTGTTGAAGGTTAAAACAGCACACTTGATAAAAAATTGTTGTGGTTTTGATGCGTAGGTAAGAACGGTTCTTGCTAAGCTCATAGCAGCCACGTAAAACTTGCAACAACAAAGTAGAGGACGTCTAACTTGTTTTTGCAGGGCTTGCTATGATGTGATATGGTTAAGGCATGATGTGATATAAATTGTTGTATGAGATGATCATGTTTTGTAACAAAGTTATCGGCAACTGGCAGGAGCCATATGGTTGTCGCTTTATTGTATACAATGCAATCGCCATGTAATTGTTTTACTTTATAACTAAGCGGCAGCGATAGTCGTAGTAACAATAGTTGGCGAGATGACAACGATGCTACGATGGAGATCAAGGTGTAATGCCGGTGACGATGGAGATCATGACGATGCTTCGGTGATGGAGATCATAAGCACAAGATGATGATGGCAATCCCCATGAACACGACGCATTCCGTTGCCTCCCCATGAACACGACGACAACGCTGTTTCTCCGTTCCGACCCAGCCATGTACACGAGCCCTCGCCGTACATATGCGCGAGTAGGCGTTCGAGACCCCGCCTGTATGTACACATACGTGGCCGTATTTTCTTTCTTGCACCATGGCTGCTGTACGTACCTGTACATGCTACATGCGCGCCTCTACTAAGACATGTGCGCGCCTCTACATCCACCAGTATATATGTACGTACACGTTCGTGACCAGAATGACAACGCTACGTACGCTTCGACCAGGTGGGTCCCAACTGTCAGGCACTTCCTTGCCTGCGAAGATGTAGCTGGTGGGTCCCAGCAGTCAGGGGGGCGAATCGTTTTGGTTTTTTTTGCCCAGACGCACTTCCTTGCGTGCTAAGATGTAGCTGGTGGGTCCCACCAGTCAGGGGGGAAACGTTTTTTTCGCGAAATACTGGTGGCCCGTCCGGTGGGTCCCTACTGTCAGGTGGAGGAATAATTATTTTGCGCGTAATAAGGAGGCACTTCCTTGCGGCCGCCATGGACCCAGCTGTCAGCCTCTCCATGCATAGTACTCTTCCGATGGAAGTCGGTTGTTGACCACATTGACCACGCCGCGTCGAGAGCACCACGGCGGTGGACGACGGCGAGGCCTAGGAAGGGGATGACGCGGAGCCGGGGAAGACTCAGCAGTGGATGCCCACGCGAAGAGGAGTACGAGGGTGAGGCTGCCGCCACCGCAGAATAACAGGGGGTGTGGGTGAGTAGAGGGATGGCCTAGCCAGCGGTGGGAGTAGTAGGGGGCGGTGAGGCCTCCGCGGCATCACAGCCGGCCACGGGAGGCAGGAGCATGCGACACGACCGCGCTGCTTTGGGCGGCTGGAGCACGAAGACCAGAGGTTGAAGAAGCACTACGACCGTTGGATGGACATCGTATGGTCACTGGAGCTAGAGTCGTTCATATTGACTAAGTTGACAAAGCCCTCCGTCCCCGTAAACTTAGTAGGCCCACAAGTCAGCCTCCCACCAAGGTGAGTCCCAGCTAGCAGGGGGATTATTCATTTTTTTGTGCGTAATAAGGAGGCATTTCCGGTGGGTCCGAGCTGACAGTGGGGGGAAAGTTTTTTTTGCAAAATACAAAGACCCTTCCGGTGGGTCCCAGCTATCAGGTGGATGAATCATTATTTTGCGCGTAATAAGGAGGCATTTTCCTGTGCGGGCCCCTACTGTCAGCCTCTTCCGATGGCTGTTGTTTATTGAACATGTTGACCTCGCCGCGCCGAGAGCACAAACGCGGTGGACGAGGGCGAGGCCGAGGAAGAGAACAACCCGGAGCCGGCGAAGCCACCGCAGCGGATGCCCACGCTGAGGGGAGAACAAGCGCTGACTGGTCGGCTGCGGGGTGAGGCTGACGTCGCCAGAAAATAACAGGATGTGTGGGTGGTTAGAGGGATGGCTTGGCGGCAGCACAGCCAGCCACAGGAGGAGGGAGCAGGCAGTCCCGCCGGCGCTGGTTTGGGCGGCTGGAGCAGGAAGATCAGAGATTGAAGAAGCACGGCGGCCGTTGGATGGACATCCAACAGTCACTGCGGTGTGTTGACTAAGTTGACAAAGCCTTGCGTACGCGTCAAAAAAAAATTTAGGACAGCGTCATCGTCAACCTAGTAGGCCCAGAAGTCAGCCTCCAAATCTGTGGAAAACAACATACAACCCATTAGCCATTATTTTCAATAATTTACGGCCCATTTGCTAATTCTTAAGGATATTTGAAGCCCATATTCTTTTTATTAGCATTACAGACCATATATTCTGGGCACTGCTAAAAAATTCAACGAAATTTTGCATATTTTGGTGGGGTCCGAACTCTTTTAATCACAAAATTTTGAGTCACGTTAAAAATAGTTTTCAAAAAATTATATCAAAATAAAATTCAAAAAACAATTCTCCGCAAAATAATGAATGAAATTTAGAATCTTAACTAGCAAGATGCCCGTTTGTTGCACGGAACATGAAGATGCATTTGTATGAGTAGTTTATCTTGTGGGAGAAAAGATGATATTTTAATGTAATTGCCAGTTGGCTTTGGTTTTTATAGGAGTAGAGGGTAGAGAAATCCTGAAAAATGATATTTTAATGCAATTGCCGGTTGGCTTTGGTATAAAATTTACAGCCCATTTCTTACAACTTATAGCCCGTTTTTTGGGGAAGCCCATTTCTTACTACTTACATCCCTCCTCGTCTTGAAAGATTTGCAGCCCAGCAGGGCTGAGAAAAGCAAGTAGGCCTCAGTTTTTGTATTCTCCAAAAAAAAAGAACTGGGCTAGCCAATTTCAGAAAGAAAAAATATATCAACTGGGCTCGTCATGTGCTTAATAAAAGCGTAAGCGTGGGCTAGACAGGCCACAACCCCCGCACATCGTGCAGTTGAGCTCCGTCTCTGAAACTGAAAAACAACTGGGCGAGCTGCTGGGTCCCTGGTGTTATCCGCTTGTTTTGTAATTGTCTCGTTTATTGACTACATTGACAATGGCGTGGAACCTAGTTGTCAAACAATTAGGAGGAAGTATTTTTTTTGGCTTGTAATAACGAGGCACCTGCTTGCGAAATGCAATGACCCTGGTGGGTCCCTACTGTCAGCCTCTCCAGGTACAGTCATCTCCTGATTCCTCTTGGTTGTTGACCATGTAGACAACACCAGACGGTGGCAGGCACAGCGAGCTAACCAAGGCGGAGAACGACGGCAAGGCCTCGGATGGGAATGAACAGCAGCCATGGAAGATGCAGCAGTGTAGTGGCAGGTGGAGGGGAGTACGAGGGCAACAACATGCAAGTCAAGCATACAAATGGTACAAAAGGCCCAAGGATTAATTGTTCAACAAATTTTTAGACAAAACCCAGATTGAACATGATAGTAACATCTAACCCAACCACTCTTTTTTGCAGTCACAAATAAATGGATTGGTCTGATCCATAAAATCAACATCCTGTGCAAAAAAATTTATTTCAGGATGTCTACAACTTATTGTAAATATAAACCGAGCACATTTAGAAGCCCATTTGTCCACCTGAAACTTCTTTTTTTGCTGTTCAACATGTTCGTCCGTGAGAAATCTCTTGCTGTAAAAATTAAGCCTCATGGACAATAGTAACCTTGCGTTCAACAGGAAGCATGTGACAAAGCTTCCGTTTGCCTGGTTGGATGCATATCGTCCCATCGTTATTGTCCTCAAACGAATGTCATGAGAACTGAGAAAATCCTTGTGCTTATTACGCCAACTATTGGTTATATGTTTTTCTCCATGTGGTTTTCCCTAAGTAGACATGAAGATTGAAAACAGTTAAGGTCTGAAAAAAGAGTATGTCGAAAGAACGACAGCTGAACAGTTAATTCTAGTACAATATATACGGGCTTTCAATGTGCATGAAATCATCACCTCTATGTATAAATTCTCCAGAGATCGAAAGCATCGCAGCAAGCCAATAATTATGTCCAGATCAAAACTATACATTCTGATATATATGATCTTGACAGAATCCAGCAGCATTGATAGGCTATCAATGGACGAACTCTTCATTGAGCATATAACATAATATTAGTACCCAAAGTGTACTCCAAGATGATATAAAACTTATGCGCACAAATGAAAAATGCAGCATATGATTACAAATGTGTAGATGATAATATACGATACCTGAAAAAGTGAGGAGCCAAACACCAACTCCTTGTGATTATTAAACGGGTCACGAATTACACCTAAGGTCTCAAGTTTGGGCACAGAGACGACAGTTATTTCTGAAGGTGTATAACAATTATGAAGGAGCAACCTTTCAAGTGAAGGGGCATCTTCGATGATGAGCTGTTGTCCTTTAAAACAAATTCCAATGCTTTTAAGGTGAGGCGACTTTATTTGGAGACAACTGATACCGATTTCTATTCCCAAAACAATCAGCGAGCGCTCCAGGGTAGGGCAACTGGAGTGGATGATGCTGTGTAGTGAGGCCTCCGACAGATAAACCACCACAAGCGAAAGTTTTTTTAGCAGTGGGAGTCGAAGCATTTGTACCAGATCGTCTGGTAGATGGCATCGGGCGAAGGTGGCGGTGTGGAGAGAGGAGGAAAACTGCGAGATGGACAACGGTGGTGTGGGCACGAATTCTTGGTATGTTCATGGTATGAAACTTTTGTGGTAATGGTAGAACTCAAACTGCTGGAGTTTTCCGAATTCAGGGGATGTCAGCCAAGCGTCCACCTTGTCGGGTATGGACAGCAGGTAGCTTGTCAGGATGCAGAGGCATTGAACGGGGCCCTGCTGGTGAGAAGAGACGATGGCTCTGATGAGATCAAATTCAGGAAGGACAGATATCTGACGACAGTCGAGATTGAAGGGCGCGGTGCGCCATAGAGGGCGCCACCGAGTTGAGAGGACTTGTGTGCGGCAGCAATCCTTGGTGGGGAGAAGCGAGATGATCTCCTCAAGGATGACGCCCGGGAGATCGCTGATGCGGTCCACCAGAGATTCTACCGGTTCCTCGGATCCGGGTGGGGGGGCTCGCCGCTTCTCCCCACGCTACCGGGTGCGGGATCTACAACCACCGTCGCCGCTGGCAGGAGCCTCATCTTCTTAGCGCTGGGGCCAGCCGACTCCATTTTCCTTGTGGGCGTCGCGCCGAGCTCACGGGTTTGAGCAGAGTAGCCAGAGACGAGCCTAGTGGCAGTGCGACTGGGGAAGAAGGAGGGCTGGGGATTTCTGTAGGAGTGGAAGAAGAGGAGCAGTCGTTTTCTGTACGAATGAGGAAGAAGGTGAGCGGGGTTTTCTGTACGAGTGAGGAAGATTGGGGAGCGGGGGGAATTGGGTGGGGAGACGGAAGCGGGAGAGCGAGCTGTTTGTGTTTATAATGCCCGCTGCACTAACTACTCACTTTTTCCCAAGAACCGCTCTCTTTGCGTTGCTGCATTGGAGCTGGCGCATGGGCTTGGCTGACTGGCCATGCATGCAGGATGCATGTGCCCGCTGGCCACTGCAGGCGCCTGGTTTGTTACTAGGCCTATTTAATAGGGTGGTTATGGAGTAAATTAAGGAGATTTATTTTCTCTGTGTGCATCCACCAAATTAGAGGATGTTGTACTGGATGTAGACACTCACATTAAACTAACATTCAAAAGAACAAAAGTTCAGCATGTTTATGCATCTCAATGATTCACCATACTATAACCAATATACAAAGCTGTGAGAAGGTGTGGAAATAAGGAAAATCGGTCGATGCTTCTCTGAGCAAAGGGCCTCCCTGCGCACGCATTAATTTCCTAGGCATGCTTGTTTATTCTCAATGTTGCGAGCACTTTGAGCATGTTGGCAACTCCACAGCTAGCTAGCTGCCTCATCTTGCAACTGATGCTGACACATTTGCAGCAAACACATGAGGCAATAGAGATGACTCAACATGGGTCCATATTGTGCAGTTCCCCTGATATCATATTCATTGTCCTGAATCTTAAAAGATAGGAAAACAGTAGCTATACTTAAACGGTGTTGCAAAACAGTAGCACATATCAATAGCTCGGCATGACAAAACACGATCATCTGGACGAAGGGGATATTGACCTGCCCGAGGAAGATTACATATAATGTCATAAGTCCTTGGTTGATTTACACCTTCGGCTGCACTGCTTGTTTGCTCCTCCACACATGACAGGATTGTTCCGCACTGCATTCAGCAAGTCAACGTACGAATAGGCTAATTTCATCTTGCGGTGGTCATTGTACCAAGTTACGAATGTAGGAATACCTGGAGCACCATCAGCTTAGCTGACAGCAGGTAGATGCAGCCATATAAATTTTGTGCGGTGCTACCAAAATTGAGGTTTGTATCCCTTCCCTTTATGAGAATTCTTCTTGAAGTTGGTAGAATGTGACGGCTTGTTCTTTGCATCAAACTTGCCTTTCCCCTGAGATTTGTTCTTGTTGTTTTGGGGCTGGTTGGGCTGGAAGTTCTTCTCGTGTACCATGTGGGCACTAGAAGCTCCCTCAGCGACCCGAGCACGTGTGTCTTTTGCTCTCGCCTTCTCCTCAAAATCAAGAGTGCTAATGAGATCCAAAACAGAAAACTCATGTCTCTTGTTTTTCAAAGAAGTAGCAAAATCGTTCCACGAAGGTGGAAGCTTGGCAATGATGGTCCCATCAACAAATTTGTCCGGCAACACACACTTAAAGTACTCAAGTTCCTTAGAGAGTGACTGTATCTCATGAGTCTGCTGAACAACAGAGCGCTCATCAGTCATCTTGTAGTCACAGAATTGCTCCATGACGTACAACTCGTTGCCAGCACCCGAGGGCCCAAACGTGGCCTCGAGCGCAGCCCACATGTCTTTGCCGCTATCAAATGACATATATGAATCCACAATGGAATTGTCAAGAACACTCAGCAGGGCGGCTTTGAAGAGGGTATCCATGTTCTGAAAAGCTTCCTGCTGTGTAGGATTAAGATCGCCCTCAGGCTTACCCTTAGTGGCGTCATAGCAGTACATGATCTGAAAACAATATACTGCTCTTGTGCGCCACCTTTTATATTGCACCCCCTTAAAAGTAGGCGGCTTCAAAAGCACAGCAAAACCACTCGGAGTAAATTTCCTGTGATCAGGTTTTTGGATTGGATTGTTGAATATATGAGCAATTTAGTATGAGATTTAATCTGAATCAGCAGTAAATAGATCATGACGACAATTGCAAACATCAAAGTAATGATGCGGACTAAACCAGGAGGACAGAATCACATACTGTACAGCGGGAGCAGAACCGATGTGGTTGATGTTGTCACTCATGTCGTTGATGAAGAGGTTACCGAGGTCGGGGAAGAAGGCTATCGTTGAGGAAGTCGTCGCTGGCAGCAGTCACAGGAGTGTGCTCCCCAAAAACCTGATCGCCCCTCTCCCGTACAGGATCACGAAAGGCGGGGTTCGGAGGACTGCTGTCCCTTCTCGCGGTGCACGTCGGAAGGAGGGCTGGAGAAGAATTTTGTGGCGGCGCTAAGATTTGGAACAGTGCGAAACCATATGATACAGCGACGGCTAGGGTAGAGCATGTCAGGTCGGTCTTGCGAGTATAATAGTAGGCCTTTGGCCCCCAAACCCCACGTCCAAGTCAATAATAGCTCAAAAACAGTCAATAATAGCCCCACCAAGGTTTGTCTAAAAAAACGGAGTAATTAAGGCGTCCGTTAGTCCCTTTAGTATAAATACAATATCATTAATAATGGCCCCACCTTTTGTCTCACAAAGTATGTGGAGTACAACAGGCTACGCGTTTACAATCTGCTTCTCTTCTCTCTCCTCTTCTCTCTCCTTCAACTAAGCACAAATACTATATTTAAATCCTTATAGCCTGCTTATGTCATCTAATTGCAGTACTTGCTCTAAAAGTTACTATCCACTGTGTAGTCTGAAATGTCGGGCGTGCAGCGGGCGGTGCCCTCGATCGGCGCGCCGCTTTAACGGCTGAAGTAGTGAGAGGTCACGTTGCCTTGACTTGCCATCAATGTGGAGCGACAGGCTCAGCTGGCGCCGGGTGGGAAGCGCGCGCGGGAGGGGGGGAGGGGTTTTTGTTGGGCCAAGAAGGTGAGAAGCCAACTTGGGATCGGTCTGGATGGGGAAATATCATGTGCTCCCATACTCTGCATATGATACTAGTCTATGTTACTACTCCCTCCTTTCCGGTTTATAGAGATGTTTAGAGTAACATAGTAATATGTTACAGTACAAGTTACTCCCCACTATGACCAGCCTTGGCCTCTCCCAGTGCTCCACCATGTATAGCTGCTAAGCCTGCTACATGGGCATAAAATATGATGTGGCACCAATAAACTAAGCACCTATGCATTGAAGACTTGAGTTACTAAGCCATTTAATGCACTTAGCACCTCATCTAAAGAGCCTTAATAGTATAGCCAGCTGCTAGCTATAAGCCAGTGCCATGTCATCTACAGCCCATCTTATAGTCAACATGTACAATAGTAGATCAAAAGAGTGTACTACTACTTTTTTGTTCCGTGGCCCACCTTTCATTCTCACAAAGTGCCTAGGAGCACGTGCTAGAGCTGGGTCTTCACGAAGAGCCAGCTCACTTTCTCTCTCCTCTTATCTCTCCTCCAACTAAGCAGAAATGTACTATAGTTTATTCCTTATAGCCTGCTGACTCAGCTCTATTGTACTTGCTCTAAGCACATCTAAGCACTTACTAGCACCCCCTTGACCGTGGAACTTGACGGTGTACGTCAGCTTGTGTCTCATAATTTTCCTCGTCATCATCTGAGTCCTAGAAGATCTCACCCACATCATCATTAGCATGCAGCCGCCTTGATAGACAACATGCGCAGAAGGAGTAGAGGCGACTGGGGACGCACCACCACCACGTCGTGGGCACTCCGTATGTGCTCGTGTGCGTGTAGCGTGCGTGTTTTTCCATCGGTGCTAGCTCCAAGGCTGAGGCTGCGGTCGTCTTCGTCTCCGACTAGTAGTTGAGCAACGACGGCAAAGAGGTGCTGCAAGAGATGTGTATGCGCCGTTGCGTGCGAGCTTCGCCGTAGCACGACGAACCAGACGTCGCCACGGAGCGCACGCCTCCATGCAGCCGAGTGTGTGCACATGCATGTGTTATTCATGTGCATTCTGCGGCCGAGCGTGTGTGCATGGACGTCTTGTGTACGTGCTTTGTGTGCTCCATGCTGTGCGCGTATGTGCATGAGTTGGATCGGATGGAGTTAGTGCGTTGGCTTGTGTACATGTGTGGCTGCATGCGTCCTGTACATGCATGGCTTGTTGCGTGGTTATCAATAATTCAATATAAACTAGTATAAAACATCTTCAACTTAGCATCCTGATGTACCGTTTCTAGCGGTTAGCAAAAAGTTCATGTTCTTTTAGTTGTTTATAGGTGGGCAGGCGGCAAAAAACCGGGGAAAACACGCAAGGTTCCTTGCAGATGCTCCACCACGAGGTTCCTTGCTCCTCCTCGGTCGTTGGGAATCTATGGTCTTCAACTCTTTTCTTTTACGTGAGCTTTGTTCATCCTTTTCCCAACACGCGAGACATCTAGCATCAAGGTGCACGTGTCATGCAAGAAAATGGAGATAATCAGATAAGCAGTGCGTAAGTGAGTCGTGCGGGGGGGGGGGGGAGCGGGGGGAAACCCTTTTTCGTAAGTGAGTCGTGCACTTCTATGACACCTACGCAATATCTTTTCTCCTCGATGGCACATGAATAGTGCACGTACTCAACGACGGAGCACGGGATGGTAGCAATGACATGGTCAGCCCTTTTTTGGAGAGAGTACGTACTACTAGTAAATAACTTTGATGTGTCCCGTCAACTCGCTGAACGACGAGAAGCTTGATTACGCCTTCTCCCTCGCCAATGCGTGCACGGTGGCTCGCAGCACGAGGAGAAACTTTTGCTTACAAGCGGTGGACGTGCAGCAGTTCATTTGGTCTCAGATTGCCAGAAGCACTACTGTAGAACCATCGACTTCCGGAAGAGGCGAAGAGCCAAGTGCAAGGTCACCTACTAACCTTAGGCTAGGCGTAGTGGGAGTAACATAAGTAGGGGTACCTCCTTTTTTTATTCTAGAAACAACCACACGCGAATATCAAGGTGTTGGTTACGTAGAACAAATTTCCTGCAGTCCGTGCTCAGCCCTCCTCTATCTCTCTTCTCAACCAGCCAGCAGACGTGCGGAGCCCATCGTCTGTTTGCTCACATGCGGCCCCACATGTCTGTGAAAACGCAAGAGGACCCATTGAACCTGCACATCTTTCACCTCGACATGCTGGTGATCAAAAACAAATCCAATAAAGATCTTTGGTGGCCGCTTTTGGATTTACTCAAGAGTAGTAAGATTCTATTTACAGTTTAACCCAAGATGCACATCTCGTGGCTTCAACTACCACTCTATTTTTTTTCATGACACGACCAGGATGCTGGATGTCCCACGTGTCGGCAAAAGGAGGAAGAACCCGACCAAATCTTCGGTTGTGCTCTCGGATTAGACTAGTTGTGCTAACTTAAAAAATTTATTGTGTACTCCCTCCGTTCCAAAATACTTGACTTCCATTTGTCCAAAAATGGATGTACCTATATACTAAAACATGTCTAGATACAAATATATTTTGACAAATAGAAGGCATGTATTGTGCAACGGAGGGAGTAGAATGGATGCAAGTTTTTGTATTGGGAAGAAGAGTACATCCATATATTGATAGAGCGTTGGAGTTGGCCTTACAAGTGGGACCACAGTTGAGGAAACCGACTATCGGCAAACCCCCACCTCGCCCGCCGCGCGATGGCTGAGTTAGAGAAACGATGAGGTTGAAGAGATTGCTCTAGCACGGACTCCAAGAAATATGGTGTCAGATGGAAGTCGTGCTAGTGGCGTGTGTCGTACTCCTAGACGTGAATGCTTGTTCTGGCCCATGCCACCCTACTACTCCTACTACTTACTATATAGTACTAGTATCGAGGATTCAAGGTGCTGGTTACGTACAATATGGCTATAGTAAAAACACCTGCACGAGCGCGAAGCATGTGAAGCTAGTACAAATAGTGTACTACTATTGTTGATTGGCCTCATCTGATAACCTGTTGCAATGCACGTACAATTATGTATTCAGAAAATCTTTTTTTGCCTCATCGCACCACTCACTCACAGAAGCAACTCGAAAGCCATTCATAAATTTAGTAAGTTTATCACAGGCATATCATTTTATTACATACAACAGGTCATGAACCCACATCTACAACGAGGATACATTATAAATACTAAAGTTTTCACCACACAACAAATAACAAGCAATGAAATGAACTTCAACTCAACCATTCCTCGGCGTTGGAAACGCTTGCTTTGAACCACAAGTGATTCTCTGGGACGGGCGATCTATTGTCGATCTCGAGACCAACGCAGGACTGATCATCCAGGCTGAAGCGGCCTACTATATCAGTACCAGGGTAGGGAACCACGCTAATGTCCGAGGAATAAACACATTTGCTTCTCATAAATGGTGCTAGTAACATTGTGTCAACAGCAGTTGGATCGCCTTTCACCATCATGGGATAGTTTTGTCCAAGGAAGAGCGAGTTTTCTCCAAGACTATCAATTCTGAACTAGGGAGACGGTGTTGGCGCTAGCACACTAGTATCCATCCCGAATACCATGCAACGGGTGTTGGAATAGGTCCGGAGAGTGCGACCATGGGAGACTACACCTGCTTCCTTAGCAGTAACATCATCAGTGGGCTGTATACACACGAGAAGAGGTGATCCATCGGAATTAGTTGCCAGGCGCCAAAGAGTATATGGGCGCTACTCGTCCTCATGCTTGTGATCATCACCATCGTCATCTCCCCCTTGGTTATAAAATTTTTCAAGTATAGGTGGTGGGATGTTCACAGGACCATAGAAACACAAGAAGAAGGTTAATTAGTAAAGGGAAACTTGCTAACCCGCATGCATGTGGATGAAACAATTATAATTACGGTGGAAGACAAACGTACCGAAATCATAACGATTCCATGCAAAAACAGTGCCACGAGTGGTGGCAGCAAACACAAGGCCCTCGTATTGAATTGCATCATAGTAGTCATCCGTGTACAGAAACTAATTTTTGAGCAATATCCATCGAGTCAAACCACCAAGGACGACAACAAGCTTGTCAAAGATAGCAACAACTTCATAGTTGTTGTAATTCCAAGAGCGGTTGGGAACTCGACAAATTGCTATCTTCCGTAGAAGACAGTCACCATGATTGTATTTGAACGTGCGTACAATACCGGTGTGCTCAACCTCTAGGCAGTCTGCTAAGATTTTTGGAAGTGGAACCCGGTCACGAGTGTACACATTCACAAGTTCCCACTCGCAGTTGGACCCAATGTAAACAACCCAATCTCCATTTGCACCTGCCCAAGCCTTGCCCTCAAGCGATGGCATCTTAACATCATACGTATCATTATCAAGCGGCATCAACTTGCACAGGGCGAGGCGTCCGTCGTGACGGTGCCAGTCATCAGGGTCACGGCGAAGAAGATAGGGGAGATCAAACCGCTCCTTGACTCTTGGGTTCCTTGTAATGATGTTATTAGTTGAGTCGAGAATGGGCTTGAACGAACCTGCCATGCTAGCCGAGGTGATGACGTCGCATCGATCAATGAGTTCCTCCACCACGTCATCTTTCAGATCGGGGCAAGAATAACGGGGTTGTTTCCGTCCTATTCCCTCAATGAAGAAGACGATCAAACAATGGCAGAAGAAAGGGTGAAGGGCTGAAGGAAAATGGAGGAGAGAGAGGAAGAGCGTGCGACAACAGTTCCAAATCGAGAGGGAAAGGCGAAGAGTCGGTGGACGGTTGCCAGTTTGCCATGGTTCACGAAGGGGCGCCCCAGCCTACACGTCGGTTCGAAAATACTCCTACTACTCGCCGTCGTCTCACTGATATGTTGGAACGGGACCAAATGTCAACGAAACATGGTGTGTAATTTCTCATGCAAAATGCGATCTGGCCGCGTTGGCCCGAGGTGCCGCATTAGTTTTTTTTGAAAGTTTGCCGCATTAGTTATCGACCTTTATTTTTTTAACATGCAATCTGAATGGATAGCTCATGTGGTCATCACACGTGAGCGGATATAGTGATGGTTGATTCGCCCGAGCAACTTATTACTGTGGGAATATGGGAGTACCAGCGGATTCAAGGAACAGAGAGATGATGGTTGCTTCGTCCAAGCAACTTACTATGGCGAAGGTGGGGCTCTGTGATTTGACTGCTCACTAGTCATTACTACTGCGGCGCAATGACCGGGGTGAGTCTTTCCCTGAAGTTGTGTTGTGCACTCAATATTGCTGCATGGCAGGTGGAGCCGGATGAAGGATGTCCAACATGTCGGCGAAACGAAGTTAAATTGTTTCTGGCATTGCTATCATTCCTTCAGGATTTGTTTATATGTATGCATAATTTTGATGAAATTGTACTGTGATGCTATGAAGGTTTCAACTTTGGTTCGCGCAGGAAAAAAAAGGTTTCAACTTAGGATTCATGTGTCTTGCCTCGAGATTATCTCATTACAACATTCCATCAAATACAAATGAAACTACCATGGCTGATGCATCTCAATGGTTCACAGATCAGCGCCAATATTCACATCACAACTGAAGACAAAGTTGTGAGAAGGTGTACAAATAAAGAAAAAAATATAATTGATCGATGCTATTCATAGGCATGGCTCCATTTCCTTGGCACAGTGTTCATTGCTTGGCAGCTAGTTTCACCCAGCTCTGTAGCCAAAAAAGAGGTGTATGAAGGACACCACAATCCAATCATTTTGTGCAGCTCCACTAAAATCGGGCGGACCATCCCTGTTTGCAAAGATATCCAGTCAGTGTGATTACAATAATAGTGGAACTAGATGATGAAACATAACACACATAAATAGACGCCGATCACCTCTACGATCTCTCTTTAGGACTAACTTCTTGTTGGAGAAGATTAGGCACGGAGTTGGATGAGGATGATAGCAAAACCAATCTCCCTTTCCGCAGTCCCACAGAAATGTAAAAATGTTGCCCGTGTGACATTTTGGCGGAACTGCACAAAACACTATTCAGAAAAGTGATTTGTGCAGTTCACCAAAAGGTCGCAATAGCAATGAGGTGAAAATGGGTAGCCCTGTTTGCAAAAGGAGGTCGAAAGGAAACAATTACTGCCCAATAACACGAGTTGAAGACACATACACTGACAAAAAAGAAGCATGTTCCATGTAAAAAGGGAAAGATAGCACATGGTGGTTTATCAAAAATGGTTTGAGGACGAGATTGCAAGATGGAAAGTACGCCGGCGGAGATACGATTTAAGCAAACAATTAAAGAAGATCCACATGAAGCAACGTGGGAAGATGGGCAGTGGAGCAAGGCAGGAGGAAGCTGTACCTAAGGGTCGTCAGGATGTTACTAGGAGGGCGCCGGCGGCCGGGATCTGCCCATACTACGGCAACGAGCAAGTGACGAAGGCCCTACAGCACTGGAGCTTGGTCAGAGAGAACGGCGGGTACCGCAGATCGGGACGAGCTGCCTCAACGCTGTCGAACGGAGAGACGATGCACATCCTCCCTTTCCGCCGGCGGACGGGATGCGGCCGGATCACTGACCAATGCTGAGAGAGAGAGAGGCCACGGCGGCCTTGTGTGAGATGGTGTGACGAGAGACAAACCCATTTTTCCATTTTCCCCACGGCAATCATTTTATATTCTAGGCGTGGTACCCGACCCTCCTTCGAGTAAACAACCGCTACACGCGTCAAATTATCACGTGGGCTGCCTTTTCGTATAGAAATGAACTCCATCATGTACCCGCGCGGGTGTGGCCGGGAACGAGACGTGAGTACGTGCATCCTGCGTGCACTTCTTCTTTAGGTGCAGGTACGTACGTGGGTGGGTGTGAGAGAGATGGTTTGTGCGAAACAGAGGCAATGTGTTGATGATATCTCAATCAGAAAAACGTAACATATGCAATGTGTGTGAAATGGAGTCATGGACGTGAGATATTGATAGAATTGAAAACAGGGATGAAGTGTGTGGCTGCGCGATCGACAAAGAGTGCCATCGAATTTGTGTTTGCCCACATCAAAGATACAGGGCGGCTGGCCTACTGGAATTTGAGATGGCAGAGGTGCAGTTCTTCTCCGTGGCATGGATACCTACCTACAACGTTCGACTATCAGTGTGTGTGTGGGGGGGGGGGGGTAGAGACCGGTTGACTAGTATATGTGTGGGGAAGGAGAGAGACCTAGCTATGTATTGAGGGAGATTGATCGACATCCATGGATATGTGTAGCAGAGGAATAAGGTTGGGAAAAAGACAAAGGTAGAGCGTCGGAGGGTTGGTGGTGGAGTGGCGTCTCACAAATGGTGGGAGAGGCCTGCTAGACAAACGGAGGGTATGAGTGCAATATCAATAAGAGAGGGCGGGGGATGTCTGTCTGTCTATGCACGTGCGTGTGAGAGACGGGTCGGGAGGTATTCAAGGATGATGAGGGGAGAAGATATGGTTGTGGTAAGCATGCGTAACTACATAGGAAGATCAACTGTCGTGTGTCCGAGAAAAGAGAGACATAACTAGCGAGGTAAGTGTATCGGTGCTTGGTGAAAACGAATTATAGTCGACCTGGCTATATGTAGGGAGATCAGTTCATATACACGCCTACATGTGTTAGAAGCAAATAAGGTCCGGAGAGGCAGACAGGGGGAGAGGGTGTGGCTAGGAGGTGGTGCGAGAGGCCTACCATGTCGAGGGGGGAGGAGTGTGCGAGCATGTGATTAATGAAAAGAGGGGCGGGAGTGTGCACCTGCGTGGAATCGTATTGGACATATGGGGGCATGGACGGTGAGAAGAGAAGAGGGGAAGTATATATGTGTTTGTTGTAGGCACACTTGGCTAGAGAGGTATATCGACTGGTGTGTGCCAGAAAGAAGGAGCCGGGGGCCTACACACACCGCTGGTGGACGACCTAAAGAGAAATAATGAACGTGCGCGATGGAGGGGATGCTAAGGGTGTGTGAGGGGGGCAGGCGTGTGCATGCACGATAGAAAGTTAGCGCTAGCTAGCTACAAATAGAAGAGGATCGTGAAGGTGTAAAAGATGAACAAAGATCATAATTCATTATAAAAAAGTGGATACAGATACTTGAAGAAGATATCATAATGTAGAACATTGATTATAATTTGGGCTAATGTGTGGCTTTTGCAACTCAGGTCTCAATACTTGTCATAATGTAGGGGGCAGGGCACTATACTTTGTGTGATAAACACGGTGTACATATGGAACATGGTTTAGATTATGAATATATAGTTAGTACATCAAATGTACTATTATTTGGAATCAACATCAAGTGTATTCAAAAAAATAGAATTCGAGTTCATGTAGTACACATAGTTCATATCTATCTCTATAGTAATCACGTGGTGTGTTATTAAGGTAATACACGAATGATGGTTGAAGTTGGCAACAATCATGATTGTAGATTCTTATTGAAATAGAGAAACGAATTCAAATTTAGTTCGAATTGCAGCGGTTGTATAGACATTTGGAATGCACTAAAATGTTGGTATGAGTAGGTTACATGCATTATACAGCAAGGAAAAAAAATTAATTGGACATAACATGGATTCATACTCCATCCTTCCATCTATATAGGGCGTAATGAGATTTTTAACACCGCCTTTGACTATTGAAAAGATTAATAGTACATGACATGCACAATGTGAAAATTATATCATTGAAAGAACCTTTCACAGACGAATTTAACGGTGTGCTTTGTGTAAGTTGCATGTCATATATCATTGCTCTAATATTTGGTCAAAGTTAGCATCAAAAAACGCATTAGGCCCTATATAGATGGAAGGAGGGAGTAGCTTTGAATAGCATTTGTATAGTAAAACGGGGCAAGACTCTCTCTTTGTGTGGTGTGAATAGTTTTATTTTTTTTGTTTTCTTTTTGGTCGAGGGAAGTGCGAATTGATTTGGTACGTACAAGTACAATATTACTACACGTTAGGCTTGTCCCTAAAATTCAACCCGCATCTTGTTATATCCCAAAAATTCAGATATCGTGCTCCCAAAACTAGCGCCTTCACAACCCGCGCCTTGCTATCCCGAAATAACAAC
The DNA here is from genome assembly GCA_963921465.1 of Triticum timopheevii. Taxonomy (NCBI): domain Eukaryota; kingdom Viridiplantae; phylum Streptophyta; class Magnoliopsida; order Poales; family Poaceae; genus Triticum; species Triticum timopheevii. Next base: position 353,325,921 of record OY997264.1, read on the forward strand.
GCGCGCGAAAACTCCCTCCAGCTGCCAAATCCCGACACGCGAAATCCCCCTTCTAACCCTGAGTCGAAAGGGCCACTAGCTCAAATCGGTGGGGGGTACTTTTGTAACACACCCTACATTTTGGACAAGCACGTCCCTAAGTCATGCTTCACCCCCTCCCATTGCCCCCTTTTCGCCATTCGAAATCCTAGGCCGCCATAACCTCTCCGCTCTAGCCACGAAACCCCACCCTCCTCCGTCCACCACATCACCGCTGCCCAGCCAGAGCCTCTTCTCCGATGACGTCGTCCACCGCAACAGCAGCTCGACGTCCCTCGTCCACCTCCCCGGATGAGGATCCGTTGTCCATCTCGTTATCCCGCCGGTTCAGCCGCCCCATCCTCCACCTCCAAGGAGCTGCTCCGATGATTGCCTCGTCTATCGCGGCTGCTCCATCCCCACAGCGCCGCCTTAACCTGCTCCACCGGAACCGCAGCATCCTCACCGACTCCTCGGACGAAGCCGAGGCCTACTCGGCGCCACCAAAGAGGTTGTACACTCATCACATCGCACCTTCTCCTTAACTCGAGCTCCTGGTGCCGACGGTGCTCCATCCCGCACCCCCATGGAGCGGATACCTTGAAGCCGGCTCCGCGGGCGACATCTCCACGGCGGCTCTCCCCTAGTGCGAGGTCCCTTCGGCGGCGGCGTCCATACCAGCTGGATGTGCTGTTGCTCTGGCTCTCTCTCACTCGCTCGCGCTGCTGCTACTGCTTCGCCTCTCGCTCAATCGCTCGCTCGCCCAGCTGCTGCTGCTACTCTCCCTCTCGCTCATGCTGCTGCTCTGCTCCGATTAAGCCACACTCCAGTCGACTGAATCGACTTTTGGGTCAGTCGATTTTCAGGGGTTGGGGGGGGGGGCTCGCTGGAGTTAAGGAAGAACCACCCGCAGCGGGGACGGGGGCTCGCTGGAGAGGTACCCCACTATCTATCTTAGGGTTCAGGGTGGGGGCGGGGGGCCTAGAGGGCTGGCCGGGGCGGCGGTGGCGAGTTGTTTCGGGGCGGCGAGGCGGCGATAGGGCTGGCGGTTCGGCCGGTGGTGGCTGGAGACTCAGGTGGTGCAGGTTGAAGATGAACTGCATGCCCTCCCTAAACTACATGTCAAGTGCCTCTCTGCTACCATTGCGTTCAGTTTCGACAGTAGCATTCAGACTACACAGTAAATTTCAGTTTCGACAGTTAAGTTCAGAGTCAACAGTTTTTACCTCATCTATTGTAGTTAGGTGGTTTTTGGTGATGTTAATTTTACATCATCTATTGGAGATGCTATTAGAATCCCACTTGAGATTGATGATGTCTGTCTTGTGCTGCTTTAGCCTTGACGTCTTACGGCTCACCGGAGCTGCTCCAACGACAAAACGATCCATCACAACAGAGCAGTGCCCTGGACACCGTCTACAGATTCCTCAGATCTTCCTCCACACCTCCGACAGCCACCTCTGCCTCAACTGCTTCAGCGACCAACCCAATGATGCTGAGGTCGACATGGCTACGGCAAAGAGGTTGTACACTTGTTGCATCACTTATTACTATACATTCACGTCGATCCATTAGGGCTATTTTGGTTCAACGGAAAAACATAGCAATAGGGAATTTTCCAATGGCACTCTACTATTCAATTATTCATGCATTTTGTTGAAAGGAATGAAGCAAAACATCCACCTGGACCTACTTTTCAAAATCCTATGCATGAAAACAAGACCAAGTGCATTAGTGCCAGAATAACATTCTAACTGTACACGCTTTCATATGGTTTCACTTTATTTTGGCCATGTTTCTTTGCATTCCTCTGCTCTTCCAATTCCTGTAAACCAAACACCCAAGTTGACAGAAATCCTGTGTTTACAAATGCTCTGTTTACCATGTGCATTTTCCTATCCTATTCCGGTGTTTTTCCTATCCCCGCGTTTTAAGAATCATGAAAACCAAATGAGCCCTTACAGAATTTACTTCAGTTACAGGTACGTGTCGAAGGGAACTGTGTGTGGTTTGTCCTGCTCCTGCCGCGGCGTCGTCCACCTCACCTGAGCTGCTCCATCCACAGAAGCATCCACCAAACCAGACATCACGACTCCTGACCGTCTTTCGCCGCCTCAGATCTCCTTCCCTGCCGTCGGCACCCACCGCAACGGCATCACCATCATCGACTTAGCAGATGAACCTAAGGAGTACACGGGTCCACAAGAGAGGCCGCACTCTTTTGTTTCTGCTGTTATGCATTGCTTAAACTTACCTGCTACTTTATCGTCCTGTTCAGCTCTTGGACTGCAAATTCAGGTCCAAATTAATGTTAAAACTTGAGTTCTAAATTAGTTGTGGGGCACATATCGAGGCAGCAATGAATAGTATGTCTGTCTAATATCTGGTTCACCTAGGGTATGCCTATGTTGTTCATCTTGGGTGGGAAACAAATAGTAAAGCAATCATCATCTGTCTTTTTATTAATTTAAAGCAATCATCAGCCTGCTATCATTATTTTTGGATCCATCCACTGGTTGTTACCATCACTCTAAATTTCTGCATGCTCTCCTTACATAATCTCACCATATTTTTTTGTATGCATGTCAGATATTGTACACAGTCATGCTGAACATGTAGAGAAAAAGAGAAGAGTTTTGCACGGCAATACAATGTCATACAGACATCGCTCCATGGTGGGTTCAATGGCAAACCCTCCCCACCCCTCTCCAGATTGTAATCCAGAGGAAGATATCTGTTCTGAGGCGGATTCAGACGCCGCTGACCACTCCTATTTACCCCCAAGGTGTTTGCTCTACCTTGGCATGATGATGTTAGTCATATCATGCATATGTTGCCTTGCAGTGCCCACTTTTGACATCATATATGTCATCTGCTTAGTTTAGACATGTTCTGTAATGCCACCTGTTTAGTTTCTATATCATATATGGAAATTATGTAGTCTCATGTCTTTTAGCCAGCCATAATATATGTGAAATGTGCAATGCCATCCTGTTTAACCAGACATCATATATTTGAATGATATCTTGCCCATCCTTTTCTTAATTACATTTCCATTTGTCGACAATGTTTGTACATTAAACTACTCTTCCTGTGAATCAGCCATTTGGGTGGGAGATGGAAAATTCTGGAGTGAAAACAAGGCCTTCAGAGCAGACAGTGCTACCTGTCGAAGCAGATCTCTTGTTGGGTCCCGATAGCTCCTCAGAGATGGATTCAGAGACAGATGACCAGTCCTATTCCCCCACTGAAGTGTATGCTCTAACTTGGCACGGTTATACTGCTCATATCATGCATACGGTGTCTTGCATTGCATAGTTTAGACATAATATACACAATATTCAACACCATGTTCTTAGTTCAGACATCATATCGAATGCCCTTTGTTTAGCATATAAATCACATATGTGAATTAAATGATGCGATCCTAATTACTTAGATAACATGTAGGTGAATTATGTCATGCGATCTTGTTTAGTTATTCATCATATATTTGAATTATGTTATGCTATGTTATCCAGTTTAGATAGACATCATATATGTGAAATTATGTCATGCTATCCATTTTAGTTAAACACTATACATGTCAACTATTTCATGCCCTCTTTTTTCCACACTATCTATTGCATCTGTCTCTCATACAATGTTTATACATTCAACTATGTTTCCTGTTTATCAGCCATTTGAATTGGAGCGGGTGATGCCAGTATCTAGCGGAATAAAAACACGGTCTTCAAATAAAATAGTGCTACCTCTTGGTGGAGATAGCACCCCGGTTGTACATGCACAAGAACCAGCCCTACCACACATAACCCAAACTCTCGCAGATTGTACCCCTACTGTGATGGACAGAGAACCAACTTCACCCAATCTAACCCCAACCCTAGCCGATAGTAACCCAGTTCCTGTTGACACAGCACCATCGCCACCACAGAGCTCCCAAACAAGAGCAGTTACTAAGGCAGCTCCAGTGCCCAAAGGGCCAGTACTATCATAGCGAACCCCAACTCCACCAGTTAGTACGCCTATTCCTGTGGAGGAAGCACAACCAGCTAGTCGTAGTTTAGCATCTATCACATTTGATGTTGTTAAATCATATGTGCGTATCTTCCCATCTTGGAAATATTATACTGAAGATGAACGAAAATGCCAGTTGCAGTTGTTTGTCCAAGAATTATGTGTAAGTAATGTTATTCATGGCAATTACTTTGCTTCGTCCCATACATCCTACCTCCATGATGGTTATAATACAGCAAATTTTTCCATTTTTCTCTATAGAGAAGGACCGATTCGGAAACTCAGGATGAGGTAACCTGTGCTAATACCTCTGCTATCTTCAAGAATGTTTGGTAGCAGTATCGGAATTACCTGAAGAAAACGTACTTCACTGGCAAAGAAACTCATCAAATTCCCTTACGTTCTTCTGAGACACATTTACTGGACGATGACTGGGAACCCCTTGTTCTATACTGGTCCCGAACCAAGAATGTGGTAAGGTATATGAGCTCATTTTCTATTTTTAAGTATTATATTCTTGCGTCTTACTGTACTCTGTTCATGTAGAACAAGTGCCTAAACCTGAAGAACAACTGTTCTAATTTAAGATTCAATTGCTATCATAGTTCCAAAAAGCGCTAGGCGTTAATTGTGCGTTTTGCCACCGCCTTGCACTTTACTGACCAAAGTGCATGCTTATGCGGAGTTATGCACAGATTAAGCGTAGTTATGCGCAATGCGTTTTGCCAACGCCTAGAGCCTAGGCACGCTTAAGCGTTCGCTTAGGCGCGCCTTTTTTAACTGATTGCTTTGCTCTTGTATCACTGTATTTACTGATATAAACTTATTTTTAAATTTAAGGATCCAATCGAAACTCCAATGGCACAGCAGGTATGTTCACGCATGTTTCTTTAACAGGTTTGCTCTTATCAATAGCTCTTTTGATTTCAATTTCAATTGTGTACAGTTGACTTTCATATCATGCACATTACTAGAATCACAACAGAGCCAATAGTGTTGTTGTACATGTAGACCCATGGTACCCATCTAAAATCTTGTTGTGCCGTGTAGTTTCCCGCGCTTTGACATTCTTTCACTGCTGCTTTGTCTTGAACTGATATGATTTGAACCGTGTCTCTATTTTGATTTGGCAAGACAATGCAGTGACCATAGGACATAGATATATGTTTGTTTGATGTTTTTATTATGTACTAATACTTGGCAATAGAAGACTTGGTAGTTTAATCCTGTCCACCTTACTAATGAACTGGTTCACCGAAATGAGTTTCATATACTAGTACATGCTAAACTTGTTATGTGTCTGCTTGTTTCTTCTTTTCGAATGCTGACAGAATATTGGGGAAGAGTGCCTTATTAAGCAATGGTAAAGGAAGTAATGCAGATAAGGTTCAGGATAGTGACACATCCTTGTTGGTCTCCAACAAAGCTGATAAAACAGCTAAGGAAGACTATCTTGAAGACAGCGAGACAACCCCAAAGTCCTGTCTTAGTTTAGTGTTCGAGCTACTGGCCACTACCGCTTGCACATGCTATTCAAACTCACTGTCTGAATCAGTTCGGTTTCTTGAGTCTCAACTACAAGCTGAAAGACATTGACCGACTGTGTTGTGACAAGAAGCGGAAGGACTGCGGAAGTCCCTGGAGCATTCAGATGCATACTTTCTGGTGCAATAGCAAGCGTTGGAGGACTTTAGAGCCAAACAAGACAAAGTTAATCAGCTTGCTAAGCTTATTGCCAGCATCGTGGATACCCAGGATAATGTTTCTTGAGCTCTTCTGAAGTTGTTTCAATTATGCTCTTGTTTTGCTGCCGCGTTTATTTGCACTGGTGGCCAATTTTGACGGCCAGTGTATGTAATATGCTGCTTTGTTCCCTATATTTGCACTGGTGGCGAACTTTGATGCCTAGTGGATGTAATATGTATAATAGCAGTAATAGGCTAGCATTAATTGCTTGCTTATTTATTTCCTTATTGTCTTGTTTAGTTGTTTGCTTGTAGTCACTGCAGTTCTTTTTCCGTGTTTTTCTAGTGGCCACAATAGCCTATTTTTGGTAACTAGGCCAAAATAATCATGGCAACACACGGACTGTTGTAACCATGGGCCTCCTGCAGGCTGTATGATCCATGGGCCTTCTTCTGGTCGTAGGATCCATTGGCCTTCTATACGGGCCGTAGGATCCATTGGCCTTCTATATGGGCCTTAGGGTCCATGGGCCTTCTACGGGCCGTAGGGTCCATGGGCCTTCTACGGGCCATACGACCCATGGGCCTTCTACGGGCCGTAGATCCATGGGCCTCATACGGGCCGTAGATCCATGGGCCTTCTACGGGGCGTATCATCATTTCGCGAATCATGGGCCGTACAATTCGTGGACCATAACGGGCCATTAATAGACCGTATTTGATAACTCTATGATAACAGCCCAACAGGTTTTTTTTGACATGAAAACACCCAATGTATTAACGGTCCGCAAACGGGCCGACTGTAACGACGGGCTGAATTTGGCCCACAAGTAGAAAATGACAGTAACGGGCCGTATGTAACCGAATGCTACAAATGAGCCCAAGAATCAATGGGCCCTGAGAAGGCCGAAAGATAACTTGGGCTGGAAACGGTCCAATAGAACAACGGGCCGTTAATGGGTATAAAGTGATACACTGTTCATTACGGGCCAGTTTCACCCCGGGCCGTTAATGGGCCAAGAGTTACAAAGGGCCTCGTATGGGCCGAAAGAAGTCATGGGCCACACATGGGCCGGAAGTTAAAATAGGCTGGACTCATATTGGACGGCCCAGATGACGCTACTGGGCCTAATTCGGATAGGGCATAACGGGCCCTGTGTTAGCGGGCTGTAAATGGGCTATATGCGAATAGGCCGTTAACAGGCTTTCCGTGGGCCGGCCCGCCGCCTTTTGACCAAGTCAAACGGGCCGGCCTTTTCACAGGAATGGGCCTCTGTTGGGCCATGCCACGTGTTGCTGTATCATAGGCGCCTTCGGTCCAATGAGCAGATGACATCTGTCCCAACAATGAGCCGACACGTGTTTCCTCCAGCCAATGATGATTTTACACATGGAAAATCCCCATTGGTCGGGGCTATTAACGGGTTATCGGATCCAAAACCTAACCCAATAGCTTAACGGCATTCCGTTACGGTGGATGCCACGTGTCGGTCACCCTTGACGAAAACACTTCTGTGACGCGTGATTTATCATCATGGAAGTGGACACTCCCGTGATGATAATTTTGGTAATGTCATGGAACACTTCTACCACAGCACAGGTATGACTATCTTGATTATGTCATAAAATCGTCATGGATGTACATTCATGACAAAAAACGCGACCTACTGTGACAAACACGTATCATCACGGAAGTGTATTTTTTTTTGTAGTGGTAGGGTCTACACACTTAAGGTTCGGTGACGTTGGAGTTGTTATGGGAAATAGTATGTGGTTACCGAAGGTTGTTCGGAGTCCCGGATGAGATCCCAGATGTGACGAGGAACTCTGGAATGGTCCGGAGGTGAAGATCGATATATTGGACGAAGGGTATTGGAGTCCGGAATTGTTCCGAGGGTACCGGGTGACGACCAGCGTGTCCAAAAGGGGTTTTCGAGGCCCCGACAAGCGTTGGGGGGCCTTATGGGCCAAGGGGAGGGGGCACATCAGCCCACTAAGGGGCTGAGCGCCCCTCCCACAGTCCCACCCCATCTCACATAACTTCGAGAGCTGGGGGTGCGGGAGTCCTGGATTAGGGGGTATCCAGACAGCCGGAATATATACTTTGGCCCGACTGCTGGAGCGTGAAGATACAAGACTCAAGAATCCGTCCCGTGTCCGGATGGGACTCTCCTTTGCGTGGAAGACAAGCTTGGCGATCTGGATATTATATTTCCTTCTTTGTAACCGACTCCATGTAAACCCTAGCCCCCTCCGGTGTCTATATAAACCGGAGGGTTTAGTCCTTAGAGGGACGACCACAATCATAATCATCATAGGCTAGCTTCTAGTGTTTAGCCTCTACGATCTCGTGGTAGATCAACTCTTGTAATAACCATATCATCAATATCAATCAAGCAGGAAGTAGGGTTTTACCTCCATCGAGAGGGCCCTAACCTGGGTAAAACACTGTGTCCCTTGCCTCCTGTTACCATCAGCCTTAGACGCACAGATCGGGACCCCCTACCCGAGATCCGCCGGTTTTGACACCGACATTGGTGCTTTCATTGACAGTTCCTCTATGTCGTCACTACAAGGCTTGATGGCTCCTTCAATAGTCAACAACAACACGGTCCAGGGTGAAACTTTTCTCCCCGGACAGATTTTCGTCGGCTTTGTACTGCGGGCCAATTCGTTTGGCCATCTGGAGCAGATCGACAGCTATGCCCCTGGCCACCAGGTGTGGTTCAGAAACCTGAACTACATGGCCGATATCCGCGGAGACTTGATCTTCAACGGGTTCGGGCCTGCGCCAGGAGCGCCGGACAGTCGTGATGAGCACGGCTTAGACCTGCTATCGGACAATGCTCGGGATATCACCCCTGCAGGAGCCCCGGACCTAAATCCGGAGCAGATTGCGTCACCCGAGGACGGGTGGATGGACCCCGCCCCAAAGGCCACACACTCATCGGCGGTAGAGCCGAACACAGGCTTCACCCCCAAGGAGGCCTGTGACATCGGACCCCTGGACTCATATCTGGGTGTAGGTTCCAGTCCATGCACTCCCGAGCCCGCCGAATCTGGTTGGGCTCCGATAATGGAGTTTACCGCTGCGGATATATTCCAGTACTCGCCCTTTGGCGACATGCTGAACTCATTAAAGTCTCTCTCTTTGACAAGAAACTCTTGGCCGAACTATGTCCGGCTCAGGGGGGAAGAAGGTGACGAGGAAATCCGTTGCCCACCCACCACCCACTTCGTAGCCACTGTCGACGATGTATCAGACATGCTTGACTTCGACTCCGATGATACCGACGGTATGGATATCGGCGCAGGAGACGATTCGGAACCAAGAGGGCGCTGGACTGCCACCTCGTCATATGACATTTACATGGTGGATACGCCTAAAGAAGACGACGGTGACAAACCGGAGGATAAAACCCCCGGACAAAAGCCAAAACGACGGTGCAGACATCGCTCCAAGTCCAACAACAGTAAAAATAGCGATAACAACACTAGAAAGATCGACACCCTAGTCAACTCTGAAGGCAACAACGACCATATGGACCCAGCAATGGAGCAGGATGAGCCAGGTCACGCCGAACACAGCTCGGAGCAGACGCCCTATCACGATGATCCCGAGGGACGAATTCATCAAACCGCCCCGGGACAAGAGCACAGTCCGGATGATGATGCATTCATCATCCCGGAAACACGCTTGGAATGAGATAACCTCCACAGAAGGCTTATGGCCACTGTGAGAAGTCTAAAGAAGCAGAAGCAAAGGTTTAAGGCTGCACAGGAAACGCTCAATCGCAGATGGAATAAAGTGCTAAACACTAAAGAAAAGTACGGTGACGATCGCCACACAAAGAGCTATCCAAAACGCAAGATGCTACTGGAATTCGACGATGAGGCCGTTCCGCCAAAGAATAACACGACCAGGAGGCCGGACAAACCACTCCGTAACTGCAGTAGAGCAACTACCGATGCCGCACACGATTTACGTGAGCTCCTGGATAAAAAAGCCGGCGCGGCTAGGTCCATCTATGGATCTAAAGGACACACCCCGGTGCAGGACTATGGCCACCAAAACAATCATACCGATCGGATACCAGTTCGGAATCAGCACCGGACACAACAACAGCCGACGGCATGCCACAGCACGTCCAGATACAGAGGGGCTGCTCACCCCCTGTGCTTCACCGAAGAGGTGCTGGACCATGAATTTCCACAGGGTTTTAAACCTGTGAAAATAGAGGCATACGATGGAACGACAGACCCAAGGGTCTGGATCGAGGATTTTATCCTGCATATCCACATGGCTCGTGGGGACGACCTCCACGCCATCAAATACCTTCCCCTCAAGTTGAAGGGACCAGCTCGACACTGGTTGAAAAGCCTCCCCAAAAATTCAATTGGAAGTTGGGAGGAACTCGGGGATGCTTTCAGGGCCAATTTTCAAGGGATCTATGTCCGGCCTCCGGATGCAGACAATTTAAGTCACATAATTCAACAGCCCGGAGAGTCTGCCCGCAAGCTTTGGAACAGATTCCTCACTAAGAAGAATCAAATTGTCGATTGTCCGGATGCCGAAGCCTTAGCGGCCTTCAAACACAGCATCCGGGACGAGTGGCTCACCAGACACCTCGGCCAAGAAAAGTCGAGGACAATGGCAGCCTTAACAAGCCTTATGACCCATTTTTGCGCAGGTGAAGATAGCTGGTTGGCCCGTAAAGGCACCAGCGACCCAAGTACATCCGAAATTAGGGATGGCAACAGGAATCCACGGCGCAATAAAAACAAACATCAAAACAAGGAAGAGAGTCCGGACAACACAACGGTCAACGCCGGATTCAGGGTCTCTCGACCCGGTCAACAAAAGAAGCCATTTAAAGGCAGCAAAGAGGGACCGTCCGACCTGAACAAAGTCCTGGACAGACTGTGCCAAATTCATGGCACCCCCGACAAACCTGTGAACCACACTCACAGAGAATGCTGGGTCTTCAAGTAGGCCGGAAAATTAAATGCCGAACACAAGGGAAGGGAAACACCAAGTGAAGATGAGGATGAGCCTCGCCAGCCGAACACTGGGGGATGGAAAAAATTCCCACCAGAGGTAAAAACAGTAAACATGATCCATGCGACTCACACATCCACGAGAGGGCCGAATGCGCGCTTAGAGACGCATATGCTATAGAGCCCGTCGTACCCAAACTTAACCACTGGTCGGCTTGTCCAATCACTTTCGATCACACGGACTGCCCGACTAGTATTTGGCGCAGAGGATCAGATGCCTTGGTGCTCGACTCAATAATCAACGGATACCATCTTACTCACGTCCTCATGGATGGCGGTAGTAGTCTTAATATAATATACCAGGACACTGTCTGCAGGAAGGGGATAGACCCATCCAGAATCAGCCAAAGCAGCACCACCTTTGAAGGGGTAATACCAGGCGTTGAAGCCTACGGCAGGGGCTCCATCGTACTGGAGGTAACATTCGGTTCCCCCGGCAAATCCAGAAGCGAATAACTACTCTTCACCATCGCCCCCCCTCCAAAGCGGCTATCACGCATTACTTGGGAGAATGGCCTTCGCCCGCTTCAACGCAGTACCGCATTACGCCTACTTCACACTCAAGATGCCCGGTCCACGTGGCGTCATCACCGTTAACGGAAACATAGAGCGCTCCTCACGCGCGGAGGAATACGCGACGGCTCCAGCGGCCGGACTTTAAGCGGCCTCTAATACCAGAAAGCATGACTAGTCGTTAAGACTACAGACACGGTTAGACGAGTCCGGCAGACCTGATAAACCTGAGCTAGGGCATCATGTATGTAATCCCATAGAGGACAACATGGGCTATAGATATTTAATAAAACCCCACTGTTGGCTTGACCTTATTAACAGGCCAATGTCTTACACTTTTACTATCCATCGCATGCTTACGTTATACTCTTCTACATGAGTTTTTCTTTTTATAGACACAATTCATGCAATACCCTTCCAGGACACGGCACAACAGAGACAAAGGCGCAAACGTGCAGCAGGGCCCCGCTCAAAGGTTTCTCTTTAGATTAAGCCCCTGTGTAAACCTTTTTTATTGTCTCTTGTTGTTTACACATCCCATGGGTACTATACCCACAGAGGGTACTGCCGTTATTGGCATTTCGCCATGACAGACTAATGCACGTACCTGGAAATACAGGGTTCATAATGAAAGGGCATTCTTCAGCCCATTTTATGTTGCAAAGTCCGAATACCTTCGGGAGTGTTCGGCGTCACGAGTTTGGCCTTATATGCATCAGCTCTGAATCATGTCTTTGGTCAAATGTTGGGTTTGCCCGGCTCCTGGGTTTGCCGCCTTACGTTCCGTTCTTATCGGCTAAGGCGGCCAAAGCAGAACTACTGCGATTGTGCCCTGGTTATTCCGGATGAGCACCTCAGTAGAGAAAGCCGAAAACTGACTGTCATGATACAGCGAGAGACTGTTTAACAACTCAAAGACTTATCAGAATCTTTAGGATTCCTCCGCATTAACGAAGGACCGTTTCCCAGTCATGTACAAACGCGCCCGTATTTGGATGCACGCGAAGGTACCAGGGGCTACATAGTAGCCCCACCGTCAAACTCCTATGGCTAAGTGAAAGTGTTAAAGCTATATAGTCCGGTTGCCTAGTTCGACGTGCGATCACCTCCATAATGGACCAAGACGTTGGATCAAGTGTGATTATGCATATTCTCACGAACACCCCCGCATTGTATGCGTGGGGGCTGAAGCCAACGACTGCTAACTTTCAGATTAAATTTATACATAAAACGGCCGCACAGGAGGCACCATAATACTTTCGGGCAAAAAGTATAAAAATAGCCTTCATAATTAGATACAATATTTCTTTTACAATGAAACGATTTGTCACTCGAACATGACATTCTTCAAGCACCGAGCCTCTATTAAGCGAGCACCTTTTGTTACCTGCTCCAAGTAGTGCTCGCCCGGATCCTGGCCTCCCGCCGGATTCTGGGTCGCAATGATGGTGGCCTCCATATCTGTCCAATATGCTTTCACGCGGGCAAGCACCATCCATGCACCCTCTATACACACCGACCTCCTCATGGCATCGATCTGTGATACGGCACCAAGGAATTGTTGCACTAAACCAAAATAGCTGTCCGGCTTAGGCTCCTTCGGCCAAAGATGGTCTATTACAGACCACATTGCAAGACCGGACAAACTATGAAGCTCAGCCACAGCAACCATCTTCTCACTCAACGGCAATGGACGTGCGGGAGCATTGAATTGCGACCAGAACAGCTTCTCCACTTCTTTATCATCTCGATCCTCGAAAAACTTGGCTGCATCAGCCGTACTCTTCGCCAAGTCCGCGTACGCATCTGCAGGGCTCCAGCGTCGATCCAGGGGAGCATACTTTGGATCTAAAAACTTCATCCGCAATAAGTAGGGGTTTCCAGCCGCGATTTCTCCGGCCTGGCAAAGCTCCTCCCGCGCATCCCTGCTTTCAGACCGCGTCTCCTTGGCCGTATCAAGTGCCTTCTTTAGGTCAGCCAAGTTCACCTGATTCTCCTTCTCAAGGAGCTCATACTGGTTGGCGGCATTTTTCAGCTCCACAGCCATCTCGGCTATTTTGTCTTCGCTTTGGCGATGAGCAGCCTGTTCGGCTCTCAACTCTTCGACCACCATTAGGGCAGCCGCATAGCTAGCCCGAGCTTGTTCCTTGGCCAGGGCAAGTTCCGCCCTCAGGGATTCCACGGCAGCAGCACCATCTGCAGTCCAAGCATATCACATCAATATTATACTCTGTTCAATTTTTCCTATAAATAATAAGGAAAGCAGAGCACATACCATGTGACTCGTTAAGCCGCTCGTTCACAAGCGTGATGTCGGCATCAATAACTCCAATCTGCCTCTTCAGTTCAGAAACTTCAACGGACTAGTCAGCTATCGGATCCTTAGACACCTGCGCATAAGCACAGCGCGATCATTACTTCAAAATATGATCCTCCGTTTGCCGCCTAGGGCTGGCAACCAGAGTCTCAGGGGCTACTATCCATATGGAGCACACCTAGCGCGTGCGTCACAGCCAAAAAACTATGTATTTTCCATTACATACCTCAAAGCCTCCAAGCAGGCTCGTAAATGCTTCATTCAAACCGCTTGTGGAAGATGAAATCTTCTCGAGCACCATGCTCATTAATGAACGGTGCTCCCCCGAGAGAGCAGCTCGCTCCAGAAGGCCCGTCAATGTGTCCGGCCGGACACCAAACTGTGTCAGACCCTTCTCATCGCCCTCCGTGGGAGCCGAACGCTCCGGGCTCAGGGCGGCCAAAGGATTAGCTTCTGGCTTTGGCAGATCTGGACTCCTCCGTGACGACACCTCGGGGTCGCCCGCCTCATGATGCGGAGAGGTTGGTGGGGTCTCACTCTCCATCATCTCTGGAAGGAGATCCCCCAAAGACGAACTCTGTCGAGAAGAGCTGCTAGCCAGACTGCAAAGAATGGATCCTGGTTATTGTTCTTGGAGAAAAGCAGTACCTTCATATTTATGATTAACTTACATCTCGACTGAGGGCTGGCCCGTTGGCGGGCATGAAGTGGTGAGGACGCCCTTCGGGGCAGGGCCCCTTGGTGAAGCTTTCTTCCCCTGTTTGGGCACCTCCGTCTCCAAGTCTTCGGAGGCGGCCCTCTTCTTCTCACGAGGGGAGGAGGCCTTAGATTCCCCTTCCCGGCTATCCCCCTTTGGGGAGGTAGCAATTCCCCCAGTTTGGATGCTTAATATGTGAAGCTCTGCTTCCCTGTTCTTCCCTTTGTCTTTCCCTGAGGACATTTTGCTTAGCACATGACCAAGCATCTTGGCTATGGTAGGACTTGGCGAGCCTTCGGGAAGTGGCCGGACACCTGATTCTCTCCGCCTTGCTAAGCCACTCCTGGCCACAGAGAACTTTCAGAATAATGTCTATGATCAAAATAGACGAAGTGTTCGGTTTTTGGGTTACTTACTTGGGTATCTGGGCGATTGCAGCTCAGGCCCGCATCCTTAGTGGTATCCGGACACTTTACTTGTGGTTCGAAGAATAATTTACACATCCCTTCGAGCGCCAGGCCGAAGAAGTGCAGAATAGTCCGCGGACCTTCCGGATTAAACTCCCAAATCCGAAGAGGCCGGCGTTTGCACGGCAACATTCGTTGGATTAGCATTACCTGAATTATGCCGACAAGGCTAATGTCCCTCTCAAGAAGCTCCCGAATACGGCTCTGCAGTATTGGTACATCACCAACAGATCCCCAATCCCGTCCAACATTGGTCCATGATGCCAGTTGAGAAGGAGGGCCCGGACGGAAGTCGGGGGCAGCCATCCACTTTGTGCCTCTGGGAGCCGTGACGTAAAACCACCTCCGCTGCCATAGATCGGACACCTCTGGGAAGGAGCCCTCTGGCCATTGGGCGTCGGCATTCCTGCTTATTACAGCACCTCCACACCCCGCATGTCGCCCCTCAATCATCTTCGGCTTCACATTGAAGGTCTTGAGCCATAAGCCGAAGTGTGGAGTGACATGGAGAAAAGCTTCGCACACAATGATGAACGACAAGATATGGAGGATAGAGTCCGGAGCTAGATCGTGAAAATCTAACCCGTTATAGAACATGAGCCCTCTCACAAAGGGATCAAGGGTGAGGCCCAAGCCGCGGAGGAAGTGAGAAACAAATACGACGCTCTCGTTGGGCTCGGGAGTAGGGATGACCTGCCCTAGAGCAGGAAGCCTGTGCTGGATGTCGGCGGTCAGATATCTGACCTCCCTAAGCTTCGCAATGTCCTCCTCTGTGACCGAGGAGGCCACCCACCGGCCTTGAGGGTTGGATCCGGAGATGATTGAGGATCCGAGGTGCTTGGGCTTGGGTTTCGGGTGTTGGAACTCGAGGTGCGAAAAGGCGCAAGGGTGGTGGAAAAGAGGGATAGGCCTCGGCCCCTTTATAAAGGGGGTGAATATCAAGCGTCCTTAGCGTAACCGCTCGGGACTTACCTAAAAACACAGAGTCATACCAACAGATGTCTTGGGGACGCGTGCACCTATATTAATGGAAGATCCCGCGCTAAGGGGAGCACGATCTCTGCTCTGGCAAGGCGTGCCAGTAAAACCGCCTCGCAACGTGTATCGGGGGAGGCCAAGTAAAATCAGTTCATGTTGGGCCGGGCCACGGGGCAGGAGCGTGCCGTGCAAAAATTGCCAGCAGATCAGATTTATGAAGTGCTATGTTGTGAAAATGATCTTGTAGATCCGAACACGGTTTAATTGTTCGATAATTACTTTGGAGTATTCGGAGATGGAACCCGCCTTGCAATGCCGAAGACAAAACTGCGCGTCGGACTCATCATCATTGAAGCCTGGTTCAGGGGCTACTGAGGGAGTCCTGGATTAGGGGGTATCCGGACAACCGGACTATATTCTTTGGCCGGACTGTTGGAGCGTGAAGATACAAGACTCAAGACTCCGTCCCGTGTCCGGATGGGACTCTCCTTTGCGTGGAATACAAGCTTGGTGATCCGGATATTATATTTCCTTCTTTGTAACCGACTCCATGTAAACCCTAGCCCCCTTCGGTGTCTATATAAACCGGAGGGTTTAGTCCTTAGAGGGACGATCACAATCATAATCATCATAGGCTAGCTTCTAGGGTTTAGCCTCTACGATCTCATGGTAGATCAACTCTTGTAATACCCATATCATCAATATCAATCAAGCAGGAAGTAGGGTTTTACCTCCATCGAGAGGGCCTGAACCTGGGTAAAACACTGTGTCCCTTGCCTCCTGTTACCATCAGCCGTAGACGCACAGATCGGGACCCCCTACCCGAGATCCGCTGGTTTTAACACCGACATGGGGCGCCTCCCCTAGGGCAGCCTCCCCTCCCGGCTTGGGGGGCAAGTTTCCTAGGGGTGGGGGCGCCCAAACCCATCTAGGGGTTTCCCTGTGGCCGCCGTCCCTCCCCTAGGGCGCCTCCTCCTCCCCCCTTCCCCCTATATATAATGAGGGAGAGAGAGGGCAGCCGCACCCCTTCTCGGGCGCAGCCCCTACCTCCTCCAACACCCCCCTCCTCCGTAGAGCTTGGCGAAGCCCTGCAGAAATACCACAAGCTCCACCACCACGCCGTCGTGCTGCCGGAGCTCTCCCTCAACTTCTCCTCTCCCATTGCTGGATCAAGAAGGAGGAGACGTCCCCGGGCTGTACATGTGTTGAACACGGAGGCATCGTCCGTTTGGCGCTAGATCGGATCTTCCGTGATTTGAATCGCCGCGAGTATGACTCCCTCATCCGCATTCTAGTGACGCTTCCACTTAGCGATCTTCAAAGGTATGAAGATGCTCATCCTCTCCCTCTCTTGTTGCTAGAATCTCCATAAATTGATCTTGGTGATGCGTAGGAAAATTTTGAATTATTGCTACGTTCCCCAACAGTGGCATCATGAGCTAGGTCTATTGCGTAGATTCTGTGCACGAGTAGAACACAAGTAGTTGTGGGTGTTGGTTTGTTCAATTTGCTTGGCGTTACTAGTCCTATCTTGTTTCGGCGGTATTGTGGGATGAAGCGGCCCGGACCGACCTTACACGTACGCTTACGTGAGACAGGTTCCACCAAGTGACATGCACTTGTTGCATAAAGGTGGCTAGCGGGTGCTAGTCTCTCCCACTTTAGTCGGATCGGATTCGATGAAAAGGGACCTTATGAAGGGTAAATAGCAATTGGCATATCATCGTTGTGGCTTTTGCATAGGTAAGAAACGTTCTTGCTAGAAACCCATAGCAGCCACGTAAAACATGCAACAACAATTTGAGGACGTCTAACTTGTTTTTGTAGGGTATGCTATGTGATGTGATATGGCCAAAAGAATGTGATGAATGATATGTGATGTATGAGATTGATCATGTTCTTGTAATAGGAATCACGACTTGCATGTCGATGAGTATGACAACCAGCAGGAGCCATAGGAGTTGTCTTAATTTATTGTATGACCTGCGTGTCAACCAGAACGCCATGTAATTACTTTACTTTATTGCTAACCGTTAGCCATAGTAGTAGAAGTAATAGTTGGTGAGACAACTTCATTAAGACACGATGATGGAGATCATGATGATGGAGATCATGGTGTCATGCCGGTGACGAAGGTGATCATGCCGCGCCTTGAAGATGGAGATCAAAGTCGCAAGATGATATTGGCCATATCATGTCACACAATGATTTGCATGTGATGTTTGTCATGTTTACATCTTATTTGCTTAGAACGACAGTAGCATAAATAAGATGACCCCTCATAAAATTTCAAGAAAGTGTTCCCCCTAACTGTGCACCATTGCGAAAGTTCGTTGTTTCAAAGCACCACGTGATGATCGGGTGTGATAGATTCTAACGTTCGCATACAATGGGTGTAAGCCAGATTTACACATGCAAAACACTTAGGTTGACTTGACGAGCCTAGCATGTACAGACATGGCCTCGGAACACAAGAGACCAAAAGGTCGAACCTGAGTCGTATAGTGGATATGATGAACATGAAGATGTTCACCGATGATGACTAGTCCGTCTCATGTGATGATCGGACACGCCCTAGTTGACTCGGATCATGTATCACTTAGATGACTAGAGGGATGTCTATCTGAGTGGGAGTTCATTAAATAATTTGATTAGATGAACTTAATTATCATGAACATAGTCAAAAGGTCTTTGCAAATTATGTTGTAGCTCACGCTTTGGTTCTACTGTTTTAGATATGTTCCTAGAGAAAATTTATTTGAGAGTTGACAGTAGCAATTATGTGGACTAGGTCCGTAAACTGAGGATTGTCCTCATTGATGCGTAGAAGGATTATGTCCTTAATGCACCGCTCAGTGTGCTGAACCTCGAGCGTTGGTTGTGGATGTTGCGAACATCTGACATACACGTTTTGATGACTACATGATAGTTCAGTGTGTAATGCTAAATGGTTTAGAATTGATGCACCAAAAACATTTTTGAAGCATCGCAGAACATATGAGATGTTCCAAGGACTGAAGTTGGGATTTCAGGCTAGTGCCCACGTCAACAGGTATGAGACCTCTAACAAGTCTCTTAAGCCTACACACTAAGGAGAAAAGCACAATCATTGAGCATGTGCTCAGATTGTCTGAGTACTACAATCGCTTGAATCGAGTAGGAGTTAATCTTCCAGATGAGATAGTGATGGTTCTCCAAAGTCACTGCCACCAAGCTACTAGAGCTTTGTGATGAACTATAACATATCAGGGATAGATATGATGATCCTTGAGCTATTCCCGACACCGCGAAAGTAGAAATCAAATAGGAGCATCAATTGTTGATGGTTGGTAAAACTACTAGTTTCAAGAAGGGCAAGGGCAAGAAGGGATACTTCATGAAACGGAAAATCAGTTGCTGCTCTAGTGAAGAAACCCAAACCCGAGACTAAGTGCTTCTGAAATAAGGGGAACGGTCACTGAAGCAGAACTACCCTAGATACTTGGTAAATGAGAAGGCTGGCAAGGTCGACAGAAGTATATTGGATATACATTATGATGTGTACTTTACTAGTCCTCCTAGTAGCACCAGGGTATTGAAATACCTATTCGGTTGCTAAGTGTTAGTAACTCGAAATAAGAAGCTACGGAATAAATGGAGACTAGCTGAAGGTGAGATGACGATATGTGTTGGGAGTGTTTCCACGGTTGATGTGATCAAGCATCGCATGCTCCCTCTACCATCGAGATTGGTGTTAAACCAAAATAATTGTTATTTGGTGTTTGCGTTGAGCATACACATGATTGGATTATGTTTATCACAATACGGTTATTCATTTAAGGAGAATAATGGTTACTTTTTTTATTTGAATAATACCTTCAATGGTCTTGCACCTAAAATGAGTTTATTGAATCTCGATCGTGGTGATACACATGTTCGTACCAAAAGTAATGATAGTACCACATACTTGTGGCACTGCCATTTGAGTCATATTGGTATAAAACGCATGAAGAAGCTCCATGTTGATGGATCTTTGGACTCACTCATTTTTTTGAAAAGATTGAGACATGCGAACCATGTCTATTAGTATATACGCATGAAGAAACTCCATTTAGATGGATCATTTGGACTCACTTGATTTTGAATCACTTGAGACATGCAAATCATACCACATGGGCAAGATGACTGAAAGGCCTCGTTTTCAGTGAGATGGAACAAGAGAGCAACTTGTTGGAAGTAATACATTTGATGTGTGCAATCCAATGAGTGCTGAGGCACACAGTGAATATCGTTATGCTCTTACTTCACAAATGATTTGAGTAGATGTCGAGTATATTTACTTGATGAAATACAAGTCTGAATTATTGAAAGGTTCAAATAATTTCAGAGTGAAGTTGAAGATCTTCGTGACAAGAGGATAAAATGTCTATGATATGATCATAGAGATGAATATCTAAGTTGCGAGTTTGGTACACAATTAAGACATTTTGGAAATTATTTCACAACTAATACCGCCTGGAACACCATAGTGTCATGGTGTGTCCTAACATCATAGTTGCACCCTATTGGATATACCATGATGTATCTTATCGAATTACCACTATCGTTTATGGGTTAGGCATTAGAGACAACCGCATTCACTTTAAATAGGGCACCATGTAATTCCGTTGAGATGACACCGTATGAACTATGGTTTAGAGAAACCCAAGCTGTCATTTCTTAAAAGTTTGGGGTTGCGACGCTTATGTGAAAAGTTTTAGCCTGATAAGCTCGAACCCATAGCAGATAAATGCATCTTCATAGGACACCCAAAACAGTTCGGTATACCTCCTATTCAGATCCGGAAGCAAAAGTGATTATTTCTAGAACCGGGTCCTTTCTCGAGGAAAAGTTTCTCTCGAAAGAAATGAGTGGGAGGATGGTGGAGACTTGATGAGGTTATTAAACCATCACTTCAACCAGTGTGTAGCAGGACACAGGAAGTCGTTTCTGTAGCGCCTACACCAATTGAAGTGGAAGCTGATGATAGTGATCATGAAACTTCAGATCAAGTCACTACCAATACTCGTAGGTCGACAAGGGTGCGTACTATTTTAGAGTGGTACGTAATCCTGTCTTTGAGGTCATGTTGCTAGACAACAATGAACCTACGAGCTATGGAGAAGCGACGGTGGGCCCGGATTCCGATGAATGGCTCGAGGCCATAAAATCTGAGAGGATCCATGTATGAAAACAAAGTATAGACTTTGGAAGAACTACTTGATGGTCGTAAGGCTGTTGGGTACAGATGTATTTTAAAAGGAAGACGAGCAATGATGGTAAGTATCACCATTAAGAAAGCTCGACTTGTCATTAAGATGTTTTCCGACAAGTTCAAGGAGTTGACTACGGTGAGACTTTCTCACTCGTAGCGATGCCAAAAGTCTGTTGGAATTGTATTAGCAGTTACTGCATTATTTATGAAATCTTGCAGATAGGATGTCAAAACATTGTTTCCTCGATAATTTTCTTGAGGAAAGGTTGTATGTGATACAACCAGAAGGTTTTTGTCAATCCTAAAAGATGCTAACAAGTATGCAAAGCTCTAGCAATCCTTCTAAGGACTGGAGTAAGCATCTCGGAGTTGGAATATACGCTTTGATGAGATGATCAAAGATTTTGGGTTTATAAAAAGTTTATGAGAAACTTGTATTTCCAAAGAAGTGAGTGGGAGCACTATAGAATTTCTGATGAGTATATGTTGTTGACATATTGTTGATCGGAAATGATGTAGAATTTCTGGAAAGCATATAGGGTTGTTTGAAAGGTGTTTTTCAATGGAAAACCTGGATTAAGCTACTTGAACATTGAGCATCAAGATCTATAAGGATAGATCAAAAACGCTTAATAGTACTTTCAAATGAATACATACTGTGACAAGATTTTGAAGGAGTTCAAATAGATCAGCAAAGAAGGAGTTCTTGGTTGTGTTATAAGGTGTGAGCATTGACTAAGACTCAAAATCTGACAACGATAGAAGAGAGAGAAAGGACGAAGGTCGTCCCCTATGCTTTAGACGTAGGCTCTACAGTATGCTATGCTGTGTACCGCACCTGAAGTGTGCCTTTCCATGAAGTCAATCAAAGGGGTTCAAGAGTGATCCAGGAATGGATCACATGACAGCAGTCAAACTTATCCTTAGTAACTAGTGGACTAAGGAATTTTCTCGATTATGGAGGTGGTAAAAGAGTTCGTCGTAAAGGGTTACGTCGATGCAAACTTTGACACTAATCCGGATGACTCTGAGTAGTAAACCGGATCCATATAGTAGAGCAGTTATTTGGAATAGCTCCAAGTAGCGTGTGGTAGCTGCATCTACAAGTATATAGAGATTTATAGAAGCACACACGGATCTGAAAGGTTCAGACCCGTTGACTAATAACCTCTCTCACAAGCGAGATATGATCAAACCCCATGGGTGTTGGATTCATTACAATCACATAGTGATGTGAACTAGATTATTGACTCTAGTGCAAGTGGGAGACTGTTGGAAATATGCCCTAGAGGCAATAATAAAATGGTTATTATTGTATTTCCTTGTTCATGATAATTGTCTATTGTTCATGCTATAATTGTATTAACTGGAAACCGTAATAAATGTGTGAATACATAGACCACAATATGTCCCTAGTGAGCCTCTAGTTAACTAGCTCGTTGATCAATAGATGGTCATGGTTTCCTGACCATGGACATTAGATGTCATTGATAGCGGGATCACATCATTAGGAGAATGATGTGATGGACAAGACCCAATCCTAAGCGTAGCACAAGATCGTATAGTTCGTTTGCTAAAACTTTTCTAATGTCAAGTATCATTTCCTTAGATCATGAGATTGTGCAACTCCCGGATACCGTAGGAATGCTTTGGGTGTACCAAACGTCACAACGTAACTGGGTGGCTATAAAGGTACACTACAGGCATCTCCGAAAGTGTCTGTTGGGTTGGCACGAATCGAGACTGGGATTTGTCACTCTGTATGACGGAGACTCTGGGCCCACTCGGTAATGCATCATCGTAATGAGCTCAATGTGACTAAGTAGTTAATCAAGGGATCATGCATTACGGAACGAGTAAAGTGACTTGCCGGTAACGAGATTGAACGAGGTATTGGGATACCGACGATCGAATCTCGGGCAAGTAACATACCGATTGACAAAGGGAATTGTATACGGGATTGATTGAATCCCCGACATTGTGGTTCATCCGATGAGATCATCGTGGAACATGTGGGAGCCAATATGGGTATCCAGATCCTGCTATTGGTTATTGGCCGGAGAGATGTCTCGGTCATGTCTTCATGGTTCCCGAACCCGTAGGGTCTACACACTTAAGGTTCGGTGACACTAGAGTTGTTATGGGAAATAGTATGTGGTTACCGAAGGTTGTTCGGAGTCCCGGATGAGATCCCGGACATGACGAGGAACTCTGGAATGGTCCGGAGGTGAAGATTGATATATTCGACGAAGGGTATTGGAGTCCGGAATTGTTTCGGGGGTACCGAGTGATGACTAGCGTGTCCGAAAGGGGTTTCGGAGGCCCCGACAAGCGTTGGGGGGCCTTATGGGCCAAGGGGAGGGGGCACATCAGCACACTAAGGGGCTGAGTGCCCCTCCCACCCCATCTCACGTAACTTAGAGAGGTGGGGGCGCCTCCCCTCCCGGCTTGGGGGGCAAGTTTCCTAGGGGTGGGGGCGCCCAAACCCATCTAGGGTTTTCCCTGTGGCCACCGCCCTTCCCCTAGGGAAGCCTAGGGTGCCTCCTCCTCCCCCCTTCCCCGTATATATAGTGAGGGAGAGAGAGGGCAGCCGCACCCCTTCCCTGGCGCAGCCCCTACCTCCTCCAACACCTCCTCCTCCTCCGTAGAGCTTGGCGAAGCCCTACAGAAATACCACAAGCTCCACCACTACGCCGTCGTGCTGCCGGAGCTCTCCCTCAACTTCTCCTCTCCCCTTGCTGGATCAAGAAGGAGGAAACATCCTGGGGCTGTACGTGTGTTGAACGCGGAGGCACCGTCCGTTCGGCGCTAGATCAGATCTTTCGCGATTTGAATCGCCGCGAGTACGACTCCCTCATCCGTGTTCTAGCGACGCTTCCGCTTAGCGATCTTCAAAGGTATGAAGATGCTCATCCTCTCCCTCTCTTGTTGCTAGAATCTCCATAGATTGATCTTGGTGACGCATAGGAAAATTTTGAATTATTGCTACGTTCCCCAACACCATCATCTACTTATTACTTCCCAATGCCTTCCTCCAGGCCCAAATAATGGTGAAGTGTCATGTAGTCAATGTTCACATAACACCACTAGAGGAGAGACAACATACATCTCATCAAAATATCAAACGAATATGAAATTCACATGACTACTAATAGCAAGACTTCTCCCATGTCCTCAGGAACAAACCTAACTACTCAGAAAGCATATTCATGTTCATGATCGGAGGGGTGTTAATATGTATTAAGGATCTGAACATATGATCTTCCACCAAATAAACCAACTAGCATCAACTACAAGGAGTAATCAACACTACTAGCAATCCACAGGTACCAATCTGAGGTTTTGGTACAAAGATTGGATACAAGAGATGAACTAGGGTTTGAGAGGAGATGGTGTTGCTGAAGACGTTGATGGAGATTGACCCCCTCCCGATGAGAGGATCATTGGTGATGATGATGGTGATGATTTCCCCCTCCCGGAGGGAAGTTTTCCCGATAAAACAGCTCCGCCGGAGCCCTAGATTGGTTCCGCCAAGGTTCCGCCTCGTGGCGGCGGAGTTTCGTCCCGTAAGCTTGCTTATGATTTTTTTTCAGGGTAAAAGACTTCATATAGCAGAAGATGGTCACCGGAAGGCTGCCAGGGGGCCCACGGGGCAGGGGGCGCGCCCCCCACCCTCGTGGACGGTGGTTGGCCCCCCTCTGAAACTTTTTCCTCTCAATATTTTTTATTAATTCCAAAAATATTATCGTGGAGTTTCAGGACTTTTGGAGTTGTGCAGAATAGCTCTACTATTCGCTCCTTTTCCAGCACAGAGTCCCAGCTGCCGGCTTTCTCCCTCTTCATGTAAACCTCGTAAAATAAGAGAAAATAGGCATAAGTATTGTGACATAACGTGTAATAACAGTCCATAATGCAATAAATATCGATATAAAAGCATGATGCAAAATGGGCGTATCAACTCCCTGAAGCTTAGACCTCGCTTGTCCTCAAGCGGAAGCCGATATCGAAAAATATGTCCACATGTTTAGAGATAGAGGTGTCGATAAAATAAAATACGGACATGAGGGCATCATGATCATTCTTATAACAGCAACATGAATATATTTTGTCATATGATTTCTTATGTTAAAGTAATAATCTAATCACAATGTCAAGTATGAATCCAAAACTTCATTGAGAACCAATGCTACGTCTTGAGCTTGCGTTGGTTTTCCTTGGAGAGGAAAGGGTGATGCAGCAATAGTAGCATAAGTATTTCCCTCAGTTTTTGAGAACCAAGGTATCAATTCAGTAGGAGGCTCCTCAAAAGTCCCACGCACCTACACAAACAAACAAGAACCCACAACCAACGCAATAAAGGGGTTGTCAATCCCTTCACGGCCACTTGCGAAAGTGAGATCTGATAGAGATAATATGATAAGATAAATATATTTTTGGTATTTTATAATATAGATTGGAAAAGTAAAGATGCAAATAAAAGTAGATTGAAAGCTTATATGATAAGAGATAGACCCGGGGCCATAGGTTTCACTAGTGGCTTCTCTCAAGATAGCATAAGTATTACGGTGGGTGAAAAAATTACTGTCAAGCAATTGATAGAAAAGCGAATAATTATGAGATTATCTAGGCATGATCATGTATATAGGCATCACGTCTGTGACAAGTAGACCGACTCCTGCCTGCATCTACTACTATTACTCCACACATCGACCGCTATCCAGCATGCATCTAGAGTATTAAGTTCATAAAGAACAGAGTAACGCATTAAGAAAGATGACATGATGTAGAGGGATAAACTCATGCAATATGATATAAACCCCATCTTTTTATCCTCGATGGCAACAATACAATACGTGCCTTGCTACCCCTACTATCACTGGGAAAGGACACCGCAAGATTGAACCCAAAGCTAAGCACTTCTCCCATTGCAAGAAAGATCAATCTATTAGGCCAAACCAAACTGATAATTCGAAGAGACTTGCAAAGATAACTTAATCACACATAAAAGAATTCAGAGGAGATTCAAATATTTCTCATAGATAAACTTGATCATAAGCCCACAATTCATTGGATCTCGACAAACACGCTGCAAAAAGAGTTACGTCGAAAAGATCTCCAAGAAGATTGAGGAGAACATGGTATTGAGATCCAAAGAGAGAGAAGAAGACATCTAGCTAATAACTATGGACCCAAAGGTCTGTGGTAAACTACTCACAACTCATCGGAGAGGCCTTGGAGATGATGTAGAGGCCCTCCATGGTCGATTCCCCCTCCGGCGGAGCACCGGCGAAGGCTCCAAGATGGGATCTCACGGATACAGAAGGTTATGGCAGTGGAAATAGTTTTTCGTGGCCGCTTCTGATGTTTTCGGGGTACATGGGTATATATAGGAGGAAGAAGTAGGTCGGTGGACGCCCGAGGGGCCCACGAGACAGGGGGCGCACCCAGTAGGGGGCGCCCTCCACCCTCGTGGCCGCCTCGTTTATTTCTTGACTTCCATTCCAAGTCCTCTGGATCACGTTCGTTCCAAAAATCACGCTCCCGAAGGTTTCATTCCATTTGGACTCCGTTTGATATTCCTTTTGTTCGAAACACTGAAATAGGCAAGAAAACAACAATACAGGCTGGGCCTCCGGTTAGTAGGTTAGTCCCAAAAATGATATAAAAGTGTAAAGTAAAGCCCATAAACATCCAAAACGGGTAATATAATAGCATGGAACAATCAAAAATTATAGATACGTTGGAGACGTGTCAAGCATCCCCAAGCTTAATTCCTGCTCGTCCTCGAGTAGGTAAATGATAAAAACAGAATTTTTGATGTGGAATGCTACCTAGCATAATTCTCAATGTAATTTTCTTTATTGTCGCACGAATGTTCAGATCCAAATGATTCAAAATAAAAGTTCATATTGACATAAGAAATAGTAATACTTCAAGCATACTAATCAAAGCAATCATGTCTTCTCAAAATAACATGGCTAAAGAAAGTTCATCCCTACAAAATCATATAGTTAGGTCATGCTTCATTTTCGTCACACAAAAATGCTCCCATCTTGTACACCCCCGATGACAAGCCAAGCAATTATTTTGTACTTCAATAATCTCAAAAAAATTCAACTTTCACGCAATACATGAGCGTGAGCCATGGATATAGCACTATGGGTGGAATAGAATATGATGATGGGGATTATGTGGAGAAGACTAAAAAGGAGAAAGTCTCACATTGACGAGGATAATCAACGGGCTATGGAGATGCCCATCAATTGATGTCAACATGAGGAGTAGGGATTTCTATGCAGCGGATGCACTAGAGCTATAAATGTATGAAAGCTCAACAAAAGAAACTAGTGGGTGTGCATCCAACTTGCTTGCTCACGAAGACCCATTTTGAGGAAGCCCATCGTAGGAATATACAAGCCAAGTTCTATAATGAAAAATTCCCACTAGTATAAGAAAATTACAACATATGAGACTCTCTATATGAAGAACATGGTGCTACTTTGAAGCACAAGTGTGGAAAAAAAAGATAGTAACATTGCCCCCTTTTTATTTTCTTTTTTTGGGCCTTTTTTGGCCTTTTTTTATTTGGCCTTTCTTATTTTTATTTGGCCTTTCCTTTTTTTATTTGGGGACAATGCTCTAATAATGATGATCATCACACTTCTATTTATTTACAACTCATGAATTACAACTCAAAACTATAACAAGATATGACTCTATATGAATGCCTCCGGCGGTGTACCGGTATGGGCAATGAATCAAGAGTGACATGTATGAAAAATTATGCATGGTGGCTTTGCCACAAATACGATGTCAACTACATGATCATTCAAGGCAATATGACAATGATGATGTGTGTCATGATGATGAACAGAATGGTGGAAAGTTGCATGGCAATATATCTCGGAATGGCTATGGAAATGCCATAATAGGTAGGTATGGTGGCTATTTTCAGGAAGATATAAGGAGGTTTATGTGTGATAGAGCGTATCGTTTCACGGGGTTTGGATGCACCGGTGAAGTTTGCACCAACTCTCAAGGTGAGAAAGGGCAATGCACGGTACCGAAGAGGCTAGCAATGATGGAAGGGTGAGAGTGCGTATAATCCATGGACTCAACATTAGTGAAAAGAACTCATATACTTATTGCAAAAATCTACAAGTCATCAAAAACCAAGCACTACGCGCATGCTCCTAGGGGGATAGATTGGTAGGAAAAGACCATCGCTCATCCCCGACCGCCACTCATAAGGATGCACAATCTAAGAACACCTCATGTTTCAAATTTGTTACACAACTTTTACCATACGTGCACGCTACGGGACTTGCCAACTTCAACACAAGCATTTTTTAAATTCATAATCACCCAACTAGCATGACTCTAATATCACTACCTCCATATCTCAAAACAATTATCAAGTATCAAATTGATCATATCATCCAATTCACTTTCTATGATAGTTTTTATTATACCCAACTTGGATGCCCATCATTGTAGGACCAATTTTATAACCATAGCAAATACCATGCTGTTATAGAAGACTCTCAAAATAATATTAGTTAAGCAAGAGAGACTAACAATTTCTACAATAAGCCACCGCCGTGCTCTAAAAGATATAAGTGAAGCACTAGAGCAAAAACTATCTAGCTCAAAAGATATAAGTGAAGCACATAGAGTATTCTAATAAATTCCAATCAAGTGGGTTTCTCCCAAAAGGTGTGTACAACAAGGATGATTGTGGTAAACTAAAAAGCAAAGACTAATATCATACAAGACGCTCCAAGCAAAACACATATCATGTGGCGAATAAAAATATAGCTCCAAGTAAAGTTACCGATAAACGAAGACGAAAGAGGGGATGCCTTCCGGGGCATCCCCAAGCTTAGGCTTTTGGATATTCTTGAATATCTTGGGATGCCTTGGGAATCCCCAAGCTTAGGCTCTTGCCACTCCTTATTCCATAGTCCATCAAATCTTTACCCAAAACTTGAAAACTTCACAACACAAAACTCAACAGGAAATCTCATAAGCTCCGTTAGTGAAAGAAAGAAAAACCACCACATAAGGTACTGTAATGAACTCATTATTTATTTATATTGGTGTTAAACCTACTGTATTTCAACTTTTATATGGTTCATACCCTTACATACTAGCCATAGATGCATCAAAATAAGCAAACAACACATGAAAAACAGAATCTGTCAAAAACAGAACAGTCTGTAGCAATCTGTAACTCTCGAATACTTCTGGAACTTTAAAAATCCTACCAAAATAGTAAGTCCTGGTAAATTTTTCTATTGATCTACAGCAAAAATAATCAACACAAAAGCACGTTTCTGTGAATTACTAAAATTATTTTCGTGCGTGCAAAGTTTCTGTTTTTCAGCAGAATCAAATTAACTATCACCATAGGTTATCCTATAGGTTCTACTTGGAACAAACACTAATTAAAACATAAAAACACATCTAAACAGAAGGTAGATGTAAAATTTATTACTAAACCGAAGCAAAAACAAAAAACACAAATAAAATTGGGTTGCCTCCCAACTAACGCTATCGTTTAACACCCCTAGCTAGGCATAAAAGCGAGGATACATCTAAGTAGTGCCATCTTTGGCACTCAATTCATAAGTAGCTCGCATGATAGATTCATAAGGTAATTTGATTTATTTATTGGAAAGTTCTCCATGCCTTTCCTTAATGGAAATTGGAATCTAATATTCCCTTCCTTCATATCAATAATCGCACCAATCGTTCTAAGGAAAGGTCTACCAAGAATAATAGGACAAGAAAGACTGCAATCTATATCAAGAACGATAAAATCTACGGGCACCAATTCCTATTTGCAACAATAAAAACATCATTGATCCTTCCCATTGGCTTTTTAATGGTGGAATCCGCAAGGTGCAAATTTAAAGAGCAATCATCAAGATCATGGAAACCTAGAATATCACATAAAGTTTTCGGAATTGTGGAAACACTAGCACCCAAATCACACAAAGCATAACACTCATGATCTTTAATTTTAATCTTTATAGTAGGTTCCCACTCATCATTAAGTTTTCTAGGTATAGAAACTTCCAAATTAAGTTTTTCATCAAAAGATTGCATCAAGGCATCAACAATATGTTTGGTAAAAGCTTTTTTTGACTATAAGCATGAGGATAATTCACAACGGATTGCAACAAGAAAATACAATCTTCTAAAGAACAATTAGCATAATTAAATTCCTTGAAATCCAAGATAGTGGGTTCAATGCTATTTAAAGTCTTGACCTCTCCAATCCCACTTTTACCAAATTTAGCATCAAGATCTAAAAACTCTGAATCATTGGGACGCCTTTTAAATAAAGTTGACTCATCTCCAGTCCCATCATTATTAAGATTCATATTGCAAAACAAAGATTTAATGGGGGACACATCAATAACTTTTAGATCTTCATCATTATTTTCATGGAAACTAGAAGAACACGCCTTTATAAAAGCAATACTTCTTAGCACACAATCTAGTGGTTCTTTCTTTGCACTCATCAATAGAAATTCTCATAGCTTTGAGAGACTCATTGATATCATGCTTAGGAGGAGTAGATCTAAGTTTCAAAGAACCAACATCAAGCGAAACTCTATCAACGTTCCTAGCCAAATCATCAACTTTAAGCAATTTTCTTCAAGCATGGTATTAAAATTCTTTTGAGAGATCATAAATTCTTTCACACTATTCTCAAAATCAGAGGGCATCTTATTAAAATTACCATAAGAATTATTGTAGGAATTTCCATAATTATTAGAGGAATTACTAGGGAACGGTCTAGGATTAAAGTTTCCTCTATAGTCATTGTTACCAAAATTATTCCTAACAACAAAATTCACATCCATACATTCATTATTATTCTCAATCAAAGTAGACAAAGGCATATCATTGGGATCAATAGAAGCACTCTTAGTAGCAAACAATTTCATAAGTTCATCCATCTTTCCAATGAAAACATTAATTTCTTCTATAGCACGCACTTTCTTACTAGTAGATCTTTCGATGTGCCATTGAGAATAATTAGCCATAATATTATGAAGGAGTTTTGTAGCTTCTCCTAAGGTGATTTCCATAAACGTGCCTCCCGCGACCAAATCTAAAAGATTTCTAGAAGCAAAATTCAATCCGACATAAAAATTTTGTATGATCATCCATAAATTCAAACCATGAGTAGGGCAATTGCGAATCATCAATTTCATTCTTTCCCAAGATTGGGCAACATGCTCATGATCAAGTTGTTTAAAATTCATAATATCATTCCTAAGAGAGATGATCTTAGCGGGAGGAAAATACTTAGAGATAAAAGCATCTTTGCACTTATTCCATGAATCAATACTATTCTTAGGAAAAGACGAAAACCAAACTTTAGCACGATCTCTAAGTGAAAACGGAAATAACTTCAATTTAACAATATCAGTATCTGTATATTTCTTCTTTTGCATCTCACACAAATCAACAAAGTTGTTTAGATGGGTAGCGACATCTTCACTAGGAAGGCCGGAGAATTGATCTTTCATAACAAGATTCAGCAAAGCATCATTGATTTCACAAGACTCAACATCATTAAGAGGAGCAATCAGAGTACTAAGGAAATCATTATTATCGGTATTGGAGAAATCACACAATTTGGTATTATCTTGCGCCATTGCGACAATCAATCCAACAAACAAGCAAACAAAAAAGGCAAGCGAAAGAGAGAGAGGGGAGATTGGGAAAGAGAGGGTGAATAAAACGGCAAGGGTGAAGTGGGGGAGAGGAAAACGAGAGGCAAATGGCAAATAATGTAAATGCGAGAGAGATGAGTTTGTGATGGGTACTTGGTATGTCTTGACTTGAGCAAAGACCTCCCCGGCAACGGCGGCAGAAATCCTTCTTGCTACGTCTTGAGCTTGCGTTGGTTTTCCTTGAAGAGGGAAGGGTGATGCAGCAATAGTAGCGTAAGTATTTCCCTCAGTTTTTGAGAACCAAGGTATCAATCTAGTACGAGGCTCCTCAAAAGTCCCACGCACCTACATAAACAAACAAGAACTCACAACCAACGCAATAAAGGGGTTGCCCTTCAAGGCCACTTGCGAAAGTGAGATCTGATAGAGATAATATGACAAGATAAATATGTTTTTGGTATTTTATAATATATATAGGAAAAGTAAAGATGCAAATAAAAGTAGATTGAAAGCTTATATGATAAGAGATAGACCCGGGGGGCATAGGTTTCACTAGTGGTTTCTCTCAAGATAGCATAAGTATTACGGTGGGTGAACAAGTTACTGTCGAGCAATTGATAGAAAAGCGAATAATTATGAGATTATCTAGGCATGATCATGTATATAGGGATCACGTCCGTGACAAGTAGACCGACTCCTGCCTGCATCTACTACTATTACTCCACACATCGACCACTATCCAGCATGCATCTAGAGCATTAAGTTCATAAAGAACAGAGTAACGCATTAAGAAAGATGACATGATGTAGAGGGATAAACTCATGCAATATGATATAAACCCCATCTTTTTATCCTCGATAGCAACAATACAATACGTGCCTTGCTGCCCCTGCTGTCACTGGGAAAGGACACCGCAAGATTGAACTCAAAGCTAAGCACTTCTCCCATTGCAAGAAAGATCAATCTAATAGGCCAAACCAAACTGATAATTCGAAGAGACTTGCAAAGATAACTTAATCACACATAAAAGAATACAGAGGAGATTCAAATATTTCCCATAGATAAACTTGATCATAAACCCACAATTCATCGGATCTCGACAAAGAACACCGCAAAAAGAATTACATCGGATAGATCTCCAAGAAGATCGAGGAGAAAATTGTATTGAGATTCAAAGAGAGAGAAGAAGCCATCTAGACAATAACTATGGACCCGAAGGTCTGTGGTAAACTACTCACAACTCATCGGAGAGGCCTTGGAGATGATGTAGAGGCCCTCCATGGTCGATTCCGCTCCGGCGGAGCACCGGCGAAGGCTCCAAGATGGGATCTCACGGATACAGAAGGTTACAACGGTGGAAATAGTATTTCGTGGTCACTTCTGATGTTTTCATGGTACATGGGTATACATAGGAGGAAGAAGTAGGTTGGTGGACGCCCGAGGGGCCCACGAGACAGGGGCACGCCCAGTAGGGGGGCGCGCCCTCCACCCTCGTGGTTGATAACCCACAAGTGTAGGGGATCGCAACAGTTTTCGATAAGTAAGAGTGTCGAACCCAACGAGGAGCTAAAGGTAGAATAAATATTCCCTCAAGTTCTATCGACCATCGATACAACTCTACGCACGCTTGACGTTTGCTTTACCTAGAACAAGTATGAAACTAGAAGTACTTTGTAGGTGTGATAGGATAGGTTTGCAAGATAATAAAGAACACGTAAATAAAATCTAGGGGCTGTTTAGATAAAGAAGCAATAAAGTAAATATTAGTAGAGAGCTTTTTGTTACGAGAAAGTTATTTGTCCAAGGTAATCAATAACTAGACTGGTAATCATTGTTGCAATTCTAATTGAGGGAGAGGCATAAGCTAACGTACTTTCTCTACTTGGATCATATGCACTTATGATTAGAACTCTAGCAAGCATCCGCAACTACTAAAGATTCATTAAGGTAAAACCCAACCATAGCATTAAAGCACCAAGTCCCCTTTTATCCCATACACAAACAACCTACTTACTCGGGTTTGGGTTTCAGTCATTGACGCAACCCACTATAAGAAAATCATAAACATATTGCAAACCCTACAGCGGGAATCCCTCACGCTTGCGCGACACGGAGGGCACAATAGGACAGCACCAATAATAAAACATGCAACTCAAACCAATCACAATCATCAATTAACCCATAGGACAAAACAGATCTACTCAAACATCATAAGATAGCCATACATCATTGGGAAATAATATATAGCGTTGAGCATCATGTTTAAGTAGAGATTACAGCGGATAAGAGAGAGGTTACACCTCTGCATAGAGGGAGGAAGAGTTGGTGATGAAGGCGGTGAAGTTGTTGGTGAAGATCGCGGTGATGATGATGGCCCCCGGCAGCGCTCCGGCGCCACCGGAAGCAAGGGGGAGAGAGCCCCCATTCTTCTTCTTCCTTGACCTTCTCCCTAGATGGGAGAAGGGTTTCCCCTCTGGTCCTTGGCTCCCATGGCTTGGGAGGGGCAAGAACCCCTCCGAGATTGGACCTATCTCTCTGTTTCTGCGTTCTCAGATTTTACCCCTTCACCGTTTCTTAAATATCCGGAGATCCGTAACTCCGATTGGGGTGAATCTTTTGCCCAGATCTTTCTCATAAAATTAGCTTTCTTGCGCCAAAAGAAGAGCGTCAACCGCCTTATGGATGGCCCACGAGAGCCCAAGGTTTGCCTGCCTCCCTGGGGCGCGGCCCCCTGTCTCGTGGCCACCCCGGACACTGTTTCGTGTTGATTTTACTTCCCAAAAATCAAAAATATTCGGAAAAAAATCTCCGTCTGTTTTTATCCCGTTTGGACTCTGTTTGATATTGGGTTTCTGCGAAACAAAAAACATGCAACAGACAGGAACTGGCACTGGGCACTGGATTAATATGTTAGTCACAAAAAATAGTATAAAAAGTTGCCAAAAGTATATAAAAGTTGAATAATATTGGCATGGAACAATCAAAAATTATAGATACGACGGAGACGTATCAGCATCCCCAAGCTTAATTCCTGCTCGTCCTCGAGTAGGTAAATGATAAAAAAGATAATTTTTGATGTGGAATGCTACCTAGCATAATCTTGATCATATGTCTAATCATGGCATGAATATAAATACACGAGTGATTCAAAGCAATAGTCTATCATTTGACATAAAAACAATAATACTTCGAGCATACCAATAAAGCAATCATGTCTTTTCAAAACAACATGGCCAAAGAAAGTTATCCCTACAAAATCATATATTCTAGCTATTGCTCTATCTTCATCACACAAAGTATTTAATCATGCACAACCCCGATGACAAGCCAAGCAATTGTTTCATACTTTAATAATCTCAAAAAATTTAAACTTTCACGCAATACATGAGCGTGAGCCATGGATATAGCACTATAGGTGGAATAGAATATGATGGTGGGGGTTATGTGGAGAAGAAGAAAGTCTCACATCAACTAGGCGTATCAACGGGCTATGGAGATGCCCATCAATAGATATCAATGTGAGTGAGTAGGGATTGCCATGAAACGGATGCACTAGAGCTATAAGTGTATGAAAGCTCAAACTAAAAACTAAGTGGGTGTGCATCCAACTTGCTTGCTCATGAAGACCTCGGGCATTTGAGGAAGCCCATCATCGGAATATACAAGCCAAGTTCTATAATGAAAATTCCCACTAGTATATGAAAGTGAAAGCATAGGAGGCTCTCTCTATGAAGAACATGGTGCTACTTTGAAGCACAAGTGTGGTAAAAGGATAGTAGCATTGCCCCTTGTCTCTTTTTCTCTCATCTTTTCTATTTTCTCTTTTTTTTTCTTTTTTTTCTTTTGGTGGGCTTCTTTGGCCTCCTTTTTTTTCATTTGGGCTTCTTTGGCCTCTTTTATTTTTTATAAAGTCCGGAGTCTCATCCCGACTTGTGGGGGAATCATAGTCTCCATCATCCTTCCTCAATGGGGAAATGCTCTAATAATGATGATCATCACACTTTTATTTACTTACAACTCAATATCTAGAACAAAGATATGACTCTATATGAATGCTTCCAGCGGTGTACCGGGATGTGCAATGATCTAGCATAGCAATGACATCAAAAAACGGACAAGCCATGAAAACATCATGCTAGCTATCTTACGATCATGCAAAGCAATCTGACAATGAATGCTCAAGTCATGTATATGATGATGATGGAAGTTGCATGGCAATATATCTCGGAATGGCTATGGAAATGCCATGATAGGTAGATATGGTGGCTGTTTTGAGGAAGATATAAGGAGGTTTATGTCTGACAGAGCGTATCGTATCACGGGGTTTGGATGCACCGGCGAAGTTTGCACCAACTCCCGAGGGGAGAAAGGGCAATGCACGGCACCTAAGAGGCTAGCAATGATGGAAGGGTGAGAGTGCGTATAATCCATGGACTCAACATTAGTCATAAAGAACTGATATACTTATTGCAAAAATCTACAAGCCATTGAAAACAAAGTACTACGCGCATGCTCCTAGGGGAATAGATTGGTAGGAAAAGACCATCGCTCGTCCCCGGCCGCCACTCATAAGGAAGACAATCAATAAATAAAATTGTGCTCCAACTTCATCACAAAGCGGTTCACCTTACGTGCATGCTACGGGAATCACAAACCTCAACACAAGTATTTCTACTAATCCACAACCACCCACTAGCATGACTCTAATATCACCGCCTTTATATCGCAAAACTATTGCAAGGAATCAAACATATCATATTCAACAATCTACAAGTTTATGTAGCATTTTATGACTAACCATGTGAATGACCAATTCCTGTCATCTCTCTAAATAGATATAAGTGAAGCAAGAGAGTTTAATTCTTTCTACAAAAGATATGCCCATTCTCTAACAATTATAAGTGAAGCAAAAGAGCATTCTACAAATGGCGGTTTTCTATGTGAAGAGAAACAGGCAATCCAAACTTCAAATGATATAAGTGAAGCACATGAAGCATTCTATAAAGCCATACTCAAAAGATTTAAGTGAAGTGCAATGAGCATTGTATAAATCAACCAAGGACTATCTCATACCAGCATGGTACGCTCCAAGACTCGCACATAATGCATGAACGAAACGAATTCGAAAACATACTGATACTTGTTGAAGAAAGAGGGGATGCCTTCTGGGGCATCCCCAAGCTTAGA
This sequence comes from Triticum timopheevii, assembly GCA_963921465.1. Lineage (NCBI taxonomy): Eukaryota > Viridiplantae > Streptophyta > Magnoliopsida > Poales > Poaceae > Triticum > Triticum timopheevii. The sequence goes on from OY997264.1 coordinate 353,362,785, forward strand.
CACTTGAGTCTCCTTGAATATTTACTTGGGGTGCCTCAGGCATCCCCAAGCTTGAGCTCTTGCCTCTCTTCCTTTTCCTCATATCGAGACATCCTCGATTAGACACTACATCCACACAAAACTTCAACAGAAAACTCGGCAAGATCCGTTAGTATAATAAAGCAAATCACCACTCTAAGTACTGTTGCAAACCAATTCATATTTTGTTTTTGCATTGTGTCTACTGTAATATAACTTTTCCATGGCTTAATACACTAATATAAATTGATAGATTCATCAAAACAAGCAAACTATGCATCAAAAACAGAATCTGTCAAAAACAGAACAGTCTGTAGCAATCTGAACATCCACCATACCTATGGTACCCCAACAATTCTACAAAAATTAGGAAAAATAAAAATGTTGTACGGAAAGACAGTGCAAAAGGAATCAGAACCAATTAACGTTCCAGTTAAAAATGTAAAATCGCGCACTACAGCCAAAGTTTCTGTCCTGCACCGTACAAACCAACAAGCATTGTAAACATCCTAAAGGCAAACCTTAGCACATTATTTTTATAATACAATGGAATTGTACAAGGGGATAATTATTTTTGTTGAAAAGTTTCTGTAATCAAGATTCACAAAGTTTCCGTGAGCATGAACAAAGTTCAAGGAGCTCTCCCACTTCAACAATGCTTGTCTTTCTCACTTTCACTTTCCTTTTTGAAAAGTTTTAGATTCCCCTCTTTATTTTATTTTGTTTTTAAACTATATGAAAGCACTCAACAGAAATAAATGACTCTCTAAAACTTCTGGGTTGTCTCCCTGGCAGCGCTTTCTTTAAAGCCATTAAGCTAGGCATTTAGTGCTCAAGTATGGATCCACCCGGATCCCAAGGTATATCAAAGACAATTTTAATTAACAATGATTTGTAATTTAGTAGTGAGCACAAAGTAACATATATCATGCAACAACAAAGTCTAACTCTCTTCCTATGCATCGGCATGTCATAAAATAATAATTCATGCACACATAGTAAAGGGCAATGCATAGTATAAACAGTTTCTTGCAATTCTATCATATTGGAAACATAAAGAGGCGGAGATAGAGTTCCTCTCTCATAATAATTGCAAGTAGGAGCAGAAAGCACATGCATATTATATTCATCAAAATCATCATGTGCAATGGTAAAAGGCAACCCATCAATATAATCCTTACTAAGCACAAATTTCTCCGATATAGTGTAGTTTGGAGAATTCAAAAAGATAATAGGACTATCATGCGTGGGTGCAATAGCAACAATTTCATGTTTAACATAAGGAACTATAGCAAGTTCATCTCCATAAGCATAATTCATATTGGCATCATGGCCACAAGCATAGCAAGCATCATCAAAAAGGGATATTTCAAACAAATTCAAGGGATCATAGCAATCATCATAGCAATCATCATTTGGTAAGCACGAAGGGGAATTAAATAATATATGAGTTGGAGGGTTACTCTCATTAGAAGGTGGGCACGGGTAGCTAATCCGCTCTTCCTCCTTTTGTTCTTCGCTCTCCTCATCATCTTTTTCATCCAATGAGCTCACTATTTCATCAATTTCTTCTTCCATAGCTTCCTACAAAATATTAGTCTCTTCTTGGACAGCGGAGACTTTCTCAATAAATGCATTAATATTGTAATTGTATTCATAATTTTCATAGCAATATCTAAGTATTGCAAGATTTTCTAGTCTATAAACGGAATCATCAAAATCATCAAACGCTTTAAACATAGATTCAACCTCATAAGCACCCATAAAAGCAACAAATTCTTCTATTTGTTCCACATCATAGTAATCAAAGATACCATTAGCATAAGAAGCTAATGTTTTATTATCATTGAATTTGCATGAAAAGGGAAGGTGTGGAGACTTCATCCTAGAGCAGCTAGTATAATCATGCATCAAGCATAGTTGCCTAGCATACCACTTCAACAGTTGATTTGATCCCATAATAGTTTCCCTTTTTGTGTCAAGCAATAATCCCTAAAGTATTCACGTTGATCCAATGTTACTCCCATAACATAATTGAGTTGGGTTTTCTCAGGATTATCAAAGTAGTACATAATATCTTGAACATAACAAGCATCGAGGGTTTTAGGAGGTTCCCCATCTCCATGAGTAGCAAGTACACCTAATTTTTTTTGGTATTTCGTGTTCCATATCCATAACTAAAGATAGAGAACAACTTAGAACAGCAAATAAAAATTACTTAGTGATAAAGCAAACAAGCACACTCGAGAATATTCACCCCACGCTATGACTCCCCAGCAACGGTGCCAGAAAAGGTCTTGATAACCCACAAGTGTAGGGGATCGCAACAGTTTTCGATAAGTAAGAGTGTCGAACCCAACGAGGAGCTAAAGGTAGAATAAATATTCCCTCAAGTTCTATCGACCATCGATACAACTCTACGCACGCTTGATGTTTGCTTTACCTAGAACAAGTATGAAACTAGAAGTACTTTGTAGGTGTGATAGGATAGGTTTGCAAGATAATAAAGAACACGTAAATAAAAGCTAGGGGCTGTCTAGATAAAGAAGCAATAAAGTAAATATTAGTAGAGAGCTTTTTGTCACGAGAAAGTTATTTGTCCAAAGCAATCGATAACTAGACTGGTAATCATTGTTGCAATTCTATTTGAGGGAGAGGCATAAGCTAACATACTTTCTCTACTTGGATCATATGCACTTATGATTGGAACTCTAGCAAGCGTCCGCAACTACTAAAGATTCATTAAGGTAAAACCCAACCATGGCATTAAAGCATCAAGTCCCCTTTTATCCCATACACAAACAACCTACTTACTCGGGTTTGTGTTTAGTCACTCACGCAACCCACTATAAGCAAATCATAAACATATTCCAAACCCTACAACGGGAATCCCTCACGCTTGCGCGACACGGAGGGCACAATAGGACAGCACCAATAATAAAACATGCAACTCAAACCAATCACGATCATCAATTAACCCATAGGACAAAACGGATCTACTCAAACATCATAAGATAGCCATACATCATTGGGAAATAATATATAGTGTTGAGCACCATGTTTAAGTAGAGATTACAGCGGGTAAGAGAGAGGTTACACCGCTGCATAGAGGAAGGAAGAGTTGGTGATGAAGGCCGTGAAGTTGTTGGTGAATATCGTGGTGAAGATCGCGGTGATGATGATGGCCCCCGGCAGCGCTCCGGCGCCACCGGAAGCAAGGGGGAGAGAGCCCCCCTTCTTCTTCTTCTTCTTCCTTGACCTTCTCCCTAGATGGGAGAAGGGTTTCCCCTCTGGTCTTTGCCTCCCATGGCTTGGGAGGGGCGAGAGCCCTCCGAGATTGGATCTATCTCTCTGTTTCTGCGTTCTCAGATTCTACCCCTTCACCGTTTCTTAAATATCCGGAGATCCGTAACTCCGATTAGGGTGAATCTTTCGCCCAGATCTTTCTCATAAAATTAGCTTTCTTGCGCCAAAAGAAGAGCGTCAACCGCCTTATGGATGGTCCATGAGGACCCAGGGCGCGCCTGCCTCCCTGGGGCGCGGCCCCCTCTCTCATGGCCACCCCAGACACTCTTTCGCGTTGATTTTACTTCAAAAAAATCAAAAATATTTCAAAAAAAAATCTCCGTCCGTTTTTATCCCGTTTTGACTCCGTTTGATATTGGATTTCTGTGAAACAAAAAACATGCAATTGACAGGAACTGGCACTGGCACTGGATCAATATGTTAGTCCCAAAAAATCAGTATAAAAAGTTGCCAAAAGTATATAAAAGTTGAATAATATTGGCATGGAACACTCAAAAATTATAGATACGACGGAGACGTATCAGTGGTCGCCTCTTTTATTTCTTGACTTCCACTCCAAGTCCTCTGGATCACATGTTCGTTCCAAAAATCACGCTCCCGAAGGTTTCATTCCGTTTGGACCCCTTTTGATATTCCTTTTCTTCGAAACACTGGAATAGGGAAAAAAACAGCAATACAGGCTGGGCCTCCGGTTAGTAGGTTAGTCCCAAAAATGATATAAAAGTGTAAAGTAAAGCCCATAAACATCCAAAACGGGTAATATAATAGTATGGAATAATCAAAAATTATAAATATGTTGGAGACGTATCAACCAACAAACTATAATCTCAGTCATTGAAGCAATTGCAATTTATCATAACATCGGAAAGAGTCAAAGAGCTTTTCAACAAGTCCACATACTCAACTATCATTTAGTCTTTCACAATTGCTAGCACTCACGCAATATTTATGGTTATGGAGTTTTAATCGGACACAGAGAAAGATAGGGGCTTATAGTGTTACCTCCCAACCTTTTACCTCAAGGGTAATGTCAACAATAATAGTTCATGCTAACTTACATCCAATTGGATATATATATCATGATCTTTCCAACACGAGGTGCTTGCCAAAGGATAAAATGTAAAAAGGAAAGGTGAAGATCACCACGACTCTTGTATAAGACAGAAAGTAAAAGATAGGCCCTTCGCAGAGGGAAGCAGAGGTTGTCATGTGCTTTTATGGTTGGATGCACTAAATCTTAATGCAAAAGAACGTCACTTTATATTGCCATTTGTGATATGAACCTTTATTATGCAGTCCGTCGCTTTTACTACTTCCATATCACAAGATCATACAAAGCTTATTTTCTCCACACTAATAAGTCATACATATTTAGAGAGCAATTTTTATTGCATGCAACATGACAACTTACTTGAAGGATCTTACTCAATCCATAGGTAGATATGGTGGACTCTCATGGCAAAACTGGGTTTAAGGATATTTGGAAGCACAAGTAGTATCTCTACTTGGTGCAAGGAATTTGGCTAGCATGAGGGGGAAAGGCAAGCTCAACATGTTGGATGATCCATGACAATATACTTTAATTAAGATGTGAGAAAACATAACCAATTACGTTGTCTTCCTTGTCCAACATCAACTCTTTAGCATGTCATACTTTAATGAGTGCTCACAATCATAAAATATGTCCAAGATAATATATTTATATGTTAGAACCTCTCTTTCTTTATTACTTCCTATTAATTGCAACAATGACCAAAATTATGTTTGCCAACTCTCAACAACTTTTGTGTATCATACTCTTTATATGTGAAGTCATTACTCTCCATAAGATCAATATGATATCTTTATTTCTTTTTATTCTTTTTATTTTCTCAAGATCATAGCAAGATAGCAAAGCCCTTGACTCAACACTAATCTTTATTATATATAGCTCATGGACTCGATTACATAGAGGGATCATAAGGCAAAACTCAAAACTAAGTCATACCAAAAACTTTATTCTACTAGATCAAGATATTACTAAAAGGATCGAACTAAGAAAAATGGTAAAGATAGGAGTGTGATGGTGATACGATACCGGGGCACCTCCCCCAAGCTTGGCAGTTGCCAAGGGGAGTGCCCATACCCAAGTGATTATGTTCTCGGAGGTGATGAAGGTGGTGATGATGATGGTGGGTAGTCGCACATCAAGCATAGGAGCACTTCCAATTTGCGGATAATGCCCTTGAGCGCGACGATATGATCCTTCAACAAAATATTTTCATGTGTGAGATACTTGTTTTGTATGCGAGCTAACTCAATCATCTTGAACGATTCAATCTCAGTTGAGGTAAAGAGGTGGGGAAGAGGTTGAATGATGTCTTCTTCTTCTACAGTAGGAGCTTGTTCCTCCATGGCCTTCTTGATCCCATCATCCTTATTGATCTCCCCTGGTTCTTCTCTCTTTAGCTCTATCTTCAATAGCCAAGCATCCTTGTCTTCATTGTTGGAGGAGGGCGACGTCATGATGCATGGCCTTGACAAATCTGACAGAAAACAACTCGAAACAAAGACAAAGGATATTTGCATGGTACGATGGTCAAAACCTTCGGGAGATTATATAATGAATTTTTATGGACCAAAAGAAGTAACGTGCAAGAAAACGGAGTCCGGAGAGCACACGAGGTGCCCACGAGGCAGGGGGCTCGCCCAGGGGGGTAGGGCGCGCCCTCCACCCTCGTGGATGCCTCATGTCCTTCCCGAACTACTTCTTATTTTCCTATTTTCTTAAATATTCTGAAACGGAGAAAAATTGCTATTAGAGCTGTTTTGGAGTCGGTTTACTTACCGTACCACATACCTATTCCTTTTCGGAGTCTGAAACATTCTGGAAAGTGTCTCTTATGTATTCCTCCGGGGTTACGGTTTCAATAACATTACATTCAGCATTTATAGGATTACCTGAGATATAATGTTTGATTCTTTGACCGTTCACCACCTTCGGATTTGTGCCTTCGAAGTTGTTGATTTTTATGGCACCGGAACGATAGACTTCCTCAATAACGTAAGGGCCTTCCCATTTAGAGAGGAGTTTTCCTGCAAAAAATCTTAAACGAGATTTGAATAGCAACACATAATCACCCACATTAAACCCACGCTTTTGTATCCTTTTGTCATGCCATCTTTTAACTTTTTCTTTAAACAGTTTGGCATTCTCGTAAGCCTGGGTTCTCCATTCATCAAGTGAGCTAATGCCAAATAACCTCTTCTCACCGGCAAGTTTGAAATCATAATTGAGCTCTTTAATGGCCCAATATGCATTATGTTCTAGTTCGAGAGGTAAGTGACATGCTTTTCCATAAACCATTTTATATGGAGACATACTCATAGGATTTTTATATGCAGTTCTATAAGCCCATAATGCATCATCAAGTTTCTTGGACCAATTCTTTCTAGATCTATTAACAGTCTTTTGCAAAATTAATTTAAGCTCTCTGTTACTCAATTCTACTTGACCACTAGACTGTGGGTGATATGGAGATGCAATTCTATGATTAACATCATACTTAGCAACCATTTTACGAAAAGAACCATGAATAAAATGTGAACCACCATCAGTCATTAAGTATCTAGGGACTCCAAACCTCGGAAAAATAACTTCTTTAAGCATCTTAATAGAGGATCAACACTACTAGTTGGAATAGCTTCTACCCACTTAGTAACGTAATCAACATCAACTAAAATATGTGTATATCCATTACAGGAAGGAAACGGTCCCATATAATCAAAGCCCCAAACATCAAATGGTTCAATAACAAGAGAATAATTCATAGGCATTTCTTGACGTCTACCAATATTACCAATTCTTTGACATTCATCATAGGACAATACAAACTTACAGGCATCTTTGAAGAGAGTAGGCCAATAAAAACCGGATTGCAATACCTTGTGTGCAGTTCTATCTCCAGCGTGGTGTCCTCCATATGCCTCAGAGTACATTTGCGTAGGATCTGTTCCTATTCATGCTCAGGTACACAACGTCTAATAACACCTTCTACTCCTTCTTTATAAAGGTGTGGGTCATCCCAGAAGTAATGTCTTAAATCATAGAAGAACTTTTTCTTTTGCTGGTATGTGAAACTAGGTGGTATAAATTTGGCAACAATGTAATTAGCATAATCAGCATACCATGGAGCAGTACGAGAAGCATTTATGATAGCTAATTGTTCATCAGGAAAGCTATCATCAATAGGTAGTGGGTCATCAAGAACATTCTCTAACCTAGACAAGTTGTATGCAATGGGGTTCTCAGCTCCCTTTCTATCAATAATATGCAAATCAAATTATTGTAGCAAGAGAACCCATCTAACTAGTCTAGGTTTAGCATCTTTCTTTTCCATAAGATATTTAATAGCAGCATGATCAGTGTGAATATTTAATTTAGAATCAACAATATAAGGTCTAAACTTATCGCAAGCAAATACAACTGCTAAAAATTCTTTTTCAGTAGTAGCATAATTTCTCTGGGCACTGTCTAGAGTTTTACTAGCATATTGAATAACATTTAGTTTCTTACCAACTTTTTGTCCTAGAACAGCACCTACAGCATAATCACTAGCATCACACATAATTTCAAAGGGTAGATTCCAATCAGGTGGCTGAACAATAGGTGCAGAAATCAAAGCTTTCTTAAGTATTTCAAATGCTTTTACACATTCATCATCGAAGACAAAAGGAATATATTTTTGTAATAGATTATTCAAAGGCCTAGAAATTTTAGAGAAGTCCTTAATGAACCTCATATAAAAACCGGCATGACCAAGGAAACTTCTTATACCTTTAATGTCCTTGGGACACGGCATCTTTTCAATAGCATCAACCTTAGCTTTATCAACTTCAATACCTGTCATGGAATAGTCACATCAGATGTCCTCGTGAAAGGACTTAGTTGTGGAGCCATCGCAACTAGGAAGCTTGAAGGGGTTAAATCGGGACAAGGGACATGAGAGAGTTTATACTAGTTCGGCCCCTTACGGTGAAGGTAAGGCCTACGTCTAGTTGGGTTGGTATTGGTGTTTCGATAACCAGGGAGCGAGACACGCTATGCCCGGTTCTCGATGTGTTGTTTCTTGCCCTAAGTCGCCAGCAGGTCGTCCCCTTATATACACGGGTTGACGCCCACCGGCTTACAGAGTCTCGGCCGGCTTATAAACAGAGTCCGGCTTGGTGACCAGTTAAATCTACCTTACGTTACAAGTCATGCCATCATGGCGGTTTACTACAATGGGCTTAAGCCGCCCGTGGGCCTTAAGCTCTTTATTGAACCGCCATCTTCATGCTTGGCCTTAGGCTTCCTCTGATGAGTACTCTTTGCGTAACCCGGCCCCTCCTGGGTGGCTTACACAAATAGTCATATCCCCAACATTAGGCCCCAAACTGATTTGAACCTGTTCATGTCAGTCTAAAAAATATTTTTAAAGAATTAAATCTTCAGTCTTCTGACTATATAGAGGGTTTTTGTTAACCCGCCATGACATCATCTTCTGGTTCCGTCTTAACTCGGCGTGACGTCATCCTTCCTTCAACTCATTTTTATTCCACCGAATCTTTCAACGGATCTCTTCTTTACTGTCTGTTCCGAAAACCGAGGCGTCAGGGCCACTGGATAATAATTGTTATCTCCTTGTTTCCCGCGCCGTATCAGTCATCTCCTTCCTATAAATAGCCACGACCTGGGTCTTTTCCTTTTTACCTTTCCAGTCGTCTTCTTCCTCTCCTCTCTGCCTCTCCAGCTCCGCCGCCGTTACCATCGACTCCCTTCGTCTTCATCAACTCAGGCCGCTGCGTCGAGCTGACTGTGACCAGAGATCAACGGCGAGCTTCCGCAGTTCATCCTCATCTGTGAGTCCCCTTTTTCCTCGTACTTAGATCTATCTTGAAGCTCCGCTGAGTTCATCGAGTTCATCACCGCCCGATGCGGATCCTTGCTAGTTTGTACTTCCACAGCCTGTTTAGATTGTAACAACCATGCAGAAACGCTGCGGTAGTTGTTTGTGTTGATATTGTATAGAAATAGATCTCATTCCCCTTGTTTGGAAACCTCCTTTGAATGCATGAAATTCTCTGCCCTGTTTTTAGGTCTAGAAATTTTCTCCTTTAGAACAATAGTTTGATCCATAATAAAGGTTGTTGTCCGTGAAACTTGTTTCTATCACCCGGAAAGCTTCTTCTGGAAAACTTACTTTATCACCACTGTCTAGGTGTCCGGTTTAAAAAATCCTTGAATGACTGTTGATCCTGATAGCGGTTTAAACTTTACTGCACAATCACCCTTATAACATTAGGCCCCTTGCTTAAACCGCTATTTTAAATAAATTTGAATATTTCTCCCAGGTTAAATTTGAACCGGAACTTTTTACTTTGTCGTAGGCCACTGTCGTTATGGCTTCTAAGGCGGCCAAACCCCCTATGACTTGCAACTGGGTTCCATCCACAGTAACCAAAAGCAAACTTGCCGAGCTTGTAACGTCTGGCCATCTGCCAAAAAAGGAGGTCATGTCCTATCGTGCCCCTCACCCGTCGGAGGAGATACTTCAACCCAAAGACGGGGAGGTAGTAGTATTCACAGACCATATGACCCGGGGATTTTCCCCTCCCGGCTCAAATTCTTCAGGGAAGTTCTGGATTTCTTTGACCTGAGGCCTCAAGACATTGGATCCAATTCCGTGTCCAATCTGTGCAATTTCCAAGTTTTCTGCAAGGTTTACTTAGGAGAGGAACCAAGCCTGCTGCTATTCAGAGAGCTTTTTTACTTGAACCGGCAGAATGAACGCGCCAACGGACCTAGTCTTGAACTTGGCGGCATCTCAATCCAGCGGCGGAGGGACTGCCTTTTCCCTTACGCTGAGTTGCCGAGTCACCCCAAAGACTGGAACTAGACATGGTTCTACTGCCAAGATACCTCTCCGGCTAACGAGAAGCCTCTGCCCGGCTTTTGTGCCCTGCGTCTTGAGTCCAATCATCCTCTGCCGGACAAGTTAACTGCTATTGAGCGCCTGCCTCTTAACCCCACCATCAGAAAGATCAAGGCCCTCTTAGGCAACGGGTTAACTGGCATTGATTTGGTCCGGGTCTGGGTCACCTGGCGGATACTATCATTAAGCCGCCGCTCCGGCTTAATGTGTACTTACATAGGCGAAAAGGACGACTCAATGCATCACAGCCCTGAGGACTTACCAGATGATGTGGTAGATGCTACAGTCCAATCACTGTTGAAGGAAGGCACTGTAACCAATAATACTTTCAGTTTGCTTCCCTTCTGCAAGAAGAATCCGGCTCCTGCAGTAAGTTACTAGTCTTCACAAATACTCTTTAATATTTTACCTCCTGGTACTTATGATTCTTTGTCTTTTCCCACAGGCCGATGACAACTTCTGGAAGGTCAAATATGACCATGAGGCTGCAAAACTGGCCCGGGCGGCCAAGAAGACCGAAAGGAAAGCCGCCAGGACGGGCACCTCTAAAAAGAAGAAACCCAGTGCCTCTGATATGCTTAAATTGGACGACTCTTCGTCAGATGAGGAAGAGGTAAACTTTTTTGATTTTCTTTAACTCCTTTGTCGTTATCTTACTGACATTTGATCCTTTCAGGAGGATACTGGGAACAGTCAAGCAGCTGGCGAAGAGGTAACTATAATTTCCTCCGACTCAGAGCCTTTGCCAACACAAAGAATCCGAAGGGTGACCCGGAAAGTAAGGTTTTCACACCCTCTCGCTTACCAATATCCTCAATTTCTTTTGAAGCAACAGCAGCTTGAGAACCAGCGACAGACTCGGGCCAACCAGGACGCAGAGCTTTCCTCCGGCTTACCCGATGTAACCAGGAAGCGTCGGACTGAGGTTATCTCCGACTTACATTTTGTTTTACCTTTGATGGGTTTGATTCGCCAACCTCTCAATTCATCTGACTCCAACTATCAGGATACCTCCCCTTCTTCTGATGAGTCGATGCAATCGAACATGCCGGCTTTCAAAACGGCTCCCAGGTAATATAACCTTTCTTACTTTGAATTTATCCATACTTATGCTTTGATACTTATCCTTCCACTTTGATTGACAGTGGGCAAGTATAGCCCAGCAAGAGGGCAAAGAAGAATAAGCCGTCCCAAGACACGGTGGTTACTGAACCGGTGCTTGACTCATCTGTTCCAGACAGCTCCACACATCAGCCGCCGCCTGAACCGGCTTCTGACATTCCAGAGCCAACTTCTGACCCGCCTGCCGAAGACGTGATTCATAACTCGGATGACCCGGAAGTTCCTAGCCTGGCCAAGACGGCTGACCCGGAGGTTGAAATTGTGAAGAGCCAATACGTTGAACCGGGCCGGCCTACTGCCGTTGTCCAATGCACCGCCAAGGAGGAGTTTGCCCAGCGCCGTAAGTCCAACAAAGACCTCACTGACTATTCTCACCTAAGTATTGATGACATAGTCTCAGGCTATCTGAACCAAGTACATAGTAGTCGTGACCTGGAAATTGACATGGTGAAGCAAATACAACATAAATCTGAGGTAAAATTTAAGCTTTCACTCTGAATCTTACTTACTGTACCAGCCCCCAAGTCTATTGCTTATGAATGAATATGCTATAGACTTAATAATCTGCTAGCTATTAGTTTTGTCCGGTTTAAATTGAATATGTTTAACCCGGAGACAACATGAAACTTTAAATTTGGGTTACATTAGCCCCCAAGTGTCAAGTACCTTTACTTGTAAAGTGCTTGAGACTTAATATGTGTGACTTGGTAAAATAGACTAAAGATTCTTTAAACATACATTAGCCCCCAAGTGCCAAGTATCTTTACTTGTAAAATACTTGGGACTTTAAATGTTATCTTACCAAGATTCTTACCATACCCTGATGTCAATGCAGGCCACCATAAGTCAATTTGAGGCAGAGATTGCCGATTTGAAGAGCCAGATGAAAACCCAAGAGCTCGAAGCTCAGAAAGCCAATTCCAAGTTTGAATTCAGTATCTCTGAACAAGAGAAGCTGAAGAAAAATTTTGAATCAGAAAAGAAGGCTTGGGTTGATGAGAGGGCTTCACTAGTGACCCGGGCTGAAACAGCGGAGGCATCTCTTGCCGAGGCAACAAATGAGTTGTCCGACTTAAAGCGGCACATATCCCAAATGGTCTCAGCTATCTTTGGTAAGTCGCCCGAAAATATTGTAATCTTTCAAGAGTTCTCATAATAATTGCATCTGGCTTACTTGTTATATCTGTGAATACGCAGGCCCCAGGAGTACCAACCTTAAGGAAAATATGCTGGTCAAGCTTAAGGCGGTGTATACCTTGGTAGAGCAGCTGTACTCCGGGTCACAGCGTGCGTTAACCGCTGTGGCTTTATCAAATACCTCTCCCTGGCTCCTGCAAGACGTGTTGAGACTTCTGTCGGTGCTACCTCAACGTATTCAAGACTTAAGGCGGGCATCTGCGAGAATCGGAGCCGTGGCTGCGTTGAGTCGGGCAAAAGCATGGGTGCCAGAGCTTGACCTTGCTGACCTCTCCCTTGGATATCCAAGTCTTAAGGAAGACGGTGCTGCTTTTGGCGAACAGGACTTCACTGCCTGTGTCAAGGTCATGCGCCCTCTAGCGACTCTCATTGGGGAGGATACTGATCTCACCAAGTATTCGCCGGGTTATGATAGCGAGAATCGGAGAATCCCAAATGTCCCTTATGACCAAGTCAGCCTGCTCCCGCCAACGCGTAAGCATACCTTTGCCCCTGAAGTGGACCCGGCCAGTTTAATAGTTGATGAAGCTGAATTTGAAGCTTTGAGCAGCATTGACTGGGCCTCGTCCACCTTCCAGGACGCAACAACCGAAGGAGAGGCGGGCAAGGATAACCCGGAGTCATCAAGCCAGCCGGAGGCATAAGCCGCCAGACAGGTTATAACTTGTCAAAGAACAATGCTTCACTTATTCAGACTTGGGGAGTCTTGTAGTAGGATAGAAAAACTCCTTAATGATTGTCATGCCTTATGGTACTTATTGCTTTTGTTAAGCCGCCAGTACTATTTCCATCTTGCTTATGTTAATCAAGTGGTTCCTTGCTATTTCTCCTTGCTCCGTTTTAATCTGCACGTAAAACAGGCAAGGCTTCCTGGACAGTTTACTGCACCAGCGGGTTATAGAATATTGATAACCCGGACATGATCAAAAAATCATATGTATAAGCCGGTTCATGATTAGTTAAAACATAATCATAACAGCATACCTGCAACCCTTTTTGATAACCCCTCCGGATCATATAAGTTTTTACCTGGCACTTGATAGAACCTAAAGTAACTGATATAAAACCGGAAAGATCAAAAACCATCTCCTCAAGAGGGTTTCAAGGATAGTGAAAATAGCCATACTTGCAAATGTTCACAGGCTCCTGATTCGAATACGATCAGAAAAACCGTTCCAAAGGGGTTAAGCTAAGATTCGGATACGATCATATAGCCCCCAGTGGCTTTGGCGATGCCGATCAAGTGGGTATCGATGGCTATGTTCTCTTTGGTTCGAATACGACCTATGTTTGAACAGGAAGCCCCCAAGTGAACATTAGAGTTGTTTAATGACGCTGATTCGAATACGATCCACGTCAGACCCAAAGGGGTTAAGATATGATTCAAATTTGATCAGGAAGCCCCCAAGTGGGTTTGGCAATATGCCGATCAAGTGGGTATCGACAGCTATGTTCTCTTTGGTTCGAATACGACCTATGTTTGAACAGGAAGCCCCCAAGTGACCAAAGCTAGATTCAGATATGATCATAAGCTGGACCAAATGGAAAGCCGGATTCAGATATGATCCGTCCCCCTGTTGGCAGTGTCCGTCACCTGATAAAGAAAACATGAAACATTTCTTTATGGGAAAAAAGGACAGAGGTCCTGCTTTATTGCTTTATATAATATGTACATTATAAAAAGTATCTTAAAGAAGAAAATTAAGTATAATAAGGCCGGAGATGAGCTATATTCCACGGCCGGCAGGTCTCCTCCTCCGATTTAAAGGAGTCCTTGCGATCTCGAATATCGATGAGATAATATGACCCGTTGAGCAGATTCTTGCTGACCACAAAGGGTCCTTCCCAAGGCGGGGATAGCTTGTGCATATCAGACTGATCTTGGATGAGCCGGAGCACCAAGTCGCCTTCCTGAAAGGTTCTGCTCCTAACCCGGCGGCTGTGATAGCGGCGCAGGTCTTGCTGGTAAATCGCCGAGCGGGCTATTGCTAAGTCTCGCTCCTCGTCCAACAAGTCAAGTGCATCCTAACGAGCCTTTTCGTTATCCGCCTCAACAAGCCACCACTCGGGGTGAGTCATGTCGGATGTCACTTGGCAGGACTGCCTCTGCTCCATAGACCATGAAGAAAGGTGTGTATCCCGTGGACCTGTTAGGCATAGTGTTGATGCTCCATAACACGGAGGGTAACTCCTCCACCCAACAACCCGGAGTCCGCTGTAATGGGACCAAGAGCCGGGGTTTGATGCCTTTCAGAATCTCTTGATTAGCTCTCTCTGCTTGACCATTGGATTGAGGATGAGCAACAGCCGAGACATCAAGCCGGATATGTTCTCTTTGACAGAACTCTTCCATGGCACCCTTAGAGAGATTAGTGCCATTATCAGTTATAATGCTATGTGGAAAGCCAAAACGAAAGATCACCTTTTTCATGAACTGAACCGCTGTGGCTGCATCACACTTACTGACCGGCTCTGCCTCAACCTACTTGGTAAACTTGTCCACTGCTACTAGCAGATGTGTCTTTTTGTCCTTAGACCTTTTGAAAGGTCCAACCATGTCAAGCCCCCAAACTGCAAACGGCCAGGTGATTGGGATCATCCTTAACTCTTGAGAGGGCACATGAGCTCGTCGTGAGAACTTTTGACACCCGTCACATTTGCTGACCAGATCTTCTGCATCAGCGTGAGCCGTCAACCAATAGAAACCGTGACGAAAAGCCTTGGCCATGAGGTATTTTGACCCGACATGATGGCCACAATCCCCTTCATGGATCTCACGAAGTATTTCTTGGCCTTCTGCAAGTGACACACAGCGTTGAAACGCCCCTGTGACGTTGAGGTAATGTAACTCACCATTAACAATCATCATGGATTTGGAGCGCCTAACAATTTGTCTTGCCAATGTCTCATCCTCCGGTAATTCACCCCGGGTCATATAAGCCGAGTAAGGCACCGTCCAATCCGGGATAACACGAAGAGCCGCCACCAGTTGTGCCTCCGGGTCTGGCACTGCTAAGTCCTCCTCGGTAGGTACCTTGACAGAAGGGTTATGTAACACATCAAGAAAGGTGTTGGGTGGCACCGGCTTATGTTGGGATCCCAACCGGCTTAAAGCATCAGCCGCCTCGTTCTTCCTTCGATCAATGTGCTCCACTTGATAACCCGTGAAGTGACCAGCCACAGCATCTACTTCACGCCGATAAGCCGCCATGAGGGGGTCTTTGGAATCCCACTTGCCTGACACTTGTTGAGCCACCAAATCTGAGTCACCCAAGCATCGTACCTGGCTTAGGTTCATCTCCTTAGCCATCCGGAGACCATGGAATAATGCCTCATATTCAGCTACATTGTTAGTACATGGAAACATAAGCCGGAGTACATAAAAAAATTTGTCACCTCAAGGGGAAGTTAACACCACTCCAGCCCCCGAGCCTTCTAGCTGCCTGGACCCGTCAAAGTGAATAGTCCAATATGTGTTATCCGGCTTCTCCTCAGGTGCCTGCAGCTCTGTCCAATCATTGATGAAGTCCACCAAGGCCTGAGACTTAATAGCTGTCCGAGGCATGTATTTCAAGCCATGAGGCCCAAGCTCAATAGCCCACTTGGCGACTCGTCATGTGGCCTCCCTGTTCTGAATGATGTCTCCCAAAGGGACATAACTTACCGCAGTTATAGGATGGCTTTGAAAATACTGCTTCAACTTCCGGTTTGCCATGAACACCCCATAAACAAGCTTTTGCCAGTGTGGGTACCTTTGCTTGGATTCAATGAGCACCTCACTGATGTAGTAAACCGGCCGTTGAACCGGATGCTCCTTGCCGGCTTCCTTACGCTCCACCACGATGGCAACGCTGACGGCTCGCAAATTGGCAGCCACATACAACAGCAAGGGCTCTTTGTCAATTGGAGCCGCAAGAACTGGCGGCTCAGACAATTGTCTCTTTAAGTCCTCAAAAGCAGCATTAGCGGCCTCACTCCAAACAAAAGTGTTAGTTTTCTTCATCATCTGATATAATGGGAGGGCCTTCTCACCGAGCCGACTTATGAACCGACTTAAGGAGGCGGCGCGACCCGCTAGTCGCTGAACATCATTGATGCACGCCGGTTTAGCCAGAGAGGTAATCGCCTTAATCTTCTCCGGGTTAGCTTCGATGCCTCTGTTGGACACCAGAAAGCCCAAAAGCTTGCCTGCAGGAACACCAAACACACATTTGGCCGGGTTAGGCATCATCTTGTAGACCCGGAGATTATCAAAGGTCTCCTTTAAGTCAGATATCAAGGTTTCCTTTTCTCTGGACTTCACCACAATGTCATCCACATAAGCATGGACATTACGCCCGATTTGGTCGTGCAAACAGTTCTGCACACACCGCTGATAAGTCGCCTGGGCACTCTTGAGCCCAAATGGCATAGACACATAACAGAAGGCTCCAAACGGAGTGATGAAAGCCGTCTTCTCCTAGTCCTTAACTGCCATCTTAATCTGATGATAACCGGAGTAAGCATCCAAAAAGCTCAAACGCTCACAACCCGCCGTAGCATCAATGATTTGATCAATATGGGGGAGAGCAAAAGGGTCAGCCGGAAAAGCCTTGTTTAAGTCCGTGTAGTCCACACACATCCGCCAGGTGCCATTCTTCTTGAGGACGAGCACCGGGTTAGCCAACCACTACGGGTGAAAAACTTCAATGATAAACCCGACCGCTAAGAGCTGGGCGACTTCTTCCCCGATAGCTTTCCGTCGTTCCTCATTAAAACGGCGAAGAAACTGCCTGACCGGCTTATACTTTGGATCAATATTGAGAGTGTGCTCAGCGAGTTCCCTCGGTACACCCGGCATGTCAGAAGGTTTCCATGCAAAGATGTCCCGGTTCTCACGGATGAACTCGATGAGCGTGCCTTCCTATTTGGGATCCAAGTTGCTGCTGATGCTGAACTGTTTAGAAGAATCACCCGGGGTAAAGTCAACAAGCTTTGTCTCAGCCGCCGACTTCAATTTCAACGCCGGGTCATGCTCTGTAGTCGGCTTCTTCAGGGATGTCATATCCGCCGGGTCAACATTATCTTGATAAAATTTGAGCTCCTCTGCTGCACAGGCCGACTCAGCATAAGCCGCGTCACCTTCTTCACACTCCAATGCCACCTTACGGCTGCCATGTACAGTGATGGTGCCCTTGTAACCCGGCATCTTGAGATGTAAATAAACGTAACACGGTCGGGCCATAAACTTAGCATAAGTCGGCCGTCCAAAGAGAGCGTGGTACGGGCTCCTGACCTTGACCACTTCAAACATCAACTTCTCAGCTCGGGAGTCATGTTCGTCTCCAAAAGCCACCTCCAACTCAATCCTGCCAACTGGGTAAGCCGACTTACCAGGGAAAACTCCATGGAAAACAATGTTGGATGTTCTCAGATTTTTATCAGTCAATCCCATGTGCTGAAAGGTCTCGTAGTAAAGGATGTTGATGCTACTACCCCCATCCATGAGCACCTTGGTGAACTTATACCCACCAACCTGAGGCACCACTACCAAAGCCAGCTGACCTGGGTTATCAGCCCGCGGAGGATGATCCTCCCTGCTCCATATGATGGGCTGCTCTGACCACCTTAAATAACGAGGAATTGTCGGCTCAACGGAATTCACAGCCCTCTTATGAACCTTCTGGTCACGTTTGCACAAGCTAGTGGTAAACACGTGATACTGTCCGCCACTCAAGTGCTTCGGATGGCTTTGATAACCCGACTGTTGCTGCTGCTGTCCACTTTGACCAGACTGCTGCTGACTGTTACCATCTGGATGCCCCTGAAAACCGGAATTTGAACCGCCGCCCGGGCCATGAAAACCGCCGGCCCCTGAGCCGCCACCAGACCCTTGACCACCGTCGAAGGTGTTGGAATTTTAAACGCCTTCATGATCGCACAATCTTTCCATAGATGTGTGGCCGGCCGCTCCCGGGTGCCGTGTCTCGGGCAGGGCTCATTGAGTAATTGCTCCAGCGACGGGCCTGACCCGCCGGATCGTTGCGGCTTACCTTTACGTCTCGGATTGTTACCTCGTGCGTTGGCATTGGCCACAAACTCCGGGTTGCCATCCGCCTTACGCTTATTGCCGCCTTGATTCCCCGGGTTATGCTGCTGACCCTTTCCATTGCCGTTCCGTTTTCCCTTCCCTGTCTTTTCATCGTCAGACGCGGGATCCTTGGTACTATCAGAATCGGAGTATTTGACTAAAGCCGCCATCAGCGTACCCATATTTGTGAGGTCACGCTTAAGGCGCCCCAGTTTCATCCTCAGCGGCTCAAAACGGCAATTTTTCTCCAACATAAGAACTGCAGACCCGGCGTCCATCTTATCAGAAGAATGAATTATCTCCTTGACCCGGCGTACCCAATGGGTGGTGGATTCACCTTCCTCTTGCTTGCAATCCGTCAAGTCCACAATCGACATAGATTGTTTACAGGTGTCCTTGAAGTTCTGGATGAAACGGGCTTTTAACTCGCCCCATGAGCTAATGGAATTGGGTGGCAAGCCTTTTAGCCACGACCGGGCCATTCCATCTAACATCATGGTGAAATATTTAGCCATTGCCGCGTCACTGACTTCCAGCAACTCCATGGCCATCTCATAACTCTCAATCCACGCCCCGGGCTGTAAATTGGCTGTGTAATTTGGTACCTTTCGAGGTCCCTTGAAGTCCTTGGGCAGACGTACATCGCGCAAAGCCGGCACCAGGCAAGGGACACTGCCGGTTCTAGTGGCTACTCCCGCCTCAACAGATGTCATTGGATACTCCGGGTGATCATTCTCTTGACGTACTTGGTCCTGCGCCGGGTTATAGCCCCCGGGCTGGTTACGTCGTTGGGCATTACTTGACAAAGCTTCCGACTCCATGCGTCTGCTGTAACTCGGGATCCGGTTCTGGCGAGGTGGTGCTACCCAGGGCGGGGGAGTTGAGTGAATCCTGTCCCGGCTGTAAGAATAGGTCTCCTGCTGAGCCAGGGCTATCTGGAGGAGCTCTCTGACCCTCCGGGTTTCCACCGCCGTCGGGTCATCTCCTTCCATAGGAAGAGCCGCTAAACGTGTTGAAGCTGTGATCAAGTTCTCCATGGGGTTGGAAAAGTGACCCGGTGGAATCGGCACATAACACTGTGGTGGCATGCTCACGTGAGGCGGCACCATATCCCGGGGCTGAGCCGGTCCTCCTGTTCCGGCTGTCATAAGCCGATCGGCCTCTGGCGGGTTACTAGGGCCGGCTCCGGGTGTAGCAAAGAGAACCCGGGGGTCGTAATTTGGAGGTAAACGGGACTGCGTTTTCTGATGTCTCCTCCTCATCACCTCATTGGATGCGTTTAAGCTCATCGTGAGCTGGTAAGCTTCTGACTGCAAGCGTTGTGCCCAGGCGTCGAGAGCCGCCCGCTCCGCAGCTAGTCTGGTATCCTCAGCTGCCAAAGCCTCCTTGGCATGAGCTATCTCCTCACGCACTTGAGCTACAGCTGCATCATGCTCATCCTTATCTGCAGGAATAACCGTGGCGGTTAACAGGGCCGTAAGCTTGTCCATGAGATCTATTAGCACCTGAGCCAGTGGGCGCACGGGGCCTCCTGCCCCGGCTGCTCCTGACCCAGACGTGATCGCTGCTGCCGCTGTAGAATTTGAACCGGGCTGAGTTCCAGCCATGAAGATTCCGGCCCATCTTGGCGGCTCATCAAGGTCCGGAATACTGATGCCATCGGAACAGCCCCCGAGCGCGCCGTCTTGTACCGGATACAACGAATCTGTTGAGCCGACGGACGAGTCACCGTCTAAATGGACGGCCGTCTCACCCCCATCTTCAGAGCCAGAAAGTTCTTCTCCGTGGACGCAACCCACGAAGGCACGCCTCATGACCGGCTGAGTCCGGATCTTCCTCGCACGCTGAGCCGTCTCGACGAGGTCGGTGCAGTTGTCCGGCTCAGGGCCCGGCACACCGATCCGGCCGATGAAGACGTGGATTCGCTGAAGGGGACCCGGTATCCGTACTCAACTGAGCCGGCGTCGGGACCCCAGCCTTCGTCGTTGATGTAGATCTTGCCGCGATGACTCTTGGTCATCCGGCCCACTACGTACCCCTTGAGCCCTACGAAGTTGCCCTTCAAGAACTCAAATCCACCGTGCGCTGGCCCCACGGTGGGCGCCAACTGTCGTGGAATAGTCACGTCAGATGTCCTCGTGAAATGTAACGCCCCAAGACCGACGCTCCAGAAGACTTCCAGCTACTCTGAGTTTCGTCGTGTGATTTGTTTTGTTTGTTGCATCTCTTGCATTGCATCATGACATCATGCCATCATATCATTAATTTTATAACTCTTTCAAATAAATTGTCTGGATCTTCGGTCCATTTAAATCGAGGGAAGGTTGACTTCTCTTTATAACATACCCTCCCGATATAAGGGAGCTATAAGAAAATATTCCATTTATCTGGAAGCCTTCGAAACAAACTTGCATTTTAAATCTCTCTCGTTTTCAAATATTCTATGTCTTGATCTTTCTCCAAATACTTAAATTCCAGTTGTGGCACTTTGAAATATGTCAAAGTAGCTCCATGCCAGTTTTCAACTCAACTTGTATTTATTTGGTCCTCCAAATAGATATTTTGCTTCTATCTCTTTTTTGTAAACAGAAAAGGATTTTCCCCTTCTTTTCTTTTAATCCAGCCTGCTAGGCCTCCTGGCCTTTTCCCCCCTCCACCGAAATGGCCCAAGGCCCACCTAAACCCTTCCTAACCCTAGCCCCTCGCTCAGCCTGATCCCCATTCTCTCGATCCCCTCTCTCCAGCGCCGCCACAGGGGAGGAGCCCCTCGTACCAGTGCCCGATCCCCTTGCCCTACTCTCGAGCCCACACCTCTCTCGCTTTCTATCCCGATCCGCCGCCGTCGTGGCCTGGCGCCCCCTAGCCTCATCAGCGCCCACGCCTCCTCCTTCCTCCGTTCGACTCGTTCCGGCTGGGGACATGCACACACAGAGGATCGCCGCCCTTGCCTCATCCTCTCCTCCTCCGCGCCCCTTCCCCTCGTCTCCCTCCTCGTGCCAGGGAGAGGAGCTCCCTCTTCCTCGTCGTCCTTCGGCTCGTCATCGCTCCGGCCTCTCCTTCCTCACGCTTCACCACCAGTGTCCAAACCGCCCCGACCTCGCCGCCGGCAGCAGAAGCAGCTGCTGCACCCTCTCGCTGACGCCGCGCCCGGATCTTCCCCGACAATCCTCCTGCTCCGCCGACCTGGTCCGCCTCGTCGCCGTCCTCCCAGCGCCGCCTCGAGCTCATCATCGCCTTGCTTCGCCTCCTGGCATGCAATAGCAGCATCCACTTCGTCCCTCTTTGGCCTTCGACCCCTGCTCGACGCCAAGACCGCTGCTCCATGTCCCCGTGGACGCCAAGTTCTTTTCGGAGACCTCTCCAAGACCAGGATATACCAAGACCCGTTCGTGGATTTCTTCAAGTTCGAGCACCGCTGAACGAGGGTTTTTGCCTTTCTCATTTTGGATGCACCAAGTTCCTGTTCGAAAGTACGTCTACATGGACAACTACTGTCGACCCCGGAGACATCGGATGTGTCAAGTCCCTCTTCGAGACGTGTACCACTACTTCCACTACCGTCACCCCGAAGATGTTGGATTCGTCAAGTGCCTCTTCGAAACGAACGTGTACAACTACCGCCGACATGTACGACTACGAAACGTGTACGACTACTTCCCCTACGACACGTGAATGACTACTTCCCTCGACAATTTCGAACCGCCCCGAAACGCACGCTTCGAAGGTATAACCCCGAGACGACCGCCGTGGACCGAATGCATGTGTTGAATGAGATGCACTGTTTGGACCATGTCCCGAATTGATCCTTGCACGTTCCTCATCGTTTTCCATGCCGTCGATCCGTGGGAACCCGGTAACCGGGATCACCCCATCACCTTTTGCATGACACACTCATCCGCACACTTGCTCTTTTGCACCGGTATCTCAATGAGTTGTCGGATCATCGGAATGTTGCCGTGGCACCCCTTTCGTTCCGCCATGGTGATAAATGCTTCATAACATGCTCATGTCAACGTTCCCATAAAATTGCTTAAAACTTGCATATGTCATCCATATCATGATAACAACATTTAAAATGTTTAAAATTGTTGTTGCATTAAATTGCTAAATAATATAGGGGTTTTTCCGGAATTGTTGTCTGTTGTTCCGGCCTCATTTAAACTTGCCTAGATAGGTAGTTTAATTATGCTTCACCTCTTGCCATGTTTAACAACATTTAATATTGTTTGGTAGCTTAAACGAGATTAAACTAAATATGTTAATGTGGTGTTTTGTCAATATGCAACTTGTTGCATATTGAGCTCCACTTAACTTGTAGTATTGTTTGTTGCACTTTGCCATGCCATGCCTCATTAAACCGGACATGCATCATACTTGATTGTGCATCATGCCATGTCTTTGTGATGGTTTTTTACCAGATTGTTTGCTTCTTTCCGGGTTGCTTCTCTCATTAGCTTCGGTTTCGTTCCGGAGTTGTGAGGATTCGTTCGACTACGTTGGTTCGTCTACTTCATCGACTCGTTCTTCTTCCTAGCAGGATTTCAGGCAAGATGACCGCTACCCTGGATCTCACTACTATCATTGCTATGCTAGTTGCTTCGTTCTATCGCTTTGCTGCGCTACCTATCTTTTGCTCTTCAAGCCTCCCAAATTGCCATGTCAGCCTCTAACCTTTGACACCCTTCCTAGCAAACCGTTGTTTGGCTATGTTACCGCTTTGCTCAGCCCCTCTTATAGCATTGTTAGTTGCAGGTGAAGTTGAAGATTGCTCCATGGTGGACAGGGTTATGTTGGGATATCACAATATCTCTTATATTATTAATGCATCTATATATTTGGTAAAGGGTGGAAGGCTTGGCCTTATGCCTGGCGTTTTGTTCCACTCTTACCGCCCTAGTTTCCGTCATACCGGTGTTATGTTCCCGGATTTTGCGTTCCTTACGCGGTCGGGTGATTTATGGGACCCCCTTGACAGTTCGCTTTGAATAAAACTCCTCCAGCAAGGCCCAACCTTGGTTTTACCATTTGCCTCACCTAGCCCTTTTTCCCTTGGGTTTCTGGAGCCCGAGGGTCATCTTTATTTTAGCCCCCCCCCCCCGGGGCCAGTGCTTGTCTAAGTGCTGGTCCGAACCGAGTAGACTGCAGGGCCCCCTCGGGGAAACTCGAGGTCTGGTTTTACTCGTAGGATGTCTCATCCGGTGTTGCCCTGAGAACGAGATATGTGCAGCTCCTATCGGGATTGTCGGCGCATCGGGCGGCTTTGCTGGTCTTGTTTTACCATTGTCGAAATGTCTTGTAAACCGGGATTACGAGACTGATCGGGTCTTCCTGGGAGAAGGTATATCCTTCGTTGATCGCGAGAGCTTATCATTGGCTAAGTTGGGACACCCCTGCAGGGTATAAACTTTCGAGAGCCGTGCCCGCGGTTATGTGGCATATGGGAATTTGTTAATGTCCGGTTGTAGATAACTTGACACCAGATCCGAATTAAAATGCATCAACCGCGTGTGTAGCCATGATGGTCTCTTCTCGGCGGAGTCCGGGAAGTGAACACGGTTTCTGTGTTATGATTGACGTAAGTAGGAGTTCAGGATCACCTCTTGATCATTGCTAGTTGACGACCGTTCCTTTGCTTCTCTTCTCGCTCTCATTTGCGTATGTTAGCCACCATACTTGCTTAGCCGCTGCTGCAACCTCACCACTTTACCCCTTCCTTTCCCTTTAAGCTTTGCTAGTCTTGATACCCATGGTAATGGGATTGCTGAGTCCTCGTGGCTCACAGATTACTACAACAACAGTTGCAGGTACAGATTATGCGATGATCATGATGCGAGAGTGATGTTTTGCTTGTTTGGAGTTCTTCTTCTTCTTCTTCTTCGATCAGGGGATAGGTTCCAGGTCGGCAGCCTGGGCTAGCAGGGTGGACATCATTTGAGTTTCTGTTTGTGTTTCATCCATAGTCGGATGGTGCTCTTATGTAAGATGATGTTGTATTTGTGTGGCTTTGTATGCCTCTTATATGTATCCCCATCTATTATGTAATGTTGATGTAACGATATCCACCTTGCAAAGCATGTCAATATGCGATTCTATCCTTGGTGGGACCTTCGAGTCTCTTTAGGATAGTATCGCATATTGGGCGTGACATGAAAGGACTTAGTTGTGGAGCCATCGCAACTAGGAAGCTTGAAGGGGTTAAATCGGGACAAGGGACACGAGAGAGTTTATACTAGTTCGGCCCCTTACGGTGAAGGTAAGGCCTACGTCTAGTTGGGTTGGTATTGATGTTTCGATAACCAGGGAGCAAGACACGCTATGCCCGGTTCTCGATGTGTTGTTTCTTTCCCTAAGTCGCCAGCAGGTCGTCCCCTTATATACACGGGTTGACGCCCACCGGCTTACAGAGTCCCGGTCGGCTTATAAACAGAGTCCGGCTTGGTGACCAGTTAAATCTACCTTACTTTACAAGTCATGCCATCATGGCAGTTTACTACAATGGGCTTAAGCCTCCCGTGGGCCTTAAGCTCTTTATTGAACCACCATCTTCATGCTTGGCCTTGGGCTTCCTCTGATGAGTACTCTTTGCGTAACCCGGCCCCTCCTGGGCGGCTTACACAAATAGTCATATCCCCAACAATACCTCTTTCAGAAATTTTATGCCCCAAGACAATACCTTCATTAACCATAAAGTGGCACTTCTCCCAATTCAAGACGAGACTAGTATCTTCGCATCTCTGCAAAACTTGATCAAGGTTGCTCAAGCAATCATAAAAAGAAGACCCATAAACGGAGAAATCATCCATGAAAACCTCACAAATCTTTTCACAAAAGTCAGAGAATATAGCCATCATGCATCTTTGAAAGGTAGCAGGTGCATTACATAAACCAAAAGGCATACGTCTATAAGCAAAAGTACTGAAAGGGCAAGTAAAAGTGGTCTTTTCTTGATCCTCCGCTGACACATGTATTTGAGAGAACCCAGAGTAACCGTCTAGAAAGCAAAAATGTGTGTGTTTAGATAATCTTTCTAGCATTTGATCAATAAAAGGTGGAGGGTAATGATCCTTTTTAGTAGCTTTATTTAACTTACAAAAATTAATTACCATCCTATAACCTGTAATAATTCTTTGCGGGATCAATTCATCTTTATCATTAGGAACAACAGTAATACCTCCCTTCTTAGAGACACAATGGACAGGACTTACCCACTGACTATCAGCAACGGGATAAATTATACCTGCCTCAAGGAGCTTTAGTATTTCCTTTCTTACCACTTCTTTCATCTTAGGATTTAACCGTCATTGGTGATCAATAACTGGTTTGGCGTCTTCCTCCAACTTTATTTTGTGTTGGCATAGAGTGGGACTAATGCCCTTAAGATCATCAAGAGTATATCCAATAGCAGCACGGTGCTTCTTCAAAGTTTTCAATAATCTCTCCTCTTCCTGCTCTGAAAGGTTAGCACTAATAATAACAGGATATATCTTCTTTTCATCAAGATAAGCATATTTAAGAGTATCAGGTAATGGTTTAAGCTCAAACATGGGATCACCCTTGGGTGGTGGAGGATCCCCTAGGATTTCAACCGGCAAGTTGTGTTTCAAAATAGGTCCCTGTTTAAAGAATACTTCATCTATTTCCCTTCTTTCATTCATAAACATATCATTTTCATGGTCTAGCAAATATTGTTCTAACAGATCAATAGGAGGCACGACAATAGAAGCAAGACCAATAATTTCATCCTTACTAGGCAATTCTTTATCATGGGGTTGTCTACGGAATTTAGCAAAATTGAACTCATGAGACATATCTCCCAAACCAATAGTAACAACATCCTTTTCGCAAACTATCCTAGCATTGACAGTATTCAAGAAGGGTCTACCAAATATAATGGGACAAAAGTCATCTTGTGGGGAACCAAGAACAAGAAAATCAGCAGGATATTTAACTTTCCCACACAAGACTTCAACATCTCTAACAATCCCAATTGGTGAAATAGCATCTTTGTTGGCAAGCTTAATTGTAACATCAATTTCTTCTATCTCAGCAGGTGCAATATCATGCATAATTTCTTGGTATAAGGAATGAAGTATTGCACTAGCACTAGCACCCATATCACATAAGCCACGATAACAATGATCTCCTATTTTAACAGAATTAACAGGCATGCCTACAACAGGTCTATGTTTCTTAGCATCGGGTCTAGCAATTCTAGCAGCTTCATCACAGAAGTAAATAACATGCCCTTCAATATTATCGGCCAAGAGATCTTTAACCATAGAAATACTAGGTTCAACTTTAATTTTCTCAGGTGGTGTATATGTTCTAGTATTACTCTTACGAACCACAGTTGAAGCTTTAGCATGATCCTTTATCCTAACAGGGAAAGGTGGTTTCTCAACATAAGTAGTAGGAATAATAGGATCATTATAAGTGATAGTCTTTTCTTCAACTTTAATTGGTGCAACTACTTTTACTTCAGTGGGTGGATTATATTTAAACCTGTTCTACTTAGGGAGGTCAACATGAGTAGCAAATGATTCACAGAAAGAAGCTACTATCTCAGAGTCTAGTCCATATTTAGTGCTAAATCCACGAAAAGCATCGGTATCCATAAAAGATTTAACACAATCAAACTTAGGTGTTATACCTGACTCCTTACCTTCATCGATATCCCAATCTTCAGAGTTGTGTTTAATTCTTTCCAATAAATCCCATTTGAATTCAATAGTCTTCATCATAAAAGACCCAGCACAAGAGGTATCGAGCATGGAGCAATTGTTGAGAGAAATCCGAGCATAAATTTTTTGAATAATCATTTCTCTTGAGAGCTCATGATTGGGGCATGAATATAACATTGACTTAAGCCTCCCCCAAGCTTGAGCGATGATTTCTCCTTCGTGGGGCAAAAATTATATATATAATTACTATCACGATGAACAAGATGCATAGGATAAAACTTTTGGTGAAATTCCAATTTCAATCGTTTGTAGTCCCATGATCCCATGTCATCACATAGCCTATACCATGTCAATGCATCTCCCTTCAAAGATAAAGGGAAAACCTTCTTCTTGACAACATCATCGGGCATACCTGCAAGCTTAAATAATCCACAAACTTCATCCACATAGATTAGGTGTAAATCGAGATGCAATGTTCCATCTCCTATAAAGGGATTAGCTAGCAGTTTCTCTACCATACCCGAAGGAATTTCAAAGTAAACATTTTCAGTAGGTTGAGGAGCAACTCTTTTCTCTACTGGTCGGGGTGAAGATACCCCAAACAAGCCCCTCAAAGGATTATGTTCCATAGTAACAGGTAACAGTAAATTTCAGCACACTATATGAATGTTTCCTTACCAAGTTCCAGTTACCAAAGGCGCTTCACTCCCCGGCAATGGTGCCAGAAAAAGTCTTGATGACCCACAAGTGTAGGGGATCTATCATAGTCCTTTCGATAAGTAAGAGTGTCAAACCCAACAAGGAGCAGAAGGAAATGACAAGCGGTTTTCAGTAAAGTATTCTCTGCAAGCACTGAAATTATCGGTAACAAATAGTTTTGTGATAAAGTAATTTGTAACGGGTAACAAGCAACAAAAGTAAATAAGGTGCAGCAAGGTGGCCCAATCCTTTTTGTAGCAAAGGACGAGCCTGGACAAGTTCTTATATAGAGAAAAGCGCTCCCGAGGACACATGGGCATTATTGTCAAGCTAGTTTTCATCACGCTCATATGATTCGCATTCGTTACTTTGATAATTTGATATGTGGGCAGACCAGTGGTTGGTTACTGCCCTTTCTTAGACAAGCATCCCACTTATGATTAACCCCTGTTGCAAGCATCCGCAACTACAAAAGAAGTATTAAGGTAAACCTAACCATAGCATGAAACAAGTGGATCCAAATCAGCCCCTTACGAAGCCACGCATAAACTATGGTTTAAGCTTCTGTCACTCTAGCAACCCAGCATCTACTTATTACTTCCCAATGCCTTCCTCTAGGCCCAAATAATGGTGAAGTGTCATGTAGTCGACGTTCACATAACACCACTAGAGGAGAGACAACATACATCTCATCAAAATATCGAACGAATACCAAATTCACATGACTACTAATAGCAAGACTTCTCCCATGTCCTCAAGAACAAACGTAACTACTCACAAAGCATATTTATGTTCATTATCAGAGGGGTATTAATATGCATTAAGGATCTGAACATATGATCTTCCACCAAATAAACCAACTAGCATCAACTACAAGGAGTAATCAACACTACTAGCAACCCATAGGTACCAATCTGAGGTTTTGGTACAAAGATTGGATACAAGAGATGAACTAGGGTTTGAGAGGAGATGGTGCTGGTGAAGATGTTGATGGAGATTGACCCCCTCTCAATAAAAGGATCGTTGGTGATGATGATGGTGATGATTTCCCCTGCCGAAGGGAAGTTTTCCCGGCAGAACAGCTCCGCCGGAGCCCTAGATTGGTTCCGCGAAGGTTCTGCCTCGTGGTGGTGGAGTTTCGCCCCGTAAGCTTGCTTATGATTTTTTTACGGGGTAAAAGACTTCATATAGCAGAAGATGGTCACAGAAGGCTGCCAGGGGGGCCCACGAGGTAGGGAGGCACACCCAAGGGGTAGGGCGCGCCCCCCACCCTCGTGGACGGTGGGTGGCCCCCCTCTGGAACTTCTTCTGCTCAATATGTTTTATTAATCCCAAAAATGACTTTCGTGGAGTTTCAGGACTTTTGGAGTTGTGCAGAATAGGTCTCTAATATTTGCTCCTTTTCCAGCCCGGAATCCCAACTGCCGGCATTCTCCCTCTTCATGTAAACCTTGTAAAATAAGAGAGAATAGGCATAAGTATTGTGACATAATGTGTAATAACAGTCCATAATGCAATAAATATCGATATAAAAGCATGATGCAAAATGGACGTATCAGCCACCAAAAAACCAATCGGGACCCTGTTTCGGCACCCTGCCGAAGGGGGGATCCCTCACCGGTGGCCATCTTCATCATCCCGGCGCTCTCCATGATTAGGAGGGAGTAGTTCGCTCTCGGGGCTGAGGGTATGTACCGGTAGCTATGTGTTTGATCTCTCTCTCTCTCTCTCTCATGTTCTTGAGGTGATACGATCTTGATGTACCGCGAGCTTTGCTATTATAGTTGGATCTTATGATGTTTCTCC
Source organism: Triticum timopheevii (assembly GCA_963921465.1). Lineage (NCBI taxonomy): Eukaryota > Viridiplantae > Streptophyta > Magnoliopsida > Poales > Poaceae > Triticum > Triticum timopheevii. The sequence continues at coordinate 353,392,637 of OY997264.1, forward strand.
TCCTCTACCTTCTTGTAATGGATTGAGTTTTCCCTTTGAAGTTATCTTATCGGATTGAGTCTTTATGGATTTGAGAACACTTGATGTATGTCTTGCGTGGGATACCCATGGTGACAATGGGGTATTCTATTGATTCACTTATGTATGTTTTGGTGATCAACTTGCGGGTTCCGTGACCTTGGGAATCTATGCATAGGGGTTGGCACACATTTTCGTCTTGACTCTCTAATAGAAACTTTGGGGCACTCTTTGAAGTTCTTTGTGTTGGTTGAATAGATGAATCTGAGATTGTGTGATGCATATCATATAATCATGCCCACGGATACTTGAGGTGACAATGGAGTATCTAGGTGACATTAGGGTTTTGGTTGATTTGTGTCTTAAGGTGTTATTCTAGTACAAACTCTATGATAAATCGAACGGAAAGAATAGCTTCGTGTTATTTTACTAGGGACTCTTGAATAGATCGATCAGAAAGGATAACTTTGAGGTGGTTTCGTACCCTACAATAATCTCTTCGTTTGTTCTCCGCTATTAATGACTTTGGAGTGACTCTTTGTTGCATGTTGAGGGATAGTTATATGTTCCAATTATGTTATTATTGTTGAGAGAACTTGCACTAGTGAAAGTATGAACCCTAGGCCTTTTTTCCTAGCATTGCAATACCGTTTATGCTCACTTTTACCACTTCTTACCTTGTTTTTTTCTATATTTCAGATTACATATACTCATATCTACCACCCATATTGCACTTGTATCACCATCTCTTCGCTGAACTAGTGCACGTATACAATTTACCATTGTATTGGGTGTGTTGGGGACACAAGAGACTCTTTGTTATTTGGTTGCATGGTTGTTTGAGAGAGACCATCTTCATCCTACGCCTCCCATGGATTGCTAAACCTTAGGTCATCCACTTGAGGGAAATTTGCTACTGTCCTACAAACCTCTGCACTTGGAGGCCCAACAACATCTACAAGAAGAAGGTTGTGTAGTAGACATCAAGCTCTTTTCTGGCGCCGTTGTCGGGGAGGTTAGTGCTTGAGGGTATATCTTTAGATCTTGCAATCGAATCTTTTTGTTTCTTGTTTTATCACTAGTTTAGTTTATAAAAGAAAACTACAAAAAAATGGGATTGAGGGTGCCTCATATGGCTCATCTTTTTAATATCTTTCGTGAAAATAAGGATTCCGATAATTGTGCTCAATTGCTAGAGGAAGAATGCATTAGAATGTTTGGCACTAAATCTTTGAATGATGAGCATGATTGCAATGTTGTTAGTATGAACTCTTTGAATCCATAGTACTAATGATGATTGCACTAGTCATGATGAAAATGTCTCCTATAAGCATGTCAATTTTTGTGGACTGCATAGAGTTTGCAAGTACACACCAAATAGGGAAGATAGATTTTGCAAGAGGCATAAGTATTTAGAAACTAAATGGTTGCAATAGAGGCTAGATGCTTGTGCTGAAAATTTAAAATTTCTTTGCCATCCTTGTGAGCTTTGCAATAAACGTGATTATTTAAATCTCCAATGCAAAAAAATTCATGTTCGAATCGTGTCCAAAAATTGTGATGACTTGATTTACCTTGTGCATCATAATGAACTTAGTTTGCTTGTGGGTTGTGAAGAAATGAAACGTATAACTAAGGATCTTCCAGAATTGTCCTTGATAAAGTTCTTGATTTTGATCCAGAAGAAATTTTTATGTATTGTGCGCTGAATTGCATTGAAAATCCTTATATTGCCAATTACATAAAGAAAAGAAAACAAATAGAAGATGAAGAGAATACTAATGAAAGGGAAGAAACTTCCCAATATCCTCCTATTATTTCTTATGATGAATCAGGTAACGAGGAGGAGCTTTCTATTCAACCAATCTCATTAATAAGGAGCTCAAAAAAGAGGGTTAAACCCACACATGATGTGAAGAAGAAAAAGAAAAGACGGAGAAGCAAAGGTAGAAAGGTATCCCTCTCAAATGATGTTGCTCCTATTACTCATTGTGATGATGATAATTGATATACTATTGGTGCTATCCATACTATAAATGATGAGAGTGATTATGCTTATGATATGAAAAGGCCCAAGCTTGGGGATGCTATGTTTAATGAGGATGACATGTTTGAAAATATATTTGCTGAAATTAATGTTTGTCCCAAGCTTGGGGATGCTACGTTTAATGAAGATGATATTTTTAGCCTCCCAAGTTTTGATGAGCAAATTTATTATGATGATAGCATGCCTCCTACTTATGATGATTATTATGATGAAACTTATGCTATAAAAAGTAGTGATGATTATAAAACTTGTCATGATTATAATTACCCTTTTTCTGAACATTACTCTTTTAATATGGAAACAATTTATAGTATTCGAATCTCTTATGATACTCCCACTATTCCGAATGAGAAGAATTTTGCTTATGTGGAGAGTAATAAAAATTATATGCTTGTGGATCATGAAAAGAATGCTTTATGTGATGGTTATATTGTTGAATTCATTCATGATGCTACTGAAAATTATTATGAGGGAGGAACATATGCTTGTAGGAATTGCAATAATATCAAGTTTCCTCTCTATGTGCTTAAAATCTTGAAGTTATGCTTGTTTTGCCTTCCTATGCTAGTTGATTATTGTTCCCATAAGTTGTTTGCTCACAAAACCCTATGCATAGGAAGTGGGTTAGACTTAAAATTTGCTAGTCATATTCTTCATGATGCTCTCTTTATGTTTCAATTCTTATCTTTTATGTGAGCATCATTGAAACCATCATGCCTAGCTAGGGGCGTTAAACGTTAGTGCTTGTTGGGAGGCAACCCAATTTTATTTTTGTTCCTTGCTTTTTGTTTATGTTTAGTAATAAATAATTCATCTAGCCTCTGTTTAGGTGTGTTTTTATGTTTTAATTAGTGTTTGTGCCAAGTAGAACCTTTGGGAAGACTTGGGTGAAGTCTATGCGATCTTGCTGTAAAAAACAGAAACTTTGTGCTCATGAGATTAGCTCCATTTTTTACTGGAGAGTGATTTTAGGTTGATTATTTTTGCAGATGATTAATAGACAAATTACTCACGTCCACAAATTTATTTAAGAATTTTTGGAGTTAGAGAAGTATTCTAATGATACAGATTACTACAGACTGTTCTGTTTTTGACAGATTCTGTTTTCATTGTGTTGTTTGCTTATTTTGATGAATCTATGTGTAGTATCGGAGGGTATGAACCATAGAGAAGTTGTAATACAGTAGATATTACACCAATATGAATTTATAATGAGTTCACAACAGTACCTAAGTGGTGGTTTTATTTTCTTATAATAACGGAGCTTACGAGTTTTCTGTTGAGTTTTTTGTTGTGAAGTTTTCAAGTTTTGGGTAAAGATTCGATGGACTATGGAATAAGGAGTGGCAAGAGCCTAAGCTTGGGGATGCCCAAGGCACCCCAAGGTAATATTCAAGGATAACCAAGAGCCTAAGCTTGGGGATGCCTCGGATGGCATCCCCTCTTTCGTCTTCATTCATCGGTAACTTTACTTGGAGCTATATTTTTATTCACCACATGATATGTGTTTTTCTTGGAGCGTCATTTTGTTTTATTTTGTTTTTCTTGATGTTTGAATAAAATACCAAGATCTGAAATTCTTAAATGTTAGAGAGTCTTCACATAGTTGCACAATTATTTGACTACTCATTGATCTTCACTTATATCTTTTGGACTAGTTTGTCATTTGCTCTAGTGCTTCACTTATATCTTTTTAGAGCACGACGGTGGTTTTATTTTGAAGAAATTATTGAACTATCATGCTTCACTTATATTATTTTGAGAGTCTTTTAGAACAGCATGGTAATTTGCTTTGTTTATGAATTTAGTCCTAATATGATGGGCATCCAAGATGGGTATAATAAAAACTTTCATATAAAGTGCATTGAATACTAAGAGAAGTTTGATTCCTTATGATTGTTTTGAGATATGAAGATGGTGATATTAGAGTCATGCTAGTGAGTAGTTGTGAATTTGAGAGATACTTGTGTTAAAGTTTGTGATTCCCGTAGCATGCACGTATGGTGAACCGTTATGTGATGACATTGGAGCATGATTTATTTATTGATTGTCTTACTTATGTGTGGAGGTCGGGATCGCGCGATGGTTAACTCCTACCAACCCTTTCCCTAGGAGCATGCGTGTAGTACTTTGTTTTGATGACTTGTAGATTTTTGCAATAAGTATGTGAGTTCTTTATGACTAATGTTGAGTCCATGGATTATACGCACTCTCACCCTTCCACCATTGCTAGCCTCTCTTGTGTCGCGCAACTCTCGCCGGTATCATACACCACCATATACTTTCCTCAAAACAGCCACCATACCTACCTATTATGGCGTTTCCATAGCCATTCCGAGATATATTGCCATGCAACTTTCCACCATTTCGTTTATTATGACACGCTCCATCATTGTCATATTGCTTTGCATGATCATGTAGTTGACATCGTATTTGTGGCAAAGCCACCTTTATAATTCTTTCATACATCTCACTCTTGATTCATTATCCCGGTACACCGCCGGAGGCATCCACATAGAGTCATATTTTGTTCTAAGATTTTTGAGTTGTAAGTAGATAAAAGTGTGACAATCTTCATTGTTAGAGCATTGTCCCATGTGAGGAAAGGATGATGGAATCAATGATTCCCTCAAAAGTTGGGATGAGTCTCCGGACTTTATGAAAAATAAAAGAGGCCAAAGAAGCCCAAATAAAAAAGGAGGCCAAAGAAGCCCACAAAAAATAAGAGAGAAAAAGAGAGAAGGGACAATGTTACTGTCCTTTTACCACACTTGTGCTTCAAAGTAGCACCATGATCTTCATGATAGAGAGTCTCCTATGTTGTCACCTTCATATGCTAGTGGGAATTTTTCATTATAGCACTTGGCTTGTATATTCCAATGATGGGCTTCCTCAAATTGCCCTAGGTCTTCGTGAGCAAGCAAGTTGGATGCACACCCACTTAGTTTCTTTTGATGAGCTTTCATACACTTATAGCTCTAGTGCATCTGTTGCATGGCAATCCCTACTCACTCATATTGATATCTATTGATGGGCATCTCCATAGCCCGTTGATACGCCTAGTTGATGTGAGACTATCTTCTCCTTTTTGTCTTCTCCACAACCACCATCCTATTCCACCTATAGTGCTATGTCCATGGCTCGCGCTCATGTATTGCGTGAAGATTGAAAAACTTTGAGAATACTAAAGTATGAAACAATTGCTTGGCTGAAACCGCGGTTGTGCATGATTTAAATAGTTTGTGTGATGAAGATAGAGCATAGCCAGACTATATGATTTTATAGGGATAACTTTCTTTGGTCATGTTATTTTGAGAAGACATAATTACTTTGTTAGTATGCTTGAAGTCTTATTATTTTCATTCAATATTAAACTTTTGTCTTGAATCTTTCAGATCTGAACATTCGTGCCACAATAAAGAAAATTACATTGATAATTATGTTAGGTAGCATTCCACATCAAAAATTCTGTTTTTATCATTTACCTACTCGAGGACGAGCAGGAATTAAGCTTGGGGATGCTTGATACGTCTCCAACGTATCTATAATTTCTTATTGTTCCATGCTATTATATTATCTGTTTTGGATGTTTTATGGGCTTTACTATGCACTTTTATATTATTTTTGGGACTAACCTATTAACCGGAGGCCCAGTGCAGATTGCTATTTTTTTTGCCTATTTCAGTGTTTCGCAGAAAAGGAATATCAAACGGAGTCCAAACGGAATGAAACCTTCGGGAGAGTTATTTTTGGAACAAACGTGATCCAGAGGACTTGGAGTGGACGTCAAGAAAGAAGCGAGGAGGCCACAAGGCAGGGAGGCGTGCCTGCCCCCCTGGACGCGCCCCCACCCTCGTGGGCCTCTCGCAGCTCCACCGACCTACTTCTTCCTCCTATATATACCCATATACCCCGAAATCATCCAGGAGCATAATAGATCAGGAGTTCCGCCGCCGCAAGCCTCTGTAGGCACCAAAAACCAATCGGGACCCTGCCGGAGGGGGGGATCCCTCACCGGTGGCCATCATCATCATCCCGGCGCTCTCCATGATGAGGAGGGAGTAGTTCACCCTCGGGGCTGAGGATATGTACCAGTAGCTATGTGTTGATCTCTCTCTCTCTCGTGTTCTTGAGGTGATACAATCTTGATGTAACGCGAGCTTTGCTATTATAGTTGGATCTTATGATGTTTCACCCCCTCTACCTTCTTATAATGGATTAAGTTTTCCCTTTGAAGTTATCTTATTGGATTGAGTCTTTAAGGATTTGAGAACACTTGATGTCGGGGATATACCCCGCGGTATGACCTGGCCAGAGTCATAACCCGGCTGGGACTTGGTAAACCGGCGGAGAGTTAAGACAGACAGTTAAGACAGATGGATAAGACAGACGGTAAACCGGTAGGTGGTAAACCGGCAGGTGTTAAGACTGATGATAACCCGGCAGGAGTTAAGTCAGATGATAACCCGACATGTCTTAAGAGAATCATAACCCGGCAGACAATCATAAACTGGCAGACAATCATAAATCGGCAGACCATCATAAACCGGCACCAGTCATAACCTGGCAGACAATGATAACTCGGTTGCCAAGGGTTATGAATCCCAACACATTAAGAAGCCCATGAAGAGAAGTCAGAATAGTTTAAGTCTTAATCCGAGTTGGACTCTACATGTAACCCGCCCCTTCAACATATATGAGGGGCAGGGCACCCCCAAGAGGGGAGAGGGATAATCTTAGGGCTAGACATAACTGGGAGATCCAGACACAACTTGGAGATCCAGTTTACGGCGACTCCCTCATGATGATAATGAGATCTAGCCACAAACAGCATGTAGGGTTGTTACCGGATGATGTTTCCCGGGGCCCGAAGCTATTTAAATCTTTGTCTTGCATTGCGTCTCTCAATTCTGCCCAACCCCTCTCAAGCTACCGCATAGATGTGTTGGCCTCGCGACTAAATCCTCACACTAAGGACATCTGCTGTGACAAATCCATGATAGTTGGCGCCCGCCGTGGGGCCTGCGCACGGTGGTGATGAGTTCTTGGAGGGTTTGAAGGGATCTCTCTTCAGGGATCAAGAAGCTCGCGATTGATCGGATAAAAAAACCCGGCACGGAACGACCGCGGAGGACAACCTGGTGGGGAACAACCTTCGACACAGTTATCAAATTCATCGTTTTATGATCAAGAATCAAGGTTAATTTTGCAGCTAGCGGTACGCGATTTGAAGACAAGAGAAATTATGGTTGTATAGTGTGCGGCCGCCGTAACTAGTCAATCCGTCGAAACCAGATAAATTTTCAGCTGCTGCCTGTTTTGCCGGCGTGTCAAATCCGGATACGTAACTTGCCGAAACTAGCATGGTTAAAGTTTCCATTGCGTTCAGTGCGGATCGCCGAGACAGATGGAAATCCGGAGAAACTTTTGCGGTCACGTTTGGGCATCAAACAATCTGAGGTTCACACGCCACGTGAGATGGAAAGAATCTAAAAATCGGTCAAAGCAATTATGACTCGGAGAAGATCTGGGACATGGGCGTGGACTCTGCTTTTGCCCCGAGTTGCCCGCTCCCCTACTCTGGTTGCTCAGCTGCAGCTCGCCGAGCTGGCGTTTCCTCTAAACCGCCGCCGGTCCTTTCCGTCGCCTCTGTAATGAAGTTGTCGGCGTGCCTCCGCTTTTGTGGCCCCGTCTTCAAGCCGCCAGACTGCGCCAACGTGAGCCGGCCCAGCTCCCCCTGCGTGCACATGCTGCCGCGGATAAACCGCCAGGCGCCAGATTGCGCCACTGTGAGCCGGCCCAGCTCCTCCCGCATGCATGCTGCCACGGATAAACCGACAGCCGCCAGATTGTGCCGCCTTTGAGCCACCCTTGTTCCCGCCGTTGAACCGCCGAGACGTTGTTGAGAGCCGCTGGCGATTCAACCACTAGGATCCCCCGGTTTTGTTTCTCCTTGCTGGACGTCGCCCCTGCCAAGTCGCCGTTGCCGGTTCACCTCAGCCCCGAGCTGTTGCTGCGGCCACCGCGGCCATGACCCGGACTACACCGCCGCACCTGTGAGCCGCCGCCCGTGCCTTGCCTCAGACGCTATCTCTGCCACTGCCGTTCGGCTTGCCCGCGCCCTCACCGGTGAGAGCTTCAAACCGGCGTTGCCTTCACCTGTTTTTGCCGTCTCTGCAACCGCTTTGACCCGCCGCTGCCGTCCCTGGCCGAGTCACCTTGCTCCGCGGAGAGTCACTGCCGAGCTGTATGGCCCACCTTTGCCGCTTCAAGATGCCGTCGAGTTTGCCTCGTCACTGCGGTACCGAACCACCTCGCCGCTGGAGCTCTGCCTTGCTTTCCCGCTTCAGCTGTGGCCCACTGCCTTCAAAAACGCCACCGTCCGGGGTACCCTTGCCAAAGTCGTCGGGGGCCTCAGCCTCCTTAGGTCGCCGCGCTCGCATCGTCGTTTTTGCGGTTTCGCTAGCGCTGACAAGTCGCTGCTACAGCTGCCTGTTCCTAAACCGCTCCGTGGCTCCGCTTTGATGCTGATGTACTGCTACTCCACGTCAGGCCCAGCAAGCAGCGCCACCTATTTGTCGTGGTTCGCTTCGAGCTGGACTCGCCTCACCTTGCGGGCCCTCTTCCGCGCAGGCCTTGCTGAACCGGTCACGGCTGTGCCTCTCTAACCCGCCGCTGTTGCGAACGCGCCTTCATCGACCCGCGGGAGCGCCCTGGTTGCAGCATCTGAGTCACCGAAACGCCTTTGAGCCGCTGAGCTCCGCCGTGGTTGTGACCCGCCGCGTCCCTCTACCATGTTTCTACCATTGCTGGCCGCCTCATCCACCTCATCGATTTGTGGGCTACTTTGAGCCGTCCATATGCACCTTGCCTCCTCGCCTCAAGGCCCCCACTCGTTGGTAGCACTGGTGGCTTGCCGGATCATCTGTGAACCACCTGGCCTCACCACGGCCTCTGCGGCCCCGTGCTAAGTCGCCGGCCTTTGCTTTTCAAACCGGGATTCATTGCCTCCGGGTTAACTCCATTGCCTCCAAAGATGACTGCCGCAGGCCTCGTTGTCCCGTCTTCGCAGAGCCGTCGCGCCGTTCCGAGTTGCTATGCCGCTGTTCTGCCTGGTGCCGCCGTGCCGCTTCTAAACCGCCTGGGCTCGCGACCCCGAGTCGTCTTACCCGCCTCCATGGCCGAACCGCCCGGGGGAGAGTAATATATATTCATAAATTCTTGACGATGTTGATACAGTCATGCAGAAATGTCAGTACATGGGCGTTTCAGAGCTCGTGATCACTGTTTGGAAGGACAGCAGGACCGCCGCTGTCGCAAGCTGCTACCTGCTTCTGCTACGTTTTGTCATGGCCCCGAGCATGCATCTGCTTGCCTCCGCTTCATCGACCGACCGGCGTAGCCTCGAGCCAACTCACCTCACCGCTGAGCCGCCGTCGTGGGCGATCCGCCGTGGCTAATCTGGATCAGCCGGCCGTTTTCATCAAGCCGCGTTGCGCCCTATCGGGGCTCCCGCGCCCTAAGCCGTCGGGTTCTGAGTCATCTCCGCTCTACGCCGGTTCAGCCCGTGCCACCTCTTCTAGATCGAGCCGCTTCTACCGCGACCATCTCCAGCCCTGCTGGCCCTCGCCGCTCGCTATACCAAGGGAACCCTGCTTCCCCTGCGCTCGCTCTGGCTGGAAAGAAACAAAGGAAAAGTCAAATTCTGATGACTACTGGCGAGTTGCATGCACGGCTATAGACTGTGGTTATTGTTGATCAATCAAACACACCTGCACTATTTATCAAAGCTTAGCAAGATATCGAGGATGAGAGCTGTGGCAGCATTTGGCAAGGTCCTCGAGGTGATCAACACAAATTCCTTCAAATACATATAAGGATCGAACAGAATTCAACAACAATACTGAAAGTTTATCTACGGATGCCACATATGGATCATCTGTCGTACGCAACAACAAATGCGATCATAATCGCAACTAAGATAACAATTGATCCAATGGCATAACGATACCAAGCCTCAGTATGAATGGCATATTTTTTAATCTTTCTAATCTTCAAGTGCATTGCATCCATCTTGATCTTGTGATCATCGACGACATCCGCAACAAGCAACTCCAATATCATCTTCTCCTTCTCAATTTTTTTCAATTTTTCCTTCAAGTAATTGTTTTCTTCTTCAACTAAATTTAACATCTCGACAACAGGGTCGATTGGAATTTCCGGTTCACATACCTCCTAGATAAAAAATCTATGTCATGTTGCTCGGCATAATTGTCATAAACACCAAATGAAACAAATAGTTATAAAAGATAATATATATACCACATCTGAATTATAGATAGGACGAGGGCCGACGGAGGCGGATACCAAAACCATCACACTATATAATAATAAACAATAATAAGTAAGAAAACTACACAAGTTTCTATCTAAATCATACAAGTAAGAACTTTTATTAGAAAGAAGATAAGAACAAGAGGCTCACCACGGTGGTGCCGGCAACGAGATAGGTGCGGGTGATCGACGGCGGTGAGGACGGGTACAGGACAGGACGGACAACCTAACCTAGAAAAACCTTGAGGAAAATGGAGCTTGGACAAGGAGCTTCGAGGGGAGAAAGCTTAAGTGTGGCTCGGGCATTTCATCGAACACCTGATGTGCATAGGAGGTGAGCTAGAGCATAACACACCTCTCCCAAAAAAGCAGAGCACTCCACTGCTCTGCTCGCGGGCAAGGGGTATATATAGGCATCTCATTGGTCCCGGTTCATGGCTGGAACTGGGACTAAAGGACAACCTTTGGTCCCGTTTCAAGCCACCAACCGAAACGAATGGTGGTGGGCCAGGAGCGAGGCCCATTAGTCCCGGTTCGTGCCTGGAACCAGGACCAATGCCCCATGAGGCCCAACCGACCCCCTGGCCTCACGAACCGGGACCTATGCCCCATGGGTCCCGGTTCGTGAGTGAACCGGGATTAATGGGCTTGCCATGCTTGGACCAAAACCCTATTTTCTACTAGTGTATAGGCGTCATCACCACGATGACGAATTCCATCGTCAGTTGGGTGCATCGAGGCCGAGGACGTTCTCAATGATTTCCTCCACTGGTGTAGAATGACGGAGGCAGAGCAGAGGCTCTTGCAGGGGCGCGCTGCTTCGGATGTGGTGATGGCTCTAACAGTGTGCAGGGCTGCAGATTAGCAACAACAATTGACGGAGCATTTGAAAACCAAGCAAGGGAATGTTCATAAGCTTGCTAAGCTGCTTATCGGCATACTCGGTACCCAGGATGGCATTTTTTAAGCTCTGTTGATGTGGTCTCAGTTGTCTGAATTTGTTTTTTTTTGCCGTGTTTATTTGCACTGGTGGCAAACTTTGATGTCTGATATATGTAATCGGTTGTTTTGGTGTTGCGTTTATTTCCTGGTGTAGAGTGCCTGTTTATGGTCAATTATTGTAGGTTGCTTCCAGTGGCCTGCTATTGGACCAAACATGCCATCGGTCTTTGGCTAACCAAAATAACCATGGGCCACAAAACGGGACAAAAGTGTTGGGGAACGTAGCAGAAATTCAAAAAAATTCTACGCATCACCAAGATCAATCTATGAAGTAACTAGCAACGAGAGAGAGGGGAGTGCATCTTTATACCCTTGAAGATCGCGATGCGTAAGCGTTGCAAGAACGCGGTCGGTGGAGTCGTACACGAAGCGATTCAGATCGTGGTCGATTCCGATCTAAGCGCCGAACGGACGGCGCCTCCGCGTTCAACACACGTACAGCCCGGGGACGTCTCCTCCTTCTTGATCCAGCAAGGGGAGAGGAGAAGTTGAGGGAGAGCTTCGGTAGCACGACGGCGTGGTGGTGGAGCTTGTGATTGTCCTGCAGGGATTCGCCAAGCACTACGGAGGAGGAGGAGGTGTTGGAGGAGGGAGAGGGCTACGCCAGGGAAGAGGTACGGCTGCCCTCCCACCCCTCCACTGTACATAGGGGCAAGGGGAGAGGGGGAGGCACCCTAGGGTTTCCCCTAGGGGGCGGCAGCCAAGCAGATTGGATCTCCCTAGGGAAAATCCTAGGGAGACTTGCCCCCCAAGCCAAGCAGGTGGAGGATTGCCTCCCAAGGCAGGTGGAGGCGCCCCACCTCTGCAAATAACGTGGGAAATGGTGTGGGGGGGCGCACCACCCCTTAGTGGGCTGGTTTGCCCCTTCCCCTTTGGCCCATGAGGCCCTCCAACACTTGCCGGGGCTCCTGAAACACCTTTCGGTCATGTTGGCCATAGCCTGGCACCCCCAGAACACTTCCGGACTCCAATACCCTTCGTCCAATATATCGATATTCACCGCCGGACCATTCCGGAACTCCTCATGACGTCCGAGATCACATCCGGGACTCCGAACTACCTTCGGTAACCACATACTATTTCCCATAACAACTCTAGCGTCATCGAACCTTAAGTGTGTAGACCCTATGGGTTCAGGAACCATGCAGACATGACCGAGACACCTCTCCGGCCAATAACCAATAGCGGGATCTGGATACCCATATTGGCCCCCACATGTTCCACGATGATCTCACCGGATGAACCACGATGTCGAGGATTCAGTCAATCCTGTACACAATTCCCTTTGTCTATCGGTATGTTACTTGCGCGAGATTTGATCATCGGTATCCCAATACCTCGTTCAATCTCGTTACCGGCAAGTCACTTTACTCGTTCCGTAATGCATGATCCCGTGACTAACTACTTAGTCACATTGAGCCCATTATGATGATGCATTACCGAGTGGGCCCAGAGATACCTCTCCATCATACGGAGTGACAAATCCCAGTCTCGATTCGTGCCAACCCAACAGACACTTTCGGAGATACATATAGTGCACCTTTATAGCCACCCAGTTACGTTGTGACATTTGGTACACCCAAAGCATTCCTACGGTATCCGGGAGTTGCACAATCTCATGGTCTAAGGAAATGATACTTGACATTAGAAAAGCTTTTAGCAAACGAACTACACGATCTTGTGCTATGCTTAGGATTGGGTCTTGTCCATCACATCATTCTCCTAATGATGTGATCCCGTTATCAATGACATCCAATGTCCATGGTCAGGAAACCATAACCATCTATTGATCAACGAGCTAGTCAACTAGAGGCTCACTAGGGACATGTTGTGGTCTATGTATTCACACATGTATTACGGTTTCCAGTTAATACAATTATAGCATGAACAATAGACAATTATCATGAACAAGGAAATATAATAATAACCATTTTATTATTGCCTCTAGGGCATATTTCCAATAGTCTCCCACTTGCACTAGAGTCAATAATCTAGTTCACATCACTATGTGATTGCAATGAATCCAACACCCACTGGGTTTGATCATATCTCGCTTGTGAGAGAGGTTATTAGTCAACGGGTCTGAATCTTTCAGATCCGTGCGTGCTTTACAAATCTCTATGTCATCTCCTAGATGCAGCTACCATGCGCCATTTGGAACTATTCCAAATAATAGCTCTACTATACGAATCCGGTCTACTACTCAGAGTCATCCAGATTAGTGTCAAAGTTTGCATCAGCGTAACCCTTTACGACGAACTCTTTTACCACCTCCATAATTGAGAAAACTCCTTAGTCAACTAGTTACAAAGGATAACCTTGACTGGTGTCTTGTGATCCATTCCTGGATCATACTTGTACCCTTGACTAACTCATGGCAAGGCACACTTCAGGTGCGGTACACAGCATAGCATACTATGGAGCCTACGTCTAAAGCATAGGGGATGACCTTCGTCCTTCCTCTCTCTTCTGCCGTGGTCAGATCTTGAGTCTTACTCAATGCTCACACCTTATAACACAGCCAAGAAATCCTTCTTTGCTGATCTGTTTGAACTCCTTCAAAATCTTGTCACGGTATGTATTCATTTGAAAGTACTATTAAGCATTTTTGATCTATCCTTATAGATCTTGATGCTCAATGTTCAAGTAGCTTAATCCAGGTTTTCCATTGAAAAACACCTTTCAAACAACCCTATATGCTTTCCAGAAATTCTACATCATTTCCGATCAACAATATGTCAACAACATATACTCATCAGAAATTTTATAGTGCTCCTACGCACTTCTTTGGAAATACAAGTTTCTCATAAACTTTGTATAAACCCAAAATCTTTGATCATCTCATCAAAGCAAAAATTCCAACTCCGAGATGCTTACTCCAGTCCTTAGAAGGATTGCTGGAGCTTTGCATACTTGTTAGCATCTTTCAGGATTGACAAAACCTTCTGGTTGTGTCATATACAACCTTTCCTCAAGAAAACCTTCGAGGAAACAATGGTTTTTGACATCCTATCTACAAGATTTGATAAATAATGCAGTAACTGCTAATATAATTCCAACAGACTCTTAGCATCGCTACGAGTGAGAAATTCTCATCGTAGTCAACTCCTTGAACTTGTCGGAAAACATTATAGCGACAAGTCGAGCTTTCTGAATGGTGGCACTTACCATCATTGTCCGTCTTCCTTTTAAAATCCATCTGTACCCAACAGCCTTACGACCATCGAGTAGTTCTTCCAAAGTCTATACTTTGTTTTCATACATGGATCCTCTCGGATCTTATGGCCTCGAGCCATTCGTCGGAATCCGGGCCCATCATCGCTTCTTCATAGCTCATAGGTTCATTGTTGTCCAGCAACATGACCTCTAAAAGACAGGATTACATACCACTCTGAAGTAGTACGCATCCTTGTCGACCTACAAGGTTAGGTAGTGACTTGATCTGAAGTTTCATGATCACTATCATCAGCTTCCACTTCAATTGGTGTAGGCGCCATAGGAACGACTTCCTGTGCCCTGCTACACACTAGTTGAAGTGATGGTTCAATAACCTCATCAAGTCTCCACCATCCTCCCACTCAATTCTTTCAAGAGAAACTTTTCCTCGAGAAAGGACCCTATTCTAGAAATAATCACTTTTGCTTCCAGATCTGAAATAGGAGGTATACCCAACTATTTTGGGTGTCCTATGAAGATGCATTTATCCTCTTTGGGTTCGAGCTTATCAGGCTGAAACCTTTTTCACATAAGCGTTGCATCCCCAAACTTTTAAGAAACGACAGCTTAGGTTTGTCTAAACCATAGTTCATATGGTGTCATCTCAACGGAATTGCATGGTGCCCTATTTAAAGTGAATGCGGTTGTCTCTAATGCCTAACCCATAAACGATAGTGGTAATTCGATAAGAGACATCATGGTATGCACCATATCTAATAGGGTGCAGTTATGACGTTCAGACACACCATGACACTATGGTCTTCCAGGCGGTATTAGTTGTGAAATAATTTCCACAATGTCTTAATTGTGTGCCAAACTCGTAACTTAGATATTCATCTCTATGATCATATCATAGACATCTTATCCTCTTGTCACGACGATCTTCAACTTCACTCTGAAATTACTTGAACCTTTCAATAATTCAGACTTGTGTTTCATCAAGTAAATATACTTAGAATCTACTCAAATTATCTGTGAAGTAAGGGCATAACGATATTCACTGCATGCCTCAGCACTCATTGGATTGCACACATCACATGTATTACTTCCAACAAGTTGCTCTCTTGTTTCATCTCATTGAAAACGAGGCCTTTCAGTCATCTTGCCCATGTGGTATGATTTGCATGTCTCAAGTGATTCAAAATCAAGTGAGTCCAAACGATCCATCTGTATGGAGTTTCTTCATGCATATATACTAACAGACATGGTTCGCATGTCTCAAACTTTTCAAAAAAAAATGAGTGAGTCCAAAGATCCATCAACATGGAGCTTCTTCATGCGTTTTATACCAATATGACTCAAATGGCAGTGCCACAAGTATGTGGTACTATCATTACTATCTTATATCTTTTGGCATGAACAGGTGTATCACTACGATCGAGATTCGAAAAACCATTCATTTTAGGTGCAAGACCATTGAAGGTATTATTCAAATAAACAAAGTAACCATTATTCTCCTTAAATGAATAACCGTATTGCGATAAACATAATCCAATTATGTCTATGCTTAACACAAACACCAAATAACAATTATTTAGGTTTAACACCAATCTCAATGGTAGAGGGAGCATGCGATGCTTGATCACATCAACCTTGGAAACACTTCCAACACATATCGTCAGCTCACCTTTAGCTAGTCTCCGTTTATTCCGTAGCTTTTATTTCGAGTTACTAACACTTAGCAACCGAACCGGTATCTAATACCCTGGTGCTACTAGGAGTACTAGTAAATTACACATTAATATAATGTATATCCAATATACTTCTGTCGACCTTTCCAGCCTTCTCATCTACCAAGTATCTAAGGTAGTTCCGCTTCAGTGACCGTTCCCCTTATTTCAGAAGCACTTAATCTCGGGTTTGGGTTCAACCTTGGGTTTCTTCATTAGATCAGCAACTGATTTGCCGTTTCATGAAGTATCCCTTCTTGCCCTTGCCCTTCTTGAAACTAGTGGTTTTACCAACCATCAACAATTGATGCTCCTATTTGATTTCTACTTTCGCGATGTCAAACATCGTGAATTGCTCAAGGATCATCATGTCTATCCCTGATATGTTATAGTTCATCACAAAGCTCTAATAGCTTGGTGGCAGTAACTATGGAGAACCATCACTATCTCATATGGAAGATTAACTCCCACTCGATTCAAGTGATTGTAGTACTTAGACAATCTGAGCACATGCTCAATGATTGAGCTTTTCTCCCTTAGTTTGCAGGCTTAAGAAACTCGCCAGAGGTCTCATACCTCTTGACGTGGGCACGAGCCTGAAATCCCAATTTCAGCCCTTTGAACATCTCATATGTTCCACGACGTTTCAAAAATGTCTTCAATGCCTCAATTCTAAACCGTTTAACATTACTGAACTATCATGTAGTCATCAAAACGTGTATGTCAGATGTTCGCAACATCCACAGACGATGTTCGAGGTTCAGCACACCGAGCGGTGCATTAAGGACATAAGCCTTCTGCGTAGCAACGAGGACAATCCTCAGTTTACGGACCTAGTCCGCATAATTGCTACTATCAACTTTCAACTAAATTTTCTCTAGGAACATATCTAAAACAGTAGAACTAAAGCGCAAGTTACGACATAATTTGCAAAGACCTTTTGACTATGTTCATGATAATTAAGTTCATCTAATTATTTAATGAACTCCCACTTAGATAGACATCCCTCTAGTCATCTAAGTGATACATGATCCGAGTCAACTAGGTCGTGTCCGATCATCACGTGAGACGGACTAGTCATCATCGGTGAACATCTTCATGTTGATCGCATCTGCTATACGACTCATGTTCGACCTTTCGGTCTCTTGTGTTCCGAGGCCATGTCTGTACATGCTAGGCTCGTCAAGTCAACCTAAGTGTTTTGCATGTGCAAATCTGGCTTACACCCGTTGTATGCGAATGTTAGAATCTATCACACCTGATCATCACATGGTGCTTCGAAACAACGAACCTTCGCAACGATGCATAGTTAGGGGGAACACTTTCTTGAAATTTTATGAGGGATCATCTTATTTATGCTACCTTCGTTCTAAGCAAATAAGATGCAAAAACATGATAAACATCTCATGCAATCAAATAGTGACATGATATGGCCAATATCATTTTGCTCCTTTTGATCTCCATCTTCGGGGCGCCATGATCATCATCGTCACCGGCATGACACCATGATCTCCATCATCGTGTCTTCATGAAGTTGTCTCGCCAACTATTACTTCTACTACTATGGCTAACGGTTAGCAATAAAGTAAAGTAATTACATGGCGTTATTCAATGACATGCAGGTCATACAATAAATTAAGACAACTCCTATGGCTCCTGCCGGTTGTCATATTCATCGACATGCAAGTCGTGATTCCTATTACAAGAACATGATCAATCTCATACATCACATATATTTCATTCATCACATCCTTTGGCCATATCACATCACACGACATATGCTGCAAGAACAAGTTAGACGTCCTCTAATTGTTGTTGCAAGTTTTTACGTGGCTGCTATAGGTTTCTAGCAAGAACGTTTCTTACCTACGTCAAAACCACAACGTGATATGCCAATTGTTATTTACCCTTCATAAGGACCCTTTTCATCGAATCCGATCCGACTAAAGTGGGAGAGACAGACACCCGCTAGCCACCTTATGCAACTAGTGCATGTCAGACGGTGGAACCTGTCTCACTTAAGCGTACATGTAAGGTCGGTCCGGGCCGCTTCATCCCACGATGCCGCCAAATCAATATAAGACTAGTAGTGTCAAGTAAATTGACAAAATCGACGCCCACAACAACTTGTGTTCTACTCGTGCATAGAAACTACACATAGACCTAGCTCATGATGCCACTGTTGGGGAACGTAGCAGAAATTCAAAAAAAATTCTATGCATCACCAAGATCAATCTATGAAGTAACTAGCAACGAGAGAGAGGGGAGTGCATCTTCATACCCATGAAGATCGTGATGCGGAAGCGTTGCAAGAACGCGGTCGGTGGAGTCGTACACGAAGCGATTCAAATCGCGGTCGATTCCGATCTAAGCGCCGAACGGACGGCGCCTTCGCGTTCAACACACGTACAACTCAGGGACGTCTCCTCCTTGATCCAGCAAGGGGAGAGGAGAAGTTGAGGGAGAGCTCCGGCAGCACGATGGCGTGGTGGTGGAGCTTGTGGTTCTCCTGCAGGACTTCGCCAAGCACTACGGAGGAGGAGGAGTTGTTGGAGGAGGGAGAGGGTTGCGCCAGGGAAGAGGTACGGCTGCCCTCCCACCCCTCCACTATATATAGGGGCAAGGCGAGAGGGGGAGGCGCCCTAGGGTTTCCCCTAGGGGGCGGCGGCCAAGCAGATTGGATCTCCCTAGAGAAAATCCTAGGGAGACTTGCCCCCCAAGCCAAGCAGGTGGAGGATTGCCTCCCAAGCCAGGTGGAGGCGCCCCACCTCCCCAAATAACGTGAGAAAGGGTGTGGGGGGGCGCACCACCCCTTAGTGGGCTGGTTTGCCCCTTCCCCTTTGGCCCATGAGGCCCTCCAACACTTGCTGGGGCTCCCGAAACACC
This sequence comes from Triticum timopheevii, assembly GCA_963921465.1. NCBI lineage: Eukaryota > Viridiplantae > Streptophyta > Magnoliopsida > Poales > Poaceae > Triticum > Triticum timopheevii. The sequence goes on from OY997264.1 coordinate 353,411,810, forward strand.
TTTCGGTCCTGGCACCCCCGGAACACTTCCGGACTCCAATACCCTTTGTCCAATATATCGATCTTCACCGCCGGACCATTACGGAACTCCTCGTGATGTCCAGGATCACATCCGGGACTCCGAACTACCTTCCGTAACCACAAACTATTTCCCATAACAACTCTAGCGTCAACGAACCTTAAGTGTGTAGACCCTACGGGTTCGGGAACCATGCAAACATGACCGAGACACCTCTCCGGCCAATAACCAATAGCGAGATCTGGATACCCATATTAGCTCCCACATGTTCCATGATGATCTCATCGGATGAACCACGATGTCGAGGATTCAGTCAATCCCGTACACAATTCCCTTTGTCTATCGGTATGTTACTTGCCCGGGATTCGATCGTCGGTATCCCAATACCTCGTTCAATCTCGTTACCGGCAAGTCACTTTACTCGTTCCGTAATGCATGATCCCATGACTAACTACTTAGTCACATTGAGCTCATTATGATGATGCATTATCGAGTGGGCCCAGAGATACTTCTCCATCATACGGAGTGACAAATCCTAGTCTTGATTCGTGCCAACCCAACAAACACTTTCGGAGATACCTGTAGTGCACCTTTATAGCCACCCAGTTACGTTGTGACGTTTGGTACACCCAAAGCATTCCTACGGTATCCGGGAGTTGCACAATCTCATGGTCTCAGGAAATGATATTTGACATTAGAAAAGCTTTTAGCAAACGAACTACACGATCTTGTGCTATGCTTAGGATTGGGTCTTGTCCATCACATCATTTTCCTAATGATGTGATCCCGTTATCAATGACATCCAATGTCCATGGTCAGGAAACCATAACCATCTATTGATCAACGAGCTAGTCAACTAGAGGCTCACTAGGGACATGTTGTGGTCTATGTATTCACACATGTATTACGGTTTCCAGTTAATACAATTATAGCATGAACAATAGACAATTATCATAAACAAGGAAATATAATAATAACCATTTTATTATTGCCTCTAGGGCATATTTCCAAAAAAAGAACCTCAGACCATAAATGGGCCAAAAGACAATATGGTTTGCAAATGCCTGAAAGCAAACATGAGATGAATGGACACAAACACATTCCAGGTTGTTGTTAATGGACCAGAATACATCACGGGCTGGAAAATGGCTCATGGACATGGCAAGTCATTAATGGGTCGAAAGTCATCAAGGACCTGAGATGACCCAAAGACATCACATTCGTTAACGGGCAAAAAGACCACACTAGCTGGAAATAGCCCAAAGCCATGATGGATTGTTAATGGGCCGAAAGATATCAACAACTAAAAGACATCAATAGACCAAAGAGACCACATGCCATTAACAGGTCAAAAGAGTCGTCATGGGCTGTTCATGGCCGAAAGGCACCACATGTTCTAGATGTGCCAGAAGCGCCACACGCCATTAATGGTCTGAGACATGCAATGGGCCTCATATAGGGTCAAAAGACGTCACGAGCCACACATGGGCCGAAAGTATCAATGGGCTGGAACCATGTCGCACGACCCACGTGTTGGTAATGGGCTAAATTCACGTAGGTTCTAATGGACTGTGGACTTGGGTCGTAAATGGGTTATATGCAAGCATGTTGTTGAAGGACCTTCCATGGGGCAAATCTACTAATTTTTTACTTAGGACCGTGGGTTTAACCTGGCTTTTGACTTATCTGGCATTTTTGGCTAAACAGGCCTATAATTGGGTCATGCCACATGTCTTTATTTAATAGGCACATGTGGTCCATTGGACGTGCGACATTGCTTCCTCTGAACTAGGGAGGTGTTGGCGCCCAAAGTGTAAGGGTATGTATTAGGCAGCAATTCCCTTAAGTGGGTGACCTTGGGTTTATCGAACCAATAGAGTTGCAACACAACCAATTATTAGTCCCTGCACACATAAATACAAAAACCCCTTGACCCCCAACAAAACTAGCAAGGTTGTTAGTCTCACTAGTTACAAGGATTAAATGCACTGAGTGTATGAAAGATTTGGCTGTAGCAAGAAAGTAAAACAAGGAATTGTAAGAAAGCGTTTGATCGAGACTGAAAGAAACGGGAAGAAAAATGGACCGGGATCCATAGGTTCACTAGTAGTTTCTTTTCAAATGATAGCATGGTGTGGTGAACAAATTACAATTGTGTATCAATCAAATTACAAATTTATAACTATGACTATCCACGACATAGTCAACATATGACCATCACGTCCAAATATCTATACACCATCATATAACTACATCTATATCTAATACTCCAATCAAGACCACTATCCAACATGCATCTTAAAGTATTAAGTAAAACATGGAGTGTTGCATTAAGTATGATGCCATGAAGTAGATGAGATATTGTCTTCACCTTGTGTTCAAAGGACATCTACACAAACATCTTTTTATCCCTAGTGGCAACAACACAACACAAGCCTTCTCCATTTTCTTTCACTGCGGTAGATTACTTCAAGATTGAACTCAACTATCAAACACAATTCCCTCTTGGAGATCGCTCATCAAACTTGGATAAATAAAGACAAATAAATTGAAGAGTATATATGAATAAGAAATAACGGTGTTCTGTGTCAGCCATTTATAGAGACTAGGAGAGAGAGAGAGAGAGAGAGTTAGAGTAGAGAGATGCATGCATACGTTCTCTCTCCCCATACATATGACATGTATTTAATTTTCATCCTCATATTTTGCACGATTGATATGTTTTGAACCAAATGTCCATTTTTTATTTTATTTTTATATATTTGAATTCGTGGTGACAAGACTTCGAAACAAGATCAATCTTGGATATTTTTGGGCTACTTTTTATTTTATATATTTCAATTATCTTTGAAATCATTTTCATAAAACATAAGGTTGTTTCGCTATTTCATAGAAGTGATTTTTGATTGTTTCACTAATTCCAAATAATTTATTTCACTCATTAGAAAAAACTAATTTCACTAAGTTTAAACACCGTTTTCACTTATTCTAAAACACATATTTCACTCGTTTTCAAAAACAATTTCACTGAATTTTTAAATGGTTTCACTCATTAAAAACATGTTAATTTCATTAATTTTGAAACACCGGTTTCACTTATTTTAATACACAATTCCACTCATTTCAAAACACAGACTTTGCTCGTTTCAAAATCAAATTTCACTTGTTTTAAAACACATATTTCACTCATTTTTAGTGTAAAAAATCACTTATATCAAAAGAATTTTTCCAATTATAGTGGAAAAAATTCCTCCACACAATTAAACAATCGATTTCACATATTTGGAATAACCCGTTTAATACATTTTCTTACACTGGAATAAGCAACTTAAAACACAGAGTGAAATTTGATTCATATATTTAAAAATACAAATTTCATATACTTGAAATAACCATGTTGCTCGTTGAAACAATCAATTTCATATATTTGAAATATGGTTTGAAATAATTAAATTTAGAGTACTTTCAATTGTATCACAATTTTGTCTTGTTCGAAAGGTCTTGTCGCGAGGAATTCAAACATATAAAAAATCAAAAACAAATTTCTGGTTCAACATATCTGAATGATTGAGATTATTAAAAAATAAATAAAAGCCATGAAATTTATATGGTGAGAGCTTGTCCATGTTTGTGGGACCCACCTGTACCTTTCTATGACAAAATCACATGCATATGTTTTTTTAACACAGTACAGACGCAAGTGCTCATGCATACATGCATACACTCACCCCTATGAACGCACACACGCATACCCTATCCTACAAGCACCTCCGAGAGACTGAGCCGGCATATCATCTTGAGATTTACGAAGTCACCGTAGGCGTCTCGTCATGGACGGAAACGTCTCCTCCCACTGAAAGCACACGCCGGAAATCCTGAAATAAATCTAAGAATAATGCGAGCACCAGGACTTGAATCCTGGTTAGCTGGGAATATCACCGTCCCTCTAACCATCTAACCACAGGTTGGTTCGCAAATCACAGGCATATGTACTGTGTAGCTGACACGGACCCGTTCAACCTGACACTAATTTGATTATATGCAGAGATACGAGGGATAGACAGGGACGCGGATTTTTGGGACATGGTGCCACGCGAGGATGAAATCTCAGCAGTCCATGCATGCTGTGAGATTAGCATTTAATATAGTGATTAAATGAATACATGAACACCACAGTAGGTTAATTCAGCAAATATGTGTATATTAGTTGGTTGTTGGGCATCTTAAATGAATTGGATAGTATGACCAAACCTTTATTCATTAACTTCTCTATGTTGCTGGGCTGGGGAGAGGCAGCATCTTGATGAGACCATTTAAGATGGCTGGTTGTGAAATGCCGGTGAGGTCTAACATGATTATGATGAAATTTGACTTTTGTTATGTTAGAGTGATTTAATTTGATGCATGCTTTTTTTCTTTCTATGACATGCATTGTTAGTATTCACTTAATCACTTGCTCATCATTGGCATGATTGGGAACTGGGGTTATGCAGCTTAAATACGGGCACATGTTTTGTCCCATTCCCAAATAGGTTTTAACTACAACACAGTAAGCACGTGACCATACAAACTTTCGGCTTGTGAGACGACTAACTGCAAACTGAGTTTTTTGTGAATTTGCATTGAAATTGAATGAGAAAAATAATTTCATGTTCTTTTTTTGGCCCTTCAAGATTTGTAAGAAAATGAATTTTGAAGAACATTAACTAAGACATATGTGTTTTACAATATATTTTTGAAAATGTTTCAAAATAGATATTTTTAATAGGCAGCCAATGAAATTATGTTACGAAATTACCATTCCGACTTAAAAGTGCTTAAGCAATCCAACTCATACAAGTTTATGCTAATCCAACTATAAAGTTCATCTGAGATGTTTATTGTTTTATAATATTGATGCCACGGTCTGTGTCAAGCATTAAGGAGGGTGCATGCATTATCAATGCACTGGCAGAATGTTAATTCACCCTGTACTACAGGTAGCCATTCTAATTGATGAGGGATTCGATGTGTCTGACTTTAATGCATGCGACTGACTTGCGGGACATATGATTGCGATGGCATAGCTAATACAGAAACAATACGCTGCCGGCAAATCAATATACAAGCTTGTTGTACAATAAGTGCACGAATCACGTGGGAGCGAACGGTGTTGATTTCCTCCTCGCGTGGCACTATGTTCACTCGTGATTTATCGGGATAGACGGCCACAATATAGGGTTATACATTTGGATGGGCCCACTCACTGATAGAGGCAAAGGTGTCCCGTCTTTCGATGAGATGATGGATATCGCTTTGGTGGAAGTCGACTTTGACGATCCGACTATGAACGTGCGAGGACGTCGCGCCTTAGCAATCGCTAAACCAACTCCGAGAGGTTATTGACCACGCCGGAGCACGATCAACTTGACCACGAGGGTCTGTTTCCTGCGAGCAAACGAAGAACAAGCAAGAAACTAAGATTGCAATCTGGATATTGCGAATATAAGATGAAAGCTTTATTGATCAAGGTGGGGTTCTGTGACGCCTTTGTCTGGTCGTTGAACACAAACGAAGTACGCGAAGTTGCAGCTATGGCGAACTTTTAATCTAAACAAAACCCAAAGTCTAAACGATGCCCTAAGGGCTGTATATATGGAGGAAGAGGGGGGAATTTCGTGACCCTTGGTGGAGGGGTCCGAAATCAACCCTATCTCTTGTTTCCCCACACATACGGACTCTAAAAATAGCCTATACTTATGTATTTCGAAATTACATGGGCCTGGCCCAATAAAAAGGTGACGCAGCACCTATAATAGCCTCTGGACGAAATTTATGAAGTGACATCTTGTATATTTCGTCCAAGGCTTCATGCACTTGTTATGGAGGCTTCAAAGACCTGAAATCATCACTTGTAACTCTGTTCTTGTTCCCCTTGCGCATGCCATCATCTCCATGCTTGTTCTTGCTCCAATGTTCATCCTTCTCCAAGCTAGGCCCTTCATTTGTAAGCAAAACAAATGTATCCAATTTAGGCAGCATCATATTCTCATGAACATTAGAATCATTACCAAGAAACGAAAGTACCTGGTAATTTAGTTGGCGTGCGCGAGCTCTAGTAATTGGTCCAGTATGTATAGCAGCAGGGGCTGTGGGTGTAACAATGGTATTGATGTCCTCATCATCCTCCCCTTCTTGAAATGAAGTCGTTCTCGACGGAAGCTCATCTTCCTCATCCAAATAAGGCTTCAAATCTGCAATGTTAAAAGTGGGACTAACCCCAAAATCTGCAGGAAGCTCAAGTTTATATGCATTATCATTTATTTTCTCTAACAATTTAAAGGGACCATCAGCCCGTGGCATGAGCTTTGATTTGCGCAAATCAGGAAATCTATCCTTACGCAAATGTAACCAAACAAGATCTCCAGGTGCAAACACAACATGTTTTCTACCCTTATCTCCAGCAAGTTTATATTTGGCATTCATACGCTCAATGTTTTCCTAAGTTAACTCATGCATTTTTAAAATCAATTCAGCACGTTGTTTAGCATCAAAATTAACCTTCTCCGAAGATGGAAGAGGCAACAAATCAATAGGTGCACGAGGTAGGAAACCATACACAACTTCAAAAGGGCACATCTTAGTAGTAGAATGCAATGAACGATTATAAGCAAATTCAATATGAGGCAAGCATTCCTCCCACATTTTCTTATTACTCTTCAAAACAGCCCTAAGCATAGTAGACAATGTTCTATTGACTACTTCAGTTTGGCCATCAGTTTGGGGGTGACAAGTAGTACTAAAAAGCAGTTTAGTCCCCAACTTAGCCCATAAACATCTCCAAAAGTGGCTAAGAAATTTAATATCATGATCTGAAACAATAGTATTTGGCACACCATGCAAGCGAATAATTTCACGAAAGAACAAATCAGCAACATTAACAGCATCATCGCTTTTATGACATGGTATAAAGTGTGCCATTTTCGAGAATCTATCCACGACAACAAATATGCTATCCCTCCCCTTCTTTGTTCTAGGTAAACCTAAAACAAAGTCCATAGATATATCCTTCCAAGGAACACTAGGTACAGGCAAAGGCATATATAAACCATGAGGATTGAGTCGTGACTTAGCTTTTTGACATGTAGTGCAGCGAGCAATAAAACGCTCAACATCCCGTCTCATCTTTGGCCAAAAGAAATGTGTAGCAAGTACGTCCTACGTCTTCTTCACGCCAAAGTGTGCCATTAATCCTCCTCCATGCGCCTCCTGCAACAACAAAAGACGAATGGAGCTAGCTGGAATGCATAGCTTGTTAGCACGAAACACAAATCCATCGTTAACGACAAACTTGTTCCACATTCTTCCTTCTTTACAATTCTGCATTACATCTTTAAAATCAGCATCATGCACATATTGATCTTTGATGGTCTCCAAACCAAATATTTTGAAGTCAAGTTGTGAAAGCATAGTATAGCGACGAGACAATGCATCAGCAATAACATTTTCTTTTCCCTTCTTGTGTTTAATGACATAAGGGAAAGTCTCAATGAATTCAACCCATTTAGCATGTCTACGATTCAGTTTAGCTTGACTTTTAATATGTTTCAAAGATTCATGATCAGAATGTATAACAAATTCTTTGGGCCATAAATAATGTTGCCATGTTTCTAAAGTCCGAACAAGAGCATATAATTCTTTATCATAAGTAGAATAATTCAGACTAGGCCCACTCAATTTTTCAGAAAAGTATGCAACAGGTTTGCCATCTTGTAATAACACACCTCCTAATCCAATTCCACTAGCATCACATTCAAGCTCAAAAGTCTTATTAAAATCAGGAAGTTGGAGTAAAGGAGCATGTGTCAACTTATCTTTCAATACCATGAAGGCTTCTTCCTGTGCGGTACCCCACAGAAAAGGCACATCTTTCTTTGTAAGCTCATTGAGAGGTGCAGCAATGGTGCTGAAATCTCTCACAAAACGCCTATAGAATCGAGCGAGGCCAAGAAAACTCCTCACTTGTGTGACCGTTTTGGGCTACGGCCAACTCTCAATAGCTTCAATCTTGGCTTTATCAACTTCAATTTCCTGTGGAGTAACAACATAGCCAAGAAAAGATACTCGGTCGATGCAAAAGGTGCACTTCCCAAGGTTACCAAACAAACGTGCATCACGTAGAGCAATAAAAACAGCACGTAAATGTTCCAAATGTTCTTCCAAAGATCTGCTATAAATCAGTATATCATCAAAATAGACTACCACAAATCGTCCAATGAAAGCACGTAAAACTTCGTTCATTAGTCTCATGAAAGTACTAGGCGCATTAGTTAACCCAAAAGGCATGACTAACCACTCATATAATCCAAACTTAGTTTTAAATGCTGTTTTCCATTCATCCCCCAATTTCATACGAATTTGATGGTATCCACTACGCGAATCAACTTTGGAGAATATTGTAGAGCCACTCAATTCATCAAGCATATCATCTAGCCTAGGAATAGGATGACGATAACGAATAGTAATATTATTAATGCCTCTACAATCAACACACATACGCGGTGTACCATCCTTTTTCGGCAGTAGAATAATAGGAACAGCACAAGGACTAAGGGATTCGCGTATATAACCTTTGTCGAGAAGCTCTTGTACTTGACGCATAATCTCCTTCGTCTCCTCTGGATTGGTACGGTATGGCGCACGGTTTGGCAGTGAAGCACCGGGAATTAAGTCGATCTGATGCTCAATCCCTCGAATAGGTGGTAATCCCGGTGGCACGTCTTGTGGAAAGACGTCAGCGAACTCCTGCAAAATGTTAGTGATAGCAGGAGGCAAAGAGGAAGGCACGTCCTCGAATAAAAATAATGCCTCTTTGCACACAAAAGCATAGCAAACAGATTTGCTGAAATCTAGCTCATCAATATCAGATTTGGTGGCAAATAAACATGCACTTTTCAATTTAATTTTAGAAGCAACACTAGATGGTTTATTATTAGGTTTCATTTGTTGCTCAAATTCTTTTGCCACAATCTGATTTTCACTCTTATTCTTCTCTTGTTTTGCTTTATTAGCTCTATTAATATCATCTTTCAAAATAGAATCAGGAGTCATAGGAAGCAAAGTAATATTTTTATCCTTATGAACAAGAGTATACTGATTGTTTCTACCATGGTGTACAGAATTTTTATCAAATTGCCATGGTCTACCAAGTAATAAGGAACATGCTTGCATAGGTACCACATCACAATCAACATAATCAGCATATGTAGATATACTAAAATGCACACGAACAGTACGTGTTACCTTAACCTTGCCGCTGTTGTTGAACCATTGGATGTAGTAAGGATGTGGATGTGGTCTTGTGGAGAGAGAAAGCTTCTCCACCATCTCCATGCTAGCCAAGTTGTTGCAGCTCCCTCTGTCTATGATGACGCGCACAGAACGTTCCTTCACAACTCCCTTGGTATGGAACAAATTGTGCCTCTGATTTTGCTCAGCTTGTGTGACCTGCACACTCAAAACACGTTGAGCAACTAAACATTCATACCTGTCAGCGTCTTCAGGAGCCATGTATTGCGTCTCATGATCAGAATCATCTCCACCATGTTCTTCACGTGTAATAAGAGCCAAAGTCTCCTCATCATAGTCACTAGCGGACTCATATCCGCCATCCGCGGTAGCAATCATCACACGCGGAGATTTGCATTCTCTCGCATAATGACCTCCTCCCTTAAAACGACGACAAATAATATCACTTGTGTGCCCTGTTGATGCCATGGAAGAAGAAGAACTCCGTGCAGGCCCCGCAGGTGCGCTCTTGGCAGATAATGGTGGTTGTGCCTGTTTTCTTGTATCACGACTGGAGGAGGCACCTAATTGAGGTGCTGGTGTAGTTGAAGTAGAAGATGCACGCGGTGTCCATGATGAAGGTCGGCCTGCAGAAAAGTTAGTTCGCACCAATGCTTGTCGATCCTGCACTTCACGTTCAGCTTTACAAGCAAGATGAAATAAATGAGTGATATTAGTATACTCCTTATAGTCTAGAATGGTCTGAATCTCTCTATTTAGCCCAGAAAACGTGCAAGCATAGCTTCATTCTCCTTAACAATACCACATCTAATCATGCCAGTTTGTAATTCCTGATAATATTCTTCTACAGAATTTTTTCCTTGTCTTAAGCGCTGTAATTTTTGAAGCAATTCACGTTGATAATATGGTGGAACCCAACGAGTACGCATAGCAATTTTCAAAGCAGCCCAAGTAGTTGGAATAGGATATAATCTACAATGTTCAGACCACCATACACATGCAAAACTAGTGAAAGCACAAACAGCAGCAGCAACTCGTCTCTCCTCAGGATATTGTAAACATGTAAATCGTTGTTCAGTTTCTAACTCCCAAGTAAGATATATATCAGGAACATAACTACCCTCAAATGGTGGAATATTCAATTTCAGTTTAGGAATATGGACATCATCTCGTATCTGAGGTGGTGGTGCAGGCCTACCATTACGAATATATACCTGAGGTCGACCTGCTGGTGGTGGTGCAGGTGGCTGCACGTAGTGCTGATTTTGATCGACCTAATCCTCATAATCTCCCACATAATCATCCTCCTCCGCATCAGCAGCAGGAGCCACAGAAGTATCAACAGCAGCACCAACAGTTTGGCCAAACGCAAGAGGAACACGGCTCGCTCGGCGAAGGTCTGTTTCGCGACGTGGAGGTAGTCGTTGTTGTTGTTGTTGGAGAGGTGCGTTAGGTGCAGCGGGTGGTGGTGGTGGAAGATGCGCGAGCAATTCATTAAACTTGTTATCGAGCTTTGTTTCGAACTTCTTCTCCATGCCATCTATCTTCTCCATGGCCTCTTCAAATCTGTTTAGCACATCTTGCACCTGTCCACTCATCATTTGCTGAAATTTATCATGCAAATCCTTATTCGTCATATTCTCCCAGTCAGTCTCGTCGGCTTGTGATCCTGGCATGGTTAGCAGCAATAGAAACACACAAGAATATGATCCTACAGACTACTAACAAGAGGTGGTGGTGGGTGTCACAAATCCGTCAAGCAAATCTCAAATTCTTACCAGTTCTTACCCAGCAGCAGGCGGTGATCGGCAACCGTTGTAGTCAAAAACTCTCAAAGCTTGGATAGAGCGATTACCAGAGAGAGTCAAACGCACGACGTAGATGTATGTGGAGCTGGGAAGGCTTATAATATGGTAGCAAAAAGGGTCAGCAATAATCAATTCAGAGATGCAAAGTTGAATAAATGCTCAACGACGGTACTGTGCTGGTCCTAGGCTAGACTGTGCTAGAGACGCGAGCCTAGAACACCAACAAAATCACGGCGCGGCACGTAAACAAGGGAGGAGCACACTCTGAATTTTTTTCTCTTTTTTTTTGCACTTCTTTTTTCCTTTTTTTTTGCTCCGCAACAAATTTTTTTCGAAAAAGTCTACAAATGGTCTAAAAACTGCCTAGCCAGAATTTTCCAGACTTAGTTTTTTTTTTGAAACTGGAACTATTTTTCTTCTGCGGATGGCTCGGAAGTTGGGGAGTCCTTCTCTGTCACGACTCGGAGTATCGCGTGATCTGGAAATCGAGAACAATGCAACAGTTACTGGACTCGGACTAGGACTGGTGGCGGAGATGAATCTGGTGGAACTCGGACTGGTGGCGGGGATGAATCTGGTGGAACACGGACAGGTGGCGGATATATGTTGCAGGTGAACTCGGATTGGCGTGATGGCGGATATGTGGTGGCGTATATGGATTCGGATTGGCGGTGAATATGTGGTGGTGGTATATGGCAACAGCGACGATGATGATGCGGTGGTGATATATGGCAGCGGCGACGTGACAACCTGTGAACAGAACTCAAAACTCTAAAAGACTAGACGCTAAGACCAGCAACTTGACACGACGATGCAATCGCAAATTCAACAAAGCAAATACAGAAAAGATTATGCAAAGGCTCAGATTGGTTCGGATGGGATGAACTAACCCTAATTTTTTTTCTTGTCTTTTTCGTGGACTATAGGTATGAAGAACAGACTCGATCTAAACTACGAAAAACTGTAAAATCTCACCGAGCAACCTGGAAATCTGATACCACTTGATAGAGGCAAAGGTGTCCCGTCTTTCGATGAGATGATGGATATCGCTTTGGTGGAAGTCGACTTTGACGATCCGACTACGAACGTGCGAGGACTTCGCGCCTTAGCAATCGCTAAACCAACTCCGAGAGGTTATTGACCACGCCGGAGCACGATCAACCTGACCACGAGGGTCTGTTTCCTGCGAGCAAACGAAGAACAAGCAAGAAACTAAGATTGCAATCTGGATATTGCGAATATAGGATGAAGGCTTTATTGATCAAGGTGGGGTTCTGTGACGCCTTTGTCTGGTCGTTGAACACAAATGAAGTACGCGAAGTTGCAGCTATGGCGAACTTTTAATCTAAACAAAACCCAAAGTCTAAACGATGCCCTAAGGGCTGTATATATGGAGGAAGAGGGGGGAATTTCGTGACCCTTGGTGGAGGGGTCCGAAATCAACCCTATCTCTTGTTTCCCCACACATACGGACTCTAAAAATAGCCTATACTTATGTATTTCGAAATTACATGGGCCTGGCACAATAAAAAGGTGACGCAGCACCTATAATAGCCTCTGGACGAAATTTATGAAGTGACATCTTGTATATTTCGTCCAAGGCTTCATGCACTTGTTATGGAGGCTTCAAAGACCTGAAATCATCACTTGTAACTCTGTTCTTGTTCCCCTTGCGCATGCCATCATCTCCATGCTTGTTCTTGCTCCAATGTTCATCCTTCTCCAAGCTAGGCCCTTCATTTGTAAGCAAAACAAATGTATCCAATTTAGGCAGCATCATATTCTCATGAACATTAGAATCATTATCAAGAAACGAAAGTACCTGGTAATTTAGTTGGCATGCGCGAGCTCTAGTAATTGGTCCAGTATGTATAGCAGTAGGGGTTGTGGGTGTAACAATGATATTGATGTCCTCATCACTCACGCACGGATCTCAAAGCATCTGTATGGTGAATGGTTCGCTGCTACATAGTGGAACTGTTAGAAAGCTCTTCGCAGTCGGCCTCTCTCCATTAGTAACATGAGTTCAACATCATGCACATCACCATCCAAGAAATATATCTCTACTATTAAAGGAGAATCGAACGTCGTGATGGTTCGACCTCCTCGCGCTACTCCCCTGCCTCGATCGATATCCCCGCCTCGCTAGAAAAAAATCGCAGGAAATAGAACGCCACGTTCCATGGTAGCGAAAAAACCGAGATAACCCACACGTTCTCCACCTTCTCCCCGAGCTGTCCATCTCATCGCCAGATCTCTTTCGCACGAACCTGAACGACCCGGCTCTCTCCTCTCCTCACGACCGCGCAGCGCCCTCCCTCTCTAGGTTGGCCATAGCCCGAGCCCCCGGACGACGACCGTCCGAGCCACTCTACCGTCATGGATTGAAGGAGGCAGCGGCGGGGGCGGTGCAGATCCCATCTTAACCTCCACCGTCACGTATGGAAGGAGGCCATGGCAACCAGCTGTGCGAAGCCAATCCTCCGCATGGCAGTTATGTGCGGCTCCCTCCGCCGGAGCTTCTCTGCACATGTACGTTGTCTCGTTGGTCTCTTCATCCATTTGGTCGGCACGCACCGGCGATGTTGACCCGTGGTTGACCAGCAGCGAAGGCGTGTGTCACGAGTCTCCAGCCGCTGCATGCTACATTATCAGGTTTGATCTTCTGTTATATCTTGATCCTTTCAGTTTCCATTTGGAATATTCCATTCTTGTTAGTGATCATCAGAGATCCGATCAGCCCTCATATCTGGACAGATATATGGGATTTTTCATCCGTGTGTGGTTCAATTGGCATATTGTTAGGCATCTGATAAAATTGCCTAAAGGTGACCGCCGAATACCATCCCCTCACCGATCAGGCCAGAAGTTGGTGAAACTCTCACAAGGTGAACGCCATGGGGTAAAGCTAGCTTATAATTTAGCGTCAGCGTTGTGTCATCATGGTCGGAGGAGGCAACTCATATGGGGATGCCAAGGAGATCAATCAGAATTCTATCGCTGTTGTTACACCAAAATATCTTCACAGCTGCTATTTTTAAATATCCCAAATACAGATTATTTTGTCAATGCAACAACATGATCAATCTCAATCTGGGACAATGCATTACTCATGGTATACTTAATAATTAAGTGGAGTTCCAAAAGCGACGGTGATGGTTGTGCCACCACCAACAGCAGAGAAGAAAGAGGCGTGGCAGTGGTGGTGCAGAAAGAGTGATAGAGAAGTGGGAGGAAACTAAGTAGCGACATTGGTGTAAGGACTAAGGAAGAAGGGGAGAGCATGGAGAGCAAGATGGGGTTCTGGGGAAATGCGACAGTGTAGTCGCTCCCTAAGCCTATCGGCATGACCCAATTCACTCCAAATTTTTTCTAGGTTCAGTTTTGTTAGCATTGGTATTTACATTCTACTGTTCAGAGAAAAATATATTCATTATTACAGGGTGGAAGTTATCTGTACTTTTGTTTTATAAATTTTAACAGCTATACCTTAGTGGAAGTGAGCCAGGCCCTTGAAAAACACTCACGGTAGTCACTTCGTCCAGTAACATTTTTGCATGTATAGCATGTAGGTTTCATTCAGATCTAGCAAAAGACTCTCCAGACAACGGAGGTTTGCTTTGTAGACTTTATTTTCTAATACAGTCAAACTTCAAGATCTATGTACTTTTTTTGATAATCAACACACACATTCAATTGAACATACTACCCACAGAAAAGTAGTCAGTCAAACATGCTTGCATTTCCGTAGATGGTATATAGATCCGAATTAATGATTGTAGATGTTGACGTACTATGTACAATGTAAGAGAACGGCATGGATGACATATTATTAGAGAAAAAAATGAAAGAATTAGGGTGGAGGTTAATTTGCTGGAAGTGGGTACTCCACTACAATGCTTCTAATAGTTTTATAGTTCTATATATAATGCGAACCTATGTGTTCAGGAGCCGTTTTTGCTACGGAACTCTGAAGCATGTGGTTGAAGTTTACACTGGACGGAGAAAGACTTCGCATATTCAGCAGCAGACTCAAAGCTGCTGGTGCGAAAACAGAATTTGCACCGTACAACAGGCAAAGCCTTCTGCATGGGGATATGCTTTTTGCAAAGGTAATTGAGATTTTTTTGAATGATGATAATAAAGATTTATACTTCTAATACATGTTTCAGCTATAGGAGGATGCCAAGGAGATCAATCAGATTGCTACTGTTGCAGCACAATAGTTTCAGTGTCGCTATTTTTCAGAAAAATATCCCAATTTACACATTTGTTTTGTCAATTTTAATTTTCAAACGGAAGTTTGCTTGGTAGACAATACTTTCTAAATATAGTTAAACTTTAACAGATATATAAATTGAGCAGAGTCAACTGAACATGATACCGGCAGAAAGAGTCAATTAAAACATGATGTATTTTCTTAGTTCTTAGATGGTATGTAGGTCCTGGACTTATAATTGTAGGTGTTGACATACTATTTCTATTGTAAGAGAACTATGTGGATGATGCATCATTAGAAAAAATTGACAGAATTAGGATTGTTGTTATTCTGATGGACGTGATTACTCCACTACAATGCTTCTAATAGCTTTATAGTTTTATGATGCAAACCTATGTGTTCGGGAGCCTTTTTTTCTACGGAAATTTGAAGCATGTGGTTGAAGTAAATATTGTACGGAGAAAGAGTTTGCATATTCAGCAGTAGTGTAGGCTGCTGGTGCGACAACAGAATCTGTCCAAGCTGAAGTGAAACACATACGGCAAATTGTCAACCTTGTATCGAATGAGAGCCAAAAATTGATGTTAACTTCCTTCATCTTATCAGGACCAGATAGGAAGATCTCCCGAGTACATGGTCCACAGGAAGCTCGGCAAAGGGGGGCTCGACCATGTTTTCGTCGGCCGACATTTAGCTGGTGCAACAGGATGGTCCACATGTGCGAGTGCTCAACAGGTGGGTGCTATTTTTACATGTTCCCTGCTTTCTTACTATACCCTTTGCCAAAAAAAAACTTTGGCGTCAGGTTTTGTACTCAATGATGTGAAGCCAGAGGAAAGCTAATTGCACATTTGCTCACGTTACAGTTTCTGTTTGTGGGTTGCAAGGACTTTGAGATTACCACATGTCCCCTGTTTAATTATCTATATATATTAAGGCGTGGCCTTCATGTGTAGCCATTTTTTCTAAGAAGCAACAAGAACCTACAATTCATTGGAGTTGGATAAAGAGTGCATATGTAACAAAAGCAGCTGCGGGCCCGAGGCCGAGATGAGGAAGGACAGAGAGATGTACCATCGTCATGCTTTATCTTCTTCAGGGTTGGGAGGGAGAAAGGGAAATGGTGATTTCCGGAGAGGGAGCAAGCGGGAGAACTGTAGGTTTTCAACGAATGTTGAAAATTGAATGAACGCCTACTGGATAAATTATATGATCTGAAAACTTGACGCTATGTTGTTGCATATAAATAATTTATCATCCAGTATTCACCAGTCTCCCTATGTTGTTCAAATTCCCTTCAGTGATGACAAAGCATGCATGCAACTTTGAGTATATGTTTCTTATATATCATTGTCAGATTGTAAGATGTTGACGTGTTGTCCATATTTCATTTTCAATGTCTCCAACACAGTATGGTTTCGAAGTTTCTGCACTTGCTTTGACCAGACAAAGGCAATAACTCCAGGACTTAGCCAAACAGGAACACAAGGGAAAGAGGAATAAAAAATTATATTTGAATGGCCTGGTTAGTCCAAAATCCGACGGATATCTTCCCAAGTCCTACTTATTTTGTAACATTCTATAGATTGATTTGTTATGCTGATTATATATCAAATGTTCCTCTCGGCTCTGGGAAAAACGGTGGGAACAAATTCCACGATAAAGATATTTGTATATGAAAGAACCAACGTGTGTAGTGGCAAGGATCGAAGGAATGATCAACACAATGATATTTTGCATGGTAGGCACAATAGAATGAGATGTCGCACGGATAAAGTGGGTTTCGAGGCGTACACGATAATTGATGAGGGACAAGGCGCTATTTTTCTAATGCATTATATATTTTATTACTGTTGTCACCGTAGCAACGCACGGGTATTTAGCTAGTAGCCGTAAAAGGGCCATGTTGTTGATTTGGTTTGAAGGCACTCAAGCGGCTACGTCCATTAGTCGCCAGTCATCTCTGACTTCCATGGGTGTATCTGTATGCTCGCTCCCCCATCGAGAAGCATCAAACATCTTCCAACTGGTACGTTAGCGCCAGGTTAAAAGGCCGTGGGTACCGGCTGTCAGGGACATGTCTCCAGCGAGTAGAAAGTGTAGTACAGTACTTACTGCTCCCTCCATCCTAGTACTAATATAAAAGCGTTTTTGACACTACACTAATCTAATGTAACAAACGGTCTTATATTTTGTGGGCATGATCTACCTGATCAACGGACAACGGGTGGCGACCGCGGGAAATTCACTGCGCGTGCACGGCCCCATACGTCAGCGACAAGGCAACGTGGTGGCAGGGCGTATTGAAGAGCATTGATGCTGATATTCAATTCCCAGCACCCCCAACTCCTCTTTCCTCACGTCTACCCGTGCATATGTACCCCAAAACATACCACTCACTCCCATGCTGGAATGATGCTGGAAACCAATTCAGTCATCCTTCTTGTTTCAAAACAGAGCATAGACTTTCTCAATCTTGTAGGAAGTTAATTATGTTGCATCTGCCACAACAGCAAGCAGTGTCATTATAAACTTCACATGTAAAAGCCTTACAATCATGCGATGCCACATGGTCATTGATAACCTGCAAAAACACATCTTGGGTATTCACGGTATACCATTTTTTAGCATATATATATGCAGCGATACTATGACCGAAAGGAAATAACAAGATATTAATTTACAGAGTAAATCTCATTTTACCCCCAAGTTTCACAGTTGTGACAGAAAATATCCCATTTAGCAAAAATTTCATTTTTTTTGCTCAATTTAAATAAATTGTTGCCACTTTTTACCCCTTTTATGTTTTCCCAACCCAACAAGTCGACCCCACGCTTCAGCGCTGATTTGGCTTGCTACATAGACGACTTAATTACTTCGGCCGATTTTTTGGGTTCGGTTTTTCAACACACCTTATGTTGACACTGCTGACAGGCCGCTGGCCCGAGGAGGGATAAAGCGTCAAATTTATATGACAACGTTTCGTCAAATTGGGTAAAATGTGAAAATTCTACGCAATGGGGTATTTTGTCACAACAAGAAACTTAGGGCAAATAGTAAAATTTACTCCATCTACAATAACAAACAGGATCTTTGTATAGTACTCCCTCTGTAAACTAATATAAGAGCATTTAGATCACTAAAATAGTTATCTAAACGCTCTTATATTAGTTTACGGAGGGAGTACATTATATGGTCAAACGATACAAAGAAACACATGGCATGTCAAACAATATACTGTTACGTACTCAACTTGTCGCCTAAGGAATAAAGTAGAGAGGCTCGAGGTGGCCGACTTAAGCAAGTGTTGACTCATGGAGAAGTTGACAAAATTTGTCTGTGGCCCACCTTATAAGATTTAAAAAAATGTAAAACAAGAATACGTTTGCTATCTTGAATTTCTCTTGTCGTTCTAGTACTAGCGTTGAAACATGAAGGCAAATGCTCCAGCAGATCTCATCCCGGGTGTACCTAGCAATTCGGGGCGCTCCCCTAGCTGTCCACTTTCTCCACTTCCCTTTTTTTCTCACACTCACACACAAGCAGCGGCTCCCTCCCTCCCTCTCCGGCCTCTGCTCTTTCTTCCTCCTCCTCGCAGCCGTAGCCGCAGCCGCCTCCGCCCGCCTTGGCCGTGCGCTGCGGCCGGCGTATGGGACCCGCAGGCCGGCTGTCCGTGGCGGCCGCTCTCCTCTCCTGCCTATGTGAGTAGCACTCTGCTGATCTGCTGCCTAGCCAGACTCCGATTCCTCCCTTTCTTGCAAATTACTGAAGTGTGCCCAGCCGCCGAACATACGAATGCTTGGTCCTAGCCAGTGTTGGTGCTGCCCCTGTGCTGATTCTCGATTTTTGATCTGTCATGGAAGGCGGGGGTTGCGGGAACAAGCCACTGATTTGGGCTGCCAATTTGTCAAATGTGCAGGTTTACATGGGCTGTTGGGGAATTCCGGGCAGGCATTTGCTCAGGGCCCGCCGGTGCTCCACCGGATCGACCACGCGGAGGAAGATGACGACAGCGGCGGCCTCATGCCGGAGCTCTCGCCAACCGGCTCCCCCCAGCCCTTCGTCCCCTTCCTCGCGCCTGCCCCTCTCGCGCCCTTCTACAACAACTCTACGCCCAAGTTGTCAGGTCCCAACTCACTGCACATTTCCATTTCGATTTTGTCAGTGTCAGGTTAAGCTGTGAACTGAATTCCTTCCCCCTCGATGCAGGCAAATGCTCACTGAACTTCACTGCCATCAATGGCCTGATGACCACCACGGCCGTCGATTGCTTCGCCTCATTCGCCCCGTTCCTCGCCAATGTCATCTGCTGCCCCCAGCTCCAGGCCACTCTCACCATCCTCATAGGACAGTCCAGCAAGCAGACGGGGTCCCTCGCTTTGGATCCCACTCTTGCCAACTACTGTCTCTCTGACGTCCAGCAGCTGCTCATGAGCCAGGGTGCCAGTGATGATCTCCACAGCATTTGCTCCGTCCACCTCTCCAATGCCACCGAGGGGTCGTGCCCCGTTAGCACCGTCGACGCGTTTGAGAGCGTCGTCGACTCGTCGAAGCTCCTCGAGGCCTGTCGGAAGGTCGACCCTGTTAACGAGTGCTGCAGCCAGACATGCCAGAGCGCTATAAGTGATGCTGCCCACAAAATCTCCTCCAAGGATGCTGCGTTGACAAGCTACACTGCCAGTCCCAAAGTTGACAGTTGCAGGAACGTTGTACTCAGATGGTTATCCAGCAGGCTTGAGCCATCATCCGCAACCAAAATGCTGAGGCAAATATCAAACTGTAATGTCAATGGAGGTACGTACATTCAAACTAATAACTTGCTTAAATGTGAATTATCATCCCACCAGTCAGTACATTTTACTCTTTTAGAACGACTGCATACATTTATGTCATTATCCTGTTGAGCAGGCAGATTGATTTACTTGAATTTTGTAAGAGAAAGCCAATGTTTGCACCCATTAAACTGATAGTGTGTCACCAGTTACACTTGTCTAGCTCCATAGAACATACTGTTGGAGCACAAAGATAATACCCATGCATAGCATTACTATATGTATATGTGTGTGTGAAATATTACAATCTTCTCATGGCTATATAGGTAGGAAAAGGCCGCGACAGACATTTAGCTTTAAGCACCATACCACCATACTTTATTTGCTCAGACAAAAATATCGCAATTTAAAGCAAGACACCAAATATTGTGTACATGGGTGCTTGATAGGAATGATTTGCTCCTATATGAAGTTGACTGCGTTAAGGCCTATGACTCAATAGGAGCTTGAGTTTTTCAGTTCAATCTTCGTGTTAGCAATATGCAAGGTTCTCACAATATGTGGGCCATTACCAGCAAGGTGTTGGGTGTGGCAGGGCTTGAACATATCAATTAGATCGAAAGAATAAAATATTTATTAGTGCAGTAATACATCAGAATTGCCATGAATGTATATTTGCCAGATTAAAAATGTTTCTTGTACTCTGCCTTTTGAGGAACAGGTGCAATACCTGGATATTTCTATTTAGTTTCTAATTTATTTAAATATGTGCTAGGTTCAATTTTATTCTCATTCTTCATTGGCAGCAGCATTTCTGCTGAGATTTTCTTTTTTCATTTGAACCTTCCAGTTTGCCCACTAAGCTTCCCAGACACAAGTAAGGTTGCAAAGGAGTGTGGTGGTACAGTTAAAAACATTACTGTATGCTGCAAGGCGATGGACAGTTACGTATCTCACTTGCAAAAGCAAAGTTTCATAACAAATTTGCAAGCTTTGAATTGTGCCTCAGTCCTTGGGGCAAAATTGCAAGATATGAAGGTCAGCACGAATGTTTATAGCTCATGCCAAGTAACATTGAAGGATTTCTCACTTCAAGGTAAGTTAGACAGTATATTTTACTTAGATACTTGCAGTAGAGTCATATTTTAATTTGCATCTTATGTATCTGTAATGACTGAATTCTTGATCTTTTTTTTGTCTTGGGTATGTGCATTTGACCGACTCCCCTATGATTTGGCATGCAGTTGGATCTCAAGGTAATTTGGCATTTCAAGTTGTTTTATATATATTTTGGCTAGTGTGCACTTTTTTGTTCTCAGAAAAAATATTAATGTTTTTTGCGTGTCATACCACATTTTGATTACGCTTTGACGAATACGGTGTTACTTGCAATGTGACTAATGTTGCGTATTCAGTACTCACCATGCTTGTATTTTCAAACATACCGAGTCTAATGAAAAATAACAGCATGTGTTAAACATTGTGCCAGATAAATATGTATTAATAGGAGGCCAGCAATATAAAGTTCAAGTCGTCACATTTTTCTTCCCCCCCCCCCCCCCCCCCCCCCCCGATAAAGAGCGCTTTTACTGACTCATATTGTTGCATCAAGAGAATACAAGCAAAATGAGACCCATCCAACCTTTGCATAGTTAGGATGCACTCGGCTACACACAGACACACAAAATTAGGTGATGAGCCATACAATGAAGCTATGGGAGAGAGTCATTTAGCAACGCTTAAGAAAAATGACAAGTGTGACCAAAATTCAGTTTGGGTTCATGCCTAGGAGGTTGACCGTGGAAGCCATTTCCTTGGTACGACAACTTGTGGAGTGATACACGGAGCAAAAGAAGGACCTGCATATGGTATTCATTGACTTGGAGAAGGCCTAAGATAAGATACCGCGAAATGTCATGTGGTGTGCCTTGGAGAAACATAAAGTCCCAACAAAGTACATTACCCTTATCAAGGACATGTAGGATAATGTTGTGACAAGTGTTCGAACAAGTGATGGCAACACTCATGACTTTCCAGTTAAAATAGGACTGCACCAAGGATTAGCTTTGAGCCATTGTCTGTTTTGCTTTGGTGATGGATGCGGTCACAAGGGATATTGCATGGTGTATGCTATTTGCGGATAATGTGGTGCTAGTCGACAATAGTCGGACGTGGGTTATTAGAAAGTTAGAGTTGTGGAGACAGACTTTGGAATAGAAAGGTTTTAGGCTTAGTAGAACTAAAATGAGTACATGAGGTACGATTTCAGTGCTACTAGGCACAAGGAGGAGGAGGAGATTAGCCTTTATGGGCAGGTGGCACCTCAAAAGGACCCTTTCGACATTTGGGGTCGCGGAAGGATGGTGATACCAATGAAGATGTGAGCGATCAAATCAAAGTTGGACGGAAGAAGTGGTGCCAAGCTTCTGGTGTCCTCTGTGACAAGAAAGTGCCACAAAAGCTAAAAGGCAGGTTCTATAGGACAACGATTCGACCTTGCAATGTTGTATGGTGCTGAATGTTGACCAACCAAAAGGCGACATGTCCAACAGTTAGGTGTAACAGCGATGCACATGTTGAGATGGATATGTGGCAACACAAGAAGGGTCGGGTCCAGAATGATGATATATGTGATAGAGTTGGGGCAGCACCGATTGAAGGGAAGCTTGTCCAACATCGTCTCAGATGGGTTGGGCTTATACAACGGAGGCCTCCAGAAGTCTCAGTGCATAGCGGATGCTTAAAGTGTGTTGATAATGTCAAGAGATGTCGGGGTAGACCAAACTTGATACGGGAGGAGTCCGTAAAGAGAGATTTGAACGATTGGAATAGCACCAAAGAACTAGCCATGGACATGGGTGCATGGAAGTTAGCTATCCATGGCCAGAACCATGGCCTGGTTTCGAGATCTTATGGCATTATGGGTTTCAAAACGTCTGGGAAAAGGTCAAAACAGACGAAGAGAAACGGATTCGCGACCCCCTCGCGTCGTCTCCCCAGGGCGACGCCAGGGGCGAACCCTAGTGCCGCTAGAGACCTCATTGTGCTGCTTATTTCCCATCTGCCGCTGCCGCCGGTGTATGTCGCGGTGGCGGCGGGCTTGCCGCCGAAGGAGCCGGAGAGTCTTGATGCTGCGGCGACCTCCTGGTGCGGCTGGTGCGTGGCCTAGGGGGAGTTGCGCGCAGCGGCCAGGGCAGCGCCCCTGGTCGTGCGGTGGCCGTGCTAGCCTCCATGGCCCGCATATCCCACGTCACAGGCGATGGTGGGCGCGGTGGCCGCCGTGGATCTGATCCCCACCCAGATCCGTCGTCGGTTTTGCCTATGGCCGTCCGGCGGCGCATTGAGGGATAAGCGAGGGTTACTGGTTCCCTGCTGGGGTACTGACGGCTGCATGCGCCGCCACGGCATAGCTCATCACGGATCTGGCCTGCTGCTGGTTTGGAGTGCCTTGATTGCTGGTGACATCTGTGTCGACCTCGGTCATGGGGGACGATGGCGGCATCTTAGGTGTCGTCTCCTTGTCGAAGGCAAGGCATCGTTGGTTACAACCGTCATCACTTCGTTTCGGATGCTCCGGGGGAAACCCTAGATCTGGGTCTCCCGGATCGGACGTTGGCGGTTCCTTCGGGGCCGTTAACCCTCTTGGGGGCAACGTTTTGGAGCAGGTGCTGGCTGGAGGGGACAAGAGGAGCAGCGTTGCATCTACCACAGCGGAGTCTCGGCGACAGGCGCATGTTGATGGACGCACGCAGGATGGTGGCGTTGTCTGGCGTCGTGGTGGCGTCAATGGCAGAATGGCCTGGCGAGGTGAATGTGTTGACCGCTCCTGCAGGTGGGACGGCGGAAGATGGTGGCGGTTGATTCTAGAGTGCGCATGCGGTGCGCGCAGAGGCTCTAGCTAGACTGGTTGCTCTCGGCTTGCCGGCAGGCGGCCTGATGAGGCTACCGGATTAGATGGTGCATGTTGATGCGAGGTCAGGGCTTTAGGTGTAGCGACAATTGTTGCCAGGACATTGGCTTTGGTTTGATTCATGTATTTGTTTTGTTGGGTTCTGTTGAACAATATAATAAAATGGCTGTGTGCATCGCTCGATACAGTGGCCGGGGGTAATCCTCCTTTTCGAAAAAAAAGGGTTTCAGCTCTAGCCTACACCAACTCTTGTTGTTCTAATCAGCCATATGAATCAGTTCTGACTAAAAAGAGCTGTATGAATCAGTTCAATACGGAATTGTAGTTAGTCTCAAATCAGTTCGGGAGAGGACTCCACTTGCTACCATCCAGAGATAGAAAGACATATATAAGTTGAAATCTTAAACTCTTAATATGCTCATATTAATTCCTACTAAGAAGAAACCAATACACTGAGATAAATAGCTGCCAGTTATATAGTGAAACATTTACTTTGATGATGTGCATTTTTGCCTAGCTACCAGTTAGTTCTGTTATACTGCCCAGACTGGTTGGGATATCAGTTTTAGGCCTTACTAGTTACATTGAATTTCACACCATAAGTTTGAAAACAGCTTGAGAAACTAGGCTTGATATATTGTTGCTGATCCGTGCTTTGTGGTTGGATGCAGAATCTGGATGCCTTCTTCCAAGTATGCCCTCGGATGCATCATTTGACCCTTCTTCTGGGATCAGTTTCACATGTGATCTGAATGATAACATAGCTGCCCCATGGTCGCCTTCTTTGCAAGCATCGGCTTCGACATGCAATAAATGTATGTTATCTACCTATGGTGCTGATTATGCAGTTGTTTACATACTTGATCTCTTGTGGCTGTTTCTCAAAATTTAAACTATTCAGCAGAGTAGGCTACTTACAAATTGAATCTGCTGTAGTATGTTATCTCTCTTTTGCTGAAATAACGTGAAATGAAATCATTATCATTATGCCTTTTTTATATTATAAATTGCGTATGCCTCTACAACTTTCATCTGTGCTGTAAAGTTGTGTGGTGCGAACAGTTGAGCCAAGTGGTTGTTGTGGCATTGGAGTACTTCAATGTGCATCGACAGTTGCAATCCGTCACAAGCTTCCTGCTGTTTTTGTTGCTTTTATTGAAGTTAGGCTTTCACTTGACTTTTGGTAATTTTGTCAGCGGCTGCTCCTGGACCTATAATCCCAGAGAGGCCTGCAGCAACATCGGCGCAGAATGGTAAGCTCAAATGTTCTTCTTTCTCTGTCGTGGTGCATTCTGGAGCCTGTAAAAGTGACTATCCCTTTTTTTCAGGTGTCAACCACAACAGACTGGAGCTTAGCCTAGCCGTCTGCTTTGGCGCCCTTGTGGCCACTATTTTACTGCAAGTCTAGTTCACCTTAGTTTGTCTGGCCACTATTTTACTGCAAGTCTAGTTCACCTTAGTTTGTCAAACTATCCAGAGGTTGAGGAGAGCTGATTGGAACTGTGAACCGCGGAGTTTTTGTGCGTGCTTGGTCTTCGCATCAGAGCATTGTAACTGGTAGCTATTAGTGTAATTTGTTGTAAGCCACAGAATGATAGTGAATGCAACACTGACTCTAATTTATTACTATTGCCTTTTGTATAGCGAGTAGTGAAGGTTCCATAATTCTGCATGACAACTTGGATAGACTTGATTTTGTTGTCTAATGGTTTGCCACTTTATTAATGATTTTTATCATTGGTTCACCTTTATATTGTTCGTTTTATTGTTGTTATTATATATATAATTAATGAAGGCCTCAGCAAGTCCGAAGCATGGCCTGCTCAGGAAACTCTGTTTTGACAGATGGATGTCAGGAGCCTTTCCCGTGATCTTTGATCTTGTTGCAGCTCATCTACTTCCATGTGGCTGGCTGGCTGGCTTTAGTTTCAAAAAACAAAACCAAAAAAAAACTTTCATGTGGCTCATTTATAAAAAATATATCTACTTGTCGTGTCAGCACCAAGTAATAAAAAATATATCATCTTGCCTTGTCTGCATAATTGGGCTGATTCATTAGGAGATACTGCACGCATATAGGATTACTCCATCCATTCCACAATGTAGTGCTTCCTCTATCCCCGTGCTTCAACTTTAACCGTAAATTTAATTACCAAGATCGATTGCGGCGGGAGCAAAAATTATATCAGTGAATTCGTATTCGAAAGAAGTTTTTAATTATGTAATTTTTTCTCCCGCCGCAATCGGTCTTGTCCGTTAAATTTGTGGTCAAAGTTCGACCTCGGGAAGCGCGGGCGCACTATATTTTGGAATGGAGGGAGTATATGCCAGTACAGATCATCAACTTGCATGAGCAGATACAAATTCTACGTCCATCTGCAGATGAGTGAGATTAGAACAAGCACACACATACGTATAATGCCATCAACACACACAGGGGGACCAAATCAGACAGACAACCAATGGGTCTTTCAGTCGAAGCTGCTACACTCTATGATGAGCCTAGGAAGGAGTGATCTAGATACAGGTACTAGTACCGTACTAGTAGTAGTATAATATAATCTGGGTTGGGCATGATCCAAATCTCCTTGCAGCCCACAGCAGCAACACTAACACAGCAGCGGAGGCACCTGTCCTGGCTGTCCATCAATCAGCTACTAATCAACACTGTACTTAGCATCCCTTCCTCTTGTACTTTACCATCCTGCGGTATATTCCACTCCCCCCTATACGGCGGTCACTTCCATCAACAGCGCCAACCATCATATTTTATGAGCAGCTGGGTTGGACATTTACTAGTGGCATCATCGATTGTGTGCTCATTGTCGAGAAAAGGGTGATGGATGGATTCCCAGTACAAAGAGATGATGACACTCTCATCACCCGACTTGGCTACAATCCTCTTGTTGACAAAGAGATGAGATGATTGCAGTTTAGCAGCAGCAGCAGAGCAGGTAAGGCAAACATTCCTGTCACGTCCACGTCCACGTCCACGCCCACGTCCGTCCGGCTTCAGAGTCAGTCCTCAATGGGAAGAGAAAATGGAGCCCGCTCAACAGAACCGTGCACAGCGCACATCACTCTTCTGCGGGCCATCTCAGCTCATTCCACAAGAGTAATAAAATTCAAACCGTTTCCAGTCAGGTGGTTTCACTTCACATTCCGTTGTTTATTCATCAGGTCAGCGGATAAACAACTCAAAGCATATACTTCCTCCGTCCGAAAATACTTGTCGAAGGAATGGATGTATCTAGACGTATTTTAATTCTACATACATTCATTTTTATGCATTTTTTCGTCAAGTATTTCTGGACGGAGGGAGTAAATAATACTCCCTCGGGCCAAAAAATGTAAGATCATTTCTAATACTATGATAGTGTCAAACTAAATAAATAAATAAAGAGAGAAGACACTCAAAGCAACATACTCCCTCCGTTCCTAAATAATTGTCTTTCTAGAGATTTCATCAAATGACTACATACGGAGCAAAATGAGTGAATCTACAATTTAAAACATGTCTACATACATCCGTATGTTGTAGTCCATTTGAGATGGCTAGAAAGACAAATATTTAGGAACGGAGGGAGTACTATGTTTTAGAACCATGTCTGGTGGGGGTGACTCACATGTGTAATGAAAGTTGAAAGGGCACGAGACTTCAAATACTCCCTCCGTTCAACAAATAGTATAAGATATTCTAGCTCTTTTCTGAATCAGATGTATTTAGACATGTTTTGGTGTGTTTTTCACTCATTTCACTTCGTATGCAATTCATATCGAAATATCCAAAACATCTTGCTTATGTGAGCAGATGGAGTACAATGTAAGGTTAGAGGGTATGAGAATTTATAAGAGATTAGAAATGGGGGCTGAAAAATGGAGGTGACGGCTCTCGCAACGTGCGGTGCTCACTGAGAGTGTGCCAGATCGGTGTGTGACCCAATCTAGTTAGTGGCCTGGATGGGGCATCCGATTTTAGATGTTAGGTTTTGGTGCGATGTCTGTTTGGTATTGAGCCCAGATATTTGGCACACCTAACTTCATCAAGGGGATAGGAGTAGCAACAACGTTGCCAAGATGATGGCTTCATGCTTATTGATGTATCATTTTGTATGGTCTTTGCGAATAATTAATAAAATGGTTGCATGCATCGTCCAGATGCAGAGACCGGGGGTACATCCTTCTTTTCTAAAAAAAAAGAAAAAAGAAAAAAGATATGGGGGCTGAGAGTCCTACTCCCATTGTGCTATATATATAAAGTGGAACAAAACCCTGTTTTTTGATAGTCCTGTTTTCATTGTTTTGGTAGCAAGACAATGATTAGAAATTAGAAGGTGCTTGTTTCGATACATCTTGACCTTTTATTGTAAATTATGTTATCATCACTTAGATAATAACCCAACGATTTGCACTAACCAATCAAAGGAATAAATCCCCTCCACAATTCCTACACATAATTTCCTGACGCAAATGTGGTTCACTGATCTCAAAATCACTTAAGTCGTAAGCCAAGATAGGCAAATACAACTACGAGATTCAGCCATACAGCTGTTATCAATATATTGATTGATCATGTCAAATTTCCTTTGGACAAGCTAAGGAGAAATTTCCTTTGGTGTGCGGAGGATGAAGCTGTAGGAAGGAACTGTCTGGTCAGCCGGAAGCGAGTCTGTGCTCCCAAGCGTCTTGGTGGTCTAGGAGTGAAGGACATACTTTGTTTCGGCAGGGCGTTGCGTTTGCGATGGAAATGGTTCCGGTGGGCTGAAGAGGATAGGCCGTGGAAGGGCACAGCGACGCCGTGTGACGACACGGATCGGCAGCTCTTCTCCAGTTGCACTACTATCGAGTTGGGAGATGGTAGCATAGCTGCCTTCTGGACTGACAGGTGGCTCAATGGCGAAGCCCCACTGCATTTAGCACCTGATATTTTCAAGCTGGCTAGGTTCAAAAAGCTCACGGTCAAAGAGGCGCTCAGTACAACGCGATGAATGCAAGGACTTCAGCGCTTGGACAGTTACGAGCAGCTATGTCAATTCGTTGGCCTATGGGAAAATTGCAATTGGTGAATCTTTCATACCAGAGAGACAAAATCAAGTGGAACATCACTGCCAATGGGAGATACTCGGCGTGTTCTGCTTATGAGATCCAATTCTTGGCCAGGATTGAGCAACCTGGGATTGCCCGCGTGTGGAGGTGCAAGTTAGAAGGGAAGGTAAAGTTCTATATGTCGCTTTTACTGCAGAACAGAAATTGGACTGCCGACCGGCTGCGGACCCGAGGATGGCCTCACAACGACTCTTGTATGCTTTGTGACCAGGCACCGGAAACCGTGGCGCATCTCACACTGCAGTGCTGCTATGCGAGACAGGTTTGTCATCTTGCTCTAGGGGCCAACGGTTGGGTGCAAAATGGTGGATTGTCGACAACCTTAGTTTCAGACTGGTGGAGGATGTTTTGCACGCACAGCGGCGCGACTGCTAGGATTGAGGCTGATTTAACTTTGGCGGCTTACATCGCCTGGCATCTGTGGAAGGAGAGAAACAGAAGAGTTTTTGAAGATAAGGAGCTGACTCCTCGGGCCGTGGTGAACCTGATTAGTGATGATATTAAATTGCTTAACGAGGCTTTGAATCCTTCCACTACGGCTGAGCGATAGTTTCTCGTTTGATAGAGTGTTTTGATCTGCCCCGTGGGTTGTAACAGAGTTTTAGCCAATTTTGTTCGGCTGTGTGGGAGGTTTCTAGCACCTCATCCTTGTACCCCGTACTTTGTACTTTCTCCCCTCACTATAATGCTAAGGTAGAGCTCCTGCTGTTCTTGTCAAAAAATATCATGTGAAGAAACACTCGCATACATTTCTTTAACTCACGCCCATATATCTAGTAATATGCAACCAACTGACGCAAGAAATATGGAAATCGATCATGGCGTTAGTAGATCGAAGTTGACGTCATCTGCACCGAATGAAAATGACCACATCACCCCTTATTATAACTTATATACTCCGTTTAGTCTCCATCATTGATGTACATCAAAAAACAAAAAACTCCCTATTAGAATACGAAGGAAATGATTGAAAACAGAACACCACACCCCATGTCTAGACTCCTATTACCAAATGTGTTGTGATGTAGTAATAATAAAGAGTGAATTGCAAAAAACCACCACATTTCAGCTTAGGTTTGTAGGAAACACTCTTCTACGTTTTTGCTGCAGAAAACATTGATTTTTTTCTAATCTTTTGCAGAAAGCACCAAACCTCCTGTTCGGGCAGTTTAAGCACTATTATGACAGGTGGGACCCTGTCTTGTCGACGTGGCTCACGGCCGCGAGCTGACGCCGTCTAACGATGCTACAGTGCCGACTGACGCCCCGCTAGGTCAAGAGACCAGATTGAATCGACACCTCTCCCGCATCTGAAATTTCCCACCATCCCTGCGACGACGCACTCTCCTCTATCTCTATCTCATTCATGGCAACGGCGAGCCCGGACGCCGGCGGCGTAGTGGATGGCGGAGGTGGCGACGGCGCAGGAGGGTTGTTTGGCGGCGGCGGAGATCCAAAGCCACCCGAGGAGGTCTGCGGGTAGCTCTAACCCTAGCCAGGGCCTGCGGAGCAGACCACCGTCCCCATCGCTAGAGTACCGCTTCGCCGGCGCTCTGGCCCGTGCTGTGCAGGTTACTCCGACGGGGAGCCACCACTGGGCATCTGCATTCGGCGGTGTGGAGTAAGATATCTCCTCTGCCTCCCCACCCCCCTCATTTTCTGTCGATTCCATAGTTAGGTTTAGTGTTAGGTGTGTAAACACAGCATTAGATTGTAGTGATATTAGTATGTTCTGTTTAGGAGAGAATATAGTGATACTTTTTGTGATTTTAATTGCGATTTGGGTTAGGATGCTCTGTTTAGATTGTAGTGGCAAGCAGGACAACCTTGGGTTAGGATGCTCTGTTTAGATTGTAGTGGCAAGCAGGACAGCCTTGGGTTAGGTGTGTAAATCAAAAATGGATCTTTTGCCTAGTACTAAGTGTTCATCTGCTCTTTTTAGTGGCAAGAAGCACAACCTTATTGAAATTGGTATGCATAGTATATTTTAACTATGTCACTTGTATTGTTTATAGTTAGTGTTATACTGTTTAATTAATAAG
Source organism: Triticum timopheevii (assembly GCA_963921465.1). Lineage (NCBI taxonomy): Eukaryota > Viridiplantae > Streptophyta > Magnoliopsida > Poales > Poaceae > Triticum > Triticum timopheevii. Next base: position 353,442,973 of record OY997264.1, read on the forward strand.
TACAAGAATTGTTCCTTTTTGTAGCTTGTTTGATGATGTTTGGGAGGTTAGACTGCACTTTCATGACATGGATAACTTGGAAAGGACTATGTGTGTTTCAGACATCACTTTTTTCAATCTGTTAGCACTCATAGAGACAACAGGATATGGAAGTAAAGACTATATGTATTATGTGAGGGATGCTGGGTTGGGAGTAGCTGGTTTGGAGGAGATATGTGATGATGACAAGGTGGATGAGATGCTGGATGACATTGCCAATAAAGATCAGAACATAGTAAACCTGGCAATAGTTAGGGGTAGTGAGCCCAGACCTGCAGATATAAACAGAGGTTATATTTGTGATCAACAAGTTCCTATAGGCAATGTTGGAGAGAGCACTGTATATGAGGTGAATGATGTTGGGGTGTTGTACAAGTCACCATCCAAAGTATCAAAAAGAGATGCAGTAGTTGAGGAGCCTGAACCAATCCAGTTTTTCTCCACACAGCAGAGCCACAACGTTGATATGGAGCAAGGCAATGAAGCAGATGTTAATATTGAGCAAGGCAATGGAGATGATGTTGACATGGAGCAATAGGAGTTAGAAAGAAGTATGGAGCTTAGAAGGAGATCAAAAATTCAGAGATTTAAGCAGCATCAGAAGAATGTTGAGAGGGTGCAGGCAGTGAAAAGAAAACTTCCTGTGCTACTAACTGAAGATGACTCTGACTTGGAGGAAGATGAGGATTTCATGGCTAGGATGGCTGAGCTAAAGAGGCAGAGAGAGGACCCACTCTTACATTTTGAAGGTGGCACAGATGTAGATGAACCTTATGAGATACAAGAGGAAGTGCATGAGGAAAATGCAGAGCAAGAGGAGCATGGAGATCATGAGGAACTTGAAAAGGAGGTGCTACCATAGGGGCAAAAGAGGAAGAAGTTGAAAGTAAGAAAGGGGCCAACCACAAGATCACATGCTAGTTTGGAGCAATAGTTTGAGGATGTTTGGGTACCATCATCTGATGAGGATCCAGATCCTGGTGATTTGAAGGAGGAGCAAGATGATGGGGCTGTACCCCTAGCATTTGTGCTAGGCAGTAAGTCTAGGGCTAAAAAACCCAAACCAAGGGTATGGTATCATGAGGATAGAGAGAGCCCAGAGCTGCAGTTTGCTAAGAAGTTATGCTTTGATAATGTGTACCAATTTAGAAGGGCACTTCTCACTTTCCACATAGCACAGAACAGAAACTATCAGTTTCATAGGAACTGCAATGACAGAATTATAGCTGTGTGCACACATGAAGACTGCCCTTTCTTCATTGCAGCTTCTGTGGTGGGAAAAGAGAAAACTTTTTGCATTAGGAAAACTAATTTGTTGCACACATGTCCAGCTGTAGCAGAGAGCACCAAGGTGACTACAAAGTGGGTTACACATGAAGTTTTAGAAGCAATAAGAACAGACTTGAACACATCAATAAGTACAGTAATGCAAAATCTGAAGAGCAAGTATGGAGTTGAGATCAGCACTCATATGGCCTACAGGGCTAAGAACAATGCTATTAAGGTAGTGCAAGGAGATCAGAGGGGGCAATACACCAGGATAAGGGATTACTTGCAGGCTGTGTTAGACACCAATCCAGGTAGTAGGTGCATTGTCACTACTAAGTTCCTAAAAGACCATCTAAGCATCAATCCAAGGTTCCATGGTTTGTTCATATGTTTGAATGCTTGCAAGGAGGGATTTCTGAATGGATGCAAGCGATTCATAGGTGACTACTAAACTGTGTTATATATGACATAAATGTGGTGCACCATACTTTGTTTATAACATATCTTGTGTGCCATTGCAGGTGTGGATGGATGTTTCATCAAGCTCTCAACTGGCCAACAAATCCTTGCTGCCACAGGAAGGGATGGGAATAATAACATCTATCCCATTGCCTTTGGAGTTGTGGACAAAGAAGACACAAAGAGTTGGACCTGGTTTCTCACAGAACTGAAGGCGGCTATTGGTGGAGAATCTAGGAGATTTGGTTTTTACACCATAATCTCTGATAGACAGAAGGTAATATATAATTTGCTTAGTATTCATTGGCCATTACTAGTTCATATAAGTATTTCATAGTAATTGCTAGAAGTAGTTAATATTTTCATTGCTCATTACTAGTTGTTATAAGTAGTTCATACTAATTGGTAGAAGTAGTTAAAATTCTTTTCTTATTAGTAAGTTTGGTAATTTCTCCAAATAGGGTCTTCTGAAAGCTGTGAGTCAAGTTTTCCCCAATTGCCCCCAAAGATTATGCCTTAGACACATCTACCAAAATTTCCAGACTGCTGGTTTTAGGGGGGTCAGAATTAAAGAAGTTCATGGATAAGGCAAGTTACTCCTATACTGAACATGGCCATCTTGCTGCAATGGATGCTCTTAAAGTAGAGTGTAAGGCTACCTGGACTTGGTTAAATAAAATTCCTAGACATGCTTGGGCTAGATATGCCATGGACTTCAACTGCAAAACTGACCTAGTTGTCAACAATATTAGTGAGGTGTTCAACAAGATGATATTAGATGTGAGGGGTAAACCAATAAAGAACATGGTAGATGGAATCAGGACTAAGTTGATGGCCAGGTTCAATACAAATAGGAGTAAGACAGAGTTAGCCAAGTGGGAAATATGCCAACATATGCTGAGTTACTTGAAGAAGCAAAGAAACACCCTAGGAACTGTCAAGCATTGATGGCTGGGCCAAATATTTACCAAGTGACAAGCAATGAGAATACCTATGCAGTTAACTTGCAGCACATGACATGTGGGTGCAGAAAATGGGATATGACTGAAGTGTCATGCAATCATGCAGTCTCTGCTATTACCAAAGCCAAATTAAGGCCTGAAGATTTTGTGCATGACTTCTTCAAAAAGCCTATGTATCTGGCTGCATACAGTCCCATCATATTTCCTATACCTGGACCTGACCTCTGGCCTAAGACCAAAACTAGAGACATAGAACCCCCACTTTTCAAGGATAAACCAGGGAAGAAGCAAACCAAAAGGAGAAGGAGCCAGTTTGAGCCACCAGCACCTAAAGATACATCTAGGATGGCATCAATTACATGCAGCAATTGCAATCTTGTGGGTCACAGATACACATCTTGCCACAAAACACTAAAGCCAGCTCTAGCAATGAGAAAGAACAGGCATGAGGTTAGTCTCTGTTTGCAATTTCTGTTTTGTACCACTTTGAATGTATTAACTTGCTGCCATTTTCAAATGCAGTCAAACAGGACAGAGGAGGGTACCACATCTACTACTGCAGCTTCATCTGTTGCAGCTCCAGCAAACAGGACACCACCAGTGGCAAGCAGGACAGCAGCTCCAGCAAGCAGGCCAAGCAGCTCAGTAGCTCCAGCAACCAGGCCAAGCAGCTCAGCAGCTCCCACTAGGAGGGCAAGCAGCTCAACAGCTCCAGCTAGGAGGCCAAGCAGCTCAGCAACTCCAGCTAGGACATCCTTCTTGGCACCAAGACAGAGGAAGAAACCATCAAGGCTGAAGGATTACTTTTATGCTTCAGGGAACTAATGTGCTTTGGAAAAACTGTTGATGATGTAATCAGGCAAAACTGCTAATTGCTATGATCTATTTTGGGAACTTATGCTGATTTGATGTTATGGTACTGTAATAACTACTATTGATGGTCTTGCCTTTATGAGAATTATGCACTATGATGTTGTTCTTGCTGTTATGATGTTCAATTTGATGATCAATATGATGGTCTGGCTGCTACCATGTTCAATTTGAACCATATGATGGTCTTGCTGTTAGAAAATTAAACACTTATTGATGATGGTCTTGCTATTAGGAAAATTAAACACTTGTTGGTGATGGTCTTGCTATTAGGAAAATTAAACACTTGTTGATGATGGTGATCAAGGTGCCCCTAGGGCCATTCTGTCGATGAATCGATGACATGAGGGTCAAGGTACCCATAGGGCCATTCTGTCGATGAATCAATGAAATGGTGGTCAAGCTACCCCTAGGGCCATTCTGTCGATGAATCGATGACATGAGGGTCAAGGTACCCCTAGGGCCATTCTATCGATGAATCGATGACACGAGGGTCAAGGTACCCCTAAGGGCCATTCTATCGATGAATCGATAAAATGGTGGTCAAGGTACCCCTAGGGCCATTCTGTCAATGAATCGATGACACGAGGGTCAAGGTACCCCTAGGGCCATTCTATCGATGAATTGATGAAATGGTGGTCAAGGTACCCCTAGGGCCATTCTGTCGATGAATCGATGAAATGGTGGTCAAGGTACCCCTAGGGCCATTCTGTCGATGAATCGATGACATGAGGGTCAAGGTACCCCTAGGGCCATTCTATCGATGAATCGATGAAATGGTGGTCAAGGTACCCCTAGGGCCATTCTGTCGATGAATCGATGAAATGGTGGTCAAGGTACCCCTAGGGCCATTCTGTCGATGAATCGATGACATGAGGGTCAAGGTACCCCTAGGGCCATTCTACCGATGAATCGATGAAATGGTGCTCAAGGTACCCCTAGGGCCATTCTGTCGATGAATCGATGAAATGGTGGTCAAGGTACCCCTAGGGCCATTCTATCGATGAATCGATGAAATGGTGGTCAAGGTACCCCTAGGGCCATTCTGTCGATGAATCGATGAAATGGTGGTCAAGGTACCCCTAGGGCCAATCTGTCGATGAATCGATGACATGAGGGTCAAGGTGCCCCTAGGGCCATTCTATCGATGAATCGATGAAATGGTGGTCAAGGTACCCCTAGGGCCATTTTATCGATGAATCGATGACATGAGGATAAAGGTGCCCCTAGGGCCATTCTATCGATGAATCGATGAAATGGTGGTCAAGGTACCCCTAGACCCATTCTGTCGATGAATCGATCAAATCTTGGTCAAATTGGATCCAACCCCATTGATAACAAAATAGTAAGTTAAATTACTTGGTTGACAGATTCATACTCAAATACTGAATAGATGATAATCATCTAAACCATATAAAACCAAATTGTACTAAGCACATAAAGCATATAACATCAAATTTGACTCACATTCATTAAGGTTCATCAAGGTTGGATCCAACACAATGGATCACAACATGTATACTTAAATTACTGGGTTCACAAATTCAAACTACAGTACTAAATAGATGATTATCATCTACATTACAACACTGCTGGATCCAACACCTTGGATCACAAAATACATAGTTAAAGTAGTTGAGGACCAAGTTCATACTAAAGTTTTGCATAGAAGACTATCATCTACATACAGATAGATGATTATCATACTAGAAGATACCCCTACTCATCTAAGATGGCCTTCACCCCCTGAAGCTTCTGCTTTATCTTCTCCTCAGACTTTTGAAGCTCAGAAATGTGATGCTGCAATTTAAGCCTCTCTTCTATCAGCCTTTCCTTCTCCTTAAAATGATTGAACTTCAAGTTCCTAATCACATTGGCTTGAGCACCTGTCAGGTTCACTGAAGTCTCATACTTTTGCAGCAGCTTCTTCTTCTCCTCCTCTTTCTTTGACAGCTCTGCCTTCAAGTTGCCCACTACAGTTTCTAGCTCAACAATCTTCAAATCAACATATTCCTTCTGCTCCTTCTGATTGTTTAACTCCACACCCTTCTGCTGTTGGGCATCCAAGAGAGCATTGACATCAGCATACAAACTGTCATAGTCCTCCTGTACTTTCTTCTTCTCCTCCTCTTTCTTTGCCAGCTCTGACTTCAAGTTGCCCACTACAGTTTCTAGCTCTGCAATCTTCACATCAAGACATTGCTTCTGCTCCTTCTGATTGCTCAACTCCAGACCCCTCTATTGCTGGGCATCCAAGAGAGCATTGATATCAGCATACAGACTGTCATAATTCTCCTGTAGTTTCTTCTTCTCTTTTGTCAGGTTGTGGATTACAAAGGAACTCTCCAGATTGTCATTGGTCCTACCTGACTTACTCTCCTCATACATATCCCATAACTTGGCCAATGCCTTCTCCATTGAGTCTGGCCATTCAAAATCAATCCATTAAACTACTCCACAGTTTATGCCTTCCTGTAAAATAAACAATAAAAAGCTCCAATAAAACAATAAAGAATCATCTAAGTGAGTAGGCTGAAGACCACTGTTAAGTGCCATACTCCATAAGCTAACATGTTCAGGGGGTCTAATATGTGCAGCAAACATATCACATAGCAAACAAATAAACAATGATCACTGTTAAACAAGTAATTAAGCACTAACCATAATAAACAATGACAACCATCTACTCACTGGATAAAACAAGTTAAACAAAGACTAAGCACTTAACCAAGCTTAACAACTTGATAAACAAAGCAGTAATCACTAACCACAATAAACAATGTGTACCATCTGATGACAAAGCATGTCAGGTAAAGGTAAAGAAATACCGAACTTAGCACATTCAGCAATGAACACCTTCATTTATAAAGGATCATACCTTCTTAGCACATCCTAGAAACCTCCTGCCGGTGTGCATCCCTTCAAATGCAACTAAGCGATCAGCCGGCTCGCCGTGTTCGCACAAAACATTCACATCTGCGTCAGTGCCACTGAAATTCATATCGTGCATCGTAGCTGGAAGCTGCGGGAGGAGCAAGCAAAGATAAACCTAGGTTCAGCTCGAGCTCATTCACAAAATCCCCAAATCACTAACCCTAACCCTAACCCTAGCTGTAGCAAACTGACCTTGATGATGCCATCGCAGGAGGAGGAGATGTTCATGACTGAATCCTCACTGGTCTCGTCGCTCCACGACACCATGGCCACGTGGGAGCAGCAGAACGGCGGCCGACGTTGTGGCGGCGTCGGGGGAGAAGAACAGAGTGAGGAGAGGAGAGCAGAGTGACGAGAGGAGAGGGCGAGGCAGATGAGAGAGCCGAGCTGGTTTCTATCGGCGCAACGGCGGGCACTGTAGCGCCGTTAGACGGCGTCAGCTCGCGGCCGTGAGCCACGTCGACAAGACAGGGTCCCACCTGTCATAATAGTGCTTAAACTGCCCGAACAGGAGGTTTGGTGCTTTCTGCAAAAGATTAGAAAAAAATTAGTGTTTTCTGCAGCAAAAACGTAGAAGAGTGTTTCCTGCAAACCTAAGCTGAAATGTGGTGGTTTTCTGCAATTCACTCTAATAATAAAAGAGGGGGGAGGGGGGATTCATCCTTGATCTTAACTTATGTTGTCGTTTTCCTAAAAAAAAAGCTGGAACTTTTAATTATTTAAGAATTCAGGCTCACCTCAACTTTTCTTAACTCCAGTTTCCTTCCTCAATAATTGTCAAACATGACCTGAAATGGAATGCGAGTTGTAAGAATAACTAATGGACAAGGTGCAAACCATTCTGTGGTTGGATGGTTAGGATGACAGTGGCACCGGTGCTCGCATTTTTTTTGCATTTATTTCGTGCCTTCCGGCAATGTGCACTGAGGAGATGTTCCCGTCGACCACGAAGACATCTGTGGCGACTTCGTCAATCTTAAGATGATGTGTCGTCTCAGTCTCTCGGAGATGCTCATAGGTATAAAATGTGTGTGCGTTCATATGAGTGAGTATATGTACGGGTGTGTTCTGTAATGTGTTAAAAAAACTAATGGACAAGGTGGAAAATGGAGAATCTTGATATAAATAGCAAAATCACAGTCACTCCTGGATCTAGTACCATACCTGATGAAAATGAATTAAGTTACTAGGAAGGAAAAAAGGATCCGTCTGTCTCTCTCCTGTCCCTGTGATGGTCTCCGTCTCCTCACACATGGCATGTGCATGCAGATGCAGAAAGAAATTGCCATCCAAAAACAACAACAGCCAATAACTCCCTGCCACCTTCCAATCTCCGGCTCCATGATCCCATGACCCCCTCCGCCACTCATCATCGCCGGAGCCCCCGTGGCATCCGCGCTCACCTGAGGCGACGCCACAATGCCGCCACGGCGAGGACGCCGCCGCTCGCCGGCGCCACGGCGAGGGCGCTCGCCGCCGGGCTCTGGAGGCTCCGCCACGCCGAGCGGCAGGCGGTCAACCCCGGCCCTCTGCGGCACGACGCTCATTCTCCCGTGAGTGCCCTCGCTGCCTCCCTCTCTCTCATCGTTTCGTTGCTGTGATCCTCTCTCTGATTGAGTCGCCCATTTGGGGATGAGAAAAGTCCACATTTCAACCCTCAACTAACCACGGCGTTTGATTGTCAACCCTCAACTCTAAAACCGGTCGGATTTCAACCCTGAACTTGTCACACTGTCCACTTTACCCCCCTTGACTCGGTTTGAGACTAGTCAAGTGGTTTTGACCCGGTCAAAGCTGACTGGGCAGCCCAGTCAGCATGCCACGTGTAAATCTAAAAAATGGATGATTCTCTCAATCTATAAATCCATTAAAGTTGAAAATTTCCCAGGTATCTAAACATCATATGAGTGTTGTTGTGTAAAAATTTCAGAATTTTCTGGGCACTTTTTTTTCGGTTCAAAATTTTGACCGAATAGTGGCTGAATTTGAAAAATTGATGGTTCTCTCAATCTATAAATCCATTTAAGTTGAAAATTTCCCAGCTATCTAAACATCATATGAGTGTTGTTGTGTAAAAATTTCAGAATTTTCTGGGCACTTTTTTTTCGGTTCAAAATTTTGACTGAATAGTGGCTGAATTTGAAAAATTGATGGTTCTCTCAATCTATAAATCCATTTAAGTTGAAAATTTCCCAGCTATCTGAACATCATATGAGTGTTGTTGTGTAAAAATTTCAGAATTTTCTGGGCACTTTTTTTCGGTTCAAAATTTGGGCAGCATTTGGGCAGCATTTTGGTACCATTTGGTAGCATTTGGTCATCATACGGAAAAGATGATTGCAAACACACATAGATGTCTCAAATAGAAAACATAGATGTCTCACACACAATACATAGATGAGGTCTCACACACAACACATAGATGTCTCACACAATACATAATGCATTTCTGGCAAGCAGCGATGTTGCTAGCTGATTCATGATTGAAATCCAAGCAGCCTTCGAAACCCCGCATACTTCTTTGTGTGCTTGACAACTCTGCTGCTAGCTCTAGCGCTAGAATTGCCGGTAGATACATTAACATTGACATTGGAGCTTCTTTGCACATTAATTGTATTTCCGGAGAAATTGTTGGACCTGCTGCTGCTTCCAGTTGGCGCCCTTCTCTTTGGGTTAGGTGCAGCCACTTCCTCAGTGGCCTTCCTTTTGCTCTGCCTAGTGCTGCTCTGGCGTGAAGGCTACAAGAAACATGGCAAATGTTAGTTATATATACATGATAGTGTAATCAGGTTTGCTCATGCATATTTCCTGGATAGTGTACCATATTTGGCCCTTGACTAGCACATGGTGCTTGGCTACTTGTTGCAGTTTGGCTTGCAGCAGGCTGTTTGGAAGCAGCTGATGGTGCTTTGCTTCTAGCAGGACCTTGGCCTTGCTCAGGAGTTGGTGTATTTGAACTCCCTGTGCCATTTCTTGCTTTGCATGATGTCCTGTTGTGCCCATGTAGCTTGCACATGCTGCATCTTATCTTTGTACCTCTCTTAGAAACCCTAGTGGCACACCTTGGCTTCTCTTGTTGCTCTCTGGTCCTTTGCTTTTTCTTCCTACCGGGCATCATAATCTCCCCTGGTGGATTAGGTTTTGGCCTCTCAGACACAGGCCATGCAGGTCTGCCTTCCGCAGGTTGAAGGCAAGAAGCATAAGTTTTCTTGAATGCTTCTATGCTATAGCACTTGTCAATGTAATCATCTATGTTGTTGGTTTTGAAAAAAATGCATGATATAGCATGAGGGCATGGAAGACCAGATAGTTGCCAATATCTACAACTACATGTCCACTCTTCTAGATTCACTTGGAACCTATGTTCTCTATGAGTCACCTCATATAAATCTTCACCATTCCAAACAGCATGACAATAGGCAGAGGCATTTATGCTTTTCTTCAGTTTTCTAAGTACCGTGGGACAAATGGTGCCAGTCCACTTGTCCGACTCGGTTCTTTGATATTCTATCCTAGCCATTATCTTCACCCTAATGGCTTCAAACATGCTGATTGCTGGCAAACAGCGAGGCTCCACGATCCACTTATTAAAAGACTCGCAAATGTTGCTGTCTACCGAGTCACAATTAGAGCCCAACCTGAACCAAGCCCTGCTCCAATGGTGTGGGTCAGTTTTCATCACATCCCTTGCCCCTTCAACAGTCTCTTGTGCTAACTTCGCTCTTGCAAGATTGAAAAGCATTGGAGAACTAGCTTTTGCACATGCCCAAAATAGCTTCTGCCATTCCTTCTCTCTGTAGGTCTTCCTCCAGTTTGCATACAAGTGCCTTGCGCAATTCCTATGCTCTGCTCTTGGTAGCCAATTTTCAACAGCCTTGAGAATACCCTACAAGCAACGACAACATGAGTCAGAACATACAACATACAACACAATGTAATATGATAAAATGTGATTAAAAGAGAATTACTTTCTGCTGATCAGAAATAATAACATAGTCCGATCCATCTCCAAGTTTTAAGTCTGAGCACAACAGGCTAACAAACCAATCCCAGGTTTCATTGGTCTCTTTGTCTACAAGTGCCCACGCTATCGGATACATCTGATGGTTTGCATCTCTTCCAATTGCACTCAACACCTCTCCTCCTCTCCCCTTCAAGAAACATCCATCCAAACCTATGACTTTTCTGCATCCAGCCAGAAAACCTTTCTTACAAGCATCAAAACATATATAGAATTTGTCAAAGGTTGGAACTTCATTGTCAGGGTTTAGCTTCACTATGCAAGTAGAACCAGGATTGCTTCTAAGAAGCTCTAGCTGATAATCGAAGACTTGGCTATATTCACCCAATTTTGACTCTTGAATCCTTTTTGAGACAATTGCCTTAGCTCTCTTGATCTTCGATATGTGTACATTAGCAAACATCTCCTCCTGCACCGTGGCCTTCAAATTTTGGACTCAAAACTTTGCTTTGAATTCTCATCACCGCCCGCGGGTACTTCATCATCCCTATAACTTTGTTGTTCTGGCTCATTACTACTAATGTCCTCAACATATATGTCCACTACACCTCCATCTGTTTCATATGAGAGCATGTACTTCACGGAATTTTCATCAACTAATGCCATCAATCCATCAGACAATTGTTTTCCAGGATATAACCAATGCAGCATCATGATTACTCCTTGTCGAGCGACACTGTAATGCACTTTCAGATTTAGAATGAGAGTGCGTAAGGACAAACTGCGCCGCTCAACATGAGCAATTTCCTCGCTGCCTCCAACATATTCCAAATTTTGACCCTCACGCACAAATGCACCATTGAAATGGAATCGCACAACAAAGAAATCCAGAGGATCCATTCAATCTACAAGAGATGAAAAAACATAATAAGAAATCATTACTACGGTTTCAGCAATAGAGAGAGGGGGAAAATCACTATTAACAAGGGGTGCAAGGGCAGGACCAGCAGCAGCAGCTAGCCCAAGCTAGCAGCTTGCCGGCGGTGGCAGCACCAACAACTCGCCCAAGCTAGCAGCAGCAGCTCGCCGGCGGCTAGGGTTAGCAGCAGCAACTAAAATCTAAGGGAAACAGATGGAGGAAGGGAGGGAAGAGAGGGCAAACCTGCGGTGGAGGTGGAGGTGGTGGCCACGGCCGGCGGCGTTCCAGGCCGCGGTGGAGGTGGTGGCCGCGGGCGGCGGCGTCCCAGGCCGCGGTGGAGGTGGTGGCCGCGGGCGGCGGCGGCCCAGGCCGCGGTGGAGGTGGTGGCCGCGGGCGGCGGCGTCCCAGGCAGCGGTGGAGGTGCTGGCCCCAGGCAGCGGCGTCCCAGGCGGCGGTGGCGGCGCGCCCGGTTGCCGGTCGCCGGCGAGGAGGTCGTGGCTGCGGGCGGCGGCGACCAACGCGGCGGCAGGTCGATTTGGATCGGGGTGAGACTGAACAAACGAGAGAGAGATGGGGATAAGGTTGGACCTGTGTGCGTGGCATGCTGACTGGGCTGCCCAGTCAGCTTTGACCGGGTCAAAACCACTTGACTAGCCTCAAACCGAGTCAGGGGGGGTAAAGTGGACAGTGTGACAAGTTCAGGGTTGAAATCCGACCGGTTTTAGAGTTGAGGGTTGACAATCAAACGCCGTAGTTAGTTGAGGGTTGAAATGTGGACTTTTCTCTTTGGGGATTGTTCTCCTTGATTCAAGATTGATTTGATTTGTTACTAGATTATTTTGGGGTCGGGTTCTTCCTGATCCTTCCTTACACAATGGTCAAAATTGGGTTGCGCTTTTGACCTCTGATCCCCAAAGATTTCCTTTGACTACTGATGCCATCTTCTTGTTTCTTCTCTTTATGTCTGGTTTCTTTGGCGCCATGTGGTTCGGTACTGATCTGGTTCGATTGTGTATTGTCTTTCTTCCTCGTTTTTACTAGGCTGTAGGCATGTCTGCGAATTCAGGGCCAAATTTTGCTCCTTCTTTTTCCTCCAATTATTCGTTTCAGTTTGATTAGGATCAGAAGCGTTTCAGTTAGCATGATTGTTTTTAAATGATCACCATCCCCCCTGTACTATTGCTGCTGTCAATCCTCTACTAATTATATTATTTCCCCAAAAGAGAACATTATCATAAATCAGGTGCAGGACACGACATATCTAGTCTTGAATGCCATGGAACAAAGAAACATTTCAAATTTATAACCGGGTGTGTGGATTATCAGGGAAATCCAAAAACCAGGTGAATGCAGTAACGTGTTGTCAATCCTGTGATTGTTTCCAACAGCAGCATTTTTCAACCATGGTGGAATCGGTTACTGTATTTCCTCTGAAGCTAGTTAAGGAGATTAATTATCACCTCTATATATGGCTCTGATTGCTACTAACAATTAATGCTTGATACAGCGTAGCCCCCGACACCGAAGAAAAGGGAAAGCGAAACTCTGCAATGGCAACAAAACGCGGTGCGGTTTGGGCGTCGGAATCCCATGCAGGAATCATAACATCTTAGACAAGGTAGGCGCTGTTTATGTTTTCTCTTGGCATGCATAAGCTTTTTTTTTTTTGAGTAATCTTGGCATGCATAAGCTGATTGTTCTAACTTAAGCACATTCATTGATTAGATCGATGCCTGCGCTGTGGACTTGCCATATGGTTGTTGGATGGAGAAGGCAACCAAATGGGACCAGCAGCATGTCTGCCTGCACAACATGCTGGCTTCACATGATCCTTGCCGGCTACCACCACATGTTCATCACGCCCGTGCAATGCCGGCTCACGGCCATGCTTCGGCGGTGGCTGTGGCGCTGGAGGCCGAGCTTGACAAGGCCCGTGCTCGGATCAGCGAGCTCGAGGAGGAGAAGCGCGTGATGAGGAAGAAGGTGGAGCGGTTCCTGAGGAAGCTCACGGAGGAGAAGGCGTCGTGGAAGAGCAGGATGCGTGACAAGGCTCAGCACGTGATCGCCACGTCAAAAGAGGACGTCAAGACGGAGAGGCGTCACCGGCGGCAGCTGGAGGCGGCCAACGGCAAGCTGGTGAAGGAGCTGGCGGAGGCCAAGGCGTCGGCGAAGCAGGCGGCGCAGAGCTACGAGATGGAGCGCAAGGCGCGGGAGATGATGGAGGACGCGTGCGAGGAGCTGACCAAGGAGGTGGAGGAGGACCAGGCGGAGGTGGAGCTCCTGCGGCGCGAGTGCCTGGGCATGCGGGAGGAGATGGAGGAGGAGCGCCGGATGCTGCAGATGGCGGAGGTGTGGCGCGAGGAGAGGGTCCAGATGAAGCTCTCCGACGCCAAGCTCGCGCTGGAGCACAAGTACTCGCAGCTCAACCGGCTGCAGGCCGAGATGGAGTCGTTCCTGCGGAAAGACGGCAAGAGCATCGACGCCAACAACTCCACGTTGCGGGAGGCACGGATGATCAGCGAGGCGGCGAGCTCCGTTCGGCTCCGCGGCGTCAAGGAGCTGAGCCATCGGAATCCTCATGCCCCGGAGGACGTGGATCGGGTGTTCCAGCAGCTTTGCCGGAGAGAAGGGACGGCAAGCGGCGGCAGCCCGGCGTCCAACCTTCACTCCGTCAGCCCGGCGACGGACATCTTCTTGGAAAATCTGGACGGCTCCGCCGACCTAGAGAACGGCAGTGGCAGTAGCTGGGACACGCCCGACCGTGACCGGCGGCGTGATTCTTGTGCTTCGGCTGGTACCAGCGACCGTTCGGCGGCGCGAGCGAGCAACGCGTCCTTGTTGTCCAATGGCAAAGGAGGCAGCGGGCTCACCGATCAGGTTCACCACCCAAGTCCAAGCAGGGGCGCCACTGGGAAGAACACGGCGTTGATACGGCGGCTCTGGAGGTCGGCGATCAGCGAGAGCAGGAAGAAAACAGCTGGATCTGCAGGGGCGACGCCGACATCGGAACAGAGGTCAACCCTGATCACCCCGGCATTGCCGGTTGGGGAGCAGTGCAGCTCATCCTACTTGGTGAAACCGCAGCAGAGAAGCCACGAATCCAAAGGACTGGCGCGAGGGCCGCACAAGCACAAGCAAAAGCAAAGCCTGCAGGAGAAGCTTCTGGAGGCTAGGATGGATGATCGCAAGCCCTCGCCCAGCTCTACTGCCAAGCACAAGACGCAGCTCGCGGCATGCAACTGAGATCGATCCGATACACATATCACTGAAGAGATACTCGTATGTATACATGGCTGTGGCTCGCACGGTCGCACCCGGCACCATATATTTATAGGATAGGATAAGCGCATTTGCACATGTCAATACATCAAATACCTGTATATACGTACGCAAAATCCATCTTCTTGGCTTGTGCATTCCAGTCTCCTCCTGTCATATGTACACTAATTAACGGGTTTGCTAATTTTTTCATTCCGATGAAAAGCAATTGGCTTTCATTCAAATTGTGGTTTACATTTCCCGACTCGTGTGATCGAGCGCCTCTTTTCCATTCCCGGGCTGCTCGCGGCCATCCTCTTTTTTCCAAGTGTATTTTGAATTTATTTTCCCCTCGGTGTTTATCTTGTTGTCCATTTTGCTCGGTTCGAGAGAAAGAGATAGAGCTACAGAGAGAGGCAGAGAGCAGAGGAGAGACGCGACTATCTTGGCGCCTTCTTTTCCATGGTGATTCCACCATCTTTGGTTGTTTTTGCTTGAGGGTTGCCGTCCCTCGTGTTGCGGTGTTGCGGTGTTCTTGATAGTTCATCTATAGATATGGTTTCTAGTTGTTTGTTCATATGTTGGTATCTTGTAGCTCCTGTTGACTTGGCTCTCTTGTTATCTTGTAGCTCCTGTTGACTTGGCTCTCTTGTTAGTTTAGGTGGTTGTGCTTGGTTTGGTTTTAGGTTTGCGTGATTTCTAGGGGTTTTAATTGTTCAATCAGGACAGAAGATAGTTTTGCGCTTGATTGTTCTCCTCAGGGCATCTCCAACAGTTTGTATGTTAGTTTGTTGGTAAAATATGTCATGTCATCAACCAACACCTTAACATACAACAACTCCAATGGGTTGTATCTAGCTTGCCCAATAGGATTTGAGATAATAAATAAGGTGCTCTCTCATTCTACATTGGAGCTTATGCAAATGGTGTTGGTTCATGTACATACAACCTTCCTCTCTTCCCTCATTTATTGTATGACACATTATTAAAAATCCTATGTGGCATGGTCTATCAACAACTATCTGGAGATGCCCTCATTGTGTTGGGAGATTGCTGGATTAAAACATTTTTTTGGCTAAAGAAGCATGTTGTAAGTTGTTGTGGTAGTCTGTCTGAAACCTGAGACTGGTTTTTCTACCGTGCATGCATCCACCGTCCCATTGTTTTGTTGGGATGTGTGCAGCAGAGTATGTAAAGCAATTAAATATAGCATATAGCTATTGATGTATCACTGACATTATATGCAATGTTTTCTCCCACCAAACATTTCATCCCGTAATATTTCCTAGTTTCAACAAGCAACCAAGTCAGATTTTCCCTACAAGTCAGCCCCATCTAAATTTTAATTCATATTTTGTTTGAACAATTGTTTTTATTTCGATGTGATCTTAAAAACAAGACTAAAATTGAATATATATTTTTGAACACTCGGATGTAATATATTTTTATTTTTATATGGACATTACTTTTTTTAGAGGCTCATCATGTTTCATAGTGCACCATAAAAAATGTATCATGTAAATTTGATTTTTTGTGGTACGAGAATAATAATTTTTCATTATGTTCTCTCGTGGTTTAGACCATTTCGTACAGGATTAATCATGTCTCAAATATTGAAATTTGTCAAAGCATATTCAGTATCGGGCTTGTTTTGAAGATATAATCAAAAGAAAGATACAAGTTCAAATATAATATTTTTATGAAATTGATTTTAACATATATACTTGTTTCAAGTTTAGGATTGAAAATAAAATGCATGTTACTAGTGATTGGGAGAGATAACCCAGTCTATGTGCATGCCGTGTGCGAGGAAAAGGATGAGAGAGAATTCGTGATGTGGAAAACGGTGGAAAAGTAGGAGCAGCATGGCATAAAGTTCATTGATGGACTGACATAAGACAGAATTATGTTATTCCAGAGGATAAAAATACTACTCGCAAGTATTTATTGCTTCCTAATCTCAAACCGAGTTGACGGTTGATCCATGCACGGACCTCCCATGCACGGGAGAACTGTTTTTCTCTCTGAAGCCCACCATGTATAGCATTAGGTTGATGTTTTCTTCAGTAGTTCAAGTGTATTGGGGACTATGTGTTCAGTAGCATTCCCTGTAATAAGCGTTGTACTGCATTGTCATTAATATAGCATTCCCCTGTAATATGTGTTGTACAACATAGTCATTAATATAGCATTCCCTTATAATTTGCGTTGGATAGTAATAATGGAGTTGGCTAGCCTATGATACTTAGCAAGCGTGAGTGGTTGAAGTATGTAATACTTTGCTGTAGTTGCTTTATGACAGTGTCTACTCTGTTAATCACTCTCAGTATATCTATTTATGTACGTCCTTATTTTTGGTACTCCCTCGATTTCATATTGCAGGTGTGTAATCTGTTTAATGTCAAACTTTGACCATGTTTATAGAGAAAATTATTTATATCTACAGTACCAAATATATAAAACATAAAACTACGTATTATGATGAATCTAGTGCTATATGTTTGACATTCTAGATGTAAATGTTTTTTTCCACAAACTTAGTCAAAGTTTGTGAGGTTTGACTTTTCAAAAAATCTATATGCACTACATTATGGAACAAAGGGAATATTTAAGACATTATATTTTAGTTCTCTTCATGTATGCAAGTTCTTAGTTTATACATTGATTTTTTTTCAAGACATGACTTCTGATTCATTGTATTATAGTCCTACTCGAGTAGGCTAATGTGTTTGATGAATACGAGTGTATCCACTCATGTAGTGTTTATTTTTTTTTATATAGAGTGTTTCGTTGGATTTGGATTCCTCTTTGAACTGTAATTTTTTGGTTTATGCGTGGGCCACTTTCCCCATAATTATATTGTGAATTCACTATTGTTATTGTGCAGTATTTTTCAGTTATCAAGAACTAGAGTTAGTGTACATGTATATTTTGTTAGAGTGTATGATTTATAGTTCTATAGAAGTAGAGTTCATTGTTGTAAGCTTGTACTCCCTCCGTTCGGAATTACTTGTCTCGAAAATGAATGTATCTAGAACTAAAATACATCTAGATACATCCATTTCTATGACAAGTAATTTCGAACGGAGGGAGTATTTCTGGAAAGCTTTGTCTTCATGATAAAGTCCACATGTGTGTAACCTCATTGTACTTTTTCATTTTAATGCTTATATTTTCATATGTGTTAATGATCAATTATTATGCTTGGTGTGTACTTCCTTGTACTAAATTCAGAAGTGCCACTCGCAGTGTATGTCTGTTGCAACTGTTTTTGTTCCATTAAGTAACTAGCGGCCTAAGGTCTTGTACCGATTCTTCTTTTTTGCTAGATATCGAATGTTTTCAGTGTAGTCGAGATGGTTTGTGAGATATCACGTATTTTTTTCATCCCTTTTTTGCATGTGGCATATAGTCCCTCGGTTTCTACAAGTGTGCTCTGTTACCAATGCTTGCTTTTGTAATTCGGTGTGTTACGGTGGCTTAATGTAGAAATGAGCCGTGATGTAATTTGCTTGTTGTCGCCTTGTAACCGGTTTTATTAATTTGTGTCTTGGTTTTTTGTTGAGGTTCTTTCACCAGGTAACTAAGTGATTAGTATTTTTCAAATGTTGCCAGGTAACTAATTTGCCTTTCTTTATAGCTTTTGGATTATCATGTTGTTGAAATGTCGAGATAATGTTTTTTTTGAACATCAGTACAAACACAAGCGCTCATATACACGCGCATACACTCACCCCTATGAACGCACACACGCACACCCTACCCCTGTGAGCACCTCCGAAAGACTGAGCCGACATATCATCTTGAAATTTATGAAGTCACCGTAGGCACCTTCGTCGTCGACAGGAATGTCTCCTCCCACTGAATGCGCATCGCCGGAAATCCTGAAATAAATCTAGGAATAAATGCGAGCACCAGGATTTGAACCCTGGTGGGCTGGGGATACCACAGTCCCTCTAACCATCCAACCATAGATTGGTTCGCCAAAAATGTCGAGATAATGTTGTCAGGTAAGTAATTTGCCTTCTTTGCTGGCCTATTTTCACAGTATTATGGTGTCTGACTATTTTGATTGTACGAGTTTCAATGTATTTGTTTCTTTGTGATCCCTGCTTGTAGCTTCGGTTTTTTCATGTTTTTTCTTTCTTTTTTCCCTTTTCATTGGGTGGACATCTTTGAAATTCATGAATCTTGAAATCCTCAATATGTTCTTACAAATTCGAGAATATTTTTTTTGAAATCTTGAACATTTTTAGAACTCATGTACTTTTGTTTTTACAAATTCTTGAACATGTTCCTGAAACTCGTGAACATTTTTTTAAATTGATGAACATTTTTTTGAAATTTGGGAACAACTTTTTAAATTCAGGGTCATTTTTTATTTTTATCATTTTTATATTTTCTTTAAATTAGAGATTAATTTTGAAATGTATGAACATTTTTTTAATGTTTTGAACATTTATAAAAATCATGAAAATTTTTTGAATTACATTTTTTTCAAAATCATGATTTTTTTTGTTTCCTGAACATTCTTTTCAAAATCATGATTTTTTTTGAATAAGAAAATAATTTCTCAAAATCACGAACAGAATTTGAACCTATGAACATTTTATGATTTCCCATTTTTTTCAAAATCATGAATATTTTTTGAATTCACGAATATTTTACCATTTCCTTTACAAATGTTTTCAATAGCCGCAACTTTTTAAAAATCTCAAATTCTGTGAAAGAATAATAAAAAAAAGCGAAAACAAAAAACTAGGGCGTCCTGCCGCGCATATGGCTGTTTGGGCATGGCCAAAAACGCATGCCGGGGATGGGGGAGATGCGCGTTTCCTCCCTATTCAGCGCGTAGGTCGATCTCTGAAGAAGGATGTTCAACAGTTGATATGTCTATACACAAGTCTCTGTGGGCCAAATTAGTAAAGGGCCTGAAGCAGGCCTCAGGAAAAGAAGAATCATAGCATGCCCAATAGGAGGTCTTTCGGGTTTTTTCTCAACGCAGAACAGATGCAGACTCTCATATATACGCACATAACTCACTTCTACGAATGTATGCATGCACACCCTATCCCTATGCACCTTCGAGAAACTCAACCGGCACATCATTTTGAGATTGACGAAGTCGCCACTGATGAGTTCATAGTCGACGGGAGGTCCCATGTGACATGTAAAAAAACCATGGTTTTGCTAGTTCCAAATTTTCTCCCGGGAAGAATGTATATCCATGCAGTGGACAAAGATGAACATGTTGGAGTTGTGTCGAATATAGTGTACAAGGTAGGTTATAGTTGGATTTGTAGTTGTATTGTGTTTACATAGGATTTGGAGTCGTGTCCTAGTAGGACACTTGTATCCTAGGCCTCTCTTATATAGCGAGGGTAGACACACGATGTAACCTATGCCAACATAATATCACATGCGCGCAAGGGGGAGCCGGCGGCGTGTGCCGGCGCCCAGGTGGCCGGGGTGCGGTATTGTGACGGTGTCACGGGGAGGACCGTAGTCAAGCCCCGGGGATGTAGCCATATCGGTGAACCTCGTTAGCAAATCTCGGTGTCGTGCTCGTGTGATTGCTTGGTCCTCGGAAGATCGACGGTGGCCTCGGATTTATTCTAACAAGTGGTATCATGAGCTAGGTTGTTCGGAGGTCGACAGGTCATGGATCGTTGAAAGGAGGATGAAAATATCAACAAGAAATCTGCAGGAGACGTTTGTAATACAGGCGTTGTCTTTGGCGAGTTACATCGAGACGCAGATGTTGGTTGCAATTTTCATCGGAATATAAGCAATCGGAAGCGGCAAGAGTCTTGTCCGTATTCGGTTCAGCATCTGTCGGCGAGACCGAGTCGCTTCGCGACTTGCGGCAGGCGGAAGCTACGAGGCGGCAGCATCGGCACGGCAGCGGTGCACGTGGTGCACGCAAGGGCCATGCAAAGCTGCGAGCCAGGCGGAGGCCGGCCCACGAGTCGCAGCGTGTGTAATGGCCATGTGGGCTTGGAAGCACGTGTGAAGCTCAGGCGTTGGGAGAGGCGTGCTGCCGCTGGAAACAACGAGATTTGTTTGAGACCAAAGCGGGACCGAGTCCCGGAAGGAAGTCGTATCAGGAACGGAGTCTTGCATGCTCGCTTGAAAGGCTGGTGCAGGCAGTTGTAGAAGAGACGTACGACGAGACAGAGGCAAAGCAGATCAATCGGCAGAAAGGAAATCAATCGAGCGATACATACTAGCTGGGACATTGACAAAGCAACAACCAGCATGGGAGGTTGAGCCAGGGCTACTACACGTGAAGATCAAAAGTTTTTTTGGAACTGCTAGTAGTACACGGATGTCGTGTACTCGTGCATCACAAGGAGATTGCTCATGTATTTTTCATAAGGTCAACCATACAAAGAACCAGGCGCCAACGGGTACCGGGTTTGAGGTGGAGAAGTTCAACGGAACTGAAAACCTTGGGTTATGGCAGACACGGATGAAAAATTTTATGGCACAACATGGATGCTTAAGGCCGTTGCGGGAAGTCATGTCAGCTAAGATGTAGTTATCATGTGATGGATGGAAATTCACGAAAGATGATTTGAAGCCTTGAAGCGTGTCGTTGCAGTCGAACAAGTTCGCCTGGGTCGGACTGGATAGTCAGACGGATCGACGTGAGTCGGTTGGTACAGAAGACGGTGGTGAGATCGGCGGCGACGGCATAGGAGCGTGATGCTGATGGTGACCGACTTCTGGGCGTGGAAACACGTGGTGCACAGGCCCAAGGCTTGTGCGGCTTCGACAAGACTATGGCGCGGGGTTGATTCAGGATGGTGCACATGTGAGCTTGAAGTCGAGGGGGCGCAAGGGTGGACTGATCATCTACCATGAAGTCATGTTGAAGGTGGAGCTGGATTGAGGGGCTACGGTGTAAGGATCCAGAGAATCGAAGCCTATTCAGCGGATGGGAAAAGCGAGTGGCGCATAGTTCGGACTGGAGCCTAGTGGTCTGATGGAAGCGTGAAACTCGTCATCGGTCGGTGATGATCGATGGTACTCTACAGTGGAGGTTGAGTGGTGTGGTTTCACGACCCTTGAGACTCGACCGGGACAGCAGAGGCTCAACGCGGTAATAGCGACGAGGTGTGCGGTATGCACGGGACATGGAGACGGGCCAGGGCTCTGGTGGTCATACATGTGGTGAGACAACTGTGAATTTGACTCGGGATGACTACAAGCAACGGTGAAATTCCTTCATGTTTCAGACAGGCGGTCATGAAAGGAGCGGTGATGTTGAGTTCAGGTAACTCTTATGTGGGACACCCAATATGTGAGTTGTTCATTTTTCACGCAGGTCAGTGATCAGTGTGTGATTGCGTTGGACGGATACTCTGAAAGTTGGGAGAGCAAACTAGAGTAACAAGGAACTTAATTTTGCTCGAGTGTTGACCGTGGTCAAGAAAAGAAGAGACTACAAGTTGCAGGTGGAGTCATATGGAGTCTTTGGAGTAGCAGCGGTACTCATGGGATAAGCTCAAGTCCAATGTACATGGAAGTTTGACGCATGGACAAATCTAGGATGGTGGAGTATATTCGCCAAGGTGGAGTTTGTTGGAGTTGTGTCGAATATAGTGTACAAGGTAGGTTACAGTTGGACTTGTAGTTGTATTGTGTTTACATAGGGTTTGGAGTCGTGTCCTAGTAGGACACTTGTATCCTAGGCCTCTCTTATATAGCGAGGGTAGACACACGATGTAACCTATGCCAACATAATAGCACAGACGCGCAAGGGGGAGCCGGCGGCGTGTGCCGGCGCCCAGGTGGCCAGGGTGCGGTATTGTGACGGTGTCACGGAGAGGAGCGCTCGTAGTCAAGCCCCGGGGATGTAGCCATATCAGTGAACCTCGTTAGCAAATCCCGGTGTCGTGCTCATGTGATTGTGGCCTCGGATTTATTCTAACAGAACATATGCTGCTAAATCTGACAGCAGTTTTTGATGAATCCAGCTCTACAGCCTCAGGTTGGCCTCTACAGTAAGTCACATTAGCATGCATGCATCACATGCGGAGTGAATGATTACGCGTAATCGTCGACTGAATAATAGAGATGCCTACCATATATGCGACTAAACATTAGCTAGACACACATCTGGCCGGCTCCTCCCATTCTATCCATCTAACTATACCTGCACGGCTGCCTGCACCTGCATTATTGTCTCCCGCAATCCTCAGAGCAGAAGAAAAAGAGAGGTAAAAGAACCTCCTCCATATGATGGCTGGCTGTGGTTGCCATGAAGCTGTGAACTCAATTAGTTTCGACCTCCTTTTTGGGGACAGTGACATCCCAAAGCGACACCGACACCGACGGTGAAGGAGGAGAAGCAGCAGCAGCAGCACCACAAGTTGAGCTGGGCATGCAGGAAGAATGCAGCGTTAAGAGAAAGAGCATCCAAGCCGAGCCTCAGCTCAAACCAAGCAACAACTAGCAAAAACAATTCAGTTTTGGATTTTTGGAAGAGAAAGCAACAAGCAGCTATCTACCATTCGTAAGTGATGGGAGACCAAGGGAAGGTTAGGCCCACCTCACCCTTGGCGCCTGCTCCATCATGGGCCCGACCTAATGGAATCTTTGCTTTGCTCTGTCTGCTTCCCGTGGCCCACCCTACGCACGCACACAAACAAGTTGCCTGGCCCTCACTGATATACAGTAGATAGCTTCGCCAATCCTCACAATTTTCGATAATTATTTTTTCTTTTCAGTCGTCACACAGTTGATTGATTGAACAGCACAGAGAGCCCTAGGTGTATGGTGCATCTCTATTGGCGATCACTCGTATTATTATTGGCGCACAGAAAGTCCAGCTCCCAAATGAATCGACATGACAGCACTTAATTCTTCGTGAGGTCACCATCTGAATCTCCACTGAAATATATGTATTCCGAAGGTTCTTCTTCGCAAGATCCTCTGGATCTACATAAAAATGATAACGAGAGGGAGGGATCAAATCAAAAAAGGGAAAAAAATGTCACAAAGCTAATTTGTGCGGACGTGTGGTCTACCTCGACCTATGGATGTAAAATATGGTACTCTGGTGTAATAGAAGATTCGGTCCTTGGACTGCATCTTTGTGATGCGACCACCATTTCCCACAGTCCCCGGGGAATAGAATAGAATCTCTGTAATTTTCAATCTTTCTTTCTTTTAAAAGTTGCTTGGTCCACCACCCAAATTATGTAAATCTAAAATCTTGTATATCCAGTCTGAATGCAGTGGGCCTGGCTCAATCCTTTGACACCAAGAAAAAAATTGAGGGACATTTTGATCCAAAGAACTTTCTTAGAAATTTAATTTATCATTAGACTTCTTTTTATGTTGATCGTTTGACGTGGGGGATTGAATCAATTGAGTATTCTTTGAGTGGATTCATCCTCTATAACACCATGCAGCCTAGCATTAAAGATTCCGCATTTAATTGAGGTCTCTAATTAAACTTGGGTCACCCGATTTATATCATACACTATGTTTCTACTTTTTTAAGGGCTCACAATTAATTGATGTTTAGCGAGTGCTTGCGATCCCAATATCGCAACATGATATGCCAGATTTCGTAGCTTGGAATTTCCCAAAAAATGGGATTTTTTCGGTTCGGTCGGCTTATTTTGTGGAATGGGACCACCAATATGTGTACAAGTTACGATATACCAATGGGATGGGACGTACCACGGTCAATCCTATTTGGGCAAGGATTTGGAAACTTGCTTGTCCAGCTTAAAATATTTATTTGGCGTACAGTTCATGGCACTCTTCCGTGCCGTGTTAACTTAGCTAATAGACATGTGAAAGTCTCGCCTAAGTGTTCTGCCTACTCATCTAGGCCAGAAGACACAAAACATCTATTGTTTCTATGTGAAAGAGCAAAAGAAGTCTCGAGAAGACTAGGGATGGACGATATTATCGACAGAGCTTGTAAAATAGACTATGCGGGTGAGGCAATCTTGGAATATTTACTTTCATTACCAGATCAGGAACTATGTATTATGGGCACTCGTAATGTGTGTGACATGATTGCCATATCAGCCTGGTACTTGTGGTGAGAAAGGCGCAAATTGGTACATAATGAAACTACTCAGAATGCACAACAAATATCCATGGGGATACGCACTCTCACTGCCAATTTTGTTAATGCCTCCTCGCCGAAGGCTTCCATGAAAAGAGGAGGATGGTCTAGCACCCCGACGGGATTTGTTAAACTTAACGTTGTTGCTTCTTTTGACCATGACCTTCTCAGGGGTACGATTGGGGCGGTCTTAAGAGATGACAAAGGTAGGTTCATCGATGGGGGAAATGGTAAGATTGACTAGTGTGCAGATGTGTTGATGGCTGAAGCCTTGGCGTTAAAATTTGGCCTATCGCTTGCGCAAAGGACGGGTTGTAATCGCATAATTATTAACTCGGATAATATGGAGGTGATCGAGACCATGAACGAAGGAGGACGATCGTCGGGGGGCAGCAGCTGCAATTTTTGATGACTGTTTTCACTTAGCTTGCGATTTTCCTATTTCTAGATTCCAGCATTGTAATAGAGAAGCAAATAAAGTTGCTCATGAACTTGCCAAGTTGGCTAGATTTTCCTTCATTTCTGATTGGCTCGAGGAACCACATAATGCAATTGTACCAATCCTCGTAAACGATGTAATGATTATTTCTAATGAATAAAGCTTGAATTTTCTTTCAAATAAAAATTGAGGTCTTTAATTTAGATTTGGGTCACCCGATTTTGATCGGGTCAACAATTTCTCAAGGAGCTCAACCATTAAATTATTTTAATTCCCCCGTGTTCCCTAATTTTGAAGCTCTTCATTCAATCCGGGTATTCAATTTTGAATTTGGTTTACGATTTTGACCGGACTAACGATTTTTCAAATCAATCAGCAACAACCGGCCTATAAAAACATATCAATCCGGTGCACCCTTCCACCACCTAGGAAGAAGAAGCGCCACCATGTGATACTATAGCACCAATATAGTACATGCAGCCACCGACGTCGTAATTTCCCCACATAAATATACGTTGGTTAACTGATAACATAGAGCCACACCACGAAAGGCCCATCAAATCACCGTATTATAAAAATAAAAAATAAAACACACTCCATCATCTCCCCCACCCGCCAAATTAAATATTCCATCAGTTCTAAAATATAAAGGATATTAGTTTCTTGGAATGTCAATTTTATTTAACTTTAGAGCAAAACATATTGACATCCACAATATTAAACAATATGAAAATTCACTTCATGATGAATCTAATCATACCTATTTGATATTATGGATTATGATATGTTTCTCGGCAAATTTGATCAAATTTAAAAGGTTTGAATTTTAAAAAAAAAGTAAAACACCTTATATTTTGAAACGAAGTGACATTTTTTAAGAAGCCCAACAACACAAACGGTACAACAAAGCGCATCCAACCTTTCTAGTTTACACTATATCTCATTTAAAAATAACATCTAGTCGAATCTCTTTGGAAAGAATCATTAGTTTCGGCGCAACCAAACAAGCTTATATGCAACCCAATTCTGTAGGATTCATACATGGTTCACAATTATGTGTTTTTGTAATCCCAAAATTTGTAATCTTGTCAATCAAAGAGACCCCAAGTTGCGGGCCGAGTGTTACTCGGATGGTTAGGTTCTTTGTGACGGAACCATCCCACCGGGGTTCAAGTTCTAGACTTGGCACATGTGCTCATAGTTTTTAGATTTGTTCCGAACTCTTCGGTTATGTTCATCCAGTGGGGGATGATGTTCCCGTCTACTAGAGATAGATGTGATGACTTCGTCAATCTCATGATTTTTCGGCTAGAGTCTCTGATGTGCTCGTAACGATAGGGGGTGTCTGCGCGTGCATTCAGAGAATAAAGTGTGCGTGCATGTTTGGGAGTGCTTTCATTTGTATTGTGTTTCTGAAGAAGAAGAAGAAGAAGAAGAAGAAGAAGAAGAAGAAGAAGAAGAAGAAGAAGAGCTTTGAGTAGAATTCCATTAAAATCTAGAACATTTTGTCTAAGAACTCAACAATAAGAAAATGATGTATAATGTAAAAGAAGGATTTGAGCGCTATGCATTTCATACCGGCATGGAGCGAGCATGAGTGACCCACCCCGAGCCCGTCGATCAACTCCTCTGGGCGAGGGCCATTCCAGCCTCGCCGGCCACCATATCCATCCTATCCCTACGCAACTTTCAATAGCCAATGCCGTCGGCCCGTCTGCCCCGCGACTTCACCTCGGTGGTGGTCCCTGTCAGCCCGGTGGCGGCTCAGGATCCGGCCGGATCGCCGCACGGATATGACGCTGCGCCGCCCTCTATGTCCTCCAGCGTGCGGTCCCACGAGGCCTTGAAGGCGGGTGAGGCCCTGGAGACAACGTCATCACTTCAATGCGGGAGCGTGCGTGTCACGTCCATCATGGTGGTTGTCGGTACTAAAATCCGCGAAACTCAGGCAGGGGGTCCTCCCCTTTTAGCCCTGTGGGAGAGCGATCACCGGGTTGTCTCTAGAACTTATCTAGGTGTGTTTTATTAAGTATCCAGTTCTAGTTGTCATGAGGTCGAAATACAACTCCAAGCGTCCTGTTACCGTGGACACGACTATTCGAATAGATCAACTTCCCTACAGGAGTGCACCACATTGCCCAACATGCTCGATCCCTCTGGATGGGCACACTTTCCTGGGTCATACCCGACCTCGGAAGATCAACACGTCGCAGCCCTACCTAGACTCAACAGAGAGGCCAGCACACCGGTCTACATCCTAAGCGCGCAGGAGTCTTGGGCCCATCGTCCTTTGCACTCCTGCATGTTGAGCAGACCTAGCCCCCTTAATACAAGCGCAGATGTTCAAGTCCAACCCGACATGCGCCACTCAGTCACTGACGTCTGAAGAGCTTCAGTTGATACTACGACGCCGAGTGCCCATAACTGTCCCCGCGTACTTGGTTAGTGCGTATAGGCCAAAATACCAACTCAGATCAAATATCCAAATCTTGTTAAGCGTGTTATTTTGAAACAACCGCGAATAATGACCACAGACCAGGCCTATCTCTCTCCTGGGTGGTCTCAACCTGCCCTGTCACTCCGCCACAAGGTATCACTCAGGAGGGGCGTCGGGAACCCAGGTCCCCCACTACCTGGATGGAACCACCTGTCCCTTCAGCCCCCACATTTGTGAATAACTCGCGGGTAGTCTATGAGCCAACCCGACTTTAGTCACCACATGTATCAAGTATACTATGTATATATGTATATACTCGTGATCACCTTTCGAGTGATCACGGCCCGAAAGTATAGCATGGCAGACGGACAAGAATGTAGGGCCACTAATGATAAACTGACATCCTATACTAAGCATTTAGGATAGCAGGTAAGGTATCAACAACAGTAGCGACAAGGACAGGCTATGCAGTAGTATAGGATCAAACCGATAAGTAACAACTACACTACTCTAATGCAAGCAGTAGAGAGAAGTAGGCGATATCGGGATGATCAAGGGGGTTTTGGATGCCTAGAAGATCTGTGGAGAAGAACGGGTCGTCAGGAGCGTAGCCGACGTCTGGAGCAGCAACGTCGGTCTCGAAGTTTACCGGAGAAAAGAGTGGGGAAGAAACAATGAATATAATGCTAACAGATGCATGACGGTGCTTGACATGACAATAAGTGGTGCTAATGTGACCTAATGCGGCAATAGGCGATACCGGCGAAGGGGGAAAACAACCGGTAAAGTATTCCCGGTGTTTGGCATTGTCATACAGATGAAACGGAGTGGGGGTGGTTCCATGGTCGCTATGCTAGGGACGTGTGGTAGACGAACCGAGTGTGTATTCAGATTCTTCATGTTTTTCTCAGCAACTTTCATGTACAAAGTATTTTCATCCAAGTTACGGATTATTTTATATTAATTTTTATAAATTTTTAAACAATTTCTGGATTTTTATTAATTTGAAAATTAATGTTAAAATGCTATAAGCACACAACACAGTGTACACAGAAGTGTACGCTGGCTGACAGGTGGGATCAGGGGCCCAGTTGACCAGCCAAAGTTTGACTAGTCAACAGGGCGGCCCCCCTGTCATACACAGGTTTAACTAATTATAGATTAATTATTTAATTACCCGGTTAATTAATATTAAGTTAATTAAGCAATCTTTATTAAGTTAATTAATTAATTTATATGTTTTCATTTTTAGGGGGCTGGGCCCCGTTCGTCTGTGACACAGGGCGCTTAGTGGGGTTAACGGGTGTTGGAGCGGGCGTGGGTGTGCGCGTGCCCACCGCAGGGCGCAGCCGGCAAGCGGCGGCGGCGAGCATGACGGCCAAGATGAGCCGGGCGGCGCGAGACCCCGGAGCTGGGCGACGGCGGGCGCGGGCCGCCGTGGGGGGGGGGGGGGGGGGGGGGGGTGAAGCCGCTACGAGGCAGGGCACAGCGGCAGGGGAAGGCGGGGCAGAGGCGGCTGACGCGCTGGGCGCTCTGGGGCAGGGGCCGCGGTCGGTTGCGTGCGAGGGGGGAGGGGGTCTACGGACAGGGGCGCGGTGCGATTGGCCATGGCAGGACGGCGCGGGGAGGCACGACCAGAGCGAGGCAAGCGCGTGAGGGGGGAAGGTGGGGGCGGTGAGCGCGTATCTGGGCGCGCCAGAGCGTGGCGGAGCGGGGCAATGGCGAGCAGAGGGAGGAGGCTGGTCGGAGGGGGCGGGCACAGCGAGGGCACGGCCCAGGCCACGACAACGGGCGGAAGGCGTGGGGGTCGGGGGTGATGCGGCAGCGATGGGTGTGCGGTCGGGGTCGGCTACCACGACGAGTGGAGCGAGCCGAGCGTGGACTGGCGCGGCGGCACGACGACGTTCTATACGTGAGGGGAGAGGGGAGGCAGAGGCCAACGGCCTCACCATACATGTGCGGGGAGAGGGGCGGCGTGGCTTGATGGAGCTCATCAGGGAAGAGGCAGGGCAACGTCCGGCGATGAGGGCGATGGGGTGGCTCCGGGCGGCGGCGGGCGGCGTTCGGCAACGGGATCTAGTCCGACATAAAACGAGCGGAGAGGGGGATCGGGGCGAGTGGGGGAGTGGGGGATCGAGGGGCTAGGGTTTCGGGGCATGGGGGGATATGGGGGCGCCGGCTGGGCGAGCTGGGCCAGTTGGCCCAGCAGGCCATGAGGTTTTCCCTAGCTTTATATTTTTTTTGTCTTTTCTTTTTATTTATTTTTATTTTCTATTTTATTTCTAGTTTCCTTTTATTTTAGTTTTATAAAAAGGTGTCACTAGCACCTAAATTAGTATTTATAAATATCCTACTACGAATTGTTTTAACTACTATTTTAATTATTTTAAGCATTTAATTACTTTATAAAGATGTCGATTCTCCACCATAATTACTTATGATTTATTTGAAACATTTAGACCATTTTAGTTTTAATGTTTGAAAACTTTTGTTGTTTGCCTTTGTTTTAAATTTGAATTTGAATCATTTTTGAACCATCGCAAGATCGACAATAGTAATCGTGGTGATGTGGCATCATTAACAGGGAATTACTGTAGCTCAATTATCTGGGCGTTACAATTCTCCTCCACTACAAGATATCTCGTCCCGAGATTTAAGAGGCGTAGTAAAGGGGGAAGGTTCTGGTCATGAAATTCTAGCGAGTGTTCTCGGTCTTGGTTGGTCTTCTCGAAGAGGTCGATCCATTATGTTGATGTCTTCATTTCTCTGCTTCAGGTCATCATTATGAAGTCGACATCCTTTATTCGGGAACTTGATCATACTTACGACAGAATAAGGGGGGTATTCCAGGAGAATGGAACTCTGCAAGGTTGACTATCGGGTTGCTAACATCGGGGAAGGTGGAGGAAAGTAACTCTCGAACCAAAACTTAAGAAAATATTGAGAGCAAAGTAAGAAGGTACCATGAGAAGTTTCGGGCGGGTAGGCAATCGTTCGATGCCTGAAACAAAGTGTGAAAGGGGTCCAGAGCAACGAGAATAAGTATTGCGTCTGATACCAGAATAGATTACTAGAAAGGTGACCCCGTGAGTTACATATAAAGTCAAGCGCGAGGAATAACTTTGGCAACAGGGGTGTACAGGACAGTCAGGTTTTGATCCTGTGGAACTATGGGTTATGGGCCCACCATGTGGGTTAAAAGTAGGAAAGGCGCTGACATTTTGCATGATCATGATAGCAAGGCATGGCAGAGGATAGCCTGTTAGTTATGTTGGCAACAACGTTGGTACCAAGGGCGAGGGACGAAGAGAACCATTTTCTTGCTCATTGAACGGGGCAAACCAATAGGCAAAGTTCTCGTCCATTGGTGGTTACCGGAATGCCATCAACAATAGTAACAGGGTCTTACTGACAAAGTAGTACAACGAGGCGCTTACCTACGCAAGGAATTAGCACTGCTCAGTTAAGTCAGATTACAAGAAAGGTTAAACAAAACAATGGAAAGCAAAATGCGATTATCATATTAAACAGAACAATGGAAAGGAAGATGTATTTAAACACATATTTTAGGGGTAGATCCTTCCCAAGGACAAGTAGAGCATGATATCCATGACAGGATATAAGGTAGAAAACCCTTTAGGTAAGGGGAAAATTTCATGACATTACCCATACAACGGTGTTTGGATAATTGATAAAGAAATTTTTGCATTGTGCTTCAAATGTTCAAAAGCATAGTACCACAGACATGCTTCGAGATATCATTGACATGGTCTTCAAGCAAAGGTCAGACCTTAGATACACAAACAATCCATCAGGAACAACTGACAGAATATGTCATACAATTCCAGTAAGGAAAAGATGAGGATGTGGCCAACAGGTTCAGCAACAACCCATCGAGATACCAATAGGGATGGATTTCCAAAATCAGGCGAACAAGGTGATAGCATTGGACATACCAAAGTATATAATACAGTAAGTTCGAGGAGAACATCCACAATTAAACATTGATCGAATCGTGCACCTAGAAAATGGACTAAGTAGTACGATCGGTGTTAGAATGGTGATTCAATAACCAATAGAATAAGAATGAAATTAATGATCATTAACTTACGATTAATGGGGTTGCTAGAAGTTTTGAATTTACACATCACCGTTCATTTATCGACATCCCGGTTAGAAACAATACGGGGACCAGGAAAGAATGGAGATGGCGAGAAGTATTACTATATCAAGAATTCTTAAGAGGTTGTGAAATTCTCACAACATTCTTGATGTAACAGATGGTAATACTCCAAGGTAGAACATAGCATAAGCTGGA
Source organism: Triticum timopheevii (assembly GCA_963921465.1). NCBI lineage: Eukaryota > Viridiplantae > Streptophyta > Magnoliopsida > Poales > Poaceae > Triticum > Triticum timopheevii. The sequence continues at coordinate 353,474,931 of OY997264.1, forward strand.
TAGCAAGGAGCTCAAAGTACATCACAAACATGAACAAGTTTTGTGTTGGAGGGAATGCAAGAATGTTGTCAATGTTAACACAAATTATCTAGGGGGCAAGGATGGTACACCTCATCCTTAATTCGATTGATATCCTGGAAGAGCTCAGAATGTCGATGATGATCACGACGCATTTGTCGAGAGGTTTCAAGAAGATGCAATTGATCGGCGATGACATAGTCAAAGGAATGATGAAGCGAAAGGTTATTGGAACCAGGGGCATGATACAAACTTGAAATCAAGCTTGTTGTTCAAGGCGAAATGATATGACGAGGAAGATTGACGTAAGCTTAGCTCATCGTCAAAAATTGTGCTCCGGGAAGAAGGACCAGGTAGCATAGTTAAAATCAGCATGATAATGATATAGCCAATCAGGCTAGGCATGATGTGATCGGGTGCAAACTCGTAAGTAAGGAAGAATACTACCAGTTGTTTAATCGGGGTGCGGACTCGATTCAGTTATCGGTGTCCTCGAGTGACTTATAACTCAGAACCTGGGGGGGATATGAAATCGGAGAAAAGCAATACTAGATGAAGATTCATAGGAAGCAACACAGTTCTTTGATATTCTCGAGATACCGGAGGGTAATACTCAAATGAAGATCAAAATAGAGGTTGCGAAGATGTATTGATCTACAGAAGACAAGTACTTCAACCTGACCAAAGAAAGGAATCAAAGAATATCATTATGGCCGGAACCACGTTTGCAAAAGACCAAATCCTAGATATAAAACGAACTTATACCAAGGGAGTAATTAATTTAAGAGAAGCTTCCATGATAAGACCTACATTGTGTCCATGGGCATGAACACAAAGTTCAAGGCCGACTCCCACTTCTCCAATGCATGACCATTCATTCACTATATTAAAAACATGATTTGAGTATGAAAACCTACCTGGTGAATTACCCGAGGATTATGACCCGTGAAAACTTTCGGGTTCACACAGATTAAGGAAGGAATAGGTTCAACCCGTTGGGGCATCTTAGAAACATATACCACAAGCTTCAAGAGTAAATATCACCAGCTCTAAAGCAGAGCATGGTTGGCCAAATCAGAGAATAGGATTTACCAATGGCATTATGTATCAAGGCAAGAACTTCTCGAGGTTTTTGTATTCAAAGTACACTATCAGATGATAATACAACAAAGGATCTGACGGTCCATAATGGAGCTGATGCGAGCATTAGCACACTACCATAGGAAGAAACAATGTAGAGGCATTGAATTATAGAAACAACTGACTAATTCAAAGCTCAAATGCATAGCTATTATGATTTCCAAATCAAGAGATCAGAAGCAAATGCTGTGATTAAGTATGGGTCAGCTGAATAGACTTAGTGGTACAATCAACGACAATTTGATTGGTCGAGATCCAGCTCATGTCTAAAATGACGTCTGAGCCAAAAGCATGAATTCTAGGATCTGATTGAGTATCACGAGCATTCGCAACATATTGAATCAAGGGACACCAAATGATACTGAAAGAGGATGTCAACAGGGATTAGTACAAATATGGAATTAACCATAATGCAGGAAGGCAAGGAATTCAGGAGCAATAGGCTACTGAGGAATTTCAGAAAATTGAATAGTATTTCGAAGAATTTTGTGAAAGACATGAACAACTAGGAATGAACAAATCCTCGATAAGTGCGAGGAATTATTCGTAGGGGTATTCATGCAACAAAGATCTATAAGACAGTGGCACAACAGATTTTTAAAGCCGAAGAATAATTTGATGTACCTTGTAATAACAAGAGCAGCTGGAAATAAAAGTAAGAACGACAGGTGTATGTATTCATCCATAGGGATATATCGGCGGTAGGGAATTGCAAAAGCGACGGGCACAAGGTCTCGTGAGAACACCGGGGAGTATCTTCAAAATCCTTCTGTTGAAGCAGTCGATCATCTGGAATGAAGGGGCTCTCCAGCAGGAAGTGGGTACGAGAACTGAGAGTTAGAATTAGTAAAATCATTTAACCCGAATAGAAGAGGCATCAGAATCCCAGATTATAGATGAGGAATAAAAGATCATAATACCACCCAATGGCGACATGGGCCCGTAAGCCACATGGCCATGTTAGCAAAAGTTTTGCAATGACTAGACTCAACTTCTTCCAAGGATTTTGGAAGGGGGATTCCTACAGGCAGTCGGTTCTGATGCCAACCTGTGATGCCCATGGTTCAATCGTACACTAATCATATACGCAAACGTGTACGATCAAGATCAGGGACTCACGGGAAGATATCACAACACAACTCTAGACACAAACTAAAGTTATACAAGCTTCATATTACAAGCCAGGGGCCTCGAGGGCTCAAATACATAAGCCCGATCATAAACGAGTTAGCGGAAGCAACAATATATGAGTACATACATAAGTTAAACAAGTTTCCATAAGATGGCTAGCACAAACATCGATACAAATCAAAGAGGCGCATGCCTCCTGCCTAGGATCCTCCTAAATACTCCTGGTCATCAGCGGCCTGCACGTAGTAGTAGGCACCCTTGGGGTAGTAGCAGTAATCATCGATGGTAGTGTCTGGCTCCTGGGCTCCAACATCTAGTTGCGACATCCGAGAAGAAGGGAAAAGGGGGAAAAGAGGGAGCAAGGCAACCGTGAGTACTCATCCAAAGTACTCGCAAGCAAGGATTTACACTACATATGCATTGGTATCAATGAAATGGGTAGTATCTATGGACTGAACTATAGAATGCCAGAATAATAGGGGGATAGCTAGTACTATCAAAGACTACGCTTCTGGCAGCCTCCATCTTGAGCATATAGAAGAGACTAGCAAGTATAGCATCAAGTAACATCATACGGCATAATCCTACTCGGCGATCCTCCCCTCGTCGCCCTGTGGGAGGGCGATCACCGGGATGTCTCTGGAACTTATCAGGGTGTGTTTTATTAAGTATCCGGTTCTAGTTGTCATGAGGTAGGAATACAACTCCAAGCATCCATTTACCATGGACACGACAATTCGAATAGATCAACTTCCTTGCAGGGGCGCACCACATTGCCAATCACACTCGATCCCTCTAGCCGAGCACAGTTTCCTGGGTCATACCCGGACTCGGAAGATCAACCCGTCGCAGCCCTGCCTAGGCTCAATAGAGAGGCCAGCACACCGGTCTACATTCTAAGTGCGCATGGGTCTTGGGTCCATCGCCCTTTGCAATCCTGCACGTTGCGAATGCGGTCGGTAAGCAGACCTAGCCCGCCTAATACGAGCACAAGCATTCCAATCCAACCCGGCGCACGCCCACTCAGTCGCTGACGTCTGAAGAGCTTCGACAGATACTATGACACCGAGTGGCCATAATTGTCCCCGCGTAGTTGGTTAGTACGTATAGGCCAAACGACCAACTCAGATCAAATATCCAAACCGTGTTAAGCGTCTTATTTTGAAACAACCACGGACAATGACCAGGGACCAGGCCCACCTCTCTCCTGGGTGGTCTCAACCTGCCCTATCCCTTTGCCACAAGGTATCACTTAGGGGGGGCATCATGAACCCAGGTCCACCACTACCTGGATGGAACCACCTGTCTCTTTAGGCCCCACATTCATGAATCACTTGCGGGCACTCTACAAGCCAACCCAATTTTAGTCACCAGTGTATCAAGTATATTATGTATGTATGTATAAACCCGTGATCACCTCCCGAGTGATCATGGACCGATAGTATAACATGGTAGACAGACAAGAATGTAGGCCTAATGATAAACAAGCATCCTATACTAAGCATTTAGGATAGCAGGTAAGGTATCAACAATAGTAGCAACAAGGACATGCTATTCAGTAGTATAGGATCAAATAGATAAGTAACAACTACACTATTCAAATGCAAGCAGTAGAGAGAAGTAGGCGATATCAGGATGATTAGGGGGGGGGGGTTTGCTTGCCTGCAAGCTCTGTGGAGAAGGACGGGTCGTCCGGAGCAGCGGCATCGGTCTCGAAGTCTACCGGAGAGAAGAAGAGGGAAGAAACAATGAATACAATGCAAACAGATGCATGATGATGCTGGACATGAAAATAAGCGGTGCTAAAGGTGACCTAACGCGGCAATAGGTGATACGTCCATTTTGCATCATGCTTTTATATTGATATTTATTGCATTATGGGCTGTTATTACATATTATGGTACAATACTTATGGCTTTTCTCTCTTATTTTACAAGATTTACATGAAGAGGGAGAATGCCGGCAGCTGGAATTCTGGGCTAGAAAGGAGCAAATCCGATAGACCTATTCTGCACAACTCCCAAAGTCCTGTAAATTTATGAAGAATTATTTTGGAATATATAAAAAATATTGAGCGAAGAAAATACCAGAGGGGACCCACCAGGTGGTCACAAGCCTGGGGGGCACGCCCTACCCCCTAGCGCGCCCCTGGGGCTTGTGGGCCCCCCGGCAGGTCTCCGATGCCTATCTTCTGCTATATGGAGGCTTTTTTGACCTGGAAGAAATAAGAAGGAAGCTTTCCGGACGAAGCGCCGCTGTCTTGAGGCGGATCCTGGGCAGAAGCAATCTAGGGCTCCGGCGGAGCTGTTCTGCCGGGGAAACTTCCTTCCCGGAGGGGGAAATTGAAGCCATCGTCATCACCAACGATCCTCTCATTGAGAGAGGGTTAATCTCCATTAACACCTTCACCAGAACCATCTCCTCTCAAACCCTAGTTTATCTCTTGTATCCGATCTTTGTCTCAAAACCTCAGATTGGTACCTGTAGGTTGCTAGTAGTGTTGATTACTCCTTGTAGTTGATGCTAGTTGGTTTATTTGGTGGAAGATCATATGTTCAGATCATTAATGATATTCATTACCCCCCTAATTATGAACATGAATATGTTTTGTGAGTATTTACGTTTGTTCCTGAGGACATGGGAGAAGTCTTGTTATAAGTAATCATGTGAATTTGGTATTCATTCGATATTTTGATGAGATGTCTGTTGTCTTTCCTCTAGTGGTGTTATGTGAACGTCGACTACATGACAGTTCACCATGATTTGGGCCTAGGGGAAGGTATTGGGAAGTAATAAGTAGATGATGGGCGGTTAGAGTGACAGAAGCTTAAACCCTAGTTTATGCGTTGCTTCGTAAGGGGCTAATTTGGATCCACATGTTTCATGCTATGGTTAGATTTATCTTAATTCTTATTTCATAGTTGCGGATACTTGCGAGAGGCGTTAATCATAAGTGTGAGGCTTGTCCAAGTAAGGACGGCACCCAAGCACCGCTCCACCCACACATCAAATTATCAAAGTAACGAACGCGAATCATATGAGCATGATGAAAACTAACTTGACAACAATTCCCAGGTGTCCTCGGGAGCGCTTTGCTTTATATAAGAGTTCCTCCAGGCTTATCCTTTGCTACAAAAAGGATTGGGCCACCTAGCTGCACCTTAGTTACACTTGTTACTTGTTACCCGTTACAAATTATCTTATCACAAAACTATATCTTACCGATAATTTCAGTGCTTGCAGAGAATACCTCGTTGGGTTCGACACTCTTATTTATCGGAAGGACTACGATAGGTCCCCTATACTTGTGGGTCATCAAGACTCTTTTCTGTGACCGTTGCCGAGGAGTGAAGCGCCTTTGGTGAGTGGAATTTGGCAAGGAAAAATTTATATTACGTGCTGAAATTTATTGTCACCTACCACTATGGAAAATCATATTTTGAGGGGTTTGTTCTGGGTATCTTCACCTTGACCGGTAGAGCAAGAAGTTTCTCCTCAACCTACTGAACCTACTGAAAATATTTATTATGAATCTTCCTTCGAGTATGATAGAGAAACTGCTAGCAAATCCTTATGTAGGAGATGGAACACTGCATCCTAATATGCATCTAATCTATGTGGATGAAGTTTGTGGATTATTTAGGCTTGCAGGTTTGCCCGAGGATGATTTCAAGAATAAGGTCCTCCCTTTATCTTTGAAGGGAAATGCATTGACATGGTATAGGCTATGTGATGATATTGGAGCTTGGAACTACAACCGTTTGAAATTGGAATTTCATCAGAAGTTTTATCCTATGCATCTGGTTCATCATGATCGGAATTATATATATAATTTTTGGCCTCGTCAAGGAGAAAGTATCGCTCAATCTTGGGGGAGGCTTAAGTCAATGTTATATTCATGCCCCAATCATGAGCTCTCAAGACAAATTATTATTCAGAATTTTTACGCTCGGCTTTGTCGTTGTCGGTGTCAAAACCGGCGGATCTCGGGTAGGGGGTCCCAAACTGTGCGTCTAAGGCTTATGGTAACAGGAGGCGGGGGATACAATGTTTACCCAGGGTTCGGGACCTCTCTATGGAGGTAATACCCTACTTCCTACTTGATTGATCTTGATGATATGAGTATTACAAGAGTTGATCTACCAGGAGATCGTAGAGGCTAAACCCTAGGAGCTAGCCTGTGATTATGATTGTTCTTGTCCTACGGACTAAACCCTCCAGTTTATATAGACACTGGAGGGGGCTAGGGTTACACAGTCGGTTACAGAGAAGGGAATCTACATATCCGAATTGCCAAGCTTGCCTTCCATGCAAAGGAGAGTCCCACCCGGACATGGGACAAAGTCTTCAATCTTGTATCTTCATAGTCCAACAATCTGGCATAAGCATATAGTCCGGTTGTCCGAGGACCCCCTGATCCCGGACTCCCTCAATAGCCCCTGAACCAGGCTTCAATGACGATGAGTCCGGCGCTCAGATTGTTTTTGGCATTGCAAGGCGGGTGCCTTCTCCAAACACTCCAAAGAAGAACTTGAACACAAGAATCATGTCCAGCTCTGCAAAACAAATTCCACAAACCACCGTAGAGAGCACGATATTCCACAAGAATCATGTCCAGCTCTGCTGACAACTTTCCCATAGCGTGACATCATGCCGTGGCCCGATCATTATTCAAACCGTTTTCTCAACCTGCTACTGCACATCTCGCGAGGCGGTTTCATTGGCACGTCTTGTCGAAGCAGAGATCGTGTCCCCTTATCACGAGATTCTCATCAATATGGGTGTTGGTAACCCAACCGCGCCATTAAAACGGCGCTTGGGGAATAAGCGAGTTTCCAGGGCAAGTGTGGAGGCGCATGATCCCTGCTGCCTTTATAAGATGATAAGGATTCCCCTTTTTTATCCATGCCCTCTTCTTCCTCTGCTCATCCATTCTCTCTTGCTCGAGCTCCAGTGCCCAAGCATTCGCCTTCTCCGCCCACAAAGGCCCTCCGAAAATGTCCGGATCCGGAGCAGGAGGCAAGTGGATGGGCTCTACCGTCCGAGAGAAGGATATCAAGAAACTTCGGGAGGCCGGATGTCTGGCCAAGAAGATCGGCCACCGCCTTCCGACGGCGGGACATATTGTCCCTACTCCGGAACCCCACGAGAGGGTTGTATTCCTCCCTCACTTTCTCCGCGGGCTAGGGTTTCCCCTCCACCCATTAGTTCGCGGCATTATGTATTACTATGGGATTGATTTTCATGATCTTTCCCCCAATTCCTTCCTCAACATCTCGACATTCATCATCGTGTGCGAGGCCTTTCGCCGCATCTCCCCACTTCGGTTTATGGCTAAAGATTTTTAACGTGAACCCCAAGGTGGTGAGCCATGAGCACGCTGAGTGCGGAGGAGCCATGGTAAGCAAGATGCCCAACGTCACATGGCCATCAGGTACCTTCCATGATTCCGTCAAAGGGTGGCAACAACAGTGGTTCTATGTCACTGAGCCACGCGGCACAAAATGAGTCGTAGCTCCCGAATTCCGATCTGGAGCTCCATTGCGGCTTATGTCCTGGCCCAAGAAAGGCCTGAACTGGTCTTCGCCAGATTAGTTGTCGGTGCTCCAGACGCGCGTCAAGGGTATGGAAGACAAGAATATCAAACTTGTCAACGTAGTCCAGGTGATGTTAGTTCGCCGAATTCTCACTTGTCAACACAGGGCTTGCAATTTATGGGAATTCGACCCGACGAAGCACCAGACCCTACTAGGGTTCTTCGACTCATCACACAAAGACATCTGGAAGGTGCTCTTTAAGTCCGGAAAATCGTGGCCAGATTCCACCGAGGACCGCGGGTACCAACTGTCCCAACCCGCGAGTTCGTTAAGTCTACGTATGGTGGCAAGTCATACGCTTTATCTGCATAATCCAAGGGAAATGCTTAATGTGTTTTTCCACAACTCTCCTAGGACTGGACGAAGAAGCCAGGGTGGATCTATTGCCCGGCCCCGCTGCCTGAAGAACCAGCCGGCCCACTTCTGACGAAGATTCTGGTCACGACGCCTTACAAGGCGCCGAAGAAGACGACCGAGAAAGAGGCCAAAGAGACCAGGGGCGGCCGTCGTCACCAAGGAACTTCAGACACAATATCCGAAGAATCCGATGCCCGCTCTTCCTCCAAAGAGGACGAGGAAGAGGAGGAAAGCCGATCCCCCCCATTGAGGGGAAGAAAGAAAAGGACAGCCTCCACACACTTGGAGGCTAAGTCGCCTAAGAAGGAAAAAACTCCCCTTCCGGTGGTATCCGCCACCGCCACCGACAGCAGCCCGGAGTGGGATCCCAGGGTCCAGACCCTGGTGAAATCGTGAGTATATAAAACCCGGACACGTTTGTACATCCAGACTCACTATCGTATGATGTTTAATCATTGAGTCACACTTTTTTGCAGTCCGGCGAGGTCCTGCGCCGAACAATCCTCCTCGGAGGATTCACTAGGTTCGGATGCTATGGACAGCGGGACCCCACCAATGGACCCCTCCCCAAAACACGTGAACGACACCGGGGTATCGTCCCAAAGGGACCCAGCCCGAGGAGGGGGCGGGGAGACCATCAAGGCGGTGCTAGAGGGTCAAACCTTAGCGGTCGGACACACGGGGAAAAAGCTCCCGTGGACACCGATGGAGGGGGCTATCTTGAATTCGGCCCCCAGCCGGACCCAGTTCCGGAGACCAACACGGCTCTGGAATCAGGCAGGCAACCTCCCTCGACAGAAGGGGGCGCGCCTGTTCCACCATCAACATCTGCCCAACCAGAGGTGCCGGATACCTTATCAGCAGCGCTGAAGAGCGCCTCCATCGTTGAAGAACACCGTGCCCTTATGGGTGCAGTGATTGAGAAGATTAAGTCCACTGAAAGCAGGCTGAATGAAGCCTGCATCAGCCTTATAACGAGCTTTGAGGTATGTTGTGAGGTTTCAAAGAGTGTTATAGTATAGGTAGTAGCCCCTGATACACTGTTCGGTGTTCGAAAGAAAGAACCGGACAGAGGATCAAATACATGTTCGCAGGAGACTCACCTTGTGGCACCTCTCCCTCTTTTGTTTTTTTATAAGCATGCGTCTGTAGCGACCGCCGCCTCTCATACTGTGGAAGTCTCCGGACTGAAGCAGAGTCTGGAGCGGCCGAAGAAGAACTTGGCCAAGTGAAAAAGCAGTTGAAGGATAACCAAGGTATGCAAAAAAAACATTGTTCGTGTTTAGCGTGAATGAATAATTGAGTATGATGAATTTTTTTCATGATGTGCTCTAGGGGCGACGGCCGAAGTCGAGGCTCTTAAGAAGGCGGTGGCCGAGGCCGAGAAGAAGGAAGCTGCAGAGCAGGCTCTTCGTGAAAATCATGAGGCCAGGGTTATTGAAGCTGAGCAAGAGCTCCAAGAGGCCGTGAAGAAATGCGAGACCTTGGAGTAGAGTTTAACGGAGAAAGAATTCGAACTCACCAAGGCTCGTCAAGCCGCACGCGATGCCCGGGGCGAAGCCCAAGGCGTCCTGCAGGAAATCTAGGAGGCGAGGAAGATTGCGGCGGGTAAGGCTTTTTCTATGAAAAGCAAATATTTGAAGGGAGAAAATCACGTTACTAATTTGAATTCGGATTCTCCAGGGGTGTTTGCAGAACTGTCACGCAGCGTATCCGATGCCGCACAATTCTATCGAGCCGAAGAAAGGATCACTGCGGAGAAGCTCTTCTGGTCGCAGTATCTGGCGCCAGAGTATCCAGTGCCCTTTGCCGATCAAATGAAGCAGCTGATCGAACTGCATAGGGCAACCGGACTAGCCATGAAGGATTTAATTATCCGGCTGTGGCCCGCCGAGGCGATTCCCAGCAGCTACTTCGGGCTTGTGAAGCGGCTTGTAAGTGCCTGCCCTCGACTTGAAGTCATCAAGCGGTCGGTCTGTATGGAAGGTGCGCGAATGGCCTTCGCCCGCGCAAAGGTGCACTTGGCGAAGATAGATGTCGAAAAGCTGATGACCGAAGGACCGCCTGTGGGGAAGGAGCACCGCAAGCCCGAGTTATATTATGATAGTGTCCTGAAAGGATCCCGCCTTGTCGCGGAGCAATGTGCCAAGGACATTATATTCCCATGAATACATTCATGTTGTCCTATGTAATGTTTAACAAGGTCATTTATATTATATAGTGCCTGTTATTTGCAAGTTTTACCTCGTGTGCGGCCGTTTTATATATTAATCCTGAGAGTTGGCCAGTCGTCGGCTTCTGCCCCCACGTAGGAAGTACGGGGGTGTTCGAGATAAACCTGAGCACTCTTTACCCTAGTTTTGGGTCCTTGAAGGAGGTGTTCATTGCAACAAACCAGGCAATCGGACTATAAGGCTTTATCACCCTCACTTAACCATAAGAGTTTGACAAAAGAAAGGTAGGCGCAACCCCTGGTGTTCGGAAGACCGCACTAGGGGCTCTATAAGTGACTGATCGGAAGAAAAAGCCGATCCATCACACGCTGCATTAGTTATCGCATAATGCGGAAGAAATCCTTAAAGATTTGGTAACATCTCGAACAGCTGACCAGCTCTCGCCGTATCATGACAGTCAGTTTTCGGCTTTCTCTACTGAGGCGCTCGTTCAGAAGAACCGGGACGCAATCGCAGTAGTTCTCCCTTTACTACCCTAGCCGATATAGCGGAACATAGGGTAGCAAGCACAGGAGCCGGGCAACCCAACTATTGACCCAAGACATGATTCGGAGCCGATGCATATAATGCTATAAGTTCGGGGTGCCGAACGACCGTGAAGGTGTTCGGACTTTATTGCCGTATTATGGGTACAATGAGGCCCGTGGCATATTAAGGCATGTTGTAGTGTACGGATGCCATTTGACAAAGAGTATCAATAAGAAATAACAACAAGTAAGCACCATATAAAGCCACATGTTGTAATTGAATAATACGTCGATGCGTACGAGTACAAGTAATGTGATAAAAAGAAATATGACTTCGGAACATGCTGAGACCAGGCGGGGGAGGCTATGTGCGGATCCGGGTTGTAATCGGATGGTCATCGAGGGGAATATCTAAGGATTCCCTTACGCGTTCGAGCTATTTCCCTCCTTGGTATATTCGTCCCCTCATGGGTCTGGTCGCCATGTCGCCAGTGATGGCCTACACAAAAGTTGATCTGCAAAGAAAATGCAAAAGCTATTTGTGTGCCATGGAGCGGTTAAGCCGCATTGTGTGGCCTATCCTAGCTTTACCTCCGTCTACCACCGGAGTGGTTAATTGAGCTCTTGAAGAGCTGGGCTATCCTGTCGCAGAGTGGTTTTGACTCTTTTGACGGTGTCCGGAAACCTGGCTGTCGAGTGAAGGTTCGATTGAAAAATGCCACTCTGCACTTCTACTGTTAAGGCGGTGGTGCGCTCTTCAGTACGGAGGGAGCGTTCGACTTTGCCATTAACTGTTATGACGCCGTGTGGGCCGAGCATCTTGAGCTTAAGATAAGCGTAATGGGGCACCGCATTGAATTGAGCAAACACGGTTCGTCCGAGCAATGCATGATAGCTGCTGCGAAAAGGGACGATATCAAAGATTAACTCTTCGTTGCGGTAATTATCCGGGGGTCCGAAGACTACCTCCAGAGTGACGAAGCCTGTAGCCATTATTCCCAGTTCAGGTGGTTAGGTACCAAAAGTTATAAATAGGCCCAATTTCTCCTTTTATACTAGATTTCCTTCGTGAGCTGAGAAGGAACACGGCTTTCCGCGCCTTGACAAGTGGATCTACCAAGAATAGCTTTTTCAGCCGTTACTTATTATATAATAGCTCGATCCGCTCACGCACGCACTGTATCCTGATAAAGCAGGTTCAGGCTGCTGCCTCCATCCATAAGGACACGTGTGAGGTGGAATCCGTCAATTATTGGGTCAAGGACTAGTGCGGCTGAGTTGCCCTGACTGGTATTGGCCGTACGATCCTTACGGTCAAAGGTGATCGGGCCGGACGACCATAGGTTATATTTTGGGGCGACTGGCTCCGTTGCATCAACATCCCTAAGTGTGCGCCTCCGCTCCCGCTTGGGAATATGGGTGGCGTTTATCATGTTCACTGTTTTGATTTGCGGGGGAAACTTCTTTTGCCTCCTGTGTTCGGTGGCCGGGGCTCCTCCTCGTCGTCATTGCTTTGCGACCCCTTCTCCTTGTTTTCGGCACCTGACCTGCCAGCTTGTTTGAAGAGCCGGCATTCTCTGTTGGTGTGATTGGCTGGTGTTCCTGGGGTGCCGTAAATTTGGCCTGGACGGTTGAGTATACGGTCCAGACTGGACGTGCCTAGACTGTTTCTTTTGAATTGTTTCTTCCTTTGACAGGTATTAGAGCCGATGAATCCTGCATCGACGGTCGTGTCTTTGGCGTTGTCGCCATTATTATGACACTTGTGTTTGCTGCGTTGGGGCTTGCCGTTGTTATCTCTTGGTTCAGAGGTGCCATGATTTCTTGAAGTGATGTATCTACGAGCCAACCAGCTATCCTCGCTGTCGGCGTTCTGGGAACGGGGGTCCCCAGACTTGCCTGCCTGCGGCGTGGCTCAAGCAGTGGCCCGGTACGGCCCGTCTTCATCAACCCAAGTTCAAGACCCTCGCGAGGGGCCAAGACTCGCGGGGCGGACAACAGAAGGCTTCCTCAAGGGTGGCCTCACCAGGCAGGCTCGCGAGGAGGCGGAGAGATCAAGTTAAGGAGTACCTCGCGAGGTGCTCGTGATGCAAGCCATGACAATCAAGACCAAGTGGGCACCAGGCGGGCGCTAGCCCATGCAGTGTCCTCATTTCCTCTTTGGTGCAAAGGGGGCAAGTGCAGGCGCGGAGTACTGAGGCATCAAGCAAAGGTTTCCATATCGGTGCAACTAGACCAAGACCAGTAGAGCGGCAGGACAGAGATCACCGTGGAGCCCAAGATGGCATCATCACCAGTGCCTTTGGCAGTCGAAGACCACCTTTAGTGAGGATAGCTTGTACTAGCTATCCCCCTTCAAAATGGTAGTTGTTGGCTTCCTTCCCGCTCACTATTTGAGAAGAGGACCAGGGCCTCTATATATAGAGCTAGCCACCACAGTAGGAGGGGATCAAATCCATTCCAAGTAGAACACCGCACCAGCTCAAGAACACCCCTCGCGAGGCTGTTCTTCCTATGTACTGTTCATCATCAGCCCCAGAGGTAATCCACCACACCACACACTGGATTAGGGTATTACACCACAACGGTGGCTCGAACCTGTATAAACCTCGCGTCCCTTGTGTTGTTCATCGTGTAGCTTAGATTCGCGGCGAGGTTTTGGGGCATGGATCGGTAGGGAGAAGATCTTCGTGCGCACCCCAGAGTTCGAACCTTAAGGGTTTTGCCGGAACCCAATATCCAATATTTGACGTGCTAGGTAGGGGTGCACCGGAGCTCTCCCTTCCGTCGACCCGCTCTCCATCAACACCGCGCTTCGCCCTCATGGCGGACAACGCGCCGCCAGCTCCGACGGCCAACGCCAGCGCTGGGGCCAGGGGGCTCCGAGCGTCGGCCCCCGCCTTGCGACATGTGCAGTGGCCGCACAAGTTTAAGCCAGAGATGCTGTCACGCTTCAACGGCCCGACAGATCCACTGGTTTTCCTGTTGGCGTATGAGGAGTCCGTCCTCAATGCCGGGGTCGACGACAAGGTCATGGCCAACTGGTTTCCCATGGCCCTCACCGGCTTCCCGTGCGTGTGGTGCTCCACCTGCTAACGGCTTCCGTGGCTTCCTAGGAGGAGCTACGCGACCTCTTCCTCACCCACTATGCTGCGCTGGCGCCCCCGGTCGTCGCAGCTCTCCTGGGCAGCTCACAAGCGCCGCCCTTGGGCCGCCACGTCAAGCCGTTCGTCCGCTAGATTGGCACCGCTCTCACGCGGCACGGAGCTCCTTCCGGTTGGGCGGCACCCAAGGCTGACCTGACCTTCAGCTCGGACGATCACCCCGACAACACCGCCTACTCGGGCGCGCTCCCAATGCTTTGCACGCCCACCATCTACCAGGTGGCCGTCACCAAGACCCTCACCGATAGTGGTGCCGGCCTCAACGTGCTCTCAGTGGAGGCCTTCAGCCTCCTCCATGTACCACTGGAACGACTCCAACCCAGCAAGCCCTTTTCAGGCATCGGAGGTGGTTCCTCCGGCTCCCTGGGGCAGATCCGCCTTTCGGTGACCTTCGGCACCCACGACAACTTCCGCACGGAGCTGGTCAACTTCGACATCGCTCACATCAGCCTCCCATACAACGCCATCCTCGGCTACCCCGCCTTGGCCAATTCATGGCAGTGACCCATCCGGCCTACAACCTCATGAAGATGCCCGGGAGCAGTGGCGTCCTCACCGTGGTTGGAGATACCAAAGATGCTCTGCAGGTGCTCAAGCTCGTTCTCAAGACGGCTGCAGCAGCGCAGCCCACCGTCGCCGACACCTCCAAGGCCAAGGGGGGCTGCGCCAACCAAGAAGAAGCAGCTGTTCACCTAGGACAAGGCGGAGACCAAGCAGGTACCAATTGATGAGGATGGATCCTCCGATGCCACCTCCACCATAGGTGCCAATCTCGACCCCGACCAGGAGGAGGCACTGGTGAAGTTCCTGCGCTCAAAAAAGGAGGTGTTCGCAAGGGAACCCAAATAGCTAGTGGGGGTCCCAAGGCAGGTGATCGAGCATCACCTGAATGTGTGCCCCAATGTGCGCCCCGTGAAGCAGAAAGCAAGGCGGTAGTCCACCGAGAAGCAGGCCTTTATCATGCAAGAAACCCACAAGCTGGAAGCTGCAGGTGTCATTCGCGAGGTTCGCTACCCCGAATGGCTGGCAAACCCTGTGGTTGTGCCAAAGAAGGGAGGAAATAAGCGCATGTGCGTCGAGTTCACCAACCTCAATAAGGCCTGACCTCAAGATCCATTCCCACTCCCTCGCATCGACCAAATTGTCGACTCCACCGCTGTGTGTGACTTGCTGTGCTCCTGGATGCATTTTCGGGCTATCATCAGAGCAAGATGGCGATACAAGACGTGGAGAAGACGGCCTTCCTAACCCCGTGCGGGGTGCACTGCTACACCTGCATGCCATTCGGGTTGCGCAACACGGGCGCGACCTTCCAGCGACTGATGCATATTGCCTTGGGCCGGCAGCTCGGGAGAAATGCGAGGCCTACGTTGACGACATTGTAGTGAAGTCTCGGGAGGAGAAGATCTTGATCCAGGACCTAGAAGAAACATTCGCGAGCCCGCGTGAAGTGGACCTGCGGCTCAACCCGGAGAAGTGTGTGTTTGGCGTCCCTTCTGGCAAGCTTCTGGGCTTCCTCGTGTCTCACAGGGGGATCAAGGCCAACCGAGAGAAGGTCAAGGCGATCGAAGACATGAGTACGCCACAAACCCTCAGGGAAATGCAGAAGCTCGCCGGGCGCGTAATTGTGTTAGGAAGCTTCATCTCCAAGCTGGGGGAACGTGCCCTGCCTTTCTTCAAGCTGATGAAGAAGAAGGGCCCGTTTGAATGGACACAGGAGGCTGACGACGCGTTTCAAGACCTCAAGAAGTACTTGACCGGCCCTCCTATGATGGTGGCACTGCGCCCTCAGGAGCCCCTGGTGCTCTACCTCGCTACCACGCCCTACTCCGCCAGCACAGCTCTGGTGGCAGTTCGGGAAGAGCGCAAGGTCAAGGCTGCATCGCGACCGGCCGTAGCCCCGACCGCGGTAGCACAAGACCAGGAAGGCCTCGCAAAGACCACGACCTATGCAGATGGAGACCAGCCTCAACAGGAAGACGCCCCCAGGGCTGAAGGGGCCTCACCAGGCGGCCAGGTGTCGGGGGCTCTGATGCCTCAGGAGGCGCCTAACTCTCCGGAGGTTACGGGCTCCATCAGCACACCCACCCTCGTCGAGCATCCGGTGTACTTCGTCAGCATGGTGCTGCGGGATGCTAGGGCACGATACCCCATGCTTCAGAAGCTCTTGCTCGCACTATTGGTGGCCTCGCGTAAGTTGCGGCATTATTTCCAAGGTCACCCCATCAAGGTCGTCTCGGCCTACCCATTGGAAAGGGTGCTCCGGAGCCCCAATTCCGCTGGGTGCGGGGGCTCGCGGAGTGCTTATATCCCCCACTCAGGACAAACTCTATTACGCCGTGCAGCTCTGGTTTCAGCATGGCAAGAAGGTCTCCAACGACATAGCAGAATACGAGGGACTCATAGCGGGCTTAAAAGCGGCAGCAGCACTGGGGGTGAAGCGCCTCATCATCAAGGGTGACTCACAGCTCCTCATCAACTTCTCCAACAAAGTGTACGAGCCAAAGGATGAGCACATTGAGGCATATCTTGCGGAGGTGCGCAGGATGGAAAAGCAATTTTGGGGGCCTGAGTTGCAGCATGTGCCCCGTGGCGCCAACGAAGAGGTTGACGACACTGCCAGGAGGGCATCCAGGCGGCTGCCTCAGGAGCCTGGCGTTTTCGAGGAACGACTTTTCAAGCCCTCGACAACACCGTCACTATCAAGCACAGCGCAACCTCGGGAAGAATTCCCTCCACCTCCTGCCATAGGAGCCCCGGCCTGTGGCCCGACCTTGGGAGCACGCTTGCTCCTGGCGCTAGAGCCTCAGGAGGGATGCTGGACCACGGAATTCAAGGACTACCTGATGCAACGGACTCTACCAGAGAAGGGGGAGAACATGGAATGCATGGCCCGGCAGGCCACGGCCTACTGCATCCAAGACGGAGAGCTCTACCGGAAACGTCCAAATGATGTTTCCCTGCATTGCATCTCCAGGGAGGAGGGGAAGGAGTTGCTGGTTGACATACGCGGTGGGGATTGTGGACACCACTCGTCGTCATGGACCCTCGTTGGCAAAGCGTTTCGTAGTGGGTTTTACTGGCCTACATCACTCAACGACGCAGTCAAGCTGGTGAAGGCTTGCGAAGCTTGCCAATTCCATGCCAAGCAGATCCATCAGCCAGCTCAGGGCCTGCAGACCATCCCACTCTCGTGGCCGTTCGCGGTCTGGGGGCTGGACATCTTGGGCCCGTTCCCTCGGGCGCCCGGGGGCTACTGCTACCTCTACGTCGCCATCGACAAGTTCACCAAATGGGCGGAGGTGGAAGCCGTCCGCACCATCCGGCAGGTTCTGCGGTCAAATTCATCAAAGGTCTCGTGAGCCGTTTCGGGATCCCTAACCGCATCATCACCGACAACGGCTCGCAGTTCACCAGCAATCTCTTCAAAACATATTGTGCTAACCTTGGAACGCAGATATGCTACGCTTCGGTGGAACACCCCCGGAGTAATGGCCAGGCCGAGCGCGCCAACGCAGAGGTCCTGAAAGGCCTCAAAACCAGGACCTTCAAGAAGAAGCTGGAGGCCTGCGGCAGGGGCTGGTACGATGAGCTCTAGTCCGTGCTGTGGTCGATCCGCACTACCGCCACCAAGTTGACCGGCGAGACCCCGTTATTCCGCGTCTATGGAGCAGAGGCGGTCCTCCCTAACGAGGTCAGGCGTCGCTCCGCGCGGGTCCTAGCGTTCGATGAAGTGCAACAGGACACCATGCGGGGGATGGACCTCGTGCTGGGGGAGGAACACCGTCGGGAGGCCGCACTACGAGCTGCCAGGTACTAGCAGGCGCTGTGGCAGTATCATTGCTGCAACATCCGCCCCAGGACTCTTGAGGTAGGTGACCTCGTGCTCAGGCGGGTGCTCTCTTGGGAAGGGCTGCACAAGCTCTCGCCCATGTGGGAGGGCGCGTTCAAGGCTGTTCATGTTTCCAGACCTGGCGCCGCGCGCCTGGAAACCCAGGAAGGGATGCCCATTCCAAACGCTTGGAACATTCAGCACCTCCGGAGGTTCTACCCTTGAAGTAAGGCCCAGAGCCTGTAAAGAAGGCCCGGTGCCTGTGAAGTAAGGCCCAGAGCCTGTAAAGAAGGCCTTGTGCCTGTGAAGAAAGGCCCAGAGCGTGTAAAGAAGGCCCGGTGCCTATGAAGAAAGGCCCAGTGCCTGTAAAGAAGGCCCAGTGCCGGTGAAGCTCGCCACCCCAAGAAAGGCCCAGTGCCTATGAAGAAGGCCCAGTGCCTGTGAAGCTCGCCGCCCGTGACACTCTCATGTAATAACGAGTTGGGGTTGTACACGCCCGAGAGTCTCCGGAGCGCCGCCCTTCGGCCTCAGGGGCTCCCACCCACGCCGAGTGGCAGCACTTAGCTCCGTGCTAGTAAGAAGACGTCGAAGACTAGACTAGGTGCCGGACGCGGCTTTTCATTTGCTCTCTGCAGTTGGCTTGTTCTCCCTTGTTTGAACTTTTATTGGAGTTGCTTCTAGTGTTGTTTGCTGTCCTCTGCCCTTGTTCTCTGCCTTTGGCTTTTGCTCGGCTCGCTCTCTCTCTCTCACAAGCCTCGCGAGGGGGCTATGTGGGCGCCCTCGTGAGCCCTTTCTCGCCTGGTTCTCGCGAGGCTCCCTCGCTCAAGTTCACGATGGGAGCACCCCTCCCAGTCCATGCCTCACGGGCATCGCGACACCAAGCACCGGGCTAAGCTGGTCACCCTCATGGCAAAGGTTCGGAAACTACTTCCCCGACTGATCTTTGCAGACCTTAAGGCACCTGGCGAGGCCTCAAGCAGGTACCTCGCGAGGCGAAAACTATGGCAGACATCCCGAGCTAAGTTATTCCTACGCGCAAGCATATACCGCAACATCATAACACAGCACCGGGATGATAAGGATAGCATGATAATTAGGGATGATAGTCTGTTACACGCCCCCACGGGGCCCCATACTTCTCTCTCTCTCAATGCAGGAAAAGGAGAAAAACGAAATAAAAATGGCGCGCGCCCTGCGACAGCTCGCGAGGAGGGATCCGCACCGTCCTCCTGAGCTCAGTCAGACTCCACCTCGCGCTTCACCAGGGCACGGCGGCGGGACGACCCGCTACCGCCCTCGAAGCGAGCGCGACGACGTGGTGGCAGATCGCAACCACTGCTGGAGGAGCTGTCACTGGAGGGGGAGCCGCAGAAGCTCAGCGAGCTGCGGACACCACCAGGAGCGGGTTCGCCTTCGCCCTCGTCATGACCGTCGCCAAGGCCAAGCACCTCGTCGCCGTCTTCGTCTTCAGGGCAGCACCCTACACGGCGGCCATCTTATCCAAACACCCTCACGTAGAGGGTCGCGTCGCCATCGAACTTAAGTGGAGGGTGCACCACTGGCCCAGGCCACGCGCGCGGGCAAACGTCAGCCAGCCGCGAGCCAGGGCCACGTTCCCGGCGATGGAGATCTCCACTGCTGCCCAGGAAGCCCTGCGACAACAGCCGTTCGCTTGCAGCCAGAGCCCGCCAAGGACATCGGCTGGCAGTTCGCCAGCAAAGAAGCAGGGGAGCTGGAGCCAGTTGCCGGCCGGATCTGCCGACCACACAACAAACTCCGGCAGCACCCCTGCTGAGTGAAAGCGTGGCCGGGGAGGCCGCGCGCCACGCGCACCTTCCTCCACCAACCGGGCGGCCATCACCGTGTGAAGGACCACCACCGCGGCCACGAGGAGCCGAGGCGGGAGTCGCGGGGTGCTTACGGGGATGACCACGGCCGCGCTTGGGCGGAGGAGAGCCAGACCCTTCCTGGCGAGATTTCCCCTTCTCTGCGGCCGAGAACCTCTTCACAGGTGCCATGGGGGGCTACGAGCAACTGGAGCAAGGAGGAAGAAGAAGCTGGCGGGGAGAGGGGAGATGTGCAGCGGGGGCTTTCGCCCCTCCACATTTATAGCCCAAGGGAGGCCAACCGCCGGCCTCCATGATCGCAGGTAATCATGACCCTTTTTGCATGCAGCAGGGACTTGCCAAATCGAGCAGTTGCCGAGGCAGCGTGGGGAAGCGGAGATGCCCACATCCAATCAACTGCCACACGGGGACCAAGGCCGCAAGCTGTTGGGGCCCGCGGCTCTCCGCACTTGCCCTTTGGCTTCGCTGTTAAGACAAGCCCGAGCGCGCCTTGGGCCCGGGGGCTACTGTCGGCGTTCTGGGAACGGGGGTCCCCAGACTTGCCTGCCTGCGGCCTGCGGCGTGGCTCAAGCAGTGGCCCGGTACGGCCCATCTTCATCAACCCAAGTTCAAGACCCTCGCGAGGGGCCAAGCCTCATAGGGCAGACGACGGAAGGTTTCCTCAGGGGCGGCCTCACCAGGCAGGCTCACGAGGAGGCGGAGAGATCAAGGCAAGGAGTACCTCGCGAGGTGCTCGTGGCGCAAGCCATGACAATCAAGACCAGGCGGGCGCCAGCCCGTGCAGTGTCCTCGTTTCCTCTTTGGTGCAAAGGGGACAAGCGCAAGCACGGAGTACCGAGGCATCAGGCAAAGGTTTCCATATCGGTGTAATGAGACCAAGACCAGCAGAGCGGTAGGACAGAGATCACCGTGGAGCCCAAGACGGCGTCATCACCAGTGCCTTTGGCAGTCGAAGACCACCTTTAGTCAGGATAGCTTGTACTAGCTGTCCCCCTTTAAAATGGCCGTTGTTGGCTCCGTTCCTGCTCAATATTTGGGAAGAGGACCAGGGCCTCTATATATAGAGCTAGCCACCACAGTAGGAGGGGATCAAATCCATTCCAAGTAGAACACCGCACCAGCTCAAGAACACCCCTCGCGAGGCTGTTCTTCCTCTGTACTGTTCACCATCAGCCACAGAGGCAATCCACCACACCACACACTAGATTAGGGTATTACACCACAATGGTGGCCCGAACCAATATAAACCTCGTGTCCCTTGTGTTGTTCATCATGTAGCTTAGATTCGCGGCGAGGTTTTGGGGCGTGGATCGGTAGGGAGAAGATCTTCATGTGCACCCCAGAGTTCGAACCTTAAGGGTTTTGCCGGAACCCGATATCCGACACTCGCCTGCACGAAAGCGGGTCATAAGTGTCGTAAGGGCTGTCATGGATTTCGGCTTCTCTTGGCCGAGGTGTCGGGCAAGCCAGTCGTCACGGATGTTATGCTTAAAGGCCGCCAGGGCTTCGACATCCGGACAGTCGACGATTCGGTTCTTTTTAGTTAAGAACCGAGTCCAGAATTTCCTAGCTGATTCTCTGGGCTGTTGGGTTATGTGACTTAAGTCATCAGCGTCCGGTGGTCGCACATAAGTGCCCTGGAAGTTGTCAAGGAATGTGTCTTCCAGGTTCTCCCAACTGCCAATGGAGTTTGCTGGCAGGCTATTCAGCCAATGCGAGTAGGTCCCTTGAGTTTTAGTGGGAGGTACTTGATGGTGTGTAGATCATCACCGCGGGCCATGTGAATGTGGAGAAGGAAATATCCGATCCGTACCGCGGGGTATGTTGTCCCATCATATGGCTCGATGTTCATGTGTTTAAACCCTTGTGGGAATTCATGCTCCATTACTTCGTCAGTGAAGCATAGGGGGTGTGCGGCGCCTCTATGCCGGGCTACATCGCGACGTAGTTCCAATGAGACTGGTCTGCTGTATTCAACCCAGGCAGATTTGTATTTAGTATATCCGGCGTTGAGGTCATCGTCACGTGTTGGGGTGCGACCCCGTGATCCGTAGATCGATCTTGACTGTCCTGCTTTGTTTTCCAATTCGTCTTGCAGGTCATGCGTGTAGCCCCAGGCCTTCGTGTTTTTGTTTGATTGGCGACGGGGTGAGGGCTGGTGTTCGGGTTGATGCGCCGCTTTATCTCGGCCACGAGGTGGTCGGTCAGCCGCATTCTGTGCTGGTAGTATAGGCTCTAGTGCCTCGTCCTCGAATTGAGGTAACAACCCGCGCCTCGGGTAGCTTTTGGTTGGGAGCTCGAGTCCGTATTCCTCGGCCGCCAGGGCCTCAGTCCATCTGTCAGTGAGCAGATCTTGATCAGCTTGAAGCTGCTGCTGTTTTTTCTTCAGGCTTTTTACAGTGGCTATAAGCCGACGCTTAAAGCGCTCCTGTTCGGCGGGATCCTCAGGCATGACAAATTCTTCGTCACCGAGGCTCACCTCGTCTTCGGAGAGGGGCATGTAATTGTCATCTTCCGAGTCTTTGTTCATTGCCTGTTTGTCAGGGCTAACTTGCCCGTCCTCCTGTCCGGCCTGCTTGAAGCGTGGTTGGTTGGGATTGTTTTCGTCTTCGGCATCATCCGGAGTGCTATTGTCTCTTGTGCTAGTATCGCTGTTTTTGCTATGGCGGGGTTTAGAGCGGCGCCGCTAACATCGGCGCTTGGGTTGCTTCTCAAGAGGATCACCCTACGTTGCATCCTATTCATCCTCGCCATTGTTTTCTTTGGGTGTATCCACCATATATATGTCGTATGATGAGGTAGCAGTCCTGTGCCCCATGGGCAATGGTTCCTGTTCTACTCCGGCATCGTCGTCCATATCGTCGGTGTCTTCGAAGTCGAAATCAAGCATGTCGGTTACGTCGTCGACAGTGGCTATTAAGTGGGTGGTGGGTGGGTAACGAATTCCTTCATCGTCCGCCTTCCACTCAAGCCGGACATAGTTCGACCAAGAGTCTCCTGACAGGGAGAGAGATTTTAACGAGTTTAGCACGTCGCCCAAGGGCGAGTGCTGAAAGATATCCGCGGAGCTAAACTCCATGATCGGTGCCCAGTTAGACCCGATGGGCACGGACGCACGCGGTTCGGAGCCTATGGCTGGAGACGAGTCCGAGGGTCCAATGACACAGACCTCCTTAGAAGTGAAATATGTGTTCGGCTCTATCGCTGCTGAGAGTGCGGCCTCCGTGGCAGGGTCCATCCACCCGTCCTCGGATGGCACGATCTGCTCTGGATTTAAAGCCGGGGCAGCTGCAGGTGTGATCTCCTGAACACCGTCCGATGGCAGATCTAAGTCATGCTCATCGTGACTGTAGGGTGCACGTGTCATGGGCTTGAATCCGTCGAAGATCAAGTCTCCGCGGATGTCGGCAGTGTAGTTCAGGCTTCCAAACCTGACCTGATGGCCAGGGGCGTAGCTATCGAACCGCTCCAGATGGCCAAGCGAGTTGGCCTGCAGTGCGAAGCCGCCGAATATGAAGATCTGTCCGGGGAGGAAAACCTCACCCTGGACCGCATCGTTGTGGATGATTGAAGGATCCATCAAGCCTTATGGTGACGACATAGTGGAACTCTCAATGAAAGCACCAATGTCGGTGTCAAAACCGGTGGATCTCGGGTAGGGGGTCCCGAACTGTGAGTCTAAGGCTTATGGTAACAGGAGGCGGGGGACACAATGTTTACCCAGGTTCGGGCCCTCTCTATGGAGGTAATACCCTACTTCCTGCTTGATTGATCTTGATGATATGAGTATTACAAGAGTTGATCTACCAAGAGATCGTAGAGGCTAAACCCTAGGAGCTAGCCTGAGATTATGATTGTTCTTGTCCTACGGACTAAACCCTCCTGTTTATATAGACACCGGAGGGGGCTAGGGTTACACAGAGTCGGTTACAGAGAAGGGAATCTACATATCCGAATTGCTAAGCTTGCCTTCCACGCAAAGGAGAGTCCCACCCGGACACGTGACGAAGTCTTCAATCTTGTATCTTCATAGTCCAACAATCCGGCATAAGCATATAGTCCGGTTGTCCGAGGACCCCCTAATCCTGGACTCCCTCAGTCGCAATGATTGATCCATGCTCGATACTTCTTGTACTGGTTCGTTTATGAAGAAGACTATTGAATTCAAATGGGATTTATTGGAAAGAATTAAACGCAACTCTGAAGATTGGGAGTTCAACAAAGGTAAGGAGTCAGGTTTAATCCTTAAGTTTGATTGTGTTAAATCTTTTATGGATACCGATGCTTTTCGTGAATTTAGCACCAAATATGGATTTGACTCTGAGATAGTAACTTATTTCTGTGAATCATTTGCTACTCATGTTGATCTCCCTAAGGAGAAGTGGTTTAAATATCATCCTCCCATTGAACTAAAAGTAGTAGAACCTATTAAAGTTCAAGAAGAAACTATTACTTATAATGTTGATCCAGTTGTTCCTACTGCTTATATTGAGAAACCACCTTTTGCTGTTAGGATAAAAGAACATGCTAAAGCTTCAGCTGTGGTTCATAAGAATAATACTAAAACACCTACACCCCTAAAAAATTAAAGTTGAACCTAGTATTGCTATGGTTAAAGATCTCTTGGTCGATAATATTGATGGCCATGTTATTTATTTCTGCGATGAAGCTGCTAGAATTTCCAAACCCGATGACAA
The DNA here is from genome assembly GCA_963921465.1 of Triticum timopheevii. Taxonomy (NCBI): domain Eukaryota; kingdom Viridiplantae; phylum Streptophyta; class Magnoliopsida; order Poales; family Poaceae; genus Triticum; species Triticum timopheevii. The sequence goes on from OY997264.1 coordinate 353,499,415, forward strand.
AGATAAACGTACACCTGTTGTTGGCATGCCTGTTGTTCGTATTAAGATAGAAGATCATTGTTATCATGGATTATGCGATTTTGGTGCTAGTGTGAGTGCAATTCCCTTTACCTTATACCAAGAAATTATGAATGATATTGCACCTGCTGAAATAGAAGATATCGATGTTACTATTAAGCTTGCTAATAGATACACTATTTCACCAATTGGGATTGTTAGAGATGTTGAAGTCTTGTGTGGGAAAATAAAATATCCTACTGATTTTCTAGTTCTTGGTTCTCGACAAGATGATTTTTGTCCCATTATATTTGGTAGACCCTTCTTGAACACTATTAATGCTAAAATAGGTTGTGAGAAAGAAACTGTTAGTGTAAGTTTCGGGGATTTGTCTCATGAGTTTAATTTATCCAAATTTCTTAGACAACCCCATGATAAAGAATTGCCTAGTAAGGATGAAATTATTGGTATTGCTTCTATTTCCGTGCCTCCTATAGATCCTTTAGAACAATATTTGCTAGACCATGAAAATGATATGTTTATGAATGAAAGAAAGGAATTAGTTGAAATATTCTTTAAAGAAATGCCTATTTTGAAACACAGTTTGCCTGTTGAGTCTCTTGGAGATCCTCTACCACCCAAGAGTGATCTTGTGTTTATCTTAAACAATTGTCTGATACTCTGAAATATGCTTATCATGATGAAAAGAAGATATATCCTGTTATTATTAGTTCTAACCTTTCAGAGCATGAAGAAAAGAAATTATTCAAAACTCTGAAGAAGCACCATGCCGCTATTGGATATACTCTTGATGATCTTAAGGGCATTAGTCCCACTCTATGTCAGCATAAAATTAATAAGGAACCTGATGCTAAACCAGTTGTTGATCACCAATGATGGTTAAATCCTATGATGAAAGAAGTGGTAAGAAATGAAATATTAAAGCTTCTGGAAGCAGGTATAATTTATCCTATTGCTGATAGTAGATGGGTAAGTCCTGTTCATTGTGTCCCTAAGAAAGGAGGTATTACTGTTGTTCCCAATGATAAGAATGAATTGATCCCACAAAGAATTGTCACAGGTTATTGATACGTCTCCAACGTATCTATAATTTTTTATTGTTCCATGCTATATCTTGGATATTTTATATGATTTTGGGACTAACCTGTTAACATCCTAAGAGAAAGAGAAAGAGCCAAACAAGCTTTTAAGCAAAAAGGAAAGATAAGCAAAGAGCTTATAAGCAAGAACCATAGCATCATACAACATTAAGATTGTCATTCTCGATCATCTTGGATCATATCACCGGAATACCATACATATAGCATACTTGGGATAGAAGGCGTTGCATTTTTGCCTAGTAGGTTGTGCACAAGTTTCGTATCCGCCTATTGTGCAATCATGCTAGCGTCTCTCTAGTGTTGTATGCTATGTCATGAGCTTGTGTTGGTTCTCCTTGAAGAGGAAAGGGTGATGCAGCAATAGTAGCGTAAGTATTTCCCTCAGTTTTTGAGAACCAAGGTATCAATCCAGTAGGAGGCTCCTCAAAAGTCCCATGCACCTACACAAACAAACAAGAACTCGCAACCAACGCAATAAAGGGGTTGCCCTTCAAGGCCACTTGCGAAAGTGAGATCTGATAGAGATAATATGACAAGATAAATATGTTTTTGGTATTTTATAATATATATAGGAAAAGTAAAGATGCAAATAAAAGTAGATTGAAAGCTTATATGATAAGAGATAGACCCGGGGGGCATAGGTTTCACTAGTGGCTTCTCTCAAGATAGCATAAGTATTACGGTGGGTGAACAAATTACTGTCGAGCAATTGATAGAAAAGCGAATAATTATGAGATTATCTAGGCATGATCATGTATATAGGCATCACGTCCATGCCAAGTATATCGACTCCTGCCTGCATCTACTACTATTACTCCACACATCGACCGCTATCCAGCATGCATCTAGAGTATTAAGTTCATAAAGAACAGAGTAACGCATTAAGAAAGATGACATGATGTAGAGGGATAAACTCATGCAATATGATATAAACCCCATCTTTTTATCCTCGATGGCAACAATACAATACGTGCCTTGCTACCCCTACTATCACTGGGAAAGGACATCGCAAGATTGAACCCAAAGCTAAGCACTTCTCCCATTGCAAGAAAGATCAATCTATTAGGCCAAACCAAACTGATAATTCAAAGAGACTTGCAAAGATAACTTAATCACACATAAAAGAATTCAGAGGAGATTCAAATATTTCTCATAGATAAACTTGATCATAAACCCACAGTTCATCGGATCTTGACAAACACACCGCAAAAAGAGTTACATCGAATAGATCTCCAAGAAGATCGAGGAGAAATTTGTATTGAGATTCAAAGAGAGAGAAGAAGCCATCTAGCTAATAACTATGGACCCGAAGGTCTGTGGTAAACCACTCACAACTCATCGGAGAGGCCTTGGTGATGATGTAGAGGCCCTGCATGGTCGATTCCCCCTCCGACGGAGCACTGGCGAAGGCTCCAAGATGGGATCTCGCGGATACAGAAGGTTACGGCGGTGGAAATAGTTTTTCGTGGTCGCTTCTGATGTTTTCGGGTACGTGGGTATATGTAGGAGGAAGAAGTAGGTCGGTGGACGCCCGAGGGGCCCAGGAGGGTGGGGGCGCACCCACCTGTATTGGGCGCGTCGGGCACCCTCGTGGCCGCCTCCCTTCTTTCTTGACTTCCACTCCAAGTCCTGTGGATCACGTTTGTTCCAAAAAATCACGCTCCCGAAGGTTTCATTCCGTTTGGACTCCGTTTGATATTCATTTTCTTCGAAACACTGAAATAGGTAAAAAAAACAGCAATTCGGGTCGGGCCTCCGGTTAGTAGGTTAGTTCCAAAAATGATATAAAAGTGTAAAGTAAAGCCCATAAACATCCAAAACGGGTAATATAATAGCATGGAATAATCAAAAATTATAGATACGTTGGAGACGTATCATTGTGCAACAAAAGCACTTTCGTGGTTTCCACATTTTGGCTCATTCCTTGGTTGCACGACCATACTTATCTATTATTGTGTGTGTTTCCGTGCACCATATCTTGCTATTGGTCTACTTGTTGCATTTGCAAATTTGTTAATATTTTCCAACATTATTGAGGCTCACTAACAATTGCATCAAATTTTGTGCCACCATCCTAACCGAGCTCAACCATAAGCTTTTACTTGTGTAGGTGTGAGAACCGACAATAATTGGTACCAATTGTGATATTTCCTTGTTCCACATTTGAGTGATCATTGATCCATCTTCAACATTGGTCAAGGTACATATGGTATAAGTTCTTCTCTTTCTCCCACTCACATATTTGCTTGGAATGATGGATAGGCCAAGTTCTTCTACCAACCCATTATTCATCGAGCAACACGACGACATGACATCCTATGTCACCAAGAGCCACCTCTTCAGTGCACAACGAGCTTTGCATCAAGAACAACAAGCAATGAGCGACCGCATCGACAATCTCACCGCCGACTTGCGACTCTCCGAGCAACGAACAAGAGACTACTTTGACAACAAGCTCGATGCTCACAAACAAGAAAATGATGCAAGGATGGACGAGATTCGTGCCTTGTTGGTGAACCGCCATTCTACCACTTCGTCCTACTCAAGATGGGGCCGCTCGAGTCGACACTCCGATAACACCTTCTCCGGCTCAAGTACACCGACATCAAACACTATACGTTGAGCCGCGTGCCAAGACCGTCAAGCAACTCATAATCCTCTACATGACAATCATCCACAAGAGCAATTCGATGAGCAAGCACATCGTCATCGCAAAAACCAAGCTCCTCTTGCACAAGCACAAGAAAGGCAACGTCAGCGTCTCCAAGAGGAAGAGTGAGCGCGACAACATCAAGACGAACAAGATGCCGAGGCTCAACATCTTCAACAACAACAACATGAAGCACAAGCTCTTGAGGCGCAACGTGCCCTTCAAGAATCAAGTCGAGCCATTGCCAACCGCAACCGAGATAGGCGCGATCAAGAGGAAGCACTTTGCAAAGAAATTCAAGAGCGCAACTACCAAGCAAGAGTGCATCGTCAAGTTCCTCAAGATGGACAAGCTCCTCCACAACCTCAAGTTCATCAAGACCAAGATGACCTTGGAAACCCTCCACGTCAAGAGCAATATGAGGTTGACAATCCTCCACGTCAGGGGCATCATCATCACTCTCGACTCCAACACAATGAAGAGCAACGCTTTGGCAAGCTCAAGTTCACCATGCCCAAGTTCCATGGAAGCAATGATCCCGAAGAGTACCTTTCATGGGCATTGAAGGTCGACAATATCTTTTGTTTGCACACCTATGGGGAAGAGAAGAAGATCTCTATGGCATCCCTTGAGTTCCGAGACTATGTGCTGATATGGTGGGAACAAGTCATTGAGCGCTGAGAAGCAAGAGGTGAGCCACCAATCACCACATGGGAGGAAATGAAAGATGTCATGCGCGCACGTTGTGTGCCAACCTACTACAACCGCGATCTCTTCAAGAAACTCCAACTCCTCAAGCAAGGAACAAAGAGCATTGAAGAATACTACAAGGAAATGGAGATTGCCATGATAAGAGCCAATGTCACGGAAGATGATGAGCAAACTATGGCCCATTTCTTGAATGGCCTCAATCATCCCATCAAAAAGATTGCCGACTTCCAACCCTACTCCAACCTCATTGAGCTCGTGCATCAAGCTACAAAAGCGGAAAACCAAGTGCAAGATGACTTCAAGTACGCCAAGTACTCTTCGAAGAGCTGCGACTTCTCCAACACCCTAGCTTCACGACTCAAACAACTCCTACCTCAACCAAACCATCTACAAGCAACGGCGACAAGTCGAGTTACAAGAAAACTTCGACAACCTCAAGTCGTCCTCCTACTACAAGCAACTTCAAGCCGCGCGCTTCATCATCTTCTCCAACCGATGAGACCGTCAAGTCAAGTTCCATCAAGTGTTTCACATGCGGCGGCCGAGGCCACAAGTTCTTTGAGTGTACCAACAAGCGCACCATGATCCTCAACAACGACGGAACCTATGACTCCATGAGTGAAGAGGAAATGGAAGCCCTTGAACACGTGGCCATGCACCAACGCATGAACAAAGATGTAGATGATCAAGTCTTTTGTGATGAGGATTCGAGCCCCGCTCTCATTGTTTCCAAAGTCTTGACTCTTCAACATCAACAAGATGAAGACCAAAGATGCCATATCTTCCACACCAAGGCCGACATTAATGGAAGGTCCATCAAGGTCATCATTGATGGAGGGAGTTGTCACAGTTTGGCAAGTGAAGAACTATGCTCCAAGATCCAATTGGTCAAGATGAAACACCCACGCCCCTACAAGGTCCAATGGCTAAGAGATTCCGGCATTATCCAAGTTGAGCATACGGTCAAAGTTTCCTTCAAAATTGGAGCATATAAAGACAATTTGGAGTGTGATGTTGTCCCGATGTCTGTTTGCCACATCCTTCTTGGTCGACCATGGCAATTTGACCGCGTACTCATCCACAACAGGCGTACCAATCACTATAGCTTCAATATGAAGGGAAAGGAGTACATGCTACGATCTATGTCTCCAAGTCAAGTGATCGGCGACAAGCAAGCCACCCATCGTGGAGAAAAGAGTGAGAGAGTGACCCACCCAAAAGAGAGTGAGCGCCACAAGCCAAAATCGAGTGCCTCCACGATGAGCAACAAGAAAAACTAGTCCTATTTGCCACCAAAAGTGAGATGAGAAAAGTGTTTGAGAACCCATCAAGTGTTATGCACTATGTCCTTGTGTGCAAGGACGAGGCACCAAAAACTAACACCTCTCACAATCTACCTTTAGTGTTGTTGAGGGAGTCCTGGACTAGGGGGTGTCTGGATAGCCGGACTCCAAGACTATGAAGATACAAGATTGAAGACTTCGTCCCGTGTCCGGATGGGACTTTCCTTGGCGTGGAAGGCAAGCTTGGCAATACGGATATGTAGATCTCCTACCATTGTAACCGACTCTGTGTAACCCTAGCCCTCTCCGGTGTCTATATAAACCGGAGGGTTTTAGTCCATAGGACGGACAACCATTACAACAATCATACCATAGGCTAGCTTCTAGGGTTTAGTCTCCTTGATCTCGTGGTAGATCCACTCTTGTACTACCCATATCATCAATATTAATCAAGCAGGAGTAGGGTTTTACCTCCATCGAGAGGGCCCGAACCTGGGTAAAAACATCGTGTCCCTTGTCTCCTGTTACCATCCGCCTAGACGCACAGTTCGGGACCCCCTACCCGAGATCCGCCGGTTTTGACACCGACATTGGTGCTTTCATTGAGAGTTCCTCTGTGCCGTCATGATCAGGAAGGATGCCTCTTCCCGTCTTTAAAGACGGTACCATCACCGAAGGAGCTTTGGCCACCGGCCAAACTATCCGGCTAGGTGGTTTTCTCATGACCGCCTGTTCGGCCACCGCTTCGACGATGACCTCTCAGGTCATCGAAAGCAATCTTCACGTCAACTCGGAATTCGCCGAGCAGCTGGATCCAATGGAGCTCTCTTCCGTAAACAAGCTCTTGGATCGCATCGCTGCCCTGGGAGTCGCTACAGACTACGGTCAGATTGGGCTTAAAACCGATCTGAGAGGGATTAACTCTCCCCAGGTTACCCACCATGTTGCGGTGGTAGAGGAACAACGCGGCGACTCTTCTCCTGTATTAAAAACCAGTTATGTCCGGACTCCCGAACTCTCCATGCTGGATTCCCGCGGAGGGACGGACGTCGATCAAATACTGAACCTAAAGTCAGGCAGCGGACCAGACTCGTTGGACAATGTCCAGCAATCCAAGCTTCCAAATTCAGAAATTTTTCGACCTTTGAGCCTCAAGAGGGGCAGGGTTCCGGACTCAATTCCGCCCACCCACCCAAACATATGCGATCTATCTCAAATCCGGCAAGAGCCCGCTGAAACAGTACATCATTACTGGGCCAGATTCCTCCTGGTTATGGACAGGATAAAAGACTGCCTTGAGGAAAACGCAATCTCAATTTTCTGCAATAATTGCACGAACAAGGGAATCTTGAACGCCATAAGTCGTCATGAAATTTCACGCTTCGCCGACCTGGCGTCCATAGTACGAAAGTACTGTGCGATGGAGAGTTTCCGGAAAACCGAAACTAAGTTTTGGGACAATCCGGCTCTGAATACAACCCTAGTCCGAAACAAAAGGGTGCATCATGCTCAGGCACCCGGTACAAAAAGCAAAAAGCAAAAACCCCATAAAGGTTACGGAACCGTACTGGAGGGATGGCTCAGCGGACCCTGTAAAATTCACAATACAGAGGGCGCCACTCCAACACATAGCCTTTGAGCATGTTGGATACTGCGGCAGGTGGCCAAAAGTGGCGAAGAGCTTATAGCCCCGGAGAACCACTCCAACAATACCAGTACGGTGTCAACAGTCTTCGAGACTTTCGCATCAAATAATATGCGGAAACAAACAATCCGCAGCCTTGCCGAAGTCTACCAAGTAGCAACAACAAATCCATGGAGCGACATGGCTATCACCTTCAACGCCAGCGACGAACCTAAATTCCGAACTCCCCGAGCACCAGCCGCATTGGTCCTCAGCCCAATAGTGGACGGCTTTCGCCTTACCAAGGTGCTCATGGATGGCGGCAGCGGATTAAACCTCATCTACGAGGAAACACTTCGAAAAATGGAAATAGACTGGAGCCACATTGAGCGAAGCAGCACAACCTTTAGAGGAATAATCCCTAGCCAGGAAGCACGCTGCACAGGAAAAATTACACTCGATGTGGTGTTCGGCTCGCCGGACAATTACAGGTCCGAGGAGGTTACGTTCCAAGTGGCCCCGTTCAACAGCGGATATCACGCTCTATTAGGGCGAGAGGCATTCACAATTTTTCAAGCCATACCCCATTACGGGTACATGAAGCTTAAGATGCCCGGGCCCAATGGAATAATCACTCTTGTCAGTGATCCGGACATAGCACTCCGCGCCGAAAACAAGACAGCCGCACTAGCCCTAGAGGCACTATCCGAAGCCCTAGCGGTAGAAGAACTCACTGCGCTGCGCTCCACGGTGAACAGGGACGATGTGATACTCGATAAGAGATCCAAATCCACCTCTTTTAAACCAGCGGATGAAATAGTCAAATTCCAGGTCCATCCAACGGACCCCGCAAAGACGGCCTCCATCAGGGTAAAATTAAACCCTGACGTAGACGCCGCACTACGAGAATTCCTTCGGGAAAATTGGGATATATTTGCCTGGCACCCTTCAGATATGCCAGGAATCCCACGAAGGTTGGCAGAACACAGCCTAAATATCCTAAAAGGATTCAAGCCAGTCAAACAGGCTCTTCGGCGATTTTCCGAACCCAAAAGACAGGCAATGGGAGAGGAGCTAGCCAAACTATTGGAAGCCGGATTCATCAGAGACATCAAACATCCGGACTGGCTAGCAAACCTGGTAATGGTACCAAAGAAGGACAAATCCTGGCGCCTATGTGTCGACTTTAAAGACCTCAACAAGGCTTGTCCAAAGGATCGTTTCCCCCTTCCCCGCATCAATCAAATAATCAATGCTACTGCAGGTCACGATTCACTGTGCTTCCTCGACGCATAGTCCGGATACCATCAAATCAAGATGGCGGAGGCGGACCAAGCCGCAACGGCATTCATTACTCCATATGGACCATTTTGCTTCAACATGATGCCGTTCGGACTCAAAAACGCCGGCGCAACATATCAGTGCATGATTCAGACATGTTTGGCTACCCAGATTGGCAAAACAGTAGAGGCATATGTAGACGACGTGGTCGTCAAGACGAAACACGTCGAAACTCTAGTAGACGATTTGAGGCTCACATTCGATAACCTCCAAGCATATGACATAAAGCTGAACCCGGAAAAATGCGTTTTCGGCGTACCAGCCGGAAAGCTCCTAGGCTTCATTGTATCCGGTAGAGGAATTGAAGCAAACCCAGCCAAGATCCGAGCTCTGTCACAGCTGGATATTCCAAAAGACCTCAAACAAATACAAAAATTGACTGGATGCGTGGCGGCTCTAAGCCGCTTCATCTCCCGTCTGGGAGAAAAGACATTGCCCCTCTATCGCCTCCTCAGGCGCACCGAACACTTCGAGTGGACGGATGCCGCAACAGCCGGACTCGAAGAAATAAAGGCCATACTGGCAACAAATCTGGTCCTGGCCGCGCCTAACCTGGTCGAACCAATGTTATTATATATCGCGGCAACACATCAAGTTGTCAGCACGGTACTCGTCATCGAACGAGAAACAGAAGGACACAAATTCCCTCTTCAAAAGCCAGTGTACTACGTATCCACTGTCTTAACTCCATGCAAGTCCCGGTACCCGCATTATCAAAAGATAGCATGTGTGGTGTTTATGGCATCCCGGAAGCTGCGACACTACTTTCAAGAGTGTTCGATAACAGTGGCCTCCGAAGTACCCCTCAACAACATTATAAACAACCGCGATGCGACGGGCAGGATTGCAAAATGGGCCATTGAGCTCTTACCATTTGACATAACTTACAAACCTCGGTGAGCTATAAAGTCGCAGGTCTTGGCTGACTTCGTCGCTGAATGAACTGAAGCCGAACTCCCTAAAGAGTACGGCGCATACTCCAATTGGATTATGCATTTCGACGGCTCCAAAATGTTGGCCGGCTTGGGGGCTAGCATCGTATTGACATCCCCAACCGGAGACACAGTCCAATACGTACTTCAGATAATGTACACGGACCCCAACAATGCAGCCGAATATGAGGCCCTCCTACATGGTCTCCGGATGGCAATCTCCAAGGGTATTCAACGCCTAGACGTGCGCGGGGATTCAAACCTTGCAATATCCCAAGTAAATGGAGACTTTGACGCCAAGGATCCGAAAATGGCAGCCTATCGTAACGCTGTCCTAAAAATGTCAGCTCGGTTCGAAGGACTCGAATTCCACCACGTATCCCAGGATAATAACCAAGCAGCCGACGTGTTGGCACGCATCGGCGCAAAACGCGATGCCGTCCCTCCAAACATCTTCCTGGAGCGGCTCTTTAAGCCATCCGTACTATGGGAAGAGGAGTCCGGAAATAACAACCCGGAAGCAACCGCACCACCCAACACAACAATCTGACACAATCGGCGGTTCAGCCGATGAAATAACACCTTCAGCCCACGAAATAATGGCGGTAATTGCCCCGTGGACAGAACCATTCCTAGCCTACTTAATTAGGCAGGAACTTCCTGAAGACCAAAATGAGGCCCGCTGCATAGTTCGACGATCTAAAGCCTACAAGGTCCATGAGGGAGAACTTTATAAGAAAAGTACGACCGGAGTCCTTCAAAGGTGCATCTCCAAGAGGAAGGGCGAAACCTTCTGGCTAAAATTCACGCCGGACTAGGCGGACACCATGCTGCAGCTCGGGCCCTCTAGGCAAGGCCTTCCGTACAGGATTTTATTGGCCGACGGCCCGGGCAGATGCTCAGGACTTAGTCCAACGATGCGTCGGTTGTCAGCTCTTTGCTAATCAGAGCCACATGCCACCCACCGCCCTCAAAACTATACCCATCACCTGGCCGTTCACGGTCTGGGGGCTTGACATGGTTGGACCCCTTAAAGGGGGAACCCACAAGCAAAAGTACCTATTGGTCATGGTGGACAAATTCACCAAATGGATAGAGGCCAAGCCAGTTAAAACGGCCGAATCCGGACCAGTGATAGACTTCATATCCGGGGCAGTACACCGTTATGGCGTCCCCCACAGCATCATCACCGATAACGACACGAACTTCACGGCCGACGAGGTTAAACTCTGGTGCAAAAATTATGGGCATTAAGCTCGACTACGCTTCAGTCTATCACCCTCAAACCAACGGTCAAGTTGAACGAGCAAATGGTCTAATCATGAGCGGCATCAAACCCAGATTAGTGCGGTTCCTTATGGAATCTAACACGCACTGGGTAGAGGAGCTCGACTCCGTACTCTTGGGGCTGCGGACCATGCCAAACCGTACTACCGGATTCACACCATTCTTTATGGTATACGGCGCAGAAGCAGTTTTGCCCTGTGACATAATTCATGACTCACCTCGAGTGCGCATGTATGAAGAAAGAGAAGCCGTGTTGGATTAGCAGGACAGCTTGGACGCATCGGAGGAGGAGCGCGACGTGGCAAAGGCTCGTTCCGCATTCTATCAGCAGCAGGCTCGAAGATATCAAAGCAGAGAAGTACGGGCTAAAACTTATAACGTTGGCAAACTAGTTCTACCCCTGCTGGACAAGAAAAAGGACAAACTCAAGCCCAAATGGGAAGGTCCCTTCATCATCGACCAAGTTCTGACCGGCGGAGCATACCGTCTGCGAAACGCATCGGACAACCGACTCGAGCCGAACCCATGGAATGCAGCCCGCCTCCGAAGATTCTACGCCTAGCGCCGGACTCAGAGTTCGTCTCCTTCCTCCGTCCACATTTTACACTTCAGTTGTCTTTTGTTTATCTCTTTACTCCCACTTTTTTCATAAAGCCCTTGAGGGCCGATCTGCGCATTGTTCGCACACACTTGACGTGCTACTTGCACTCATTATACCTGGGGGCTTCTTTCACAGAAGCTTACTTATAACAGGCTTTATGCCGAATAAATGTGTCAAACTTCCGCATGTACCTTTTATTCACCATTATATGCATCGATATGACTTAAGTTTTGGCCAAGCTGGGTTGCCTGGCTCCTGTGATTACCCCTACATTCCCGATTGTTCGGCTAGGAGGTAAAGGGAGCACCTCTGCGATTGTTACTGCCAGGTCAGCCGGATGTGTACCTCAGACTGGGTGAAGCCGAAAGCTAGCGTTCTTAAGGGAATATTCGGTCGGTGACTTGAAAGATGATTTTCCTTTTTAACTATTTATTTATCTGCCCCCAGATGTTTTCCTGCTCTTTTCGCAGTCCGGACATGCACTTTAGGGCATGCCTCCTAGGGAAAGGAACCCTTAACGGAACTATTCTCCCTGGAAGATGTTTCTTACTAACCATGTAATATAACATAACTAGTTGGGCACTTGTCTGATAAAGCACTAATGACCCCTACGCCTGGTCTCCATGCATGCCCCGGTTTTTTCATAACCGAGAAGGTATTCGGACACACTCCGGACTCTAGGGTCCCGAGGTTGAAGCGAAAAGGTCGGCAAAGACAAACGATCTACAATCCGGCTAGAAGGCATTTTACATGTCATTTTAAAATACATCGTCAAATCGACTGACTGTACTCCTCTTCAATCCCGTCTAACAGGCTGTCTAATTTACAGTCCCGTTGGGAATACTTAGCGGCCAACTCTACTTGGCCGTACACTAAGCTCACAGGGATCTCCTTCCCATCGGGCCCCACAGGTTCGACCTCGGCCATGTGGTTTGGATCCGCCTTCTTGTACCGCGTCTTCACCATGGCCCAGGCTTCCCTGGCACCTTGACGGCAGGCCGATATCTTCCATAAACGGAAGCGCTGCCGTGCTCCCTGAAGCTTCTCCGCAAGCTCTCCAAGGCCCTCGGGTAGGGAGACGGACGGCCATAAGGCCTGGACGACGCCACTCATCGCCTGCCGAACACGTTCGAGCAGTTGCACCAGCTCGGGAAGTTGGTCACCCGTTGAACCGGGCATTTCCTCCGCAGGGCGACCTGTGAGCATACCTACAGACGCATTTTTGTCAATTCGACTTCCTCGCCGAACTCTTCTTTTCAAAAGAGTTTGCTCAAGCACTTACTGTAGATGCCGCGACGAAGCCGCTGATTCTCCCTCACAGAGCCAGACAGCTGGGCCCGAACACCCTTTAGCTCCTCTCCAAGCTGGGTGTGGGCGTCTTGGAGCTTGTTCCTCTCCTGCTGCACCTTCATAAGCACCCTCTCGCCAGCCTTCAGCTGGCGTAGTAGCTGTTGCTTGTCCGGATCCAGTCCGGCAACATCTGCAATATCATTGTCAGACTTATACGCACGCCGCACACCGCTTATCTTTTTTTTAAAATAATGTGTTACCGGAGGGGGTCTCTGTGTCTCCTCCCGCGACAGCTAGTGCGGCCTCAAGTTGGGCCTTGCACTCTTGTAGCTCCTGGGACAATTGGGTATTCTTCTCCGTGAGATCCTGCATATCAAATGATCCTTAAATCAGTTATTTTAACTACTTTAAGTCTCAGGGGCTACTGGCATATACAACTATTAAAATCCCTTACCCGTATGTCCTTTACATACTGCTCCGTGGCTCTGGTTAAACCATCTTGAGCGGCACAGAGGTGCGCGTCTCCCGTGTTAAAGGCATTCAACGCCTCGGGGGAGAAACATGCGTCACGAAGAACTGTCCGGCGGCGCCTATGATTCATGGCGCTCTCCACCTCAGACCTGGTGGCGGACAGCCTGTCGGCATCCTCCGTTGGAGGAGTATCCGGCTCGCGCCTTGCGCTTGCCTCCCCCTCCGGACCAGGTGTTGGAGCCTGATTGGCGGAGGCTTGGTTGGCAACCTGTCCGGGCACAGTCCGGCGAGCGCTCTTTCTCCTGGAAAAGTCATGAGCATTAATGCACCTCCTAGGAATCTTTTCCTTAAACAACGGTCGCGAGCTATACCGTTGCGGTGGCGTTTCGATTCGCACCGCACCCCTCTTCCGCCAGATGGGCCGTACTGACCCTTGTTGGTCAGCCGCCATGGGTTCGGCTTCCTGCCTTGAAGGCACCTCCTGCGAGACACCGTTGCATACGGTGATCAGAAATACGCAAGGACGAAGTAGTGGTGTCAGGACTCCGGTCATAATTACCTGGGAAGCCGGAGATAAGCCGGGGTAGTCAGCCGTAATGGCGACTAGAGCATTGTCCATGCTGAGTTGGTGGAACACCCCGTCGATTAGCTCCACCTTTATGTCCGGATCCTCTTCGGAGGCCGGATCAAGGGATCTTCCCGGATCCTCGGGTTGTGGAGCCGGACTATGTATGCTCCCCACATCTCGGCGCAGTTCCTGCATCAAAACCATAAAGTAAGGTACTTAACTTTGAAAGCACAGGTCGGATAAATAAACGTCCGCTTACCCAGCTCCGAGGGTTATTCATGGAGAACCCATTCAATGGGCTCATCTGGAGGAAGTCCTCCTTCTCCCCCTTGTACAGGCCGGACAGAATCTTCACCAGATCTGCGGCCGATCCCGGCCCCTTGCGGCCATGACGGGTGGCATCATTCTCCCCGTTGAAATCCCACATGGGGTGGCCCCTATATTGGAGCGGCTGCACCCCTCGCATAATGCACGTGGCCATGACTCCAATCATGGTCAATCCGGAATGGGCCAGCAACCTTATCCGGCCCATCAAATAATGGACGCTCCTGTCTTCCTCCTGTTGAGGGCTCCGCGGGCGCCAACTTAGGCGTTTCTTTAGAGGCTGATCCGAACTGGGTCCGGCAGTGGAGCATCTTCTACATGAAACCATTCCGAAGGCCAGTCTTTGGACGCCTTCTTTGGGGTTCCGGATAGATATCCGGTCCTGGCGATGCGCCATATTTCGGCTCCGCCCACTTGATATATTTACCCCTTGTGAGAATGGGGTACGAGGCAAAATAGTCTCTTTCACAGCGCAAAATGGGGCTCGATGCCCAGGAACAGCTCGCAAAGAGCCACGAAACCCGCGATGTGCAGAATAGAGGCGGGCGTGAGGTGATGAAGCTGGAGTCCGTAGAACTCCAGAAGCCCCCGGAGAAACGGACGTATGGGAAACCCGAGCCCCCTTATTAGATAAGGGACGAAGCAAACCCGCTCTCCTTTAGAGGGACTAGGGGTGGCCTCCGCTTGCTTTCCACCTTTGTAGGTGGCCAGCCCGGCTCGAACCGGGACCGTAAAGGCCGGAGGAAGGTATCCCTCTGCTTGGAGCGTCACCAGCTCGTTGTGCGGAACTGAACATCTCCTCCAATCTACTGGCTGAGGACTAGGAGCGCGAGAGGAGGAGCCGCGTCGATGGTCCATGATGGAGTGGATTTTTGGTCAGAAGCGCTCCGATGAGTACTCGCGGAAGGAAGATGGTGTGATTTGGATCTGGATTCTCGCCCCTCTTATAGGCAGATTATTTGCGCAACTAGGGGGTAAAACATAAAAATACCCTGGCCTTTCGCATTCATGCGACACGTGGAAGAGGGCCATTATTGGGCGCGGAAGCCAAGGAGCGCAACATTTGTAAGGAAGCCGGACACTATTCGGCAAGCACATGGAATTTGGAGGAGAACCCGCCTTGCAATGCCGAAGACAATATGTGCGCCGGACTTGTCGTCATTGAAGCTTGGTTCGGGGGCTACTGAGGGAGTCCTGGACCAGGGGGTGTTCGGATACCCGGACTATCATCATCGGCCGGACTCCAAGACTATGAAGATACAAGATTGAAGACTTCGTCCCGTATCCGGATGGGACTTTCCTTGGCGTGGAAGGCAAGCTTGGCAATACGGATATGTAGATCTCCTACCATTGTAACCAACTCTGTGTAACCCTAGCCCTCTCCGGTGTCTATATAAATCAGAGGGTTTTAGTCCGTAGGACGGACAACCATTACAACAATCATACCATAGGCTAGCTTCTAGGGTTTAGCCTCCTTGATCTCGTGGTAGATCCACTCTTGTATTACCCATATCATCAATATTAATCAAGCAGGACTAGGGTTTTACCTCCATCGAGAGGGCCCGAACCTGGGTAAAAATATCGTGTCCCTTGTCTCCTGTTACCATCCGCCTAGACGCACAGTTCGGGACCCCCTACCCGAGATCCGCCGGTTTTGACACCGACAGTTGTCTTCTCTTTTGCAGGAATTCCAAGATGTTTTCCCCGACGAGCTACCTCCGGGTCTACCTCCACTACGAGGCATTGAGCACCGAATCGACCTCATCCTTGGAGCACCTCTACCTAACAAGGCTCCCTACCGCATCAACCCCGAGGAAACTAAGGAGATCCAACAGCAAGTACAACAACTCATTGACAATGGTCAAGTACGTGAAAGCTTGAGCCCTTGTGCCGTTCCAGTCATTCTTGTTCCAAAGAAAGACAGTACTTATCACATGGTTTCCGATTTCCGTCCCATCAATGCTATCACCGTTAGATATCGTTATCCTATTCCACGCTTAGATGATATGCTTGATGAGCTTAGCGGAGCCACCATTTTCTCTAAGATTGATCTTAAGAGTGGCTACTATCAAATACGCATCCAAGAAGGTGATGAATGGAAAACCGCATTTAAGACCAAATTTGGCTTATATGAATGGCTAGTTATGCCAATGGATTTATCCAAAGCACCTGGTACTTTCATGCGAGTCATGCACTTTGTTCTTCGTCCCTACATTGGTGTATTTGTTGTGGTCTATTTTGATGATATTCTTATCTTTAGCAAATCTCTCAAAGATCATGTCACCCATCTTAGAACCGTGTTGCAAAACCTTAGGAAAGAGCGACTTTATGCTAATATGGAAAAATGCCTTTTTGGTGTTGATAAGCTTGTTTTCTCGGGTTCCGTTGTGTCTTCTAAGGGTGTTCATGTAGATGAATCTAAGATCAATGCTATTAAAACGTGGCCCCAACCAACCAACTTGCAACAAGTGCGTAGTTTTCTTGGTTTAGCCGGTTTCTATCATAGATTTGTGAAGGATTTTAGCACCATTGCTTCACCTTTACATTCCTTGAGTAAGAAAAATGCGCCATTTGTTTGGGAACCATCTCAAGATACTGCATTTAATGAGCTTAAGAATTTGCTTACTCATGCTCCCGTGCTTGCATTACCCAACTTTGACAAACCTTTTGAAATTCATTGCGATGCTAGCGGTAATGACCTAGGAGGTGTGTTAACGCAAGAGAAGCGCCCCATAGCATATTTTAGTGAGAAACTTTCTGGAGCGCAACTCAATTACCCCATCTATGACAAAGAGCTATATGCTTTAGTGCGAGTTTTGCGTGAATGGGAACATTATCTTCGCCCTCATGAATTTATCATTCACACCGATCATGAAACGCTTAAGTACTTAAAGGGTCAAACTAAGTTGAACAAGCGTCATGCTAAATGGAGTGAATTCATTGAGTCTTTTCCTTATATAATCAAGTACATCAAAGGTAAGGAAAATGTAGTTGCAGATGCTCTTTCCCGCATATGCATGCATTGGCTTTGAGCACATCAAAGACTTGTATGCGCATGATCCTACTTTTGCTATTCCTTATGCTAAGTGTTTGACGCATACATCTTGGGAACGATATTACATTAAGGGTGATTATCTTATGAGAGCTAACAAACTTTGCATTCCCGAGTCTTCTCTTTGTTTGCTCCTTTTGCAAGAGGCTCATGGAGGCGGACTCATGGGACACTTTGGACGCGGCAAGACATTCGCTACGCTCTCCAAGAACTATTTTTGGCCAAGATGTTTTGCGACGTCTCACGCTTCACCAACCGATGCTCTACATGTCGCAAAGCTAAGTCAAAAGCTCAATCCCATGGTATTTACATGCCTATTTCCTATTCATTATCAACCTTGGGAAGACATTAGCATGGACTTTGTACTTGGTTTGCCTAGAACTTAAAATGTAAAGGATTCCGTGTTTGTTGTTGTGGACCGATTCTCTAAAATAGCTCATTTTATCCCATGCAACAAGATAGACGATGCTTCACATATTGCAAATATCTTTTGTAGGGACATTTTACGCCTACATGGAGTGCCCAAGACGATCGTCTCGGACCGCGACGTCAAGTTCTTGAGTTACTTTTGGAACACTCTATGCGCCAAGCTCGGAATCAAGCTCTTGTTCTCTTCGGCATACCATCCTCAAACTGATAGCCAAACGGAGGTGACGAATCACACACTCTCCACTCTACTACGCCTGTTGATCAAGAGGAACATCAAGGAGTGGGAGGAGTGTCTACCCATAGCCGAGTACGCCTACAACCATGCAAGACATTTGACTACCGGCAAGTCCCCCGTCGAGGTCGTCTACGGTTTCAACCCATTGTACCCATTGGACATTCTTCCTCTACCACTACAAGAGCGCATCAACATGGACGGGAGTGCCCGAGTGAACTACCTCAAGAAGATGCATGAAGATACAAGGCACACCATCGAGCGCCAAGTACAACGACTCGCGACCAAGCTCAACATCAACAAGCAACCCATGATATTCAACATTGGAGATCTTGTGTGGCTACACCTTCGCAAGGAGCGCTTCCCCAACGAACGCAAGTCCAAACTTCTACCACGAGTCGATGGGCCCTTCAAGGTGCTTGAACACTACAACAACAATGCCTACAAGATCGACATCCCACGCACAAGTACTCCGTGAGCGACATCTTCAACATCAAAGATCTCTCCTCGTACCATGGTGATGAGGATTTCGATCCGAGGTTGGATCTTTCCCAAGGGAGAGGAGATGATGCAGAGCATCCTACAGTCATCCCCATGGACCTACCATCGTCTCACCAAGTGCCAAGCAGACCCATGACACGAGCACGAGCTAGAGCTCTCGAGACCGAGGTGACTTCTTTCCTTAGTGATATCTCATATGATCCACTCGAGACATGGCTACTACCTAACTCTGGAATGTTGTGCATGACTAGGTACCAAGAGAACCCTCCCGAGGATGCACATGAAGATGGTCAAGCTCCCAAGTCCACGAATGAAGAGAACCAATGGAAGGAGACAAGAATAGCTCCCAGGTCCCGGACATTCGGTCATGGCCCCGCACATCCGGCCCGTGGAGGAGTCGCCTACAGCCAAGGACCAGTGGCCAAAGCTACAGGGCCCGGACATCCGGCTCCTCGCCCCGAAAAGCCGGCTCCCAGCCCGGACATCCGTACAAGTCGTCCAGGGAGTACCGAAGTCTGACCCGCCAGCCGGGACATCCGGCCCCTCATGACGCCTCGGACATCCGCTGACGCCCGGACATCCGGACCAGACCCATCTAGGGAGCTCCAAGACGGCGCCAGGCCAGCCCAGACATCTGGCCCGACAGCGCATACATCCGGCGCCTCGCGAGCGCCTGTACATCTGGCCCGACGCCCTTACATCCGACTCAACGCCCGGACGTCCGGCCACCCCTATCTGCCCATAGTGTAAAGGGCCGAGCCCATGTATCGCTTCGCCCCCCTAGACTATATATACTCCTCCTCCACACTCTTTCTAGGGTTAGCATTGTGATAGCTCATCTTTGAGATAGAGCTTTGCTCATCCACTTGGTTACTTCTCCTCGGAGCTCACGACCTCTTCGGAGAAGATCCCCCAAGCGGATTCAAGACCCCATGACGGGAAGACCTTCAAGACCTCCTCACGGAGAAGAACTACCGCCACTTGTATCGTCCTTTGTTGGATCCGGATCGTGTATCTCTTTGTGTTTCGAGGACCTAGCATATGTGTAACCGGATCTTGTTGGTTGAGTGATTTCCCTTGTGTTTCCCCTTGTTTTTCCCCTCGTGTTCTTTGTGTTCTTCGTAGGATCCC
This sequence comes from Triticum timopheevii, assembly GCA_963921465.1. NCBI lineage: Eukaryota > Viridiplantae > Streptophyta > Magnoliopsida > Poales > Poaceae > Triticum > Triticum timopheevii. Next base: position 353,518,960 of record OY997264.1, read on the forward strand.
CTCCAATCATGAAAGATCGGGCATCTAGGGTTCTACCCTACATCAAAGATCCTAAGCTTGGGGATGCCCAAGGCACCCCCAAGTAATATTAAAGGACAACCAATAGCCTAAGCTTGAGGATGCCCCATATGGCATCCCCTCTTTCATCTTTGTTCATCGGTAGCTTTACTTGGAGCTATATTTTTATTCACTACATGATATGTGTTTTGCTTGGAGTGTCATTTTGTTTTATTTTGTTTTCCTTGTTGTTTGAATAAAATATTAAGATCTGAAATTCTTAATTGTTAGAGAGTCTTCACATAGTTGCACAATTATTCGAATACTCATTGATCTTCACTTATATCTTTTGGAGTAGTTTGTCGTTTGCTCTAGTGCTTCACTTATATCTTTTAGAGCACGACGGTGGTTTTATTTTGAAGAATGAGATAAACTCTCATGCTTCACTTATGTTATTTTGAGAGTCTTAAACAACATGGTAATTTGCTCAGGTTATGAATTTAGTCCTAATATGATGGGCATCCAAGAGGGATATAATAAAACTTTCATATAAGGTGCATTGAATACTAAGAGAAGTTTGATTCCTTATGATTGTTTTGAGATATGAAGATGGTGATATTAGAGTCATGCTAGTGAGTAGTTGTGAATTTGAGAGATACTTGTGTTGAAGTTTCCGATTCCCGTAGCATGCACGTATGGTGAACCGTTATGTGATGAAGTCGGAACATGGTTTATTTTTTGATTGTCTCCCTTATGAGTGGAGGTCGAGATCGCGCGATAGTTAACTCCTACCGCCCCTTCCCCTAGGATCATGCGTGTAGTGCTTGGTTTCGATAACTTATAGATTTTTGCAATAAGCATGTGAGTTCTTTATGACTAATGTTGAGTCCATGGATTATACGCACTCTCACCCTTCCACCATTGCTAGCCTCTCTAGTACCGCGCAAATTTTGTTGGTACCATACACCCACCTTATACCTTCCTCAAAACAGCCACCATACCTACCTATTATGGCATTTCTATAGCCATTCCGAGATATATTGCCATGCAACTTTCCAGTGTTCCGTTTATTATGACACGCTTCATCATTGTCATATTTCTTTGCATGATCAGGTAGTTGACATCGTATTTGTGGAAAATCCACCGTTCATAATTTTTTCATACATGTCACTCTTGATTCATTGCACATCTCGGTATTCCGCCGGAGGCATTCATATAGTCATATTTTGTTCTAAGTATCGAGTTGTAGTTCTTGAGTTGTAAGTAAATAAAAGTGTGATGATCTTCATTAGAGCATTGTCCCAATGAGGAAAGGATGATGGAGATTATGATTCCCCCACAAGTCGGGATGAGACTCCGAACGAAAAATAAAAAAAAGAGAGAAAAAAGAGGCCATAAAAAAAGGCCCAAATAAAAAAATAAAAAAATGAGAGAAAAAGAGAGAAGGGGCAATCCTACTATCCTTTTTTCACACTTGTGCTTCAAAGTAGCACCATGATTTTCATGATAGAGAGTCTCCTATGTTTTCACTTTCATATACTAGTGGGAATTTGCATTATAGAACTTGGCTTGTATATTCCAATTATGGGCTTTCCAAAATGCCCTAGGTCTTCATGAGCATGCAAGTTGGATGCACACCCACTTAGATTCTTTTCTGAGCTTTCATACACTTATAGCTCTAGTGCATCCATTGCATGGCAATCCCTACTCACTCACATTAGTTGAAGTGAGACTATCTCCTTCTTTTTGTCTTCTCCACAACCACCATATTCTATTCCACCTATAGTGCTATGTCCATGGCTCACGCTCATGTATTGCGTGAAAGTTGAAAAAGTTTGAGAATACTAAAGTATGAAACAATTGCTTGGCTAAAACCAGGGTTGTGCATGATTTAAATATTTTGTGTGATGAAGATAGAGCATAGCCAGACTATATGATTTTGGAGGGATAGCTTTCTTTGGCCATGTTATTTTGAGAAGACATGATTGCTTTGTTAGTATGCTTGAAGTATTATTGTTTTTATGTCAATATTAAACTTTTGTTTTGAATCTTATGGATCTGAATATTCTTGCCACAATAGAGAAGATTACATTGATAAATATGTTAGGTAGCATTCCATATCAAAAATTCTGTTTTTATCATTTACCTACTCGAGGACGAGCAGGAATTAAGCTTGGGGATGCTTGATACGTCTCCACCGTATCTATAATTTTTGATTGTTCCATGCTATTATATTATCTATCTTGGATATTTATATGAATTCATATTCTATTTTATATGATTTTTGGGACTAACCTATTAACCTAGAGCCTGGTGCCAGTTTCTATTTTTCCGTGTTTCTGAGTTTTACAGAAAAGGAATACCAAACTGAGTCCAATTGACCTGCCAATTTTTGTGGATTTTTTATGGACCAAAATAAGCCCCCGAAGTAAAAGAATTGGGCCAAAGGAGTCCTGAGCCATCCACGAGGGTGGAGGGCCCGCCCTAACCCCCTAGGCGCGCCCCCTACCTCGTGGATGTCTCGGAGACCCCCTGACGTGAGACCGACACAAAAAATCCCTATAAATACAGAAACCCCCAAAAAGAAACCTAGATCGGGAGTTCCACCACCGCAAGCCTCTGTAGCCACCAAAAACCAATCGGGGCCCTGTTCCGGCACCCTGCCGGAGGGGGGAATCATCACCGGTGGCCATCTTCATCATCCCGACGCTCTCCATGATAGGAGGGAGTAGTTCACCCTAGGGGCTGAGGGTATGTACCAATAGCTATGTGTTTGATCTCTCTCTCTCTCTCTCTCTCTCTCTCGTGTTCTTGATACAGCATGATCTTGATGTACCGTGAGCTTTGCTATTATAGTTGGATCATATGATGTTTCTCCCCCTCTACCTTCTTTTAATGGATTGACTTTTCCCTTTGAAGTTATCTTATCGGATTGAGTCTTTAAGGATTTGAGAACACTTGATGTATGTCTTGCATGTGCTTATCTGTGGTGACAATGGGATATTCACGTGATCTACTTGATGTATGTTTTGGTGATCAACTTGCGGGTTCAGTGACCTTGTGAACTTATGCATAGGGGTTGGCACATGTTTTCGTCTTGGCTCTCCGGTAGAAACTTTGGGGCACTCTTCGAAGTTCTTTGTGTCGGTTGAATAGATGAATCTGAGATTGTGTTATGCATATTGTATAATCAAACCCGCGGATACTTGTAGTGAGTATCTAGGTGACATTAGGGTTTTGGTTGATGTGTGTCTTAAGGTGTTATTTTACGACGAACTCTAGGGCTGTTTGTGACACTTATAGGAATAGCCCAATGGATTGATCGGAAAGAATTGGTTTCGTACCCTACAATAATATCTTTGTTTGTTCTCTGCTATTAGTGACTTTGGAGTGACTCTTTGTTGCATGTTGAGGGATTGTTATATGATCTAATTATGTTATTGTTTTTGAGATAAACTTGCACTAGTGAAAGTATGAACCCTAGGCCTGGTTTCGAAGCATTGCAATACCATTTTCGCTCACTTTTGTTACTTGCTACCTTGTTGTTTTTATATTTTCAAATTACAAAAACCTATATCTACCATGCATATTGCACTTGTATCACCATCTCTTCGCCGAACTAGTGCACCTATACAATTGACCATTGTATTGGGTGTGTTGGGGACACAAGAGACTCTTTGTTATTTGGTTGCAGGGTTGTTTGCGAGAGACCATCTTCATCCTACACCTCCCACGGATTGATAAACCTTAGGTAATCCACTTGAGGGAAATTTGCTACTGTCCTACAAACCTCTGCACTTGGAGGCTCAACAACGTATACAAGAAGAAGGTTGCATAGTATACATCAGTTATAGAATGGCAATTGATTTTACAAAATTAAACAAAGCCACTGCGAAAGATCATTACCCTCTACCTTGTATTGATCAAATACTAGAAAGACTATCCAAACATACACACTTTTGCTTTCTAGATGGTTATTCTGTTTTTTCTTAAATACCTGTCACAAGAGGGTCAAGAAAAAACTACTTTTACTCGTCCTTTCAGTACCTTTGCTTATAGACGTATGCCTTTTGGTTTATGCAATGCACCTTCTACCTTTCAAATATGTATGGCTGCTATATTCTCTGACTTTTGTGAAAAGATTATTGAGGTTTTCATGGATGATTTCTCCATTTATGGAACTTCTTTTGATGATTTCTTAAGCAACCTTGATCGAGTTTTGCAGTGATGCGAAGAAACTAATCTTGTCTTGAATTGGGAGAAGTGCCACTTCATGGTTAATGAAGGTATTGTCTTGGGGCATAAAATCTCCGAAAGAGGTATTGAAGTTGATAAAGCTAAAGTTGATGCTATTGAAAAAATGTCATGTCCTAAAGATATCAAAGGTATAAGAAGTTTCCTTGGTCATGTTGGTTTCTATAGGATATTTTTAAAAGACTTCTCTAAGATATCTAGGCCTCTTATCAATCTCTTGCAAAAAGATGTTCTATTTGTTTTTGATGAAGATTGTGTAGAAGCCTTTGAAATCCTTAAGAAAGTCCTAATTTTTGCACCTACTGTTCAACCACCTGATTGGAACCTACCCTTTGAAATCATGTGTGATGCTAGTGATTATGCTATAGGTGTTGTTCTAGTACAAAGAGTTGATAAGAAATTGTGGAAAAGAATTTCTAGCAGTTGTGTTTGCTTGTGATAAGTTCAGATCCTATATTGTTGATTCCAAAGTAACTATTCACACCGATCATGCTACTGTTAAATATCTTATGGAAAAGAAAGATGCTAAACCTAGACTCATTAGATGGGTTCTCTTGCTACAATAATTTGATTTGCATATTATTGATAGAAAGGGAGCTAAGAACCCCATAGCAGATAACTTGTCTAGGTTAGAATATGTTCTTGATGACCCACTACCTATTGATGATAGCTTTCCTGATGAACAATAGCTAACATAAATGCTTCTCGTAGTGCTCCATGGTATGCTGATTATGCTAATTACATTGTTGCTAAATTTATACCACCTAGTTTCACATACCAACAAAAGAAAAAAAATTATACGATTTAAGACATTACTTCTGGGATGACCCACATCTTTATAAAGAAGGAGTAGATGGTGTTATTAGACGTTGTGTACCTGAGCATGAAAAGGAACAAATCCTATGCAAGTGTCACTTCGAAGCTTATGGAGGACACCATGCTAGAGACAGAACTGCACACAAGGTATTACAATCTAGTTTTTATTGGCCCACTCTTTTCAAAGATGCTCGTAAGTATGTCTTGTCTTGTGATGAATATCAAAGCATTGATAATATTAGTAGACGTCAGGAAATGCCTATGAAGTATTCACTTGTTATGGAATCATTTGATGTTTGGGGTTTTGATTATATGGGATCTTTTCCTTACTCTAATGGGTATACACATATTTTAGTTATTGTTGATTACGTTACTAAGTAGGTAGAAGCTATTCCAACTAGTAGTGTTGATCACAACACTTATGTCAAAATGCTTAAAGAAGTTATTTTCCCGAGGTTTGGAGTCCCTAGATATTTAATGACTGAAGGTATTTCACACTTTATTCGTGGTGCTTTTTGTAAATTGCTTGCTAAGTATGATGTCAACCATAATATTGCATCTCCATATCATCCTCAGTCTGGTGGTCAAGTAGAATTGAGTAATAGAGAAATAGAATTAATCTTGCAAAAGACTGTTAATAGACCCAGAAAGAATTGGTCTAAGAAACTTGATGATGCATTATGGGCTTATAAAACTGCTTATGAAAACCCTATGGATATGTCTCCATATAAAATGATTTATGGAAAAGCATGTCACTTACCTATTGAACTAGAACATAAAGCTTATTGGGCAATTAAAGAGCTCAACGATGACTTCAAACTTGCCGGTGAGAAGAGACTATTTGACATTAGCTCACTTGATGAATGGAGAACCCAAGCCCATGAAAATGCCAAGTTGTTCAAGAAAAGGTTAAAAGATTGCATGATAAAAGGATACAAAAGCGTGAATTCAATGTAGGTGACCATGTCTTGCTATACAATTCTCGTTTAAGATTTTTTGCAGGAAAACTTCTCTCTTAATGGGAAGGTCCTTACATTGTCAAGGAGGTTTACCAATCCGGTTCCATTAATATCAACAATGCGAAGGCACCAATTTGAAGGTGGTAAACGGGCAAAGAATCAAACATTATATCTCAGGTACCCCCATAAATGTTGAAACCAATATTATTAATACCATAACTCCGGAGGAGTACATAAGGGAGATCGACGAGAACGCTCCAGACCCCCGAAAAGGAATAGGTATATGATACAGTAAGTAAACCTACTCCAAAACTTTCTCAATAGCAATTTTACTCCATTTTAGAATATTTAAAAAATTAGGTAAATAAAAAGTAGTCCGAAAAGTGCACGAGGAGGCGATAAGCCTAGGGGGCACGCCCTACCCCCTTGGGCGTGCCTCCCTAGCTTGTCGCCACCTCATGTGACCTCCAGACTCCGTTTTCTTGTAGTATACTAATTTTGGTTAGTAAAAATTCATTATATAATCTCCCAAAGGTTTTGACCACCGTACCAAGACAAAATCCTCTGTTCCAGTTTCGAGCTAGTTCTGCAGTAGACTTAGAGCAAGATGTCTTCACAACAGTCGGTCAGGGAGCGTCGTGTGTCTCACCTGGCACAGGACCCAAGAGCCTACATCAAAGCTGAAGCCTTTGGGTAGTGAACGGAGGAAGAGATGGAGGGCGACCTAAAAAGAGTGGATGCCATGGAGGAGGATCAAGAGTCACACCTCTCGTCCTCAACCTGGAGCCATGCTCGAGGAACTCCAGAGCACAACAATACCAAATTCGGTCATACCACCCAGTGCCAAGTTTATCTCTTATAATAACATGAAAAGAGTGTTGCTTTTTCTCCCGCAGCCAGGATGCATCAATGGGTGAACGGTGCTCTAACCATCACAAGCAAACTTCGCAAGGAAATTATAGACCTCAGGCAACAAAATCAAAGGCTTGAGGAGGAGAATCACATCCTGAAGGGCATCATTGCTAAGAACATTGCACGATCACCTCCGGAGAAAGAAAATTGGGTACATGGCTATGGAAACTCCCCTTGGCTTGTGCCAAGCTTGGGGGGGGGGTGTCCCGATATCATATCACCATCCTATCTTTAACTTTATCATTTTTCTTAGTTCGATCCTTTTGGTTATATCTTGATCTAGTAGAATAAAAGTTTTTAGTTTGATCTAGTTTTGAGCTTTGCTTTGTGATCTATCTATGTAATGGAGGCCGTGAGTTATATAATAAAGAGTAGTTTTGAGTTGAGGGCTTTGCTTCTTGCTTTGAATCTTGAGGGAAAGAAAAAGAACAAAAGAAGTAAAAAGATGATATAATGATCTTGTGGAGAGTGATGACTTCACATATAAGGAGTATGATGAATAAAATTTGTTAGGAGTTGACAAACACAGTTTTGGTCATTGTTGCAATTGATCGGAAGAATAAAGAAAGAGAGGTTTCACATATAAATATATTATCTTGGACATCTTTTGTGATTGTGAGCACTCACTAAAATATGACATGCTAAAAGGTTGATGTTGGACAAGGAAGACAACATAATGGGTTATGTTTTCTTATATCCGAATAGAAGTTATATTGTCATGGATCCTCCAACATGTTGGGCTTTCTTCCCCTCCAATGCTAGCCAAATCTTTTGCACCAAGTAGAGATACTACTTGTGCTTCCAAACATCCCTTAAAGAAGTTTTGCCATGACAGTCCACTATACCTACCTATGGATTGAGTAAGATCCTTCAAGTAAGTTGTCATCAATGCAAGCAGTAAAAATTGCTCTCTAATATATGATCTTTTTGTGTGAAGAAAATAAGCTTTATACGAACTTGTGATATGGAAGAAATAAAAGCGACAGACTGCATAATAAAGTTCTTTATCACAAGCGGCAATATAAAGTGACGTTATTTTGCATTAAGATTTTGTGCACCCAACCATAAAAGCGCATGACAACTCTGCTTCCCTCTATGAAGGGCCTATCTTTTATCTTTTTAGCTTCTACCCTTATACAAGAGTCATGGCGAACTTCACCTGTCCTTTTTACACTTTTTCTTTTTGGCAAGCACTATATGTTGGGGAAAGATCCACATATATATATATATATATATATATATATATATATATATCCACTCAGATGTAGGTTATCATAAAGTATTATTGTTGACATTACCCTTGAGGTAAAAGGCTAGGAGGCGAATCTATAAGCCCCTATGTTTCTCTGTGTCCGATTGAGGCTTTGAACTCATAAGTATCATGTGAGTGTTAGAAATTATAAAAGACTAAAATATGGTTGAGTATGTGGACTTGCTTTACAAAGGCTCTTACATTGACTCTTTCCGATATTATGATAAATTGCAATTTCTTCAATGACTGAGATCATAGTTTGTTAGTTTTCAATTATATGATTCATACTTTACCTTGTGAACGAATTTTCACTTTAGCACAAGAAATTATATGACAATATATATTGTTGTTCTAAAGATGATCATGATGCCCTCATGTCCGTATTTTATTTTATCGACACCTCTATCTCTAAACATGTGGACATGATTATCGATTTCGGCTTCCGCGAGGACAAGCGAGGTCTAAGCTTGGGGGAGTTGATACGTCCATTTTGCATCATGCTTTTATATTGGTATTTATTGCATTATGGGTTGTTATTACATATTATGGTACAATACTTATGCCTTTTCTCTCTTATTTTAGAAGATTTGCACGAAGAAGGAGAATGCCGACAGCTGGAATTCTGGACCAGAAGGGAGCAAATCTGATGACCTATTCCGCACAAATCCAAAAGTCCTGAAAATTTATGAAGAATTATTTTGGAAAATATAAAAAATATTGGGCGAAGAAAATACCCGAGGGGACCCATCAGATGGGCACAAGCTTGGGGGCGTGCCCTACCCCCCTGGGCGTGCCCCTACGGCTTGTGGGCCCCCTGGCAGGTCTCCGGTGCCCATCTTATGCTATATGGAGGCTTTTGACATGGAAAAAAAATAAGAAGTAAGCTTTTTGGACGAAGCGCCGCCGTCTTGAGGCAGAACTTGGGCAGAAGCAATCTAGGGCTCCGGCGGAGCTGTTCTACCGGGGAAACTTCCCTCCTAGAGGGGGAATCGAAACCATCATCATCACCAATGATCCTCTCATCGAGAGGGGGTTAATCTGCATCAACATCTTCACCAGCACCATCTCCTCTCAAACCCTAGTTCATCTCTTGTATCCGATCTTTGTCTCAAAACCTCATATTGGTACATGTGGATTGCTAGTAGTGTTGATTACTCCTTGTAGTTGATGCTAGTTGGGTTATTTTGTGGAAGATCATGTGTTTAGATCCTTAATGATATTCAATACCCCTTTGATTATTAACATGAATATGTTTTGTGAGTAGTTACGTTTGTTCCTGAGGACATGGGAGAAGTCTTGTTATAAGTAGTCATGTGAATCTGGTATTTGTTCGATATTTTGATGAGATGTATGTTGTCTTTCCTCTAGTGGTCTTATGTGAACGTTAACTACATGACACTTCACCATGATTTGGGCCTAGGGGAAGGCATTAGTAAGTAGTAAGTAGATGATGGGTTGCTACAGTGACAGAAGCTTAAACCCTAGTTGATGCGTTGCTTCATAAGGGGCTATTTGGATCCACATGTTTCATGCTACGGTTACATTTATCTTAATTCTTCTTTTGTAGTTGCAGATGCTTGCGAGAGGGGTTAATCATAAGTGGGAGGCTTGTCCAAGTAAGTACATCACCCAAGCACCGGTCCACCCACATATCAAATTATCAAAGTAACGAACGCGAGTCGTATGAGCATGGTGAAAACTAACTTGACAACAATTCCCATGTTTCCTCGGGAGCGCTTTGCTTTATATAAGAGTTCCTCCAGGCTTATCCTTTGCTACAAAAAGGATTGTGCCACCTTGTTGCACCTTAGTTACACTTCTTACTTGTTACCCATTACAAATTATCTTATCACAAAACTATCTATTGTCGATAATTTCAGTGCTTGCAGATAATACCTTGTTAAAAACCGCTTGTCATTTCCTTCTGCTCCTCGTTGGTTTCGACGCTCTTACTTATCAAAAGGACTACGATAGATCTCCTATACTTGTGGGTCATTAATAGGCGATATCGGCGAAGGGGGAAACAACCAGGAAAGTATTCCCTGTGTTTGGCATTTTCGAACAAATGAAACGGAGGGGGATGGTTCCATGTTCACTATGATAGGGACGGGTTGTAGACGAACGAAGTGCGTATTTGAATTTGTCACGTTTTTCTAAGCAATTTTCATGTACAAAGTATTTTTCATCCGAGTTACGGATTATTTTCTATTAATTTTTAGAAGTTTTAACAATTTTTGGGATTATTATTAATTTGAAAATAAATGTTAAAATGCTACGAGCACACATCACGGTGTACACAAAAGTGTACACTGGTTGACAGATGGGACCAAGGGGGCCAGTTGACTAGTCAAAGTTTGTTTGGTCAATAGGCGGTGGGCCCCCCTGTCATACACAGGTTTAACTAAGTATAGATTAATTAGTTAATTAGCAGGTTAATTAATATTAAGTTAATTAAACAATCTTACTTAAGTTAATTAGTTCATTGATTGATTAATTAATTTATATATTTTCATTTTTAGGGGGCTGGGCCCCGTTCGTCAGTGACATAGGACGCTTAGTGGGCATGGGTTAACGGGCGCCGAAGCGGGAGTGGGCGCGCGTGTGCCCACTGCATGGCATGGCGGGCAGGCAGCAGTGGCGAGCACGGCGACCAAGACAAGCCGGGAGGCGTGGGACGCCGAAGCTGGGCGACGGCGAGCGCGGGCCGCCATGGGGAGGGTGAAGCCGCAGCGAGGCAGGGCACAATGGTAGGGGAAGGCGGGGCAGAGGCGACTGACGCACTGGGCACTACGGAGTGGGCCAGCGTGGCTGCCGCGGTCAAGCGCGCATGGGAAGGGGGGTCTGCGAACATGGGCACGGTACGGTTCGCCGCGGTTGGACGGCGTGGCGAGGCGCGGCCAGGGCGTGGCGAGGCGCGGCCAGAGCGAGGCAAGCGCACGAGGGGGGAAGGTGGGGACGGTGAGCGCACATCTAGGCGCACCGGATCGGTGGAGTGGGGCAGCGGCGAGTAGAGGGAGGTAGCTAGCCGGAGCGGCGCAGGCACAGCGAGGGCACGACACGGGGCGGAGGCCACGGCAGCGGACGAAGGGCGTGGGACTTGGCGCTGATGCGGCGGTGTGGGGCGCGCGGTTGGGGTCAGCGACCACAGCGAGCAAAGCTCGCTGGGCGCGGGCTAGCGCGGTGGCACGACGACATTCCGTATGTGGGGAAGGGGAGGCAGAGGCCGATGACCTCACCGTACATGGATGGGGAGAGGGGCGGCGAGGCTCGATGGAGCTTGTCGGGGAAGAGGCGGAGCAGCGTCCGGCGATGAGGGCGGCGAGGTGGCTCCGGGCGGCGTTTGGCAACGGGTTCTGGGCCGATCCAGAACAAGCGGAGAGGGGGAAGGGATCGGGGTGAGTGGGTGAAGTGGGGAATCGAGGGGCTAGGGTTTTGGGGCATGGGGGGATAAGGGGGTTCGGTTGGGCCAGTTGGTCGAGTGGGGTCGTGGGGTTTTCCCCGGCTTTAATTTTTTGTATTTTATTTGTATTTATTTTTTTCCTGTTTTATTTCTCATTTCCTTTTCTTTTATTTTTAAAATTTATCACTAGCACCTAAATTAGTATTTATAAATATGCTACTACCACATTAATTCTTATCCCAAAGTAAAATAGTTTAATATTTTGTAAAATTCAGAAGGCATTTATTTAATTGATTTAACTATTGTTTTAATTATTTAGAGCATTTAATTACTTTATAAAGAGGTGGATTCTCCACCATAATTACTTATTACTTATTTGACACATTTAGAACATTTTAGTTTTAATGTTTGAAAACTTTTTGTTGTTTTCCTTTATTTTAAATTTGAAGTTAAATTGTTTTTGAACCATCGCGAGATCGACAACAGTAGGGAATTACTGTAGCTCAATTATCCGGACGTTACATGGTGCATACATTAAGCATGAACATTATATCTGGATCTTGTTTATTGTGAGATGGTTATTCATTTAAGTTAGAGAATAATGGTTGTTTTATTTATATGGATAATATCTTTTATGGTGATGCACCCCTTGTGGATGGTTTATTCTTATTGAATCTCGATCGTAGCGATACACATGTTCATAATATTGATGCCAAAAGATGCAAAGTTCATTATGATAGTACCACATACTTGTGGTACTGCCGCTTAGGTCATATTGGTGTAAAGCGCATGAAGAAACTCCATGTTTATGGACTTTTCAAATCACTTGATTATGAATCATTCAAAACATGTGAACCATGTCTCATGGGCAATATGACTAAAACCCCGTCTTTTGGAACAATGGAGCGGGGAAGTGACTTATTGGAAATAATACATACCGATGTATGTGGTCCGATGAGTATTGAAGCATGCAGTGGATATCAATTTTCTTACCTTCACGGATGATTTGAGTAGATATGCATGGTATATTTATTTGATGAAACACAAGTTTGAAACATTTGAAAAGTTCAATGAATTTCATAGTGAAGTAGAGAATCATCGGAACAAGAAAATAAAGTTTCTACGATCCGGTTGTGGAGGTGAATACTTGAGTTAAGAGTTTGGCGCTCATTTAATACAATGTGGAGTTGTTTCAAAACTCATGGCACCTGGAACACCACAGCGTAATGGTGCGTCCGAACGTCATAACCGTACTTTATTGGATATGGTGCATTATATGATGTCTCTTACCGATTTGCCACTATCATTTTGGGGTTATGCATTAGACATAGCCGCATTCACTTTAAATAGGGCACCATCAAAGTCTATTGAGACGACACCGTATGAGTTATGGTTTCGCAAGAAGCCTAAGCTGTCATTTCTTAAAGTTTGGCGATGTGACGCTTATGTCAAGAGGCTTCAGCCTAACAAGCTCGAACCCAAAGCAGAGGAGTGCCTCTTCATAGGATACCCTAAAGTGTCCATTGGGTATACCTTCTATAATAGATCCGAGGGCAAGATTTTTGTTGCTAAGAATGGGTCCTTTCTAGAGAAGGAGTTTCTCTTGAAAGAAGTGAGTGGGAGGAAAGTAGAACTTGATGAGGTAATCGTACCTGTCTTGAACTGGAGAGTAGCACATCACAGAAGCAGTTCTCGTGATGCCTACACCAACCGGAGAGGAGGCTAATGATGATGATCATGAAATGTCAGATCAAGTTACAACCGAACTTCGTATGTCGACCAGGACACATACCACACTAGAGTGGTACAGTAATCCTGTCCTGGAAGTCACGTTGTTAGACAATGGTGAACCTACAAAGTATGAAGAAGCAATGATGAGCCCATATTCCAACAAATCGCTAGAGGCCATGAAATCCGAGAGAGGATCCAGGTATGAGAACCAAGTGTGGACTTTGTAGACTTGCCCGATAACCGGCAGGCCATCGAGAACAAGTGGATCTTTAAGAAGAATACATACGCGGATGGTAATGTTACCGTCTATAAAGCTTGACTTGTCGCAAAGGGTTTTCACAAATTCAAGGAGTTGACTATGATGAGACTTTCTCGCCCGCAGCGATGCTGAAGTCTGTTGGATTTATGTTAGAAATTGCCGCATATTACGACTATGAAATCTGGCAAATGGACGTCAAAACACCGTTCCTTAATGGGTTCCTTTAGTAAGAGTTGTATATGATGCAACCGGAAGGTTTTGTAAATCCTAAGGATGCTAATAATGTATGCAAGCTCCAGCGATCCATCTATGGACTGGTGCAGGCATCTCAGAGTTGAAATATACGCTTTGATGAGGTGATCAACGCTTCTGGTTTTATACAAACTTACAGAGAAGTGTATATTTACAAGAAAGTTAGTGGGAGCTCTATAGCATTTCTAATACTATATGTGGATGACATATTATTGGTTAGAAATGATATAGAACTTCTGGAAAGCACAAAGGCTTATTTGAACAAGAGTTTTTCAATGAAAGACCTAGGTGAAGCTGCTTACATATTGGGCATTAAGATCTATAGAGATAGATCGAGACTCTTGATAGGACTTTCACAAATCACATACCTTGACAAGATTTTGAAAAAGTTCAAAATGGACCAGCCAAAGAAGGTGTTCTTGCCTGTGTTGCAAGGTATGAAGTTGAGTCAGACTCAAAGCCCGACCACGGCAGAAGAGAGAGAAAGGATAAAGGTCATCCCCTATGCCTTAGCCATAGGATCTATATTGTATGTCATGTACCATACCTGATGTGTGCCTTGCCATAAGTCTGGCAGGGAGGTACCAAAGTAATCGAGGAGTTGATCACTGGACAGCGGTCAAAATTATCCTTAAGTACCTAAAGAGGACTAAGGGCATGTTTCTCATTTATGGAGGTCACAAAGATATCGTCGTAGATGATTACGTCGATGCTAGCTTTGACACTGATCCAGATGACTCGAAATCACAAGACGGATACGTATTTATTTTGAATGGTGGAGCAATCAGTTGGTGCAGTTCCAAGCAGAGCGTCGTAGCGGGATCAACATGTGAAGCGGAATACATAGCTGCTTGCGGACGCGGCGAATGAAAGAGTCTGAATGAAGGATTTCATATCCGATCTTGGAGTTGTGCCTAGTGCATCGGATCCAATGGCTATCTTTTGTGACAACATTGGTGCAACTACCATATCCAAGGAGCCCAGGTTTCATAAGAAGACCAAGCACATCAAGCGCCGCTTCAACTCCATTCATAATTACACTAAGGATGGAGACATAGAACTTTGCAAAGTACATACGGATCTGAATGTGGTAGACCCATTGACTAAACCTCTTCCACGAGCAAAACATGATCAACACCTAGACTCCATGGGTGTTAGATTTTTTATGATGTAATCTAGATTATTGAGTCTAGTGAAAGTGGGAGACTGTTGGAAATATGCCCTAGAGGCAATGATAAATTGGTTATTATCATATTTCCCGGTCATGATAAATGTTTATTATTCATGCTAGAATTGTATTGATCGGAAACTTAAATACATGTGTGAATACATAAACTACATTGTGTCCCTAGTAAGCATCTACTAGACTAGCTCGTTGATCAAAGATGGTTATGGTTTCCTAACCATAGACATGAGTTGTCATTTGTTAACGGGATCACATCTAGGAGAATGATGTGATGAACATACCCAAGCGTAAGCATAGCATCAGATCGTTTAGTTATTTGCTATAGCTTTCTTCATGTCAAGTATCAGTTCCGCAGACCACGAGATCATGTGACTCCCGGATACCGGAGGAATACTTTGTCTGCATCAAATGTCATTTTGTAACTGGGTGATCATAAAGGTGCTCAAAAGGTATCTCCGAGGGTGTCTGTTGAGTTGCATGGATCAAGACTGGGATTTGTCACTCCGTATGATGAAGAGATATCTCTGGGCCCTCTCGGTAATACAACAACATAAGAAGCTTGCAAGCAAGTGGCTAATTAGTTTGGTCATGGGATCTTGTATTATGGAACAAGTAAAGAGACTTGCCTGTAATGAGATTGAACTAGGTATGGAGATACCGATGATCGAATCTCGGGCAAGTAATATAGCTAGACAAAGGGAATTGTATACGGGATTAACTGAATCCTTGACATCGTTGGTTCAACTGATAAAGATCTTCGTTGAATATGTGGGAATCAATATAGGAATCCAAGTGCCGCTATTGGTTATTGAGAAAGGAGTCTCGGTCATGTCTACATGAATCTCGAACTCGTAGGGTCGCACGCTTAACGTTCAGTAGTGCTAGGGTAGAATTGAGATATTAAGAGTGGAAAGTACGAAGGTTGTTCGGAGTACCGGATGGGATCCAAGACATTACAAGGAGCTCCAGAATGGTCTGGAGGTAAAAATTTATATATGGAAAGTTGTTGTCGGGGTTCCGGGAAAAATATGGTTTTTTCGGTATTGTACCGAGAAGTCACCGAAGGTTCCAGAAGGTTCTGTGGGGGGGGGGGTATAGAAGTCCTTGGAGAGTTCCACCACGTCCCAAAAAGTAGAATGGGCTGTAGGGGGCGTCCTGGCCTTATTGGGCCTGGCGCACCGGCCCCTACTTGGCCCATGCGCCTAGGGAAAGGGTAACCCTAAGGGGGAGGCCCTCCACTTGGCTTGGAGGGCACTCCTCCTCCCTTGGATGCCTCCCCTCCTTGGAGGAGGGGCTAGGGCTGCACCCCAGCCCTCCCATACCCCTATATATAGTGGGGATGGGGTGCAAGGGGTGGATACACCAAACTCAAGTCTCCTCTCTCTCCCGATAAGGTTCCACCTCGATCCGTCAGTGCTTGGCGAACCTGTTGGTGTTCTGCTGCCATAACCACCACCATGCCGTCGTGTTGGTTCAGATCTCATCTACCTTCTCTCCCTCGCTTGCTGTATCAAGGAGAGGATGTCATTGAGTCGTATGTGTGCTAATCTCGAAGGTGTCCATTCGGCACTAGATCGGATTGGATCGCGATTGCATCGTGAAGAGTACGACTACATCAACCGTGTTATGATGCTAACACTTTCGGTTTAATAGTATATGTAGCACTCCCCTCTCATTGCTATACATCTCCTAGATTAGGTCTTGGGTGTTTCGTAGGAATTTTTTTGATTTTCATGCAATGTTCCCCATCAGCGTGTTCATTATCATGTTGCTTTGCATGATCAGATAGAGCTGACATGATATTTGTGGAAAAGACACCATTTATCATTGTTATACATGTTATGCTAGATCATTGCACATCTTGGTACACTGCCAGAGGCAATCATATAGAGTCATATTGTTTTAATTTATCGAGTTGTAAGTAAGAAGAAGTTTGATGATCATCTTTATTAGAGCATTATCCCAGTGAAGTAAAGAATGATGGAGATTGATAAGTCCTCCAAAAAGTGGGGATGAGGTTCTTGATATTGTTCTTAAAAAATGAAAAATGAAAAAAAGAAAAATGGGAGAAAAAGAGAGAAGGGACAATGCTACTATCCTGTTACCACACTTGTGCTTCAAAGTACCACCATGTTCTTCATATAGAGAGTCATGATTTGTCACTTTCATATACTAGTGGGAAATTTACATTATAGAACTTGGCTTGTATATTCTGATGACGGGCTTCCTCAAATGCCCGAGGTCTTATAAGCAAGCAAGTTGGATGCACACCCACTTAGTTTTAGTATTGAACTTTCCTGCACTTAGAGCATCTCCAATAGAAGATGTATATGCAAAAATAACTACCTTTTGCATCCCCGAGGTCCAGAAATACCTCTCCAACAGAAGGTGTAGATGCAAAAAAAAAAAAATACATCTCCGCCTCCTGGAGATGTAAACTATAGCACCTCGTGGTGCAAATTTCCATCTCCACCTACAGGAGATGTAAAAATGCAACCGCCCGCCAACTGCCTAACTGTCGTTCCATTCTCTTCCGCGCGAGCAGCCGTCGCCTGACTCCTGCTCGTATGCCCTCCGCCCGCCGCCCACCGCCGCCATGGCTGACACCGATGACCCCGTCGCCTACCGACTCCGCCGCCGGGGCCCTGACCCACCTCACCACAGCTACCGCCTCCATGCTAACTTTCCCCAATGCGGCCGCCTCCGCCTCCATGCCATCGCTAAGCCGCCTCCCGGGATTTGCCCCACCCCAGCCGGTCACCGTCACAATGGAGGCTACAAAGTAGCAGCGGGCCACCAAGCCTCATGCTGGAGGCGTGAAGCGGCTGGCAGCGTGTGGCCGCAACCCTGCGAGGGACCTACCTTGACCAGCGAAAATCTTGAAGCCAGGCGCGGCTACGGCGGGCGATTTGCAGCCACTGCCGACCTTGGCATCCTCCTCTGACCACGGATCTCCTCATCCACCTCCTCCGCCATTACCGGTGGCCATGGAGGAATATGTGTGCACGCCAACAACAACCGCATCCAACACCTTAGATGATATGTTGCAAAGGTAAAATAAATGTTTGCATTTCTTTGTTGTTTCAATAGAATGTGAAGTCGATTCCGTGTATGTCCATTTGTAGTCTCGATGATGAATCTTTCATGCGTGCGAGAAATGTGACTAATGATGTTTATTCACACGAGTATGCATCACAAGAACATGAAACTTATTGGCAACACATCAAGGATACTTCGATGCATGCAACACTAGCAGCCACCGATGTCTACTACGCAACCTTCTTCTTGTAGACGTTGTTGGGCCTCCAAGTGTAGAGGTTTGTAGGACACTAGCAAATTTCCCTCAAGTGGATGACCTAAGGTTTATCAATCTGTGGGAGGCGTAGGATGAAGATGGTCTCTCTCAAGCAACCCTGCAACCAAATAACAAAGAGTCTCTTGTGTACCCAACACACCCAATACAATGGTAAATTGTATAGTTGCACTAGTTCAGCGAAGAGATGGTGATACAAGTGAAATATGGATGGTAGATATAGGTTTTTGTAATCTGAAAATATAAAAACAGCAAGGTAACTAATGATAAAAGTGAGCGTAAACGGTATTGCAATGGTAGGAAACAAGGCCTAAGGTTCATACTTTCACCAGTGCAAGTTCTCTCAACAATAATAACATAACTGGATCATACAACTAACCCTCAACATGCAACAAAGAGTCACTCCAAAGTCACGAATAGCAGAGAACAAACGAAGAGATTATTGTAGGGTACGAAACCACCTCAAAGTTGTCCTTTCTGATTGATCTATTCAAAATTCCGTAGTAAAATAACACAAAGCTATTCTTTCCACTCGATCTATCATAGAGTTCATACTAGAATAACACCTTAAGACACAAATCAACCAAAACCCTAATGTCACCTAGATACTCCAATGTCACCTCAAGTATCCGTGGGCATGATTATACGATATGCATCACACAATCTCAGATTCATCTATTCAAACCAACACAAAGTACTTCAAAGAGTGCCCCAAAGTTTCTACCGGAGAGTCAAGACGAAAACGTGTGCCAACCCCTATGCATAAGTTTGTTAAACCCGCAAGTTGATCACCAAAACATACGTCAAGTAGATCACGTGAATATCCCATTGTCACCATAGATAAGCATGCCAAGACATACATCAAGTGTTCTCAAATCCTTAAAGACTCAATCCGACAAGACAACTTCAAGGGGAAAACTCAATTCATCACAAGAGAGTAGAGGGGGAGAAACATCATAAGATCCAACTATAATAGCAAAGCTTGCGATACATCAAGATCGTATCACCTCAAGAACACGAGAGAGAGAGAGAGGAAGAGAGATCAAACACATAGCTACTGGTACATACCCTCAGCCCCGAGGGTGAACTACTCCCTCCTCATCATGGAGAGCGCCGGGATGATGAAGATGGCCACCGGTGAGGGATCCCCCCTCCGGCAGGGTGCCGGAATAGGGTCCCGATTGGTTTTTGGTGGCTACAGAGGCTTGCGGCGGCGGAACTCCCGATCTATTGTGCTCCTCCATGTTTTAGGGTATATGTATATATATATAGGTGAAAGAAGTCGGTCAGGGGAGCCACGAGGGGCCCACGAGGGTGGGGGCGCGCCCAGGGGGGTAGGGCATGCCTACCTGCCTCGTGGCCACCTCTAAGCTTCCCTGACGTCTACTCCAAGTCTCCTGGATTGCTTCCGTTCGAAAAATAACTCTCCCGAAGGTTTCATTCTGTTTGGACTCCGTTTGATATTCCTTTTCTTCGAAACACTGAAATAGGCAAGAAAACAACAATTTGGGCTGGGCCTCCGGTTAATAGGTTAGTCCCAAAAATAATATAAGAGTGTATAATTAAGCCCATAAACATCCAAAACAGATAATATAATAGCATGAATGCTTCATAAATTATAGATACGTTGGAGACGTATCAGCATCCCCAAGCTTAATTCCTGCTCGTCCTCGAGTAGGTAATGATAAAAGAAATAATTTATGAAGTGTGAATGCTAGCAGGTGCATAAGTTTGATCAATGATAATCTCAATCACCTTTTCTAGCATCATTATATGTCATAATAGTAGATCAACTCATAAAACTTCTCATGATCAAGTGACAATCTATTCAAATGTTAAAGCATAGACCATAAACTTTCTTGAAAACTAGAAAACTATGTTCTCAGTCATCAAACAATTGCAATTCATCTTATTTTCAGGAAGGGTCTATGTAAGAGCTTTGATTTAGCAAATCCCACATACTCAACTATCATATAGTCTTCCATGATTGCTACCACTCAAAGCATATTTTTAGAACAAACAACATCCATCGAACACAGAGAAAGATAGGGGCTTAATGTTTCGCCTCCCAACTTACTTATCATATAGATAATTGTCAACAATAATAATTCACGATCAAATATATTTGAATGGCCATATATGCTTAGATCTTTCCCCATCACATGATGCTTGCCAACTAAAGAGTAGGTTGGAATGAGAAGGAATACTACTGACTCTTGCATAAAAGTAAAAGATAGACCCTTCGCATAGGGGAGCGGGGATTTGCAGAGGTGCCAGAGCTCGAAGCTTTTAAATAGAGATGAAAATAATTTTGAGAGGTATGCTTTCATTGTCAACATAACAACCAAGAGTTCCCAATATCTTCCATACTAGATACATTATAGGCGGTTCCCAAACAGAATGGTAAAGCTTATACTCCCCCACCACCAAAAATCATGAATGCATGGCTTGCCCGAAACAACGGGTGCCTCCAACTAACAACAATCCTAGGGGAGTTTTGTTTGCAATTATTTTGATTTGGTTTGAGCATGGGAATGGGCATCCCGGTGACCAGCCATTTTCTCGTGAATGAGGAGTGGAGTCCACTCCACTTGAGAATAACCCCCCTAACATGGAAGATATAGGCAACCCTAGTTGATACATGAGCTGTTCGAGCATACAAAACAGAATTTCATTTGAAGGTTTAGAGTTTGGCACATGCAAATTTACTTGGAACGGCAGGTAAATACCACATATAGGTAGGTATGGTGGACACTCATGGAAGAAACTTGGTTCAAGGGATTTGGATGCACAAGCAGTATTCCCGCTTAGTACAGAAATTTTGGCTAGCAAAGGATTCTAAAAAGCAAGCACCACATGTTGGAGGATCTATAACAATATAACTTCTATACAAATATACCCAAGCATAACTCATTACGTTGTCTTCCTTGTCCAACTTCAACTAATTTTCTCAGGTTTGAAAATAATTAATGGGGCTCACAATCATAGAAGATGTCTAAGATAGTATATTTATATGTGAAATCTCTCTTCCTTCAATATTCTTTCATGAATTGTTCAAATGACCAATACAATGTTTGCTAACCTTAAATAAATTTACCACCTCTACTTCTTATATGTGAAGTCATTATTTCCTATGGGAAAAGCATATGAAACATATATAATTTCAGATTTATGATATTCAAATCATTCAACCATTTACTCAGATATAAGTGAAGCACACGAGTAAATGACAAACTACTCCAAAAATATATAAGTAAAGATCAATGGGTAGTTAAATAATCATGTAGCTATGTGAAGACTCTCTCTCATTTAAGAATTTCAGATCTTGGTATTTTATTCAAACAGCAATAAAAACAAAATAAAACAAAATGACGCTCCAAGCAAAACACATATCATGTGGTGAATAAAAATGTAGCTCCAAGTAAAGTTACCGATGAACGAAGACGAAAGAGAGGATGCCATTCGGGGCATCCCCAAGCTTAGGCTCTTGGTTGTCCTTGAATATTACCTTGGGGTGCCTTGGGCATCCCCAAGCTTAGGCTCTTTCCACTCCTTATTCCATAGTCCATCGAATCTTTATCCAAAACTTGAAAACTTCACAACACAAAACTCAATAGGAAATCTTATAAGCTCCGTTAGTATAAGAAAATAAATCCCCACTTAGGTACTGTTGTGAACTCATTCTAAATTCATATTGGTGTAATATTTACTGTATTCCAACATTTCTATGGTTCATACCCTCCGATACTACTCATAGATTCATCAAAATAAGCAAACAACACATAGAAAACAGAATCTGTCAAAAACAGAACAGTCTGTAGTAATCTGTAACTCTCGAATACTTATGGAACTCCAAAAATCCTACCAAATTAGGAAAACCTGAGAAATTTGTGTACCAATCCATATAAAAATAATCAGATCAAAATCACATTTTCTGTGAATTATCAAAACTAATTTACTTGGCGCAAAAGTTTCTGATTTTCAACAGGATCAACACAACTATCACCGTAAGCTATCCTAAAGGTCTTACTTGGCACTTTATTGAAACAAAAGCCATAAAATATGATTACTACAGTAGAATAATCATGTGAACACACAAAAACAGTAGGGGTAAATATTGGGTTGTCTCCCAACAAGCGCTTTTCTTTAATGCCTTTCTAGCTAGGCATGGTGATTTCAATGATGCTCGCACAAAAGATAAGAATTGAAACATAAAGAGAGCATCATGAAGAATATTACTAACACATTTAAGTCCAACCCACTTCCTATGCGTAGGGATTTTGTGAGCAAACAACTTATGGGAACAATAATCAACTAGCATAGGAAGGCAAAACAAGCATAACTTTAAAACTTTAAGCACATAGAGAGGAAACTTGATATCACTGCAACTCCTACAAGCATATATTCCTACCTCATAATAATTTTCAGTAGCATCATGAATGAATTCAACAATATAACCAGCACATAAAGCATTCTTTTCATGATCTACTTGCATAAAAATTTTACTACTCCCCACATAAGCAAATTTATTCTCATCAATAGTAGTGGGAGCAAACTCAACAAAATAACTATCATGTGAAGCATAATCCAATTGAAAACTAAAATCATGATGACAAGTATCATGGTTATCATTATTCTTAATAGCATACAAGTCATCACAATAATCATCATAGATAGCAACTTTGTTCTCATAATCAACTGGAACCTCTTCCGAAATAGTGGATTCATCACTAAATAAAGTCATGGCCTCTCCAAATCCACTTTCATAATTAGCACAATAATATTCAACATCCTCCAAAATAGTGGTATCATTACTTCCTAAAGTAGACACTCTTCCAAACCCACTTTCATCAATATAATCATCATAAATAGGAGGCATGCTTTCATCATAATAAATATTCTCATCAAAACTTGGGGGACTAAACATATCATCTTCATCAAACATAGCATCCCCAAGCTTGTGGCTTTGCATATCATTAGCATCATGGGTATTCAAGGAATTCATACTCACAACATTGCAATCATGATCATCATTCAAAGATTTAGTGCCAAACATTTTAATACATTCTTCCTCTAGCAATTGAGCACAATTATTGGAATCCTTATTTTCACGGAAGACATTAAAAAGATGAAGCATATGAGGCACCCTCAATTCCATTTTTTTGTAGTTTTCTTTTATAAACTAAACTAGGGATAAAACAAGAAACAAAAAGATTCGATTGCAAGATCTAAATATATACCTTCAAGAACTCACCTCCTCGGCAACGGCGCCAGAAAAGAGCTTGATGTCTACTATGCAACCTTCTTCTTGTAGACATTGTTGGGCCTCCAAGTGCAGAGGTTTGTAGGACAGTAGCAAATTTCCCTCAAGTGTATGACCTAAGGTTTATCAATCCGTGGGAGGCGTAGGATGAAGATGGTCTCTCTCAAGCAACCCTGCAACCAAATAACAAAGAGTCTCTTGTGTCCCCAACACACCCGATACAATGGTAAATTGTATAGGTGCACTAGTTCGGCGAAGAGATGGTGATACAAGTGCAATATGGATGGTAGATATAGGTTTTTGTAATATGAAAATATAAAAACAGCAAGGTAACTAATGATAAAAGTGAGCGTAAACGGTATTGCAATGGTAGGAAACAAGGCCTAAGGTTCATACTTTCACTAGTGCAAGTTCTCTCAACAATAATAACATAACTGGATCATATAACTATCCCTCAACATGCAACAAAGAGTCACTCCAAAGTCACCAATAGTGGAGAACAAACAAAGAGATTATTGTAGGGTACGAAACCACCTCAAAGTTATCCTTTCTGATCGATCTATTCAAGAGTCCGTAGTAAAATAACACGAAGCTATTCGTTCCGTTCGATCTATCATAGAGTTCGTACTAGAATAAAACCTTAAGACACAAATCAACCAAAACCCTAATGTCACCTAGATACTCCAATGTCACCTCAAGTATCTGTGGGCATGATTATACTATATGCATCACGCAATCTCAGATTCATCTATTCAAACTAACACAAAGTACTTCAAAGAGTGCCCCAAAGTTTCTACCGGAGAGTCAAGACGAAAATGTGTGCCAACCCCTATGCATAAGTTCGTTAAACCCGCGAGTTGATCACCAAAACATACGTCAAGTAGATCATGTGAATATCCCATTGTCACCACAGATAAGCATGGCAAGACATACATCAAGTGTTCTCAAATCCTTAAAGACTCAATCCGACAAGACAACTTCAAGGGGAAAACTCAATTCATCACAAGAGAGTAGAGGGGGAGAAACATCATAAGATCCAACTATAATAGAAAAGCTCATGATACATCAAGATCGTATCACCTCAAGAACACGAGAGAGAGAGAGAGAGAGAGATCAAACACATAGCTACTGGTACATACCCTCAGCCCCGAGGGTGAACTACTACCTCCTCGTCATGGAGAGTGTCGGGATGATGAAGATGGCCACCAGTGACGGATCCCCCCTCCGGCAGGGTGCTGGAACAGGGTCTTGATTGGTTTTTGGTGGCTACAGAGGCTTGCGGCGGCGGAACTTTCGATCTATTGTGCTCCTCGATGTTTTTAGGGTATATGGATATATATAGGTGAAAGAAGTCGGTCAGGGGAGCCACGACGGGCCCACGAGGGTGGGGGCGCGCCCAGGGGTTAGGGCACGCCTCCCTGCCTCGTGCCCACCTCGAAGCTTCCCTGACGTCTACTCCAAGTCTTCTGGATTGCTTTCGTTCCAAAAATAACTCTCCCGAAGTTTTCATTTCGTTTGGACTCTGTTTGATATTCCTTTTCTTCGAAACACTGAAATAGGCAAGAAAACAGCAATTTGGGTTGGGCCTCCGGTTAATAGGTTAGTCCCAAAAATAATATAAAAGTGTATAATAAATCCCATAAACATCCAAAACAGATAATAATAGCATGAATGCTTCATAAATTATAGATACGTTGGAGAAGTATCAGCCACTATCGCTCAACTGACTCCCTTCGTCAATGTTGGGGCACCATCAACGCCAAATTTCAAAAGTGGTTGGGTTGCTTGGCAAATGTTGATCACATGAACCAGAGTGGTTGCGGTGATAGTGACTTGGTAATCAATATTTGTTCTTGTGTGCTTTCTCTACTTTTCACAATTGTTGAAATGTTGACTAGTTTGATGATGACATGTTCGTTGTCTTTTTGTAGAAAATGATTACGAAATGATTATTTTGAGATAGGAACAACAAAGGAGAGAAGAGGAAGAAGAAATGAAGATCTTTCACTTTTCATCATCGCTACAAGGAGCTCAAGGATGAGGAGAAGTGGAAACTAGATAAGTTTTTGATGCTTCGAAGAAGAAAAGTGTGGTGGTGGAGGATGAAGAAGATATCCCCGGTGCTGAGAGAAGGAGCCCAACCTCTCATTCGGCGACAAAATCATATAGGCCTGATGGAACTAAGAAAGTACCAAGGTGGGAGACAATGATCTCAAGGAATGATTAGATGCCATTGTCCTCGCGAGGAAAGAGTATGCGGAAGAAAAAAATGTTAAATCTAAGAAATTGAGAGGAGCGAAGCCGAGCGATGGAGGGTGGCATCCGAGGAGAAGAGGGTGGCGGCTGAAGAGAGGTTGGCGGCGGCTGAGTAGAGAAAGGTTAAGCTTGAGTAGAGAAAGTGTAAGTGCATCTAGTGCCACCCCTAGTTGGTTTTGGAGTATTGACGACAAACGTGGTTGAGGGACTAATGTGTTTGTGAGAATTGCAGGATAACATAGGTAGTAGTCCCTCATTGATTCGGTTTACCTACCAGAGATGAACCCTAAAAATGTGTGAAGACATTGAACTCAATGGTGGTTCGTGAAGACGTTCACGATGAAGATTATGACGTGTGAAGATATTCACTTGAAGACTGCGGAGTGCGAAGACATAGATGTTTTATAGTTTCCTTTCTTCTTTATTGAGTCATAGGAACCACCGTACTGTTAAGTGGGGTCCCAGTGAACAAAGTCAGAGTGACTGATGTGATGCTCAACCAAATCCTATGTCTTCGAGCGAAGATAGTGAGAGAAAATCTTGTCCAGAGCTGGATGAGTCAGCTTTGCTTGTAGCCCAAGCTAAGCTGCCGTGTGTGTTTGAAATCTGACCGTTGGACACGTGTGGATTCCTTAGTGACCCATGGTCATTTCGGATATATCAGGTCGGGTTGCCACTGGGCTATATATAGCCCACCCCCTACACCATAAATTGGTGGCTGCTCAGAGTTATTGCACGACTTTTGTCGTTTGAGAGCAACCCACCTCCGAAACATTTGAGAGAGAGATCCTTGGGAGGACAAAGCCCAAAAAAACCTAGAGCCAAGAGTGTTAGGCATCACTGAAGTGTTTCTGTCCACGTGATCTGAAGACTTGTTACACTTGAGGACTATGAATCCTCGAGCCGGTTAGGCATCACGTTCTGAGCATTGATGTCTGCTAGAACTATGTCGGTATTTCCCCAAAGAGGAAGAGACGATGCAGTATAGCGACGGTAGGTATTTCCCTCAGTGATGAGACCAAGGTCATCGAACCAGTAGGAGAACCTCCTCACACCACATAAACAACACCTGGACACAAATAACAAATACTCGCAAGACGTGTTAAAGGGGTTGTTAATCCCTTCCGGGTACGGAGCCTCAAGATAGGCAAAAACGTGAGGTAAAAAGTGGTAGATATGATAAATAGATCGCGGAACAAATAAATTGTAGCAAGGTATTTTTGTATTTTGGGTCTAATTGATCTGAAAATAAATGCAAAGGGAAATAGATCGCAAATGCAAATATGATGAAAAGAGACCCGGGGGCCGTAGGTTTCACCAGTGGCTTCTCTCGAGAAAAATAGCAAACGGTGGGAAAACAGTAACTGTTGGGCAATTGATAGAACTTCAAATAATCATGACGATATCTAGGCAATGATCATTATATAGGCATCACGTCCAAGATTATTAGACCGACTCCTGCCTGCATCTACTACTATTACTCCACACATCGACCGCTATCCAGCATGCATCTAGTGTATTAAGTTCAGGAGAAAATAGAGTAATGTAATAAGAATGATGACATGATGTAGACGAGATCGGTTTATCTATTGCGGAGATATAGATCTCATCTTGTTATTCTTAGTAGCAACGATACATACATGTCGGTTCCCCTTCTGTCACTGGGATCAAGCACCGTAAGATCGAACCCACTACAAAGCACCTCTTCCCATTGCAAGATAAATAGATCAAGTTGGCCAAACAAATCCCAAATATCGGAGAAGAAATACGAGTCTATAAGCAATCATGCATCTAAGAGATCAAAGAATACTCATCCATCGATAAAAACATAGATCTGATCATAAACTCAAAGTTCATCGGATCCCAACAAACACACCGCCAAAAGACTTACATCATATGGATCTCCAAGAGACCATTGTATTGATAATCAAGAGATAGATAGAGAGAGAGAGGAATCCATCTAGCTACTAACTATGGACTTGTAGGTCTACAAAGAACTACTCATGCATCATAGGAGAGGCACCAATGGAAGTGGTGAACCCCTCCATGACGGTGTCTAGATTGGATCTGGTAGTTCTGGACTCTGCGGTGGCTGGATCAAAATTTCGTCGACTCCCCTAGAGTTTCTAGAATATTGTGGTATTTATAGAGCAAAGAGGTGGTTTAGGGGGCATCTGAGGTGGGCAGCACCCCGAAAATAAAAGTTCTCCAAATGCCCTGCAAATTTAGTATGATTTTTTCTGAAATATTTGAGAATATTTGGCACTGAGAACACAGCAGGGGGAGCTGGCACCTGGCCACGAGGGTCAGGGGCGCGCCCCTGCCTCGTGGGCCCACAGTGCCCCCCTCCACTTATTCCTGCACCCACACACTTCTTCTTCCTCCCAAAAAAATCACTATCCAGCTCTAGCACGAGTTCTAGCTCATTTTGCTGCCATTTTCGATCTCCTTGCTCAAAGCTCCATAAATTGCTTTGGGGGATTGTTCCTTGGTATGTGACTCCTACAATGGTCCAATTAGTTTTTGTTCTAGTGCTTTATTAATTGCAAATTTTTGCTGCCTAGGTGACCCTGTTCTTGAGCTTGCATGCCAATTTTATATGGTCCCAAGTAGTTCTAATGCATGATATAGTCTCTAGGCACTTGTGGGAGTAGTTGCTATCAATTTTATTGAGTTTAGTTAACTTTTATTTTGAGTTACTAACAATTTCAGAAATTTTCAGAAAAAGATGAAGAGATTTTTTTAGGGGCTCTTCTAGCCAAGGCTCTAAGGACAAAAAAAGTAAGGAGAATGAAAAGCCCAAGTATAATCTCCCTCGCGTCGCGGAAGTGCGGCCGTGTGAATGGCCTTGTGGTGATTTCTTGAGAGCAGCGAGGATTCATGATGATTTTATTCATTGGCTGATAATGCGGGCCTCACCGACTTCCTCCACGACCAAATCGAACAGTATCTCTTACTTACCAATACTTTCGTGCAAAATTTCTACTTTTATCCTTAGAAATCACCTCCTTCATTAGAGTTTCATTTATATGATATGGCTAGGGAGATGTCACTATATGAATTTTGTGCGGTTTGCAAGATACCCTTCGGGGGCAGCTTAGAGGAACCACATCGTAAAGATGTGGATGGATTTATTGATACTATTACTGCAGGGGAAACGAGGAAGGTTTCCGATGCAAGAATTACTAGCATACACTTTCCCGTTCTACGTTACTTTGCAATATTTGCTAGTAGATGCTTAATTAGTCACAGAAACTGTGGAAACCTTAGTGCTCCGGATATTATTATTTTGTTCCATGCTTTATTTCGTGATAACTCTATTAGTATGGGCGCTATTATTGCTAAACGATTAAGTTTGAACCGTACAAAGGGCCCCATCTTTGGAGGTATCTATGCTTCACGCCTTGCTAAACACTTCAAGGTACCTATTAGGCATTATGAGAAAGAGGATAAGCTGCTGGCCCCTACCTTTCTAGATTATAAAAGCATGGTAGCACATGAGTTTATTGTTAAAAATGATGAGAAGATGCTTAAGTATAATTTGAGACTTCATAAGAAACACAGTGAGACTATTATCTTGCCTGCAGCCGCTTTGTTTGACTTAACTGCAGGCACTTACCTCGTCTTGCCGGAGGCTGTTTATGCGAACTGATGACCCACAAGTGTATTGGATCTATCGTAGTCCTTTTGATAAGTAAGAGTGTCGAACCCAACGAGGAGCAGAAGGAAATGACAAGCGGTTTTCAGTAAGGTATTCTCTGCAAGCATTGAAATTATCGGTAACAGATAGTTTTGTGATAAGATAACTTGTAACGGGTAACAAGCAATGAAAGTAAATAAAGTGCAGCAAGGTGGCCCAATCCTTTTTGTATCAAAGGACAAGCCTGGACAAGTTCTTATAATGAGAAAAGCGCTCCCGAGGACACATGGGAATTATCGTCAAGCTAGTTTTCATCACGATCATATGATTCGCGTTTGGTACTTTGATAATTTGATATGTGGGTGGACCGGTGCTTGGGTATTGCCCTTTCTTGGACAAGCCTCCCACTTATGATTAACCCCTATTGCAAGCATCCGCAACTACAAAAGAATTATTAAGGTAAACCTAACCACAACATGAAACAAGTGGATCCAAATCAGCCCCTTACGAAGCAACTCATAAAGTAGGGTTTAAGCTTCTGTCACTCTAGCAACCCATCATCTACTTATTACTTCCCAATGCCTTCCTCTAGGCCCAAATAATGGTGAAGTGTCATGTAGTCGACGTTCACATAACACCACTAGAGGAGAGACAACATACATCTCATCAAAATATCGAACGAATACCAAATTCACATGACTACTAATAGCAAGACTTCACCCATGTCCTAAGGAACAAACATAACTACTCACAAAGCATATTCATGTTCATAATCAGAGGGGTATTAATATGCATTAAGGATCTGAA
The DNA here is from genome assembly GCA_963921465.1 of Triticum timopheevii. NCBI lineage: Eukaryota > Viridiplantae > Streptophyta > Magnoliopsida > Poales > Poaceae > Triticum > Triticum timopheevii. The sequence goes on from OY997264.1 coordinate 353,549,257, forward strand.
CATATGATCTTCCACCAAATAAACCAACTAGCATCAACTAAAAGGAGTAATCAACACTACTAGCAACCCACAAGTACCAATCTGAGGTTTTGGTACAAATATTTGATACAAGAGATGAACTAGGGTTTGAGAGGAGATGGTGCTGGTGAAGATGTTGATGGAGATTGACCCCCTCCTAATGACAGGATCGTTGGTGATGCCGATGGTGATGATTTCCCCCTCCTGGAGGGAAGTTTCCCCGGCAGAAGAGCTCCGTCGGAGCCCTAGATTCGTTCCGCCAAGGTTCCACCTCGTGGCGGCGGAGTTTCGTCCCGTAAGCTTGCTTATGATTTTTTCCAGGGTAAAAGACTTCATATAGCAGAAGATGGGCACTGGAGGGCTTCCAGGTGGCCCACGAGGCAGGGGGCGCGCCTAGGGGGGTGGGGCGTGCCCCCACCCTCGTGGATGGTGGGTGGCCCCCCTCAGGAATTTCTTCTACTCAGTATTTATTATTTATTCCAAAAATGACTTTCGTGGAGTTTTAGGACTTTTTAAGCTGTGCAGAATAGGTCTCCAATATTTGCACCTTTTCTAGCCCATAATCCCAGCTGCCGGCATTCTCCCTCTTCATGTAAACCTTGTAAAATAAGAGAGAATAGCCATAAGTATTATGACATAACATGTAATAACAGCCCATAATGCAATAAATATCGATATAAAAGCATGATGCAAAATGGACGTATCACGTACCGAGGCCAGACATCAGCTCCAGAGCCTGAGCCGGAACCACCACTCGACCCTTATCGTCCATCATTTTATCAGTGGGATCCGGAGGAGATCGCCAGCCAGTGGTAGTATGATGACACTCCTCAGTACACCAGAGAGAGTAGTTACGATCCATGGGCATAGACCAACTTAGTCCAAAAGCCTAAGCTTGGGGGAGTACGTATCTCTCACCGACATTACATGCATTGTTCACACACTCACTCTAGTTGTCGGTGCTCATACTTTTTCATTATGCTATCCATGCTAGTTTATTTTCTTTTTCTAGCTTTCTTCTTGTGTGTTTAAATAACCTTAAGAAAAACCCAAAAAATTATTTGTAGCTTTTAGCTAGTTTATTTTCCCTGCTTGTAGTAGTAGTAATTAAAAGAAAACCCAAAAAGATTTCTCGTTCTTCTTTTGCTTGTTGGGAGCTTTCCCGTGTAAATAGTTTTATTTTTTTCTTTTCTTTGGGGGTCAAAATGAGAAGACCATTTTGAAAATGTTGAGCGGCTCTCATATGCATTATTGTTGATTTAATTAAGAGCCCATATTACCTTGTGTTCTCCCTTGAGTTGAATGCTTGCAGATTCCAGCTTAGTCCAATGCACGTGCATAATTATTATTATCCACACCGTTCGGTCGTGCAAGTGAAAGGAAATAATGACGATATATGATGGACCGATTGAGATGAGAGAAGGTGGTATGAACTTGACCTCTCTTGTTTTGTAAATATGATTAGTTCATCATTCCTGATTCAGCCTATTATGAATAAACATGTTTGCAATGACAATTAGAGATTATAGTTGTTTATGCCATGCTTAATTAGCTAGGAGCTTATAATGGTTTACCTTGCGTGCCAACATGCTATTAAAATGGTTGTGATGTGGTATCATAGGGTGGTATCCTCCTTTGAATGATTCGAGTGACTTGACTTGGCACATGTTCACGCATGTAGTTGAAACAAAATCTACATAGCCTTCACGATATTTATGTTCATGGTGGATTATATCCTACTCATGCTTGCACTCAGTGTTGATTAATTTTAATGCATCTTCATGACCGTTGTCACTCTCTAAGTTGGTCGCTTCCCAGTCTTTTGCTAGCCTTCACCTGTACTAAGTGGGAATACTCCTTGTGCATCCAAATCCATAAACCCCAAAGTTATTCCATATGAGTCCACCATACCTTCCTATATGCGGTATCTACCTGCCATTCCAAGTAAATTTGTATGTGCCAAACTCTAAACCTTCAAATGAAATTATGTTTTGTATGCTCGAACAGTTCATGTATCAACTATGGCTGTCTGTATCTTCCATGTTAGGCGGGTTATTCTCAAGAGGAGTGTGGACTACGCTCCTCATTCACGAGAAATGGCTGGTCACCGGGATGCCCAGTCCCATGCTCAAATCAAATCAAAATAATTACAAACAAAACTCCCCCAGGATTGTTGCTAGTTGGAGGCACCCGTTGTTTCGGGCAAGCCATGGATTGATGCTTGTTGGTGGTCGGGGGAGTATAAATTGTACCATTCTGTTTGGGAACCGCCTACAATGTGTGTAGCATGGAAGATATCAAGATCTCTTAGTTTTTATGTTGACAGTGAAAGTATACCGCTCAAAATGTTATTTATCTCTATTTCAAAATCGAGCTCTGGCACTACAAATCCCTGTTTCCCTCTACGAAGGGCCTATCAATTTACTTTTATGTTGAGTCATCACCCTCTTATTAAAAAGCACCTGCTGGAGAGCACCGCTGTCATTTGCATCCAATACTATTAGTTTATATTGGGTATGACTATGACTGGATCTCTTTTACCATGAATTACCATGTTTAGCCAGTCCTTGATCTTTAAAGGTGCTCTGCATTTATGTTTTGCGGTCTCAGAAAGGGCTACCGAGATACCATCTTGTCATATCATATTATGATTGTTTTGAGAAAGTGTTGTCATCCGAGTTTTATTATTATTGCTCGCTAGTTGATTATGCCATGTATATGAGTAAACATGAGACCTAAGTGTTATTGTGAATATGGTTAGTTCATAATCTTTGCTGAAAACTTGAATGCTGGCTTTACATATTTGCAACAACAAGAGCAAACAGAGTTTGTAAAAGTTTTTCTTTATCACTTTCAGTTTGTCAACTGAATTGCTTGAGGACAAGCAAAGGTTTAAGCTTGGGGGAGTTGATACGTCTCCGTTTTATCTAATTTTCCCAACACTTTTGCCTTTGTTTTGGACTCTAACTTGCATGATTTGAATGGAACTAACCCGGACTAACGCTGTTTTCAGCAGAACTGCCATGGTGCTATTTTTGTGCAGAAATAAAAGTCCTCTGAATGACCTGAAAATCTACGGAGCAACTTTTCAGAATTAATAAAAAATACTGGCGAAAGAATCAGCACCAGGGGGCCCACCCCCTGTCCACGAGGGTGGGGGGTGCTCCCCCCAGGGCGCGCCCCCCTGCCTTGTGGGCCCCTTGGACCTCCACCGACCTCAAATCCAACTCCATATATTTGCTTTAGTGGAGAAAAAAATCAAGGAGAAAGTTTCATCGCGTTTTACGATATGGAGCCGCCACCAAGCCCTAATCTCTCTCGGGAGGGCTGATCTGGAGTCCGTTCGGGGCTCCGGAGAGGAGGATTCATCGCCGTCGTCATCATCAACCATCCTCCATCACCAATTTCATGATGCTCACCGCCGTGTGTGAGTAATTCCATCATAGGCTTGCTGGACGGCGATGGGTTGGATGAGATTTTCCATGTAATCGAGTTAGTTTTGTTAGGGTTTGATCCCTAGTATCCACTATGTTCTGAGATTGATGTTGCTATGACTTTGCTATGATTAATGCTTGTCACTAGGGCCCAAGTGCCATGATTTCAGATCTGAACCTATTATGTTTTCATGAATATATGTGAGTTCTTGATCCTATCTTGCAAGTCTATAGTCACCTATTATGTGTTATGATCCGACAACCCCAAAGTGACAATAATCGGCATACTTCTCGGTGATGACCGTAGTTTGAGGAGTTCATGTATTCACTAAGTGCTAATGCTTTGGTCCGGTACTCTATTAAAAGGAGGCCTTAATATCCCTTAATTTCCATTCGGACCCTGCTGCCACGGGAGGGTAGGACAAAAGATGTCATGCAAGTTCTTTTCCATAAGCACGTATGACTATATTCGGAATACATGCCTACATTACATTGATGAACTGGAGCTAGTTCCGTGTCACCCTATGTTATAACTATTACATGTTGAACCGCATCCGACATAATTATCCATCACCGATCCAATGCCTACGAGCTTTTCACATATTTCTCTTTGCTTAGTTACTTTACCGTTGCCGTTGTTACAATTACTACAAAACTGCTACTGTTACTTTTACCACTATTACCGTTACTTCCATACTACTTTGCTACTAAATATTTTGTTGCAAATAGTAAGTTATCCAGGTGTGGTTGAATTGACAACTTAACTGCTAATACTTGAGAATATTCTTTGGCTCCCCTTGTGTCGAATCAATAAATTTGGGTTGAATACTCTACCCTCGAAAACTATTGCGATCCCCTATACTTGTGGGTTATCACCCCCCAGGTGCTTCCTTGGCCCACTGGCTTTCTTCTGGCCCAAAAAAATCCTCCAGGAGTTTTGTTGAGTTTGGACTCTGTTTGATATTGATTTCCTACGATGTAAAAAAAGACGAGAAAATAACAACTGGCATTGGGCATTATGTCAATAGGTTAGTACCAAAAAATGACTATAAAATGATTGTAAGACATCCAAGAATGATAATATAACAGCATGGAACAATCAAAAATTATAGATACGTTAGAGACGTATCAAGCATCCAAGAGTCATTGTGGATTGCCGGTGAACGAAGTCTGTGAAGGTTTGGAAGTCTACCTTGAAGACTTAGCAGAGTGATTGGGCGAGGCCTTAGCTCAAGGGGAATAAAGTGAATATGCGGTCTTCTGAGTTCAATCTCAGCCTCCCTAACCAGACATACGGTTGTCACAGCAACTAGAACTGGTCTACCAAATTCTTGTCTTCGTTAAGCAACTGGTTATATCCCCCACTTCCCTTTACCTTTCAGTTTGTGTTCGTGAATTCATTGCTTGCCTGCCTGATACATTGGACTTCACTGTGTGAAGACTTATATCTGTTTGGCTTCATACTGTCTTCCATTTTGATCCTGTCTACCTAGCTGCAGTTAGTCTTCGTGCTTCCACTGTATTGTCCGCTTGACTAATGCTAGCCTAGCGTAGTTTACATTTCGCTGCATTTTATATAGGTTCAGTTTACTTGTTTTGTCTTCAAAGCCATCATGTTTTGAAGACTTCCATAAAAATCGCCTATTCACCCCCCTTCTAGTCGATAACAAGACTTTCAGATAGGCCGTGGCTGAGGAGATCAAGATGGTCGAGGACAAGACACTCAAGTTTATGTTCATGGACACTTCTACTCTTGATGCCAAGGCAAAGGCATATGTCGAACTTTGTTGCGATGAAATGCTCATGAAGAAGGAAATGCTCAGGAGAAGCATGATGGGAGGAGGAATCGAAGGTCCCATGGGAGGAATCGGAGGGGCAATGGGAGGTGCCATAGGAGGAGGAATGGGATGTGCCATAGGAGGAGTAATGGGAGGGTACATGAACATGATGGGTGGTGTCATGAATGGTGCATTTGGTGGAAACTGTTGGGGAACATAGCATGCAATTTCAAAAAAATTCCTACGATCACGCAAGATCTATCTAGGAGATGCATAGCAACGAGAGGGGGAGAGTGTGTCCATGTACCCTCGTAGACCGAAAGCGGGAGTGTTATGTTAACGCGGTTGATGTAGTTGAACGTCTTCACGATCCAACCGATCTAGCACCAAACGTACGACACCTCCGAGTTCAGCACACGTTCTGCTCGATGACGTCCCTCGAACTCCTGATCCAACAGAGGATCGAGGGTGAGTTTCGTCATCACGACGGCGTGGTGATGGTGTTCAAGATGTGATCTGCGCAGGGCTTCTCCTAAGCACTATGATGATACTATCGGAGGAGTAAACAGCGGAGGGGGGCACGACACAAGGCTAAGACAATGTTGTGCCTTTGAGTTGCCCCCTGCCCCCGTATATAAAGGAGGGAGGAGGAGGCCAGCCACCAGGGGCGCGCCAAGGGAGGGGGGAGTCCTACTAGGACTCCACTCCTAGTAGGATTCGGCCCCCCTCTTTTTTTCCTTCTTACGGAGGTGGAAAGGGGGAAGGAGAGGGAGTAGGAGAAGGAAAGGGGGTGGCGCCCCTTTCCCTAGTCCAATTTGGACTCCTCCCTTGTGGGGGGCGCACCAGCCCTTGTGGGCTGGTTAGCCTCCTTCCCATGGCCCATATGGCCCATATCTTCCATCGGGGGGTTCCGGTAACCCTTCCGGTACTCTGGTTTGTACACGATACACTTCGGAACCCTTTCGATGTCCGAATACCACCTTCCAATATATTAATCTTTACATCTCACCATTTCGAGACTCCTCGTCATGTCCGTGATCTCATCCGGGACTCCAAACAAACTTCGGTCACCAAAACACATAACTCATAATATAAATCATCATCAAACGTTAAGCGTGCGAATCCTACGGGTTCGAGAACTATGTAGACATGATCTAGACACATCTCCAATCAATAACCAATAGCGGAACCTGGATGCTCATATTGGCTCCTACATATTCTACGAAGATCTTTATCGATCAAACCGCATACCAACATACGTTGTTCCCTTTGTCATTGGTATGTTACTTTCCCGAGATTTGATTGTCGGTATCTTCATACCTAGTTCAATCTCGTTACCGGCAAGACTCTTTACTCGTTCCGTAATGCTTCATCTCGCAACTAACTCATTAGTCACATTGCTTGCAAGGCTTATAGTGATGAGCATTACCGAGAGGGTCCAGAGATACCTATCCGATACACGGAGTGACAAAACCTAATCTTGATCTATGCCAACCCAACAAACACCTTCAGAGACACCTGTAGAGCATCTTTATAGTCACCCAGTTACGTTGTGATGTTTGATAGCACACAAGGTGTTCCTCCGGTATTCGGGAGTTGCATAATCTCATAGTTAGAGGAACATGTATCACTCATGAAGAAAGCAGTAGCAATAAAACTGTAATGATCATAATGCTAAGCTAATGGATGGGTCTCAACCATCACATCATTCTCCTAATGATGTGATCCCGTTCATCAAATGACAACACATGTCTATGGTTAGGAAACATAACAATCTTTTATTAATGAGCTAGTCAAGTAGAGGCATACTAGGGACACTATGTATTGTCTATGTATTCAGACATGCACTAAGTTTCCAGTTAATACAATTCTAGCATGAATAATAAACATTTATCATGATATAAGGAAATATAAATAACAACTTTATTATTGCCTCTAGGGCATATTTCCTTCAGTCTCCCACTTGCACTAGAGTCAATAATCTAGTTCACATCGCCATGTGATTTAACACCAATAGTTCACATCTATATGTGATTAACACCCATAGTTCACATCGCCATGTGACCAACAACCAAAGGGTTTACTAGAGTCAACAATCTAGTTCACATCGCTATGTGATTGACACCCAAAGAGTACTAAGGTGTGATCATGTTTTGCTTGTGAGAGAAATTTAGTCAACTGGTTTGCTAAATTCAGAGCCATATGTATTTTGGAAATTTTCTATGTCTACAATGCTCTGGATGGAGCTACTCTAGATAATTGCTCCCACTTTCAATATGTATCCAGATTGAGATTCAGAGTCATCTGTATTGGTGTATATCTTACATCGACGTAACTCTTTATGACGAACTCTTTATCACCTCCATAACCGAGAAATACTTCCTTAGTCCTCTTAGGTAACTAAGGATAACTTTGACCGCTATACAGTGATGCACTCCTGGATCACTATCGTACCCCCTTGCCAAACTCATAGCAAGGCACACAACTGGTCTGGTACATAGCATGGCATACTTTATAGAACCTATGAGTAAGGCATAGAGAATGACTTTCATTCTCTTTCTATCTTCTGCCGTGGTCGGGCTTTGAGTCTTACTCAACTTTACACCTTGTAATACAGGCAAAAACTCCTTCTTTGACTGATCTATTATGAACTCTTTCAAAATATTGTCAAGGTATGTACTCATTGAAAAATCTTATCTAGCGTCTTGATCTATCTCTATAGATCTTGATGCCCAATATGTAAGCAGCTTCACCGAGGTCTTTCTTTGAAAATCTTCTTTACAACTCTTCTTTATGCTTTCCAGAAAATTCTACATCATTTCCGATCAATATTATGTCATTCACATATACTTATCAAAAAGGTTGCAGTGCTCCCACTCACTTTCTTGTAAATACAAGCGTCATCGCAAGTCTGTATAAAACTATATGCTTTGATCAACTCATCAAAGCGTATATTCCAACTCCGAGATGCTTGCACCAGTCCATAGATGGATTGTTGGAGCTTGCACACCATGTTATTACCTTTAGGATAGATAAAACCTTCTGGTTGTATCATATACAACTCTTCTTTAAGAAATATCCATTTAAGGAATGCAGTTTTGACATCCATTTGCCAGATTTCATAAAATATGGCAATTGCTAACATGATTCGGACAGATTTAAACATCGCTACAGTTGAGAAAATCTCATTGTAGTCAACACCTTGAACTTGTCGAAAACCTTTTCGATAAGTCGAGCTTTGTAGATAGTAATACTACTATCAGCGTCTGTCTTCCTCTTGAAGATCCATTTATTTTCTATGGCTTGTCGATCATTGGGAAAGTCCACCAAAGTCCACACTTTGTTCTCATACATGGATCCCATCTCAGATTTCATGGCCTCAAGCCATTTCATGGAATTTGGGCTTGATGACCCACAAGTGTAGGGGATCACAACAGCTTTCGAGGGTAGAGTATTCAACCCAAATTTATTGATTCGACACAAGGGGAGCCAAAGGATATTCTTAAGTATTAGCAGTTGAGTTGTCAATTCAACCACACCTGGATAACTTAGTATCTGCAACATAGTATTTAGTAGCAAAGTAGTACGATAGTAATGGTAACAGTGGCAAAAGTAAAGATAGCAGTTTTGTAGTAATTATAACAGTAGTAATTGGAAAAGTAAATAAGCGAAGCACAATATGTGAAAAGCTCGTAGGCATTGGATTAGTGATGGATAACTATGTCGGATGCGATTCCTCATGTAATAGCTATAACATAGGGTGACACAGAACTAGCTCTAGTTCATCAATGTAATGTAGGCATGTATTCCGAATATAGTCATACGTGCTTATGGAAAAGAACTTGCATGACATCTTTTGTCCTACCCTCCCGTGGTAGCAGGGTCCTAGCGGAAAAATAAGGGATATTAAGGCCTCCTTTTAATAGAGAACCGGAACAAAGCATTAGCACATAGTGAATACATGAACTCCTCAAACTACGGTCATCACCGAGAAGTATCCCGATTATTGTCACTTCGGGGTTGTCGGATCATAAGACATAACAGGTGACTATAGACTTGCAAGATAGGATCAAGAACACACATATATTCATGAAAACATAATAGGTTCAGATCTGAAATCATGGCACTCGGGCCCTAGTGACAAGCATTAAGCATAGCAAAGTCATAGCAACATCAATCTCAGAACATAGTGGATACTAGGGATCAAACCCTAACAACACTAACTTGATTACATGGTAAATCTCATCCTACCCATCACCGTCCAGCAAGCCTACGATGGAATTACTCATGCACGGCGATGAGCATCATGAAATTGGTGATGGAGGATGGTTCATGATTACGACGACGACGAATCGCCCTCTCCGGAGCCCCGAACGGACTCCAGATCAGCCCTCCTGAGAGAGATTAGGGCTTGTTGGCGGCTCCGTATCGTAAAACGTGATAAACTTTCTCTCTGATTTTTTCTCCATGAAACAGAATATATGGAGTTGGAGTTGAGGTCGGTGGAGCGTTAGGGGGCCCACGAGATATAGGGGCGCCCCCCCCACCCTCGTGGACAGGGTGTGGGCCCCCTGGCCTTGATTCTTTCGCCAGTATTTTTTATATTTTCCAAAACTTATCTCTGTGGATTTTCAGGTCATTCCGAGAACTTTTGTTTTCTGCACAGTAAACAACACCATGGCAGTTCTGCTGAAAACAGCGTCAGTCCGGGTTAGTTTCATTCAAATCATGCAAGTTAGAGTCCAAAACAAGGGCAAAAGTGTTTGGAAAAGTAGATACGTTGGAGACGTATCAACTCCCCCAAGCTTAAACCTTTGCTTGTCCTCAAGCAATTCGGTTGATAAACTAAAAGTGATAAATAAAAACTTTTACAAACTCTATTTGCTCTTGTTCTTGTAAATATGTAAAGCCAGCATTCAGGTTTCAGCAAGTATTATGAACTAACCATACTCACAATAACACCTAGGTCTCACAATTACTCATATCAATGGCATAATCAGCTAGCGAGCCATAATAATAAAACATGAGCTGCTCAAGCATACAAAACAAAATTTCATTTGAAGGTTTGGAGTTTGGCACATACAAATTTACTTGGAACGGCAGGTAGATACCGCATATAGGAAGGTATGGTGGACTCATATGGAACAACTTTGGGGTTTAAGGAGTTTAGATGCACAAGCAGCATTCCCGCTTAGTACAAAGGCTAGCAAAAGACTGGGAAGCGACCAACTGAGAGAGCGACAACAGTCATGAACATGCATTAAAATTAATTCACACCGAGTACAAGCATGAGTAGGATATAATCTACCATGAACATAAATATCATGAAGGCTATATTGATTTGTTTCAACTGCATGCATGAACATGTGCCAAGTCGAGTCACTCAATTCATTGAAAGGAGGATACCATCCATCATACCACGTCACAATCATTTTAATAGCATGTTGGCACGCAAGGTAAACAATTATAACTCATAGCTAATCAAGCATGGCACAAGCAACTATAATCTCTACAAATCATTACAAATATGTTTACTTCATAATAAGCTGAATCAGGAACAATGAACTCATCATATTTACAAAAGCAAGAGAGATCGAGTTCATACCAGATTTTCTCATATCAATCAGTCCATTATATATCGTCATTATTGCCTTTCACTTGCACGACCGAACGATGTGTATAATAATAATAGTGCACGTGCATTGGACTAAGATGGAATCTGCAAGCATTCAACTCAAGAGAGAAGACAGAGTAATATGGGCTCTAAGTCAAATAAAGAATCATGCATATGAGAGCCACTAAACATTTTCAGTATGGTCTTCTACTCTCGACCCCCAAAGGAAAGAAAAGAAAATAAAACTATTTACACGGGAAAGCTCCCAACAAGTAAGAAGAAGAATGAGAAATCTTTTTGGGTTTTCGTTTTAATTTCTACTACAAGCATGGAAATTAAACTAACTAATTTTTTTGGTTTTTCTTATGGTTTATCAAACACACAAGAAGAAGGCTAGAAAAAGAAAATTAAACTAGCATGGATAATACAATGAAAGAGTATGAGCACCGACGACTAGAATAGTGTGTGAACATGAATGTAAAATCGGTGAGAAATACGTACTCCCCCAAGCTTAGGCTTTAGGACTAAGTTGGTCTAAGGCCAAGGGTAGCCTGGTTGATATCCGTAGTTGTAACTGGGGTCGTATTGAGATGCAGCAGCAAATGCCTCCTGAGCTGCGGCATGTTGGCGAGCCGCCTCCGATCTCCCCTCGTGTTCACCCGCCTCCTCTCTGGTAACAACATATCTTCCTTTTGCCTGGTAATCAAAAAGGAAAGGAGCAGGGAGAGTAACATGGATAGAGCTATGTCTGTCAAAGATTAGTCGATACTGGAGGAATTGTTCATTCCTAAAAAGACAACGATGTTTGACCATAGCGTCATAATCTAAATAAGCAGGAGGCAACACCATATCCCCCTCTCGTGGGGCTATTCCAAGATAATTAGCCACACAGGTCGCATAAATTCCTCCAAATAAATCTCCAGCCCTACCATTATTATGCAACCTACGTGCAACTATTGCCCCCAAGTTGTAATCTTTATTACCTAACACAGCACTTTTGAGGACACAAAGATCAGGGACACACATATGACATGCTTCATCTTTACCGTTAATGCATCTACCAATGAAGAGAGCAAAATAATGTATAGCAGGAAAATGAATGCTCCCTATGGTGGCTTGTGCTATATCCCTAGATTCTCCCACAGTAATACTCGCAAGAAAGTCTCTAAATTCAGATTTGTGGGAATCATTAGCATTGCCCCACTGCGGGAGTTTGCAAGCAGTTGTAAAATCCTCCAAGTCCATGGTATAAGATTTATCATAAATATCAAATAGGACACTCTGAGAATTACGTGAACATTTATATTTAAACCTTCTCACAAATGAATCAGCCAACTGATAGTACTGAGGACACTTATCTTGTAAGAAGTCCTCAAGATCAGCATTACACACATATGCGTCAAATTCATTCTTAAAGCCTGCATTGACCATAAAATCGTCTGATGGCCACTCACAAGCTCGCACTTATGCGTCCCTCGGTAGTTCATCGTCTTGCTCACGCATAGCAAGCCTGGGTCCTTTCTTTATTGAGGAACCACCTTGATACATTCTCCTAGACATATTTCTTTTTCTGAAAAATTTCTGAAATTTTAGTAACTTCAAAATAAAAGTGAATAAAACTAAACAAGATTGGTAGGAACTACTCCTACAAGTGCCTAGAGCCTATATCATGCATTAGAATTACTTGGGACCTCATAAATTTAACATGCAAGCTCAAGAAAAGGGTCACCTATGCATCAAAAATTTGCAATGAATAAAGCACTAGAACAAAAACTAATTGGACCAATGGAGGAGTCACATACCAAGCAACAATTTCCCAAAGCAGTTTTGTGAATGGAGCTTTGAGCAAGGAGATCGAAAATCGCAGCAAAATGAGCTAGAACTCATGCTTGAGCTGGATGAGGATTTTTTTGGGAAGAAGATGGAGTGTGTGGGTGTAGGAATAAGTGGAGGGGGCCACCATGGGCCCACGAGACAGGGGGCGCGCCCAGGGGGTGTGGGCGCGCCCTCCACCCTCGTGGCCAGGTGCTTGCCCCTCCTGCAGTGTTTTCAGTGCCTAAAATCCTCAAATATTCCATAAAAAATCATACTGAATTTGCAGGGCATTTGGAGCACTTTTATTTTCGGGATATTTTTTATTGCACGGATAATTCAGAAAACAGACAGATAATACTATTTTTGCTTTATTTATTCTAAATAACAGAAAGTAAAAAGAGGGTACAAAAGGTTGTGCCTTCTAGTTTCATCCATCTCACGATCATCAAAATGAATCCACTAACAAGGTTGATCAAGTCTTGTTAACAAACTCATTCCGAATAACACGGAACCGGAGAAATTTCGAATAATACTAAGTTACCTCAACGGGGATATGCACATCCCCAACAATAAGAATATCATATTTTTTCTTGACAGTAGGAAGAGGAAATTCAAAACCTCCAATAATGATAGTTGGAACTTTTCCAATAGAATTAATGCTATGAACTTGAGATTGTTTCCTCGGAAAGTGTACCGTATGCTCATTACCATTAACATGAAAAGTGACATTGCCTTTGTTGCAATCAATAACAACCCCTGTAGTATTCAAAAAGGGTCTACCAAGGATAATCGACATACTATCGTCCTCAGGAATATCAAGGATAACAAAGTCCGTTAAGATAGTGACATTTGCAACCACAACAGGCACATCCTCACAAATGCCGACAAGTATAGCAGTTGATTTATCAACCATTTGCAAAGATATTTCAGTAGGTGTCAACTTATTCAATTCAAGTCTACAATATAAAGACAGAGGCATAACACTAACACCGGCTCCAAGATCACATAAATCAGTTTTAACATAATTACTTTTAATGGAGCATGGTATAGTTGGTACCCCGGGGTCTCCAAGTTTCTTTGTATTCCACCCTTAAAAGTATAATTAGCAAGCATGGTGGAAATTTCAGCTTTTGGTATCTTTCTTTTATTTGTAATGATATCCTTCATATACTTAGCATAAGGATTCACTTTAAGCATATCAGTTAAGCGCATACGTAAGAAGATAGGTTTAATCATTTCAGCAAAGCGCTCAAAATCCTCATCATCCTTTGTCTTGGATGGTTTAGAAGGAAAAGGCATGGGTTTCTGAACCCATGGTTCTCTTTCTTTACCGTGCTTCCTAGCAACAAAATCTCTCTTATAGTACGTTGATTCTTTGATTGTGGGTTATCAAGATCAACAGCAGGTTCAATCTCTACTTCATTATTTTTGCTAGGTTGAGCATCAACATGAACATTATCATTAACATTATCACTAGGTTCATGTTCATCACCTGATTGTGTTTCAGCATTAGAAATAGAAATGTCATTGGGATTCTCAGGTGTGTCTACAACAGGTTCACTAGAAGCATGCAAAGTCCTATTGTTTTTCTTTTTCTTCTTTTTAGAAGAACTAGGTGCCTCTAAATTATTTCTCTGGGAATCTTGCTCGATTCTCTTAGGGCGGCCTTCAGGATAAAAGGTTCCCGAGTCATTCTACCAGTTCTAGTAGCCACTCTAACAGCAAAGTCATATTTATTATTTAATTCATCGAGCAAATCATTTTGAGCTTTAAGTACTTGCTCAGCTTGAGTGGTAACCATAGAAGCATATTTGCTAATGAGTTTAAGTTCACCTTTAACTCTAGCCATATAATCACTCAAGTGTCCTATCTCGAAAGCATTATTCTTTAATTCTCTACCAACATAAGCATTAAAACTTTCTTGTCTAGCCATAAAGTCATCAAACTCATCTAAGCAAGGGCTATGAAATTTAGTAGAGGGAATTTCAACTTTATCATATCTATAGAGAGAATTTACCTTTACTACCTGTGACGGGTTATCAAGACAACGTGTTTCTTCAACATGCGGTATATTAAGACCATGTATTTCTTCAATAGGTGGTAAATTCTTAACATCTTCAGCTTTAATACCTTTTTCTTTCATTGATTTCTTTGCCTCTTGCATATCTTCAGGACTGAAAAATATAACACCTCTCTTCTTAGGAGTGGGTTTAGGAATAGGCTCGGGAGTTAGCTCAATTGGCTCAGGAATTGCCTCAGGAATTGGCTCGGGAAGAGTCCAATTATTTTCATTAGTCAACATATTATTCAATAGTAATTCAGCTTCGTCGACTGTTCTTTCCCTGAAAACACAACCAATACAACTATCCAAGTAGTCCTTGGAAGCATCGGTTAGTCCATTGTAAAAGATATCAAGTATTTCATTTTTCTTAAGAGAATGATCAGGCAAAGCATTAAGTAATCGGAGAAGCCTCCCCCAAGCTTGTGGGAGACTCTCTTCTTTGATTTACACAAAATTATATATTTCCCGCAAGGCAGCTTGTTTCTTATGAGCAGGGAAATATTTAGCAGAGAAGTAATAAATCATATCCTGGGGACTACGCACACAACCAGGATCAAGAGAATTAAACCAAGTCTTAGCATCACCCTTTAATGAGAACGGAAATATCTTAAGGATATAATAATAGCGAGACTTCTCATCATTAGTAATCAGGGTGGCTATATCATTCAACTTGGTAAGATGTGCCACAACAGTTTTTGATTCAAGGCCATAAAAAGGATTAGATTCAACTAAAGTAATTATTTCAGGATCAACAAAGAATTCATAATCCTTATCAGTAACAAAGATAGGTGAAGTAGCAAAAGCGGGGTCAGGTTTCATTCTAGCATTAAGAGATTGCTGCTTCCATTTAGCTAATAATTTCTTAAGATCATATCTATCCTTGCAAGCAAAGATAGCTCTAGCAGCTTCCTCATTCATAACATAGCCCTCAGGAACAACAGGTAATTCATAATCAGGGGAGAACTTTTATCATCACTATCATCAATAATAGCATCTTCAATAATTTCATTCTCTCTAACCCTAGCAAGTTGTTCATCAAGAAATTCACCTAATGGCAAAGTAGTATCACGCACAGAAGTAGTTTCATCATAAGTATCACGCATAGTGTTGACACCAGATTTTGGCACGGTCAATAACTTATTTAATATGGCCTCAAATGGAGAAGTGATCTTCATGAAAGAGTTCCGTATTGTCGATATGAACATCTTTGAAGTTTGGGTCATCGCAGTCCGATTTCATCTCGAAGGCCGAAACTATACTCAAAGTACTAAGATCTTATATTCAGAGTACAGTTTGGCTGATTAAGCCCCCAAGACGACCTAAAATGGAAACATTATCTACACGGATTATCTTCGTCTCGTTGAAACGATCGATTTTGATATAAAAATCGTTCCAATCCGAGTTCGGATGCAAAAGTTAGAGCCATCGGAATACAGCCCTGTCAGGAGGCAAAAACTGGCGCGCCCCACCAAACACCCTGTCTGATGGGTAGCGCGAGGGATAGCCTATTTTGCGCGACCCATTTGACCCTTAAGATGACCTCTGATCAAAAAAACGTTCAACATAAAAGTTGTTCGTCTCGTTGAAACGGTCAAGATTGCTTTTGGGCTTGTTTCCATCCGAGATAGTTTACCACCACAAAAAAGACCCGCAAGGTGCAGCCAGTTTAAACCGAACAGTTTTGGAAAGTTCGGAGAAAACCAATCCGAATTTGACTAGGGTTTTGGACGTGAATCCAAGTCTTTTCCTTGCACGGGAAGTCCAGCCGCCTCTTATATACCTAAGGGGTGACGGCTGATTGAACAACACACAATCGATCAATCAATCTACTACTTTTCCGTGTCCATCTACTTTTATCTCTCCCCTTGTATCTTTCTTCTCATTCTTCGTCGTTCTTCAAGATTGGAGGCTGAGAATCCACGAGGCTCTAGGGGCGGTAAGACCGAGCTCGAGCAGCCAATCGTCGCCGCGAGCCCTGACGGGGTCCCTCCCGGGCGAGCGGGGCGTCTGGTCCCAAAAGCGCCGGCTTGCTGTCTTGCGTATCGCGCTGGAAGTCGGCCTCCCGCGGTGTGAGTTGCGGAGCATCTCCCTCGGCGCCGCGGGTACACATCGACGTGTTCGTGTGACGCATTCCAGCGTCAACACAATTTTTGGCGACTCCGCTGGGGACGAAGCTTCGAACGGTCTCCGGCCCGTTCTTGCTACAAAGAGATCGTCATCTAGGGTTTGCAGTCTACAAAGGTAATATGAATACCTAATCTTTTTATGTAGATGCAAATAATTCATATGGTGTTACTAGATCGTTCAATGAGTATACTCTATTGGCCAACCCTAGTTTTTTCAATCATGCAACTAACTACGTGCAAGGGCCGATTCAAAGTAATTTATATACTTCAACTTCTTATGATATTAGTAACATGCACCATATGTATCCCAACTCACACGCATCGGCAACCCAGCAAATTCATATGCCGATGAGCAACATGATGAGTTTGATTAATCAATTTGAAACACCCCAAGTTAGAATTTCCAATGCCATACAAGAAAGTGTTTCACCCTTTTATTCATCGGCAGCTAATGTGCAATATAGTAATCCAACCATGCCGATGAATGAGAGAATTGGCCATGCTACTAGTGGCTATTTGGCCAGTTACTCTCAACCGTCATATGCTACACCTCATGTTACTAATTCTTCGGCACCATACACAACTGTAGATGCTCATAATTCGGCTTCACACCTTCCCGGTTATAGCCGAATGAATGTAAATTTTACAGGAACGGTTGTGCCCAACATTGTAGAAAATGAGGTAGTGGTGGCTGCATTGAAGAGTTTAGCACAAAATAAGAGAATTAGTGCTCTTTGCCTTGAACAACATGAAAAGGGGCTATTTCCTGATTATGCCGCAATAAAAGCTAGAGTTTTGCAAGAAGATGAATCTTTGCCAATTCATAAAATTGGCGAGCAAAAGGATGGTCTTACAACAATGCATATGCCTTCACATAGTACTATATAATATTATACACCCCCTACACAATTGCAAAATTTCGGCAACACCCGTGTGTCATTGCTGAAAGAATCTAAAAGCATTGGGGGGCAATCATATCCGGAATGGGATGAAATTGAGAAAAAAACTTAAAGCTAATTTTGCCGCTCACCGTCACAAACAAATAGAAGAAGAATTGGCTCAAATAAAAGAAGCATTGCCAATTGGTACTATCAATGAAAAGAAGGATGATTCGGAACATGAAAGTGCTTCGGTTGAAAAAACCGAATCAAGTAGTATATATTCTGAATCCATCAAATCCAACGAGGCAAGCATTATTGAGAAAGGGCATGGCAAGCATAGGAAAACAACGGTACTTGATTTTTCCGAAGTCAATGAAACCTACTTCTTGCCCTATGAGTTTCGTGCCATAGAAATTGACAAGCCTCAAGGACAAGAACAAGTAGCCGAACAAAGTACGGCTGACATGGATCTTCAAAGCAATGATGCACGGAATCAAGAAAAAGATGATGACAAGGTTTTGGGGAGCCATCCAAAGACGGAGCAAGATGTTCTTCAAGTGGCATGACCATCATGCTCTCCCAACATATTTGAAGAGGTATGCATAGAGAGTAATTTGCCTATTTTCAGATTTGGTCGCAACTTCATTATTGATGCATCTATAAGAAATATTCTCATAAGTAATTTTGAAAGACCAATGAAGAAGGGTAATTTACTTGTTAGCAATAAACTTGTTATGGAACATATCGGTCAACACATTGCGCCATTTATAAAGACCGATAATGACTTATTGTTATAGCCAAAGCTTTTCCCGTTGCTTTATCTAAAGTTCGTATCTAGTTGGGTAGCTTTGCTTATTTCGTGCTTGGCTTGCACTTGGTCTCAATTGAGACATGTGTGTTCTAAATATTTTCGTTTCAGAAGTTTAAAGCCAAGGTTAATTTCTTTTGAGAAATCTGATGCTAATATAATATCTTATCCAAAGACACCGGAGATAGAGTGGAAAACAAAATTTATAGCCGAATGGGGAGATTCCAAATCTGAACCATTCGTTTGCTTATCTCCAAAGCCGTTCACACAACAAGATCGGCTAGAAAACAAGAAGTTTACCTTCAATTCAAGCATGTGTGACCAAATAGTTGATTTATTGCTGAAAAATAAGTACATAAGAATTCTTGGTCACCATGTTGAGCCATCTATCCAAGGACGAATGTATTTTAAGTTGCATGATTCGTTCAAGCATAATTTTAAGGATTGCAACATGTTCCTTCAAATAGTTAAATCGGCCATTGAAAAAGGACGATTGAAGTTTGTTGAAACACCAAGAGATGACCAGTCTATTCTGGTTGGTCCTGATGGCAAAAAGTTTTTGCATCGGCTGCTTCAAGCCGATACATTTAAAGAGAAGGTAAAAACTACAGGTGATGGGATCAAGCTTTCAAGTAAAGAAGTTGTTGAAGAGCATAATGAACATAATCTTGAGGGTGACAATTCCATCGAAGTTACAATGGAGATGCCAAGTACTGGGGGGCAGCAAGCAAATCCAAAGATCGGTGCACGCACAACCAAAGAAAACAAAGGCCGACGTAAGCACAAAGGTAAAAAGCCGAAAGTCACTTTCGCACAACTATTGGAAAAATATCAAAAGAAGAGTGAAGAGAAGAATGCTTATCGGCCAAATCATGCAAAGAAACCAAGATCACCCCCAAGGTGCAAATATGAGGATTGGTATTGGCAAAGTGATAATTTTAATGCAACATATTCATATCCTTATTTTGGGCCGTCAATGCCAATGCCGTGGATGCCTCCCTATGCTCATATAGATACATATACATCATGGGACAGGTATGATACAAGGGCACATTCTACATCTTATTCTAGACCATCTCACCAATACTATATATGCAGCTCAAAGAAGATCAACATTTGAACAATCACGCGTCAAAGACCGTTTCAATCATAAGGAATCGGTCCAGAGCTCAAGGAAGAAGAAAGAGGTGGTCAAGCAGGTTTACCGCATTAAAAGAGATGGTCGTAAGAGTGCAATTTCAGATTTGATCTCAAATGAAAAAGAGCCAATTAAAGTGTTGACATTGGCTACTAAAGGCAATGAGACAAAACAATCAATTGATAAAAATCAGAGTGCCAAATCTGAAGAAAAGAAGTTGAGGGTGCACAAGGCCCAAAAAGAGTTGCCATTTGTTGAAACAAAATCACAGCCGAGATGCCCACTCGGTTTATCGTATTGGTAAAAGAAGGAATTACAAAAACTTAGTGCACAAGAGCTGAAAAAGAAGAACATGGCATGGGTTCCGAAGAGGAGCAGTCAAAATGAAAGTGATGTGCAACCTTCTATTGCAACAAGTGTTACAAAAGTGAAGAAAGAGAAGGATGGAAGCCAAAAACAGTTAAGCCGAAGGTTTGCATCACCCCATCAAAATCTTCGGTTAGCACATCATCCATATTCTTCAACCATACCATTGATGCCTTTGCCATGGAATTCATCATCAGGTATGATAAATTACCCTCCCTGGATTTATTTTAATCCATGGAAGCGACATAATTTTCTGCATCATGAGAGGGTATTACCAAATCTCTATACATTTTATTAGCTACATTTTTTTCTTGCTAATCCAAAGGGCCGAAATATTTGATTGCTATTTCATTTATTTATTTCGGCTATACATGATTTGGTGAATGAATTCTACATGGGCATTATGTTCATGGCCGGTATTTATCTATCGCCCTAATAATATGTCAAAGCATGGCTGATGTAGTATCCTAACATCGTCCTTAGTTCAATTAGAGGCCAAAACGAGGTACATGTTCATTGATATTGCCCTTGTATTTCTAGTACTATGGAGATTATTTTCGACGGTAAATTTGTGGCAATGGCCAAGGTGTTGGTGTTGCTTATTTATCTTCATATGGAGCTATTTTGTGAAGCCTCAGGCCGCTTATAATATTTTTGCACAATCATCAAAGCCGAATATGCATTGTCATTCGGATTGGAGCTTTGCCTTGATATAGGTGCTATATATATTGAGGCTTCCGGTGATTCGTTATTAGTAGTGTAACAAATATCCAAGGGTTATCAATGTTTTGACGGATCACTTATAGTTTATCTTTTGGTATGTCTCGATGCAAGATTTACCTTGGGTTGCTTTGAAATTAATCATATATCTAGGCATGACAATTCGAAAGAGTTGGCACAGCAAGCGTCCGGCTACTATGTTAACCATGGTGTATTGCATTTCTACCAATAGCCGATGCTAGGTCTTGTCAACATAGGTAAGGCCGAATCGAAGCCCACCGCTTCGGCCACTAATGAAAATTTTATGCAGGTGAAGTAAGGATTGAAGGAAGTTCATTCTTGATTATCTGCAAAATCCTAGCGAAAGGGTGAACAATATGGTTCGGAGGATGGTTTTGATCTATGGAACCTTATCACCGGATTGTTATAGAAGCTGAGAAGTTTTCACCCAAGTTTGCATCAAGAGGTTCAAACAAGCAATGGCCGATATAGACTTATCGTCCTAAGAACATGCAAAATGGCCGATGAAGTGTTGACATCGTCCTTAGAACAACCTATGCGGAAGTTATTTTTCGGCACACAAACTTTGCCGAAAAACAGGGGGGCATGTGTTGACACCAGATTTTGGCACGGTCAATAACTTATTTAAGATGGCCTCAAATGGAGAAGTGATCTTCATGAAAGAGTTCCGTATTGTCGATATGAACATCTTTGAAGTTTGGGTCATCGTAGTCCGATTTCATCTCGAAGGCCGAAACTATTCTCAAAGTACTAAGATCTTATATTCAGAGTACAGTTTGGCCGATTAAGCCCCCAAGACGATCTCAAATGAAAACACTATCTACACGGATTGTCTTCGTCTCGTCGAAACGATCGATTTTGATATAAAAATCGTTCCAATCCGAGTTCGTATGCAAAAGTTAGAGCCATCGGAATACAGCCCTGTCAGGAGGCAAAAACTGGCGCGCCCCACCAAACACCCTGTCAGATGGGTAGCGCGAGGGATAGCCTATTTTGCGCGACCCATTTGACCCTCAAGATGACCTCTGATCAAAAAACGTTCAACATAAAAGTTGTTCGTCTCGTCGAAATGGTCAAGATTGCTTTTGGGCTTGTTTCCATACGAGATCGTTTACCACCACAAAAAAGACCCGCAAGGTGCAGCCAGTTTAAACCGAACAGTTTTGGAAAGTTTGGACAAAACCAATCCGAATTTGACTAGGGTTTTGGACGTGAATCCAAGTCTTTTCCTTGCACGGGAAGTCCAGCCGCCTCTTATATACCTAAGAGGTGACGGCCGATTGAACAACACACAATCGATCAATCAATGTACTACTTTTCCGTGTTCATCTACTTTTATCTCTCCCCTTGTATCTTTCTTCTCGTTCTTCGTCGTTCTTCAAGATTGGAGGCTGCGAATCCACGAGGCTCTAGGGGCAGTAAGACCGACCTCGAGCAGCCAATCGTCGCCGCGAGCCCTGACGGGGTCCCTCCCGGGCGAGTGGGGCATCTGGTCCCAAAAGCGCCGGCTTGCTGTCTTGCGTATCGCGCTGGAAGTCGGCCTCCCGCGGTGTGAGTTGCGAAGCATCTCCCTCGGCGCCGCGGGTACACATCGACGTATTCGTGTGACGCGTTCCAGCTTCAACACATAGCAGAAGTGGCATCATCAATAACATGCGACATATCAGAATTCATAGCAGTAGCGGGTTTAGGTGTCGCAAGCTTACTAATAACAGAAGGAGAATCTAGTGCAGAGCTAGATGGCAGTTCCTTACCTCCCCTCGTAGTTGAGGGAAAAATCTTGGTTCTTTCGTCTTTCAAGTTCCTCATAGTGATCAACAGATATAAATCCCAAGTGACTCAAATAATAGAGCTTTGCTCCTCGGCAACGGCGCCGGAAATTAGTCTTGATAACCCACAAGTCTAGGGGATCACAACAGCTTTCGAGGGTAGAGTATTCAACCCAAATTTATTGATTCGACACAAGGGGAGCCAAAGAATATTCTTAAGTATTAGGAGTTGAGTTGTCAATTCAACCACACCTGGATAACTTAGTATCTGCAGCAAAGTATTTAGTAGCAAAGTAGTATGATAGTAATGGTAACAGTGACAAAAGTAAAGATAGCAGTTTTGTAGTAATAGTAACAGTAGCAACGGAAAAGTAAATAAGCGAAGCACAATATGTGAAAAGCTCGTAGGCATTGGATCAGTGATGGATAATTATGTCGGATGCGATTCCTCATGTAATATCTATAACATAGGGTGACACAGAACTAGCTCCAGTTCATCAATGTAATGTAGGCATGTATTCCGAATATAGTCATACGTGCTTATGGAAAAGAACTTGCATGACATTTTTGTCCTACCCTCCCGTGGCAGCGGGGCCCTAGCGGAAACTAAGGGATATTAAGGCCTCCTTTTAATAGAGAACCGGAACAAAGCATTAGCACATAGTGAATACATGAACTCCTCAAACTACGTCATCACCGAGAAGTATCCCGATTTCACTACGGGGTTGTCGGATCATAACACATAATAGGTGACTATAGAATTGCAAGATAGGATCAAGAACACACATATATTCATGAAAACATAATAGGTTCATATCTGAAATCATGGCACTCGGGCCCTACTGACAAGCATTAAGCATAGCAAAGTCATAGCAACATCAATCTCAGAACATAGTGGATACTAGGGATCAAACCCTAACAAAACTAACTTCATTACATGGTAAATATCATCCAACCCATCACCGTCCAGCAAGCCTACGATGGAATTACTCACGCACGACGGTGAGCATCATGAAATTGGTGATGGAGGATGGTTGATGATGACGACGGCGACGAATCCCCCTCTCCGGAGCCCCGAACGGACTCCAGATCAGCCCTCCCGAGATTGATTAGGGCTTGGCGGCGGCTCCGTATCCTAAAACGCGATGAAACTTTCTCTCTGATTTTTTTTCTCTGTGAAATGGAATACATGGAGTTGGAGTTGAGGTCGGTGGAGCTTCAGGGGCCCACGAGACAGGGGGACGCACCCAGGGGGTGGGCGCGCCCCTCACCCTCATGGACAGGGTGTGGGCCCCCTGGCCTTGATTCTTTCGCCAGTATTTTTTATATTTTCTAAAACTTATCTCCTTGGATTTTCAGGTCATTCCGAGAATTTTTGTTTTCTGCACAATAAACAACACCATGGCGGTTCTGCTGAAAACAACGTCAGTCCGGGTTAGTTTCATTCAAATCATGCAAGTTAGAGTCCAAAACAAGGGCAATAGTGTTTGGAAAACTAGATACGTTGGAGGCGTATCGGGGCTCATCATCGCTTCCTCATAGTTCGTAGGTTCATCATGGTCTAGTAACATGACTTCCAGAATAGGATTACCGTACCACTCTAGTGCGGACCGTACTCTGGTTGACCTACGAGGTTTGGTATTGACCTGATCTAAAGTTTCATGATCATTATCATTAACTTCCTCACTAATTGATGTAGGTATCACTGGAACTGATTTTTGTGATAAACTACTTTCCAATTCGGGAGAAGGTACAATTACCTCATCAACTTCTACTTTCCTCCCACTCACTTCTTTCAAGAGAAACTCCTTCTCTAGAAAGGATCCATTCTTAGCAACAAATATCTTGCCTTTGGATCTGTGATAGAAGGTGTACCCAACAGTTTCCTTTGGGTATTCTATGAAGACGCACTTCTCCGATTTGGGTTCGAGCTTATCGGGTTGAAGCTTTTTCACATAAGCATCGCAGCCCCAAACTTTAAGAAACGACAGCTTTGTTGCCAAACCATAGTTCATACGGTGTCGTCTCAACGGATTTTGACGGTGCCCTGTTTAACGTGAATGCAGCTGTCTCTAATGCATAATCCCAAAACGATAGTGGTAAATCGGTAAGAGACTTCATAGATCGCACCATATCTAATAAAGTGCGGTTACGACGTTTGAACACACCATTACGTTGTGGTGTTCCAAGTGGCGTGAGCTGTGAAACTATTCCACATTGTTTTAAATGAAGGCCAAACTCGTAACTCAAATATTCACCTCCACAATCAGATCGTAGAAATTTATATTTTCTTGTTACAATGATTCTCCACTTCACTCTGAAATTCTTTGAACTTTTCAAATGTTTCGGACTTGTGTTTCATTAAGTAGATATACCCATATCTGCTCAAATCATCTGTGAAGGTCAGAAAATAATGATACCTGCCATGAGCCTCAACACTCATTGGACCACATACATCGGTATCTATTATTTCCAATAAGGCATTAGCTCATTCGATTGTTCCGGAGAACGGAGTTTTAGTCATCTTGCCCATAAGGCACGGTTTCACAAGTATCAAATGATTCATAATCAAGTGATTCCAAAAGCCCATCAGCATGGAGTTTCTTCATGCGCTTTACACCAATATGACCTAAACGGCAGTGCCACAAGTATGTTGCACTATCATTATCAACTTTGCATCTTTTGGCATAAATATTATGAATATGTGTATCACTACGATCGAGATTCAATAAACCATCAACATTGGGTGTATGATAGTAGAAGGTTTTATTCATGTAAATAGAATAACAATTATTCTCTGTCTTAAATGAATAACTGTATTGCAATAAACATGATCTAATCATATTCATGCTCAACGCAAACACCAAATAACATTTATTCAGTTTCAACACTAATCCCGAAAGTATAGGGGTTGTGCAATGATGATCATATCAATCTTGGAACCATTTCCAACACACATGGTCACTTCACCCTCAACTAGTCTCTATTTATTCTGCAACTTCTATTTCGAGTTACAAATCTTAGCAACCAAACAGGTATCAAATACCCAGGGGCTACTATGAGCACTAGTAAGGTACACATCAATAACATGTATATCAAATATACCTTTTTTCACTTTGCCATCCTTCTTATCCACCAAATATTTGGGGTAACTCCGCTTCCAGTGACCATTTCCTTTGCAATAGAAGCACTCAGTTTCAGGCTTAGGTCCAACTTTGGGCTTCTTTACGGGAGTGACAACTTGCTTGCCATTCTTCTTGAAGTTCCCTTTCTTTCCCTTTGCCCTTTTCTTGAAACTAGTGGTCTTGTTTAATCATCAACACTTGATGTTTTTTTCTTGATTTCTACCTTCGTTGATTTCAGTATCACGAAGAGCTCGGGAATTGCTTTCATCATCCCTTGCATATTATAGTCCATCACTAAGTTCCAGTAACTTGGTGATGGTGACTAGAGAACTCTGCCAATCACTATTTTATCTGGAAGATTAACTCCCACTTGATTCAAGCGATTGTAGTACCCAGACATTGTGAGCACATGCTCACTAGCTGAGCTATTCTCCTCCATCCTTTTAGGCGAAGTACTTGTTAGAGGTCTCATACCTCTTGACACGGGCATGAGTCTGAAATACTAATTTCAGCTCTTGGAACATCTCATATGCACCATGGCGTTTGAAAACGTTTTTGAAATCCCGGTTCTAAGTCGTAAAGCATGGTGCACTATACTATCAAGTAGTCATCATATTGAGCTAGCCAGACGTTCATAACGTCTGCATCTGCTCCTGCAATAGGTCTATCACTTAGCAGTGCATCAAGGACATAATTCTTATGTGCATCAATGAGGATAAACCTCAGATCACGGACCCAGTCCGCATCATTGCTACTATCATCTTTCAACTTAGTTTTCTCTAGGAACATATCAAAAAACATAGTGAAGTGATACGTCTCCAACGTATCTATAATTTTTTATTGTTCCATGCTATTATATTACCCATTTTGGATGTCTATGGGCTTTATTTTACACATTTATATCATTTTTGGGACTAACCTACTAACCGGAGGCCCAGCCCGTATTGCTGTTTTTTTTTGCCTATTTCAGTATTTCGAAGAAAAGGAATATCAAACGGAGTCCAAACAGAATGAAACCTTTGGGAGCGTGATTTTTGGAACGAACGTGATCCGGAGAGCTTGGAGTGCAAGTCAAGAAGCACCCGAGGCCCCCACGAGATAGGAGGTCGCCCCCCCCCCCCCCCCGTAGGGTGCACCCCCTGTCTCATGGGCCCCTCGGGTGGCCACCGACATACTTCTTCCTCCTATATATACCTACGTACCCCGAAAACATCCAAGGGCACCACGAAACACAATTTCCACCGCCGTAACCTTATGTATCCGCAAGATCCCATCTTGGAGCCTTCACTGGCACCCTGCCGGAGGGGGAATCGACCACGGAGGGCTTCTACATCAACATCCTTGCCCCTCCGATGAGTTGTGAGTAGTTTACCACAGACCTACGGGTCCATAGTTATTAGCTAGATGGCTTCTTCTCTCTTTCTGGATCTCAATACAATGTTCTCCCCCTCTCTTGTGGAGATCTATTCGATGTAAACTCTTTTTGCGGTGTGTTTGTCGAGATCCGATGAATTGTGGGTTTATGATCAAGTTTATCTATGAATAATATTTGAATCTTCTCTGAATTCTTTTATGTATGACTGAGCTATCTTTGCAAGTCTCTTCGAATTATCAGTTTGGTTTGGCCTACTAGATTGGTCTTTCTTGCCATGGGAGAAGTGCTTAGCTTTGGGTTCAATCTTGCGGTGTCCTTACCCAGTGACAAAAAGGGTTGCAAGGCACGTATTGTATTGTTGCCATCAAGGATAGCAAGATGGGGTTTATATCATATTGCATGAGTTTATCCCTCTACATCATGTCATCTTGCTTAATGCGTTACTCTGTTCTTATGAACTTAATACTCTAGATGCAGGCAGGAGTCGGTCGATGTGTGGAGTAATAGTAGTATATGCAGGCAGGAGTCGGTCTACTTGTTATGGACGTGATGCCTATATACATGATCATGCCTAGATAATCTCATAACTATGCGCTTTTCTATCAATTGCTCGACAGTAATTTGTTCACCCACCATAATACTTATGCTATCTTGAGAGAAGCCTCTAGTGAAACCTATGGCCCCCGGGTCTATCTCTTATCATATTTGCTTTCAATCTACTTTTATTTGCATCTTTACTTTTTGCATCTATATTATGAAATACCAAAAATATATTTATCTTATCATACTATCTTTATTAGATCTCACTTTCGCAAGTGGCCGTGAAGGGATTGACAACCCCTTTATTGCGTTGGTTGCGAGTTCTTTGTTTGTTTGTGTAGGTGCGTGGGACTTTTGAGGAGCCTCCTACTGGATTGATACCTTGGTTCTCAAAACTGAGGGAAATACTTACGCTACACTTGCTGCATCACCCTCTCCTCTTCGAGGAAAACCAACGCAAGCTCAAGACGTAGCAAGAAGGATTTCTGGCGCCGTTGTCGGGGAGGTCTTAGCTCAAGTCAAGAAATACCAAGTACCCATCAGAAACCTATCTCCCTCGCATTTACATTATTTGCCATTTGCCTCTCGTTTTCCACTCCCCCACTTCACCCTTGCCATTTTATTCGCCCTCTCTTTCCCAATCTCCTCCTCTCTTGTTCGCTTGCCTTTTTCTGTTTGCTTGTGTGTTGGTTTACTTGTTGCCATGGCGCAAGATAATACCAAATTGTGTGATTTCTCGAATACCAATAATAATGATTTCCTTAGTACTCCAATTACCCCTCTTAATGATGTTGAGTCTTGTGAAATCAATACCGCTTTGCTGAATCTTGTTATGAAATATCAATTTGTCAGCCTTCCTAGTGAAGATGCCGCTACTCATCTAAACAATTTTGTTGATTTGTGTGATATGCAAAAGAAGAAAGATACTGAAAGTGCTAGTATCGACTAGAGGGGGGGGGGGGGGGTGAATAGGCGATTTTTATGAAAGTCTTCAAAACTTGGAAGTTTCGAAGACAAACAACAGAAACAACCTAATTGCTATGCAGCGGAAGATAAGCTACCCTAAACAAGCCATAGTCAAGTATGTAATGAGGTGAAAGTACAGGACTAATAGCAGTTAGGTAGTAAGGATCAAGATGGAAGATAGTGTGAAGCCAATCAACAATAGTAGTCAAGCAATGAAGTCAAACAGATAAACAGAAAAGCAATGACTTCATGAAGACAAACTTAAGTAAGGTTGGAAGGGATAGAACCAGTAGCTTGTTGAAGACACAGGATTTGTTGGACCAGTTCCAGTTGCTGTGACAATTGTACGTCTGGTTAGGGAGGCTGAGATTTAGCTCAGAAGACCGTGTCTTCACCTTATTCCCCTTGAGCTAAGGACACCCAGTCCTCGCCCAATCACTCTGGTAAGTCTTCAAAGGAGACTTCCAAACCGTCACAGACTTTGTTCACCGGCAATCCACAATGACTCTTGGATGCTCAGAACGCGACGCCTAACCGGCTGGAGGATACACAGTCCTCATGTGTAATAAGTCTTCAGGTCACATAGACAGAAAGACTTCAGTGATGCCTAACACTCTTTAGCTCTGGGTGTTTGGGCTTTGTCCTCGCAAGGATTTCTCTCTCTCAAATGCTTCGAGGTGGGTTGCTCTCAAATGACAAAAGCCGTGCACAAACTCTGAGCAGCCACCAATTTATGGTGTAGGGGGTGGGCTGTTTATAGCCACTAGGCAACCCGACCTGATTTGTCCAAAATGACCCTGGGTCACTAAGGAACTGACACGTGTTCCAACGGTCAGATTTCAAACACACGCGGCAACTTTACTTGGGCTACAAGCAAAGCTGACTCATCCAGCTCTGGATAAGATTTGCTCTCATTGTCTTCGCTCGAAGACATAGGATTTGGGTTGAGCATCACTTCAGTCACTCTGACTTAGTTCACTTGGACCCCACTTAACAGTACGGTGGTTCCTATGACTCAACAAAGAAGAAAATAAACAGCGAAACCACACAGTCTTCGCGCTCCAAAGTCTTCACACAATGTCTTCTCATGTCATAGTCTTCAATATGAATATCTTCTCATACCACCATTGTCTTCAATGTCTTCATACATTTTTAGGGGTCATCTCCGGTAGGTAAACCGAACCAATGAGGGACACTACCTGCGTTATCCTGCAATTCTCACAAACGCATTAGTCCCTCAACCAACTTTGTCGTCAATACTCCAAAACCAACTAGGGGTGGCACTAGATGCACTTACAATCTCCCCCATTTTGGTGATTGATGACAAACTGGTTGAAGTTTTCAATGGGGATAAAGTATGTGAAATTGTAAGGATAGGGAATTGTCTTCATAAGTTGCAAGGGCTCCCCCTGAAGATGTGCATATAAGTAATTTGCTTTTGGATTACAAATGCACATGGCAGGTTGTACTTGTGGAGATCCACTTCAACTTATGAAGCTAATTCATCATGCATGAAATGATATAGCAAGTAATATGACATGCATAATGAAAAATGGACGTCTGCAGAATGATCTAAGTGCGGAAGTTATCATCGCACATGCGGAATTTATCATCGCATCATAGTAAAGCAAATAAGTAGCAGAAGTAGCAGACGACCATCAAGTTTAGGTGTTACAACTCAAAGAACCAAATGTTTCAAACGCAAGAGCTGTAAGCACGCAGCACGCAGCAAAATATAATGCAACCGCCCATATGAACCCGCTTGAAGACTATCAACTCATACGCTTCACCCCATTTTGTCAGTAATGACCAAAAAGGTTTGAAGACATAGAGCATCTACTCGTCAGGAGTAGGTGAGGCAGCAGGGTTGTCGTCGTTGGTGGGCGGTGCAGACGAGCTTGGTGCAGTGTTGATGCACGCAGTAGTAGTTGGAGGTGGTGAAGTAGCGTCATCTTCATCATCGATCACTCTGGCATTAACTGTTGTCGCAGAAGAGGAATATTCAGAGTCTTCAAGCGATGGAGTTCGACGCAGGGTAGCAGTCCTTGGAGGAGTGGAGTCGAACTGGAATCTTTCATTGAAGCCATCATCTTGAAGATTAGCTTCAGCACTGAGCAGAGTCAAACTCTTCCATGATCTTCGGCAAGTTTCATGAGCAACAAAGGCATTCTTGGTGGCAAGGTTGCGAATGCGATTGGCATCCACCAAGAGGCTTTGCATTTGGCGCTTGAGCCAGAAATGATGCTTATCCTGCTTCTGATGAAGAGCCACTAGAAGCTCTCGGTCATTAAGAACACGAGAACGCTTCCGAGGCCTTTGCGCAATGGTGCTTTCAGTGGCTTCAGTTGGCGCTCTGTGAGGCAGACGGGTGTTACCAGCTAGTGGGTAGAATCTTGTTGCTGCTTGAACACCTTCAATAGGCTGAGTGAAGCTTTGGTGCTCAATGTTCTGAAGACAAAGCGGCATCTTGGCAGGGTTAGAGTATACAGCATCAACTGACATATCAACCTCGGGCAGAAATATTATGTGATTGCGAGCAGAGGGCTGATAATTGATTGATGAGTGTCGCTTGATGAGGCGCATGACCCATGGAGCATAAAACTTCAGACCAAATAGGTCAGAGCCGGAAGCAGCAAGTTGCCTTATGAAGAATTCCTGAGTGTTGAAGCTGATGCCATTGAGAATATAGAAGACCAAAGTCTTCATGGCTCCTTCAAGCTTGGCCGATGATGAGTGTCCCTTGACTGGCCATAGAGTTCGCGTGATGATATGATATATGGTGCGAGGCAGATACTCAAGGTCTTCAACAAAGGAATGTGTGGGATACTTAGCGTCAGATGGCAAGGGCTTCATCATGCTCAGCATCTGGCTCATATTGGGTTCTCGCTTGTGAAAGATGCTCTCCACAGCATTGCGGTGTAGCTGACAGTTAGGCTCATACAGTTCTCCAGGAGTGGCTAGCCCAGTAAGCTCGATGATATCCATGGCTTTGGCTTCATGATGGACATTTCCAATCATCCACTCGAGAACCCATGTCTTGATGTCTCTGTAGTAGCCGCGAATGTGCAGAGTGGCATAGAATTGAAGCAATAGCTCTTCATTCCGATGTTCCTTGTCTGTCACAAAATGGAGCAGACCAGCATCACGAAAGCAATCGAGTGCTTCTTCCAAGCACGGCAGTCCAGCAATAGCTTCAGTGTCAAGGCGCATATGGGGGAAATGCGCCCTTGATCATATAGCACGCATGAGTAATAGCTTCTCTGCTGATAGCTCCAGAACCGATCTGATGAAATCTTCGGCTTGGAGTAGGGGTTCTTGGCGTTGTCAAAGAAGGTATTGTGGCTCTTGAAGCCATTTGCATTGAAGGACCCAGGGGAGTTGGCAGTACCTGGAAACCTTGGCAATCTTGGCTTTGGCTTCTGGACCTGAGGCCTATGCTCAACATGATAGTCAAATTGGGGTCCTGAGGCAGAAGGCGGAGGCACCAGAATGGGCCATCGGACAGTGACAAGCTGACCGTGATCGTATGCTTGCTCAATAGTGTGAGGCCTTGGTGGCGGAACAGGAGCAGGGGCAACATCAGAGGGTTCAGGCTGCACAACAGGTGCTTCGGGAGCAGTTGTCATATTTGCTTCAGGTGCAGCCTCCTCATGAGCGTCAGATTCAGTGGCCACATTTGCTTCAGGCACAGTGGCCTCATTGGTTTCAGGCACACTGGTTGGTGCAGGCTCCACATTGGCATCAGCCATGACTACGTCACTGGCTTCATTGGCATTGGTGGTGGCAGCCTCAACATTGTCAACCTCCTCTTGACGAACAGGAGGGTCGGGCACAGGCATGTTCAAATCATGAACTGCTTCTTCTTCAATCGCTGGGGGAGTTGGTACACGAACTTCTTCTTCTTCAATAGCAGGGGGGTTGGTACACGTACTTCTTCTTCTTTCTCTTCAGCTGATGCAGCCGGAATGTCTTCGGCAGCATGTGCTTCAGACACGGAGACGTTCACTGTTGGAGCTGGTTCAGAGAATACTTGTCGTGCAACAGGTGGACATTGCACTTCTCCTTCAGGAACGCTCGACAGAGGGACTTCAGGCCTTTGTCCTCTTCGAAGCCTGCGAAGCGCTGGCTTCAAGTTAGGAGATGGACTTGGCTGAGCCTGAAAGTCTTCAGCCTCTTCTTGCACCGGGGGTGTAGCTTGTTGTTGTTGTTGGGGAGTACTGGGGGAGTCTTGTTATTGTTGTGGGTGATCAGCCCACGAAGCATCCTGAGCAATTGGCGTCAATGGACGACCAATGCTGATGAGTTTGCTGTTCGTATGTACAGGCGATGATACCACTTGATGTTCGATCTGAGGAAGAACTTCATCATCATTTACATTGTCATCTTGACCAATGTCTACAACAGCGTTGGGTTCAGCTGCTGGAATATCTTCAGTCGCATGAGCCTCTGTGGTAGCAGGCTCATAGACAACCATTCTTCATTCTTGATGTACGGACACAGGGCGGACCACAGAAATGGGTTCAACGACTAAGGGCTCTGTGGAAGCAGCCCTAGTCTTCTTGGTCTTGCGCTTCGTCTTGGAGGGAGCGGCATCAGAAGCTTCAGCATTCTTTCTCTTTCTCGCATCAGCCTCGGCATCCTTTGTCTTCTTCTGTTCTGAAGCGGTTGTGGTGACCTTTGGATTCGAGCCAGTCATGCTGCTCGGGAAGAGAATGCGAGGGGCTTCTTGCCTTGAAGGCTCAGGCTGTTCAGCAGGGTGCTTCTTCTTCCTCTTTGCAGCCATCCTGGGGTCAATGCCTGGACGGCCAAGGGACTTGCGCTTCCCAGCCTCATTATAGGCAAGCACACACTTATCAGCCAAAAGCTTCATGCGTTCTCGAGAGCCCTGAGCTTCTTGGCGTTTCTTCAGAAAAGCTTCTTTGAGCTCATGGAGCATAACCTTGAAGTTGCGGACGTCTTGAACATTCAGATTGGCCACATGCTTCTTGAATTGAGCCTTCTCAAAATCAATCTTGTTTTTGAGCTCAACGATGCGCTAAGCCAGAGCTAGCTCAGAAGCAATGGCGCCATTGAAGGCGACACTGAGGCCAATTGGGAGTTGTAAATCTTCAAAGCTGACGTTGGGGGTGTCGAACCACTCATCAATGAAATTGTGAATGATGGACACATCAAAGAGAGGCAGGTTGCTGAAGATTTCTGCTTCTTCCTTGCTCTTTATTAGCTGCTCAAGAGCATCATCAGCAAGATCTTCATCACTTGATAGATCAATGGGTTCGTCACACAAAATTGCGGCAGGAGTCAAGGCTCGCTGATCAGTTGGTCTAACAAGTTGTTTCTTCTTGTCCGTTCTCTTAGAGACATGGGACAGATCTTCAGATTGCACACTGGCTTCAGGAGGTGCATTGGCCAGGGGCTTCGCACGCAAAGTCTTCGGAGGTGGCTTTGCAGCTGAGGTTGAAGCCTTCGACTTCTTTTGCTTCTGCGGCTTTGGAGGAGGAGGAGCAGGGGCTTCATCAGAGTCAGCACCATTGTCAGAATGATCAACTCTGGCGCCTTGGACCATGATGTAGGTGATGAGGCCGTCAAGGTTGGCGTAGGGGCCAATGACATTGGGATTAGCTTCACGGGAGCCATCAGCACAAGGAGCAAAGGGACCTGGGTTGAAGTCCAAACCCAAGGCCTTCTTGTTCTTCTTGGCCGAAGCCACAGCAAACTGATAGTTGCGCTTGAAGAGAGAATCGTCACGACACCAGAGTAGTGAAGTGGGATCTGTGTTCGCGGGCTGTGGCCCACGGACCATACATGGATAGAAGCCTTGCTCAATGGCTTCAGCTCGGCTCTTGGGTTGAAGGCCTCAATAGAGGATATCGCCCCAAGGTCGTTTGATGGCATGCTTCTCTGCATATTCCTTTGTGACAAACTTATACTTGAACCACTCCTCAGCCCAATAGCGTCGAATCCATTGGATTCGCGTTTTTCTCTGATGATAGTTCTCTTCTGGATCTGTCTTGTACAGTTCTGCTAAATCATCAGGCAGATCCTTAGATGTACCTTCTCTGTGCTGTCTGCCACCCTTCCTTGCTAATTTTTCTGTTGCCATGAACTTTAAACTGAAAGGCTTCAATACGTTCAAAGGCTTCAGAGATTTGCGCTTGCTGGTTAAGCAGGAACTGGCTTCAGGAGAATTTATATGATGCTGCAAGTATTCTGCAAACAAATGCAGACTATGAGAACCAAGGGATTCTCCCATGGACATGTACCTGTGACAGCATTAGAGATGCGAGGGAAGGGGAAGAGGTCATATGCATTCTCAGAAGATTTTGAAGATAAATCAGTTTGAAGACATTGACCTCATGTTGCGAAGACATTCACTTATATAGATGAGTTGGTTCCAGATTTGTACCAATCCGTGAATAAGTACAAGTGAGGAATCAAACTAGTAGAAATCTAAGTGAATCGACTAAGCAGTATGAGATGCAGACGGAATAGATCTAGCTTTGAATAGACAGAAACTACTTTCGGTAAACAGGATGAATCTTGAAGATAAAAAAGGTGGTAAAAATAGAATTATAATTACCGCACGAAGAACTGCTAGATGGAGAAGAATAGGAGACCGAGCAGTTCAGCCCACCGTGCCCTAACTTGGCGACGGAGGACACCTACAGCGACGGCGGAGAGGACGATGTCCGCGGCCGGTGTGAGGACGGCGTCGGAGAAGTCACGGCAGCTAAGCGCTTCGTCGTAGGCGTCGTCGCGAGCTAGTGGTGGCGCTAGGGTTTTGACGGAGGTGGAGAGGTGGAAGAAGTATTTCTTTACCGCAGGGGGACAGGTATTTATAAGTAGGTGAGAGACACAGCGCAATTACGCTGGTGCCCCTGGCGGTTCACATCTGAGGGGCACGTGGCAAGCATGCAACACCCTTAGGGTTGTCCCACGTTCCCACGCCCGCCAGGCATGTCGGAGAGTTGTTCCGGGTTCTCCAGATTTCAACAGTAAAGATAAGCCATTAAGAACAGATTTAATGTTTGTCTCTTTGCCTTCTGCTGACTAGGACGCAGAAAAGACATTCGACAGTTTCAACAGAATGCATATGATTGGGACAGATAGATTTTGAGATAGTTAGCATAGAGAGGTTAGGGTCCGATCACATTCACTTAGTTCAAAAGATCCAATCTTGAAGACATAGCTATAAGTGAATGCTGTAGAGGACAGAACGCTAGTATATATATATCAGAAAGCAATCAAATCATCATAGTGCAGAAAGTCGTGAAGACAAATGGAAACTGAAGACAAACCAAATTCGAAGTCATTGCAATATAACGCCTTGAGCGAAACACTTCAAACAAGAAAAGTTGGTGGTGGCGTTACCCACCGTATAGGAAGTATTAGACCCAGACACGGCGCACAATTATCATGGCGCTCCGAAGTCAAATTCCATGTTAATGTATTCACACTCAGAGTGTAAATCTTCATTGATTGAAGATATACATTACTTTGTGTGTTGCACATCTAAGTCATCAACATGCATAAGTGTTAGGATGTGTGCTTGATCACAGGACATTAGAGGATTCCATGATATTTAGCTCACACCGTAACTTGCAAAACCTTTTCTCATCCAAGGGCTTTGTGAAGATATCTGCCAGTTGCTCTTCTGTGTTGACGTGAATGATATCGATATCTTTCTTCATAACATGATCTCTGAGAAAGTGATGACGAATTTCAATGTGCTTTGTCTTCGAGTGTTGGACAGGATTGTTGGCTATTTTGATGGCACTCTCGTTGTCGCAGAAGAGAGGTACTTGTTTCAGGTTGATGCCATAATCCTTGAGAGTTTGCTTCATCCATAGAAGCTGAGCACAACAGGATCCAGCAGCAATGTATTCAGATTCAGTAGTTGAGAGTGATACACAGTTCTGCTTCTTCGAAGACCAACAGACAAGTGATCGACCAAGAAAATGACATGTGCTAGATGTAGACTTGCGATCCACCTTGTCACCAGCATAATCAGCATCCGAGAATCCAACCAAATCGAATCTTGAGCCCTTGGGATACCATAATCCGAGTGTTGGGGTGTAAGCCAAATGTCGAAGAATTCGCTTCAAAGCTAAGTGATGCGATTCCTTTGGTGCCGCTTGGTACCGAGCACACATGCAAACACTAAGCATAACATCTGGCCTAGATGCACATAAATAAAGCAAAGAACCAATCATGGAGCGGTATACCTTTTGATCGAACTCTTTACCATTGTCGTTGGGACCAAGATGGTGCTTGGCTGGCATTGGCGTCGCGTAGCCTTTGCAATCTTCCATTCCAAACTTCTTCAGACAATCTTTGAGGTATTTCTCTTGAGATACGAAGATGCCATTCCTCTGCTGACGAATTTGAAGACCAAGGAAGAACTTCAGCTCACCCATCATGGACATTTGATATTGCTCTTGCATCATGTACCCAAACTCATCACTGTACTTCTGGTTGGTGCATCCGAAGATTATGTCATCCACATATATTTGGCACACAAACAGTTCATCATCATATGTGTCGTGAAGAGAGTGGGATCGAGGGATCCGGGTTTGAAGCCTTTGCTCTTCAGGAAGTCCTTGATTGTATCATACCAGGCACGAGGGGCTTGTTTGAGGCCATACAGTGCCTTGTTTAGCTTGTACACCATATCAGGATGTTTTGGATCTTCAAAGCCAGGTGGTTCTGCGACATATACTTCTTCTTCAATCTTGCCATTGAGAAATGCACTCTTCACGTCCATTTGATATAGCAAGATATTGTGATGATTTGCGTAGGCTAGCAGTATGCGAATAGCTTCAGCCTAGCAACAGGAGCAAATGTTTCATCGAAGTCAATTCCTTCAACTTGAGTGTATCCTTGAGCCACAAGACGTGCTTTGTTTCTGACGACTTGACCATGCTCATCTTGCTTGTTTCGATATATCCATTTTGTTCCAATAATGTTATGCTTGCGAGGATCAGGTCGCTTGACAAGTTCCCAGACATTGTTTAGTTTGAACTGTTGA
Organism: Triticum timopheevii; assembly: GCA_963921465.1. Lineage (NCBI taxonomy): Eukaryota > Viridiplantae > Streptophyta > Magnoliopsida > Poales > Poaceae > Triticum > Triticum timopheevii. The sequence continues at coordinate 353,586,838 of OY997264.1, forward strand.
AGTTCTTCTTGCATGGCTTGAATAAATTCAGGTTCCATAAAAGCTTCAGCAACTTTCTTGGGTTCTGATATTGACACAAATGAAAAGTGCCCACAGAAGTTTGCTAGCTGTGTTGCTCTTGATCGAGTGAGCGGACCAGGTGCATTGATGCTGTCGATTATCTTCTCTATTTGAACTTCATTTGCAACACGTGGATGAACAGGACGAAGATTTTGCTCTGGCTGACCATTGTCATCATTGGGAGGATTGTCTTCGGACTGAGCATTGTCTTCAGGTTGATTTGGTGCAGAGATGATGAGTTCCTCTTCAGGTTGTGCTTCAGAGGGCATGATTTCACCAGTTCCCATCAGCTTGATTGCCTCGTTTGAAGGAGCTTCATCCAGTGTACTTAGCAGGATCTCTCTCTGTGAACCATTGGTTTCATCAAATATCACATCCACAGTTTCAACGATTTTGTAGAGATAAAGGTTGAAGACTCTGTAGGAGTGTGAATCCTTTCCATAGCCAAGAATGAAGCCTTCATGAGCCTTAGGTGCAAATTTTGACTTGTGATGGGGATCCTTTATCCAGCATCTTGCTCCAAATACTCTGAAGTAACTGACATTTGGCTTCTTGCCAGTAAGCAGCTCATATGATGTTTTGTTCAGAAGCTTATGAATGTATACACGGTTGATGATGTGACATGCTGTATCAATAGCTTCAGGCCAGAACTTTCTTGGTGTCTTGTACTCATCTAACATTGTTCGAGCCATCTCAATGAGGGTTCTGTTTTTGCGCTCAACAATGCCATTTTGCTGAGGTGTGTATGGAGCAGAGAACTCATGAGTGATTCCCATTGTATCCAGATACAGATCAAGTCCAGTGTTCTTGAATTCAGTGCCATTGTCACTTCTAATGTGCTTGATCTTCACACCATAGTTGTTCATTGCTCGATTTGCAAAGCGTCTGAAGACATCTTGCACTTCAGTCTTGTACAGAATTATATGAACCCATGTGTATCTTGAGTAGTCATCAACAATGACGAAGCCATAGAGACAGGCAGTTGTTGTGAGGGTGGAGTAGTAAGTAGGTCCAAATAAGTCCATATGTAACAGCTCGAAGGGTTGAGATGTTGTCATGATTGTCTTCGAGGGGTGCTTTGCCCTTGTCATCTTTCCAGCTTCACAGGCACCACACAGATGATCCTTCTTGAACTTAACATCTTTGATGCCAATGACATGCTTCTTCTTGATGAGAGAGTGTAAGTTCCTCATGCTAGTATGTCCCAGCCTTCGATGCCAGAGCCAGCATTCTGAAGCTTTTGTGAGAAGACATACGGCAAGCTGTGGACCTGCTGAGAAATCTACCATGTACAGATCATCTTTTCGATACCCTTCAAAGACTAGAGATTTGTCAGATTCCATTAGTACAAGACAACGATATTTGCCAAATATCACTATCATGTTCAGGTCACAAAGCATTGAGACAGACATTAAGTTGAAACCAAGGGATTCAACAAGCATCACTTTATCCATGTGTTGATCCTTTGAGATTGCAACTCTACCTAGACCCAATACTTTGCTTTTACCAGTGTCAACAAATGTGATGTGACTCTTGTCGGATGGACATAAGGTTGAGTCCATGAGAAGACTTCGATCACCAGTCATATGATTTGTGCATCCACTGTCCATAATCCATTCTGAAGCTTTTGGTGATGTACCCTACAGTGTAGTTAGGAGGATAGGCTTCACACAAGTGTTGTGAAGCATATGCATTTGATACATATAGGGACAGTCACAGCTTATATCAAATTTAGGACATTGACTGATGAGAAATTCAGATGTGAAGCATATAGAATGATATTTTAACGTGCGTCCTCAGTGAGTTTTAGGTCCCCAGCAATAGTATCGGATGCCATTGATTGCTGGCTGGAGACCATTTTCTACAAAAGAGAGTTAGTTCTTCTTTGCCACCCACATTTTCAGTGGGGGCTTAGAAGCAATGAGTCTAAGTGCAGCATCTGAGAATTTTGGCTTTGAAGCCCTAGCAAATAGCCTTGCAGGCGATGAATGATACTCATATGAATAAGCAGAAAAGTTCTTAGTCCTATGAACATAGCGGTTCGAAGATACACGCTCATATTCATAAGTCTGAGTATGATTTCCCTGCAAAACATTGGCGTTAGGGTGACTCATGTGAGTCCTGTATCTGTATGAAGCCTTTGGGCCATATGAAGCTATAGGTCTGGGGTTTGTCTTCTTCCTAGGTGGTGTCATGACTACATTCACAGGAAGATTCTCAATGTACCGCTTAGGTACCCAGATCTTCTTCATAGGTGGTCCATTCCTGCAGTTAGTACCAATGTACCTGGCAAACACTTCACCATTCTGATTTTTGAACAGCTTATAGTTTGTATCAAAGGATTCATCAATGATAATAGGATTAGCACAGGTAAAGCCAGATAAAGTGGATGGATCCACTGAAGGTTCCTTTGCAGCAACCCATGTGGTTTTGGGGTACTGCTCAGGCTTCCAGTATGAGCCATCAATGTTCATTTTCCTTTCGAACCCAACACCCTCTTTCCTAGGGTTTCGGTTCAGAATCTGCTTTTTGAGGACATCGCAGAGAGTCTGATGTCCCTTCAAACTTTTGTACATCCCTGTTTCAAGCAATGTCTTCAACATAGCATTTTCGTTAGCAACAGCAGTGGTATCCTCCGCAGAGGGGTTAGTGACCACATCAGTAGGTGAAGACAATGAAATAGTAGCAGTAGTGGAACATTCAGCAACAGATGTAGCATTATCACGCTCAATGCATTTTAGACATGGTGGTTCAAATCCTTCCTGAGCGGAACTGATCTGTTGGGCGCGAAGTGACTCATTCACCTTTTGAAGATCATCATGAGCCGCTCTCAATTTCTCAAGCTCTTGTTTCCTTTGAAGATAATCATAGGAGAGCCTTTCATAAGTTGTTGAGAGCAATTCATGACGACCTTCAAGTTCTTGGTACTTAGCATGAAGACTTTTTATGTCATCAACTAAGGACTGCGAGCGTGTCATTTCAGCGTCCAACAGGTCATCGCTTTTGTCTAACAATTTTTTAGTATGTTCCATAGCCTTTTGTTGTTCAGTTGCAATTCTAGCAAGTGTTTTGTAGCTGGGTTTGGATTCACAATCAGAGTCATCTTCACTTGAGGTTTGAAAGTAAGCATCGCGTGATTTTACCTTGGCACCACGTGCCATGAAGCAGTAGGTGGGAGTAGGATCGTCTTCGTCATTAGAGCGTTGGTGTGGAAGTCATTGTCTTCACTGTTGAAGATGGACTTGGCAACATAGGCAGTGGCTAGAGCCAGACTTGCAACGCCAGGGTCAGACTCCTCTCCAGACTCCACCTCCGCCTCCTCGGAAGCAGACTCCTCCTCTGAATCCATTTCCTCGCCAACAAAAGCACGAGCCTTGCTAGATGAGCTCTTCTTGTATGATGAAGACTTGGAAGAAGACTTAGAAGACTTTGAGGATTTCTTCTTCTTCTTGTCATCGGAATCATATTCCTTGCTCTTCTTCTTCTTCTTCTCATTGTCCCACTGTGGACACTCAGATATGTAGTGACCAGGTTTCTTGCACTTGTGGCAGGTTCTCTTCTTGTGATCATGTGTGGAAGCTTCATCATTCCTTGAGCTAGATCGTGAAGACTTTCTGAAGCCTTTCTTCTTTGTGAATTTCTGGAACTTCTTCGCAAGCATAGCAAGTTCCCTTCCAATGTCTTCAGGATCTTCAGAACTGCAGTCAGATTCTTCTTCAGATGAGGAAACAACTTTTGCCTTCAAAGCACGAGTTGGGCCATAGCTTGGACCATAGATATCTCTTTTCTCAGATAGCTGGAACTCATGTGTGTTGAGCCTCTCAAGTATATCAGACAGATCGAGTGTCTTGAAGTCAGGACGTTCTTGTATCATGAGGGCAAGGGTGTCAAAGGAGTTGTCAAGTGATCTCAGTAGTGTCTTGACGATTTCATGCTTGGTAATCTCAGTTGCGCCAAGAGCTTGAAGTTCATTTGTGATATCAGTGAGGCGATCAAACGTGAGCTGGACATTCTCATTGTCGTTTCTCTTGAAGCGGTTGAAGAGGTTGCGGAGAACACTGATTCTTTGATCTCTCTGGGTTGAAACGCCTTCATTGACCTTGGATAGCCAGTCCCAGACTAGCTTCGACGTTTCCAGAGCACTCACAAGACCATACTGTCCTTTGGTCAGATGACCACAGATGATGTTCTTCGCAGTAGAGTCCAGTTAAATGAACTTCTTAACATCAGTGGGGGTGACACCTTCACCAGTTTTGGGAACGCCATTCTTGATGACATACCAGAGGTCGACATCAATGGCTTCAAGGTGCATGCGCATCTTATTCTTCCAGTAGGGATATTCAATTCCATCGAACACGGGGCAAGCAGCGGAGACCTTGATTATCCCTACAGTCGACATAGCTGAAACTCCAGGTGGTTAAACCGAATCACACAGAACAAGGGAGTACTTTGCTCTGATACCAATTGAAAGTGCTAGTATCGACTAGAGGGGGGGTGAATAGGCGATTTTTATGAAAGTCTTCAAAACTTGGAAGTTTCGAACACAAACAACAGAAACAACCTAATTGATATGTAGCGGAAGATAAGCTACCCTAAACAAGCCATAGTCAAGTATGTAATGAGGTGAAAGTACAGGACTAATAGCAGTTAGGTAGTAAGGATCAAGATGGAAGATAGTGTGAAGCCAATCAACAATAGTAGTCAAGCAATGAAGTCAAACAGATAAACAGAAAAGCAATGACTTCATGAAGACAAACTTAAGTAAGGTTGGAAGGGATAGAACCAGTAGCTTGTTGAAGACACAGGATTTGTTGGACCAGTTCCAGTTGCTTTGACAACTGTACGTCTGGTTAGGGAGGCTGAGATTTAACTCAGAAGACCGTGTCTTCACCTTATTCCCCTTGAGCTAAGGACACCCAGCCCTCGCCCAATCACTCTGGTAAGTCTTCAAGGGAGACTTCCAAACCTTCACAGACTTCGTTCACCGGCAATCCACAATGACTCTTGGATGCTCAGAACGCGACGCCTAACCGGCTGGAGGATACACAGTCCTCAAGTGTAATAAGTCTTCAGGTCACACAGACAGAAAGACTTCAGTGATGCCTAACACTCTTTAGCTCTGGGTGTTTGGGCTTTGTCCTCGCAAGGATTTCTCTCTCTCAAATGCTTCGAGGTGGGTTGCTCTCAAACGACAAAAGCCGTGCACAAACTCTGAGCAGCCACCAATTTATGGTGTAGGGGGTGGGCTATTTATAGCCACTAGGCAACCCGACCTGATTTGTCCAAAATGACCCTGGGTCACTAAGGAACTGACACGTGTTCCAACGGTCAGATTTCAAACACACGCGGCAACTTTACTTGGGCTACAAGCAAAGCTGACTCATCCAGCTCTGGATAAGATTTGCTCTCATTGTCTTCGCTCGAAGACATAGGATTTGGGTTGAGCATCACTTCAGTCACTCTGACTTAGTTCACTTGGACCCCACTTAACAGTACGGTGGTTCCTATGACTCAACAAAGAAGAAAATAAACAGCGAAACCACACAGTCTTCGCGCTCCAAAGTCTTCACACAATGTCTTCTCATGTCATAGTCTTCAATATGAATATCTTCTCATACCACCATTGTCTTCAATGTCTTCATACATTTTTAGGGGTCATCTCCGGTAGGTAAACCGAATCAATGAGGGACACTACCTGCGTTATCCTGCAATTCTCACAAACGCATTAGTCCCTCAACCAACTTTGTCGTCAATACTCCAAAACCAACTAGGGGTGGCACTAGATGCACTTACAGATACGGATAACAATATTGTCAAATTGAAATTATTTCCGTTTTCACTTAGAGATCGTGCTAAAGTTTGGTTTTCGTCTTTGCCTAAAAATAGTATTGATTCTTGGAACAAGTGCAAAGATGCTTTTATCTCTAAGTATTTTCCTCTCGCTAAAATCATCACTCTTAGGAACGATATTATGAATTTTGAACTACTTGATCATGAGCATGTTGCCCAATCTTTGGAAAGAATGAAATTGATGCTTCACAATTGCCCTACTCATGGTTTGAATTTATGGATGATCATACAAAATTTTTATGCCGGTTTGAACTTTGCTTCTAGAAATCTCTTTGATTCTGTCGCGGGAGGCATGTTTATGGAAATCACGTTAGGAGATGCTACAAAATTACTTGATAATATTATGGCTAATTATTCTCAATGGCACACCGAAAGATCCTCTAGTAAAAAAGTGCATGCTATAGAAGAAATCAATGTTTTGAGTGGAAAGATGGATGAACTTATGAAGATGTTTTCTACTAAAAATACTCCTCTTGATCCCAATGATATGCCTTTGTCTTCCTTGATTGAGAATAATAATGAATCTATGGATGTGAATTTTGTTGGTAGGAATAGTTTGGAAACAATGCTTATAGAGGAAACTTTAATGCTAGACCGTTCCCTAGTGATCCCTCTAATAATTATGGAAATTCCTACAATAACTCTTAAGGTAATTTTAATAAGATGCCCTCTGATTTTGAGAATAGTGTGAAATAATTTATGATTTCTCAAAGGAATTTTAATGCTTTGCTTGAAGAAAAATTTCTCAAAGTTGATAATTTGGCTAGGAACGTTGATAGACTTTCGCTTGATGTTAATTCTCTTAAACTTGGATCTTCTTCTCCTAAGCATGATATCAATGAGTCTCTCAAAGTAATGAGAATTTCCATTGACGAGTGCAAGGAAAGAACCGCTAGATTGCGTGCTAAAAAAGAAAGCTTTATAAAAGCGTGTTCTTCTAGTCTTCATGAAAATAATGATGAGGATCTTAAAGTTATTGATGCGTCTCCTATTAGATCTATGTTTTGCAATATGAATTTTGATGATTATGGGACAGATGATGAATCAACTTTGCCTAGAAGGCATCCCAAGAATTCAGAGTCTTTAGATCTTAATGCTAAATTTGGTAAAAGTGAGATTGGAGAATCCTCAACTTCTAATAATATTGAACCTTCCATCTCGGATTTCAAGTAATTTGATTATGATAATTTCTCTTTAAAAGGTTATATTTCCTTGTTGCAATCCGTTGTTAATTCTCCTCATGCTTATAGTCAAAACAAAGCTTTTACCAAACATATTGTTGATGCCTTGATGCAATCTTATGATGAAAAACTTAATTTGGAAGTTTCTATACCTAGAAAACTTAATGATGAGTGGGAACCTACTATAAAGATTAAAATTAAAGACTATGAGTGTTTTGCTTTGTGTGATTTGGGTCCTAGTGTTTCCATGATTCCGAAAACTTTATGTGATATTCTAGGTTTCCATGATCTTGATGATTGCTCTTTACATTTGCACCTTGCGGATTCCACCGTTAAAAAGCCTATGGGAAGGATCAATGATGTTCTTATTGTTGCAAATAGAAATTTGGTGCCCGTAGATTTTATCGTTCTTGATATAGATTGCAATCTTTATTGCCCTATTATTCTTGGTAGACCTTTCCTTAGACCGATTGGTGCGATTATTGATATGAAGGAAGGGAATATTATATTCCAATTTCCCTTAAAGAAAGGCATGGAGCAATTTCCAAGAAAGAAAGTCAAATTACCTTATGAATCTATCATGCGTGCTACTTATGAATTTAGTGCCAAAGATGGCACTCGATAGATCTATCCTTGCTTGTATGCCTAGCTAGGGGCGTTAAACGATAGAGCTAGTTGGGAGGCAACCCAAATTTTCTTTATGTTTTTTGTTTTTGCTCCTATTTAGTAATTAATCTTGCATATAACTTCTGTTTAGATGTGTTTTTATCTTTTAATTAGTGTTTGTGCCAAGTAGAACCTATAGGATAACCTACGATGATAGTTGATTTGATTCTGCTGAAAAACAGAAACTTTGCACGCACGAATATAATTTTGTTAAATCACAGGAACGTGATTTTGTGTTTATTCTTTTTTCTGATGTTCAATAAACAAATTGTCCAGGACTTCCTATTTTGGTAGGATTTTTAGAGTTCCAGAAGTTTGCGTTAGTTACAGATTGCTACAGACTGTTCTGTTTTTGACAGGTTCTGTTTTTCGTGTGTTGTTTGCTTATTTTGATGCATCTATGGCTAGTAAAATAGTTTATAAACCATAGAGAAGTTGGAATACAGTAGTTTTAACACCAAAATAAATAAAGAATTAGTTCATTGCAGTACCTTATGTGGTGGTTTTGTTTTCTTTCACTAACGGAGCTTATGAGATTTCCTGTTGAGTTTTGTGTTGTGAAGTTTTCAAGTTTTGGGTAAAGCTTTTATGGACTATGCAATAAGGAGTGGCAAGAGCCTAATTTTGGGGATGCCCATGGCACCCCAAGATATTAAAGGATAGCCAAAAGCCTAAGCTTGGGGATGCCCCTGGAAGGCATCCCCTCTTTCGTCTTCGTTCATTGGTAACTTTACTTGGAGCTATATTTTTATTCGCCACATGATATGTGTTTTGCTTGGAGCGTCGTGTATTATATTAGTCTTTGCTTTTTAGTTTACCACAATCATCCTTGCTGTACACACCTTTTGGGAGAAGCCTATTTGATTAGAATTTGCTAGAATACTCTATGTGCTTCACTTATATCTTTTGAGCTTGATAGTTTTTGCTCTAGTACTTCACTTATAACTTTTAGAGCACGGTGGTGTCCTTATTTTGAAGAAATTGCTAGTCTCTCATGCTTCACTTATATTATTTTGAGAGTCTTTTAGAACAGCATGGTATTTGCTTTTATCATAAAGTTGGTCCAAGAATGATGAGCATCCAAGTTGGGTATAATAAAAACTATCATAGAAAGTGAATTGGATGCTATGATCAACTTGATGCTTGATAATTGTTTTGAGATATGGAGGTAGTGATATTAAAGTCATGCTAGTTGGATGATTATGAATTTAAAGAATGCTTGTGTTGAAGCTTGTGATTCCCGTAGCATGCACGTATGGTGAACCGCTTTGTGATGAAGTTGGAGCACAATTTTATTTATTGATTGTCTTCCTTATGAGTGGCGGTCGGGGACGAGCGATGGTCTTTTCCTACCAATCTATCCCCCTAGGAGCATGCGCGTAGTGCTTTGGTTTTTGATGGCTTCTAAATTTTTACAACAAGTATATGAGTTCTTTTGATTAATATTGAGTCCATGGATTATACACACCCTTTCACCCTTCCACCACAGCTAGCTTCTCTTGTACCGCGCAACTTTCACCGGTACCATACACCCACCATTTACCTTCCTCAAAACAGCCACCATACCTACCTATTATGGCATTTCCATAGCCATTCTGAGATATATTGCCATGCAACTTTCCACCGTTCCATTCATATGACACGCATTACTTTTGTCATATTGCTTTTTGCATGATCATGTAGTTGACATTGTATTTGTGGCAAGGCCACTTTCATAATTTTCATACATGTCGCTCTTGATTCATTGCATATCCCGGTACACCGCCGGAGGCATTTATATAGAGTCATATCTTGTTCTAGCTTTGAGTTGTAAATCCATAAAAGTGTGATGATCTTCATTATTAGAGCATTGTCCTAGTGAGGAAAGGATGATGAAGACTATGATTCCCCCACAAGTCGGGATGAGACTTCGGACTTTACAAAAAGAAAAAAAAAGAAAAAGAGAAAAAAAAGAGAAAGGCCAAAAAGAAAAAAAAGAAGGCCAAAGAAAAAAAAGAAAAGAAAAAAAAAGAGAAGAAACAAATAAAATGAGAGAAAAAGAGAGAAGGGACAATGCTACTATCTCTTATTCCACACTTGTGCTTCAAAATAGCACCATTGTCTTCATGATAGAGAGTCTCATATGTTGTCACTTTCATATACTAGTGGAAATTTTTCATTATAGAACTTGGCTTGTATATTCCAATGATGGGCTTCCTCAAAAGTGCCCTAGGTCTTCATGAGCAAGCAAGTTGGATGCACCCCACTTAGTTTCTTTTGTTGAGCTTTCATATATTTATAGCTCTAGTGCATCCGTTGCATGGCAATCCCTACTCACTCACATTGATATCTATTAATGGGCATCTCTATAACCCGTTGATACGCCTAGTTGATGTGAGAATATCTTCTCCTTTTTGTTTTCTCCACAACCACCATTCTATTCCACATATAGTGTTATGTCCATGGCTCACGCTCATGTATTGCGTGAAAGTTGAAAAAGTTTGAAATTATTAAAGTATGAAACAATTGCTTGGCTTGTCATAGGGGTTGTGCATGATTAAATACTTTGTGTGATGAAGATAGAGCAACAGCCAGACTATATGATTTTGTAGGGATAACTTTCTTTAGCCATGTTATGTTGAGAAGACATGATTACTTTGATTAGTATGCTTGAAGTATTATTATTTCTTATGTCGATATGAACTTTTATTTTGTATCATTTGGATCTGATCATTCATGCCACAATAAAGAAAATTACATTATGAATTATGCTAGGTAGCATTTCACATCAAAAATTTCTTTTTTATCATTTACCTACTCGAGGACGAGCAGGAATTAAGCTTGGGAATGCTTGATACGTCTCCAACATATCTATAATTTTTGATTGTTCCATGCTATTATATTACCCTTTTTCGATGTCTATGGGCTTTATTTTACACATTTATATAATTTTTGGGACTAACCTACTAACCGGAGGCCCAGCCCGTATTGCTGTTTTTTTGCCTATTTCAGTATTTCGAAGAAAAGGAATATCAAACGGAGTCCAAACGGAATGAAACCTTCGGGAGCGTGATTTTTGGAATGAACGTGATCCGGAGAGCTTGGAGTACAAGTCAAGAAGCACCCGAGGCCCCCACGAGATAGGAGCCCCCCCCCCCCCCCCCGTAGGGCGCGCCCCTGTCTCGTGGGCCCCTCGGGCGGCCACCGACGTACTTCTTCCTCCTATATATACCTACGTACCCCGAAAACATCCAGGGGCACCACGAAACACAATTTCCACCGCCGTAACCTTCTATATCCGCGAGATCCCATCTTGGAGCCTTCGCCGGCACTCTACCGGAGGGGGAATCGACCACGGAGGGCTTCTACATCAACATCCTTGCCCCTCCGATGAGTTGTGAGTAGTTTACCACAGACCTACGGGTCCATAGTTATTAGCTAGATGGCTTCTTCTCTCTTTTTGGATCTCAATACAATGTTCTCCCCCTCTCTTGTGGAGATCTATTCGATGTAAACTCTTTTTGCGGTGTGTTTGTCGAGATCCGATGAATTGTGGGTTTATGATCAAGTTTATCTATAAATAATATTTGAATCTTCTCTGAAATCATTTATGTATGATTGAGTTATCTTTGCAAGTCTCTTCGAATTATCAGTTTGGTTTGGCCTACTAGATTGGTCTTTCTTGCCATGGGAGAAGTGCTTAGCTTTGGGTTCAATCTTGCGGTGTCCTTACCCAGTGACAAAAAGGGTTGCAAGGCACGTATTGTATTGTTTCCATCGAGGATAACAAGATGGGGTTTATATCATATTGCATGAGTTTATCCCTCTACATCATGTCATCTTGCTTAATGCGTTACTCTGTTCTTATGAACTTAATACTCTAGATGCAGGCAGGAGTCGGTCGATGTGTGGAGTAATAGTAGTAGATGCAGGCAGGAGTCGGTCTACTTGTTATGGACGTGATGCCTATATACATGATCATGCCTAGATAATCTCATAACTATGCGCTTTTCTATCAATTGCTCGACAGTAATTTGTTCACCCACCGTAATACTTATGCTATCTTGAGAGAAGCCTCTAGTGAAACCTATGGCCCCCGGGTCTATATCTTATCATATTTGCTTTCAATCTACTTTTATTTGCATCTTTACTTTTTGCATCTATATTATAAAATACCAAAAATATATTTATCTTATCATACTATCTTTATTAGATCTCACTTTCGCAAGTGGCCGTGAAGGGATTGACAACCCCTTTATTGCGTTGGTTGCGAGTTCTCAGTTTGTTTGTGTAGGTGCATGGGACTTTTGAGGAGCCTCCTACTGGATTGATACCTTGGTTCTCAAAACTGAGGGAAATACTTACGCTACACTTGCTGCATCACCCTCTCCTCTTCGAGGAAAACCAACGCAAGCTCAAGACGTAGCAGGAAGCTACAATGCGATCTATTGATCTACAACATAATTTGCAAATACTACCGTTACTAAGTTTAGGATAAATTAAACTTCCATTAATCATATTACTAAAGAACTCCCACTTAGATAGACATCCCTCTAGTCATCCAAATGATCACGTGATCCGTATCAACTAAACCATGTCTGATCATCACGTGAGATGGAGTAGTTTTCAATGGTGAACATCTCTATGTTGATGATATCTACTATATGATTCACGTTCGATCTTTCGGTCTCAGTGTTCCGAGGCCAGATCTGCATATGCTAGGTTCGTCAAGTTTAACCCGAGTATTCTGCACGTGCAAAACTGGCTTGCACCCGTTGTATGTGAACGTAGATCTTATCACACCCGATCATCACGTGGTGTCTCGGCACGATGAACTGTAGCAATGGTGCATACTCAGGGAGAACACTTATACCTTGAAATTTAGTAAGGGATCATCTTATAATGCTACCGCCGTACTAAGCAAAATAAGATGCATAAAAGATAAACATCACATGCAATCATAATATGTGACATGATATGGCCATCATCATCTTGTGGTCATGATCTCCATCACCGAAGCATTGTCATGATCTCCATCGTCACCGGCTTGACACATTGATCTCCATCGTAGCATCGTTGTCGCCTCGCCAACTATTGCTACTATGACTATCGCTACCACTTAGTGATAAAGTAAAGCAATTACATGGCGATTGTATTTCATACAATATAGCATCAACCATATGGCTCCTGCCAGTTGCCGGTAACTCTGTTACAAAACATGATCATCTCATAATTTATATCACATCATATGTTGACCATACCACATCACAACAAGCCCTGTAAAAACAAGTTAGACGTCCTCTACTTTGTTGTTGCAAGTTTTACATGGCTGCTACGGGCTTCTAGCCAGAACCGTTCTTACCTACGCATCAAAACCACAACAATTTTTCGTCAAGTGTGTTGTTTAAACCTTCAACAAGGACCGGCCGTAGTCAAACTCGATTCAACTAAACTTGGAGAAACAGACACACGCCAGCCACCTATGTGCAAAGCACGTTGGTAAAACCAGTCTCATGAACGCGTTCATGTAATGCCGGTCCGGGACACTTCATCCAACAATACTGCCGAATCAAAGTAAGACGTTGGTGGTAAGAAGTATGACTATTATCGCCCACAACTCTTTGTGTTCTACACGTGCATATATCATCTACGCATAGACCTGGCTCGGATGCTACTGTCCGGGAACGTAGCATACAATTTCAAAAAAAATTCCTACGATCACACAAGATCTATCTAGGAGATGCATAGCAAGGAGAGGGGGAGAGTGTGTCCACGTACCCTCGTAGACCGAAAGCAGAAGCGTTATGTTAACGCGGTTGATGTAGTCGAACGTCTTCACGATCCAACCGATCTAGCACCGAACGTACGACACCTTCGAGTTCAGCATACATTCAGCTCGATGACGTCCCTCGAACTCTTAATCCGCAGAGGGTCGAGGGAGAGTTTCGTCAACACTCCGGCATGGTGACGGTGTTGATGATGTGATCCGCGCAGGGCTTCGCCTAAGCACTACGATGATACTATCAGAGGAGTAAACGGTGGAGAGGGGCACCGCACACGACTAAGACAATGTTGTGCCTTTGAGGTGCCCCCTTCCCCCGTATATAAAGGAGGGAGGAGGAGGCCGACCACCAGGGGCGCGCGAGGGGCACTCCTAGTAGGATTCGACCCCCCCCCCCTCTTTTTTTTCCTTCTTACGGAGGTGGAAAGGGGGAAGGAGAGGGAGTAGGAGAAGAAAGGGGGGTGGCACCCCCTTTCCCTAGTCCAATTCGACCTCCTCCCTTGTGGGGGCGCACTAGCCCTTGTGGGCTGGTTAGCCTCCCTCCCATGGCCCATATGGCCCATATCTTCCATCGGGGGGTTCCGGTAACCCTTTCGGTACTCCGGTTTGTACCCGATACACTTCGAAACCCTTCCGGTGTCCGAATACCACCTTCCAATATATCAATCTTTACCTCTCGACCATTTCGAGACTCCTCGTCATGCCCGTGATCTCATCCGGGACTCCGAACAAACTTCAGTCACCAAAACACATAACTCATAATACAAATCATCATCGAACGTTAAGCGTGCGGACCCTACGGGTTTGAGAACTATGTAGACATGATTGAGACACATCTCCGACCAATAACCAATAGCGGAACCTGGATGCTCATATTTTCTCCTACATATTCTATGAAGATCTTTATCGGTCAAACCACATAACAACATACGTTGTTCCCTTTGTTATCGGTATGTTACTTGCCCGAGATTCGATCGTCAGTATCTTCATACCTAGTTCAATCTCGTTACCAACAAGTCTCTTTACATGTTCTGTAATGCTTCATCCCATAACTAACTCATTAGTCACATTGCTTGGAAGGCTTATAGTGGTGAGCATTACCGAGAGGGCCCAGAGATACCTCTCCGATACACGGAGTGACAAAACCTAATCTTGATCTATGCCAACCCAACAGACACCTCGGGAGACACCTGTAGAGTATCTTTATAATCACCCAATTACGTTGTGACGTTTGATAGCACACAAGGTGTTCCTCCAGTATTCGGGAGTTGCATAATCTCATAGTTAGAGGAACATGTATAAGTCATGAAGAAAGCAGTAGCAATAAAACTGTAACGATCATAATGCTAAGCTAACGGATGGGTCTCGTCCATCACATCATTCTCTTGATGATGTGATCTCGTTCATAAAATTACAACACATGTCTATGGTTAGGAAACATAACCATCTTTGATTAATGAGCTAGTCAAGTAGAGGCATACTAGGGACACTATGTATTGTCTATGTATTCACACATGTACTAAGTTTCCGGTTAATACAATTCTAGCATGAATAATAAACATTTATCTTGATCTAAGGAAATATAAATAACAACTTTATTATTGCCTCTAGGGCATATTTCCTTCAGAAGCATGGGAGGTGGCTTTGGTGGCATACTGGCATGGGAGGTGGCTTCAGCGGCAACATGATGAGTGGCATGGGAGGTGGCTTTGGTGGCAACGTGATGAGTGGGATGGGAGATGGCTTTGGCGGCAACATGATGGGTGGCATGGGAGGTGGCAATGAAGGTGCTTCCGGCGGAGTTCGCGGCAACGAGACTTCAATGCAGGAAAACTTCGACAAACAAGCCATTGATGACGATCATACCACCGTCCACAATGGCACTACTGACAACGGAGAGGACACAAATTGAGTGATTTCTGTGTGCATTTTCATTTGTTGGACCCAACAACTTTGTTTCAGACAATTGACTTTTGCTTGTAGGATTTAAAACTATGGTCGATGATGCACTTTTGTTGCTAGAATTATGAAAAATCAATGTGCAAATGCGGTTGTGCAGTGGCTGAATAACAGCCGCACGGTCGGCAGCCGGTGTTACACCTCTAGTTTGCATCTTCTGTTGGAGTAGCTATTTTACATCTCCGTTTTGCATCGTCTATTGGAGTTGGCACTTTTTTGGAGATGCAAAAAGCACTTTTTTGAGATGTAAATTTTTACATCTCCTATTTTACATCTCCAAATTTGCATCTTCTATTGGAGGTGCTCTTATAGCTCTAGTGCATCCATTGCATGGCAATCCCTATTCCTCGCATCGATATTGATTGAAAGGCCTCTCTGTTGCCTATCGATCCGCCGAGTTGATGTGAGACTTTCTCCACTTTTGTGTTCCCTTATATCTCTGCCAACATATTCTATTCCACTCGTAGTGCTAAGTCCATGACTCACGCTCATGTATTGAGTGAAATTGAAAATGCTGAAGCACGTGAAAAAATATGATACAATTGCCTCGTCTGACATCGTGGTGCTCATGATTTATATTTTTTGATGAAGATGGACTCATGGCATGCATACGTAATTCAATGAGTAGGGATAACATTTGTTAAGCATCGTATATTTTGAAGAGTAATGATTATGTTCAAGTATTCATGGATATTATTATGTTGATATCAATTACTTCGCCATTTCTCAATATTCATATCGTAAAAGATTACATGATAGACATGCTAGGTAGCATTCAACATCAAAAATTCTGCTTTTATCATTCACCTACTCGAGGACTAGCAAGAATTAATCTTGGGGATGATGATACGTCTCCAACTTATCTATACTTTTTGATTGTTTCATGCTATTATATTACCAATTTTGTATACTTTATATGCGATTTGATATCATTTTTGGGAACTAACCTATTAACCTACTGCCTAGTGCCAATTCCTATTTTTTTCTTTTATTCGCGGAAAAATAGTACCAAACAAAGTCCAAGCGCGATGAAACTTTACAGTGATTTTTTTTTGCTGGACCAGAAGGGGCCATAGAATATTTGAGAGGACGCCAGAAGACTGGCGAGAAAGCCACAAGCTCACATGGCGCGCCCCCAAGCGGGCGCGTCACCAGAGCTTGTGGGCCCCTCAAAGCTCAGTTTGCCCTAATTCCACTTCTATAAATTCCCTAAAATCTCAAAACCACCAGAGCGAGACCCAAACAATTTTTCTGCCGCTGCAAGCCTCTGTTCTTCTGCGATCCCACCTGGAAGCCTACGTCGATACTCTGCCGAAATGGGAATCGACCATGGAGGGCTTCTACATGAACCTTACCTCAACTTCGATGATGTGTGCGTAGTTTACCATAGACCTACGGGTCCATAGTGATTAGCTAGATGACTTCTTCTCTCTCTATGATCTTGAAAACAATGTTCTCCTCGGAGTTCTATTCGATGTGATCTTCTTTTGCGGTCTATTTGTTGGGATCCGATGAATTGTTGGTTTATGATCAAATTATTCATTGAAAGTAATTGAGTCTTTTCAAAATTTTATTATGTGTGGTTGTTATAGCTATGTAATGCTCTTCGATCTATCTGTTTGGTTTGGTCAACTATATTGATTTATCCTCAATGGGAGGTTCAATCTTTGCGGTGTCCTCACCTCGTGACAGAAAGGGGTAGCGAGGCACATATTTGTATTGTTGCTACTAACGGGAAAAGGACGGGGTTCATTCATACTGCTTGGTCTTATTCCGTCTACATTATGTCATCATGCTCCAAGCATTACTCCGTTTGTTATGAACTTAATAGCTTAAGATGCACGATGGATAGCGGTCGAGAGGTGGAGTAATAGTAGTATATACAGGCAGGAGTCGGCCTACTTGTCAAGGACAGAAGGCCTATGTACATGATCATGCCATGAATAACGTCGTAACTATGTGCTTTTCTATCAATTGCCCAACCATAATTTTTCTACCCACCATATGCTATTTTTATGAGAGAGATGCCTCCAGTGAAAACTATGGCCCCCGAGTCTATTTCAATCATATTACAAAAAAATACCTTGCTACAATTTCTTTACTTTTATTTTACTTTGCAATTTACCTATCCACTACTACCAGATTTGATCCTTGCAATTAACGAGTACAAGGGGATTGACAACCCTCTTGCCCGCGTTGGGTGCAAGTATTTGCTCTTATATGTGTAGGTATTGTCGTGATTGTTTGCGTGAATCTCCTATTGGTTCAATAACCTTGGTTCTCTACCGAAGGAAATATGATCCGCTACTATTGCTTCACCCTTCCTCTTTGATGAAAATACCAATGCAGCTCACAAGTAGCATTGTTCTACATCACTCTTCCTCTTCCGAGAATCCAACAACTCCTGTAAGAGTAGCACCCGTCGCGTTCCTTGAAGAGCCTATACGAGAGGATGAGTTGGGACAGGCTGGACGCCCATCATGGCGGGAAGTGTTGGAAATATGCCCTAGAGGCAATAATATTGTATTATTACGTTCCATGTTTATAATTAGGAGTTTATATTTTGTGCTATAACTGCTATGATCCTGGAATGTGCTATTCAGTGGAAAACTCATATGCACGTGTGGAATGATAAACGGTAAAACCTGATTCCTAGTCTAGCCTCTAAGACTAGCTCAAGCGTTGTTAATGATCATGTTTTCTGGATCTTAGGATATTGTCAAATCTAACGATAGTCCTAAAACAACTTTGAGAACATGACGTTGGAAGAACGATCATATTGAATTGACCCAAACTTGTTTGTTATACTTTCAAATACAATCATCACAAGTCAAGCGTTATAACACAGAGAGTTAACGCATGCTTTAGTTCCTTAGACCACGAGAGTATCGTAATCACTTCTTACCGTATGATGTACTTTGGGGTTGCTCGAACCTCATCTGTAGCATGGTGACAACTTATAGGTTCATTGGAAAGTTTGACAAGGGGCTAGATAGCTCAGGAGTGGGATTTAATCCTCTGACAATGGAGAGATATTCTTAGGGCCCTCCCAGTGTGTCGGTATCCATCATCATCTGGCCAGACACAGGTGACTAGGTCACAGGGATGCTGGAAGATGTCAACGAGAAAGAAGAACAAAACTGGTAACAAGCAGACGGGTGTAGTGAGCATGAGAATGACTTAAGAGGATACTGATATATCTCATGTCGGGTTTTGTAAAGTATCACCAAGCAAAGGGAATAGCACATGATAACCTAAGGTTCACAAATGCCATTCGTGTACTCACAGGGATTGACATGGATGTCCATGGTTTCGCTATCGATCATTGAACGAAAGGGGTTTTGTTCATGTCTATGTTTTACCAAACCTACAGGGTCACAAGCTTAAGTGAATCATGATCTGCTGAGTATTTTTGGAGCAATAGTTACAAGAAAATATTTATGAAATAGTTTCATTAATATTCAAAATAGTCTCAAGAGGAACCGGAAGCATTTCAGAGTTATCAGAAGGGTTTCAGGGTTTACCGGGTAATACCGGTGATTGATATATAGGTGGAAAATGTTCCCGTAGATGTTCAATTAATAAGAAATGGCTCTAATAATGACTTAAGAGGTTTTTATATTTAATTAAATATCAACTAGCCTTAAAAGGCCAGGTGGTGGGAGGCCCAATAACAAAAGGTGGCGCCCCTAGCTTGTTGGACAAGCTAGGGGAGGCCAAATTGGGGTGGGAGGAGGACTTCTCCTCCCCCTTGGTCAGCGCAAGGGAGGGGACTCCTCCTTCCCCCCTTGTGGCACCCCTCCCTCTCCCTCTAACATATATATACTTGAGGATTTGGCCCTTTGTTGACACAAGTTTCGGAGCCTCCTCTATTTCTCTAGTTCTAGTTCTAGTTGATCCAGTTAGAGCTAGATCTAATCCTCTCCGGTCCTCATAATTTGAAGCCCAGTGTCATTCTAATTTTGTACCTCGAATTCTCCAGCAACGATTAGCTCTGGATGGCGAAGCGCTGCCGGATCGTGAAGATCGTACACTTGTAAACTGTTTAGTGGATGTGCTTTTGGTCTTCTGTTCGAGGAATTGCTCGTGAACGATTCGAGGGACTTAGAGTACAATCTACACCGACACTTTTTTTGATGCACTCAGAGTTGGTAACGATCTGATCTAAATTGTTAATGCATCTTCATAGTGTTCTCCATTTGATCGTAGGACGATTTTTCGTTTTGTTTTCTACTACGTTTCCTAGCCGGAAGGGCTCCTGTGCCTCCTCCGCAACAACCCCCTCCTCCTCCCCATCCCGCCCCTGTAAGCGACTTCAAACCCCCCCCCCCCCCCCACACACACCCTCTGGAAAGTTTTGGCCCCTCCCAAGGTCAAGTTATTCTCATGGTTGGCTCTTCACGAAAGGCATTGGACGGCCGACTGACAACATAAGAGAGGGTCGGAGAACTATGGGCTTTGCACTCCTTGTAAGTTCGGCAATGAAATTGCTCCTGACTTGTTCTACAAGTGTAGATACACCTTGTGTGTATGGCGATTGGTCAAGGAGCGGATTGGCTAAGCAAGCCTCGAGATGGACGAATGGGCGTCCACGCACTCCATCAAGCAATGGTGGATAAACATGTCGAGACCAAACATCGCGGACCGGAAGGCCATGGCATCTCTCATCATGCTTGTTAGTTGGGTAATTTGGAATGAGCGGAATGCCAGAGTCTTTAGAAAGAAGTCGACACCTCCATTCTACATCTTCAAGAGCATTCAAGAAGAGTCGAGGCTTTTGAGGAATATCATACCGCGAGAGTAGCTCGGTGATGTAATAATGTTTTGATGGGCTATGAGTTGAGCCAAACATTGAACCTTGTATTTCACCTTCTCCTTATTTAATGAATGAGGCAAATCTATTGTCTCGTTTTCAATTTTTTTATTACAATTAGAACTAAGAGATATATGTTATTATAACACCAAAGTTTTTTTTTGGCTCAAATTATGACACCAAAGTTACCAACCACACAATTAAGTTGCTGCACATGTTGCAAACAAAATAATTTTTACCTTTATAAATATGTGGTATGTGTAGATTTTGTTGTCAGTCCGGCCATGAGCTACCGCAAGACGATTTTTTGTCCAAAAGGACCCCCTGGCCAACAGAATTGCCAAAAAAGACCACATGTCAAAAACATTGACAAAAAGGACCCCCTCAGCGGTGGCGGCAGGCGCGACAGGCGACACGTGGCACCTGCCGCCACGCCAGGAGGCGGCGGGCCCGGCCGCCACTGCCGGAGGCGGCCGCGCGGTAAATAACCGTGTTGGCACAGTGCGCCGAGCCGGGACGGAACGGCCAGGCCCGGTGGGCCACGCCGCCACCTAGTGAGGCGGCATCGGTTGCCGCTGTCGGGCGCGGGCCGACCGCTTGTGATGCTGGCGGGCCCCGCCTGTGGGCCACGCCGCCACTGCCGCAGGCGGCGTCCTCCTGGCGTGGTGACTGGCTGACAGCCTCTGCTGCATGTGGGCCGAGGCGCGGGCCAGGCCGCCACTGTTGCTGGCGGCATCTTCTGCATGCGCAGGAAAACACTGATTCCGTGACTAATGGCGCTAATTCTGATACAAACTTCGCTCATTCCGATGAAAATTGACGCTGATAGCCTGCTTTTGCTTGCTTTGCTTGAGTCAGCGTGCTGGGAGTGAGCGAGTGCTGGCTATTCCCTGTTGCAGACTTAGCTAATTCCCTCGCGCGTGCTGGCTATTGCTTGAGAGGACGCGACGGCACTGCAGAAATACAGTCACTCGTTGCGGGAATCCGAGGTTCCCTGTTGTGCCGACACTACAGGGATCCTAAAATATCCCGCCTAATTTCCTCTGTTCTCGCTTGTTTTCTCGCCATCATTAATCGTCTGAGCCTATAAAAGAAGGCACCGAGGCTCTCGTCCAGCCATCCTAGAAATCGCCAGTGCGCAAAGTGTGTAACACATTTTTTCAGTCGATATGAGTTTGCCTTGTTCGGATCAAAGCATTAGGCCGAGGAAAATGAAGAATGCAAGTTTGCCTCCTGGGGTGGCAGTCCTGCGGTGTTGGTGTGGCGATCTTTGCAAGGTGAAGGAGGTGACGGATTTTTCAGATTGGTTGGGCATGAAGTTTTTCATGTGCGCCAATTATGAGGAAGATCCTGCCGTAGCTATTTCAGAGTACGACAAGCCTCCGGTATGCTTTAACCATCACGAATAGATATTGTTGGTATTTTCATTGATTCTTTAGTAACATTCTTGTTTCTTGTTGTAGTCTCCTCCGCCTCTGTGCATGTACTATCGTTGGATTGACACGGAGAAGCGGGCTTGGGCAGTGACTGAGATTCGTGAAAGAAGTCGCCGTGCGTGGAATAGTTTATTTGCGAAAGAGCGACGCGAGAAGGCGGAAGCTGAGGAGAAAGCAGAGCAAGAGAGAGAGTTAAAAGAATACTATGCGGAGCAACACCGTTTTTTTCAGGAAATGGGAAAGAAAAACAGGGAAGAGGCTCGTCGCATGGAGGAGCAGCAACGACAGCGAAAGGAGGCTCGTGAGGCTGAGAGGCAGAGAAAGAAAGAAATGGCTTGTGAGGCCAAGGCAGCAGAAGAAGCTGGCGATGGAAAAGGAAAATATCCACGCTGGACTCAGTAGATTCCTGTGGTAGTATTTTAAATTTCGCAATCATTTTTATCTTTATTTCTGCACTTTAATGTAGCTTTATTTCAGGAGTTAAATGTAGGTTTATTCCTACAATGTATCTTATTTTCAGTTGTGTCGTGTCGTAATGGAAAAAAAATATAGTTTAAGAATAAAGTAGTGGCATTTTCTTTCCCTCCACTAATATCAAACATCGTGCAACAACTACAAAATAAAATTAAGATAGAACATAATGCCCTACAATAACAGAGTACAAACTAATAATGCAAGTACATCCGAATTAAACGGTAGAACTAGAATAAAACTACATGAAGGCATCATCGTCATCCTCCATCGATGCAGAACTCTTGCCCTTCGAGGATGTAGAACTCTTACCCTTGGACGATGCAGAACTCTTGCTCTTCGAGGATGCAGTACTCTTGCCCTTAGACGATGCAGAACTCTTGCCCTTTGATGATGCAGCACCCGGAAGCGGCGGCATGAAGATATCATCTTCATCCTCGCTCTCCTCAGTCCATAAAAATGGATGTTTTTCTGCAGTCCTTCTAAAAGTTTCACTCTTCGGCTCCACAACCTTCTTCCACCTTGCATCCAACCTAAGAAGTTCTTTACATACCTCCTCATAGGTCCTTTCAGGCCACCCAGACCTACGTAATTGGTGAGCCAACTCATTCATTATGGTGTCACTACCAGTGAGATCGTCCCATGGAACTATCCTATTGTCCATCCTGAAATTCGTAGCTAGTCTCAGAAGAGTTCTACTCATCCCAGGGTGAAAACTACGATCGAAAGGATAATGGGACATCTCGACTACACTACACTCGAATGCTTATCCACCTCCATCTGAAGGGGGTTTTATAGGTAAAGAGGAGAAAATGGCGGGAAAGAACGACTGCGGTATGGAGGGAAAGGGTTGGCGGAACATATGGCGGGAAACGGGTGGCAGGAAGATATGGCGGGAAGGGGTTGGCGGGAAACGGGTGGCGGAACATATGGAGGGAAAGCGTTTGCGGGAAAATATTGAGGGGAAAGCGTTGCTTGAAAATATATTTTTTTCAATGTCTAAGACGGGCAATGGTTGCACAGTATTCATCAGCCAAAATTTTAAAAAAAATTCATTTCGGCCTAACATAAGCAAAAGAGTGGAGCGGGATAGTATGGCGGGAGATATAGGCGGGAAAAATTGTTCCTGACTGGTGCATTTTTATTTCAGCATACATAGACGTTCAAATTGAAAAGTCTGATACACACATATGTAGATACAATGGGTCGCGCACGTGCATAGATGAATCACCCTACTTTACGATGACCACTTGGCCTTTCCTTACGACCGGAAGGCGACAAGCGATTAGGTGGCCGGGTCACACGAAGACCGCGGCCGTACTCCAATTCGGCTTCATGTGTCTGCGAGTCCTGCGTAGGTGGTGGAGTCGCGAATCCTTGTTGCGAACCTGAAGCGTAATTGTAGGCGTATGGTTGTGACTCCGGGGGGATAAAAGATGGGCCAATAACATCCCCTCCGAAGAACTCTGTAACTAATGATGTAACCGTGTCGCCAAGATCATGTGATGCTCCCCGGAGGCCTGTGTTGACGCCATGATCATGTGATGCTCCCCGGAGGCCTATGTTGACGCCGCGTTGGGTGTTCTCATCGCCCCAATTAACATCAGGTGTGTCCTGCACATAGAAACATTTTAAACAAACTGTTAGAGGATAATATATGATATCATTGTAAATGCATTGAAATGTAAACACATGACTACCTGAGCATATCCCTCTCCTATACTGTCTGGCCATTGTACGTGGTGCTGGTTTAAATCTGGTACACGAGTCTCCTCGGGCATGGGGATCCCTCGCGTGGAGAGATACGGCTGAGATCCCTCACCTTGGGTGTATGCATCATATCCTATGTACGCATATGGGTTAGGGGAAAGAAACTGCTCGGGCATCGAATCCAAGCCCGTGCCATGGTCCTGAGATGTCTGCCCCTGACGAAGCTGCATCGAAGAAGAGCGATGCAGTGGCAGAGATGAGTCATGTCGTGGCAATGTCGTTCTAGTACTCGGACCCTCCCCCCATTGCTCATGGCTCGTACGCGCCTCGCTCGGTCTGGACGACGGTGCCGCACTCGGTCTGGCTGACCTCGCTACCGGCATGTATGCTCCAGTGGCAACGTCGTCGCCTCTACCGCATCTGAACTTCTTTGCCACGAATTGTTGCAAAAGTTTCTGGAATGTCTTGCGATATGGGCCCTGGGCCGGCATGCTATCCGTAGCCATCTGCCCTACTTCGTTGACATTTTCAAGCTGAACAATATTTGGATGTTATTTAGTTCAAATGATTATGAAATGATGGACCTAAAAAAGTTACAAGTGATTACCATCTGGTCACGATAGTAAGCTGCATGCAGCTCAACATGTCTCCGCGCCTGCTCCTCTTGTGTGAGATGTGTTGGTATAGTAGCTGGCCTAGCCTTGCTGTAGCTAACAGGGAATCCTCATAGGTACCATACAAGTTCTTGAATATATTTTCCTTCGCACGCCTAGCCTTGCTGTAGCTAACAGGGAATCCAATTAGATCCTCTGCATCTTTTTGCAGAGCCCTAACACTAATGTTGAGACTTCCCTGCACAATTGTTTCCATCGTCTGTGCCACAAATTTTGCTGTCACATTGCAGTGATCTGAAAGAGTCCCAGTTTGCTCACAGGTATGCTCCACTATTTTTGTGATATGCCATGACTGACATACCCCAGGCTTCAGTCTAGCGAGAACTCTTCCGCGGCAACCTTTCGCGGTGTGGATGCATATGACCTTCAACTCTTTTTTATCAGACTGCTTCACTCTATGCTGGCGGTGGATGCCGATTGCATAGCTACCCATTGCCTGGTAAGCAGACTTCTTATCTGGGAAAACTTGCCCAACCTCCAGGCTTCCCGCTCCTAGGCCAGAAGCAGAGTGAAATTCGTTGGTGATGCTCATATCCTGTAAAAACCCAGGTTGCAGTGCCGGCGCGACCGCCCTCTGAGGAGGAACATCTTCTTCTCCGCTTGACTCCGAAGACGCAGAAGAATGATCATCATCATCTAGCGCCTCCGGCAATCCCTCCACGTGTTCGCTCATGTCAACGGCCGCCGACCAATATCCTGTGTCATACACAGGCTGGCCGCCCGTCGGTTCTGATGGGCCGATGCTAGGGGCTGATGTGATGGCCAACTCGACCTCACCACCCCTGCTACTGCATCCGGCAACATCAGTGACTGAAATGAACTCCACATACACCATCGGCTGACCATACATTGAGTTATTGGGATTGCTTGCAAACCTCATGTACGACCCCCACGACCGATCACCTGTGACAGGCCGCAAACCCCAACGGGCAACTGTCCCATCATTTCCTCCGTCAACGACGAAGGCCTCCATTGTCATTTTTTTTTCCTGCATCACTGGGCCAAACACCGCTCGGATGCACCTTCTAACAGCTGCATAACCCACGTTGACCATGTCTCTCACCACTACTGTAGTCGACTCGCAGAAGGACACATCCACCCCGCATGGACCGTCGCGTAAGACGTTCCCGTACTACACTACTAAATTTCCATAGTACCTAACCAACATACATGTTTACATTTCAAATAATTAGTAACTGAACATTTAGTAACGATGACAACATTTACATATCTTACGACTAAAGTAATAACTGTATTTTCGTTAGAAATATTCGGTTTGTTTTTAGAATCATTTGCTTAGACTTTAAGGGGTTGTTTGGTTAACGGGTATTTAAAGATCTATTTTTCTCAAACTTGTCTACGAGCGTAACAAACTAAAACTCTATTTGCTTTTCTCTAACTACCCCAAAAATATCCTAAAATAGTTCTCGTAACATGCAAAAACTTAGCTTCTGGAAAAACGACTATTAGTAAAATATGGTTTTCTACATAATTTCCTTACAACAGGTTATGACAAAACTGAGGGTAAGTACTCGCTAGCCAAACAACCACTAAACATAATATTACGATAATAACATTTAAATATCGTATGAGTAAAATATCTAATTTCTTCGGGCATGATATAATGTTTTTCATATCATACGATAAAATTCATTTATTTACAAATAATAATATTTGCAGCGGCATGACAGTACATCAATATAAAAGATATTAACAAAATTACGGCGTCATTTTATACCCATGTTATGACAAAACCCATGGTAATTACTCGCTATCCAAACAACCAGTAAACATAATAGTATGATAATAACATTTTAATATCATATGAGTAAAACATTTAATTTCTTTCGGCTTTATATAATTTTCTTTCACATCATACGATAACAATCATTTATCTACAAATAATAATATTTGCAGCAGCATGCACATTATTCACAATAGTACATCAATATAAAAAATATTAACAAAATTACAGTGTCATTTTTCACCTTAGCTCCAATATGGATGTGCTTGCGAATGCAATTAAGCGTCAAAATAGTTCCAATAAATATCCGTCGCCGGTACTATATGAACCTCGTCAACCTATTATCACATTAACAACAATATTACACACGGATTTTTCTTCCTGCTAACAAAAGTATGAAAATAGCACTTCCATGTATGTGTTCATCACCTCAAAATGGGACAGCGAAAATGGAAACACAATTTCTTCAATCACGTCTTCTCCTCCTTGTTTGCTACTAAGATGAATTATTTTACCTAATTACATACATCATACATTAGCACCTAATCTTAACATATAAAATTTAGATTATTGCGACATAACAAAGTGCCAGGACCTCGCCTTCCGTGCACAGTCAGCGTGCACCAGCTGCTGTCGGCAGGGGTGGCCGCCTCAGCCAGTGGCGGCGAGGCCCACCGACGGGGCCCGCTCGCACCAGGGCCTGTCGCCCAGGCAGCGACCGCGCCAGGGCTGGCCGCCTTGCCCGGTGGCGGCCGGGCCCACCTGGCCCGCCGCCTCCTGCAGTGGCGGCCGGGCCCGCCGCCTCCTGGCGTGGCGGCAGGTGCCACGTGTCGCCTGCCGCGCCTGCCGGCACCGCTGAGGGGGTCCTTTTTGTCAATGTTTTTGACATGTGGTCTTTTTTGGCAATTCTGTTGGCCAGGGGGTCCTTTTGGACAAAAAATCCCGCAAGACAACAACAATAGCTACAAATTCCTCGCAAAAAAAAGCTACAAATTAACTTTAATTGCTACATGAGTTTTTTTTTTGAGACAATTGCTACATGAGTGATCAGTGTTGTCCATGATGTGACAGTGTAGCCTATGGAATCTCGTTCACTTGTAATTATCGTGGAAGAGTATTTTACTTTTCGAATCTTTTATATGCGCCAATAGAATATTGGTTCATCATTGCAACCTGTGGAAGCTTCTTTGATCATTGCGGAGAGTGTGTGGATTGCTAACCCTTGCGAGTTCCTGTGCGCGGTTGCCAAATTTTTCAGAAAAAAGAAAGATAATTAAATTAGTAAAACTGCATGGCCATTAACCTATAACAGTTTGGTATTATAGAAAAGAGTATACGTTCACATATAATGAAGTATAGCAGTAGTTGCAAAATAACAAATAGTCCCTTTGTTAGTGATCTAAAATATTTTATATTATTATTAGTTTATAGAGGGAGTATTTGTATTCGGTCGGGAGTGGCCAATAATGCTCAAATATAGTAGTACATCTTTTTACATATATATGGCTGTGTTCCAAGACAATGACGGATCATGATTGTGCCTAATTCCAAATAGTGTGCTTGATGTGAATGGGCAACTGATTATAGGAGGAGACCACACAGCACACAGCTAGCCAGACATGTTGGTGGATAGGGCTGAAGCTTGCTTTTGTCCCGATAGCTACACACACTTCACCTGTACCTGCCATTCCGCCCAGTCGATCACAACACTACTGTTCCAGACGTCTCCATTGTTTCATTCGTCTATAATCCCCTGCCATGTACAATTCCTATGCCATGTATTTCGCCCAAGTTCTATTGGCAATTATATTTTGTTTCTTTGCCGTTGGCCATGCATGTCTTGCAGAGGTGAAGCCAGGAAGATAGATCATCATTGTCAACACGTACAAGTAGCATCGGTGCATCCATCCAAGAACGAAGTAGTACTAATATATCCGACGTTTTGCCTCCCAAGCTCAGATGCTTTTGCTGATAAACAGTAAAATCGGCAAAAATAGCAGGAAAAATCGGAAAAATGAAATTTGTTGGCGTGCAAGATGCTTATGTGCATGATGTTCGTGCAAGTTGATGAAGTTTAGACTTTCGAGGAGCTCGTAGCAAAAATAAATAAAAAATCTAAGTGTTTGAGAAACATTTTAAGAAAGCACTATTTGGAGCCGATTTTGTCTTTTTTTTTTTGCACGAGCTCCTTCAGTGTCCAGACACCCCGGAAATTTGCACTGACATCATGCACCTGAGCATCTTGCATGACAAAAAATTCAGTCCTTTGTTTCTTTACTATTTTTTAGTGATTTTGCTGCTTGCCGGGTGCAGATGAGACTAGGCACTGGTTTGAATCTATCTTAATATACCACTCAAAATAAATAACTCATACTAATTAACGTGTGTATATTCTTTTTTGTAAACTCACATAAATAAGAATCGTATTTTTTTTTACTGCACACAGTAGGGCAACACCCCACTGCAATTTTTTTATTAATATAGAAAGAAAAAACAAGGGTCCAACAGTACTAAGGCTTGAGGTAAGCCCTAGAAAGAAAAAGAAAAAGGTACCAAAACAAACTAAAAATTAAAAATTACAAATTACAGAACAAGATTGTCAAGCCAATCACAGAAAGCCCTAGCATAACTCTTTTTAATCCTGAATCTGAGCAAGTTAATCTCTTCAAGGAAGATTGCTTTCCACCTCTGAACTGAAGGTTGAATTGCTTGAAAGATGAGATTATTTCTTGAGATCCAGATGGCCCAAGAGGCTAGGATGATGATTTCCATGAAGAAAGGTACATGTAATTTTTGTCTGAGATCATCAAAAGCTTCAAGCACAGAAACATTAGCTTGTCTTGTAGGGCATAATAGATACCAGCACTGGGAGGCAAAAGGACAGGTCCAAAAGAGATGCTGCAAGGTTTCCTCCTGAGGACAGTTATTGACAGCACAGTTGTAGCTTTCCAAATGGAATGTTTTCCTGCGTAGAAGGTTCCTGGTATTAAGCCTATCATGAAGTAATCTCCAAAAGAACACCTTGTGTTTGGGCTGGCAAGAACTATTCCAAATCCAGTTAAACTGCTGAGGCACTATTTTAACTCCCATCATTACTTTATAAGCCTGAGCAACCAAGAATTGGTCATTGCCCCAAATGTAGCCCCAGGTGTCAGTGCAATCCAGGGTGGCAGAGGTTCTTAGAGCAATACAAATGTCTTCCATATTTTCAAATTCCTGGAAGGCTTGCACAATGAGTGGAAGGTGGAATAAATCTTCCAGGAATTCAGTATGAATAATGGTGTGCACAGTAGTGTTGTTGTTCTTCACAAAGGAGAAGAGGTGTGGGAACAAGTCTTGTAAACAAGCTGAGTGCCATAGATCAGACCAAAATAAAGCACTTTTACCATCCCCTATGTGACATCTGGCCAATGATTTAAAGTTGTCAATGAGCTTGAGATTTGCCTTCCACCAAAAAGATCCAACCCAAGAATTGCCAGGCAACACACCATTACTATAGTAGGTTTCCCAAATCAAGTTGACCCATGGGATGTTGTGCCTATTATAAAACTTGTGCAAGTTCTTGAGAAGAAGGGCTTTGTTCTGAACAAAAATATCCTTGACCCCCAAGCCTCCTTGATCCTTAGGTCTACAAACAGTACTCCAAGCAACCATAGCAGGCCTGTGGTCCTCTAGATCAGGACCTCTCCATAAACAATGAGAACCGTATTAGCCAATGCATCATAACTAAATAAGCAATTATAGAAAATATCAACACATTAAACAAATCCTAAGATAAAAAAGAGTAGTAATTTAGGTTGTTAAATCTCTTGCTCCATTGGATCAATTAGGTGGATAGATCGACTTTAGTGCCACTTGCAGATCGGAACTACAGCTGGAATCATCAATTTACGAATGAGAAGGACTTCGGTACAACCCCCCCCCCCCCCCCAATAAACGTATAAGGGGTAGTATTTTCCATACTAAATTATGTACACTGTACCCGCCGTCCGTAGTAGGGCCGGCCGCCCGTGTACGTCCGGTTCGGTAGTGCGATCGGGAAAGGAAAAAAAAGTACGCCCCACCCCGACACCCCATCTCCACGTATGAAACCCTAGCGGCATCAACGCCGCCGTGGTCCACCGCCATCACGACGTCGGGTGGCGTCCGTAGTCACCCACACGCCGTGAAACTGACACCCCATCCCCGCCTAGGAAACCCTAGCGGCATCAACGCCGCCGTGGTCCACCGTCGTCACGACGTCGACCCCGACGTGCCCGTCTAGTCGCGAGCACTGACGGCGTCCGTAGTCACCACACGCCGTGTCGCCGGTGGAACAATTCTGTAACGCACAACACAAATAATTATAAACGCAAATACATAGATAATTATTACGCAATAACAATTAGAAACACAAAAAACTTACTTCCTTTGGCAGAACATTTTGCACGTTTGTTCGGTTTAGGGACCACATAAGGAGACTTGACATGTTGTGATCCTTTGCACTTGCGCCTGCCAGTAACCTCCTCCACTTCCTCTTGTACTCCTTGAGAACCAAGCGATGCATGCGATGCGATTTCGTCCGTCTCTAAAGATGTGGCAACTTTTTCATCTGATACTTCTGGTACTTGGATTGGATCATCCATATCACCCTTGAAACTATCCCAGTACTCAGGTGTGCAGTAAAAAGGTGTGTTTCCACGAGAAGTTACATCAACGCCGTCATCATCCTTTTGCAAATTCATTTTGGAAGGTATGCGGAACCGGTCTGAATCATCTTTTTGATATACAAACTCTTTTTGCGGACGTCCACCATCGTTTGAAGACTCATTAATGCCTCCGTACAGATTCTCTTCGTCCTCTTCCAGGTTACTGGGTTTGTAGGAGACGCCGGTTTTGTTCAGTTTCTCAATCATCCTCTGCAAGAAAACATTTCATCTTAGTTCTTCAATTCAGTGATGGACATTAAAGAGACGTGCTCAAGTGTTACCTGTGCGCATAACTCTGGCAAACGAAGCATTTCCTTCCGAAGTTCATTCATCTCACTCAAAATCCGGTCCATAGTAGGCTTCTGGCTCGAAGCCTCCGAGGTACTGCCCTCTATCCTCATTCCAGTAACGTTAGATTTTTTGCTACTAGCTTTCTTGGTTTTTTGAGCTTCTTCTTCCGCAATTTTTTTCAGCCTATACTCCTCTGTAATGTTGTCATCGATCTACAAGTGCAACAAGAGAATTATACATACAAACCAGATGCACACTTTACTTTATTTCATAAATGTAAAAAAACATGATTACTAGGATTACCATCCCAACACCACGACCATATTCATAGTCGTATTTGTCTCTTCTCACAGCCATATCTTCCGTCCAGTTTCTCATCAGCGGGCTCAACAATGCCAACGGATCATATTTTGGACCGGTGATTGGTTGCACCTTCTCCCAGTATAGGTACTGCAAAACACATAAACTAATTAAATTACATGTTCATCCGTGACATTTTATAACAGAAGTGTTGAAATTAATAAATAGAACGTACTTTCAAAAGGGCGAGGTTCCCCTGGGGCCACTGCCTAACATGGCCGTCCTGCAAAAGCTTACCAATCTCCGATAAACAGAATCGTGAAGTGAATGCATTCCAGTTGAACTTCCTTGTCAACTTAATATTTTGCACTAAGGCATAGTATTTTTTTTGGAACGTATTCATGAGACACTGGTGCAATTATAGTTCCTAAGAGAACTAGAAATGTCATCCGAATAAAGTCATGATCAGTGCTCTTATTCTTCACAATCTTTTCTATGAGATCATCAATCATGATCTTACCATTTTTCTTGCTAACAAAACTAACAGGTATTTTTTTGGTTGCTTTTTTCTCCTTCAGTACTAAGAAACCCAAAAACATCCACTCCATTGTTTTTCCAACCTAATATGGAGTACACATCATCAGGCCTTAGTGAAATAAGACCTTTACATCCAGCAGTACTTCCAGAACTCTCTTCAACCATGAATTTTTTGCTACTCGGATTGTAACCTTGGAGTAAAAAGTGAAGCAAAAAAGCACGCATCTTTATCGATGGTACTCTAAACATGCCCTGCATATCCGTTTCATAAAACCTGAATTTCTGACTGGGTGACAGTTTGTCAACTAGGCTAACCCACTTTTGAACAGAACATGGAATCACACCGTCAATATTCATATTGCATCAAATAGATTTCTGTCACATACCATCATACTGCTATGAGCCACGTCGTATAAAAAAACTGGAAAAAAAACTTACACGACGGCAACGGTGGGAGAGGCACCGGCGGCATATAGTGGCGACGGGTCAGGGGACGCAAGCCGGCGCGGGCGCACCGACGGCGTTTGTACGGTGGGGCGACGGTGGGAGAGGCAGCGGCAGCGTATACAGGGCGACGGGTCAGGTCAGGGCAGGCCGGCGCGGCCGCACCGGAATCGTTTTGGAGCGTGGGGCGACGGGCGGCGTACGGTGGCAGCACGTGCAGATCGCGGCGGCAGCGAGATGGGCTGACATAGAAAGAAAATTTGCATGCACGTCGGCTAACGACGTCGCCCGAGCGCTGATTGCGGCGTCGTTGTTAGTGGGACGGCCCCATGCACGCATGCGCGTCGGTTAGCGAGACGGCCGGTGTTTTTTTTTTTGCAGGGCCTCATTTTTTTAACTAAAAAAATAGCCACATTTTTTTAACTGTATCAATTTTTTTTACCTTAACCAATTTTTTTAACTTAATCAAATAGGCTCTTTTTTTAACTTAGCCAAATGTGCCCAATTTTTTTCCATGTGCTACTGTGCCCTAGCAGGGCACGCACGCAAAAATTTGTCCCGTTTCGAGTCCGCATGGATTTTCTACGATTTTCCAGGCCGAAAACCCAAAAAATACTGCCCGGACGTGACGCAGCGTGCGTTCGTTGTCGGATTTCATTCATTTTGGCCGTGGGGTGCCCGGGTGGGGCCCCACACGCGCTCGCAAAAGTTGGGTGCAATCCGTCAAACTGCTCAGGTACTTGTTGTGGAAGGGGGTGGTTTCGGTATGGCGGGAGGGGACCCTCGGTCGCACGTCTCCGCTTCGCATCCGCCAAACGTGCCCAATTTATTTCCACGTGCTACTGTGCCCTAGCAGGGCACGCACGCAAAAATTTGTCCCGTTTCGAGTCCGTATGCATCTTCTACGATTTTCCGGGCCGAAAACCCAAAAAATATTGCCCGGACGTGACGCAACGTGTGTTCATTGTCGGATTTCGTTCATTTTGGCCGTGCGGTGCCCGGGTGGGGCCCCACACACGCTCGCAAAAGTTGGGTGCAATCCGTCAAACCGCTCAGGTACTTGCTGTGGAAGGGGGTGGTTTCGGTATGGCGGGAGGGGACCCTCGGTCGCACGTCTCCGCTTCGCATCCGCCAAACGTGCCTAATTTTTTTCCACGCGCTACTGTGCCCTAGCAGGGCACGCACGCAAAAATTTGTCCCGTTTCGGGTCCGTATGGATTTTCTACGATTTTCCGGGCCGAAAACCCAGAAAATACTGCCCGGACATGACGCAACGTGCGTTCGTTGTTGGATTTCGTTCATTTTGGACGTGGGGTGCTCGGGTGGGGCCCCACACGTGCTCGCAAAAGTTGGGTGCAATCCTTCAAACCGCTCAGGTACTTGCTGTGGAAGGGGGTGGTTTCGGTATGGCGGGAGGGGGCCCTCGGTCGCACGTCTCCGCTTCGCATCCGCCAAAGGTGCCCAATTTTTTTCCACGTGCTACTATGCCCTAGCAGGGCACGCACGCAAAAATTTGTCCCGTTTCGAGTCCGTATGGATTTTCTACCATTTTCCGGGCCGAAAACCCAGAAAATACTACCCGGACGTGACGCAACGTGCGTTTGTTGTCGGATTTCATTCATTTTGGCCGTGGGGTGCCCGGGTGGGGCCCCACACACGCTCGCAAAAGTTGGGTGCAATCCGTCAAACCGCTCAGGTACTTGCTGTGGAAGGGGGTGGTTTCGGTATGGCGGGAGGGGGCCCTCGGTCGCACGTCTCCGCTTCGCATCCGCCAAACGTGCCCAATTTTTTCCACGTGCTACTGTGCCCTAGCAGGGCACGCACGCAAAAATTTGTCCCGTTTCGAGTCCGTATGGATTTTCTACCATTTTCCGGGCCGAAAACCCAGAAAATACTGCCCGGACGTGACACAACGTGCGTTCGTTGTCGGATTTCGTTCATTTTGGCCGGGGGTTCCCGGGTGGGGCCCCACACACGCTCGCAAAAGTTGGGTGCAATCCATCAAACCGCTCAGGTACTTCCTGTGGAAGGGGGTGGTTTCGGTATGGGGGGAGGGGGCCCTCGGTCGCACGTCTCCGCTTCGCATCCGCCAAACGTGCTCAATTTTTTTCCACGTGCTACTGTGCCCTAGGAGGGCACGCACGCAAAAATTTGTCCCATTTCGAGTCCGTATGGATTTTCTACCATTTTCCGAGCCGAAAACCTAGAAAATACTGCCCGGACGTGACGCAACGTGCGTTCGTTGTCGGATTTCGTTCATTTTGCCCGTGGTTTGCCCGGGTGGGGCCCCACACGCGCTCGCAAAAGTTGGGTGCAATCCGTCAAACCGCTCAGGTACTTGCTGTGGAAGGGGGTGGTTTCGGTATGGCGGGAGGGGGCCCTCGGTCGCACGTCTCCGCTTCGCATCCGCCAAACGTGCCCAATTTTTTTCCACGTGCTACTGTGCCCTAGCAGGGAACGCACACAAAAATTTGTCCCGTTTCGAGTCCATATGGATTTTCTACCATTTTCCGGGCCGAAAACCCATAAAATACTGCACGGATGTGACGCAACGTGCGTTCGTTGTCGGATTTCATTCTTTTTGGCCGTGGGTTGCCCGGGTGGAGCCCCACAAGCGCTCGCAAAAGTTGGGTGCAATCCGTCAAACCGCTCAGGTACTTGCTGTGGAAGGGGGTGGTTTCGGTATGGCGGGAGGGGACCCTCGGTCGCACGTCTCCGCTTCGCATCCGCCAAACGTGCCCAATTTTTTTCCACGTCCTACTGGGCCCTAGCAGGGCACGCACGCAAAAATTTGTCCCTTTTCGAGTCCGTATGGATTTTCTACCATTTTCCGGGCCGAAAACCTAGAAAATACTGCCCGGACGTGACGTAACGTGCGTTTGTTGTCGGATTTCGTTCATTTTGGCCGTGGGGTGCCCGGGTGGGGCCCGACACGCGCTCGCAAAAGTTGGGTGCAATCCGTCAAACCGCTCAGGTACTTGCTGTGGAAGGGGGTGGTTTCGGTATGGCGGGAGGGGGCCCTCGGTCGCACGTCTCCGCTTCGCATCCGCCAAACGTGCCCAATTTTTTTCCACGTGCTACTGTGCCCTAGCAGGGCACGCACGCAAAAATTTGTCCCGTGTCGAGTCCGTATGGATTTTCTTCCATTTTCCGGGCCGTAAACCCAGAAAATACTGCCCGGACGTGATGCAACGTGCGTTCGTTGTCGGATTTCGTTCATTTTGGCCGTGGGGTGCCCGGGTGGGGCCCCACACGTGCTCGCAAAATTTGGGTGCAATCCGTCAAACCGCTCACGTACTTGCTGTGGAAGGGGGTGGTTTCGGTATGGCGAGAGGGGGCCCTCGGTCGCACGTCTCCGCTTCGCATCCGCGAAACGTGCATAATTTTTTTCCATGTGCTACTGTGCCCTAGCAGGGCACGCACGCAAAAAATTGTCCCGTTTCTAGTCCGTATGGATTTTCTACCATTTTCCGGGCCGAAAACCTAGAAAATACTGCCCGGACGTGACGCAACGTGCGTTCGTTGTCGTATTTCGTTCATTTTGGCCGTGGGGTGCCCGGGTGGGGCCCCACACGTGCTCGCAAAAGTTGGGTGCAATCTGTCAAACCGCTCAGGTACTTGCTGTGGAAGGTGGTGGTTTCGGTATGGCGGGAGGGGGCCCTCGGTCGCACATCTCCGCTTCGCATCCGCCAAACGTGCCCAATTTCTTTCCACGTGCTACTGTGCCCTAGCAGGGCACGCACACAAAAATTTGTCCCGTTTCGAGTCCATATGGATTTTCTACCATTTTTCGGGCCAAAAACCCAGAAAATACTGCCCGGACGTGACGCAACGTGCGTTCGTTGTCGGATTTCGTTCATTTTGGTCGTCGGGTGCCCGGGTGGGGCCCCACACGCGCTCGCAAAAGTTGGGTGCAATCCGTCAAACCGCTCAGGTACTTGCTGTGGAAGGGGGTGGTTACGGTATGGCGGGAGGGGACCCTCGGTCGCACGTCTCCGCTTCGCATCCGCCAAACGTGCCCAATTTTTTCCACGTGCTACTGTGCCCTAGCAGGGCACGCACGCAAAAATTTGTCCCGTTTCGAGTCCGTATGGATTTTCTACCATTTTCCGGGCCGAAAACCCTGAAAATACTGCCCGGACGTGATGCAACGTGCGTTCGTTGTCGGATTTCGTTCATTTTGGCCGTGGGGTGCCCGGGTGGGGCCCCACACACGCTCGCAAAAGTTGGGTGCAATCCGTCAATCCGCTCACGTACTTGTTGTGGAAGGGGGTGGTTTCGGTATGGCGGGAGGGGGCCCTCGGTCGCACGTCTCCGCTTCGCATCCGCCAAACGTGCTCAATTTTTTCCACGTGCTACTGTGCCCTAGCAGGGCATGCACGCAAAAAATTGTCCCGTTTCGAGTCCGTATGGATTTTCTACCATTTTCCTGGCCGAAAACCTAGAAAATACTGCCCGGACGTGACGCAACGTGCGTTCGTTGTCAGATTTTGTTCATTTTGGCCGTGGGGTTCCCGGGTGGGGCCCCACACGCGCTCGCAAAAGTTGGGTGCAATCTGTCAAACCGCTCAGGTACTTGCTGTGGAAGGGGGTGGTTTCGGTATGGCGGGAGGGGGCCCTCGGTCGCACGTCTCTGCTTCGCATCCGCCAAACGTGCCCTATTTTTTTCCACGTGCTACTGTGCCCTAGTAGGGCACACACGCAAAAATTTGTCCTGTTTCGAGTCCGTATGGATTTTCTACGATTTTCCGGGCCGAAAACCCAGAAAATACTGCCCGGACGTGACGCAACGTGCGTTCGTTGTCGGATTTTGTTCATTTTGGCCGTGGGGTGCCCGGGTGGGGCCCCACACGCGCTCGCAAAAGTTGGGTGCAATCCGTCAAACCGCTCAGGTACTTGCTGTGGAAGGGGGTGGTTTCGGTATGGCGGGAGGGGGCCCTCGGTCGCACGTCTCCGCTTCGCATCCGCCAAACGTGCCCAATTTCTTTCCACGTGCTACTGTGCCCTAGCAGGGCACACACACAAAAATTTGTTCCGTTTCGAGTCCATATGGATTTTCTACCATTTTCCGGGCCGAAAACCCATAAAATACTGC
The DNA here is from genome assembly GCA_963921465.1 of Triticum timopheevii. NCBI lineage: Eukaryota > Viridiplantae > Streptophyta > Magnoliopsida > Poales > Poaceae > Triticum > Triticum timopheevii. The sequence continues at coordinate 353,624,518 of OY997264.1, forward strand.
ACGGATGTGACGCAACGTGCGTTCGTTGTCGGATTTCATTCATTTTGGCCATGGGGTACCTGGGTGGGGCCCCACACGCGCTCGCAAAAGTTGGGTGCAATCCGTCAAACCGCTCAGGTACTTGCTGTGGAAGGGGGTGGTTTCGGTATGGCGGGAGGGGACCCTCGATCGCACGTCTCCGCTTCGCATCCGCCAAACGTGCCCAATTTTTTTCCACGTGCTAGTGTGCCCTAGCAGGGCACGCACGCAAAAATTTGTCCCGTTTCGAGTTCGTATGGATTTTCTACCATTTTTCGGGCCGAAAACCCAGAAAATACTGCCCGGACATGACGCAACGTGCGTTCGTTGTCGGATTTCGTTCATTTTGGCCGTGGGGTGCCCAGGTGGGGCCCCACACGCGCTCGCAAAAGTTGGGTGCAATCCGTCAAACCGCTCACGTACTTGCTGTGGAAGGGGGTGGTTTCGGTATGGCGGGAGGGGGCCCTCGGTCGCACGTCTCCGCTTCGCATCCGCCAAATGTGCCCAATTTTTTTCCACGTGCTACTGTGCCCTAGCAGGGCACACACACAAAAAATTGTCCCGTTTCGAGTCCGTATGGATTTTCTACGATTTTCCGGGCCGAAAACCCAGAAAATACTGCCCGGACGTGACGCAACGTGCGTTCGTTGTCGGATTTCATTCATTTTGGCCGCGGGGTGCCCGGGTGGGGCCCCACACGCGCTCGCAAAAGTTGGGTGCAATATGTCAAACCGCTCAGGTACTTGCTGTGGAAGGGGGTGGTTTCGGTATGGCGGGAGGGGGCCCTCGGTCGCACGTCTCCGCTTCGCATCCGCCAAACGTGCCCAATTTTTTTCCACGTGCTACTGTGCCCTAGCAGGGCACGCACGCAAAAATTTGTCCCGTGTCGAGTCCGTATGGATTTTCTTCCATTTTCCGGGCCGTAAACCCAGAAAATACTGCCCGGACGTGACGCAACGTGCGTTCGTTGTCGGATTTTGTTCATTTTGGCCGTGGGGTGCCCGGGTGGGGCCCCACACGCGCTCGCAAAAGTTGGGTGCAATCCGTCAAACCGCTCAGGTACTTGCTGTGGAAGGGGGTGGTTTCGGTATGGCGGGAGGGGGCCCTCGGTCGCACGTCTCCGCTTCGCATCCGCCAAACGTGCCCAATTTCTTTCCACGTGCTACTGTGCCCTAGCAGGGCACACACACAAAAATTTGTTCCGTTTCGAGTCCATATGGATTTTCTACCATTTTCCGGGCCGAAAACCCATAAAATACTGCACGGATGTGACGCAACGTGCGTTCGTTGTCGGATTTCATTCATTTTGGCCATGGGGTACCTGGGTGGGGCCCCACACGCGCTCGCAAAAGTTGGGTGCAATCCGTCAAACCGCTCAGGTACTTGCTGTGGAAGGGGGTGGTTTCGGTATGGCGGGAGGGGACCCTCGATCGCACGTCTCCGCTTCGCATCCGCCAAACGTGCCCAATTTTTTTCCACGTGCTAGTGTGCCCTAGCAGGGCACGCACGCAAAAATTTGTCCCGTTTCGAGTTCGTATGGATTTTCTACCATTTTTCGGGCCGAAAACCCAGAAAATACTGCCCGGACATGACGCAACGTGCGTTCGTTGTCGGATTTCGTTCATTTTGGCCGTGGGGTGCCCGGGTGGGGCCCCACACGCGCTCGCAAAAGTTGGGTGCAATCCGTCAAACCGCTCACGTACTTGCTGTGGAAGGGGGTGGTTTCGGTATGGCGGGAGGGGGCCCTCGGTCGCACGTCTCCGCTTCGCATCCGCCAAATGTGCCCAATTTTTTTCCACGTGCTACTGTGCCCTAGCAGGGCACACACACAAAAAATTGTCCCGTTTCGAGTCCGTATGGATTTTCTACGATTTTCCGGGCCGAAAACCCAGAAAATACTGCCCGGACGTGACGCAACGTGCGTTCGTTGTCGGATTTCATTCATTTTGGCCGTGGGGTGCCCGGGTGGGGCCCCACACGCGCTCGCAAAAGTTGGGTGCAATATGTCAAACCGCTCAGGTACTTGCTGTGGAAGGGGGTGGTTTCGGTATGGCGGGAGGGGGCCCTCGGTCGCACGTCTCCGCTTCGCATCCGCCAAACGTGCCCAATTTTTTTCCACGTGCTACTGTGCCCTAGCAGGGCACGCACGCAAAAATTTGTCCCGTGTCGAGTCCGTATGGATTTTCTTCCATTTTCCGGGCCGTAAACCCAGAAAATACTGCCCGGACGTGATGCAACGTGCGTTCGTTGTCGGATTTCGTTCATTTTGGCCGTGGGGTGCCCGGGTGGGGCCCCACACGTGCTCGCAAAATTTGGGTGCAATCCGTCAAACCGCTCACGTACTTGCTGTGGAAGGGGGTGGTTTCGGTATGGCGAGAGGGGGCCCTCGGTCGCACGTCTCCGCTTCGCATCCGCGAAACGTGCATAATTTTTTTCCATGTGCTACTGTGCCCTAGCAGGGCACGCACGCAAAAAATTGTCCCGTTTCTAGTCCGTATGGATTTTCTACCATTTTCCGGGCCGAAAACCTAGAAAATACTGCCCGGACGTGACGCAACGTGCGTTCGTTGTCGTATTTCGTTCATTTTGGCCGTGGGGTGCCCGGGTGGGGCCCCACACGTGCTCGCAAAAGTTGGGTGCAATCTGTCAAACCGCTCAGGTACTTGCTGTGGAAGGTGGTGGTTTCGGTATGGCGGGAGGGGGCCCTCGGTCGCACATCTCCGCTTCGCATCCGCCAAACGTGCCCAATTTCTTTCCACGTGCTACTGTGCCCTAGCAGGGCACGCACACAAAAATTTGTCCCGTTTCGAGTCCATATGGATTTTCTACCATTTTTCGGGCCAAAAACCCAGAAAATACTGCCCGGACGTGACGCAACGTGCGTTCGTTGTCGGATTTCGTTCATTTTGGTCGTCGGGTGCCCGGGTGGGGCCCCACACGCGCTCGCAAAAGTTGGGTGCAATCCGTCAAACCGCTCAGGTACTTGCTGTGGAAGGGGGTGGTTACGGTATGGCGGGAGGGGACCCTCGGTCGCACGTCTCCGCTTCGCATCCGCCAAACGTGCCCAATTTTTTCCACGTGCTACTGTGCCCTAGCAGGGCACGCACGCAAAAATTTGTCCCGTTTCGAGTCCGTATGGATTTTCTACCATTTTCCGGGCCGAAAACCCTGAAAATACTGCCCGGACGTGATGCAACGTGCGTTCGTTGTCGGATTTCGTTCATTTTGGCCGTGGGGTGCCCGGGTGGGGCCCCACACACGCTCGCAAAAGTTGGGTGCAATCCGTCAATCCGCTCACGTACTTGTTGTGGAAGGGGGTGGTTTCGGTATGGCGGGAGGGGGCCCTCGGTCGCACGTCTCCGCTTCGCATCCGCCAAACGTGCTCAATTTTTTCCACGTGCTACTGTGCCCTAGCAGGGCATGCACGCAAAAAATTGTCCCGTTTCGAGTCCGTATGGATTTTCTACCATTTTCCTGGCCGAAAACCTAGAAAATACTGCCCGGACGTGACGCAACGTGCGTTCGTTGTCAGATTTTGTTCATTTTGGCCGTGGGGTTCCCGGGTGGGGCCCCACACGCGCTCGCAAAAGTTGGGTGCAATCTGTCAAACCGCTCAGGTACTTGCTGTGGAAGGGGGTGGTTTCGGTATGGCGGGAGGGGGCCCTCGGTCGCACGTCTCTGCTTCGCATCCGCCAAACGTGCCCTATTTTTTTCCACGTGCTACTGTGCCCTAGTAGGGCACACACGCAAAAATTTGTCCTGTTTCGAGTCCGTATGGATTTTCTACGATTTTCCGGGCCGAAAACCCAGAAAATACTGCCCGGACGTGACGCAACGTGCGTTCGTTGTCGGATTTTGTTCATTTTGGCCATGGGGTGCCCGGGTGGGGCCCCACACGCGCTCGCAAAAGTTGGGTGCAATCTGTCAAACCGCTCAGATACTTGCTGTGGAAGGGGGTGGTTTCGGTATGGCGGGAGGGGGCCCTCGGTCGCACGTCTCCGCTTCGCATCCGCCAAACGTGCCCAATTTTTTTCCACGTGCTACTGTGCCCTAGCAGGGCACGCACGCAAAAATTTGTCCTGTTTCGAGTCCGTATGGATTTTCTACCATTTTCCGGGCAGAAAACCCAGAAAATACTGCCCGGACGTGACGCAACATGCGTTCTTTGTCGGATTTCGTTCATTTTGGCCGTGGGGTTCCCGGGTGGGGCCCCACACGCGCTCGCAAAAGTTGGGTGCAATCCGTCAAACCGCTCAGGTACTTGATGTGGAAGGGGGTGGTTTCGGTATGGCGGGAGGGGCCCTCGGTCGCACGTCTCCGCTTCGCATCCGCCAAACGTGCTCAATTTTTTTCCACGTGCTACTGTGCCCTAGCAGGGCATGCACGCAATAAATTGTCCCGTTTCGAGTCCATATGGATTTTCTACCATTTTCCGGGCCGAAAACCTAGAAAATACTGCCCGGACATGACGCAACGTGTGTTCGTTGTCGGATTTCGTTCATTTTGGCCGTGGGGTGCCCGGGTGGGGCCCCACACGCACTCGCAAAAGTTGGGTGCAATCCGTCAAACCGCTCAAGTACTTGCTGTGGAAGGGGTGGTTTCGGTATGGCGGGAGGGGGCCCTCGGTCGCACGTCTCCGCTTCGCATCTGCCAAACGTGCCCAATTTTTTTCCACGTGCTACTGTGCCCTAGTAGGGCACGCACGCAAAAAATTGTCCCGTTTCGAGTCCGTATGGATTTTCTACCATTTTCCGGGCCGAAAACCCAGAAAATACTGCCCGGACGTGACGCAACGTGCGTTCGTTGTCGGATTTCGTTCATTTTGGCCGTGGGGTGCCCGGGTGGGGCCCCACACACGCTCGCCAAAGTTGGGTGCAATCTGTCAAACCGCTCAGGTACTTGCTGTGGAAGGGGGTGGTTTCGGTATGGCGGGAGGGGGCCCTCAGTCGCACGTCTCCGCTTCGCTTCCGCCAAACGTGCCCAATTTTTTTCCACGTGCTACTGTGCCCTAGCAGGGCACGCACGCAAAAATTTGTCCCGTTTCGAGTCCGTATGGATTTTCTACCATTTTCCGGGCCGAAAACCCAGAAAATACTCCCCGGACGTGATGCAACATGCGTTCGTTGTCGGATTTCGTTCATTTTGGTCGTGGGGTGCCCGGGTGGGGCCCCACACGCGCTCGCAAAAGTTGGGTGCAATCCGTCAAACCGCTCACGTACTTGCTGTGGAAGGGGGTGGTTTCGGTATGGCGGGAGGGGGCCCTCGGTCGCACGTCTCCGCTTCGCATCCGCCAAACGTGCTCAATTTTTTTCCACGTGCTACTGTGCCCTAGCAGGGCACGCACGCAAAAAATTGTCCCGTTTCGAGTCCGTATGGATTTTCTACCATTTTCCTGGCCGAAAACCTAGAAAATACTGCCCGGACGTGACGCAACGTGTGTTCATTGTCAGATTTTGTTGATTTTGGCCGTGGGGTTCCCGGGTGGGGCCCCACACGCGCTCGCAAATGTTGGGTGCAATCTGTCAAACCGCTCAGGTACTTGCTGTGGAAGGGGGTGGTTTCGGTATGGCGGGAGGGGGCCCTCGGTCGCACGTCTCTGCTTCGCATCCGCCAAACGTGCCCAATTTTTTTCCACGTGCTACCGTGCCCTATTAGGGCACACACGCAAAAATTTGTCCCGTTTCGAGTCCGTATGGATTTTCTACGATTTTCCGGGCCGAAAACCCAGAAAATACTGCCCGGACGTGACGCAACGTGCGTTCGTTGTCGGATTTCGTTCATTTTGGCCGTGGGGTGCCCGGGTGGGGCCCCACACGCGCTCGCAAAAGTTGGGTGCAATCTGTCAAACCGCTCAGGTACTTGCTGTGGAAGGGGGTGGTTTCGGTATGGCGGGAGGGGGCCCTCGGTGGCACGTCTCCGCTTCGCATCCGCCAAATGTGCCCAATTTTTTTCCACATGCTACTGTGCCCTAGCAGGGCACGCACGCAAAAATTTGTCCTGTTTCGAGTCCGTATGGATTTTCTACCATTTTCCGGGCCGAAAACCCAAAAAATACTGCCCGGACGTGACGCAACGTGCGTTCGTTGTCGGATTTCGTTCATTTTGGCCGTGGGGTGCCCGGGTGGGGCCCCACACGCGCTCGCAAAAGTTGGGTGCAATCCGTCAAACCGCTCACGTACTTGATGTGGAAGGGGGTGGTTTCGGTATGGCGGGAGGGGGCCCTCGGTCGCACGTCTCCGCTTCGCATCCGCCAAATGTGCTCAATTTTTTTCCACGTGCTACTGTGCCCTAGCAGGGCATGCACGCAATAAATTGTCCCGTTTCGAGTCCGTATGGATTTTCTACCATTTTCCGGGCCGAAAACCTAGAAAATACTGCCCGGACGTGACGCAATGTGCGTTCGTTGTCGGATTTTGTTCATTTTGGCCGTGGGGTGCCCGGGTGGGGCCCCACACGCGCTCGCAAAAGTTGGGTGCAATCCGTCAAACCGCTCAGGTACTTGCTGTGGAAGGGGTGGTTTCGGTATGGCGGGAGGGGGCCCTCGGTCGCACGTCTCCGCTTCGCATCCGCCAAACGTGCCCAATTTTTTCCACGTGCTACTGTGCCCTAGCAGGGCACGCACGCAAAAATTTGTCCCGTTTCGAGTCCGTATGGATTTTCTACCATTTTCCGGGCCGAAAACCCAGAAAATACTGCCCGGACGTGACGCAACGTGCGTTCGTTGTCGGATTTCGTTCATTTTGGTCGTGGGGTGCCCGGGTGGGGCCCCACACGCGCTCGCAAAAGTTGGGTGCAATCCGTCAAACCGCTCAGGTACTTGCTGTGGAAGGGGGTGGTTTCGGTATGGGGGGAGGGGGCCCTCAGCCGCACGTCTCCGCTTCGCATCCGCCAAAGTGCCCAATTTTTTTCCACGTGCTACTGTGCCCTAGCAAGGCACACGCAAAAAATTGTCCCGTTTTGAGTCCATATGGATTTTCTACGATTTTTCGGGCCGAAAACCCAGAAAATACTGCCCGGACGTGACGCAACGTGCGTTCGTTGTCGGATTTCGTTCATTTTGGCCGTGGGGTGCCCGGGTGGGGCCCCCCACACTCTCGCCAAAGTTGGGTGAAATCTGTCAAACCGCTCAGGTACTTGCTGTGGAAGGGGGTGGTTTCGGTATGGCGGGAGGGGGCCCTCGGTCGCACGTCTCCGCTTCGCTTCCGCCAAACGTGCCCAATTTTTTTCCACGTGCTACTGTGCCCTAGCAGGGCACGCACGCAAAAATTTGTCCCGTTTCGAGTCCGTATGGATTTTCTACCATTTTCCGGGCTGAAAACCCAGAAAATACTCCCCGGACGTGATGCAACATGCGTTCGTTGTCGGATTTCCTTCATTTTGGTCGTGGGGTGCCCGGGTGGGGCCCCACACGCGCTCGCAAAAGTTGGGTGCAATCCGTCAAACCGCTCACGTACTTGCTGTGGAAGGGGTGGTTTCGGTATGGCGGGAGGGGGCCCTCGGTCGCACGTCTCCGCTTCGCATCCGCCAAACGTGCTCAATTTTTTTCCACGTGCTACTGTGCCCTAGCAGGGCACGCACGCAAAAAATTGTCCTGGTTCGAGTCCGTATGGATTTTCTACCATTTTCCGGGCCGAAAACCCAGAAAATACTGCCCGGACGTGACGCAACGTGCGTTCGTTGTCAGATTTCGTTCATTTTGGCCGTGGGGTTCCCGGGTGGGGCCCCACACGCGCTCGCAAAAGTTGGGTGCAATCTGTCAAACCGCTCAGGTACTTGCTGTGGAAGGGGGTGGTTTCGGTATGGCGGGAGGGGGCCCTCGGTCGCACGTCTTTGCTTCGCATCCGCCAAACGTGCCCAATTTTTTTCCACGTGCTACTGTGCCCTAGTAGGGCACACACGCAAAAATTTGTCCTGTTTCGAGTCCGTATGGATTTTCTACGATTTTCCGGGCCGAAAACCCAGAAAATACTGCCCGGACGTGACGCAACGTGCGTTCCTTGTCGGATTTCGTTCATTTTGGCCGTGGGGTGCCCGGGTGAGGCCCCACACGCACTCGCAAAAGTTGGGTGCAATCTGTCAAACCGCTCAGGTACTTGCTGTGGAAGGGGGTGGTTTCGGTATGGCGGGAGGGGGCCCTCGGTCGCACGTCTCCGCTTCACATCCGCCGAACGTGCCCAATTTTTTTCCACGTGCTACTGTGCCCTAGCAGGGCACGCACGCAAAAATTTGTCCTGTTTCGAGTCCGTATGGATTTTCTACCATTTTCCGGGCCGAAAACCCAGAAAATACTGCCCGGACGTGACGCAACGTGCGTTCGTTGTCGGATTTCGTTCATTTTGGCCGTGGGTGCCCAGGTGGGACCCCACACGCGCTCGCACAAGTTGGGTGCAATCCGTCAAACCGCTCACGTACTTGATGTGGAAGGGGGTGGTTTCGGTATGGCGGGAGGGGGCCCTCGGTCGCACATCTCCGCTTCGCATCCGCCAAACATGCTCAATTTTTTTCCACGTGCTACTGTGCCCTAGCAGGGCATGCACGCAATAAATTGTCCCGTTTCGAGTCCGTATGGATTTTCTACCATTTTCCGGGCCGAAAACCTAGAAAATACTGCCCGGACATGACGCAACGTGCGTTCGTTGTCGGATTTCGTTCATTTTGGTCGTGGGGTGCCCGGGTGGGGCCCCACACGCGCTCGCAAAAGTTGGGTGCAATCCGTCAAACCGCTCACGTACTTGCTGTGGAAGGGGGTGGTTTCGGTATGGCGGGAGGGGGCCCTCGGTCGCACGTCTCCGCTTCGCATCCGCCAAACATGCTCAATTTTTTTCCACGTGCTACTGTGCCCTAGCAGGGCATGCACGCAATAAATTGTCCCGTTTCGAGTCCGTATGGATTTTCTACCATTTTCCGGGCCGAAAACCTAGAAAATACTGCCCGGACATGACGCAACGTGCGTTCGTTGTCGGATTTCTTTCATTTTGGCCGTGGGGTGCCCGGGTGGGGCCCCACACGCACTCGCAAAAGTTGGGTGCAATCCGTCAAACCGCTCAGGTACTTGCTGTGGAAGGGGTGGTTTCGGTATGGCGGGAGGGGGCCCTCGGTCGCACGTCTCCGCTTCGCATCCGCCAAACGTGCCCAATTTTTTTCCACGTGCTACTGTGCCCTAGCAGGGCACGCACGCAAAAATTTGTCCCGTTTCGAGTCCGTATGGATTTTCTACCATTTTTCGGGCCGAAAACCCAGAAAATACTGCCCGGACGTGACGCAACGTGCGTTCGTTGTCGGATTTTGTTCATTTTGGCCGTGGGGTGCCCGAGTGGGGCCCACACGCGCTCGCAAAAGTTGGGTGCAATCCGTCAAACCGCTCAGGTACTTGCTGTGGAAGGGGTGGTTTAGGTATGGCGGGAGGGGGCCCTCAGTCGCACGTCTCCGCTTCGCATCCGCCAAACATGCCCAATTTTTTTCCACGTGCTACTGTGCCCTAGCAGGGCACACTCACAAAAAATTGTCCCGTTCTGAGTCCGTATGGATTTTCTACGATTTTCCGGGCCGAAAACCCAGAAAATACTGCCCGGACGTGACGCAACGTGCGTTCGTTGTCGGATTTCGTTCATTTTGGCCATGGGGTGCCCGGGTGGGGCCCCACACGCGCTCGCCAAAGTTGGGTGCAATCTGTCAAACCGCTTAGGTACTTGCTGTGGAAGGGGGTGGTTTCGGTATGGCGGGAGGGGGCCCTCGGTCGCACGTATCCGCTTCGCTTCCGCCAAACGTGCCCAATTTTTTTCCACGTGCTACTGTGCCCTAGCAGGGCACGCACGCAAAAATTTGTCCCGTTTCGAGTCCGTATGGATTTTCTACCATTTTCCGGGCCGAAAAACCAGAAAATACTGCCCGGACGTGATGCAACGTGCGTTCGTTGTCGGATTTCGTTCATTTTGGCCGTGGGGTGCCCGGGTGGGGCCCCACACGCGCTCGCAAAAGTTGGTTGCAATCCATCAAACCGCTCACGTACTTGCTGTGGAAGGGGGTGGTTTCGGTATGGCGGGGGGGCCCTCGGTCGCATGTCTCCGCTTCGCATCCGCCAAACGTGCTCAGTGTTTTTCCACGTGCTACTGTGCCCTAGCAGGGCACGCACGCAAAAAATTGTCCCATTTCGAGTCCGTATGGATTTTCTACCATTTTCCTCGCCGAAAACCTAGAAAATATTGCCCAGACGTGACGCAACGTTCGTTCGTTGTCAGAGTTTGTTCATTTTGGCCGTGGGGTGCCCGGGTGGGGCCCCACACGCGCTTGCAAAAGTTGGGTGCAATCCATCAAACCGCTCAGGTACTTGCTGTGGAAGGGGGTGGTTTCGGTATGGCGGGAGGGGGCCCTCGGTCGCACGTCTCCGCTTCGCATCCGCCAAACATGCCCAATTTCTTTCCACTTTCTACTGTGCCCTAGCAGGGCACGCAGACAAAAATTTGTCCCGTTTCGAGTCCATATGGATATTCTACCATTTTCCGAGCCGAAAACCCAAAAAATACTGCCCGGACGTGACGCAACGTGCGTTCGTTGTCGGATTTCGTTCATTTTGGCTGTGGGGTGCCCGGGTGGGGCCCCACACGCGCTCGCAAAAGTTGGGTGCAATCTGTCAAACCGCTCACGTACTTGTTGTGGAAGGGGGTGGTTTCGGTATGGCGGGAGGGGGCCCTCAGTCGCACGTCTCCGCTTCGCATCCGCCAAACGTGCCCAATTTTTTTCCACATGCTACTGTGCCCTAGCAGGGCACACTCGCAAAAAAATGTCCTGTTCTGAGTCCGTATGGATTTTCTACGATTTTCCGGGCCGAAAACCCAGAAAATACTGCCCGGACGTGACGCAACGTGCGTTCGTTGTCGGATTTCGTTCATTTTGGCCATGGGGTGCCCGGGTGGGGCCCCACACGCGCTCGCCAAAGTTGGGTGCAATCTGTCAAACCGCTCAGGTACTTGCTGTGGAAGGGGGGTGGTTTCGGTATGGCGGGAGGGGGCCCTTGGTCGCACGTCTCCGCTTCGCATCCGCCAAACGTGCTCAATTTTTTTCCACGTGCTACTGTGCCCTAGCAGGGCACGCACGCAAAAAATTGTCCCGTTTCGAGTCCGTATGGATTTTCTACCATTTTCCGGGCCGAAAACCCAGAAAATACTGCCCGGACGTGACGCAACGTGCGTTCGTTGTCAGATTTCGTTCATTTTGGCCGTGGGGTTCCCGGGTGGGGCCCCACACGCGCTCGCAAAAGTTGGGTGCAATCTGTCAAACCGCTCAGGTACTTGCTGTGGAAGGGGGTGGTTTCGGTATGGCGGGAGGGGGCCCTCGGTCGCACGTCTCTGCTTCGCATCCGCCAAACGTGCCCAATTTTTTTCCACGTGCTACTGTGCCCTAGTAGGGCACACACGCAAAAATTTGTCCCGTTTCGAGTCCGTATGGATTTTCTACGATTTTCCGGGCCGAAAACCCAGAAAATACTGCCCGGACGTGACGCAACGTGCGTTCGTTGTCGGATTTCGTTCATTTTGGCCGTGGGGTGCCCGGGTGGGGCCCCACACGCGCTCGCAAAAGCTGGGTGCAATCTGTCAAACCGCTCAGGTACTTGCTGTGGAAGGGGGTGGTTTCGGTATGGCGGGAGGGGGCCCTCGGTCGCACGTCTCCGCTTCGCATCCGCCAAACATGCCCAATTTTTTTTCCACGTGCTACTGTGCCCTAGCAGGGCACGCACGCAAAAATTTGTCCTGTTTCGAGTCCGTATGGATTTTGTACCATTTTTCGGGCCGAAAACCCAGAAAATACTGCCCGGACGTGACGCAACGTGCGTGCGTTGTCGGATTTCGTTCATTTTGGCCGTGGGGTGCCCGGGTGGGGCCCCACACGCGCTCGCAAAAGTTGGGTGCAATCCGTGAAACCGCTCACGTACTTGCTGTGGAAGGGGGTGGTTTCGATATGGCGGGAGGGGGCCCTCGGTCGCACGTCTCCGCTTCGCATCCGCCAAACATGCTCAATTTTTTTCCATGTGCTACTGTGCCCTAGCAGGGCATGCACGCAATAAATTGTCCCGTTTCGAGTCCGTATGGATTTTCTACCATTTTCCGGGCCGAAAACCTAGAAAATACTGCCCGGACATGACGCAACGTGCGTTCGTTGTCGGATTTCGTTCATTTTGGCCGTGGGGTGCCCGGGTGGGGCCCCACACGCACTCGCAAAAGTTGGGTGCAATCCGTCAAACCGCTCAGGTACACGCTGTGGAAGGGGTGGTTTCGGTATGGCGGGAGGGGGCCCTCGGTCGCACGTCTCCGCTTCGCATCCGCCTACCGTGCCCAATTTTTTTCCACGTGCTACTGTGCCCTAGCAGGGCACGCACGCAAAAAATTGTCCCGTTTCGAGTCCGTATGGATTTTCTACCATTTTTCAGGCCGAAAACCCAGAAAATACTGCCCGGACGTGACGCAACGTGCGTTCGTTGTCGGATTTCGTTCATTTTGGCCGTGGGGTGCCCGGGTGGGGCCCCACACGCGCTCGCAAAAGTTGGGTGCAATCCGTCAAACCGCTCAGGTACTTAATGTGGAAGGGGTGGTTTAGGTATGGCGGGAGGGGGCCCTCAGTCGCACGTCTCCGCTTCGCATCCGCCAAACGTGCCCAATTTTTTTCCACGTGCTACTGTGCCCTAGCAGGGCACACTCGCAAAAAATTGTCCCGTTTCGAGTCCGTATGGATTTTCTACCATTTTTCAGGCCGAAAACCCAGAAAATACTGCCCGGACGTGACGCAACGTGCGTTCGTTGTCGGATTTCGTTCATTTTGGCCATGGGGTGCCCGGGTGGGGCCCCACACGCGCTCGCCAAAGTTGGGTGCAATCTGTCAAACCGCTCAGGTACTTGCTGTGGAAGGGGGTGGTTTCGGTATGGCGGGAGGGGGCCCTCGGTCGCACGCATCCGCTTCGCTTCCGCCAAACGTGCCCAATTTTTTTCCACGTGCTACTGTGCCCTAGCAGGGCACGCACGCAAACATTTGTCCCGTTTCGAGTCCGTATGGATTTTCTACCATTTTCCGGGCCGAAAACCCAGAAAATACTGCCCGGACATGATGCAACGTGCGTTCGTTGTCGGATTTCGTTCATTTTGGCCGTGGGGTGCCCGGGTGGGGCCCCACACGCGCTCGCAAAAGTTGGGTGCAATCCGTCAAACCGCTCATGTACTTGCTGTGGAAGGGGGTGGTTTCGGTATGGCGGGAGGGGGCCCTCGGTCGCATGTCTCCGCTTCGCATCCGCCAAACGTGCTCAATTTTTTTCCACGTGCTACTGTGCCCTAGCAGGGCACGCACGCAAAAAATTGTCCCGTTTCGAGTCCGTATGGATTTTCTATCATTTTCCTGGCCGAAAACCTAGAAAATACTGCCCAGACGTGACGCAACATGCGTTCGTTGTCAGAGTTTGTTCATTTTGGCCGTGGGGTGCCCGGGTGGGGCCCCACACGCGCTCGCAAAAGTTGGGTGCAATCCATCAAACCGCTCAGGTACTTGCTGTGGAAGGGGGTGGTTTCGGTATGGCGGGAGGTGGCCCTCAGTCGCACGTCTCCGCTTCGCATCCGCCAAACATGCCCAATTTCTTTCCACGTGCTACTGTGCCCTAGCAGGACACGCAGACAAAAATTTGTCCCGTTTCGAGTCCATATGGATATTCTACCATTTTCCGGGCCGAAAACCCAAAAAATACTGCCCGGACGTGACACAACGTGCGTTCGTTGTCGGATTTTGTTCATTTTGGCCGTGGGGTGCCCGGGTGGGGCCCCACACGCGCTCGCAAAAGTTGGGTGCAATCCGTCAAACCGCTCACGTACTTGTTGTGGAAGGGGGTGGTTTCGGTATGTCGGGAGGGGGCTCTCGGTCGCACGCCTCCGCTTCGCATCCGCCAAACGTGCTCAATTTTTTTCCACGTGCTACTGTGCCCTAGCAGGGCACGCACGCAAAAAATTGTCCCGTTTCGAGTCCGTATTGATTTTCTACCATTTTCCGGGCCGAAAACCTAGAAAATACTGCCCGGACGTGACGCAACGTGCGTTCGTTGTCGGATTTCGTTCATTTTGGCCGTGGGGTGCCCGGGTGGGGCCCCACACGCGCTCGCAAAAGTTGGGTGCAATCCGTCAAACCGCTCAGGTACTTGCTGTGGAAGGGGGTGGTTTCGGTATGGCGGGAGGGGGCCCTCGGTCGCACGTCTCCGCTTCGCATCCGCCAAACGTGCCCAATTCCTTTCCACGTGCTACTGTGCCCTAGCAGGGCACGCACACAAAAATTTGTCCCGTTTCGAGTCCATATGGATTTTCTAACATTTTCCGGGCCGAAAACCCAGAAAATACTGCCTGGACATGACGCAACGTGCGTTCGTTGTCGGATTTCGTTCATTTTGGCCGTGGGGTGCCCGGGTGGGGCCCCACACGCGCTCGCAAAAGTTGGGTGCAATCCGTCAAACCGCTCAGGTACTTGCTGTGGAAGGGGGTGGTTTCGGTATGGCGGGAGGGGGCCCTCAGTCGCACGTCTCCGCTTCGCATCCGCCAAACGTGCCCAATTTTTTTCCACGTGCTACTGTGCCCTAGCAGGGCACGCACGCAAAAATTTATCCCGTTTCGAGTCCGTATGGATTTTCTACCATTTTCCGGGCCGAAAACCCAGAAAATACTGCCCGGACGTGACGCAACGTGCGTTCGTTGTCGGATTTCGTTCATTTTGGCCGTGGGGTGCCCGGGTGGGGCCCCACTCGCGCTCGCAAAAGTTGGGTGCAATCCGTCAAACCGCTCAGGTACTTGCTGGCGAAGGGGGTGGTTTCGGTATGGCGGGAGGGGGCCCTCAGCCGCACGTCTCCGCTTCGCATCCGCCAAACGTGCCCAATTTTTTCCACGTGCTACTGTGCCCTAGCAGGGCACACGCAAAAAATTGTCCCGTTTCGAGTCAGTATGGATTTTCTACGATTTTCCGGGCCGAAAACCCAGAAAATACTGCCCGGACGTGACGCAACGTGCGTTCGTTGTCGGATTTCGTTCATTTTGGCCGTGGGGTGCCCGGGTGGGGCCCCACACACGCTCGCCAAAGTTGGGTGCAATCTGTCAAACCGCTCAGGTACTTGCCGTGGAAGGGGGTGGTTTCGGTATGGCGGGAGGGGGCCCTCGGTCGCACGTCTCTGCTTCGCTTCCGCCAAACGTGCCCAATTTTTTTCCACGTGCTACTGTGCCCTAGCAGGGCACGCACGCAAAAATTTGTCCCGTTTCGAGTCCGTATGGATTTTCTACCATTTTCCGGGCCGAAAACCCAGAAAATACTCCTCGGACGTGATGCAACATGTGTTCGTTGTCGGATTTCGTTCATTTTGGTCGTGGGGTGCCCGGGTGGGGCCCCACACGCGCTCGCAAAAGTTGGGTGCAATCCGTCAAACCGCTCACGTAGTTGCTGTGGAAGGGGGTGGTTTCGGTATGGCAGGAGGGGGCCCTCGGTCGCACGTCTCCGCTTCGCATCCGCCAAACGTGCTCAATTTTTTTCCACGTGCTACTGTGCCCTAGCAGGGCACGCACGCAAAAAATTGTCCCGTTTCGAGTCCGTATGGATTTTCTACCATTTTCCTGGCCGAAAACCTAGAAAATACTGCCCAGACGTGACGCAACGTGCGTTCGTTGTCAGAGTTTGTTCATTTTGGCCGTGGGGTGCCCGGGTGGGGCCCCACACGCGCTCGCAAAAGTTGGGTGCAATCCATCAAACCGCTCAGGTACTTGCTGTGGAAGGGGGTGGTTTCGGTATGGCGGGAGGGGGATCTCGGTCGCACGTCTCCGCTTCGCATCCGCCAAACATGCCCAATTTCTTTCCACGTGCTACTGTGCCCTAGCAGGGCACGCAGACAAAAATTTGTCCCGTTTCGAGTCCATATGGATATTCTACCATTTTCCGGGCCGAAAACCCAAAAAATACTGCCCGGACGTGACGCAACGTGCGTTCGTTGTCGGATTTCGTTCATTTTGGCCGTGGGGTGCCCGGGTGAGGCCCCACACGCGCTCGCAAAAGTTGGGTGCAATCCGTCAAACCGCTCACGTACTTGTTGTGGAAGGGGGTGGTTTCGGTATGGCGGGAGGAGGCTCTCCGTCGCACGTCTCCGCTTCGCATCCGCCAAACGTGCTCAATTTTTTTCCACGTGCTACTGTGCCCTAGCAGGGCACGCACGCAAAAAATTATCCCGTTTCGAGTCTGTATGGATTTTCTACCATTTTTCGAGCCGAAAACCCAGAAAATACTGCCCGGACATGACGCAACGTGCGTTCGTTGTCGGATTTCGTTGATTTTGGCCGTGGGATGCCCGGGTGGGGCCCCACACGCGCTCGCAAAAGTTGGGTGCAATCCGTCAAAACGCTCAGGTACTTGCTGTGGAAGGGGGTGGTTTCGGTATGGCGGGAGGGGGCCCTCGGTCGCACGTCTCCGCTTCGCATCCGCCAAACGTGCCCAATTTCATTCCACGTGCTACTGTGCCCTAGCAGGGCACGCAGACAAAAATTTGTCCCGTTTCGAGTCCATATGGATATTCTCCCATTTTCCGGGCCGAAAACCCAGAAAATACTGCCTGGACGTGACGCAACGTGCGTTCGTTGTTGGATTTCGTTCATTTTCGCCGTGGGGTGCCCTGGTGGGGCCCCACACGCGCTCGCAAAAGTTGGGTGCAATCCGTCAAACCGCTCAGGTACTTGCTGTGGAAGGGGGTGGTTTCGGTATGGCGGGAGGGGGCCCTCGGTCGCACGTCTCCGCTTCGCGTCCGCCAAACATGCCCAATTTCTTTCCACGTGCTACTGTGCCCTAGCAGGGCACGCAGACAAAAATTTGTCCCGTTTCGAGTCCATATGGATATTCTACCATTTTCCGGGCCGAAAACCCAAAAAATACTGCCCGGACGTGACGCAACGTGCGTTCGTTGTCGGATTTCGTTCATTTTGGCTGTGGGGTGCCCGGGTGGGGCCCCACACGCGCTCGCAAAAGTTGGGTGCAATCCGTCAAACTGCTCACGTACTTGTTGTGGAAGGGGGTGGTTTCGGTATGGCGGGAGGGGGCCCTCGGTCGCACGTCTCCGCTTCGCATCCGCCAAACGTGCCCAATTTTTTTCCACGTGCTACTGTGCCCTAGCAGGGCACGCACGCAAAAAATTGTCCCGTTTCGAGTCCGTATGGATTTTCTACCATTTTCTGGGCCGAAAACCTAGAAAATACTGCCCGGACGTGACGCAACGTGCGTTCGTTGTCGGATTTCGTTGATTTTGGCCGTGGGATGCCCGGGTGAGGCCCCACAGGCGCTCGCAAAAGTTGGGTGCAATCCGTCAAAACGCTCAGGTACTTGCTGTGGAAGGGGGTGGTTTCGGTATGGCGGGAGGGGGCCCTCGGTCGCACGTCTCCGCTTCGCATCCGCCAAACGTGCCCAATTTCGTTCCACGTGCTACTATGCCCTAGCAGGGCACGCACACAAAAATTTGTCCCGTTTCTAGTCCATATGGATTTTCTAACATTTTCCGGGCCGAAAACCCAGAAAATACTGCCTGGACATGACGCAACGTGTGTTCGTTGTCGGATTTCGTTCATTTTGGCCGTGGGGTGCCCGGGTGGGGCCCCACACGCGCTCGCAAAAGTTGGGTGCAATCCGTCAAACCGCTCACGTACTTGTTGTGGAAGGGGGTGGTTTCGGTATGGCGGGAGGGGGCTCTCGGTCGCACGTCTCCGCTTCGCATCCGCCAAACGTGCCCAATTTTTTTCCACGTGCTACTGTGCCCTAGCAAGGCACGCACGCAAAAATTTGTCCCGTTTCGAGTCCGTATGGATTTTCTACCATTTTCCGGGCCGAAAACCCAAAAAATACTGCCCGGATGTGACGCAACGTGCGTTCGTTGTCGGATTTCGTTCATTTTGGCCGTGGGGTGCCCGGGTGGGGCCCCACACGCGCTCGCAAAAGTTGGGTGCAATCCGTCAGACCGCTTAGGTACTTGCTGTGGAAGGGGGTGGTTTCGGTATGGCAGGAGGGGGCCCTCGGTCGCACGTCTCCGCTTCGTATCCGCCAAACGTGCCCAATTTCTTTCCACGTGCTACTGTGCCCTAGCAGGGCACGCACACAAAAATTTGTCCCGTTTCGAGTCCATATGGATTTTCTACCATTTTCCGGGCCGAAAACCCAAAAAATACTGCCCGGACGTGACGCAACGTGCGTTCGTTGTCGGATTTCGTTCATTTTGGCCGTGGGGTGCCCGGGTGGGGCCCCTCACGCGCTCGCAAAAGTTGGGTGCAATCCGTCAAACCGCTCAGGTACTTGCTGTGGAAAGGGGTGGTTTCGGTATGGCGGGAGGGGGCCCTCGATCGCACGTCTCCGCTTTGCATCCGCCAAATGTGCCCAATTTTTTCCACGTGCTACTGTGCCCTAGCAGGGCACGCACACAAAAATTTGTCCCGTTTCGAGTCCATATGGATTTTCTAACATTTTCCGGGCCGAAAACCCAGAAAATACTGCCCGGACGTGACGCAATGTGCGTTCGTTGTCGGATTTCGTTCATTTTGGCCGTGGGGTGCCCGGGTGGGGCCCCACACGCGCTCGCAAAAGTTGGGTGCAATCCGTCAAACCGCTCAGGTACTTGCTGTGGAAGGGGGTGGTTTCGGTATGGCGGGAGGGGGCCCTCGGTCGCACGTCTCCGCTTCGCATCGGCCAAATGTGCCCAATTTTTTTCCACGTGCTACTGTGCCCTAGCAGGGCACGCATGCAAAAATTTGTCCCGTTTCGAGTCCGTATGGATTTTCTACCATTTTCCGGGCCAAAAACCCAGAAAATACTGCCCGGACGTGACGCAACGTGCGTTCGTTGTCGGATTTTGTTCATTTTGGCCGTGGGGTGCCCGGGTGGGGCCCCACATGCGCTCGCAAAAGTTGGGTGCAATCCGTCAAACCGCTCAGGTACTTGCTGTGGAAGGGGGTGGTTTCGGTATGGCGGGAGGGGGCCCTCAGTCACACGTCTCCGCTTCGCATCCGCCAAACGTGCCCAATTCTTTTCCATGTCCTACTGTGCCCTAGCAGGGCACACGCAAAAAATTGTCCCGTTTCGAGTCCGTATGGATTTTCTACGATTTTCCGGGCCGAAAACCTAGAAAATACTGCCCGGACGTGACGCGACGTGTGTTCGTTGTCGGATTTCGTTCATTTAGGCCGTGGGGTGCCCGGGTGGGGCCCTACACGCGCTCGCAAAAGTTGGGTGCAATCTGTCAAACCGCTCAGGTACTTGCTGTGGAAGGGGGTGGTTTCAGTATGGCGGGAGGGGGCCCTCGGTCGCACGTCTCCGCTTCGCATCCGCCAAACGTGCCCAATTTCTTTCCACGTGCTACTGTGCCCTAGCAGGGCACGCACGCAAAAATTTGTCCTGTTTTGAGTCTGTATGGATTTTCTACCATTTTCCGGGCCGAAAACCCAGAAAATACTGCCCGGACGTGACGCAACGTGCGTTCGTTGTCGGATTTCGTTCATTTTGGCCGTGGGTTGCCCGGGTGGGGACCCACAAGTGCTTGCAAAAGTTGGGTGCAATCCGTCAAACCGCTCAGGTACTTGCTGTGGAAGGGGGTGGTTTCGGTATGGCGAGAGGGGACCCTCGGTCGCACGACTCCGCTTCGCATCCGCCAAACGTGTCCAATTTTTTTCCACGTGCTACTGTGCCCTAGTAGGGCACGCACGCAAAAATTTGTCCCTTTTCGAGTCCGTATGGATTTTCTACCATTTTCCGGGCCGAAAACCCAGAAAATACTGCCCGGACGTGACATACTGTGCGTTTGTTGTCGGATTTTGTTCATTTTGGCCATGGGGTGCCCGGGTGGGGCCCCACACGCGCTCGCAAAAGTTGGGTGCAATTTGTCAAACCGCTCAGGTACTTGCTGTGGAAGGGGGTGGTTTCGGTATGGGGGGAGGGGCCCTCGGTCGCACGTCTCCGCTTCGCATCTGCCAAACGTGCTCAATTTTTTTCCATGTGCTACTGTGCCCTAGGAGGGCACGCACGCAAAAATTTGTCCCGTTTCGAGTCCGTATGGATTTTCTACCATTTTCCGGGCCGAAAACCCAGAAAATACTGCCCGGACGTGACGCAACGTGCGTTCGTTGTCGGATTTCGTTCATTTTGGCCGTGGGTTTCCCGGGTGGGGCCCCACACGTGCTCGCAAAAGTTGGGTTCAATCCATCAAACCGCTCAGGTACATACTGTGGAAGGGGGTGGTTTCGGTATGGGGGGAGGGGGCCCTCGGTCGCACGTCTCCGCTTCGCATCCGCCAAACATTCTTAATTTTTTTCCACGTGCTACTGTGCCCTAGGAGGGCACACACGCAAAAATTTGTCCCATTTCGAGTCCGTATGGATTTTCTACCATTTTCCGGGCCGAAAACCTAGAAAATACTGCCTGGACGTGACGCAACATGCGTTCGTTGTCGGATTTCGTTCATTTTGGCCGTGGGGTGCCCGGGTGGGGCCCCACACGCGCTCGCAAAAGTTGGGTGCAATCCGTCAAACCGCTCAGGTACTTCCTGTGGAAGGGGGTGGTTTCGGTGTGGGGGGAGGGGGCCCTCGGTCGCACGTCTCCGCTTCACATCCGCCAAACGTGCTCAATTTTTTTCCATGTGCTACTGTGCCCTAGGAGGGCACGCACGCAAAAATTTGTCCCGTTTCGAGTCCGTATAGATTTTCTACCATTTTCCGGGCCGAAAACCCAGAAAATACTGCCCGGACGTGACGCAACGTGCGTTCGTTGTCGGATTTCGTTCATTTTGGCCGTGGGGTGCCCGGGTGGGGCCCCACACGTGCTCGCAAAGGTTGGGTGCAATCCGTCAAACCACTCAGGTACTTGCTGTGGAAGGGGGTGGTTTCAGTATGGCGGGAGGGGGCCCTCGGTCGCACGTCTCCGCTTCGCATCCGCCAAACGTGCCCAATTTTTTCCACGTGCTACTGTGCCCTAGTAAGGCACGCACGCAAAAATTTGTCCCGTTCCGAGTCCGTAAGGATTTTCTACCATTTTCCGGGCCGAAAACCCAGAAAATACTGCCCGGACGTGACGCAACGTGCGTTCGTTGTCGGATTTCGTTCATTTTGGCCGTGGGGTTCCCGGGTGGGGCCCCACACGCGCTCGCAAAAGTTGGGTGCAATCCGTCAAACCGCTCAGGTACTTCCTGTGGAAGGGGGTGGTTTCGGTATGGGGGGAGGGGGCCCTCGATCGCACGTCTCTGCTTCGCATCCGCCAAACGTGCTCAATTTTTTTCCACGTGCTACTGTGCCCTAGGAGGGCACGCACGCAAAAATTTGTCCCATTTCGAGTCTGTATGGATTTTCTACCATTTTCCGGGCCGAAAACCTAGAAAATACTGCCCGGACGTGACGCAACATGCGTTCGTTGTCGGATTTCATTCATTTTGGCCGTGGGGTGCCCGGGTGGGGCCCTACACGCGCTCGCAAAAGTTGGGTGCAATCCGTCAAACCGCTCAGGTACTTGCTGTGGAAGGGGGTGGTTTCGGTATGGCGGGAGGGGGCCCTCGGTCGCACGTCTCCGCTTCGCATCCGCCAAACGTGCCCAATTTCTTTCCACGTGCTACTGTGCCCTAGCAGGGCACGCACACAAAAATTTGTCCTGTTTTGAGTCTGTATGGATTTTCTACCATTTTCCGGGCCGAAAACCCAGAAAATACTGCCCGGACGTGACGCAACGTGCGTTCGTTGTCGGATTTCGTTCATTTTGGCCGTGGGTTGCCCGGTTGGGGACCCACAAGTGCTCGCAAAAGTTTGGTGCAATCCGTCAAACCGCTCAGGTACTTGCTGTGGAAGGGGGTGGTTTCGGTATGGCGGGAGGGGACCCTCGGTCGCACGTCTCCGCTTCGCATCCGCCAAACGTGCCCAATTTTTTTCCAAGTGCTACTGTGCCCTAGCAGGGCACGCACGCAAAAATTTGTCCCTTTTCGAGTCCGTATGGATTTTCTACCATTTTTCGGGCCGAAAACCCAGAAAATACTGCCCGGACGTGACATACTGTGCGTTTGTTGTCGGATTTCGTTCATTTTGGCCATGGGGTGCCCGGGTGGGGCCCCACACGCGCTCGCAAAAGTTGGGTGCAATCTGTCAAACCGCTCAGGTACTTGCTGTGGAAGGGGGTGGTTTCGGTATGGGGGGAGGGGCCCTCGGTCGCACGTCTCCGCTTCGCATCCGCCAAACGTGCTCAATTTTTTTCCACGTGCTACTGTACCCTAGGAGGGCACGCACGCAAAAATTTGTCCCATTTCGAGTCCGTATGGATTTTCTACCATTTTCCGGGCCGAAAACCCAGAAAATACTGCCCGGACGTGACGCAACGTGCGTTCGTTGTCGGATTTCGTTCATTTTGGCCATGGGTTTCCCGGGTGGGGCCCCACGCGTGCTCGCAAAAGTTGGGTGCAATCTGTCAAACCGCTCAGGTACTTGCTGTGGAAGGGGGTGGTTTCGGTATGGGGGGAGGGGCCCTCGGTCGCACGTCTCCGCTTCGCATCCGCCAAACGTGCTCAATTTTTTTTCACGTGCTACTGTGCCCTAGGAGGGCACGCACGCAAAAATTTGTCCCCTTTCGAGTCCGTATGGATTTTCTACCATTTTCCGGGCCGAAAACCTAGAAAATACTGCCCGGACGTGACGCAACATGCGTTCGTTGTCGGATTTCGTTCATTTTGGCCGTGGGGTGCCCGGGTGGGGCCCCACACGCGCTCGCAAAAGTTGGGTGCAATCCGTCAAACAGCTCAGGTACTTGCTGTGGAAGGGTGATAGAGGCGGGGGTGTCCCGATCTTTCGATGAGATGATAACTATCGATTTGGTGAAGATGACTTTGACGATCCGACTACAAACGTGCACGACGTTGCGCCTTAGCAATCGCTAAACCAACTCTGAGAGGTTATTGACCACACCGGAGCACAATCAACCTGACCACGAAGGTCTATTCCTGCAAGCAATCGAAGAACTAGCAAGAATATGATAAAAGCAATCTAAATATTGCGAGTATATATGAAGTATTGATAAAGGTGGGGATCCGTAAGCGGTCTTGGTCTGGTCGTTGGACACAAACGAAGTACACGAAGTTGCAATGGCTAACTTTTAACTAAACAAATCCCAAGGAAAAGCTACTAGATGGATCTACTTATATAGGAGCAAGGGGTGGCGGCCAAGGAGGTGGGAGGACGTCCCAAGGCAGCCTAAAACTAAATCTAGGTCGTACAAGGCCAATGGGCCCAAGTGGAGGTGATGTAACACCTTTGGACTTGTAGTTTGACTCGGATTCTGCTGCAGCATCAGATTGTTTCGTACACAACTCAACGCTCCGGACGAATTTGAAGGTGATTCCAATTGGGTTGGAAAGTGCACGAAATCTAGTTTCCAACAAAAAAAGAATCACCCAATTCGGAGTCCGTATGAAAAACTTGTGTGCGTTTTGAGTCAGGTACGTCTGTGCAGTCCGAATCTGAATCCAGAACGTGAGAGACTTGGACTCTATCTTCTCTTGGGCCAAAAGTGACGTGAGAGAACTTTTTGGACAGCAAATAAACATCTCTTTCTTCCTTATCTTCATATGTGGATTGTACAAATGTCCCATACACCTGCAATTAGACAAAACACAAAAGTGTGTGAAGTATTTTTGTTCTGGATAACATAAATAGATTATTGAATAGTTTGCACTAGAAATCACCTGACAAATATGCATATATGCAATATTTTTGGTCATATCCAAGGTAGTCATGTCCTCATCATCCTCCCCTTCTTGAAAATAAAGCCGTCCTCGGCGTTGCTTAATCTGAAATGTGGCTAACAAAAGAGACAAGGTGTACATGTTGTATATGTATATGTCATCCATTTTTACTTCCCTTGATTTTTGCATATATGACACATGAATAGATGAGTAACTTGCATAGTTCATAAAATCTAAAGCCAAAAAATTAGCACAAGAAGCAGAAGGCATGAAAATATTGCAACTCAGTTTGCACATATAAGTGAAGCTCTTATTCATTTCAAAAGATTGACAATGTTCATCATTAAACCATCCCAACATTGGTGAATAAACCTTACTTGCATCAAATTTACATGCTACAACATGCTTAAATAAGCAAACATGCAATAAGTCATTCAACACAGAATCATCACCAAGATTAGAGGTCATATCAAAATGATTAAACATTGGTTCTTTTGCATCAATAGTTAATTCAATGGGTGCACTCAAAATTGTTGGTATTTCAGTTGTTTGATCACATGGCAAAGTCAAATTATCAACGTAGTCCTCTAAAATAGGTGGTGTGATCAAAGTAGTGGGTAGCTCATCAGATGGTGCATTCAAATTGACAAGGCATTCATTATTCTCATGCAGAGATGGAAGATCAGTACCTTTGTCATTACCTCTTATGATCAACTCAGATGATGTAGCCACTCTCGGGGGCGATGTGTCACATGATGGAGGTGATGTAGTCCTGACAACAACGGATGCAGTTGTCATAGTATGCCTAGTAGTTGAAGGAACAATCATATCAACTCTTGGAATGTGCACCGTGCGCTTGTTCTCCTCATGGCCAACACGTCGTTTTATTTCCTGTTCAGCTTTGCAAGCAAGATGAAACAAATGGTCCATAGGATAACACTCTTCATGAATTAGTATCTCTTGAATATCACGGTTTAATCCTCCCCAAAATCTATCCATAAAATCATCTTCACTTTCTTCTAAAGAGGAATGCAACAAGGTAGTTTGTAAATCATCATAATATTTTGTTACAGTTTCACTACCTTGTTTTAAGTGTTGCAACTTCTTAATCATGTCACGAGTATAATAAGCAGGGACGAAAGTATGCCGCATGGCAAGTTTCAAATCATCCCAAGTAGTAGGTATATAATCAGGGTGTAACCGACAATATTCACTCCACCAAACAAAAGCATAACCAGTGAAAGAACCAACCGCAACCTTAACCTTTTTATGTTCATCGAAATTATGGGAAGCAAATATATTTTTTATGTCGAACTCCCATTCAATATATAAAGCAGGTTTAAAACGGCCATTAAATGGTGGTATAGATACATTAACCTGATCATGTGCATTTGGATGTTTGTGCACCTCTCGTGACGGTTGTGGTATTTGCAAAGGTGGTGGCACGTCTCCCGCGATCGACAAAGCCCATGAATTGACTCTGGATCCTGTCATGATTAGTAGAACAAGAAACAAAACCCAAAAATAATGTTCCTATAACTACTAGGATGTGGTGGTAAAACGCTCACAGTAAAGCAAATATCAATGTCTTACAAGTTCTTACCATGCAGCAGGCGGTGATCGGCAACCAGCGGTGTCAAGTAACTCCGAATATTGAGTAAAGCGATTGCCAGGGGAGCGTACGTATACACGGTGTAGAAATATGTGGAGCTGGGTTGGCTATATATGGTAGCAAAAGATTAGCAATAATCAATTCAAAGATGCAATGTTGAATAAATGCTCAACGACGGTACTGTGCTGGTCCTAGGCTAGACCGGACTAGAGACGCGAGCCTAGAACACTAATGAGGTCACGGCGTAGCACAACTAGCATCAATGAAGGATACTAAGTAGCTCTTGACAGCAAGATATAAGTGAAGATCACAACGGCAGTGAAGATAATGATGAAAAATAACTGCCAAGCAGGATATACAACAACTTTGTCTCCAACTTTCCTCTGAAAAAGTTTGTGCCGATTTTTTTTATTGTTTTTTCTCCTTTTTTTTCTCTGACTTTTTTTCCCTTTTTTTTCTCTCGTTTTTTTCTCTCTTTTTTTTCCCTCTTTCCAAAACAAACTAGATAAGATGCAGATTGGATCAAGTGAAGATGTGAACGATCTCAACTATTATTATGACAATGAATGGTGGGTAGCACGTGGTGAAAATTGATGGATGGGTGGTGGACAGCGGAAGAGATAATGATGCAGCGGCGGCGTGACTAATGTGAACAGAACTCGAAACTCTAAAGGAACTAGACACTAAGACCAGCAACTGACACGACGATGCAACCGATAATTCAACTATGCAAGCAATGAATAGAAAATTGCAAAGGCTCAGACTGGCTTGGATAAAGGATAAACAGATCTAACTTTTTTTTGTGGCTTTATCATGGACTGTAGGTATGAATGACAGATGCGATCTAAACTATGAAAAACTGTAAAATCTCAGCGAGCAACCTGAAAACTGATACCACTTGATAGAGGCGGGGGTGTCCCGATCTTTCGATGAGATGATAACTATCGATTTGGTGAAGATGACTTTGACGATCCGACTACAAACGTGCACGACGTTGCGCCTTAGCAATCGCTAAACCAACTCTGAGAGGTTATTGACCACACCGGAGCACAATCAACCTGACCACGAAGGTCTATTCCTGCAAGCAATCGAAGAACTAGCAAGAATATGATAAAAGCAATCTAAATATTGCGAGTATATATGAAGTATTGATAAAGGTGGGGATCCGTAAGCGGTCTTGGTCTGGTCGTTGGACACAAACGAAGTACACGAAGTTGCAATGGCTAACTTTTAACTAAACAAATCCCAAGGAAAAGCTACTAGATGGATCTACTTATATAGGAGCAAGGGGTGGCGGCCAAGGAGGTGGGAGGACGTCCCAAGGCAGCCTAAAACTAAATCTAGGTCGTACAAGGCCAATGGGCCCAAGTGGAGGTGATGTAACACCTTTGGACTTGTAGTTTGACTCGGATTCTGCTGCAGCATCAGATTGTTTCGTACACAACTCAACGCTCCGGACGAATTTGAAGGTGATTCCAATTGGGTTGGAAAGTGCACGAAATCTAGTTTCCAACAAAAAAAGAATCACCCAATTCGGAGTCCGTATGAAAAACTTGTGTGCGTTTTGAGTCAGGTACGTCTGTGCAGTCCGAATCTGAATCCAGAACGTGAGAGACTTGGACTCTATCTTCTCTTGGGCCAAAAGTGACGTGAGAGAACTTTTTGGACAGCAAATAAACATCTCTTTCTTCCTTATCTTCATATGTGGATTGTACAAATGTCCCATACACCTGCAATTAGACAAAACACAAAAGTGTGTGAAGTATTTTTGTTCTGGATAACATAAATAGATTATTGAATAGTTTGCACTAGAAATCACCTGACAAATATGCATATATGCAATATTTTTGGTCATATCCAAGGTAGTCATGTCCTCATCAAAGGGGGTAGTTTCGTTATGGCGGGAGGGGGCCCTCGGTCGCACGTCTCCGCTTCGCATCTGCCAAACGTGCCCAATTTCTTTCCACGTGCTACTGTGCCCTAGAAGGGCACGCACACAAAAATTTGTCCCGTTCTGAGTCTGTATGGATTTTCTACCATTTTCCGGGCCGAAAACCCAGAAAATACTGCCCGGACGTGACGCAACGTGCGTTCGTTGTCGGATTTCATTCATTTTGGCCGTGGGTTGCCCGGGTGGGGCCCCACAAGCGCTCGCAAAAGTTGGGTGCAATCCGTCAAACCGCTCAGGTACTTGCTGTGGAAGGGGGTGGTTTCGGTATGGCGGGAGGGGCCCCTCGGTCGCACGTCTCCGCTTCGCATCCGCCAAACGTGCTCAATTGTTTTCCACGTGCTACTGTGCCCTAGAAGGGCACGCACGCAAAAATTTGTCCCGTTTCGAGTCCGTATGGATTTTCTACCATTTTCCGGGCCGAAAACCCAGAAAATACTGCCCGGACGTGACGCAACGTGCGTTCGTTGTCGGATTTCGTTCATTTTGGCCGTGGGGTGCCCGGGTGGGGCCCCACACGCGCTCGCAAAAGTTGGGTGCAATCCGTCAAACCGTTTAGGTACTTGCTGTGGAAGGGGGTGGTTTCGGTATGGCGGGAGGGGGCCCTCGGTCGCACGTCTCCGCTTCGCATCCGCCAAACGTGCTCAATTTTTTTCCACGTGCTACTATGCCCTAGCAGGGCACGCACGCAAAAATTTGTCCCGTTTCGAGTCCTTATGGATTTTCTACCATTTTACGGGCCGAAAACCCAGAAAATATTGCCCGGACGTGACCCAACGTGCGTTCGTTGTCGGATTTCGTTCATTTTGGCCGTGGGGTGCCCGGGTGGGGCCCCACACATGCTCGCAAAAGTTGGGTGCAGTCCGTCAAACCGCTCACGTACTTGCTGTGGAAGGGGGTGGTTTCGGTATGGCGGGAGGGGGCCCTCGGTCGCACGTCTCCGCTTCGCATCCGCCAAACGTGCTCAATTTTTTCCACGTGCTACTGTGCCCTAGCAGGGAATGCACGCAAAAAATTGTCCTGTTTCGAGTCTGTATGGATTTTCTACCATTTTCCGGGCCGAAAACCTAGAAAATACTGCCCGGACGTGACGCAACGTGCGTTCATTGTCGGATTTCATTCATCTTGGCTGTGGGGTGCTCGGGTGGGGCCCCACACGCGCTCGCAAAAGTTGGGTGCAATCCGTCAAACCGCTCAGGTACTTACTGTGGAAGGGGGTGGTTTTGGTATGGCGGGAGGGGGCCCTCGGTCGCACGTCTCCGCTTCGCATCCGCCAAACGTGCCCAATTTTTTTCCACGTGCTACTGTGCCCTAGCAGGGCACGCACGCAAAAATTTGTCCCGTTTCGAGTCCGTATGGATTTTCTACCATTTTCCGGGCCGAAAACCCAGAAAATACTGCCCGGACGAGATGCAACGTGCGTTCGTTGTTGGATTTCGTTCATTTTGGCCGTGGGGTGCCCGGGTGGGGCCCCACACACTCTCGCAAAAGTTGGGTGCAATCTGTCAAACCGCTCAGGTACTTGCTGTGGAAGGGGGTGGTTTCGGTATGGCGGGAGGGGGCCCTCGGTCGCACGTCTCCGCTTCGCATCCACCAAACGTGCCCAATTTTTTTCCACGTGCTACTGTGCCCTAGCAGGGCACGCACGCAAAAATTTGTCCCGTTTCGAGTCCGTATGGATTTTCTACCATTTTCCGGGCCGAAAACCCAGAAAATACTGCCCGGACGTGACGCAACGTGCGTTCGTTGTCGGATTTCATTCATTTTGGCCGTGGGGTGCCCGGGTGGGGCCCCACACGCGCTCGCAAAAGTTGGGTGCAATCCGTCAAACCGCTCACGTACTTGCTGTAGAAGGGGGTGGTTTCGGTATGGCGGGAGGGGGCCCTCGGTCGCACGTCTCCGCTTCGCATCCGCCAAACGTGCTCAATTTTTTTCCACGTGCTACTGTGCCCTAGCAGGGAATGCACGCAAAAAATTGTCCTGTTTCGAGTCCGTATGGATTTTCTACCATTTTCCGGGCCGAAAACCTAGAAAATACTGCCCGGACGTGACGCAACGTGCGTTCGTTGTCGGATTTCGTTCATTTTGGCCGTGGGGTGCCCGGGTGGGGCCCCACACGCGCTCGCAAAAGTTGGGTGCAATCCGTCAAACCACTCAGGTACTTACTGTGGAAGGGGGTGGTTTCGGTATGGCGGGAGGGGGCCCTCGCTCGCACGTCTCCGCTTTGCATCCGCCAAACGTGCCCAATTTTTTTCCACGTGCTACTGTGCCCTAGCAGGGCACGCACGCAAAAATTTGTCCCATTTCGAGTCCGTATGGATTTTCTACCATTTTCCGGGCCGAAAACCTAGAAAATACTGCCCGGACGTGATGCAACGTGCGTTCGTTGTCGGATTTCGTTCATTTTGGCCGTGGGGTGCCCGGGTGGGGCCCCACACGCGCTCGCAAAAGTTGGGTGCAATCTATCAAACCGGTCACGTACTTGCTGTTGAAGGGGGTGGTTTCGGTATGGCGGGAGGGGGCCCTCGGTCGCATGTCTCCGCTTCGCATCCGCCAAACGTGCTCAATTTTTTTCCACGTGCTACTGTGCCCTAGCAGGGCACGCACGCAAAAAATTGTCCCGTTTCGAGTCCGTATGGATTTTCTACCATTTTCCGGGCCGAAAACCCAGAAAATACTGCCCGGACGTGACGCAACGTGCGTTCGTTGTCGGATTTCGTTCATTTTGGCCGTTGGGTGCCCGGGTGGGGCCCCACACGCGCTCGCAAAAGTTGGGTGCAATCCGTTAGACCACTCAGATACTTGCTGTGGAAGGGGGTGGTTTCGGTATGGCGGGAGGGGGCCCTCGGTCGCACGTCTCCGCTTCGCATCCACCAAACGTTCCCAATTTCTTTCCATGTGCTAGTGTGCCCTAGCAGGGCACGCACACAAAAATTTGTCCCGTTTCGAGTCCGTATGGATTTTCTACGATTTTCCGGGCCGAAAACCCAGAAAATACTGCCCGGACGTGATGCAATGTGCGTTCGTTGTCGGATTTCATTCATTTCGGCCGTGGCGTGCCCGGGTGGGGCCCCACACACACTCGCAAAAGTTGGGTGCAATTTGTCAAACCGCTCAGGTACTTGCTGTGGAAGGGGGTGGTTTCGGTATGGCGGGAGGGGGCTCTCGGTCGCACGTCTCCGCTTCGCATCTGCCAAACGTGTCCAATTTTTTTCCATGTGCTACTGCGCCCTAGCAGGGCACACACGCAAAAATTTGTCCTGTTTGGAGTCTGTATTGATTTTCTACGATTTTCCGGGCCGAAAACCCAGAAAATACAGCTCGGACGTGACGCAATGTGCGTTCGTTGTCGGATTTCATTCATTTTGGCCGTGGTGTGCCCGGGTGGGGCCCCACACGCGCTCGCAAAAGTTGGGTGCAATCTATCAAACCGCTTAGGTACTTGCTGTGGAAGGGGGGTGGTTTCGGTATGGCGGGAGGGGGCCCTCGGTCGCACGTCTCCGCTTCGCATCCGCCAAACGTGCCCAATTTTTTTCCACGTGCTACTGTGCCCTAGCAGGGCACGCACGCAAAAATTTGTCCCGTTTCGAGTCCGTATGGATTTTCTACCATTTTCCGGGCCGAAAACCCAGAAAATACTGCCCGGACGTGACGCAACGTGCATTCGTTGTCGGATTTCGTTCATTTTGGCCGTGGGGTGCCCAGGTGGGGCCCCACACGCGCTCGCAAAAGTTGGGTGCAATCCGTCAAACCGCTCAGGTACTTGCTGTGGAAGGGGGTGGTTTCGGTATGGCGGGAGGGGGCCCTCGGTCGCACGTCTCCGCTTCGCATCCGCCAAACGTGCTCAATTGTTTTCCACGTGCTACTGTGCCCTAGAAGGGCACGCACGCAAAAATTTGTCCCGTTTCGAGTCCGTATGGATTTTCTACCATTTTCCGGGCCGAAAACCCAGAAAATACTGCCCGGACGTGACGCAACATGCGTTCGTTGTCGGATTTCGTTCATTTTTGCCGTGGGGTGCCCGGGTGGGGCCCCACACGCGCTCGCAAAAGTTGGGTGCAATCCGTCAAACCGCTCAGGTACTTGCTGTGGAAGGGGGTGGTTTCGGTATGGCGGGAGGGGGCCCTCGGTCGCACGTCTCCGCTTCGCATCCGCCAAACGTGCTCAATTTTTTTCCATGTGCTACTGTGCCCTAGAAAGGCACGCACGCAAAAATTTGTCCCGTTTCGAGTCCGTATGGATTTTCTACCATTTTCCGGGCCGAAAACCCAGAAAATACTGCCCGGATGTGACGCAACGTGCGTTCGTTGTTGGATTTCGTTCATTTTGGCCGTGGGGTGCCCGGGTGGGGCCCCACACGCGCTCGCAAAAGTTGGGTGCAATCCGTCAAACCGCTCAGGTACTTGCTGTGGAAGGGGGTGGTTTCGTTATGGCGGGAGGGGACCCTCGGTCGCACGTCTCCGCTTCGCATCCGCCAAACGTGCCCAATTTTATTCCACGTGCTACTGTGCCCTAGCAGGGCACGCACGCAAAAAATTGTCTCGTTTCGAGTCCGTATGGATTTTCTACCATTTTCCGGGCCGAAAACCCAGAAAATACTGCCCGGACGTGACGCAACGTGCGTTCGTTGTCGGATTTCGTTCATTTTGGCCGTTGGGTGCCCGGGTGGGGCCCCACACGCGCTCGCAAAAGTTGGGTGCAATCCGTTAGACCACTCAGATACTTGCTGTGGAAGGGGGTGGTTTCGGTATGGCGGGAGGGGGCCCTCGGTCGCACGTCTCCGCTTCGCATCCACCAAACGTTCCCAATTTCTTTCCATGTGCTAGTGTGCCCTAGCAGGGCACGAACACAAAAATTTGTCCCGTTTCGAGTCCGTATGGATTTTCTACGATTTTCCGGGCCGAAAACCCAGAAAATACTGCCCGGACGTGATGCAATGTGCGTTCGTTGTCGGATTTCATTCATTTTGGCCGTGGCGTGCCCGGGTGGGGCCCCACACACACTCGCAAAAGTTGGGTGCAATTTGTCAAACCGCTCAGGTACTTGCTGTGGAAGGGGGTGGTTTCGGTATGGCGGGAGGGGGCTCTCGGTCGCACGTCTCCGCTTCGCATCTGCCAAACGTGTCTAATTTTTTTCCATGTGCTACTGCGCCCTAGCAGGGCACACACGCAAAAATTTGTCCTGTTTGGAGTCTGTATTGATTTTCTACGATTTTCCGGGCCGAAAACCCAGAAAATACAGCTCGGACGTGACGCAATGTGCGTTCGTTGTCGGATTTCATTCATTTTGGCCGTGGTGTGCCCGGGTGGGGCCCCACACGCGCTCGCAAAAGTTGGGTGCAATCTATCAAACCGCTTAGGTACTTGCTGTGGAAGGGGGGTGGTTTCGGTATGGCGGGAGGGGGCCCTCGGTCGCACGTCTCCGCTTCGCATCCGCCAAACGTGCCCAATTTTTTTCCACATGCTACTGTGCCCTAGCAGGGCACGCACGCAAAAATTTGTCCCGTTTCGAGTCCGTATGGATTTTCTACCATTTTCCGGGCCGAAAACCCAGAAAATACTGCCCGGACGTGACGCAACGTGCATTCGTTGTCGGATTTCGTTCATTTTGGCCGTGGGGTGCCCAGGTGGGGCCCCACACGCGCTCGCAAAAGTTGGGTGCAATCCGTCAAACCGCTCAGGTACTTGCTGTGGAAGGGGGTGGTTTCGGTATGGCGGGAGGGGGCCCTCGGTCGCACGTCTCCGCTTCGCATCCGCCAAACGTGCTCAATTGTTTTCCACGTGCTACTGTGCCCTAGAAGGGCACGCACGCAAAAATTTGTCCCGTTTCGAGTCCGTATGGATTTTCTACCATTTTCCGGGCCGAAAACCCAGAAAATACTGCCCGGACGTGACGCAACGTGCGTTCGTTGTCGGATTTCGTTCATTTTTGCCGTGGGGTGCCCGGGTGGGGCCCCACACGCACTCGCAAAAGTTGGGTGCAATCCGTCAAACCGCTCAGTTACTTGTTGTGGAAGGGGGTGGTTTCGGTATGGCGGGAGGGGGCCCTCGGTCGCACGTCTCCGCTTCGCATCCGCCAAACGTGCTCAATTTTTTTCCATGTGCTACTGTGCCCTAGAAAGGCACGCACGCAAAAATTTGTCCCGTTTCGAGTCCGTATGGATTTTCTACCATTTTCCGGGCCGAAAACCCAGAAAATACTGCCCGGATGTGACGCAACGTGCGTTCGTTGTTGGATTTCGTTCATTTTGGCCGTGGGGTGCCCGGGTGGGGCCCCACACGCGCTCGCAAAAGTTGGGTGCAATCCGTCAAACCGCTCAGGTACTTGCTGTGGAAGGGGGTGGTTTCGTTATGGCGGGAGGGGACCCTCGGTCGCACGTCTCCGCTTCGCATCCGCCAAACGTGCCCAATTTTATTCCACGTGCTACTGTGCCCTAGCAGGGCACGCACGCAAAAATTTGTCCCGTTTCGAGTCCGTATGGATTTTCTACCATTTTCCGGGCCGAAAACCCAGAAAATACTGCCCGGACCTGACGCAACATGCGTTCGTTGTCCGATTTCGTTCATTTTGG
This sequence comes from Triticum timopheevii, assembly GCA_963921465.1. NCBI lineage: Eukaryota > Viridiplantae > Streptophyta > Magnoliopsida > Poales > Poaceae > Triticum > Triticum timopheevii. The sequence continues at coordinate 353,658,398 of OY997264.1, forward strand.
CCGTGGGGTGCCCGAGTGGGGCCCCACACGCGCTCGCAAAAGTTGGGTGCAATCTGTCAAACCGCTCTGGTACTTGCTGTGGAAGGGGGTGGTTTCGGTATGGCGGGAGGGGGCCCTCGGTCGCACGTCTCCGCTTCGCCTCCGCCAAACGTGCCCAATTTTTTTTCACGTGCTACTGTGCCCTAGCAGGGCACACACGCAAAAATTTGTCCCGTTTCGAGTCCGTATGGATTTTCTTTGATTTTCCGGGCCGAAAACCTAGAAAATACTGCCCGCACGTGACGCAACGTGCGTTCGTTGTCGGATTTCGTTCACTTTGGCCGTGGGGTGCCCGGGTGGGGCCCCACACGCACTCGCAAAAGTTGGGTGCAATCTGTCAAACCGCTCAGGTACTTGCTGTGGAAGGGGGTGGTTTCGGTATGGCGGGAGGGGACCCTCGGTCGCACGTCTCCGCTTCGCATCCGCCAAACGTGCCCAATTTTTTTCCACGTGCTACTATGCCCTATCAGGGCAAACAAGCAAAAAATTGTCCCGTTTCGAGTCCGTATGGATTTTCTACGATTTTCCGGGCCGAAAACCCAGAAAATACTGCCCGGACGTGACGCAACGTGCGTTCGTTGTCGGATTTCGTTCATTTTGGCCGTGGGGTGCCCGGGTGGGGCCCCACACGCGCTCGCAAAAGTTGGGTGCAATCTGTCAAACCGCTCAGGTACTTGTTCTGGAAGGGGGTGGTTTCGGTATGGCGGGAGGGGGCCCTCGGTCGCACGTCTCAGCTTCGCATCCGCCCAATGTGCTCAATTTTTTTTCACGTGCTACCGTGCCCTAGAAGGGCACGCACGCAAAAATTTGTCCCTTTTCGAGTCCGTATGGATTTTCTACCATTTTCCGGGCCGAAAACCCAGAAAATACTGCCCGGATGTGACGCAACGCGCGTTCGTTGTTGGATTTCGTTCATTTTGGCCGTGGGGTGCCCGGGTGGGGCCCCACACGCGCTCGCAAAAGTTGGGTGCAATCCGTCAAACCGCTCAGGTACTAGCTGTGGAAGGGGGTGGTTTCGGTATGGCGGGAGGGGGCCCTCGGTCGCACGTCTCCGCTTTGCATCCACCAAACGTGCCCAATTTCTTTCCACGTGCTACTGTGCCCTAGCAGGGCACGCACGCAAAAATTTGTCCCGTTTCGAGTCTGTATGTATTTTCTACCATTTTCCGGGCCGAAAACCCAGAAAATACTGCCCGGACGTGACGCAACGTGCCTTCATTGTCGGATTTCGTTCATTTTGGCCGTGGGGTGCCCGGGTGGGGCCCCACACGCGCTCGCAAAAGTTGGGTGCAATCCGTCAAACCGCTCAGGTACTAGCTGTGGAAGGGGGTGGTTTCGGTATGGCGGGAGGGGGCCCTCGGTCGCACGTCTCCGCTTTGCATCCGCCAAACGTGCCCAATTTCTTTCCACGTGCTATTGTGCCCTAGCAGGGCACGCACGCAAAAATTTGTCCCGTTTCGAGTCCGTATGGATTTTCTACCATTTTCCGGGCCGAAAACCCAGAAAATACTGCCCGGACGTGACGCAACGTGCCTTCGTTGTCGGATTTCGTTCATTTTGGCCGTGGGGTGCCCGGGTGGGGCCCCACACGCGCTCGCAAAAGTTGGGTGCAATCCGTCAAACCGCTTAGGTACTTGCTGTGGAAGGGGTGGTTTCGGTATGGCGGGAGGGGGCCCTCGGTCGCACGTCTCCGCTTCACATCCGCCAAACGTGCCCAATTTTTTTCCACGTGCTACTGTGCCCTAGCAGGGCACGGATGCAAAAATTTGTCCCGTTTCGAGTCCATATGGATTTTCTACCATTTTCTGGGCCGAAAACCCAGAAAATACTGCCCGGACGTGACGCAACGTGCGTTCGTTGTCGGATTTCGTCCATTTTGGCCGTGGGGTGCCCGGGTGGGGCCCCACACGCGCTCGCAAAAGTTGGGTGCAATCCGTCAAACCGCTCAGGTACTTGCTGTGGAAGGGGGTGGTTTCGGTATGGCGGGAGGGGGCCCTCGGTCGCACGTCTCCGCTTCGCATCCGCCAAACGTGCCCAATTTTTTTCCACGTGCTACTGTGCCCTAGCAGGGCACACACGCAAAAAATTGTCCCGTTTCGAGTCCGTATGGATTTTCTACCATTTTCCGGGCCGAAAACCCAGAAAATACTGCCCGGACGTGATGCAACGTGCGTTCGTTGTCGGATTTCGTTCATTTTGGCCTTGGGGTGCCCGGGTGGGGCCCCACACGCGCTCGCAAAAGTTGGGTGCAATCCGTCAAACCGCTCACGTACTTGCTGTGGAAGGGGGTGGTTTCGGTATGGCGGGAGGGGGCCCTCGGTCGCACGTCTCCGCTTCGCATCCGCCAAATGTGCCCAATTTTTTTCCACGTGCTACTGTGCCCTAGCAGGGCACGCACGCAAAAAATTGTCCCGTTTCGAGCCCGTATGGATTTTCTACCATTTTCCGGGCTGAAAACCCAGAAAATACTGCCCGGACGTGACGCAACGTGCGTTCGTAGTTGGATTTCGTTCATTTTGGTCGTGGGGTGCCTGGGTGGGGCCCCACACGCGCTCGCAAAAGTTGGGTGCAATCCGTCAAACCGCTCAGGTACTTGCTGTGGAAGGGGGTGGTTTCGGTATGGCGGGAGGGGGCCCTCGGTCGCACGTCTCCGCTTTGCATCCGCCAAACATGCCCAATTTATTTCCACGTGCTACTGTGCCCTAGCAGGGCACACACTCAAAAATTTGTCCCGTTTCGAGTCCGTATGGATTTTCTACCATTTTCCGGGCCGAAAACCCAGAAAATACTGCCCGGACATGACGCAACGTGCGTTCGTTGTCGGATTTTGTTCATTTTGGCCGTGGGGTGCCCGGGTGGGGCCCCACACGCTCTCGCAAAAGTTGGGTGCAATCCGTCAAACCGCTTAGGTACTTGCTGTGGAAGGGGCTGGTTTCGGTATGGCGCGAGGGGGCCCTCGGTCGCACGTCTCCGCTTCGCATCCGCCAAACGTGCTCAATTTTTTTCCACATGCTACTGTGCCCTAGCAGGGCACGCACGCAAAAAATTGTCCCGTTTCGAGTCCATATGGATTTTCTACCATTTTCCGGGCCGAAAACCTAGAAAATACTGCCCGGACGTGACGCAACGTGCGTTCATTGTCGGATTTCGTTATTTTTGGCCGTGGGGTGCCCAGGTGGGGCCCCACACGCGCTCGCAAAAGTTGGGTGCAATCCGTCAAACCGCTCACGTACTTGCTGTGTAAGGGGTTGGTTTCGGTATGGCGGGAGGGGGCCCTCGGTCGCGCGTCTCCGCTTCGCATCCGCCAAACGTGCCCAATTTCTTTCCACGTGCTACTGTTCCCTAGCAGGGCACGCACACAAAAATTTGTCCCGTATCGATTCCGTATGGATTTTCTACCATTTTCCGGGCCGAAAACCCAGAAAATACTGCCCGGACGTGACGCAACGTGCGTTCGTTGTCGGATTTCGTTCATTTTGGCCGTGGGGTGCCCGGGTGGGGCCCCACACGCGCTCGCAAAAGTTGGGTGCAATCCGTCAAACCGCTCAGGTACTTGCTGTGAAAGGGGGTGGTTTCGGTATGGCGGGAGGGGGCCCTCGGTCGCACGTCTGCGCTTCGCATCCGCCAAACGTGCCCAATTTTTTTCCACGTGCTACTGTGCCCTAGCAGGTCACGCACGCAAAAATTTGTCCCGTTTCGAGTCCGTATGGATTTTCTACCATTTTCCGGGCCGAAAACCCAAAAAATACTGCCCGGACGTGACGCAACGTGCGTTCATTGTCGGATTTCGTTCATTTTGGTCGTGGGGTGCCCGGGTGGGGCCCCACACGCGCTCGCAAAAGTTGGGTGCAATCCGTCAAACCGCTCAGGTACTTGCTGTGGAAGGGGGTGGTTTCGGTATGGCGGGAGGGGGCCCTCGGTCGCACGTCTCCGCTTCGCAGCCGCCAAACATGCCCAATTTTTTTCCACGTGCTACTGTGCCCTAGCAGGGCACACACGCAAAAAATTGTCCCGTTTCGAGTCCGTATGGATTTTCTACGATTTTCCGGGCTGAAAACCCAGAAAATACTGCCCGGACGTGACGCAACGTGCGTTCGTTGTCGGATTTCGTTCACTTTGGCCGTGGGGTGCCCGGGTGGGGCCCCACACGCACTCGCAAAAGTTGGGTGCAATCTGTCAAACCGCTCAGGTACTTGCTGTGGAAGGGTGTGGTTTCGGTATGGCGGGAGGGGGCCCTCGGTCGCACGTCTCCGCTTCGCATCCGCCAAACGTGCCCAATTTTATTCCACGTGCTACTGTGCCCTAGTAGGGCACACACGCAAAAAATTGTCCCGTTTCGAGTCCGTATGGATTTTCTACGATTTTCCGGGCCGAAAACCCAGAAAATACTGCCCGGACGTGACGCAACGTGCGTTCGTTGTCGGATTTCATTCTTTTTGGCCGTGGGGTTCTCGGGTGGGGCCCCACACGCGCTTGCAAAAGTTGGGTGCAATCTGTCAAACCGCTCAGGTACTTGTTGTGGAAGGGGGTGGTTTCGGTATGGCGGGAGGGGGCCCTCGGTCGCACGTCTCCGCTTCGCATCCACCAAACATGCCCAATTTTTTTCCACGTGCTACTATGCCCTAGCAGGGCACGCACGCAAAAATTTGTCCCGTTTCGAGTTCGTATGGATTTTCTACCATTTTCCGGGCCGAAAACCCAGAAAATACTGCCCGGACGTGATGCAACGTGCGTTCGTTGTCGGATTTCGTTCATTTTGGCCGTGGGGTGCCCAGGTGGGGCCCCACACGCGCTCGCAAAAGTTGGGTGCAATCCGTCAAACCGCTCAGGTACTTGCTGTGGAAGGGGGTGGTTTCGGTATGGCGGGAGGGGGCCCTCAGTCGCACGTCTCCGCTGCGCATCCGCCAAACGTGCCCAATTTTTTTCCACGTGCTACTGTGCCCTAGCAGGGCACACACGCAAAAAATTGTCCCGTTTCGAGTCCGTATGGATTTTCTACGATTTTCCGGGCCGAAAACCCAGAAAATACTGCCCGGACGTGACGCAACGTGCGTTCGTTGTCGGATTTTATTCTTTTTGGCCGTGGGATGCCCGGGTGGGGCCCCACACGTGCTCGCAAAAGTTGGGTGCAATCTGTCAAACCACTCAGGTACTTGTTGTGGAAGGGGGTGGTTTCGGTATGGCGGAAGGGGGCCCTCGGTCGCACGTCTCCGCTTCGCATCCGCCAAACATGCCCAATTTTTTTCAACTTGCTACTGTGCCCTAGCAGGGCACGCACGCAAAAATTTGTCCCGTTTCGAGTCCGTATGGATTTTCTACCATTTTCCGGGCCGAAAACCCAGAAAATACTGCCCGGACGTGACGCAACGTGCCTTCGTTGTCGGATTTCGTTCATTTTGGCCGTGGGGTGCCCGGGTGGGGCCCCACACGCGCTCGCAAAAGTTGGGTGCAATCCGTCAAACCGCTTAGGTACTTGCTGTGGAAGGGGTGGTTTCGGTACGGCGGGAGGGGGCCCTCGGTCGCACGTCTCCGCTTCGCATCCGCCAAACGTGCCCAATTTTTTTCCACGTGCTACTGTGCCCTAGCAGGGCACGGATGCAAAAATTTGTCCCGTTTCGAGTCCATATGGATTTTCTACCATTTTCTGGGCCGAAAACCCAGAAAATACTGCCCGGACGTGACGCAACGTGCGTTCGTTGTCGGATTTCGTCCATTTTGGCCGTGGGGTGCCCGGGTGGGGCCCCACACGCGCTCGCAAAAGTTGGGTGCAATCCGTCAAACCGCTCAGGTACTTGCTGTGGAAGGGGGTGGTTTCGGTATGGCGGGAGGGGGCCCTCGGTCGCACGTCTCCGCTTCGCATCCGCCAAACGTGCCCAATTTTTTCCACGTGCTATTGTGCCCTAGCAGGGCACACACGCAAAAAATTGTCCCGTTTCGAGTCCGTATGGATTTTCTACCATTTTCCGGGCCGAAAACCCAGAAAATACTGCCCGGACGTGATGCAACGTGCGTTCGTTGTCGGATTTCGTTCATTTTGGCCGTGGGGTGCCCGGGTGGGGCCCCACACGCGCTCGCAAAAGTTGGATGCAATCCGTCAAACCGCTCACGTACTTGTTGTGGAAGGGGGTGGTTTCGGTATGGCGGGAGGGGGCCCTCGGTCGCACGTCTCCGCTTCGCATCCGCCAAATGTGCCCAATTTTTTTCCACGTGCTACTGTGCCCTAGCAGGGCACGCACGCAAAAAATTGTCCCGTTTCGAGCCCGTATAGATTTTCTACCATTTTCCGGGCCGAAAACCCAGAAAATACTGCCCGGACGTGACGCAACGTGCGTTCATAGTTGGATTTCGTTCATTTTGGTCGTGGGGTGCCTGGGTGGGGCCCCACACGCGCTCGCAAAAGTTGGGTGCAATCCGTCAAACCGCTCAGGTACTTGCTGTGGAAGGGGGTGGTTTCGGTATGGCGGGAGGGGGCCCTCGGTCGCACGTCTCCGCTTTGCATCCGCCAAACATGCCCAATTTATTTCCACGTGCTACTGTGCCCTAGCAGGGCACACACTCAAAAATTTGTCCCGTTTCGAGTCCGTATGGATTTTCTACCATTTTCCGGGCCGAAAACCCAGAAAATACTGCCGGACATGACGCAACGTGCGTTCGTTGTCGGATTTTGTTCATTTTGGCCGTGGGGTGCCCGGGTGGGGCCCCACATGCGCTCGCAAAAGTTGGGTGCAATCCGTCAAACCGCTTAGGTACTTGCTGTGGAAGGGGCTGGTTTCGGTATGGCGGGAGGGGGCCCTCGGTCGCACGTCTCCGCTTCGCATCCGCCAAACGTGCTCAATTTTTTTCCACATGCTACTGTGCCCTAGCAGGGCACGCACGCAAAAAATTGTCCCGTTTCGAGTCCATATGGATTTTCTACCATTTTCCGGGCCGAAAACCTAGAAAATACTGCCCGGACGTGACGCAACGTGCGTTCATTGTCGGATTTCGTTCTTTTTGGCCGTGGGGTGCCCGGGTGGGGCCCCACACGCGCTCGCAAAAGTTGGGTGCAATCCGTCAAACCGCTCACGTACTTGCTGTGTAAGGGGTTGGTTTCGGTATGGCGGGAGGGGGCCCTCGGTCGCACGTCTCCGCTTCGCATCCGCCAAACGTGCCCAATTTCTTTCCACGTGCTACTGTTCCCTAGCAGGGCACGCACACAAAAATTTGTCCCGTTTCGATTCCGTATGGATTTTCTACCATTTTCTGGGCCGAAAACCCAGAAAATACTGCCCGGACGTGACGCAACGTGCGTTCGTTGTCGGATTTCGTTCATTTTGGCCGTGGGGTGCCCGGGTGGGGCCCCACACGCGCTCGCAAAAGTTGGGTGCAATCCGTCAAACCGCTCAGGTACTTGCTGTGAAAGGGGGTGGTTTCGGTATGGCGGGAGGGGGCCCTCGGTCGCACGTCTGCGCTTCGCATCCGCCAAACGTGCCCAATTTTTTTCCACGTGCTACTGTGCCCTAGCAGGTCACGCACGCAAAAATTTGTCCCGTTTCGAGTCCGTATGGATTTTCTACCATTTTCCGGGCCGAAAACCCAGAAAATACTGCCCGGACGTGACGCAACGTGCGTTCATTGTCGGATTTCGTTCATTTTGGTCGTGGGGTGCCCGGGTGGGGCCCCACACGCGCTCGCAAAAGTTGGGTGCAATCCGTCAAACCGCTCAGGTACTTGCTGTGGAAGGGGGTGGTTTCGGTATGGCGGGAGGGGGCCCTCGGTCGCACGTCTCCGCTTCGCAGCCGCCAAACATGCCCAATTTTTTTCCACGTGCTACTGTGCCCTAGCAGGGCACACACGCAAAAATTTGTCCCGTTTCGAGTCCGTATGGATTTTCTACGATTTTCCGGGCCGAAAACCCAGAAAATACTGCCCGGACGTGACGCAACGTGCGTTCGTTGTCGGATTTCGTTCACTTTGGCCGTGGGGTGCCCGGGTGGGGCCCCACACGCACTCGCAAAAGTTGGGTGCAATCTGTCAAACCGCTCAGGTACTTGCTGTGGAAGGGTGTGGTTTCGGTATGGCGGGAGGGGGCCCTCGGTCGCACGTCTCCGCTTCGCATCCGCCAAACGTGCCCAATTTTATTCCACGTGCTACTGTGCCCTAGCAGGGCACACACGCAAAAAATTGTCCCGTTTCGAGTCCGTATGGATTTTCTACCATTTTCCGGGCCGAAAACCCAGAAAATACTGCCCGGACGTGATGCAACGTGCGTTCGTTGTCGGATTTCGTTCATTTTGGCCGTGGGGTGCCCGGGTGGGGCCCCACACGCGCTCGCAAAAGTTGGGTGCAATCCGTCAAACCGCTCACGTACTTGTTGTGGAAGGGGGTGGTTTCGGTATGGCGGGAGGGGGCCCTCGGTCGCACGTCTCCGCTTCGCATCCGCCAAATGTGCCCAATTTTTTTCCACGTGCTACTGTGCCCTAGCAGGGCACGCACGCAAAAAATTGTCCCGTTTCGAGCCCTTATAGATTTTCTACCATTTTCCGGGCCGAAAACCCAGAAAATACTGCCCGGACGTGACGCAACGTGCGTTCGTAGTTGGATTTCGTTCATTTTGGTCGTGGGGTGCCTGGGTGGGGCCCCACACGCGCTCGCAAAAGTTGGGTGCAATCCGTCAAACCGCTCAGGTACTTGCTGTGGAAGGGGGTGGTTTCGGTATGGCGGGAGGGGGCCCTCGGTCGCACGTCTCCGCTTTGCATCCGCCAAACATGCCCAATTTATTTCCACGTGCTACTGTGCCCTAGCAGGGCACACACTCAAAAATTTGTCCCGTTTCGAGTCCGTATGGATTTTCTACCATTTTCCGGGCCGAAAACCCAGAAAATACTGCCCGGACATGACGCAACGTGCGTTCGTTGTCGGATTTTGTTCATTTTGGCCGTGGGGTGCCCGGGTGGGGCCCCACACGCGCTCGCAAAAGTTGGGTGCAATCCGTCAAACCGCTTAGGTACTTGCTGTGGAAGGGGCTGGTTTCGGTATGGCGGGAGGGGGCCCTCGGTCGCACGTCTCCGCTTCGCATCCGCCAAATGTGCCCAATTTTTTTCCACGTGCTACTGTGCCCTAGCAGGGCACGCACGCAAAAAATTGTCCCGTTTCGAGCCCGTATAGATTTTCTACCATTTTCCGGGCCGAAAACCCAGAAAATACTGCCCGGACGTGACGCAACGTGCGTTCATAGTTGGATTTCGTTCATTTTGGTCGTGGGGTGCCTGGGTGGGGCCCCACACGCGCTCGCAAAAGTTGGGTGCAATCCGTCAAACCGCTCAGGTACTTGCTGTGGAAGGGGGTGGTTTCGGTATGGCGGGAGGGGGCCCTCGGTCGCACGTCTCCGCTTTGCATCCGCCAAACATGCCCAATTTATTTCCACGTGCTACTGTGCCCTAGCAGGGCACACACTCAAAAATTTGTCCCGTTTCGAGTCCGTATGGATTTTCTACCATTTTCCGGGCCGAAAACCCAGAAAATACTGCCGGACATGACGCAACGTGCGTTCGTTGTCGGATTTTGTTCATTTTGGCCGTGGGGTGCCCGGGTGGGGCCCCACATGCGCTCGCAAAAGTTGGGTGCAATCCGTCAAACCGCTTAGGTACTTGCTGTGGAAGGGGCTGGTTTCGGTATGGCGGGAGGGGGCCCTCGGTCGCACGTCTCCGCTTCGCATCCGCCAAACGTGCTCAATTTTTTTCCACATGCTACTGTGCCCTAGCAGGGCACGCACGCAAAAAATTGTCCCGTTTCGAGTCCATATGGATTTTCTACCATTTTCCGGGCCGAAAACCTAGAAAATACTGCCCGGACGTGACGCAACGTGCGTTCATTGTCGGATTTCGTTCTTTTTGGCCGTGGGGTGCCCGGGTGGGGCCCCACACGCGCTCGCAAAAGTTGGGTGCAATCCGTCAAACCGCTCACGTACTTGCTGTGTAAGGGGTTGGTTTCGGTATGGCGGGAGGGGGCCCTCGGTCGCACGTCTCCGCTTCGCATCCGCCAAACGTGCCCAATTTCTTTCCACGTGCTACTGTTCCCTAGCAGGGCACGCACACAAAAATTTGTCCCGTTTCGATTCCGTATGGATTTTCTACCATTTTCTGGGCCGAAAACCCAGAAAATACTGCCCGGACGTGACGCAACGTGCGTTCGTTGTCGGATTTCGTTCATTTTGGCCGTGGGGTGCCCGGGTGGGGCCCCACACGCGCTCGCAAAAGTTGGGTGCAATCCGTCAAACCGCTCAGGTACTTGCTGTGAAAGGGGGTGGTTTCGGTATGGCGGGAGGGGGCCCTCGGTCGCACGTCTGCGCTTCGCATCCGCCAAACGTGCCCAATTTTTTTCCACGTGCTACTGTGCCCTAGCAGGTCACGCACGCAAAAATTTGTCCCGTTTCGAGTCCGTATGGATTTTCTACCATTTTCCGGGCCGAAAACCCAGAAAATACTGCCCGGACGTGACGCAACGTGCGTTCATTGTCGGATTTCGTTCATTTTGGTCGTGGGGTGCCCGGGTGGGGCCCCACACGCGCTCGCAAAAGTTGGGTGCAATCCGTCAAACCGCTCAGGTACTTGCTGTGGAAGGGGGTGGTTTCGGTATGGCGGGAGGGGGCCCTCGGTCGCACGTCTCCGCTTCGCAGCCGCCAAACATGCCCAATTTTTTTCCACGTGCTACTGTGCCCTAGCAGGGCACACACGCAAAAATTTGTCCCGTTTCGAGTCCGTATGGATTTTCTACGATTTTCCGGGCCGAAAACCCAGAAAATACTGCCCGGACGTGACGCAACGTGCGTTCGTTGTCGGATTTCGTTCACTTTGGCCGTGGGGTGCCCGGGTGGGGCCCCACACGCACTCGCAAAAGTTGGGTGCAATCTGTCAAACCGCTCAGGTACTTGCTGTGGAAGGGTGTGGTTTCGGTATGGCGGGAGGGGGCCCTCGGTCGCACGTCTCCGCTTCGCATCCGCCAAACGTGCCCAATTTTATTCCACGTGCTACTGTGCCCTAGCAGGGCACACACGCAAAAAATTGTCCCGTTTCGAGTCCGTATGGATTTTCTACCATTTTCCGGGCCGAAAACCCAGAAAATACTGCCCGGACGTGATGCAACGTGCGTTCGTTGTCGGATTTCGTTCATTTTGGCCGTGGGGTGCCCGGGTGGGGCCCCACACGCGCTCGCAAAAGTTGGGTGCAATCCGTCAAACCGCTCACGTACTTGTTGTGGAAGGGGGTGGTTTCGGTATGGCGGGAGGGGGCCCTCGGTCGCACGTCTCCGCTTCGCATCCGCCAAATGTGCCCAATTTTTTTCCACGTGCTACTGTGCCCTAGCAGGGCACGCACGCAAAAAATTGTCCCGTTTCGAGCCCTTATAGATTTTCTACCATTTTCCGGGCCGAAAACCCAGAAAATACTGCCCGGACGTGACGCAACGTGCGTTCGTAGTTGGATTTCGTTCATTTTGGTCGTGGGGTGCCTGGGTGGGGCCCCACACGCGCTCGCAAAAGTTGGGTGCAATCCGTCAAACCGCTCAGGTACTTGCTGTGGAAGGGGGTGGTTTCGGTATGGCGGGAGGGGGCCCTCGGTCGCACGTCTCCGCTTTGCATCCGCCAAACATGCCCAATTTATTTCCACGTGCTACTGTGCCCTAGCAGGGCACACACTCAAAAATTTGTCCCGTTTCGAGTCCGTATGGATTTTCTACCATTTTCCGGGCCGAAAACCCAGAAAATACTGCCCGGACATGACGCAACGTGCGTTCGTTGTCGGATTTTGTTCATTTTGGCCGTGGGGTGCCCGGGTGGGGCCCCACACGCGCTCGCAAAAGTTGGGTGCAATCCGTCAAACCGCTTAGGTACTTGCTGTGGAAGGGGCTGGTTTCGGTATGGCGGGAGGGGGCCCTCGGTCGCACGTCTCCGCTTCGCATCCGCCAAACGTGCTCAATTTTTTTCCACATGCTACTGTGCCCTAGCAGGGCACGCACGCAAAAAATTGTCCCGTTTCGAGTCCATATGGATTTTCTACCATTTTCCGGGCCGAAAACCTAGAAAATACTGCCCGGACGTGACGCAACGTGCGTTCATTGTCGGATTTCGTTCTTTTTGGCCGTGGGGTGCCCGGGTGGGGCCCCACACGCGCTCGCAAAAGTTGGGTGCAATCCGTCAAACCGCTCACGTACTTGCTGTGTAAGGGGTTGGTTTCGGTATGGCGGGAGGGGGCCCTCGGTCGCACGTCTCCGCTTCGCATCCGCCAAACATGCCCAATTTCTTTCCACGTGCTACTGTTCCCTAGCAGGGCACGCACACAAAAATTTGTCCCGTTTCGATTCCGTATGGATTTTCTACCATTTTCTGGGCCGAAAACCCAGAAAATACTGCCCGGACGTGACGCAACGTGCGTACGTTGTCGGATTTCGTTCATTTTGGCCGTGGGGTGCCCGGGTGGGGCCCCACACGCGCTCGCAAAAGTTGGGTGCAATCCGTCAAACCGCTCAGGTACTTGCTGTGAAAGGGGGTGGTTTCGGTATGGCGGGAGGGGGCCCTCGGTCGCACGTCTGCGCTTCGCATCCGCCAAACGTGCCCAATTTTTTTCCACGTGCTACTGTGCCCTAGCAGGTCACGCACGCAAAAATTTGTCCCGTTTCGAGTCCGTATGGATTTTCTACCATTTTCCGGGCCGAAAACCCAGAAAATACTGCCCGGACGTGACGCAACGTGCGTTCATTGTCGGATTTCGTTCATTTTGGTCGTGGGGTGCCCGGGTGGGGCCCCACACGCGCTCGCAAAAGTTGGGTGCAATCCGTCAAACCGCTCAGGTACTTGCTGTGGAAGGGGGTGGTTTCGGTATGGCGGGAGGGGGCCCTCGGTCGCACGTCTCCGCTTCGCAGCCGCCAAACATGCCCAATTTTTTTCCACGTGCTACTGTGCCCTAGCAGGGCACACACGCAAAAATTTGTCCCGTTTCGAGTCCGTATGGATTTTCTACGATTTTCCGGGCCGAAAACCCAGAAAATACTGCCCGGACGTGACGCAACGTGCGTTCGTTGTCGGATTTCGTTCACTTTGGCTGTGGGGTGCCCGGGTGGGGCCCCACACGCACTCGCAAAAGTTGGGTGCAATCTGTCAAACCGCTCAGGTACTTGCTGTGGAAGGGTGTGGTTTCGGTATGGCGGGAGGGGGCCCTCGGTCGCACGTCTCCGCTTCGCATCCGCCAAACGTGCCCAATTTTATTCCACGTGCTACTGTGCCCTAGCAGGGCACACACGCAAAAAATTGTCCCGTTTCGAGTCCGTATGGATTTTCTACGATTTTCCGGGCCGAAAACCCAGAAAATACTGCCCGGACGTGACGCAACGTGCATTCGTTGTCGGATTTCATTCTTTTTGGCCGTGGGGTTCCCGGGTGGGGCCCCACACGCGCTTGCAAAAGTTGGGTGCAATCTGTCAAACCGCTCAGGTACTTGTTGTGGAAGGGGGTGGTTTCGGTATGGCGGGAGGGGGCCCTCGGTCGCACGTCTCCGCTTCGCATCCACCAAACATGCCCAATTTTTTTCCACGTGCTACTGTGCCCTAGCAGGGCACGCACGCAAAAATTTGTCCCGTTTCGAGTTCGTATGGATTTTCTACCATTTTCCGGGCCGAAAACCCAGAAAATACTGCCCGGACGTGATGCAACGTGCGTTCGTTGTCGGATTTCGTTCATTTTGGCCGTGGGGTGCCCAGGTGGGGCCCCACACGCGCTCGCAAAAGTTGGGTGCAATCCGTCAAACCGCTCAGGTACTTGCTGTGGAAGGGGGTGGTTTCGGTATGGCGGGAGGGGGCCCTCAGTCGCACGTCTCCGCTGCGCATCCGCCAAACGTGCCCAATTTTTTTCCACGTGCTACTGTGCCCTAGCAGGGCACACACGCAAAAAATTGTCCCGTTTCGAGTCCGTATGGATTTTCTACGATTTTCCGGGCCGAAAACCCAGAAAATACTGCCCGGACGTGACGCAACGTGCGTTCGTTGTCGGATTTTATTCTTTTTGGCCGTGGGATGCCCGGGTGGGGCCCCACACGCGCTCGCAAAAGTTGGGTGCAATCTGTCAAACCACTCAGGTACTTGTTGTGGAAGGGGGTGGTTTCGGTATGGCGGAAGGGGGCCCTCGGTCGCACGTCTCCGCTTCGCATCCGCCAAACATGCCCAATTTTTTTCAACTTGCTACTGTGCCCTAGCAGGGCACGCACGCAAAAATTTGTCCCGTTTCGAGTCCGTATGGATTTTCTACCATTTTCCGGGCCAAAAACCCAGAAAATACTGCCCGGACGTGACGCAACGTGCGTTCGTTGTCGGATTTCGTTTATTTTGGCCGTGGGGTGCCCGGGTGGGGCCCCACACGCGCTCGCAAAAGTTGGGTGCAATCCGTCAAACCGCTCAGGTAATTGCTGTGGAAGGGGATGGTTTCGGTATGGCGGGAGGGGACCCTCGGTCGCACGTCTCCGCTTCTCATCCGCCAAACGTGCCCAATTTTTTTACACGTGCTACTGTGCCCTAGCAGGGCACGCACGCAAAAAATTGTCCCGTTTCGAGTCCGTATGGTTTTTCTACCATTTTCCGGGCCGAAAACCCAGAAAATACTGCCCGGACGTGACGCAATGTGCGTTCGTTGTCGGATTTCGTTCATATTGGCCGTGGGGTGCCCGGGTGGGGCCCCACACGCGCTCGCAAAAGTTGGGTGCAATCCGTCAAACCGGTCAGGTACTTGCTGTGGAAGGGGGTGGTTTCGGTATGGCGGGAGGGGGCCCTCGGTCGCACGTCTCAGCTTCGCATCCGCCAAATGTGCTCAATTTTTTTTCACGTGCTACCGTGCCCTAGAAGGGCACGCACGCAAAAATTTGTCCCGTTTCGAGTCCGTATGGATTTTCTACCATTTTCCGGGCCGAAAACCCAGAAAATACTGCCCGGATGTGACGCAACATGCGTTCGTTGTTGGATTTCGTTCATTTTGGCCGTGGGGTGCCCGGGTGGGGCCCCACACGCGCTCGCAAAAGTTGGGTGCAATCCGTCAAACCGCTCAGGTACTAGCTGTGGAAGGGGGTGGTTTCGGTATGGCGGGAGGGGGCCCTCGGTCGCACGTCTCCTCTTTGCATCCGCCAAACGTGCCCAATTTATTTCCACGTGCTACTGTGCCCTAGCAGGGCACGCACGCAAAAATTGGTCCCGTTTCGAGTCCGTATGGATTTTCTACCATTTTCCGGGCCGAAAACCCAGAAACTACTGCCCGGACGTGACGCAACATGCCTTCGTTGTCGGATTTTGTTCATTTTGGCCGTGGGGTGCCCGGGTGGGGCCCCACACGCGCTCGCAAAAGTTGGGTGCAATCCGTCAAACCGCTTAGGTACTTGCTGTGGAAGGGGGTGGTTTCGGTATGGCGGGAGGGGCCCTCGGTCGCACGTCTCCGCTTTGCATCCGCCAAACGTGCTCAATTTTTTTCCACATGCTACTGTGCGCTAGCAGGGTACGCACGCAAAAAATTGTCCCGTTTCGAGTCCGTATGGATTTTCTACCATTTTCCGGGCCGAAAACCTAGAAAATACTGCCCGGACGTGACGCGACGTGCGTTCGTTGTCGGATTTCGTTCTTTTTGGCCGTGGGGTGCCCGGGTGGGGCCCCACATGCGCTCGCAAAAGTTGGGTGCAATCCGTCAAACCGCTCAGGTACTTGCTGTGGAAGGGGTTGGTTTCGGTAAGGCGGGAGGGGGCCCTCGGTCGCACGTCTCCGCTTCGCATCCGCCAAACGTGCCCAATTTCTTTCCACGTGCTACTGTGCCCTAGCAGGGCACGCACACAAAAATTTGACCCATTTCGATTCCGTATGGATTTTCTACCATTTTCCGGGCCGAAAACCCAGAAAATACTGCCCGGACGTGACGCAACATGCGTTCGTTGTCGGATTTTGTTCATTTTGGCCGTGGGGTGCCCGGGTGGGGCCCCACACGCGCTCGCAAAAGTTGGGTGCAATCCGTCAAACCGCTCAGGTACTTGCTGTGGAAGGGGGTGGTTTCGGTATGGCGGGAGGGGACCCTCGGTCGCACGTCTCCGCTTCGCATCCGCCAAACGTGCCCAATTTTTTTCCATGTGCTACTGTGCCCTAGCAGGGCACGCACGCAAAAATTTTCCCGTTTCGAGTCCGTATGGATTTTCTACCACTTTCCGGGCCGAAAACCCAGAAAATAGTGCCCGGATGTGACGCAACGTGCGTTCATTGTCGGACTTCGTTCATTTTGGCCGTGGGGTGCCCGGGTGGGGCCCCACACGCGCTCGCAAAAGTTGGGTGCTATCCGTCAAACCGCTCAGGTACCTTCTGTGGAAGGGGATGGTTTCGGTATGGCGGGAGGGGGCCCTCGGTCGCACGTCTCCGCTTCGCATCCGCCAAATGTGCCCAATTTTTTTCCACGTGCTACTGTGCCCTAGCAGGGCACACACGCAAAAATTTGTCCCGTTTCGAGTCCGTATGGATTTTCTACGATTTTCCGGGCCGAAAACCCAGAAAATACTGCCCGGACGTGACGCAACGTGCGTTCGTTGTCGGATTTCGTTCATTTTGGCTGTGGGGTGCCCGGGTGGGGCCCCACACGCGCTCGTAAAAGTTGGGTGCAATCTGTCAAACCGCTCAGGTACTTGCTGTGGAAGGGGGTGGTTTCGGTATGGCGGGAGGGGGCCCTCGGTCGCACGTCTCCGCTTCGCATCCGCCAAACATGCCCAATTTTTTTCCACGTGCCACTGTGACCTAGCAGGGCACGCACGCAACAATTTGTCCCGTTTGGAATCTGTATGGATTTTCTACCATTTTCCGGGCCGAAAACCCAGAAAATACTGCCCGGACGTGACGCAACGTGCATTCGTTGTCGGATTTCGTTCATTTTGGCCGTGGGGTGCCCGGGTGGGGCCCCACACGCGCTCGCAAAAGTTAGGTGCAATCCGTCAAACCGCTCAGGTACTTGCTGTGGAAGGGGGTGGTTTCGGTTTGGCGGGAGGGGGCCCTCGGTCGCACGTCTCCGCTTCGCATCCGCCAAACGTGCCCAATTTTCTTCCACGTGCTACTGTGCCCTAGAAGGGCACGCACACAAAAATTTGTCCCGTTTCGAGTCCGTATGGATTTTCTACCATTTTCCGGGCCGAAAACCCAGAAAATACTGCTCGGACGTGACGCAACATGCGTTCGTTGTCGGATTTCGTTCATTTTGGCCGTGGGGTGCCCGGGTGGGGCCCCACACGCGCTCGCAAAAGTTGGGTGCAATCCGTCAAAGCGCTCAGGTACTTGCTCTGGAAGGGGGTGGTTTCGGTATGGCGGGAGGGGCCCTCAGTCGCACGTCTCTGCTTCGCATCCGCCAAACGTGCCCAATTTCTTTCCACGTGCTATTGTGCCCTAGCAGGGCACGCACGCAAAAAATTGTCCCGTTTCGAGTCCGTATGGATTTTCTACCATTTTCCGGGCTGAAAACCCAGAAAATACTGCCCGGATGTGACGCAACATGCGTTCGTTGTCGGATTTCGTTCATTTTGGCCGGAGGGTGCCCGGGTGGGGTCCCACACGCGCTCGCAAAAGTTGGGTGCAATCCGTCAAACCGCTCAGGTACTTGCTGTGGAAGGGTGTGGTTTCGGTATGGCGGGAGGGGGCCCTCGGTCGCACGTCTCCGCTTCGCATCCACGAAACATGCCCAATTTCTTTTCACGTGCTACTGAGCCCTAGCAGGGCACGCACGCAAAAATATGTCCCGTTTCGAGTCCGTATGGATTTTCTACCATTTTCCGGGCCAAAAACCCAGAAAATACTGCCCGGACGTGACGCAACGTGCGTTCGTTGTCAGATTTCGTTTTTTTTGGCCGTGGGGTGCCCGGGTGGGGCCCCACACGCGCTCGCAAAAGTTGGGTGCAATCCGTCAAACCGCTCAGGTAATTGCTGTGGAAGGGGATGGTTTCGGTATGGCGGGAGGGGACCCTCGGTCGCACGTCTCCGCTTCTCATCCGCCAAACGTGCCCAATTTTTTTCCACGTGCTACTGTGCCCTAGCAGGGCACGCACGCAAAAATTTGTCCCGTTTCGAGTCCGTATGGTTTTTCTACCATTTTCCGGACCGAAAACCCAGAAAATACTGCCCGGACGTGACGCAATGTGCGTTCGTTGTCGGATTTCGTTCATTTTGGCCGTGGGGTGCCCGGGTGGGGCCCCACACGCGCTCGCAAAAGTTGGGTGCAATCCGTCAAACCGGTCAGGTACTTGCTGTGGAAGGGGGTGGTTTCGGTATGGCGGAAGGGGGCCCTCGGTCGCACGTCTCCGCTTCACATCCGCCAAACGTGCCCAATTTTTTTCCACGTCCTACTGTGCCCTAACAGGGCACGCACGCAAAAATTTGTCCCGTTTCGAGTCCGTATGGATTTTCTACCATTTTCCGGGCCGAAAACCGAGAAAATACTGCCCGGACGTGACGCAACGTGCGTTCGTTGTCGGATTTCGTTCATTTTGGCCATGGGGTGCCCGAGTGGGGCCCCACACGCGCTCGCAAAAGTTGGGTGCAATCCGTCAAACCGCTCAGGTACTTGCTGTTGAAGGGGGTGGTTTTAGTATGACGGGAGGGGGCCTTCGGTCGCACGTCTCCGCTTCGCATCCGCCAAACGTGCCCAATTTTTTTCCACATGCTACTGTGCCCTAGCAGGACACGCACGCAAAAATTTGTCCCGTTTCGAGTCTGTATGGATTTTCTACCATTTTCCGGGCCGAAAACCCAGAAAATACTGCCCGGACGTGACGCAACGTGCATTCGTTGTCGGATTTTGTTCATTTTGGCCGTGGGGTGCCTGGGTGGGGCCCCACACGCGCTCGCAAAAGTTGGGTGCAATCCGTCAAACCGCTCAGGTACTTGCTGTGGAAGGGGGTGGTTTCGGTGTGGCGGGAGGGGGCCCTCGGTCGCACGTCTCCGCTTCGCATCCGCCAAACGTGCCCAATTTTTTTCCACGTGCTACTGTGTCCTAGAAGGGCACGCACGCAAAAATTTGTCCCGTTTCGAGTCCGTATGGATTTTCTACCATTTTCCAGAAAATTCATAAATGTTAATGAATTTAAAACTATTTCAGATAATGTTAATGAATTCAAAAATTCTCGGATTTATAAATATTAATGAATTATAAATATTCTCTGGTTCATAAATTTAAATAATTTAAAAATATTTCGGAAAATGCAAATGAATTTAAAAATTCTTGTATTCATTCATATATGTTAATGAATTTAAAAATATTCTCTGATTCATAAATGTTAATGAATTTAATAATATTTCAGAAAATGTTAATGAATTAAAATATCTCACCTTTTTAATTTTTTTAGTTTTTTATTTGTTATATTTTTATTTCAAAATTTCAGTTTTTTCATCCACCGGCTTTACTATATGGACATATTTAAACAAAATCTGAACATTTCTAAAACACTTTATAAACATTTAGATACACTTTTTATTTTTTATTTTATGTGTTTTCATGATTTTTTTTATTCTACAATTTTTCGATAATTGCATACCTTATTCTGTGCTATGTATATTCGATGCAAATTTTTTAAATATATTGTGAACATTTTTATGCATGGGTCGGAAATTTTTCAATTTTTCTCAAAATAAGCGTTCAGTATTTAGCTATTTTTTTTGAACAAACTTTGAAGACAAATTTAAACAAGACTCGAACAAACTAGATTGAACATAGAGATATTTTACATAGTCCATTCAACAATACCGAAGCCAAACGAGTTTTTTCGAACCTAAACGATACATAGTTCATACTTAGAACATTTAAAAAAAAACTAATCCTCCTCCTCGTCGCTAGCCAACAGATCGATGACCTCCACGCCGTCACCCCCGCCCTCGACGTCATCGTCGTCGCTGACCTGGACTAACCGCTCCCAGTCGATGACGTCGTCGTCCGACGACTCCGGCGCCTCCGCCTCCGCCTGCGGGACCACTGGCGGAATCGCCGCCGCCGCCTGGATCGCTGCCGCCTGCTCGGCGGCCTCCCTTGTAGCCGCCGCCGCCGCTGCAGCCGCCGACGCGCGCAGGGCGACGAGGTAACCCGGCGTATCGTCGGGATCGCCGTCCTCCCGAAGAACCAACTGCTCCGGCGGGGCGGGGGGATCAGCGGGCGCCGACGCAGGTGGTGGAGGAGCCCGACGACCGCGCGCTGCTGGACGGGGGCGCGGGACAAGAAGGCGGCGACGGTCGCCGATGAGGTCAGGCGTGACGCCGGACTCCGCCAGCCGGTACGCGCCGATGACGGCGGCGTAGTCTTTGCCGTCCCAGAACGTGTGACGGCCGGCGATGTTGTTGCGGCCGCCGGTCCGCTTCTCCTCCGCGGTGGCGCCGGGCCCGCGTCTCGGGTAGCCGTCCTTGTCGAGCTTCCAGTCGTGCGGAAGACGGCAACCCGGCGGCACGAGGAGCCCGAACCGGTAAAGCTCCTCCGTCTCCGGCATGCTCAGGCTCAACGGCCACGCGCTGGGTCCGTCGTCGCCGCCGGTGCCGGAGCTGCTGCCGCGGTGGAACGACATGTCGCCGGCGGCCTTTTGGGAGGTGGAGACGGGAGAGGAGCGGTGTTTGCGGCGACGGGCGGGGAGCGGTGTTTGCGGCGACGGGCGGACGGGGGTGAGATTTATAGGGAGACGGCGGGGCAGCGGGCGGACGGGTCGTTGGGCTATCAATTCGACGGCAGTCGAGGGCGGCGGCGCGACAGACAAGGGGACGGGGCGGCAGACGAGGGGACGGACGGGACGAGGCGGCGGGGCGGCAGGCGAGGGGACAGACGGGACGGGGCGGCGGGCCGCAGTTCACGCGCCACGGCGCGCTTTCACCGGGCAACGTGCGGTTTGACCACCGACGCGCTTGACCACCGACGCGGTAAAAAGAACGTATGTCGCCACAGTAAAAAAACGCGTACACATAAGTACGTCGACGGGCCGCGCGGGTATGTCGCGGGGGCGGGACTGAGGGAGGGGCAGGGGCAATGACCATCCTACCCTTTTTTAAGTTTTCAGGCGAAGGGGTATAGGACGATCTGGACCGTTGATGTTTTTAGGGGGGTTGTATCGAAGAAGTGTTTACGAATAGACTAGACGGAATCATCAACTTCCGCGTAGGAGAAGACTCGCGATTGGAGATTTGGAGGCCGCGGTGGTTCATGCGAATAGACGGGGCGACAGGGCCAAGTACGCTCTGGAGAGGAAGATAAGCGAGCGTTAGTTTGAGCGATCATCCGGGTTGTAGGCCGTAGCATTGGTACATTTGCACTTAATATACGTGTGTTAGATGTTCATGGGCTGTTGCAAATTGTTTTTTCACTGGGTCCCTCATAATTACTGTGTTTTATATACATGCTCCCTCCGTAAAGGATCATTATAGTAATCTGAACACTTTTATATTTCTTTACGGAAGAATCCAATGTTAGTCTCTAGCCATTTGCAATTCGTGTGAAGAGCTAGCTAGCTTGCATGTGTATACTCAGTTCACATGACATGTCGTTTGTCATTTACTCCCTCTGTTCGGAATTACTTGTTTTAGAAATGGATGTATCTAGAACTAAAATACATCTAGATACATCCATTTCTGCGATAAGTAATTTTGAACGGAGGGAGTAGCAAGTACGTTGATGATGGAAGATTGTCGAGAGAGATAAGCCAAGAGCCAAAAGAAACACGTAGTAGATGTACTGCTAGCTAGCTATGCACTCAAATTAAGACAAAAGGGGCTCACTCATGACGACCGGTGGTCCTTGCACCCTGTGAACCGTCGAATGTGTTGTGTGCGTGCCCCTGTTTTATTACACCCCTCGTCTTTTACAAGTGCGTCTGTTCATGATTACATAAGGATGTCACCACATCATTAGCCCATAATAATTTTTAAAATTAACCTCGACTTAATTGTACTACTACTACTTGTATGGATCAAACCTTTTTTTTTTGCATACTTGTACTAGTACATCATTAGCTTGCTATGCCTGGAATAGTACATTTGTATTCTTATATGTACTACGAACCTTTTTTTTTTTTTGACATGTTGTATGTATGAAGCTGTTAGTACAATACTACATGCATGCATGCAGCATGCGTACTCTCGGTCCCGGGTGGAAAAGGACGAGAATGCAATGCGCGCATTGCCTGGTGACATGCGCGCGGGGGCTCCACCCTGAGTTGTACGTGGCACCCTGTAGCTGGCAACTCCATGGGCCCAGGTGGACAAACGGACACGTGTGAGGTCACAACAGGTTACGCCTGCGGGCCCACATCATGCTGGCAGTCACGTGGGCAGC
Source organism: Triticum timopheevii (assembly GCA_963921465.1). Classification (NCBI taxonomy): domain Eukaryota; kingdom Viridiplantae; phylum Streptophyta; class Magnoliopsida; order Poales; family Poaceae; genus Triticum; species Triticum timopheevii. Next base: position 353,680,761 of record OY997264.1, read on the forward strand.
TCGTCTCCATCTCATCTCGCGGCTGTGCCGACGTCATGGCCGCCCAAACTGCCTCGCGCACACGGAGATCCTACACAACAAGTTGCGCTCCGCTCGGCTGTATATATATAGCGGCTGCCCGCCCATGGATTCCATTCCACTCCATTGAGTGGAGTTGTTCCCATCCACAGGGCCTCTCGTAGCCTTGCTCTCGTTTTTTTCTTAACTTTTTTGGGGGAAAAGTTGGTTTTGTGTACACGGCAGACAGTATAGTAGGCTTTGTGTGAGTTGATTAAAAAGCTTCAATCATTCGTTTCATCTTAGCTAGCCAGTAGCAAAGATTCTTCGTTTCTTTTCTTCTGTTTTCTTTGCTTGCCATCCATCCATTCATACATAGGGAGGGAGGGAGGGAGGGAGAGGCACTCGCTAGCTAGTTGATTCCAATTTCCCGAGGCTAGCTAGCCAGCCAGTGATATCGATCCATGGGGAAGGGCCGCAGCTGCAGGTACGGATCAGAGCGGCTGCTCTACCCCGTCCAGGCCAGTGGTCACCACGTCGCCGGCGCCGCCGATCACCTCGCCGACCTCGACGAGGAGGACGTCTGGTCGGTGCTCGCGGCGCCTGCGCCCGACTCCAACCGCTCCACCAGCAGCGGCAGGCAACCTGAGCAGGGCCGTCGCGGCCGGTGGACCGCAGGGGGGCTGTCGCTGGCGTTCGAGGCAACGGCGTCCACGCCGGCCGGGCGCCACCATCATCACGTGGCGAGCTCGGCGCCTGTCAGGGTGCCCGAGTGGCCAGCGTCCAGGTTCCCGCCTGGGTCTGGCGAGCACGGCTACGGCGTGAGCTGCCGTGAGGAGGACGGGGAGTGGATGGCGCCGCACGAGTACCTGCAGGCCCAGGCACGGAGCAGCGGGCGCGGCACGGCTGCGCCGTCGGTGTTCGAGGGCGTGGGGAGGACGCTGAAAGGGCGCGACCTCAGCCGGGTGCGCGACGCCGTCTGGAGCAACACCGGGTTCTTCGGCTAAGCAAAGCAAGCAGCGTACCCCATCATCGTCTCGTGTCAGCCAGCTAGCTACTCATAAGCTCGGAGGGCACTTTCCTGTTGGATCATTCGTTATAAGATGCATGTACTGTTCTTAATCAGTATGAATTAGGATAGGGGGTGTGGGAAAATATGAAGAAAAAAAATTAGGTGATTGATTAATTATTAATTAATCTCCTGCAGTATGGAGCATGTAGCTGCTGCAGGTAGAGTTTTGGGTCTGTTTCGATTGTATTGGGTTGTGTGCTATCCCTAGCTAGCTAGCTACCTGCCGATATCGTCAGTTTGTCACAAAACTTCTCCGGAAAAGAAAATCCAATTTGATTATTATTAGCTCCAAGTGATCGTGTTGGCGTATGCATGGTCCGTTGGATTACACTCTGACTGTTTTCCTTGGGACTTGGGAGTATTTCTCACTGTATACACGCACTACAGATGGACTCTTTATTCTATATATATAAATGAGACATGTATTATCAGGAAAAAAAGCTTACGGGTACCGTACGCTCCAAAACAGAAATAAGAGGGCGAATTAACCTGCATCAAGCAGTAATTGGCCGCGCGAACAGGACCGGAGGAGCGCGTGTAGGAGTGGCCAGGGATGTCCGTGACCATTGTGAAGTGAAGGACGCGCCCAGCTCTGTGTGGACTGTGCTGCTGTGCACGTACGCTTAGATTTGTTGGAGTTGTGTCGAATATAGTGTACGAGATGGGTTATAGTTGGACTTGTAGTTGTATCGTGTTTACATATGATGTGGAGTCGTGTCCTAGTAGGACACTTGTATCCTAGGCCTTTCATATATAGCGGGGGTAGACACACGATGTAACCTATGCCAACATAATAGCACCGGAACGCAGGGGAAGCCGGCAGCATGTGCCGGTGTCCAGGGCGACCGGGTGCAGTATTGTGACGGTGTCACGGGGAGGAGCGCCCGTAGTCAGGCCCCGGGGATGTAGCCATATCGGTGAACCTCGTTAACAAATCTCGGTGTCGTGCTCGTGTGATTGCTTGGTCCTCGGATGATCAACGGTATTGGCCTCGGATTTATTCTAACAAGTGGTATCATGAGCAAGGTTTGATGAGGCAGTGCAGCCGTTGATGAGGAAGTGCTTTGCGAAAAAATCGTTGAGTTAAATTGCGGTGCAAGACGGCAGCGATGGAGCGGATCGGTTGTCACGCGGTGTTTCCGTGTTTCGATCAGGGCAGTCGCAGTGTTAGCAGCGAATCAAAGAAACTCTTGATGCGATTGGAATTTTTGTAAGGAGGTGCAATCGATGGCGAGAACGGCAAGTTACAGCAGGCGTCCCATGGCAGCGGCAGGCTGGACGTGCGGCGATCGGATCGATGAGGCGAGCGTCCGAGGGCAGGCGTACGTGCGTATTGTTGGCGCCTGGCGGCCCATGACAAGCGAGGCCCATGGTGCGCTGCGGAGCTGGAAAGCGGAGCCCCGTGCGCATGGTCGGCTGAGCGTGGATGAGCTGGGTGCTTGTACAGGCCGGAGATTTGTTTGAAAAAAAGCTACATGACGGACTGGTGTTTTCCATCTGGATGAAGAGCAAGACAAAGCTAATGGACTTCTATACAACTTACATATGCACGTGGTGGAGTTTGGAAATTTTTCTTTGATCTCTATGTTGGAGTGCACGGGAAGGCTTATGAGGTAGGTTGGCTTCGTTTCTTCGAACACGTTGAGTACGTGGATGGTAGCCTGATAGTCTGTGGTGTGCGTGGCAAGGATAACGACATGTGTATAAGGCTCGTGGAGTTTGGAGCATGTCGTGCAGTCGGATAAGTTTGGCTGGGTCGGACTAGATAGTCTGACGGATCGACGTGAGTCGGTTGGAACAGAAGACGGTTGTGGGATCGGCGACAGCGACATAGGAGCGTGATGCTGATGGTGACCGACTTCTGGGGCGTGGAAACACGTGGCGCAGGCCTGAGGGCTTGTATGACTTCGACAAGACTATGGCGCGGGGTTGATTCAAGGTGGTGTATACACGGAGCTTGAAGTCGATGAGGCGCAGGGGTGGACTGATCATCTACCATGGAGTCATGTTGAAGGTGGAGCTGGAGTCTAGAAGACTTCACTCAGTGCTGATTGAGGGGCTACGGCGTAAGTCGACGGGGTCGAAGCCTATTCAGCAAACGGGAAAAAAGCGAGGGACACGTAGTTTGGACTGGAGCCCAGTGGTCTGATGGAAGCGTGAAACTCGTCATCGGTCGGTGATGATCGGTGGTACTCTGCAGTGGGGGTTGAGTGGTGTGGGTTCGCGACCCTTGAGACTCGACCGGGACAGCGGAGGCTCAACGCGGTAATAGCGGCGAGGCGTGCGGTATGCACGGGACATGGAGACGGGTCAGGGCTCTGGTGGTCATACATGTGGTGAGACAATTGCGAATTTGACTCGGGATGACTACAAGCAATGGTGAAATTCCTTCAAGTTTCAGACAGGACGGTCAAGGAAGAGCGGTGATGTTGAGTTCATATAACTCTTATGTGTGACACCCAGTATGTGAGTTGTTCACTTTCACGCAGGTCAGTGGTCGGTGTGTGATGACGTTGGACTGATACTCTGGAAGTTGGGAGCGCAAACTAGAGTAACAAAGAACTTAATTTTGCTCAAGTGTTGACTGTGGTCAAGAAAAGAAGGGACTACAAGTTGCAGGTGGAGTCACATGGAGTCTTTGGAGTAGCAGCGGTACTCATGGGATAAGCTCAAGTCCAATGTACATGGAAGTTTGACGCATGGACAAATTCAAGGTGATGGAGTATATTCGCCAAGGTGGAGTTTGTTGGAGTTGTGTCGAATATAGTGTACGAGATGGGTTACAGTTGGACTTGTAGTTGTATCGTGTTTACATAGGATGTGGAGTCGTGTCCTAGTAGGACACTTGTATCCTAGGCCTCTCATATATAGCGGGGGTAGACACACGATGTAACCTATGCCAACATAATAGCACCGGAACGCAGGGGAAGCCGGCGGCATGTGCCGGTGTCCAGGGCGACCGGGTGCAGTATTGTGACGGTGTCACGAGGAGGAGCGCCCGTAGTCAGGCCCCGGGGATGTAGCCATATCGGTGAACCTCGTTAACAAATCTCGGTGTCGTGCTCGTGTGATTGCTTGGTCCTCGAATGATCAACGGTATTGGCCTCGGATTTATTCTAACAAGATTGACAGGCACGAGACAGCACTGAGCAGCAGCAGCAGGCGGCCGGCAAGCTGATAGAGTGCTACTGGTGTACGTACGTGAGTGAACAGGAATAGTTACACAGTGAAGGAGAGAGCATCGAGGAATCATCAGCAAGCGCAGTAATTGTTGTCGAGAGCAAGTGGGCGGGCGCTACAATTCACTTGACTTCCCACAGCCATGGGCACACGCCTTTTTGGGGAAAGTGACTTGCCCTATTTTGCATCCATCCCACCCCTCGGTAGCGCTTGGACGTGCACCCGCCAAATGCTCCAGCAACCACACACACACGGGTTGGAAATCCAAAATGAAAAGTTGTAGATACTAAAAAAAAATTCGAAATATTGTAGGTACCAACAAATAGAGAGCTGCCACCTATTACTCCATAGGCCACGCAATTTTTGTATTGCACTTCTTTCCTTCATTCCCATCTTCATATTTCTCATATCTCTCTTTAACAGCTGGCCCCATAATTGTACTTCACATCCATGCATGACAGTTAGGTGGTAAGAACGACACTCTCTTTCTTTTCCCACACAATAAATCCAACGAATTATTACACCTTGGCTAATTTAAAATATCATATCTTTTACACCATAGATTTATTTTTGAAACTTCTTTTATATTTGAACTTCTTGTGTCAAAACCTTTAAAATGAGATCAATCTTGGCTATTTTTCAACCATGTTTAAATTTGAACATACATTTCACATTTCAAATCTACATTTCGTTTTCCACGGGCTTATTTCACATAAATAACAACTATTTTAATTGCACATTTCTAGGATAACCTATTTTACTCTCTTGAAGTTTCACATTTCTAAATAATCAGTTTCACACAAATACATTCCAATTTCACTTTCTGTGGTTACTATTTCACAATTCTGAACCTACATTTCACTTTCCACTAGCTTGTTTCACAAAAATAACATCTAATTCAACATATTTCACTCTTTTGAAATGAATTGTTTCAAATTTCCAAATATGCAGTTTCACAAAAATCACTTCTATTCCAATTGCACAATTTTGAACCAACATATTTCACAATTACGAAATAAACTATTACATATTTCAAATAAATAGTTTCACCGGTTAACATTTTAGTTTCATATTCACTTTCAAAAGCTACATTTCACTTCAACGGACTTGACAAAAATCACTTTTGTTTCAATTGTGCAATTTTGAAATAACATATTTCACTCTTTTGAAATAAATTCTTACACATTGAATGAGTTTCATAGTTTGACATTTCACTTTCATATGGGTTTTCACTTTCACAACCTACAGTTCACTTTTCACTTGCTCGTTTCACAAAAAATCACATTTATTTTAATTGCACACTTTTGAAATAACATATTGCACTCTTTTTAAATAAATTGTTTCACATTTTCAAATTATCAATTTCACAAAAATAACTTTTATTGCAATGGCACAATTTTGAAGTAACATATTTCACAATTTCGATATAAACTGTACATATTTCCAAATAATCAGTTTCACACGTTGATATTCAAGTTTCATATTTTCCACTTTCAAAACCCACATTTCACTTTGCATTCACTTATTTCACAAAAATCACTTCTATTTCAGTTGCGCATTTGAAATAACATATTTCACTCTTTGAAATAATCGGTTACACATTGAATCAGTTTCATAGTTTGAAATTACAATTTCATATTGGTTTTCACATTCACAAACTATATGTCACTTTCCATTGGCCCGCTTCACAAAAGTCACGTTTATTCCAATTTTACACTTTTGAAATAACATCTTTCACTCTTTTAAAATAAGCAGTTGCACATTTCCAAATAATCAGTTTCACACGTTGACATTTCAGTTTTACATTTAGGTTAAATAGGTTTCTAGTGAAATAGGTTGGTTTCACATATTTCTATTTAAATAGGCTTGTTTAATATTTTTAAAGTGAAATATGTTTGTTCCACTTATGAAAGTGAATAGTTAAAATTTAAATATGTTTGAAATGTCCAAGGTTGCTCTAGTTCTGAAGATCTTAGCGCCAAGAGTTCAAATGTAAAAATTATTTCAAAAAAACTTTTGGTTTAAAACGTATGAACGATTTAAATTAGCAAAGATGTAATAAAAGGTTGGGTTTATTGTGTGAGAGAAGAGAGTGCGGATTGTTCACTCTCTATCATGCATGCCATGTGAAGGATAATAGTGGGGCCCAAAAAGTTGTATTTCGTCAGGTATAACTTTTCTATAGCAGAAAATGTGAATAAATAGTAAGCAACCGCACACTTCTTGATGTCTAGATGGACGGTATATATGTTACTGGTAGGTAACATAAACACGCAAACGACTTTCCGGTCGGAAATCAGGTCCTACCGTCTCGAGCCATGAGACTGCCTTTGGTTCTCTCCCTGGCACTAGGCGACTAAGGCAAACTTTTCGATCCGGACTTCACTAGTGAGCCCATGGATTCTCCTCCCCTCTACTAATCGCTCTGGCTGTCGGTGGTGAAGGAAATATGCCCTAGAGGCAATAATAAAGTTGTTATTTATATTTTCTTATATCATGATAAATGTTTATTATTATGCTAGAATTGTATTAACCGGAAACTTGATACATGTGTGGATACATAGACAAAACAAAGTGTCCCTACTATGCCTCTACTAGACTAGCTCGTTAATCAAAGATGGTTAAGTTTCCCAAATCATAGACATGTGTTGTCATTTGATAAACGGGATCACATCATTAGAAGAATGATGTGATGGACAAGACCCATCCGTTAGCTTAGCATAATGATGTTAAGTCTTATTGCTATTGCTTTCTTCATGACTTATACATATTCCTTTGACTATGAGATTATGCAACTCCTGAATACCGGAGGAACACCTTGTGTGCTATCAAACGTCACAATGTAACTGGGTGATTATAAAGATGCTCTATAGGTGTCTCCGAAGGTGTTTTGTAACATCCCAAATTTTCAATTTGGAATGTTATACATAGGTCATCATATGCATATCATATTTTATTAAATTTTCGTTGATCCTAGAAACTCTAAGCAACTCAAGGACCCATGTAGAGAGTTTGGGGTTTCACTTATTTTCATATTTGAGTTTTCTCAAATTTGAAAAGAGGATTATTTTGGTTTCATTGTTTTTCTCTCCGAAATATTTCCAATATGAAATAAAAAAGAGGGGATAAAATGACTTCTCCAAAATCAAAGAAATATTGGAGGAAAAATGTTAAAATCAAATAAGTATTTTATTTTGATCTTTTATTTCTATTTTATTTGAATTAGAAAATATGCATGTTTTCAAAATTGCACTTTTAGGCCAGAAAAATGTTCATTTTGTTATAAATATTTTATTTAGACGGTGAAAATTGTTTTTGCCGTTTCTGGAATTGTTTTATATTTTATTAGGAATTTTCTGTTTCGGCAGAATTATTTTTTTTTTAAAAAGTCTCGCGGACCGAACTGGGCCAGCGGCCCAGCCGGCCCACAGCGCCGCCACCTTCGCCGGGCATCCCGAGCCGGACTCCCGCCGGAGTTCGGGCTGCCGCCGTGGCCGCCCGGGGTTGCCCCCTCCCCAAGTTGGACACCCCCCGCCCCCCTATAAAGACGCCCGCCCCGCCGCCCTCCCCGCTGCCCACCGCCGACCCGCACCGAAGCCGCCACCGCCTGCGCCGCCTCGTCGTCGCACGCCGCCGCCGCCCGCGCCGCCGTCACCCAGCGCCTCCGCCGTCGCCCCTCGCCGCCGCAGCCGGAGCCCCGCCGGAGGTAGCCACCGCCGCCGCCGCCGTTTTGTTTTTTCGGTTTTTTTAAGTAGATCGGTTTGGTTTTTTTCCGGTTTAGTTAATTAGCGGATGTTCGTCCGTTCGTTCGTTTTAACGAACGCCGTTCACCGTTTAGCTTCTGTTAACGAATGTTTGTTCGTTAGCATGTTCGTCTCTTTTTTTCCAGGGTTTTATCTGTGATTATTTTTAATCACGATTTTTGCCCTGATCTTCGTACTAGTATAACTTTTCGCTCGTTTATCCAAATTAGATGAAACCAGCGCCTAAATCTTCGTCTCGAAGCTCTCTTTCCATTTAACCAACTTCAACATGATTTTGGTACTGTAAAATTTGACTTTAGTCTAGATTAGTAAACGAATCTTGTTTCGTTCATAGTTTGAGTTCCGTTGCTCCATTTGATTTGATTCTTTTTGCAAACCGGAGTTCTTCAGTTGAACCTTCTGGTTAGATCTTCTTATTTGAGTTTTACCCGTGTTTCTGTTTGAGTGCTTATGTATGTTATTCTTCGTTTGCGATAGAATTCCCGGAGTGCGAAGCGTGCTACTACAAGTCTCTAGGTTTTGCAGATCATCAGCAAGGCAAGTAACGCTTTGATCATATCCCTTCATTACCCAGTTTTTATGCACATTGCATGGTTAGGATCTGATTAACATGTGGGTTTGGAAAGTAGATGATGAGGTAGAACCTATTGCCCTTTTATTATCAAATCTTTGGGAGTTACTTCTACGTTATGCTCAGGATTGTTATGCTATGCTCGTAGACGTGGATTGGGTGAGTGTATCCATGACAGATGTGAGAATTGTTAATTAATGGTTAACTTAAGGTGGCTATTTAAATACACATCTCAGTGGATTGGTTGCAGACACCTGGGAATCCAGTGTTGTCCTAGGATATCCCGGAGTACCCGTGTGATCGTCCTACGGTTCGCCACCCAGGCTTAAAGGGATCATAAGATTATTCATGCTAGAAACTTCCGTGTGCAGCCATAAGCTATTATGGGCTCTAGCATAGTTGAGTAGGTTGCATGACCTCTTTCAGTGGTGGGCTAGCAGATGTACGAGAAGGTAGGTGTAACTGTCCATCCAGAGTAAAGAGTTAATGTTTCTGAAAGACCGTGTCTCGGTCATCCGTTTCTCAAACACCATGAAGTGCGGGAAATTCAACGGAGGAGATCGAGTCTTGTGGGGAAAAGTGTGCAAACCTCTGCAGAGTGTACAAACTAATCATGGTTAGCCGTGTCCCCGGTTATGGACACCTTGAGTATCTGGTTCTTGGATTATCATGTTGATCTCATCACTCTAAATTAATTTGTTGGGTTAATTGATATTGCTTAATTGGGATTGAGTTGGAGGAACCTTCTCAATGTTTAACAACCACCATGATAGTTAAACAAAATTTATTCCTTTGTTGTAACGAAAAATTGGCTTTATGCAGAAACTTTAACCATAGAGCTTTCCACCAGCCATATATGCATGTAGTGATAGCATTTATTCTGTTCATTATTCTTTGGTGTTACTTTGCCAGCATATTCCATGTGCTGACCCATTTCGGGCTTCAACATATCATGTTGCAGACTTTTCAGACGACGAGTAAGGTGCCCTAGGTCATTGTCGTTCACTCAGCTATGCTGTTGGAGTTGATGGACTCACTTTATCTTCCAAGTCTTCCGCTGTTATCTTATTTAGATGGCCTTAAGCCATATTATTGTATTAAGTTCTCTTTTGAGACATTCGATGTAATAAGTGTGTGATTGAAACTCTGTTATAAATCCTCAAGTACTGTGCGTGTCAGCATTACCGATTCAGGGATGACACTGATGCACAGAGACTAGACTGTTTGAGGTCTGGTCGATACAAGATGGTATCAGAGCACACGGTGACTGTAGGACACGACCACTAAATTAAACTATAGGTCACTCTTCTCTACTCATTTTTGACTCCTCTCCCTTTTCCACTCTATAGGATGGCGGACTCAAGGAACAAGTTTACACAACCGGATGAAGATACCCCTTTTGGACGACACTTGAAGGAATTTACTAGGTACCTGAACATCAGAATACCAAGCTTCACCGGGACGTACATCGCCACTTTACGAGAAGAGGAGCGTTGGATGATTCGAGTTCAAGTTCCAGGAAGGACGTTCATGCCAGTTACTGAGCCCATAGAGTTTTCCTTTGATGCACCAACCTGGAGTCTAGGAAAGAGCATGGCAGCGCACATCGCCATGGGACGCATTGGAGAAGTTTATCACAAGGATCTTAAGGACACTATCTACCAGATATGTGGGCGCCGAGATGAGCAATGGGAGATGATCAGCATCAGGAGGGACAGGTCCATTGCAGCTTTCATCCCGCAGTTAAACCAACACACTCATTGCCAGGAGAACTAGATGTGCACAAGCATGATAGATCTGAAAAAGGCAATGACCAAGATCACGGAGCTAGAGGAGGAACTCAAGTCTACGCGCGACGGATATGAGGAGGAAATGACAATACTAGTGGAGAAGAATGACGACCTGACGAGGAAGCTAGGAGTATTCATGGGAGACCCCGCACCAGGAGGAGATGACGACCATTCCAAGGACATTCGTTCAGAGGACTACATCATCATCGATGACACCGATTCTGACCCCGACGATAGCGATGATGACTATGTTGATGAAGCTGGAGCGGATATCATGGAGTCTTCCACCGATCAAAACTTCTAGTCGACCACCATATCAGTAGTAGTATTCCCCCATGTATATAAAATAGTCTGAGCACTTGTAACGATAGTTAGACCGATTGTATGCCCTTGTTTGAATTGATTGGTGTGATCTGATTGTGTTTGTCTCATGAGCATATGGGTAGTGTTTTCTCTATAGACCTCATTCTATTCTGTTTTCTCACCTTTTCTAAACCCATCAGATGCCACCGAGACGTGACAATGGATTTGCTTTCCCACCGGAGCTCACTCAGTTGATCCAGCAACAGAATACTTTGATGTAGCTACTAGTTGAGAATCAAAACCAAGGCAACAACAACAACAATAACAACAACAACCCACCACCACCACCACCTGTTGATCACTTAGCCCATTTCCTAAGGCTGAATCCGCTGGTGTTCTCTAGTAGCACCGAGTCGATTGTTGCAGATGATTGGCTCCGCAAGATTGGAAGGGAGCTGACCACTACAGGATGCACAGATGCGGAGAGAGTGCGTTTTGCCGCACATCAGCTTGATGGACCCGCAACATCATGGTGGGAGAATTTCACAGCCACTTACCCCATTGACACTGTTACATGGGACCAGTTTCAGCAGGCTTTCCGCACTGCCCATGTTTCAGTAGGAGCTATGAACATGAAGAAGCGTGAATTTCGCAACTTGCACCAAGGAGGACGCACAGTGGGCCAGTATGTGGATGAGTTTAGTAAGTTAGCACGTTATGCCCCTGACGATGTAGCTACAGATGCTGCTAAGCAGGAGAAGTTTCTGGAAGGACTGAATGATGAGTTGAGCATACAGTTGATGGTGGCAACATTCAACAACTACCAGGAGTTGGTATATAGAGCTCTTATGATTGAAGGGAAGCAGCAACAGATATATAGCCGCAAGAGGAAGTATGGACAAGGGAAGTACAATTTAGGAGCTCAACAGAGACCTCGTTTTACCCCGAACTCGGGAGGACACATTCACCATAACCATGGAGGCCATAACACCAATGGAGGAAGTTCACATAATCATAATGGCCCCAAGAATGGGAATGGGAATGGAGGAAGTAGCAGCCAAAACCGTTCCAACCCAGCAACGCCCGCCAAGAAGGATCTAAGTCACATTACTTGTTTCAAGTGCGTGAAGAATGGACATTACGCCACCGAGTGTTCTGAAGCAAAGAATGGGAATGGCAATGGAAGCTCTAGGAAGAAGCCCAACCCTTTCAACAGGGGACAAGTGAACCACGTTAGCGTGGAGGAGGTTGAAGAGCAGCCAGATGCAGTTATAGGTAAGTTTTTGGTTAAGTCATTTACTGCAATCATTCTTTTTGATACTGGTGCATCGCATTCATACATATCAAGGGGATTTGTGGATAAGTATAAGTTGCCCACCAAAGTTCTTAGGACACCTATGTTAGTAAGCTCGCTAGGAGCGGAGCATATGGCAAGCCAATGATGTTTTCAGATGCCATTGACCATAGGTAGGCATGTTTTCCCCACGGATCTGATAATTCTGGAGTCGCGAGGATTGGATGTGATTTTGGGTATGGATTGATTATCGATTTATGGAGGAAATATCGATTGCGCCAGTAAGTTAATTATGCTCACCACCCCAGAAGGAAGACAGATCAAGTATGCATGTATCCCGGCATGTGCCGAAGAGGACTCAAGTGAATTCCTTATCAGGAGTTGTACAGGAGGAAGTACCAGTGGTGAAGGATTACCCCGATGTATTTCCAGAAGAGTTTCCAGGCCTGCCACCGGATAGAGACATTCAATTTTTGATTGAGCTTTTGCCACGCACCGAGCCAATATCAAAGAGACTGTATCGGATGCCCGCAAAGGATTTGGAGGAAATTAACAAGCAGATTAAGGAGTTATTGGATAAAGGTTACATTCTATTGGGGAACATAGTAATTTCAAAAAAATTCCTACGCACACGCAAGATCATGGTGATGACATAGCAACGAGAGGGGAGAGTGTTCGTCCACGTACCCTCGTAGACCGTAAGCGGAAGCGTTAGCACAACGCGGTTGATGTAGTCGTACGTCTTCACGATCCGACCGATCCAAGCACCGAACGTACGGCACCTCCGAGTTCAGCACACGTTCAGCTCGATGACGATCTCCGGGCTCCGATCCAGCAAAGCTCCGGAGATGAGTTCCGTTAGCACGACGGCGTGGTGACGATGATGATGTTCTACCGGCGCAGGGCTTCGCCTAAACTCCGCGACGATATGACCGAGGTGGAATATGGTGGAAGGGGGCACCGCACACGGCTAAGGAACGATCCGTAGATCAACTTGTGTGTCTATGGGGTGCCCCCCGCCCCCATATATAAAGGAGCCAGGGGGGAGGAGGCGGCCGGCCAAGGAGGGCGCGCCAAGGGGGGAGTCCTACTCCCACTGGGAGTAGGACTCCCTTCTTTCCTAGTTGGAGTAGGAGAAGGGGGGAAGGAGGAGGAAGAGGGGAAGGAAAGGGGGGGGGGGCGCTGCCCCCCTTCCCTTGTCCTATTCGGACAAGGAAGGGGAGGGGCGCACGGCCCCCTCCTGCCTCCTTCCCTCTTCTCCCTCGAGGCCCATGTAGGCCCAATAACCCCCCGGGGGGTTCCGGTAACCTCCCGGTACTCCGGTAAAATGCCGATTTCACCCGGAACGATTCCGATGTCCAAATATAGGCTTCCAATATATCGATCTTTATGTCTCGACCATTTTGAGACTCCTCGTCATGTCCGTGATCACATCCGGGACTCCGAACAAACTTCGGTACATCAAAACTTATAAACTCATAATAAAACTGTCATCGTAACGTTAAGCGTGCGGACCCTACGGGTTCGAGAACTATGTAGACATGACCTAGAACTATTCTCGGTCAATAACCAACAGCGGGACCTGGATGCCCATATTGGTTCCTACATATTATACAAAGATCTTTATCGGTCAAACCGCATAACAACATACGTTGTTCCCTTTGTCATCGGTATGTTACTTGCCCGAGATTTGATAGTCGGTATCCAATACCTAGTTCAATCTTGTTACCGGCAAGTCTCTTTACTCGTTACGTAATGCATCATCCCGTAACCAACTCATTGTTCACATTGCTTGCAAGGCCTATAGTGATGTGCATTACCGAGAGGGCCCAGAGATACCTCTCCGACAATCGGAGTGACAAAACCTAATCTCGAAATACGCCAACTCAACATGTACCTTCGGAGACACCTGTAGTACTCCTTTATAATCACCCAGTTACGTTGTGATGTTTGGTAGTACCCAAAGTGTTCCTCCGGTAAACGGGAGTTGCATAATTCTCATAGTTACAGGAACATGTATAAGTCATGAAGAAAGCAATAGCAATATACTAAACGATCAATTGCTAGGCTAACAGAATGGGTCATGTCAATCACATCATTCTCCTAATGATGTGATCCCACTAATCAAATGACAACACATGTCTATGGTTAGGAAACATAACCATCTTTGATTAATGAGCTAGTCAAGTAGAGGCATACTAGTGACTATATGTTTGTCTATGTATTCACACATGTACCATGTTTCCGGTTAATACAATTCTAGCATGAATAATAAACATTTATCATGATATGAGGAAATAAATAATAACTTTATTATTGCCTCTAGGGCATATTTCCTTCAGTCTCCCACTTGCACTAGAGTCAATAATCTAGATTACATAGTAATGATTCTAACACCCATGGAATGTTGGTGCTGATCATGTTTTGCTCGTGAGAGAGGCTTAGTCAACGGGTCTGCAACATTCAGATCCGTATGTATCTTGCAAATCTCTATGTCTCCCACTTGGACTTGGTCCCGAATGGAATTGAAGCGTCTCTTGATGTGCTTGGTCCTCTTGTGAAATCTGGATTCTTTTGCCAAGGCAATTGCACCAGTATTGTCACAGAAGATCTTCATTGGTCCCGATGCACTAGGTATGACACCTAGATCGGAAATGAACTCCTTCATCCAGACTCCTTCATTTGCTGCTTCCGAAGCAGCTATGTACTCCGCTTCACATGTAGATCCCGCCACGACGCTTTGTTTAGAACTGCACCAACTTACAGCTCCACCGTTTAATAAAAACACGTATCCGGTTTGCGATTTAGAATCGTCCGGATCAGTGTCAAAGCTTGCATCGACGTAACCATTTACGACTAGCTCTTTGTCACCTCCATATACGAGAAACATATCCTTAGTCCTTTTCAGGTATTTCAGGATGTTCTTGACCGCTGTCCAGTGATCCACTCCTGGATTACTTTGGTGCCTTCCTGCCAAGCTTATTGCTAAGCATACGTTAGGTCTGGTACACAGCATTGCATACATGATAGAGCCTATGGCTGAAGCATAGGGAACATCTTTCATTTTCTCTCTATCTTCTACTGTGGTCGGGCATTGAGTTTGACTCAACTTCACACCTTGTAGCACGGGCAAGAACCCTTTCTTTGCCTGATCCATTTTGAACTTTTTCAAAATTTTATCAAGGTATGTGCTTTGTGAAAGTCCTATTAAGCGTCTTGATCTATTTCTATAGATCTTGATGCCCAATATGTAAGCAGCTTCACCGAGGTCTTTCATTGAATTTTTTTTATTCAAGTATCCCTTTATGCTATCCAGAAATTCTATATCATTTCCAATTAACAATATGTCATCTACATATAATATCAGAAATGCTACAGAGCTCCCACTCACTTTCTTGTAAATACAGGCTTCTCCAAAAGTCCGTATAAAACCATATGCTTTGATCACACTATCAAAGCGTTTATTCCAACTCCGAGATGCTTGCACCAGTCCATAAATGGAACGCTGGAGCTTGCATACTTTGTTAGCACCTTTTGAATCAAGAAAACCTTCTGGCTGCATCATATACAACTCTTCTTCCAGAAATCCATTCAAGAATGCAGTTTTGACATCCATTTGCCAAATTTCATAATCATGAAATGCAGCAATGGCCAACATGATTTGGACAGACTTAAGCATCGCTACGGGTGAGAAAGTCTCATCGTAGTCAACCCCTTGAACTTGTCGAAAACCTTTCGCAACAAGTCGAGCTTTATAGACAGTTATATTACCATCAGCGTCAGTCTTCTTCTTAAAAATCCATTTATTCTCAATGGCTTGCCGATCATCGGGCAAGTCAACCAAAGTCCATACTTTGTTTTCATACATGGATCCCATCTCAGATTTCATGGCCTCTAGCCATTTTGCGGAATCTGGGCTCATCATCGCTTCCTCATAGTTCGTAGGTTCATCATGGTCAAGTAACATGACTTCCAGAATAGGATTACCGTACCACTCTAGTGCGTATCTTACTCTGGTAGACCTACGAGGTTCAGTAGTAACTTGATCTGAAGTTTCATGCTCAATATCATTAACTTCCTCACTAATTGGTGTAGTTGTCACAGGAACTGGTTCTTGTGATGAACTACTTTCCAATAAGGGAGCAGATACAATTATCTCATCAAGTTCTACTTTCCTCCCACTCACTTCTTTCGAGAGAAACTCCTTCTCTAGAAAGGATCCGATTTTAGCAACGAAAATCTTGCCCTCAGATCTGTGATAGAAGGTGTACCAATAGTCTCTTTTGGGTATCCTATGAAGACACATTTCTCCGATTTGGGTTCGAGCTTATCTAGTTGAAGTTTCTTCACATAAGCATCGCAGCCCCAAACTTTAAGAAATGACAACTTTGGTTGTCTGCCAAACCACAGTTCATAAGGCGTCGTCTCAACGGATTTTGATGGTGCCCTATTTAACGTGAATGTGGCCGTCTCTAAAGCATAACCCCAAAACGATAGCGGTAAGTAAGAGATATCATAGATCGCACCATATCTAGTAAAGTACGATTACGACGTTCGGACACACCATTTCGTTGTGGTTTTCCGGGTGGCGTGAGTTGCGAAACTATTCCGCATTGTTTCAAGTGTAGACCAAACTCGTAACTCAAATATTCTCCTCCACGATCATATCGTAGAAACTTTATTTTCTTGTTACGATGATTTTCCACTTCACTCTGAAATTCTTTGAACTTTTCAAATGTTTCAGACTTGTGTTTCATTAAGTAGATATACCCATATCTTCTCAAATCATCTGTGAAGGTGAGAAAATAACGATACCCGCTGCGAGCCTCAACATTCATTGGACCACAAACATCAGTATGTATGATTTCCAACAAATCAGTTGCCTGCTCCATAGTTCCGGAGAACGGCGTTTTAGTCATCTTGCCCATAAGGCACGGTTCGCAAGTACCAAGTGATTCATAATCAAGTGATTCCAAAAGCCCATCAGTATGGAGTTTCTTCATGCGCTTTACACCGATATGACCTAAATGGCAGTGCCATAAATAAGTTGCACTATCGTTATCAACTCTGCATCTTTTGGTTTCAACACTATGAATATGTGTATCACTACTATCGAGATTCAATAAAAATAGACCACTTTTCAAGGGTGCATGACCATAAAAGATATTACTCATATAAATAGAACAACCATTATTCTCTGATTTAAATGAATAACCGTCTCGCATCATACAAGATCCAGATATAATGTTCATGCTCAACGCTGGCACCAAATAACAATTATTTAGGTCTAAAACTAATCCCGATGGTAGATGTAGAGGTAGCGTGCCGACTACGATCACATCGACTTTGGAACCATTTCCCACGCGCATCGTCACCTCGTCCTTAGCCAATCTTCGCTTAATCCGTAGTCCCTGTTTCGAGTTGCAAATATTAGCAACAGAACCAGTATCAAATACCCAGGTGCTACTGCGAGCATTAGTAAGGTACACATCAATAACATGTATATCACATATACCTTTGTTCACTTTGCCATCCTTCTTATCCGCCAAATATTTGGGGCAGTTCCGCTTCCAGTGTCCAGTCTGCTTGCAGTAGAAGCACTCAGTATCAGGCTTAGGTCCAGACTTGGGTTTCTTCTCTTGAGCAGCAACTTGCTTGCCATTCTTTTTGAAGTTCCCCTTCTTCTTCCCTTTGCCCTTCTTCTTGAAACTGGTTATTTTGTTAACCATCAACACTTGATGCTCCTTCTTGATTTCTACCTCCGCGGCTTTTAGCATTCGAAGAGCTCGGGAATAGTCTTGTTCATCCCTTGCATATTATAGTTCATCACGAAGCTCTTGTAGCTTGGTGGCAGTGATTGGAGAATTCTGTCAATGACACTATCATCAGGAAGATTAACTCCCAGTTGAATCAAGTGATTATTATACCCAGACATTTTGAGTATGTGTTCACTGACAGAACTATTCTCCTCCATCTTGCAGCTGTAGAATTTATTGGAGACTTCATATCTCTCAATCCGGGCATTTGCTTGAAATATTAACTTCAACTCCTGGAACATCTCATATGCTCCATGACGTTCAAAACATCGTTGAAGACCCGGTTCTAAGCTGTAAAGTATGGCACACAGAACTATCGAGTAGTCATCAGCTTTGCTCTGCCAGACGTTCTTAACGTCGTCAGTTGCATCAGCAGCAGGCCTGGCACCCAGCGGTGCTTCCAGGACGTAAGTTTTCTGTGCAGCAATGAGGATAATCCTCAGGTTACGGACCCAGTCCGTGTAATTTCTACCATCATCTTTCAACTTTGCTTTCTCAAGGAACGCATTAAAATTCAACGGAACAACAGCACGAGCCATCTATCTACAAACAAACATAGACAAGCAAAATACTATCAGGTACTAAGTTCATGATAAATTTAAGTTCAATTAATCATATTACTTAAGAACTCCCACTTAGACAGACATCTGTCTAGTCATCTAAGTGATCACGTGATCCAAATCAACTAAACCATGTCCGATCATCACGTGAGATGGAGTAGTTTCAATGGTGAACATCACTATGTTGATCATATCTACTATACGATTCACGTTCGACCTTTCGGTCTCCGTGTTTCGAGGCCATATCTGTATATGCTAGGCTCATCAAGTATGACCTGAGTATTCCGCGTGTGCAACTGTTTTGCACCCGTTGTATTTGAACGTAGAGCCTATCACACCCGATCATCACGTGGTGTCTCAACACGAAGAACTTTCGCAACGGTGCATACTCAGGGAGAACACTTCTTGATTATTAGTGAGAGATCATCTTAAAATGCTACCGTCAATCAAAGCAAGATAAGATGCATAAAGGATAAACATCACATGCAATCAATATAAGTGATATGATATGGCCATCATCATCTTGTGCTTGTGATCTCCATCTTCGAAGCACGGTCGTGATCACCATCGTCACCGGCGCGACACCTTGATCTCCATAGTAGCATCATTGTCGTTACGCCATCTATTGCTTCTACGACTATCGCTACCACTTAGTGATAAAGTAAAGCAATTACAGGGCATTTGCATTTCATACAATAAAGCGACAACCATATGGCTCCTGCCAGTTGCCGATAACTTCGGTTACAAAACATGATCATCTCATACAATAAAATATAGCATCACGTCTTGACCATATCACATCACAACATGCCCTGCAAAAACAAGTTAGACATCTTCTACTTTGTTGTTGCAAATTTTACGTGGCTGCTACGGGCTTTAGCAAGAACCATTCTTACCTACGCATCAAAACCACAACGATAGTTCGTCAAGTTGGTGCTGTTTTTGAAGGAAATATGCCCTAGAGGCAATAATAAAGTTATTATCTATTTCCTTATTTCATGATAAATGTTTATTATTCATGCTAGAATTGTATTAACCGGAAACATAATACATGTGTGAATACATAGACAAACATAGTGTCACTAGTATGCCTCTACTTGACTAGCTTATTAATCAAAAATGGTTATGTTTCCTAACCATAGACATGTGTTGTCATTTGATTAATGGGATTGGGCCTTAGTGGGAAGGAGCCAGGAGGTGGCGCGCGCCCCTCCCAAGCCCAGTCCGAATTGGACAAAGGGTTTGGGGCGCGGCCCCCCTCTCCCTTCCTTCTCCACTTCCCTCCTTTCCCCCCTTCTCCTAGTTGGACTAGGAAAGAAGGAGTCCTACTCCCGGTGGGAGCAGGACTCCCCTTGGCGCGCCCTCCTCCTAGGGCCGGCCTCCTCCCCCCTTGCTCCTTTATATACGGGGGCAGGGGGCACCTCTAGGCACAACAACAATTGATCCCTTGGATCTCTTAGCCGTGTGCGGTTCTCCCCTCCACCATAATCCACCTCGATAATATCGTAGCGGTGCTTAGGCGAAGCCCTGCGTCGGTAGTACATCAAGATCGTCACCACGCCGTCGTGCTGACGGAACTCTCCCTCGACACTCGGCTGGATCAGAGTTCGAGGGACGTCATCGAGCTGAACGTGTGCTAGAACTCGGAGGTGCCGTAGTTTTGGTGCTTGATCGGTCGGGCCGTGAAGACGTACGACTACATCAACCGCGTTGTTCTAACGCTTCCGCTTTCGGTCTACGAGGGTACGTGGACATACTCTCCCCTCTCGTTGCTATGCCATCACCATGATCTTGTGTGTGCGTAGGAATTTTTTTGAAATTACTACGTTCCCCAACAGTGGTATCAGAGCCTGGTTTTATGCGTTGATGTTATATGCACGAGTAGAACACAAGTGAGTTGTGGCGATACAAGTCATACTGCTTACCAGCATGTCATACTTTGGTTCAGCGTTATTGTTGGATGAAGCGGCCCGGACCGACATTACGCGTACGCTTACGCGAGACTGGTTTTACCGATGTGCTTTGCACACAGGTGACTAGCGGGTGTCAGTTTCTCCAACTTTAGTTGAACCGAGTGTGGCTACGCCCGGTCCTTGCGAAGGTTAAAACAGCACCAACTTGACGAACTATCATTGTGGTTTTTGATGCATAGGTAAGAACGGTTCTTGCTCAGCCCGTAGCAGCCACGTAAAACCTGCAACAACAAAGTAGAGGACGTCTAACTTGTTTTTGCAGGGCATGTTGTGATGTGATATGGTTAAGACATGATGAGATATAAGTTGTTGTATGAGATGATCATGTTTTTGTTGAAGTTATCGGCAACTGGCAGAAGCTCTATGGTTGTCTCTTTGTTGCATAAGATGCAAGTGCCAAATAAAATTGCTTTACTTTATCGCTATGCGATAGCAATAGTTGCAAGAGCAATAGTTGGCGAGACAACCATGTGACGACACATTGATATAGATCAAGATGATAAAGATCATGGTGTCGTGCCGGTGACGATAGAGATCATGACAGTACTTCGGAGATGGAATCAAAGGCACAAGATGATCATGGCCATATCATGTCACATATTTTGATTGCATATGATTTTTATCTGTTATACATCTTATTCTGTTTTTGTTTGACGGTAGCATTTTAAGAGACGGTAGCATTTTAAGATGATCTCCCACTAATTATCAAGAAGTGTTCTCCCTGAGTAAGCACCATTGCGAAAGTTCTTCGTGCTGAGACACCACGTGATGATCGGGTGTGATAGGCTCTACGTTCAAATACAACGGGTGCAAAACAGTTGCACACGCGGAATACTCAGGTTAAACTTGCGAGCCTAGCATATACAGATATGGCCTCGGAACACGGAGACCGAAAGGTCGAACATGAATCATATAGTAGATATGATCAACATAGTGATGTTCACCATTGAAACTACTCCATCTCACGTGATGATCGGACATGGTTTAGTTGATATGGATCACGTAATCACTTAGAGGACTAGAGGGATGTCTATCTAAGTGGGAGTTCTTAAGTAATATGATTAATTGAACTTAAATTTATCATGAACTTAGTCCTGGTAGTATTTTGCAAATTATGTTGTAGATCAATAGCTTGCGTTGTTGCTTTCATATGTTTATTTTGATATGTTCCTAGAGAAAATTGTGTTGAAAGATGTTAGTAGCAATGATGCGGATTGGATCCGTGATCTGAGGTTTATCCTCACTGCTGCACAGAAGAATTATGTCCTTAATGCATCGCTATGTGACAAACCTATTGCAGGAGCAGATGCAGATGTTATGAACGTTTGGCTAGCTCAAAAGGATGACTACTTGATAGTTTAGTGCACCATGCTTAAACGGCTTAGAATCGGGACTTCAAAGATGTTTTGAACGTCATGGACCATATGAGATGTTCCAGGAATTGAAGTTAATATTTCAAGCAAGTACCCGAGTTGAGAGATATGAAGTCTCCAACAAGTTTTATAGCTAAAAGATGGAGGAGAATCGCTCAACTAGTGAGCATGTGCTCAGATTGTCTGGGTACTTCAATCGCTTGAATCAAGTGGGAGTTAATCTTCCAGATAAGATAGTGATTGACAGAATTCTCTAGTCACCATCACTAAGTTACTAGAACTTCATGATGAACTATAGTATGCAAGGGATGACAAAAACGATTCCCGAGCTCTTCGTGATGTTGAAATCGACGAAGGTAGAAATCAAGAAAGAGCATCAAGTGTTGATGATTGACAAGACCACTAGTTTCAAGAAAAGGGCAATGGGAAAGAAAGGGAAACTTCAAGTAGAATGGCAAACAAGTTGTCACTCCCGTGAAGAAGACCAAAGTTGGACCAAAGCCTGAAACTGAGTGCTTACACTGCAAAGGAAATGATCACTGGAAGCGGAAATGCCCTGAATATTTGGTGGATAAGAAGGATGGCAAAGTGAACAAGGGTATATTTGATATACATGTTATTGATGTGTGCCTTACTAGTGTTTATAGTAGCCTCTGAGTATTTGATACTTGTTCGGTTACTAAGATTAGTAACTCGAAATAGGAGTTACAGAATAAACAGAGACTAATTGAAAGGGAAGTGACGATGAGTGTTGGAAGTAGTTCCAAGATTGATATGATCATCATCGCACACTCCCTATACTTTCGGGATTAGTGTTAAACCTAAATAAATGTTATTTGGCATTGGCGTTGAGCATGAACATGATTTGATCGTGTTTATTGCGATACGGTTATTCATTTAAAGTTAGAGAATAAATTGTTATTCTGTTTACATGAATAAGACCTTCAATGGTCATACACCCAATGAACATAGTTTGTTGGATCTCGATCGTAGTGATACACATATTCATAATATTGATGCCAAAAAATGCAAAGTTAATAATGATAGTGCAACTTATTTGTGGCACTGCCGTTTGGGTCATATCGGTGTAAAGCGCATGAAAAAACTACATAAAGATGGATCTTCGGAATCACTTGGTTATGAATCATTTGATGCTTGCGAACCGTGCCTTTTGGGCAAGATGACTGAAACTCTGTTCTCCGGAACAATGGAACGAGCTACTGACTTATTGGAAATAATACATATCGATGTATGCGATTCGATGAGTGTAGAGGCTCGCGGCGTGTATCATTATTTTCTGACCTTCACAGATGATTTGAGCAGATATGGGTATATCTACTTGATGAAACATAAGTCTGAAATAATTGAAAGGTTCAAAGAATTTCAGGGTGAAGTGGAAAATCATCGTAACAAGAAAATAAAGTTTTTGCGATCTGATCGCGGAGACGAATATTTGAGTTACGAGTTTGGTCTTCAATTAAAACAATGTGGAACAGTTTCACAGCTCACGCCACCTGGAACACCACAACGTTATGGTGTGTCCGAACGTCGTAACCGCACTTTATTGGATATGGTGCGATCTATGATGTCTCTTATTGATTTATCATTATCGTTTTGGGGTTATGCATTAGAGACAGCTGCATTCACGATTAAAAGGGCACCATCTAAATCCGTTGAGACGACACTATATGAACTGTGGTTTAGCAAGAAACCAAAGTTGTCGTTTCTTAAAATTTGGAGTTGCGATGCTTATATGAAAAAGGTTTTCAACTTGATAAGCTCGAACCCAAATCGGAGAAGTGCGTCTTCATAGAATACCCAAAAGGAAACTATTGGGTACACCTTCTATCACAGATTCGAAGGCAAGATATTCATTGCTAAAAATGGATCCTTTCTAGAGAAGGAGTTTCTCTCAAAAGAAGTGAGTGGGAGGAAAGTAGAACTTGATGAGGTAACTGTACCTTCTCCCGAATTGGAAAATAGTTCATCACTGAAATCAGTTCCAGTGATTCCTACACCAATTAGTGAGGAAGCTAATGATGATGATCATGAAACTTCATATCAAGTTACTACAGAACCTCGTAGGTCTTCTAGAGTACGGTCCGCACCAGAGTGGTACGGTAATCCTGTTATGAAAGTCATGTTACTAGACCATGATAAACCTACGAACTATGAGGAAGCAATGATGAGCCCAGATTCCGCGAAATGGCTGGAGGCCATGAAATCTGAGATAGGATCCATGTATGAGAACAAAGTGTGGACTTTCGTGGACTTGCCCGATGATCGGCAAGCCATAGAAAATAAATGGATATTCAAGAGGAAGACGAACGTTGGTAGTAGTGTTACTATCTACATAGCTCGACTTGTCGCAAAAAGGTTTTTGACAAGTTCAAGGTGTTGACTACAATGAGATTTTCTCAACTGTAGCGATGCTTAAGTTTGTCCGAATCATGTTAGCAATTGCCACATTTTATGAAATCTGGCAAATGGATGTCAAAACTGCATTCCTTAATGGTTTTCTTAAAGAAGAGTTGTATATGATGCAACCAGAAGGTTTTGTCAATCCTAAAGGTGCTAACAAAATGTGCAAGCTCCAGCAATCCATCTATGGACTGGTGCAAGCATCTCAGAGTTGGAATATACGCTTTGATAAGTTGATCAAAGCATATAGTTTTGTACAGACTTACGGTGAAGCCTGTATTTACAAGAAAGTGAGTGGGAGCACTACAACATTTCTAATAAGTATATGTGAATGACATGTTGTTGATCGGAAATAATGTAGAATTATTCTGCAAAGCATAAAAGAGTGTTTGAAAGGAGTTCTTTAAAATAAAGACCTCGGTAAAGCTACTTACATATTGAGCATCAAGATCTATTGAGATAGATCAAGACGCTTGATAAGATTTTCAATGAGTACATACCTCGATAAATTTTTGAAATAGTTCAAAATGGAACAGTCAAAGAAGGAGTTCTTGCCTATGATGCAAAGGTGTGAAGTTGAGTAAGACTCAAGACCCGACTATGGCAGAAAATAGAAAGAGAATAAAAAGCCATTCCCTATGCCTCAGTCATAGGTTCTATAAAGTATGCTATGCTGTGAACCAGACCTATTGTATACCTTGCTCTGAGTTTGACAAAGGAATACAATTTTTATCTAAGAGTAGATCACTGGACAGCGGTCAAGAATATCCTTAGTGAGGACTAAGGAGATGTTTCTCGATTATGGAGGTGATAAAAGAGCCCGTCGTAAAAAGTTACAACGATGCAAGCTTCTACACCAATCCAGATGACTCTAAGTCTCAATCTGGATACATATTGAAAGTGGGAGCAATTAGCTAGAGTAGCTCCGTGCAGAGCATTGTGGACATAGAATATTTGCAAAATACATACGGCTCTGAATGTGACAGACCCGTTGACTAAGCTTCTCTCATGAGCAAAACATGATCACACCTTAGTACTCTTTGGGTGTTAATCACATAGCGATGTGAACTAGATTATTGACTCTAGTAAACCCTTTGGGTGTTGGTCACATGACGATGTGAACTATGGGTGTTAATCATATACAGATATGAATATTGGTGTTAAATCACATGGCGATGTGAACTAGATTATTGACTCTAGTGCAAGTGGGAGACTGAAGGAAATATGCCCTAGAGGCAATAATAAAGTTATTATTTATTTCCTTATTTCATGATAAATGTTTATTATTCATGCTAGAATTGTATTAACCGGAAACATAATACATGTGTGAATACATAGACAAACATAGTGTCACTAGTATGCCTCTATTTGACTAGCTTATTAATCAAAGATGGTTATGTTTCCTAACCATTGACATGTGTTGTCATTTGATTAATGGGATCACATCATTAGGAGAACAATGTGATTGACATGACCCATTCCGTTAGCCTAGCACTTGATCGTTTAGTATGTTGCTATTGCTTTCTTCATGACTTATACATGTTCCTGTAACTATGAGATTATGCAACTCCCGTTTACCGGAGGAACACTTTGGGTGCTACCAAACGTCACAACGTAACTGGGTGATTATAAAGGAGTACTACAGGTGTCTCCAAAGGTACATGTTGGGTTGGCGTATTTCGAGATTAGGTTTTGTCACTCCGATTGTCGGAGAGGTATCTCTGGGCCCTCTCGGTAATGCACATCACTATAAGCCTTGCAAGCAATGTGACTAATGAGTTAGTTATGGAATGATGCATTACATAACGAGTAAAGAGACTTGCCGGTAATGATATTGAACTAGGTATTGGATACCGATGATCGAATCTCGGGCAAGTAACATACCGATGACAAAGGGAACAACGTATGTTGTTATGCGGTTTGACCGATAAAGATCTTCGTAGAATATGTAGGAGCCAATATGGGCATCCAGGTTCCGCTATTGGTTATTGACCGAGAATAGTTCTAGGTCATGTCTACATAGTTCTCGAACCCGCAGGGTCCGCACGCTTAAGGTTTCGATGACAGTTATATTATGAGTTTATGAGTTTTGATGTACCGAAGGAGTTTGGAGTCCTGGATGAGATCGGGGACATGACGAGGAGTCTCGAAATGGTCGAGACGTAAAGATCCATATATTGTACAACTATATTCGGAGTTCAGAAAGGTTCCGAGTGATTCGGGTATTTTTTGGAGTACCGGGGAGTTACGGGAATACATGGAAGAGTATTGGGCCTTAATGGGCCTTGTGGGAAGGAGCGAGGAGGTGGCGCGCGCCCCTCCCAAGCCCAGTCCGAATTGGACAAAGGGTTTGGGGCGCGGCCCCCCTCTCCCTTCCTTCTCCACTTCCCTCCTTTCCCCCCTTCTCCTAGTTGGACTAGGAAAGAAGGAGTCCTACTCCCGGTGGGAGTAGGACTCCCCTTGGCGCGCCCTCCTCCTAGGGCCGGCCTCCTCCCCTCTTTCTCCTTTATATACAGGGGCAGGGGGCACCTCTAGGCACAACAACAATTGATCCCTTGGATCTCTTAGCCATGTGCGGTGCCCCACTCCACCATAATCCACCTCGATAATATCGTAGCGGTGCTTAGGCGAAGCCCTGCGTTGGTAGTACATCAAGATCGTCACCACGCCGTCGTGCTGACAGGACTCTCCCTCGACACTCGGCTAGATCGGAGTTCGAGGGACATCATCGAGCTGAACGTGTGCTAGAACTCGGAGGTGTCGTAGTTTCGGTGCTTGATCAGTCGGGCCGTGAAGACGTACGACTACATCAACCGCGTTGTTCTAACGCTTCCGCTTTCGGTCTACGAGGGTACGTGGACATACTCTCCCCTCTCGTTGCCATGCCATCACCATGATCTTGCGTGTGCGTAGGAATTTTTTTGAAATTACTACGTTCCCCAACAGTTTTAACCTTCGCAAGGACCGGGCGTAGCCACACTCGATTCAGCTAAAGTGAGAGAGACAGACACCCGCCAGCCACCTTTAAGCACGAGTGCTCGTAACGGTGAAACCAGTCTCGCGTAAGCGTACGCATAATGTCGGTCCGGGCCGCTTCATCTCACAATACCGCCGAACCAAAGTATGACATGCTGGTAAGCAGTATGACTTGTATCACCCACAACTCACTTGTGTTCTACTCGTGCATATAACATCAATGCATAAAACCTAGGCTCTGATACCACTGTTGGGGAACGTAGTAATTTCAAAAAAATTCCTACGCACACGCAAGATCATGGTGATGACATAGCAACGAGAGGGGAGAGTGTTCGTCCACGTACCCTCGTAGACCGTAAGCAGAAGCGTTAGCACAACGCGGTTGATGCAGTCGTACATCTTCACGATCCGACCGATCCAAGCACCGAACGTACGGCACCTCCGAGTTCAGCACACGTTCAGCTCGATGACGATCTCCGGGCTCCGATCCAGCAAAGCTCTGGAGATGAGTTCCGTCAGCACGACGGCATGGTGACGATGATGATGTTCTACCGGCGCAGGGCTTCGCCTAAACTCCGCGACGATATGACCGAGGTGGAATATGGTGGAAGGGGGCACCGCACACGGCTAAGGAACGATCCGTAGATCAACTTGTGTGTCTATGGGGTGCCCCCCGCCCCCGTATATAAAGGAGCCAGGGGGAGGAGGCGGCCGGCCAAGGAGGGCGCACCAAGGGGGGAGTCCTACTCCCACCGGGAGTAGGACTCCCTTCTTTCCTAGTTGGAGTAGGAGAAAGGGGGAAGGAGGAGGAAGAGGGGAAGGAAAGGGGGGGCGCCGCCCCCCTTCCCTTGTCCTATTCGAGCTAGGAAGGGGAGGGGCACGCGGCCCCCTCCTGCCTCCTTCCCTCTTCTCCCTCGAGGCCCATGTAGGCCCAATAACCCCCCGGGGGGTTCCGGTAACCTCCCGGTACTCCGGTAAAATGCCGATTTCACCCGGAACGATTCCGATGTCCAAATATAGGCTTCCAATATATCGATCTTTATGTCTCGACCATTTCGAGACTCCTCGTCATGTCCGTGATCACATCCGGGACTCCGAACAAACTTCGGCACATCAAAACTTATAAACTCATAATAAAACTGTCATTGTAACGTTAAGCGTGCGGACCCTACGGGTTCGAGAACTATGTAGACATGACCTAGAACTATTCTCGGTCAATAACCAATAGCGGGACCTGGATGCCCATATTGGTTCCTACATATTCTACGAAGATCTTTATCGGTCAAACCGCATAACAACATACGTTGTTCCCTTTGTCATCGGTATGTTACTTGCCCGAGATTTGATCGTCGGTATCCAATACCTAGTTCAATCTTGTTACCGGCAAGTCTCTTTACTCGTTACGTAATGCATCATCCCGTAACCAACTCATTGGTCACATTGCTTGCAAGGCTTATAGTGATGTGCATTACCGAGAGGGCCCAGAGATACCTCTCCGACAATCGGAGTGACAAAACCTAATCTCAAAATACGCCAACTCAACATGTACCTTCGGAGACACCTGTAGTACTCCTTTATAATCACCCAGTTACGTTGTGACGTTTGGTAGTACCCAAAGTGTTCCTCCGGTAAATGGGAGTTGCATAATTCTCATAGTTACAGGAGCGTGTATAAGTCATGAAGAAAGCAATAGCAATATACTAAACGATCAAGTGCTAGGCTAACGGAATGGGTCATGTCAATCACATCATTCTCCTAATGATGTGATCCCACTAATCAAATGAAAACACATGTCTATGGTTAGGAAACATAACCATCTTTGATTAATGAGCTAGTCAAGTAGAGGCATACTAGTGACTATATGTTTGTCTATGTATTCACACATGTACCATGTTTCCGGTTAATACAATTCTAGCATGAATTATAAACATTTATCATGATATGAGGAAATAAATAATAACTTTATTATTGCCTCTAGGGCATATTCCTTCACATTTGACCAAGCTCGTCACCTTGGGGAGCCCCAGTACTTCTAGTGGAGAAGAAGGATGGATCATTAAGGATGGTTGTTGATTATCGTGCGTTGAATGAGGTGACGATCAAGAACAAGTACCCACTGCCGATGATCAATGATTTGTTTGACTAGTTGCAAGTTGCTAAAGTATTTTCCAAGATTGATCTGCGATCAGGATACCATCAGCCGAAGATTCGAGAGCAGGATATACCTAAGACAGCTTTTACCACAAGGTACGGGCCACACGAGTATACCGTTATGTCATTTGGTCTGACTAACGCGCCTACCTATTTCATGAACATGATGAACAAAGTGTTTATGGAGTTTTTGGATAAGTTCATCGTGGTGTTCATTGATGATATATTAGTCTACTCGAAGAATGAAGAGGAGCATAAGGAGCATTTGCGTTTGGTTCTCGAGAAGCTTAGGGAACATCGGTTATATGCCAAGTTCAGCAACTGTGAGTTTTGTTTGAAGGAAGTTGGATTTCTTGGGCATGTTATATCCGGAGAAGGAATAGCAGTAGACCCCACCAAGGTTATTTCTGTGACTAAATGGGTAGCACCCACATCAGTTGGATAGATTGAGATGTTTGGATCTTGGCTAAATTTATAAGAGAAGAATGCACATGAAGTATTAAAGGTACATTCGACTATATCTCATTCTATAGAAACCATTTCTCAATCTATAGAAACCATTTGCTTTAGGTAGACGTGATGGTACTTCCACTATTTTGGCATCTAAAAATTTGAAAATTCACTTCTTTATTTTATTAATTTAGGATCCAGAAGAAGTAGTTTTTCTTTGATCCATATCTTATTTGATTCATATTATAGTATATGAATATCCTCTATACATATGAAATAATATCTACCGGAAATCAGATGAGTTGATTTGTATTTTGTATTCTATACTATGTTTTCTTTATATATTAAATATGAAGTTCTTACTCTTTCTGTTGTTTGGAAAGATCGAACACACGATGTTCCTATTTCTTTATTTCATTATGAGTCGTATGCTTGCGACAATAACGACAACAGGAGTTTTCTCGGACTCGCAGGATGTTACCGGAGGTTCATTGAGAATTTCTCCAGGATTGCAAAGCCCATGAAAAAGTTGATGAAGAAGGACACCAAGTTCAAATGGACTCAGGAGTGTGAAGCCAGTTTTCTGGAGTTGAAGAAACGTTTGGTTACAGCCCCAGTGCTGATTCTTCTAGATCAACGAAAGGATTATCAAGTGTATTGCGACGCTTCACATCGAGGACTTGGAGCAGTGCTTATGCAGGAGGGAAGAGTCGTTTCATATGCCTCACGATAGCTTAAACCTCATGAGTTAAATTATGCTACTCATGATTTGGAGTTAGCAGCCGTAGTGCATGCGTTGAAGACATGGAGACATTTCCTCATCGGAAACCACTATGAGGTATACACGGATCACAAGAGTTTGAAATATATCTTCACGCAGAAGGAGTTGGACCTCAAGCAAAGGAGATGGTTAGAGCTCATTAAGGACTATGATATGAAATTGCACTATCATCCCGGAAAGGCTAATGTAGTAGCCGATGCATTGAGTCGCAAGAGTTATGTTAATACGCTCATGACCGGAGGATTACCCAAGGAGTTAGCCGAAGATCTTTGTGAGCTATGTTTGGAAATAGTTCCGAGAGGTTATGTAGCAACATTGGAAATTCATTCCACTTTTGATGGATAAAATTGGAGAAGCCTAGAAGACTGACAAGGAGATTGCCGAGATAAAGGAAAGGATGAGCAAAGGAAAGGCTAAAGGATTTCATGAGGATGAGCACGATACCTTATGGTTTGAGGATCGCGTATATGTGCCTAATGACCCCGAGATCAGGAAGTTGATTCTGCAGGAGGCCCATGATTCGCCGTATTCGATTCACCCAGGAAACACTAAGATGTATCTGGATTTGAAGGAAAGTTTCTGGTGGACCGAAATGAAGAAGGATATTGCCGAGTATGTAGCAGTATGTGATGTATGTCAGAGAGTGAAGGCAGAGCATCAGAAGCCAGCAGGATTGCTACAGCCATTGCCAATACCCGAATGGAAGTGGGACAAGCTTGGCATGGACTTTATCACGGGATTGCCTAGGACTCGTTCAGGCTATTACTCTATATGGGTTGTAGTCGATTGATTGACGAAAGTAGCTCATTTCATCCCAGTGAAGACCACCTATACGAGTGCTAAGCTGGCAAAGATATACATGACCAGGATCGTATGTCTGCATGGAGTTCCGAGGACCGTTGTATCAGATAGAGGAACCCAGTTTACCTCAAAGTTCTAGAATCAGTTGCATGAGATTTTGGGTACTAGGCTAGAGTTCAGTACAGCCTTTCATCCGCAGACAGATGGACAGACCGAGAGAGTCAATCAGATTTTGGAGGACATGTTGAGAGCTTGTGCGCTAGATTATGGATCTAGTTGGGACGACAATCTGCCGTATGCAGAGTTCTCTTATAACAACAGTTATCAAGCCAGTTTGAAGATGGCCCCTTTCGAAGCTTTGTACGGAAGGAGGTGCAGGACACCATTATTATGGTATGAAGTTGGAGACCGTCAGTTGTTTGGACCAGATTTGATTAAGGAGTCTGAAGAGAAGGTTAAGTTGATTCGGGATAGACTCAAGGTAGCCCAGTCCAGGCAGAAGAGTTATGCGGATTCAAAACGCAAGGAGACGGTTTACGAAGTTGGAGACCGAGTATATCTTCGTGTGTCCCCACTTCGAGGAGTTAAGCATTTTGGAGTCAAGGGAAAGTTAGCACCACGTTTTATGGGAGCATACAAAGTTTTGGAGCGTATGGGAGAAGTTGCTTACAAGCTGGAATTACCAGAAGGATTGTCAGGAGTTCACGATGTGTTTCGCGCTTCCCAGTTGAAGAAGTGCCACGCAGAGATGGCCGATATTCCTCTAAGAGATACAGTGCCACTGGAAGCAATTCAGCTGGATAGTGATTTGACCTACGAGGAGGCGCTAGTGAAGATTCTCGAGTTTGCCAGCCGAGTCACAGGCAGCAAGGTTATCAAGTTTTGCAAAGTTCAGTGGAGCCACCATACCGAGGATGAAGCCACCTGGGAACGAGAGGAAGTCCTACGGAAGGACCACCCACACCTATTTTCTAGCCAACCCGAATCTCGAGGGCGAGATTCTCCTAAGGGGCGTAGGTTTGTAACATACCAAATTTTCAATTTGGAATGTTATGCATAGGTCATCATATGCATATCATATTTTATTGCATTTTGGTTGATCCTAGAAACTCTAAGCAACTCAAGGACCCATGGAGAGAGTTGGGGGGTTTCACTTATTTTCATATTTGAGTTTTCTCAAATTTGAAAAGAGAATCATTTTGGTTTTATTGTTTTTCTCTCGGAAATATTTCTAATATGAAATAAAAGAGAGGGGATAAAATGACTTCTCCAAAATCAAAGAAATATTGGAGGAAAATGTTAAAATGAAATAAGTATTTTATTTGGATCTTTTATTGCTACTTTATTTGAATTACAAAATATGCATGTTTTCAAAATTGCACTTTTAGGCCAGAAAAATGTTCACTTTGTTCTAAAAATTTTATTTAGACGGTGAAAATTGTTTTTTGCATTTTTAGATTTTTTTATATTTTATTAGGATTTTTCTGTTTCGGCGGAATTATTTTTCTAAAAAAAAGTCCCGCGGACCGAACTGGGCCAGCGGACTAGCCGGCCCATAACGCCGCCGCCTTCGCCGGGCGTGCCCGAGCCGAACTCCCGCCGCCGCTGCCCGGGGTTGCCCCCTCCCCAAGTCGGAACCCCCCGACCCCCTATAAAGCCGCCCACCCCGCCGCCCTCTCCGCCACCTACCGCCGCCCCGCACCGAAGCCGCCGCCGCCTGCATCGCCTCGTCACCGCAAGCAGCCGCCGCCGCCCGTAGCGCCGCCGCCCGCACCGCCGTCACCCAGCGCCGCGCCGTCGGCCCTCGCCACCTCATCCGGAGCCGCCGGAGCCCCGCCCCGCCGCCACCGCCGTTTCATTTTTTTCGGTTTAGTCTAAAACTGATCCTTTTTTTTAGAAACCCCTAGATCTTTTTTTAAATAGACCGGTTTGATTTTTTTCCGGTTTAGGTAATTAGCGGAAGTTCGTCCGTTAGTTCATTTTAACGAACGCCATTCACCGTTTAGGTTCTGTTAATGAACATTCGTTCATTAGCCTGTTCGTCTCGTTTTTTTCAGGGTTTTATCTATGATTATTTTCGATCACGATTTCTGCCTTGATCTTTGTACTAGTATAACTTTTCGCTCGTTTATCCAAATTAGATGAAACCAGTGCCTAAATCTTCGTCTCGAAGCCCTCTTTCCGTTTAACCAACTTGAACATGATTTTGGTACTGTAAAATTTGACTTTAGTCCAGATTAGTAAACAAATCTTGTTTTGTTTGTAGTTTGAGTTTCGTTGCTCCGTTTGATTTGATTCTTTTTGCAAACCGGAGTTCCTCAGTTGAACTTTCTGGTTAGATCTTCTTATTTGAGTTTTACCCATGTTTCTATTTGAGTTCTTATATATGTTATTATTTGTTTGCGATAGAATTCCCGGAGTGCGAAGCGTGCTACTACGAGTCTCTAGGTTTTGCAGATCATCAACAAGGCAAGTAACACTTTGATCATATCCCTTTATTACCCAGTTTTTATGCATTAATTTCAATCCTCAAACATTTCATGGTTAGGATCTGATTAACATGTGGGTTTGGGAAGTAGATGATGAGGTAGAACCTATTGCCCTTTTATTATCAAACCTTTGGGAGTTACTTCTTCGTTATGCTCATGATTTCTATGCTATGCTCGTAGACGTGGATTGGGTGAGTGTATCCATGATAGATGTGAGAATTGTTAATTAATGGTTAACTTAAGGTGGCTACTTAAATACACATCTGGGTGGATTGGTTGCGGACACCTGGAGAATCCAGTGTTGTCCTAGGATATCCCGGAGTACCCGTGTGATCATCCTACGGTTCGCCACCCAGACTCAAAGGATCATAAGATTATTCATGCTAGAAACTTTCGTGTGCAGCCACAAGCTATTATGGGCTCTAGCATAGTTGAGTAGGTTGCATGACCTCTTTCAGTGGTGGGCTAGCAGATGTAGGGGAAAGTAGGTGTAACTGTCCATCCAGAGTAAAGAGTTAATGTTTCTGAAAGACCGTGTCTCCGTCATCTGTTTCTCAAACACCATGAAGTGCGGGAAATTCAATGGAGGAGATCAAGTCTTGTGGGGAAAAGTGTGCAAACCTCTGTAGAGTGTACAAACTAATCATGGTTAGTCGTGTCCCCGATTATGGACGTCTTGAGTATCTGGTTCTTGGATTATCATCTTGAGTGTCTGGTTAATTGATATTACTTAATTGGGATTGAGTTGGAGGAACCTTCTCAATGTTTAACAACCACCATGATAGTTAAACAAAAAATTATTCCTTTGTTGTAGGGAAAAATTGGCTTTATGCAAAAACTTCAACCATAGAGCTTTCCACCAGCCATATATGTATGTAGTGATAGCATTTATTCTGTTCATTATTCTTTGGTGTTACTTTGCCAGCATATTCCATGTGCTGACCCATTTCGGGCTGCAACATATCATGTTGCAGACTTTTCAGACGACGAGTAAGGTGCCCTAGGTCGTTGTCGTTCACTCAGCTATGCCGTTGGAGTTGATGGACTCACTTTATCTTCCAAGTCTTCTGCTGTTATCTTATTTAAATGGCCTTAAGCCATATTATTGTATAAAGTTCTCTTTTGAGACATTCAATGTAATAAGTGTGTGATTGAAACTCTGTTATAAATCCTCAAGTACTGTGCATGTCAGCATTACCGATCCAGGGATGACACTAATGTACAGAGACTAGACTGTTTGAGGTCTGGTCGCTACATGTTTGTTGGGTTGGCATAGATCGAGATTAGGATTTGTCACTCCGAGTATTGGAGAGCTATCTCTGGGCCCTCTCGGTAATGGACATCATGATAAGCCTTGCAAGCAATGTGACTAATGAGTTAGTTGTGGGATGATGCATTATGGAACGAGTAAAGAGACTTGCCGGTAACAAGATTGAACTAGGTATGAGGATACCGACGATCGAATCTCGGGCAAGTAACATACCGATGACAAAGGGAATAACGTATGTTGTCATTGCGGTTTGACCGATAAAGATCTTCATAGAATATGTAGGAACCAATATGAGCATCTAGGTTCCTCTGTTGGTTATTGACCGGAGATGTGTCTCGGTCATGTCTACATAGTTCTTGAACCCGTAGGGTCCGCACGCTTAACGTTCGATGATGATTTGTATTATGAGTTATGTGTTTTGGTGACCGAAGACTGTTCTGAGTCCCAGATGAGACCACAGACATGATGAGGAGTCTCGAAATGGTCGAGAGGTAAAGATTGATATATTGTACGATGGTATTCGGACACCGGAATGGTTTCGTAATGGTTAGGGTATTTTTTGGAGTACCGAGGGGTTACCGGAACCCCCCGGGGAAGTAATGGGCCTACATGGGCCATAGGGGAGAGAGAGAGGGGAGCCCACAAGGGGTGGCGCCCCCTAGGGAGTAAGAATTGGACAAAGGGGAGGGGGAGCGGCCCCTTTCCTTTCCCTCTCCCTCTCCTTCTCCTTTCCTTTTGCCCCTCCGAAAGAAAGGAAAGGGGAGCCGACTAGGACTAGGAGTCCTAGTCGGTTTCCCCCTTATGTCCTGTGGCTGGCCTCCTCCCTCTCCTCCTTTATATACGGGGGCAGGGGGCACCCCATGACACATCAATTGTTCTCTTAGTCATGTGTGGTGCCCCCCTCTATAGTTTACTCCTCCGGTCATATCATCGTAGTTCTTAGGCGAAGCCCTGCGTGGATCACATCACCATCACCGTCACAACGCCATCGTTCTGACGAAACTCTCCCTCGACCCTCTGTCAGATCAAGAGTTCGAGGGACGTCATTGAGATGAACGTGTGCTGAACTTGGAGGTGCCATACGTTCGGTACTTGATCGGTTGGATCGTGAAGACGTTCGACTACATCAACCGCGTTAAACTAACGCTTCCACTTTCGGTCTACGAGGATACGTGGACACACTCTCCCCCTCTCACTGATATACATCTCCTAGATAGATCTTGCGTGAGCGTAGGAATTTTTTTGAAATTGCATGCTACGTTTCCCAACACTGACATCCGAGCCAGGTCTATGCGTAGATGGTTTGCACGACTAGAAAACAAAGAGTTGTGGGCGATCATAGTCATACTACTTACCACCAACGTCTTATTTTGACTCGGCAGTATTGTTGGATGAAGCGGCCCGGACCAACCTTACATGACCACGTTCATGAGACCGATTCCATCGACAGACATGCAACTAGTTTTGCATAAAGGTGGCTGGCGGGTGTCTGTTTCTCCAACTTTAGTTGAATCGAATTTGACTATGGCCGGTCCTTGTTGAAGGTTAAAACAACACACTTGATGAAAAATCATTGTGGTTTTGATGCGCAGTTAAGAATTGTTCTTACTAGAAGCCTGTAGAAGCCACGTAAAACTTCCAACAATAAAGTAGAGGACGTCTAACTTCTTTTTGAGGGCATGTTGTGATGTGATATGGTTAAGACATGATGTGATATATGTTGTTGTATGAGATGTTTATGTTTTGTAAAAGTTATCGGCAACTGGAAGGAACCTTATGGTTGTTGCTTTATTGTATGAAATACAGTCGCCATGTAATTGCTTTCCTTTATCACTATGCATTAGCGATAGTTGTAGAAGCAACAGTTGGCATGACGACCACGACACTACAATGGAGATCAAGGTGTCAAGCTGGTGACGATGGAGATCACGATGGTGCTTTGGAGATGGAGATCAAAGGCACAAGATGATGATGGCCATATCATGTCACATATTTTGATTGCATGTGATGTTTATCTTTTATGCATCTTATTTTTCTTAGTACGGCGGTAGCACTATAAGATGATCCCTCACAAAAATTTCAAGGTATAAGTGTTCTCCCTGAGTATGCACCGTTGTGACAGTTCGTCGTGCCGAGACACCACGTGATGATCGGGTGTGATAAGCTCTACATTCACATACAATGGGTGCAAGATAGTTTTACACGTGCGGGATACTCGGGTTAAACTTGACGAGCCTAGCATGTACAGACATGGCCTCGGAACACTGAGACCGAAAGGTCGAACGTGAATCATATAGTAGATATGATCAACATAGAGATGTTCACCATTGAAAACTACTCCATATCACATGATGATCGGACATGGTTTAGTTGATTTGGATCACGTGATCATTTACATAACTCAAGGGATGTCTATCTAAGTGAGAGTTCTTAAGTAATATGATTAATTGAACTTAAATTTATCATGAACTTAGTCCTGATAGTGTTTGCATATCTATGTTGTAGATCAATGGCCCGTGCTACCGTTCCCCTGAATTTTAATGCGTTCCTAGAGAAAGCTAAGTTGAAAGATGATGGTAGTAACAACACGGACTGGGTCCATAACTTGAGGATTATCCTCATTGTTCCCCAGAAGAATTATGTCCTCGATGCACCGCTAGGTTAAAGGCCTGCTGCATGTGTCGGTGTCAAAACCGGCGGATCTTGGGTAGGGGGTCCCGATCTGTGCATCTTAGGTTGATGGTAACAGGAAGCGAGGGACACAATGTTTACCCAGGTTCGGGCCCTCTCGATGGAGGTAAAACCCTACTTCCTACTTGATTAATATTGAAGATATGAGTAGTACAAGAGTAGATCTACCACGAGATCGTAGAGGCTAAACTCTAGGAGCTAGCCTATGATGATTATGATTGTAATTGTGATCGGCCTTCTAAGGACCAACCTCTCCGGTTTATATAGACACCGGAGAGGGCTAGGGTTTACATGGAGTCGGTGACAAGGAAGGAAATATAATATCTGGATCGCCAAGCTTGCCTTCCACGCAAAGGAGAGTCCCATCCGGACACGGGATGGAGTATTGAGTCTTGTATCTTCACGCTTTAATAGTCCGGACGATGTACATAGTCCGGCTGTCCGGATACCCCCTAATCCAGGACTCCCTCAGTAGCCCCTTACCAGGCTTCGATGACGATGAGTCCGGCGCGCAGTCTTGTCTTCGGCATTGCAAGGCGGGTTCCTTCTCCGGATACTCCCAAGTAATTATCGAACACGTAGACCGTGTCCGGATCTGCAAAATGATCTTCACATACCACCGTAGAGAGAATGATATTTCACAAATGCAATCCGCTGACAACTTTTTTAGATAACGTGACATGTCTTTACGGTCGGGTCATTATTTGAACCGTTTTCCTACAACCAGCCACAACGCACATTGCGAGGCGGTTTCCTTGACACGTCTTATCAAAGAAGAGATTGTGTCCCCTTATCACGGGATTCCCATCAATACGGGTATGGGTAATCCCACCACGCCATCAATCGTGGCGCTTTGGAAGTAAGCGATTCTCAACGGGCAAGTGGGGAGGCTGATACGTCTCCAATGTATCCATAATTTTTGATTGTTCCATGCTATTATATTACCCCTTTTGGATGTT
Source organism: Triticum timopheevii (assembly GCA_963921465.1). Lineage (NCBI taxonomy): Eukaryota > Viridiplantae > Streptophyta > Magnoliopsida > Poales > Poaceae > Triticum > Triticum timopheevii. Next base: position 353,719,443 of record OY997264.1, read on the forward strand.
TATGGGCTTTATTTTACACATTTATATTATTTTTGGGACTAACCTACTAACCAGAGGCCTAGCCCATATTGCTGTTTTCTTGCCTATTTCAGTATTTCGAAGAAAAGGAATATCAAACGGAGTCCAAACAGAATGAAACCTTTGGGAGCGTTATTTTTGGAACAAATCTGATTCGGAGAGCCTGGAGTGCAAGTCAAGAAAGCTCCGAGGGCCCCACAAGATAGGAGGGCGCCCCCCTGTAGGGTGCGCCCCCTATCTCGTGGGCCCCTCGGGCGGCCACCGACGTACTTCTTCCTCCTATATATACCTACGTACCCCGAAAACATCCAGGAGCGCCACGAAACGCAATTTCCACCGCCGTAATCTTCTGTATCCGCGAGATCCCATCTTGGAGCCCTTGCCGGCACTCTGCCGGAGGGGGAAGCAACCATGGAGGGCCTCTACATCAACATCCTTGCCCCTCCGATGAGTTGTGAGTAGTTTACCACAGACCTACAAGTCCATAGTTATTAGCTAGATGGCTTCTTCTCTCTTTTTGGATCTCAATACAATGTTCTCCCCCTCTCTTGTGGAGAACTATTCGATGTAATCTCTTTTTGCGGTGTGTTTGTCGAGATCTGATGAATTGTGGGTTTATGATCAATTTTATCTATGAAATATATTTAAATCTTCTCTGAATTCTTTTATGTATGATTGAGTTATCTTTGCAAGTCTCTTGGAATTATCAGTTTGGTTTGGCCTACTAGATTGATCTTTCTTGCCATGGGAGAAGTGCTTAGCTTTGGGTTCAATCTTGCGGTGTTCTTACCCAGTGACAGAAAGGGTTGCAAGACACGTATTGTATTGTTGCCATCGAGGATAACAAGATGGGTTCATATCATATTGCATGTGTTTATCCCTCTACATCATGTCATCTTGCTTAATGCGTTGCTCTGTTCTTATGAACTTAATACTCTAGTTGCATGCTGGATAGCGGCCAATGTGTGGAGTAATAGTAGTAGATGCAGGCAGGAGTCAGTCTACTTGTTATGGACGTGATGCCTATATACATGATCATGCCTAGATAATCTCATAACTATGCGCTTTTCTATCAATTGCTTGACAGTAATTTGTTCACCCACCGTAATACTTATGCTATCTCAAGAGAAGCCTCTAGTGAAACCTATGGCCCCCGGGTCTATCTCTTATCATATTTGCTTTCCATCTACTTTTATTTGCATCTTTACTTTTTGCATCTATATCAAAAATACCAATAATATATTTATCTTATCATACTATCTTTATTAGATCTCACGTTCGCAAGTGGCCGTGAAGGGATTGACAACCCCTTTATTGCGTTGGTTGCGAGTTCTCAGTTTGTTTGTGTAGGTGCGTGGGACTTTTGAGGAGCCTCCTATTGGATTGATACCTTGGATCTCAAAACTGAGGGAAATACTTACGCTACACTTTGCTGCATCACCCTCTCCTCTTCAAGGAAAACCAACGCAAGCTCAAGACATAGCAAGAAGGATTTCTGGTGCCGTTGCCGGGGAGGTCTTCGCTCAAGTCAAGACATACCAAGTACCCATCGCAAACCCATCTCCCTCGCATTTACATTATTTGCCATTTGCCTCTCGTTTTCCTCTCCCCAACTTCACCCTTGCCGTTTTATTTGCCCTCTCTTTCCCAATCTCCTCCTCTCTTTCGCTTGCCCTTTTGTTTGCTCGTTTGGTTAGAATAAATGCTTATTTATTGCTAAATAGAGAACCTAAGATCTATGGATCCTCATCCGCTTGCTAATCTTTTTAAGAGATCCAATTATGATGAACCAATTGCTAGTGAGTTTTGTGCACTAGATTATCTTTATGAAGCTTTGCTTAAAATTTGTGAATCTGAAAATTACGATGAAGAAATTTATGAAGAGATTCACAATAACTCCTTGAATAAAAAGCATGATTGCAATGCTTTTCCTATAAATTCTCTTGATGTCAATTGTGCTAATAATATGCAAAACCCTAAGCTTGGGGATGCTAGTTATGTCTACTACTTGTTTCAATGATCATGATTGGGGTGATTCTTCTTATAACCTTGAAATTTTATTTAAACCCCATGATGAATATGAGATTGATAATAGTGTTTGCAATAATATTGAAAGTGGGTTTGGGAGAGTGTCAACTTTAGATCCCACATATTTGGAGTATGTTCAATCTTATGATATTTTTGATAAAAGTGGGTTCGGAAAGGTCATGACTTTAGTAATCCCACTATCTTGGAAGAGTGTCAACTTTGCATGCATGTGGATCATGTTGAGAATATGTTTTTGATAGCTATTTTGTTGAATTTGCCTATGATCCTACATGTAATTATTATGAGAGAGGAAAATGTGGTCGTAGAAATTTTTATCTTATTAAATTACCTCTCATCATGTTGAGATTACTATCGTCTCTTTCTTCTTCCTTGCGTATACTAGTTTTTGCTTGCCTTGCAAATTTGTTTGCTTATAATATGCCTATGCATAGGAAGTATGTTAGACTTAGATGTGTTTGTCACGTGTTTTATGATGCTCTCTTTGTGCTTCAATTCTTGTCTTTCATGTGAGCATCATTGAAATCTCAATGCCCAGCTAAAAAGGCTTTAAAGAAAAGCGCTTGTTGGGAGACAACCCAATATTTTTCCTTCCTGTTATTTAATAAATCTTGCATCTACCTTCTGGATAGATGTGTTTTTATCTTTTAATTAGTGTTTGTGCCAAGTAGAACCTATAGGATAACCTACGATGATAGTTGATTTGATTCTGCTGAAAAACAGAAACTTTGCGCGCATGAATATAATTTTGTTAAATCACAGGAACGTGATTTCGCGCTGATTCTTATTGCTGCTGTTCAGTAGACAAATTTTTCCAGGACTTCCTATTTTGGTAGGATTTTTAGAGTTCCAGAAGTTTGCGTTAGTTACAGATTTCTACAGACTGTTCTGTTTTTGACATATTCATTTTTTCGTGTGTTGTTTGCTTATTCCCATGCATCTATGGCTAGTAAATTAGTTTATAAACCATAAAGAAGTTGGAATACAGTAGGTTTAACACCAATATAAATAAAGAATGAGTTCATTGCAGTACCTTATGTGGTGGTTTTGTTTTCTTTCACTAACGGAGCTTATAAGATTTCCTGTTAAGTTTTGTGTTGTGAAGTTTTCATGTTTTCGGTAAAGCTTTTATGGACTATGGAATAAGGAGTGGAAAGAGCCTAAGCTTGGGGATGCCCATGGCACCCCAAGATATTCAAGAATAGCCAAAATCCTAAGCTTGGGGATGCCCCGGGAAGGCATCCCCTCTTTCGTCTTCGTTCATTGGTAACTTTACCTGGAGCTATATTTTTGTTCCCTACATGATATGTGTTTTGCTTGGAGCGTCGTGTATTATATTAGTCTCTGCTTTTTAGTTTACCACAATCATCCTTGCTGTACACACCTTTTGGGAGAAGCCTATTTGATTAGAACTTGCTAGAATACTCTATGTGCTTCACTTATATCTTTTGAGCTTGATAGTTTTTGCTCTAGTGCTTCACTTATATCTTTTAGAGCACGGTGGTGTCTTAATTTTGAAGAAATTGCTAGTCTCTCATGCTTGACTTATATTATTTTGAGAGTCTTTTTGGAACAGCACGGTATTTGCTATGATCATAAAGTTGGTCCTAGAATGATGAGCATCCAAATTGGGTATAATAAAAACTATCATAGAAAGTGAATTGGATGCTATGATCAATTTGATGCTTGATAATTGTTTTGAGATATGGAGGTAGTGATATTAAAGTCATGCTAGTTGGGTGATTATGAATTTAAAGAATTCTTGTGTTGAAGCTTGTGATTCCCGTAGCATGCACGTATGGTGAACCGCTTTGTGATGAAGTTGGAGCACAATTTTATTTATTGATTGTCTTCCTTATGAGTGGCGGTCGGGGACGAGTGATGGTCTTTTCCTACCAATATATCCCCCTAGGAGCATGCGCGTAGTACTTTGGTTTTTGATGACTTCTAAATTTTTGCAACAAGTATATGAGTTCTTTTGATTAATGTTGAGTCCATGGATTATACGCACTCTTTCACCCTTCCACCATTGCTAGCATCTCTTGTACCGCGCAACTTTCGCCGGTGCCGTACACCCACCATTTACCTTCCTCAAAACAGCCACCATACCTACCCATTATGGCATTTCCATAGCCATTCCGAGATATATTGCCATGCAACTTTCCACCGTTCCTTTCATATGACACACATTACTTTTGTCATATTGCTTTTTGCATGATCATGTAGTTGCCATTGTATTTGTGGCAAGGCCACCTTCATAGTTTTCATACATGTCGCTCTTGATTCATTGCATATCTCGGTACACCGCCGGAGGCATTTATATAGAGTCATATCTTGTTCTAGCTTTGAGTTGTAAATCCATAAAAGTGTGATGATATTAATTATTAGAGCATTGTCCTAGTGAGGAAAGGATGATGAAGACTATGATTCCCCCACAAGTCAGGATGAGACTTCGGACTTTACAAAAAGAAAAAAATATAGAAAAAAAGGAAAAAAAGAAGAGAAAGGCCAAAAAGAAAAAAAGAAGGCCAAAAAAAAAAGGAAAAAAAAAGAAAAGAAAAAAAATAAAATGAGAGAAAAAGAGAGAAAGGACAATGCTACTATCTCTTTTTCGACACTTGTGCTTCAAAATAGCACCATGATCTTCATGATAGAGAGTCTCATATATTCACTTTCATATACTAGTGGGAATTTTTCATTATAGAACTTGGCTTGTATATTCCAATGATGGGCTTCCTCAAAAGTGCCCTAGGTCTTCGTGAGCGAGCAAGTTGGATGCACCCCACTTAGTTTCTTTTATTGAGCTTTCATATACTTATAGCTCTAGTGCATCCGTTGCATGGCAATCCCTACTCACTCACATTGATATCTATTAATGGGCATCTCCATAGCCCATTGATACGCCTAGTTGATGTGAGACTATCTTCTCCTTTTTTGTCTTCTCCAACACCACCCTTCTATTCCACATATAGTGATATATCCATGGCTCACACTCATGTATTGCGTGAAAGTTGTAAAAGTTTGAGATTATTATAGTATGAAACAATTGCTTGGCTTGTCATCGGGGTTGTGCATGGTTAAATACTTTGTGTGATGAAGATAGAGCATAGCCAGACTATATGATTTTGTAGGGATAACTTTCTTTAGCCATGTTATTTTGAGAAGACATGATTACTTTGATTAGTATGCTTGAAGTATTACTATTTCTTATGTCAATATGAACTTTTATTTTGTATTCATTTGGACCTGAACATTCATGCCACAATAAAGAAAATTACATTATGAGTTATGCTAGGTAGCATTCCACTTAAAAAATTTCCTTTTTATCATTTACCTACTCAAGGATGAGCAGGAATTAAGATTGGGGATGCTTGATACGTCTCCAACGTATCTATAATTTTTTATTGTTCCATGCTATTATATTACCCCTTTTGGATGTTTATGGGCTTTATTTTACACATTTATATCATTTTTGGGACTAACCTACTAACCGGAGGCCCAGCCCATATTGCTGTTCTTTTTTGCCTATTTCAGTATTTCGAAGAAAAGGAATATCAAACGGAGTCCAAACGGAATGAAACCTTCGGGAGCGTTATTTTTGGAACAAATCTGATCCGGAGAGCCTGGAGTGCAAGTCAAGAAAGCTCCAAGGGCCCCACGAGATAGGAGGGCGCCCCCCTGTCTCGTGGGCCCCTCGGGCGGCCATCGACGTACTTCTTCCTCCTATATATACCTACGTACCCCGAAAACATCCAGGAGCACCACGAAACACAATTTCCACCGCCGTAACCTTCTTTATCCGTGAGATCCCATCTTGGATCCCTTTCCGGCACTCTGTCAGAGGGGGAAGCAACCATGGAGGGCCTCTACATCAACATCCTTGCCACTCCGATGAGTTGTGAGTAGTTTACGACAGACCTACGGGTCCATAGTTATTAGCTAGATGGCTTCTTCTCTCTTTTTGGATCTCAATACAATGTTCTCCCCCTCTCTTGTGGAGAACTATTCGATGTAATCTCTTTTTGCGGTGTGTTTGTCGAGATCCGATGAATTGTGGGTTTATGATCAAGTTTATCTATGAAATATATTTGAATCTTCTCTGAATTCTTTTATGTATGATTGAGTTATCTTTGCAAGTCTCTTGGAATTATCAGTTTCGTTTGGCCTACTAGATTGATCTTTCTTGCCATGGGAGAAGTGCTTAGCTTTGGGTTCAATCTTGCGGTGTTCTTACCCAGTGACAGAAAGGGTTGCAAGACACGTATTGTATTGTTGCCATCGAGGATAACGAGATGGGGTTTATATCATATTGCATGTGTTTATCCCTCTACATCATGTCATCTTGCTTAATGCGTTGCTCTGTTCATATGAACTTAATACTCTAGATGCATGCTGGATAGCGGTCGATGTGTGGAGTAATAGTAGTAGATGCAGGCAGAAGTCAGTCTACTTGTTATGGACGTGATGCCTATATACATGATCATGCCTAGATAATCTCATAACTATGCGCTTTTCTATCAATTGCTCGACAGTAATTTGTTCACCCACCGTAATACTTATGCTATCTCGAGAGAAGCCTCTAGTGAAACCTATGGCCACCGGGTCTATCTCTTATCATATTTGCTTTCCATCTACTTTTATTTGCATCTTTACTTTTTGCATCTATATGAAAAATACCAAAAATATATTTATCTTATCATACTATCTTTACTAGATCTCACTTTTGCAAGTGGCCGTGAAGGGATTGACAACCCCTTTATTGCGTTGGTTGCGAGTTCTCAGTTTGTTTGTGTAGGTGCGTGGGATTTTTGAGGAGCCTCCTACTGGATTGATATCTTGGATCTCAAAACTGAGGGAAATACTTACGCTACACTTTGCTGCATCACCCTCTCCTCTTCGAGGAAAACCAACTCAAGCTCAAGACGTAGCAGAGGCGCACCACTTTCGTCGCCTCTATAAAGGGATAAGAGTTCCCCATTTTTACCCACACCTTCTTCCTCCTTTGCCCACTCTTGCCCCCTCGAGCTCCAGCGCCCTAGCCCAAGTCTTCTCCGCACAGCTAAACATGTCCGGCGCGGGAGGCAAGTGGGTGGCTTCCACCGTGAAGGAGAAGCACATCACCAATCTTCGGGCGGCCGGATACTTGGCCGCAGACATAGCGCACCGGCTACCAGACGATGGGCAGGTCATTCTGACCCCGGGACCCCACGAGAGGTTCGTGTTTCTCTCCCACTTCATCTGTGGACTGGGGTTTCCACTTCACCCTTTCGTCCGCGGGCTCATGTTCTACTATGGGCTAGATTTCCATGATCTAGCCCCGAATTTCGTCCTCAACATCTCGGCGTTTATCATCGTGTGCGAGGCCTTCCTCTGCATCAAGCCTCACTTTGGCCTGTGGCTGCAAATCTTCTGCGTGAAGCCGAAGATCGTGAGCGGCCAGCAAGCGGAGTGCGGAGGGGCCATGGTGGGCAAGATGCCTAACGTCACCTGGCTTGACGGCTCTTTTGCGGAAACCGTGAAGGGGTGGCAGTCGGGGTGGTTCTACATCACCGAGCCGTGCGGCGCCAACTGGGCGGCGGCCCCCGAGTTCCGATCCGGAACCCCCATGCGGCTCACCTCCTGGGAAAAGATGGGCCTGTCCTTGGGCGAATCTACAGAGCTGACCGGACTCCAGACCTGCATCAAGAGAATGAAGGACAAGAACATCAAGCTTGTCAACGTGATCCAGGTCATGCTCGCTCGCCGGATTCTCCCGTGCCAAAGGCGGGCATTTAATCTGTGGGAGTTCGTCCCAGCCGAACACCAGACACTTCAGAGGCTCTATGTCATGACGCATAAAGACGCCTGGAAGGCGCTGTTTAAGGCCTCCGAAGTACCCCCTCCCACATCCGAGGACCGCGGGCTTCATTCCGCGCGGCCTCCTAGTCAGGTGAGTTTTCAGACTACCACCGGATTCGGTTCTTCCCAATATATTCATGGGGGAGTCTTAAGTAATTGTGCATATTTGTTCAAGATTATGTGGAGACAGCGGAGCAGATTAACTGTCCGGCTCTGCTGCCAGAAGGCCCAGCTGATGCTCTCCTGACGGAGATGCTAGTCCCGGCGCCCTACAAGGTGCCGGAGAAGAAGGCCGAAAAGAAGGCCCCGGGGACCCGAAAGGGTCTCCGGCGTAAGGTTGTGCCGGAAGCCTCATCTGAAGATGACAAGGCACGCTCCTCTCACGAAGGGGAGGAAGAAGAAGAAGAAGAAGCCACCCCATACGGAAAGGACTTCATAGTCTTTTTATAACGCCGAACATATATGCAGTACAACCAGGGCTCATCCCGAGGTCTCGTCTTCGGATGGGTCCCTGAGCGATTCAGCGATGAACTCGCTCCCGACGGCCACTACTGCTCAACCTGCAGACGACACGGAGGTGTTGTCCTGAAGGCTCCCAGAGCGGGGGGAGGTGACTCTGGAGACGCCCGAGGGTGGAATTCCGGACGTCGGACACGCTGGGTTCAAGATCCCCGCGGATCGTGTTGATGAGAGCCGCGATAGGCCGGGCTCTCAGCCGAACACTGTTCTAGAACCCCCAATGGTTCCGGACTCAGGCGGGCAGCCCCTCGTTAGAGAGGGTGAGCCGTCCGTGCCGAGGACTTCCGCTACGCCCGAGGCGTCGGATTGTCTGCTGGAAGCGCTTCGAGGTGCTTCCATGGATGAAGAGCACCGTACTCTTATGAGTGCAGTGATTCAGAAGGTTTTGTCCGCCAAGAGCGGGCTAACCGAAGCTTGCACCAACCTCCTAACAGGCTTTGAGGTAAGTAAAAAATGTGTGAAATTACCACCTGATAGGTAGTAGCCCCTGATACTCTATTTGGTGTTCGGAAAGAAAAGCCAAACGGAGGGTCAATTATAATCCGTAGGAGTCTAATAATAAACGTGCTTGTGAATGAGCAGGCTGTGCTTCTTGCCACTGCTGTCCACACAGGCGAGGTCGCCGAACTAAAGCGGGACCTGGAGCAGGCGCAGGGAGAGCTCGACCTCAGGAAGAGGCAGCTCGAAGAGAACAAGGGTGGGTGATTCTCCGCTCGTATGTATTTAAGGAGAGATAAAATTGGTTAGTCTAACGACGAAGCATCGTGACTATGTAACAGGGGCCACCGCCGAAGTGGCGTCCCTGAAGAAAGCGTTGTCCGAGGCCGAAGACAAGGCGGCCTTGGAATGCAAGGAGCGCGAGAAGCAAAGTGTTAGAGTGGGCGAGGTATAGCAAGAGCTCCGGGACCTCGGCAAGAAGTTTGAGTCCGTGGAGCATGATCTGAAGATGAAAGAGGCCGAGCTTGCGAAGGCCCTTGTGAATATGAAAGACGCCAGGGCCGAAGCCGAGAAGGCACAACAGGAAATCCAAGAGGCCAAAAAGATAGCGGCGGGTAAGAAATTCTTTATGCAAAGCAAACATGTGGAGGAGGCGTTTCTTTTACTTACCCGAATTCAGAGCTCTCCAGGGGCATTCACAGATCTACCATGCAACGTATCAGATGCCGCGGAGTTCTACCGTGCCCAGGAGGGGAGCTCAACGGAGAAGCTGTTCTGGTCCCAGTATGCTGGGGCCGAACACCCAATGCCTCTGAGTGACCAACTGAAGCAGTTGGTCGAACTCCACAGGGCGGCCGAAGTGGCTATGAAAGATTTCATAGTCCGGATGTGGCCTGGTGAGCCCCTGCCCACTAGTTACTTCGGCTTGATCAAGCGGATGGTGAATGCATGTCCGCGGCTTGAAGTTATCAAGCGATCTGTTTGCATTGAGGGTGCCCGCCGGGCATTTGCCCGCGCGAAGGTGCATTGGGGCAAGCTGGATGCGGAGAAGCTGGTGAAGGACAGGCCGCCGGAGGGCAAGGCGCATCGCCATCCCGAGAAGTACTATGATGGCGTTATGAAGGGCGCTCGTCTCGTGGCCGATGAATGTACCAAGGACAAGATCTTTGACTAAATGTACCTCTGCCGCTGTTGTAATTTAAAGACGAAGTTACTTGTGCTATGTAGCACTGTTTGATTTAAAGTATTACCTTCTGTGCGGCTATTTATAGAATACTGAAAGTAGGCCAGTTGTCGGCTTCCGCCCCCACGCAACTAGTACCGGGGTGTTCCTGGAAAAACCCGGATACTCTTTATCCAAATGTTTGGTCCCTTAAGGAGGTATCCGGCGCAGCGAACAAGGCAATCGGACTATGCGGCTTTATAACTTTCACTTAGCCATAGAAGTCTATAATTTTAAATTTCGGCGAAGCCCCTAGAATTCGGAGGGCCGAATGGGGGCGCTATATACGCCTAAATCGGACAAGGCCGATTCATCGCCTAAAGCGGAAAAAATCTTTAAGGATTTTAAGACCTCTCGAACAGCGACCAGCTCTCGCCGTATCATGCCGGTCAGTTTTCGGCTTTCTCTACTGAGGTGCTCGTCCGGAAGAACCGGGACACAATCACAGTAGTTCTCCCTGCGCTACCTTAGCCGATATAACGGAACGTAAGGTACCAAAACAAGGGAGCCGGGAGCCAATTGTGGACCCAAGACATGATTCGGAGCTGATGCATATAGTGCTATAAGTTCGGGGTGCTGCACTGTTTAAAGTGTTCGGACTTTACTTGCCGTAGTACGGGGCGCCATAAGAAGCCCCTGGCAAACTGACCGTACCAAGGTGTACGGATGCAATATCAAAGAAACATTTGTAAGAAAAAAATGCTCAAATAAGAATAATAAGCTGAGCTATATATGATCTCCCATTGATGAATAATACGTTTGAGCGTATGTTTACAATGAATGCATTAAGCAGAGATAAATAGGACTATTTGACATGTCCTATCCAGGGGCAGGCCGCGTACAGATAGATAAAATGGGTATGACAAACGTAAATAGATTCCACCTGGGTATTTCCTTCTGTGTGCAAAGCCTGTTGCCTCCTTGGTTTTCTTCCCTGTATAGGTCCGACAATCCGGCCCTTCTGAAGAGGCTGCCCTAAGGCAGTGTCCTGAAAGAAATAAAAAAAGGAAGTTTTTTTTATGAAAGTATGCTGCGGTGATACCGCACTGTTGACTGAGTCCCTGTTGCGCCTCCGCCTGTGCCCATGGTATTTTGAGTGCGTAATTGTGTACGCGTGGCACGAATGCTGCTTTGATGGGGTTTGAGCGGAGGCCGGACTGCTAGTCGCGCTCTTGACGTGCCTGGTGATCCTGTTGCGGGGTGTTCCAGACTTGCTTGACGGTGCTTGAGGTTGTCGTCGCCGGATTGGTGGTTTCCCGGAGGAGGCCGCATTGCACTTTTGCCGCGAAGGCTGCAGTATGCTCTTCTGTTCGGAGAGAGCGGTCCATGTTTCCGTTGACTGTTATGACCCCGTGCGGTCCTGGCATCTTGAGCTTGAGGTATAAGTAATGTGGTACCGCATTGAATCTAGCGAATGCGGTTCGTCCCAGCAGTGCGTGATAACCACTGCAGAAGAGGACGATATCGAAGATTAACTCTTCGCTTCGGAAGTTATCTGGAGATCCGAAGACCACTTCCAATGTTATAGAGCCCGTACAACGGGCCTCTACTCCAGGAATTACACCTTTAAAGGTGGTTTTGGTGGGCTTGTTCCTTGAAGGGTCAATGCCCATTTTGTGCACTGTGTCCTGATAAAGCAGGTTCAGGCTGCTGCCACCGTCCATGAGGACTCGCGTGAGGTGGAATCCGTCGATGATTGGGTCTAAGACCAGTGCGGCTGAGCCACCGTGACGGATGCTAGTAGGGTGATCCCTACGATCGAAGGTGATCGGACAAGCTGACCATGGGTTGAATTTGGGGGCGACTGGCTCCATCGCATAGACGTCCCGTAGTACTCGCTTCCGTTCCCGCTTGGGAATGTGAGTGGCGTAGATCATGTTGACCGTTTTCACCTGGGGGGGAAATTTCTTCTGACCCCCGTGTTCGGACGCCGGGGCTCCTCGTCATCATCGCTGTGCAGCCCTTGTCCTTGTTTTCGATGTTTATTTTGCTGGCCTGTTTGAACACCCAGCAGTCTCTGTTGGTGTGGTTGACTGGCTTGTCCGGGGTGCCATGAATTTGGCACGATCGCTCCAGTATACGGTCCAGACTGGACGGTCCCTGATTGTTTCTTTTGAACGGCTTCTTCCGCTAACCGGACTTGGATCCGCTGAATCCGGTGTTTACTGCCGTGTCTTCAGTGTTGTCGTCGTTGTTCCGTCGCTTATGTCTGTTGTGTCGTGGCTTGTCGTTATTGTCGTGGACATCCGAAGTGCCAGAATGTGGCGTGGTGCTGCTGCGAGCCAACCAGCTGTCCTTGCCCGCGCAAAAGCGGGTCATTAGTGTTGTGAGAGCTGCCATGGACTTGGGTTTTTCCTGGCCGAGGTGCCGGGCGAGCCACTCGTCACGGATATTATGCTTAAAAGCCGCCAGGGCTTCGGTGTCCGGACAGTCGACTATTGGGTTCTTTTTAGTTAGGAACCAAGTCCAGAATTTCCTGCCTGACTCTCCGGGCTGTTGAGTAATGTGGCTCAAGTCATCGGCGTCCGGTGGTCGCACATATGTGCCCTGGAAGTTGTCGAGGAATGCGTCTTCCAGGTTTTCCCAACTGCCAATGGAGTTTGCTGGCAGGTTGTTTAGCCAGTGCCGGGCAGGTCCTTTGAGCTTAAGGGGAAGATACTTGATGGCGTGTAGATCGTCTCCGTGGGCCATGTGAATGTGGAGAAGGAAATCTTCGATCCATACCGCGGGGTCTGTTGTGCCATCATATGATTCGATGTTTACGGGTTTGAACCCTTCTGGGAATTCATGATCCATCACTTCGTCAGTGAAGCAGAGGGGGTGCGCAGCGCTTCTATGCCGGGCTATGTGGCTACGCAGTTCGGATTGGTCTGGGTGGCTATGTTCGGCCCGGCCGGACTTGTTGATAGTGTATCCGGCGTGACGGTCATCGTCGTGTGCTGTGGCGCTCCCCCGTGATCCGTAGATCGATCTTGGCTATCCTGCGTTGTTTTCCAGTGTATCTTGCAGGTCTTGCCTGTTGCCCCGGGCCGTAGTGTATTGGCGTGGGGGTGCGGGCTGGTATTCGGGCTGATACACTGTTTTATCCCGGCCACGAGGTGGCCGGTCAGCCGTATGGCACTCGAGTCCATATTCCTCGGCTGCCAGGACTTCAGCCCATCTATCTATGAGCAGGTCTTGATCAGCTTGAAGTTGCTGCTGCTTCTTTTTCAGGCTCCTCGCAGTGGCTATAAGCCGACGCTTGAAGCACTCCTGCTCTACGGGATCCTCAGGCACGCCGAACTCATCATCGCCGAGGCTAATCTCGTCTTCGGAGGTGGCATGTAGTTGTCCTCCTTCGGATATCCGTCTGTTGCCTGTTCGTCTGGGCTAACCTGCTCATCTTCCTGCTCGGCCTGCTCGAAGGCGGGCTGATCAGGGTTGTATTCCTCTTCGGCGCCATCCGGATTGTTTTCGTCTCCTGGGCAGGTATTGCTGTGGCGGGGCTTGGAGCGGCACTGACGACGCCCATGCTTTGTTTTTCTCCCTGAGGGGTTATCCTCCATTGCCTCATTGCCATTTGTTTCCTTCGAAGTGTCCACCATATATATATCATAGGAAGAGGTGTCTGTCCACCGCCTAGTGAGCGGTGGTTCATGTTCTTCTCCTGCATCGTCATCCATACCGTCGATGTCTTCAGAGTCGAAGTCAAGCACATCGGTTAGATCATCGATAATGGCAATGAAGTGAGTGGTGGGTGGGCAACGAATTCCTTCGTCGCCTGCTTCCCACTCGAGCCAGACATAGTTTGGCCACGAGTCTCCTGACAAAGAGAGAGACTTTAACGAGTTCAGTATGTCACCAAAGGGCGAGTGCTGGAAGATATCCGCAGCGGTAAACTCCATTACCGGAGCCCAACCAGGCTCGGCGGGCTCAGTAGCGCATGGACTGGAACCTACAACCGGATACGAATACGGGGATCCGGAGTCACAGGCTTCCTCAGAAGTGAGGCATGTGTTCGGCTCCACCGCTGATGAGTGTACGGCCTGCGGGGCGGGGTCCATCCCTCCGTCCTTAGGCAACGCAGCCTGCTCTGGATTTAAGTCTGGGGCTACTGCAGGGGTGATACCCCAAGCATCGTCCGATAGCAGGTCTAAGCCGTGCTCGCCTGACTGTCCAGTGCTCCTGGCATAGGCCCGAATCCGTCGAAGATGAAGTCTCCGCGGATATCATCCGTGTAGTTCAGGTTTCCGAACCTGATCTTGTGGACAGGGGCGTAGCTGTCAATCTGCTCCAGATGGCCAAGCGAATTGGCCCGCAGTGCGAAACCACCGAACATGAAGATCTGTCCGGGGAGAAAAGTCTCACCCTGGACCATGTCGTTGGCAATGATTGAAGGAGCCATCGAGCCTTGCAGCGACGACACAGAGGAACTCTCAATGAAAGCACCAATGTCGGTGTCAAAACCGGCGGATCTCGGGTAGGGGGTCCCGATCTGTGCGTCTTAGGCTGATGGTAACAGGAAGCGAGGGATACAATGTTTACCTAGGTTCGGGCCATCTCGATGGAGGTAAAACCCTACTTCCTGCCTGATTAATATTGAAGATATGAGTAGTACAAGAGTAGATCTACCACGAGATCGTAGAGGCTAAACCCTAGGAGCTAGCCTATGATGATTACGATTGTAATTGTGATCGGCCCTCTAAGGACCAACCTCTCCGGTTTATATAGACACTGGAGAGGGCTAGGATTTACATGGAGTCGGTTACAAGGAAGGAAATATAATATCCGGATCGCCAAGCTTGCCTTCCACGCAAAGGAGAGTCCCATCCGAACACGGGACAGAGTCTTGAGTCTTGTATCTTCACGCTTCAATAGTCCGGACGATGTACATAGTCCGGCTGTTCGGATACCCCCTAATCCAGGACTCCCTCGGCAGGAGCATATGTTGATGTTATGAACGTCTGGAAAGCTCGATATGATGACTACCCGATAGTTCAGTGTGCCATGCTTTACGGCTTAGAATCGGGACTTCAAAGACGTTTTGAAAGTCATGGACTATATGAGATGTTCCAGGAATTGAAGTTAACATTTCAAGCAAATGCCCGAGTTAAGAGATATGAAATCTCCAACAAGTTCTATAGCTGCAAGATGGAGGAAAACAGTTCTGTCAGTGAACACATACTCAAAATGTTTGGGTATTACAATCACTTGACTCAGCTGGGAGTTAATCTTCCAGTTGATTGTGTCATTGACAGAGTTCTCCAATCATTGCCACCAAAGTACAAGAGCTTCATGATGAACTATAACATGCAAGGGATGGACAAGACAATCGCCGAGCTCTTCACAATGCTAAAAGTTGCGGAGGTAGAAATCAAAAAGGAGCATCAAGTGTTGATGGTTAACAAGACCACTAGTTTCAACAAAAAGGGTAAAGGAAAGAGGGGGAACTTCAAGAAGAATGGCAAGAAAGTTGCCACTCCCGGGAAGAAGCCCAAGTCTGGACCTAAGCCTGAAACTGAGTGCTTCTACTACAAAGGGACTGGACACTTGAAGCGGAACTGCCCCAAGTATTTGGCGGATAAGAAGGATGGCAAAGTGAACAAAGGTATATTTGATATACATGTTATTCATGTGAACCTTACTAATGCTCGTAGTAGCACCTGGGTATTTGATACTGGTTCTGTTGCTCATATTTGCAACTCGAAATAAGGGCTACGGATTAAACGAAGATTGGCTAAGGACGAGGTTACGATGCGCGTCGAAAATGGTTCCAAGGTCGATGTGATCGCCGTAGGAACGCTACCTCTACATCTACCTTTGGGATTAGTTTTAGACCTAAATAATTGTTATTTGGTGCCAGCGTTGAGCATGAACATTATATCTGGATGTTGTTTGATGCGAGACAGTTATTCATTTAAATCAGAGAATAATGGTTGTTCTATTTATACGAGTAATATCTTTTATGGTCATGCACCCTTGAAGAGTGGTCTATTTTTGTTGAATCTCGATCGTGGTGATACACATATTCATATATTGATGCCAAAAGATGCAAATTTGATAACGGTAGTGCAACATATTTATGGCACTGCGGTTTAGGTCATATTGGTGTAAAGCGCATGAAGAAACTCCATGCAGATGGACTTTTGGAATCACTTGATTATGAATCGTTTGATGCTTGCGAACCATGCCTCATGGGCAAGATGACTAAGACTCCGTTCTCCGGAACAATGGAGCGAGCTACTGACTTATTGAAAATAATACATACCGATGTATGCGGTCCAATGAGTGTTGAGGCTCGCGGCGGGTATCGTTATTTTATGACCTTCACAGATGATTTGGGCAGATATGGGTATATCTACTTAACGAAACACAAGTCTGAAACATTTGAAAAGTTCAAAGAATTTCAGAGTGAAGTGGAGAATCATCGCAACAAGAAAATAAGTTTCTACGATGTGATCGCGGAGGTGAATATTTGAGTTACGAGTTTGGCCTTCATTTAAAACAATGTGGAATAGTTTCACAACTCACGCCACCTGGAACACCACATCGTAACGGTGTGTCCGAACGTCGTAACCGTACATTAGTAGATATGGTGTGATCTATGATGTCTCTTACGGATTTACCACTATCGTTTTGGGGTTATGCATTAGAGACAGCTGCATTCACTTTAAATAGGGCATCGTCTAAATCCGTTGAGACGACACCATATGAACTGTGGTTTGGCAAGAAACCTAAGCTGTCGTTTCTTAAAGTTTGGGGTTGCGATTCTTATGTGAAAAAGCTTCAGCCTGATAAGCTCGAATCCAAATTGGAGAAGTGCATCTTCATAGGATACCCAAAAGAAACTGTTGGGTACACCTTCTATCACAGATCCAAAGGCAAGTTTTTTGTTGCTAAGAATGGATCCTTTCTAGAGAAGGAGTTTCTCTCGAAGAAGTGAGTGGGAGGAAAGTAGAACTTGATGAGGTAATTGTACCTTCTCTTGAATTGGAAAGTAGTTCACCACAGAAATCAGTTCCAGTGATGCCTACACCAATTAGTGAGGAAGCTAATGATGATGATCATGAAACTTCAGATAAAGTTACTACCAAACCTCATAGGTCAACCAGAGTACGTTCCGCACCAGAGTGGTACGGTAATCCTGTTCTGGAAGTCATTTTACTAGACCATGATGAACCTACGAGCTATGAGGAAGCGATGATGAGCCCAGATTCCGCAAAATGGCTTGAGGCCATGAAATCTGAGATGGGATACATGTATGAGAACAAAGTATGGACTTTGGTTGACTTGCCCGATGATCGGCAAGCCATAGAGAATAAATGGATCTTCAAGAAGAAGACTGACGTTGATGGTAATGTTAATGTCTACAAAGCTCGACTTGTTGCGAAAGGTTTTCGACAAGTTCAAGGAGTTGACTACGATGAGACCTTCTCACCCGTAGCGATGCATAAGTCTGTCCAAATCATGTTAGCAATTGCCGTATTTTATGATTATGGAATCTGGCAAATGGACGTCAAAACTACATTCCTTAATGGATTTCTTAAAGAAGAGTTGTATATGATGCAACCAGAAGGTTTTGTCGATCCTAAAGGTGTTGACAAAGTGTGCAAGCTCCAGTGATCCATTTATGGACTGGTGCAAGCCTCTCAGAGTTGGAATATACGCTTTGATAGTGTGATCAAAGCATATGGTTTTATACAGACTTTCGGAGAAGCCTGTATTTATAAGAAAGTAAGTGGGAGCTTTGTAGCATTTCTAATATTATATGTGGATGGCATATTGTTGATTGGAAATGATATAGAATTTCTGAATAGCATAAAAGGATACTTGAATAAGAATTTTTCAATGAAAGATCTCGGTGAAGCTGCTTATATATTGGGCATCAAGATCTATAGAGATAGATCAAGACGCTTAATTGGACTTTCGCAAAGCACATACCTTGATAAAGTTTTGAAGAAGTTCAAATTGGACCAGTCAAAGAAAGGGTTCTTGCCTGTGTTACAAGATGTGAAATTGAGTCAGACTCAATGCCCGACCACTGCAGAAGACAGAGAGAAAATGAAAGTCATTCCCTATGACTCAACCATAGGTTCTATCTTGTATTCAATGTTCTGTACTAGACCTGATGTGTCCCTTGCTATAAGTTTAGCAGGGAGGTACCAAAGTAATCTAGGTGTGGATCACTGGACATCGGTCAAGAACATCCTGAAGTACCTGAAAAGGACTAAGGATATGTTTCTCGTTTATGGATGTGACAAAGATCTTGTCGTAAATGGTTACGTCGATGCTAGCTTTGACACTGATTCGGATGACTCTAAGTCACAGACCGGCTACGTATTTCTATTGAATGATGGAGCTATCAGTTGGTGCAGTTCCAAACAATGCGTCGTGGCAGGATCTACGTATGAAGCGGGGTACATAGCTGCTTCGGTAGCAGCAAATGAAGGAGTCTGGAGGAAGGAGTTCATATCCGATCTAGGTGTAATACCTAGTGCATCGGGTCCAATGAAAATCTTTTGTGACAATACTGAAGCAATTGCCTTAGCGAAGGAATCCAGATTTCACAAGAGAACCAAACACATCAAGAGACACTTCAACTCCATCCGTGATCAAGTCAAGGAGGGAGACATAGAGATTTGCAAAATACATACGGATCTGAATGTTATAGACCCATTGACTAAACCTCTTCCACGAGCAAAACATTATTAGCACCAAGACTCCTTGGGTGTTAGAATCATTACAATGTAATCTAGATTATTGACTCTAGTGCAAGTGGGAGACTGAAGGAAATATGCCCTAGAGACAATAATAAATTTGTTATTTATATTTCCTTATATCATGATAAATGTTTATTATTCATGCTAGAATTGTATTAACCGGAAACTTGGTACATGTGTGGATACATAGACAAAACAAAGTATCCCTAGTATGCCTCTACTAGACTAGCTCGTTAATCAAAGATGGTTAAGTTTCCTAAACCATAGACATGTGTTGTCATTTGATGAACGGGATCACATCATTAGAAGAATGATGTGATGCACAAGACCCATCCGTTAGCTTAGTATAATGATCATTAAGTTTTATTGCTATTTCTTTCTTCATGACATATACAGATTCCTTTGACTATGAGATTATGCAACTCCCGAATACCGGAGGAACACCTTGTGTGCTATCAAACATCATAACGTAACTGGGTGATTATAAAGATGCTCTACCGGTGTCTCCGAAGGTGTTTGTTGGGTTGGCATAGATCGAGATTAGGATTTGTCACTCCGAGTATGGGAGAGGTATCTCTGGGCCCTCTCGGTAATGCACATCATGATAAGCCTTGCAAGCAATGTGACTGATGAGTTAGTTGCGGGATGATGCATTATAGAACGAGTAAAGAGACATGCCGGTAACAAGATTGAACTAGGTATGAGGATACTGACAATCAAATCTCGGCAAGTAACATACCGATAACAAAGGGAATAACGTATGTTGTCATTGCGGTTTGACTGATAAAGATCTTCGTACAATATGTAGGAACCAATATGAGCATCTAGGTTCCGCTGTTGGTTATTGACCGGAGATGTGTCTCGGTCATGTCTACATGGTTCTCGAACCTGCAGGGTCCGCACGCTTAACGTTCGATGACGATTTGTATTATGAGTTATGTGTTTTGGTGACCGAAGATTGTTCGGAGTCCTAGATGAGATCACGGACATGACGAGGAGTCTCAAAATGGTCGAGAGGTAAAGATTGATATATTGGACGATGGTATTCGGACACCGCAATGGTTTCAGAATGATTCGGATATTTTTCGGAGTACCGAGGGGTTACCGGAACCCCTTGGGGAATTAATGGGCCTACATGGGCCATAGGGGAGAGAGAGGGGAGCCCGCAAGGGGTGCCCCCCCCCAAGGGAGTCTGAATTGGACAAAGGGGAGGGGGCGCGACCCCCTTTCCTTCTCCCTCTCCCTCTCCTTTTCCTTCCCTTTTCCCCCTCCGAAAGAAAGGAAAGGGGGGCCGACTAGGACTACGAGTCCTAGTTGGTTCCCCCCCCCCTTATGGCGCACCCCCTGTGGCCGGCCTCTTGCCTCTCCTCCTTTATATATGGGGGCAGGGGGCACCCCATGACACATCAATTGTTCTCTTAGGCGTGTGCGGTGGCCCCTCCACAGTTTACTCCTCCGGTCATATCAACGTAGTGCTTAGGCAAAGCCCTGCGCGGATCACATCACCGTCACCGTCACCAGGCTGTCGTGCTGATGAAACTCTCCCTCGACCCTCTGCTGGATCAAAAGTTCGAGGGACGTCATCGAACTGAACGTGTGCTGAACTCGTAGGTGTCGTACGTTCGGTACTTGATCGGTTGGATCGTGAAGACGTTCGACTACATCAACCGCGTTAAACTAACGCTTCTGCTTTCGGTCTACGAGGGTACGTGGACACACTCTCCCTCTATCGTTGCTATACATCTCCTAGATAGATCTTGCGTGAGCGTAGGAATTTTTTTAAAATTGCATGCTACGTTTCCCAATAGGTGGAGGACTGGAGAATCCAGGTGTCTTCGCCCCAGTTTGTTGTTTAGGTTAGTGTTCTAGGTGCGGCGCTTGGGTGTGGTTGCGCTTATGCTTTGAGTTTTTCTTTCGGACTTCAATCCTCCTCGAATTCGTCTATTAGGACATAGTCGATGGAGCTTTGGCTTAGATTCTTGCCATCTCCTTGGGACGGTGGGGTTATGGTTTGTCGTCATGTAGCGACATTTGGTGTGAGATGCTTTAGATCTATGCAAGGGTTCAACGGCGACTACTGCGGTTCCAGGCTGCTGGTCCTTAGTGCCATGCTCAGGAAGACTTTCCGGATGTCATCGACAAAGGTCAAGCCAGCACCGATAGAGATAGGCGCGTCGACGCCTCGTTCTGGTGGCAGTAGTGGTCGTTTGGTCGTCACTGAATCTTGATGTAAATTTTATTATATTTGAATGTTTATACTTGCAATGAACTTTTATAATTGATTTGACCCTTCATGCAAAAGAAACAACCACACACTGGTTAACTCATACTCCACTTGTTCGGCTATAAGACATAAGGCAGTCTCTTGAGAGCATATGCTTCCGCGCCAAAAAATGGTTTCTCACAAATGTTGATTGTTTTTAAAAAGATAGATGGGTTTATTGTCACACTCAAAATGCTACCTGCAAATTTTTAGGGAGGAAAGCATAAGCATTTTGACATGTGCAAAAATAATCCGAACGCCAAATGTTGCATTCTAATGTTATACTTAGTTTTGTTTTTCTCGCCGACGAAGCATCACTATCCCGTTTCACATGAAAATTGTCAATCACGCTTATTACACGCACAAGAATATCGACACAAAAATCAGATTTTTTAACTTTTATTTACTATTTATTTTGAATTTACTACTATATGAAAGAATATGCACGCAGAGCCAAAAACAGCCATCTCACTATGTTACAACCTTTTGTTAGCGTAGAGTCTAACCAAGGAGGCCCACTAACCTACATGCGATATGTTGTTCAATCCAGAAGCTAACAAAAACCTAGCCAATCCTATAAGACGCTCACGTGCATCATATAGTTGAGGCTTCACTATATATTGCTTCACGCGAGAGAGAAGGTTCTCTCGCCTGAAGCTTTTCCTGTGCGCTATAGTAACACGCAGCCCATTTTTCACATGTTGATCGGTTGCTTGCCGTCGCTCTGTTCGCTCATTCGTCACATTTTTTTTCTTTGGTTTTTTCCCTTTTCTTTGTTTTTTATTGGTTTTCTTTGCTTTTTCCCTTTTTATTTTTCTTGGTTATACTTAGATTTTCTTTCTTTCTTCACCGCTTTTCTTCGGTATTTCCTTTTTTCATCCATGTTGTTCAGTTTTATTTGTATCTTCACCAAATTTATTTGGGTTTTCTTTTTTCCTTTGTTATACTTCGATTTTCTTTGTTTCTTCAACGGTTTTCTTTGTTTTTCTTTGGTATTTTATTTTCTTTCTTTTCTTCTTCTTTTTCTTTGGGGCCAACCCTATGTTTGATTGCGAGTTCTGGCGGGGTGACTACCTGGTCTCGGTTTCAGCTGTTTTCCATTATTTTTGCGGTGGTTTTCTTTGTTTTTTTTTAATTTTCAATCCCTTGATTTTTGTTTCGGCTTTCTTTGGTTTTCATTTGTTTATATGAGAAAATGTTGATCATGTATTTCTAAAAGGTTAAATGTGTATAGAAAATTACCTGGCGTATACAAAAAATAAAATGTACATTAAATAAAATAGAAACCAAAACTATATATTTTGAAAATTTTAATTCTATAAATAAAATTTTAAAATGTACATAATTTTTTTCTAATGTACATCCTGTGTGAAAAATGTTTGTTGCCATTAATAAAACGGTCAACACATGATCAACATTGTTTTATGCACGTTTCACATTTATAAATACATTCTCATCATTTTTAGTGCACATTTAACATTTTTCTAATAGACGATCAAGATTCCTTTCATAGACATGGTATATTTTTGTATACGAGGGAAACATTTTGCATTACACGTTTAACATTTTTCAAATGCTTGATTAAATATTTTCAGTTACTTGATTAACATTTTTCAATTGCTCGATTGACATTTTTTAAATACTTGATCATTTTTGCATAGACATTTTATATTTTTATATGCATGATAAATATTTTCTCTATGCACATTTAACAATTTTAAAATGCTGGAAAACATTTTTAAAATAATTGATTAACTTTATTTTCTAATGTTTGATTAATTTAAAAAAATATCATGATCAAGTTTTTCATACACATTGTAAAAAAATTTGTATATATTTTTGGTATACATGAGAAAATATATTCTATTAACATTTAACATTTTAGAAAATGCTTGATTATTATTTCTAAATGTTGTTATGTGTAGTGTTTTCTGTAATATACTGCATATTTGGAATATTCCGAAGTACAAACCAAAGTAAAAAGGCAAAGCAAAAAACAAAAATAAAAAAGGTGAAAAAAGGAGGCTTCGGCCTGTGCACGTGGACTCGCAGGCCTAGGCTGGGCCATCTTGCTATCGTGTTCAGGCGAGACTGCCTTATGTCTCGCGTTAAAGGAGACCGTGATCAATCATATAAGACGCCGACGTGCATCATATAGTTGAGACTTCGCTGAAGGCTCCTCCAGACAGGCCGACACACCTAGCGATTTTTTGTTTTGGTTTTTTCTTCATTATTTTTTCTTTGATTTTTATATTTTCAGATCCTGCATGTTCTTCTGATTTTTTCTTTTAACTTCCGCAAATTGTCTTGTTTATAGGTTTCTCAATATATGGTTAAGTGTTTCTCCAATATACCGTGAATATACCATGATTTTTTAATTATATGATGACATTTATCAATGGACACTGGTTTTTTAATATACAATGTACTTTTCTACAAAACACCTACTGAACAATCTTCTATGACATTTTTTATATATTTTCAATAGGCTTTAAAAGTATCTATCTCCTAAAAACAACATTCAATTTCTTGGTGAAAAAATGACTCGATAACTAAAGAAAAAATAATATAAAACAGCTCATGGGCTAAGTGGGCCGGCTCTCGGCTTCTTTCAAGGCACCCATAGTTGACGCACACGGCCGTCTAGTAGGAGGTCTTCACATTCCCCTTAAAACACCCCCCTTCCCCGCCCCCATAGAACCATTGGTTTGCCGACTGATACATTCGACAAGCACATAAGTATTTGCCGATTTTAACAGTCGACAAACTCCTTTACCTGTTATTTTCTTCTTTTCTTTCTTTCTCTATTTAATTTTCTTGCTATTGTTTTTCATGTATAAGGCCTAAAAATATGAGGGCGTATGATGCCTAAAAAACACAAATAGCATTTTTAACCCAATTTCATAATGAAATATGTATGTGGTAACCGTGTGGCAGATTGCAAAAACGACCTAAGCCGTTCGATTTGGATCACGCGACGCACAAGTTTTTGCTCGAACGCCCGCCACAATCCTTCGTGCGACTGCATCCCAACTTCCCCGATGCCCGGGCCTCCTTCCATCCACAAACGAGGCCACTATCCACTCTTCCTCCCAACGAGGAGGCCCGCCGGCTTGCTTTTCCTTCCTCCTGAAAGCGACGCAGCCGTCGCCCCGCTCCTCCTTCGTCCTGCCGGTAACAAGGTGACGGGACGGGATCCCCCGGCGTGACCTTCCTCATTGATGCTCCACGGCGGCGCGATGGAGTGGGAGACGGTGCAGCACCTGGACCTCCGCCACGCGCGGCCGCCGCGGGGCCGGCACGCCAGCTGTAGCCGCACGACGCCGCCTTCTGCGCCTCCCAGGTCGTCGTCGTTCATGGCCTTATTTTCCTGATGAAATCGTTCATGCACGCACGCACACGCCGTCGTGGAAACGGGCTTTCCACGGGAAGGCAGAGAGAGACACGGCCGAGCCAAAATTATCGGGCGGCTCGAGCAGCACGCTTCGTACTGAAAGCAGTGGACGGTGGTGAGGTTATCTGTCTCATGGCCTTATATCTGAAACTTGTGAAGAAAAGCAACAGTTTCTTAACTGAAAACTGGGCATTTACCACTCCACATGCTCATCAAACCGTCACCAAATAGCAGAGATCCTTTTTACCTCTTATTAATGCTTGATCGTTACTCCTCCTGGCGCGTTGATCAAGCATACGACTCACCTGCCTATGTGGTTTCTGACGAGAGCACTTTCTTTCTTCCTATACGTTTTAAGTCTGAACTTGTTGTTCTAAAACTGAAAGTTGACAGTCCAGTCTAAACTAGTTGTTCTAAAACTAAAAGTTGACAGTCCAGTCTAAACTAGTTGTTCTGAAACTGAAACTTGACGCTTGGCTCATGCTATACTAAGAACCTCTGACTTGATGCTTGGTCGTATGATATTCTTTTAATTAGTACTCCCTACGTCCGAAAATATTTATCATCAAAATGGATAAAAAGAGATGTATCTAGAACTAATATACATCTAGATACATCCCCTTCTATTCATTTTGATGACAAGTATTTCCGGATGGAGGGAGTAGTATACAAATGAACTACTGAAAAGTCATACACTATACTACTAAAGGACCTCATTTGTACTGCTGAAATTAGGTTTGAAAACCTTTACTACTGAATCTCATACGCTAAAGAACCTCTCAACCTCAGACACTACTAAAGAACAAGTTTGAGAACCTCAAACAGTACTAAAAGCCTCATATTACAACTTGAGGTTTATACTACTAAAGACTTTGACACTTACTACTAAAAATCCCCATATTCTATACTAAACCTTAATGATGTAAAAGTTATGAAAACTCATGCTATTTGAGACGCTTGACATTACATCATTTTAGTAGTACAAATGAGGTTATATGTCTCTCTGTTCCTATACTTTTACATCATTTCAGAGGCTTTTCTAGTAGATCACTTGTACTACATTTTAAGACCTACCGACTTGCGCATAAAACACCATGATAACTTTGACCCGAAATAAAATATTACAGAAATATAACATTTATAACTTAGGTGTAAATATTATGGTAATTTATGCACGACATACTTGATAATTTACATAAAAACACCACATGTTAAATTTGACCCCAGAAAAATATTATTGAAAACAAACCCCGGTAACTTCTATGCAAATAGCATGGTAGTATACACACTGCAGACATGATAACTTACACAAAAACAACGCGTTAATTTTGATATAGCGAAAATAATTGTTGGAAACGTACACTCGGTAAATTTTGTGTAAACATCATGGTAATATACACACCACAAACTTGAAAACTTAAGCAAAAACACCATGTAACTTTGACTCGGATGGATGAAGTTATTGAAAAGCATACACTCGGTAACTTATGTGTAAATAACATGATAATTTACCCACCGGAGACCTGATAACTCTTGTTCAAACACCATGATAACTTGTTGACCCTGAATTTTTTTTTTGAAGAACATTACCCCCAATAACTTCTAGGTAAATAGCACGGTAATGTATTTACTGTAGATACAAAAACTTACGCAAAAACAGTACATTAGCTTTGACCCACGAAAAAATTTGTTGGAAATATATCATTGGTAAATTTTGTTTAAATAGCATGGTAATATACGCATTGCAGACCTGATAAGTTACTCACAACACCATGATAAGTTTGATTTGGGTGGATGAAGTTGTTGAAAGTATACCCCGGTAACTTGTGTGTAAGTATCACGGTAATAATCTTGATTTGGGGAAGAGTAGTAAAAAATGGTCGAAAAATACACTGATGGATTTTGTATGTAAATAGCATAGTAAATTATGAACTACAACCTTGATAATTTAGGTACAAACACCGCGGTAAATTCGATCTGGAGATTTTTTTTAAAAGATAGCCATGGTAATATACCCATCGCATACCTGATAACTTACATACAAATACCATGGTAATATTTTACTCGGTGGGGAAATTGTTGAAAACATACCCCCGTAAATTTTGTGTAAATAGCATGGTTACATACGCCTCACATACCTACATACAAACACCACAGTAACTTTGATCAAGCGGGAAAAATGTTAGGAACATCCCCCCCGGTAAACATCATGGTAATATATGAACCGCGGCTGATAACTCATGTACAAGCACCGCTATAACATTGACCAAAGAGCATGGCAATATACGAACCGCAGGCATAAAAACAACATGGTAATATAAGAACCGCAGGCACGATAACTTATATGAATACATCATGGTAATATATGAACTACAGTGCCGGTGAACCATTTTTATGCCTCCGATAACTTATGCGGAACACAGAACTTGCATATAAAAGGCATGGTAACTTATGTAGCCTAGGCATGCTAAATTTTGGCTAAAAAAAGTCATCAGAACATGTTAACACGGGATCTAATTTCGAAGATCTCGTCCCGACGAATCTTTTATGTAAAAGCGATTTTTACATCGGACCGACGGTTTGAGCTACAAAATATTTTAAATTTTTGAATAAAGAGAATCTAGAATTACAACATCCTTTTTGTCCTCTAGTGTATGTATCTAATTAGAAGGAGTAATGCACGTGAAAGAAGAAAGAATCAAGCTAATGTATGCATCTATTTAGAGTGAAGGAAGTAGAGGTGTGGCAGTTTTGTATGGCACACATGTGCCAAATATCATAGTCCATTTCACAAACTTATACATGCACTTGCAGTTCAAATTTGACTTATATGCACTATATGTCTATAATTACGATTACTGACATAAATATAGAAAATAGACCTAAAATACGAAATTTTTACATGTGCCATTTAATGTAGTATCTTGGGTGTAGTTTCCCTTTTTTTCAAACTCGACTGATGAAGCAACCGTCACTTTGCCTTTAAATCTTACTCGTTCCGTCTTAAAACATAGATTGTTTCTCGCGGATGGTCTGGTTTCTAAGCAGTGCATGTCATAATTTTGCGAAACAATCATAAAGTTTTACAAAACATACCGTTGCAATAGCACCATACCAAGTTTCATGTTTTCCGATTTCGTTTACATGTTTCTAAATTGAAAAATTGATAACCTCCATGTTCGGAGTCAAGTCTTGGCACCTTCATGTTTGTACTTCCTTGCGTTTTATTTAGGCCTAAAGACAGTCTGGAGAACACAAATAATATTATTTAGCCCAATTTTGCCATCTTGTTTATGCACTTCCAGTCCGAATTTGTATACAGACCAAATGCCTAGAAATGTATTTAATGATATAAATATAGCAAACAAACCATGAAAGATGCCAATTTTTGATATTTTGGTGTATCTTGAGTGTAGGAAAAAAGTCAAGGTCAATCGATGAAGCGATCATCACTTTGCCTTCAAACCTGACTCGTTCCCTCTGGAAACAAAGATTCTTCCTCAAAGATGGTCTGATTTCTAGGTAGTGCACGTCATAACTTTTGGCAAAACATTCTAATTATTTTACCACAACATATTGATGTCATAAGAGGGCATGATGCAAGTTTCATGTTTTCGGACTTCGTTTGCATTTTTTGGAACTCAAAAACTAACAGCCTCCACGTTTGGGGTCGAATCCAGGCACCCATGTGTTTGTAATTCCATTCCTTTTGGGGGATAAGACTTAAACATAGACTAAAGAACACCAATACATTTTTTCAACCTGATTATGCCTTTTTGTTTCTCCTTACATTTGCATTTTCAACTTGAATTATATACACGAAATGCCTAATTTTTACTTGCAATACAACATAGACTAAATAACAAAAATAAGTTTGTCGAGTGGGTGGCAGGACCGCAGGAATTCCGTAAAGCATGTGTTTGCTGAGTGCCATGTTGAAGAAACTCAGTAAACGTGCGATTTGCTGAGTGGCATCCTTTTGCCCAGTTTTTACTTCGTGGAACTCCCCTAATGTCATGTTTGACCAGTATCCGATAAAATGACTCGACAACCAACCTAACACCAGGCAAAGTTTCACATTCCTAATGCACGCATAGTGAACTAAAAATGATCAATTAATGAACTGCACAGAAGAATTACATCAACCTACAAATACAAAGATATACTCCCCCCATCCCATAATATAAGAACATTTTTGACATTACACTAGTGTCAAAAATTCTCTTATATTATGGGACGGAGGGAGTAACATAAGGGTGCCATAATTTGTAATTCAGGCACCATGTTCGGGGTAGCCTCCCCGTTTGGGGTCGAGTCCAGGCACCCATGTGTTTGTAGTTCCATTCCTTTTGGGGGATAAGACTTAAACGTAGACTAAAGAACACCAATACATTTTTTCAACCTAATTATGCCTTTTGTTTCTCCTTACATTTGTAGTTTCAACTTGAATTATATACATGAAATGCCTAATTTTTACTTGCAATACAACATAGACTAAATAACAAAAAGAAGTTTTTCGAGTGGGTGGCAGGACCGCAGGAATTCAGTAAAGCATGTGTTTGCGGAGTGCCATGTGGAAGAAACTCAGTAAACGTGCGATTTGCTGAGTGGCATCCTTTTGCCTAGTTTTTGAAGGAAATATTCCCTAGAGGCAATAATAAAGTTATTATTTATTCCCTTATTTCATGATAAAATGTTTATTATTCATGCTAGAATTGTATTAACCGGAAACATAATACATGTGTGAATACATAGACAAAACATAGTGTCACTAGTATGCCTCTATTTGACTAGCTTGTTGATCAAAGATGGTTGTGTTTCCTAGCCATAGACATGAGTTGTCATTTGATTAATGGGATCACATCATTAGAAGAATGATGTGATTGACTTGACCCCCCGTTAGCTTAGCACTTGATCGTTTAGTATGTTGCTATTGCTTTCTTCATGACTTATACATGTTCCTATGACTATGAGATTATGCAACTCCCGTTTACCGGAGGAACACTTTGTGTGCTACCAAACGTCACAACGTAACTGGGTGATTATAAAGGAGCTCTACAGGTGTCTCCGAAGGTACATGTTGAGTTGGCGTATTTCGAGATTAGGATTTGTCACTCCGATTGTCGGAGAGGTATCTCTGGACCCTCTCGGTAATGCACATCACTATAAGCCTTGCAAGCAATGTGACTAATGAGTTAGTTGCGGGATGATGCATTATGTAACGAGTAAAGAGACTTGCCGATAACGAGATTGAATTAGGTATTGGATACCGACGATCGAATCTCGGGCAAGTAACATACCGATGACAAAGGGAATAACGTATGTTGTTATGCGGTTTGACCGATAAAGATCTTCGTAGAATATGTAGGAGCCAATATGAGCATCCAGGTTCCGCTATTGGTTATTGACCGGAAACGTGTCTCGGTCATGTCTACATAGTTCTCGAACACGTAGGGTCCGCACGCTTAAGGTTTCGATGACAGTTATATTATGAGTTTATGAGTTTTGATGTACCGAAGGAGTTCGGAGTCCAGGATGAGATCGGGGACATGCCGAGGAGTCTCGAAATGGTCGAGACATAAAGATCGATATATTGGACGACTATATTCGGACTTCGGAAAGGTTCTGAGTGATTCTGGTATTTTCGGAGGTACCGGGGAGTTACGGGAATACGAGGAAGAAGCAATGGGCCTCATGGGCCAAGTGGTGGAAGAGAGGAGGCAGGGCGCGCGGCCCCCCTAGCCCAAACCGAATTGGACTAGGGGGCCGGCCCCCCTTTCCTTCTCTTCCTCCCTCTCCTTCCTTCTC
Organism: Triticum timopheevii; assembly: GCA_963921465.1. Taxonomy (NCBI): domain Eukaryota; kingdom Viridiplantae; phylum Streptophyta; class Magnoliopsida; order Poales; family Poaceae; genus Triticum; species Triticum timopheevii. The sequence goes on from OY997264.1 coordinate 353,749,688, forward strand.
CTTCTCCTTCCCTTCCTTCCCCTCTCCTACTTGGAATAGAAAAGAGGGGGGAATCCTACTTGGAGTAGGATTGCCCCCCTTGGGCGCGCCTCCTCCCCTTGGCCGGCCCTCTCCTCCTCCTCCATTTATATACGGAGGAGGGGGGCACCCCATGGACACACAAGTTGATCTTCGTGATCGTTCCTTAGTCATGTGCGGTGCCCCCCTCCACCATATTCCACCTCAGTCATATGGTTGCGGTGCTTAAGCGAACACTACACCACGACACCACACTAGCGACATGCATCTGTTGGCATAAGTACACAAGGCCGGCACTCTTTTTGTCTCAAACTATGCCGACACACCGATTGTCAGTATTATGCAGGCTTTTGGACACATTATGTGTCGGCAATGGCTCAATGACCACCGACATAAAATGTGTCGGCATATATCATCTATACCGATACATTATGTGTCGGCAGTTTGCCTCGACAGAAAGAGTGTCGGCGTTTCTTAGACCTGGCCCATCAATTTCTATCCTCGCGCCAACATCCAAAATATGAAGCGGCAAGAGCCCTACGCGGGCAAGGCCCAAAATCCAGATATTCTGTAAGTCCCTCCCCAACAACCCAAACCCATTGTCCACCTCTCACGCCACCCACAAACCTAACAAAATCCCCCCCCCCGCGCCGCCGCCACCACCGCCACCACCGCCACCAGGCACCACCACCGTCCTCTTGGCCGATATGGTCGCGCCGCTGCCCCTCCCACCCCCGGTGACGCCTCCCGAAGCTCCCGTCCAGCTGCTCTTCTACAGCCTGAGGTGCCGCTCGGCTGTCCGCTAACCTATCGGCGGCCGTCGCCCGCTGGTTCCCTGGCATCGCCCCTAACCTGCCAGTTGATTTGCTCGCGCCGGCGCGTCCTCCGGCCGTGATCTGCCTCGCGACGCCACCTCCCCAGACTACGACCTGCCTCGAGCCGCCACCTCCCCAGACCACGACCTACCTCGCGCCGCGACGGCCTCTGGCCACAACCTGCCTTCCGCCCCCACGGCCTTCGAGGGGACGTACTACCCGGTCTGAGGGGCCACCCCACAGGCTGCAGCTTAGGAGACTCTCCGCTGTCCCTCTTCCACCACCGGCAACGTCTTCCCCACCCTCTCTGTCCTACCCTGTTTCCAAATTTGGTTTTTGCAGGTAAGATTCTTTTCATCTTTCCATCCAAAAGTGTGATTGCCCGTTAGATCTATCTAGGCTGAACAAGTTTATGTCTAAACTGTCATATTTATTCATAGATTTTGTCTGCTTACTTCAAAACTGAAATGTGGCTTTTGCTTGCTGATAATTTCGGCTATGGTGTGGCTGTCTATTACTCAAGATGATTTCATATCATATCATCAATTTCAGGAACCTTATCTCAGCTGTCGTCGATTTCAGAACAGATCGTTGGCATTGCTTCTTCAAGGGACATGTATGTTGCCTGTCCTTTTGCCTACTGAGCACACAACAAAACAGATGTGTCTATCAATATATTTAAGTGAAACAACATGCTCCCATTTTTTGTCAATCGATAGATCTGACTAATACATAATTACATATATATGTGTGTGAGATATTATTCAGTCATTTTTCACAATTTGAGTAAGCTGAAACTGATGGTCTCAGAAGGTTTGTGTATTAACTTTGATCGGAACCTGCATCTACAAATACCTGCATCTACATCTACTCCGCTCCTATCAATGCATTTCTTTGATTGTTTCGGATAGAACTATTTTCAGGATAGTTGCTCATAAAAGATTTCAAAGATAGTTGTCCATCCAAGTTTCAAGGTTCATCATTCTTTTGTTCTCATATCTTGATAAGCCTAGAATTCATGTACTGATGCTTTTCAGTAGAACACGATGTTAGTTTATTGTTTTAGCAGTACCTTCAGTACTTTAAATTTCATAATTTATGTATTTATAAATTTTACGAAATAACAAATAATCAAGATATATGGAATTAAGTGAAAGTATACTTTAGTTGTATTAGCTATATTTTTGTAATGTTAGAGCCTCATTTTGTGTTTCGTCCCAGGGCCTTGGCATCATTACAAGGAAGACAAGCTTTTGGTGTCCATCTGTATGTGTCAGGAAAGGTGAATCTCGGAGATTTGTGTTGTAGACTGGTGGCATGATGCTACAACCAGTGTTCAAGGGTAAAACACATCCAACTCCCCTGCATGATTCGATTTCTTTTTCTATTGTTAAGAGTATTGCTATCTGTTTAATATTCAGCTAAAAGTTCTGTTTTGGAGCTTTGATTCCATGCCTCAAACTAGTTCCAAGATAAGGATTTGACACAGTTTTACATGTAGACACAAACTTACTGTTTAACTGAAAGTGTCTTTATTTTTTTATAGGGTTCCAAGTATTGTTCACACTACTAAGCCTTCACATTTTACTGATCTTTACACTGGGAAGTTGAGTGTAAAAAAAGTTGTGCTTGTTTTCTGTATTCTGTATGCTGTATTTTTTTGTAACTTGTATACTCTATTCCTGCAACTCATCAGCCTCATTCTAAAAGATGGTACATGGATCCTAGACTTTGGTTATTAGTGAGTTCAGACATTTTCATAGGAATCCATTTTGTGATATGATAGGTGATATCCTGACTTTGGTTTATGTTCCAATAAGGTTATCTTTTTAACCAAACTGTTGCATAATTACTCCCTCTGTAAAGAAATATAAGATCTTTTAGATCACTACTTTAGTAATCTAAGATCAAAAATTTCTTTACAGAGGGCGTACAATATTTTCTGAGATTATTGGCTTTATTCTTTAGATCTCTTAGTAGAGAAGAAATGCCTCCTTATATGCTTTATATTTCAGTTCTTATAGTGCAGAAAAAAGACATGCATAGTTTTTATTGGAGAGGCCGTGCAATCAAGTATTTGTTTACTTTCCTTTTAACCAACCAATATGTTGTACATCTTCTGTTTCTTAGACCTTTCGACTCAAAAGACAACTCACGGATTTGAAAAATTCTACTATTTCTAAGATGACTGAAACATATTAGTTCTTTTGCAGGGACATGGTAAAAAGTAGCAAATTCACAAGTTGATGGAAGATGTTCTCGTGATCGCTCTTGATCAGAACATGGTTGACACATTTTGTCATATGGAAGTTGATGTTTGCTTGGCTGCTTTGTACCTAGGATATTAGCAAGCAGAAAGGCAGAAACGTATATGGTATGCAAGTGGGATCGACCCCTCTAATTTTCTATTGAAGGCAACCATCTATCACTGTCTAATTTACCTAGCTGCCATGTGTGAGGCGATGATTTTTGCTCTTGTTAGGTAATATTCACACATCCAGAATTTATTAACAAGATTTTTTGAAGTTACATGTTATGATAGCCACATAGTTGTACTCCCTCCGTCCTAAAATTCTTGTCTTAGATTTGTCTAAATACGGATGTATTTAGTTACATTTTAGGGTTGGATACATCCGTATCTAGACAAATCTAAGACAAGAATTTTGGGATGGAGGGAGTAGTAGAAAAGGAAAAAAATCAAATGATATTTCCTTGGAATAAAGGATAATGAGGGCAAAATGGCATGCTGTACTCTCGGTCTGTTGGTGATCACAATCACTGAGAATCTATTGTTCTTGCTTATACTAATGGATGTGAATATTAATACTAGGTCTGTGAATATTTATGCTAGGTCTGAATAGTTTAGTGGCCTGTAGATAGATGAACTGAGAGCATTTAGTACTTAAATGGACTACAGATGAATCAAGAACACGTAGTAAATGTAGGCATGATTTTTTCTAGAGTTATTTGCAGATAATCCTAGCAACTACTCATTGTAGACAACTCACAAATTTGAAAAAAAAAACCGCATTTCTATGATTCTCAAACATATGAGTTCTTTTTCAGGGTCAAATGGCAGAAAGTAAGCCCACAAGATGATATATGATGTTCTGCTGATCACTTTTGTTCATAACATGGTCGACACATTTTGGTCATATGGACGTTGATGTTGACTTGGTGATCAATGACTTGGCCCCATCCATACTACCCCCTCCCCCCCCCCCCCCCTCTCCCAAAATAAGTGTCTAAAGCTTAGTACGACTTTGTAGTAGAGCTAGTACAAAGTTGGGACAGTTATTTTGGGACGGAGGTAGTATTTTGTAGTAGTCAAGTGAACGGACAATTGGTTTCTTAGGAACTTGGTCATCATATTTTGTAACAGGCCACATTCTATATGTCAGACTTGTGTATTTCATAAATGGTTGTAGATAACTTGAGTGAAGAAAATTAATGGATCTTCTATATATATTGAATGAATGCATTGACCAATGCTATCTTGTGATGAGTTGAATATTATGTATCGTGTACTTCACATGAATTGAATAATATGAAGTTAATTTTGTATTAATACATGGTGCATTTCCATGTGTGCTGAAGTGTAGTACCCTGGCAACAAGTGTGTCGGCATAAGTATTGGGTGTCACACAGTCTGTTGGCATAACTCAGTGTCAGACGAACTGTTGGAATAGCTATGGACGTCGCAATATCTGTCGGAATACCACATTGTCAGATGAACTGTCGGCATAACAATGTCTGTCGGTGTAGAAATGTCTGTCGGCGTAGACCTCACCTATTGTGTCATACTGTCTGTCGGCATATATTTATCTGTTGGTAAAAACCTTTACCGGCAGGACTATAGGCGACAGCTCCTTTCCGTCGGCAAAGTTCTTCGCCAACACTAAATGTGTCGCCTTAGGTGACCTATACCGACAGATTGTTTGACGCTGCTTTGAGTGTCGTGGTGTAGTGGAAGCCCTGTGTCGGTAGAATATCATCATCGTCACCACGTCGTCGTGCTGACGGAACTCATCCCCGACACCCTGCTGGATCGGAGTCCGGGGATCGTCATCGAGCTGAACGTGTGCTGAACTCGGAGGTGCCGTACGTTCGGTACTTGGATCGGTCGGATCGTGAAGACGTACGACTACATTAACCGTGTTGTCATAACGCTTCCGCTTACGGTCTACGAGGGTACGTGGACAACACTCTCCCCTCTCGTTGCTATGCATCACCATGATCCTTGCGTGTGCGTAGGAAATTTTTTGAAATTACTACATTTCCTAACAGTTTTTACTTCGTGGAACTCCCCTAATGTCATGTTTGACCAGTATCCGATAAAATGACTCGACAACCAACCTAACACCAGGCAAAGTTTCACATTCCTAATGCACGCATAGTGAACTAAAAATGATCAATTAATGAACTGCACGGAAGAATTACATCAACCTACAAATACAAAGATATACTCCCTCCATCCCATAATATAAGAACATTTTTGACATTACACTAGTGTCAAAAATGCTCTTATATTATGGGACGGAGGGAGTAACATAAGGATGCTATAATTTGTAATTCAGGCACCATGTTCGGGGTAGCCTCCACGTTTGGGGTCGAGTCCAGCCACCCATGTGTTTTAATTCCATTCCTGTTGGGGATAAGACTTAAACATAGACTAAAGAACACCAATACATTTTTTCAACTTAATTATGCCTTTTTGTTTCTCCTTACATTTGTAGTTTCAACTTGAATTATATACACGAAATGCCTAATTTTTACTTGCAATACAACATAGACTAAATAACAAAAATAAGTTTGTCGAGACGGTGGCAGGACCGCAGGAATTCAGTAAAGCATGTGTTTGCCGAGTGCCATGTGGAAGAAACTCAGTAAACGTGCGATTTGCTGAGTGGCATCCTTTTGCCTAGTTTTTACTTCGTGGAACTCCCCTAATGTCATGTTTGACCAGTATCCGACAAAATGACTCGACAACCAACCTAACACCAGGCAAAGTTTCACATTCCTAATGCACGCATAGTGAACTAAAAATGATCAATTAATGAACTGCACGGAAGAATTACATCAACATACAAATACAAAGATATACTCCCTCCATCCATAATATAAGAACATTTTTGACATTACACTAGTGTCAAAAATGCTCTTATATTATGGGACGAAGGGAGTAACATAAGGGTGCTATAATTTGTAATTCAGGCACCACGTTCGGGGTAGCCTCCACGTTTGGGGTCGAGTCCAGCCACCCATATTTGTAATTCCATTCCTTTTGGGGGATAGGACCTAAACATAGACTAAAGAACACAAATACGTTTTTTCAACCTAATTATGCCTTTTTGTTTCTCCTTACATTTGCAGTTTCAACTTGAATTATATACACGAAATGCCTAATTTTTACTTGCAATACAACATAGACTAAGTAACAAAAATAGGTTTGTCGAGTGGGTGGCAGGAATTCAGTAAAGCATGTGTTTGTCGAGTGCCATGTGGAAGAAACTCAGTAAACGTGCGATTTGCTGAGTGGCATCCTTTTGCCTAGTTTTTACTTCGTGGAACTCCCCTAATGTCATGTTTGACCTGTATCCGACAAAATGACTCGACAACCAACCTAACACCAGGCAAAGTTTCACATTCCTAATGCACGCATAGTGAACTAAAAATGATCAATTAATGAACTGCACGGAAGAATTACATCAACATACAAATACAAAGATATACTCCCTCCATCCCATAATATAAGAACATTTTTGACATTACACTAGTGTCAAAAATGCTCTTATATTATGGGACGGAGGGAGTAACATAAGGGTGCTATAATTTGTAATTCAGGCACCACGTTCGGGGTAGCCTCCACGTTTGGGATCGAGTCCAGCCACCCATGTTTCTAATTCCATTCCTTTTGGGGGATAGGACCTAAACATAGACTAAAGAACACAAATACGTCTTTTCAACCTAATTATGCCTTTTTGTTTCTCCTTACATTTGCAGTTTCAACTTGAATTATATACACGAAATGCCTAATTTTTACTTGCAATACAACATAGACTAAATAACAAAAATAAGTTTGTCGAGTGGGTGGCAGGAATTAAGTAAAGCATGTGTTTGCCGAGTGCCATGTGAAAGAAACTCAGTAAACGTGCGATTTGCTGAGTGGCATCCTTTTGCCTAGTTTTTACTTCGTGGAACTCCCCTAATGTCATGTTTGACCTGTATCCGACAAAATGACTCGACAACCAACCTAATAACACCAGGCAAAGTTCCATATTCCTAATGCACGCACAGTGAACTAAAAATGATTGATTAATGAAATGCGGAGAAGAATCACATCAACCTACAAATACAAAGATATACTATACGATATAAGGGTGCTATGTACGCCCTAGTAGTATACAATACCACGTATCTGCCTTGATCGATGGATGATCATCGTATCCTTCCATATACGCAAATGGCGCCATTGATCGACACGCATATAACCTCCCGGTCGGTCCCCCACAAGGTATCGAAACCAATCCCCGGGCGCCATACGCAGCTGGGTGCAGGCTAGGTAGAGTAGAAGTTGTCAGACCGGTCCGTTAATGGTGGAGTGGTAGCTAGATCTCGTAAGACATTCCGACCTTGAGCAGCTGGCTTCTTGGGATGGCGAGCATCTTATCCCCTTGCCTGCAGTTCTTCCTGAGGAAGGCGTAGACGTAGTTGACGATGACTTTCTTGAGCAGCGAGGAGTGAGGCCGCGCCACCACCTCGTTCTCCCCCATGATGTACACCACCCCCTTCTCCATCTCCCTCTCGATGTACCTCTGCTCCTCCTCGATCTTGGCCATCTCCTCCAGGCTCATCTTCGCCGCCTGGAACAGCTGCTGGCTGCTCGCCGCGTACCGCCCCGACGGCACCACCTGCATTGCCAGCTCCGAGAAGGACTCGGCCGGCGTCATCATCTCCTCCGCGTAGATGGACCGCCCCTGCCTCTCCCTCTCCGTGTAGGACGCCGACGGCATCATGATCATGCCGTTCATGTTCATGCGCCCGGTGGCCCCCGACGACGTCGACCTTGCCCGAGCCAGCGCAAGGCTCTCCGTGTAGGACGCCGACGAGTAGTGCTGCTGCATCGTCATCGTCATGCTGCTGCGCCGGGTCGACCTGGCCATGCTGTCGCACCGCGAGCTCGGGTAGCTCACCTTGCCGGCCTTGGCGTCCACGTCCACGCCGTACAGGTTCACGTCGCGGATGTAGTACTGGAGGCGCTCCACCAGGTTGGCCGCGAAGTCCTTGGCCTCCTCCAGCGGGTCACGGTACCCGTACCTCGCCACGCACCGGTACAGCTTGTGCTCCCGAGGCTCCACCTGCCGGAACAGGAACCGCTCCGACATGTCCACGTGCGGCACGGGGAGGTGCTTCACGGAGACGAAGAGGAGCACGGCGTGGATGGACGGGATCTTCTCGATCAGGTGCGGGAACACCGGCGGGATCCCCTGCACGAGGTCCGTGTAGAAGAGCCCCACGCCGGGAACCTTGCGCAGGTCGCGGCCGTCCAGCAGCTCCCGCACCTTGTCCGGCGACACCGTGCGCTCCAGCTCGTACCTGTAGCGCTTCACGTGCACGTAGTGCCACACGATCATGACGGCCATGAGCACCGCCGAGATGACCACGGGGATGTACCCTCCGTGCAGGAACTTGTAGAGCACCGAGGAGAGGTAGACGGACTCGGACGCCATGAAGACAGCGAAGAAGAGCGCCACGCACCACACGTTCATCCTCCACACCAGGAGCATCACCACGGTGAGGAGCAGCGTGGTGATGAGCATGACGAGGACGACGCAGATGCCGTGCGCCTCGCCGATGACCACGGTGGTCTTGAACGCCACGGTGACGACGCAGGCGGCGAAGCCCAGCAGGAAGTTGACCTCCGGGATGTAGAGCTGGCCCTGGTACTGCTTGGAGGTGTGCAGGATCTTGACGCGCGGGAAGCATCCCAGCGCCTGCGAGTGGGAGATGGTGGCGAAGGCGCAGGAGATCATGGCCTGGCTGCCGATGATGGAGGCGGCGATGGCCAGGACGAAGGTCGGCCAGAAGAGGACCGTCGGGGTGGACCTGTAGAAGGTGTTGGCCACCTCCTCCGGGTACTTGCGGAGGAAGGCGGCCTGGCCGGCGTAGGCGAGGAGCACGGAGGGGACGAGGCCGAAGCCGAAGCTGAGCTGGATGGAGCGGATGCTGAAGTAGCCGAGGTCGGCGAAGAGAGCCTCGGTGCCGGTGAAGCAGAGGAGGATGCCGCCGAGGGAGACCCAGGCGTCCTTCTTGTTGCGGCGGAAGTAGTCGGCGATGTACTTGGGGTTGAAGGCCCGGAGGACGCCGATGTCGTGCTTGACGAGGTTGTACACGCCGACGCCGCCGATTAGGAGCAGCCAGAGGATGACGACCGGCGCGAAGAAGTAGCCCACCTTGTCTGTGCCGAAGCGCTGCACCGAGAAGAGCGCCACCAGGATGGCCACCGTGATCCACACGATCTGGTCTGCATGCATGCAACATCCGTCTGTTCTTGTTAATCTAACCCAACAGGGTACTGAATCTTCTACGAGCTTTGATCTTCTACTGCATGCATGAGCCTCGACCCTGTACGTACGCTGCTAGATGCATGTTGATGATGAAACATTTTACTCCCAACATGTAAGCTACTACTAGGCCGGAGTAGTCGTACGTATACGTTTTTTTTAAAGGAGGATGACCGCTTGCCTCTGCATTGGAAGATGCATACAGTCATTTTATTGATTATTCTCGAGGGCCTTACAATATAACACCAATATACCTGAATCTGTCATCTTGGCAGCATCTTCTACTATTTCTATCCAAATGATGAAGGTGTGCAAGCTGGGCCACTTACCCATACCTCTCACAAGACTAGTAACATCTAAAGCCGGAGGCCCGACCGAGCCATCTGTCGGGTCCGGGGCTCAAACCGGTTTGACGCACTCACATGTGTCATCGCCGCCATCTTCCACTGGTCCATCTTCAGAGCAGATTGAAGTGACAAGCTTGGTAGGTCCTCCCCCATCGACGCCACCACGACGCCAAACGACGACCTCCACCTACGCGAGCCTTGGCAGGTCCTCCGCCATTGACGCCACCACGACGCCAGCCGACGACCTCCACCTACGCGAGTCCATCTCCAAGCAACAGACGTAAATCCATGCTAGGAAAGGGCCGCACCACCGCCGTCGCCCATCACCCACAAATGCCACCCAACCCCAAGGTTCCCAGAGCGGCGCCTTCAAGAAGGGAACGAGGACGTGAGCACCGCCGCTGCCGAACAGAGTTAGGGCTTTTGCCCGGGAGACCTAGGGGAAGGTGAAGTGAGGATATCAGTCCATACCGACGCCTCCAAGGAGGGAAATGGCGCCCTCGGGCGTCGCCGTCGGCGCGACTGGTCATGGCCGGGCAGGGATATCGCCCGAACTAGATTTCCGCCACCAGCAGCACCTCCTGTACAGAACCGGCGACCAAGAGTAAGCGCGGCCCGACCATGTTGGCCCGCACGCCGAACAGGGAGGAAGGAAGGCGCCAGATCGCGCACACCGACCACCGTAGAAGCCGCCGCCGGCCGCCAACGACCACCGGATCCCGCCGCCCGCGCGGCCAGGACATCGGATCAACCACCCGCACGGCTGGCTGTTAGCCGGCCGTGCCTTGCCAATGGAGCCGCTGCTCCAGATCCGGGGTTCCACACACAGCAGCAGGGCAACCGAGGCCCCGCTGCCACCATCCTTGGCGCCCCGGGCTTGCCCGGCGGCTGCCTCAGGCGGCGGCGAGGGAGGGAGGAGGGGAGGGGGTGAGGAGGAGGGGCGGCTAGGGTTGGGAGGAGGAGCAGGGCGCCACTCTTCCCCTGGTTAAATTGGGAAATTATTTAGCGATGCACAGCAGTGATCATCGTATACGTAACGTACGAAGGTGTATGCTGTTTTGCAAGTTAGTACGATGGATGGGCGTCACATCCATTATAACTGCAAACATTAATTGAGGTTGCAATGATTCAGTGTGCGTGTCCTAGAGGTTTCACACGCCGTTAAGTATCGATAGAGATACTCCTACCATCTCAAAGAAAAAGTATGGTTTTACTGTTGCTCTTGAGTTTAGAGAGTGACAGCCTATCTATCCTGAAAACTACGTACAGAGGGACGGGATCCATGGATCGGTTCGGTTCTCGTATGCACATCTCCGAATCATGCACGATTGAAATGCAAGATTTAATGATGTTTGTGACAAGTTAACACGCACCATTCGTTCATCACTGCGTGGAGAAGATGGTGTCGACCGCTAGCGACCTATTACAAGACGTAGCTACATCTACTGTACATGTGAGGTAGCATGCAGTAGCTGAACATTATATTCAGGTGTGTGCATCTCGAGTCTGAACACAAGAGGTGGAGCACAGTAGATGTTGGGTACTGGTATGTCTGTCGAGCCTGTACTCGTACTGGTACGTGTGGATAGCAGTGAGGCTGCGTAAACACCACTATGTATACTACGTACTACTATACATACCGATGGACCGATAACTGCTGGATGGCGATGGCGCCATCCGCAAAGTCGTCTCACTTTTGCAATAATGCCTGGACGGCTGGGACTACAAGAGACCTACCTATATACACACTGACCCATCGGAAAAGGAAATGGCGGACATGGACGGATGGATGCTGTTTTTCTCGCATCAATTAATATGCCTCAAATGATTTTTGCTTTCCCTCGCTGCTCTATGCTGCGTTGCATCTAAATCACGCCACGCTACACTCCAGCTAGCTGGTCGTCGACCTCATCCATCGGGTTCACACTTGTTACCCATAAGCGGCCGGCTGATCGAGTTGTATGTGTATGATATTGATGCCTCTAGGCGCTAGTACGTACTCCCTCCGTTTTAAAATAGATGATCCAGTTTTGTACTAACACAAGGTAGACCGAAAGATACTATATATACATGGAACGTACCTGTAGTGAGGTGCGGCGCCTTCTCCTTGAGCCCTCCCACGGCGGACAGCACGGAGATGGCCGGCGTCAGGCAGGCGTCGCTGATCACCATGGCCGTGGCGAGGATGGTGAGCAGGAAGAGCGAGATGCGCACGGGCTTGCTCGTCTCCAGGAGCTCCTTCACCCGCTGCGCGCGGTACGCCGCCGGCGAGGCCAGCTGCAGCGTGGCCAGGGCGCGCCGCCGGCTGAAGGACTTGGGGTCGTCCTGCTCCAGGATGTGCAGCTCGTCCTCCGCCTGCTGGTTCGGCACCAGGCTCACCTTGGCGTGCCGCGAGATGAGAGAGTAGAGCGCGAACGTACCGCCTGCATGCATGTCATGCAAAAACTTTAATTTGGGCCTTTGGTATTGGTATATACTACTCCATCCGTTCCTAAATATAAGTCTTTCTAGAGATTACACTATTGACTACATATGGAGCAAAGTGAGTGAATCTACACTTTAAATTATGTCTATATACATCCGTATGTAGTTTGTAATGAGATCTTTAAAAAGACTTATATTTAGAAACGGAGGAAGTATCATGCATGCATGCTAACTACTGTACAGTAAAATAACCACAAACATTCCCATGCATCTACTCGATCGTAGGGTTATTTATTTATATGATGCACAATATGAGAAGTATTACTACGTTGATCGCTAACTACAGTACGAACTAGTTCTCTCTTATAATAATAATTAATTAATACTCCCTCCATTCCTAAATATTTGTCTTTCTAGGCATTTCAAATGGACACAACATACGGATGTATGTAGACTTATTTTAGAGTGTAGATTCACTCATTTTGCTTCGTATGTAGTTATTTATTGAAATCTCTAGAAAGACAAATATTTGGGAACGGAGGGAGTAACAACAAACACATGGACGGCCACTCGACCCACTTCATTTTGGAAAACCTTGTGTTTTAGGAAGAGACGACAAGAGACGGTGGTGTACCATGCATGCACCAAACGATCAGTTTTGCCGTTGGGTCGGGGGTCGAATTAAGCTGCTGGTACATGCAGATGCTGCGTCAATTTGCTGCATGCTAAGGTAGCTAGCTAGGTGCACCGAACGTACGTGTAACACGTCGCGCAATCTAATTACTAGTACGATCGAGTACAAAGAAAGAAGAAATAGGAAGAAGATGAAGCGAGGAAGGAAATCTGCGTGCGTGCGTGCGTACCGTCCCCGTCGTCGTTGGCGCGGAGGGCGATGTAGACGTACTTGACCATGGTGAAGAGTATGAAGCTGTAGATGATGAGGGAGAGGACGCCGAGGAGGTCGTCGGTGTGCCGGACGCCGGCGGTGAAGGTGCTGGAGTAGACGTAGAGGGGCGACGTGCCGATGTCGCCGTAGAGCACGCCGACGCACTGGAACGCGAGGCGCAGCGTCTTGCCCCACCGCTCATGGCCGTGGTGGCTGGCGCCGCCGGCCCTGGAGGCGTCCCGGTACAGCGAGTCCTGCCGCTGCACCACCTCCGGCATGTCCAGCGCGCACTCCACCTCCAGTACCTCATCATCACCACCCTTGTGTTGCTGCTCAGCCATCGATCGATCCTACCAGCCGGCTAGATGACTAAGCTTAATTGTTGAGAAGGATCCAAGAAGTAAGGGTGTAATTGGCTCGTGGAATAACATGCCAATATCTAGCTAGCTTGGTGCTCCTGGATGGATCTAGTCTCTCATGGCCTCGCCATGCAACCTTCCCTTTTATAATGATAATGAGCAGAGCTCTCTGGTTAGAGTTAGCGCGCGGTACTAGTTGTGGATCGCTGCGCTGGAGTATGTGAACGGCAGGGTAGCAATTAATTAAGCTGCTACTGTGCGGAGTACATACGTGCTGCTGTGCTATGCGACCCGACCTGGATACGTTTTCAGATGGACGTTGATGGATCAACAGATTCCGTCCCCGCAATGGCTTTGGCTTTGGCTTGGCTAGCTTACTTTTCGCCCATCACCCTTCGCGACTCATGGCGTCAGCGTCGGGCTCGGGCCACAAGGGAACTAGCCGTGTGATCATAATTCATTGCTGTAGCTGTTGCTACGCCAAAGGATATCAAAAATCGATATCTTTCCATCACCATGCGGTCTGTTTCAGCTTGGATCCACGAATTCAACCACGCGTAGACGGACCTTGGATTCAGATGCATGACCTCATGTCCGCCGCACGTACCTATGTCGAGTGAGAAAAACGCTAATACCTACCTATGTTGCTTGGATCCACTCATTGACCTCGGTGCAAGATCGTCCATCATCTCTTGTAGCTCTCCGTCCAGAGATATACTACGTACTAGTGGATTCAGTCGGGTTGTCTCTCTTCTGTCTGGCCTTTATCTGTACATGGCTCTGTTTTCCTCAAGTAACCCACTACTATGCTCTCCCATCTCTTCTTCCTCGGCTACGAGCATAGTACACAGGAAGCGCCATACATGCCTAGCTTGTTTACCACAAAAATAGTCTCCGCCATTATAGTTTCCTTGACAAATTAGTAGTATTAACACTGACATGCATGTCCTTCTTTTACAACACTGACATGTCCTTTTTTCTCTGAACAACTCAACACGTAATCTGTAGTAGTAGTACGTCCTAGATTTCTGGTGGAGATTATGCAAGCTAGCTTATTGATTATTTATTAATTGTTCCAGGTATTGCTCTGTAGGTTTCTCGCCGATAAGCAAGTGTGCTTGCTTACCAGATTAATTCAACTGAAGATAGCCAAGGACAGGCTACCAAGTTAGTTAAGAGTGGACACACCGGGGAATGGGTTAGCTAGCGCGAGGCACCAAACGCATCAGCCAACCAAAGCGATGCCCCACGACGCCTAATTTATCAGATTGCGACCTGAAGAACGTGATCTCTCCCATGTATTTTCTTCAATTATCCAAGAAACAAACCATTAAGGTGCACAGTAATTAATTGTTAGAAGCAAACCTTAATATTCAAGTTAGCGGCATGTTCATACAAGACGCTTTGCCAAGTTCCGTAAGGCTACTGTATTATTTGTTTCACTGTCATAACTGTGGCATGCACACTTTCTTAGTGGCGATTTTCAACCAGCACAGCGAAGGCCTTGTATTTTTTGTTAAACTTTTGTCTAACTTGTGTGACCAATTTTCCCGCCACACTGTTTGTGGCTTGACGGAGTTTGCCACTAAAATAAATGTGACAACGTATATATAGCTATGAATCATGCATGCCTTAAACCTGGCTCTTGTTTCATGATACGCATATGCGTAACTTGTAACTATATTCAGATTTGAGACTTCAATTTCATCCATTGATGCTCTTTATATCGAATTAGTTGCCGCATGGATCCATGTAGCGACATACTGTGCTAGCTAGGTACTAGGGGCTAGGTGCAGGATCATGTATCCTGCTTGAAGAAGCGTTCATACCATGATAGGTTGACAGAAAGGGACAGCCAGCTAGCTAGCCAACAAAGCCATAAAGAATCAAACCAACATGATCCGTACCAAGTTTTTCTTTTAGGGAAACATCAGGACTATGCTGCGTTTTTCTATATTAATTTTCAAAATAATAAGTACAAAAAATAGGTCCAAAAAAGGAAAGAGAAACTATACAAGCTACAGATACAAATACAACAACAACAACAACAACAACAACAACAGAAGAGCTTGTTCAGCGACAAAGGCTCAAAGCTATACAAAGGACTTCACCCAATTCTCTAAGCTGTTGTAGTTCTTCCTTGTCGCTCTGATCACAATCTAGCTATTTCTTAATTTTCTCCTGCAATTATATAAGCTTGGTGCAATGCCCTTGAAAATACAATCATTCCTCGTGGTCCAGATTGCCCAAGAGACCAAGATGATTAATTCTAGAGAAAAGGAACACGCAATTGTGTCTTAATAAGATTTATCTCTGCTTTGAAACCTTCAAGGGTGGGTGTCCAGCTTGGGCATAAACAAGATGTTGGTGCAATGGTTTGGCCCTTGGGTTTTGGAGATTGTTATCAGAAACAATAAGTGACATATTTGTTTACTAGTGCACACAGACAGAAATAGTCCCTGGCGTATCGAAAAGGATGTTGCGTTCTAATGTGAAGTTTGAGGAACTTCACCAAGAAGTATCTGCGTTGTAGAGAAGAGAGGGATATGTTTCAAGAAGAAACTATACCGAGAAAATTGTGTGACGGAGTTGACCCCTTAAAATATTGCTGAAGTGAAGCAAATGTTCTTCATTGTGCCCGAGAAGAAATGGCTGCAGTCAAGAACTTTGGAGGCGAAGCGAAGACGTAGTATTTGTTTCGTTGTTCTTCTTTCTCTTATTTGAGACATAGAATCACCATACTACTAAAAGGGGTATAGGTATTCGGGACTTAAGACTGTTGTGATGCTTAGCCGAAACCTATGAAAGATTGTGAGAAGTCTCTTTGTGCTTCGAATCTTTACTTGTTAGCCAGAGATATTGTTCTTCTGGGCTGCTAGAGATATGTTTCAGATCGAGGAGTCAACTTTACTTGTTCCTCAAGAAAATTTACAGTGTGCTTGAAACCCGACCATTGGAAATGTGCCGGTTGGCCATTGGCTCGACTACGTGTCCAAAATGGTCATTTCCCTGCTGGGAAGGCTACGACTATAAATAGCCTCCCGGTCCAAAGTAAATCTTTGGCTGCTTCGCTTGAATTTCCGAGAAGATTGATTGAGCACTCCTCTTCGAGATATTTGAGTTTAAAATCCACTAAGAGAAAATCAATCGAAACTTAGATACTGGTTGAGCATCACGGTATATACAAGTTGAGAGTTGCACACTCTCTAGACATATAGGTGTCGACTTGAGTGTCGAAGATTAATTGTCTTCATCAAGCTAAAGTCTTCAACAATTAAGAGTAATTGTGGTTCACGAAGCAATGGAGATTGCCATTAAGTATCTACCTGGAGTGAAATCGGGTGAAGTCTGACCAGCTTCACGTTGAAGGAGAATAGGACACAAAGAGGTTTGCTCCGGTGTTCATTCACAAGTCCCTCCAACTAGACGTAGCCCTTTTGAAGAAGAGTGAACTGGTCTACCAAATTATCTGTCGCCATCGAGCACTACTGGTTATTTCTATGCTACTGCAACTCTATCAGTAGTTTATCTTCTGTGCACCATGTCCCGATAGATATCTCTCTAATCTTTTTTTCTCCTCTGTTTGTTATATGATCTATGGTAATATTGTTTAGTGTATTTGAATTTGTTGTGCTCAAAGTTGTTTGTCTGCATGCTCGTCTATTGATCATTTGGTGTTACTTTGTCATTTAGCTGAGTCATGCTCTGGTGAACATTTCTTAGTAGATTGTTTGTTTCATGATATGTTTGTTAATATTGTTCATCGATGTTCTTTGTCATGTTTCCTTTCCGTGTTACCATTATCATTGTGGAAGTACCATGCCACTATACTAGGAAGATTATCATCACTTTCATCGAAAGTTTTGCTTATTCTTACTGGTTTAGCCTATTTATTCTCATGTGCCCATTCTGATTTAGTTTGAGTGCTCCTGCTGTAGTTTTATTTTTCCTTGTGCTGAGTTGAGAGAACTAAAGTTTCGAAAGGAATTTTAAATCTCCCCCCTCTAATCTATATACTCCCAATCCTACACAAGACCAGCAGATCTAAGCAAAAGGGTAATGGAAAAAGAGGTGATCCCTAGTTTTGAGTACCTGCATGTTACACAAAACACAAGAATAGTCATGAATAGAAAAAAATTAATTCTATGAAGTAAGGCTCTTGTGTTGAGTCTGTTATTGACCAACAACGAGAAAAAGAATTTGTGCTTCAGCTGACGTCATGTGTTCCAAATCCATTTAATGACATGTGGGACCATATGCTCTCCCATTAGAAATGTGTATGTGTTGGAAACTTGAAACTTGGGATCTCTAGAAGGATATTGTTATATATCTTCAGTTGCAGAGAGTAGCATCTCATTAAACATTAGTATCAACTGATTGGATTGGTCATAAGCCTCTTCAAAAAGAGGAAGATGAAAATGGTCAAATAAATCGTCCATAATCCATAGTTGGGAGATATTTATGTTCAAGCTTCTTCAATAGGAGTGCGGATGTGGCCATTGTTGTGTTGGGGGGCATTCCAGCTATTTGACCAAAATAGGATGGAATGTCCACTTTCCACATGACATCTTGCCTTACCCTTGTATGTAGAGAGCAACTTGATGTAGTCCCCTCCACCAAAAAGTGCAACTAGTCTGTTGATCAGTTGGTTCTGTGTTAAGGTTGTAGGCTACCCAGACTAAGTGAACTCAAGGGACATCATGGTGATTGAAGAATTTATGGAGCATCTTGAGCAGCAAGCTCTTCTTTTGAATTTGGAGAGTTATAATGCCAAGGTCATCTTTCTCTTTAGGCCTACAAATCAAATCCCAAGCAACTAGAGGGGCATTTATCTTTTCTAAATCTCGCCTCTCCAGAAAAGGTGCTTCCTATATTTATCCAATTATGCAGTGATTCCTTCATATAGCAACAAGCAACTCATAATAAACGTTGGCAGAGAGGATAGCACAACATAGACCATTAAAAGTCTACCATCATCGCTGAAATATTTAGAGCATACACTTAATCCTCTCTGGCTCCTCTCAATTAGGAAAGGACATAATTAGTTCCTACATACCGGTCGGTTTGAAAAAAAAGTAGATTCTAGATATATATAGTCAGATGTTGGTCTCATTAGAGGGTCGCTCTGTTAGTGCTAGAATAATAAAAGAGAGCTTAAGTCCAACATATAAAAGAAGGAGATAGTAACATGCAATATTTTCATTTGGTGGCTAACGGGAGTCATCAAGAACAAAGGGTTTTTAGATTAAACGAAGATGATGGTGCCATAGAAGGGGAGGAGTAGATTAAAAAGTACACCACAAAGTACTATAGTGGCTAGTTTGTGGCGCCTGATGAAGGATAAGTTTGCTTGATGTGTTAAGAAGGCAGGGCATTCCTCAAGTCTCCTCCCAAGCAGATGACGTTGTTTCTACCGAATTTAGGGAAACTAGAGATTAAGGATGCCATTTTCCAAATGAGGCACAATAAGTCTCCTGGTATGAGTGATTTCACAACTTAGTTTTACTATAACTTTTGGAAGTGATAAAGGGTTATATCCTGGCTCTCTTTCCCTACTTTCATAAGGCAATTCTTCCACATGAGTTCACATTTTGGAGCCATCACTATTCTCCCAAAGGGCCCGAAGCCATCCAAGATTCAACAATTCAGACCAATTTGGTTATTCATTGTGAAGTTTAAGATTTCAATGTAAGTAGATATCAAATGCATATCCTAGGTGGTGCTTGATGTCATTTAACCAACATAAACATATTCCCTTTGTTGGGTCTTTGTATCACAGATAGAATTTTTATTTTACAGGAAACCATCATGAGCTCCACAAGAAAAAAAAGGGATGGAATGATATCTAGATTTGAATTTATGAAGGCATATGATAAAGTGCGTTGGTTTTCCTCCGCCAAGTCTTGCGAGTGGATTTGTCCTATGTGGTGTGGGTGGATAATTTTGTTCAGATGGGCAATGTAGGGCTAGAATTTAATTGTGGGTTTTTTCTTCCAAAAGAAAAGGACTCGACACGGGGGGCTATTGATTCTCTAATGTATTTAATATTGTGGCTTACATATCGCTCTACACATCAATAGATATCAAGGCTAAAGAGGAGGGGATATTAGTTGTTTGATCCGGTATATGGTGCAATGTTTGATCCGGCATATGGTGCAATGGTGGATAATGATTCTGCAGTTCAAGCAATGGATCTTCTTTGTGGACCATGAATTGGAGAAAAGTGCTAATTTAAAATTAACTTTGAGTGTTTTGAGCAGCTATCATGACTAAAATGTACTCCCTTTGTTTCATAATAAGTGCAGTGGTTTTAGTTCAAATTTGAATTGAAGTAAAACCACTGCACATATTATGAATCGGACAAAGTAGCTTTGAAAAAAGTATACCGGAGTTGGGTCATTTCTCTTTAAGTATCTTAGCGTCTCTATGCACTTTCACAAGCTCCACAACTAGATCGGAGAATCTTAAAGACTACTTTGAGAAACACATGAGAATGTTGCGAACTAGAAAGTATCATCTGATAATTAGTTCGTGATATGTTGAGAAGACATATATTTATTATGAAGTTTAATTAAGTTCATTCCCAATTCTTTAATTATGCTCTAGGAATACGATGAGTGTATTTCATGCCCATTATTTACTAAGTTTAATGTTGATTTTCTCAAGAATTTCTCTTGGATTATCCCTTAAGTTGCCTACGAATCCTGTTTTTTTTTTTTTTTGCCGACCTGATAGAGAAAAGGGGGAATCGATGGTTCTTCATAATCTACTCCCAATTGGGAGCATTTCCACATGTGGTGTGTCATCAACAACCAAGCTAGACCGAGTTGAGCAATATGACAATACTAGGTCATATTGGGGTGCCTTCGTAATGTCAAACCGATGATCTTTTTTTTTTTGTGCAGGTGAAACCGATGATCTTCAATGCATGAAGGCACCCCAGGCCCAAAGCAATCTCGACACTAAGCCACGGAACATAATTTTTGTGTAGAGAATGGATACAAGTATGCGCGTATAAATTTTAGACCTTAAACATAATTGTACGTGACCTGATTGTTTAAACTCTGTTAGAATTAATCCGAGGCACTCCATTGATCTACCGAGGACCAAGCAATCACACGAGGCACGGCACCGAGATTTGTTAACGAGGTTCACCGATATGGCTACACCCCCGGGGCATGACTACGGGCGCTCCTTCCCGTGACACCGTCACAATACCGCACCCTGGTCGCCCGGGCGCCGGCACACGCCGCCGGCTCCCCCGCGTGCCCGTGCTATTATGTTGGCATAGATTACATCGTGTGTCTACCCCCGCTATATATGAGAGGCCTAGGATACAAGTGTCCTACTTGGACACGACTCTGTATGCTGTCTACACACCGTACGACTCCAAGTCCAACTGTAACCTAACTTGTACAATAATATTCGACACAACTCTAACAAACTCCACCTTGGTGAATATTCTCCACCACCTTGAATTCGTCCGTGCGTCGAACCTCCATGTACATTGGACTTGAGATACGCCATGAGCACCGCTGCTACTCCCAGACTCCATGTGACTCCACCTGCAACTGTAGTCCCTTCTCGTCTTCTTCACAGTCAACACTTGAGCAAAGTTAAGTTTTTCATTACTCTACTTTGTGCTGCCAACTTCCGGAGTTTCCGTTCAACGCCATCACACACCGATAACTTATCTGCATGAAAAATGAACAACTCACATATTGGATGTCACATACAAGAGTTACCTGAACTCAACATCACCACTCTTTCTTGACCGTCTGTCTGAAACTTGAAGGAATTTCACCGTCGCCCTGTGTTACCCTGAGTCAAATTCGCAGTTGTCTCACCCTTCTTCCGGATAGTCTCTGACATGTCCCACAGCTATAGCACTCCGCCTTCTTCTGTATTTGTCATCCGCACTTTGCGAAGTGCACTGAACACCACAGTATATGCGGCCATGTACTCTCTCAGCCTTTGACAATTTCAGACTTTCCGCCACTTTCTCAGATTCTCCATGGTCAACTCCTGTCCATCAACTAGCACCGATAGATCCAGTCACCAACTTGAATCTGGTACTCGTCAACACTGCTTCAGCACCCTCGCACACTTTGTCTGACCACATGTCTGACCACCAGTGCCTTGGTATGTCGCTGTGTCCCGTGCTTACCGCACGCCTCGCCGCTATCACCGCGTCGAGCCTCTGCTGTCC
Organism: Triticum timopheevii; assembly: GCA_963921465.1. Lineage (NCBI taxonomy): Eukaryota > Viridiplantae > Streptophyta > Magnoliopsida > Poales > Poaceae > Triticum > Triticum timopheevii. Next base: position 353,771,310 of record OY997264.1, read on the forward strand.
TGGTCGAGTCTCCCGGGTAGCTAGCCCCACACTGCCTCAACCCCTACTGCAGAGAACCACCGATCATTACCGACCGATGCCGAGTATCACGTCTCCATCAGACCACTGGTACCCAGTCCGATCCACGTGTCTCTCGCTATCCCGCTGAAATAGGCTTCGACTCTCCGTTAACTTACGTCGTAGCCCCTCCATCAGCACAGAGTGTAGTCATCCGTCAGACTCCAGCTCCACCTTCAACATGACTCCATGGTGGTTGTACGTGCCACCCTCCTGCGCCCTGTCGACTCCAAGCTCTCATGTGCACCGTCTTGAACCAACCCTGCGCAATAGTCTGTCGAAGCCGCACAAGCCCTCAAGCCTGCACCACGTGTTTCCACGCCCAGAAGTCGGCCACCATCAGCATCACGCTCTTATGTCGTCGTCGCTGAAATCACGGCCGTCTTCTGCTTTGACCGACATCCCCGTCGGTCCGTCAGACAGTCCAGTCCAACCCAGCTGAAATTATCCGACTGCAACCATGCTCCACCCTGCGTCGTGCCCGCCCCGCACTTGTCCGTGCATTGCTTGACGCCATGTGTTTGCATGATCCTGCCATGACGCGCTCCAGACTCGTCCAAGCCTTATACGCACGTCGCCATCCTCGGTTCCTGTTTGACTACCAGTCGAACAACACCACTGCTGCCATGCCGATCTCCTTAGCGTACGAAGCAAAAGAACCCAAAACTAGTCCCTGTAGTCTCTTGTGTACGTGTGCAATCAACTCAAACAATTTCATCCACACCTGTAGCACCATGTGACTTCCTGACTAATTTTCTTGTTCTATTCTTTTCCACGCGTGAGATCAACACGCTAGTAACCAGCAGATTCCAAGTTCCAACACGCGGTAATACCTTCCAGAACCGAATTTTTCCTTAAACAAATCTCTCGTACGCACGTCCAGCTCCTTTGCCTATGAGCCAACCAACTACGCAGCCACGTGCCCTGGGCCTCCAGTTCAGCCAGCGTCCAGCCACCAATGCCGGTGGATCCCTACTGCCGTGCTGGTACGTGCATACGCCACGCGCCGTCGGCACGCCTGCACGCACCGATCTGTGGATCTGCCACGCAAACATGCCTTGACTAGCATGCACAACCCAGCTGGCCTCACGTACGCGTATACACGTACTTCCTGCGCTGCATGGCTGCACGCCTGCTTCGTGCACCCATCGCCGTCCCTAATCCTGGATCTTCCGAGTCGCCGAGAAATCCCTGATCTCTACTTTGATCTCTTGATCCGATCTGGAGCGCTTACGTGCCACGCCCGCTGCTACTGCACCACCTGCCGAACGCTACTTCCAATGCCGCACACTTTCGATCTCATCGAAACCGTCTCCGATTGCTTTGATCTCCATGCCATAAACTATAACACGCCCTTGACGACTTCGTTCCGGATCTGGCTCCAGCAATTCAGATCGTCCGCTTCACGCATGCAACTTTGACATCAAATCCATCCTCTAAATCAAACCACGGCCTCAAATCGAACATTGCTCATGATACCACTTGTTAGAATTAATCCGAGGCACTCCATTGATCTACCGAGGACCAAGCAATCACACGAGGCACGACACCGAGATTTGTTAACGAGGTTCACCGATATGGCTACATCCCCGGGGCATGACTACGGGCGCTCCTCCCCGTGACACCGTCACAATACCGCACCCTGGTCGCCCGGGCGCCGGCACACGCCGCCGGCTCCCCCGCGTGCCCGTGCTATTATGTTGGCATAGATTACATCGTGTGTCTACCCCCGCTATATATGAGAGGCCTAGGATACAAGTGTCATACTTGGACACGACTCCGTATGCTGTCTACACACCGTACGACTCCAAGTCTAACTGTAACCTAACTTGTACAATAATATTCGACACAACTCTAACAAACTCAGAACTTAAAAATAATTGCACAGGTCTAAAATGTATACGCGCATACTTGTATCCATTCTCTACATTCACGATTTTTGTGTAATATTTTGAAAATTACTAATCATGTTTAAAAAAATGTGTGTCTACGATCCGATGAACATTTTCCAATTTCCATAGCAGTGCCATAGTGGTGTAGATGTAACATGTCGATTTCCACGTAGATCAATGCGAGGCGCTTTCATTTCCATCTCCAGGATGTGAAGCGAGAAATGAGAATCTCGATCCGAAGATATCTGTATATATACGCCCTTGTCATCATAGATACATATGTCAGTGTCGTAATTGTTTTTGTCAAGGGGCCAGGAAAACGTGATGATCGGGCGAGATTAATTGTTATGATCGCGCGCGTGACAGGGTCTCTAGGTAGCCTGCATGCTTATCGTTCACACTCCTCGCAGGTCTAGTCATGTAAGTCCACCTTCCGAATTAATACCTTCATTTTTCCGACAGCTCTAGGTGCTCTTATCGTTAACGTAGAATCTATATATACCAGATGATACTCAGTGTGTTGCTATAGAATTTGGTTAAGGTATATTTCAATGAGATTTGGTTGTATGAATCACCATATCTTGATTAATAATATATGAACTGAAACTCAAAATACATTTTATATTTTATATTTTATTATTCTATCATTGAAAGCATGTGTGCATACTGAGACAAAATGAAAATGGGGTTTTATCATTTAAACCACTAGTTGTGTCCCACTACTCAGTTTTGCCACTAGAAATTACAGTTGCTCAAAAGTGCCATCGCTTCGTTAGGTGCACGCCCAAAAATTCCACGGGACACCATTACTGTCAGCTCAAATCTCGTTTGTCATGTTACACCGACATAAATACCTATTGACCAATATGTCAGCTCTTCCTCTATATCACTACAATAAAGTGTGGGTCACACTCCCAACAACGTTCTTATTTTCCTATAAAATTATTCACTTGCTTACTCCTGACAAGTGGGGGTGCCACACTTATCATTGTGAGATAGAGAGAACTGACACATGGGTTTTGGGGTATTTTTGTAATATACATGGCCAACGGGTTTGACCTGACAATAACGATGTCTAATGGAATTTTTGAGCAAACATCTAAGAGAATGAGGACATCTTTGAGATATTTAATAGCATATTTGAGCAAGCATCTCATGGAATGATGACATTTTTGAGCAGTTGTAAGTTCTAATGGCAAAACTGAGTAGTGGGGCACAACTAGTGGCATAAATGATAAAAACCCAAAAATGAGGATCAACTAATAATGAATTTTTACATGCATGATTTGGTGTGCCTTTAATGATGTGGCATGTGTACACGGTAAGATAATAAAATAGCGAGGATCAACTATTTAAGTATATAGGATTCAAATTGAAAATCAATCAAATATTTACGGAAAATCACCCAAATCTATTATAAAAGCTCACTAGAATAGAAAATACCCTAAACTTAATTAAAATTTCATTGAGGTCCCTAGACCACCGAATGACCACTACTGCTGCCAGAGCGCGTCATTGACACGCTGTTGTCACCGCTCCCCAATCCGAGCCGACCTGACTTTGTTGATGACAACCGGAAAGTCTTTGTGCGCGTGCCCCTAGGGAACAATGCCCTGGAGCCATAATCCTCGCCATTGAACCCTTGAATCGATCAAAACTGCCTAACACCTGATCTCGTCGTCCCACACACACGACGAGAAACGTTAACCTTTTTGTGAAAAGGATAGATCTACTATAAAGATTCACAAGAAGTACAAAACACCCCAAACGAACGATCATTGCCGCCGCCAGAATGAGCCGCCAACGTGTTGTTATCATCCCTCCCATATCGGAGACGGCTTAACATTGTCAATGAAAGTTGTGAAGTCTTCGTGCCCCTAAGGATCAGTGCCCCGGAGACACAGTCATCGTCGTAGAATCATTGAATCGATGTGAGGGAATTGACATCAAATTTCGCCATCGTCTGCGCAAGGCGAGAAATCCTACCTCGCCGCCCTGAGGAGCTGACAACAATATAAGCTGGATCTCCATCTAATATGTCCTGACGGACGAACTTGAGAAGGATCGTAGGTTAGAAGACTGACTCAAAGAACAAGCGCCACCATCTATCGGGACCTATCTACTAGATGAGCCAAGACACCAAGATTCTCCTTCCCACCCCCGCCCACCGGAGTGACAAGCAAAGGAGAGGCGAATCCACGGGCTCGTCGAGGGGAAGAAGACTTTCCCCTAGTGCCTCGAGAGGGGAAAGAAATATGCGGACTTATTGAGATATGCTATTCCAAGAAAATGATGGGGAACGAAGCATGAAAATAAAAAATCCTACGAAACACCCAAGATCTAATCTAGGAGATGTATAGCAACGAGAGGGGAGCGTGTCTACACACCCTTGTAGACCGAAAGCGGAAGCGTATATAACGCAGTTGATATAGTCGTACTCGTCGTGATTCAGTCATAATCCAATTCGATCTAACGTTGAAAGGACGGCACCTCCGCGTTCAGCACACATGCGGCTCGATAACGCATCCTTCTTCTTGATCCGGCAAGCAAGAGAGGAGAAGTAGATGGGATATCAACCAGCACGACGGCGTGGTGGAGATGGTGGTGGAGCAATCCCGGCAGGGCTTCGCCAAACGCTGCCGGAACCAATCTGAGGAGAAAACGAAGTGTTGGGAGAGGTAGGGCTGCTGTCGGGGCATGGGATTTGGTGTATCCAGCCTATCCCTCTCCCCCACTATTTATAGGAGACAAAGGGGAGGCCTAGGGCGCAGCCTTGGCCCCTCCAAGGGAGGGGCGCCGACCTAGGGAGGAGTCCTCCCTTCCCAAGGCACCTAGGGGGGTGCCTTCCTCCCTTAGGACTCTTCCCCTTCTCCATGTTCTAGGCGCATATGCCTCTTGGGGCTGGTGCCACTCGCCCATGTAGGCCAAGGCGCACCCCCAACATCCCGTGTGGGCCCCCGGGGCAGGTGGACCCCTGGACCCCTTTTGGCACTCCCGGTACAATGTCGATAATGCCCGAAACTTTTCCGGCGACCAAAACAGGACTTCCTATATATGAATATTTACCTCCGGACCATTTCGAAGCTCCTCGTGATGTCCGGGATCTCATCCGGGACTCCGAACAATATTTGGTTACCAATGCATATATCCTAATACTACTCTAGCGTCATCAAACGTTAAGCGTGCGGACCCTACGGGTTCGAGAATCATGTAGACATGGCTAAGACACCTCTCCGGTCAATAACCAATAGCGGGACCTAGATGCCCATATTGGTTCATACATATTCCATGAAGATCTTTATCGGCTGAACCACGATGTCAAGGATTCAATCAATCCCGTATGCAATTCCCTTTGTCCGGCGATAGGTTACTTGTCTAAGATTAGATCGTCGGTATCTCCATACCTAGTTCAATTTTGGTACCAACAAGTCTCTTTACTTGTTCCGTAATACAAGATACCGTGACTAAGCTCATTAGTCACATGAAGCTTCTTATGATGTTGTATTACCGAGAGGGCCCAGAGATATCTTCTGTCACACGAAGCGACAAATCCCAGTCTCGATCCATGCAACTCAACAGACACCTTCGGAGATACCTTTAGAGCATCTTTATGATCACCCAGTTACGAGGTGACGTTTGATAGCACTCAAGCCATTCCTCTGGTATCCGGGAGTGGCATGATCTCATGGTCTAAAGAACAAATACTTGACATGAAGAAAGCTATAGCAAATAACTAAATGATCTGATGGTAAGTTTACGGCTGGGTTTGTCCATCACATCATTCTCCTAATGATGTGATCCCGTTATCAAATGAGAACTCATGTCCATGGTTAGGAAACCTTAAACATCTTTGATTAACGAGCTAGTCTAGTAGAGGCTTACTAGGGACACAATGTTGTTTATGTATTCACACATGTATTTAAGTTTCTGGTCAATACAATTCTAGCATGAACAATAAACATTTATCATGAACGGTAAATATGATAATAACCATTTTATTATTGCCTCTAGGGCATATTTCCAACAGAAAACCCATGCCCTTCTATCAAGAATTGTGTTCACCGAAAAAGGCTTTCGCCCAGCTTTACATATAAAGCAACAAGCACCAACCAACATTCAAACCGATACAAACACAACACAACACCCCAACACCAGCACCCACCCAAGGCTAGATACATAGGCGCAAAGAGCTTCAATAACACAGTGAGCGACTCAAAGTAGCCTACAAAATGTCAGTAAGCATCACTACAGAGCCGCCGGAGCCCTTACCGGTGAAGATACTATGAAGAGGTGAAGTTGAGAGTCGACGAAACCGTGAGCTCCAGGACGGTGCCTTCAAGAAGGACACGACACCGAATCGTCGCCACCGTCTGATCCAAAGATCACGATTTTCAACTAGAGAAGACAAAGGGAAAGGAGCAACCACAACAGAGACTTCAGGAAGATGATGACATCCATAGGCGTCGCCTTCGCCGGTCCGGCCAAAGCCAGACATTTTATAGGTTTTCACCCCTGGAGGCAGTTTTCACCCCTGAAAGCATACTCCACCTTCACCCATGAGGTGGCCAGGTACATGGAGCACCGCAACACATGACCATAGAACATCGAAACACCATCCACCACACCGCCCAAGCGGCCATGGCTGCTAGCCGCCTGCACCTGAGCCACGGGCTCAGCCCACAAGCATCATGGCTCCCACCACCCGGCCGCTGCCTAGGGAAACCCAAAGTCCCATATGTCCTCCATGACTGCAAGCGATGAGCCGACCGGGAAGCTCCAAGTGCCGACAGAGCCGCCAACGATCGGAAAGATGAGATTGATCGGGGCGCCACTAAGTCATAGAAGAGGTGAAGCAGGTGCGGGCCACGTCGACGCCGGGCACCCTTGCCGGTGACAGGTGGTCCGACCGCATTGGCGCCACACATCTCTCCCACCACCTCTCCAAGCGCCACCCCTTGCGACGCCTAACTGCAGCTCCCGGCCTGGATCCGCAACTGGCCCGTCTCGGCCATCCGCCCAATGACGTGAGGTACTGGACCGACCACAACTTGCAGCCGCTAAAGGGCACTAGAGATCACCACCAGAGCCATGCACGAATGGACCGACACCAGATCAAATCCAGCCGTAGCCACGAAACAACCCTCACCGCCACCATGGGCTGCCACCACGCCATCACATCCCATCACCGTGCACCAACCAGGACCATCGTTGCCCCCACCCCGAGTCGCCCGCCGACGACCAGGGCGAGATCCGGGCGGATCAGACCCGTGCCCAACAAGCGACCTCCACCACGCCACATACGACCAACCGGGGAGGTCGAGGGCTAGTCGCACACCCTCCAGATCTTGCCCAGCCGCGGCGCCAACCGCTGGATCTTACGAAGCTCACACAAAGCCAGCCGCCCCGCCATCCCACCGCACCGGCCCGCCCTGCCACGCAGCCGTCGCCATGCAGCCGCGCCACCTAGCCGAAGGCCCAGCTGCCCGATATGATATGATGTTTCTCCTTTATGTTTCAGATTACATGTCTAGTTTCACCACTCAGCTACTTGATTCGATTACCATATCTATTTTGATTATCATGTGTTATTTATCTACTGTTATTTTTATTTTAATTTAATGAAAAATTACTCAACTATTCAATAATTCTCTTTGTTGATCTCCGATGTGTGGCGCATACATGTAGGGCAGATTATGGTGCATTACAATTCAAGGCCGCTACTCCCTCTGATCAAAAATAAATACCGGGTTTTAATTCAAATTTAAGCTTATTTCCAAACGTATGAAATGCTACTTTTAGAGCTACTGTCTAGAGAAGGAGCGAAGCATGTGGAGAAAGTATTGCAGATTATATGTTCCTGGTCCTAGGCAAAGGCATAGCTTCCATGCATTTCTGGCCGTTGGATATGTCTGGTCCAGCGGTGCTATTTATTCCAGATTAACTTCCCATTGAGGTAATTCAACGGACGTCATTCGTTCATATTGCTACACTGTACAGGAGTATAGGTCCAGATGAATGCTGCCAAAAGTCAACTTTTGTTGTCTTCTTTAAAATTTGCGAGACTGACGCACGCTTGCTGCCAAAGGTAGCGCCAAATCGACGTACGCACTACACTGATCACACGAATGGACAAAACCAAATCGACGTTGTTTGCAGCTAGCTAAATTGACCCAGCTAGCTAGCTACAGCACGTAGCTGCAATGCTTTGGCTGAGTTGACTACGAAGGTGTGCACTCTTTGATCTTTCTTCAAAGCTTCTCCACGACAGATTGTGTATGTGGAGCACATGAGACCACGTGAATGTCTTGCATTTTACTCACTCGGCTGCAATTAAGGCATGCCAACCCACCCCGGTCTGGTGTCACAGTTTTGCCACGTGGATCTTCTGTTCGCTTTGCAGACACACATAAGTAGTAGCTCCATAATCCATAGCATGCATTATTGAACTTAAGCAAGTTACAATCTTACAGATGGGTGGAGCATCCAGAGTGGGCAAACGAGAATCTAACTAAATTATATCCGTGTCCAATAATATTGTCCACGTGTATGAGAGAGATGATATAGAGTAAAAAAACAAACTACTCTGTGTACGGTCATTTCTCACGTGCAAGGTCCTCCACTATGTAGGTCGAAATTAGTGTCAAAATCACTTTTGCTTCATTTGACACCGGTGCCCTCCGTAGAGAGTAGGTGCAACTCACGATATATTCATATACATGCAAAATATACATCTCAACCCCCCCCCCCCCCCCCCCCCCCGCGCAGTCAAAGCGGTCGCCATTGCCAACGCAAAGGCGGGATCGAAACTCCTCGAAAGACACCATAGGTAATCCCTTGGTCATGATGTCCACAAATTGTTGGGAGGTGGGTACGTGTAGAACACGTATACATCCAAGAGCCATCTATTCCTGAATAAAATGGATATCAAACTCAATGTGCTTGGTGCGACGATGATGTACCGGATTAGCGAAGAGGTAAATGGCGGAGACGTTGTCACGGTAGACGCCGGTGGACCTGTCAACAGGACACAAAAGCTCATGGAGAAGCTGGCAGAGCCACAAGCACTCTGCAACCACGTTAGCCACCACATGATACACCGCCTCAGCACTGGAGCGAGAGATGGTGGGCTGCCGCTCAGACGACCAAGAGATAAGTGACGGTCCAAGATAAACGCAATATCCCGAAGTGGAACGTCGCGTGTCAAGGCAGCCTGCCCAGTCAGCATCAAAGATAGGAGGTGATGTCCATGGCGGTTGAGGCCTGAAGTGAGAGCCCGAGATCCAGCGTGCCTCGGATGTAGCAAAGGATCCGCTTCACCGAAGTCCAGTGAGCATCGCGTGGAGCATGCATATGTAGGCACACCTACTGAACGCATACTGAAGCTCCTGTCATGTAAGAGTGAGGTACTACAGAGCACCAACAATAGACCGGTAAAACGAGGCATCCGGAGCCGGGAACCCATCTGTAGTAGAGAGCTTGGCCTTCATGTCGACAGGCGTGGCCGCGGGTTTGCAATTAAGGATCCCAGCGCGATCAAGAAGCTCGTGAGTGTACTCCCGCTGATGAAGGAAGAAGCCATCTGTGAGACGGACCACCTCGATCCCGAGGAAGTAGTGCAGAGGACCCAAGTCCTTAATGGCGAACTTAGCACGAAGACGGTCGATGAGCTGTCGAAGAAGAGCAGTAGAGCAAGCTGTCATGATGATGTCGTCGACGTGGAGTAGCAGGTAGGCGGTAGCATCACCCTGGTGATAGACGAACATCGAAGCATCAGAGCTAGTGGAGTGGAAGCTGAGATGATGAAGAAATGTTGTGATGCGCTGGTACCAGGCGTGTGGAGCCTGCTTGAGCCTGTATAACGAGCCTGAAAGCAGGCATACATGCTTTGGGTAAGTGTCGTTGACGAACCCTGTGGGCCGCTGGCAATCCACCTGCTCCTCGAGATGATCGTGGAGGAAAGCGTTGGAGACGTCCATCTGGTGCATCGGGCAGGCGCGGGACACCGCGAGCTGAAGAATGGTACGAATCATCCCGACTTTGACAGCAGGGGAAAATGTATTCGTGAAGTCAGTTCCAGCGCTCTGACGGAAGCCACGAACCACCCAATGCCTTTTGTAGCGATTGAGTGTACCATCGGGACGAAGCTTGTGCTTGAAGACCCACTTCCCAGTGATGATGTTGGCGTGAGGGGGACGTGGGACAAGCTGTCAAGTGTGATTGTGCTGCAGAGCATCAAACTCCTCCTGCATCGCTGCAAACCACATTGGGTCACGAATGGAGGCACGAGCGGAGGCCGGAAGTGGTGATGGAGACGCGGTAGAAGTGGCGCACGCGTAAGCGTCCGTGGAGTACCGCAGGCTCAGCCGACGGATCCCTGTACGCACACGGGTGATAAGGTCGGCGGGCTGCATGGCCGCGGCCGCCTCTTCAGAGGGCGGTGGACTGGGCAGCGAGAGCGTCGAGGAGGCCGAGGACCCCGACGAAGCCGGCAAGGAGCCTGGCAAGGTCGATGAAGACACCAGCAAGGCCGACGAGGAGCCGGCGTGGCCGGGGCTGGCGAAGGCACAGTGGGCAGCGTCGAAGCCGAGGGCGTGGGGACTAGGGGCACAGCATGCCCCGGTACAACACCACGGCGAGAGGGGCCGGTCAAGAGAGGACCGACCGTCGGCGAGGGAGCCACCACATGTTCCTGTGCAAAAGGAAAACACCGTTCGTCGAAATAAACATGTCAGGAGGTGATGTGATGGTGTAGAATTGAGAAGATAAGTTTAGAGGGGGTGAATAGACACTTAACCAACCAAAGGTGCGGTTTTTAGTTTTTTTGAAATTTAGGCAGATTTTACCACTAGTTAAAATACACCCAAAACTTCCTACACATGCATATCTAGAGATAGAGCAGCGGAAAGAATACAACATGCAATTGTGCAGATAGTAAAGGGGTAGAGATGGAAGATCAAATGCAACGAAGACACGATGGTTTTTGGCATGGTTCCGATAGGTGGTGTTGTCTCCTACTTGTGAGCTGCATTGGTATTTCCTTGAAGAGGAGAGGATGATGCAGTACATTTGAGATAAGTATTTTCCTCAGTTAAGAACCAAGGTTATCAATCCAGTAGAAGAATCACACAAAGCGTCGTGAACAATGCCTGCACACACAAAAGCAAATACTTGCACCCAACGCGAACAAGGGGGTTGTCAATCCCCTCGGTGGTTACTTCCAAGAATTAAATCTTGTAGTGGTAGATAGATAAATTGCAAAGATAAAATAAAATAAAATAGAAAATTTCAGCAAGGTATTTTTGTATTTTTATATATGATAGAATTAGACCTGGGGGCCACAGTTTTCACTGGAGGCTTATCTCTCGAACACATAGCATACGGTGGGTGAACAAATTACTATTGGGCAATTGATAGGAAAGTGCATAGTTATGACGGTATTCAAGGCAATGATCATGTATATAGGCATCACGTCCGAGACAAGTAGATCGACTCCTTCCTGCATCTACTACTATTACTCCACCCATCGACCACTGTCCAACATGCATCTGGGGTATTAAGTATAAAACAGAGTAACACCTTCAGCAAGATGACATGATGTAGACAAAATAAACCCAATCAATATGAATAAACCCCCCCTCGTTTTACCCTTAATGGCAACAATACAAATACGTGTCTTGTCCCTTTCCGTCACTGGGATAGAGCACCACAAGATTAAACCCATCACAAAGCACCTCTCCCACTGAATATGAATCAATCTAGTCGGCCAAACTAAACAGATAGATCGGAGAGAAATACAAAGCTATAACAACCATGCATAAAAAAGTTCAGAAAAGACTCCATTAATATTCATAAATATTCGAATCATAAACCCACAATTCACCGGATCCCAACAAACACGCAGCAAAAGAAGATTACATCAATAGAACTCCGAGAACATCGAGGAGAACATTGTATTGAAGATCAAAGAGAGAGAAGAAGCCATCTAGCTACTAGCTGTGGACCCATAGGTTTGTGGTGAACTACTCACGCATCATCCGAAGGCAGCAAGGATGATGTAGAAGCCCTCCATGGTCGGTTCCCCCTCTGGCAGAGTACCAGAAAAGGCCTCCAGATGGGATCACGGAAGAACAGAAGCTTGTAGTGGTAGAAAAAGTGTTTCGGGGTGGCTCTCTGGTATATTGAGAATATTTGGGAATTTATAGAGGCATAATTAGGTCAAGAGGTGCCACGAGGGGCCCACAAGCTCAGGGGGCGCGCCTGGTGAGCTTGTTGTTCCCTCGTGACTCTTCTTGTCTTCTCCCGAACCTTCATGGGTCCCTTCTGGTCCATAAAAAATCACCGTAAAGTTTCATAGTGTTTTGACTCCGTTTGATATTTATTTTCTGAAAAGCCAAAAACAAGCAAAAAAACAAGAACTAACATTGGGCACTTGGGTAATAGGTTAGTACCAAAAAATGATATAAAATAACATATAAATGCATTTAAAACATCCAAGATTGATACTATAATAGCATGGAACAACAAAAATTTATAGATACATTGGAGATGTATCACTATCTTACGTCCACATTGTTGGAGACTTCAACCAACGGAGGGTAACAGCTGCACGAGTGCACGGAGGGCTCCACTCGCGAAGGGTCCACGAAGAAACAACCTTGTCTATTCCATCATGGCTTATGTACATGAAGGACTAGCCTCACTCGGGGTAGATCTTCACGAAGTAGGCGATCTCCTTGCCCTTACAAACTCCTTGGTTCAACTCCACAAGATCTTGGAGGCTCCCAAGTGACACCTAACCAATCTAGGAGACACCACTCTCCAAAAGGTAATAGATGGTGCTGTTGATGATGAACCCCTTGCTCTTGTGCTTCAAAAGATAATCTCCTTAACACTCAATCACTCTCTCACAAATTTGGCTTGGGTAGGAGAAGGATTGGAGTGGAAAGCAAATTGGGGAGGCTAGAAATCAAGCTTCAAATGGTTGAATTGGAATGCCTTGATTTCAACACATGAGCAGGTGGTTCTCTCTCAGAAAATGAATGGTGGAAGTGTCTTTTTGTTCCGATGGCTCACTTGAAGAGAAGGTGGGGGTGGAGGGGTATTTATAGCCTTCACCCAAAATCCAACCGTTGCACTCTTTTGACTCAACTCGGTGACACCAAACCAAACACTCGGTCAGATCGACCTGTGTAAAAGACATGAACATTGGGCTTTTCGATGAGACAAAAATGGAAATCTCGGATAGACCAAAAAGCGATGTCCTAGGAAAGATTTCGTTTCGGTAATTCCGATCGGTCCAACTTGGTGATTCCGAAATGAACAAATTGGCTTACAGAAACTTGGTCACTGGAACTCGGTGAAACCGATCATCATCTCAGGGAGACCGAAATTCTAGGGTTTGGCTCTCGTAGTGTATAAAATCAACTCGATGAGTCCAGATGGGATGTTTTCGGTGGGACTGAGTTGGCTATTTTGGGTTTGGGCATATATGATTTTGGGAAAGTGGTTGATGTTTTTTGGAGCAATATCTTCAAGCACTTGAGCAATTGAGTCATGAAAAATACCTCATCCCCTTTTAATAGTATTGGCTTTCCTATGTACTCAATGTGATCTTGGATCACTTAACCAAAAATGTAGAGTCTTGAAGCTTTGCCAATCCATGTCCTCAGCATTTTGAAGGGGTCCACATCCTCATGTCCTTGCCATGCCAATGTTGAACTTTTCTAAAATATAAGATGAAAGTGTTAGTCCAACAATATGTATGTTGACATGAATTACCAAAACCACCAAGGGAGCAAATATGCTTTAACATGGTGGGAGGCCGGGTCATAGCATCGATAGCCTTTAGTGTTAGCCGGGTAACCAAGGAAGACACAAGGTAAATAGTGAGGGGAAGTTTATGAGGGGTGGTAGCGGTGATACTAGGGTAACAAAGACAGCCAAAAATTCGAAGACCATCATAGGACAGAGGAGAGCCAAAGTGAAGGTGATGAGGAGCATAGTTCCACCGGGTACGGCATGGGCGAAGGTTAATGAGGAGGGTAGCAGTGGCGAGTGCATACGGCCAAAAGCGGGTGGCATGTGAGCATGAAAAAGAAGGGTATGGACATAGTCGTTGATGGTGCGAAGGATGCGCTCAGCCCTACCATTTTGCTGAGAGAAGGGTGTGAATAGTGATCCATTGTCAGTTTGAAGAGCATGGATAGGGTGGCCAAATTGCATGGAGACGTAAGAGTAAAAATCAATGAGTGTGGAGGGAACATCGGATTTTCTACGTAGCGGAAAAGACCACACAAAATGAGAATAGTCATCCAAGATAACGAGATAGTATAAAATCCAGTGTTACTAGGAGAGAGATCCAAACATCACTATGAATCAACTCAAAGGAAAAGACACAACTGGATGAAGAACTAAAAGGGAGTCTGACATGTTTGCCTAGACAGTATGCTTGACAAGAGTGAGCATCTCTTTTGTTACATGAAAAAGAAAAATCCTTCATTTTTTGGCGAAGTGTCGTGGAGCTAGGATGATCGAGGGGGGCGTGCGAAAGATCGATGCTGGCGGAAAGAGCAAGAGGTCTAGTGCAGGATGGTGATGAAAACTGGAAGGGGTACATGTCGCCGGGACTGTCACATCGGTGGAGGACCATCAGGGTGCGGGTGAGGGAGTCCTGGACTAGGGGGTGTCCGGACAGCCGGACTATCAATATCCGCGGGACTCCAAGACTACGAAGATACAAGATTGAAGACTCCGCCCCGTGTCCGGATGGGACTTTCCTTGGCGTGGAAGGCAAGCTTGGCAATACTGATATGTAGATCTCCTACCATTGTAACCGACTTTGTGTAACCCTAGCCCTCTCCGGTGTCTATATAAACCGGAGGGCTTTAGTCCGTAGGACAACATACATTACAACAATCATACCATAGGCTAGCTTCTAGGGTTTAGCCTCCTTGATCTCGTGGTAGATCTACTCTTGTACTACCCATATCATCAATATTAATCAAGAAGGACGTAGGGTTTTACCTCCATCGAGAGGGCCCGAACCTAGGTAAAAACATCGTGTCCCTCGTCTCCTGTTACCATCCGCCTAGACGCACAGTTTGGGACCCCCTACCCAAGATCCGCCGGTTTTGACACCGACATTGGTGCTTTCATTGAGAGTTCCCCTGTGTCGTCACCGATAGAGCGGATGCCTCCACCCGTCTTCAAAGACGGTGTTTTCGCCGGAGGGGCCTTGGCCGCCGGCCAAACTATCCGGCTTGGTGGTTTTCTCATGACCGCCTGTCCGGCCGTCGCTTCGGCAATGACTTCTCAAGTCGTCGAAAGCAATCTTTGAGTCAGCCCTAAAGCTGCCGAACAGTTAGATCCAATAGAGCTCTCGTCTGTTAACGAGCTCTTGGATCGCATCGCCGCCCTGGGAGTCGCTACGGACTACAACCAGATTGGGCTTAAAACCGATCTGAGAGAGATTAACTCTCCCCAGGCCACCCACCACGTCGCAGTGGTAGAGGAGCAATACGGCAACTCTTTGCCAGTGTTGAAAACAATTCATGTCCGGATTCCCGAACCCTCCATGCCGGATTCCCGCGGGGGGGGCGGACTTCGATCGAGCATCGAACTTAAAATCATGCATCGCACCGGACTCGCTGGATTGTCCCCAGCAAACCACACTTCCGAATTCGGAAACCCCTTGGCCTTTGAGCCTCAAGATGGGCAGGGATCTGGATTTTATTCCACCCACCCGCCCAGACATATGCGATCTATCTCTAATACGGCAAGAGCCTACAGAAACAGTACATCACTACTGGGCCAGATTCCTCCTGGTTATGGACAGGATAAAGGACTGCCGAGAGGAAAACGCAATATCAATCTTCTGCAATAACTGCACGGACAAGGGAATACTGAACGCCATTGATCGTCGCAAAATTACGCGCTTCACCGATCTGGCATCCATTGTACGAAAGTACTGTGCGATGGAGAGTTTCCGGAAAACCGAAAATCAATTTTGGGATAATCCGGCCCCAAACCCAGTCCGCAGTAAAAGGGCGCCTTACACTCAGGCCCCAGATGCAAAAACGAAAAAATAAAAACCCAATAAGGGAAACGAAACCGTACTGGAGGGATGGCTCAATGGACCCTGTAAGCTTCATAATACAGAGGGAGCCGTCCCAACACATAGCCTTCGAGCATGTTGGATATTACTGCAGGTGGCCAAAAGTGGCGAAGAGCTTCTAGCTCCGGGAAACCACTCCAACAATACCAGCACGGTATCAACAGTCTTCGAGACTTTCGCATCAAATAATATGCGAAAACGATCAATCCACGAACTCGCCGAAGTCTACCAAGTAGCAACAGCAAATCCATGGAGCGACACAGCTATTACCTTCAATGGCAGCAACGAGCCCACATTCCGAACAACCAGAGCCCCAGCCGCACTGGTACTTAGTCCCATAGTGGACGGCTTTCGACTGACAAAAGTCCTCATGGACGGCGGCAGCGGACTAAACCTCATTTATGAGGAAACTCTGCGAAACATGGAAATCGATTAGAGCCGTATTGAGCGAAGTAGCACAACCTTTAGAGGAATAATCCCTAGTCGGGAAGCGCGCTGCACCGGAAAAATCACACTCGATGTGGTGTTCGGCTCTCCGGACAATTACAGATCCGAAGAAGTAACGTTCCAGGTGGCCCCGTTCAGCAGTGGGTATCACGCCATATTAGGACGAGAGACATTCACAATTTTTCAAGCAATACCTCATTACGGGTACATGAAGCTCAAAATGCCTGGGCCCAGCGGAATAATCACTCTTGCTAGTGATCCGGACATATCATTCCGCGCCGAAAACAAGACAGCCGCACTAGCCCTCGAGGCACTATCCGAAGCCTTGGCGGCAGAGGAACTCACCGTGCTGCGCTCTACGGTGAACAGGGACGATGTGATACTCGATAAAAGATCCAAGTCCACCTCCTTCAAACCAGCAGACGAGATAATAAAATTCCAGGTCCATCCAACGGACCCAACAAAGACGGCCTCCATTGGGGCACAGTTGAACCCCGAAGTAGACGCCGCACTGCGCGAATTCCTTCGGGAAAATTGGGATATCTTCGCCTGGCATCCTTCGGACATGCCCGGAATCCCTCGCAGGTTGGCAGAACACAGCCTAAACATCCTAAAAGGGTTCAAGCCAGTCAAACAGGCTCTTCGACGATTTTCCGAGCCCAAAAGACAGGCAATGGGAGAAGAGCTAGCCAAACTATTGGAAGCCGGATTCATTAGAGATATCAAACATCCGGACTGGCTAGCAAATTTGGTGATGGTACCAAAGAAGGATAAATCCTGGCGCCTCTCTGTCGATTTTAAAGACCTCAATAAAGCTTGCCCAAAGGATCCCTTCCCTCTCCCCCGCATCGATCAAATTATCGATGCCACAGCAGGGCACGATTCGTTGTGCTTCCTGGACGCATACTCTGGCTATCATCAAATCAAGATGGCGGAAGCAGACCAAGCCGCAACGGCATTTATCACCCCATATGGACCATTCTGCTTCAACACGATGCCCTTCGGACTCAAAAACGCCGGCGCAACATATCAGCGCATGATTCAAACATGTCTGGCCACCCAGATCGGCAAAACAGTCGAGGCATACGTAGACGACGTAGTCGTCAAAACAAAACACGTCGAAACTTTAGTAGACGATTTGAGGCTCACATTCGACAACCTCAGAGCATATGACATCAAGCTGAATCCGGAAAAATGCGTTTTCGGCGTACCAGCCGGAAAGCTGCTGGGCTTCATCGTATCCGGTAGAGGAATTGAAGCAAATCCGGCCAAAATCCGAGCCCTGTCACAGTTGGATATTCCAAAAGACCTCAAACAAATACAAAAATTAACATGATGCGTGGCAGCCTTAAGCCGCTTTATCTCCCGTTTAGGAGAAAAGGTGTTGCCCCTCTATCGCCTCCTCAGGCGCACCGAACACTTCGAGTGGACGGATGCTGCCACTGCCGGACTCGATGAAATAAAGGCCATACTGGCAACAAATCCGGTCCTGGCTGTGCCCACTCTGGGCGAACCAATGTTGTTATACATCGCAGCAACACATCAAGTTGTAAGCGCAGTCCTCGTCGTCGAACGAGCGACAGAAGGGCATAAATTCCCTCTTCAAAAACCAGTGTATTATGTATCCACTGTGTTAACCCCCTACAAATCCCGTTACCCGCACTATCAGAAGATAGCATATGCGGTGTTCATGGCGTCTCGAAAGCTCCGGCACTACTTTCAAGAGTGCTCGATAACAGTGGCCTCTGAAGTACCACTCAATGACATTATAAATAACCGCGACGCAACGGGCAGGATAGCAAAATGGGCCATTGAGCTCTTACCATTCGACATCACTTACAAACCTCGACGAGCTATAAAGTCACAAGTTTTGGCTGACTTCGTCGCCGAATGGACTGAAGCCGAACTCCCTAAAGAATACGGCGCATACTCCAATTGGACTATGCATTTCGACGGCTCCAAAATGTTGGCCGGACTGGGGGCTGGCGTC
Organism: Triticum timopheevii; assembly: GCA_963921465.1. Classification (NCBI taxonomy): domain Eukaryota; kingdom Viridiplantae; phylum Streptophyta; class Magnoliopsida; order Poales; family Poaceae; genus Triticum; species Triticum timopheevii. The sequence goes on from OY997264.1 coordinate 353,789,809, forward strand.
ATACTGACGTCCCCCACCGGAGATACAGTCCAGTATGTACTTCAAATAATGTACACGGACTCCAACAATGCAGCCGAATACGAGGCCCTGTTACATGGTCTCCGGATGGCGGTCTCCATGGGCATTCAACGCCTAGAGGTGCGCGGGGACTCAAACCTTGCAATATCCCAAATAAACGGAGACTTCAACGCCAAGGATCCGAAAATGGCAGCTTATCGCAACGCTGTCCTAAAAATGTCAGCTCGGTTTGAAGGACTCGAATTCCATCACATAGCCCGAGATAACAACCAAGCGGCCGACGTCCTGGCACGCATCGGTGCGAAACGTGATGCTGTCCCTCCAAATATCTTCCTGGAACGGCTCTTCAAGCCATCCGTACTATGGGAAGAGGAGCCTGGTAGCGACAAACCGGAGAAAACCGCACCAACCGGTGATTCGGCAGACGACATAACACCCTCCGCCCACGTCATAATGGCAGTAATCGCCGCGTGGACAGAACCTTTCCTAGCCTACTTACTTAGGCAGGAACTTCCCGAAGACCAAAATAAGGCCCGCTGCATAGTCCGGCGATCGAAGGCCTACAAGGTCCATGAGGGAGAACTTTATAAGAAAAGTACCACCGGAGTCCTTCAAAGGTGTATCTCCGAAGAAGAAGGGCGAAACCTCCTGGCTGAAATTCATGCCGGACTAGGCGGACACCACGCAGCAGCCCGGGCCCTTGTAGGAAAGGCATTCCGTATAGGATTTTATTGGCCGACGGCTCGGGCAGACGCACAGGACTTGGTCCAGCGATGCGTTGGTTGTCAGCTCTTTGCTAATCAGAGCCATATGCCACCCACCGCCCTCAAAACCATACCCATTACCTGGCCGTTCGCGGTCTGGGGGCTTGACATGGTTGGACCCCTTAAAGGGGGAACCCACAAGAAAAAGTACCTATTGGTCATGGTGGATAAGTTCACCAAATGGATAGAGGCCAAACCGGTCAAAACGGCAGAGTCCGGACCAGTGATAGACTTTATATCAGGGGTGGTACACCGTTACGGAGTCCCCCACAGCATCATCACCGACAACGGCACGAACTTCACAGCCTACGAGGTTAAGTCATGGTGCAAAAATATGGGCATCAAGCTCGACTATGCGTCAGTCTATCACCCTCAAACCAACGGTCAAGTGGAAAGAGCAAATGGTCTAATAATGAGCGGCATTAAACCCATACTAGTGAGGTCACTCACTAAATCCGACACGCAATGGGTCGAGGAGCTCGACTCCGTACTCTGGGGGTTGCGGACAACGCCTAACCGTACTACCGGATTCACACCATTTTTTATGGTATAAGGCGCAGAGGCAGTCTTGCCCTGTGACATTATTCATGACTCACCTCGAGTGCGCATGTATGAGGAAAGAGAGGCCGAGCTTGATCGGCAGGACAGCTTGGACACATTGGAGGAAGAACGTGACGTCGCGAAGGCTCGTTCCACATTCTATCAGCAACAGGCCCGAAGATATCAAAGCAGAGAAGTACGGGCCAAGACTTACAACGTTGGTGAACTAGTTCTACGCCTGCCGGACAAGAAAAAGGACAAGCTCAAGCCCAAATGGGAGGGCCCCTTCATTATCGATCAAGTACTGACCAGCGGAGCATACCGTCTACGAAATGCGTCGGATCACCGACTCGAGCCGAACCCATGGAACGCAGCCCGCCTCCGACGATTCTATGCCTAGCGCCGGACTAAGAGTTCGTCCCCTTCCCCCGTCCAAACTTTTAAACTTCGGCTGTCTTTTGTTTCTCTTTTTATCCTTTTCACTTAAAAGCCCTTCCGGGCCTATTTTTGCATTCTTTGCATACGCATGATGTGCCATCCGCACTCATTATTCCTGGGGGCTTATTTTACAGAAGCTCAATTATACGGGTTTTATACCCAGCACATGTGTCAAGCTTCCACATGTACCTTTTACTCGCCATTATATGCATCGATATGACTTAAGTTTTGGCCAAGCTGGGTTGCCTGGCTCCTGTGCTTACCCCTACGTTCCCGATTGTTCGGCTAGGAGGTAAAGGGAGCACCTCTGCGATTGTTATTGCCGGGTCAGCCGGATGTGTACCTCAGACTGGGTGAAGCCGAAAGCTAGCGTTCTTAAGGGAATATTCGGTCGGTGACTTAAAAGATGACTTTTTACCTATTTATCTATTTGCCCCCAGATGTTTTACTGCTTTCTTTGCAGTCCGGACATGCACTTTAGGGCATGCCTCCCAGGGAAAGGAACCCTTAACGGAACTATTCTCCCAGGAAGATGTTTCTTACTAACCATGTAATATAACATAACTAGTTGGGCACTTGTCTGATAAAGCACTAATGACCCCTACGCCTGGTCTCCATGCATACCACGGTTGTTTCTTAACCAAAAAGGTATTCGGACACACTCCGGATTCTAGGGTCCCGAGGTCGAAGCGAAAAGGTCGGCAAAGACAAACGATCTACAATCCAGCTAGAAGGCATTTCACATGTCACTTTAAAGGATAACATACATTGTCAAATTTACTGATTGTATTCCTCCTCATTCCCGTCTAACAGGCTGTCTAGTTTACAGTCCTGTTGGGAAAATTTAGCAGCCAACTCTACTTGGCTATACACTAAACTCACAGGGATCTCCTTCCCATCGGGCCCCACCGGTCCAACTTCGGCCATGTGGTTGGGATCCGCCTTCTTGTACCGCGTCTTCACCATGGCCCAAGCCTCCCTGGCACCTTGACGGCAAGCAGAAATCTTCCACAAACGGAAGCGCTGCCGCACTCCCTGCAGCTTCTCCACAAGCTCCCTGAGGCCCTCGGGTAGGGTAAGGGCTGGCCATAAAGCCTGAACGACGCCGCTAATTGCCTGCCGAACTCGTTCGAGTAGCTGCAACAGTTCGGGAAGTTGATCACCCATTGATATGGGCATCTCCTCTGCAGGACGACCCGTGAGTATACCTACAAGACATATCATGTCAAAATACTTCCTCGCCGAACTCTTCTTTTCAAAAGAGTTCGCTCAAGCACTCACTATAAATGCCGCGACGAAGCCGCTGATTCTCCTTAACGGAGCCGGACAGCTCGGCCTGAGCGCCTTTCAGCTCTTCTCCGAGCTTGGCGTTGGCATCCTGGAGCTTGTTCCTTTCCTGCTGAACCCTATTCAGCACACTCTCGCCGGCCTTTAGCTGGCGTAGCAATGCTTGCCTGTCCGGATCTTGTCCGGCGGTACCTACAAATGTCATTATTAGACTCGCGCACACGCTGCACAACGCTTATATTTATTAATAAAAATGTGTTACCAGGAGGGGTCTTTCCGTCTCCTCCTGCGGCAGCAAGTGCGGCCTCAAGTTGGGCCTTGCAATCTTGCAGCTCCCGAGATAGCTGGGCGTTCTTCTCGTTAAGTGCCTGAAATTTCCAATGATCCTTAAATCAGTTAGCATAACTACTTTAAGTCTCGGGGGCTACTGGTATATACAACCATTAAAATTCCCTTACCCGTATGTCTTTCACATACTGCTCCGTGGCTCTGGTAAAACCATTTTGAGCAGCACGGAGATGCGCATCCCCTGCGTTAAAAGCATCCAATGCCTCAGGGGAAAAGCACGCTTCTTGAAATACTGTCCGGCGGCGCCTATGGTTCATGGCGCTCTCCACCTCAGACTTGGTGGCGGACAGTCTGTCGGTATCCTCCGTTGGAGAAGGATCCGGCTCGCGTCTTGCGCTTGCCTCCCCCTCCAGGCCGGGCGCTGGAGCCTGGCCGGTGTTGGTCGGATTGGCAATTCCTGCACTCGCAGTCCGGCGAGCGCTTTTTCTCCTACAAAGATCATGAGCACTCAGACGTTTCCTCGGAACGTTGCTCTAAAAATTCAAATACGAGCTATACCTTTGCGGCGTTTCCGTCCGCACTGCGCTCCTTTTCTGCCTGCTGGTCCGGACTGACCTCTGTTGGTCGGCCGCCGCGGGCTCGGCTTCCTGCCGTAAAGGCGCTTCCTGCAAAATACCATCGTTCGCGAAGGTCAGAAATGGGCAGGGATGAGATAATGGTGTCCGGACTTCGGTCGCGGTCACCTGGGAAGCCGGACTTAGCCCGGGGTAGTCCGCCGTAATGGCGACCAAAGCATTGTCTATGCTGAGCTGGTGATACACCCCGTCGATCAGCTCCACCTCGATATCCGGGTCCTCTTCGGAGGCCGGATCCAGGGATCCTTTTGGATCCTCGGGTTGCGGAGCAGGACTCACCATGTCCTCCACAGTCCGGCGTAGATCCTGCGCCGAAGACATAATGTAAGAAGCTTAAACTTCGAAAGCATGGGTTGGGCCCTTCAAGGTGTTCACTTACCCATCCTCTGGGGTTGATCATGGAAAACCCATTCAAAGGGTTCGTTCGAAGGAAATCCTCCTTCTCCCCCTTGTACAGGCTGGACGGGATCTTCACCAGATCCTCGGCCGAATCCGGCCCTTTGCGGCCGTGCCGGGTAGCATCGTCTTCCCCGTTGAAATCCCACATGGGGTGGCCTCTGTATTGCAGTGGCTGTACCCCTCGCTTGATGCATGTCGCCATGACTCCGATCATGGTCAAGCCGGAATGAGCCATTAATCTTATCCGGCCCATCAAGTAATGGACGCTCTTGTCTTCCTCCAATCGGGGGCTCCGTGGGCGCCAGCTGAGGCGTTTCTTCAAGGGAGCAGCACTAAACTCCGGGAGGCCGATCCGAACTGGGTCTGGCAGCGGAGCGTCTCCTATATAAAACCACTCTGAGGGCCAGTCTTCGGACGCCTTCTTGGGAGTGCCGGATAGGTATCCGGTCCCGGCGATGCGCCATATTTCGGCGCCGCCCACTTGATATATGGACCCCTGGTGAGAACGGGGTACGAGGCAAAATAGCCTCTTCCACAATGCGAAATGGGGCTCAATGCCCAGGAATAGCTCGCAAAGAGCTACGTAGCCCGCGATATGCAGGACAGAGGCGGGCGTGAGGTGGTGGAGCTGGAGTCCGTAGAACTTCAGGAGCCCGCGGAGGAACGAATGTATTGGAAATCCGAGTCCCCTTATCAGATAAGGGACAAAACATACTCGCTCCCCCTTATTGGGTCTTGGAGTGTCCTCCGCTTGTCTCCCACCTTGATAAGTAACCAGTCTGGCCCGGACTGGGATCATGAAGGCCGGAGGGAGAAATCCCCCCGTTTGGAGCTTCACGAGCTCGTTGTGCGAAATAGAGCACCTCCTCCAATTCCCCGGCGGTGGGCTGGGAGCGCGTGAAGAAGAGCCATGTTGACGATCCATGGTGGAATGGATTTCTAGGTCAAAGGTGCTTCGATGGAGTATTCGCGGGAGGAAGACGGTGTGGTTTGGATCTAGATTCTTGCCTCTTTTATAGGCGGGCAACTCGCACAATTGGGGGGTGAAATGCAAAAGACACCCTGGCTTTTCACATTCGTGCGACGCGTGGAAGAGGGCCATTATTTGGCGTAGAAGCCGAGGAACACAGTATTCAAGATGAAGCCGGACACTGTTCGGCAGGTACATGGAATTTGAAGGGAGAACCCGCCTTGCAACGCCGAAGACTATAAACGCGCTGGACTTATCGTCATTGAAGCCTGGTTCGGGGGCTACTGAGGGAGTCCTGGACTAGGGGGTGTCCGGACAGCCGGACTATCAATATCCGCCGGACTCCAAGACTACGAAGATACAAGATTGAAGACTCCGCCCCGTGTCCGGATGGGACTTTCCTTGGCGTGGAAGGCAAGCTTGGCAATACGGATATGTAGATCTCCTACCATTGTAACCGACTCTGTGTAACCCTAGCCCTCTCCGGTGTCTATATAAACCGGAGGGCTTTAGTCCGTAGGACAACATACATTACAACAATCATACCATAGGCTAGCTTCTAGGGTTTAGCCTCCTTGATCTCGTGGTAGATTTACTCTTGTACTATCCATATCATCAATATTAAGCAAGCAGGACGTAGGGTTTTACCTCCATCGAGAGGGCCCGAACCTGGGTAAAAACATCGTGTCCCTCGTCTCCTGTTACCATCCGCCTAGACGCATAGTTCGGGACCCCCTACCCGAGATCCGCCGGTTTTGACACCGACAGCGGGCATCCTTAATAGAAAAACCAACTTCTTCAAGTTCCACACTTACATAATTGTCACGGGAAAGGTTATGGACATCTAAATTCTGAATGAGCTCGGGAGACACAAGAACATTATTAAGAAATAGTGGCCTAAAGGAGGAGGAAAATTGGAAGAACCAACATGAGTGATAGGGATGCCAATCCCATTAATTATGGGCGGTGATACGAGAGGAGGTGGTAATAGGAGAGGGGTGATAACCCACAAGTGTAGGGGATCAATTGTACCTTTTCCGATAAATAAGAGTGTCGAACCCAATGAGGATCTAAAGGTAGAATTTATATTTTCTTCAAGTTCTATCGACTACCGATACAACTCTATGCACACTTAACGTTTGCTTTACCTAGAACAAGTATGAAACTAGAAGTACTTTGTAGGTGTAATGCTAGAACTACTTTGCAAGAATAAAACTAGGAGTACTTTGCGAGGTAATAAAAGTTAGTTGTTTAGTAGAAAGATTTTGTAACACAAAGAGAAAAATTGTCCATAGGCAATTGAATATAACATGGTAGATACTTATCATATGCAATGAGGGAGAGGCATACGCTAGCACACTTTCCATACCTGGATCACATGTTCTTATGATTGGAACTCTAGCAAGCATCATTATGGTAAAACCCAACGATAGTATTAAGTAACAAGTCCTCTTTACTCCCATACGCAACAACCCCCTTACTCGGGTATAAGCTTCTGTCACTCTCGCTACCCACTATAAGCGAATTGTGAACATATTGCAAACCCTACAACGGTAATCCCACATGCTTGCGCGACACGGAGGGCACCATAAGACAACAACATATTAACATATAACTCATATGAATCACACAATACCACAATTAACCTATAGGACAAAAGAAATCTACTCAAACATCATAGGATGGCAACATATCATTGGATAGTAATATATGGTATAAAGCATGATGTTTAAGTATATTTCACACTAGGGAGAAGAGGTCTTACACCGCAGCATAGAGGGGGAGAGATTTGGTGATGACGGCAGCGAAGTTGTTGGTGTAAATCGCCATCACGATGGTTGCCTCGGTGGTGTTCCGGCACCACTGGGAGAGAGGGGGAGAGAGTCCCCTCCTTCTTCTTCTTGCTCGGCCTCCCCCTAGATGGGAGGAGAGTTTCTGCTCTGGTCCATGGTTGCCATGGCTTCTAGAGAGCAGGAGCCTGCTACATGTGAGCTACATTGGGATTTCCCCAAAGAGGAGCCGATGATGCAGTACACTAGAGATAAGTATTTCCCTCAGTTAAGAACCAAGGTTATCAATCCAGTAGTAGAACCAAGCAACAACTTGTTAGCAGTACCTACAGACAAAATAACAAATACTTGCACCCAACGCAAACAAGGGGTTGTCAATCCCTTGGTTGTTAATTGCAAGGATGAAACCACGTAGTGATAGATAGATAAACAAAAACACAAAATAAAATAAAGTAAAGAAAATTGCAGAAAGGTATTTTTGGATTTTAATATATGATAAAAATAGACCCGGGGCCATAGTTTTCACTAGAGGCTTCTCTCTTGAACATAGCATACGACGGGTAAACAAATTACTGTTGGGCAATTGATAGAAAAGCGAATAATAATGATGAAATCCAAGGCAATGATCATGTATATAGGCATCACGTCTGAGACAAGTAGACCGACTCCTGCTTGCATCTACTACTATTACTCCACTCATCGACCGTTATCCGGCATGCATCTAGAGTATTAAGTTCATAAAGAACGGAGTAACGCCTTAAGCAAGATGACATGATGTAGATAAAGTAAACTCAAGCAATATGAATAAACCCCATCGTTTTATCCTTAATGGCAACAATACAAATATGTGTCTTGTCCCTTTCTGTCACTGGGATATAGATCACCGCAAGAATGAACCCATCACAAAGCACCTCTACCATTGCATGATAAATCAATCTAGTTGGCCAAACCAAATCAATAGCTCATAGAGAAATACAAATAATCATGCATAAAAGAGTTCAGAGAAGACTCAAGTAATATTCAGGGATAATCTGATCATAAACTCAGAATTCATCGGACCCCAACAGACGCACCACAAAAAGGATTACATCAAATAGATCTCCACGAACATTGAGGAGAACATTGTATTGAAGATCAAAGAGAGATAAAGAGCTATATAGCTGCTAGCTATGTACCCATAGGTCTGTGGTAAACTACTCATGCATCATCGAAGGGGCAGCAAGGTTGATGCAGAAGCCCTCCGTGATCGATTCCCCCTCCGACAGAGTGCCGAAAAAGGCCTTCCGATGGGATTCGTGACAACAGAAACTTGCGGCAGCAGAGAACGTGTTTTGGGTGGCTCTCTGTTGGTTTTTCGATTTTAGAGAATTTATAGAGGCAAAATCTGGTCAAATGGAGCAAAGGTGAGCCCACAAGGCACCAGAGCACGCCTACCCCCCTGGGCGCACCCTGGTGGCTTGTGGCCACCTCCTTCGCCTTCTGACTTCCTCCTAAAGCTTCTTGTGTCTGTTATGTCTAGAAAAAATCAGCAAAAAGTTTCATGGCATTTGGACTTCGTTTGGTACTAATTTCCTGGAAAACCAAAAACAGGAAAACAAAAAGCAACTAACACTTGGCACTAAGTTAGTAGGTTAGTCCCCCAAAAAATGATATATATAGTGGCATATAATTGCAAATGAAACATCCAAAATTGATACTATAATAGCATGTAACTATCAAAAAATATAGATATGTTGGAGTAGTATCAGAGCCCCTCTGAGATTGGATCTCTCTCCCTGTTCTCTTCTGTTTCACATTCTTGTTTTCTGGCTGAAAATCATTTCTTAAATTTCCAGAGATCTGTAACTCCGACTGGGTTAAAATTTTGATGGAATTTTTATCCGGATATTAGCTCTCTTGCGGCAGAAGGACACCTCCAACCGACCTTCAAGGTGGTCAGGTATAGGGCCCGTGCCGTGTGAGCTTGTGGGGCCTGTGGGATACCCCTTATGATGATTCTTTTTCCCAAAAATCACATACATTCCAAAATAAATCTCCGTAAATTTTTATAGCGTTTGGACTTCATTTGATATGGATTTTCTACGAAACAAAAAACATTCAACAAACAGGAACTGACACTCGGCACTGGATCAATATGTTAGTCTAAGAAAATCATATAAATTGTTGCCAGAAGTATGTGGAAGTTGTATAATATTGGCAGAAATAATTAAAAAAATTATGGATATGACGGAGACGTATCAAGGCGGAGGAGAGGTTACCCGGATAAGCGACCATGTGAGATGAAGCATCGATGTCCATGAACCAGTGCCCGCCACCAGTGTAGGAACTGGGTGGGGGCACATAATGGAGCGCGGCTTAGCAGAGCCAGGTCGTAGGGGACCAGTGTGGCCGATGGAGTGGGTTAGCCAATGAAGCCCATGGCCGCATGATACGTCTCCAACATATCTATAATTTTTGATTGTTCCATGCTATTATATTACCCCTTTTGGATGTTTATGGGCTTTATTTTACACTTTTATATCATTTTTGGGACTAACCTACTAACCGGAGGCCCAGCCCATATTGCTGTTTTTTTTGCCTATTTCAGTATTTCGAAGAAAAAGAATATCAAACGGAGTCCGAACGGAATGAAACCTTCGGGAGCGTGATTTTTGGACGAACGTGATCCAGAGGACTTGGAGTGCAAGTCAAGAAGCATCCGAGGCCCCCACGAGACAGGAGGCCCCCCCCCCCTGTAGGGCGCCCCCTGTCTCATGGGCCCCTCGGGCGGCCACCGACGTACTTCCTCCTCCTATATATACCTACGTACCCCAAATACATCCAGGAGCACCACGAAACACAATTTCCACCGCCGTAACCTTCTGTATCCGCGAGATCTCATCTTGGAGCCTTCGCCGGCACTCTGCCGGAGGGGGAATCGACCACGGAGGGCTTCCACATCAACATCCTGGCCCCTCCGATGAGTTGTGAGTAGTTTACCACAGACCTACGGGTCCATAGTTATTAGCTAGATAGCTTCTTCTCTCTTTTTGGATCTCAATACAATGTTCTCCCCCTCTCTTGTGGAGATCTATTCGATGTAAACTCTTGTGGTGTGTTTGTCGAGATCCGATGAATTGTGGGTTTATGATCAAGTTTATCTATGAATAATATTTGAATCTTCTCAAAATTCTTTTATGTATGATTGAGTTATCTTTGCAAGTCTCTTCGAATTATCAGTTTGGTTTGGCCTACTAGATTGATCTTTCTTGCCATGGGAGAAGTGCTTAGCTTTGGGTTCAATCTTGCGGTGTCCTTACCCAGTGACAGAAAGGGTTGTAAGGCATGTATTGTATTGTTGCCATCGAGGATAACAAGATGGGGTTTATATCATATTGCTTGAGTTTATCCCTCTACATCATGTCATCTTGCTTAATGTGTTACTCTGTTCTTATGAACTTAATACTCTAGATGCAGGCAGGAGTCGGTCGATGTGTGGAGTAATAGTAGTAGATGCAGGCAGGAGTCGGTCTACTTGTTATGGACGTGATGCTTATATACATGATCATGCCTAGATAATCTCATAACTATGCGCTTTTCTATCAATTGCTCGACAGTAATTTGTTCACCCACCGTAATACTTATGCTATCTTGAGAGAAGCCTCTAGTGAAACCTATGGCCCCCGGGTCTATCTCTTATCATATTTGCTTTCAATCTACTTTTATTTGCATCTTTACTTTTTGCATCTATATTATAAAATACCAAAAATATATTTATCTTATCTTACTATCTTTTTAGATCTCACTTTCGCAAGTGACCGTGAAGGGATTGACAACCCCTTTATTGCGTTGGTTGCGAGTTCTCAGTTTGATTGTGTAGGTGCGTGGGATTTTTTAGGAGCCTCCTACTGGATTGATACCTTTGTTCTCAAAAACTAAGGGAAATACTTACGCTACTATTGCTGCATCACCCTCTCCTCTTCGAGGAAAACCAACGCAAGCTCAAGACGTAGCAAGAAAGATTTCTGGCGCTGTTGCCGGGGAGGTCTTCGCTCAAGTCAAGACATACCAAGTACCCATCACAAACCCATCTCCCTCGCATTTACATTATTTGCCATTTACCTCTCGTTTTCCTCTCCCCCACTTCACCCTTGTCGTTTTATTCGCCCTCTCTTTCCCAATCTCCTCCTCTCTTTTTCGCTTGCCTTTTTCCGTTTGCCGTGTGTTAGCTCATTTGCCTTGTCATTATGTCTAGTTCTTTATCCGCTCCTATGTCTCCCGAGTTTGAAGTTCTTCACTTCAAGCAAAGGCAAGGAGAAAACTTAAAAGATGCGTGGTATAGGATGATGGAATCCTATCGCAAGTGCACCCTAGAGGTGAACTTTAGAATTCTTCTTCGTAATTTTTATGTTGGGTTAAATATGACGCATAGACAACTCTTGGATTGCATTGCCAAGGGAAATTTCATTGAGATTGATCCCAGTATTGCGCATGAAATTATAGAGGGAATAGTGGGAACACTACCTCAAAAGGGAGGATCACATCCTACCCAAGAAGAAACCCAAGTGTTTGGAAAGATTTGCGAAGTAACAAATTTTTTACAAAAGTCTCTTGAGCCTCTTAAAAGTGTTAGCGGAAATCTTCACCGCATGAATATGTTGATTACTCTTTGGAATAAGCGGTTGGATTCTTTAGAACTAAAATATTTCGAGTATGAAGGGAAGCGGAAAGAACCTCCTGGATTCGAGCATGACTCCGCTAAAAAACTAAAAACTAAGGATGGTACGCCTTAGATCTATCTTCGCTTTTATGCCTAGCTAGGGGCGTTAAACGATAACGCTAGTTGGGAGGCAACCCAATTTTCTTTATGTTTTTTGTTTTTGCTCCTGTTTACTAATAAATCTTGCATCTACATTATGTTTGGATGTGTTTTTATCTTTTAATTAGTGTTTGTGCCAAGTAGGACCTATAGGATAACCTACGATGATAGTTGATTTGATTCTGCTGAAAAACAGAAACTTTGTGCGCACGAATATAATTTTGTTAAATCACAGGAATGTGCTTTTGCGTTGATTCTTTCTGCTGCTGTTCAATAAACAAATTTTCCAGGACTTCCTATTTTGGTAGGATTTTTAAAGTTCCAGAAGTTTGCGTTAGTTACAGATTGCTATAGACTGTTCTGTTTTTGACAGATTCTGTTTTCCGTGTGTTGTTTGCTTATTTCAATGCATCTATGGCTAGTAAATTAGTTTATAAACCGTAAAGAAGTTGGAATATAGTAGGTTTAACACCAAAATAAATAAAAAATGAGTTAATTGCAGTAAATTATATGGTGGTTTTGTTTTCTTTCACTAACGGAGCTTATAAGATTTCCTGTTGAGTTTTGTGTTGTGAAGTTTTCAAGTTTTGGGTAAAGCTTTTATGGACTATGGAATAAGGAGTGGAAAGATCCTAAGCTTGGGGATGCCCATGGCACCCCAAGATATTCAAGGATAGCCAAAAGCCTAAGCTTGGGGATTCCCCGGGAAGGCATCCCCTCTTTCGTCTTCGTTCATTGGTAACTTTACTTGGAGCTATATTTTTATTTGCTACATGATATGTGTTTTTATTGGAGCGTCGTGTATTATATTAGTCTTTGCTTTTTAGTTTACCAAAATCATCCTTTCTGTACATACCTTTTGGGAGAAGCCTTTTTTTTAGAATTTGCTAGAATACTCTAAGTGCTTCACTTATATCTTTTGAGCTTGATAGTTTTTGCTCTAGTGCTTCACTTATATCTTTTAGAGCACGGTGGTGTCTTAATTTTGAAGAAATTACTAGTCTCTCATGCTTCACTTATATTATTTTGAGAGTCTTTTAGAACAGCATGGTATTTGCTATGGTTATAAAATTGGTCCTAGAATGGTAGGCATCCAAGTTGGGTATAATAAAAACTATCATAGAAAGTGAATTGAATGCTATGATCAATTTGATACTTGATAATTTTTTTGAGATATGGAGGTAGTGATATTAAAGTCATGCTAGTTGGGTGATTATGAATTTAAAGAATTCTTGTGTTGAAGTTAGCAAGTCCTGTAGCATGCACGTATGGTTAAAGTTGTGTAACAAATTTGAAACATGAAGTGTACCTGGCTTGTGCATCCTTATGAGTGGCGGTCGGGGACGAGCGATGGTCTTTTCCTACCAATATATCCCCCTAGGAGCATGCGCGTAGTACTTGGTTTTTTATGACTTCTAAATTTTTGCAATAAGTATATGAGTTCTTTTGACTAAGGTTGATTCCATGGATTATACGCACTTTTACCTTTCCGCCTTTGCTAGCCTCTTCGGTACCATGCATTGCCCTTTCTCACCTTGAGAGTTGGTGCAAACTTCGCCGGTGTATCCAAACCCCGTGATACGATACGCTCTATCACACATAAACCTCCCTATATCTTCCTCAAAAAGCCACCATACCTACCTATTATGGCATTTCCATAGCCATTCCGAGATATATTGCCATGCAACTTTCCACCGTTCCGTTCATCATCATCATGACATACTTTACTTTTGTCATATTGCCATTGCATGATCATGTAGTTGACATCGTATTTGTGGCAAAGCCACCATGCATTATTTTTCATACATGTCACTCTTGATTCATTGCACCATCCCGGTACACCGCCGGAGGCATTCATATAGAGTCATATCTTGTTCTAGTTTCGAGTTGTAATTCATATGTTGTAATCAATAGAAGTGTGATGATCATCATTATTAGAACATTGCCCAAAGAAAAAAAAGAAAAAAGAAGAAGAAAGGCCAAAAGAAAAAAAAAGAGGCCCAAAAAAAAGAAAAAAAAAATCAAAAAAATGAAAAAAGGCAATGTTACTATCTCTTTTTCCACACTTGTGCGTCAAAGTAACAGCTTGTTCTTCATGTAGTGAGTCTCATATATTGTGCTTCAAAGTAGCACCATGTTTTTCATATAGTGAGTCTCATAAGTTGTCTTTTTCATACTAGTGGGAATTTTTCATTATAGAACTTGGCTTGTATATTCCTACGATGGGCTTTCTCAAATGCCCTAGGTCTTCATGAGCAAGCAAGTTGGATGCACACCCACTAGTTTTCTTTTGTTGAGCATTCATTTATAGCTCTAGTGCATCCGTTGCATGGCAATCCCTACTCCTCATGTTGACATCAATTGATGGGCATCTCCATAGCCTGTTGATTATCCTTGTCAATGTGAGACTTTCTCCTTTTTTGTCTTCTCCACACAATCCCCATCATCATATTCTATTCCACCCATAGTGCTATATCCATGGCTCACGCTCATGTATTGCGTGAAGGTTGAAAAAGTTTGAGATTATTTAAGTATGAAACAATTGCTTGGCTTGTCATCGGGGGTATAGAAGTTGGGAACATGTTTATGTGACGAAAATGAAGCATAGCCTAACTATATGATTTTGTAGGGATGAACTTCCTTTAGCCATGTTATTTTGAGAAGACATGATTACTTTGATTAGTATGCTTGAAGTGTTACTATTTCTTTTATCAATATGAACTTTTATTTTGAATCGTTTGGATCTGAACATTCATGCCACAATAAAGAAAATTACATTATGAATTATGCTAGGTAGCATTCCACATCAAAAATTTCTTTTTTTTATCATTTACCTACTCGAGGACGAGCAGGAATTAAGCTTGGGGATGCTTGATACGTCTCCAACGTATCTATAATTTTTGATTGTTCCACGCTATTATATTACCCCTTTTGGATGTTTACGGGCTTTATTTTACACTTCTATATCATTTTTGGGACTAACCTACTAACCGGAGGCCCAACCCATATTGCTGTTTTTTTGCCTATTTCAGTATTTCGAAGAAAAGGAATATCAAACAGAGTCCAAATGGAATGAAACCTTCGGGAGCGTGAGTTTTGGAATGAACGTGATCCAGAGGACTTGGAGTGCAAGTCAAGAAGCAGCCGAGGCCCCCACGAGATAGGAGGCCGTGCCCTCCCTGTAGGGCGCGCCCCTCTGTCTCGTGGGCCCCTCGGGCGGCCACCGACGTACTTCTTCCTCCTATATATACCTACGTACCCCGAAAACATCCAGGAGCACCACGAAACACAATTTCCACCACAGTAACCTTCTGTATCCGCGAGATCTCATCTTGGAGCCTTCGCCGGCACTCTGCCGGAGGGGGAATCGACCATGGAGGGCATCTACATCAACATCCTTGCCCCTCCGATGAGTTGTGAGTAGTTTACCACAGACCTACGGGTCCATATTTATTAGCTAGATGGCTTCTTCTCTCTTTTTGGATCTCAATACAATGTTCTCCCCCTCTCTTGTGGAGATCTATTCGATGTAAACTCTTTTTGCAGTGTGTTTGTCGAGATCCGATGAATTGTGGGTTTATGATCAAGTTTATCTATGAATAATATTTGAATCTTCACTAAATACTTCTATGTATGATTGAGTTATCTTTGCAAGTCTCTTCGAATTATCAGTTTGGTTTGGCCTACTAGATTGATCTTTCTTGCCATGGGAGAAGTGCTTAGCTTTGGGTTCAATATTGCGGTGTCCTTACCCAGTGACAGAAAGGGTTGCAAGGCACGTATTGTATTGTTGCCATGGAGGATAACAAGATGGGGTTTATATCATATTGCTTGAGTTTATCCCTCTACGTCATGTCATCTTGCTTAATGTGTTACTCTGTTCTTATGAACTTAATACTCTAGATGCAGGCAGGAGTCGGTCGATGTGTGGAGTAATAGTAGTAGATGCAGGTAGGAGTCGGTCTACTTGTTATGGACGTGATGCCTATATACATGATCATGCCTAGATAATCTCATAACTATGCACTTTTCTATCAATTGCTTGACAGTAATTTATTCACCCACCATAATACTTATGCTATCTTGGGAGAAGCCTCTAGTGAAACCTATGGCCCCCGGGTCTATAGCTTATCATATTTGCTTTCAATCTACTTTTATTTGCATCTTTACTTTTTGCATCTATATTATAAAATACCAAAAATATACTTATCTTATCTTACTATCTTTATTAGATCTCACTTTTGCAAGTGGCCGTGAAGGGATTGACAACCCCTTTATTGCGTTGGTTGCGAGTTCTTAGTTTGTTTGTGTAGGTGTGTCGGACTTTTGAGGAGCCTCCTACTGGATTGATACCTTGTTCTCAAAAACTGAGGGAAATACTTACGCTACTATTACTGCATCACCCTCTCCTCTTCGAGGAAAACCAACGCAAGCTCAAGACGTAGCACCGCACTGCCGGGGTGCGGTCCGCCAAGGCGCCGTAGCCGAGTAGAGCGTCTAGGTAGGCGGGCTCCAGAGGGACATCATGACCCAACTATGGATCCGCGAAGAAGGCCTGGTGCACCAAAGGTTGTGATCCGAGCAGGCTAGGAGTGGGGGCGCGGGGTACCTGCATCGTTTATGCGTGTATGACCCTGGTCCAAGGGTTGTGGTTGGCGCTCCATGGCGGAGGCGAATACTGCTGGCCGGGGCACTATTGGGACCCGGCATTGTTTCCACCGTTGTTGCGCGGCTGGCTGCCTTGGCCACGCTGGCGTTGGTGATGATCGGTTGATAGCTGTTATGGAGGAGGGGGCGCTGCGGGGCGCTGCGGATACCTCGAGCCATAGACGCCAATGGGTGCCAGAGGAACCGGCAGAAGCGGTTGGTACGGGAAGCCATAGGCACCTATGGGCGCCGAGGGTGGTGGAGTAGGGGTACCGCGTGAGTAGCCGGCACGAGGGCGATGTGGATGGCGTCGGAGCGAAGATTCTTCAATCGTCGTTCCTCGAGACGGAGATAAGCCACCGTCCTCTCAAAAGTATGTTTTGTCATAACAGTGAGGTTAGAGGTGGGATTACCAAGATCCTCATTGAGGCCGATAGTGAGGGTGGAGAGGAGGATTTCATCCCCAACCTTGAAGAAGATGTCGTTCAGCTCGTCAGAGAGGGTCTTGAGGCACATGCAGTAGGTGATGTCTACTACACAACCTTCTTCTTGTAGACGTTGTTGGGCCTCCAAGTGCAGAGGTTTGTAGGACAGTAGCAAATTTCCCTAAGCAGATGACCTAAGGTTTATCAATCCGTGGGAGGTGTAGGATGAAGATAGTCTCTCTCAAACAACCCTGCAACCAAATAGCAAAGAGTCTCTTGTGTCCCCAACACACCCAATACAATGGTAAATTATATAGGTGCACTAGTTTGGTGAAGAGATGGTGATACAAGTGCAATATGGATGGTAGATATAGGTTTTTATAATCTGAAAATATAAAAACAGCAAGGTAACTAAAGATAAAAGTGAGCACAAACGGTATTGCAATGCTTCGAATCAAGGCCTAGGGTTCATACTTTCACTAGTGCAAGTTCTCTCAACAATGATAACATAATTAGATCATATAACAATCCCTCAACATGCAATAGAGAGTCACTCCAAAGTCACTTATAGCGGAGAACAAACGAAGAGATTATTGTAGGGTATGAAACCACCTCAAAGTTATTCTTTCCGATCAATTCGTTGGGCTATTCCTATAAGTGTCACAAACGGCCCTAGAGTTTGTAGTAAAATAACACCTTAAGACACACATCAACCAAAACCCTAATGTCACCGAGATACTCCAATTTCATCACAAGTATCCGCGGGTTTGATTATACGCTATGCATCACACAATCTCAGATTCATCTATTCAACCAACACAAAGAACTTCAAAGAGTGCCCCAAAGTTTCTACCGTAGAGTCAAGACGAAAACGTGTGCCAACCCCTATGCATAAGTTCACAAGGTCACTGAACCCGCAAGTTGATCACTGCTACGTCTTGAGCTTGCGTTGGTTTTCCTTGAAGAGGAAAGGGTGATGCAGCAATAGTAGCATAAGTATTTCCCTCGGTTTTTGAGAACCAAGGTATCAATCCAGTAGGAGGCTCCTCAAAAGTCCCACGCACCTACACAAACGAACAAAGAACTCGCAACCAACGCAATAAAGGGGTTGTCAATCCCTTCACGGCCACTTAAGAAAGTGAGATCTGATAGAGATAGTATGATAAGATAAATATATTATTGGTATTTTATAATATAGATGCAAAAAGTAAAGATGCAAATAAAAGTAGATTGAAAGCAAATATGATAAAAGACAGACCCGGGGGCCATAGGTTTCACTAGAGGCTTCTCTCAAGATAGCATAAGTATTACGGTGGGTGAACAAATTACTATCGAGCAATTGATAGAAAAGCGAATAATTACGAGATTATCTAGGCATGATCATGTATATAGGCATCACGTCCGCAACAAGTAGACCGACTCCTGCCTGCATCTACTACTATTACTCCACACATCGACTGACTCCTGCCTACATCTAGAGTATTAAGTTCATAAAGAACAGAGTAACGCATTAAGCAAGATGACATGATGTAGAGGGATAAACTCATGCAATATGATATAAACCCCATCTTTTTATCCTCGATGGCAATAATACAATACGTGCCTTACTGCCCCAGCTGTCACTGGGAAAGGACACCGCAAGATTGAACCCAAAGCTAAGCACTTCTCCCATGGCAAGAAAGATCAATCTAGTAGGCCAAACCAAACTGATAATTCGAAGAGACTTGCAAAGATAACTCAATCATACATAAAAGAATTCAAAGGAGATTCAAATATTTCTCATAGATAAACTTGATCATA
Organism: Triticum timopheevii; assembly: GCA_963921465.1. Taxonomy (NCBI): domain Eukaryota; kingdom Viridiplantae; phylum Streptophyta; class Magnoliopsida; order Poales; family Poaceae; genus Triticum; species Triticum timopheevii. The sequence continues at coordinate 353,808,608 of OY997264.1, forward strand.
AACCCACAATTCATCGGATCTCGACAAACACACCGCAAAAAGAGTTTACATCGAATAGATCTCCACAAGAGAGGGGGAGAACATTGTATTGAGATCAAAAAAGAGAGAAGAAGCCATCTAGCTAATAACTATGGACCCGAAGGTCTGTGGTAAACTACTCACAACTCATCGGAGGGGCTATGGTGTTGATGTAGACGCCCTCCGTGGTCGATTCCCCCTCCGGCGGAGCGCCGGCGAAGGCTCCAAGATGGGATCTCGCGGATACAGAAGGTTACGGTGGTAGAAATTGTATTTCGTTGGCTCCCTGGATGTTTTCGGGGTACGTAGGCTTATATAGGAGGAAGAAGTACATCGGTGGCCGCCCGAGGGGCCCACGAGATAGGGGGCATGCCCAGAGGGGGTGGGCGCGCCCTCCTGTCTCGTGGCCGCCTCGACTGCTTCTTGACTTGCACTCCAAGTCCTCTAGATCACGTTCATTCCAAAAATCACGCTCCCAAAGGTTTCATTCCGTTTGGACTCCGTTTGATATTCTTTTTTTCGAAATACTGACATAGGCAAAAAAAAGCAGCAATACGAGATGGGCCTCCGGTTAGTAGGTTAGTCCCAAAAATGATATAAATGTATAGAATAAAGCCCATAAACATCCAAAAGGGGTAATATAATAGCATGGAGCAATCAAAGATTATAAATACGTTGGAGACGTATCAAGCATCCCCAAGCTTAATTCCTGCTCGTCCTCGAGTAGGTAAATGATAAAAACAAAATTTTTGATGTGGAATGCTACCTAGCATAATTCTCAATGTAATTTTCTTTATCGTGGCATGAATGTTAAGATCCAAATGATTCAAGATAAAAGCTTATAAAACATAAAAATAATAATGCTTCAAAGCATACTAACAAATAATCATGTCCTATCAAAATAGCGTAGCCAAAGAAAGCTTATCCCTACAAAATCATATAGTTAGGCCATGCTTCATTTTCATTACACAAAATACTCCCATCATGCACAACCCCGATGACGATCCGAGCAATTGTTTCATACTTTTTAACGCGCTTCAGCTTTTTTAAAATCTTATGCAATACATGAGCGTAAGCCATGGACATAGCACTAAGGTGGTAAAAGATGGTGGTTGTGAGGACAAGAAGAGGGAGGAGATAGTCTCACATCAACTAGGCGTATATGAACGGGCTATGGAGATGCCCATCAATAGATATCAATGTGAATGAGTAGGGATTGCCATGCAACGGATGCACTAAAGCTATAAATATATGAAAGCTCAACAAAAGAAACTAAGTGGGTGTACATCCAACTCGCTTACTCACGTAGACCTAGGGCATTTTGAGGAAGCCCATCATTGAAATATACAAGCCAAGTTCTATAATAAAAAATTCCCACTTAGTATATGAAAATGACAACATAGGAGACTCTCTATCATGAAGACCATTGTGCTACTTTGAAGCACAAGTGTGGAAAAAGAGATAGTAGCATTGTCCCTTCTCTCTTTTTCTCTCATTTTATTATTTTCCTTTTCTCTTTTTTTCTTTTTTTTCTTTTCTTTTTTTTCTTTGGCCTTTCTTTTTTTTATTTCTTTTTTTTCTTTTTGTAAAGTCCGAAGTCTCATCCCGACTTGTGGGGGAATCATAGTCTTCATCATCCTTTCCTCTCTGAGACAATGCTCTAATAATGAAGATCATCACACTTTTATTGATTTACAACTCAAGAATTACAACTCAAAGCTAGAACAAGATATAACTCTATATGAATACCTCCGGCGGTGTACCGGGATATGCAATGAATCAAGAACGACATGTATGAAAATTACTAGTGGTTGGGGCGTGCCATTGGCATGCCTCCTGAGCGTTCATATGCGCACTTATCTAGTTTATGCACGTTGATGGGTCTGGGTTGATCTTTGATGGCACTTATACACACCAAAAGTGATTTGACTACAGGTGAATATGCTTTGCTGAATTTAACCTCCCGATTGGTTTCAGAATTCATTACAAACTTGCTATTATGAGGAGCACATGTGCTCCTCTGTGTGGTAAACGTACGTGCGGCAAACCAAGACATGGAGCTCCCTTAATGTACTTGGACAGCAACATCGTGGGAGAGACTTGCCTCCTTCCTAGATCTCCCTGTCAAGGGGTAGAAAAGGAGAAAAGTTAATTATTTACCTAGAGAGTGTATCTGCAAGCACGAAAGTCACCCCAATTTCCTAGGCAATTAGAGAAAATCTGTCAAACAGGTTACAGTTCAAGATGAACAATTGTGTTCTTTTAAGATCCCAAGAAGAAAAGAATCATCTGCAAGTTCTATGATTTATAATACTTACCAAAAAACTTGATGCCCCCTATGTGGCCTGAATTGTCCAGTGCCTTTGCTGAATCTGTTTTCAAAGTTATCTGACCCCATGTTGCATCATCCCAAAATATCTTTAATAAAGAACAATGCCTCACATTGAAAAAGCCACGCTACTATTGCTCTTTACTATAATACACATCTTTGTTTACTGTTCCGAGTATAAAATGTGTGCAGTGAGATATATAATAGAATATGGATTTTGCATTTGGTCATATCTATGGCTGAACTAAGCCAAGACTTGGTCTAGCCTGAATAATTCTATTACTTATCAAAAGAACAGTAAGTGGTGGGCCCTTCCCTGGACCCTGCGCAAGCAGGAGCTACGTGCACCGGGCTGCCCTTTTTATCATTGAAAGAACAGTGCAAAGTTCCAACAAATACAAAATTCCTTGGTCTTAGCGGATTCCAAAATACGCCACCTAAAGAGGAGCGGATAATTGAACAGAATTAGAAGAGAGAAAAAACCTATGACCGCTCAGGAAGCTGCCATACATGTAAATTTAACAGAAGACTGGGAAGTTCTCTAAATGCTTATTTTCTAGTACCCGAATTACTTAAACTTATGGACAGTGTGTATGATACCTAAGAAGTGTATAGATGAAAAAGTGTTTATAAGCTCCAAGTAGTTTTGGTGCATGTAGCATACAGGAACTATATCTTCTACATGAATAGTGGATATTAGTAGTATTAGTTCTGTTCATGGAAATTATTCAGTAGGGTAGCATTTCATTCTGTAAAAGTTGTAGAGGGCTATTTAAATTTTGAAACATTGAGTACATGGCATGGTGGAGAGTACTGGTGTACTGGACCATACCAACATAAGAGCTCCTTAGTAATACTATGGTCTGCCATCATATTCCCCTTGACTAAAACTCCACTTTTCATTCTTCAACACTCCTTCAGGAGCACTTCAGGTATATATCTTCATGGGGACTACCAGAAACTGAAGCACATGGTATCATGCAAGAAGCATAAATATAGCATTAGTAGTCGTATGAAACATGCCAACCTTGTGACCCAGTTCTGGATTATGGTCAGGTGGTTAATCTAGGATTCAAATCAAACAACTTTTGTATCTGTCAACTCCGAAAGATTTTAAGTGTTATCTGTTGAGCTGCTCTTTTAAATATATTTCACTCAATTTTGGTTGTTGTTTTTCCTTCTGGACAGGGCGGGATGGCTATGGGGGTTTACAATTTATTCAGAAGAATATATTTAAATAATTTTAACCTATCCCATGGTTGAACTCTTGGAAAATGATATAAAGTTGGGTCCCATTCGTCTGGTTCAACCTAACTTGTTATGTGGGGTTGTGTGGCCATATAGATGGTTAAGTTGCCGTTCCAAAATACGTGCGTTCTAGATCCCTTGCAGTATGGTAGTGCCGTTGAAACAAACAAAACAAATACCACATTAGAAGTTTGTACCTCTTACTGACGATGATGGCCAATCACCTCGCTGTGTGTAATATTTATGGTAACTGTTTATCTCTTGAATGGCCAGAAGTTGGAAACTTTTCATGTTAACTGTTTATCTCTAGAATTAATAGACTAATGTAATATTTATACATCCATGGCCATAGTTGTATCATAATAGTCTACATACACAAGGTACATGGATGGAAACAGGGGTGCGTACCTCAGTGTTATATCAAGTATATTATAAGTAAACATATATCCTTTAGATTATAATTTATTTACAACATGTAGACTGAATCTGTTAATTTACTTTACAGAACCATTAAAAGATGCCCATATGACCACATTAAATTCCTAATGAAATAGAGTTGTCGATGTCAAATAAGATGGGCATAATTGAGAGAAGAATATCCATAAGCATCATGTTGTTCCTAGAATAACATAGATTGCTATTTTTCTTAAATAGGATATCAAATTTTTTGTGTGAATTCCATTCAACAAAGAATATAGAAGGCTTACTAACCCGAGTTTCTTTCGGAAGAAAAAAAACAATTGTGCTTGCATGGCGGATGACATAAATCAGATAAATAATCAATGGATAGGGGTGCGTGGAAGTTAAGTTATCCACGTGCAGAATCATGATTTGGTTTCGAGATCTTATGTGTTTTAGCTCTAACCTACCCCAACTTGTTTGGGACTGAAGGCTTAGTTGTTGTTGTGTCTTATGCATAGTTCTCACACTGGTTTAGAAAAATCGCTTGTGTTATCAAGATGAATGCTTATTTATTGAGCAATGACAATGACCACAAAATTATGTATTGATGCATCGAATCCATAGAGAATCAAGTTATGACACAACTAAAATACTAAAAACGTGGTAAGAACTGGATCCAGGGCAGTTCATACAGATTCTCATATCCAGGGCAGTTCATACATATTCTCATCTTGTCACTAGTTTGTACATGAAACATGAGCTAATCATTCCAGTGTACCTCACAACCCTGATAGGATGGCATCAGCATCTATAGAAAATTAATAGTCCAGAGTAATACTCATTGGTTGCAGTTAAAGATTAGCCCAACATACAACATTTTCCATTTCAATATATGAATTAACATGCAAAAGGGAAAAAAGAACTGAGGTCAAAACCTGTTTTGAAAAATCCAGTCCAGCATCTCTGAAGGCTTTTTCTACTTCTAGTAGACCATTCCGGGTTTCAGGTGTACCACCACTCTGTACGTATAAACAAGCATGTGATGCGAACAAGTATCTAATAGCAATGGGAAAAGAGAGGCATAATAAGGAAAAATAGGACTATATATGTACCTTAGAGATTAGAATTACAGGAGTAGATTTACGTTCCTCCCCTAGTTGAGCAATTTGATGATCAATTCCAGCAGGGTCGGTGTTGTCAATAAATTGTATCTGATATCCAGCAGAAAAAAGGTTAATGCTTATAGTGCTTGAAACAAACCTAAATACACAGAATGGAAAATTGCAATCAAGGTGCATTGCGCAGATTAGAGAACTCGGGACAATACCTTCAATTGGGGGTTATCAGACGCAAGTGCCTCGGAACCAAATTGAGGACGCAAAGATGATCCTCCAATTCCTATAGAGAGTATTTGAGTAAAACGACCAGCCTGAGATGACAGAGGTTTAATCTGCATTGTTATAGCAAAACTGGCTTTTAAGAGCTTGTAGTGAACTAATGATTAAAAGTGAAGGTACGAAAAGATTGAATAAGCTTAACATAATCGACACCCATATCTTGTATGATGCACATTCCCTAAAATACAAGCTTGCGTTGTGGGTATTACAATGACAGAGCATGCTTACACACAAACATACTCAAGACTTCCTCATGGATGGCATATCACAGCAACAGAATTGTACAACAAAAACCTGTACGCTCAACTTCTTCTGCTAATTTCGTCCCGAATGCTTCCAGGTGCCTTGCTAGACAACTAAGGCTAGCTACCACTGGTACTCTTTCTCTGACTGACTATAAGCAATTGCATTGCCTCAACCCATCCCCAAAATTAAGCTTTTAATCATGGCAGAGATATAAATACACAAGAGTGGCAGGAAGAGCACTAACCTGTTCAGTAGTCATGGATGATTTTGGTCGGGGAAGCTGCAATTGAAGTGAAGAGCCTGACTTTAGCTTATTGAAACGCTATTCAGTTCAACTATATATTTAATAAAGATGCAAAGCCAATGAACAAGATATTATAACGGTACAATACCTTCATTATGATAAAAAGATGGTTCTCATTTGCTAAGGTAATCAGATCCCCCATCATTCCATCTTCTAATTAATTCCAATGCCTCATAACCTCATATATTCCTGAAGTGACGATCCAAATACTAAGAAGTGGTGTTTCGATAAGTTTTGTGCTAACACTTTTCTACCTAGAACATAAATTTATGATAAGCTTCACATGTATCTAAGTTGCGAGGCTCGGTTACGAAGATTGATGCTATCTACTATAGTGATTCCATTCTGTACTCCTCGCACACTCCACACACAAAAAAAATTAAAGTCCACCAAGTTCATGGTCATTCTTGTACATTGCATCAAACAGATGATATGCACATGGCTAAGGAAATCAAAGCCTGAATGGTTTAAAGAAAACAAGTGACACGAAGACTTAAACAGGAAAAGTGGTTGCCGCCATTGCCATTATTGGTTCCTTGCCATCATCAAACCTCACTATTCCCCTTACCACTGGTCGCTTGTCAGCACATGGAACACCGATGAAATCTTCTCCATCCAAGAACTTTTGAGTCAAACTTTATTCCTGCAGAATAAAAACCAAACCAACAGTCTGTTGAATTGTTTAAATAGGTACCGTGGAATAGGGGAAAGGGGGGTGTCGAACCTCCAAATTGAATCCATGAAAGCTTGCCCGCCCGGGTGCTCGAGCGAGGTTGGATCCGACGGCGGCGCGACCTACATGACATAGGAACAAATCTGGTTCGTGCCTCAGTGGTGTAGCGCCGCGACCGATCTGAGAGTGCAGCCCCTCCTGTTACATCTTGAGGGTAAGGAGGCGGCTGGGTGAAGACCGTTAAGCATCCAATCAAAGCGCATAGATGGATGCTCACCTTTCTTTCCGATGAACCCTAGCCTAGATAGCTTGCTCGCCTTGGGGATGACTGCAGCGGTGAGACGGCGACAGGTAGGAGGAGGAGGAGGGGAGGGCGGGGGCGGCGCATGCACAGGGAGGGGTGGCGGCACCGCTGGATAGAGGGAGGAGGAGTGGCGGCGCTGGAGACCGGAGAGGGAGGAGGAGGCGCTCGAGGCGGAGGGCGTGAGGACGAGAGGGTTTCGCTCGGCCACTTTTACATTATTTCTTTTTATCTTTTTTTTCCTGCCCAATCCATGCGTTCGACGTGGCACGCGTGAGTAGGCTCCCTTGCCGCGACCGTTAATGGGTTTAATGAAGGTGGCTTTGCCACAAATACGATTTCAACTACATGATCATGCAAAGAGCAATATAACAATGATGGAACGTGTCATAATAAACGGAACGGTAGAAAGTTACATGGCAATATATCTCGGAATGGCTATGGAAATGTCATAATAGGTAGGTATGGTGGCCGTTTTGAGGAAGGTAAATAAAGGGTTCACGATACCGGTGAAAGTTGCACGGTAATAATAGAGGCTAGCAAAGTGGAAGGATTAGTGTGCGTATATCCATGGACTCACATTAGTCATAAAAAACTCATATACTTATTGCAAAAGTCTACTTAGCCCTCGAAGCAAAGTACTACTACGCATGCCCCAAGAGGGATAGATTGGTAGGAAAAGACCATCGCTCGTCCCGGACTGCCACTCATAAGGAAGACAATCAAAAGAGCACCTCATGCAACAAATTTTTCACACAACTTTTACCATACGTGCATGCTACGGGACTTGCCAACTTCAACAAAAGTATTTCTCAATTTCATAATTACCCACTAGCATGACCCTAACATTACTACCTTTATATCTCAAAACAATCATCAAGCATCAAATTAATCATAGCATCCAATTCACTTCCTATGATAGTTTTTATTATACCCAACTTGGATGCTCATTATTCTAGGACCAAATTTGTAACCATAGCAAATACCATGCTGTTCTGAAAGACTCTCAAAATAATATAAGTGAAGCATGAGAGACTAGCAATTTCTTCAAAAGTAATCCACCGCCGTGCTCTAAAAGGTATAAGTGAAGCACTAGAGCAAAAAACTATCAAGCTCAAAAGATATAAGTGAAGCACATAGAGTATTCTAGCAAATTCTAATCAAGTGGGCTTCTCCCAAAAGGTGTGTAAAGCAAGGATGATTGTGGTAAACTAAAAAGCAAAGACTAATATAATACACGACGCTCCAAGCAAAACACATATCATGTGGCGAATAAAAATATAGCTCCAAGTAAAGTTACCAATGAACAAAGACGAAAGAGGGGATGCCTTCCCGGGGCATCCCCAAGCTTAGGATTGTGGCTATCCTTGAATATCTTGGGGCGCCATGAGAATACCCAAGCTTAGGCTCTTGCCACTCCTTATTCCATAGTCCATAAAAGCTTTACCCAAAACTTGAAAACTTCACAACACAAAACTCAACAGGAAATCTTATAAGCTCCGTTAGTGAAAGAAAACAAAACCACCACATAAGGTACTGTAATGAACTCATTCTTTATTTATTTTGGTGTTAAACCTACTGTATTCCAACTTCTCTATGGTTTATAAACTATTTTACTAGCCATAGATGCATCAAAATAAGCAAACAACACACGGAAAACAGAATCTGTCAAAAACAGAACAGTCTGTAGCAATCTGTAACTAACGCAAACTTATGGAACTCTAAAAATCCTACCAAAATAGGAAGTCCTGGAAAATTTGTCTATTGATCATCAGAACAAAGAATCAACACAAAATCACGTTTATGTGATTTAACAAAACTAATTTAGTGCGCGCAAAGTTTCTGTTTTTCAGCAGAATCAAATCAACTATCATCATAGGTTATCCTATAGGTTCTACTTGGCACAAACACTAATTAAACAATAAAAACACATCTAAACAGAAGGTAGATGCAAAAAAATTAAATAACAGCAAGGAAAAATATTGGGTTGTCTCCCAACAAGCGCTTTTCTTTAAAGCCTTTTAGGTAGGCATCGATAATTTTAATGATGCTCACATGAAAGACAAGAATTGAAGCGCAAAGAAAACATCATGAAACATGTGACAAAATACATCTAAGTCTAACATACTTCCTATGCATAGGCATATTGTAAGCAAGCAATTTTGCAAGGCAAGCAAAAGCTAGCATATGCAAGGAAGAAGAAAGAGACGATAGCAATCTCAGCATGACGAGAGGTAATTTAGTAAGATAAAAATTTCTACAACCATATTTTCCTCTCTCATAATAATTACATGTAGGATCATAGGCAAATTCAACAAAATAGCTATCACATAACATATTCTCAACATGATCCACATGCATGCAAAGTTGACACTCTTCCAAAATAGTGGGATTATCATTAACTAAAGTCATGACCTCTCCAAACCCACTTTTCTCAAAAATTTCATAAGATTGAACATTATCCAAATATGTGGGATCTAAAGTTGACACTCTTCCAAACCCACTTTCAATAATATTGCAAACACTATTATCAATCTCATATTCATCATGGGGCTTAAATAAATTCTCAAGATCATAAGAAGAATCACCCCAATCATGATTATTGCAACAAGTAGTAGACATAGAAAAACTAGCATCCCCAACTTAGGGTTTTGCATATTATTAGCACAATTGACATCAAGAGAATTTACAATAAAATCATTGCAATCATGCTTTTTATTCAAAGAGTTATTGTGAATCTCTTCATAAATTTCTTCATCATAATTTTCAGATTCACAAATTTTGAGCAAAGCTTCATAAAGATAATCTAATGCACAAAACTCACTAGCAATTGGTTGATCATAATTGGATCTCTTAAAAAGATTAGCAAGCGGATGAGGATTAGGTTCTCTGTTTAGCAATAAATAAACAACTATTCCAACCAAACGAATAAACGAGCCAAGTAAGTCATCAAAGCAAAAAGACGAACAGAAGAAGGGCGAATAAAACGGCAAGGGTGAATTGGGGGAGAGGAAAATGAGAGGCAAATGGCAAATAATGTAAAAGCGAGGGAGATGAGTTTGTGATGGGTACTTGGTATGTCTTGACTTAAGCAAAGACCTCCCCGGCAACGGCGCTAGAAATCCTACTTGCTACGTCTTGGGCTTGCGTTGGTTTTCCTTGAAGAGGAAAGGGTGATGCAGCAATAGTAGCGTAAGTATTTCCCTCAGTTTTTGAGAACCAAGGTATCAATCCAGTAGGATGCTCCTCAAAAGTCCCACGCACCTACACAAACGATCAAAGAACTCGCAACCAACGCAATAAAGGGGTTGTCAATCCCTTCACGGCCACTTGCGAAAGTGAGATCTGATAGAGGTAGTATGATAAGATAATTATATTTTTGGTATTTTATAATATAGATGCAAAAAGTAAAGATGCAAATAAAAGTAGATTGAAAGCAAATATGATAAAAGATAGACCCCGGGGCCATAGGTTTCACTAGAGGCTTCTCTCAAGATAGCATAAGTATTACGGTGGGTGAACAAATTACTGTCGAGCAATTGATAGAAAGGCGAATAATTATGAGATTATATAGGCATGATCATGTATATAGGCATCACGTTCGCAACAAGTAGACCGACTCCTGCCTGCATCTACTACTATTACTCCACACATCGACCGACTCCTGCCTGCATCTAGAGTATTAAGTTCATAAAGAACAGAGTAACGCATTAAGCAAGATGACATGATGTAGAGGGATAAACTCATGCAATATGATATAAACCCCATCTTTTTATCCTCGATGGAAACAATACAATACGTGCCTTGCTGCCCCAGCTGTCACTGGGAAAGGACACCGCAAGATTGAACCCAAAGCTAAGCACTTCTCCCATGGCAAGAAAGATCAATCTAGTAGGCCAAACCAAACTGATAATTCGAAGAGACTTGCAAAGATAACTCAATCATACATAAAAGAATTCAGAGGAGATTCAAATATTTCTCATAGATAAACTTGATCATAAACCCACAATTCATCGGATCTCGACAAACACACCGCAAAAAGAGTTTACATTGAATAGATCTCCACAAGAGAGGGGGAGAACATTGTATTGAGATCCAAAAAGAGAGAAGAAGCCATATAGCTAATAACTATGGACCCGAAGGTCTGTGGTAAACTACTCACAACTCATTGGAGGGGCTATGATGTTGATGTAGACGCCCTCCATGGTCGATTCCCCCTCCGGCGGAGCGCCGGCGAAGGCTCCAAGATGGGATCTCGCGGATACAGAAGGTTACGGTGGTGGAAATTGTGTTTCGTTGGCTCCCTAGATGTTTTCGGGGTACGTAGGCTTATATAGGAGGAAGAAGTACGTTGGTGGCCGCCCGAGGGGCCCACGAGATAGGGGGGGCGCGCCCAGAGGGGGTGGGCGCGCCCTCCTGTCTCGTGGCCGCCTCGGCTGCTTCTTGACTTGCACTCCAAGTCCTCTGGATCACGTTCGTCCCAAAAATCACGCTTCCGAAGGTTTCATTCCGTTTGGACTCCGTTTGATATTCCTTTTCTTTGAAATACTGAAATAGGCAAAAAAAACAGCAATAAGGGCTGGGCCTCCGGTTAGTAGGTTAGTCCCAAAAGTGATATAAATGTATAAAATAAAGCCCATAAACATCCAAAAGTGGTAATATAATAGCATGGAACAATAAAAAAATTATAATACGTTGGAGACGTATCAATCACCAAAACATACAGCAAGTAGATCACGTGAATATCCCATTGTCACCACTGATAAGCACATGCAAGACATACATCAAGTGTTCTCAAATCCTTAAAGACTCAATCCGATAAGATAACTTCAAAGGGAAATCTCAATCCATTACAAGAAGGTAGAGGGGGAGAAACATCATATGATCCAACTATTATAGCAAAGCTCGCGGTACATCAAGATCGTGTCGAATCAAGAAGAAGAAGAAGAAGAGAGAGAGAGAGAGAGAGAGAGAGAGAGAGAGAGAGAGAGAGAGAGAGAGAGATCAAAAACATAGCTACTGGTACATACCCTCAGCCCCGAGGGTGAACTACTTCCTCCTCGTCATGGAGAGCGCCGGGATGATGAAGATAGTATTCCTTTTCTGTAGAACTCGGAAACAAGGAAAAAACAGAAACTGGCACTCGGCACTAGGTTAATATGTTAGTCCCAAAAATCATATAAAATAGCATATAATTGCATATAAAACATCCAAGATGGATAATATAATAGCATGGAATAATAAAAAATTATAGATATGTTGGAGACGTGTCAAGCATCCCCAAGCTTAATTCCTACTCGTCCTCGAGTAGGTAAACGATAAAAACAGAATTTTTGATGTGAATGCTACCTAACATATTTATCCAGGTAATTCTCTTTATTGTGGCATGAATGTTCAGATCCGAAAGATTCAAAACAAAAGTTTAGTATTGACATAAAAACAATAATACTTCAAGCATACTAATAAAGCAATCATATCTTCTCAAAATAACATGGCCAAAGAAAGCTATACCTACAAAATCATATAGTCTGGCTATGCTCTATGTTCATCACACAAAATATTTAAATCATGCACAACCCCAGTTTCATCCAAGCAATTGTTTCATACTTTAGTATTCTCAAACTTTTTCAACTTTCACGCAATACATGAGCGTGAGCCATGGACATAGCACTATAGGTGGAATAGAATGGTGGTTGTGGAGAAGACAAAAAGGAGAAGATAGTCTCACATCAACTAAGCGTATCAATGGGCTATAGAGATGCCCATCAGTAGATATCAATGTGAGTGAGTAGGGATTGCCATGCAACGGATGCACTAGAGCTATAAGTGTACGAAAGCTCAAAAAGAAACTAAGTGGGTGTGCATCCAACTTGCTTGCTCACAAAAACCTAGGGCAATTTGAGGAAGCCCATCATTGGAATATACAAGCCAAGTTCTATAATGAAAAATCCCCACTAGTATATGAAAGTGACAACATAGGAGACTCTCTATCATGAAGATCATGGTGCTACTTTGAAGCACAAGTGTGGTAAAAGGATAGTAGCATTTCCCCTTCTCTCTTTTTCTCTCTTTTTTGTTTTTTAGGCCTTCTCTCTCTTTTTTGGCCTCTTTTTTTCGTACGGAGTCTCATCCCGACTTGTGGGGGAATCATAGTCTCCATCATCTTTTCCTCACTGGGACAATGCTCTAATAATGAAGATCATCACACTGTTATTTACTTACAACTCAAGAATTAAAACTCGATACTTAGAACAAAATATGACTATATGAATGCCTCCGGCGGTGTACCGGGATGTGCAATGAATCAAGAGTGACATGTATGAAAGAATTATGAAAGGTGGCTTTGCCACAAATACGATGTCAACTACATGATCATGCAAAGCAATATGACAATGATGAAGTGTGTCATAATAAACGGAACGGTGGAAACTTGCATGGCAATATATCTCGGAATGGCTATAGAAATGCCATAATAGGTAGGTATGGTGGCTGTTTTGAGAAAGGTAATGGTGGGTGTATGGTACTGGCAAAAGTTGCGCGGTACTAAAGAGGCTAGCAATGGTGGAAGGGTGAGAGTGCGTATAATCCATGGACTCAACATTAGTCATAAAGAACTCACATACTTATTGCAAAAGTCTATTAGTTATTGAAACGAAGTACTACGCTCATACTCCTAGGGGAAGGGTTGGTAGGAGTTAACCATCACGCGATCCCGACCTCCACACAAGGGAAGACAATCAAAAAATAAATCATGCTCCAACTTCATCACATAACGGTTCACCATATGTGCATGCTATGAGAATTACAAACTTTAACACAAGTATTTCTCAAATTCACAACTACTCCACTAGCACGGCTCTAATATCATCATCTTCATATCTCAAAACAATCATAAGGAATCAAACTTCTCATAGTATTCAATGCACTTTATATGAAAGTTTTTATTATATCCCTCTTGGATGCCTATCATATTAGGACTAAATTTATAACCCAAGAAAATTACCATGCTGTTCTAAAGGACTCTCAAAATAATATAAGTGAGGCATGAGAGTTCATCAATTTCTTCAAAAAAAATCCACCGCCATGCTCTAAAAAGATACAAGTGAAGCACTAGAGCAAATGACAAACTACTCCAAAAGATATAAGTGAAGATCAATGAGTAGTCGAATAATTATGCAACTATGTGAAGACTCTCTAACATATAATGGATATTATTCAAACAGCAAGCAAAACAAAATAAAACAAAATGACGCTCCAAGCAAAACACATATCATGTGGTGAATAAATATATAGCTCCAAGTAAAGTTACCGATGAACAAAGACGAAAGAGGGGATGCCATCCGGGGCATCCCCAAGCTTAGGCTCTTGGTTGTCCTTGAATATTACCTTGGGGTGCCTTGGCCATCCCCAAGCTTAGGCGCTTGCCACTTCTTATTCCATAGTCCATCGAATCTTTACACAAAAGTTGAAAACTTCACAACACAAAACTCGACAGAAGACTCGTAAGCTCCGTTAGTATAAGAAAATAAATCACCACTTTTGGTACTGTTGTGAACTCATTATATTCATATTGCTGTAATATATACTGTATTCCAACTTCTCTATGGTTCATACCCTCCGATGCTACTCATAGATTCATCAAAATAAGCAAACAACACATAGAAAACAGAATCTGTTAAAAACAGACCAGTCTGTAGTAATCTGTAAACTTTCCCTACTTATGTAACTCCAAAAATTCTGAAAAAATTATCTCCACCTGAGAAATTTGTGCACCAATCCATATAAAAAAGAATCAGGTCAAAATCACGTTTCTATAAGATTCTGGAAATTATTTACTGAGCGCAAAAGTTTCTGATTTTCAGCAGGATCAACACAACTATCGCCACAAGCTATCCTAAAGGCTTTACTTGGCACTTTATTGAAATAAAATTTATAAAACATGATTAATACAGTAGCTTAATCATGTGGACACACAAAAACAGTAGGGGTAATATTGGGTTATCTCCCAACAAGCGCTTTTCTTTAATGCCTTTTTAGCTTGGCATGATGATTTCAATGATGCTCACATAAAAGATAAGAATTAAAACATAAAGAGAGCATCATGAAGAATATGACTAGCACATTTAAGTCTAACCCACTTCCTATGCATAGGGATTGTGTGAGCAAATATCTTATGGGAACAAGAATCAACTAGCATAGGAAAGCAAAACAAGCATAACGTCAAGATTTTCATCACATAGAGAGGAAATTTTATATTATTGCAATTCCTACAAGCATATACTCCTCCCTCATAATAATTTTCAGTAGCATCATGAATGAATTCAACAATATAACCATCACATAAAGCATTATTTTCATGATCCCCAAGCATATAAATTTTATTACTCTCCACATAAGCAAATTTCTTCTCATGAATAGTAGTGGGAGCAAACTCACAAAATAACAATCATGTGAGGAATAATCCAATTGAAAATTAAAATCACGACGACAAGTTTCATGGTTATCATTATTCTTTATAGCATACATGTCATCACAATAATCATCATATATGGCAACTTTGTTCTCATAATCAATTGGAACCTCTTCCGAAATAGTTGATTCATCACTAAATAAAGTCACGACCTCTCCAAATCCACTTTCATAATTATCACAATAAGATTCAACACCCTACAAAATAGTGGGATCATTATTTCCTAAAGTTTACACTCTTTCAAACCCACTTTCATCAATATAATCATCATAAATAGGAGGCATGCTTTCATCATAATAAATTTGCTCATCAAAACTTGGGGGGCAAAAAATATCATCTCCATCAAACATAGCATCCCCAAGCTTGTGGCTTTGCATATCATTGGCATCATGGATATTCAAAGAATTCACACTAATAACATTGCAATCATGCTCATCATTCAAAGATTTAGTGCCAAACACTTTAATGCATTCTTCTTCTAACACTTGGGCACAATTTTCCTTTCCATCATTTTCATGAAAGACATTAAAAAGATGAAGCATATGAGGCACCCTCAATTCCATTTTTTGTATTTTTCTTTCATAGACTAAACTACTGATAAAACAAGAAACTAAAAGATTCGATTGCAAGATCTAAAGATATACCTTCAAGCACTAACCTCCCCGGCAACGACGCCAGAAAAGAGCTTGATGTCTACTACACAACCTTCTTGTAGACGTTGTTGGGCCTCCAAGTGCAGAGGTTTGTAGGACAGTAGAAAATTTCCCTCAAGTGGATGACCTAAGGTTTATCAATCCGTGGGAGACATAGGATGAAGATGGTCTCTCTCAAACAACCCTGCAACCAAATAGCAAAGAGTCTCTTGTGTCCCCAACACACCCAATACAATGGTAAATTGTATAGGTGCACTAGTTCGGTGAAGAGATGGTGATATAAGTGCAATATGGATGGTAGATATAGGTTTTTATAATCTGAAAATATAAAAACAGCAAGGTAAATAATGATAAAAGTGAGCACAAACGGTATGGAAATGCTTAGAATCAAGGCCTAGGGTTCATACTTTCACTAGTGCAAGTTCCCTCAACAATGATAACATAATTAGATCATATAACAATCCCTCAGCGTGCAATAAAGAGTCACTCCAAAGTCACTAATAGCGGAGAACAAATGAAGAGATTATTGTAGGGTACGAAACCACCTCAAAGTTATTCTTTCCGATCAATCCGTTGGGCTATTCCTATAAGTGTCACAAACTGCCCTAGAGTTCATAGTAAAATAACACCTTAAGACACACATCAACCAAAACCCTAATGTCACCTAGATACTCCAATGTCACCACAAGGATCCGCAGGTTTGATTATATGCTATGCATCACACAATCTCAGATTCATCTATTCAACCAACACAAAGAACTTCAAAGAGTGCCCCAAAGTTTCTACCGGAGAGTCAAGACGAAAACGCGTGCCAACCCCTATGCATAAGTTCACAAGGTCACTGAACCCGCAAGTTGATCACCAAAACATACATCTAGTAGATCACGTGAATATCCCATTGTCACCATAGATAAGCACATGCAAGACATACATCAAGTGTTCTCAAATCTTTAAAGACTCAATCTGATAAGATAACTTCAAATGGAAAACTCAATCCATTACAAGAAGGTAGAGGGGGAGAAACATCATATGATCCAACTATAATAGCAAAGCTCGCGGTACATCAAGATCATGCCAAATTAAGAACATGAGAGAGAGAGAGAGAGAGAGATCAAACACATAGCTACTAGTACATACCCTCAGCCACGAGGGTGAACTACTCCCTCCTTGTCATGGAGAGCGCTGGGATGATGAAGGTGGCCACCGGTGATGGATCCCCTTCCAGCAGGGTGCCGGAACAGTATCCCGATTGGTTTTTGGTGGCTACAGAGGCTTGCAGCGGCGGAACTCTCGATTTAGGTTCCTTTTCGGGGGTTTCTATATTTATAGGAATTTTTGGCGTCGATCTCACGTCAACGGGGGGGGGGGGGGTCTCTGAGTCATCCACGAGGTAGGGGGCGCGCCCAATGGGGGTAAGGCGCGCCCTCCACCCTCGTGGATGGCTCGTGACTCTTCTGGCCCAACTATTTTACTTCGGGGCTGCTTTTGGTCCATAAAAAATCCACAAAAATTGGCAGGTCAACTGGACTCCGTTTGGTATTCCTTTTCTGTAGAACTCAAAAACAAGGAAAAAACAGAAACTGGCACTGGGCTCTAGGTTAATAGGTTAGTCCCAAAAATCATATAAAATAGCATATAAATGCATATAAGACATCCAAGATGGATAATATAATAACATGGAACAATAAAAAATTATAGATACGTTGGAGATGTATTAGTAGGCATCGCTAGAGGAGTCGTTTTGGTGATAACCAAAAAACTCCTGCTGCAAGAAGATGATCTATTGGAGCTTGTTGTCAGTGAAGAGGCTGATGATCTAGGTCCACACCGTGTAGGCATCGTCACCATCATGAACGACATTGTGGAAGATGTCCTTGGACACGGTGAGAAGAACCACCGGAGGAGGGTGGCATCAATCACGGAGATTGTACTCGCGTAAGAGAAGATTGAAGTACATCTTTGCTACTTGTGAGCTACGTTGGGATTTCCCCAAAGAGGAGATGATGATGCAGTACAAAAGAGATATGTATTTCCCTCAGTAATCAAACCAAGGTCATCAATCCACTAGGAGAACCAAGCGACGGCTAGTGAACAACACCTGCACGCAAACAGCAAATACTTGCAACCCAACACGAACAAGGGGTTGTCAATCCCTTGCCGGTCACGAGCAAGATTAGATTGTATAGTTTTTTATAGATAGATCAGAACAAATTACAAAATAAAATAAATAAGAGAAAATTGCAGCAAAGAGTTTTTGGTTTTAATATATGATAAAAGATAGACCCGGGGGCCATAGTTTTTACTAGAGGCTTCTGTCATAAAAATAGCATACGGTGGGTAACAAATTACTGTTGGGCAATTGATAGAAAAGCAAATAATTATGACCATATCCAAGGCAATGATTATGTATATAGGCATCACGTCTGAGACAAGTAGACCGGAACGATTCCGCATCTACTACTATTACTCCACACATCGACCGCTTTCCAGCATACATTTAGTGTATTAAGTTCATAGAAAAATGGAGTGATTTGGCTTGTGAATGTACTGCATCGTTTTCAGTATCAATGTGTTGTATGTTTTTTTTCCTCGGAGTATGTACTTGAACTTCTCTCTAGGCTATGGTTGAACTGCTGGTTTTTTTGTTGTTTAATTTTGTGCCCCAACATATGATCTTTGACTTGAACTAATGCTTGAGATCTCGCTGGGCTGCTGGTTTCAGATGGAGAGGATTTTCTGTGTTGTGTAATCTATTGTTATTTTTTAATTCAACCAATATGTAGCCTTTTGCAGAGAATCTATATGTGCTTTTTTGTGATTTTTCAACTGCAAATGGTTTTCAACTATAACTTCATGCAATAATATTCTCATACACTCCTTTACGTTTCTTTATCTTTTTGTCGGCATTCTACATGAACTTCTGCACGTATCCAAATAGAACTTCACATCTGAACGTGTTGTCTTAGGCTTGCTAACCTTAGTTCATACAGCAATGCTTCTTTTAAGCATATTTTTCCTACATCGATTTATATACCAGAACTTCTTCTGTAAGCCGATCTGAACTTCAGACTGCATAACTATTCTTGCTTGCTCTTTTATGGAATAAAACACCAGCACATCCTGTCCTAATATACTAGAACTTCCACTGTAAGCTTACTTGAACTTCATAGTGTATATTTTTTCATTTTTATTCTTGCTTGCACATTTATGGAATACATCACCAGCACATCACTTCCTCTCATAATATACCAGGACTTCTGCAGAAATATTACTTGAACTTTACAATGTATTTTTTTCATTTTGTTACTGCTTGCTCTTTCATGCAATACATCACCAGCACCTCCTGTCATACTATACCAGGATTTCTGCAGTAAGCTTACTTGAACTTCTACTGTATAATTTCTTTGAAACTTCAACAATAGAAGTTCAAGTAAGCTTCTTCTCCTAAAGTACTTTTTCAAAAGGGGAATAACATTCTGCACATTGACATGACATAAGTTTGCTTTATTTAATTGACCTAGTCTAACTGTTCATCAGCCTTGCGCTCCTCCTAGGCTTTGGTTGTAGTGGTTTTTGCTTGACATGTACCTCTTCCTTTTCCTCTTCACCTTCCTCTTCCTCTTCCTCTTCATATTCATCATCTTCTTCCTCTTCCTTCTCATATTCCACTTCCTCCTCCTCTTTGTCTTCCTCTTCTTCGATGGTGTCTTCATCTTCGTCTTCCTCTTCCTCTTCCACCACTTTCTTGTTGCTGGCTCTAGATTTTGCTTTATGTTTCTTCTCTGGCTTTTTGCTTGTCTTTTCAGCATCTGCGCACTTCGAGCATGTTCTTGCATTATGTGGTTCATACTCCTTGCATATGCTACAAAGTCTGCTACTTGCTTTCTGTGGGTGTGGTCCCTTGTTTTGTTCTATAACTTTGGGCTGCTATTTTTGAACTTTGGGTTGCTTGACCTCCTCGGCATCGTTTATTTCTAAGAGTGTTGGACAGGTGAGCTTGTTGTGTCCTGCAACCTTTTTGCACACACTACATTGCCTGTGTCCAAGTAGCACTCTGTTCTCATCGAGCACGGCGACTCTTCCTGCAGGTGGTGCCTTCATTTGAGCTCTCTTGTCACTTTTCTTTGCTGCAGAAATTTTCTTCATACCCTTTGTTTCAGAGTATAGCGGCAGTTTCACCGTCTCTTGCTGCTGCTTCTGCATTAATTGGTCAACACCCTGCTTGCATTGGTTGGATTGAGCAGCGGTCTGGAGCATTTCAGCTGCATAATAATGAAGGTCATCTTCAATTTCAGCATCCTCTTCAGCCATCCTTTGGTCAGCATCCACTCGATTTGCTGAATCTATTGCATCAAGCTCTTCCACTAGCCTCTTGAGAACATAGAAGGCTCTATCATATTGCTGGTCACATCTCAT
Organism: Triticum timopheevii; assembly: GCA_963921465.1. Taxonomy (NCBI): domain Eukaryota; kingdom Viridiplantae; phylum Streptophyta; class Magnoliopsida; order Poales; family Poaceae; genus Triticum; species Triticum timopheevii. The sequence goes on from OY997264.1 coordinate 353,829,065, forward strand.
CGTTTTCTTGTTAACCATAAAATTTAGCTGCAGCAAGATGTCTTGCTTCGATAGTCTTGAGCTGCCATCCATGCAGTCGTGTTGTAGTGCCTTGTATCAAATGTTGGTTGTGATTTTGCAGCCTTTGTGTACCGTTTGAGGATATACTGACTGAAAATTTGTCAGGCTTCAGGTAGTCTAGTATGTTCATGATGTGAAGGCAGAACAGGCTTGCATTTATGTGATGAATGCAGAATACATAGTTTGTGAGCCAGCAATGAGTTTCATATATTTGATATGATACTACTAGTTTAGGTATTTAATGAGTTTATTTTTCCGCTCACCTGTGTGTGTCCAAAGCTTGCATTCACACTTGTATATTTTATTATCTGGGTCAGCTACAACCTGGAATTCATGCTTTGACCAGGCAAATCTTTCTTCATCATCATGTCCAGCCTTGTTGTGGTAGTACACAAGGTACTTAGTGGGCTCTGCTGTAGGCTTTGTGCGAAATAGCGTGTCTTTTCTCATCCTAGTCCTCAACTCGGTGTACACAGCTCTCGTGTACTTGATAGCCATGTGTTCCTCGTAGCCGTAAGTTGTTTTTGTCACAGGATTGGTCTGCACACATGTCAAAAAATAAGATATTAGTCGAAGCAGAGTCAAGGGTTTCATTTTTTTAAATACAGTGTGCACATGTTGAAGGAAGTCACAATATGATGGGGGTGTTTTTTTGTCTTAATACCATGCTGGTCATTGTTTGCTCATTCTCCTTCTGCATCCGAGTTTGTATGTAGGCATTTACCCGCCTAGCAAACTTGTGTAGGTTCTGGATCCCCTTGACAAACCCTCTCTTGAGCACGTGATTCATGGTCTCGCTTCGTTGTGTGGAAGTCATTCTAGAACAGAAAATGTTCTTGTAATATGCTGCATCATCATCTGGTCATTCTGCAGGTTGTACTTTTGCACGAGTGTAGCCCAGGCAGCTTCAAACTCCGTTGGCATTAGCGGCCAGTTTAAGATCGCTGTGAACTCCTCTTTGAATGTTTCATACTTTTTTTGAAGGAAATATGCCCTAGAGGCAGTAATAAATTTATTATTTATTTCCTTATTTCATGATAAATGTTTATTATTCATGCTAGGATTGTATTAACTGAAAACTTAGTACATGTGTGAATACATAGACGAAACATAGTGTCCCTAGTATGCCTCTACTTGACTAGCTCGTTAATCAAAGATGGTTATGTTTCCTAACCATAGACATGTGTTGTCATTTGATGAACGGGATCACATCATTAGGAGAATGATGTGATGGACATGACCCATTCGTTAGCTTAGCATTATGATCGTTACAGTTTCATTGCTACTGCTTTCTTCATGACTTATATATACATGTTCCTCAGACTATGAGATTAAGCAACCCCCGAATACCGGAGGAACACCTTGTGTGCTATCAAATGTCACAACGTAAATGAGTGATTATAAAGATGTTCTACAGGTGTCTCCAAAGGTGTTTGTTGGGTTGGCATAGATCGAGATTAGGATTTGTCACTCTATATATCGGAGAGGTATCTCTGGGCCCTCTCGGTAATGCTCATCACTATAAGCCTTGCAAGCAATGTGACTAATGAGTTAGTTGCAGGATGAAGCATTACAGAACGAGTAAAGAGACTTTCCGGTAATGAGATTGAACTAGGTATGATGATACCGACGATCGAATCTCGGGCAAGTAACATACCGATGACAAAGGGAACAATGTATGATGTTATGCGGTTTGACCGATAAAGATATTCATAGAATATGGAGGAGCCAATATGAGCATCCAGGTTCCACTATTGGTTATTGACCAGAGATGTGTCTCGGTCATGTCTACATAGTTCTCAAACCCATAGGGTCCGCACGCTTAACGTTTGATGACGATTTGTATTATGAGTTATGTGTTTTGATGACCGAAGTTTGTTCGGAGTCCCGGATGAGATCACAGACGTGACGAGGAATCTCGAAATGGTTGAGACATAAAGATTGATATATTGGACTGTGTTGTTCGGACACCAGAAGTGTTCCAAGTGGTTTCGGGTAAAAACGGAGTGCTAGAGGGGTTACCGGAACCCCCCGGGGGAACTAATGGGCCACCATGGGCCTTAGTGGAGAGAGAGGAGGACGGCCAGGGCTGGCCACGTGCCCCCCCTTAGCAGTCCGAATTGGACATGGGAAGGGGGGTGGGGGCGGCGCCCCCTTTCCTACTCCCTATCCTCTCCTTCCTTCCCCCTCTCTTCCTTGTGGAGGAATCCTACTAGGACTAGTAGTCCTAGTAGGACCCCCTCTCCTTGGGCGCGCCCCTAGGGGCGGCCAGCCTCCCCCTCCCTCCTTTATATATGGGGCAAGGGGGCACCCTAGAACACACCAAGTCTTCTCTTAGCCGTGTGCGGTGCCCCCCTCCATGATTACACACCTCGGCCATATCGTTGTAGTGCTTAGGCGAAGCCCTGCGCCAGTAACATCATCATCACTGTCGCCACGCCGTCGTGCTGACAGAACTCACCCTCGTCCTCAACTGGATCCAAAGTACGAGAGACGTCATCAAGCTGAACGTGTGCAGATCACGGAGGTGCCGTACGTTTGGTACTTGGATCGGTTGGATTGCGAAGAAGTTCGACTACATCAACCGCGTTACTAATGCTTCCGCTTACGGTCTACGAGGGTACGTGGACACACTCTCCCCTATCATTGCTATGCATCTCCTAGATAGATCTTGCGTGATCGTAGGAAAATTTTGAAATTACTGCGTTCCCCAAGAGTGGCATCCAAGCCAGGTCTATGCGTAGATGTTTTATGCACGAGTAGAACACAACGAGTTGTGGGCGATAATAGTCATACTGCTTACCACCAACGTCTTACTTTAATTCGGCAATATTGTTGGATGAAGCGGCCTGGACTGACATTACATGACCGTGTTCATGAGACTGGTTCTACCGACGTGCTTTTGCACATAGGTGGCTGGCGCGTGTCTGTTTCTCCAACGTTAGTTGAATCGAGTTTGACTACGGCCGGTCCTTGTTGAAGGTTAAAACAGCACACTTGACGAAACATCATTGGGGTTTTGATGTGTAGGTAAGAACGGTTCTTGCTAGAAGCCCGTAACAGCCACGTAAAACTTGCAACAACAAAGTAGAGGATGTCTAACTTGTTTTTGCAAGGTTGCTGTGATGTGATATGGTCAATACATGATGTGATATAAATTGTTGTATGAGATGATCATGTTTTGTAACTGTGACGCCCCCAATTCGACCGTACACCAATCATACATGCAAATGTGTACGATCAAGATCAGGGACTCACGGGAAGATATCACATCACAACTCTAGACACAAATTAAAATAATACAAGCTTTATATTACAAGCCAGGGGCCTCGATGCCTCAAATACAAGCTCAATACACAAGAGTCAGCAGAAGCAACAATATCTGAGTACAGACATAAGTTAAACAAGTTTTGCCTTAAGAATGCTAGCACAAAAGCAACACAATCGAAGAGGCAAGGCCTCCTGCCTGGGACCTCCAAACTACTCCTGGTCTTCAGCGGCCTCCATGTAGTAGTAGTCGACGAGGGTGGCATCTGGCTCCAAGGATCCACCATCTGGTTACATCAACCGGAAAGAAGAAAGAAGGGGGAAAAGGGGTAGCAAAGCAACCACAAGTACTCATCCAAAGTACTCGCAAGCATCAGATCTATACTAAGTATGCATTGGTATCAAATGGAAGGTTTGTATCTGTGGACTGAACTACAAAATGCCAGAATAGAGGGGGAAGGCCTAACCTATCAAAGACTAGCATCTTCAAGCAGCTCCAACCATCCTGCAGCATGTAGAAGAGTAAAGAATAGCAGTTTATAATTAACAAGCATGTTGTAGCATTAACGCCCAGAGATCCTTCCTCAACTCCCTCCGATAAAGCAATCCCGGGGCCACATATCCATCACATATCAAGTAACCATTTCTAGTTGTATAAGATCAGGATACAAGTCTGAACGTCCATTACCGTGGACACGGTATTTGAATATATATCTTCCCTGCAGGGGTGCACCACGTTACCCAACATGCTCGATCACTCTGGCCGGACACACTTTTCTGGGTCAATGCCCGGCCTCAGAAGATCAACACGTCGTAGCCCTACCTAGGCTCATCCTAAGCACTCCAGGGTCTTGGGCCCATCGCCCGCAACACTCCGGGTCGTTGCAAGCCGGGTGGATACCAGCACCGCCTCGAATGGCCAGCACGATCCGACCGTGCCGCACTGCTGAACTGGACGTCTAACAAAGCTTCGGCTGATACGACGACGTCGAGGCCCATAACTATTCTCGTGTGGTGGTTAGTGCGTAAAAGCCAGAGGCCAACTCAGAACAAATACCCAAACCTGTTAGTGCATTGGGGGCTCACAGAGACGAGCAGAGACTCACGATAATGTGACCCCGTCGCCCCGTCTCGTGGACTTATGACAAGGGCCCAGACTGCCCGACCGTGCCACGTGGAAAACTCGTGGGTTCTCAACGGGCCCACCCGACTTTCACATCAACTCGTGGGTACCCCTCAGGGCCGACCCGACTTCAACAATGGTCTCAAGTAAAGTCAAGGTAACCGTGTGTCCAAACATCAAAGGGAAAACCCGAGGAATCGCCCTCGGCGAATTCCACTCGATGTAATCATCAAGGTGAACGTAAGAGGAACCACCCTCGAGGTTCACACTTGAGTGGTTGCACGACAGAGCCGTATCGGGAATGGTGAAGGAGGAACCACTCTCGTTGACCACGATCGAATAGCTACACTACAGAGATCTCATCAGGAGTGATGTATGAGGTGTCACCCTGGGCACTCGATGGTAACTCTGCAGAGTCGAGCAACAAAAGGGGCATGATGTGATGTGAGGTGTCGGGCTCTGGTCGTCGATCACGTTGATCGAGTCATTGATGATGAAGCAGGGCAACAAGTACAAAGTGGGGGTCACTGATGGATCACTAACCAACCTATACTAAGCAGTTTAGGATAAGCAGGCAGGTAACAATAAGCAGGTACCAGAGCAGGCTATGCATCAGAATAGGAGCAATCAATTACAGTAGCAAAATCTAATGCAAGCATGAGATAATGGAATGGCCGATATCAAGATGATCAAAGGGGGGGGGGGCTTGCCTGGTTGCTCAGATGAGAAGGAGGGTCGTCGTCGACGTAGTCGATCACAGGGGCATCAGCAGCAGTCTCGGGGTCTACCGGAGAGAAGAGGGGGAAGAAACAGTAAATACACGCAAACATATGCATAACAAGACAATAAGCGGGGCTAAAGGTGTTCTAACGCAGCGTTAGGCGATACTGGCGAAGGGGGAAAACATCCGGGAAAGTTTTCCCGGTTCCGGACGTTTGTCAGACAGATGAACCAGAGGGGAAAGGTTCGACATTTGCTAGGATAGGGACGCGTGGCGGGCGAACGGACCATGTATTCGGATTCATCTCGTCGTTCTGAGCAACTTTCATGTATAAAACTTTTTTATCCGATTTACGGATTATTTTATATGATTTTTCAAAGATTTAAACATTTTTTGAAATTACTGGAATTATATTAATTTGAATTTTAAACAGTGCTATTATTTTATACCCGGAGGCAACCAGCCACTGTCAATGACATGTGTGGCCTACTTGTCGTAGGGTCATCTATTAACAGATTGATTTAAACCTTTTAGTTAGCAAGTTGGGCGTACTGTAAGTTGCACATCAGGCTAAACAAACTACTGATCTAATCCGGAGGCATACATGGGCGGTGATGCTGCAATCATAACCGAAGCAACTTTATTGGCGATGGAGTTTTCTTCTGTTAGTTTCATCCAATGTTGTAGGGAAGCCAACCTTGTAACTGATAGCTTAGCAAAACATTGCTTTAGTGCTAGAGTTTCAGAAGTTTGGGACTCCTTTCCCCCTGACTTTATTCTTCCAAAAATTGTAAACGATTTGTCAATCATTTGAGGAATAAAGTTATTGATGATTCAAAAAAACTACAATCTAATCCTAAGACTAATCCTAACCCTAAACTAATTGGACCGGCCCATGTGTATTGGTTGTGCCACGGTTGGGCACAAGGAGCATGAGCTCCATGGCCGGCTAGGAGTTCCTGGTGGTAGCATCGGCAGTAGTAGCCAAGGCAACAACAGTGGTGAGGAGCAGCATAGTAGCAGGAGCAGCAGCTTGGCTAGAGCAGAAGTGAGCAGCCGCAGCAACAACAAGCAGGCAGTAGCGCCTCGCAATAGAAGTAGGTGCGCACGGCGCATGCGGGCAGCGCGAGCGGCAGCAGCCAGTAAGCAGGAGTGGCACCAGTGCAGCGCAAGTGGCTGTAGTAGCGGCGCGGTCAGCAAAGAGCAGCAACAGTGCAAGGCAGAGCAGCAGCTTAGAGCACGCACACTCATACATACACGTGCGCGCGAGATCGGATAGGCTTGGGGACATCAAACGACGACCGGGTCGAGGCAGAGGAAGGGGGCACTACAAAAAAATACACTTCCGTGATGATACGTGTTTGTCACAGTAGGTCGCGATTTTTGTCATGCATGTACATCCATGACGATTTTATGACAGAATCAAGATAGTCATACCTATGCTGTCATAGAAGTGTTCCATGACATTACCAAAATTATCATCACGGAAGTGTCCACTTCCATGGCAATAAATCGCGCATTACAGAAGTGCTTTCGTCAAGGGTGACCGACACGTGGCATCCACCATAATGGAACACCGTTAAGCTATCGGGTCCGGTTTTGGATCCGATAACCCGTTAACAGCCTCGACCAATGGGGATTTTCCACGTGTAAAATCATCATTGGCTGGAGGAAACACGTGTCGGCTCATCGTTGGGACAGATGTCATCCACTCATTGGACAGAAGGCGCCAATGATACGTCGACACGCGGCACGGCCCAATAGAGGCCCATTCCTGTGAAAAGGCCGGCCCGTTTGACTTGGTCGAAAGGTGGCGGGCCGGCCAACTGAAAGCCTCTTAACGGCCTGTTCGCATGTATCCCATTTACAGCCCGCTAACCCAGGGGCCGTTACGACCTATCCGAATTAGGCCCAGTAGCGTCATATGGGCCGTCCAATATGATTCCAGCCCGTATTAACTTCTGGCCCATGTATGGCCCATGACGTCTTTTGGCCCATATGAGGCCCTTTGTAACTCTTGGCCCATTAACGGCCTGTGATGAAACTGGCCCGTAATAAACAGTGTATCACGTTATACCCATTAACGGCCCATTATTCCATTGGGCCGTTTCTAGCCCATGTTATCTTTCGGCCTTCTCAAGGCCCATTTATTCTTGGGCTCATTTCCAGCATTCGGTTACTTACGGCCCATTACTGTCATTTTCTGCTTGTGGGCCAAATTCATCCTATTGTTACAGTCGGCCGTTTGTGGCCCGTTAATATGTTGGGCCATTTTCATAGCGTCATCAAATATGACCTATTAACGACAACCCGTTATGGTCAGCCCATGAACGGACGATTCCAACTCTAGCCCGTTTATGGCCATAACGCAGTCTGTTATTGGCCCATGTTTGGCCAATCGATCATACGGCCCAAATAAGGCCCATTGATGATACGGCCCGTAGAAGGCCCATTGTTTCTACGGCCCGTAGAATGCCCATTGTTTCTATGGCCCGTAGAAGGCCCATTGTTTCTACGGCCCGTAGAAGGCCCATTGTTTCTATGGCCGGTAGGAGGCCCAGTGTCACTACAGTAAATATGTAGCCCATGGTTATTGTAGCCTAGTTTTAAAAAATAGGTTATTGCGGCCACTAGCAAACCGCGGAAAAAGAACTGCACTGACTACAAGCAAACAAATAAACAAGACAACAAGGAAATAAATAAGCAAGCAACTAACGCTAGGCTATCACGGCTATTACACATATTACATCCACTGGGCATCAAAGTTCGCCACCAGTGCAAATATAGGGAACAAAGCAGCATATCATATACACTGGTTGTGAAAGTTGGCGACCAGCACAAATAAATGCCGCAGCAAAACAAATCCAGAATTGAAACCACTTCAGAAGATCTCAAGAAACAATATCCTGGGTACCCATAATGCTGGCAAGATGCTTAGCAAGCTTATTAACTTTCTCTTGTTTGGCGCTTAAATCCTCCAGCGCTTGCTGTTGCACCAGGAAGTATGCATCTGAATTCTGCAGGGACTTCCTCAGTCCTTCAGCTTCCTGTCTGCAGCACATCTGATTGATGTCTTTCAACTTGAAGTTGAGACTCAAGAAGACGAATTGATTCAGGCAGCGAGTTCGAAGAGCTTGTGCCAGCAGTAGTGGCCAGTAAATCGAACACTACATCAAGACAAGACTTTTGGGTTCTCTCACTGTCGTCAAGATAGTTTTTATCAGCTTTCTTGGAGACAAACAGGGATGTCTCACTATCTTGAACCTTATCTGCATTACTTCCTTTACCATTTCATAACGCGGTACTGTTCTCCAATATTTTGTCCGCATTCTAAAAGAGAAACAAGCAGACTCATCACAGGTTTACCATGTTGTATATGAAACTCATTTTGGTAAATGAGTTCAGTAGTAAAGTGGACAGGATAACAACATGAAACAAACATATATCTATGTACCATGGTCACTGTATGGTCTATATCATTGTAGTTTTTGTTGCCAAATCAAGATAGAGACACAGTTCAAATAATATTTGTTCAAGACAAAGCAAAATAGACAGAATATAATTGTGGGAAACTATAGAGCAATAACAACACTTGTAATGTGCATGACATGAGGACATAACTGTTTATTCAATTGAAACTGAAATCAATATAGAGCAGGTTACAATAGCAAACTAGTTAAAGAAACAGGTTTAAAACATACCTGTTGCGCCATTGGAGTTTCAATTCCATCCTTCAAATTTGAAAATAGTTGGTATGAGTAAATACAGTAATGCAAGAGCAAAGGAGTATGATCCATAGCTACAGAACCTGACCTGATAACAAATCTTCTTCTCCTTTAAGCGTTGAGTTGGGATTCGGAGTGGTGGTCCTCGTGCTTTGGGCACTGCTGTTCCCTTACTAACTGCTCGTGTTTGGGTGCTCTATGGTGGAGACGGTGCTGTGTCAACTGGAACTGGGTTACTATCTGCCGGGGTTGGGGTTAGAAGGGGTGTAGCTGGTTCTCTGTCCAACTGGGTAGGGGTACAATCTATGAGAGTCTGGGTTATGTGTGGTGGATCTGGTCCTTGGGCAAGTACAACCGTGGTTCTATCTGCATCAACTGGTAGCACTATCTTTTCTGAAGACCATGTTGTTACTCCCTTAGATACTGCCATCACCCTCTCCAATTCAAATGGCTGATAAACAAGAAAAGTAATTGAAAGTATAGACATTATATGATAGACAAGTGCAATGGATAGTGGGGAATAAAAGAGGGCATGAAATAATTCACATTTATGTTGTCTAACCAAACAGGATAGCATGACACAATTTCACATATATGATGGCTAACTAAACAGGATAAAATGACACAATTTCACATTCTGATGGCTAACTAAAAAAGATGGAAAGACATAGTTCAAAATATGATGACTATGTAAACAGGATGACATGATATAACTATATAATGTGTTTATTAAATAGGTTGGCATGCCATAATTCACATACATTCACGGATAGAATGCCATAATTCAAAATATGATGACAGTAAACACTAAACAGGATGAGATGATATAACTATATGATGTCTTTATTAAACGGGTTGCCATGCCATAATTCAGATAGATGTTGTGTATGTATTATGTAAACAAGATGGCATGATATAATTCAAATATATGATTTATATAGTAAGCAAGTAAGCAGATGGCAATCCATATATGATGTAAAAACTAAGCAATGCAAGACAACATACATGACATGGGTAATATAACCCTGCCAAGTTTGAGCATAGACCTCAAGGGGGAAATAGGACTGGTCATCAGTCTCTGAATCCTCCTCCGAGGAGCTCTCTGTAACCAGCAAGATGTCTGCTTTAGCAGGTAGCATTGTCTGCTCTGAATACCTTGTTTTCACTCCAGATACTTCCATCACCGCTTCAAATGGCTGATGCACAGGAAGAGTAGTTGAATATACAAATGTTGTCGACAAATGGAACATGTAATACAAAAAAAATGATAGCATGATATAATTCACATACATGATGATTGGCTAAACATCATGGCATTGCATAATTCACATATATAATGCCTTTGCAACAAGATAGCATTGCATAATTCACATATATAATGTCTTGCAACAAGATGGCAATGCATAATTCACATATATGGTAATTAGACACTGAACAGGTGGCATTCACACAAAGCATGTCTAAACGAATCAAATGACATACCAATGTGATACACCATGCGCACGATATGAGCAACATAACCCTGCCAAGTTAGAGCATACACCTCGGGGGGGGGGGGGGAATAGGACTGCTCATCTGTCTCTGAATCCTCCTCTAAGGAGCTATCCGTAGCCAGCGAGATATGCGCTTCGCCAGATAGCATAGTTTGCTCTGAAGACCTTGTTTTCACTCCAGAATTTGCCATCACCGTGTCAAATGGCTGATACACATGAAGAGCAGTTGAATGTACTAACATTGTTGACAAATGTAATATGTAACAAAAAAAGGATGGCCTGATATAATTTACATTTAAGATGACTGGCTAAGCAGGATGGCTTTGCAAAATTCACATATATGATGCCTGGCTAAACAAGATGGTGTTGCATAATTAACATAAATGATGAATAAACTAAACAGATGGCATTCACACAAAGGATGTCTAAACTAAGCAGATGACATATTTGATGTATAAACACTACTGGAATCTGGCATTTTGCCGTCTGCCTCCTCTTTGCCGTCCGCCAGCTAACGACAAAGAGCCTCTTTGCCGTCCGTTTCCACAAAGCGGACGACAAAGAAAGAACTGATGGCAAAATGTGTATTTGCCGTCAGCTGATTCTTTGCCATCAGCCAGCTAACGGCAATGAGCTCGAAGGCAGATGGCAAAGAGCCAGGTGGGCCCAATAGGGCACGGCGTGGCTAGGTCAGGTTCTTTGACGTCAGCGAAATCTTTGCCGTCCGCCTGCATGTCCTTTACCGTCCACTAGCGGACGACAAAGAACGTGTCCAGCTAACGGCCGTCTCCCCTTCTGCTATGCACGCCCTTTGCCGTCCGCTAGCGGATGGCAAAGAACGTGCCCCCACTAATTAGTAACGGCCGCCCCACCCCAACTGCTCTCTCCCCTCACTCTCACCCCCTCTTCACCCCGTGCCCCCACTCACCCGCGCCCGCACTGCCGCCGTCGGGCACCGCCGCCGCCCGGACGCTGCCGCCGCCTCGGAGCCCTGCGGGCTCGTCACCACCACGGCCCGGTGCCCCCTCCGCCCGGCCATCGCCGCCCCGCCACCGCCCGGACGCTGCCGCCGCCCCACCCTGCCGCAGCACCACCCCACCGCCCCGGAGCCGTGTGGCCCTGTCGCCACCACCGCCCGGCGCATCCTCCGCCCGGCCAGCGCCACCCACGCCACCCCGGAGCTGCGGCCCCGTCTCCACCACCGCCCGGCCAGCGCCCCTCCGTTGGCGAGCAACCCCACCGCCCGGCGCCCCTGGGCCCCGCCGGCATGCCGCATGCCTCCCACCCCTGCCGCAGGTGAGCCCCGGTCGCACCCCTCTTCTCCTATTTTTTCCTGTTTTTTTGTTTTTAGTTTAGATTACTTTTAGTTTAGTTTTAGATTTAGTTTAGTTTAGATTACTTTTAGTTTGATTTTATATTTAGTTTAGTTTAGATTACTTTTAGTTTGGTCTTAGGTTTAGTTTAGTTTTAGGTTTATGTTTAGTAATGAAAAAAACTAAGAATAATTAGAAGAAGAGGAGGATAAAAAGAATAGGTAGGTTTAGGTGTAGTTTTTTCCTGTTTTGTTTTAGGTTAATTAGTGCTAGGTTTAAGAAGAGGAAAAAGGAGGAGAAGAGGAAGAGGAGGAGGAGGAGGAGGAGAAGAAAGAAGAAGAAGAATAAGAAGAAGAAGAAGAAGAAGAAGAAGAAGAAGAAGAAGAAGAAGAAGAAGAAGAAGAAGAAGAAGAAGAAGAAGAAGAAGAAGAAAGAGGAGAGGAGGAGGAGGAGGAGAAGAAAGCTAGAGGAGAGGAGGAGAAGAAGAAGACCACCAACACCCCGACCCCGACCACCGACACCCCGACACCTGACACCCCGACCACCGACACCCCGACCCCGACCCCGATGACCGACACCCCGACCCCGACACGACACCCTGACCCCGACACGACACCCCGACATGACACGACACGACACCACGACACGACATGACACCCCGACCCTGACACAACACCCTGACACGTCACCCCGACCCCGACACCCCGACACCCTAACACCACACCCACCCTTACCCCGACCCCCGACAACCTGACACCACACCCCGACCCCGGCCCTGACACGACACCCAGGTAGGACACCCCGACCCGACACCCCGACACCCGGACACCACACCCCGGCCCCGACCATCGACACCCCGACACCAGACACCCCGACCACCAACGCCCCGACCCTGACACGACACCCAGGTAGGACACCCCGACCCCGACACCCCGACACCCGGACACCACACCCCGGCCCCGACCATCGACACCCCGACACCAGACACCCCGACCACCAACGCCCCGACCCTGACCACCGACACCCGGACCCCGACCCCGACACCCTGAGACCCCGACAATCGACACCCCGACTCCCCGACCCCGACCCTCGACACCCTGACACCACACCCCGACACCCTGACAGCACACCCCGACCCCGACACCCTGACACCCTGATCGACCCCGGACATGATGATGATACAAAAACATTGATTGGGTGTATTTTTACTATGTTCATGATGATGATACACTTAAATTATATACATATTATTATGTTCATGTCAGGTATCCAAATTTTTTATGTTGTACTAATTTCGTTTATTTTTTGTCATTGCAGGTGTTGACAAGATGGTGGGCAAGGGTCCAGAGCGTCCCGAGCCTCCTGCGAGCGCTACTAGGAGGGTGGTTCCATTATTGCACCCCAGCCCCTCCGGAGAGCGCTGCTAGATAGTATGCAGACAACTGCGGCGGGCGCTTCTACTTCGGCTGGGAGAGGTCGGGGAGGGCGAAGAAGGCTGGTAGAGGTGGACGTGGCACCGTGAGAGGTAGGAAGGCTGCTACGCCTTCCTCGCCGCCACCCTCAGCTGATTCACCCGACCACAGGGCGGCTCCGTCTGACGTGGGCCCGTCTTGGACTCTGGTCCATGAGCCTTCGGCCCACCAGACTCGGGTCGCCGATCCTTCGGCCCACGTGAGTCCGGTCCTAGAGTCTTCGTCCCAGAAGACTCCAGTCACGGGGTCTTCGTCCCAGAAGATTTCGGTCACGGGGCCTTCATCCCAGAAGACTCCGATCTCGTCGTCTTCTGCCCACGAGACTCTGGTCCCGCCATCTTCTTCCCACGAGACTCCGGTCCCGTCGTCTTCTTCCCACGAGACTCCGGAGGCTAGTGGCCCGGATGATGGTAGCAAGGACACCTTTTCAGATGATGGTAGCGAGGACACCTTTTCAGATGATAGCTACACCTTTTCAGACTCCAGAAGGGCAAGAAGGTCTACAAGCGTGGCGGTACAAAGCTCCCGCCCGTGCCGACGACCCCCGACCGGAGGTGGTTGATTGCGCCTAAAGGGTTGAAGTAAGTGCATTTACTATTTTTTAACCCTTTGCCTTCATGTTCCTTCAAATTAATATCTAATGCGTTTGCCTTGTCATACTGCAGGGGATGGCATTACCCCCGTGACCGTAGTGTCCGCAGGCCCAACCAGGTCCTTGGCACGCTTTGCCGGCAGCACTTCCCTGGGTGGGTCACGATGCCTGGTGAGGGTCAGGTTCCACAGCTAGCACTGTGCTGGGAGCTGTACTCTATTGCTCCGGCCCCTCCAGGGGAGATGGTCGCCGGTGTCGCGTGCGAGACGGTGGCCGACATTGTGTTCCGTCGGTTCTGGGTAATTTATCGAGAATTAAAAATGAACACTACCTACCTAGTGATTGTACTAATCATTGTTGTCTTGTTTGATTGCAGACCTTCTACAGGGTTTCAGAGGGAGAACAGGAGGCCGCAGCTATGGTTGTTGAAGCCGAGTGCAAGCGCCTACTTCAGAACTTACGGCACGAGGCTCGGGTGCAGGCCGTTCGAGACTACTATGCCTCGCAGGGTATTAGCAGGGCCAAGAAGATGTGTCGCGGCAAGTTTCTGAGTAGGGACAAGTACTTGTCGGTAATTATACCTATTCTTAAGGCCTTGAACTTAGTTTTCTTGATTTGATTCGTAGCGCTGAAATTTCTCTTGACTCACTTAGGTGCCCCCGAGATGGTGTGTCGATAAGATGGACTGTTGGGAGGCGTTGGTGGATGCATGGTGCTCTCCTGAATGGCAGCTCGAACACCAAAGGGCCAAGGATAAGCGTGACCAAATGCAAGGTGTGCCACACCATGAAGGAAGCTCCAACCTGTTTGAGTACGGGGATAACTGGGTATGTGGTTTGCCACATGATTCATGCAATTTCATTCTTCATGGTAGCATTTATCCTTTCCAAAATGACTTAATATGCTTAGTTAGTTAAAATGACATAATAACTACCTTGGATACTTCAATAATGACATAATTAGCTCATTAATGACTTAATATGCTTTAGTTAGTTAAAAAATGGCATAACTACCTTTGATAGCTCAATAATGACTTAATATGCTTTAGTTAGCTAAAAATAGCATAACTACCTTGGATATCTCAATAATGACATATTTAGCTCTAAAATGACATAATAACCTTGAGATAGCTCTATAAAATGACTTAATATGCTTTAGTTAGTTAAAAATGGCATAACTACCTTCGATAGGTCAATAATGACATAATTAGCATACTTTGGTCAAAAATGGCATAATAATCTTTCTTAGCTCCAAAATGACCTAAACTCAGCTTATTTTCCTCGAAAATGACATAATAACCTTTCTTATCTCCAAAATGACCTAAACTTAGCTTATTTTCCTCGAAAATGACATAATAACCTTTCTTAGCTCCAAAATGACCTAAACTTAGCTTATTTCCTCGAAAATGACATAATAACTTTTCTTAGCTCCAAAATGACCTATTTACATAGTAATATCATTCTTAATGCTAGCTTGAGCCCTAATTAACTAATATTTTGTTCCTCTCTCTTAGGCGCACTACCACAAGAAGCATGTGCCTTCTGTGTTCGACCTCTATGGCATGGCCCATATGGCCCCGTACAAGAAGGCCAAGGCATTCATGGAGTCTGACCTAGATCATCCAGAGAACTTCACCAACATCTCCTCCCACCACAAGCCTGTGAAGTACAGAGACGAGGGGAAGACGAGGAAAGGAGAGGAATTTAACCCGAGCCAGGATCCTTTTGATATAGAGCTGGTAATGATATCTGGTGGCGGGAGGTCCCATGGCTCGTCCGCCATTGCTGATGGACTGTTACGTTGTCCTAAGACTCTCCCGTAGATCAAGAAGCGCCAGAGTAGCTCTGATCCTGAGATAATGCCTCGTGCACGGCCGACGGAGCTCGCCGTGGCGGTTAGTTATACGGACTCTCTAACATTTCCTTCATTACATTGTGCGTGCGTCCGTCGATGGTTACAATGCTAACGAGGAGTGTTATGTTGCAGGAAGCGGTTCAGAAAGAGAGATTGAGGACCCAGGAGCTTTTGGAAGAGGCAAAAAGGGAGGCGGCAGAGAGGGAGAGGGAGGAGAGGACGGCTAAGCTGTTGGAGGAGGAGAGGAACCGGAACGATGCGTCTCACCGGGCCCTATGCGAGCTCATCGTGGTACGTTTCTTGTGCATATTAGCCCAATCATGCATGTAATGTTCGCATTACTAAGTAATATGACTGACTTGTGAGAACCAAATGTGCAGACCATGTGCGAGAAAAGCGGTCAGGCGGCTCCGCCGATGCCCCAGATTGCTCTGGCGGGCATGGTGAGTTTGATTTGAATGGTCCTTAGTTACTACTATTCACATTTCAGTTTGCATCATGCTAACGAGACATTATTGGAAATGATCTTTGGTTCAGCATGGCTCCCGACAAGCATCGATCAATCCTTCGCGTCTGCCAATGTCGGAACCCCGACCGGTCCTTCACCTCCGTCTGCCAAAGGCGCAACCCCGACCATTCCTACACCTCCGTGATGACGGTATTTTTCTTCTTATTTAGCCTGTTTAGTCCATTTATGACATAATTTAGCCTATTTAGTCCACAAATGACATAATAAGATGAAGAAAATCAAGGAAGAGGAAGGAAAGAAGGAATATGAAGAAAAGAATAAGAAGAAGAAGAAGAAGAAGAACTTCATCTTATACTTAGCTTACTTGTTTTTCTTCTTCTTCTTCTTCTTTTCTTCTTCATTTCCTCGTCTTACTTGTTTTTATTCGTAAATGGCATCATAACCTTGCTAACCTCATAAATGTCATATACTTAGCTTGTTGTCCTCTAAAATGACACAATAAGCTTAGTTAGGTCAAAAATGGCATAATTTGCTACGTTAGCTCAAAAAAGGCACTTTTCTTCTTATTTAGCCTGTTTAGTCCATTTATGACATAATTTAGCCTATTTAGTCCACAAATGACATAATAAGATGAAGAAAATCAAGGAAGAGGAAGGAAAGAAGGAATATGAAGAAAAGAAGAAGAAGAAGAAGAAGAAGAAGAACTTCTTCTTTTCTTCTTCTTCTTCTTCTTCTTCTTTTCCTCCTCTTACTTGTTTTTATTCGTAAAGGGCATCATAACCTTGCTAACCTCATAAATGTCATATACTTAGCTTGTTGTCCTCTAAAATGACACAATAAGCTTAGTTAGGTCAAAAATGGCATAATTTGCTACGTTAGCTCAAAAATGGCACTTTTCTTCTTATTTAGCTTATTTAGTCCATTTATGACATAATTTAGCCTATTTAGTCCACAAACGACATAATAAGATGAACAAAATCAAGGAATAGGAAGAAAAGAAGGAATATGAAGAAAAGAAGAAGAAGAAGAAGAAGAAGAAGAAGTAGAACTTCTTCTTCTTCTAGTCTTCTTCTCCTTCTTCTAGTCTTCTTCTCCTTCTCCTCCTTCTTCTTCTACTACTATTTCTTCTTCTTATTCTTCTTCTTCTTCTGCTAGTTTTCTTCCTCTTCTTCTTCTAATTTTCTTGTTTACCATTTTGCAGATTGAATTCACTATATGGAAGCTTGCATGGATGGAGTGCTTGTTTCTCTGTTCTTGTTTTTGTTTTTATCGAAGAATAATGCGGAAGTTATATGGATGCATGGAACAATGTGTTGGATGAATATTGTCCTAGTAGTGTAAGATGTATGGATGATACTATGTTTCTTATGTATGTATATATGTTTTCATGGATGGAGCTATATATGTGTTGCATAGATCATATGTCTGATGTGCCTGTGAATATATATATATATATATATATATATATATGTGTGTGTGTGTGTGTGTGTGTGTGTGTGTGTGTGTGTGTGTGTGTGTGTGTGTGTGTGTGTGTGTGTGTGAATTCCAGTGAAATTAAATGGATATAAATGAAAACAGGGGATATATAGCCTCTTTGCCGTCTGCTAGCGGACGGCAAAGAGCTTTGCCGTCCGCTAGAAAATGGCAAAGAGGACACGTGGCAGTCACCTATGCAAACTGGGAGCACTGGCTGCCTATTTGGTCAGCTATGCTATCTGCTGGCGGACCGCAAAGACCTTTGAAACTTTGCCGTCCGCTCGCGGACGGCATAGATGACCACGTGGCAGCTTCCCAATACTAACCTTACTGAGCTCTTTGCCGTCCTCTGGCGGACGGCAAAGACATTCGAATCATTGCCGTCTGTTGGCGGACGGCAAAGAGCGTCGTTAACGCCCTAACGGCTCTAACGCCACCCCACTGCCGTCTGTAGTATTTGCCGTCTGCTGTCCTCTGACGGCGGACGGCACAATCATTTGTCGTCAGTTTCTCAAAAGCGGACGGCAAAGAAGGCCTTTGTTGGCACCTGTTTAGACAGACAGTTTGTCGTCTGCTGGCGGACGACAAAGATGTTTGCCGTCCGGGATCTATGCCTTTGCCGTCTGCCAGAAGTGGATGCCAGTAGTGAAAGTAAGCAATGCAAGGCACCATATGCATGATATAACCAACATCAGCATGCCAAGTTAGAGCAAAGACCTCAGGGGGTAAATAGGAGTTGTCTTCCCGTTCTGAATCCCCCTCAGAACAGATATCTTCCTCTCGATTACAATCCGAAATGCATGGAGGGGGGTTGTCTTTGCGCCTACCATGGAGCGACGTCTGCATGAAATTTTATTGCCACGCAAGGCTCGTCTCTTTTGCTCTACATGTTCAGTTCCATTGTTTACAATAACTGTCATGCATAGGAATAAAACATAGTGAGATTATGTAACGAGTGCATGCAAAAGTCCAGAGTGATGGTAGCAACCTGTGGATAGACCCAAAACCAATAATAGAAGGCAGATAATGGCTTCAGTTAAAAAATACAGATAATGGCTTCTTTACTGTTTGTTTCCCACCCAACATGAAAATCATAGTAGACACCGGAGATTAACTAGATAGTAGATAGATACTATTGATTGCGGCCCTGATATGTACCCCACAACCATTTAAAAACTCAAGTTTGACCATTAGTTTCGAGTTGACTCAGAGTCTAATCGGTGAATAGGACGATAAAGTAGCATATTGTAAGGGCATATTTGTCCCCAAGGTGTTTTGGTGATTGATGACAATGCTTTTGCGGACTAATCATGTGCATTGAGATTTTCAGAGATTCATCCTTTGGCACGAGACGATTCCCTCCCCTCGGTGTTTATTCAAGACGGTGCAGCTCTTTCGTTTCTCTATTGGTGGTTTCATAGGAGTCACCGTACTATCAAGAGGGGATATGCTTTGGTAAGGCTAGGGTGGAATCAACACGTACACATCCTTATCGCACCCGCTGATCCTTCACGCTTCAATGGAGCACTCTTTCCCCTCCCTGTTTGCTCTGTCTGGTCCCAGCGGTAGTACCGCGGGCCACAGCGGTAGTACCGCCGAAGCACACCAAGCGGTAGTACCGCTCCTCAGCGGTAGTACCGCTTGCTGACTTCCGCCGTAGTACCACTGAGGCTCCGTGCTCCTACCGCCTCGACTCGAGGGCGCTTTTTCTCGTGTCGGGTTTTGCGGCACTAGCTGCGGTTGTAGAGGCGGTAGTACTGCTCCCAAGCGGTAGTACCGCCGTTACCACCGCGGTAGTACCGCTCTGGGTCCAGGACCTTGCTCTCCTCGTGTGCGCGGCAGTACCGCTAGGTGGGACGGTAGTACCGCTGGCTCAGCGGTAGTACCGCCCACCCAAGCGGTAGTACCGCTCTCTACTGGACTGTTTGGGGGGTAACGGTTGGATTGTTCCCCCCTCTATATAAGGAGGTCTTCTTCCCCAAAGTTGACCTACATCTTCCCCCCAAAAGCTCCATTGTTGCTCCAAGCTCCATTTTCGCCCGATCTCTCTCCCTAGCCAATCAAACTTGTTGATTTGCTCGAGATAGGTTGATAAGGCCCCGATCTACACTTCCACCAAGAGAAATTTGATTCCCCCCACTAATCCCTAGCGGATCTTGTTACTCTTGGGTGTTTTAGCACCCTAGACGGTTGAGGTCACCACGGAGCCATAGTCCATTATGGTGAAGCTTCGTGGTGTCGTTGGGAGCCTCCACTTAATTTGTGGAGATAGCCCCAACCTTATTTGTAAAGGTTCGGTCGCCGCCTTCAAGGGCACCAATAGTGGAATCATGGCATCTCGCATTGTGTGAGGGCGTGAGGAGAATACGGTGGCCCTAGTGGCTTCTTGGGGTGCATTGTGCCTCCACACTGCTCCAACGGAGACGTACTTCCCCTTAAAAGGAAGGAACTTCGGTAACACATCCTCGTCTCCATCGACTCCACTCTTGGTTATCTCGTGCCTTTATTTGTGCAAGCTTATTTGTATTGTATCCCTTGCTTGCGTGTGCACTTATCGTTGTTGCATCATATAGGTTGCTCACCTAGTTGCATATTTAGACAACCTACTTTGATGCAAAGTTCAATTTGGTAAAGAAAAGTTAAAAATTGTTGGCTGCCTATTCACCCCCCCTCTAGTCAACTATATCGATCCTTTCAATTGGTATCAGAGCCTCGTCTCTTTATTAAGGACTTTGCCGTCCGAATAGTATGGTTAACACCATAGACGATGGGGAGGAGCACTCCGGTGTGAATCCGATCTCGTCTACGGGTGATGGGGAAACCACGGTGTCCCGTGAGGAATTCAATGTGGCCTTGGACACATTGAAAACCTCCATGACAACCAAGGTTGAGAGCATGTTTAATAAATTCTTAGAAGGACTTAAACTATCTACCTCGCCGTTGAAAGTGGGTGATCCCACGGACAAGGTGACGGATGCTAACTCCGACAAGGGGGAAGCTACTAGTGAAAAGGAACCTTCTACTAGTGGTGGAAATGGCACCGGCATCTTTGCCCATGTGGCACCTCCAGTTTATGGAGGACCGATTCCTTCTACTCATTTAAATCATGCCGGGCCTCCTCCTAAGATTGTGAAAAATGAGGACTTTGATTCTTGGGTGTATCACTTCAAGCGTCATTTAAATCATGTGAATACTAACCTTTGGAGAATCATTAAAGAAGGTTTTCATCCAAATGACCGAAGCAACTTCACCCCTAGAGAACTCGTGGACCATCAATTCAATGAGAATGCTCTCTTCATCATTCAAGATGTTGTTCTTCCCGAAGATCTCCCTCATCTTCGACCCTAGCTACGCCATGGCCAAAGACGCATGGCATTGCGTTGTTTCCCTCTATAGGGGAAGTGCAAGCATCCAACGCTCCAACTATGAAGTGGTGCAAGATGAAGCCGATGAGTTTGCAATGAAAGAAGATGAAAAACCTCGTGAGCTCTTCCGGAGAGTCACCAAAGTTGCGGTCTCACTCCGAGATCATGGGAGTAAGGACACGGATGAACATTGGATCAAGCGCAAGTTTCTTAAAGCAATGATGCCTTACCACAAGGCCTTGTCCTCCGTCATCCGTCAAAGACCGGACTTCCACTCCTTGACCTCAAACGAAGTGTTGGATGAGTTTGTGGCAATGAGGATCTTGGACAAGACCGCCGACAACATAGTGTTGCGCTCACAAAGGGTAAAGAAGCCCAACCTTGCCTTGAGGGCCAAGGTTATTGTGGAACAAGGGGAAGAAGAGGAAGATGAGGAGAGCAACCCCGAAGATACAAAATATGACTATCATGAACACATGGCTCTTGCATCAAGGCAATTTTGGAGCAAGAAGAACACAAGGCCCAACTTCAACAAGAACAACTCAAGTGGGCTCAAGGGCAAGCAACATGTGAGAACATGTTACAATTGTGGCAATGTGAGCCATTTTGTTGTGGATTGCCCTTACGAGAAGCGGGAAGACAATGGTGGCAAGCTCATCCGAAAGGACAAGGCCAAGTATTTCCCCAACAAGAACAACTTCACCAAAAAGACTCCTACTCGAGGGTTGGTGGTTCAAGAAGAATACCATGAGGATGACGATGATGACGAAGATGACGAAGATAATGAAACCATGGCCATGGCCTCCATTGCCATTGCCACAACTCCACGGGTGTCCTTCTTCGACTCACCCAATGAGAACATCACCGCCAAGTGTCTCATGGATAAAGCCACCAACAAGGTAACCCCCAACATCAAAACCACCATCATTACTAATCCCTCCCCGACGGGTGACATTGATGAAAGTGTGAGGTCTAATAAGAAGTGAATGAATTTGAGTCTTTTATGAGTAAGCTCAAGGGCAAATCCAAGAAGCACTTTGTTGCTCTCTTGGAACAACTTGGTGAAGCCAATGACATGATCGAGGCTCATGAAGAAACCATCTCTAAGATGGAAGTTCATAGTCATAACTATGCCGATGAGATATCGGATCTCTCTAATGCTCTTGAGGAAGAGCGTGGTCATCGTTTGGCTCTTGAGGAGTCACACAACGATGACCATGCTAAGTTAAAGAAAGATCTTGATCATGCTCTTGTTGTGTCTCGTGTGCTAACTTCCGAGAAGGCTAAACTTGGTGTTGACCATTCTAGACTCAAGGAGGAGTTTGATTTACTTGACAAGGCCCACAAGGTCTTGAAGGGTGCTCATGCTAGCCTCAAGGAGTCTCATGCTCAACTCCAAGTTAAGCTAACCAAGGAAAAGGCCACCTTTCCTCATATGGTATTAATTGATAATGCATATGCCACTAACCCGTGTTGTGAGCATGTGCATCTTGTGGAGGAGAATGCCAAGTTAAAGGATCAACTTGAGAAAGGCCTTGTCACATGCATTCAAGGTGAGAAGAACCTCAACGACCTTTTGAGCAATCAAAAGGAAGTTGTGGCCAAGGAGGGAATTGGGTTCGCACCCAAGTCCAAGAACAAGAAGAAGAACGACAAGACCAAACGACCTCCTCCTCTCAAGCAAACTTTTGTGAAAGAGGGAGAGGGTGCTCCTAAGGAGAATAAGAACAATGTGAAGGTTGTTGATGTCAAAAGGGGAAAAACCACCTCCTCCAACAAAGTCGGCGACTTTAACCCTTCTTATGTGTTGTGTCGTGCTAGTGATGGCCATGTTTATGCTAAATTTGTTGGTTCTCCTTATGAGTACATTGAATGGTCTATTTGGGTTCCTAAGACCCTTGTTACTAACATCGAAGGACCCATTACTAAATGGGTACCTAAAACCAAGCATTGATATCTTGTAGGTGCTTGCTTCCGGTGGGGGATCATGGTTGCTCGATAGTGGAGCAACAAATCATATGACCGGGAGCAAGGACTTGGTGGTGGACGTGCAAAAGATCCCATCTATGCCCACCAATGTCAAGTGGGGTGATGCCTCATCTTCTAAGGTATTGGGTCTTGGCAAGGTTGTCATTTCTCATGATCTAACGATCAAGAAAGTCATGCTTGTTGAGTCCCTTGCGTACAATTTACTTTCCGCTCGTCAACTTGCACTCATGGGCTTTGCCACTTACTTTGATATTGATAATGTGGCCCTCTTGTGGAGCAAGACTCTTAAAGTAGCCTTTGGTGGGCATGTCGAGAACGGTCTCTATGTGATTAACTTTTCGGAGCGACCCACTAAGACTGCGACATTCCTAATGGCTAAAGTTGATGTGGGATGGCTTTGGCATCGCCGTTTAGCCCACGTTAATATGTGATCTTTGCAAAGTCTTCTCAAGGGGGACCATGTCCGTGGACTAACAAATGTGAGTTTTGCCAAAGATCGTGCTTGCAGTGCGTGCATCAAAGGGAAGCTTCATGAGAAGGCTCACCCTCCCACGACTATCATCTACTCGAGGAGACCCTTGGAGCTCCTTCACATGGACCTCTTTGGGCCTCCATCCTTTGATAGTCTTGGGGGTAGAAAGTATTGCTTGGTGTTTGTGGATGACTATTCAAGATACACTTGGGTATATTTCTTCAAGAGGAAGAGTGAAACTCAACAAACCGTCATCGACTTTGCAAATGAAGCTCAACGTCAACATGATGAAAAGATCTTGACAATAAGAAGTCACAACGGCACCGAGTTCAAGAACTACACCTTGGATGAGTTTCTTAGTGATGAGGGGATCAAGCATCAATATGCTGCACCATATACCCCTCAACAAAATGGTGTCGCGGAGAGGAAGAACCGGACGTTGATGGATGCGGCAAGGACCATGATGGCGGAGTTCAAGTCTCCATACAACTTTTGGGCTGAAGCCATCAACACAGCATGTCATGCATCCAATCGGCTCTATCTCCGCAAAGGCTTGAACAAGACTCCTTATGAAATACTTACCGGTAACAAGCCCAACCTCAAGTACTTCCGGGTGTTCGGGTGTAAGTGTTTCATTCTCAAGAAAGGTGTTCGTTTGTCTAAAATTGAGGCTAGAGCTTATGAGGGCATATTTGTTGGTTATGCTACAAACTCTCATGCTTACCGTGTCCTCAACAAGTCCACCGGACTCATTGAGGAGACATGTAATGTGGAGTTTGACGAAAATAACGGCTCCCAAGTGGATCAAAGTGGTACTTGTGATGTAGGTGATGAAATTCCTCCCCAGGCCATAAGAAGAATGGGTGTGGGTCATATCCTACCCATTGAGGAACCCCTTGTGGCCGAAGGAGAAGGACAATGCTCCACTCAAGTGGAGCCATCACCAACCCAAGACCCACACGCTTCCGAAGAACAAAGTGAAGGCCCTCAACCTCGTGAACAAGACCAAGGGCAAGATCAACCTCAAGATGGTGGTGAACCACCAAATGATGCCCAAGGTCAAGTTCTCCCCCTCAAGCAAGTTCAAGATCAAGAGCAAGCTCAAGATCTAGAACGAGCTCAAGACGGAGCTCAAGATAATCAAGTTAATCCTCCTCCCTCCACATTCGAGGAGGAATTAGAGCGTCGTGCCGCAAAGATTGCTTCCAAGCTCACCACCCAAGGTCATCTCATGGATAACATGGTTGGAAGCCTAAGAAAGGGGGTAAGCACTCATTGACAATTAGCACACTATTGTGAACATCACGCGTTTGTCTCTTGTGTTGAACCCCAAAAGGTCTATGAGGCGCTCGAAGATTCGGATTGGCTCAATGCCATGCATGAAGAACTCAACAACTTCGAGTACAACAAGGTGTGGAGATTGGTGCCAAGGCCTTCGGGGAACCACAACGTCATCGGAACCAAGTGGATTTTCAAGAACAAGCAAGATGCTCATGGGAACATCATTCGCAACAAGGCAAGATTGGTAGCACGAGGCTGCTCCCAAGTCGAGGGTATCGACTACGGTGAAACCTTTGCTCTCGTTGCTCGCCTTGAATCCATTCATTTGTTGATTGCTTATGCTTCCCATCACAACTTTAAGTTACAACAAATGGATGTGAAAAGTGCTTTTCTTAATGGTCCTATTAATGAGTTGGTTTATGTCAAGCAACCCCCCGGGTTCGAGGATCCCTACTTCCCGGATCATGTGTATCAACTCGATAAGGCACTCTATGGCCTTAAGCAAGCCCCACATGCATGGTATGACCACCTTACCGAGTTGTTACAAGATCATGGATTTGAGGTTGGGCAAATCGATCCCACTCTTTTTACTAAGAAGGTCAAAGGGGAGTTGTTTGTATGCCAACTATATGTTGATGATATTATCTTTGGTTCCCCTAACAAAGCTTTTAATGAGGAATTTTCCGCTCTCATGACCTCTAAGTTCAAGATGTCTTCGACGGGAGAGTTGAAGTTCTTCCTTGGTTTAGATATCAAACAAAGAAGAGAAGGTACCTTCATCAACCAAGCCAAATACACTCAAGACATGCTAAAAAGATTCAAGCTAAGTGATGTCAAGCCGGCTTCTACTCCAATGCCTACCAAGTGCCAACTTGACATTGATCCCAATGGTAAAGCGGTGGATCAAAAGGTATATCACTCCATGATTGGCTCCTTGCTTTACCTTTGTGCATCTAGACCGGATATCATGTTGAGTGTGGGAATATGTGCACGGTTTCAAGCCGCACCGAAGGACAGCCACTATGTGGCGGTCAAGCGAATCTTTCGTTATTTGGCTCATACCCCCAAACTTTGGCTTATGGTACCCAAGAGGGGCAAACTTCAAGCTTGAAGGATATACGGATTCCGATTGGGCGCGAGACAAAGTGGATAGGAAGTCCACTTCCGGAGGGTGCCAATATCTTGGTTGCTCTTTGGTGAGTTGGTCTTCCAAGAAGCAAAGTTTTGTGTCTCTCTCGTCCACTGAAGCAGAATATGTGGCGGCCGGTAGTTGTTGTGCACAACTCTTATGGATGAGGCAAACTTTCAAGGAGTACGGTGTCATTTGTGACAAAGTGACTCTTTGGTGTGATAATGGAAGTGTCATCAAGATTTCTCTCAACCTGGTGCAACATTTCAAGACGAAGCATATTGAATTAGGTATCACTTCATCCGAGATCACATTAGGCGAGGGGAGATCGAGCTCAAGTATGTCAACACTCATGATAACCTTGCAGATATTTTCACGAAGCCCTTGGATGAAGCAAGATTTCGCGAGTTAAGGCATGAGCTAAATATCACTGATTCGAGCAATGTATCTTGAACCCATGCACATCCCACCACATTCAACATGTTGTCTAGTTTAGGTGTAGGCATGGACGTAGGGGGAGTGTTGTTCTCTCAATGAACTCTCCCTCCCCCCATTATGCATAAATTGATCAAGTATTTCACATTAACCATTGTTGATGGTACTTGTGCTTCAAGGACGAGTTTTGGTCATGGGCCCAAGGTTAAAATCTTCGCGGCGCCATACCTCTTGACTCAAACATAGGTGGCCTCAGCCACCGCCCTCTCTTGAAGAGGTGTGTATTGGCTCCTTGCTAGTGTGTTTGCTGCCAAGTTCGTTATTTTTTCCTCCTCTTCTTGCCGTTGATTTTTCTCTTTTTCTGAGCTAAGTCGTTTTTGTCTAGTTGTCGTGGCTTGCTGGGCGGTACTACCGCTAGTGGTGCGCGGTACTACCGCTTATAAGCAGTACTACCGCCCACCAGTGCGGTACTACCGCAGCGGGGCGGGACCAGGGGGTTATGTCGGGGCAGGAGGAGGTTTCTTCTCCCCCATACCCATTCGCTTCGGCCCCTCATTCCTATTCGTGTATCCAGCGACGCCTCACCGCGGGAGGGCTCCGGCAGACCTTCTTCTCCGGGGCGTCCCTCTCCATTTCCTTCGGTGGAGTCGATCCCCACCTCGTCCTCTTGCCATGGATGCCGGTATTGCCCCTGTTCCTCCTCTCTCTTTGTCTAGATTTTAGATCTAGCGTCTTAAGGGCAATAGTGGTTGCATCTCTAGATTTTTAGCTAAATCTAGGCTTGAGTAGGTTGGAGAAGGCAACTAGACTATTTGGATTAGTGTTTGGTAGGAGTATTTTTGAATTTGCTAGGCCGGTAGTGCCGGATCTGACCACGGTAGTAGGGAACCGCTGTTTCCCCACTTCGAGCGGTACTACCGCTCTCATTGGAGCGGTACTACTGCTTGGTCGGTACCACCGCTTCCAGGTCACGGTACTACCGCTGCCTGCCAAGTTCCGTCATGTTCCTACCATTCCTTGATCCTTTTTGTTGTGTTTGTTGGCTTATGCTCGTTCTTTCTGGTTGTTTCGCGTGTTCTTGTGTTTGGTTCCAGGTGATGAACATCCTGAGCATCAAGCTCGCTGTGTCAACCCCGGTCGTGCCATGTCGAAGCGCTACCGCTCATCTGAGTCAGCAGGAGGTTCCTCTAGTGCTCCACCTCCACCTCAACTCAAGTAGAAGTCTGCCGTCAAGCCAAAGCCAAAGGGCAAAACTGTGCCTCAAATGAATGCCAAGGAGTTCTGGGCAAGGCGTCGCCGCAACCCCTATGTGGAAGACCAAGAACCCACTTTGGTCAACCGTCCGTTCTGGAACCGCTTTCAGTTTGCCATCTTCTTTGATGTGCTCAAGGCCAAGAAGAATCTCTATGTTGATGTGCGCTCCATCGACACGGACTATATGGAGAAGGATCCTGAGTACTTTGGTGAAGCTCTTCAGATGTTCTCTCAGCTGAACATTCTCAGAATCATGCAGTTCAACAAGGACTATGATGCAGATATAGTGGCCCAATTCTATACCACTGTCCATCTAGGGACTGATGAGGACAGTACTCTGACTTGGATGACCAATGGCAAGTTGCTTTCTGTCAAGTGGAAGGCATTCATGGAGTTACTTGGGGTGGAAGATCACGGGCTTGAGACTCCTGTCGACTTTCGCCCTCACCGCAACACAACCTCCACTCACAAGCAAGCTCTCTGGCTCTACTGCACTCTGAAGATCAACCCTGACACTAAGAAGGAAACATATGAGCTGCCTGCCTTTCTAGACATTCTTCACCGTGTCTTTCGTGAGACTCTTTTCCCTCGCATCGGCAATCTGGATATGGTTCACTCCTATCTCGTGGACATGCTTCTCTTCTGACAGCATGAGAAGGAAGCAAACACTGGCGAGTCCCTAGACATTTCTCATGTTATGTGGTCTGAGCTCTTATCTGCTATCTCTGAGCGCAAGTGCCCGATCTATGGACCGTTCATCATGCTGCTCATTGAGAAGGCCTGGGATCAGGTCTATCCCAAGGTTATGCTAGAGACTGGAGAGTTGGTGTCTCATGACATCAAGCGTCTGAGGAAGAGGGACAACTAGGGCACTCAAGTCCCTAAATCTGGGGGTACATCTTCTGCTGCTGCCATGGAGACCGAGGAGGAGGCTGAGGCTGATGATGACGATGACTATGAGCCTTCTGGAGCAGAGCCCTCTTGGGCAAAGAAGCTCAAGCTCAAGATGAAGAAGTTGTTCTGCATGGAGTCTCACGGTCAGTACATGACTCATGTGGCTGAGAAGAAGGCTAGGGACGTCACAAGGAGCTCATGCGTGAGTTGGGTGCCACCGTTAACAGTGGATCTGAGGACTAGCTAACTGAGGAGAGGAGTGGATTCAGCAGCACTGCCCGTGGACAGATTCAGACGCCGAGCAGTTTCCGACCGACGACGGCGGTGCCGACGATCCCGCTGGGATATGATGTTCGAGACCCTTGCTTACTATCACCCAGAGCCGTAGCAACACTCCTTCCCTTTTTTGTGTCTCGATGCCAAAGGGGGAGAGAGTTTAGGATTTGTGTCGTTGTCTGCTTTGCGCGTGTGTCTTTGTGGTGTGTTTTCTCGCCGTCTGCTTTGTTTGGTTTTGTGCCAGTGAGACCTAAGTTCCAGACATATGGTGTGAGACATATGCTACCTTTTCTTTATATTATCATTATCTATGTCTATCTAGTCCTTCGGTATCTTATGAGTTGCATGCTTATCCTGTTATATACTATGCTCTCATATATCCTGCTTAGGTTGTTGGTCTCTAAAATATAGGGGGAGCGTTGGTCCTAGTATGTGTGTCGTGCAGTCCAAAGCACTTATCTAGATAGCACACATCTAGGGGGAGCCTGCCTATATTTTAGAGTTGTGGGGTTTTGCGCATGTCTTGTGTCTTTTCCCGTTTGTGCAAATCCCGTATTGTCATCATTCCACCAAAAAGGGGGAGATTGTAAGGGCATATTTATCCCCAAGGTGTTTTGGTGATTGATGACAATGCTTTTGCGGACTAATCGTGTGCGTTGAGATTTTCAGAGGTTCATCCTTTGGCACGAGATGATTCCCTCCCCTCGGTGTTTATTCAAGACGGTGCAGCTCTTTTGTTTCTCTATTGGTGGACTAGTTTCGTAGGAGTCACCGTACTATCAAGAGGGGATCCGCTTTGGTAAGGCTAGGGTGGAATCAACACGTACACATCCTTATCGCACCCGCTAATCCTTCCCGCTTCAATGGAGCACTCTTTCCCCTTCCTGTTTGCTCTGTCTGGTCCCAACGGTAGTACCGTGGGCCACAGCGGTAGTACCGCCAAAGCACACCAAGCGGTAGTACCGCTCCTCAGCAGTAGTACTGCTTGCTGACTTCCGCCGTAGTACCACTGAGGTTCCGTGCTCCTACCGCCTCGACTCGAGGGCGCTTTTTCTCGTGTCGGGTTTTGCGGCACTAGTTGCGGTTGTAGAGGCGGTAGTACCGCTCCCAAGCGGTAGTACCGCCCTTACCACCGCGGTAGTACCGCTCTGGGTCCAGGACCTTGCTCCCCTCCTATGCGCGGCAGTACCGCTAGGTGGGACGGTAGTACTGCTGGCTCAGTGGTAGAACCGCCCACCCAAGCGGTAGTACCGCTCTCTACTGGACTGTTTGGGGGGTAACGGTTGGATTGTTCCCCCCTCTATATAAGGAGGTCTTCTTCCCCAAAGTTGACCTAACTCTTCCCCCAAAAGCTCCATTGTTGCTCCAAGCTCCATTTTTGCCTGATCTCTCTCCCTAGCCAATCAAACTTGTTGATTTGCTCGGGATAGGTTGAGAAGGCCCCGATCTACACTTCCACCAAGAGAAATTTGATTCCCCCCACTAATCCCTAGCGGATCTTGTTACTCTTGGGTGTTTTAGCACCCTAGATGGTTGAGGTCACCACGGAGCCATAGTCCATTATGGTGAAGCTTCGCGGTGTCGTTGGGAGCCTCCAATTAAGTTGTGGAGATAGCCCCAACCTTGTTTGTAAAGGTTCGGTTGCCGCCTTCAAGGGCACCAATAGTGGAATCACGGCATCTCGCATTGTGTGAGGGCGTGAGGAGAATACGGTGGCCCTAGTGGCTTCTTGGGGAGCATTGTGCCTCCACACCGCTCCAACAGAGACGTACTTCCCCTCAAAAGGAAGGAACTTCGGTAACACATCCTCGTCTCCATCGGTTCCACTCTTGGTTATCTCGTGCCTTTACTTGTGCAAGCTTATTTGTGTTGTATCCCTTGCTTACGTCTGCACTTATTGTTGTTGCATCATATAGGTTGCTCACCTAGTTGCATATTTAGACAACCTACTTTGATGCAAAGTTTAATTTGGTAAAGAAAAGTTAAAAATTGTTAGTTGCATATTCACCCCCCTCTAGTCAACTATATAGATCCTTTCACATGTAATATTAAGTGATGCATGACGTAAGCAGACACAAAAGTGTGTGACCTCTCTTGCGGACCCGTGTAGTCCTCGAGGTCATCTGCTCGGTTAATGATGGTAATGCAGTTTTCATGGCTGCCGGTGGCAGGGAAGAAGATCTAAGGCGGCGAAAGACAGTCTGTAGGCCGGATCCCTGCTGTGTTGGACCTTTCTGTCGTTGGAGCAGCTGAGCTGGGGTGGACGACGGCGCAACAGGAGCGGGACAAACCATGCAAGGTTTTCTTTGACAATTATCTGTAAGAGAAGTAATTCTGTAAGGGCTCGTTTGAATTGGAGGATTCCAACAATGCAGGGATAGGAAATAAATAGGAATAGGATAGGAATGCACGTGCAAAACAGAGAATTTAAAAACACAGGATTTCTGCCAATCTGGGTGTTTGATTCACAAGAATTGGAAGATCACAGGGTGCAAAGAAGCATGGTGAGATTAAGTCAAACCACAAGAAAATGTATGGTTATAATGCTATTATGCTACTATCTCTTATTCTTGTGCTTCATGAATAGGAATTTGAAAAGGAGGACAAGTGAAAATTAAAATTCCTACGTTTTTTCTTTCAAGGAGACACTAAAGGAACAAATCCTACAGTTTTCCTTTGCTCCATTCCTTTGAACCAAATTCATGAATAGTAATACCATAAGAAACTTTCCAATTCCTATGTTTTTCATTCACTTTTCCTTTCAAGCACTGGCGATTCTAGTAGGTAGGCTTGAGCAAGGAAAAGCCTACACTAAAAAAATGTTTTTGTGATACTTCTATTACTTTTGACCCAGGCCACTGCCCTACTAGCTCAACTCCCAGGGCCATCGACAAATGCACAGGTCACACGCGCAGAGATAAATAATGATGGCGTTCAAGAGAGTCCATCACGGATAACTAAGTTGCTTGGTACCTCACTGCTTGTCATATAGTAGGATAAAATAATCGTATTTCCCGTTACTACGTGTGCTCAGTGGACAATATATATAACATGTAGAGTAAAAAAGAGATGCAACAAGTGTACAACCTCTTTGGCGAAGCCATGTCGATCTCAGCGTGATTGGTTTGGTTGGTGAGGATGCTCCGGCTGACTTGGTTGTCGGAGGAGGGGAAGAAGATCTTAGGCGTCTGGAGATGGAGCCCGAGGTACTGCTCCGCTATGATGGAGGGTTTCGTCGTTGGAGCAGCTCCGGTGAGTTGTACGACGCAGAGACTGAAGCAGGACAAGAGAGACAATGTTAACCTGAGTGGAATTCTAACAGCATCTCCAATACATGACGTAAAATACATAACCACAAAGTGCTAGAGGTAAAATATATCAGCCCCTCATCTCCGAACTTAACTGTCGAAACTGAATTTAACTGTCGAAACTGAATTTTGCTGTCGAAACTGAATTCTACTGTCAAAACTGAACGCACTAGCAAGGTGAGGCTACACGTCAGTAGACTGACTTTTTCATCTCCGGACAGTCGATTTTGCAGCCGTTGGATACAAAATCAAGGGCCTGTAGTTTATCTTCATCCTCCACCCCCCTGAGCCGCCAGCCACCACCGGCCAAACAGCAGCCCCCCGCCGCCCGCGGCCGGCGGTGCGCCGCCCCGCCCGCCCCAAAAACACTCCATCGCCGGTCCGCCGCAACCCTGGTCATCCCTCTAGGACCCCCCGTGCCGAGCTTTTTCTCCGGCGATCGCCACGCCATCGGCCCACCACCGTCGGCGACCACCGCTCCCATCCTGAACCCTAAGATAGACAGTAGGGTACCTCTCCGGTGAGCCCCTCCCTGCTGCGGCTGGTTCTTCCTTCACCCCGGCGAGCCCCCCCTCCCACCCCCAGAAAATCGACTGACCCAAAAGTCGATTTAGTCGACTGAAGTGTAGCTAAATCGAAGCAGCATCACAAGCAAGTGCAAGAGCAAGAGCAGCAGTGCGAGCAAGAGCAATAGCAAGAGCAGACCAGGCAGGAGTCTAAGAGCAGAGCAGCAGCGCGAGCGAGAGCTAAAGTAGCAACAGATCCTACTGATGTGGACGTCACCACCGAGGGAGCGACGCCGTGGAGGAGGTGGCCGGCGACGCCGCCGTGGATGGAGCTGCGCCATGTCGGCTCGGGACCGAGCGTCGGCAGCACCGTGAGATCGAATCAAGAAGATAATGCGGCGATTAGTGTACAACCTCTTTGGTGGCGCCGATTAGGCCGCAGCTTCATCCAAGGAAACGGTGATGATGATGCTCTTCCGGTGGTGCAGGTGAAGACGGTGGTGTGGGAATGGAGGTGGCGCGAAAGACGAGGGAAACATCGGGGCAGCTCTTTGGAGGTGGAGGACAGGGGTGGCTGAACCGGCGGGACGACGAGATCGACGACGGATCCTCATCTGGTACGGTGGATGAGGGACGTTGAGGTGTTGTTGTGGACGACGTTGTCAGGGAAGCGGCTTCGACTGGGTGGCAGATGGAGGAGGGTGTGGGGCTTCGTCGCGGGTTTTCGTGGCCTCGGTGTATGAATGGGTGGGCCGATGGGATGGGAGTGGGGAACCATGGCTTAGAGACGCACTTGTCCGAAATGTGGGGTAAGTTACGAAAGTACCCCCACCGATTTGACGCGGTTCTTTCGGTTCAGGGGTACCACGGGCATTTCACGTGTCGGGATTTCACAGGAGGTGGTAGTTTTTGCGCGCGTTGTAATTTCGGAATAGCAAGGCGCGGGTTGAGACAGAGGGAGTTGTCGGAGCTCAACGAGACAAAGATATATCTTAAATATTTCGGGCAAACAAGGCGCGGGTTGAAATTTTCGGACAAGCCTAACGTTTATTGCACCAAATCAATTCGCACTACAAATGTCATTCAAAACTTTGAATTCATGTTATGTTCAATTAGAATATTTTGCTACGTGTATAATGCGTGCAACCTACTACTCAGATGAATGTTTTAGTGCATTCCAAACGTATATACTACCACTTCAATATGAACTAAATTTGAATTCGTTTCTCTATTTGAATAAGATCTACAGTAATGATTTTTGTGAAGGCAAAGCATTTGAATTCGTTTCTCTGTTTTAATAAGATCTACAATCATGATTATAGTCAATTTAAACCATCATTTCTGTATTATCTTCACAGCACACCACATGATTAGTCTCGAGTTACATATGAACTATGTGTACTATATGAACTCGAACTCGATTTTTTGAATCCACTTTATGTTGATATCAAATCACATTACATTTCTAGCTCTAGCTAGATCTTCATAATCTAAACCATGTCTCATATGTATAATGTGTTTATCACATTATGTATGGTGCCCCGCCCCTACGCCTACAAGTATTTAGATGTGAGTTGCAAACACCACATATTACCACAAATTCAAATAAAATGTGAGAATGTTCGATATATAGTATTGTTTAGATTGTTCGATATTTAGTTGTAAGGTGCAAATGCCACACGTTATCACAAATTCAAATAAAATGTGATATTGTTTGATGTATAGTATGGTTTAGATTGTTCGACATTTAGCTGTGAATTGCAAATGCCATGCATTATCACATTATGGCATAACATGTGCACAGCACGCGTATCACCGCTATATTCATGCATGCATATGTTTAAAACACTATGATCTCCTATTCAAATATATGAATCCACTTTCATATCAAATTATGATCTTTGTTAGTCTCTTACACCCACACAATCCTCTAACCTTTGTAGCTACCACTAACTTTCTCTCGTGCATGCACATGCCCTCCTCGCCCTCCCCCTCCCTCAACATTCTATCCACCGGGCACATTCATTTTTTTTCTTTAGGTCGTTCTCCCAAAGTCTCCACAACTCCTTTCCGACACACACCGATCGATAAACCTCTCCAGCGATGCCTGCCTACAACATACACACGCACCTTCAATCTCCTCCTTTATGTGTCCTTGCCTCGTGTCTCTCATACAGTCACACACACGTGTAAACTTTCGCCCCTCTTTTCATCGATCTCACAACCGCACACTCCTCCCCCTATCTAGCTAGTAGCTGGGCCTCTCGCACCACCTCCTAGCTCCATTCTCTCTATCTATCCGTCTCGTTGGGCCTTATTTGCCTCTAACAAATGGACGTACACCGACCGATCTCCCGCTATACATATAGCTAGCTAGGTCCTTATAACTCATTTTTACCCACGCGTCGATCGATCTACCTCATTAGTTATGACTCTCCCTTCCTCCGACAAACAACAATTGATCTACCGATCAGTTAGGTTTGCTTACCAAACACATGGTTCCCCTTCATCATCCATGGATGCGTCCCGACAGATCTATCACGCACAGGCACACACAGAAACACATCCCCACTCTTATTGATAACATTGCAGTTCCACCCTCGGTTTGTCTAGTAGGCCTCTCCCACCATCTTCGAGAAGCAACTCCATCACCCATCCAGCACTCTACACCTCTCCCTCCCTCTCTCTATCCTCTCTCTCTCTCTCTGTCCCATCATATTTCCCGTCCTTCAATTATGTATGGATGTCGACCGATCTCCCTCAAGACATAGCTGGGTCTCTCCTTCTCAACACATATACGAGTTGTTCTACCTCTATAGTTAGGCCTCTGCCTACCCCCCCCCCCCCCCCACACACACACCGATACATCGAGCGCTCTAGTCATGTCTCCCTGCCACACACGAACTTGACCTGTGCCCTCTGACATTCCGGTAGGTCAGTCGCCCTATATCTTTCACTTGCACACACAAACAATTCAGATGGCTCTCTTCATCGATCTCGCACCCACCCACTTGATCCTCTCTTCGACTCTATCGATATCTATGACCCCTCCCTCTCTTCTCGTGGATCGCCCGACCCTCTATATATGATATGGATATGCCTCCATTTCACATACATTGCATGCAAAATTTTGTTTGAGATGTCATCGACACATATTCCCACAAATACATTCACGAAATCAACCCTCCCACCCCCACCCCCACCCCAAAACAAAAAACACTCACGAACGCGGTTTGTATCTCTCACACACACCCACGTAGGTGGGGGACATGCACGAAGAAAAGAGGTGCATGCACGGCGCACGTACTCCCGTCTCTTTCCCAACCACACCCGCGCGGGTACACGGTGGAGCTCATTTCCATACGAAAAGGCAGCCCAGGTGGTAATTTGGCACGTGTACTGGTTGTCTACTTGGTGGAGGGAGGATCATCTACCATGGGTGAACAAACAAATTGCGACTTGACGCATTATGTTAAAAAAAGAGGCAAACCATGTGGGGCCTTGATGTCTACTACACAACCTTCTTCTTGTATACGTTGTTGGGCCTCCAAGTGCGCAGGTTTGTAGGACAGTAGAAAATTTCCCTCAAGTGGATGACCTAAGATTTATCAATCCGTGGGAGGCGTAGGATGAAGATGGTCTCTCTCAAACAACCCTGCAACCAAATAACAAAGAGTCTCTTGTGTCCCCAACACACCCAATACAATGGCAAATTGTATAGGTGCACTAGTTCGGCGAAGAGATGGTGATACAAGTGCAATATGGATGGTAGATATAGGTTTTTATAATCTGAAAATATAAAAACAGCAAGGTAACTAATGATAAAAGTGAGCACAAACGGTATTGCAATGCTTGGAAACAAGGCCTAGGGTTCTTACTTTCACCAGTGCAAGTTCTCTCAACAATAATAACATAATTGGATTATGTAACTATCCCTCAACATGCAACAAAGAGTCACTCCAAAGCCACTAATAGCGGAGAACAAACGAGGAGATTATGGTAGGGTACGAAACCACCTCAAAGTTATCCTTTCTGTTCTATCTATTCAAGAGTCCATAGTAAAATAACATGAAGCTATTCTTTCCGTTCAATCTATCATGGAGTTCATACTAGAATAACACCTTAAGACACAAATCAACCAAAACCCTAATGTCACCTAGATACTCCATTGTCACCTCAAGTATCCGTGGGCATGATTATACGATATGCATCACACAATCTCAGATTCATCTATTCAACCAACACAAAGTACTTCAAAGAGTGCCCCAAAGTTTCTACCAGAGAGTCAAGATGAAAACGTGTGCCAACCCCTGTGCATAGGTTCATGCGCGGAACCCGCAAGTTGATCACCAAAACATACATCAAGTGGATCACATGATATCCTATTGTCACCACAGATAAGCACGGCAAGACATACATCAAGTGTTCTCAAATCCTTAAAGACTCAATCCGATAAGATAACTTCAAGAGGAAAACTAAATTCATCACAAGAGAGTAGAGGGGGGAGAAACATCATAAGATCCAACTATAATAGCAAAGCTCGCGATACATCAAGATCGTGCCATAGAGAGAACACAAGAGAGGGAGAGATCAAACACATAGCTACTGGTACATACCCTCAGCCCCGAGGGTGAATTACTCCCTCCTCGTCATGGATAGCGCCGGGATGATGAAGATGGCCACCGGTGAGGGATCCCCCTCTGGCAAGGTGCCGGAACGGGCTCCCGAGAGGTTTTTGGTGGCTACAGAGGCTTGCGGCGGCGGAACTCCTAATTTATCTTGTTCTTTGATGTTTTTAGGGTATATGGGAATATATAGGCGAAAGAAGTCGGTCGGGGGAGCCTCGAGGGGCCCACGAGGGTGGAGGGCGCGCCCAGGGGGTGGGCGCGCCCTCCTGGGCGCGCCCTCCTATCTCGTGGCCTCCTTGACGCTTCCCTGGCTTGCAATCCAAGTTCACGGGATTGCTTCTGTTCCAAAAATAACTTTTCCGAAGGTTTCATTCCGTTTGGACTCCGTTTGATATTCCTTTTCTTCGAAACACTGAAATAGGCAAGAAAACAACAATATGGGCTGGGCCTCCGGTTAATAGCTTAGTCCCAAAAATAATATAAAAGTGTATAATAAAGCCCATAAACATTCAAAACAGATAATAAAATAGCATGAATGCTTCATAAATTATAGATACGTTGGAGACGTATCAGCATCCCCAAGCTTAATTCCTGCTCATCCTCGAGTAGGTAAATGATAAAAGAAAGAATTTATGAAGTGTGAATGCTAGCAGGTGCACAAGTTTGATCAATGATAATTTCAATAACTTTTTCTAGCATGATTATATGTCATAACAGTAGTTCATCTCATAAACTTCTCATGAACCAGTAACAAGCAATTCACATGTTAAAGCATAGACCATAAACTTTCTTGAAAACTAGCAAACTATGTTCTCAGTCATCAAACAATTGCAATTCATCTTATTTTTCAGGAAGGGTCTATGTCAGAGCTTTGATTTAGCAAACTCCACATACTCAACTATCATATAGTCTTCTACAATTGCTAACACTCACGCAATACTTATGGTTATGGAGTTTTAATCGGACACTGAGAAAGATAGGGGCTTATAATTTCGCCTCCCAACGTATTCACCTTTGGGTGATGTCAACAATAATAGTTCATGCTAACTTACATCCAATTGGATATATATATCAGGATCTTTCCAACACGAGGTGCTTGCCAAAGGATAAAACGAAAAAGGGAAAGGTGAAGATCACCTTGACTCTTGCATAAATTAAAAGATAGGACCGTCGCAGAGGGAAGCAGAGGTTGTCATGCGCTTTTATGGTTGGATGCACAAAATCTTAATGCAAAAGAATGTCACTTTATATTGCCACTTGTATATGGACCTTTATTATGCAGTTCGTCGCTTTTATTGCTTCCATAACAAGATCGTATAAAGCTTATTTTCTTCACACTAATAGATCATACATATTTAGAGAGCAATTTTTATTGCATGCACCGATGACAACTTACTTCAAGGATCTTACTCAATCCATAGGTAGGTATGGTGGACTCTCATGGCAAAACTGGGTTTAAGGATATTTGGAAGCACAAGTAGTATCTCTACTTAGTGCAAGGAATTTTGGCTAGCATGAGGGGGAAAGGCAAGCTCAACATGTTTGAATGATCCATGACAAGATACTTTAACTAAGATGTGAGAAAACATTAGCCATTACGTTGTCTTCCTTGTCCAACATCTACTCTTTAGCATGTCATACTTAATGAGTGCTCACAATTATAAAAGATGTCTAGGATAGTATATTTATATGTGGAATCTCTCTTCCTTCAATATTCTTTCATGAATTGTTCAAGTGACCAATACAATGCTTGCTATCCTTCAATAAATTTACAACCTCTACTTCTTAGATGTGAAGTCATTACTCCCCATGGGATAAGCAAATGAAACATATATAAATTCAGATTTATGACATTCAACTCATTCAACCATTTACTCATAGGATATAAGTGAAGCACACGAGTAAATGACAAACTACTCCAAAAAGATATAAGTGATGATCAATGAGTAGCTAAATAATTATGTAACTAAGTGAAGACACTCTCTCATTTAAGAATTCCATATCTTAATTACTTTATTCAAGCAGAAAGCAAAGCAAAATAAAATGACATTGCAAGGATAGCACAACTCATGTGAAGAAGCAAAAACTTAGGCTCAACCGATACTAACCGATAGTTGTTGAAGAAGAAAGGTGGGATGCCTAACGGGGCATCCCCAAGCTTAGATGCTTGAGACTTCTTGAAATATTATCTTGGGGTGCCTTGGGCATCCCCAAGCTTGAACTTTTGTGTCTCCTTAATTCCTCTCATATCATGGTTTCTCTTTTTATCAAAAGCTTCATCCACACCAAACTCAACAAGAACTCGTGAGATAGGTTAGTATAAACCAATGCAAAAACCTTATCATTTTCTACTGTAACAAATCACTAAAATTATTATTCAACATTTCGTACTAAATGCCTCTGCATATTTAATACTCCTATCCTCAAATAGAATCATTAAACAAGCAAACATATGCAAACAATGCAAACATAACAGCAATCTGCCAAAACAATACAGTCTGTAAAGAATGCAAGATTCATCAAAATTCCCTAACTCCAAAAATTATGAGAAAAATACTATGCTATAGAAGATTTATCAGATCTCAAAATTCAAAAAGTTTCAACATTATATCGTTCTCTGACTTTTCTAGGGAATTTTCGCAACAGCGGTAAACTTTCTGTTTTCAAACAGCAACATGTATACTAGCAAAATAAGTGTGGTAAAGGCTATCCTTGACATTTTTATTGAAACTAAAGATGCAAAACATTATTCTAAATAAGAGCAAGAAAATACTAACAAAATAAAATGACGCTCCAAGCAAAACACATATCATGTGGTGAATAAAAATATAGCTCCAAGTAAAGTTACCAATGAACGAAGACGAAAGAGGGGATGCCTTCCGGGGGCATCCCCAAGCTTAGGCTTTTGGATATTCTTGAATATCTTGGGGTGCCAAGGGCATCCCCAAGCTTAGGATTTTACCACTCCTTATTCCATAGTCTATCAAATCTTTACCCAAAACTTGAAAACTTCACAACACAAAACTCAACAGGAAATCTCATAAGCTCCGTTAGTGAAAGAAAGAAAAACCACCACATAAGGTACTGTAATGAACTTATTCTTTATTTATATTGGTGTTAAACCTAATGTATTCCAAGTTCTCTATGGTTCGTACCACTAAACACTAGCCATAGATGCATCGAAATAAGCAAACAACACACGAAAAACAGAATCTGTCACAAACAGAACAGTCTGTAGTGATCTGTATCAAACGTATACTTATGGAACTCCAAAAATCCTACAAAATTAGGAAGTCGTAAGAAATTTGTGTACCAATCCAGATAAAAAATATCAGATTAGAAGCACGTTTCTGTGAATTATCAAAACTAATTTACTGGGTGTAAAAGTTTCTGATTTTCAGCAGGATCAACACAACTATCAACGTAAGCTATCCTAAAGGTCCACTTTATTGAAACAAAAGCTATAAAACATGATTACTACGTAGCATAATCATGTGAACACGCAAAAACGGTAGGGATAAATAGTGGGTTGTCTCCAACAGGCGCTTTTCTTTAATGCCTTTCTAGCTAGGCATGATGATGACAATGATGCTCACATAAAAGATAAGAATTGAAACATAAAGAGAGCATCATGAAGAATATGACTAGAATATTTAAGTCTAACCCACTTCTTATGCATAGGGATTTTGTGAGCAAACAACTTATGGGGACAATAATCAACTAGCATAGGAAAGCAAAACAAGCATAACTTCAAGATTTTAAACACATAGAGAGGTAACTTGATATTATTGCAATTCCTACAAGCATATATTCCTCCATCATAATCATTTTCAGTAGCATCATGAATGAATTCAACAATATAACCAGCACCTAAAGCATTCTTTTCATTATCTGCTTGCATAGAAAATTTACTACTCTCCACATAAGCAAAATTCTTCTCATTC
This sequence comes from Triticum timopheevii, assembly GCA_963921465.1. Classification (NCBI taxonomy): domain Eukaryota; kingdom Viridiplantae; phylum Streptophyta; class Magnoliopsida; order Poales; family Poaceae; genus Triticum; species Triticum timopheevii. The sequence continues at coordinate 353,870,111 of OY997264.1, forward strand.
AGAATAGCGGGAGTATCATAAGAGACTTGAATACTATAGATTGTTTCCACATTAAAAGAGTAATGTTCAGAAAAAGGGTAATCATAATCATGACAAGTATTATAAATATAATCATCACTACTTTTTATAGCATAAGTTTCATCACAATAATCATCATAAGTAGCAACTTCATTCTCATCATAATCGATTGAAACCTCTTCCAAGATAGTGGAATCATCACTAAATAAAGTTGACACTCTTACAAACCCACTTTCATCAATATAATCATCATAGGTAAGAGGCATGCTATCATCATAACAACTTTGCATATCAAAACTTGGGAGGCTAAAAATATCATCTTTATTAAACATAGCATCCCCAAGCTTGGGACAAACATTAATTTTAGCAAATATATTCTCAAATATTTCATCCTCATCAAACATAGCTTCCCCAAGCTTGGGACTTTTCATATCATAAACATAATCACTCTCATCATTAATAGTATGGATAGCACCAATAGTATAGCAATTATCATCATCACAATGAGTAGTAGGAGCAACATCATTTGGGAGGGATACCTTTCTACCTTTGTTGCTCCTTATTTTATTTTTCTTCTTCACATTATGTGTGGGTTCAACCTTCTTCTTTGAGATCCTTATTGATGAGATTGGTTGAATAGAAAGCTCCTCCTCACTACCTGATTCATCATAAGAAATAATAGGAGGATATTGGGAGGCCTCTTCCCTTTCATTAGTATGCTCATCATCTTATATTTGCTTTATTTTCTTTATGTAATTGGCAATATAAGGATTTTCAATGCAATTCACCGCACAATACAAATAAATCTCCTCTAGATCAATATCAAGGAATTCCTCGAGGTTAAATTCTGGAATAAGCTTAGTTGCATGTTTCAATTCTTCATAACCCAAGAGCAAACTAAGTTCATTATAATGTGCAAGGGAAATCAATTCATCACAATTTTTGGACAAGATTTGATCATGAAACAATTTGCATCGGAGATTTAAATGACAATGTTCATTGCAAAGTTCACAAGTACGGTAAAGATATCTTAAATTTTCAGCACTAACATTAAGCCTTTCTTGCAACCCTTTAGTTTCTAAATACTTATGCCTCTTGCAATATCTATTTTCCCTATTTGGTGCGTACTTGCAAACCCAATCTACTCCACAAAAATCGACATGCTTATAATAGATATTTTCATCATAACTAGTGCAATCATCATTAATACTATGGATATTCAAAGAGTTCATACTAACGACATTGCAATCATGCTCATCATTCAGAGATTTAGTACCAAGCATTTTAATGCATTTTTCTTCTAGCACTTGAGCACAATTTTCCTTTTCATCATACTGACGAAAGATATTAAAAAGACGAAGCGTATGAGACAAACTCAATTCCATTTTTTTGGTAGCTTTCTGTTATAAACTAAACTAGTGATAAAACAAGAAACAAAAAGATTTGATTGCAAGATCTAAAGATATACCTTCAAGCACTCACCTCCCCGGCAACGGTGCCAGAAAAGAGCTTGATGTCTACTACACAACCTTCTTCTTGTATACGTTGTTGGGCCTCCAAGTGCAGAGGTTTGTAGAACAGTAGCAAATTTCCCTCAAGTGGATGACCTAAGATTTATCAATCCGTGGGAGGCGTAGGATGAAGATGGTCTCTCTCAAATAACCCTGCAACCAAATAACAAAGAGTCTCTTGTGTCCCCAACACACCCAATACAATGGCAAATTGTATAGGTGCACTAGTTCGGCGAAGAGATGGTGATACAAGTGCAATATGGATGGTAGATATAGGTTTTGTAATCTGAAAATATAAAAACATCAAGGTAATTAATGATAAAAGTGAGCGTAAACGGTATTGCAATGGTAGGAAACAAGGCATAGGGTTCATACTTTCACTAGTGCAAGTTCTCTCAACAATAATAACATAATTGGATCATATAACTATCCCTCAACATGCAACAAAGAGTCACTCCAAAGCCACTAAAAGCGGAGAACAAACGAAGAGATTATGGTAGGGTACGAAACCACCTCAAAGTTATCATTTCTATTCTATCTATTCAAGAGTCCGTAGTAAAATAACATGAAGCTATTCTTTCCGTTCAATCTATCATAGAGTTCATACTAGAATAACACCTTAAGACACAAATCAACCAAAACCCTAATGTCACCTAGATACTCCATTGTCACCTCAAGTATCCGTGGGCATGATTATACGATATGCATCACACAATCTCAGATTCATCTATTCAACCAACACAAAGTACTTCAAAGAGTGCCCCAAAGTTTCTACTGGAGAGTCAAGACGAAAACATGCGCCAACCCCTATGCATAGGTTCATGGGCAGAACCCGCAAGTTGATCACCAAAACATACATCAAGTGGATCACGTGATATCCCATTGTCACCACAGATAAGCACGGCAAGACATACATCAAGTGTTCTCAAATCCTTAAAGACTCAATCCGATAAGATAACTTCAAGAGGAAAACTCAATTCATCACAAGAGAGTAGAGGGGGGAGAAACATCATAAGATCCAACTACAATAGCAAAGCTCGCGATACATCAAGATCGTGCCATAGAGAGAACACAAGACAGAGAGATCAAACACATAGCTGCTGGTACATACCCTCAGCCCCGAGGGTGAACTACTCCCTCCTCATCATGGATAGCGCCGGGATGATGAAGATGGCCACCGGTGAGGGATCCCCCCTTCGGCAGGGTGCCGGAACGGGCTCCCGAGAGGTTTTTGGTGGCCATAGAGCCTTGCAGCAGCGGAACTCCCGATCTATCTTGTTCTTTGATGTTTTTAGGGTATATGGGAATATATAGGCGAAAGAAGTCGGTCGGGGGAGCCTCGAGGGGCCCACGAGGGTGGAGGGCGTGCCCAGGGGGGTGGGCGCGCCCCCTATCTCGTGGCCTCCTTGACGCTTCCCTAGCTTGCACTCCAAGTTCCCGGGATTGCTTCAGTTCCAAAAATAACTTTTCCGAAGGTTTCATTCCGTCTGGACCCCGTTTGATATTCCTTTTCTTCGAAACACTGAAATAGGCAAGAAAACAGCAATATGGGTTGGGCCTCCAGTTAATAGGTTAGTCCCAAAAATAATATAAAAGTGTATAATAAAGCCCATAAACATTCAAAACAAATAATCAAATAGCATGAATGCTTCATAAATTATAGATATGTTGGAGATGTATCAGTGGTGAACCCCTCCATGATGGTGTCTAGATTGGATCTGGTGGTTCTGGACTCTGCAACGTCTGGATCAATATTTCGTCGACTCCCCTAGGGTTTCTGGAATATTGTGGTATTTATAGAGCAAAGAGGCGGTTCGGGGGGCACCCGAGGTGGGCACAACCCACCAGGGCATGCCTGGGCCTCCTGACGCACCCTAGTGGGTGCTGCTCCCCTCGAGCAGCCCCTCAGGTGCTTCCTTGGCCCGTTGGCTTTCTTCTGGCCCAAAAAAATTCTTTCAGGAGTTGCATTGCATTTGGACTCCGTTTGATATTGATTTCCTGCGATGTAAAAAACATGCAGAAAACAGCAACTGGCACTGGGCACTATGTCAACAGGTTAGTACCAAAAAATTATATAAAATGACTATAAAATGATTGTAAAACATCCAAGAATTATAATATAACAGCATGGAACAATCAAAAATTATAGATACGTTAGAGACGTATCAGCATCCCCAAGCTTAATTCTTGCTCGTCCTCGAGTAGTTAAATGTTAAAAATAGATTTTTTTGATGTGGAATGCTGCCTAACATGTTCATCACATTCTTTTCTTTATAGCATGGATGTATGGACTTTTATATGATTCAAAGAAATAGTATAGTTTTGACATGAAGACTTTAATACTCAAGCATATCAACAAGCATCCATGTCTTTCAAAATATCAAAACTAAAGCAAGTTATCCCTAGCCCATCATGCTCAATCATTGATCCATTCATGAAACACACTCGAATATTAGTTACACCCAATGCTCAAATACGATCATAGTGCCCCTTAGTTGGTGCTTTATAAGAGAAGATGGAGACTCAAATTCAAAATAAAAATTGTATAAGTAAAAGAAAGTCCCGTCGCGGAGGGAAGTAGTGATTTGTAGGGGTGCCAGAGCTCAAAGCTTAAATTGAGAGATAAAATTATTTTTGAGATGAATACTTTTCCTACCAACGAAAACGACTTGGAGCATCCCAACACTTTCCATGCTAGATACTTCATAGGCGGTTCCCAAACAGAAAATAAAGTTTATTCCTTTTTCCACCATAACTTTCACTTTCCGTAGCTAGCCGTATCCACGGGTGCCCTCAATACCAACACTTTCCAAGGAATTTATTATTTGACAACATAAAGTAAATTTATTTATTTATTTCGGGAGTGGGCATCCCTAGTACCTTTGTCGTACTCTCTTGCAATGACAAATGAATAAACACTCATCGTGAGAATAACACATCTAGCATGGAAAATATTGGCTACCCTTTACCGCCTCGCGAGTAGTAGAGTACACAAAAGAGAAATTTATTTTGAACATTAGAGATGGCACATGCAAATTTGCTTAGAACAGCATGAAAATACCGCATATAGGTAGGTATACTAGACTCATCAGGCAAAACTGGTTTAAAGGGTTTTGGATGCACAAGTAGTGATCATACTTAGTGCAAAATGAAGGCTAGCAAAAAGATAGAGAAGCGACCAACCAAAAAGCGAAAAATCTCGTACCCAAGCATTAAGCATAAGTAACACCGAATAATGCACCATAAGTAGGATATAAACTTCATTGCATAACTATTGACTTTTGTGCTTGCATAGGGAATCACAAACCTTAACATCAATATTCTTACTAAAGCACAATTACTCTTCAACATAACTCACATATCATATCGTCATATCTCAAAACCATTACTAAGAATCAAGTTTATTTTGTCCAATGATCTTCATTAAAGTTTTTATTATATCCTCCTTGGATATCTATCACTTTGGGACTATTTTCATATGTTGCTTTTGATAAGCTCAAACAAATATAAGTGAAGAACATGAGCATAATTTTTTTTCTTTCTCTTGAAATAATCAAAGTGAAGCAAGAGAGAATTTCTTAAAAATTTACTAACTCTCAAATAAATCTAAGTGAAGCATGAGAGCATTTATCCAAAATTAACAAAGCACACCGTGCTCAAAAAGATATAACTGAAGTACTGGAGCAAGTCCATGGCTCTAAAAATTTAAGTGAAGCATAGGAGCAAGCATAGCAAAATTTTTGGCTCTCTTAAAAGGGTGTGTCCAGCAAGGATTCAACACTTAAAACACAAAGCAACACAAGCAAAGACTCATATCATACAAGACGCTCCAAGCAAAACTCATATCATGTGACAAATAAAAATATAGTTTCAAGTAAAATACCGATGGTTGTTAGAAGAAAGCGGGGATGCCACTCGGGGCATCCCCAAGTTTAGTTGCTAGCTACTTCTTTGAATATTATCTTGGGGTGCCTCAGGCATCCCCAAGATTAGCTTTTTTTCTTATCCTTATTCCTTCATCCATCGTAAGATAACCCAAAACTTGAAAACTTCAATCACACAAAACTCAAACAAAACCTTTGTGAGATCCGTTAGTATAAGAAACCAAACCACTACTATAAGTACTGTAGCAAACCTATTCTTATTTTGCTTTTGCATTATATATACTCTATTCCAACTTTTCTATGGCAAAAACTCATCGAAGAAAACCATATAATCATCAAAACAAGCACACAACGCAAAGAAAACAGAATCTGTCAAAAACAGAACAGCATGTAGCAATCTGAAAATTTTGAATACTTCTGTAACTCCAAAAATTATGAAATGAATTGGTGGACGTGAGCAATTTGTCTATTAATCTTCTGCAAAAAGAATAAACTTAAAAGTACTCTTCTGTAAAAAATGACAACGAATCTTGTGAGTGCAAAAGTTTCTGTTTTTCAGCAAGATCAAATAAACTTTCACCCAAGTCTTCCCAAAGGCATTGCTTGGTGCAAACACTAATTGAAACACAAAAAAACAATCATAACAGTAGCATAATTGTGCTAACACTCAAGAACATAAAGCAAAAAGCAAAAATAAATTTTATTCATTGGGTTTCCTCCCAACAAGCGCTATCGTGTTACGCCCCTAGCTTGGCATAACACGTAGGATCTAAGTTTTGTCATTCTTATCCTTGTTTCCTTTGGAAGTATTTGTGTCGGGATGCTACGTAAATAAGACATAAAACAAATTATCCATTGAAACCTTAGCACTATCTGTTGGGGACGCGGTAATTTTAAACAATTTCCTACGATCACGCAAGATCTATCTAGGTGATGCATAGCAACGTGAGGGGAGAGTGTGTCCAAGTACCCTCGTAGACCGAAAGCGGAAGCGTTTAGTTAACGTGGTTGATGTAGTTGAATGTCTTCGCAATTCAACCGATCCAAGCACCGAACGTATGGCACCTCCGCATTCAGCACACGTTCAACTCGATGACGTCCCTCGTACTCTTGATCCAGTTGAGGCCGAGGGAGAGTTTCGTCAGCATGACGATATGGTGACGGTGATGATGAAGTTACCGGCGCAGGGCTTCGCCTAAGCACTACAACGATATGACCGAGGTGTGTAACTGTGGAGGGGGGCACCACACACGGCTAAACAATTGTCAACTTGTGTGTTCTAGGGTGCCCCCTGCCCCCGTATATAAAGGAGCAAGGGGGAGGCCCGCCGACCCTCTAGGGCGCGCCAAGGGGGAGGAATCCTCCTCCTAGTAGGAGTAGGACTCCGCCCTTTCCTGGTCCTACTAGGAGAAGAAGGAAGGAGGGAGAGGAGAAGGAAGGAGGGGGCGCCGCCCCTCCCCTTAGCCCAATTCAGACTAGGCCCATGGGGGGGCGCGGCAAGCCCCTGGCCGCCCCTCTCTCTCTCTCCCTTAGGCCCAATAAGGCCCATTACTTCTCCAGTGGTTCCGATAACCCTTCCGGCACTCCGGTTATATCCAAAACTTGTCCGGAACACTTCCGGTGTCCGAATATAGTCGTCCAATATATCAATATTTATGTCTCGGCCATTTCGAGACTCCTCGTCATATCCGTGATCACATCCGGGACTCCGAACAATCTTTGGTACAACATATCACATAAACTCACAATACCAATCGTCATCGAACGTTAAGCGTGCGGACCCTACGGGTTCGAGAACTATGTAGACATGACCGAGACACGTCTTCGGTCAATAACCAATAGTGGAACATGGATGCTCATATTGGTTCCTACATATTCTACGAAGATCTTTATTGGTCAAACCGCATAACATCATACGTTGTTCCCTTTGTCATCAGTATGTTACTTTGCCCGATATTCGATCGTCGGTATCTCAATACCTAGTTCAATCTCGTTACCGTCAAGTCTCTTTACTCGTCCCGTAATACTTCATCCCGCAACTAACTCATTAGTCACAATGCTTGCAAGGCTTATAGTGATGAGTATTACCGAGAGGGCCCAGAGATACCTCTTCGAAACACGGAGTGACAAATCGTAATCTCGATCTATGCCAACCCAACAAACACCTTTGGAGACACCTATAGAGCACCTTTATAATCACCCATTTACGTTGTGATGTTTGGTAGCACACAAAGTGTTCCTCCGGTATTCGGGAGTTGCATAAGCTCATAGTTTGAGGAACTTGTATAAGTCATGAAGAAAGCAGCAGCAATGAAACTAACACGATCATAATGCTAAGCTAACGAATGGGTCATGTCCATAACATCATTCTCCTAATGATGTGATCCCATTCATCAAATGACAACACATGTCTATGGTTAGGAAACATAACCATCTTTGATTAACGAGATAGTCACGTAGAGGCATACTAGGGACTATATGTTTTGTCTATGTATTCACACATGTACTAAGTTTCCGGTTAATACAATTCTAGCATGAATAATAAACATTTATCATGAATTAAGGAAATAAAAATAACTTTATTATTGCCTCTAGGGCATATTTCCTTCACTATCAAGTTACTTTTTATCATAATCCCTTTGATTTCCGGCAGTGATCCAAGAATAGTGTTGATTCATATCATTAAAAACTTGTTGGATCATATCTAAAACGAGGACTTGCTTTTTAAGATTCTCATCAAAGATTTGGTTATCTCCAAGCAAATGTCTCAAAGCATAATCACTATTATAAAGAATTTCATCCATCACGGGTTTTTCACGATTCATGCCATAAAAATCAAAGATTTCCCTAGCTTTCGTATTATGTAGTCAAATTCATTCATCAAAACAAGAGTGGCTAACTTTTTAGCGTTAGGATCTTTTATAACGGAAAACTCATAGAAAAATCTTTGCAAGGATGAGTATGAATAAATGTAGTTTCAAGTTTCAAGATAAGTGCCGAGATAGCTTCCGCATAAGTTCTAGTCCTTTTAAGTATAGGGATATCATCAAGACTTAATTTTCCAACACAATTGAAAAATTCTTGGATATGTTCTTTTACATAAAATTTCCTTGCCCCAAAAGTGAAGAGGTGGTTCGGGGGGCACCCGAGGTGGGCACAACCCACCAGGGCGCGCCTGGGCCTCCTGGCGCACCCTGGTGGGTGCTGCTCCCCTCGAGCAGCCCCTCAGGTGCTTCCTTGGCCCATTGGCTTTCTTCCGGCCCAAAAAATTCCTCCAGGAGTTGCATTGCGTTTGGACTCCTTTTGATATTGATTTCCTGCAATGTAAAAAACATGCAGAAAACGACAACTGGCAGTGGGCACTATGTCAATAGGTTAGTACCAAAAAATGATATAAAATGACTATAAAATGATTGTAAAACATCCAAGAATTATAAAATAACAGCATGGAACGATAAAAAATTATAGATACGTTGGAGACGTATCACAAACCAACCTGAGAAATACACACCACTCTGAGGTGCCAACCAAATGGGAAGCTCCACCAATTGGCATGGTGAAACTGAATACCGATGCGGCCTTTTTATTGGAATCGGGACAAAGCTGGGCATGAATCGTGGCACGGAATAATATGGGGTTCGTATTTTATTTGGCCAGCAAAACAATGAACAGATGCAAGTTAGTGGAAGAAGCAGAGGGCACAATCCTATTGGGCCTGACGGCACAATCACGTCCGTAAAGAGGACTGGTCATTGTTGAGACTGACAATGTTGTAATGGAAAATGAGCTGAAAGGGGAGACACTTGTCGCTCATAATGGTTCTGGTTGGTGGGTGAAATAAAGGAAGCAATGCAGATCTTCATTTCTATTCAAATCAAGGTTGTCAAGAGAATTCAGAATAGTCTTGCTCATGAGCTTGCCTCAAGAGCCAGGCGTATTGGGGACTACATGATGATCGCAGACATGTCAGAAGCGCTACGACCACTGATGCTATCTGAATACACACTTTGATGTATGTTGATTGTATTGTGGGTAGTCATCCTAAAAAATCAATAGTTGTACCTTTTTTTTCTTCTTCTAGAGATTGAGATTTGCTCATGCAAAATAAAAGGCTACTAATCCTACCATGGTAACAATAATTACATAGCAAAGGTAGCAGGCTTCATTAAAGAGAATGCAATGTTCACATATACTCCCTCCATCCCATAATATAAGACGTTTGCAAGCTATGTTAGCTTGCAAAAATGTCTTATATTATGGGACGGAGGGAGTATTAATGAAACGACAATGTTAGAACTTCAAAAACCCTAGTTTGGTTGCTTTGCAAGTGGGGTGTGTCCAAGTAGTAAGGGGTAATGTCAATATCTTTTCTTAGATGACTGAGTGTCACCCTCGTAGCCACTGTAATATGCAAGGTATACAACCAAAGTTTATTCACTATAAACACCAAACAACTTATGCAAACCATGAATATAAACACAATGATGAACATGGAGAAATATCTTCATCGTAGTTGCAACATAGCTCTGGCTCATAAACATAGAAAAAACACATATAGCAATCGAAGAACAAGAGAACATTTTAGGAGGAGTCAAGAGTGATATGACAATGTTGTCGGAACCAACCACATCACATGTATTAGAAATTTTGTCAGGGAGGCATTCTGTTGGATCAATTTGGGTGATGGACGATGGTATAATTAATAGCTTGTGGATGCTATGGAAGAATTGTAAATAATTTGACAGATGCATGATTTTTTTATTTACACTAGAAAATTGCACGAGTGTTGCAACGATGTTGATTATTGTGCTGCATATTCCACATGTGCACACACTCAACTTGACTAGGTGGTCCTTGCTGACTCACACATTTAGATCTTATTGTTATGCTTCAACCGAGCTTACAAACGGACCCTCTGAGAGGGAGCAGTTGCAGGCAATGACCTTGACAATAGGAGGGTAAGAAGGGCTTGGGGACAATGGGGATGTATGGAGTCGATCTTCAACTAGAACAGAGGAAGATGGAGGTGATGGGGAGGTTTCGATGGTTAGGCTGGAGAGCGAACAATTGTGGAGGTGGTCTAAGCTTCAAACGATGTGAAGTAGATGGGAGTGGAAGTCGACAAGGGCAGGAAGCTAGGACGGTAGGACAAAATGGTAGCAGTCCATGACTCATAAACATCAACACAACTCATGTTGACGAGGAAACTAGGAGGACGACTAGTCGAAGGTGTAGTGATCAAAGAAGACATGACTAGAAGGGCTAGGTATAGGGGCGTGTCAGGAGCCGATTTCTCTAGCAGATGTGCCAGAGGACAATGAGAAGGGGGTGGTGGTGGAAACCCTAGTGACTCTCTCTCTCTCTCTCTCTCTCCTTCTTTCTCTCCCTCTCTCTCTCTCTCTCTTTGCGCGATGTGTCGGGGGAACTACCCGTGGCTAGACCCGAATTTGAGGTTAAGTCATCTCTGGAGTTAAGTCATTTTTGGAGTTAAGTCATCTCTGGAGTTAAGTTGACTGGCTACAATCTTGAACCAGTTACAATCTTGACCCGACCTATTACAAGACAAGTTTTTTGACTCTGAAGATAGGCCATCTCATAGATGAGCCGGCTCACAGAGCTAATATGGCTCACGGACGAGCAGGCTCATGGAGATGAGTCGGCTCATGGATAGGTAGGCTCACGGATGAGCCGGCTACCGGAGTTAAGCAGCCTCACGGAGATAAGCATGCTCTGGAGACGAGACCCAGCTTGAGGATGAGTCCCAACCTGGAGAGACAAGTACTGGTTTCCAGGAGTCCAAATACAAGATGGAGAACCCCGACTTGGATGACACGGAGGACTTAGAGTAGGACTCCGAAACCGGGTATAACTCGGAATCTCTTGTAACCCAAGGACTCAACTATTATATAAAGGGAGTCCCTGGGTCATCAGAGAATAGGGTTCGAGACAAATGTTTTGATAGCTCTCGAGATAGAGGCAGAGAAATAGTGCCCTTGTAATCAAGACCATGATGATCAATAGAAATCAAGCAAGATGTAGGCTCTTACCTCCATTGTGAGGGGCCAAACCTGGGTAAAACTCATGTCTTATCGTTTCCGATCAACCCCATCCAAGCTACGACCTAGTTGCGATGGCCTCACGATTAAGTCCTTTTATGAGGACATCTGTCATGACAAAACCACGACAGTTGGCGCCCACCATGGGGCCTGCACTCAAAGGTGTTGTGTTCTTTGAGGGAGCTCTCCCAGGGATCGAGAAAATTCACGGTCGTCTGAATAAGGGAAATCCAGGTCAAGGAAAGTACAACTCAAAAATCTATCTCAAGGAAAGTCCAGCTCAAAATCCAGCTCAAGGAAAGTCCAGCTCAAAATCTGGCTCAAGGAAAATCCGGATTGAGCTCAAAATCTAGCTTATCACCAAAATTCGGCTTGTGCTCAAAATCTGGCTTGTCACCAGAATTCGGCTTGTGCTCAAAATCTGGCTTCTCATCAAAATCTGGCTTTTCGCCAAAATTTGGCTTGTCACCAAAAAATCCGGCTTCTCACCAAAATTTTGCTTGTCACTAAAATCCGGCTTGTGCCCAAAGTCACCATGATGCTCAGTTCAAACATGGGTATCCTGCATATTGCCAAAAAATAAAGGTTGCCAAAGGGAACTAGTTGCCATGATGCGTAGTTCAAACATGGGTATCCTGGCTTATTGGCTCATCATATTATGATCAATGGAATAAAGCCAGCTTATCTCGACCCTAGATGTTTTGCAGTAGTAGCATTGTCTCCTGTATATCCTGCTGAGTATTTCCATGGTCATATGGTCACTTGGGGGCTTCCAACTCATCGAGTTTAGCTAATAACATCCCTCTTGACCCGGCATATGCCACCATAATACTTGGTTAAACCTGCCTGTTAGCTTAACGCTACTCCGAAAAGGTGACCCGGTTGTACTTTTTATAAGTCAATCACACTGACGCCTATCATGAACTTTGTTGACCCTGAACTTATCAAAGTTAAAACACCAGCTTAAGTCACGTGAGAGCCGGCCTTCAGAGAGCTAGGATAAACCATAAGAGGCTACAAGGCCTGCTTCACAGAAGCAAATCAGGTTCGAGCCTCGAAAGCCGGTCTTTATATCGTGCCTCGAAAGCCGACTTGTTATTTATTTTTTGTGTCATATGCTATTTATTTCTCTCTATATATATATACCTATCTATCTATGCATTTTATTTGCATGTATCAATTTTTCTAAATTCCCAGGTTACAAATCCGTCGGGTCACATATAATGTCGAGTCATTTAATTGATTGGGTTTTGGGTTATTCAACATGTGCTTTGTAGAAAACTACAACACTTATGGATTTCTCCACGCATATTTGTCGAGCTGCATTGCAACCATGACCCAGGATTCATTTCAAGCACAAAGGCATTGTTCCAGGATATTCATACAAACAGATAAATTGATGGGTTGCACTGCAAACCACCGTCAAGGATTCATTCAAGCCAGATTAATATCAGTTCAAGATAATTTCTGAAGTGCATGATGGCACTACCAAAAAAAGTGATAAATCATGCTCCTTCAACTTAGAAATTTCTAAGCCGACCTGATTCAGCATTGCCTGTATAATTAGAAATGGGTTATAATATTTTCACACAGTCCCAAATCACTGCAGGCATGCGACCCGACATTTGGGGGCTATAGTGTTCAGTTGTTTAAATAGATCATAAGGTCCAAATTGAAAACCCGGCCCATCACATAATGATGAGTCGGCCCTTGGGGGCTACATGTGTGAAATGCAAAACATCCAGTTTATGACTGGAGACTCAGATGAACAACCTGTTTTTCTCAAAAAGTTGCAACATTTATATTTAAGCAAGTCTTAAGCTATCACTTTGTTCTACTCTTAAAGACTTGGGGCTACACTGTCTGAAGTTTTATAAGTATAAGACAAATACAATTCCCAGGTTGCTGTAGGCAAGACAACCCGACACTTGGGGCAACACAGTCAAGATATTATTCTTATGCAAAGCACCAAGTCATCATGAACTGATAAACTCAGAGCTTGGGGGCTACAGGTAATATGGGGATGAAAAAACAGAAGAACACCTTCAAACTCTCAGTTTTGAGCAAGTTGGGTCTCATTTTCTTGGTTGAAGCTTGCAAAGTTTATCTCCTCTAAGTTATTCATAGAAAGCACTAGAAGCTAGCTCAACGTCGGATGGGTTATTATTTTTGATATTTTTTCTGTAAGGAATTAGCGTCGGCAAGTTGACTGTGAAACCGGCCTGTTGATATGACAAAAGAGACCCAGACGTCCCAGGAGCCAGTTCATTGAATAAGTGGCCATTTAAGCGAGCCGATCACTTAAATGTACTAATCGTTCTTATTTTAGAAGCTTAGCATGGATACACACCAAGCCTGTGTTCAAGCTAACCTGGGGGCTAATGACGGGGGAATTACCCGCGGCTAGAACCGGCTTTGAGGTTAAGTCATCTCTAGAGTTAAGTCATTTCTGGAGTTAATTTATCTCTGGAGTTAAGTCGACCAGCTACAATCTTGACCCAGTTACAATCTTGACCCGACCTATTACAAGACAAGTTTTCTGACTCTAAAGATAAGCTGGCTCACGGATGAGCCAGCTCACGGAGCTAATCTGGCTCATGGATGAGAAGGCTCATGGATAAGCAACATCATGGATAAGCAGGCTCATGGAGATGAGGCGGCTCATGGATAAGCAGGCTCAAGAATGAGCCGGCTCATGGAGTTAAGCGACCTCGCGAAGTTAAGCGGACTCACAGAGATAAGCATGCTCTGGAGACAAGACCTAGCTTGAGGATGAGTCCGAACCTGGAGAGACAAGTCCTCGTTTCCAAGAGTCCAAATACACGACGAAGAACCCCCGACTTGGATGACACGGAGGACTTAGAGGACTTAGAGTAGGACTCCGACTACGGTTATAACCGGAATATCTTGTAACCCCAGGGACTCAACTATTATATAACGGGAGTCCCTGGGCCATCAGAAGGATAGGGTTCGAGACAGATGTTTTGATAGCTCTCGAGACAGAGGCAGTGAAATACCGCCTTGTAATAAAGACCATGATGATCAATAGAATCAAGCAGGATTTAGGCTTTTACCTCCACCGTGAGGGGCCGAACCTGGGTAAAACTCGCGTCTTCTCGTTTCCGATCAACCCCATCCAAACTATAACTAGTTGCAATGGCCTCACGACTAAGTCCTTTTTTGAGGACATCTGCCATGACAAAACCACGACAAGATGCGAAGGAACGAGGAGGGGTGCAGTGATTCAAGCAGGATTGCACGACTGTGGGAGGAATATATAAAGTGGGAGTGTATTCGCAATTTTTTGATATAACATATTTTGGAGCACATGGATTGGAAATAAGCCATAAATGCATTTTAGAAAGTGTTATTATATCTACTGACTAATAGAACATTATGCTTTTGGAAACATGTTTACAAGAGTATTCCTATTATTCGCCTTCAACAAAGGATAGGAGGTAAAACGCCTCAAAAGCTCTCACATGCATGGACCAACACTAGCAGTGACCCATTAACTCTTCATATACTCCCTCATTCCCAAAAAGTGAGATACACTTGACTTTTCATGGTCTTTGAGGTATTACTTCTACCACTAGTACTCCCTCCGGTCCTTTTTACTCTGCATATAAGAATTTTCTGAAGTCAAACATTATAAAGTTTGACCATATTTATATGAAAAAATATCGACATCTACCATGCTAAAGTTATACAATATGAAAATTTAAGTCATATATTGATTTCATATCGTGAATGTTGGTATTTTTTCTATAAAGTTGGTCAAACTTTACGAGGCTTGACTTCAGACAAATCTTATATGCGAAATAAAAAGGACCAGATGGAGTATATAAAAAAGTCTATGGATTAGACATATATGAATGGTTTGTTGTATTATCTTGCCAAATACTTCATGTCTAGTCCACCTTTCATTTTTGGAATAAGGGAGTACCTTCCATTTTTATATATTCCATATTTTCTATATTTAATAGAAAAATAAGAATTACTTTGATCAATTAAAGAAATTTTATACTATGAAGGATGAAAATTGTTCATGTATATCGGTATATTCATATATTTAAAATAATTCTTTCATTTTATGTTTTATATATTTTAAATAACGATTTCACATATTTCAAAATAGTTTTGCACGCATGTATAAATATTTGTTCATGTAAAAAATCATTTACAACCCTCCAAAGGGCAAAAGGTGGTTTAAAAGTCAAAGTAAAATATAAAATTTAAAAAGAGAAGAAATACATAATTAGAAACACAAAAAATCAAATCAAACTAAGAAAAAAATAAATAATAAGAAATAGAACCGTAACAGCCAGAAAGCCAGAGTAAGCCTAAGCCCATAACCTTGTCTTTATTAGAATGATCAGAGTAAGCCTAACCAAACACTCGCTGATGATAAGGTATATTTGGCATCAAGATGCTCATGACTCCCAACCTAGCTGCCTCCATAGCTTCCCTACACGTTGATGCCTCGCCCCCTCCTCTTCTTCTCTTGACAGCCTCATCGGCGAGGGTGATCCACCCATGTCATTTTTATTAGCTTGTTTCCTTGACGACATCGATGAGGTGGCGGCGATGCCATGCTCAAATAAGACCTTTCCGATCTCTCCCTACCTCGACGATGTCTGATCCGGCACCGATGAAGGGCCCGTGAGAGTTTGTGTTCCCAGATCTGTTGGTGCCCTTCAGATCTTAGTAGTTGATGTGTCTTTCAACAAGAGCCATTGGCTGGCTATTGGTGTGGCGACTTTGGCATCTTTCTTACATGTTGTTCTGTGGTATGGTCGGTTTCTTTAACCCTTTGAACTGGTGGTTATGGATTGCAAAACAGTACTGTATGGGGTGATGTCCCAACCGAGATGCTGCCTCTGTGATTTATAGATCTCGTCTAAAGGGGCGAGTGGCTATTACGGTCTTCAAAGCCTGGTATGGCGAGCCATTCGCAGGTGCCCCTTCCCCTCATTGTCCCTTCAGTGCAATTTCCAATCTTTGGCATGAGGCATTGATGTCATTCTATTATTTACTAGTCAACTTGCGTCCAATTGTTTGTCCATTGTGTTGTTAGTTGTTTTTCTTGATATTAACCAAATCTTCAATGCCCTTTGTGTGTATATATTAATAAAAACACTTCCTGATAGTATATATAAAAAGAGTTCAGGAGTTCAACCAATAACTTTGGGAGCAGCTAATTAGAGGTACCTTATAGGTGGGCAATTTAGAGGTCACTTGCGGGAGAACTCTAGTGATCCACGTGTCATGCATTGGATGCATCCCCATCATAGTGTTTTTTATTTATTCTTGGTTCCATGCTTTTCCGTTCTGTTTTACTTTTTCCATTTTTTCCTTGGCATTTTTTTGGTTTTCTCTATCAGGAGCACGGATGTGTTGTGCTCCCAGCAAGGAGCACTGCTTTTGGGTGAGCACATGTGTGCTTTCACGCGGGAGCACATGTATGCGTCACCACACGTGAAGCACAAATTAGTTTACTTGGAAAACACAGTTGTGCTCCCACGTGGAGCAAACATGTGTGTTCCTCATGGGAGCACAATTGTGCTTCACACCAAGTGAGTACAAGTTAGCTTCACTTGAGGGCATGTGTTAGTGCAATTTTTGAAAGCACGTGGTGGTTCATTTTGGAAGCATAATTTTTTAACCAATAAAATTTCATTGAAGCTTATTTACATGAAATCTAGTTTTGAAGATTTTGTTGCGAGGAATGCGATGGTGAAAATGGTTCGTGATTTATACACATGGTCAAGAGAGATATCATTTTGAAAAATTGAATATATGAAAAGAAACAAAAGCAAACCCACCCATTACTTCAGCACGTGGGAGGGAAGCACATCAAAACTCCTAGTTTGTGACAAATGACGCACTTGCGGTGCATCACTTTGTCGACAATTGAGGAGCTGAGAGTAACCTTTACAGAAGTACCCCTTAATTAATGACTAGCTTATTGCCTATGTGTTACAACAGGGGCATACATATTCTAGTGGTCAACACCAGTCATGTCTAGCATAGGTCTTACAAGCATCATATTCTAGATTTTGGTACAATTTAATTTTATTTGGTTTGAATATGGGTAGGGGATGGTGAAAGATCATGGATATCGCCTAGAGGGGGGTGAATAGGCGCTTTAAAATAATTATGTTTTAGGCTTGAACAAATGCGAAATAAAACTAGCGCTTCATTTGACAAGCACAAAACCTAAAACAACTAGGCTCACCTATGTGCACCAACAACTTATGCTAAGCAAGATAAACAACTAAGCGATAGCAAGATATATAACAAGAAACACTATGGCTATCACAGAGTGGAGTGCATAAGTAAAGTGTTCGGGTAAGAGATAACCGAGGCACACGGAGACGATGATGTATCCCTAAGTTCACACCCTTGAGAATGCTAATCTTTGTTTTGGAGCAGTGTGGAGGAACAATGCTCCCCAAAATGCCACTAGGGTCACCGTAATCTCCTCACACCCTCGCAAAATGCAAGATCCCGTGATTTCACTATGGGACCCTTGAGGGCAACCACCGAATCCATACAAATGGGAACCCTTGGGGCGGTCACCAAAACCCATACAAATTTCTCGGGGTACTCTCCACAACTTAATTGGAGTCTCCTGAAGCTTGTCCAAAACTTTACACCACAATGATTGAGCTTCGACAACACCAACCGTCTAGGGCACCAAAGCACCCAAGAGGAACAAGCTCCAGGGTGCCCAAACACCCAAGAGTAATAAGCTTCTCACCTTTCACTTCCATGTATCACCGTAGAGAACTCAATCCGATGCACCAGCAATGGCAAGGGCACACTGAGTGCCCAAGTCCCTCATTCTCGAATCCCACCACAACCACAAAAGCTAGGGAGGAATATGAGAGGAAGAACAAGGAGAACACAAAGAACTCCGAGATCTAGATCCAAGGGTTTCCCCTCACTTAGAGGAGAAAGTGATTGGTGGAAATGTAGATATAGATCTCCTCTCTCTTTTCCCTCAAAAAGAAGCAAGAATCATAGGAGGGATTGAGAGATAGCAAGCTCAAAGAAGGTCAACAATGGGGGACAACACGAGCTCAAAGGATATGAACCATTGGGGAAGAAGACCCCCTTAAATAGGCCCACCCAAATACAACTGTTATGAGTAGTGGACGTGCACAAGTGGTACTACCGCTCCTGGGAGCGGTATTACCACAGCCAGGTCAACGCAGCCCAACGAGAATGAAAAACAAGGGTTGTAGTTCTGCTAGAGAGGTACTGTCATTCTACTACCGCTTATAAGAGGTACTACCGCTTAAAGCAGTACTACCGCTCTATTACAGCTCAAGCAGATTGGGCAACAAAACCATAAAGTAAGTGCAAGTGGTTGCGGTAGAAGGAAGCGGAAGTACCGCGCAACCGGCAATACCGCTCGGGAGAGCAATACTACCGCTTAGAGCAGTACTACTGTAAACTCAAGCTTGTTGGATAGATAACGAAAAGTACTATCCAACAACGACTCGATAAAATACAAACTAACAATGGAGAAGAAAATGTCAATAGGATAAGCAAGAGGACCTTCCCCAAGCATGAACCGGCAAACTCTCGAACACCAAAAACTCAAAGAATAAGCATGCAAACTCCATTTTTGATGAGCTTGAGTTTGACGAGAAGATGAACACAAACTCTATAAACCTCACAAAGAGAAGAGTCAAGTAAGAACCACGAAAGATGACGCCAAGGATGCAATGGTTTCAGCTCGCTACGAATGATATGATCAAGCTACTTACTTGAAAGCCCCCCTTGATAGTATGACAATCGATCCTATAACTTGGTCTCCCAACTACCACCATGAGACCGGTAAAATATAGAACCTATCAAGGGCAAACCTTTGCCTTGCTCATAATCCACTTGAGCTAGATGATGACGATCTTGACCTCCTCAAGCCGGACCACCTTTCTTGATTGCGCTAGCTTGATGAAGACTAGTAGATTTCTTCCCCATACTCCACTATGGATGAGCCTCTCTTCGGCACATCTTAACATGTCTATTGTCACCACAATGGAACGCAAGCTTCAAGCATATGATCTCTTTGTGATGCTCCACTTGAACTTGCACAAGCAACCTCGATGACGATCACCACTTGATGTGATCCTCCATGGGATCACTTGATCCCCCTCGGTACATCTTGTACGCTTTACGTGTTGATCAACTTGATTCACTCTTTGACTTAGTCTTGATCAACCTTGTATCTTGTCTTCTCTATGACCAATCTTTGGATAATTCCTTGAGTAGCGTCTTGGTCGTCACACAATCTCCTTGAAACCAACAAATGGACTTTAAGAAATGTCTACGGACAAACCCTTCAAATATAGCTCAAGGCAACCATTAGTCCATAGGGATTGTCATCAATTACCAAAACCAAACATGGGGGCACCATGCTCTTTCAAAAGGCAAGAAAAGTTTTAATTTTGGGTGAGGTTTTCATAAGATTTGATTTCATTTTGGTATAGGTAGGGAAAGACAAGGAAAATTTTCTACTTGAGGTTTTGGTCAGATTTATTTGAGTTAATTTAGTAGGTGTGGACGGGGGACGCGGGGAGGGACGAAGGCAAATGGTTTATACAATGATCAACTGCCTTTAATAGTAGAGATAAAAGGGCCTAGGAGTCGTGCCAATATTTATGGGAGCAACTAGTTAGAGGTACCTTTTAGGTCGGTGTCAGTGTCAAAACCAGCAGACCTCGGGAAGGGGGCCTGAGCTGTTAGATTGGTGTAACATCCCAAATTTTCAGTTTGGAATGTTATACATTAGATTATCAATGCATATCATATTTTATTGCATTTTGGCTTGATCCTAGAAATTTCACGCAACTCAAGGAACTATGGAGAGAGTTGGAGATTTCATTATTTTCATATTTGAGTTTTCTCAAATTTTGAAAATAGGATCATTTGATTTTAATTATTTTATCTTCCGATATTTCTTATACAAAAATGAAAGAGAGGGAATAAAATGACTTTCCCAAAATAAAGAAATATTGAGGATTTAATAATAAAATCAAAGAAGATTTTATTTGGAGTTTATCGCTATTTTATTTGAATTTAGGAAAATTGCACGTTTTTCAAAATTGCATTTTACGGCCAAGAAAATGTTCATCTCGTTCTAAATATTTTATTTAGAGGGTGAAAACTCGTTTTGGCATTTTTAGAATTTTATTTTATTTTCTAGGATTTATTTAAGTTTCGGCGGAATATTTAAAAAACCCTGTTCGGACTGACCGGGCCGAAGGCCGAGCTGGCCCAGCCACGCCGCCTCCCCGTCCCATGCCTGCACCGGACTCTGCCGGAGTCCGGGAGTCCGCCGCCGCCCCGGCGCCCCCTTCCCCAAGCCAGCCCGCCCCCCTCCTTAAATACCCCGCCGCCCCGCCGCCACCATCCCGTCTCGCCCCACCGCCCGCAGCCGCAGCAGCCGCCGCCGCCGCTTGCCGCACCGTCGCCGCAGCCGCCCATCGCCGCCGCCGCCCGCTAGCGCGCCGCCCTCCGCTGCCGCCGCCGACGCCTCCCAGCCCCGTCAGAGCCCCGAGACCCGCCGGACCCGACGAGGTAGCCGTCGCCGCCGCCGCCATTTTTTATTTAAACCGTTCGTTTTTTTATAAAAAACCTAGTTTTTTTTCTTTAGACCGGTTCGTCTGTTTTTTCTCGGTTTAGTTATTTAATGGACGTTCGTCCATACGTTAGTTTTGGTGAATGGTTTTCATCGTTTAGCCGCAGACAGCGAACGTTCGTTCATTAGCCTGTTTGTCCGTTTTTCTTTTTCTCGGATTTTCCGCGATTATTTCTGATCGCGATTTCTGATCCGATTTTTGTTCTAGTATAACTTTTCGCTCGTTTATCGAAATCAGGCGATTCAAGCGCCTAGAGTGTCACCTCGAAACCCTCTTTCCGTTTAACCAACTCAAACAAGTTTTTGCTACTGCAAAATTTGACTTAGGTCTAGATTAGTAAACGAAGTTTCTTTCTTTTGCCGTTTGACTTTCGTTGTTTCGTTTGATTTGATTCTTTTTGCAAACCGGAGTTCTTATGTTGAACTTTCTGGTTAGATCTCTTATTTGAGTTTTATCTGTGCATTAGATGAGTGCTTATTGTATGCTTGTTTGTCTGGGATAGAGTACCCGCAGTGCGCCGCTTGCTACTTCGAGTCTCTAGGTTTCACGGATCATCAGCAAGGCAAGTAACACTTTGATCATACCTCTTTACTACCTAGTTTTATTGCATTAGATCAATCCTCAAACAAATGCATGATTAGGATCTGTTTAATATGTGGGTTTTGGGAAGTAGATGAGGTAGTACCTATTACCTGTTTTGTTGTCAAACCTTTGGGAGTTACTTCTATGTTTGCTTATATTGGTATGCTATGCTAGTAGACGTGGATTGGGTGAGTGTATCCATGATAGATGTGAGATTGTTTAATTAATGGTTTACTTAAGGTGGCAACTTAAATTCACATCTGGGTGGATTGAGGCACCTGGGAACCCAGTGTTTCCTGTATTTTTGGAAATCCCGGGGTACCGTGTGATTCTCCTATGGACCGCCACCCAGGCTCAAAGGGATCATGAGATTATTCATGTTAGAAACTTCCGTGTGCAGCCGCAAGCTACTATGGGCTCTAGCATAGTTGAGTACGTTGCGTGAGCTCTTGAAGAGGTAGACTAACAGATGTAGGGGATGTAGGTGGTACTGTCTACCCGGAGTAGAGAGTTAATGCTTTTGAAAGACTCTGTCTCGGTCATCCGTTTCTCAAACACCATGTAGTGCAAGAAATCAAATGGAGGAGATCGAGTCTTGCGGGGAAAAGTGTGCAAACCTCTGCAGAGTGTATAAACTAATCATGGTTAGCCGTGTCCCCGGTTATGGACGTTTTGAGTATCTCGTACCTGGATTTTCATGTGAATCTCATCATGTTACTTAAGTTAATTTGTTGGATTTATTGATGATGCTTAATTGGGATTGAGTTGGGTGAACCTTCTCAATGTTTAACAATCACCATGATAGTTAAATAAAATTTATTCCTTTGTTGTAGGGAAAAATTGGCTTTACGCAAAACTGTAACCATAGAGCTTTCCACCAACCATATATGCATGTAGTGATAGCATTATTCTGTTCATTACTCTCTATGTGTTACATTGCCAGCATATTCCATGTGCTGACCCATTTTTGGGCTGCAACGTTCATGTTGCAGACTTTTCAGACGACGAGTAAGGTGCCTTAGGTCGTGGTCTTATACTCAGTGATGCCGTTGGAGTTGATGGACTCGCTTATCTTCCAAGCCTTCCGCTGTTTATCGTTATTAGATGGCCTGAAGCCATATTTATTGTAATAAGTTCTCTTTTGAGACATTGGATGTAATAAGTGTGTGATTGCTACTCTATTATAAATCCTTCGAGTACTGTGCGTGTCAGCATTACCGATCCAGGGATGACACTAATGCACAGAGATCGGACTGTTTGAGGTCTGGTCGTTACAAGATGGTATCAGAGCACACACTGGCTGTAGGACACGACCACTAAGCTAAAGCCCTAGATCACTACTCTCTCTTCTCATTTCTGACTCCTCATCTTTTCTACTCTTTTAGGATGGCAGATGCAAGGAACAAGTTCACGCAACCGGATGAAGATACACCTTTTGGACGCCACTTGAAGGAAGTCACTAGATACCTGAACATCGGAGTACCAAGCTTCACCAGGACCTACATCGCCACTTTACCAGAAGAGGAGCATTGGATGATTCAAGTTCAATTTCCAGGAAGGACATTCATGCCCGTCACTGAGCCCATAGAGTTTTCCTTTGATGCACTAACCTGGAGTCTAGGAAAGAGCATGGCAGCCCACATCACCATTGGATGCAATGGAGAAGTTTACCACAAGGATCTCAAGGATACTATCTACCAGATTTGTGGGCGCCGAGATGAGCAATGGGAGATGATCAGCACCAGGAAGGATAGATCAATTGCAGCTTTCGTCCAGGAGCTAAACTAGCACATTCGTCGCCAAGAGAACCAGATGTGCGCTGGCATGATAGATCTGAAGAAGGCATTGACCAAGATCACAGAGCTATAGGAAGAACTTAAGTCTACACGCGATGGTTATGAGGAGGAAATATCGACACTCGTGGGGAAGAATGATGATCTGAAGAAGAAGCTAAAAGTGGTTATGGGATTCCCCGCGACTAGAGGAGAAGACGATGATTGCACTTGCCCGGAGAACTACATCATCATCAACGACACCGACTCGGACCCAGACGATAGCGATGATGACTTTGTTGATGAATCTGGAGCAGATATCATGGAGTCTCCGACCGATCAATTTTTCTAGTCGACCACCATAACAGTAGTAGTATTCCTCCATGTATATAGCATAGTCGGAGCACTTTTGTAATGATAGTTAGACCGTTGTATGCCCTTGTTTGAATTGATTGAAGTGATATTGTTTGCATTTGTCTCATGTGCATATGGGTAGTGTTTCTCTCTATACCTCACTCTATTCTATATTCTCATCCTTTCTAAACCCTCAGATGCCTCCGAGACATGACAATGGATTTGCTTTCCCACCGGAGCTCACTCAGTTGATCCAGCAGCAGAATGCATTGATGCAGATGCTAGTCCAGAATCAGAATTAGGGGAACAACAACAACAACAACCCACCACCACCACCACCTGTTGATCACTTAGCCCGTTTCTTGAGGCTGAATCCGCCGGTGTTCTCCAGTAGGACCGAGCCAATAGTTGCAGATGATTGGCTCCGCAAGATGGGAAGGGAGTTCACCACTACAGGATGCACAAATGCAGAGAAGGTGCGTTTTGCCACACATCAGCTTGATGGACCCACAACATCATGGTGGGAGAATTTTTACAGCCACTTATCCTATCGACACTATCACATGGGATCAGTTTCAGCAGGCTTTCCGTACTGCCCATGTTTCAGCAGGAGCTATGGACATGAAGAAGCATGAGTTTCACAACTTACGCCAAGGAGGACGTACTGTTGGCCAGTATGTGGATTAGTTTAGTAAGTTAGCACGTTATGCCCTAGATGACGTTGCTACAGATGCAGCTAAACAGGAAAAGTTTCTGGAAGGACTGAATGATGAACTGAGCATGCAGTTGATGGTAGCAACTTTCAACAACTACCAGGAGTTGGTAGATCGAGCTCTCATGATTGAAGGGAAGCAGCAACAGATTGACAGCCGCAAGAGGAAGTATGGACAAGGGAAGTACAATTCTGGAGCTCAGCAGAAGCCCCGTTTTATCCCGAACTCGGGAGGACCTTTTCAGCATACTCATGGAGGAGGGAGTTCGCACAACCATAGTGGCCCCAAGAATGGTAATGGGAATGGAGGAAGCAACGGACAAAATCGTGCCAACCCATCAACACCAGCCAAGAGGGATCTGAGCCACATTACCTGTTACAAATGCCAGAAGATTGGACATTATGCCACTGAATGTCCTGAAACGAAGAATGGAAATGGCAATGGGAGTTCTGGGAAGAAGCCCAACCCTTTCAGGGACAGGTGAACCATGTTAGCGTGGAGGAGGTTGAAGCCCAGCCAGATGCAGTAATAGAGTAAGTTTTTGGTTAAGTCATTTACTACAATCGTTCTTTTTGATACTGGTGCATCGCATTCATACATATCATGGGGATTTGGGGATAAGTATAAACTACCAACCCAAGCCCTTAGGTCACCCATGTTAGTAACCTCGCCAGGAGCAGAGTATATGGCTAGTCTATGGTGTGATCGGTTACCATTAAGGATTGGTAACTACGTGTTTCCCTCGGACCTAATAGTATTGGAGTCGCAAGGACTGGATGTGATATTAGGCATGGATTGGTTATCAAAGTATGGAGGAAACATTGAATGCGCCAGTAATTCGATTTTACTTACCACGCCAGAAGGAAGAAGGATCAAGTATGTATCCCGGCATGTGCCGAAGAGGACCCAAGTAAATTCCTTATCAAGAGTTGTACAGGAGGAAGTACCAGTGGTGAAGTATTTCCCTGACATATTTACAGAGGAGTTGCCAAGCATGCCATCGGATAGAGACATTGAGTTTTTGATTGAGCTTTTGCCAGGCACATGGCCAATATCTAAGAGACCGCACAGGATGCCCGCAAAGGATTTGGAGGAAATTAAGAAGCAGATTAAGGAGTTACTGGATAAAGGCTATATTCGCCCAAGTTCGTCACCTTGGGGATCACCAGTGCTTCTAGTGGAGAAGAAAGATGGATCGTTGAGAATGGTTGTTGATTATCAAGGATTGAATGAAGTGACAATCAAGAACAAGTACCCGCTGTCGATGATCAATGACTTGTTTGACCAATTGCAAGGAGCTAAGGTATTTTTCAAGATCGATCTGCGACCAGGATACCACTAGTTGAAGATTCGAGAGCAGGATATACCTAAGACGGCTTTTACCACCAGGTACGGGCTGTATGAGTATACCGTTATGTCATTTGGTCTGACTAACGCACCTGCCTATTTCATGAACATGATGAACAAGGTGTTTATGGAGTTTCTGGATAAGTTTGTTGTGGTGTTCATTGATGATATTTTGGTCTACTCAAAGAATGAAGATGAGCATAAGGAGCATTTGCGTTTGGTACTTGCGAAGCTCAGAGAACATCAATTATATGCCAAGTTCAGCAAATGTGAGTTTTGGTTGAAGGAAGTTGGATTCCTCGGACATGTTATATCCAGAGAAGGAATAGCAGTAGACCCCACCAAGGTTGTCACTGTGACAAATTGGGAAGCCCCGACATCAGTTGGAGAGATCCAGAGTTTTCTTGGACTCGCAGGATACAATCGGAGGTTCATTGAGAATTTTTTGAAGATTGCAAAGCCCATGACGGAGTTGTTGAAGAAGGACACCAAGTTCAAATGGACTGAGGAATGTGAGGCCAGTTTCCAAGAGTTGAAGAAATGTTTGGTTACATCACCAGTGTTGATTCTGCCTGATTAGCGCAAGGATTATGAAGTATATTGCGGTGCTTCTCGTCGAGGACTTGGAGCAGTGCTTATGCAGGAGGGAAGATTTGTTTCGTATGCCTCACGACAACTTAAACCCCATGAATTGAATTATGCTACACATGATTTGGAGTTAGCAGCCGTAGTGCATGTGTTGAAGACATGGAGACATTTTCTCATCGGAAACCATTGTGAGGTGTACACGGATCATAAGAGTTTGAAGTACATCTTCACGCAGAAGGAGTTGAATCCCAGGCAAAGGAGATGGTTGGAGCTCATTAAGGATTATGATATGAGACTGCATTATCACCCCGGAAAGGCTAACGTAATAGCCGATGCGTTGAGCCGCAAGAGCCATGTCAACACACTCATGACCGAAGAGTTACCGAAGGAGTTAGCCGAGGATCTTCGCGAACTATGTTTGGAGATAGTTCCGAGAGGCTATGTAGCAGCATTGGAGATTCAGTCTACTTTGATGGAAAATATCAGAAAAGCTCAGAAGACAGACAAGGAGATTGCCGAGATAAATGAGAAGATGAGGAAAGGAAAAGCTAAAGGTTTTCGTGAGGATGAGCACGATACTTTATGGTTTGAGGACCGCGTTTATGTGCCTAATGACCCGGAGATCAGGAAGTTGATTCTGCAAGAGGCCCATGATTCGCCGTATTCGATTCACCCAGGAAATACCAAGATGTATTTGGATTTGAAGGACAGTTTCTGGTGGACCGGAATGAAGAAGGATATTGCGGAGTATGTAGCAGTATGTGATGTATGTCAGAGAGTGAAGGCAGAACATCAGAAGCCAGCAGGGTTGCTACTGCCATTGCCGATACCCAAATGGAAATGGGATAAGCTAGGCATGGATTTTATCACGGGATTGCCCATGACACGTTCAGGCTATGACTCAATATGGGCTGTAGTCGATCGTTTGACGAAGGTAGCTCATTTCATCCCAGTGAAGACCACTTACACCTATGTTAAGTTGGCAAAGATATACATGACCAGGATCGTATGCCTGCATGGAGTTCCGAGGAGCATTGTATCTGATAGAGGAACCCAGTTTACCTCAAAGTTCTGGAATCAGTTGCACGAAACTTTGGGTACCAGTCTAGAGTTCAGTACAACCTTTCATCCACAGATAGATGGACAGACCGAGAGAGTCAATCAGATTCTGGAGGACATGCTGAGAGCTTGTGCGCTAGATTATGGATCTAGTTGGGATGACAATTTGCCATATGCGGAGTTCTCTTACAACAACAGTTATCAATCCAGTTTGAAGATGGCCCCTTTCGAAGCTCTGTATGGAAGGAGGTACAGGACACCGTTGTTGTGGGATGAAGTTGGAGACCGCCAGTTGTTTGGACCAGATTTGATTAAGGAGTCTGAACAGAAGGTGAAGTTGATTTGCGATAGGCTCAAGGTAGACCAGTCCAGGCAGAAGAGCTATGCAGATTCTAAACGCAAGGAGACAATTTATGAAGTCGGAGACAAAGCTTATCTTCGTGTGTCCCCACTTCGAGGAGTTAAGTGTTTTGGAGTTAAGGGAAAGTTAGCGCCACATTTTGTAGGACCATACAAAGTTTTGGAGCGTATGGGAGAAGTTGCTTACAAGTTGGAATTGCCCTAAGGATTGCAGGGGTTCACGATGTGTTTCACGTTTCCCAGTTGAAAAAGTGCCACGCAGAGATGGCCGATATACCGCTGAGAGATACAGTGCCACTGGAAGCGATTCAATTGGATAGTGATTTGACCTACGAGGAGAAACGAGTCAAGATTCTCGAATATGCTAGCCGAGTCGCGCGCAGCAAGGTTATCAAGTTTTACAAAGTTCAGTGGAGCCACCATTCCGAAGATGAAGCCACCTGGGAGCGAGAGGAAGATCTACTGAAGGACCACCCTCACCTATTTTCTAGCCAACCCGAATCTCGAGGGCGAGATTCATCTTAAGGGGGGTAGGTTTGTAACATCCCAAATTTTCAATTTGGAATGTTATACATTAGATCATCAATGCATATCATATTTTATTGCATTTTGGCTTGATCCTAGAAATTTCACGCAACTCAAGGACCCACGGAGAGAGTTGGAGATTTCGTTATTTTCATATTTGAGTTTTCTCAAATTTTGAAAATAGGATCATTTGATTTAATTATTTTATCTTCCGATATTTCTTATACAAAAATAAAAGAGAGGGAATAAAATGGCTTTCTCAAAATAAAGAAATATTGAGGATTTAATAATAAAATCAAAGAAGATTTTATTTCGGAGTTTATCGCTATTTTATTTGAATTTAGGAAAATTGCATGTTTTTCAAAATTGCATTTTAGGGCCAAGAAAATGTTCATCTCGTTCTAAATATTTTATTTAGGCGGTGAAAATTTGTTTTGGCATTTTTAGAATTTTATTTTATTCTCTAGGATTTATTTAAGTTTCGGCGGAATATTTTTTAAAAAAACTGTTCGGACCGACCGGGCCGAAGGCCCAGCCAGCCCAACCGCGCCGCCTCCCCGTCCCGTGCCCGCACCGGACTCCGCCACCGCCCCGGCGCCCCGTTCCCCAAGCCAGCCCGCCCCCCCTCCTTAAATACCCCTCCGCCCCGCCGCCACCACCCCGTCCCGCCCCGCCACCCGCAGCCGCAGCAGCAGCAGCCGTCGCCGCCGCCGCCGCCCGTCGCCGCCGCCGCCCGCTAGCGCGCTGCCCTCCGCCGCCGCCTCCTAGCCCCGCAAGAGCCCCGAGCCCCGCCGGACCCGACGAGGTAGCCGCCGCCGCCGCCGCCGTTTTTTTTATTTAAACCGTTCGGTTTTAAAAAAAACCCTAGATCTATTTTTTTTTCTTTAGACCGGTTCGTTGGTTTTTTCTCAGTTTAGTTATTTAACGGACGTTCGTCCGTACGTTCGTTTTAGCGAACGGTTTTCGTCGTTTAGCCGCAGGCAGCGAACGTTCGTTCGTTAGCCTATTCGTCCGTTTTTCTTTTTCTCAGATTTTCCGCGATTATTTCTGATCGCGATTTCTGATCCAATTTTCGTTTTAGTATAACTTTTCGCTCGTTTATCAGAATTAGGCGATTCAAGCGCCTAGAGTTTCGTCTCAAAACCCTCTTTCCATTTAACCAACTCAAACAAGTTTTTGCTACTATAAAATTTGACTTAGGTCCAGATTAGTAAATGAAGTTTGTTTCTTTCGCCGTTTGACTTTCGTTGTTTCATTTGATTCGTTTCTTTTTGCAAACCGGAGTTCTTAAGTTGAACTTTCTGGTTAGATATCTTATTTGAGTTTTACCTGTGCATTAGATGAGTGCTTATTGTATGCTTGTTTGTTTGCGATAGACTACCCGAAGTGCGCCGCTTGCTACTTCGAGTCTCTAGGTTTCACGGATCATCAGCAAGGCAAGTAACACTTTGATCATACCTCTTTACTACCCAGTCTTATTGCATTAGATCAATCCTCAAACAAATGCATGATTCGGATCTGTTTAATATGTGGGTTTTGGGAAGTAGATGAGGTAGTACCTAATACCTATTTTGTTATCAAACCTTTGGGAGTTACTTCTACGTTTGCTTATATTGATATGCTATGCTAGTAGACGTGGATTGGGTAGCGTATCCATGACAGATGTGAGATTGTTTAATTAATGGTTTACTTAAGGTGGCAACTTAAATTCACATCTGGGTGGATTGAGGCACCTGGGGAACCCAGTGTTGCCTGTATTTTTGGAAATCCCGGGGTACTGTGTAATTCTCCTATGGACCGCCACCCAGGCTCAAAGGGATCATGAGATTATTCATGCTAGAAACTTCTGTGTGCAGCCGCAAGCTACTATGGGCTCTAGCATAGTTGAGTACATTGCGTGAGCTCTTGAAGAGGTAGACTAACAGATGTAGGGGATGTAGGTGGTACTGTCTACCCGGAGTAGAGAGTTAATGCTTCTAAAAGTCTCTGTCTCGGTCATCCGTTTCTCAAACACCATGTAGTGCGAGAAATCAAACGGAGGAGATCGAGTCTTGCGGGGAAAAGTGCGCAAACTTCTGCAGAGTGTATAAACTAATCATGGTTAGCTGTGTCCCCGGTTATGGACGTTTTGAGTATCTAGTACCTAGATTTTCATGTGAATCTCATCATGTTACTTAAGTTAATTTGTTGGGTTTAATGATGATGCTTAATTGGGATTGAGTTGGGTGAACCTTCTCAATGTTTAACAACCACCATGATAGTTAAATAAAATTTATTCCTTTGTTGTAGTGATAGGATTATTCAGTTCATTACTCTCTATGTGTTACATTGCCAGCATATTCCATGTGCTGACCCGTTTTCGGGCTGCAACATTCATGTTGTAGACTTTTCAGACGACGAGTAAGGTGCCTTAGGTCGTGGTCTTATACTTAGTGATGCCGTTGGAGTTGATGGACCCGCTTATCTTCCTAGTCTTCCGCTGTTATCATTATTAGATGGCTTTAAGCCATATTTATTGTAATAAGTTCTCTTTTGAGAAATCGATGTAATAAGTTTGTGATTGCTACTCTGTTATAAATCCTTCGAGTATTGTGCGTGTCAGCATTACCGATCCAGGGATGACAATGATGCACAGAGATCGGACTGTTTGAGGTCTGGTCGCTACAATTGGATCGATGGGTAACAGGAGATAGACGACACGGTGTTTTTACCTGGGTCCGGGGCCTCTTTAAGGAGGTAAAACCCTATGTCCTGCTCTTGCTTATATTATGGGTGTATTAAAGTACAGACTTGATCTACCTCAAGATCGTGAGTTGTGGTCTAAACCCTAGGGGTATGACGATGATGAATATATGAATGGGTCTCTACAGACTAAACCCTCCTATTTATATAGGCACTAAGGGTAGGGTTACACATGGTCGGTTGCCATCTAGAGATTACATGCCGAATCTAATAGTTCTTCTTGGAGCACACGTGTCATGGTGGGCGCACGACAGATGCCAAGGGATGGCTAAAGAGAGGAGGAGGCTCGAGGGCGCTGGTGGGCTCCAGAGGCGAGGTTGGCATGAGCAGGCGCGGGACACCGGACATACCCAGGTCCGGGGCTCTCCGGAGAGATAATACCCCTAGTTCTGCCGAGTGTAGTTGGATGATCGATAGTACAATGTTCCTCCTGGAGCTGTATGAGGAGGAAGGAAGCTGGCCAAGGCTTAGGCCGCTTCTTCTCTCCGGTGTTGCGGCTTGGTGGCTAGTCCTATGCTTGCTTGTTCTTTCTGCTTCTCACAGGCAGCTTCGTGTATCTTCTGTTGCCTTGCCTTCTATTCTATTACATGACCTGCCTCTGTAGGCATGGGTTCCTGGGGGGTTTTATAGATCAACCCACCCAGGGTTACAATGGTAATATGCCGAGTCGGTGGGTCTGTATAGTCGGTGTCCGGGATACCGGGCTGGGTCCCGCTCGTGGGCTTGTGGTTTGCCGGGTTCCCCTAGGTGCGGGCCCCGCGTGCCCAGGGGAACTGTGCGTCGTATTGTCGATCGTCAGGGCGTGGCTGAGTCGAGTCGTGTATAGTGCTTTCTGTTAGGCTGCCGCTTGTTGTCGTCAGCGGTGAGGGCGGAAGCACTGTTGCCACGCCAGCCCTGGTCAGCGGGTAGGTAAGGGGCACTGTTGCCATGCTCCGACTGACCATAGGCATGGGTGAGAACACTGTTGTCTTGGTCATCGGTGACTGTCGTCTCGTCCCATCGTACGGCTTGGATGGGACGTGAGCTTGACCCGTGGCTGGATTGCAGCGCACGCCACGGGTGGGGTCGGCTTGTTGGGGAAGCCTTGGTTGTGCCGGGTTCGGCTGCTTTGCGCCAGTTGCTGAGTCCGGGTCGACGTACCTTGCCGGGTCGGAGGGGTTGGCCAGGCTGCGGGGCCATGCCGGGTCGAGCGACCTGGCCAGGCGCGTGCTGGTTTTGAGGGGCGATGCGGGCCCCATCGTTTTTGAAGAGGATCCGGGTTTCATTGCCTGCCCGGGGTTCACCCCCCCGACAGCAGTCCCCAAAGCTGTGAAGGTCTGCCGTCCTTGGATGAGTGGGCCTTCGCAGTTTCCTCCTTGAGCAAGGCGGATTCTGCGAGCGCCAGGTCCGGCAACACCCACTGTGTGCCGGTTTTCTTGGAAACCGGATCGCGGCATCCCGGCCGTGGCAGGAACCGAGGAGTCCGTCGAATCTTGGGGCAATCCCTCGGGCTTTGCGCGGGCGCCACGCGGCGGCCGAAACCGGAGGGGCCTGACAGGCCACGCGCGTGACGGGACTGGGTGACGGGCTGGGGCCCGCCGCACGCACCCTTGGCCCACGCACGCGGATTTATTGCGGCGTCTGGGGGCCGTTTGCACTTCCCCGAGCAGTTACTGCGCGTGTACGTGCGCACTTATTGCGGGGTAGTGGAACGGGTGCGTGCAGACGATCCCACTCCCCCACATTTGAACCGGGGGCTATAAATCGGGGGGCAGGGGGGCAGCAGACATTATTCTCGCTCGTGCCCTCCTGTCCCTTTGCTTTTGCCCTACCCTTTGCAACTGACGCACTGCGGCGCCCGCTGCTCCAAGCAGAGCTTCCTCTGTCGTCCATCTTCGTCTTCCTCTTCTTCACATCGTGTCGCTGCCGTCGGGCTCCTGGATGGGCTCGAACGTCACCGCCGAGGACATCACCCGGCTCCGGGCGTCGCGACGCCTGCCACGAGAGACGGACGTTGGCGTTCGCCTGCCGCGCTGTGAGCAGAGGCCTCAGCCTGAGGAGCAGGAGTGCGTGGTCTTCCTCACGCACTTCGAGCGCGGATTTGGGCTGCCGGCGAGCGCCTTCTTCCGCGCGTTATTGGAGTTCTTCGGGCTCCAGCCGCGCCATCTTGGCACCGGCGCCATTGTCCAGCTTTCCGGCTTCGTCACGCTCTACGAGGGATACCTGGGGGTCGAGCCCACGATCGACCTCTGGGAGCGCTTCTTCTCCTTGAAGCAGCAGGGTCCATCGGCCGGGGAGTTCGCCGACTGCGGCGCCGCCGTCATCTTGAAGCGGTCGGGGGCGGATTTCCCCAAGATCCCGCTGGAGGATTCTGCCAAGAAGTGGCAGAACTCTTTCTTCTATGTCCGCAACCAGGGCACGGACCAAATCAACCTTCCACCCTTCGCCATCGCGCCGCCACGGGCGAAGACGAACTTGGGCTACTTGCTCCGGCGCCCGTCGCAGGAGATCATCAATCTCTGCGAGTGGGTGACGGTGATGAGGACGCGGGAGGGGCTCACCGGCACTGACCTCCTTGCCGTGTTCATCACTCGCCGGGTCCTTCCGCTTCAGAGGCGCTCCTGCCTCATCAGCGGAATGATCGACATGCAGGATCCCAACCGCATGGGGTCGATGCGGCTATCCGCGGAGCAGGTCGCGCGTGGTGTGAACGACATCTCTAAGGCCAACCTTGGAGAGGACTGGCGGTTCGGCAAGGCGCCGTACAGCCAGTCGAACCCGGCACTGCAGGTTAGCGTATGGTCTTCTTACTTTGCTGCCGCGCATCTTCTCATCCGTCCTGATGCGACGCGGGAGATTCTTTTGAATGCGATTCGGCATCCTTACGCCCGGGCTCCGTCGTAGGTGGCGCCGGTGGCGCCAGAGGAGCCCACGGCTCCTGGCGAGGAGGAGGTGGTCGAGTCCGATGCTGGCGCTGGGCGTCGTGCGGGTAAGTCTTGCATCTTTCTTCCTTTGTTTGGATTGTTGATCGTGTCGCGGTGCGGGCGATGCTGACGCCGGTTGTTGGTGTAGTGGCGTTGGGCGGGGGAGGCGGCGATGCGGGCGGAGCCGGGTCCTCACCTGGGGCGGCGCCGAGCCGCCCGCATGGAAAAGACAACGTCGTGCCGCGACCCCGGGCCCCGAAGCGCACAGCGGACCCGGCGGTGGCCGGGAGGCCGGCCAAGAAGAAGCGCGGTAGCGGGCACGGGAGGCCAGCCCTGGTCCCGGTCTTGACGGGGTAAGCTTCATTTCTTGTTCGCGCCTGGGTTTTTCGGGCTAGTCTTGCTCCTTTTTTGCTCATTCTGCCTTCTTCTTCAGGTCGCCAATCGCGCTGGCGAGGGCGACGGCGGAGGCCGCGGCTGCCGAAGGGGCCGCGCTTCGCAGGAGCCGGTCCGATCTCGCCGAATAGGGCTAGGTGGAGGGGCGGGCCGACTCGGACCTCGGCCTGGACCCGAACGATGCCGAGGCCTTGGCCTGGCATGGGCGCGATCCGGCGGTCAGGGAGCGCGGCCGTGGAGGCCGGGCTGAGGTGGTGATCCTCGACCAGGAGGTCGTGGAGGTGGGGAGCGATACCCCGCCGCGGGCCGACGTGGTCGAGCGCGCGGGGGCTGACGGTGGTGGGGGCGGCATCGTCCTAGAAGAGGCGCCGCGGGCGGCGGCACCGGAGGTGCCGCCGGCTATGGAGGAGGTACCGCGGGTGGCGGTGCCGGGGGCCACCCCGGCAGCTGGGCCGGTGGTGGTGACGCAGGGCGTCCCGGCGTCCGGGTCATCGTCGGCGCCGGGAGAGGCGTCGGAGGAGGTGCTGGCCGCGTCGCAAGCGGCCAGCGGGGGCACGCCTTGGTGCCCCGGCAGGGGGGACGCCGAGCCGCCGCATCGCAGCCGGCACGGAGCGGGGGCGCCACTGTCTTCGGGCCCCAGAACCGGGAGGAGCGGCACTGGACGCCGTCAGCCGCCGCCTGCGAGGTCGGATGGAGCGGCTTGATGCCTTTGCCCAGGCCGAGGTGGAGCGGACGCGTGACCTGGAGCGCACCGTGCTTGTAAGTCTTTTTGCTTCCTCGCAATTTCTTCTTTGTGGGGCGCGCCAGCGCACCCACTGGGTGTAGCCCCCGAGATCCGGGCCAACCACGTAGTAGTTGGGTCGAATCTTCTAGAGTGTTGGCCTTGTTTTTGACTTCTGATTTCTTCAGCATCTTGATGCCTTCCGGGTTGCCGCCTACAACCGTCTCCTGGGCAAGCACCGGGAGCTCGTGGAGTAGCTTGACGCCAAGGAGGAGGAGCTCTGCGTTGCCGCAGGTACTCTTGTGCTCTTTTCTAGTGGGGGGCGCTAGCGCACCCACTGGGGGTAGCCCCCGAGATTCGGGCCAATTGTGTAACAATTGGGCCAAATCTTACATCCTGTTCTTTTCTTCTATTGATTCCTTCTTTTTCACAGCCGAGGTGCTGTCCTGGCGGACTCGGCTGCTCCAGGCCGGTCATCATTATGACCGGCTTGTTGCCGACACCGGCTGGCTTGGCGTCGAGGCGGCGCAGGCGAGGGTGGAGGCGACCACGGCCCGGCGGTCTCTTGGCGAGGCCAACCGGCTGCATGAGCAGCTGGCGGGTCACCAGAGCCGCCTCGAGGCCGAGGTGGAGCTTCTCAAGGCGAAAGCCGCCAAGGTCGCGGAGGTGCAGCGGGCCCTGGTGGAGGCGGACCAGCAGCGCGGTCAGCTGGCCGACGACAAGGGCCGGCTCCAGGCCGAGGTGGAACGCCTGCGGGGGCAGGTCACCACGGCTGAGGGGGCCCGCGAGGACGAAGCCCGCCGCCGC
Organism: Triticum timopheevii; assembly: GCA_963921465.1. Classification (NCBI taxonomy): domain Eukaryota; kingdom Viridiplantae; phylum Streptophyta; class Magnoliopsida; order Poales; family Poaceae; genus Triticum; species Triticum timopheevii. Next base: position 353,906,099 of record OY997264.1, read on the forward strand.
GAGGCAGACGAGAAGGCGACCGAAGACAAGGACGTCGAGCTGAAGGCGGCCCTTGCCAAGGCGGCCACTCTGGAGAAGGCGCTCGAGGAGCGCGACCGCGCCATGGAGCGGGAGCGGCGTGGTACGTTGCTTGAGGCGCAGCACCTGGAAGAGTCCTTTTCCAGTAAGTGCTGCTTCTTGTAGCTTGTCGGGTCAGGACCCGGCTCTTCTTCCTTGTTGTTCTTCTAACTTGCTTCTTCCTTTGCGGCAAGGGCCTTCCCCGAGACGCAGCGGCTAGCGGAGGAAGCCGTCCGCTATCAGCGCGACCCGACCGGCGTTGTTGGGTCTGGGACGGATCCGCGGATGGCCTGGACCTTCCCGGAGATCATTGCCGCTGCTGAGGCCCGCCTGCGGGTCCTGGGGACGCAGATGGAGCGACTGTCCCAGGCCGGCACCCCGATGACGACGGCCCTTTGGCCGGGCGCCGTCGTGCCGAGCAGCTTCACGCGCCTGGCGCGCTGGTTGGAGACGGGTCTGGACTGTCATGACGAGTGGCGCGTCTCCGCCACTCGTGCCGGTGCCGAGATGGCGCTCCGGTTTGCGCTGTCTTGGCATTCGGATCTTCAACTGGACGCGCTGATGGGCCAGCGGGCCGGCTCGGAGCAGTTGCTGCAGGAGCAGGCCGGCCGGATCGCCTCCCGGGCCAGCTACATCGCCGAGTTCGCCTTCCACGACGAGTTTCATCCGGAGCGGACGGAAGACGACAGGGCTGTGGATGGCGATGACTACGGCTTGCTTCTCCATGATCCGAAGGGGCGCTCGGAGGAGACGGGCGTCTACGTCGACATGGATGCTGAGGAGGACACCGGTGTCTCACCGGACCCGGAGGCCGCTAGGGGAGAGCCTCGACGTCGCGACGCGGCGCTGGAGATGTCTGAAACACTTTACGCAGAATTTGTTAAGTAGCAGATCTACCCACCCACTGGGGATTTTTTAGGGTGTAATGAACTCCGGTCGTGGGCCTTTTGTTTAAATATCTATGTGTAAATGTCGTGAGTGTCTTTGCTTTTCCGCCTTTTGTTTTTCGGACTAGGTTCCAAGCAGCCGTTGTGGTACTGCCATAAGGGTACGTGTTGCGCAGCATCCAGAAAATTGACGACGATGACGTCCAGGAGATCGACGTCGAGGCCGATCGACATCACGGCGGCGTCCAGGAGATTCAGCCTACAGGCGATCTACAACTCGCGGTGTTTTTGGTTGGTTGCGCGTATGTTAAGTGAGAACATAGCAAAGTACTCCCTCCGTAAACTAATATAAGAGTGTTTAGATTACTATTTTAGTGATCTAAACGTTCTTATATTAGTTTACAGAGGGAGTACTGCGTACACGAAGTGACCGGGTACATGAAGACATTTAAGGGCAGTCTGGTCCTTTCATGTGCGTGTAAATGGAAAAATAAAAGGAAAATCGATAAAAGGTGGGAAATGACATGGTAATCAAGGTAGCATGAGCTGAGTGGCAATTTTATGAAACCCATCTTGACAGTGACAATTTTGTGAAGCCACATGTTTAAAGTGGCAAATACCCGGTTTTCTCACAATGACCAACTCTCCTTTTTTCTTTCTATGGTTTTTTTAGGAACTTCTATGGATTTTGTTAGTTCCCCGTCTAAGCCCAGCACACCGAGTTAATGGGGGAAAAGGCCCAGCCCAACACTTCGTCACCTGGCGACAGGCGGCGGCGACCACCCCGGGGACTCCGATGGCGACGGAGAAGGCGCGGCAGCTCCTGGCCCGCCTCGCCGCCACCCCGGACGCCGCCGTTCCTAACCTTCCCTTCCTCCACCGCGCACCCCTCCCTCTCCTCTCCGCCGCCTCCGCCCTTCTCCGCCTCCCCGTCATCCTCTCCTCTCCGCTACGCTCGCGACGGACCCTACCGGTCCCCGTCATCAGCGTAGGAAACCTCACCTGGGGCGGCAACGGAAAGACACCCATGGTCGACTTCCTGGCCCGCAGGTTTCACATTATGGGCATCTCGCCACTCATCCTAACAAGGGTAAACTCGTCCTCCTAATGCTGCTTGCTTGCTTGTACTTTTTCACATTTGTATTGTTTCTCATTCAATCATTTAGTTACACAGACAAAATTTTCATGTCCTAAGCTAACGTTTCACAACTGTCGCCTAGTTCATTTCCAATACTTCATTTATATTTCTCGTGATGCTACCTTTAAACAAATCAGTCATAAAATTCGGTGTTGTAGGGTTATGCGGGTGGCGATGAATCTAAGATGCTCCGGAGGCGCCTTGCTGATACTTCCACCAAGATTGGTGTTGGCGCAAACCGGGCTGATGTGGGTTCTTCCATGTTGCAAAAGTACGGCCATGTCGATCCTTGTGATGCCTTCCGCCGGGAGAAGTTAGTGTGCAACCGGGTGGCAAGCGGTCAAAGTGCGAAAATTGGAGTCGCTATACTGGACGACGGAATGCAGGTATCAAGTATTTGTTTTTCTTTTCTTGTATAGACAACTTATATGGATCAATCCATCAGTACCATGGAATCTTACTTGGAAAATAGCTAACACAGTGGCATCTTTTAAACTAATAATGGTCAAGCATAGCTGTTCCTTCAGGAAACGCATGTTCTCATGTATGTATTCTCGGTTCTGTCTGTCGTTTCTTGTAGGCAGCACCGGAGCCTGCTTCGAGATGTGGAGATTGTGATGGTCAATGGGTTGACACCTTGGGGAAATACCCATTTCATTCCACGAGGACCCATGAGGGAACCGTTGAGCGCACTTACTCGAGCTGATATAGTGGTTATTCATCATGCGGATCTGGTAAATGATAGTCTCAGTAACTCAGACTTTCTTGTAACTTATTTGTGTTTCCTGTTTGAGTATTAAATGTTTAGCGTATATTGTTCTTGACATGAGGCACTGAAACTGTGATGTTGAAGTAAGGCAGCACAAATTTAAGCTGTCACATAAAAATGTATTTATAGCAACCATGTGATTCTAAGTATTTAGAATTTAGAATTAAAATAATCCAAGGTGCTTTCTTACTTTCCCTCATTGTGAACTGAAATTGCATCCGGAAAAGGTGGGGCTTAACCATTAGTGAATTCCGCACTGCAAGAAATGAGAGATGCTGGTATCTCTTTTACCTCAAGCACATGAATAATCTCATAGGTTGTTCTCTGAACTACCATTTGCTATTACACAGGCTTGTGAAGCGCAGCTGGAAACAATTGCACGTACAGTCCAGGATTGTGGCACAACATGTTCAGTGTTCTTTAGTAAATTGGCCCCATCACATATTTTCGAGGTTCATCAACCATTACAGAGACTATCTCTTAATGTGTTGGATGGCATGATTGTGCTATGTGTTTCTGCGATTGCCTGCCCAGATGCTTTCATACATACAGTCAGAGAGGTACTTTTTCCCCTCACACTTCCTTTGTCTAGACCCTTTTAGCTTGGTGTGTCTTATCTTGAAATGGAATGCTGCCTGTTGTAATCCTACTCATTTTGAGAAGACAGTGCAAGTGTTTATAGAGCTTCATTGCCACTATGTTTTGCTGCTTATATATCATCAGACCTACTCCCTCCGTCCTCGAATAAGTGTACATCTAGGTTTTGTTCTAAGTCAAAGTTTTAAAACTTTGACCAAATTTATAGGAAAAAGTAGCAGCATTTATGGCACTACATTTGTATCGCTAGATTCGTTTTGACATGTACTTTCATAATATATCAATTAGTTGTCATACATGCTACTATTTTTTTCTATAAAGTTGGTCAAAATTTTAAAACTTTGACTTAGAACGAAAGCTAGATGTACACTTATTCGTGGACGGAGGGAGTAATTAATGTTTCCTAGGTGTATCACACCAACTCAAAACTGGATTTACAGATAACTTTATTAAGTTTTCATGTAAAGCCTTAAGATGTTCCTTTATGTTTTCCTTCATTCATGCTTAGCTGCCTACCTCACACTGTATCATAAGACTAAGGTGGTCAGCCAAATAAACAATACATAGTCAAGTCACCCCACATCTGTAGTCGATATATTTTTAAAAAAATCTGACAAAACGCAAAGCTTGCGTCTCGATGCATTGATAAAAAGAAAGAATATACAAGCCTGGAAATATGCTAAACAACCGACCACTCAAGGCCTAGACATGACCATGACCAAAGGTTGTTAGACACACGTTACAACCAATGGCACCAAACTACCTCTGGCCTACATGCCCACTAGTCGGCCACATAAGCACACAGAACGCCATAACCCACCAGGACACCGAGATGAGATGAGAAGAGAGAGTCCGATTCTCTGTAAAAGAGGGCAAACTAGGCTGCTCTCGCTTTGGATAGAGTCAATGGCGCTGCAGACCGCTGGACTCGCCTCAGAACTGCCACTGGCGCCCAGAATGCTGTACCACCACACCTCGCCACACCCCCTGCCAGTCAAAACATACGCCCAAGTGCCTCTGTGCCACCAAAGCGCCACATCACCGGATCCTCAGCATACCACTTCTCATGCCACCCAAGTTACCCGTGCTGGCACGATGCCTACACTAGTATCAAGTGCCAATGCATGTGCCATAAACCCACGCGCCAATCGAGGGTCAACCTCCAAGAACAACGCCTCCAGGGAGGTAACAACATCGATGGGACTGCCATGGTCCGATTCAGCTTGGCAAAGTCGGATCTAGGTTTTCACCCGGAGGCCTAGACTACAAAAGGTGGGGGTAAATTGGGGCTCCTCGACAATGCCACTAAGGAGGAAACGTTGTCACAAGGCGCCGCCTTTGCAGGCACCGACAAGGTCGGGCCAGGCTTTTCTCCGGAGCCGCACGACCACCGCTCATGCCAAAGGTTGTAATCCCGCAAAGGCACTTCCTCAAAAACCTAAAATCACCCGCAATTATGCTAGCCTGGAAACCAACAAGGGTCGACCATGGCGCCAACCCAAGGAGCTGGCCTGAGGCCCAGGGGCCTGTGCATCAGGCGACCCAGACCACAGCAAGGACACCCAGGTCTGTTGTGATAATGCCAGAGCACACATCATCAACCCTAGGCTAGAGCTCGGCAAAGGATGCCAATTACATACCGCAGGGTGTCGTCGGACGGGAACCAAGACGCGTGCACAACAGATCAACCCTCGCGTGACCAGCCACAAGGGACCAATTGGACCCAACCAGGGCTGGTCCTGAGATTTCAGGGGGCTGGGGCGAATCTAGAATGCCGGGCCCTTAGTATAAACATCTAAATTACAATCAACGCATGTAGATATAATTTTTGACCCCAAAAATTAAGTGCATCCAAAATCATATGCATATCAAATAATGTATACATATTACCTTCATTTTTTCTACATTCTGAGATGGAAAATCACTAATGATAGTATCAATATCAATCTCATCCAACAATTTCTTCTCAATGCATAAAGTTGCCAAGCCATTTAACCTCTCTTGTGACATTGCAGATCTCAGGTATTATTTCAACACTTTCAACTTTGAGAAGCTTCTTTCAGCTGATGCCCACAGTCATTGTAAGTAAAATCTAATAGGTAATAAAAATATTAGGATGACAATCTGCTTCTCTGGCAAACTCAAAAATCTCCATAGCAGGCATTGGTCTATTGGGCAAAGTCAACTGCATAACACTTAATTCATAAATTAGATCATTTAACTCAGAATCAGAAGAACCATTTGAAGAGATAGACTTACAAGCTTAGTGCAACTATCTTTTAGTTCATAACGGTCCAATAACTTCAAGGCCGTTGAACTCATTAAAAATCCAAATATATTTTTGAATCATTGGAGTTCTTCAAATATGCTTTTCAATGAATTGGTTGCCACATCAACCATAACAAAAAAAAAAAAAACTTCAAAAGCCTTCTGAGCTTGCAAGATTGCTTCATCGCAGTCAGTTTAATCAAATTACCTCTTCCTAGGAGCACGGCGCTTTACTAGAAATGATGACTCCACACCCGTTTTAGATGCGATTTCTTTGGCAATGATCACACCAGAAGCAAACCCTTCATTTCTGTAAGTGCCAAAGTAATTCCTCATACCTTCTATTTGTGTTAAGGCAGACTCAATGCACATGGATAGTGATTGCAACTTCCTGCTCACTATATCTACAACAAATAGAATGTCATTCCAAATGACCCTAGCCTTGGGTTTGGTACCACTATCTTCACTTAACTCAAGCAAAGCTGATCATTGCCAAAGAAATCACATCTAAATGGGTGTAGAGCTATAATTTCCAGTAAAACATCGTGCTCCTAGGAAGTGGCAATTTGATGAAAGTGACTGCGATGAAGCAATCTTGCAAGCCGAGAAGGCTTTTGAAGTTAAATATTGTTTGGTTATGGTTGATGTGGCAACCAATTCATTGAATAACAGATTTAAAGAACTCCAATCATTCAAAAAGTATATTTGGATTTTTAATGAATTCAACGGCCTCAAAGTTAGTGGACTGTTATGAACTAAAAGACAATTGCGCTAAATTTGCAAGTTATTTCTCTTCAGATGATTCATCTAATGTCGGGTTAAATGATCTAATTTTTGAGTTAAGTGTTATGCACTTGACTTTGCTCAATAGACCAATGTCTGCGATGTGGATTTTTGAGTTTGTCAGAGAAGCAGATTATTATCCTAATATTTCTATTGCCTATCGGATTTTATTTACTATGACTGACTGTAGCATCAGCTGAAAGAAGCTTTTGAAAGTTGAAATTGTTGAAAAACTACCTGAGATCTGCAATGTTAAATGGCTTGGTAACTTAATGCACTGAGAAGAATTGTTAGATGGGATTGATATTGGTACTATATTAGTTGCATCTTGGAATTTTAGAAGAAAATTTCGAGGTAATATGTGTAAATTTCTTTGTATGCATATTGATTTTGGATGCACCTATTTTTTGGGGGTAAAAAAATCATGTCTACTAAGGGCCCCGGATTCTAGTTTCCCCCAGGCCCGTGAAATCTCAGGACCGGCTCTGAGCGCATACTGCAGCAAGACGCGCCCTCCGGTGATGCGAGGGGAGGGGGCAAGAAAGGTGGTGGTGGTGTGGAGGCGCTAGGGTTCCAACTTGCCTGATGTATTTCAATTGTTTGCTCTGACTAATCTTTGATGCTTTTACTATAATGGAGTTACACCCATACTGTAATAGTGTGCTATCCTGCTACTAGGAAATCATGCAAATAATCCTTTACTTATTGGTTGCTGTAGATTGGTCCACTTAATGTTGATAGGTTGGATTTCAGTGATCATCATTTCTTCAATGATTATGTAAGTGTCTGCCTCTCTTCATGTTCTTTCCATGGTCGTTGCTAGTTAGGAGCTCCACATCAGCAAATCAAATCAAGTTACATGTACTTCCAGAATGACATACGCATGTCCAGCTGTACATGTTACCTGGCTTGGCAATGGGACGGTAATATGTACCATTTCTGAAAGTGAAGCAAGAAATTGCTCCCATTTTTGGCTGAAACAATAGTCTAGCTGTTGCAATACTGCATTTTGTAATATATATTTTCTTAATACTAGCTTCTCTTTGTCATTCATTGCATGGTGATTGATTTTCTCTCCTTGTTTACCTACTATAGGACCTAGAATTAATCCAAGAAAGAGTGAGGCAGCTTGTGGATCAACATAACAAAGAGACCGTAGTCTTAGTTACTGAGAAGGTATTGCCATCTTAGAATTCCCTGCGTACAATTTTTTGGGATAATCCATTTGACTGCTTATTCTGTGTGTTCTTCTCCCTATTTCTCTGTCAGGATTACGACCGTGATCCAGATGTCCTTAGAATGTTGGGTGTGAAGGTTTGGGTTCTGTCTTCTTCTTTGCAAATTATGCCCCTCAAGGAACAAGGAGAAGATGAATTGCTGAGGAAATTAAAAGACATTATCACAGCAACTAGGCATGTGGTCCAGCCATGAGTTGCTGATGATCTGGTTATATTCGGCTGGGCACATCTTGAAGCAAAAACAGTTTTCCATTGGTCCTGTTAATTCCGTATAATGTTATATCGGATTTATCTTGTTAATTCAAATCCTGTTTCAGCGTTTTGGAACATGCAGTATTTTAGTTTTTTTTTCCAACTGGGTCAGTGGTCTGAGCCTCCAGTTAACTTGAATTGGATCTAGCAAGATAATGAGGAGGGGATTCCCATCTATTGTTCATGCGTTGCTTTCGGTTTTGGTTTCTTGTGGAAAAAGTTGTTAGGTAAATATATCCATCAATACCCTGATATATTACAATGCTCACTTAGTCGTGTTGACATTCTGGTTATTACAATGCTCCTATTCTAACCTACACACTACTACATTCCAAGGTACGTGCACCTACTAATTACTAGTCATCTGTTGGTAAGAATTTCTATGACGTGCATTGCATTATGTGCTAGTAGAGCTGCAGAGCGGACAAATGAGGCATATCATTGCGTGTTTTATCACTGGTGAGATGGGTGCATTTCTCCCCTCAATGCTTTGGGTTATCTGAACAAAAAGTTCAGACTACTTCTATTTCTTCGTTGCACTTGTTTTGGTTTCCAATCCAAATAAACTTTCAAGTGTCTGTCAAGTCTTTCAGTTAGCATAAATTTCGCACAGCACAGTTTATTCCAGGGAAGTGTAGGTATATATATTGCGTGCCACTTTGGAAGATATTTTTTAAAATTGTGGGCTTCTTAACCATGTAATGTATACTTGTATAGCACTTATATACTCAAATTACCCCCAGCTCACCAGTCATGGAATTGTAAGGCAAGGACAGAAGCATCCTGGTTACTTACACTAGGAATTAAATTAAGAGAACAAAAGGAGCGCCTGTCTCCTAAAGTCAAATAAATGTGGGCATGTAGCATTGTGCATGGATTAGCGGTAATTGGTTAATTAGCTGCCCGTGCATTAGGTCTTTACCTAACTAATAATGAAAGAGGAGAGGAAGGACACTGCACATGTACTAGACATAAAAGACGATACTGTTCTGCTGGCAGGGGAGCTAGCTAGAGACGTGTGGCCGGCTGGCTGTATCAGTATGTACTACATAACTTATAGTTCATAAATATTGAAGTTCATTGGTACTGCTTTACTGTAGAATTGTACATGTAGGTGCAGATTCATAGCACTATATGTAGGCACGTGCATATACTAATTACCACCTCTTGGTAAGAAATTGTTTGATGTGCATAGCATCATCTTTCATCTGTATACTCAATTATAGCTAACTACGTGTATTACACAAGGATTCAGATTAACTGAACAAAACGTATGCTTCTCTTCTAATGGTGGCAGCTAGAGGTGTGCATGTAGCATAATGCCTTGATTGATTAGCAGCAATTGGTTAATTAGCTCCTCATTCACTAGGGTAGGGTTTTACCTAACCAATAATGAAACAAGGAAGGAATGACACTGCACATGCACACATAAAACAATACTCTGCTGGCCCGGGAGCTAGCAGCTAGACGCTGTAAGTAAGTGAACATGTGCAGATAGAAGTATATCTGTACTGCCGCACTGTGCAATTGTACATATGGGTACTCAGCGGTAGCATGTTACAGATTCACAGCGGGACGTGCATGCTTGAATTATTCCATCGCCCTTGCATATGCTGATTTGCATGTGCTGCTTCTTATTATAGTTCCTGTACATGCTACCCCGGGCCGGAATATGTGTCAGCAGTGGCATATATTGCGAGTGGGTGTAGTATTAGTATATCTGCATGTCAGCATCTACACCGCCCGCTTGGTCTTTGCTTTAACATGTGCACTTCACCACTTATGCTTTAGGGTGCGTTCGAAGTGCATGAAAAGCTATAGAATCGGATCCTACAGGATTTTCTGCACTTGGTGCGTTCGGGTTGAAGGAAAGTTCTACATCAAAATGGAGGAAAGGTTTTGATTCCTGCAGCTTCGTACAGGTTTCACGAGAAACAGAAAATCTACTCCGAGCTCTTGTTTTCGTCGAAGCTCGAGGCAAGTTGTTGCTGGGCGAATAAAAAAAGATCAATGCATGACTATCAAGGGCAAGAAAATATTCAAAGCGTACTTGTCTTCACATAGGCCTGACTATCCCATTTCCTTTGTTTCTCCAAAGCGCTGCTTGTAGATGTTTCCTCTGTTTTCCGACCCCATGTTTTTCATTCCCGTTTCTACACTTTTTCCTGTTTCTTTGTTTTAGAAACCCACAGTCCGAACGGGCCCTTAATTTTTACCCATAGGTGCATTTCCTCATTTCACACCATTATTCCTTACATGCAAGCACTGCATATATCTGTTGTGGAATAATAATCATTATTATGATGCTAATTGGCCTAGTAGTAAATAATCACTTCCTGTTTATCAACCTAATCTTGATATGCTAGTATAATATACGAGAGACATATTCTCTCTCTTTTCTGCAATGCTTGTACCCTACATATATAGGAGTGTGTGTACAAGACAAGATTAGATCATCACTTTGCCCTATCTACTGTCTGCTTGTGACCTGACTTGAAAGAAGAAGCAACCTTGTTCATGGTTGACGAGGAAAACTCCAATGCATGGCAGACTATAGGTGAGGCATCACGAGGCAAACATGAAATGAATATTAGACATTTGGTTCTAGCGCTGTGGAATATGATTCACATAGATTAGCTAAGATCTTAATTTATGAACTATACATGGTAGATTGGTAGTGAAATACTCCCTCCGTTCCTAAATACTTGTCTTTTTAGAGATTTCAACAAGTGACTACATACGGTGCAAAATGAGTGAATCTACACTTTAAAATATGTCTACATACATCCGCATGTTGAGTCCATTTAAAATGCCTAGAAAGACAAGTATTTGGGAACGGAGGGAGTATATAGCTATATATGTCCTCTTTCGCAAACAAGGCTATTTATTGCCTATATCGTTTGAAGATTTTTTTGAAAAATAATTTGTTGAAGAAACGTTAACAGATAATTAGTTTGGAACAACGATTTGATGTTTTGTCAATTAATTTGAGTTTCTGCTTCACATTTTGTACACAAAAATCTCAACAGCTCTTTGTTTCCTGATCAAACATCATGCACTAGGTTACGACTACGAATGATCCATGGAAGCACAAACTTCTCCAAGAAATCAACATTGAGAATTGACAAAATCACATGTATTGATAAGACTGCCCAATTAAGCAAATCACCTCAGATATCAAACATGGGAATCATAGAAGAGCATAATCAAATTAAACACTTGATAGGAGGTACAAATTGTAACATGATTTGATTTGAGCTTTTGCAGAGTTTGATCGACATACATATATACACACATATGTAGAGAAACAAGCCTTTGGATTCGGATAAATTGACTAAGGGCAATAAAAAAGAATTAAGCACAAACGAGATAGAGACCGAGGGGGAAAAGAAGAACTGAAGCATGAACACCCACGCACACGATCGAGTTGGAAGTGCAAAATTAGAAGATTAAATCATGCAACTTTGGGAGCAGAAGCTAGCTAGTCCCAAGCCTAAGCTCTAGATCCACTTCTTGCCGGCCTACTCCAAGAAGGAGAGGGCTAGGGCTTGGGGCTGCTTTGGGTACCTTTGTATCACCGTCGTCAGCTCCTTGCATTCCCTCTCTTTCACTTGATGCTGGTGACCGCCGCAGGAAGAACGGTAGCGCCACCGCTGGAGGCTGATCGACACGCCTGCGCTTCCTCCTTTCCCCCTCATCGCCGCTTTCTGAGGCTTCCTCAGCAGGCATGGAGATGAACACCTTGTTCCTGCTCTCTTTGATGATGCTTGATATATAGGAAGGAGAGGTAGTAGAGGGTCCTATCATGCTGGCCTGCTGATCCTGTGGAGATTCAGGGCGCACTGCCGCCCTATACTGCATCCCTGGCTGAAGGTGCTCATGATGATCATGAGGGCTTGTGGGCTGGGGCTGTGCTTGATGGTCTGGCGGGGAGGCGCACTGCCGGAGACGAGCTCGGTCGCGGCGGTGCACGTTCATGTGGCCGCCGAGCGCTTGCGCAGACCGGAACTCTCGGCGGCAGAAGGTGCAGGTGTAGGAGCGCGGCGGCCACACGCAGCCGGCACCAAGGTGGCCCGCGGCGTCCCGCGCGAACGCCTGCTCCTCCCAAGACGGCTCAGCTGCTGACGCCGGCGCCGGGCAGGTAGCAGCTGTACTACTGGTTGTGGCGGCGCCCCACATACCCCAGTAGTAGTTGGCAGCCATCTGCTAGGTAGCTGGATCGCGGTTGCGGTGGAGTTCATGCCATGGGTTTGATCGAGCTCTGCTGGTTGGTTGGTACCAGTACTAGATGGCTAGCTAGCTATAGCTAGTAGCCTAACTAGCAGTAGTGCATGCCAAGTTAAGATGAAGGAAGATGGCCGCTGTGTTTTTGTTATTTGCGTTTATATGTATATGTACCACATGAGTAGTACTTGAGCATAGCTAGCTGGGAGATGAATACCATGTTTGATGTGAGAGACACTTCCTCTACCTAGCTAGTTTACAGTGATTGCCTGTTTACCACTAGCTAATATCTGGTTTAGTACATTGTAAAATCCCAGACTTTTATGATATATTCATCTAATTGTTTGAAGATATCAATACTTAATGTTTTAAAAGTTTCACCAGACATATCCATAACGATTGCTTTCTTTCAGCTCCAGTGGATGCAAAAATAACCTAATTGTAATGTGCTTTATTTACACAATACTTTCACCTGCCAGTTGATGTGAACATGACTAATGTTTGGAACATGCATTATCAACCATTAATTTAGATTCTATCTCAATTTGCCTAATAATTGCACAGTCTTTTTAACAATTTCTTATTTTTGTAGATAATATAACTCTACATATAATGCAGTCAGACTCTCCGGTGGAAAGAAATAAAGAAACTTATGTACTCCCTTCGTTCCTAAATACTTGACTTTCTAGAGATTTCAATAAGTGACTACATACGAAACAAAATAAGTGAATCTACACTCTAAAATATGTCTATATACATCCGTATGTGGCAGTCCATTTAAAATCTCTAAAAGGATAAATATTTAGGAACAGAGAGAGTACTACTCTATGTTAGGTTCATTTGTATCATGAGCTAACATATGTTCGTTATGTTGAAAAGGAAGGGCAAGCTTCCTGGCCTCGTCCCCTGTTAACATATGTTAGTGCTCCAGTGAAAAATGAAATATGATTATATGCTCAGTAATAATTTATTTTTGGAGAAATACGGTATAAATGCAGATGCTCACATACACCCACACACGCTCACCCTATGAACGCGGGCACACACTCCCTATCCCTATGAACACCTTCGAGGAATCGAGTCGATAGATCTTGAGACTGATGAAGTCATCACAAACCCCCATAGTTGACGAGCACACAATATACCCACTGAAAGAATAGCGGAGGACAACACGAAATAAATTCAGAAAATATGCAGCACCTGTGCCGAGTCTAGGACTTAAACCAGGTGGGCTGGTTCCACCATAGGGAAGCTAATCATCTAAACTAAAGTTTAGTTCACACCCAGTGGTAATTTACATGTAAATAGTGTCATGATGTACTTATAAATATAAAAATTGGGAATGTAATGTGGATACTGCTCTCATTTACTAGTGATCGGATGAGAACATATGTGATTGCCATGTGAGAAATTGTCTTGTGTTTCTTTTTTTTGCGAGAAAAACTTCCAATCTATTCATTTTCAATCATGGTAGTACAACGAACACTAGAAATAATAAAAATCACATCAAGATCCGTAGACCACCTAGCGACGACTACAAGCACTAAAGCGAGTCGAAGGCGCACCTCTGTCATCGCCCTCCCTCGTCGGAGCCGGGCAAAGGTTGTTGTAGTAGACAGTCGGGAAGTCGTTGTGCTAAGGCCCCATAAAACCAACGCACCAGAACAGCAACCGTCGCAGATGAAGAGTGTAGATCAAAAGGATCCAACCTGAAGACGCACAAACGAAGACGAACGATGAACAGATCCGAGCAAATCCACCAAAAATAGATCCGCCAGAGACACACCACCACATGCCCGTCGATGATGCTAGGTGCATCACCGGAATGGGGGCTAGGTGGGGAGACCTTTATTCCATATTCAGGGAGCCGTCGCCGTCTCGCCTTCCTGAGCAGGACACAAATCCTAACAAAGTTCGAAAAAATATCTAAAAACAGAGCCCTCCCACCGGCAAGAGCCAAGATCAACTCTGTCTCCATGACCCTAAGGTCACCGGAGACAAGACAGACCGGCGCCGGCGCCGGCGGGAGGCAGAAAACCCTAGCTTTTTGGAGGCGGCGGCTGGCTAGGAAGACCGTGGCCGTTGACCGGTAAATTATCTTGTGTTCTGCTACAAATGGACTATGTATCTTGTGATTGTTTTGTTCTTGCTTGTTTCCGGTCTCTCAACTTACATCCATTCGGGTTTGTGAAACCCATGTGTCGGGTTTTTGCAGAGTAGTGTGTTGGGACCGTTTGTCGGTCTGTATTTGTTGTTGTGTGGTATCATGGGTTGGTTGGGAGTAATCTCTTGCCTTGTAGGGTTGTTGTTTGATTGCATTTCATAGGAAAGTTTGAAACGGTTTTCAGCCATTTTTTCATAAATTAACCGAGAAACTACTTTATGCTTAATTAATAAATGTAACAAATCTTTTTGCCTCGGTTTTGAAAATTAAATGTCAATACAAAGCATCTAATGATCGACCTTCTAGGTTGCTGATATCATATACAACACTCGGTAGGCATGCGTCTGTTTTATGGAAAACCCGATATGATTAACACTAACGAGCCATATGTGATAAGGGTCTAGCATGGGGCTTGAGCCCTATGCGATATTCGTTTATCACATACGACTATTAAGCCATCCAAGTTGACAGAGTGCCACTACAGGCTCACCATCATAGATACTCCCTCCGTCGTTGAAAGAATGTACTTTCAAGTTTGTTGGCAAACTATCTTAAAGTTTGACCGAGTTTGTGCTAAAATATATGAATATTTGTGAAACCAAATAGGTATACGATGAAAATATATTTTATCATGAATCTAATGCTAATAGTTTGATGGCATAAATGTTGGCGTATTATTGTATAAATATGGTTAAATATAAAAAAGTTTGACTTTCCAACAAAGTTGGAAGTACACTCTTTGAAGGACAGAAGGAGTAGATAAAAAAATCATCTGAAGGGCATCTACAATTGTTGATAACACAATCTTTTCTTATGCAATACATGTCATCTAGAGAAGAGAAAAGACATGTTATACAAGTATTATCTTTGATGATTGATGTTTGCACGCTCCTAAAATTATGAAATAATTAAAATCAAAATAGAGAAATAACAAATGGCATCTTAGCTATAAGAGAAGACAAACCTATTGTTTTTCTATTTTCTCTCTTCCAACTCAGTAATTATCCTGTGTAGCATTGCTAATATAACACCATTGTATGTACAATGTTGATATGTAGCTAGACCTTTGCACACACCCTAAGTTTTCTTCATACTTTTTCTATAAATGCTAATTACTTGGTAACTAGGGTTGTTGGATTATCCATGTCTTTTTTTCGCAGGAGGATTATCCATATCTTTAATTGCATTAAATAAACTTTAGCCGCGCTAGTGCTTTAGTTTACTTAATCATCTCATTTAGTGTCTAGTTAATTAGTCAAAGCAGTTGATTTAATTGTTGGCGACTTCTTTGTGTTTGTAACCCGGGCTTACTCATTACTTACTTGTCACTGCTTAGTACTCCCTTCTTTCCACAATGTAGTGCGTCCATGCTTCCCAAAATCCAAATTAGACCGTAAATTTAACCAACGAGACTGATTGCGGCAGGAGCAAAAATTATATCATCGAATTCATATCAAAAATACGAATTCAGTGGTATAATTTTTGCTCTCGCCGCAGTCGGTCTCGTTGGTTAAATTTACTGTAAAACCCGAATCTCGGGAAGCGCGGGCGCTCTACATTATGAAATGGTGGGGGTATAAAATTGTACTAAAGCAACGATGAGTAATATGGATCAGAAGGAGTAATTACCTAGTGTAGCTGGAGTGGCCAGTCGCCGTCGCCTCTCCGTACATGGAAATGACCCAGTCAGTCTATCTGTCAAACTTGTTGAATGGTTAGTTTGACTACCGAATCTTAGTTTCAATTTGACGACTAAATGAATTAACAAATCAATTATCCTGGCTGGCCGGCACATATGCAACGACACAGCTGACAGTACGCATGTACTACCACTACTACTAAGCAACAACGAAGAAAAGCATAATGATGCACTGGGTAGTACTAAACATGCGTTAACTTGCACTACTCAACCACCACTTTTTGGCCCTAAATTTGTCTTTCCTCTTGTTCCATCGATGGATGCATCCATTATTTATGCCCAAGTGACGTCACTGATCGATTGCAACTCTCCGACCAGTCTATATATCCAGATAGATTAGTCTCTCGTATCATAATAAAGTTGATGCTTGTGTGATTCCCTTTGCATGCCTTGTCCCCTTTAGTTTCTCACTATCTCTATTCTCTACTCACGCTGCGTGCAGCCCCTCTTTATGCGATGATTGCTTGGTCATTTCGTCAATAAAATCAGAGAAGTATGCTTTTTTCCTTTTTGTTTACAAAAATAATGTAGCCTTAATTTACGCGTGTGCAAAATGGGCCGATGGTAAGAGAGAAAAGGTCAATAAAATTATTGTGTGGTCATCTGATGTACATGTAGTAGCAGTTTGTTCTTGATCTAATTCTGTAACCACAGAGCACACAGGCCAATGCAATGAGATCCTGAATAATAGGACCGGTGTACCTAGAAAATACAGTTACAACGGACGGTACGATGTACAAGTTCTAACACCCCCCTCAGCTGGAACTCCGTGTGGAAGGATGTTCAGGCTGGATCTGAATCAGTGAACACTTGTGACCGCAACCCTTTGGTAATATTTCCGCAAACTGAGAACTCGAGGGAACATGTAGAACATGAGCTTCACTGAGGGCCACCCAATCACGAACAAAGTGCAAATCGATCTCAATGCGTTTTGTGCACTGATGTTGAACCGGGTTGTACGCAAGGTAGGGTGCACTGATGTTATCACAATACACAACAGTAGCATGCATGAGTGGAAGCTTGAGCGCATGGAGTAGTTGCTGCAACGAGCAGGACTCAACAAACACAATTTGCAACACCTCTATACTCAACTTTGGCACTGGATGTTGAGATAGTGGGTTGCCTATTTGATGACCAGGAAATGAGGTTTGTGCCAAGGAAGGCACAAAACCCAGGAGTAGACTTACATGCGTTCAAACATCCTGCCTAATCCGCATCGGTATATGCTATGAGATCCTTCGAAGGGGACTTGTATAGTCGAAGCCCATAATGTGACGTGCCTTGCAAGTATCAAAGGATCGTCTTGACAAGTTGCATGTGAGTGTCATGTGGCACATGCATGAACAACAAGCTTGCTGGATGCATAGGCAATATCGGGGCGTGTGAGGGTGAGGTATTGGAGCGCGCCGACCAAGCTATGATAGTGCGTTGGATTCAAG
This sequence comes from Triticum timopheevii, assembly GCA_963921465.1. Classification (NCBI taxonomy): domain Eukaryota; kingdom Viridiplantae; phylum Streptophyta; class Magnoliopsida; order Poales; family Poaceae; genus Triticum; species Triticum timopheevii. The sequence goes on from OY997264.1 coordinate 353,923,614, forward strand.
AGGAGCTGGCCTTCTTGGGAGGATAGTTTAGAGCTGGTGTCTATGCGGGTGGAAACCGGCTTGCAATTGAGCATTTTGGCGCAATCAAGAATTTCGAGGGTGTACTGTTGCTGGCATAGGAAGAGTCCGGAATGGTTAGTGGTGGCATTGATGCCCAAAAATTGATGAAGGGCACCTAAGTCGGACATGGAGAATTCGGACTTGAGAGAGTTGATGATGGAGGTGAGTGTTTGTGGAGAATTGGCCATTAGGATGATATCATCAATGTAAACCAACAAGTAGGCAATGGAGGGTCCGCATTGCATGATGAATAGCGAGGAATCACTCTTCGAAGCACGAAACCAAAGAGATAGAAGAAAATCTTGAAAATAAAGGAACTACATACAAGGAGCTTGTTTCAAGCCATAGAGGGACTTACGGATGAGACCCACATGATCCGGCCTTGAGTAGTCCACAAAACCGGCCGGTTGAGAGCAGTACACTGTTTCATTGACATTACCATGAAGAAATACATTTTTGACGTCGAGTTGATGTATGCGCCATGAGTGGGTAGCAAGGCTCAACACCACACGAATAGTTGCTGGCTTGACCACACGACTGAACGTTTCACCATAATCCACACCCTCTTGTTGCGTGAATCCGCGCATAACCCACCGTGCTTTGTAGCATGGCAAGGAGCCATCCGTGTTGAACTTGTGGTGAAAAATCCATTTACCCGTGAAAACATTACACCTGCGGGCTTAGGCACCAAAGACCAAGTAAAGTTGTTCATTAAAGCACTAAACTCATCTAGCATTGCTTGACGCCAATGGGGATCTTTGAGAGGTGATTTGTATGTGTGTGGTATGGGTGAAATGGAGTTGGACGTGGCATCAACGAGAAATAATCGTTTGGGCATGAGATAAGCAATTTTGGCTCTAGTGGACATTTTGTGTGAGTTCTGGGGTGGTTGTACCCGGACTGCATGCATGGGCAGAGGTGATGTTGGGGTAGTGGGTGGCGCGGAAACTAAGGTTGATTTGGTGGGGCTAGCGGCAGATGTCGCAGGGATGGTGAGCGTGCGATCGGAGGGGGATGCGGTGTCAAGTGAGCCGACCGGTGCGGAGTGCGAGGAGGTTTGAGGATTGTGGGGGCAGAGGAGACATGCACGCCAGGCAAGGCGGATCCATCGCGGGAGTTGGGCGAGCGAATGGGAGGGGTGCACATGGCAACGTGAGGCGCGGAGTGCGTTGGTTGGGTGGGCGATCGAGCCGCAGCAGCCGATGGGGACGGGTGGATCCTGGACGAGGTAGGTGGGGTGGGGGATCAAAGAGAACTAGTTGGGGGGTAGGAGTGCATCGTGATTTTTTGTGGATATGGTGTGTCGGGACGTGGGGGTGTGTGCGGAAACACCGTTTTGTCAAAAATGACGTGACGAGAGACGATGACGCGGTGTGTGTCTAAGTCATAGCACCGGTAGCCCTTGTGTTCGAGTGGGTAGCTTAGGAAAATGCACTAGGAGGAGTGAGGGGCTAGCTTGTGATCCATAGTGGCATATAGGTTGGGGAAGCAAAGACAACCAAAGATGCGAAGATGATCATACTCAGGATGCACGCCGTAGAGAATAAAATAGGGTGTGTGGGGGGCAATGACACGAGAGGGACGCTGGTTAAGTAATTAAGTGGCCGTGTGGAGTGCTTCGACCCAAAAGGGTGGAGTGGGGTTATCTTGAAGAAGGAGGGTGCGAACAATATCATTCGTGGTCTGAATGAGGTGTTCAACTTTACCGTTTTTAGGAGAAGTGTGTGGGTAGGAGAAGCGAAAGCAATACCATTAGAGTAGAAGAAGGGTCGTAAAGAGGAGTTGATGCATTTGCCGCCATTGTCGCATTGCATGCTCTTAATGATCACAAGGAATTAAGTATGAACAAACATGAAAAAGCGTTGTAAGATGGTGGATGTTTTTGATTTATGAGGCAAAGGAAAAGTCCATGAATAATGAGTGAAATCATCCAACACAACGAGATATATTGAAATCTAGAGAAGCTTACAGTGGGAGAAGTCCATAAATCACAATGGATTAAATCAAATGGAGTAAATGTTTTGCTAAAGGAGGAAGAAAAGGGAAGATGTGGTTGGCGACCTAGTTGACACGCACTACATGATAAATGTGGGACCTTATTACAACCACTAAGGAAATCTCTGGGCATGGTAGAAAGGGTGTGAGCGCCGGGATGTCGAAGGCGACGATGCCATAGATCCAAGGAGGTGGTGGTAGCGAGGAGTGTGGACGCCCGAGCCGAATTATTGCCAATGAAGGGGTAGAGATCGCCGGTACTAACGGAGATCATGAGAACTTTCTGAGTGCGAAGATCCTTCACAAGAAAACCACGTGGGTAGAATTCAATAGAGCATGAGTTATCCTTAGTAAATTTACGAACTAAAATATGGCTTGTAACAACAGTAGGGGAAACAAGAACATCAGTGCGGCAAAAATCATGGGGTTGGAGAGTAGTAGATACGATGGCCGTGACAGGGAGATGGTGCCCATTACCAACAAGAATGCTAGAAGGAACATGCTTTAATGAAGAACTAGACAAGGTCAGGTTACCTTGAGTGTCGATCATGTGCGAGGAGGCGCCACTGTCAAGATACCACTTGGGGGATGGGTTGGTGGGGAAGTCGTCGTTGCTGTAGGCGGCGTTGAGCATGGTGAGGTGCTCCCACGATGGCGGCTGGTGCGGATAGTACCGAGGAGGACCCGAAGGCATAGGCTGATGCATGGGGTATGCTTGGGCATGCGATCTCGGGCGAGGGCCGAGAACGCCCGCGGCATTGGGAGGCACCCAGCCCGAGCGCGGGGACGGCAACACCATGCCGTTGGGGGCTAAGTAGCCCGTAAATTGGGAGAACTAGGGCTGGGAGCCCTGATCGCGGCCCCCAGAGTCGGCTCGTCCGCGGCCACGCCCAAGGCTGCGATCGCGACCATGATCACCACCATCGCCGATGCGATCACCGCATCCATGGCCAGACTAGGGGTTTGGCTTATGCGGAGCACCCTGGTTGCGTTCGATGTCGCCATCAGAGGAGCTGTCGCCGCGATCACCTTGGTCGCGGCCGCCGTTGCCAAGGCGGCTACCACCCGGGGACCCACAACCAGGGAGGGCAAACGCGGTGAGCCATGGATTCTTCCACCAAGAAGACGCGCGAGAGGACCGTGTCAAATGATAGCGCAGGTATTTGGTCGCCCAGAGCGGCTCGACTGGTGTCGAGACGTTTGTCGAGGTCGTGGAAGAACTGAGTGGTGAGATCGATCTTGGTGATGGCGTGGTCAATGCCGGCGAGGCAGTCGCTGAGAAGCTTCATGCAGCAAGCATACTCAGCAACCAAGAGATTACCCTGCTCGAGGTTGCGGTATTGCCGGTTGACGATCATGAACCAAGTGGCGCGATTGTCAAGGAAGAAATCCTTGATCTTCTTTCAGATGGCATAGGTGGTGGTGGCGCCGATGACGTGATCAATGAGAGGATCGGCGTGGGTGGCGTAGATCCAGAGGGCGACATGGGCATCCAACTCAAGGTATTGGTCGTTGTCGTTGGGAGGTGTGTGTGTGTGTGTGGGGGGGGGGGGGGGGTGCTCGATGAGATAGGTGATGCCATAGCGGATGAGCACCATGAGGAAGAACTTCCACTTGTGATAATTGTGATCAGCAGGGTTGAGCAAGAATTTAATATGGTTCGAGATATGATCATTGAAAATGGGATCACAAGGGGTGGACGCTAGTGCCACCAGTGGGGCAAAGGTAAATAGCGGTGCTAATTGGGAACCAGCGGTAGCAGAGGTGCTATTGAGGGAAGGGTTTGTGCCGAAGAAAAACGACGGCGAGGACACCATGGAGGTGGCGGAGGCAAGCGCCATGGGGGAGAGGGAGCCCGGTGACGCAGCAGAGCTTGTGGCAGCGAAGGAGGAGGATTCATGCTCGGCCATGGTGAGGGCCCTGATATCTGATACCAAGTTGAAGAGAATAGTTTCTGTCCTTGATCTGATTCTGTTACACAGTACATGTTATACCCGAGAGAGAGAGAGAGAGAGAGAGAGAGCCCAAGAGAATATGCACGTAGGTCAAGGACGATGAGATCCTGAATAATAGGAAATACAGTTACAACAGATGGTACAATGTACGAGTTCTAATAGTGGCAACCATCCAGGTCTCCCTAAAAAAATGATCCACAAGACCATAATTTATTGCAAATGATGTCAAAGAATTCGGTATCTCAAACAAAATAGCATCCAAGATTTTTCCGGGCCCAACAACATTAAAAACTAGTACAACAACATGAATATTAAAGATCAAGGCACAAACCAACACCTCCTTACTGTGTGCATCATACGATGTAGGCCGGGGTACTTTCTTTTCAAAAAAGAAAAATTAACACCTCCAAAGAGTCATTATTGGTTCTACTCTATCTATTTGTGAAGGATAGATATCGAGCGATGTCACTTAGAGCACCGAGGCAACACCCACCTTTAAGAAGACGACAACTCAAGTTTGTGCACAAGACAAATGTTATTGGATCCTAGCCTCTATGTAAGGAAAAGATAAGGGTTTTCACAGACGGAGTTGCCTTGTAGGCATTGGGGTCACTTGACCCATTAAAATTAGAAAATCCTTCACTAGCTTAGTACTAATCACCTTTTTTCTTATAGAAGATGACCCTATTGTCATATATATGATCCCATTGATTTTTTTTTCTAGCTTCGTCTTTCACCTTGGATTAGGGGATTAAATATAAAGAGGATGTGGGACTATTAATCTATGCTAACTGGCATTTCCCAACAATAGTATATTGTTTGGCAGTTAATTATATTAATTAAGTGCCACTATCTTTTCGACACCGCAGGCTGCTATATGATGCTGATAAGAATTTGCATCTGTCACACATCTATGTCGCTAGAAACACTATTTGATCAATCGATCGATCGGGGGCCCGGCCGGGGCAACAAAAGATTCTTGCATTACTGTCTCTTCCGCTAACACTGCTCGGTCGATAGCTCATCAGAGAGCTACCAGCTGCAAATGCATGCAGTCTGTTTAATTACGGGATTTGCTAATTCTCATCTTGGAAGAATTAGCGAGCTCTCATCTAACATCTATGCCATTTGATTAGTTAAATAAAAAGAAATTTCACGTAAAATCGAATGATGTAGAAGCTTTATGAAACTTACTCCCTCCGCTCACTTCTATAAGACGTTTCAAACAGCTGACATTGAATTGTTTTGGGTGCTGTTTGAATTGTGTACAAGCGTCGTCTTATAAAAGTGAACAGAAGCAGTAGTTAATTCTTATTTAGATGAAAGTTAGCTACACCCTTCAATTAACTACACTAAACCAATGAAACTATCATAGAAATTCAGTTTTTTTTCTCGGAATATAGCAATCCAGTTAACTCCGTGATCAATCCGCATCTATGTGTAATGTGCACATTTTGCACGAGTAAGGAGCACGTACATGCGCGCGCGCACACACATAATTTTAATTAGGTTTCCACTCTATTTTATATATAAAGCAACAATCACAGTGCACAGTCGAGCGATATAAGATAGCGAGGAAGCCCTCAAACAAAGCAAATCAAAGAATAACCGCACAACAAAAATCAAACTGAAAAAAGATGCACAAGAGAATAAGACGACTAGAACACACCGACGCGGCCCAACCTACGGCGCCTGAGCCCCACGACATCGTCCCTAGGAGGGTAACGACCCTAACCGTCGCTGCTATCGAGTTCGAACATGCATGGGTTTTCACCCGGAGCCCTAGCCTAGGGGAGGGACACACGGCGACATCCTCAAGATGAAGGCGACACTCGTGTGTGTCGTCGTCGTGTGCGCTAAAGCGCGAAGCTTTCATTGAGACCCTCACCTGCACCACCACGAGGCACCTAGGTCACTAAGTGATGGATTTCAGCTCGCCCGAACCAGATCTGGGCACCGCCACTTCTGTCGGAAGAAAGCCAGCGAGGGCCACACTTCGCCATACCCCACTGCACCGACCACTAGGTACGCGTCGTTGGCTGACTACCGACATGCACCATCGGAGGGTGCATTGAGCAGCGCGTCATCAGATCTGGACACTCCAGGTCTAAATGGGGGGCCACCTAGGTGATGTCTACTATACAATTTATTCTTGTAGACTCGTGTTGGGCCTCCAAGCGCAGAGTTTTGTAGGATAGTAGCAATTTTCTCTCAAGTGGATGACCTAAAATTTATCAATCCGTGGGAGGCGTAGGATGAAGATAGTCTCTCTCAAACAACTCTGCAATCAAATACAAGAAATCTCTGGTGTCCGTGACACACCCAATAGAACGATAAATTTTATAGGTGTACTAGTTCGATGAAAAGATGATGATACAAGTGTAGTATGGATAGTAGATATATGTTTTGTAATATGAAAATATAAAAAAATACAAAGTCGCAAGTAACAAAAGTGAGCACAAACGGTATTGCCATGCTTAGAAATAAGGGCTAGAGTTCATATTTTCACTAGCGCAATCTCTCAACAGTGCTAGCATAATTGAATCATATAAAAATTCCTCAATGTGCGACAAAGAGTCACTCCAAAGTTCTTATCTAGCGGAGAATATAAGATAAAATTGTTGTAGGGCACAAAACCACCTCAAAGTTATCTTTTTCGTTCAATCTATTGAGCCATCCCTATAAGTGTCACAAACACCCTTAGAGTTCGTACTAAAATAACACCATATGATACACATCAACCAATTCTAATGTCACCTAGATACTCCAATGTCACCACAAGTATCCGCGAGTTGATTATTCGATATGCATCAAACAACTTCAGATTGATAATATTCAATCCAACACAAAGAACTTCAAAGAGTGCCCTAAGGTTTCTACCGGAGAAGAACGATGAAAACATGTATTAACCCCTATGCATAGATTACTCGAATGTCACAATAATCCGCAAGTTGAATACCAGAACATATATCAAGTGAATCAACATAACACCCCATTGTCACCACGGGTATCCACATGCAAGACATACATCAAGTGTTCTCAAATCCAAGAAGTATTCAATCACCTCAAAGCTAAAAACTCAATTCATTACAGCAAGATAGAGAGGAAGAAACATCATATGATCCAACTATATTAACGAAGCTCGCGGTACATCAAGAGAGAGAGAGAGAGAGAGAGAGAGAGAGAGAGAGAGATCAAACACATAGCTACTGGTACATACCCTCAGCTCCGAGGGTGAACTATTCCCTCCTCATCATGGTAGCCGCTGGGATGATTGATACGTCTCCAACGTATCAATATTTTTCGATTGTTCCATGCAGTTATATTATCATTCTTGTATGTTTTACAATCATTTTATAGCAACTTTTATATGATTTTTTGGGACTAACCTATTGACATAGTGCCCAGTGCTAGTTGCTATTTTTTGCTTGTTTTTTACTTCGCAAAATATCAGTACCAAACGGAGTCCAAACGCAGCGAAATTTTTTGGAAATTTTTTCTGGACCAGAAGACACCCAGTGGGCCAAAGAAGTACCAGAGGGGAGGCCCAAGGAGAGCATAACCCACCACGGTGCGCCAGGAGGCCCAGGCGCGCCCAGGGGGGTTATGCCTACCTCGGAGCCCCCTGTACTGCCTCTCTGCCCTATAAATTCCCAAATATTTTTAGAAACCCTAGGGGAGTCGACGGGACACAATTCCAGCCGCCGTAAATTCCAGAACCATGAGATCCAATCTAGACACCATCATAGAGGGGTTCATCATCCTCATTGGTGCCTCTCTGATGATGTGTGAGTGGTTCATCATAGACCTACGGGTCCGTAGGCGGTAGCTAGATGGCTTCTTCTCTCTTTTTGATTCTCAATACAATGGTCTCTTGGAGATCTATTTGATGTAACTCTTTTTGCGGTGTGTTTGTTGGGATCTGATGAACTTTGAGTTTATGATCAAATCTATATCCATGAAAGTTATTTGAGTCTTCTTTGATCTCTTATATGCATGATTACTTATAGCCTCGCATTTATTCTTCGAATCTTTGGTTTAGTTAGTCCAACTAGATCAATTTTTCCTGCCATAGGAAGAGGTGATTTGTGATGGGTTCGATCTTGCGGTGTTCTTTCCCAGTGACAAAAGGGGCAGCAAGACACGCATGTATCGTTGCTATTAAGGATAACAAGATGGGGGCTATTCCGACATGAATAGATCTCGTCTACATCATGTCATCGTTCTTATTGCATTACTCTGTTTCTCCATGAACTTAATAGACTAGATGCATGCTGGATAGCAGTCGATGTGTGGAGTAATAGTAGTAGATGCAGGCAGGAGTCGGTCTACTAATTTTGGACGTGATGCCTATATAATGATCATTGCCTGGATATCGTCATAATTATTTGATCTTCTATCAATTGCCCAACAGTAATTTGTTTACCCACAGTGTGCTATTTTCTCGAGAGAAGCTACTAGTGAAATCTAGGTCCCCCGGGTCTATTTCCCAATCGTATACTTTCAAATCTACATTGCTATTTGCCGTTTTCTATATGTGCATCTTTTATTTTCAGATCTATATTATCAAAAACCCAAAAATACCTCGCTGAATTTTATTTGCATCTATCAATCTATTTATTTACCATCTTTTACCCGAGAGGGATTGACAACCCCTCTTATGCGTCGGGTTGCAAGTATTTGTTCTTTGTGTGCAGGTACCGTTTACATAGTGTTGCTTGGTTCTCCTACTGGATTGATACCTTGGTTTCATAACTTAGGGAAATACATACCGTAGCTGTACTGCATCATCCCTTCCTCTTCGGGGAAATACCGACGCAGTTTCAAGCGGCATCAAAAGGAATTTCTGGCGTCGTTGCCAGGGAGACATGATCAACATCTATCAGGTTCTTAATCACAAATCTCATCTCCTTGCAATTTACATTATTTGCCATTGGCTCTCATTTTCATCTCCCCCACATCACAAAAATTTGCCATTTTATTCGCCCTTTTTTCGTTCGCCTTTTCTCGTCAGATCTCTTGTTTGGCTTCCTTGTTATTATGGCTAGTTCTTCCTCTATTGCGTGTACCCCCGAGAACAAAGTTTTTAATTTTAAGCAAAGGGGAGGGGAGACTCTAAAAGATGCTTGGTATAGGATTTGCAATGCTCATAAGAGATCTGTTCGTAAGCAATCCACCATTGTTCTCCTTCGCAGTTTTTATGTTGGCATCACCACACTTGGTATAGATTCATCCTTGATACGATTACCGGTGGGAATTTATTGATGTGTCCATCTTTGGATGCTTTTAATGCTATGGTAGATCTAGTGGGTGCACCACCTATCACTGTTAAAGAAACAATATTAACTCTTGAGCATGTTATGGAAAGGCTAGATGCTATTGAAAAGAAGATGATTAGTGTAGAACAAATTGAAAACTTGGATAAAAAGATGCATAATCTTGCTAATAAATTTGGGTGAAAAGTGGGAGATGCTTTTAAATTACTAAGGGAAAAGGAAACCACAATTAATGAAAGGATAGGGGAAGGTCCCTCTCGGATTGATAGGTTGGAAGAAATATTTAGTAATTTAAGCTCAGCCTTTTCTTCTATTAAAACTATTGATAAAACTCCCGTAAAAATTGGCAAGATTACTCAAGTCACTAAGAACAAGGGTGCAACTCCTTCTAATAACAAGGAAGATCTTAAGATGATTAGTATTCACCCCGACTTTGTTGAAGTTGTAAGACACACTACTTGCAAGAATGAATTCTTCAATCTTATTACTAGAAGTATTATTATCGAAAAGATGCATGCTAAATATTTGTAGAATATTGGTTGTGTTATTGAGGAATTGGAAACTAAAGATGACAATACTTGAATCTATGAATTGTGCCTTGCTAGGGGCATAAAACGATAGCGCTTGTTGGGAGGCAACCCAATGAATAAAATTTAGTTTTGTCTTTTTCTTTCTAGTCTTGAGTGTTTGCACAATTACGCCTATGTTCTAGTTGTGTTTTTTATGCTTTAATTAGTTTTTGTGCCAAGTAAAGCCTTTTGGATCATGTTGGGCGATAGTTGATTTGATCTTGTTGAATAACAGAAACTTTTGCGCCCAGTAGCAGAATTTTAAAAAATCACAGAAACGTGATTTTACTCTGAATTTTTTAAACAAGATTGATGTACAAATTTTCCATGTTGTCCTATTTTTTTAGAATTTTTGGAGTTACATAAGTATACAAAGTTTTCAGATTACTACAGACTGTTCTGTTTTTGACAGATTCTGTTTTCGTTGCATTGTGTGCTTATTTTGATGAATCTATAGTTTGTATTGGGGGGGGGGGGGTATAAGCCATGATAAGGTTAGAATATAGTAGGTATAATGCAATAATAAAATATGAATGGGTTTGCAACTATACTTAGAGTAGTGATTTGCTTTCTTATACTAACGCTTCTCACGAAGGTTTTGTTAAGTTTTGTGTGCTTGAAGTTTTCAAGTTTTGGGTGAGATCACGATGGATGAAGGAATAAGGAGTGTCAAGAGTCTAAGCTTGGGGATGCCCTATGGCACCCCAAGATAATATTCAAGGAGACCAAGAAACTAAGCTTGGGGATGCCCCAGAAGGCATCCCCTCTTTCTTCTAACGACCATCGGTATTTTACTTGGAGCTATATTTTTATCTGTCAAATATCATGAGTTTTTCTTGGAGCATCTTGTATTATATGAGTCCTTGCTTGTTTTGATTTTTAGTTTATCACAAGTATCCTTGCTGGACACACCTATTTGAGAGATCCAAAATTATGCTATGATTTGTTAGAATTGCTCTTTATGCTTCATTTAATTTTTTGAGCTATGGAATTGCTCTAGTGCTTCACTTATATCTATTTGAGCTCGGTGTGCTTTAATATTTTTGAAGAAATACTCTCATGCTTCACTTAGATTTATTTGAGAGTTAGTAATTTTTTTTAAAAAATCTCTCATGCTTCACTTACATTATTTCGAGAGACGAAAATTTCTATGCTCATGTTCTTCACTTAGATTTGTTTGAGCAAGTCAAAAGCAATTGCAACATATGAAACTAGTCCCAGAGTGATAGATATTCAAGAGGGATATAATAAAAACTTTCATGAAGATCATTGGACAAAATAAACTTGATTCTTCGTAATAGTTTTGAGATATATGATAGTGATATGTGAGTCATGTTGGTGAGTAATTATGCTTTATTAAGAATATTGGTGTTAAGGTTTGTGATTCCCTATGCAAGCACAAAAGTCAATAGTTATGCAATGAAATTACATCCTACTTGTGGTGCATTATTCAGTGTTAGTTATGCTTAATGCTGGTTTATGTGATTTTTTGTTTCTTGGTTGGTTGCTTCTCAATCTTTTTGCAAGCCTCCACTTGTACTAAGTAGAAATACTACTTGTGCATCCAAAATCTTTAAACACAGTTTTGCCTCATGAGTCCATCATACCTACCTATATGCGGTATTCCCGTGCGGTTCTAAGAAAATTTGTATGTGCCATCTCTTATTTTTCAAAATAAGTTTCCTTTTTGTGTGCTCGTACCGCTCATGAAGCAGCAGGGGTGGCTAATATTTTCCATGTTAGATGTGTTATTCTCAAGATGAGTGTTTATTCACTTGTCATTGCACGAGTGTACGGCGGTAATAGGGATGCCCAGTCCCGAAATGAAAAATGAATTTACTTTATGTTGTGAAATAATAAATTCCTTGGAAAGTGTTGGTATGGACGGTACCCGTGGATACGGCTAGCCGTGGAGTGTGAAATAATGGTGGAAAAAGGAATAAACTTTATTTTCTGTTTGGGAACCGCCTATGATATATCTAGCATGGAAAGTGTTGGGAATTGCTCAATCATTTTTGTTGACGGGAAAAGTATGCCTCTCAAAAGTTTTATCTCTCAGTTTAAGCTTTGAGCTCGGGCACCTCTACAAATCCCTACTCCCCTCTATGAAGGGCCTATCTGTTTACTTTATGCAATGTTTATTTTTATTTGAGTCTCCATCTTCTCTTATAAAGCACCAACTAAGGGTAACTATGATCATACTCGAGCATTGGATGTAGCTAATATGCGAGTGTGTTTCATGAATGGTCAATGATTGAGCATGATGGGATAGGGATAACTTTATTTAGTGTTGACATTTTGAAAGACATGGTTTCTTGTTGATATGCTTGATTATTGAAATCTTCATGTCAAAACTAGACTATTGCTTTGAACCATAGAAAAGTCCAAATGTCCATGCTACAAAAGAAAAGAATATGTGATGAACTTGTTAGGTAGCATTCCACACCAAAAGTTCTGTTTTTATCATTTACCTACTCTAGGATGAACTGGAATTAAGCTTGGGGATGCTGATACGTCTCCAACGTATCTATAATTTTTGATTGCTCCATGTTGTTATATTATCATTCTTGGATGTTTTACAATCATTTTATAGCAACTTTATATCATTTTTTGGGACTAACCTATTGACATAGTGCCCAGTGCTAGTTGTTTTTTGCTTGTTTTTTACTTCGCAGAATATCAGTACCAATTGGAGTCCAAACGCAGCAAAACTTTTTGGAGATTTTTTCTGGACCAAAAGACACCTAGTGGGCCAAAGAAGTGCCAAAGGGAAGGCCAGAGGGGAGCACAACCCACCAGGGCGCGCCAGGAGGCCCAGGCGCGCCCAGGGGGGTTGTGCCCACCTCGGAGCCCCCCCCCCTGCACCGCCTCTTCACCCTATAAATTCCCATATATTCCAGAACCCCTAGGGGAGTCGATGAAACACAATTCCAGCTGCTGCAAGTTCCAGAACCACGAGATCTAATCTAGACACCATCATAGAGGGGTTCATCATCCTCATTGGTGCCTCTCCGATGATGCGTGAGTAGTTCATCATAGACCTATAGGTCCGTACATAGTAGCTAGATGGCTTATTCTCTCTTTTTGATTCTCAATACAATGGTCTCTTGGAGATCTATTTTGATGTAACTCTTTTTGCGTTGTGTTTGTTGGGATCCGATGAACTTTGAGTTTAGGATCAGATCTATATCCATGAAATTTATTTGAGTCTTCTTTGATCTCTTATATGCATGATTACTTATAGCCTCGTATTTCTTCTTCAAATCTTTTGTTTAGTTAGGCCAACTAGATCAATTTTTCTTGCCATGGGAAGAGATGCTTTGTGATGGGTTTGATCTTGTGGTGTTCTTTCCCAGTGACAGAATGGGCAGCAAGACACGCATGTATCGTTCTATTAAGGATAACATGATGGGGGCTATTCCTACATGAATAGATCTCGTCTACATCATGTCATTGTTCTTATTGCATTGCTCCGTTTCTCCATGAACTTAATACACTATATGCATGATGGATAGCGGTCGATGTGTGGAGTAATAGTGGTAGATGCAGGCAGGAGTCAGTCTACTAATCTTGGACGTGATGCCTATATAATGGTTGTTGCCTGGATATCGTCATAATTATTCAATATTCTATCAATTGCCCAATAGTAATTTGTTTACCCACCGTGTGCTATTTTCTCGAGAGAAGCCACTAGTGAAATCTATGGCCCCTGGGTCTATTTTCCCATCATATACTTTCCTTTTTCTATATTTGCATATTTTATTTTCAGATCTATATTACCAAAAACCCAAAATTACCTCGCTAAATTTTCTTGCCGTTATTCTATTTGCATCTATCAATCTATCTATTTACCAATCTTTTACCCGAGAGGGATTGACAACCCCTCTTACGCGTCGGGTTGGAAGTATTTGTTCTTTGTGTGTAGGTATCGTTTACATAGTGTTGCTTGGTTCTCCTACCGTAGACGTACTTCATCATCCCTTCCTCTTTGAGGAAATACCAACACAGTTTCAAGAGACATCAATGATGAAGATGGCCTTGGGTGATGATTTCCCCCTCAGACAGGGTGCGGGAACAGGGCTATAGATGAGATCTCTTCGGTATAGACGCTTGCTGTGGCGGAGCAGAAGTTCTAGGTTTATTTCTAGGGTTTTTCGTATTTATAGGAATTTTGGCATTGATTTTACTTCAAGGGGCCCACGAGGGAGCGACAAGCCTACCATGGGCACCCCGGGGGGACGGCGCGCCACCCAGGCTTGTCACTTCCTGCTGAGTCTTCTCGTCTTTCCTTGAAGCATCGGGGGTCTCTTTTGGTCCATAAAAATCACCTTAAATTTTGAGCTCAATCCGAGAACTTTTATTTCTGCACAAAAACAACACCACTGTAGTTCTGCTGAAAACGACGCCAGTCCAGGTTAGTTCCATTCAAATCATACCAAAACCATATAAAATTATTGTAAACATGGCATGAATACTTGATAAATTATAGATACGTTGGAGACGTATCAGCGCCCCAAAGCTTAATTCCTGCTCATCCTCGAGTAGGCAAATGATAAAAGAAATAATTTATGAAGTGTGAATGCTAGCATAGTGCATAAGTTTGATCAATGATAATTTCAATCATTCCTAGCATCATAATAGTAACTTTTTCTCATAAAAATCATCATAATAACGTAGCAATCAATTCACATGCTATGGTTCAAACAATGCATTCTCTTGAAACTTAACAACCTATGTTCTTAGTCACCGAACAATCTCAATTCAACTTGTTTTCAACAGAGTCTAAGTAAGAGCTTCACATACTCAATTATCATATAGTCTTCTATGATTGCTAGTACTCAAAGCATATTTTTAGAACAAATGGCATTCATTGAACACAGAGAAAGATAGGGGCTTAATGTTGTGCCTCCCAACTTATTTATCATAGAGATAATTGTCAACAATAATAATTCATGATCAAATACATTTGAATGGCCGTATATGCCTAGATCTTTCCCCGCCACTGATGCTTGCCTACTAAAGAATAATTGAGGTTGAAATGAGAATGAACACTTATTGACTCTTGCATAAAAGTAAAAGCTGGAAATTAAAAGATAGGCCCTTCACAGAGGGAAGCAGAGGTTGTCATGCGCTTTTGAATTTTTTGATGTGCAAGCCCTTAATGCAAATGAACGTCACATTATATTGCCCCTTGTGATAGCAAAATTTATTATGCAGTCCATCGCTTTTGTTTCTTTACCATCACAAGTTCATACAACGCTTATTTTCCCTTGCAATAAAAGATCATACATATTTTTGGAGCAAATTTTATTGCTCACCGATGACAACTTACTTGAAGAATCTTATTCAATCCATAGGTAGATATGGTGGACACTCATGGCAAGAAACTGGGTTTAAGGGGTTTTGAATGCACAAGTAGTATCTCTACTTAGTACGAATGTCTGGCTAGCAAAAGATCCTAAGCAAGCACCACATGTTGGAGGATCCGTAACAATATAACTTCTATGCAAATATACCAAAACATAACTCATTATGTTGTCTTCCTTGTCCAACTTCAACTAATTGGCTCAAATTTGAAAATAATTATTGGGTATTCACAATCATAAAATTTGTCCAAGATAATATATTTATATGTGAAAGTTCTCTTCCTTATACTAATCATTCATGAATTTCTTGTATGACCAATATTGTGATTGTCAAGCTTCAATAGATTTTACTTTCTAAACCCAATGTGAAACTACCACTAGGCATGATACAAGCATATGAAGCACATATAATTTCAACTTTGTGATATTCAGTTCATTCAACAATTTACTCTTAAGATATAAGTGAAGAATGAGAGTAATGACAAACTACTCCAAAAAGTTATAAGTGAAGATCAATGAGTAGTCAAACAATTAAGTAGCTATGTGAGGACTCTCTCTCATTTACAAATTTTAGATCTTAAGTATTTTATTCAAATAGCAAACAAACTAAAAGACATTCCAAGAATGGTACATCTCATGCAAAGAAGCAAAAACCTAGGCTCAACTAATACTAACCGATAATTGTTGATGAAGAAAGGTGGGATGCCTACCGGGCCAACTCCAAGCTTAGATGCTTAAGACTTCTTGGAATATTAGCTTGGAATGCCTTGGGCATCCCCAAGCTTGAGCTTTTGTGTCTCCTTAATTCCTCTCATATCACGGTTTCTCTAAATCTCAAAAACTTCATCCACACAAAACTCAACAAGAACCCGTGAGATAAGTTAGTATAAATCAATGCAAAACCTTATCATTCTCTATTGTAACAAATTACTAAAAATATAATTTAACATTACATACTAACTGCCTCTACATATTTAATACTCCTATCCTCAAATAGAATCATTAAACAAGCAAACATATGCAAACAATGCAAACATAACAGCAATCTGGCTAAATAGAACAGTCTATAAAGGATGGAAGAAGATTCATACTTATTTAACTGAAAAAATTCTGAAAACTTACCAAACTATAGAAAATTGTCTTAGATTACTGTGTAAAAATTTCAAGATTTTATCACGTTCTGACTTTTCTGAAGCATTCATACAATAATAGAAACTTTCCATCTTCGAACAGCAGCTCATATACTAGCACACTAAGCATGGTAACGGCTATACTTGCCACTTTTATTGAAATAAAAGATACAAAAGGTTATTCTAAATAACAGCAAGCAAATCTCAAGAAGAGAAAAAGATGCTCCAAGAAAAACACCTATCATGTGATGAATAAAAATATAGCTTCAAGTGAGGTTACCGATAATGTTGAAGACGAAAGAGGGGATGCCTTTCGGGGCATCCCCAAGTTTAGACGCTTGGGTGTTCCTTGTATATTACCTTGGGGTGCATTGGGCATCCCCAAGCTTAGCGTCTTGTCACTCCTTGTTCTCCTCACATCAATATCTCACCCAAAACTTGAAAACTTCAATCACACAAAACTTAACGGAACTTCGTGAGATAGGTTAGTATGATAAAGAGCAAATCATTCACTTTGGTACGGTCAAGACAAGATTGAAAAAATTTCTCACATAATTCTTACTGTTCCCTATCATTTCTACAATTTACATTGGCCGATATAAGCTATAGAAACTAGAAAACAAGCAAACTATGCATTGACAATTAAATCTGTCAAAAACAGAATAGTCTATAATGCTCTGAACAACAACTATACTTCTGTAGCTACAAAAATTCTAAAAAAATTAGGACAACGTGGGCAATTTGTATATCCATCATGTATAAAACTTACATAATTTTTTGACGCACTAGTGATTTTAAACAATTCTGTTACTGGGCGCAAAAGTTTCTATTTTTGCATGAGTGAAGTTGAGTATCATCCACACTATCCCAAAGGATTTACTTGGTACTTTATTGAAAGAAAAGCTATAAAACATGACTACTACAGTAGCTTAATCATGTGACAAAAACAGTAGGTATAAGTATTGGGTTGTCTCCCAACTAACGCTTTTCTTTAATGCCTTTTTAGCTAGGCATGATGATTTCAATGATGCTCTCATAAAAGTAAAGAATTTAAACATAAAGGGAGCATCATGAAGCATATGGATAGCACATTTAAGCCCAACCCACTTGCTATTCATAGGGATTTTGTGAGCAAACAATTTATGGGAGCAAGAATCAAGTAGCATAGGAAGGCAAAACAATCAATACTTCAAAACTTTCAACACATAGAGAGGAAACTTGATATTACTGAAATATATATAAGCGTATCTTCCCCTCTCATTATAATTTTCAGTAGCATCATGAATAAATTTAACAATATAGCTATCACATAGAGCATTCCTATCATGATCCACAAGCATAGAATGTTTATTACTCTCCACATAAGCAAATTTATTCTCATTCGTAATAGTGGGAGTATCATATGAAACTCGAATACTACAAATTGTTTCCACATTAAAAGAGTAATGTTCAGTAAAAGGATATTCATAATTATAACAACAACCATCACTACTTTTTTTAACATAAGTATCATCACAATAGTCATCATAAGTAGTAATTTTGTTCTCATCATAATCGATTGAAACCTCTTCCAAGATAGTGGAATCATTACTAAATAAATTCATGACCTTTCCAAATTCACTTTTATCATTGTAATAAGATTCAAAACCCTCCAAAATAGTGGGATATTTATTATCTAAAGTTGAAACTCTTCCAAACCCACTTTCATAAATATTGCAATCATCATAAGTAGGAGGCATGCAATCATAACAAATTTGATCATTCAAAGTAGGGGGACTAAAAATATCATATTCATTAAGCATAGCATCCCCAAGCTTGGGACAAACATTAATTGCATCAAATAAATTCTCAAACATGTCATTCTCTTCAAACATTGCATCCCCAAGCTTGTGGTATTGCATAACATTAGCATAATCACTCTTATCATTAATAGTATGAATATCACCAATAGAATAACAATTATTGTCATCATAGTGTTCTAAGTTGGTGCCAAAAAGATTCTCAAGATTATAGGAAGTGTCGCTATCTTCCCAATCATAATTATCACAACAAGTAATAGGCAAACAAAACCATCCCCAATAGTTCCTTCAGACATTGTGTCATAGGATAAAGAAACAATATCATCATCAAGTGTATCATCTTCCACTATTATATTCAATTAATCCTCATGAGGTACAACAATAATAGGAGCAACATTATTTGGGAGAGATACCTTTTTACCTCTAATTTTTCTTCTTTTCTTCTTCTTCACCACATTATGTGTGGGTTTAATTAATTTTTCCGAGGTTTTTATTCATGAGATTGGTTGGATAGGAAGTTCCTTCTCGTCACCTGTTTCATCACGAGAGACAGTAGGAGGGAAATTGGAAATATTTACCCTTTCATTAGTATTCCTTTTGTATTCTATTGGTTTTCCCGTCTTTCTATAGTTTACAATATAAGCATTCTCATTGCAATTTACCACACAAAACATACGGATTTCCTATAGACTAGTTTTAGTACAGTCTCTGAAAATGAATGCTTCAAACCAACTATTCATATGTGTCAATTCCTCACACCCCAAAATTAGACAAAGTTCATTATAAGTTTCAAGGGTGATCAATTTATTACAATATTTGGCCACGATTCGATCATGAAAAAGTATGCATTGGAAATTAAGATGACCAACCCTATTGCCAAGTTCACAAGTAAAGGGATGAAGAGAGCATAATTTGATTGCAAATTCATCTATCACTTTAAGCCATCAATTGGTTTTATCATGTTTATGCTTCTTACAAAATCTATCATCCCTATAAGGCATGTCTTCATAAACTTTATGCACTCCACAAAAAATGACATACTTGTAAGAAATCTTTTATCATGACTAGTGCAATCATCATTAGTATTATGGATATTCATAGGAAGCATACTAACAACATTGTAATCATGCTCATCATTCAAGGATGTTATGCCAAACATTTTATTGAATTCTTCTTCTAACACTTTGGCACAATTTTCTGATCCATCATTTTAAAGAAACACATCATAAAGGTAAAAACTTGATGCAAATTCAATTCCATTTTTTTTGTAGTTTTCTTTTATAAAACCAAACTAGTGAATAAATAAGGAACTAAAAGACCCAACTGCAACATCTAAAGATATACCTTCAAGCACTCACCTCCCCGACAACGGCGCCAGAAAAGAGCTTGATGTCTACTACACAACTTATTCTTGTAGACTCGTGTTGGGCCTCCAAGCGCAGAGTTTTGTAGGACAGTAGCAATTTTCTCTCGAGTGGATGAGCTAAGGTTTATCAATCTGTGGGAGGCGTAGGATGAAGATAGTCTCTCTCAAACAACCCTCCAATCAAATACAAGAAATCTCTGGTGTCCCCGACACACCCAATACAATGGCAAATTGTATAGGTGCACTAGTTCAGTGAAGAGATGGTGATACCCGTGTATGGATAGTAGATATAGGTTTTTTAATCTGAAAACATAAAAACAACAAGGTAGCAAGTAACAAAAGTGAGCACAAATAGTATTGCAATAATTAGAAACAAGGCCTAGGGTTCATACTTTTACTAGTGCAATCTCTCAAAAGTGCGAACATAATTGAATCATATAAAAATTCCTCAACGCGCGAAAAAGAGTCACTCCAAAGTTATTATCTAGTGGAGAACATAAGATGAAATTGTTGTAGGGTATGAAACCACCTGAAAGTCATCTTTTCAGATCAATCTATTGAGCCATCCCTATAAGTGTCACAAACACCCCTAGAGTTCGTACTAAAATAACACCATATGATACGCGTCAACCAATTCTAATGTCACCTAGACACTCCAATGTCACGATAAGTATCCGTGAGTTGATTATTCGATATGCATCAAACAACTTCAGATTCACAATATTCAATCCAACACAAAGAACTTCAAAGAGTGCCGCAAGGTTTCTACCGGAGAAAGAAGGATGAAAACGTGTATCAACCCCTATGCATAGATTACCCCAATGTCACGATAATCTGCAAGCTCAATACCAAAACATATATCAAGTGAATCAATAGAAAACCCCATTGTCACCACAGGTATCCACATGCAAGACATACATCAAGTGTTCCGAAGTCCAAGAATAATTCAATCTGATAATAGTGAAACCTGAAAGGTAAAAACTCAATTCATCACAACAAGATAGAGAGGGAGAAAACCATATGATCCAACTATATTAAAAAAGCTCACGGTACATGAAGATCATGCCAAATCAACAACACGAGATAGATAGATAGATAGATAGATAGAGAGAGAGAGAGAGAGATCAAACACATAGCTACTGGTACATACCCTCAGCCCCGAGCGTGAACTACTCGCTCCTCATCATGGTAGCTGCCGGGATGATGAAGATGGCCTCTGGTGATGATTTCCCCCTCTGGCAGGATGCCGGAATAAGGCTACAGATGAGATTGCTTCCGTACAGAGGCTTGCGGCGGCGGAGTGGAAGTTCTAGGTTTATTTTTGGGGTTTTTGGTATTTATAGGAATTTTTTGCGTTGGTTTCACATCAAGGGGGGCCACGAGGGAGTTACAAGGCTGCCACGCACGCTGATAACCCACAAGTATAGGGGATCACAATAGTTTTCATGGGTAGAGTATTCAACCCAAATTTATAGATTCGACACAAGGGGAGCCAAAGAATATTTGGAAGTATTAGCAGCTGAGTTGTCAATTCAACCACACCTGGAGATTAAATATCTGCAGCAAAGTGATCAGTAGCACGGCAGTATGATAGTTGGATATCAATGGTAACAATAACAGTGGTAACGGTAACAGCAGTAACAGTTTTGTAGCAGTTGGAACAGAAGTGATACCAATAGTAACTTAGTAAGAACAATATGTGAAAAATCGTAGGCATTGGATCATTGAATTTGTTGGATGATATTCATCATATAACAGTCATAACCTAGGGTGATACAAAGCTAGCTCCAGTTCATAAATATAATGTAGGCATGTATTCCGTAAATAGTCATACGTGCTTATGGAAAAGAACTTCCATGACATCTTTTGTCCTACCCTCCCGTGGCAGTGGGGTGCATAAGGAATCTAAGAGATATTAAAGCCTCCTTTTAATAGAGAACCGAAACAAAGCATTAACACATAGTGAATATATGAACTCCTCAATCTACAGTCATCACCGGAAAGTATCCCGATTATTGTCACCCCGGGGTTTACGGATCATAACACATAACAGGTGCATATGACTAGCAAGATCAGATCTAGAACATAGATATAATGATGAAAACATAAACGGTTCAGATATGCAATCATGGCACTTGGGCCCTAGTGACAAGCATTAAGCATGGCATAGTCATAGCAACATCAATCTCAGAACATAGTGGATACTAGGGATCAAGCCCTAACAAAACTAACTCGATTACATGATGAATCTCATATGAATCCTCACCGACCAACGATCCTACGAAGGAATTACTCACTCCCGGTGGGGAGCATAATGGAGTTGGCGATGAAGGAGGGTTGGTGATGATGAAGACCGAAGATTCCCCTCTCCGGAGCCCCGAACGGACTCTAGATCTGGCCTCCCGATGAAGAACAGGAGGTGGCGGCGGCTCCGTCTCTTGAAGCGCGATAATTCTTCCTCCCTAATTTCTCTCTCCAAAATAGGTATTTAAGGAGTTGAGAATACGGTCAGGGGGCCCACGAGGTGGGCACAACCCACCAGGGCGTGCCTAGAGGGGGTGGCGCGTCCTGGTGTGTCGTGCCCAACCAGGGCACCCCCTCCGGTGGTTCTTGGTACCAATATTTTTTATATATTCTAAAATAATTCTCCTAAAAGTTTTGTTCCATTCGAAGAACTTTTATTTCTGCGCAAAAACAACACCATGGTAGTTCTGCTAAAAAAACGTTCGTCCGTGTTAGTTTCATTCAGAACATGCAAATTAGAGTCTAAAACAAGAGCAGAAATGTTAGCAAAAGTAGATACGATGGAGACGTATCAACTCCCCCAAGCTTAAACCTTTGCTTTTCCTCAAACAATTCAGTTGATAAAATGAAAGTGATAAAGAAAAACTTTTACGAACTCTTTTATTCTTGTTTACATAAATAAGCTTAAGTAGCACCCAGGTTTTCAGCAAAGATCATGACTAACCATAGTAGCAATAACTCTTAAAAATTATATTGAGTCATATCAATGGCATAAGCAACTAGCGAGCAATAATAAAATATCCTGAATGGCAATACTTTGTCAAAACAACCACCATATAATATGACAACAGTGGTATCTCGCTAGCCCTTTCTGAGGCCGCAAAACATAAATACAGAGCACCTCCAAAGTTCAAGCAACAGCTAAACATTGTAATTGATGGTAGAAAAGATCCAGTCATGATTCATTCATCATTAAGTATACACAATGCATGAGGATGACAATAGTGCTCTCAGGTCTGGCGCTTGTTTGAGAAGGTGATGACTCAACATAAAAGTAAATAGATAGTCCCTTCACAGAGGAAAGTAGGGATTTGCAGAGGTGCTAGAGTTCAGATCTTAAAATAGAAGATAAATAAAATTTTGGGAGGTGCACCCTTCCTGTTTACTTCATGACCAAGAGTTATCAATATCTTCCATGCTAAACACATTAGTGGCGGTTCCCAAGCGATAAAAGTAAAGGTTTACTCCTCCTCCACCAACAAACACACTCCACGGCTAGCCGAATCCGCGGGTACCGTCCATACCAACAACAGTCCTAGGGGAGTTTTGTTTAATTATTTGCAATTTTTTATTTTGAGACTGGGAACCGCTATTACCACCCCTCTCGTGCAAGGACGAGTGAATAAACACTCATCTTGAGAATAACCTGCTTAGCATGGAAGATACTGACCACCCCCATCGCTCTATGAGCAATCCAGGCACAGAAAACAAATGTTCATTTGAAATTTTAGAAGCGGCACATGCAAATTTACTTGGAATGGTAGGGTAATACTGCATATAGGTAGATATGGTGGACTCATTTGGAATAACTTTGGTTTAATGATTTTGATGCACAAGCAGTATTTCCGCTTAGTATAGGTGAAGGCTAGCAACCAGGTTGAGAAGCGGCCATCTGGAGAGCGAAAACGGTCATGAACATGCATTATGCATAATTAACATTGAATACTAGCATGAGTAGGATATGAACACCATGAACATAAATATCATAGAGGCTATGTTGGTTTTGATTCAACTACATGCGTGAAATGTGCCAAGTTAAGACACTTAAAACATTCAGACGAGGATATCGTATCATCATACTACATCACAGTCATTTTAATGCATGTTGACATACAAGATAAATCATTATCCACTCCTAGCTACTTAAGCATGCCATGAGAAACTATAATCTCTAACTGTCATTGCAAACATGTTTGATCATAATATGCTGAATCATGGATACTAGGTTAAACATATTTACAAATCAAAACAAGTTGAGTTCATACCCGCTTCTCTCTGCCACAGTCACTTCATCAAATATCGTCATTATTGCCTTTCACTTGCACGTCCGAATGGTATGAAAATAATAATAGTGCAAGATTGCCATGGACTAAGCTAGAATCTGCAAACATTTTATTCAAAAGGAGAAGACAATGAAATTTAGGCTCTTTGTTTGATCAATAATAATGCATATGAGAGCCACTCAACATTTTCATCGTGGTCTTCTCCTTACGACTCAACAAAAAGAAAAGAAATTCAGAAAAACACACTGAAATATTTTTGGAGTTTTTACTTTTTCTAGAAGAAAGAAAATTAGAAAAAGGAAAAACAAAAACGAGAAAAACTATTTACACGGGAAAGCTCCCAACAAGCAAAAGAAGAATCGAGAAATCTTTTTGGGTTTTCTTTTAATACTACAACTAATTAAACTAGAAAGAGAAACCGAAAAGAAGCAAGAAATATTTTTGGATTTTCTCAAAGTTTTTCAAACACACGAGAAGAAGCGAGAAAATGAATCTAGCATGGATAATACAATGAAAAAGTGTGGACACCGACAACTGGAATGAAATGTGTGAGCATGAATATAATGTCGATGGGCATACATACTACCCCAAGCTTAGGCTTTTGGCCTAGCTTGGTAATCACTAGTCGCAACCTGCATAGTAGTTAGAGTGATAGCTCACGGAGGCTCTTGGTGCAGTCTCCTCAGCCCACCGAGCTGCCTCGATCTCTGACTTGTACGAGCGGGCCTCGCTCTCAAGAACAAAATATCTTCCTTTGCTATAATAATTAAAGAGAGCAGGTGCAGGCAAAACAATAGGCACAATAGCTTCTTTATTAAACGTCAAGTTATAAGTATAATCAGTGGTTGTGCCCTTAAGGAATTTGTGGCGCTTCATGGCCTCAATGTCTAAGTACTGTGTAGGTAGGACGGGATCATAAGGCAGATGTGTAACACCAACCTCTTTAGCTACACGAGAAGCACAAATCCCACTGTAAAAGTAACCATTGGTAGCATTGTATTGCAACCTTCATGCAATGATCGCTCCAAGGTTATAGCGTTTAATTCCAGTCAGGGGCACATTGTGTGCTACAATCCTGCTTGCCCACGATGAATTTGCCATTAAAGAGTGCAAAGTAGTGAGTTGATGGGAAATGAATACTTTTTATTCTACCTTGTGTCACTCCTCTATCCTTAACAAAGACTATTCAAAAATGACTCATATTCAGATCTTGGTGGCTCGTCTAGCGAACCCCAATATGGACTTTTTCAAGCATTACAGAACACATCTAGAGGCATGGAAAAAGGCTGATCATAAAGACAAAACAAATCTCTAGACTCACGGGGATGATATTTAAATTTCTTAGTGAATGTTTCTATGAGGTTGAGATGTTGGATGCACTTATCTTCAATGTAGGAACCAGACTCGGCATTGTGAATATACTGCTCAAATTCTTCTTTAATACCTTCACTCACCATGAAATTGTTTCATGACCATAGGCATGATTTGGTAGCGGCATCCCGCATTGAGCTCGCACTTGGCTCAACATAGGACCGACGTATCGAGCTACTACTCGATGATGCCTCCAAAGATCTCCTCCTCGAAGAACTCCTAAAGAATTGCATTTTATTTGCAAACAATTTCTGAAAAAATTTGGGACACAATTTTTTTGTCAACAAAACTTCATAAGATTGATAGCAACTACTCATAAGGATGCCTAGAGGCCACATTGAGCATTCAAACTACTTAGAACCCTAAGAATTCAACATGCAATCCCATTTACAGCAGCACCAGGAGTAGCTAATTATCCAAAATATAAACCTCTAGAGCAAAAACTAATTGTAGAAATGGAGGAGTCACATACCAAGTAGCAATCCCCCAAAACACTTTCAGAAATGGAGCTTCGAGCAAAGAGATCGAAATCCGTGGGTCTGAGAGCAAGAACACGAGAGAGAGAGAGAGAGAGAGAGAGAGAGAGAGAGAGAGAGAGAGAGAGAGCAATGGTGATTTTTTTGGAGGAAGGAGATGGCATGGGCTAAAGAGATAAGTGAGGGGGCCCACGTGGGGACCACAACCCACCAGGGTGCGCCTGGGGTTGCTGGCGCACCCTGGTGTCTTGTGGTCACCAGGAGCACCCCCCGTGATGTTATTTGTACTAAAAATTCAAAAATATTCAGAAAAAATAGTGTTAAAATTTTAGGGCATTCTAAGAGCTTTTATTTTTGGGCACTTTTTTATTGCACGAAAAATTCAGAAAACAGGATAAGCATGGTATTTTATTTTATTTAACTAAGAAAAACATAAAATAAAAGGTGGAGACAGAAGGTTGTGCCTAGTAAATTCATCAACTTCATGCCTCTCAATAATGATCCATTAATAAGGTTGATCAAGTCTTATTAATAATCACTTTTGATTAGCATGAGACCGAAGAACTTACGTAAAACACTACATTACCTCAACGGGGATATGCACATCCCCAACAATAAGTATGCCATATTTCTTTTTGTTAGTAGGTATAGGTAGTTGAAAACTTCCAATAGTGAGTGTCGGAGATTTTTCAATAACATTAATACCATTCACTTGGAATTGTTTCTTCGGAAAATGCACCGTATGCTCATTACCATTGATATGAAAAGTGACCTCGCTTTTATTGCAATCAATAACAGCCCCTACAGTATTCAAAAAGGGTCTACCAAGGATAATCGACATGTTGTCGTCCTCGGGCATCTCAAGTATAACAAATTCCGTTAAGATTGTAACATTTGCAACAACAACGGGCACATCCGCACAAATACCGATAGGTATGGCAGTTGATTTGTCAGTCATTTGCAAAGGTATTTCAATAGGTGTGAGTTTATTCAAATAAAGTCTTTTATATAAAGAGAAAGGCATAACACTAACACCAGCTCCTAGATCACATAAAGTAGTTTTGACCTAATTTCTTTTGATGGAGCAAGGTATAGTTGGTATTCCTGGATCTTCGAGTTTTTAGGTACTCCATCCTTAATAGAATAATTAGCAAGCATGGTGGAGATTCCAGCTTCAGGTATCTTTCTTTTATTAATGATGATGTCTTTCATATATTTTGCATAAGGGGCTATCTTTAAAATATCAGTCAAGCGAGTACATAAAAGGCTGGCCTAAGCATATTAGCAAAGCATTCAAATTATTCATCATCTTTTTTTATTGGATGGTTTAGGTGGAAAAGGTATGGGTTTTTGAACCCATGGCTCTCTTTGTTTACCATGTTTTCTAGCAACGAAGTCTCTCTTATCATATCTTTTACTTTTAGGTTGTGGGTTATCAAGATCAACAACAGGTTCTATTTCAACCTCACCATCTGCTTCTTTACCATTTCTGGTCGGATATCTTCATGAACATCATTATCATTTTCATTATCACTAGGTGGATGTTCATTACCAGATTGAGTTCCAACATCAGAAATAGAGACATCATTGTTATCTTCGGAAGGTTTTTCTTTCTCAAGTTCACTAGAGGTATGCAAGGTCCTATCATTTTTATTCTTCTTTTTCTTTTTAGAAGGACTAGGTGCATCATTATTAGTTCTTTGAGAGTCTTGTTCAATTATTTTTGGGTGTCCCTCAGGGTAAAGTGGTTCCTGAGTCATTCTACCTCCTCTAGTTACTACTCTAATAGCATGATCATTCATATTATTATTCATTCTATCTAGCAATTCTCTTTGAGATTTAGCAACTTGTTCTAACTAGGTTTGAACCATAGAGGCATGCTTCCCTACACCTCTGACATCATTAGTGATTCTAAATAACATGTCACTCAAGCGATAAATTATATCAGAATTATATTTCAATTGTTTCATAACATTTGCATTGAAGTGGTCTTGTTTTCTAGTGTAGTTGTCAAACTCATATAAGCACTGGCTAGGATGTTTATTATAGGGGATGTCACCTTCATCAAACTACATTAAAGAGTTTACCTCTACCACCCGCGATGGTGGTGGTGTGTTAAGGCCATGTATTTCTTCAGTAGGCGGTAAATTCTTAACATCCTCAGGTTTAATACCTTTTTCCTTCATACATTCTTTGCCTCTTGCATATCTTTAGGACTGAGATATAAGATACCCCTCTTCTTCGGAGTGGGTTTAGGCATTGGTTTAGGAAGAGTCCAATCATCATAATTCTTCAATATGTTATTCAATAATTCCTCAGCTTGTTCAACAGTTTGTTCCCTGAAAACACAACCAGCACAACTATCTAGGAAGTCCCTAGAAGCATTGGTTAGTCCATTATAGAAGATATCAAGTATTTCATTTTTCTTAAGTGGATGATCACGCAAAGCATTAAGCAATTGGAGAAGCCTCCCCAAGCTTGTGGGAGACTCTCTTCTTCAGTTTGCGCAAAGTTAAATATTTCCTGTAAGGCAACTTATTTCTTATGAGCAGGAAAATATTTTTCAGAGAAGTAGTAGATCATATCCTGGGGACTACGCACACAAACAGGAGCAAGAGTATTGTACCATATCTTAGCATCACCCTTTAATGAGAACAAAAATAATATGAGAATATAGTAGTAGCAAATTTTCTCATCATTAGCAAAAAGGGTGGCTATATCATTTAATTTAGTAAGATGTGCCACTACAGTTCAGTTTCATAACCATGAAAAGGATCAGATTCAACCAAAGTAATCAACTCTGGGTTGATAGAGAATTCATAATCCTTATCGGTAACAAAGATAGGTGAAGTAGCAAAATTAGGATCACATTTCATTCTAGCATTCAAAGATGTTTCTTTCAGTTTGCATAGTAATTTCTTAAGATCATCTCTATCATTGCAAGCAAGAAAGTCTCTAGCTGTCTCCTCATCCATATCATAACCTTCAGGTATCTTAGGCAATTTAAATCTAGGAGAGTGATACGTCTCCAACGTATCTATAATATTTGATTGTTCCATGCTGTTATATTATCTGTTTTGGGTGTTTTATATGCATTAACATGCTATTTTATATTCTTTTTGGGACTAACTTATTAACCTAGAGCCCAGTGCCAGTTCCTATTTTTTCCTTGTTTTTTACTTTTTCAGAAAAGGAATATCAAACGGAGTCCAAATGGAATAAAAATTCATGGTGATTTTTATTGGACCAGAAGAAACCCACGAGCCTTGGAGAGGAGGCCAGAAGCCCTACGGGGTGGCCACAAGCCGTAGGGGCGCGCCCCCAGGGCTTGTGGGCCCCCCGTAGACCTTCCAACCCTAATCTTCACTACAAAAAAAATACACTTCCGTGATGATACGTGTTTGTCACAGTAGGTCACGTTTTCTGTCATGCATGTACATCCATGACGATTTTATGACAGAATCAAGATAGTCATACCTATGCTGTCGCAGAAGTGTTCCATGACATTACCAAAATTATCATCACGGAAGTGTCCACTTCCATGACGATAAATCACACGTCATAGAAGTGCTTTCGTCAAGGGTGACCGACACGTGGCATCCACCGTAATGGCTCGCCGTTAAGCTATCGGGTCCGGTTTTGGATCCGATAACCCATTAACAGCCCCGACCAATGGGGATTTTCCACGTGTAAAATCATCATTGGCTGGAGGAAACACGTGTCGGCTCAACGTTGGGACAGATGTCGTCCACTCATTGGACCGAAGGCGCCTATGATACTTTGACACGTGGCACGGCCCAACAGAGGCCCATTCGTGTGAAAAGGCTGACCCGTTTGACTTGGTCAAAAGGTGGCGGGCCGGCCCATGGAAAGCCTGTTCACGACCTATTCGCATATAGCCCATTTACGACCTATCCGAATTATGCCCAGTAGCATCATCTCGTCCGTCCAATATGATTCCAGCCCGTTTTAACTTCCGGCCCATGTATGGCCCATGATGTCTTTTGGCCCATATGAGGCCCTTTGTAACTCTTGGCCCATTAATGACCCATGGTGAAACTGGCCCGTAATGAACAGTGTACCACTTTATACCCATTAACGGCCCGTGGTGAAACTGGCCCGTAATGAACAATGTATCACTTTATACCCATTAACGACCCATTATTCCATTGGGCCGTTTCCAGCCCATGTTATCTTTCGGCCTTCTCAGGGCCCATTTATTCTTGGGCTCATTTCCAGCATTCGGTTACTTATGGCCCATTACTGTAATTTTCTGCTTGTGGGCCAAATTCAGCCCATGGTTACAGTCGGCCCGTTTGTGGCCCGTTAATACGTTGGGACGTTTTCATAGCATCATCAAATACGGCCAATTAACGACAGCCCGTTATGGTTGGCCCATGAACAGACAATTCCAACTCTAGCTCGTTTACGACCATAATGTGGTCTGTTATTGGCCCATGTTTGGCTAATCGATCATACGGCCCGTAGAAGGCCCATTGATGATGCGGCCCGTAGAAGGCCCATTGTGTGTACGGCCCATAGAAGGCCCATTGTTTCTATGCCCCGTAGAAGGCCCATTGTTTGTACGACCCATAGAAGGCACATTGTTTCTATGCCCCGTAGAAAGCCCAGTGTCACTACAGTAAATATGTAGCCCATGGTTATTGCGGCCTAGTTTTAAAAAATAGGTTATTGCGGCCACTAGCAAACCGCGGAAAAAGAACTGCACTCACTACAAGCAAACAAATAAACAAGACAACAAGGAAATAAATAAGTAAGCAACTTACGCTAGGCTATCACGGCTATTACACATATTACATCCACTGGGTATCAAAGTTCGCCACCAGTGCAAATATAGGGAACAAAGCAGCATATCATATACACTGGTTGTCAAAGTTGGCGACCAATGCATATAAACGCCACAGCAAAACAAGTCCAGAACTGAAACCACTTCAGAAGATCTCAAGAAAGAATATCCTGGGTACCCATAGTTCTGGCAAGATGCTTAGCAAGCTTATTAACTTTCTCTTGTTTGGCGCTTAAATCCTCCAGCGCTTGCTGTTGCACCAGAAAGTATGCATCTGAATTTTGCAGGGACTTCCTCAGTCCTTCAGCTTCTTGTCACAGCACATCTGATCGATGTCTTTCAACTTGAAGTTGAGACTCAAGAAGACGAACTGATTCAGGCAGCGAGTTCGAAGAGCTTGTGCCAGCAGTAGTGGCTAGTAACTCGAAAACTACATCAAGACAGGACTTTTGGGTTCTCTCACCGCCGTCAAGATAGTTTTTATCAGCTTTGTTGGAGACCAACAGGGATGTCTCACTATCTCGAACCTTATCTGCATTACTTCCTTTACCATTGCATAACGGGGTACTGTTCTCCAATATTTTGTCCGCATTCTAAAAACAAAACAAGTAGACACACATCATAGGTTTACCATGTTGTATATGAAACTCATTTTGGTAAATCAGTTTAGTAGTAAAGTGGACAAGATAACAACATGAAACAAACATATATCTATGTACCATGGTCACTTTATGGTCTATATCATTCTAGCCAAATCAAGATAGAGACACAGTTCAAATAGTATTTGTTCAAGACAAAGCAGAATAGACATAATATAAGTGTGGGAAACTATAGAGCAATAACAATACTTGTAATGTGCATGACATGAGAACATAACTGTTTATTCAATTGAAATTGAAATCAACATAGAGCAAGTTACAACAACAAATCAGTTAAAGAAACAGGTTTAACACATACCTATTGCGCCATTGGAGTTTCAATTCCATCCTTCAAATTTGAAAATAGTTGGTATCAGTAAATACAGTGATACAAGAGCAAAGGAGTATGAACCCTAGTTACAGAACCTGACCTGAGAACAAATCTTCTTCTCCTTTGAGCGTCAGTTGGGATTTGGAGTGGTGGTCCTCGTGCTTTGGGCACTGCAGTTCCCTTACTAACTGCTCGTGTTTTGGTGCTCTGTGGTGGAGACGGTGTTGTGTCAACTGGAACTGGGTTACTATCTGCTGGGGTTGGGGTTAGAAGGGGTGTAGCAGGTTCTCTGTCCAACTGGGTAGGGGTACAATCTGTGAGAGTCTGGGTTATGTGTGGTGGGGCTGGTTCTTGGGCAAGTTCAACCATGGTTCTATCTACATCAACTGGTAGCACTATCTTTTTAGAAGACCGTGTTGTTACTCCCTTAGATAGTACCATCACCCTCTCCAATTAAAATGGATGATAAACAAGAAAAGTAATTGAAAATACATACATTGTATGATAGACAGGTGCAATGGATAGTGGGGAATAAAAGAGGGCATGAAATAATTCACATTTATGTTCAAACCAAACAGGATAGCATGACACAATTTCACATATATGATGGCTAACTAAACAAGATAGCATGACACAATTTCACATTATGATGGCTAACTAAAAAAGATGGAAAGACATATTTCAAAATATGATGACTATGTAAATAGGATGACATGATATAACTATATAATGTGTTTATTAAATAGGTTGGCATGCCATAATTCACATACATGCCGCCTATGGAAACATGATAGCATGATATAATTCACGGATAGAATGACATAATTCAAAATATGATGACTGTAAACACTAAACAGGATGAGATGATATAACTATATGATGTCTTTATTAAATGGGTTGCCATGCCATAATTCAGATAGATGTTGTGTATGTAAACATGATGGCATGATATAATTCAAATATATGATTTATATAGTAAGCAAGTAAGCAGATGGCAATCCATATATGATGTAAAAACTAAGCAATGCAAGACAACATGCATGACATGGGTAATATAACCCTGCCAAGTTTGAGCATAGAGCTCAGGGGGGAATAGGACTGGTCATCAATCTCTGAATCCTCCTCTGAGGAGCTCTCTTTAACCAGCAAGATGTCTGCTTCAGCAGGTAGCATTGTCTGCTTTGAATACCTTGTTTTCACTCCAGATACTTCCATCACCACTTCAAATGGTTGATGCACAAGAAGAGTAGTTGAATATACAAACGTTGTCGACAAATGGAATACATAATACAAAAAAAATTATAGCATGATATAATCCACATACATGATGATTGGCTAAACAACATGGAATTGCATAATTCACATATATAATGCCTTTGCAACAAGATAACATTGCATAATTCACATATATAATGTCTTGCAACAAGATGGCAATGCATAATTAACATATATGGTAATTAGACACTAAACAGGTGGCATTCACACATAGCATGTCTAAACTAATCAAATGACATAGCAATGCAAGACACCATACACATGATATGAGCAACATAACCCTACCAAGTTAGAGCATACACCTCGGGGGGAAATAGGACTGGTCATCTGTCTCTGAATCCTCCTATGAGGAGCTATCCGTAACCAGCGAGATATGCGCTTCGTCAGATAGCATAGTCTGATCTGATGACCTTGTTTTCACTCCAGAGTTTTCCATCACCGTGTCAAATGGATGATGCACACGAAGAGTAGTTGAATGTACTAACATTGTTGACAAATGTAATACGCAAAAAAAAGGATGGCCATATATAATTCACATATAAGATGACTGGCTAAGCAGGATAGTATTGCAAAATTCACATATATGATGCCTGGCTAAACAAGATGGTGTTGCATAATTCACATAAACGATGAATAAACTAAACATATGGCATTCACACAAAGCATGTCTAAACTAAGTAGATGACATATTTGATGTATAAAGTAAGCAAGGCACCATATGCATGATATAGTCAACATCAGCATGCTAAGTTAGAGCGAAGACCTCAGGGGGTAAATAGGAGTGGTCTTCTCCTTCTGAATCCCCCTCAGAATAGATATCTTCCTCTCGATTACAATCCGAAATGGGTGGAGGGGGGCTGCCTTTGCGCCTACCATGGAGCAACGTCTGCATGAAATTTTATTGCCAAGGCTCGTCTCTTTTGCTCTACATGTTCAGTTCCATTGTGTACAATAACTAACATGCATAGGAATAAAACATAGTGAGATTATATAAGGAGTACATGCAGAAATCCAGAGTGATGGTAGCAACCTATGGATAGACCCAAAACCAATGATAGCAGGCAGATAATGGCTTCAGTTAAAAAATATAGATAATGGCTTATTTACTGTTTGTTTCCCACCCAACATGAAACTCATAGTAGACACCAGAGATTAACCAGATAGTAGATAGATACTATTGATTGCGGCCCCAATATGTACCCCACAACCATTTAAAAACTCAAGTTTGACCATTAATTTGGAGCTGACTCAGAGTCTAATCGATGAACAGGATGATAAAGTAGCATGTAATATTAAGCGATGCATAACGTAAGTAGACATGAAAGAGTGCGACCTCTCTTGCGGACCCATGTAGTCCTCGAGGTCATCTGCTCGTTTGATGATGGTAATGCAGTTGTCATGGCTGCCGGCGGCGGGGAAGAAGATTTGAGGCGGTGAAAGACAGTTTGGAGAGCGGATCCCTGCTGTGGTGAACCCTTCTGTCATTGGAGCTGCTGAGTTGGGGTGGAAGACGGCGCCGCAGGAGCGGGACAAACCACGCAAGGTTTTCTTTCACTCATATCTGTAATAGAAGTAATTCTGTAAGGGCTTGTTTGAATTTTAGGATTCTAACAATGCAGGGATAGGAAATAGACAGGAATAGGATAGGAATGCACGTGCAAAACAGAAAATTTAAAAACACAGGATTTCTGCCAATCTGGGTGTTTGGTTCACAAGAATTGGAAGATCACAGGGTGCAAAGAAGCATGGTGAGATTAAGTCAAACCATAAGAAAATGTACGGTTATAATGCTATTGTGCTACTATCTCTTAGTCTTGTGCTTCATGAATAGGAATTTGAAAAGGAGGACAAGTGGAAATTAAAATTCCTACAGTTTTTCTTTCAAGGAGACACTAAAGGAACAAATCCTACAGTTTTCCTTTGATCCATTCCTTTGAACCAAATTCATGAATAGTAGTACCATAGGAAACTTACCAATTCCTATGTTTTTCCTTCAATTTTCCTTTCAAGCACTGGTGATTCTAGTAGGTAGGCTTGAGCAAGGAAAAGCCTACACTAAAAAAATGTTATTGTGCTACATCTATTACTTTGGACCCAGGCCACTGCCCTACTAGCTCAACTCCCAGGCCCATCAACAAATGCACAGCTCAAATACGCAGAGATAAATAATGATGTCGTTCAAGAGAGTCCATCACGGATAGCTAAGTTTCCTGGTACCTCACTGCTTGTCATATAGTAGGATAAAATAATCGTATTTCACATTACTATGTGTGCTCAGTGGACAATATATATAACATGTAGAGTAAAAAAGAGATGCAACAAGTGTACAACCTCTTTGGCGAAGCCATGTCGATCTCAGCATGATTGGGTTGGTCAGTGAGGATGCTCCGGCTGACTTGGCTGTCAGGGGAGGGGAAAAAGATCCTAGGCGTCTGGAGATGGAGCCCGGGGTACTACTCCACTGTTATGGAGGGTTCGTCATCGGAGCAGCTCCGGTGAGTTGTACGACGTCGAGGATGAAGCAGGACGAGAGATACTATGTTAACCTGAGTGGAATTCTAATAGCATCTCCAATAGATGACGTAAAATACATAACCACAAAGTGCTAGATGTAAAATACATCAGCCGCTCATCTCTGAACTTAACCGTCGAAACTGAATTTAACTGTCAAAACTGAACTTAACTGTTGAAACTGAATTTTGTTGTCGAAACTGAATTTTACTGTCAAAACTTAACGCACTAGAGGTGAGGCTACACGTCAGTCGACTGACTTTTTCATCTCCGGGCAGTCGATTTTTGAGCCGTTGGATACGAAATCAAGGGCCTGTAGTTCATCTTTAACCTCCACCCCCCCGAGCCACCAGCCACCACCGGCCAAACAGCCGCCCCTCGCCGCCCGCGGTCGGCGGTGCGCCGCCCCGCCTGCCCTGAAACCACTCATCACCGCCGGTCCAACGTCGCCCCTGCCATCCCTCTAGCCCCCCCCCCCCCGTGCCGAGCTTTTTCTCTGGCGATCCCCACGCCACCGCCCCACCATCACCGGTGACCACCGCGCCCACCCTGAACC
The DNA here is from genome assembly GCA_963921465.1 of Triticum timopheevii. Lineage (NCBI taxonomy): Eukaryota > Viridiplantae > Streptophyta > Magnoliopsida > Poales > Poaceae > Triticum > Triticum timopheevii. Next base: position 353,959,402 of record OY997264.1, read on the forward strand.
CTAAGATAGATAGTAGGGTACCTCTCCGGCGAGCCCCCCTCCCCGCTGCGACTGGTTCTTCCTTAACTCTGGCAAGCCCCCCACCCCCTAAAAATCGACTGACCCAAAAGTCGATTCAGTCGACTGAAGTGTAGCTAAATCAGAGTAGCATCACAAGCAAGAGCAAGAGCGAGAGCAGCAGCGCGAGCAAGAGCAGACCAGGCAGGGGATCGAGAGCAAGAGCAGAGCAGCAGCAGGAGCGAGAGCTAAAGCAGCAACAACTCCTACTGATGTGGATGTCGCCACCGAGGGAGCAACGCCTTGGAGGAAGTGGCCAGCGACACCGCCGTGGATGGAGCCGCGCCATGTCGGCTCGGGACCGAGCACCGACAACACTGTGAGATCGAATCAAGAAGAAAATGCGGTGATTAGTGTACAACCTCTTTGGTGGCGCCAATTAGGCCACAGCTTCATTCGAGGAAACGGTGATGATGCTGCTCTTCCGGTGGTGCGGGTGAAGACGACGATGTGGGAATGGAGGTGGCGCAAAAGATGAGGGGAACGTCGGGGGAGCTCCTTGGAGGTGGAGGATGGGGTGGCTGAATCGGCAGGATGGCGAGATCAACGATGGATCCTCATCCGGTACGGTGGATGAGGGACGTTGATGTGTTACTGTGGACGACGTCGTCGGGGAAGAGGCTCCAAGTGGGTGGCAGACGGAGGAGAGTGTGGGGCTTCGCGGGTTTTCGCGGCCTTGGTGTACGAATGGGTGGGCGGATGGGATGGGAGTGGGGAACCATGGCTTAGGGACGCGCTTGTCCGAAATGTGGGGTAAGTTACGAAAGTACCGCCACCGATTTGAGGAGGTTCTTTTGGTTCAGGGGTATCACAGGCATTTCGCGTGTCAGGATTTCACAGGAGGTGGGAGTTTTCATGCGCGTTGTAATTTTGGAATAGCAAGGCGCAGGTTGAGATGGAGGGAGTTGTCGGAGCACAACGAGACAAAGATATATCTTAAATATTTCGGGGTAACAAGGCGCGGGTTGAAATTTCTGGACAAGCCTAATGTGTACTGTACCAAATCAATTCGCACTTTCGTCGGCGAAAAAAAAGAAATCAATTCGCAGCACACAAGAGAGTCTAGTCCCGTGTACTGTACCAAATCAATTCACACTACAAATGCCATTCAAAACTTTGAATTCATGTTATGTTCAATTAAAATATTTCGCTACGTGTGTAATGCATGCAACCTACTACTCAAATGAACGTTTTAGTGCATTCCAAACGTATATACTACCGCTTCAATATGAACTAAATTTGAATTCGTTTCTCTATTTGAATAAGATCTACAATAACGATTGTTGTGAAGTAAAACCATTTGAATTCATTTCTATATTTTAATAAGATCTACAATCATCATTATTGTCAAGCTAAACCATCGTTTGTGTATTATCTTCACAGCACACCACATGATTACTCTCGAGTTAGATATGAACTATGTGTACTATATGAACTCGAACTCGATATTTTGAATCCACTTTATGTTGATTTCAAATGAATGTACATTTCAAGCTCTAGCTAGATCTTCATAATCTAAACCATGTCTCATATGTATAATGTGTTTACAACATAATGTATGGTGCCCCGCCCCCTACGCCTACAAGTATTTAGATGTGAGTTGCGAACACCACACATTACCACAAATTCAAATAAAATGTGAGATTGTTCGATATATAGTATTGTTTAGATTGTTCGATATTTAGTTGTAAGCTGCAAACGCCACACATTATCACAAATTCAAATAAAATGTGAGATTGTTCGATGTATAGTATGGTTTAGATTGTTCGACATTTAGGTGTGAGTTGCAAACGCCATGCATTATCAAATTATGGTATAACATGTGCAAAACCACAGCCGCGTATCACCACTATATTCATGCATGCATATGTTTATAACACTATGATCTCCTATTCAAATATATGAATCCTCTTTCATATCAATTATGATCTTTGTTAGTCTCTTACACCCACACAATCCTCTAACCTTTGTAGCTAGCACTAACTTTCTCTCGTGCATGCACATGCCCTCCTCGCCCCCTCCCTCAACATTCTATCCATCGCGCACATTCATTTTTTTCTTTAAGTTGTTCTCCCTCAGTCTCCACAATTCCTTTCCGACACACACCGATCGATAAACCTCTCCAGCGATGTCTGCCTACAACATACACACGCACATTCCATCTCCTCCTTTCTATGTCCTTGCCTCGTGTCTCTCATACGGTCCCACACATGTGTAAACTCTCGCCCCTCTTTTCACTGATCTCACAACCACACACTCTCCCCCTATCTAGCTAGTAGCTCGGCCTCTCGCACCACCTCCTAGCTCCATTCTCTCCATCTATCCGTTTTGATGGGCCTTATTTGCATCTAACAAATGGATGTACACCGACCGATCTCCTGCTATACATATAGCTAGCTAGGTCCTTATAAGTCATTTTCCCCACGCGTCGATCGATCTACCTCATTATTTATGTCTCTCCCTTCCTTCGACAAACAACAATTGATCTACCGATCTAGTTAGGTTTGCTTACCAAACACATGGTTCCCCTTCATCATCCATGCATGTGTCCCGACAGATCTAGCACGCACAGGCACACACAGAAACACATCCCCACTCTTATTGATAATATTGCAGTTCTACCCTCAGTTTGTCTAGTAGGCCTCTCCCACCATCTTCGATAAGAAACTCCATCACCCATCCAACACTCTACCCCCCCTCTCTCTCTCTCTCTGTCCCATCCTATTTCCCATCCTTCAGTTATGTATGGATGTCGACCGATCTCCCTCAAGACATAGCTGGGTCTCTCCTTCTCAACACATATACGAGTCGTTCTACCTCTCTAGTTAGGCCTCTGCCTCCCCCTCCCCCCACACACACACCGATACATCGAGCACTCTAATCATGTCTCCCTACCACACACAAACTTGACCTATGCCCTCTGATGTTCCGGTAGGTCAGTCTACCTATATCTTTGACTTGCGCACACACAATTTCGATGGCTCTCTTCATCGATCTCACACCCACCCACTTGATCCTCTCTTCGACTCTATCGATATCTATGACCCCTCCCTCTCTTCTCATGGATCGTCCCCTCTACAGTTGCAGCTCCAGGAATTTGCAACCGGGTATTCATGTGTATTCTTTTCGCCAAAATCATTGCTCTTTTTCGAAAATTGTCACTCTTTTACCAAAATCAACACTGTTTTGTAAAAATCATGGGTATTCAGGCCCTGTTTGGTTCAGCTTTTATCGATGGATTCTGCTGCCGCGCAGCAGAATCTGAACCAAAGGGCGAACCCAGCAGAATGCGATTCCAGAAATCCGCTGCCAAAATTTGAACCAAAAGCGGAAGCAGCCCAGGACGTGCTTTCCAAAATCTGATTCCGCTGCGGGCCAAAATCTAAAAAATCTGTATCAGCTGGTTTGCCAAATGACCTACATCTTTTTCACATAAGATTTTCCACAGCTATTTTTCCACAATAGATTTTTCACAGCTGCTTTTAGAAATCAACAGCCGAACCAAACAGGGCCTCACATGAAGACCCATTGACCCAAGAATACCCCTAGCACCGTCCCTGCCCCTCTATATATGATATGGATAGGCCTCTATTTCACACACATTGCATGCAAAATTTTGTTTGAGATGTCATCGACACATACTCCCACAAATACATTCACGAAATCACAGCCCCTCAAACAAAAGACACTCACGAATGCACACGCCATCTGTCTAGGTTTGTATCTCCCTCACACACACCCACATAGGTGGGGGACGTGCATGAAGAGAAGAGGTGCATGCACGGTGCACATACTCCCATCTCTTTCCCAACCACACCCGCGCGGGTACACGGTGGAGCTCATTTCTGTATGAAAGGCAGCCCACGTGGTAATTTGACACGTGTACTGGTTGTCCACTTGATGGAGGGAGGATCATCTACCATGGGTGAACAAACAAATTGTGACTTGATGCGTTATGTTAAAAAAGAGGCAAACCATGTGGGTCCTACCTTAGAGGCAAGGCTCTATACACTGGAGTACTTTTGATGTGTCTCGTCAACTCGCAAAACAAGGAGAAGCTTGCTTAGTATGCCGTCTCCCCTGCCCATGGGCGCGGTGGCTCACAGGATGAGGTGAAGCTTGCTTACTAGTACGCCTTACGCCCACTCCCTCGCCCACGGCTGCGATGGCTCGCAGGATGAGGTGAAGCTTGCCTACTAGTACGCCTTACGCCTGCTCCCTCGCCCACGCGCGCGATGGCTCGCAAGACGAGGAGAAAGTTTTACTACTCCCTCCGTTTTCTCCTCGTCCCTACCTTGCTTAGAGAGATTATCATATTGTTTGGAATATATGTCCTTTAGTACTCCCTCCGTTTACTTATACAAGGCCACTATAAAAAATACATTTTGCATATAGACGTATTTTAGAGTGTAGATTCACTCATTTTGCTCCGTATGTAGTCCATATTTAAACGGATGTAATAGTACGCACTCTCCCTCACCCCTCGACCCTCACCCACGTGGTGGACGTGCATCAATTCATTCGGTCTCATATAGCCAGAATGATATATACTGCAGTACCATTATTGCTTGACTTCCCAAAGAGGCGAAGAGCCAATTGCAAGGTTAATATTTTGGAGATGCCAAACGCAAGGTTTATAGGAGAACAAGTAGTACGTGCCGCATCATTTATAAATAAAGTTTTTTTCTTCAGTGGAACATACGCAATATAAATAGGTTCATATGGAGAGAAAAGGAAACCGCTCCACTATATACATAGTCAGGGCGAGCCTACACGGTTGCTTGCTGGGGTTGCTCTCTTCACACTCTCTCGCACAAAACGACTGTGACCACATCTCTAACATCCCGGCGGATCACGTCCGTCGGGGGAAGGGGTGGATGCTTAGTGTAGATGCGGTCGCCGTTGTCGGCGGTGAAAACCCACTGTCGGCACGTCCCGATTAGGGGTCCCCGCCGTTCTCTCTCACAAAGCCGGTGAGGTTGCCTTCGTCCCTTGCTCACTGCCGCGACATGGGTATTTGCCGCCTCCGGCCGCCCTCCTCTAGGTTGAGCTACGTCCCGACTTCCCTTAGGTACAACTCCCTTTACAGCCGGCTTGCACCACTGCTCCAGCTGCCCACATCACTCCATGTGGATATTATTTCTCCACTTCTTAGCCCCGCACATACCTCTACTGGCTTCTACGTACTGTATTTCTGATGAGTTTATGTCTCATCAACTAGTCCCAGTAATCTTATTCTAATCACGCTTCTTCAATTTCTTTGCCACAGGGATGCTCATCTCGATTTTGGTGAAACTGCACAATATGATCCGATGGTCAAAGGGTTGCAAACTTCATTTCTTGGGAAGCTCCAACGTTGACAGCAAATTAAAGCCTGGGTAGGGTTTATGGTTCAAGGGCTAGGGACTGCATGGATCGTTTTTTTTCTTTAGCTGTCTTTGTTCAAAAATAACTGTCAACTTTAGTAGTAGTACAACTATGTACTAAAGTTTGCATAAAGTTCAGACACTTATTTTGGAACGGAGGGGTTACATATTGGCTATGATCTATCAATCATTGAGATGCAATAGCATGCATGTTAGTCTCCTTTGTATTTGATGAAATGTTGCAACGGGCAACCTTTGACGCAAGATACATGAAACAGAAGCTGGAAGCTTCATAGCATTGTACAAATTTATCTCGCTGATAAATTACAGTACGTACTATACTAGTACTATGTAAAGAGTTAGGTGTCGCGCGGTGTCCAGAAAATATGGTGATAGTGTGAGGTGGGCCATGTAATCACTGAGCCTGCGTGTTTTCACTGCTCTCGCACTCCTCCGTTGTAAGAATGGAGAAAATTGTAATCTAGTAGTACCCCCTTTCGCCGAAAGCGTGGGACATCTAGCAATGCTGCCACCTCAGTAATAATGACCAATGAGCCGTCAAATCACATAGACCCAACAGTAAGTTGGACGGACGAAGCAACCATCACTCTTGAATCCGCTTCTCCCTTCAACGCAGGCGCCAGTGAGAGATCATGTCCGCTCTGCCCGAGCATGAATGCGGCACTGATTCTTTGGGGCAACGCTGACCGTTTCGGGCGGGAAGCACGTGTGGGCGATGGAGTGGCTTTGGGTGGGCCAGGCTGGTCAGGAGCGGGCGTGGCAGCTGTCCGCCTGTCCCGATCGGACGCCTGAAAACGAGAGGATGCATCGACTCTCGTGGCTAAATCATAGACTACACACCATCTCTCTATAGGAGTAGGTCGATGTATCGCTCTCTCTAACATGCACATGCTGTTAAACACACACACACGCGCACACGCACACACACAGGTTCATAGAATAGGAATATCGTGCGAGTGTGAAGCAATAGGAAGTGAGATACAAATGGAGTACATACAACAAGAGAAGAGGTGACGAATATTCCATCAAACCTGGACTGAGGAGTAGTACTCCCTCCGTCTAGGTGTTAAGTCATCTTACGGAAATCAGATATTCCCAAAATGTTTAGGCGTCGTCCATTAACTTCGCATCTCAATCCTCTCCTGGCCTCGTTGCTAGCGAGCGTTGTTACTTAGGGAGCGTTTGGATCCTTAGCAAGAACAGCTTATAGCCTAGCTAGGCAAGGTTAGGCGTTTGGAACTATTAAAATATGTTAGCTTTTGTGGGCTAGCTAGTTTGGGTGGGCTAGAAAAAAATTGCTAGCTTAGGAGAGCCAGATCGGCTCGCTTTCGACGGCAAACTTCGCGTAGTAGTAACATAGACTAGTAACATATGCATGTTACTAGTCTAAGTTACTCACCACTATGACCACCCTAAGCAATGTAACCAAACGCTCCTTACTCTGGCTTGTTATCTCCCCCAGAAACCCAATGCATGGAGCGCAACTACGCATTGGTCAGTTAAGAAATCAAAGTCGGCTTGCATGCGAGGTAATATTTGGCCCTGCATGGTAGCTAAAACGGCATCTCTTACTTGTTTGGATTAATTGTTGCATTTAGAGACAGAAATCAGGGCTTTGATTGGAGGAAGGATTGGTCAAGTTTCTCCTTCTCCAATCTGCTTGCACCTTGGTCTCGCTGCACCTTCTAACGTGACTTATTACGCCTAGATGGAGGGAGTAGTATGAGATATGGTGGCACACCGACTTAGGTCGAATACAAGTGCCCAAAATTGTGTGCATGTTATAATAAGGATTCACTTAAAATAGTACATGAGCGAACGGAGGGATCAATTGGACAGTGTTCACGAGCAGTAGCGAGATGTGTGAGGTAAGATACACCACTGGTGCTTTTAATTTTTCTTATTAATTTGTTTGTTTCACCCTCTGACTGATGGGACCCAACGTACTACGTGGAGAGAGGTAAGGTGACTAAGGCTGCATTATTTCTGCACTACCAACACTACTTTAGATCCTAAAAGACCTTAGACTAGTCACAATGGATAGTAACTTAGACTAGTAACATGCATATGTTACTAGTCTATGTTACTAATACCTCTATAGTGGGGAGTAACATTGTGTGGTATCATGCAACACTTCATTTATTAGATTGTAGACTCATTTTGTCTTGGTATGTGTGATGTTACAGTAACTAGATATGTTACCACATGCCTCTCTTTCCTCATTAATTACTCGCCACATCATCTATTTGCCTAAAGATGTGTGATGTTACCACCTATGTTACTCCCACTGTGGATAGTCTTACCACCAATGCCACATGACACGATTATGATTTAAATCCCAATGACTCGCACGCAAAAAAAACAGGGCATGCTTGTCACACGAATGTAGGAATTTATAAAAGGTTATTTTCCTCTCGTTGAACATAACGGGAGGGTGGTGTAGCTAGTTAGCCTGTTCGCTCATCAAACTTGAGGTCTCGGGTTCGATAACTACACTTGAGCATAATTTTGTTTTTGTTTGACTTCTTTCTTCCACCCAATGACAGGTAGGCCCCGCATGACAGAGAGAGAAAGTGATCTGGGCAGCGCCAGGAGGATTCTTTGACTGGTCAAAATGGATGGATACGGAGCTATACGATCTCGTAGTGACCGTATAATCACCTCATCACGTATACGCTGTAGCCTCGGCGCTTGTTTCTAGGGTTTGCACTCTTCACACTCTCTCTCCAGTATATATACACACGATGGAGCCTCAGTGCTTGTAGTTCCTCTCTTCACACTCTCTCACCCTCTCCAGATCTAAACAAGACTTCGTTGGCCTCTCTCTCTCCCCTCACTGCTGGTCAAAGAGCTGACAGGATCCGTCCGCCGGGAAGGGAAGGAGGCTTAACGCAGTCGCTGTCTGCGAGGGAGGGAATCCACTACCGGCGCAGCTATTCTCTTTCACCCAGCAGCGGCGCGGGAGGGCCTCCGACCCCTTCTTCTTCGCCGTCGTACATAGTGTGGGACGAACGGCCTCTGGTCGCCCACCGAACCACACCCCAAGAACCTTAAGGTATAATTTACTTATTCCACATGCATTGCTCTAGCTGCATGTGGGCCTTTTCCGCTTCTGCACTTCAATCGAGGTGTTGGATCAAACAGGAAAGTAGTGGGGAAAGTTGTATAGCATGAATCTAGGACGTGGTTCAAAGAGGAAAGGAATGGGGGAAAGTAGTGGGGAAAGTTGTATAGCATGAATCTAGGACGTGGTTCAAAAAGGAAAGGAAGGGGGAAAGTAGTGGGGAAAGTTGTATAGCATGAATCTAGGATGTGGTTCAAAGTGGAAAGGAAGGAGGGAAAGTACTAGTGTAGACTGGCTATTCAGCACCTACGTTGGTCGAAAAGGGAAAACAATGACAAACACAGTACACATATCTGTAACGAACTAATATTTTGTTTTGGCGGACAAGGTTGTAGAGTTTGAGCAGGACTAGATTTGCTGCGCTCACATAGGGAAAGGTGTCTAAAGATAACAAAACTGGGACCAACACAAATATGCTCCTTGGTTGTTTGTTCTTTGTTGCAACAGACTGTGCATCACCCCTTCATACATCGGTAGATGCACATGGTGCTGGTGCATCCACTGTCCCGTGCAACTCTTTAGTTGTTGTTAATCTAAGGCCTAGTTTGGTTAAAAACTCCCTAGTCCCTACCTGCTTGGTTCCAGGGACTAAACATGGACTAGAGGTTATTAAATGACACACTAAAAGACCATGTTACCCCTAGTAACGAACTAATAGAGACAAGGTTCGATGCGGGGCAGGGGCAATTGTTGGAAAGTCCCAAAAAGACTCTCCCTCGGGGTCTTCTTTCTTTAGTCCCAAATGCCCACTTTTAGTCCCTAAAAGTCCCTCCTGTTTGGTTTAGATGGGACTGACACGGAGTTTTTTAATCCCTACACCAAAATGTCCCTATAAACAAACACCCTCTAAAAATGCTGCTGGAAAATTGATGCAATGCCACAGTTAAAAGCAAATTACATATTTAATGAATTTTATTGTTAATATAATCCCTCTGTTAGTATTAATCAATGCCATCGTTTGAGAAATGCTACTGTCTTGCTTTCTTTCCCATTTAGATAAGTTACATGCTTCTTTTTGTTGGCTTCTGTGTCATCCACCATTATTGACCACTAGTTGTTTCCTTTGCACCTCTGTGTAAACAGGGTTATCTACTTCACCTCGTTGCTATTGTGACCTTTTGTTGCACTGCACAAAACACTTTTGTTTTAAGAGTGTTTTGTGCACACCGACAACGTCGCTTGATTGCTTGATCTTAGTGGAACTGCACAAGAGGAGATCTTACTTCCTATCCGTGTTGGCAAATTTGGTTCAGATCTTCTTCTTGTGAGTTGTTTGTATTCTGCGTCATGAGAGGTTAGTACTAGCCTTCTTTCACATGATTGTGTAGTGTGCTTTCATATGTTGTGCTACTTGTACGGTAATGTTGCTTGATTTTAGTGAATTGCACAAATGGAGATAAGACTTCCAATCTGTATGTGCACCGTAATATCCCATTGAGGTAAGATAAGGATATTTCACAATTGTTGGCCTGTATTTTGCCACTTTCATCAGAAAATTAATGTCGTTGTTTAGTGCTATACTTGTGCTCCCTAATTGACATGCCAAATCTTACATTGAAGGCGAAGCTTGTCTGTTATTGAACCAAGTGATGAAGGGGAAGAACAAGCGAAAGAAAAACAAAAATCAACTCCCGGTGATGTAATGAAGTACTGGAACTGTGATGACACAAGTAATGATATAGTTTTGCATCTTAATTTATTGCTATGGCTGGAACGAGCAATTGTTTTGCCACTGAATTGATGCCACTCTTAATGTAATATGTAATTATCTCTACTTGTGCAAACAGGGATCTTCTTTGAAGATACCATATATTTTAGTGGAACTGCACAAGAAGATGTTGGAAACATTAAACTAATCGAGGAGTATATAGTAAGCATGGCAACCACAGTAGATAGCAACAGATGGTTCCAGAGAAGTGCTTGATCTGTATGCTCTACACAATAAGCCTCTTGACAAAGGTTGGTACTCGCCACGGATTTCATCCATATGATTGAGCTTTGTCATCTCTATTGGTGTTGAGCTATTGTTTAGATACTGTCATGAGAAAGTGGTATTGTCCTTGAGAAGTGCTTCATCTGTGTTGTTTTAAATATTTCTTTTCTTTTTTCAAGCAGGGATGCTAGCATTTAGTTGTCCTCTTGTCTTTGCACAAGAGGATCATCCTCCTCTGAAGAAGAATATGGAGTACATGAAGTGACTTGTTTCGATTATGCCAGGATGAAGAAGCCATGTCTATCTTCTCATCAAAAGGAGCATTTGAAGGATGGTTACATTACTCCCCACAAGACCAAACTAACTTCAGCTCAAAAGGACTGACAGATCTCCATTTCGTTGCTGTGATTGTTCTAGAATTCTTTCCGGTGAGTTCCATTTTTTAAAAGTGTGCTCTACATGGACCATGTAGGTGCTTGTTTAAACTGTCAATTCATAGTACAGTTTGCTTTATACTAATCACTTTTTTGTATTTGTGCAAATAGGGTGCTCAGCTTGATTTCAATGGGAACTGCACAAAATATTTATGAATACATCGAATCATTCATTTCCACCACAAGAAAGGAGGTGCCGATAAGTTCAAGCGTTGCAACATATAAGGGCGAAATCATACAAGCTACGCACGAATTTGGTTGATTTTGGTGGAACTGCACAAAAGAACAGCTGGTTTATTTAGCACGAGGTGCCATGTCAATGTCCGAACTGATGGCAAACCCTGCCCATTCCACAATCGTAGGCATTTGATATTTTGGAATGGGACAACCTTGTCAAATTTTGCTCATTGATGTTAGCAAGAAGACACGCGCTTGATATTTTCAAATGGGACGCCCTTTGCTGTTAGCAGCGTCGATCGATTTTTCTTTATTCTTTAGTTGTGAAGTAAATATTGGCTCTGACATGTGAATCGCTGAGATGCTTAATCATCGATTGTTTTGAATGTTCTCTATGAATTGCCAGGCCTGTGTGTTTGATTGCAATGTATAGGAACGCTAATAAGCTACTCAAACTCTTTGTACCCCCTCTGTTCCTTTTTACTTCGCACATTGTAAAAGTTCATACTTTTTTCTATAAGATTGGTCGAAGTAGAGATACTTTGACTGCAGACAAAACTTGCATGTAGACTAAAAAAGACCAGAGGGAGTACATGTGAAACTGCTGCAAATGAGGTGATCACCCTGGGAATAATGCTAGTACGTATTGTTCTGCATGTTCATCCAATGCAAGTGATACAAGAATTCGAACTAATCGGACTAAATTCACTCATACACGGTCGAATTTCATATAAACATGCCAGATTTCATTACATTTCATACATTCTTCAACTAAAAAGGGGTGCGCTGGCGGTATAATTAATTAACCGAAGCTACCCACCAGTTCCCGGCTGAGCCGAACAGAAGCTTCTTCTCCAGCGGACTGAGCTTCAGTGACTTAACTACAAGTGCAGTTGCGTAACTGACATGTGGCCCAGATTCCTGTTGGGCCCACGTGTCAGTCAGCCAACTGCACCAGCAGTTAAGTAGAAGCAGCGTCCTTCTCCAACATAGCTCTCCGACTCCACGTCGCCGCCAAGAAACTAATCGGCCATCAATGGTCACCCCGCCTAGCATGGCTTCAACCGGAGGGTAGCAGCGGTGGCCTTACTTGGTCCCGAGCGGCAGCGACCTACCATGTTCTACTCTTCCTCGTTTTCTGTGTGGAGCGGCCTCGTTGGTAGCGGGGCGGGGCCTCGACGGAGCCGGCGATGTCTTCCGTCTCGTTGCCGGCGGGGCGGCGCCTCGGCGGAGCGGGGGAAATCCAAACCCTCATTGCCGGCAGGGTGGGGCCTCGGCTGAGCCGGCGATGTCCTCTGCCTCGTTGTTGGCGGGGCGGGGCCTCGGCGGAGCCGACGATGTCCTCTGTCTCGTTGCCGGCGGGGAGGCGCCTCGGCGGAGCGAGGGAAATCCTCCCCCTCGTTGCCGGCAGGGTGGGGCCTCGGCTGAGCCGGCGATGTCCTCTGCCTCCTTGTTGGCGGGGCGGGGCCTCGGTGGAGTAGGGCCTTCGCCTCGGTGCCGGCGGGGCGGGGCCTCGGCGGAGCCGGTGGTGTCCTCTGCCTCGTTGTTGGCGCCGCGAGGACTCGGTGGAGCAGTGCCTCGTCGATGCCATCGGAGCGGGGACTCGTCGGAGCCGGCATTGTCCTCTGCCTCGTCCTCGGTCTTGCCAAACAGTGCCTCGCCCGCTTTGTAGGCGGCCGCAGCCTCCGCCACCCGCATGCATTACCGCCAGCGCTCGAGGCGGCCCTCGCGGGCGGAGCGGTACGAGTCGAGCAGTGCCTACTGCTCCGCCCGCTCCGCGGCAATCTTCTCCTCCGCCTGCAAGTGCTCCTGGAGGATATGATGGTTGTAGGCGGCGTCGGCACGCGCCTCCCAGAACTGCTCCTCACGCTTCTGCCTCACCGTGTCCATTTATTGGGCACGGGCCTCGCTGATGGTCATGGTGCAATGCACCAGCGAGGATGGCGTGGAGGAGGGGGTTGGCACCGAATCGTCGACTACCATGTTCTCCATTGGGACGTCGTTGTCCTCCGGCTGCCTGCCGGCCAGCCAGTTGGCAGCAATGGCTACCATCTCCTTGTGGTCTGTCGTCCGCCCGTCCCGAAGATCACTGGAGCGCGAGGAAGCCATGGTGGGAAGTAGTGGAGTGGATAGGAGAAAGGGAACGGAGGCATATGACTGTGGCTATGGCCGGCGCAACAGTTTATATAGCAATGGTGGGCGGCGAAGGGACGGACGTGTGGCGCTGGAGTAGCTGCTACCTCTTGAGCTCTGCGTTGGTTTTCCCTTGAAGAGGAAAGGGTGATGCAGCAAAGTAGCGTAAGTATTTCCCTCAGTTTTGAGAACCAAGGTATCAATCCAGTAGGAGGCTACACGCAAGTCCCTCGTACCTACACAAGCAAATAAGAACCTTGCAACCAACGTGATAAAGGGGTTGTCAATCCCTTCATGACCACTTGCAAAAGTGAGATCTGATAGAGATAATAATAAGATAAATATTTTTGGTATTTTAATGATATACATTGGAAAGTAAAGATTGCAAAATAAAGTAGATCGAAAACTTATATGATGGAAAATAGACCCGGGGGCCATAGGTTTCACTAGTGGCTTCTCTCAAGATAGCATAAGTATTACGATGGGTGAACAAATTACTGTCGAGCAATTGATAGAAAAGTGCATAGTTATGAGAATATCTAGGCATGATCATGTATATAGGCATCACGTCCGCGATAAGTAGATCGAAATGATTCTGCATCTACTACTATTACTCCACACATCGACTGCTATCCAGCATGCATCTAGAGTATTAAGTTCATAAGAACAGAGTAACGCATTAGGCAAGATGACATGATGTAGAGGGATAAACTCAAGCAATATGATATAAAATCCATCTTTTTATCCTCGATGGCAACAATACAATACGTGCCTTGCTGCCCCTGCTGTCACTGGGAAAGGACACCGCAAGATTGAACCCAAAGCTAAGCACTTCTCCCATTGCAAGAAAGATCAATCCAGTAGGCCAAACCAAACTGATAATTTGAAGAGACTTGCAAAGATAACAAATCATACATTAAAGAATTCAGAGGAGATTCAAATATTGTTCATAGATAATCTTGATCATAAACCCACAATTCATTGGATCTCGAAAAACACACCGCAAAAAGAATTACATCGAATAGATCTCCAAGAAGATTGAGGAGAACTTTGTATTGTGATTCAAAGAGAGAGAATAAGCCATCTAGCTAATAACTATGGACCCGAAGGTCTGAGGTAAACTACTCACACTTCATCAGAGAGGCTCTGGTGTTGATGTAGAAGCCCTCCATGATCGATTCCCCCTCCGGCGGAGCGCCGGAAAAGGCCCCAAGATGGGATCTCACGGGTACGGAAGGTTGCGGCGGTGGAAATAGGGTTTCATGGTGCTCTTGATTGTTTTCAGGGTATGTGGATATATATAGGCGAAAGAAGTCGGTCAGGGGAGCAACGAGGGTCCCACGAGGGTGGGGGGCGTGCCCACCCCTTGGGGCGCGCCTCCCTACCTCGTTGCCACCTCGTTTGTTCCTTGACGTCCACTCCAAGTCTCCTGGATTGAGTTTGTTCCAAAAATAACTCTCTTGAAGATTTCATTCCGTTTGGACTCCGTTTGATATTCCTTTTCTGCGAAACACTGAAATAGGCAAAAATAGCAATTTGGGCTGGGCCTCCGGTTAATAGGTTAGTCCCAAAAATAATATAGAAGTGCTTAGTAAATCCCATTAAACATCCAAAACAGGTAATATAATAGCATGGAACAACAAAAAATTATTGATATGTTGGAGACGTATCAAGCATCCCCAAGCTTAATTCCTTCTCGTCCTCGAGTAGGTAAATGATAAAAACAGAATTTTTGATGTGGAATGCTACCTAGCATATTTCTCAATGTAATTTTCTTTATTGTGGCATGAATGTTCAGATCCGAAAGATTCTAGACAAAAGTTTAATATTTACATAAAAAATAATAATACTTCAAGCATACTAACAAAGCAATCATGTCTTCTCAAAATAACATGGCCAAACAAAGTTATCCCTACAAAATCATATAGTCTGGCCATGCTCCATTTTCATTACACCAAGTATTTCATCATGCACAACCCCGTTGTTAGTCAAGCAATTGTTTCATAATTTTTGTGTTCTCAAACCTTTTCAACTTTCACGCAATACATGAGCGTGAGCCGTGTATTTAACACTATAGGTGGAATAGAATATGGTGGTTGTGGAGAAGACAAAAAGAAGGAGAAAGTCTCACATCAACTAGGCAAATTAATGGGCATGAATGTTCAGATCCAAATGATTCAAGATAAAAGTTCATATTGACATAAAAATAGTAATACTTCAAGCATACTAACAAGTAATCATGTCTTATCAAAATAGCATAGCCAAAGAAAGCTTATCCCTACAAAATCATATAGTTAGGCCATGCATCATTTTCGTCACACAAAATGCTCCCATCATGCACAACCCCCTGTTTCAACCAAGCAATTGGTTCGTACTTTTTAATGCGCTTCAGCTTTTTCAACCCTCACACAATACATGAGCGTAAGCCATGGATATAGTACTATGGGTGGAGTAGAGTATGATGATAGGGATTATGTGGAGAAGACAAAAAAGGAGAAAGTCTCATATTGATGAGGCTAATCAACGGGCTATGGAGATGCCCATCAATTGATGTCAACACGAGGAGTAGGGATTGCCATGCAACTGATGCACTAGAGTTGTAAATGTATGAAAGCTCATCAAAAGAAACTAAGTAGGTGTGCATCCAACTTGCTTGCTCACGAAGACCTAGGGTATTTTGAGGAAGCCCATCATTGGAATATACAAGCCAAGTTGTATAATGAAAAATTCCCACTAGTATATGAAAGTGACAACATAGGAGACTCTCTATCATGAAGATCATGGTGCTACTTTGAAGCACAAGTGTGGTAAAAGGATAGTAACATTTTCCCTTCTCTCTTTTTCTCTCATTTTCTTCTCGTTTTTTTTATTTTGGTGGGCTTTTTTGGCCTCTTTTTTATTTGGGCTTCTTTGACCTCTTTTATTTTTCATAAAGTCCGGAGTCTCATCCCGACTTGTGGGGGGAATCATAGTCTCCATCATCCTTTCCTCACTTGGGACAATGATCTAATAATGGAGATCATCACACTTTTATTTATTTACAACTCAAGAATTACAAGTCAATGCTTAGAACAAAATATGACTCCATGTGAATGCCTCCGGCGGTGTACCAGGATATGAAATGAATCAAGAGCGACATGTATGAAAGAATTAAGAAGGTGGCTTTGCCACAAATAAGATGTCAACTACATGATCATGCAAAAAGCAACATGACAATGATGGAGTGTGTCATAATAAACGGAATGGTGGAAAGTTGCATGGCAATATATCTCGGAATGGCTATGGAAATGCCATGATAGGTAGGTATGGTGGCTGTTTTGAGGAAGATATAAGGAGGTTTATGTGTGATAGAGCGTATCGTATCACGGGGTTTGGATGCACCGATGAAGTCTGCACCAACTCTCAAGGTGAGAAAGGGAAATGCACGGTACCGTAGAGGCTAGCAATGATGGAAGGGTAAGAGTGCGTATAATCCATGGACTCACATTAGTCATAAAGAACTCATATACTTATTGCAATAGTTTATTATCCCTCGAAGCAAAGTACTACTACGCATGCTCCTAGGGGAAGGGTTGGCAGGACTTAACCATCGCGCGATCCCGACCTCCACTCATAAGGAAGGCAATCAAAGAGCACCCCATGCTACAAATTTGTCACACAACTTTTACCATACGTGCATGCTACTGGACTTGCCAACTTTAACACAAGGATTTCTCAGTTTCATAATTATCCAACTAGCATTACTCTAACATTACCACCTTTATATCTCAAAACAATTATCAAGCATCAAATTTCTCATAGTATTCAATGCACTCTATATGATAGCTTTTATTATACCCAACTTGGATGCCCATCATATTAGGACCAATTTTATAACCAAAGCAAATGCCATGCTGTTCTAAAAGACTCTCAAAATAATATAAGTGAAGCATGAGAGATCAATAATTTATATAAAATAAAACCATCGCCGTGCTATAAAAAGATATAAGTGAAGCACTAGAGCAAAATTGTCTAGCTCAAAAGATATAAGTGAAGCACATAGAGTATTCTAATAAATTCCGATTCATGTGTGTCTCTCCAAAAGGTGTGTACAGAAAGGATGACTGTGGTAAACTAAAAAGCAAAGACTCAAATCATACAAGACGCTCCAAGCAAAACACATATCACGTGGTGAATAAAAATATAGCATCAAGTAAAGTTACCGATGGACGAAGACGAAAGAGGGGATGCCTTCCGGGGCATCCCCAAGCTTAGGATTTTGGTTGTCCTTGAATTTTACCTTGGGGTGCCTTGGGAATCCCCAAGCTTAGGCTCTTGCCACTCCTTATTCCATAATCCATCAAATCTTTACCCAAAACTTGAAAACTTCACAACACAAAAG
Organism: Triticum timopheevii; assembly: GCA_963921465.1. NCBI lineage: Eukaryota > Viridiplantae > Streptophyta > Magnoliopsida > Poales > Poaceae > Triticum > Triticum timopheevii. The sequence goes on from OY997264.1 coordinate 353,977,028, forward strand.
TCAACAGAAAATCTCATGAGCTCCGTTAGTGCAAGAAAGCAAACCACCACTTTAAGGTACTGTAATTAACTCATTTTTTATTTATATTGGTGTTAAACCTACTGTATTCCAACTTCTCTATGGTTCATACCCCCCGATACTAGCCATAGATTCATCAAAATAAGCAAACAACACACGAAAAACAGAATCTGTCAAAAATAGAACAGTCTGTAGTAATCTGTAACTTTCGAATACTTATGGAACCCTAAAATTCCTACCAAAATAGGAAGTCCTAGGAAATGTTTCTATTAATATACTGCAAAAATAATCAACTAAAAATCACGTTTCTGTGATTTACTAAAATTATTCTCGTGCGTGTAAAAGTTTCTGTTTTTCAGCAAGATCAAATTAACTAACATCATAGGTTATCCTATAGTTTCTACTTGGCACAAACACTAATTCAAATATAAAATCACATCTAAACAGAAGCTAGATGAATTATTTAATACTAAGCAGGAACAAAAAGCAAGGAACAAAAATAAAATTGGGTTGCGTCCCAACAAGCACTATCGTTTAACGCCCCTAGCTAGGCATAAAAGCGAGAATAGACCTAAGTATTACCATCTTTAGGATTTGTCTTTTTAATGGAGTTATGCTCGTATCCGAAAGGTTCCTTGCATTTTCCTTCATGCTCGGAGATCTTTAGATCTAGAGCATCCAACCGCTTATTGCAAAGCGTAATCAAAGTATTCATTTGGTTGAGATTCCCACCAACATTTTTAAGTGGTTCAATAGATTTTTGCAATTCACATAATTTCTCTAAGATTTGGGTTCCTTCTTGAGTAAGGGGTGGTCCCTTTTGTAGGGGAAGTACTCCTACTATCCCCTCTATAATTTCATAAGCAAAACTAGGATCAGTTTCAATAGAATTCCCTTTGGCGGCAAAATCAAGGAGTTGTCTATGGGATATGGTCAGCCCAACATAAAAATTGCGAAGTAAAATCTTAAAATCTCCTTCTATATGGCAACTACAATAGGATTCTAATATCCCATACCAAGCATCTTTTAAGTTTTTTCCTTGTCTTTGTTTGAAGTGGAGAACTTCAAAATTGGGGGACGAAGGAATGAAGACAGAGCTAGCCATGACGACGAAATAAACGATCTAAAACACGAGCACACAAGAAGCAAGCAAAAAAGAGGCGAACGGGAAAAAGAGGGCGAATAAAATGGCAAGGGTAAAGTGGGGGAGAGGAAAACAAGAGGAAAATGGCAAATAATGTAATGCGAGGGATAGAGTTTGTGATGGATACTTGGTATGTCTTGACTTGAGCGTAGACCTCCCTAGCAACGGCGCCCGAAATCCTTCTTGCTACCTCTTGAGCACTGCATTGGTTTTCCCTTGAAGAGGAAAGGGTGATGCAGCAAAGTAGCATAAGTATTTTCCTCAGTTTTGAGAACCAAGGTATCAATCCAGTAGCAGGCTACACGCAAGTCCCTCATACCTACACAAACAAATAAGAACCTTGCAACCAACGCGATAAAGGGGTTGTTAATCCCTTCATAGCCACTTGCAAAAGTGAGATCTGATAGAGATAATAATAAGATAAATATTTTTGGTATTTTTATGATATAGATTGGAAAGTAAAGATTGCAAAATAAAGTAGATCGGAAACTTATATGATGGAAAATAGACCCGGGGGCCATAGGTTTCACTAGTGGCTTCTCTCAAGATAGCATAAGTATTACGGTGGGTGGACAAATTACTGTTGAGGAATTTACAGAAAAGTGCATAGTTATGAGAATATCTAGGCATGATCATGTATATAGGCATCACGTCCATGACAAGTAGATAGAAACGATTCTACATCTACTACTATTACTCCACACATCGACCGCTATCAAGCATGCATCTAGAGTATTAAGTTCATAAGAACAGAGTAACACATTAGGCAAGATGACATGATGTAGACGGATAAAATCAAGCAATATGCTATAAACCCCATCTTTTCATACTCGATGGAAACAATACAATACGTGCCTTGCTGCCCCTGCTGTCACTAGGAAAGGACACCGCAAGATTGAGCCGAAAGCTAAGCACTTCTCCCACTGCAAGAAAGATCAATCTAGTAGGCCAAACCAAACTGATAATTCAAAGAGACTTGCAAAGATAATCAATCATACATAAAAGAATTCAGAGGAGATTCAAATATTATTCATAGATAATCTTGATCATAAACCTACAATTCATCGATCTCGACAAACACACCGCAAAAAGAATTACATCGAATAGATCTCCAAGAAGATCGAGGAGAACTTTGTATTGAGATTCAAAGAGAGAGAAGAAGCCATCTAGCTAATAACTATGGACCCCAAGGTCTGAGGTAAACTACTCACACTTCATCGGAGAGGCTATGGTGTTGATGTAGAAGCCCTCCGTGATTGATTCCCCCTCTGGTGGAGCACCGGATAAGGCCCCAAGATGGGATCTCACGGGTACAGAAGGTTGCGGGGGTGGAAATAGGGTTTCGTGGTGCTCCTCGATGTTTTCAGGGTATGTGGATATATATAGGTGAAAGAAGTCGGCCAGGGGAGCCACGAGAGGCCCACGAGGGTGGGGCGCGCCTCCCTGCCTCTTGGCCGCCTCGTTTGTTCCTTGACGTCCACTCCAAGTCTCTTGGATTGTGTTTGTTCCAAAAATAACTCTCTCGAAGTTTTCATTCCGCTTGGACTCCGTTTGATATTATTTTTCTGTGAAACACTAAAATAGGAAAAAAAGAGCAATTTGGGCTGGGCCTCCGGTTAATAGGTTAGTCCCAAAAATAATATAAAAGTTCTTAGTAAAGCCCATTAAACATCCAAAATAGGTAATATAATAGCATGGGACAATAAAAAATTATAGATACATTGGAGACATATCAGTAGCCGCCTCGGCAACTGCGTATCACTAATGTGGGCGGCAGACGGACGGACGGACGACACTTTTGTCATTTTAAGGCGGAGCAATCGCCTGCAAGGCGAAAAGCGCGCGCGGGTGAGGGAGGCAGTCTAGGTGGGCCAGGGCAGTCAGACTCGTGCTTGGCAGCGGGTCTGTCCAGCAGCCGGTCATGCTGGCTCGCCAGCGAGCTCGTGAAGCTGAGCGACGACAATCAGACGATGGACGTAGCTTCCGACCAGGAGCCAGCGCCACTGTCCAAGCTGGTTCATGCTGTGTTCACCATAGAGAAGGTGTGGCCGCACTTCGACGCCCTAATGGCGGAAGAGCTACCAGCGCAGGAGGACCCGTGTTGCAACCTCCGTCTCCTCAACGAGAACCGGTGAACAAGCGAACGACATTGCCGTCGCAGACATGTGGCCCTATGATCCTGGCTTCCCAAATGAGAAACGGGCGCTGTATCAGACCATCCGTAGGGACTGCTAGGCCCTCTCCGTCGTCCTTCGAGTTGTTGTGCTCGCCGTGGCGCCGCCGTCTCGGGTTGTCAACATGGTCAACGGACATGAGGAATGAGGAGATGACTTTACTTGGAGAGGATGACAGTGGGGACCCACCAGGGGGTGTGGGCAAGTGCCTCCTTATTATATACAACTATAATTTTTTTGCTTCCTCCTGGTTTCCTGACATCATGGTCCCACACCATTGTCAACCTATGTAGTCAATAAATGAGAGAATTGCACAAGGAGCGGCCGACAGCTGGGACCAAGCAGCTCAGCAGTATTTGTGTTTTTGCGGTGTGAGCATTGCAGAGTTTTCCTTGTGTGATGTTTTCGTTGTTTGTTCAGAGGAGAGCGGGGTATTAACTGGGCGGGTTGTGGCCTGTCTATTCCAGGCCAGATATTCTAGCCCAGATATTAATTTTTTTCAAGCTGAAAATGGCTAGCCCAGCTATACTTTTTTTTGAGGAATACCCAGGCAAGGTCAACTTGTTATTCTCCGCCCCGTTGGGCTGCAAATCTTTCCTAGGAGGGATGCATTAGGCTTAACAAGAAAATGGGCTTTAAGAAATAATAAATGGGATGTAATTATAAAAACTGGGAGTAACTATAAAAAAGGCACCAAACACGTAATTACTTTATGGAATATTATTTTTGGATTTTGAAAATTTTAATTTCATCAATTGTTGCGCGCGCAATGTTTCGTTGGATTTTTACGTAATACAAATTTATATTGAAATTGTATTTAATCTGACTAGAAATTTTGGGATAAAAATATTTCGGATCTCATCAAAATGTGGGAAATTTTAAGGAATTATGTTTTGAACGGTTGGTTGAAATTATTAGTCGTTGTCCTAGCTAGAAAATGGGTTGTACTTTTCACAAACTATAAATGGGCTGTAATAAATTCCATTAGAATTAAAAAATGGGCTGTACATTCTTACAAATCTCAAATGGGCTATAAGTTCTCTGCCAGACATGGGCCTACTAAGTTAACGCGTCCCCTCAAAAAAAAAATAAGTTGACACGTATGCAAGGCTTTGTCAACTTATAGTCAACACACGGTTCTAGCAGCAGTGGCCATTGGATGTCCATCCAACGGATGTCGTACTTCTTCTTCAATCTCGGATATTCTAGCTTCACCCGCCCAAAAAGTGATTCCTCCCCCTGACATCTGGGGCGCACCTTTTCGGAAGCTGACCTATGGGCCTACTAAGTTGACGCGTACCAAGGGCTTTGTCAACTTAGTCAATATAATCGATTCTAGCTGCAGTGACCGTACGATGTCCATCCAACGGCCATCATGCTTCTTCAACCCCTGGTCTTCTTGCTCCAGCCGCCCAAAGCAGCGCTGGTCGTACCGCCTGCTCATGCCTCCCGTGGCCGGATGTGCTGCCGCAGAGGCCTCACCGCCCCCTACTACTCCCACCGCTGGCCAGGCCATACCTCCACTCACCCACACCCCCTGTTATTCCACGGCGACGGCAGCCTCACACCGGAGCAGAACCAGTTAAACCTCATACACCTCTCTGTCTACGATTCTACTCCCGCGTCTTCCCATCTCCGACTCGTTGCTATCTGGGGCCTCGTCGTCGTCCACCACCTTGGATGCGCTCGACGCGGAGTTGTCAACATGGTCAACAAACGATATCCATCGGAAGTAGATTGTGCGTGGAGAGGCTGACAGCTGGGTACACGGCCACACGCAAGGAAATGCCTCCTTATTAAGCGCAAAATAATGATTCCTCCACCTGACAGCTAGGATCCACCAGAAGGGCCTCTGTAATTCATGAAAAAACGTTCCCCCCACTGATAGGTCAGACCCACCAGCTATATCTTCACACGCAAGAAAGTGCATCCTTATTACGCACAAAAGAATGAATACCCCTCTGCTAGCTGGGACCCACCATAGTGGGAGGCTGGCTTGTTGGCCTACTAAGTTGACGGGGACGGAGGGCTTTGTCAACTTAGTCAATATGAACAATTATAGCTCCAATGACCGTCCGATGTCCATCCAATGGTCGTAGTGCTTCTTCAACCTCTAGTCTTCTTGCTCTAGCCACCCAAACCAGCGTCGGTCGTGCCGCGTGCTCCTGCCTCCCGTGGCCGGCTGTGATGCCGCGGAGGCCTCACCCCCCTACTACTCCCACCGCTGGCCAGGCCGTCCCTCTACTCACCCACAGCCCCTGTTATTCTGCGGCGACAACAGCCTCACACCGCAGCCGAACCAGTGAACCCTCGTACTCCTCTCGGCGTGGGCATCCACTGCCGCATCTTCCCCGGCTCCGCGTCGTCCCCTTCCTAGGCCTCGCCGTCGTCCACCGCCCTAGTGCTCTCTGTGCGGCATGGTCAGCGTGGTCAAGGAACGACTTCCATCGGAAAAGTACTGTACGTGGAGAGGCTGACAGCTGGGTCCACGGCAGCCACAAGGAAGTGCCTCCTTATTACGCGCAAAATAATTATTCCTCCACCTGACAGCAGGGACCCACCGGACAGGCCACCGTATTTCATGAAAAAAACGTTTCCCCCCTGACTACTGGGACCCACCAGCTACCTCTTCGCACGCAAGGAAGTGCGTCCATATTACGGGCAAAAAAAATGATTCGCCCCCCTGACTACTAGGACCCACCAGCTACATCTTCGCACGCAAGGAAGTGCCTGACAGTCGGGACCCACCTGGTCGAAGCGTACGTAGTGTTGTCATTCTAGTCGTGAATGTGTACATACATACTGGTCGATGTAGAGGTGCGCACGTGTTGTAGTAGAGGCGCGCACGTAGCATGTACACGTACGTACTGCAACCAAGGTGCAAGAAAGTAAATACTGCCATGCATGTACATACGGGCGGGGTCTCGAACGCCTACTCACGCATACGTAAGGCCAGGGCTCGTGTACATGGCTGGGTCGGAACGAAGAAACTACATCATTGTCATGTTCATGGGAGCCAACGAAATGTGTCGTGTTCATCGGGAGGCAACGAAACGTGTGCTGTTCATCGGGAGCCAACCGGCTTGGACGGAACAGCCGATTGAAACGAGGCCTGGCGTACCGTAGAACGGAGGAAACGGCCTTGTGTTTGACCATCCATGGTTGAAACGGGATCCTGTTCATCGGGAGGGGTCTGGCGTACCGCAAAACAGAGGAAACAGACTTCTGTTGGACCTCCTTGGTCAAACGGGGTCCTGTTGATCGGGAGGGGTGTGGCGTACCGCAAAACGGAGGAAACAGACTTGTGTTGGAGCACTACGATCGAAACGGGGGTCCTGTTCATCGGGAGGGGTGTGGCGTACCGCAAAACAGAGGGAACAGACTTGTGTTGGAGCACTACGATCGAAACGGGGGTCCTGTTCATCGGGAGGGGTGTGGCGTACCGCAAAACGGGACTCCACGGGATACTGTTCATCTCCACCGTCGACCTCCTCCAGCCTCCACGGGCTACTGTTCATCCACCGTCGACCTCCGCCAGCCTCCACCTGTGACTGTTCATCCACGGGCTCCTGTTCATCCAGCCTCCACTGCGCGCTCCTCCACCGGCTACTGTTCAACCAGCCCTCTCCATGGGGTCCTGTTCAACCACCTCTCCACGGGCTACTGTTCATCCAGCCCTCCATCGGGTATTGTTCAACCAGCCCTCCACCGGCTACTGTTCAACCTTCCCTCCACGGGGTCCTGTTCATCCAGCCCTCCACGGGGTCCTGTTCATCCACACCCAACTGGCTCGATCGATCGGGGTCCTGTTCATCTAGCGGCAACACCACGGGGTCCTGCTCATCCAACCCCCACCGGGAACTGTTCATCCAAACCCCCAGCAACGCTCACTGTTCATCCAGAGGCAGCATCGATCGGCTTTAGTTAGCATCAGTAGCGAAGGAATCGCTCTGTTTCTCGGGTTCAGTAATGCGTAGCCTGCAGTGCAATTGCTCGGGTTCAGTTAGGCGACACCTTGCTCGAGTTCAGTTAGAGCCCAACGCCTCGCACCCACGCGCGTACGTGTACGAGAGAAATGCGCATCGCTCGGCCCCCGACCACCCACCGTCACCGGGAACTCCCCAATATTTTCCTCGCCCTCGCTTCTACCACGGTTTTTTCCGTCATGCACGGCCCATAGAATGTCATGCAGCTGCGTCTCCGGCCCACCCAGGACGAAAAGCCCATTTTCTATCATGATTTTTTGTCATAGAAGTAGGAGCCCACCACATCTATGATGATACCGGGTTTTGTCACAATTATCGTCATAGAAGTGTCATAAGTATGATAGGAAAAAATTCGTTCGGTCCAAAATGTCACGGATGTGTTTTTTTTTTGTAGTGCTTTGTTCTATAGATACCCAAATATTCTCCCTATACTAGAAGGCACACCAAAAATACTTTTCAGCTGTTGCAAGCTTCTATTCCCGTAAGATTCCATCTTGGGGCCTTTTCCGACGCTCCGCCAGAGGCGGATTCGATCACGAAGGGCCTCTACATCAACCTTGCTCCCCTTCCGATGAAGCGTGAGTAGTTTACCACAGACCTAAGGGTCCATAGCTAGTAGCTAGATGGCTTCTTGCCTCTCTTTGATCTTCAATACAATGTTCTCCTTGACGTTCTTGGAGTTCTATTTGGTGTAATCTTATTTTGCAGTGCGTTTGTCGAGATCCGATGAATTGTGGATTTATGATCAGATTATCTATGAATATTATTTGAGTGTTCTCTGAACTCTTTTATCCATGATTAAGATATCTTTGTATTTCTCTTCGAGCTATCGGTTTGGTTTGGCCAACTAGATTGGTTTTTCTTGCAATGGTAGAGGTGCTTAGTTTTGGGTCAATCTTGCGGTGTACTCACCAAGTGATAGAAGGGGCAGCGAGGCAAGTATTGCATTATTGCCATCAAGGATAAAAAGATGGGGTTTATATCATATTGCTTGAGTTTATACCTCTACATCATGTCATCTTGCTTAAAGCATTACTCTGTTCTTATGAACTTAATACTCTAGATGTAGGCAGGAGTCGGTCGATGTGTGGAGTACTAGTAGTAGATGCAGAATCGTTTCGGTCTACTTGTCACGGACGTGATGCCTAAATTCATGATCATTGCCTTAGATATCGTCATAATTATGCACTTTCTATCAATTTCTCAACAATAATTTGTTTACCCAGCGTATGTTTTATTCAAGAGAGAAGCCTCTAGTTAAACGTATGGCCCCGGGTCTATTTTCCATCATATATTTTCAGATCTATAAACCCCAAAACCCAAAAATACCTTGCTGCAATTTATTTATATTTACTTTAATTTTCTCTTTTATTTATCTTTTATACCAATCTCTATTAGATCCACTCTTGTTCGTGACCATGAAGGGATTAACAACCCCTTTTTCGCGTTGCGTGCAAGTGTTTGATAGTTTGTGTAGGTGTGTACATTGGAGACTTGCTCGTGCCTCCTACTAGATTGATACCTTGTTTCTTAACTGAGGGAAATACTTATCTCTAGTTTGCTGCATCACCCTTTCCTCTTTAAGGGAAAAATTAACCCAAGCTCAAGAAATAGCAGGGAGAATTTCTCGCGCTGTTGTCGGGGAAGTTCTACGTCAAGCCTACCAAGTACATATCATAAACTCTCATCTCTTGCACTTACATTATTTGCCATTTTCCTCTCATTTTCCTCTCCCCTACTTCTGAAACATTTTCAGAAAAACACAAAAGTATTTGCCTTTTTATTCGCCCTTCTTTCATTCGCCTTTTTGTTTGCTTTCCTTTTGCTTGTGTGCTAGATTGCTTGCTTTCCTTCATGGCTCAACCTAAGGGCCTTGATTTTTACTATACAAAGTTGGAAGAGATTGAAAACGATACCAAAATCGTCATGTCCTTACAATTCGAGCATAATAGTTCTTTAGGAACGAACTTAAGGAACAAACTATGATGGATTATATTAATAAAGAGCTTGATGATGTTACAAATGAAATTTATGGTCTTAAATCTCAATCTTCTCATATTGAAAATTTGGTAGGCCAAATTTTCGATAAACAAACTACTTTGGTAAACAAGATGGGCGCTATACCAGAGTCTTTGAATAATGATGAAGATCTTAAAGTGATTGGTGTGACTCCTATTGAATCTTTGTTTCCTAATATAAAACTTGATCAAGATGGGACTGGATATGAGTCAACTTTAGCTAGAAGGCGTCCCAATAATTTGAAGGGTTAATATCTTATTGAAATATTTGATAAAAGTGGATTGGAGAGGTCAAAACTTTAGGTAGCGATGAACCCGCTCTTTTGGATTTCAAGGACATTAATTATGATAATTGCTCTTTGATTGAGTGTATTTCCTTGTTACAATCTATGCTTAATTCACACCATGCTTATAATCAAAATAAAGTTTTTACTAACATATCGTTGATGCTATGATAAAATCGTTGGAAGAAAAACTTGAATTGGAAGTTTCTATCCCTAGAAAGCTTTATGATGAGTGAGAACCTACTATTAAGATTAAAGTTAAAGATTATGAGTGCAATGCTTTGTGTGATTTGGGTGCTAGTGTTTCCACTATTCCGAAAACTTTATGTGATGTGCTCGGTTTACAAAAATTTGATGATTGTTATTTGAATTTGCATCTAGTGGATTCCACTATTAAGAAACCTATGGGAAGGATTAATGATGTTATTATTGTTGCAAATAGGAATTATGTGCCCTTATATTTTATTGTGCTTGATATAGATTGCAATCCTACATGTCCTATTATTCTTGGCAATTATTGATATGAAAGAAGGAACCATTAGATTTCAATTTTCGTTAAGGAAGGGCATGAAACACTTTCCAAGAAATAAAGTCAAATTGCCATATGAATCTATTATGAGAGCTACTTATGGATTGCATACCAAAGATGACAATACGTAGATCTATGTTTAATGCCTAGCTAGGGGCGTTAAACAATAGCACTCATTGGGAGGCAAACCAATTTTTATTTTTTTTTATGTTTTTTGCTTTTGCTACTATTCTTCAGTAAATAAACATTATTACCTCTGTAGTAATTGTATTTTGGTGTTTCAATTAGTGTTTGAGCCAAGTAAGACCTTTGGGATGGTCTATGGTGATAGTTGATTTGATTTTGCTGAAAAACGGAAACTTTTGCGCTCGTTGCCAGAATTCTAAAAAATCACCGAAGCGTACTTTTGATCTGATTTTTTTATGCAAGATTGATATATAAATTTCCTAGATTGTCCTAATTTTTCATAATTTTTGTATTTACATAAGTATATGAAGTTTCCAGATTATTACAGATTGTTCTCTTTTTGACAGATTCTGTTTTCTATGTGTTGTTTTCTTATTTTGATGAATCTATGGGTAGTATCGAGGGGTATGAACCTTGGAGAAGATGGAATATAGTATAAATTACACCAATATAAATTTAGAATGGGTTCACAACAGTACTTAAAGTGGTGATTTGCTTTATTATACTAACGGATCTTATGAGTTTCCTCTTGAGTTTTGTGTTGTGAAGTTTTCAAGTTTTGGGTAAAGATTTGATGGACTATGGAATAAGGAATGGCAGGAGCCTAAGCTTGGGGATGCCCAAGGCACCCCAAGGTACTATTCAAGGATAAACCAACATCTAAGCTTGGGGATGCCCCAGATGGCATCCCCTCTTTTGGCTTCAATCCATCGGTAAATTTACTTGAGGCTATATTTTTATTCACCACATGATATGTGTTTTTCTTGGAGCGTATTGTATGATATGAGTCTTTGATTTTTAGTTTGACACAATCATCCTTGCTGTACACACCTTTTGATAGGGACACTCTTTAATCGTGAATTTATAAGAATACTCTATGTGCTTCACTTATATCTTTTGAGCTAGGCAGTTTGCTCTAGTGCTTCACTTATATCTTTTTAGAGCACGGCGGTGGTTTTATTTTATAGAAATTGTTGAACTCTCATGCTTCACTTATATTATTTTGAGAGTCTTAAAACAACATGGTAATTTTCTTAGGTTATGAATTTAGTCCTAATATGATGGGCATCCAAGAGGGATATAATAAAAACTTTCATATAAAGAGCATTGAATAATATGAGAAGTTTGATTCCTTGCATTTGTTTTGAGATATAAAGATGGTGATATTAGAGTCATGCTAGTAAGTAATTGTGGATTGGTAGAAATACTTGCATTAAAGTGTGTGATTCTCGTAGCATGCACGTATGATGAACCGTTATTTGATGAAGTCGGAGCATGATTTATTTTTTGATTGTCATCCTTGTGTGGAGGTCGGGAGCGCGCGATGGTTAACTCCTACGAACCTCTCCCCTAGGAGCATGCGTATTAGTACTTTGCTTCAAAGGATAATAAACTTTTGCAATAAGTAGGTGAGTTCTTTATGACTAATGTTGAGTCCATGGATTATACGCACTCTCACCCTTCCACCATTCCTAGCCTCTCTGGTACCGGGCAACTTTCGCCGGTGCATGCTACCTCTTGAGCATGCGTTGGTTTTCCCTTGAAGAGGAAAGGGTGATGCAGCAAAGTAGCGTAAGTATTTCCCTCAGTTTTGAGAACCAAGGTATCAATACAGTAGGAGACAACGCACAAGTCACCTAGTACCTGCACAAACAATCAAGAACCTTGCAATCAACGCGATAAAGGGGTTGTCAATCCCTTCACGGTCACTCGCAAAAAGTGAGATCTGATAAAAATAGTAAAGTAAATATTTTTGGTATTTTTATTGTATAGATTGGAAACTAAAGATTGAAAATAGTAAACGAGATGCGATATAATGGAAAGGAGATGTAATATAATAAGAAAGAGATGTAATATAATAGGAAAGAGACCCGGGGACAAGCAATACATGAGCACTATAGGTGGAATAGAATGGTGGTTGTGTAGAAGATAGTCTCACATCAACTTGGCGTATCAATGGGATATGGAGATGCCCATCAATAGATATCAATGTGAGTGAGTAGGGATTGCCATGCAACGGATGAACTAGAGCTATAAGTGTATGAAAGCTCAACAAAAGAAACTAAGTGGGTGTGCATCCAACTTGCTTGCTCACGAAGACCTAGGGCACTTTGGAGGAAGCCCATCATTGGAATATACAAGCCAAGTTCTTATAATGAAAATTCCCACTAGTATATGAAAGTGACAACATAGGATAGTCTCTATCATGAAGATCATTGTGCTACTTTGAGGCACAAGTGTGGTAAAAGTTATTCACTCATAGGCGCCAAGGGGGTACTGGATGACGAGGACGGATCTACCAGCGCCCCCGAGCCCAAGGGGGCTGCACCAGCCAAGAAGAAGCAGCTATTCACTCAGGAGAAGGCGGAAACCAAGCAGGTACTGGATGACGAGGACGGATCTACCAGCGCCACCTTCACCATAAGCGCCAACCTCGAGCCCGAATAGGAGGAAGCCTTGGTGAAGTTCCTACGCGCGAACAAGAAGGTATTCGCGTGGGAACCAGATCAGCTAGCAGGGGTCCCGAGGGGCGTAATCGAGCATCACCTCAACATGTGCCCCAACGTGCGCCCCGTGAAGCAGAAGGCGAGGCGGCAGTCCACTGAGAAGCAAGCTTTCATCGTCCAAGAGACCCGCAAGTTGGAGGCGGCAGGGGTCATTCGCGAGGTCCGCTACCCAGATTAGCTGGCTAACCCAGTTGTCGTGCCGAAGAAGGGGGAAAGGAGCGCATGTGTGTCGACTTCACCAACCTCAACAAGGCCTGCCCGGAGGATCCATTCCCGCTCCCTCGCATCGACCAGATCGTCGACTCCACCGTTGAGTGCAACTTGTTGTGCTTCCTGGATGCCTTCTCCGGCTACCACCAGATCAAGATGGCAGTAGAAGATGTAGAAAAGACGGCTTTCCTGACCCCGTGCGGGGTGTACTGCTATACGTGCATGCCGTTCGGGTTGCGCAATGCCGGTGCGACCTTTCAGCGGCTGATGCACATCGCCTTGGGTCGGCAGCTCGGGAGGAATGCTGAAGCTTATGTTGATGACATTGTGGTGAAGTCTCGGGAGGCAAAAACCCTGATACAAGACTTGGAGGAAACCTTCGCGAGCCTTAACGAAGTGGACCTACGGCTCAACCCGGAGAAACGTGTGTTTGGAGTCCCCTCGGGCAAGCTCCTGGATTTCCTCGTATCCCACTGAGGCATCGAGGCCAACCCAGAAAAGGTAAAAGCAGTTGAGGACATGAGCCTGCCGAAGACCCTCAGAGAGATGCAGAAGCTCACCGGGCGCGTGACCGCACTAGGGAGTTTCATCTCCAAGCTGGGGGAACGAGCCCTGCCCTTCTTCAAGCTGATGAAGAAGAAGGGCCCCTTTGAATGGACTGAAGAGGCCGACAAGGCATTCCAGGATCTCAAAAGGTACTTAACCAGCCCTCCGGTTATGGTGGCTCCACGTCCTCAAGAGCCCCTGGTGCTCTACCTTGCGGCCACCCCCTACTCTGCCAGCGCAGCCCTGGTGGCTGTTAGGGAGGAGCGTAGGACCAAGACCACGGCAATCGTCCGGGTTAAAGCAAAGAAGGACCAAGAGGGCCTCACAGAGACCGCGACTGCAGCCGAGAAGGACCAGCCACCGCAGGGAAGCACACCCAGGACAGAAGAGGCCGACCAGCCGCCTAGGGCTCCATTGTCTCAGGAGGCGCCCCAGCCTCCGGAGGGCGCCAGCACTCCCCACCTCATCGAGCACCCTGTGTACTTCGTCAGCACGGTGTTGCGGGATGCGAGGGCGTGGTACCCCATGCCTTAGAAACTCCTCCTCGCACTGCTGGTAGCCTCGCGCAAGCTGCGGCACTATTTCCAAGGCCATCCCATCAACGTCATCTCAGCATATCCCTTGGAAAGGGTGCTCAGAAGCCCCAACTCAGCCGGAAGACTCGCTGAGTGGAACATCGTGCTGCAAGCATTTCAGATAGAATTCAGCACAACCAGAGGCATCAAGGGGGCCGCGCTTGCGGACTTCGTGGCTGAATGGACGGAAGCGCCAGGCCTTGAGGCTGGCGAGGATTGATCACTCTCCCCAGGAAGCAAGGCACCGGACGGATGGGTCATGTACTTCGACGGTGCGTTCTCCCGACACGGCGCGGGGGCTGGTGCGGTGCTCGTATCTCCCACTCAAGACAAACTCTACTGCGCCGTGCAACTCTATTTTCAGCACGAAGAAAAGGTCTCCAACAACATAGCAGAATACGAAGGCCTGATAGCAGGCCTGAAAGCCGAAATCACCCTGGGGGTGAAGCGCCTCACCATCAAGGGCGATTCGCAGCTCCTTGTCAACTTCTCCAACAAAGTATACGAGCCGAAGGACGAGCACATGGAAGCCTACCTCGCGGAAGTCCGCAGGATGGAGAAGCAGTTCTGGGGGCTGGAGTTGCAGCATGTGCCTTGCGGCACCAATCAAGAGGCTGATGACATCGCCAAAAGGGCATCCAAGCGGCTGCCTCAGGAGCCCGGCGTCTTCGAGGAGCAGCTCTTCAAGCCCTCGGCAACGCCTTCACTGTCAAGCACAGCGCAGCCTCGGGGGGAGCTCCCCCAGCCCCCTTCCTCGGGAGCCCCGATCTGCAGCCCAACCTTAGGAGCGCGCCTGCTCCTGGCGCTGGAGCCCCAGGAGGGGTGCTGGTCATAGAGCTCAGGAGTTACCTGACACGAGGCACATTGCCGGAAAAGGAGGAGGAAGCAAAACATGTGGCACGGCAGGCCACGGCATACTGCCTTAAAGATGGAGAGCTCTGCCGGAGACGACCGAATGATGTGTCCCTACGTTGCATTTCCAGGGAGCAAGGGAAGGAGCTACTAGCAGACATACACGGTGGGGACTGTGGGCATCACTCGTCGTCATGAAGTCTCGTCGGCAAGGCGTTCCGCAGCGGGTTCTATTGGCCCATGGCACTCAATGACGCTGTAGAACCGGTGAAAGCTTGCGAGGCCTGTCAGTTTCATGCCAAGTAGATCCATCAGCCAGCGGGGGTCTGCAGACTATACCCCTCTCATGGCGATTTGCAGTCTGGGGGATGGATATCCTGGGTCCATTCCCTCGGGCGCTAGGAGGCTACCGTTACCTCTATGTCATCGTGAACAAGTTCACCAAGTGGGCTGAGGTGGAAGCCGTCCGCACCATCCCTGCAGGCTCCGCGGTCAAATTCATCAAGGGGCTCGTGAGCCGATTCGGGGTGCCGAACCGCATCATCACCGACAACGGTTCGCAGTTCACCAATAACCTCTTCAAAACATATTGTGCTAACCTTGGAACGCAGATATGCTATGCTTCGGTGGCGCACCCGCAAAGCAACGGTCAGGCCGAGCGAGTCAACGCGGAGGTCCTGAGGGGCCTCAAAACTAGGACCTTCAAGAAGAAGCTGGAAGCCTGCGGCAGGGGCTGGCACGACGAGCTCCAGTCTGTGCTATGGTCAATCTGCATGACCGCAACCAAGCCGACTGGCGAGACCCCGTTCTTCCTAGTCTATGGGGCTGAAGCCGTCCTCCCTCACGAGGTCAGACGTTGTTCCGCGCGGGTCCTTGCGTTCGACGAAGTGCAGCAGGACGCCATGCGGGGGATGGATCTCGTGCTGGGGGAGGAACATCGCCGAGGAGCCGCACTGCGGGCAGCAAGGTACCAGCAAGCACTGCGGCGATACCACTGCCGCAACATCCGCCCCAGGACTCTTGAGGTAGGGGATCTCGTGCTCAGACGGGTTCTCTCTAGGGAGGGACTGCACAAGCTCTCTCCCATGTGG
This sequence comes from Triticum timopheevii, assembly GCA_963921465.1. Taxonomy (NCBI): domain Eukaryota; kingdom Viridiplantae; phylum Streptophyta; class Magnoliopsida; order Poales; family Poaceae; genus Triticum; species Triticum timopheevii. The sequence goes on from OY997264.1 coordinate 353,993,148, forward strand.
GAGGGCCCGTTTAACGTTGTTCATGTTTCCAGGCCTGGCTCCGCACGCTTGGAGATCCAGGAGGGGGTGCCCATCCAAAACACATGGAACATGCAACATCTCCGAAGGTTTTACCCATGAAAAAGGCCTGGTGCCTGTGAAGAAGGCGAATGCCTGTGAAGTAGCCGCGTTTTGGAAAAGGCCCGGTGCCTATGAAGAAGGCGAATGCCTGTGAAGTAGCTGCGTTTTGGAAAAGGCCCGGTGCCTGTGAAGAAGGCGAATGCCCATGAAGTAGCTACGTTTTGGAAAAGGCCCGGTGCCTGTGAAGAAGGTGAATGCCTGTGAAGTAGCCGCGTTTTGGAAAAGGCCCGGTGCCTGTGAAGAAGGCAAACACCTGTGAAGCTCGCCGCCCGTGACACTCTCACGTAATAATGAGTGGGGCTGTACACGCCCCGGAGTCTCCGGAGAGCCGCCCTCGGGCCTCGGGGGCTCCCGCCCATGCCCACTGGCAGCACTTAGCTTTGCGCTGGTGAGAAGATGTTGAAGACTAGACTAGGTGCCGGACGCGGCTTCTTTCATTTGCTTTCCGCAGTTGGTCTCTTTGTTTCGATTTGAAGTTTTTGTGAGGTTGTTGCCATTTTGAGCTCGCGACCCTTCGTCCATTTCACTTATTTGTTTCGTTTTCTCTCCCGCGAAGTCTCACGAGGGAGGAGCATGGGCATCCTCGCGAGTGTTTTTCTGCCCAGTGGTTTGGAACTTCCCTGTCCGAGTTTGCTGCGGGAGCACCCCTCCCATTCCATGCCCCACGGGCATCGCGACACGGTCACGGGGCTTGAGTTGGTTTCCCTCGTTACCAAGGCTGGAGACTACCCCTGCTGACTAAACTCTATAGGACACAAGGCGCAGGATGAGGCCCTAACCTCGGGAGGCGAGGACCGCGGCGAGCTTCCCCCAAGATAAGTGACTTCCACGCATAGACACGCAGAGCAAAAACACAGCACATAAACAGTAGAAACCGTCCACCAATTAAACAGCGACAGTTCAGCACGCCCCGTGGGGCACCGAATTACATTCTTTTCGCGCAGGAGAGAAAGGAAAGCAAATGGGGGCACGACTTGCCCGGCACCGACTCTCAGCGAAGGCTCGTACTGCCTCCGGAGCTCAGCTGGATTCCGCCTCCCACTTCACCGGAGCCCGGCGTCGGGCTGACCCGCTGCCCTCTCCCAAGCGAGCGCGACGACGAGGGGGCTGGTCGCGACCGCCGCTGGAGGAGCTGCCGTCCGAGGGGGAGTCACCAGAGCTTGGCGGGCCTCGGGCACTGCTGCCTGCGCGCCCTCCACCACCTTCACCCCGACCAATGCCGGGGCCGGGCGCACGGCCGTGGTCATCATCTTCAGGGCAGCATCCGGCATGGCGGCCGTCTTCCCCGAACACCCTCACATAGAGGGTGGTGTCACCGTCGAACTTGAAGTGTAGAGTGCACCGACGGCTCAGGCCACGTGCACGGGCAAATGTCTGCCAGCCGCAGGTCAAGGCCGCCTCCCCGGCTTTGGAGACCTCCAGAGTAGCCCAAGAGGCCCTGCTGCAGCAACCATCCGCCTGAAGCCAAAGGCCGCCCGGGGCGCCAGCTGGAAGTTCACCTATGAAGAAGCGGGGGAGCTAGAGCCAGGTGCTAGTCGGGTCCGCCGACCACACAACGAACTCTGGCAGCACCTCCGCCGAGCGAACGCGCGGCCTTGGGGGCCGCACAGCCTCAGCGTACCTCTCGTTGGTGGCCGAACACCCACCGCCGCACAGAGGGCTGTCCCCGCGGCCATGGGAGGCCGCGGCGGAGGCCGTAGGGTGCTTGCGAGGGCGGCCCCGGCCACGCATGGCCGGAGGAGAGCCAGGCCCTTCCTGGCAGGCCTTTCCCTTCTCCGCGGCCGAGAACCTCTTCGGCAGGGCCATGGGGATGGCGAGCGGCCAGGAAGAAGAAGGGGAGTAGCAAGAAGGGGTGAACTGGAGGGGCTCGCGCCGTTCCGTACATATAACCGAGGGATGCCAACCGCCGGCCACTACGATCGCAGGTAATCATGACCCGTTTTGCGTGCAGGGACTTGTCAAATCGTGTAGTTACCGAGGCGTCGTGGGGGAGCTAGGACGCCCACGTCCAATCAACCGCCACGCGGCGCCCAAGGCCGCAGGTTATTGGGGCCCGCGGCGCTTCGCACCTGCCCCTTTGCTTCTCTGCTAAGCCAAGTCCAAGCGTGCCTTGGGCCCGGGGCTACTGTCGGCATTCTGGGAATGGGGGTACCCAGACTTGCCTGCCTGCGGCCTGCGGCGTGGCTCAAGGAGTGGCCCAGTACGGCCCATCTTCGTCAACACATGCTCAAGACCCTCGCGAGGGGCCAAGCCTCGCGGGGCGGACGACAGGAGGCTTCCTCGGGCACGGCCTCGTTAGGCTAGCTCGCAAGGAGGCGGAGAGATCAAGACGGGGTACCTCACGAGGTGCTCATAACGCAAGCCATGATGACCAAGGCCAGGCAGGCGCCAGGCAGGCGTCGGCCTGTGCAGAGTCCTTGTTTCCTCTTTGGTGCAAAGGGGGCAAGCGCAGGCGAGAGTATCAAGCAAAGGCAACCATTTTGGTGCAACGAGACCAAGACCAGCAGGACAGCAGGATGGAGGTCATCGTGGAGCCCAAGTCGGCATCATCGTCAGGGACTTTGGCAGGCAAGGACCAACTTTAGTCAGGATAAGTGTACTAGATGTTCCCCTTCAAAACGGCCAATTGTTGGTGCCCTTCCCGCTCAATATTTGGGAAGAGGCCTAGGTCCTCCGCCTATAAATAGGACTAGCCACCCACAGGGTAGCGGCATCTGCATCTGGAGATAGATAGATAGATAGATAGAGAGAGAGAGAGAGAGAGAGAGAGGCGACTGAACTCCCCTTAGCAGTTCATCGCCCAAGCCAAGAACAGACCCTCGCGAGGCTGTTCTTCCTTGTACTGTTCATCATCCGCGCCTGAGGCAATCCACACACCACAAACTGGAGTAGGGTATTACACCACCATGGTGGCCTGAACCAGTATAAATCTCGTGTCCCTTGTGTTGTTCTTCGTGTAGTTTTATGTCAGGACCCCGACTCAATGCCACATCGATCTAGCATGTAACACCTCATATCAGTTTGCGGCCTCACGCACGGTATTCCCACGGGTGTCGCCTTACCTTTGCCCGGGACCGTTTGCGCCTTTTGGCACACGTATATGATAGTGTCGCTAGCATCCATATGATAAGGAGCCTGGGCTGACATGGCTAGTCGTAAACCCAAAGTGGCACAGACTTACAGGGACAGGCATCCATGACCCAGCATCGAACGTGTCGGCCATCAGCGAGTGAGTTCCGGGCTGTAGCACTGGGCTAGCAGGACTCCGGTGAACCGGGCTGTAGCGGGCTAACAGGACTCCGGTATTCATCGCGTGACATTTCCCCGAAGGGACAGACACAGGAATGAAGAAGGACACATGCCGGCCAGCCTAAGTGTTTCGGAGCAGTAGCAAGCTACCATGGCTCGGTGGAAACACTAGGAGACATTTCCCGGTAAGAGAGGCTACTAAGGAAAAACAACTAGATAGTCAGATCCCACACATACCAAGCATTTCAATAACATACACACAATATGCTCGATATGTGCAAATACAACATGGCATCATATCATGACTCTACGACTCAAGTATTTATTCATTAGGCTCCGAGGAGCGAGATATTACAAGCAGGGGTCTCATGACCCAACATTCAGAGCATACAAATCAAACACATGCGGAAGCTAACATGTCTGAGTACAGACATCTACAAATGAAAAAGGCTTAGAAGCCTGACTATCTACCAGATCCTGCCGAGGGCACAAGATCGTAGCTGAGGTAACAAGCTAAACGTCGAAGTCCACGTGGAACTACTAGCGAGACTGAAGTCTCTCTGCAAAAACATAAAATAGGCAAATGTGAGTACAAATGTACCCAACAAGACTTACATCAGAACTAACTACATATGCATCATTATCAATAAAGGGGATGGTGGAGTTTAACTGCAGCAAGCCAGCTTTGACTCGGTGGCTATCCTGAACTACGACTGCAAGGAACTCTTTGAGGTGGCGCACACGAGTCCACATATTCACCATATCAATACACCACTATGGATCCGCTCCCGTCTCCCTACGAGAACGCCATCCATAGCACTCACGCTTATCTTGCGTAATTTAGAGTATCCACTTTCACTTGTCTATGAACTGTACAGGCAACCCAGAAGTCCTTTTCCGCGGACACGGCTATTCGAATAGATGATGTTAACCCTGCAGGGGTGTACTTCTTCACATACGCTCTCACCACTTACCGCCGTTTACACGACATGTACTCGGCAACCTTCAAGCGGAAGCCCAACGTGGGTGTCGGCCACGACCTACCTAAACACTCAAGTCCCTAGTCCAGGTTTATCGCCTATTTGGGTTCCATCCATGAGGAGATCCGGCCGAAGTTTCGCTCACAGCCCCAAACGATGTGAACAGGGTTCCGTGACACCAAACGGGCACCCGGTTTACCCGGCCACGTGCCTACCGCATCACAGCCCACCCCTACGGTCAGCGCTGCGCACGGCCTCCAGCATACTACAAACACCAGAAACTACTTGCAACTCCTGGACAGAGGACAAGGGTGATTAAGAAGCCGAGAGGGTCCATTGGTTTCGGGCCCAATGCGTGGTAGTAGCTGAATCATGGATCACAAACACAGAACTCAGTTCCTGAGGACGGCTGCAATGAGACAACCCACCATGTACTCCTACATGGCCTCTCACCGCTACCTTTACCAAATCGTGTTCACACACTTAGCTCACCACAGTAGGACATGTTCATACACCTCTGATTGTATCGGAATGAACAAGGGGGTTTTGCTTGCCTGGCACTTCTAAAGATATTATAGCTCTTCATCGGTGTCATCGATCTCATCGTCGAAACCACGTCTATCGAGAGGGGACAGTTACCGGCAAATAAAGAGGGACACAATCAATGCAATGCAACAAATATGATGCATGATAATGTCATGGCAATATGCTGGTGTTTTGAGCTAATGCAGCTAGCAACAAAGTTAAATGAAGTTGGTTTGAATCCAAGATTCAAATTCAAACTCCATATGTGATTATTCAAATGCCCTTTATATGATTTGTGCTAAACAGCAGCTATAAGTTGTTCTAACATGCATGAAAATGGTACAGATGGATTCCTTGAATTTTTCTGATAATTTTTCATATATAATTTATTTCATTTGGAGTTACGGTTGAATTTCTATGAATTTTAGAAGTTTTGGTTATATTCTGGAATTTTCCTGAATTATTTTAAATCCAGAAAACAAATACTGGGTCAGCTCTACGTCAGCATGACGTAAGCGAGTCAACGGGGTGCAGTCTAGGTCAAACCTGACCAGTGGGGTCCACTGGTCAGTGACTGGGGCTGGTTAGTGTCAATGGCAGGTGGGGCCGGGTCAACAGACACGTCAGCAGGTCAACTCTGACGTGTGGGGCCGGTCAGCGGGTGACGTGGCAAGATCAAGCTAATGGGTGGGGTCCAACCTGTTAAATTAATACTAAGTATTTTGTCAGCCGGTTAATTAACCCTGTGGGACCCACTGTCAGTGACATGGGCGTGTGATTAGTGCTTACTTAACCCGCGCCACGTCAGCGAACGGCGTTCAGCCGCCGGTGACCACATCCCGTGGCGGTGGCTCGCCGGCGTTGCTCGGGACGGCGCTACAGAGCATCGTTTTGCTCGTGGTTTGCGGCTACAGAGAGCTGGGAGACTTGCGCATCTAGTGGTGGTGGCGGCAGCAGCTGGGATGGCCGGAGTTGACGGCGGCGAGCATTTCCGCGGCGGCCGGAGCTCGGGTTCGGTCATGCGCGAGGCTGTGGCTTGCTAGCAAGCGAGAGGAGTAGCACCAGAGCATTGGGGAAGCTCCAGGAGCTCGCGGACATGCTTGGTTTGGTCCGGGGAGGACTGCAGCGGCGGCACGGCGGCAATGGCGGACGGCGGCGCTCGGCCAAGGTGGGGAAGCTAGCTAGGGGAGGGGAACGACGGGGATTCCAGGGGGAAAATGGAGAGTGGCTCACGTAGGGACTAGCAGAGTTGACGACGAGGTCGGGGAAGTGCTGTAGCCCGCGAATCGACTGCGAGGTCATCGGCGGCCGGAGGTTGAAGACGGAGTCGAGGCGGTCGTCTTGGGGCGTCTGGGCGCTCGGGGCTCGCTCCAGGAGGTGTAACGGATGGTGGCGGAGCTTTCAGATGACACGGGGAGGCGAGGGGAGCACGGTAGGCATGGCTACGGCGAGCGGCGGCGATGAGCTCCGCTCGGTCGTGCAGGGGGAGGAGCTAGAGAGGAGTGGAGAGGCCAGGGAGCGAGGGAGAGGGGAGAGGGGTCATTGGCGTCTCCGTGGCATCACTAGAAGGGTCGGGGAGGGGGTGAAGCAGGCAGGGAGGAGGCCACGGTGACGGCAGCGCTCGCCACCGAGCTGCTTTGGGGCGAGGGGAGGAAGACGACGGAGGGGCTGCGGTGGTGGGCTGGGCCAGTTGGCCAGGCCGCCAGCTGGGCCGGCCAGGTGGGCTGCCAGGTAGGTCCAGGTGAGTTCTCTCTCTCTTATTTCTGTTTTTTCTATTTTTCTGCAGGTTTGTGGTTTTATTAAAAATACTAAATTGATCCCAAAAATCATGCAACTGCTCATAACCACTGTTAGAAATATATCCTACAGTAAACATTTCAGTTTGGGATTATTTGAGCATTTAAAATATTTTATAGTATTTAAATGCCCAAATGCAAATAAGTAATGATTTAATTCAAACATCCAGAATGGCCTAAAGATATGTGCATCATTTTTGGCAGAGGTTTTCACCTTTACCAGAAATCATGAACATTTCCAGAGGTCATTTTGGGTTTATTGAAAAAGATTTTATTTGATCCTAGTTGAATTCATTAGCTGCTAGGGTTTATCAGCCCCCATTTCAAGTTTCATAAAATTTAAACATGATGCATGGATGCTAAAGCTAAAACAAGCAAGGCCTGAACTGGGGATGTGACAACTCACCCCCACTAAACAAGAATCTCGACCCGAGATTCAAGCGTTGGGTAAGATAAAAGGGAAACGCAAACTAAAATAATCTCCACGATCCAAGTTGCACTTCAAATGAACATTGATTCGATCACCATCATTGTCTCGAAGTCTTGCTCTGAGAACTCCAACTAACTTGACAATGAGAGGAAAGGGAAACTCTAAAAGAATCGATCTTCTCGGAGATCAAACAGCTTAGAATCAGCTCACGGGGTGAGTCATAAAAACATCTCGCAAGCTAAGATACAAAGCACACATCTAGAGGAATGGAGTGGAACAGATGACGAGGGTTCACTAGGTAGACAACAATTCCACACCTAAGAGGGTGGTGAACGGTTGTTAACGTAGCGAGAGTTGAGTTGCCATGATACCACAGCGAGACATCCTAGAGGAAGGCAATTCGTAGATATATCCCCTTAAGTGGCAAAAAGAATTACCTTTGATTCAGAGATCATTGAAATTCTTTATACCAGCCTAAGGCAATTCACCATCGATCATTTGAAGGAGTCCGAAAGAATGACATTCTCGGGCCAGAATGGATGATGTGGATTACCTTGTTGAAGATAATGTAATGGATGAATTTGCTTACCACCGGAAGTGGAAGAGACCCATGGTAGAATGGAACATTGGCGGTGCAAGCTGGGAACAAAATGCAAATGCTAGGAATGATTCTGGTAACTGGGGAGAAAATCAACAGCAGAGAGTGATTCCACGATTGGAATGGTTATAGCATAACCGAGGAAACTGAGAGCAAGCCCAGTTAGTGCCGATGATAACACTTAGAGCTTGTGCGTGCTCTCAAGAACTTGAGCATTTCCATATTCATCAAGGTTTTACCAACATCCGTGTCAAGGATCCTGGCAACACAACATACTACCATGATGAAAAATGGTTGAGGATGCAGATGCAAAGGAGAGATAACACTTTCTCAGATTTCACCTTGGCGAGGCCAAGGGGACGAAATCTGGATGATCGACCGAGAAACATTTAGCACTCCGCTTCTAATGTTCTCCTTGATGTGCTAGCACAATCCATTTGTTGAAATGGTTTGGTATCTAGAACATCAAGTAACAGGTTGGACTTCGGGAGCACAAAAATCCATAAGGGACAACTAGGGAGTAAATCCTACGAAGTCCTTATGGGGAGGTGGCCAACTTCCTCAATCAAGATACTACAATAATAGGTCTTCCAGCTGGGTGTGTTGGCCATGACATCCTCTTTACCGGTTATCGAGAGACCAATATTATAGTTCTTGGGAGATGTTCCATCCATCATATCTGCCTGAGATTCAGATCTGGTTGGCGTCAGAGTATTCCAGACTCATCAAGTCTAGAAAGTAAAATGAAAGTTTGCAACACAAGTCGACGAGAAGACGTTGCGAGATTCTCGGGAAATGGACTACGGTAGTAAGCTCCAAAATATGAGCCGGTTCTGCTACAAACATGTGAACACGTTGTCCCAGACAAGCATGACCACATGGTAGTCTTGCAACAAAACACTACCGAGGTTCTGGTTGGGAATCATCATTGAGGATAGCGAAGTCCTAACATAAGTCATGATTCTTAAGAAGGAACTTCTTCTCCTTGAACAAATCAATCAGTGGCTTGGTGTGCTAGGAATACATATAGAATGAAGGTTGCAAGTCTTCGAACCACAGAATACTTCGCACGTATGCATGACTGATTTGGGATGATTCCAAAGAAGCAACATTGACTTTCTCGAATCCACGGCGGTAACTTGCATCAAATGCACATGAACTAGAGGAAGTCACTTCTTACATCCGAACATATGCTTCATGAGCTAGCATGAACAAATGCTTTAAAAAGTTTCCAACACTAGCTTAATGTTCAACAAAATTGTGGAGAAGACAAGGATGTTGTCGATGGGCTCAACAACAAATCATCAAGATTCCCATGAAGATGGAATTCCATAATTATGTGAACAAGTGATAGCATTGATCAGACCTAAAAGATATAATGGTGTATGCTCGAGGAAAATCCACGAGTAAGACAACATTACGAACATCGTTGGTTCTGATTTGATTTGAGAATAGCCCACACTCAACTCAAAGTTTTCGCAAGACGATAGCTCCAACAGTTGGTTTCGAGGATCAATTGATGAAGATATCATCTTTCTGCATCACACGCACACAAAAAGATATCCCTTAACATGAGCTAAGTCGGACATGCTTTTATCTTCCAACTCTCCAAGTTGTTGTTTGGCTTAACCAACTAGCTCAGGGGTATGCAACACAGATTCTTGGAGAAGGGGTGGTTTATATGAAAACCAACTTGATCATGAACTCAACATAGCGGCCAGGTGACAACCTGGTAATACTTCCGAGAAGATATTCGGAACATCACGAACCACCGATATGTTACTAAGCTCGAGAACAATCTTGCTTCCAGAGCAAGACGATATGATCAAATAAGCAAGGGACTGAATAATCCTAACTCATTGATCGAGGAGTGCACCAGAAATAGAGACTAGGTAGCACAATCAGTCTTAGGGTGACGATTCAATAATCAACACACTAAGAATGAGGTTATCGTCAATTTAACTACCAAGCAACGGAGTTGCTAGCAGTATTGATTTCACACACCACGATTCACTTGTCGGCATTCTGGTTACAATAACACGGAAACCGAGGAATGAACAATGATGGCAAGAAGTATTACTACATCGAGAATTCATAGGATGGTGTGCAATTCCCATGACATTCTTGATATAAAGATGGTACTACTCCAAGGTAGAACAGAACAAAAGCTGGATTAGTATTTGATCTGTGGAGTACGACTGCTTTGACCCAATCCTGGAAATGGACAAGGTATTGGAGTTTGTTTCTCCAAGTCATTCCGGAATAGAATGGCTTGACGGACCACAGAAGTAAAAGGCATCGATGAACACGAATGCACGACTACTCCTGACTATCAATCGATAGACGAAGGTCAGTATACAATTAAAGGGGGGACAACTCAAAGGAACATATGATTTTCTGAGTTGTGGATGCTTAGATTAGTATGTCGAACCAAGTTCAACATGTTTCTTCCAGATAACCCATGCAAAAAGGTAGAACTGGCAGAGTCACAATATAACATGGAGAACTCTTCGAGAGCACTCTTGTTGTGATCTTTCGGTTCAGCGAGGAACTTCTGCCATAAGTGGTTCATAGTATTTGGAAGAAGGAAATACCACGGACCTCGAGGACTAATGCAAAGGTTACTAATAACCTAAAGGAACGAGCAAGCACTATCAACATGAGGTAAGTAGAGTGAGTCTTGGGTTCAAAACCCAGAGATAGAATACCTACTACTAAATGGCATCACGAGATGCTTTCGAGAATGATGGCCAGAATCATCACACTGGAAACACAGATTCATGGCTAGACCACTAGATGATCCCCTAAAACACCTAGGGTCATAATATAGCTCCAACATATATGTCGAGGCAATAGAATACCTCAACTCACCGATTAGTGTGGTTAATCTGGCCCAAAGGGACATCGGAATGGGGGAAAGGGATTTTACAAATGCTTCAGACTATCTAGAAACCTGGGATGACTCGGACAGCATAACGGCTGTAAATGCTCAAAAGATTGGAGACATGCTACAAAAATGGTGGCATAGCCACTCCGAAGCACAATATCAAGGTTTCGAGATCAACAGTTATGAACATACGGAAGTAGTAAAAATTGAACTGAGACTTGAAACTATCAATTCTATAAGTCTATGGATTAGTAACACGTCATCCTGATAGATAGATGAGAAGGCCTAGTTCTTAATCCCCGTAGAAGAGAAGAGGTTGACTCAGATCAGAAGGCCATGAGGTAAAGGAGTAAAAAGAGCCTTACGTCCCATCCCACAATCAATTCCCCTACATATAACTAAAGCATTTCTAGACTCAACTTCGACCAGTCTGGCTTGGTAATCCTACAGGCAGTCAAGCTCTGATACCAAAGCTGTCAGGACCCCGACTCAATGCCACATCGATCTAGCATGTAACACCTCATATCAGTTTGCGGCCTCACGCACGGTATTCCCACGGGTGTCGCCTTACCTTTGCCCGGGACCGTTTGCGCCTTTTGGCACACGTATATGATAGTGTCGCTAGCATCCATATGATAAGGAGCCTGGGCTGACATGGCTAGTCGTAAACCCAAAGTGGCACAGACTTACAGGGACAGGCATCCATGACCCAGCATCGAACGTGTCGGCCATCAGCGAGTGAGTTCCGGGCTGTAGCACTGGGCTAGCAGGACTCCGGTGAACCGGGCTGTAGCGGGCTAACAGGACTCCGGTATTCATCGCGTGACATTTCCCCGAAGGGACAGACACAGGAACGAAGAAGGACACATGCCGGCCAGCCTAAGTGTTCCGGAGCAGTAGCAAGCTACCATGGCTCGGTGGAAACACTAGGAGACATTTCCCGGTAAGAGAGGCTACTAAGGAAAAACAACTAGATAGTCAGATCCCACACATACCAAGCATTTCAATAACATACACACAATATGCTCGATATGTGCAAATACAACATGGCATCATATCACGACTCTACGACTCAAGTATTTATTCATTAGGCTCCGAGGAGCGAGATATTACAAGCAGGGGTCTCATGACCCAACATTCAGAGCATACAAATCAAACACATGCGGAAGCTAACATGTCTGAGTACAGACATCTACAAATGAAAAAGGCTTAGAAGCCTGACTATCTACCAGATCCTGCCGAGGGCACAAGATCGTAGCTGAGGTAACAAGCTAAACGTCGAAGTCCACGTGGAACTACTAGCGAGACTGAAGTCTCTCTGCAAAAACATAAAATAGGCAAACGTGAGTACAAATGTACCCAGCAAGACTTACATCAGAACTAACTACATATGCATCATTATCAATAAAGGGGATGGTGGAGTTTAACTGCAGCAAGCCAGCTTTGACTCGGTGGCTATCCTGAACTACGACTGCAAGGAACTCTTTGAGGTGGCGCACACGAGTCCACATATTCACTATATCAACTATGGATCCGCTCCCGTCTCCCTACAAGAACGCCATCCATAGCACTCACGCTTATCTTGCGTAATTTAGAGTATCCACTTTCACTTGTCTATGAACTGTACAGGCAACCCAGAAGTCCTTTTCCGCGGACACGGCTATTCGAATAGATGATGTTAACCCTGCAGGGGTGTACTTCTTCACATACGCTCTCACCACTTAACGCCATTTACACGACATGTACTCGGCAACCTTCAAGCGGAAGCCCAACGTGGGTGTCGGCCACGACCTACCTAAACACTCAAGTCCCTAGTCCAGGTTTATCGCCTATTTGGGTTCCATCCATGAGGAGATCCGGCCGAAGTTTCGCTCACAGCCCCAAACGATGTGAACAGGGTTCCGTGACACCAAACGGGCGCCCGGTTTACCCGGCCACGTGCCTACCGCATCACAGCCCACCCCTACGGTCAGCGCTGCGCACGGCCTCCAGCATACTACAAACACCAGAAACTACTTGCAACTCCTGGATAGAGGACAAGGGTGATTAAGAAGCCGAGAGGGTCCATTGGTTTCGGGCCCAATGCGTGGTAGTAGCTGAATCATGGATCACAAACACAGAACTCAGTTCCTGAGGACGGCTGCAATGAGACAACCCACCATGTACTCCTACATGGCCTCTCACCGCTACCTTTACCAAATCGTGTTCACACACTTAGCTCACCACAGTAGGACATGTTCATACACCTCTGATTCATTCCCGATGAATCATACCTGACACAACTCTAAGCAATAGCAGGCATGACAAACAAGCATGAATGAGTAGGCACAACAGGGCTCAAACAACTCCTACTCATGCTAGTGGGTTTCATCTATTTATTGTGGAATGACAGGTCATGCAAAGGATAAAGGGGTTCAGCTACCGCAACAAGTAACAGATGAATCGTTGTTGTCCTAATGCAGTAAAAGAGAGCAGGGCGAGAGAGTGGGATTGTATCGGAATGAACAAGGGGGTTTTGCTTGCCTGGCACTTCTAAAGATATTATAGCTCTTCATCGGTGTCATCGATCTCATCGTCGAAACCACGTCTATCGAGAGGGGACAGTTACCGGCAAATAAAGAGGGACACAATCAATGCAATGCAACAAATATGATGCATGATAATGTCATGGCAATATGCTGGTGTTTTGAGCTAATGCAGCTAGCAACAAAGTTAAATGAAGTTGGTTTGAATCCAAGATTCAAATTCAAACTCCATATGTGATTATTCAAATGCCCTTTATATGTTTTGTGCTAAACAGCAGCTATAAGTTGTTCTAACATGCATGAAAATGGTACAGATGGATTCCTTGAATTTTTCTGATAATTTTTCATATATAATTTATTTCATTTGGAGTTACGGTTGAATTTCTATGAATTTTAGAAGTTTTGGTTATATTCTGGAATTTTCCTGAATTATTTTAAATCCAGAAAACAAATACTGGGTCAGCTCTACGTCAGCATGACGTAAGCGAGTCAACGGGGTGCAGTCTAGGTCAAACCTGACCAGTGGGGTCCACTGGTCAGTGACTGGGGCTGGTTAGTGTCAATGGCAGGTGGGGCCGGGTCAACAGACACGTCAGCAGGTCAACTCTGACGTGTGGGGCCGGTCAGCGGGTGACGTGGCAAGATCAAGCTAATGGGTGGGGTCCAACCTGTTAAATTAATACTAAGTATTTTGTCAGCCGGTTAATTAACCCTGTGGGACCCACTATCAGTGACATGGGCGTGTGATTAGTGCTTACTTAACCCGCGCCACGTCAGCGAACGGCGTTCAGCCGCCGATGACCACATCCCGTGGCGGTGGCTCGCCGGCGTTGCTCGGGACGGCGCTACAGAGCATCGTTTTGCTCGTGGTTTGCGGCTACAGAGAGCTGGGAGACTTGCGCATCTAGTGGTGGTGGCGGCAGCAGCTGGGATGGCCGGAGTTGACGGCGGCGAGCATTTCCGCGGCGGCCGGAGCTCGGGTTCGGTCGTGCGCGAGGCTGTGGCTTGCTAGCAAGCGAGAGGAGTAGCACCAGAGCATTGGGGAAGCTCCAGGAGCTCGCGCACATGCTTGGTTTGGTCCGGGGAGGACTGCAGCGGCGGCACGGCGGCAATGGCGGACGGCGGCGCTCGGCCAAGGTGGGCAAGCTAGCTAGGGGAGGGGAACGACGGGGATTCCAGGGGGAAAATGGAGAGTGGCTCACGTAGGGACTAGCAGAGTCGACGACGAGGTCGGGGAAGTGCTGTAGCCCGCGAATCGACTGCGAGGTCATCGGCGGCCGGAGGTTGAAGACGGAGTCGAGGCGGTCGTCTTGGGGCGTCTGGGCGCTCGGGGCTCGCTCCAGGAGGTGTAACGGATGGTGGCGGAGCTTTCAGATGACACGGGGAGGCGAGGGGAGCACGGTAGGCATGGCTACGGCGAGCGGCGGCGATGAGCTCCGCTCGGTCGTGCAGGGGGAGGAGCTAGAGAGGAGTGGAGAGGCCAGGGAGCGAGGGAGAGGGGAGAGGGGTCATTGGCGTCTCCGTGGCATCGCTAGAAGGGTCGGGGAGGGGGTGAAGCAGGCAGGGAGGAGGCCACGGTGACGGCAGCGCTCGCCACCGAGCTGCTTTGGGGCGAGGGGAGGAAGACGACGGAGGGGCTGCGGTGGTGGGCTGGGCCAATTGGCCAGGCCGCCAGCTGGGCCGGCCAGGTGGGCTGCCAGGTAGGTCCAGGTGAGTTCTCTCTCTCTTATTTCTGTTTTTTCTATTTTTCTGCAGGTTTGTGGTTTTATTAAAAATACTAAATTGATCCCAAAAATCATGCAACTGCTCATAACCACTATTAGAAATATATCCTACAGTAAACATTTCAGTTTGGGATTATTTGAGCATTTAAAATATTTTATAGTATTTAAATGCCCAAATGCAAATAAGTAATGATTTAATTCAAACATCCAGAATGGCCTAAAGATATGTGCATCATTTTTGGCAGAGGTTTTCACCTTTACCAGAAATCATGAACATTTCTAGAGGTCATTTTGGGTTTATTGAAAAAGATTTTATTTGATCCTAGTTGAATTCATTAGCTGCTAGGGTTTATCAGCCCCCATTTCAAGTTTCATAAAATTTAAACATGATGCATGGATGCTAAAGCTAAAACAAGCAAGGCCTGAACTGGGGATGTGACATTTTAGATCCTTGCGAGGCGATGAGACATGGGTAGGCAGTAGGTGTGATCTCTGCGTGCACCCAAGAGTTCGAACCTTGAGGGTCTGCCGGAACCCGAAATCCGACATTCCCGCTTCAAAAGCCGATATACTACGTATCCACTATCCTCACTCCATGCAAATCACAGTATCCACATTATCAAAAGATAGCATACACGGTCTTCATGGCATCTCAGAAACTACGACACTACTTTCAAGAGTGTTCAATCACGGTGGCCTCTGAAGTACCACTCAGCGATATAATAAATAACCGCGATGCCATGGGCCGGATTGCTAAATGGGCTATCGAGCTCCTCCCGTTCGACATAATATACAAACCATGGCGAGCCATTAAGTCGCAAGTACTGGCTGACTTCATCGCCGAATGGACAGAAGCCAAACTCCCTAAAGAGTATGATGCGTACTCCAATTGGATCATGCACTTTGACGACTCTAAGATGCTGGCTGGTCTGGGGGCAGGCGTTGTCCTGACATCCCCCACTGGAGATACAGTCCAATACGTACTCCAAATATTATACACAGACTCCAACAATGCAGCCGAATATGAGGCTCTGTTGTATGGTCTTCGGATGGCAGACTCCATGGGCATTCAACGCCTAGAAGTGCGTGGGGATTCGAACCTTGCAATATCTCAAATAAATGGAGACTTCGACACCAAGGACACAAAAATGGCGGCTTACCGTAATGTCATCCTCAAAATGTCAGCTTGGTTCGAGGGGCTCGAATTGCACCATGTGGTCCGAGAAAACAATCAGCGGCGGATATCCTCGCCCGCATCGGCGCTAAGCTCGACCCCGTCCCACCTAATATCTTCTTGGAAAGGCTGTTCAAGCCATCCGTGGTGTGGGAAGGGGAGACCGGCAATACCAGTCCAGATTCAAACACAACCCCAGATCCCGAACACTCTAACGTAATAGGAGGCTCCGCCACCGAAATAACACCTTCGGCCCACGTGATTATGGCTGTCATCGCCCCGTGGACAGAACCCTTCTTAGCCTACCTAAATAGGCAAGAACTCCCTAAGGACCAAAATGAGGCATGTTGCATTGTGCGGCGCCTAAAGCCTACAAGGTCCACGAGGGAGAGCTTTATAAGAAAAGCACGACCAGAGTGTTCCAAAGGTGCATCTCCGAAGAGGAAGGGCGGAAGCTCTTGGCACAAATTCATGCGGGACTCAGCGGCCACCACGCCGCAACTCGGGCCCTTGTAAGCAAGGCCTTCCGTACAGGTTTCTACCGGCCGACAGCCCGAGCAGACGCACAGTACCTCGTCCAACATTGCGTCGGTTGCCAGCTTTTTGCAAATCAAAGCCATATGCCACCTACCGCTCTCCAAACAATCCCCATAACTTGGCTCTTTGCGTTCTGGGGGCTCGATATGGTTGGACCCCTTAAAGGAGGAAGCCATAAGAAAAAAATACTTGTTGGTCATGGTAGATAAATTCACCAAATGGATAGAAGCCAAACCAGTAAAAACGGCCGAATCCGGACCAGTGATAGACTTCATATCCGGGGTCGTACACCGTTACGGTGTCCCCCACAGCATCATAATCGATAATGGCTCCAACTTCGCAACCAACAAGGTGAAAACTTGGTGCGGCAACATGGGCATTAAGCTCGATTATGCCTCCGTCTATCACCCTCAAACAAACGGTCAAGTCGAACGAGCAAATGGTCTTATTATGAGCGGCATCAAACCCAGACTGCTGCGATCCTTGAAGGAATCAAATATGCACTGGGTCAAGGAGCTCAACTCCGTACTATTGGGGCTATGGACCACGCCGAATCGCACCACCTGATACACACCATTTTTTATGGTGTACGGCGCATAGGCGGTACTACCCTGCGATATCATTCATGACTCACCTCAACTGCGCAGGTACGAAGAGAGAGAAGTCGAGCTGGATTGGCAGGACAGTTTAGATGCCCTGGAGGAGGAGCGTGACGTCGCAAAGGCCCGTTCCGCATTCTATCAGCAACAGGCTCGAAGGTATCAAAGCAGAGAAGTATGGGCCAAAACTTATAACGTTGGCGAAATCGTTCTACGCCTACCGGAGAAGAAAAAAGGACAAGCTCAAGCCCAAGTGGGAGGGTCGCTTCATCATTGATAGAGTTCTCACCGGAGGAGCGTACCGTCTGCGTGATGCATCAGATAATCGACTCGAGCCGAACCCATGGAACGCGGCCAGACTCAGAAGATTCTACGCCTAGTGCCGAACTCTGTTCGTCTCCTTACCTCCGCCTTTCTTTTTAAGTTATATCCCCTTTCTCTCTTTCTTTCTTTCTTCCCTTTTTATAGCCTTAAAAGCTTCAAGCGTGCTTCGACTACACACTCCTGCCGTGCTATGTGTGCTCAGTATACCTGGGGGCTTCTTATACAGAAGCTTAATATAATTATCTTCCGGGATTTATGCCCACCACATATGAGTCACTTTTCCATATGTACCTTTTTTTCCATTATATGCATCGATATGACTTAAGTTTCGGCCAAGCTGGGTTGTCTGGCTCCTGTGTTTATGCCCTACGTTCCTGTTAGTTCGGCTAGGGCATAAGGGGAGCACCTTTGCGATTGTTACTACTGGGTCAGCCGGATGTGTACCTCAGACTGGGTGAAGCCAAAAGCTAGCATTCTTAAGGGAATATTCGGTCGGTAAACAAAAGATGTTTCTTACCTACTTACAATATATACCCCTAGATGTTTTATATCCTGCGTCTCTGTTCGCAGCTCGGACATGCACATTAATGCATGCGTACCCAGGGAAAGGAACCCCTAACGGAACTATTCTCCCTAGAAGATGTTTCTTACTATCCATGCAATATAACATAGCTAGTTGGGTACTTGTCTGTTCAAGCACTTATGACCCCTACGCCTAGTTTCCATGCGTACCCCGGTTTACATAACTGAGCGGGTATTCGGATACACTCGGACTATCGGGTCCGGAGGCTGAAGCGAAAAGGTCCGCCATGACAAATGATTTACAATCCAGCTAGGGACAAAGTATGTCATCTGAAGTACACAGTCACTTAGACTGACTAAACTCTTCTTCTATACCATCCAACAGGCTATCTAGCCTACAATCCTATTGGGAATACTTTGTGGCTAATCCTACCTGGTCATATACCAGACTAACGGGAATCTCTTTCCCATCTGGCCCTACAGGTCCGACCTCGGCCATGTGATTCGGGTCAACCTTGGTGTACCGCGTCTTCACCATGGCCCAGGCTTCCCTTGCACCTTGACGGCAGGCTGATATCTTCCATAATCGGAAGTGCTGCCATGCTCCCTTGAGCATTTCTACAAGTTCCCTCATGCCTCCAGGCAGGGAGGCGGAGGGCCACAAGGCCTGGGCAATGCCCTCCATCACCTACCGAACTTGTTCATGCAGTTGCGAGAGCTCTTGCAGTAGATCGCCTGCGGATCCGGGCATCTCCTCTTCGGGACGACCTGTCAGCATACCTACAGACATATGTCGGATTTCGGGTTCCGGCAGACCCTTGAGGTTCGAACACTGGGGTGCACACGAAGATCTTTCCCCTACCAGCTCACGTCTCGGAGTCTCACAAGGATCTAAGCAAGAAAGATGAACACACAAGGGACACGAGATTTATACTGGTTCAGGCCACCATTGTGGTGTAATACTCTACTCCAGTGTGTGGTGTGGTGGATTGCCTCAGGGGCTAACGATGAACAATACAAAGGGAGAACAGCCTCGCGAGGGGTTGTTCTTGAGCTGGTGCGATAAACCGCTTGGGTGAGTTCAGTCGCCTCTCTCTAGTCTATGCATCTTCTTGAGATGGATGCTCGATGCCTCTACTCTGTGGTGTCTAGTCCTATTTATAGAGCGAGGCCCTGGGCCTCTTCCCAAATAATGAGTGGAAAGGGCGCCAACAATTGGCCATTTTGAAGGGGAACATCTAGTACACTTATCCTGACTAAAGTTGGTCTTCGGCTGCCAAAGGCTCTGACGATGACGCTGTCCTAGGCTCCACGATGACCTCCATCCTGCCGTTCTGCTGGTCTTGGTCTTGTTGCACCGACATGGTAACCTTTGCCTGATGCCTTGGCCTGTGCTTGCTCCCCTTGCAACGAAGGGGAAACAAGGACACTACGCAGGCCGGCGCCCGCCTGGCGCCCGCTTGGTCTTGATCGTCATGGCTTGCATCACGGGCTCCCCATAGTGGCTTCCCATAGTCGTGGAGGTGGTCCCCTGCGCGGCGAGGAGAGCCCAGTTGCAAAGAGGAGGCATGCCGCAGCTACGCGACCCCCAGGCCGCGCTTTCGCTCAGCAGAGGTTCTGCCGGAGTTCATCGTGTGGTCGGCGGACCTGACCAGCACCTGGCTCCTGCTCCCCCGCTTCTTTGTCGGAGAACTTCCGGCTGGCGCTCCGGGCGGCCTCTAGCTTCAGGCGGACGGCTGCTGCAGCAGGGCCTCCTGGGCTTCGCTGGAGGTCTCTGTCGCCGGGCATGCGACCCTAACCCGTGGCTGGCAAACGTTTGCCCGCGCGTGTGGCCTGAGCCGGGGGTGCACCCTGCACTTTAGGTTCGATGGTGATGCCACCCTCTACGTGAGGGTGTTCGGGGAGGACGGCCGCCGTGCGGGGTGCTGCCCCGAAGACGATGACCGCGGCCCTGTGCCCAGCCCTGGCGTTGATCAGGACGAAGGTGGTGGCAGGCGCGTGGGCGGCGGCGCTCGGGACTCGCCAAGCTTCGGCGACTTCCCTTCGGACAGCAGCTCCTCCAGCGGCGGTCGCGACGGTGCCGCCGCGCCCGCCTGGGGGAAGGTAGCGGGTCAGTCCGCCATCGCGCCCCGGTGAAGCGAGAGCAGGGATCAGGCTGAGCCCTGGAGGCAGTACGAGCCCTCGCCGCGAGTTGGTGCCGAGCAAGTTGTGCATGTTTTGTCTTTCTTCCTTTCCTACGCAATAGAAAGTAGAATTGGGCTCCGCGGGGCGTGTTGAACTATCGCTGTTAATTATCGTGTTGTTTCCGCTATTTCCGTGTTATCTTCCCATGCCGCGTGCCCGTGTGCGGGGACTACTTAGCTCAGGGAGGCTTGTCGCACTCTTCGCCTCCCGAGGCCGATGCCTCGCCGTGCGCTCCATGTCCTGCAAGGATTTGTCAGGAGGGGTAGCTTCTGGTCTTAGTCGCGGGGGCGACCGACCCAGGTCCTGTGCTCGCGTCGCGACGCCCGTGGGGCACGGACTAGGACGGGTGATCCCATGGCGGACTCGGATAGGAAATCTTCAAACGACCGGGGTAGAAAACACTCGTGAGGGTGCCCTTGTACCTCCCTCGCGAGACTCGCATGAGAGAAAACAAGGCAAGTGAGTGAGAAAGACAAAGAGTCACAAGCTAGAGACGACAACAGCTCCAATAAAACTTCAAATAGGAACGAACAAGCCAACTGCAGAAAGCAAATGAAAAAGCTGCGTCTGGCACCTAATCTAGTCTTCGACGTCTTCTCACCAGCGCGGAGCTAAGTGCTGCCACTGGGCGTGGGCGGGAGCCCCCGAGGCCTGAGGCCGGCACTCTGGAGACACCGGGGTGTGTATAGCCCCACTCATTATTACATGAGAGTGTCACGGGCGGCGAGCTTCACAGGCATTGGCCTTCTTCACAGGCACCGGGCCTTCCCCAAAATGCGGCAGCTTCACAGGCATTGGCCTTCTTCACAGGCACCGGGCCTTTTCCATAGGCACTGGGCCTTGCTCAGGGGTAGAATCTTCGGAGGTGTTGAATGTTCCATGCGTACTGGATGGGCACCCCTTCCTGGGTCTCCAAGCGCGCGGAGCCAGGCCTGGAAACATGAACAACCTTGAACGGGCCCTCCCACATGGGAGAGAGCTTGTGCAACCCCTCCATAGAGAGGACCCGTCTGAGCACGAGGTCCCCTACCTCGAGAGTCCTGGGGCGGATGTTACCTGGCCGCTCACAGCGCGGCCTCTCGACGGCGTTCCTCCCCCAGCACGAGATCCATCCCCCGCATGGCGTCCTGCCGCGCCTCGTCGAACACCAGGACCCGTGCGGAACGACGCCTGACCTCGTGTGGGAGGACGGCCTCAGCTCCATAGACGAGGAAGAACGGGGTCTCGCTAGTCGGCTTGGCCGCTGTCGTGCGGATAGACCACAACACAGACTGGAGCTCGTCGTACCAACCCCTGCCGCAGGCCTCCAGCTTCTTCTTGAAAGTCCTGGTTTTAAGGCTCCTTAGGACCTCCGCGTTGGCTCGCATGGCCTGGCCGTTGCTCCGGGGGTGTGCTACCGAAGCGTAGCATATCTGCGTTCCAAGGTTAGCATAGTACGTTTTGAAGAGATTACTGGTGAACTGCGAATTGTTGTCGGTGATGATGCGGTTAGGCACCCCAAATCGGCTCACGAGGCCCTTGATGAACTTGACTACGGAGCCCGCTGGGATGGTGCGGATAGCTTCCACCTCAGCCCACTTGGTGAACTTGTCCACGGCGACGTAGAGGTAGCGATAGCCCCCTAGCGCCCGAGGGAACGGGCCCAGAATGTCCAGCCCCCAAACTGTGAACGGCCATGAGAGGGGTATAGTCTACAGACCCCCTGCCGGCTGATGGATCTGCTTGGCGTGGAATTGGCAGGCCTCACAAGCCTTCACCAGCTCAACGGCGTCACTGAGTGCTGTGGGCCAGTAGAATCCGCTGCGGAACGCCTTGCCAACGAGGGTTCGTGATGATGAGTGATGCCCACAGTCCCCACCGTGTATGTCTGCCAACATCTCCTTCCCTTGCTCTCTGGAAATGCAACGTAGGGACACGTCATTTGGTCGCCTCCGATAGAGCTCCCCATCCTCGATGCAGTAGGCCATGGCCTGCCGCGCCACGCGCTCCGCGTCCTCCTCCTTCTCCGGCAGGGCCCCTTGCGTCAAGTAGCTCTTGAGCTCTGCGATCCAACATCCTTCCTGAGGCTCCAACGCCAGGAGCAGGCATGCCCCTGAGGTTGGGCCGCAGGCCGGGGCTCCCGAGGCAGGCGGCTGAGGGAGCTCCTCCCGAGGCTGCACCGTCCTTGATAGTGATGGTGCCGCCGAGGGCTTGAAGAGTCGCTCCTCGAAGATGCCAGGATCCTGAGGCAGCCGCCTGGATGCCCTTTTGGCAATGTCATCAACCTCTTGATTGGTGTCGCGAGGCACATGCTGCAACTCCAGCCCGAGAATTGTTTCTCCATCCTACGAACCTCCGCGAGGTAGGCTTCCATGTGCTCGTCCTTCGGCTCGTATATCTTGTTGGAGAAGTTGACGAGGAGTTGCGAATCGCCCTTGATGATGAGGCGCTTTACCCCCAAGGCGACTGTGGCTTTCAGGCCTACTATCAGCCCTTCGTACTCTTCTATGTTGTTGGAGACCTTTTCTCCATGCTGGAAATAGAGTTGTGCCGCGTAGTAGAGCTTGTCCTGAGTAGGAGATACGAGCACTGCGCCGGCCCCCGCGCCATGTCGGGAGAATGCCCTGTTGAAGTACATGACCTAGCCGTCCGTTGCCTCGCTTCCTGGGGAAAGTGATCAGTCCTCGCCTGCCATGAGGCCCGATGCCTCTGCCCATTCTGCCACGAAATCTGCAAGTGTGGCTCCCTTGATGACTCTGGTTGTGCTGAATTCTAGCTGAAATGCTTGCAGTTCGATGTTTCATTCAGCGACTCTTCCAGCCGAGTTGGGGCTCCTGAGTACCCTTTCCAAGGGGTATGCTGAGACGACCTTGATGGGATGGCCTTGGATGTAGTGCCGCAGCTTTCATGAAGCTACCAATAGCGCGAGGAGGAGTTTTTGAGGCATGGGGTACTGCGCCCTTGCGTCCAGTAGCACCATGCTGACAAAGTACACGGGATGCTCGATGAGGTTGAGGGTGTTGGCGCTACTTGCGTCCTCCGGAGGTTGGGGCGCCTCCTGAGACGACGGGGCCCCCAGCGCTTGATCGCTTGGAGAGGCCTCTTCTGCTCCGGGTGCGCTCCCCTGCTGCAGCTGATCCTTTTCGGCTGCAGTTGCTGTCTTCGTGAGGCTTTCTTGGCTTCGCTTGGCTTCAGCCCGGACAGCTGATGCGGCCTTGGTCCGACGCTCCTCCCTAATCGCCACCAGGGCCGCACTGGCGGAGTAGGGGTGGCTACAAGGTAGAGCACCAGGGGCTCCCGAGGACGCGGAGCTACCATCACCGGAGGGCTGGTATGGTACCTTTTGAGATCTTGGAATGCCTTGTCGGCCTCTTCAGTCCATTCGAAGGGGCCCTTCTTCTTCATAAGCTTGAAGATGGGCAGTGCTCGTTCCCCCAGCTTGGAGATGAAGCGTCCTAGCGCGGTTACATGCCCGGTGAGCTTCTGCATTTCTCTGAGGGTTTTCGGCGGGCTCATGTCTTCGACTGCTTTGACCTTCTCCGGGTTGGCCTCGATGCCCCTGTGGGACACGAGGAAACCCAGGAGCTTGCCCGAGGGGACTCCAAACACGCACTTCTCTGGGTTGAGCCACAGGTCCACTTCATTAAGGCTCGCGAGGGTTTCTTCCAAGTCCTGTATCAGGGTTTTTGCCTCCCGAGACTTCACCACAATGTCATCCACGTATGCCTCAGCATTCCTCCCGAGCTGCCGTCCCAAGGCGATGTGCATCAGAGCTGGAAGGTCGCGCCTACGTTGCGCAACCCAAATGGCATGCATGTATAGCAGTACACTCCGCACGGGGTCAGGAAAGCCATTTTTTCCACATCTTCTACTGCCATCTTGATCTGGTGATAGCCCGAGAAGGCATCCAGGAAGCACAACAGGTCACACTCAGCGGTGGAGTCGACGATCTGGTCGATGCGAGGGAGCGGAAATGGATCCTGTGGGCAGGCCTTGTTGAGGTTGGTGAAGTCAACACACATGCGTTCCTTTCCTCCCTTCTTCGGCATGACAACTGGGTTAGCCAACCAATCCGGGTAGCGGACCTCGCGAATAACCCCTACTGCCTCTAGCTCGCGGGTCTCTTGGACGATGAAAGCTTGCTTCTCGGCGGACTGCCGCCTCGCCTTCTGCTTCACGGGGCGCACGTTGGGGCACACGTTGAGGTGATGCTCAATCACACCCCTCGGGACCCCCGCTAGCTAATCAGGTTCCCATGTGAACACCTTCTTGTTCGCGTGCAGGAACTTCACCAAGGCCTCCTCCTGCTCGGGTTCGAGGTTGGCACCTATGGTGAAGGTGGCGTTAGTGGTCCCGTCCTCGTCGATCGGTACCTGCTTAGTTTCCGCTTTGTCTTGGGTGAATAGCTGCTTCTTCTTAGCCGGCGCAGCCCCCTTGGGCTCGAGGGCGTCAGTGCTGGTGGGCTACGCCACCGCGGCTGTCTTGAAAGCAAGCTTGAGCGCCTGCAGTGCATCCTTTGTGTCTCCTTGCACGGTAAGGACGCCGCTGCTCTCGGGCATCTTCATGAGGTTGTACGCCGGGTGAGTTGCTGCCATGAACCGGGCCAAGGCCGGGTAGCCGAGAATGGCGTTGTAGGGGAGGCCGATGGGGGCGATGTCGAAGTCGATCAGCTCCGTGCGGAAGTTGTCGTAGGTGCCAAAGGTCACCGGGAGGTGAATCTGTCCCAAGGAGGCGGTGGAACCGACTCCAACACCCGAGAAAGGCCTGCTGGGCTGAAGCCGCTCTGGGGGCACGTGGAGGAGGATAAAGGCCTCCACATAGAGCACGTTGAGGCCGGCACTGCCATCAATAAGGGTCCTGGTGACGGCCACTTGGCAGATGGTGGGGGTGCTCAACATCGGGAGTGCACCCGAACCGGCGGGGTTGGAGGGGTGATCGTCCGAGTTGAAGGTCAGATCGGCCTCGGGCGCCACCCAGCCTGGGGGGGCTTCTCGGCGCTTGGAGGCGGTGCCGATCTGGCGGGTGAACGGCTTGACGTGGCGGCTTGAAGGTAGCGCCTGTGAGCCACCCAGGAGAGCTGCGGCGACCGGGGGTACTGGCGCGCCGTAATGGGCGAGGAAGAGGTCGCGCAGTTCCCCCCAGGAGGTCACGGAAGCCGTCGGTAGGTGGAGCAGCCACATGCGCGGGACGCCGGTCAGGGCCATGGGAAACCAGTTGGTCATCAGCTTGTCGTCGCCTCCGGCCTTGAGGACAGCCTCCTCGTACGCCAGCAGGAAAACCAGCGGATCCGTCGCGCCGTTGTAGCGCGGCGGCATCTCGGGCTTAAACTTGAGCGGCCACTGCACCTGCCGCAAGGCGGGGGCCAAGGCTCGGTGCCCCTGGCCCCAGTGCCGGCATCGGCTGTAGGAGCGGGCGGCGCGTCCGTGGGGGCGCGACGGGCGTGGGACGATGAACCGGCTGGAGTCAGCGACGGGGTGGCAGTGCGGCCTTCCCGCCACACCGAAGGATGCAGGGACGAGGCCTACTGCTTGTTCACCGCCGGGCCGATGGCGGCGTTGGCGGCAGGCGACAGCGAACGACGAGGGCGTCCGCCGACGGGCGCCGTCTGGGTGACGCGGGTGGCGAGAGCAGCCCGACGCTCGGCGCGGGCTCGGCGAGCGTCAGCCATGGATTCGACGGAAGATCACACGCAACCAGCGGAAGAAAGATTCCAATGCACCCCTACCTGGCACGCTAAATGTCAGATTTCGGGTTCCGGCAGACCCTTGAGGTTCGAACACTGGGGTGCGCACGAAGATCTTTCCCCTACTAGCTCACGTCTCGAAGTCTCACAAGGATCTAAGCAAGAAAGATGAACACACAAGGGACACAAGATTTATACTGGTTTAGGCCACCATTGTGGTGTAATACCCTACTCCAGTGTGTGATGTGGTGGATTGCCTCAGGGGCTAACGATGAACAATACAAAGGGAGAACAACCTCGCGAGGGGCTGTTCTTGAGCTGGTGCGATGAACCGCTTGGGTGAGTTCAGTCGCCTCTCTCTAGTCTATGCGTCTTCTTGAGATGGATGCTCGATGCCTCTACTCTGTGGTGGCTAGTCCTATTTATAGAGCGAGGCCCTGGGCCTCTTCCCAAAAAATGAGCGGGAAGGGCGCCAACAGTTGGCCATTTTGAAGGGGAACATCTAGTACACTTATCCTGACTAAAGTTGGTCTTCGGCTGCCAAAGGCTCTGACAATGATGCCGTCCTGGGCTCCACGATGACCTTCATCCTGCCGTTCTGCTGGTCTTGGTCTTGTTGCACCGAAATGGTAACCTTTGCCTGATGCCTTGGCCTGTGCTTGCCCCCCTTGCACCGAAGGGGAAACAAGGACACTGCGCAGGTCGGCGCCCGCCTGGTCTTGATCGTCATGGCTTGCGTCACGGGCTCCTCGCGAGGTACCCTGCCTTGATCTCTCCGCCTCCTCGCGAGCCTGCCTGAGAAGGCTGCTCCTTAGGAAGCTTCCTGTCGTCCGCCCCGCGAGGCTTGGCCCCTCACGAGGGTCTTGAGCTTGAGCTGATGAAGCTGGGCTGCACTGGGCCCCCACTTGAGCCACGCCGCAGGCCGCAGGCAGGCAAGTCTAGGGACGCCCGTTCCCAGAACGCCGACAACATTACTCTGTTAGCCTGCTTCTTTGCCGAACAGTATAAAGGTTTGTTCGAGCACTTATTAAAAATGCCGTGTCGAAGCCTCTTATTCTCCTTCACGGAGTCTGCAAGCTGGGCCCGAACAGCTCCCAGTTCAACGCCCAGCTGGGTATGGGCATCCTGGAGCTCATTTTTCTCTTGAATAACCCGTGTAAGCATGCACTCGCCAGCCTCTAGCTGTTGTTTAGCATATTGCTCATCCCTGATACGATCTCTGGATTACCTCCGGGATTGTCTGCAGAATCTATTGTTAGATTTGCATGCACGCCGAATACCAACTGGTATATGTCATTACTTTCTTTTCGATCAAGACAAGTATTACCAGATGAGGCCTTCTTGGACTCCTCCATTCTGGCAACTACGGCCCGTAGCTGGGCTTTGTACTCCTCCAGCTCTTTAGACAACTGGGTATTCTTCTCCGTAAGAACCTATGCATACAATGATCCTTAAATCAGTTGTGCCAACTGTTTCAAGTCTCAGGGGCTACTGATATACATAATTATCATATTTTCTTACCCGTATATCCTTTACATACTGGTCTGTGGCCCTGGCAAGACCATCTTGAGCAGCTTGGATGTACGCATCTCCTGAGTTGAAGGCATTGAACGCCTCTTCGGAGAAATTAGGGCCGCGTATTACGGCCCGTCGACACCTGTGATTCATGGCGCTCTCCACTTCGGAATTCGTAGCGGACATTCTATCCGCATCCTCTGTAGGAGGACCGTCCGGCATTGTCCTCGCATTTGCCTCCTTCCTTGAGTCCGGCTCTGGAATCCGGCTAGTGGAGGCGTGGCCGGCAGGCTCTCCAGACACTGTCCGGCGAGCGTTTTTTCTGCCAGGGACCATGGACATTGTTATATTTTAAAGACGATAATCACGGAGCAGGTTTTTAATCATACCTCTGTGATGGCATCTCGGTCCTAACCGCCTTCCTTTTGAGCCTACCCGGCTTCGGTGCCCCTTGTTGGCGAGCCACCACGGGTTCAGCACGGTGCCTCGATGACCTTCCCTGTAAAGCGCAATACATGTGCGGTGGGTAAAGCGCAAAGAAGGGATCCTTCTCGGAAGTTGGGACTCCGGTTTTACTTACATGTGATGCAGGGAGCAGACCAAGATAATTAGCTATGATGGCCACCAAGGCACCGTCATAGCTTAACTGATAGAACGTCCTATCGACGAGCTCCACAAATACGTTGGGATCTTCTTTGAGTCTGGGGTCGAGGGCCCGGTTAGGGTCCTCTGGCTGTGGAGACGGGCTGTGGACCTCCCTCACAGCTTTTCTCAGTTCCTGCTATGAATTGGCAAGGTAAATATTTCTGATGAAGAATGCAGGAATGAATGGAGTTGAGTAAAAGATAGCAGCTCACCCAGCTTGGGGGGTTGTACATGGAAAATCCATCCCGTGGCTTAATACGGAGGAACTCCTCTTCTTCAGATGTCTTCTTCGGGGTACCGGACAAGTATCCGGTCCCGGCGATATGCCATATTTCGGCTCCGCCCACTTGATATATTGACCCCTCCTGAGTGTGGGGGACGAGGCAGAATAGCCTCTTCCATAGCTCAAAATGAGCTTCGCAGCCCAGAAATAGCTCGCAGATGGCGACATAGCCTGCGATGTGTAGTATGGAGGCAGGAGTGAAGTTATGCAGCTGGAGGCCGTAGAACTCCAGGAGCCCGCGGAGGAACGGATGGATTGGAAATCCGAGTCCCCTCAGCAAGTAAGGGACAAGGAATACCCGCTCCCCCTGGATGGGTTGGGAAAACTCTCCGCTTGCTCCCCGCCATTGTAAGTGGCTAGTCCGGCTCGGACGGGGACCATATATGCAGGCGGGAGAAACCCCTGGGTCTGCAACTCCACCAATTGACCGTGGGGGACAGAACACTTCTCCCAATCACCCGGCTTAGTGCTGCGGTAGCGAGAGGAGGAGCTACGGTGGTCGGCCATGATGGAATGGCTTTTTCTGGGCGCGCTCTGATGGATACTCGCTGGGGGAAGATGTTGTGATTTGGATATGAGGATCCCCGTCACTTTAATAGACGATTCACTAACGTGGTCAGGGTGGCAAATGTAAAAATGCCCCGACTTCTCGCATTCGCTCGACACGTGGAGACTGCCATTATTAGAGTACAGGAGCCGAGGAGTGCAACATTAATGGGAAGCCGGACACTGCTCGTTACAACAGGTACTCAGGGATTTTGGAGAAGAACCCGCCTTCCAATGCCGAAGACAATCTGTGTGCCGCACTCATCGTCATTGAAGCCTGGTTCAGGGGCTACTGAGGGAGTCCTGGATTAGGGGGTCCTCGGACAGCCGGACTATATACTTTGGCTGAGCTGTTGGACTATGAAGATACAAGATTGAAGACTTCGTCCCGTGTCCGGGTGGGACTCTCCTTTGCGTGGAAGGCAAGCTTGGCAATTCGGATATGTAGATCTCCTTCTCTGTAACCGACTATGTGTAACCCTAGCCCCCTCCGGTGTCTATATAAACCGGAGGGTTTAGTCCGTAGGACTACAACAATCATAATCATAGGCTAGTTTCTAGGGTTTAGCCTCTACAATCTCGTTGTAGATCAACTCTTGTAATACTCATATCATCAATATCAATCAAGCAGGAAGTAGGGTATTACCTCCATCGAGAGGGCCCGAACCTAGGTAAACATTGTGTCCCCCGCCTCCTGTTACTAGCATTAGACGCATAGTTCGGGACCCCCTACCCGAGATCCGCCGGTTTTTGACACCGACAAATGCGTCCGATGGTGTACCGGGATGTGCAATGATTCAAGAGTGACATGTATAAAAAATTATGAACGTTGGCTTTGCCACAAATACGATGTCAACTACATGATCATGCAAGGCAATATGACAATGATGGAGCGTGTCATAATAAACGGAACGGTGGAAAGTTGCACAGCAATATATCTCGGAATGGCTATGGAAATGCCATAATAGGTAGGTATGGTGGCTGTTTTGAGGAAGATAATGGTGGGTGTATGGTACCGGCGAAAGTTGCGTGGTACTAGAGAGGCTAGCAATGGTGGAAGGGTGAGAGTGCGTATAATCCATGGACTCAACATTAGTCA
The DNA here is from genome assembly GCA_963921465.1 of Triticum timopheevii. Taxonomy (NCBI): domain Eukaryota; kingdom Viridiplantae; phylum Streptophyta; class Magnoliopsida; order Poales; family Poaceae; genus Triticum; species Triticum timopheevii. Next base: position 354,023,072 of record OY997264.1, read on the forward strand.
TAAAGAACTCACATACTTATTGCAAAAAAAATATTAGTTATCGAAACGAAGTACTATGCACATGCTCCTAGGGGGATAGATTGGTAGGAAAAGACCATCGCTCGTCCCCGACCGCCACTCATAAGGAAGACAATCAATAAAAAATCATACTCCAACTTCATCACATAACGGTTCACCATACGTGCATGCTACGGGAATCACGAACTTTAACACAAGTATATCTCAAATTTACAATTACTCTATGAGCATAACTCTAATATCACCATCTTCATATCTCCAAACAATCATAAAGAATCAAACTTCTCATAGTATTCAATGCACTTTCTATGAAAGTTTTTATTATACCCATCTTGGATGCCCATCATATTAGGACTGGTTTTATAACCAAAGCAAATTACCATGCTATTCTAGAAGACTCTCAAAATATTATAAGTGAAGCATGAGAGATCAATAATTTCTATAAAATAAAACCACCACCGTGCTCTAAAAAGATATAAGCGAAGAAGTAGAGCAATATTGTCTAGCTCAAAAGATATAAGTGAAGCACATAGAGTATTCTAATAAATTCTGATTCATGCGTGTCTCTCCAAAAATGTGTGTATAGAAAGGATGATTGTGGTAAACTCAAAAGCAAAGACTCAAATCATACAAGACGCTCCAAGCAAAACACATATCATGTGGTGAATAAAAATATAGCCTCAAGTAAAGTTACCGATAGACGAAGACGAAATAGGGGATGCCTTCCGAGGCATCCCCAAGCTTAGGATTTTGGTTCTCCTTGAATTTTACCTTGGGGTTCCTTGGGAATCCCCAAGATTAGGCTCTTGCCACTCCTTATTCCAAAATCCATCAAATCTTTACCCAAAAACTTGAAAACTTCACAACACAAAACTTCAACAGAAAATCTCATGAGCTCCGTTAGTATAAGAAAATAAACCACCACTTTAAGGTACTGTAATGAACTCATTCTTTATTTATATTGGTGTTAAACCTACTGTATTCCAACTTCTCTATGGTTGATACCCCCCGATGCTACTCATAGATTCATCGAAATAAGCAAACAACACACGAAAATCAGAATCTGTTAAAAACAGAACAGTCTGTAGCAATCTGTAACTTTAGAATACTTCTGTAACTCTAAAAATTCTGAAATAAATTGTTGGACGTGAGGAATTTGTCTTTTAACCATCTGCAAAAAGAATCAACCTAACAGCACTCTCCAGTAAAAAAATGACAGCTATTCTCGTGAGCGCAAAAGTTATTTTTTTACAGCAAGATCGCAAAGACTTCACCCAAGTGTTCCCAAAGGTTCTACTTGGCACAAACACTAATTAAAACATAAAAACACATCTAAACAGAAGCCAGATGAACTATTTATTATTAAACAGGAACAAAAAGCAAAGAACAAAAATAAAATTGGGTTGCCTCCCAACAAGCGCTATCGTTTAACGCCCCTAACTAGGCATAAAAACACGAATAGATCTAGGTATTGTCATCTTTGGTATGCAATCCATTTGTTTTCCCTTGAAAAGAAAAGGATGATGTAGCAAAGTAGCGTAAGTATTTCCCTCAATTTTGAGAACCGAGGTATCAATCCAGTAGGAGACAACGCACAAGTCACCTAGTACCTACACAAACAATCAAGAACCTTGCAACCAACATGATAAATGGGTTGTTAATCCTTTCACGGTCACTCGCAAAAAGTGAGATCTGATAAAAAGAGTAAAGTAATTTTTTTTGGTATTTTTGTTGTATAGATTGGAAAGTAAAGATTGAAAAATAGTAAATGAGATGCGATATAATGGAAAAGGGATGCAATATAATATGGAAAAGATGTAATATAATAGGAAAGAAACTCGAGGGCCATAGGTTTCACTAGTGACTTCTCTCAAGATAGCATGTATTACGGCGGGTGAACAAATTAATGTCGAGCAATTGATAGAAAAGCGCATAATTATGAAGGCATCTAAGGCAATGATCATGAACATAGGCATCACGTCCGTGTCAAGTAGACCAAAACGGTTTTGCACCTACTACTATTACTCCACACATCGACCGCTATCCAGCATGCATTTAGAGTATTAAGTTCATAAGAACGGAGTAACGCATTAAGCAAGATGACATGATGTAGAGGGATAAACTCAAGCAATATGACATAAACCCCATCTTTTATCCTCGATGACAACAATACAATACGTGCCTTGCTGCCCCTACTGTCACTGGGAAAGGACACTGCAGGATTGAACCCAAAGCTAAGCACTTCTCCCATTGCAAGAAAGATCAATCTAGTAGGCCAAACTAAACCGATAATTAGAAGAGACTTGCAAATATATCAAATCATGCATATAAGAATTCAGAGAAGAACTAGATAATATTCATAGATAATCTTGTTCAAAAACCCACAATTCATCGGGTCTCGGCAAACACACCGCAGAAGATTATTACATCGAATAGATCTCCAAGAACATCGAGGAGAACTTTGTATTGAGAATCAAAGTGAGAGAAGAAGCCATCTATCTAATAACTATGGACCCAAAGGTCTGTGGTAAACTACTCACGCTTCACCGGAGAGGCAATGGTGTTGATGTAGAAGCCCTCCATGATCGAATCCCCCTATGACAGATCACCGGAAAAGGCCCCAAGATGGGCTCTCACGGGTACAGAAGGTTGCGGTGGTGGAAAAGTGGTTTCGTAGCTCCCCCTGATGTTTTTAGGATATATGAGTATATATAGGCGAAATAAGTACGTCGGTGGAGCTACAAGGGGCCCACGAGGGTGGGGGGGCGCGCCTACCCCCCTGGGCGCGCCCTCATGCCTCCTAGCTTCCTCGTGGCGTTCGAGACTTCTACTCCAAGTCTTTTGGATTGCTTTCGGTCCAAGAAAGATCATCGCAAAGGTTTCATTCCTTTTGGACTCCGTTTGGTATTCCTTTTCTGCTAAACTCTAAAATAGGCAAAAAACAGAAATTGGCGCTAGGCCTCCGGTTAATAGGTTAGTCCCAAAAATAATATAAAAGAGCATATTAATGCCAATTAAACATCAAAAACAGATAATATAATAGCATGGAACAATCAAAAATTATAGATACGTTGGAGACGTATCAAGCATCCCCAAGCTTAATTCCTGCTCGTTCTTGAGTGGGTAAATGATAAAAACAGAATTTTTTATGTGGAATTCTACCTAGCATATTTATCAATGTAATTTTCTTTATTGAGGCAAGAATATTCAGATCCGAAAGATTCAAGACAAAAGTTTAATATTGGCATAAAAAATAATAATACTTCAAGCATACTAACAAAGCAATCATGTCTTCTCAAAATAACATGGCCAAAGAAAGTTATCCCTACAAAATCATATAGTCTGGTTATGCTCTATCTTCATCACAAAAAGTATTTAATCATGCCCAACCGTGATGACAAGCCAAGCAATTGTTTCATACTTTGGATGTTCTCAAACTTTTTCAATCTTCACGCAATACATGAGCACGAGCCATGCATGGACATAGCACTATAGGTGGAATAGAATGGTGGTTGTGGAGAAGAAAAAAAGGAGAAGATAGTCTCACATCAACTTGGCGTATCAATGGGATATGGAGATGCCCATCAATAGATATCATTGTGAGTGAGTAGGGATTGCCATGCAACGGAAGCACTAGAGCTATAAGTGTATGAAATCTCAACAAAAGAAACTAAGTGGGTGTGCATCCAACTTGCTTGCTCACGAACACCTAGGGAACTTTTGAGGAAGCCCATCACTGGAATATACAAGCCAAGTTCTTATAATGAAAATTCCCACTAGTATATGAAAGTGACAACATAGGAGACTCTCTATCATGAAGATCATGGTGCTACTTTGACGCACAAGTGTGGTTTGCCCCTTCTCTCTTTTTCTCTCATTTTTTTTATTTGGGCCTTTTTTCTTCTTTTTTATGGCCACTTTTTTATTTTTTTTATTTAGTCCGGAGTCTCATCCCGACTTGTGGGGGAATCATAGTCTCCATCATCCTTTCCTCACTGGGACAATGCTCCAATAATGAAGATCATCACGCTTTTATTTGCTTACAACTAAAGAGTGACAACTTGATACTTAGAACAAAATATGACTATGTGAATGCCTCCGATGGTGTACCAGGATGTGCAATGATTCAAGAGTGACATGTATAAATAATTATGAACAGTGGCTTTGCCACAAATATGATGTCAACTACATGATCATGCAAGGCAATATGACAATGATGGAGCGTGTCATAATAAACGGAACGATGGAAAGTTGCCTGGCAATATATCTTGGAATGGCTATGGAAATGCCATAATAGGTAGGTATGGTGGCTATTTTGAGGAAGATAATGGTGGGTGTATGGTACCGGCGAAAGTTGCACGGTACTAGAGAGGCTAGCAATGGTGGAAGGGTGAGAGTGCGTATAATCCATGGACTCAACATTAGTCATAAAGAACTCACATACTTATTGCAAAAAAAATATTAGTTATCAAAACGAAGTACTATGCACATGCTCCTAGGGGGATAGATTGGTAGGAAAAGACTATCGCTCGTCCCCGACCGCCACTCATAAGGAAGACAATCAATAAATAAATCATGCTCCAACTTCATCACATAACGGTTCACAATACGTGCATGCTAGGGGAATCACAAACTTTAACACAAGTATCTCTCAAATTCATGACTACTCTACTAGCATGACTCTAATATCACCATCGTCATATCTTAAAACAATCATACAGAATCAAACTTCTCATAGTATTCAATGCACTTTATATGAAAGTTTTTATTATACCCATCTTGGATGCCCATCATATTAGGACTAGTTTTATAACCAAAGAAAATTACCATGCTGCTCTAAAGACACTCAAAATAATTTAAGTGAAGCATGAGAGATCAATAATTTCTATAAAATAAAACCACCATCGTGCTCTAAAAAGATATAAGTGAAGCACATAGAGTATTCTAATAAATTCCGATTCATGCGTGTCTCTCCCAAAAGGTGTGTACAGCAAGGATGATTGTGGTAAAATAAAAAGCAAAGACTCAAATCATACAAGATACTCCAAGCAAAACACATATCATGTGGTGAATAAAAATATAGCCTCAAGTAAAGTTACCGATAGACAAAGACGGAAGAGGGGATGCCTTCCGGGGCATCCCCAAGCTTAGGCCTTTGGTTGTACTTGAATTTTACCTTGGTGTGCCTTGGGAATCCCAAAGCTTAGGCTCTTGCCACTCCTTATTCCAAAATCCATCAAATCTTTACCCAAAAACTTGAAAACTTCACAACACAAAACTTCAACAGAAAATCTCATTAGCTCCGTTAGTATAAGAAAATAAACCACCACTTTAAGGTACTATAATGAAATCATTCTTTATTTATATTGGTGTTAAACCTACTATATTACAACTTCTCTATGGTTCATAACCCCCAATACTACTCATAGATTCATCAAAATAAGCAAACAGCACACGAAAAAACAGAATCTGTCAAAAACAGAGCAGTCTGTAGCAATATGTAACTTTCGAATAATTCTGTAACCCTAAAAATTCTGAAATAAATTGGTGGACGTGAGGAATTTGTCTATTAATCATCTGCAAAAATAATTAACCTAAAAGCACTCTCCAGTAAAAAAATTACAGCTATTCTCGTGAGCGCAAAAGTTTCTTTTTTTTACAGCAAGATCTGAAAGACTTCACCCAAGTCTTCCCAAAGGTTCTACTTCGCACAAACACTAATTAAAACATAAAACCACATCTAAACAGAAGCCAGATGAATTATTTATTACTAAACAGGAACAAAAATCAAAGAACAAAAATAAAATTGGGTTGCCTCCCAACAAGCGCTATCGTTTAACGCCCCGAGCTAGGCATAAAAACATGAATAGATCTAGGTATTGCCATTTTTGGTATGCAATCCATAAGTGGCTCTCATAATAGATTCATAAGGCAATTTAATTTTCTTCCTACAAAAGTGTTCCATGCCCTTTGTCGGTGTCAAAACCGGCGGATCTCGGGTAGGGGGTCCCGAACTGTGCGTCTAGGCGGATGGTAACAGGAGACAAGGGACACGATGTTTTTACCCAGGTTCGGGCCCTCTCGATGGAGGTAAAACCCTACTCCTGCTTGATTGATATTGATGATATGGGTAGTACAAGAGTAGATCTACCACGAGATCAAGGAGGCTAAACCCTAGAAGCTAGCCTATGGTATGATTGTTGTTCGTCCTACAGACTAAAGCCCTCCGGTTTATATAGACACCGGAGAGGGCTAGGGTTACACAGAGTTGGTTACAATGGTAGGAAATCTACATATCCGTATTGCCAAGCTTGCCTTCCACGCCAAGGAAAGTCCCCTCCAGACACGGGACGAAGTCTTCAATCTTGTATCTTCATAGTCTTGGAGTCCGGCCAATGATGATAGTTCGGCTATCCGGACACCCCCTAGTCCAAGACTCCCTCAGTAGCCCCTGCACCAGGCTTCAATGATGACGAGTCCGGCGCGCATATTGTCTTCGGCATTGCAAGGCGGGTTCCTCCTCCGAATAATTCATAGAAGATCATGAACACCAGGATAGTGTCCGGCTCTGCAAAATAAATTCCACATACCACCGTAGAGAGAATAATATTTACACAAGTTCAATCTGCTGACGTATTTTGTGGCGTGACGTCACACCACAACCAAGCCTTTACTAGAATCGTTTTTATTATACCACCTCAGCACGTTTAGCGAAGCGGTTTCCTTGGCACATCTTGTCGAAGCAGAGATCGTGTCCCCTTATTCCGGGATTCTCATCGACGTGGGTAACCCAACCGCGCCATTGATTGTGGCGCTTGGGAGATAGGCTGGTGGGGATGCATAGTTTCGTCCGCCCATATATAAGGGGATAAGGATCCACCTTTTTACCTACGCCTTCTTCCTCCTTTGCTTATCCATCTCCGCGCACTCGAGCTCCAGCGCCCAAGTCTGCACATCTCACCTCAACCTTCTCCAGCCATGTCCGGAGCGGGTGGCAAGTGGATGGCCTCATCCGTTACGGAGGGGCACATCAAGAAGATGCGCAGCGCCGGATATTTGTCCAGCGATATCGCGCACCGGCTCCCCGACGAGGGGCAGCTCATCCCCACCCCCAGGCCCCATGAGAGGGTGGTATTCCTTCCCCATTTCCTCCGCGGACTGGGCTTCCCACTCCACCCCTTTGTCCGGGGGCTCATGTTCTACTATGGCCTGGATTTCCATGATCTGGCCCCGAATTTCATCCTCAACATCTCGGCGTTTATCGTCGTGTGCGAGGCCTTCCTCTGCATCCAGCCCCACTTCGGCTTGTGGCTAAAGACCTTCAATGTCAAGCCGAAGGTTGTGAAGGGCAGCCAAGCGGAGTGCGGAGGCGCCATGGTGGGCAAGATGCCCAACGTCACTTGGCTCGAGGGCGCCTTTGTGGAAACCATCAAAGGGTGGCAATTGGGGTGGTTCTACATCACCGAGCCGCGTTACCCCGAATGGGCAGCGGCCCCCGACTTCAGATCTGGCATCCCCATGCGGCTCACTTCCGGGAAAGAGAAGGGCCTGCTTTGGGGCGATTCGGAAGAGCTGACCGGACTCCAATCCTGTCTCCAAACCCTGGTGAACAAGAAGCTCAAGCTTGTCAATGTAATCCAGGTCATGCTCATCCGCCGGATTCTCCCTTGCCAACAGCGGGACTTCAATTTGTGGGAGTTCGATCCGGCACAGTACCAGACCTTGAGCGGGCTCTTCGACACTACGTACGAAGAGGCCTGGAGGGTGCTGTTCAAGGGCGCCGAGGCTCCCGCATCCGCTACCGAAGATCGCGGATTCAGCTCGCAGCGTCCGGCTGGCGAGGTAAGCCATGTTATCCTTTATGGGACACTTGCTTTTCATAGTTTGACTCTATGTGGGATCTAAACTCCCAATACTTCAACGGGCCTGGCAGAAGACGTCCGGAAAGGTTAACTGTCCGGCTCCCCTTCCAGAAGACCTAGCGAATGCCCATTTGATAGGGCTGCTGGTCCCGGCGCCTTACGTGGTGCCGGAGAAGAAGGCTAAGAAGAAGGCCATGGGAACCCGGAGGAGTTCCCGGCGCCAGGTGTTATCGGATTCATCGTCCGATGACTCCGAGGCGGACTCCTCCCACGAGGACGAGGAGGAGAAGAAAGAAGCCTCTCCCCCAGCGGGGGGAGAGAAGAAGAGAAAGGCCTCCCCAATGAGGGAGGCCGAAGGGTCCAAGAAGGGAAGGACCCTTCCCCCGGACTGCTCTGCCAACACCGGCGACGGCGACGAGGAGTGGCCCTCAAGGGCCAACCCCCTAGCGAGATCGTAAGTATCCGGACTCCTGAATAACTCATAATTTTCTTTTTGTCGCATAACATCTTTTAATGCCGCATACAACCCTGTAGTCCGCCCAAGGACGATCTTCCCGCTTCATCGAGTGGGTCCTTGGGTACGTCGGATGTGAATAGCACTTCACTTCCGGCCGCCTCCTCCCCCCGTGACGCCGACGATGCCGAGGTGGGATCCCAGAAAGGGACCCACCAGGAGGAGGAGGCCCCGGAGGTGCCGCAGGGCAACCTCCCGGACTTTGGACCGGACTCCGCACCGGAACCTGCAGTTGTTCCGGAGTCCGGCGGGCGGCCCCTTCGTAAGAAGGGCAAGACTGTGACGCCAGCGGCCTCCGTCCAACCGGAGGCGCTGGATAACTTGTTGGAGGCGCTCAACGGTGCTTCCATCGACGAGGAACACCGCACTGTCATGAGTGCGGTGATTCAGAAGGTTCAGCTCGCCAAAAGCGGGCTGACCGAAGCCTGCAGCTGCCTTCTAACAGGCTTTGAGATAAGAATTTTAAGATATGTAAAATAGTACCGCATAGACAGTAGCCCCTGATGCTCGGTTCGGTGTTCGGAAAGAAAAGCCAGACTAAGGATCTAAAAAGATATACGCAGGAGTCTTAATCAAAAATATGTCAATATGGGAATGCAGGCTGCGCTGCTGACCTCTGCCGCACTGACTGCGAAGGTCAATGCCTTGAAGCAGAGCCTCGAGCGGTCCGAGAGCGAGCTCGGCCGTGCTAAGAAGCAGCTCGAGGACAAGGAAGGTGAGTAACACCTTATTAAAGTTGTACCTTACAGAAAAGGATTTGGTTGCAAGAGAAATGACAAGGATAACGTGGGTACTCCAGGGGCTACGAACGAGTTGGCGACCCTGAAGGAGGCGGTGTCCGCGGCCGAACGCAATGCGGCCGCAGAACGCACCGAGCGAGAGAAGCAGGAGGCGCGGGTGGCGGAGGTACGGCAAGAGCTCTAGGCTCTCATGGAAAAACACGAGAGTTTGGAGCGTGACTCGAAGACTCGAGAGTCCGAACTTGCGGCGGCTCTTGAGAGTGCCAAAGCCGCTAAGGCCGAAGCCCACAAGGCCCTCCAGGAAATTGAGGCATTGAAGAAGATAGCGGCGGGTAAGGCATTCTTCATGCAAAGCAAGCATGTAAAAGTGAATTACCTGTTACTTACCCGAATTCGGAGCTCTCCAGGTGCGTTCGCAGATCTGCCCCGTAGCGTGTCCGATGCTGCCGCTTTCTACAGAGCCGAGGAGGGGAGCTTGACGGAGAAGGTGTTCTGGTCTCAGTATGCTGAGGCCGGACATCCGGTGCCCCTTAGCGACCAGCTGAAGCAGCTGGTCGAGCTCCACAAGGTGGCCGAACAGGCCATGAAGGGCCTTATAGTTTGGGCTATGGCCCAAAGAGGCCATGCCTGGGAGCTACTTCGGCCTGGTGCGGCGGCTGGTGGATGCTTGTACATGGGTTGAATTCATCAAGCACTCCGCCTGCATTGAAGGTGTCCGTCGGGCCCGTGCTAAAGTGCACTGGGGCAGGATGGACGCTGAGAAGCTTGTGACGGACGCGCCACCGCCAGGCAAGGAGTATCGCACGCCCGAGATCTATTATAAGGGTGTCCTGAAGGGTGCCCGCATTATTGCGGGTGAGTGCTCCAAAGATGTAATATTTGAGTAGACTCGCATTTTGTTATCCTGTGTGCTGAAAACTTTGTTCATATGCGCTAAGAAACGCTTGTTAATTTAAAATATTACCTTCTGTGCGGCCGTTTTTCAAATCTGAGAGATGGCAAGTCGTCGGCTTCAGCCCCCATGCCACGAGTGCTGGGGTGTTCGGGATAAACTTGAGCGCTCTTGTTCCCATTTTTGGGTCCATCTAGGGAGGCGCTCAACACAACGAACGAGGCAACCGGACTTATAATGCTTGAACACTCTCACTTAGCCATAGAATTCTATAATTTTAAATTTCGGCGAAGCCCCTAGTGTTCGGAAGGCCGAATTCGGGGCACTATCCACGCCTGGGCCGGACAAAGCCGGTTCCTCGCTCTAAGCGGCATAAGTCTTTAGGGACTCGAAAAAACCTCTCGAACAGTGACCGGCTCTCGCCTCATCATGACGGTCAGTTTTAGCTTTCTCCACTGAGGTGCTCGCCCAGCTCAACTGGGGCACAATCGCAGTGGTTCTCCCAGCGCTACCTTAGCCGATATAACGGAACGTAAGGTACCAAAACATGGGAGCCGGGCAAACCCAACTATTGACCCAAGACATGATTCGGAGCCGATGCATATAATGCTATAAGCTCGGGGTGCCGCACTTGTGAAAGTGTTCGAACTTATCACACCATAATGTGGGGAACTTGCGCCCCTGGTGTATTTAGCCGTACCAAAGGTACGGATGCAACATGTCATAAATGAACATATGTATAAGAAAGGAATGCAGTGGTAGGCAAAAAGCGGTGCCTTAACGGAAACTCAAATCTAATATTTCCTTCTTTCATATGAATAATTGCAGCAATCGTTCTAAGAAAAGGTCTACCAAGAATAATAGGACATGTAGGATTGCAATCTATATCAAGAACAATGAAATCTACGGGCACATAATTCCTATTTGCAACAATAAGGACATCAATAATTCTTCCCATAGGATTCTTAATAGTGGAATCCGCAAGATGCAAATTTAAAGAACAATCATCAAATTCACGGAAACCTAGCACATCACACAAAGTTTTTGGAATCATGGAAACACTAGCACCCAGATCACACAGAGCATAGCATTCATAATTTTTAATCTTAATTTTAATAGTAGGTTCCCACTCATCATAAAGTTTTCTAGGTATAGAAACTTCTAGCACAAGCTTTTCTTCATAAGATTGCATCAAAGCATCAACAATATGTTTAGTAAAAGCTTTATTTTGATTATAAGCATGAGGAGAATTTAACACAGATTGCAACAAGGAAATGCAATCTATCAAAGAACAATTATCATAATTAAATTCCTTGAAATCCAAAATAGTGGGTTCATTGCTACTTAAACTCTTGACCTCTTCAATCCCACTTTTATCAATTTTTGCATCTAGATCTAAAAACTCTGAATCATTGGGACGCCTTTTAACTAAAGTTGACTCATCTCCAGTCCCATGTGAGGAAAGGATGATGGAAGCTATGATTCCCTCACAAGTTGGGACGAGTCTCCAGACTTTAAGAAAATAAAAGAGGCCAAAGAAGCCCAAATAAAAAAAAGAGGCCAAAGAAGGCCAAACAGACAAAATGAGAGAAAAGAGAGAAGAGACAATCTCACTATCCCTTTCCACACTTGTGCTTTGAAATAGCACCATGTTATTCATGATAGAGAGTCTCCTATTTTGTCATTTTCATATACTAGTGCGAATTTTTCATTATAGAACTTGGCTTGTATATTCCAATGATGGGCTTCCTCAAATTGCCCTAGGTCTTCATGAGCAAGCGAGTTGGATGCACACCCGCTTAGTTTCTTTTTGAGCTTTCATACACTTATAGCTCTAGTGCATCCGTTGCATGGGAATCCCTACTCACTTGCATCGATATCAATTGATGGGCATCTTCATAGCCCATTAATTTGCCTAGTTGATGTGAGACTTTCTCCTTATTTTTGTCTTCTCCACAATCACCATATTCTATTCCACCTATAGTGCTATATACATGGCTCACGCTCATGTATTATGTGAAAGTTGAAAAGGTTTGAGAACACTAAAATTATGAAACAATTGCTTGACTAACATCGGGGTTGTGCATGATGAAATACTTGGTGTGATGAAGATGGAGCATGGCCAGACAATATAATTTTGTAGGGATAACTTTGTTTGGCAATGTTATTTTGACAAGACATGATTTCTTTGTTAGTATGCTTGAAGTATTATTGTTTTTACGTCAATATTAAACTTTTGTTCTAAATCTTATGGATCTGAATATTCATGCCACAATAAAGAAAATTGCATTGATAAATATGTTAGGTAGCATTTCACATCAAACATTCTATTTTTATCATTTACCTACTCGAGGACGAGCAGGAATTAAGCTTGGGGATGCTTGATACGTCTCCAACGTATCTATAATTTTTGATTGTTCCATGCTATTATATTATCTGTTTTGGATGTCTTATATGCATTAATATGATATTTTGTATTATTTTTGGGACTAACTTATTAACCTAGAGCCTAATGCCAGTTTCTATTATTTCCTTGTTTTTGACTTTTTAGAAAAGGAATATCAAATGGTGTCCAAACGTAATAAAACTTTATGGTGATTTTTCTTAGACCAGAAGAAACCCACGAGACTTGGAGAGGATGCCAGATACCCTACGGGGTGGACACAAGCTGTAAGGCTAGCCCTAGGGGGGCGCACCCAGGGCTTCTGGGCCCCCCGTAGACCTTCCAACCCTAATCTTCGTGCTATAAATACCCAAATATTCCCCCTATACTATAAGGCACATCAAAATACTTTTTCGCCACCGCAAGCTTTTGTTGCCGTGAGATCCCATCTCGGGGCCTTTTCCGGCACTCCACCGGAGGGGGATTCGATCATGGAGGACCTCTACATCAACCTTGTTGCCCTTCCGATGAAGTGTGAGTAGTTTACCACGGACCTAAGGGTCCATAGCTAGTAGCTAGATGGCTTCTTCTCTCTCTTTGATCTTCAATACAATGTTCTCCTTGATGTTCTTGGAGTTCCATTTGATGTAATGTTCTTTTGCTGTGAGTTTGTTGAGATCCGATGAATTGTGGATTTATGATCAGATTATCTATGAATATCATTTGAGTCTTCTCTGAACTCTTTTATGCATGATTAAGATATCTTTGTATTTCTCTTCGAACTATTGGTTTGGTTTGGCCAACTAGATTGGTTTTTCTTGCAATGGGGGAGGTGCTTAGTTTTGGGTTCAATCTTGCAGTGTCCTCACCCAGTAACAGAAGGGGTAGCGAGGCACGTATTGTATTGCTGCCATCAAGGATAAAAAGATGGGGGTTTATATAATATTGCTTGAGTTTATCCCTCTACAGCATGTCATCTTCCTTAAAGTGTTACTCTGTTCTTATGAACTTAATACTCTAGATGCAGGCGGGAGTCGATCGATGTGTGGAGTAATAGTAGTATATGCAGAATCGTTTCGGTCTACTTGTCACGGACCTTATGCCTATATTAATGATCATTGCCTTATATATTGCCATAATTATGTGCTTTTCTATCAATTGCTCAACAGTAATTTGTTTACTCACCATATGCTTTATTCAAGAGAGAAGCCTCTAGTGAAAACTATGGCCCCCGGGTCTGTTTTCCATCATATATTTTCAGATCTATAAACCAAAAAACCCAAAAATACCTTGCTGCAATTTATTTATATTTACGTTAATTTGCTCTTTTATTTATCTTTTATACCTATCTCTATTAGATCTCACTCTTGTTCGTGACCGTGAAGGGATTGACAACCCCATTTTCGCGTTGTGTGCAAGTGTTTCTTAGTTTGTGCAGGCGCATATATTGGAGACTTGCTTGTGCCTCCTACTGGATTGATACATTGGTTCTTAAGTGAGGGAAATACTTATCTCTACTTTGTTGCATCACCCTTTCCTCTTCAAGGGAAAAATCAACGCAAGCTCAAAAAGTAGTAGAGAGCTAGGTCTAATAGGTGTTTCATGGTTCTCAGTTTCAAGGACTTCATCAGTTTCAGTGATCTCTTTAGTTTCAGTAATTTCATTCTCTTTAGCTCTAGCAATTTGTTCATCAAGAAATTTACCTAGTGGCACATTATCCTCAAGCAATGTACTTGCATCATCATAAGTATCATTCATAGCAGAAGTAGCATCATCAATAACTTGCGACATATCAGGATTAATAGCATGTGGTGGTGTTGCAAGTTTACTCAAAATAGAAGGTGAATCAAGTGCAAACCTAGATGGCAGTTCCTTACCTCCCCTCGTCTTAGAGGGGAAAATCTTGGTTTTTTTATCCTTTAGATTCTTCATAGTGATAAATTGATAATAATCCCAAGTGACTCAACAAATACAGCTATGCTCCCTGGCAACAACGCCAGAAAAAGGTCTTGATAACCCACAAGTATAGGGGGTCGCAACAGTTTTTGAGGGTAGAGTATTCAACCCAAATTTATAGATTCGACACAAGGGGAGCCAAAGAATATTTGCAAGTATTAGCATTTGAGTTGTCAATTCAACCACACCTGGAGATGAAATATCTACAACAAAGTGATCAGTAGAACAGTAGTATGATAGTTGGATAGCAATGGTAACACTAACAGTGGTAACGGTAACAACATTAGCAGTTTTGTAGCAGTTGGAACAGTAGCGATAGCAATAGTAACTTAGCAAGAACAATATGTGAAAAACTCGTCAGCATTGGAATGGTGAATTTGTTGGATGATATTCATCATATAACAGTCATAACCTAGGGTGATACAAAACTAGCTCCAGTTCATAAATATAATGTCGGCATGTATTCCTAAATAGTCATATGTGCTTATGGAAAAGAACTTGCATGACATCTTTTGTCCTACCCTCCCGTGGCAGCGGGGTCCATAAGGAACTCGAGGGATATTAAGGCCTCCTTTTAATAGAGAACTGGAACAAAGAATTAACACATAGTGAATACATGAACTCCTCAAACTACGTTCATCACCGAAAAGTATCCCGATTATTGTCAACCCAGGGTTTACGGATCATAACATATAGCTGGTGCATATGACTAGCAAGATCGAATCTAGAACATAGATATAATGGTGAAAACATAAACGGTTAAGATCTGAAATCATGGCACTCAGGCCCTAGTGACAAGCATTAAGCATGGCATAGTCATAGCAACATCAATCTCAGAACATAGTGGATACTAGGGATCAAGACCTAACAAAACTTACTCGATTACATGATGAATCTCATCCAACTCCTCACCGAGCAGCGAGCCTACGAAGGAATAACTAACTCCCGGTGGGGAGCATCGTTGAATTGGCGATGAAGGAGGGTTGGTGATAACGAAGACCGAAGATTCCCCTCTCTCGAGCCCCAAACGGACTCCAGATCTGGTCTCCCGATGAGGAACAGAGGTGGCGGCGGCTCTGTCTCGTGAAATGCAATAGTTCTTCCTCCCTCATTTTTCTCTCCAAAATAGGTATTTAAGGAGTTAAGATGAGGGTCAGGGGGGCCATGAGGTGGGCACAACCCATCAGGGCGCGTTTGGAGGGGGTGGCACGCCCTGGTGTATCATGCCCAACCAGGGCACCCCCTCCGGTGGTTTTTGGTCCCAGTATTTTTTATATATTCTTCAATAATTCTCCAAAAAGTTTCGCTCCATTCCAAGAACTTCTATTTCTGCACAAAAACAAGAACATGGTAGTTATGTTGAAAACAGCGTCAGTCCGGGTTAGTTTCATTCAAATCATGCAAATTAGAGTCCAAAACAAGAGCAAAAGTGTTAGGAAAAGTATATACGACTGAGACGTATCACACTCCCTTGGGGGACGGCGCGCCCCCAGGCTTGTCGCTTCCTCCTAAGTCTTATGGTCCTTCCTCGAAGCTTTAGGTTTCTCTTTTGGTCCATAAAAAGTCACCGTAAATTTTCAACCCAATCCGAGAACTTTTGTTTCTGCATAGAAAACAACACCACGGTAGTTCTGCTGAAAACAGCGTCAACCCGGGTTAGTTCCATTCAAATCATACCAAAACCATATAAATTTTTTGTAAACATGGCATGAATACTTCATAAATTATAGATACATTGGAGACATATCAGCATCGCCAAGCTTAATTCCTACTCGTCCTCGAGTAGGTAAATGATAAAAGAAATAATTTATGAAGTGTGAATGCTAGCATAGTGCACGAGTTTGATTAATGATAATTTCAACCACTTTTCCTAGCATCATAACAACAACTTTTTCTCATAAAACTCATCATGATAAAGTAGCAATATATTCACATGTTATGGTACAAACAGTGCATTCTCTTGAAACTTAACAACCTATGTTCTTAGTCACCAAACAATCTCAATTCAACTTGTTTTCAACAGAGTCTAAGTAAGAGATCCACATACTCAATTATCATATAGTCTTCTATTGTTGCTTGTACTCAAAGCATATTTTTAGAACAAATGGCATCCATCGAACATAGAGAAAGATAGGGGCTTAATGTTTCGACTCCCAACTTATTTATCATAGAGATAATTGTCAACAATACAAATTCATGATCACATATATTTGAGTGGCCATATATGCCTCGATCTTTTCCCACCAGATGATGCTTGCCATCTAAAGAATAATTGAGGTTGAAATAAGAATGAACACTTATGGACTCTTGCATAAAATGGACACGTACATGCATATGATGATCCATCAGAAAACATTATGATCGCGATGGAGCCCAGGATCTCAGTCGAGATGGCTCTTATTGACTTAGGGTAACTCGCGTTTGGCAGCCATTTGGGCCCGTGGAACTTGGCGCTTGGATGGACCTCTTTGATTGCATCGCGCTCCACCCCCCGAACGTGGATCAATCGAACGATCGCATCTCCTGGCACTTGGAGCCATTAGGCCGGTTCTTCAGCAAGTCCCTATACCAGGCCATTGCGGTTACACCTGCCCCAATGCCCCTAATCCATATCTGAGCGCTTAGACTGCCACTGAAGATTATGATCTTTCTCTGGCAATGGATCTAGGGACGGGTCCCTTCGGGCGTGGAGGTGCTCAAATGGAATGGCCCTGGCGATGAGATCTGCCCTCTGTGTGGGCAGTGCAGGACTCGAATCACATCTTCTTCACTTGTGTGTCTGTCCAATTCCTTTGGAGTTGCTTCCGCATAGCGGTTGGTGGTCGTTGGTGCAATAACAACTGCCCCGACCTCTTTGCAGAAATCCAGGCCACCCCTCAGCGTGACAGCCACATTAGGTGGATGTGTATTGGGGTTCTTGCTTGGACACTTTGGACCATGCGCAATAAACTTGTGATCCAGCATGTTCCTCTATGACGTGCTACTGACGCGATTTTCAAAATGTACGGTTACTTGCAGCTTTGGCGGCCGCTTAGCTAGGCCCCAGGATCGAGACACCATCAACATCATCATTGTAGATCTTTGACGATGGTTCTCCACTTAGCGCTGCCACTTCCTCCACCACCTCCTGAGCCGGATTAGCCACCTCGAGGCATGTGATGCCGCTTTTCTTTTTGTCTTTTTTATAGGGCTTGTTGAGTTGTGCCCTCAATAGAACCTTGTGTACTCTATTTGTCTGCTACTTGTGTGTGTGTGCGTGGTGTGAACATTTGTTGAACCTTGTGACTCTGGTGGTTTTCTTTATATACAAAGCGGGGCAGAAGCCTTTTCCACTAATATATTATGATCAACGTATGCAAGTATACATACAATATGTTGTAACATCGATGTATATCTCCCCTCTGCCTGCCTCTTCGGCGGCCTATGGCGGGGAGGAGTATCCCAGTGCCTCCGCTCCGGTTAGTATTCTAGGTTTGGGTTTTTTAGTCCTCAAAAGTGCGGCGCTCGGGCGGATGGCGGCGCTTCTTTTTTGAATTTGTATTTCAAGCTTCGATCCTCCTTATGTTTATCCATTTGAACGTAGTGGACGAGCTTCGACGTAGATTTCTGTGGTTTCCTTGGGGCGGTGTGGTTATAGTTTCTTGTCATGTGGCGAGATTTGGTGTCAGATACTTCAGATCTATGCAAGGGTTCAACAATGACTACTGTGGCTCCAGGTCGCCGGTCCTTAGGGGGGCACGTGCGCGAAGACTTCCCGACAAGCCGGCACCAGTAGAGGAGTGGCAATAGCGGCGTGTCGATGGCTTGTTCCGGCGGCAGTGTTTTTCGTTGGGTGGTATAGAAATCTTGATGTGATTTTTATCATGTTTGAGAGGCTTGTACTTCCAATAAAATCTAATAATATACCTGGTCATTTCCGCAAAGAAAAATTCATACTAGCAAATGGGCATAGTTCATACAACAAAAGATGTCTCAGTTCATCGCTGGACAGAACTACATTTATACTAAAAAAGCTAAAGATGAACATAGATGGAGAAGGGTGGAGGAAATCACCATTTTCTTGCCGGCCCCTTCCCCTTGCGGTCCTCGATGCGACTGTACCCGTCCGTCTAGGCATCGATTACGGGAGGGTTGAAGCCATCGGAGGAGATGATGTTGGCATTCAAGGGACCGCGCGCGCATGCTCCTTCACTAGCCGGGCGACCTTGGCTTTGGCTGCCGCATCCTCCGCCGCCTCGCGCTTTGATTGCTCGATGGCGAGCCGAAGCGCCTTGGCGTTCTTAGCGTGGAGACACCACGTGTCGATCTCCGCCATTGTGAGCGACCGACGGAGGGCCACAGCGAGGAGCTGGTCGTTCGGATTTACCGACGCACGCACATGGTACCGCGGGAGGACACCACTTCTGCCGCCTTCGCCCTCTCCCTCTCCTGCTACCTCTCACGGCGTGTCGCACATGCCTCGTATTCATGCGTCCACATCCGCGCCGGCGCCGGCACGGGCACGAGAACCCAATGATGACCGGGGACGCTAGCAGGAGCATATAGAGGAGGGCTCAGAGAGGGGCGAGTGGGGCGCGGAGCGCCTAGAGCTGCGCGGACACGGCCTGGTAGTGCCATCATCCGCGTCGCTAGGCGACAGGGGACAGCATGGAGCCAGAGCTTTTGCTTCCTCCACTGTTGAGTCACGACCGGCGCAACACCATATGGACGACGACCTCCTCCTCATTGTCCTCCCAATAGATGGAGTCATCGTCGCTAGACGCCGTGCTGTTGGAGCTGGACATGGGATCAAAATTGGAGCGGACGGCGAGAGGAAGAGACGGACAGTGGAGAGCGGAGTGGACAGTGTGCTTTGCCAGGGTCTAGGGTTCATCTAGATAGGGATACATGTGAGGTCTGGTTGGGTGAGCATAGACTGGTCCGACATGGCAGATGCGTCCGGGCCTCCCCATACCAGCCTTAGATTTGTGCTCGGTTTGATGGGTGCCGGTCAGCCCAGACGTATAAGCCGGTTTGAAAAGACCGGCTTGGTCAAGTTTTACTGAACAGGGCACTGATTGGGCTGTTCGCCCAGTCAGTTTGAGGAACCTAGCAGTAGATGCTCCTACATCCCCTAAAAAAAGTAGATGCTCCTACATTTTAGTCTCATCTCATGATCAACTAGTTAGGTCGGTTCGGAGACCAGGTTGGACCGCCTACAACATCGATCTACTACTGCATATACTCCCTCTGTCCAACATATAGTAATATATTTATCTCAAATCAAACTTTGTGCAATTTGACCAACAATATGGAGAAGTATATATGAATGTTTACGTTACCAAATATATATGATATGACAATCAATTCTGTGATGAAACAAATGGTATCGAAATAACGCTATAGATGTTGATACTCGTTTTCTATAAGCTTGAGTAAAGTTTACAATGTTTGAATTGAAAAATAAATAAGACGCGCTGCAGCATGCATGCATGCATATCGATCATGTTTTGGGGCCACACTGACTACGTAATACGTACTCCACTTTTGCATGATGCATGTCTGCTGTGGTTTCCGGCTGGGCGAAAACAAACAAACGAACAACGCACATCTTAATTATAGACTCGCTTGTTACATGCAGTTGGAGTATGCATGCATACTCCCGACAGTGAATGGTAAGCCATGCACGTATGAGCACGTTCCGAGCCGCTAGCTGCTGGCTAGATTGAGATAGGGATCATGCGGGAGCAACTAATTAACGAGCGTTCCTTCGGGAGCCTCGCAACGATCAGCGTCACATGGCGCGCTCACGGCCATTCGCCACGTGTCACACTCTGGACGCTCCCTCCGGATTTTAATTTTTTATTTTTACGCACGCGTTTTCGGCTTTTTACACAGTTTTTTCGGATTTTTTTTACGTTTTGGTTTTCTACTGGTCTTCCTTAGCTTTTCGATCAAAATTTTTTTTTCGAAAAAATAACTTTTTTTTGCAAAAAAAAATAATTTTTCTTCGCGAGAGTGACGGTTTTGTTTTCGCGAGAGGCACGGTTGTGCTTTCGTGAGAGGCACGGACGTGCCTCTTTCGGAAAGGGAAAAAACGCGTATTCTGTTTTTTTTCTTTCGCGAGAGGCATGGTTTTGCTTCCGCAAGAGGCACGGGCGTGCCTCTTTCGGAAAGGAAAAAAACGAGTTTTTTGTTTTTTTTCTTTCGCGAGAGGCACGGTTTTGCTTCCGCGAGAGGCACGGTTGTGTTTTCGCGAGAGGCACGGGCGTGCCTCTTTCGGAAAGGAAAAAAAACGCATTTTTTATTTTTTATTTCTTCCGCGAGAGGCACGGTTTTGCTTCCGTGAGAGACACGGTTGTGATTTCGTCAGAGGCATGGGCGTGCCTCTTTCGGAAAGGGGAAAAAAGTTCCCGGTTCGGTTTTTTCGTCAGTTTTCTTCGTCCAGTTTTTTCGTGAAAAAAAGTTCGTCAAAACCTATCAACATGGGATCTTGTTTTGAAGATCTCGACGCGAGGAATCCAATTGTGAAAGCGGTTCGAGATTTGGATGCACGGTTTAAGAGATAAAACATTTTGAATAAACGGATCTATGAAAAAAGGGAAAACTCCCAGGTTGCGACAAGTGGCGCACATGCAGCGTGTCACTTGTCGCAACCTCGGGGAGTTGGAGTGATCTCCATAAGGAGTGCTCCTTAATTAGTGATTTCGGGATCATGCTTATGCACGCAGAACAAAATCGATCAATGGCCGGGCCGGTGGGCCCTCATATCTATGGGCTTTTGCTAAAAAATTAATATCTATGGGCTACTCCATTCATCATCTTTCACTTACACGTGGGCACTTCCTATTTAGCGCTGCAGGCGCCCGTTTACATATACTTCGCAAACGGACACCTGCAGCCCTCCGTACTGGGCCGCCCGAACTAACCTGTTCTTTGGTTTGCTGAAACAGCAAAAATATGACCCCGACGAGAATCGAATTAGGGACGTCCCGCGTCTACCTGCGGTGCACTAACCATACGTCCAGTTAACCCGTAGTGACATGTTACATACAATTCCTTCATTTATTATTTCTTTTTTCTTCTTTTCCATTTTCCTTTTTCCTTATCCCTTTTCTATTTTCTTTTTCTTTTTTTCCATATTAGATGGAAAAAATTCAAATTAGTGAACCTTTATTCAAACGATGAACTTTTTTCATTTTTTGATGAACTTTTTTTTGAAAATCAATGATTTTTTTTCATAATTCATAAACTTTTTCAAAGTTTGATGAACTTTTTTTAAAATTTGATGAACCTATTGAAAAACTTATGAACTTTTTTAAAATAGATGAACTTTTTTCAATATTCAATGAACTATTTTTGAAAATCGATGAACTTTTTTCAAAATTTATGAACTTTTTTTCAAATTGATGAACTTTCTTCCAAATTTAATGAACTTTTTTCAAATATAATGAAATTTTTTTAGAATTCGTGGTATATAGTTGTGAATTTCGTTTTAGATAATTAATATCACATATATAATATATATTTAGCGTAGTACTGGAAGAATGGTCAAATAGAGCTTCTTTCAATAAATGGACAAGTACATGAGGTTGTTCTAGTGGTTACGGCGACCGGCAGTTGGTGTATACATCCCGAGTTCGAATCCACTTTGTCCCATCTATGGTAACAAAGTCAAACCGGCTTCGATAAGGGTGCGGCAGCAGCAGCGCGTCGACGGCTCGTTCTGGCCATGGTAGTGGTCGTCCGGTGGTCTCAGGATTTAGATTTAATTTTTATTATGTTTGAGGTGTTTCGTACTTTCGATGAATTAATAATAAATTCAATTGAACATATGTAGTCCAGCAAGCAGAAACTGTATTCAATTGAACATACGGAGAACGAAGTACTACATCCTGGACCCTGAACCACATGTATGGTCTGAGGTGAATTCTGAACTACCAAATGAAATGTCCACATTAGAGCGTACAACTTGACATCAGTCTTATCTTAGCGTCGCCACATGTATTTTTTGTTGGGTCGGATAACGAAAGGAGAGAAGGCTATCTATGATTCCTTTGACGTTTCAAGGATCGCTGTTTAACGTCTCAATGGTATTACTTTTTTTTTCTTTTCTTCACCACATTTTTTTTGCGGGTGAAAAAAAAAAGAATGCTATTTTTCTTCACCACTTTTTTTTTCTTCACCACATGTTTAAATACGATTATATTATAATCGCCACGTACTCACGTATTTGTGGAAAACCATTGTACGCTAAGATTTGATTATTTTTTCAGATATAGAAGGCACAAATCCTGCAAAAAAGAAGATAGAGAAGGCACAAAACAAAACAACTTTCTACTGTTCTAGATCCATGAGACCCATATCCGCCCCAAACGATTCGGGTGGTCTGTCGAGTCACTGTCCCCACAAAAAAAAGCCACCCTGCTGGACCTGGCAAATTCAACCCAAATGCTCAGGCTGACTGGCACCCCCATACCCGACCCATATCTCGCGCGGATATGAGGACGCCAGGACGCGTCTGTCACATCATCTCCAACAAGCCAGACCAATCCCAAATCCTCTCAAAGTTGACTAGTCCATCACTTCGACTGCACCGCTCCTGCCTCAGTCCTCCATTTTCTGCATCTGTGCAGCCTGTTGGCTTGAGTTTTGTGATGTTTTAGTAGTGATTTTTGCTCGGTTTCATCGAAATTCTTATTACTCTTCGGATATTTCTAACGCTAGTCCATCGAAAGAGAAGAAAATCCACTTCCTCAATGTTTGGCAGGAAATATCATACATGGAAGGAAACCAAGGAAGATTGCTGCAAATCAATCCAAATGGAGCAACTTTCTTGAAGAAACTAAAGTCACCTGACGAACCAGAGTAAAAGACGACATTCCATACGACCGCAAGTGCTCGCATGAGCGGTCGTATGGATTGCCATCGGCCCCACCACGTCTATACAAGCAACTTTAGTAAACGGCCTGAGGGGAGAAGAGAACCCTAGCCGCCACCACACCACTATATCAGAAGAAGGGAGGATCTGAAGAACTTTCAAAGATCTTCTTAGTCTTTGGTTCTTTCATCTCCATCGTCATCATCACCATTTTCACTATTGTAAGAGGAATTCCAATTGGAAGAACAATTGTAATATTACTCAATCTCGTTTGGAGGTCAAGACTATTTGAATTATTCATTTCATCTTATTGTGGATCTTTATTTTCACGGTATTACCGATATGGTTTTCATTGGATCTGTCTCTGTGGTGAATGATTCCCCTCTTATGATGCGTGAGTAATTTCCCCTAGGTGTGGGAGACGTACGTAAGTGGTAAGATTAATTTGTAACTATTTTATATGTCATCATTTGCATTCATAGTAGTATGATCTATCTAGTATGTTATTATGTTGTGAACTCTATGCGTGTTGTCTAATTTAAGGGCCCATGCAACCTGATCTCAAGACCTACACAGGTAACACATATTGTTTAGGAAATCTGTGACCTCTGACATGATAGGTGGAGATATCTAGGAGGACCAAAGACAATATGAGTTAACGGTAATCCATTGAACTTAATGCTTGGTTCTAGTCTAACGACCTTAATTATGGACACGACCACTCTGTGGAAACGGAGAAGTAGGACCAGAGAATAAGAGATAATCCCTAGAGGTGGAGTTTCATTATTTCAGGGAGAACCGCCTACAGAACTCTTATATCAAATGCTATGAGTACAATACAAGGTAACTGGTATTACCGTCGCACTGGCCCACTTTATAAACTCTTACCATGAGCTGAAATCTCTCCTCACCTAATCTCTTCATTGCAGGAAACACAACCATAGCTTTCATTTATGCTATTTAGTTTTATTAGCTCTCTTAGTTGTTACTACAGTTCTCTTTATATTTGTCAAACTGGTTTATTCGTGAGTCAGGATAGTAACGATATTTGTAGAAGCTCCAGCAGTTACTTCACATAAGAACTGTGATACCTTGGGTGTGACGGAAACACTACCTATAAATACTCTCCTCCGCTCTTCGTTGGGACGATTACCCATTGGCATACTTCTACGAAAGTGCTACACCACCATCTTTGTCTTGCAGGCATCAAATCATTTTCTAGTGCCGTTGTTGCGGAGCTAAGTGTAGAGTATTAGTTTCGTAACTGTTTTTGCAAGTGTTGTTATTGTAGATACTTCCTGTAATTCATAGGGGATCTACTCGTTTGAGAAAATCATATTTACCAGATTATATGGCTCATTTTCCTCAGGAGCAGCAAGCTTCATAAATAAAAAATACAAAAATAGTGAAACAGTTGAGCTTAACACTTTGTTTCCAGAAATGTCGATTATTCCAAAGCCCAAGAAGACTATCAGGGACCATTCACTACTGGAATCAGCTTCTTTGCCGTCCACCATGGCGGACGGCAAAGGCACAGATCCCGGACGGCAAAGTCCTTTGCCGTTAGCCAGCGGACGGCAAACCGTCCGGCTGAACACGTGCCAGCAAAGGCCTTCTTTGTCGTTCGCTTCGCAGAAACGGACAGCAAAGGATTGTGCCGTCCGCCATCAGAGGCCAGCAGACGGCAACGACGACGGACAGCAGCGGTGTGGGCTGAGAGCCGTTAGGGGGTTAACGACGCTCTTTGCCGTCTGCCAGCGGACGACAAAGAGGCAAAGCTGTTTGTCGTCCGCTGATGGACGGCAAAGAGCTTAGCTAGGGCAGCATTGGGAAGCTGCCACGTGGCCAGCTATGTCATCTGCCAGCAGACGACATAGATGGCCCTGTTTGCCAGGCCTATTTGGTCACTTTGCCGTCCGCTTGCAGACGGCAAAATGACCAAATAGGCAGCCAGTGTTTCTAGTTTGCATGGGTGACTCCCATGTGTCCTATTTGTTTTCTGCTAGCGGACGGCAAATATCTTTGCCGTCAGCTAGCAGACGGCAAAGAGGCTACACATCCCCTGATTTTATTTAAATCCAATTAATTAGACATGGTTTCAAACGCAGATATACATGCATACATATCCAACATATCCAACAGCATGTCCAACAACATATTTGATCAAATCCAACAACATAGTTCAACAAAGTCCAACATATCCATCTATACATTACCACAAACAAGTTTCCAACAACATATCCATATAGACATACATATCCAAACAAGTTTTCATAAACAACAAGGAAGCACCAGAAGAATAGTACACTCCATGAATCCAAGCCTTCCTCATGTAAAGCAAATCTGCAAATTGGGAAAGATGAAAGTTAGAAGAAGAAGAAGAAGAAGAAGAAGAAGAAGATTTTTTCTTCTCTTTCTTTTTCTCCTCTCCTCTTCTTTAATTATCTTCTTCTTCTTCTAACTAAGTTAAGTAAAAATGCCATTTTATTGCTAAGCTAGGTAAAAATGCTAAGTGTAGGTCATTTTAGAGCTAAGCTAGGTAAATAGATCATTTTGGATCTTAGTAAGGTTATTATGTCATTTTCGAGGAAAATAAGCTAAGTCTATATCATTTTGGACGTAACAAAGATTGTCATGCCATTTTTGACCTAAGTATGCTAAGTATGTCATAATGAACTGAATAAGCTAAGTATAGCTCATTTTCTATCTAACTTAGATAATTATGCCATTTAGGAGGAAAATAAGCTAAGTATCCATCTGTAAAGCAAAACATTAGAGAAAACTTACCCTCATCACAACAAATATGATGAAGATCGCAACTAAGGTAATAATTGATCCAACGGCATAATGATACCAAGCCTCATTATGAATGGCATATTTTTTAATCTTCTTAAGCTTCAGGCGCATTGCATCCATCTTCAAGCGCATTGCATTCATCTTCATCTTGTGATCATCGATGACATCGGCAACATACAACTCCAATGTCATCTTCTCTTCCTCAATTCTTTTAATTTTTTCTTTCAAATACTCATTTTCTTTTTCAACTAAATTTAACTTCTCGACAAGAGGGTCGGTTTCAAATTCCGGTTCACATACCTCCTAGATTAAAATATCTCTATGTCAACTTGATGGCCATAATTGTCATAAATGCGAAATGCCACAAATAGTTATGAAAGAGAATTTACCACATCCGAATCATAAAGCGGGCAAGGGCCGACGGGGACGGATATCAAGACCATGGCACTATGTATAAGAAACAATCATACAAAGTAAGAAAATTATACATACCAACTATATAAATCATACAAAGTACAACATAAAAATTTGAATACCTAATAAATGCATCATTAATAAATGCATCATCGTCATCACTATCGGTAATGAAGTCCTCATCATCATCATTAATAAATGCATCATCATGTGGAAGGCCACCTTTACATAATCGTTCAAGCATTGACAGGTCATCTGCAGCAGTAACTTCTTCTTCTTCCGGTTCTTCTTGTTCCGGCTCAGGGTCGGATTCACTATCGTTGTCTACTTCAATGTTCTGGGGTGGAGTAGAGCGTTTCTTGAAACGTTTTTTGGCAAGACGTGTTTCTTGGAAGAATTATCCTTCATCATATGTGTCTTGGTTAATGTGACGTTCATAATCCTCTTCATTGGGGGGAGGTGGTCTAACACGTGGCGGCACTTCATAAACGACATCCCAACCACTGAGATTTGGATCACTTTGACAAGCCCACAGTAGATAGAAAACTTGGGTTGCCTGTTGAGCCGTAATATAGACATCGGGAACATCCAAATGGGTGCTTTGTTTGATTTCGACTAGCCTTATATGTTCATGAGTCCTTCTAGTCTCCCGGGGCTGGAACCAATAACATCTAAAGACTACGACATTTGGTGGGTTTTCACTATAGAATTGAAGTTCATAAATTGCTTCAACTCTTCCATAATACTCAACACCTCCTTTGCCGATAGCAGAGACACAACAATTTTTAGACTTTCGGTCAGCCATAGATAGCTCTTTGCCATAGGTACGAAAGCGATACCCGTTGATGTCGTAATTGTCAAATGAACGGACCTTATAGTCAAAACCATTAGCTACTTGTCTCAATTCGCCATCCATAATCTCTGAATTATCCTACAAGTTTAATACGAAAGGATTGTTGCATTAGTCGCAAATTATCCAAAGAAATGAAATGATCTAATGGAAATTACCATTTTTTGAACCAAGAGATGAAACCGGGATATTCGCCTCCTTGCTTTGCCAGAAGCTCATACTCTTCGACAGAATCCTTTTGGATAACCGCTCCATTCGAGAATATGGCGATGTATCGACTGCATCAAATATCCAGGAATAAGAGTGGTTCAAAGAAATTAGAAGTTGCGAAACAATGTAACGAGCTCTTACTCGATGTACGGCCGCAGTTCTGTTAGGTTGTTAAAGAGATACAGCGAAATGGTCCGCCATTCTTCAACATCCAACGATATTGGTTTCCAAGCACTGGATGGTGCGAGATTCCCTTTGAATAG
The DNA here is from genome assembly GCA_963921465.1 of Triticum timopheevii. NCBI lineage: Eukaryota > Viridiplantae > Streptophyta > Magnoliopsida > Poales > Poaceae > Triticum > Triticum timopheevii. The sequence continues at coordinate 354,050,830 of OY997264.1, forward strand.
GCTGAGGTTGGATTGACCCTTTTTAGGCTTGTTATCATTGTACCGAGGCTTCGGATTATGCAAATGACGATTTTTGGCTTCGTAGTGTGCTGTCACGAAGTTTGACGCATCCTCAGTGATGAATGCCTCAGCCATCGATGCTTCTATTCTACGTTTATTTTTACATTTTGCTCGAAGCGTCTTCTGCATCCTCTCAGTTGAGTAGCACCAACGATTTTGCACGGGCCCCCCCAATCGTGCCTCGGTCGGGAGATGCAAAATCAAGTGTTGCATTGGATTAAAGAAGCTTGGCGGAAAGATCATCTCTAACTTGCAGATCAACTCCGGCGCCAACTGTTCCATTTCTTCTAAGAGGCCAGGCGATAGTTCTTTCGCACAAAGAACATGGAAGAAATAGCTCAGCTCTGCCAGTACTAGCCATTCATCCTCACGGATGAAGCCACACAACATCACCAGCATTATCCGCTCTATCCATATGTGCCAATCATGACTTTTTAGACCAAATATTTTCAATTTATCAAGACTCGATCCCCTCTTTAGATTTGCGGCATACCCATCGGGGAACATCAACTGCATTTTCACCAACAAAATAATTTCCTTCGTAGCCGGCCTTCCAAGATTGAACCATGCCTTTGGCTTCTTCCAGTTCCGCATTCCTTTCGGTTCTTGCATGTTTTTTAACGGTCTATCACAGAGCTCCTCTTGATCGTCTCTAGACTTAGTATTATCCTTTGATTTCTCCTCTATGCCGAACAATGTACCAAAAATGGCTTCGGCGATATTCTTTTCAGTGTGCATCACGTTGATGTTGTGTGGGCAAAGGAGGTCTTTGAAGTAAGGCATATCCCAAAAGCATGTCTTGTGAGTCCAGGCGTGTTCCTTATTATACCCCTTGAAATACCCTGGACGCTTTGGATCTGGCTCGAGAGCGGTTAACTGATCTAGGGTCTGTTGGCCTATCAACGCTGGTGGTGCAGAGTGTTTGACAACTCTACCTTTCATGAAGTTCTTCTTGTCTTTCCTGAACTTATTGCGAGGATCTAGAAACTGTCTATGCAAGTCGAAGCAACTATACTTGTGCCCCGCCGTCAGCCAACGAAACTAAAGAGCTCCCTTTCATGTGGGGCACGGGAACCTTCCATGCACACACCAGCCAACGAATAGCGCATACGCCGGCAAGTCATGCGTCGAGTACATGTACCAGACACGCATTATGAAGTTCTCTTTGCTAAAGGCGTCGTATGTCTTGAACCCATTATCCCAAGCTTCTTGCAATTCGTCCTTAAGAGGCTGCATGTACACATTCATATTCTTCCCCGGATAGTTGGGCCCTGGAATTATCAATGTCAGGAAAATGTTCTTTCTTTGCATAATCTGCCTGGGGGGGAGATTGAGTGGAATGACAAACACGGGCCAAAAGCTGTATGGGGCTGCCATCTGACCAAACACACTGAACCCATCTGTGCTGACGGTGACTCGAGGATGCCTTGGATCTGCCTTTTTTCCTTATGTAATGCATCGAAGCGCTTCCACGCTTCACCATCTGATGTGTGCACCATCATCACATTCCCGTCTGCATCTAGTTTGGTTCTTTTACCCGTTCTGTGCCATGTCATCTGTCTGGCCGTCTCTTCGACCATGAAAAGACGTTGAAGTCTTGGTACGATTGGCATGTACCAAAGAACATTAACGGGTATTTTGGTCTGCGTCTTCTCACCCATACCGTTGTCTACCACAACATACCTGGAAGAATTGCAAATGGGACAATAGTTCAAGTCCTCATACTGAAACCTAAATAAGACACATCCTTTCTCACAGGCATGTATCTTCTCATAGGGCATTTTAAGAGCACGGAGGATTTTGTCTAACTGGTACAGGTTTGGAGGTAGCACATGGCCTTTGGGTAGAAATCGTCCGAAAACTGTCATCATTGTGTCATAGCATTCTCTGCCCAAGTTGAATTGAGCCTTCAAAGCCATTATTTGTGAGATACCATCTAGTTGACAAAGCTCAGTGTGCTCGTGGAGAGGACGTTTTGAGGACTCCAACGTTTTAGTGTAGGCCTTTGCAGATTCCTCCATCTCCTCATCCGAGTCCCGAGCATCGTCAAAGTCTTGCACCATGTCTGCGGTCCCGGTACCATGCTCATCGGTGCGACGACGAACCACCTCGGCTCTGGCACATTCGGAAGACTCACCATGTAATCTCCAGACCATGTAACCAGGCGTAAAACCAAACTTCTGCAGGTGTTTACTCATTTGAAGCTCATCCCTCTGATTATAGTTGTCGCAACGGACACAAAGGCACCAGCTTAATTTCTGGCCATTTGCAAATGCGGCTCTAACAAACCCCTTAGTTTTTGTTAACTATTCCTCGGTCCAAACATACTGACTAGTGTAACCGGTGTACATCCATGCACGGTCACTCATATTGACATCCTACTAGACACACAAGAAATATATACATAATTAAGCAAACCATATCCATCAGTTAATGGAGTTTGTTAGTTTTATTACGTCCATGCAACCTACACGCTAATAGGTAAGGATAGATCCTAATCCCACCCGAGTATGTGTAGATCGGGTTCGTTTTCCCATGCTCTGATCTGGATCCGACGCCAAATTTCAGCACCACCTCCCCGTTGTTCTCCTGATACACGTCTCGGCAATAAGCAGAGAGGATGTGTACCCGGAGAACAACAGGGAGGCACTGACGAAATTCTGTATCGGATCCGGAGCTGAGCATATGGGAAAACGAAACCAATCTACACATACTCAGGCTGTAACGTTGGGCAATTCGAAAGAATCACGATTATGAATATGCAAATGGATGCATATTTATAGATGTAACCCTTTCAAACGGGAGACGCATAGTGGTTACGCATACTGATGATTGACACCTATAGCTAGCAAGTTTCATCGGCACGAAGACCGAAACAGAGCAAATGGGGGGACGAGATGTCATTTGTGCTCACCAACAAACGCAGGGGCGGAGTTCATCAAACACTAGACCCTCGCAACGACGAAATAACTGCATATTTAAATTGAAAGATGAGTAACATAGCAAGTATTTGACACCGACGGCCACATGTACCTCGCACTGACGATACTTGCTATTTATGGTACCATCGACACCGAGGAACCCTCGAACCCGCTCGTCCCCGGGTAAACTAAATAGCAACTACCATCGGTGCAAGGTACATGAGGAGGTCGGTGTTGAACACTAGATCCACATCCCACAAGTGAAGCCGGCGCCCGGCGTCCCGCAACAATAGTTCTGGTGGCCGATGACGGTCGAACACCTTGGCGAATTTGTCTGGCAACCTCTATGATGAGGATTAAAGCCAAGTTTTGAAATTTCAAACAACCAAACTGACTTGAGTTAGTTTGGGTGTTTCAAGTTTCAACACTGAGCTTTCAATCGTCATATCTGAGGCTACCAGATAAATTTGCAATGGTGTTCGACCACCATCGACGCCAAGAACTGACGGTGCTGGACACAGGACTCCTGTGTCACTTGTGGGAGGTGGATGTAGTATTCGACACTGATGGCCACATGTACCACGCACTGACGATACTTGCTATTTAGGGTACCATTGACACCGAGGAACCTTCTTTTTCTTTTTCTTCTTCTTCTTTCTCTTTTTTTTCCTTTTCTTCTTCTTCTTCTTCTTCTTCTTCTTCTTCTTCTTCTTCTTCTTCTTCTTCTTCTTCTTCTTCTTCTCCTTTTTCCTCTTCTTAAACCTAGCACTAACCTAAAACAAAACAGGAAAAAACTACACCTAAACCTAGCACTAACCTAAACCTAAAAACTCAAAACTACACCTAAACCTAGCACTAACCTAAACCTAAAAACTCAAAACTACACCTAATTAAACCTAGCACTAACCTAAAACAAATCAAGAAAATAGAGAACAAAAAATAGGAAAAAAACAGAAAAAAATTACCTCTTGCTCCGGCGAGGTCGGTCGGTGAGGTGGGGCGGCGTAGGGGCTGCGGGGAGGAGGACGGTAGCGGGGCAGGGCGGCGCAGGGACCTCGGGGAGGGGTCCGGCACTGGGGCGGCCCGGCGCAGGCCACTCTGGCGACGGGGCATGGCGGCGCGGCGGGCCGACGGGCGCGGCGGGGCGACAGGGCGTGGCGGGGCGGTGGGGCGACGGGGCGCGGCTGGGCGGTGGGACGGGATAGCGACGGGGCGGGGATGGCCGGCGGCGGTGACAGAGGAGGGAGGCGGGCGCACGGGAGGGAGAGAGAGAAAGAGAGAGAGGGAAGATTGACGGCTCGGCCCGTTAAGTGGGCCTTCTTTGTCGTCTGTTAGCAGACGGCAGCGAGGGCCACCGTTAGGGTTGGCCCACGTCTCCTCTTTGCCGTCCGCAAGCAGACAGCACAGGACTAACATTACCATCGGCCAGCAGACGGCAAAGTAATCACCTCTTTTGCAGTCCGCTAGCGGACAACAAAGAATCTGACCTAGCCACGTCATGCCCTGTGGGGCCCACCTGGCTCTTTGCCGTCTGTCTTCTAGCTCTTTGCGGTCAGCTGGCCGACGACAAAGAAGCAGCTGACGGCAAATAGCATTTTTGCCATCTGCACTTTCTTTGCCGTCCGCTTTGTGAAAGAGGATGACAAAGAGCCTCTTTGCTGTCAGCTGGCAGACGGCAATGATGTGGCGGATGGCAAAATGCCAGATTCCAATAGTGATTGTGCTCCAGTATTTATTTCTAGATCTCTTATAGTATATCCTACTAATTATGCTAAAGAATATACGATTGACTGCAATCTTGTTGCATAAGTTAGAAAGCACGCCTTTGCAGGAACTGAAGAAGAAGACCCTCAAGCACATCTTATGTTCTTTGACACTTTATGTGGAACTTTTGAATTGAAAGATGTATCATGAGAATTCGTATTATTAAGGCTCTCCGGGTTCTCTTTGAATGATGATGCAGAAAAATGGTATAATCGATTGCCCCAAGCACTACAAAAAAAACACTTCCGTGATGATACGTGTTTGACACAGTAGGTCACGTCATGCATGTACATCCATGATATTTTATGACAGAAGTGTTCCATGACAATACTCAAATTATCATCACGGAAGTGTCCACTTCCATGACAATAAATGGAGCATCATGGAAGTGCTTTCGTCAAGGGTAACTGACATGTGGCATCCATCATAATAGGTCGCCATTAAGCTATCGGGTTTCGGTTTGGATCCGATAACCCGGTAACAGCCCAGACCAATGGGGATCTTCCATGTGTAAAATTGTCGTTGGGCAGAGGAACCACGTGTTAGCTCGACTTCACGACAGATGTCATTCATCCAAGGACGAGACATGCCTATGAAAAGGTGACACATGGCACATCCCAACAGTGGCCCAATTAGTTTAAAAAGAATGTCTCGTTTGAATTGGTCAAAAGTTAGCGGGTCGGCCCATGGAACGCATGTTAACGGCCTGTTCGCATGTAGCCCATTCATGGCTCGTTATTACCTTTCCGAGTTCGGTTGAGTAGCTTCATGTGGGCCATCCAATATAATTCCAGCTCATTGTCACTTTTGGCCCATGTCTGGCCCATGATGTCTTTCGGCCCATATGAGGCCTTTCATATCTCTAGGCCATTTAACGGCCCATGGTGATTCTGGCCCATAATAAACAGTAAATTGCTTTATGCCCATTAATGGACCATGATTCAGTTGGGTCATTTCCAGCACGTGTTATCTGTCGGCCTTCCAAGGGCCCATAATTTCTTGGGATCAATTCTGGCCCTCGATAACTTCCGGTCCGTTACTGGCCTGCTCGGCTAATGGGCCAAATTCAACCTGTGCTTACAGTCGCCTGTTTTTGGCCCGTTAACCCATTGGGCCATTTTCATCCCGTCAAATATTCCGGCCCAATAACGACCTGTTATGCCTGTCGATAGTGTCGGATATAGGGTTCCGGCAAAACCCTTAAGGTGCGAACTCTGGGGTGCGCACGAAGATCTTCTCCCTACTAATGCACGCCACGAAAACCTCGCTACGAATCTAAGCTAGCACGATGAACAACACAAGAGACACAAGATTTATACAGGTTCGGGCCACCGTTGTGGTGTAATACCCTATTCCCGTGTGGTGTGGTGGATTGCCTCTTGGGCTGATGATGAACAGTACAGAGGAAGAACAGCCTCGCGAGAGGTGTTCTTGTCATGGTGGTGTGTGGATCAGCTAGGTTCGGATCAGATTGCCTTCTACTGTGGTGGCTATCTCTATTTATAGAGGCCCTGGTCCTCTTCCCAAATATTGAGCGGGAAGGGAGCCAACAACGGCCATTTTGAAAGGGGACAACTAGTACAAGCTATCCTGACTAAAGGTGGTCTTAGACTGCCAAAGGCACTGGTGATGACGCTGTCTTCGGCTCCATGGTGACCTCCGTCCTACCGTCCTATTGGTCTTGGTCTCGTTGCACTAATATGGAAACCTTTGCTTGATGCCTCGGTACTCCGCGCCTGTGCTTGCCCCCTTTGCACCAAAGAGGAAACGAGGACACTGTGCAGGATGGCGCTCGCCTGGTCTTGATCGTCATGGCTTGCATCATGAGCACCTCGCGAGGTACCCCTCGCCTTGATCTCTCCGCCTCCTCACGAGCCTGCCTGGTGAGGCCGCCCCTGAGGAGGCCTTGCGTCGTTCGCCCCGTGAGGCTTGGCTTCTCGCTAGGGTCTTGAACCTGGGTTGATGAAAACGGGCCGTACTAGGCCACTGCTGAGCCACGCCACAGGCCGCACGCAGGCAAGTCTGGGGACCCCCGTTCCCAGAACACCAATAGTAGCCCCCGGGCCCAAGGTGCACTCGGACTTGTCTTAGCAGCGAAGCCGAAGGGCAAGTGCGGAGCGCCGCGGGCCCCCAACAGCCTGCGGCCTTGGTCGCCGCGTGGCGGTTGATTGGACGTGGGCGTCTCCTCATCCCCACGCTGCCTCGGCAACTACCTGACTGACAAAAAGGCTGGCCAGGGTAAGGCTCGCCTTCATTGCTCTCCTTCGCCTTGCTCCAGATCCCCTCCCTTGCTCTCTTGCTTTTGAAATTTCCAGATCCGCTCCATCCTTCCCCTTTCAGCGAGCAATGGCGCCCCGCAAGGCCGTGGCCGAGGCCCTGCCGGCTTGGTACTCGCCGGCCCTGGATCCCCCCAACATGACGGAGAAGAATCTTGTTGCTACGCCCCTGATGACGGCGGCGCAGGGCAGCGAGATGGGGGAGACCGGACTCTGAGCCGGCTCCTCCACCCCGGAGGCTAAGGGGAGCACCTTCTATGCCTTCTTCATGAGCACCGTTGAGGGAGTCCTGGACTAGGGGGTGTTCGGATAGCCGAACTATCATCATCGGCCGGACTCCAAGACTATGAAGATACAAGATTGAAGACTTCGTCCCGTGTCCGGATGGGACTTTCCTTGGCGTGGAAGGCAAGCTTGGGAATACGGATATGTAGATCTCCTACCATTGTAACCAACTCTGTGTAACCCTAGCCCTCTCCGGTGTCTATATAAATCGAAGGGTTTAGCCTCCTTGATCTCGTGGTAGATCCACTCTTGTACTACCCATATCATCAATATCAATCAAGTAGGAGTAGGGTTTTACCTCCATCGAGAGGGTCCGAACCTGGGTAAAAACATTGTGTCCCTTGTCTCCTGTTACCATCCGCCTAGACGCACAGTTCGGGACCCCCTACCCGAGATCTGCCGGTTTTGACACCGACATTGGTGCTTTCATTGAGAGTTCCTCTGTGCCGTCGCATATAGGCCTGATGGCTCCTTCGATCATCACCAACGACATAGTCCAGGGTGAGACTTTTCTCCCCGGACAGATCTTCGTATTCGGCGGCTTTGCACTACGGGCCAATTCGCTTGGCCATCTGGAGCAGATCGAAAGCTATGCCCCTGGCCGTCAGGTCAGATTTGGAAGTCTAAACTTCACGGCTGACATTCGCGGAGACTTGATCTTCGATGGATTCGAGCCACAGCCGAGCACGCCGCACTGTCACGATGGGCATGATTTAGCTCTGCTACCGGATAGTGTCCTGGAGGCCGCACACGAGTCTGCTCCGATCCCTAATTCGGAGCCGACTGCGCAGATCGAGGATGGGTGGCTAGACACCGCCTCTGGGGCTGCAACCTCTACGGCGATGGAGCCGAATACTGACCTTGTCCCTTGTGAAGCTCGTGACTCCGAGGTGCCAGACTCCTCGCCGGACTCCGAACCTCCCGCGCCCCTCCAATCGGATCCGATTGGGCACCGGTCATGGAGTTCACCGCTGCGGACATCTTTCAACACTCACCTTTCGGCGACATCCTGAATTTGCTAAAATATCTCTCATTATCAGGAGAGCCCTGGCCGGACTGCGGTCAGGACGGTTGGGATGCGGACAACGAAGAAATTCAAAGCCCACCCACCACCCACTTAGTAGCCACTGTCGACGATCTAACCGACATGCTAGACTTCGACTCCGAAGACATCGACGGTATGGACGACGATGCCGGAGACGACCAAGAACCAGCGCCTACTGGGCACTGGAAAGCCACCTCGTCATATGACATATACATGGTGGATATCCCAAAGGATGGGAATGGCGAAGGAACGGCAGAGGAAGACCCCTCCAAGAGACAGCCCAAGCGCCGGCGTCAGCGGCGCCGCACTAAATCCCGCCACAGCAAGAATGGAGATTCCGGCACCGGAGATAATAACACCCTAGAGAATGCCGAAGACAACCCCCTCCAACAAGTTTCAGCACAGGAGGACGGAGAAGCCAACCCTCATGAGAGAGCGGCAGACGAAGAGGTAGAGGATGATAATTACATGCCTCCCTCCGGAGACGAGGCAAGCCTCAACGACGACGAATTCGTCGTGCCTGAGGATCCCGTCGAACAAGAGCGTTTTAAACGCAGGCTTATGGCCACGGCGAACAGCCTCAAGAAAAAGCAGCAACAGCTTAGAGCTGATCAAGATCTGCTAGCCGATAGATGGACTGAAGTCCTTGCGGCCGAAGAGCATGAACTCGAACGCCCCTCCAAAAGCTACCCCAAACGCAAGCTGCTCCCCTGATTAGAGGAGGAGGCATATAAACCTGCATCACCAGCGCACAATACGGCTGACCGACCACCTCGTGGCCGCGACAGAGAGGCCTCTAGGCCCTCCACTAGAACCGTACCCCAGCACCGCTCGAAAAGTATGAAGGCACGGGAGAATGCGCCGGACTTGCGAGACATATTGGAGGATAAGGCAAGACAATCAAGATCGATCTACGGATCGCGTGGGTGCCCCACGATGCGCGACGACGACCGTCGCGCAAGATACAGCAACTCCGTCCGGGCCGAACACAGTAGACAAAGCTCGCTTGAGCTACGTCGTGATATAGCCCAATATAGAGGCGCCGCACACCCACTATGCTTCACAGATGAAGTAATGGATCATCAAATCCCCGAGGGGTTTAAACCCGTGAATATTGAATCCTATGATGGCACAACAGACCCCGCGGTTTGGATCGAAGACTATCTCCTTCATATCCACATGGCCCGCGGCGATGATCTTCACGCCATCAAATACCTCCCACTCAAGCTTAAAGGACCAGCTCGGCATTGGCTTAACAGCTTGCCAGCAGAATCAATTGGGTGTTGGGAGGACCTGGAAGCCGCATTCCTTGATAACTTCCAGGGCACGTATGTGCGACCACCAGACGCCGATGACCTAAGCCACATAATTCAGCAGCCAGACGAATCGGCCAGACAATTCTGGACACGGTTCTTAACAAAGAAAAATCAAATCGTCGACTGTCCGGATGCAGAGGCCGTCGCAGCCTTCAAACATAACATCCGCGACGAGTGGCTTGCCCGGCACCTAGGACAGGAAAAGCCGAAATCCATGGCAGCCCTCACATCACTCATGACCCGCTTCTGTGCGGGAGAGGACAGCTGGCTAGCCCGCAGTAACAACCTCAGCAAAAACTCTGGTAGTCCGGATAGCAAGGACCGCAATGGCAGGTCGCGTCGCAACAAAAACAAATGCCGCGTTAACGGCGATAACCCTGAGGATACGGTAGTCAACGCCGGATTCAGAGGCTCCAAACCCGGCCAGCGGAAAAAGCCATTCAAAAGAACTACTCCGGGTTTGTCCAATTTGGACCGAATACTCGACCGCTCTTGCCAGATACACGGCACCCCCGAAAAGCCAGCTAATCACACCAACAGGGATTGTTGGGTATTCAAGCAGGCAGGCAAGTTAATTGCCGAACACAATAACAAGGGGTTGCACAGCGATGACGAGGAGGATATCCGGCCGCCGAACAATAGAGGACAGAAGGGTTTCCCCCCACAAGTGCGGACGGTGAACATGATATACGCAACCCACGTACCCAAGAGGGAGCGGAAGCGTGCACTCAGGGACGTATATGCGATGGAGCCAGTCGCCCCGAAGTTCAACCCATGGTCCTCCTGCCCGATCACTTTTGATCAAAGGGACCACCCCACCAGTATCTGCCACGGCGGATTCGCCGCATTGGTTTTAGATCCAATCGTCGATGGGTTTCACCTCACTAGAGTCCTGATGGACGGCAGCAGCAGCCTGAACCTGCTTTACCAGGATATAGTGCGCAAGATGGGCATAGACCCCTCAAGGATTAAACCAACAAAGACGACCTTCAAAGGCGTCATACCAGGTGTAGAAGCCAATTGTACAGGCTCAGTTACACTGGAAGTGGCCTTCGGATCCCCGGATAACTTCCGAAGCGAGGAGTTAATCTTTGACATAGTTCCGTTCCGCAGCAGCTATCATGCTTTGCTCGGACGAACCGCGTTTGCAAAGTTCAACGCGGTGCCGTACTACGCATACCTTAAGCTCAAGATGCCAGGCCCTCGAGGAGTCATCACGGTCAACGAAAACGCTGAACGCTCCCTCCGAACGGAGGAACACACAGCGGCTCTCGCGGCAGAAGTACAGAACAGCCTCTTAAGGCAATTCCTGAGTCCGGCCGTTAAGCGACCAGACACGGCTAAATGCGCCCGGAGTAACCTACAACAAGACCACCTGGCACGTTCCGAGCACGCGTAGCAATGCGGCCCCAACCCCAGCCCTTGCAAAATAGCAAGACTGGTCCTTCGCGTACATCATTACGCTCTGGAGATACCATGGGCAAAGGGGGAGGGGCACGACCACGACAGGTCCAGAATGCGGCTTAACCACACCAGGGGCTCCCAAGTGTGTCATTCTTTTTCCTTTTTCTTTTCTCTTACCCACAGGACTCCGTTCACCAGAGGCCCTGTCCGGCAGTAGACCTGCCGAACTCACGATGCAACAGCCAGGGAAGGAGAAAGGCTACGACGAGTATCCAGGTGGTCTCCATTATGAGCATTAAATCTGTTTTATACACCATTCCGCAGCCTACCCCTGGAGGGGGACATGTTTAATAGTCCCATCCCTTGCTTACCGCACTATTTGTATCATTCTGCATTCATGGCAGTATTTCTTGAATAAACAATGCATCGCTTTTTGCTTATAATTGCATTTCTTTCTTATACATATGTTCATTTATGACATGTTGCATCCGTACACTCTGGTACGGCTAAACACACCAGGGGCTTAAGTTCCCCACATTATGGTGTGATAAGTCTGAACACTTTCACAAGTGCGGCACCCCGAACTTATAGCATTATATGCATCGGCTCTGAATCATGTCTTGGGTCAATAGTTGGGTTTGCCCTGCTCCCATGTTTTGGTACCTTACGTTCCGTTGTATCGGCTAAGGTAGCACTGGGAGAATCACTGCAATTGCCCCCTAGTTGAGCTGGGCGAGCGCCTCAGTGGAGAAAGCTAAAACTGACCATCATGATAAGGCGAGAGCTGGTCGCTGTTCGAGAGGTTTTTTCGAGTCCCTAAAGACTTATGCCACTTAGAGCAAGGAACCGGCTTTGTCCGGCCCAGGCGTGGATAGCGCCCCGAACTCGGTCTTCCGAACACTAGGGGCTTCGCTGAAATTTAAAATTATAGAGTTCTATGGCTAAATGAGAGTGTTCAAGCATTATAAGTCTGGTTGCCTCGTTCGTTGTGTTGAGCGCCTCCCTAGATGGACCCAAAAATGGGAACAAGAGCGCTCAAGTTTATCCCGAACACCCCAGCACTCGTGGCATGGGGGCTGAAGCCGACGACTTGCCATCTCTCAGATTTGATAAACGGCCGCACAGAAGGCAATATTTTAAATTAACAAGCGTTGCTTAGCGCATATGAACAAAGTTTTCAGCGCATAGGATAACAAAATGCGAGTCTACTCAAATATTACATCTTTGGAGAACTCACTCGCAATCATGCGGGAACCCTTCAGGACACTCTTATAATACATCTCGGGCGTGCAATACTCCTTGCCCATCGGTGGCGCGTCCGTCACAAGCTTCTCAGCGTCCATCCTACCCCAGTGCACCTTTGCACGGGCAAGGGCCCGACGGGCACCTTCAATGCAGGCAGAATGCTTGATGACTTCAACCCAGGGACACGCATCCACCAGCCGCCGCACCAGGCCGAAGTAGCTCCCAGGCATAGCCTCCTTGGGCCACAGCCGAACTATGAGGCCCTTCATGGCCTGTTCGGCCACCTTGTGGAGCTTGACCAGCTACTTTAGCTGGTCGCTAAGGGGCACCGGATGTCCGGCCTCAGCATACTGAGACCAAAAGACCTTCTCTGTCGAGCTCCCCTCCTTGGCCCGGTAAAAAGCGGCAGCATCGGACACGCTGCGAGGTAGATCTGCGAACGCTCCTGGAGAGCTCCGAATTCGGGTAAGTAATAGGTAATTCACATTCACATGCTTGCTTTGCATGAAAAATGCCTTACCCGCCGCTATTTTCTTCAACGCCTTGATCTCCTGGAGGGCCTTGTAGGCTTCGGCCTTAGCGGCTTTGGCACCCTCAAGAGCCGACGCAAGCTCGGACTCTCAAGTCTTTGAGTCACGCTCCAAACTCTCGTGCTTTTCCACGAGAGCCTGGAGCTCTTGCTGTACCTCCGCCACCCGCGCCTCCTGCTTCTCTCGCTCGGCTCGTTCCGCGGCCGCATTGCGTTCGGCCGCGGACACCGCCTCCTTCAGGGTTGCCACCTCGTTTGTAGCCCCTGAAGTACCCACGTTATCCTTGTTATTTCTCTTGCAACCAAATCCTTTTCTGTAAGGTACAACTTTAATACGGTGTTACTCACCTTCCTTGTCCTCGAGCTGCTTCTTGGCACGGCCGAGCTCGCTCTCGGACCGCTCGAGGCTTTGTTTCAAGGTATTGACCTCTGCAGTCAGTGCGGCAGAGGTCAGCAGCGCAGCCTGCAATCCCATATTGACCTATTTTTTAAGACTCCTGCGTATATATTTTTAGATCCTCAGTCCGGCTTTTCTTTCCGAACACCGAACCGAGCATCAGGTGCTACTGTCTATGCGGTACTATCTTACATATATTTAAATTCTTACCTCAAAGCCTGTTAGAAGGCTGCTGCAGGCTTCGGTCAGCCCGCTCTTGGCGAGCTGAACCTTCTGAATCACCGCACTCATGATAGTGCGGTGTTCTTCTTCGATGGAAGCGCCATTGAGCGGCTCCAGCAAGTTATCCGGAACCTCCGGTTGGACAGAGGCCGCCGGTGTCACAGTCTTGCCCTTCTTACGAAGGGGCCGCTCGCCGGACTCCGGAACCACTGCAGGTTCCGGTGCGGAATCCGGTGCAAAGTCCGGGAGGTTGCCCTGCGGCACCTCCGGGGCCTCCTCCTCCTAGCGGGTCCCTTCCTGGGATCCCACCTCGACGTCGTCGGCGTCACAGGGGGTGGAGGCGGTCGGAAGAGAATCCATGTCTGACGTGCCCAAGGACCCGCTCGACGAAGCGGGAAGATCGTCCTTGGGCGGACTACAGGTTGTATGCGGCATTAGAAAGACACCATGTGACAAAAATAAAAATTATAAAATCATCTAGGAGTCCGGATACTTACGATCTTGCCAGGGGCTTAGCCCTTGAGGGCCACTCCTCGTCGCCGTCGCCGACGTTGGCGGAACAGTCCGGGGGAAGGGTCCTTCCCTTTTTGGACCCTTCGGCCTCCCTCCTTGGGGATGCCTTCCTCTTCTTCTCTCCCCCCGCTGGGGGAGAGGTCTCTTTCTTCTCCTCCTCGTCCTCCTGGGAGGAGTCCGCCTCGGAGTCATCGGACGATGAGTTCGATACCACCTCACGCCAGGAACTCCTTCGGGTTCCCGTGGCCTTCTTCTTGGCCTTCTTCTCCGGCACTACGTAAAGTGCCGGGACCAGCAGCCCTGTCAAACGCGCGTCCGCTGGGTCTTTTGGAAGGGGAGCCGGACAGTTAACCTGTCCGGACATCTTCTGCCAGGCCTGTTAAAGGTATTGGGAGTTTAGATCCCGCATAGAGTCAAACTATGAAAAACCAGTGTCCCATAAAGGATGACATAGCTTACCTCGCCAGCCGGGCGCTGCGTGCTGAATCCACGATCTTCGGTAGCTGACGCGAGAGCTTCGGCGCCCTTGAACAACACCCTCCAGGCAGCTTCGTACGTAGTGTCGAAGAGCCCGCTTAAGGTCTGGTGTTGTGCCGGATCAAACTCCACAAATTGAAGTCCCGTTGCTGGCAGGGGAGAATCCGGCGGACGAGCATGACCTGGATCATGTTGACAAGCTTGAGCTTCTTGTTCACCAGGGTCTGGAGACAGGACTGGAGTCCGGTCAGCTCTTCCGAACTACCCCATAGCAAGCCCTTCTCTTTTCCAGGAGGTGAGCTGCATGGGGATGCCAGATCTGAATTCGGGGGCCGCTGCCCATTTAGGGTCATGCGGCTCGGTGATGTAGAACCACCCCGATTGCCACCCTTTGATGGATTCCACGAAGGCACCCTCGAGCCAAGTGACGTTGGGCATTTTGCCCACCATGGCGCCTCCGCACTCCGCTTGGCTGCCCTTCACAACCTTCGGCTTGACATTGAAGGTCTTTAGCCACAAGCCGAAGTGGGGCTGGATGCAGAGGAAGGCCTCGCACACGATGATAAACGCCGAGATATTGAGGATAAAATTTGGGGCCAGATCGTGGAAATCCAAGCCGTAGTAGAACATGAGCCCCCGGACAAAGGGGTGGAGTGGGAAGCCCAGTCCGCGGAGGAAATGGGGAAGGAATACCACCCTCTCATGGGGCCCGGGGGTGGGGATGAGCTGCCCCTCGTCGGGGAGCCGGTGCGCGATGTCGCTGGACAGATATCCGGCGTCGCCCAGCTTCTTGATGTGCCCCTACGTAACGGAGGAGGCCATCCACTTGCCTCCCGCTCCGGACATGGCTGGAGAAGGTCGAGGTGAGATGTGCGGACTTGGGCGCTGGAGCTCGAGTGCGCAGAGATGGATAAGCAAAGGAGGAAGAAGGCGTAGGTAAAAAAGGTGGATCCTTATCCCCTTATATATGGGCGGATGAAACTATGCGTCCCTACTGGCCTGGTAAAACTCGCTTATCTCCCAAGCACCGCAATCAATGGCGCGATTGGGTTACCCGCGTCCGTATTGATGAGAATCCCGGAATAAGGGGAACACGATCTCTGCTTCGACAAGACGTGCCAAGGAAACCGCTTTGCTAAACGCGCTGACGTCATGCCACAAAATACGTCAGCAGATTGAACTTGTGTAAATATTATTCTCTCTACGGTGGTATGTGGAATTTATTTTTACAGAGCCGGACACTATCCTGGTGTTCACAATCTTCTATGAATTATTCGGAGGAGGAACCCGCCTTGCAATGCCGAAGACAATGTGCGCGTCGGACTCATCGTCATTGAAGCCTGGTTCAGGGGCTACTGAGGGAGTCCTGGACTAGGGGGTGTCCGGATAGCCGAACTATCATCATCGGCCGGACTCCAAGACTATGAAGATACTAGATTGAAGACTTCGTCTCGTGTCCGGATGGGACTTTCCTTGGCGTGGAAGGAGAGCTTGGCAATACGAATATGTAGATCTCCTACCATTGTAACCGACTCTGTGTAACCCTAGCCCTCTCCGGTGTCTATATAAACCGAAGGGTTTTAGTCCGTAGGACAACAACAACTACAACAACAATCATACCATAGGCTAGCTTCTAGGGTTTAGCCTCCTTGATCTCGTGGTAGATCCACTCTTGTACTACCCATATCATCAATATCAATCAAGCAGGAGTAGGGTTTTACCTCCATCGAGAGGGCCCGAACCTGGGTAAAAACATCGTGTCCCTTGTCTCCTGTTACCATCCGCCTAGACGCACAGTTCGGGACCCCCTACCCGAGATCCGCCGGTTTTGACACCGACAACCGTCATCGCTGGCCTGGTTCCTCCCTTCTCCGAGTTCTTCTACGTTGTCCTCCGCCATTACAGGTTGCAGGCCCTTCATCTCCATTCCAACTCTGTTCTCCTTTTGTCGATTTTTGCCTACTACTGCGAGGCGCATGTTGGGGCGATGCCATCCGTGGCTTTGCTGCACCACTTCTTCTCCCTCTGAATCACCGGCGGTCATACCTCGGCGTGTGCTGGCTTCATCGCGTACTCCAAGGCCAACACAATCTCGAAGATCGGGAAGAGGGTCGACGGCTTCCAGAGCAACTAGGTCATGATGGATGCCGGATGCATCCACTCTCGGTTGGTGTTGCCAACGGAGCAGCCCCAGCCCGACGAGGCATGGTCTTGTGCGAAGCTTGATGATAGACGGGTGAAGTCGGTGCTAGAGAAGATGAACGCCGACCTGAGGCCAAGCAACATGAAGGCAGCAAAGCTGACGGGGGCCACGCTCCTGAGGGAGTTCCTGATGCAGCGGGTGGCTCCACTTCAAGCACACTCACGCCCGTTGTGGATGCTTGGGGATGCGGACGATGATCTCCACCTGAACTCGGTGGCCCTGGCCGACGAGGATCTGGTCGCAGCTCTCCGCCTCTTGGTTGGAGATGACATGGAAGGTCTGGAGGGCGCTCCTGCCCCCCTGTTCCTTCGCGACAACTGGCAACAGGTGGTGGATGCCATGCCCACCTTTGATGGGCGTGGTCTGGTGCTGGCTGTGCCTCCTAAGGGCCAGGGGGCAATGGCGCCGGTGGAATTGTCTTCTGATGATTCTCGCGAGGGAGGAAAGGAAGACGAAGAAGAAGAAGAGCGTGGCTCGGAGGCGACCACTGAGAGGACGGGGGAGACTTCCCCCCGGCGCAGGGCCAGTATCCTCCGCACCCTGCCAGACGACGACGAGGCCGACGCCATGCAAGAGGAAGAGGACCCGCCCGTGATCCTGAAGAAGGACAGGCCAGGGCTGATCTCCTGAGGGGCTACTTCTGCCCAGGCATCGCCCCAAGCCGGCTCCAGCCCTTCTGGTGCACCTTCTTCCGCTCCTGGACCTCTCAAAACTGCGCCCCGGACCAAGAGGC
This sequence comes from Triticum timopheevii, assembly GCA_963921465.1. Lineage (NCBI taxonomy): Eukaryota > Viridiplantae > Streptophyta > Magnoliopsida > Poales > Poaceae > Triticum > Triticum timopheevii. Next base: position 354,068,220 of record OY997264.1, read on the forward strand.
TTATGGGATTTAAGCTTGGCAAGAGGCCGGCGGCCTATGCCGCGATTGACCAGTAAGTGCTCGAACTCCATCTTGTTCTTGTTTTTGCTGCCGAGGCTTGACATTCTCCATCACTTGGTTAGGCCGCCTCTTGCGGCAAAGAAGCTGAAGGGGTCACGGTGGCTCCGCTTGGGGTAGGCTCATCTGTTGTGGTCGCGCCTTCGCCTGTGGGAAGGGGAGGCGGTGAAGTTTGCACTTCCCCTGCCCGATCATCCTCTCGAGGATAGGAGGGGTACCCTGGCGGGGTGCCAGCCCCCATGGCCCCGCTGACTCTGGAGGTGCCGGTGCCTGATGCTATCACTGAGGTGCCTAGGGCTCATGAGCCCCCAGTCTCCCAAGCTGTGGTCATGCTGCCGCCTTCTCCTCCTGCACCACTGGTTTCGGACTCCACTGCCTCCTCCGCCGTCTTGGACTTTGCCCTTACTGAGCTGGGCCAGCTGTGAGAAGACCTCCGGGGCGCCAACTCCCACCTGGTAGCCGGGCGCCTGGAGCTGGTCTCTGGCTAGGTTCATTCTGATATCCCCGTCCGAGCGGCACTGAGCCGGGCTGCGACAGCTTCTGAGGAGGAGAAGCAAGCCACCACCCAGGCCGCAGCTGCCCACGATGCAGCGCTGAAGGATGCCACGGTCACCCAGGACCGTTGCAAGGTGCTGGAGGCCGAGCTGCAGGGTCTACGTGATGAGCTCGCCAAGGAAGCTCGCGACCGCTAGGTGAAGGAGGAGGAGATGAAGGCTCGGGAGGACGGCATCGGGGACCGCGATGCCGAGCTGTCCGCCGAATGCGGCCGGCTGAGGACGCTCGAGCAGAAGCTAAAGACGGAGAAGGCTGAGCTGCACGCCAAGGCAAAGGTCCTGGCCGAGGACCGCGTGGCCTTCGCGGATCTTGAGGAGAGATCTCACAAGGCGCTGAAGACGCTCTATGATGGTGGCCTGGAGAAGCCGCTGGCGGGGGCCAAGGACGGCCCCGCCTAGTTGCTTCCCTTCTTGGTCGAAGCGCTTGAGGAAATCATGACCGGCATCGGCCCCATGGCCGAGGTTGAAGCTCGCGTCCTTTCTTCTGCAGCGCTGATGCGTGTCCTCAGCCACGTCTACCTACGCGACCCTGGCACCAACCTCGACGAGCTTCTGAAGCCCGTGGACGCTGAGCGCTCCGCCACTGCTGCTGAAGCCGTGAAGGGCCGAGCGGAAGCCCTGCTGGCGAAGTTCCGCGCCTTTGCCACTGCGCCCAGGGCAGGTACTGCTGATTCCGCGGCCTCGTGAGGTGGAGCTGACGAGGCAACACCACCACGGAGGTGGGGCTCCTGGTGAATGACGGCGTTGCCCAAGGGTGATCTTCTCGCGGCTTCTTTCCTGTTTTAACTCCTGCAATATGCATCGTGCCTTGTGGAGGCGTTTAAACTTGTGTTTGGTATCGTGAAGACAATTATGGTTTGTAATATTTGCTTTTGGATTTGCTTCAAGATTTTGCGGTTTCCTTCCTCTTTGCTTTGTGTTCTGCGTTGGCAAGGCCCGGCCCCACGCATACCTCAGCCGCCGTTAGCCCCGACCGGATCACCAGGACGGGACCAAGGAGTGAGGGGCTACGTGGCAAGTTAGGCTCCTTTGTCGCGATGCTCAGGAGTCCCCCTTGACGCGCTAACAACAAATAGGGAGGGAGTGTAGGAGTAGATCTATCGTTCTACGTCGGCAGGGCCAGGCCCCGCGCATACCTCGACCGCCGTTAGCCTTGCGGAACTAAGGAGTGAGGGGCTACGTGACCAGTTAGGCTCCTGAGTCGCGATGCTCAGGAGTCCCCCTTGACGTTCAAACGATCTTCATACCTTGGCTCCGCTCGGGGAGGGGCGCGCGACGACCAGGTCCGAGGGACTTGGCTGGGTGGCGTGCTCTCGGGCGTGACCCGGGCGCAGCACCCGTGTCTAGCCCCTCGCGTGACGCTCCTGAGGGGAGGTGCTGCGATGAGGCCAGACACTGAGCTCTGGGCTACCTGAGGTTGATATGGCCGTGGGCCGCCCTCAGTTGTTTATCACCAGCGCGGAGCATAGCGCTTCTGTATGTGTACGGGCATAGCCGCTCCTCGGCAGTGTCCTCAGCCAGCACGAAGCATGGTGCTTCCACTGGTACGTGGGCGGGGGGGCCTCCGGGAGGAGCCCCCGGGGCGTGTACAGCCCCGCCCTGACACGTGGCTTGCACGGCAGGGCTAGACGAGGTGTATCTGGGCACTCGTGAGCCAGCGCAGGACTCACGAGGCCCTACCTCAAGGCGGGTTGCACCTGGTCTTGAGCCTTGGGCGGCTGTGTGTTCCTGCGAGATGGTTAGATACAAATGCTCTATGTCCTCAGGTCCCGGCCCTCGACCAAGCTCAGCGGCTGCTGGTATGCCAAGTCGCGATGCCGTGGACAAGGCCAGGGGGTGAGGGCTGGAGAGCCAGTAAGAGATCCTGAGTCACGATGCTCAGGAGCCCCCCTTTTAACATGCAAGCGATTTGCATGAGGGAGAGAAGGCCTGTGGTTGGCGGCAGATGATAATCATAGGTAGATTAAGCATGAAAGGCGAATTAGTTTAGATAAGTGCAGAAGGGATACATGCCACTGGGTCAGGCCCGAGTGGCTTGGGGAAGATGCAGCCCGGGGGCGCCCCCAGCAATGTAAACTAAAGACATAAGCAAAGTGGATACATTCCGCAGGGACAGACCCACATGACCTGGGAATGATGCAGCCCCGAGGGCGCTCCAAGCTGAAATGAACTCGAAAGATGTCACCTGGTACCATTGTAGAGGGGGTGCTGAAGATGCGTGATGAAGAGGCCGATCCTCACGAGCCATCGGAGCCCTGAGCCTCGGGAGGCTTTGGGGGTCCAGGTGGTTCCTCGAGGGCCATCGCCATCTCCGCTAGGACCACGTGGTGCCTGGCCTCCTGAGCTGCCAGAATGCTCTGCAGATGACGCTGGTGAGTGGCAGCCGCGTTCAGCAGGCCGAAAGGCATGCGAACTTAGTTGTGCGGTGGACCCTCGCAACGTCCCACGTGCGAAGGCCAGAAACGCTCCTGAGACGCGGCTCGGTTAAGCCCTAGGTAGTCGATGCAGACGCATAGCCCGCCATCTTCGCCTGGATGGGGAGCTACGCCGGGCAGACGGTGGTCGCCGCGTATGACTCTTGATTCCTGAAGCTCCTGAGTGGTCTTGGTGATGAACTCCTGAGGGTTGGGCCTTCCTTGCCCCATGCCTTCCTGAGGGAAATGTGCTGTAAAGCACACCTCCAAGTGGTGCCCGAGCGCCTCCCTCGTGATCTTGGCAAAGTCTGAGGCCCTCCAGAAGAGAGTCCCCGAGCCCTACCCGAGGAGGGCGCCGGGTGCGCCTTCCTATGCGATGGAGGGAGGCGCCCCTTGCACGGGCGCGGATCCTGACGCGACACCTCCGGAGATGCCAACCTCCTGAGGCCTTGAGCTGGGTGATGTCTTCTTCTTGGGAACTGCCTCAGGAGGGTTCTCACTCTTGCTGTCTGGGTCTTCGATCGATGCAGCTTGGAAGGCGCGCTCGAGGGAGCACACCGCATCCTTCTCTTCGCAGGGGACTGTGATGATTCCCCCACTTCCTGGCATCTTGAGTACATTGTAGCCATGGTGGGTCACCGCCATGAACTTGGCCAGGGCAGGATACCCAAGGATGGCATTGTATGGCAGGCGAATGTGGGCAATGTCGAAGTCGATGAGCTCGGTGTGGTAGTTGTTGCGCTGCCCGAAAGTGACAGGGAGGTGGACCTGCCCTATCGGGGTAGTGGAGCCATTAGTGACTCCTGAGAAAGGCTTGGTAGGCTGAAGTTGATCATATGACACTTGAAGGTTGTTGAACGTCTCGACGGACAGAACATTGAGTCCTGCGCCGCCATCAATGAGGGTCCTGGTGACTTGCACATTGCTGATGACTGGGGAGCAAAGCATTGAGAGGATGCTAGCTGTGGCCGCACACTTGAGTTGATCTGCTGAGCTAAAAGTGATGGCGCATATGGACCACCTCAGAGGGTGCGTGGCCTCGAGCTTGGGGAGGACTGCATTCACCTCGCGAGCAAACTGCTTGAATATGCGCTGAGAGGCTGGGGCCTGGGCACCGCCTAAGATGCAAGCGATAGCACGTGGCTCCTGGAAGCCCCCAGCCCCCTCGACCTGGTGGTGGTCATCATTCCTTCCTGGCAGTGGCGGCAGAGGAGGAAGGCCTGCATTGCCCTGCGGGCGGTCCTTGCAAGGCTGATCCCTCCAGGCTCCCTCGCGAGGCTGGTCCTACCAGCGATCCTCGCGAGGTCGGTCACGCCACTCATGGCGAGGGCCTCGGTCATCCCATCGTCCTCCACCTCTTCCTCCTCCTCGGCCGTAGCCCCGGTCGATGTGCTCGGGGCATCGACCGATGCGTCCTTCTCGAACGGCTCTGAGCTCCTGGCATTCGTTGGTGTTGTGGGTGTAGAGGTTGTGGCAGGCGCAGAATCAGTTGCTCTTGGACGACTCTGGCTGGTCCCTGCCGTGCTTCGTGTCTGGTTCTGCCGCAAGTATGGCTGCTCCTTTGCTCTTCACGTCCTTGGCCTTGGCCTGCTTCTCTTCTGGGTCAGCAGCTGGAAGCTCGAGGAGGGAGAGGCGCCCTTCCTCAGATCGCGCGCACTTGGTCGCCAGGTTGAACAACTCCAGAGATGTGCACAGATCCTCGTGGATGGCAAACTCCTCCTTCATCTTGACGTCACGAACGTCATTGGAGAACGCTGAGATGATGGCCGCCTTTGTCACCTTGGAAATCTTGAGGCGAGCGTTGTTGAAGCACTGGATGTACTTCTGCAGGGTCTCTCTGGGCTGCTGCTTGATGTGGCGCAGGTTACCCATGGTTGGAGGGCCGTCGCGAGAGCCCTGGAAGTTGGCGATGAAACGACTGTCCATCTCGTCCCAAGAGGATATCGAGCCGGGAGGCAGGTTCAGGAGCCATGTGCGGGCACCGTCCTTGAGCGCCATGGGAAACCAGTTCGCCATGACCATTTTGTCTCCGTTGGCCGCCTCGATGCCCAGCTCGTAGAGCTGCAGGAACTCCGCGGGGTCGGCGGTGCCGTCATAGCAAGGAGGCAGATCCGGCTTGAACTTGGCTGGCCAAGTGACGCTGCATAGCTAAGTGGTGAAGGCACGGCAACCTGTTGTTGCCACCAGAACTTTCTGCAGACGCGGGGCTTGCTCTTGATGGTTCCCGCGCGTCGCCGCAAGGGGCAGCGCGGGGTCTTGGCGTGCTGGCGCAGGGATGCGGTCTGGCCGTGCTGGAGCAGGGAGCACGTGAGCGCCTTCTTGAGGCCGAGGGATTTCTTGGCAGCTTCTTTCTTGCCGCACGGACACTGGACGCGGTGGGTCACGTCCAGGAGCCGCGCGCCTTGGAGCCAGGGTGCCTTCTTGGGGAGGAGGTGGCGGAGGCACCCCCTGAGCCGCATTGCCCATGCAGGACGGAGGGTGAGGCAGCGAGAGGGACGGCCAGGAGAGCCCCCTGTGGCGCTGACGAGCTCGGTGATGCGAGCAAGCCACTCCTCGTAGAGGTCGTCGATGGGGCGGTAGTGCAGGAGCTCACGTGCCAGGATCAACGCGGCCTGCGCATCCGTGGGGGCGCGATGAGCGTGAGATGACAAACCAGCTGGGGTCAGCGACGGAGTGGCGGTGCAGCCTTCCCGCCGCACCGAGGGGTGCAACGAAGATGCTTGCTGCTTGTTCTGTCGGTGTTCTGGGAATGGGAGTCCCCAGACTTGCCCGCCTGCGGCCTGCAGCGTGGCTCAAGCAGTGGCCCAGTACGACCCATCTTCATCAACCCAAGTTCAAGACCCTCGCGAGGAGCCAAGCCTCGCAGGGTGGACGACACAATGCTTCCTCAGGGGCGGCCTCACCAGGTAGGCTCGCGAGGAGGTGGAGAGATCAAGGCAAGGAGTACCTCGCAAGGTGCTCTGACGCAAGCCATGACGACCAAGACCAGGCGGGCGCCAGCTTGCGCAGTGTCCTCGTTTTCCCCTTTGGTGCAAAGGGGGCAAGCGCAGGCATGGAGTACCAAGGCGTCAAGCAAAGGTTTCCATATCGGTGCAATGAGACCAAGACCAGCAGAGCGGCAGGACGGAGATCACTGTGGAGCCCAAGACGGCGTTAGCACCAGTGCCTTTGGCTGTCAAAGACCACCTTTAGTTAGGATAGCTTGTACTAGTTGTCCCCCTTCAAAATGGCCGTTGTTGGATCCCTTCCCGCTCAATATTTGGGAAGAGGACTAGTGCCTCTATATATAGAGATAGCCACCACAGTAGAGGGGATCGAATCCTTCCCTGGTAGAACACCGCACCGGCTCAAGAACACCCCTCGCGAGGCTGTTCTTCCTCTATACTGTTCATCACCAGCCCCAGAGGCAATCCACCACACCACACACTAGATTAGGGTATTACACCACAACGGTGGACCGAACCAGTATAAATCTCGTGTCCCTTGTGTTGTTCATCGTGCTAGCTTAGATTTGCGGCGAGGTTTTGGGGCGTGGATCGGTAGGGAGAAGATCTTCGTGCGCACCCCAGAGTTCGAACCTTGAGGGTTTTGCCGGAACCCGATATCTGACATTTGGCGCTCTAGGTAGGTGTGCGCCGGAATATTCTTTCCGCTGTCCTGCGTTCCATCGCTTCGTCGCATCCATGGCAGACGCTCGCCGAGCTCGCCCCGAGCATCGGGCTGCTCTCGCCGCCCGCGTCGCTTAGACGGCTCCCATCGGTGGGCCTCCTCCTCGCCTCCTGCCAACGCCGCCACCGGCCCGGCAGGGAACGAGCAGCAAGCATCTTCGCTGCATCCCTCGGTGCGGCGGGAAGGCCGCACCGCCACTCCATCGCTAACCCCAGCTGGTTTGTCGTCTCACGCTTGTCGCACTCCCACGAACGCGCAGGCCGCGTTGCTCCTGGCACGTGAGCTCCTGCACTACCGCCCCGTCGACGACCTCTACGAGGAGTCGCTCTCTCGCATCACCGAGCTCGTCGGCGCTGCTACGTCTTGAGCTTGCGTTGGTTTTCCTTGAAGAGGAAAGGGTGATGCAGCAATAGTAGCGTAAGTATTTCCCTTAGTTTTTGAGAACCAAGGTATCAATCCAGTAGGAAGCTCCTCAAAAGTCCCACGCACCTACACAAACAAACCAGAACTCGCAACCAACGCAATAAAGGGGTTGTCAATCCCTTCATGACCACTTGCGGAAGTGAGATCTGATAGAGATAAAGTGATAAGATAAATATATTTTTGGTATTTTATAATATGTATAGGAAAAGTAAAGATGCAAATAAAAGTAGATTGAAAGCTTATATGACAAAAGATAGACCCGGGGGCCATAGGTTTTGCTAGTGGCTTCTCTCAAGATAGCCTAAGTATTACGGTGGGTGAACAAATTACTGTCGAGCAATTGATAGAAAAGCAAATAATTATGAGATTATCTAGGCATGATCATGTATATAGGCATCACGTCTGTGACAAGTAGACCGACTCCTGCCTGCATCTACTACTATTACTCCACACATCGACCGCTATCCAGCATGCATCTAGAGTATTGGGTTCATAAAGAACAGAGTAACGCATTAAGAAAGATGACATGATGTAGAGGGATAAACTCATGCAATATGATATAAACCTCATCTTTTTATCCTCGATGGCAACAATACAATACGTGCCTTGCTGCCCCTGCTATCACTGGGAAAGGACACCGCAAGATTGAACCCAAAGCTAAGCACTTCTCCCATTGCAAGCAAGATCAATCTAGTAGGCCAAACCAAACTGATAATTCAAAGAGACTTGCAAAGATAACTTAATCACACATAAAAGAATTCAGAGGAGATTCAAAGATTTCTCAAAGATAAACTTGATCATAAACCCACAATTCATCGGATCTCGACAAACACACCGCAAAAAGAGTTACATCGAATAGATCTCCAAGAAGATCGAGGAGAACATGGTATTGAGATTCAAAGAGAGAGAAGAAGCCATCTAGCTAATAACTATGGACCCGAAGGTCTATAGTAAACTACTCACAACTCATCGGAGAGGCTATGGTGTTGATGTAGAAGACCTCCGTGGTTGATTCCCCCTCCGACGGAGCGCCGGCGAAGGCTCCTAGATGGGATCTCGCAGATACAGAATGTTACGGTGGTGGAAATAGTTTTTCGTTGTCCTCTGATGTTCTCGGGGTACGTGGGTATATATAGGAGGAAGAAGTAGGTCGGTGGACTCCCGAGGGGCCCACGAGATAGGGGGACGCGCCCAGTAGGGGGGGGCGCACCCTCCACCCTCGTGGCCTCCTCGATTGCTTCTTGACTTGCACTCCAAGTCTTCTTGATCACGTTTGTTCCAAAAAGATCGCTCCCGAAGGTTTCATTTTGATTGGACTCCGTTTGGTACTCCTTTTCTTCAAAACACTGAAATAGGCAAAAAAACAGCAATATGGGCTAGGCCTCCGGTTAGTAGGTTAGTCCCAAAAATGATATAAAAGTGTAAAGTAAAGCCCATAAACATCCAAAACAAGTAATATAATAACATGGAACAATCAAAAATTATAGATACATTGGAGACGTATCAAGCGCCGCAGGGGGCTCTCCTGCACCGTCCCTCTCGCTACCTCGCCTTCCGTCCTGCATGGGCGATGCGGCCCAGGGGGAGCCTCCGCCATCTCCTCCCCAAGAGTGCCCTGGCCCCAAGGATCGTGGCCCCTAGACGAGACCCACCGTGTCCAGTGCCCGCGCGACAAGAAAGGAGCTGCCAAGAAATCCCTCAGCCTCAAGAAGGCGCTCGCGTGCTCCCTGCTCCAGCACATCAAGACCGCATCCCAGCGCCGGCACGTCAAGACCCCGTGCTGCCTCTGGCGGCGGCATGCGGGAACCATCAAGAGCAAGCCCCGCGTCAGCAAAAGCCTCCGGTGGCCACAACAGGTTGTCGTGCCTTTACCACCGAGCTGCGCAGCATCGCCTGGCCAGGCAAGTTCAAGCCAGATCTGCCTCCTCGGTACGACGACACTGTCGACCCCGCGGAGTTCCTACAGCTCTACGAGCTGGGCATCGAGGCGTCCAATGGAGACGAAAAGGTCATGGCGAACTGGTTTCCCATGGCGCCCAAGGATGGTGCCTGCACCTGGCTCTTGAACCTGCCTCCCGGCTCGATCTCCTCTTGGGACGAGATGCGCAGCCGTTTCATTGCCAACTTCCAGGGCACTCGCGACCGTCCTCCGGTCGTGGGTGACCTGCACCGCATCAAGCAGAAGCCTCGAGAGACCCTACAGAAGTACATCCAGCACTTCAACAGCGCTCGCCTCAAGATTCCGAAGGTGACTGCAGAGGCCATCATCTCAGTGTTCTCCGATGATGTTCGTGACGTCAAGATGAAGGAGGAGTTTGCCATCCACGAGGACCTGTGCACATCTCTGGAGTTGTTCAACCTGGCGAACAAGTGCGCGCGATCTGCGGAGGGGTGCCTCTCCCTCCTCGAGCTTCCAGCTGCTGACCCAGAAGAGAAGAAAGCCAAGGCCAAGGACGTGAAGAGCAAAGGAGCAGCCATACTCGCGGCAGAACCAGACACGAAGCACGGCAGGGACCAGCCAGAGTCGTCCAAGAGCAACCGATTCTGCACCTGCCACAACCTCTACACTCACAACACCAACGAATGCCAGGAGCTCAGAGCCGTTCGAGAAGGACGCATCGGTCGACGCCCCGAGCACAAAGACCGGAGCTACAGCCGAGGAGGAAGAGGTGGAGGACGATGGGACGACCGAGGCCCTCGCCAGGAGTGGCGTGACCGACCTCGGGAGGATCGCTGGCACGACCAGCCTCGCGAGGGGGCTTGGAGAGATCAGCCTCGCGAGGATCGCCCGCAGGGCAACGCAGGCCTTCCTCCTCTGCCACCACCGTCAAGAAGGAATGATGACCACCATCAGGACAAGGGGGCTGGGGGCTTCCAGGAGCCACGTGCTACCGCTTGCATCCTGGGCGGTGCTCAGGCCCCACCATCTCAGCGCATCTTCAAGCAGTTTGTTCGCGAGGTGAATGCAGTCCTCCCCAAGCTCGAGGCCACGCGCCCTCTCAGGTGGTCCACTTGCGCCATCACTTTCAGCTTAGCGGATCAACTCAAGTGTGCGGCTACAGCTGGCATCCTCCCAATGCTTTGCTCCCCAGTCATCAGCAACGTGCAAGTTACCAGGACCCTCATTGATGGCGGCGCAGGACTCAATGTCCTGTCCATCGAGACGTTCAACAACCTTCAAGTGCCATATGATCAACTTCAGCCAACCAAGCCTTTCTCAGGGGTTACTAATGGATCCACTACCCCGATAGGGCAGGTCCGCCTCCCTGTCACCTTCGGACAACACAACAACTACCGTACCGAGCTCATCGACTTCGACGTTGCCCACATTCGCCTACCATACAATGCCATCCTCGGGTATCCAGCCCTGGCCAAGTTCATGGCAGTGACCCACCATGGCTACAACGTCCTCAAGATACCGGGAAGTGGCGGAATCATCACGGTCCCTTGCAAAGAGAAGGATGAAGTGTGCTCCCTCGAGCGCGCCTTCCAAGCTGCATCGATCGAGGACCCAGACAGCGGGGGTGAGAAGCCAACTGAGGTAGATCCCAAGAAGAAGAAGACATCGCCCAGCTCAAGGCCTCAGGAGGTTGGCATCTCCGGAGGCGTCGCATCAGGATCCGCGCCCGTGCAAGGGGCGCCTCCCTCCATCGCATAGGAAGGCGTGCCCGGCGCCCTCCTCGGGCAGGGCTCGGGGGTTCTCTTCTGGAGGGCCTCAGACATTGCCAAGATCACAAGGGAGGCGCTCAGGCACCACTTGTAGGCGTGCTTTGCGGCACGTTTCCCTCAGGAAGGCACAGGGCAAGGAAGGCCTAACCCTCAGGAGTTCATCACCAAGATCACTCAGGAGCTGCAGGAATCAAGAGTCGTACACGGCGATCACCGTCTGCCCGGCGTAGCTCCCCATCCAGGCGAGGATGGCGGGCTGTGCGTCTGCATCGACTACCCAGGGCTTAACCGAGCCACGTCTCAGGAGCGTTTCTGGCCTTCGCGCATGGGACATTGCGAGGGTCCGCCGCACAGCTAAGTTCGCATGCCTTTCGGCCTGCTGAACGCGGCTGCCACTCACCAGCATCATCTACGGAGCATTCTGGCAGCTCAGGAGGCCAGGCACCACGCGGTCCTGGCGGAGATGGAGATGGTCCTCGAGGAACCACCTGGACCCCCAGAGCCTCGCGAGGCTCAGGGCTCCGATGGCTTGTGAGGATCGGCCTCTTCATCATGCATCTTCAGCACCCCCTCTACAACGGTACCAGGTGACATCTTTCGAGTTCATTTCAGCTAGGAGCGCCCTCGGGGATGCATCATTCCCAGGTCGCGCGGGTTTGTCCCTTCGGCATGTATCCATTTTGCTTATATCGTTAGTTTACCTTGCTGGGGGCGCCCCTCGGGCTGCATCATCCCCAAGCCGCTCGGGCCTGACTCAGTGGCATGTATCCGATATGTCTCCAACGTATCTATAATTTTTGATTCTTCCATGCTATTATATTACCCCTTTTGGATGTTTATGGGCTTTATTTTACACATTTATATCATTTTTGGGACTAACCTACTAACCGGAGGCCCAGCTCGTATTGCTGTTTTTTGTGCCTATTTTAGTATTTCGAAGAAAAGGAATATCAAACGGAGTCCAAACGGAATGAAACCTTCGGGAGAGTGATTTTTGGAATGAACGTGATCCAGAGGACTTGGAGTGCAAGTCAAGAAGCAATCGAGGCGGCCACGAGGGTGGAGGGCACGCCCACCCCCTCTGGGCGCGCCCCCGTGTCTCATGGGCCCCTCGGGTGGCCACCGACCTACTTCTTCCTCCTATATATACCCACGTACCCCGAAAACATCCAGGGAGCCAACGAACAACAATTTCCACCACCGTAACCTTCTGTATCTACGAGATCCCATCTTGGAGCCTTCGCCGGTGCTCCGCCGGAGGGGGAATCGACCACGGAGGGCTTCTACATCAACACCATAGACCTTCCGATGAGTTCTGAGTAGTTTACCACAGACCATCGGGTCCATAGTTATTAGCTAGATGGCTTCTTCTCTCTTTTTGGATCTCAATACAATGTTCTCCCCCTCTCTTTTGGAGATCTATTTGATGTAACTCTTTTAGCGGTGTGTTTGTCGAGATCCGATGAATTGTGGGTTTATGATCAAGTTTATCTATGAGAAATAGTTGAATTTTCTATGAATTCTTTTATGTATGATTGAGTTATCTTTGCAAGTCTCTTCGAATTATCAGTTTGGTTTGGCCTACTAGATTGATCTTTCTTGCCATGGGAGAAGTGCTTAGCTTTGGGTTCAATCTTGCGGTGTCCTTACCCAGTGACAGCAGGAGTTGCAAGGCACATATTGTATTGTTGCCATCGAGGATAAAAAGATGGGGTTTATATCATATTGCTTGAGTTTATCCCTCTACATCATGTCATCTTTCTTAATGCGTTACTCTGTTCTTATGAACTTAATACTCTAGATGCATGCTGGATAGCGGTCGATGTGTGGAGTAATAGTAGTAGATGCAGGCAGGAGTCGGTCTACTTGTCATGGACGTGATGCCTATATACATGATCATGCCTAGATAAACTCATAATTATTCGCTTTTCTATCAATTGCTCTAAAGTAATTTGTTCACCCACCGTAATACTTATGCTATCTTGAGAGAAGCCACTAGTGATACCTGTGGCCCCCGGGTCTATCTTTTATCATATAAGCTTTCAATCTACTTTTATTTGCATCTTTACTTTTTGCATCTATATTATAAAATACCAAAAATATATTTATCTTATCATACTATCTCTATCAGATCTCACTTTCGCAAGTGGCCGTGAAGGGATTGACAACCCCTTTATTGTGTTGGTTGCGAGTTCTTTGTTTGTTTGTGTAGGTGTGTGGGACTTCTGAGGAGCCTCCTACTGGATTGATACCTTGGTTCTCAAAAACTGAGGGAAATACTTACGCTACTATTGCTGCAACAGCCTTTCCTCTTCAAGGAAAACCAACGCAAGCTCAAGACGTAGCAAGAAGGATTTCTGGCGCCGTTGCCAGGGAGGTCTTCGCTCAAGTCAGGACATACCAAGTACCCATCGCAAACTCGTCTCCCTCGCATTTACATTATTTGCCATTTGCCTCTCGTTTTCCTCTCCCCCACTTCACCCTTGCCATTTTATTCGCCATCTCTTTCCCAATCTTCTCCTCTGTTATTCGCTTGCCTTTTTCTGTTTGCTTGTGTGTTGGATTACTTGTTGCCATGGCGCAAGATAATACCAAATTGTGTGATTTCTTCAATACCAATAATAATGATTTCCTTAGTACTCTGCTTGCTCCTCATAATGATGTTGAGTCTTGTGAAATCAATACTACTTTGCTGAATCTTGTTATGAAAGATCAATTCGCCGGCCTTCCTAGTGAAGATGCCACTACTTATCTAAACAACTTTGTTGATTTGTGTGATATGCAAAATAAGAAACATACGGATAATGATATTGTTAAATTGAAGTTATTTCTGTTTTCACTTCGAGATCGTGCTAAAGTTTGGTTTTCGTATTTGCCTAAAAATAGTATTGATTCTTGGAACAAGTGCAAAGATGCTTTTATCTCTAAGTATTTTCCTCCCGCTAAGATTATCACTCTTAGGAACGATATTATGAATTTTAAACAACTTGATCATGAGCATGTTGCCCAATCTTGGGAAAGAATGAAATTTATGATTCACAATTGCCCTACTCATGGTTTGAATTTATGGATGATCATACAAAATTTTTATGCCGGTTTGAACTTTGCTGCTAGAAATCTTTTAGATTCGGCCGCGGGAGGCACGTTTATGGAAATCACTTTAGGAGATGCTACAAAACTTCTTGATATTATTATGGCTAATTATTCTCAATGGCACACCGAAAGATCTTCTAGTAAAAAAGTGCATGCTATAGAAGAAATCAATGTTTTCAGTGGAAAGATGGATGAACTTATGAAGTTGTTTGCTACTAAAAATACTCCTCTTGATCCCAATGATATGCCTTTGTCTACTTTGATTGAGAATAATAATGAATCTATGGATGTGAATTTTGTTGGTAGGAATAGTTTTGGAAACAATGCTTATAGAGGAAACTTTAATCCTAGACTGTTCCCTAGTAATTCCTCTAATAATTATGGAAATTCCTACAATAATTCTTATGGTAATTTTAATAACATGCCCTCTGATTTTGAGAATAGTGTGAAAGAATTTATGATCTCTCAAAAGAATTTTAATGCTTTGATTGAAGAAAAATTGCTCAAAGTTGATGATTTGGCTAGGAATGTTGATAGACTTTCGCTTGATGTTGATTCTCTTAAACTTAGATCTACTCCTCCTAAGCATGATATCAATGTGTCTCTCAAAGCAATGAGAATTTCCGTTGATGAATGCAAGAAAATAACAACTATATTGCGTGCTAAGAAAGATTGCTTTGTAACAGCGTGTTCTTCTAGTTTCAATGAAAATAATGATGAAGATCTTAAAGTTATTGATGTGTCCCCTATTAGATCTTTGTTTTGCAATATGAATCTTAATAATAATGGGACTGGAGATGAGTCAACTTTTGTTCGAAGGCATCCCAATAATTCGGAGTTTTTAGATCTTGATGCTAAATTTGGTAAAAGTGGGATTGGAGAGGTCATGACTTTAAATAGCATTGAACCCACTATCTCGGATTTCAAGGAATTTGATTATGATAATTGTTCCTTAGAAGGTTGTATTTCCTTGTAGCAATACGTTGTTAATTCTCCTCATGCTTATAGTCAAAATAAAGCTTTTACCAAACATATCGTTGATGCCTTGATGCAATCTTATGATGAAAAACTATATTTGGAAGTTTCTATACCTAGAAAACTTAATTATGAGTTGGAACCTACTATAAAGATTAAAATTAAAGATCATTAGTGTTTTGCTTTGTGTGATTTGGGTGCTAGTGTTTCCAAAATTCCAAAAACTTTATGTGATATTCTAGGTTTCCGTGATCTTGATGATTGCTCTTTAAATTTGCACCTTGCGGATTCCACCATTAAATAGCCAATGGGAAGGATCAATGATGTTCTCATTGTTGCAAATATAAATTTGGTGCCCGTAGATTTTATCGTTCTTGATATAGATTGCAATCTTTCTTTCCCTATTATTCTTGGTAGACCTTTCCTTAGAACGATTGGCACGATTATTGATATAAAGGAAGGGAATATTAGATTCCAATTTCCATTAAGGAAAGGCATGGAGCATTAAAAGAAATAAAGTCAAACTACCTTATGAATCTATCATGCGGGCTACTTATGAATTGAGTGCCAAAGATGGCACTACTTAGATATATCTTCGCTTTAATGCCTAGCTAGGGGCGTTAAACGATAGGCTAGTTGGGAGGCAACCCAATTTTATTTGTGTTTTTTTGTCTTTGTTGCTTTTTAGTAATAAATTTTGCGTCTACCTTCTGCTTAGATGTGTTTTTATGTTTTAATTAGTGTTTGTGCCAAGTAGAACCTATAGGATAACCTATGGTGATAGTTAATTTGATTCTGCTGAAAAACAGAAACTTTGCACGCACGAAATTTGTTTTGTTAAATCACAGAAACATACTTTTGCGTTGATTCTTTTTGCTGCTGATCAATAGACAAATTATCCAGTACTTACTATTTTGGTAGGATTTTAAGAGTTCCAGAAGTTTGTGTTAGTCACAAATTGCTACAGACTGTTCTATTTTTGACAGATTCTGTTTTTCGTGTGTTGTTTGCTTATTTTAATGCATCTATGGCTAGTATTAAGTGGTATGTACCATAGAGAACTTGGAATACAGTAGGTTTAACACCAAAATAAATAAATAATGAGTTCATTACAGTACCTTATGTGGTGGTTTTGTTTTCTTTCACTAACGGAGCTTATAAGATTTCCTGTTGAGTTTTGTGTTGTGAAGTTTTCAAGTTTTGGGTAAAGATTTGATGGACTATGGAATAAGGAGTGGCAACAGCCTAAGCTTGGGGATTCCCATGGCACCCCAAGATATTCAATAGTAGCCAAAAGCCTAAGCTTGGGGATGCCCCGGTAAGGCATCCCCTCTTTCGTCTTCGTTCATTGGTAACTTTACTTGGAGCTATATTTTTATTCGCCACATGATATGTGTTTTGCTTGGAGCGTCGTGTATGATATTAGTATTTGATTTTTAGTTTACCACAATCATCCTTTCTGTACACACCTTTTTGGAGAAACCCACTTGATTGAAATTTATTAGAATACTCTATGTGCTTCACTTATATCTTTTGAGCTAGATAGTTTGTGCTCTAGTGCTTCACTTATATCTTTTAGAGCACGGCGGTGGCTTAATTTTGTAGAAATTGCTAGTCTCTCATGCTTCACTTATATTATTTTGAGAGTCTTTTAGAACAGCATGGTATTTGCTATGGTTATAAAATTGGTCCTAGAATGGTAGGCATCCAAGTTGGGTATAATAAAAACTATCATAGGAAGTGAATTGGATGCTATGATCAATTTGATACTTGATAATTGTTTTGAGATATGGAGGTAGTGATATTAAAGTCATGCTAGTTGGGTGATTATGAATTTAAATAATGCTTGTGTTGAAGTTAGCAAGTCCCGTAGCATGCACGTATGGTTAAAGTTGTGTAACAAATTTGAAACATGAAGTGTACTTGGATTGTGCATCCTTATGAGTGGCGGTCGGGGACGAGCGATTGTCTTTTCCTACCAATCTATCCCTCTAGGAGCATGCGCGTAGTGCTTGGTTTTTGATGACTTCTAAATTTTTGCAATAAGTATATGAGTTCTTTTGACTAATGTTGAGTCCATGGATTACACGCACTTTTACCTTTCCACCATTGCTAGCCTCTTCGGTACCGTGCATTGCCCTTTCTCATCTTGAGAGTTGGTGCAAACTTCGCGGTGCATCCAAACCTCGAGATATGATACGATCTATCATATATAAACCTCCCTATATCTTCCTCAAAACAGCCACCATACCTACCTATTATGGCATTTCCATAGCCATTCCGAGATATATTGCCATGCAAGTTTCCACCGTTCCATTTGTCATCATGACACGCATTACTTTTGTCATATTGCCATTGCATGATCATGTAGTTGACATCGTATTTGTGGCAAAGCCACCATGCATAATATTTCATACATGTCACTCTTGATTCATTGCACCATCCCGGTACACCACCAAAGGCATTCATATAGAGTCATATCTTGTTCTAGTTTCGAGTTGTCATTCAAATGTTGTAATCAATAAAAGTGTGATGATCATCATTATTAGAGCATTATCCCCAAAAAGAAATAAATAAAGGCCAAAAGAAAAAAGAAAGAAAGGCCAAAGAAAAAAAATAAAAAAGAAAAAATAAAAAAGGAAAAAAAGAAAAAGAAAAAAGAAAATAAATAAAAGGGGCAATGTTACTATCTCTTTTTCCACACTTGTGCTTCAAAGTAGCACCATGTTCTTCATATAGCGAGTCTCATATATTGTGCTTCAAAGTAGCACCATGTTCTTCATGTAGAGAGTCTCATATGTTGTCACTTTCATATACTAGTGGACATTTTTCATTATAGAACTTGGCTTGTATATTCTTACGATGGGCTTCCTCAAATGCCCTAGGTCTTCGTGAGCAAGCAAGTTGGATGCACACCCACTAGTTTTCTTTTGTTGAGCTTTCATTCATTCATAGCTCTAGTGCATCCGTTGCATGGCACTCATGTTGACATCAATTGATGGGCATCTCCATAGCCCATTAATTATCCTCGTCAATATGAGACTTTCTCCTTTTTTGTCTTCTCCACACAATCCCCGTCATCATATTCTATTCCACCCATAGTGCTATATCCATGGCTCACGCTCATGTATTGCGTGAAAGTTGGAAAAGTTTGAGATTATTTAAGTACGAAACAATTGCTTGGCTTGTCATCGGGGGTGTAGAATTTGGGAACATTTTTGTATGACGAAAATGAAGCATAGCCTGACTATATGATTTTGTAGGGATGAACTTTCTTTAGCCATGTTAATTTGAGAAGACATGATTGCTTTGATTTGTATGCTTGAAGTATTACTATTTCTTGTGTCAATATGAACTTTCATTTTGAATCATTTGGATCTGAACATTCATGCCACAATAAAGAAAATTACATTGAGAAATATGCTAGGTAGCATTCCACATCAAAAATTCTGTTTTTATTATTTACCTACTCGAGGGCGAGCAGGTATTAAGCTTGGGGATGCTTGATACGTCTCCAATGTATCTATAATTTTTGATTGTTCCATGCTATTATATTACCCCTTTTAGATGTTTATGGGCTTTATTTTACACATTTATGTCATTTTTGGGACTAACCTACTAACCGGAGGCCCAGCCAGTATTGCTGTTTTTTTTGCCTATTTCGGTATTTCGAAGAAAAAGAATATCAAACGGAGTCCAAACGGAATAAAACCTTCGGGAGCGTGATTTTTGGAACTAACGTGATCCAGAGGACTTGGAGTGGAAGTCAAGAAGCGATCGAGCCGGCCACGAGGGTGGAGGGCGCGCCCACCCCCTCAGGGCGTGCCCCCGTGTCTTGTGGGCCCCTTTGACGGCCACCGACCTACTTCTTCCTCCTATATATACCCACGTACCCCGAAAACATCCAGGGAGCCAGCGAAAAACAATTTCCACCACCGTAACCTTCTGTATCCGTGAGATACCATCTTGGAGCCTTCGCCGGTGCTCCGTCGGATGGGGAATCGACCACGGAGGGCTTCTACATCAACACCATAGCCCTTCCGATGAGTTCTGAGTAGTTTACCACAGACCTTTGGGTCCATAGTTATTAGCTAGATGGCTTCTTCTCTCTTTTTGGATCTCAATACAATGTTCTCCCCCTCTCTTGTGGAGATATATTTGATGTAACTCTTTTTGCGGTGTGTTTGTCGAGATCCGATGAATTGTGGGTTTATGATCAAGTTTATCTATGAGAAATATTTGAATATTCTATGAAATATTTTATGTATGATTGAGTTATCTTTGCAAATCTCTTCGAATTATCAGTTTGGTTTGGCCTACTAGATTGATCTTTCTTGCCATGGGAGAAGTGCTTAGCTTTGGGTTCAATCTTGCGGTGTCCTTACCCAGTGACAGCAGGGGTTGCAAGGCATGTATTGTATTGTTGCCATCAAGGATCAAAAGGTGGGGTTTATATCATATTGCTTGAGTTTATCCCTCTACATCATGTCATCTTTCTTAATGCATTACTCTGTTCTTATGAACTTAATACTCTAGATGCATGCTGGATAGCGGTCGATGTGTGGAGTAATAGTAGTAGATGCAGGCAGGAGTCGGTCTACTTGTCATGGACGTGATGCCTATATACATGATCATGCCTAGATAATCTCATAATTATTCACTTTTCTATCAATTGCTCGACAGTAATTTGTTCACCCACCGTAATACTTATGCTATCTTGAGAGAAGCCACTAGTGAAACCTATGGCCCCCGGGTCTACCTTTTATCATATAAGCTTTCAATCTACTTTTATTTGCATCTTTACTTTTTGCATCTATATTATAAAATACCAAAAATATATTTATCTTATCATACTATCTCTATCAGATCTCACTTTCGCAAGTGGCCATGAAGGGATTGACAACCCCTTTATTGCGTTGGTTGCGAGTTCTTTGTTATTTTGTGTAGGTGCGTGGGAATTCTGAGGAGCCTCCTACTGGATTGATACCTTGGTTCTCAAAAACTGAGGGAAATACTTATGCTACTATTGCTGCATCACCGTTTCCTCTTCAAGGAAAACCAAAGCAAGCTCAAGACGTAGCAAAAAGGATTTCTGGCGCCGTTGCCGGGGAGGTCTTCGCTCAAGTCAAGTCATACCAAGTACCCATCACAAACTCATCTCCCTCGCATTTACATTATTTGCCATTTGCCTCTCGTTTTCCTCTCCCCCACTTCACCCTTGCCGTTTTATTCGCCCTCTCTTTCCCAATCTTCTCCTCTCTTTTTCGCTTGCCTTTTTCTATTTGCTTGTGTGTTGGATTACTTGTTGCCATGGCGAAAGATAATACCAAATTGTGTGATTTCTCCAATACCAATAATAATGATTTCCTTAGTACTCCAATTGCTCCTCTTAATGATGTTGAGTCTTGTGAAATCAATAATGCTTTGCTGAATCTTGTTATGAAAGATCAATTCGCCAGCCTTCCTAGTGAAGATGCCGCTACTCATCTAAACAACTTTGTTGATTTGTGTGATATGCAAAATAAGAAAGATGCGGATAATGATATTGTTAAATTGAAGTTATTTCCTTTTTCACTTAGAGATCGTGCTAAAGTTCGGTTTTCGTCTTTGCCTAAAAATAGTATTGATTCTTGGAACAAGTGCAAAGATGCTTTTATCTCTATGTATTTTCCTACCGCTAAGATTATCACTCTTAGGAACGATATTATGAATTTTAAACAACTTGATCATGAGCATGTTGCCCAATCTTGGGAAAGAATGAAATTGATGATTCACAATTGCCCTACTCATGGTTTGAATTTATGGATGATCATACAAATTTTTTATGCCAGTTTGAACTTTGCTTCTAGAAATCGTTTAGATTCGGCTATGGGAGGCACGTTTATGGAAATCACTTTATGAGATGCTACAAAACTTCTTGATAATATTATGGCTAATTATTATCAATGGCACACCGAAAGATCTTCTAGTAAAAAAGTGCATGCTATAGAAGAAATCAATGTTTTCAGTGGAAAGATGGATGAACTTATGAAGTTGTTTGCTACTAAAAATACTCCTCTTGATCCCAATGATATGCCTTTGTCTACTTTGATTGAGAATAATAATGAATCTATGGATGTGAATTTTGTTGGTAGGAATAGTTTTGGAAACAATGCTTATAGCGGAAACTTTAATCCTAGACCGTTCCCTAGTAACTCCTCTAATAATTATGGAAATTCCTACAATAATTCTTATGGTAATTTTAATAAGACGCCCTCTGATTTTGAGAATAGTGTGAAAGAATTTATGATCTCTCAAAAGAATTTTAATGCTTTGCTTGAAGAAAAATTGCTCAAAGTTGATGATTTGGCTAGGAACGTTGATAGACTTTCGCTTGATGTTGATTCTCTTAAACTTAGATCTACTTCTCCTAAGCATGATATCAATGAGTCTCTCAAAGCAATGAGAATTTCCATTGATGAGTGCAAGGAAAGAACCGCTAGATTGCATGCTAAGAAAGATTGCTTTGTAAAGGCGTGTTCTTCTAGTTTCAATGAAAATAATGATGAAGATCTTAAAGTTATTGATGTGTCCCCTATTAGATCTTTGTTTTGCAATATGAATCTTAATAATAATGGGACTGGAGATGAGTCAACTTTAGTTAGAAGGCGTCCCAATAATTCGGAGTTTTTAGATCTTGATGCTAAATTTGGTAAAAGTGGGATTGGAGAGGTCATGACTTTAAATAGCATTGAACCCACTATCTCGGATTTCAAGGAATTTGATTATGATAATTGTTCTTTAGAAGGTTGTATTTCCTTGTTGCAATCCGTTGTTAATTCTCCTCATGCTTATAGTCAAAATAAAGCTTTTACCAAACATATCGTTGATGCCTTGATGCAATCTTATGATGAAAAACTTAATTTGGAAGTTTCTATACCTAGAAAATTTAATGATGAGTGGGAACCTACTATAAATATTTAAATTAAAGATCATGAGTGTTTTGCTTTGTGTGATTTGGGTGCTAGTGTTTCCACGATTCCAAAAACTTTATGTGATATTCTAGGTTTCCGTGATCTTGATGATTGCTCTTTAAATTTGCACCTTGCAGATTCCACCATTAAAAATCCAATGGGAAGGATCAATGATGTTCTCATTGTTGCAAATAGAAATTTTGTGCCCATAGATTTTATCGTTCTTGATATAGATTGCAATCTTTCTTGCCCTATTATTCTTGGTAGACCTTTCCTTAGAACCATTGGCACGATTATTGATATAAAGGAAGGGAATATTAGATTCCAATTTCCATTAAGGAAAGGCATGGAGCACTTTCCAAGAAAGAAAGTCAAACTACCTTATGAATCTATCATGCGGTCTTCTTATGAATTGAGTGCCAAAGATGGCACTACTTAGATCTATCTTCGCTTTTATGCCTAGCTAGGGGCGTTAAACGATAGCGCTAGTTGGGAGGCAACCCAATTTTATTTGTGTTTTTGTTTTTGTTGCTGTTTAGTAATAAATATTGCGTCTACCTTCTGGTTAGATGTGTTTTTATGTTTTAATTAATGTTTGTGCCAAGTAGAACCTATAGGATAACCTATGGTGATAGTTAATTTGATTTTGCTGAAAAACAGAAACTTTGTGCGAACGAAATTAGTTTTATTAAATCACATAAATGTGATTTTTCATTCATTCGTTTTGCTTCTGATCAATAGACAATTTTTCCAGGACTTCCTATTTTGCTAGGATTTTTAGAGTTCTAGAAGTTTGCGTTAGTCACAGATTGCTACAGACTGTTCTGTTTTTGACAGATTCTGTTTTTCGTGTGTTGTTAGCTTATTTTGATGCATCTATGGCTAGTATTAAGTGTTATGAACCATGGAGAACTTGGAATACAGTAGGTTTAAAACCAAAATAAATAAATAATGAGTTCATTACAGTACATTATGTGGTGGTTTTGTTTTCTTTCACTAACGGAGCTTATAAGATTTCCTGTTGAGTTTTGTGTTGTGAAGTTTTCAAGTTTTGGGTAAAGATTTGATGGAATATGGAATAAGGAGTGGAAAAAGCCTAAGCTTGGGGATGCCCATGGCACCCCAAGATATTCAAGAGTAGCCAAAAGCCTAAGCTTGGGGATGCCCCGGGAAGGCATCCCCTCTTTCGTCTTCGTTCATTGGTAACTTTACTTGGAGCTATATTTTTATTCGCCACATGATATGTGTTTTGCTTGGAGCGTTGTGTATGATATTAGTATTTTATTTTTAGTTTACCACAATCATCCTGGCTGTACACACCTTTTTGGAGAAGCCCACTTGGTTGAAGTTTATTAGAATACTCTATGTGCTTCACTTATATCTTTTGAGCTAGATAGTTTTTGCTCTAGTGCTTCACTTATATCTTTTAGAGCACGACGGTGGCTTAATTTTGTAGAAATTGCTAGTCTCTC
Source organism: Triticum timopheevii (assembly GCA_963921465.1). Lineage (NCBI taxonomy): Eukaryota > Viridiplantae > Streptophyta > Magnoliopsida > Poales > Poaceae > Triticum > Triticum timopheevii. The sequence goes on from OY997264.1 coordinate 354,091,499, forward strand.
ATGCTTCACTTATATTATTTTTAGAGTCTTTTAGAACAGCATGGTATTTGCTATGGTTATAAAATTGGTCCTAGAATGGTAGGCATCCAAGTTGGGTATAATAAAAACTATCATAGGAAGTGAATTGGATGCTATGATCAATTTGATACTTGATAATTGTTTTGAGATATGGAGGTAGTGATATTAAAGTCATGCTAGTTGGGTGATTATGAATTTAAAGAATGCTTGTGTTGAAGTTAGCAAGTCCCATAGCATGCACGTATGGTTAAAGTTGTGTACAAATTTGAAACATGAAGTGTACTTGGATTGTGCATCTTATGAGTGGCGGTCGGGGACGAGCGATGGTCTTTTCCTACCAATCTATCCCTCTAGGAGCATGCGCGTGGTGCTTGGTTTTTTGATGACTTCTAAATTTTTGCAATAAGTATATGAGTTCTTTTGACTAATGTTGAGTCCATGGATTATACGCACTTTTACCTTTCCACCATTGCTAGCCTCTTCGGTACCGTGCATTGCCCTTCCTCACCTTGAGAGTTGGTGCAAACTTCGCCGGTGCATCCAAACCTCGTGATATGATACGCTCTATCACATATGAACTCTCTATATCTTCCTCAAAACAGTCACCATACCTACCTATTATGGCATTTCCATAGCCATTCCGAGATATATTGCCATGCAACTTTCCACCGTTCCATTTATCATCATGACACGCATTACTTTTGTCATATTGCCATTGCATGATCATGTAGTTGACATCGTATTTGTGGCAAAGCCACCATGCATAATTTTTCATACATGTCACTCTTGATTCATTGCACCATCCCGGTACATCGCCGGAGGCATTCATATAGTCATATCTTGTTCTAGTTTCGAGTTGTAATTCAAATGTTGTAATCAATAAAAGTGTGATGATCATCATTATTAGAGCATTATCCCCAAAAAGAAAAAAAAATAAAGGCCAAAAGAAAAAAAAGAAAGGCCAAAGAAAAAAAAGAAAAAAAGGAAAAAAAGAAAAAATAAAATAAATAAAAGGGGCAATGTTACTATCTCTTTTTCCACACTTGTGCTTCAAAGTAGCACCATGTTCTTCATATAGCGAGTCTCATATATTGTGCTTCAAAGTAGCACCATGTTCTTCATGTAGAGAGTCTCATATGTTGTCACTTTCATATACTAGTGGACATTTTTCATTATAGAACTTGGCTTGTATATTCCTACGATGGGCTTCCTCAAATGCCCTAGGTCTTCGTGAGCAAGCAAGTTGGATGCACACCCACTAGTTTTCTTTTGTTGAGCTTTCATTCATTCATAGCTCTAGTGCATCCGTTGCATGGCAATCCCTACTCCTCATGTTGACATCAATTGATGGGCATCTCCATAGCCCGTTGATTATCCTCATCAATGTGAGACTTTCTCCTTTTTTGTCTTCTCCACACAATCCCCATCATCATATTCTATTCCACCCATAGTGCTATATCCATGGCTCACGCTCATGTATTGCGTGAAAGTTGGAAAAGTTTGAGATTATTTAAGTACGAAACAATTGCTTGGCTTGTCATCGGGGGTGTAGAATTTGGGAACATTTTTGTGTGACGAAAATGAAGCCTAGCCTAACTATATGATTTTGTAGGGATGAACTTTCTTTAGCCATGTTATTTTGAGAAGACATGATTGCTTTGATTAGTATGCTTGAAGTATTACTATTTCTTGTGTCAATATGAACTTTTATTTTGAATCATTTGGATCTGAACATTCATGCCACAATAAAGAAAATTACATTGAGAAATATGCTAGGTAGCATTCCACATCAAAAATTCTGATTTTATCATTTACCTACTCGAGGACGAGCAGGAATTAAGCTTGGGGATGCTTGATATGTCTCCAACGTATCTATAATGTTTGATTGTTCCATGCTATTATATTACCCCTTTTGGATGTTTATGGGCTCTATTTTACACATTTATATCATTTTTGGGACTAACCTACTAACCGGAGGCCCAACCCGTATAGCTGTTTTTTTTGCCTATTTCAGTATTTCGAAGAAAAGGAATATCAAACGGAGTCCAAACGGAATGAAACCTTCGGGAGCGTGATTTTTGGAACGAACGTGATCCAGAGGACTTGGAGTGCAAATCAAGAAGCGATCGAGGCAGCCACGAGGGTGGAGGGTGCGCCCACCCCCTCCGGGCGCGTCCCCGTGTCTCGTGGGCCCCTCGGGCGGCCACCGACCTACTTCTTCCTCCTATATATACCCACGTATCCCGAAAACATCCTGGGAGCCAACGAAAAACAATTTCCACCATCGTAACCTTCTGTATCCGTGATATCCCATCTTGGAGCCTTCGCCGGCGCTCCGCCGGAGGGGGAATCGACCACGGAGGGCTTCTACATCAACACCATAGCCCTTCCGATGAGTTTTGAGTAGTTTACCACAGACCTTCGGGTCCATAGTTATTAGCTAGATGGCTTCTTCTCTCTTTTTGGATCTCAATACAGTGTTCTCCCCCTCTCTTGTGGAGATCTATTTGATGTAACTCTTTTTGCGGTGTGTTTATCGAGATCTGATGAATTGTGCGTTTATGATCAAGTTTATCTATGATAAATATTTGAATCTTCTATGAATTCTTTTATGTATGATTGAGTTATCTTTGCAAGTCTCTTCGAATTATCAGTTTGGTTTGGCCTACTAGATGATCTTTCTTGCCATGGGAGAAGTGCTTAGCTTTGGGTTCAATCTTGCGGTGTCCTTACCTAGTGACAGCAAGGGTTGCAAGGCATGTATTGTATTGTTGCCATCGCGGATAAAAAGATGGGGTTTATATCATATTGCTTGAGTTTATCCCTCTACATCATGTCATCTTTCTTAATGCGTTACTCTGTTCTTATGAACTTAATACTCTAGATGATGCTGGATAGCGGTCGATGTGTGGAGTAATAGTAGTAGATGCAGGCAGGAGTCGGTCTACTTGTCATGGACGTGATGCCTATATACATGATCATGCCTAGATAATCTCATAATTATTCGCTTTTCTATCAATTGCTCGACAGTAATTTGTTCACCCACCGTAATACTTATGCTATCTTGAGAGAAGCCACTAGTGAAACCTATGGCCCCCGGGTCTATCTTTTATCATATAATCTTTCAATATACTTTTATTTGCATCTTTCCTTTTTGCATCTATATTATAAAATACGAAAAATATATTTATCTTATCATACTATCTCTATCAGATCTCACTTTCGCAAGTGGTCATGAAGGGATTGACAACCCCTTTATTGCGTTGGTTGCGAGTTCCTTGTTTGTTTGTGTAGGTGCATGGGACTTCTGAGGAGCCTCCTACTGGATTGATACCTTGGTTCTCAAAAGCTGAGGGAAATACTTACGCTACTATCGCTGCATCACCCTTTCCTCTTCATGGAAAACCAACGCAAGCTCAAGACGTAGCAGTATCCTTCCTGCATCTATCTAGGCTAATTTGCCTTTCATGCTTAATCTGCCTATGATTATCATCTCCCGCCTACCACGGTCCTTTTCTCCCTCATGCAAATCACTTGCACGCTAAAAGGGGGGTCCTGAGCATCGCGACTCAGGGGCTCTTACTGGCTCTCCAGCCCTCACCCCTGGCCTTGTCCACGGCATCACGATCTGGCATACCAGCGGCGCTGAGCTCGCTTGAGGGCCGGGACCTGAGGACGTAGAGCATTTGTATCTAACCATCTTGCAGGAACACTCAGCCGTCCAAGGTTCAAGACCAGGCGCAACCCGCCTTGAGGTAGGGCCTCGTGAGTCCCGCGCAGGCTCACGAGTGCCTAGATACACCTCGTCTAGCCCTGCCGTGCAAGCCACGTGTCAGGGCGGGGCTGTACATGCCCCGGGGGCTCCTCCCGGAGGGGCCCCCCCGCCCACATACCAGTGGAAGCACCATGCTCTGCGCTGGCTGATGACACTGCCGAGGAGCGGCTATGCTCGTACACATACGGACGCGCTATACTCCGTGCTGGTGGTAAACAACTGAGGGCGGTCCACGCCGTATCAACCTCAGGGAGCCCGGAGCTCAGTGTTTGGCCTCACCGCAATGCCTCCCCTCGGGAGCGCTACGCGAGGGGGCTGGACACGGGGGCTGCAGCCAGGTCACGCCCGAGCGCACGCCACCCAGCCAGGTCCCTCGGACCTGGTCGTCGCACGCCCCTCCCCGAGCGGAGCCAAGGTATGAAGACCCTTTGAGCGTCAAGGGGGACTCCTGAGCATCGCGACTCAGGAGCCTAACTGGTGACGTAGCCCCTCACTCCTTAGTTCTGCAACGCTAACGGCGGTTGAGGTATGCGTGGGGCCAGGCCCTGTCGACGTAGAACGACAGACTACTCCTACGGCCCCTCCCTATTTGTTGTTTTTGCGTCAAGGGGGACTCCTGAGCATCGCGACTTAGGACCCGAACTTGTCACGTAGCCCCTCACTCCTTGGTCCCGTCCTGGTGATCCGGTCAGGGCTAACGGCGGCTGAGGTATGTGCGGGGCCGGGCCCTGCCGACGCAGAACACAAAGCAAATAGGGAGGAAACCGCAAAATCTAGAAGCAAATATTACAAACCATAATTGTCTTCACGAGACCAAACACAAGTTTAAACGCCTCCACGAGGCACGGTGCATATTGTAGGAGTTGAAACAGGAAAGAAGCCGCGAGAAGATCACCCTTGGGCAGCGCCGTCATTCGCCAGGAGCCCCGCCTCCGTGGTGGTGCTGCATCCGTCAACTCCGCCTACCGAGGCCGCGGAATCAGCAATACTTGCCTTGGGCGCAGTGGCGAAGGCGCAGAACTTCACCAGCAGGGCTTTCGCTCGAACCTTCACGGCTTCAGCATCAGCGGCGGAGTGCTCGGCATCCATAGGCTCCAGCAGCTCGTCGAGGTTGGTGCCAGGGTCGCGAAGGTAGACATGGCTGAGGACCCGCGTCAGCACCGCAGAAGAAAGGACGCGAGCTTCGACCTCGGCCATGGGGCCGACACCGGTCACGACTTACTCAAGCGCTTCAACCAAGAAGGGAAGCAGCTGGGCAGGGCCGTCCTTGGCCCCGGCCAGCGGCTTCTCCAAGCCACCATCGTAGAGCGTCTTTAGTGCCTTGCGAGATCTCACCTCAAGATCCGCGAAGGCCACGCGGTCCTCGGCCAGGACCTTCGCCTTGGCATCCAGCTCGGCCCTCTCCGTCTTTAGCTTCTGCTCCTGCGTCTTTAGTCGGCCGCGCTCAGCAGACATCTCGGCGTCGCGGTCCGTGACGGCGTCCTCTCGAGCCTTCATCTCCTCCTCCTTCGCCTGGCGGTCGCGAGCTTCCTTGGTGAGCTCATCGCAACCCTACAGCTCAACCTCCATTGCCTTGCAATGGTCCTGGGCAGCCGCGGCATCCTTCAGCGCTGCATCGCAAGCGGCTGTGGCCTGCATGGCGGTTTGCTTCTCCTCCTCAGAAGCTGTCGCAACCCGGCTCAGTGCTGCTCAGATAGAGGTGTCAGATTGAGCTGAGCTGGAGACTAGCTCCAGGCGCCCGGCTACCAGGTGAGGGTTGGCGCCCTGGAGGTCTTCTTGCAGCTGGCCCAGCTCGACAAGGGCGCGGTCCAAGACAACGGAGGAGGCAGAGGAGTCAGGAACCAGTGGTGCACGAGGAGAAGGCGGCAGCGCGACCACAGCTTGGAAGACTGGGAGCTCCTGAGTCTTGGCAACCTCAGCGACAGCATCAAGCGTCGGCACCTCCAGAGTCAGCGGAGCCACGGGGGTAATATGTCTCCAACGTATCTATAATTTTTGATTGCTCCATGCTACTTTATCTACTGTTTTGGACTATAATGGGCTTTATTTTCCACTTTTATATTATTTTTGGGACTAACCTATTAACCGGAGGCCCAACCCAGAATTGCTATTTTTTGCCTTTTTCAGTATTTCGAAGAAACAGAATATCAAACGGAGTCCAAACGGAATGAAACCTTTGGGAACGTGATTTTCTCATCAGATAAGACCCAGGAGACTTGGACCCTCCGTCAAGAAAGCCACGAGGCGGTCACGAGGGTGGAGGGCGTGCCCCTCCCCCCTGGGCGCGCCCCCTACCTCGTGGGCCCCTCGGAGCTCCACCGACGTACTACTTCCTCCTATATATATACCTACGTATCCCCGTATGATCAGAACAGGAGCCAAAAACCTAATTCCACTGCCGCAACCTTCTGTATCCATGAGATCCCATCTTGGGGCCTGTTCCGGAGCTCCGCCGGAGGGGGAACCCACCACGGAGGGCTTCTACATCATCACCATAGCCCCTCCGATGAAGTGTGAGCAGTTTACTTCAGACCTTCGGGTCCATAGCTAGTAGCTAGATGGCTTCTTCTCTCTTTTTGGATCTCAATACAATGTTCTCCCCCTCTCTTGTGGAGATCTATTCGATGTAATCTTCTTTTTGCGGTGTGTTTGTTGAGACCGATGAATTGTGGGTTTATGATCCAGTATTATCTATGGAAAATATTTGATTCTTCCCCGAATTCTTTTATCTATGATTGAGTTATCTTTGCAAGTCTCTTCGAATTATCCGTTTGGTTTGGCCAACTAGATTGGTAGTTCTTGCAATGGGAGAAGTGCATGGCTGTGGGTTCAATCTTGCGGTGTCCTTACTCAGTGACAAAAAGAGTTGCAAGGCACGTATTGTATTGTTGCCATCGAGGATAACAAGATGGGTTTTTTTATCATATTGCATGAATTTATCCCTCTACATCATGTCATCTTGCTTGAAACGTTACTCTGTTTTTAACTTAATACTCTAGATGCATGCTGGATAGCGGTCGATGAGTGGAGTAATAGTAGTAGATGCAGAATCGTTTCGATCTACTTGTCACGGACGTGATGCCTATATACATGATCATTGCCTAGATATACTCATAACTATGCTCAATTCTGTCAATTGCTTAATAGTAATTTGTTCACCCACCGTAGAATCTTATGCTCTTGAGAGAAGCCAACTAGTGAAACCTATGGCCCCCGGGTCTATTCTCATCATATCAATCTATATCACTTTATTTACTTGCTTTGTTTGTACTTTGCCTTTACTTTTTACTTTGCATCTATCTATCAAAAATACCAAAAATATTATCTCTATCAGATCTCACTCTCGTAAGTGACCGTGAAGGGATTAAAAACCCCTAAGCGTTGGTTGCGAGTTGCTATCGTGTTGTGTAGGTAAGAGGGACTTGCGCGTGACCTCCTACTGGATTGATTCCTTGGTTCTCAAAAACTGAGGGAAATACTTGCGCTACTGTGCTGCATCATCCCTTCCTCTTTAGGGAAAACCAACGCAAGCTCGAGACGTAGCAAGAAGGATTTCTGGCGCCATTGCCGGGGAGGCTTACGCAAAAGTCAACATACCAAGTACCCATCACAATCCCTATCTCTCGCATTACATTATTTGCCATTTGCCTCTCATTTTCCTCTCCCCCACTTCACCCTTGCCGTTTTATTTGCCCTCTCTTTCCCAATCTCCTCCTCTCTTTTCTGTTGCCTTTTCCTCGTCCTTTTGCTTGCTCATGTGTTAGTTTGCCTATTTGTTGTGATGGCTCTACCTAGATTTGGTGACCTTCACCTTAAAAGGCTTGAGGAGATCGAAAGCAATGTTAGAAAATTTATGGTTTTGCAATTTGAGCACAATAATTTCTTTAGAAACGAACTTAAGGAACAAAAAAGTTTTATGAGCTTTATGAAGAAAGAACTCTATGATATGTCTAAAGAATTTGATGGTATAAGGGCCCAAATTGCTCGTCTTGAAAAGATGACCGCTGAAATTTCGGATATGCAAGCTACCTTAGTCAATAAAATGGCCGCTAAACCGAATTCCTATGAAAATCAAGATGAAGATCTAAAAGTTATTAATGCGTCCCCTATCAAATCTTTGTTTTGTAATATGAATCTTGATGAATCTGAATATGATCTTCCTTTACCTAGAAGGCGTTCTAAGAATTCGAAGTTTCTAGATCTTGATGATGAAATTGATGAAAGTAGGATTGAAATAAATAGAAACCGTGATGTTGCTAAACCTACTATTTTGGATATCAAGGAATTTAATTATGAAAATTGCTCTTTGATTGGTTGTATTTCCTTGTTGCAATCCGTGCTAGAATCTCCTCGTGCTTATAGTCAAAATAAGGCCTTTACCGAACACATTGTTGATGCCTTGATGCAATCTTATGAAGAAAAACTTGAGTTGAAAGTTTCTATCCCTAGAAAACTCTATGATGAGTGGGAACCAACAATTAAAATTAAAATTAAAGACTTTGAGTTCCATGTTTTATGTGATTTGGGTGCTAGTGTCTCTACTATTCCCAAAACTTTATGTGATTTGCTAAATTTCCGTGATTTTGATTATTGCTCTCTAAACTTGCATCTTGCGGATTCCACTATTAAAAAGCCTATGGGAAGAATCAATGATGTTCTTATTGTTGCAAATAGGAATTATGTGCCCGTAGATTTTATCGTTCTTGATATAGATTGCAATCCTTCATGTTCTATTATTCTTGGTAGACCTTTACTTAGAACGATTGGTGCAATTATTGATATGAAGGAAGGGAATATTAGATTCCAATTTCCCTTAAAGAAGGGTATGGAACACTTCCCTAGAAAGAAAATAAAATTACCATATGAATCTATCATGAGAGCCACTTATGGATTACCTACCAAAGACGACAATACCTAGATCTATCCTTGCTTTTATGCCTAGCTAGGGGCGTTAAACGATAGCGCTTGTTGGGAGGCAACCCAATTTTATTTTCTGTTTTTGTTTTTTCTTCTGTTTAGCAATAAATAATCCATCTACATTCTGTTTGGATGTGGTTTTATGTTTTAATTAGTGTTTGTGCCAAGTAGGACCTATAGGATAACCTATGATCATAGTTGATTTGATTCTGCTAAAAAACAGAAACTTTAGCGCTCACGAGATTAGCTGTCATTTTTTACTGGAGTGTTCTTTTGCGTTGATTATTTTTGCTGCTGATCAATAAACAAATTTTCCAGGACTTCCTATTTTTGTAGAATTTTTAGAGTTCCATAAGTTTGCGTTAGTTACAGATTGCTACAGTTTTTGACAGATTCTGTTTTTCGTGTGTTGTTTGCTTATTTTGATGAATCTATGACTAATAAATTAGTTTATAAACCATAGAGAAGTTGGAATACAGTAGGTTTAACACCAATATAAATAAATAATGAGTTAATTACAGTACCTTGAAGTAGTCTTTTGTTTTCTTTCTCTAACGGAGCTCACGAGATTTCTGTTGAGTTTTGTGTTGTGAAGTTTTGAAGTTTTGGGTGAATTCTTTTGATGGATTATAGAACAAGGAGTGGCAAGAGCCTAAGCTTGGGGATTCCCATGGCACCCCCAAGATAATCCAAGGACACCAAAAATTCAAGGCTTGGGGATGCCCCGGAAGGCATCCCCTCTTTTGTCCACTTCCATCGGTAATTTACTTGGAGCTATATTTTTATTCACCAACATGATATGTGTTTTGCTTGGAGCGTCTTGTATTATTTGTGTCTTTGCTTGTTAGTCTAACACAATCATCCTTGCTATACACACCTTTTGAGAGATCCATACATGAATTGAAATTTGTTAGAATACTCTATGTGCTTCACTTATATCTTTTGAGCTTGATAGTTTGCTCATAGTGCTTCACTTATATTTTTTTGAGCGTGATAATTTTTGCTCTAGTGCTTCACTTAGATCTTTTAGAGCATGGTGGTGGATTTGTTTTAAATAAACTTGATCTCTCATGCTTCACTTTGATTATTTTGAGAGTCGTTAATAGCATGGTAATTTGCTTAAATGTTAATATACTTGGTATTCAAGATATGTGAAACTTTCTTTTGAGTGCGTTGAATACTAAGATAAGTTTGATGCTTGATAATTGTTTTGAGATGTGGAGGTAATAATATCAAAGTCATGCTAGTTGAGTGATTATGAATTTGAGAAATACTTGTGTTGAAGTTTGCAAGTCCCGTAGCATGCATGTATGGCTAAAGTTATGTAACAAATTTGAAACATGAAGTGTACCTGGCTTGTGCATCCTTATGAGTGGCGGTCGGGGACGAGCGATGGTCTTTTCCTACCAATCTATCCCCCTAGGAGCATGCGCATAGTACTTGATTTTTGATGACTCCTAAATTTTTGCAATAAGTATATGAGTTCTTTTAACTAATGTTGAGTCCATGGATTATACGCACTCTCACCTTTCCGCCTTTGCTAGCCTCTTCGGTACCCTGCATTGCCCTTTCTCACCTTGAGAGCTGGTGCAAACTTCGCCGGTGCATCCAAATCCCGTGATACAATACGCTCTATCACACATAAACCTCCTATTATCTTCCTCAAAACAGCCACCATACCTACCTATCATGGCATTTCCATAGCCATTCCGAGATATATTGCCATGCAACTTCCATCATCATCATCATCATCATCATGACGTACACTACTTTTGTCATATTGCCATTGCATGATCATGTAGTTGACATCGTATTTGTGGCCAAGCCACCATGCATTATTTTCCATACATGTCACTCTTGATTCATTGCACCATCCCGGTACACCACCGGGGGCATTCATATAGAGTCATATCTTGTTCTAGTTTCGAGTTGTAATTCATATGTTGTAATGAAAGTGTGATGATCATCATTATTAGAGCATTGCCCAAAAAAAGAGAAAGGCCAAAATAAAAAAAGAAAGGCCCAAAAAGAAGGGGCAATGCTACTATCTCTTTTTCCACACTTGTGCTTCAAAGTAGCACCTTGTTCTTCATGTAGTGAGTCTCATATATTGTGCTTCAAAGTAGCACCTTGTTTTTCATATAGTGAGTCTCATAAGTTGTCTTGTTCATACTAGTGGGAATTTTTCATTATAGAACTTGGCTTGTATATTCCTACGATGGGCTTCCTCAAAATGCCCTAGGTCTTCATGAGCAAGCAAGTTGGATGCACACCCACTAGTTTTCTTTTGTTGAGCATTCATAGCTCTAGTGCATCCGTTGCATGGCAATCCCTACTCCTTGCATTAACATCAATCGATGGGCATCTCCATAACTCATTGATTAGCCTCGTTGATGTGAGACTTTCCCCTTTTTTGTCTTCTCCACACAATCCCCATCATCATATTCTATTCCACCCATAGTGCTATATCCATGGCTCACGCTCATGTATTGCGTGAAGATTGAAAGAGTTTGAGATTATTTGAGTATGAAACAATTGCTTGGCTTGTCATCGGGGGTATAGAAGTTGGGAACATCTTTGTGTGACGAAATTGAAGCATAGCCTAACTATATGATTTTGTACGGATGAACTTCCTTTTGCCATGTTATTTTGAGAAGACATGATCGCTTTGATTAGTTTGCTTGAAGTATTATTATTTTTGTGTCAATATGAACTTTTGTCTTGAATCTTTCGGATCTGAAATATTCATATCACAATTAAGGAGATTTACATTGAAATTATGCCAAAGTATCACTCCGCATCGAAAATTCTTTTTTATCATTTACCTACTCGAGGACGAGCAGGAATTAAGCTTGGGGATGCTTGATACGTCTCCAACGTATCTATAATTTTTTATTGCTCCATGCTACTTTATCTACTGTTTTGGACTATAATGGGCTTTATTTTCCACTTTTATATTATTTTTGGGACTAACCTATTAACCGGAGGCCCAGCCCAGAATTGCTGTTTTTTTGCCTTTTTCAGTATTTCGAAGAAATAGAATATCAAACGGAGTCCAAACAGAATGAAACCTTCGGGAACGTGATTTTCTCATCAGATAAGACCCAGGAGACTTGGACCCTCCGTCAAGAAAGCCACGAGGCGGTCACGAGGGTGGAGGGCGCGCCCCTCCCCCCTGGGCACGCCCCTTACCTCGTGGGCCCCTCGGAGCTCCACCGACGTACTCCTTCCTCCTATATATACCTACATATCCCCATATGACCAGAACAGGAGCCAAAAACCTAATTCCACCACCGCAACCTTCTGTATCCACGAGATCTCATCTTGGGGCCTGTTCCGGAGCTCCACCGGAGGGGGCATCCACCACGGAGGGCTTCCACATCATCACCATAGCCCCTCCGATGAAGTGTGAGTAGTTTACTTCAGACCTTCGGGTCCATAGCTAGTAGCTAGATCGCTTCTTCTCTCTTTTTGGATCTCAATACAATGTTCTCCCCCTCTCTTGTGGAGATCTATTCGATGTAATCTTCTTTTTGCGGTGTGTTTGTTGAGACCGGTGAATTGTGGGTTTATGATCCAGTATTATCTATGGAAAATATTTGATTCTTCTCTGTATTCTTTTATGTATGATTGAGTTATCTTTGCAAGTCTCTTCGAATTATCCGTTTGGTTTGGCCAACTAGATTGGTAGTTCTTGCAATGGGAGAAGTGCATCGCTTTGGGTTCAATCTTGCGGTGTCCTTACTCAGTGACAGAAAGAGTTGCAAGGCACGTATTGTATTGTTGCCATCGAGGATAACAAGATGGTTTTTTTTATCATATTGCATGAATTTATCCCTCTACATCATGTCATCTTGCTTAAAGCGTTACTCTATTTTTAACTTAATACTCTAGATGCATGCTGGATAGCGGTCGATGAGTGGAGTAATAGTAGTAGATGCAGAATCGTTTCGATCTACTTGTCACGGACGTGATGCCTATATACATGATCATTGCCTAGATATACTCATAACTATGCTCAATTCTGTCAATTGCTTAACCGTAATTTGTTCACCCACCGTAGAATACTTATGCTCTTGAGAGAAGCCAACTAGTGAAACCTATGGCCCCCGGGTCTATTCTCATCATATCAATATATATCACTTTATTTACTTGCTTTGTTTTTACTTTGCCTTTACTTTTTTACTTTTTTACTTTGTAAGTGTCCGTGAAGAGATTGACAACCCCTAAGCATTGGTTGCGAGTTGCTATCGTGTTGTGCAGGTACGAGCGACTTGCGCATGACCTCCTACTGGATTGATACCTTGGTTCTCAAAAACTGAGGGAAATACTTACGCTACTGTGCTGCATCATCCCTTCCTCTTCAGGGAAAACCAACGCAAGCTCGAGACGTAGCAGGGGGCTGGCACCCAGCCAGGGCGCTCCTCCTGGCCTCGCGAGGACGATCGGGCAGGGGAAGCGTGAACTCCATCGCCTCCCCTTCCCACAGGCGAAGGTGCGGCCACAACGGATGAGCCTGTCCTAGGCGGAGCCACCGCATCCCCCTTCAGCTTCTTCGTCGCAAGCGGCAGCCTAATCAAATGATAGAGGACGTCGAGCCCCGAGCAAAAACAAGAACAAGACGGAGTTCGAGTACTTACTGGTCAATCACGGCATATTCTGGCGATCTCTTGCCGAGCTTAAAGCCCGTGAGCCTCTTGGTCCGGGACGTACCCTCGAGAGGTCCAGAGGCAGAAGAGGGTGCACCAGAAGGGCTAGACGCGGCTTCGGGCGGTGCCTGGGCAAAAGTAGTCCCTTGGGAGATCAGCCCCGACCTGTCTTTCTTGGCATCACGGGCGGGTCCTCTTCCTCTCGCCTGGCAACGGCCTCATCTTCATCCGGTAGGGTGCGGAGGATGTTGGCCCTGCACTAGGGGGAAGTATCCCCCGTCCCCTCGGTGGTCGCCTCTGAGTCGCGCTCCTCTTCTTCTTCGTCTTCCTCTCCTCCTCCGCGGGAATCATCGGAAGACAATTCCACCGGTGCCATCGCCTCCTAGCCCTTAGGAGGCACCTCCGGCACCTGACCATGCCCGTCAAAGGTGGGCATGGCATCCACCACCTGCGGCCAGTTATCGTGAAGTAACAGGGGGGCTGGAGAGCCCTCCGGACCTTCCACGTCCTCTCCGACCAAGAGGCGGAGAGCTGCGACCAGATCCTCATCGGCCAGGGCCACCGAGTTCAGGCGGAGATTGTTGTCCGCACCCCCAAGCATCCACAATGGGCGCGAGTGCGCCTGAAGTGGAGCCACCCACTGCGCCAAGAACTCCCTCAGGAGCGTGGCCCCGGTCAGCTTCGCCGCCTTCATGTTGCCCGGCCTCAGGTCGGCGTTCATCTTCGCCAGCACTGACTTCGCCCGTCGATCGTCAAGCTTCGCATGAGATCATGAATCGTCAGCCTGGGGCTGCACCGTGGGCAACACCAACCGAGAGTGGATGCATCCGACATCCAGCATGACCCACTTGCTTTGGAAGCCATCGACCCTCTTCCCGGTCTTCGAGATTGCGTTGGCCTTGGAGTACGCGACTAAGCCAGCGCACGCCGAGGTGTGGCTGCCAGTGATTCAGAGGGAGAAGAAGTGGCACAGCAAAGCCACGGACGGCATCACCCCAATGTGTGCCTCGCAGTAGTAGGCGAAAATCGGCAAAAGGAGGACGGAGTTGGGATGGAGATGAAGGGCCTGCAGCTTGTAGTGGCGGAGGACGATGTAGAAGAACACGAATAAGGGAGGCACCAGGCCGGCGATGGCGGTGCTCATGAAGAAGGGATAGAAGGTGCTCCCCTTAGCCTCAAGCTGGGCGGAACCGGCCCGGAGCCCGGTCTCCCCCATCTCGCTGCCCTGTGCCGCCGTCATCAGGCGCGTAGCGGCGAGATTCTTCTCTGTCATGTTGGGGGGATCCAGGGCCGGCGAGTACCAAGCCGGCAGGGCCTCGGCCACGGCCTTGCAGGGCGCCATTGATCGCCAAAAGAGGAAGGATGGAGCGGATCTGGAGATTTTGGAAGCGAGAGAGCAAGAGCAGGGAAGGGGATCTAGAGCAAGGCGAATGAGAGCAATGAAGGTAAGCCTAACCCAGGCCAGCCTTTTGTCTGTCGAGCAGTTGCTGAGGCAGCATGGGGAAGCGAAGACGCCCACGCCCAATCAACCGCCATGCGACAACCAAAGGCCGCAGGCTGTTGGGGCCCGCGGCGCTCCGCACTTGCCCTTTGGCTTCGCTGCTAAGCCAAGTCCGAGCGCGCCTTGGGACCGGGGGCTGTTGTCGGCTGTCGGTGTCAAAACCGGCGGATCTTGGGTAGGGGTTCCCGAACTGTGCGTCTAGGCGGATGGTAACAGGAGACAAGGGACACGATGTTTTTACCCAGGTTTGGGCCCTCTCGATGGAGGTAAAACCCTACTCCTGCTTGATTAATATTGATGATATGGATAGTACAAAAGTAGATCTACCACGAGATCAGAGAGGCTAAACCCTAGAAGCTAGCCTATGGTATGATTGTTGTTCGTCCTACGGACTAAAACCCTCCGGTTTATATAGGCACTATCGTGTCAAAACCGGCGGATCTCGGGTAGGGGGTCCCAAACTGTGCGTCTAGGCGGATGGTAACAGGAGACAAGGGACACAAAGTTTTTACCTAGGTTCGGGCCCTCTCGATGGAGCTAAAACCCTACTCCTGCTTGATTAATATTGATGATATGGGTAGTACAAGAGTAGATCTACCACGAGATCAAGGACGGTAAACCCTAGAAGCTAGCCTATGGTATGATTGTTGTTCGTCCTACGGACTAAAACCCTCCAGTTTATATAGACACCGGAGAGGGCTAGGGTTACACAGAGTCGGTTACAATGGTAGGAGATCTACATATCCGTATCGCCAAGCTTGCCTTCCACGCCAAGGAAAGTCCCATCCGGACACGGGACGAAGTCTTCAATCTTCTATCTTCATAGTCTTGGAGTCCGGCCAATGATGATAGTTCGGCTATCCGGACACCCCCTAGTCCAGGACTCCCTCAGTAGCCCCTGAACCAGGCTTCAATGACGACGAGTCCGGCGCGCATATTGTCTTCGGCATTGCAAGGCGGGTTCCTCCTCCGAATAAGCCACAGAAGATTTTGAACACCAGGATAGTGTCCGGCTCTGCAAAATAAATTCCACATACCACCGTAGAGAGAATAATATTTACACAAGTCCAATCTGCTGACGTATTTCGTGGTATGACATCACACCACGGCCAAGACTTTACTCGTATTGTTTTTATTGTTCCACCTTAGCGCGTTTAGCGAAGCGGTTTCCTTGGCACGTCTTGTCAAAGCAGAGATCGTGTCCCCTTATTCCAGGATTCTCATCAATACGGATGTGGGTAACCCAACCGCGCCATTGATTGCGGCGCTTGGGAGATAAGCGAGTTTTACCGGGCTGGTGGGGACGCATAGTTTCGTCCGCCCATATATAAGGGGATAAAGATCCACCTTTCTACCTACGCCTTCTTCCTCCTTTGCTTATCCATCTCCGCGCAGTCGAGCTCCAGCGCCCAAGTCCGCACATTTCACCTCAACCTTCTCCGACCATGTCCGGAGCGGGAGGCAAGTGGATGGCCTCCTCCGTCATGGAGGGGCACATCAAAAAGCTGCGCAAGGCCGGATATTTGTCCAGCTATATCACGCACCGACTCCCCGACGAAGGGCAGCTCGTCCCTACCCCCAGGCCCCATGAGAGGGTGGTGTTCCTTCCCCATTTCCTCCGCGGACTGGGCTTCCCACTCCACCCATTTGTCCAGGGGCTCATGTTCTACTATGGCCTGGATTTCCATGATCTGGCCCCGAATTTTATCCTCAACATCTCGGCGTTTATCGTCGTGTGTGAGGCCTTCCTCTGCATCCAGCCCCACTTCGGCTTATGGCTAAAGACTTTTAATGTCAAGCCGAAGGTAGTGGGTGGCCGCCAAGCGGAGTGCGGAGGCGCCATGGTGGGCAAGATGCCCAACGTCACCTGGCTCGAGGGCGCCTTCGTGGAAACCATCAAAGGGTGGCAATCGGGGTGGTTCTACGTCACCGAGCCGTGTGACCCTAAATGGGCAGCAGCCCCCGAATTCAGATCTGGCATCCCCACACGGCTCACCTCCTGGAAAGAGAAGGGCCTGTCGTGGGGTGATTCGGAGGAGCTGACCGGACTCCAATCCTGTCTCCGAACCCTGGTGAACAAGCAGCTCAAGCTTGTCAATGTTGTCCAGGTCATGCTCATCCGCCGGATTCTCCCGTTCCAACAGCGAGATTTCAACCTGTGGGAGTTCGATCCGACGCAGCACCAGACCTTGAGCAGGCTCTTCAACACTACGTACGAAGAGGCCAGGAGGGTGTTGTTCAAGGGCGCTGAGGCTCCCGCATCCGCTACTAAAGATCGCGGATTCAGCTCGCAGCATCCGGCTGGCGAGGTAAGCTATATTATCCTTTACGGGACACTTGCTTTCCATAGTTTGACTCTATGTGGTATCTGAACTCTCATTACCTTTAACAGGCCTGGCAGAAGACGTCCGGACAAGTTAACTGTTTGGCTCCCCTTCCAGAAGACCCAGTGGATGCCCGTTTGACAGGGCTGCTGGTCCCGGCGCCTTACGTGGTGCCGGAGAAGAAGGCCAATAAGAAGGCCACGGGAACCCAGAGGAGTTCCGGCGCCAGGTGTTATCGGACTCATCGTCCGATGACTCCGAGGCGGACTCCTCCCACGAAGACGAGGTGGAGAAGAAAGAAGCCTCTCCCCCAGCGGGGGGAGAGAAGAAGAGGAAAGCTTCCCCAACGGGGGAGGCCGAAGGGTCCAAGAAGGGAAGGACCCTTCCTCCGGACTGTTCCACCAACGCCAACGATGACGAAGAGGAGTGGCCCTCGAGGGCCAAGCCCCTGGCGAGATCGTAAGTGTCCGGATTCCAGAATAACTCATGATTTTTCTTTCGTCGCATGGTGTCTCCTAACGCCGAATACAACCACGTAGTCCGCCCAAGGACGATCTCCCCGCTTCATCGAGCGGGTCCCTGGGTTCGTCGGATGTGAATAGTGCTTCACTTCCGACCGCCTCCTCCCCCCGCGACGCAGACTACGCCGAGGTGGGGTCCCAGAAGGGGACCAGCCAGGAGGAGGAGGCCACGGAGGTGCCGTAGGGCAACCTCCCAGACTTTGGACCGGACTCCGCACCGGAACCTTTGGTGGTTCCGGAGTCCGGCGGGCGGCCCCTTCGTGAGAAGGGCGAGACAGCGACGCTGGTGGCCTCCGTCCAACCGAAGGCGCCGGATAACTTGCTGGAGGCGCTCAACGGCGCTTCCATCGACGAGGAGCACCGCATTGTCATGAGTGCGGTGATTCAGAAGGTTCAGTCTGCCAAGAGCGGGCTGACCGAAGCTTGCACCAGCCTTCTAACAGGCTTTGAGGTATGTGATTAAGATATGTAAAAATAGTACCACATAGACAGTAGCCCCTGATGCTTAGTTCGTTGTTCGAAAAGAAAAGCCGAACTGAGGATCTAAAAAGATATACGCAGGAGTCTAACACAAATATGTCAATATGGGAATGCAGGCTGCGCTGCTGACCTCTGCCGCACTGACTGCAGAGGTGAATGCCTTGAAGCAGAGCCTCGAGCGGTCCGAGATCGAGCTCGGCCGTGCCAAGAAGCAGCTCGAGGATAAGGAAGGTAAGTGACACCTTATTAAAGTTGTACCTTATAGAAAAGGATTTTGGTTGCAAAACATGACAGGAATAACGTGGGTACTCCAGGGGCTACGAACGAGGTGGCGACCCTGAAGGAGGCGGTGTCCCCGGCCGAACGCAATGCGGCCGCAGAATGCGCCGAGCGAGAGAAGCAGGAGGCACGGGTGGCAGAGGTACGTCAAGAGCTCCAGGCTCTCGTGGAAAAACACGAGAGTTTGGAGCGTGACTCGAAGACTCGAGAGTCCAAGCTCGCGTCGGCTCTTGAGAGTGCCAAAGCCGCTAAGGCCGAAGCCCAAAAGGCCCTCCAGGAAATTGAGGCAGTAAAGAAGATAGTGGCGGATAAGGCATTCTTCATGCAAAGCAAGCATATAAAAGTGAATTACTTGTAACTTACCCGAATTCGGAGCTCTCCAGGAGCGTTCACAGATCTGCCCCGCAGCGTGTCTGCTGGTTTAAAGGAGGTGGACTTGGGTCTCTTACCGAGTATCACGTCGTCCCTATTCACCATGGAGTGCAGCGTAGTGAGTTCCTCGGCCGCTAGGGCTTCAGATAGTGCCTCAAGGGTCAGTGCGGCTGTCTTGTTTTCGGCGTAGAGTGCTATGTCCGGGTCACTAGCAAGAGTGATGATTCCGTTGGGCCTGGTCATTTTGAGCTTCATGTACCACGGGTATAGCTTGAAAAATTGTGAATGCCTCTTGCCCTAATTGAGCGTGATATCCGCTGCTGAACAGGGCCACTTGGAACGTGACCTCCTCGGACCTGTAATTATCCAGCATGCCGAACACCACATCCAGTGTGATTTTTCCTGTACAACATGCTTCCCGACTGGGGATTATTCCTCTAAAGGTTATGCTGCTTCGCTCAATGCAGCTCCAGTCTATTTCCATTTTTCTGAGGGTTTCTTCGTAAATGAGGTTCAATCCGCTGCCACCGTCCATGAGTACCTTGGTAAGGCGAAAGCCATCCACTATTGGACTGAGGACCAATGCGGCTGGTACTCGGGCTGTTCGGAATTTAGGTTCGTCACTGGCATTAAAGGTAATGGCCGTGTCACTCCATGGGTTTATTGTTGCTACTTGGTAGACTTCAGCAAGGCTGCGGAGTGTTCGTTTCCGCATATTATTTGATGCGAAAGTCTCGAAGACTGTTAATACCGTACTGGTATCCTTGGGCTGGTGCTCTGGACTTAGAAGCTCTTCGCCACTTTTGGCCACCTGCCGTAGTATCCAACATGCTCTAAGGCTATGAGTTGGAGTGGCGCCCTCTGTACTATGAATTTTGTAGGGTCCATTGAGCCATCCTTCCAATACAGTTCTGTGCCCTATAGAGGGTTTTTGCTTTTTGGTATTTAACCCAGGTGCCTGGCGATGATGCACCCTTTTATTTCGGACTGGGTAGTATTCAGGGCCGGATTGTCCCAAAAATTGATTTCGGTTTTCCAGGCGCTTTCCATCGCACAGTACTTTCGTACTATGGACGCCAAGTCAGCGAAGCATGTGATTTCACGACGACTTACGGCGTTGAGGATTCCCTTGTCCGTGCAATTATTGCAGAAGAATGAAATTGCGTCCTCCTCACGGCAATCCTTTATCCTGTTTATGACCAGGAGGAATCTGGCCCAGTAATGGTGTACTATTTCTACGGGCTCTTGCCGGATTTGGGATAGATCGCTTGTGTTTGGGTGGGCGGGTGGAATTAAAATTGGAACCCCGTCCAATCTAGGGGCCAAGAAGTTTCCGAACTTGGAAGCTTGGGTTCTTGGATGTTGTCCAGTGAATCTAGCCTGCTGCCTGACTTTAGGTTCAGGGCTTGAGTGACATCCTCCCCTCCGCTGGAATCTGGCATGGAGGGATCAGGAATCCAGACATAGCTAGTCCTTAAGATAGAAGAAGGGTTGCCGCGTTGTTCCTCTACCACAGCAATGTGGTGGGTAACCTGGGGAGAGTTAATCTCTCTCAGATCGGGTTTAAGCCCAATCTGATCGTAGTCTGTAGCGACTCCCAGGGCGGCGATGCGATCCACGAGCTCGTTTAAGGAAGAGAGCTCCATCGGATCTAACTGCTCGGCGAGTTCCGAGTTAACGTGAAGATTGCTTTCGATGACCCGAGAAGTCATCATCGGCGCGGCGGCCGAACATGCGGTCATAAAGAAACCGCCTATCCGGAGAGTTTGGCCGATAGCCAAAGCTCCTTTAGCCACAGTGCCGTCTTTAAAGACGGGATGGGGCATCCTTCCTGATGGCGACGGCACAGAGAAACTCTCAATGAAAGCACCAATGTCGGTGTCAAAACCGGCGGATCTCGGGTAGGGGGTCCCGAACTATGCGTCTAGGCGGATGGTAGCAGGAGACAAGGGACATGATGTTTTTACCCAGGTTCGGGCCCTCTTGATGGAGGTAAAACCCTACTCCTGCTTGATTAATATTCATGATATGGGTAGTACAAGAGTAGATCTACCACGAGATCAGAGAGGCTAAACCCTAGAAGCTAGCCTATGGTATGATTGTTGTTCGTCCTACGGACTAAAACCCTCCGGTTTATATAGGGACCGAAGAGGGTTAGGGTTACACAGAGTCGGTTACAATGGTAGGAGATCTACATATCCGTATCGCCAAGCTTGCCTTCCACGCCAAGGAAAGTCCCATCCGGACACGGGACGAAGTCTTCAATATTGTATCTTCATAGTCCAGGAGTCCGGCCAAAGGTGATAGTTCGGCTATCCGGACACCCCCTAATCCGGGACTCCCTCATCGGCGTTCTGGGAATGGGGGTCCCAGACTTGCGTGCGTGCGGCCTGCAGCGTGGCTCAAGCAGTGGCCCAGTACGGCCCGTCTTCATCAACCAAAGTTCAAGACCCTCGCGAGGAGCCAAGCCTCGCGGGGTGGACGACACAAGGCTTCCTCAGGGGCGGCCTCACCAGGCAGGCTTGTGAGGAGGCGCAGAGATCAAGGCAAGGAGTACCTCGCGAGGTGCTCATGACGCAAGCCATGAAGACCAAGATCAGGCGGGCGCCAGGTGGGCGCCAGCTTGCGCAGTGTCCTCATTTTCCCCTTTGGTGCAAAGGGGGCAAGCGCAGGCGCGGAGTACCGAGGCATCAAGCAAAGGTTTCCATATCGGTGCAACGAGACCAAGACCAGCACAGCGGCAGGACGGAGATCACCGTGGAGCCCAAGACGACGTCATCACCAGTGCCTTTGGCAGTCGAAGACCACCTTTAGTCAGGATAGCTTGTACTAGCTGCCCCCCCTTCAAAATGGCTGTTGTTGGCTCCCTTCCTGCTCAATATTTGGGAAGCGGACCAGGGCCTCTGTATATAGAGATAGCCACCACAATAGAGGGGATCAAATCCTTCCCTGGTAGAACACCGCACCAGCTCAAGAACACCCCTCGCGAGGCTGTTCTTCCTCTGTATTGTTCATCACCAACCCCAGAGGCAATCCACCACACCACACACTGGATTAGGGTATTACACCACAACGGTGGCTTGTGTCCCTTGTGTTGTTCATCGTGCTAGCTTAGATTTGCGGCGAGGTTTTGGGGCGTGGATCGGTAGGGAGAAGATCTTCGTGCGAACCCCAGAGTTCAAACCTTGAGGGTTTTGCCGGAACCCGATATCTGACACGTTCCCCGCTGGGCCGGTGGCGGCGTTGGTGGCAGGCGACGGAGAACGATGTGGAGGCCCACCGATGGGAGCTGTCTGGGCGACGCGGGCGGCGAGAGCAGCCCGGCGCTCGACGCGAGCTCGGCGAGCATCGAGCGTCTGCCATGGAGGCAACGAAGCGATGGGATGCGGATTAGTGGAGGAAAGATTTCGGCGCGCCCCTACCTGGCACGCCAAATGTCGGATATCGGGTTCCGGCAAAACCCTTAAGGTTCGAACTCTGGGGTGCGCACGAAGATCTTCTCCCTACCGATACACGCCCCAAAACCTCACCGTGAATCTAAGCTAGCACGATGAACAACACAAGAGACACAAGATTTATACAGGTTTGGGCCACCGTTGTGGTGTAATACCCTACTCCTGTGTGTGGTGTGGTGGATTGCCTCTTGGACTGATGATGAACAGTACATAGGAAGAATAGCCTCGCGAGAGGTGTTCTTGTGGTGGTGGTGTGTGGATCAGCTAGGTTCGGATCAGATTTCCTTCTACTGTGGTGGCTATCTCTATTTATAGAGGCCCTGGTCCTCTTCCCAAATATTGAGCGGGAAGGGAGCCAACAATGACCATTTTGAAAGGGGACAGCTAGTACAAGCTATCCTGACTAAAGGTGGTCTTCGACTGCCAAAGGCACTTGTGATGACGCCGTCTTGGGCTCCATGGTGACCTCCGTCCTGCCGCCCTGCTGGTCTTGATCTCGTTGCACCGATATGGAAACCTTTGCATGATGCCTTGGTACTCCGCGCCTGTGTTTGCCGCCTTTGCACCAAAGAGGAAACGAGGACACTGCGCAGGCTGGTGCCCGCCCTGGCGCCCGCCTGGTCTTGATCGTCATGGCTTGCGTCATGAGCACCTCGCGAGGTACCCCTCGCCTTGATCTCTCCGCCTCCTCGCGAGCCTGCCTGGTGAGGCCGCCCATGAGGAGGCCTTGCGTCGTCCGCCCCGCGAGGCTTGGCTCCTCGCGAGGGTCTTGAACCTGGGTTGATGAAGACGGGCCGTACTGGGCCACTGCTGAGCCACGCCGCAGGCCGCAGGCAGGCAAGTCTGGGGACCCCCGTTCGAGAACGCCGACACATAGAATTAAGCATTTGCTGTCCTCTAGCCTGTTAACGACCTGTTAAGCTGCGGGCCCATAAATGGACCACTACCAATTTGGCCCATTTATGGCCCATATTACGGTCCATTTTTGGCCCACAAAAGGCATATGGTTCCTATGGCCAGTAGGAGGCCGATTGATCCTGTGGCCCCTAGATGGCTCATGGTCACTCACTGGTACGCGTCAGTGCAAACAGTTTTTAACCCGTTTCCGTGGTGGCATTTGGAACCGTCGCCAAGTGAGTGTGGGCGATAGGGGGGTCCTTCCCACACGACCTAGAAACCGTCGGGGATAGGTCCTCTTGGCACACAAGCTAGGGCAAAATGATCTCATGTGCGATCGGGCGAGGCATAGAAAGCCAATTGTTTCCGTTCGTATGTACATCCCACACAGTGAATCCCAAAAAAAATTCCGTTCGTATGTATATCACACACAGTCAATCCAAGGAGAATGTTTCCGTTCTCATGTACATCCCAGATAGTGAATCAAGGGAATACGTTTCCGTTCGTATGTATTTCCCACACAGTCAATCCAGGGAAAACCTTTTCATTCGTATGTACATCCCACACACTCAACCCAGGGAAACACTACTAGGGAAAAGCCTAGCAGCAGCGCGGGTTTTGGGCCTATTAGTAGTGCGGGGGCCGGCGCTACTAATAAGGCGCTACAGCTAACGTATAGCAGTAGCGCGGGTGCCACCCGCGCTACTACTACGTCCGCTAGTAGTAGCGTGGGTAAAAACCTGCGCTACTACTACGTCCGTTATTTTTTTTGAAATTTTTTGGAAAAAAAATTCGATTTTCCCCCCTAATTTTCAAATTTCTGAATTACTTTAACCTCAAATCTCTAATCACCCCTCATCGCTGCTCAATTTAATCTCTAATCTCTAATCACCCCTCATCATTCCAAATCATCTAACTTCCCGGACGGTCACCCATCCTCTCACTACTCCAGCCTAAGCACGCTTAACTTTCGGGTTCTATTCTCCCTTGTTTCCAAGTCTGCACTTGTTGTTTTCCTGACAATAGTAAGATGTCAATCCTATTAACCCCAGGAATTTAGCTTGAGGTTGAAGTCACACATTTCACTGTTTGAGTTTGAAACTATTGTTCTAAAAAATTAGTAACACTAATATTTCTTGAATAATTAGTTTGACCATTGTTTGACCACAGTTTGACCATAGTTTGACCAGATTTGACCAAAATTCAAAAAAACTGAAATAATTATTTAGTAACACTAATATTCTTGAATAATTAGTTTGACCATAGTTTGACCAGATTTGACCAAAATTCAAAAAAACTGAAATAATTATTTAGTAACACTAATATTCTTGAATAATTAGTTTGACCATAGTTTGACCAGATTTAACAAAAATTAAAAAAAACTGAAATATGATGAATTTTTTTGCCTCCAGATCTTAAAAGCCCCCTAACTTTTTTTTCTGTTAGGTCTTTGAGGATTTTGAAAATGTTTAATGGGGTTCCCCCCGTTAAATTCGGATGTAACTTTTCGAGTAGATGATTTTTCATATAAAAAACTTTTTCATCCGAGTTAGTATGCAAAAGTTATGCCCATTTTTACAAATTCTCGAGAGATTTTGCAAATGAAGTCGAAATTCATATTTGCAAATTTTCCCAACAACTAGACCACATATCACATGGGAAACTTATTTTCTTTTATGTTTTTGACATTTTCATCATTTTCTTTTTTTTAAACTGAAAAGGCGATCCACAAGGGGGGGGGGGGTAGAGTTTGAAAAAATTGCAAACAGGCCATACCCCGCGCTACTACTATGGCAGATGATTAGTAGTAGCGAGGGGTAAAAACCCCTGCTACTACTATCAACTTAGTAGTAGCACGGGTTTATAACCATCGCTACTACTATGGCATGGTCCAGGGGCACAGTAGAGACCACTTAGTAGTAGCGAGGGTTAAAAACCAATGCTACTGCTATCAACTTAGTAGTAGCGAGGGTTAAAAACCCGCGCTACTACTATGGCATGTCCCGGGGGGCACGGTAGGGACCGCTTAGTAGTAGCGAGGGTTAAAAACCCGTGCTACTGCTATCAACTTAGTAGTAGCGAGGTTTAAAAACCTGCGCTACTAGTAAGTAGCAGTAGTGAGGGTTTTTAAACCTCGCTACTAGTAAGCGTCTGTGTATAAGCTTTTCCCTAGTAGTGAAAAAATTTCCGTTCGTATGTACATCCCACACGTGTTTATGTCTAGGCTCGTGTGTGATACGTGTAACTATCACACATGCTCTGCCTTGGTTAACCATTTTCTTTTATCAACTACATCACACACGATTTGAAGAAGAAAACTGTGTGGCATTGGCCTATCCATCACAAGTGCTTTTACTTCTAGAACTATTTGCAAAGTTCCATGACCTATTTCATAGGTTTATTAGTTTACAATTAATAATTCCAGTATTACGCAAATTCACATTTCATATCGAACAGTTGTTTGCCAATTTCATATCAGGCACATAGATATATTTTAACATCACAGTACGATAGCTACTGGAAAACAGCACAATACAACATATAGATAGTTCAACTTCCTAAGAAAAATATATTCATTTCCCTAATCGAGATCATCCAGGCTCGCCTTATTGATACGTCTCCAACGTATGTACTTTTCCAAACAATTTTGCCCTTGTTTTGGACTCTAACTTGCATGATTTGAATGAAACTAACCCGGACTGACACTGTTTTCAGCAGAACTACCATGATGTTGTTTTATGTGTAGAAAAGAAAAGTTCTCAGAATGTCCTGGAAATCCACGGAGGCACCTTTTGGAATTAATAAGAATTTTTGGCGAAAGAATTAATGCCAGGGGGCCCAGGGCCTGTCCACGAGACAGGGGGGCGCCCCCCTGTAGGGCGCAGCCTCCTATCTCGTGGGCCCCCTGGACCTCCACCGACCTCAACTCCAACTCCATATATTCCGTCTCGGGGAGAAAAAAATTGAGGAGAAAGTTTCATCGCATTTTACGACATGGAGCTGCCGCCAAGCCCTAATCTCTCTCGGGAGGGCTGATCTAGAGTCCGTTCGGGGCTCCGGAGAGGGGGATTCTTCACCGTCGTCATCATCACCCATCCTCCATCACCAATTTCATGATGCTCACCGCCGTGCGTGAGTAATTCCATCGTAGGCTTGCTGGACGGTGATAGGTTGGATGAGATTTACCATGTAATCAAGTTAGTTTTGTTAGGGTTTGATCCCTAGTATCCACTATGTTCTGAGATTGATGTTGCTATGACTTTGCTATGCTTAATGCTTGTCACTAGGGCCCGAGTGCCATGATTTCAGATCTGTACCTATTATGTTTTCATGAATATATGTGTGTTCTTGATCCTATCTTGCAAGTCTATAGTCACCTATTATGTGTTATGATCCGACAACCCCGAAGTGACAATAATCGTGATATTTCTCGATAATGACCGTACTTTGAGGAGTTCATGTATTCACTATGTGCTAATGCTTTGTTCCAGTTCTCTCTTAAAAGGAGGCCTTAATATCCCTTAGTTTCTGTAAGGACCCCGCTGCAACGGGAGGGTAGGACAAAAGATGTCATGCAAGTTCTTTTCCATAAGCACGTATGACCATTTACGGAAGACATGCCTACATTACATTGATGAATTGGAGCTAGTTCTGTGTCATCCTATGTTATAGCTATTACATGAGGAATCGCATCCGGCATAATTATCCATCACCGATCCATTGCCTACGAGCTTTTCACATATTGCTCTTTGCTTATTTACTTTTCTTTTGCTACTATTATAATCACTACAAAAACCCAAAAACATTTATCTTTACTTTTGCTACCGTTACTATTATTATCATACCACTTTTTGCTACTAAATACTTTGCTGCAGATACTAAGTTATCCAGGTGTGGTTGAATTGACAACTCAATTGCTAATACTCAAGAATATTCTTTGGCTCCCCTTGTGTCGAATCAATAAATTTGGGTTGAATACTTTACCCTCGAAAGCTATTGCGATCCCCTACACTTGTGGTTTATCACTTATCCACCTCTGCTTTCAGTTCAGTAAGAACCTGTTTTGCACTGGCCAACTGGGAGAGTGCCTCCTCCTTCGCCAACACCATCTTAGCAAAGTCTGATTTAAAAAATCTGAGCTCATTCTCCACCTTCCTCTTTTTATCCCACATCTTCAAATATTCATGTCGAAACGACTCAACAAAATAAAACGCGTCGATGAGACCATGACCAGCAGCCCTTGCCTATGGTAGCTCTTGGCTCTTCCTGAACTCGTGCAGGTGTTCGTCTAAGCGGTCGACATGCTCGTGGTACATCTGGAGCGCGATCTCGAGCTCCAAGTTGGCTATTTCATTGGAGATCACCACCTCGAGGATGTGACGGCCATGTTCCTCTACTGCGCCCAGGTGTACACCTCGGCCAAGGAGGCGGTCGAGCCTACCGACCAGCGCGTTGGCATCGAGCGGGCCGCTGACAAGGCGAACGACACGAGCCATGCGAACGGCGTGGCGGGCGTCCGGTGCAAGTACGTCGCGGCCAGCCTCTGGTGCAAGTACGGTGCAGAGGGCCTATGCCCACTCCTGGCGAGGAATGGGGGTTCTGAAGGGGCGTGTACCCTGCTGCGACGCCCTGTCGACAGTAGGCAAGCGCTGATGGATCTGCTCTGGTTGTGCGGCACGTCACGCCTCTCGCTCTGCAGTGCTCCAACAATCTCGCCGTGCGGCGAGTCGCGGCCTAGCTTGCTCTCCGACGCGCCATCGATCATGTTGTGCGGCGAGCTGCAGCGTCTCGGCGCTAACATGCCTATCTTCATCCGCGGCGTTGAAGCGCCATGCGCCAAGGGGTCTGCTCAAGCCTGGTGATGACACGCATCAAGGCGTCATCCATCGCGTTGCTGGGGAGCGCCGCGGCTTCGATGGGCCGTGGCGCCTTCTGGTTTTCCTCGTCGACGAGGTTGATGGCAGAGCCGGCGCTTTGGTGGGTTGGCATGCTTGGAAGAAGGTGGATGTGCTACAGGCTGTGCTTGTTGCCTCCATGCGCCACGCCTAGGTTTATGTGCAATATCGTTGGGTGGCAGGAAACAGGTAAGGAATTGGCGGGAAACGGTGGCGTGTTCATAGAACGCCATCAAGTAATGGAAACTTAGCATATAAGGAACATCGAGCTAGCACAAGAAGTAGATGATGATGAGATGAACACGAAGCACACTAGGGAACCCGTCGGTGATGAATTCATCAATCGCAAATGGTTGTACACTAGCAAGCATTTGCCCACAACACACACGGCTAATTCCATCACAAAAAAGTCAGATGGATCAACTGTATGCCACGTATACACATTGTCAAAAAGTAATGCGATAGACCTTCTTTAACATATGTTACAAAATAAAATAAAAATAAAAAACAAGGACCTCGAGGTTAAATTAGCGGAGGGAATGGGTCATTTCGGTCATTTGACTGAAATGACCCATCCTATTAGTTAATTTAACATCAACACAACTTCCCATCCGGTCACCCATCTTATGGCTGCTCCAGCCTGAGCACACTTAACTTGAGAGTTCTCTTAGATAAGCTACTAGTGGAACGGCTAGTCCTTTCTGATATAGGATACCTCTTCACATCCTTATGGTGTATCCGGATGACCGCCCATCCCCCAATGGCCAATAGATGTTGTGTAGACAGAGCATATCACATACGTCTTATTAGAAGCAATCGTCTGTGTTATTATCGGTCTTCGCACACATTTCTGATTACAGACCTATTTGCCGCGTATCACACACATCTTGTTATATTGAACCATTTCTATTCTCTTGTCTCAACGCAAACAGTTCATCTGAGTGAATCGCATGCCGTATATCGCACACAGCTTAATCTGCCTGACCGTTTCTTTTGTGTTGCCATCACAAACAGTTCATCCTAGTGAAACATATGATGTATATCGCACACACCTTCATCTGGCTGCCCGTTTCTTTTGTTTCTCCTCATCGCAAATAGTTAACTGAACTGAACCATATGCCTTGCATCGTACACGGAACCAAAATCTGAACCGTGTTTGATGCATCCGTCATCGCAAATGTTTTTCACCTTTTTTGACTGGCTTTTTACACCACCGTCATCGCACACAGTTTTGTCGAAGGTTCTCTAATCGTAGTGTCGCGTTAGCAGCATCCCGTAGTAGTGACTACAGCAGGTAGCAGGCCCATGGTTACCAAGGTTTGTATGTGGCCCATGGTTCTTGCGACCACTAGCAAAGGAGGAAAACAAAGACTAAGGAAATAAATAAGCAAGCAACTAATGCTCGCTATTACTGCGATTGCACAGACTACATCCACTGGGCATCAAAGTTCACCACCAGTGCAAATATAGGGAACACCCTACACTATACAAAAATTGCTTGCTGTTTTGTTCCGCCAGTCCCTGCCTGTTAAGAACAAATGTTGTATCGCAACAAAAAAGTTATAGCCATATAACAAAAGGAGGGTTGGCATAAAAGTTAACAGTCCGGCAGATAAACGCACCATCAGAACTTAGAAGCTTAGTTCATTTGACCTGATTGTTACATTTTCATGTTTGGTGTCTGATGGAGTACCTTAACCGTCGCCTTCATTTCTCCTAGGCTCTTGAACAACATAGCAAATGTCAGATAGTCTGGTTTCAAAACCATTCATATCTTGACGACATCGAACAATGGTTTTCCTTGTTTCACAAAAGGTCTCTGTTAGGCATTGGACTTGTGTCTGGAATGTAGATATATCAGTCTTTTGAGCTTGAATATCTTGCTCATGAGGTAGTTTGCATGAGGTTATCTGAACAACCAGCCCAGTATTACGTAGGAATGTGCCTTTTGCACTGTTAGTGGAGAGACACTGACACACTGCAGCAAGAGGTGACATTGCAGTTATGGTTGCCTCGTCACCTTCAGGAGGTGTCAGTTCCACCATTTGTTCCATAGGTTGCTAAAAAGTTAAGTTTGTACATTAGTAGTACGAGAACAAAAGTTATTAATGGGGCAGCAAAACCAAACAAAATAGCTTTGGTCTGTATACATAACTTATTTTGGTAAACCCGTGTAAAATATTAGTTGTATTTTACTGAAAAGTACATAATAAAACCAAGTTCCAAACATATGATCATGTATCATGGCTAATGTATTGTCTATGTATTCACATTGTATTGACAGCTAAGGATAAAGAGGCAAAGTTTATAATATGTTGAGCATAGTATGACATCATTCATATCACAAAACAACTGAGAACAGACAAGCAGGCAATTGTAACATTGTGTGGGCAAGTCCAGCACTGAACTAGATTACATATCAAGACCAAAGGAACATCAGTCCTCTCTTTTAAACGTTGTAAGGTGCAATGATAAGTTAAGACAACTGTGTATAAAATTGAAAAGAGTAATAAACATTGGCTGCAAACCGTGCAGTTCAATTCATAAGTCAGAGTAACTAGTAGTTCAAAGGCATGACGATTAAGGACTTACAACATTAGCTTTGACTGTTGTAGTCATGCTCTTTGTCTTGCTGGTGTGACAGTCCTTGAAGATTTCCACCGCATTTGGTTCAGGTACTTTTTGGTCTTTGCGGGCTTTCCTCTGCATTTGGAACAAGTCAATATAGATATAATAATATGGCACAGCAAAAAGAGTGAAACAACATCTAGTTACAAGAGCCTCGCAGTGTGCTACAAGATCCTGTCGTCTGTTGGAATTTCACTTTCGTACGGTTGGCCTTGTTCTTCGAACAGTTCACCTAGGAGAAGATAGATTTGTAAGGCACATGCCTAAATAGGAGTTCAACACGTGAATTGATCCCATATATAATGTACTTGATACTTTGGATCAGACCAGTGTTTAACAAAGGCTCTCCAGTCTTCATTCGTTATATTTTCCGCTGGAGATGTTTGGGAAAGTTCACGTTCAGCCTTGCTTTCAAACTGAGTTTTCCTCGAGTTATACTGATACTGACGCAAAGCAGACTTGAAAACATGAGTGCATGCTTGCCTGGTTGCATCAACTTGGCGATCCAACTTGAACCTCATATGTTGAAAATTATGGGAGTCTCATTACCAGCAACCTAGAAAGTATGGGTGCCGGAGTACGACAATCTATGGGACTGACGAGGATCCCTTTGCAGTTCGGCTAGGGTTATCGACAATGCACAGAGAGCAAATAGTTCACACACGGGGATTTCTCAGGTTTAGGCCGCCGTGGAGGCGTAAAACCCTACTCATGTGTTTGGGTGGCTTGACTTGGGGCTCAAGTTACAAGTGCAACTTGCCGGAAAAATGTGAGCAAGGTGCAACTACTGTGTAAGTGTGATCAGGGCGTCGACCCATGCCAAGGTAGCCATGGGCATCCTGTTATAGATGAAAAAGAGGTCACCACAGTGGAAACATGGTCATTACAAGTATGTGAATAGTAGTCTCGATGCTATCCAACCTAATCCTGCTGGAGCAAGACAAGGGCATTTAATGCACCATGAGCTGGTGGCCATCCTTTGGAAAAAGAGTCTCTCCTTCTGTGTCATCGACGTGGATGAGTCTATCTTCTTGACACGTCAATTAGATGGGTATCTGACCTACATCTGACGTGCTGACACACGTCCTATTGACTCCCCTCAGGCCGCCTGCCTTCTCGAGACCTCATCTTGACAAGCCATCAGTTGACAGATGAGGTGGAGTGACCGAAGGGCGAGCGGGAGAGTTTTCCGGCAAGGAGCTTGCCAGGTCTTGGCTTGCTGGTGCAAAGCTTGCCAGCAACTGAAGTCTTGTCCTTCAGTACTAACTTGGTACTTCTTGATGACCTTCCTAGAAGTCTTCTTCATGGTCTTGGTATCCAAGAGGTGAGTCTTGGGTTGAGCTATCCTCCGGCAAGCCCTTGCCATCCGGAGGGCTGCAACTACCTGTGCACAAGTCTGGGGTACTAAAGGACCCTATTTTAGTACACCGACAGGAGCGCCCAGGCAAGGATCGTACATGCATGCGAGGCGTCATTGGGCTAGGCCCAAACAGTGCACAGACACTCGTGGTAGGGGACAACTATTGTAATCTTCTCTTTTACCTAGCCCCCACGATGCGCATTAAATGTGGAACATGGGAGAGGTGGAACGAAACGGCTGCCAGGGGTAGTGCCCCTGAAAAGTGCATCCACGTAGGACAGAAAAGAGCTAGCCTCCGCGCCTTCCCTATAGAAAGGAAACCATGAGAGGTTGATGTGGAGCATCCTACGGACATCACCATGTCAAGAGTTCCATTGCTAAGAGACACGCACAACTCCTACTTCCATCATACTAAGGTGAATTCTATCCTTAATGTGTTTCCTCTTATTTCCCTCGAGGATGGTATACTACTTGACCGTCCTACCTTGTGCACATATAGGTTTGAGCCCAATGATGAATGTGCTATGGAGGAGGTCATCCACAATCGAGCGCCTACACCATCGACGAGAGAAGCCTAGAAACGGAGAAGGAACTGAAGGAGAAGGCGAGGTTCCAGCTGCACCGGCAAGGGTCCACGAGAAGAAGACATGTTGTGATCTTTAGGACACCCTATGTGCACGGGCTCCTGGACCCCGTGCCCATGGTACAAGCCCGTGGACACAGCTACCGCGTCAGGTCGCTAGAGAACCCATGCACATGGGCTCCACTTACCCCGTGCGCACGGGCCCCCCTGTATGTTGCTGCGGGCTTTTCTCAACCCCCATTTCATCCCTCCTTACCCCTTCATTCCTTGGACCTAAATATACTCCTCTTCCTCCTCCATTTAAATTTAGCTAAGAATATATCTAGACATTAGAGCTTAGCTCATGTATCTCCCCTTGTGGGATTCCTCTTGAGAGAGAGAAGACTCCATTGGAGTTCAAGGCCTCCATTGGAGAAGATCCCTAGGGATTCAAGACCTCATCTCCTTCATAGGATTTGGGATGGAATTTACCATGTATCTTGTTTCCCTTTGGTTGTTCTTGTACCTTGTGAATCTCATCTGTTTGTTCGTCTAGTGGATGTGTGATTGGACTTGTTCTTGAGTTTTCCTCTTGTGATTTCCCCTCTTGTTCTTTGTGTTCTTCGTGGACCCCCCTCCAATTTGTGAAAGATCTCCACTTAGGGTCTCCACCCTACAACATCATGGTATCATGAGCCACGTTGATCACGAATTTGGAGTCCTCCCCACCATTTTCTAGCCTAATTTTTCTTGTTCTTGCCTAATTTCGAAAATTCCCCCCAAAAAAAGGCATACCAATTTTTTTTGTGATTTGATGTGTCTTGTGAGTTTTTGTTGATTTTAATCCATGGATCTGAGCAAGTAAATCTACCTCCTATTGCGTCCGCATACCCCAATTTTTTTATCCCCATCAATTTTGACATCAAAATCGTGAAATTTCCGCCACCC
The DNA here is from genome assembly GCA_963921465.1 of Triticum timopheevii. Classification (NCBI taxonomy): domain Eukaryota; kingdom Viridiplantae; phylum Streptophyta; class Magnoliopsida; order Poales; family Poaceae; genus Triticum; species Triticum timopheevii. The sequence continues at coordinate 354,125,080 of OY997264.1, forward strand.
CCGTGTTCACGGGCTCCCAACCCCGTGCCCACGCCCCCCCCCCCCGAACTTCCAGGTGACCCCGTGCCCATGACCCTTGTACCGTGCGCATGGGATCCCATGTCCACGGGCCTTTGACCCCGCGCGCATGGCCCCCCTACAGAATAGCCACACACGCTTTACGTTTTCGGTCATATCTCCCATTCCCAAACTCCGATTTGGGTGTTCTTTGGCTCGTTGGAAAGCTAGCAACATGCCTGAGCTTCTCATCTTGGTTTTACCACCATTTGACTCCATCAAATTTTGTGAATTTTGGCATCTTTGCATAGGCCCTCCGCCATAACTTCCGCACAACCGCATAAAACTTCCGCAAACTAACCCATTTTGGTTCCCTTTGCATTTGTGGTTGTTTGAGTTGTGATTTAAGTCTCTTAAGGTGTTTCAGCTACTTAGGGACGGTTACATCTTCATCCACCATCGGATACTTCTATCGTTCCATCAACTACATCCACCACGACATTGCGCATCGACGACGACCATTCATCCTTTGAGACCATCTTCAACCAAAAGCAAGGCGGTTACCCCCAACTTCATGAAAGGTTAAGTGTGACGAAGGTATCCATTCCGTCATAAAATTCTCCTTCCTTTCCATTACATCTTGATAGCCCCACCATCTTTATGCATACCTTATACCCATTGAGACTAGCTATCCGAGTATTGTCGGGCTTCGCGAAAACTTGAGAACCTTAGTGATACTATATCATCTTGTTGCACCTTTGGATATATCATATAGTGCAATTGCTTGCTCCCATGCATATCTTGTGATACTTATCTCATGTGTTTGGTTGAGGCTTAGTAAGAAAAGTGGAAAGGACGAGAAGAGCACAAAAAGACAAAAAAAACTTTTAAGCAAGAAAAGAATGATCATAAGCTTATAAACAAAGAGTTGAGCATGAAAAGAGATACTTGTGCATGATGATACATGGAATAGGAAGCATTTTGCTTGCATACATATAGGTTGGTGCCAAGTAGTGAATCGTGCCCAAGAGTGCAATCAAGCTAGTGCTCTCCTAGTGTTTGTGCAACATGAGCTCAGTCTTCGTTAGGCAATTTTGTATTGCTCATACCTATAGTTGCACAAGCCACATTATCCCACTGTGTGTTTCTTTATTGCACTCCTATATATTTGTGATCACTTGCTTTGCATTTTGAGTCCTTTGGATTTATCTCAACATTTACAATATCTTGGACTTCAATTTGCATGAATTTGTGCTACTTGTCCTAACCAAGCCACTCGATAAGCTTTACTTTGTAGGTGTGAGTGAACAAGTCCAGTACCAATTCCACTATTGTTTCATTTCACATTGAGTGACATAGGATACTCCTCAACTTTGGGAAAAGGTAGCTTGGTATTGTTTGTCTCATTTCCTACTCACCTCTACTCGAGTCTTGTGATGGATAGGCAAAGCACAACATCTTTGGTCTTCGACCGCATCGAGCGACTCGCCGTCGACATACGACACTCTGTAGCAAGGAAAAGGGACTACCTCGATGACAAGTTGGACGCACACATGGATGATATCCGACGCATGCTGGCCAACTACAAGTCTTCTTCCCCTTCGTCATCTTCAAGGCGGAGACGCTCTAGTCGCAAATCTTCGGAGCGGCCACACGATGCAAGTACCATGCAGCACCATCATCATCTTCGAGACGACTGCCAAGAAAACTGCAAGACACATGTCCATGACGACGAAGAGCATGATCGACTACAAGTTCAAGCACGACAACATCACCACCAAGAGGAAACTACAACTACCACCACTTCGGCATATTCGCCTTTGGACGTCCGGCATCTTCGCCTACTTCCCACAAGTACACCTGCATCAACATCATCAAGTTCAAGGCGACCACCTACAAAGTGAGGGCGACACTTTCATCTTCAGAAGCCCTTCAAGGAATATGACCGAGAATGGGAAATTCCCTTCGATCATGGAGACGAGCTACAAGGTGCCACATCACATGGGCCTCATACAAGACGGCAACAAGATAGTCGAGCAAGGGCCATCCCCTTCGACCAAGGAGGCGTATGGTGATGAGTTGATGGACTTGTGCCACCATATTGAGAGTGAGAGTGACTTCACCACTAGCCCCATATATGATAAGTTACCCCAATTCCCATGTGAGGAGAGCCACCACCACCACTTCAGTGATTTGAGTGACTCCACCATATGTGACTTTGAGTGCACCTACTTTGAGGGAATGAGTGAGCCACCACATAGAGAGTGTGTGATAGTTGATAGGTCATGTGAGGACATTTTGAACTCTAACAACTTAACCTCTACCTCTATTGTGTCTTCTCATTTGGTGCTAGGTCCCATATATGATGACACATCGATCCTCAACGACTTCATCCTTCCTTTGGACAAGACGATGGCCATGGTGGACTATGATGAACCTCCCACATGGTTCCATCACGATGACGATGAGTGCGAGTTGGTTCTTACTACCTCACCTACACCACATGAGTGGAACGTGAAAGGTAACATAGGTGATGGTGATGCTCTTTTCCCACTAGTGGACATTCTTGATATTGATTGCTTTCATGATGTTGATCCACCTATTACCATGCTTCATGCTAGTATGATTTCCCCATGCGATGATTTATCCATTTATGATGAGTTTGATGATTACCATGTGGAGTCTATTAGTTGTGATGCCATGTTACATAGGATTTCTTGTGATAATTCTCTTGGTCACATCATGTTTTATAATCCTCTTGACTTGTCATATGCTATGCATGAGATCAGCCATATGTCACATATGCAATATCATTGTAGTGACTTTACATATGCCATTAAAACAAATCCAATCTGCACATATGGCATATATGACAAACCCATGGTTATTGGTATGCTCCCTTTGCATCATTTATCTCATTTGCCATGCCATGACCCCATAGCTTTGGACATGCATTGTTTGCCATGTTTTCAACATTCTCCATATGATGATTCTTCTATTGCTCTTGTGGAGACCCTCATAGTTTCCTCAAACATATTAGGAGATTTTTATCCATCCTATGATTTGCATGATTCCTATGATTGTGTGCACCATATGCATCCCATGAATAAAATGCTATTATTGTGCCATAGACTTGCTACAATTTGCGTCCCAATCATGTTGAACACAATAACTATCATTGCATGATGGATGACATGTTTCTCTACCGTGCCTCAAATTTCTTGGAGCGATGCTTATCTTGTGCTAATGCTCACATGCACATACACATCATGATGGATGATGTGTACATTTACCATGCACACACTTTGTTTCATTTGCCTATTTGTTGTGTAGGTACCCATGAATACTCGTCAACCTCACAATCCCATGAGTTGACGAAACAAGCTCTAGAGAGAAATGATGACTTGGGATTCCGTGGATTTTCATTCCCACCACTCCCTTCACGCAACGAATTTGCGCATCTCTTCTACATAGCCCCCACATGGTTATGGGTTATATATCATTCCTCACTTTATGCCCATGTTTCCATGTTCATTTTTCATGATATGCTCCTCTCTATGCCTTTGCCATGCATTTGTGACCCATGCTTTGCATCTCACATGCCACTTGATTCTAGTACATGTATGTGTACTTGAAAGCTTGGTGGAGATATTGCTTGTTGTTGCCATGTTCCATTTATAACATATTGCTATGATGATACTATGATCTTGCTTTGTATTCGTGCTTGCGATATGTCATGTGCATTGCCTATATCTACTATTTTCTCACTTGACATGATTGCCATGATTTCTTCTAGTGTGTTGCATCTTCGCTCCACAAGTTTGCACAATATGCTTCATATGCTTGCCTATGTTGCATCATCGATGATTAATACTTGCTCATTTCATGCGGTCGATGACAATTATTCCCATGCTTTGCACATGCTTGCTATTACATGTTCTCATATGTCTCTATAAGTTGCCTATCTTATGCTAGATGACTTGCCTTGTGGTGAGTGCAACAATGATTTTAACCTTGCTAATGAGACTGCCCCATAGTATTCTCGCATATATTTGGAGATTTTCACATATTTCTTGTGAAGCATGCTTGCCTTCCTTCTTTGCACCATATGCATAGTGCCATGCACACTACAAAAAAGATACACTTCTGTGATGATACGTGTTTGTCACAGTAGGTCGTGTTTTTTGTCATGCATGTACATCCATGACAAATTTATGATAGAATCAAGATAGTCATACCTGTGCTGTCGTAGAAGTGTTCCATGACATTACCAAAATTATCATCACGGAAGTGTCCACTTCCATGACGATAAATCGCGTGTCACAGAAGTGCTTTCGTCAAGGGTGACCGACACGTGGCATCCACCGTAACAAAACGCCGTTAAGCTATTGGGTCGGATTTTGGATCCGATAACCCGTTAACAGCCCCGACCAATGGGAAATTTCCACGTGTAAAATTCTGATTGGCCGAAGGGAACACCTGTCAGCTCGTCAGTGGGCCAGATGTTGCCCGTCCATTGGAGGAGACATGCCTATGATACGTCGACACGTGGCTGGGCCCAACAGAGGCCCATATAGGTTAAAAAGGCCGGCCCAGTCAAAAGCCCGTAGAACTTAATCAGGTACTAGTGGGCCAGCCTAATAACGGCCTGCTTAATAAAGGCCCATTTACGGCCCGAAGCCAAATCTGGCCCGTTAATTGTTTGCCCAATATTTGGGCCCATTTACGGCCCGAAGCCAGATCTGGCCCGTTAATTGTTCGCCCAATATTTGGGCCCATTTGCGGCCCGAAGCCAGATCTGGCCCGTTAATTGTTCGCCGAATATTTGGGCCCAACTACAGTCCAGTGACTTTCGGCCTGTTAGAGGCCTGATGTAGACATGGGCCCATTTTAGCCCGGTGTGACTTTCGGCCTGGGAATGGCCCGTGCTGCCCATGGGCCATATATGGTCCGACGGGACATCAGGCCCACTAACGGCCCGGGATAAAGGTGGCAACAGTTAAGCCCAATGTGACTTTGGGCCTGTTAAAGGCCTGTCGCGTAATTCGGCCCGTTGATGCCTGTACTAAGCTTTCGGCCTCTTAAAGGACCATGATATCAGTGGGCCAACTAAGGCCCGAGATATGTTTCGGCCTGGTAACGGCCCGTGAGCTAACTGGGCCCAAAATGGCCTGATCTACATTTCGGCCTGCTGAAGGCCCATCGACAACTAGTGAAAATTGAGGCCCAATATGCATTTTGGCCTGCTAAAGGCCCGTGGTTTCATCTCGGCCATTACAGGCCAGTACAATATTCAGCCTGTTAATGGCCCAACGCTACCTGGGCCAAACTAAGCGCTGGGTCGACAAAAGGCCCAACTAAAATATAGGCCGGTGTAAGTTTGGGCCTGTCGCAATGTGTGAAGGCCCCAATCATTCGGGCCCAAGAAAGATGCAGGCCGACCCACTTATGGCCCGCTAAAAACCTGGCCCGTTAGAGTCGAATGTTTCAGCCCGGTCGATTACATCTTATTTTTTCAGATAGCGAATGATGGCAACAACTAGTAGGAATTAAGAACAAACCTACTCTATACAATAAAGAAATTACGGCATAGTAACTAAGAATAAACCTACACTATACAATAAAGGATTTAAGGTATATTACATCCACTGGGCATCGAAGTTCGCCACCAGTGATCATAAAGCACAATGAAGAAGCAGATTACAAAAACTGGGCACCATTGCATCGTAACAAAATAATACTGAACCGAGACCACTTCCAAGACAGTTCAAGAAAGGTTAGCCTTGCGGGGGAACTGTTGCGCAAGCTGCTGAGCAAGGCTGTGAGACCGAACTAGCATGTCAGTCATAGCTTCCAGGTGTAGCTGTTTAGCGATGAGGTTCTCATTGGTGTTCTCCGCAATCTTTCTTAGATATAGCACTAACAGTTGTTAAGTAATGTGCATGGTATGAATAAGGAATTTGGTTTTACAAGTAAAACTTAGAACTTATGGTTCTTACGAACATGCATTTTGGTAGAAACATCAAACTAAACAGCAGTAAACGATAGGGAGTATGAGCAAATTAAACAGCAGTTGAGGATAAAGGCTTTAGAAGGACTGACTTACATTAACAGTTAACACCGGCTTTATAATGCCCTTCTCCATGTCAAGGGAAGCATAACTCAAGAATTTTAGCACATAATCTTCTTCATAAGCATTGCCTGTACTATACATTTTGTAGAGAGTAATTATAGATATGATAATACTAGAAGGGATAGAGCATAATGAAGATAAGATGCTGATTGATGCTAAATAATCAACTACCAATCCCTGGAAGTACAAGCGTTACAGGACAAAATGTACTGACAAGAGCAATGGGCTACACTTCTGCACTGGCATTGTCTATGTATTCTACTTGTTGGTAAGATTAAATATAGATCTGATCTTTTTAGTAAATGGTGGGCGAGGAAGATAAGATGCAGAATGCTACAAAATGAACCAATCCCTCTTCCCATAATACAAGAGTGTTTTGAACACTGGTGTACTATACAAAATGTTCTTATATTATGGGACGGAGGGAGTAGCTGTTAATGTAAGTACAGTGATAGACCACGTTCAGTCCTTACAAGAGGACCGCAGAGCTAAACCTCTTCAAAAGCATTGGGTTGATTCTAAATTTGTGTAAGAGTCCATAGGAATCTTATAATGTCCACCAAATGGACGATTACGAGGCTAACATGTGCAGTGATGCTACATAATCAAACAGCTATGAAAGTAAGTATGGTCATACAGGGCAAGAGGTACTCACAAGAGCAATGCAGTGTGCAGTATAGTTGCGAGATTCTGTGGTCCCTTGAGAACGAATATTCTTCTGCTAACAGTTTTCGTACAAGTGAGACATTAAGGCAAATGCAGAAATGTAGTTCAAATTGTGATGTGATATCATAGACAGTACCTTACACTGCAGTCGAGACCAATGTGTAACAAGATTATTCCAGTCACCGTCGGATAAATGTAGCACCGGAGACTTTACAGAAATTTCATTCAGAGGCTTGCCATCGAAGTGCGCTTGCCTCAGGTAGGAATGATACTTCATCAACGAGTGCTTGAAAAGCGCAACCAACTCTTGCTCGTCATCACAATCTAGTTTGCTCCTCGCCTATTTAAAAGAATGAAATCTTGTGTCTTCTATCAGCAGAAACATATGCAGTAATGACCATGAATAACATTAGTACATTACTTACGCGTAAGTTGCGGAGGAAGACTGGAAATTGTTCTGTGTCTGCGGTATAATCTTTCCATGAAGGAAAGATGCGCACAAAGTTCCTGACAACAACATAAGCTTCGTCTTCTAAACTGGGAAGAAATGGAACAGGGGTCCTATTTGCTGGAATTGGGGCTCCCTCTGGTTCGAAAAGGGATTTGGCAACTAGATTTGGTGTACTCTTTGCTGGAATGGGGGTTTTGCGTCATACAGCTTGTGCTATGTCAACTGGCATAATCATACTATTTGCTACAGTTGGGGTCTGCTGAGTTGGCGCATAAGAAATGACCAGTGTAGTAGGGCTAGAGTCTGCTAGAGTTGGGGTATTTTGGGGGTCAGGTGATATTGCAACTACACCTAATGGGCTATTTGATTTATCAGGTGCCACTACCTTTTCCAAATACTTTGCTTGTGCTCCTCCATGATCAGCAATCACCCTCTTCCTTTTGAACATCTGATACACAAGAACAACATTTGAATGGATAAATATGGTATGATGACAGATGGAATATGTACTAAAAATGGATAGGCAAGGCGTATTCACATACACGATGTGTAAACTAAGCTAATGGCAGTTCAACAAAGTAGAAGCAATGCAAAGCATCAGTTGCAAGATATGTGCGAGCAATTTAACCTTGGAAAGTTAGAGCAAGTACCTTGATGGGTGAATAAGATAGGGCATCTTCCTCTGACTCCTCCACTAGGGAGCTACATTGACTTAGGTCTCCCTCTAGCTTAGAATCACTGTTAGGATCATATTCTAAGCATGAATCTGTAAGTGGAGAGCATTTGCATTGCATTGCATCCAGACTTGATTTCAGTCCCTTAATGCCAAGTTTGACAGCCATGACATTTTTCTGCTTTATTCTTTTCATGCGCACAAGCTCATAATCATTATGATGTTGTTCAGAATCTGAGATTCATGAAAACATAAAAAGTAGTCAGATTATCTATGGAATGCATTGCGGATTCAACTCGGAGAATGTCTCCCTATAAACCCCTGCATATGCAAAGTTCACCTCCCCAACCGTGCTGACCAGACCACACACAGAAATACAAACCCCTTATGTCTCTATAACAGGCAGGCACACATTTCAAAACTGAAGTAGGAACATTAGAATCAAATGAAATTCATATTTGAACAAATAAACTAAGCAATTATGAGTGGCGTAATGTTTAACTTCAAGGGCGGAGTGTTGGTAGTGCGACACAAAGCAAGTAGGCAGATTGTATTCCATGTAAAAGATCGAAACCTATGTAAAAGCTGGAAATGACACTTTCTTTCTATACAATGCAGTGTTCGTTACCCACACATGATGGAAGAGATCGCATAGAGAAATACTATTCACTCATGTCTACGGTTCCAGTATTTAGAAACAGGGTGGTCCACCCTAAAAGAATATTGACAACAAATATGACAAGGCAAGCATAGATGTAGTGAATCAATCATTTACTTGTGAGCTTATTAGGACAAGTATGCAGAATTGTAACTGCAGTAAGAGGCCGTCCAAAATCTGAATGAAGAAGTTTGTCTAGCACTTATTGTTTGCAACTAATCGACGTGAATAATTGGATATTATATCGAATGAGTAAGAAAGACAAGTAAAATTGTCAACAAACCTGGCTTGCAGTAGTAATCTGGGTCAATGTCACTACGACCAACAATCCAAAATGACTAGTTTCTGTTCCGAGGGCCGGAATTTTGAAAACCCTGTGAACTTTAGAGGTACTAAAGATTACCGAAATACATCTGAACCATTAAGTGTAGGTAGCACTGAGCACACAACAAACCCTAATGACAGTCCTGCCTAATGAGTAATGAATCAATTACAAAATGGGTGATGAGGAGTGGCTGCTGAGTGTTGAGGATGTATCTCAGTATAAATCGGGTTGTCTTGGTGGGTGCTGCACGCCTGAGCCCTGAACAGACTGGGAAGGTAGGCACGGCGGCGCGCCGGGCAGTGGTGACGCTGTTGGGCGAGCGGCTCCTGGCCTCCTGTTAGTCCGGCGTCTCCTCCTAGAGTCATGTCATCCGGGGACGGCAAGTCGCCGGCGAGGCAGGCGGCTGGGGGCGAGTAGAGATCGGAAGCGCGTAGCAGAACAAAGGGGAATCGGGGCCTGGGATGACCTAAAATCCCAGGGTTGGCCGGCCCATCGTGGGCACCCTGTAGAGATACACACCTGAGCGGCGAACATGCATTTTCGAAAGTAATTTAGGAACATTTAGCTGACCAATTAAACAACTCTATTTTAATAATATCATATTCGTATTTGAACATCTAAGCTTGTTTAGCTTGATGGGTGGAGCAGTGTTATTATGACACGAAGCACGTATTCTGATCGTATAGTGATCATAAAAGGGGGAAACTCTAAGCATATTTTTTTAGAAAAAGAGGGTTTCCCCTCCGATTTCTATTAAAGAAACCACCACGAAACCAACATGATCAATTAAACCCTAAGCATGATCAATTAAACCGTATTATGGCTGTGCCATGGCAGATTTGAAGCTGCAAACCGGAGAAATGATATTTAGCATCCATTGTTTGCTTCGAACTAAGAACTAAATTCTAAGAGCTGAAAAGAAAGTAGAGTAACCAAGTTAAGATCTATTTTCTAGTTGAGATCAAAAAGTTGAGGAGATATGAAGTACCGCCTCTCTTGGCTTTCGTGGACATCATGGTGGTCGGGGTGGGGGCCGTTGGAGGTATCGCCGACAGCCTCCGCCTCCGGCAGTTGTGGACCATGCGGCGTCAGAGGTGGAGATCGACCATGCTCAGTCCACGGATCTACCTCCCCAGGCGATGGATGTGGTGACGGCCTTGGCCAATGTTGAGGTTCCTACGACTGGGACTGTGGCTGAGGCTACCGACAGGTCTAATGCAGAGAGGGCGTCCAAGTGGGCGCGTAGAAAGGAAAGGATGCTGTGCTACCAGGGTGGTGAGAAAGGCCACTTCATTGTTGAGTGCGTGGCCGAGCTGTGTGAGTTGTGTGGCAAGCCAGCTCATGCCTCGGGGGATTGCCTGTTATTGTGTGACCAAGCTCCGGCTTTGACAATGTATGGGGTATATTGTGCTGAGCTAATGTTCTTTGAGTCACCGGCCGCGAGAGAGCTTCCGGAGGAGACAATGAGCTTCACCACCGGGGTTGTCAAAGCTACCCAGGGCGCGGTAACTGAGGCTCAGATTGTGCAGCGGCTTCAAGAGCTGGCACCGGGAGACTTCCAATGGGAGCTGGTTCCTCTCGAGGCTAATGTTTTTAAGGTTGATTTCCCCACTGTGGATGATTTGCACAGACTGCTGAGCTTTGGCTTATGTAGAGTGCCTGGCACTAAGTGCATTCCGGAGTTTAATGAGTGGAAGAAGGTGGAGCCTAAGGGAAAGCCACTTACGCAGGTTTGTTTGAGGTTTTTGGAGGCTCCATCTAAGCCTTTGCAGGATGTTCGAGTTGTGGCCAGTATAGGTATTATGGTTGGCAAGACGGAGAAAGTGGATATGGCTTTCACCTGTACTCATGGAGTGGCCCGGATTTTAGTGAGCATTCTGGATATTGAGTACGTGCCCGATGTGGTCAACTGGACTTATCGAGGAGAGGTGTTTCCGCTCGAGATTGAGTTCGAGGACACGGATCTGTTTGCTAAGGCAATTAATGCGAATGATGTTGATATGCACGAGGGTGACGACGGGGCGGGTGCCAAGGAGGCGCCGACTGATGACTCGACTCGAGAGGGGTCTAACGGTGCTCGCCTTGATGCTCAGTTGACCGGGGATGGGACCGGGGTTGAGCCGGCGCCCTCACCAGCTGTGCCCATGACTTCGTTGCGTTTTGGGTCCTTTGAGCTAGCCTCGGCCCCTCCCAGACTTTGGAGTGACCGGGTGGATTCTGATGATGTGTTTGAACATACGCTTCCTTTGTTGGAGTTCGAGGGTGCTGGCGGATCCTTGGCTGGACGCCTGGTGATTGCTTCATCGGCGAGGGCTTTGGATGGAGTTGGGGAGGTAGAGCCAGTGGTTGCTCCTATTTCCCTTGCTTCACCTGTGGTCAAGGCTCCGGAGATGACGACTGTGTCCGAGGTGGAGCTTCGGGGAGGGGGTTCGGGGTAGAGGGCCTCGACTTCTCTCCTCCCTATCCCGATGCCGGCAACGCCGGTATCGATGACATTGGCTGGTGCTGGGAGAGGTAGCCCGAGGCAGGAGGCCTCGGCTCTTTCTCCTCCGGTCATGGTGACGGCGCCTGCGCCTGCGCCTCCAGTGGCGCTGGGAGGGGGAGGCCTGGGGCAGGTGGCCCTGGCTCCTCCTCCCTCTTCGGCGGTCAGGAGGACCGCGTCTCCGTCGATGACGGCGCCCGTCTCAGCGCTGAGGGGTGGGGCGGGAGGAGGGCTAGGGCAGGCGGCCCCTGTCATCCTCTCTCCTGTCGTGCCCATGGCCCTGGGCCTCGATGTGGGGCACTCGTCCGAGGGGCATGGGAGCCCTCAGCCACCTCCTCCGATAACCTCGGTCGATCCTTTAAGGGATTCCGCGCGGGGCTTTACTAGGGAGGAGGTCGTTGCTTTTGGCGGGATCCCTGACTCGGTCTCGACGGGGATACGGATGAGTGCTCGCGTTCTGGAGCTTCCGGAGGTTGATGACATGCAGCAGAGGTGCGCTATGAGGGCGGCCAAGCTTCATGATGCTGAGATCTCTACTGGTATGTCCGTCAACATATCTAATTCTTTATTGCATTTTTCTAATATGGAAATTATAAATAATGCAAATCAATTAGGAATTTCACTAGGGGCTACTTATAGTGAGATTTCCAAATCGGTGAATGATATGTTAGATTTGGAGGTGGAGCGTGCCTTAGAGACTATTCGTAATCTCGTAGCGGTAAAACCCATGAATGATGATGAGATCGATGCGTTAGGGGTCAGAGTGCTCGATAACCTGTGTGCGGATCTAGCACCCTCCAATCATGAGTCTGAGGACGATGATGTGCCCCTAGATAATGCAGTTGTTAGTACCGCTGAGCCCGGTTATGAGGACCGGATGACAGAACCTAGTAAACCAAAGCGCAAGTGGAAACGGAAGATATATCCTGACTCTGTAGTTTGTAGGAGTGCTAGGATTCAGACTACTAAAAAATTTCATGATGAAATATGAAAGGAATCTTTTGGAATAGCAGAGGTCTGAAAGACTTGGCTAAAAGAAGGTTTCTTGCTGAGGCATCTCTGGAGCATCGTTTAGATTTTATTGCTCTTTCGGAAACTGGTAGATATAACTTTGCGCCCCAGTTTCTTTCCTCTCTTGTGGGTGGTGTTGATTTCGACTGGAATTGCCTCCCTCCACGGGGAAGATCGGGTGGTATCTTGCTGGGTGTGAGATGCGATTCGCTTGAGGTCTGAAGTGTAGTGATGGGAGACTTCGCGGTTAAGTTTCGAGTCAGGTCTAAAGTTGATGGGTTCAACTGGGCGTTGGTGGCGGTTTATGGTGCCGCACAGCGCGAGCTTAAACCAGAGTTTCTGGCGGACCTTGTTCGAATCTGTGGGTCCGAGCAGCTTCCAATTTTAGTTGGGGTTGATTTCAATATCATTAGGAGGAGAGAGGAGAAGAATAATGATAACTTTGACGGCAGGTGGTCATTTATGTTCAATACCATTATTGAAAGCTTGGATCTGAGGGAGATAGAGCTTTCTGGTAGAAAGTTTACCTGGGCTAATGCTATGCCAAATCTGACTTACGAAAAGCTTGATCGAGTTCTCATGAGCGTGGAGTGGGAACAGAAGTTCCCTCTTGTTACGGTTCAAGCTCTCTCGCGGGGCGTATCCGATCAGACACCCTTGTTCGTGGACTCAGGGGAGCTGAACCACGTGGGAAACAAGAACACCTTTTCATTCGAGATGGCCTGGTTCGAATGCGAAGGGTTCTTGGACCTGATTGCCAGGGAATGGGCTAAGGGTGCAGGAGGTAGGACTGCGGTCGAGCGTTGGCACAATAAGATTAGGAATTTGAGAAGTTTCTTACAGGGTTGGGCTAAGAACCTTAGTGGGGTGTATAAGATTGAAAAGTATAAGCTCCTTTCTCTTATACAAACCCTAGACTTAAAGGCCAAATCCACAATTTTGCTACCAGCTAAGCTTCAGGTTAAAAATGAGGCAGAGAAGAGGTTGAAAGAACTTCTCCGCGAGGAAGAATTGAAGTGGGCTTTGCGGGCTAAGGTCCGCAAAGTGGTCCAGGGGGACGCGAATACTCAATTCTTTCACTTGATTGCTAATGGTAAGCACAGAAAGAAGAGAATCTTCCAACTTGAACAAGATGAGGGCACTATTGTAGGACAGCACAACCTAAAAAACTATATAACCGAGTATTATAGGCAGTTATTTGGACCTCCGGAGGATAATTGTGTGTCCCTCGGTGAGTCCAGGACTGAGGATGTGCCACAACTATCCGCTGCTGATAATGATATTCTGGTTGCCCCATTCTCAGAGAAGGAAGTGTTTGATGCTATTGCACAGATGAAAAATAATAAGGCTCCTGGACCAGATGGATTCCCGGTCGAATTCTACAAAAAGTGCTGTCACATTATTAAGGGGGATTTGCTACCTTTGTTTCATGATATGTTCGCTGGACAGCTTCACTTATTTCACTTGAATTTTGGAACTATCACGCTGCTTCCTAAGAAAACGGATGCTGTGAGAATTGAGCAGTTCAGGCCGATATGCCTTCTCAATGTTAGTTTCAAAATCTTTACCAAGGTCGGGACTAATAGGCTCACACAGATTGCGCATTCTGTGGTGCAACAGTCCGCAACTGCTTTCATGCCGGACAGAAACATCCTTGAAGGGGTGGTTGTCCTTCATGAAACGCTCCATGAAATCCATTCCAAAAAATTAGATGGAGTAATTTTTAAGGTGGATTTCGAGAAAGCGTACGATAAGGTCAAATGGCCTTTCCTCCAACAGGCATTGCATATGAAAGGTTTTGATGAAGACTGGCGCCGCCAGGTTGAATCATTTACGCAAAAAGGGAGTGTGGGAATTAAAGTGAATGACGATATTGGTCATTACTTCCAGACACATAAAGGCCTAAGACAAGGAGATCCAATGTCCCCTATCCTGTTTAACATTGTGGTTGATATGTTAGCGATTTTGATAGGAAGGGCTAAGGAGACTGGTCAAGTAGGTGGCTTGGTACCTCATCTTGTTGATGGAGGTTTATCCATTCTTCAGTACACTGATGACACAATCATCTTTATGGAGCATGACTTGGCCAAGGCGAGAAATATGAAGCTGGTGTTATGCCTTTTCGAACAATTGACCGGGTTAAAGATTAACTTTCATAAGAGCGAGTTGTTCTGCTTTGGTAGAGCCAAAGACAAACAGGAGGCTTATAGGAAATTGTTTGGGTGCGAGTTGGGGGATTTACCTTTCTCTTACCTAGGTATCCCAATCCACCATCGTAAGCTGACAAACAGAGAATGGAAGTGCATCGAAGACCGATTCGAGAAGAAACTAAGTTGCTGGAAGGGCAAGCTCATGTCATATGGAGGCCGATTAATTCTGATTAATTCGGTGCTCACGAGTATGCCTATGTTTCTCCTATCGTTCTTTGAAGTCCCAGTTGGTGTCAGGAAAAGACTGGACTTCTATCAATCATGTTTCTTTTGGTAGGGTGATGAACTAAAAAGAAAATACCGGCTTGCTAAATGGGATATCATTTGCATACCGAAAGACCAAGGGGGTCTTGGTATTGAGAATCTTGAAGTAAAGAACAGATGCCTTCTCAGTAAGTGGTTGTGGAAGTTGTCATCTGAGACTGATGCCACGTGGGCGCAAATCCTTCGCAGCAAGTACCTATAGACAAAATCCTTGTCCCAGGTCACAGTCAGGCCGACTGACTCGCCTTTCTGGAAAGGACTGATGAAAGTCAAACAATCCTTGTTTAATAGGACAAAGTTTGTCATTGGCAACAGTGCCAGTACACGGTTCTAAGAGGATACTTGGCTCGGCGACACACCCTTGGCCATTCAATATCCGTCTTTATATCGTATTGCTCAATGACGTTAGGTGTTCGTTGCAACGGTATTTCAATCTATCCCCCTTAATATTCAGTTCAGACGATTGCTAGCGGGCAATAGTTGGGAAGAATGGCTCCGTCTAGTTAGAAGACTGATGGAGGTTCAGCTTTCTCAACAACCTGATGAATTACGCTGGAAACTGACTAGGTCTGGAGTCTCCACAGTTAAATCAATGTATATTGATGTTATTAATTCGAACTCCATTCCTACCTCCAAGCATGTTTGGGCTGTCAAAGTTCCATTGAAAATAAAAGTGTTTATGAGGTTTGTTCATAAACAAGTTATTTTAACCAAGGACAACTCAATAAAGCGTAATTGGACAGGACCTACTAGGTGTAGTTTCTGTGATCGGGATGAGACGATCAAACACCTCTTTCTTGATTGCCTGTTGGCCAAGGTCCTTTGGCGGATGGTCCACATTGCTTTCAATATTACTCCACCGAATTCTGTCAGCACGTTATTTGGGACATGGCTTAATGGGATTGATCTTGACTTAGCGAGACATATTCGTGTTGGAGTTTGCGCTTTGTTGTGGACTATTTGGAATTGCAGAAATGATTTGGTTTTTAACAGAACATCACGTATTCACTTTTTGCAGGTTATTTTCCGAGCCACGGCATTGATCCGTTCGTGGTCGCTAGTCACTCCGATGGAGGCCAGGGAGCATTTGGTTACTGGATCCATCCGCTGGGAGATGGTAGCTCGGGATATCTTCAACCGGTTTGGATGGCGGTCATGTAATAGGATAGGCAATTAGTTTACCTATCTATCTTTAGCCAGCCGGTTGTGCCGTCTTTGTCTGGCTAGTTTGTATTTCTAGCCCTTTTTGGCTCTGTGTGAGCTTTCTTTTCATTTTTTTACTGTTGGAGACTTTGGCACCTTGTTTGGAACCTTTTTATTGGGTTAATAAGATGGCCGTATGCATCACTCTGATGCAGAGGCCGGGGAGAACCCCCTTTTCAAAAAAAAGAAAAAAAAGAAAAAAAAGAAAAAAAATGAAGTACCACCTCTCTTGCAGCGCCGTGTAAGCATCGGGGGTGCGATGGCTGTCGGTGGCGTTGAAGCAGATCTACGATGGTAGATGGGTGCATCGGGGGATAAGTCCCGTTGCGGTGGAAGAGAAGGTCATGTGAGAGGCCCCGGCAAAGAGGATGACCGCGCCGATGAAGCGAGAGGACGCGATGCAAAGCTATTGGTCTGTCGCCGTGGATGAGAAATGTCCATCTCTAGCAGTGGACGACGCGGTCTTGGTAGGCGCTCCGGCATGGTGGAGGACAGTGGCGATGGATGTGGTGGAGGACGGCGGCGATGGATGGGGTGGCGGACGGAGGCTGGGGTGGGGATGGGGTGTTCTAGCGCAGACGGTGTATGAGTGGGAAAATGGAGGGAGAGGTACGAGGAACCATGTTTTTGGGACGCGCCTGTCTGAAATATGGGAAAGTTACGAACTTAGCCCCCGTTTCAAATTTGGACGTCTCGTCGGTTGGGGATAGGACGGTAATCTCGCATCTTGCCAATATTTGCCCAGAGCAATTTCGGGCGAGGAGAGGGTGGTTGGCGCCCATGGTTGGTGCCCACGGTGTATCAACGGGGCTAACAGGTAGGGCTGTTGTGTCACGTCTGAGTGAAGTTACAAACCTGCCCCTATTGAAAATATTTGCCTACATCGATTTCGGCCGAGCCGAGTTTGTTTTGCCGCCCACCGTGTATGAATGGGGAATGGAGGGAGAAACAGAGGTCTTTCGGACGAGCTTGAATCAAATGTGTTTTGCCGCCCATGTTTGACGCCCACCATGTCGGAATGGGCTTAGAGGCGGTCGTGTCACGTCTAATTGAAGTTACTAACCTACCCTTATTTAGAGCAGTGGAAATCGGGCCGATGGATTGTCCGTGTAATGGGTAGACAGTAATTTCCATCTCCCAAACACTTGGCTTCGGGCAGCCGACGTGGGAGTGGACATTTTGCTGCTTCTTTCGAATTTTGGGACAATAAGCATCCACGTTTACCCTGACAACTAAATTCGAATCCATTTTGTATTCCTATATGAATCTTTATAAATCATTCTGTGTGTTTTTATATATCTTCAAAAGAACGACAAAGATGTATTCCACTGTCATATATGAATATGGTTTACAAATGCCGATACTCAAATTCAGAAACTAGAATCCAGTTTAAGGTGAATTCGAATATTTGGAACACTTCATGTCCAACTCATATGTCACACGCAGCATAAGGTGTACTCCCATTTAGATATGTACACGAGCGATTTGTCAAGATTCAAATACCGAGTCAATCAACCAACAATGTATAGAACTAACAGACATATAAACACTTATAGAGTATATGGATCAATAATATCAACTAACATACATAAGCCAAGCCGCTGTACTTTTTTTTGGCTACAACAGCATCCTTTTTTTAACCAGCATCTTGGCCCTTTCCGATGCGTGCCACTTATGGTCCATCTATACTACTACTATTGCTGAATACACATTCAACCCGATTGGCATATTTGTAGGTCTGGCACAGCAATCCAAATGAAATGTCCCCGAGTCTTATCAATTAATACAGACTTGTCCTCAAATAAAATTACAAACCAAAAAACAAGAAAAAAAATTATTACATGATCTCTAAAACAAATGGTTTGATTGATTGCATGAACAGACAACACAAAGGTTATTCAACTATGGAAAGAACATTTCACCTATGATTTACCAAGTAGGAATTTAATTTCCTTTTTTTCCTTCAGGACCTTAACAATCTGGTCAGTCTCAGCTTGCTTCATTTTGAAATCCACCAAATATTTAATGGTTGTCTTGAGTACTACTTGTGATTGTGTTGTTTGCTTCCTCAACATGTCAACTTCATCTCTAAGTGCAGAAGCAGAATCTCTTTCTACCACTAGTTTAGCCTCTAGAGCATCAACAGTTGGCAATTCATAATGCATGATTGGGCCGGTGCCACTGCTGTGGGATGATGCAACATCCATGGGGACCTCGCTCTTTGATCTTGGGCTAACCTGTTTTGCCATTAAAGTTCCGATTGGATTCTGAAAAGTTGAAGTTAGCAAAACATCTCAACTGGGAGTTATAACAGCAAACCAGTTAAACAAACAAGGAATTAAAGAGTTTCAATTGGATGCTCAAAAGTAGTTATTAACATCATTGTAACCCGCTGTTGCAGCAGCAAAGCAGTTAAACAAACAAGTAGATATTTAAGTTAAGGCAAACAGGTAATTCTTAACAGTAAGTATCAAACACATAGATAGGCGCAGTCTACAATATGATTAACAGGCTGTGCCATTATGTAATCAGTAGCAAACTAAATTAAGCCAAGCAACGTAATTGAACAATTTTGCAATAGGTGGCTAACTAAAATTCCGAGAAGCAGGTAACTTAACTTACGCCAGTTCTTTGTACAGGCACACTGCAACTTCTTTTTCGCTTACAAGGTTGTACGAAGGAGACCATGGCATCAATTGCTTGGATACGCAGTCCCAATACTTCTTTCTTCCCACACTGCATGGGTAAGTCGAATGGTTAATCTGGTAAGATAGTGCGTCCTTGATATGTTATATGAGGACGTGTAGTCAGACTAGTTGTAGCCAAACATATCACACTGGATTTTACTGTATATTTCATGCGATTACTTTTGGCATATCGAGATCTAAGAAATCTACAATAGGATGAAAAGACTGGCATCCTTCACATTATTGGCGAACTCAGTTCATAGAAACAAGCAATTCAACCATTATGTGTGTAAATCAAAAGGGCCACTGGAAAATTTTTCATTATCCAATCATACACGCAAAAAGGGGCGACGCCACCATAGGGGCTGGTATGGGCGGCCGCCTCAGGTGGCTGGAAAGTGTGCACCTAGTTTGAGTCGTCCAGGTTGGCCCACGCTAGTTTTGTTCGTCCCAACGCACGAGAAGGCAATGTAAAAAATGAAGAAAAATGTTTCAATTTGGATGGGCCAATAACATAAGTGCAAGGCAGGCCCTATAGCAGGCTCGCGGCCCAAACGAGCGCCTCCATATCGATCGAAAGCAGGAAAAATCCCAATTCATTCGCTCCAGCCTCCAGTCTGGTTCGCTCCTAACCTAGCTGCCGCTGGACAGACCGACACATCACTTCCTCGCGCCCTCGTTGGAGGGCGGTCGCCGGGCTTTAAGCGAATGGAAGGACAGGAAGATGAAGATCCAACCCTGGGTGTAGCCTGATACATCTCCAACGTATCTATAATCTTTAATTGTTCCATGCTATTATATTACCCCTTTTGGATGTTTATGGGCTTTATTTTACATATTTATATCATATTTGGGACTAACCTACTAACCGGAGACCCAGACCATATTGCTGTTTTATTGCCTGTTTCAGTATTTCGAAGAAAAGTAATATCAAACGGAGTTCAAACGGAATGAAACCTTCGGCAGCGTGATTTCTTGGAAGAATATGATCCTGGAGACTTGGAGTCCACGTCAGAAGATCCTCGAGGAGGCCACAAGATAAGAGGCCGCGCTCCCCTTACAGAGTGGTGGCCCCCTATCTCGTGGGCCCCTCGAGCACCTCCCGACCGACTTCTTTCGCCTATATAAGCCTATGTACCCTAAAACCATCGAATATCAAGATAGATTGGGAGTTCCGCTGCTGCAAGCCTCTCTAGCCACCAAAAACCTCTCGGGGGCCCATTCCGGCACTCTGCCGGAGGGGGAACCCATCACCGGTGGCCATCTTCATCATCCCCGTGCTCTCCATGACGAGGAGGGAGTAGCTCACCCTCGGGGCTAAGGGTATGTACCAGTAGCTATGTGTTTGATCTCTCTCTCTCTCTCTCATGTTCTCTCTCGTGTTCCCTCTATGGCACGATCTTGATGTATCCCGAGCTTTGCTATTGTAGTTGGATCTTATGATGTTTCTCCCCCTCTACTCTCTTGTGATGAATTGAGTTTCCCCTTTTGAAGTTATCTTATTGGATTGAGTCTTCATTTGAGAACAATTGATGTATGTCTTGTCGTGTTTATCTGTGGTTACAATGGGATATCACGTGCCTCTTGATGTATGTTTTGGTAACCAACTTGCGGGTTCCGCCAATGAACCTATGCATAGGGGTTGGCACACGTTCTTGACTCTCTGGTAGAAACTTTGGGGCACTCTTTGAAGTACTTTGTGTTGGTTGGATGAATCTGATATTGTGTGATGCATATCGTATAATCATGCCCACGGATACTTGAGGTGACAATGGAGTATCTAGGTGACATTAGGGTTTTGGTTGATTTGTGTCTTAAGGTGTTATTCTAGTACAAACTCTTTTATAGATCGATCCGAAAGGATAGCTTTGAGGTGGTTTCGTACCCTACCATAATATCTACGTTTGTTCTCCGCTATTAGTGGCTTTGGAGTGACTCTTTGTTGCATGTTGTGGGATTGTTGTATGATCTATCTATGTTATTATTGTTGAGAGAACTTGCACTAGTGAAAGTATGAACCCTAGGCCTTGTTTCCTATCATTGCAATACCGTTTACGCTCACTTTTATCATTAGTTACCTTGCTGTTTTTATTATTTCAGATTACAAAAACCCATATCTACTATCTATATTGCACTTGTATCACCATCTCTTCGCCGAACTAGTGCACCTATACAATTTACCATTGTATTGGGTGTGTTGGGGACACAAGAGACGTTTTGTTATTTGGTTGCAGGGTTGTTTGAGAGAGACCATCTTCATCCTACGCCTCCCACGGATTGATAAACCTTAGGTCATCCACTTGAGGGAAATTTGCTACTATCCTACAAACCTGTGCACTTGCAGGCCCAACAGCGTCTACAAGAAGAAGGTTGTGTAGTAGACATCAAGCTCTTTTCTGGCGCCGTTGCCGGGGAAGTGAGTGCTTGAAGGTATATCTTTAGATCTTGCCATCGAATCTTTTTGTTTCTTGTTTTATCAATAGTTTAGTTTATAAAAGAAAATTACAAAAAAATGGAGTTAAGTTTGTCTCATACGCTTCATCTTTTTAATATCTTTCGTGAGTTTGATGGAAAGGAAAATCGTGCTCAAGTGCTAGAAGAAGAGTGCATTAAAATGCTTGGTACTAAATCTTTGTATGATGAGCATGATTGCAATATTGTTAGTATGAATTCCTTGAATATCCACGATGCTAATGATATGCAAAGCCACAAGCTTGGGGAAGCTATGTTTGATGAATATGATATTTTTTTGTCCCCCAAGTTTTGATGAGCAAATTTATTATGATGAAAGCATGCCTCCTATTTATGATGATTATATTGATGAAAGTGGGTTTGGAAGAGTGTCAACTTTAGGAAGTAGTGATCCCACTATTTTGGAGGATTTTGAATCTTATTATGATGAATATGAAAGTGGATTTGGAAGAGTGTCAACTTTATTTAGTAATGATTCCACTATTTCGGAAGAGGTTCCAATTGATTATGAGAACAAAGTTGCTGTCTATGATGATTATTGTGATGACTTGTATGCTATTAAGAATAATGATAACCATGAAACTTGTCATCATGATTTTAGTTTTCAATTGGATTATGCCTGACATGATAATTATTTTGTTGAGTTTGCTCCCACTACTATTGATGAGAAGAATTTTGCTTATGTGGAGAGTAGTAAAATTTCTATGCTTGTAGATCATGAAAAGAATGCTTTAGGTGCTGGTTATATTGTTGAATTCATTTATGATGCTACTGAAAATTATTATGAGGGAGGAACATATGCTTGTAGGAGTTGCAATAATATCAAGTTTCCTCTCTATGTGTTGAAAATCTTGAAGCTATGCTTGTTTTACCTTCCTATGCTTGTTGATTATTGTTCACATAAGTTGTTTGCTCACAAAATCCCTATGCATAGGAAGTGGGTTAGACTTAAATGTGCTAGTCATATGCTTCATGATGCTCCCGTTATGTTTCAATTCTTATCTTTTTTGTGAGCATCATTGTCTTCATCATGCCTAGCTAGAAAGCCATTAAAGAAAAGCGTTTGTTGGGAGACAACCCAATATTTATCCTTACTGTTTTTGTGTGTCCACATGATTATGCTACTGTATTGATCATGTTTTATAGGTTTTGTTTCAATAAAGTGCCAAGTAAGACCTTTAGGATAGCTTACGATGATAGTTGTGTTGATCCTGCTGAAAATCAGAAACTTTTGCACCCAATAAATTAGTTTTGTTAATTCACCGAAACGTGCTTATGATCTGATTCGTTTTTCTCTGGATTGGTACACAAATTTCTTAGCACTTCCTAATTTGGTTATATTTTTGGAGTTCCATAAGTATACGTTTGATACAGATTACTACAGACTGTTCTGTTTTTGACAGATTCTGTTGTCTATGTGTTGTTTGCTTATTTTGATGAATCTATGAGTAGTATCGGAGGGTATGAACCATAGATAAGTTGGAGTAAAGTAGATATTACACCAATATGAACTTAGAATGAGTTCATTACAGTACCTAAGTGGTGGTTTTATTTTCTTATACTAACGGAGCTTACGAGTTTTCTGTTGACTTTTGTGTTGTGAAGTTTTCAAGTTTTGGGTAAGGATTCGATGGACTATGGAATAAGGAGTGGAAAGAGCCTAAGCTTGGGGATGCCCAAGTCACCCCAAGGTAATATTCAAGGACAACCAAGAGCCTAAGCTTGGGGATGCCCCGGAAGGCATCCCCTCTTTCGTCTTCGTTCATCAGTAACTTTACTTGGAGCTATATTTTTATTCGCCACATGATATGTGTTTTGCTTGGAGCGTCATTTTCTATTGTTAGTATTTGCTTGCTGTTATTTATATTAATTTTTTGCATCTTTATTTTCAATAAAAAAGTCAAGGATAGCCTTTACCATGCTTATTTTGCTAGTATACATGTTGCTGTTTGAAAACAGAAAGTTTACCGCTGTTGCAAAAATTCCCTAGAAAAGTCAGAGCACGATATAATGTTGAAACTTTTTGCATAAGGAGCTCTGATAGATTTAATACAGTGGGAATTTTATTTCACATTTTTTGGAGTTAGGTAAGTATGATGTATCTTGCATTCTTTACAGACTATACTGTTTTGGGAGATTGCTGTTATGGTTGCATTGTTTGCATATGTTTGCTTTTTTAATGATTCTATTTGAGGATAGGAGTATTAAATATGCAGAGGCATTTAGTATGCAATGTTGAATAATAATTTAAGTGATTTGTTACAGTAGAGATTGATAAGGTTTTGCATTGGTCTATACTAACCTATCTCACGAGTTCTTGTTGAGTTTTTTGTGGATGAAGCTTTTGATAAAAAGAGAAACCATGATATGAGAGTAATTAAGGAGACACAAAAGTTCAAGATTGGGGATTCCCAAGACACCCCAAGATAATATTTCAAGAAGTCTCAAGCATCTAAGCTTGGGGATGCCCCATTAGGCATCCCACCTTTCTTCTTCAACAACTGTCGGTTAGTATCGGTTGAACCTAAGTTTTTGCTTCTTCACATGAGTTGTGCTATCCTTGCAATGTAATTTTATTTTGTTTTGCTTGCCGTTTGATTAGAGTACCAAGATCTGAAATTCTTTAATGAGAGAGAGTCTTCGCATAGTTACATAATTATTTAGCTACTCATTGATCTTCACTTATATCTTTTCGGAGTAGTTTGTCATTTGTTCTAGTGCATCACTTATATCTTTTAGAGCACGGCGGTGGTTATATTTTGAAGAAATTGCTAGTCTCTCATGCTTCACTTATATTATTTTGAGAGTCTTTTAGAACAGCATGGTATTTGCTATGATCTTAAAAGTTGGTCCTAGAATGATGAGCATCCAAGTTGGGTATAATAAAAACTATGATATAAAGTGAATTGGATGCTATGATCAACTTTGATGCTTGATAATTGTTTTGAGATATGGAGGTGGTGATATTAAAGTCATGCTAGTTGTGTGATTATGAATTTAAAGAATGCTTGTGTTGAACTTTGTGATTCCCGTAACATGCACGTATGGTGAACCGCTTTGTGATGAAGTTGGAGCACAATTTTATTTATTGATTGTCGTCCTTATGAGTGGCGGTCGGGGACGAGCGATGGTCTTTTCCTACCAATCTATCCCCCTAGGAGCATGCACATAGTGATTTTGTTTTTGATGACTCCTAGATTTTTGCAACAAGTACATGAGTTCTTTTGATTAATGTTGAGTCCATGGATTATACGCACTCCTTCACCCTTCCACCATTGCTAGCCTCTCTTGTACCGTGCAACTTTCGCCGGTACCATATACCCACCATTTACCTTCCTCAAAACAGCCACCATACCTACCTATTATGGCATTTCCATAGCCATTCCGAGATATATTGCCATGCAACTTTCCACCATTCCGTTCATATGACACGCATTACTTTTGTCATATTGCTCTTTGCATGATCATGTAGTTGACATTGTATTTGTGGCTAGGCCACCTCCATAATTTTCATACATGTCACTCTTGATTCATTGCATATCCCGGTACACCGCCAGAGGCATTCATATAGAGTCATATCTTGTTCTAGCTTTGAGTTGTAAATCCATAAAAGTGTGATGATCTCCATTATTAGAGCATTGTCCTAGTGAGGAAAGGATGATGAAGACTATGATTCCCCCACAAGTCGAGATGAGACTTCGGACTTTACAAAAAGAAAAAAAGAAAAAAAGAGAAAGGCCAAAATAAAAAAAGAAGGGGCCAAAGAAAAGAAAAAAAGAAAAAAAAGAGAAAAAATATAAAATGAGAGAAAAAGAGAGAAGGGACAATGCTACTACCTCTTTTTCCACACTTGTGCTTCAAAATAGCACCATGATCTTCATGTTAGAGAGTCTCATATGTTGTCACTTTCATACACTAGTGGGAATTTTTCATTATAGAACTTGGCTTGTATATTCCAATGATGGGTGTCGGTGTCAAAACCGGCGGATCTCGGGTAGGGGGTTCCGGACTGTGCGTCTAGGCGGATGGTAACAAGAGACAAGGGACACGATGTTTTTACCCAGGTTCGGGCCCTCTCGATGGAGGTAAAACCCTACTCCTGCTTGATTGATATTGATGATATGGGTAGTACAAGAGTGGATCTACCACGAGATCAAGGAGGCTAAACCCTAGAAGCTAGCCTATGGTATGATTGTTGTAATGGTTGTGTTGTCCTACGGACTAAAACCCTCCGGTTTATATAGACACCGGGGAGGGCTAGGGTTACACAGAGTCGGTTACAATGGTAGGAGATCTACATATCCATATTGCCAAGCTTGCCTTCCACGCCAAGGAAAGTCCCATCCGGACACGGGACGAAGTCTTCAATCTTGTATCTTCATAGTCTTGGAGTCCGGCTGACGATGATAGTCCGGCTGTCCGGACACCCCCTAGTCCAGGACTCCCTCAGTAGCCCCTGAACCAGGCTTCAATGACGATGAGTCCAGCGCGCATGTTGTTCGGCATTGCAAGGCGGGTTCCTCCTCCGAATAATTCATAGAAGATTGCGAACACCAGGATAGTGTCCGGCTCTGCAAAATAATTTCCACATTTCCTCGTAGAGAGAATATTATGTACACAGATTCAATCTGCTGATGTATTATGTAGCATGACGTCACGCCACTACCAAGCCTTTACTTGAATCGTTTTTTATTATACCACCTCAGGGCATTTAGCGAAGCGGTTTCCTTGGCACGTCTTGTCGAAGCAGAGATCATGTTCCCCTTATTCCAGGATTCTCATCAATACGGACGTGGGTAACCCAACCGTGCCATTGATGGTGGCGCTTGGGAGATAAGCGAGTTTTACCAGGCCGGTGGGGACGCATAGTTTTTGTCCGCCCATATATAAGGGGATAAGGATCCGCCCTTTTTACCTACGCCTTCTTCCTCCTTTGCTTATCCATCTCCGCGCACTCTCGAGCTCCAGCGCCCAAGTCCGTGCATCTCGCCTTGACCTTCTCCGACCATGTCCGGAGCGGGAGGCAAATGGTTGGCCTCCACCATTACGGAGGAGCACATCGCAAAATTGCGCAGCGCTGGATACCTTTCCGGCGACATCGCGCACCGGCTGCCCGACAAGGGGCAGCTCATCCCCACCCCCAGGCCCCATGAGAGGGTCGTTTTCCTTCCCCACTTCCTCCGCGGACTGGGCTTCCCGTTGCATCCCTTTGTCCGGGGGCTCATGTACTATTACGGCCTGGATTTCCACGATCTGGCGCCAAACTTCATCCTCAACATCTCGGCATTTATCTCGTGTGCGAGGCCTTCCTCTGCATCCAGCCCCACTTCGGCTTGTGGCTCAAGACCTTCAACGTCAAGCCGAAGGTGGTGAAGGGCACTCAAGCGGAGTGCGGAGGTGCCATGTTGGGCAAGATGCCCAATGTCATCTGGCTCAAAGGGGCTTTCGTGGAGTCCGTCAAGGGGTGGCAATCGGGGTGGTTCTACATCACCGAGCCGCGCGACCCTAAGTGGGCGGTGGCCCCCGAGTTCAGATCTGGTATCCCTATGCAGCTCACCTCCTGGAAAGAGAAGGGCTTGCTATGGGGCAGTTCGGAGGAGCTGACGGGACTCCAAGCCTGTATCCAGAAGCTGGTGAGCAAGAAGCTCAGGCTTGTCAATGTGGTCCAAGTCATGCTCATCCACCGGATCCTCCCCTGCCAACAACGGGCCTTCAATCTGTGGGAGTTTGATCCGGCACAGCACCGGACTCTAAGCGGGCTCTTCGACACGACGTATGAAGCCGTCTGGAGGGTGATGTTCAAGGGCGGAGAAGCCCCCGCGTCCGCGACCGAGGATCGCGGATTCAGCACCAAGCGCCCGGCCGGTGAAGTAAGCTTCGTTATCCTCTATGGGACAGTTGTTTTCTTTCATAGTTTGACTCTATGTGGGATCTAAAACTCCCAATGCCTTTGACAGGACTAGCAGAAGACGTCCGGACAGGTAGACTATCCGGCTCCGCTTCCCGAAGACCAAGCGGATGCATGCTTAACGGGGCTGCTGGTCCCGGCACTCTATGTGGTGCCGGAGAAGAAGGCCAAGAAGAAGGCCACGGGAACTCGAAGAAGTTCCCGGCGCCAGGTGATATCGGACTCATCGTCCGATGGCTCCGAGGCGGACTCCTCCCCCGAAGACGAGGAGGAGAAAGAGGACTCTCTCCCAGAGGAGGGAGAGAGGAAGAGGAAGGCCTCCCCAACCGGGGAGGCCGAAGGGTCCAAGAGGGGAAGAACTATTCCCCCGGACGGCTCCGCCAACGCCAATGTTGGCGACGAAGAGTGGCCCTCAAGGGCCAGACCTCCGGCAAGATCGTAAGTATCCGGATTCCTGAATGATTTATAATTTCTCTTTTGTGTCACATAGTGTCCTTCTAATGCCGCACATTGCCTGCAGTCCGGCCGATGATGATCTCCCTGCTTCATCGAGCGGGTCGTTGGCTCCGTCGGATGTGGATTCCATCCCGACTGCTCCACCCCTCGCGACGCTGAGGACGCCGAGGTGGGATCCCAGGAAGGGACCCATCAGGAGGAGGCTCCGGAGGCGCCACAAGGCAGCCTCCCGGACTTTGCGCCGGACTCCATGACGGAACCCACAGTGGTTCCGGAGTCCGGCAGGCGGCCCCTTCGCAAGAAGGGCAAGACCGTGACGCCGGCGGCCTCTGTCCAACCGGAGGCGCCGGACAACTTGTTGGAGGCGCTCGAAGGCGCTTCCATCGAGGAAGAACACCGCACTATCATGAGTGCGGTGATTCAGAAGGTTCAGCTCGCCAAGAGCGGGCTGACCGAAGCCTGCAGTAGTCTTCTAATAGGCTTTGAGGTAAGAAGTTAAAATTATGTAATGTAATACTGCATAGACAGTAGCCCCTGATGCTCGGTTCGGTGTTCGGAAAGAAAAGCCGGACTGAGGATCTAAAAAGATATACGCAGGGTTGCTAAAAATTATGTCAATATGGGTTTGCAGGCTGCGCTGCTGACCTCTGCCGCACTGACTGCGGAGGTCGGTGCGTTGAAGCAGGACCTCGAGCGGTCCGAGCAAGAGCTCGGCCGTGCCAAGAAGCAGCTTGAGGACAAAGAAGGTGAGTAACACCACTTTGAATAGTTACCTTACAGAAAAGGATTTTGGTTGCAATAAAAATAACAAGGATAACGTTGGTACTGCAGGGGCCACGAACGAGGTGGCAGCCCTGAAGGAGGCTGTATCCGCGGCCAAACGCAATGCGGCCGCGGAACGGACGGAGCGAGAGAAACAGGAGGCGCGGGTGGCGGAGGTGCGGCAAGAGCTCTAGGCTCTCATGGAAAAGCATGAGAGTTTGGAGCATGACTCAAAGACTCGAGAGTCCGAGCTTGCCTCGGCTCTCGAAAGTGCCAAAGCCGCCAAGGCCGAGGCCCATAAGGCCCTTCAGGAGGTTGAGGATGTGAAGAAAATAGCGGCGAGTAAGGCATTTTTCATGCAAAGCAAGCATGTGAATGTAAATTACCTATTACTTACCCGAATTCGGAGCTCTCCAGGGGCGTTTGCAGATCTGCCTCGCAGTGTATCGGATGCCGCCGCATTCTACCGAGGCGAGGAGGGGAGCTCAACGGAAAAGGTTTTCTGGTCTTAGTACGCTGAGTCCGGACATCCGGTGCCCCCTAGCGACCATCTGAAGCAGCTGGTCGAACTCCACAAGGTAGCCGAGCAGGCCATGAAGGGCCTCATAGTCCGGCTGTGGCCTGGAGAGGCCATGCCTGGGAGCTACTTCGGCCTCGTGCGGCGGCTGGTGGATGCGTGCCTCTGTGTGGAGGTCATCAAGCGCTCCGCCTGTATTGAAGGTGCTCGTCGGGCCCTTGCCCGCGCAAAGGTGCACTGGGGCAGGCTGGATGCGGAGAGGCTTATCACTGACGCGCCGCCAGCGGGCAAGGAGTATCGTACGCCCGAGTGTACTATAAGACTGTCCTAAAGGGTGCCCGCAAGATTGCGGATGAGTGCCCCATAGATGTAATTTTTGAGTAAACTCGCTATGTGTTATCCTGTGCGCTGAAAACTTTGTTCATATGCGCTAAGCAATGCTTGTTTGATTTAAAATATTACCTTCTGTGCGGCCGTTCATAAAATCTGAGAGATGGCAAGTCGTCGGCTTCAGCCCCCATGCCACTAGTGCTGGGGTGTTAGGGATAAACTTGAGCACTCTTGTTCCCATTTTTGGGTCCATCTAGGGAGGCGCTCAACACAGCGAACAAGGCAACCGGACTTATAATGCTTGAACACTCTCACTTAGCCATAGAATTCTATAATTTTAAATTTCGGCGAAGCCCCTAGTATTCGGAAGACCGATTTCGGGGCGCTATCCACGCCTTGGCCGGACATGATCCGGTTCTTCGCTCGAAGCGGCGTAAGTCTTTAGGGACTCGAAAAGACCTCTCGAACAGCGACCAGTCTCTCGCCTTATCATGACAGTCAGTTTTAGCTTTCTCCACTGAGGCGCTTGCCCAGCTCAACCGGGGCGCAATCGCAGTGGTTCTCCCAGTGCTACCTTAGCCGACAGAACGGAACGTAAGGTACCAAAACATGGGAGCCGGGCAAACCCAACTATTGACCCAAGACATGATTCGGAGCAGATTCATATAATGCTATAAGTTCGGGGTGCCGCACTTGTGAAAGTGTTCGGACTTATCACACCATAATGCAGGGAACATAAGCCCCTGGTGTATTCGGCCGTACCAGAATATACGGGTGCAAGATGTCATTAATGAACATATATGTAAAGTAATGCAATTATAGGCAAAAAGTGCTGCATTATTTATTTAAGGAATTCTGCTATGAGTGCGGAATGATACAAATAGTGCAGTAAGCAAGGGATTGGACTAATTAAACATGTCCCCCTCCAGGGGTGGGCTGCGGAATGGTGTATTTAACAAATTTAATGCTCGTAATGGAGACCACCTGAGTGTTCGGCGCAGCCTTTGTCCCTCCCTGGCTGTTGCATCGTGAGTTCAGCGGGTTCACCGCCGGACAGGGCCTCTGGTGAACGGAGTCCTGTGTATAAAAAGAAGGAAAATAAAAATAAAAAGAGCAACACACTTTGGAGCCCCTGGTGCGGTCGAGCCGCACTCTAGGTCAGTTGTGGTCGTGCCCCTCCCCCTATGCCCATGGTATCTCCAGAGCATAATGATGTACGCGGAGAGCTGGTCTTGCAATCATGCGAGGGCTGGGGTTGGGGTCGCATTGCTACGCGTGCTCGGAACGTGCCAGGCGGTCTTGATTGATGTTGCTCCGGGCGCGTTTGGCCGTGTCCGGTCGTTTAACGGCCAGACTCGAAAATTGCCTTAGAAGGCTGCTCTGTACTTCTGCTGCGAGAGCCGCTGTATGTTCCTCCGTTCGGAGGGAGCGTTCCATGTTTCCGTTGACCGTGATGACTCCACGAGGGCCTGGCATCTTGAGCTTGAGGTATGCATAATGCGGCACCGCGTTGAACTTTGCGAATGCGGTTCGTCCGAGCAGAGCATGATAGCCGCTGCGGAACGGAACTATGTCGAAGATTAACTCCTCGCTTCGGAAATTATCCGGGGATCCGAAGACCACTTCCAGTGTTACTGAGCCTGTACAATTGGCCTCAACACCTGGTATGACGCCTTTGAAGGTCGTCTTTGTAGGTTTAATCCTTGAGGGGTCTATACCCATCTTGCGCACTGTATCTTGATAAAGCAGGTTCGGGCTACTGCCGCCGTCCATCAGGACTCTCGTGAGGTGAAATCCATCGACGATTGGGTCTAAAACCAATGTGGTGAATCCGCCATGGTGGATACTGGTCGGATGGTCTCTTCAATCGAAAGTGATCGGGCAAGAGGACCATGGATTGAACTTCGGCGCGACTGGCTCCATCGCATATACGTCCCTAAGTGCACGCTTCCGCTCCCTCTTGGGTATATGGGTTGCGTATATCATGTTTACCGTCCGCACTTGTGGGGGGAAACCCTTCTGTCCTCTACTGTTCGGCGGCCGGGTCTCTTCCTCGTCATCGTTGTGCAGCCCCTTGTCATTGTTTTCGGCAATTAACTTGCCTGCCTGCTTGAATACCCAACAATCTCTATTGGTGTGGTTAGCTGGTTTTTCAGGGGTGCCATGTATCTGGCAAGAGCGGTCGAGTATTCGGTCCAAATTGGACGAACCCGGAGTGGTTCTTTTAAATGGCTTCTTCCGCTGACCAGGTTTAGAGCCTCGAAATCCGGCGTTGACTGCCGTATCCTCATTGTTGTCGCCGTTAACGCGGCGTTTGTTTTTGCTTCGACACGACCTGCCATTGTGGTCCTTAGTATCCGGACTGCCAGCATTTTTACTGAGATTGTTGCTGCGAGCTAGCCAGCTATCCTCTCCCGCATAGAAGCGGGTCATTAATGATGTGAGGGCTGCCATGGATTTCGGCTTTTCCTGTCCTAGGTGCCGGGCCAGCCATTCATCGCGGATGTTATGTTTGAAGGCTGCGAGGGCCTCTACATCCGGACAATCAACGATTTGATTTTTCTTTGTTAAGAACCGTGTCCAGAATTGCCTGGCCGATTCATCTGGCTGCTGAATTATGTGGCTTAGGTCATCGGCGTCCGGTGGTCGCACGTATGTGCCCTGGAAGTTGTCGAGGAATGCGGCTTCCAGGTCCTCCCAACACCCAATTGACTCTGCGGGCAGGCTGTTAAGCCAATGCCGAGCTGGTCCTTTAAGCTTGAGCGGGAGATATTTGATGGCGTGGAGATCATCGCCGCGGGCCATATGTATATGAAGGAGATAATCTTCGATCCAAACCGCGGGGTCTGTTGTGCCATCGTAGGATTGAATGTTTATGGGTTTAAATCCTTCAGGGATTTGATGATCCATTACTTCGTCAGTGAAGCATAGCTGGTGTGCGGCGCCTCTGTATTGAGCAATATCATGACGTAGCTCAAGAGAGCATTGTCTGCTGTGTTCGGCCCGGCCGGAGTTGTTGTATCTGGTGCGACGGTATGCGTCATGGGTCGTGGGGCGCCCACATGATCCATAGATAGATCTGGATTGTCTTGCCTTGTCCTCCAATATATCCCGCAAGTCCGGCTCGTTCCCCCGTGGCTTCGTACTTTTCGAGCGATGCCGGGGTACGGTCTTGATGGAGGGCCTGGATGCCTCTCTGTCGCGACCACGGGGTGGTCGGTCAGCCGTATTGTGCGCTGGTGATGAAGGTATGTATGCTTCCTCCTCTAATCGGGGGAGCAACTTGCGTTTTGGGTAGCTCTTGGAGGGGCATTCGAGTTCGAACTCTTCGGCCGCGAGGACCTCGGTCCATCT
The DNA here is from genome assembly GCA_963921465.1 of Triticum timopheevii. NCBI lineage: Eukaryota > Viridiplantae > Streptophyta > Magnoliopsida > Poales > Poaceae > Triticum > Triticum timopheevii. The sequence continues at coordinate 354,157,639 of OY997264.1, forward strand.
ATCGGCCAGCAGGTCTTGATCAGCTTGAAGCTGCTGCTACTTTTTCTTTAGGCTATTTGCTGTGGCCATTAGCCTGCGTCTGAAACGCTCTTGTTCGACGGGATCCTCAGGCACGATGAATTCGCCGTCGTCGAGGCTTTCCTCGTCTCTGTTGGGAGGTATGTAATTATCATCCTCGACCTCTTCGTCTGCCGCTCTCTCGTGAGGGCTTGCTTCTGCATCCTCCCGCGCTGAATCTTGCAGGAGGGGATTGTCTTCGGCACATTCTGGGGTGTTATTATCTCCTCTGCCGGAATCTTCATTCTTATTGTGGCGGGATTTAGAGCGGCGCCGCTGACGCCGACGCTTGGGCTATTTCTTTAAGGAATCTGTCTCTGCTGCTTCTTCGCCATCCCCATCTTTTGGGGTGTCCACCATGTATATGTCGTATGACGAGGTGGTCTTCTAGTGCCCTGTAGGCGCTGGTTCTTGATCGTCTCCGGCATCGTCGTCCATACCGTCGATGTCTTCGGAGTCGTAATCTAGCATGTCTGTTAGATCGTCGACAGTGGCTACAAAGTGGGTGGTGGGTGGGCTTTGAATTTCTTCGTCGTCTGCATCCCAACCATCCTGGCCATAGTCCGGCCAGGGCTCTCCGGATAGCGAGAGATGCTTTAACAAATTTAAGATGTCGCCAAAGGGTGAGTGCTGAAAGATGTCCACGGCAGTGAACTCCATGATCGGCGCCCAATCGGATTCGATTGGCAGGGGCACAGGAGGTTCGGAGTCCGGCAGGGAGTCCGGCACCTCGGAGTCACGAGCTTTATAAGGGACGAGGTCAGTGTTCGGCTCCATCGCCATGGAAGTTGCAGCTCCCGAGGCGGTGTCCAGCCACCCGTCCTCGATCTGCATGATCGGCTCCGGACTATGGGTCAGAGCGGATTCGTGTGCGGCCTCCAAGGTACTGTCCGGCGGCAGAGTTAGATCATGCCCATCGTGACAGTGCGGCACGCTCGGCTGCGGATCAGATCCATCAAAGATCAAGTCTCTGCGGATATCCGCCGTGAAGTTTAGGTTTCCAAATCTGACCTGACGGCCAGGGGCGTAGCTTTCGATCTGCTCCAGATGGCCAAGTGAGTTGGCCCGCAGTGCGAAGCCGCCGAATACGAAGATCTGTTCGGGGAGAAAAGTCTCACCCTGGACGGCGTTGTTGTTGATTGAAGAAGCCATCAAGCCTATCGGTGACGACACAGAGGAACTCTCAATGAAAGCACCAATGTCGGTGTCAAAACCGGCGGATCTCGGGTAGGGGGTCCCGGACTGTGCGTCTAGCCGGATGGTAACAGGAGACAAGGGACACGATGTTTTTACCCAGGTTCAGGCCCTCTCGATGGAGGTAAAACCCTACTCCTGCTTGATTGATATTAATGATATGGGTAGTACAAGAGTGGATCTACCACGAGATCAAGGAGGCTAAACCCTAGAAGCTAGCCTATGGTATGATTGTTCTAATGGTTGTGTTGTCCTACGGACTAAAACCCTCCGGTTTATATAGACACCGGGGAGGGCTAGGGTTACACAGAGTCGGTTACAATGGTAGGAGATCTACATATCCGTATTGCCAAGCTTGCCTTCCACGCCAAGGAAAGTCCCATCCGGACACGGGACGAAGTCTTCAATCTTGTATCTCATAGTCTTGGAGTCCGGCTGACAATGATAGTCCGGCTGTCCAGACACCCCCTAGTCCAGGACTCCCTCAATAGGCTTCCTCAAAATGCCCTAGGTCTTCGTGAGCAAGCAAGTTGGATGCACCCCACTTAGTTTCTTTTGTTGAGCTTTCATATATTTATAGCTCTAGTGCATCCGTTGCATGGCAATCCCTACTCACTCACATTGATATCTATTAATGGGCATCTCCATAGCCCGTTGATATGCCTAGTTGATGTGAGACAATCTTCTCCTTTTTGTCTTCTCCACAACCACCATTCTATTCCACATATAGTGCTATGTCCATGGCTCACGCTCATGTATTGAGTGAAAGTTGAAAAAGTTTGAGATTATTAAAGTATGAAACAATTGCTTGGCTTGTCATCGGGGTTGTGCATGATTAAATACTTTGTGTGATGAAGATAGAGCATAGCCAGACTATATGATTTTGTAGGGATAACTTTCTTTAGCCATGTTATTTTGAGAAGACATGATTACTTTGATTAGTATGCTTAAAGTATTACTATTTCTTATGTCAATATGAACTTTATTTTTTTATTCATTTGGATCTGAACATTGATGCCACAATAAAGAAAATTACATTATGAATTACGCTAGGTAGTATTCCACATCAAAAATTTCTTTTTTATCATTTACCTACTCGAGGACGAGTAGGAATTAAGCTTGGGGATGCTTGATACGTCTCCAACGTATCTATAATTTTTGATTGTTCCATGCTATTATATAACCTCTTTTGGATGTTTATGTGCTTTATTTTACATATTTATATCATTTTTGGGACTAACCTACTAACCGGAGGCCCAACCCATATTGTTGTTTTATTGCCTGTTTCAGTATTTCGAAGAAAAGGAATATCAAACGGAGTCCAAACGGAATGAAACGTTCGGCAGCGTGATTTTTTGGAAGAATATGATCCTGGAGACTTGGAGTCCACGTCAGAAGATCCTCGAGGAGGCCACGAGATAGGAGGCCACGCCCCACTTACAGGGTGGTGGCCCCATGTTTCGTGGGCCCCTCGAGCACCTCCCGACTGACTTCTTTCGCCTATATAAGCCTACGTACCCTAAAACCATCGAATATCAAGATAGATCGGGAGTACCACCGCTGCAAGCCTCTCTAGCCACCAAAAACCTCTCAGGGGCCCGTTCCGGCACCCTGCCGGAGGGGGAACCCATCACCGGTGGCCATCTTCATCATCCCGGCGCTCTCCATCACGAGGAGGGAGTAGTTCACCCTCGGGGCTGAGGGTATGTGCCAGTAGCTATGTGTTTGATCTCTCTCTCTCTCTCTCTCTCTCTCGTGTTCTCTCTCGTGTTCCCTCTATGGCATGATCTTGATGTATCCCGAGCTTTGCTATTGTAGTTGGATCTTATGATGTTTCTCCCCCTCTACTCTCTTGTGATGAATTGAGTTTCCCCTTTTGAAGTTATCTTATTGGATTGAGTCTTCATTTGAGAACACTTGATGTATGTCTTTCCGTGTTTATCTATGGTGACAATGGGATATCACGTGCCTCTTGATGTATGTTTTGGTAACCAACTTGCGGGTTCCGCCCATGAACCTATGCATAGGGGTTGGCACACGTTCTTGACTCTCCGGTAGAAACTTTGGGGCACTCTTTGAAGTACTTTGTGTTGGTTGGATGAATCTGAGATTGTGTGATGCATATCGTATAATCATGCCCACGTATACTTGAGGTGACAATGGAGTATCTAGGTGACATTAGGGTTTTGGTTGATTTGTGTCTTAAGGTGTTATGCTAGTACGAACTCTTTTATAGATCGATCCAAAAGAATAGCTTTGAGGTGGTTTCGTACCCTATCATAATCTCTACGTTTGTTCTCCGCTATTAGTGGCTTTGGAGTGACTCTTTGTTGCATATTGAGGGATTGTTATATGATCTATCTATGTTATTATTGTTGAGAGAACTTGCACTAGTGAAAGTATGAACCCTTTGCCTTGTTTCCTATCATTGCAATACCGTTTACGCTCACTTTTATCATTAGTTACCTTGATGTTTTTATTATTTCAGATTACAAAAACCCATATCTACTATCTATATTGCACTTGTATCACCATCTTTTCGCCGAACTAGTGCACCTATACAATTTACCATTGTATTGGGTGTGTTGGGGACACAAGAGACTTTTTGTTATTTGGTTGCAGGGTTGTTTGAGAGAGACCATCTTCATCCTACGCCTCCCATGGATTGATAAACCTTAGGTCATCCACTTGAGGGAAATTTGCTACTGTCCTACGAACCTGTGCACTTGCAGGCCCAAAAACATCTACAAGAAGAAGGTTGTGTAGTAGACATCATAGCCTGCGTGGGAGGCAGCGACGACAGCACGGGCATGGCATTGAGCTTGCGCAAAGGACAGTCGCAGCTTGCAAGAGTAGCATGCGCAACAAGCAGGTACATCACATCCCTGATTATATCTAATTCAACTCTTCAATTTCTGGCCAATAGTTAAACCGGATGGTGTTGTAAAACTGCTTGTTTGTAGGGAATCTATGAGAAAATGAAACCGATTTCTACTTATTTTATAACTCCCCCAATCAATACTGAACTGACTGAATCTAATGTATCTAATCAAGTTTCCGGTGCAAACATACAAGCTCATGTTGTTCTTGAGCCTGAAGTGTCTAATGAACAGATTGGTAATGAAGGATTTGATGCAAACATTTTACATGCTCCTGGTGATGAACATATAGTGTCTAATGAGGGATCTAATGCAAGCATTTTGAAAGCTCATTGAAGGATTTAGTGTCTAATGATGATCTGCTATGTTGAGAGAGACAGAGATTTGCAGGCATTGATGACAAGAAAATTATAGTGCATTTTCATAGCTTGAGGAAACATCGAGGCCATCTACCAAAAAGTTCCCGTATCATGACAACATAGCATAAATACTTTTCTAATTTGTTGTTTGAAACTATTGGCATACTTGTGCAGGATCGATATATTGATATGCAGTTTGCACACTGGGTTATACGTGCAATTACACTTTGATTTTTTCAGCCAGAGAACGAATAATTCAAGCAGGTACAGACCATGTTTGTAGTCCTTGTACACCATGTTGCATTTTGTGTTTTTTGGTGCTTGCATCATTTAGTGTTTATAATCTGAACTACTTTGGATCATTAGCTGGTTTTCAAAGTGCATGTAGCTTCACATTTCTCAAGTTATGTTGATTTCTGGAGTGGAAGTGCCTTCGTATTTTTTTAGTTAAATGTTCGCCCCTGGTAACTTGAATTCGTGGATCAGCCACTGCACACAAATCATACACGAATGCCAGTACGAATTAAATGAAATGCAGGGACTTACGCTAGCTCGTTGTACAGGCTCACTGCAGCTCTTCTTGTGCTTGGGATGTTCCATGTACAAGTCCATGTTACCACTTGCTTGGATGTGTAGGCCTTGTGCTCCTTGCATCCCCCTCTGCATTTTTGACACGGCGAATGGTTGATCAAATAAGAGGAATCGACCTTGATGTTGTACCGGAGGACAGATACTTACAAGGTTATACGGGTGTGCAGGATGTGTACCAGATCCCATAGCGCCGTCATGCTTCGCTAAAAAATGGATTTGCTTGTTTCAGATGATATCTCCAGAAGAAATAAGAGTTAAAGTTAGAGTTGCATAGGCGTGTAAGCTAAGAGAGCAATGAAAGGATATCCAAACATCGTCGGAACAGTGCACAAGGGAGTGATGTGTGGATACCTAGTTCGGGCCGGCGTTTGGGCATGCTCCCCTAGCTAGAGTGCGGGTCACTTCAGAGCCGTTGAGGGTGATGCGCTGGCGTTGGGTGGCCGCGCACGGATGCAGATCTTGAGTGGTAGCGGAGCGCTACGATGCGGTGGACGAGACCGTTGGTGAAGCCCCAACGACCTCGGGGGGCAGAGGTGCGACGATGTGCTCGGTGAAGTAGCCCCGGTGAGCTGGGAGACGGCGTCGGTGAAGCGCACCTGATGCGGTGGAACTCGGTGTCTGTGAGGCACGTCGGTTGTGGTGGCCGACGTTGTCGGTGGACCACCCGGTGCGGTGGACGAGGGCGTAGATGAGGTAGCTCCGGTGCGGTGGTGAAGCACGACCGTCGTCTTCGTCGTCGTCCGGCACAGAGGTGGGGAAAGAGACGAGACGAGGGGCGATTCGAGGGATGGCAGTGAATTAGGGATTTGAGCAATCTGGGTGCAGAAAGGGACGGTGGAGAAGAGAGATTTTGCAGGGCTGGAATTGGGGCTGCCAAATATTTCAATCTGAAACGTGGAAGCACGAACTTATATTGCCGTCGTCCTTTTTGGGGGGAGGGGGTGGGTGGCTGGGTGCTACGCGTCCGTCCGACACACGCGACCACCCCGACAGGACTATGCTTTGGTGCCTTAAGGCACTTGCCTTTGTGTCCATGAAATGTGGGCCCAACAGGTGGCTGGCCCACATGTCAGTCACCCAAGGGCAGTTGCCTTTAAGGCACCGAAGCAGCGTCCACCCCGACATGACCCTGGTCTGCCTGGTGCGCCTACATTTGAGAATGCAAACGAATCTTCTTTCATTTGCAAACGAATATGTATGTATTACCATGCCCGTGTTTTCCTTGCAATAATTAGTCATTCGAAATGAGATACTCCATCCGTTCACTTTTGTAAGTCGTTCCAGACAACTTAAAATGAATAGTTTTGCACATTGTCTGAAATGTCATCAAGGTATAAAAGTGAACAGAGGGAGTACTATATATTAATTAATGAGGAGTTATTTGAAAAAAATTGAAACGGTACCCATGCTAACGTGGATTAGAGTGTGTCACATAATTAGTTATTTGAATTAGAGTGTGTGTCATGTAGTTAGTTATTTGAATTAGAGTGTGTGTCACGTAGCGATCTCCAATTCTAACGTGGATTTCGCATTTCACTGTATCCATGCTACTTTTTTAATACAAATTCATATGTATATGATGAACACCATGGTAGTGAGAAATTTTTTGGATGGATTCAAACATATGACCTACAAAATAGCACAACAAATTGAGTCAATGTCAAGTTTTTGAAACTTAGTATGGCACAAATTCGAAATAATTACCCGTATGCCTGGTCCTCGGTTCAAATCTTACAATGTACACCGAATTGAAACATCGATATTAAGTCTCGTACTATGTAGATTCAAATGTTGTTTTTAGCCCCCCCTCCCCCGCACAAACGCTATATACTTCCTGTATCGGTCAATCTTCCTGTCCTAACCACCTTAGGAAGCTATCGGTTTCCAACACACGTTCATTCTTTCTCTCCATGTTTCGATCTCTAAGTCTCTCAACTACACAACCCCTTTTTCCACTCCTATTACCAAATGTATTTACCTCACGCACCCACCATTGCACCCCATGCCGAGCTCTCTCTCTCCCCCCTCTCCCTCTCACCCTCTCGCGCTAAATACATGCATTGCCTATCTAGCCCCCCCCCCCAACCTCTCGTGCGCACGCACGCACGTTGTATATCTAGGTCACTCCCTCGAGACTGTCTCACTCTTTCTTCCGCACGACGGGCCACACTCACTCAATCTCGCTCTCTTTATCTGAGTCTCGTTTAACCTCGTTGAGGGAGTCCTGGATTAGGGGGTGTCTGGATAGCCGAACTATCATCTTCGGCCGGACTCCTGGACTATGAAGATACAAGATTGAAGACTTCGTCCCATGTCTGGATGGGACTTTCCTTGGCGTGGAAGACAAGCTTGGCGATACGGATATGTATATCTCCTACCATTGTAACCGACTCTGTGTAACCCTAACCCTCTTCGGTGCCTATATAAACCGGAGGGTTTTAGTCCGCAGGACGAACAACAATCATACCATAGGCTAGCTTCTAGGGTTTAGCCTCTCTGATCTCGTGGTAGATCTACTCTTATACTAACCATATCATCAATATCAATCAAGAAGGAGTAGGGTTTTACCTCCATTGAGAGGGCCCGAACCTGGGTAAATACATCGTGTCCCTTGTCTCCAGTTACCATCCACCTAGACGCACAGTTCGGGACCCCCTACCCGAGATCCGCCGGTTTTGACACCGACATTGGTGCTTTCATTGAGAGCTCCTATGTGTCGTCATCTTTAGGCCCGATGGCTCCTCCGATCATCAACAACGATGCGGTCCAGGGTGAGACTTTTCTCCCCGGACAGATCTTCGTATTCGGTGGCTTTGCACTGCGGGCCAATTTGCTTGGCCAACTGAAGCAGATTGAAAGCTACGCCCCTGGCCATCGGGTCAGATTTGGAAGTTTGAACTATACGGCTGACGTCCGCGGAGACTTGATCTTCGACGGGTTCGAGACACAGCCAAGCGAGCCGCACTGTCACGATGGGCATGATCTAGCTCTGCTGCCGGACAGTGCCCTGGAGGCCGCACAAGTGTCCGCTCCGACCCTTAGCTCGGAGCCGACTGCGCCGATCGAGGATGGGTGGCTGGACACCGCCTCGGGGGCTGCTATCCCTAGGGCGATGGAGCCGAACACCAACCCTGTCCTTTGCGAAGCTCGCGACTCCAAGGTGCCGGACTCCTCTCCGGACTCCGAACCTTCCGCGCCCTTGCTAGTCGAATCCGATTGGGCGCCGATCATGGAGTTCACTGCTGCGGACATCTTTTAGCGCTTGCCCTTTGGCGACATCCTGAATTCGCTAAAGTTACTCTCTTTATCAGGAGAGCCCTGGCCGGATTATGTTCAGGACGGTTGGGATGCGAACGACGAAGAAATTCAAAGCCCACCAACCACCCACTTCGTAGCCACTGTCGATGACCTAACCGACATGCTCGACCTCAAATCCGAAGACATCGACGGTATGGACGACGATGCAGGAGACGACCAAGAACCAGCGCCTACAGGGCACTGGAATGCCACCTCGTCATACGACATTTACATGGTGGACACCCCAAAAGATGGGAATGGCGATGGAACAACGGAGGATGACCCCTCCAAGAAACAGCCTAAGCGCCGGCGTCAGCGGCGCCGCTCTAAATCCTTCCACAACAAAAACGGTGCTTCCGGCACGGGAGACAATCACACCCCGGATAGTGCCGAAGACAACTCACTCCAGCAGGATTCAGTGCGGGAGGATGGAGAAGCCAGCCCTCATGAGAGAGCGGCAGGCAGAGAGGTAGAAGACGATAGTTACATGCCTCCCTCCGAAGACAAGGCAAGCCTCGACGATGACGAATTTGTCGTGCCTGAGGATCCCGTCAAACAAGAGCGTTTCAAACGCAGGCTTATAGCCACGGCAAGCAGCCTCAAGAAAAAGCAGCAACAGCTTAAAGCTGACCAAGACTTGCTAGCTGACAGATGGACTGAAGTCCTCGCGGCCGAAGAGTATGAACTCGAACGCCCCTCCAAGAACTACCCAAAACGCAGGCTGCTACCCCGATTAGAGGAGGAAGCACCTAAACCTACATCACCAGTGCATGATACGGCCGACCGGCCACCTCGTGGCCGTGACAGAGAGGCCTCTCGGCCCTCCACTCAAGCCGCACCCCGGCGCCGCTCAAAAAATACCAAGGCACGGGGAAATGTGCCAGACCTGCGGGATATATTGGAGGACAAGGCAAGACAAACAAGATCGATCTACGGATCGCGTGGGCGCCCCACGATACGTGATGATAACCATCACGCCGTACATGGCAATTCCGGCCGGGCCGAACACAGTAGACAAAGCTCATTTGAGCTGCGTCGTGATATAGCCCAATACAGAGGCGCCGCACACCCACTATGCTTCACAGATGAAGTGATGGATCATCAAATCCCTAACGGTTTCAAACCCGTAAACATTGAATCATACGATGGCACAACAGATCCCGTGGTCTAGATCGAGGACTACCTCCTTCATATCCACATGGCCCGCGGTGATGATCTACACGCCATCAAATACCTCCCACTCAAGCTTAAAGGGCTAGCTCGACATTGGCTTAACAGCTTGCCAGCAGAGTCAATTGGTTGTTGCGAAGACATAGAAGCCGCATTCTTCGACAATTTCTAGGGCACTTATGTGCGAACACCAGACGCCGATGACCTAAGCCACATAATTCAGGAGCCAGAAGAATCGGCCAGACAATTCTGGACACGGTTCCTAACCAAGAAAAATCAAATCGTCGACTGTCCAGATGCAGAGGCCCTTGCAGCCTTCAAGCATAACATCCGCGATGAGTGGCTTGCCCGGCACCTAGGACAGGAAAAGCCGAAATCCATGGCAGCCCTCACAACACTCATGACCCGCTTTTGCGCGGGAGAGGACAGCTGGCTAGCTCGTAGTAACAACATGACCAAGAGCCCTGGTAGTTCGGATACCAAGGACAGCAACGGCAGGTCGGATCGCAACAAGCACAAGCACCGCATTAATGGCAATAATGCTGAAGATACGGCAGTTAATGCCGGATTCAGAGGCTCTAAACCCGGTCAGCGGAAAAAGCCATTCAAAAGAAATACTCCAGGCCCGTCCAATTTGGACCGAATACTCGATCGCTCGTGCCAGATACACGGCACCCCCGAAAAGTCAGCCAATCAAACCAACAGGGATTGTTGGGTGTTTAAGCAGGCAGGCAAGTCAAATGCCGAAAACAATGACAAGGGGCTGCATAGCGACGACGAGGAGGAGCCCCGGCCGCCGAACAATAGAGGACAGAAGGGCTTCCCCCCACAAGTGCGGATGGTGAACATGATATACGCAACCCACATACCCAAAAGGGAGTGGAAGCGTGCACTAAGGGACGTATATGCGATGGAGCCAGTCACCCCAAAGTTCAATCCGTGGTCCTCCTGCCCGATCACTTTTGATCGAAGGGACCACCCACTAGTATCCGCCATGGAGGATTCGCCGCATTGGTTCTAGACCCAATCGTTGACGGATTTCACCTCACTAGAGTCCTGATGGACGGCGGCAGCAGCCTAAACCTGCTTTATCAGGATGCAGTGCGCAAAATGGGAATAGACCCTTCAAGGATTAAACCCACAAAGACGACCTTCAAAGACGTCATACCAGGTGTAGAGGCCAACTGTACAGGCCCAGTTACACTTAAAGTGGTCTTCGGATCACCGGATAACTTCCGAAGCGAGGAATCAATCTTCGACATAGTCCCGTTCCGCAGCAGCTATCATGCACTGCTCGAACGAACCGCATTTGCAAAGGTCAATGCGGTGCCGCACAACGCATACCTCAAGCTCAAGATGCCAGGCCCTCGAGGAGTCCATATATGACTACATATACGCACAGAAATGAGTAAACAAAGACACTAGAACATGTCTTCAAAGGCATGAGAGCAGAGGGATTACATGCAATATCCATAACACAAGTTACTGAGGCAAATATACCCTCTTAAAAGGTAGCATTGATGTTCATAAGTACTCCCTCCGTCCCAAAATTCTTGTCTTAGATTTGTCTAGATACGGATGTATCAAGTCACATTTTAGTATTAGATACATCCGTATCTAGACAAATCTAAGACAAGAAATTTGGGACAGAGGGAGTAGTTGAAAGTAATCTATAAGAAATCGGTGTCAACCTCTCGCACGTTTTGGTCAAATGAGGAATTTAGAACCGTCATTTGGCACACTAAAATCACATGCAAGATCACCCAAAAAGTTGTACTACCAGTACTAGTGCTGCGTGTTAGATGAAAAAACACGATCAAGATCGAGAAAAAGATCGTCAACAAGAGACATTACCTGGACTTGCTTAATGAGGGATCCCGGAGAGGGGGGCTTTGTCGGTGTAAAAACCGGCGGATCTCGGGTAGGGGGTCCCGAACTGTGCGTCTAGGCGGATGGTAACAGGAGACAAGGGACACGATGTTTTTACCCAGGTTCGGGCCCTCTCGGTGGAGGTAAAACCCTACTCCTGCTTGATTAATATTGATGATATGGGTAGTACAAGAGTAGATCTACCACGAGATCAAAGAGGCTAAACCCTAGAAGCTAGCCTATGGTATGATTGTTGTTCGTCCTACGGACTAAAACTCTCCAGTTTATATAGACACCGGAGAGGGCTAGGGCTACACAGAGTCGGTTACAATGGTAGGAGATCTACATATCCGTATCGCCAAGCTTTCCTTGCACGCCAAGGAAAGTCCCATCCGGATACGGGACGGAGTCTTCAATCTTGTATCTTAGGAGTCTGGCCAACGGTGATAGTCCGGCCGTCCAGACACCCCCTAATCCAGGACTCCCTCAGTAGCCCCTGAACCAGGCTTCAATGACAACGAGTCCGGCGTGCATATTGTCTTCGGCATTGCAAGGCGGGTTCCTCCTCCGAATTCTTCATAGAAGATTTTGAACACAAGGATAGTGTCTGGCTCTGCAAAACAAGTTCCACATACCACCGTAGAGAGAATAACATTTACACAAGTTCAATCTGCTGATGTATTCCGTGGCGTGACATCACACCATGGCCAGGCCTTTATTCGAATCGTTTTTACTGTTCCACCTCAGCGCGTTTAGCGAAGCGGTTTCCTTGGCACGTCTTGTCAAAGCAGAGATCGTGTCCCCTTATTCCGGGATTCTCATCAATACGGGCGTGGGTAGCCCAACCGCGCCATTGATTACGGTGCTTGGGAGATAAGCGAGTTTCACCAGGCTGGTGGGGACGCATAGTTTCGTCCGTCCATATATAAGGGGATAAGGATCCACCTTTTACCTACGCCTTCTTCCTCCTTTGCTTATCCATTTCCGCGTACTCGAGCTCCAGCGCCCAAGTCTGCACATCTCGCCTCAACCTTCCCCAGCCATGTCCGGAGCGGGAGGCAAGTGGATGGCCTCCTCCGTCATGGAGGGGCACATCAAAAAGTTGAGGAAAGCCGGATACTTGCACAACGACATTGCGCACCGGCTTCCAGACGAGGGGCAGCTCGTCCCCACCCCTAGGCCCCATGAGAGGGTGGTGTTCCTTCCCCATTTCCTCCGCGGACTGGGCTTCCCACTCCACCTATTTGTCCGGGGGCTCATGTTCTACTACGGCCTGGATTTCCATGATCTGGCCCCGAATTTCATCCTCAACATCTCAGCGTTTATTGTTGTGTGCGAGGCCTTCCTCCGCATCAAACCCCACTTCGGCTTATGGCTGAAGACCTTCAATGTCAAGCCGAAGGTAGTGGGCGGCCAGCAGGCGGAATGCGGAGGCGCCATGGTGGGCAAGATGCCCAACGTCATATGGCTCGAGGGCGCCTTCGTGGAAACCATCAAAGGGTGGCAATCGAGGTGGTTCTACATCACCGAGCCGCGTGACCTGAATGGGCAGCAGCCCCCAAATTCAGATCTGGCATTTCTACATGGCTCACCTCTTGGAAAGAGAAGGGCCTGACATGGGGTGATTTGGAAGAGCTGACAGGACTCCAAACTGCGTCCAAAACCTTGTGAACAAGAAGATCAAGCTCGTCAATGCAGTCCAGGTCATGCTCATCCGCCGGATCCTCCCGTACCAACAACGGGCTTTCAACTTGTGGGAGTTTGATCCGGCACATCACCAGACCTAGAGCAGGCTCTTCGACACTACGTACGAAGATGCCTGGAAGGTGCTGTTCAAGGGCACCGAGGCTCCCGCATCCGCTACCGAAGGGAGTCAAGCCGGCGAGGTAAGCTATTTTACCCTTTACGGGACAGTTGTTTTTCATATTTTGACTCTATGCGGGATCTAAACTCCCCTACCTTTGACAGGCCTGGCAGAAGAAGTCCGGGAAGGTTAACTGTCCGGCTCCCTTACCAGAAGACCCAGCGGACGCCCGATTGACGGGCTACTGGTTCCGGCACCTTACGTGGTGCCGGACAAGAAGGACAAGAAAAAGGCCACGGGAACTCGAAGGAGTTCCCGGCGCCAGGTGTTGTCGGACTCATCGTCCGACGACTCCGAGGCAGACTCCTCCCGCGAAGATGGGCAGGAGGAAAAAGGGGCTTCTCCCCCAACGGGGGGAGAGAAGAAAAGGAAGGCCTCCCCAACTGGGGAGGCTGGAGGGTCCAAGAAGGGAAGGACCCTTCCTCCGGACTACTCCACCAACACCGACGACGGCGAAGAGGAGTGGCCACCAAGGGCTAAGCCCCTGGCGGCATCGTAAGTGTCCGGATACCAGAATAATTCATGGCATTTTGTTTGTCGCATAGAATCTCCTAACGCCGAATACAACCCTGCAGCCCGCCCAAGGACGAGCTCCCCGCTTCGTCGAGCGGCTCCCTGGATTCGTCGGATGTGAATAGTACTTCACTTCCAGCCGCCTCCTTTCCTTGTGCTGCTGATGACGCCGAGGTGGGGTCCCAAAAGGGGCCCGACCAGGAGGAGGGGGAGGTCCCGGAGGTGCCGCAAGGCAACCTCCCGGACTTTGGGCACGAGGGGGATCAACCCCCAAAGGGTTCTGAGTTCGGCCCTGGGCCGGACTCCGCACCAGAACCTTTAGTGATTCCGAAGTCCGGTGGGTGGCCCCATTGTAAGAAGGGCAAGACTGCAACACCGGTGACCTTCGTCCAGCCGGAGGCACCGGATAATTTGCTGGAAGCGCTTAATGGCGCCTCCATCGACGAGGAGCACCGCACTGTTATGAGTGCGGTGATCCAGAAAGTTCAGTCCGCCAAGAGCAGGCTGACTGAAGCCTGTACCAGCCTTCTAACAGGCTTTGAGGTATGTAATTAAGATATGCAAAAATAGTACCGCATAGACAGTAGCCCCTGATGCTCAGTTTGGTGTTCGGAAAGAAAAGCCGAACTGGGGATCTAAAAAGATATACGCAGGAGTCTAACATAAGCATGCCAATACGGGAATGCAGGCTGCGCTGCTGACCTCAGCCACACTGACTGCGGAGGTCAATGTATTGAAGCAGAGCCTCGAGCGGTCCGAGAAAGAGCTCGGCCGTGCCAAGAAGCAGCTCGAGGACAAGGAAGGTAAGTAATACCTTATTAAAGTAATACCTTATAGAAAGGATTTGGTTGCAAAAAATGATAGGAATAACGTGAGTATTGTAGGGGCCACGAACGAGGTGGCAACCCTGAAGGTGGCGGTGTCCAAGGCCGAAAAAAGTGCGGCCGCGGAGCGCACCGAGCGAGAGAAGTAGGAGGCGCGGGTGGCGGAGGTGCGGCAAGAGCTCCAGGCTTTCGTGGAAAATCACGAGAGTTTGGAGCATGACTCGAAGACTCGAGAGTCCGAGCTCGCCTTGACTTTTGAGAGTGCCAAAGCCGCTAAGGCCGAAGCCCAGAAGGCCCTCCAGGAGATTGAGGCGATAAAAAAGATAGCGGCGGGTAAGGAATTCTTCATGCAAAGCAAGCATGTAAAAGTGAATTATCTGTTACTTACCCGAATTCGGAGCTCTGCAGGAGCATTCACAGATTGGCCCCATAGTGTGTCCGATGCTGCAGCGTTCTACTGAGCCGAGGAGGGGAGCCCGACGGAAAAGGTGTTCTGGTCTCAGTATGCTGAGGCCGGACATCCGGTGCCCCTGAGCGACCAGCTGAAGCAGCTGGTCAAGCTCCGCAAGGTGGCCGAACAGGCCATGAAGGGCCTCATAGTTCGGCTGTGGCCTAAAGAAGCCATGCCTGGGAGCTACTTCGGTTTGGTGCGGCGGCTGGTGGACGCCTGTCCATGGATTGAAGTCATCAAGCGTTCCTTCTGCATTGAAGGTGCCCGTCGGGCCCTTGCCCACGCTAAAGTGCACTGGGGCAAGATGGACGCCAAGAAGCTTGTGACAGACGCGCCACCACCGGGCAAGGAGTATCGCACGCCTGAGATGTACTATAAGGGTGTCCTGAATGGTGCCCGCCTTATAGCGGGTGAGTGCTCCAAAGATGTAATTTTTGAAGTAGACTCGCATTTGTTATCCTGTACGCTGAAAACTTTGTTCATATGCGCTAAGCAACGCTTGTTAATTTAAAATATTACCTTCTGTGCGGCCGTTTATCAAATTTGAGAGATGGCAAGTCGTTGGCTTCAGCCCCCATGCCACGAGTGCTGGGGTGTTCGAGATAAACTTGAGCGCTCTTGTTCCCATCCTTGGGTCCTTCGAGGGAGGCGCTCAACACAACGAACAAGGCAACCGGACTATAATGCTTGAACACTCCCACTTAGCCATAGAATTCTATAATTTTAAATTTCGGCGAAGCCCCTAGTGTTCGGAAGACTGAATTCGGGGCGCTATCCACGCCTGGGACGGACAAAGCCGACTCCTCGCTCTAAGCAGTATAAGTCTTTAGGGACTCGAAAAACCTCTTGAATAGTGACCGGCTCTCGCCTTATCATGACGGTCAGTTTTAGCTTTCTCCACTAAGGTGCTCAACCCAGCTCAACCGGGGCACAATCACAGTGGTTCTCCCAGCGCTAACTTAGCCGATATAACGGAACGTAAGGTACCGAAACATGGGAGCCGGGCAAACCCAACTATTGACCCAAGACATGATTCGGAGCCGATGCATATAATGTTATAAGTTCGGGGTGCCGCACTTGTTAAAGTGTTCGGACTTATCATACCATATTTTGGGGTACTTAAGCCCCTGGTGTATTTGGCCGTACAAAAGCGTACGGATGCAACATGTCATAAGTGAACATATATAGATAGAAAAGGGAATGCAATAATAGGCAAAAGCGATGCATTGTTTATTCAAAAAATACTGCAATGAAAGCAGAACGATACAAATAGTGCGATAGGGATGGGACTATTTAACATGTCCCCCTCCAGGGGAAGGCTGCGGGATGGTATGTAAAACAGGTATACTGCTCGTAATAGAGACCACCTGGACACTCGACGTAGCTTTTCTGCTTCCCTGGATGTTGCATCGTGAGTTCGGCAATTCTACTGCTGGACAGGGCTTCTGGAAAATGGAGTCCTGAGAATAAGAAAAAAAGAATGACACAATTGGGAGCCCTTGGTGCGGTTGAGCCGCTCTCCGGGCATGCCGTGGACGTGCCCCTACCCCTATGCCCATGGTATCTCTAGAGCGTAGTTATGTACGCGTGGTACTGGTCTCGCGATTTTGCGAGGGCTGGGGTTGGGGCCGCATTGCTACGCGTGATCGGAACGTGCCAGGCGGTCTTGTTGTAGGTTACTCCAGGCGCGCTTGGCGGTGTCCGGACGTTTAGTAGTCGGACTCGAGAATTTCCTTAAGAGGCTGCTTTGTACTTCCACCGCGAGGGCCGCCGTATGCTCCTCCGTTCGGAGAGAGCATTCGGTGTTTCCATTGACCGTGATTACTCCTTGGGGGCCTGGCATTTTGAGCTTGAGATATGCGTAGTGCGGCACCGCATTGAACTTTGCAAATGCGGTTCGTCCGAGCAGTGCGTGATAGCCACTGCGGAACGGGACTATGTCGAAGATTAATTCCCCGCTTCGGAAGTTATCCGGGGATCTGAAGACCACTTCGAGTGTAACTAAGCCTGTGCAGTTGGCCTCTACACCTAGTATGACGCCTTTAAAGGTCATTTTTGTAGGTTTGATCCTTGAGGGGTCTATGCCCATTTTGCGCACTGTATCCTGGTAAAGCAGGTTCAGGTTGCTGCCGCCGTCCATCAGGACTCTAGTGAGGTGAAATCCTCAATGATTGGGTCAAGAACCAATGCGGCGAATCCGCCGTAGCGGATGCTAGTGGGGTGGCCCCTTCGATCAAAAGTGATCGGGCAGGAGGACCACGGGTTGAACTTTGGGGCGACTGGCTCCATCGCATATACGTCCCTCGGTGCACGCTTCCGCTCCCTTTTGGGTGTGTGGGTTGCGTATATCATGTTCACCGTCCGCACTTGTGGGGGAAAGCCCTTCTGTCCTCTATTGTTCGGCGGCCGGGGCTCCTCCTCGTCATCACTATGTAGTCCCTTGTCGTTGTTTTCGGCATTTATCTTGCCTGCCTGCTTGAACACCCAACAGGCCCTGTAGGTGTGGTTGGATGGTTTTTCGGGGGTGCCATGTATCTGGCACGAGCGATCGAGTATTCTGTCCAAATTGGACGGGCCCTGAGTATTTCTTTTGTATGGATTTTTCCGCTGACCGGGTTTAGATCCTCTGAATCCGGCATTGACTGTCATATCTTCAGTATTATCGCCATTAGTGCGGCGCTTGTGCTTATTTCGACGCGACCTGCCGTTGCTGTCCTTGGTATCCGAACTACCAGGGTTTTTGGTCAGGTTGTTACTGCGAGCTAGCCAGCTGTCCTCTCCCGTGCAGAAGCGGGTCATGAGTGATGTGAGGGCTACCATGGATTTCGGCTTTTCCTGTCCTAGGTGCCGGGCAAGCCACTCGTCGTGGATGTTATGTTTGAAGGCTGCAAGGGCCTCTGCATCCGGATAGTCAACGATTTGATTTTTCTTGGTTAAGAACCGTGTCCAGAATTGTCTAGCCGATTCATCTGGCTGCTGAATTATGTGGCTTAGGTCATCAACGTCTGGTGGTCGCACATATGTGCCCTGGAAGTTATCAAGGAATGCGGCTTCCAGGTCTTCCCAACAACCAATTGATTCTGCTGGCAAGCTGTTGAGTCAATACCGAGCTGGTCCTTTAAGCTTGAGTGGGAGGTATTTGATGGCGTGTAGATAATCACCGCGGGCCATGTGGATGTGAAGGAGATAGTCCTCGATCCAAACCGCAGGATCTGTTGTGCCGTGGTATGATTCAATGTTTACGGGTTTGAAACCCTCGGGGATTTGATGATCCATTACTTCGTCTGTGAAGCATAGTGGGTGTGCGGCGCCTCTGTATTGGGCTATATCACGACGCAGCTCAAATGAGCTTTGTCTACTATGTTCGGCCCGGCCGGAATTGCTGTATCCGGCATGACGGTTGTCATCACGTATCGTGGGGTGCCCACGCGATCCGTAGATTGATCTTATTTGTCTTACCTTGTCCTCCAATATGTCTCACAAGTCTGGCGCATTCCCCCATGGCTTTGTACTTTTCGAGCGACGCCGGGGTGTGGCTTTAGCGGCGGGCCTAGAGGCCTCTCTGTCGCAGCCACGAGGTGGCCGGTCGGCCGCATCATGCACTGGTGATGTAGGTTTGGGTGCTTCCTCCTCTAATTGGGGTAGCAGCCTGCGTTTTGGGTAGCTCTTGGAGGGGCGATCGAGTTTGTACTCTTCGGCTGCAAGGACTTCGGTCCATCTGTCAGCTAGCAAGTCTTGGTCAGCTCTAAGCTGCTGCTGCTTTTTCTTGAGGCTGCTTGCTGTGGCCATAAGCCTGCGCTTGAAACACTCTTATTCGACGGGATCCTCGGGCACGACAAATTCGTCGTCGTCGAGGCTTGCTTCATCGTCGGAGGGAGGCATATAATTATCATCCTCTACCTCTCTGTTCTCCTCTCTATCATGAGGGTTGGCTTCTCCCTCCTCCTGTGCTGAATCCTGCTGGAGGGGGTTGTCTTCGACACTGTCTGGGGTATTATTATCTCCCGTGCCGGAATCACCGTTTTTGCTGTGGCGGGATTTAGAGCGGCGCCGCTGACGCCGACGCTTGGGCTGTTTCTTAGAGGGGTCATCCTCCGCTGTTCCATTGCCATTTCCATCTTTTGGGATGTCCACCATGTGTATGTCGTATGACGAGGTGGCCTTCCAGTGCCCTATAGGCGTTGGTTCTTGGTTGTCTCCTACATCGTCGTCCATACCGTCGATGTCCTCGGAGTCGAAGTCGAGCATGTCGGTTAAATCATCGACAGTAGCTACAAAGTGGGTGGTGGGTGGGCATTGAATTTCTTCGTCGTCTGCATCCCAACCTTCCTGACCATATTCCGGCCAGGGCTCTCCTGATAAAGAGAGAGACTTTAGTGAATTCAGGATGTCGCCAAAGGGCGAGTGCTGAAAGATGTTCGTGGCAGTGAACTCCATAACCGGGGCCCAATTGGATTTGATTGGCAGGGGCGCGGGAGGTTCGGAGTCCGGAGAGGAGTCCGGCACCTCAGAGTCACGGGCTTTGCGAAGGATAGGATGGTGTTCGGCTCAATCGCCGTAGAGATCGTAGCCCCCGAGGCGGTGTCCAGCCACTCGTCCTCGAACGGTGAAGTTGGCTCTGAGCTAGGGGTCGGAGCGGACACTGGTGCGGCCGCGAGGGTACTGTTCGGCGGCAGAGCTAGATCATACCCATCGAGACAGTGCGGCGTGCTTGGCTGTGGCTCGAATCCGTCGAAGATCAAGTCTCTGCGGATGTCAGCCGTGTAGTTCAAACTCCCAAATCTGACCTGATGGCCAGGGGCGTAGCTTTCAATCTGCTCCAGATGGCCAAGTGAATTGGCCCGCAGTGCAAAGCTGCCGAATACGAAGATATGTCCGGGGAGAAAAGTCTCACCCTGGACCGCATCGTTGCTGATGATCGAAGGAGCCATCGGGCCTAAAAGTGACATCACAGAGGAACTCTCAATGAAAGCACCAATGGCGGTGTCAAAACCGGCGGATCTCGGGTAGGGGGTCCCGAACCATGCGTCTAGGCGGATGGTAACAGGAGACAAGGGACACGATGTTTTTACCCAGGTTCGGGCCCTCTCGGTGGAGGTAAAACCCTACTCCTGCTTGATTAATATTGATGATATGGGTAGTACAAGAGTAGATCTACCACGAGATCAAAGAGGCTAAACCCTAGAAGCTAGCCTATGGTATGATTGTTGTTCGTCCTACGGACTAAAACTCTCTGGTTTATATAGACACCGGAGAGGGCTAGGGCTACACAGAGTTGGTTACAATGGTAGGAGATCTACATATCTGTATCGCCAAGCTTGCCTTCCACGCCAAGGAAAGTCCCATCCGGACACGGGACGGAGTCTTCAATCTTGTATCTTCATAGTCTAGGAGTCCGGCCAACGGTGATAGTCCGGCCATCGGGACACCCCCTAACCCAGGACTCCCTCAGGCTTGGAGAGGGCGATGGCTTTGAGCTTGTCTGCGTTAGTCTCGGCGGGGTGCTTGCACTTCTTCGTACCATGAGCCTCGACGGTTGTGGCCAGAGCCATAGACATCACGTCGGCCGGTGCTCCGGCGTCCATCCAAGAGAGGAAGCTAAGAGAGAAGAGTGAAAGGAGGAACAAGATGAGGGAGAAGCGAAGCGAGTAGGGGTTTTCTTCAAGAGAGGAAGCTGAGAGTGAAGGGTGAAATGATGGTTGCTTCGTCCATCCAACTTACTACTGGAAAGGAGGGGGTTTTGTGATTTGACGGCTCATTGGGCATTACTGCGGCAGTTCGATCGGGGTAGTCTACTGTTACTCTACTACGGAGTACTTTAGTGCATGGCTGGTGGACCCAGGTGCTGGCTGTCCAACACATCAGCGAAAGTGAGTAATTTAATGCATGGCTGGAGGAGGATCCGCACGATAGAGCGTGTCCCCTATTTTTCATTCTGAAGAAAAAAATGATTACATTAAGCGTTTCCACTCTTACGATGGAGGAGTGTGAAACACGACAGCCACTTGAACATACACAGTGCTACTACTACTAGGCATGTGCAGTGGTTCATACGTCAGTACTACACAATCTTGTTGCTAGTGTAGTAAGATATGACGATAACAAATGATGTTGTGCGCATGTCAACTACTCCTATATGTAACATAGTATCGCTTTTTCGACTGTTCGGTCGAGAATGAACGGTGAGATCAATGTTAACAGAGCTAGGTCCACAGTGCACGGAGAGTACGGTGCTATAGTACTCCACGAAACATGAACCATATGAAGCACATCCAATAGTGTTAGACAGGGTGTATGAAGGGTGCACGGGATGGGAGCAAAAGTTCCCTTCTCGACCCACTTTTGGGTGTTTGGCAGAGTGCATGAAGGGTGCTTGAGTCCACACTAGTAGGTTGACAAAAATACACGAAGAGGAAACAACTATATTGAGTTGAGAATGCAACCAAACACACCCACACGCTTTGTGCTACAGTGACTGATCTGCACCGTCTGAGTTTGATCCAACGGTCATGTTGCACCGAGACATGGACATGCCCATGCAGAGGGCACCTAAACACCACCGAAGTCCCTCTGCTTCTCGAGGCGCACGACATTGGTGATGCAGGGTGCAACCGCCCGCAGTGCCCGCTCCCGGTCAACGGGAGCCAGCTCGTCAAAGACGTCGTCCAATGGCACAAATGGATTCCGGTGACAGAGCCCTGAAAGGATTCGCCCGGCAACGGCGACGGCAGCCCGCAACCCCTCCTTGTCCAGCTCAGCCCCCACCATCGCACGGAGACGGCTCAGCTCCTCGGAGATATAGGTGAAGAAGGAGACCAGGTCAGGAAGCCGCAGCTCATTGAAGTCGACCGGGTGGTTGAACGGGTTTAGCCCGACGGCCGTCATCGTTGCGCTGGCACGACGGTAGGCATCGCGCAGCCGCAACACGTGCGTGGCAACTTGGTTCACCAAGTGGCTGAGGCGATCCTGGACCTCGTCACGATCGGCCTGCTCGCGCTCCAGCCGAATCCCCTGACGGCCTATCGTATCTCCCTCTTTCTGCAGCAACGCCGCCGACGCCTCGAGCATCTTTGTGGTGGACGCATGCCGCTTTTGAAGCTCCGTGAACTCCTGCACATAACAGAGGAGCATGGCACTCCTCTCCTCCTTGACCTCACGGAGCTCCACGTCCTTGGCCCTAAGCTCCGCATCCTTGGCATGGAGCTCCTGTGTCAGGCGCCTCACCTCAGACTCCGTGATCTGCTACGCCGCCATGGCACCAGGTAGAAGCAATGGGGAGAGGAAGCAAAGGGGGCAAAACGGCTGAAACGCAATGCAATCTATGGGAAGGCGGAGGGAGCCAGCCGAGGAGCGGGGAATCTTTTGGTTTTCACCATGGTAAAACACCAGTCGACGACTTCTCAGATCAGGGAGCAGTGGGTTTTTACAGGCGGAGTCATCGTGACTAATTGATGCCGCGCCTGCTCCCGTAAATCAAAAAATTAAAAATCCTGTCGCGCCTGCTCCCGTCAATCAAAAAATTAAAAATCCTGCCGCACCCAAACACCAGAGCAACGCCGCGGTGGATATTTAAATTTACCTGCCGGCAAGTAGATAAAAAAAGGGGTGAAAAAACAAATGTGGCGGCGGCCTAGCTAATCGGTCGAACTAGCCAAACTAGCTAGCCACCGTGCTTCACTGATGTACTCGGTGGGAAAGGTGGTCTTTTGTGATTTGATGACTCATTTACTTGCTTCGGCGCTATGACCGAGGAGGACCCAGAAAACGCGCGGTAGGGCGTCCCACGTCAGGAAGAATATATGCGTGCACCACCCGGGAGGACCCCGAAACCGCGCGGTAGGGTGTGCCACGTCTCGACACGGAGGAAAAATGTGCGTGTAAAAATATACTGTATCAGACGTAGTACCTATGGTTCGACCTCGAGACCCAGCCAGTCGGTCGAAAACACCCCACCAGCCACACAGCTTCATCATGCAAACGTGGCACGGTTAGCTCCGTCTCGACCAGCCACAACGTCTCTTGTTCTAGGCGATTCTTCTATTTTCCAAGCTTTTTTTTAGTTGTAATAACACCACGGCAAGCTAGTGCCGCTCTTCGTGTGTGCCCGTGCAAAGGTTAGACGATCGAGATAAGTGAGATTGAGATCGCAGACCTGGGACCCACTAGTAAGTGAGACAACGGTCATGCAAATGTTGACAAGGCACTCCCTTTACTCTACTCAACGCAAGTACTGTATAAAATCAAGTTATGGGACAAAGCCAACAATCGTTCATTTTTCAGGCTATCGACTTACGCTTTGTAGTCCAAGTTGCCAGTTCGAATCTCGTCTTTCAAATTTGTTAGTTTTAGGTCCAAATTTGATTAATGACAAGTGGGACCCCCGTGTGTTGTTCCGATATTTCAGTGTAGGATGGTTTTTTTGAACAAACACTTTGCGCGGTTAGACAAGTAACAACACGAGTTACATGTATTTTGCAAATTTACGAACAAAAATGACAGCGACATAGAATATGACATCCACCCCGCAGCTTAGATACTATGGAGATACAAGTTTTTACACCGTTGGAAGTGAGATCCAATGGCTTGGGAGTAGTCTTTGTAATTACGCGCAATTTCAAAACTCTCCAAAGGTTTTTTTGCAAATAAAACATTCAGGCCTCGTGTGTGCCGCTGCATCTTCGATCCAACGGCTCCCCGGTGCTCATATTAGGTGCTCCCCGTAGCTTAATTACCCGCTGCGATGATATGAGCATCTAGGTCGTATGATCAGTGATCAAATGGCACATGCGTAGTACTTGTACTTTCTGCGCATTTCCCAAACTCTATCAGCTGTATATTGCAAAAACATTCAAACCTCCTACTGTGGGCCGTTAGATCTCAGTGAACTCGTATCACCATAGAATCTACGGTGCGGGAGCACCTCATACTCTCCCGTTCGAGAAAACATAAGGTGCTATCGCAGCTTGGATACTACGGTGATACGAGCTTGGAGGTCGTTTGATCTGAGATCCAATGGCATCTGAGCAGTCTTTGTGCTTGTAAGCAGCGGCCGAACTCTTTTGGGGCTTTTCTGCAAAAAACCATTCGAACCACCAAGGAGGTGTTGGGTCATAAATCCAACGCCTCCGAAGAGCTTGTATCACCAAAGCATCTAAGGTGTGGTAGCACATGATATTCTTGCATACAAGAGAATATGATGTCCTCCTTCATCTTAGATGCTATGGTGATACGAGCTTCGAGGTCGTTGGTGTTAGGGAACGTAGTAATTTCAAAATTTTCCTACGCACACGCAAGATCATGGTGATGATATAGCAACGAGGGGAGAGTGTCGTCTACGTACCCTTGTAGACCGAAGCGGAAGCGTTGACACAGCGTAGTGGAAGTAGTCGTACGTCTTCCCGGTTCAACCGATCCAGGCACCGTTACTCCGGCACCTCCGAGTTCTTGACACACGTACAGCTCGATGACGCACCCTCGATCTCCAATCCAGTAGAGGCCCTGAGGGGGAGTTCCGTCAGCACGATGGCGTGGTGACGATCTTGATGTTCTCCTGTCGCAGAGCTTCGCCTAAGCACCGCTACAATATGACCGAGGTGTAATATCGTGGAAGGGGGCACCGCACACGGCTAAGGAACGATCAATGATCAACTTGTGTGTTCTAGGGTGCCCCCCTACCCCCGTATATAAAGGAGGGAGGGAGGAGGTGGCCGGCCCAAGGAGGGGGCGCGCCATAGGAGGAGGAAACCTACTCCAAGTAGGTTTCCCCTCTTTTTCCTTATCTTATTTGGAGGGGGAAGGAAGGAGTACTAGTAGTAGGAAGGAGTACTAGTAGTAGGAAAGGAAGGGGGGAAGGAGAAAGGAAAGGGGGGGCCGGCCCCCCTCCCCAATTCGGATTGGGCTTGGGGGGGCGCGCCCCCCTCCCTTGCTCCTTCTCCCTTCCTCCTACATGGGCCCAATAAGGCCCATATACTTCCCGGGGGGTTCCGGTAACCTCCCGGAGCTCCGGTATATTCCCAAACTCTTCCGGAACCTTTCCGGTGTCCAAATATATCCGTCCAATATATCAATCTCTATGTCTCGACCATTTCGAGACTCCTTGTCATGTCCGTGACCATATCCGGGACTCCGAACAAACTTAGGTACATCAAAATACATAAACTCATAATATAATTGTCATCGAAACCTTAAGCGTGCGGACCCTACGGTTCGAGAACGATGTAGACATGACTGAGACATGTCTCTGGTCAATAACCAATAGCGGGACCTGGATGCCCATATTGGTTCCTACATATTCTACGAAGATCTTTCATCGGTCAAACCGCACAACAACATACGTTGTTCCCTTTGTCATCGGTATGTTACTTGTCCGAGATTCGATCATCGGTATCTAATACCTAGTTCAATCTCGTTACCGACAAGTCTCTTTACTCATTCTGTAATACTTCATCTCATAACAAACTCATTAGTTACATGCTTGCAAGGCTTAGGTGATGAGTATTACCGAGAGGGCCCAGAGATACCTCTCCGACAATCGGAGTGACAAAACCTAATCTCGAATTATGCTAACTCAACATGTACCTTCGGAGACACCTGTAGTACTCCTTTATAATCACCTAGTTACGTTGTGACGTTTGGTAGTACCCAAAGTGTTCCTCCGGTAAACGGGAGTTACACAATTCTCATAGTTACAGGAACATGTATAAGTCATGAAGGAAGCAATAGCAGAATACTAAACGATCAAGTGCTAAGCTAACGGGATGGGTCATGTCAATCACATCATTCTCCTAATGATGTGATCCCATTAATCAAATGACAACACATGTCTATGGTTAGGAAACATAACCATCTTTGATTAATGAGCTAGTCAAGTAGAGGCATACTAGTGACTATATGTTTGTCTATGTATTCACACATGTATCATGTTTCCGGTTAATACAATTCTAGCATGAATAATAAACATTTATCATGATATGAGGAAATAAATAATAACTATATTATTGCCTCTAGGGCATATTTCCTTCAGTCTCCCACTTGCACTAGAGTCAATAATCTAGATTACACACTAATGATTCTAACACCCATGGAGTCTTGGTGCTGATCATGTTTTGCTCGTGAGAGAGGCTTAGTCAATGGGTCTGCAACATTCAGATCCGTATGTATCTTGCAAATCTCTATGTCTCCCACTTGGACTTGGTCCCGAATGGAATTGAAGCGTCTCTTGATGTGCTTGGTCCTCTTGTGAAATCTGGATTCCTTTGCTAAGGCAATTGCACCAGTATTGTCACAGAAGATCTTCATTGGTCCCGATGCACTAGGTATGACACCTAGATCGGAAATGAACTCCTTCATCCAGACTCCTTCATTTGCTGCTTCAGAAGCAGCTATGTACTCCGCTTCACATGTAGATCCCGCTACGACGCTTTGTTTTGAACTGCACCAACTTACAGCTCCACCGTTTAATATAAACACGTATCCTGTTTGCGATTTAGAATCGTCCGGATCAGTGTCAAAGCTTGCATCGACGTAACCATTTACGACTAGCTCTTTGTCACCTCCATATATGAGAAACATATCCTTAGTCCTTTTCAGGTATTTCAGGATGTTCTTGACCGCTGTCCAGTGATCCACTCCTGGATTACTTTGGTACCTACCTGCCAAGCTTATTGCTAAGCATACGTCAGGTCTGGTACATAGCTTTGCATACATGATAGAGCCTATGGCTGAAGCATAGGGAACATCTTTCATTTTCTCTCTATCTTCTGCTGTGGTCGGGCATTGAGTTTGACTCAACTTCACACCTTGTAGCACAGGCAAGAATCCTTTCTTTGCCTGATCCATTTTGAACTTTTCAAAATTTTGTCAAGGTATGTGCTTTGTGAAAGTCCTATTAAGCGTCTTGATCTATCTCTATAGATCTTGATGCCCAATATGTAAGCAGCTTCACCGAGGTCTTTCATTGAAAAACTTTTATTCAAGTATCCCTTTATGCTATCCAGAAATTCTATATGATTTCCAATTAATAATATGTCATCAACATATAAAACTAGAAATACTACAGAGCTCCCACTCACTTTCTTGTAAATACAGGCTTCTCCAAAAGTCTGTATAAAACCATATGCTTTGATCACACTGTCAAAGCGTTTATTCCAACTCCGAGATGCTTGCACCAGTCCATAAATGGAACGCTGGAGCTTGCACACTTTGTCAGCACCTTTTGGATCAACAAAACCTTCTGGCTGCATCATATACAACTCTTCTTCTAGAAATCCATTCAAGAATGCAGTCTTGACATCCATTTGCCAAATTTCATAATCATGAAATGCAGCAATAGCCAACATGATTCGGACAGACTTAAGCATTGCTACGGGTGAGAAAGTCTCATCGTAGTCAACCCCTTGAACTTGTCGAAAACCTTTTGCAACAAGTCGAGCTTTGTAGACAGTAACATTACCATCAGCGTCAGTCTTCTTCTTAAAGATCCATTTATTCTCAATGGCTTGCCGATCATCGGGCAAGTCAACCAAAGTCCATACTTTGTTTTCATACATGGATCCTATCTCAGATTTCATGGCCTCTAGCCATTTTGCGGAATCTGGGCTCATCATCGCTTCCTCATAGTTCGTAGGTTCATCATGGTCAAGTAACATGACTTCCAGAATAGGATTTCCGTACCACTCTGGTGCGGATCTTACTCTGGTAGACCTACGAGGTTTAGTAGAAACTTGATCTGAAGTTTCATGATCAATATCATTAGCTTCCTCACTAATTGGTGTAGTTGTCACAGGAACCGGTTCTTGTGATGAACTACTTTCCAATAAGGGAGTAGATACAGTTATCTCATCAAGTTCTACTTTCCTCCCACTCACTTCTTTCGAGAGAAACTCCTTCTCTAGAAAGGATCCGAATTTAGCAACGAAAATCTTGCCCTCAGATCTGTGATAGAAGGTGTACCCAATAGTCTCCTTTGGGTATCCTATGAAGACACATTTCTCCGATTTGGGTTCGAGCTTATCTGGTTGAAGTTTCTTCACATAAGCATCGCAGCCCCAAACTTTGAGAAACGACAACTTTGGTTTCTTGCCAAACCACAGTTCATAAGGCATCGTCTCAACGGATTTTGATGGTGCCCTATTTAACGTGAATGCGGCCGTCTCTAAAGCATAACCCCAAAACGATAGCGGTAAATCGGTAAGAGACATCATAGATCATACCATATCAAGTAAAGTACAATTACGACGTTCGGACACACCATTTCGTTGTGGTGTTCCAGGGGGCGTGAGTTGCGAAACTATTCCACATTGTTTCAAATGTAAACCAAACTCGTAACTCAAATATTCTCCTCCACGATCAGATCGTAGAAACTTTATTTTCTTGTTACGATGATTTTCTACTTCACTCTGAAATTCTTTGAACTATTAAAATGTTTCAGACTTGTGCTTCATCAAGTAGATATACCCATATCTGCTCAAATCATCTGTGAAGGTGAGAAAATAACGATATCCGCCACGAGCCTCAACATTCATCGGGCCACATACATCTGTATGTATGATTTCCAACAAATCTGTTGCTCTCTCCATAGATCCGGAGAACGGTGTTTTGGTCATCTTGCCCATGAGACACGGTTCGCAAGTACCAAGTGATTCATAATCAAGTGATTCCAGAAGTCCATCAGTATGGAGTTTCTTCATGCGTTTTACACCGATATGACCTAAACGGCAGTGCCACAAATATGTTGCACTATCATTATCAACTCTGCATCTTTTCGCTTCAACATTATGAATATGTGTATTACTACTATCGAGATTCAATAAAAATAGACCACTCTTCAAGGGTGCATGACCATAAAAGATATTACTCATATAAATAGAACAACCATTATTCTCTGATTTAGATGAATAACCGTCTCGCATCAAACAAGATCCAGATATAATATTCATGCTCAACGCAGGCACCAAATAACAATTATTCAGGTCTAAAACTAATCCCGATGGTAGATGTAGAGGTAGCGTGCCGACCGCGATCACATCGACTTTGGAACCATTTCCCACGCGCATCGTCACCTCGTCCTTAGCTAATCTTCGCTTAATCCGTAGTCCCTGTTTCGAGTTGCAAATGTTAGCAACAGAACCAGTATCAAATACCCAGGTGCTACTGCGAGCATTAGTAAGGTACACATCAATAACATGTATATCACATATACCTTTGTTCACTTTGCCATCCTTCTTATCCGCCAAATACTTGGGGCAGTTCCGCTTCCAGTGTCCAGTCTGCTTGCAGTAGAAGCACTCAGTTTCAGGCTTAGGTCCAGACTTAGGTTTCTTCTCTTGAGCAGCAACTTGTTTGCTGTTCTTTTTGAAGTTCCCCTTCTTCTTCCCTTTGCCCCTTTTCTTGAAACTAGTGGTCTTGTTGACCATCAACACTTGATGCTCCTTTTTGATTTCTACCTCCGCGGCTTTCAGCATCGCGAAGAGCTCGGGAATAGTCTTGTTCATCCCTTGCATATTATAGTTCATCACAAAGCTCTTGTAGCTTGGTGGCAGTGATTGGAGAATTCTGTCAATGACGCTATCATCCGGAAGATTAACTCCTAGTTGAATCAAGTGATTATTATACCCAGACATTTTGAGTATATGCTCACTGACAGAACTGTTCTCCTCCATCTTGCAGCTGTAGAACTTATTAGAGACTTCATATCTCTCAATCCGGGCATTTTCTTGAAATATTAACTTCAACTCCTGGAACATCTCATATGCTCCATGACGTCCAAAACGTCGTTGAAGACCCGGTTCTAAGCCGTAAAGCATGGCACACTGAACTATAGAGTAGTCATCAGCTTTGCTCTGCCAGACGTTCTTAACGTCGTCAGTTGCATCAGCAGCAGGCCTGGCACCCAGCGGTGCTTCCAAGACGTAACTCTTCTGTGCAGCAATGAGGATAATCCTCAGGTTACGGACCCAGTCCGTGTAATTGCTACCATCATCTTTCAACTTTGCTTTCTCAAGGAACGCATTAAAATTCAACGGAACAACAGCACGAGCCATCTATCTACAAACAAACATAGACAAGCAAAATACTATCAGATACTAAGTTCATGATAAATTTAAGTTCAATTAATCATATTACTAAAGAACTCCCACTTAGACAGACATCTCTCTAGTCATCTAAGTGATTACGTGATCCAAATCAACTAAACCATGTCCGATCATCACGTGAGATGGAGTAGTTTCAATGGTGAACATCTCTATGTTGATCATATCTACTATATGATTCACGCTCGACCTTTCGGTCTCCGTGTTCCGAGGCCATATCTGTATATGCTAGGCTCGTCAAGTATAACCTGAGTATTCCGCGTGTGCAACTATTTTGCACCCGTTGTATTTGAACGTAGAGCCTATCACACCCGATCATCACGTGGTGTCTCAGCATGAAGAACTATCGCAACGGTGCATACTCAGGGAGAACACTTCTTGATAATTAGTGAGAGATCATCTTAAAATGCTACCGTCAATCAAAGCAAGATAAGATGCATAAAGGATAAACATCACATGCAATCAATATAAGTGATATGATATGGCCATCATCATCTTGTGCTTGTGATCTCCATCTTCAAAGCACCGTCGTGATCACCATCGTCACCGGCGCGACACCTTGATCTCCATCGTAGCATCGTTGTCGTTACGCCATCTATTGCTTCTACGACTATCGCTACCGCTTAGTGATAAAGTAAAGCAATTACAGGGCGTTTGCATTTCATACAATAAAGCGACAACCATATGGCTCCTGCCAGTTGCCGATAACTTCGGTTACAAAACATGATCATCTCATACAATAAAATATAGCATCACGTCTTGGCCATATCACATCACAACATGCCCTGCAAAAACAAGTTAGACGTCCTCTACTTTGTTGTTGCAAATTTTACGTGGCTGCTACGGGCTTCAGAAAGAACCAATCTTACCTACGCATCAAAACCACAACGATAGTTTGTCAAATAGACTCCGTTTTAACCTTCACAAGGACCGGGCGTAGCCACACTTGGTTCAACTAAAGTTGGAGAAACTGACACCCGCTAGTCACTTGTGTGCAAAGCACGATGGTAAAACCAGTCTCGCGTAAGCGTACGCGTAATGTCGGTCTGGGCCGCTTCATCCAACAATACCGCTGAACCAAAGTATGACATGCTGGTAGGCAGTATGACTTATATCGTCCACAACTCACTTGTGTTCTACTCGTGCATATAACATCAAACCATAAAAACCTAGGCTCGGATGCCACTGTTAGGGAACGTAGTAATTTCAAAATTTTCCTACGCACACGCAAGATCATGGTGATGATATAGCAACGAGGGGAGAGTGTCGTCTACGTACCCTTGTAGACCGAAGCGGAAGCGTTGACACAGCGTAGTGGAAGTAGTCGTACGTCTTCCCGGTTCAACCGATCCAGGCACCGTTACTCCGGCACCTCCGAGTTCTTGACACACGTACAGCTCGATGACGCACCCTCGATCTCCAATCCAGTAGAGGCGCCGAGGGGGAGTTCCGTCAGCACGACGGCGTGGTGATGATATTGATGTTCTCCTGTCGCAGAGCTTCGCCTAAGCACCGCTACAATATGACCGAGGTGTAATATCGTGGAAGGGGGCACCGCACACGGCTAAGGAACGATCAATGATCAACTTGTGTGTTCTAGGGTGCCCCCCTACCCCCGTATATAAAGGAGGGAGGGAGGAGGTGGCCGGCCCAAGGAGGGGGCGCGCCATAGGAGGAGGAAACCTACTCCAAGTAGGTTTCCCCTCTTTTTCCTTATCTTATTTGGAGGGGGAAGGAAGGAGTACTAGTAGTAGGAAGGAGTACTAGTAGTAGGAAAGGAAGAGGGGGAAGGAGAAAGGAAAGGGGGGCCGGCCCCCCTCCCCAATTCGGATTGGGCTTGGGGGGGCGCGCCCCCCTCCCTTGCTCCTTCTCCCTTCCTACTACATGGGCCCAATAAGGCCCATATACTTCCCGGGGGGTTCCGGTAACCTCCCGGAGCTCCGGTATATTCCCAAACCTTTCCGGAACCTTTCCGGTGTCCAAATATATATGTCCAATATATCAATCTTTATGTCTCGACCATTTCGAGACTCCTTGTCATGTCCGTGATCATATTCGGGACTCCGAACAAACTTAGGTACATCAAAATACATAAACTCATAATATAATTGTCATCGAAACCTTAAGCGTGTGGACCCTACGGTTCGAGAATGATGTAGACATGACTGAGACATGTCTCTGGTCAATAACCAATAGCGGGACCTGGATGCCCATATTGGTTCCTACATATTCTGCGAAGATCTTTTATCGGTCAAACCGCACAACAACATACGTTGTTCCCTTTGTCATCGGTATGTTACTTGTCCGAGATTCGATCATCGGTATCTAATACCTAGTTCAATCTCGTTACCGACAAGTCTCTTTACTCGTTCTGTAATACTTCATCTCATAACAAACTCA
Organism: Triticum timopheevii; assembly: GCA_963921465.1. Classification (NCBI taxonomy): domain Eukaryota; kingdom Viridiplantae; phylum Streptophyta; class Magnoliopsida; order Poales; family Poaceae; genus Triticum; species Triticum timopheevii. The sequence continues at coordinate 354,190,196 of OY997264.1, forward strand.
TTAGTTACATGCTTGCAAGGCTTAGGTGATGAGTATTACCGAGAGGGCCCAGAGATACCTCTCCGACAATCGGAGTGACAAAACCTAATCTCGAATTATGCTAACTCAACATGTACCTTCGGAGACACCTGTAGTACTCCTTTATAATCACCCAGTTACGTTGTGACGTTTGGTAGTACCCAAAGTGTTCCTCCGGTAAACGGGAGTTACACAATTCTCATAGTTACAGGAACATGTATAAGTCATGAAGGAAGCAATAGCAGAATACTAAACGATCAAGTGCTAAGCTAACGGGATGAGTCATGTCAATCACATCATTCTCCTAATGATGTGATCCCATTAATCAAATGACAACACATGTCTATGGTTAGGAAACATAACCATCTTTGATTAATGAGCTAGTCAAGTAGAGGCATACTAGTGACTATATGTTTGTCTATGTATTCACACATGTATCATGTTTCCGGTTAATACAATTCTAGCATGAATAATAAACATTTATCATGATATGAGGAAATAAATAATAACTTTATTATTGCCTCTAGGGCATATTTCCTTCAGTTGGATATGGGATCAAAGGGCATCTAAGTAGTTTTTGTACAAATTGTGTGTAATTCTCAAACTCATCAAGGTTTCCTGCAAAAAAATATTAAGACACATCATGTGAGCTGCTATATCTCAGATCTACAAGCTCCAAGCAACTCGTATCGGCATATAGCACCTAAGGTATGGGGGCACATGATATTCTCCCAGGGAGGAGGGGTGGGGGTGCACAACCAATCGGTGGTTGGGAGGGCGGGGACAAATATAATCTAAACAACCCTAAATAGAGATCCACAATTTTATCTAAGGTCGAGGGATTGACCCCCGACAATCATAGCTCCGCCTAAACACTACATTTGCATGTACTGTAGTACTAGACTTAATATTCATGTTTCAGTTTCATGTTCATTTTAAATATTGAACTGAGGACCATGGATGTCTTACATTTTACTCCATTCGTTCCTAAATATTAGTCTTTTTAGAGGCTTCAAATGGACTGGCACATACGGATGTATATAGACATATTTTAGAGTCTAGATTCACTCATTTTGCTCCGTATGTAGTCACTTGTTGAACTCTCTAAAAGACTAATATTTAGGAATAGAAGGAGTATTTTTGAATTCGTGTCATACATGCATGGTTTGGAAAAATAGATGCACTATACTTATTGGATTGTTGTTGTGTTCGTGCGTGTGTGTCTCTGTGTGGTCATGTGCTTGATACATACATTGTTTTCTCACCTCCATATTGTTCATCTTTTAAATTTGAATTTGCATTGGAAAACTTACTAGGGATACCATGAAATGTGAAATCCACGTTGAGATCACTATATCAGAAACTCACTCTAATTCAACCACTCATCATAAATCAATTACCACGTCGAGATTAGTATTTGCAAGGAAAATACGGGTATTGTAATACACATAGATTCGTTCGGCAATTTAAAAGGTTCCTTTTGTATTCTCGAATGGTAGGACCCAACGGCGTACCAGCCAGACCTTGGCTCGTGTTGATCCTAAAAAAACGGGCTCGTGTCCTTCGGTGGCGTGCGTGGTACGCACATTAGGCAACCCCAACCAGTTGAGCCTCAGCATTTCAAGTCCAAATATCTAGTGGCCAGAATTCTAGCCCTAGGAAATTCCCCTCATGTCCCTGGTCCATAATGACTACTGATGAACAACAGAGGGATGCTTTAGTAATTAGACAACGTTACCTACGGTGCCGAGCACGGTTCAATTCCCTCGGCCGCCGCTCGTCAAGGTCACCCGTCAACTACATTGCCTAGTACTACTACTACTACACTAGGATGAGCACAGAATTGAGCCCGTTTGTTCGTGCCTAGTACTTGAGTTAATATATCAGGTACGGAGGGATTATCCTTTTACTCCCTCCTTTCCGGTTTATAGGGCTTATCTCAAAATTTTAGTTTTCCCATTTTATAAGTCTCAATTTGGTTGTTCCCCATCACATGTTCAGATTTCAAGGTGCAATAAATCATTACATGCAAGTATTAAGAGAAAATTGACTAATGCATGTACTTTATGCATGCATGCATTGCAATTAATGCATTCGTAAACACAATTTTTGAGGAAAACAAGCGCATTAATTGAGTGGTTTTGCAAACTACAACAATTGTTCCACCACTCACCATCTACCTTGGTTGGTGAGATTTTTGAATTGAGCCTATAAACCGGAAAGGAGGTAGTACTCTACATATATAACTTGTCTGAAATCTAACTAAGCAAAATGTTTGACCAAATCCTTTCTTAAGAAATACAACATGACAGATGTACGGCTTGAAAATTTATTGCATGATGCAGGTTATGATATTGTTTCAAATCCTGGATCTTAAATTTCAGAAAATCCAAAAGTGAGCATAAATTCTTGAAACTAAGCATGGTCACGTGATATGGCTTCGTAAGTTTTTTCTTCAATTCGAGACAAGCTGCTTATGACAAGTTGCACAAATGAAGAGCCAAGGTATTTTGGAACAAAGACCTGTCACGTTAAGGCAAACGCTTTCAGTATTGAAACCGTGGGCGTTTACGTGCCGCCACGAGTCCCCGCTTCTCATCGGCAGGTGCCGTCCCAGCAAGCGTGTGAGTCGACGGGAGGCATGCAAGCAGACCGCTGCGCCGGCTGTCAGGGAGGTGTTCGAGCAGACCACTGTGCAGACTCACCGGGAGGCGAGCCCTTTGACTAGGCTCCGCCGCCCACCGTCGTCCCAACTGCTCCCACTTCTAATGTCGCCAGCGCCGCAGTTTAAAATCAACCCCGCACTACCCGATATCGCTACAATCCTCTCTCTTCCTCTCCGATTCTCCTGTCGTCTACCTCCAACTAGCCTGACCTAAACGTACGCCATGCCGCATCACCATGGTCTGCCCTTAGTGTTCCAGTTTCATGAGGAAGACACCCAGCCGGAGTCTCAAGAACATAAGGCGCTTTGGGACGATCTTGAACTGGCCTTGCGAGAAGATGCCGCGCCTGTCCCCGCTCCCGTTCCGGCTCCCTTCGCCCCGACTGCACCAGCACCCATCCCCGTGGCATTGATGGGTTGGGAGCCGCACATTGTCGCCGAGCTTGATGCCACGGGGTTCCACGAGGTCCCCGCCGACTTTCACGTGCCCGTGCACCTGCCAGCGCCTGCACCTACGCGTGCACTGACGCGCACGCCCGTGCCGGTGCCCGTGCACCTGCCAGCGCATGCGCCTGCGCGTGCACTGACGTGTGCGCCTGTGCCGGTGCCTGTGCACACAAATGTCTCCGCCGCGCCATTGACAGCGCCTGTCCCCGCACGGGTGCTAGTGCCCCCCTCAGCGGCATGGATGGCGATCGTCGACCGCTTCCTTGCACCAACGCCAGTCGCCTCCTCCCGCCAATTGACTCGCTCCGAAGTCCAGAACATTTTGGCCTTCCTTGAAGCTAGGCCAACGTCCAGGAGTACGCCAACAACGGCGCAAGACGCCGCCGTCGCCGTCGGTCAGTGGCCCGACGACACACAGAGCATGGCAGAGGAGCCGCTTCCCACCGCGAGACGCCCCCGCCACCGCCGCGCAATCTAAATTTGCCATGAAAAACGTTCGGATTGCCATGCTTAAAATCTGAACGTTTATCATTTCCGTTTATTTTACATCGATCGTCGTATAATTTAAAGTCGGAGTCAGACTGAACGAAATGTATGGTTTGATCGATTGAATGTTCTGCTAGAGCCGTATCAAATTAAATATAAAACATCATCAAGCCACATGTATTCCTTGTCATCCAACGACCTAGACTGCTTCAATGTCGAGCGATCAACACGTTTAGCGTGCAGTTAATTTCATGCCAAAAATAGTGCTAATCACATGACAACACGCAAATAATATCCTAGTAGTTAATATCCGCATGCACTTAATATACTTCCAAATTAACATGCATTGCACGTACACACTGACTAGTGCTGCTAGTACGTGAAACTGGTGCCGTGACTTGTGAACGCGTCCAGATATGGTCAACGGCAACATTGCCCGCGAGTTCTTCATGTTTGCCCGTGCGTCTAAACGCAGAAGGGCAGGGGAGAGAGAGAGCACACATGGGACCCACCAGTAAGTGAAGGCGAATAGTACTAAAAATAATATTACATGTTATCCATTAATTAGGCGGTGGTAATATAAAAACATTATGTGAACAAAGGGGGTACAACAAACATTGCTATTCTACGTATATGTTGCCTATTGACGTGTGGCTTGAAGGCTTGGTCGCATGTTCGATCCTCGTCATTTATTTTTTAATTTGTATATGGGTCCAAATTTGTTTCATGACATGTGGGCCCCTCGGTGTGTAGTTTGTAGGACTTTAATTTGTGGGTCGAAATTTGTTCCATTCCAAGTGGACTATCGGTGTGTAGTTTTGTAGCTTATTTATAATAATTATAGAGAACAACATAGTTTTTTCAATAATACCATGGTGCGACGTTGAAGGCGAGAAAGGACGTGCGAGAGAGTGATGACCGAGCCAGAGGAAAATCAGCTAGGGGAGTTGCATGGGTTGCAACGGTGTTTGGAGTAGTTGTGGGCCGAATGCTACGAAAATATAATCTAAACTGACCGGAATAAATGCCTACACAAATTAATCCAAGGTTGGAGTGCCCCTCGCAATAAATAGCTCCGGATTTGCGAGGGATGGAGAGGTAGTAGCTTCAATGTGTGGAAGATACGGTGTGAGAAAGCGAGGTCAATCGAGAGACATATAGATAGAGAGAGAAATTGAGTGTGGTCCGACATTCATTGAACAAATATATATGCTCCGAAGAGATATTGTCCGATTGAGCTTTTGGCAAGGGTGAGGGCTGTAAGATAGAGCTTGAGAGATGATCCAGTCACAGACGTGTAGATATATTTTGTGTGTGGGAGGAAGCAAGGTCAACTGATCACATAGGGTCGCCGTGCGATCGAAAGAGTGAGACGGGTTGGAGAGAGTGACCTAGATAGACGATGTGCATGAGAGAGTATACAATGTGAATAGGTCGAATTGGGCTCAAACATGGTGATATATCGTTTTTGTCTGTGAAAGAGCGAGGTCAATCGAGACATACGGAGATATATATATATATATATATATATATATATATATATATGTATATACATATATATATATATATATATATATATGTATATACATATATATATATGTATATACATATATATACATACATAAACACTATTCTGATCACGGGATCAGAATAATATTCTGATCACAACCTGGGCTGCCTGAGTAACGCGCCTGAACTTCTCTCTGTACTAACCCGACCTTCGGGCTATCTTCACAACCGTGCCTTCTACCGCGAGTTTTTCTTGTTAGTCGTGTTCCATGTGATGTAAGTGTAATCTTCAAATGATTTTTAGCAACTAAATAATCGTTTTAGATAGGAATCTCGCTCATAGGCGGATTTTGCACTCGGGTCGTGAAGAACTCGCGTTTTTTGCGATTTTACTGCCTGAGTTGTTCGACCTGAACTTCCCCCTGTGCAAGTTTGAACTTCCCGCAACATTGCCCAAACGGGGCTTGCTATATACCGTTGGAAAGCTATGGGCACGAGTATCATGACCCAAATTAAATTTTTCGCAAAATGTAAGCGGTTTAAGAGCATTTTTGAAAACCGTTTTTTCTTCACACAAAAAACGTGAATCGTAATTTCGATCGAATTTCTAAAATGTTTATCGGAATGAGGCATATAATATGGCGTTGGAAAGCTGCTGCAAAACCACTCCTTCCACATGTTGAAAGTTTTTTCTAATTCCCTATGGTTAAAGAGTAATTTGAAAAAACGTAAAATTTCGTAAACCGAACAGCTGAGTTCGTTTTTTCGATGTCATTTCTAAACAGCTAATCCAATGGAGGCATATGATATGGCGTTGGAAAGCTTATGAAAATGCGCTACTTTTTCATATTGAAAGTGTTTTTCTAATTTTGAATGGTTTAAGAGTAATTTAGAAAATGGTCCAAGTCCTACCGAGTTCGCATTTTTGAGCTAATTTTTTAACTGTGCGTCCGAATGCAGTAAGTGATATGGCGTTGGAAAGCTTGAACAAATGCGAAACTTTTTGGTATGTATTGTTTATCCCAATTCTTTACGGTTTTAAGTCAGTTCCGAAAATGGTGAAAAACGTATTTTCGCCGTAATTTCTACAAACTTTGTTGGAATTGGACAAATAATATACCGTTGAAAAGCTACGAAAAATGCGAAACTTTTTCATGTTGATGGTTTTCTCTGATTCCTAGCCGTTTTCAAGTAATTCCGAAAACGGCGGGATCATTCGTTCTGCCTCTATCGTGAAACAGATTCTTCGAAAATGCACCGCGTGAAGAACCTGAACTTCTCGGTGCGTGTACCTGAACTTCACTCTGTTTTTCACGTGATTTTTTTGCTTGTAGATCTTCATCCACTGCTCGTAGCTCTCCATCCCACTCACGTGAATTAAGCGGGTGATATACCGATGGAAAGCTGCTGTAAACACGCAATTTTTCCGTGTTGATCATTTTTTCATAATCGCGACGATTTTGAAAGTTTTTCATCTGAAATTCATTCAGCGTAGTAGGTGAACTTCCTGCTGTTTTCACGTAAACTTCTGTGACGTATTTTCGTTTGCAGTAGTTGAACTTCTGTGTTGTTTTCACCTCTATCACAAGAATTTTTGAACTTTCTCCGGTCGAGCACTTGAAGAAAACTTTAGGCTTTGCATTTTCATTCTTTTTTTAATAAAAAATGCACACCGTGTACTACGTGAACTTCTGGTAGTTATCGATCTGATCTTCTGAGATCACGCGTTCTGCCTTCATCGAAATAACAGTCTCCGAAAAAGCACTTCATGAAGAGATTGAACTTCTGGATCAATTCTTTTTGAACTTCACTCTATTTTTCACGTGTAATTTTTTACCAGTAACTCCCCAATCACTTACCAGAATTGAGCAAATGATATATCATGAAAAACTATTGAAAACACACAACTTTCCCGCGTTTATCATGTTTTCATACTTGTGACGGTTCAAAATAATTTTTTTATTACACAAAAACGTGTTTTAATTGGTATACATGAAACTTTTAAACTGTACATCGGAATGTAACATATAATATACCGTCGGAAAGCTTATGAATAGGAGCATCTTTTTCGTATAGATAGACGTTACAATTTTTTGTCGTTTGAGAGTAGTTTTAAAATGAAAAAAAAATGTCATTTTTTGCCTGTTTTTTTACATGTAATTGAAGGTTGGACGTCTCGCACTAGAGATCTTGAACTTCACTAGGAGGAGCACGTGAACTTCTTGCAACAAACTTTCTAAGCTTTTATTTCCTATTCTTATATTCCTATCTAAAACGCATTTCCTGTACTAGTTGAACTTCCCGTTGTTTTCACCTTGAACTTCTGTCACGTATTTTTGTTCAACCTCTCTTACATGAATTTTTGAACTTTCTCGGGCCGAGCACATGAACTTCTAGTAACAAAACTTTTGGCCTTTGCGTTTTCATTCTTTCTTTTCATACAATGCACACCGTGTAGTATGTGAACTTTTGGCAGTTATCAAACCGAACTTCTCTCGATTACGTGAAAATATCTAAGTTTTTTTTATAAACATTGAACCGCTCTGCCTTTTTTACTTAAACTTCATTTGTGTATTTTTAGAAATGTGAAAATTGGAGGTTTTTTAGAAACATCAAACTTCTTCGTTGTTTGAAATTGAACTTATTGGTTTTATTCTTTAGTAAATATAAAAATCCGAATTTTCAAATAAGTATCAAACTTCTCAGCTTTTTCCAATTGAACTTCTTGGTTTTATTCTTAATAATGTGAAAATCTGAGTTTTTTATATACATTGAACTACTCCGTTTTTTTGAAATTGAATTTCTTGGTTTTAATCTGTAGCATTGGGGAAAATATGAGTTCTTATAGACATCAAACAACTTCATATATTTTAATTTTTGGACTTCTTGGTGTTATTCGTTAGTAACGGGAAAAGTGCTAGTTATATAATAAATATCGAACCGCTCAATTATTTAAAGTTGAACTTCTAGGTCTTATTTTTAAAAGAAGGAAAAATCTGTTTCTTATAAACTTTTTGAATTGCTTGGTTTTTTTTACAAATATTTGAATGGATCTATTATGTTACTTTCAAATTTTTTGGTCATCATTTTCTAATCACGGAGAAATCAGTGAGAATTTTTTTCTTTTGTACACACATAACATTTTTTCGAACTCTCCATTTTATTAAATTTGAACTTCGAGAGTTAACATTTTCTAGGTGACGCTTGCTTTTTCTTGGTATACAAACATCGAACAACTCTCTTATATTAATTTGAACTTCTTTGATTTATTTTTTAGTAATTGGAGAAATCCAAGTTTTGTAATAAACATCTAACCGGTCCACTTTTTAAATTTGAACTTCTAGGATTTTTTACCTTCTTAGTTATTTAAATTTGAACTTCTATGTTCTGTTAGAAATTGGGAAACCACTTTTTTTCTTGACTTCAAAATTTTAGTTTTCTTCCAAAAAAATGGAGAGGGGGGGGGGTCTCCACACTAAATTTCCTATGGGTCATATTTTTCCATTTTTTATCCAAAGTTTTGTAAATTTTCAGACCCGAACTTCCAAACTTTTAGACTTGCAAATTTGTGAAACATCATTGTTTGGACAAGCAGGTGATCACAAGAAGCTTCATTTCAATATAAAAGGAGAAAAGAAAATTGTGCAAGGATGTACTAGAGCTTCGATGCACTCTTTTTTGCATTTGGGGAGCATTTGCACCCAATACACGTGCGCGCACACACACACACACATATCCCGTTTGCATCACATTTTTTAAAACAAGGCATAATTTGCTTATGGTATCTTTTTCAAAATGAATATTTTCAGTTTTTGTGAGTGGTTTTGTTATAACTGTGTGATCAAGAAACACACACATAGTAAATTCAGAACCATCACTTTTTTTTATTTAGGCATAAATACAAACACATTTTTTACGAACAATAGCTTGTCTGCAAGTATCATACTTCTTTTATCAGACTCGAGTTCTCTACAATATTGAAGCTCCATTGGGAAGCTAGCAAGCTCTCAGATGAAAATCAATCTACCAAAAAATAGCCTCTCCACCTCCACGGTTCGTTCATGATCTATTGTTGCTTTGTTCGACTCCACCGTTGGGCGGTGCAGCCTGTTGCTGCATTCAGAGAAACTGCTTTTCCTAGGCAGCAATACAAAAGAAGCAACTTCTGGCAACAATTTGGAAGAAGCAAGATATGTGTTTTTGCGAACCGACAGAAGGAGCTGAGTAATCCCAAGGTAACTGTGGTAAACACATGTGACAGAAGATTCATGTTAATGAAACCTGACAACCTCCCAAGAAACAAATGCTACATGTTCAGAAAAATGGGATCTTCTGTCAAATGTGGCAAGAAGGCATGCTTGGTCCAACCGTTTTGTGCAGGGATTCAGTTAGCTTGCCATGGTGTCCACCACATGCAGTTGAAGATGAGGGGGCGGCGGAGAAGACACGGGCATGAAGGTCACATCGTTGGACTCGGGCAGGTCATCGCTTCGGCCTTGGGCAGGTCATCGAGGGTGCTGTGGGAGACCCACAACGAGCACCTGGATGGACTGCTCGCACGCGAGGCATGAAGTTCATGTGCTCGAGAGGATGGTTGGGCCGCCGGCGCGGGCATGGCCATGGGCAGAAGAGGGAGGACGCACGGGTGGGGCAGAGCGAGAAGGCCGCGTCAATGGCGAGCATCTGGATGACCCCGATCCAGATCCTCGTTAGGGAAGCGCCAGAGGAGGAGGGTTGAGTGGTTCGGCATGGGGGGTGGCGCAGCACCGGCCCGCGGTGGTCGGGAGGCCTGGCGTAGCGGGTGTGCGCCGTGGGCAGGAGGCGCATCGGGGCCGGAGGTACGGTGACAGGAGGCGCGTGGGGACCAGGGGACCATGGATGGAGGCACGTCTGGGATGGGGTGGGTGGCAGCGGAGGCGCATCAGGGCAGGGGTGGGCGGCGGCGGAGGCGCATCAAGGCAGGGGTGGGCGGCGGCGGATGCACGATGCAGGGAGGGAGGTGGCGGCGGGGGCGCGATGCAGGGAGGGAGGCGGCGGCGGAGGCGCGGTGCAGGGAGGGTGGCGGCGGCGGCGCACTCCACGGAGGGTGGGGTTAGCGGCGGCGCGATCCAGGGAGTCAGGTTGCGACGGCGATCCGGGAGGTTATCGGGGAAGGTCAGGGGAGGCGATCGGGGGAGCGGGTGGGTGGGCTTTTTTTCTGTACCGTCGGGTGGGCAGGATCCAGGAGCATCCCGTCGGGCCCTTATAGGGCTAGTTGTGATCCAAATAACTATTCTAATCCCAGGATTAGAATAGTGTTGTCCTATATATATATATGTATATATATATATATATATATATAGAGAGAGAGTGATTGAGTGAGCGTGGCCCACCATGAGGTCGAAAGAGTGGCGGCGGCTTGGATGGACTGACCTACATAGACAATCTGTGTAAGAGAGTATAGAGTGTGTCGATTGCCCGAACAGGGAGATATATCATTTGTGTGTGAAAGAAAATGAGTGTCGGTGTCAAAACCGGCGGATCTCGTGTAGGGGGACCCGAACTGTGCGTCTAGGCGGATGGTAACAGGAGACAAGGGACACGATGTTTTTACCTAGGTTCGGGCCCTCTCGATGGAGGTAAAACCCTACTCTTGCTTGATTGAAATTGATGATATGGATAGTACAAGAGTAGATCTACCACGAGATCAGAGAGGCTAAACCCTAGAAGCTAGCCTATGGTATGATTGTTGTTCGTCCTACGGACTAAAACCCTCCGGTTTATATAGGCACCGAAGAGGGTTAGGGTTACACAGAGTTGGTTACAATGGTAGGAGATCTACATATTCGTATTGCCAAGCTTGTCTTCCACTCCAAGGAAAGTCCCATCCGGACACGGGACGAAGTCTTCAATCTTGTATATTCATAGTCCAGGAGTCCGTCCGAAGATGATAGTTCGGCTATCCGGACACCCCCTAATCCAGGACTCCCTCAGTAGCCCCTGAACCAGGCTTCAATGACGACGAGTCTGGCGCGCATATTGTCTTTGGCTTTGCAAGGCGGGTTCATCCTCCGAATACTACATAGAAGATTTTGAACACAAGGATAGTGTCCGGCTCTGCAAAATAAGTTCCACATTCCACCGTAGAGAGAATAATATTTACACAAGTTCAATCTGCTGACATATTTCGTGGCGTGACATCACAGCACGGCCAAGCCTTTATTCGAATCATTTTTACTGTTCCACCTCAGCGCGTTTAGCGAGGCGGTTTCCTTGGCATGTCTTGTCAAAGCAGAGATCGTGTCCCCTTATTCCGGGATTCTCATCAATACGGGCGTGGGTAACCCAACCGCGCCATTGATTACAGTGCTTGGGAGATAAGCGAGTTTTACCAGGCTGGTGCGGATGCATAGCTTCGTCCGTCCATATAAGGGGATAAGGATCCACCTTTTTACCTATGCCTTCTTCCTCCTTTGCTTATCCATTTCCGCACACTCGAGCTCCAGTGCCCAAGTCCGCACATCTTACCTCAACCTTCTCCAGCCATGTCCGAAGCGGGAGGCAAGTGGATGGCCTCCTCCGTCACGGAGGGGCACATCAAAAAGTTGAGGAAAGCCGGATACCTGCACAACGACATTGCGCACCGGCTTCCATACGAGGAATATCTCGTCCCCACCCCCAGGCCCCATGAGAGGGTGGTGTTCCTCCCCCATTTCCTCCGCGGACTGGGCTTCCCACTCCACCCATTTGTCCGAGGGCTCATGTTCTACTATGGCCTGGATTTCCACGATCTGGCCCCAAACTTCATCCTCAACATCTCGGCGTTTATCGTTGTGTGCAAGGCCTTCCTTCGCATCAAGCCCTAGTTCGGCTTATGGCTGAAGACCTTCAATGTCAAGCCGAAGGTAGTGGGAGGCCAGCAGGCGGAGTGCGAAGGTGCCATGGTGGGCAAGATGCCCAACGTTATATGGCTCGAGGGCTCCTTCGTGGAAACCATCAAAGGGTGGCAATCGGGGTGGTTCTACATCACCGAGCCGTGTGACCCTGAATGGGCAGTGGCCCCCAAATTCCGATCTGGCATCCCCACACGGCTCACCTCCTGGAAAGATATGGGCCTGACATGGGGTAATTTGGAAGAGCTGACCGGACTCCAAACCTGCGTTCAAAACCTTGTGAACAAGAAGATCAAGCTCGTCAACATAGTCCAGGTCATGCTCATCCGCAGGATCCTCCCGTGCTAACAGCGGGCCTTCAACTTGTGGGAGTTTGATCCGGCACAGCACCAAACCTTGAGCAGGCTTTTCGACACTACGTACGAAGATGCGTGGAAGGTGCCGTTCAAGGGCGCCGAGGTTCCTGCATCCGCTATCGAAGATCGCGGATTCAGCTCGCAGCGTCAAGCCGGCGAGGTAAGCTATTTTACCCTTTACAGGACACTTGTTTTTCATAGTTTGACTCTATGCGGGATTTAAACTCCCTTACCTTTGACAGGCCTGGCAGAAGAAGTCCGAGCAGGTTAACTGCCCGAATCCCTTACCAGAAGACCCAGCGGACGCCCGATTGACGGGGCTGCTGGTTCCGGCACCTCACGTGGTGCCAGAGAAGAAGGCCAAGAAGATGGCCATGGGAACCCGAAAGAGTTCCCGACATCAAGTGGTATCGGACTCATCTTCTGATGACTCCGAGGCGGACTCCTCCCGCGAAGATGAGAAGGAGAAAAAAAGAGGCCTCTCCCCCAGCGGGGAGAGAGAAGAAAAGGAAGGCCTCCCCAACTGGGGAGGCCGGAGGGTCCAAGAAGGGAAGGACCCTTCATCCGGACTACTCCACCAATGCCGATGACGGCAAAGAGGAGTGGCCACCGAGGGTCAAGCCCTTGGCGACATCGTAAGTGTCCGGATACCAGAATAACTCATGGCGTTTCGTTTGTCGCATAGAATCTCCTAACGCCGAATACAACCCTGCAGCCTGCCCAAGGACGGGCTCGACACTTCAACGAGCGGCTCCCTGGCTCTGTCGAACGTGAATAGAACTTCACTTCCGGCTGCCTCCTCTCCTCGCGCTGCGGATGACGCCGAGGTGGGATCCCAAAAGGGGCCCAGCCAGGAGGAGGAGGTCCAGGAGGTGCCGCAAGGCAACCTTCCGGACTTGAGCCGGACTCCGCACCGGAACCTTCAGTGGTTCCGGAGTCCTGCAGGCGGTCCCTTCGTAAGAAGGGCAAGACTACGACACCGGTGACCTCCGTCCAACCGGAGGCACCAGATAATCTGCTGGAGGCGCTTAACAGCGCCTCCATCGACAAGGAGCACCGCACTGTTATGAGTGTGGTGATCCAGAAAGTTCAGTCCGCCAAGAGTGGGCTGACTGAGGCCGGTGCCAGCCTTCTAACAGGCTTTGAGGTATGTATTAAGATATGTAAAAATATTACTGTATAGACAGTAGCCCCTGATGCTCAGTTTGGTGTTCGGAAAGAAAAGCCGAACTGAGGATCTAAAAAGATATACGCAGGAGTCTAACATAAGCGTGTCAATATGGGAATGCAGGCTGCGCTGCTAACCTCTGCCGCACTGAATGCGGAGGTCAATGCATTGAAGCAAAGCCTCGAGCGGTCCGAGAACGAGCTCGGCCTTGCCAAGAAGCAACTCGAGGGAAAGGAAGGTAAGTAATACCTTATGGAAGTATATAAAATATGCGGTTGCAAAAAATAACAGGAATAACGTGAGAATTGCAGGGGCCACTAACGAGGTGGCAACCCCGAAGGAAGCGGTGTCCAAGGCCGAAAGAAATGCAGCCGCGGAATGCACTGAGCGAGAGAAGCAGGAGGCGCGGGTGGCGGAGGTGCTGCAAGAGCTCCAGGTTCTCGTGGAAAAACACGAGAGTTTGGAGCGTGACCCAAAGACTCGAGAGTCCGAGCTCGCCTCGGCTCTTGAGAGCGCCAAAACTGCTAAGGCCGAAGCCCAAAAAACACTCCAGGAAATTGAGGCAATAAAGAAGATAGCGGTGGGTAAGGCATTCTTCATGCAAAGCAAGCACATGAAAGTGAATTACTTGTTACTTACCCGAATCCGGAGCTCTCCAGGAGCATTCGCAGATCTGCCCCGCAGTGTGTCCGACGCTGCCGCATTCTACCGGGCCGAGGAGGGGAGCTCGACGGAGAAGGTGTTCGGGTCTCAGTATGCTGAGGCCGGACACCCGGTGCCCTTGAGCGACCAGCTGAAGCAGATGGTCGAGCTCCATAAGGTGGCCAAACAGGCCATGAAGGGCCTCATAGTTCAGCTGTGGCCTAAAGAAGCCATGCCTGGGAGCTACTTCGGGCTGGTGAGGCGGCTGGTGGACGCCTGTCCATGGATTGAAGTCGTCAAGCGCTCCGTCTACATCGAAGGTGCCCGTAGGGCCCTTGCCCGTGCTAAAGTGCACTGGGGAAAGATGGATGCTGAGAAGCTTGTGACGGACGCTCCACCGCCTGGCAGGGAGTATCGCACGCTCGAGAGGTATTATGCGGGTGTCCTGAAGGGTGCCCGCCTTATAGCGGGCGAATGCTCCAAAGATGTAATTTTTGAGTAAACTCGCATTTGTTATCCTGTACGCTTGAAAACTTGTTCATATGCGCTAAGCAACGCTTGTGAATTTAAAATATTATCTTCTGTGTGGCCGTTTATTAAATTTGAGAGATGGCGAGTCGTCGGCTTCTGCCCCCATGCCACGAGTGCTGGGGTGTTCGGGATAAACTTGAGCGCTCTTTTTCCCATTCTTGGGTCCTTCGAGGGAGGAGCTCAATGCAACAAACAAGGCAACCGGACTATAATGCTTGAACACTCTCACTTAGTCATAGAATTCTATAATTTTAAATTTCGGCGAAGCCCCTAGTATTTGGAAGACCGAATTTGGTGCGCTATCCATGCCTGGGTCGGACAAAAGCCGACTCCTCGCTCTAAGCGGCATATGTCTTTAGGGACTCGAAAAACCTCTCGAACAGCGACCGGCTCTCGCCCTATCATGACGGTCAGTTTTAGCTTTCTCCACTGAGGTGCTCAACCCGGCTCAACCGGGGCACAATCGCGGTGGTTCTCCCAGTGCTACCTTAGCCGATATACGGAACGTAAGGTACCAAAACATGGGAGCCGGGCTAACCCAACTATTGACCAAAGACATGGTTCGGAGCCGATGCATATAATGCTATAAGTTCGGGGTGCCGCACTTGTGAAAGTGTTCGGACTTATCACACCATAGTTTGGGGTACTTAAGCCCCTGGTGTATTTGGCCGTACCAAAGTGTACGGATGCAACATGTCATAAGTGAACATATATAAATAGAAAAAGGAATGCAATAATAGGCAGAAGCTACGCATTGTTTATTCAAAAAGGCTGCGGTGAAAGCAGAACAATACAAATAGTGCGATAAGCAAGGGACGGGACTATTTGACATGTCTCCCTCCAAGAGCGAGCTGCGTGATGATATGTAAAACAAGTATATTGCTTGTTATAGAGACCACTTGTACACTCGACGTAGCTTTCTGCTTCCCTGGCTGTTGCATCGTGTGTTCGGTGGTTCTACTGCTGGACAGGGCTTCTTGATAAAGGAGTCCTGAAAGTAAGAAAAAGGAATTACACAATCGGGAGCCCCTGGTGCGGTTGAGACGCCCTCTGGGCCTGCCGTGGTCGTGCCCCTCCCCCAATGCCCATGGTATTTCCAGAGTGTAGTTATGTACGTGCAATACTTGTTTCACCGTTTCGCGAGGGCTGGGGTTGGAGCTGCATTGCTACGCGTGCTCGGAATGTGCCAGGCGGTCTTGTTGTAGGTTACTCCGGGCGCGCTTGACAGTGTCCGGACGTTTAATAGACGGACTCGAGAATTTCCTTAAGAGGCTGCTTTGTACTTCTGCCGCGAGGGCCGCCGTATGCTCCTCCGTTCGGAGGGAGCGTTCGGTGTTTCCGTTGACTGTAATGAGAAAATCATCTTATATTTCTGAACGGAGGTAGTAATAATATATGGTTTCTGTTTGAATTAGAACCAGGTCCGCGGTGGAGATGAAGTTCTCAAAGTCATGCCGTGTGAACTGGAAGACCTGATGATGAGATCTACTGCTGAACTATCCAGCTGCCGTGTCCTTGTCGCCATGTGTCCTGAACTAGTGTTTTCCTGTAGCATTGTTGTCAGGCGTGTTATCGAGGCTGTACTTGACCACAACAATTTCCTGGCTGTGCCTTCGATTACGAAGGGTGTGGTTCTTGTAAAGCTTCCCAACAAATCTGATGCGGCCTGTCTTCATCATCATGTTTATGAGTGGAAAGACCACTCTGTTAGGTTCTCCAAGGTTGACAAGATGGTGATGGTGCATGTAGACATCTCACACGAAGTCCATGGCCTAGTCAGTTATGCGGGGTTCATCCCGTAGGTCGGTGGCAAGAAATAGTCTGTAGAGTTTAGTTAGTGCAACTTTGATTGTCTATAGTAAGTACTATTGTTCAGTACTTGAGTTCTGTTTGTGAACCCTGTATTGTTTATTAGTATTGCCGCTTTTGGTGTGTGGTCAATCCTGAGAACGGTCTATGTTAATGTCTGTCCACTCAATTTAGTCTGTACATTTTGAAGTATCCAGATCATATTTTTTGTGAGGACGGTTTATCAATTATGGTTACACTCCAATATCTGTATGCATTGCAGGGTTTATCGCACCCACCAGGATTTCCTGTCCCATGGATGTTCGGTCCATATGATTTGTCACGACCTTTGGACTGTCCTGCTTGTGGGAGTAGGCAGGGCCCCTACATGCCACGCGTATTTGGACGATCAATCCTCTGTTTAGTACTTCAACATAGTGATTTCCTGGTAAGGATTCACTCGTGTCACATCAAGTAAATCTTATTGATTTACTGTCTAAATCTTATTGATTTAATGTCATGTTTTCTTTCTTTTCCTGCAATTTTATGATGCAGGTTTTGCCATGTGACATTCATCACAGAATAAACCATTTGGTTTGCTCTACAATGGCTATTTTTGCAGGTTTCACTTCTTATGTCATGTCAGTAATGAAGGCACTGTCCATCACTTATATTACTGGAAAAAATTGGATCAGTCTGTTGTCTGAGTCCAAGCTGAATCCCTATGATGAACTGCAGTTTGGTTTAACAAAAACGCCACAATTAGTCCTTCTCGCGTTTAAAAGAAATGAAGAAAAAAACTGGATCACGGTCACGGATCCTAGTCAAGTTAGAAAGCTAATCATAGCAGACCAGACACGATCGCCACTGTCTCACACAGATCGAGCACTGGCAGTTTCTCTAGCACTGACAGCGGCGGTAGCTCAGTCTGATCCAGCTGAGGATTGGGCACCGACCACGTCAGCGGATCAGTCTGATCTACCGGAGGATCGGGCATCGACACCGGCACCTGCTCCGACACCGGCACCTGCTCTACAAGGAGCATCATCTCCGGCAGCAGCAGCGGCTTCGGCACCTGCACCAACACTTGCACTTGCATTTGGTCCGGCCCGTGCAGTTGCACCGGCAATAGACTGGGCTGCAGTTCGCACTTCATATACCAAAGTCCTTACAAAAACCTACATGTCCACCTTCTTGGTAAGCATTGGCCGCCCAAGTGCTTCGTTCTTTTTTCTTTCCATGTTGTTTCACATGATGCACTATGTTGATCTAACTGTTTGGGTATGTCTTCTTGTTTGCAAACAGAGAATTCCTAGAGCAACGAGGGAGTCGTTCAACAATCCGGGCGACCGCGGCCAAGTTTCTCTTACCATGCGCAGCCTTGGTGTGAATGAACCTGCTCAATATACCGTAAGTACAAAGGATGGTCGCATGATGATTGATGCTAAAGGATGGTCAAGGTTCAAATCTAAATCATATCTTGCGGTAGGGGATGATGTCAAAATCGAACTTTCTCGGCAAGGAGAGCTGGTCCAAATCAACTTTGAAATTCTTCAGTAGCAGCACGCAACTACCGAACTGATCTATCCTCCGAGAGATTTTGATGTAATAATCTGGCATGGTGAAACAAGTGTCCTGTGTGTATAAGTAGTACGACAGTATTATTTATCACATGGTATATCGTTGATAGAATTGCAACTCTGATTGCTGGTTAGGAACTGTCGTCCAATTTCATTCCAACAGCTGCCGTGCTTTATACAATTTTGTGTATTCGCCTTGCGACAGCATCTAAAACCAGCGTCGTACCGATCGCTTGCAATATGAAAAGCGCTGAGGTAGAACACATGGGCCCCCAAACATGCAGGGTCGGCCTGCGGCCCAAAGTCCAGAACCGTGAGCCTATCTGAGTATTATATTCTCAGCTGAACCCCCACAAAAAAGCTGAACCCCCATAATTCCCGTGCGTTGCAGAGGGAGTATATTTCTCGGCAAGGTGAGCCTGTGATATAAAAGATTTGTATATTTCTTTACAGAGAGAGTATCTCTCTGTCAAAAAATATATTTATGTGTAACTAGTTACTCCTGTCTTTCTACTTCCTTTCGCTGATATGTGGAGCAACCGACAACGGGGTCCACATGCCATATGCACAAATTAGAGTGCACAACTTCACGGTAGACACACCCAGGTCGTAGCGCCGCAGTAATGCCTAATGAGCCATCAAATCACAACCCCCCTTTCCAGCTTTAGCAGTAAGCTAGATGGACGAAGTGGCAATATTTCTCTGGGCCTGAATCCCCTTCTCCCCCGTCTGCTTGTTCAGAGAAAAACCCCGCTCGGCGATTGCATAGGGTTTTCTCATGGAGAACCAGGTACGAATTCTTCATCCATCCCCGATAAATCCAAGTCCCTTGGTCGCAGGTAATCCTAGGATGGCAACCGCCGTCGTTGATGCATTTTTCTTCATACTGAATCTAGTGTGTTTCAGTTGCAGTGCCCAAGTGCGAGTACCCTACAGATTTATGCACCCTCGGCGAGACGCCACACTTGTTCCTTCTCATCCTAACACAGCATTTTGAAACGCGCACAGTATGTTTCTAGAATCCTCTTCTCTATCCGGGAGGGTGGGGTTTTTTTGAACATGCTATGTTCTCATATTATTTTTCCTGTAGTGTATTATTTGCTCTGCCAGTACACATGTACTCAAGATTCTCGGCCTTGCCATAACTGAATACACTAGTTTAATGGTCACAGTGAAGACAAGCCATGGATATTACTTCCGAGTTGGGTTCTTGAACCAAGAAGATCACTACTTTTTTTATGGCCGAACTTGGATAAACTTTCTCGAGTGTTACGGACTGAAAGTTGGCGCACGAATGTTGATGGAAATAGTAGAACCTGGTCTCATCTTCATTGCGATATTCCGCCCTGACGTCGTTCCAATTGTTCATCCATGTTAGTTTTGTATCTGGTTCTTTCTTGTTTCCTCGATTACTTCTTAATCCACCTATTCTGTCTAACTAATCACAATTTAACTTTAAAAGTAGCAACGAATCTCTCACGAAGATGCTACTTCTAACTAATATTTTCTTATAATTGGTGGCACGTGTAGGTTTTTTCAGAGTTAAGCAGTCTGCTCATTTGTTACTCTGTAATAACTCGGCTGTTACTAATGGCACTGAAGTTGACTGGATCGACATCCACAAGTTCCTACACTTTATTGATCGTCTTGAGGTCCTTGTGGGGCGTTTCAATGGTGGAAGGCCACGTGGGATATGTGTCCCACTGCTGCGCTCGTTGAACAGGTCCAACTGTGTCGAGAAACTTATGGTATGAGCTGTTTTTTGTTATATATGTTGTTCATAAACTATTGCTTATACACAGTTTTACAGCTGTGATCTTCTTGAAACAGGAACTACCGAGTTCTATTGTTCCTATACAGATGCCTGACCATGGTCGGGTCGGACTTGCGCTTGGTCACAACATGATGTTTATGTCGACCTACTCAATTCCCCTTGGAGGTGAAAAGATACTTATTCATGGGTGGTCTCAAATAATGAAGGCCCGTCCATCTTGGAGAATAGGACAGAAGATCATGTTCATGCTTTTCCATGGCTCTAAAGTGAATATCCTGTTTATTGACCACGTTGCGACATGAAACCGCTTTCAGAAGGTTGTGGATGCGCGGGGTGGCGCTTGGGCCTTGTCCTGGGGCTTGGTGACCTCACCCTTGGTTAACTGTAGGCAAAGTAGCACTATTCGAGGTGTGATTTGTACGGTTGAACCTGTATAAGTACTCATACCGCTTTCAGCTTTGGTTGTTAAGTGCCCCAGCTGGTTTCAGTTAAGGTTGTTAAGTACAACTGCTGCTTTTACAGTCTGTCATGTTTCTTCAGTCCTGTCTTCCTCCAGCCGCCAAAACCAAACCAGCGCCGGCGGGGCCGCCTGCTTCCGCCTCCCACGGTTGGCTGCGCCTTAGCGCATGCATCACCGCCCCACCGTCTCCTAAATCGTTAACGCCGACATCCTCCGCGCGCTTTGGTGCGCTCGCCGCGGCGCCGCCCTCTCGCGTTGTCAACATGGTCAACAAACAACAGGAATTGGCAGAAGTACGTGGAGAGGATACAGTAAGGACCCACCACGTCAGCGTATGGAAAAATAAAATGCTTCCTCCTAGTGTTTTCCTGACATCTGGGACCCACGACATTGTGAGCGTATATAGTTAATAGACAAGAGAACAACACAAGATCGGCTGACACCTGGGACGTAGCTACTCGAGCAGTATTTTTTTGTTTGGTATTGTTGAGATGGAGCAGGGTTTGAACTGGGTTGTGGCCCGTCTAGCCCAGGCTTATATTTTATGTTCACCATGTGACCAGCCCAGCTATTTTTTCTTTGTGAAAATGAGCCCAGTTTATTTTTTCTGAAGAATACCCAATCCAGGCCTACTTATTTTTCTACGCCCTGATGGGCTGCAACTCTTTCAGGACGCCTGCAAATCTTGAAAGTAATATGAAATGGGTTGTAAATATAAAAACAGATGACAAATTGGCAATTACTTTATAATTTCTGTTTTTTTTCACATTTTCAGATTCCTATTTCATTGGGCATTAACCAAATTTAAATATATCTTCAAAGTACTTTAAATCTGGCTCGACATTTCGGTATTAAAAATAGTTTGGAACCCACAGAAATATGCGAAATTGACCCTGGCCAACCAAAAAAAACGACTGCAATAAATTGCATAAGAAGTTGCCATGAGCTATATATAAATTATTAAAAAAAAGGAGGGAGTGGTCTGACTTGTGGGCCTGTTTAGTTGACGCATATGCAAATTTATTTAGTTATTATATACTATGTCAACAAATGATTCTAGCAGACGTAACCGTTGGAGGTCAATCCAACGGCCGTCGTGTTTCTTCAATCTCTGATCTTCTTGCTCCAGTGGCCAAAGCAGCGCTGGCGGGACCGCCTGCTCCCACCTCCCGTGGCCGGTTGTGCTGCCGCGCAGGCCTCAACGCCTCGTACTACTCCCACCGCTGGCCAGGGCATCCCTCTACTCACCCACACCCCCTGTTATTCTGCGGAGATGGCAGCCTCACACCGCAGCCAAACAGGTGAACCCTCGTACTCCTCTCCGCGCGGGCTTCCACTGCCGTGTCTTCCCCGGCTCCGCGTCGTCCTCTTCCTAGTCCTCGCCGTCGTCCACCGCCGTGGTGCTCTCGGCGCGGCGTGGTCAATGTGGTCAACGACCGACTTCCATCGGAAGAGTACTGTACTTGGAGAGGCTGACAGCTGGGTCCACGGCAGCCGCAAGGAAGTGCCTCCTTATTACGCGGAAAATAATTATTCCTCCACCTGACAGCAGGGACCCACCGGACGGGCCACCAGTATTTTGTGTAAAAAACGTTTCCCCCTGACTGCTGGGACCCACAGGACGGGCCACCGTATTTCGCGAAAAAAAGTCCCCCCCGCTGTCAGCTCGGACCCACCGGAAGTGCCTCCTTATTACGCACAAAAAAATGAACACCCCCTGCTAGCTGGGACCAACCTTGGTGGGAGGCTGACTTGTGGGCCTACTAAGTTGACTGGGATGGAGGCCTTTGTCAACTTTAGTCAATATATGAACGATTCTAGCTCTAGTGACTATACGATGTCCATCCAACGGCCGTAGTGCTTCTTCAACCTCTGGTCTTCTTGCTCCAGCCGCCCAAAGCAGCGCCGGTCGTGCCGCCTGCTCCTGCCGCCCGTGGCCAGCTGTGATGCCGCAGAGGCCTCACCGCCCCCTACTACTCCCATCGCTGGCCAGGCCATCCCTCTACGCACCCACACCCCCTGTTATTCTGCGGCGACGGCGGCCTCACACCGTAGCCGAACGAGTGAACCCTCATACTCCTCTATGCGTGGGCATCCACTACCGCGTCTTCCCCAGCTCCGCGTCGTCCCCTTCCTAGGCCTCGCCGTCGTCCACCGCCCTGGTGCTCTCGGCGCGGCGTGGTCAATGTGGTCAAGGAATGGCTTCCATCGGACATGGACTGTACGTGGAGAGGCTGACAGCTGGGACCACGGCCGCAGCAAGGAAGTGCCTCCTTATTACGCGCAAAATATTTATTCCTCCACCTGACAGCGGGGACCCACCAGACGGGCCACCGTATTTCGCAAAAAAATGTTCCCCCTGTCTGCTGGGACCTACCAGCTACATCTTCGCATGCAAGGAAGCGCGTCCGAAAAAACGATTCGCCCCCTTGATTTCTAGGACCCACCAGCTACATCTTCGCACGCAAGGAAGTGCGTCCGGGCAAAAAAAAATGATTCGCCCCCCTGACTGCTGGCACCCACCAGCTACATCTTCGCACGCAAGGAAGTGCCTGACAGTCGGGACCCACCTGGTCGAAGCGTATGTAGCGTTGTCATTCTGGTCGCGAACGTGTACGTACATATATACTGGTCGATGTAGAGGCGCGCACGTGTTGTAGTAGAGGCGCATACGTGTCGTAGTAGAGGCGTGCACGTAGCATGTACACGTACGTACAGCAGTGAGGGTGCAAGAAAGAAAATACGGCCACGTACGTACATACGGGCAGGGTCTCGAACGCCTACTCGCGCATACGTACATGGCTGGGCGGAACGGAGAAACAGCGTCGTCGTCATGTTCATGGGGAGCCAATCGGCTGGGTCGGAACAGAATGCGTGGTCGTGTTCATCAGGAGGGCTTGGACGGAACAGGCGATGGAAACGAGGCCTGGTGTACCGCACAACAAAGGAAACGGCCTTGTGTTCGACCGGCCACGTTCGAAGCGGGGTCCTGTTGATCGGGAGGGGCCTGGCGTACCACAAAACGGAGGAAACGGACCTCCTACGGTCAAAACGGGGGTCCTGTTGATCGGGAGGGGTGTGGCGTACCGCAAAACAGAGGAAACGGACCTCCTATGGTCGAAATGGGGGTCCTATTGATCGGGAGGGGTGTGGCGTACCACAAAACGGACGAAACGGACTTGTGTTAGAGCGCTATGGTCGAAACGGGGGTCCTATTCATCGGGAGGAGTGTGGCGTACCGCAAAACGAGACTCCACGGGATACTGTTCATCTCCACTGTCGACCTCCTCCAGCCTCCACGGGCTACCGTCGACCTCCTCCAGCCTCCACGGGCTCCTGTTCATCCAGCCTCGACCGCGCGCTACTCCACCAGCTACTGTTCAACCACCCCTCAACGGGCACGCCTCCACCGTCTACTGTTCATCCAGCCCTCCACACCATGGGGTCCTGTTCAACCACCCCTCCACAGCCACCCCTCCACCGTCTACTGTTCATCCAGCCCTCCACACCACGGGGTCCTGTTCAACCACCCCTCCACGGGCACCCCTCCACCGTCTACTGTTCATCTAGCCCTCCACACCACGGGGTCCTGTTCAACCACCCCTCCACGGCCACCCCTCCATCGTCTACTGTTCATCCAGCCCTCCACACCACGGGGTCCTATTCATCCAGAGGCAACGCCACCTGAGGGAGTCCTGGACTAGGGGGTGTCCGGATAGCCGGACTATCATCATCGGCCGGACTCCAAGACTATGAAGATACAAGATTGAAGACTTTGTCCCGTGTCTGGATGGGACTTTCCTTGGCGTGGGAGGCAAGCTTGGCAATACGGATATGTAGATCTCCTACCATTGTAACCGACTCTGTGTAACCCTAGCCCTCTCCGGTGTCTATATAAACCGGAGGGTTTTAGTCCGTAGGACGAACAACCATTACAACAATCATACCATAGGCTAGCTTCTAGGGTTTAGCCTCCTTGATCTCATGGTAGATCCACTCTTGTACTACCCATATCATCAATATCAATCAAGCAGGAGTAGGGTTTTACCTCCATCGAGAGGGCCCGAACCTGGGTAAAAACATCGTGTCCCTTGTCTCCTGTTACCATCCGCCTAGACGCACAGTTCGGGACCCCCTACCCGAGATCCGCCGGTTTTGACACCGACATTGGTGCTTTCATTGAGAGTTCGTCTGTGCCGTCGCGATCAGGAAGGATGCCTCTTCCCGTCTTTAAAGATGGTACCATCACCGAAGGAGCTTTGGCCGCCGGCCAAACTATCCGGCTAGGTGGTTTTCTCATGACCGCCTGTTCGGCCACCGCGTCGACGATGACCTCTCGGGTCATCGAAATCAATCTTCACGTCAACTCAGAATTCGCCGAGCAGCTGGATCCAATGGAGCTCTCTTCCGTAAACGAGCTCTTGAATCGCATCGCCGCCCTGGGAGTCGCCACAGACTACAATCAGATTGGGCTTAAAACCGATCTGAGAGAGATTAACTCTCCCCAGGTTACCCACCACGTTGCGGTGGTAGAGGAAAAAAGCAGCGGCTCCTCTTCTGCATTAAAAACTAGTTATGTCCGGACTCCCGAACCCTCCATGCCGGATTTCCGCGGAGGGACAGACGTCGATCAAGCACTGAACCTAAAGTCTGGCATCGGACTAGACTCGTTGGACAACGTCCAGCAATCCAAGCTTCCAAATTCGGAAACTTTCTGGCCCTTGAGCCTCGAGATGGGTAGGGTTCCGGACTCAATTCCACCCACCCACCCAAACATATGCGATCTATCTCAAATCCGGCAAGAGCCCGGTGAAACAGTACATCATTACTGGGCCAGATTCCTCCTGGTTATGGACAGGATAAAAGACTGCCGTGAGGAGAACGCAATTTCAATTTTCTGCAATAATTGCACGGACGAGGGAATCTTGAACGCCGTAAGTCGTCGTGAAATTACACGCTTCGCCGACCTGGCGTCCATAGTACGAAAGTACTGTGCGATGGAGAGTTTTCAGAAAACCGAAACTAAGTTTTGGGACAATCCAGCTCCGAATACAACCCTAGTCCGAAACAAAAGGGTGCATCATACTCAGGCACCAGGTACAAAAACCAAAAAGCAAAAACCCCATAAAGGGTACGGAACCGTACTGGAGGGATGGCTCAGTGGACCCTGTAAAATTCACAGTACAGAAGGCGCCACTCCAACACATAGCCTTGGAGCATGTTGGATACTGCGGCAGGTGGCCAAAAGTGGCGAAGAGCTTCTAGCCCCGGAGAACCACTCCAACAGTACCAGTACGGTGTCAACAGTCTTTGAGACTTTCGCATCAAATAATATGCGGAAACGAACAATCCGCAGCCTCGCCGAAGTCTACCAAGTAGCAACAACAAATCCATGGAGCGACACGGCTATCACCTTCAACGCCAGCGACGAACCTAAATTCCGAACAACAGAGCACCAGCCGCATTGGTCCTCAGTCTAACAGTGGACGGCTTTCGTCTTACCAAGGTACTCATGGATGGCGGCAGCGGATTAAACCTCATCTACGAGGAAACTCTTCAAAAAATGGAAATAGACTGGAGCCGCATTGAGCGAAGCAGCACAACCTTTAGAGGAATAATCCCAAGCCGGGAAGCATGCTGCACATGAAAAATCACACTTGATGTGGTGTTCGGCTCGCCGGACAATTACAGGTCCGAGGAGGTCACGTTCCAAGTGGCCCCGTTCAGCAGCGGATATCACGCTATATTAGGACGAGAGGCATTCACAATTTTTCAAGCCATACCCCATTACGGGTACATGAAGCTTAAGATGCCCGGGCCCAGCAGAATAATCACTCTTGTCAGTGATCCGGACATAGCACTCCGCGTTGAAAACAAGACAGCCGCACTAGCCCTAGAGGCACTATCCGAAGCCTTAGCGGCAGAGGAGCTCACGGCGCTGCGCTCCACGGTGAACAGGGATGATGTGATACTCGATAAGAGGTCCAAGTCCACCTCTTTTAAACCAGCGGACGAAATAGTCAAATTCCAAGTCCATCCAATGGACCCAACAAAGACGGCCTCCATTGGGGCACAGTTAAACCCTGATCTAGACGCTGCACTGCGAGAATTCCTTCGGGAGAATTGGGACATCTTCGCCTGGCACCCTTCAGATATGCCAGGAATCCCACGCAGATTGGCAGAACACAGCCTAAACATCCTAAAAGGATTCAAGCCAGTCAAACAGGCTCTTCGGCGATTTTCCGAACCCAAAAGACAGGCAATGGGAGAGGAGCTAGCCCAACTATTGGAAGCCGAATTCATCAGAGACATCAAACATCTGGACTGGCTAGCAAACCTGGTAATGGTACCAAAGAAGGACAAATCTTGGCGCCTATGTGTCGATTTTAAAGACCTCAATAAGGCTTGTCCAAAGGATCCTTTCCCCCTTCCCCGCATCGATCAAATAATCGATGCTACTGCAGAGCACGATTCATTGTGCTTCCTCGACGCATACTCCGGCTACCATCAAATCAAGATGGCGGAGGCGGACCAAGCCGCAACGGCATTCATTACTCCATATGGACCATTCTGCTTCAACATAATGCCCTTCGGACTCAAAAACGCCGGCGCAACATATCAGCGCATGATTCAGACATGTCTGGCTACCCAGATCGGCAAAACAGTAGAGGCATACGTAGACGATGTGGTCGTCGAGACCAACCACGTCAAAACTCTAGTAGACGACTTGAGGCTCACATTCGATAACCTCCGAGCATACAACATAAAGCTGAACCCGGAAAAATGCGTTTTCGGCGTACCAGCCGGAAAGCTCCTGGGCTTCATTGTATCCGGTAGAGGAATTGAAGCAAACCCAGCCAAGATCCGAACTCTATCACAAGTGGATATTCCAAAAGACCTCAAACAAATACAAAAATTGACTGGATGCGTGGCAGCTCTAAGCCGCTTTATCTCCCGTTTAGGAGAAAAGGCTTTGCCCCTCTATCGCCTCCTCAGGCGCACTGAACACTTCGAGTGGACGGATGCCGCCACGGCCGGACTCGAAGAAATAAAGGCCATACTGGCAACAAATCCGGTCCTGGCCGTGCCTAACCTGGGCGAACCAATGTTATTATATATCGCGGCAACACATCAAGTTGTCAGCGCGGTCCTCGTCGTCAAACGAGAAACAGAAGGACACAAATTCTCTCTTCAAAAGCCAGTGTACTACGTATCCACTGTCTTAACTCCATGCAAGTCCCGGTACCCACATTATCAAAAGATAGCGTACGCGGTGTTTATGGCATCCCGGAAGCTGCGACACTACTTTCAAGAGTGTTTGATAACAGTGGCCTCCGAAGTACCCCTCAACGACATTATAAACAACCGCGACGCGACAGGCAGGATTGCAAAATGGGCCATTGAGCTCTTACCATTCGACATAACTTATAAACCTCGGTGAGCTATAAAGTCGCAAGTCTTGGCTGACTTCGTCGCTGAATGGACTGAAGCCGAACTCCCTAAAGAGTACGGCGCATACTCCAATTGGATTATGCATTTCGACGGCTCCAAAATGTTGGCCGGCTTGGGGGCTGGCATCGTATTGACGTCCCCAACCGGAGACACAGTCCAATACGTACTTCAGATAATGTACACGGACTCCAACAATGCAGCCGAATACGAGGCCCTCCTACATGGTCTCCAGATGGCAATCTCCATGGGTATTCGACGCCTAGAGGTGCGCGGGGATTCAAACCTTGCAATATCCCAAGTAAATGGAGACTTTGATGCCAAGGATCCGAAAATGGCAGCCTATCGTAACGCTGTCATAAAAATGTCAGCTCGGTTCGAAGGACTCGAATTCCACCACGTAGCCCGGGATAATAACCAAGCAGCCGACGTGTTGGCACGCATCGGCGCGAAACGCGACGCTGTCCCTCCAAACATCTTCCTGGAACGGCTCTTTAAGCCGTCCGTACTATGGGAAGAGGAGTCCGGAAATAACAACCCGGAAGCAACCGCACCACCCAACACAGAACAATCTGACATAATCGGCGGTTCAGCCGATGAAATAACACCTTCAGCCCACGAAATAATGGCATTAATTGCCCCGTGGACAGAACCATTCCTAGCCTACTTAATTAGGCAGGAACTTCCCGAAGACCAAAATGAGGCCCGCTGCATAGTTCGGCGATCTAAAGCCTACAAGGTCCATGAGGGAGAACTTTATAAGAAAAGCACAACCGGAGTCCTTCAAAGGTGCATCTCCGAAGAGGAAGGGCGAAACCTTCTGGCTGAAATTCACGCCGGAC
The DNA here is from genome assembly GCA_963921465.1 of Triticum timopheevii. Classification (NCBI taxonomy): domain Eukaryota; kingdom Viridiplantae; phylum Streptophyta; class Magnoliopsida; order Poales; family Poaceae; genus Triticum; species Triticum timopheevii. The sequence continues at coordinate 354,218,783 of OY997264.1, forward strand.
TAGGCGGACACCATGCTGCAGCCCGGGCCCTCGTAGGCAACGCCTTCCGTACAGGATTCTATTGGCCGACGGCCCGGGCAGATGCTCAGGACTTAGTCCAACGATGCGTCGGTTGTCAGCTCTTTGCTAATCAGAGCCACATGCCACCCACCGCCCTCAAAACTATACCCATCACCTGGCCGTTCGCGGTCTGGGGGCTTGACATGGTTGGACCCCTTAAAGGGGGAACCCACAAGCAAAAGTACCTATTGGTCATGGTGGACAAATTCACCAAATGGATAGAGGCCAAGCAAGTTAAAACGGCTGAATCCGGACCAGTGATAGACTTCATATCCGGGGTAGTACACCGTTATGGCATCCCCCACAGCATCATCACCGATAACGGCACGAACTTCATGGCCGACGAGGTTAAACTCTGGTGCAAAAATATGGGCATTAAGCTCGACTACGCTTCAGTCTATCATCCTCAAACCAACGGTCAAGTTGAGCGAGCAAATGGTCTAACAATGAGTGGCATCAAGCCCAGACTAGTGTGGTCCCTCACGGAATCTAACACGCACTGGGTAGAGGAGCTCGACTCTGTACTCTGGGGGCTGCGGAGCACACCAAACCGTACTACCGGATTCCCACCATTCTTTATGGTATACGGTGCAGAGGCAGTTTTGCCCTGCGACATAATTCATGACTCACCTCGAGTGCGCATGTACGAAGAAAGAGAGGCCGAGTTGGATCGGCAGGACAGCTTGGATGCATTAGAGGAGGAGCGCGACGTGGCAAAGGCTCGTTCCGCATTCTATTAGTAGCAGGCTCGAAGATATCAAAGCAGAGAAGTACGGGCTAGAACTTACAATATTGGCGAACTGGTTCTACGCCTGCCGGATAAGAAAAAGGACAAACTCAAGCCCAAATGGGAAGGTCCCTTCATCATCGACCAAGTCCTGACCGGCGGAGCATACCGTCTGTGAAACGCATCGGACAACCGACTCGAGCCGAACCCATGGAACGCAGCCCGCCTCCGAAGATTCTACGCCTAGCGCCCGCCTCAGAGTTCGTCTCCTTCCCCCGTCCACATTTTATACTTCAGTTGCCTTTTGTCTCTCTTTTATCCAACCTTTTTTTATATAAAGCCCTGGAGGGCCGATTCACGCATTGTTCGCACACACTTGATGTGCTACCCGCACTCATTATACCTGGGGGCTTCTTTAACAGAAGCTTACTTATACGGGCTTCATGCCCAAAACATGTGTCAAACTTCCGCATGTACCTTCTACTCACCATTATATGCATCGATATGACTTAAATTTTGGCCAAGCTTGGTTGCCTGGCTCCTGTGCTTACCCCTACGTTCCCGATTGTTCGGCTAGGAGGTAAAGGGAGCACCTCTGCGATTGTTACTGCCGGGTCAGCCGGATGTGTACCTTAGACTGGGTGAAGCCGAAAGCTAGCGTTCTTAAGGGAATATTCGGTCGGTGACTTGAAAGATGATTTTTTACCTATTTATTTATCTGCCCCCAGATGTTTTTCTGCTCTTTTCGCAGTCCGGACATGCACTTTAGGGCATGCCTCCCAGGGAAAGGAACCCTTAACGGAACTATTCTCCCTGGAAGATGTTTCTTACTAACCATGTAATATAACATAACTAGTTGGGCACTTGTCTGATAAAGCACTAATGACCCCTACGCCTGGTCTCCATGAGTGCCCCGGTTTTTTCATAACCAAGAAGGTATTCGGACACACTCCGGACTCTAGGGTCCCGAGGTCGAAGCGAAAAGGTCGGCAAAGACAAACGATCTACAATCCGGCTAGAAGGCATTTTACATGTCATTTTAAATACATCGTCAAACTGACTGACTGTACTCCTCCTCAATCCCGTCTAATAGGCTGTCTAATTTACAGTCTCGTTGGGAATACTTAGCGGCCAACTCTACTTGGCCGTACATTAAGCTCACAGGGATCTCCTTCCCATCGGGCCCCATAGGTCCGACCTCGGCCATGTGGTTTGGATCCGCCTTCTTGTACCGTGTCTTCACCATGGCCCAGGCCTCCCTGGCACCTTGACGGCAGGCTGATATCTTCCATAAACGGAAGTGCTGTCGTGCTCCTTGAAGCTTCTCCGCAAGCTCTCCAAGGCCCTCGAGTAGGGAGATGGACGGCCATAGGGCCTGGGCGACGCCACTCATCGCCTGCCGAGCACGTTCGAGCAGTTGCACCAGCTCGGGAAGTTGGTCACCCGTTGAACCGGGCATTTCCTCCGCAGGGCAACCTGTGAGCGCACCTCTAGACATATTTCTGTCAATTAACTTCCTCGCCGAACTCTTCTTTTCAAAAGAATTCGCTCAAGCACTTACTATAGATGCCGCGACGAAGCCGCTGATTCTCCTTCACGGAGCCAGACAGCTCGGCCCGAACACCTTTCAGCTCTTCCCCAAGCTGGGTGTGGTCATCCTGGAGTTTGTTCCTCTCCTCCTGCACCTTCATAAGCACCCTCTCGCCGGCCTTCAGCTGGCGCAGTAGGTGTTGCTTGTCCGGATCCAGTCCGGCAACATCTGCAATATCATTGTCAGACTTATACGCACGCCGCACACCGCTTTTTTTTGAAATAATGTGTTACCAGGGGGGTCTCTGTGTCTCCTCCTGCGCCAGCTAGTGCAGCCTCAAGTTGGGCCTTGCACTCTTGTAGCTCCTGGGACAATTGGGTATTCTTCTCTGTAAGATCCTGCATATTAAATGAGCCTTAAATCAGTTACTTTAACTACTTTAAGTCTCAGGGGCTACTGGCATATACAACTATTAAAATCTCTTACCCGTATGTCCTTTACATACTACTCCGTGGCTCTGGTTAAACCTTCTTGAGCAGCACGGAGGTGCGCGTCTCCCGCGTTAAAGGCATTTAACGCCTCAGGGGAGAAACACGCGTCACGAAGAACTATCCGGCGGCGCCTATGGTTCATGGCGCTCTCCACCTCAGACCTGGTGGCGGACAGCCTGTCGGCCTCCTCCGTTGGAGGAGTATCCGGCTCGCGCCTTGCGCTCGCCTCCCCCTCCGGACCAGGTGTTGGAGCCTGGCTGGCGGAGGCTTGGTTGGCAATCTCTCCGGGCACAGTCCGGCGAGCGCTCTTTCTCCTGAAAAAGTCATGAGCATTAATACACCTCCTAGGAATCTTTTCCTAAATAATGGTCGCGAGCTATGCCGTTGCGGTGACGTTTCGATTCGCACCGCACCCCTCTTCCGCCTGCAGGGCCGGACTGACCCTTGTTTGCCAGCCGCCGCGGGTTCGGCGTCCCGCCTTGAAGGCGCCTCCAGCAAGACACCGTTGTATACGGCGGTCAGAAATACACAAGGATGAAGTAATGGTGTCAGGACTTAGGTCATAATTACCTGGGAAGCCGGTGATAAGCCGGGTAGTCAGCCGTAATGGCGACCAGGGCATTGTCCATGCTGAGTTGGTGGAACACCCCGTCGATTAGCTCCACCTTTATGTCCGGATCCTCTTCAGAGGCCGGATCAAGGGATCTTCCCGAATCCTTGGGTTGTGGGGCCGGACTATGGATGCTCCCCACATCCCGGCGCAGTTCCTGCGTCAAAACCATAAAGTAGGGTACTTAACTTTGAAAGCACGGGTCGGATAAATAAACGTCCGCTTACCCAGCTCCAAGGGTTATTCATGGAGAACCCATTCAATGGGCACGTCTGGAGGAAGTCCTCCTTCTCCCTCTTGTACAGGCCGGACAGAATCTTCACCAGATCTGCGGCCGATCCCGGCCCTTTGCGGCCATGACGGGTGGCATCGTTCTCCTCGTTGAAATCCCACATGGGGTGGCCCCTGTATTGTAGCGGCTGCACCCCCCGCATGATGCACGTGGCCATGACTCCAATCATGGTCAATCCGGACTGAGCCAGCAACCTTATCCGGCCCATCAAATAATGGACGCTCCTGTCTTCCTCCTGTTGAGGGCTCCGCGGGCGCCAACTTAGGCGTTTCTTCAGAGGAGCCTTGCTAAACTCCGGGAGGCCGATCCGAACTGGGTCCGGCAGTGGAGCATCTTCTACATAAAACCATTCCGAAGGCCAGTCTTCGGATGCCTTCTTTGGGGTTCCGGATGGATATCCGGTCCCGGCGATGCGCCATATTTCGGCACCACCCACTTGATATATTGACCCCTCGTGAGAACGGGGTACGAGGCAGAATAGCCTCTTCCACGACGCAAAATGGGGCTCGATGCCCAGGAACAGCTCGCAAAGAGCTACGAAACCCGCGATGTGCAAAATAGAGGCGGGCGTGAGGTGATGAAGCTGGAGTCCATAGAACTCCAGAAGCCCGCGGAGGAACGGATGTACGGGAAATCCAAGCCCCTTATTAGATAGGGGACGAAGCACACCCGCTCTCCTTTGGAGGGACTAGGGGTGGCCTCCGCTTGCTTCCCACCTTTGTAGGTGGCCAGCCCGGCTCGAACCGGGACCATAAAGGCCGGAGGAAGATATCCCTCCTCTTGGAGCTTCACCAGCTCGTTGTGCGGAACTGAACATCTCCTCCAATCTCCTGGCGGAGGGCTGGGAGCGCGAGAGGAGGAGCCGCGTCGACGGTCCATGATGGAATGGGTTTTTGTTCAGAAGCGCTCCGATGAGTACTCGCGGAAGGAGGATGGTGTGATTTGGATCTGGATTCTTGCCTCTCTTATAGGCATATTATTTGCGCAGCTAGGGGGTAAAATATAATAGATACCCTGGCTTTTCACATTCGTGCGATGCGTGGAAGAGGGCCATTATTGGGCGTGGAAGCCAAGGAGCGCAACATTTGTAAGGGAGCCGGACACTATTCAGCAAGCACATGGAATTTGAAGGAGAACCCGCCTTGCAACGCCGAAGACAATATATGCGCTGGACTCATCGTCATTGAAGCCTGGTTCGGGGGCTACTGAGGGAGTCCTGGACTAGGGGGTGTCCGGATAGCCGGACTATCATCATCGGCCGGACTCCAAGACTATGAAGATACAAGATTGAAGACTTCGTCCCGTGTCCGGATGGGACTTTCCTTGGCGTGGAAGGCAAGCTTGGCAATACGGATATGTAGATCTCCTACTATTGTAACTGACTCTGTGTAACCCTAGCCCTCTCCGGTGTCTATATAAACCGGAGGGTTTTAGTCCGTAGGACGAACAACCATTACAACAATCATACCATAGGCTAGCTTCTAGGGTTTAGCCTCATTGATCTCGTGGTAGATCCACTCTTGTACTACCCATATCATCAATATCAATCAAGCAGGAGTAGGGTTTTACCTCCATCGAGAGGGCCCGAACCTGGGTAAAAACATCGTGTCCCTTGTCTCCTGTTACCATCCGCCTAGACGCACAGTTCGGGACCCCCTACCCGAGATCCGCCAGTTTTGACACCGACACCACCGCTCAATGTTCATCCAAACCACCCCCCCCCCCCCCCCGCAACGCTCACTGTTCATCCAATCGATCGGCTTCAGTTAGCAGCAGTAGCGAAGGAATCGCTCGATCGGGTTCAGTTAACAGCCATCGATCGATCGCTCAGGTTCAGTAACGCGTAGCCTGCAGTGCAATCGCTCTGGTTCAGTTAGAGCCCAACGCCTCGCTCGGGCTCAGTTAGAGCCAACGCCTCGCACGTGTACGAGAGAAACGTGCATCTCTCGGCCCCCGACCTCCCACTGTAACCGGCAACTCCCCAGAATTTTCCTCCCCCTCGCTTCTACCACGGTTTTTTCTGTCATGGACAGCCCAAAGAATGTCATGCAGCTACGTCTCTGGCCCGCCCAGGACAAAAAGCCCATTTTCTATCATGATTTTTTGTGATAGAAGTAGCAGCCCACCACATCTATGATGATACCGGGTTTTGTCACAATTATCGTCATAGAAGTGTCATATGTATGACAGAAAAAAATTTGTTTGGCCAAAAATGTCACGGATGTGTCTTTTTTTGTAGTGGCACATAAAGATTGTTGCATCATATTCTTCATGCACTTGTGCTACTAATGGTTATGTGTAAGAGAAGAGAACCATCATGATGGATGATGTGTTTATCTACCATGTGCATACGTTCTTTGTTTTGTTGTGTGTATGTGTAGGATACTTGGACTTTGTGTCGACTTCCGGTTCATGCAAGTTGACCATTTGAGCTCTTGAGAGCGAGCCTCAAACTTTCGACCACGACTCGCTTCTACACCACTTTTGCTTGTGCTTCAGTATTGTGAAGGACACACAAGGACATGCTTTCGAGGTGATATTCTTCTCTTTCGATAATACCCAAACCATGAGCATACATATTTTGGATCATACTTCATGTGTTGCTTGCACCATGACACTTTGCACACATGCTAGCGATCTTGCTTTGACTTATCATTGCCACATTGCCATGCCTCATGACATATATGCCTTGTGTGCTGCATCCAACTTGTGCATTATTTGCCACTATCATATGGTTGGTTTCAACAATGTCATTTCTTCACGTATGCCATGCACCTATTATTGTAACATACTTGACTTGATTGCCTCAACATGATGAACAATTTCTCTTTCCATTGTGTTGAGTGCCACAATATCTTCACTACACTGTATGCATGTTATGCTTGGATTGTCTTGCACTTGCCCCATGTGTTTAGACATCTCATGATACTTGCTCTTGTGAATGATTCATATGCCTACCATAGAACTTTTGTTGAGAACTTTGTGCATTCTTGCTATGATCTTGAGGTAGATGCTTGTTCACTTGTCACACATATTAGCATTTCTACCTCCCATTTGCATGCTTGTTTCTATGATGCCCTTGATTATGCTAAATTTATGTGCTTACATGCCATGTCACAATCCTTTGTTACACCATATTCTATGCTTGATGATGACACTTGTTGGGTGAATCACCTCTTGAATGCTTGGTATTGCACTAACGTTAATCACATTTGTTTTTCCAAGTGTTTGTTGTTTTTGCTCCTTTTGAAGGAATTACAAGACAGTGCGACATTGGAGAGTACTCATTTCGAGCTTCAAGATGACGAATGATTGGTGATCGTCCACTTCTACACGGCGACATCATCTCTTTCCCATGGTGATTCGGTTTTTGATCCAGGGTCGGATCTTTCCCAAGGGGGTGGGGATGATGTAGAGCATCATACAGACATCACCATGTCAAGAGTTCCATTGCCAAGAGACACGCCCAACTCCTACTTCCATCATACTAAGGTGAATTCCATCCTTAATGTGTGTCCTCTTATTTCCCTCGAGGATGGTATACTACTTGACTGTCCTACCATATGCACATATAGGTTTGAGCCCAATGATGAACGTGCCATGGAGGAGGTCATCCACAAGCAAGCGCCTACACCATCAACTAGAGAAGCCTGGAAATAGAGACGGAACCATCAAGGAGAAGGCGAGGTTCCACCTGCACCAACGAGTGTCCACGAAAAGAAGATATAATGAAAGCTACTGGACACCCCGTGCGCACGGTCTCCTAGAGCCCGTGGCCACGGTACAAACCCATGCACATGGGCTACTACACCAGGTCGCTGGAGACCCCGTGCACACAGGGCCCCCTGTATGTTGCTGCAAGCTTTGCCCATGTAATCCCCATTTTGTCCCTCCTTACCCCTTCATGCCTTGGACCTATATATACTCCTCTTCCTCCTCCATTTAGACTTAGCTAAGAATAGATCTAGACATTAGAGCCTAGCTCATGTATCTCCCCTTGTGGGATTCCTCTTGAGAGAGAGAAGACTCCATTGGACTTCAAGGTCTCCATTGGAGAATATCCCTAGTGATTCAAGACCTCATCTCCTTCATAGGACTTGGGATAGACTTTACCATGTATCTTGTTTCCCTTTGATTGTTCTTGTACCTTGTGAATCTCATGTGTTTGTTGGTCTACTGGATGTGTGATTGGAGTTGTTCTTGAGTGTTCCTCTCGTGATTTCCCCTCTTGTTCTTCGTGTTCTTAGTGGACCCCCCTCCAATTTGTGAAAGATATCCACTTAGGGTCTCCACCCTACAGCAGAGGCGATGCTAATTTACCCCCTTTCACTCCCAATCTAGCAGCCGCCTCCTTCATCTTCTTCCTTGCGCAAGAACAAAGCAGTCTTCTCCTTCCACCACTGCTCCACTGCGTCATTCCTCAATCTCAAGTACCCGCATTCGCCATGGTCCCAAAAAGAGCAAAGAAGGTGATGGACCTGGAAGCGGAGAAGAAGAAGCTCCAGAGGGGGAAACAACGGCGAGAGAACACCATCTTCCCGCCGGTGCTGGCTCCCGACAATCTGACTTCAAGATATTCGTATGTCTAATCGAGCTAGACCGACAATCATCCGACTACAGAAGTTCTCCCGGGATTGGCTGATCCAGCAGACAACTAGTTTCACTTCTTTGCCTGGTATTTCTATGGCGAGCTCTGCCCACCTTTTTCAGATTTCTTCGTGGAGGTCATGTAGTCCTACAGATTTCATTTGTTGGACTTTGCTCCCAATGCCATCACCTGCATGTACATTTATGCACATCTATTAGAAAACTTCCTGGGGATAGCACCCAATCTTGACCTGTTCCGGCACTTCTTCATCCCCTGGATTGATGATGACGCTCTCTCTGGTAGCATTACTTTGATTCCAAGAGCACGGATTAAGGAGCACTATCTTGAGGGCAAGTTGCACACCAAGGGGAATGAGTGGAGGGTGGATTGGTGCCGGATCAAGCAAGATCAGCAAGATAAAATCCCTCCCTTCTGCCGCCTACAGGCCCAGAGGATCGAGAAGGGGAAAACTTGGAGCAATGTTGGGACCAGCAATGCCAAGCTCATGATGGTGTTGTGCAGGATCCACCGTCTCAAGGCCACCGGGCTGACCATAGAGGTGGTTGGGGCGGATTTCACCTGTCGCCGGATCGCCCCACTGTAGCACAGAGGAGGCCGAAGGGCATGGGAGTACCAGAACCCTGACGACCCAATGCGCCTACACCCTGGGCCAACATCAACTTGTCGGTAATGGATCACTACTTGCTCATATGCCAGTTCTTCAATAAGGGCTGCGAATTCCATTTGCCAGAAAAGGTGGTTCCGCTCCGCAACAACTCCGCCAAGGGCATGATCCTGGCTGAGATACCGGAGTGCGACACCAAGGGGGTTGTGTAGCGGTGGACAGAGCCCGAGGCCACCAGCAAGGGGAAGTAGGTGGTGGAGCACACCGGGGAGCATGTCGAAGAGGGTGCTAGTGCACCCGTTGAGGATGATGCCGAAGAGTGGCTCGCTGAAGAAGATGTCAAAGAGCATACCAGCGAGACCACCGAGGACGATGATCAAGCTTGGGAGCATGAGGATGATTGATAACCCACAAGTATAGGGGATCGCAACAGCTTTCGAGGGTAGAGTATTCAACCCAAATTTATTAATTCGACACAAGGGGAGCCAAAGAATATTCTTAAGTATTAGCAGTTGAGTTGTCAATTCAACCACACCTGGATAACTTAGTATCTGCAACAATGTGTTTAGTAGCAAAAGTGGTATGATAATAAAGGTAACGGTAGCAAAAGTAAAGATAAGTGTTTTGGAGTTTTTGTAGTAGTTGTAACAGCAGCAACGGAAAAGTAATTAAGCGAAGAACAATATGTGAAAAGCTCATAGGCAATGGATCAGTGATGGATAATTATGCCGGATGCGATTCCTCATGCAATAGTTATAACATAGGGTGATATAGAACTAGCTCCAATTCATCAATGTAATGTAGGCATGTATTCCGTAAATAGTCATACGTGCTTATGGAAAAGAACTTGTATGACACCTTTTGTCCTACCCTCCCGTGGAAGTGGGGTCCTAGTGGAAACAAAGGGATATTAAGGCCTCCTTTTAATAGAGAACCGGACCAAAGCATTAACACATAGTGAATACATGAACTCCTCAAACTACGGTCATTACCGAGAAGTATCCCGATTATTGTCACTTCGGGGTTGTCGGATCATAACACATAATAGGTGGCCATAGACTTGCAAGATAGGATCAAGAACACACACATATTCATGAAAACATAATAGGTTCAGATCTGAAATCATGGCACTCGGGCCCTAGTGACAAGCATTAATCATAGCAAAGTCATAGCAACATCAATCTTAGAACATAGTGGATACTAGGGATCAAACCCTAACAAAACTAACTTGATTACATGGTAAATCTCATCCAACCCATCACCGTCCAGCAAGCCTACGATGGAATTACTCACGCACGGCAGTGAGCATCATGAAATTGGTGATGGAGGATGGTTGATGATGACGACGGCGACGAATCCCCCTCTCTGGAGCCCCGAACGGACTCCAGATCAGCCCTCCCGAGAGAGATTAGGGCTTGGCGGCGGCTCCATGTCGTGAAACGCAATGAAACTTTCTCCTTGATTTTTTTCTCCCCGAGACGGAATATATGGAGTTTGAGTTGAGGTCGGAGGAGGTCCAGGGGGCCCAAGAGATAGGGGGCCGTGCCCTAGGGGGGCGCGCCCCTCTGTCTCGTGGACAGGCCGTGGGCCCCCTGGCACTAATTATTTCGCCAAAAATTCTTATTAAATCTGAAAAGTGCCTCAGTGGATTTCCAGGACATTTCAAGAACTTTTCTTTCTACACATAAAACAACATCATGGCAGTTCTGCTGAAAACAGCGTCAGTCCGGGTTAGTTTCATTCAAATCATGCAAGTTAGAGTCCAAAACAAGGGCAAAAGTATTTGGAAAAGTAGATACGTTGGAGACGTATCAACTCCCCCAAGCTTAAACCTTTGCTTGTCCTCAAGCAATTCAGTTGATAAACTGAAAGTGATAAAGAAAAACTTTTACAAACTCTGTTTGCTCTTGTTGTTGTAACATAAAAAGGCAACATTCAAGTTTCAGAAAATATTATGAACTAACCATACTCACAATAACACATAGGTCTCACAATTACTCATATCAATAACATAATCAGCTAGCGAGTCATAATAATAAAACTCGGATGACAACACTTTTTCAAAATAATCATAACATGATATAACAAAATGGTATCTCGCTAGCCCTTTCTGAGACCACAAAACATAAATGTAGAGCACCTTTAAAGATCAAGGATTGACTAAACATTGTAATTCATGGTAAAAGAGATCCAGTCAAGTCATACCCAATATAAACCAATAATAATGAATGCAAATGACAGTGTGCTCTCCAGCGGGTGCTTTTTAATAAGAAGGGTGATGACTCAACATAAAAGTAAATAGATTGGCCCTTCGCAGAGGGAAGCATGGATTGTAGAGGTGCCAGAGCTCGATTTAAAAATAGAGATTGAATAACATTTTGAGCGGCATACTTTCACTTTCAACGCAACAACTATGAGATGGCTGTATCTTCCATACTACATGCATTATAGGCAGATCCCAAACAGAATGGTAAAGGTTTATACTCCCCCAACCACCAACAAGCATTAATCCATGGCTTGCTCGAAACAACAAGTGCCTCCAACATACAACAGCCCTGGGGGAGTTTTGTTTAATTATTTTGATTTGCTTTGATCTTTTTGGATCATGGGACTAGGCATCCCGGTTACCAGCCCTTTCTCATGAATGAGGAGCGGAGTCCACTCCTCTTGAGAATAACCCACCTAGCATGGAAGATATAGGCAGCCCTAGTTGAAACATGAGCTTCTCGAGCATACAAAACAGAATTTCATTTGAAGGTTTGGAGTTTGGCACATACAAATTTACTTGGAACGGCAGGTAAATACCGCATATAGGAAGGTATAGTGGACTCATATGGAACAACTTTGGGGTTTAAGGAGTTTGGATGCACAAGCAGTATTCCCGCTTAGTACAGGTGAAGGGTAGCAAAAGACTGGGAAGTGACCAACTGAGAGAGCGACAACAGTCGTAAACATGCATTAAAATTAATTTACACCGAGTACAAACATGAGTAGGATATAATCAACCATGAACATAAATATCATGAAGGCTATGTTGATTTGATTCAACTACATGCGTGAACATGTGCCAAGTCGAGTCACTTAATACATTCAAAGGAGGATACCATCCCATCATACCACATCATTATCATTCCAATAGCATGTTGGCACGCAAGGTAAACCATTATAACTCATAGCTAATCAAGCATGGCACAAGCAACTATAATTTCTAAATGTCATTGCAAATATGTTTACTCTATAATAGCTGACTCAGGAATGATGAATCATCATATTTACAAAAACAAGAGAGGTCGAGTTCATACCAGCTTTTCTCATCCCAATAAGTCCATCATATATCGTCATTATTGCCTTTCACTTGCACGACCGAACGATGTGTATAAAAATAAGAGTGCACGTGCATTGTACTAAGCTGGAATCTGCAAGCATTAAACTCAAGAGAGAAGACAAGTAATATGGGCTCTAAGTTAAATAAACAATCATGCATATAAGAGCCACTAAGCATTTTCAATATAATCTTCTCGACCCCCAAAAAGAAAGAAAAGAAAATAAAACTATTTACACAGGAAAGCTCCCAACAAGTAAAAAGAAGAACTAAAAATCTTTTGGGGTTTTAATTTTAATACAAGCATGGAAATTAAACTAACTAATTTGTTTGGTTTTTCTTAAGGTTTATCAAACACACAAGAAGAAAACTAGAAAAAGAAATTTAAACTAACATGGATAATACAATGAAAGAGTGTGAGCACCGACGACTAGTGTGTGAACATGAATGTAAAGTCGGTGAGAAATACGTACTCCCCCAAGCTTAGGCTTTTGGCCTAAGTTGGTTTAATACCAAGGACCGCCGCTACTCTCCCTGGTGTAGTGGGAGGTGTAATCAGGATACCACTAGCTGGTCATCTCCGGATCCCACTGGATAGATGATGCACGATAAGGGTCCAATTCAGGTTCCGGCTCAGGTTCAGGTTCCGGAGTAAAAGCTTGGGCTAGATGGTTGTTCACCGCCTCCGGCGTGACAAGATGACTTTCTGCCAGCAAATCAAATAACAGAGGTGCAGGCAAAATAATGAACTCAAAGTGTTTCTTATTGAATCTAAGTCTATACAAGAGCATCTTCTCTTCGTTGTTAACAATAAACTTGTGTGCTACCATGCTCTTGTAATCTAAAATGTGAGGAGGTAATTTTGTCTCCTCCTCCTCAAGGTGCCTAATGGGTATCTGAAAATGTTCAACAAGACGTGCAGCATAGATACCTCCAAATATGGGGCCTTTTGTACGATTCAGGGCTAGCCGTTTAGCAACGACGGCACCCATACTAAAAGTATTGTCTCCCAGCAAAGCATGTTGAAGAATAATAATATCTAGAATGCTCAAATTTCCACTATTCCCATGACCAATCAAGCATCTACTAGCAAATATGGCAAAGTAGCGTAAAACAGGAAAGTGTATGCTAGAGACTTTTGCCTCAGAGCCCTTCTTTGGCTCTTCTACAGCAATAGTTTTAATGAAGCCATCCACATCTTCACGATGGGGTTCCTCTAATTCTCCCTCATAAGGTATCCTACATACCGCGCAAAAATGACGTAAAGACATTTCCTTGAATTCATCATATAAATGAAATGATACTGCAGGCGGTGACTTCTTAGGATAATAATAAAAGTTTTGCACGAAAGTATTGGTAAGTAAGACATACTGATCGATTCGGTCGTTCATGAAACCGGTGAGGCCTGCAGTCCCGATTAAAGCATAAAAGTCTTCATGAATTCCGGCTTCTTTCAAGAAATCCTCACACGGCCATTCACATGACCGTACTTCCGCTAAGCGAGGAAGATTATACTTGGGTTTTTCTTCTTTTTGTCTTGTTTTTCCTTATAGCTTTGGCTAGAAGAGCCTTTAAAGAACCTCCTTAACATTTTCTGAAAATTTCTGAAATTTTAGTAACTTAAAAATAAAAGTGAATAAAACTAAACAAGATTGATAGCAACTACTCCTACAAGTGCCTAGAGCCTATATCATACATTGGAATTGCTTGGGACCTCAAACATTTATCATGCAAGCTCAAGAACAAGGTCACCTATGCAGCAAAATTTTGCAATGAATAAAGAACTAGAACAAAAACTAATTGGACCAATGGTGGAGTCACATACCAAGCAACAATCTCCCAAAGCAGTTTTGTGAATGGAGCTTTGAGCAAGGAGATCGAAAATCGCAGCAAAATGAGCTAGAACTCGTGCTTGAGCTGGATGAGGATTTTTTTGGGTAGAAGATGAAGTGTGTGGGTGCTGGCATAAGTGGAGGGGGGCCACCAGGGGCCCACAAGACAGGGGCGCGCCCTACGGGGGGGGGGGGGGGGCGCCCTCCTCTCTCGTGGCCTGGTGCTTGCCCCTCCTGTAGTGTTTTTAGTGCCTAAAATCCTCAAATATTTCAGAAAAAATCATACTAAATTTGCAGGGCATTTGGAGAACTTTTATTATCGGACTATTTTTTAATGCACGGATAATTTAGAAAATAGACGGATAATACTATTTTTGCTTTATTTATTCTAACTAACAGAAAGTAAAAAGAGGGTACAAAAGGTTGTGCCTTCTAGTTTCATCCATCTCGTGATCATCAAAATGAACCCACTAACAAGGTTGATCAAGTCTTGTTAACAAACTCATTCCGAATAACACGGAACCGGAGAAATTTCGAGTAACACTAAGTTACCTCAATGGGGATATGAAAATCCCTAACAATAAGAATATCATACTTTTTCTTGATAGTAGGGAGAGGAAATTCAAAACCTCCAAAAATGATAGTTGGAACTTTTTCAATAGAATTGATGCTATGAACTTGAGATTGTTTCCTCGGAAAGTGTATCATATGCTCATTACCATTAACATGAAAAGTGGCATTGCCTTTGTTGCAATCAATAACAGCCCCTGCAGTATTAAGAAAAGGTCTACCAAGTATAATAGACATATTATCGTCCTTGGGAATATCAAGAATAACGAAGTCCGTTAAGATAGTGACATTTGCAACCACAACAGGCACATCCTCACAAATACCGACAGGTATAGCAGTTGATTTATCGGCCATTTGCAAAGATATTTCAGTAGGTGTCAATTTATTCAATTCAAGTCTACGATATAAAGAGAGAGGCATAACACTAACACCGTCTCCAAGATCACATAAAGTAGTTCTAACATAATTTTTTTAACAGAGCATGGTATAGTTGGTACACCCGGATCTTCAATTTTCTTGGGTATTCCACCCTTAAAAGTGTAATTAGCAAGCATGGTGGAAATTTCAGCTTCCAGTATCTTTCTTTTATTTGTGATGATATCCTTTATATACTTTGCATAAGGATTTACTTTCAGCATATCAGTTAAGCGCATATGTAAGAAAATAGGTCTAATCATTTCAGCAAAGCGCTCAAAATCCTCATCATCCTTTAACTTGGATGGTTTAGGAGGAAAGGGCATGGGTTTCTGAACCCATGGTTCTCTTTCTTTATTGTGCTTCCTAGCAACAAAATCTCTCTTATCATATCGTTGATTCTTTGATTGTGGGTTATCAAGATCAACAACAGGTTCAATCTCCACATCATTGTCTTTGCTAGGTTGAGCATCAACATGAACATTATCATTAACATTATCACTAGGTTCATGTTCATCACCTGACTGTGTTTCATCATCAGAAATAGAAATATCATTGGGATTCTCAGGTGTGTCTATAGTAGGTTCATTAGAAGCATGCAAAGTCCTATCATTTTTCTTTTTCTTCTTTTTAGAAGAACTAGGTGCCTCTAAATTATTTCTCTGAGAATCTTGCTCGATTCTCTTAGGGTGACCTTCAGGATACAAAGGTTCCTGAGTCATTCTACCAGTTCTAGTAGCCACTCTAACAACAAAGTCGTTTTTATTATTCAATTCATCAAGCAAATCATTTTGATCTTTGAGTACTTGCTCAGCTTGAGTAGCAACCATAGAAGCATATTTTCTAACGCGGTGAAGTTCATCTTTAACTCTAGCCAGATTATCACCTACGCGTCCAATCTCAAAAGCATTATTCTTTAACTCTCTACCAACATAAGCATTAAACTTTCTTGTCTAGCCATAAAGTCATCAAATTCATCTAAGCATGGGCTATGAAATTTAGTAGAGGGTATTTCAACTTTATCATATCTATAGAGAGAATTTACCTTTACTACCTGTGTCGGGTTATCAAGACAATGTGGTTCTTCAGGCTGTAAATTAAGACCATGTATTTCTTCAATAGGAGGTAAATTCTTAACATCTTCAGCTTTAATGCATTTTTCTTTCATTGATTTCTTTGCCTCTTGCATATCTTCAGGACTGAGAAATAAAACATCTCTCTTCTTCGGTGTGGGTTTAGGAATAGGCTCAAGAGTTGTCTCAATTGGTTCAGGAGTTACTTCAGGAACTGGCTCAGGAAGAGTCCAATTATTTTAATTAGTCAACATATTATTCAATAGTATTTCAGCTTCGTCGACTGTTCTTTCCCTGAAAACACAACCAGCACAACTATCCAAGTAGTCCTTGGAAGCATCGGTTAGTCCATTATAAAAGATATCAAGTATTTCATTTTTCTTAAGAGGATGATCAGGCAAAGCATTAAGTAACAGGAGAAGCCTCCCCCAAGCTTGTGGGAGACTCTCTTCTTTGATTTGCACAAAATTATATATCTCCCGCAAGGCAGCTTGTTTCTTATGAGCAGGGAAATATTTAGCAGAGAAGTAATAAATCATATCCTTGGGACTACGCACACAACCAGGAGCAAGAGAATTATACCAAGTCTTAGCATCACCCTTTAATGAGAACAGAAATATCTTAAGGATATATAAATAGCGAGACTTCTCATCATGAGTAAACAGGGTAGCTATATCATTCAACTTGGTAAGATGTGCCACAACAGTTTCAGATTCAAGGCCATAAAAAGGATCAGATTCAACTAAAGTAATAATATCAGGATCAACAGAGAATTCATAATCCTTATCAGTAACACAGATAGGTGAAGTAGCAAAAGCAGGATCGGGTTTCATTCTAGCATTAAGAGACTGCTGCTTCCACTTAGCTAATAATTTCTTAAGATCATTTCTATCATTGCAAGCAAGAATTTCCATAGTAGCTTTTTCATTCATAACATAACCCTTAGGAACAACAGGTAAAACATAATCATTGGGGGGACCTTCATCATCACTATCATCCATAATAGGTTCTTCAATATTTTCATTCCCCCTTACTCGTTGTTCATCTAGAAATTCACCTAATGGCAAAGTAGTATCAAGCACAGAAGTAGTTTCATCATGCATAGCAGAAGTGGCATCATCAATAACATGCAACATATCAGAATTCATAGCAGTAGCAGGTTTAGGTGTCGCAAGCCGACTAATAACAGAAGGAGAATCTAGTGCAGAGCTATATGGCAGTTCCTTACCTCCCCTCGTAGTTGAGGGAAAAATAGTAGTTCGATCGTCTTTCAAGTTCTTCATAGTGATCAACAGTTATAAATCCCAAGTGACTCAGAGAATAGAGCTATGCTCCCCGGCAACGGCGCCAGAAATTAGTTGATAACCCACAAGTATAGGGGATCGCAACAGCTTTCGAGGGTAGAGTATTCAACCCAAATTTACTGATTTGACACAAGGGGAGCCGAAGAATATTCTTGAGTATTAGCAGTTGAGTTGTCAATTCAACCACACCTGGATAACTTAGTATCTGCAGCAAAGTGTTTAGTAGCAAAAGTGGTATGATAATAAAGGTAACGGTAGAAAAAGTAAAGATAAGTGTTTTTTGGTTTTTGTAGTAGTTGTAACAGCAGCAACGGAAAAGTAATTAAGTGAAGAACAATATGTGAAAAGCTCGTAGGCAATGGATCAGTGATGGATAATTATGCCGGATGCGATTCCTCATGCAATAGTTATAACATAGGGTGATATTGAACTAGCTCCAATTCATCAATGTAATGTAGGCATGTATTCCGTAAATAGTCATACGTGCTTATGGAAAAGAACTTGTGTGACACCTTTTGTCCTACCCTCCCGTGGAAGCGGAGTCCTAGCGGAAACTAAGGGATATTAAGGCCTCCTTTTAATAGAGAACCAGACCAAAGCGTTAACACATAGTGAATACATGAACTCCTCAAACTATGGTCATCAGCGAGAAGTATCCTGATTATTGTCACTTCGGGGTTGTCGGATCATAACACATAATAGGTGACTATATACTTGCAAGATAGGATCAAGAACACACATATATTCATGAAAACATAATAGGTTCAGATCTGAAATCATGGCACTTGGGCCCTAGTGACAAGCATTAAGCATAGAAAAGTCATAGCAACATCAATCTTAGAACATAGTGGACACTAGGGATCAAACCCTAACAAAACTAACTTGATTACATGGTAAATCTCATCCAACCCATCACCGTCCAGCAAGCCTACGATGGAATTACTCACGCACGGCGGTGAGCATCATGAAATTGGTGATGGAGGATGGTTGATGATGACGACGGCAATGAATCCCCCTCTCCGGAGCCCCGAACGGACTCCAGACCAGCCCTCCTGAGAGAGATTAGGGCTTGGCGGCGGCTCCATGTCGTGAAACGTGATGAAACTTTCTCCTTGATTTTTTTCTCCCCGAGGCGGAATATATGGAGTTGGAGTTGAGGTCGGAGGAGGTCCAGGGGGCCCAAGAGATAGGGGGTTGCGCCCTAGGGGGGAGGTCGCCCCATGTCTCGTGGATAGGCCGTGGGCCACCTGCCACTAATGCTTTCGCCAAAAATTCTTATTAAATCTTAAAAGTGCCTCCATGGATTTCCAGGACTTTCTGAGAACTTTTCTTTTCTACACATAAAACAACTTCATGGCAGTTCTACTGAAAACAACGTCAGTCCGGGTTAGTTTCATTCAAATCATGCAAGTTAGAGTCCAAAACAAGGGCAAAAGTGTTTGGAAAAGTAGATACGTTGGAGACGTATCAATGATGAGGAGGATCTCGCCGGAGAGACAGAGAGGGCAACAATGAGGAGGAGGAGGAGGATGAGTACATTCCTCCGGCCTGCACCATAACTGCCATTCCAAAGAACCCCGGCAAGAAGAAGGCAGCACACCTTGATCCGACAAGCACAGAGCTCGTCGGGACACAGGTGGCCGGTAAGGCTTCTTGTGCACAGCCTTCTTGGTGGCAACCTCCTCGTGTCCCAGCATCCCGGCAATCCACTTTGTCCCAGCACCCCCAGCTCCTTCGAGGATGAAGCGAGCTAGGATCCCTCATCCGCCGCCCGCCATGACCGAGGCCGAGGTGGTAGCGCTCTATGACTTATCGGTCCTCAACGAGCCTGATGAGGAAGAGGATTAAGCACTCCACCCTCCCATCATCACATTTTTTGCATCTGCTGCTGATTCTGATCATCTCGGACAACTTGGTTTTGCAGGGATATGGTGCCATTGGCGTAGAGGCGCCAGAAGAAGGCCAGGCTTGATGAAGAAAGTGAGGTGGCGACAGACATTGAAGAAGAACCTACTCCTTTAAATGTTACTAGCTCCAGCCCCCAACTCCTACTGGCAAGCTCCACCGACGAGACCGTCATTATGGAGACTGACAAGGAGGTAGGGAGCAATCTTCCGGAGGGAGAGCATCAAGGAGCAGGCCCCTTAGTGACGCCCTCCACTACAAGAAATATGTCAACTAGTGACCTTCTGTCAGTGACCCTGGAAGATTGGTCATAGATCTATGACCATTTCAGACCAATTAGTCAAAAGCTATTCAGGGGGCTCCAAACCCTAAACCATTGCGACCATTTTGGTCAGAAAGGTCGTAATTTCCTTACACGAAATGGTCACAAAGCAAACAGTGCTAGTCTGCTGCCTTATTTCTAGCTGTTAATGACCAATATAGAGGTCATAGCCTTGTAGATTGTGGTGGGTTGTGATGACTAGGCGCCATCTCAACAGTTTTGCCTATGTGTCATGTCCATGTGGCAGTTTTTTCCCTAGGTTGTGAAGCAACCTATATTTCTGTTATTCCAAAAATTCCCAAAAAATTCTCATAAATGTTTTGGATCATATCTTCATCAAATATGTCAAAAACATTCCTTGCCTAGTTCAAAAATAATTTGAAAATATTCATTTGCCTATTCTGTTCAAAGCAGCACTTTGTGAAGGAAGTACCACTTTGGCATGTCCAAATGGTATCCATTTTCAACAGTGCTTTCCTATGCCCAAATAACCATCCTCCACCAAATGCCAGCTCAATCCATTCATTATTTTGAGCCCAGCTTCAACATTCGTATTTATGTCCAGTGTGATACTTTGTAAAGCAAGTACCACCTAGGCTCCTCCTTTTGAGGTGAAAATTTGTGAAGACGGTCTTCTTAGTAACCGATCATCCTCAGCCAAAACTCACGCCCATTAGCCATGTGCATCGATCGGTCTCCTCGTGAGAATCTTATGATGTGATTTTCTTCCTAGCACCTACCTGGGGACTGCCCAACCCACTAGACATGCCTAGGCCGCCCAGAACACATGGCAACGCCACGGTCACGCGGTGACCACGCGACGGGCATGCGAGCTTACGCGCTCTAGAGTTTGGGCCCTCGGCCACCGTCGAAACCTTGATGTCTCGCCATCAAACTATGTATTTCTTATTAAATAGATACTTATGTACCTAGAAATGATTTTTGGAAAAAATAAAGAGCAAACTATGAGGCAGCTGTAGTTCAAATTTGACTCGTTTCCAACTAAATCGACGAGAGTTTGTCTTTTTCACCAGAGGTGGATCAAAACTTTTTTCACCCAACCATTTTGTCAATTGTGCATTATATATGTCCTAGTATTTTATAAAAATGATCTGGTCCATTTTTGCAACAATTATTTGGTAGGTCCTTCACAAAAAACCTCCTTTTGGGCACTCGGAAAATGGAAAATGAATTTTCCTTGCAAAGAAAATGAAACTTCCTTAGGCAACATTGTTTGGAATTCCAAGATGGACCCTTGTGCACAATATGAGATGATTTGAACAAACTATGCCATGAATGTGGCCATAAGATTGATCATTTGGCTTGAAAGCCATGAATCTTCACACTTGATAGCTCATTTCTGAGAACACTTTTTTAAAATAATTACCGTATTACAAGTTTCTTATTTTTCCTGGAAACTTGGTTACATATAAAGACACAATGCGAAGGTTTTCCAATTTTTTGAATTTTTTTGAATTTTTTATGCCCGTTTCAAAATGCGGTCAAAACGGCGGGCTTGACCGTTCCTAGCTAGTGGTTGAATCTTGGAATTTTTTTGGTGTTTCTCTGATTAAATAGATACTTATGTACCTAGAAATGATTTTTGGAAAAAAATAAATAGCAAACTATGAGGCAGCTTCAGTTCAAATTTGACCTGCTTCCAACTGAATCGGCAGGAATTTGTCTTTTTCACCAGAGGTGGATCAAAACTTTTTACACCCAACCATTTGGTCAATTTTGCATTAAATATGGCCTAGTATTTTATAAAATTGATTAGGTCCAATTTTGCAACAAATATATGGTAGGTCCTTCACAAAAAAACTCATTTCAGGCACTCAGAAAATGGAAAATTAATTTTCTGTGCAAAGAAAATGAAAACTTCCTTAGGCAACATTGTTTGCCTTTCCAATATCCACCCTTGTGCATGATATGAGATCATTTGAACAAACTATGCCATTAATGTGGCCATAAGATTGATCATTTGTCTTGAAAGCCATGAATCTTCACGCATGATAGCTCGTTTCTGAGAACTCTTTTTAAAAATGATAGCCGTATTACAAGTTTGTTATTTTTCCTGGGAACTTGGCCACCTATAATGAAACAATGCGAAGGTTTTCAATTTTTCAATTTTTTTGAATTTTTTGTGCCCGTTTCAAAATGCGGTCAAAATGGCGGGAATAACCGTTCCTGGCTAGTGGTTGAATCTTGGAATTTTTTGGTGTTTCTCTGATTAAATAGATACTTATGTACCTAGAAATGATTTTTGGAAAAAATAAAGAGCAAATTACGAGGTAGCTACAGTTCAAATTTGACCCGCTTCCAACTGAATCGGCGGAAATTTGTCTTTTTCACGAGAGGTGGATCAAATTTTTTTACACCCAACCACTTGGTCAATTGTGCATTAAATATGGCCTAGTATTTTATAAAATTGATTAGGTCCAATTTTGCAACAAATATATGGTAGGTCCTTCACAAAAAAACTCATTTCCGGCACTCGGAAAATGGAAAATGTATTTTCCGTTCAGAGAAAATGAAAACTCCCTTAGCAACATTGTTTGGAATTCCAAGATGCACCCTTGCGCACAATATGAGATCATTTGAACAAACTATGCCACGAATGATGCCATAAGATTGATCATTTGGCTTGAAAGCCATGAATCTTCACACTTGATAGCTCATTTCTGAGAACACTTTTTAAAAATAATTACCGTATTTCAAGTTTATTATTTTTCCTGGAAACTTGGTCACATATAATGACACAATGCGAAGGTTTTCCAATTTTTTGATTTTTTTTTGAATTTTTTATGCCCGTTTCTAAATGCGGTCAAAACGGCGGGCTTGACCGTTCCTAGCTAGTGGTTGAATCTTGGAATTTTCTTGGTGTTTCTCTTATTAAATAGATACTTATGTACCTAGAAATTATTTTTTGGAAAAAATAAAGAGAAAACTACAAGGCAGCTACAGTTCAAATTTGACCTGCTTCCAGCTGAATCGGCGGAAATTTGTCTATTTCACGAGAGGTGGATCAAAACTTTTTACACCCAACCATTTGGTCAATTGTGCATTAAATATGGCCTAGTATTTTAGAAAAATGATTTTGTCCAATTTTCCAACAATTATTTGGGAGGTCCTTCACAAAAAACCTCCTTTTGGGCACTCGAAAAATGGAAAATGGTTTTTTCGTCCAAAGAAAATGAAAACTTCCTTAGGCAACATTGTTTTCCATTCCAAGATGCATCCTCGTAGATGTATAATCACACAATGCGAAGGTTTTTCATTTTCTTGTGAATTTCCTATGCTAATTTCAAAATGTGATCAAATTTGCCCGCATGACCCTTCTTAGTTAGGTGGTTAATAATGCAAAACTATTGGTTTGTCCATGATGAAATAGCTACTTTTGTATCTAAAAATGATTTTTTAGAAAATAAATAGCAAACTATAAGATACCTGTAGTTCAAATTTGACTCGTTTCTTGCCGAATTGGTTGTTTCTCAAAATACCTAGAAAGATAAGAAATGCAATCAAATTGATGATCATCGATGAAAGGTGGTCTAACTTAAGTGAAAATTTTAGTGATGCCATTTTGCAAAATATTTTTGGTAGCTGCCTCACAAACCTCCCTTCTTTTCAACACTAAGAAGAGGAAATTTTAATAGCTCATTTTCGAACCAATCAGGACGCAGCACACGGATCACCCCACTGTATTCGATCTGAGCCGTCCGCCTCCTACTGATCCAGCGTCTCTCCCTTCCTCCCTCGACCCCTCCTTCCCGAGAAACCCTAGGTCAAGCGATGCCGTCTCCCTCTCCCCGATCCAGACCCCTCCCCCACCGCCCCTCTTCCCGATCCAGATCCGTCTCTGCCTGCTGCTCTTCTCCCCCAAATCCAGCCCTGCCGCCGAGCACCTCCGCCCCAACGCCAGCGACTCCGCCCACTACCCATTGTCGGACCCCCCGCGACCTCCGCCCTCTACCCCAACGCCGGCGACCTCCACCATCTGCATCTCCCCTCCCCTTCTCTCCAGCAAAATCTGCCGGATCGACTCGACCCACACAGGCTGCGCCCAGATCCACCGGCAGAGGAGGAGGAGCCTCCTCCCACCACCACCTTGCCTCCTCCCGCCACGAGCAGAGCATATCGGGCCGCGTGACAGCGTGCATGGAGGAGGACGCGGCGGCTACGTTCGCGGCTGCTGCTGCCGCGGCGCCCGACTCGTGGGAGACGACCTACCTCGATGGGGCCATGAGCCGCCTGCTCCTCTCCTCCTCCTCCTCCTCCGGTGGCGCGGCGCGAAGGGTCTCCTCCTCGCCCGACCTCGCCGACGACCGCCATTAGCTTCTCGATGGTTCAGGGCCCGCCGCCGCTTCAGGGCCCCCTCGTCCCGCCGCCGGCTCAAGTAAGGCTCTATTTACCATCCTTCCGGCGGCTGATCGAATCCCCTCCCCTTTACAAACCTGATCCGATCTGATCTGATGCTGCCTTGGTTCCCAGGTGGCAAGGAGAGCAATAACGCATGCTGACGTGGTTGACGCGTTTGAGGTCGTGAAGTGTGACTGGGCTCCGGTTCGTGCAGGGGTACCCGAGATTGTGAGTGTGCGTCCCTCAACTCCCCACCCATGTTGTTTTCTGTCGGTGTGACATGTGGTTGTTTGTCTTGCCTTGTGGGATTGTCTCCTTGTGATCTGTGAGCTTTTTGTTGTCAAGTTAGACTCGTGATCTCAATTAAGCTATTCTGGAGTGGTCTGTGATATGTGTTTGTCTCTATGCTCAGATCATTGCTCAAGTTTGCTATTCTGGAGTGGTCTGCGTGATATGTTTGTTGCAAATCATTGCTTAAAGCATTTTGGGGGAATTCTGTAGAGTCTGCTTGTCAATAGATAAAATGAATAATTTAGATAAAGGAAACTAGTGGCAAGACCAGATATTATTATCAAGAAGAGAAGTCTGGGATTGTTATGCTGGGTCACTGAAGCAGAACTAGTTGTAGTTATGCAGAATAACTGGGGCAGAACTAGTTGTAGTTATGCAGAATAATTTACTACTAAGCAGAACAACTGAGGCAGAATTAATTATTGTGCTATGCAGAATAATTGACGCATAATTGCTGAAGCAGAACTAATTCTTAATGCGGAATAACTGAAGCAGAACTTGATTGTGTGGATTGTGTACAACATGCTCAAAGAATTTTATTAAATTTTTTTCTAGTGGGGTGTAAAATGAGTGGGGAGATCTCTGATGGGCTGTCGCTATTCAATGCAAGCATGAAACTGTGCAAAGATACTTTATCTTTATTTAAGATTGATGTACTCATGATTGGGGCATACTTCAATCAATGTGCAGGTTCTTGTTGAGTGAAGCATCCTCCTTCCTTTTTCTGACATGGGCATGGAGCATTTGATGAGTGTCGTGAATCCTTCATCAGGTTAGCCAAAGGCTTCCCCTTTGTTAATATAGTTTCTGTGTTTGGTGAATTGTGACTTGACTATTTGTACATAGGTTACATCTCACAAAGAGGTTTCGAACGTTGTGCTGATGGAACGATGGAGGAAATGAAAGAGCGACAGAAATAGAGGACAGAAAGAAGAGTGATGGATGACTACCAAAACACAGAAAGCAAAGATGGAGTGATCAGATATCCAATTCCATGCAAAAGTAGCAGGTATTTTCTCAATTCTCTGGTCAACTAGAATCTACTACGGCTCACACTCTGCATCTTGTATGTACTAATCAGAAGTCCCGGGCTGCGCTCCAGGCCGGCGTCGGGAAGCTCGCCAGCACCGTCGGCGTCACCCTCGGCCCGCGAGGTGATGCTCAGCCGCCTCTAACAAATAATTGTAGCTCGCGTTTCATGCCTGAACCACTAGCTTTTCCGTGTTTACTGTGGTGCCAAACCACTAGTTCCATGATAAGGTTGTCAGAAAGTTCCACATGTTCAGTATCTGCTGCAAAACCTGACTGCACGCTAGCTAATTGCTCATTTCATCCGCATTTTCTACGCGCTGCGGTCTGCTGTGTGACCCAATTTTGAGTTAACAGAGCCACAAAATAGCATGAAGCACTAGATATACTCATGTTTGTCAGTAGACCGTATCCGTAGCTGTAGTTCATGTTTGTCCCTTTTTTGGTCCTTTTTTAAAAAAATCTGAGGGAAATAGATGAGTATATCTAGTGTTATTTTTATGTGTTCATTTTCTTTCTTTTTGAAATAGGTTCAGTGTAGTTGTTGTAATTCTAGCAGTGTTCTTTGCTGACAGTACACTTCATGGAAATTTGTTGTAGTAATTTGTACAACAACGTGATGTAGAAATTAAGTTCAGTGTAGTAATTAGTAGAAATTCAGGACTCACATACGAGGTACAAGCTACACATAGATGTGTTGTGTGTGGTTCGGGATGGTGTGTCATTTGATTCGCCTCTCTCCACATATTTTCTCCTTGCATGTCCTCTGCACCATTATGTTTTTGCACCCTGCGCCGTGCTTGGTTGTTGTTGCTGCTTGGTACTAAGTACTTGCCATGAGACTAGTTAGGTTGCATCTGTTTGTGCTAAGTTGCTTGCTTGCTCTCTTGTTGCAATCTTTCATCCACAGTAGCAGTAAGAAATTTGGTTAGCTGAGAATTAGCTTCAATTCTGAAATTAAGCAATTCAACTAGCCGCTGATTTTTGCCAAAGTCATTCGCTGTTCAACCATCAGATTACCATGTCTAAATTATGTGCCAGTGTAGCTGTACTGATTCTTTGGTTTTCATCCGTGCAGCAGAGGACAAGGGCGTCATGGCCAACCAAGGCGCATGGTGCTTGCAAGCGACGAACAGAGGTTGCTTGACATCGGCACGGAGGAGGAGGACGGGCACGGACGGAGGACAGAGCACCTCTCTTCTTCCAGGTTGTTCTCCTTATCTTCACTTCACTTAATGTATGTGCCTGTGCAGCAGCTCACCCATGGTCTTGTTTGTCTTGCAGGTTAGTGAGTAGCTTCAGGAGGAGCTCAAGCACGACCACCAAGAGGCACCACCGCAGCAACAGGTAGCACGTCCATCTCCACCTACCTCTCCCTCTCCTCCCAATAATTTATTAGATTATGTTGAGTACATTCTGAACCCCCTGATGTGACACAAGTATATGCACATGCTATGATTTAAGTGTTGCTTGTGTATGGCAAATAGGTTGAGCACCCACCGCTGTTTGATACTATTTTGTTTAGGATTCTATTCCTCTATGCGTGTAATCTCCAGACCATGATCAAGCACACACACACGGTTGATTTGCATGGAACGATTACTACTAACTACAGAAGGAAGCAGACTTCTTCACATAAAGGTAGATATGTCTGTTTTTGTAATATAAACAAATAAAAAAAGATTGTTTGCATACAATCAGATCATTCTCACTTATTAGTTGAGTTCTAAGTACGTAGAATCTTTAGTTCTCTGGTTATATTATAGCCAGAATTATACTGTGTGACAATCTTTAGTTCTTGGTTATATTATAGTTAGAATTATACTGTGTGACTGAGTTCTGTTGGGAGTGTGCATGATTTTATCCATAGCTGGCACTATGGATAGAGCTTTGTGTGTAATCTAGAGTTGTTCCCGTTATTGTTCTATCCATTTATTGGTGTTACATGTGTAGCCAGTAACCAGGACCTGCACTTGTGCCATGCATATTCATATAGTCTCTATTGTCTTGTATGAATATCTCATTTTAACTAGCTCGGCTAAAAAAGCTTGGTACTAGCTGAAATATGTTTATCATTATATAAAGAATTGTCATTTACTCCTTTACTACTTTTTTTTAATGGAATGTCATATTATATTGGCTCCAGTTTTTCTGATTCTTCTCAGCCGATTCATGTAACAGGGCGACTGTGGAAGGCATGTTGTATTTCTGTCAGCCCAGTCCTGACTATGTCTGTCCGTGAGTCTGACATTTGATCGCTGTTGAAGGAGCTCCATGCTGAAGAAGAGAACACTTCTAGAGCTTGTAACATTACTTGGAGAGCTTGTAAAGTACTGTAGAGCTTTGCATTTGTAGAGCTTGTAAAGCATTTGTATATGTTAGAGCTTGTATTACGTGTCATTTGTAGAGCTTGTAGTGAATCTGGCTATTGTTATTTCAATAATTATGTGTGTTTTCTGCTTGCCTATTTAAATAGTGGTTATTTTCTTACTATTGAATTCAAATATGATGTCAAATTGAAATATGAAGAATCTGAGCCTAATAGCTGGGACCCATTTATCAGAACCTGACAAGTGGGACCTGTTTGACGAATGGACCCATTTTATAAAAAAAGAAAACTAAAACTGCTGGTACAAAAAGGCCACGACCCAGAAAATAAAAAGGCCGAATTGTAGGGCTTGGCCTGTGTAGTTCACCAAAATTAGCAGCGAAAAAAATATAAATGGGCTGACTTGTTGGGCTCGGCCCATGTAAAACACTGAATCGGACCGGGCTGATTCTTGTGCCACATCAGCTTGCCATGCTGGATGCCTACGTGGTCTGGGGAGGTTGCTTGTGACCAAAAATTTGGTCGTGGAACCAACGACCTTTTACATATCGCAAAGAAGGTCACTAATTTCAGTTTACGACCGCCAGCTTTTGACCTTCTGTTTTTGGTCACAAAAAGGTCGCAAATGAAAAACTATGACCTTTCAGTGACCAATAGTGGTGGTCACAAGTTGACATATTTCTTGTAGTGCTCGACCTCTGCTCCTCCGCCAACCAGCTCTCCACCAAGGTCCACCCCTCCTACAAAGGAGCGCCAAGAGGAACTTGTTCGCGTCGAGGAACGACCGGCAACCAATGTTATCGGGGATCGAGCGACGGCAACAGCGCTGCTGGAGAATACCCAAAGTATCCTCCACAAGCCCATCAACATAAACCTTTGTCGAGTGCCCTTTTATCCTTGTCGGATTTTTTGTTTGTCTTCTGAACTTAACCTGGATCATGAATTCTTCCCATTCTTCGCTCTTTATTTCCCATCTTAGAGGCTCGACTCCATTGGAGGAGGAGGATCCACCATAGATGTTCAAGGGATTGCAAAGAGCGCAGCCGATGAAGCTATCAGAGTTTTTGTTGTAGAGGTTGTAGTATCAGAAGCTGAAGAGGCCAGGAAGGCCGCTGAGAAAACCGACAAGCCTCCTAGTACCGCATATGCCTCCGCCAGTGTTGACATCGTGATGAGAGATGCTGGCCATGGGGCCCCAAGCACCGTCGA
The DNA here is from genome assembly GCA_963921465.1 of Triticum timopheevii. Lineage (NCBI taxonomy): Eukaryota > Viridiplantae > Streptophyta > Magnoliopsida > Poales > Poaceae > Triticum > Triticum timopheevii. The sequence goes on from OY997264.1 coordinate 354,247,666, forward strand.
TCACCCGATCTTCCTGGAGGAATAGCTCATGGCAACTCCACTGACATCTTCTCCAACTGCACCATTCTGAAGCCCCGGGCACATCTGCCGGGAAGAATACCCCTGAGGACGCATTTGTCGGGATCCTCATCCCCTCGTCCCGCGGATCTACTAAGATAGGCACCCACAATGATAGTGTTGCCGATCTCGCCTTCCTGAAAGCCATGGCTGCTGGTTTCCAGGACGTGTAAAAGTGATACAGCGCGCGCTGGAATAAAATCCAAGTCGATCGGCAAGCCATGGGGTTGGCTGAACTAAAGCTAGACGATATGGTTGAAGAAACCCATAAACGGTATGAAGAGAAGTGATACGTCTCCAACGTATCTATAATGTTTTATTGTTCCATGCTATTATATTACTTGTTTTGGATGTTTATGGGCTTTACTTTACCCTTTTATATCATTTTTTGGGACTAACATACTAACCGGAGGCCCAGCCCGAATCGCTGTTTTTTGCCTATTTCAGTGTTTCGAGGAAAAGGAATATCAAACGGAGTTCAAACGGAATGAAACCTTCGGAAGCGATCTTTTTGGAACAAACGTGATCCAGAGGACTTGGAGTGGAAGTCAAGAAACAAGGGAGGTGGCCACGAGGGTGCCCGACGCGCCCCCTACAGGTGGGCGCGCCCCCCACCCTCATGGGCCCCTCGAGCGTCCACCGACCTAATTCTTCCTCCTATATATACCCATGTACCCCAAAAACATCAGAAGCGACCACGAAAAACTATTTCCACCGCCGTAACCTTCTGCATCCGCGAGATCCCATCTTGGAGCCATCGTCGGTGCTCCACCGGAGGGGGAATCGACCACGGAGGGCCTCTACCCCATCTCCAAGGCCCTTCCGATGAGTTGTGAGTAGTTTACCACAGACCTTCGGGTCCATAGTTATTAGCTAGATGGCTTCTTCTCTCTCTTTGAATCTCAATACAAAGTTCTCCTCGATCTTCTTGGAGATCTATTCGATGTAACTCTTTTTGCGGTGTGTTTGTCGAGATCCGATGAGTTGTGGGTTTATGATCAAGTTTATCTATGAGAAATATTTGAATCTCCTCTGAATTCTTTTATGCATGATTAAGTTACATTTGCAAGTCTCTTCGAATTATCTATTTTGTTTGGCCTACTAGATTGATCTTTCTTGCAATGGGAGAAGTGCTTAGCTTTGGGTTCAATCTTGCGTTGTCCTTTTCCAGTGACAGCAGGGGCAGCAAGGCATGTATTGTATTATTGCCATCGAGGATAAAAAGATGGGGTTATATCATATTGCATGAGTTTATCCCTCTACATCATGTCATCTTTCTTAATGCGTTACTCTGTTCTTTATGAACTTAATACTCTAGATGCATGCTGGGTAGCAGTCGATGTGTGGAGTAATAGTAGTAGATGCAGGAAGGAGTCGGTCTACTTGTCACGGATGTGATGCCTATATACATGATCATGCCTAGATAATCTCATAATTATTCGCTTTTCTATCAATTGCTCGACAGTAATTTGTTCACCCACCGTAATACTTATGCTATCTTGAGAGAAGCCACTAGTGAAACCTATGGCCCCCGGGTCTATCTTTTATCATATAAGCTTTCAATCTACTTTTATTTGCATCTTTAGTTTTCCAATCTATATCGTAAAAATACCAAAAATATATTTATCTTATCATATTATCTCTATCAAATCTCACTTTCGCAAGTGGCCGTGAGGTTGTGAGTTCTTGTTTGTTTGTGTAGGTGCGTGGGACTTTTGAGGAGCCTCCTACTTGATTGATACCTTGGTTCTCAAAAACCGAGGGAAATACTTACGCTACTTTGCTGCATCACCCTTTCCTCTTGAAGGAAAACTAACGCAAGCTCAAGATGTAGCAAGAAGGATTTCGGGCGCCGTTGCCGGGGAGGTCTTCGCTCAAGTCAAGACATACCAAGTACCCATCACAAACTCATCTCCCTCGCACTTACATTATTTGCCATTTGCCGTTTTATTCGCCCTCTCTTTTCCGTTTGCCCTCTTCTTCCTCCTCGCTTTTGTTTGCCGTTATGTCTGGAATTGGGGAGATTATCGTCGATATGGACAATAATGATAACATGGAAAATTCTGATGCTCCTGCTGAAGAACCCCCTATCTTGCATACTAAAAAGTTTTGAATCGGTAGCGTTAATATTATTGGAAAAGGGGTTATTCAAGGTTTCTTTACTTGTGCCGGTGCTTTACCTTCTATGGGTGGTTCTATTCTTCATAGAACTAGTAGTCTTGCAGATGCTATCGCTATGCTTGTAGTTGAGCTTGAAAGACAATTTATGCATATGCATCCTTGCATAGAAAGAATTTTCCTGGAATTTTCTAATATTGAGCATTCTTATGTTAAGTGCATCGCTACTATCTTTTTGGCACATGAGTTTAGATTTATAATAAAAGAGGCCAAAGAAATCTTTGCGCACTATAGGGTGGACGCCGGCCGTCCTCCCATAGAGGCGATCCTCTTTGATCAAGAGGAAATTAGGCGTTTTCAATCTTTGGACTATGTTGCTTTTAATGAAAACCTTAGAAAAAAGGTTCCTACCAATGTCCTAGTTGATAGAATTTCTGAACTTAATAATGATTTTTCTCTTCAAAACAATGAGCTAGGATACTCTCTTGAGTATAGGCTCACGAAGTTCTGCCAAAAGAATGCTTATAATGATTAATTAGTTGTGCAATATGAAGGGCCAATGAAGGAACACATACCTCCTGAGATTGATCTTGGGGACTTTTGTCCCATTAAATTTAGCCATTTTGATTACTTTTTCTTTCCTCAAAGAAAACTTGCTGCTGAACGTAGAGAATATGAGATGAGTTTTCGTGATCTATCTTATTATTATGGCACTACTTAGATCTATCCTCGCTTTTATGCCTAGCTAGGGGCGTTAAACGATAGCGCTAGTTGGGAGGCAACCCAATTTTATTTTTGTTTTTTGTTTTTGCTTCTGTTTAGTAATAAATTTTGCATCTACCTTCTGTTTAGATGTGTTTTTATGTTTTAATTAGTGTTTGTGCCAAGTAGAACCTATAGGATAACCTATGGTAATAGTTAATTTGATTCTGCTGAAAAACAGAAACTTTGCGCGCACGAATATAATTTTAGTAATTCACAGAAACGTGATATTGTGTTGATTCTTTTTTCTGTAGATCAATAGACAAATTTCCAAGGACTTCCTATTTTGGTAGGATTTTTAAAGTTCCATAAGTATTCGAGAGTTACAGATTGCTACAGACTGTTCTGTTTTTGATAGATTCTGTTTTTCATGTGTTGTTCGCTTATTTTGATGCATCTATGGTTAGTATGTAGGGTATGAACCATATATAAGTTGTAATATAGTAGGTTTAACACCAATATAAATAAATAATGAGTTCATTACAATACCTTATGTGGTGGTTTTTCTTTCTTGCACTAACGGAGCTTATGAGATTTCCTGTTGAGTTTTGTGTTGTGATGTTTTCAAGTTTTGGGTAAAGATTTGATGGACTATGGAATAAGGAGTGACAAGAGCCTAAGCTTGGGGATTCCCATGGCACCCCAAGACATTCAAGGATAACCAAAATCCTAAGCTTGGGGATGCCCCGGAAGGCATCCCCTCTTTCGTCTTCGTCTATCGGTAACTTTACTTGGAGCTATATTTTTATTTGCCACATGATATGTGTTTTGCTTGGAGCGTCTTGTATGATATTAGTCCTTGCTTTTTAGTTTTCCACAATCATCCTTGCTCTACACACCTTTTGGGATAAGCCCACTTGATTAGAATTTATTAGAACACTTATGTGCTTCACTTATATCTTTTGTGCTATATAGTTTTTGCTCTAGTACTTCACTTATATCTTTTAGAGCACGGCGGTGGCTTAATTTTGAAGAAATTGTTGATCTCTCATGCTTCTTATATTATTTTCAGAGTCTCTTAGAACAGCATGGTATTTGCTATGGTTTTAAATTCGGTCCTAGAATGATGAGCATCCAAGTTGGGTATAATAAAAACTATCATAGAAAGTGCATTAAACACTAGGATCAATTTGATGCTTGATAATCGTTTTGAGATATAAAGGTGGTAATGTTAGAGTCATGCTAGTTGGGTAATTATGAAATTGAGAAATACTTGTGTTGAAGTTGGCAAGTCCCATAGCATGCACGTATGGTAAAAGTTGTGTGACAAATTTGTTGCATGGGGTGCTCTTTTAATTGTCTTACTTATGAGTGGAGGTCGGGATCGCGCGATGGTTAACTCCTACCAACCCTTCCCCTAGGAGCATGCGTAGTAGTACTTTGCTTCGAGGGCAAATAGACTTTTGCAATAAGTATATGAGTTCTTTATGACCAATGAGAGTCCATGGATATACGCACACTCACCCTTCCACTTTGCTAGCCTCTCTTATGCCGCGCAGCTTTCGCCGGTATCATGCACCCATTATTTACCTTCCTCAAAACAGCCACCATACCTACCTATTATGGCATTTCCACAGCCATTCCAAGATATATTGCCATGCAACTTTCCACCGTTCCGTTTATTATGACACGCTCCATCATTGTCATATTGCTATTTGCATGATCATGTAGTTGACATTGTATTTGTGGCAAGGCCACCTTCATAATTTTTCATACATGTCACTCTTGATTCATTGCATATCCCGGTACACCACCGGAGGCATTCATATAGGAAGCTCTGGACGACAACAAGGCTGATGCAGAGAAGGTGGCCTACACCTTGGCTGAACTACAGACTTCCATCTCTGCCAAGAACATAGAGCTCTCCACCGCCAAGAATTCCATTGCTGACCTGGAACTGAAGCTTAGAACTCTGAAGCAAAGCCTGGAGGAGAGCGAATCCAGAGAAAATAGCTTGATGGAGAACTAGAACAAGGAGAAGGCTTCACTCGCCGATGCTGAGAAGTCCATCGAAGAGCCGAGGAACAATGTAGATCTCTCGACCACTGGCCTCGTCGACATCGTGGACCGCCTCAGCTCGCAGCTGACCACCATGAGGACAACTACATCTTCACGTATGCTGAGCATGAGGCCGCAAGTGCCAGGCTGACGCGCTTCTTCGAGAACCTCGTCAAAGCGCTAGAGATGCACCATGAGGAGAGATCTAGCTTTGCCCACGAATCTTGCACCTTCTGCCGCCATGTACTCTTCAAGGTACTCGTCAAAGTAGTGTACCTGAACCCTGGTGTCGACATATCCAAGGCTTTCAAGACCCTGCCGCCAGAGGCGCACACCAAACCTGTCGAAGAGCTTGTCGTGCCGCTTGCCGACAATGTCACTAGAATCCCCAGAACTGAGGGCCGATGTATGGACTAGCTCCTTGAACTATCTTGCCACCAATGTAGTTCATGTGAAAGACAAGTATATCTTAAATTAGAACTGCATCCGACCTCTGATAATATAAAATTTAGTCTGATGAATGGGTGTATGCTATCTTCCTTGCTTTATTTCGTCTTTGCATGATTTTCGTACCCTACGCTTGCCAGAAACTTGTCGGTGCACACACTCTTGCGCGAGCGCTTGAGGAATAGGTCCTTAGTAGCCTGCCGAAAGTGCTTCCGCGGGCAAGGTCACACCTGGCGGTCACAGCGTGGCTACTTAAGTTGTCGAGCGGACTCGAAACAAAGTAAGAGTGTGGCTACTCACCACAGGGTTCCTCGGGCAGGTTTCTCATACATGGGCAAAAATCATTCAAGGGAGGACTGCAACTACAATAAGGAATTTATTGCAAAGTTTTTCAACTTAGCCTTTTCCTTTGTTGTACTTCTTGCCGTGAATGATAACTTGAACGTCACTTGTGGTATCCATACCGTCACTCCCCCCGGGAAATTTGCATGCGAGGAACCCTTTTGTCCTTTTGAGAAAAAGAAAGAAGAGAAACGAGGAGGCTGGAAACCTTGACGGTTTGTTAAACACTTCATGCAAGGCAAAAATGTAACACAAGCCTGCATCTAACAGATAGAGATAAATATGTACTTTGACAAAGGGTTGTGAAACACTTAGCTTTATTTTACTATGCATAGGGTCTACGCTTGGCTTTGTACAAAGGATTACTCGCCTTTCCAAAAAACTTGTACAAAAGAGGTTGTTGGGGTGCCCGGCAACCACGCCTTACTGGTAGAACTTGTGAATATGCTCATTGTTCCATGAGTTACGCACCTAGGTGCCATCTTTGGTCTCCAGATGGACTACGCCAGGTCTAGTGACTTGTGCTACTCGATAAGGGCCTTTACACTTTGGTGTCAACTTGTTTGGTCCCTTCGCGGATTGGATCCGATGAATAACAAGGTCACCTTCCTCAAGACTCCAGGCATGCACTTTGTGTCTATGGCTGTGGCGCAAAGCTTGCTTGTAGCATGCAGCACACACAGCAGCTTGGAGATGATCTTCCTCAAGGAGCATGGCATCGTCATGCCGCATTTGCTCTTGCTCAGCTTCATCAAAAGCTTGCACTCAAGGTGACCCGTATGTGAGTTCCATGGGGAGCACCGCTTCTGCACCATAGAGCAGGGAGAAGGGTGTCTCGCCGGTGGCTCGACTTGGTGTTGTTCTGAGTGACCAAAGAACTGTCGACAACTCGTTGATCCAGCCTCTTCCACACTTGTGCAGCCTATCAAATGTCCTTGTCTTGAGTCCTCGCAGCACTTCTACATTTGCCCTCTCGACCTGTCCATTACTTCTTGGGTGAGAAACTAACGCAAAACAAATTTTGCTACCAAGGTCTTGATAGCATTGCATGAAGGCGTGACTCATGAACTACGTCCCGTTGTTGGTGACCACCCGGCTGGGCACACCAAAATGGAAAACTAGTCCTTTGAAGAACTTGGCGGCTGACTCTACTGTTACCTTCCTCACTGGCTCAACTTCAGGCCACTTTGTGAACTTGTCGATTGCTACGTACAAGAATTCAAAGCCCCCGATAGCATGGAGGAAGGGGCCGAGGATGTCGAGCCCCCAGACCGAGAAGGTCCAGGAGAGAGGAATCGTCTGAAGGGCTTGAGATGGCTGATGAATGTTCTTGGCATGGAACTGGCATACTTCGCATCTTGTTACCACATCCACTATGTCTTGAAGGGCTGTAGGCCAATAGAAACCTTGACCAAAAACCTTGCCGACAAGCGCACATGACCTGATATGGGAGCCACACATCCCTTCGTATATCTTTGCCACTAGCTTCTGTCCATCTATTTCACCCCATTCAGCCTGTTTTTTTATAGAGTGCTATCAACAAACCGGTACATACTTGACTAGCGGGCTACTTTCTCAGCTTCTTCTTGTTCATCGGGAAGTTGACCTATCTGCAGGTAATGGACTATCTCTTGTGCCCATGTTAGAGCTTGTGGCTTGATGACAAGGACTAAAAGTATATCATCTGCTATGGGAGGGCTTGTCTCGACGGCAATGGCATGGGGTCCAGCTGGAGCCTGCTGCTGACCGGCAAGCATTGGGTTGTTTCTGGCAAGCTCCTTCTCAGCAGCTGTTGGAGGCTTTGCCGGAAAATACTCACCAGAATTCAACTTTCTTCTCTTATCTGGACTCGTTGATGGTGTAACTGAAGGTTGATTAAGAAGGAGTATAAATGTACCTGGTTCCACAGGTAATTTCTTGGCGGCAAGCCTCGATAGGTTATCGGCAATGCTATTCTCAGTACGAGGAACATGCTCTGCCTGTAGACCGTCAAAGTGCTCTTCCAACTTCCTCACTTAATCCACATAGGCCTCGATCAATGGGCTCTGGTAATCCTTGTTCACTTGCCTCACCACTAAATATGAGTCACCTCTAATGATCAACTTTCTGATACCATGGTCGATGCACGGATTCTGGCAAGCAACCCTTCGTACTCAGCAGTATTGTTGGTGGACTGCTCCCGGGAAAACTTCATCTGAACCACATACTTGAGAAGCTCTCTGGTGGGTGCGACAAGCAGCACTCTAGCACCGGCGCCTTGGAGCGAGAAGGCATTATCAAGTACATGATCCAGTCTTGGGGTGCTTCCTTGCCGGGAAGCGAGGTCTCTGGTATCTCTTCGTCTGGAGCTGGTGTCCACTATGCAATGAACTCTACCAAGGTTCTACTTTGTATTGTTGATGTACTTTGAAACTACAAATCAAAGCTCGACAGCTCCAATGCCCACTCCACTAGCCTGCCAGTGGCTTCTTTATTTCTCAAGATGGCTGCAGCAGAAAGCGAGTGACGATAGTGATGTGATGTGCTTGGAAGTAATGGCGCAGCTTCCTTGAGGCCATGAGGAGGCCAAAGAGCAACTTCTGCACACCAGAGTACCCCGATCTAGCCCCCTAGAGAAGGGAACTGACGAAGTAGACTGGGTGTTGCTCCATCTTCTTCTTCACAACTGGCTGCTTTGTTTCATTTGCCTGCGCTGAACTTGGGTTGTCGGCATCTGATTGCTACTTCTTGAGCTTGCATAGGTTTTTCCCTTGAAGAGGAAAGGGTGATGCAGCAAAGTAGGAATACATATTTCCCTCAGTAAAGAACCAAGGTATCAATCTAGTAGGAGGAACACACAAGTCCCCAATAGATGCACAAACAAACAACAAATACTTGCACCCAACGTGATAAAAGGGGTTGTCAATCCCTTCAGGTTTAATTGCAAGGATGAGATCTTATAGAGATAGGTATAAAAGATAAATAAAGGTGCAAAATAAAGTAAAGATAAATAAATTGCAGCAAGTATTTTTGGGTTTTTGATTTTATAGATCTAAAAATAATATTAGAAATAGACCCGGGAGCCATAGTTTTCACTAGAGGCTTCTCTCTTGAAAGAACACATACACTGGGTAAACAAATTAGTGTTGAGAAATTGATAGAAAAGCGCAAAGTTATGACGATATCTAAGGCAATGATCATTAATATAGGCATCACGTCCGTGACAAGTAGACCGACTCATGCCTGCATCTACTACTATTACTCCACACACCGATCGCTATCCAGCGTGCATCTAGTGTATTAAGTTAACAAGAATGGAGTAACACCTTAAGCAAGATGACATGATGTAGAGGGATGGATCCAATCAATATCGTATAAACACAACCTTTTTATCCTTAATGGCAACAATACAAATACGTGTCATATCCCCTTCTGTCACTGGCATTGAGAACCGCAAGATTGAACCCATTATAAAGCACCTCTCCCATAGCAAGAAAGATGAATCTAGTTGGCCAAACCAAATCAATAGATTGGAGAGAAATACAAAGGTATCTTAATCTTGCATAAAAGAATTCAGAGAAGACTCAAATAATATTCATAGATAATCTGATCATAAATCCACAATTCATCGGAGCTCAACAAATGCACCGCAAATGAAGATTACATCGAATAGAACTCCGAGAACATCAAGGACAACATTGTATTGAAGATCAAAGAGAGATAAGAAGCCATCTAGCTACTAGCTATGGACCCGTAGGTCTATGGTAAACTACTCACACATCATCGGAAGGGCGGCAAGGTTGGTGTAGAGGCCCTCCATGATCGAATCCCCCTCTGGATGAGTGCCGGAAAAGGCCCCAAGATGGGATCTCACGAGAACAGAAGCTTGCGGCGGCGGAAAAGTATTTTGGTGTGCCCTCTGGTATATGGGGATTATTTGGGTATTTATAGAGCTGAGATTAGGGTTAGAGGAGACATGTGGGGCCCACAAGTTCATAAGGCGCCCCCTAGGGCGTGCCTAGGGAGCTTATCGCTCACCCGTGGGCCTTCTGGCCTCTTCCCAAACGTTCCTAGGTGTCTTCTGGTCCAAGAAAAATTGTCAAAAATTGTCAAAAACAAGGAAAAAATAGCAACTGGCACTGGGCACTAGGTTAATAGGTTAGTCCCAAAAATGATATAAAGTAGCATAATAATGCATATGAAACATCCAATATGGATAATATAATAACATGGAACAATAAAAAATTATATATACGTTGGAGACGTATCAAGCATCCCCAAGCTTAATTCCTGCTCGTCCCCGTAGTAGGTAAATGATAAAAAATAGAATGTGTGGAATGCTACCTAACATGTTTATCATGTAATATTTCTTATTATGGCATGAATATTCAGATCCATAAGATTAAAAAATGTTTAATGTTGAAATAAAACAATAATACTTCAAGCATACTAATAAAGCAATCATGTCTTCTCAAAATATCATGGCTAAAGAAAGTTATCCCTATAAAATCATATAGCCTTTCATGCTCTACTTCATAACACAAAGTATTTATCATGCACCGCGATGACAAGCCAAGCAATTCATTCATAATTTTTAATGTCCTTAAGCTTTTTCAACTATCAGGCAATACATGAGTGTGAGCCATGGATATAACAGTATAGGTGGAATAGAATGTGATGGTGCACGTTGTGTGGAGAAGAGAAAGAAGGATAAAGTCTCACATCGACGAGGCTAATCAATGGGCTATGGATATGCCCATCAATTGATGTCAATGCAAGGAGTAGGAATCGCCATGCAACGAATGCACTAGAGCTGTAAGTGTATGAAAGCTCAAAAGAAAACTAAGTAGGTGTGCATCCAACTCGCTTTCTCATTAAGACCTAGGGCATTTGAGAAAGCCCATCATTGGAATATACAAGCCAAGTTCTATAATAAAAAATTCCCACTAGTAATATATGAAAGTACAAAAAATAAGAGACTCTCTATTATGAAGAACATGGTGCTATTTGAAGCATAAGTGTGAAAAAAGGATAGTAGCATTGTCCCATCTCTCTTTTTCTCTCTTTTTTTCTTTATTTTTCTTTTGGGCTCTTTGGCCTCACTTTTTTAGTTTGGGCTATTTGGCCTATTTTTTATTTATTTTATGTCTGGAGTCTCATCCCGACTTGTGGGGGAATCATAGTCTCCATCATCCTTTCCTCACATGGGACAATGCTCTAATAATGATGATCATCACACTTTTATTTACTTACAACTCAAGAATTACAACTTGATACTAGAACAAAAATATGACTCTATATGAATGCCTCCGATGGTGTACCAGGATGTGCAATGATCTAGCGTGACATGTATACAAATATGAATGGTGGCCAAGCCACAAATACTATGTCAACTATATGATCATGCAAAGCAATATGACAATGATGGTATGTGTCATAATAAAACAGAACAGTGGAAGTTGCATGGCAATATATCTCAGAATGGCTATGGAAACGCAATAATAGGTAGGTATGGTGGCTGCTTTGAGGAAGATAGAAGGTGGCTTATGTGTGAAAGATCGTATCATATCACAGGGTTTGGATGCACCGACGAAGTTTGCACCAACCCTCAAGGTGAGAAAATGCACTGTACCGAAGAGGCTAGCAATGATGGAATGGTGAGAGTGCATATAATCCATGAACTCAACATTAGTCATAAAGAACTCACATACTTGTTGAAAAAGTTTATTAGCCCTCAAACAAAGTACTAATACGCATGCTCCTAGGGGGATAGATTGGTAGGAAAAGACCATCGATCATCCCCGACCGCCACCCATAAGGAAGACAATCAAAAATAAACCATGCTCCAACTTCATCGCATAATGAGAGACCATACATGCATGCTTCGGGAATCACAAACCTTAAAACAAATATTCTTACTAATCCACAATTACTCACTAGCATGACTCTAATATCACCATCTTTATATCTCAAAACAAATGCAAGGAACCAAACTTCTCATATATTCAATGATCTTCATGAAAGTTTTTATTATATCCCTCTTGAATACCCATCATATTAGGACTAAATTCGTAAGCTAAGAAAATTGCCCTACTATTTTTAAGACTCCCAAAATAATATAAGTGAATCATGAGAGTTCATCAATTTCTTTGAAATAAAACCACCGCCATGCTCTAAAAAGATATAAGTGAAGCACTAGAGCAACTGCCTAGCTCAAAAGATATAAGTGAAGCACATAGAGTATTCTAATAAATTCACGATTAATGTGTGTCCCTCTCAAAAGATGTGTACATCAAGGATGATTGTGGAAAACTAAAAAGCGAAGACTCATATAATAAAAGATGCTCCAAGCAAAACACATATCATGTGGTGAACAAAAATATAGACTCAAGCAATTTACCGATGGATTGAAGACAAAAGAGGGGATGCCATCTGAGGCATCCCCAAGCATTGATGCTTGGTTGTCCTTTAATATTACGTTGGGGTGCCTTGGTCATCCCCAAGCTTAGGCTCTTGCCACTCCTTATTCTGTAGTCCATCGAAACTTCACCCAAAACTTGAAAACTTCACAACACAAAACTCAACAGAAAACTTGTGAGATCCATTAGTATAATAAAAGCAAATCACCACTTTAGGTACTATTGTGAACTCATTCTAATTTTATATTGGTGGTATATCTACTATATTCTAACTTTTCCATGGTTCATATCCCCCGATACTACCCATAGATTCATAAAAATAAGCAAACAACACAATGAAAAGAGAATCTGTCAAACCAAAACAGTATGTGAAGACCTGAATATTACTCATACTTATGTAACTCCAAAACTTCTAAAAAAATAGGACAACGTAGGAAATTTGTATATCAAACTTTTTAAAAAAATTCAGAACCATAACATGTTTTTGTGAATTTTAACAATTCCATAACTGGCGTAAAAGTTTCTATTTTTCAGCAAAATCAAATCAACTATCACCATAGATAATCCAAAAGGCTCTACTTGGCACAAACACTAATTAAAACCCTAAAACACAGTCATAACATTAGTATAATTGTGTATACTCATAAAACCAGAAAGGAAAAATATAGGGTTGTCTCCCAACAAGCGCTTTCTTTAAAGCCATTTAGCTAGGCATTGATAATTTTAATGATGCTCGCATGGAAGACAAGAATTGAAGCACAAAGAGAGCATCATAAAGAAGGTGAAAATCACATTTAATTCTAACATACTTCCTATGCATAGGCATTTTATAAGCAAACAAATTATCAAAACTAGCATATGCAAGGAAGAAGAATAAAACATTGACAATCTCAACATAACGAGAGGTAATTTAGTAACATGAAAATTTCTACAACCATATTTCCCTCTCTCATAATAATTACATGTGGGATCATATTCAAATTAAATAATATAGCTATCACATAACATATTCTCTACATGATCCACATGCATGCAAAGTTGACACTCTTCCAAAGTAGTGGGATTATCATCAAATAAAGTCGTGACCTCTCCAAGCCCACTTTTATCAAAAAATTCATAAGATTGATTGATGCCTACTACACAACTTGTTATTGTAGACTCGTGTTGGGCCTCCAAGCGCAGAGTTTTGTAGGACAGTTGCAAATTTCCTTCAAGTGGATGACCTAAGATTTATCAATCCGTGGGAGGCGTAGGATGAAGATGGTCTCTCTCAAACAACCCTGCAACAAATACAATGGTAAATTGTATAGGTGCACTAGCTTGGAAAAGAGATGGTGATACAAGCATAGTAATGATAGTAGATATTGGTGTTTGTAATAGGAACTATAAAAAACTGCAAGTTAGTCATTGATAAAACGGAGCACAAACGGTATTGCAATGCTTGAAAATGAGGCCTAGGGTCCATACTTTTGCTAGTGCAATTCTCAACAATGCTAATATAATTGGATCATATAACCATCCCTCAAAGTGCGTTGAAAAAATCACTCCAAAGTTCCTATCTAGCGTCGAACATAAGAAGAAATTGTTTGTAGCTATTCTTTTCGATCGATCTATCCAAGAGTTCGTACTAAAATAACACCAAGTTATTCTTTCCGATCGATCTATCAAGAGTTCGTACTAAAATAACACCAAAGAAAATTCAGATTCATAATACTCAATCCAACAAAAAGAACCTTAAAGAGTGCCCCAAGATTTCTATCGGTGAAACAAAAGACGAGAACGTGCATCAACCCCTATGCATAGATGGCCCCAATGTCACCTCTAGAATCCGCGAGTTGAGTGCCAAAACATATCCCAAGTGAATCTATATAATACCCCCATTGTCACCACGGGTATTCATATGCAAGACATATATCAAGTGCTCTCAAATACATAAAAGTATTCTATCCGATAAAACAAAATCTCAAAGGGAAAACTCAATTCATCACAACAAGATAGAGAGGGGAAAACACCATATGATCCAACTATATTAACAAATCCCATGATACATCAAGATCAGGCCAAATAAAGAACACAAGAGAAAGAGAGCCCCTCCGAAAGGGTGCCAGAACAGGGTCTAGAATGGTTTCTAGTGGCTACAAAGGCTTGTGATGGTGGAACTATTGATCTAGGGTTATTTCTGGGGGGGGGGGTTGGTATTTGTAAGATTTTTCAGCAGTTGGAATCACGCGAAGATGGGCCTTGAGGTGGGCGCAACCCACCTGGGCACGCCTGGCCTCCTGGCGTGCCCAGGTGTCTTGTGCTCACATCCTTCACCTTCTGGTCCTCCCATGAAGCTTCTAGTGCCTCTTTTGTTCCAAAAAAATCGTCAAAAAGTTTCGTTTCATTTGGAGAACTTTTATTTCTGCACAAAAAACAACACCATGGTAGTTTTGCTAAAAACAACGTCAGTCCAGGTTAGTTCCATGCAAATCATACCAAAACCATATAAAATTGTTGTAAACATGGCATGAATTAAGGACAGTTAAACTGGACTAGTTCCCAGCCCTCTCATGCCCCTAGCAATGTCGATCGTCTGATCTCGTGGTTCACTCGTTTTTGGCCGTCCAATCCAATTAAGTTACAAACTGGGCTAGCTGTCCTTGAGGGCTGCTACTCCGGTAGAAAAATCTGAGTTCTAGGGTCAACTGGGCCATAGATTGCACCAAGCCCATGTAACAACCTTCCTCGAGCTCACAGTGCCCACTTCCACCGTGTTCCACCCCACGGTACCCCTCGCAGCACCCTCTCCACTCGCCAACTTCTTCTTAGGCTACGACTCTTGACACCGCTGCCGGCAAAAGCAACTTTGAGCAAAGGTGCCCCTACCCAAAATTCGACTCGAGTGGGGGTGCCCCTCCTAGAGGAACGTACGTAGTGGTGGGTGAGGACAGTAGCAGCGGCACCTACCCTCCTCCGTGGCATTGTGCACCATGGCGATGGCGATGGCAACTATGATGTGTTCCAGATCAACCAGGTAAGGGCCACCAATATCCCCTTTATCCGGTTTAGAAATCCGAATCCTATTTCAAATTCATCCTTCCCCTGTTCGTTTCTAGATCTAAGCCTCCTCTCCTTCCTTCTCGGTGATTGGTTTCTAGGTCTGAGTTCACCGGCCACAAAGGCTCAACATACAGTGAACAGGAGGGCAAGCGGTTGCTCATCTATGGCATGCATGACGAGCTAGGCGGCATGCTTGGGCAGATAACACGACAGGTAGATTGAAAGCGGGAGCTGACCCGTCAATGAAATTAGGATCCTGGTGCTTCTTTCCTCAGATTTATTAAGTTCATAGTGTACAATGGTCTATCATTTAACTGAATTCTGGATGCTCCAATTTCCATGGATGTTATGTCGATCTATTATACAATTCATGCATACACTCACTATATTTTCATTTTATGAACTTTAGAAATTATTCGGATCACCTTGATGTTTGAATTATTATTTGAGAAAAAGAAAGTATATATAGGGAATAGATTGTATGTAGTGTGCAGGGATAAAAAATTACTCTCCCTATAGGGTGTCGGAGCATTTTTACTGAACATAGCTACTTATCTTTAGCAGTACGGACTACCCTCAATGAATATGATTTCAAGGGCCTTCTATAAGTCTCATTAAAGGAGAGCCAATGTTGGATGATGAGAGGACAACCAAGGTGAAGATACAACACCTACCGTGCATCCTCCAAGTGAGCTCCAATCAGATGTGGTACCACAGCTCCTCTTCTCCTTAACTGTCCTGATATAATTATTACATATTAATTTGATCCATGGGATGAGTCTTTTTGGTTGCATAAAAAAAGATGAATCTGTAGGACTACACGCATGCATGGTGGCTGTAGGAAGAGGAAAGACGTGATATTTCAGATTATAGATGGCCACAATGAGTAGGTAGAGGAGGTGGTTTGTCCAGTACAACTATAAATTATTTTACAATGATGTTATATCTGCAAATTTCCCTAGACTTGGAATTATATTATATACTTATAATGTTCGATTTTTTATAAAGCAAGTAACACTATAACAGAAGGAGAATTATAACAGATAGAACAGGCATCTCAGAGCATACATGATAAAAGTAGAGGTCTTATAATCATCATCCTATGAATGATGAGCAGACTAAAATGGTACAGATAAATCGACAACTACACCCGAAATTCAATGTGTTTGGGTGATTTCAATACAAAAGAAGCTACCGAGAAAATAATAAAAATCTATGATTCAATTTATGTGCAAATGCACCGAGAGAAATATACAATTTTGATATGTATCTAACCTGCAGCTAAACTACATATCTCTTGTTTCTCCCAAGCTATGAACTTTGGTATTGTTCTAAGATGTCGAGACATCTATGTGGAACTATTTTCACTTTTCATTTTCTGAAATAGTTTCCCCTGTTACCAACTAATTATGCAATATGTGTGTGTCATTCTCAAATTTCTGATATCACACCTCTGTCCACCAATACAGGATGTTTTAGAATGACCATACAAGTCTCGAAAATGTCTTATATTAGTGAACAGAGGGAGTATTTTGTAGATTTTAGGCTTGCCTCCAAAGTTTTTGAAGAAGAGCTAACCATTCATTTATATGTTTGAGAGAATAATGGCAATATACCCGGTTTGGTAAGCACATAGTTATAGGCACCGTGCTTCAAGTCACTTGATTTACTAATGAAATAACAATGCTCAGGGACTGTTGCCTCACAAACCAGATTGGCCCTGATCACTTGAACAATTTCAAATGGTCGTAGTGCTTCGAGCCACTTGGATGAATGAAGTTTGTCTGGTGATAATAATGGTATTATTGCTTTATTTGATTTGTTGGTTGAATGTGAAGGGGAATCGCATGGGTTCCAAAAGGTTCCAAGTGGATGAGGATCCATAAGCTTTTTTTGATTTCCAATAAACATGCAATTATACCAAACAAACAAGCAAAGCAACAAAGTAAAACATAAAGGCAAACGAAAAGGCAAATATTTTTGTGTTTTTTTAATGTTTTAGAAGTGAGGGAGAGGAAAACGAGAGGCAAATGTCGAATAATGTAAGTACAAGAGATGAGAGTTTATGACAGGTGCTTGGTAGGCTTGATGTAGATCCTCCCCGCCAATGGCGCCAGAAATTCTTCCTGCTACTTCTTGAGCTTGCGTTGGTTTTTCCCTTGAAGAGGAAAGGATGATGCAGAAAAGTAGAGATGAGTATTTTCCTCAGTTAAGAACAAAGGTATCAATCAAGTAGGAGGAACACACAAGTCCCGAATAGATGCACCTACACAAACAAACAAATACTTGCACCCAACGCGATAAAAGGGGTTGTCAATCCCTTCACGATTAATTGCAAGGATGAGATCTAATAGAGATAGGTATAAAAGATAAATAAAAGTGCAAAATAAAGTAAAGATAAATAAATTGATGCAAGGTATTTTTGGGTTTTTGGCTTTATAGATCTGAAAATAATATGATGAGAAATAGACCCGAGAGCCATAGTTTTCACTAGAGGCTTCTCTCTTGAAAGAACGCATATGGTGGGTAAACAAATTACTGTTGAGCAATGATAGAAAAGCACAAAGTTATGATGATATCTAAGGCAATGATCATCAATATAGGCATCACGTTTGTGACAAGTAGACTTACTCCTGCCTGCATCTACTACTATTACTCCACACATCGACTGCTATCCAACATGCATCTAGTGTATTAAGTTAACAAGAACGGAGTAATGCCTTAAGCAAGATGACATGATGTAGAGGGATGGATCCAATCAATATGGAATAGACCCCACCTTTTATCCTTAATGGCAACAATACAAATACGTGTCATGGCCCCTTCTGTCACTCGGATTGAGCACCGCAAGATTGAACCCATTATAAAGCACCTCTCCTATTGCAAGAAAGATCAATCTAATTGGCCAAACTAAATCAATAGATCAAAGAGAAATACAAAGCTCTCTAATCATTCATAAAAGACTTCAGAGAAGACTCAAATAATATTAATAGATAATCTGATCATAAATCTACAATTCAACGATCTCAACAAACGTGTCACAAAAGAAGATTACATCGAATAGAACTCCAAGAACATCGAGGAAACATTGTATTGAAGATCAAAGAGAGAGAAGAAGCCATCTAGCTACTAGCTATGGACCTGTAGGTCTGTGGTAAACTACTCACACATCATCGGAAGGGCAGCAAGGTTGGTGTAGAGGGCCTCCATGATCGAATCCCCCTCCAGCGGAGTGCCAGAAAAGGCCCCAAGATGGGATCTCACGAGAACAGATGCTTGCGGCGGAGAAAAAGTATTTTCGGTGTGCCCTCTAGTATACGGGGAATATTTGGGTATTTATATAGCTGAGATTAGGGTTAGAGGAGCCACGGGGGGGCCCACAAGCTCATAGGGCGCCCCCCAGGGCGCGCCTGGTGAGCTTGTCGCTCACCCGTGGACCTTCTGGCCTCTTCCCGAAGATTCCTAGGTGTCTTTTGGTCCAAGAAAAATCTTCAGAAAGTTTCGTTCCGTTTGGTATTGATTTTCTGTAAAAGAAAAAAACAAGGAAAAACAACAACTGGCACTGGGCACTAGGTTAATAGGTTAGTCCCAAAAATGATATAAAATAGCATAATAATGCATATAAAACATCCAAGATGGATAATATAATAGCATGGAACAATCAAAAATTATAGATACGTTGGAGACGTATCACTGACCTTACTGAAAAAGATCCTGGCTTGTCGGCTTGAGGCTTTGTGGTTGCTATCTCTTTGTCTTTGGCTTCCCTCTCGGCCACTAGTGTAGCGCTGACCACTTGATTGGTTGTCGTGAAGTATAGCAGCAACGGCTCTCATGGAATGGATGCAACTAGTACTCGTAGAGAGGAGAGGTACTCCTTCAAGCCTTGGAGTGCAACACCTACTTCAGGGTTCCATTCCATCGGACCTGCCTTTTTCAAGATTTTGAAAAATGGCAAGGTGTTGGTGTATTAAGAATTGGATCTTTAATACCCCAGACTTGTGCACAGGCAGTAGTAGCCTTCCCAACGGCAAGGCTTGACGGAGGATAACTAAAGCTAAACACAAGACCATATTACAAGCATACAAAGAAGATCTCCAAAGACATAGATCAAAAATGCTGAAGATATGGCCCGAAAACCCGGCAAGATCCTTGTCAGGGAGAGCTCGCCAAGATTAAAGCCCGGCAAGCTCCGAGCCCGGCAAGAATCCCACTACCTTGCCACTTCTCCATGTCATCAATCAAGTTGTCACTTGTCGATTAAGTGTCGAGCAGGCAGGTAGTTAGGTGAGGCTTGTTGATGTCTGCTACGCAATTTTATTCTTGTAGACTCGTGTTGGCCTCCAAGTGTAGAGTTTTGAAGGAAAGTAGCAATTTTCCATCAAGTGGATGACCTAAGGTTTATCAATCCGTGGGAGGCGAAGGATGAAGATGGTCTCTCTCAAACAACCCTGCAACCAAAAAATAAAAAGTCTCTTGTGTCCACAACAAACCAAATACAATGGTAAGTTGTATAGGTGCACTAGTTCGGCGAAGAGATGGTGATACAAGTGTAGCAATGATAGTAGATATTGATTTTTGTAATAGGAACAATAAAAAACAGCAAGGTAGAAAGTAACAAAAGTGAGCCCAAACGGTATTGTATTGCTTGAAAAGGAGGCCTAGGGTTCGTACTTTCGCTAGTGCAATATCTCAGCAATGCTAATATAATTGGATCATATAACCATCCCTCAACATGGGAGGATGAATCACTCCAAAGTTCTTATCTAGCAGAGAACATAAGACGAAATTGTTTGTAGGGTACGAAACCACCTCAAAGTTATCCTTTTTCGCTCGATCTATCAAGCTACTCCTATAAATGTCACAAACAGGCCAAGAGTTCGTACTAAAATAACACCATATGATACACATCAACCAACTCTAAGATCACCTAGATACTCCAATGTCACCATGAGTATCCGTGAGTTGATTATATGATACACATCAAACAATTTCAGATTCATGATACTCAATCCAACACAAAGAACTTCAAAGAGTGCCCCAAGATTTCTACCGGAGAAAGTATGACGAAAACATGCATCAACCCCAATGCATAGATTACCCCAATGTCACCTCAGGAATCTGTGAGTTGAGTGCCAAAACATACATCAAGTGCTCTCAAATCCATAAAAGTATTCAATTCGATAATAACGAAATCTCGAAGAGAAAACTGAATTCATCACAACAAGATAGAGAGGGAGAAACACCATATGATCCAACTATATTAACAAATCTCCTGATACATAAAGATCGTGCCAAATCAAGAATGAGAGAGAGAGGGAGAGAGAGAGAGATCAAACACACAACTACTAGTACAAACTCTCAGCCCCGAGGGTGAACTGCTCCCTCCTCATCATGGTGGCCGCCGGGATGATGAATATGGCCTCCGGTGATGATTTCCCCCTCCGGCAGGGTGCTGGAACAAGGTCTAGATTGGTTTTTCGTGGCTATAGAGGCTTGCAGCGGCAAAACTTCTGATCTTGGGTTATTTCTGGGTTTTTTTTGTATTTACAAGATTTTTTGGTGTCGGTCTCACGTCTAGATGGGCTTCGAGGTGCCCACAACCCATCAGCCTAAGGGCAAGGCCCCCGGCGCATGCTGGTGGGTAGTGGGGCTCTCGTTGCTCTTCTGGCCCTCCCATGAAGCTTCAGGGGTCTCTTTTGTTCCCAAAAAATCGTCGAAAAGTTTGGTTGCATTTGGAGAACTTTTATTTCTGCACAAAAAACAACACCAAGGTAGTTCTGCTGAAAACAGCGACAGTCCGGGTTAGTTCCACTAAAATCATACCAAAACCAAATAGAATTGTTGTAAACATGGCATGAATACTTCATAAATTATAGATACGTTGGAGACGTATCAGCATCCCCAAGCTTAATTCCTGCTCGTCCTTGAGTAGGTAAATGATAAAAGAAATAATTTATGAAGTGTGAATGCTACCATAGTGCATAAATTTCATCAATCACTTTTCAATCACTTTTCCTAGCAGCATAATGACAACTCTTTCTCATAAAACTCATCATGATAAAGTAGCAACTGAAAATGGAATTTGTTTTTTGATGTGGAATGCTACCTATCGTATCCATCATATCGACATTTGGACTTGAATGATTCAAAGCAATAGCCTATAATTTGACATGAAGACATCAATACTCAAGCATATCAACAAGCAACCATGTCTTTCAAAATATCAACACTAAAGAAAGCTATCCATAGCCCATTATGCTCAATCATTGATCTATTCATGAGACACACTCAAATATTAACATTGCCCAATGCACAAGTATGATAATAGTGTTCCCTAGTTGGTGCTTTATAAGAGAAGATGGAGAGTCAACAAAAATAAAAATTGCATAAAGTAAATAGATAGGCCCTTCGTAGAGGGAAGCATAGATTTGTAGAGGTGCTAGAGCTCAAAGCTTAAACTGAGAGATAAAATTGTTTTGTGAGGCATGCTTTTCCTGTCAATGAAAACGACCGAGAATTCCCAATACTTTTCATGCTAGATACATCATAGGCGGTTCCCAAACATAAAATAAAGTTTATTCCCTTTTCCACCATTCTTTTACAATCCATGGCTAGCCGTATCCACGGGTGCCTTCCATACCAACACTTTCGTAGGAATTTATTTTTGACAATAAATAAAATTGTTTTCCATTTCAGGACTGGGCATCCCTATTACCTGCCACACTCTCATGCAATGACAAGTGGATAAACACTCATCTTGAGAATAACACATCTAGCATGGAAAATACTGGCCACCCCCTACCGCTTCATGCGCGGTATGGGCACACAAAATGGAAATTCATTTTGAATATTAGAGTGGCACATACAAATTTACTTGGAACGGCATGAAAATACCGCATAAAGGTAGGTTTGGTGGATTCATTTGGCACAACTTTGGGTTTAAGGAGTTGGATGCACAAGCAGTATTCCCGCTTAGTACAAATGGAGGCTAGCAAATAGATTGAGAAGCGACCAACCAAGAAACGAAAACGATCATAAACGAGCATTGAACATAACTAACACTGAATAATGCACCACAAGTAGGATGTAACTTCATTGCATAACTATTGACTTTCGTGCTTGAATAGGGAATCACAAACCTTAACACCGATACTCCTACTAAAGCACAATTACTCACCAACATGACTCACATATTATTATCTCCATATCACAAAACTATTGCAAGGAATCAAACTTATCATGTCCAATGATCTACATGAGAGTTTTTATTATATCCTTCTTGAATATCCATCACTTTGGGACCAATTTCATAGCTTGTGCAAATTGTCATCACTAATATCAACTCTCAAAATAATATGAGTGAAGCATGAGAGTGTTCTACAAACTACTCCAAAAAGATATAAGTGAAGATCAAATGAGTAGTTAAGTAAATAGGTAGCTATGTGAGGATTCTATCTCATTTAAAAAAAATCAGATCTAAGTATTTTATTAAAACATCAAGCAAGACAAAATAGAATGAAATTCTAAGAATAGCACAACTCATGTGAAGAGGCAAACACTTAGGCTCAACCGATACTAACCGATAATTGTTGATGAAGAAAGGTGGGATGCCTACCGGGGCATCCCCAAGCTTAGATGCTTGAGACTACTTGAAATGTTATCTTGGGATGCCTTGGGCATCCCCAAACTTAGATGCTTGAGACTTACTAAAATATGAACTTGGGATGCCTTGGGAATCCCCAAGCTTGAGCTCTTGTGTCTCCTTAATTCCTCTCATATCACGGTTTCCCTAATTCTTAAAAACTTCATCCACACAAAACTCAACAAGAACTCGTGAGATACGTTAGTATAAATCAACTCAAAACCTTATCATTCTGTACTATAACAAATTACTAAAATTATAATTTAACATTGAATACTAAATGCCTCTGCATATTTAATACTCCTATCCTAAAATGGAATCATTAAACAAGCAAACATATGCAAACATAACAACAATCTGTCTAAACAGGATAGTCTGTAAAGGATGAAGTAAAATCTATACTTATTTAACTTAAAAATTATTAAAAATTACCAAACTATAGAAAATTTATAATATCTTATTGTGCAAAACAATTCAACATTTTATCGCATTCTGACTTTTCTAGAGAATTCACGCACTAGCGTGCAACTTTCTGTTTTCAAACAGCCACATATAGACTTGCAAAATAAGCATGGTAAGGGCTATACTTGACACTCCTATTGAGGTAAGAGATGCAAAACATTAACAACAAGCAAATCTCAACAAAAGAAAATGATGCTCCAAGCAAAACACATATCATGTGACAAATAAAAATATAGAGCCAAGTGAGGTTACCGATAATGTTGAAGACGAAAGAGGGGATGCCTTCGGGGCATCCCCAAGCTTAGTTGCTTGGGTATTCCTTGATATTACCTTGGGGTGCCTTGGGCATCCCGAAGCTTAGGGTCTTGCCACTCCTTATTTTCCTCATATCAATATCTCACCCAAAACTTGAAAACTTCAATCACACAAAACTTAACAGAACTTCGTGAGATTGGTTAGTATGATAAAGAGCAAATCATTCACTTTGGTAATGTCAAGACAAGATTCATAATTGTTCTCACATAATGCCTACTCTACCTTATCATTCCATAATTTATATCACTCAATATAAGCTATGGAAACACTAAAATAAACCAACTATGCATTGAAAACAAAATCTGTCAAAAACAGAACAGTCTATAGGAACCTGAATCATGCTCATACTTCTCTAACACTTAAAATTCTGAAAAACTAGGAAAACGTGGGCAATTTGTATATCAAGCATGTGTAAAAAATTCAGATCAAATTCACGTTACAGTAAATTAAACAATCCTGTTAATTGGTGCAAAAGTTTTTTTTCATTGAACCAAATCAACTATCATCCACATCATCCCAAAGGCTTTACTTGGCACTTTATTGAAACAAAAGCTATAGAAAATTATTAGTACAGTAGCTTAATCATGTGAACACACAAAAATAGTAGGTAAAAGTGTTGGGTTGTCTCCCAACAAGATCTTTTCTTTAATGTCTTTTAAGCTAGGCATGATGATTTCAATGATGCTCACATAAAAGTAAAGAATTGAAAGATAATGGGAGCATCATGAAACATATGACTAGCACATTTAAGTCTAACCTACTTCCTATGCATAGGGATTTTCAGCGAAAAACTTATGGCGATAAGAATCAACTAGCATAGGAAGGCAAAACAAGCATAACTTCAAAACTTTCAACACATAGAGAGGAAACTTGGTATTAGTGCGATAAGTAAAAGCATACATTCCTCTCTCATAATAATTTTCAGTAGCATCATGAATTAATTCAACAATATAAATATCACATAAATCATTCCTTTGATGATCCATAAGCATAGAATTTTTACTCTCCACATAAGCAATTTCTTCTCATTCATAAATGTGTTAGTATCATATGAAACTCGCATACTATAAATTGTTTCCACATTAAAAGAGTAATGTTCAGAAAAATGATATTCAAAATTATGACAATAATTATCACTACTTTTTGTAACATAAGTATCATCACAATAATCATCACAAGTAGCAACTTTGTTCTCATCATAGTCAATTGAGACCTCTTCCGAAATAGTGGAATCATTACTAAATAAAGTCAGGACCTCTCCAAATCCACTTTCATAACTATTATCATAAGATTCAACACCCTCCAAAATAGTGGTATTATTTTTACCTGGGGTTGACACTCTTCCAAACCCCCTTTCATAAATATATCATCATAACAAGAGGCATGCTTTCATCACAATAATTTTCTCATCAAAACTTTGGGACTAAAAATATCATCTTCATCAAACATAGCATCCCCAAGCTTATGGATTTGCATATCATTAGCATCATGGATGTTCAAAGAATTCATACTAGCAACATTGCAATCATGCTTATCATTCAATTCCATGCCAAACATTTTATTAAATTCTTCTTCTAGCAATTGAGCACAATTTTTCCTTTCCATCATTTTCAAGAAAGACATTATAAAGATGAACAATATGAGGCCACCTTAGTTCCAATTTTTTTGTGGTTTTATTTTATAAAACAAAACTAGTGACAAAACAAGAAACTAAACACTACAAAAAAAGACACATTCGTGACATTTTGGGCCGAACGAAAATTTTTCTATCATGCTTATGACACTTCTATGACAATAATTGTGAGAAAACCCGGTATCATCATAGATGTGGTGGGCTCCTACTTCTATGACAAAAAATTATGAAAGAAAATGGGCTTTTCGTCTTTGGGATGTCCATGACGGAAAAAATCATGTTAGAAGCGAGGGCGAGGAAAATATCAGGGAGTTCCTGGTTACGATGGGTGGTCGGAGCCGAGCGATGCATGGAGGTTTCCGCATTTCTCTCATGCACGTGTGTAGTGCGAGGCGTTGGCTAACTGAACCCGAGCGATTGCACATTACTGAACCTGAGCGATCGATCCCTTGGCTGTTAACTGAACCTGAGCGATTCATTCGCTGCTGACTGAACCCGAGCGATTCCTTTGCTGCTGTTGCTAACTGAACCCGAGCGATCAATCACCGCTGCTACTTACTAAAGCCGATTGAGCCCCCATGCGAGACATAGCCAGCCGGTTTGGGTTACCTCTCGATGAACAGTGACCATTGCTACCGTGCACGCGGTATGTGGAACGGGTCGAGAGGTGGTGAGTCGAGCCTGCTGGTTGGCTGTGGATGAATAGTTCCCGGTGGGGGTTAGATGAACAGGACCCCGTGGTAGTAGGTCGTTGACACTGGATGAACAGGACCCCGAGGAGGCCGCCGCACCCCAGCTGGTTGAGGGTGGATGAACAAGACCCCGTGGAGGCTCTATGAACAGCAGCCGGTGGAGGCTGGATGAATAGTAGCCGTGGATGAACAGTAGCCCGTGGAGGCTGGAGGAGGTTGACGGTGGATGAACAATAGCTAGTGGATGCTGGAGCGAGGCAGTATACGGTGGATGCACAGGACCCCGTTTCGACCGTAGGCGCTCCAACACAAGTCTGTTTCCTCCGTTTTGCGGTGCGCCACACCCCTCTTGATCAACAGGACCCCATTTCGACAATAGGCACTCCAACACAAGTCCGTTTCCTCCGTTTTGTGGTACGCTAGACCATTCCCGATGAACAAGACCCCATTTCGACCGTACGCGGTCGAACAGAAGGCCCGTTTCCTTTGTTCTGTGGTATGCCAGGCCTTGTTTCGGTTGTTCCGTCCAAGCCGGTTGGCTCCCGATGAACACGACGCAGTTGCTGTCGTCCGCTGCCTCTCCATGTACACGAGACCTGGCCGTATGTATGCGCATGTAGGCGTTCGAGACCCCGCCCGTATGTATGTATGTGGCTGTATTTTTTGGCATCTGGCTCTACGTACGTGTACACAGTTTAGAAGGGACTGCCTGAACTACTATGTCGGGGGCATGCCGAGTCTTCCTACATCGCCAACTCGACATCGTCTACTACTACACATGCCACTGCTTGCTCGGCCAAGGTTCATCGTTGCAGAGAGACCGATCAACCAGTATGTACGTACATATTCGCAACAACGGTACGTACGCTTCGACCGGGTGGGTCCCAGCTGTCAGGTAGGATAAGGATGCACTTCCTTGTGTGCGAGGATATATTTGGTGGGTCCCGACTATCAGGGGGAGGAATCATTTTTATTTTGCAAGTATAAGGAGGCACTTCCTTAGTTTCGAAGATGTAGCCGGTGGGTCCAGCTATCAGCCTCGCAGCCTAAAGTCCACTTCCGATGGTTGTCGTTCGTTGACCTCGTTGACCATGAGGCGCCGAGAGCATCAAGGCAGTGCACGACGGTGAGGCCTAGGTAGGGAACGACGAGGAGCCAGAGAAGACGAGGCGGGTGGATGCCCACGCGGAGGGCAGTACGAGGGTTCACTGGTCCGGCTGCGGCGTAAGTCCGCCATCGCTGGAGAATAACAGGGGGTGTGGGTGAGTAGAGGGAAGGTCTGGCCAGTCGTAGTATGGTCGGTCCGTGAGGCCTGCACGGCAGCACAACCGGCCATGGGAGGCTGGAGCAGGCGGTACGGCGGGCCTGGTTTGGGCGGCTGGAGCAAGAAGACTAGAGGTTGAAGACGCAGCACAGCCATTGATTTAACATCCAACGATTAGTGCAACTAGAATCGTTTTGACTAAGTTGACAAAGCCCGTACGCGTCAACTTAGTTATCCCACAAGTCAGCCTCCAAATCTGGTGGGTCCTAGCTACCAGGGGGAATCATTTTTTTGCTCGTAATAAGGTGGCACTTCCTTGCGTGCGAAGATGTTTTCTTGGTTTTTTAATTTCTTATTTTTCAAATTAGAATATAAAGAAATCAATTTAGCATCTTTGGTACTATCTATAGTTTCGTGAAATGGATCATAATAAAGTTGGTGGTCCCAGCTATCAGGGAAAGGTAACTTTTTTCCACGTAATAAAGGAAACACTTCCCTGCATGCAAAGATGTAGCTGGTGGCTCAAACCTGTTAGGGGGAGAAATCATTTGTTTTTGCATAATAAGGAGGGACTTGCTCACGTGCGGCCATGGGCCATGCGGGTCCCTACTGTCAGCCACTCCACGTTCATGCCTCTTCTGATGGCTGTCGTTTTTTGAAAAATTTGACCACGTTGCGCCGAGACAACCAACGCGGTGGGCGGTGGCAAGGCCTAGGAAGGGAACGACCCAGAGCCGGTGAAGACACAACAGTGGATGCCCACGCAGAGGGGAGTACGAGGGTTCACTGGTTCGGCTGTGGTGTGAGGTTGTCGTCGCCGAAGAATAACAGGAGGTATGGTGAGTAGAGGAATGGCCTGGACGGTGATAGGAGTAGGATGGTCCGGTGAGGCCTGCGCGGCAGCACAACCGGCCACGGGAGGCGATAGCAGGCGGTACCACCAGCGGTGGTTTGGGCAGCTAAAGCATGAATATCTAAGATTGAAGAAGCACCACAGCCGTTAGATGGACATCCAACAGCCACTGCTAATAGAATCGTGTGTTGACTATAAGTTGACAAAGCCTTGCATACGCGTCAACTTAGTAGGCCCACAAGTGACCATCACATCTGTTGTAGAGAATATATATCCCATTTGTGATTTGTAATAATGTAAACCCATTTTTTAATTCTAATGGAATTAACTCAGCCCATTTACTGTTTGTTAAAATTACAGCCCATTTTCTAGCCAGGACTTTGTTAATAATTTCAGCCAACCGCTGAAAAAAATTCAACAAAATGTCCAACATTTTGATGGGATCCGAAATATTTTTTAACCCGAAATTTAGAGTCAGATTAAATATAATTTCAAAATAAATTTGTATTACGTAAAAATCCAACGAAATTTTGCGCACGCAACAAGTAATGAAATTAAAAAAATGTACCCTTTTTTAGAAGAATAAATAAATGTACCTGTTCAGTGTGTTTTTTTATATTTACAGCCAATTTTTTTAGTTACAGCCCATTTATTATTTCTTAAAGCCCATTTTCTTGGGAAGTCTAATGTGGCTTGAAGAATAACAAGTTGACCTGGGTTGGGTATTCCACAAAAAAAGAATAGTTGGGCTAGCCATTTTCACATTTAAATATTAATAACTGGGTTGGATATTTGGTCGACATAAAATAATAGTCTGGGCCAGACGGGCCACAGCCCGCCCAATTGATACCCTCCTCCTCTGAACAACAACAAAAACATCGCTCAAGAAAATACTCTGCTCACACCTCAAAAATACAAATACTGCTCGAGCTGCTGGGTCCCAGCTGTCGGCCGCTCCTTTGCAATTCTCTCGTTTATTGACTACTAGCAAGATGCCCATGCGTTGCATGAAACATCAAGATGCATTTGTATGAGTACTTTATTGATATGTCTCCAACGTATCTATAATTTATTAAGTATTCATGCCATGTTTACAATAGTTTTATATGATTTTGGTATGATTTGATTCGAACTAACCCAGACTGACGCTCTTTTCAGCAGAACTACCATGGTGTTGTTTTTGTGCAGAAATAAAAGTTCTCGGAATGCGCTGAAAATCAACGGAGATTTTTTTGGGAAAATATAAAAAATAGTGGAACAAAAATCTATCGGATGGGAGTCTCATGGGCTCCACGAGGGTGGGGGCCCGCCCAACCCCTTGGGGCGCCCCTGTGCCTCGTGGACTCCCTATGGGGCCCCTTGACTTGTCCTCGACGCTAACCTCTTCTATAAATACCCAAACCTCTTGAAAATAACCTAGATCAGAAGTTCCGCCGCCGCAAGCCTCTGTAGCCACGAGAAATTAATCTAGGCCCTCTCTGGCACCCTGCCGGAGGGGGCCATCATCACTGGAGGCCATGGGGAAGGATCTAGGAGGGGTCATCATCGCCATGAAGGCCAAGGACCAGAGGGGGAACCTCCCCATCCAGGGGGAGGCCATGGAGGAGGAAGCACAAGGGGGAGAACTTCTCCTCCTCTCTCTCGGTGGCGCCGGAGTGCCATCGGGAGGGGAATCATCGTCGCGGTGATCGTCTTCATCAACATCACGATCATCATCACCATCCACTCTCTTTTACGTGGTCCACTCTCCCGCACCCCGCTGTAATCCCTACTTGAACATGGTGCTTTATGCCACATATTATGATCCAATGATGTGTTGCCATCTTATGATGTTTTGAGTAGATATCCTTTGTCTTTGGGTTGATTGATGATCTAGATTGGTATGAGTTGTATGATTTATTTTGGTGCTGTCCTATTGTGCCCTCCGTGTCGCACAAGCGTGAGGGATTCCCGTTGTAGGTTGTTGCAATATGTCCATGGTTTACTTATTGTCTGTGTTGCTTGAGTGATAGAAGCATAAACATGGGTAAGTGGGTCACGGCATATGGGAATAAAGGGGACTTGATATGTTAATGCTATGGTTGGGTTTTACCTTAATGATCTTTAGTAGTTGCGGATGCTTGCTAGAGTTCCAATCATAAGTGCATATGATCCAAGAAGAGAAAGTATGTTAGCTTATGCCTCTTCCTCATATGAAATTGCAGTAGTGATTACCGGTCTTGTTAACAATTGCCTAGGATAATTCCGCACACCGACCCATCATTATTCCACACTCGCTATTTATAATATTTAGTAATATATTATAAATATATGATAACAGCACCTACTTTTATATTTTAGCTCTTTGATATCATACAAAGTTATCCTCTTCATACCCACAACGTAGTTTTATTTCTCGTTTCTAGTTGGAAGCAAACGTTCGGTATACGTAGAGTCGTATCTGTGGCAGATAGGACTTGAGAGAATATTGATGTTGCCTTTAGCTCCTTGTGGGTCCGACACTCCATACTTATCACTTCCACCTTTGGAAATTGCTACGATGATTCCCTGCACTTGGGGATTATCAAGCTCTTTTCTGGCGCCGTTGCCGGGGAGCAATAGCGTGGGGTTGATATTCTCGTGTGTGCTTGTTTGCTTTCTTCACTAAGTAGTTTTTGTTTTCCCTTTTTGATTTGCTTAGTTGTGGGTGAAACATGCAAAAAATCAAAAAAAAATGAAAATACAAAAAGATGCACTTGCCTCATATGCCTAAAAAGTTTTTCAAGAAGAGAAGTGATTGGAAAGTTATGCATTGGAGAAGTGAGGGTCGACCATGAGCACTTGTGTTCATGCTCATGGAAACAATGTAGAATTTTTCATGGAAGTTTCTCTGTAAATAATTATCCCCTTGTATATATCCTTTCTATTATAAAAATAATGTGCCAAGCTTTGGTTTTAGGACGACTAGATTGCTTGTTTACTATGTGTAGTACAAAAATAGAAACTTTAGCTGTAGCGTGTGAACTTACATTTTTTTACTGGAAAGTCAAATGGGTCTGAAACTTTTTGCACATTACTTCTATACAAATTTTTTAAATTGTCATATTTTATTTAGAATTTTTGGAGTTACAGAAGTTTACTAAATTTCCAGATTACTACATATTGTCCTGTTTTTGACAGATTCTATTTTCTATGTGTTGTTCGCTTATTTTGATGAATCCATGGGTAGTATCGGGGGGTATGAACCATGGTGAAGTTGGAATACAGTAGATAAAGTGCTAATATTAAATTGAAATGAGTTTTCAACAGTACCTAAAGGTAGTGATTTGCTTTATTATACTAAAGGATCTCACAAAGTTTTTGTTAAGTTTTGTGTGGATGAAGTGTTCGAAGAACGAGGAGTTACCGATGTGAGAAGAACAAAGAGAGGCAAGAGTTCAAGCTTGGGGATGCCCAAGGCACCCCAAGTAAATACTTAAAGGATACTCAAGCATCTAACCTTGGGGATGCCCCGGTTGGCATCCCATCTTTCTTCTTCAACAATTATCGATATACCTTGGTTTTTGTTTTGTTCACATGATTTGTGTCCCTTGTGTTTTTATTTTTCTTTAGGAACCATGCTAGTATGATATAGCCCTTCATTGATTTATAGAATGCTTCATGTGCTTCACTTATATCTTTTCAGTATGGTTTTGCACAATGCTTTGTGTGCTTCACTTATATATTTTGAGCTTGGATATTGGTTAGTCTATATTAATTGTAGAATGCTCCATGATCTTAACTTATATCTTTTGGAGTATGAATAATACTATCATCTAAAGTGGGCTTGGAAGAGTTTAAACCTGAGGAATTAGTGATCCCACTATTTTGGAGGGTGTTGAATCTTAGTGTGATATTTATGAAAGTGGATTTGGAAGAGTGTCAACTTTAGTTAGTAATGATTCCACTATTTTGGAAGAGGTTCCAATTGATTATGAGAACAAAGTTGCTACCTATGATGATTAATGTGATGAAATGTATGCTATAAAGAATAATGACCATGAAACTTGTCATCATGATTTTAATTTTCAATTGGATTATGCCTCACATGACGGTTATTTTGTTGAGTTTGCTCCCACTATTCCGAATGAGAAGAATATTTGCTTATGTGGAGAGTAGTAAAATTTCTATGCTTGTAGATCATGAAAAGAATGCTTTATGTGACGGTTGTATTGTTAAACTCATTCATGATGCTACTGAAAATTATTATGAGGGAGGAATATAAGCTTGTAGGAGTTGCAATAATATCAAGTTTCCTCCCTTTGTGCTTAAAGTTTTGAAGTTATACTTGTTTTGCCTTCCTATGCTAGTTGATTCTTGTTCCCTTAAATTGTGTGCTCACAAAATCCCTAGGCATAGGAAGTGGGTTAGGTTTAAATTTGCTAGTCATATTCTTCATGATGCTCTCTTTATGTGTCAATTCTTATCTTTTATGTGAGCATCATTGAAATCATCATGCCTAGCTAAAAGGCATTAAAGAAAAGCGCTTGTTGGGAGACAACCCAATATTTATATTTACTGTTTTTGTGTGTCCACATGATTAAGCTACTGTAGTAATCATGTTTTATAGCTTTTGTTTCAATAAAGTGCCAAGTAAGACCTTTGGGAAGACTTGGGTGAAAGTTAATGTGATCTTGCTGTAAAAAACAGAAACTTTGCACTCACGAGATTAGCTGTCATATTTTACAGGAGAGTGATTTTGAGTTGATTCTTTTTGCATAAGATTAATACAAAAATTCCTCACGTACCAATTTATTTCAGAATTTTTGGAGTAGCAGAAGTATGATTGTTGTTCAGATCATTACAGACTGTTCTGTTTCTGGCAGATTCTGTTTTTAATGCATAGTTTGCTTGTTTTCTAGTTTCTATGGCTTATATTGCTAAATATAAATTGTAGAAATGATATGGTGCATTAGGCATTGTGTGAGAACAATTATGAATCTTGTCTTTGACAGTACCAAAGTGAATGATTTACTCTTTATCATACTAACCCATCTCATGAAGTTCCTTTAAGTTTTGTGTGATTGAAGTTTTTAAGTTTTGAGTGAGATATCGATACGAGGAGTGGAAAGACTCTAAGCTTGGGGATGCCCAAGGTACCCCAAGTTAATATTCAAGGAATACTCAAGCGCCTAAGCTTGGGGATGCCCCGGAAGGCATCCCCTCTTTCGTCTTCAAAACCAGCGGTATACCTTACCCAGAGCTATATTTTTATTCATCACATGATATGTGTTTTGCTTGGAGCATATTTTCATTTTACTTGCTGTCTGAATAAAATCATTGGATCTGAAATCTTGAATGAAAAAGAATCATCCCATGGCTAGTTAATTATTTGACTACTCAGTGTTCTTCACTTATATCTTTTTGGAGTAGTTTGACATTTACTCACGTGCTTCACGTATATCCTATGAGTAAATGGTTGAATGAATTGAATATCATAAATCTAAATTTATATATGTTTCATATGCTTATAACATGGGGAGTAATGACTTCACACATAATAAGTATAGGTAGTAAACTTATTGAAAGTCAGCAAACGCAGCATTGGTCACTTGAACAATTCATGAAAGAATATTAAAGGAAGAGAGATTTCACATATAAATATACTATCTTGGACATCTTTTGTAATTGTGAGCACTCATTAAAATATGACATGCTAAAAGGTTGATGTTGGACAAGGAAGACAACTTAATGGGTTATGTTTTCCTATATCCTAAACGTTATATTGTCTTGGATCATCCAACATGTTGAGCTTGCCTTTCCCTCCCATGCTAGCCAAATTCTTTGCATCAAGTAGAGATACTACTTGTGCTTCCAAACATCCCTTAAACCAGTTTTGCCATGAGAGTCCACTATACCTACCTATGGATTGAGTAAGATCCTTCAAGTAAGTTGTCATCATGCATGCAATAAAAATTGCTTCTTAAATATGTATGATCTATTAGTGAGAAGAAAATAAGCTTTATACGAACTTGTGATAGGGACGAAATAAAAGCGACAGACTGCATAACAAAGGTCTTTATCACAAGCGGCAATATAAAGTGATGTTATTTTGCATTAAGATTTTGTGCATCCAACCATAAAAGCGCATGACGACCTATGCTTCCCTCTATGAAGGGCCTATCTTTTACTTTTATCTTCTACCCTTATACAAGAGTCATGGTGATCATCACCTTTACTTTTTACAATCTTTCCTTTGGCAAGCACTTTGTGTTGGAGCGATCCGGATATATATATCCACTTGGACGTAGGTTTTCATAAATTATTATTGTTGACATTACCCTTGAGGTAAAAGGTTGGGAGGCGAAACTATAAGCCCCTATCTTTCTCTATGTCCGATTGAAACTTTGAAACCATAAATATCACATGAGTGTTAGCAATTGTGAAAGATTAAATGATAGTTGAGTATGTGGAGTTTGCTGAACCAAAGCTCTTACATAGACCCTTCCCAAAAATAAGATGAATTGCAATTGTTTGATGACTAAGAGCATGGTTTGTTAGTTTTCAAGAAAGTTTATGATCTATACTTTAACTTGTGAATAGCTTGCTACTTGATCGTGAAAAGTTTTATGAGTTGAGCTACTATTATGATATATAATGATGCTAGAAAAAGTGATTGAAACTATCATTGATCAAACTTAAGCGCTTGCTAGCATTCACACTTCATAAATTATTTCTTTTATCATTTACCTACTCGAGGACGAGCAGGAATTAAGCTTGGGGATGCTGATACGTCTCTAACGTATCTATAATTTATGAAGTATTCATGCCATGTTTACAATAGTTTTATATGATTTTGGTATGGTTTGATTAGAACTAACCCGGACTGGCGCTGTTTTCAGTAGAACTACTGTGGTGTTGTTTTGTGCAGAAATAAAAGTTCTCGGAATGCGCTGAAAATCAACGGAGATTTTTTTGAGAAAATATAAAAAATACTGGAACAAAAATCTACCGGAGGGGAGTCCCGTGGGCTCCACGAGGGTGGGGCACGCCCACCCCCGGGGGCGCGCCCATGTGCCTCGTGGACTCCCTATGGGGCCCCTTAACTTGTCCTCAATGCCAACCTCTTCTATAAATACACAAAACTCCAGAAAATAATCTAGATCGGAAGTTCCGCCGCCGCAAGCCTCTGTAGCCACGACAAATCAATCTAGGCCCTCTCTGGCACCCTGCCGGAGGGGGCCATCATCACCAGAGGCCA
Source organism: Triticum timopheevii (assembly GCA_963921465.1). Classification (NCBI taxonomy): domain Eukaryota; kingdom Viridiplantae; phylum Streptophyta; class Magnoliopsida; order Poales; family Poaceae; genus Triticum; species Triticum timopheevii. The sequence goes on from OY997264.1 coordinate 354,282,913, forward strand.
TGGGGAAGGATCTCGGAGGGTCCATCATCGCCATGAAGGCCAAGGACTAGAGGGGGAACCTCTCCCCATCCAGGGGGAGGCCATGGAGGAGGAAGCACAAGGGGGAGAACTTCTCCTCCTCTCTCTCGGTGGCGCCGGAGTGCCATCGGGAGGGGAATCATCGTCGTGGTGATCGTCCTCATCAACATCACCATCATCATCACCATCCCCAGCTCTTTTACACGGTTCACTCTCCCACACCCCGCTGTAATCCCTACTTGAACATGGTGATTTATGCCACATATTATGATCCAATGATGTGTTGCCATCTTATGATGTTTTGAGTAGATATCCTTTGTCTTTGCATTGATTGATGATCTAGATTGGTATGAGTTGTATGATTTATTTTGGTGTTGTCCTATTGTGCCCTACGTGTCGCGCAAGCATGAGGGATTCTCGCTGTAGGGTGTTGCAATATGTCCATGGTTTACTTATTGTCTGTGTTGCTTGAGTGACAGAAGCATAAACACGAATAAGTGGGTCACGGCGTATGGGAATAAAGGAGACTTGATATGTTAATGCTATGGTTGGCTTTTACCTTAATGATCTTTAGTAGTTGCGGATGCTTGCTAGTGTTCCAATCATAAGTGCATATGATCCAAGAAGAGAAAGTATGTTAGCTTACGCCTCTCCCTCATGAAATTGCAATAGTGATTACCGATCTTGTTAACAATTGCCTAGGATAATTCCGCACACTGACCCATCATTATTCCACACCCGCTAATTATAATATTTAGTGATATATTCTAAATTAATGATAACAGCACCTACTTTTATATTTTAGCTCTTCGATATCATACAAAGTTATCCTCTTCATACCCACAACGTAGTTTTATTTCTCGTTTCTAGTTGGAAGCAAACGATCGGTGTACGTAGAGTCGTATCAGTGGCAGATAGGACTTGAGAGAATATTGATCTTGCCTTTAGCTCCTTGTGGGTTCGACACTCCATGCTTATCACTTCCACCTTTGGAAATTGATATGAATGAGGGTTTGCAAAATTGCCATAGTTTCCTTCCCGTCGGTATCAACAAAAAGGGTGGTGGAGTTTAACTGCAGCAAGCCATCTGTCGGTGTCAAAACCGGCGGATCTCGGGTAGGGGGTCCCGAACTATGCATCTAAGGTCGATGGTAACAGGAGACGGGGGACACGATGTTTACCCAGGTTCGGGCCCTCTCTATGGAGGTAATACCCTACTTCCTACTTGATTGATCTTGATGAATATGAGTATTACAAGAGTTGATCTACCACGAGATCGTAATGGCTAAAACCCTAGGAGTCTAGCCTGTATGATTATTTTTGCCCCTACGGACTAAGCCCTCCGGTTTATATAGACACTGAAGGGGGCTAGGGTTTGCACAAAGTCGGTTACAGAGAAAAGGAATCTACATATCTGAACGCCAAGCTTGCCTTCCACGCCAGGGAGAGTCCCATCTGGACACGGGACGAAGTCTTATATCGTGTATCTTCATAGCCCAACAGTTCGGCCCATGTTAATAGTCTAGCTGTCTGAGGACCCCTTAATCCAGGACTCCCTCAGTGGCCCCTGAACCAGGCTTCAATGCCGAGGTGTCCGGCACGCAGATTGTCTTCGGCATTGCATGGCGGGTTCCTTCTCCGAATACCCCAGAATAGTCTTCGAACACAGAAGACGTGTCCGACTCTGCAAAACAAATTCCATGCACAACCGTAGAGAGTATAATATTTCACGAGTCCAATCAGCTGACAACTTTTTGTATCGTGACATCACGCTGTCGCTCGGTCATTACTCGAACCGTTTTTTAGCCTACCACTTCATATTTTGAGATGTGGTTTCATTGGCACGTCTTGTCAAAGCAGAGATCGTGTCCCCTTATTGCGGGATTCTCATCAATACGGGCGTGGGTAATCCAACCGTGACGCCTGCACGGCCCTTGGGAAATAGGCGAGTTTTAAGGCGAGTGGGGAGGCGCTTGATATTCACTGCCTTTATAAAGGGATAAGGATCCACCCCTTCTCTCCCACGCCTTCTCTGCCTCCCCCATTCTCAAGCTCCAGTGCCCAAGTTCTCATCTTTTCCAAAAGAGCACTCCCACCATGTCCGGATCCGGAGCGCAGGGTAAGTGGATGGCCTCCACCGTCAAGGAGAAGGACATAACTCAGCTCCGGGAGGCTGGGTATCTGGCCAAGGAAATCGCCCACTGGCATCCGGCTAAGGGGCAGATCGTCCCTACCCCGGAGCCCCATGAGAGGGTGGTGTTCATCCCCCACTTCATCCACAGTCTGGGATTTCCTCTCCACCCATTCGTCCGCGGACTCATGTTCTACTATGGGCTGAATTTCCACGATCTGGTCCCCAACTCCATCCTCAACATTTCGGCATTCATTGTCATTAGTGAGGCCTTCCTCCGCATCCCACCCCACTTCGGACTATGGCTCAAGATCTTCAACGTGAGGCCGAAGGTGGTGAGTGGTCAACAGGCAGAGTACGGAGGTGCCATGGTGAGAAAGATTCCCAACGTCACATGGCCTGAAGGATCCTTTGTGGAGACTGTCAAAAGGTGGCAGAAATCGTGGTTCTACATCACAGAACCACGTGGCACCACCTGGGCCGCGGCTCCCGCATTCCGGTCCGGAGCCCCGATGCGGCTCACCTCCTGGCCAGAGAAGGGCCCGGATTGGTCTTCACCGGACGAGCTGACAGTGCTTCAGACACGCATACAGAGCATGATAAACAAGAATATCAAGCTCGTCAATGTGATCCAGGTGATGCTTATTTGCCGGATCCTTCCGTGCCAACACTGAACTTGCCATTTATGGGATTTTGATCCGGCCAAGCTCCAGACCCTGCTGGAGTTCTTCGGCACTACGCATGAAGACATCTGGAAGGTGCTTGTCAACGCCAACGAGATGCGGCCGGCGACGACCGAGGACCGCGGACACGACTTGGCCCATCACGCTAGTCCGGTAAGTTTTTTCATGCTTTCAAGGTGTACCCTTTACTTGCATATTTGGGGAAGACACCTAAGCCTCCCTACTAATTCTCTTAGGGCTGGACAAAGAAGGCGGAGCGGATTAACTGTCCGGCTCCACTGCCCGAAGACCCAGAAATCCCGCTTCTGATGAATATGCTGGTTCCAACGCCTTATCAGGCGCCAGAGAAGAAGGCCAAGAAGAAGGCCAAGGGAACCAGAGGTGGTCTCCGTCGCAAGGGTGCTTCGGACGTGACGTCTGAAGACACCGAGACTCACTCCTCCGCCGCTGAGGACGAAGAGGAGGAGGAGGAAGAAGAAGAAGAGCGCCGTCCCCCCCCCCCCCCCCGAGGGGGAAGAAAGAAAAGGACGGCCTCCATGCGTCTGGAGGCCGAGGCGTCCAAGAGGGGGAAAGCTTCCCTCCCGGACAGCTCCACAGCAACCACTGACAGCAGCTCAGAATGGTGCCCCAGGGAAAAGCCCCTGGCCAAATCGTGAGTACTCAAAAACCCGAACATACTCGTATATCCGGCCTCACTACTTCATAATATTAACGTGTTGAATCGTGTATTTGCTTTTATGTTGATTCATCACCCTTCTTATTAAAAGCACCCGCTGGAGAGCACACTGTCATTTGCATTCATTACTATTGGTTTATATTGGGTATGACTTGACTGGATCTCTTTTACCATGAATTACAATGTTTAGTCAGTCCTTGATCTTTAAAGGTGCTCTACATTTATGTTTTGCGGTCTCAGAAAGGGCTAGCGAGATACCATTTTGTTATATCATGTTATGATTGTTTTGAGAAAGTGTTGTCATCGGAGTTTTATTATTATGGCTCGCTAGCTGGTTATGCTACTGATATGAGTAATTATGAGACCTAAGTGTTATTGTGAGTATGGTTAGTTCATAGTATTTGCTGAAACTTAAATGCTGGCTTTTCATGTTACAACAACAAGAGCAAACAGAGTTTGTAAAAGTTTTTCTTTATCACTTTTAGTTTATCAACTGAATTGCTTGAGGACATGCAAAGGTTTAAGCTTGGGGGAGTTGATACGTCTCCAACGTATCTACTTTTCCAAACACTTTTGCCCTTGTTTTGGACTCTAACTTGCATGATTTGAATGAAACTAACCCGGACTGGCGCTGTTTTCAACAAAACTGCCATGATGTTGTTTTATGTGTAGAAAAGAAAAGTTCTCGGAATGTCCTGAAAATCCACGGAGGCACTTTTTGGAATTAATAAGAATTTCTGGGCGAAAGAAATACACCAGGGGCCCCACACCCGGTCCACGAGACAGGGGGGCGTGCCCCTCCTGGGCGCGCCCCCTATCTCGTGGGTCCCCTGGACCTCCACCGACCTCAACTCCAACTCCATATATTCACGTTCGGGGAGAAAAAAATCAGAGAGAAAGTTCCATCGCGTTTTACGACACGGAGCCGCCGCCAAGCCCTAACCTCTCTCGGGAGGGCTGATCTGGAGTCCGTTCGGGGCTCCGGAGAGGGGGATTCGTCGCTGTCGTCATCATCAACCATCCTCCATCACCAATTTCATGATGCTCACCGCTGTGCGTGGGTAATTCCATCGTAGGCTTGCTGGACGGTGATGGGTTGGATGAGATTTACCATGTAATCAAGTTAGTTTTGTTAGGGTTTGATCCCTAGTATCCACTATGTTCTGAGATTGATGTTGCTATGACTTTGCTATGCTTAATGCTTGTCACTAGGGCCCGAGTGCCATGATTTCAGATCTGAACCTATTATGTTTTCATGAATATATGTGTGTTCTTGATCCTATCTTGCAAGTCTATAGTCACATATTATGTGTTATGATCCGACAACCCCGAAGTGATAATAATCGTGATACTTCTCGGTAATGACCATAGTTTGAGGAGTTCATGTATTCACTATGTGCTAATGCTTTGTTCCGGTTCTCTCTTAAAAGGAGGCCTTAATATCCCTTAGTTTCTGTAAGGACCCCGCTGCAACAGGAGGGTAGGACAAAAGATGTCATGCAAGTTCTTTTCCATAAGCACGTATGACCATTTATGGAAGACATGCCTACATTACATTGATGAATTGGAGCTAGTTCTGTGTCATCCTATGTTATAGCTATTACATGAGGAATCACATCCGGTATAATTATCCATCACTGATCCATTGCCTACGAGCTTTTCACATATTGTTCTTCGCTTATTTACTTTTCCGTTGCTACTATTATAATCACTACAAAAACCCCAAAACATTTATCTTTACTTTTGCTACCGTTACTATTATTATCATACCACTTTTTGTTACTAAATACTTTGCTGCAGATACTAAGTTATCCAGGTGTGGTTGAATTGACAACTCAACTGCTAATACTCAAGAATATTCTTTGGCTCCCCTTGTGTCGAATCAATAAATTTGGGTTGAATACTTTACCCTCGAAAGTTGTTGCGATCCCCTACACTTGTGGGTTATCAGGCAGCGGACACTCTAATGGAAGCACTGCGAGGTGCTTCCATTGTTGAGGAACATTGTACCCTTATGGGTATGGTGGTTGAGAAGATTCAGTCCGCGAAGAGCGGACTGGCCGAAGCCTGCACCAGCCTTCTAACAGGCTTTGAGGTAAGCAACACAATTATGTAACAAAAGAATGTCATAGTATAGACAGTAGCCCCTGAAACTCTGTCCGGTGTTCGGAAATAAAAGTCGAACAGAGGATCAAATAATTTTCGCAGGAGACTAACCTGATTTGTCTATGTGAATAAGAAGGCGTCGCTGCTGGCTGCGACCTCTCATACTGCTGAGGTCTCAGGACTGAAGTAGAGTCTGGAGCGGACCAAGGAGGAGCTCGGCCGTGTGAAGAAACAGCTTGAGGATAATCAAGGTATGCAATAACCTTGTATATGTTAAGGAAGGATGAACTATTTGTGCTGACTAAAGTGCCATTTTCTTTGTTAGGAGTGGCGACCGAGGTGGAGACCCTCAAGAAGGCGCTGGCCGAGGCCGAGGAGAAGGCGGCCAATGAAAAAGCCGTCCGTGAAAAGCATGAGGCCCGTGTCAGTGAGATCCAGGAGGAGCTCCAGGATGCCATGAAGAAATGCGAGTCCTCGGAGCAAAAACTTGCGGATCAAGAGTCTGAACTGGACAAGGCCCGCCAAAACACACACGATGCCCGAGTTGAAGCCCAAGGCGCCCTCCAGGAAATCCAGGAGGTCAGAAAATCGCGGTGGGTAAGGCCTTTATTATGTAGAGCAAATATGTGAAAAAAGGTTCCTCTTACTGACCCGGATTTGGAGTTCTCCAGGGGCGTTTGCGGATCTGCCATGCAGTGTTTCAGACACTGCAGAATTCTTCCTAGCCGAAGAGGGGAGCTCCACGGAGAAGCTATGTTGGTCGCAATACCTTGCGCCAGAATATCCGGTGCCCTTTAGCGATCAGCTAAAACAGCTGGTCGAACTACATAGGATGGCCGAACTAGCCCTTAGCATCCAATTCAAACCGGATATAGTTCGACTGAGAGTCTCCTGATAGGGAGAGGGCTTTTAATGATTTTAGCACATCACCAAAAGGTGAGTGCCGAAAGATGTCCGCAGAGCTGAACTCAACGATCGGCGCCTGATCAAGATGGACGAGCGCGGATGCACGCGGTTCGGAACCTATAGCCGAAGACGAATCCCAGGTTTCGGTGGCACAAGCCCCGCTCAAGGTGGGATCTGTGTGCGACTCCAACACCGCTGAGTCTACGGCTTTCGTGGCGGGTTTGAGCTTCCCATCCTCGGACGGCGCAATCTGCTCCGGATCTAGGGCTAGAGCAGTTACAGGCTCTATCTCCCGAGCACAGTCCGATGACAGATTTAGGACATGTTCATCATGGTGGCGGGGAGTGGCTGTCATGGGCTCAAATCCGTCGAAGATCAAGTCTCCGCGGATATTGGCCACGTAGTTCAAGCTTCGAAACCTGACCTGGCGGCCAGGGGCGTAGCTGTCGATCTGCTCCAGATGGCCAAGCGAGTTAGCCCGCAGTGCGAAGCCGCCGAATACGAAGATCTGCTCGGGGAGGAAAACCTCCTCCTGGACTGCATTGTTATAGATGATTGACGGAGCCATCAAACCTTTTGGTGACGATGCAGCGGAACTCTCAATGAAAGCACCATTGTCGGTGTCAAAACCGGCGGATCTCGGGTAGGGGGTCCCGAACTGTGCGTCTAAGGTCGATGGTAACAGGAGACGGGGGACACGATGTTTACCCAGGTTCGGGCCCTCTCTATGGAGGTAATACCCTACTTCCTGCTTGATTGATCTTGATGAATATGAGTATTACAAGAGTTGATCTACCACGAGATCGTAATGGCTAAAACCCTAGGAGTCTAGCCTATATGATTATTCTTGCCCCTATGGACTAAGCCCTCCAGTTTATATAGACACCGGAGGGGGCTAGGGTTGCACAAAGTCGGTTATAGAGAAAAGGAATCTATATTTGAATGCCAAGCTTGCCTTCCACGCCAAGGAGAGTCCCATATGGACACGGGGTGAAGTCTTCTATCTTGTATCTTCATAGCCCAACAGTCCGGCCCATGTTAATAGTCCGGATGTCCGAGGACCCCTTAATCCAGGACTCCCTCACCAGCTTTGACTCGGTGGCTATCCTGAACTATGACCGCGAGTGACTCTTTTGAGGTGGCACACACGAGTCCACATATTCACCATGTCAATACACCACTATGGAACCGCTCCCGTCTCCCTACGAGAATGCCATCCATAGCACTCACACTTATCTTGCGCATTTTAGAGTATCCACTTTCACTCGTCTATGAACTGTATAGGCAACCCAGAGGTCCTTTATCACAGACGCGGCTATTCGAATAGATCATTTATAACCCTGCAGGGGTGTACTCCTTCACACATGTTTCCCCTACTTAGCGTCTGCACACGACATGTGCTCGGTAGACTTCAAGCGAAAGCCAACATGGGTGTAGACCACGACCTGACTAACCACACAAGTCTGTAGTCCAGGTTTATCTCCTATTCAGGTTCCAACCGAGGGAGTCCGGCCGAGGTTTCCACATACGGCCCTGAATGATGTGTGTAGGGTTCCCAAGACACCAAACGGGCTCCCGGTACACCGTGCCACGTGCCTACTGCATCACAGCCCACTCCTCGTGTTACCGCTGCGCATGGCCTCCAGCAAACTACAAACACCATACACTACTTGCAACTCCTGGAAAGAGGACATGTGCGGTTAATAAGTCAAGAGGGGTCATATTTCAGGGCCCAACATGTGGTAGTAGCTATTCATGGATCACAAACACAGAACTCAGTTCCTGAGGACGGCTTCAATGAGACAACCCACCATGTACTCCTACATGTCCTCTCACCGCTACCTTTACCAAATCATGTTCACACACTTAGCTCACACACAGTAGGACAAGTTCATCACCATTCCAATTCATCCCTGATGAATCAGACCTGACTCAACCCTAAGCATAGCAGGCATGACAAACAAGCATGAATGAGTAGGCACATCAGGGCTCAAACAACCCCTACTCATGCAAAGTTTCATCTATTTACTGTGGCAATGATAGGTCATGCAGAGGAAAAGGGGTTCAACTACCACAGCATGTAATAGTTGAATCGTTGTTGTCCTAATGCAGTAAAAGAGAGCGGGAGCTAGAGAATGGGATTGTATCGGAATGAACAAGGGGGGTTTACTTGCCTGGCACTTCTGAAGATGATATAGCTCTTCATCGGTGCCATCGAACTCATCGCCGGAACACATCTACTAAGGGGGGACAAATACCAGCAAACAAGGAAGAACGCAATCAATGCAATGCATAATATGATACATGATCTTGACATGGCAATATGTTGTGGTTGAGCTAATGCAACTAAAACCAGAAGGGTTTGAGCTATTTTGAACCCATGGTTCAAGTTCAGAGTCAACTATGAATTTATAGAGTGCATTATCATGTTTTGATCTAACAGCGAGGTTAAGTTGTTTAAACATGCATGAAACCAGTCCATATGGATAGATTGGATTTTTCTGATCATTTTCATATATAAAACTTTTCATTTGGAGTTACAGATTAATTTCTATGATTTTTTGAAGTTTGTAACAATTTCTGGAATTTCCTAAATTATTTTAAATCCAGAAAACAATTACAGCATCAGGGTGATGTCAGCAGGTCAACTGGGTCGCCCAAGGTCAAACCTGACTAGTGGGGTCCACTGGTCAATGACACAGTGCTGGTAAGTGTCGCTGACTGGTGGGGTCGGGCCAACAGCCACGTCAGCAAGTCAACACTGACGTGTGGGGTCGGTCAACATGTGACGTGGCCAGGTCAAACTGACATGTGGGGCCCGTGGGGTTAGTTTAATCTAAACAGAAATAAAACCCAGGTTAACTAGGGCATGGGGCCCATCTATCGTTGACCTAGGGTTAGACTAATCGCATAATTAGCACTAACCTAATCTGCCACGTCAGCGTCGCCAGAGCTTGGACGGCGGTGACCAAAAACGACGGCGGTGCGGCTTCGATTTGAGCTACGGATGATGGTTTGGCATGCTGAGGGCACCAGGGCATAGCCCTTGTGCCCGCGCATCCAACGGAGGCAGCAGCAGGTAGCGTAGTGCCCGGAGTCGATGACGGCGAGCATTGGGCGGCGGCCGAAGTTTGGGAGCAGTGGGGTTCGGTGCTAGAGGGCGTGGGAGGCGGAGCTACTGGTGGCTACGGGTTCACGGAGAAGCTCTGAGCACACTGGTGTGCTCGGACACGGGCTGCAGTGCCCATGGCCTCGTCTGCATCATCACTGTTGGCGAGGAGCTCACGCTTCGGTGGAAGAGGTGGCTAGAGGACGAGGACGAGCTCAGTGAGGAGGGGAAAGGCAGCGGAGCTCACAACAATCTCAAAGGAGGACTCAGCAGGCTCGGGGAGGCACCATGGACGATGAACGGGCGTCGGCGATCTCGGTTGCTCGAGGTTGAAGACGGCGGCAGTGAGAGCATTCAGGGGCGTCCGGCGGCGTGTGACTTGGTGAAGAGGACGAGGGCGTCGAGGCAAAGCTCGTGGGCATGTCGAGGGTGCGAAGGGAAGGTGGTGACCGCGGCGAGTAGCGGCGGCGAGCGCGCTCCGGTGCGGTGCGGGGAGTTGCAGAGGAGGGGAGGAGGCTAAGGGAGAGTGAGAGAGGTCCAGGGGGTCGGGGCGATGTACGTGGCGCTCGGGGCCGACTCCAAGAGCGGCAAGCAGGCAAGAGGTGGTCGGGCGCGTGCTCGTGCGCGCCAGCCACGCGCTCGTCCTCCTGGCAAGGAGGAAGACGACAAGGGAGGAGGCCAGGTGGGCTGGCCCGCCAGCTACAGTAGCAGGCCGAGGTAGGTCAGATCAGTTTGCTTCTATCTCTTTCTTTATTTTTTTTTTCTATTTTTTTCCTATTTTGTCATTTGTTTTTAATTTAGTTTTACCACTAAACCACTTTATAAAATTCAGATAATATTTGCAGGGACTAAAAGGATTAATTCTAGAGGCCCTCACCAAATACCAGAATTATTGAACCATTAAATATATTTATAATATATATTTGCTCAAAGTCCAAATACAGTATGAATTAATTCAGAGCCCAAATATGTCATGGCAAAATGTGCATCACCTCTGGTTAATGTTTCCAGCATTTTCCAAAGGGCCAAATACATTTTTGCCCCTAGTTGGAACCCACCCACGGGGTTTGCCCTTGATTTTCCACCTTGCTCAGTTTTGCCCTTAGATTTGTCCCAGGGCTCGCTCGAATGCCCTTCCGTGACGGCCCCGTGTGGTTAGTGCCGTTTGACCACGGTTTTGCCATTTTGGACATTTTTACCCCTGGTTCGATATCCCTAGCCTTTTAGTCATCTGCTACCTCACGCTAGACAGAAGAAAGGAGGCGGAAGGAAGAGGGGGCGGAAGGAAGGAGCTGTTGGAGGGGCATCGTACAGGCTTGCCCACGGCCATGGAGATGTTAGGTATCTCCTCGGAGAGCTCGTTGCCGGCCGCCGCTCAAGAGGTAATTTGTGATACGTAGAGTAAAATTTCCCTATTTTCTAGGGTTAGCTCAGATTTGGGGTGATTTACGTTGTTTTGGTCAAATTAGGTGGATGGGGTAGGAGTTGTGCAACACAGCTTGGAGTTTTACTCGGCAGACTCCATCTTCTCCGGCCTGGAAGTATCGCTCGAAGCATCATTGTCTAGGGCATGTCCTAATCCCTGCTCGTCGTGTCTCGTGGGGTGGAGCTAGCACCGGTCGTCAACTTTTGGGTTGCCCCTAGATGTAAGAATTTGAACTGCATTTTACATTCTTGGGTTTGAATTCATGATGAAGCACTCGACATCAGATCTAATCAAAAATTGTTCATGTAGTTGCCAGATGAATGTGAGTGGGTTGTTTGGGTTGACCCTACACCTCCAGCAAGAGTTGGTCTAACTTCCGAAGATTTGCATGCAATGCTTGAAGCTAGCTGGATCAAAAGTCACAAGTTGGAGAAGCAAGCAGTTGATCTAGCAAAGAGAAATTGTGCGTTGACCAAAGAATTGAAGGAAAGAAAGGAAATGATACGCATTTGGACAATGTTTTCCCCTATAATTACAGTTTGTTTGCTAGCTATCGCAATGTCAGTGTGTGCACAAAATGCACACTAAATTTTCATTGTTAATGTAGTAGCTCATGTATTGTTAGTTATGAATGCACTGATGTATGAGTGCAGTGATGTATGAATGCACTGATGTATTTGCAGTTTATGATCTATGAATCTATGTGAATCTATGTACTTGCAGTTTACGATCTGTGAATCTATGTGAAGATGTTAGGAGACAACATAGTTCCAAATTTAGTAGCAAACCACCCACTTCAGTTGCTTACTACTTCACACAACATAGTACCAAATTCAGGTTCAAAAACTACCAATTTCAGGAACATAGTACTTCATAGAACATAGTACTAAATTCAGGTTCACAAACTAGAGTGCATAGTGCACATACATATCAACTACAGTTAGTTCATACATGACATAAAAGATCATCCCAAACTGATAGTTTCACGCATGACAACACTCATGATTTGGCCCTTTTGCTCCTGGTGTTTCCTGCTGGGTTTGGCATCTCCTTAGCTCTACTTCCAGTCACTTTTGCTATGATTTGGGGCACATCAGCCTGCACTTCCCCTTGAGTTGCAGCAGTTTTGTCATGCATATTGCTGCCAGTCACTGACCCATGTGTGCCTGCTACTGTAGAAGTAGTGCTCATCTTCTTCTTCTTCTTGCAGGGAGATGGTCCTCTCATAGCTACCCTTTTCCAATTCTTCTTAGGAGTGCTGGAAAAAGGAAGAAAGTTAGTTAGTTGCAGTGAAATAAGTAAAAGGAGAAACATTGCAAATAGTACAAACCATAGAACTGCACTAGAAATAGTAGAAGCTTGTGTAGCAGGTTCTTGTGATACATCACCTTCACTAGCTGGCTGCTCTGGGGAAGGCTGTGCAGTTGCTGGCTCCTCTAGAGAAGGCATGACAGATGCTGGATGATCTGGAGAATGCTCTATAGTTGTTGGATGATCTGGAGAAGGCATGACAGTTGCTGGACGATCTGGAGACCTAGTAGCAGCAGTTTTTGATCTATTTCCTGGGACAGGGGCTTTGGTGTACTAGCAGCTGCATCTGGTCTGGCTCTCTGTATGACAGTGGCTTCAGTTTTGGCACTTTTCAACAGTTCATTGGCTGCAAACATCTAGGCTAGCTCATCATCACACTGAGGGATCCATGCAAATTTATCCTGGTCCCAAAATCTAAACTCAACAGCATCGTACAAACCCCACGGATATTTTTTGTATACTGCATCCCTAAAAGAGTTGAATGTGCTTGTAGCATCGATCACGAGAGGAAAAGTAAAGCCTGTGCCTTGATCCTTAGTACCAAACCTTGCTAAAAGAGTCATTTCCATTCTAATAGACAGAGAAAATGCGCACTCTGGATCCATCCTATGAATGCAAGAAAACGTCCGGAAAACATCATGCACGGCAGATCTACCTAAAACAAAAGTAAGAACTAGTGAAAAGGAGCAGATGAACTTACCCATCCGGGATCTTTTGGCTCGTCTCCTCCATCAACATCGGAGTCCTCTGTCTTGACGTCGCGCCCTCCATTTCGCCTACGCCGCCATGTGAGCTACGGGTCTAAACCATCGTAGCCGATGAAGATGTGGTCTAGATCTCCCACGATATCGACCAAACCACGGCCTGGGCTCGGATGCGCGCCGCCAAAAGTTAGGGTTGGGGTTCGCCTGCATCACTGCTGTGCTAGGGTTGTAGAGATAGATTTGGTAGAGAGGGGAAATGAGATGCGATACATATGTGGGTCCCACCTGTAAGGAAAGGGAAGGGGCATGTGCTGTCCAAAACGGTGCAAAACCATGGTCAAACGGTGCTGACCATACGGGGCCATCATGGAAGGGCATTCGAGCGAGCCCTGGGACAAATCTAAGGGAAAAACTGAGCAAGATGGAAAATTAAGGGAAAACCCTGTGGGTGGGTTCCAACTAGGGGCAAAAATGTATTTGGCCCCGTGGGTGGTAAAACTAAATCAAAAACAAATGACAGAAATAGGAAACAACAGAAAATACTAAAGAAAGAGATAGAAGCAAACTGATCTGACCTAGTGAATTCCTTTGATGCTAGGGTTTAAGCAATCCCCATTTCAAGTTTCTTTCAAAATTAAACATGATGCACAAATGAAGCTAACCTAGTGCATTACCAGAAGCTAGGGATGTGACAACTCACCCCCACTAAACAAGAATCTCGTTGTGAGATTCAAGCATAGGGTAAGAAGACGGAGGGGACACAAAGCTAGCTCAAACTTCATGATCCAATTGCCCTTCTTGAAGATGTTGATTCAATGCTTAAAATAGATCTTGAGGTCCTTGCTTTCGAGAACTTCATCCAACATGATGTCGACAAAAGGAAACTCTGTAGGAATTGATCTCCTCGAAGATCGAGCAACACTCAAGATCAACTCTTGGGGTGAGACATAAGGACATCTCTTAAGTGGCAAAAGAATTACTTTTGATACATGGATCATCGAAACTCTCTAAACCAGCCTAAGGCAAATTACCAATAATCGTTTGGGGGAGTTCGAAGGAGTGGCATATCCGGACTCGAATGGATGATGTGGACTACCTTGTTGAAGACAATGCAATGGATGATTCTTCTTACCATCGGAAATGGATGGAACCCGTGGTAGGACCACTTTGAAGATGATCCTAATCAGTAATTACTGAGAAGGGTAGTCCATAGTAGGATGGTACAATGGCGGTGCAAGCTGGGAACAAAAATGCAAATGTTGGGAATGATTCTAGTAACTGGGAAGAAACTCAACAGTAGGGAGTGATTCTACTGTTGGAATGGTTATAGCATAACCGAAGAAAACTGTGAGCAAATCCCAATTAATGCCAACGATAAAACCTAGTGTTTGCACGTGCTCTCAAGAACTTGAGCACTCCCATAATCATCAAGGTTTGCCAACATCTGAGCCAAGATCTTGGTGACACATCGTACTACCATGATGAATATTGGTGGGGGATGCAGATGCAAAGGAAGATAACACTTTCTCAGATTTCACCTTAGCGAGGCCAAGGGGATAAAATCTGGATGATTGTCCGAGAGACATATAGCACTCCGCTTCTAATGTTCTCCTTCATGTGCTAGCGTAACCCATTCATTGATATGGTTTGATATCTAGAACATCAGGTAAAAGGCGGACTTCGGGAGCACAAAAATCCATAAGGAACAACTGCTGGAATAAATTCTACGAGATCCTTATGGGGAGGTGGCCAACTTCCTCAAACAAGATACTACAATAATAGGTCTTCTGGTTGGGTGTGTTGGCCATGACATCCACTTTACCGGTTACAGAGAGACCAATATTATAGTTCTTGGGAAATGTTCCAACCATCACATCTGCCCGAGATTCAGATCTGGTTGGTGTCAGGATAATCCAGACTCGTCAAGTCTAGAAAGAAAATTGAAAGTTTGCAACACAAATCGACGAGATGACATTGCGAGATTATCAGGGAATGAACTACGATAGCAAGCTCCAAAACATGAGCTGGTTCTGCTACACACATGTGAACACGCTATCCCAGACAGGCATGACCACGTAGTAGCCTTACATTAAAACACTACTGACTTCAGGTGGGGAACCCTCATCGAGGATATCGAAGTCTTTACGCAAGTCCATGGATTAGATCCCAAGCATAGACTTCCCTTCCTTGAACAAGTCAATCAGTGGCTCGGTGTGCTAGGAAGACATATAGAATGAAGATGATCAGTCTATCAGACCATAGAATTCTTCGCACATGCATGACTGACTTGGGATAATTCCAGAGGAGGTAAAAACATGCTTTCTCGAATTCACGGTAGCAACTTGCATCAAATGCACATGAATTAGAGGAAGTCACTTCTTTCATCCAAGCATAAGCTTCATGAACGGGACACGAAGATAATGAATATAGAAGTTTCCAATACTAACTTAGAAGTTCAACATGAATCATGGACAAAATGAGAGTGTTGTCAATGATCTCAACAACAAACCATCCAGGCTTCCATATAAATGGAGTTCCACAATTAAGTGAGCACGATGATAGCATTGGTCAGACCCAAAAGATATAATGGTGTATGCTCGAGGAAACAACCACGAATAAGACAACATTACGAATATCGTTGGTTCTGACTCGATTTTACGATAGCCCATAAGCAAATCAAAGGTTTGGGTAAGACAATAGATCCAACAATTGACCATGAGGATCAATAAATGAAGATATCATCTTTCTTCAACACACACGCACAAGGATATCCCTTTGGAATGAACTGAGTCAGACAAGCTTTTATCTTCCAACTCTCCAAGTTGTTGTTTAGCTTAACCAACTAGCTCAGGGTATCCAATACGGGTTCTTAGAGAAAGGGTGGTTTCGAAAACCAACTTGATCACGAGCTCAACATAGCGGTCAGATGACAACCTGGTGATACTTCCGAGAAGATATTTGGAAAATCACAAACCACCGGTATGTTACCGAGCTCGAGAACAATCTTTCTTTTCAGGGCAAGATGATATGATCGAAAGAGCGAGGTATTAACACAATCCTAACTCATTGATCGAAATGTGCACCGAAAATAAGGACTAGGTAGCACAATCTGTCTTAGAATGATGATTCAAGAACCAACACGCTAAGAATGAAATTATTGTCCTTTAACTACCAAGCAACAAGGTTGCTAGGAGTATTGATTTCACACATCATAGTTCACCTGTGGCATTCCGGTTGCAACAACATGGGAACCGAGAAATGAATAATGAGGGCGAGAAGTATCACTGTATCGAGAGTTCATAGGATGGTGTGCAATTCCATGATATTCTTGATATAAAGATGGTAATACTCCAAGGTAGAACAGAACAAAAGCTGGATTGGCATTTTGATCTGCGAAGTACAACTACTTTGACCCAATCCTGGAAATGGATAAGATACTAGGGTTTGTTTCACTAGTCATTCCAGAATAGAATGGCTTGACAGACCACAATAGTAGAAGGCATCGATGATCACAAATGCACGACTACTCCTGACTATCGATTAATAGACAAAGGTCAGAATACAACTAAAGAGGGACAACCCAAAAGAACATACGATTTTCTGAGTTGTGGATGCATAGATTAGTATGTCGAGCAAAGCTCAACATTTCTTCTGGATAACCCATGCAAAAAGGTAGGACTGGCAGATTCACAACATAGGATAGGAAACTAATTGAGAGCACTCTTGTTGTGATCTTTTGGGTCAAGATTTCCACCATATGCAGTTCATGGTATTTGGAAGAAGGACATACCACGAACCTCGAGGACTATCGCAAAGGTTACTAATATCCTAAAGGAGCTAGCGAACACTATCAACATGAAGTAAGTAGGGTGAATCTCGGGTTCAAAGACCCAGGAGTAGAATACCTACTACTAAGTGGTATCACGGGATGCTTTCGAGAATAAAGGCCAGAATCATCACACTGTGAACACAAAACAAGGATGGATTACTAGGTGGTTTAGTAAGACACCTAGGGTCATAATAATAGCTCCAACACATATGTCGAGGCAGTGAAGTACCTCAACACACTAGTTAGTGTGGTTGATCTGGCAAGAAGGAACATCGGGAACGGAAAGAAGGGATTTGCAAGTGCATCAAACTATTTAGAAACCTGGGGTGACTTGGACAGCATAACGGCTATAAATACTCAAAATGATTTGAGACATCCTGCAAAATGGTGGCATAACCACTCAACATCACAATATCAAGATTCCAAGATCAACGGTCAACATACGGAAGTAATCGGAACTGAACCGAGACTTGAATCCATCATTCCTATAAGTCTACGGATTAGTAACACGTGATCCTGATAGAAAGAAGAGAAAGCCTAGTTCTTTAACCCCGTAGGAAAGATGGAATGACTCGGATCAAAAGGGCATAAGGTATAAGGAGTAAAAAGAGCCTTATGTTCCCATCCACAATCAATTCACTTATATAACTAAAGCATTTCTAGACTCAAATTTGACCAGTTTGGCTTGGTAATCCTACAGGCAGTCAGGCTCTGATACTAAAGCTGTCAGGACCCCGATCCTAAGTCACACTGATCTAGCATGTAACACATCATATCACTTTGCGGCCTCACGCACGGTATTCCCATGGGTGCCACCTTACCTGGCTCGGGACCGTTTGCGCCTTTTGGCTCACGTATATGATAGTGCTGCTAGCATCCATATGACAAAGAACCTGGGTCGACATGACTAGTCATAAACCCAAGGTGGCGCTAACTTATAGGGACAGGCATACATGACCCAGCGATGAACTGGTCGATCAACAACGTATGAACCCAAGTCGTAGCAAGCTATAGGGACTTAAAGGAAACATGTGACATTTCCCCGAAGGGACAGACACAGGAACGAAGAAGGACACATGCCGGCGAGCCAAGTGTTCCGAAGCAATAGCAAGCTACCATGGCTTAGTGGAAGCACAAGGAGACATTTCCCGGTAAGAGAGGCTACCAAGAATAAACAACTAGGTTGTCAGATCCCACACATACCAAGCATTTCAATAATCATACACACAATATGCTCGACATGTGCAAATACAACATGGCATCACAACATGACTCTACAACTCAAAGTATTTATTCATTAGGCTCCGAGGAGCCAAGTATTACAAACATAGGTCTCATGACCCAACATTCAGAGCATACAAACAACAGAAGCATAACACGTCTGAGTACAGACAACTACAAATAAAAGGGCTGAGAAGCCTGACTATCTACAAGATCCTGCTGAGGGCACAAGATCGTAGCTGAGGTAACAAGCTAAATGTCAAAGTCCATGTGGAACTACTAGTGAGACTGAAGTCTCTCTGCAAAAACATAAATTAAGCAAACGTGAGTACAAATGTACCCAACAAGACTTACATCAGAACTAGCTACATATGCATCAGTATCAACAAAAAGGGTAGTGGAGTTTAACTGCAACAAGCCAGCTTTGACTCGGTGGCTATCCTGAACTACGACCGCGAGTGACTCTTTTCAGGTGGCGCACACGAGTCCACAAATTCACCAGGTCAATACACCACTATGGATCCGCTCCCGTCTACCTACGAGAACGCCATCCATAGCACTCAGGCTTATCTTGCGCATCTTAGAGTATCCACTTTCACTTGTCTATGAACTGTATAGGCAACCCAAAGGTCCTTTACCATGGACATGGCTATCCAAATAGATCATTTATAACCCTACAGGAGTGTACTTCTTCACACATGTTTCCACCACTTAGCGTCTGCACACGACATTTGCTCGGCAGACTTCAAGCGAAAGCCGACGTGGGTGTAGATCATGACCTGACTAACCACACAAGTCCCTAGTCCAGGTTTATTGCCTATTCAGGTTCCATCCGAGGGAGTCCGGCCAAGGTTTCCACATTCGGCCCCGAATGATGTGTGCAGGGTTCCCGAGACACCAAACAGGCGCCCGGTACACCATGCCACGTGCCTACCACATCACAGCCCACCCATCGGGTCAGCGCTGTGCACGGCCTCCAGCAAACCACAAACACCAGAAACGACTTGCACCTCCTGGACAGAGGACTAAGTCGAGCGGGGTCATATTTCAGGGCCCAACATGTGGTAGTAGTTGTTCATGGATCACAAACACAGAACTCAGTTCCTGAGGACGGCTTCAATGAGACAACCCACCATGTACTCCTACATGGCCTCTCACCGCTACCTTTACCAAATCGTGTTCACACACTTAGCTCATGCAAAGTAGGACATGTTCATCACCATTCCAATTCATCCTCGATGAATCATACCTGACTCAACTCTAAGCAGTAGCAGGCATGACAAACAAGCATGAATGAGTAGGCACATCAAGGCTCAAACAACTCCTACTCATGCTAGTGGGTTTCATCTATTTACTGTGGCAACGACAGGTCATGCAGAGGAAAAGGGTTTCAACTACCGCAACATTTAACAGTTGAATCATTGTTGTCCTAATGCAGTAAAAGAGAGAAGGAGTGAGAGAATGGGATTGTATCGGAATGAACAAGGGTGTTTTGCTTGCCTGGCACTTCTGAAGATGATATAGCTCTTCATCGGTGTCATCGAACTCATCGTCGGAACACGTCTACTGAGGGGGGACAAATACCGGCAAACAGTAAAGAACACAATCAATGCAACGCACAATATGATGCATGATCATGACATGGCAATATGTATTGTTTGAGCTAATGCAACTAAAACCAGAAGGGTTTGAGCTATTTTGAACCCATTGTTCAAGTTCAAAGTCAACTATGAATTTATAAAGTGCATTATCATGTTTTCATCTAACTGCAAGGTTAAGTTGTTTAAACATGCATGAAACCAGTACATATGGATAGATTCGATTTTTCTGATCATTTTTCATATATAAAACTTTTCATTTGGAGTTACAGATTAATTTCTATGATTTTCTGAAGTTTGTAACAATTTCTGGAATTTCCTAAATTATTTTAAATCCAGAAAATGATTACTATGTCAGCATTGCATCAGGGTGATGTCAGCAGGTCAACTGGATCACCCAGGGTCAAACCTGACCAGTGGGGTCCACTGGTCAATGACACAGTGCTGTTTAGTGTCGCTCAGACGTGGGGTCGGGTCAACAGCCACGTTAGCAAGTCAACACTAACGTGTGGGGTCAGTCAACGTGTGACGTGGCTAGGTCAAACTGACCTGTGGGGCCCATGGGGTTAGTTTAATCTAAATAGAAATAAAACCTAGGTTAATTAGGGCAAGGGCCCATCTGTCATTGACCTGGGGTTAGACTAATCGCATAATTAGCACTAACGTAATCTGTCACGTCAGCATCGCCGGAGCCTGGCCGGCGGCGACAAAAACAATGGCGGCGCGGCTCAAATTTGAGCTAAGGATGATGGTTTGGCGCGCTAAGGGCACCAGGGCATAGCCCTTGCGTCCGCGCATCCAGCTGAGGCAGCAGCAGGTAGCGGAGTGCCCGGAGTTGACGACAGCGAGCACTTGGGCGGCGGCTGGAGTTTGGGAGCAGTGGGGTTCGGTGCTAGAGGGTGTTGGAGGTGGAGCTACTAGTGGCTACGGGTTCATGGAGATGAGCTGAGCACACTGGTGTGCTCGGACACGGGCTGCAGTGCCCATGGCCTCATCTGTATCATCGCCGGCGGCGAGGAGCTCACGGCTTCAGTGGAAGAGGCGGCTAGAGGACGGGAATGAGCTCGGGGAGTAGCTGGAAAGGCGGCGGAGCTCACAACAATCTCAAAGGAGGACTCAGCGGGCTTGGGAAGGCACCCTGGACGACGAACTGGCGCCGGCGATCTTGGTTGCTCGAGGTTGAAGACGGTGGCAGTGAGAGCGTTCGGGGGCGTCCGGCGGCGCGTGACTTGGTGGAGAGGACGAGGGCGTCGAAGCAAAGCTCGTGGGCATGTCGAGGGGGCGAGGAGGAGGCGGTGACTGCGGCAACAGCGAGCGGCGGTGACGCGAGCGCTCGGGTGCAGTGCGGGGAGATGCAGAGGAGGGGGAGGAGGCCGAGGGAGAGTGAGAGAGGTCCAGGGGGTCGGGGCGATGTACGTGGCGCTCCGAGGCCGACTCCAGCAGCGGCAAGCAGGCAGGAGGTGGGCGGGCGCGTGCTCGCGTGCATCGGCCACGCGCTCGTCGAGGAGGAAGAAGACATGGGAGGAGGCCAGGTGGGCTGGCCCGCCAGCTACAGTAGCAGGCCGAGGTAGGTCAGGTCAGTTTGCTTCTATCTGTTTCTTTATGTTTTTTCTATTTGTTTTTTATTTAGTTTTAGCACTAAACCACTTTATAAAATTCTGATAATATTTTTAGGGACTAAAATGATTAATTCTAGAGCCCCTCCTCAAATACCAGAATTATTGAAGCACTAAATATATTTATAATATATATTTGCTCCAAGTCCAAATACAATATGAATTAATTCAGAGCCCAAATATGTCATGGCAAAATGTGCATCACCTCTGGTTACTGTTTCCAGCATTTTCCAAAAATGATGAACATTTTTTAAGGCCAATTGGGTTTACTGAAAATATTTTAGTTGAAAATAGTGAATTCCTTTGATGCTAGGGTTTAAGAAATCCCCATTTCAAGTTTCTTTCAAAATTAAACATGATGCACACATGAAGCTAGGGATGTGACAACTCACTCCCACTAAACAAGAATCTCGTCCCGAGATTCAAGCGTAGGGTAAGAAGACAGAGGGGACACAAAGCTAGCACAAATTTCACGATCCAATTGCCCTTCTCGAAGATGTTGATTCAATGCTTAAAATTGATCTTGAGGTCCTTGCTTTTGAGAACTTCATCGAACACGATGTAGACAAAAGGAAACTCTGTAGGAATTGATCTCCTTGAAGATCGAGCAACACTCAAGATCAACTCTTGGGGTGTGACATAAGGACATCTCTTAAGTGGCAAAAGAATTACTTCTGATACATGGATCATCGAAACTCTCTAAACCAGCCTAAGGCAAACTACCAACAATAGTTTGTCGGAGTTCAAAGGAGTGGCATATGCGGACTATGGATGATGCGGACTACCTTGTTGAAGACAATGAAATGGATGATTCTGCTTATCATCGGAAATGGATGGAACCCGTGGTAGGACCACTTTGAAGATGATCCTGATCAGTAATTACTGAGAAGGGTAGTCCATAGTAGGACGGTACAATGGCGGTGCAAGCTGGGACTGCCGGCGAAATCCTTTTTAGGCCCATGCGATTCCCTTCCTTTTTATTTGTTCGTCTACGTTTAGTCCCACATTGTCTAGCCTTTGACCCCTAAGCCTCTCTTCCACCTATAAATATAGAACCATAGAATCCCAAAAATCATCCATTGTGGGTTAAATCAATATTTTGGTTTGACTAGCTTCACAAAAGAAATATATATTTCTTCTCTCCGGCGGGACTTCTGGAAGTTGTCCCCTTTCTTTGAAGTCGTCTTTTCTCTATCTTATAAAGGTATCTTTCTATGTATTTCTTTATACTTCCATAGCTTATTATTTTTAGACTAGTGTATGGTAGAATAATTAGATTTATAAGTTAGTCCTTGTATTTACATTTTAAGACTACAATTCTTTTAGTCATAGCTCTTTTTCTTCCTAAAACAGCTTGACCCTGATTTTTCAAATAGCCATAACTTTTTACTCGTTCATCCAAATTAGACGAAACCAACGGCAAATTCTTCATCATGATCCCCTCTATCCAAAGAACCAAACTAAAAATATTTTTGAAGATATAAATTTGAATTTGTTCAGATCTGAATTAAAACTTTATTACACCATAACTTGAGTTTCGTAACTCCGTTTTGAGTGAATCTCTTTGCAAATTGAAGCTCTTGACATAAGCTTTCTGTTAAGGTCAAAATCACATAATTTAGCTACTGTTAAAAATGTGTTTCTATCTAGAAGCTTGATTTGATGGTTCTGAGGTTTTCTGAAGTATTTTTCTTCGTTCTTTTGGATCTTTGAGTGATTGCTTATGTGTGCAAATAATTGCTTGCTTATGGTAGATTGATCAGAATGTGACGAGTAGAACTACCAGAATTGTGAGTGCGAAGAATCTTCATCAACAGTACAAGGCAAGTTCACACTTTGATCATATTTTTCAATACCCAGTTTTTACTATGCATTAGTTTCACCCTCAAAGATTGCGTGAGTAGGATTGGGAATTGGGCATTGCTATGTCGTTCATGAGGTAGGAACCTATGATCCTTGAGACACCTCGGGATCATTCGTTATGTCATATATTGCTTAGCCATGCTCGTAGACGAGGATTGGTATGTGAGATTCATGAAAGTTGCGAGAGTAATAATAACTAAGGGAAAAACTAAGGTGGCAACTTTAATACACATCTGGGTGGAATGGTTGGGGCACCCTGGAGAAACCAGTGCTTTGCCCGGGTACCTGGAGAAACCAGTGCTTGCCCAAGGGTATCTCGGAGTACCCGTGTGATTACCCTACGGAATGCCACCCAAGCTCAAAGGGATCATATGATATTTCATGCCTAGAAACTTCCATGTGCAGCCGCAAGGGCTCTGGCATAGTTGAGTAAGTTGTGGGAAACCTTTCCATGATAGGCTAGCAGATGTAGGGGGATTGTAGGTGTACCGGCCGATCTATCGGTTAAGGAGACCTCTTCGGAAAGACTATGTCTCGATCGTCCGCTTCTCAAACAACAAGTAGTGTGAGGAATTCAACGGAGGAGATTGAGTCTTGTGGCGAAAAGTGTGCAAACCTCTACAGAGTGTACAAACTAATCATGATTAGCCGTGTCCCCGGTTATGGACAACTTGAGTATCTAGAAGTGAATTATTTATTGATCTCATCACTCTATTTAATTAATGTATTGGGTTATTAATAATATAGGAATTTTTTGGGATTGAGTTTGAGTAACCTTCTCAATATTGGCATAAACTTGGTAGTAAAAATAAAATTTATTCCTTTGTTGTACGGAAAAATTAGCTTTATGCAAAATTAAACTTAGAGCCTCCACCAGCCAAATATGCATATAGAGATAGATATTTTCATTATTATTTCTATGGTGTGAAATTGCCAGTACATTCAATGTATCTCATGTTGCGGGAATCTTACAACGAGTAAGTGATACGTTAGGGTTACGATGTCTATACTCAACTTTGTCGTTGATGTTGTTGGGACTCCACAACTTTGTTGTTACTTCCGCTATATGGATTGAGGTAATAGTATTTATGTTACTTTTTACATGTGATTGCACTATGTTATAAATCCTCGAGTATTGTGTGCGTTAGCATACTGATCCAGGGATGACACTTAAGCACAGAGATTTGATCCGTTTGGGTCGGGTCGCTACAAGATGGTATCGGAGCACATGTTGACTATAGGACGTGACCCCTAGAAACTGGCAAGCCCATAGGAAAGGATTTCTCTTAAAATGTTATTTTCAAAAGAGATCCCTTAACTCTCATCTTTTCTAAGCTTTACCAAGTACTTTCCTCTCACCTCAAATAGTTGTACTATACCCCTTTCCCCTTTTTACCACACGAAAATTCGCCTGATGGGACCACTCCAAGAAGTACAAGATATCGGACAACTAAGACCACTTCGGAATAAAGAGGATTTTGTCGTGCATTAGAATAATTGAAACTACAATGGTTGAAGACTCCGATGACTCGGAGAATTGGAAGGCTCTGAAGAATTCCGAGAGTGTAGTGACTTGGAAGGCTCTGATAGGATCCACTTAAGTTATTCTCGTACCCTTCTGAATTTCTTTACTGAAGAACCCCTGGCTTCCATATTTAAGAGGAAGAGCTTCACCTTGAACCAAAGACAATGATATGAAGATTTTCCCTGTGGTCCAGCCCTTTTGGAATTTGTCAGACTATTGAAGTTGCCGATACCTGCGATGAAGGTGTGTCAGAGGAAGACCAGAACATGCAGCGTCAAAACTCAAATTTTTGGTCATCAAGAAAACCCCAAGAGAGGAGATATCAACTATGGAATGATAGCTCATGGCAGAGACATGGGCATAAACACGGCTATCCATGATGCTATCGCTCGCTTGTGCCATCGTCACCGTGCTGAGTTAAGCATGCATTTCTTCGAAAGGATTGGTTGGCAGAAGGCTAATACCTATCGCTTTGCCGAACGAGCAAAAGATGAAGTTTCACCTCAGCGGGTGTATCACCAGGATCGAGAGTATTACCTCAAGCAAATGGACCTTCTGTAAGCCTTATTGGACAAGGAAGCATTTCGTAAAGAGCTCAGAACCTAGAAGCTGAAAGCCAAGCTGGAGGAGCAAAACCTTAATATATCGAAGATTCGTCAGGAATTGAAGGATAATAGGACCATTGTTCATGCCAAGGATGTTGAAATCCAAAAGCTTCAAACGCAACTCCAAGATATTCAAGGACGTCACAAGAGACTTTGTGTCAATAACGATGATCTGGCAGAAGAACTTGAGAAGATCAAGCATGATCGGAAGCAGCCAGCGGAGACATGAACCCGGACATGAAGAAGCTAATCTATCTATAGCCCACCATGAGTGAATAAAGATAAACATTTTGCGATTAGAGTATCTGACCATACCAACTTATGTGGGTGGTAGTACTATAGGATTGATTGAACTAGATGAATGTGTGGAGTTATTCCATATTTTAGCTGATGTGTCTTTTGTGGGTATGGGTACGTTATCCCCTCTCTCGCCAACCTTATCTCGTCCTTACCCAAAACCCTTGGACCCTATAGATGATGAATGCGGATGAACTCACATTTTCGGGATCGATGAGTCAACTAGAGATGGACCAATGGATTCGGAACATGGAAGATCACATGAAGAATAACACTATAGCCGGAAAGGATATGGCCCAGCATGTTCTCTAGTACTTTGAAAAAAGTGTCGCTACTTGGTTGAGTATGTATCAAGCTATCAATGGATGGCAAGGAGCAACCACTTGGGAAGAATTTAAGTTGACTCTCCTAAGGTCTCGTCTTGTGCCCAAAAAAATGAAGCCTTGTGGAAATGTTATGAAGAAACATTGAGCATGCAAGCTTTGTGGAGAAATAGGACACAACCATAAAGAACACAAGGATGAATGCCCTCATTGTGAAGAAAGTCACCCAGCTGAAGAATGCCCAACTAGGCATATTACTTGTTTCTTGTGTGAAGGAACTACCCACTTCCCTGCTCAGTGTCACATTTACCCCATGGTACAACGAACTATCCAACAGAAGAAAGGAGCAATGAAAGAAGCCCTCATGGAAATTTTAGAAGAACCCACGATGAAGGAAGATTTTGAGTACACACCCGAACAAAACCCAATTAAACCCTGCATCAAGTCATGCTATTCATGTGGAGAAGAAGGACACATCTCCCAGAATTGTCCAAAGGAGGATCTAGTAGAATTCCCGATAGAGGAAGTAGAGTATGACCCACAAGAGATAGAAGCCCTAATTGGTACAGAAAAGTCCAGGAATAGAAACAGAATGCATCCCTAGAACAACCCAATTTCTAAAAAGAAGGACCTAAGACATATCACTTGTTTCAGGTGCAAAGATCTAGGGCACTACTTCAGCGGTTGCCCAAAAAGTAAGCCGAGGACCCAAGGAGGTTATGTAATCACAAAGAAACCACGAGACTTGTCAGAAGTAATATGTTTCCACTGTAATGAAGCGGGGCACTTTGCTAGAGATTGTCCCAATGAGAAGGAGACTTGTGCTAAATAGTTGAGTATAAAAAGAAATATAGTAGTAGTGAGAGCATTTTTTTGTATATTGAGGTGTTGAGTTGTGGCATGTACTGGAAATATAGGAGATTGTAACAATTGAGAATCAATAAAGTTACCATCATTGGTACTGATTTGGATTTTATCAGCTGTTACAATATAGGCAATGAGTGAAATCATGGAATAAGATTTTCAAGAAACGAGTGTCTATTCATTTTATGGGTGGTAGAACCCAACACCATTACCGAATACAAGAGCTTGTGGTTAGCTATGTCAGACGTTGGAATGGACCACTCAATGATGAGTGTGAGTACCTATAGCTTAGTTTTGTACCAACAGAAGGAAGAGAGACAGTACAACTAGATGCTGGATGTTGGAATAATGATCAGTTGCAACTCGATGATGAGTTCAAGGTTTACAAGTGCTGAGATGGGCCATAACCCACAGGCTCCAGGACCTGACAAGAAGCAAGCACACTCTTGCTGAAGGAAAAACCCTGGAAGAAGTTATGACTTTATCAACACACGATCTTATAGGAGTTACGTAAAACCTGAGAGATGAATGAAATGATAGATGTTTGTTTGGCTTGCAGAAACAAGGGAGTTATCCGAACTTAGTTCATCGACAAGAGAAATTCTACAATGCTGGTGAGGATGACCGAGTGTTAGAATCAAAGATTCACTAAACCATATACAAGGTAATGATTTGGGTGCGGAATGGATTGATCACCATGCCGACTTACTGTTATTATTCGCCTTGCTATGTGGGATGGTAAATCTGAGTGACTTACCTATAGTAGAGAGACGGCGATATTAAGCCTAATTGAACCTTACAATTTTCCCTTGTACAAGGCAGTTGTTGCCAATCGTAGGTCATACAGTGAGAATGAAGTCCAGACCCATTTTCTCCAGGAGAAACCATAAATTGGTGACCACCATGAGATATCGATAGTTGTTTAGTATTGGCGCCAGACCTATCAGCTAAGAAGACCTAGTCTTCAAAGAACCTTACCAAGAGGAAAGGACACAAGAATTGAGGAAAAGGTTATGCCACTACCGGAAGAGCCCAGGGTAGGAATTCTCCTATAAATCTCGGAAGACTGGCCTTGTCAACAATAAGGATGGAGTATATGAGTTTTGATGGAACCGTAGCCATGTTTCTAAAGGTGGTAGAAAAAAACCTTCGGGACAATCGATGGATTTTGAGGAGACCCTCGAACCTAACCTATTTCTTGCTAGCCTCTCCGAATCTCGAGGGCGAGATTCATTTTAAGGGTGGTAGGTTTGTAACATCCCAAAATTCTAAATTTTGGAATGTTATATTAATTAAGTAATAATGATTGTTTGTGTGGTTTGTTGTGTGAAACTGAGTGAAATTTGAAACTTTTTGAAAGTTGAATGAGAGGGAATAAAAGGACTTTCCCAAACTTTCACCTTGCATTTATGATCTCCATGAATTCATATTCATTTCATCACAAAACCCTAGAGTGAAGATGATATGACTTCTTCCATTTAAATAAATGAAAAGGGATTTGAAAATGATTTGAATTCCATTTGAAATAGTTTCAAACTAGGTACTTCATGCCACTCAAGGATTTTCATGAGGGAAGATAACATGACTTCTTCAAAAATTAAAATAGAGTGGGAAGTAGAAGGCCACATTCAAAATGGCATTTGAGCCACTTTTGGAAATACTCCATATGGGTTTCAAAATCTTTTCCCAATACATTTTCAAGAATAAATAAAGACAGAAGGTAATAGGACTCCTTCAATTATTGGAAATAAAAATGGGAAATGAATGTTGGAACCAATTCAAAATGGTTTGAAAAATATTTGAATCCAATTGGAATAACCATTTTGGATTTTATTGAATTTTTCATTATTTGATTTTTTTTCTAAATTATTTTTCTCCTAAAAATAAATAAATGGAAAATAGGGTAAAATGATTCCCTATTTTATAAAAGTGGAGAAAAAGATATTCAAAATCATTTTGGTATTTAAAAAAATGATTTTTGTTGGGTTTTATTTCACCAGTAGCACTGTTTAGTTTATTTGAATTTTTGTAGATTTTAGTTGACTATGAGAAATAGTTCATATTGTAGGAATTGTTTTTCTTAAAATTTTGATATATAATATGCCTATGGAAATTTTGTTATTCTATTTTTCTTGTTCTATTTTTCTTTTCTTTTTTTAAACAAAAAAACCGTATGTGCGGCCAATAACTAACTATCACCGACATGCGCAGGACAATAGACAGGTCGGCCCGTATTTTTTTCTCTTTTTATTTTCATTAAGGTTTACTTATTTATTTATTTACAAAATAAATTTCAGGAAAAATATTTTCTTTTTTATAAAAAATTGCGCGTGCGCGCGGCCTGCCGGCGAAGTCCTTTTTAGGCCCATGTGATTCCCAGCCTTTTTATTTGTTCGTCTACGTTTAGTCCCACATTGCCTAGCCTTTGACCCCTAAGCCTCTCTTCCACCTACAAATATAGAACCATAGAATCCCAAAAATCATCCACTGCGGGTTAAATCAATATTTTGGTTTGAATAGCTTCACAAAAGAAAAATATATTCTTCTCTCCGGCGGGACTTCTGAAGTTGTCTCCTTTCTTCGAAGTCGTCTTTTCTCTATCTTATAAAGGTATCTTTCTACGTATTTTTTTATACTTTCATAGCTTATTATTTTTAGACTAGTGTACGGTAGAATACTTAGATTTATAAATTAGTCCCTGTATTTACATTTTAAGACTAGAATTCTTTTAGCCATAACTCTTTTTCTTCCGTAAAACAACTTGACCCTGATTTTTCAAATAGCCATAACTTCTTACTCGTTCATCCAAATTAGACAAAGCCAACGCTAAATTCTTCATCATGGTCCCCTCTATCCAGAGAACCAAACTAAAAATATTTTCGAAGATTTAAATTTTGAATTTGTTCAGATCTGAATTCTAACTTCATTAGGCCATAACTTGAGTTTCGTAACTAAATTGAAGCGCTTGACCTAAGCCATCTGTTAAGATCAAAATCACATAATTTTGCTACTGTTAAAAATGTGTTTCTATCTAGAAGCTTTATTCGATGGTTTTGAGGTTTTCTGAAGTATTTTTCTTCGTTCTTTTGGATCTTTGAGTGATTGCTTATGTGTGCAAATAATTGCTTGCTCACGATAGATTGATCAGAGTGTGACGAGTAGAACTACCAGAATTATGAGTGTGAAGAATCTTCATCAACAGTACAAGGCAAGTTCACACTTTGATCATATTTTTCAATACCTAGTTTTTACTATGCATTAGTTTCACCCTCAGAGATTGCATGAGTAGGATTGGGAATTGGGCATTGCTATGTCGTTCATGAGGTAGGAACCTATGATCCTTGAAACACCCCGGGATTATTCGTTATGTCATATATTTCTTAGCCATGCTCGTAGACGGGGATTGGTATGCGAGATTCATGAAAGTTGCGAGAGTAATAATAACTAAGGGAAAAACTAAGGTGGCAACCTTAATACACATCTGGGTGGAATGGTTAGGGCACCCTGGAGAAACCAATGCTTTGCCCGAGCACCTAGAGAAACCAGTGCTTGCCCAAGGGAATCCTGGAGTACCCGTGTGATTACCCTACGGAATTGCCACCCATGCTCAAAGGGATCATATGATATTTCATGCCTAGAAACTTCCATGTGCAGCCACAAGCCATTATGGGCTCTGGCATAGCTGAGTAAGTTGTGGGAAACCTTTCCATGATAGGCTAGCAGATGTAGGGGGATTGTAGGTGTACCGTCCTATCTATCGGTTAAGGAGACCTCTTCAGAAAGACTATTTCTCGATCATCCGCTTCTCAAACAACAAGCAATCCGAGGAATTCAATGGAGGAGATCGAGTCTTGTGGGGAAAAGTGCGCAAACCTCTGCGGAGTGTACAAACTAATCATGATTAGTCGTGTCCCCGGTTATGGACAACTTGAGTATCTGGAAGTGAATTATTTATTGATCTCATCACTCTATTTAATTAATGTATTGGGAATTTTTTGGGATTGAGTTGGAGGAACCTTCTCAATATTGGCATAAACTTGGTAGTAAAAATAAAATTTATTCCTTTGTTGTAGGGAAAAATTAGCTTTATGCCAAATTTAGCTTAGATCCTCCACCAGCCAAATATGCATATAGAGATAGATATTTTCAATATTATTTCTATGGTGTGAAATTGCCAGTACATTCAATGTACTAACCTACATGGCTGCAACGTCTCATGTTGCAGGAATCTTACGACGAGTAAGTGATACGTTAGGGTTACGATGTCTACACTCAACTTTTCCATTGGTGTTGTTGGGACTCCACAACTTTGTTGTTACTTACGCTATATGGATTGAGGTAATAGTATTTACGTTACTTTTTACATGTGATTGCACTCCGCTATAAATCCTTGAGTATTGTGTGTGTCAGCATACCGATCCAGGGATGACACTTAAGCACAGAGACCTGATCCATTTGGGTCAGGTCGCTACACAAATACATGCTCAAGTTCACCAAAATGGCTAGAAAAATTGTACATGTGTCCTTGGGTGCATGTTTAGGTCCCGTGCCTGGAATGGGAATGAATTACAACCGTACCAGCATCCTGGCTCGTCCTCAAACATTTGGAATCTCGGTTTTTAAATCCCTATAAATCCAAAACTCACCAAAAAGTCATCAAAGGTGGCATGGTGTCACATCATGGCACATATATGTCATGGTAAAAACATTGCCAATTTGGGCCAAACTTTTTTACAAATCTCTTACAAACCAGAGCTTCTCTCATAAAAGCCTCGTGGTTCTGATAGGGAAACGTGTTCCCCTTGTGGCGAAATGTAATCGCTCTTTCTTTTCGCCTTGTATTTTCTTCTACGGGCAACATGGAACAACATGATATCCATGCTGAAATTTAAACTTATTCAGGGTTCGTTTGGCCTTTTTATACACTAATTGACTTTTCTAGGCATTTAATGCCCATAATTCAAATCTGAACTATAAATACATGCTCCAGTTCACCAAAATGGCTAGAAAAATTATACATGTGTCCTTGGGTGCATGTTTAGGTCCCATGCTAGGAATGGGAACAAATTATAACCTTAGCGGCGTCCTGACTTGGGTGCATTCCTTGGGTGCATTCCTCAAACATTTGGAATCTGGGTTTTTAAATCCCCATAAATCCAAAACTCACCAGAAAGTCATCAAAGGTGGCATGGTGTCACGTCATGGCACATATATGTCGTGGTAAAAACATTGCCAACTTGGGCCAAGATTTATTACAAACCTCTTACAATTCATGGCTTTGATAGGGATACGTGTCCTCTTGTGGGCCAAATGATAATCACTCCCTCTTCTAGCCTCGTATTTTCTTCTACACGCAACACAAAACAACGGGAGATTCGCGCTGAACTTGAAATTATTCAGGGTTGGTTTGACCCTTTTTATTCATTAATTGAGTTTTCTAGGCATTTAATGTCCATAATTCAAATCCGAACTACAAATACATGCCCCATTGCACCAAAATGTCCAGAAAAAACGTATATGTGTGCGTGGGGTGCGTGTTTAGGTCCCATGGAACGAATGGGAATGAATTCAACCGTCTCGCCGTCCTGCCTTGGCCACAAATATTGTGAATCTCGGTTTTTAAATCTCTGTAAATCCAAAACTCACTAGGAAATCATGAAACTTGGCAGGGTGTCACTACATGGTACATATAATTGTCCAATTTGGGCGAAGCTATACTACAAGCCTCTTACAAACCAAAGCTTCTTGCAACCCTCATGGTTTCGGTGGGTGAAACAATAATCGCTGCCTCTTCTCGCCTTGAACTTTGTTTTCTACAGGCAACATAGAATAACAGGAGTGTCATGCTGAAATTTGAAACTGTTCAAGGTTCGTTTGGCCATTGTATATATTACTAATTAAGTTTTCTACGCATTTAATGTAGTCCATAATTCAAATTTGAACTACAAACACATGCTCCAGTGAAGCAAAATGGGTGGGAAATCGTACATGTGTCATTGGGTGCATGTTTAGGTCTCATTTAAGGAATGGGAATGAATTACAAACTTGTCGTCGTCCTGAAACATTGAGAATCTCGGTTTTTAAATCCCAGTAAATCCAAAACTCACCCAAAAAACATGAAACCTGGCATGGTTTCATGACATGGCACATATATGCCATGGTAAAAAAATTGTCTAGTTTGAGAAGAGGCGCACACATTAGTAGCCAACGAAGTCCTTTTGAAACAAAAGGTTGACACGTTAATATCGCAAACGGTTGTATCATATGAATCGTGTCAACATTTAACCATACTCGGTGGCGTGCGTGTAGCTGTTTGATTAGACGGGACGAGCGCGAGAAGTTCACTGTGCAGGCTCGACGGGACGCATGCGAGCAGTCCGCCGTCCAGGCTCGATGGGACGCGTGCATCTTGTCCACCTCGTAGGCTCGACGGGACACGTGTGAGCAGCAAGGCCGCCCATGCTCACCGGGAAGCGAGCTCTTTGACCTCCATGCACCAGCCGCCGCCTGCCTCGCTCACAACTTCTCCATTAATGGGTTAATTAAAGCGCCTGGATGGAGGGTTTTTTTAGGGGTGGACAGAGGGTATTTGCTTGTGATCCCATGGCAGCATTTGCTTTGTTCGTGTTTTCAACTCGTATTCCAGCCTAATTTAAATTGCCACATAGGGCAACGGATAATACGACGACAAATAAAATGGCAACGGATAGTACGACGACAAATTTACAATGGCACAGATAATAATTGTCTTACATATTCCTGATAATTTAAAATGCCACATGCGGCAAAGCTCGAAATACATGGGGGCAAGAGAAGAAGCAAATCGCAGACAACAATCTGGATCGCAACTGTATCTACTCTTCGATGGATCGCCGGGCGACGATATCCTCTAGCTCCTTCAATTCCTGACAACTTTGCTTGAAAGCAGCCACGGATTCCTCCACCTCCTGCTCGCGCTCGATCCGAAGCTTTCTCAAGTCACACATCAGTTCCTCGACAACCGCTATCAGCGTCATCCCCGAGGCACTGCTCTGCTCATGCAGCATCTTCCAGCCGGTGGCCTCCTCCTCCTTCTTGGCGAGCGCCTTGAGGAGCTTCGCATTGTCACCCATGAGTTGCTCGACGAGGCCGGACACCTTGTCAACTGAGGCATCGCTGATCTCGAGCAGCTTCATCAAGCTGTCGACCAGCTCCTGCTTCTTAATGAGGCCAGCGAGAATGTTGTCGTCACAGGCCAAGGACTTCAGCAACGCCAACTCATCGCAATTGCTGACGTGGCGGGTGCACTTGTGAGAGCCCTCGCGTGCCTGTAAGAGCTCGTTCGAGGGCTCCGCAGCACGCCGGGACATCTCTGTTGCGGTTGTCGCTTTGCGGCGGGACCTCTCTAGTGCTTCTGCGGCCTTGGTCTTTGCTGCCTGGTTACATGTCCACCCGAAACTCCTCCTACCGGTCATGGCAAAATGACTTGACAGGAAAGACCAGTTTTGTGGGTGATGAGGAGAGGAACTGTGAAGTAATTTTTGAGTGGGTAGATTTTATAGATCGGTGCTAAGTGTGAACACATATTAGTTTGATCGGTGTGAACACATATTAGTTTGATCTGTGTGAACAAATTTGCAAATACTTATTGCGTTGTAATCTGCAATGTGACGAGAAACAAAGTCAAAATTTATTGATGGTTCTGGGCCTGCAAAGCCCCGTTTCTGTTGTTCTGCCTCATCACAAATAGTTCTTTTGGATCAACCGTATGCCACGCATCGGAAGCCCGAAACATGGGCCCTTGTTCTTAGATGTACGTGTACGTGTCTGCCCACTATCACACACAGTCATGATATCACCATCGTGTCCTATGGATGCGCCGTCGCGTCTCCCACAGGGTGCCAGAAGGTTGACCACGTGGTTGCTTGCTGTGGCGTCCCTGCGCGTGCTCTGCTCACCGTTGAGGGAAATTTACAATGGCAAGGCTTAATAATTGTCTTATTCAGGATAATTTAAAATGCCACATGCGTCAAGGCACAAAACACTCACGACCTACTTATGCATACAATTATAATAAAATATAGGATAAAAGGCTGAGCCAGCGGCCTTTCGACGACGGTCTTCTCAGACTCCATGATCAGCATATCACCCTTGCGACCATTCATTATGTGTAACTTACTAATCATCGCACACAAGTACTTGGAGACGCATCATGTGCGATACTCCTAGCCACCGCAAACAACTAGTTTGCATTTTTTTAAGGTTTTTGTATGAATAGAATCGCACACGAACTTACTATAGTAATCATCTGTGTTATAATTTCTCATCGCAAGCAGTTCATCCGAGTGGGTTGTTTGCTACGTATCACACACATCTGGTTTACATGAATCGTTTGTGTTCTTTTGGCTCATCGCAAATGCCACATATCACACACATCTTGTTAAGATGAACCGTTTCTGTTCTCTTGCCTAATCAAAAACAGTTTGTCCGAGTGAACCGTATGTCATATATCACACACACCTTGATCTGGCTGACCGTTTCTATTGCATTCTCTAATAGCACATAGTTCATCGGAGCAAACTGTATGTCGTATATCGCACACACATTGATATGGATGCCCATTTATGTTGTTCTTCCTCATCACAAACAGTTCTGTTGGATCAACTGTATGCCCGGCATCGCACATGTAACTAAAATCTGAACCGTGTTTGATATCTCTGTCATCGCAAATGTTTTGCATCTTTTTGACGGGTTTTTTACATCCCCGTTTGTGATTAATGCATCGCACACAGTTTCGTCAAAGGGTCTCTAATCGTAGTGTCGCGTTAGCAGCATCCTGCAGTAGTGTGCGAACCTGTTTACTAAAGACATCATATAATTATCTCATGCCATCATGTTTAGTTAGTCATCACATCTTTGAATTATGTCATGCTATGCTATCCAGTTTAGATAGACACCATATATGTGAAGTTAATTAATGGTATCCTTTTTAGTTAAGCAATATACATGTCAACTATTTCATGCCCTCTTTTTTCCACACTATCTATTGCATCTGTCTCTCATACAATGTCTGTACATTCAACTATGTTTCCTGTTTATCAGCCATTTGAATTGGAGCGGGTGCTTGTAGTATCTAGCGGAGTAAAAAACATGGTCTTCAAATAAAACAGTGCTACCTCTTGGTGGAGATAGCACCCCGGTTGTACATGCACGAGAACCAGCCGTACCACACATAACCTAGACTCTCACATATTGTACTCCTATCGCGATCGACAGAGAACCAGCTTCACCCAATCTAACCCTAACCCCAGCAGATAGTAACCCAGTTCCTGTTGACACAGCACCATCTCCATCACAGAGCTCCCAAACAAGAGCAGTTAGTAAGGCAGCACCAGTGCCCAAAGCGCCAGTACTACCACAGTGAACCCCAACTCCACCAGTTAGTACACCTATTCCTGTGGAGGAAGCACAACCAGCCATTCGTAGTTTAGCATCTGTCGCATTCTATGTTGTTAAATCCAATGTGTGTATCTTCCCATCATGGAAATACTATACTGAAGATGAAGGAAAATGCCAGTTACAGGTGTTTTTCCAGGATTTATGTGTAAGTAATGTTATTCATGGCAATTACTTTGCTTTGTCCGATACATTCTACCTCCATGATGGTTATAATACAGCAAATTTTAGAGAAGGACCGATTTGGAAACTCAAGATGAGGTAACATGTGCTAATACCTCTGCTATCTTCAAGAATGCTTGGTGGTAGTATCAGAATTACCTGAAGAAAATGTACTTCACTGGCAAAGAAACTCATCAAATTCCCTTACGTTCTCCTGAGACACATTTACTGGACAATGACTGGGAACGCCTTGTTCTGTACTGGTCCCGAACCAAGAATGTGGTAAGGTCTATGAGCTCATTTTTATTTTTAAGTACTACATGATTGCGTCTTACTGTACTCTATTCATGTAGAACAAGTGCTTAAACCTGAAGGACAACTGTTCTCATTTAAGATTCCATTGCTATCGTGCATACTGCTTTGCTCTTGTATCATTGTATTTACTCATACACACTTATTTTTAAATTGAAGGATCCAATCGAAACTCCAATGGCACAACATGTATGTTTACGCATGTTTCTTTAACAGGTTTGCTCTTACAAATAGCTCTGTTGATTTCAATTTCAATTGTGTATATAGTTGACTTCTCATATCATGCACATTACTAGCATCACAACACAGCCAATAGTGTTGTTGTACATGTAGACCCATGGCACCCATCTGAAATCTTGTTGTGCCGTGTAGTTTCCCATGCTTTGTATTCTTTCAGTGTTGCTTTCTCTTGAACTGATATGATTTGAATCATGTCGTGTCTCTATTTTGATATGGCAAGACAATGCAGTGACCATAGGACATAGATATATTTTTTGTTTGATGCTTTTATTATGTACTACTTGGCAATAGAAGACTTGGTAGTTTAATCCTGTCCACCTTACTAATGAACTGGTTCACCGAAATGAGTTTCATATACTAGTACATTCTAAACTTGTTATATGTCTGCTTGTTTCTTCTTTTAGAATGCTGATAGAATATTGGGGAAGAGTGCCTTATTAAGTAATGGTAAAGGAAGTAATGCAGATAAGGTTCAGGATAGTGAGACATCCTTGTTGTTCTCCAACAAAGCTAATAAAATAGCTAAGGAAAACTATCTTGAAGACAGTGAGACAACCCCAAATTCCTGTCTTGGTTTAGTGTTCGAGTTACTGGCCACTACCGCTGGTACAAGCTATTCAAACTCATAGTCTGAATCAGTTTAGTTTCTTGAGTCTCAACTACAAGCTGAAAGACATCGATCAACTGTGTTGCGACAAGAAGCCGAAGGACTGTGGAAGTCCCTGGAGCATTCAGATGCATACTTTCTAGTGCAACAGCAAGCGTTGGAGGATTTTAGCACCAAACAGGACAAAGCTAATAAGCTTGCTAAGCTTATTGCCAGCATGGTGGATACCCAGGATAACGTTTCTTGAGCTCTTCTGAAGTTGTTTCAGTTATGGACTTGTTTTGCTGCCGCGTTTATTTGCACTGGTGGCCAATTTAGACAGTCAGTGCATGTAATATGCTGCTTTGTTCCCTATATTTGCACTGGTGGTGAACTTTGACACCTAGTGTATGTAATATGTGTAATAGCCGTAATAGCCTAGCGTTAGTTGCTTGCTTATTTATTTTCTTATTGTCTTGTTTAGTTGTTTGCTTGTTGTCACTGTAGTTCTTTTTCCGCGTTTTTCTAGTGGCCACAATAACCTATTTTTATAACTAGGCCACAATAACCATGGCAACACACGGACTATTGTAACCATGGTCCTGCTACCTATTGTAGTGACCATGGCCCTCCATGGGTTGTACGATCTATGGGCCTTCTACAGTCTGTAGGATCCATGGGCCTTCTACGGGCCGTAGGATCCATGGGCCTTCTACGGGTCGTAGGATCTATGGGCCTTCTACGGGTCGTATAATCGTTTCGCCAAACATGGGCCATAATATTCGTGGACCAATAACGGTCCGCAAAATGGGCCGTAAACGGGCTAGAGTGGAAATCGTCTGTTTTATGGCCCGACCATAACGGGTCGTTAATAGGCCGTATTTGATGACGCTATAAAGCAGCCCAACGGGTTAATGGGCCACAAACAGGCCGACTATAACCACGGGCTGAATTTGGCCCACAAGTGGAATAGGCTAGTAATGGACCGTAAGTAATTGAATTCTGGAAATGAGCCCAAGAATAAATGGGCCCTTAACACGGCTGGAAACGGCCGGCAGAATAATGGGTCGTTAATTGGTATAACGCGACACACTATTCATTATGGGCTAGTTTCATCTCGGGCCTTTAATGGGCCCAGAGTTACAAAGGGCCTCCTATGGGCCGAAAGACGTCATGGGCCATACATGGGCCGGAAGTTACAATGGGCTGGAATCATATTGGACGGCCTAGATGACGCTACTGGGCCAAATTCCAGTAGGCCTTAACGGGTCATGAGTTAGCGGGCTGTAAATGGGCTATATGCGAACATGTCATTAACATGCTTTCCGTGGGCCGGCTCGCTACCTTTTGACCAAGTCAAACGGGCTGGCCTTTTCACTGGAATGGGCCTCTATTGGGTCATGCCATGTGTCGACGTATCATAGGCGCCTTCGGTCCAATGAGTGGATGACATCTGCCCCAACGGTGAGCCGACACGTGGTTCCTCTGGCCATTGAGAATTTTACACGTGGAGAATCCCCATTGGTCTGGGTTGTTAACGGGTTATCAGATCCAAACCGGAACCCGATAGCTTAACGGCGACCAGTTGCGGTGGAAGCCACGTGTCGGTTACCCTTGACGAAAGCAATTCTATGACGCGTGATTTATCGTCATGGAAGTGGACACTTCAGTGACGACACTTCAATGACGATAATTTTGGTAATTCATGGAACACTTCTACGACAGCACATGTATGACTATCTTGACTCTATCATAAAATCATCATGGATGTACATTCATGACAGAAAGCATGACCTATAATGACAAACACGTATCATCACGGAAGTGTATTTTTTGTAGTGAAAAGATTCGATTGCAAGATCTAAAGATATGTCTTCAAGCACCCACCTCCCCGGCAACGACGCCAGAAAAGAGCTTGATGTCTATTGTGCAACTTTATTCTTGTAGACTCGTGTTGGGCCTCCAAGCGCAGAGTTTTGTAGGAGAATAGCAATTTTCCCTCAAGTGGATGACCTAAGGTTTATCAATCTGTGGGAGGCGTAGGATGAAGATGGTCTCTCTCAAACAACCCTGCAACCAAATACTAAAAAGTCACGTGTGTCCCCAACACACCAAATATAATGGTAAATTGTATAGGTGCACTACTTCGGCGAAGAGATGGTGATACAAGTGTAGTAATGATAGTAGATATTGATATTTGTAATAGGAACAATAAAAAACAACAAGGTAGCAAGTAACAAAAGTGAGCACAAACGGTATTGCAATGCTTGGAAATGAGGCCCGGGGTTCGTACTTTAGCTAGTGCAATCTTCAACAATGCTAATATAATTGGATCATATAACCATCCCTCAATGTGCGATGAAGAATCACTCCAAAGTTCTTATCTAGCAGAGAACATAAGACAAAATTGTTTCTAGGGTATGAAACCACCTCAAAATTATCCTTTCTGATCGATCCATCGAGCTACTCCTATAAGTGTCACAAACAAGCCAAGAGTTCATACTAAAATAACACCATATGATACACATCAACCAACTCTAATGTCACCTATATACTCCAATGTCACCACAAGTATCCGTGAGTTGATTATACAATATGCATCAAACAATTTCAGATTCATAATACTGAATCCAACACAAAGAACTTCAAAGAGTGCCACAAGATTTCTACTGGAGAAAGTATGACGAAAACATGCATCAACCCCTATGCATAGATTACCCCAATGTCACCTCGAGAATCTGCTAGTTGAGTGCCAAAACATACATCAAGTGCTCTCAAATCCAAAAAAATATTCAATCCCATAATAACAAAATATCAAAGGGAAAACTCAATTCATCACAACAAGATAGAGAGGGAGAAACATCATACGATCCAACTATATTAACAAAGCTCACGATACATCAAGATCGTGCCAAATCAAGACCACGAGAGAGAGAGGGAGATATCAAACACATAGCTTCTAGTACAAACCCTCAGCCCCAAGGGTGGACTACTCCCTCCTCATCATGGTGGCCGCTGGGATGATGAAGATGGCATCCGGTGATGATTTCCCCCTCCAGCAGGGTGCCGGAATAGGGTCTTGATTGGTTTTCATGGCTACAGAGGCTTGCGGTGGCGGAACTTCTGATCTCGGGTTATTTCTGGTTCTTTTTGTATTTATAGGATTTTTTGGCGTCGATCTCATGTCCTGATGGGCTTCAAGGTGCCCACTATCCACCAGCCAAAGAGGAAGGCCCCTAGCGCACCCTGGTGGGTAGTGGGGCCC
Source organism: Triticum timopheevii (assembly GCA_963921465.1). NCBI lineage: Eukaryota > Viridiplantae > Streptophyta > Magnoliopsida > Poales > Poaceae > Triticum > Triticum timopheevii. Next base: position 354,323,724 of record OY997264.1, read on the forward strand.
TCGTGGCCCTCCCATGAAGCTTTGAGGGTCTCTTTTGTTTCAAAAAAATATCATTAAAAAGTTTCGTTGCATTTGGAGAACTTTTATTTCTGCACACAACACCACGGTAGTTCTGCTGAAAACATCGTCAGTCCGGGTTAGTTCCATTCAAATCATACCAAAACCATACAGAGTTGTTGTAAACATGGCATGAATACTTCATAAATTATAGATACGTTGGAGACGTATCACTTGTCTGGGCACGTGGCAGCTCACCACCAAAGATATAGCTTTAATGACACTCGTCCAAATGACCTGTCAAAATAATAGAACGTAGATGGGCGAACGGCATAGATGGAGAGACCAACCTTGTCGAGGATTTCCATCCACAAGACACCTCATGGTGCATTAAATGCATTTGTCCTAACTCGTCGAAGTTAGGTATTTGGCACTGTAGCCACTATTTACAGTGTATATTTACCATTTTGCCACTGCGGTGACCCCTTAGTCTATAAAAAGAGGCCCATGCCTACCTTGACAAAGGTTGAAACCCTGTCCATTTGCATGCATAGCGGCACTTTTTGAGCACCTTGTCAGATGTACGTTCCTTGTAACTAGACATATACACATCCAATAAACAAAGCAGGAGTAGGGTTTTACGCTTCATAGCGGCCCGAACCTAGGTAAACTTCGTGTGTTTTCTGCCGATTCTACTCTTTGTGCTTGTCGATCCCTCCAATCGAACTGCAAAGGGATTGCCATGATCCCATAGATGGTCGTACGCACATCATGGAAGAAGAGGAAGAAGACCGGCAAGACCACTAACTCCGGCAAGCGTGCCTCTTCGGAGTGTTGCGCTCCCATCGAGGATGTGCTAGAGAGCTCTATCGGCAAGAGCAAGAAGAACAAAGCTTCTCCACTAGAGACCAAGAAGGTGTCCGCCAAGGCGGACGGCTCGGGGGAACTTTCACCATAAGTTCCACCCTTGACAACAAATAGGAAAATGCGCTCGTTGCCTTCCTGCGGGCGCTTGTTGATGTGTTTGCATGGCAACCTGATATGTCTCCAACGTATCTATAATTTATGAAGTATTCATGACATGTGTTACAATAATTTTATATGGTTTTGGTATGATTTGCATGGAACTAACCCGGACTTACGTTGTTTTCAACAGAACTATCATGGTGTTGTTTTTGTGCAGAAATGAAAGTTCTCCAAATGAGCTGAAAGTTTTTGATGATTTTTTTGGAACATAAGACACCCCCGAAGCTTCGTGGAAGGACCAAAAGGTGAAGGAGTAGGGCACAAGACACCAAGGTGCGCCAGGGGCCCCAGGCGCGCCCTGGTGGGTGGTGCTCACTCGAGGCCCATCTTCGCGTGAAACCAACAAAATCCTATAAATAGAGAAACCATCAGAAATAACCCTAGATCAGAAGTTCCACCGCCGCAAGCCTCTGTAGCCACGGAAAACCAATCTAGACCCCGTTCCAACACTTCGCTGGTGGGGTAAATCATCACCGGTGGCCATCTTCATCATCCCGGCGGCCACCATGATGAGGAGGGAGTAATCTCTCTCTCATGTTCTTGAGATGTCACGATTTTGATGTATCGTGGGCTTTGTTAATATAGTTGGATCATATGGTGTTTTCCCCTCTCTATCTTATTATGATGAATTGAGTTCTCCCTTCGAGATTTTGTTTTATCGGATTGAATACTTTTATGGATTTGAGAGCACTTGACATATGTCCTGCATATGAATACCCGTGGTGACAATGGGGTATTATATTGATTCACTTGATATATGTTTTGGCACTCAACTCACGGATTCCCGTGGTGACATTGGGGAAATCTATGCATAGGGGTTGATGCATGTTTTCGTCCTACTTTCTCTGGTAGAAATATTGGGGCACTCTTTGAGGTTCTTTGTGTTGGATCGGGTATTATGAATCTGAAATTGGTTGATGCATATCATATGGTATTATTTTAGTACGAACTCTTGGATAGATCGAATGGAAAGAATATCTTTGTGTTATTTTAGTACGAATTCTTGAATAGGTCGAACGAAAAGAATAACTTTAAGGTAGTTTCGTACCCTACAAACAATTTCTTCTTATGTTCTCCGCTAGATAAGAACTTTGGAGTGATTCTTCATCACACATTGAGGGATGGTTATATGATCCAATTAGATTAGCATTGTTGAGAGATTGCACTAGCGAAAGTACGGACCCTAGGTCTCATTTTCAAGCATTGTAATACCATTTGTGCTTTGTTTTATCAATTGCTACCTTGCTATTTTTTATTTTCTTATTGCAAAAACCAATATCTACTATCGTTACTACACTTGTATCACCATCTCTTCGCCGAGCTAGTGCACCTATACAGTTTACCATTGTATAAGAGACTTTTTGTTATTTAGTTGCAGAGTTATTTAAGAGAGACCATCTTCATCCTACACCTCCCACGAATTGATAAACCTTAGGTCATCCACTTGAGGGAAAATTGCTACTGTCCTACAAAACTTCGTGCTTGGAGGCCCAACACGAGTCTACAAGAATAAAGTTGCGTAGTAGACATCAAGCTCTTTTCTGGCACCGTTGTCGGGGAGGTGAGTGCATAAAGGTATATCTTTACATCTTGCAATTTAATCTTTTAGTTTCTTGTATTATCACTAGTTTGGTTTATAAAAAGAAAACTACAAAAAAATGGAATTGAGGTTACATAATATTATTCATCTTTATAATGTATTTCGTGAAAATGATGGAAAGGAAAATTGTGATCAATTGGTAGAAGAAGAATTCTGTAAAATGTCTGACAAAAAATCTTTGAATGATGAGCATGATTGCAATTTTGTTGGTATGAATATCCATGATGCTAACAGTATGCAAAGCCATAAGCTTGGGGATGCTATGTTTTATGAGAAATATTATTATGATGATAGCATGCCTCCTATTTATGATGATTATATTGATGAAAGTGGATTTGGAGAGTTCATGACTTTATTTGATTCGACTAGCTCGAAAGAGGTTTCAATTGATTATGACAACAAATTTGCTATCTATGATGATTATTGTGATGACATGTATGCTATAAAGAATAATGATAACCATGAAACTTGTCATGATGATTTTAATTTTCAATCCCATGATAGTTATTTTGTTGACTTTTCTCCCTCTACTATTCATGAGAATAAATTTGCTTTTGTGGAGAGTAATAAAATTTCTATGCTTGTGGATCATGAAAAGAATGCTTTATATTATAGTTATATTGTTGCATTCATTCATGAGGCTACTGAACATTATTATGAGAGAGGAACATATGCTTCTACATATCTCAGTAATATCAAGTTTCCTCTCTTTATGTTGAAAGTTTTGAAGTTGCACTTGTTTTGCCTTCCTATGCTAGTTGATTCTTGCTCCCATAAATTGTTTGCTCACAAAATCCATATGCATAGGTAGTGGGTTAGACTAAAATGTGTTTGCCATATGCTTCATTATGCTCGCTTTATGTTTCAACTCTTATTTTTTATGTGAGCATCATTGAAATCATCATGCCTAGCTAAAAAAGGCATTAAAGAAAAGCGTTTGTTGGGAGACAACCCAACATTTTTACCTACTGTTTTTGTGTGTCCAAATGATTAGGCTACTGTATTAATCAAGTTTTATAGCTTTTGTTTCAATGAAGTGCCAAGTGAAGCCTTTGGGATAGTGTGGATGATAGTTGACTTGATTCTGTGGAAAAACATAAACTTTTGCACCCAGTATAGGAATTTCTAAAATTCACTGGAACGTGATTTTGATCTGAAATTTTTGAAGATGATTGATATACAAACTATTTATTTTTTACTAATTTTTCAGAATTTTTAGAGTTTCATAAGTATGAGAACAATTCAGATCATTACAGACTGTTGTGTTTTTGACAGATTCTGTTTTCAATGCATAGTTTGCTTGTCTCCTAGTTTCTATGGATTATATTGGACAATATAAATTATGGAAATGATAGGGTACAATAGGAATTGTGTGAGAACAATTATGGATCTTGTCTTGACAGTACCAAGGTGAATGATTCGCCTTTTATCATACTAACCAATCTCACGGAGTTCCGTTAAGTTTTGTGTGATTGAAGTTTTCAAGTTTTGGGTGAGATATCGATATGAGGAGAATAAGGAGTGACAATAACCTAAGCTTGGGGATTTCCTAGGCACCCCTAAGGTAACATTCAAGGAAGATCCAAACAACCAAGCTTGGGGATGCCCCGGAAGGCATCCTCTCTTTCTTCTTCAACATTATCGGTAACCTCACTTGGAGCTATGTTTTCATTCGTCACATGATATGCATTTTTCTTGGAGCGTCATTTTATTTTACTAGTATTTTCTTGATGTTACCTATAATAATGTTTTGCATCTTTTACTTCAATAAAAATGTCAAGTATAGCCTTTGCCATGTTTATTTTGCAAGTATATGAATTGTTGTTTCATAACAAAAACGTTTATCGCTATTGCAAAAATTCTCTAGAAAAGTCAGAATGTGATAAAAGGTTGATTTTTTTTGAAAAGTAACCTATAATAAATTTTATACATTGTGGTAATCTTTTAGAATTTTTGGAGTTAGGGAAGTATGATGAATATTGCACTCTTTACAGACTGTCCTGTATAGACAGATTGTTGTTATGTTTGCATATGTTTGCTCTTTTAATGATTCTATTTGAGGACAGGAGCATTAAATATGTAGAGGAATTAAGTATGCCATGTTAAATAATAACTTTAGTGATTTGTTGCAGTAGAGAATGATAAGGTTTTGCAACTTTTTGAACTAACTTATCTCACAAGTTCTTGTTGAGTTTTGTGTGGATGAAGTTTTTGAGATATAGGGAAACCGTGATATGAGAGGGATGAAGAAGACACAAGAGCTCAAGCTTGGGGATGCCCAAGGAATCCCAAGTTAATATTCCAAGAAGTCTCAAGCATCTAAGCTTGGGGATGTCCCGGTAGGCATCCCACCTTTCATCTTCAACAATTATCGGTTAGTATCGGTTGAGCCTAAGTTTTTGCTTCTTCACATGAGTTGTGCTATTCTTGGAATGCCATTTTATTTTGTTTTCCTTGTAGTTTTAATAAAATACTTAGATCTGAAAGTTTTTAAATAAGAGAGAGTCCTCAAATAGCTACCCATTTACTTAACTACTCGCATGATCTTCACTTATATCTTTTGGAGTAGTTTGTCGTTTACTCTTGTGCTTCACTTATATCCTATGAGTAAATTGTTGAATGAATTGAATATCATGAAGTTGAAATTATATTTTCATATCATGCCTACTAGTAGCTTCGAAAGTGAAATCTTTTGAAGCTTAACAATCACAATATTGGTCATACAAGCGATTCATGAATGATTAGTATAAGCAAGAGAACTTTCACATACAAATATATTATCTTGGACATCTTCTATGATTGTGAATATCCATTAATTATTTTTCAAACTTGAGCAAATTATTTGAAGTCGGACAAGGAAGACAACGTAATGAGTTATGGTTGTGTATATTTGCATAGAAGTTGGATTGTCATGGATCCTCCAATTTGCCTAGGATCTTTTGCTAGCCAAAAATCCGTACTAAGTAGAGATACTACTTGTGCATCCAAAAACCCTTAAACCCAGTTTCTTACCATGGGTGTCCACCATACCTACCTATGGGTTGAATAAGATATGTCAAGTAAGTTGTCATTGGTGCATAAAGCAATAAAAATTGCTCCTTAATATGTTTGATCTTTTATTGTAAGGGAAAATTGAGCGTTGTACGAACTTGTGATGGCAAAGTAATAAAAGCGACAGACTGCATAATAAAGATTGCTATCATAAGGGGCAATATAACATGACATTCCTTTGCATTAAGAGCTTGGGCATCCAACAATAAAAAGCGCATGACAACCTCTGCTTCCCTTTGCGAAGGGCCTATCTTTTACTTTTTAGTATTAACTTTTATGCAAAGAGTCAATACTTTATATCCTCATTCAACCTTAGTTATTCTCTAGTTGGCAAGCATCATGTGTTGGGGAAAGATCTAGGCACATATGACCAGTCAAATATATTTGATCATGATTTATTATTGTTGACAATTATCTCTACGATAAATGAGTTGGGAGGCGAAACATTAAGCCCCTATCTTTCTCTATGTTCGATGGATGCCATTTGTTCTAAGAATATGCTTTGAGTAGTAGCAGTAATGGAAGACTATATGATGATTGAGTATGTGGAGCTCTTACTTAGACTCTGTTGAATAAGTTGAATTGCAATTGTCTGGTGACTAAGAATATAGGTTGTTGAGTTTCAAGAGAATTCATTGTTTGAACCCTCACATGTGAATTGGTTGCTACTTTAACATGAAAAGTTTTATGAGAAAGAATTGTTGTTATGATGCTAGGAAAAGTGATTGAAATTATCATTGATCAAACTTATGCACTTTGGTAGCATTAACACTTCATAAATTATTTCTTTTATCATTTACCTACTCGAGGACGAGCAGGAATTAAGCTTGGGGATGCTGATATGTCTCCAACGTATCTATAATTTGTGAAGTATTCATGCCATGTTTACAATAATTTTATATGGTTTTGGTGTGATTTGCATGGAACTAACCCAGACTGACGTTGTTTTCAGCAGAACTACCATGGTGTTGTTTTTTGTGCAGAAATGAAAGTTCTCCAAAAGAGCTGAAACTTTTTGATGATTTTTTGGGAACAAAAGAGACCCCGGAAGCTTCATGGAAGGACCAGAAGGTGAAGGAGTAGGGCACAGGACATCAAGGTGCGCCAGGGGGCCCAGGCGCGCCCTGGTGGATTGTGCTCACCTCGAGGCCCATCTTCGCGTGAAACCAACGCCAAAAAATCCTATAAATAGAGAAACCATCAGAAAATAACCCTAGATTAGAAGTTCCGCCGCCGCAAGCCTTTGTAGCCATGAAAAACCAATCTAGACCTTGTTTCGGCACTCCGCCGGAGGGGGAAATCATTACCGGTGGCCATCTTCATCATCCCGGCGGCCACCATGATGAGGAGGGAGTAGTCCACCCTCGGGGCTGAGGGTTTGTACCAGTAGCAATGTGTTTAATCTCTCTCTCTCTCTCTCATGTTGTTCAGATGTCATGATCTTGATGTATCGTGGGCTTTGTTAATATAGTTGGATCATATGGTGTTTTCCCTCTATATCTTGTTGTGATGAATTGAGTTCTCCCTTTGAGATTTTGTTTTATCGGATTGAATACTTTTATGGATTTGAGAGCACTTGATATATGTCTTGCATATGAATACGCGTGGTGACAATGGGGTATTATATTGATTCACTTGATATATGTTTTGGCACTCAACTCGCAGATTCCCAAAGTGACATTGGGGAAATATATGCAAAGGGGTTGATGCATGTTTTCGTCCTACTTTCTCTGGTAGAAATCTTGGGGCACTCTTTGAGGTTCTTTGTGTTGGATCGAGTATTATGAATATGAAATTGGTTGATGCATATCATATGGCGTTATTTTAGTACGAACTCTTGAATAGATCGAATGAAAAGAATAGCTTTGTGTTATTTTAGTACGAATTCTTGAAAGATCGAATGCAAAGAATAACTTTAAGGTGGTTTCGTACCCTACAAACAATTTCTTCTTATGTTCTCCACTAGATAAGAACTTTGGAGTGATTCTTCATCACACATTGAGGGATGGTCATATGATCCAATTAGATTAGCATTGTTGAGAGATTGCACTAGCGAAAGTACGGACCCTAGGCCTCATTTTCAAGCATTCCAATACCGTTTGTGCTCCGTTTTATCAATTGCTACCGTGCTGTTTTTTATTTTTCTTATTACAAAAACCAATATCTACTATCGTTACTACACTTGTATCGCCATCGCTTCACCGAACTAGTGCAACTATACAATTTACCATTGTATTTGGTGTGTTGGGTACACAAGAGACTTTTTGTTATTTGGTTGCAGGGTTGTTTGAGAGAGACCATCTTCATCCTACGCCTCCCATGGATTGATAAATCTTAGGTCATCCACTTGAGGGAAAATTGCTACTGTCCTACAAAACTTTGCGCTTGGAGGCCCAACACGAGCCTACAAGAATAAAGTTGCGTAGTAAACATCATAACCATCTGACATCCCCGGTGTTCCCAGGGCGGTAATTGAGCACCACCTTGCCGTCTGCCCTCATGCGCAGCCCGTCAAGCAGAAAATGCGGAAGAAAGCTTTGGAATGGCAACAGTTCATTGTCGAAGCGATAAAAAAGTTGGAGGCAGCAGGATTAGTCAGAGGTGTACTCCATCCAACGTGGTTGGCCAATCCAGTCGTCGTGCGCAAGGAAAATGGGAAATTGAGGTTGTGTATTGATTACACTAATATTAAGAAGGCTTGTCCCAAAGACCCACGTCCCTTGCCGCGTATTGACCAGATTATTGACTCCACCGTCGGATGTGATTTGCTGTTATTTCTTGATGCCTATTATGGGTATCATCAGATATTCATGTCAAAGGAAGATGATGAGAAAACCGCATTTCATGACTCCATGTGGCACGTACTGCTTTGTACGCATGCCTTTCGGATTAAAGAGTGTTGGTTCAACATTTGCAAGAGCAGTCCATATTGGTTTTGAGCCTCAGCTACACAGAAATGTGGAAGCATATATGGATGACATAGTGGTCAAAACCAAGGACATGTCAACATTGATACAGGATTTAGAAGAAACAATTGCTAATCTGCACAAGATCAATCTGAAGCTCAACCCCGAGAAGTGTGTGTTCGTTGTTCCATCCGGCTTCTTGGGTTCTCTGTTTCTCAATGTGTAACTGAAGCTAATCCCAACAAAATCAAGGCGATTGAGCAGATTGAAGCACCAAAGCGTGTCAACGATGTGCACCACCTTGCCGACTACATTGCTGCACTAAGCCTGTTCATCTCCAAGTCTGTTGAGCGCACCCTAACATTTTTTAAAATCTTGAAAAAGGCAGGTCCAATGAAATGGACTCCGGAAGCGGAGGCAGTGCTGCAAGACTTGAAGAAGTACTTCTCTTCTACGGCAACACTGGTTGCACCAAGATCGCAAGAATCGTTAGTGTTATACTTGGCAGCAATGAATCAAGTGGTTAGTGCTGCACTAGTGGTGGAGAGGGAAGCCGAAGGCGAAGAAGTAGCAGATGCAAGCCCGTCAAGCGACAAGCTGGAATCTTCTCCGGTAAGTCTTGGTGCCGACAAGTCAAGTGTAGAGCAAGCAGATGAATCAGAGCAACAAGCTAGTTGTGCAGAAGAAGAAGTTGATGCAACGCCCAATCTATTTTGTCAGTTCCATTCTCCAGGGGGCTAGATCAAGGTATTCTAGCATGCAAAAATTGCTTTTTGGTCTCCTTGTGGCCTCAAGGAAGCTATGCCACTACTTTCAAGCACACCAAATCATGGTCATCACTCGCTTTCCGATGCAAAGGATCTTGAGAAAACCATATGCAACAGGTAGGACTATTGAGTGGCCATTGGAATTGTCAAGCTTTAATCTCAAGTTTGAAAGCACTTCAATGATTCAGAGTAGAGCCTTGGCGGAGTTCATTGCAGAATGGACGCCAACGCAGACGAAGAAAATCCAAAAACCTCTCCCATGGCAAGGAAACAACTCAGGATTGGATTATGTACTTTGATGGGGCCTTCTCACTGCAAGGCGCTGGTACTGGAGTACTTCTTGTTGCACCCACCGGAGAGCACCTCAAGTATGTAATTCAGATGCATTTCCCCAGGGAGAAGGCAACAAACAACACTGCTAAGTATGAAGGACAGCTTGCGGTCTTAGCATTGTGGCGGGATCTACATGTGAAGCGGAGTATATAGCTGCTTCAGAAGCAACACAAGGAGTCTGGATGAAGGAGTTGATATCCAATCTGGGTGTAATACCTAGTGCATCGGATCCAATGACTATCTTTTGTGGCAACACTGGAGCTATTGTCATTGCCAAGGAGCCCAGGTTTCACAAGAGAACCAAGCACATCAAGCGTTGCTTCAACTCCATTCGTAGATATGTTAAGGATGGAGACATAGAACTTTGCAATCTGAATGTAGCAGACCCATTGACTAAACCTCTTCCATAGGCAAAACATGATCAGCACCAAAACTCCATGGGTGTTAGATTCATAACTATGTAAACTAGATTATTGACTCTAGTGCAAGTGGGAGACTATTGGAAGTATGCCCTAGAGGCAATAGTAAATTGGTTATTATCATATTTCCTTTTTCACGATAAAGGTTTATTATTCATGCTAGAATTATATTGACCGAAAACTTAAATACATGTGTGAATACATAAACAAATACTATGTCCCTAGTGAGCCTCTATTATACTAGCTTGTTGATCAAAGATGGTTAAGATTTCCTAACCATAGAAATGAGTTGTCATTTGATAACGGGGTCACATCATCAGGAGAATGATGTGATGGACAAGACCCAACCGTAATCTTAGCATTTGATCGTATCACTTTATTGGTATAGTTTTCTTCATGTCAAGTATCTATACCTAAGACCATGAGATCGTGCAACTCCCTGACACCGATGGAATACTTAGTGTGTATCCAAACGTCACTTCGCAACTAGGTGATCATAAAGGTGCTCTATAGGTATCTCTGAAGGTGTTTGTTGGGTTGGCATGGATCGAGACTGGGATTTGTCACTCTGTGTGACGGAGAGATATCTCTGGGGCCACTCGGTAATACAACATCGTAAAGAGGTTGCAAGCAATGTGGCTAATGAGTTAGTCACGAGATCTTGTATTACGGAACGAGTAAAGAGACTTGCCAGTAACAAGATTGAACTGGGTATGGAGATACCGACGATCAAATCTCGGGTAAGTAACATATCATCGTACAAAGGGAATTACATACGGGATTAACTGAATCCTTGACATCATGCTTCAACCGAGAAAAGATCTTCGTGGAATATGTAGGAACCAATACGGGAATCCAGGTCCCACTATTGGTTATTGACCGGAGAGGTGTCTCAGTCATGACTACATGATTCACGAACCCGCAAGGTCGCACACTTAACATTCGTTAACGCTAGAGTGGTATTGGGATATTCGACGATTAGTAACCAAATGTTGTTCGGAGTCTCGGATGAGATCCTGAATGTCATGAGGAGTCTTGGAATGGTCTAGAGGTAAAGATTAATATATGGGAAGTCATATTTTGGGTTCTAGAAAAAGGTGCAGTTTTTTCAGTATTGTACCAGGAAGCTTCTAGAAGGTTCCGAAGGAATCCAGAGGGGTCCGGAAGTCCACAAGTGGGTCCACCATGTCCCAAGGGCTGGCATGGGATGAGGGGAGGCGCCCTATCCTTATTGGGCTAGGCGCACCAAGTTTTCAAAAGCCCATGTGGCCAGGGAAGGGAAAAAAGGGGACTCCTAGTAGGAATAGGATTGGACTTGGAGTCCAAGTCCTCTCCCCCCTTAGCGCCAACTCCTATTAGGAGTAGGGCTAGAGTCCCAGCCATCCCACACATACAAATATAGGGGAGGGGGCACAGAAGCCACCCCAACACATTGGCCTTGGTTGTTGCCCCGTCTCTCCTTCCCAGCATAGTTCTCGTCCACGGATTTTCGCTTAGCAAAGCGCTGCCGTTGCTCCATCACCACCACGCCATCGTGCTAGTTGTGATCACATCTACTTCTCTGCCTTCTCTTGCTAGATCAAGGAGGAGGGGCTGTCATCAATCCTCACATGTGCTAAACTCTGAGGTGTCGTCTGTTCGGCACTAGATCGATTGGATCGTGATCAGATCACGAAGAGTATGACAACATCAACCACGTTATATACGCTTCTGCTTTCGGTCTACGAGGGTACGTAAACACACTCTCCCCTCTCGTTGCTATGCTTCTCCTAGATAGATCTTGGGTGTTCATAGGAATTTTTTTGATTTTCATGCTTCGTTCCCCATCACTCCGGAAACATTTTCCACCTATATATTATTTATCGGTATTACCCGATACTCTCTGAAACCCTTTCGATGACCACAAAATGCTTCCGAATCCTATTAGAACTATTACAAATATTCATGAAATAATTCCACAAATGTATTCTCATGACTCCCGCACTACTAACACTCAACAAATCGTGGTTTCCTTAAGCTTGTGAACCCGTAGGTTCGGCAACTCATAGACATGAACAAAACCGTTAGTTCAGTGACCGACAACGGGACCATGGACGTCCATATTGGTCCCTATGAGTACACAAATGGTAATCGGGTGAACCTTTGGTTATCATGTGATGTTCCCTTTGCTTCGCGATAGTTTACAAAACCCGGGATGCATTGGTATCCTCCCGAGTCATCACCATGCTCGTTATACCGAAATCCTTGTTGCCGGTTTTGTTCTTCTTTCTAATTATTGTGTTCCGGCATCCCTGTGATGAAGTCATGTGTATCTATCCCGATGATGATTGATGTCATCACACCGAGAGGGCCCTAATAATATCTCATCATCGTCGAAGGAGCAAATCCCACTCTCGAGCCATCTGGCCACTTGTCAAACTTTTCGATGAACCTGTAAGTCATCGTTATGATCACCATGTTACAAGTGATGTTTGAGCATACCAAAGCTCACCGTACGGTAAGAAGTGGCCATGATACTCTTATTGTCAAAGGAGCAATATCACATGTTAACACTTTGTGTTATTACAATTGAAAGCAGATGATATAAACTCAACTCATAACAAACAAGATTACATCGATTCAATATGATCGTTCTTCTAACTTCATAATCTCAATGTTGTTTTAGGATCATCGTTACACTTAACGATATCCTAAGATCCTGAAAACATTATCACCAACAACACTTGAGCTAGTCTTAGAGGCGAGACTAGGAACCTTTTATTTTTACCATTCATCATTTCACACGTGCATATGAGTTTTCCACTGAATCGCATATTCCAGGATCATAATAGTTATAGCATGAAATATAAACTCTATAATTATGAATATGGAAATATAATAATACATATATTATTTCCGGTAGGGAATATTTCCAACAACTCCCACTTGCACCAGAATCAATAATCTAGTTAGCACATTTTCTTTACACCAATGGCGATCCGGTGTTAGTCCGGCTTTGCTTGTGGTATAGCCTTCGTCTATCAAATTTGACAAGTTCAGATCCGAGTGTATCTTTTGCATTATTATGCATCTATCATGGTTTCACAAGAATTCATAATTTGTGTGAAAACTGGCTTTGTATATATTGAATTACTAGCAGAACCTTTGGTTCCTTAGACTGAGCTATGGAGCCACTATCCAGAAAAGTGTTCCATTGGCACAAACTATCTAGAAACCATACTAGTTCACAAATGAAGTTTTCATTCATCACCTTTGAATGTTGCTTATAAAGCGACAACATACTTAGCCTTTGTTATAGAATTCACCATAGTAACTTTCTTGGACCAATTCCAACTTACTATACCACCAATTGACACAAATCCTTTTTAATTCAAATCGAGAATATCTTGGAGCATCGATGAAGACTTTACTGGTTTAACTACTTACAACAAGCCTGTATTGATGTAACTCCTTACAAAAATCTCTTAATTTTCCCTGTTTGCGAGAAACATGTCATCTTTCTTATATTAGTACTTAACGACACTTTCACCATTTTCCAATGATCAAAAATTAATTTGATCACTCTGGTAACTTTACTCACAACTTACTTGGAGAACTAGACATATTTGATTGTTCACATACCATGGAATATGATTAATACAAGTATGATTAAAATCTCAATTGTGTATTCCACTCACCAGTATTGCAGGATACCGATCTTGCCTAAAACTCCTTCCATGTGACTTCAATAAGAATTACTTCTTGACATTTTCATACTAAACTACTTTAATATCTTATCAATATGTATTTGGCTAACCCCGATTAGGCACTACTTGTCCATAGATTATTATGGCTAACCCCGATTACGGTAGCAACTAATCTATCTTGCAAAACCTCTGAGACTAAAAAGGATGGGTATGTGGAGTGGGGGAAAAGGTTAGGGTATTTTTGGGCTAGTAGTGTATCAGTGAGCCAAGAGTCAAACAAAAAGAAGGTGTAGGTGCCACTATTTGTTAAAACAAAGGAAATTGAGAAGAGGTTTCGGATTTTGATTTTAACAATCTTCTAAAACTAGTTGTTAGCCGAAACCTAAGTGAAATTAGAGTTCAAACCCATGCAACTTTGGCAGCGACTTTGTACCACCAAGTCTAGAAGAAGCCATTCAATATGTCACGTTGTTGGATGAGATGGAAACCATCCTCAAGGAGATTGAAAGTGGAACAAAGAAGATGAATAAAAATGATGGTATAGCTCCACTCAATCAATTGGATTGGATGGTGAAGAAGAGAAAATGGTGGGCGGTCATACAAGCCACCGTGCCGAAGAGAAACCGACAGGTGACGGGGAACAAGTGGGAGAAGGACAAGATCACATGTGATGGCGTGGCAAGCAAAATGTCCGCCACTTGGCATTTTTTCATCAAGGAATTGAAGAAGGAGGAAATGTACAAGATGTTCATAGATGTGCAAAGGGAGAAGGCAAAGTTCAACTGAGAGAGGTTAAACATGGAGAAGAACAAAATAGAATTGGGGACATAAGAGAAGATTGCAAAATGGAAGGGGGAACTTGAGACTTGTGAGAGAGACGGAGGAGTCGAGAATCATGTTACTGGACATAAACATCTTGGATGATGAAGACAAGAAGTGGGTGATCTGCAGGAAGACGATGATCAATGACAACAATAACTGAAGTCTTTGGTTCGTTCGTGTATCGCCTATCTGTGTATGCATTGTTGAATTTTATTTTGGCACGTAATGAATCATCTTTTACTTTGTATCGCTGAATTCATGATGAATTTGTGCTATATGATGGATGTGCATGGATATGGGTATTGGGATATGGGGAGTTTGGTTGTGCAGAAGGAGAAATGAGGACCCGCCCGATGTTGTCTGCGGGCGCGTCCGGGTGCGCCCGGGGATGTATAGGGGCTTGGATATTCCAACTATGGTTGTGATGCTCTTAGACCCCTGAACTCTCTAGGTCTTTCATCCATAATTCTTGTCTGGTTTGCGGTTGCAATTTTGCATCCATAAGAAAATATGACCACCTCCGAATGGAAAACAAAGAAGGGACAAGACTAGCAGA
This sequence comes from Triticum timopheevii, assembly GCA_963921465.1. Taxonomy (NCBI): domain Eukaryota; kingdom Viridiplantae; phylum Streptophyta; class Magnoliopsida; order Poales; family Poaceae; genus Triticum; species Triticum timopheevii. The sequence goes on from OY997264.1 coordinate 354,338,887, forward strand.
AACAAACCTGTGAGCCCCGCGTCGCTCCCCCCGGGGTGACATAGGAGGTGATGAACCCTAGCGCTGCCAGGCCTTTTCCTCCCCTTCTCTACTCCTTGCCGCTGCCAAACTATGCGCCAGCAAGCTCGCACGCCACAAGGATGGTGGCGGCGGGGCGTCCTCCGCATGAGTACAACAGACTAGATGGCCTAGGATCCTTCTTGGTTTCATCAGTCTATGGGTCAGGTTCAACACCAACCAATCCTGCCACCCGTCGTCGCCACCCCTCGGACCTCACCTTCCCAGTAAGAGACCTGCCCTCGATCTGAAGGTTGGTGATCATCACACCTCTAAACTGGTTGTCATCACGCCAACGGGCAGGTGGAAAGAGTGCGTCTTCGGCCTCCAATGGTCCAAAAGGCCGGTAATGATCGTGGAGTTCATAAGGGCCCACGTGCCTTTAAAGTTGTGGGAAAATGGGAGAAGATCCAATCTTTTGAAATAGGGCTCATAGCGACTATCATATCGCATGGCTTCACTACAATTGTGGCCCCTCAGATGTATAAGTGGAGGAACCTACAAAAGGCAAACAGACATCTTGTTACTTCCTTTCAACATATAAATAGTAACAAGAGTCCAAGAATAGAGACAGTTACCCCCCCCCCCCCCCCCCTCCTTCCATGAGCACTGCATGGTGCTTCACTTCATAGGCATCATCAAGGTCAGGGCATTTACCAGGGTCACACATCCTACATAATACATCAAAGTCTAGTTAATACCAAATGTACTGCAGACAATCTCCATATAGAGTTACACCATGTACCAAAAAATACATATAGGCATACTAACACCAACTATCATACACTCGTTGTGCAATTTTCTCTAAAGCCGCTTGCATTGTGCACAATGCTTAAAACTTTTCACCACATTCACATACATACATACATACATACATACATACATACATACACAATCACTATAAATTTTCTCATGATGGCCATGAGTACACATTAACAATATACATTTGAAATTCTCACAAGCTTTTGACAAATTATATCTAAAGTCACAAGCATATACACAACCTCTATAAAAACTAGATGATACCCCGCGCGTTGCTGCGAAACACATGTTGAATACTAAGATCCATACTTGAATCATCAGTTGAAAACTTTAGATTTTTGTCGAAAGTTCATAAAATTGAGACAGACAAAACAACCTTCTATCCAAACACACGTGATTAATGTGAAAAGCCTAATATCACATGGTAACATACAGTAACATAGCATAATTTGGGAGTTATTACACCGAGTCAACAATGGTCCGTACAGAGCTAACGGATTTTAATATTACGTAGATGCATTCCATATAAGGTGGCTGTAATCTATAAATAGAAGAAACTATTTTGCCTTCAGATGGTACTTTTATATATATCTCAACAAAAAGAAGTAATAGTGACCTTTAGTCCAATAAATCAAACCACAACCAACCAAAGGATGTAAACAAATGTAGTAGCAGAAGAATGGACATGCACTGAAAATATGGAGAAACAAAGGATATAAGACATGAGATTCAATCCCATTGATGAAACATGAGATAAAGGTGTCACTATCTCTCACAAACTGAAATGGTTTGTGTTAAAAAAATGCAAACAAATCTGCGCGCGAAGATTTGGTTGAGCGAAGAAATGGTGTGCAATAAAAATGTAAAAGCTACAGGAAGCAAAATATGAGAAGAAATCCATAGCTTTAATACAAATAAATATATTTGATGCGTAATAACATGGCATCGTAGGGTATATACCGGTGGGAATCAATAAGAGAGTCCATGTGGAATGAGCAATCTATCATTAGGTTTGAGGCAAGGTATAGGACGTGCTTACAGTTGTAATCTTAACTAACCATGTAAGCCTTTCTTCTCCTTATATGCACTGGCAATGCTCCTGCAATTATCATCAAAAAAGAGGAAGGAGTATATTATTACAAACATGAAAATGGTACTTCGTTCGTCAGGTGTAGACTATAGCACCAATAGCAAGCACAACCATTAATATATGTTGTCATAACCTGTAATCGAATTCTGATGAAAAAACACAGTATAAATCTGAATCACCTATGAACATATAGACAAATAAACCAAGAAAAAGGAGATCATGCATATTATGGGTGCAATAAATGAAAAGTAGGGATAATACTTCTAGTACTGTATCACTTTGCTCGTCTTACTCTCGGCATTTGCAAAGTTTAGACGTCAACTGAAAAACAAAGGCAAAAGCGCGAGTTTTGCACCGAGGGGAGTGTAGTGTACCTGGTACATGAAGGTTGCATCTTGTTCTTGGATTCAGTGTGTTGGGATTAGATATCCACTTGTATGGAGAGGCGTCTGCACATTAGAATAAATCTAAAACAATGTGGAGATGGAAGGAATTAATATTTAGTATGTCATACTCATTTCACATCATATGCTGACATGGAAATCGCAACATAGAACAAATCAGAACCTTGAGATCAATCAACATCTAAAACTAAAAGATAAGCATCATGCTCACCAGAAATCCTAACGACTTCAAAAGGATGGCGTGGTTGGCCGTGAATAAGCTCCAAAACAATATGATAATTGTGTCCATCCGAGCAAGCTACATGCAGATTGCATCTAAAACTACCAACCATATCGATTCAGGCGTAGCTCCATGGAGGCTAGAGAGGACAACTTGGATCCAGAGGAGGTGTTAGAACATCAATCAAGGAAGGATATTATTTGGGTCGTGGGTGGTGCCCGTGCGGAAGAATGTGAATGGACGGGAATGAAGAGATAACTTTTATTGCTTCCTGGTGGTGAATGGAAATTAATTGCAAATTTGAATAGAAATTATGATGCCTTCGGTTACCAATCCTTGAGGAGAAAGGAATTGAAGTCTGAAAAGCAAGGGGCTAAGGAGAAAAAAATGTGGTAGTACCTGACCTTCAACTCGGCAGACATCGCAGCGGTAGTCCCAAGTTTCATAGCTGTAGAAGCTCAGCTTGCCAAAAATATGTTTCTATTAACACAGTAGAAGGTCGGTGATGGAAGGAGACAAAGTGGTTGCTATCTACAGGTGCTAGCTTGATCCAACGCTTCTCTTTCTGTCAACCTCCATGCCATGACGGAGGCTCTAACTGGCATGACCGCCAAGTGTATGTTCGCCAGAATCATTGCACAATCCCTTAAACCACCATAAAAATCTGCAGAGGGGATGAAGTAGTTGGCTTATGTACAGTCGATGTAACCTTTTTCATGTGAATGAAATATTAAAGACAGAACACCAAATACTGAAGAACAAAGCGCATAACCTTGACCTCCATAGATGTCGCTCGCTGTAGTCATAAGTTCGTCATCATGGCCCACAAATCCATCATCGAAATAAAGGTGTAGGACTTCCTGGGTTCCTCCCCAGATGTAGGAGGTCAGCTTGTAAAAGAAAGGCCACCACTGTCATCGTACAATCTCCACTGTGGAGCCGAGGCGGCACTATCGGGAGCAGATAGATCCATCGCTCTTCCAAGCCGTGCCTATGAACGGAGGCTTTGCCCGGGGTCACTACCAGCCCATCCATGTGGCTGGGGACCTGCCCGACGCGACGTTGACTCCTTGACCATGGCTGGCGTTGATCCATGATAGAAAGATGGGCATGTCCGGCCCCAGTGGCCGCTGCGATTGTAGTGGAACCGATCGGAACAAACCTCCCCAGCAACGCCGGCGGCAGCTTGGCCGGAAGCCTGGAATAGATATAGAGAATGGCGAGGAGGACCAGGGCTTTTAGCCGCAAACAAAATCTCCCGCAACTACCAGGAGGAGGGGAAGGGATGGGAACAGAGAAGATGGGGAGGCGAGAGTATAGGGAGAGGTTATTTATCTTCCAGTAGATGAATGGCTCACGGGGTGAAATACTAATGATTTGTGAAGAAAATCTAGAAAATAAATGATGATGTGGATGGCAAAATCTCCCGCAACTACCAGGAGGAGGGGAAGGGATGGGAACGGAGAAGATGGGGAGGCGAGAGTATAGGGAGAGGTTATTTCTCTTCCAGTAGATGAATGGCTCACGGGGTGAAATACTAATGATTTGTGAAGAAAATCTAGAAAATAAATGATGATGTGGATGACAGCTGAGGTGGATAGGCTGCATGTCAAGAGAAATATGTTAGTGGGGATGAACTATTTAGGTATTATAGATTATATTTAAAGTCACGTGCATACATGTTTCACCAAAAATCACTTGCATACACAATGCTTATATTTTCTCTCTCTAAATCCATTAGTACACAATACCAAATACACTACCACAACAACTAAATATTGCATCTCAACCAAACATATCCCAAACAATCTTTTCAAACCAATTATAAAAAAATAATCTTAGGGTTCCACCAAATACCAAAAATGCAACTAGCATAGTAAGTTTTGATAGAAAAATTTGGAGGAATAGAGCGAGAATACCTCAATCAACTCAGGGAAGCTTAGATAGGTAGCAAGAGAAACTTCCTTCCACGGACAAATCGGGCTCCTAGGCTCCTAGGCTCCTAGGCGACTCAAAGGCAATTTTGCGCCGGTGGCCACTCCGACCCCAGCGGCCACCACCCTCTCCCTCCTGTCGGCGGCCACTCCGGCCACGGTAGCCACCATACCCTCACGATGGCTCCCTTTGCCCTCAACTTTGATCGTGGCAGAAAATTTCAAGTAGATATGAGATCCAAGTTTGGGCACCCAGTTGTGTTTTCACCTGGTTTTCGTCAACGGAAATTCATCTTGGTGGTTTCCTTCTGCCGATCAACTTTCATGCTTGACGTGCACACGCTTAGTGTTTCCCTCCTTGCTATGTTTGGTGGATATGCTCAAGGCTTTAGGGTTCATCTTTTGAGGGATAGGACTTTCAAGTTTTCAGTTGCTTCAAAGTCTGTTGGTTTTGAGATCTACAATGCGGGTAGAAGTGTTGAAAAAGATTTTGAGGTGGTTTTTAGCTTGTGGAACTTTGGAGGTCTGCAATGGCTTAGGGAAGAAGTTTCTTACTACAAAGAGCTTGATAATGACTGGACCTTGGTTGGCCGACATGGCAAAGTTGTGTCAAGCAACTCCGGTGATCACCGGAGCTACAAGTTAGTGGTCAGAGACGGCATATCGGTATTCGAGCGGTTATCGAGGCCCATTCAAGTCGAAGAGACTCAAGGAGAGGCTTTGAATTCGATCGCTGTTAATTCTGATTTAAATAGGTCTCATAACCAGACCCAGGCTCCTCAACGTGCAAATCCTGGCACGTACGTTATGTGTTATGCATGTGGTGGTCATGGGCACGTCGCACATAACTGCATGGTTCCTAATCTTCTTGGGCTGTGGCCTTTTATTCAGTTTAGCTCGTTTCCTTGTCCACCTCATCAGGCCTGGCCCGAGGGTGCGGTGGATGCTTTGTTTAAATGTGTTGGGCCAGCTATCCCGATTAGGCAGGTCTCATCATTTAAGGAGCTGGTCAAGGACCTATTTCCAAATTTCCAGCCGAGACCACTGCCTTGCTCCTCGCATTCCTCTACTCTTACCAACTCTGCTTCCACCTCGACGAGCTCGCCATCTTCTTCGTCATCACCGGCGCAGGTGTTGGTGGTCCGCACCCCGGAAGTGACACCAATGGCCAACAATCCAATAGACCATGTTCCCTTTGTCCCCCATGGTTTTCAGATTCTCAAAGTCGAAGGGCGTACGGGGGTTTCCAGGGCAATCTTGCTGCACAGACCAAGAAGGCACGAGGATTGGGCGATTGCAACTATTCAGCCACATCCGAATGAGGTATTTTTCCCTAATGTCAGAGAGGTTGTGAGGAGTTTTTTCAAGGTGTGGAGCAAGTAGGGTTCTGGGGAATCCAGCCATATCCCTTCGGTGAAGCTTATGTCCAGCTTATGCATGTTAGAGATAGAGACTGGCTTATCAGACAGAGCCCGCACCCATTTGGACATGTTTTTATCTCATTCACTAAGCACAATGAGGGCAGGAACTGGCATTGGATTCATTTCAATAGAACCTGCTGGTTACTTTTTGTTGGGGTTCCTTTTTACTACTATAACACTGAAGATATTACTACTGCCATTGCTAAGTGGGGTAGAATTATAAGCTGGGAAAGGGAGGATGCTTTGAGAGGAAAGATTTTAGTGAAGGCCAGAGTGACTGATCTCATTGATATCCCAAAAAGCATTAGATGGTCTAAAGGAGAGTGTTTTGAAGAGGAATCCTGGACATGTTTAGTGGATGTCCTTTTAGAAGAAATGATGGGTGGGGGCCCTACTGATGAGGATCCTATTCCACCTCCTGGAGTGGACCCACACCCAGTGCCTCAGCATGCCAATGACTTCCCAGGTTTTCATGCAGTGCCTCTTAACAATGAATCAGCTCAGAATGATGATTGGGATGCCTGGGAGGATCAGGAAGAGCAAGGACACTAGGCTTTTCCTCAAGCCAACAATCAGGTGCCACCACAGCAGCAAGCAGAAATGTCAATTCTCCAGGAGGACGGTGCTCCCAATAGCAGCATTACAACCACAGTGTCTCTGTCTGATGGGATCTGGTCTAATACTCACACTGCTAGTGAGGAGGTTAATCAGGGAGCACCTACAAATCATTTGGGCATGGAACTACAAAATATCCTACTTGCTTATCATGCAGATGAGGAAGAGGATGATGCTCAGTTAGCAAATAATAACCAAGATGCTTTTCAGCAGCAAGGGGAACTGAATATTCAAGTGCCTGTGGTTGCTGTTCATCAACCTGCTCTTGTGGAGCCTTTTGTGGAAGCCCTTGGTGATGGGGGTTTACTTGAACCTGATGTGCCACAAGTAGAGTTTAGTAATGGTAGTGATAATGCTGCTAATAACATCAACGACATTCCTTTGGTGGCTAATTCTGTGGTTGCTGCCCAAGAGCCAGAGCAGTGCCAGGACTTAGCAAATAGGGCTGATATTAAAGGCAAAGAAGATGTTCCTATTCCCCAGGTTGGCACATCTTCTGGTTTAAATAAGCAAGGTATGGAGGGTATTTCTTTTCCAAACTCTCCCAACTTGTTTACCATCCAGAAACTTGTTGAATCTCATACTTTGGATATTATTGATGGGGCCCATTTGATTTCTGAAGAAGGTCTGGACTTATGGATTCAGCACTTTGCTCTAGCTACTCAGGGAGAAGTTAACACTTTCAAACTTGACATTCCAGTAAGTTGGTTCAACTTCATAATTCACTTGCTTGTGACTCCTGACAAATTTGGCTGGACAATGCACCTGCTAAAATCTGAACTGTGGAATATGCTTACTGCTAATTGTGAATCTGAAGAAACTATTTTGTTTCTTATACCTGATGGATGTGCTACTACTCAGGCACAAAGTTGCAAAGAGATTATGATGGGCTTGGGCAAGGAAAATGAGGTCATTAGCCCTGCTGCTCACTCTTATAGTGGAGCTGGAAGCCCTTTAAAGCAAGTGTCTCCTAATAAGGTGATAATCCTGCCTCTAGGAGAAGCTGTCTCAAAGAAAAGGAGGGACAAAGAACCTCTGGTGGAAACTGAGGTAGGAAGAAGTGATAGAATTAACAAAGATAATAATGGTTATAGAAGGAAATCATGTGATGCTAAAACTTGCTTACCTTGCAATGCTATACCTCCAATTGTGCAAAATAAAGTGGTCAAAAACTGACAAAAGCTTTCTACAAGGTATCTGAGGAAGAACTACAGGATAAGCTTTCTAAAAGGCCCAAGAAGAAAGGTCAGGAGGATGTGGCCAAGGTTTCCAAGGCCACTAGAGCTACAAACCCCTCCAAGATTGTGCAATGATGTGCTCTCCACTTAGTAGTAGTCACAGGGTAGCAATTATGATAATGCCTAGTATGTTTGGTGGTACCGACATGTATGTTGTGGTTAATGTCTTCAGAACTTGTTGTATGTCTGATTATGAGACTTGGTGGACCCTTTTGAATCGTGGTCTTTTGTTTATAAAGGTTGTAACTTGGACCTGTTGCTTGTTTGAGGACATTGGAATTGCATTGAGTTACTTTGGAAATGTTATGTCACATCTTCTCATTCTATGGCTAAGCATTCATCTCTTTACTTGTAACTGCCTGCTTGAACATATAATGCTCCACAGATGTGCAATTTCTAGTAGTGTGTATATAGCTCAGCTTGGTTTTTATATCAAGAGATGGTTCCTGGTATATCAGATTAAACTCCAACTGGTTTATAATGAGTAGAAACAGATCCTAGAATGTAAGGGGTTTGAATGCACTAGAGAAATGGCTATCTATTAGACAAAAAGTTGAGGAAAGTATTGTTGGTATCCTATGCATTCAAGAAACAAAAAGAGAAATCTTTGACCTTCCATATGTTCACAACTTTTGCCTACAGAGATTCAACAAATTTGAATACTTGCCATCAATTGGGGCTTCTGGAGGTATCCTTACTGCTTTGAATGGCTCACTCTTTTCTGGTGAAATGCTCTTCCATAATAAATTCTCTTTAACCTTGCAGTTCACTTGCAACACCACTTTAAAATCTTCGATTCTCACCAACATCTATGGGCCCTGCAACTCTGAAGAAAAAATGGAATTCATTGATTGGTTCAGTAATATTCAAATGCCTGATGATGTGGACTGGATAGTCATGGGGAATTTTAATTTCATTAGATCACCTGAGGACAGGAACAGACCTGGGGGATGTCAATCAGATGTTACTATTCAATGAGTCTATTAGCAACTTGGGGTTAATTGAACTCCCTCTTAAGGGTAGACAATTCAGCTGGAGCAATATGTAAGACAACCCACAGCATGAAAAATTGGACTGGTTTTTTACTTTTGCAGCCTGGATGACAAGCTTTCCTGACACCACTGCCCTTCCATTAGCAAAACCAGTTTCAGATCATCTACCCTGTGTCATTAAAGTTGGCACAAGCATTCCCAAGTCAAAGGTTTTCAGATTTGAGAATTATTGGTTAAAACACAGCTCCTTTAAAGATATTATTCTAGCAGCCTGGAATATCCCTGTTGGTTTTACAGACCGAGCCAAGAAAATTAATGCCAAGTTCAAAATTTTGAGAAGAGCACTAAAGCTTTGGGGAAAAAGTTTGTGTTGTCTTAAAAAGTAGATTGAGGAACTAAATGAATGTATCTACATGTGGGACTTCTTGGAGGAATACAGAGACCTCACCTTGTTTGAGAGCAATTGCAGAACTTTATTGAAAGAATTCTTATTGACAGTTCTCAGCAATCAGAAGATCTATTGGAAGCAGAGAGGCAAAATCAAGGGTGTGAAATTTGGAGATGAGAACACCAAATTCTTCCATACAAAGGCTTCAATTAATCACAGACATAACAAAATTGCCATGCTCCTGAATGAGGACCAAGTGGAAATCACTGACCATGAAGGAAAAGCTGCAATTCTGTGGGAGGCTTTCAGAAAGAGATTAGGTCATTCCAATGGCCATACCATGCACCTTAATCTAAAAGATTTATATGATAATAGAGTGGATCCTCAACTCTTTAAAGAACTTGAAAAGCATTTTACTCAGGAGGAAATTGATGAGGTTGTGAAGAACATACCCACTGATAAATCACCAGGTCCTGATGGATTTAATAATGAGTTTCTTAAAGCTTGTTGGGATATAATCAAAGAGGATGTTAATGCACTTATTATGGCCTTTCATGCTGGTAATGTTAACCTTGAGAGCATAAACACTTCATTCATCACACTCATCCCAAAAAAGGAAGTGCCAGTTTCTCCTAATGATTTTAGACCTATTTCATTGCTTAATGGAGTGCTCAAAATTATTACAAAACTACTAGCGAATAGGCTCCAAAAAGTGATCCTCAAAATGGTGACATCAATCAGTATGGATTTCTAAAGAACAGAGTGATTCAAGATTGTCTTGGTTGGGCTTATGAATATATTCATCAGTGGCATAGATCAAAAGAAGAAATGCTAGTTATCAAGCTGGATTTTGAAAAGGCCTCTGACACTATTGAATATCAGGCTATATTTGACATTCTCAGAGCAAAGGGATTTGGGGAGAAGTGGATATCTTGGATGCAATTACTTTTCACATCTGCCTCATCAGTTGTCATGTTAAATGGTGTCCCTGGGAATAAATTCTATTGCAGAAGAGGAGTCAGGCAAGGGGATCCTTTGTCACCTTTAATTTTTGTGTTGGCAGCTGATATGCTTCAATCAATTCTGAACAAAGCTATGAGAAGAAATCTTATTACTCCACCAATTTAGGTTAATTCTTGCCCAGACTTCCCAATAGTTCAGTATGCAGATGATACTTTGGTCCTGATGCAAGCTAATGCTAGACAGCTAATCTACCTCAACGCTCTATTAAACACCTCTGCATCAACTATTGGATTAAAGGTAAATTATGGGAAATCAATCATGGTACCCATAAATATTGCAGAAGACAGAGTTAGCATTTTCACAAACACTCTGCAATGTGCCAGGGATAGTTTCCTTTTACTTATCTGGGACTTCCATTGGGGATTTATAAACCAACCGTGGACCAGTGTTTGCCTCTAGTCAACAAAATTGCTAAGAGAATTGCTGGGATCTCTACTTATATGACTCAAGCAAGAAAGGTGTTGTTAGTTAAATCTGTCCTGGCATCCCTAGCAGTTTATTTCATGTGTTGTTTGGATATCCCTATCACTATTAAACAACAGATCATTAAATATTTGAGGCATTGCCTTTGGAGAAGTCCTGACATGGGAGATCGAAGACCAGCACTGGTGGCATGGACTACTGTGTGCAGACCAAAAAATCAGGGTGGTTTGGGAGTCATGGATATATTTACACAAAACAAGACTTTGCTCATGAAAAACTTGCACAAATTCTATAATAGACATGATGTTCCTTGGGTGAATCTCATTTGGGAAACTTATTACAGAAGTGGACAACTCCCCGGAGATCAGAAAGTGGGTTCCTTCTGGTGGAAATCAAACCTGGCCCTTATTGATCAGTTTAAAGCCATAGCCAGGTGCAATGTGGGTGATGGTAGAAGTGCTTTGTTTTGGGATGATATGTGACACTAATTTGTTCTCAAGCACAAATTTGATCATCTTTACTACTTTGCTAGAGATCCACTCACTAGTGTGCAACAAGTGATAAATACTGAATATCTTCAAGACCTATTCTACCTGCCTCTCACTACACAAGCATATGAGGAGTTCTTACAAATGGAAGACATATGCATCTCTTTAAGGCAATCTGATTACTTGGATGCAATGGATACTTGGAGTTACATATGGGGTAATGAATTTTATTCTTCCATTAAAGCATACAATGTTTTGATTGGTCACAAGCAAACTCCACCTCATTTCAACTGGATTTGTAAAAGCTCATGTCAACCCAAACACAAAGTATTTTTCTGGATGCTGCTCCATGATAGACTAAATACAAGGAACCTTTTAAGAAGGAAAAACTTTGTATTGGAAGCTTATAATTGTGCAATGAGGGGTTGCCAGTAGGAAGAAACATTGCATCACCTTTCTTGGGGTCGTCCTTTTGCTATCAGATGTTGGGATTTCATATGCCCAACCAGAACCCCAAACTTATTAGTACTGGAGGCGTATCAAGAAGATCATTATATTAGGATCGTGGGCCATGTGGATATCAAGAAACAACAACAAAAATTGAGAATATCACACCATCATTTCAAGGCTGGAAATTCATATTCACAGAGGAACTAAAACTCCTCAAGTACAAGATGAAGAAGAAATATGAAGTGCAATTCTCTGCTTGGTTGAAGACCTTGTTGTAATTGAGCTACTTGTTGTTTTAGAGGCTTTTAGTTCTTTTATTATTAGATCTTTTTTAGTCTCTTTAGTTCTTTTTGTTTCTTTAGTTTCTTTTCTTCTTTTTTGGGCTTACCTCAAGCCCTTACGACATCTTTTTGTTTCTGCATTTATTAATAAAAGTTGCAGTGGGGTTTTACCCTACTGTTTATAGTCAAAAAGGGAAGCTTAGATCCACGGATTTTGGCAGTCAAACGAGTGGATCTGGGGAGGATTTGGCAAAGAGGGGAGAGAGGGTGTCGCATCTATTCTTCATGCGAGATGTGGCAGACAAACCTGTTGTGGGGCCACGAGTGGACTAGGCCCCACCTGCGGCACCATCGCCACTTACATATGCAGGTAAGAAACGCTGGGGTCAATGGCATTTCTAGAAATACCCGACGGTGTTTGACGTTGCACGCTGGCACATAGGCAGACGCTGCCAGATCGGGAAGTTCGAAAGAGGTTATTTTGTGCTAAAGATTACTTGCAAGGTTTTTTTCGAGAGTACGCCAAAGGCATACCATATTTTTATAGAAGGCAAAAGACAATTATAAGAGACCACCACTTGTTGTGAACAACAAGCATAGTACAGACTCTACATCTGAGCTAATCCGAAGAAAAACCACCACACAAATTAAAAACACAACGCAAAAAAAAAACTTTCCCTAAGAACAACAACAAAGCCGCGTCTCAACCAAACACTGGTCAACTCGAAGAGCAACAACTACCACCGAACTCCCCTTGCTGACACACCAATCACCCTTAAATGCCTAAAAGGAGATGACGAGTGGGTGGCGGGACTTGGTCGGTCCTGAGACAACCATCATCTTAGACTCACCGGCGCCGCGTATATAGCACCGAAGAAGATCTAATCGGACCAGCAGCGAGCACCGAAGAAACCACACAACGAACCTCCAGGCCATGTCTCCACACATGATGCTCCCAAGAGAGGGATGGCGCCAAGACGACGCCATCGCCGATCCGAGATGAACCAAGGCTTTTGCCCGGAGACAACAATCCAAGTTAGGAGGAGGAGATGCCGACACTAGTGACGCCTCCAAGGAGAGTAGTGACACCTGCAGGCGCCATCGCCCCCAACACCGACCAAATTCAGGTAAGATTTTCATCTATGTCGCACATCTCCACACTCCACATCGGAATGAAGCACACTATCCATGAAAGGCCGCTCTGCTGTAGCCGCAACACCTCGCCATCCTGGCCATAACCATCCAACACATCGGCCCAGCACGGCCAAGGGAACGCAACCCAACTTTCAACTCCCAAACAACCAAGAAAAATCGCAGCTTTGGACCTCCAACACAATACAGGTCCACCTGTATTGATAATAATAAATTGACGCACTGGCCCACCTGTATTATGTTGGCAAATTTTAAAACCAAGTTGGGCCTTGCTGGAAGAGTTCATTCCTAAGTGATTGGTCAGGGGGTTCCCATACACCCACATGTGTTAGTTGCGCTCATCAAGGAATACAACACCTGTATGACGGAAACTAGGGCAGCAAGAGTGGAACAAAACACCAGGCAAAAGGCCGAGCCTTCCACCCTTTACCAAGTATATAGATGCATTAGTTAAATAAGAGATATTGTGATATCCCGTGATATCCATGTCCCAACATGGAGCAACCTACGACTGCACCTGCAACTAGCAACGCTATAAGAGGGGCCGAGCAAGCGGTAACATAGACAAACAACGATTTGCTGGGAGGGTGAAAAGGGTTAGAGGTTTATCATGGCAATTTGGGAGGCTTGACAAACAAGTGCTAGGTAGCGTGACATAGCGATAGCATCAAGACAACTAGCAAGCAAAGATAGTGGTGATATCGAAGGTAATGGTCATGTTGCCTGAAATCCCCCTCGAAAGAAGATCGAGTCCATGAAGTAGACGAACCAACGTAGTCGAACGAATCCTCACAATTGCAACGAAATCGGGGCTATCGAGAAGAAGCGCAACCGGGAAGAAGCCAGCAACACTGTAAACACACAAGCATAAACAAGACATGATGCACAACCAAGTATTAAATGTTGTTACTCATGGCAAAGATGATGCATGAAAGAACCCCACATCAAGCAAGTTTAAATGAGACCAAAAACAACCACTACAAAAAAAATACACTTCCGTGATGATACGTGTTTGTCACAGTAGGTCGCGTTTTTTGTCATGCATGTACATCCATGACGATTTTATGACAGAATCAAGATAGTCATACCTATGCTGTCGTAGAAGTGTTCCATGACATTACCAAAATTATCATCATGGAAGTGTCCACTTCCATGACGATAAATCGCGCGTCACAGAAGTGCTTTCGTCAAGGGTGACCGACACGTGGCATCCATCGTAACAGAACGCCGTTAAGCTATCGGGTCGGGTTTTGGATCCGATAACCCGTTAATAGCACTGACCAATGGGAAATTTGCACGTGTAAAATTCTTATTGGCCGGACGAAACACGTGTCAGCTCGTCAGTGGGCTAGATGGGCGCCTATGATATGTCGACACATGCCACGGCCCACCACTGGCCCATTTAGCTTACAAGCCGGCCCGTTTGACTTGGTCAAAAGTTAACGGGCTGGCCCATGAAAAGCCTGTTAACGGTCTCTAAGCAAATAGCCCATTTTACGGCCCGTTAACTCATGGCCCGTTAGGCCCTAAAGGAAATCAGCCCAACAACGTCATGTGGGCCATCGAATATAACACCAGCCCATTTCACTTTCGGCCCATGTATGGCCCACGACGTCTTTCGGCCCATATGAGGCCTTCGTATCTTTCGACCCTTTACAGGCCCACGGTGACTCTAGCCCATAATGAACAGTAATTTTCTTTGTACCCGTTAATGGCCCATGATTTACATGGGCCGTTTCCAGCCCGTGTTAGCTTTCGGCCTATTGATGGCCCATACGTTCGTGGGCTCCTTTTCGGCCCTCAATTACTTTCGGCCCGTTACTGGCCTGTTCCCCTAATGGGCCAAATTCGGCCCATGGCAAGAGTCGGACTGTTACTGGCATGTTCCCCTAATGGGCCGAATTCGGCCCATGGCAAGAGTCGACTCGTTACTGGCATGTTACCCTAATGGGCCAAATTCGGCCCATGGCAAGAGTCGGCCCGTTTCTGGCCTGTTAACCCGTTGCGCCGTTTCCAGCCCGTCCTATATTCTGGCCCATTAACGACCCGTTATGCCTGTGACAGAATTAAGCCTTTGCAGTCCTACGGCCTGTTAACGGCCCATTACCATGCTGGACCGATACCAATTATGCCCGATTACGGCCCATGTAGACCCATTTATCCGACGGCCTGAGGCCCACCGATTACAGGCCCATTTATCGACGGCCCATAGGAGACCCATGGATCATACAGCCCGTATATGGCCCATGGTAGTTGCGGCCACTAGAAAACCAGGGAAAAAGAAGACTAGGAAATAAATAAGGCCGAAACTAATGCTAGGCTATTAAGGCGATTGCACAGATTACATCCACTCGGCATCAAAGATCGCCACCAGTGCAAATATAGGGACACCCTACACTATACAAAAATGGCTTGCTGTTTTCTTCAGCCGGTGGCTGCATGTTAAGAATAAATTTTGTATCGCAGCAAAACAAATTACAACTATATAACAAAAGGAAGGTTGGCATAAAACTTAACAATCTAGCAGATAAATGCACCACAAGAAGTTCACAAGCTCGGTTCATTTGACCTGACTGTTACGTTTTCATGCTGTATTGTCGGATGGAGCACCATAACCCTCGCCTTCATTTCCCCTAGGCTCCTAAACAACATAGCAAATGTCTGATAGTCTGGTTTCAAAACCATGCATATCTTGACGACATTGAGCAACGTTTCTCCTTGTTTCACAAAGGGCCTCTGTTAGGGAATGGACTTGTGTCTGGAGCGGAGATACAACATTGCTTTGAGCTTGCATATCTTGATCATGAGGCAGTTTGGACGATATTTCCTTAACAACCAACCCAGTATTACGCAGGAACGTGTTTTTGGCACTGTTAGTGGACAGGTACTGACCCACTGCAGCAAGAGCTGACATTGCGGTTATAGTTGCCTCGCCACCTTCAGAAGGTGGCGGTTCCACCATTTTTTCCATAGCTTGCTGAAAAGTTGAGGTTTTACATTATTAGTACCAGAACAGAAGATATTAAGGAGGCAGGAAAACCAAACAAAATAGCTTTGGTCTATATACAGAACTTATTCTGGTGAACCCATGTAAAATATTAGTTGTATTTTATTGCAAAGTACATAATAAAACCAGGTTCCAAACATATGACCATGTACCATCGCTAATGTATTGTCTATTTCTTCACATTGTATTGATGGCTAAGGATAAAGAGACGAAGTTTATAATACGATAAGCATAGTATGACATCATTCATATCACAAAACAACTGAGAACAGACAAACAGGCAATTGTAACATTGTGTGGGCAAGTCCAGCACGGAACTAGATTACGCGTCAAGATCAAAGGAACATCACTCCTCTCTTTTAAACCTTGTAAGGTGCAATGATACGCTAAGACAATTGTGTATAGAATTGAAAAGAGTAATAGACATTGGCTGCAAACCATGCAGTTCAAGGCACAAGTCAGAGTAAGTAGTAGTTAAAAGGCATGAGGATTAAGGACTTACAACAACGGCTTTGACTGGTGTAGTCATGCCCTTCTTCTTGCTGGTGTGACAGTCCTTGAACATTTCCACAGCGTTTGGTTCAGGTACTTTTTGGTCCTTGCGGGCTTTCCTCTGCATTTCAAACAAGTCAATATAGATCTGATAATATGGTACAGCGAAAAGAGTGAAACAATAGCTAATTACAAGAGCCTCGTAGTGTGCAATATAGCTACGAGATCCTGTCGTCTGTTGGAATTTCACTTTCGTACGGTTGGCCTTGTTCTTTGAACAGTTCACCTACAAGAAGATAGATTTGTGTGGCACATGCGTAAATAGGACTTCAACATGTGATCTGATCACATATATATAATGTACCTGATACTTCGGATCAGACCAGTGTTTAACAAGGCCCCTCCAGTCTTCATCCGATATATTTTCCACTGGAGATGTTTGGGAAAGTTCACTATTAGCCTTGCCTTCAAAGTGAGTTTTCCTCAAGTTATACCGATACTATCGCAGAGCAGACTTGAAAACATGGGTGCAAGCTTGTCTGGTGGCATCATCTTGGCTATCCAACTTGAACCTCATCTGTTGAAAATTATGGGAGTCTCATTATCAGCAACCTAGAAAGTATGGGACAGAGCAAGACGATATTACTAGTTTCCATACATAACCATACTTACAGATAAATGGTCGAGGAAGGTGTTGAACTGGGTTTCGTCATTCCTGTACTAAATCCATGTTGGGAGGATACGTACATGACACCTAACGGCAACCGCTGCCTCTGATACTAACTTGGCTGACTCTGTAGCATCACGTGACCTTTTTAAACCTGCCTCAAAACGGATCTCCATTCTTCCTCCTCTAGATTTAGTTAGCCTATCGAGCATTATCCCTGATGTCTGTTTCCTCTTGCTCCTAGGTGCTAGTCCAACAACGAACATAGGAAGTGTTAGTGTACATCAAACTGTGAGACTACATATAAAGAAGCATGCAACTGTAACTTTACTCCAGCAACTACCTTCTTTCTGTTGAAGCTCACAAGGTTCATATGATATTGCCAACTCGTCTTGTGTCAAGAGTGCTTGGGAAGTAGTGTCAGGTGGCAGGGGAGCTTGGGAACGTGCTGCTAGCTCAGTTGACGCACGAGTATGTCGTGCAACTGGTAGTACTGTGGTAGGTGTTGCAAGAACTAGGGCTGTCTCTGCTTGTTTGGTGGCAGCTATTTGTTTCTGTTTGGCTTTTTTTGCAGCTCGTGTAGCATGGGATGCCATGTTTGTAGAATTTTTCGCTGGACTTTCACCTTCTATTGCACCATCTGTACCAGCAGAATCTGCAGGATTCATCCGCTTCTCATTCCCTGCCATTCTGTGTTTCTTCCTCTTTCTTTGTGCCATGTTAAGTCAAGCCGACAAGAAAAACGAATAACAGTTTAGTTCTTCAGAACAAATTGATGCGTGATGCAGACGAACTGAACTTTGATGTTAGACAACCACATGATAGGAGGATGTAATATGTATGAAAAACAGGACGGAAGAGATAACCAGAACTATGATGTATAAACTAAGAAGAAGACATTTCACCAAATTAGAAGCAATGCAATGGAAGGTAGACACCATATGAAAGATGCTACAAATATCGCTCTGCCAAGTTAACAGTGTCTCAGCATAAATGGCGTTTAAACAAATGTGAAGCAGTACAAGAAATAAATCATATGCAAGATGCAAACAACATCACACTACCATGTTAGAGGTCTCTCGTCATTAGTGCCATTGCATATTCACGGCATTGCATATTCACAGCTTATGATGTGTAAACTAAGGAGAAGGCATTTCAATAAATTAGAAGCAATGAAAGCTAGGCACCATATGAAAGATGCAACGAATATCACTCTACCAAGTTAAAGCTGTCTCGTCATAAGTGTCATTTCAACAAATTAGTAGTACAAGCTAGAAAAGAATGTGAGATGTAACCTATATCACACTCTGAAGTCAAACGTGTCTTATGATAAGTGATTGTTGCAGGTTACACAACAGTAGTAATTTGATGTAAGAACATGGTGTGATAGACAGATATTGTATGTTCTAGAAACAGGAACACGTGTCTTATTCAAGTATAATGTGTAAAGTAAGCAGATGAAATTCAACGAAATTAGAAGCAATGCAAGCTAGACATCACACATAACATGCAACCACATATAACAGTGCCAAGTTAGAGGGAGCACCAGTGATGCTGCACTAGGGGAGACGTGCTCATCATAAACACAACTTTGTTGTGTGTCTATGCATGTGTTGTCTTGGAAATCATCTTGGGGATGTGGAGGAGTAGAAACTGTAGAGGCCCTCTGTTCAGAAGGAGCACCTTTATCCGTTGCCTTGCTAACTTCCTTCCGCTTTATTGATTTTGAATTGTCAAGTAAAACCGACAAGAAAAAGCAATAAAATTCTCTCTTCAGAACTCATGCATGCATGATACTGACAATCACTACTTTGATGTAAGGCAAACACATGATACCAGGATGGAACATGTATGAAAAACAGGACGGCATGGCATGTTCACAACTGTTTGTGTAAACTAAGCAGAAACCATTCCAGCAAATAAGAAGCAATGCAAGCTAGACACCACATGAAAGATGCAACCAATATGACTCTGCCAAGTTAAAAGCGTCCCATCATAAATGGAATTTCAACAAATTAGAAGCAGCACATGCTATAAATCATATGAAAGATGCAACTAATATCGCACTACATATACTAAAGGTGTCTCGTCATATTGATTGATGCGGGATACAAAAAAACAATAGTTTTATGTAAGGACATGCTTAATAGACAGATGTACTATGTACCAAATATAGGAAGGAATGTCACATTAACAGGTATAATGTATAAGCTAAGCAGACTAGCACATGCAGTTTAACCAGATTGGAAGAATTACAATCTAGACACCATATGCAACATGCAACCACATATCACGCTGCCAAGTTAGAGCAAGCACCTGCGATGCTAGTGTAGGGGAAATGTTGTAATCAACTACAAAGCTACGTTCACTATCTTCATCAAGCATTTCTGTTTCTTGAGAATCATGTCGGGAGGCTGATGCTGCATTCTTTAAATGAGGAGTAGTCCCCTTGCCTGCCTGCCTCGTCATAAGTGATTGATGAGCGATACACAAGAACATTAGTTTGATGTAAGAACATGGTTAATACTCAGATGTACTAGTATGTACCAAAAACAGAAAGGCATGTCATATTCAAAGGTATAATGTGTAAGCTAAGCAGATGCAATTTAACCAAATAGGAAGCAATACAAGCTAGACATCCGGCTGGAGTGGTGAGCATGATCATCTAGGACCTGAGAGCCTGGTGGGAGGCGGGCTGCTTCGCCACCATCGCAGCTTTTTAGTTGGCTTCCAGGTGATGCCTATCTTTGCTGGGCTTGTCACTGGCTCGGCCAGTGCCTTGACTAGCTATTTGTCTTCTGGTGCTCATGGGATGGTGGTTCATGTAAAAAAAATTATCTTTCCTTATCTTACCGACTTCGGCCTTTCGAATACAAGCTAGACACCATATGGAACATGCAACCACATATGACACCGCGAAGTTAAAGCAAGCACCTGGGATGGTGGTTCATTGCGAGCGAGGTCATCAACTCCAGAGCTACGTTTACCGTCTCCATCTGCTGACACTGCACCCTTTATAGCGCTGTAACGTGTCGTGCATACCCGCGAAGAAAGCTGGCGCGACTTCTCTCTTTTCTTTGCTGCTTCTCTTTCAGCAGACTCTGAAATACCCTTGCATAAAAACACAATAGTGAGAGTATGGGTGAAGTGTGTGCAGAACTAGTGCACTGTAAAAGTAGCAGATAGCAGGTGGCTGTAAAATAAATGACAGGAGACATATGATAGCTCTATAACATTGCATGGCAAACAAAATTAGATTCTGCTCCGTATGATTTTGTAATATATGAGCACAGGAAATGCAGGTACTCCTCCAGCACACCACCACATGTGGTCATATCTAAGATAACAGTCGACTCAAAATAAATAGGTCAGTCTATTTTTTTAATGAACCGTCCGATCTATAAGGAACGGGCAGATGGCCTTCGTCTACCTCCCGCCAGTCACTGTTGACGATCTTTCTCGAACCGCCAGCGACCACCGGCCCAGACCCCTGCCTCCGCCGCCTCGCCCTCCCATCGACCTCACACCACCGCCGTGCTTGGCAGCGCCCCCAGGACATCCCTTTAATCCCGACCGATCTCCAGATCGGGCGCCAGTAGCTCTAGGCCGCACACGCCCCTAAGATAGACACCAAGGCGCTGCTTCCCCGGCGTAATAGGCGTACTAGCGCCTATTACGCCGGGGAATGCTTCCGTTAATTGGGAATCAACTAGCCAGAAATTGAAATTCAGGGGGGCGACGGACCTCTAGCTAAGGTGAAATAGTATATGAGGAGAAACCTTGTGCATTGCGAGTTACTAGGAACATCTAGTATCAAGAAGAAGCGGTCAACTAGTGTCTTCTGTGGGATGAATACCGTGCAACCAGAGACGTAAGATTTGCACGAATAAGGGAAGAGGAGTACCTTTTTCGGTTGCCGGTGTGGTCACCTCCACATGTCGCGCCGATCTTTTTCTTTTTACCGGGGAAACCGATGTTCTGGAGGGTGCAGGCTTGGACGAACCCATTGACAAATTGTTGACTGTGTTGTCGTGGCCGTATGTTGGTGGAGGAGAAGCAGATCCGAGGCGGCGAAGGATGGCGTAGCAGGAACAACTCCGGTGCGGTGGAGGGTGGCGAAGTTGGAGCGGCAGCGGTGAGGCGCAGGACGGCGTGGCTGAACTGGCTCGGGTACGGACGGCTTGGCCTTGACTTCAACTACTAGCCATGGAGGGCGTTGCGGTTGAGGTTGCGGTGGACGACGACGTCGGGGTATCGGCTCCGGCGTGATGGAGGAGGGCGGCGGTTGATGGGTGGGATGGGGTGGCGAACGGAGGACGTCGGGGTTTCGCGGCTGGTGGAGAGGTAGTTTTGGCGCCCACGGAGTACGAATGGGGAATCGGGCGGGTGGGAGGAACCATGTTTCGGTCTGGGGCGCGCTTGTTTTTGGCTTTTTTGAATAGAAGATGGGACGCGCTTGTTTGAAATTTGGGGAAAGTACAAACTTTGCCCCCCTCTTAAATTTCGGACCTACTGCGGGTCGGGGGTAGGTTGGTAATCCCAGGTGTCCCAAATAGTGGGCGGGAGCAATTTCGGCCGCGCGCAGGTGTGCTTAGGCCATTGTGTATGAATGCTTCTCGGAGGCGGTTGCGTGGCGTCTAGATGAAGCTACAAACCTACCCCAGTTTAGACCTTTGGACGTCGGGCCGGTAGGTTTCACGGGTCGGAGTTATTAGAAAAGTAATTTCCTTGTACTACCAAACATTGGTCTCACGTGGTTTCGGGCGAGTAGAGGCTCTTTTGGCTCTTCGTTCAAAATTTTGAAACACAAGCATTCACATTTAGAGTACTCTTGAACTATGAGGATTGACCTAAATAGACAACATTATATTTGACCTTGTATGTTTGAAAACCTCATTAAATTATCCGCTTCTTTTTGAAATTTTGACACTTGAAAATCCTATAACTACGATTATTTTGGAATGGAGGAGCTAAATTTGAATCTATTTTGTACACGACTACATATGCTATTATGTACAAAATCAGAGCAAAGATTGGTGCCCCCATAATTTAGGTATGGTTTACAAATGCCATGATATCAAATTCAAATAATTGAATGGACTTCATGTTGAATTCGATTTTTTTAAACCACCTTAAGTTGAATTCAAATGTATGCTAGTTCATAGGTAGCTATTTATAATGTCCATTGTGTAACTTTCGTATGTATAATGTGCTTTACACACACAACATGAACTATACTCACGTTTATATTCGATTGCTAAAGCGATGAATTGTCTGAAGTTCAAAATACTAACTATGTGGATCAATTGTGTCGAATAATAACATGGACATGCTCAAATTCGATAGAATCTAGATGTATGATGTATCAATGACCGCTGCTTACGCGAATTGCAAATATCATGATCCCATCCTAATATTTGGATACAATTTATATCTTTAATCAATGTGTAGAGCAGTCTTTTACGTGTAGTTTCACTCTCCATCGGTGGTCTCTCACACATGCTCACACACTCTCTCCCGAGGTGTCTTTCTCGCACACATGCTCTAGATATAACCCTCCCTCCCTCTCGTAACCATTTACAACCGTTTTCACTAACCTTTATCACAAGCACTCTTCCTCTCGCAAACATACATACGCACAATCCTCATCAACCCTTTCTATATACATGGACCTGCCTACGTGTCTCATGTACGCACATTATCTTTATGCCTGTCTCTCACGCATTGTCTCACACCTCTCTTCCTAATCGACGAGTACGATTCTAGCAGAGCATTCTGTAGGATGCCCCTTAAAGTTAGGTTGGATGAATAGTAATATCAGAGATAAAGGGGTTACCTTAGTCCGAGAACCTAGGATTACAAATCCTAGCCGGCTTTGTCAATGGACACAGAGTCCTTCACAATTCTGCTATCTTTGTCTTGTACGACTAGTCATCCATGGGTCTTCCTAAATGTGTCATGGGCCGACTAATGTGGCGCAGGACGGAACCGAACGAAGGGCCTCACCTCGACCCACCGAACCTCACGCGGTGACACACCCTCTGCCCCCACGTCTCATTATCTTCTCACACCCACACATACCAACACAAACACCACACACACAGAAAATTTCTCCTGGTGCCTCTATTCCCTCCCCCCTTGCATATACACACTCAAGGGAATGGAATCTCTTGTCGTGACGTCATATTCATCTCTCTCTCTCTCTAGACCACTCTCATTTCTCGTGCTATCTCTCCCACGCCCCCCCCCCCCCGTTGGCCCCTCTATCCATGCCTCTCTCAAATACGTAATACACACACATACCTCTCTAGGCCCCGACAAATGCATCAACTACACATTCACACATGTTACATCACGTACCCCATTGATCTAAAAAGCCCTCTCTTCACGTTTATTTCGCATACAACATTCCTTTTGAATAAAGTGTGGCCAAAAAATTATTTTAGAGTTTCTACATGTATACAACATTACAAAGTTATATGGAGGAGTACGGACGCTAATTTGCATTGCATGGTGCCCACAATGATATTTATTCCGCACTGTGAATTTGTATATTTTTATACTATATACAAAGTTAGTCATAATAAAGAGAAACGAAGAGCATCTCTCTCTCTCCATAGCATACCCCACCCCCTGTACGCCCCTTGCACGTATGCACACAAAACTATCTCCACATCCTCTAAAAGTAAGCCCCCAAAAAATTCACGCGTCTTTCATCTTTCTCTCGCGATATATGCAATGACGATCATTGTATTTGAAGCGAAAGCACGATATGTACATTGGACTTCATAATCCACTCATTACGGTCACCATTTATGTTTAGTGATTATTATACAGTCATGGGCTCACCGTACAACTCTGTATTTGCTCATGACATGACTAGTTGACCAGTTAAACGCTCCACGTGGCACCTCTAGTGTTGCATCACATTATCTCACTACCATCGTGCCCACCTGTCGACTTGTATCTACTCTACATCTACACTCTTATAAAATACATAAAATACACTCTTATAAAAACAGAGTTGGTGATGATGGTGTGCCTCCCATCCTGAAATATAGGTCGTCTGATTTATATCTGACGGATAGGAAAGAAACTATGGCAATTTTGCAAAAAGGTACCCACACACCTCTCCACATTTGCAAATAAGGCATTCCCTCGTTCATCCTTTTCTCTCACAAGATAAACAAGTCATACAAATGCATCCTGATGTTACGTGCAACGCACGGGCATCTTGCTAGTAAGAATGAAAACAAACAACAACAAAATATTTGGACGGTGGTTCGAAGTCATGACCGTGGGCACAGCGGACAAGGTGGCCTTGTATTAGTATGTTGAGCCGTCTGTTTTAACACACAGGAGCTGGTGTGGTGATTATACACACACGCACGCATGCACACGAACTGCATCCATGCAACACTCACACAAACACATGCACCCACGCACGCACGCAACACTCACACGTACACACGCAGCCACGCACGCACGCAACACTCACACGCACACACGCACGCATGCATGCACACACTAGTACACCACACGACCAACACACACTCTCACGCTCAAGTGCTCAACCTACACATGCATGCGCACACATCAGGCCCTGATAGACACATACACAACCAGGTGATTCCCGCGCACGGGTTGGAGCCTTGTCGCGCCTGCATAAATTTGTGTTTATCTGACCTTTTCCCTATGCAAACTGATAGGTGGGACCCACAAGGAACGTGGTCAATTTAACTAGTCAACATGGCGCCACGCAGACTATTTGGCCGGTCAATAGAGTGCAATCCGATGCTGAACTGTGAGCAAGTGACCGCATAATCACCGGAAAACGTATATAGTGACCGTAATCAGCTTATTCTGAAGTTCGGTGACCGTATCACGCTTTTCTCTCTGTAGGCCCTCCAAACAACATCTCTACACGTTCTCGCATGTTACATCTAACAACTATGCAATACAGCACTACTACTACACTCTAACACAATAAATCATATGTGTTTTTAGTTTTACTAGATATCATATTGTTACTTATAATTATTCAGTTTGCATACATTAAAATTGCCTTTGAAATGTATGGCCAGTATCATCTACCGCGCGGGAAAAATCCCACCCTTTCCTGTTTAATCGGGTTTGTATCGTTGGATCGTGCGAAACAGCAAAACTATAGTACTATACAGTACAAATGAGTGGAGCGCTCGCTTTCATAAATCTTCTAGTCCCTTTCGCCGACATGTGGGGCATCAAGCTACCGGGTCCACGTGCCATACCGGAATACAGTGCAGAGCAGTCGGGGTGAAGCACCCCAGTCATGGTGCCGGCATAGTAATGAGCAATGAGGCGTCAAATCACAAAGCTGCACCTTTCCCGCAGTTAAGTTGGAGGGACGAAGTAATAATGCTAAAAAAAGAAGTTGGAGGGACGAAGCAACCATCATTTCACTCGTTGCTGAATCCCTTCTCCCTCATCTTCTTCAACTTAACCACGTGTTGCTTCTGCCGTTGTTCTGCCTCATGTGGGACGCGGATCGGCTTGGTAAGGCACTGACACGTTGGACCACATGTTAGCAAACCGCCAGGACAACCTCCTCCAAAAATAAGAAACCTCCCCGCCATCCGCGTGGCAAAATCACCTCCTTTTTACTAATCTTGATTCTATAATTTTTTAGATCAATATAATTGATATTTGTATAGATAGCACACAGGAGCAAAACCAAGTGGTACGGTTAAGGGCATCCACAATGTGTAGCCAAATGTGAAAATAGCTTTTTGGCATCGTGGGAACCATTGTGGACGGTGTTGCCAAAGCCAAAAAGATGGAACCGAAGCTCCCTGATTGATTGATTGAAGGAATAGAAAAATGCAACGTCTCTCCTCTTTCTCCCATGCTTGGACGCATGTAGTACAGTATAGAGCAGAGAGTCTACTACCCTGTCCCTTCTATCACAAATCACAAAGCAGTGAGGCATCAAATCACAAAAGCACGGACGAAGCAACCATCATTTCACTCTTCGCTGACTCCGCTTCTCCATCGTCTTCTTCGAGAAACCATCTCACCGCACTAGTACTCCTAGTAGTACTAGTAAAGGACTTCCTGGACGCAAATAAGGCGGTTGTCTCGGCTTGCAGGCGCACTTGCGAACGACTTACCGTGGTCTCCCTCAATGGTGTTCTCCGTCGAACACACTTTGCCAAACCACAAAAAAAACATCATCGACGTCACCGCAATGGGGAAGGAAGTCAAATATAGTTACTACCTCCATTTTTTGTACACAAGGCCAGTATATCAAAATTACAATTTGCAAAGGGCCACTAACACTAATCGAGGCAAAATTGATGGGGTTAGCAACCAAGGACATTAATATCCCCTGCATGCATGCGGAAGTGAGAAGGTTGGTTTGCATGGCGCTGCATTAATCAAGCGATGAGGAGTGAGATGGTTAGCTCTTTGGTCTTTCGAGAAAAAAATACGCATTAATTGACACGTGAAACCAGGATTTGTATCGATTAAATCCCGTGAAGGAAAACCCCGCCTTTCTTTTTTAACACTAGTACTCCTAGTACGTACGTACTTATCCTATTTGGGTCTAGGCCTTGCATTGCCAAACTTCGCCACACATTTTTGCCAAGCTTGCCTAAAGTTTTCAAAATGAGAAGGAGGTACACATGCGCACGGCTGTCGCGGTCGCACCGCACCCTCACACGGTCGCTCCTGCACGCCGCGGTCGCACCGCACCCTCACACGGTCGCTCCTGCACGCCGCAAACCCAACCAAGGGAACGCACCCTCACTGACACGTGTTGTCGCATGTGAACAAACCAAACTCAGCCATCCTATCGCTGACACATAATTTTCGTTCATAGAGTATGTTTATCCAACCGCATATTGGGGAGTATCCGTACGGCCCGTGTGGTGGTCTGTTGGGGAAGAAGAAGAGGTGAGGAAGAAGGAAAGAAGGGTTAGGAGACGTAGGATATTCATCCAACCGCCTGAAATGGTAGACTGACCCAAGTCAGGCGACTTGCATAACAAATATAGTATGTTTTTACACAGCAAGAGATCCATAAAAACAACAACATAAAGAAAAACTATCACTCCTCGCGGAAAGAGACGGCCTCGTCGTCTTTGGCTGCCGGCGCGAACCAGCCGTCGCTGCCGACGTGTGTCTCCGCACTGTGGTTGTCCTCGGCCTCCAGCTACTCGTTCAAGTGGAGCGTGCGGGCGCTCTGCATGGACGAGAGCACAACCCGGTTCAAGTCGAGGACGTCCAGTTCTGCCAGCAGGAGGGCCTCGATGGCAGCGGCATCTGCACACTC
Source organism: Triticum timopheevii (assembly GCA_963921465.1). Taxonomy (NCBI): domain Eukaryota; kingdom Viridiplantae; phylum Streptophyta; class Magnoliopsida; order Poales; family Poaceae; genus Triticum; species Triticum timopheevii. The sequence goes on from OY997264.1 coordinate 354,366,306, forward strand.
CGCGTCGAGTCAAGCCTCCGCCGCCCGGTTCAAGTCCAGGACGTCCGGTTTCGCCTGCAGGAGGGCGTCGATGAGAGCGGCATCCGCGCGCTCTGCGTCGAGTCGAGCCTCTGCCACCCGGTTCATGTCCAGGACGTCCAGTTCCGCCTGCAGGAGGGCCTCGATGGCAGTGGCATCCGCGCGCTCCGCCTCAAGTTGAGCCTCCGCCGCCCGGTTCACATCCACGACATCCGGTTCCGCCTACAGGAGAGCCTCGATGGCAGCGGCATGGGCGCGCTCCGCGTCAAGTTGAGCCTCTGCCTCCCGGTCCTCCTTTAGTATCGCCATGTTAAACCGCTGGTCCGCCTGCACCATGGGGGACTCGGACGCCGGCACGAAGTCGACGTCCATCGTCTCATACCCATCGGGGGCCTTCTGTGCCACGACCTCCGCCATGAACATTGGATCGGCTTCCTCCTCCTCGTAGCTTGGCTCCAAAGAACTCGGGGATTGGCCCGCCGCAAAGCGAGCTTGGGAACGGAGGTCTGATGGAGCCGACCACCGCCGCGATTTCTGCGCGGTGCTCCGGCATCAGCATCTTGTAGTAAGTGATCTTGCGGCTCACCATGGCTTTCCGGAGAACTAGGGGACGCTTGATGCGGGCTAGGGGATCGAAAGGTGGGGGAATGGGCTGGAGATTTGGTGTGGTTTTAGGGCAGTGGCTGGTGTAGGCCGAGCAGCGAAGGTTCTGGTGTGAATAGTGGTTCCGGTTACGACTGGTCAATCAGTTTTGACTGTACATCGCTCTTGTCGTGTTCGCGTTGCAGCCCGGCACGCTGGACCCTCCACGTCACTCACCGAATGGAACGCGCTTCGTCTTGCATTTTTGCTCGCTTATGGGACCGCAGTTGAGAGCAAACCGACGTCCCTCCCCCTCCCCCGCCCGCGTCATTTATTATACCACCACTCAATCCGTTTTATGCGGAGTAAATAAAAACAGAGGGAGTATACTATGGATGAGGATCCCCTGACGTGGCCAAACCCATTGAGTAACTGACATGCGGGGCCTAGCAAGCATGGGGTCCGCCAGTAAGTGACCGAAAGGGAGGGTAAGGCAGGGATACCTACGTCAGAGGATCCACTTCCACTATACTACCTCCATCCTGGTTTATTGGTCCCCTTCGTATTTAGTGTCAAATTTTGAACATAGATTTAACTAATAAAATGTCAATGCATGTCACCAAGAATTATACGATTGAAAACTATGTTCCAATACGAATCCAAGGATATAATTTTTTATGACATGCAATAACATTTTATTAGTTATATTTATGGTCAAAATTTAACACTAAATACGAAGGGGACCTATAAACCAGGACGGAGGTAGTACTACTTTGACCAAATGTTAGAGTAATAATATACGGCATGCAACTTACACAAATGTTGGAGTAATAATATATGACATGCAACTTACACAAAGCATACAGGGTCTAATGCGTTTTTCGAGACTAACTTTGACCAAATGTTAGAGTAATAATATATGACATGCAACTTACACAAAGCATACGGTCAATTTCGTATGTGAAAGGAGTTTCCAATGATATAATTTTCACATTATACATCTCATGTACTATTAATCGTGTCAATAGTCAAATTGGAAACCATCTCGAGTACAAATCTAGGAGTACGTACGAATCTAACAATATTGATTGGGCGTTGTTGAATGTTGATACCTTTTTTATCATAGTAGAGATACTTTGACTACACATAAAACTTATATGTAAACTAGAAAGGATAGGAGGGAGTATATTGTACGTTCAAAAACGAAACAAACATTGAATACCCTTTATATATGATTTGCGGATGCTATGATCACCGGCTCAAAATTTTGAATCCGCCTTAGGTATCATGTGCCCCCACTCGTTCCCTCTCGATTTCATCTCGGGATCCGGAGATCTACTAAAAGAGGACTAGGGTGGGTACATGCGAATGATACTCGGCAGAATGTTCAAATGAGGCATGCGGGAGGATGGACTCGACTGGAGGGCGACATGATCGATGGAGAAGAGGGTTGGAGAGGAATGAGAAATAAGCAAACACCACATGATTACACTTGAACGGCTCAAATAAACGATAAGTTGTCTCGCTTGGCCTACATAGTGAAAGGCCTAATGCGCAACGCGGAGCACTGACGCTCGAATATGGCCGGGAAAACAGGGAAACCGACATGTGGGGCACACCTGTCGGGACGATGTAGCGCAGACTAGTCCAATGGAGGAGCTGGCCCACGACCTCCTCGCCACCAACAACTGTTAATGTGGGTCATTGGGGCCAACAACGGGCGCAGCTCCAGCACCGCCTCTAGACACGGCGACCGCGGTGAGCGACACGCTCATATCGTCGCTAGACACGGTCGATTTCAGTGTGCCGAGGGTGGCATTAGTGCTGTGGCACGACCAATGGTATGTTTGGTTTGTGCCCAAGGTTTCCCCATCAAAGCATTGGGTAGCCAAAATTTTGGTTGAGGTATTGGTTGCCCATGATTTGGCCGACATTGGCAAGAAAAATGAACTAGAGTTGGCTAGAGTTCATTGGCATGCCAAAGAAATGGCAACCATCCAAACAAAGACCAATCTTTGGGTCATGACCAAAATTTTGGTTGAGGTATTGGTTGCCCATGATTTGGTAGACATTGGCAAGAAAAATGAACTAGAGTTGGCTAGAGTTCATTGGCATGCCAAAAAGTGGTAACCATCCAAACAAAGACCAATCTTTGGGTCATGACCAAAATTTTGGTAAGGTGCACTTTGGCCACAATCCAAACACACCCCAACACCCGGCTCGTCGAGGATGCACGGGGCACCGCGACACGTCCGCGGAGTGGTGTAGCGCGGCCAACTGCATCCTCTGGACCTGAGATCATTCCGGGTCGTCTTGCTTTTTCAATGACATGCGGGGATCGCATGTGAGCAAAGGGCATCTCCAACGTTGCCACGACCGCAGCTGACTACCCTGGCACACCAAAACCCTCGTCACTCGCGTCGTCGCTTGGTGCGTTCCTAGCCGGCGCCAGCTGCCTGCATTCATGCCGTCCGTTCGTATGTCGTCGTTAAGAGGCTCGGTGCCCGAGGAACCAACTCCAGCGACTTAATGACGCACCCGGACGCTTGGCCTCACCGGAATGCGCTACTTAAAGCGGCAACGCCCAGCTAACCTCCACACCATAGCGCATCGTCCTCCTACCTGGCACCACATCCGCCATGACCGCAAGTGCAAACGATTTGCGGGAGAGCTTGTCTTTGGGGATGAAGCTCGAGGTCGCCGCCCTCGCTCAAGTCGCCTCTCGCGACGCAATAGCGGCGTAGCCGGACGCGGACACGACCGCACAAGCGGTGGCCACGCTAGCGGCCGACGACGGGAGCACCGTCAGCCACGCGTCCTACTTGCCGCCGTCCAACGTCCGGCACCGCCGAGGTCGGGGACTCCTCTGAGGATGAGTAGGGCATGGGAGGCGGCAGGGCATGGTGTGCCGACTGGCTGGTCCGTATCCCGTGTTCTACTCTTCCTCGCCCAAGACCGCACCTTCACTTCACGGGTCTTGAACCCCGCCCCCGTACATAGAGATCGCAGATGGAGGACGTCGGTCGCCGTCGTAGAATAGGTTTAGGGTCGGGTTTCTTTTATTTTTCTGTCCTATAAAAGTTCGAAATGTAATGAAAATCTGTCGTGTTTGCATTAATCTCGGCCGGTGTATATGAACTTTCACAATAATATACATATTGTAGGAGTACTAGCAAGATGCCCGTGCGTTGCATGGATGATCAAGATCTTGTGGGAGAAAAGGATGAACGAGGGAAAGCCTTATCTGCAAATGTGGAGAGGAGTGCGGGTAAATTGTCATAGTTTCCTTCCTATCCATTAGATATAGATCAGACGGCCTATATTGCAGGATGACAGGCACACCATCATCACCAACTGTGATTTTTATTGAACTGAGACAAATGTAACATGCGAAGTAAAATAAACACATAGGGTCTATACATACACAAATTATCTTAGGCACTCCAATAGTAGCCTAATCCTAGTCTTACAAAGGGCTACGTAGCTGCTACGTATACTTTCCATCTGATCTATATATGCCCCCCTGATTTTCAGGTGGGGTGGGCCTAATCCTCTCCTTTAATCCAATCAAATAGTCCCACATCACATCAGTTTGTAACTTTACGTAATCCATTACGTGGATGTAGCATTGCTCCCAATAGTACGTCCACTACACATTCACGCATTTCACATCTTTCTACATCTACGGGAACCTATGAAAGGGTTAACGTAAATTGCCTCTCTCTCTCCTCCCCTGATTTTCATGGTGGTGGGCCCTTCCCTCCCCCAATCTACAATCAATAGCTCACACGTTTCACATTACGTTAATTACGTAACTGGGATTATGTAGGTGTAGCATTACTCGTCCTAAAAAACCCAACTAAGCCAACCTCCCAGCATATCGCGCGGGAAAAGACCCGGCCACGCAGTTTTAGTCGGGATTACCGGATTACTAGTAGTAGTATCGATGGATCGCGCGAAGCAACAATTTTTTTTTGAGGGGGCGAAGCACCTAGTTTAAAAGGAAAAAAGGCGGTACACTCACAACACTCCTGTCGCGGTCACATTGCACCCCACACATGTTCGGTCCTGCACACGGCTCACGCAAATGGAACGCGCTTCGGCTTGCCTCTTCACTGACACGTGGGACTGCACTTGGAGAAACCGACCATGCGCCAAACTCCCCCCGCCCACCGCGCGAAAATCCTCCCCCCCCCCCACACACACAAATTCCCCCCAAATCCGATTCAACCGCCCTTCGGCCAACTAGCCAATAATATTCCCCAAACCCCCCTCCCCCCGTCCCCCTCCACTCCATTCGCTCCGCCAAAGCTGCCCTCCCCGCCGCGTCGATACGTCAGCGCCGCGGTTCGTCGAGGGGACGCACGGCGATCCTCTCGCTCCCATAGTACGCTCTCGTAGACTGCCATCCTCTAGCCGCGCCGCCACCTCTGGCTACATTCTTGTGGAGGCGCACGGCGGTCAGCGCCGCCACCGCCGGCGACGTTCGTGTGGAGGCGCACGGCGGTCAGCTTCTCCCCCCGGTACACGCATTCTAGACTGAGGCCCCGTTCTTGTCGGTGTAGCACTGAATGTTAGCTGATAGACGCTGTTACTCTCACTGTTTGCCGAAGTAGTTTACTGTCAATATGCTCTGCTTAAGAAGCTTCCTTGCCATGTTCTGCACTCGGTCTGCTTAGCTGAGATGGCATGCCAAGGCCGATTAGTTGCTAAAATATCCTGCCATATATTTATTGTGACGTAGATTGCCATGGTTTAGTAGCCAATCTGTTAGGTGAAATAGCTCTACACCATTTTATACTCGATCTTTGTTGTTGCGATGGCCTTCGATAGTTCAATGGTTGTGTGCTCAGTCTCATTGACTGCTGAAACAGCCTGCCATAATTTAGCACTCAAATCTGTTTGCTGAATTAGCCTTACATATATTTCGTTACTTAGATCTGCTCATCCAAATATCTTGTCATAGCTTTAGACATCGACCTAGGTATTTTTTTCTGGACTTCATAAAAAAGCATATATGTTTTTCCTGTAATATCTAGTAGAAGAACTAATTTGTATGTCTAGCAGATGGACAGGACTTGGATAACTTCTGCTCGAAGATTCTCCGCTGCATATGTCGAGGGGGTTGAAAACTTCATGAACTTTACCAGAGCTGAGTACGGTGGTCCGAAATCAGATGTGCTCTGCCCGTGTAGCAGTTGTATGAATTCAGTTACAAGACCCCAGTCAACTGTGCAAAATCATCTACACTTGTATGGGATGTCGGTCACATATACTAGGTGGGTTCATCATGGTGAAGCTGTGAACGTCAATGTTATTGACTACGTGGAAGCAGCAGATCACCATCTTGATCTGCCTGATGCTTAGGTGGAAGAGGAGGAGGTGGTGGTGGCGGAGCCAGTGAGTTTGACCAACATTGAAACAATGCTACGAAATGCTCGTGCATTTCGTGAACTTTCACCTGCAGAAGAAAAACGGTGGGCCCGCATGTTGGAACAATGCAACGTTGCTGTCACCCCAGGAAATAAGCTGTCAGTATTCTCAGCTATGGTCACCTTTCTTCAGGTGAAGACATCTGAGCGGATGACCAACAAATCATTCGATGCGATGTTGGCTGCTTTCCGCAAATCTTTCCCAGATGCGTCTGAGCTGCCACACACCTACAGTAAAATGAAGAATTTCCTTCGTGCAGTTGGAATTGGATATGATATGATCCATGTTTGTAAGAATAATTGTGTTCTGTTCTGGAAGGATTATGCCAACTTAAGTGAATGCCCGAAATGCAAATCTTCAAGATGGAAAGATGGCGATGCTGTGAAGAGGATTCCTCATAATGTTCTGAGACATTTTCCAATTACACCAAGATTGCAGAGGTTGTTTCATGATGCTGAAACAAGAGAGGATGTATTGTGGCATTCTAGGAACCAGGAGTACAGAGATCAGACTGTAATGAGCCATCCATCTCATGGTAGTGAGTGGAAAAGCTTCAATGATAAACACAAAGAATTTGCTGCTGACCCGAGAAACATTAGACTTGGCTTAGCTTCAGATGGATTTAACCCATTTGGCCACCAGAGTGCCACATATAGCATGTGGCCAGTGCTTGTTATCCCTTACAACATGCCTCCAAATGTCTGCACCAAAGAATCAAACTACATGATGGCCTTGCTCATCCTAGGTCCAAAAAGTCCTGGAAAGGATTTTGATTTGTTCATGGAGCCTCTTGTGGAGGAACCTCAACAGCTATGGAAGGGTGTTCTCACTCGAGACCTATATAGCAGCCCACCAGCTGATTTCTTTTTGCGTGCTATTGTAATTTGGTGCATCCATGATTATCCGGCTTTGGGCACTATGTCAGGGCGAACAACACATGGTTACAATGCATGTGTTCGTTGTGACAGGAATCCGCTGTGATACGCAATACTTAGCAAGATCTGTTACATTGGACACCGCCATTTCCTTGCCAAGGACAAGCCGCATCATAGAAAATACTGAAGACATGTGTTCAATGCAAAGCATGAAAACCGTGATGCGCCAAAGAGGCTCACTGCTGATGAGTTGCAAGTGGAATTAGAGAAGGCCAGGCATATTACACCAGGAAACCATCCTGGTAATGGTAGCGGGAAAAGGAAGCGTGGCACGGTAGGATATTGTTGTTTACCCGCAGGTCCACTTTGTGGGACTTGGAGTATTGGAAAGATTTGGATCTGGGGCATAATCTTGATGTGATGCACATCGAGAAAAATATATGTGACAACATTATCGGCACACTTCTTAACATTGAAGGCAAGACGAAAGATACCTTAAAATATAGGATTGATTTGACACACCTGGGTATCAGAAAGGATTTGCAGGTGCAAGATGAAGGTAAACCACGGGATATGGCACCAGCTGTGTACGTCTTGGACAAGGTAAAAAGAAAAGAATTCTGCGAGGTCCTGTCACGTGTGAGATTCCCACATGGATTTGCTTCCAACCCTGAAAGGAGAGTCAGTGCAGATGGAAACAAGGTACAAGGGTTGAAAACTCATGACTGCCACGTCCTACTTCAAAGGGTTTTACCTGTTATCCTTAGAGGATTGGGCCGCCCTGACTTATACAGAGCAGTTGCAGAGTTGGGACAATTCTTCAGGGAACTCTGCAGTAGAAATATCATGATAGATGCTTTGGAGCGTCCTAGAGACAAGATACCAACTATCCTATGCAACCTTGAGAAGATATATCCTCCAGCCTTCTTTGATGTGATGGTGCATTTGGCTGTTCATCTACCTGATGAGGCACTACTTAGAGGTCCAGTACAGTATGGCTAGATGTACCCTATTGAAAGGCGGCTAGGCACTTTTAAGGGCTATGTTAGGAACAGAGCTAGACCTGAGGGTTCCATTGCAGAGGCCTACATTGCTACAGAAGCGTTGACATTCTGCTCAAAATACATTGAAACATTTGATCATCTTAGCAAAGAGGTGGGTGAAGACAATCCCGGGCTCAATGTTTTCGATTATTCTTTTCGAGTTACAGGGAAGAGTCGACAAAAGGACAAACCTAAAGATTTGGACAAAATGGTTTGGTATGTGTTGAATAACTGTCCTGAGATACTACCTTATACCAAGTAAGTGCAGTACTGCAGCTTATACATCGTAATCTACTAAACTTGCAGCACATTCTTATATATTTAGATGTTTGACGCGATCACTATGTTGTGCAGCATCTACAAAGAGGAGTTACTGCCGCAAAATCCATGAAACATTGACAAACTGGTTATGGCAGGATTTGCGACATGGTTCAAGAACCATGTAAGCTTTTGAAGTGCACTATCAGTTTTTTTAATATATTGAGTACATAAGATGATCAGCTTGTCTATTTTCTAACCATAGGTTAAGAAGATGCGGGAGGATGGGCAGGCAGTTGATGATGCCCTTTACTCACTAGCAATGGGTCCTTCTACTCAGGTAAGACATTATGAATCTTGCGTTGTTGGAGATGTGCGCTACAACACCCTTGCACGAGATGAAGGCGGGAAGACACAAAACAGTGCCATCATGAGCACGGATACGTATGACAAAGAGACAAGTGAAATGTATGCTAACATAACAGACATTGTTTAGTTGCAGTATATCTCCAGTTTCAAGGATCATCGGTGTGTGGTTCTATTGTGTTGTCGTTGGTATAACCTATTTTCCAGGATCACAAAACCTAGAGCTGATGATTATTTCAAACCCATCAATGTCAAGGCGGTGTACCAGACCAATGAGCCTTTTTATTTTGGCAAATCAAGCAACACAGATATTTTTCTTGGAAGACACATTTGCACGTAGCGATGACTGGAGAGTATTGCAAAGGTTTGAGCAGAGGAATTCGTTTAATGAAGTTGCATAACAAGATGATGCTTACACTGCTCCTGATGTACAAGATAACACAGATGTTCCTAATATCTTTGAGAACCATCACGTCAATGACTCCGGCGAAAAGATTGCCTATCGTGCTGTGGACATACAAGAGTTGATCAAGAAGAAGCCAACGTTCGAGGACGTTGAGGACGAAGAACAAGATGACACCATGGGGAATTACGATTCAGACTGATACACATAGCGAAGATGTTGACGCTGCTGCTGCGGATGATGATTACATTGCTTTTGTCGTATTTGCCTGTCAGAAGACGTTTTTTATCTACTATGTGTAATTGTGTTTGCTATGACAACTGAAACCTGATGAACATGTTGTTTAGTATTTTGCTGTGAGAACATCACTTGTTATGTATGCTGATTTGTGTTTGGTGATTGTATGACAACTAAAACATGATGACAATGTTGTTTAGTTGTACTCATATTTGGCTGTGAAACTTGAATTTGATGACATAGTTTGCTGTTGGACTGCAATTTGCTCGACGTCTTCGAATGAGAACAAAGCTGACCCGACAGGGCCTCTGCTATTTATTTATTTCTATGAGCAAAAGGGGATACCCCCTGATTTCCATTAATAGAAATCATTAGATGTTCACAACACTACGCCCAGCCTGCTACACAGGTTTCATTCATTACTAGTTTCAGCAAAGTGCTCATGTCGTAGCCACTGAATACATCACGAGTGCTACATACACTACAAATAAAGAGAGAATCATCCTACAGAGCACATTGATTTTTCCCATTATCTTTACAAGCTCTTTCATCTCCTCATTGTTGTCAAGGTCGTTCAGCATTTGTTGCTTGGCCATGATCAGAGGAACCGCATCTTTAACCTTCTGCTCTGCATCTTCCTCTTCTGTCGTTCCTTCAGTTACTTGTCCAACACCCCAACCTGCTGGTATTGGGATTCCTCAGCTAACCAAATAATCAGCATAGTTGCATTCCCCCACATCAGCAACTTCCCAGAAATACAAATCACACGAATCTTCCCTTTTCTGCACGAATCAAATTGGAAGATCATCAACCAAACTATTAAAAAAATTAGCAACTGAAAGCAGCAGAACAGCACTTAAACATATTATTACCCCATGACTCGGGCATTTGTAGAAGACTCGGCCAGGGTTGCGGATTGTGGTTGAGACGCGACGGATGACTCTGCGTGATTTGCAGCAGTGGTAGCACACCAATGGCAGTGGGTTGCGATGAGCAATCGGCTGCGGTGCGCGTGCCAGCAGGGGTGTGATGAGACCCACAGGCGATGGTACGGGTGGCGACTTGGCGCATATCTGGTTGTTGCCTGCTGAAGAGCAGGTGGACGAGCAGCCAGCGGACATGGTTGCTACGGCCAGATCTTCTGATGCTAGGCAGAGTAAGTACAGAAGAGGAGAAGCAAACGTTGGATATGTCAGTTTCATTACTTGCAGAGTATCATAGCACCATATATAGTCATAGTCTAGGTTTGGATTCGAACCAGCTACAAGAGCACGTCTTTCTTTTTTCTAAAACTCGGCAACGTCTCTTTACTGGTACACTAGCTTGTTCTGTACGCCTTCCCAAGTCTTTGATTTGCTTTCCCTTTTTGCGAGGAAGGAAGGAGGACAAAATTGAGAGTTCCTCGGACTCGAACCCAATACCTCTCGGTTGAAAACCAAGGGTGCTAGTCACTTATGTGGTGAACGTTCCCTGTGAGGAGGACGGCAGACGAACACATTTTCCTCGCAGTTTTCTTCCTATATATAAAAAAGTATGCTACTTGGTGTCCGCTTAGTCAACAAACAATTGTGCCAACCTTGACTGTTGGATTGACATTCAACATTTGTCGCATTTCTTCAGTCTCTTCTTCCTCGAGCCGCCAAAGCCAAACCAGCGCCAGCGGGACCGCCTGCTCCCGCCTCCCACAGCTGGTTGTGATCTTCCCCGGCTCCTGTTCGTTCCCGTCCGAGGCCTCACCATCGTCCTCCACCTTGGTTCGCTCGCCGCAGCGCCGCCCTCAGGTGTTGTCAACATGGTCAACAACCGAGAGGAATAAGGAGATGACTGTACATGGTGAGGATGACAGTAGGGATCCAGCAGCGCGCGCAGTAATTTTGTTTTTTAGGACGGAGAAGGGTATCAACTGGGTTGTGCGGGACCCGTGGCCCGTCTAGCCCAGGCTTTTATTTCATATGTTTAGCACACGACCAGCCCAGTTTGTTTTTTTTCTTTCTGAAAGATGGCTAGCCAGCTATTTTGTTTTTTGCAGAATAACCAACATAGGCCTACTTGCTTTTCTACACCCTGCTGGGCCGGAAATCTTTCAAGACGAGGAGGGATGCATTTTGCCCAGAAAATGGGCTATAAGTAATAGGAAATGTGATATAAGTAATAAGAAATGGGCTATAAGTAATAATAAATGGGCTGTAAAATGAAAAAATACAGCAAACATGCAATTAGTTCCAAAATACTATTTTCTTTCGGATTTTGATATTTTAAATTTCATTGTTTTTGTGCGAGTAAAATTTCATTGAATTTAAATTAAGGTATATTTAGATTTAAAATTAATTTGAATCTGGCTAGAAATTTCGGGTTGTATGTTGTTTGGGACAGATTTGGAGGCTGACTTGTGGGCCTACTAGGTTGACGTGTACTTTGGCTTTGTCAACTTAGTCCACAAACGATTCTAGCAGCAGTGAACGTTGGATGTTAATCCAACGGCCGTGCTGCTTCTTCAATATTTGATCTTCTTGCTCCAGCAGCCCAAACCAGCTTCGGTGGGACTGCCTGCTCCCACCTTCCGTGGCCGGCTGTGCTGCCGCACAGGCCGCACCGCCCCACCCTACTTCATTGCTGGCCAGGCCATTCCTCTACTCACCCACACCTCCTGTTATTTTCCGGCGATGGCAGCCGGACCAGTAAACCCTCGTACTCCCCACCGCGTGGGCAACCATTGTCGGGTCTTCCCCGGCTCCGTGTCGTTCCCTTCCTAGGCCTCGCCGTCGTCCACCGCCATGGTGCTCTCGGCGCGGCCTGGTCAACATGGTCAACAAACGGCATCCATCGGCCATGGACTGTACGCGCAAAATAATGATACCTCCACCTGACAGCTGGGACCCACCAGAAGGGCCTCTGTATTTCACGAAAAAATGTTCCCCCCGCTGACATGTCGGACCCACCAGCTATATCTTCGCACGCAAGGAAGTGCCTCCTTATTACGCACAAAAAATGAATACCCCTGCTAGCTGGGACCCACCATAGTGGGAGGATGACTTGTGGGCCAACTAAGTTGACGGGGACGGAGGGCTTTGTCAACTTAGTCAATATGAACGATTCTAGCTCCAGTGACCGTACGATGTCCATCCAACGGCCGTAGTGCTTCTTCAACCTCTGGTCTTCATGCTCCAGCCTCCCAAAGCAGCGTCGGTCGTGCCACATGCTCCTGCCTCCCGTGGCCAGTTGTGCTGCCGCGGAGGCCTCACCGCCCCCTACTATTCCCACCGCTGGCCAGGCCCAGCGGCGACGGCAGCCTCACACTGTAGCCAAACCAGTGAACCCTCGTACTCCTCTCTACACGGGCTTCCACTGCCGCGTCTTTCCCGGCTCCGCGTCGTTCCCTTCCTAGGCCTTGCCATCGTCCACCACCATGGTGCTCTCGGCGTGGCCTGGTCAACATGGTCAAGGAACGACTTCCATCAGACGTGGACTGTACGTGGAGAGGCTAACAGCTGGGTCCACGGCCACAGCAAGGAAGTGCCTCCTTATTACGCGGAAAATAATGATTTCTCCACCTGATAGGTGGGACCCACCGGACGGGCCACTATATTTCACGGAAAAAACTTTTCCCCCTGACTGCTGGGACCCACCAGCTTCATCTTCGCACGCAAGGAAGTGCGTCAGGGCAAAAAAAATGATTCGCCCCCTGACTGTTGGGACCCACCAGCTACACCTTCGCACGCAAGGAAGTGCGTCCGGGCAAAGAAAAATGATTCGCCTCCCTGACTGCTGGGACCCACCAGCTACATCTTCACAGGCAAGGAAGTGCCTAACAGTCGGGACCCACCTGGTCGAAGCGTACGTAGCGTTGTCATCCTGGTCGCGAACGTGTACGTACATACTGGTTGATGTAGAGGCGCGCACGTGTCGTACTAGAGGCGCGCACGTAGCATGTACATGTGTGTACAGTGGCCAGGGTGCAAGAAAGAAAATACGGCCACGTATGTGTACATACGGGCGAGGTCTCGAACGCCTACTCGCGCATACGTACGGCCAGGGCTCGTGTACATGGCTGGGTCAGAACGGAGAAACAGCGTCATCGTCGTGTTCATGGAGAGGCAACGGAATTCTCGTGTTCATGGGGAGGCAACAGAATGCGTCGGATTCATCGGGAGGCAACGAAACGCGTGGGAGCCAACCGGTTGGGTCGGAACGGAATGTGTGGTCGTGTTCATCGGGAGGGCTTGGACGGAACAGGCGATGGAAACGAGGCCTGGCGTACCGCACAACGGAGGAAACGGACCTCCTACGTTCGGAACGGGGTCCTGTTGATCGGGAGGGGTGTGGCATACCGCAAAACGGAGGAAACGGACCTCCTACGGTCGAAACGGGGGTCCTGTTGATCGGGAAGGGTGTGGCGTACCGCAAAACGGACGAAACGGACTTGTGTTGGAGCGCTACGGTCGAAACAGGGGTCCTGTTGATCGGGTGGGGTGTGGCGTACCGCAAAACGGACGAAACAGACTTGTGTTGGAGCGCTACGGTCGAAACGAGGGTCCTGTTCATCGGGAGGGGTGTGGCGTACCACAAAACAGGACTCCACGGGATACTTTTCATCTCCACCGTCGACCTCCTCCAGCCTCCACAGGCTACCATCGACCTCCTCCAGCCTCCACAGGCTCCTGTCCATCCAGCCTCCACCGCGCGCTACTCCACCGGCTACTGTTCAACCACCCATCCTGTTCATCGGGAGGGGTGTGGCGTACCACAAAACAGGACTCCACGGGATACTTTTCATCTCCACCGTCGACCTCCTCCAGCCTCCACAGGCTACCATCGACCTCCTCCAGCCTCCACAGGCTCCTGTCCATCCAGCCTCCACCGCGCACTACTCCACCGGCTACTGTTCAACCACCCCTCCACCGTCTACTGTTCATCCAGCCCTCCACACCACGGGGTCCTGTTCAACCACCCCTCCACGGGCACCCCTCCACCATCTACTGTTCATCCAGCTCTCCACGCCACGGGGTCTTGTTCATCCAGAGGCAACGCCACCGCTCACTGTTCATCCAACCCCCCCCCCTCCCCCGCAATGCTCACTGTTCATCCAATCGATCGGCTTCAGTTAGCAGCAGTAGTGAAGGAATCGCTCGATCGGGTTCAGTTAACATCCATCGATCGATCGCTCGGGTTCAGTAACGTGTAGCCTGCAGTGCAATCGCTCGGGTTTAGTTAGAGTCCAACGCCTCGCTCGGGTTCAGTTAGAGCCAACGCCTCGCACACACGCGCGTACGTGTACGAGAGAAACGCGCATCGCTCGGCCCCCGACCTTCCACCATAACCGGCAACTCCCCGAAATTTTCCTCCCCCTCGCTTCTACCACGGTTTTTTCCGTCATGGACGGCCGAAAGAATGTCATGCAGCTGCGTCTTCGGCCCGCCCAGGACGAAAAGCCCATTTTCTGTCATGATTTTTTGTCATAGAAGTAGGAGTCCACCACATCTATGATGATACCGGGTTTTGTCACAATTATCATCATAGAAGTGTCATATGTATGACAGAAAAAAATTCGTTCGGCCCAAAATGTCATGGATGTGTATTTTTTTGTAGTGAACACATAACAATTCCAGAAAGTCCCCATATGCAAATTTCGAGTTCGTCCTGATCTGAACAAAATAGTATGTTGAAGTTGTTAAACAGCAAGTTAACATGCTCCATGACAATCTACACATTTTTCTAGTCAAGTTACATATGTAGATCATTTAATTTGGAGCTATGGTCTAGAAGATATGAGCTAAACAAGTTAACATGGCATTGATGCAAATGCAATCAAAACAAAACTACAAACGCTCCAAAACATGGATACAACAAGAGAATATGAAACTGTTGGGAAACGTAGCATGCATTTTCGAAAAAAATCTACGCTCACGCAAGATCTATCTAGGAGATGCATAGCAACGAGAGGGGAAGAGTGTGTCCACGTATCCTCGTAATCCGAAAGCTAAAGCGTTAGCTTAACGCGGTTGATGTAGTCGAACGTCTTCTCGATTCTACCGATCAAGCACCGAACGTACGACACCTCCGAGTTCTGCACACGTTCAGCTTGATGACGTCCCTCGAACTCTTGATCCAGTAGAGGGTCAAAGAATTAGATGAGTTCCATCAGCACGACGGCGTGGTGACGGTGATGGTGATGTGATCCGCGCAGGGCTTCGCCTAACCACTACGACAATATGACTGGAGGAGTAAGCGATGGAGGGGGGCACCGCACACGGCTAAGAACAATTGATGTTCCTAGAGGTCCCCCCCCCCCCCGCCCCCGTATATACAGAAGGAGAGAAGAGGAGGGCCGGCCTAGGGCGTGCCCAAGTAGGGGGGAGTCCTACTAGGACTCCTAGTCCTAGTCTCCCTTCCCCCTTCCTTCTAATGGAGGGGAAAAGGGGAAGGAGAGGGAGAGGGAGAGGGAAAGGGAAAGGGAAAGGGGGATGTGCCCCTCCCCTAGTCCAATTCGGACTCCCATTGGGGGGCGCGTGCCACCTCCTCGTGGCCTGCCTTGCCTCTGCCCTATGGCCCATAAGGCCCATTACTTCCCCGTAGGGTTCCGGTAACCCCTCGGTACTCCGATAAGTTCCCAAAACACTCCAGAACCATTCCGGTGTCCGAATACCACCTTCCAATACATCAATATTTACCTCTCGATCATTTCGAGACTCCTCGTCATGTCTGTGAACTCGTCCAGGACTCCAAACAACCTTCGGTCACCAAAACACATAACTCATATAATACATATCGTCATTGAACGTTAAGCGTGCAGACCCTACGGGTTCGAGAACTATGTAGACATGACCAAGACACCTCTCCGGTCAATAACCAATAGCGGAACCTGGATGCTCATATTGGTTCCCACATATTCTACGAAGATCTTTATCGGTCGAACCGCAATATCAACATATGGTATTCCCTTTGTCATCGGTGAGATTCGATCGTTGGTATCTTCATATCTAGTTCAATATCATTATCGGCAAGTCACTTTACTCGTTCCGTAGTGCATCATCCCGCAACTAACTCATTAGTCACATTGCTTGCAAGGCTTCATATGATGTGCATTACCGAGAGGGCCCAGAGATACCACTCCGATACTCGGACAAATCCTAATCTCGATCTATGTCAACCTAGCAAACACCTTCGGAGATACCTGTAGAGCATCTTTATAATCACCCAGTTACATTATAACGTTTGATAGCACACAAGGCATTCCTCTGGTGTCCGGGAGTTGCATAATCTCATAGTCGAAGGATATATATTTGACATGAAAAAAGCAGTAGAAATAAAACTGAACGATCATTATGCTAAGCTAACGGATGGGTCTTGTCCATCACATCATTCCACTAATGATGTGATCTTGTTTATCAAATGACAACTCATGTCCATGGTTAGGAAACTTAACCATCTTTGATCAACGAGCTAGTCTAGTAGAGGCATACTAGGGACAGGGTGTTTGGTCTATGTATTCACACATGTATCAAGTTTTCGGTTAATACAATTCTAGCATGAATAATAAACATTTATCATGAATAAGGAAATATACAATAACAACTTTATTATTGCCTCTAGGGCATATTTCCTTCAGTCTCCCACTTGCACTAGAGTCAATAATCTAGATTACATTGTAATGAATCTAACACCCATGGAGTCTTGGTGCTGA
This sequence comes from Triticum timopheevii, assembly GCA_963921465.1. Taxonomy (NCBI): domain Eukaryota; kingdom Viridiplantae; phylum Streptophyta; class Magnoliopsida; order Poales; family Poaceae; genus Triticum; species Triticum timopheevii. Next base: position 354,383,202 of record OY997264.1, read on the forward strand.
TCATGTTTTGCTCGTGGAAGAGGCTTAGTCAATGGGTCTGCCACATTCAGATCCGTACGTAGGTTGCAAATCTCTATGTCTCCCTCCTTGACCAAATCTCAGATGGAGTTGAAGCGTCTCTTGATGTGTTTGATCTTTTCGTGAAATATGGATTCCTTCGCCAAGGCAATTGCTCCAGTATTGTCACAAAAGATTTTCATTGGACCCGATGCACTAGGTATTACACCTAGATCGGATATGAACTCCTTCATTTGCTGCTTCCGAAGCAGCTATGTACTCCGCTTCACACGTAGATCCTGCCACGATGCTCTGCTTGGAACTGCACCAACTGACAACTCCACCATTCAATAAAAATATGTATCTAGTTTGTGACTTAGAGTCATCCGGATCAGTGTCAAAGCTAGCATCGACGTGACCACTTACGACAAGTTCTTTGTCATCCATAAACGAGAAACATATCCTTAGTACTTTTTAGGTACTTCAGGATGTTCTCGACCGCTGTCCAGTGATCCACTCCTGGATTACTTTGGTACCTCCCTGCTAAACTAATAGCAAGGCACACATCAGGTCTGGTACACAGCATAACATACATGATAGAACCTATGGCTGAGGCATAGGGAATGACTTTCATTTTCTCTCTATCTTCTTCAGTGGTCGGGCATTAAGTAGACTCAACTTCACACCTTGTAACATAGGCAACAACCCTTTCTTTGACTGATCCATTTTGAACTTCTTCAAAACTTTATCAAGGTATGTGCTTTGTGAAAGTCCTATTAAGCGTCTTGATCTATCTCTATAGATCTTGATGCCCAATATATAAGCAGCTTCATCGAGGTCTTTCATTGAAAAACTCTTATTCAAGTATCCTTTTATGCTATTCAGAAATTCTACATCATTTCCAATCAACAATATGTCATCCACATATAATATTAGAAATGCTATAGAGCTCCCACTCACTTTCTTGTAAATACAAGCTTCTCCAAAAGTCTGTATAAAACCATATGCTTTGATCACCTCATCAAAGCGTATATTCCAACTCCGAGATGCTTGCACCAGTCCATAAATGGATCGCTGGAGCTTGCACACTTTGTTAGCACCTTTAGGATCCAAACCTTCTAGTTGCATCATATACAACTCTTCTTTAAGAAATCCATTAAGGAATGCAGTTTTGACATCCATTTGCCAGATTTCATAATCATAAAATGTGGCAATTGCTAACATGATTCGGACAGACTTAAGCATCGCTACGACTGAGAAAAGTATCATCGTAGTCAACTCCTTGAACTTGTCGAAAACCTTTTGCAACAAGTCGATCTTTATAGACAGTAACATTACCATCAGCGTCAGTCTACTTCTTGAAGATCCATTTATTCTCTATGGGTCACCGATAATCGGGCAGATCCACCAAAGTCCACACTTTGTTCTCATACATAGATCCTATCTCAGATTTCATGGCCTCAAGCCATTTATTGGAATTTGGGCTCATCGTAGCTTCTTCATAGTTCGTAGGTTCGTCATGGTCAAGCAACATGACCTCCAAAACAGGATTACCGTACCACTCTGGTGCGGATCGTGCTTTGTTTGACCTACGAGATTCTGTAGCAACTTGTTCTGAAGTTTCATGATCTTTATCATTAGCTTCCTCTCCAGTTGGTGTAGGCATCACAAGAACAGATTTCTCAGATGAGCTACTTTCCAAATTGAGAGTAGGTACAATTACCTCATCAAGTTCTACTTTCCTCCCACTCACTTATTTCGAGAAAACTCCTTCTCTAGAAAGGTTTCGTTCTTAGCAACAAAAATCTTGCCTTCAGACTTGTGGTAGAAGGTGTACCCAATTGTTTCCTTAGGGTATCCTATGAAGATGCACTTCTCTGATTTGGGTTCGAGCTTATCAGGCTGAAGCCTTTTGACATAAGCATCGCATCCCCAAACTTTAAGAAACGACAGCTTAGGTTTGTTGCCAAACCACAGTTCATACGGTGTCGTCTCGGCGGATTTTGACGATGCCCTGTTTAAAGTGAATGCAGCTGTCTCTAATGCATAACCCCAAAACGATAGTGGTAAATCGGTAAGAGACATCATTACGTTGTGGTGTTCTAGGTGGTGTGAGCTGTGAAACTATTCCACCTTGTTTTAAATGAAGGCCAAACGCGTAACTCAAATATTCTCCTCCACGATCAGATCGTAAAAACTTTATTTTCTTGTTATGATGATTCTCCACTTCACTCTGAAATTCTTTGAACTTTTCAAATGTTTCAGACTTGTGTTTCATTAAGTAGATATACCCATATTTGCTTAAATCATCTATGATGGTCAGAAAATAACAATACCTGCCACGAGCCTCAACACTCATCGGACCGTATACATCGATATGTATTATTTCCAGTAAGTCATTAGCTCGTTCCATTATTCCAGAGAATAGAGTTTTAGTCATCTTGCCCATAAGGCATGGTTCGCAAGTATCAAATGATTCATAATCAAGTGATTCCAAAAGTCCATCTTTATGGAGTTTCTTCATGCGCTTTACACCGATATGACCTAAACGGCAGTGCCACAAATAAGTTGCATTATCATTATCAACTTTGCATCCTTTGGCATCAGTATTATGAATATGTGTATCATCACGATCGAGATTCAACAGAAATAGACCACTCTTCAAGGGTGCATGACCATAAAAGATATTACTAATATAAATAGAACAACCATTATTCTATGATTTAAATGAATAACCGTCTCGCACTAAACAAGATCCAGATATAATGTGCATGCTCAACGCTGACACCAAATAACAATTATTCAGGTCTAAAACTAATCCCGAAGGTAGATGTAGAGGTAGCATGTTGTCGGTGTACGTAAGTCTGGGCCCTTTTGTACCCCTTACTTGTGCACGGGCAGTTGTAGCCGCACCTGTGGCAAGGCTTGACGGGGTAGTTGAAGGCAAAATACAAGACGACCAAGGCAACATCCAAACCAGTAAACAGAGAGTAGAAGACAAGGAGACCCCCGGCAAGATCCTTGCCGGGGCGGCTCGCGAACCCCCGGCAAGATCCTTGACGGGACGGCTTGCGAAGCACTGAAAGGACCACCGCCCTTGAGGTTGAGAGCTCTAACACCATCGACAACATCAAGACTAAGACTCAGGGGCACATGCGTAGTAGCATGCAGATCCTTGTGAAGACTGGTGGCATGCATATCTTCGTGAAGACTAGAGGACGAAGTCCCCGGCAAGGCTCTTGCCGGGGACGGCCGCGAGACCCCGGCAAGACTCTTGTCGGGGACTACTACGAAGCCACCACGAGACTCGCACACGACAAGGTTCCGCCGCCCTATGACCGTTCTACCATAGCGACCAGCCTGCCAACTAGGCAAGCACTTGTGTGGTGGCATGCAGATCTTCGTGAAGATCCTGCCACCACTCTAGCATAGCGGCTAGCCAGTCAGCTTGGCGCTGCATGCCGCGTCATCTTGGATGCGTGTCGAGACGGGGTGAGGCGGCGACGGATGGGACGGATTCTATTTCCGTCCTCGATAAAGTTAGGGGGGCACATAAGCAGCGCATTTAATGCATTTGTCCTCCAATGTCAGTGATAAAAATATGCATTGTAGCTACTTTACACCTCCTGTGTGCCACTGTGGCGACCCCTTTGACATATAAAAGGAGGCCCAAGACGTACTGGAGAAGGATTCAAACTTTTTGGATTGGGCATGCATAGCAACTAGTCCAAGTCCAAGAACACTAAATATACACTCAAAGCAGGACTAGGGTTTTACGCTTCTCAATGGCCCGAACCTGGGTAAAAATCCATCGTGTTGATTGCTGGACCTGCCCTTTGCGCACCCCTCTCTCCCTACCTACCGTAGAAGGGATCCACGTGATCTCATAGGTGTCGCTTCCCCGACACATGCCGATGGTGATCACATCGACCTTGGAACCATTCCCGACGCGCATCGTCACCTCATCCTTAGCCAATCTTCGTTTAATCCGTACTCCCTGCTTCGAGTTACAAATATGAGCAACCAAACCGGTATCAAATACCCAGGCACTACTACGAGAATAAGTAAGGTACACATCAATAACATGTATATCAAATATACCTTTCTTCACTTTGCCTTCCTTCTTATCCGCCAAATACTTGGCGTAGTTCCGCTTCCAGTGACCAGTCCCTTTGCAGTAGAAGCACTCAGTTTCAGGCTTAGGTCCAGCTTTGGGTTTCTTCTTGGGAGTGACAACTTGCTTGTCATTCTTCTTGAAGTTCCCCTTCTTTTTACCCTTCCCTTCTTCTTGAAACTAATGGTCTTGTTAACCATCAACACTTGATGCTCCTTCTTGATTTCTACCTCCACAGCCTTTAGCATTGCGAAGAGCTCAGGAATAGTCTTTTCCATCCCTTGCATATTGTAGTTCATCATGAAGCCTTTGTAGCTTGGTGGCAGTGATTGAAGAACTCTCAATGACACAATCATCTGGAAGATTAACTCCCAGATAAGTCAAGTGATTATGGTAACCAGACATTCTGAGTATGTGCTCACTAACAGAACTGTTCTCCTCCATCTTGCAGCTATAGAACTTGTTGGAGACTTCATATCTCTCAACTCGGGCATTTGCTTGAAATATTAACTTCAACTCCTAGAACATCTCATATGGTCCATGACGTTCAAAACGTCTTTGAAGTCTCGATTCTAAGCCGTAAAGCATGGCACACTGAACTAATGAGTAGTCATCAACATGCGACTGCCAGGCATTCACAATGTCTGCAGTTGCTGGGGCAGGTGGTACACCTAGCAGTGCATCAAGGACATACTTCTTCTGTGTGGCAATGAGGATAATCCTCAAGTTACAGACCCAGTCCGTGTAGTTGCTACCGTCATCTTTCAACTTAGCTTTCTCTAGGAACGTATTAAAATTAAAGGGAACGGTAGCACGAGCCATTGATCTACAACATAGATATGCAAAAAACTATCAGGACTAAGTTCATGATAAATTGAGTTCAATTAATCATATTACTTAAGAACTCCCACTTAGATAGACATCCCTCAGTCATCTAAATGATACATGATCCAAATCAACTAAACCATGTTCGATCATCATGTGAGATGGAGTAGTCATCAATGGTGAACATCTCTATGTTGATCATATCCACTATATGGTTCACGTTCAACCTTTTGTTCTCTAGTGTTTCGAGGCCATATCTGTATATGCTAGGCTCGTCAAGTTTAACCCGAGTATTCCGCATGTGCAAAACTGGCTTGCACCCATTGTATTTGAACGTAGAGCTTGTCACACCCAATCATCATGTGGTGTCTCAGCATGAAGAACTTCCGCAACGGTGCATACTCGGGGAGAACACTTATACCTTGAAATTTTTAGTAAGGGATCATCTTATAATGCTACCACCACACTAAGCAAAATAAGATGCATAAAAGATAAACATCACATGCAATCAAAATATGTGACATGCTATGGCCATCGTCATCTTGTGCTTTTGATCTCCATCACCAAAGCAACGTCATGATCTCCATCGTCACCGGCTTGACACCTTGATCTCCATCGCAGGGTCGTGGTCGTCTCGCCAACTATTGCTTCTACGACTATCGCTACCGCTTAGTGATAAAGTAAAGCAATCACATGGCGTTTGTATTTCATACAATAAAGCGACAACCATATGGCTCCTGCCAGTTGCCGATAACTTCTACAAAACATGATCATCTCATACAACAACATATATCACAGCATGTCTTGACCATATCACATCACAACATGCCCTGCAAAAACAAGTTAGACGTCCTCTACTTTGTTGTTGCAAGTTTTACGTGGCTGCTACGGGCTTCTAGCATGAATCATACTTACCTACGGCACAAAAACCACAACGGTGATTTATCAATTTTGATGTTTTAACCTTCACAAGGACCGGCCACAGTCAAATTCGATTCAACTAAAGCTGGAGAAATAGACACCCGCCAGCCACCTTTATGCAAAACAGGTTGCATGTCTGTCGGTGGAACCGGTCTCATCAACGCGGTCATGTAAGATTGGTCTGGGCCACTTCATCCAACAATACCGCCGAATCAAAATAAGATATTGGCGTTAAGTAGTATGACGATCACCGCCGACAACTCTTTGTGTTCTACTCGTGCATATCATCTACGCATAGACCTGGATCGAATACCACTATTGGGAAACGTAGTGTGCAATTTCAAAACAATTCCTACGCTCACGCAAGATCTATCTAGGAGATGCATAGCAACGAGAGGGGAAGAGTGTGTCCACGTACCCTCGTAGACCAAAAGCGGAAGCGTTACCTTAACGCGGTTGATGTAGTCGAACGTCTTCTCGATTCAACCGATCAAGCACAGAACATACGGCACCTCCGAGTTCTGCATATGTTCAACTCGATGAGGTCCCTCGAACTCTTGATTCAGTAGAGGATTGAAGGAGTAGATGAGTTCCGTCAGCACGATGGCGTGATGATGGTGATGGTGATGTGATCCGCGCAGGGCTTCGCCTAAGAACTACGACAATATGACCGGAGGAGTAAACGGTGGAGGGGGCACCGCACACGGATAAGAACAATTGATGTTCCTAGAGGTGCCCCCCCTCCCGCCCCCATATATAAAGGAGGAGAGGGGAGGAGGGACAGCCTAGTGCGCGCCCAAGTGGGGGGAGTCCTACTAGGACTCCTAGTCCTAGTCGGGCCCCCCTTCCTTCTAACGGAGGGGGAAAGGGGAAGGAGAGGGAGAGGGAGAGGGAAAGGGGGCCGCGCCCCCTTCCCTAGTCCAATTCGGACTCCCCATGGGGGGGGCACGTGCCACCTCCTCATGGCTTGCCTTGCCTCTCTCCTATGGCCCATAAGGCCCATTACTTCCCCCAGGGGGTCCCGGTAACCCCTCGGTACTCCGATAAATTCCCAAAACACTCCGGAACCATTCCGGTGTACGAATACCACCTTCCAATATATCAATCTTTACCTCTCGACCATTTTGAGACTCCTCGTCATGTCCGTGATCTCATCCAAGACTCGAAACAACCTTCGGTCACCAAAACACGTAACTCATATAATACATATCGTCATCGAACATTTAAGTGTGCGGACCCTACGGGTTCGTGTACTATGTAGACATGACCGAGACACCTCTCCGGTCAATAACCAATAGCGGAACCTGGATGCTCATATTGGTTCTCACATATTCTACGAATATCTTTATCGGTCGAACCGCAATATCAACATATGTTATTCCCTTTGTCATCGGTATGTTACTTGCCCTAGATTCGATCGTTGATATCTTCAGACCTAGTTCAATATCATTACCGGAAAATCTCTTTACTCGTTCTGTAGTGCATCATCCCGCAAGTAACTCATTAGTCACATTGCTTGCAAGGCTTCATATGATGTGCATTACCGAGAGGGCCCAGAGATACCTCTCCGATACTAGGAGTGACAAATCCTAATCTCGATCTATGCCAACCCAAGAAACACCTTCGGGGATACCTGTAGAGCATCTTTATAATCACCCAGTTAAGTTGTGACGTTTGATAGCACAGAAGGCATTGCTCCGGTGTCCGGGAGTTACATAATCTCATAGTCGAAGGAATATATATTTGACATGAAGAAAGTAGTAGCAATAAAACTGAACGATCATTATGCTAAGCTAACGGATGGGTCTTGTCCATCACATCATTCCACTACTGATGTGATCCCGTTTATCAAATGACAACTCATGTATATGGTTAGGAAACTTAACCATCTTTGATCAACGAGCTAGTCTAGTAGAGGCATACTAGGGACATGGTGTTTTGTCTATGTATTCACACATGTATCAAGTTTTCGGTTAATACAGTTCTAGCATGAATCATAAAAATTTATCATGAATAAGGAAATATAAAATAACAACTTTATTATTGCCTCTAGGGCATATTTCCTTCAGAGACTACATACAATTCTAAGCAGGTTTCTGTTGGGACTCGTTGCATGGAAAACAAAAAAAATTCCTACGCACACGAAATGGTCTATCGATGGAGATGCGTAGCAACGAGGGGGAGATTGTGTCTACGTATCATCGTAGACCATAAGCGGAAGCGTTGCACAACACAGTTGATGTAGTCGAACTTCTTCGCGCTTCAATCGATCAAGTACCGAACGCACGACACCTTCGCGTTCTACACACGTTCAGCTCGGTAACGTCCCTCACCTTCTTGATCTAGCGAGACATCGAGGTAATATATGAGTTCCGTCAGCATGACAGCATGGTGACGATAATGGTGAAGTGATCTTCGCAGGGCTTCACCTAAGGACTACAAAAATATGGCCTGGGGTGTAAACGATGGAGGGGGTTGCTACGTCTTGAGCTTGCGTTGGTTTTCCTTGAAGAGGAAAGGGTGATGCAGCAATAGTAGCGTAAGTATTTCCCTCAGTTTTTGAGGACCAAGGTATCAATCCAGTAGGAGGCTCCTCAAAAGTCCCACGCACCTACACAAACAAACAAAGAACTCGCAACCAACGCAATAAAGGGGTTGTCAATCCCTTCACGGCCACTTGCGAAAGTGAGATCTGATAGATATAGTATGATAAGATAAATATATTTTTGGTATTTTATGATGTAGATAGGAAAAGTAAAGATGCAAATAAAAGTAGATTGAAAGCTTATATGATAAAAGATAGACCCGGGGGCCATAGGTTTCACTAGTGGCTTCTCTCAAGATAGCATAAGTATTACGGTGGGTGAACAAATTAATGTTGAGCAATTGATAGAAAAGCGAATAATTATGAGATTATCTAGGCATGATCATGTATATAGGCATCACGTTCGCGACAAGTAGACCGACTCCTGCCTACATCTACTACTATTACTCCACACATCGACCGCTATCCATCATGCATCTAGAGTATTAAGTTCATAAGAACAGAGTAACACATTAAGAAAGATGACATGATGTAGAGGGATAAACTCATGCAATATGATATAAACCCCATATTTTATCCTCGATGGCAACAATACAATACGTGCCTTGCAACCCCTATGTCACTGGGTAAGGACACAGCAAGATTGAACCCAAAGCTAAGCACTTCTCCCATGGCAAGAAAGATCAATCTAGTAGGCCAAACCAAACTGTTAATTCGAAGAGACTTGCAAAGATAACTCAATCATACATAAAAGAATTCAGAGAAGATTCAAATGTTTCTCATACATAAACTTGATCATAAACCCACAATTCATCGGATCTCGACAAACACACCGCAAAAAGAGTTACATCGAATAGATCTCCACAAGAGAGGGGGAGAACATGGTATTGAGATCCAAAAAGAGAGAAGAAGCCATCTAGCTAATAACTATGGAGCCGAAGGTCTATGGTAAACTACTCACAACTCATCGGAGGGGCTATGGTGTTGATGTAGAAGCCCTCCATGGTCGATTCCCCCTCCGGCGGAGCGCCGGCGAAGGCTCCAAGATGGGATCTCGCAGATACAGAAGGTTACGGCGGTGGAAATTGTTTTTCGTTGGCTCCTTGGATGTTTTCGGGGTACGTGGGTATATATAGGAGGAAGAAGTAGGTCGGTGGCCGCCCGAGGGGCCCACGAGACAGGGGGCGCGCCCTGTAGGGGTGGGCGCGCCCTCCACCCTCGTGGCTGCCTCGATCTCTTCTTGACTTGCACTCCAAGTCCTCTAGATCACGTTCGTTCCAAAAATCACGCTCCCGAAGGTTTCATTCCGTTTGGACTCCGTTTGATATTCCTTTTCTTCGAAATACCGAAATAGGCAAAAAAACAGCAATACGGGCTGGGCCTCCGGTTAGTAGGTTAGTCCCAAAAATGATATAAATGTGTAAAATAAAGCCCATAAACATCCAAAAGGGGTAATATAATAGCATGGAACAATAAAAAATTATAGATACGTTGGAGGCGTATCAAGCATCCCCAAGCTTAATTCCTGCTCGTCCTCGAGTAGGTAAATGATAAAAACAGAATTTTTGATGTGGAATGCTACCTAGCATAATTCTCAATGTAATTTTCTTTATTGTGGCATGAATGTTCAAATCCAAATGATTCAAAATAAAAGTTCATATTGACAAAAGAAATAGTAATACTTCAAGCATACTAATAAAAGCAATCATGTCTTCTCAAAATAACATGGCTAAAGAAAGTTCATCCCTACAAAATCGTATAGTTAGGCTATGCTTCATTTTTGTCACACAAAAAAGTTCCCAAATTCTACACCCCCGATGACAAGCCAAGCAATTGTTTCGTACTTAAATAATCTCAAACTTTTTCAACTTTCACGCAATACATGAGCGTGAGCCATGGATATAGCACTATGAGTGGAATAGAATATGATGATGGGGATTGTGTGGAGAAGACAAAAAAGGAGAAAGTCTCACATTGACGAGGATAATCAACGGGCTATGGAGATGCCCATCAATTGATGTCAACATGAGGAGTAGGGATTGGCATGCAACGGATGCACTAGAGCTATAAATGAATGAAAGCTCAACAAAAGAAAACTAGTGGGTGTGCATCCAACTTGCTTGCTCATGAAGACCTAGGGCATTTTGAGGAAGCCCATCGTAGGAATATACAAGCCAAGTTCTATAATGAAAAATTCCCACTAGTATATGAAAGTGACAACATATGAGACTCGCTATATGAAGGACATGGTGCTACTTTGAAGCACAATATATGAGACTCGCTATATGAAGGACATGGTGCTACTTTGAAGCACAAGTGTGGAAAAAGAGATAGTGACATTGCCCCTTTTTATTTATTTTCTTTTTTTTCTCTTTTTTTCTTTGGCCTTTTTTTGGCCTTCCTTTTTTCTTCTTTTTGGGACAATGCTCTAATAATGATGATCATCACACTTTTATTAATTTACAACACATGAATTACAACTCAAAACTAGAACAAGGTATGACTCTATATGAATGCCTCCGGCGGTGTACCGGGATGGTGCAATGAATCAAGAGTGACATGTATGAAAAATTATGCATGGTGTCTTTACCACAAATACGATGTCAACTACATGATCATGCAATGGCAATATGACAAAAGTAATGTGTGTCATGATGATAAACGGAACGGTGGAAAGTTGCATGGCAATATATCTCGGAATGGCTATGGAAATGCCATAATAGGTAGGTATGGTGGCTGTTTTGAGGAAGATATAAGGAGGTTTATGTGTGATAGAGCGTATCATATCACGGGGTTTGGATGCACCGGCGAAGTTTGCACCAACTCTCAAGGTGAGAAAGGGCAATGCACGGTACCAAAGAGGCTAGCAATGATGGAAAGGTAAAAGTGCGTATAATCCATGGACTCAACATTAGTAAAAAGAACTCATATACTTATTGCAAAAATTTAGAAGTCATCAAAAACCAAGCACTACGTGCATGCTCCTAGAGGGATAGATTGGTAGGAAAAGACCATCGCTCGTCCCCGACCGCCATTCATAAGGATGCACAATCCAAGTACACTTCATGTTTCAAATTTGTTACACAACTTTAACCATACGTGCATGCTACGGGACTTGCTAACTTCAACACAAGCATTCTTTAAATTCATAATCACCCAACTAGCATGACTTTAATATCACTACCTCCATATCTCAAAACAATTATCAAGTATCAAATTGATCATAGCATCCAATTCACTTCCTATGATAGTTTTTATTATACCCAACTTGGATGCCAACCATTCTAGGACCAATTTTCTAACCATAGAAAATACCATGCTGTTCTAAAGGACTCTCAAAATAATATAAGTGAAGCATGAGAGACTAGCAATTTCTACAAAATTAAGCCACCGCCGTGCTCTAAAAGATAGAAGTGAAGCAATAGAGCAAAAACTATCAAGCTCAAAAGATATAAGTGAAGCACATAGAGTATTCTAATAAATTCCAATCAAGTGGACTTCTCCCAAAAGGTGTGTACTGCAAGGATGATTGTGGTAAACTAAAAAGGAAATACTAATATCATACACGACGCTCCAAGCAAAACACATATCATGTGGCGAATAAAAATATAGCTCCAAGTAAAGTTACCGATAAACAAAGACGAAAGAGGGGATGCCTTCCGGGGGCATCCCCAAGCTTAGGCTTTTGGCTATTATTGAATATCTTGGTGTGCCATGGGCATCCCCAAGCTTAGGCTCTTGCCACTCCTTATTCCATAGTCCATCAAATCTTTACCCAAAACTTGAAAACTTCACAACACAAAACTCAACAGGAAATCTCATAAGCTCCGTTAGTGAAAGAAAACAAAACCACCACATAAGGTAATGTAATGAACTCATTCTTTATTTATTTTGGTGTTAAACCTACTGTATTCCAAGTTCTCTATGGTTCATACCACTTAATACTAGCCATAGATGCATCAAAATAAGCAAACAACACACGAAGAACAGAATCTGTCAAAAACAGAACAGTCTGTAGCAATCTGTAACTAAGACAAACTTCTGGAACTCTAAAAATCCTACCAAAATAGGAAGTCCTGGGAAATTTGTCTATTGATCGGAATCAAAAAGAATCAACGCAAAATCACATTTCTGTGATTTAACAAAACTAATTTCATGCGTGTAAAGTTTCTATTTTTCAGCAGAATCAAATTAACTATCACCATAGGTTATCCTATAGGTTCTACTTGACACAAACACTAATTAAAACATAAAAACACATCTAAACAGAAGGTAGATGCAAAATTTATTGCTAAACAGAAGAAAAACAAAAAACACAAATAAAATTGGGTTGCCTCCCAACTAGCACTATCGTTTAACGCCCCTAGCTAGGCATAAAAGCGAAGATAGATCTAAGTAGTGTCATCTTTGGCACTCAAATCCTCAATAGAGCACTTATAATCTTTAGGGGTTTCTCCCTTTTTAGCAATGATTAAACCTTTAGGCAAAAATTCAAGAAATTCGTTTGTAGCAAAAGGTTCCTTAATGATAGAGAGACAATTGGGATGAACACTTATTGATTTGAGATCCGCATCTCCCTTACTAGAAGATTTGCCCTTATTTTTAGGAACATATATAAATTTGGCAGTTTTTGTAGGAGGTTTTGGAGTGTTTTTCATGGAAGAAAAAGCCGACCCTAAGTCGGTAATTATATCCTCAAGTTTACCGATTCTTGCAGAATCTAGATCTATTTTCTCATTAACTATAGGTTCTTTCTCTTTAAAAAATTCAAAGTAACTCCAACCCTAGATCCATATTGGGTAATGTGATTATGAATCTTTTTATCCAAATTTTCAATCAAATCAACAGTGGCAACTTTATTTTCAATAATTTCAAGCCTTTGCATCACATATTCCAAAGTTAAAATAGTTCCATTAACCAAAAGAGGTGGTGGGCCAAACAAATCTAGCATAGCATTATAAGCATCAAACGTATGGCTACTCAAGAAATCCCCTCCGATAACAGTATCAAGAAGCATCTATTCCAAGGAGTAATGCCTACATAAAAAATGCGAAGAAGTACGGAAGTGGAAAGCTTCCTAGTAGATTTATTTTGAGCGTTGCAAATTCTATACCAAGCATATTTTAAATTTTCTCCCTCCCTTTGCTTAAAATTAAGAATTTCATGTTCGGGAGTAATAAAAAGGATAGGAGTACTAGCCATTATGACAAGGTAAACAATCTAACACACGAGCAAACAAAAAGAAGCAAACGAAAGAGAGGAGAAGATTGGGAAAAAGAGGGCAAATAAAACGATAAGGGTGAAGTGGGGGAGAGGAAAAGGAGAGGCAAATGACAAATAATGTAAATGCGAGGGAGATGAGTTTGTGATGGGTACTTGGTATGTCTTGACTTGAGTGAAGACCTCCCCGGCAACGGTGCCAGAAATCCTTCTTGCTACGTCTTGAGCTTGCGTTGGTTTTCCTTGAAGAGGAAAGGGTGATGCAGCAATAGTAGCATAAGTATTTCCCTCAGTTTTTGAGAACCAAGGTATCAATCCAGTAGGAGGCTCCTCAAAAGTCCCACGCACCTACACAAACAAACAAAGAACTCACAACCAACGCAATAAAGGGGTTGTCAATCCCTTCACGACCACTTGCGAAAGTCAGATCTGATAGAGATAGTATGATAAGATAAATATATTTTTGGTATTTTATGATATAGATAGGAAAAGTAAAGATGCAAATAAAAGTAGATTGAAAGCTCATATGATAAAAGATAGACCCGGGGGCCATAGGTTTCACTAGTGGCTTCTCTCAAGATAGCATAAGTATTACGGTGGGTGAACAAATTACTGTCGAGCAATTGATAGAAAAGCGAATAATTATGAGATTATCTAGGCATGATCATGTATATAGGCATCACGTCCGCGACAAGTAGACCGACTCCTGCCTACATCTACTACTATTACTCCACACATCGACCGCTATCCAGCATGCATCTAGAGTATTAAGTTCATAAGAACAGAGTAACGCACTAAGAAAGATGACATGATGTATAGGGATAAACTCATGCAATATGATATAAACCCCATCTTTTTATCCTCGATGGCAACAATACAATACATGCCTTGCAACCCCTATTGTCACTGGGTAAGGACACCGCAAGATTGAACCCAAAGCTAAGCACTTCTCCCATGGCAAGAAAGATCAATCTAGTAGGCCAAACCAAACTGATAATTCGAAGAGACTTGCAAAGATAACTCAATCATACATAAAAGAATTCAGAGAAGATTCAAATATTTCTCACAGATAAACTTGATCATAAAACCACAATTCATCAGATCTCGACAAACACACTGCAAAAAGAGTTACATCGAATAGATCTCCACAAGAGAGGGGGAGAACATGGTATTGAGATCCAAAAAGAGAGAACAAGCCATCTAGCTAATAACTATGGACCTGAAGGTCTGTGGTAAACTACTCACAAGTCATCGGAGGGGCTATGGTGTTGATGTAGAAGCCCTCCGTGGTCGATTCCCCCTCCGGCGGAGCACCGACGAAGGCTCCAAGATGGGATCTCGCGGATATAGAAGGTTACGACGGTGGAAATTGTTTTTTGTTGGCTCCCTGGATGTTTTCGGGTACGTGGGTATATATAGGAGGAAGAAGTAGGTCGGTGGCCGCCCGAGGGGCCCACGAGACAGGGGGCGCGCCCAGAGGGGGTGGGCGCACCCTCCACCCTCATGGCCGCCTCGATCGCTTCTTGACTTGCAGTCCAAGTCCTCTGGATCACATTCGTTCCAAAAATCACGCTCCCGAAGGTTTAATTCTGTTTGGACTCCGTTTGATATTCCTTTTCTTCGAAATACTGAAATAGGCAAAAAAACAGCAATACGGGTTGGGCCTCCGGTTAGTAGGTTAGTCCCAAAAATGATATAAATGTGTAAAATAAAGCCCATAAACATCCAAAAGGGGTAATATAATAGCATGGAACAATCAAAAATTATAGATACATTGGAGACGTATCAGGGGTCGTCACTCACGGCTAGGCAATTGTCTAGGGTGTGCTAGGGTGGCCCCCCAAGAAGGTGGGAGGGAGAGGGGAGGCTGCCGGGAGGCGCCCCAAGAGGTCGAATCCTACTTGGGGTCCTCCCCAAGTGGCGCCCCTGCCATATTTAATCGAGGGAGAAGGAAATAGGGGGAGAGAGAAGGAAGTGGGAATCCTAATCCACACTTTCCTTTCCCATCTCCCCTTTCCTTCCCCTCCTTAGGTCGGCCCATATGGGGGTGCACCAGCCCCTTGTGGCTGGTGTGTTTCCCCTCTTGGCCCATAAGGCCCATATCTTTTGCCGGGGGTGCCCGGAACCCCTTCCGGTGACCCGATATGTACCCGGTACCCTCTGGAACACTTATGGTGTCTGAATACCATCGTCATATATACCAATCTTTACCTCTCAACCATTTCGATACTCCTTGTCATGTCCGTGATCTCATCCGGGACTCTGAACAACATTCGGTCACCAAATCAAATAACTCATATAATATTATATCGTCATCCAACGTTAAGCGTGCGAACCTTACGGGTTCGAGAACTATGTAGACATGACCGAGACACCTCTCCGGTCAATAACCAATAGCGGAACCTAGATGCCCATATTGGCTACTACATATTCTACGAAGATCTTTATCGGTCGAACCGTTAAGACAACATTGTAATTCCCTTTGTCCATCGATATGTTACTTGCCCGAGATTCGATTGTCGGTATCTTCATACCTAGTTCAGTCTCGTTACCGGCAAGTCTCTTTACTCGTTCCATAAGACATCACCTCGTGACTAACTCCTTAGTCATTTGCTTGCAAGCTTATGATGTGTATTACCGAGAGGGCCCAAAGATACCTCTCCGATACTCGGAGTGGCAAATCCTAATCTCGATCTATGCCAACTCAACAAACACCTTCGGAGATACCTATAGAGCATCTTTATAATCACCCAGTTACGTTGTGACGTTTGATAGCACACAAGGCATTCCTCCTGTATCCGGGAGTTGCAAAATCTCATAGTCGAAGGAATATGTATTTTACATGAAGAAAGCAATAGCAATAAAACTGAACGATCATTATGCTAAGCTAACGGGTGGGTCTTTTACATCACATCGTTCTCCTAATGATGTGATCCCGTTATCAAATGACAAATCATGTCCATGGTTAGGAAACCTTAACCATCTTTGATCAATGAGCTAGTCTAGTAGATGTTCGCTAGGGACACGTTGTTTGTTTATGTATTCACACATGTATCAAGGTTTTTGAAAAATACAATTCTAGCATGAATAATAAAACTTTATCATGAATAAGGAAATATAAAATAACAACTTTATTATTGCCTCTAGGGCATATTTCCTTCAGTCTCCCACTTGCACTAGAGTCAATAATCTAGTTCACATTGCCATGTGATTAACACTCATAGTTCACGTCACCATGTGACTAACACCCAAAGAGTTTACTGGAGTCAATAACCTAGTTCACATCGCCATGTGATTAATACCCCAAAGAGTACTAAGGTGTGATCATGTTTTGCTTGTGAGAGAGGTTTAGTCAACGGGCTGCCATATTCAGATCCATATGTATTTTGAAAATTTCTATGTTAATAATGCTCTACGTGGAGCTACTCTAGCTAATTGATCCCACTTTCAATATGCATCCAGATTGAGAGTTAGAGTCATTTGAATTGGTGTTTAAAGCTTGCATCAACGTAACTCTTTATGACGAACTCTTTATCACCTCCATAACTGAGAAAATTTTCCTTGGTCCTCTTAGGTAGCTAAGGATCATTTTGACCGATGTCCAGTGATCTACTCCCGGATCACTATTGTACCCCCTTGCCAAACTCATGGCAAGGTACACAACAGCTTTGGTACACAACATGTCATACTTTATAGAACCTATGGCTGAGGCATAGGGAATGACTTCCATTCTCTCTCTATCTTCTGCCGTGGTCGGGCTTTGAGTCTTACTCAACTTCACACCTTACAATACAGGCTAGAACTCCTTCTTTGACCGATCCATTTTGAACTCCTTAAAAATCTTGTCAAGGTATGTACTCATTGAAAATCTTATCAAGCATTGATGACCCACAAGTATAATGGGTCAATTGTAACCTTTTTGATACGTAAGAGTGTCAAACCCAACGAGGAGCAGAAGGAAATGACAAGTGGTTTTCAGCAAGGTAATGTCTGCAAGTGCTAAAATTGTAAGTAGCGGAGTAGTTTGATAGCAAGATAATTTGTAACAAGCAAGTAACGATAGTAGTAACAAAAGTGCAGCAAGGAATCCCAATCCTTTTGAGGCAAAGGACAGGCCAAAATGGTCTCTTATGATAAGCAAAGTGTTCTTGAGGGTACACGGGAATTTCATCTAGTCACTTTCATCATGTTGGCTTAATTTGTGTTCGCTACTTTGATAATTTGGTATGTGGGTGGACCGGTGCTTAGGTGTTATTCTTACTTGAACAAACCTCCTACTTATGATTAACCCTCTCGCAAGCATCTGCAACTACGAAAAAAGTATTAAGAATAAATTCTAACCGTAGCATTAAACTTTTGGATCCAATCGGTCCCTTACGAAATAGCGCATAAACTAGGGTTTAAGCTTCTGTCACTCTCGCAACCCATCGTCTAATAACTACTTCACGATGCATTCCCTTAGGCCCAAATATGGTGAAGTGTCATGTAGTTGACGTTCACATGACACCACTAAGGGAATCACAACATACATATCATCAAAATATCGAACACATATCAAGTTCACATGATTACTTGCAACATGATTTCTCCTGTGACCTCAAGAGCAAAAGTAACTACTCACAAATGATAATCAAGCTCAAGATCAGAGGGGTGTTAAATAGCATAATGGATCTGAACATATAATCTTCCACCAAATAAACCATATAGTAATCAACTACAAGATGTAATCAACACTACTAGTCACCCACAAGCACCAATCTATAGTTCCGGCACAAAGATTGAACACAAGAGATGAACTAGGGTTTGAGAGGAGTTGATGTTGTTGAAGATGTTGATGAAGATAGCCCTCCCCTATATGGGAGATTTGTTGGTGATAATGATGACGATGATTTCTCCCTCCGGGAGGGAAGTTCCCCCGGCGGAATCGCTCCGCTGGAGGGCAAAAGTGCTCTTGCCCAGGTTCCGCCTCAAGACGGTGGCGCTTCGTCCCAAAATTTCCTCCCCTTATTTTTTTCTAGGTCAAAATGACTTATATACCAGAAGAAAGGCACCGGAGGTGGGCCTGGGTGAGCACAACCCACTAGGGCGCGCCTGGGCTCCCTGGACTGCCTAGGTGGGTTGTGCCCACCTGGTGGGCCCCTTCTGGTACTTATTTGCTCCAATATTCCTCAAATATTCCATAAAAATTCCTCGTGAAGTTTCAGCTCATTTGGAGTTGTTCAGAATAGATAGCCTGACGTAGCTTTTTCAGGTCCAGATTTCCAGCATCCAGAATTCTCCCCCTTTGTGTATACCTTGCATATTATGAGAGAAAAGGCATTAAAATTACTCCAAAAGGCATTATTATACAATAAAACAACATAAATAACAGTAGGTAAACATGATGCAAAATGGACGTATCAAGCGTCTTGATCTATCTCTATAGATCTTGATGCCCAATATGTAAGCAGCCTCACCGAGGTCTTTCATTGAAAAATTCTTATTCAAGTATCCTTTTATGCTATCTAGAAATTCTATATCATTTTCAATCAGCAATATGTCATCCACATATAATATCAGAAATGCTACAGAGCTCCCACTCACTTTCTTGTAAATGCAGCTTCATCGTAAGTCTGTATAAAACCATAGCTTTGATCACCTCATCAAAGTGTATATTCCAACTCTGAGATGCTTGCACCAGTCCATAGATGGATTGCTGGAGCTTGCACACTTTGTTAGGAGCTCATAAAACTCTCTAAGTCTCATGAGGAGCTTCAATCAACTCATGAGAAGTCACTAAGTGCTACTTGCTCATCTCATATTGATAATGATGTTTGTGCTACTAACTCGATTTCATGTGAAGCATCAATTTTGAAGGAGAATGTTGAGATATGTGCTCAAGTTGCTTTGCTAACAAGCAATTATGAGAAATTGGAAGAAAGTCATGAAAATCTCTCGGGCACTCATGAGGATCTTTTAATCTCTCAAAGTAAGCTAAAGTTAGCTCACGAGGCTATGGTCACCGAGGTAAAATCTTGTGAGTCTCATGTGAACATTAGCACATCTACTCTATATGATTTATTGCCATGTGCTAATCCTTGCAATTCATCCACCTCTCATATTTATATCCACTCATGATGAATTGCTCACCTTGTCTTGTTGCTCTAACTATGAAGTTTCTACTTCCACTAGTCCTCTTGTTTCTAGTGTTGAAACTAACCATGTAAAGGAAATTAATGAGCTCAAGGCCCAAGTCACTGGTTTGAAGAAAGACTTGGAAAAGTGTGATGTTGGACATAGTTTTCACTCCAACAAGAAGAAGTCCAAGAACAAGAAGAAGGGACAAGGGCAATACAAGAATTCAGCCAACATTACTTGCTTCAAGTGCAAGAATGTTGGACACCATGTGAGATCTTGTCCACTAAAGAAGAAGGGTTAAGTGTGAAGCAACAAGGGAAGTGGCTTCGAGTTCAATCTCAAAATGAAGAAAGACATCTACCCATAATAACTGAAGATAATGTTCCTCGAGTTGAGAAAGTAAGGAAGAAGAGAAGGGGGAGTACATATTGCTATATTTGTCGTAAGAAGGGACACATAACTTCATCATGTCCCAACGGTAACATCTCTAAGCCTCAAATTATCAATTATCATTATTCACTTAGGAAGGATAATGTTGGAAATTTGTTTGCCAAGAATGTTGGTGCCCAAAGTGGTTTGGAAGTGGAAAAGACCATTTGGGTTGCCAAGCCTATTGTGACTAACTTCTTAGGACCCAACTTAGTTGGGGACCATCAAGCTCAAACTTGATCAATAGGTGTGTGGAGGGCATTGGAGACTTGGCTAGTTCATGAAGAAAAATGATTCTCAATAGTTATCATGGCCCAAGCCAAGTCAAGTGGATTATCATCATATTTGTCATTCCAATGCTCCTCAAAGTGGTAACTTGTACTTATATATTCTACATTGAAAGTTACTTGCACCTTCCATGTTTAGGTTTTGTACCTAGTGTGAACCCATATATGTTGTGCCTCATAGTATGCTTGATTTGTGTATCTTGCATGTGTGGGTTTCTATGCACGTCATATATTTGTATGTATAGTCTCGAGCCTTCATTACATCTTAGTTGCATCTTATTGGGCTCTTTTGAGATATTAATGGATCATCACATTATGGGGAAGTGTTATGTTCTACGCACATCACAAACCTAAAATGTGTATATATATGGGATACCACCTAGTATTTATAGTGCAAGATTATCTAGTTACCATGTGGTACGTCAAGTTAATTTGAAATTCAAATTCTCATCCATTAATTGTCTTTAGTTGGATTTCATATGCCTCTTATGTATAATACATGGGTTTTCACTTATGGGGGAGTGATATGCTTTGTGCATATCACAATCCTTGTGAGTGTGAACAATTGAGGATTGCCACTCTAATTTATATTGTTAGATCACCTTATATCTTTGTGGCTTGCTATTGCAACAAGTTCCCAATTACATTAACACCTTTTTGGTGTGCATCCTCTGGACTTGTTTGCGTATATCATTCTTGTGGTTTTCCCCATGGTTTTCTTAGAATTTGTATTTGGGAAATTATTTGATTCAATCCATTCCAATTGTTACTTTGCATGATGATCTATCTAATTTGAATGTTAAAAATATGCCATCCAAGCATTGTGTTTATTGCTAAACTCCCATGTTATGCTTGTGATTAGTATAGATGATCTTGTGCTTATTTTGTAATCTACCACTGAATAATAATTCAAAATACCATTTTTTTCCTCTTATACATGGTATTTATTATGTGGTAGACCTTCAGGATAATCTTAATCTTGTCTAGTGCTTCAACTTGCATTTTATATTTAGCCAACAAATGTGTTCTCGCTTGTCTTTGTTAGAGTTCATCTTCTTGGTTTTGTGTAGTTATGGGAGCTGGTTATCTCATTGCTTTTACTATCTTGTATCCACTCCAGTAAGATATGCCTATTGAGTATGTATGAAATGTATATCTTGTATACTCATGGGCTTTGCTTAGTTCTTATGTAGAACTTTCTGTGTGATCATGTGTTGATTCATCATGTCAATGCAACTTGGCCAGCATGAATGATTTGTGTGTTATTGGAGTATTCATGGTTTATGTGTTCTTGTGTCCAAATTGTATCTCGTTGGACCTTGGTAGGCTTGTGCATGCATATTTGTTAGTTGTATATCTTCATGCCTTTTTTGCTTTCTTTGATCCAATATATAGGGTAAATCCATCAAATCCTTAACCATTAAGATGTGCATGAAACTCAAATCCATATCCATATGCATGTATTTAATTGGTTTTACCTTATGTTTTGTAATTATGCTAACTACTTCGGACCCAATAAGTTTGGGGACCATATTGCACTTAAAACTGTTTTAGGTACATTTGGAGAAGCAGTGCTTGGATTATTCATGAGAAGGTGGTGACACCACCAAGGAATTAGAGCCAAGCTTGGATGACTCAGTGATCTACTAATTCCTACCAATGCTTTCCCGGTAACAAGTATTTACTTCATGCATACACATAAATAGAGTCAACCTTGTGTAGGTTGCATCATGGCATGTATAGTACTTGTTGTATTTGTTCTTGCATGTTCTTAGAAGTCACTTTATTGCAATGGTGAGACATTTGAGAGGAAGCATATAGTGGCGATTTATAAAACCATTCATGATTCACCTATCCCAAAATATGCCAATTAAGAGATTTATTATATATCAATTTCTAAATGTTCTCTCATATGTAATTTTGATGTTGTTGCAAGAACACTATATTTTATTGTGGCCTTTGCTATCTTACTTAGAAATTCGTTGATATGCAAATGAGATCAATTTGTGCCATGTGCCTTGCTCTACGATCAAAGTTGTATAATAATGGATTCACTTGTGCATATCATGTTCTTATCAATTGCGACTATTTTTGTGTATGCAAGTTTCTTTGTGGACACATAGACTACTATTGTCCACTTAGTAATTTTTACACATAAGAAATTTCAGATCTTACCTTGATATCATTTACTCCTTGTGGTTTACCTCATTTGTTTGCTTTCCTATTCGGTGGTGGTCTTGGTAGTAGGTTGAAAAGTGAGTGCTTGTACGTTTTGCATACAATCTTGTGCACTCATGTGTTTTGAATGTATGTTCGACCCATTCTTATCATGTTGATCAAATGGGGTATTCGTATTATATCATGTCCAAGATATGTCTTTGGATCTTTTGAATATTTTTCTCATATGTAGAATGCTTATGTTCATATCATAGTATCTTATTGCATTCTATAGACCCCGAGCTCCTCAAATTTTCATCATTGAATATGTGCATTTAATTTCCACTCACATTTTGTAATATGCGCACATTAAGGAGGAACTCATACTATACTGGCTTCTAGATTTTTCCCATTTTGGTATTTGTTGCCATTGGGGGAGAAGTTTAGAGGGTTTAAAGATAAGTGTTCTTAGTGTGTTTGTTATCATTCATGCTTACCTACCCTTGTTATATATATGTGTGTTGCATGGATGAGTATTGCATATGTGCATTTAATTTCCACTCACATTTTGTAATATGCACACATTAAGGAGGAACTCATACTATACTGTCTTCTAGATTTTTCCCATTTTGGCATTTTTTTGCCAATGGGGGAGAAGTTTAGAGGGTTTAAAGGTAAGTGTTCTTAGTGTGTTTGTTGTCATTCATGCTTACCTACCCTTGTTATATATGTGTGTGTTGCAGGGATGAGTATTGTATATAGAGAAAACTTCACCTAGTTTATGTCAACTAATATATGCAATGACATTCAAAGTTCATTCACCACACATATATTGTGGGGGAGTTTGCTCTATATATTGTGGTTGTGCTATCATCAAATGCTTGTGTTGTGTTTGATGCTAGTACAACCGGTTTTGATAATCTCAAGTATCTTTGTGACACTTGATGTTGTCGAAACCACCTCAAGTATTCAATTTATCCTCAAATGAATTGCATAGTTTTGTTAAAATTCATTATATAAACCATCTTGTTGATATTGTCATCAATTACCAAAATGGGGGAGATTGGAAGTACATGTAGCCCCCATGGGTGGTTTTGGTAATTAATGACAATCTTAATGGACTAATGTTTGCATTGGATTATACATTTGAAGGAATGTTTCATTTGCAGTGCATAAAGAATATTAGGTGTTTGTTCCATGGTGATGCAAGAAGGAGGTTCAATGGATTCGGAATGGATGCCATATACATAGACTTGTGCATCAAGATTGAGCTTGATGATTGAATCAAATATGATTAAGATGAATTCTGTGTGACAAACAAGATGTGATCTATATGGATTTCATTAAGGATCTCAGAGGTTCTCATGCTTAGGATTATGGATTGAACCATGATGGATCAAGATCTTGAGAGAATGATTAAAGATAAGAATTCTACATATGCTTGAACATAGGATCATGGTGCGCTCATATGTTGAGTCATGGATGATTATGTTTTGAAGCAAGTAATTCAAGTGAAGAATTCATTGTGCCTCTCAAGATACTATATTGGAGCATGAAAATGAGCAAATGATGTCCAATATGATATTCATGGAGAAACTTGATATGGACATAGTGAATTGAGATATTAGTGATCATGTCTTGAAGCAATGCAGCATAGTCAAGAGGTCACTAGGGCCTTCAAGACATCAAGATTAGTCATGGAGCAAATATAAATGTTGACCAAGATGAAGATCAAATATTGAACTCAAAGATGGTCAACACACAAGCGCAAATCATTGCCACGTGATATCTTGTGGTATGGGTACGAACTTGTCAATTGCGCTTTGTGCACTAACCCATTCTATGTGTTTCCTATATCTATGTGGGTTAGGTGATTCTCATGGACTTACATCAAGATAAAGATTTCAAGTGCCCATGAGAGGATAACATCAAGTGTTGATGTTCATGGTTGACAAGGGCAAGTTCAAGATAGCCACCCCAAAGGATTACATGCTTGAAGCTTGTGTATGATCTCATCATGAACGTATGAAGATGAATACAATGTAATGCTCCCCACATGGCTTATGGGGGGAGCTATTTGAAGCCTTCAACAAGTGTCATGATCAAGATCATTGTTCCAACTTGAGCCAAGCATAGAGGTCAACATCAAGCTTAATTGGAATGCTTTAGTCAAAGGTATTAGTTCCTTTGGCTTTAGATGTGAGGATCAATGCCATCAAAATGGATTTATGCTCAAGAATGAGTTTCTGAAGCTATCTAGTATAGTTCTTTTATGATTATTGAGTTATAGGGATCCCACACTATTAAGAGGGGATCAAGGGGGTTAGTGATGGATTTGCTCAAGTCAACATCTTCTATTTATATTCTTCCTCACATCATATTTCAACATAGGCATATTTCACTCCTATCCATTGCAAATACAAAATGCCTACACATATACCGAAGAAAAATCCAAAGCCAACTAGGCTCCCCAAAGTATATGTCTAACCTTTGTATACTTTCCACCCTCCATTTTGGCTTATCTTGGGTGATTCTCTATGTTAGGACCTAGAGTTTTTCACTAGCTTCAAAACGAGCCCAAGATCATCAAAATCGGAGTCTGGATGAGAAAGTTATGCATCTTTTACTTTTGGGGCGGCTGTAGTTTTTGTGTTGGCCGGATGTTCGGGACTTGGCCGGATGTCCAGGCTCCGAGGATGCCCGGATGTCCGGGATCCTCTCGGAAATCCAACTTTAGATATCCAGAGAGCATGTTGAAATGCTGGTTGTGTTTCCCGGATGTCCGGGGCCCCAACTTTGGCCAGATGTCTGGGCCTTGGCCAGATGTCCGGGCCCTGTACATTGGCTCTGTTTTTCTGTGTACTTGTGCATATTTCTCAGCCGCCGGATGTCCGGCCCGTCATAGCCACTTACACTCCAACGGCAATATTTGTACTACCACTATATATAGCCTTCTTCCGCCCCGGGAGAAGGTTGAGCAACACATTCATATGAACCCTAGAACACCCAAGTGGCTCCCTCTCACTTCTCCTACACCAAATCTTAGATCCCGGAGAGATTCATGAGAGCTCTTGAGGGATTTTCCAATCAAGTGATAGATACACTCCCTCTCCCTCTTGTGACCAAAGGAATTCATGCTTTGAGCAAGTCTTAAGCATTTCCCCCTAATCTTGTTACTCTTGGAGGTTGGAGACTCCTAGGCGGTAGGAGTGCTCCGGTGAGGAATCAACTTGTGATTTGCCCCCGGAAAGTTTGTGAAGGTTTGGAGGCCACCTCAAGGTCTACCACTAGTGGTTGGGAATCACCTTCGTGGTGATATCTCAAGGAGAATAGGGTGAGCCTTCAAGGCGTTGGTGTGCCTTTGTGGTAACATCCACCTCTCTAATGGTGACTAGCTTCCCTCCAAGTAAGTGAACATCGGGATACATCCTTGTCTCCGTGTCTTCGGTTATCTCTAACCCTAGCCACTACCTGTGGTTTACTTTGGTCAGCTGACCTTGCATTCACTATACATTGTTGTCATCATTATATTGTGCTGGTTATTTCCTTAAAGAGATTATTAAGGCCTACACTTTATATCCTGCAATTCATACTTGCTACTATTGATATATCTTGTGTTTAGTGTGAATTGCTAACTTGTGGCATACACATACATATCTTGTGATATTGCTCAAGTAAGTTTGTGCAACTTACTTGTGCTTGTAAGTATCCTTGTTGTGCTCACTTCATTTAGATTAAGTTGCTGGTGCACTTAGTTGAGCCTAGTATATTTAGGATTTGTGCTTGAAAAGTATCTGTTCAGTTTATTTCCGCATTAGGATAAAGCCAAATCCGTAGAAGTTTTTAAAACGCCCATTCACCCCCCTCTAGGCGACATCATGGTCCTTTCAACATCCATTAGCCAGATTTCATAATCATAAAATGTGGCAATTGCTAACATGATTTGGACGGACTTGAACATCGCTATAGGTGAGAAAGTCTCATCGCAGTCAACTCCTTGAACTTGTCAAAAAACTTTTGCGACAAGTCGAGCTTTATAGATAGTGATATTACCATCATCGTCCATCTTCCTCTTAAAGATCCATCTATTTTTATGGCTTGCCGATCATCGGGCAAATCCACCAAAGTCCACACTTTGTTCTCATACATGGATCCTATCTCAGATTTCATGGCCTCAAGCCATTTCCGGAATCTGGGCTCATCATAGTTTCTTCATAGTTTGTAGGTTCGCTATTGTCCAACAACATGACTTCCAGGACAGGATTACCGTACCACTCTGGTGCGGAATGTGTTCAGGTCGACCTATGAGGTCCAGTAGTAACTTGATCTGAAGTTTTATGATCATCATCGTTAGCTTCCTCTCTAGTTGGTGTAGGCATCACGGGAATGATTTTCTCTTATGTGCTACTTTCCAATTTGAGAGAAGGTACAATTACCTCATCAAGTTCTACTTTCCTCCCACTCACTTCTTTCGAGAGAAACTCCTTCTCTAGAAAGGTTCCATTCTTGGCAATTAAGATCTTGCCTTCGGATTTGTGGTAGAAGGTGTACCCAATTGTTTCCTTAGGGTATCTTATGAAGACACACTTCTCCGATTTGGGTTCGAGCTTATCAAGCTGAAGCCTTTTGACATAAGTGTCACAACCCCAAACTTTAAGAAATGACATCTTAGGTTTCTTGCTAAACCACAGCTCATATGGTGTCGTCTCAACGGATTTAGACGGTGCCCTATTTAACGTGAATGCGGTTGTCTCTAATGCATAACCCCAAAACGATAGTGGTAAATCGGTAAGAGACATCATAGATCGCACCATATCTAATAAAGTACGGTTACGGCGTTCGGACACACCATTACGTTGTGGTGTTCCAGGTGGCGTGAGTTGTGAAATAATTCCACATTATTTTAAATGAAGGCCAAACTCATGACTCAAATATTCGCCTCTGCGATTAAATCGTAGAAACTTTATTTTCTTGTTACGATGATTCTCCACTTCACTCTGAAATTCTTTGAATTTTTCAAATGTTTCAGACTTGTGTTTCATTAAGTAGATATACTCATATCTACTCAAATCATCAGTGAAGGTGAGAAAATAACGATACCCGACGCGTGCTTCGATACTCATCGGACCGCATACATCGGTATGTATTATTTCCAATAAGTCATTAGCTCGAGAAAGGAGTTTTAGTCATCTTGCCCATGGGGCATGGTTCGCAAGTATCAAATGATTCATAATCAAGTGATTCCAAAAGTCCATCTTTATGGAGTTTCTTCATGCGCTTTACACCGATATGACCTAAACGGCAGTGCCACAAGTATATTGCACTATCACCATCAACTTTGCATCTTTTGGCATTAAGATTATGAATATGTGTATCATTATCACACTGGGTGCATAACCATAAAAGGTTTTATTCATGTAAACAGAACAACAATTATCCTCTGACTTAAATGAATAATCGTATTGCAATAAACATGATCCAATCATATTCATGCTCAACACAAACACCAAATAACATTTATTTAGGTTCAACACTAATCCCGAAGGTAGAGGGAGCATGCGATTGTGATATTATCAACCTTGGAATCACTTCCAATACACATCGTCACCTCGCCCTTAACTAGTCTCTGTTCATTTTGCAACTCCTGTTTCGAGTTACTAATCTTTAGCAACTGAACCGGTATCAAATACCTAGGGGTTACTATGAACGCTAGTAAAGTACACATCAATAACATGTGTATCAAATATGCCTTTGTTCACTTTGCCATCCTTCTTATCCGTTAAGTATTTGGGGTAGTTCTATTTCCAGTGACCATTCCATTTGCAGTAGAAGCACTCAGTTTCAGGCTTGGGTCCAGCTTTGGGTTTCTTCCCGGGAGTGGCAACTTGCTTGCCATTCTTCTTGAAGTACCATTTCTTTCCCTTGCCATTTTCTTGAAACTAGTGTTCTTGTTAACATCAACATTTGATGCTCTTTCTTGATTTCTACCTTCGCCGATTTCAGCATCGCGAAGAGCTCGGGAATCGTTTTCGTCATCCCTTGCATATTATAGTTCATCACAAAGTTCTAGTAGTTTGGTGATAGTGACTAGAGAACTCTGTCAATCACTATCTCATCTGGAAGATTAACTCCCACTTGATTCAAGCAATCATAGTACCCAGACATTCTGAGCACATGCTCACTAGCTGAGCTATTCTCCTCCATCTTGTAGGCAAAGTACTTGTCAGAGGTCTCATACCTCTCGACACGTGCATGAGTCTGAAATACCAATTTAAGCTCTTGGAACATCTCATATGCTCTGTGGCGTTCAAAACGTTTTTGAAATCCTGATTCTAAGCCGTAAAGCATGGTGCACTAAACTATTAAGTAGTCATCATATCGAGCTTGCCGAACGTTCATAACGTCTACATCTGCTCCTGCAAAAGGTCTGTCACCTAGCGGTGCATTAAGGACATAATTCTTCTGTGCAGCAACGAGGATAATCCTCAAGTTATAGACCCAGTCTGTGTAGTTGCTACCATCATCTTAAAACTTAGCTTTCCCTAGGAACGCATTAGAAATCAGGGGAACGGCAGCACGGGCCATTGATCTATAACATAGATATGCAAATACTATCAAGACTAAGTTCATGATAAATTAAGTTCATTTAATCAAATTACTTAAGAACACCCACTTAAATAGACATCCCTCAAGTCATCTAAGTGATACGTGATCCAAATCAACTAACCCATGTCCGATCATCACGTGAGATGGGGTAGTCATCAATGGTGAACATCTCTATGTTGATCATATCTACTATATGATTCACGTTCGACCTTTCGGTCTCCAGTGTTCCGAGGCCATGTCTGTACATGCTAGGCTCATCAAGTTTAACCCAAGTATTCCGCATGTACAAAATTGTCTTGCACCCGTTGTATGTGAACGTAGACTCTATCACACCCAATCATCACGTGGTGTCTCAATATGACGAACTGTAGCAACGGTGCATACTCAGGGAGAACACTTTTACCTTTAAATTTAGTGAAGGGATCATCTTATAATGTTACCGCCGTACTAAGGAAAATAAGATCCATAAAAAATAAACATCACATGCAATCAAAATATGTGACATGATATGGACATCATCATCTTGTGCTTTTGATCTCCATCTCCAAAGCATCATCATGATCTCCATCGTCACCAGCTTGACACCTTGATCTCCATCATAACGTCGTGGTCGTCTCGCCAACTATTGCTTCTACAACTATCGCTAACACATAGTGATAAAGTAAAGCAATTACATGACGTTTGCATTTCATACAATAAAGAGACAACCATAAGGCTCCTGTCGGTTGCCAGATATCTTACAAAACATGATCATCTCATACAATAACGTATATCTCATCATGTATTAACCATATCACATCACAACATACCCTGCAAAAACACAAGTCAGACGTCCTCTACTTTGTTGTTGCAAGTTTTACGTGGTTGCTACGGGTTTCTAGCAAGAACCGTTCTTACCTACGGCAAAAACCACAACGGAGTTTCGTCAAGTTTGTTGTTTTAACCTTCTTCAAGGACCGGCCGCAGTCAAATTCAATTCAACTAAAGTAGGAGAAACAGACACCCACCAGCCACCTTTATGCAAAACTAGTTACATGTCAGTCGGTGGAACCGGTCTCATGTGCGTGGACATATAAGGTTGGTCTGGGCCGCTCATCCCACAATACCGCCGAATCAAAATAAGACGTTGGTGGTAAGCAATATGACTATCACGGCCCACAACTCTTTGTGTTCTACTTGTGCATATTATCTATCCATGGGGATGCATAGCAACGAGCGGGAGAGTGTGTCTACGTACCCTCGTAGACCGTAAGCGGAAGCGTTTCAAAATGCGGTGGATGTAGTCTAACTTCTTCGCGCTTCAACCGATCAAGTACCAAACGCACGACACCTCCGCGTTCTGCACACGTTCAGCTCGGTGACGTCCCTCGCCTTCTTGATCCAGCAAGACGTCCAGGTAGTAGATGAGTTCCGTCAGCACGACGGCGTGGTGATGGTGATGGTGAAGTGATCTCCGTAGGGCTTCGCCTAGGCACTACGAAAATATGACCGGGGGTGTAAACGGTGGAGGGGGGCACCGCACACGGCTAGGCAATTGTCTGGGGTGTTGAAAGTGCAACTATCCCTAGGTGGTTTTGGTAATTCATAACAACATATAGCTCATTGAGCTAATGCTATTCCAAGACTATTATTTCAGGAAAGCTCAATGAATGGCATGGCATGGATAGTGAAAGTGGATCCCTCAAAATACTAATGACAAAGGATTGGCTCAAGCTCAAAAGCTCAAGACTCTTCATTTTATATTTTAGTGATCCAAGATCACATTGAGTCTATAGGAAAAACTATACTATCAAGGAGGGATGAGGTGTTGCTTAATGAGCATCTTGCTTCATGTGCTTAGTGATATGCTCCAAATACCCTCAACTACTTTATCACATCCACAAATGACCTAAACCTAAAGTCAAACTCGGCCCCACTGATTCTTTCTATCTGGCGCCACCGAGTTTGGATGTCATAGCCACTGCTACAAACCCTAGGCAAATCGGTCTCACCGATAGGGATCTCGGTCTCACCGAGATGGGATTGTAATCTCTCTGTTTCCCTTTGTAACGTTTCGGTCTAACCGAAGTGAGCGATCGGTCCCACCGAGATTGCAATGTAAACTCTCTGTTTCCCTTTTGTAACATTTCGGTCTCACCGAAAAGAGCAAATCGGTCCCACCGAGTTTACCTGACTAACTCTCTGGAAAGCTTATTACCAAAATCAGTCTCACCGAGTTTGTGTAATCGGTCTCACCGAGATTACGTTATGCCCTAACCCTAACCATATCGGTCCTACCGAGTTGCATGTCGGTCCCACCAAAAATCCTAATGGTCACTAGGTTTACTAAATCGGTCCGACCGAGTCTGTTGAATCGGTCCCACCGAGTTTGGTAAATTGTGTGCAATGGTTAGATTTTGTGTGGAGGCTATATATACCCCTCCACCTCCTCTTCATTCGTTGAGAGAGCCATCAGAACAAACCTACACTTCCAACTTACCATTTCTGAGAGAGAACCACCTACTCATGTGTTGAGGCCAAGATATTCCATTCCTACCATATGAATCTTGATCTCTAGCCTTCCCCAAGTTGCTTTGCACTCAAATCTTCTTTCCACCAAATCCAAAACCTATGAGAGAGAGTTGAGTGTTGGGGAGACTATCATTTGAAGCACAAGAGCAAGGAGTTCATCATCAACGCACCATTTTTTACTTCTTGGAGAGTGGTCTCTCCTAGATTGGTTAGGTGTCACTTGGGAGCCTCCGACAAGATTGTGGAGTTGAACCAAGGAGTTTGTAAGGGCAAGGAGATCGCCTACTTCGTGAAGATCTACCGCTAGTGAGGCAAGTCCTTCGTGGGCGACGGCCATGGTGGGATAGACAAGGTTGCTTCTTCGTGGACCCTTCGTGGGTGGAGCCCTCCGTGGACTCGCGCAACCGTTACCCTTCGTGGGTTGAAGTCTCCATCAACATGGATGTATGATAGCACCACCTATCGGAACCACGCCAAAAACATCCGTGTCTCCAATTGTGTTTGAATCCTCCAAACCCTTCCCTTTACTTTCTTGCAAGTTGCATGCTTTAATTTCCACTGCTCATATACTCTTTGCATGCTTGCTTGAATTTTGTGATGATCGCTTGACTTGTCCTAAGATAGCTAAAATCTGCCAAACTCTAAAATTGGGAAAAGGCTAAGTTTTTAATTGGTCAAGTAGTCTAATCACCCCCCTCTAGACATACTTCAAGGTCCTACAAGTGGTATCAGAGCTTTGGTCTCCATTTGCTTTGATTTCCATAGCTTTTGGTGGTCATAGCCTTGGTTTCACAACCTAGGAGAGTATGGCGTCTAGTGAGGGAAATTATCACCGTAGAGGTCCTTACTTTGATGGTACTAATTTTGCTAGTTGGAAGCATAAGATGAAAATGCATATTCTTGGACATAACCCCGCCGTTTGGGCTATTGTGTGTATTGGCTTGCAAGGTGAATTCTTTGATGGGAGAGAACCAAACCGTGAAGCTAGCGCGGATGAATTGAAGATGTTGCAATACAACGCTCAAGCCTGTGATATCCTCTTCAACGGATTGTGCCCCGAAGAATTCAACAAAATCAGCCGTCTTGAGAATACAAAGGAAATTTGGGATACCTTGATTGATATGCATGAAGGTACCGACTCCGTCAAGGAATCCAAGTTGGATGTGCTCCAAAGTCAGCTTGACAAGTTCAAAATGAAGGATGGTGAAGGTGTCACTGAAATGTACTCTAGGCTTGCACTTATCACAAATGAGATTGTCGGCTTAGGGAGTGAAGAGATGACCGACAGATTCATCATCAAGAAGATCCTAAGAGCATTGGATCGAAAGTATGATATCGTGTGCACATTGATCCAAATGATGCCAAACTACAAAGATCTCAAGCCAACGGAAGTCATCGGAAGAGTTGTTGCTCATGAGATGTCACTCAAGGATAAGGAGGAACTTCACAACAAGTCAAGTGGTGCTTACAAAGCCTCAAGTGAAGCCCCCACATCATCAAGTGAGAAACAAACCTTCAATGAAGAATTGAGCTTAATGGTGAAGAACTTCAACAAATTCTACAAGAGTAGAAGCAAAGAAAGAAGCTCCAAGTCAAGGTCCTACAATGACAAAAGATCTTCTAGTCGAGAGCGAAATTGCTACAATTGTGGGAGACCCAGACACTATTCCAATGAGTGTACGGCACCCTACAAAAGAAGAGAAGACTCTCCAAAAAGAAGAAGCAAAAGAGAAGAATCACCACCAAGAGAAAGGAGGAGTAGAGATGATCGTTATGAACGAAGACCCTCACGGAGAAGCAAGGATTCGGAAAGGAAGGACAAGTCATCAAGGAGCTACACAAAATGAAGACATCAAACTCATGTTGGTGAATGGGTATCCGGCTCCGACTCCGACAATCACTCCGAGAGAAGCTATCACTCCGACTCCGAATATACTCAAGATGAAGGTGTTGCCAGTCTAGCACTTGTGTCAACCAACTCCTACGACATATTTGACTCACCAAATGAAGGAATTGGAAGATGCTTCATGGCCAAAGGTCCAAAGGTAACACATCCCGAGTATGTTGATTTCAATAGTGATGAAGATGACTTGCTTGTGGATGATGATTTACTTGTTGAAAACTCTAGTGATGAATATTATGATGAAACGTCAATTAATCATGCTAATCAAGATAAAATGAATGACAATGATAAGGAGAAGATTGAGCTTCTAACTAAAGAACTAAACACTCTTAAGTTAGTTCATGAAACTATCTTCGAAGACCATCGAGAACTTTTAAGAGCTCATGAGAAGTTACGCTTTGAAAAGCTAAATATTGAGCAAGAGCATGAGTTCTTAAAGGCAATCAATGATGATCTTCGTAAGAAAAGTTCTTATTACATTGCCAAGCGTTTACTCTTATCTACTTACATGCCTCAAGTCAAGTCTAGTAACAAGTACAGGAAAGATCCCTCCTCTAGTAGTAACAATAATAATGTCAAATCCAATATTGTTGCTTCTAGTAGTTCTCTTGATTCCACTAATGATTCTCTTAGCCAAGTTACACTTGAGCAAGAAAATAGCTTATTGAAGGGAATTATAGAGAAAGGTGTTTACAAGAGCCTTGCGGGGAGTAAGCAATTCGAGGAAATTGTACGCAAGCAAGGAAGGCACCGGAAGAATCAAGGTGTTGGTTTTGAACGAAAGTTCAATGCCAATGGAGTTGAGTGGGAAGAAGATCAATACCCCAAGACGAAGTTTGTTCCTCAACAAGAGAAGTATGATCCTACTTCCTTCAAAGGAACACAAGCACAAGATGATATTCCACCACAAGACCACAAGAACAAAGGCAAGGACAAGCTTCAAGAAGAGATTGATGCATTTGAAGAAGCACCTAAGGCCTCGGTCAAGTGGGTTCCCAAGACTACGTCAAGTTCTACTTCATCAAGTACGACTACGACTCCAAGGATTCCCATCAAGATGATGTGGATCCCGAAGAAGAAGAACTAGAGAGTTCTTGAGGGTGACTCCGCCAACATTCTTCACTCATATCATTTTGGCAACGACAAGTGCAATCAACTTTCACATCGTGCCCTAGTTCAAGGAGTCACAAAACCTCATGTTGGTAAGGCAAGGGACAAGGTAACCTAATGATTTCATGGACATCATCGTGTGTGTGCATCACTCTATGTCTATGGATATTCTTGTTTGTTCCTTGTGGGACTAACCCATGTAGGTATGTTGAAAGTGCAACTCACTCCAAAGGATTGCTCCAAATGATCTACATCAACATTGAGCATCCACATCTTCAACACCTACATGAAGTCATCATCGACAAAACCCAAGGTTAGTTCATCCCTCTAAAAGGGGATCTCACATCTAGGGGGAGCTTAACTCTAAGAATTGAGTCAAAGCAACTCTAATGGTGTGAACACATCAATGCATTACGTAAAAGTGGTAACCCCACTTGAGCTTAAACGATGAGTATGACCTATGATCAAATGTTCTCATTTGACTCCTAAGTCAATATACTCATATATAGATGACCTAGTCATCGCAAATTGTTTGATAGATGCTAGAATTGGTTGTGCATGCTTTGCCACATATTTCATTTGCCATCTTATTGTGTGAGCATGTTGGTGCATATTTTACTCATTCGAGGACATCCACTTGTTGTTGATTGATTGGCTTCTTTTTCTTTTTGCCAAGTGGATGGACAAGAATGCCTAAGAACCTTCTCTAGCTATCTATGCTTTTCTCGTCTCAAACTCTATTCATGCTACATCACAAAATTTGATCAAGTCAGATTCGAACCACTCTGTGTGAGGAGCACTCGGAGTCCCCGATTCGTCATAGACTTAAACTTCCAAAACTTCTTTGTGATTCTCAGTCTGACCGATTCCTCCATTTCGGTCCTACTGAGATCACTAAGTCGATCTAGGTTTTCAATCTCGGTGCAACCGATTTGAACTTTTCGGTCACACCGAGTTGCTGTAACTGTACACAGTTATGCATCTCGGTGCCACCGAGTTGTTCCACTTGGTCACACCGATAGGGTCGGGCTATATATACTCACGGGCAAAAATTTGGAAATTTCTCCGAACCTCTTCTCCCGCGCAATAGCTCGCTCTGCCACCAGGGTCTCCGGATCGTCTCCTCGTCGCCAGCCGCCTCCTGTCGCTGGTCTCCGCCGCCGTCAACGGAATTCACCCCTGTCGTAGCGAGTTCATCGCCAAGCTAGGGTATGGACTCGATCACAGTGCTATCCTCGTCCGATTCCTAGCACATTGTGTTCATAATGATTCTTGCCACGATTGAAACACTCCTATCCAGTCAATACAATCCTTAGATTAGATGGGATTTGAAAATTTAGGGTTAGGTTTCCGCCGAAACCATCTCGGACCCATCGAGTTGAAAAACTCGGTCCCACCGATTTGGCTAACGCCATTGCACTAGCAACTCTCGGTCTGACCGAGAATTGCTAATCAGTGTGACCGATTTTAGGACTTTGTGAAACCCTAGCAGTCTCGGTGCCACCGAACTGTGACTCGGTCCAACCGAGTTCACCAGTTTATGTTCCAAAACTGCTTCGGTATCACCAAGTTTGAAAATTGGTTGATCCGAAATGCTTTCTGTGGAAAACTAAAACTGAATTTTTGAATCATTCTTTTGCAAAAATCTCTGCATTTTGTGATGCTCATCCATTCTATCTCATCTATAACTATTCACAGGGTCAGCAGTCAGTGATTTGCAGCATGTCAAACTAAAGTGATAGTCAGAACAAGTCAGAAGAGCACAATCACATGAGTGAGGGCACTAGTCCCTCTAGCACTTCAGATGAAGGCAGCAGGAGCACCCCAAGCAATCTGCCTAAAGCTGCCACCAGGACAAGGAAGAAGAGAACCTCATTATCTGAGGATAAGGATTATTTGGCAGAAGAAGATGAGGCTACCTCCAAGAAGGTAGTGCTCAAAAAGGAGTATACCTCAGCAAAGAACACTAAACCTGGACTCAATAGGAAGGTTCCTGCCAAGAGGACACCTATGCTGAAGGTCAGAGGATCTACTCAAGTGCCTGAAAAGACTGAACCCAAAGAGGCACCTGCAAGGAGAGTCACAACTTCCAAACCCAAGAAAGTTCCCACTGGAGAAACTATGAAGTTTACCATTGAATCAGAAGATGAAGCTGCTGCTCAGGATAAGAAGAAGAAGAGAGCCAGAACCACTACTGCCCAGGTTCTTGGAAATCCCTCTATGAGGAGAGACTCTGAAGAGGAAGAAGAGGTTGCTGCACCAGCACCCAAGGCACAAAAGCTTATGGGTGATGCAATTAAGTCAGGGGCTGCAACATCAAAGCCCAAGGAAGCACCCAAAGCCGCCCCCAAGCCCAAGCTTGCACCAAAGAGGAATACCAGGAGTATTCCAGCTGTTGAGAAGAACAAGGCCCCAGTGCCTGAAGTTGCTGATGAGGAAGATGAAGAAGGACAAGTCCTGAGGAAGCTCAAGCCCAAGATACCAGACCACAATGATGCTCATCCTGTGGCTGAGGACATGAATATCAGAAGAGACTCGGGGTTGAGGCTATGGAGGATGACAGATCCATATGCCACAAGGAGAAGGACTGCTGTTGATTACAGGTTCTATACAAAGGAACAGCAGGATTTCTATGAGACAATCTTGTTGGACAAGAAGCCCATAGTGTGTGATATGAGGTGGGTCGACTGGACCTACATGAAAGAAAATGAAGAACACTATCCTGGAGTGCAAGACAGTTTTGTTGCTTGTGGAGTTGCAGATTTTGTTGGGCAAAAGCTCACCAACTGGAATGATGAACTCATTATGCAATTGTACTCCACAGCACACTTCTATCCAGATGGGAGGATAGTTTGGATGTCTGAAGGCACAAGGTACCAGTCAACCGTTGAGGAATGGGCAAAACTGATCAATGCCCCAAAGGAGAGTGAAGATGACTTGGATGTCTATGCCAAGAAGAAGATGGACCACAATTCCATGGCACATATGTACAAGGAGATCCCAGACAAAGCTATTGAGACACATAAGTTTGGGTCAGTCCACTTTCTTCTGTCAGGGCTGCCAACAATCAACTGGATCCTAAGGCACACTCTATTGCCCAAGTCAGGTGACCACAACATGATTAAAGGGCATGCTATCAACATGCTGCATTTATTTGATGTGCCACAGAAATTCAAGGTCATGAGCCTTATGGTTGAGACCATTAAGAGGACTGCAGCAGACCAAAAGAGAAGTTGTGGATATGCCCCTCGGATTCAGGAGTTGATTAACTCAAAGATGGGCATAGGAAAATATCTGTTGGATAAGGAACATTTGCTCTCTATCCAGACTTTGAGGACAATCAGGTTGTCATGAATGAGAATGAACCATCATCAGTGCAAGCTCAAGAGAAGAAGGAGAAAGCAAAGAGAGAGAAGGCTGCCAAGATGCCAACACAAGAGGAGGCATCTGAGTACTTTTTGAAGAACAAGCAGGAGCAGCTTGGTTACTTGATAGCATCAACTCTGAGGATTGAGAAGGGATTGGCCACCCTAACTCAGAATCAGGAGAGCTTGGAAAGAATCATGGAACAAAAATTCTATGATCTAGATGTCAAAGTAACTGAGATTCAGTCAGTTGTGGAGCAGCTACAGGATGACATGCAGGAGAGGAAGGGCAAGACTACCACTAATGTATTTGCCAGAGTACCTAGAGCTCATAGGTCAGCTTCAGTGCTTGTGACAGACACTAGAGCCAAATCATCTGCACCAGCTACAGCTCCCACAGCTCCAGTGCAACCAGCTCCAGCACCAACTCCTCCAGCTCCATCCACTTCAACTGAAGCCTTCGTCCAAGGAGCCATCTCTACACCACCACCTAAAGATCAAGCCTGAGAGTCGATCTAGCACTATGCATTTTCTATGAACTTTTTGGTAACTTGTTGCCAAAGGGGGAGAAAAATGTATAGATCATAGGCTTCGAGAGAGAGAGATTGTTGCTTTTGTTCTCTCTTGCTTTGGTGGTTAAAATTTGTTTGCTTTTGATTGCTTGAGATACTATGTTGTTTTCTGTGAGACATTGATGATCATGTGTTTGATCATAAGCTACACTTATGCATGTTTGATGATATTTTCTTACCTATCCTTATGTGATCATTCACTTTGCTTGGTGATGAGTGCATGTATTCAATCTTTATTATTTTGAGCGCTCCACCAAGATGTATGTGACATGGAAGAGTAACCCATGAGCCTAATTCCTTGTGCATTTGCAGTCCAAAGCAAATCTTAAACCATGCACAAATTTAGGGGGAGCTCTTGCTTATCACATACTTCTCAAGGCGACGATGTTTTTCAATCTTATTATCATTTGTCAAAGCTTTGATCTATATGTTGTCATCAATTACCAAAAAGGGGGAGATTGAAAGTGCAACTATCCCTAGGTGGTTTTGGTAATTCATAACAACATATAGCTCATTGAGCTAATGCTATTCCAAGACTATTATTTCAGGAAAGCTCAATGAATGGCATGGCATGGATGATGAAAGTGGATCCCTCAAAATACTAATGACAAAGGATTGGCTCAAGCTCAAAAGCTCAAGACTCTTCATTTTATATTTTAGTGATCCAAGATCACATTGAGTCTATAGGAAAAGCCAATACTATCAAGGAGGGATGAGGTGTTGCTTAATGAGCATCTTGCTTCATGTGCTTAGTGATATGCTCCAAATACCCTCAAATACTTTCTCACATCCACAAATGACCTAAACCTAAAGTCAAACTCGGCCCCACTGATTCTTTCTATCTGGCGCCACCGAGTTTGGATGTCATAGCCACTGCCACAAACCCTGGGCAAATCGGTCTCACCGATAGGGATCTTGGTCTCACCGAGATGGGATTGTAATCTCTCTGTTTCCCTTCGTAACGTTTCGGTCTAACCGAAGTGAGCGATCGGTCCCACCGAGATTGCAATGTAAACACTCTGTTTCCCTTTTGTAACATTTCGGTCTCACCGAGTAGAGCAAATCGGTCCCACCGAGTTTACCTGACTAACTCTCTGGAAAGCTTATTACCAAAATCGGTCTCACCGAGTTTGTGTAATCGGTCTCACCGAGATTACGTTATTCCCTAACCCTAACCATATCGGTCCTACCGAGTTGCATGTCGGTCCCACCGAAAATCCTAACGGTCACTAGGTTTACTAAATCGGTCCGACCGAGTCCACCGAGTTTGGTAAATTGTGTGTAACGGTTAGATTTTGTGTGGAGGCTATATATACCCCTCCACCTCCTCTTCATTCGTTGAGAGAGCCATCAGAACAAACCTACACTTCCAACTTACCATTTCTAAGAGAGAACCACCTACTCATGTGTTGAGGCCAAGATATTCCATTCCTACCATATGAATCTTGATCTCTAGCCTTCCCCAAGTTGCTTTCCACTCAAATCTTATTTCCACCAAATCCAAAACCTATGAGAGAGAGTTGAGTGTTGGGGAGACTATCATTTGAAGCACAAGAGCAAGGAGTTCATCATCAACGCACCATTTGTTACTTCTTGGAGAGTGGTGTCTCCTAGATTGGCTAGGTGTCACTTGGGAGCCTCCGACAAGATTGTGGAGTTGAACCAAGGAGTTTGTAAGGGCAAGGAGATCGCCTACTTCGTGAAGATCTACCGCTAGTGAGGCAAGTCCTTCGTGGGCGACGGCCATGGTGGGATAGACAAGGTTGCTTCTTCGTGGACCCTTCATGGGTGGAGCCCTCCGTGGACTCGCGCAACCGTTACCCTTCGTGGGTTGAAGTCTCCATAAACGTGGATGTACGATAGCACCACCTATTGGAACCACGCCAAAAACATCCGTGTCTCCAATTGTGTTTGAATCCTCCAAACCCTTCCCTTTACTTTCTTGCAAGTTGCATGCTTTAATTTCCGCTGCTCATATATTCTTTGCATGCTTGCTTGAATTTTGTGATGATTGCTTGACTTGTCCTAAGATAGCTAAAATCTGCCAAACTCTGGGAAAAGGCTAAGTTTTTAATTGGTCAAGTAGTCTAATCACCCCCCCTCTAGACATACTTCAAGGTCCTACAGGTGTGCTAGGGCGCCCCCACATATATATAGGTGGGAGGGAGAGGGGAGGCTGCTAGG
Source organism: Triticum timopheevii (assembly GCA_963921465.1). NCBI lineage: Eukaryota > Viridiplantae > Streptophyta > Magnoliopsida > Poales > Poaceae > Triticum > Triticum timopheevii. The sequence goes on from OY997264.1 coordinate 354,424,065, forward strand.
AGGCGCCCCAAATAGGCCGAATCCTACTTGGGGTCCTCCCCAAGTGGCGCCCCACTGCCATATTTAACCGAGAGAGAAGGAAATAGGGGAGGAGAGGGAAGGAAGTGGGAATCCTAATCCATACTTTCCTTTCCCTTCTCCCTTTCCTTCCCCTCCTTAGGCTGTCCCATATGGGGGGCGCACCAGCCCTTGTGGCTGGTGCGTTTCCCTCTTGGCCCATAAGGCCCATATCTTTTGCCGAGGGTGCCCAGAACCCCTTTCGGTGACCTGATATGTACCCGATACCCTCCGGAACACTTTCGGTGTCTGAATACCACCGTCCTATATATCAATATTTACCTCTCGACCATTTCGAGACCCCTCTTCATGTCCATTATATCATCCGGGACTCTTTCAGTCACCAAATCACATAACTCATATAATACCATATCATCATCGAGCGTTAAGCGTGCGGACCCTACGGGTTCGGGAACTATGTAGACATGACCGAGACACCTCTCTGGTCAATAACCAATAGCAGAACCTAGATGCCCATATTAGCTCCTACATATTCTACGAAGACTTTTATTAATCGAACCATTATGACAACATACGTAATTCCCTTTGTCCATCGGTACGTTACTTGCCCGAGATTCGATCGTCGGTATCTTCATACCTAGTTCAATCTCGTTACCGGCAAGTCTCTTTACTCGTTCCATAATACATCACCTCGTGACTAACTCCTTAGTCATTTGCTTGCAAGCTTATGATGTGTATTACTGACAGGGACCAGAGATACCTCTTCGATACTCGGAGTGACAAATCCCAATCTCGATCTATGCCAATTCAACAAACACCTTCGGAGATACCTATAGAGCATCTTTATAATCACCTAGTTACGTTGTGACGTTTGATAGCACACAAGGCATTCCTCCGGTATCTAGTAGTTGCATAATCTCATAGTCGAAGGAATATGTATTTGACATGAAGAAAGCAGTAGCAATAAAACTGAACGATCATTATGCTAAGCTAACAGATGGGTCTTGTCCATCACATCATTCTCTGATGTGATCTCGTTATCAAATGACAACTCATGTCCATGGTTAGGAAACCTTAACCATCTTTGATCAACGAGCTAGTCTAGTAGAGGCTCACTAGGGACACGTTGTTTGTTTATTTATTCACACATGTATCAAGGTTTCCGAAAAATACAATTCTAGCATGAATAATAGAACTTTATCATGAATAAGGAAATATAAAATAACAACTTTATTATTGCCTTTAGGGCATATTTCCTTTAGTTTCATATAGGACACGATCAAGACGGAGCAATGATTCAACACATACACACAAGACAAGTTTAAATAACAATATGCGCAAAACATCAACTAGGCATATTGCAAGCATCCAATCAACATGGTACATGAACTATATGGGCACAAACTTGATATGCACTTAAAGTAGAGATAACATACTTCAATTCATCTTTACAGTTCAAGTTCATAAGCATTATTGTTAATTTACTATGATCTATGTAAAATGCAATGTTCGGTTACAGATTAGGACTTGGTGAAAAAACTGGGCATATACATGAGCATAGTTAATATGATGGCATGTTGAAGGTATGAAACAAATATGCTACAGTGCTAGAACATGACATCAAATGACATAGCATGCTATTACATATAATGAAGCTTAAATCACACAACACAGCATATACATAGGAGCAACAGGTTCATGGGAATCATCAAGACAATATGCAACCGTGAATTCGAAAATCCGGAAACACAAACATTAACATAATGATGTTGCATTGGGATGCACATAACAACAAGCACTACAATTTTAATATTTATGAAATGGACATAAGCATACAGTAAACATGGCATACTCCAACTTACAACATCGGCACAAATTCACATGATGCATAGATTAATTAATATGATTTTTACAAAATGGAACATATTATTAACAGGTTGACAGTTTTATCATGATGGCAACTTAGAGCAAGAAAGAGACATGCTACAACAAGTTTACATGGCAACCACTGGCATGGTACACATTACACAAAGCAAATCACAAGAACGAATCACATACATATGACTTATGGATTAGATGCAATCATCATGGCAGGCTTGAAAGTTATAACAACTTCAACAATCAACATCAAGATGCACTTTTGCAATAGAGCAAGTAAAACCAACGCAGTCGAACGAATCCTCACAATTGCAACGAAACCGGGGCTATCGAGAAGAAGCATAACCCGAAAAAAGCAAACAACACGGTAAATACATAAGCATAAACAAGACATGATGCACAAACAAATATGATGCATGACAAGATCAAATGTGGTTACTCATGGCAAGAGATGAGACATGAAAAAACCCGACATCAAAGAAAATTTAAATAAGACCGGAAACAACACATAATAATTCCGAAAAATCCCCATATGCAAATTTCGATTTGGTACTGTTCCGATTAAAACACAATGTTAAAGTTGTTAAACAACAAGTTAACATGAACCATGATGACCTCCGACGCCGCTGCAAGCCCAACCCCTCATGGCCGAACTCGCAACACCGCAAACACCTCGGACTAACCGCGCCGCCGCCACCAAATCCCCACACCGGCGCCACCAAGAGCCCAAACCCGAGTGCCATGAACCTACACTGCATTTCCTGCCGAGCTCTGCAACCACCTCTGCGTTCCACGCCACGCGCCGTCACACCGGAGAAAACTACTACGTCGCCACACCGGAGGAAACCGCCGCGCCGTCTAGATGACGTCTCGCCCCCGCGCGAAGGGAGCCCATCGGGGCGCGCCAACCCCGCCCGCCACCTTCCGCAACCGGGCCGGCATTAGCGGCGGTCAAGGAACCTTCACGACGAGATGCGGCTCACGGGGCTATAGGGATTCGACCTCCGGAGCAGCCCGCGCGAGCGGCGCGGGAGGAGGAGGGGAAAGTCAGGCTATTACTCAAGGTTGAAACGGTGATTTTGGCCAGTTGTATCGCTATATACCAGTCTAGCTATACGTGGCACCTTCATTTCCTCATTCCTTCGTCGAGTCGTCGTCATCGCCATCGACGGGGCTTCTCCCCGGAATCAGGTGGCGCGGCGCAGCTCGGCTGTCCTCCCTCTCTCCTCCGGGTCGCCGCACCCCACCGCCGATACCAACCGTAATAATCCCCCCCACACCCCCCCCCCCCCCCCCTCCCCTCCTGCCCGCCTGCCCAGATTAACCTAATCCCGCGTACCTAGGGTTTGTGCGATGGCGGTGCCGCGGCCGTCGTGGTCGCGGTCGGTCACAGAGACCGTGCGGGGATCGCACCAGTACACGGTCAAGGGATTCTCCCTCGCCAAGGGCATCGGCCCCGGCCGGCACCTCTCCAGTGACACCTTCGCCGTCGGCGGCTACGACTGGGCCGTCTACCTCTACCCGGACGGAAAGAACCACGAGGACAACGCCAGCTACGTCTCCGTGTTCGTCGCCCTCGCCTCCGAGGGTACCGACGTCCGCGCCCTCTTCGAGCTCACCCTCCTCGACCAGTCCGGCCGCGCCCGCCACAAGGTCCACTCCCATTTCGACCGATCCATGCAGGCCGGACCATACACCCTCAAGTACAGAGGATCCATGTGGTAACTAAGAACATCTCCCTCACCATTTACTCTCTCTTTGCCACCTAAATTGCTTCCAATTACATTTGCCTTGTCCCCCTTGGATTTATTTAACGGATGCCACTACTGTTTGCTACTTTCTGTCTGCTGAGATTTTCACATCTCTAGTCCTAGGCGGATTGGTTAGGCAAAATACCTTTCAATGTTATCTTCAACGCCACAGCTTAAATTAAATCGCAGCAAAGCAAATATTGCTGAGACTAATGTATTGGTCATTAGATACTGCATAATTCCTGGAACAAGAAACCAAGAATTGATGGTTTGCAGAGACTGGCATTCTGTTTCGTATTGCCATATTCTTACGTAGGAAATGGTCAAATGGTATTTCGTTTCAAATGAATGAGGTTTATTTTTTCTTATCCGTTACTTCTCATCATCGTCCCTTACTGATTGTAATGTGCTCTCCCCTCCTTGGCATATTCTCTTTTTCTGTGTACCTGCATTACTCTTTTTCATTTGTAACAGCAGCTCAAGGTGATTGATTCTTTTCAGGGGTTACAAGAGATTCTACAGAAGGACACAGTTAGAAGCATCAGATTTTTTAAAGGATGATTGCCTAGTAATGAACTGCACAGTAGGTGTCGTCAAGAACCGTCTCGAAACACCAAAGAATATCCAGATTAATGTTCCCCCATCGGATATTGGCCGTTGCTTCAAGGAGCTCTTTGAACTCCACATTGGCTGTGACATAACTTTTGAAGTAGGTGATGAGAAAGTCCAGGCACATAAATGGATTCTTGCCGCTCGCTCCCCGGTGTTCAAAGCCCAATTCTTTGGACCTATTGGTAAACCTGACATGGACAGAGTTGTTGTGGAGGATGTTGAACCTATCGTCTTCAAGGTAATTGTTACATGCAGACTGCACCGATTTTTAGTATGTTTTTGTTAGGGAATCCCAGTTCCTCCTTTTTAGGTGTTTTCAGTCATAATGTACATTTTTAGAATCTTTTTTACTCATTTGTGAGTGTTTTCTCTCTGCCCTCTGTTGATTAACACACATGCTGTGTGCACTTGTAATTTAATTCCCACCAGAATAAGTAAGTTAATCCCCGTAAAGTAAGCATGTTTGATCTTGTCTAGTATGAACAATCTAGTTCAATTGTTTGTGTTAGAACCAATCTGGGTCTATTTTGGATTACTAAACTTTTGCTGGCTTGCCTAACATCCAACCTTGAGAAAAAGAAGGAAATCCTTGCAAAATTATTATTTAGTGAAAGACCCCCTTATGGTAATATAATATTACAACTTCTCTTCCAATGCAGGCAATGGTCAATTTCATATATTCTGATGAGCTTCCTAGTATTCATGAAGTAGCTGGATCTTTCTCAATGTGGACATCTACTGCGGTAACACAACATCTGTTGGCAGCAGCTGATAGATATGGGTTGGACCGGCTACGAATCCTATGTGAGGCAAAGTTATGTGATGAACTCACTTCTGAAACAGTAGCGACAACCTTAGCCCTAGCTGAACAGCACCACTGTGCTCAGCTCAAGTCTGCCTGTCTAAAATTCACTGCTGTTCGACAAAATCTGGGAGGTATGCCTTTATTCTCTAGAATATATTTGCATCCTTCTGTTGATAGAAGACAGCGTGTTGTCTTCTGTTTATCTGTATCCTCCCAGTATTATAGTACTTCGTTAGAAGTTCACGAGTACATAACTAGATATACATGCTAACGCAAAGAGTATTTCCCTTCTATTGGTATTAGGATAAAGTGGCTGCCTTTTTGGGGTATTTGGAATGTTGGTTAGAGTAGTGATATAATATCTGTGACATATTATAACCATTTGGTTCATGTTAACTACAATATTCCACGAGTTCTGAATACCACACAAATTTGGTTCATGAAGTAGCTGGATCTTTCTCAATATTCCACGAGTATGATAGTAAGCAAATGGTGTAAAATCCCTGATCATCCTTGCAAGCAATTTGACAAACACTTCATCTCCATGGATTGATCACCTGTAAATTCATTTCGAGATGCACGGGCAGAAGTCCCCATGACCTACCATCTATCAAATTTGAAGGTTGGAACCCATCAAAGAACCACCACATGAGCTGAAAACAAAATAAAACAGCTGCATATCTTGTACGGAGATCTTCCTCGCACTCCACTCTGCTAGGCTGCTCCCTCTGTCCCAAAATAAGTGTGTAAAGTTGTACTAAAGTTGAGACACTTATTTTGGGACGGAGGGAGTATTTCTTAAGTGCAAGCTTTTCCCTGTGGAAGTATGTATGGATGCTTTCTTGAGCTGGTATTTTCAACGGACCAAGCACCAAAAACGAGACAGAACGTTCGCATGGAACATAATAGAACAAAACAGAGGAACAAGGAGCACGAGAACCAAAAATCAGGAGGCCAAACGAGAGGGAGTGGGCTTACCGGGAGGATCTTCCCATTATTGCATCGCCGTATAGTGTAGGATGATGGCGGCTCGCGGTCGTCCAGTTACAAGTTGCAACAGCTCCAAAGGAGGAGGCAGGTTCGCAGGGGCGACATGAGCGGGGGCTGGAGCTCTTCCTGTCGGGTGCCGCCAAGGAGATGTAGTGGCGGTACGTCGCAGTAGCGCAAGGTTGGGAAAGAGGAACGCGGGCGTGGTGGCGGCAGCGGGTTGCGTTGGTGGCGGTGTGAGGGTTTGGGTTGCGTGCGTACAGAAGACTCTTTGCTTAGCTCCCAAGCTTCTATTTTCAACCCAATCCTCATGCAGCAATCAAACGCCTATTACATATGGGACCAACTAAACAAATGGCCCACATGCGCACCAGCCCAATCTCTCCACCGGATTGACGAATAGAGAAGTGACGCACGCCAAATCAGCAAGCAGAGGAACGAGCAGACCCGCATGTGTTTTTTCTTCGTCGCTAAGCACTGTTATAATCCTACATGGACACGCCAAGCGCTCGCCCCTTCTCTCGGGCTTATTGGTTTTAATGTGTCAGTGCCTCGGTGGGTGGGTGGGTGCATGAGGCACATGCTCTCATGTGCATGGCATCTGTGTTTTTAGTCATTGAGGTGCGGTCCATCGCCACTCAAGCAAATTAATAATGCTCGCTGATGTCCACATTTCAAATTTCAACATAAGAATTTCCATCCTTGTCTTTCTGTTAGTCATCACTGTTTACTCTTCCCGTATCCCCCAGTGGTTTGTTTGGCTGGCCTCTTTGAATGCTTACTGGATGATAATTATTTTTCTACTTTACCTGCTATAATATATGTATTATTATTCTTCCTCATTTTTCTTTGTTGTTGATGATTCCCTGAAACAGTAGCATGAACATGCTACTATTTCAGATGCTTTTGCTATCAAAATCATGGCTTGATGATACTATATTGTCTTTGTGCATGGAAACTATGGTTTGTAACTTGAAATCTTTATCAGATGACATTCTTGTAAACTGTAGGGTTAAACAAGAATGTGTTATTTCTACCTAGTTCTGGAACTGTATTCTTTAGCAACAGAGAGGAAGCTGTTGCTGGTTTCAAAAAGGAAACTGAAAGAAAATAAAAAGCAAGTCGTAAATTGACCGTTTCCAACTTCTACTCCTTATAGTGTAATCCCTCCGTCCTATAAATATAAGATGTTATTACAACCAATATACTACCTCCATTCCTAATTACTAAGACGTTGGGGCAGTTTAATTTAAACTGCCCCAACGTCTTAGTAATTAGGAATGGAGGTAGTATGATATAAGATGTTATTACAACCAATATACTCATATACTGGTTGTAATAACATCTTATATTATGGGACAGAGGAGTGTCTATACCTACTAATAAAGGAAATAGGTATTCTTTGTCTGTCATGCTATTTTATGGAAAACCCCCTAATGTTTCTGACATTAAACCCGCAGTACATATCAAATGTTATTAAAATACTCATATCTTCAAAACCGTAACTCCAAATTTAACATGTTATATATGAAATTTGATTAGAAAAATATATAGGAACCTGGCAAAAAAAATATAGAATCTGTCAATCTGAATATGATGTTATTTTACCTGTTAACCATTTAGAAAAAAAATACTATCCAGGGTGCAATCTTAATCAACAGTGCATTATCCGTCTTTCTTTCATATCGGTACTGATCCGGATTGTGGATGAACATCTTAGCAAAATCAGGATTGGAGACGAGATTGAAGATCACTTGCCCGTTTCTTTGTACGTATTAAATCTACTTGCAAGCCGTGTTTAAATAGAAGACATGTGGAATCTTGAACTTGTGCTTTTGTAGGCAAAGACCATCTTTGTTTGGGCCGTAGCTACAAATACTCAGATTATAGACCATTTTTTGTAAATTAAGAGCATGTGGTATTCTTTTCTCCCGTTGCAACACAGGGGCTCTTTTGCTAGTTTTACCTATTTCGAGATAAGAAATGTGGGAGCATTACCGCATTCAGTGAAGGAGAAGAATGCAAACCTTCAGCAGCATAATGCTGTTATCCCCATTCATTTGCCAAATGCCCTTCATGTTAATTTTGAGCAGCTGATGCTCGCTTAGTACCTTCAGTTCCAGTAACCTCCCAATGTTGGGTTCGTGGTATTAGCTTTGCCTTTTCCAAATATAAGATGCCTTTTCATGGAAATTTTAGCTACCGTTGGGACTTCCCTGCTGTTTGGTGCCCAACAGAATTTTCACCATTTAGAATCCTTTTAAAACATTTGTTTTGTTGTTATAAGAAGCTATGTAATTTGCCTGGTGGAGTTGTCACCTTGAGCTGTTTGGTTTTGTTGTGCAGCTGTGATGGAGACTGAAGGGTTTAATTACCTGGAGGAGACTTGCCCATCCTTGCTGTCTGATTTGTTAGCAACCGTCGCAGTAGTGGATGATGATCCTGCATCTGTTAACCGGAAAAGGGGAGTTTGTATCAACGAAGATGTGAATCCCGTTGAAAGCGTTGAGGCTAGTGACAGGCGCACCCGCAGGAGGGTGTAGGCGGAGGTTGTCAACTAATGTAGCCTTTTGCTGTCTCCCATGAATTTTACTATGGCTGGAGTTATGTCAAGTGCTCTGTGACAGGAACTTTGATTTGGATGAGAGCAACTTGTGAATAATCTCCAGCATTGACGGCTTTCTGTGGCATTAGTTGCAACTCTGTCTATTCATTGACATATTGTATGCCGTATTTAGGTACTCCCTTTGTAAAGAAATATAAGAATATTTCTTTACGGAGTGAGTAATAAGTAATGCCGGATTCCACTGCTTTCCAAGATGGTTGTTTTCGAAATGAATGAATCTAGTAAGGTAAGCTTCTATACTATGTACAAATCGATTTTCCTCCCTTTGGGGATTTTTTGGGGCCTCCGGTTGGTTTTCCTCGGTTTGATGTATGTAATTTGGGGACATGGGTGCATCGTGTTGAAGTGTCTACGTGGATTGCATAGCTCTTTTCATCAGTTTGGACTTTTGGTTCCGTTGTTAGTGCATGAAGCTTAACATAATATCAAAGCTTAAGGTCTTAAGTTCAAGTTTTGTCTTTTGTAATTTATTTAAAAGTTGATGTATTTGTGCTGGGCCCTATAGGACTGTAGCGGGCCAAAAACCAGCCGCCCTGATTACCGTCAGATGTGCAGTGCCTGGCCTGCCTGGCCCTCTCATGTTTTCCTTCTGCTTTCGCTCCCTCCTAGCAAAGCTTGTGCGGCACATGGTTCCTCCCATCTTGTGGTTCGTGTGTTCCCGCTGCAGCAGCCCTCTTGTGGCAGCCATTGCTGCAACATCGTGTATCCAACTCGGTGCGATTGTAGCAAAAAATGTGCCGATCCCCTCAGGTGCCAGCTTGTAGTGGCAGTGCTCACAGCATGACGACGCCCTCACAACACCGGCTTGCCGCAACGTCACCAATCACGACAACTCCGACGACCTTGCAGTAGCGATTCCAACATCATTGGGCAGCCTCGCAGCAGCCAGCAATGGAAGCGTGCTCGAAGCACTGCAACATCACCGGCTGGCGCCTCTCACAGCAACACCGCCTTCCACCATAGTAGTGGTCGCAACACCATTGCCCTGTCTTGCAGCGGCGGGCACTGGCTCTACCCTTGAGATCGCTTGGGGAGGTGCATGATGCTAGTTGGGCATGGCAGCTCGTTGCGGTCCATGTAGCTCCTGACGGCCTATAGCAACGGCCCTGCCCAGGTCTTGTAGTAATCTATACTCCCTCTGTTTTTATTTAGTTCGCATATTAGCTTTGGTCAAAGTCAACCTTTACAAACTTTGACCAAGTTTATAAACAAAAATATTAAGATATACAATAACAAGTCAACAACATTAGATTTATTATTGAATGTACTTTCACATCGTATAGATTTATTATGATAAATGTCTATATTGTTTTCTACAAACTTGGTCAAATTTTACGAAGTTTGACTTCAGTCAACTCTAATATGCAGAGTAAATAAAAACGGAGGGAGTACTTCACAACTCAACTTCGGCAGCAACAACGATCCGCTCCCCTGCCTTGCAGCAATCGGTGCTACGTTGCGTAGCCGATGGTTTGAAGGTGGTGGGAGGAGAGCGGAAGCAGGTTGTAGTGTGCTTCTTGTGAGAATAGGGATAAACGGTGGAGAGGTGGAGAAGACGATCGGTAATGATGGAAGCACGTGGCTTTGTAGGAACACTTGTTGAAGCCAAATGCGCGCGGCTGAAAACTAGCTGAAAACCACGCGTTATCAGCCAGCTGTAGTCAAGTATAAAAAAAGTATTTTTTATTTTTATTCGGTCCAACGCTCTCACAAAGACTCTAGGTGAATCCGTGCCATCACTGCGCCGTCCTTATTTTAATTCCGATGTTGAATTCAAAAGCCACATCTTTCTTTAAAAATATTCAAAACTGAATCATTTGCACATCATGCATCGTTTTTTGCATGCAATTTCCTAATATGTGTTACACAGAGAAATCACACAAACTAGACCGAGGGCAATGGAATCATTTTTCTGTTATAGACGCTCGAAAACAAGGGGCAGATAATTTCGGATTTGGAAACCACGTGAGGACAAACGTTAAAGACGCCTGGTACTTTCCTTTTTGAGGGGTCTGCTCATCCGCGCTAGCGAGCAAACATGCACTCGCTGTCACGTCCATGAATGAATAGTTTCTAGGTTGGTTGTTTTGAAATTGAATGCCCCCGCAATTTTCTTTAAAAAATCGAATGAATAATTAGTTTATAGGCATCTTTCATATGATGAACTTCTGGTACACAATGCATTCCTTTCACACCATAGCATTTCACTGTCCTGTGATCAAAGTATATTCTGTAACAGCATAAGCAACTCTGGGTTGCCATAAATCTCAGAGAAGGAAACAGATGTCTGCAATGAATAATGTTGTTCCGCTGCACACTCTTATTGAAATGGGAACTGGACTAGCCGCAAGGCGGCACTTGTCTGAACACGTGGCAATGGAATCATCTCCTCTGCAACAGGTGCATCAGTGGGCAAAGGATCTGCATCTGGTTTGAACATTTGGAAGCCTGCAAACAACCCGCCAGATATGAGATTCTTAGAAACATACGTAACTGGTCACACACATTCTAGCTACCAGGGAACTATGATACGTACCTCGACTACAAAGCGAGCCCAGAGCTGGCCAGAACGATGCTCCAGCTCCCCCTTCAGTATGCTGACCTCAAGGCCCTTGAACAGATGCGCAGCATCGAAAAAGACGTCATACTCCTTGCATAATATCTGGGCACAAAATGATTTCTATGGTTCAGGTAACATGGACACGGTTACAAATGCAATGATGAAAACTAGTGCCTGCAGCGTTATATAGTGACCTCAATGAGAAGATGACCAGGTTCCTCGAGCTCTTCCACTCTCAGCGGGCAGTTTTCCAGTTTCTTCTTGGCCTCGTTACCGAACTTCTCATTTCTTGTTTTGTTCTGAAGCTGCTTCAGTGACATGGTATTCACTTGTTATTCGGCCACCACTCTATCTCTTAAAAACTTACATGTGGAAAAGTATGGTGCAAAAAAACAGGCAATAGCACATTGTGGTTTATAGATTAAGAAAATGAATAATTACTATCTCAGGAAATGAAGACAGGATACTGCACGCTTGTTTAAATATAGTAGCATACAGATCCAAGTCCAAGAAAAAAAGGTTTAAATTCTCAAACTCTATTACCACCCCTAAGGTCACTCTAATTTTTTTTCTAGACAAATGGTCAGATCTTTAGGTAGCCTGCTGGGAAGTAACATAGTCCTATGATGAGTATTCACTATGATATGAAAACGAATTCGATGGGCATTATAATTTATATCACACGATTTCTGCAAATCGCTGGTTTCTGAATTTTCAATATCACACATAAATTTGAAGAAGCCCACCTTCTCAGCTTTCTCGGATACACTTTGGAGGAACAGCATTTGTGTTATTGTTTTGTCCAGGAGAGCATCAATGCTGCACTGTTTTTTTTGCAAGAAGATACAATCAATGCACTTTTTGTTTGCAAATAAACACAATTGAAAAGAAGGAGATACATCAAATATTAGAACTCAGAAGCCAGACCTTTGATGCATTTGGAATAAGCTCCCTCAACTCCTTCATCCTGTCTTGAATCAGTTGCCTGTCTCTCGGTCTTGGTCTGTGCAGTTCTTTTTTTCCGCCTTCATGCTTTATTTCAACTGAAATTTCCCTGTGCATGTCTTGAATTGTTTGACCCACGCATTCTTCAGTCATGGTCCTGTTGATACCCTTCGGGAGCGAAACAGTCATTTTGGAAGTCATGAAGCCTTCTTTGACTGAGGTAGGTGAAAATTCTCGACCACCAGAGGGATCTGGGACTGCCAATTCCTCCAACCTCAGTGCATGATCTTCTCTCTGTATTTGTGTTTCGCATGATGTCGAAGAATCCAACCTCAGTGCGTGATCTTCTCTCTGTATTTGTGTTTCGCTTGAAGTCGAAGAATCAGTCGAGTGATACGAGTAACTGTTTGGGATATTACCAACCTGGGTGGTTATAGCATCCACTAAGAATTCAGCATAATCATTCTTCTCGAGGTGTGAGTAAGAATATGCTTTATTTCCATCCGCTTGAAGGAGAGAGTGGCTTGTAGACTCTTGTAGTTTCAATCTACCATGCCACATGAAGCTCTCAAGATCTTCCCTGGGAATTGCCTCAAGATCTTTGTGCATCTTTGAGTGAATTGAAGAATTTGAAGTTACAACATCATCATTTAAAACTATAGTGCTGCCACATGTGTGCTCCTGATATTCTTGTGCCATGTATGCCAGGATAAAATCATCAATATTATTATAATCCGCATCTTGTATGTTAATTACTGATGTGCAACTCAGTTTGCTGTTGGAATTGATCAACTTATCCATAAATGAGAGGTTTGTCATCTCCGGGTCGACCAGTGTCTTGCAGTGAGTGAGTTCAGATGGTGCTTCATTAACATTGGTCCACATATCACTCTCATTGGCATCGAAGGTTTCATCTGAGCAAGTTGTTAGACCAATATCGTACGCTCCTGTAATGACATCTTCTAACATTGGGCACTCAGACGGAGTGAAGGGATGTGGTAGACTAAGGTGTTCAATGGTAAATAGCTGAGCAGAATTGTTGATCACATCAAATAAGTCATGGGCAAGAACATCTGCAGGGTCCACCGATACATCTGCAGTAGGTTTTTTCAATGAATTTGAGTAGCCGAACCCTGTGGCTGAAGGACTATGAGGAATTGAGGGGTTGTATATCTTATAGAACATGTCTTTCATGTGTGTCGCCAGTGCTGAACTTTCCAAAACCTGAGGCTTGAGAATTTTTTACACTGATTAGTCACAAGTAAGAGTGAAGGAAGAGCCTCAATATATTCTATGCGAAGATTGTTGCACATCAAGTCTGAGCAATTGATGTTGTTTTTGCACACAATATGCTGATTATGCAGCAATAGTGCGAGTTCCCTAAACAATGCTGCTGGGGAGAACCAGCTTGGTGGGAACGTCCAGACCATTTTGTCCCCCCCTCCTCCCACCGCGTCGCCTCCCCGAGCGGGGCGACCGGGGGCTCTCGTCGCCCCCTCCCAGCCCCCCCCCCCCCTCCTCCCCTTCCGCCGCCGTCGGCCTGGGCCACCGGGCCTTGCCCGCGTGGTGCCGGCGGCGGCAGCCCCGGCCTTTCCCCCCCGCTTGGCGCCTCGGCTCGGGCGGACGGCGGCCGATGGGGGTGCTCCTCGGCGACAATGGATCCGGCGGCGGCGCAGCTCCCTCGGCGGCGCAGTGCTGGGTGGCGTGCGGGCGGTGGCGCGGCCGCTTGGCGGCGGGGCGACGCGGTGGCTAGCGGCGGGCCTTCCCGGCCCAGATCTAGGCCCTTTTGGGCTCGATCTGGGTCTGGGCGGGCCTGGCCTGGTCTGCTTGCGGCGTCTCCGGCGGGTCGGGGGCGTGACTCGTGCGGGGGGTGGTGGCGACGGTGGCTCGCGTTCTGCAGCGCGGCTACGGGGGCTTCGCGAGCCCGTCTCGGGCTGGGCTGGGCCAGGGGTGGCCCGGTTTGCCCCTGTGCTGCGTCCGGCCGGATTCCGCCGGGGGCGGTGGAGGATGTCCCCTCCCGCGAGGCTGCTGATGTTGCCGCTCCTGGTTCCCGGTTGCGTCGTCTTGTTTCCGTCGGTCCCGTTTCGTTTGCCATGGTGAGACGGCGATGGAGACTCGACCGTGGTGGCGCAAGTTGGTGGGCGGTGTGTTTGGTGGCGCGGGATGGATTGTCTGGGGTCGTGGTTGGTTGGTGGTCGGGAGAAATCCTTGTCGGCCGGGCCGGCACCGACGCGGTGACGCTCGTGGGCGCCGCCGTGCCTTCCTGAAGGGCGTCGGGCATACCCCTTCCACCTCACCCCTCGCGTACCGGGGGAAACCCTAGGACATGTCCGGGCAACAGCGTCGTCATCGTCGCGATCCCTCTTGAGGGTGTTGTTTGGTATGCGGCGGTCCGGAATGCTAGGAGCGTGGTGGTATTTTCCGGTGGGCGCGGCGGTTGCGGGTCCTCATCGTTTTCGTTGATCCGCCGTTGTTGGCATTATTTTCTCTTCAGTTCCTTTTTTTGTTTCTTTTGGGCTTGCTTGTGCTGTGGCCCCAGCATTTGTATCGTGTGGTCGTTGCTTTATAATATAAAGCGGGGGGCAACCCTTTTTCGGTAGAACCAGCTTGGTTTCATTCTAGAAAAGGAACTGGAACTGGAACCCGCAAAAGTCTCTAAATCATGTCGATTCTCTTACTTAAATATGATAAATGCACTAATGCATTTAGGAAACATGTGGGTACAATAATAACGACTGAACATACCATACATAAAGATCCCAGGTGAAGAACCCCATGAGGAATCACTGGTACAAGTAGAACTGTCTACATATAAGAAATAAGAATTGCCACGTTAGCCATGCAAGTTTGCGTTTGCTGGTTGAACAGACATACATTGTTGGAGAGGACAACTGAAGTGAAAATAAGTGGGTCTTACTTTGATTCCTGCTGCAAACTGAAACTGCCAGTCTTCATGATACTGAAAAAAGTAAAGTTTGTGAAACCACTTAAAGTGCTATGCAAGTTCCAGAGTTGTGGTGTGGAACGAAAACGTAAATTTAGCTCACCTTGTACGCCAAAGTTGAACGAAGATCACTGGAAGAAATCCAGCAATGTTGTCCCATAATGGCCACTTTACCAATAATTCTGTGGAGTTGAAATTATTAGAGAATCAAACAGTTTATGTGATATTGATTATAAGAAGTTGAACAACGCGCAATCATGCTTACTCTTCTCCAAGAGAATACGAATGACTAGACATGCGCAGTAATGCTGCCTCGATGGGGCAAAATGGATAGCTTTGATATTGGCCATCGTTAGACCAAGTAGGTGTCATTATCTGGTTGTCACTATCAGCTGGGTCCCCGTGATGATCTCCAGTGTTTTTGGTCATCTTGTCGACGTAGCCATCCTCCCAAGTCAAGATGCTGAAAGTTAATTTACAAATGATGCAACTGAAAGAGTGATAGTGATTAACGACAAATAAGACTAACAGTTGCAAATTTTAGATGGTATATACTTTATATGATATAAGAATATTTTTAGTCCTGTTACATTTGACGCACCAAGTTGGTTCAGTACTAGTGTCCTACAGATAAGCAAAAAATCAAGAGAACAAACAGTAGGACTTACCCGTGCTTCTCGCTTTTGATTGACCAAAATACTGCATACTTCCATAGACCATCAGAACACAAGCCCCGCAACGATTCTGTGTTGAACCCCATGTGTCACAGCTCAAACCTCATGCAACAAACACAGCAAAGAGAAGTTGCAGACTGGGAGCAAGCTGCCAGAAAATACAGAGGGGCTAGCTGCAACGGTAAGATGCGCGGCCTGCTTGCTTCCACCGTAAACAAGCTCGTCGTTTGATCAATTTGTGAGAGAAATCTAGAAGCACAACTCCCATAACTCTGCCTCCCTCACTACTCCCTTGCAGTGCAGGCCTTCCCTTTGAAGCACTTGCGAGATTAAAAGTAGGACCCACAAGAATTGCAACCACGAAAGGCAGATATCTTGGAGATTCTGCAGGTCACTGCCATCCAAAAAACTCAGTGCCCGGGCTTATGTTCAAGCGGCAACATCTTGATGGCAGCTCCTAAAGACCTGAACACGAGAACATGAGGTTTCCCACTTGAGAGTCTGCTGCAGCTTTTTTGTTCAGAAATCATGAATAATTACTTCGAGAAACGTAGGAGAAATATAAGACTGAAGAAATGTCCAATGGGAAAATAGATGATCCGCTTATGTTCTCTAACTAGTACATATCTAAACATGTGGGTCATGAGATATGGAAGCTAACCACAAAAATGTCCGATGGGAAAATAGAAGAACGCTCCCCTCTTGATGTACAAGAAATCACAAAAAGGTCGCCAAGAAAAGAGTTGATTTGATTCTAACTAGCAGAGGTTTTTATGAGACCTGGAACTTACTGGAATATGATGAATCCGTAGAAGTAAGCAAACGACCAACAGATGAGAGGTGGCGCCAAACAAGCAGGTGCCCTTGAGAGTTTGAGGCTGGCCTCTTATCAACTCGACTTATATAATTTTCAAGGGAAAGAACCCTTTCATCCACCAGCTGTCCTGTTATTAGTTAAAATAAAATGAATACGGAATACGGTCAACCAAAATACTCCCTCCGTCCGGAAATATTCGTCGAAGAAATGCATAAAAATAGATGTATCTAAGACTAAAATACATCTAGATACATCCATTCCTCCGACAAGTATTTCCGGACGGAGGGAGTACTAGTATATTGGATGGTGTAGTAGAATTTGCAGTTAGTACAAAATTAGAACAATCAACAATGTGCCCCAGAAAAATAGAACTGCTTTCTATATATAAAAAAACATAGAACTGCTAGTGCAGAGTGGAAGACATATCATATCATATCAGCATCAGGATATGAATATACTAATTCAAGTTGAAGACCCAAGGCAACGTGGCAGGAAAACGAGTTAGCACTAACGTTAAGCTTAAAACAAGGAGTTGGTAGGTACTGGAATCCAGCTAACCCTGTGATAAGTCAAAACGTTCTATATTGGTTTGTGATTTTCCTTTTGCAGAATGAGTCAACTTCTTCCATCACCAAACATGACATACAATAAGAAGCAACTGCACCGCCATACGACATCGAATAAAACACAGAACAATACAACAAGGTAGGGGGGGAAATAAACACCCCATGATGTATCAGTAGTACCTAGTCCTGATTTCGATTGAAAAGGGCCAAAAGGCCTATATTTAGTATTCGCTTTCCTGTATATCATGATGACATAAGCTGATGAGGATCCAGCACGGCCAAAGGGGATGCAACCTGCTGATCAGTTTTAGAAAACGTCTAAATAAAGAAATGGAAACCACTCTCTGTCTGCATATGTGTTGTTTATTTTGATTCCATACTTGTGGTTCAGTTGGTCCAGTCGTAGAATACTTCAACTGGAGGATGATTATATTATCTGATGCCAACATCATTTCCCTACATTATCTCTTTTTATCAAATAATAACTCAGGCAACTCTTGAATGCCTTCTCAAGTCAGCCACAACTTCTTTCTGTCAAGAGTCAACCAAGCCTGGTAGCAAGTAGATGGGCACGCACTCAGATTTCTCATGGTATTTTACTTCCATAATATACTCTTCTTCCAGACCCGGAATGAATTTAAGCGTGATGCCACATAATAGGCCTTTCAGTACAACTTTACAAAGTTACAGGTGCAGCTGGAAGCTAACTAAGGAAAATTCTGGTTCCTGGAATAGACATTGCACCAAACCTGCAAGTTTAATAATGAACTATGAATCATTTTATTACGAGCGAGTGTAAAAACTATACATGTACAGTCATCAAGGCTAATAGCCAGTTATACACACCTCCTCGGTTCCAGCTACGAGGAAATAGGCACTGTCCCGCTGTTGATTCGATGAAATGTGCACAATGTTCAACTGTAAGAACTACTCAGTTAATCAGTTCCAAACTTGCAAACCAAGTGCTACATCCTGGTGAGATTTTACCACCTCAAAAGTAAACATCAGTCAAGTTTCAAGCTTGCACCTCTATGTATAGAGCCATGCTAGAACCTTGGAAGAAAACTATAACTAGAAGAAATTGTTTGTACCTTGTTTGTTAATCCTCAGCTCTTTGACTTTTTGAGCAAAGTTAGCTGGAAATTAAATATGAATCAGGGAAATTCACAATTTTTAAGAGAAGTCCAATAACAGTTGAAGTTGGCTCACCATTCTCTCACCAAAGATTATAGATGCTTCTTAGGGATATTTCCGCAGACCATTGAAGATTTTTTTTTTCCATGTATCTCCACCTAGAAGGACCTTGATACTTAGACCACTTCAATCTTCTTTGGAGGCATGACAGACTTGAAACATTTCCAGTTGCAGGGAAAACACAGTTCTTGTCGGCAAATAGACAAAGCACACAACAGCACTTACTTCTACTAGCATGGTTCTCCATCTGGACATGTAATATAAATTCACTAGTTAGTAGTTCCAGAAGACAACAACCGGCAATCAGGAAGCAAGTTTAGGAGCCATCTTCTACCTCAGAGATGGTACGGCATCTAATTTTTTTCCAGGACAACACTTTAAAACATGAGTAGCAAGGGTGAAATCCTATATATGTTTAATGTCCCACACCACTAAACTTTTAACGTGAAGCAGATTGATACTTAATGCAGGGAACTCTTAACACAAGAAGTGTGAAGCATAGAGATTTACCACAGACCTTT
This sequence comes from Triticum timopheevii, assembly GCA_963921465.1. Lineage (NCBI taxonomy): Eukaryota > Viridiplantae > Streptophyta > Magnoliopsida > Poales > Poaceae > Triticum > Triticum timopheevii. Next base: position 354,442,963 of record OY997264.1, read on the forward strand.
GTATTCTTGCATGTAAGAACAGATGATCTCCCTATTCTGAGCAGAAATATGAAAGTATAACCTTAAGGTGATCAAGTTTGTTGCATCCAAGATTTTGCGGACCTAATGACATGAGCACTTGTGGTTTCTCTCAAACAAGTACTTGTGGTTGAGTGAATGACTGATGTTGTGAGGCAACCATGCTAAATATATTTATTCTGTTCCTGTTTTCTATTTAGTTTGTTATCTCTCACTCCTTCATGCAGTACTTCATAAGTAGGGTAACTAATGTGACCCTTTTTCATCAAGTCCTCAACAAGTATCTTTGGTGCAGCTATCTTCTTCTTATCAGCACTCAAGATGGTATCTACAACCTCGGGAACAACTCCAATTCTAACCATGACACGAATAACGCCCACAGCTTCCGTAATCTGATGGTTCACTGCGAGTGTATTTATTACACGGCCAAAAGTAGCCATTGATGGAATGAAACCCCCATTTATCATTTCCACGAGATGCTCGTATGCGCGGTCAACATTTGCAGTCTTGCATGATCCATCAATTAGGACGCGATAAGTATACGAATCAGGTCTATATCCCTTCTGGACCATCTTCTCAAAAATACTTTCAGCCATTTGCATGTTCAGTTGACTGCAATATGCGCTAATTAGGATATTAAATGTATCAGCTGTTGTGGAGTACCCCTTTTCCTCCAATTTTTGAAAAAGTATGTACGCTCCCTCAATCTCACCATTCCTACAAAATCCATGAATAAGTGTGTTGAAGCTAACTGCATCAGGAGCTAGTCCTTCTTGACTCATCCTCACTATCACCCCAGAGGCCTCTTCCAATTTATTGGACTTGCAGAAATTCTCTATCAATATGTTGTAGGTAATAGTGTTTGGTCGACATCCTTTAAGTGTCATCTCTTTGAATGTTTCGTTAACTTCATTGGCCTTCCCAGACTTGCAGAGACCATTAAGGACCGAATTATATGTGATAGCATCAGGGGTGATGCCGTATGTCCACATCCTTTCAACAAGCTGAAGAGCACTGTCCAGCTTCAACCTCTTGCAGTACCCATCAATCAATGTGTTGAAGGTGAACACATCAGGAAGGTATCCTTTCAAAATGGCATCGTTCATCACAACTGTGGCATCCGAAATATTCCCCATTTTGCACAGCCCATTGATAACAATATTGTATGTCCAAATGTCAGGATGACAGCCGTCCTCAGACATCTCATTCATGACCTGCAAGGCCTGCAAGATGAGCCCCTGGCGACAGAGTCCCTTGATAAGAGAATTGTACACTACCAGATCAGGTTTCAGTTCTTTTGCTTGAGCCTCATTAAACAGCTCCAGCGCCCTCTCAATATCACCCTCGGCACATAGGCCATTGATCAAGGAGCAATATGTGACCCGGTCCGGTACAAAACCTTTAAAGACAGCATCCTTAAGGAGCTCAGTAGCTTCTTGCATCATTCCCATCTTGCAGTACCCATCAATAATGGTGTTATAGGTGAAATCATCTGGCATGCAGCCCCGGTTCATCATCCTACGAAGGTAGTGTGCAGCCTCCTGGGCTCTGTAGCCCTTGCAAAGGCCACGGATGAGCGTGTTGTAGGTCACAACGTCTGGTGTGATGTAGTCGTCCATCTCTTTTACAAGTGCAACGGCTTGGGCCAACCTCCCACACTCGCAGAGCCCCCTGATCCAAATATTGTAGGTGAACCTGTTCACGGACATCCCCCGCTTGAGAACCTTGGCGAGAAGCGTGGCAGCCTCAGAGATATCCCCTTTCTTGCAAAGATCATGCAGGACCTTGTTAAAAGTGGCAGTATCAGGGAACACCGGTCCCAGGAGCATTTCATCGAACAGGCGACGTGCGTCGTGGGGGTGGCCGTGCGCATAGAGTCCAGACACGACGGTGCAGTATGCGACGGGTCTGGCATGGCATCCACGGTCTGGCAGAGTGCGCAGGAGTCTGAGAGCAATATGCGGGCGGGCGGTGAGGCAGAAGGAGCGGAGGCGGATGGTGTGGGTGTGAAGGTCGGGGACAAGGCCGGCGGCGAGCATCCTGACGTAGACCTTGTGGGCCTGGTGGTGGTGGTGGGCGTGGACGAGGGCGTCCATGATGGCGTTATAGGCGGGGGCTTGGGGCGGGCAGGCGAAGAGGTCCATGCGCTCGAAGGCGTCGACGGCGGCCTGGAGGCGGCCGGCCCGGGCGAAGGCGCGTATGGAGGCGACGTAGAGCGGGTGGAGGGAGGCCGGGGCGAGGGCCGAGCGCGCGGAGGCGAGGGCGGCGTGGACGGCATCGACGCGGCCGGTGGAGGCGAGGCGGTGGATCAGAGCGCCGTACGCCGGGGCCGTCAAAGCGGCGGCTTCGCCTGGCATTCGCCGATATCGAGTTCGCGCGCGCGCACGGCAACGGCTGACACTGCTCTTCTGAGTTTCTGATGCTGCTGCATGTCAATGTCTACTGGGCTGGACTTGAAAGCCTACGTTAACAATTATGATTTTTAAATATGTTCATGAATTATAGGAACTATTCAGGTTTCTTTAAAACACATGAATTCGTAAAAAAAAACTGTTGATGAATTTTTACCTTTTTTATGGATTTAAGAATATTCATGAATTAGGAAAAAATGATAAAAGAAATGGGGAAAAGAAATAAAATCAAACAGAAAACTATATAAAACCAAAAAATTGTAGGAAAAAAAATCAATCTATAAACGAGGAAAAGAAAACAAATGGATAAACTTTCAACTTGTACCTAAAAAAAAATCTAAAATAGCCATCCCAGAGATTAGCCACCAGCCTGGTGCGGTGTGGTACAAAACAAGAGAAAGAACGAGACAAAAGCCTAAATGGCCAAACTTAATGGAGGAAGAAGTATGCGATTTGTACCAAAAGAATATTACTATTTGCTATGAGCGAAGAATAGGGAATTCCGGTACAAGAACTCCTCGCATATACAATCTCGAAAGAACTTGTTTTTCAATCCATAACTCAACCATTTGTGGCACCGATGGGCGAAGCCGGCCAACTTTAATTACCAATATACAAATATGCGAAACTAAAAACTGCTACAAAAATACTTATTCATTTGCAATGGTAATTACAATGGAAGCTCCTCATTGTCTAGTTGTCATACTTGCTAAACGAGACACTTTTGTTGTTGGGTAATGCCGAAACAGCAGATTTGTAGGTGCTCTGAGTCGGAGGGTTAGTTAGCCACAAGGAATGGCCTTAGGGGAGTCAAGACTCTCCTTCCTTCTTCTTCACTAGGCATCATGCCATCCTCTCCCTTAGTGTTCTAGGATCTAGGAGGAATGGTTGCCAAGCATTGGACAGAACCTCTGATGATGTCCAAGTAACGACAAGTAATCCTGGATAGTTGTAGCTCTAGGCTAGCCTTTGGTGAGGGCTTTAGCCATCTGATGGTTCTGAAGGCAATTACAATGGGGTTCGAAAGGACAGTGCCTTTTGAGGCGGTTTGGCAAGTCGGTTAGCCGGTGACCTTCGAAGGCACAACACTCAAAACCTCAGCGGCAAATGGCGTGTGCATCCATGTCTTCAACAAGATTTGTGGGTCGATGTCCTCGACTGCATCCACAGGTTCTTGTCCACACCATTAATCAAGGAAGAAGTCCGCCATCCGCCCCTGCTGTTGGTGGAAGAAATTGTCCAACAACCCATGCCCTCGGCGAAAGAAGTCGTACCACTTCGAGGAGGGTCGTGCCATGCTCCTCCATGGGAAGTTGTGCCACAGCGCTCCTACGTGAGAGTGTGGGGTGCGGTGCTTAGTCCGACCACACTCATTTGTTGCACCTGGGCCAAGCCACAGTGTGGCCACTCCACAAGGTTGCCTACTAGTAGGCCTCACCCTCCACTGCTCCCTTTCTCCCAAGGCACAAAGCGAGGGAGAGAGTAAGCGCCCAATGTTGCCCCCCTCTCCAGTCGACATGAGACCCTCTATTTATAGGGAGATAGTTGGGGAATATACATGGCGTGACATTGGGTGTTCTACAAGCGTACACTTGCTTTTCCTCTAACCTAAGGGCGTGATCATAACTCAAAAATGGGATAATCCTATGGCATCTAACATATCCCATTAAGGTTATAACAACCCCTCCACATTCTTAAAATATTGCCCTTGTCCCCTCATGCATGAGAGAGAGAGAGAGTGTGTGCATGTATACAAGTTCCCTTTTAGGATTTTTTATTCTCCTCTTTTATGGGGTATTTTGTAATTTGAGGGCCTCCTAATTTCTATCAGCTCTATGTGCCTTGACTCACTCATGGCTTTATCTTGGGGCATCCCGTTTGCAGTGGTGGGGCATTAACCAAATTCAGGGTGGTAGAGGAACAAATGGTAGCATAGCCTAGAAACAACTAGGAAGATCATAGAGGCTGAAAGATTAGTAGAGAGTTTAGCACGACGAGAAGGATCTTATCCTTTCAAACAGTGTGTGCGTGTGCGCGCTCGCGCGTGTCTGTCTGTCTCTCTCTGTGTGTGTGTGTGCGCGCGCGCGCGCGTGTGTGTGTGTGAGCATGAGCTAGAAACAAGTAGGGATATCAGAGAGGCCAGAAGTGAGTAGCCGAAAGAATCACTAGCTTACACTTTGACCCGAGTAGCATGGGGCACGTGGAATCCCGTGTGGATCAGCGAGGACCACCTTCCAAGGAAAAATATTCCTAGGTGACCAATAGCGAAGTAGTACCATGAAGGAAAGGTGAAAAAAAAATCCCCAATGGGTAGTGAAATAGAACGTAACACTGTCCTGAGCTCCAAGCAGTGGGAGGGGACATAGTAGGGAGTTTAGCAGCAACATGAGAAGCTTATCCTTTTAAACGGGGTTTTATCAACTTTTCCACTAGTTGTGTCACGCTACTCAATTTTGCCACTAGAAATTTCAACTACTCAAAAATGTCAATCTTAACTGTGTACTTCAAAAATCCACACAACATCGTTACCGTTTGGTCAAATGCCATTGACCAGGGTGAAGTGACCAAAGTAGCCTTGGACCCCACTTGTCAGCGGTCCCCTATAACATGTGGCTCCTAGTTGTCAGCACACAGAGAATTTAATTAGAAGAAAAATAACGACACACGGTGATTTTCTTTCTAATTTCATGGCTTGTGTGTTGAAAACTAGCACCAATGGGTTATAATGAGTTGCAGAGGAAAACACTGACAAGTGGGGTCTAAGGGTATTTTGATCAATTCACACCCGTCGTGGCCTTTGACTGAACGATAACAATGACAAGTGTCATTTTTTAGCACACGCTTAACAAAAAGATGGCATTTGAGTAGTAGAAACTTCTAGTGGAAAAATTGAATTTTGTGTTTCATTAAGTAGATATACTCATATCTGCTCAAATCATCTGTGAAGGTCAGAAAATAATGATACCCGCCATGAGCTTTAATACTTATCGGACCGCATACATCGGTATATATAATTTCCAATAAGTCATTAGCTCGTTCCATTGTTCCGGGGAACGAAGTTTTAGTCATCTTGCCCATAAGGCACGACTCGCAAGTATCAAATGATTCATAATCAAATAATTCCAACAGTCCATCTGCATGGAGTTTCTTCATGCGCTTTACACCGATATGACCTAAACGGCAGTGCCACAAATATGTTGCAGTATCATAGGTATCAAATACCCAGGGGGCTACTATGAGCGCTAGTAAGGTACACATCAATAACATGTACATCAAATATACCTTTATTCACTTTGCCATCCTTCTTATCCGCCAAATATTTGGGGTAGTTCCGCTTCTAGTGACCATTTCCTTTGAAGTAGAAGCACTCAGTTTCAGGCTTAGGTCTAGCTACGGGAGTGACAACTTGCTTGCCATTCTTCTTGAAGTTCCCTTTTTTTCCCTTTGCCCTTTTCTTGAAACTAGTGGTCTTGTTTAATCATCAACACATGATGCTTTTTCTTGATTTATACCTTCATTGATTTCAGCATCATGAAGAGCTCGGGAATCGCTTTCATCATCCCTTGCATATTATAGTTCATCACGAAGTTCCAGTAACTTGGTGATGGTGGCTAGAGAACTTTGTTAAACACTACCTTATCTGGAAGATTAACTCCCACTTGATTCAAGCGATTGTAGTACCTAGACATTCTGAGCACATGCTCACTAGCTGAGCTATTCTCCTCCATCTTTTAGGTGAAGTACTTGTCAGAGGTCTCATACATCTCGACACGGGCATGAATATGAAATACTAATTTCGGCTCTTGAAACATCTCATATGCTCCGTGGCATTCAAAACGTCTTTGAAGCCCCGATTCTAAGCCGTAAAGCATGGTGCACTAAACTATCAAGTAGTCATCATATCGAGCTTGCAAAATGTTCATAGCGTCTGCATCTGCTCCTGCAATAGGTCTGTCACCTAGCGGTGCATCAAGGAAATAATTCTTCTGTGCAACAATGAGCATAATCCTCAAATCACGGACCCAGTCCGCATCATTGCTACTATCATCTTTCAACTTAGTTTTCTCTAGGAACATTAAGCTACAACGCGAGCTATTGATCTACAACATAATTTGCAAAATACCATCAGGACTAAATTCATGATAAATGAAAGTTCAATTAATCATATTACTTATGAACTCCCACTTAGATAGACATCCCTCAAGTCATCCAAACGATACGCGATCCAAATCAACTAAACCATGTCCGATCATCACGTGAGATGGAGTAGTCATCAATGGTGAACATCTCTATGTTGATCATATCCACTATATTATTCACATTCGACCTTTTAGTCTCCAGTGTTCCAAGGCCATGTCTGTACATGCTAGGCTTGTCAAGTTTAACCCGAGTATTCCGCATGTGTAAAACTGGGTTGCACCCGTTGTATTTGAACGTAGAGCCTATCACACCCGATCATCACGTGGTGTCTCAGCACGAAGAACTTTCACAACGGTGCATACTCGGGGAGAACACTTATACCTTGAAATTTAGTAAGGGATCATCTTATAATACTACCGCCGTACTAAGAAAAATAAGATGCATAAAAGATAAACATCACATGCAATCAAAATATGTGACATGATATGGCCATCATCATCTTGTGCTTTTGATCTCCATCATCGAAGCAACGTCATGATCTCCATTGACACCGGCTTGACACCTTGACCTCCATCGTAGCATCATGGTCGTCTCGCCAACCATTGCTTCTATGACAATCGCTACCGCTTAGTGATAAAGTAAAGCAATTATATAGCATTTGTATTTCATAAAATAAAGCGACAACCATATGGCTCCTGCCAGTTGCCGATAACTTTTACAAAACATGATCATCTCATACAACAATCTTTATATCATATCATGTCTTGACCATATCACATCACAACATGCCCTACAAAAACAAGTTAGACGTCCTCTACTTTGTTGTTGCAAGTTTTACATGGCTGCTATGGGCTTCTAGCATGAACCGTACATACTTACGACACAAAAAACACAACGGTGATTTATCAAGTTTGCTGTTTTAATTAACCTTCACAAGGACCGGCCACAGTCAAATTTGATTCAACTAAAGTTGGAGAAACAGGCACCCGCCAGCCACTGATGTCTACTACACAACCTTCTTCTTGTAGACGTTGTTGGGCCTCCAAGTGCAGAGGTTTGTAGGACAGCAGCAAATTTTCCTCAAGTGGATGACCTAATGTTTATCAATCCATGGGAGGCGTAGGTTGAAGATGGTCTCTCTCAAGCAATCCTGCACCAAATAACAAAGAGTCTCTTGTGTCCCCAACACACCCAATACAATGGTAAATTGTATAGGTGCACTAGTTCGGCGAAGAGATGGTGATACAAGTGCAATATGGATGGTAGATATAGGTATTTGTAATCTGAAAATATAAAAACAGCAAGGTAGCAAGGGATAAAAGTGAGCGTAAATGGTATTGCAATGCTAGGAAACAAGGTCTAGGTTTTTTTTTGAAATAAACATCCTCTTTATTTATTAGTAATAATGGTTACATCGTCTATAAGAAAATTTACAATATCATTCATAGGTTCCTCAAACCAGTCCCTTGTCTCAGAAAATTTGGCTACTCTAGCAACTTCATGAGCTACTTTATTTGCCTTCCTATTACAGTGTTCAAATCTAACTAACGAAAAATCACAAACCAAAAAATAACAATCATCAAACACAGCTGCCGCCGCTCCCGCTGTATGTCCTCCATTCTTCATCGTGTCAATTACTTCCATATTATCAGAGTTAACAACAAGTCGGTTACTTTCCGCCTTTTGTGCAAGTAATAAGACAAAACGTAGTGCCATGGCTTCTGCTGTTAAAACATCTGCACACCAATCCATCTTCCAATTCCCTCCAACAATAAATCTTCCTTTATCATCTCTAAGTACAGCTCCCGCTGTGCCTCTAAGCATGTCTTGATCAAAAGAAGCATCGACATTTAATTTCACAAAACCTAGAGGGGGTCTCGTCCATCCCTCTATTTTATTTGTTGCCTTGGAGGATTGGGCAATAACATAGTTCATCGTTATAGCACGGGCTCCCATCGAAATTTGGTATGCATCTTGGGTCTTCCCCTGATGAACTAGCGAACGTCTTTCCCGCCATAAATACCAGGCTGTTATAGCGATCAGTTCGCGAACATTCTGTGTGCCCAATGTAGATAGCTCATGTTCTGGCATAAAAATTAGAAATTCAAGTACTGTCTCTCCCGCACGATCGACCGCACAGGCTTTTTTAATGGCTTCGTGCAATCCCAGTTTCTCCCACACCTCTTTTGCCTTTTGACATAAAAATAATAAGTGTTTAGTATCTTCATGCCCGTTTGAACATGATGGGCAGGTGGGCGAAACTTTCATATGTCTATTAGCAAGTGTAACATGACACGGGAGGGTTCCATGTAAGGTACGCCAAATAAAGATCTTCACTTTTGCTGGACAAGATAATTTCCAAATCTTGCTCCAAATAGTATTGACATTTATTCTTCCAATACCATCTGAGTGTTGCAATTTCCTCCCATGTTGGGCTTTCCATTCCTCCAGATAAGCAGAACGAACCGTGAACAGTCCATTCTTTGTAAAGCTCCAAGCTATGAAATCTGACATGTCATACGTGGGGAGGGGGATCGTAAGCACTCTCTGGACATCAATTGGCCACAACGTTTGTCTTACCAAATCTTCATCCCAGCAATTGTTGATTGGATCTATAAGATCAACAACTTTTGTTAGAAGCTGCCCTCTTCTAGGAGTGATAATTTTCCTATTTGCCCCATTCGGGATCCATGCATCTCTCCAGATATCAATATTCTGTCCATTACCAACTCTCCAAATATAACCTTTTTTGAGAGAATCCACTCCGGCCATAATGCTTTGCCACGTGAAAGAGGATCCTTTTTTCAAACTCGCATTCATTAAATCTCCATCTGGAAAATATTTAGCTCTCAAAATTGTAGCACATAGTGAATCAGGGTTATCAAACAGGCGCCACGCTTGTTTGGCTAATAAGGCTAGATTGAAACAATGTATGTCTCGAAAACCCATTCCTCCTTGGTCTTTTGGTACACACATCTTCCACCATGCCATCCAATGCATTCTCTTCTGATTGTCTTCATCACCCCACCAAAAATGCGACATCGCGTCAATGATTCCTTTACAAATCTTTTTAGGAATTTTAAAGACGGACATTGCATAAGTTGGGATAGCTTGTACAACCGATTTGAGAAGGATTTCCTTTCCTCCTGCTGATAGCAACTTTTCCTTCCAACCACTGATTTTCATAACAATTCGGTCTATTAAGAATTGGAAACAATCACTTTTTTCCATACCCACATTTGAAGGCAGACCCAAATATTTGTCATTGAGAGCTTCAGTCATAATGTTCAGAATAGTACATATATGCGCCTTATCTTCCACTTTCGTGTTGGGATTAAAAAATATACTAGATTTTTCAACACTCACCATTTGCCCCGATGCAGCACAATAAGCATCCAAGACTGCTTTCAGCGCCTCCGCGTTCATGGAATTAGCTTGCATCAGGATTAATGAATCGTCCGCGAAAAGGAGATTTGAAATAGATGGGGCATCTCTGCTAACTTTAATTCCGGAAATACTTCTATTCTCCTCTGCATTAGCTAGGAGTGCAGTCAGGCCTTCCGTACATAACAAAAATAAATATGGGGAGAGAGGGTCCCCCTGCCTCAGTCCTCTAGATGGTTTGAAGCTCTCTGTTTCTTCCATGTTAAAACGAACCCGATATTCCACCGAGGTCACACATTGCATAATTAAATTCACCCAATCCTGCTGAAAGCCTAGTCTCAACATGATTTCCTTTAAAAAAAGCCACTCCACTCGGTCATATGCTTTGTGCATGTCTAGTTTTATTGCACACAGGCCCTCTTTACCGGTCCTTTTATTTTTTATTTTATGGAAACATTCATAAGCCACTAAGATGTTATCTGTAATCATTCTTCCAGGCACAAAAGCACTTTGGGTAGGGCTAATAATATCTGGGAGGATTGTCTTCAGACGAGCAGCAATCATCTTTGAAATGACTTTATACACCACATTGCACAAACTGATTGGTCTAAATTGAGTTACCTTTTCCGGGGAGTTAACTTTTGGAATCATTACTATTGTAGTATCATTCCAACCATCAGGTATAGTACAGGTATTCACTGCTTGGAGAACCTCTTCAGTCAAATCATCTCCTAACATAGCCCAAAATCTCTTATAAAAAATGGCGTGAAGGCCATCTGGCCCCGGCGCCTTTAAATCACCAATGTCAAAAAGTGCCTTCCTAACCTCTTCAGCCCTGTAGGGGGCAAGGAGAGCCCTATTCATCTCATTCATTACTTTTCTTTTTACAAGGGAGAGGACCTCATGGTTCGGTTGATTAACTTCTGAAGTAAACAGGTTAGAAAAATACCCCAGAATATGATTCTTCATCTCCGTGTCTTTTACCCAAACCCCATTATAGTCAAGCAATTTTTTTATCTAATTCCGCTTCTTTCTAGCTGTTGCGGCGTTATGGAAAAAGGAAGTATTTCGGTCACCATGCAATAACCAGTTTGCTCGACCCCGTTGTAGCCAGTGTATCTCCTCTTGTTCCAATAAATTTTCAATCAATACAATAGTCTCCTTTTGACGTGCAAGAGAGGTAGCATTCACAGGCCCTCTCCGTAATTTTTCTAAATCTTTTTTTAGTTTGTTGATTCTTTTTTTCGGACCCTTAAGGATATCACGATCCCAAGTGTGCAAATCTGCATGTACCGCTCTTGTACGATCAGCGAGAGACGGCCCTATGCCCAACATCTTCGCTTTTTCCCAAGCTGTACGTACAATTTCTGTAACCGTATCTTCTTTCAGCCATCGAGCTTCAAAATGTTTCCTTCGACTTTTTGGGCGGTCAAAAATATTATCGTCAAAATATTCCGTATCTAAAATAATAGGGCGATGGTCTGAGTGTACATGTTCTTCGTTAATAACCGCTGAGGGAGTCCTGGACTAGGGGGTGTTCGGACAGCCGGACTATCAATGTCCGCCGGACTCCAAGACTACGAAGATACAAGATTGAAGACTCCGGCTCGTGTCTGGAAGGTACTTTACTTGGCGTGGAAGTCAAGCTTGGCGATACGGATACGTAGATCTCCTACTATTGTAACCGACTCTGTGTAACCCTAGCCCTCTCCGGTATCTATATAAACCGGAGGGCTTTAGTCCGTAGGACAACATACACAACATACAATCATACCATAGGCTAGCTTCTAGGGTTTAGCCTCCTTGATCTCGTTGTAGATCTACTCTTGTACTACCCATATCATCAATATTAATCAAGCAGGAGTAGGGTTTTACCTCCATCGAGAGGGCCCGAACCTGGGTAAAAAACATCGTGTCCCTTGTCTCCTGTTACCATCCGCCTAGACGCACAGTTCGGGACCCCCTACCCGAGATCCGCCGGTTTTGACACCGACATTGGTGCTTTCATTGAGAGTTCCTCTATGTCGCCACCGATAGGCTTGATGGCATCTTCAACCTGCAACGCTGTCCTGGGTGAGACTTTCCTCCCCGGACAGATCTTTGTATTCGGCGGCTTCGCACTGCGGGCCAATTCACTTGGCCATCTGGAGCATATCGAAAGCTACGCCCCTGGCCGTCGGGTCAGATTTGGAAGCTTAAACTTCACGGCCGATGTCCGAGGAGATTTGATCCTTGATGGACTCGAGCCACAGCCAAGCGCGCCGCACTGTGACGATGGGCATGATCTAGCTCTGCCGCCGAACAGTGCTTTGGTGGCCGCACACGAATCCGCTCCGGCCATTAGTCCGGAGCCGATCGCCCAGATCGAGGGCTGGTGGATAGACGCCGCCCCGGGGGCTTCAACATCCACGGCGATGGAGCCGAACACCAATCTTGTCCCCTGCGAAACTCGTGATTCCGAGGCGCCGAACTCCTCGCCGGACTCCGAACCTCCTGCGCCCCTACCAATCGATTCAGATTGGGCTCCGGTTATGGAATTCACCGCCGCGGACATCTTTCAATGCTCGCCTTTCGGCGATATCTTAAACTCACTAAAGCATCTCTCGTTATCGGGAGAGTCCTGGCCGGATTATGGCTAGGATGGTTGGGATGCGGACGACGAAGAAATTCAGAGCCCACCCACCACCCACTTTGTAGCCACTGTCGACGACTTAACCGACGTGCTAGACTACGACTCCGAAGACATCGACGCTATGGAAGACGATGCCGAAGACGAACAGGAACCAGCGCCCACAGGGCACTGGAAGGCCACCTCGTCATATGACGTATACATGGTGGATACCCCAAAAGATGGGGACGGCGAAGGAACAGCGGAGGCAGATTCCTTAAAGAAACAGCCCAAGCGCCGGCGTCAGCGGCGCCGCTCTAAATCTCGCCACAGCAAAAACGGAGATTCCGGCACAGGAGATAATAACACTCCAGAGAGTGCCGAACACAATCCCCTCCCGCAAGACTCGGTGCAGGAGGATGCAGAAGCAAGCCCTCATGAGGGGGCGGCAGATGAAGAGGTTGAGGATCATGATTATATGCCTCCCTCCGAAGACGAAGCGAGCCTCAACAATGACGAATTCGTCGTACCCGAGGATCCCGTTGAACAAGAGCGCTTCAAGCGCAGGCTTATCGCCACAACAAATAGCCTAAAGAAAAAGCAGCAACAGCTTCAAGCTGATCAGGACCTGCTGGCCGATCGATGGACCGAAGTCCTCGCGGCCGAAGAGTATAAACTCGAAGGTCTCTCCAGAAGTTACCCAAAACGCAAGCTGCTCCCCCGATTAGAGGAGGAAGCATACATACATCCATCACCAGCGCACGATATGGCTGACCGACCACCCCGTGGTCGTGACAGAGAGGCATCCAGGCCCCCAGCCAAGACCATACCCCGACATCGCTCCAAAAGTACGAAACCAAGAGGGAACGCGCCGGACTTGCGAGACATATTGGAGGACAAAGCAAGGCAATCCCGATCCATCTATGGATCACGTGGGCGCCATACGACCCATGACGAATACTGTCGTGCCGGATACAATTATCCCGGCCGGGCCGAACACAGCAGACAGCGCTCTCTCGAGCGGCATCGCGATATTGCTCAATACAGGGGCGCCGCACACCCGTTATGCTTCACTGATGAAGTAATGGATCATCAGATCCCCGAAGGGTTTAAACCCGTAAACATCGAATCTTACGATGGCACAACAGACCCCACGGTGTGGATTGAAGACTATCTTCTCCACATCCATATGGCCCGCGGCGACGATCTCCACGCCATAAAGTACCTCCCACTCAAGCTTAGAGGACCAGCTCGGCATTGGCTTAACAGCTTGCCAGCAGAGTCAATTGGGTGTTGGAAGGACCTGGAGGCCGCATTCCTTGATAACTTCCAAGGCACATATGTGCGACCACCAGATGCCGATGACCTCAGCCACATCATTCAGCAGCCAGACGAATCGGCCAGGCAATTCTGGACACGGTTCTTGACAAAGAAAAATCAAATCGTCGATTGTCCGGACGCAGAGGCCCTTGCAGCCTTCAAACATAATATCCGGGACGAATGGCTAGCCCGGCACCTCGGGCAGGAAAAGCCGAAATCCATGGCAGCCCTCACATCGTTAATGACCCGCTTTTGTGCGGGAGAGGACAGCTGGCTAGCCCGCAGCAACAATCTCCGTAAAAATTCTGGCAGTCCGGATACTAAGGACAACAACGGCAGGTCACGTCGAAATAAAAACAAGCGCCGAATTAACGGCGATGATAAGGAGGATACGACAGTCAATGCCGGATTCCGAGGCTCTAAACCCGGTCAATGGAAGAAGCCATTCAAAAGAACCATTCTGGGTCCGTCCAATTTGGACCGAATACTCGACCGCTCATGCCAGATACATGGCACCCCTGAAAAGCCAGCTAACCACACCAATAGAGATTGCTGGGTATTCAAGCAGGCCGGCAAGTTAATTGCCGAAAACAATGACAAGGGGCTAAATAGCGACGACGAGGAAGAGACCCGGCCGCCGAACAACAGAGGACAGAAGGGTTTTCCCCCACAAGTACGGACGATGAATATGATATACGCGACCCATATACCCAAGAGGGAGAGGAAACGCGCACTAAGGGACGTCTATGCGATGGAGCCAATCGCCCCAAAGTTCAACCCATGGTCCTCTTGTCCGATCACTTTCGATCGAAGAGACCATCCGACCAGCATACGCCATGGCGGATTCGCCGCATTGGTCTTAGACCCAATCGTCGATGGGTTTCACCTCACGAGAGTCCTGATGGATGGCGGCAGCAGCCTGAACTTGCTTTATCAGGATATAGTGCGCAAAATGGGCATAGACCCATCAAGGATTAAACCTACAAAGACAACCTTTAAAGGTGTCATACCAGGAGTGGAAGCCAACTGTACAGGCTCAGTCACACTGGAAGTGGTCTTCGGATCCCCGGATAATTTCTGGAGCGAAGAGTTAGTCTTCGACATAGTCCCGTTTCGCAGCGGCTATCATGCTCTGCTCGGACGAACCGCGTTTGCCAAATTCAATGCGGTGCCGCACTATGCATACCTAAAGCTCAAGATGCCAGGCCCTCGTGGAGTCATCACGGTCAATGGAAATACGGAACGCTCCCTCCGAACGGAGGAACACACAGCGGCTCTCGCGACAGAAGTACAGAGCAGCCTTTTAAGGCAATTCTCGAGCCCGGCCGTTAAACGACCGGATACAGCAAAGCGCGCCCGGAGCAATATCAACCAAGACCACCTGGCGCGATCAGAGCACGCGTAGCAATGCGGCCCCAACCCTCGCCCGCGTATGATCGCAAGAATAACATTCCGCGTACATCATTACGCCTTGGAGATACCATGGGCACAGGGGAGGGGGCACGATCACAATGGACCCAGAGTACGGTTCGACCACACCAGGGGCTCGCAAATGTGCCCCCCTTTTTTTATTATTATCTTTCTTCTTTTTTGTACACAGGACTCTGTTAACCAGAAGCCCTGTCCGGCGGTGAACCTGCCGAACTCATGATGCAATAGTCAGGGACTAAAGAAGGCCACGTCGAACACTCAGGTGGTCTCAATTATGAGCATTAAATTCGATTATATACACCATATCCGCAGCTCATCCCTGGAGGGGGACATGTTTATTTAGTCCAAATCCCTTGCTTACCGCACTATTTGTATCAGTCCGCTCTACTAGCAGACTTTTTTCTTTCATTAATAATGCAGCACCTTTATGATCGCAATTGCATTACATTTTTTATATACGTTCATTATATGACATTCCGGCACCCGTATATTTTTGGTACGGCATAATACACCAGGGGCTTATGTTCCCCGCTTTACGGTGTGATAAAGTCTGAAAACTTTAACAAGTGCGGCACCCCGAACTTATAGCATTATATGAATCGGCTCCGAATCATGTCTTGGGTCAATAGTTGGGTTTGCCCGGCTCCCATGTTTGGCTCCTTACGTTTCCGTTCTGTCGGCTAAGGTAGCACTGGGAGAACCACTGCGATTGCACCCTGGTTGAGCCGGGTTAACGCCTCAGTGGAGAAAGCTAAAACTGACCGGCATGATAAGGCGAGAGACTGGTCGCTGTTCGAGAGGTTTTTTTGGGTCCTTAAAGACTCACGCCGCTTCGAGCGAAGTTCCGGATTATGTCTGATGAAGGCGTGGATAGCGCCCCGGATTCGGCCTTCCGAATACCAGGGGCTTCACCGAAATTTAAAATTATAGAATTCTATGGCTAAGTGAGAGTGTTCAAGCATTATAAGTCCGGTCGCCTTGTTCGTCGTGTTGAGCGCCTCCCTAGATGGACCCAAATATGGGAACAAGAGTGCTCAAGTTTATCACCGAACACCCCAGCACTTGTGGCTTGGGGGCTGAAGCCAACGACTTGCCATCTCTCAGATTTTATAAACGGTCAAACAGAAGGTAATATTTTAAATTAAACAAGCGTTGCTCATGGCGCATATGAACGAAGTTTTCAGCGCACAGGATAAATAAACAGCGAGTTCACTCAAAGATTACATTTCGGGAGCACTCATCTGCAATATTGCAGGCTCCCTTCAGGACAATATTATAATACTTCTCCGGCGTGCGATACTCCTTGCCCGGTGGCGGTGGGTCCGTGAGAAGCTTCTCCGCATCCAATTTGCCCCATTGCACCTTTATGCGGGCAAGGGCCCGACGAGCACCTTCGATACAGGCGGAGCGCTTGACTATATCCAGCCTAGGGCATGCATCCACCAGCCGCCGCATGAGGTCAAAGTAGCTACCAGGCATGGCCTGTACAGGCCACAGCCAGACTATGAGGCCCTTCATGGCCTCCTCAGCTACTTTGTGGAGTTCGATCAGCTGCTTCAGCCGGTCGCTTGGGGGCACCGGATGGCCGGCCTCAGTATACTGAGACCAGAAGACCTTCTCCGTCGAGCTCCCCTCCTCGCCACGATAGAATGCGGCGGCATCAGCCGCACTACGCGGCAGATCTGCAAATGCCCCTGGAGAGCGCCGAATTCGGGTAAGTGTCCGGTAGTTCACATTAACATGCCTGCTTTGCATGAAAAACGCCTTACCCGCCGCTATCTTCTTTATGTCCTCAACCTCCTGAAGGGCCTTCTGGGCCTCGGCCTTGGCGGACTTGGCACTTTCGAGAGCCGAGGCAAGCTCGGACTCTCGAGTCTTTGAGTCACGCTCCAAACTCTCATGTTTTTCCATGAGAACCTGGAGCTCTTGCCGAACTTCCGCCACCCGCACTTCTTGCTTTTCTCGCTCAGCCCGTTCCGCGGCCGCATTGCGTTTGGCCGCGGACACATCATCCTTCAGGGTTGCCACCTCGTTAGTGGCCCCTGCAATGCACATATTATCCTTGTCAATTTTATTCGCAACCAAAATCCTTTTCTGTAAGGTACTTATTCAAAGAGGTGTTACTCACTTTCTTTTTCCTCGAGCTGCTTCTTTGCCTGGCCGAGCTCTTGCTCGGACCGCTCGAGATTCTTTTTCAGCACGTCAACCTCTGCTGTTAGTGCGGCAGAGGTCAGCAGTGCAGCCTGCAAACCCATATTGACATATTTTAGGCAACCCTGCGTATATCTTGTTATAGATCCTTAGTCCGGCTTTTCTTTCCGAACACCGAACCAAGCATCAGGGGCTACTGTCTATGCGGTATTATATTACATAATTTTCACTCTTTTACCTCAAAGCCTGTTAAAAGGCTACTGCAGGCTTCGGTCAGCCCGCTTTTCGCGAGCTGAACCTTCTCAATCACCGCACTCATGATGGTGCGGTGTTCTTCCTCGATGGAAGCGCCTTTAAGCGCTTCTAGCAGGTTATCCGGCACCTCCGGTTGGACGGAGGCCGCCGGTGTCACGGTCTTGCCCTTCTTTCGAAGGGGCCGCTTGCCGGACTCTGGAACCACTGCGGGTTCCGATGTAGAGTCCGGCACGAAGTCCGGGGGGCTTCCTGACGGCGCCTCCGGAGCCTCCTCCTGATGGGTCCCTCTCTGGGATCCCACCTCGGCGTCCTCGTTGGCGCGTGGGGTGGAGGCAGTCGGGATGGAATTCACATCCGACGAGGCCAATGACCCGCTCGATGAGTCGGGGAGATCATCATTGGCCGGACTACGGACAGAATGCGGCGTTAGAAGGATACTTCGCGACATAAAAGGAGTTACACATCAAGGATCCGGATACTTACGATCTCGCCGGACGCCTGGCCCTTGGAGGCCGCTCATCCTCACCAATGTTGATGTTGGCGGAACTGTCCGGGGGGATAGTTCTCCCCCTCTTGGACCCTTCGGCCCCTCCGATGGGGGAAGCCTTCCTTTTCTTCTCTCCCTCCTCCGGGAGAGAGTACTCCTCCTCGTCTTCGGGAGAGGAGTCCTCGTCGTCGTCAGATGCCTGATTGCGGGAACTCTTTCGAGTCCCCGCGGCCACCTCCTTGGCCTTCTTCTCCGGCACCACGTGCGGTGCCGGAACCAGCAGCCCTGTTAAGCGGGCGTTCGCTGGGTCTTCTGGCATGGGAGCCGGGCTGATAAGCAGCTTGGCCTTCTCCATCCATTCCTGTCAAAGGAAGAGGCAGATTGAAGCCTCACTAGAGTCAATCTAATTATCACAAGTGTCCCGTAACGGGGTTGAATCACTTACCTCGTCAGTTGGATTCTGCGAGCTGAATCCGCGGTCTTTGGTCGCGGACATAGGGGCTTCGGCGCCCTTGAACAGCACCCTCCAGGCGCCTTCGTATGTTGTATCGAAGAGCCCGTTTAGCGCCTAGTGCTGTTCCGGATTGAACTCCCACAAATTAAATGCACGTTCTTGGCATGGGAGGATCCGCCGGATGAGCATGACTTGGACCACGTCGACGAGCCTGAGCCTTTCGCTCACCATCTTCTTGATACATGCTCGGAGTCCCGTCACCTCCACCGGATTCCCCCATTGCAAGCCCTTCTCTTTCCAGGAGGTGAGCTGCGTGGGGATGCCTGATCTAAACTCGGGGGCCGCCTCCCATGTGGATTTGCGCGGCTCGGTGATATAGAACCACCCCGATTTCCACCCCTTGACGGAGTCCACGAAGGTCCCTTCTAGCCAAGGGACGTTGGGCAATTTGCCCAACATAGCGCCTCCGCATTCCGCTTGCGTACCCTTCACAACCTTCAGCTTGACGTTAAAGGTCTTGAGCCACAGGCCGAAGTGGGGCCGGATGCAGAGAAAGGCCTCGCACACGATGATAAACGCCGAGATGTTGAGGATAAAGTTCGGCGCCAGATCGTGGAAATCCAGGCCGTAGTAAAACATGAGCCCCCGGACAAATGGATGGAGCGGAAAGCCCAGTCCGCGGAGGAAGTGGGGAAGGAAGACGACCCTCTCATGAGGCCCGGGGGTAGGGATGAGCTGCCCCTCGTCGGGCAGCCGATGCGCGATATCGCCGGAAAGGTATCCGGCGCTGCGCAATTTGGTGATGTCCTCCTCCTTGACGGTGGAGGCTAACCATTTGCCTCCCGCTCCAGTCATATTCGGAGAAGGTCGAGGTGAGATGCGCGAGTTTGGGCGTTGGAGCTTGAATTCGCGGGGATTGATAAGCAAAGGAGGAAGAAGGCGTAGGTGAGAAGATGAATCCTTATCCCTTATATATAGGCGGACAAAACTATGTGTCCCCCGCTGGCCTGGTAAAACTCGCTTATCTCCCAAGCACCACCGTTGATGGTGCGGTTGGGTTACCCACGCACGTATTGATGAGAATCCCGGAATAAGGGGAACACGATCTCTGCTTCGACAAGACGTGCCAAGGAAACCGCTTCGCTAAACATGCTGAGGTGGTATAATGATTCAAACAAAGGCCTGGTGGCGGTGTGATGTCACGCCGCATAATACGTCAGCAGATTGAACTAAGTGTACATTTTATTCTCTCTACAGTGGAATGTGGAATTTATTTTGCAGAGCCGGACACTATCCTGGTGTTCATTATCTTCTCTGGATTATTTAAGGGAGGAACCCGCCTTGCAATGCCGAACATTATGCACGCCGGACTTATCGTCATTGAAGACTGGTTCAGGGGCTACTGAGGGAGTCCTGGACTAGGGGGTGTTCGGACAGCCGGACTATCAATGTCCGCCGGACTCCAAGACTACGAAGATACAAGATTGAAGACTCCGGCTCGTGTCCGGAAGGTACTTTACTTGGCGTGGAAGGCAAGCTTGGCGATACGGATACGTAGATCTTCTACTATTGTAACCGACTCTGTGTAACCCTAGCCCTCTCCGGTATCTATAAAAACCGAAGGGCTTTAGTCCGTAGGACAACATACACAACATACAATCATACCATAGGCTAGCTTCTAGGGTTTAGACTCCTTGATCTCGTGGTAGATCTACTCTTGTACTACCCATATCATCAATATTAATCAAGCAGGAGTAGGGTTTTACCTCCATCGAGAGGGCCCGAACCTGGGTAAAAAACATCGTGTCCCTTGTCTCCTGTTACCATCCGCCTAGACTCACAGTTTGGGACCCCCTACCCGAGATCCGCCGGTTTTGACACCGACAACCGCCGCTCGAGGGAATTTATTCGCCCAATCCACATTACAGACCGCTCGATCTAGTCTTTCCCTGATTTCGCCCCTCCTCCATGTAAATAAGTCACCCATACAGCCCATATCTGCTAGTCCACAATCTCCCAGACAATTACGAAAATCTCTCATCATCACATTTGGTCTCACATTCCCTCCCTCTTTCTCTGATGATAACAGAATTTCATTAAAATCTCCTAAAACTACCCATGGGTGATCCCCCTTCTCATACAAATTTCGAATATCATCCCATGACAAAGCACGGTCACTCCAGTTGGGGTGCCCATAAAAGCCTGTTAAACGCCACTGTACAGTATTCCCTTTCATAAAAACAACATCAATAAAATTATTTGACACATAGTTCAACTCAACTTTATTCATATTCTGATAAAACAAAACAAGACCACCCGCCTGGCCATCGCTCTCAACTACAAACATTGAATCGAAATTTAAAACTCGACGAAGCTCATCGGCTTTACATTTATTTAAGTGAGATTCTGAAAGGAAAATTAGCTCTGCTTTGGTACGCTCCTGTAGATCCAAAAGCTCGCGAACCGCCGTGGGAGAGAGCATCCCACGACAGTTCCATCCAATGATTCTCATTTGGCCCGGCGTACCTCCTCTTCGGAGGCCGCCGATGCGCCATCATCTCCAACCGACTCCCTTCTCTGCTGCCCTGGAGCCCCTTCTTTCTCCTCAACTTCTTTTGATACGTGTGTAACCACCCCATTCCCATCTCTCACAGCTTCCACTCTACCCATACATACACGCTTAGAGGAAACATTTATGTCCCCATACAGAATACGCTCATAGCTATCCATGGTTTTCTCAAAAGAGAAATCTAGCTCACTACCAGTTGCTGGAGCTTCATAGAGGCTTCTTTTTTTACCTATAATGTTCTTGCGTGCTCCCTCTGAACTCCCAATTCCTCCTCCCTTCTTTCCTTTCCTGCCCTTTTCTTTTGTCCTTCCCTGCATGGGTTTCTTTGTAGCATTGAAAGTGTAAATAGGGGTGTCAGTTGTATTTTTTGTAGCAAGTCTTGCAGCAACAGCCCCCGACAGCGCCTCCAGCACCCCCGGGTGAAAGAGGAGTTGATCACCCCATTGCAGAGCCGCCCTACTCTCCTGGCCGACCGGGTTAGGCTGGTATGCCGCCATAGCCGCAATAGACCTGATGGGGGAAGTACTATTCCCCTGATGCAACATGTCCTGGCCCGCCTGGCCAGGTACAGCAGCCTTGGTGGGAGCCGCTCCCCCCACTAGCGCTTGGCCCTCCTGGCCTTCGCTAGTAGGGGGTGCAGGGGTGTATGTTGATGCATTCTGGTCCTCCTGACTAGTGCAAGTTCTCTCAACAATAATAACATACTTGGATCATATAACTATCCCTCAACAATAATAACATACTTGGATCATACTTTCTGGAGGTTTCTGTATTTATAGGAATTTTTGGCGTATGTCTCACGTCAGGGGGGTGTCCGAGCCGTCCACGAGATAGGGGGCGCGCCCGGGAGGTGGGGGGGGGGGGGGGGGGGTGGGCGCGCCCCACCCTTGTGGGGAGCCCGGGACTCTTCTGGCCCAACTCTTTTGCTCTGGGGGCTTCTTTTGGTCCATAAGAAATCATCAACAATTGGCACGTCAATTGGACTCCGCTTGGTATTCCTTTTCTGTAAAACTCAAAAACAAGGAAAAAACAGAAACTGGCACTGGGCTCTAGGTTAATAGGTTAGTCCCAAAAATCATATAAAATAGTATATAAATGCATATAAAACATCCTAGATGGATAATATAATAGCATGGAACAATAAAAAATTATAGATACGTTGGAGATGTATCAAGCATCCCCAAGCTTAATTCCTGCTCGTCCTCGAGTAGGTAAATGATAAAAACAGAATTTTTGATGTGGAATGCTACCTAACATAATTTTCAATGTAATTCTCTTTATTGTGGCATGAATGTTCAGATCCAAAAGATTCAAGATAAAAGTTTAATATTGACATAAAAATAGTAATACTTCAAGCATGCTAACCAAGCAGTTTATGTCTTATCAAAATAACATAGCCAAAGAAAGCTTATCCCTACAAAATCATATAGTTTGGCCATGCTTCATTTTCGTCATACAAAATGCTCCCATCATGCACAACCCCGGTTTGAACCAAGCAATTGGTTCATACTTTTTAACGCGCTTTAGCCTTTTCAACCCTCACGCAATACATGAGCGTAAGCCATAGACATAACACTATGGGTGGAGTAGAGTATGATGATAGGGATTATGTGAGAAAACAAAAAAAGGAGAAAGTCTCACATTGACGCGGCTAATCAACGGGCTATGGAGATGCCCATCAATTGATGTCAATACGAGGAGTAGGGATTGCCATGCAACGGATGCACTAGAGCTATAAATGTATGAAAGCTCATAAAAAAGAAACTAAGTGGGTGTGCATCCAACTTGCCTGCTCATGAAGACCTAGGGCATTTTGAGGAAGCCCATCATTGGAATATACAAGCCAAGTTCTATAATGAAAAACTCCAACTAGTATATGAAAGTGATAACATAGGAGACTCTCTATCATGAAGATCATGGTGCTACTTTGAAGAACATGTGTGGAAAAAGGATAGTAACATTGTCCCTTCTCTTTTTTTCTCTCATTTTTTATTTGGGCTTCTTTGGCCTCTTTTTTTATTTGGGCTTCTTTGGCCTCTTTTTTTCTCTCTATCTTTTTTTATTTCGTCCGGAGTCTCATCCCGACTTGTGGGGGAATCATAGTCTCCATCATCCTTTCCTCACATGGGACAATGCACTAATAATGGAAATCATCACACTGCTATTTATTTACAACTCAATACTTAGGACAAAACATGACTCTATGTGAATACCTCCGGCGGTGTACCAGGATATGCAATGAATCAAGAACGACATGTATGAAAGAATTACAAAGGTGGCTTTGCCACAATTACGATGTCAACTACATGATCATGCAAAGCAATATGACAATGATGGAGCGTGTCATAATAAACGGAACTGTAGAAAGTTGTATGGCAATATATCTCGAAATGGCTATGGAAATGCCATAATAGGTAGGTATGGTGGCTGTTTTGAGGAAGATATAAGGAGGTTTATGTGTGATAGAGCGTATCGTATCACGGGGTTTGGATGCACTGGCAAAGTTTGCACCAACTCTCAAGGTGAGAAAGGGTAATGCACGGTACTGTAGAGGCTAGCAAATTGCGGAAGGGTAAGAGTGCGTATAATCCATGGACTCACATTAATCATAAAGAACTCATATACTTATTGCAAAAGTTTATTAGCCCTCGAAGCAAAGTACTACTACACATGCTCCTAGGGGAAGGGTTGGTAGGAGTTAACCATCGCGCGATCCCGACCTCCACTCATAAGGAAGGCAATCAAAGAACACCCCATGCTTCAAATTTGTCACACAACGTTCACCATACGTGGATGCTACGGGACTTGCCAACTTTAACACAAGTATTTCTCAATTTCATAATTACCCAACTAGCATGACTCTAATATTACCACCTTTATATCTCAAAACAATTATCAAGTATCAAATTTATCATAGTATTTAATGCACTCTATATGAAAGTTTTTATATACCAAACTTGGATACCCATCATATTAGGACTAATTTTATAACCAAAGCAAATTACCATGCTGTTTAAGACTCTGGAAATAATATAAGTGAAGTATGAGAGTTCATCTATTTCTTCAAAATAAAATCATCACCGTGCTCTAAAAAGATATAAGTGAAGCACTAGAGCAAATAACAAACTACTCTGAAAGATATAAGTGAAGATCAATGAGTAGTCGAATAATTATGCAAATATATGAAGACTCTCTAACATTTAAGAATTTCATATCTTGGGATATTATTCAAACAACAAGCAAAACAAAATAAAACAAAATGACGCTCCAAGCAAAACACATATCATGTGGTGAATAAAAATATAGCTCCAAGTAAAGTTACCGATGAATGGAGACGAAAGAGGGGATGCCATCCGGGGCATCCCCAAGCTTAGGCTCTTGGTTGTCCTTGAATATCACCTTGGGGTTCCTTGGGCATCCCCAAGATTAGGCTCTTGCCACTCCTTATTCCATAGTCCATCGAATCTTTACCCAAAACTTGAAAACTTCACAACACAAAACTTAACAGAAAACTCGTAAGCTCCGTTAGTATAAGATAATAAAACCACCACTTAGGTACTGTAATGAACTCATTATAAATTCATATTGGTGTAATATCTACTATATTCTAACTTCTCTATGGTTCATACCCTCTGATACTACTCATAGATTCATCAAAATAAGCAAACAACACATAGAAAGCAGAATCTGTCAGAAACAGAACAGTCTGTAGTAATCTGTATCAAACATATACTTCTGGAATTACAAAAAATTCTGAAATAAATTGTTGGACCTGATTAATCTGTCTATTAATCATCTTCAAAAATAATCAACCCAAAATCACTCTCAAGTAAAAAATGGCAGCTAATCTCGTGAGCGCAAAAGTTTCTGTCTTTTACAGCAAGATCGCATAGACTTCATCCAAGTCTTCCAAAAGGTTCTACTTGGCACAAACACTAATTAAAACATAAAACCACATCTAAAAAGAGTCTAGATGAATTATTTATTACTAAACAGTAGCAAAAAGCAAAGAACAAAAATAAAATTGGGTTGCCTCCCAACAAGCGCTATCGTTTAACGCCCCTAGCTAGGCAGGATGATTTCAATGATGCTCACATAAAAGATAAGAATTGAAACATAACGGGAGCATCATGAAGAATATGACTAGCACATTTAAGTCTAACCCACTTCCTATGCATAGGGATTTTGTGAGCAAACAATTTATGGGAGCAAGAATCAACTAGCATAGGAAACCAAAACAATCATAATTTCAAGATTTTCAACACATAGAGAGGAAACTTAATATTATTGCAATTCCTACAATCATATATTCCTCCCTCATAAAAATTTTCAGTAGCATCATGAATGAATTCAACAATATAACCATCACATAAAGCATTATTTTCATGATCTACAAGCATAGAAAATTTACTACTGTCCACATATGCAAAATTCTTCTCATTCAGAATAGTGGGAGTATCATAAGAAACTCGAATACTATAAATTGTTTCCACATTAAAAGAGTAATGTTCAGAAAAAGGGTAATCATAATCATGACAAGTTTTATAAATATAATCATCACTACTTTTTGTAGCATAAGTGTCATCACAATAATCATCATAATTAGCAACTTTGTTCTCATCATAATCAATTGAAACCTCTTCCAAGATAGTGGAATCATCACTCAATAAAGTCATGACCTCTCCAAATCCACTTTCATAATTGTCACAATAAGATTCAACACCCTCCAAAATAGTGGGATCATTACTTCCTAAAGTTGACACTCTTCCAAACCCACTTTCATCAATATAATCATCATAAATAGGAGGCATGCTATCATCATAATAAATTTGCATATCAAAACTTGGGAGGTTAAAAATATCATCTTCATAAAACATAGCATCCCCAAGCTTGGGACAAACATTAATTGCAACAAATAAGTTCTCAAACATGTCATTCTCATCAAACATAGCATCCCCAAGCTTGGGCCTTTTCATATCATAAGCATAATCACTCTCATCATTAATAGTATGGATAGCACCAATAGTATAGCAATTATCATCATAACAATGAGTAATAGGAGCAGCATCATTTGGGTGGGATACCTTTTTACCTTTGCTTCTCCGTCTTTTCTTTTTCTTCTTCACATTATGTGTGGGTTTAATCCTCTTTTTGGAGCTCCTTATTAATGATATTGGTTGAATAGAAGGCTCCTCCTCGTTACCCGATTCATCATAAGAAATAATAGGATGATATTGGGAAGTCTCTTCCCTTTCATTAGTATTCTCTTCATCTTCTATTTGTTTTCTTGTCTTTATGTAATTGGCAATATAAGGATTTTCAATGCAATTTACCGCACAATACATATAAATTTCCTCTAGATCAAAATCAAGAACTTTATCAAGGGCAAATTCTAGAATATCCTTAGTTATACGTTTCATTTCTTCATAACCTAGAAGCAAACTAAGTTCATTATGATGTGCAAGGGAAATCAAGTCATCACAATGTTTGGACACGACTTGATCATGAAACAATTTGCATTGGATATTTAAATGGCCATGTTCATTGCAAAGTTCCGAAGGATGGCTAAGAAAATTTAAATTTTCAGCACAAACATCTAGCCTTTCTTGCAACCATTAGGTTTCTAAATACTTATGCCTCTTGCAAAATCTTTCTTCCCTATTTGGTGTGTACTTGCAAACCCTATGCACTCCACAAAAGTTGACATGCTTATAAGAGACATTATCATCATGACTAGTGCAATTATCATTAATACTATGGATATTCAAAGAGTTCATACTAACAACATTGTAATAATGCTCATCATCCAAAGATTTAGTGCCAAACATTTTATAGATTTCTTCTTCTAGGACTTGAGCACATTTTCCTTTCCATCATTTTCACGAAAGATATTAAAAAGATGAAGCATATGAGGCACCATCAATTCCATTTTTTAATTTTCTTTTATAGACTAAACTAGTGATAAAACAAGAAACAAAAAGATTTGATTGCAAGATCTAAAGATATACCTTCAAGCACTCACATCCCCGGCAACGGTGCCAGAAAAGAGCTTGATGTCTACTACACAACCTTCTTCTTGTAGATGTTGTTGGTCCTCCAAGTGCAGAGGTTTGTAGGACAGCAACAAATTTCCCTCAAGTGGATGACCTAAGGTTTATCAATCCGTGGGAGGCATAGGTTGAAGATGGTCTCTCTCAAGCAACCCTGCAACCAAATAACAAAGAGTCTCTTGTGTCCCCAACACACCCAATACAATGGTAAATTGTATAGGTGCACTAGTTCGGCGAACAGATGGTGATACAAGTGCAATATGGATGGTAGATATAGGTATCTGTAATCTAAAAAATATAAAAACAGCAAGGTAGCAAGCGATAAAAGTGAGCGTAAATGGTATTGCAATGCTAGGAAACAAGGTCTAGGGTTCATACTTTCACTAGTGCAAGTTCTCTCAAAAATAATAACATACTTGGATCATATAACTATCCCTCAACATGCAACAAAGAGTCACTCCAAAAGTCACTAATAGCAGAGAACAAACGAAGAGATTATTGTATACCTCAAAGTTATCCTTTCTGATCGATTTATTCAAGAGTCCGTAGTAAAATAACATGAAGCTATTCTTTCTGTTTGATCTATCATAGAGTTCGTACTAGAATAACACCTTAAGACACAAATCAACCAAATCCCTAATGTCACCTAGATACTCCAATGTCACCTCAAGTATCGGTGGGTATGATTATATGATATGCATCACACAATCTCAGATTCATCTATTCAAACCAACACAAAGTACTTCAAAGAGTGCCCCAAAGTTTCTACCGGAGAGTCAAGACGAAAACGTGTGCCAACCCCTATGCATAAGTTCACAATGTTACGAAACCCGCAAGTTGATCACCAAAACATACATCAAGTAGATCACGTGAATATCCCATTGTCACCACAGATAAGCACATGCAAGACATACATCAAGTGTTCTCAAATCCTTAAAGGCTCAATCCGATAAGATAGCTTCAAAGGGAAAACTCAATCCATTACAAGAAAGTAGAGGGGGAGAAACATAATAAGATCCAACTATAATAGCAAAGCTCGCGATACATCAAGATTATGCCGAATCAAGAACACGAGAGAGAGAGAGAGAGAGATCAAACACATAGCTACTGGTACATACCCTCAGCCCCGAGGGTCAACTACTCCCTCCTCGTCATGGAGAGCGCCGTGCTGATGAAGATGGCCAACGGTGATGGATCCCCCCTCCGGCAGGGTGCCGGAACAGGGCCCCGATTGGTTTTTGGTGGCTACAGAGGCTTGCGGTGGAGAAACTCCCGATCTAGGTTATTTTCTGGAGGTTTCTGTATTTATAGGAATTTTTGGCGTAGGTCTCACGTCAGGGGGTCTCCGAGCCGTCCACGAGATAGGGGGCGCACCCCCACCCTCGTGGGCAGCCCGGGACTCTTCTGGCCCAACTCTTTTACTCTGGGGGCTTCTTTTGGTCCATAAAAAATCATCAAAAATTGGCACGTCAATTGGACTCCGTTTGGTATTCCTTTTCTGTAAAACTCAAAAATAAGGAAAAAACAGAAACTGACACTGGGCTCTAGGTTAATAGGTTAGTCCCAAAAATCTTATAGAATAGCATATAAATGCATATAAAACATCCTAGATGGATAATATAATAGCATGGAATAATAAAAAATTATAGATACGTTGGAGACGTATCAGCCACCTTTATGCAAAACTACTTGCATGTCTGCCGGTGGAACCGCTCTCATGAACGCGGTCATCTAAGGTTGGTCCGGGCCGCTTCATCCAACAATACCCCCGAATCAAAATAAGACATTGGTGATAAGCAGTATGACGATCACCGCCCACAACTCTTTGTGTTCTACTCGTGCATATCATCTACGCATAGACCTGGCTCTGATACCACTGCTGGGAAACATAGCATGCAATTTTAAAAAATTCCTACGCTCACGCAAGATCTATCTAGGAGATGCATAGCAACGAGAGGGGGAGAGTGTGTCCACGTACCCTCATAGACCGAAAGCGGAAGCATTAACTTAACGCAATTGATGTAGTCGAACGTCTTCTCGAATCAACTGATCAAGTACCGAACGTACGACACCTCCGAGTTCTGCACATGTTCAGCTTGATGACGTCCCTCGAACTCTTGATCCAGCAGAGTGTCAATGGAGTCGATGAGTTCCGTTAGCACGATGATGTGATGATGGTGTTGGTGAAGTGATCCGCGCAGAGCTTCGCCTAAGCACCACGACAATATGACCGGAGGAGTAAACGGTGAAGGGGGGCACTGCACACGCTAAACAATTGATGTCCTTTAGGGTGCCCCCCGCCCCCGTATATAAAATAGGAGGGAAGGAGACCAGCCACAAGGGGCGCGCCAAGGAGGGGGGAGTCCTACTAGGACTCCACTCCTAGTAGGATTCGGCCCCCTCTTTTTTTCCTTCACACGGAAGGGAAAAAGGGGAAGGGAGAGGGAAAGGAGAAGGAAAAGGGGGTGGAACCCCCCTTCCCTAGTCCAAATTCGGCCTCCTCCATTGTGGGGGGCGCACCAGCCCCTTGTGGGCTGGTTAGCCTCCCTCCTATGGCCCATATGACCCATATCTTCCACCGGGAGGTTTTGGTAACCCCTCCGGTACTCCGGTCTGTACCCGATACACTCCGGAACCCTTCCGGTGTCCGAATACCACCTTCCAATATATCAATCTTTACATATCGACCATTTCGAGACTCCTCGTCATGTCCGTGATCTCATCCGGGACTCCGAACAACCTTTGGTCACCAAAACACATAACTCATATAATACATATCGTCATTGAACGTTAAGCGTGCGGACCCTACGGGTTCGAGAACTATGTAGATATGACCGAGACACCTCTCCGATCAATAACCAATAGCGGAACCTGGATGCTCATATCGGTTCCCACATATTCTACAAAGATCTTTATCGGTCGAACCGCAATGTCAACATATGTTATTCCCTTTGTCATCGGTATGTTACTTGCCCGATATTCGATCGTCGGTATCTTCATACCTAGTTCAATCTCGTTACCGGCAAGTCTCTTTACTCGTTCTGTAGTGCACCATCTCGTAACTAAATCATTAGTCACATTGCTTGCAAGGCTTCATATGATGTGCATTACCGAGAGGGCACACAGATACCTCTCCGATACTCGGAGTGACAAATCCTAATCTTGATCTATGCCAACCCAACAAACACCTTAGGATATACCTGTGGAGAATCTTTATAATCACGCAGTTACGTTGTGACATTTGATAGCACACAAGGCATTCCTCCGGTTTCCGGGAGTTGCATAATCTCATAGTTGGAGGAATACATATATGACATGAAGAAAGCAGTAGCAATAAAACTAGACGATCATTATGCTAAGCTAAAGGATGGGTCTTGTCCATCACATCATTATCCTAATGATGTGATCCCGTTCATCAAATGACAACACATGTTCATGGCTAGGAAACTTAACCATCTTTGATCAACGAGCTAGTCAAGTAGAGGCATACTAGGGACACGGTGTTTGTCTATGTATTCACACATGTATCAAGTTTCTGGTTAATACAATTCTAGCATGAATAATAAACATTTATCATCATATAAGGAAATATAAAATAACAACTTTATTATTGCCTCTAGGGCATATTTCCTTCACGGAGCTCCGATCCGATTCAGAATCATGATTCTGACAACCTTGCTCCTGGTAGATGGCTGAAGCATCGCGGTGGATCCTTACCAGCACCGCTCCGGTCCTGGCGACCATGGAGCTGCATTCTCCAGTGTGTGTGGTTGCCCGGCGTCCTCTACCGGCGCGGTTTCGGCCCCAAAGCTTAGGTTGCTATGCCCCTTCCAGCTTCTTCGGCTCATTGGTGTTCTGATGGCTCCGCCTCTAGCGTCCGGATCTGCGTTTCCTTCTGGTTCCTGCTTGTCGACAACGTCGGTCACCATCCTAACCTTCATGTCAGATCTCCATCCCGCTACCGTCCCTACCCAGTCTGCCTATACTCCATGTCGGTTCCAAAGCTCGCATTTTTCGGCGGTTGCAGGTGTAACTCCACCTCCCCTTCTAAGGTGGCGATCGTCTGGCAGGCTGACTTCCTCATCTTCGGATCTTGATCTTGCGGCTATGGGATTTCTCGGACTCAGTCCAGGCAAAGTTCATGCTTGGCTTGTCGATGCTGGCAGCAATGACACACGTGGGTAGTCATTTCCCTTCTTGAAGGTGCCGCCATGCCCTTTATCCGTGCCCCTCTTCGGGCACCAGAGGAAACCCTAGGTCCGGTTCTCCAGATCGGATGGCAGCGGCATCATGACGCCATTTCCCTTCTTGAAGGCGCTATCTTATTCGCTCATGATGTCCCTCGTGTGGATTTGAAGATGTTCGATGTCATGCCGGTTCGGCCTGCCTCCCTAGTTCTAGGCTTGGTAGGTTTAGTTGTATCTATCCCAAGTTCGGTCGAAGCATCCCTTGTCTCTCTGCCCTGGGTTCCATGTTCATGCCTTCCTGCGTTAATGCCATGTGTTGTACCCCTATTAAACTCATTTTCTTTTCTTCTATCAATGAAATGACACACAAGCTTTGCATATTCGTGAAAAGGAGTTAACAAACATATCTAGCCATTGCTTTGCTAGGCCCCTATCATTATTTGGACGACAACATACATACTTTCAATATATTATGTCTAATACCAACGATTAAGTGACAACCTAACAATAATAAATAATGCTAGATCACAACATGTAATAAATTTATATGGTCTAATATCACGTACAAACTACACATATGGTCATCAAAATTATGGAGGAACTATCTCAAAACTTGTCAATCATGAACGGTCAACGGATACACTATTATATAGTACTCCTATGTCTTATATTTACGGAGGTTATTATTTATGACCAGTTGGTAAATGGATAACCATTATCTTTCTTAGAAGATCATGGAGTTTTCTCCCCAGTTCCATTGCATGAATGAAACCCGATATACACTCATGCAAAGGGAGGGGATTTGGGGCACGCAAGTGCAGGGGCACCCAGTCTCCATCACGTGTTTTTAGTTTTGGCTTCCGATTTTCAAACCTTTATATCTTTTGAATGGATAGTCCAAACTAAATTTTGTTTTCATATTTGTGTTTCTCGTGACAAGGGCTTTCAACTAAGATCCATTTTGAATATGTGTTGAAGACTTTTGAAAATAAATGTTATAATTCCCTGTGGGCCCCCTGAGCTTCGGTTTGCCTTAATTCTTCCGCCTATAAATCTTATAATTCCCAAAACCCTTAGAAGCGAACCCGAAATAATTTTCTCATCGCTGCAAGCCTCTATTCAGAAGTGATCCCATCTGAAGGCCTATTCTGGTGCTCTGCTTGAGGGACAAGCCATCACGGGAGGCCTCTTCATCAATTTTGCGCCTCCATGATTATGTGTGAGTAGTTCCTTTAGGACCTACGAGTTCATAGTAGTAGCTAGATGGCTTCTTTTTTCTCTATTTTTGATCTTCAATACAATGATCTCCTCTGAGATCAATTTGATGTGATTCTTATGATGTGTTTGTTGGGATCCGATAATTTGTGGATTTATGATCAGATTGTTCATTGAATATAACTGAATCTTTTGAAGTTTCTTTGATGTATGATTGAGTAACTATGTATACTTTCTGAGTTATTTGTCTTCTCTGGCCAAGTTAGATGGGCAATTCTTCAGATGGAGTGGTGCATAGTAGTGGGTTCAACCTCACTGTGATCTATTCCCTCCGTCCCAAAATAAATGTCTCAACTTTGTACTAACTTTAGTACAAAGTTGTACTAAATTTGAGACACTTATTTTGGGACAGTGGGAGTACATCCCAGTGACAGAATGGGGAGAAGGCACGTGATGTGTTGTCGCTACTAAGGATAAAACAACGAAGATTGATCTTATTGCTAGGTTTCTTTCTGTCTACATCATGCCATCTTGCTTATTGTGTTGCTCTGTTTTTCATTAAACTTAATACCTTGAGATGCATGCTGGATAGCGGTTTCGGGGCAGAGTAATAGTAGTAGATGCAGTTGGAATACGGTCTACTTGTCATGGAGTGACGCCTATACGAGATTATGACATGAATGATCATAGTTATGAATGCTGCTTATCTGTCAGTTGCCCAATAGTAATTTGTTTATCATGCCACTACCAGTGTTCGAGAAAGAAGCCACTATCCATTCTCTATTAATACCTGCGTTGTTGTATTACTCTTTTATTTACCTTTACTATTTTACCGTTTTAACGTACCACTATCTATCACTATTTGCTTTTAACCAACTAGCAACACAAAAGGATTTGACAACCCCCTTGCCAAGTTGGGTGCAAGCATTTATTTTGTTTGTGTTCATGTGCTGCTTTTCCTGTTAGTTTATAGACTCCTACTAATTTGATTAAACCTTGGTTCTTAACTAAGGTAAATACTTTCTGCTGATGTGCTACATCACCCTTTTTCTTCGGGAAATTGAACAACTCCTATGGGAGTAGCACCCTATGGGATTTTGGTTTTCCAACTCTATCCCCGTCTCAGTGACATGTCCTTCGATATCACCGGAGGGCTATGGGATTCTGTACATGAGTGAAGTTGGTGGCCAGTGGGCGGTGCTTTTGGCGGCATCGAAGATGCGCGGGGAAAGATGTCGACAGATCCAGTGCTTCCTCCCAACTTTGTTGGTGCATGGGCATTGATTTGGGATCCGAGTTCCAGCACGCGGAGTCCTAGTCGGCGTGCCACATCGTCAATGGCTTTGCTACATCGGCGAGCCTCTCCATCGACTAACAAAGCCTATGACAACGATGGTGGTGCCTCAGCTCCGACGACGATGGAAGGATCTGGTTGTAGGCACCCGAGCCTCGTTGTATTTTTCTTTTTTCGAGGTGTTTTTTGCATTTTCTTCCAGACTCGTGGTCTTTCCATGTCTTTATAGTGGTGTCTGCGTGTGTGGCTGTACTACTCCGACTTGGTTAATATAAGGGAAAAGTTTGTAATCGGCGGGCCGGCCGAACTTTCAGCCGGTCCTCGCTCGCTCTGTCGTGCACTCGCACCACTTTCTTCACGCTCACCCACCCGTCCTGGTCCCACGTGCACCAGTCCTTATTCGCAGGCCATAGCACCGCTCGTCCACACAATCTCCATCTCCACAGCCTTTTCTTCATCTTCCTTCTCTTTTCCCCTCCAGAGCTCGTTTGCCTGCCCTCGCCTCTCACCCGCGCCACCGCATCTTTAGCTCCGGCGAGCCTCACCACCGTCGGACTCCCCTAAACTACCTTTTCTCCCTCCCTTTCCAGCTCCCCAACACCCTTCTCATCGATGGAGCTACTAGATGCCATCATCAGGTGTTACCACGACGACTAGCTACAACGCAACTTACTGCAGAGCTGCAACCGGCGGCCCGCTTTGCCGGGACCGGCAACATAATTTTCTGCATAGGGTGGGGGAGCTGCCACCATGGAAGGTGAGTGCGGCGACTGTGGTGGGCGACGGCGGTGGCATTGGTCCGAGCGGCACCGCACCCCTGCTACAACTGGTGTCACATGTTGCTACCATGAGCATTGCACCTTGCTACAACCGTCATCCTGATTTGCACAACTAGGTTTCAGTGTCACTTCTAGCCGCCGTACTGCTACAACCGGCTTCATCCTTTGCTACAACCGACGCAGAGTTTCGCTACAACCGGCGTCATATTTTGCTACAATGTAGGAACTGGCGCCGTGCTTTTTGCTGCAACCGGCTTCATGTTTTGCTACAACCTACACCTGGATTTGCGACAACCGGGCGCGGTTTGTTACCACCGGCGCCATGTTTGCACAATCGGCATCGTGGTTTTGCTACAACCTGCATCTCATCCTGCTACAACCGGTGTCGCACCAGCAACGGGATGGGTGTGACCGTGCCCCGGTGACACTACGGCGGCCACACGTCGCTGGGAACGGCGACGCCCCCGTGTTCCAACGTACGCGGGCAGGGGCGGCGGCGACAACGACCAATGATGCCAGGGATGGTGGCACCCATGCTACAACAGACGCTGCCTGGGCTGCGACGACGGCGACCTAGCGCGCGACAACTGCGACTTGTTGCGGCGCGCCGGCATGAGCAACTGACGGCAAGCACGTGTCACGGGGCGGCTGATGAGAGCATGTTGCGCTGGGCTCTATCCTCTTTTCTTTTTCTCTTTTTTGCTTTTTTCTGTAAGATGAATGAAGGATCATACGGTTTAAAAATGGTGTATCGTGTGGTGGCGCAGCGATCGGCCCAAATTTGGGCCGGCGCGGCAGCGCCTATCACTCGCCTTAATACAATGCGCAGGTACTTTCTAAAAAAAAGCATGTTCAACTCAGTCAATCAAAAAGGCAGATAAAAACTGAAATCAAAACTACCAAAGGAGACGAGACAAAATGTTCACCTTACTACAGGCAGGCGGACAGTGGCAAAGCGGCAACAGCGTCGAGGGATAACATAGACCGGGGCGAAAAACGAAAACCACAAGTCCAGAACCATGCATGGATCACAGCTTTCCCTGTGGACAGCAGCTCTGTTGCTTTGGGTCTCTTGTTCGGCGTTGCTGCAGCAGGAACTGGAGACCAACAGGCAGCAGGAAAACATGCTTCCTCCAGATGTTTCGAGTGATTCGTTATCTCTTTTCCAGGATATATCCATCATTATCTCTTGATCATCACCATGTGTGTCTATATCTATAGCTAGCTACGTGGATGGATACTATGAAACACAGTTGGCAGCAGTACTGCGCAGCATCATCTATATATCTATCTATATAACTTAACAGTGACGCGCGACACTTGTCTTATCCCGTACATTGCCGCTCGTGCTATATGCAGCATGTGTGTATCGTGTTGCGGTGCAAATGGATCATAGGCCCAACATCGCTTATCTATCTATCCATCTATCCGTCTATCCGTCCACTCATGCATGCATCTAAAAAAGCCACATCATTCCTAGTGGTAGCTAAGCCACGTACTTACATGTGCTCTTGTACAGCCAGCATGATGTGCACTGTGGCTCCGTGGAAAAGCTAAGCTATAAGCACGCACTTGCGTGTCGAAACATGGATGCATGCCCAGAATGAGACAATTAACAGTGCAGAGAGTGAGGCAACTGCCAACTGCACGTCAACATGTACAGCTGAGCTACCCCGCAAAAAAACAAAAACAAAAACATGTACAGCTGAGCTGTGGCCGTTGGATCGATCAATATGCCACGATTGTATGAACAAGCCACCAACAGGTATTGCGATGGAGATATTTATTATGGGCTGCTGGAGTATCTGGATGACCAGAAATGATAAGATATTCAGAAGGGCACCCCCACATTATGATTCATGGAAATTTTATCTCAAAGAGGAACTTGAAGTAAGATCTCGAAGAGAAGGAAGAGATCTTCAAAAGGTAGGTTTTTATGATCCGATAAAGAATCAAACTTGTTTAAATGTTCCAGCAATTCTCTATTTCCTTGAAAAGGGTGCTCAACCGACAAGAATTGTTTATGATGTTTTAAGGAAGGCGGAATTCTTAAAAAAAAAGAAAGAAAGAATAAAAGCAAAGCAAGAGAAGGCTGACCTGATCAACACCTGGATAGCACAGAACTTGTAACTTTTTCTATGTGTCACAAAACTTTTTCTTTTGAGAATATGTGTCACAAAGCTGGTATTGGGTGATTCACTGGGCTGGAGTTGTAATAATTTTTTAATAATATTTTTTTAAATCAATGAAAGTACTGCAGAACGACTGTCCTACGGTTTCGGCTAAAAAAAAGAGATTAGCTAGCTACTGTCATACGTAAACACATATGTACACCACCCCTAAAAAAACACATATGTACACCACGCGCATGTCGCAGATAAGTTTGACACTCCGGTACATACTACCTATTTGAACTGTCAGAACGTTTTATATTTAAAACATAAGATGTATATTTTGGCACACATGCAAAAAATATATATATATATCGAAAAAACACACGCAAATTCAGTTGCAAGTGATCTACTAGTATCTATTAAGTTAACTAATTTCGAACGGGGCAAGATGGAAGGAGCCATGCGAATATTATTTAGTATTTTGGCTCGTGAGCCTGCAAAGTAAATCTGAATCAAATCGTGCAACGGAAAATAATGATCAGTTTAGTTTGACCACATCCACAGGGCGGGGTACGTAGCACTCATCTCTAGAGGATGGATTACGGACGGACGGACATATTCGGTTCTTCTGAGGTAGCAGAGATCATATTCGATTCGGATCTTTCAAGATAAGGATGGACCTTTATTTGTTGTCCATGCATATGCTCATGACATATTGCTATCACCAAAGATCGTCTATGGATCGATATGAAGACCCAAGCTTCAGTCCTTCCGTTTTAATCCTCTCCAAGACTCCAAATCTATATGTTTCGTGAAAGTAACCTGCTTTGTGATCATTGATCGCATGCATGGGAATGGGATACATATCTAGCAGAAAGAGAGGAATCGGATCATGCGTGCATATATATAGAATCAAGGAACCTAGCTAGCAGTACTAGCTAATGGAGTCCTTGCAGGCATGACTGGATAGATGATACCCGTGCAGGTATCTGAATGTCGATAAACTTGTTGATTGATATTCCTGCTTCTCCTCCGGCCTGTAGGCCGGTTGACCGGATCATCCACTTTATTGGGAGTTAATTGCAAAAACCACCACATTTGGGGCATCAATTGCAGAAAACCACCTAGTCCCTAATTTTATGCAAAAATCATCGCGTTTTCTGTAAACTTTTTGCAAATTGCACCGATCAGGTGATTTGTCCCATTTAACCACTTTCTGACGAGTGGGGCCAGATTGTAAGAGAATTTTTTTTTACACACAACCCCCTTTGATTTAAAACAGAAAAGCAATCAGCCTCCACCCCCGGGCAGAGGCGCTGGCCGTCGGGTTTCTGGACTCCGCCGTGCTGCTTCGCCGGGGACGCCGGAGCAACGCGCTGGGCGGAGGGCTTGCGCGTCGGGCTGCCGGCTGCGCATGGTTGGATCTCGCCGTCGGGCCAGGGGGACAGTCGGGAAGAGGAGCAGCCGCGCCTTGGCACGCCCAGACCACTCGACGCCCAGGAGCGCGGTGCCATCCGCCGGCAGCAGCGAAAGCTCAACTGCTGCTCGCGACCTCGAAGACGGGCGGCGCCCTGGCCCTGCATTGGCCGCGCTGACGTATGCAGGCGTGTTTGTTGGCGACAACAAGGTGCCTAGCTAGCCAGCCAGCCAGCCAGCCAGCCAGGAATATTGCATGCGGCTGGATACGCATCTTCCTGATCGATCGGAACTTGATCCAGACCCAAAACGGAAGGGGAGTCAAAGGATAGTATCGCGCGTACGAACCACGCACGCGAACATCGATACACATAACACATCCATGTCGTCGGCTCACCCGGGCCATTTGACGGCGATCGATCATACCTAGTTTGATCGGCACCTGGCATATATTGCTTCAGAACAATGCTTTTAAGAAAACACGTGTCGTTTCAAACACTGAGAAAGGATCGCGGAGTGAGCCTACTTCAGATGATTTGGTTCCTTAGAGCATCTATAACCGGACTTGCCATGTCCGGCACCTTATACGCCCGTGGAAGCGTCCAGGCGTGTCTGTGGATAGTGACCGGGCAGTCTACGAATCGGCGCGTCCACAACCGCGTATCTAATATCCGGCATCCTATATCCATATAAAATCATGCAACGTACTATGCAGATCATCAAGCGGACAAATTTGACAGAGAAAGGACATATAAACTGATAGCAAATGGACATAATTCACATGTAAACATCACCAAAAAAAGAATCACAGTTCAACCGTCCGGCAAATTTTAACTAAATAGTACTACGAGCTACAATATAGAAACGGGGAGAGTGTCGAGCTTCACTACTTCCTCGCGGAACCTTTGCCCTTCCGGCCGCCGGCGCTGCTGTAGGTGTCCGTGGCAGGAGGTGGGTCATCGTCGGAGCCGTCATTGTCCGAGCCGTCGGTGTCGGAGGAAGAGGGATGATAATGTAGCCCTCCAAG
Organism: Triticum timopheevii; assembly: GCA_963921465.1. Taxonomy (NCBI): domain Eukaryota; kingdom Viridiplantae; phylum Streptophyta; class Magnoliopsida; order Poales; family Poaceae; genus Triticum; species Triticum timopheevii. The sequence goes on from OY997264.1 coordinate 354,482,273, forward strand.
CGCCGAACGATGTTGTCCTGCTTGTGCTTGAGCTTGGCCACCCTCGTCGCCTCCGCTGCTTCCTCCGCCGCCTCCCGCTCGGACTGCTCAATGCCGAGCCGGAGCGCCTTGGTGTTGAAAACCTCTGGAGTCGGCCGGCGTGACAGACGGTACACTCACGGGAGGAGATGGTCCTCCTCGTCGGGCACCGTCGGTGTCACGTGACGGCGGCGGGAGGACCGCGGGGCAAGGTCGGACTATCCCTTTGCCCTTTACCTCTCCCGACGTGCGACACACAATTCTGATTTCGGAGTGCGCATCCGCGGCGCCGGTGGAGCGGACACTAGAGCCCACCGCTGCCTGCCTGGAGCAGCAGCCGGAGGGGAGTCAGCGAACGGACGGCCGGCACCGATTGAGCTGCCCTCGAAGATCCGTGCACGGTGCAGGAAGGGCCAGCTCCGGCGTCGTCGCTGTGGTGGCAGGCAAGAGGTGCCCACAGACCAGAACCGAAGGTGCCGCCCGTGTCCACCCGCGAGCGCTGCAGCTCGATCCGGAGGGCAAGCTCGTCCTTGTCTCCGGTAGCATCGCAGAGGAAAGCATCCCAATCGTCGTCGCGAGAGCTGTCAAAGTGGCTGCCGGTGCTGCACATGGTTGCCGGAGATCGAGAGTTGATGAATTGGAGAAAGGGAGAGCGGAACGAAGCAGAGCGTAGTGAAGTGAAGCTAGGGTTTGATACGGATGTTTTTTTTGTAGGGTCACGATGGGTTAGAGGTGGGCTGTGTGGACGTGATGGACGCGCCCGGGTAGCCTCATATTGTTGAGTATTATGATTATTAGGAAGTATATGATAGACTAAGATTTGGTCCTGCCTTGTCTTGTACTCTAAGTTGGTCATTGTACTCCTATATATATGCCCACGAGGCTCAAGCAATAATCATCGATTCCACCAATCCCCCTCTATTCCCTTCTTACATGGTATCAGCCTAACCGATCCAACCCTAGCCGCCGCCGCTTCCGCTCCACCCCGCCCCCGGGGCGGTCAATCTCATGATCGCCGCCCGGAGCCACGCCGCCTGTACCTAGGGTTCATCCGCCGATCGTGTTGACCGACTACCCTAGAGAGTTTTTTCCCGATCCTTTGGTCCGGGTTTCTCTCTCTCGCCGGTCATCTTGATCGACGTTTTTCTTTTTAGTTTTCTGATCTAAAATCGGTTTGAGTCGCCCACGATCGGCTTTTCTGTCCGAGCCGGTTAGCTCCCGATGAACAACATACATTCTGTTGCCTCCCGATGAACACGATGACACAGTTTCTCCGTTCCGACCCAGCCATGTACACGAGCCCTGGCCGTATGTATGCGCGAGTAGGCGTTCGAGACCCCGCCCGTATGTACGTACGTGGCCGTATTTACTTTCTTACAACCTAGTTATACGTACGTGTACACGCTGCATGCGCGCCTCTATTACGACACGTGCCCTTCTTTACTCGGCCACAGTTCATCGCCGCAGCCTGCAGACAGACCGATTGACCAGTATGTACGTACACATTCGTGACCAGAATAACAACGCTACGTACGCTTCGACCAGGTGGGTCCCGACTATAAGGGAGGATAAGGAGGCACTTCCTTGCGTGCGAAGATGTAGCTGGTGGGTCCCAGCAGTCAGGGGGAAATGTTTTATTCGCGAAATACGGTGGTTCGTCCGGTGGGTCCCTGCTGTCAGGTGGAGGAATCATTATTTTGCGCGTAATAAGGAGGCACTTCCTTGCTGCGGCCGTGGACCCAGCTGTCATCCTCTCCACGTATAGTACTCTTCCGATGGAAGTCATTTCTTGACCACATTAACCACGTTGCACCGAGAGCACCAAGGCGGGGGACGACGGCGAGGCCTAGAAAGGGGACGACGTGGAGCTGGGGAAGACACGACAGTGGATGCCCATGCCGAGAGGAGTACGAGGGTTCACTGGTTCGGCTGCAGTGTGAGGCTGCCATTGCCGCAGAATAACCCGGGGTGTGGGTGAGTAGAGGGATGGCCTGGCTAGCAGTGGGAGTAGTAGGGGACGGTGAGGCTTCCGTGGCAGCACAGCCGGCCACGGGAGGCAGAAGCAGGCGGCATGACCGGTGCTGGTTTGGGCGGCTGGAGCAAGAAGACCAGAGGTTGAAGAAGCACTACGGTCGTTGGATGGACATTGTACGGTCACTGGAGCTAGAATCGTTCATATTGACTAAGTTGACAAATCCCTCCGTCCGCGTCAGTAGGCCCACAAGTCAACCTCCAACTACGGTGGGTCCCAGCTAGCAGGGGGGAATTCATTTTTTTGTGCGTAAAAAGGAGGCACTTCCTTGCGTGCGAAGATATAGCTGGTGGGTCCGAGCTGTTAGCGGGGGGAACATTTTTTCATGAAATACAGAGGCCCTTCCGGTGGGTCCCAGCTGTCAGGTGGAGGAATCATTATTTTGCATGCAATAAGGAGGCATTTCCTTGCGTGCGGTCGTGGACCCAGCTGTCAGCCTCTCCATGTACAGTCCACTTCAAATGGATGTCGTTCATTGACCATGTTAACCACGTCACGCCGAGAGCACCAGGGCGGTGGACGACGGTGAGGCCTAGGAAGGGAGCAACACGGAGCAAGGGAAGACTCGGCAGTTGTTTCCCACGTGAAGGGGAGTACGATGGTTTACTGGTTCGTCTGCCGTCGCTGGAGAATAACAGCAGGTGTGGGTGAGTAGAGGGATGACTAGGGCAGTGATGGGAGTACTGTGGGGGCGGTGAGGCCCGCGCGGCAGCACAACCGGCCGCGGGAGGAGTGAGCAGGCAGTCCCGCCGACGCTTGTTTGAGCGGCTGGAGCAGGAAGAGCAGAGATTGAAGAAGCACGACGGCCGTTGGATGGACATCCAACAGTCACTGCTCTCGTGTGTTGACTAAGTTGACACGGCGTTGCATGTGTGTCAACCTTCTTTTAGGAAAGCGTATGTGTCAACCTATCGTAGGCGCATAAGTCAGCCTCAAATGTGTGGAAAACAACATACAACCCATCTGCCATTATTTCTAATAATTTACAGCGCACTTTCTAATTCTTAAGGATTTTTTTCGAGCCCATCTTCTTTTTGTTAACATTACATCCCATATTGTGGCCACGGTTAAAAATTATATGAAATTTTGCATATTTCGATACAGTCAACTGTTTTTAATCCCGAAATTTTGAGTCACATTCAAACTAATTTGAAAAATAAATTCATATCAATATAAAATCCAAATAATTGTCCACGCATAAAAATCAATGGAATCTAAAATCTCAAAATGAAAAAAGAGAAAATTGAAACTAATTACCGGTTTGATTTGTTTTAAAAATGTACAACCCATTTCTCATTACTGATAGCCCATTTTTCGTCTTGAAAGATTTGCAGCCCTGCAGGGCTGAAAAAGCAAGTAGACCTCGGTTGGGTATTCTGCAAAAGAACAAAAAACCGGGCTAGCCATTTTCAGAAAGAAAAAAAAACTATTGAACTGGTCTTGTGGTAAACATAAAATAAAAGGCTGACTAGACAGGCGAGAGTGCCCCGCACAGCCCAATTGACACTACTGGGCAAGATACTTCCCTGAAAAAAAACTGGGCAAGCTACTGGGTCTCTCGTGTCAACTGCTTGTTGTGCAATTCTCTCGTTTATTGACTACGTTGACAATGGCATGGGAACCCGATGTCAGAAATCCATTAGGAGGAACCATTTTCTGGCTTGAAATAAGGAGGCACTTGCTTGCGTACTGCCATGACCCTGATGGGTCCCTGCTGTCATCCTCTCCACATACAATCATCTCCTGATTGTGTACGCATCAACCTAGTAGGCCCAGAAGTCAACCTCTAAACCCTTGATGGACAAATACAACCCATTTAAAAAAATAACAGCCCATTCCATATGTTCAAATAGAAAGTTAAACATATTGAGAAAAGTAACAGGTCTGACCATATATAGAGTACTGGACTTCCACGTTGACAACCATCATAGCCAAGTTAACTATCTACTCCCACTAATACTCTAGTGTTCAAGTACTGACTTAGTCCTAGCTAAATAGACGATGTCGTCCGCCATCTGCGGTACACGCTAAATGCCAGCACCGACATCCTTCTCCTCGCCTCGGACTTGCCGAAGGTGCGATAGGGCGCGTTGCTCGCGCGCGTTGGCCCTTTCCATGCCGGCGTGGTCCACCAAAGCTTCGGCTTCTAAGTGGGAAACCCACTTGATGAGCTGGTAGTAAAATTCGGCGTCACGCACGCGTGCGTGCCCGACAGCCTCTAGGGTTATTTGCCCGGCGCTGGCCTCCATGTAGTCGGCCCAGTCATGGGCGCTCTGCTCGCGACTCAAAGTGGCAGTGCCCTGCTGCTCCATGCAACGCTGGTGGCGCAAATCAGTGATACGCTGCTCCTCCGCCAGGCGGTCGCGCTCCAACAAGTCCTCGTACTCCGCATTGCCATCTAAAGACCGATAGAATGCCTCCTTCCCCCGTCTTCCTTCCGGTGAATAACCGAACACTAGCTCCGGCGGTGAGCACCTCTGGCATCGCCTATTGTAGATGGTTGGGGGCATGACGGACGTGGCAAGAGCAAGGGCAAGTGGCGAGCGACGTCGGGCCGGTGGGGGTTGTGAGGGGAGCAGATAGGGCGAGTTGGTTGATGGTGCTACCGGAGAATGCCGGGACCCAGTAATTATAGGTGGAAGGTAGGTGAAGCAGTGTGTCACGGAAACGCGACGGTCATCAGAATTCAATGCATAAGCAGGCATGGCTTAGCGCGCTAGCTTACCGTGGAAAATTGGAAAAACTGATGTGCCGTCCCGTCCCGTCAGTGGTGCGACCCGTCCGTGTTGGGTCGCACATCGGCATGACGGTCAAACGAGTGCACTCGAATCATCCATATGAGGTACTCCCTCCACAACTCATCATCTACCTTGGTTGGTGAGATTTTTGAATTGAGCCCTGCAAACCGGAAAGGAGGTAGTACGTGCGTCATCCGTTATTTATTCATGTAGGATCGAGTAGGTCAGATAGTGTACGTATAGGATCGAGTAGGTCGGAGAGTGTACATGTAGGACCGCATTAGCTGATGAACGTTCGCTGGGAGATAAGGCATTTGCGAACGTTTTTGCTAGAATTTTCTTCAGATTTGCATGGCATTTTCTTCAGAACATCTTGTTAGTTTCTTTAGAGGTAGGCATTTTTATTCAGGAAACTGCCACCTTTGGATCTTCCATCGCAACTAAAACTACCAGGAGCGTATTAGTATGCTAGCTAGTGATCGATAAGTAACTTGTAAACACTAAGCGAACAGAAATAAGGAACTGCCAGTAACTTGTAAACACTGAGAACACAGAAATCAGGATCATGCTGTGCGCAGTAGTAAGAGCCGATCCGTTCAAAATGTTCACACGAGACTCACAGGTCTGGCATTGTAATATGTTCACATTAGTAGCCCAAATTCACAACCAACTAGTAACATGTTAATGCATCTCAATGATTTATAGATCATATACAAATATGTAGCTCCAAAAGCAAAGATCTAGAAAAAACACATGTTCTTCCTACTAACATGGATGCTTCTCTAGGCCAACATTCAGTACAGAGTGAAAGACAAATTTGTTTATGAAGTCTACAATTCCTCTTGCAAATGTAAGTGGCTTCACCAACAGGTGGAACCATGAGAATGAACCACACATGATGGAGGAACATCCACTGCAATATGATTTTGTCTTCTCTCGATCACACGGCGAGACTATTTTCGGAATACAAACTTTAACTTAGGCAAAATGATGCCCATTGTATAATCAGACCAAAGCAATGAAGCACTTAGTGTTGGCCAATAAATACTACAGTACTACTTTTGTGCAGTCCATGAAGTGACTATCCAGTCTTTATGTGTCTATTTTCAAATGGAACTGCATGCAGTGACTATACTATTCTTTTGTGCAGTTCCACCAAAATTGCGGTCACTTTGTTTGTTTGCCAAATAGCAACGGGCAGACATCTGTATGCACAAATATCAACCAGCTAGTAAACATATACCCCCACCTTGTATTTCTAGTTTAAACACGCCTCTTCCGCTTAGCATCTGTCATGTTTTGCACCGGACAATTTGATACTATCATGTTTTGCCCTGGAAAATTTCGTACTGAATTGATTTGCTGGTTCAGAGCAGAAATATAGCACCTATTCTTCATTAGACCAAGGGTATCATGTTCCCAGTGATGGAAGAGGTAAAATTGATACAACCGAAATTGAGCATCCAATCATTGAATCATGTCCTGCACCTCCAATGTAGGTCCACCCTGCCAATAAATACACATGCAAACCACCAATATTACTATCTAATGACAGTACAAAAAGAGTAGCAAGATAGTAGCAAACCATGTACCTTCGTAATGAATAGCTCATAGTGCCACCAATTGGATATAAAGGTTTGGAAGAAAACATGCTCCTAATGTTGAACCATTTGGACTTTCTGTGCAGTTCCACTAAAATCGAGCATCCCTGTTTGCATAGATATTGAAAGTGTGATTACTATAAAAGTGGCACTAGTTGAAGCATATACTCACACATATAAGCATTCCAATTTCTTAATGGGAGAAGGTAGCAAGACTGTTTCTAACCACCTGTTTGAAGGAATAAATAAGGCAACAACAACTGATGTCAGGAAGGCATACATAGTTTTTTCTTAAAAATTGAACCATTCGTGACCTTTCCTCTTCTTTTAAGCATATTTTGTGCAGTTCAACTAAAATAAAATGGCATCACCGCCTTGACAATTCAGTGACACTATACAAAAATAAATGACTTAACATTACATCATGATGTCAGGTATGTAATCGACATGCATTAGAGACAAACATACAGACCTCCTCTGATAACGCAATGAACATGAATTTTAACAAAGGTGTGACTAGCTTTACCGGGATAATTTGAGTGAACTCTACACCCTCTGTTCCTTAATATAAGACATTTTCGCAGTTCAATTTAAAGTACCCAAACGTCTAGTATTTAGAAAAACAGGTAGTAGTTTTCTTGAACACATATCTGGGAAAGCTTGCCACACTTTATATATATGCCCATACGCTAATGCAACACCATTCGAATAGTACAAATATACACTAATCCAGTGGCTAGTGCAACAGTAGAGTAGTTTTTTTATTACGGGGTACAGTACAATGGTTTTACTGAACATATTTCCATAAGCTAGCACTGGAAAATTTCTATAAGCATTAACAATACAAAATGTAAAGCTAACAAGTTTCAACATTGGTATACTAGCTGTGCAACAGCATTAAACCAAATACAAAAGTCTGAAGGTAACTAACATTATTAACTAATGATAGTATAAAAAAATGCAAACCATGTACCTTCAAGGTAAATATCATTTCAAACTCGAGGGGACTTGAAAAATTGCTATCCCAATCTTGATAATCGATCAAACATAAAAACTTGATCGAACGGATCAAGAGAACAGCCGGAGGAGGAGGTGTCCACTCTTGACCTTTCCTCTTCTCTTCTTAATTTTTTGTGCAGTTTAACCAAAATAAAATGACATCAGCGCCTTGGCATTTTGGTGAAACTGTACAAAAAAATTGACTTATCTCATGAAAGTGAGGTATGTAATCTATAAACATTAATAGTGCAAAAAATCTGAAGGTAGTAACAAGTTTCATCGTTTTTATACTGGCTGTGCAACAACATTAGAATGCCTCAGCTGAAAAAGCTTTAATACATCCACAATCAACAGCTAATCCTGAAATAATCCAGTGACATTAAATGGCATTGCTTAAATTTATCGGTGGCATTAGGCTGAGTGCAGCATTAGTTAAATGTGGCATCACTTTAGCAGTAGCATTCCTTGACTTTATCGCTGGCGTTATGCTAAGAGCAAAAAAGTGGCAATAAGAGCATGGGATGCCCATTCGGATAGTGGGCGCACTAGTACGATGTACCTCCACGGACGCATAGAGTAGTGCCCAGAGCAACAAATATCCATGCAGCATATGTGGATTACGTCCCATTTTTGTTCTCTTCAGCCACCTTTTTCCTATGTGAGGACAACAAACCGATCAACCTGGTCATTCTCTATTGCGTTGTCATGCCTTTCTACCCTTTTTCACCCTTTTTCAACCAAGAGACATGATACTCATTCCTTAGCTACTGATTTTCCCCTTTTCAACCTAGATGTGGGTTCGATGCCTAGTCTCTTGGACAGTACTTTGTCCCTTCCTTACCTTATTCAACCCAAACATGGATTAGTCTGCATGAAGTAGGGTTTCCTTTAATAGTGCAAATTAAGGTTTTTGTCTGTGTGAGGAGCAGAGCAGAGGATAGCAAATTGGGAAGATGGTGGAGTGGAAAAAGATCCACATGCAGCGACGTGGCAGATGGGGCAATAGAACAAGGGTATGGTTCGAAAAGAGGTAGCATACCTAAGGGTCGGCGAGAAGTGGCTTCGCTCGTGGTCGTCGTCCTCCACACACACGACAGCAGTGAGCTTGGGGACGTAGGCCATCCCGCACGGGTGCTAGGTCTGAGAGGACGACCTTGTCGTCAGTGCATGACCTCGCTTGCCGACGACGAGGGTGTCAACACTGCACGTCCTTTTCTTCCCCGACGGATCTGAGACCATCAGTGAGGAGGGAGAGAGAGGCCATCTTTTTTAGATCTAGAGAGAGGGTGATAGTGCGAGATGCAACTGGGCAGCCCTTAGCAAGAAAGCGCCGAAGCTCCAGCCTATATATCTTTTTTGATACTAGTACTACAGGTGGAGTAGTGGTAGAGTAGTTTATATTTTCTCTACATACAGTACCAATTAGTCATGCTTCAAATATGAACGTCACACCATTAAGAAAATAAAGTCGATAACTAATGCGACACCTTGGACGAACGCGGCTAGATCGCATTTTGCACGCGAAATGGCACACCATGTTTCATTGACATGTGGTCCCGTTCCAACATGTTAGTGAGACGATGGCAAGTCCTATTGTATAGTTTCCGAACGGACATCTATGTAGGCCGGGGCGCCTCTTCGTGTACTGTGGCAACCATCCACCGCCTCTTCGCCTTTCCCTCTCGATTTGGAACTGTTGTCACATGCTCTTCTTCCCTCCTCAATTTGCCTTCACCCTTCCTTCTTCCGTTGTTCAATCATCTTCTCCATGGAGGGAACAGGCCGAAAACGATCCCGTTATTCTTGCCCCGATCTGAAAGATGACGTGGTGGAGGAACTCATTGATCGGTACGACATCATCACCTTGGCTAGCACGACAGGTTCGTTTAAGACCATTCTTGACTCAACTAATAACATCATTACAAAGAACCCAAGGGTCAAGGAGCGGTTTGATCTCCCCTATCTTCTTCGCCGTGACCCTGATCACTTGCGCGGACGACGAAAGCCTTGCTTTGTGCAAGTTGATGCCGCTTGATAATGATACATCTGATGTTAAGATGCCATCACTTGAGGGTAAGGCTTGGGCAAGAGCAATGGAGATTGGGTTGTTTATATTGGGTACAACTGCGAGTGGGAACTTGTGAATGTGTACACTCGTCACCGGGCTCCACTTCCCAAAATATCATACTGCCCAGAGGTTGAGCACACCGGTATTCTACGTACGTTCAAGTACGATCATGGTGACTGTCATCTACAAAAGATAGCAATTTGTCGAGTTCCCAACCGCTCTTGGGATTACACGAACTATCAAGTTGTTGATATCTTCGACAAGCTTGTTGCCTTCCTTACTTCCACGCCTCCATGGATATTGCTCAAAAATCAGTTTCTGTACACGGATGTGTACTGTGATGCAATTCAATACGAGGGTCTTGTGTTTGCTGCCACCACTCATGGCACTGTATTTGCATGGAATCCTGATGCTTTTGGTACGTTTGTCTTCCACTGTAATTATAATTGTTACATCCACATGCATGCGGGTTAGCTAGTTTCCCTTTACTAATTAACCTTCTTGGTTCCCAAGGTCCTGTGAACATTCCACCACCTATACTTAAAAAAAATTATAACCAAGGGGGAGATGACGATGGTGATGATCACGAGCATGCGAACGAGCAGGACTTATATACTCAGTGGCGTTTGGCAACTTATTTTGATGGATCACCTCTTCTTGTCTGTATATAGGGCACGGTTGAGGTTACTAAGGAAGCAGGTGTCGTGTCGCATGGTTGCACTCTCCGGACCTGTTCCAACATCCGTTACAAGGTATTCGGGATGGATACTAGTGTTCTAGCGCCAACTCCTTCTCCTTGGTTCAGTATTGATAGTCTTGGAGGAAACTCGCTCTTCCTTGGACAAAACTATCCAATGATGGTGAAAGGCGATCCAGCTACTGTTGACACAACATTACTACCATTCATGAGAAGCAACTGTATCTATACCTCAGACATTGCTATGGTTCCCTACCGTGGCTATCACAATATGCGTCTTGATAAAGGCCGCTTCAGCCTGGAAGATCAGTCCTGCGTTGGTCTTGAGATTGACAGTAGATGGCCTTTCCTAGAGAATCACTTCTGGTTCAAAGCAAGCATTTCCAATGCCGAGGATTGGTTGAGCTGAAGTTCATTTCACTGCTTGTTATTTGTTGTGTAATGAAAACTTTAGTATTTATAATGTATCCTCGTTGTCGTTGTGGGTTGATGACCTGTTGTATGTAATGCTAAATGATATGCCTGTGATAAACTTACTAAATTTATGAATGGCTTTCGAGTCGCCTCTTAGAGTGGGTGCTGCGATGAGGCAAACAAATATTTTCGGAATACATAATTGTACGTGCATTGCAACAGGTTATCGGATGAATCCAATCAACAATAGTACTACTATTTGTACTAGCTTCACATGCTTTGCGCCTCGAGCGGGTGTTTTTACTGTAGCTGCGAGTCCCATCATCCTAGGTCCTTAGATGAGTCCAGTAGAAATTGCATTATGATGTTTGGGTTCAAACTTTCAAAACTGCTGCACTATCTCTATGTCTACGTATACGTAATACAACAAGTTTTAAACTTGAGACCAGCCATCCACCCTCACAAAGAACACTTTTTAACCTAGCACAGACTCCAGGAAATTTGGCCACAATGTGAAGTGGGCCATATGTTAATGCGTTCGCTGTACGTAACCAGCACCTCGAATCCTCGATATATATAGGGTGGCATGGGCCAGAACAAGCATTCACGTCCAGGAGTACGACACACGCCACCAGCATGACTTCCATCTGACACCATTTTCTTGGAGTCCATGCTACAACTATCTCTTCAACCTCCTCGTTTCTCTAACTCAGCCATCGCGCAGTGGGCGAGGTGGTGGTATGTCAATAGTCGGTTTCCTCAACTGCGGTCCCACTCGTAAGGCCAACTCCAATGCATGACTCCAAACGGACGTCCATTTTGCCCGGATTCTTTCCGTTTGGGTAGGGAAATGGGGTCGTGTCCGGGACATTTCTTGGATGCGGTGGCCATGCACCCAACATGCAGACGCATCCCGGCTGCATACATTTTTCTTTGCAAACACATATCTTTTTTCATCATTGATTTTTGGTACATGGAAATACATCACCAAATTTTGACTAGAAAAGCAAGACCAAAGAAAACAAGAACCACAAGAATACATTTTAGAAGATATCCAACTTCCATAACTGCTCTTGTAAGTTTTATTAGTGCCTTCTCGATGCATTCATTGTTGATCTGCGGAGCCTCGATCTTGTGTGTTTCTTTCTTCTTCGAGTGTAAAGAAGTAGACGTTGCTTCCTCGCATCTAGTATCATGTGTAGGCTCTATTCTATCAACAAGTGCACTAGTCTCATCTCTAGCCTCTATGCTAGCTAAAAGTGCTAGAACATCTACTAAATTGCACTCTATCAATATATCGATGTACTCTTCTTGCCAATACCAAAACTTGCATCCATTCTACACAGTAAAATTTTAAGTTAGCACAACTAGTCAAATCCGAGAGCACAACTGAAGCTAAAGTAGCACATACCCCATCGGTTGAGCACTTGATGAACACCCTTCCAGGATGTTCCGACGTTGTAGACTTCGTCCCGTGTCCGGATGGGACTTTCCTTGGCGTGGAAGGCAAGCTTGGCGATACGGATATGTAGATCTCCTACCATTGTAACCGACTCTGTGTAACCCTAGCCCTCTCCGGTGTCTATATAAACCGGAGGGTTTTAGTCCGTAGGACGAACAACAATCATACCATAGGCTAGCTTCTAGGGTTTAGCCTCCTTGATCTCGTGGTAGATCTACTCTTGTACTACCCATATCATCAATATTAATCAAGCAGGAGTAGGGTTTTACCTCCACCGAGAGGGCCCGAACCTGGGTAAAAACATCGTGTCCCTCGTCTCCTATTACCATCCGCCTAGACACACAGTTCGGGACCCCCTACCCAAGATCCACCGGTTTTGACACCGACATTGGTGCTTTCATTGAGAGTTCCTCTGTGTCGTCACCTATAGGCCCGATGGCTCCTTCAATCATCAACAATGCGGTCCAGGGTGAGACTTTTCTCCCCGGACAGATCTTCGTATTCGGCGGCTTTGCACTACGGGCCAATTCACTTGGCCATCTGGAGCAGATCGAAAGCTACGGCCCTGGCCATCAGGTCAGATTTGGAAGTTTGAACTATACGGCTGACATCCGCGGAGACTTGATCTTCGACGGATTCGAGCCACAGCCGAGCGCGCCGCACTGTCACGATGGGCATGATTTAGCTCTGCTGCCGGACAGTGCCCTGGAGGCCGCACAAGAGTACGCTCCGACCCTTAGCTCGGAGCCGACTGCGCCGATCGAGGATGGGTGGCTGGACACCGCCTCGGGGGCTGCTACCTCTACGGTGATAAAGCCGAATACCAACCCTGTCCCTTGTAAAGCTCGTGACTCCAAGGTGCCGGACTCCTCTCCGGACCCCGAACCTTCCGCGCCCCTGCCAATCGAATCCGATTGGGCGCCGATCGTGAAGTTCACCGCTGCGGACATCTTTCAGCACTCGCCTTTTGGCGACATCCTGAATTCGCTAAAGTGTCTTTCTTTATCAAGAGAGCCCTGGCCGGACTATGGTCAGGTAGGTTGGGATGCGGACGATGAAGAAATTCAACGCCCGCCCACCACCCACTTTGTAGCCACTGTCGATGACTTAACTGATATGCTAGACTTCGACTCCGAAGACATCGACGGTATGGACGATGATGCCGGAGACGACAAAGAACCAGAGCCTACAGGGCACTGGAAGGCCACCTCAACTCACGATGTATATATGGTGGATACACCTAAAGGAAGCGATAACGAGGAACAATGAGACGCTGCGAAGGATAATCCCCTCGAAAAACAGTCAAAACGGCGACGTAAGCACCGCTCAAAGTCCCTCCTCGACAACGACAGCACCCATACAGACCCAGCCATAGAGCAGGGCGAACCGGTGGATGATGAACATGCCCCCGAGCAACCATCCGAATAGGATAAATTGAATAAGCAATCCGTCCCTGACGAAAACAACAGTCCGGACGATCTCGCCGGACATATCGTTGGAGCAGAAGAACCTCCACAAAAAGCTCGTCGCCACTGCAAGAAGTCTGAAGAAGCAGAAGCGGAAGCTCAAAACAGCGGAAGACGTACTCAGAATGAGATGGAGCAAAGTACTCAAGACCGCAGACCAATATGGCGATAGTCGCCAAGCAAAGAGCTACCCTAAGCGCAAACTACTGCCCGAATTTGACGAGGAGGCCGTAGAGCCCCCACAATCAAAGAACAAAGAGGCCGCCTGGTCAGATAGACGACCACATTACAAACAAAGAGCGGCAAGCGGCGCCGCACATAAGCCGGCACGCGATCCACATAAGGATCCTCACAAAAAGGATGGCCCGGTCAGGTCCATCTATGGGCCAAGAAAGCAATCTATAGAAAGCAATACAATGCGTCGAGTATTCGAACATCATGGCGCACCAAAATACAGGGGCACCGCACACCCCCTATGTTTCACCGATGAGGTGCTGGATCATGAATTGCCAGCGGGATTCAAGCCCGTAAACATAGAGGCATACGACGGAACAACAAACCCTGGAGTCTGGATTGAGGATTACATCCTGTACATACATATGGCTAGAGGAGATGACCTCCACGCCATAAAATACTTACCCCTCAAGCTCAAAGGGCCAGCCCGGCATTGGCTCAAAAGCCTCCCAGAAAATACCATCGGAAGTTGGGAAGAGCTCGAGGATGCGTTACGGGCAAATTTTCAGGGGACTTATGTCCGCCCTCCGGATGCAGACGATTTAAGTCACATAACTCAACAGCCCGAAGAGTCAGCCCGCAAATTCTGGAACAGGTTCCTCACCAAAAAGAACCAAATAGTCGACTGTCTGGACGCCGAAGCCTTAGCAGCCTTCAAACATAACGTCCGAGACGAATGGCTCGCCAGACACCTCGGCCAGGAAAAGCCAAGAACAATGGCCGCACTAACAAGACTCATGACCCGCTTTTGCACGGGAGAGGATAGCTGGCTGGCAAGATGCAGCACCAGCGACCCAAGTACATCCAAGGTCAGGGATGGAAATGGGAAACCACGACGCAGCAAGGACCAGTGCCGGAATAAGGGAAATGGCCCAAAGAGCACGACAGTCAACGCCGGATTCAAAAGCTCTCGGCAGAACAACAAAACACTGCCTCTCAAGGACAACAGCGACAAGCTATCCAACCTAAACAAAATCTTGGACAAGATATGCCAAATCCACAGTACCTCCGGGAAGCCTGCAAACCACACCCACAGAGATTGTTGGGTCTTCAAACAGTCCGGCCGACTTAATGCCGAACACAAGGGGCTCGACACACCAAGCGAGGACGATGACAAACCCCACAAGCAGAGCATTGAAAAACAAAGGAATTTCCCACAAGAGGTCAAAACAGTAAACTCACTTCAGGTGACAACAGGAAAAAATAGAGCGGCGCTCATTAAAATACGCGCCGCACGGTCCACCCCAGCGGAGTCCTGACAATGGATGTCAAAACCAATCACTTTCGACCATCAGGATTACTCCGGAAGTATCCAGAGCGCAGGATGGACTGCTTTGATATTAGATCCTATAATCGACGGACTACAATTTACACAAGTCCTAATGGACGGCGGCAGTGATCTAAACCTGCTATATCAGGATACAATCCGCAGAATGGGGATAGACCCAACCAAAATACGCCATAGCAACACTTCCTTTAGAGGAGTGATGCCAGGCCCATATGCCCATTGTACGGGCTCTCTACCACTAGAAGTTATGTTCGGCTCATCCGACAACTTCCGTCGCGAAAAGTTAGTCTTCCACATCGCCCCATTTAAAAGTAGCTATCAAGCACTATTGGGACGCGAAGCTTTCGCCCGCTTTAACGCAATACCGCATTATGCATCTCTTACACTTAAAATGCCCGTTCCACGCGGCATCATCTCATTAAAGGGAAACCTCGAGTGTTCCTTGAATACGGAAGAAAGTGAAACTGCCTTGACAGGCACACATTAATCCGGCTTTGTTGATCAAAGCACCTAAACAGGTCATTCAGATCCCGGACACGGTTAGGCGAGTCCGGCATAAATAAACAAGGGGCTTACTAGCCGCGTACCCCCTTACAAGGGGCTGCACGCATGTACAATAAGAGACAATAAAGCTCAATTTTATTCATTTTTTGAATTATACTCTGTTTATTCATTTTTCGCACGATCCTTTTTTCCAACTAAGTTCTTCTCTTTTACAGATGAACACCGTGCTACATCCGTCCAGGATATGGCACAACGGAGACACAGACGCAGACGTGCAGTAGGGACCCGTTGCAAGGATTCTTTTCAGATTAAGACCCTGCGTAAACCTTTCTCACTGTCTCTTGTTGATACACATCCCCCGGTTTCTCACTATAACCGAGGAGGAGGCTGGCGTTTTGGCATCGGCCGCGTCAGAAATTTTTGCGCGTACCTGGACATTAGGGGCTTAGGGCATTGTTCTGCCCGTTTTCATAAAGACCGAATACCTTAGGGAGTGTTCGACGTCTCGAGTTAGGCCTTATATGCATTAGCTCCGAATCATGTCTTTGGTCAACTGTTGGGTTTGCCCGGCTCCTGTGTTTTGCCGCCTTACGTTCCGCTCTATCGGCTAACGCAGCACCAGGAGAACTACTGCGATTGTGCCCCGGTTCGTCCAGGTGAGCACCTTAGTAGAGAAAGCTGAAAACTGACTGTCATGATATAGCGAGAAACTGGTCAACCACTCGATCGACCACCGGAATGTTTAGAATTCCTCCGCTTTAACGAAGGACCATTTCCCGGTCAGGCACATACGCGCCCCAAAATTCGGAGAGCGCGGTGCCCCTAGGGGCTATATAGTAGCCCCACCATCGAACTCCTATGGCTAAGTGAAAGTGATAAAGCATTATAGTCCGGTTGCCTAGTTTGCTATGCTATCACCTCCTTCACAGGACCAAGACGTTGGATTAAGTGTGAAAATGCGCTTTTTTGCAAACACCCCCGTACTATGTGCGTGGGAGCTGAAGCCGAAGACTGCCATCTTTCAGGTTATATACACATATACATTAACGGCCGCACAGGAGGTATTTCAATACTTGAACGCACAAGTATAAAAAGCCATTATATTATATTTGAAACATGGTTTCACAAATCATACATGTCATTTGAACATAACATTTTTCGAGCACTGTGTCTCTATTAAACGAGCGCCCAGCAGGACTTCCTCAAAATAGTTCTTGGCAGGTAATCGGCTTCTGTCCGAATCCTGGGATGCAACTTCGGTGGCCTCCATCTCTGCCCAGTATGTTTTGACACGGGCAAGAGCCATCCGTGCATCCTCTATGCATGCCGACCGTTTCATTGCATCGATATGCGGCACCACATCAAGGAACTGCTGCACCAAGCCAAAATAACTCTTTGGCTCGGGCCTTTTTGGCCACAAATGAGTCACGACATCCTTCATGGCAAGTCCGGACAACCTATTCAGCTCAGCCCATTCGGCTAACCGATCGGTTAAGGGAAGCGGACGCTCTGGACTATGGAACTGCGACCAAAAAAGCTCTTCCATTCCGTGATCCTTTTGGCCTCGAAAGTGTGCGACCACGTCTGCGGCACTCGCCGCCAAATTCAGATAAGCATCCTCCGCACTCCACAGCTGGCCCAACTGAGCATACTTCGGATCCGTTAACTTCCTCTGCAGCAGAAAGGGCTTTCTAGCCGCAATATCCCCGGCTTGACGTAGCTCCTCCTTTATAGCTCTCATCGCGGAGCGGGCATCCTTGGCTTCGGCGGTGGCCTTCTTCAGGTCCTCTTGCTCCGCTCGGCGTTCTCTTTCAAGAAACTCGCAGCGGTCGGTAGTATCATTCAGCTTCACGGCCATTTCGGCCATTTCCTCCCTGCTTCGGCAGTGAGCAGCCTGTTCGGCTTTTAGCTCTTCGGCCACCTTCAAGGCAGCCGCATTACTTTTTCTGGATTGCTCCTTGGCTCGGGCGAGCTCCGCCCGAAGGTCCTCCATAGGAGTGGCACCATCTGCATTAACCATACATGTCGTAAGAAACGGGCGTCAAGCTCCCTTACCAGGTGTCCGCGGAGAAGCCACATACCTTGTGACTCGTCAAGTCGCTTATTGACCAGCGTGATGTCCGCATCCGCAACGTCAAGTTGCCGCTTCAGTTCGGCAAATCTATCAGTCCGGCTAGCCACCGAACGCTCCGCCACCTATATAGGAAGGGCGACATCTTACAACTGAGATTATGATCCTTGGCATGCTGTCGCTTTTCACAACGTACCGAGTCTCAGGGGCTACTATCTATACAGGGCACATTCTATATGCAAAACTGTCAGAAGGTATATCATCTTCGCGTACCTCAAACCCCATCAGTAAACTTTTGACGGCTTCATGCAATCCGCTCTCAGCGGATGAAATCCTTTCAATCACCGTACCCATTAACGTACGGTGATCTTCTGAGATAGACGCTCGCCCGAGCAGATCCTTCAGCTCCTCCGACCGTACACCAGTTGGGGCCGAACCTTCCGGCCCCGCCGGACTCGGGGAAACCCTCCGCGACGACACCTCAGGGTCGTCCGCCCTACCTGACGGTGCGGCAGATGGAGGCATTTCGCTCTCCATCATCTCCGGACGAAGATCCCCCGAAGATGAACTCTGCTGAGAAGGGCTGAGATCCGAACTATAAGGTAAAGACTTCGTTTATCTTCAGAAATAAAAACAGGGATGTCCCTTATTACAAAACTCCCCTTTCTACTTACGGCTCGCTAGAGGGCTGATTTCCTTGGGGACATAGTGCGGCCGGGGCTCCTCTCGGCGCAGGACCCTCTGGTGAAGAGTTCTTCCCCCGCTTTGAGGCCTTGGCCTCCGGATCTTCAGAAGCGGTCCTCTTCCCCCCCCCCCCCCTGGAGGGAGGGATTCTCGATCCCCCCTTTCTTGAGAGCCTCCTTAGCGGAGGTGGTAGCTTTCCTGTTCCCCCCTTCGCCCTCTTCCGAAGGCACAGCCTCCAGCATCTTGGTTAACACAGGATCCGGCGTGGTCTCAGGGAGGGGGGCCGGACACCTTATTAGTTTTGCTTTTGCTATCCATTCCTGTTCAAGGGACAACTCTTTAAAGGGCAAGTTTATGATAAATGTACGGATAGCATGTCCGGGCACAGGACTACTTAGTTGAGTATCTGGGCGATTGTAGCTAAGACCTGCGTCCTCGGTCAAGTCCGGACACATCTCTTGTGATCTGAAGAACAGTTTATACATCTCCACGGGCGTCACACCCATGAAGTGTTGGAGAGCTCGCGGTCCCTCCGGATTGAATTCCGACAGGCGGAGGGGGCGACGTTTGCAGGGCAGAAGGCGCCGAATCAGCATGACCTGCGCCACTACAACCAGATTGATCTCCCTCTCTTGGAGGTCTCGAATACGGCCCTGCAACAGTGGTACGTCCTTGGACGGCCCCCAGTCAAGCCCTTTGTTGACCCATGACGCCAGCCGTTGTGGAGGGCCCGAGCGAAAGGCAGGCGGCGCCACCCATCTGGTGCCCCTAGGAGCGGTGATGTAGAACCACTCCTGTTGCCACAAACCAAGCTCCTCTTGAAAAGAGCCCTCGGGCCAGGGAGCGTCAGCACTCTTGCTTATAACAGCCCATCCGCACTCTGCCTGCTGCCCCTCGATCATCTTCGGCTCCACATTGAAGGTCTTGAGCCACAATCCTAAGTGAGGGGTAGTGCGGAGGAAGGCTTCGCATACAACAATGAACGATGAGATGTGGAGGATGGACTCCGGATCCAAGTCGTGGAATTCCAGCCCATAATAAAACATGAGCCCCCTCACGAAGGGGTCCGTTGGGAAGCCTAAACCCCGACGGAAGTGAGACACAAACACCACGCTCTCACCAGGCTCGGGAGTAGGAATAACTTGCCCTTGGGCAGGCAGCCTATGCGAAATTTCGCCGGTGAGATACCTGGCGTCTCTCAGCTTTAGCACGTCTTCCTCCGTGACGGAAGAAGGCATCCACCGGCCTTGCAGGTCGGAGCCGGACATTGTCGAAGGTCTGAAGCGCCCGAATCTGGAGCCTTGGGTGTTGGAACTCGAGGCGAGGGGCGGATTAGATTGAGATTGAAAGAAAGGAGCAGGCCTTGGTCTCATTATAAAGAGGTTGAATACCAAGAGCCCTCCCCGTGACCGTTTGGGACTCGCCTTCGATAGAGGGGGCGTGCCAATGAGCGCGGTTGGGTTACCCACGCCCGTATTAATGAGAATCCCAGAATAAGGGGACACGATCTCTGCTTTGACAAGACGTGCCAAGGAAACCGCTTCGCTAAACGCGCTGAGGTGGAACAGTAAAAACAATTCGAATAAAAACTTGGCCGCGGTGTGATGTCACGCCACAGAATACGTCAGCAGATTGAACTTGCGTAAATATTATTCTCTCTACGATGGTATGCGGAATTTATTTTGCAGAGCCGGACACTATCTTGGTGTTCAAAATCTTCTATGAATTATTCAGAGGAGGAACCCGCCTTGCAATGCCGAAGACAATATGCGCGCCGGACTTGTCGTCATTGAAGCCTGGTTCAGGGGCCACTGAGGGAGTCCTGGACTAGGGGGTGTCCGGATAGCCGAATTATCTTCTTTGGCCGGACTCCAAGACTATGAAGATACAAGATTGAAGATTTCGTCCCGTGTCCGGATGGGACTTTCCTTGGCATGGAAGGCAAGCTTGGCGATACGGATATGTAGATCTCCTACCATTGTAACCGACTCTGTGTAACCCTAGCCCTCTCCGGTGTCTATATAAACCGGAGGGTTTTAGTCCGTAGGACGAACAACAATCATACCATAGGCTAGCTTCTAGGGTTTAGCCTCCTTGATCTCGTGGTAGATCTACTCTTGTACTACCCATATCATCAATATTAATCAAGCAGGAGTAGGGTTTTACCTCCACCGAGAGGGCCCGAACCTGGGTAAAAACATCGTGTCCCTCGTCTCCTGTTACCATCCGCCTAGACGCACAGTTCAGGACCCCCTACCCGAGATCCGTCGGTTTTGACACCGACACCCGGCCAGTCCATGGCGTGGTGCGGCCTCCCACGACCGGGCGAGCTCAATCCCGACCGGATCCGTTCCAAATCCGCCCGCCGGGTGCGCAAAACACGTACCGTGGTTGGGTAGCTCAAGGGCGTCGAGGGAAAGGGGGCTGGGCGAACGCGCATCTGAGCTGCACATGCTGGAGTTGGCCTAAGTGAAGATGTAATACAACACACGTTTCCCTAGCGGCGTGGCGGACCAACCGTGTGGGGGTGCAAAGTGGTTTCACTCGTGTGGGGGACGGAGGCCATTTGCTGTGTGATGAAAACTTTAGTATTTACTAGAATGTTTTGTTGGTAGTAATATATAATCCAACATGTATCCTCGTTGTCGTTGTGTGTTGATGACTTGTTGTATGTAATGAATGGTACATTTGCATATGCATGTCATAAACTCAATTTATGAATGTTTTCGACTCACTTCTTGGAGTGTGAGTACCGTAGTATTACCAGCATCCGGTTATATGAAGTTGCCACATCACATAGAGCCAACCTAATATCAGGGTATGCTAGCACAATAGTTACTTCTAGTTAGTCAACTAGAGCTAGGTATCGCACGGAGGCCGAGAAATATGGTGATAGCGTGACTGCGTGAGGTGGGCTTGTATGTAGTATGATGTAGGCACATGGCTTGCCGTGTTTCCTACTCCCCTGGTCTTAATGTGGAGAAGATTTGGTCGAGTTCTTCCTCCTTTTGCTGACACGTGGGACATCCAGCATCCAGGTCGTGTCATGCTAGAAAATGGAGTGCTAGTTGAAGCCACATGATGTGCATCTTGGGTTAAACTGTAAATAGAATCTTACTCTTGAGTAACTCCAAAAGCGGCCACCGAAGATCTTTATTGGATTTGTTTTTCATCACCAGCACGTCGAGGTGAAAGATGTGTGCAGGTTTAGTGGGTCCTCTTGCGGTTTCACTGACATGTGGGACCGCATGTGAGCAAACAGTCGATGGGCTCCGCGCGTCTGCTGGCTGGCTAATAAGAGAGAGAGAGAGAGAGAGAGGAGGGCTGAGCATGGACTCCAGGAAATTTGTTGTACGTAACCAGTACCTCGATATAGGCTTGATATAGTGGGGTGGCATGGGCCATAACTAGCATTCACGTCTAGCAGTACGACACACGCCACCCACGCGAGTCCCATCTGACACCAATTTGCTCGGAGTCTGTGCTAGAACCATCTCTTCTCCCTCCTGTTTTCTCATACATCGCACGGTGGGCAGGGTGGGGGTTTACCGATAGTCGGTTTGCTCAACTGCGGTCCCACTTGTAAGTGAAAATGCAACACAACACACATTCCCCCTTGAGCAGCATGCCGGACCAACCGTGTGGGGGTGCGACGCGAACACGGCAGGCTTTTCCTTTTGAACTTGTAACTTGTAAAATCTGGTTATGCTCCATGGCGCGACCGATAGATAGAAATAACGATTTTCCCTAGAGTAATGAGAAGTTTGGTTTTGGCGCGGTTCATGCATGGAGTACGTACAAAAATTATGAAGTTGATGCGGAAGGTAGGATAATTACTAGTAGTACCATATACTACTACATGGATTTGACAGAAAGATAACATTCGGATCCATCAATGACATCCTCACGCCCTAGTGCGCCGGGTCACCAACCGACGTGTGAGGAGCAGCAGCGTTGGCGGCGAGCTCAACGTGCTTCTGAACAATGTCGTCCAAGGTTACCCCGCGGTCCAAGAAGGCCAGCGACCTATCGTCCTCCTCTTGCACGTAATAGTCCTTGTGGATGATTTGCGTGTAGATGTGGGTGCTTATATTGATGGTGTCTTGCTGCGCCAGGCGCTGTGCGGCGAGCACGACCTCGACGCAGGGCCACCAGTGCATCGAAGAGGTTGGCACTATAGAGGTTGTTGAGGGTGGTGGGCATCGCAGAGCTTGGGTGCATGGGCTGGAGGCATATGTCAAGGTCGTTCGCGAGCTTCTTGACGACAGTGAACTTGTCGAGGAAGCCGACGAGGACCTCGTCGAACAAGGAGACGAAGCTATCGTCCATGTGGCCTCTCGCCCTGGCGGCCTCAAGCATGACCTGGAGACGTTCCTTGGTGCCGGGCCGCAGGTCGGCGTCGTGGACCATCTGGCACAGCCGGCTGATGCTCGCGCTCATCGCCTCCATGGGTCTAGCTTCTAGTCAACTAATCTTGCGATTGGAGTGATCACTCTTGCCCTTGGTTAGGGTGCCTAGGTGCGTAGGATTTCGTAGATTGTACTGGCGGGGAGCCTTACATGAGAAGTGCAGACTGTGTTGCATTCATGTGTGTGTTGGCCATCTACTCCTCAGCCCTCCCTCTGTGGGACTGAGCTCCAGCCACCTGTTGGGCCCACTTGTCATACACCCAAAGGCAGGTGTAGTAAGTCAATGAAGCTGCGTCCCCCTCCGTGCCGGTGCAGTATAGTCATCTCACTGGACCTCTAGTTGGGGCCAAACGAGAGAAATTTGATGTTTACTGGTTTATTGGTCACCTTCGCATTTTGTGCCAAGTTTTGACCTTTGATTTAACTAATAAAATGTTAATGCATGTAACCAAAAATGTTGTGCTAAGTAGTCTCAAGTCATTGAATGCATACGCACCCCACATCTCCTATTGGGTGATTTGTGTTTTCATGGCAAAAAAACAGGGAACAAGGTGGGTAGTTAATGCACCGCGCCTAAAAGTTTTGGGATTACTGTTTGGTTTTCGTAACGTGACTAATGCACCAGTACGGAGGGAGTACAATAGTAGTCTTTGACTGCAATTTTTTGTTGGTAGCTTACGAAGCTGAGCGCTCAATGAGTAGTAGTATGATTGATGAGACTTTAGATTTGAGCCATCTACCGGAAGGGAGAGTGTATAATATCATCGGGAACTACGTTCAAAACGAATAAAACAATACACCATGTATTTATTTACAGAGGGAGTAGTATATTTTTTGTGACATGCATTACTAGATATTGCTAGTCAAATACTAAATCCAGACGGATGTGGTAGTAATACTAAATCCAGACGGTGGTGGTAGTACTAGTAGTAGTACTACCAATGTAGTAGTACTGTGCTACCCATTGGTCAAATTATTACGTGCTGCTCCTCACAATGAAGTGACAAGACCCTGCGCCAGAGATGACACCTGAGTGTAGGCACCATGTTCGGCATACCAAAGTCAGCCTCACCGTCTGCAGTCACTATTATCATGGCTGTAGAGCTAGCCTGCTTACCACTAGCCGTGTTCGACATAATTTCCCATGCGTAGATGCCCGTGCATTGCACGGAACACCAAGATTGGGGGTGCACGGCGCCAGCAGCAACCATCGTGCCAGATTTTTCCATGGCCTTCTAGATGTGGTGGGGAGGAGATAAGGCTGCATGTGAGAGACAAGGAGTTGTTTGTAAATAGGGAACAAGTGCGGGCATCTTTTTGCAAAACTGCAGAAGTTTGGTTTGTATGCGTTAGATCTAGATCTGACGGCTATTGGTGAAAGATGGCAGGCACAACATCATCACCAACTCAGGACCTCTTTGATTCGCCGCATTTTTAAAACGCAGGAATATGACATGGCAATATTACAGGTTTCTAACTGATATTACAAATGTTAGGAGTAATGCTGCACCTATGAAGAGGGAATTACTAGGAAGTTTACGTAAGAACTTTCGTTACTTTAGGTGGATGTAGCATTATCATAGAAACTAAAATTCACCGTCCTAACAAGTCACTAATGGGCAAATAAATTTTCGAGTCTCTGGCCAGTTGTTGTTTCAAAAACAAATTTAGCTTCTGCGAAGACTTTGTCATTTAGGCTTAGACACTTGCGGTGATCAACACGCCATTCATTGTTGCACCAGAGAACACCAAACCTCACTACCTTGAGCACACTTGCCTCCAGAACAAAGAACCTGGCCAATCTAATCTCAGATGTGCTGCCTCAGTAGTCGGTCAAATCAATTTCTGTAAGATGGAAATCAAGGAATTCGATGAGATTGTTATAGTGTAGCACATTTTTCACTTTTGGGTCTTTTTTATCTGCAAAATAAGAGAACATATTAGAGCAGCTGGCTGTATAAGATTTCCGTGTCATCAAGAGGTACCAATATCATTCGCTCATACAATAGGGTTGGTTGGCTAGTGATATTTTTCACTCTCTCTCTCTCTCTCTCTTTCCTCTCATTTACCTAGGATCACATGAAGAGCTTGGGCATTTATGCCTTCCACTATGTGGCTGATGCCATATTTCTCAAAAGTATGCCACATAATACGCATCGATGTCAAATCAAAAGATTTTGGCACCACTCTAGCGATGTGAGAGAGTTGGCACCGCTGTGCACACAGACCCACATCTATAAACAAATCAATCAAACCAACTACACCAACCTCTCACTCTCCCAAACAAGTGTTTTTTATTGCCTCAGTCCTCTACCTCTCCCACGCAAGTGTTTTTTCATTGTGTGAGTTAATTTGGCACCGGAGCAAAGTAGGTGATCCAGATTGGGGCACCAGGTGAGAAATGGAGGGGCATCGATGCCAAATGCATCACAAGTGAATTTCGCATGTGTTTTGGCCTATATAGTGGAGGGCCGTTATAGCCCACTTTTGTACTACCTCGTATTTAGTGTAAAATTTTGACCATAGATTTACTTAAGAAAATGCCAATGCATGCCAACAAAAAACATACCATTTGAAATTATATTCAATTACGAACCCAGTGATATAATTCTTAGTGACATGCATTAACATTTTGTCAGTTAAATCTATGGTCAAATTTTGATACTACAAAATAGGAAGAGTAAACCAGGATGGAGGTAGTACTTGCTCTTAGGGTAACCATAGAGTTACTAGTCTAAGTTAGTTGCCACTATGACTAGCCTAGGCTACTATAGTAGTACAACAACAAAAACGATGTAGGTGATCACATGAGAAAAAAATACTAAAAACATTTCTTTCGGTGCAGTGCGTAGATGCTGTTTTGAACACTACACTTGTCATCGTAATTTGGCAAAGTTACGAAAAAATTGAGCTACGTTGTGATTACCATTTACTAATAGGAAAGAAGTTTCACTCGATGAGTAGCTTCTCCGTGCATGGAAAGCACGTAAGGAATCCAACAACTTGATCCATACAGGGGCCGATAGATTTTATTGCCAAGATCTTTACTGTGCGCATAGACTGGGTCAAGCTTGTGGGAATCATTTTTTGGATGACAGTCGTAAATACATCAAGAAGAAATTTAAAAATGTGAATTTCAAGAAAAGACAGAGAAGAAGATGAGTGTTGTACCTGAACGATTACGGATCCAATAAAGAGTTTGAAGAATTTGGCAGACGAGTACACCAACACTTGCAATTTCGGCGCGTCAATGACCTTGATTTTTGTTGGACCTTCTAGATCAGATACAAGCAATCTCACAAGGAAAGGCGCATTCTCGATGACCATAATGTGGAACAGCTGGAGTGATCTCTTCCCAATTGATGTCTTATTGCGGGGCCAACAAGACACATAAATCCATCGGAGATTCGTCGAGGCGATGTGGAGGCTAATGAACCCGTGGATCTGCTGAAGACAAAGGTACTTGACCGCAGTGTAGCTGCAGAGCAGGTGCTCCATAGCCTTCTTCAAGATGCCAACGTCGAAGAGGTCGAGCTGCTTGAGTTGAGGGAGAAGAAGGGCGGGCACGACATTAATTTGGGGAAGATAGCAGGAGCTGAAGCTGGCGCGATGCAGCGTTGGCGTGAGGTGGAGCATGGACGGCGGCAGAGAGCGACATCGTCCAGCTTCAATGCTGAGCTCCTCGAGATGATCTAGGGCGAGGGATAAGAACCACTCATCGAACTTGGCTTGGACCTTGCAGTTGGTACAGAACATGTGGATGTCAAGGCGTATGGCTGGCCCAGGGTGCGATGAAAGGATCTTGGAGACTGCGGCATGCATTTGCAATCCCCATAGCAGAGGCAGCTGTTGACAGTGAGGTTGAGGGGGACGCGGCGCCAGAGGGGGCACCAACGTCGAGAGAGCAGGGTGGTACGCACGGCAGATATGGTGGGGAGGAGGCCGATGATGACGAGCAACTTGTCATCGGGGAGGCTGCTGATGAAGTCCAGGCTCGCCGGATGCGGTTTTGGCTCGAGCCGCCTCCGCTTGTTGGCTGCCTCGCCGTCCATCTCGTCCGGCGGTGACGCCGGTGTACATGTGTGCTGGTGTGTGTTATGTGTTGGGTGTGCGCGAGTGCGTCCTTCTATGCATGCCGCCACACAGTGGTGAAGTGTGCGCGAGTGCGTCCTTCACGCGGAAGACATGTGCCCTCAATTTACTAGCGTGCGGGGTGCTACTCCGAGTGGTTTCAACTTTGTTTACTTCGCCGCGTGTCAGATGGGTCTCTAGTTTACTTATTTCCACCCACTGCCACATGGGCCGGCACAAGAAAATAGAGAACACGAGCTGACAAGGCAGCATGTGGACTAATTGACCGGTCAACTAAACAATATACGGAGCTATACGCTGACACAGTCACCATATAATCCCTCAGTATAGAGAGTTCGAGCGAGAGGGGAGGCCCGTGAGAGAGAGTAGAGAGAGAGAAAGAGCTACTCTCTCTATTCGATAATGTAGTGCCTACATTTTTTTAAAGTCAAACTTTTGAAACTTTGACAAAGTTTATAAAGAAATTACTTATATCTACAATACCAAAGATAAATGATAGTGTGAAGTAAGTACATGTTGTGATGAATCTAATGATCGCTCAAGATGTAAATGTTTTTCTCCACATATACATGGTTAAACTTTTCTGAGGTTTGACTTTTCAAAACATCGATATGCTTATGGACATGAGAGAGTACCTGACTAGAGAGAGAGAGAGAAGAGAGAGATAGAGAGAGAGAGAGAGAGAGACTGAAAAAAGTGTGTGGGCGTGTGTGAAAGAGACATGGACAACACACGATAAAAGTAGAGAAAAAGCGTGTGTGTCTTATGCAAACATACCACACATGCATCTTCGACAACGGAAGCAAGGTGAGGAGATAGTGTGTGGTTGTTTGAAATCGAGAGAGAAAGACCCCTAGCATGTGGCCAAGAGGGGTCTGAAAAACAAGGGAGAGAGGTCGAGAGAGACATACGGAGAAAATGCAGACATGGGAAGGAGAGAGTGTATGTTTGTCATAGAGAGATCCCCTGGAGATCGTGATGTGACTACATGGGTGGGAGATCGAGTGACAAGGTGTGTGCACGATAGAAGATACCCTGAGAGATATCGAGATGATGTATGGATGGAAGGAGAAAATACGTGTGTTCCTGATGGCTAGTGAGAGATAGTCATACTTATGGGGGGAATGCGTGCGCCTATGATGGAGTGAGGGATTATGGTACTTAGGGGTTGTGTGTCACATAGAGAGAGAACAAGGTCAGAGAGTGTTAGATGGGTCTATGTAGCGTGAGCGAGACATGTGTATGTGTGAACCAGGGAGATATAAAGTTTGAGAGAGATAGAGGAGCCCCGATAAGGCTGAGTGGTGCGTCAGATAGCTGAGAGGGGGAAAGAGATATTCCATCCGCTTGATAATGCAGTGCATATGAAGTCGAACTTTGGAAACTTTGATTAGGTTTATGCAAATATTATTTATATCTACAATACCAAAGACACATCACATGAAACTACATCGCATGATGAATCTAATGATATATGTTTGCCGTTCTAGATGTAAATGTTTTTCTCCACGTACATGGTCAAACTTTGTGATGTTTGACTTTTCAATAAATCTATATGCTATGGACCGAAGAGAGTGCCTAAGTCGAGAGAGATCAAGTGAATGTGAAGGAGAATGAGTGAGTGTGCAAAAAGAGTATGTGTCTGAAAGAGAAAGGGACAACAAATGAAAAATTAGAGAGAGAGTGTGTGTGTTCATTTCTTATGCAAACATATCACGCATGCATCTCCGAGATAGAAAAGTGGGGTGAGGAGATACACGAAGATAGCTAGTGCGTTATTGTTTGCAATGGAGAGAGACACCCCTATAACACATGTCCAATAGAGGTCTGGAC
Source organism: Triticum timopheevii (assembly GCA_963921465.1). NCBI lineage: Eukaryota > Viridiplantae > Streptophyta > Magnoliopsida > Poales > Poaceae > Triticum > Triticum timopheevii. The sequence goes on from OY997264.1 coordinate 354,510,883, forward strand.
AACAAGGAACAAAGGTCGAGAGGGACGCATGAAGAAGATGGACGCATGGGGAGGGAGAGAGGGTGTGTTTGTGATAGTGAGATCCCCTCGAGATCGTGAGGGGACCCTCCCTTCTTAGGGACACAATGGACAGGACTTACCCACTGACTATCAACAACGGGATAAATTATACCTGCCTCCAGGAGCTTTAGTATTTCCTTTCTTACCACTTCTTTCATCTTAGGATTTAACTGTCGTTGGTCATCAATAACTGGTTTAGTGTCTTTCTCCAATTTTATTTTGTGTTGGCATGGAGTGGGACTAATGCCCTTAAGATCATCAAGAGTATATCCAATAGCAGCACAGTGCTTCTTCAGAGTTTTCAATAATCTCTCCTCTTCTTGCTCTGAAAGGTTAGCACTAATAATAACAGGATACATCTTCTTTTCATCAAGATAAGCATATTTAAGAGTATCAGGTAAGGGTTTAAGCTCAAACACGGGATCACCATTGGGTGGTGGAGGATCCCCTAGAATTTCAACAGGAAAGTTGTGTTTCAAAATAGGTCCTTGTTTAAAGAATACTTCATCTATTTCCCTTCTTTTATTCATAAACATATCATTTTCATGGTCTAGCAAATATTGTTCTGAAGGATCATTAGGAGGCACGACAATAGAAGCAAGACCAATAATTTCATCCTTACTAGGCAATTCTTTATCATGAGGTTGTCTACGAAACTTAGCAAAATTAAACTCATGAGACATATCCCCCAAACCAATAGTAACAACATCCTTTTCGCAATCTATCCTAGCATTAACAATATTCAAGAAGGGTCTACCAAATATAATGGGACAAAAAGTCATCTTGTGGGGAACCAAGAATAAGAAAATCAGCAGGATATTTAACTTTCCCACACAAGACTTCAACATCTCTAACAATCCCAATTGGTGAAATAGTATCTCTATTGGCAAACTTAATTGTAACATCAATTTTTTCTATCTCAGCAGGTGCAATATCATGCATAATTTCTTTGTATAAGGAATGATGTATTGCACTGGCACTAGCACCCATATCACATAAGCCATGATAACAATGATCTCCTATTTTAACAGAAATAACAGGCATGCCTACAACAGGTCTATGTTTATTTTTAGCATTAGGTCTAGCAATTCTAGCAGCTTCATCATAGAAGTAAATAACATGCCCATCAATATCATCGACCAAGAGATCTTTAACCATGGCAATACTAGGTTCAACTTTAATTTGCTCGGGTGGTGTAGGTGTTTTAGTATTACTCTTATGAACCACAGTTGAAGCTTTAGCATGATCCTTTATCCTAACAGGGAAAGGTGGTTTCTCAATATAAGTAGTAGGAATAATAGGATCATTATAAGTGATAGTCTTTTCTTCAACTTTAATAGGTGCTACTACTTTTACTTCAGTGGGAGGATTATATTTAAACCATTGCTCCTTAGGGATGTCAACATGAGTAGAAAATGATTCACAGAAAGAAGCTACTATCTCAGAGTGAAGTCCATATTTAGTGCTAAATTCACGGAAAACATCGGTATCCATAAAGGATTTAACACAATCAAACTTAGGTGTCATACCTGACTCCTTACCTTCGTCGAGATCCCAATCTTCAGAGTTGTGTTTAATTCTTTCCAATAAATCCCATTTAAATTCAATAGTCTTCATCATAAAAGAACCAGCACAAGAAGTACCGAGCATGGAGCGATTGTTGAGAGAAAGCCGAGCATAATTTTTTTGAATAATCATTTCTCTTGAGAGCTCATGATTGGGGCATGAATATAACATTAACTTAAGCCTCCCCCAAGCTTGAGCGATGCTTTCTCCTTCGCGAGGCCAAAAATTATATATATAATTACGATCACGATGAACAAGATGCATAGGATAAACTTCTGATGAAATTCCAATTTCAATCATTTGTAGTTCCATGATCCCATATTATCACATAGCCTAAACCATGTCAATGCATCTCCCTTCAAATATAAAGGGAAAACGTTATTCTTGATAACATCATCGGGCATACCTGCAAGCTTAAATCATCCACAAACTTCATCCACATAGATTAAGTGCAAATCAGGATGCAATGTTCCATCTCCTGTAAAAGGATTAGCTAGCAGTTTCTCTACCATACCCGAAGGAATTTCAAAGTAAACATTTTCAGTAGGTTCAGTAGGTTGAGGAGCAACTCTTTGCTCTACTGGTCGGGGTGAAAATACCCCGAACAAGCCCCTCAAAGGATTATGTTCCATAGTAACAAGTGACAGTAAATTTCAGCATACTATATAATTTTTCCTTACCAAGTTCCACTTACCAAAGGCGCTTCACTCCCCGGCAACGGCGCCAGAAATGAGTCTTGATGACCCAAAAGTGTAGGGGATCTATCATAGTCCTTTCGATAAGTAAGAGTGTTGAACCCAACGAGGAGCAGAAGGAAATGACAAGCGGTTTCCAGTAAGGTATTCTCTGCAAGCACTGAAATTATCGGTAACAAATAGTTTTGTGATAAGGTAATTTGTAACGGGTAACAAGAAATGAAAGTAAATAAGGTGCAGCAAGGTGGCCCAATCCTTTCTGAAGCAAAGGACAAGCCTGGTCAAGTTCTTATATGAAGGAAAACGCTCCCGAGGACACATGGGAATTATCATCAAGCTAGTTTTCATCACGCTCATATGATTCGTGTTTGTTACTTTGATAATTTGATATGTGAGTGGACCGGTGCTTGGGTACTGCCCTTTCTTGGACAAGCATCCCACTTATGATTAACCCCTATTACAAGCATCCACAACTACAAAAGAAGTATTAAGGTAAACCTAACCATAGCATGAAACATGTGGATCCAAATCAACCCCTTACGAAGCAACACATAAACTAGGGTTTAAGCTTTTGTCACTCTAGCAACCCATCATCTACTTATTACTTTCCAATGTCTTCCTCTAGGCCCAAACAATGGTGAAGTGTCATGTAGTCGACATTCACATAACACCACTAGAGGAGAGACAACATACATCTCATCAAAATATCGAACGGATACCAAATTCACATGACTACTTATAGCAAGACTTCTCCCATGTCCTCAGGAACAAACGTAACTAGTCACAAACATATTCATGTTCATAATCAGAGGGGTATTAATATGCATAAAGGATCTGAACATATGATCTTCCACCGAATAAACCAACTAGCATCAACTACAAGGAGTAATCAACACTACTAGCAACCCACAGGTATCAATCTGAGGTTTTGGTACAAAGATTAGATACAAGAGATGAACTAGGGTTTGATAGGATATGGTGCTGGTGAATATGTTGATGGAGATTGACCCCCTCCCGATGAGAGGATCGATGGTGATGATTTCCCCCTCCCAGAGGGAACTTTCCCCGGCAGAACAGCTCCGCCGGAGCCCTAGATTGGTTCCGCCTCGTGGCGGCGGAGTTTCGTCCCGTAAGCTTGCTTATGATTTTTTCCAGGGTAAAAGACTTCATATAGTAGAAGATGGCCACCTGAGGGCTGCCAGGGGGCCCAGGAGGCAGGGGGCGCGCCCAGGGGGTAGGGAGCGCCCCCACCCTCGTGGACAGTGGGTGCCCCCCTCTGGTATTTCTTCCGCTCGGTATTTTTTATTAATTCCAAAAATGACTTTCCTGGAGTTTCAGGACTTTTGGAGTTGTGCAGAATAGGTCTCTAATATTTGCTTCTTTTCCAGCCCAGAATTCCAGCTGTCGGCATTCTCCCTCTTCATGCAAACCTTGTAAAATAAGAGAGAATGGACATAAGTATTGTGACATAACATGTAATAACAGCCCATAAAGCAATAAATACTGATATAAAAGCATGATGCAAAATGGACGTATCACACCACAGAAGTTCTATATTACTTTTGGATCAAAAGAAGCTATGGTGGAGGAACTATGGAGAAAATGTGAAGAACGTGACGAACAGTCAGGAACCCTAATGCGATCTAACGTGCTGGAGAAGAATCACTTACAGGTGCAGATTCAACTGCGGTGGGGCGCCGACGTACTCTGGTCCAACACAGGTTGATGTAGCAGCCGAGGTTGAGGAGGACGAGGTGCTCTACGGTGGCGGCGGAGCTCGAGCGGCAGAAGGTCGCGAGAGGAGGAAGACGCTGGAAAGGGGGGAATGAGGAAAGACTGGTCGTGGCTATTTATAAGGAAAAGACTGATAAGTGGGCACGAAAAATGAGGAGGCCGAAACACGGTTATCCAGCTGCCCAGACGCCTCGATTCTCGGGACGGTTATTAAGATAAAGATACGTTGAGATATGTTAGACAAAGTGTGAATTAATGACAGGTGACGTCATGGCGGGTTATCACAGATCCAGAAGATGACATCATGGCGGGTTATAAATTCTCGTGCAATGAGGAACAGAAGATGTTTTCTAAGTGTTGAAGATTGACATGAACCAGTTCAAATCAATCTGAGGCCTAATGTTTGGGATATAACTACTAGGTATGACCCGCCCAGGAGGGGCCGGGTTATACCTATGGCGATTCATAATATGAAGCTCAAGACGACACTTGAAGATGGCGGTTCAGTTAAGGGCCCAAGGCCCAAAGGCGGCTTAAGGCCCGTAGAGATAAACCGCCATATGTGTATGACTTATATTGTAAGGCAGGAATAGACAGACACCGAGCCGGGCACTGTTTATGAGCCGGTCGGGACTCTGTGAGCCACTGGGCGTCGACCTCTGTATATAAAGGGACGACCCGGTGGCGGTTCAGGACAAGTAACATCAGATCGAAAGCTAGGTCAGGCGAATTCGCTCCCTGATAATCGAGACATAAGCAATCCCACCTCAAACTGGATTAAGCCATTACCTTCACCTCAAGGGGCCAAACCAGTATAAACTCCCGTGTCCTTTGTCCCGTTTTAATCCCTTTAAGCTTCCTAGTTGCGATGGCTCCACGACTAAGTCCTTTTGCTAGGACTTCTGTCGTGACGTTTCCACAACACTTTCCATGCATCTATTTGATGGTTAGGGCTAGGAAGCATATATTTTCATAAGTGGAAACATGTTTTACTAAGTGGAATCATGCTAAGAAATAAACAATTTTTTCTTTCCGTATCCTAAAAATACGTTTCCATATTCAGCTGAAATTGTTTAAATTTGGTGAAATTTGTGCCATTGTAAATAATATATTTATTTTCTTTGCGGTGCACTAAAAATATATTTTGAAGGACTGGAGAATTCATTATCATTATAAATTGCTTCCAACCAAATTTCTTTTTGTTTCCAAATAAATCATATACCTGTAACATCCCAATTTTCAATTTGGATGTTATACATAGATCATTCATATGCATCCATGTTTTATTGCATTTTGTTGTTTAGTTTTGCTTGCATTTTGATCCAAGAGGCCGTAAGCAACTCAAGGACCAATTTGAGAGAGTTGAAGGTTTCACAAAAAAAATCCAATTTTGATTTATCAAAATCTGGTAATTGGATCAAATTGTTTTTGAAAGTTCTTTTTCCAAATATTTTAAAAATAATGAGAGAAGATAAAATGACTTCTTCAATTCAGTAGAAAAATATTGGAAACTGAATTTTGATTTTATTCGCTAGTTTATTTATTAGTTAGCAGAGTAATTAGAACTGTAATGTTTGTTTTTAGTTTAGGTATTTATGTCCAGAAAAATGTTCACGAGGTCACTAATAAGGCCATATAGCTACGTGATTTTTTCTGAAATTTTTAGGATTATATTTACATTTATTTTGAGTGTTTTAGACTCTGGAAAATTGTTTTAAAAAAATTCCGACTAGGCTGGCCCAGCTCAAGCCAGGCCGCGGCCTAGCTGCGCACCGCCTCCGCCGCCGGCTCGGGACAGAGTCCCGAGCGGATCCCGCGCCGCGCCGCCGCCGGACTCTGGTGGAGTCCGAGCCGGACTCCTTCCCCGCCACCGCCTCGATTTGCCCCTCTCCCTAGCAGGTCGCCCCGACCCCCTCCTTAAATAGCCGCTCGCCCCGCCGCCTCTTCTCTCACCAAGCCGCCACCGCCTCTGCAGCCACCGCTGCCGTTGCACGCCGCCGCCGCACTCGCAAGCCGCGCGCCGCCGCCGCTGACGAAGCCCCGCCGCCGTCGACCCCGCCTTGCCGGAGCCGCCACCCCGTCTCTCCCGAAGACCGCCGCCGTCGCCGCTGTTGGCCGAACCACCAAAGACTGATAAAAACCGATCGGTTTTTCCCACGTTTTTTTTCTGGTTTATTATTTAGATTGGTTTATTTTTATTAATTTGTTTAAACAATGAATTTTCACCCGTTTAGATCTGTCAATGAATGAATTCGTTCGTTAGTCTCTGTTAGCGGACGTTCGTCTGATAGATTTTTCTTTTTCTTTCTATATTTCAGCTAGGGACCTATCCGTGAATAGTTTTATTGCAGATTAGCCCCTGATCTTCAAACTAGCACAACTTTTGGCTCGTTTATCCTAATTCAATGAAACCAATGCCTAAATCTTCAAAACAATCCCCTCTATCTAGTAAACCAACTCGAACATGATTTTGACAATTTAAAATTTGAGTTTAGTTCAGATTAGTATTTAATCTTGTTTTGTTTGTATCTTGAGTTTCGTAGCTCCGTTTGAGTTGATTCTTTTTTGCAAATCGTAGATAATTACATGTACCTACTGTTAAGATCTAATCCACATAAAAATAATTCTGTTAGAATTTATTTTATGTATAGTTTAGTCATTTTCTTGTTTCGAGTTTGATTTGGATCTTTTCTCTATTTCTCTTTGCATCGTTTGCCTGATTGCTTATGTATGCTATTGTTTGTCTACGCTAGATTTTCCAGAGTGCGAATCTTGTTACTACGAATCTCATGAGTTTTCTGATCGTCAACAAGGCAAGTTACACTTTTATCATACTCTTCTATACCCAGTTTTTTTAACTATGCTTTAGTTTTGCCCCTCAAATATTTGCATGAGTAGGATTGGGAACATGTAGTTTGGTTGTAGTATTTGAGATAGGAATATATTAACTTTGATCACCACGGGAATATACGTTATGCTCTTATATTGGTTAGCTATGATCGTAGACGGAGATTGGATCGTGATGTACATGGAAGTTGTGAGAGATAATAATTTTTGGATAACATTAAGGTGGCAACTTGAATACACATCTGGGAGGATTAGTTGGGTCACCTGGAGAAACCAATGATTGCCCATTGGGAAATCCCGGAGTACCCATTTGATTTTTCCTCGGTTCACCACCCAGACTCAAAGGGATTATTTGATATTTCATGCCTAGAAACTTCCGTGTGCAACCACAAGCCATTATGGGCTATGGCATAGTTGAGTAAGTTGTGTGAGATCTTGAAGAGGTGGACTAGCAGATGTAGGGAAAAGTAGGTGTACCGGTCTACCCAGAGTAGGGAGTTAATGCTTCTGAAATACTATGTCTCGATCTTCCGATCATGGATGCAGTCGAGTCTTGTGGGGAAAAGTGCGCAACCTCTGCAGAGTGTATAAACTAATCATGGTTAGCCATGCCCCTGGTTATGGACATCTTGAGTATCTAGAAGTGGATATTATTGTTGATCTCGTTACTCTTTAATTAATGAATTGGGTTTAATGACGATACTTGGTTAATGTTGGGATTTGAGTTGGAGGAACCTTCTCAAATATTGGTATAACTTTGTAGTAAATAAAATTTATTCCTTTGTTGTAGGGAAAAATTAGCTTTATGCAAAAACATTAAACTTAGAGCTTCCACCAGCCAAATATGCATGTAGATATAGTCTCTTGCATTCATTTGCTCTAAAGTGTAACTCTGCCAGCATATTCCATGTGCTGACCTACACGGCTGCAACGTCTCATGTTGCAGACTTTACCGACGAAGAATAAGGCGCGATGGGTCGTTGTCATGCACTCAGCTATGCCGTTGGAGTTGATGGACTTATTTACATTTGAAGCATTTGCAGTTATTCTGCTTAGATGGCCTTCAGCCATATTACTTGTGTAACAGATACTCTTTATGAGGACCTCGATGTAATAAGTGTGTGATTGAACTCTGTAATAATTCCTCGAGTACTGTGTGTGTCAGCATACCGATCCAGGGATGACACTTAAGCACAGAGACTTCGGTCCATTGGGATCGTGGTCACTACAAGATGGTATCAGAGCACACGTTGACTATAGGACGCGACCACTAGGAAAAGCCACATGATACTCTTCTCTGCTCATTTCTAATTCTCCTCAATTTCTACTCTATAGATGGCGGACCCCAGGAAAAAGTTCACTCAGCCGGATGACGACACTTGAAGGAAGTCATGAAGTACCTGAACATTGGACTACCAAGCTTCACTGGAACCTTCACTGCCACTTTACTGGCAGAGGAGCGCTGGAGGATAAAAGTTCGTGTACCTAGGAGGACGCTTGCACCAACAACGGAGCCCATTGATTTTACCTTGGATGCACCAAGCTAGAGCTTGGGAAAGAGCATGGCAGCCCACATCACCTTTGGACGCATTTGTGAGGTTTACCACAAGGAGCTTGAAGACACTGTCTATTGGATATGTGGACGCCGAGATGATGAATGGGAGATGATTTGTACCAGGAAGGATGGATCAATTGCAGCATACATTCAGGAGATGGATCAACACATTCATCGATATGAGAACCAGATGTATGCTATCATGAAGAATACCAAGAAGCCGATGAAGACGAATATCTAAAGAGGATCTCAAGTAAACACACGATGGATATGAAGAAGAAATTGTTGTGCTACTGGAGAAGCATTAAGACCTGAAAAAGAAGCTAGGAATGCACGAGGGGAACCCGAAGCAAGAGCCTGAAGTGGAGATCTGTTCGGAGGACTACATCACATTGGACGACACTGACATAGACAGTGATGCAAATGATGATAGTGATGATGATTATGAAGACGAAGCTAGAGCAGACATTATGGAGTCTTCCACCGATCAAAATTTCTAGACGACCACCATGTTATTAGTAGTATTCTTCCAAGTAGTTAGATCGATCGCTTTGTAATAGTAGTTTAGATCATTTGTGTGAACCTTGTTTGATTTTGAGTGGTGTGAATTGAATGTATTTGCCTCATATGCATATGGTTAGTGAAACCTCTCTTAGACCTTATTCTATTCTGTTTTCTCACCCCCTCTAACCCATCAGACGCCTCCGAGACGTGATACTGGATTCGCTTTTCCGTCGGAGCTCACCCAGTTAATCCAGCAGCAGAATGCCTTCATGCAGATGTTAGTCCAGAATCAGAATCAGAACCAAGGCAACAACAACAACAACAACAATAACAACAACCCACCGCCACCACCCCCTATTGACAACCTAGCCCACTTTCTGAGGTTTGAATCCGCCGGTGTTTTCTAGCAGCACCGAGCCGATTGTTGTAGATGATTGGCTCCGCAAGATTGGAAGAGAGCTGACCACTGTTGGATGCACGGATGCAAAGAGAGTGCCCTTTGCCGCACATCATCTTGATGGACCCGTAGCTCTTGGTTGGAGAATTTCACCACCACTTACCCCATAGTTACAGTTACATGGGAATAGTTTCAGTAGGCCTTTCGCACCGCACATGTTTCAGCTGGAGCCATGAGTTTGAAGAAGCGTGAGTTTCGCAACTTACACTAAGGGAGTCGTACAGTGGGACAATATGTGGATGAGTTCTGCAAGCTAGCACGCTATGCCGCAGATGATGTGGCCACAGATGCCGCGAAGCAGGAGAAGTTTCTTGAGGGGCTAAATGATGAGCTGAGTATGTAGTTGATGGTGGCAACCTTCAATAACTACCAGGAGCTGGTAGATAGGGCCCTCATGATAGAAGGCAAGCAACAACAGATAGACAACTGCAAGAAGAAGTACAGACAGGGGAGGTACACTTCTGGAGCTCAGCAGAAGCCTCGCTATTCCCCGTACTCAGGAGGACACACTCATAACCATGGAGGGCATAACCATGGAGGACATTCGCACAATGGAGGAAGTTTGCACCACCACAGTGGCCCTAAGAATGGCAATGGGAATGGAGGAAGCAATAGTCAGAACTGTTCCAACCCCGTGACACCCGCCAAGAAGGATCTGAGTCACATTACTTGTTTCAAGTGCGGGAAGACCGGACACTACGCCACTAAATGTTTTGAAGCAAAGAATGGAAATGGCAACGGAAGTTCTATAAAGAAGCCCAACCCCTTCACCAGAGGTCAGGTGAACCACGTCAGTGTGGAGGAGATTGAGGAGCAGCCCGACGTAGTTGTCGGTAAGTTTTTGATTAATGCATTTACATCACTTGTTCTTTTCGATACTGGTGCATCTCATTCATTCGTATCAAGGGGATTTGTGGACAAGTTTAAGTTGCCAACCGTAGCCCTTAAGTCACCTATGTTAGTAAGTTCCCCAGGAGCAGAGTATATGGCTAGTCGGGGATGTTATCAGTTGCCAATAATCATAGGTAGACATGTTTTCCCCACCGACCTTATTGTCCTGGAGTCACAAGGATTGGACGTGATCTTAGGCATGGATTGGCAATCCATGTTTGAGGGAAACATCGATTGCGCCAGTAAATCAATTCTTCTTACCACCCCAAAGGGAAAAAGAATCAAGTATGTGTCTAGGCATGCGCCGAGGAGGACTCAAGTGAATTCCCTATCGGGAGTTGTTCAGGAGGAAGTACCAGTGGTGAAGGATTATCCCGATGTATTTCCGGAGGAGTTATCAGGCATGCCACCAGATCGAGATATTGAGTTTTTGATTGAGTTGTTTGCAGGCACCGGACCAATATCAAAGATACCGTATCAAATGCCCGCAAATGATTCAGAGGAAATTAAGAAGCAGATTAAGGAGTTACTAGAGAAAGGTTATATTCGACCAAGCTCATCACCTTGGGGAGCCCTAGTGCTTATAGTTGAGAAGAAGGATGGATCTTTGAGGATGGTTGTTGATTATCGTGCGCTGAATGAGGTAACGATCAAGAACAAATACCCTCTGCCGATGATCAATGATTTGTTGGACCAGCTGCAGGGAGCTAAGGTTTTCTCCAAGATTGATCTTTGATCAGGTTATCACCAGCTGAAGATTCGAGAGCAGGATATACCTAAGACAACTTTTACCACGAGGTATGGGCTATATTAGTATACAGTTATGTCATTTGGTTTGACTAATGCCCCTGCCTATTTGATGAGTATGACGAACAAGGTGTTCATGGAGTTTTTGGACAAGTTTGTCGCAGTGTTCATTGATGATATATTGGTCTACTCGAAGAATGAAGAAGAGCATAAGGAACATTTGCGCTTGGTTCTCGAGAAGCTCATGGAACATTAGCTGTATGCCAAGTTCAGCAAATGTGAGTTTTGGTTGAAGGAAGTTGTATTTCTCGGACATGTTATATTAGGAGAAGGAACAGCAGTAGACCCTACCAAGGTTGCATCTATCACTGATTGGTTGGCACCCACCTCAGTTGGAGAGATCATAAGTTTTCTTGGACTCGCAGGTTATTATCAGAGATTTATTGAGAATTTTTCCAAGATAGCGACGCCCATGATAGAGTTATTGAAGAAGGACACCAAGTTTAAATGGACCGAGGATTGTGAGGCCGGTTTCCAGGAGTTGAAGAAACATTTGGTTACAGCCCCAGTGCTGATTCTCCCAGACATACGCAAGGATTTCCAAGTATATTGTGACGCTTCACATCAAGGACTTGGAGGTGTTCTTATGCAAGACGGAAGAGTTGTTTCATATGCCTCACGATAGCTTCAACCTCATGAGTTGAATTATGCTACACATGATTTGGAGTTAGCAGCCGTACTGCATGCACTCAAGACATGGAGACACTTTCTCATCAGAAACTGTTGTGATGTTTACACGGATCATAAGAGTTTGAAGTACATCTTCACGCAGAATGAGTTAAACCTCAGGAAAAGGAGATGGTTGGAGCTCATAAAGTATTATGACATGAGATTGCATTATCATCCAGGAAAGGCCAATGTCATAGCAGATGCGTTGATCCGCAAGAGTTATGTTAACACGCTCACAACCAGAGGATTACCCCAGGAGTTAGCCGATGATCTTCGAGAACTAAGCTTGGAGATAGTTCCGAGAGGTTATGTTCAGCATTGTAAATTCAGTCCACTTTGTTGGGACAGATCTGAGAAGCCCAGAAGACGGACAAGGAGATTGCAGAGATAAAGGAAAGGATGAGTAAAGGAAAGGCTAAAGGTTTTCGTGAGGATGAGCATGAAACTTTATGGTTTGAGGATTGTATCGATGTGCCTAATGACCCTGAGATCGGGAAGTTGATTCTTCAGGAGGCTCATGATTCGCCTTATTCGATTCACCTAGGCAACACCAAGATGTATCTGGATTTGAAATAAAGTTTCTGGTGGACAAGAATGAAGAAGGATATTGCAGAGTATGTAGCAGTATGCGACGTATGTCAGAGAGTTAAGGTAGAGCATCAGAAACCAGCAGGGTTACTTCAGCCTTTGTCGATACCCGAATGGAAGTGGGATAAACTTGGCATGGATTTTATCACCGGATTACCCAGGACTCGTTCAGACTATATATGACTCTATCCGGGTTGTAGTTGACTGCTTGAGGAAGGTAGCCCATTTCATCCCTGTGAAGACAACTTGTACGAGTGCTAAGTTGGTGAAGATATATATGACCAGGATCGTATGTCTACATGGAGTTCTGAGGACCATCGTATCAGATAGAGGAACACAGTTTACTTCAAAGTTTAGGAATCAGTTGCATGAAACTTTGGGTACCAGGCTAGAGTTCAGTACAGCCTTTCATCCGTAGACAGATGGACAGACCGAGAGAGTCAATTAGATTCTGGAGGACATGTTGAGAGCTTGTGCGCTAGATTATGGATCTAGTTGGGATGATAATTTTCCCTATGCAGAGTTCTCCTGTGACAATAGTTATCAAGCTAGTTTGAAGATGGCCCCTTTCGAAGCTTTATACAGAAGGAGGTGAAGGACACCATTGTCATGGGATGAAGTTGGAGATTGACAGTTGTTTGGACCAGACTTAATCAGAGATTCTAAGGACAAGGTTAAGTTCATTCGTGATAGACTCAAGATAGCCCAGTCCAGGCAGAAGAGTTATGCAGATACTAAACGCAAGGAGGTAGCCTACGAAGTCGGAGATAGAGCATATCTTCGTGTATCCTCACTTCGAGGAGTTAAGAGATTTGGAGTCAAAGGGAAGCTAGCACCATGATTTGTGGGACCCTATAGAGTGTTGGAACGTATGGGAGAAGTTGCATACAAGTTGGAATTACCCGAAGGTTTGTCAGGAGTTCACGATGTGTTTCACGTTTCCTAGTTAAAGAAGTGCCACGTTGCGATGGCCGACATTCCTCTGAGAGATACACAGTGCCACTAGAAGCAATTTAGTTGGAGAGTGATCTGACCTACGAAGAGAAGCCAGTTAAGATTCTCGAGTTTTCCAGCCGAGTTACTCGCAGCAAAGTCATCAAGTTTTTCAAAGTTTAGTAGAGCCATCATCTCGAGGAGGAAACCACCTGGGAGCGAGAAGAAGACCTCCGCAAAGACCAACCACACCTTTTTGATGACCAACCCGAAGAGGGCGAGATTCATCTTTAAGTGTAACATCCCAATTTTCAATTTGGATGTTATACATATATCATTCATATGCATCCATGTTTTATTGCATTTTGTTGTTTATTTTGCTTGCATTTTGATCCAAGAGGCCTTAAGCAACTCAAGGACCAATTTGAGAGAGTTGGTGGTTTCACAAAAAAAAATCCAATTTTGATTTATCAAAATCTGGTAATTGGATCATATTGTTTTTCAAAGTTCTTTTTCCAAATATTTCAAAGATAATGAGGGAAGATAAAATGACTTCTTCAATTTAGTAGAAAAATATTGGAAATTAAATTTTGATTTTTTGAGAGTTTATTTGATTTTATTCGCTAGTTTATTTTTTAGTTAGCGGAGTAATTAGAATTGTAATGTTTGTTTTTAGTTTAGGCATTTAGGTCCACAAGAAATGTTCATGAGGTCACTAATAAGGCCATATAGCTACGTGAATTTTTCTGGAACTTTTAGGACTATATTTATATTTATTTTGTGTGTTTTAGTCTCTGGAAAATTGTTTAAAAAAATTTCCGACTTGGTCGGCCCAGCTGCGCACCGCCTTCGCCGCCAACTCGGCACTGAGTCCCGAGCGGATCCCGCGCCGCGCCGCCGCCACACTCCGGTGGAGTCCGAGCCGGACTCCTTCCCCGCCACCGCCTTGCCTTGCCCCTCCCCCAAGCAGGGCTCCCCAACCCCTTCGTTAAATAACTGCCCGCCCCGCCGCCTCTCCTCTCACCAAGCCGCCGCCGTCGTTGCACGCCGCCGCCGCTGCTCTTGCGCCGCCGCCGCCCGCCGCCGAAGCCCCGCTGCCGCGCCCCGCCGCCGTCGACCCCGCCTCGCCGTAGCTGCCACCCTGTCTCGCTCGAAGACCGCCGCCATTGACCGAACCGGCCAAAGACCGGTAAAAACCGATCGGGTTTTCCCCTGTTTTTTTTGGTTTATTATTTAGATCGGTTTATTTTTATTAGTTCGTTTAAACAGCGAAAGTTCACCTGTTTAGATCTGTCAACGAACGAATTCGTTCATTAGTCTCTGTTAGCGGACGTTTATACGACAGATTTTTCTTTTTCTGTTTATTTTTTTGCCAGGGACCTATCCGTGAATAGATTTATTGCAGATTTGCCCCTGATCTTCAAACTAGCACAACTTTTAGCTCGTTTACCCAAATTCGACGAAACCAACGCCTAAATATTCAGAACGATCCCCTCTATCCAATAAACCAACTCGAACATGATTTTGACAATTTAAAATTTGAGTTTAGTTTAGATTAGTATTTGATCTTGTTTTGTTTGTATATTGAGTATATTGTAGCTCCGTTTGAGTTGATTCTTTTTGTAAATTGTAGCTAATCAAATGTACCTACTGTTAAGATCTAATCCACATAAAAATAATGCCGTTAGAATTTGTTTTCTGTTTAGTTTAGTTATTTGCTTGTTTCGAGTTTGATTTGGATCTTTTCTCGATTTCTCTTTGCATCGTTTGCTTGATTGCTTATGTATGCTATTGTTTGTCTATGCTAGATTTTCCGGAGTGCGAAGCTTGCTACTATGATCTCTAGAGTTTTCCAATAGTCAACAAGCAAGTTACACTTTGATCATACTCTTCTATACCCAGTTTTTTTTACTATGCATTAGTTTTGCCCCTCAAATATTTGCATGAGCAGGATTGGGAACATGTGGTTTGGTTGTAGTACTTGAGGTAGCAACCTGTTACCTTTGATCATCCCGGGAATATACTTTATGCTATTATATTGCTTAGCCATGCTCGTAGACGAGGATTGGATCGTGATGTACATGCAAGTTGTGAGAGATAATAATTTTTAGATAACATTAAGGTGGCAACTTTAATACACATCTAGGTGGATTGTTTGGGGCACCTGGAGAAACCAGTGCTTGCCCATTGGGAAATCCCAGAGTACCCGTGTGATTTTTCCTCGTTTCGCCACCCAGGATCAAAGGGATCATATGATATTTCATGCCTAGAAACTTCCATGTGCAGCCACAAGCCATTATGGGCTCTAGCATAGTTGAGTAAGTTGTGTGAGATCTTGAAGAGGTGGACTAGTAGATGTAAGGGAAAGTAGGTGTACCGGTCTACCCAGAGTAGAGAGTTAATGCTTCAGAAAGACTATGTCTCGATCTTCCGATCATGGATGCGGTCGAGTCTTGTGAGGAAAAGTGCGCAACCTCTGCAGAGTGTATAAACTAATCAAGGTTAGCCGTGTCCCCGGTTATGGATATCTTGAGTATCTAGAAGTGGATATTATTGTTGATCGCATCACTCTTTAATTAATGAATTGGGTTTAATGACGATACTTGGTTAATGTTGGGATTTGAGTTGGAGGAACCTTCTCAAATATTGGTATAACTTTGTAGTAAATAAAATTTATTCCTTTGTTGTAGGAAAAAATTAGCTTTATGCAAAAACATTAAACTTAGAGCTTCCACCAGCCAAATATGCATGTAGATATAGTCCCTTGCATTCATTTGCTCTACAGTGTAACTCTGCCAGCATATTCCATGTGCTGACCTACACGGCTGCAACGTCTCATGTTGCAGACTTTACTGACGAAGAATAAGGTGCGATAGGTCGTTGTCATGCATTCAGCTATGCCGTTGGAGTTGATGGACTCAGTTACCTTCGAAGCTTCCGCGGTTATTTTGCTTAGATGGCCTTCAGCCATATTATTTGGGTAACAGATACTCTTTATGAGGACCTCGATGTAATAAGTGTGTGATTGAACTTTGTTATAATTCCTCGAGTACTGTGTGTGTCAGCATACCGATCCAGGGATGACACTTAAGCACAGAGACTTTGGTCCATTGGGATCATGGTCGCTACAATACCTAAAGTTGTGTTGGTGTGAAACAAATTAGTAGATTTTTGTTTCCAAAGAAATTAAAATATACATCCAATGGAATCTGAATTTGCTTTCACAAAGCAAAATATGGCATATAAGGTAAGCTTTTGCGCTAATGCAGGCCAAGGATCCAGTGGTGGCATGTGTCCTCCTTATGGTGTCCGTTCTTCCTTTTGATGGTGTATATGCTTCCTTTCACTTCCTTTTGATGGTGTATATGCTTCCTTTCGATGGTGACAGTGCATCATTAACCAAGGGTCATGCTTCCTTCATATGGTGAGCGTGCTTCCTACATAGGTGGTTGTGCTTTCTTCATATTATCGGTCATTCTTGTGCTTTCTTCTGCCGCCAGACAAACTCGGGGATTGGAATGGTGTCGACGAGGAGTGACATAGACATTGTGACACTACAACATGGATGCATTGTTAGACCATGATCGTGCTTCCTTCAGATTGTGGACCTGCTCTCTTCCACCACCAGGCAGATCGAAATTGCATCAGCAAGGAGCGACATAGACGGAGCGAAGCTACAACGTGGAGGCACCGTTAGTCGAGGATCGTGCTTCCTACCCATGGTGGCCGTGCATACTAGCGGTGGTCCTCACGCTTCCTTCCACCATCGGTTTATGTGCTTCATTTGTTCATATAACATTTTTCAGACATACTAAAATTTTGCTTACTTCAAGTCACGAGGATTACAATGCTTCCTAAGCTCATATAGTATGTATCCTACAAACTATGGAGTTGCTTCCCTTCATCTGGTCGTGTTTCCTACTGATGGTGGCGTGCTTCCTTCCACCGCTAGGTGTTCCAAACTGAGGTCTAAGGAGTGGCATGGACGGAATGACGTTGCACCATGGATGCACCATTAGCTGAGACTCCAATTGACGATGAAGTAGTTGAGGAGATGAATTACCAAGATCCGTTGATGACGACCCAAGGCAGCGATGGTTGCATGCGACCTCCACATTGTTGTCATGGTGTGCGAGCCCCATCCTGTACGCACCGGATTACGTCGCCACGCTCGCTAATGCGCCACACGGTCTGCCGGACGGCTTGCGGCATGATGGAGACGGTGATGATATACAGGGTTGGTGCCCTGGAGCAGACGTCGTGGTGATGAGATATGGAAACAGGAAACGAGGAAGCTCACCGACGTGCTGCCTCGGCTCATCAGCGGCGGACACAATGGTGATCAAATTGGATCCACATGGCGGATAAAACAGCAACTGCGTTTACGGAGAGGACGGGGTGGTTGCAGTGGACGGCGAGCTATTTGGGCGAAGGATTAGGTCCGGGTTATGCGCAGAGGATGTGGGTGGTTTCCAATGGGCTGACGGGATGTGTTTCCTTTTCCTTTTTGCCATTATATGCAACGACGGAAGACCGTGTGATTGGACTAGAATCAATGGTTGTATATTGGTATGACGAATGCTTCTAATCAGCTTACTTATTAGAAGTGTTTTCCATTCAAGAATTAAGAGTAGGTAGGGAGTTTGTTACGTAAACTCATCCATGATCATAATAGAGTTACCGATAGTTTGACAAAATATAATTGTACTTCCTCCATCCCATAATGTAAGACATTAGTGAAAAAAAAATCTTACATCATGAGACGGAGGGAGTAGTAAATGTGCTACATGAAGGTGAATTTGCCTTTAGAGTGTAACTCTCCACCTTTGGAATAAAACTCTCCTTCACCTGAAAAAAAAAGTTAGCCTGACGGTGAGAGGACGCGTGCAGCCACGTATGGCAGCACGTGTCGGGCGGTTTGACTGGCCGGTGCCAAATATGTGTGCATGGAGACGAGGTAGAGTGAGTGAAGTATACGAGACAAATGATGCATGCGGTCAGATGGTGGATTTATTGGGGAGGCGCAGGCGCAGGCGGCCGTTGGATGGATATACATGCATTGACGGTTAAAGCAACCGCTACCTGCATGCATCCTTAACTGTGCGTACGTCTGACGTGCATGCATGCATGCATGTAGCTTAGCCCAGGCGAGCCCAAGGTGAAAAGGCTCGTGCATGCCAGTACATGGATGGATGAACTGGAGGACGAAAGGGCCGGCCAAGGGCATATATACACCCACATGGCACAGGGCATGGCCGCATATGTTTCATCAATGGATCGATGGACGGGGTGATCGATGCGGCCGACCGGTAGCATGTGCCTGCTTATTTCTCCGCTCCGGTATGCCATGTCGCCGATGCATGCATGACTAGCTAGTACTAACACATGTCATGCACCTGTGCGTGCACAGGAAAGGTACCATAGAGCGACCGTTGTTGCGGCCATGGGCAGGGCCGTTTTGTTGGAGCCAGTAGTCACGGGTATATCTCTCTCTCTCTCAGCATCCGGGAACGGAGCATCGTTGTCGACGGGCGGCATGGACAAAAGAAAAAAGGAAAAGAAGCACGGATCACGTGGGCCCCGCACGCGACTTATCCAACTGCACCGCGCGTCTGTCTAGCCTCCCCCCTCTCTCTCTCTCGTGCATGCACTTGTCGCCTCAGGACCGTTTGATCCGGTTATGGAAATAGTATCATTCTGGAACAACTACTACCGAAATAGGCCCGCGCCCCGCTTTATAGATAAAGCCAATGCCAAAGCCAACATCCAACAAGGTTCACACACACAAAGTCCACGCACAAGCAAGCATCAAGGGTTACTGCTGAGGGCACAACTCAACAAGCCCAACACACACACACAAAAAGGCACACGCGCCAGAGTGAGACATCCTCTAGTCGGGCTCCGGGGGTGGCGGCGGGAGTGGAGGTGCCAGGCGGAAGGCCAACGAACGGAGGTCGGTGAGGAGTCTGTCGATGGCGTCCCGGTCCGGAGGGCGGCTAAGCCGCCGCGAGAGCTGCAAGTAACCACACATTTTAAAGATGGAACAACTACTCTGGACCATTGGATTGAAATCGGACACATGACGAGCGACCGACCATCTGTGCACAGCAACCAGCGTCAGTGCCAAGTCCCAAGCCGCCTGCGCCTTTAAAAGCCAGGCCGAGGGCTCGTCAATATCAGCACAACCACAGCACCGCAGGTAGCAACTGAAACCGACGCCAGCTCAAGTCTATAGGGTGAGTCACTGAGCAGAGCAGAGCAGTAGCCAAATCTTCTACCTAGTTAGCTCTCTCTCTAGTAGCTACATCCTTCAGCTAGCCAAATCCCAGGCATGGACGGAAAGAAGAAGCCCACTGCTGCGACTGGGAGCTCCATCGTCGACGACCTCTTCGGCCCCAAGGACGGCGCCGCCTCCTCCTCCGCCGGCTACTTCAGCACCGTCTTCCCAACTCCATCAGGGGTATATATGCATCTTAATACCTCCCAGCTTAATCTTCGATCTTAATTTTGTGTGTGCGTTCGCCTTCAGTTCAAACTTTCTTTTCTTTCATTTTTTTCTTCTGTCGAAAAAAGGGCGAACATGCATGTGTACAACGTCCCCGCTTTGCTTCCCTCTCACCCACCAAAATTACCACTAGCTCCAAGTCCAAGGTTTGCCATTTTTTTTAATTCCAATAGGTTTCTTTCATTTCTACTTTGGATGATTATTAGTTTTAGAAAAAAAATTGATCAATTTCTTTACTAGAAAATGCATGGTCAAAGCATGGATTAAATAAATAAATCAGCATGGTACATGGATCATGCATATCGCTTCATGCGAGACGTAAGCACTTTTGTTTACATCAAACACGTACGCATATAAATCGCAGTACGTATATGTAGTATGTCACTTGGTACTACACTAGCTAGTTAGTAATCTACTCATTAGTTTATCCTCATGCATGCATGTACCTTTTTTTTACATGCATGACGATATGATCCAAAACAGTGGACTGGTGGTGTTATATCGTCTACGGACTACGGTGCATATACTTCATGTACATACATAGTACTATCAGATGGGCATTTGTTCAGCACGTGTGTGATATTTTTGTTTGCTTAATTGGTCAACCACGTGCTTATTACGTGTGCATATATATATATATATATATATATATATATATATATATATATTGGTAATGGCAGGCGCCGGGGAAAGATGCGTCACTCCGGGCAGCAGCAGCCGCTGGGAATAAATCATCGTCGGCAGGGCATCAGCAGCAAGGAAAGCAGCACGGGGGTTCACCTGAGTCGCCTTACTTCGGCTCCTCTTCCGTCCACTATGGCGGCCGGGACTTCTACACCGGCGCCGAATCTCAGCGCCAATATCCGGCCGCCGCTGCCGCACCGGCACCCAAGCACAAGGACGACGGCGACACATCGGCAGCCACCCGGGGTGACTGGTGGCAAGGTCGGTCCATCTCAACCTACCTCCCACGTACCCTCCCTTTCATAAAGTACGTAGCAGTACGTATTGACTGTCTCTACGTTTTGACTAACTGAACCCGTTTTTTTCCCAGGTTCTCTCTACTACTAGCACTAGCAGGAAAGAGAGACTGGTGTGAGATGAGCCAGATATAAATAAAATGTACAGCTAGCTACCTCATAATAGCATGCTTCATCATCGTTATTTCACTGGGTGGAGAAGATGGTCAGTCCAGCGATCATCAGCTTAACTAATTATTAAGCTACTGTTATGTTAGAGCTTGTGTGTGTCTACCTAGTTGGGACATGGGTCCTCTCATGTGTGTACTACTGTGCTCTTGTAATATGCCTTCTCACACTAATATATGGTCGTGCGATTGTATGTGTGTGCCATGGTTTTGCCTCTCCAACATCAAATTAGTCAGGCTTACTGAAAAAATCGAGCACAGTGAATTCGCGTCTTCTTAATTGGATTATGTTGTAGAGAAAAGTGTGCATGGCACCCCAGCTTTGTCGAAAGTCATAAATAGATTGTCAATGTATCTCTACGGGAGTTGGTGTTTGTAGGTTATCAAATATGGTTTCGTCCCACCTTGTTTGGAATAATCAAAATTAAATCGTCGCTTTACTTTCTCTGTCCTACTTAAAACTATGTTATGCATTAACTCAATCGAATCCTACCAAAACCATGTGTTGCATTAACAAAATCAAATCAACCAGATTTTACGTAAAGTTCAACTAAATCAAAATTTTCCTTACTTTCCTCTATACATACCCAAATCAAATGTAATATTACCAAAATCTAACTAATAGGTGAAAAATCAAATTCAATCCCATAGGAGTTATATCTCAGCTATACGTAAATCCCACCCTCTCGTGACAGTGCATGAAAAAATATATTTGATTTTGCGAACCAATCTATGGTTGAATGGTTAGGAAGACAGTGATATCCTCAACCCACCAGGATTGAAGTCCTAGACTCGACATCGGTGCTCGCATTTTCCTAGATTTATTTCACGTCTTCCGGCGATGTGCGTTCGGTTGGTGGAGACGTTCCGTTGTCTACGGAAGCGTTTAAAACGACTACGTTAACCTCAAGATGTTGTGCCGGCTCAGTCTCTCGCGGGTGCTCATAGTGGTAGGTTATGCAAGCATGTGTGCATTCATAGGGATGATCATATATGTGTATGTATGAGCATTTGCATCTGTATCGTGTTCAAATAAATGTGGTTTTAAGTGGGACTAACTCTAACCAAACAGTAGCCCCAAAGAAGGTTTGCAATCCATCACAAGTTTCATAAGCACTGCCACACTGAAACAATTGTTTCACTCTGTGCAACCCTATTCGGAACTTGGAAGCATCAAAGCAACCGGAATGGGGGAAAGCCTTGGCCATGCAAATATTTGGTATAATTTTTCCAAAATGACCTTGCTTGGTGTTAAATCCCACATCTGATTTGGCCCTTCTGTCGGAAAAAAAAACACATCTGTCTCTCTCCACATGCTTCTAAGAGGTTGTGGTGTCATCGTGTTGGGTTGTTTCGAGTCGTACCATCATTATTGGCGCACACGTTGTGATCTCACTCGCCAATGTATTAGACATATGATGAGGCAGTATGCGATATTAAGGGGCGTGGCTATTGGCAGGCGACTTCCCAACAAGCATTCGGCAGTCAAATTCCGACAACCCCTATTTGCAAAGCTTCCACCTTTTGAGCTTCCATATTTGGCAATACATTTTTTTCCAAAAATAAATGTGGCCTAGCTTTCGCAATTGGAACTTTCTGGATTTGTAAACTTTTGAAGTTTCAACTTTTGAAATTTGAACTTCTTAGGAATTTTGAACTCTCAAAGTTTTGAACTTTCAAAAGTATAGAAACTTTACACATGAAAACAAAGGTCGGGATCACATAGACCCCACATAGGAAAGAGAAGGCATGAAAGAGGAGGGAAGAAACATGTGTGTGGGCTTAAATGGTAAGCAGTCTTGTCTACATATTCCATATCATGGAGCCATCTAGCTACGGAACCGGATCCTCTAACATTGAGAAGGGAAGTTAGAGAAGCTACACTATCCTAACTTTCCTTCTTTTTTATTCATACGATTAAGGCTAAAATGACTTAAATTAATTTGCAAATTGATGATCTACCGTGTACATTTATAGTAATTACATATAAATAAGATGATGGTGAAATAAAATTAATTTTAAATTATTTATATCTACAACAAATACCACCAGTAAACAACCTGCTAACTACCAACTAACAGTCTCTAACTTTCCTTCTATATTTTACACTAGGATACAATGAGGATCCGCTTCGTCTAGCTACTCCATTGTCATGCAAGCCGGTAAGAATGGCGCAACTTCAAAACCGCCAAGGCAGATGGAGCCGTGTTATCTCAAAAGCGCCAAGGAAGCGGCATAACTAACCCCTAGATCAGATATGCAATTAGGTTTTGAGTGGGGCCAAATGTGTGATTAAGCGCTAAGAAAGGTCATTTAGGACAAAATATACAATAACAATTTTTTCTAGATCTCTACAACATAATGATTGTTCCCACATTCAATCTTAAAGATATAATTGTTCATGAGGGAGAGGTTCAAAAGGATTTTTTGGTTGGTGCCATTGTCGGAGTTGGCTATTCAAGTCCTGCCACTCAAACTTCACTATTTCGATATGTGCCACCACCGCTTGCGAAGAAATTATGTGCATGCACCTACGCGTAGTTTGCTTAGTTGCCGTCTTCTTTGGGTCGTTTTCCTTTTTTAGGTTCTTTGACCCGTTTTCTACTCTATGGGACTCACCGCATGTCATGTCAACTACAATGAGGGGGGGGGGGGGAGCGTTTGACTCTAAGTTCTAATGTGGGGCCGACCAATGATGGGATGGGATGGGATGGACAACCATAATTTCCACTTTCCTTGCTCGTGTGCCACATTGGTGCAAGCAGACACGTGCATTGAATTTCGATGACCGTCGTGTCTCTCATAGCGCACTGTTCGACATACCGGTCGGCTACAACCATCGCACCAACCCCGGTGTTAGCCACAACACTCACCTTCACCGCCCTCTCCTCTTCGCTCTCACAATCCATCCACCGCTTGTTCTATCCCTCGCATCAACCGTCATGATGCTACCCGGCCCCACTGCTTGCATCTGCGCAGCCGAGATATTCTGCCTTGCCTATGGAGAGGGGCCAAAATCCCGGCTTGTAAGGAAGCATGTGTGCATGTTGTTTTGACCGCCTGGGAACACCACTGACGATGGGCGGCCTCCCCATTGTCCCTCGCCACCGCGATCCAAAGAGCGTCTCGCGCCACCTGTTGGGGATATACCCCATGGTATGACCTAGCCAGGATATGACCTGGTTATCCTATGGCGGCTCATCATCAGGCTCATTATGTGGGCTGCAATTCAAAGCCCAGGAGGCTACTAAAAGAGGAGGCCAGCTTATGGCCCAATATCTGGTAAGTCGACTCCACAAGGAAGTTGTAGGGAATTTCCCTTACTTGAAGGATAAGATAAGTTGGAAATAGACTAAGACATGGGTCATAGTATGACCCGTATTCTCTTGTTACCTTAGGGCCTCGACCTGTATATAAAGGGGAGCCCCTGAGGCAGAAGGGACTAAGTTACGAGCTCCCGAGTACTAGGTTTGCCAAGTCGCACCCTTGTACTTGAGATCTCAAGCAATAATCAATCAAGCAGGAAGTAGGCTATTACCTCCACCGCGAGGAGTCAAACCTGGGTAAACCCATATCTCTCGATTCCGATCAACCCCGTTCAAGCTACTACCTAGTTGTGATAGCCTCATGACTAAGTCCTTTTTCGAGAACATCTGTTGTGACAAAACCATGACAGTTGGCGCCCACTATGGGGCCTGCGCATGGTGGTGTTGAGTTCTTGGAGGGAGCTCTCCCAGGGATCGAGGGATATGCGATCGGTCGGATGACCAAGAGTCATCATGGCAAGCTCTACATCGACGATTCAGGCTGGGGCCCCGAGGCCGACTCAATCGAGTACGGGTACCGGGTCCCCTTTGGCAAGATCCACGTCTTCATCGGCAAAATCGGCGAATCGGGTCCCGAGCCAGACATCTGCACTGACATCATCAAGCCATCTCGACGCGCCCAACCTGCCCAGGCTCAAGCTGGTTGGAATCACGACTTCGTCGGCTTCACCCAAGGAGTCAATCTCGCGGAGAACTCTGCGTCGGGCGGGGACACCCTCGTCTACTCTGATGGCGAGTCATCGGTTGGAGACACTGAGCCAATCCTTTTGATGTACGATGGTAGGCTTGGGGGCTACTCCGATGATGAGCCGGCTCCAGCCGACCGCAAATCGCCTCATCTAACCGCCATCTACATGGCAGGCACTAACCCACCTCATAACTCCACAACAGCAGGCACCGTAACGGGGACCAACACTTCAGTGTCGGCTCCAGGAGTGGCCGATTCGCTCAAACCGTTGGCTCAAGTTCTGGTGGAGTTAGTGGCCACCTTAGTGACGCTCCTGGAGACACCAGTAATCACAAAGAATCAGGCTGAGCGCAACACGGAGGTGACTAAACTTCATGAGCAGATGGCTAAGGTTCAGGAGGACATCCATGCTGAGAACACTCGCATGGTGGAGATGCAAACCCAGATCCAAAATGATGTGGAGCGCCTAAAAACAGAAGCCTGGCACATGAGTCTTCGTCAGAATGCCTCAGACGTGGTTCATTAGAGAAGGCACATAAGTCGTCTACGCCCCAATCTTGAGACGTGGTTCATGTTGGAGATGATATTAAAGTATCAATATTGGATGTTTTATATATAATAAGTAGCAACTTTTTATCACTTTTTGGGACTAACCTATTAACCTAGTGCCTAGTGCTAGTTGTTGTTTTTTGCTTGTTTTATTACTTTGCAGAATATCAATATCAAACGAAGTCCAATTGCCACGAAACTTTTTGGAGATTTTCTTCTGGTGATAAGAGACCCTGGAAGCTTCTGGAGTACACGAGAGGAGGCCTGTGGGGCCCACTAGACACCAGGGCATGTCAGGGGCCTCAAGCGCGCCCTAATGGGTAGTAGGGCCCACATGCACCCCCTTAACCTACCTCCATCTCTATAAATACTCTAAAATCCCAGAAACCCTAGGGGAGTCAACGAAATACTTTTTCCGCCACTGCAAGTTCTAGAACCACGAGATCCAATCTAGAGGCCTTTTCCGGCACTCTGTCGGAGGGGGCAACGATCATGGAGGGGTTCTTCATCATCCTTGATGCCCCTCCGATGATGCGTGAGTAGTTTACCACAGACCTATGGGTGCGTAGTTAGTAGGTAGATGGCTTATTCTCTCTTTTTGATCTTCAGTACAATGTTCTCCTTGATGTACTTGGAGATCTATTTGATGTAACTCTTTTTTGCGGTGTGTTTGTTGGGATCTGATGAATTGTGAGTATATGATTAGATCTATCCATGAATATTATTTGAGTCTTCTTTAAACTCTTTTGTGCATGATTGTTATAGCTTCGTATTTCTTCTCCGATTTATTGGTTTGGTTTGGCCAACTAGATTGATTTATCTTGCCATGGGAAGAGGTTCTTTGTAATGGGTTCGTTCTTGCGGTGCTCAATCTCAATGATAGAAAGAGACATCACATACATGTATCGTTGCTATGAAGGGTAACAAGATGGGGTTTATTCATACGTGAGTTTATCTTGTCTACATCATGTCATCTTGCCTAATGCATTACTCCGTTTTTTCAAGAACTTAATACACTAGATTTATGCTAGATAGCGGTCAATGTGTGGAGTAATAGTAGTAGATTCAGAATCATTTCGGTCTACTAATCATGGACGTGATGCCTTTATACATGATAATTGCCTTGGTTATCGTCATAATTATTTGCTTTTCTATCAATTGCCCAACAGTAATTTGTTTACCCACCGTATGCTATTCTCTCGAGAGAAGCCTCTTCCCTATCATATATAAAAACCAAAAATACCTTGCTGCAATTGTCTTTTTTTGTGTGTGTTTTAGTTTGATATATTTATCAAATCTCATACAATTTAATCTATCTCAATACCCTTGAGGGATTGACAACCCGTTTACGCGTTGGGTTCCAAGTATTTGTTGTTTGTGTGTAGGTGCTGTTTACATAGTGTTGCTTGGTTCACCTAATGGATTGATAACCTTGGTTTCACAACTGAGGGAAATAGTTACATCTATTGTGTTGCATCATCCCCTCCTCTTCGGGGGAATACCAATGCAGATTAGAAGTAGCAGGAAGAATTTCGGGCGCTATTGCCGGGGAGACATCATCAACATCTATCAAGTACCTACACATAAACTCTCATCTCCTTGCAATTTACTTTATTTGACATTTGCATCTCATTTTCATCTCCCCCATTTTTGAAAAGGTTTTACAAAAATACAAAAATATTTTCCATTTGCCTTTTTCTTGTTTGATCTTTTTGTTTGCTTGTGATCTTGTTTGCATAGTCACGATGTCTCAAGAAAATACCAAATTGGTGATTTTTTCCAATACTAATAATAATGATTTTATTATTACTCTGATTGCTCCTCCCGCCGCTAGTGCGAAGTCTTATGATATTAATGCCACTTTGTTGAATCTTTTTATGAAAGAGCAATTTTCCGGTAGTCCTAATGAGGATGTCGCGTCCCATCTAAACACTTTCATAGAATTGTGTTATACGATAAAGAAAAAAAGATGTGGACAATGATATTTTGAAATTAAAATTGCGTCCTTTCTCTTTGCGGGATTGTGCAAAAATTTGGTTTTCATCTTTGCCACGAAATAGTATTGATTCTTGGAACAAGTGCAAAGATGCTTTTATCACTAAGTATTTTCCTCCCGCGAAAACTATTTCCCTTAGAAATCAAATTAGGAATCTTAAAAAAACTTGAGCATGAACATGTTGCCCAACTTTGGAAAGGATAAATTATAAGAAATTGCCTACTCATGGTTTAAATTTGTGGATGATCATACATGTTTTTTATGCGGGATTGAATTTTCTTTCTAGAAATCTTTTAGATTCCGCTGGGGGTGGTACTTTTATGGACATTACTTTGGGTAAAGCTACTAAATTTCTTGATAATATTACGGCTAATTATTCACGATGGCATACCGAAAGAGCATCTACTAGTAAAAAGGTTAATTATGTTGAAGAAATTTGTACTTTGAGTGATAAAGTTGATACGCTTATGAAATTGGTTACTAGTAAAAAATGCTCCTATTGATCCTAATGATGTGCCTTTTTATACTTTGATTTATCAAAATAATGATCCCGTAGGTGTGAATTTTGTCTCGCGAAACAATTTTAATAACAATGCTTATAGAGGTAATTTTAATCCTACGCCTTTCCCTCAAAGTTCCTCTAATAATTATGGTTATTCCGATGGTAATTCTATAATAATAACAATAGTATGCCCTATGATCTTGAAAGTAATATTAAAGAATTTATTAATTCTCAAAAAAAATCCAGCACTATGATAGAAGAAAAATTGAGCAAACTTGATTATATGTCTAGGAGCATCGATAGAATTACACATGATGTGGAAAATATCAAGATTAAAATTTTTTCACCCAAGGTTGATATTAATGAATCAATTAAAGCTTTATATGTTTCTATGGATGAAAGTAAGAAAAGAACCGCTACGCTTAGAGCTAAATGAGAAATTTTGGGAAGAGCGTTTTCGCCTGATTGCTTTCGTAATAATGATGAAGATGTTAAGATGACTGGTGTTTCTTCTATTGATTCCTTGTTTAGTAATAACTTGATGATAAGGGGACTGAAGAAGAGTCAACTTTATCTAGAAGGCATCCCCATAATTCGGAGGGTGAAAATCTTGTTGAAAAAATTGATAAAAGTGGGTTTGGAGAGGTGGAAACTTTAACTAGTGATGTGCCCACTCTTTTGGATTACAAAGACTTTAATTATGATAGTTGCTCTATTATTGAATGCATTTATTTGTTACAATCCATGATAAATTCACCCAATGCCTATGAACAAAATAAAGATTTTACTAAACATATTATAGAAGTAATGATGAAAGCTTTAGAAGAAAAGTTAGAATTAGAGATTTCAATTCCTAGAAAATTATATGATGAATGGGAACCCACCTTTAAAGTTGAGACAAAAAATTATGAGTGCAATGCTTTATGTAATTTGGGTGCTAGTGTTTCCACGGTTCTGAAATCTCTACGTGATGTGCTAGGTTTTACCAATATGGAGGAATGTTCTCTCAATTTGCACTTAGTGGATTCTACTATTAAAAAGCCTTTGGGAAGAATTAATTATGTTTAAAGATTTTATTGTTCTTGATATTGATTGCAATACTCTTGTCCCATAACACTTGGTGGACCATTTTTAAGAACTATAGGTGCCATGGTTGATATGAAAGAAGGGAATATTAAATTTTAGTTTCCATTAAGAAAGGGTATGGAACACTTCCCTAGAACTAGAATTAAGGTACCATATGAGTCAAACATGAGGGAAACCTATGGAGAAAAAAAACTAAAGATGACAACACTTGAAACTATGCATTATGCCTAGCTAGGGCGTAAAGCAATAATGCTTGTTGAGAGGCAACCCAATAGGTATCTTTGAATTTTTTGTTTTCCTTTCTATTCTTCAATAAATTTACAATTATGCTTCTGCAATGATTGTGTTTTTAATGTTTTAATTAGTGTTTGTGCCAAGTAAAGCCTTTGGGATGATTTGGGTGATAGTTGATTTGATTCTATGCACACTAGTACGTGTCGATGCTATACACACGGTTTTTAACCCCTTTCCCTGACGGCATTTGGAACCGTCGCCAAGTGAGTGTGGGCGATAGGGGGGTCCTTCCCACACGACCCAAAAACCGTCGGGGATATGGAGCCTTGATGCATACAGTTTCCCCTATATAACCGTTCTGATGTCTTGAATATACGAAACGCTTCATCGTTGCTACTCGTTTGTGCTCGCATTGCCATCACAGTCGAAGTTTTGTGGTTTTACCTAAAACCAGGCAGATTCCAGGCACGGGAGTTTTCTAGGCACATACCAAACTGGCTGTACATTTACGATGCCTGGCACATCACAAACAGTTGATGATTATAAACCGTGTACGATAGGTAGACATTCACACACATTTAGTTTTCCCGCACCGTATGTGATAGTGTCTGACATCACACACGCTTTGCAAACAACAACTGTGTGCATTGTTACACACATTTCCACTTTGTGAACCGTGTCGGATTATGATGTATATCGCACACGCTATGGTTTATTAACTGTGTGTGCCGTAATGACCTGCACACCATAATTTTGCCCTAATTTAATTGCTGCTATTTAAAATTGTACCTAATTTAAACTTGAAAGTAGGCTATAGCTTTATTCATATCCATCAGGTTCAAACAACCAGTGCATTATTCAATTCGCACGTACATATGTTTAAGAATTCCATAAGCACCAAATAAAGAATGATGAACCAGGGTTCTATACTTGTACTATTACAGATGGTAAAGACAGATGCGACAGACATTCTGGTTGCTGAACAAGGTGAAGCGGAATGGCCCTATTGTGCTCTCTGGATGTAGAAGGCACACACGACTCTAGTCCAACCCCTTGTGATGGCCGACCTCCAATCATGTAGTTAGAGAGGTAATCTTGAGTAAACTGCTTCAGGATGCACTGCAAAGGAAAAAAGATTCAGACATTGTCATCTAACACAACTCATTATGGGCAGTAAAAAGAAGGCTACATGGTTCTTACTTACCATCCTGCAGTTCACTATTGTCTTGCATAAAGTGTAAACAAATAGTTCGATTGACATCTTTTGACCCATTTTAATAACAACCTTTATCAGTTTCCTCACTTGATGCTGGTTCATGAATATCTCATTGCCCCATACGTAGAAAGGGTCGAAGTGTGGATCTTTGGCAATGACATGTGTACCTAAAAGCACCAAGTTAATATTAGAAGCTAAACAACAATTGAAAAATGATGTAGTACAACACTCCGCCCATCCCATTATATAAAATTTTATACATGTATATCTAGACATCACCAGAACATTAAGGTAACACGAACATTAAGGTAACACTCTTCCTTCTTGCTATGTAGCCTGGGATTGCATATTTTGTCATTTAGTACAATGCATGTTACTATGTAGCCTCAGATATATTAAATATGGCCCTAATTAACCTATTGATAAATGGGTTACAGATATATTCAGTGAAATGTCCGATTCGACGATTAATCCCTTATCAGCCCCCAAGCTATATGGTACCAACTATCAAGATCCTGAACAGTGAGTACATATAAGCAATGCGATGAAACTAACTGATAACTCACAAGTATTGGGTATCGCAATAGTTTTCGAGGTAGAGTATTCAACCCAAATTTATTGATTCGACACAAGGGGAGCCAAAGAATATTCTCAAGTATTAGCAGCTGAGTTGTCAATTCAACCACACCTAAAAGACTTAATATGAAGCAAAGTATTTAGTAGCAAAGTAGTATGGAGGTAACGGTAACAGTGGCAAAAGTAATAGTAGTAGTTTTGTAGCAATCGTAACAACGGCAATGGAGAAGTAGCTAAGCAAAGTTCAATATCTGAAAAGCTCGTAGGAAATGGATCAATGATGGATAATTATGTTGGATGTAATTCATCATGCAACAGTTATAACATAGGGTGACACAGAATTAGCTCCAGTTCATCAATGTAATGTAGGCATGTATTCCGAATATACTCATATGTGCTTATGGAAAAGAACTTGCATGACATCTTTTGTCCTACCCTCCCGTGGTAGCGGGGTCCTAATGGAAACTAAGGGATATTAAGGCAACCCTTTAATAGATTACCGGACCAAAGCATTAGCACTTAGTGAATACATGAACTCCTCAAACTACGGTCATAACCAGGAAGTGTCCCGACTATTGTCACTCCGGGGGTTTGCCGGATCATAACATGTCATAGGTGACTATAACTCGCAAGATAGGATCAAGAACTCACATATATTCATAAAAACATAATAGGTTCAGATTTGAAATCATGGCACCCGGGCCCTAGTGACAAGCATTAAGCATGGCAAAGTCATAGCAACATCAATCTTAGAACATAATGGATACTAGGGATCAAACCCTAACAAAACTAACTCGATTACGTGGTAAATCTGATCCAACTCATCGCCGTCCAACAAGCCTACGATGGGATTACTCACGCACAACGGTGATAATCATGAAATTGGTGATGCAGGATGGTTGATGATGACGATGGCGACGGATTCCCCTCTCTGGAGCCCCGAACGGACTCCAGATCAGCCCTCCTAAGGAAGATTAGGGCTTGGCAGTGGCTCCGTATTGTAAAAGGCGATGAATCCTTCTCTCTGGGTTTTTTATCCCCGAACATGAATATATGGAGTTGGACTTGAGGTCGGTGGAGGTCCAGGGGGCCCACGAGGCAGGGGGGCGCGCCCCGGGGGTGGGCGCGCCCTGCACCCTCATGGACAGGGTGTGGGGCCTCTTACATTGATTCTTTCGCCAATATTGTTTATTAATTCCAAAAGGTGACTCCGAGGAGTTTCAGGTTATTCCAAGAACTTTTATTTCTGCACAAAAATAACACCATGGTAATTCTGCTGAAAACAACATCAGTCCGGGTTAGTTCCATTCAAATCATGCAAGTTAGAGTCCAAAACAAGTGCAAAAGTGTTTGGAAAGTAGATACATTATAGACGTATCAAGTCCCCCAAGCTTAAACCTTTGCTTGTCCTCAAGCAATTCAGTTGAGAAACTGAAAGTGATAAAGAAAAACTTTTACAAACTCTGTTTGAACTTGTTATTGCAAATATGTAAAGCCAGCATTCAAGTTTTCAGCCAAGATTATGAACTAACCATATTCACAATAACACTTAGGTCTCACACTTACTCATATCAAGAGCATAATCAACCACCGAGCAATAATTATAAATCTCGGATAACAACACTTTCTCAAGACAATCATAATATGATATAACAAGATGGTATCTCGCTAGCCCTTTATGAGACCGTAAAACATAAATGCAGAGCACCCCTGAAGATCAAGGACTGACTAGACATTGTGATTCATGGCAAAAGAGATCCAGTCACAGTCATACTCAATGTAAATTAATAGCAATGCATACAAATGACAGCGGTGCTCTCCAACTGGTGCTTTTTTATAAGAGGATAATGACTCAACATAAAAGTAAACAGATAGGCCCTTCACAGAAGGAAGCAAGGATTTGTAGAGGTGCCAGAGCTCGAGTTTTGAAACAGAGATAAATAATATTTTGAGCGGCATACTTTCATTGTCAACATAACAACCAAGAGATCTCGATATCTTCCATGCTACATACATTATAGGCGGTTCCATACAGAATGGTAAAAGTTTATACTCCCCCACCACCAACTAGTAACATTCCATGGCTGGCCCGAAACAATGGGTGCCATCCAACTAACAACAATCCTGGGGGAGTTTTGTTTGCAATTATTTTGATTTGATTTGAGCATGGGACTGGGCATCCCGGTTACCGGCCATTTTCTCGTGAATGATGAGTGGAGTCCACTCATCGTGAGAATAACCCACCTCGCATGGAAGATATAGACAATCCTAGTTGATACATGAGCTATTCGAGCATACAAAATAGAATTTCATTTGAAGGTTCAGAGTTTGACATATACAAATTTACTTGGAACGGCAGGTAAATACCGCATATAGGAAGGTATGGTGGACTCATATGGAATAACTTTGGGGTTTATGGAAGTGGATGCACAAGCAGTATTCCCGCTTAGTACAAGTGAAGGCTAGAAAGAGACTGGGAAGCAAACAACTAGAGAGCGACAACAGTCATGAACATGCATTAAGATTAACCAACAATGAGTGCAATCATGAGTAGGATATAAATCACCATGAACATAAATATCGTGAAGCTATGTTGACTTTGTTTCAACTACATGCATGAACATGTGCCAAGTCAAGCCACTCAAATCATTCAAACGAGGATACCACCCTATCATACCACATCACAACCATTTTAATAGCATGTTGGCATGCAAGGTAAACCATTATAAACTCCTAGCTAATTAAGCATGGCATGAGCAACTATAATCTCTAATTGTGATTGCAAACATGTTTCATTCATAATAGGCTGAATCAGGAATGATGAACTAATCATATTTACAAAAACAAGTTAGGTCGAGTTCATACCAGCTTCTCGCATCTCAATCATTTCATCATATATCGTCATTATTACCTTTCACTTGCACGACCGAACGGTGTGGATAATAATAATAGTGCACATGCATTGGACTAAGCTGGAATCTGCAAGCATTTAATACAAAGGAGAAGACAAGGTAATAATGGCTCTTGGTTAGATCAACAATAATGCATATGAGAGCCAATCAACATTTTCATCGCGGTTTTCTCCTCTCAACCCCCAAAGAAAAGAAAAGAAATTAAAAGAACAAGAAAAACTATTTACACGGGAAATCTCTCAACAAGCAAAAGAATTTGGGGTTTTCTTTTAACAATACTGCTACAAGCATGGAAAGTAAACTAGATAAAAGCTACAACTAATTGTTTTTGGTTCTTTTCTCAAGGGTTTTCAAACACACAAGAAGAAAGCAAGAAAAGAAAATAAACTAGCATGGATAGTACAATGAAAAAGTATGAACACCGACAACTGGAATGAGTGTGTGAACATGAATGTAATGTCGGTGAGAAATACGTACTCCCCCAAGCTTAGGCTTTTGGCCTCAGTTGGTCTATGGCCACGGCTGGTCTGGCAGATATCCAAAGTCGTAGTTGGGGTTGTACTGAGATGCAACAGCTACTGCCTGGAGAGCTGCAGCCTGGAGGCGATCCACCTCTGTTCTCCTCTCATATTCATTTGCCTCCTCCCTGGTTATAAAATACTCCCTCCGTTTCTAAATGTAAGTCTTTTTAGAGATTTCAATAGGAACTACATACGGATGTATATAGACATATTTAGAGTGTAGATTCACTCATTTTGTTCCGTATGTAGTCTGCATTGAAATCTCTTAAAAGACTTACATTTAGGAACGGAGGGAGTATCTCCTTTTTCCTGAAAGTTAAAGAAAGTAGGAGCAGGGAGAGTGATATGGACAGTATGTCATCTGTCAAAGATTAGTCGGTACTGGAGGAACTGTTCGTTTCTCTCAAGAAACTGATGGCGAACCATAGCATTATAATCTAGATAAGCAGGTGGCAACTCAATATCATTTCCATTTATAGGTACACCAAGATAATCAGCTAAACGAGTTGCACAAATTCCACCAAACAAATCTCCACTTTTACATTAAGATGTAACCTCCGTGTAGTAACGGCCCCCAAGTTATATTGTTTATCACCCAATACCGCACTCTTGAGGACACTAAGATCCGGAATGCACATGTGACAAACCTCATCTTTACCGTTAATGCATCTACCTATAAAGAGAGCAAAGTAATGTATGGAAGGGAAATGAATGCTCCCTATGGTAGCTTGTGCGATTTCTCTAGTTTCTAAAATAGTGATACTAGAAAGAAAATCTTTATATTCAGATTTGCGAGGTTCACTAAAGTTGCCCCACTGTGGGATTTTACAAGTAGTGTTAAAATCTTCAAGGTCCATGGTATATGATTTATCATAGAGATCAAATAAAACAGTGTGAGTGTTGCGCGTGGATGAAAATTTAAACCTCCTCACAAAGGAATCCGTGAGGTAATAGTATTGTTGGCACTTATCTGATACGAAGTCCTCAAGATCAGCATTACGTACATATGCATCAAATTCATCCTTGAAGCCTGCTTGGACTATAAACTCTTCCAACGGCCATTCACAAGGCCGCACTTGAGCTTCTCTTGGTGGTTCAAGGTCTAGCTCACGTATCGCGAGCCTTGGTTCTTTATTCCTTGAAGAACCACCTTGGTACATTTTCCTAAACATTTTTCTTCCTCTTAAAAATTTCTGAAATTTTTAGTGACTCAAAATAAAAGTGGACTAAACTCAACAAGATTGATAGCAACTACTCCCACAAGTGCCTAGAAGCTATATCATGGATTAAAACTACTTTGGACCATCTAAATTTGACATGCAAGCTCAAGAACAGGGTCACCATAGTAGAATTTTTTTTGCAATAAATAAAGCACTAGAACAAAAACTATTTGGACCATTGGAGGAGTCACATACCGAAGAACAATCCCCCAAAGCAGTTTTGTGAATGGAGCTTTGAGCAAGGAGATCGAAAATGGCAGCAAAACGAGCTAGAACACGGGTTTGAGCTACGGGATGATTTTTTTGGATGAAGACGAAGTGTGTGGTTGCTGGAATAGCGGAGGGGGGCCACGTGGGGCCCACGAGGCAGGTGGGCGCGCCCCAGGGGGGTTGCCACGCCTTGTGCCCTCATGGCCAAATGGTGGGTCCCCCCTGGTGTGTTCGAAGTGCCAGAAATTCTTAAATATTCTACAAAAAAATCATACTCCATTTTCAGGGCATTTGGAGAACTTTTATTTTCGGGGTATTTTTTTATTGCATGGATAATTCAGAAAACAGCAGAAAATACTATTTTTGCTTTATTTATTCTAATTAACAAAAAGTAAAAGGAGGATACAGAGAGTTGTGCTTTCTAACTTCATCCATCTCGTGCTCATCAAAAGGAATCCACTAACAAGGTTGATCAAGTCTTGTTAACAAACTTCTTCCGAATAGCATGAAACCGGAGAATTTTCGAATAACACTAGGTTACCTCAACGGGGATATGCATGTCCCCAACAATAATAATATCATATTTCTTTTTGATAGTAGGAAGAGGGAATTCAAAATCTCCAATAGTAATCGTTGAAAATTTTCCAATAGAATTGATACTATGAACTTGAGGTTGTTTCTTCGAAAAGTGTACCGCATGCTCATTACCATTAACATGAAAAGTGACATTGCCTTTGTTGCAATCAATAACAGCTCCTGCAGTATTTAGAAAAGGTCAACCAAGAATGATCAACATACTGTCGTCCTTGCGAATATCAAGAATAACATAGTCCGTTAAAATAGTAACGTTTGCAACCACAACAGGCACATCCTCAAAAATACCGACGGGTATAGCAGTTGATTTATCGGCCATTTGAAAAGAGATTTCAGTAGGTGTCAACTTATTCAAATCAAGTCTATGATATAAAGAGAGGATGCATAACACTAACACCATCTAGAAGATCACATAAAGCAGTTTTAACATAGTTTCTTTTAATGGAGCATGGTATAGTTGGTACTCCTGGATCTCCAAGTTTCTTTGGTATTCCACCCTTAAAAGTATAATTAGCAAGCATGGTGGAAATTTCAGTTTCCGGTATCTTTCTTTTATTTGTAACAATATATTTCATATACTTAGCATAGGGATTCATTTTAAGCATATCAGTCAAACGGATACGGAAAATGATAGGTCTAATCATTTCAGCAAAGTGCTCAAAATCCTCATCATCCTTTTTCTTGGATGGCTTAGGAGGAAAAGGCATGGGTTTCTGAACCCATGGTTCTCTTTCTTTACCATGCTTCCTAGCAATGAAGTCTCTCTTATCATAACGTTGATTCTTTGATTGTGGGTTATCAAGATCAATAGCAGGTTCAATCTCTACATCATTATTATTACTAGGTTGAGCATCAACATGAACATCATCATTGACATTATCACTAGGTTCATGTTCATTACCAGATTGTGTTTCAGCATCAGAAATAGAAATATCATTGGGATTCTCAGATGTGTTAACAACAGGTTCCATAGAAGCATGCAAAGTCCTATCATTTTTCCTTTTCTTCTTCTTCGAAGGACTAGGTGCATCAACATTAGTTCTATGATAATCTTGCTCAACTCTCTTAGGGTGGCCCTCAGGATACAAAGGTTCCTGGGTCATTTTACCACCTCTAGTCATAATTCTAACAACATTACCATTATTTTTATTATTTAATTCATTGAGCAGATCATCTTGTGCTTTAAGCACTTGTTCTACTTGAGTGGTAACCATGGATGCATGTTTACTAATAATCTTACGATCACCTTTAACTCTAGACATATAATCACTCAAGTGTTCAACCATATAAGCATTACGTCTCAATTGTCTACCAACATAAGCATTGAAGTTTTCTTGTTTAACAATGAAATTACCAAACTCATCCAAGCATTGACTAGCAGACTTATTACGAGGAATATCACCTTAATCAAATCTATAGAGATAATTTACCTTTAGTACCTGTGTCGGGTTATCAAGACCATGTATTTCTTCATTAGGTGGTAAATTCTTAACATCTTCAGCTTTAATACCTTTTTCTTTCATAGATTTCTTTGCGTCTTGCATATCTTCAGGACTGAGAAATAAAATACCCCTTTTCTTCGGAGTTGGCTTAGGAGTTGGTTCAGGAAGTGTCCAATCATTATCATTACTCAATATATTATTCAATAGCAATTCATCTTGCTCAACAGTTCTTTCCCTGAAAACACAACCAGCACAACTATCCAGGTGGTCTCTTGAAGCATCGGTTAGTCCATTATAAAAGTTATCAAGTATTTGGTTTTTCTTGAGAGAATGATCAGGCAAGGCATTAAGTAATCGGAGAAGCCTCCCCCAAGATTGTGGGGGATTCTCTTCTTCAATTTGCACAAAATTAAGTATTTCCCTTAAGGCAGCTTGTTTCTTATGAGCTGGGAAATATTTTGCACAAAAGTAATAAATCATATCCTGGGGACTACGTACACAACCAGGAGAAAGATAATTAAACCATATCTTAGCATCACCCTTTAATGAGAAAGGAAACAATTTAAGGATATAGTAATAGCGAATTTTTTTCCTCATGAGTAAACAGGGTGGCTATATCATTCAATTTAGTAAGATGTGCCACAACAGTTTCAAATTCATAGCCATAAAAAGGATTAGATTCAACCAAAGTAATTAAATCAGGATCGACAGAGAAATCATAATCCTTATTAGTACCACAGATAGGTGAAGTAGCAAAAGCAGGGTCATATTCCATTCTAGCATTCAGAGACTTTTCTTTCAGCTTAGCTAATAGTTTCTTAAGATCATATCTATCATTGCAAGCAAAAAGGTCTCTAGCAGTTTCTTCATCCATAACATAGCCCTTAGACACAACAGGCAATTCATATCTAGGGGGGGAATCTTCATCATCACTTTCATCAATATCATCTATTTCAATAATTTCATTTTTTCTAACCCCAGCAAGTTGTTCATCAAGAAATTCACCTAATGGCACAGTATTATCAAGAAGAGAAGTAGTTTCATCATAAGCATGCATAGCAGAAGTGGCATCATCAATAAAATATGACATATCAGAATCAATAGTAGGTGCAGGTGTAGGTGTTGCAAATTTACTCATAACAGAAGGTAAATCAAGTGTAGAGCTAGATGGTAGTTCCTTACCTCCCCTCGTAGTTGAGGGAAAAATCTTGGTTCTTTCATCTTTCAAGTTCCTCATAGTGACCAACAGATATAAATCCCAAGTGACTCAAAGAATAGAGCTATGCTCCCTGGCAACGGCGCCAGAAAAAGGTCTTGATAACCCACAAGTATAGGGGATCGCAACAGTTTTGGAGGGTAGAGTATTCAACCCAAATTTATTGATTCGACACAAAGGGAGCCAAATAATATTCTCAAGTATTAGCAACTGAGTTGTCAATTCAACCACACCTAATAGACTTAATATCTGTAGCAAAGTATTTAGTAGCAAAGTAGTATGGAGGTAACGGTAACAGTGGCAAAAGTAACAGTAGTAGTTTTGTAGCAATCGTAACAGTGGCAATGGAGAAGTAACTAAGCAAAGTTCAATATGTGAAAAGCTCGTAGGCAATGGATCAATGATGGATAATTATGTTGGATGTAATTCATCATGCAACAGTTATAACATAGGGTGACATGAACTAGCTCCGGTTCATCAATGTAATGTAGGCATGTATTCCGAATATACTCATACGTGCTTATGGAAAATAACTTGCATGACATCTTTTGTCCTACCCTCCTGTGGCAGCGGGTCCTAATGGAAACTAAGGGATATTAAGGCATCCCTTTAATAGATTACTGGACCAAAGCATTAGCACTTAGTGAATACATGAACTCCTCAAACTACGGTCATCACTGGGAAGTGTCACGACTATTGTCACTCCGGGGTTTGCCGGATCATAACATGTCGTAGGTGACTATAACTTGCAAGATAGGATCAAGAACTCACATATATTCATAAAAACATAATAGGTTCAGATCTGAAATCATGGCACTCGGGCCCTAATGACAGCATTAAGCATGGCAAAGTCATAGCAACATCAATCTTAGAACATAATGGATACTAGGGATCAAACCCTAACAAAACTAACTCGATTACATGGTAAATCTCATCCAACCCATCACCGTCTAGCAAGCCTATGATGGGATTACTCCCGCACGGTGGTGAGCATCATGAAATTGGTGATGGAGGATGGTTGATGATGACAATGGCGACGGACTCCCCTCTCCGGAGCCCCAAACGGACTCCAGATTGGCCCTCTCGAGGAAGATTAGGGCTTGGCGGCGGCTCCATATCGTAAAACGCAATGAATCCTTCTCTCTATTTTTTTCTCCCCGAATGTGAATATATGGAGTTGGAGTTGAGGTCGGTGGAGGTCTAGGGGGGCCATGAGGCAGGGGGCGCGCCCCAGGGGGGTGGGCGCACCCTGCACCCTCGTGGACAGGGTGTGGGCCCCCTTATGTTGATTCTTTCGCCAATATTTTTTATTAACTCCAAAACGTGACTCCATGGAGTTTCAGGTCATTCCGAGAACTTTTATTTCTACACAAAAATAACACCATGGCAATTCTGCTGAAAACTACGTCAGTCCGGGTTAGTTCCATTCAAATCATACAAGTTAGAGTCCAAAACAAGTGCAAAATTGTTTGGAAAAGTAGATATGTTGGAGACGTACATTAACCTCGATGTTAAACAACACTGTTCTTAATATTGTCCTGTATGAGTACATATAAAGGCATGTTAAGCACAACAGGCTAAACATCAACCAAATATATACATGGTAGACAACATAATCTACAAATGATAGCTTCAATGTGCAGGATTAAGCATGCTAGTTAAGCAAAACAAGAAGTGGAAAGGTGTGTTAACTGCATCAGGCATAACATTTAGAAACAAGCAAATAGTCATTCAAACTGGTATTGTGCAGGTCTAAAGTACACTAGTTATTGTTAAAAAAACGAAAAGGATGTTAACTGCAATATCCTTAATAGCAACCGAATATTGTAATTCATAATGGTATTGTTGAAACTGTTATTGATGAAAATTGAATTGCACGGCAAATAGTTGCACATATAGAGCATCACATTGTGAAGAACTAAAATAAACAAGGCATAAGGCCATCTCTAGCCGATCCTTTAAAAGTTAAAGGACTAAAACCCTAGTGTGCATATATATACTCTAGCAATTTTTGGCCGCTTCTAGTTGATCCCCTAAACTTAATGTTGTAAACTTCAATTTGATCAAGTTCAAAGTAGGTTCAACCGAAAGTAGCATGCATTCAAACATAAACATAGATAGTTTTGCATAACCGAACATAAAACATAAATTTAAACTAAGCTAAACTACTTTCGGTCGAAGTAGAGGTCGAGCCAATCCTTCCTCGTCAGGTACGGTGTGCCACGGGCCGGGTCTGAGCCGGTGCAGTCATCGGGGTCGTTGGGGAAGGCACTCCTCCACTCGTCGACATCGATCTCCTCGTCCTCGCCGCCCACCTGGACGCCCTCCGTGCCGCCGTCCTCGCTGCTTTTGACCTCGTCATCAGAGGAGAGCGCGATAACCCCGCCGTACTCCTCGCCACCTTCGACCTCGTCATCGCAGGAGAGCACGATAACCTCGCCGCCCTCTGCGCCGCCGTCCTCGCGGCCTTCAACCTCGTTAGCGGAGGAGAGCGCGATAACCTCGCTGACAAAGATTGCCCGCTCCGCCTCCGCGAGCTCCGGGTGCTGCCGGCGGAGCTCTGTAGGCCTCATCGGCGGCATCAGCCTCGAGGCGCTCCCACGCCTCGCGGTCCTCCCGTGCCATAGCCGAGCTCACCACCCCTAGATCCGGTGGAACGAGATGGACTGGCATGTGCCAATGGGGAAATTGAGCCTAGCCACCACACGTGGTAGTGGACCTACTAGTGGTCATTCTCCATCGCCGCGAGCTCGGCCGTGTGGAAGCTACCAAGCCACCGGCAGGTGTGGGTCTCTCGATCTGTAATCTTGGCGACCCAGGTCCCCCACTGCCGCTGCCGGACCCCGAGGTAGGACCTCGTCGACTGTCGGGTCCAAGAGAGGACGGGGAAGTCCTCGAACCGGCATAGGGGCAAGGCGGCGGGCGGATCAGGGGACCGGCGATGGCGGATCGATAAAGAGCCCACGGAGGACAACGGGGACACCTCGGTGGCCACCTCGCCAGCGTTGAGCAAAGAGGCCGCGATAAACCTCTCTTGGGCCATTGGCTTCTCGAGCTCCCCGGCACACAAACAGAGGTTGAGGATGGAGGCGGCAGCGATGGCGGCGACCTACCAATGGTTATGGGGGTGGTGCATGCCGGTGAGTGGAGGTTTTTGGGAGTGTGTGGTGTGTGTGGAGGGGGGTTAAGGTGGTGTTTGAGGAAATACCACGACAACTAAAAATTTTACTAGGTGGGAGTAACAAGGCAGGGCTATTAAAAATTTGCATCAAGGACGAGCAGATATTTTTGAGATTGCGAGGGATGCAGAGGCGGGTGTATTTGGGGAGCGAGCTAGTGTGCTTGACACGCTGGTTGTGGACTGTAGCCGACGCACCTTCTCGCGTAAGCCATAGGCGTACTATACACCGATGGTGCTCCAGGATATTTTGTACTGCATCTCACACGGTTGGTGATAATAAACTGTGCGGGATCTACTTGATTTTTCATCTTGATTTAAATTACATAATGGGGTCACACCGGCAATGGAAGGTGTTTGAATTGCTAGACCTTTTATCTGCAGTGAACATGCAACTATTTGTGTGTCATACAAAAATTGGAATTATTCAGGGTTCATTTGGAAATTTTATACATTAAATTTGTTTTCTAGCCATTTCAGGTGCACAATTCAAAACTAAAGCACATGCTCGAGTCCATAAAAACGGGTTGAAAATCAAATGTTTGTCCTTGGTTGCAAGCTTATGTCACATGCAAGAAATGAGAATGAATGTCAAACACCTTGACACTGTCGCTCGGCCGCTAACATTGAGATATATGGTTTTAAAATTCTAGTAAATCA
Organism: Triticum timopheevii; assembly: GCA_963921465.1. Classification (NCBI taxonomy): domain Eukaryota; kingdom Viridiplantae; phylum Streptophyta; class Magnoliopsida; order Poales; family Poaceae; genus Triticum; species Triticum timopheevii. Next base: position 354,553,967 of record OY997264.1, read on the forward strand.
AAAACTCGGCTGAAATTCATGAAACTTGACATGACATCATGGAACAACATCGACATACCGTGGTAAAAATATTTTCCCATTTGGGGCAGGTTTGGGTATAAGCTTCTCGCAAACCGGAGCTTCTCTCACAACAAGCCAGATGGTTTCGGTAGGGAACGTGCCACCTTGAGGGACAAACGATATATGTTGCCTCTTCTTACTTTCTAATTTTTTCTCGTGTCAACATAGAACAACACGAGTGATGTGTCATTTTTTGGGATTTTCCGGGGTTCGCTTGGACGTTTTTATACATTAACTGAATTTTCTATGCATTCATGTGCATAATTGAAATTTGAACTGCTACATGCACATGCTCCAGTGCATATAAAGTGGTTCAAAATTGGAATGTGTGTCCTTGGCTACATGCTTAAGTCCCATGCAAGAAAAGGGAATGAATATCAAACACCTTGCCACCGTCGCTCGACCGCTAACATTGAGATACATGGTTTTTAAATTCTAGTAAATCGAAAACGCGTTTGAAATTTATGAACCTTGACATGCTAGCATGGAACGACATCAACATGCAGTGGTAAAAATATTGTCCCATTTGGGGCAGTGGTAAAAACATAGAACAACATGAGTGTTGTGTTAGTTTTAGGATTTTTTTTCGGGGTTCATTTGGACATTTTTATACATTAATTGAGTTTTCAATGCATTTATGTGCATAGTTCAAATTTGAACTACATGCACATGCTCTAATGCATAATAATTGGTTGAAAATTTAAATCCATGTCCTTGGTCGCATGCTTAGGTCCCATGCAAGAAATGGGAATGAATGTCAAACACCCTGCCACCGTCACTCGCCCGCAAACATTGAGATACCTGCTTTTTAAATTCTAGTAAATCCAAAACTCTTCTGAAATTCATGAAACTTGGCATGCTATCATGGAGTGGCATCAACATGCCATGGTAAATTTTTTCTCCAATTTGGGGCAGGTTTGGGTATAAGCTTCTCACAAACCAGATCTTCTCACAAGAGCCTCATGGTTTCGGTAGGGAACGTGCCACCTTTGGGGACGAAATGATATCTGTTGCCTGTTATTGCTTTCAATTTTTTATCTAGTGTCAACATAGAACAACAGGAGTGTTGTGTTCAAATTTTGATTTTCTCGGGGTTCGTTTGGACATTTTTATACATTAATTGAGTTTTCAATGCATTTAGTGCATAATTCAAATTTGAACTACAGGCACATGCTCTAATGCATATAAATTGGTTGTAAATTTAAATTCGTGTCCTTGGTTGCATGCTTAGGTCCCATGCAAGAAATGGGAATGAATGTCAAACACCCTGCCACTGTCACTCGGCCGCAAACATTGAGATACCTGCTTTTTAAATTCTAGTAAATCCAAATTTTTTTCTGAAATTCATGAAACTTAGCATGCTATCATGAAGCGGCATCAACATGCCGTGGTAAAGTTTTTGTCCCATTTGGGGCAGGTTTGGGTATAAGCTTCTCACAAACCAGAGCTTCTCACAACAAGAGCCTCATGGTTTCGGTAGGGAACGTGCCACCTTTGGGGACGAAACGATATCAGTTGCTTGTTATTGCTTTCATTTTTTTCTCTAGTGTCAACATAGAACAACAGGAGTGTTGTGTTCAAATTTGGAATTTTTCGGGGTTCATTTGGACATTTTTATACATGAATTGAGTTTCCAATGCATTTATGTGCATAATTCAAATTTGAACCACTAGAACATTCTCTAGTGCATATAAATTGATTGAAAATTCAAATCCGTGTCCTTGGTTGCATGCTTAGGTCCCATGCAAGAAATGGGAATGAATGTTAAACACCCTGCCACCATCACTCGGCCGCAAACATTGAGATACCTGCCTTTTAAATTAACCTCATTACCAGCTGTTTGTAAAAGTGATGGACGACAACGTCGCGGGCCCACGAAAAGCGTTACACGCGAGTATCGAGTGTCATGTAGGACAACCAACAACTGCATGTGGCCAAAACATGTATGTATGAAAGGGCTATGTAATGTTTTAAATTAAGAATTCACGACTCTGATGTGGCACCAACTTGCCTAACAAAATGGACAACCCTCACGGTGGCTCACAACTCGTACTATACTGCGAGCCACCCACCACCCCCAGACGCACGCACCCACACACAGACACACCGCGAATCTACCGCAACTACGATGCAGGTTGAATTAATTATCCCGCGGTGAACATATATATGTTACCAAAGGAGGGACGTTTTAATTTGGAAAAAAATCAGAGATCATTGCGACGTCTTAGTACATTAATGATTGATTTTCTACGGGTATAATGTGCAAAAATCAAGTTGGAGCTACATGCACACGTGACAATGCACCTAAATGGATTGCAAAAACACATGTGTCTCACTGGGTGCATGTTTACTCGCCGTACAACAAATTTCAAACAATGAGAATCTTGATTTTTAAATTCTAGTACATCCAAAACTTATTTTGAAGTTCATGAAACTTATCGTGTTGTCATATGGAAACCAATACAAAGTTGCATTGTACTTCTTTTGGTCAGTTTGGGACTAGTTTTGATGTAATCTTTATCTAATTACAAATGGGAGATTATTAATAATCTTTAACCAATATCCGAAACAGATTATTTATTCGAACCGTGAGCGTTAGACCAACAATCAATATGTGCCATGCTTCGGTTAAGCAATAAAGTCGCAGCATTATTCATCCAAATAGAAAAACAATATACATTGGATTATATACAACAAGTCATTAACACACAACGACAACGAGGATACATGTTGGATTATAGATTATTTCCAACAAAACATTCTAGTAAATACTAAAGTTTTTCTCACACAACAAATAACAAAGCGATGAAATGATCTTCAGCTCAACCAATCCTTAGCGTTGGAAACGCTTGCTTTGAACCATAACTGATTCTCTGGGAAGGGCCAGCTATATTCAATCTCGAGACCAACGTAGGACTGATCATCCAGGCTGAAGCGGCCTATAGGACACATATTGTGATAGTGAGGGTAGGGAACCATAGCAATGTCCGAGGTATAGATACAGTTGCTTCTCATAAATGGTAGTAACGTTGTGTCAACAGCAGTTGGATCGTCTTTCACCATCATTGGATAATTTTGTCCAAGGAAGAGCGAGTTTTCTCCAAGACTATCAATACTAAACCAGGAAGAAGGTGTTGGCGCTAGCACACGAGTATCCATCCCGAATAGCCTACAACGGATGTTGGAGTAGGTCCGGAGAGTGCGACCATGGGAGAAAACACCTGCTTCGTTAGGAACATCAGCAATGCCCTGTATACATACAAGAAGAGGTGATCCATCGGAAAAAGTTGTCAGGCGCCACTGAGTATATATGTCCTGCTCGTGATCATCACCATAGTCATCTCCCCCTTGGTTATAAATTTTTTCAAGTGTAGGTGGTGGAATGTTCACAGGACCTTGGAAACACAAGAAGTTTAATTATTAAAGGGAAACTAGCTAACCCACATGCATGTGGATGAAACAATTATAATTACGGTGGAAGACAAACGTACCGAAATCATAAGGATTCAATGCAAAAACAGTGCCACGAGTGGTGGCAGCAAACACAAGACCCTCGTATTGAATTGCATCACAGTACTCATCTGTGTACAGAAATTGATTTTTGAGCAATATCCATCGAGGCGTGGAAGTAAGGATGACAATATGCTTGTCGAAGATAGCAACAACTTCATAGTTCTTGTAATGCCAAGAGCGGTTGGGAACTCGGCAAATTGCTATCTTCCATAGACGACAGTCCCCATGATCGTATTTGAACGTATGTAGATCACCTGTGTGCTCAACCTTAGGGCAGTCTATGATTTTTGGAAGTGGAACCCGGTGACGAGTGTACAGATTCACAAGTTCCCACTCGAAGTTATACCCAATGTAAACGACCCAATCTCCGTTCGAGCTTGCCCAAGCCTTACCCTCAAGCGATGGCATCTTAACATCACACTTATCATTATCAAGCGGCATCAACTTGCACAAGGTGGGGTTTCCGTCGTCCCCACACCGGCGACCGGCGTCATGGCGAAGAAGATAGGGGAGATCAAACCGCTCTTGAACCCTTGGGTTCTTTGCAATGATTTTATTTGTTGAGTCGAGAATGGACTTGAACGAACTTGCCATGCTAGCCGAGGTGATGACATTGCTACGACCAGTGAGTTCCTCCACCACGTCATCTTTTAGATCGGGGCAAGAATAACAGGGTCGTTTCCGGCCTGTTCCCTCCATGGAGATGACGATCAAACAATGGCAAAAGGAAGGGTGAAGGCAAATGGAGGGAGGAAGAGCGTATGCCATCAGTTCCAAATCGAGAGGGAAAGGCGAAAAGGCGGTGGACGGTTGGCGCGGTACACGAAGAGGCTAGTGGGGAGTGTACGGTTCCCACAGAGAGGTCACACACTGACGACAAGGACGTCCTCTTAGACCTAGCACCCGCGCGGGATAGCCTTCGCCCCCACACAAGCGAAGCCACTTCCCACCCCCCACGGTTGGTCCTCCACGCTGCTAAGAGCAAGTACTACAATAATGGGCTTATATCCTGCTTACATGGCAATTTTGCCTATGTGGAGGATATAGACATGAAGGAGTCATGCAACAAGGACAAGCGTGCCTGGCACTCGGCCTGGATGGAGAAACTCGACAAAGCTCACATCGTGTACGCGGCCAAGGAGGTGTACACGTGCTACAACATGTACAGGCGGATCGTTGCCATGAGGAAGTGCCTCCTTCCCTAAAACGGCCAGGGTCCAGCCGGAAGCAGAGCAATATAATGGAAAGCATCATCGCAACAAGAAGTAGATGATCAGATCCTCGTTTCTCCTAGTTTAGTATGCATGTAATTGCTTACTTTGGTGTGCGAAAATGTTATGTGTGTAGTCACTTGTGAAATTGTATGCTTAATTTGGTTGTGCAATGCTGTCTTTTTAAGTATATATATGTTGATGCTCTGTAGACAGAGCAAATCACATCACACACGGACTAAACAATGGAACCCGTTGGTGACGATTTCATCAATCACTGACAATTGTATACCAGCAATCATTTGCTCACAACACACACGGCTTGTTAACAGGAATCGTGTGTGTTGTTATCGGTCTTCCCACACATTTCCGATTACAGACCTTTTTTCTGCATATCACACACATCTTGTTAAGTTTAACCGTTTATGTTCTCTTGGTTCAACGCAAATAGCTCATCCGAGTGAACTGCATGTCATATATCGCACACACCTTCAACTAGCTGCCCGTTTCTATTTTTCCTCCTCATCGCAAACAGTTCATCTGAGTGAACCATATGCTCTACATCGCACACGCCTTCATCTGGCAGCCGTTTCTTTTGTTCACCCTCATTGCAAACAGTTAATTGAACTGAACCGTATGCCATGAATCGCACACTCAACAAAAATATGAACCATGTTTGATGCATCCGTCATCGCAAACATTTTGCACCTTTTTTGATGGTTTTTTTACACCACCGTTTGCTATTATTGCATCGCACACAGTTTCGTCGAAGGGTCTTCGATCGTATTGTCGCGTTAGCAGCATCCTGCAGTAGTGGCATTAATAGAAACTTTTGCATCTAGCAGCAGAATTGTTCAAATTCAGTGGAGCGTGATAAAATTCTGAAATTTTTACACATGATTTTTTTGCGGATGAATTTTTTTACACATGATTGATATACAAATTTCCCACGTTGTGCTAATTTTTAGAATTTTTGGAGTTACAGAAGTATGGTTAAATTCAGAATACTTCAGACTGTCATGTTTTTGACAGATTCTGTTTTCGGTGCATTGTGTGCTTATTTTGATGAATCTATGGATTGTATCGGGGTATAAGCCATGGTAAAGTTAGAATAAAGTAGGTATAATGCAATAATAAAATATGAATGTGTTTCCAACAATACTTAAAGCGGTGATTTGCTTTGTTATACTAACGGATCTCACGGAGGTTTTGTTAAGTTTTGTGTGATTGAAGTTTTCAAGTTTAGGGTGAGATCGCGATGGATGAAGAAATAAGAAGTAAAAAGAGCCTAATATTGGGTATTCCCATGACACCCCAAGGTAATATTCAAGGAGTACCAAGCAACTAAGCTTGGGGATGCCTCAAAAGGCATCCCCTCTTTCTTCTAACGACCATCTTTAATTTCACATGGAGCTCCATTTTTATTCATCACATATCATGAGTTTTTCTTGGATCGTCTTGTATTATATGAGTCTTTTCTTGCTTTGCTTTTTAGTTTATCACAATCATCCTTGCTGGACACACCTATTTGAGAGAGTCATAATGATGCTTTGATTTGTTAGAATTGCTCTATGTGCTTCACTTAAATTTTTTGAGCTATGGAATTGCTATAGTACTTCACTTCTATCTTTTGAGCATGGTGGTGGTTTAATTTTTGAAGAAATACTCTCATGATTCACTTATATTAATTTGAGATTTAGAAATTTTTTGCATAAATATCCTCTCATGCTTCACTTATATTATTTTGAGAGATAAATTTTTTGAAGAAGTATTTATGCTCTCGTGCTTCACTTATATTTGTTTGAGAGCTTTCTATTAGCAATGGTAATTTGCTTAAGATATGAAATTGGTCCTTTAGTGATAAATATTCAAGAGGGATATAATAAAACTTTCATGAAGACCATTGGATATTAAAACTTGATTCCTTGCAATAGTTTTGCGATATGGAGATAGTAATATGTGAGTCATGTTGGTGAGTAATTATGCTTTAGTAAAAATATTGGTGTTAAGGTTTGTGATTCCCTATGCGAGCATGAAAGTCAATAGTTATGCAAAGAAGTTAAATCCTACTTGTGGTGCATTATTCAGTGTTAATTATGTTCAATGCTCATTTATGATCGTTTTTGTTTTTTGGTTGGTTGCTTCTCAATCTATTTGCTAGCCTTTCCTTGTACTAAGCGGGAATACTGCTTGTGCATCCAAATCCTAAACCAAGTTGTGCCAAATAAGTCCACCATATCTACCTACATGCGGTATTTCCATGCCGTTCCAAGTAAGTTTGTATGTGCCAACTCTAATTTTCAAAATGAATTTCCTTTTTGTGTGCCCATGCCACTCATGAAGCGGCAGGGGGTGGCCAATATTTTCCATGCTAGGTATGTTATTCTCAAGATGAGTCTTTATTCACTTGTCATTGAACGAGAGTGTGGCAGGTAATAGGGATGCCCAGTACCGAAATGAAAAAATTTAGTTTCTTTTCTTCTTGTTTGAGTCATAGGAAAAACCATAGTATTAAAGGGGGTCTAGATGAATCATATTTCACATTTCCGAAGTGATGCACAAACCTACTCTAACCTATACACAAAAGCCGCTTCGAGTGAAGCCTTTGGAAATCTCCAATACAGCTGACGCAATTGCTAGCGATAGTGACGAAGTTCATCTGGTCACTGACGAAATTGGTCACGTTGAGGAGTTAGGAGTTTGCCAGTGCGTTCTGCATAAAAGTGAGGAAATCGAGTGCCTCGACGAATTTGAGGGTTCAAATTCCGACCGTTGCTGCGCCACGTGCCAGCTGTCGAGTGGATTCTTATCCTGACAAGGTCGAATCAGAGAAGGGCATTTATGACATTCCATGCGGGGTTGCCCCTGGCTATAAATAGCCGCCCCCACAACCACTTATTGATTGGCTACTCCGAGAGAAACTGACACTTGTCATAAGAGAGCAACCCATCCTTTGACGACTTTGAGAGAATCCTAAGTGAGGAAAAACCCAGCACCAAAGTGATTGAGCATCACTGAAGAGATTGATCTGTGTGATCCGACGCCTGTTACCTTTGAAGACTATCATTCTTCCAGACGGTTATGCGTCAAGTTCTGAGTACACCAAGAGTCATTGTGGTGTGCCGGTGAACAAGTCTGTGAAGGTTTTGGAAGTCTACCTTGAAGACTTACCACGAGTGATTGGGTGAGGACTAAATGACCTTAGCTCAAGAGGAATACGGTGATGATTGTGTGTCATGTGACTTGCGACTCAGCCGCCTCAACCAGACGTATAGTTGATGCAACACCTTGAACTGGTCTACCAAATTCCATTGTCTTCACGGAGCCAACCTGGTTTCAAATTCCTCAACCCTCTCTTACTTTATTCCGTTGCTGATGAATTTGTGATTTGTGCTCTGACGAACTATCTTTCATTTCCTCAATTCATATTCTTCATGCATGTATAAATATTTAATTGCATGTTCTTCACTCTTACATATCCTGATTGCATGTACTCTAATTCTGGGATGACTTTGTTTCCCTTGTGTTTCTATTTCTTCATTCTGATCTTCGTCAAATTCATCAGAGTTTGATGAATTTCTAAAAATCTCCCACTCATCCCCCCTCTAGGAGTAAACATGCACTTTCAATTGGTATCAGAGCAAGGTACTCCCTTGTTCTGTGTAACTTTGGTTTAACCACCTGGAGTTTTAGTTATGTCGACCGCAGGTATGATCAAGGTTTCTGCTGCGTGCCCCATCTTCGATGGCACTGACTATCCTTACTGGAAGAACAACATGCGCATGTATCTTGAGGCAATTGATAACGACCTCTGGTTCATCGTTGAGAATGGCGTTCCTACTATTTCCCCAAGCATCAATGCAACCGATGTGAAGAGATTCAAGCAACTCGACTCTCAAGCGAAGAACAGCATATGTGGACATCTCAACAAAGGGCAGTATGGCTGAGTGAATGCACTGGAAACATCAAAGCTGATCTGGGATAGGCTCTCCAAGGTCAATGAGGGTTTCCACCCAACACGACTCTCGAGTTGTCGTGCTTCACAATCTCTTCAATTGCTTCAAGTGGCTTGATAATGAAAATGTTCAGCAAACTTTCGATCGCCTCACAGACATCTCCAATGAGCTACAAGCACTGGGTGATGCTAACATCACTGCCCACGAGGTGCTGAAGAAATTGCTGAGGTCTCTTGATAACTCCTTTGATACCTTGGCCCTGATGATACAAGAGCGTCCTAACTACAAGTCACTTGATCTCGCTGATATTCTTGAGAGGCTCAATACTCATGAATTTCAACAAGCTGAGAAGAGAGATACGTATGGTCCCAGATATGGTTGACCTCGCGCTCTGAAGGCAAAGGCTAATTCAAAGGCAATTTCTTCATCTGAAGAAGAAGAAGTATCTGAATGCAGTACAGATGATGCTGAGGAAATTGGTAGAGAACTGGATATGCTCGTAAGGAAGTTCCAGAAGTTCTCCAAAAGGAACCGCTTTGGAAAGTCTTCAAAGTATGATTCAAAGAACACTGAAGCTTCTGCTCGTGACTACGACAAAAGAACTTGCCACAAATGCAAGAAGACTGGCCATTACATCGCTTATTTCCCCCTCTAGAAAAAGGGTTCAAATAAGAAAATATCTAGCAAGGATGACGACTCTGATGACAAGAAGAGCAAGTCGTCAAAGTCTTCATCAAAGTCCTCATCAAAGAAGAAAAGCACCTCCGGCAGTGCTCGCGCTTTCATTGGGAAGGAAATGGATTCAGAGGAAGAATCTGAGGAATCTGAGGAGGAATCTGACTCTGGGGTTGCAAGCTTGGCCCTCGCTACGGAGTTCATCAGCAAGTCGATCTTCAACAATGAAGAAAAGGGTAACTCCACCAACACTGAAGACTGTGCTGATGATTATGCTTCCACCTATTGCTTCATGGAAAGAGGTTCCAAGTGAGACTAATGCTTCTACAGGATGATACTCCAAAAGCTACTGAATGGGTTCTGGACAGTGGCCGCACCAATCACATGACTGGTGACAGGAATCTCCTCACCAATGCTCCCCTTACTCCATCTCATCTGATGCATATCACCTACGCTGACAAAGGTAAAAAAGCAAGGTATTGGGTCTAGGTAAGGTTGCTATCTTAAAGGATCGACACATGGAAAAAGTGAATCATGTCGAGTCCTTAGGATACAACCTCATGTCTGTCTCAATGCTTTGTGATCTTGATATGATTGTCATCTTTGGAAAAATATAGATGCATTGTGCTAATGGAATCTGACAAGTCCAAAGTCTTCGAAGGCTTTAGGAGAGGTGATTTGTATATTGTAGATTTCTCTCTAGGTCCTCAACCAGCCACATGCCTACTAGCAAAAGTTTCAGAGTGCTGGCTATGGCATCGACGACTTGGACATGGTGGCATGAGGAATTTTAGCACAACCGTCAAGAAGAAGCATATCAGTGGCGTCGAGGGCGTCAAATTCGTCAAATATCACCTTTGCGCTGCTTGTGAAGCTGGCAAGATGACCAGAGCCAAGCACTCCACAAAGAAAACCATGACCACTATGTTGGGGAACGTAGTAGTTTCAAAAAAATTCCTACGCACACGCAAGATCATGGTGATGCATAGCAATGAGAGGGGAGAGTGTTGTCCACGTACCCTCGTAGACCGAAAGTCGAAGCGTTAGCACAACACGGTTGATGTAGTCGTACGTCTTCACGATCTGACCGATCCAAGTACCGAATGTACGGCACCTCCGAGTTCAGCACACGTTCAACTCGATGACGTCCCACGAACTCTGATCCAGCAGAGCTTTGCGGGAGAGTTCCGTCAGCACAATGGCGTGATGACGGTGTTGATGATGCTACCGACGCAGGGCTTCGCCTAAGCACCGCTACGATATTACCGAGGTGGAATATGGTGGAGGGGGCACCGCACACGACCGGGAGGGATCAACAGATCAACTTGTGTGTCTAGAGGTGCCCCCTGCCCCCGTATATAAAGGAGTGGAGGAGGGGGAGGGCCGGCCCTCTCTAGGCGCGCCCAAGGGGGGAGTCCTACTCTCGGTGGGAGTAGGATTCCCCCTTCCCAAGTTGGAGTAGGAGAGGGAAGGGAAGGAGGAGTAGGAGAGAAGGAAAGGGGGGCCGCACCCCCCAAACCTATTCCTATTCGGCCTCCTGCCCAAAGGGGGGCGCACCAGCCCCTTCTGGGCTGGTGTGCTTCCTTCTTATGGCCCACAAGGCCCATAACTTCTCGCCGGCGAATTCCCGTAACTCTCCGGTACTCCGATAAATACCCGAATCACTCGGAACCTTTCCGATGTCTGAATATAGTCGTCCAATATATCAATCTTTATGTCTCGACCTTTTCGAGACTCGTCGTCATATCCCCGATCTCATCCGGGACTCCGAGCTACCTTCGGTACATCAAAACACATAACTTAAAATATAAATCGTCACCGAACGTTTAAGCGTGCGGACCCTACGGGTTCAGAACTATGTAGACATGACCGAGACATGTCTCCGATCAATAACCAATAGCAGAATCTAGATGCTCATATTGGCTCCCACATATTCTAAGAAGATCTTTATCGGTCAAACCGCATAACAACATACGTTGTTCCCTTTGTCATCGGTATGTTACTTGCCCGAGATCTGATCGTCGGTATCTCAATACCTAGTTCATTCTTGTTACTGGCAAGTCTCTTTATTCGTTATGTAATGCATCATCCTGCAACTAACTCATTAGTCAAATTGCTTGCAAGGCTTATAGTGATGTGCATTACTGAGAGGGCCCAGAATACCTCTCCGACAATCGGAGTGACAAATCCTAATCTTGAAATACGCCAACTCAACAAGTCCCTTCGGAGACACCTGTAGAGCTCCTTTATAATCACCCAGTTACGTTGTGACGTTTGGTAGCACACAAAGTGTTCCTCCGGTAAACGGGAGTTGCATAATCTCATAGTCATAGGAACATGTATAAGTCATGAAGAAAGCAATAGCAACATACTAAACGATCAAGTGCTAAGCTAACGGAATGGGTCAAGTCAATCTCATCATTCTCTAATGATGTGATCCCGTTAATCAAATGACAACTCATGTCCATGGCTAGGAAACTTAACCATCTTTGATTCAACGAGCTAGTCAAAGAGAGGCATACTAGTGACACTTTGTTTGTCTATGTATTCACACATGTACTAAGTTTCCGGTTAATACAATTCTAGCATGAATAATAAACTTTTATCATGAAATAAAGAAATAAATAATAACTTTATTATTGCCTCTAGGGCATATTTCCTTCAGTCTCCCACTTGCACTAGAGTTAATAATCTAGTTCACATCATCATGTGATTTAACACCAATATTCACATCTGTATGTGATTAACACCCATAGTTCACATCGTCATGTGATCAACACCCCAAAGGGTTTACTAGAGTCAATAATCTAGTTCACATCGATATGTGATTAACACCCAAAGAGTACTAAGGTGTGATCATGTTTTGCTCATGAGAGAAGTTTAGTCAACGGGTGTGTCACATTCAGAGCCGTATGTATTTTGCAAAATATTCTATGTCTACAATGCTCTGCACGGAGCTACTCTAGCTAATTGCTCCCACTTTCAATATGTATCCAGATTGAGACTTAGAGTCATCTGGATCGGTGTAAAAGTTTGCATCGACGTAACTCTTTACGACGAACTCTTTATCACCTTTATAACCGAGAAATATTTCCTTAGTCCTTTAAGGATATTCTTGACCGCTGTCTAGTGATCTACTTCTAGATAAAAAAATTGTAATCCCTTGCCAAACTCAGAGCAAGGTATACAATAGGTCTGGTACACAGCATAGCATACTCCATAGAACCTATGACTATGGCATAGGGAATGACTTTCATTCTCTTTCTATTTTCTGCCGTGGTCGGGCTTTGAGTCTTACTCAACTTCACACCTTGCAACTCAGGCAAGAACTCCTTCTTTGACTGTTCCATTTTGAACTACTTCAAAAATCTTATCAAGGTATGTACTCATTGAAAAATCTTATCAAGCGTCTTGATCTATCTATATAGATCTTGATGCTCAATGTGTAAGCAGCTTCACCGAGGTCTTTCTTTGAAAAACTCTTATTCAAGTATCCTTTTATGCTATCCAGAATTTCTATATCATTTCCAATCAACAATATGTCATCTACATATAATTAGAAATGCTACAGAGCTCCCACTCACTTTCTTTGTAAATATAGGCTTCTCCAAAAGTATGTATAAAACCATATGCTTTGATCAACTCATCAAAGCGTATATTCCAACTCCGAGATGCTTGCACCAGTCCATAGATGGATCGCTGGAGCTTGCACATTTTGTTAGCACCTTTAGGATTGACAAAACCTTCTGGTTGCATCATGTACAACTCTTCTTTAATAAATCCATTAAGGAATGCAGTTTTGACATCCATTTGCCAGATTTCATAAAATGTGGCAATTGCTAACATAATTCGGACAGACTTAAGCATCGATACGAGTGAGAAAATCTCATTGTCTTCAACACCTTGAACTTGTCGAAAAACCTTTTGTGACAAGTCGAGCTTTGTAGATAGTAACACTACTATCAGCGTCTGTCTTCCACCTGAAGATCCATTTATTTTCTATGGCTTGCCGATCATCGGGCAAGTCCACCAAAGTCCACACTTTGTTCTCATACATGGATCCTATCTCAGATTTCATGGCCTCAAGCCATATTGTGGAATCTGGGCTCATCATCGCTTCCTCATAGTTCGTAGGTTCATCATGGTCTAGTAACATGACCTCCAGAATAGGATTACCGTACCACTCTAGTGTGGATCTTTACTCTGGTTGACCTACGAGGTTCGGTAGTAACTTGATCTGAAGTTTCATGATCAATATCATTAGCTTCCTCACTAATTGGTGTAGGAATCACTGGAACTGATTTCTATGATGAACTACTTTCCAATTTGAGAGAAGGTACAAATTACCTTATCAAGCTCTACTTTCCTCCCACTCACTTCTTTCGAGAGAAACTCCTTCTCTAGAAAGGATCCATCTTAGCAATGAATATCTTGCCTTCGGATCTGATAGAAGGTGTACCCAACAGTTTCCTTTGGGTATTCTATGAAGACGCACTTCTCCGATTTGGGTTCGAGCTTATCAGGTTGAAACTTTTTCACATAAGCATCACGGCCCCAAACTTTAAGAAACGACAACTTTGGTTTCTTGCCAAACCGCAGTTCATAAGGCGTCGTCTCAATGGATTTTGATGGTTCCCTATTTAGAGTGAATGCAACTATCTCTAATGCATAACCCCAAAACGATAGTGGTAAATTGTTAAGATACATCATAGATCGCACCATATCGAATAAAGTGCGATTACGACGTTCAGACACACCATTACGTTGTGGTGTTCCATGTGGCGTGATCTGTGAAACTATTCCACATTGTTTTTACATGAAGGCCAAACTCGTAACTCAAATATTCTCCTCTACGATCAAATCGTAGAAACTTTATTTTCTTGTTACGATGATTCTCCACTTCACTCTGAAATTCTTTGAACTTTTCAAATGTTTCAGACTGGTGCTTCATTAAGAAGATATACTCATATCTGCTCAAATCATGTGTGAAGGTCAGAAAATAACGATACCCGCCACAAGCATCAACACTTATTGGACCGCATACATTGGTATGTATTATTTCCAACAAGTCAGTAGCTCGTTCCATTCTTCCGGAGAACGGAGTTTTAGTCGTCTTGCCCAAAAGGCACAGTTCGCAAGCATCAAATGATTCATAACCAAGTGATTCCAAAAATCCATCTTTATGGAGTTTCTTCATGCGCTTTGCACCGATATGACCCAAACGGCAGTGCCACAAATAAGTTGCACTATCATTATCAACTTTGCATCTTTTGGCATCAATATTATGAATATGTGCATCACTACGATCAAGATCCAACAAACTATTTTCATTGGGTGTATGACCATCGAAGGCTTTATTCATGTAAACAGAACAACAATTATTCTATGACTTTAAATGAATAACTGTATTGCAATAAACATGATCAAATCATATGCATGCTCAACGCAAATGCCAAATAACATTTATTTAGGTTTAACACTAATCCCGAAAGTATAGGGAGTGTGCGATGATGATCATATCAATCTTGGAACCACATCCAACACACATCGTCACTTCACCCTCAACTAGTCTTTGTTTATTCTGTAACTACTGTTTCGAGTTACTAATTTTTAGCAACCTAACAAGTATCAAATACCCTGGGGCTACTATAAACACTAGTAAGGTACACATCAATAACCTGTATATCAAATATACCCTTGTTCACTTTGCCATCCTTCTTATCCACCAAATATTCAGGGCATTTGTGCTTCCAGTGACCATTTCCTTTGCAGTAGAAGCACTCAGTTTTAGGCTTTGGTCCAGCTTTGGGCTTCTTCGCAGGAGTGACAACTTGCTTGCCATTCTACTTGAAGTTCCCTTTCTTTCCCTTTTCCCTTTTCTTGAAACTAGTGGTCTTGTTAATCATCAACACTTGATGCTCTTTCTTGATTTCTACCTTCATCGATTTCATCATCACGAAAAGCTCGGGAAACGTTTTCGTCATCCCTTGCATACTATAGTTCATCACGAAGTTCTACTAACTTGGTGATGGTGACTAGAGAACTCTGTCAATCACTATCTTATCTGGAAGATTAACTCCCACTTGATTCAAGTGATTGTAGTACCCAGACAATCTGAGCACATGCTCACTAGTTGAGCAATTCTCCTCCATCTTTTAGCTATAGAACTTGTTGGAGACTTCATATCTCTCAACTCGGGTATTTGCTTGAAATATTAACTTCAACTCCTGGAACATGTCATATGGTCCATGACGTTCAAAACGTCTTTGAAGTCCCGATTCTAAGCCGTTAAGCATGGTGCACTAATCTATCAAGTAGTCATCATATTGAGCTAGCCAAAACGTTCATGACGTCTGCATCTCCTCCTGCAATAGGTCTGTCACCTAGCGGTGCATCAAGGACATAATTCTTCTGTGCAGTAATGAGGATAAAACCTCAGATCACGGACCCAGTCCGCATCATTGCTACTATCATCTTTCAACTTAGTTTTCTCTAGGAACACATATAATACATAGGGAAGCAACAACGCAAGCTATTGACCTACAACTTTATTTGCAAAATACTATCAGGACTAAGTTCATGATAAATTAAAGTTCAATTAATCATATTACTTAAGAACTCCCACTTAGATAGACATCCCTCTAATCATCTAAGCGATCACGTGATGCAAATCAACTAAACCATGTCCGATCATCACGTGAGATGGAGTAGTTTTCAATGGTGAACATCACTATGTTGATCATATCTACTATATGATTCACGCTCAACCTTTCGGTCTCAGTGTTCCAAGGCCATATCTGCATATGCTAGGCTCGTCAAGTTTAACCTGAGTATTCTGCGTGTGCAAAATTGTCTTACACCCGTTGTATTTGAACGTAGAGCTTAGCACACCCGACCATCACGTGGTGTCTCGGCGTGAAGAACTTTCGCAACGGTGCATACTCAGGGAGAACACTTATACCTTGAAATTTAGTGAGAGATCATCTCATAATGCTACCGTTGAAGTAAGTAAAATAGGATGTATAAAAGATAAACATCATATGCTATCAAAATATGCGACATGATATGGCCATGATCATCTTGCGCCTTTGATCTCCATCTCCAAAGTACTGTCATGATCTCTATCGTCACCGGCATGACACCATGATCTCCATCATCTTGATCTATATCAATGTGTCATTACATGGTCGTCTCGCCAACTATTTCTCTTGCAACTATTGCTATTGCATAGCGATAAAGTAAAGCAATTATTTGGCGCTTGCATCTTATGCAATAAAGAGACAACCATAAGACTTCTGCCAGTTGCCGATAACTTCAACAAAACATGATCATTTCATACAACAACTTACGTCTTGACCATATCACATAACAACATGCCCTACAAAAACAAGTTAGACGTCCTCTACTTTGTTGTTGCAAGTTTTACATGGCTGCTACGGGCTGAGCAAGAACTGTTCTTACCTATGCATCAAAACCACAACGATATTTCATCAAGTTAGTGCCGTTTTAACCTTCTCAAGGACCTGACGTAGCCACACTCGGTTCAAATAAAGTTGGAGAAACTGACACCTGCTAGCCACCTGTGTGCAAAGCACGTCGGTAGAACCAGTCTCGCGTAAGCGTACGCGTAATGTCGGTCCGGGCCGCTTCATCCAACAATACCGCTGAACCAAAGTATGACATGCTGGTAAGCAGTATGACCTGTATCGCCCACAACTCACTTGTGTTCTACTCGTGCATATAATATCTACGCATAAAACCAGGCTCTGATACCACTGTTGGGGAACGTAGTAATTTCAAAAAAAAATCCTACGCACACGCAAGATCATGGTGATGCATAGCAACGAGAGGGGATGTCCACGTACCCTCGTAGACCAAAAGCGAAAGTGTTAGCACAACGCGGTTGATGTAGTCGTACGTCTTCACGATCCGATTGATCTAAGTACCGAATGTACGGCACCTCCGAGTTCAGCACATGTTCATCTCGATGACGTCCCACGAACTCCGATCCATAAGAGCTTTGGGGGAGAGTTCCGTCAGCACGACGGCGTGATGACGGTGTTCATGATGCTACCGATGCAGGGCTTCGCCTAAGCACCGCTACGATATTACCGAGGTGGAATATGGTGGAGGGGGGCACCGCACACGGCTGGGAGAGATCAACAGATCAACTTGTGTGTCTAGAGGTGCCCCCCTGATACGTCTCCAATGTATCTATAATTTTTGATTGTTCCATGCTATTATATTACCCCTTTTGGATGTTTATGGGCTTTATTTTACACATTTATATCATTTTTTGGGACAAACCTACTAGCCGGAGGCCCAGCCCATATTGTTGTTTTTTGCCTATTTCGGTATTTCAAAGAAAAGGAATATCAAACGGAGTCCAAATGGAATGAAACCTTCGGGAGCATGATTTTTGGAACGAACGTGATCCAGAGGACTTGGAGTGCAAGTCAAGAAGCTAACGAGGCTCCCACGAGATAGGAGGGCCCCCCCTATAGGGCGCGCCCCCTGTCTCGTGGGCCCCTCGGGCGTCCACCGACGTACTTCTTCCTCCTATATATACCTACGTACCCCGAAAACATCTAGGAGCAGGACGAAACACAATTTCCACCACCGTAACCTTCTGTATCCGCGAGATCTCATCTTGGAGCCTTCACCGGCACTCTGCCGGAGGGGGAATCGACCACGGAGGGCTTCTACATCAACACCCTAGCCCCTTCGATGAGTTGTGAGTAGTTTACCACAGACCTACGGGTCCATATTTATTAGCTAGATGACTTCTTCTCTCTTTTTGGATCTCAATACAATGTTCTCCCCCTCTCTTGTGGAGATCTATTCGATGTAAACTCTTTTTGCGGTGTGTTTGTTGAGATCCGATGAATTGTGGGTTTATGATCAAGTTTATCTATGAATAATATTTGAATCTTCTCTGAATTTTTTTATGTGTGATTGAGTTATCTTTGCAAGTCTCTTCGAATTATCAGTTTGGTTTGGCCTACTAGATTGATCTTTCTAGCCATGGGAGAAGTGCTTAGCTTTGGGTTCAATCTTGCGGTGTCCTTACCCAATGACAGAAAGGGTTGCAAGGCACGTATTGTATTGTTGCCATCGAGGATAACACGATGGGGTTTATATCATGTTGCTTGAGTTTATCCCTCTACATCATGTCATCTTACTTAATGCGTTAATCTATTCTTAGGAACTTAATACTCTAGATGCAGGCAGGAGTCGGTCGATGTGTGGAGTAATAGTAGTAGATGCAGGCAGGAGTCGGTCTACTTGTTGCGGACGTGATGCCTATATACATGATCATGCCTAGATAATCTCATAATTATTCCCTTTTCTATCAATTGCTCGACAGTAATTTGTTCACCCACCATAATACTTATGCTATCTTGAGAGAAGCCACTTGTGAAACCTATGGCCCCGGGTCTATATCTTATCATATTTGCTTTCAATTTACTTCTATTTGCATCTTTACTTTTTGCATCTATATTATAAAATACCAAAAATATATTTATCTTATCTTACTATCTTTATTAGATCTCACTTTCGCAAGTGGCTGTGAAGGGATTGACAACCCCTTTATTGCGTTGGTTGCAAGTTCTTTGTTTGTTTGTGTAGGTGCGTGGGACTTTTGAGGAGCCTCCTACTGGATTGATACCTTGGTTCTCAAAAACTGAGGGAAATACTTACGCTAGTATTGCTGCATCACCCTCTCCTCTTCGAGGAAAACCAACGCAAGCTCAAGACGTAGCAAGAAGGATTTCTGGCGCCGTTGCCGGGGAGGCTTCCACCAAGTCAACTCAAGATTCGACCTCCCGCCAACGTGCAATTTCTGGTGCCATTGCCCGGGAGGCCTTCGCTCAAGTCAATACATACCAAGTACCCATCACAAACCCATCTGCCTCGCATTTACATTATTTTCCATTTGCCTCTCGTTTTCCTCTCCCCCACTTCACCCTTCCCGTTTTATTCGCCCTCTCTTCCTAATCTCCTCCTCTCTTTTCGCTTGCCTTTTTCTGTTAGCTTGTGTGCTTGTTTGACCTTATGGCTTCGCCTAAGTGTTCTGACCACCTTCACAGAAGGATGGAAGAGATTGAATCAAATATTAGAAGCTTTATGAATTTGCAATTTGAGCATAATAATTTCTTTAGAAAAGAGCTGAAGGAACAAAAAGGATTTTTGTGGTTTATGAACAAAGAGCTTGATGATATGAATAAAGAATTTTATGGTGTTAATGCTCAAATTACCCGGCTTAAAAATGCTATAGCCAAAATTTCTGATAAGCAAGCCACCTTAGTCAATAAGATGGCCGCTAAAGCAGAAAACTTACATGAAAATAATGATAAGGATCTTAAAGTTATTGATGCGTCTCCTATTAGATCTATGTTTTGCAATATGAATTTTGATGATTATGGGACTGATGATGAGTCAACTTTACCTAGAAGGCGTCCCAAGAATTCGGACTTTTTAGATCTTGTTGCTAAATTTGGTAAAAGTGGGATTGGAGAGGTCACAACTTTAAATAGCATTGAACCCACTATCTCGGATTTCAACGATTTTGATTATGATAATTTTTCTTTAGAAGGTTGTATTTCCTTGTTGCAATCCGTTGTTAATTCTCCTCATGCTTATAGTCAAAATAATGCTTTTACCAAACATATCGTTGATGCTTTGATGCAATCTTATGATGAAAAACTTAATTTGGAAGTTTCTATACCTAGAGAACTTAATGATGAGTGGGAACCTACTATAAAGATTAGAATTAAAGATCATGAGTGTTTTGCTTTGTGTGATTTGGGTGCTACTGTTTCCACGATTCCGAAAACTTTATGTGATATTCTAGGTTTCCATGATCTTGATGATTGCTCTTTAAATTTGCACCTCGCAGATTCCACCATTAAAAAGCCAATGGGAAGGATCAATGATGTTCCTATTGTTGCAAATAGAAATTTGGTGCCCGTGGATTCTATCGTTCTTGATATAGATTGCAATCTTTCTTGCCCTATTATTCTTGGTAGACCTTTCCTTAGAACAATTGGCGCGATTATTGAGATGAAGGAAGGGAATATTAGATTCCAATTTCCATTAAAGAAAGGCATGGAGCACTTTCCAAGAAAGAAATTCAAATTACCTTATGAATCTATCATGTGGGCTACTTATGAATTTATTGCCAAAGATGGCACTCGTTAGATCTATCTTCGCTTTTATGCCTAGCTAGGGGCGTTAAACGATAGCGCTAGTTGGGAGGCAACCCAATTTTCTTTATGTTTTCTGTTTTTGCTCCTGCTTAGTAATAAATCTTGCATCTACCTTATGTTTCGATGTGTTCTTATTTTTCAATTAGTGTTTGTGCCAAGTAGAACCTATAGGATGACCAACGATGATAGTTGATTTGATTCTGCTGAAAAACAGAAACTTTGCGCGCATGAATATAATTTTGTTAAATCACAGGAAAGTGCTTTTGCATTTATTATTTTTGCTACAGATTCATAAACAAATTGTCCAGGACTTCCTATTTTGGTAGGAGTTTTAGAGTTCCAGAAGTTTGCGTTAGTTACAGATTGCTACAGACTGTTCTGTTTTTGACAGATTCTGTTTTTCGTGTGTTGTTTGCTTATTTTTCTGCATCTATGGCTAGTAAAATAGTTTATAAACCATACAGAAGTTGGAATACAGTAGGTTTAACACCAAAATAAATAAAGAATGAGTTCATTACAGTACCTTATGTGGTGGTTTTGTTTTCTTTCACTAACGGAGCTTATAAGATTTCCTGTTGAGTTTTTTGTTGTGAAGTTTTCAAGTTTTGGGTAAAGCTTTTATGGACTATGGAATAAGGAGTGGCAAGAGCCTAAGCTTGGGGATGCCCAAGGCACCCCAAGATATTCAAGAATAGCCACAAGCCTAAGCTTGGGGATGCCCCGGGAAGTCATCCCCTCTTTCGTCTTCGTTCATTGGTAACTTTACTTGGAGCTATATTTTTATTCGCCACATGATATGTGTTTTGCTTGGAGCATCGTGTATTATATTAGTCTTTGCTTTTTAGTTTACCACAATCATCCTTTCTGTACACACCTTTTGGGAGAAGCCTATTTGATTAGAGTTTGCTAGAATACTCTATGTGTTTCACTTATATCTTTTGAGCTTGATAGTTTTTGCTCTAGTGCTTCACTTATATCTTTTAGAGCACGGTGGTGACTTAATTTTGTAGAAATTATTAGTCTCTCATGCTTCACTTATATTATTTTGAGAGTATTTTATAACAGCATGGTATTTGCTATGGTTATAAAATTGGTCCTAGAATGGTAGGCATCCAAGTTGGGTATAATAAAACTATCGTAGGAAGTGAATTGGATGCTATGATCAATTTGATACTTGATAATTGTTTTGAGATATGGAGGTAGTGATATTAAAGTCATGCTAGTTGGGTGATTATGAATTTAAAGAATGCTTGTGTTGAAGCTAGCAAGTCCCGTAGCATGCACGTATGGTTAAAGTTGTGTAACAAATTTGAAACATGAAGTGTACCTGGCTTGTGCATCCTTATGAGTGGCGGTCGGGGACGAGCGATGGTCTTTTCCTACCAATCTATCCCCCTAGGAGCATGCGCATAGTAGTTGATTTTTGATGACTTCTAAATTTTTGCAATAAGTATATGAGTTCTTTTGACTAATGTTGAGTCCATGGATTATATGCACGTTTACCTTTTCGCCTTTGCTAGCCTCTTCGGTACCGTGCATTGCCCTTTCTCACCTTGAGAGTTGGTGCAAACTTCGCCGGTGCATCCAAACCCCGTGATACGATACGCTCTATCACACATAAAACTCCTTATATCTTCCTCAAAACAGCCACCATACCTACCTACTATGGCATTTCCATAGCCATTCCGAGATATATTGCCATGCAACTTTCCACCGTTCCGTTCATCATCATCATGACATACTTTACTTTTGTCATATTGCCATTGCATGATCACGTAGTTGGCATCGTATTTGTGGCAAAGCCACCATGCATTATTTTTCATACATGTCACTCTTGATTCATTGCACCATCCCGGTACACCGCCGGAGGCATTCATATAGAGTCATATCTTGTTCTAGTTTCGAGTTGTAATTCATATGTTGTAATCAATAGAAGTGTGATGATCATCATTATTAGAACATTGCCCAAAGAAAAAAAAAAGAAAGGCCAAAAAAAGAAAGGCCCAAAAAAAAGAAAATAAAGAAAATAAATAAAAATGGCAATGTTACCATCTCTTTTTCCACACTTGTGCTTCAAAGAAGCACCTTGTTCTTCATGTAGTAAGTCTCATATATTGTGCTTCAAAGTAGCACCATGTTTTTCATATAGTGAGTCTCATAAGTTGTCTTTTTCATACTAGTGGGAATTTTTCATTATATAACTTGGCTTGTATATTCCTACGATGGGCTTCCTCAAATGCCCTAGGTCTTTGTGAGCAAGCAAGTTGGATGCACACCCACTAATTTTCTTTCGTTGTGCATTCATTTATAGCTCTAGTGCATCCGTTGCATGGCAATCCCTACTCCTCATGTTGACATTAATTTATGGGCATCTCCATAGCCCATTGATTATCCTCGTCAATGTGAGACTTTCTCTTTTTGTCTTCTCCACACAATCTCCATCATCATATTCTATTCCACCCATAGTGCTATATCGATGGCTCACGCTCATGTATTGCGTCAAGGTTGAAAAAGTTTGAGATTATTTAAGTATGAAACAATTGCTTGGCTTGTCATCGGGGGTATAGAAGTTGGGAACATCTTTGTGTGACGAAAATGAAGCATAGCCTAACTATATGATTTTGTAGGGATGAACTTTCTTTTGCCTTTTATTTTGAGAAGACAGGATTACTTTGATTAGTATGCTTGAAGTGTTACTATTTCTTTTATCAATATGAACTTTTATTTTGAATCATTTGGATCTGAATATTCATGCCACAATAAAGAAAATTACATTATGAATTATGCTAGGTAGCATTCCACATCAAAAATTCTCTTTTTATCATTTACCTACTCGAGGACGAGCAGGAATTAAGTTTGGGGATGATTGATACGTCACCAACGTATCTATAATTTTTGATTGTTCCATGCTATTATATTACCCCTTTTGGATGTTTATGGGCTTAATTTTACACATTTATATCATTTTTTGGGACTAACCTACTAACCGGAGGCCCATCCCATATTGCTGTTTTTTTGCCTATTTCAGTATTTCATAGAAAAGGAATATCAAACGGAGTCCAAACGGAATGAAACCTTCGGGAGCGTGATTTTTGGAACGAACGTGATCCAGAGGACTTGGAGTGCAAGTCAAGAAGCTGCCGAGGCTCCCACGAGATAGGTGGGCGCCCCCCTATAGGGCGCGCCCCCTTGTCTCGTGGGCCCCTCGGGTGTCCACCGACGTACTTCTTCCTCCTATATATACCTACGTACCCCGAAAACATCCAGGAGCAGGACGAAACACAATTTCCACCACCGTAACCTTCTGTATCCACGAGATCTCATCTTGGAGCCTTCGCCGGCACTCTGCCAGAGGGGGAATCGACCATGGAGGGCTTCTACATCAACACCCTAGCCCCTCCAATGAGTTGTGAGTAGTTTACCATAGACCTACGGGTCCATAGTTATTAGCTAGATGGATTCTTCTCTCTTTTTGGATCTCAATACAATGTTCTCCCCCTCTCTTGTGGAGATCTATTCGATGTAAACTCTTTTTGCGGTGTGTTTGTCGAGATCCGATGAATTGTGGGTTTATGATCAAGTTTATCTATGAACAATATTTGAATCTTCTCTGAATTCTTTTATGTGTGATTGAGTTATCTTTGCAAGTCTCTTCGAATTATCAGTTTGGTTTGGCCTACTAGATTGATCTTTCTTGGCATGGGAGAAGTGCTTAGCTTTGGGTTCAATCTTGCGGTGTCCTTACCCAGTGACAAAAAGGGTTGCAAGGCACGTATTGTATTATTGCCATCGAGGATAACAAGATGGGGTTTATATCATATTGCTTGAGTTTATCCCTCTACATCATGTCGTCTTGCTTAAAGCGTTACTCTGTTCTTATGAACTTAATACTCTAGATGCAGGCAGGAGTCGGTCAATGTGTGGAGTAATAGTAGTAGATGCAGGTAGGAGTTGGTCTACTTGTCGCGGACGTGATTCCTATATACATGATCATGCCTAGATAATCTCATAATTATTCGCTTTTCTATCAATAGCTCGACAGTAATTTGTTCACCCACCGTAATACTTATGCTATCTTGAGAGAAGCCACTAGTGAAACCTATGGCCCCCGGGTCTATATCTTATCATATTTGCTTTTTTACTTCTATTTGCATCTTTACTTTTTGCATCTATATTATAAAATACCAAAAATATATTTATCTTATCTTACTATCTTTATTAGATCTCACTTTCGCAAGTGGCCGTGAAGGGATTGACAACCCCTTTATTGCGTTGGTTGCGAGTTCTTTGTTTGTTTGTGTAGGTGCGTGGGACTTTTGAGGAGCCTCCTACTGGATTCTCAAAAACTGAGGGAAATACTTACGCTACTATTACTGCATCACCCTCTCCTCTTCGAGGAAAACCAACGCAAGCTCAAGATGTAGCGTCCCCTGCCCCCGTATATAAAGGAGTGAAGGAGGGGGAGGGCCAGCCCTCTCTAGGCGCGCCCAAGGGGGGATTCCTACTCCCGGTGGGAGTAGGATTCCCCCTTCCCAAGTTGGAGTAGGAGAGGGAAGGGAAGGAGTAGGAGAGAAGGAAAGGGGGGCCGCACCCCCCAAACCTATTCTTATTCGGCCTCCTGCCCAAAGTGGGGCACACCAGCCCCTTGTGGGCTGGTGTGCTTCCTTCTTATGACCCATAAGGCCCATAACTTCTCCTTGGTGAATTCCCGTAACTCTCCGGTACATCGATAAATACCCGAATCACTCGGAACCTTTCCGATGTCCGAATATAGTCGTCCAATATATCGATCTTTACGTCTCGACCAATTTGAGACTCCTCGTCATATCCCCGATCTCATCCGGGACTTCGAGATACCTTCGGTACATCAAACACATAACTCATAATATAAATCATCACCGAACGTTTAAGCGTGCGGACCCTATGGGTTCGAGAACTGTGTAGACATGACCGAGACATATCTCCGATCAATAACCAATAGCAGAATCTGGATGCTCATATTGGCTCCCACATATTCTAAGAAGATCTTTATCGGTCAAACCGCATAACAACATACGTTGTTCCCTTTGTCATTAGTATGTTACTTGTCCGAGATTTCGATCATCGGTATCTCAATACCTAGTTCAATCTCGTTACCGGCAAGTCTCTTTACTCGTTATGTAATGCATCATCCCGCAACTAACTCATTAGTCACATTGCTTGCAAGGCTTTTAGTGATGTGCATTACCGAGAGGGCCCAGAGATACCTCTCCGACAATCGGAGTGACAAATCCTAATCTCGAAATACGCCAACTCAACAAGTCCCTTCGGAGACACCTGTAGAGCTCCTTTATAATCACCCAGTTACGTTGTGATGTTTGGTAGCACACAAAGTGTTCCTCCGGTAAACGGGAGTTGCATAATCTCATAGTCATAGGAACATGTATAAGTCATGAAGAAAGCAATAGCAACATACTAAACGATCAAGTGCTAAGCTAACGGAATGGGTCAAGTCAATCTCATAATTCTCTAATGATGTGATCCCATTAATCAAATGACAACTCATGTCCATGGCTAGGAAACTTAGCCATCCTTCATTCAACAAGCTAGTCAAGTAGAGGCATACTAGTGACACTTTGTTTGTCTATGTATTCACACATGTACTAAGTTTCCGGTTAATACAATTCTAGCATGAATAATAAACATTTATCATGAAATAAAGAAATAAATAATAACTTTATTATTGCCTCTAGGGCATATTTCCTTCACACTACTCATCCCTTTGAATTACTTCACATGGATCTCTTTGGTCCCACTCATTATGCTACACTAACCAATGCCGCATCACTCTATGGATTCGTCATTGTTGATGACTATTCTCGTTGCACCTGGGTGCATATCATTACCTTCAAGACTGAAGTGCATGGCATCTTTAGACGATTCGCAAGCCTTGCCGTGACAATTTATGGCATCAAGATCAAGCATATCAGAAGCGACAACGGCACCGAGTTCAAGAACACAGACCTTGATGACTATCTTCATGAACTTGGTATCACTCATGAACACTGATACGTCTCCAATGTATCTATAACTTTTGATTATTCCATGATGTCATATTATCATTCTTGGATGTTTTACAATCATTTATAGCAACTTTATATCATTTTTTGGAAATAACCTATTGACATAGTGCCCAGTGCCAGTTGCTATTTTTGCTTGTTTTTTTAAATCACAGAAAATCAATACCAAACAGAGTCCAAACACAGCAACAATTTTGGAGAATTTATCAGGATCAGAAGACACAAGATGGCCCAAAGAAGTACCATCGGGGTGCCCCGAAGGGGGTAAAATCCACTTGGGCATGCCTGGGGGCCCAGGCGCGCCCTTGTGGGTTCTGCCCACCTCGGTGGCCTCCCGCACTGCCTCTTCACTTTGTAGATACCCAAATATTCCAGAAACCCTAGGGAAGTCAACTAAACACAATTCCAGCCGCCGCAAGTTCCAGAACCACGAGATCCAATCTACACACCATCACGGAGGGGTCCATCATCCTCATTAGTGCCTCTCCGATGATGCGTGAGTAGTTCTTCATAGACCTACGGGTCCGTAGGAAGTAGCTAGATGGCTTCCTCTCTCTCTCTCTCTCTTTCGATTCTCAATACAATGGTATCTTGGAGATCTATTTGATGTAACTCTTTTTTGCGGTGTGTTTGTTGGGATCCGATGAACTTTGACTTTATTATCAGATCTATTTATCCATGAAAGTTATTTGAGTTCTGATCTCTTATATGCATGATTATTTATAGCCTCGTATTTCTTCTTCAAATCTTTGGTTTAGTTAGGCCAACTACATCGATTTTTCTTGCCATGGGAAGAGGTGCTTTATGATGGCTTCGGTCGTGCGATGTTCTTTCCCAGTGACAGATGGGGCAGCAAGACACGTATTGATCGTTGCTATTAAGGTTATCAAGATGGGGTCTATTCCTATTCCTACATGAATACATCTTGTCTACATCATGTCATCGTTCTTATTGCATTACTCTGTTTCTCCATGAACTTAATAAACTAGATGCATGCTGGATAGCGGTCGATATGTGGAGTAATAGTAGTAGATGCAGGCAGGAGTCGGTCTACTAATCTTGGATGTGATGCATATATATTGGTCATTGCCTGGATATCGTCATAATTATTTGAGGTTTTATCAATTCCCAACAGTAATTTGTTTACCCACCGTGTGCTATTTCTCGAGAGAAGCCACTAGTGAAATCTACTACCCCCGGGTCTATTCTTTATCATATTTGCTTTCCGGCCTATTTTTTACCTTCAAGATTTTTTTATTTGCTTTTATTTTCAGATCATTATTCCAAAAATCAAAATATGCTTTGCTGCATATTTTATTTGCATCTTTTATCTCGCGTTTATTCGAGATCTATTTATCCAATCTATCACAATTTTATCCCGTCAACTTGACAATTTCCTACGCCGTTACCTGTAAGAGGGTTTGACAACCCCTCATAAGCGCCGGGTTCCAAGTATTTTGTTCTTTGTGTGGAGGTATCGTTTACATAGTGTTGCTTGGTTCTCCTACTAGATTGATACCTTGGTTTCATAATTGAGGGAAATAACTATCGTAGCTGTGTTCCATCATCCCTTCCTCTTTGGGTATATACCGACGTAGTTCAAGTGGCATCAAAAGGAATTTCTCGCGCTGTTGCTGGGGAGGATCAAGTCAAGATAGTCTCCCGACAACTTGCCAATTTCTAGCACCGTTGCCGGGGAGACATCATCAACACCTATCAGGTTCCTAGTCGCAAATCTCATCTCCTTGCAATTTAAATTATTTTTCATTTTCCTCTCGTTTTCATCTCCCCCACTTCACAAAAATTTGCCTTTTCATTCGCCATCTTTTTCGTTCGCCGTTTTCTATTTAAATCTATCTTTTGCTTGAACTTGTCATCATCAGTGATTTCAGTATGGCAGAAACAGATGATGGTCTAACTCCTAAAATTGGACGATCGAGTAATCTGAATGCTAAAACTTTTGTTTTGGGGCAAGGGAATGTTATGGGAAAAGAACATATCCAAGAATTTTTTTAATTGTCCTGGAAATTTGACTCTTGATGATGCTCCTATTCTTAAACAAACTAAATCTTATGCGGAGCTGTTGGAAATATGCTCTAGAGGCAATAACAAAATTAGTTATTATTATTATATTTCCTTGTTCATGATAATCGTTTATTATCCATGCTATAATTGTATTGATAGGAAACTCAGATACATGTGTGGGTACATAGACAACACCATGTCCCTAGTAAGCCTCTAGTTGACTAGCTCGTTGATCAATAGATGGTTACGGTTTCCTGACCATGGACATTGGATGTCGTTGATAACGGGATCACATCATTAGGAGAATGATGTGATGGACAAGACCCAATCCTAAGCCTAGCACAAAGATCGTGTAGTTCGTATGCTAAAGCTTTTCTAATGTCAAGTATCATTTCCTTAGACCATGAGATTGTGCAACTCCCGGATGCCGTAGGAATGCTTTGGGTGTACCAAATGTCACAACGTAACTGGGTGGCTATAAAGGTACACTACAGGTATCTCCGAAAGTGTCTGTTGGGTTGGCACGGATCGAGACTGGGATTTGTCACTCCGTGTGACGGAGAGGTATCTCTGGGCCCACTCGATAGGACATCATCATAATGTGCACAATGTGACCAAGGGGTTGATCACGGGATGATGTGTTACATAACGAGTAAAGAGACTTGCCGGTAACGAGATTGAACAAGGTATCGGGATACCGACGATCGAATCTCGCGCAAGTACTATACCGGTAGACAAAGGGAATTGTATACGGGATTTCTTGAATCCTTGACATCGTGGTTCATCCGATGAGATCATCGTGGAACATGTGGGAGCCAACATGGGTATCCAGATCCCGCTGTTGGTTATTGGCCAGAGAGCTGTCTCGGTCATGTCTGCATGATTCCCGAACCCGTAGGGTCTACACACTTAAGGTTCGGTGACGCTAGAGTTGTTATGGGAATTAGTGCGCAGTTACCGAATGTTGTTCGGAGTCCCGGATGAGATCCCGGACATCACGAGGAGTTCCAGAATGGTCCGGAGATAAATATTTATATATGGGAAGTCCTATTTTGGCCACCGGAAAATGTTCGGGATTTTTCGGTATTGTACCGGGAAGGTTCTAGAAGGTTCCGGAGTGGGGCCCACATGCATGGGGGGACCCACATGAACGTGGGTAGTGGGGGCAAGGCCCCACACCCCTGGTCAAGGTGCACCAAGATCCCCCCTTAGAAGGAATAAGATCATATCCCGAAGGGATAAGATCAAGATCCCTAAAAAAGGGGGATAACAATCGGTGGGGAAGGAAATGATGGGATTTCTTTCCTCCCACCTTTGCCAACGCCCCAATGGACTTGGAGGGCAACAAACCAGCCCCCTCCACCCCTATATATAGTAGGGAGGCGCATGGGAGCTTCACCCTTGCCCCTGGCGCAGCCCTCTCCCTCCCCAACACCTCCTCCTCCTCCGTAGTGCTTGGCGAAGCTCTGCCGGAGGACTGCAAGCTCCACCACCATGCCGTCGTGCTTCCGGAGCTCTCCCTCAACTTCTCCTCTCCCCTTGCTGGATCAAGAAGGAGGAGACGTCCCCGGGCTGTACGTGTGTTGAACGCGGAGGCACCGTTATTCGGTGCTTAGATCAGATTCGGCCGCGATCTGAATCGCTTAGTGAACGACTCCACCGACCGCGTTCTTGCAACGCTTCCGCATCACGATCTTCAAGGGTATGAAGATGCACTCCCATCTCTCTCATTGCTAGTATCTCCATAGATTGATCTGGGTGATGCATAGAAAATTTTGAATTTCTGCTACGTTCCCCAACAGTGGCATCATGAGCTAGGTCTATGCGTAGTTACTATGCACGAGTAGAACACAAAGTAGTTGTGGGCGTAGATGTTGTTAATTTCCTTGCCACTACTAGTCTTATCTTGCTTCGGCGGCATCATGGGATGAAGCGGCCCGGACTGACCTTACACGTACGCTTACGTGAGATAGGTTCCACCGACTGACATGCACTAGTTGCATAAGGTGGCTAGCGGGTGTCTGTCTCTCCCACTTTAGTTGGAGCGGATTCGATGAAAAGGGTCCTTATGAAGGGTAAATAGAAATTGGCATATCACATTGTGGTTTTACGTAGGTAAGAAACGTTCTTGCTAGAACACCTATAGAAGCCACGTAAAAACTTGCAACAACAATTAGAGGACGTCTAACTTGTTTTTGCAGCAAATGTTTTGTGATGTGATATGGCCAAAGGATGTGATGAATGATATATGTGATGTATGAGATGATCATGTTCTTGTAACAGGAATCACGACTTGCATGTCGATGAGTATGACAACCGACAGGAGCCATAGGAGTTGTCTTTATTTTTTTTGTATGACCTTCGTGTCATTGAAGAACGCCATGTAAATTACTTTACTTTATTGCTAAACGCGTTAGCCATAGAAGTAGAAGTAGTCGTTGATGTGACAACTTCATGAAGACACGATGATGGAGATCATGATGATGGAGATCATGGTGTCATGCCGGTGACGAAGATGATCATGGCGCCCCGAAGATGGAGATCAAAGGAGCAATATGATATTGGCCATATCATGTCACTATTTGATTGCATGCGATGTTTATCATGTTTTTGCATCTTATTTGCTTAGAACGACGGTAGTAAATAAGATGATCCCTCATAATAATTTCAAGGAAGTGTTCACCCTAATTGTGCACCGTTGCGAAAGTTCGTCGTTTCGAAGCACCACGTGATGATCGGGTGTGATAGATTCTAACGTTCACATACAACGGGTGTAAGCCAGATTTACACACGCGATACACTTAGGTTGACTTGACGAGCCTAGCATGTACAGACATGGCCTCGGAACACGGAAGACCGAAAGGTCGAGCATGAGTCGTATAGAAGATACGATCAACATGAAGATGTTCACCGACGTTGACTAGTCCGTCTCACTTGATGATCGGACACGGCCTAGTTGACTCGGATCATGTGATCCCTTAGATGACTAGAGGGATGTCTATCTGAGTGGGAGTTCATAAGATGAACTTAATTATCCTGAACATAGTCAAAAGATCTTTGCAAATTATGTCGTAAGCTCGCGCTTTAGTTCTGCTATTTAGATATGTTCCTAGAGAAAATTTAGTTGAAAGTTGATAGTAGCAATTATGCAGACTAGGTCCGTAAATTGAGGATTGTCCTTGTTGCTTCGTAGAAGGCTTATGTCCTTAATGCACCGCTCGGTGTGCTGAACCTCGAACGTCGTCTGTGGATGTTGCGAACATCTGACATACACATTTTGATAACTACGTGATAGTTCAGTAATGTTAAACGGTTTAGAGTTGAGGCACCGAAGACGATTTCGAAACGTCGCGGAACATATGAGATGTTTCGAGGGCTGAAATTGGGATTTCAGGGCCGTGCCCACGTCAAGAGGTATAAGACCTCCGACGATTTTCTTAGCCTGCAAACTAAGGGAGAAAAGCTCAATCGTTGAGCTTGTGCTCAGATTGTCTGAGTACAACAATCACTTGAATCGAGTGGGAGTTGATCTTCCAGATGAGATAGTGATGTTTCTCCAAAGTCATTGCCACCAAGCTGCTAGAGCTTCGTGATGAACTATAACATATCAGGGATAGATATGATGATCCTTGAGATATTCGCGATGTTTGACACCGCGAAAGTAGAAATCAAGGAGCATCAATTGTATGGTTAGTGAAACCACTAGTTTCAAGAAGGGCAAGGGCAAGAAAGGATACTTCATGAAACGGAAAATTAGCTACTGATCTAGTGAAGAAACCCAAGGTTGAACCCAAACCCGAGACTAAGTGCTTCTGTAATAAGGGGAACAGCCACTGGAGCAGAATTACCCTAGATACTTGGTAGATGAGAAGGCTGGCAAGGTCGACAGAAGTATATTGGATATACATTATGTTAATGTGTACTTTACTAGTACTCCTAGTAGCACCAGGGTATTAGATACCGGTTCGGTTGCTAAGTGTTAGTAACTCGAAATAAAAGGCTACGGAATAAAGGAGACTAGCTAAAGGTGAGCTGACGATATGTGTTGGAAGTGTTTTCCAATCTTGATGTGATCAAGCATCGCACGCTCCCTCTACCATCGAGATTGGTGTTAAACCTAAATAATTGTTATTTGGCGTTTGCGTTGAGCATAGACATGATTGGATTATGTCCATCACAATACGGTTATTCATTTAAGGATAATAATGGTTACTCTGTTTATTTGAATAATACCTTCAATGGTCTTGCACACAAAATGAATAGTTTATTGAATCTCGATCGTAGTGATACACATGTGCATGCCAAAAGACATAAGATAGTAATGATAGTACCACCTACTTGTGGCACTGCCATGTAAGTCATATTGGTATAAAACGCATGAAGAAGCTCCAAGTTGATGGATCTTTGGACTCACTTGTTTTTGAAAAGGTTGAGACATGCGAACCATGTCTATTGGTGTATATGCATGAAGAAACTCCATGCAAATGGGCCGTTTGGACTCACTTGATTTTTAATCACTTGAGACATGCAAATCATACCACATGGGCAAGATGACTGAAAGCCTCGTTTTTAGTAAAATGGAACAAGAAAGCAACTTGTTGGAAGTAATACATTTTGATGTGTGCAGTCCAATAAGTGCTGAGGCACGCAGTGGATATCGTTATGTTCTTACTTCACGGATGATTTGAGTAGATACTGAGTATATTTACTTGATGAAATACAAGTCTGAATTATTGAATGGTTCAAGTAATTTCAGAGTGAAGTTGAAGATCATCGTGACAAGAGGATAAAATGTCTATGATATGATCATAGATATGAGTATCTGAGTTACGAGCTTTGGCACGCAATTAAGACATTGTGGAAATTGTTTCACAATTAATACCACCTGGAACACCATAGTGTGATGGTGTGTCCGAACATCATAGTTGCACCCTATTGGATATGGTGCGTACCATGATGTCTCTTATCGAATTACCACTATCGTTCATGGGTTAGGCATTAGAGACAACCGCATTCACTTTAAATAGGGCACCACGTAATTCCGTTGAGATGATATCGTATGAACTATGGTTTAGAGAAACCTAAGCTGTCATTTCTTAAATGTTTGGGGCTGCAACGCTTATGTGACAAAATTTCAGGTTGACAAGCTCGAACCCAAAGTGGATAAATGCATCTTCATAGGACACCCAAAACAGTTGGGTATACCTCCTGTCTCAGTTCCGGAAGCAAAAGAGATTGTTTCTAGAATCGGGTCCTTTCTCGAGAAAAAGTTTCTCTTGAAAGAATTGAGTGGGAGGATGATGGAAACTTGATGAGGTTATTGAACCATCACTTCAACTAGTGTGTAGCAGGGCATAGGAAGTTGTTCCTATGGTGCCTACACCAATTGAAGGAGAAGCTTATGATAGTGATCATGAAGTTTCGGATCAAGTCACTACCGTACCTCGTGGGGTGACAAGGATGCGTACTACTTCAGGGTGGTACAGTAATCCTGTCTTGAAGGTCATGTTGCTAGACAAAAATGAACCTACGAGCTATGGAGAAGCGATGGTGGGCCCACATTCCAACAAATGGTTAGAAGCCATGAAATCCGAGATAGGATCCATGTATCAGAACAAAGCATGGACTTTGGTGGACTTGCCCGATGATCGGCAAGCCATTGAGATAAATGGATCTTTAAGAAGAAGACGGACGTGGACGGTAATTTCACCGTCTATGAAGCTCGACTTGTGGCAAAGAGTTTTTTCACAAGTTCAAGGAGTTGACTACGATGAGATTTTCTCATCCGTAGCGATGCTTAAGTCCATCGGAATCATGTTAGCATTAGCTGCATTTATGAAATCTGGCAGATGGATGTCAAAACAAGTTTCCTTACCAGTTTTCGTAAGGAAAGGTTGTATGTGATACAATCAGAAAGGTTTTGTCGATCCTAAGGATGCTAAAAGGTATGCTAGCTCCAGCGATCCTTCCATGGACTAGAGCAAGCGTCTCGGAGTCAGAATATGCGCTTTGATGAGATGATCAAAGATTTTGGATTTATACAAAGTTTATGAAAAACTTGTATCTCCAAAGAAGTGAGTGGGAGCACTATAGAATTTCTGATGAGTATATGTTGTTGACATATTGTGGATCAGAAATGATGTAGAATTTATGGAAAGCATATAGGGTTATTTGAAAAGTGTTTTTCAATAGAAAACCTGGATTAAATTACTTGAACATTGAGCATCAAGATCTATGAGGATAGATCAAATACCTTGACATGATCTTGAAGGTGTTCAAGATGGATCAGTCAAAGAAGGAGTTCTTGCCTGAGTTGTAAGGTAGGAAGTTAAGACTTAAAGCTCGACCACAGCAGAAGAAAGAGGAAGGACGAAGGTCGTCCCCTATGCTTTTGTCATAGGCTCTATACGGTATGCCATGCTGAGTACCGCACCTGATGTGTGCCTTGCCACATATCTGGTAAGAGGGTACAAAGGTGATCAAGAAGTGGATCACCCGACAGCGGTCAAAATTGTCCTTGGAGTAATAAGGACATGTTTCTCGATTATGGAGGTGATAAAGAGTTCGACGTAAAGGGATATGTCGATGCAAGCTTTAACACCTATCCGAATGACTCTGAGTAGCAAACCATATACGTATAGTGGAGCAACCATTTGGAATAGCTTCAAGTGGAGCGTGGAAGCAGCATTTACAATATGACCTAGAGATTTGCAAAGTACAAATGGATCTGAATGTTGCAGACCCGTTGACTAAAACCTCTCTCACAAGCAAAACATGATCAAACCCCAGAACTCATTGAGTCTTAACCACATGATGATGTGAACTAGTTTATTGACACTAGTAAACTCTTTGGATGTTGGTCACATGGCGATGTGACCTATGAGTGTTAATCACATGGCGATGTGAACTAGATTATTGACTCTAGTGCAAGTGGGAGGCTGTTGGAAATATGCTCTAGAGGCAATAATAAATTAGTTATTATTATTATATTTCCTTGTTCATGATAATCGTTTATTATCCATGCTATAATTGTATTGATAGGAAACTCAGATACATGTGTGGGTACATAGACAACACCATGTCCCTAGTAAGCCTCTAGTTGACTAGCTCGTTGATCAATAGATGGTTACAGTTTCCTGACCATGGACATGGATGTCGTTGATAATGGGATCACATCATTAGGAGAATGATGTGATGGACAAGACCCAATCCTAAGCCTAGCACAAAGATCGTGTAGTTCATATGCTAAAGCTTTTCTAATGTCAAGTATCATTTCCTTAGACCATGAGATTGTGCAACTCCTGGATGCCGTAGGAATGCTTTGGGTGTACCAAACGTCACAACGTAACTGGGTGGCTATAAAGGTACACTACGGGTATCTCGGAAAGTGTCTGTTGGGTTGGCACGAATCGAGACTGGGATTTGTCACTCCGTGTGACGGAGAGGTATCTCTGGGCCCACTCGGTAGGACATCATCATAATGTGCACAATGTGACCAAGGGGTTGATCACGGGATGATGTGTTACGGAATGAGTAAAGAGACTTACCGGTAACGAGATTGAACAAGGTATCGGGATACCGACGATCGAATCTCGGGCAAGTACTATACCGGTAGACAAAGGGAATTGTATACGGGATTGCTTGAATCCTTGACATCGTGGTTCATCTGATGAGATCATCGTGGAACATGTGGGAGCCAACATGGTTATCCAGATCCCGCTGTTGGTTATTGGCCAGAGAGTTGTCTCGGTCATGTCTGCATGATTCCCGAACCCGTAGGGTCTACACACTTAAGGTTCGGTGACGCTAGAGTTGTTATGGGAATTAGTGTGCAGTTACCGAATGTTGTTCGGAGTCCCGGATGAGATCCCGGACGTCACGAGGAGTTCCGGAATGGTCCGGAGGTAAATATTTATATATGGGAAGTCCTATTTTGGCCACCGGAAAATGTTCGGGATTTTTCGGTATTGTATCGGGAAGGTTCTAGAAGGTTCTGGAGTGGGGCCCACATGCATGGGGGGACCCACATGAACGTGGGTAGTGGGGGCAAGGCCCCACACCCCTGGTCAAGGTGCACCAAGATCCCCCCTTAGAAGGAATAAGATCATATCCCGAAGGGATAAGATCAAGATCCCTAAAAAGGGGGATAACAATCGGTGGGGAAGGAAATGATGGGATTTCTTTCCTCCCACCTTTGCCAACGCCCCAATGGACTTGGCGGGCAAGAAACCAGCCCCCTCCGCCCCTATATATAGTGGGGAGGCGCATGGGAGCTTCACCCTTGCCCCTGGCGCAGCCCTCTCCCTCCCCAACACCTCCTCCTCCTCCGTAGTGCTTGGTGAAGCTCTGCCGGAGAACTGCAAGCTCCACCACCACGCCGTCGTGCTGCCGGAGCTCTCCCTCAACTTATCCTCTCCCCTTGATGGATCAAGAAGGAGGAGACGTCCCCGGGCTGTACGTGTGTTGGACACGGAGGCACCGTTATTCGGTGCTTAGATCGGATTCTGCCGCGATCTGAATCGCTTAGTGAACGACTCCACCGACCGCGTTCTTGCAATGCTTCCGCATCACGATCTTCAAGGGTATGAAGATGCACTCCCCTCTCTCTCGTTTCTAGTATCTCCATAGATTGATCTTGGTGATGCGTAGAAAATTTTGAATCTCTGCTACGTTCCCCAACAGAAGCTATTTCAGCACTAGTTCTGAAACTTGAAAATAGATTTATCCGTACCCATCCTACCTTGCAAAGATTGTTTTATGAGCTACCCGTTATAAAGAATCCAAAAGCTAAAAAGTTGGCTACCCTTATTCTTATGAATGAATTTATAATATGGGAAGCTAGGGAAAATTTTGATTTTTATGGTATGAACCGTGAAAAACTAGTGATAGATGAGATCCTTTATTATAGTAATTATATGTTGAGACACTTGCTTGGAAATAATCAAATTTTCGATGAGAATATTCAAAAGGAAATGCCCATTTTAGATATAATCCAACAAGTTTTCAATGATGCTAATCAACACTATTCTTGGATTGTTGCCCGAAATCAAACGGGATATGTTGATAAGAAACTTGACAATGCTGCAGTTTCTATGGATAATGTGTTTCAAGTTATTTTTGCAAAACCTGCTGACAATAACACATCTAAGGAAAATAAGGAGAAAGATGATAAGACTTGAATCTATGCATTATACCTAGCTAGGGGCATAAAACGATAGCGCTTGGTTGGGAGGCAACCCAATGAATAAATTTTATTTTTGCCCTTTTATATCTATTCTTGAGTGTTTGCACAATTGTGCTACTATTATGATTGTGTTTTTTTGCTTTAGTTAGTGTTTGTGCCAAGTAAAGCCTTTGGGATCATGTTGGGTGATAGTTGATTTGATCTTGTTGAAAAGCAGAACTTTTGCGCCCAGTAAAATAAATTTCATAAATCACAGAAGCGTGATAAAATTCTGAAATTTTTACACAAGATTGATATACAAATTGCCTAGTTGTCCTAATGTTTTAGAATTTTTGGAGTTACAGAAGTATACGAAGTTTTAGATTGCCATAGGCTGTTCTATTTTTGACGGATTCTGTTTTCTTTGTGTTGTGTGCTTATTTTGATGAATCTATGGTTTGTATTGGGGGGTATGAGCCATGGTAGAGTTAGAATACAGTAGATGTAATGCAAAAATAAAATATGAATGGGTTTGCAACAGTACTTAGAGTGGTGATTTGCTTTGTTATACTAACGAATCTCACAAAGGTTTTGTTGAGTTTTGTGTGATTGAAGTTTTCATGTTTTGGGTGAGATCACGATGGATGAAGGAATAAGGAGTAAGAAGAGCCTAAGCTTGGGGATGCCCCGTGGCACCCCAAGTTATTATCTAAAGAGAAACAAGCAACTAAGCTTGGGCATGCCCCGGAAGGCATCCCCTCTTTCTTCTAACGACCATCGGTATTTTACTTGGAGCTATATTTTTATTCGTCACATATCATGAGTTTTACTTGGAGCGTCTTGTATTATATGAGTCTTTGATTTTTTTTTGCTTTTTAGTTTGTTTCAAATATCCTTGCTGGACACACCTATTTGAGAGAGCCAAAATGATGCTATGATTTAATAGATTGCTCTATAAGCTTCATTGAGCTATAGAATTGCTCTAGTGCTTCACTTATATCTTTTTGAGCACGGTGTGCTTTAATATTTTTGAATAAATGCTCTCATGATTCACTTAGATTTATTTGAGAGTTAGTAAATTTTTGAAGAAATTCTCTCATGCTTCACCTATATTATTTTGAGAGAAGAAATATTGTCATGCTTATGTTCTTCACTTAAATTTGTTTGAGCTTACCAAAAGCAACATATGAAAATAGTCCTAAAGTGATAGATATTCAAGAGGGATATAACAAAAACTTTCATGAAGATCATTGGACAAAATAAACTTGATTCTTTATAATAGTTTTGAGATATGATGATAGTGATATATGTGTCATGTTGGTGAGTAATTATGCTTTAGTAAGATTATTGGTGTTAAGGTTTGCAGTTCCCTATGGAAGCACGAAAGTCAATAGTTATGCAGTGAAATTACATCCTGCTTATGGTGCATTATTAGGTGTTAGTTATGCTTAATGCTCACTTATGTGATTTTTTGTTTCTTGGTTGGTTGCTTCTCAATCTATTTCCTGGCCTCCACTTGTACTAAGTAGAAATACTACTTGTGCATCCAAAATATTTAAACCCAGTTCTGCCATATGAGTCTACCATACCTACCTATATGTGGTATTTCAGTGTCGTTCTAAGCAAATGAGTATTTCTGTAATTTTCAAAATAAATTTCCTTTTTGGGTCCTCGTACCGCTCATGAAGCGGCAGGGGGTGGCCAATATTTTCCATGCTAGATGTGTTATTTTCAAGATGTGTGTTTATTCACTTGTTATTGCACGATAGTGAGGCAGTATTAGGGATGCCCAGTCCCGAAATGAAAACGAAATTTACTTTATGTTGTCAAATAATAAATTCCTTGGGAAGTGTTGGTATGGGCAGTACCCATGGATACAGTTAGCCGTGGAATGTGAAAGAATGGTGGAAAAAGGAATAAACTTTATTTTCTGTTTGGGAACAGCCTATGATATATCTAGCATGGAAAGTGTTGGGAATTACTCGGTCATTTTAGTTGATGGGAAAAGTATGCTTCTCAGAAAAAAATTATCTCTCAATTTAAGCTTTGAGCTCTGGCACCGCTACAAATCCCTACTTCCCTCTGCGAAGGGCCTTTCTATTTACTTTATGCAACTTTTATTTTTATTTGAGTCTCCATCTTCTATTATAAAGCACCAACTAAGGGGCACTATGATCATACTTGAGCATTGGATGTAGCTAATATGCGAGTGTGTTTCATGAATGGATCAATGATTGAGCATGATGGGCTAGGAATAACTTTCTTTAGTGTTGATATTTTGAAAGACATGGTTGCTTTTTGATATCCTTGATTATTGAAATCTACATTTCAAAACTAGACTATTGCTTTGAACCATAAAAAAGTCCAACTGTCCATGCTAAAAGAATATGTGATGAACATGTTAGGTAGCATTCCACACCAAAAAATTTGTTTTTATCATTTACTTACTCAAGGATGAGCATGAATTAAGCTTGGGGATGCTGATACGCCTCCCACGTATCTATAAGGTTTTTTGTTCCATGCTGTTATATTATCATTTTTGGATGTTTTACAATCATTTTATAGCAACTTTATATCAATTTTGGGACTAACCTATTGACATAGTGCCCGTGCCAGTTGCTGGTTTTTGCTTGTTTTTTTACATCGCAGAAAATCAATACCAAACGGAGTCCAAACGCAGCAAAACTCTTTGGAGAATTTTTCTCTACCAGAATGCACAAGGTGGGCCAAAGAAGTACCAGAGGGTTGTTCCGAGGGGGGCACAACCCACCTGGATGCGCCTGGGCGCAGGCGCGCCCAGGTGGGTTGTGCCCACCTCAGTGGCCTCCCACACCGCCTCTTGCCCTATAAACACTACTGCAGGATGCTGCTAACGTGACACTACGATCAGAGACCCTTCGACGAAACTGTGTGCGATGCAATAATCGCAAACGGTGATGTAAAAACTGTCAAAAAAGGTGCAAAACATTTGCGGTAATGGATGCATCAAGCACGGTCCAGATTGCGTGTGCGATGCAGGGCATAGGTTTAGTTCAATTAACTGTTTCGATGAGGAAGAACAAAAGAAACATGCATCCAGAGGAAGGTGTGTGCGACATACAGCATACGGTTCACTCGGATGAACTTGTTTGTGATTAGGCAACAGAAATGAAATGGTCAGCCAGATCAAGGTGTGTGTGCGATATACGGCCTACAATTCACTCGGATGAACTGTTTGCGTTGAGACAAGAGAACAGAAATGGTTCAATATAACAAGATGTGTGTGATACGCGGCAAACAGGTCTGTAATCAGAAATGTGTGCAAAGATCGATAATAACACAAACGATTGCTGCTAATAAGATGTGTGTGTTGTGCGATGGGATTGCATATGGAACAACAACATACACACACACACACACACACACACACACTTATAAGGACATGGTTGCATAACGAAATTAAACATCCACTTACATAGGTAGCTACTACAACCATGGCATTTGCACACACCAAAGTAAACTATTACATGCATAATTACATAGGTGGCTACTACACACATGGCATTTCCACACACCAAAGTAAACTATATATTACATGCATGATTAACTAGGATAAACTATCATCTGATCATCATCTACTTCTTGTGACGCTTGCCCTGGTTGTGGCTCGATCCGGCCTCGTCGATCTCCGTAACAAGGCACTTCCTCATGTCAACGATCCACATGTGCATCTCGTAGCATGTGTACACGCTCTTGGCCGTGAACCTGAGGTAAGTTTCATCCAGTTGTCGCATCCAGGCCTCATGCTAGGATACGGGATGTGTTCTGTTGGCATCCTGCTTCATCTTTTCATAGTATCGGTCGATGATGGCCGAGGCGAGTTCAACCAGGGAGTCCTTCTTCGTGCTGCCCCAGACCCTGTAGTGCTCACGAATTTTGACAAGGTTCTGGCAGGCCAAGCCCGTAACCCTGAGTGCTTTTACATCGTCGGTGGTTTCCACCGTGGCAAACTTGTAGTCGGTGATGTTGATAAACCTGGTGAAATGGTCGCAAGGATCTGTGGCCATGCAGTAGTGGTAGATGAGGACATGATGGCGCATGCACAACTGGGCAACAACAACCTTCTGATCTATGTTGGGACGATCGGTGGCTTACTGGAGGTTGATACCGACCACCTTGTACTTGTCTCGAGCAAGCAACTGCTCAACGGTGTTGATGTAGTCGTCCACCACGGCCGGGTCGATGGTGTACACCACCGAGAGATCTATCTCCCTCACATGGGTCTCCACTTTATGCTCGCCGAACTCCATTGGAGCGCCACTAGACATCCCCTCTCTATGTGTCGTCGTGGGTGTGCTTGTTGTGTTGTGGGGCGCGATCGAAAGGTTGAAGAGACTAAGGTCATAATGGCCGTGGGAATTAAAGGGGATACTAGACGGCCTGGAATATCGGCAGGCCCTGATAACTGTTCTAATTTGCAGCATGTAACTCCATCGTGCCGCACGTAACTGCATCGCGTGGCAACACACGGTGCAACCGCATGCATATGGGGCCCCCAACATGATCATGCGCATGCCCAACCGCTGGCAAAGCATGCGCGGAGGGACGCGAGTAGAGCGCTCCGTGGTCGTCTCAAGGGTGACCAACCATATATATGCATACGGGTGTTCTAACTAAAATGTTTGCGATCAAGAGCTGCACAAATCTTGCTCGACACATTTTCCCTTGGCTTCCTGGGGAAGCTGTCGGTTTTCATACAGGTGTTCTAACTAAAACGTATGTGACAAGTGTTTTATATTTAGAGGCCGTATTAAACTATGGCTTAGGCGCCATTAATGGAGAGGATGCGAGCAAGGCGGGTGGTGACGATGCCATAGACCTAGGGTAGGGTCATAAGCCTGACTTATACGCCCCACTCAAGGTCACTACCCTAGAAGCAAAGACATTCAAAGAACAACAGGGAGTATCAATTGAAGTCGTCGAGTGCAATCCACTCGACCATTCATCTCATTCGGATACCCCTCCCACCCGATTTCACTCGAGCAAGACGAAGCCATTCGACTATACAAGAAACCACTCGACCTACAGAAGACCAGGAGTCACTCAAGATGGCAACGGTCAGGCATTCACTCCATAGTCTTAAAGGTCATTTAATACACTTTATAGCTAGCGTTATCAGTAACGCCCTATCTTAATGTACATTGAACCCCTGTAACGGAGGTGGCTGGGGTCCTGGCGCACTCTATATAAGCTACCACCCTCCTCTGGGACAAGGGTTTGCACCCCCTCTAACACACACACACACACACCCATATTCCAGTCAACCGCCTCAGGGCACCAGGACATAGAGCTTTTACCTCCTCTAAGAGGGGCCTGAACTCATAAAACTCATGTGTACAATCTCGCCGTAGCTAGGGCCTCGCCTCCTCATACGTACCCCCTATTCTTACTGTCAGACTTAGTTCCACGACAGTTGGCGCCCATCATGGGGCAAAGAGTCTTACCGACCTCCAGCGAGGTTGCATTTTCTCGATCTTCATCAACATGGTTTCCGACGGCGGTTTGCTCATGGGCCGCGAGTTCCGTCTCAGTGCGCTCACTTTCGTCGCCGACGACTCCGCGTGGCTCCAGGAGGCCCCCCTCAACGTCGAGGCTCTCCCGATCCGTGGTTCATCGCACTTCCACGCGAGTGCCTACGTCGTCCTCCTTCGGCAACCATCGACTCCGTATCAGTCGGTCCTCGTGTCGTCTTCTCACTCCGCTGGATGCCGCTGCTACGTCTTGAGCTTGCGTTGGTTTTCCTTGAAGAGGAAAGGGTGATGCAGCAATAGTAGCATAAGTATTTCCCTCGGTTTTTGAGAACCAAGGTATCAATCCAGTAGGAGGCTCCTCAAAAGTCCCACGCACCTACACAAACAAACAAAGAACTCGCAACCAACGCAATAAAGGGGTTGTCAATCCCTTCACGGCCACTTGCGAAAGTGAGATCTAATAGAGATAGTATGATAAGATAAATATATTTTTGGCATTTTATAATATAGATGCAAAAACTAAATATGCAAATAAAAGTAGATTGGAAGGAAATATGATAAGAGATAGACCCGGGGGCCATAGGTTTCACTAGTGGCTTCTCTCAAGATAGCATAAGTATTACGGTGGGTGAACAAATTACTGTCGAGCAATTGATAG
This sequence comes from Triticum timopheevii, assembly GCA_963921465.1. Lineage (NCBI taxonomy): Eukaryota > Viridiplantae > Streptophyta > Magnoliopsida > Poales > Poaceae > Triticum > Triticum timopheevii. The sequence goes on from OY997264.1 coordinate 354,598,007, forward strand.
AAAAGCAAATAATTATGAGATTATCTAGGCATGATCATGTATATAGGAATCATGTCCGCCACAAGTAGACCGACTCCTTCCTGCATCTACTACTATTACTCCACACATCGACCGACTCCTGCCTGCATCTAGAGTATTAAGTTCATAAGAACAGAGTAATGCTTTAAGCAAGATGACATGATGTAGAGGGATAAACTCAAGCAATATGATATAAACCCCATCTTTTTAACCTCGATGGCAACAATACAACACATGCCTTGCAACCCTTTCTGTCACTGGGTAAGGACACCGCAAGATTGAACCCAAAGCTAAGCACTTCTCCCATGGAAAGAAAGATCAATCTAGTAGGCCAAACCAAACTGATAATTCGAAGAGACTTGCAAAGATAACTCAATCACACATAAAAGAATTCAGAGAAGATTCAAATATTATTCATAGATAAACTTGATCATAAACCCACAATTCATCGGATCTCAACAAACACACCGCAAAAAGAGTTTACATCGAATAGATCTCCACAAGAGAGGGGGAGAACATTGTATTGAGATCCAAAAAGAGAGAAGAATCCATCTAGCTAATAACTATGGACCCGTAGGTCTGTGGTAAACTACTCACAACTCATCGGAGGGGCTATGGTGTTGATATAGAAGCCCTCTGTGGTCGATTCCCCCTCCGGCAGAGTGCCGGCGAAGGCTCCAACATGAGATCTCGCGGATACATAAGGTTACGGCAGTGGAAATTGTGTTTCGTTGGCTCCCTGGATGTTTTCGGGATACGTAGGCTTATATAAGAGGAAGAAGTACGTCAGTGGTCGCCCGAGGGGCCCACGAGACAGGGGGGTGCGCCCTATAGGGGGGCGCCCTCCTATCTCGTGGAGGCCTGGGCTGCTTCTTGACCTGCACTCCAAGTCCTTTGGATCACGTTCGTTCCAAAAATCACGCTCCCGAAGGTTTCATTCCATTTGGACTTCGTTTGATATTCCTTTTCTTTGAAATATTGAAATAGGCAAAAAAGCAGCAATACGGGCTGGGCCTCCGGTTAGTAGGTTAGTCCCAAAAATGATATAAATGTGTAAAATAAAGCCCATAAACATCCAAATGGGGTAATATAATAGCATGGAACAATCAAAATTTATAGATACATTGGAGACGTATCAGCCGCCGCGAGCGATCTGGTCGATTGCGGCTCCAACGATGGGTGAAGCACGCGGTGGCTCGTCAGATGTTCACCCCCCAAGTCGCGGCAATCGAGCCCGACGTATTTCCCTACGGTCCAGTGGACATGTCGACGGACTTAGCAAACACACTTTCCGAGAGCGGGAGCTGTGACCCCGCGGCAGAAGTCCTTTTGGTCGACTCCCATCGCAGCCCACCTGTTCCGTCGCAGCAGCGGTAACGGTGGCGGTGATGGCCCATCATTCGACCATGAGGAGTATCGGCCCCAACCTCTCAATTCGCAGGAGAGGGAGGAGCTGCACCGCCGCAACATGGAGGCCCTTCAGACCCCCATCATAGGGGAAACAGCCGAGGCTCGCGCCTTGGAGGCAGTGCACCTGGCCACGCTGGCTGAGCACACTCGTTTGGAGAACCTCCAACATTCTCTCGATGAGCGTGCCTGTCGACTGATCCCCGAGTCCAGTCAACGTCCACGACAGTTGTTTCCACCGGAAACTCAGGTATTCCGCACACTGATCCAGAATCTTGCAGCTGTTGCGCGTATCGCAGAGTCCATTTAACCGCCCCGTTCAGAGGCTGGAAGAGGCTTGGAACAGATTGGGGCGCTGCTCCGAGCAGCGGGAGACCTGAACTCCGCCATGTCCCAGTCGCGGAACAGAATCCACAGCAGATCAGTAAGGGCAGACACCATTCAGTCGGTACACAGTCCTGGGTCACCTTTGCAGTGTGAAGATCATGATCACCGCCGAGATTGGCACCTGGGAAGAGCTCATGGAGAGTATGATTGAGAGTACGCCCGCGACAACCACCGTCGGGCGCCTTCACCCCTTCCGAGGGATGGGCCGTACGCGCCCCGGCGGTATGATGACAGGCGTCCGTATGGAAATGACCGCACGGTTTCAGTCGACCCAAGACAGCCTGGCTTCGATGCAAGGCCAGTCCTTGTTCAGGGTTTGGTTGACCGGAACAGAGCATACAGAGAGGGGCTGGATAGAGACAAGCCTAGTGGAAGCAGGGTCCATGTTTCTGGCCCTGAGTGTTTCGGAAGAGCCATCAAAGACGCTGAGTTCCCTCACAACTTCAAATTGGCGACCGGCGTTAGTAAGTTCACAGGAGAATCAAAGCCCGACACTTGGCTTGAAGACTACCGAGTGGCTGTGAACATTGGTGGCGGCAGTGATGAGGTGGCCATGAAGCACCTCCCTCTAATGCTTGAAGGTTCTGCCAGGGCCTGGCTGAATCAGCTGGCCCCTGGGAGCATTTTGAGTTGGGATGAGTTGGCTCGAGTGTTTACCAGAACATTTGAGGGCACCTGCAAGATACCTGTTGGTCTGCCAGAATTGCAGCATTGCGTACAGAAACTGAATGAAACCTTGAGAGATTATATCCAAAGATGGATCACTCTGCACCACACAGTGGAGAATGTGTCAGATCACCAAGTAGTCTGTGCCTTTAAGGAAGGCATTTGCTATAGAGAGCTCAATCTGAAGTTCGGTCGGACGGGAGATATGTCTCTGGCTCGGATGATGTGGATTGCCACCAAATACGCTAACGGCAAAGAAGAAGACCGACTCTGAAGTGGTAAGAACAGACTAGTCGCCCAGGACACCGGAGGAGGAAATTCCAGTCGGAAGCAGAAGCAAAAGGCTGAGGCAGCAGGCCCTGCCGAGGCAGCAGTGTTGAATCAAGGAAAGTTCAAGGGGAAGCCCAGAGGGCCTTGGATCCCTAAGAAAGTGAAGGACCAAGAAGGAAACGATGTGATGGATTTGCCGTGTCATATTCCGACCAAAAAGGATGAAGAGGGGAACCTGATTCTCCCCAAGCATATGACTCCACAATGTCGACTCCTAATCCAGAACTTCCGAGAAAGCCAACTCGGTGAAAAGGACAAAGAGTCCGATAAGGAGGAAGACAAAGAAAATGGTGGTGGTTACCCCAATGTTAATGCCACCTTGGTGATTTTTGCTGATCTCGAGAGCAAAAGTCGACTGAAAGTCATTAACAGAGAGGTGAACATGGTTGCTCCGGCAACGCCAAAGTATTTGAAGTGGTCAAAAACCCCTATTACATTCGACCAGTCCGACCACCCGCCACGCGTTGCTACCCCTGGGCAGCAAGTATTGGTGGTCGACCCAGTCATTGGGGGACACCCGACTGACCAAGGTTTTGATGGATGGTGGCAGTGGTCTGAATATCCTATACGCTGAGGCCCTCAAAGGAATGGGCATTCTGTAGTCCAAGCTCAGCGAGAGCAACATGCGATTCCACGGAGTCATCCCAGGAAAGAAAGCCGACTCTCTCGGTCAGATCACTCTTGATGGAGTTTTTAGCGATGAGAAGAATTACCACAAGGAAAAGTTGACGTTTGAGGTAGTGGATTTCCAAAGTGCCTATCATGCCATTTTGGGCAGACCTGCCTATGCTAGCTTCATGGCTCGACAATGTTATGTGTACCTCAAGATGAAGATGCCTAGCCCCAAAGGCGTGATAACGGTCGCCGGTAACCGGCAAAGAGCAAAAGACTGTCTTCGAGACGGTGCGAAGATAGCATATGAGCAGATGGCAGCAGTGGAGTTTCAAGCGTACCAGAAGACTGCAGATCCGAGTGATTTGTTGCGTGCCAAGAGGCCTGCCTCGGAGTCCGCATTTCAGTCGGTCGGCGAGACCAAGCCAGTCCACATTCACCCGACCGACCCCAATGCTGCTCCGACCCATTTCTCAACGACACTCGACAGCAAATTGGAAGAAGCGCTCATCCAGTTCCTCCGTGAGAACTGGGACATCTTTGCATGGAAGCCATCTGACATGCCAGGTGTACCTAGGGGACTGGCTCAGCACCGTTAGCGAGTCAACCCAAAGGCAAAACCCGTTAAGGAACATCTCCGTCGCTCCATCATGGAGAAAAGAAAGGCGATTGGCGAGGATGTGGCTTGGCTTCTGGCTGCTGAGTTCATCCGCGAGATATACCACTCTGAGTGGCTCGCCAATGTCGTTGTGGTCCCCAAGAAAGATAAATCACTTCGGGTGTGTATTGACTTCAATAACATCAATCGGGCCTGCCCGAAAGATCATTTTCCTCTGCCCCGCATCGACCAGATAGTCGACTCAACTGCGGGATGTGAGCGACTGTCCTTTTTGGATGCTTATTCCGGATATCATCAGATTCGACTGTATGGACCTGACGAGATAAAGACAAATTTCATCACCCCGTTCGGGTGTTTTTGCTATGTTACTATGCCCTTTGACCTCAAGAATGCTGGTGCCACATTCATGCACATGATTCAGAAGTGCCTGCTCACTCAAATCAGTCGGAATGTGGAAGCATACATGGATGACATAGTGGTTAAGTCACGCAAAGGTTCTGACCTGCTGACTGACCTCGCTGAAACCTTTGCCAACTTAAGAAGATATGATGTCAAGCTCAATCCATCAAAGTGCACATTCGGAGTTCCTGGCGGAAAGTTGCTCGGTTTTCTCGTTTCCGAACGAGAGATCGACGCAAATCCAGAGAAGATTGGAACAGTCCTCCGAATGAAGCGCCCAGTGCATGTGCACGATGTTCATAAGCTTACTAGTTGTTTGGCTGCATTGAGTCGATTCATCTCATGCCTTGGTGAAAAGGCACTGCCTCTTTACCGACTGATGAAGAAGTCTAACAAGTTCGAGTGGAATGAGGAAGCTGAAGCAGCGTTTGAAGAGCTCAAAGCCCTGCTCTCCACCCAGCCAGTGCTTGCTGCTCATGTCAGCAAGGAGCCTTTAGTGCTTTACATCGCAGCCACGGGACAGGTTGTTAGCACAGTGCTCACGGTCGAACGGGAAGAAGAAGGCAAAGCCTTCAAAGTTCAGCGCCCTGTGTATTACATTTCAGAAGTCTTGACCCCGTCTAAGCAGAGATACCCTCATTATCATAAGCTTGTTTATGGGATTTACCTGACCACAAAGAAAGTTGCACACTATTTCTCTGATCATTCAGTTTCAGTCGTCAGTGACACTCCATTGTCAGAAATTCTGAATAATAGAGATGCAACTGGTCGAGTGGCAAAATGGGCGATCAAACTCCTTCCTTTAGATATCAAGTTTGAGGCAAAGAAGGCCATCAAGTCTCAAGCAATTGCAGATTTCCTCGCAGAGTGGATAGAACAACAGCAGCCGACTCAAATTCAGTCGGAACATTGGACCATGTTCTTTAATGGATCCAAGATGTTGAATGGCTCTGGTGCAGGAGTGGGTTTAGTGTCCCCACAAGGAGACAAGCTCAGTTATGTCCTCCAGATCCACTTTGATTCTTCAAACAATGAAGCTGAGTATGAGGCACTATTGTATGGGTTGCGTATGGCCATTTCACTCGGCGTCCGGCGCTTGATGGTCTATGGCAACTCAGACTTAGTGGTTAATCAAGTAATGAAGGAATGGGATGTCAAGAGTATAGCAATGACCGGTTATTGCAATGCAGTGAGAAAGCTAGAGAATAAGTTTGAGGGGTTAGAGCTCCACCACATACCACGAATCAAGAATCAAGCTGCTGATGATCTGGCGAAGATAGGTTCCACTCGGAAGCCTATCCCTAGCAACGTGTTCTTGGAGCATCTCCACACCCCATCAGTACAAGAAGATCCCTTCAAGAAAGAGCCCCCGCAACCAATAAGTTTAACCAACCCAACTGAGATTGAGGTTCCAACTGTGGTCGACGTAATCATGGAAGTCTTGGTGATCACGCCCGATTGGACGGTACCATACATCGCGTACATTCTCAGGCAGGAGCTCCCAGAGGATGAGGATGAGGCTCATCAAATAGTCCGTCGATCGAAAGCTTTCACCATGATAAAAGGACAGCTTTACAGAGAAAGTGTCACAGGAGTGGCTCAACACTGTATCACCCCGGAAGAAGGTCGAATGATCCTAAACGATATCCATTCATGGACCTATGGTCACCATGCGTCCTCTCTGACCATCGTGGCCAAAGCATACCGAGCGGGATTCTATTGGCCTCGAGCAAATGAGATGGAAAAAGATATAGTCGACAAGTGCGCAGGTTGCCAGTTCTAACATGTCCCACAAGCCTGCGTCTGCCTTGAAGACTATTCCACTTGTCTGGCCATTTGCAGTTTGGGGGTTGGATATGGTTGGACCCTTCAAGACCGGCATAAGTGGTTTCACTCATTTGCTTGTAGCAGTCGACAATTTCACTAAGTGGATCGAAGCCTAGCCCATTAAAAACCCTGACTCAAGCACTGCCGTCAGTTTCATCAAGGAGTTGATATTCAGATATGGAGTTCCTCACAACATTATCATAGATAACGACTCCAACTTTGATTCTGATGAGTTCAAGGCGTTTTGTGTGTCCCAAGGCACTCGGGTCGACTATGCGTCTGTTGCACACCCACAGTCGAATGGGCTAGCAGAAAGGGCGAATGGTTTGATCCTTCAAGGGTTAAAACCCCGACTGATGGGCGACCTCAAGCACGCTGCTGGAGCTTGGGTGACTGATTTACCATCCGTCCTATGGGGGCTGAGAACGATGCCGAACCAGTCGACTGACCGAACCCCTTTCTTCCCGGTGTACAGCACCAAGGCTGTGCTTTCGAGTGACTTGCTGCACAATGCCCCCCGGGTGGAACTCTTCTCAGAAGCTGAAGCGGAGCAGGCACGTGAAGACGCAGCTAATCTCCTGGAAGAGGAACGCGAGATGGCTTTGATTCGTTCGACCATCTATCAGCAAGATCTGCATCAATTCCATGCCCGTAATGTCAGAGGTCGATCATTCCAGGAAGGAGACCTTGTGCTCCGAGTGGATCAGAAACGGCCTCACAAGCTTGCTACGGCCTGGGAAGGTCCCTTTATCATCACCAAGGTGCTTCACAATGGAGCATACCACATCTACAACATAGCCAAGAATATGGACGAGCCACGCGCATGGAACGCAGAGCTGCTTCGCCCTTTCTGTACCTAAAATCACTCGACCCGATGAGTTGTAATAAGAGTACTTCAGTTTGCTTACCAAAGACAAGCTTTTTACAGTATCTTAATGATTGGTTTCCCGTAATCATTTGTGTCCAAATCCCCCAGTGGGTGGCTTAGCTGCGAACCCGATTCGCCTAAGTTAAAAACATTTCGAGTGGAGAGCAATCCTCCCACTCGGGGGCTTAGCTGCGACCCCGTACTCACGTAAGTTAAAAACACTCCGAGTAGAGAGCAATCCTCCCACTCGGGGGCTTAGCTGCGACCCCGTACTCGCCTAAGTTAAAAACACTAGGAGTGGAGCGCAATCCTCCCACTCAGGGGCTTAGCTGCGACCCCATACTCGCCTAAGTTAAAAACGTTCCGAGTGGAGAGCAATCCTCCCACTCGGGGGCTTAGCTGCGACCCCATACTCTCCTAAGTTAAAAACATTCCGAGTGGATAGCAACCCTCCCACTCGGGGGCTTAGTTGCGACCCCGTACTCGCCTAAGTTAAAAGCACTACGAGTGGAGAGCAATCCTCCCACTCGGGGGCTTAGCTGCGACCCCGTACTCGCCTAAGTTGAAACCATTCTGAGTGGAGTGCAATACTCCCACTCGGGGGCTTAGCTGCGACCCCGTAGTCGCCTAAGTTAAAAACATTCCGAGTGGAGAGCAATCCTCCCACTCGGGGGCTTAGCTGCGACCCCATACTCGCCTAAGTTCAAAAAATTCTGAGTGCAGAGCAATCCTCCCACTCGGGGGCTTAGATGCGACCCCGTACTTGCCTAAGTTAAAAACATTCCGAGTGGAGAGCAATCCTCCCACTCGGGGGCTTAGTTGTGACCCCGTACTCGCCTAAGTTAAAAACACTCCGAGTGGAGAGCATTCCTCCCACTCGGGGGCTTAGCTGCGACCCCATACTCGCCTAAGTTAAAAACATTTCGAGTGGAGAGCAATCTTCCCACACTGGGGCTTAGCCATGACCCCGTACTCGCCTAAGTTAAGAAACACTCCGAGTGGAGAGCAATCCTCCCACTCGAGGGATTAGCTATGACCCCGTACTCGCCTAAATCACAAAGGTCCTCTGAGCTATGTCACAAGTATAATGTACGCTCCATCCCAATCGTCGATTGAACACAGCATAAGAGCTGCGCCACAAGTACAATGTACGCTCCATCCCGATCCGCAAGGACGATGAGGTGTCGATTGAACACAGCGTCAGAGCTGCGCCACAAGTACAATGTACGCTCCATCCCGATCCGCAAGGACGACGAGGTGTCGATTGAACACATCGTCTGAGCCATTCGACGAAAGGTGAAAAGATCAAGTTCACTCGGAATCGAAAGACATTCAAAAGTGATAAAGGCAAAGCCATTATATTCAAGGAAAACCAAGTTCAGATAAATCCCGCAAAAGTTCAGAACCGCAACGGGCAGAAGTACTCAGACATCAAGCCTGAAAGAGTTTAACGGTTACATACCACTCGGCATTCCAAGGCAAATAAAGGTGCGGCATAATGTTTGTTCACTCGGCAGGAGGATGACTTGCTGGATCGCAAAAGCTGTCAAGGTCGATGTTGTCTGCAATGTGAGTGGCGGCGTCAAGGAAGGTGTCCATAAAGGACTGGAAGCTGAGCTTCTTGGTGTTGGCAACCTTGAGAGCTGCCAGCTTGTCTTCTCTGACATCCTTGCAGTGCACTCGGACCAACAACAGAGCAACATCGGCGCCACAACGAGCAGATGACTTCTTCCATTCCTACACTCGACCAGGGATTTGATTCAGTTGAGTCATCAGAGACTCGAGATCCTATGAGAGTTCCATCTGAGGCCAGAGTTCAGCGTCAATCCGCGTCATTGCCACCTTCAGACGAGTGAGATAATCCACAACACTGTCCAGGCGAGACTCCAATCGCAGCACATTCATCGCAACGTCATCTTTGATAGGAGAGTTTATGGGATCAAGACCTGTCTCGGCCCGCCTAGTTTCTGCTTCAAAGTCTTGACAAAGTTCTACACAGTCGAAAAAGCAATGAGTAGATAGTTTAACAAGGTGTGACAGTCGACATCAACAAATCATCCGAACAAAAGGAAATACCTTCAAGCTTCAAGACCAACTTCGCAGCGAGCTGCCCTAGATAAGCCTCCAATTTGCCCTTCTTGGCCTTGAGACTTCCAACTTAGTCAGTCAAGCTTTCCTTGTCCTTCTTAAGCCGTGCAACCTCCTGGTTGGCTTCAGTAACGGCAGTCTTCAACTTGGAGTTCTCCTCTTCCAACTTGTTGAATGAGGCCAACTTCTGGCCAGCGAGTGCCATTTTCTCCCGCGCCTCCTTCTAAGCTACGGCAAGGTCTTGATCCTTCTTCTCCAGAGCCTGCTTCATTTTCTCTAAAGAAATAACATTCTTCAGACGAGCTTGGAGTTGACAGTTTTCACCACGCACATCTGTTCGAGTGGAGTCAATCGGTTCAAAAAGACTAAAGGAAAAAAAAGAGTCATACGGTGGACAGTCGACGGATTCTTACCTCCCATGGTAGCCGCTTCGTCCTGGGCCTTCTTGAGATTCTTCTTGGCCAGCTCCACATCAAAGTTAAGGCTGATCTGCTTCTTCTCCAGTTCAGAAAATTGGGCTCCAAGATCACAAGACTTCTGCAGTCAGCAAATAAGATATGTCAGTCGACGGAAACAAAAGTCAATCACAGCGAAAATTACTCTAAGACTACCGTAGAATCAAACATTCAACAATAGTCTCGGGGATTACACCCAGTGGGTGCACTTGGCGCGCCCCCACTGGTCCAATTTTATACTCGGCATGGTCTGCCCAACGTGAGTAAAAAAAGAGATTCTCAGACCCCAGTCGACTACCAGCAGTCGACCGCGGTCTCGGGGACTACACCTAGTGGGTGCACTTTGCGTGCCCCCACTAGTTCAGGAAAACACTCGACTCAACCTACTCGACTCAAGTGGAAGAACTATTCAACACTAAAACAGAACACCCAGTGGGTGATTGGATGCGAAATGCAGACCTATGATAGATGCACATAAAAGGTTCCAAAACGCTCATCCAAGGACACCTTACGGACTATGAAGCAACAGTTGCAACTACCACTAGTCAATAGACCAGTTGGAAACCAACTAACCTTGTCGTTGGCTTGCAGACCAATGTTGGCATTGTAGGCAACCTGACTAGCCTCGTGCAAAACCTTCATCTGGTCCATCACGAGGTTTTCCTGGAGAAGGGCCTCCCTGGCAGCACTCGGCGAGCCGTCTGGAGTGTGATATGCAGCGAAGAGCAATGATGGCAGTACAGTCAGAGCGGTCACAGGATCTGAAGCATGGAGTTGTGCGAGCACAGCGGAGACCTGAGCATTCGACCCCGAAGGACGGTCAGTCGACAGCAGATTGGCAAAGGTAACATTGACCCGAGCCGGATCTACGGATCGCTGGACCACCATTTTTGGAGCCGATGTCGACTGAGGCACCTGACCCTCAGCCGTCCTCCCGCTTGAGGCCCTACCCCTTCTTCTCCTCTCTTTCAGAGGCACTTCTTCCTCATCATCCGAAAGCTCAATGACGTCCCGCGGAGCTGCAACAAAAAGCAACTGCAAGTGTTCAGTAGACTGACAACCCTGTCGGCAGAACAAATTCAAGATGGCAATTGCGTACCAGCTTTGGAAGTAGTCACGTCATCAGCCTCCTCATCACCCAGGGCCTTTTCAACATCCATAGAGATCGCAGAAGTTGCAGCACTGAAAAGTTTATAAACCATTCAGTAAAAGCAGAAGCATGAGTCGGTAGAAGAAAATGCAGAAAGATAGAACACTCACCTAGAGGCAACAGGAACGTTCATCTTGATCTTAGGCAAGGTCTTCCGAGACTTCGAAGGGGCGACCTTGGGTTGCTTGGCGACCTTCTCTGTCGGCTCCGGAGTCAAAGTCCGAGTGCGCTTATGTGCTTGCGTACTCGGAGCCACGGTCTTGCCATGCCCGCCCACCGGATCTTGGAGTTTTTTGGATCGACGCTCTGTGCGAGGTGGTGAGTCGACTACCTCTTCGTCGTCTGACTCATCACTCTCTTCCTCATCATCATCTTCTGGAGATTGCCACTCGCCACTCTCTTCTGCACTGTCCTCTCCCTCCTGGTCTTGCTCCAGGGCTTGTTCACCATTGGGCATTAAGTACATCTCAGTATAAACCTACAAGGCAAGAAATCAGTCAAACATCAGTCAGATTCAGAAACAATTACAAGGCAGATCGAAGTACACTCGGTAGCAAGGATCAGACCTTGTCCGGGTAGTTGTCAGTGTCGAATGGATCGACTCTCTTAGCTCCCCTGGGGTTGTCCTTATTCCCGGTAATGCCCTTCAGCCACAGGGCCACCGTCTCATCTGTAACCTCCTCTGGGTGAACCCGAGTGGTGCATCCGAGTACATCCACATCGGGTGGTCACGAGCTTGGAGCGGCTGGATGCGTGGACTAAGAAACGCCTCCAACAAGTCCTTGCTAGTTACACCCTGAAGAACCAACTGGACTACTCTCTCGGCCAACATGTCCGTCTCCACTTTCTCCTCTGTGGTCACGGTCAATGAAGAAGGCTATTGGGTACGATCTAGGGTGAAAGGGGGAAGACCGGTCGACTGGCCGGGGGTCGCAACATCCTGGCAGTAGAACCAGGTCGACTGCCAGCCCCCGACTGACTCGGGAAGTGTCATGGTAGGGAAAGTGCTCCTCTTCCTCATCTGGTTCCCTAGACCCCCACACATCTGGATCACGTGCGTCCTCTCGTCACTCGAATTTGCCTTCTTCATGGTTTGGGAGCAAATTGTGAAGATGTGTTTGAAGAGACCCAGTGCAGTCGACAGCCCAAAAAGTTCTCACACATGGACACAAACACGGCGAGGTACGTGATGGTGTTGGGAGAGAAGTGGCGAAGCTGCGCTGAAAAAGTTCAAGAAGCCCTGGAAAAAAGGATGCGGAGGAAGGGAGAAGCCACGGTCGACGTGGGTAGCAAGGACAACACACTCACTCGACCGCTGCTGAGGCTCTGTCTCCCCCTCTGGCAGCCTCCTGGCTCCGACAACAATCAAACCGGAGGCGGCCAGCTCCTACAGATCCTCTGGCTGGAGCGAAGATCGGATCCAATCGCTCTGGATCCAGCCCGGCAGCAGCGCAGACCTCGACGACTACCCCTGATTTGTCTTCTTGCCTTTCGGCGCCCCCATCGCCTTCCTCACGCACTCCAGCACTGCCGTCTTGTCCTTGACCATGGTGGTGGGCAGCACACTGGCGGGGCGGCGGCGTCAAGGGCGGAGGAAGATGAAGTGGAAAAGTGGAGAAGGAAGAAGGATAATGAAGGCACACAGTGCAGACGCTTCGGCCCCGACGCCTTTTAAGGACCCACTTTCGAGTAGCTGACGCGTGGGCCCGAGCAATCCTATCAAATCCTACAATAGTCGCACGCCAGGTACGTGGCAAAAAAGGTGGCGTAGAAATTGAGGCGCCCCTGTCTATCCGTCCCGCTTACTACAGCGCGCTTTGCCTCACGCGCTTCCCCTAATTTTTGAATCCCGTGAGATCCGGGATCCGCAGTAACCAATCGCGCCAAAATTTTGCATCAAACTAACACTCGACAAGTGCCAGCATAAGTCCACTCGACAATTTCTGAATTGATCAAGGCGACTGAAACGAAGCCAAAGTTTCAGCGTGGGCCTCCAGTCCACCATGGGTACTTGAGAAGCACATGGGTCTCTCAAGACCAACTTCAACCTTCTTTCTAGTCGGACCTTGATCCATTCGGGGGCTAATGACGATGCCATAGACCTAGGGTAGGGTCATAAGCCTGACTTATACACCCCACCCAAGGTCACTACCCTAGAAGCAAAGACATTCAAAGAACAATAGGGATTATGAATTGAAGTCGTCGAGTGCAATCCACTCGACCAGTCATCTCATTCGGATACCCCTCCCACCTAATTTCACTCGACCAAGACGAAGCCCTTCAACTATACAAGAAACCACTCGACCTACAGAAGACCAGGAGTCACTCAGGACGGCAACGGTCAGGCGTTCACTCTGTAGTCTTAAAGGTCATTTAATACACTCTATAGCTGGCATTATCAGTAATGCCCTATCTTAATGTACATTGAACCCCTGTAACAGAGGTGCTGGGGTCCTAGCGCACTCTATATAAGCCGCCCCCCTCCTCTAGGACAAGGGTTCGGACCCCCTGTAACACACACACCCATATTCCAGTTGACCGCCTTAAGGCACCGAGACATAGGGCTTTTACCTCCTCCTAGAGGGGCCTGAACTCGTAAAACTTGTGTGTACAATCTCGATGTAGCTAGGGCCTCGCCTCCTCATACGTACCCCCTATTCTTACTGTCAGACTTAGTTCCATGACAGGTAGCCATGGAAGTCAAACGGCTCGCTTCCCAGTGAGCCTGCACAGCGTATAGCTCGCACGCTTCCCGGTGAGCCTGTGCATTGGAGTACAACTCGCACTCCTCCCGTTTAGTCAAGCACCTGTCCGCACGGCACCTCCTAGCCATTAAAAGAGTGAGGCGTGGCGTCACGTGAATGGTTAACAGAACGCACACAATTTAAATTATACAAAACGTTTGAGATGTTACAGTGGAAGCTATTTGTTTCAAAATGCCTTTGTTGGCAGTTATTCGAGTGCGCCTTCTCTCAAAATGGAACGAAAAATACCACAGCATGTCGGGTGCCATTCCATGATAGCATATGCCAAGTTTCATGAATTTCAAACGAGTTTTGAATTTAATAGAATTTAAAAAAAATAGTATCTCAATGTTTTGCCGGCAATCAACAGTGCCCTGGTATTTGAAATTCATTACCATTTCTTGCATGGGACCTAAGCATGCACCCAAGGACACAGATTTGTTTTTTCAACCAATTTATATGCACTGGAGCATGTGCATGTAGTTTAAATTTGAATTATGCACATAAAATGCCTAGAATCCCCAGTTAATGTATAAAAGTGTCCAAATGAACCCTGAAAAATTCCAAAATAACACAACACTCCTGTCATTCTATGTTGACACAAGAAATTTTTTGAAAGCAATAAGCAGCAACGGATATCATTTCGTCCCCAATGGTGGCACGTTCCCTACTGAAACCATCAGGCTGGTTGTGAGAAGCTCTGGTTTGTGAGAAGCTTATACCCAAACCTGCCCCAAATGGGACAAAAAATTTACCACTTCATCTTGATGCCGCTCGATGAGAGCATGCCAAGTTTCATGAATTTTAGACGAGTTTTGGATTTACTAGAATTTAAAACCCAGGTATCTCAATGTTTGCGGCCGAGTGATGGTGGCAGGGTGTTCAAAATTCATTCTCATTTCTGGCATGGGACCTAAGCATGCACCCAAGGACACAGATTTGATTTTTCAACCAATTTATATGCACTGGAGCATGTGCATGTAGTTCAAATTTGAATTATGCACATAAAATGCCTAGAAAGCCCAGTTAATGTATAAAAATGTCCAAACGAACCCCGAAATATTCCAAAATTTAACACAACACTCTTGTTGTTCTATGTTGAAGCTAGAAATTTTTTTAAAGCAATAAGAGGCAACGTATATTGTTTCGTCCCCAAAGGTGATACGTTCCCTACCGAAATCATCACGCTTGTTGTGAGAAGCTTTGGTTATTGAGAAGCTTATACCCAAACCTGCCCCAAATGGGACAAAAAAATTACCACGACATGTTGATGCCGCTCCATGATATCATGCCAAGTTTCATGAATTTCAGACAAGTTGTGGATTTACTAGAATTTAAAAACTAGGTATCTCAATGTTTGCGGCCGAGGTGATGGTGGCAGGGTGTTTGCCATTCATTTTCATTTCTTGCATGGGACCTAAGCATGCAACCAAGGACACATTTGATTTTTCAACCAATTTATATGCACTTGAGCATGTGCATGTTGTTCAAATTTGAATTATGCATATGAATTGCCTAGAAAACTCAGATAATATACAAAAATGTCCAAACGAACCCCGAAAAATTCCAAAATTTAACACAACACTCATGTTGTTCTATATTGGCACTAGAATTTTTTTGAAAGCAATGAGAGGCAATGGATATTATTTCGTCCCCAAAGGTGGCACGTTCCCTACCGAAACCATCAGGCTTGTTGTGAGAAGCTCTGGTTTGTGAGAAGCTTATACCCAAACCTGCCCCAAATGGGACAAAAAATTTACCACGCCATGTTGGTGCCGCTCCATGATAGCATGCCAAGTTTCATGAATTTTAGACGAGTTTTGGATTTACTAGAATTTAAAAACTAGGTATCTCAATGTTTGGGGCCGAGTGATGGTGGCAGGGTGTTTGACATTCATTCCCATTTTGTAACATCCCAAAATTCTAAATTTTAGAATGTTATATTAACTAAACTATTATGTTTGTTCGTTTGATTGATTGACTGAAAGTGAGTGAAATTTGAAAATTTTGAAAGTTGAATGAGAGGTAATAAAAGGACTTTCCCAAAAGTGCTTCCATCTGAAATGATTTGAAAACCTCATTTGAAAGTAATGCAAACTTCATGCCACTCAAGGACATTCAAGAGAGGAGATGAAATGACTTCTCCAAAGTTTAAATGAAAGAGAGTGGGGAGTTAAACCACTTTTGAAATTCCATTTGGAGTCCTTCCCATTTGAATAGTTTCAAATTCCTCTGACCCATTTCCAAATAAAGAGAGGAGCAATATGTAGTGACCACGATCCCAATGGACCGAAGTCTCTGTGTTTCAGTGTCATCCCCGGATCGGTAATGCTGACACACAAAGTACTCAAGGAATTATAACAGAGTTCAATCACACACTTATTATATCGATTCCTCATAAAGAGTATGATTAGAAAAAAAAATAGTATGGCTGAAGGCCATATAAACTAAATAACCGCAGAAGCTTCGAAGGTAAATGAGTCCATCAACTCGAACAGCATAGCTGAGTGCAATACAACGACCTATCGCGCCTTATTCATCGTATGAGTAGTCTGCAACATGAGACGTTGCAGTCGTGTAGGTCAGCACATTGAATATGCTGGCAGAGTTACACTGTAAAGCAATGAAATGCAAGAACTATATCTACATGCCATATTTGGCTGGTGGAGGCTCTAAGTTTAAGATTTTGCATAAAGCTAGTTTTTTCCTACAACAAAGGAATAAAATTTATTTAAACTACTCCCTGGTTGTTCTAGTATTTGAGAAGATTCCCCCAACTCAAATCCCAATTAAGAATACATTAAACCCAATTCATTTAGTTAAAAAGTGATGAGATCAACAATAATATCCAATTCCAGATACTCAAGATGTCCATAACCAGGGACACGTCTAACCATGATTAGTTTATACACTTTGCAGAGATTGTGCACTTTTTCCCACAAGACTCGACCGCATCCATGATCGAAAGATCGAGACATAGTCTTCCTGAAGCATTAACTCTCTTCTTCGAGCAGACCGGTACACCTACTTTCCCTGTACATCTGCTAGTCCACCTCTTCGAGAGCTCATACAACTTACTCAACTATGCCAGAGCCCATAATAGTTTGTGGCTACACACAGAAGTTTCTAGTCATGAAATATCATATGATCCCTTTGAGCCTGGGTGGTGAACCGAGGAAAAATCACACGGATACCCCGGGATTTCCCTTAAGGGACAACACTAGGATCCCCAGCTGCCTCAACCAATCCACCCAGATGTGTATTAAAGTTGCCACCTTAATGTTATCCAAGATTAATAACTCTCAAAACTTCCATGTGAATTACGATCCAAACCCCGTCTACGAGCATGGCTAAGCAATAATAAGCATAACGTATATTACAGAGGTGATCAAAAGGTATTAGGTTCCTACCTCAAGTACTACAACCAAACCACATGTTCCCAATCCTACTCATGCAAATATTTGAGGAGCAATACTAATGCATAGTAAAAACTAGGTATAGAAGAGTATGATCAAAGTGTAACTTGCCTTACTAATGATTTGCAAACTCTATAGATTCGTAGTAACAAGCTTCGCACTTCGGGTAATCTCGCGTAGATAAACAGTAGCATACATAGGCAATCACTCAAACGAAACAACGAGAAAATATCCAAAACAAACTTGAAACAAGCAAACGGCTAAACTAAACAGAAAACAAAACCTAACTGCATTATTATCATGTGGATTAGATCTTAACGGTAGGTGCATGTGATTAGCTATGATTTGCAAAAACAAACAACGCAAACAGAGAAACGGAACTCGAGACACAAAACGAAACAAGATCGTTTACTAATCTGAACTAGACTCAGATTTTTAAATTTTCAAAATCATTTTCATGTTGGTTAACTGGAAAGAACAGAATGTTACAAAGATTTAGATGCTAGTTTCATCTAACTTGGACTAGCGAGCAAAAATTTACGCTAGTTTTAAGATCAGGGGCTAAATCGTGATAAAACTTATTCGCGGATAGGTCCCTAGCCGAAAATAAAACTAGAAAAATCTAATGCGCGAACGTTCGTTAACAGAACTAATCTAACAAAAACCGTTCATTAAAACAAATGAACGAGCGAACGTCTACTAATTAAACAAAAACTAAAACGAAAAACCGATGTAACCTAAATAGATATAAAAAATAAACCGGGAAAAATACCGAATGTTTTTATACCGTTTAGCTGACGAAAACCGACGGTGGCGGCGGTGGTGGTGAGATCCGGCGGCTCCAGCGGCGGTGCGGCGGCGAGGCGTGGCGGGGCGTCGGCGAGCGGCGGCGCGGGCAGGCGGCGGCGCGTGCGGCAACAGCAGTGGCAACGACGCGGGCAGGCGGCGGAGCGAGCGCGGGCGGTGGCGGCTCAGTGCTGCAGCGGCAGTGGGTGGCGAGTTGAGAGGCAAGGGGGTTGGGGCCGGCCCTCATAAAGAGGGGCGGGGGTCCCTGGGATGGCTCCGAGTTGGAGCCCAAGTCAGGCGGCGGCGTGGCAACGGACTTATCCGGGATTCCGGCACGGGAACGGCACGACGCTCGGGGAAGGCGGCGCGGCCTGCTGGGCCGGCTGGGCTTTGGCCCAGTTCGCCTCGGAAGTTTTTTTATGATTTCGCCGCAGAGAAAAATCCTAAATAGATATAAAAAAATTCTAAAAATTCCAAAAAACAATTTTCACCGTCTAAACCTAATATTTAGGACAAGATGTACATTTTTCTGGACTAAAATGCAATTTTTTTAAAATGCATGTTTTCTCCAATTCAAATAAAATAGCAAATAAAATGCAAATAAAATAATAATTTGATTTTAAAATTCTTTCTCCAATATTTCTCTTAGGTTGAAGAAGTCATATTACTTTCTCTCATTTATTTTTATTATTGGAAATAATTGGACAGAAAAATATTAAAATCAAATTGATCCTCTTTTCAAATTTGAAATAAATTTCAAATATGAATTTTGTGAAACCTTCAACTCTCTCCTTGGGTCCTTGAGTTGCTTAAGATTTCTAGGATCACAACCAAAATGCAAAATAAAATATGATATACTTATGATGATCTATGTATAACATCCAAATTGAAAATTGCGACGTTACAAACCTACCCCCCTTAACATGAATCTCGCCCTTGAGATTCGGGTTGGTCAGCAAAAAGGTTTGGGTGGTCCTTGCGAAGATCTTCTTCTCGCTCCCAGGTGGCTTCCTCTTCGGTATGGTGGCTCCACTGAACTTTGCAAAACTTGATAACCTTGCTGCGAGTAACTCGACAGGAAAACTCGAGAATCTTGACTAGCTTCTCTTCATAGGTCAGATCACTATCCAACTGAATTTCTTCCAGTGGCACTGTATCTCTCAACAAATATCGGCCATCTCTGCGTGGCACTTCTTCAACTTCGAAACGTGAAACATATCATGAACTCCTGACAGTCCTTCAGGCAATTCCAACTTATAGGCAACTTCTCCCATGCGTTCCAAAACTTTGTATGGTCCCACAAAACGTGGTGCTAGCTTCCCCTTGACTCAAAACATTTAACCCCTCAAAGTGGAGACACACGAAGATATGCTCTGTCTCCGACTTCGTAAGCTATCTCCTTGCGTTTAGTATCAGCATAACTCTTCTGCCTGGATTGGGCTACCTTAAGTTTGTCTCGAATCAACTTAACCTTCTCTTCAGAGTCTCTGATTAAGTCTGGTCCGAACAATTGTTGATCACCAACTTCATCCCACGATAACGGTGTCCTGCACCTTCTTCCGTACAGAGCTTCAAAAGGGGCCATCTTCAAACTGGCTTGATAACTGTTGTTATAGGAGAACTTTGCATAGGGTAAATTGTCATCCCAACTAGATCCATAATCTAGCGCACAAGCTCTCAACATGTCCTCCAGAATCTGATTGACTCTCTTGGTCTGTCCATCTCTCTGTGGATGAAAAGTTGTACTGAACTCTAGCCTAGTTCCCAAAGTTTCATGCAACTGATTCCAAAACTTTGAAGTAAATTGTGTTCCTCTATCAGATACGATGTTCCTTGGAACTCCATGCAGACATATGATCCTGGTCATGTATATCTTCTCCAACTTAGCGCTCGTATAAGTTGTCTTCACCGGGATGACATGGGCTACTTTCATCAAGCGATCAACTACAACCCAGATAGAGTCATAGCCTGACGAGTCCTGGGTATCCAGTGATAAAATCCATTCCAAGTTTATCCCACTTCCATTCAGGTATCGACAATGGCTGTAGCAATCCTGCTGGCTTCTGATGCTCTGCCTTAACTCTCTGACATACATCACATAATGCAACATACTCGGCAATATCCTTCTTCATTCCTGTCCACCAGAAACTTTCCTTCAAATCTAGATACATCTTAGTGTTGCCTGGGTGAATCGAGTAAGGTGAATCATGGGCCTCCTGAAAAATCAACTTCCTGATTTCATGATCATTAGGCACATATATACTATCCTCAAACCCTAAAGTGTCATGCTCATCCTCACAAAATCCTTTAGCCTTTCCTTTACTCATCCTTTCCTTTATCTCAGCACTCTCCTTGTCCGTCTTTTGGGCTTCCCTGATTTTACCCAACAAAGTGGACTGAATTTCCAATCCTGCAACATAACCTCTCGGAACTATCTCCAAGCATAGCTCTCGAAGGTCGTCTACTAACTCCTTAGGTAATCCTCCGGTTATGAGTGTGTTAACATAACTCTTGTGGCTCAACGCATCTACTACGACATTGGCCTTTCCTGGATGACAATGCAATCTCATATCATAATCCTTTATTAGCTCCTACCATCTCCTTTGCTTGAGGTTTAACTCCTTCTGCATGAAGATGAAATTCAAACTCTTATGATCCGTGTAAACATCGCAACGTTTTCCGATGAGAAAGTGTCTCCATGTCTTGAGCTCATGCACTACGACTGCTAGCTCCAAATCATGCATAACATAATTCAACTCATGAGGTCGAAGCTGTTGTGACGCATATGAAACAATTCTTCCTTCCTGCATAAGCACACCTCCAAGTCCTCTACGGGAAGCATCGCAATTTACTTGGAAATCCTTGCGTTGTTCTTGGAGAATCAGCACTAGGGCTGTAACCAAACTTTTCTTCAACTCCTGAAAGCTGGCCTCACATTCCTCAGTCCATTTAAACTTGGTGTCCTTCTTCAATAACTCCGTCATGGGCTTCACAATCTTGGAGAAATTCTCAACAAATCTCCAGTAATAACCTGCGAGTCCAAGAAAACTTCTGATCTCTCCCACTGAGGTGGGTGCCAACCATTTAGTGATAGAAGCAACCTTGGTAGGGTCTACTACTATTCCTTCTCTGGATATAACATGTCCGAGAAATCCAACTTCCTTTAACCAAAACTCGCATTTGCTAAACTTGGCATACAATTGATGTTCTTTGAGCTTCTCAACAACCAAACGCAAATGCTCCTTCTGTTCCTCTTCATTCTTCGAGTAGACCAATATGTCATCAATGAACACTACGATGAATTTATCCAAAAACTCCATGAAGACTTTGTTCATCATACTCATGAAATAGGCAGGGGCATTAGTCAAACCAAATGACATAACTGTATACTGATATAGCCCATACCTCGTAGTGAAAGTTTTCTTAGGTATATCCTGCTCTCGGATCTTAAACTGATGATAACCGGATCGAAGATCGATCTTGGAGAAAACTTTAGCTCCTTGCAGCTAGTCAAACAAATCATTGATCATCGGCAAAGGGTATTTGTTCTTGATCGTCACCTCGTTCAGCACACAATAATCAACAACCATCCTCAAAGATCCATCCTTCTTCTCCACTAGAACCACCGGGGCTCCCCAAGGTGATGAACTTGGTCGAATGCAACCTTCCCCCAGTAACTCCTTAATTTGCTTCTTGATTTCCTCCAGATCCTTTGTGGGCATACGGTACGGTCTCTTTGATATAGGTCCGATGCCTGGCAATAGCTCAATCAAAAACTCAATGTCTCGATCTGGTGGCATGCCTGGTAACTCCTCCAGAAATACATCGGGAAAATCCTTCACCACTGGTACTTCCTCCTGTACAACTCCTGATAAGGAATTCACCTGAGTCCTCCTCGGCGCATGCCTGGATACATACTTGATCCTCTTTCCTTCCGGGGTGGTGAGTAGAATTGATTTACTGGCGAAATTGATGTTTCCCTCAAACTTGGATAGCCAATCCGTGCCTAGTATCACATCCAATCCTTGTGACTCAAGAACAATCAGGTCGGTGGGGAAAACATGTCTACCTATGGTTAATGGCAACTGATAGCATCCCCTACTATCCATATACTCCGCTCCTGGGGGACTACTAACATAGGTGACTTAAGGGATACTGTCGGTGTCAAAACCGGCGGATCTCGGGTAGGGGGTCCCGAACTGTGCGTCTAGGCGGATGGTAATAGGAGACAAGGGACACAATGTTTTTACCCAGGTTCATGCCCTCTCGATGGAGGTAAAACCCTACTCCAGCTTGATTGATATTGATGATATGGGTAGTACAAGAGTGGATCTACCACGAGATCAAGGAGGCTAAACCCTAGAAGCTAGCCTATGGTATGATTGTTGTCATGGTTGTTCGTCCTACGGACTAAAACCCTCTGGTTTATATAGACACCGGAGAGGGCTAGGGTTACACAGAGTCGGTTACAATGGTAGGAGATCTACATATCCGTATCGCCAAGCTTGCCTTCGACGCTAAGGAAAGTCCCATCCAGACACGGGACGAAGTCTTCAATCTTGTATCTTCATAGTCTCGGAGTCTGGCCGATGATGATAGTCCGGCTATCCAGACACCCCCTAGTCCAGGACTCCCTTAGTAGCCCCTGAACCAGGCTTCAATGACAATGAGTCCTGCACGCATATTGTTCGGCATTGCAAGGCGGGTTCCTCCTCCGAATAATTCATAGAAGATTGTGAATACCAGGATAGTGTCCGGCTCTGCAAAATAAATTCCACATTCCACCTAGAGAGAATAATATGTACACAAGTTCAATCTACTGACGTATTTTGTGGCATGACGTCACACCACCACCAAGCCTTTACTTGAATCGTTTTTTATTATACCACCTCAGCGCGTTTAGCGAAGCGGTTTCCTTGGCACGTCTTGTCGAAGCAGAGATCGTGTTCCCCTTATTCCGGGATTCCCATCAATACGAACGTGGGTAACCCAACCGTGCCCGTTGCCATGCCTCCTCTATCAGAGGCGAGTTCCAAACGGTCACGGGGACGGCTCTTGGTATTCTCCCTTTTATAATGGGACCAAGGCTCGTTTCTTTTCTTCAATCCTCAATCGAATCTGCCCCTCGCCCCGAGTTCCAACACCCAGAGCCTCAGATTCGAGCGCCTCGGACCTTCAACGATGTCTGGCTCCGACCTACAAGGCCGGTGGATGCCCTCCTCCGTTACGGAAGAGGACGTGCAAAAGCTGAGAGAGGCCAAGTACCTGACTTACGAGATTTCGCATAGGTTGCCCGCCAAAGGGCAAGTCATTCCCACTCCCGAGCCCGGCGAAAGCGTCGTGTTTGTGTCCCACCTCCATCGGGGTTTAGGCTTCCCGATGGATCCTTTTGTGAGAGGGCTCATGTTTTACTATGGGTTGGAATTCCACGACTTGGCTCCGGAGTCCATCCTCCATATCTCTTCATTCATTGTCGTTTGCGAAGCCTTCCTCTGCACTACCCCTCACTTCGGCTTGTGGCTTAAAACCTTTAACGTGGAGCTGAAGATGATCGAGGGGCGGCAAGCAGAGTGCGGCGGGGCGGTTGTAAGCAGGAGGGCCGATGCTCCATGGCCCGAGGGCTCTTTCCAGGAGGAGCTCGGCTTGTGGCAACAGGAGTGGTTCTACATAACCGCTCCCAGGGGCAGCAGGCAGAAGCCGCCGCCCATCTTCCGCTCGGGCCCTCCACAGCGGATGATGTCATGGGTCAGCCAAGGGCTCAACTGGGGGTCATCAAAGGACGTACCCCTATTGCAGGGCCAGATTCGAGACCTCCAAGAGAGGGAGATCAATCTGGTCGTAGTGATGCAGGTTATGCTGATATGGCGTCTTCTGCCCTGCAAGCGCCGCCCCCTCCGCCTGTGGGAATTCAATCCAGAGGGGCCGCGAGCTCTCCAACACTACATGGGTACGACACCCGTGGAGATGTATAAATTGTTCTTTGGATCACAAGAGATGTGTCAGGAATTGACCGAGGATTCCGGCCTAAGCTGCAATCGCCCGGATGCTCAGGTAAGTGGCCCTTCGTCCGGACACACCGTTTGTTTGCTCCTTCTTGAATTTGCCTTTTTAACCCATCGTCTCTCGAATCGGAGTGGATAGCGCAAGCGAAGCTGATACGGTGTCTGGCCCCCCTCCCGGAGACCGCGCCGGATCCCGTGCTGGTCAGGATGCTGAAGGTTGCGCCTTCAGAAGAAGGCGAAGGGGAGAACAGGGACACTACCGCCTCTACCAAGGAGGCTTTGGAGAAAGGGGGAATTGAGAATCCCTCCTTCCAAGGGGAGAAGAGGACCGCTTCCGAAAACCCGGAGGCCAAGGCCTCGAAGCGGGGGAAGAGACCCTCACCAGAGGGTCCTGCATCCGGGGAGGCCCCGGCCGCACTATCTCCCCTAAGGAATCAGCCCTCCAGCGAGCCGTAAGTAGGAAAAAGGGGGGTTCTATAATAAGAGACATCCCTATGTTTGCTTCTGAGGATAACTGAAGTTTTTACCTTGTAGTTCGGATCTCCATCCTTCTCAGATGAGCTCGTCTTCGGGGGACCTTCGTCCGAAGATGGTGGAGAGCGAGACGCCTCCGTCCGCCGCACCATCAGGCAGGGCGGACGAACCTGAGGTGTCATCGCGGAGGGTATCCCCGAGTCTGGCGGGGCCGGAGAGTTCGGCACCAGCTGGTGTGCGGCCGGGGGAGCTGAAGGATCTGCTTGAGAGGGCGTCTATCTCAGAAGGTCACCGTACATTGATGAGTATGGTGATTGGAAGAATTTCATCCGCTGAAGGCGGGTTGCATGATGCCGTCAGAAGCTTGCTGGCGGGGTTTGAGGTACGTAAAAATGACATACCTTTTGACAGTTTTACACATAAAGTGCGCCCTGTATAGATAGTAGCCCCTGGGACTCGGTAGGTTGTCGAGAGCGACAGCGTGCCGAGGATCAAAATCACAGGTATTGATTTTCACCTTTCCTATGCAGGTGGCGGACAGTCCGGTGGCCAGCCGGACTGATGGAGTTGCCAAACTAAAGCGGCAACTCGACGTTGCGGATGTGGACATCCCGCTGGTCAATAAGCGACTTGACGAGTCACAAGGTAGGTTTTTTCTCCGTGGTCACCTAGTAAGGGAGCCGAAGCCCACTCCTTACAACATGTGTGCTCAATGTAGATGGTGCCTCTGTTGTGGAGAGCCTTCGGGCAGAACTTGCTCGAGCCAAGGAGCAGGCCAGGAGGAGTGATGCGGCTGCCTAGAGGGTGGACGAAGAGCTAGAAGCCGAAAGGGCTGCTCGCTGCCGAAGCAGGGAGGAGATGGCCGAAATGGCCGTGAAGTTGAAAGATGTTACCGACCGCTATGAGGTTCTTGAAAAAGAACGCCGAGCAGAGCAAGAAGGCCTGAGGAAGGCCACTGCCGAAGCCAAGGATGCCCGTTCTGCAATGAGGGCTATAAAGGAGGAGCTGCGCCACGCCAGAGATATTGTGGCTGGCAAGCCCTTTCTGCTGCGCAGGAGGTTTACAGATCTGAAGTACGCTCAGCTTGACCAGCTGTGGGGTCCGGAGGATCCTTATATGGACTTAGCGGCGAGTGCGGCAGATGCTGTTGTGCACTTCCGAAGTCAAAAGGATCACGAGACGGAAGAGCTTTTTTGGTCTCAATTCCATAGTCCGGAGCGTTCACTTCCACTGACCGATCGGTTGGCTGAGTGGGCTGAGCTGAATAGATTGTCCGGACTTGCCATGAAGGATATCGTGGCTTGTGTCTGGCCGAATAGGCCCAAGCCGAAGAGTTATTTTGGCTTATTGGAGCAATTCCTTGGGGCGGTGCCGCATATCAAGGCGATGAAGCGGTCGGCCTACATAGAGGGTGCACGGATGGCCCTCGCCCGTGTGAAGACATACTGGACGGAGATGGATGCCACCGATGTTGCGACCCAGGGTTCGGACGAGAGCCGGTTACCCGCCGAGCACTATTTTGGGGAAGTTCTGCGTGGTGCTCGTGTAATAGAGTCGCAGTGCTCAAAAAATGTCATGTTCAAATGAACTTTATGGTTTGTAAAACGATGTTTATAATATAAGCGCTTTTTGTACTTGTGCATTCAAGTATTAAAATATCTCCTGTGCGGTCGTTAATGCATACTTGTGTATAACCTGAAAGATGGCAGTCTTCGGCTTCAGCCCCCACGCACATGGTGCGGGAGTGTTTGTGAAATAGCGCATTTTCACACTTAATCCAACATCTTGGTCCTGTGAAGGAGGTGGTAGCGTAGCAAACGAGGCAACCGGACTATAATGCTTTATCACTTTCACTTAGCCATAGGAGTTCGAAGGTGGGGCTACGATATAGCCCCTAGGGGCAATGCGCTCTCCGGATTTGGGGCGCGTGTGTGCCTAACCGGGAAGCGGCCCTTCATCAAAGCGGAGGAATTCTAAACATTCCGGAGGTCGATCGAGTGGTTGACCAGTCTCTCGCTACATCATGACACTCAGTTTTCAGCTTTCTCTACTGAGGTGCTCACCCGGCCGAACCGGGGCACAATCGCAGTAGTTCTCCTGGTGCCGCGTTAGCCGATGATACGGAACGTAAGGCAGAAAAACACAGGAGCTGGGCAAACCCAACATTTGACCAAAGACATGATTCGGAGTTGATGCATATAAGGCCTAACTCGAGACGCCGAACACTCCCTGAGGTGTTCGGTCTTTATGATGACGGGCGGATCAATGCCCTAAGCCCCTAGTGTCCAGGTAAACGCAAGGTCCTCTGACGCGGCCAATGCCAAAACGTCAGCCTCCTCTCTGGTTATGATGAGCAACCAGGGGATGTATAGCAACAAGAGACAGTAAAAAAGGTTTACGCAGGGTCTTAATCTGAAAAGAATCCTTGTAACGGGTCCCTACTCCACGTCTACGCCTGTGTCTCCGTTGTGCTGTATCCTGGACGGGTGTAACACGTTGTTCATCTGTAAAAGAGAGGAACTTAGTTTGAAAAGAAATCGTGTGAAAAATGTATTTAAAATAGAGCATGAATAAATGAATAAAGTTGAGATTTTATTGGCTCCTTATTGCTCATACGCACAGCCCCTTGTGAAGGGGTGTGCAGCTAGGGAGCCCCTAGTTTATTTATGCCGAACTCGTCTAGCCGTGTCCGGGGTCTTGAACGACCTTTTAATGAGATGATGCCGCGTGGACCGGGCATTTTAAGTGTCAGAGACGCGTAGTGTGGTATTGCGTTAAAGCGGACAAAAGCTTCACGTCCCAATAGTGCTTGATGGCTACTTTTGAATGGGGCGACATGAAAGGTTAGCTTTTCGCGTCAGAAGTTGTCGGGTGACCCGAACACAACTTCTAGTAGTAAGCAGCCCGTGCACTTGGCGTAAGGGCCTGGCGTCACTCCTTTGAAGGAAGTGCGGCTATGGCGAATTTTAGTAAGGTCTATCCCCAACTTGCGGATTGTGTCCGGATATAGCAGGTTTAAATCGCTGCCGTCATCCATTAGGACTTGTGTAAATTGTAGTCCGTCGATTATAGGATCCAATATTAGAGCAGTCCATCCTGTGTTTCGAATACTTCTGGAATAGTCCAGGTGGTCGAAAGTAATTGGTTTTGACATCCAATCTCGAGGTTCCGCTGGGGTGGACCGTGCGACGCCTACTTTGGCGGGTGCCGCACTGTTGTTCCATATTATCACCTGAAGTGAGTTTACTGTTTTGACTTCTTGTGGGAAAGTCTTTTGTTTTCTGGCGCTCTGCTGGTGGGGTTCATCGTCATCCTCGCTTGGCGCGTCGAGCCCCTTGTGTTCGGCGTTGAGTCGGCCGGACTATTTGAAGACCCAACAATCCCGGTGGGTGTGGTTTGCAGGCTTCCCGGAGGTACTGTGGATTTGACATATCCGATCCAAAATTTTGTTTAGGTTGGATAGCTCGTCACTGTTGTCCTTAAGAGTCAGTGTTTTATTGTTTGGCTGCGAGCTTTTGAATCCGGCGTTGACCGCCGTGTTCTTTGGGATTTTTTCTTTATTTCGGCGCTGTTCCTTTCTGCGCCGTGATTTTCCGTTTCCATCTCTGATCTCGGATGCACTCGGGTCGCTGGTGCTGCATCTTGCTAGCCAGCTGTCTTCCCCCGCGCAAAAGCGGGTCATGAGGCTTGTTAGCGCGGCCATTGTTCTTGGCTTCTCTTGGCCGAGGTGTCTGGCGAGCCATTCGTCTCGGACATTATGTTTAAAAGCTGCTAAGGCTTCGGCGTCCGGACAGTCGACTATTTGGTTCTTTTTTGTAAGGAACCAGTTCCAGAATTTGTGCGCTGACTCTCCAGGCTGTTGAGTTATGTGACTTAAATCGTCTGCATCCGGAGGGCGGAAATAAGTCCCCTGAAAGTTTGCTCTAAACGCGTCCTCGAGCTCTTCCCAACTTCCAATGGTATTTTCTGGGAGGCTTTTGAGCCAATGCCGAGCTGGTCCTTTGAGCTTGAGGGGTAGATATTTTATGGCGTGGAGATCATCTCCTCTAGCCATGTGTATGTGCAGGATGTAATCCTCAATCCAGACTCCAGGGTATGTTGTTCCGTCGTATGCCTCTATGTTTGCGGGCTTGAACCCCGCTTGGAATTCATGATCCAGCACCTCATCGGTGAAACATAGTGGGTGTGCGGCGCCCCTGTATTTAGGTGTGCCGTTATCTTCAAACACTCGGCGTGTTGTGTTCCTTCCTGGGGCCCTCTTCTTTAGCCCATAAATGGACCTGACCGGGCCATCCGTTTTGCGAGGATCTTTATGCGTGTCATGCGCCGGCTTATGTGCGGCGCTGCTTATCGCTCCTGGCCTGTCATCTGGTCGCCTATCTGACCAGGCGGCCTCTTTGCTTTTTGATTGTGGGGGCTCTACGGCCTCCTCGTCGAATTCTGGCAGCAGCTTGCGCTTCGGGTAGCTCTTTGTTTGGTGGCTATTGCCATATTTATCCGCGGTCTTGAGTACTTTGCTCCACCTCATTCTGAGTATATCTTCCGCTGTTTTGAGCTTCCATTTCTCCTTCTTCAAACTTCTTGCAGTGGCGACAAGCCTTTTTCGAAGGGTCTTATGCTCCGGTGGTGTGTCCGGTGTGAGATCGTCTGGACTGTTGTTTTCGCCGAGGATGAGTTGATTATCCGATTCATCCTGTTCGGATGGTTTCTTGGTTGCATGTTCGTTGCCCACTGGTTTGCCCTGCTCTATGGCTGGGTCATTATGGGTGCTGTTGTTATCGAGGCGGGACTTGGGGCGGCGCTTGCGTCGCCGTTTTGGTTGTTTTTTGGGGGAATTATCCTTCGCCGCATCCTTTTGTTCCTCGTTATCGCTCCCTTTTGGGGTGTCCACCATATATACATCATGAGTTGAGGTGGCCTTCCAGTGCTCGGTAGGCGCTGGTTCTTGATCGTCTCCGGCCTCATCGTCCATACCGTCGATGTCTTCGGAGTCGTAGTCTAGCATGTCGGTTAGATCGTCGACAGTGGCTACAAAGTGGGTGGTGGGTGGGCTTTGAATTTATTCGTCGTCCGCATCCCAACCATCCTGACCGCTGTCCGGCCAGGGCTCTCCTGATAACGAGAGATACTTTAGCGAATTCAGGATGTCGCCAAAGGGTGAGTGCTGAAAGATGTGCGCAGCGGTGAACTCCATGATCGGCGTCCAATCGGATTCGATTGGCAGGGGCGCAGGAGGTTCGGAGTCCGGCAAGGAGTCCGGCACCTCGGAGTCACGAGCTTTGCAAGGGAAAAGGTCGGTATTTGGCTCCATCACTATAGAAGTTGCAGCCCCCGAGGCGGTGTCCAGCCACCTGTCCTCGATCTGCGCGGTCGGCTCCGAACTATGGGTCGGAGCGGATTCGTGTGCGGCTTCCAGGGTACTGTCCGGCGGCAGAGCTAAATCATGCCCATCGTGACAGTGTGGCACGCTCGTCTGTGGCTCGAATCCATCGAAGATCAAGTCTCCACGGATGTCAGCCGTGAAGTTTAGGCTTCCAAATCTGACCTGATGGCCAGGGGCGTAGCTTTCGATCTGCTCCAGATGCCCAAGTGAATTGGCCCGCAGTGCAAAGCCACCGAACACGAAGATCTGTCCGGGGAGAAAAGTCTCACCCTGGACTACGTTGTTGTTGATTGAAGAAGCCATCAAGCCTATCGCTGACGACCGAGAGGAACTCTCAATGAAAGCACCAATGTCGGTGTCAAAATCGGCGGATCTCGGGTAGGGGGTCCCGAACTGTGCGTCTAGGCGGATGGTAACAGGAGACAAGGGACACAATGTTTTTACCCAGGTTCGGGCCCTCTCGATGGAGGTAAAACCCTACTCCTGCTTGATTGATATTGATGATATGGGTAGTACAAGAGTGGATCTACCACGAGATCAAGGAGGCTAAACCCTAGAAGCTAGCCTATGGTATGATTGTTGTCATGGTTGTTCGTCCTACGGACTAAAACCCTCCGGTTTATATAGACACCGGAGAGGGCTAGGGTTACACAGAGTCGGTTACAATGGTAGGAGATCTACATATCCGTATCGCCAAGCTTGCCTTCCACGCCAAGGAAAGTCCCATCCGGACACGGGACGAAGTCTTCAATCTTGTATCTTCATAGTCTTGGAGTCCGGCCGATGATGATAGTCCGGCTATCCGGACACCCCCTAGTCCAGGACTCCCTCAGATACTGTTGGCAACTTATACTTATCCACAAATCCCCTTGATATGAATGAATGTGATGCACCAGTATCGAAAAGAGCAAGTGCAGTAAATGCATTAATCAAAAACTTACCAACAACTACGTCGGGTTGATCCTCAATCTCCTCCACACTGACGGGATTCACATGACCTTTGGTGAATGGGTTGGGCTTCTTGGCAGAACCTCCATTACCATTTCCATTATTGGCTTCAGGACAATCATTGGCATAATGTCCGGTCTTCTGGCATATGAAACAAGTAATGTGGCTCAAATCCCTCTTGGCTGGTGTCGAGGTGTTGGAACAGTTTTGACTGCTGCTTCCTCCATTCCCATTGCCATTCTTGGGGCCACTGTGGTTGTGTGAACTTGCTCCATTGTGCGTGTGTCATCCATCGTTATGGCCTCCATGGTTATGAGTATGTCCTCCTGAGTACAGGGAATAGCGGGGCTTCTGCTGAGCTCCAGAATTGTTCCTCCCCTGGCCATACTTCCTCTTGTGATTGTCAATCTGTTGTTGCTTGCGTTCTATCATGAGGGCCCTGTCTACCAACTCCTGGTAGTTGTTGGATGTTGCCACCATCAACTGCATACTCAGCTCATCATTGAGTCCCTCAAGAAACTTCTCCTATTTTGCGGCTTCTGTGGCCACGTCATCTGGGGCATAGCGTGCAACTTGCTAAACTCATCCACATACTGTCCCACTGTACGACCTCCTTGGCGCAAGTTCCGAAACTCACGCTTCTTCATCCTCATAGCTCCTGCTGAAACATGGGCGGTGCGGAAAGCCTGCTGAAACTGATCCCATGTAACTGTATCAATGGGGTAAGTGGCGGTGAAGTTCTCCCACCAAGATATTGTGGGTCCATCAAGATGATGTGCGGCAAAGCGCACTCTCCCTGCATCTATGCATCCTGCAGTGGTCAACTCTCTTCCAATCTAGCAAAGCCAATCATCTGCAACAATCGGCTCGGTGCTGCTAGAGAACACTAGCGGATTCAACCTCAGAAACCGGGCTAGGTTGTCAACAGGGGGTGGTGGTGGTGGGTTGTTGTTGTTGTTATTGTTGTTGCCTTGGTTCTGGTTCTGAACTAGCATCTGCATCAAGGCATTCTGCTGCTGGATCAACTGAGTGAGCTCCGGTGGAAACGCAAATGCATTGTCACGTCTGAGAGGCATCTGATGGGTTAGAAGGGGTGAGAAAACATAATAGAATAAGGTCTAAGAGAGATTCACTACCCATATGCTCATGAGACAAACACAATCAATTCACTTCATTCAATAGCACGCAAGGTTCACACAAAGGATCTAACTATGGTTACAAAATCGATCGTTACTAACTACTTGGAAGAATACTACTAGTAACATGGTGGTCCTCTAGAAATTTTGATCAGAGGAAGACTCCATGATATCTGCTCCAGCTTTGTCAATGTAGTCGTCATCACTGTCGTCATTTACATCACTATTCGTGCCGGTGTTGTCCAAGATGATGTAGTCCTCTGAACGGATATCCTTAGTTGGTTCTCGCTTGTGATTCTCCATTGGTAGTCCTAGCTTCCTCTTCAGATCTTCATGCTTCTCTAGTAGTACGGCAATTTCTTCCTCATATCCATCGCGTGTAAACTTGAGTTCCTCTTCTAGCTCGTTGTTCTTCTTCATCAACTTCTTGATCTTTTTCATGTTGAAGCACAGTTGAGTCTCTTGTTGACAAATGTGATCACCCATCTCCTGAATATAAGCTGCAATTGATCCATCCCTCCTGGTACGAATCATCTCCCATTCTTCATCTCGGCGGCCACATATTTGGTAGATAGTGTTTTCCAGCTCCTTGTGATACACCTCACATATGCGTCCAAAAGTGATATGGGCTGCCATGCTCTTTCCTAAACTCTAGCTTGGTGCATCCAGGTAGAAATCAATAGGCTTTGTTGTTGGCGCGAATGTCCTCCCAGGTACCCAGACTTTGATCTTCCAGCGCTCCTCATTCGGTACAGTTGCAAAGAAAGTCCCCATGAAGCTTGGTAGTCCGATGTTCAGGTACTTAGTGACTTCCTTCAAGTGTCTTCCGAAAGGGGTATCGTCATCCGGCCGAGTGAACTTGTTCCTAGGGTCTGCCATCTATAGAGTAGAAATAGAGAAGAATTAGAAATGACCAAAGAAAAGAAATCATGTGGCTTATTCTAGTGGTCGCATCCTACAGTCAGCGTGTGCTCTGATACCATCTTGTAGCAACCATGATCACAATGGACCGAAGTCTCTGTGTTTCAGTGCCATCCCTGGATTGGTAATGCTGACACCCACAGTACTCGAGGAATTATAACAAAGTTCAGTCACACACTTATTACATCGAGTCCTCATAGAGTATGATTACACAAAAATAGTATGGCTGAAGGCCATCTAAACTAAATAACTCCAGAAGCTTCGAATGTAAATGAGTCCATCAACTCCAACGGCATAGCTGAGTGCAAGACAATGACCTATCGCACCATATTCGTCATCTGAGCAGTCTGCAACATGAGATGTTGCAGCCATGTAGGTCAGTACATTGAATATGCTGGCAGAGTTACACTATAAAGCAATGAAATGCAAGAACTATATCTACATGCAATATTTGGCTGGTGAAGGCTCTAAGTTTATGATTTTGCATAAAGCTAGTTTCTCCCTACAATAATGGAATAAAATTTATTTAAACTACTCCCAAGTTGTTCCAGTATTTGAGAAGGTTTCCCCAACTCAAATCCCAATTAAGAATATCATCATTAAACCCAATTCATTTAATTAAAGAGTGATGATATCAACAATAATATCCAATTCCAGATACTCAAGATGTCCATAACCGGGGACACGACTAACCATGATTAGTTTATACACTCTGCAGAGGTTGCGCACTTTTCCCCACAAGACTCGACCGCATCCATAATCGGAAGATCGAGACATAGTCTTTCTGAAGCATTAACTATTTACTCCGCGCAGACCGGTACACCTACTTCCTCTCTACATCTGCTAGTCCACCTCTTCGAGAGCTCATACAACTTACTCAACTATGCCAAAGCCCATAATGGCTTGTGGCTGCACACGGAAGTTTCTAGTCATGAAATATCATATGATCCCTTTGAGCCGGGGTGGCGAACCGAGGAAAAATCACACGGATACCCTGATATTTCCCTTAATGGACAACACTGGGTTTCCCAGCTGCCTGAACCAATCCACCCAGATGTGTACTAAAGTTGCCACCTTAATGTTACCCAAGATTAATAACTCTCAAAAGTTCCATGTGAATCACGATCCAAACCCCATCTACGAGCATGGCTAAGCAATAATAAGCATAACGTATATTCCCAGGGTGATCAAAAGGTATTAGGTTCCTACCTCAAGTACTACTACCAAACCACATGTTCCCAATCCTACTCACGCAAATGTTTGAGGAGCAATACCAATGCATAGTAAAAACTGGGTATAGAAGAGTATGATCAAAGTGTAACTTGCCTTGCTAATGATCTGCAAACTCTAGAGATTCGTAGTAACAAGGTTCGCACTTCGGGTAATCTAGCGTAGACAAACAGTAGCATACATAAGCAATCACTCAAACGAAACAACGAGAAAATCGAGAAAAGTTCCAAATCAAACCCGAAACAAGCAAACGGCTAAACTAAACAAAAAACAAAACCTAACCGCATTATTATCATGTGGATTAGATCTCAACAGTAGGTGCATGTGATTAGCTACGATTTGCGAAAAGAAACAACTCAAATGGAGAAACGAAACTCAAGATATAAATGAAACAAGATCGTTTACTAATCTGAACTAAACTCATATTTTAAATTGTCAAAATTATGTTCAAGTTGATAACTAGAAAGAACAGAACGTTACCCAGATTTAGGGGCTGGATTCATCTAATTTGGACTAACGAGCAAAAAGTTACGCTAGTTTTAAGATTAGGGGCTAAATCGCGATAAAACTTATTCACGGATAGGTCCCTGGCCGAAAATAAAACTAAATAGAAAAATCTAATGCGCGAACGTTCGTTAACAGAATTAATCTAACGAAAACCGTTCATTAAAGTGAATGAACGAGCGAACGTCTACTAATAAAACAAAAACTAAAAAGAACATATCTAACCTAAACCGATCTAAAAAATAAACCGGGAAAAGACCGAACAGTTTTATACCGTTCAGCCGACGAAAACCAACGGCGGCAGCGGTGCAGCAGCGAGGCGAGGTGGGGCGTCGGCGAGCGGCGCGGGCGGCAACAGCAGCGGCAGCGGCACGAGCGCGGGCAGCGGTGGCTCGGTGTTGCGGCGGCGGCTCGGTGCTGCAGCGGCGGCAGGTGGCGAGTTGAGGAAGTCACGGGGGTCGGGGCCGGCCCTTATAAAGAGGGGGGTCCCGGGGTGGCTCAGACTTGGAGCCCAAGTCGGGCGGCGGCGCGGCAACGAACTCCTGCGGTAGTCCGACGCGGGGACGATGCGGCGCTTGGGAAAGGCGGCACGACCTACTGTGCCTGCTGGGCTTCGGCCAACTTGCCCGGAATGTTTTTTTTATGATTTCTCCGCAGAGAAAATCCTAAATAAATAAAAAAATCTAAAAATTCCAGAAACATTTTTCACCGTCCAAACCTAATATTTAGGACAAGATGAACATTTTTCTGGACTAAAATGAAATTTTAAAAAATGCAACGTTTCTCTAATTCAAATAAAATAGCAAATAAAATGCAAATAAAATAATAATTTGATTTTTAAATTCTTTCTCCAATATTTCTCTTAGGTTGAAGAAGTCATATTATCTTCTCTCATTTATTTTTATTATTGGAAATAATTGGAGAGAAAAATATTAAAATCAAATTGATCCTCTTTTCAAATTTGAAATAAATTTCAAATATGAATTTTGTGAAACCTCCAACTCTCTCCTTGGGTCCTTGAATTGCTTAAGATTTCTAGGATCACAACCAAAATGCAAAATAAAATATGATATGCATATGATGATCTATGTATAACATCCAAATTAAAAATTGCGATGTTACACAATATGACACTCCAAATGAGGGGCAAATTTGAAATATATTTAAATGAGAAAAACAGAAAACATTTGGAAGTGGTTTGAAATTCAATTTCAAACCATTTAGGAGTTATTTGGCTTTTAATCAAATTATTTTTCTCCTAATAATAAATAAATGAAAATAAGGGTAAAATGATTCCCTTCAATGAAAAATTAGGAGAAAATAAATTTGAAATCATTTTGGTATTTTAAAAATGATTTTTATTGGGTTTTAATGCAAGAGTAGCACTGTTCGTTTTATTCTATTTTTTGCTGATTTTATCTAGACTTGAAAAATAGTCCATATTTTATGATTTCTTTTTCTGAACATTTTGCTATATAATATGACTATATATAAGTTTAATTTTTTTTGTTTTTCCATTTGTTTTCGTGTGTGTCTTTATTTAAAAAAAGGAAAACGTCCGAAACCCAACAGGCCCCTCTCTCTCTCTCTCCTCACCCCACTAGCCCATCTGGCCGAAATGGCACACGGCATTCTCCCCGCACGCGAAGCGTTTCGCTTCGGTCGTCTGACCCCTCCTCTCCCTCTCGCTCTCGTCTCTCCCTCACTGAGAGCAGACCCCACCGTCTTCTTCCTCCTCCCTCAAGTCACGCGGAGCATCGCCGCCGCCGGAATCCCGGATCTCTCGGGATCGTGAAATCCACCTCGCCCCCTTCTTCAAGGCGGCGCCCCCTATATATACCCTCCTCCCCTCGCCCGATTCCCCCTAGAGCCCCCTCTCCTACGCCCCTGGCGCCCGCAATCGCTCGCCGTAACAAGCTTCTGCCGCCGCTCACCATCGCCCACCCCGTCGCCAATGCTCACCCCAAACCTTGGGTGAAATGATAAACGGCCTCTCCGCCCTCGCCCACATCTCCCCGTGCGCTCGCCTGAGCCCCACACCCACCGTAGTGCCGCCGGCAACAACCACCGAAGGCACTTCCGCCCCGAGCTCGCCGTCGGTCGACTTCGACCGCCTTCGACGATGCCACGACCACCGCTGGGACCGCCATCGAGTGCTTCATCCACCCGTGCCCTCCAACCTCGCCGTCGACCGCTGGAGGCCTCGCCCGCGTCATCCCCGAGCCGCCGTCGCCGCCGTCGATGACCTCGCCGGAGCACTTCCACCGCCGCGATAAGCCCTCGACCATCCGATCTCCCTTTGACGACGTAGATTAGATCTCGCTTACCCCTTCAGTTTTTTGTGAAACCTGATCATTTTTCGGTTTAGATCAAACCGTTCACTGGTTTATTTTTATTAAATGCGCATGCATGGTTTTGTTAAGTTACGGCTGAGCGCCGTTTAGTTACCAAACGCACACTCCCTAGGCCCAATAGCAGCCTGACACGTAGCACTTGTCCGATCTGTTTTTTTGTTTTTTTAAAAAAATAGAATAGTTTCAATCTTACAAATTCCATATCTTTTGTGTTTTAGATCCAGATTGAGTGATTCTTTTTTGCATTAGATTAAAAATTTATTATAGTTTATGCTTGGGCAATTTGATTTCAAATTTGAGTAGTTTAAATTTGAATTTGATGAAATTTGTTCAAATCACTATTTTGGCCATAACTTGAGTTTTATAAAGTATTTTTGATGATTCTTTTTGCTATGTTTATTTATTGTTTTGTCTATCCAGTAGCATAAACTTATTAATTTTTAGTTTATTTTAATTTAGGGTTTTAGGCAAAACAGTATTGTTTTAGTTCCAGTTTTGTTTTAATCTTTTCTTTATAGTTTTAAATTGTTTTTAAATTATATATTTTTGTCACTTTTGAAAAAATTAGTTTTGTTTCTGATAGTCAACAAAAGAAAATTTTATTTTTATTTTAAAAATTTATTTTATTTAGTTTTGTATGAAAACTTGTAGAGGTCGCTTTTTATTTGTTTCTTTTTGCAAATAAAATTTTATGGAAAATACTTTCTGTTAACTTAGTTGTTTTACTTTTTATTTCATGTTAACTTATTAGTTTAGTGTTTTAATTACTGTTAAGTTTTTTACTTCGGGCAAAACTATATTAGATGTTTGTAGCAAAGTCATAGACTTTCGCTAGTAGTTGTATTTGAAGTTTCTTTAGAATTCGTTTGAGTTTTGTTATTGAGTTTTATTTGTTGTTTTGATTGTTATTTTGATTGATAGAATTGATTGCTAGAATTCTTGCTTATGTGAATACCATGTTTGACTATATAGATTTTCTCAGAGTGACAAATAGTTTATCAAAGTTTCCAAGAGTGTTATTATCTTCATCAAGTAATTCCAAGCAAAATCACTTCGACCATGCTTTCTATACCTATGTTTTTATTGCATTTAGCGTCACCATTTATGATTCCTCCAGTAGTGTTATTGAATCTTGTAGTTGAGTAGAATGCATGAGGTAGGAACCCATCTCCCTGTTACCAAGCCCGAGACATTATATAGTTTTAATGCTATGCTATAGTAGACAGGGTTTGGTATGAATGCACGAGAGTGGTGTGAAGAAGGATGACTCTACGTCAATGACAACAACTCCATGATGGAATCGGCAAGGACTGCATCTTCAAGGCCTCAAGACTTTAAGACTCGAGACAAGAATTCAATACACACTACTGGGTGAAGGGCGGTTGATGGGCACCCTGGAGAAACTAGTGGATGGTCGGGATGCATGGTGAAGCGCCATGACATCTTGCAGAAAGCTTCACCCAGACTCAAAGAGACGGAAGAATACTTCATGCCCGGAAGCTTACATGTGCAACCGCAAGTCACTATGGGCTCTGGCTTGGTTGACCTTAGTGGTGACTCTGGCTAGGACAGTGCTAGCAGATGTAGAACTACGATAGGATTTGATGAGTACCAGACAATGGTTAGGGGAACTCTTCGGAAGACCATGTTTCGGTCGTCTTGTTCTCAAACACCCTGAAGTGCGAGAACGGAAAAAGAGGGATCAAATCCTGCGGGTAAAGTGTACAAACCTCTGCAGAGGGTTAAAACCTAATCAATTAGCCTGTCCCCTGGTACGAACAATTTGAGCATCTGGACTTTGATCTATCTCGGAACTCTCAACACTGGACTGATAACTTAATTGTGGGCAACTTATGATGATTTGGGCTATGAGACATCAGTTGGCAAAACCATGTCATGATAGAAAACTCTGTAGTACAGACTCTTGATATTCCTTTGTTGCAGGGAAAATAAACCAGCTTTTACGCAAAGAAAACTCAGACACAGAGCCATACAAAGCCATATTGCATATAGTATAGTTTTATCATCTGTTTTCTCATATTGGGATCTTGCCGGTACATTCAATGTACTGACCTACACGGCTGCAACGTATCATGTTGAAGATACTTTTTTCCGACGAGTAAGAGTACGGTA
The DNA here is from genome assembly GCA_963921465.1 of Triticum timopheevii. Lineage (NCBI taxonomy): Eukaryota > Viridiplantae > Streptophyta > Magnoliopsida > Poales > Poaceae > Triticum > Triticum timopheevii. The sequence continues at coordinate 354,636,864 of OY997264.1, forward strand.
CAGGGTTACGGTCTACACTCAACTTGCCGATGGCATTGATGGGACCCCACACCTGATTGATTGTTTCTGTTGTGACTTATGAGGTATATATCAGTTTTACATTATTTTTTACATGTGATTGCACTTTGATATATACATTGACGTACTATGTGTGCCAGCATACTGATCCAGGGATGGCATGGATACACAGAGGCTTGACTGTTTGAGGTCGGGTCGCTACACATTTCTTGCATGGGACCTAAGCATGCAACAAAGGACACATATTTGATTTTTTAACCAATTTATATGCACTGGAGCATGTGCATGTAGTTCAAATTTGAATTATGCACACAAAATGCCTAGAAAACCCAGTTAATGTATAAAAATGTCCAAAGAACCCCGAAAAATTCCAAACTTTAACACAACACTCCTGTTGTCCTATGTTGACACTAGAAATTTTTTGGAAGTAATAAGAGGCAACAGATATCGTGTCGTCCCAAAGCTGGCACGTTCCCTACCGAAACCATCAGGCTTGTTGTGAGAAGCTCTGGTTTGTGAGAGCTCATACCCAAACCTTCCCCAAATGGGGCAAAAAATTTACCACAACAGGTTGATGCCACTCCATGATAGCATGCCAAGTTTCATGAATTTCAGATGAGTTTTGGATTTACTATAATTTAAAAACGAGGTATCTCAATGTTGTGGACGAGTGGCGGTGATAGGGTGTTTGACATTCGTTCCTATTTCTTGCATGGGACCTAAGCATGCAACCAAGGACACAGATTTGATTTTTTGACCAATTTATATGCACTGGTGCATGTGCATGTTGTTCAAATTTAAATTATACATAAAATGCCTAGAAAACCCAGTTAATGTATAATAATGTCCAAATGAACCCCGAAAAATTCCAAAATTTAACACAACACTCCTGTTGTTCTATGTTGACACTAGAGAAAAAATTGAAATCAAGAAGAGGAAATGGATATCATTTCGTCCAGAAAGGTGAAACGTTCCCTACCGTAACCATGAGGCTTGTTGCGAGAAACTCTGGTTTGTGAGAAGCTTATACCCCAACCTGCCCCAAATGGGATAATATTTTTACCACTACATGTTGATGCCGTTCCATGATAGCATGTCAAGTTTCATGAATATCCGACGAGTTTTCAATTTACTAGAATTTTTAAACCAATTATCTAAATGTTAGCGGCCGAGCAACAGTGGCAGAGGTGTTTGACATTCATTCCCATTTCTTGCATGGGACCTAAGTATGCAACCAAGCACACACATTTGATTTTTCAACCCGTTTATATGCAATGGAGCATGTGCATGTAGTTCATATTTGAATTGTGCACCTAAAATGCCTACAAAACCAAGTTATTGTACAAAAATGTCCAAACGAATCCTGAATAATTCCAATTTTTTTGACGACACACCTATAGTTGCATGTTCTCTGCAGATAAAAGCTCTAGCAATTCAAACACCATCCTTTGCAGCTGTGACCCCATTATGTAAATCAAATCAAGAAGAAAAATCAAGTAGATCGCACACAGTTTATTATCACCAACCGTGTGAGATGCAGCACAAACTATCTTGGAGCACCGTCGTAGTATAGTACGCATACGGCTTACGCGATAAGGTGTGTCGTCTACAGTCCACAGCCGGCGCATGTCAAGCACACTAGCTCGCTCCCCAAATATCATTTCATTGTTCAATCGTCGTCGGTGAAAGATGGGGATGTGGACCCGCGTCGTGAGGGCAACTTCAGCGGACCACTCTAGTGAGATCGCGGCCGCGGCCGCCAGACGCGTGCTAACAAGCTTCATGAGAGTGGCTGCAATCTGCAACCGAGCGGCTAAGGCAGCCCAAACGGCCGATGTTGCTTCTCAGGTGGCGGCAAGAACATCTGCCTCGGGGATAGCAACTGGCGAGAGCGACATAGCAGCTGTTCATTGCACAGTAGCGGCCTCAGCTCTGACGGAGGCCGCCCACGCCCAGCTCGTGGTGGTCACCACACAAATCAAACGAAGCTTCTCCGACAACGGTCGACAACCCACAGTCGAAGAGTTGGCCATCGTCAAGAGCGTTCAAGCAGCCGTCCATTCCTGCACGGCATACCTTGCCACGACGGAGCCCGCTAAAGCCCAGATCACGTCCGTCCACGCCCAGCTCATGGCCGCCTATTCCAAAGATATGGAAGATGCGGATGGCGAGATGCTTGCCGAGAGTGGTGTGATGGATGCCATGGAACCCCTTCCTCGGGAGATCGTCGGGCGCAAGCTGGACATGGAGGAGGCAGCGGAGATCAACAAGCACCAGCCGTAGTAGTACTCTTTGTTTTGTTTAATTAAGAGCGCCAGTCTTTAATTTGTTAGAGTAATGTTTAGGTTAGCTAGCTCCATTTAATTGCTGAACTTCCTCGATTAAGAAGTGTGGGTGTGCTGCAGTCTCCTTTGTGTACCCAAATTATGCAATGACGTGGATGACCACTGTAACCAGGGAAATTCGTACCAAAATTTTGACGTTCAAACTCATCACACACGGGTTAAGCTATCAGAATCTTTTGTGATGTTCACAGATCGTACATAGTTCTGGATAAGGGACCGTGTTTGATGACACTTTGTGTGCTAGTTTTTTTGCCGAACCGATTCCAAATTTTCGGCTTCCGCGAAAATATCTACCTCCCCGCCCCCTCCCCCTTACCAAAAGCCACATTTCCCTTGTTTCCGCCTACTTTTCCAAGTTGAAACCTTCACTCCTTGCTTGCAGCACCGCCACCTCACCGGCAACCCTCATTCACGCTGCTTGGCCTCGCCTATCTAGGCAGGTAATCCACACCCGACCCCCATCTCCTCCTCCTTCCACATCCCACATGCCCCACCCGCCGAAGTGACACCTTCCACCCAAATCACCGAACCCTCCACCAAATAAGTGTCGCCCTAAGTCATGGTGCATGTAGTATAGCCAGGATCTCAAGGAGCATTTGACAGCGGATGAGGTCGCGATGGCTGCCATTCGTGCTGACCCCCAGATATTGGAGGAGCACCTCGCCGTTGAGTCCATCGTCAATGCCTCGCACGCCGATGCCGCGATGCGGTTGGCTTCTTTAAATGACAGTTCGCGGAGTTTTCTTGAGGCCACCCTCGGTGCCTTCAACGAAGACTATGAGATGTTTTCTCAATGTGCACGTGCTTACCTCATCTCGAGAGCCAGCAGGTTGGTGCCCGGAGCGGCTCGGGCAACTCACCACTACGAAGAGGGCACCCCCAATGTAGATGCCTCGCCCTCTTCCATGTCCAAGGAGCCAATCGTCATCGATATCTCTGACAATGAGAGTAGCTTGTCTTATTAGCTCACTATAAGGACCCATGTTAAGTTTGCTAGCTACTACCTTTCCTTAACAAATTCTAGTGAATTGTGCTATCTACTTTTAGCATGCAATCTGTTGCTCTAGTGTATATGTTCTATATGTCGTGCAATGTGATGCTCACTTATTAACTGTTGGTTAATTAGTTGTTGTTTTCAGTTAACTGGTTGGTTCAATTCTGCAAATGTGATGTTCAATTCTTCAGGGTGCAATTTTGTATTGTCTTCCATGTGAGAAATAATTTTTCTTTACAAAATACATGAGAAGCAAATACAATTGCTATATTTTCCAAGTTGTCAAGCATGCTTGGTTTGGTTAACTATCTGATCTTCTGGTATGTTATACATTGTGCAATGTGGTGCTCAGTTAACATTTGGTTCATTTGTTGTGGTGTTTAGTTAACTGTTTGGTTCAATTCTGCAATGCGATGTTCAATTGTTGTGGGTGCATTCTGTTATTGTATACCATGTGAGAAATAAATCGAATTTGGTTGTATTAAATACATGAGAAACAAATACAATTGCTATATTTCCAAGTTGTTTAGCATGCTTGGTTTGGTTAACTGTCTGATCTTCTATAAGGAGTGCGTTATATTGTGCAATGTGGTGCTTAGTTAACGTTTGGTTCATTTGTTGTGGTGTTTAGTTAACTATTTGGTTCAATTATGCAATGTGATGTTCAACTGTTATGGGTCCATTCTGTTATTGTATACCATGTGAGGAATAAATTGAATTTGGCTGTACTAAATACATGACAAACAAATACAATTGCTATATTTCCAAGTTGTTAAGCATGCTTGGTTTGGTTAACTGTCTAATCTTCTATTAGGAGTATGTTATATTGTGCAATGTGGTGCTTAGTTAATGTTTGGTTCATTTGTTGTGGTGTTTAGTTAATTGCTTGGTTCAATTCTGCAATGCGATGTCCAATTGTCGTGGGTAGAACTTTGTATTGTTGTGCATGTGAGGAATAAATCGAATTTGGCTTCACTTAATACATGGCAAACATATACAAGTGCTACATTTCCTAGTTCTTAATCATGCTTGGTTTGGATAAATGGGTTTTCCATGTGGCTTGAATTAAGCTGATGAATCTGCAATGTGCTTATTTTTCGTTAACATATTTTACAAATAGGATGTGAACCCTTACTTAACCTGATGACTAACTACCTTATATGTGTTGTAGGGAAACAATGGGAAGCACGAAGGTTTACAATCAAGGTTTGCACATGCATGGTCCTTTGTCCAATAGCAAATTATTGTGAAATTGCAGGAACCATTCTGATATTTAGGTTATAACCAATTTGGTCTTGCACATGTAGGTCCCGCTATCAGAGGTTTTGACCCACTGTTCGACCCTTCTTGCATATGGGGAAATGAGTTGTCCATGAATATCAGTCAAGTCAAGAAACTCAAAAATATTGTTAGGATAAAGAAATTAGTGACAAAAAACAACAAGTTCTTTGTCTACACAATGAAGAAGACATCAGTTCACTATAGGATGATACGAACTATTATACCTTGCCTTTGTTTCCTTTGCCCCATTTCCAATATAGAGAAGATATTTATGCACATCCTTGTTTTCAGGCCTTTCCAAAGCAGTTCACTGATGATTACTTGTCAAACCACCTGTATGGTCAGGAGGCGAGGAAGGTATTCATACAACACCCATGGTTCAATATTGAAGTGTTCTTGAAGAGGACGAAGGATGGACGGTCAATCATCCACAGGCACTGGCCTAAGGTTGCAAAGACCTTCAACATCAATGAAGGCTCAATATTCGCCTTCTGCTTCAGCAGTTTTCCAGATGAGATACATCTGTCTATGTACCGTCTATGATGCTAATTCGAAAGGTTATAGATGTTCCATGTGAAACTTGGTGCTGGTGTAGTTGTGTAATGGGGTAGCTGAGCACTGAAGCTATATGATGTTGTACTCTGATGTATTTCAATTATGAAAATGAAATATATTGTGTGCTTAATTTGAAATGTCAATTAGATTAATATATGAATTATTAATAATAGGATAATTAGCCTGCTAATTGGGTTTTTCTATTGCAAACGGTTATTGAGAAAACATCATGGGAGATGACCTCAGGCAATGCACACAGTTTCTAGGAATAAACTATGTTGGATTAATGAACAATCACACACGACATCCTCTTGAAAACTGTTTGTGTTAGGCCACCTGGTGCAAATGTTTACCACATTAAAACTATGTGTGATGGAGAGCCTTTGCCACACAGTTTCTTCTACGCACCGTGTGTGATGCATTCAATAACGCAAACGATAAAATTGTTAATACCGTGTGCAATGGAAACGCTATCACAAATGATTTAACGGGGAAAATTGTGTGATGTACCTACGAACAGAAACGTTTTCCTTTTAGCGACTGTGTGGGATGTATATACGAACGGGGACTGATTGTGTGGGCTCTACTTACGACTGGAAATAATTTCGCCTGTATAATTGTATTTTTTAGCACACTGTATGGATAACCGTATTTGATCGCTCGTCGGTCGCACACGACCTCATTTTGCTGAGTGTGTGTGCCAGGAGGGCATATCCCAATGATTTCTCGATCATGTGGGAAGGACCCCCTATCGCCCACACAAACTAGGCGACGGTTCCAAATGTCGTCGCGGAAAAGGGTTAAAAACCGTTTGTATAGCACCTCGCTGTACTAGTGAAATACCCAAATATTCCAGAAACCCTAGGGGAGTTGATGAAACACAATTCCAGTTGCCAGGAGTTCCAGAACCACGAGATCCAATCTAGACACCATCACGGAGGGGTCCATCATCCTCATTGGTGCCTCTCCGATAATGCGTGAGTAGTTCTTCATGGACCTACATGTCCGTAGGCAGTAGCTAGATGGCTTCCTCCCTCTCTTTTGATTCTCAATACAATGGTCTCTTGGACATCTATTTGATGTAACTCTTTTTGCGGTGTGTTTGTTGGGATCCGATGAACTTTGAGTTTGTGATCAGATTTATTTATCCATGAAAGTTATTTGAGTTTTGATCTCTTATATGCATGATTATTTATAGCCTCTTCTTTGAATCTTTGATTCAGTTAGGCCAACTACGTCGATTTTTCTTGCCATGGGAAGAGGTGCTTTGTGATGCGTTCGGTCGTGCGGTGTTCTTTCCTAGTGACAGAAGGGGCAGCAAGTCACGTATTGATTGTTACTATTTAGGATAACAAGATGGGGTATATTCCTACATGAATACATCTTGTCTACATCATGTCATCGTTCTTATTGCATTACTCTGTTTCTCCATGAACTTAATAAACTAGATGCATGCTGGATAGCGGTCGATGTGTGGAGTAATAGTAGTAGATGCAGGCAGGAGTCGGTCTACTAATCTTGGACGTGATGCCTATATATTGATCATCGCCTGGATATCGTCATAATTATTTGAGGTTTTATCAATTGCCTAACAGTAACTTGTTTACCCACCGTGTGTGCTATTTCTCAAGAAGCCACTAGTGAAATCTATGGCCCCGGGGTCTATTCTTTATCATATTTGCTTTCCGATCTATTATTTGCCTTTGAGATCTATTTATATTTGCTTTTAGTTTCAGATCTATTATTCCGAAACCCCAAAATTACTTTGCTGCATATTTTATTTTCATCTTTTATCTCACGTTTATTCGAGATCTATTTATCCAATTTATCACAATTTTATCCCATCAACTTGACAATTTCCTATGCCGTTACCCGTAAGAGGGATTGACAGCCCCTCATAAGCATCGGGTTGCAAGTATTTGTTCTTTGTGTGCATGTAACGTTTACATAGTGTTGCTTGGTTCTCCTACTGTATTGATACCTTGGTTTTCATAACTGAGGGAAATACCTACCGTAGTTGTATCATCCCTTCCTCTTTGGGGAAATATCGACATAGTTCAAGCGACATCAGCTCTCCGCTCCTTATACTACTTAGCAGAATGGAATTGTTGAGCGCAAGAATAGGATACTCATTGAGATGGCCCACACTATGCTTGATGAATACAAGACACCTCGTTGATGGTGGCCTGAAGCAATTGATACTGCATGCCACATCATCAATCGGGTATATCTTCACAAATTCCTCAAGAAAACTTCATATGAGCTCCTCATTGAAAAAAAGCCCAACATAAGTTGTTTAAAAGTCTTCAGTGCTAAATGCTGGATTAGAGATCCTCACCATAATTCCAAATTCGCAACGAAAGCACATGAGGGTTTCATGCTTGGTTACGGAAAGGACTCACACGCCTACAGAGTCTTCAACACCTATCACGACAAGGTTGTGAAACTGTACATGTGCGGTTCGATGAAACTAACGACTCGCAAAGAGAGCACTGGCCTCATGTGCTAGCTGAAATGCCTCCTGAGGAATCTATCAAGCTTATGGGCACTGGTGAAATCATGCCCAGTGAAGAAATGGCTGAAGAAGAAGTGATCATTTCTCGTCCTGAAGAAACTATTGCTCTTGAAGAAAATGACTCTGAGGAAAATGCTCAACCTCAACAAGGCCCTCGTCCAGCTCATCCACGAGTGGCGAATGAAGTGCGGATTGAGAAGATTCTCGACAACATCATTGCACCTGGTCCCCTCACTCGCTCAAGAGCTTCACATCTAGTTAAATTTTGTGGACATTATGCTTTTGTCTCTATCATAAAGCCCACCAAAGTTGATGAAGCATTTCTGGAGCCTGAGTGGATTCAAGCCATGCAAGAAGAACTGCAAAAATTGAAGCTCAACAATGTGTGGGAGCTTATGAATCAACCTGATCCACGCAAGCACAATATCATCGGCACTAAGTGGATCTACCGTAACAAACAAGACGAAAATGGCCAAGAGGTAAGAAATAAGGCTCGTCTTGTAGCACAAGGGTACACACAGGTTGAGGGTATTCATTTTGGTGAAGCTTTTGCACCTGTCGCTAGGCTCAAAGCTATTCGTATATTGCTTGCATATGCTAACCATCACAATATTCTCTTATATCAAATGGATCTGAAAAGTGCATTCCTCAATGGTAAGCTTGAGGAAGAAGTATATGTTGCTCAAGCACCAGGTTTTGAGGATCCAAAGCATCTGGACAAAGTCTTCGGACTGAATAAGGCTCTCTATGGCATCAAGCAAGACCCCCAGGCTTGGTACGATACACTGAAGGAATTCCTAAAGAAAAATGGTTTCAAACCCGGTTCACTTGATCCTACTCTTTTCACTAAATCTTATGATGGTGAACTGTTCATATGCCACATATATGCTCATGATATTATCTTTGGTTGCACTAACAAGCATTTCATTGACGAATTTGCATACATGAGCATGAAGAATATCATATGTCTATGATGGGAGAATTGAAATTCTTCCTTGGTCTTCAAATTCATCAACCTATTGGCATCTTCATTTCTCAAGATAAATACCTCAAAGATTGCCTGAAGAAATTCAGCATGCAAGACTGCAAAGGCCTTAAAGTTCCAATGCCTACTAATGGTGAACTCGGCACTGACGAAAATGGTAAAGATTTCGATGAGAAGGTATATCGCTCCATCATTGGTTTGCTTCTTTACCTATGTGCATCTAGGCCAGACATTATGCTTAGCATTTCCATGTGTGCCCGATTTGAAGCAACACCGAAGGAATCACACCACCAGGCTGTAAAACGAATTCTTTGATATTTAGCTCACACACCAACGCTTGGGTTATGGTATACCAAGGGCTCATCTTTTGATCTAGCTGGATTTTTTTATTCTGGTTATGCTGGAGATCGTGTGGATCACAAGTCTACATCAGGCACATGCCATTTCCTCAGACGATCTCTTGCTTGTTGGTCCTCAAAGAAGTACAACTATGTTGCACTTTCAACAGTTGTGGCTGAATACATTGCCGCTGGTGCCTGCTACTCACATTTGCTATGGATGAAGCAAACCCTCAAGGACTATGGCATCAACGTGAAGAAATTCCCCCTCTACTATGACAATAAGAGTGCTATCAAGATTGCCGACAACCAAGTGCAACATTGCAAGACGAAGCATATTCAGATTCTTCATCATTTTTTTCATGATCATGTGTCGAAGGGAGACATCATCATCGACCACGTGAAGACCGAAGACCAGCTTGTCGACATCTTCACTCAGCCCTTGGATGAAAAGAGGTTTTGCAAGTTGCGATGTGAGCTAAACATCCTAGAATCTTCGAATGTCCTCTGAAGTGGACACACATCCTAATGCTTATGCATTTTTGATTACTTTGATAAACATCACACGAAGTAACGTTTCTCTTCAATCAATAAAGATTAACCCTCCAAGTGCTAAGATATTAATGTAGAACTTGACTCTTAGAACCCTACGACAATTGTATGTGGTATCTAAAGTCGTCAAAGTTCTTATACGGTGGGTAACGCCACTACCTCTTTATAACATTCTTAAAATTTGAGTTTTTCATCACTTGCAATTTCGTCAAACTTTTCAAATTCGTCATTTAAGGTTATTCTTCACTAATGACTATATAGGGCCCGATTAGGTGTTCCCGAGCCCTCGCGCCCAGATCCGCTGCAGCAACCTGGAAGTTCGCCACCGCCACCTCGGGCGGTTCAACTGACGCACCGCCGCCCTCACCTCCCTCCCCGATAGACGCGCCGTCGTGACTCCACCTCCTGGCTGGACCACCGCGAGCCTCCACCTCCCGGCTTCCCGGCGCCGCCCCATTGGCCTCCTCCCGCGGCCCCGACGTCTTCCCCGTGCGAGCCAACCAGGCCAGACGGCCACCCCCGCAAGCACCCGTCCTCGTGTTCTCTTGGTGGAGACTAGGAGTAGCGGCAGAGACACTGCCCTGAGGCAGAATCCCTGCCTCCGCTTGGTTCCGTCCACAGCAGCACACCACATCTCCCCCGTCGTCCACTTGCCATGTTCATGTCCACAGGTGACCTTCTCTCCAAACATGAGCTGACCTTCCTCCTCCTGTTGCTTTCAATTCCCCTCTTAGATGATTGAACTCTGTCTCATGGAGTAGTAGAACTGTCGGCATGTCCTGCTCACATGCCACGATGAGAAACCAACTCATGCAATTTTGCAGGGTATTGGTGAAGTCTAGAATGAATGTGGATTAAGGTTCAGGATGTGCAGTATTTGTTTAGTACATTCAGAGTGTTTTTCCCCTGTTTTTCATTTCTTAGCTTCTTCATAGATTATTGGAAAATTTCCGTGACCAACATTCCATCATCTGAAGCTTATAGTCTCATGTGCGTACTGAAAAAACACATTTTGATCAGTATATTCTGCATCCGTGTGAAATTATATGAAAAGGGATGAACCATGCAGTGTAACCGGTTCAAGTTGAGTTCTCCCTGCAGATACTTCAATTTGTTTTCCCAAGTATTCAGTTCTCTATATATTTTGTGTGATGATGCATCTCCCTGGATCAGTGCCAGACTTTACGAACACGGATGCTTTGGAAAATAACAAAATAACATGTTTTGATACACCACGGTGTCAGTTTCTTAGACCTTGATCTCAATTTCTTATGGTGCTTCATTTCCTTCCCCCCACAGCTTCCATTTCAGCCATTGAAGCTGTAGATGGAGCGCGACATGCAGCAGTGTCGCCCCAACAAGCATGCAACACCGACGACGACAGGGTGTGGCGTGCGTCTATCCGGCATGCTGGGCGTGGTGCCGAGGGGCAGCAGTTTGAATTGGCTAGGGGTTAAAGTTCACGTAATGCTATTGTCTGGTGGCAAAGGATCATGCAGGCTGTTTCGTTAGTGAAAAAACGCGTGATGCAAGGAATAAGATTTTTTCAATAAACTCCTAATCTTATTCTTTTCCCCTTCGGCTTCCTCTGCCATGGATGTGTGCATGCGTGCTATGTGCGTGAGTGTGCTACAACAATTTGTGTAAAAGAAACATTTTCAATTAGGCAAAATTAGTTGATGGTTGTCGAAGTTTAGACATTTGTATTGGTGACCTTCAGTAATTATAGAATGAGAAGTAGTGTGTGTCGTCTTGTGCCCACAAGGTGTTTGTGCTTGTGTGCCACTGGCTGCTACACACTCTGTGTTGCTGCTGCTGCTTTAACTTTTACATTTTTCAATGACTTGCCAATTTTTTTTCCTTTGGATATATGCAATCCAGTACAGTTGTTCTACTAAGTAGCAGGGTAGGTGCTTCTTAGCGACCAAGCATGTGGAATCATTTTGATGATTTCACTTGATGGCATGTACAGAAGTTCAAATAGAAAAAACGGGAGATCACTAGGGAAAATGCGACAAAATCCATGGAACAAACTTGAGCAATTCAACTAGAAAATGCAAAAAGATAAAACAAAAAACAATCGCTTTTGAAAAAACAAAACACTTTGGGTGTCCAATAAAAGAGAGTTGAACACATGAAAAATATCAATTGACAAGTGAACCTTGTGAATCCAAGGTTTTACAAAAATGTTTCATTGTAAAACATCAAGTAACTAAAGTGAGCAATAAAAAAATATGAGAAAAGGAAAAAATTGAACACTTGTTTAAAAAAAATAAAAGTTCAAATTAAAATGGCGGAGAAGTTCTTTGTTAATTATAAAACTGGAAGTTCAGAGGCTGTTCTATTCCATAACAGTAGTAGCAAAAATCCACAAACCAAATAGACAACAAGAAAGGAATGCCTCATTGAGAAAACATAAGCTAACTTCAAGCACCGCATCTCATGGCCGAGGTCGTCGCAATCCCAGGGTTGCTTGTAGCGGCGGCAGATGGGGCGGCATCGTTTGGGGAATGCCACGAAGAAAAAGTAATGATGTTAGCAAAGAAAGATTGGATAAATTAAGGTATGTCATTTAGGAACATGAATGAAAGTTTTCTTTTGCATAGTTTTAATATGTGGGCACCCATTTTGCATATAGTCGACGAGAAAATCATATACGAAAAACCAGAAAGATAACAACAAAAAGATGTAAGAAAAACCTTGAAGTTCAACTAGAAGAGCCAGATAAGTTCATGACGCCCTTCGGCAGAGCATGAGTCTTGGGTGTGTGCGTCTTGAGTGTGTGCTATTCGTGTGGGTGCCCACATGCGTGTCTACGACACGTATGTGTGCTCTGAGTAGATCTATCATAGGGTTTTTTCATATCTAAAAAATACATGTTATAAATACTTAACAAAATGTTAACCAAAAACAAAACTAATGCAAAATGGCCTAAAGAATAAGCCCACCCCCTTCGGAAGTTCAGCGATAAAAACCTAGAAGTTCAAATTAAAATAACGGAGAAGTTCAAAGTTTTCACGTAACCAAAGAGAAGTTCAGGTAGATAACTGCCAGAAGTTCACCTACTACACGGTGTGAGAAAATTACAAACGAAAATACATCACAGAAGTTCAACTTAAAACAGCAGGAAGTTCAACTACTACACTGAATGAATTTCAGATGAAAAACTTTTAAAACCGTCGCGAGTATGAAAAAATGATCCACACATGAAAGTTGTGTGTTTACAGCAGCTTATTCATGTGCATCAGAAGTTCAAGTCAAACTAACGGGGTGATTCAGCGCTTATTCTTGAAAAAGTGGAGAAAATTATACATGCTCTGTAGGTCAAAAGTTTGGCTTTAATTTATGTTTTGTGAAGGTCAAAATGTTGTGTTCGAGAAGGTCAAGTGTGTTATCTCAGCAAGTTCAAAATAAATTTGAACATGCAAGGTAAAACATGCAAGAAAACAAAAAGGGAGAAGTTCAATCTCTAAAGATGACGCGGTTCAACGTGTAAACCAATGTTGAAAAAAAATGAGAAGTTCAATTTCTAAAGATGAAGCGGTTCGACGTGCAACCCAATGTTGAAAGAAAACAAAAAGAAAGGAGAAGTTCAATTTCTAAATATGACGTGGTTCGACGTGCTAAGCAATGTTGAAAGAAAATAAAAAGAAAAGGAGAAGTTCAATTTCTAAAGATGATGCGGTTTGATGTGCAAGCCAATGCAAAAACACACACAAAAATGTTGTTTTGGTGTCTTAAAATATTTTTATTCATAAAAAATGATTAAGAAATAAAACCAAGAAGACCATATTAAAAAGATGGAGAAGTTTGATGATTATAGAAAAATCAGATTTTCCTCGTTATTAAAAATACGTCAGAGTGAGAACAGCAAGAAGTTCAACATGAAAACAGCAATAAGTTCAATTACTACACTGAATGAATTTCGGATGAAAAACTTTAAAATCGTCGCGAGTATGAAAAAATGATCAACACGGGAAAGTTGCGTGTTTACAACAGCTTTCCATCGGTATATCACTTGCTTAATTCTGGTGACTGGGTAGAGAGCTGCGAGCCAAAAAAGCACGTGAAAAACAGAGTGAAATTCAGGCAGAACTGCCACAGAAGTTCAAGTACTTCACGCAATGCATTTTCGACAAATCTGTTTCGCGATAAAGGCAGAACGAGTGATCTCGCCGTTTCTGAAATTACTTGAAAATTGCTGGGATTCAGAGAAAACCATCAACATGAAAAAGTTTTGCATTTTTCGTAGCTTTTTAACAGTATATTATTTTCCCCGTTCTGATGAAGTTTGTAGAAATTACGGTGAAAATACGTTTTTAGCTATTTTCAAAATCAACATAAAACCATAATGAATTTGGAGAAACAATATATACCAAAAAGTTTCGCATTTGTTCAGGCTTTCCAACGCCATATCATTTGCTATGTTCGGACGTATGATTAAAAAAATATCAAAAATACAAATTTGGTACAAGTTGTACCATTTTCTAAATTACTCTTAAACTATTCAAAATTAGAAAAAAAAAAACTCTCAACATGACAAAAAGCGCATTTTCATAAGCTTTCCAACGCCATATCATTTGTACCAATTGGATTAGGCGTTTAGAAATGGCAACGAAAATACGAAGTCGGTTGTTCGGTTTGCGAAATTTTACGATTGTCCACATTACACTTTGACCATAGGGAATTAGAAAAAAAATTCAGCATGTGGAAGGTGCGGTTTTACAGCAACTTTCCAACGCCATATTATTTGCCTCATTCCGATAAACGGTTTAGAAATGCGATCGAAAATACGATTCACGTTTTTTGTATGAAGGAAAAACGGTTTTCAAAACTGCTCTTAAACCACTTACATTTTGCCCAAATTTGAAGTTGGGTCATGGTACTGGTGTCCATAGCTTTCCAACGGTATATCGCAAGCCCCGTTTGGGCAATGTTGACGGAAGTTCAACCTAGCACTATGGGAAGTTCAGGTCGAACAAATCAAGCAGTAAAATTGCAAAAAAGGCAATTTCATCATGACCCGAGAGCAAAATCTGCAAGTGAGCAAGATTTCTATTTAAAACCGGTATTTAGTTGCTAAAAAACTTTTCTAGATTACACTAACATCATATAGAACACTACTAACCAGAATAATTCGCGGGGGAAGCCACGGTTGCAAAGATAGCCCGAAGGTCAGATAGTACAGGGGGAAGTTCAGGCGCGAATACATCGCAGAAGTTCAACGTGAAAATAGCATTAAGCTCAACTACTATGCTGAATGAATTTCAGATGAAAAACTTTTAAAATCGTTGCGAGTATGAAAAAATGATCAACACGGGAAAGTTGCGTGTTTACAGCAGCTTTCCATCGGTATATCACTTGCTCAATTCTGGTGAGTGGATGGAGAGTTAGGAGCAGTGGATAGAGATATACGAGAAAATAAAAGCACGTGAAAAACAGAGTGAACTTCAAGTACACGTGCCGAGAAGTTCAGGTTCTTCACGCGGTGCATTTTCGAAGAATCAGTTTCGCGATAAAGGCAGAACAAATGATCTCGCCATTTTCGCAATTACTTGCAAACGGCTAGGAATCAGAGAAAACCATCAACATGAAAAAGTTTCGCATTTTTCGTAGCTTTTCAGCGGTATATTATTTTCCTTGTTCCGATAAAGTATGTAGAAATTATGCCAAAAATACGTTTCTATTCATTTTCCAATTTGACTTAAAACTGTAGGGAATTAGGAGAAACAATATATACAAAAAAGTTTCGCATTTGCTCAAGCTTTCCAACGCCGTATCATTTGTTGCATTCGGACGTACAGTTAAAAAATTAACTCGAAAATACAAACTCGGTAGAACTTGTACCGTTTTCTGAATTACTTTTAAACCATTCCAAATTAGAAAACACTTTTAACATGAAAAAGTAGCACATTTTCACAAGATTTCCAATGCCATATCATTTGCCTCAAATGGATTAGCCATTTAGAAATTACATTGAAAATACGAACTCAGCTGTTCGGTTTGCGAAATTTTACGATTTTCAAAATTACTCTTTATCCATAGGGAATTAGAGAAAACTTTCAACATGTTGAAGGAGTGGTTTTGCAGCAGCTTTCCAATGCTATATTATTTACCTCATTCTGATAAACAGTTTAGAAAAGCGATCGAAAATACGATTCATGTTTTTTGTATGAAGAAAAAACGGTTTTCAAAACTGCTCTTAAACCGCTTACATTTTGCCAAAATTTAACTTGGATCATGATATTGGTGTCCATAGCTTTCCAACGGTATATCGCAAGCCCCATTTGGACATTTAGCTGAAGTTCAACCAAGTTCTCGGGGAAGGTCAGGCGCGTTACTCGGGAAGTTCATGTTGTGATCAGAATATTATTCTGATCCCGTGATCAGAATAGTGTTTATATATATATATATATATATATATATATATATATATATATATATATATATTCTAGTTTTTATGTCCTCTATAGCATCCACATATTGCTAATTCTTCAAATATTGGTTTCTTCATCTATGTGGATGTGATCGGACCCTCTCCCCTCTGTTCACAGATTCTTCATATGTGTTCTACTTGACACTATTCAAAGTCTTCATTGTGTCCTTGATAGCTGAAGAAATTGCGAACACACTTAAAAAAATTCAAAGTTTTTTCTGGCGGTTGTCAGGGAAACTCATCCCGCGCTTCACACGCAAGGATAAGTGTGAAAATGCTTGTGTGACATGTGTCACTGAGATGCGAATGGTCAGGAGCTTATCCGTCCAAAATCTTCGGACCCCTCAATTTTCACTATGGCTATAAATAGCCTTGACCTTGTCAACGAGATTTCACTTTGCTCCCATCCCTCTCGGTCCTCAAACCCTAGCACCGCCGGAGAAGAAGAGCTTCACTGCCTCGACTTCTTCATCAACATACTCACATCGGACGCGGATTTTTTCACCTCTGCCGCCACAGTAGATGTATTTCGTTGCCAAGTTAGGGCACAAAAGATATGAGCTGACGATTTCCTTTGCCTCATCGTCCAGTTCATCATTGGGGTAAATTAAATGCTTATTTACTGCCCTTCTTTGATCCTCACTATACCCAAAATTCTTCAAGTAATGTTTTTACCACTCCTCAAATTCTTCAGCACTTCAACCTGGCCAGTCTTGTGTTTAAAAAAAATCATCATTGATATGCTTAACAAGTAGATTCCTCAATTGTGCAAATTGCTCAAATATGTACAACTCTGGAACCTAAGTCAAGAACAATTGATGAAATTCTTCAAGACGACAAGGGTCAATTTCCTCAACTGGTTTATTTTGAAAATCTCTAAGAATGCATGTGACTCTTCCCTATTTCCTTGCAACAATAGTCTACAGACGAATCTCTAGGTTCTCATCAACTTAATTCATTTGCAGCACAGCTTGAGGAAACACTTCCAACTTCATCAGAGACCTCACAGGTTCAAAATCCTCAGCTAAAGAAAATGGCTGATGACAAGAAAACATAGAAACGTGGCAAAAGAAAGGAAGAACATACAAAACCCATGATGACTTATATGTTGGGTACTGCACACCTGATGAAAATGTCCATTGCAACGAAACTGATAAGCAGCACAAGACTCGCATGCAAAGGATCAAACAATACTAGTCATATGAATGGCGGACTTACAAACACGTAACTCCCAAGTATATGAAGGAATTCATAGTAAAGCCCCCATGCAAAAGGCCTCAGCTTGCTGAAGGTCAACAGGCTCATCCCACAAGTGTCCTAAGGAGTGAAGAATTCCCCAAAGAATGGGCTAAGCGCCAGGACAAGTTGGCTAAACAAGCAAAGAATGCAGTTGAAGAATTCAACTGTGCTTCCAAGACGTCAGCTGAAGCAAGTGGGAGTGCCAATCCTCCAAAGAAGTAGATGCAAAAGAATCATGCACATAAGCCAAGACCGACTGTGCTAATGTCCTCAAAGACAAAGCTAAAACCTTCAAAGGTTTCAGCTCCAAAGGCTTCAACACCAAGAGCTTAAAAATCTTCAGTGCCTCCTCCTGCTTCTAGTTCCTCAATGGCAGCAGCAAGAGCTTCAACTCCGGTCTCACTTGCATCTTGCCAACGCACCGAGGGCTTTCATACAGCCACTATCACTGCATCAAGTGCCTCAGCTTCTGGACAACCAATGTCTTCAACACCCAAGCTGAAGCAAAAGGCAACTGCTGGTTGTGGTATACTAGGCCAAGTCCCAAGAACAAGGTCATTGTGCCTCAAGTTGATGAACACGGGCTCGCTGATGAAGATGAGCTCATGGAGTTCCTCAGAAGAAAACAAGAGAAGGCTGCCATTGCCAAAAATTCTTCTGTTCCTATGCTGCTGGAGCCGAAGAAACTGTTTGATTTCATCAATATCTAGTGCACAAATCAAGATAATCCTCTTGATATATTAAACCTCCCTCCCGGTCTAAGCCATATGATTTCTTCATTCATACTGAATGAGAAATACAAGATTGCACAAGCTAAAGTGGTGCACAAGCAGAAAGTGCAAAAGGAGAAGGAGCTGAGGAAGAACATGCTGTCAATATCTCCTCAACAGCTTGTATCACTACAATCTGAAATTCTTCAGCTGTCTGAGGAATATGAGAGACAGGCCAATCATCGTTGTGGCGTCAAAGAACGTTTCATCACTGCCTCAACAAAGGTAGTTGAAGACCACAACAAGACAAAAGCCGCCAAGTTTGGCTCTGCTCCACCATCAAGTTCATCAGCTCCACCATCAACCACACAGGCTAGTGAGACTGCGCATGTATCCTAAAGAAAATGCCAAGGAAACTGAAGAAGTTGTGCCTCAAGAAACTAAAAGGGCAACGGACAATGTTGCGCCTAAGAAATTCACAGGGTGACTGCATCAGTCACGCCTGATGAAACTGCTCCAACCAGTTCCTCAGCAGCAGCTCCAACAACAACTTCATCTTTGAAGATTATCACCCTTCCTTCTGCATTAGAAGTGAGGAAGACGAAAGTTGCTGAGCGAGAAGCTAAGAAGAGAATCCACTGATGCCTGGATCACTGAAGAAATTGAAGACGGCGACATTGTCTTCAATTGTCATTCTCATCGGTGCAATTCCGATCTCATCAGCGCCCCCTACTCGTAATCCTAAGAATCTTCAAATGGTTCCATATGGGGTGGATTAAGAAATTCCTCGGGCCTGATGAAGATGAAGAAGAGAATACCCATTCTGCTGCCGCCATAGAGCAAATGAATGAAGAAATTGAAGCTGACATTGTTGTTTCTACACCTCAAGAGACTGTTCAAACCCCTCAGTGAACACTGCTAAGAGAATGAAGAGGAAGTGCATATCCATGGTGAAACAACTCCTCCACTCCATGACGAATATTGGGAAGTCGCACCTCACACAGATTACCCACAACTAGAGGGGATCGCAACAGTTTTTGAGGGTAGAGTATTCAACCCAAATTTATAGATTTGGCACAAGGGGGGCCAAAGAATGTTTGCAAGTATTAGCGGCTGTGTTATCAATTCAACCACACCTGGAGATTAATTATCTGCAGCAAAGCGATTAGTAGCACAGTAATATAATAGTAGTGGCAACAACAATAGTAACGGTAACAATGATAGCAATGGTTTTGTAGCAAGTGTAACAGTAGCAGTAGTAGTAGTAACTTAGCAAGATTAATATGTAGGAAATTCGTAGGCATTGGATCGGTGGATTCGTTGGATGATATTCATCATATAACAGTCATAATCTAGGGCGATACAAAACTAGCTCCAGTTCATAAATATAATGTATGCATGTATTCCGCAAATAGTCATACGTGCTTATGCAAAGGACTTGCATGATATCTTTTGTCCTACCCTCCCGTGGCAACAGAGTCCACATGGAAACTAAGGGATATTAAGGCCTCCTTTTAATAGAGAACCGGAACAAAGCATTAACACATAGTGAATACATGAACTCCTCAAACTACAGTCATCACCAAATAGTATCCTGAATACTGTCACTCCGGGGTTTACGGATCATAACACGTAATAGGTGAATATGACTTGCAAGATCGTATCTGTAACATAGATATAATAGTGATAACATAAGCAGTTCAGATCTGAAATCATGGCACCCGAGCCCAAAGTGACAAGCATTAAGCATGGCAAGGTCATATCAACATCAATCTCCGAACATAATGGATACTAGGGATCAAGACCTAACAAAACTAACTCGATTACATGATGAATCTCATCCAACTCCTCACCGACCAGCGAGCCTACAAAGGAATTACTCACTCTTAGTGGGGAGCATCATGGAATTGGTGATGAAGAAGGGTTGGTGATGATGAAGATTGAAGATCCCCCTCTCTAGAGCCCCAAACGGACTCAAGATCTGGCCTCCTGATGAAGAACGGGAGGTGGAGGCTGCTCCGTATCGTGAAACGAGATAATTCTTCCTCCCTCATTTTTTCTGGAAAAATAGGTATTTATGGAGTTGGAATCAGGGTCTACGGGGCCACTAGGTGGGCACAACCCACCTGGGCGCGCCTGGAGGGGTCGCGCCCTGGTGGGTTGTACTCACCCAGGGCCCCCCTCCAGTGGTTCTTGGCTCCAGTATTCTTCTTTTATTCGGGAATAATTCTCCAAAAAAATTTGTTCCTATCCCAGAACTTTTATTTCTGCACTAAAATAACACCATGGTAGTTCTGCTGAAAACAGCGTCAGTCCGGGTTAGTTTCATTCAAATCATGCAAATTAGAGTACAAAACAAGAGGAAAAGTGTTAGGAAAAGTAGATACGGCGGAGACGTATCAACTCCCCCAAGCTTAAACCTTTGCTTATCCTCAAGCAATTCAGTTGATAAACTAAAAGTGAAAAAGAAAAACTTCTATGAACTCTTTTGCTCTTATTTACATAAATAAGCTTAAGTAGCACCCAGCTTTTTGGCAAAGATCTTGACTAACCATGTCAACAATAACTCTTAAAAATTATATTAACTCATATCCATGACATAATCAACTAGCAAGCAATAATAAGATATCTCAAATGCCAACGCGTTGTCAAAACAATCAGGATACAATATGGAAATAGTGGTAACTCGCTAGCCTTTCTGAGACTGCAAAACATAAATGCAGAGCACCTCCAAAGTTCAAGCAGCTACTAAACATTGCAATTCATGGTAGAAAAGATCCAGTCATGATGCATCCAACATTAACTATACACAATGCATGAGGATGGCAATAGGGCTCTCAGATCTGGCGCTTATTTGAGAAGGTGATGACTCAACATAAAAGTAAATAGATAGTCCCTTCGCACAGAGAAGCAGGAATTTGCAGCGGTCCTGGAGCTCAGCTTTTAAAAACAGAGTTAAATGAAATTTTGAGACATGCTCCCTTCCTGTTTACGTCACGACCAAAAGTTATCAATATCTTCCATGCTAAACACATTAGTGGCGGTTCCCAAGCGATAAAAGTAAAGGTTTACTCCCCCTCCATAAACAAACACACTCCACGTCTAGCCGAATCCACGGGTATTGTCCATACCAACATCAGTCTTGGGGGAGTTTTGTTTAATTATTTGCAATTTTTGAATTCGGGACTGGGAATCCCTATTACCGCCCCTCACGTGCAAGAACGGGTGAATAAACACTCATCATGAGAATAACCCACTTAGTATGGAAGATATCGACTACCCCCTGTCGCTCTATGAACAATCCAGGCACACAAAAACAGATGTTTGTTTGAAGTTTTTAGAGGTGGCACATGCAAATGTACTTAGAATAGCAGGGTAATACCGCATATAGGTAGATATGGTAGACTCATCTGGAATAACTTGGGTTTTAGGATTTTGATGCACAAACAGTATTTCCGCTTATTACAGGCAAAGGCTAGCAAATAGGTTGAGAAGCGACCAGCTAGAGAGCGAAAACGGTCATGAACATGCATTATGAATAATGAACATTGGATACTAGCATGAGTAGGATATGGACATGATGAACACAAATATCATAGAGGCTATGTTGGTTTTGATTCAACTACAGGCATAAACATGTGCCAAGTCAAGCCACTTGAAACATTCAGAGGAGGATACCATATCATCATACCACATCACAATCATTTTAACGCAATGTTAACATCCAAGATAAGTCATTATCCACTCCTAGCTACTTAAGCATGGCATGAGAAACCATAATCTCTAATTGTCATTGCAAACATGTTTGATCATAATAGGCCGAATCATGGATACTAGGTTAAACATATTTACAAAAATAGAACAAGTCGAGTTCATATCTATTCCTCTCTGCCACAGCCAGTTCATCAAATATCGTCATTATTGCCTTTCATTTGCATGACCGAATGATATGAAAATAATAGTGCAAGGGTTTCATGGACTAAGCTGGGATCTGCAAACATTTTATTCAAGAGGAGAAGACAAAGCAATTTGGGGATCTTTATTAGATCAACAATAATGGATATGAGAGCCACTCAACATTTTCATCGTGGTCTTCTCCTTGGTATGACTCAATAACAAGAAAAGAAGCTCAGAGAAACACACTGAACTTTTTTTTGGAGTTTTTAGTTTTTCTTGAAGAAGGCAAATTAAAAGGAAGAAAACAAAATGAGAAAAACTATTTACACCGGAGAGCTCCCAACAAGCAAGAAGAAGAATCGAGAAATCTTTTTGGGTTTCCTTTTTAATACTACAACTAACTACACTAGAAAGAAAAACCAAAAAGAAGCAACAAACATTTTTGGGTTTTCTCAAAGTTTTTCATACACACAAGAAAAAAGCGAGAAAAATAAATCTAACATAGATAATACAATGAAAAAGTGTAAACACCGACAACTGGAATGAAATGTGTGAGCATGAATATAATGTCGGTGGAAACAGATACTCTCCCAAGCTTAGGCTTTTGGCCTAGCTTGGTAATCACCATCCGTGGTAGCCATCTGACCCCAAGTGTTGTGGTGGCAGGACCTGAGGATCCCACTCCTAAGGCTCCTCCTCGACCGCCGCATGGGCGTTCCGGTAGGCAATGATGTCATCTGGCATAATCCTCTATCTGCCCCTGTCAATAGAATCAAACAAAGCAGGTGCAGGCAATGGAATAATATCACGGGTATCCTCACTGAAAACCAGGTTGTAAGGAATATTATTAGTAAAATCATTAATATCAATAAAGTGGTGATCTTTCATCGCCCGGTGATCCAAATAAACCTTGGGTAAACGATAATCATGTTGAAAAATATGAATGTTAAAGTGATTCGCTAAGCGAGTAGCATAAATACCAGCATGAATTTTGCCCTTGGCTCTATTAAGGTGCATACAACATGCAATAATATCCCCTAGGCTATAAGTGTTATCGCCTCATAGTGCACGCGTAAGATGGCGAATTCAGGAACACAAAGTGCGCTGACTTTCTCTCTAGCAATTAAACACTTAGCAATGAACAGAGCAAAATAATGCGCAGAAGGAAACTGCAAGCTAGTGGCAGTGGCAGTGACACTCGATACCCCTCTCTCATCTCCCACTGATAGAGTACAATAAAATTCCTCAAACTATACAGGACTAGGCTCTCTTATTTCCCCGTCAGAAGGGATCAAGCATATGTCACAAAAGTTAGTGAGTGGCATCTGACCGGTTTCAGCATATAAATTAAACTACACCTCAGGGGGGTTATTCCTACTCAGAAAATGGAAAATTTGCACAAAGGAATTTGTAAGGAGATGGTATTGTTCACATTCAGTTGCGATGAAGTCGGTAAGCCCGGCATTAGCAGCAAATTATGCGGACACTTGACGGATCCCGGCTCCATCCATGAAGGGGTTGTGCGGCCATTCACACGGCCGCACCTCCGCCCTTCTCCGAGTATGGACGTCATTGTCTGATGATTCCCCAATGACTCCCTTAGAGCTCTTCTTGGAGGCAAACTTCCTAAAGAAACTCATCTAATTCCTATGAACAAAATTCTGAAAATTTTAGTCCACAAAATTTTTGTTAACAAAATTTCACAAGATTGATAGCAATTACTCATAGGTGTGTATAGAGGCCATATCAAGCATTCAAACTACTTAGAACTCTAAGAATTCAACATGCAAGATCATCTACTGCAGCACCAAGAGTAGGTAATTATTCAAAATATAAACAACTAAAGCAAAGCCTAATTGGAGCAATGTAGGAGTCACATACCAAGTAGCAATCCCCCAAAACAGTTTTGGAGACGGAGCTTCGAGCAAAGAGATCGAAATCCACGGGTTTGAGAGCAAGAACACGAGAGAGAGAGAGAGAGAGAGAGAGAGAGAGAGAGAGAGAGCAATGGTGATTTCTTTCTGGAGGTAGGTGATGACATGGGCTAAAGAGGTAAGTGAGGGGGCCCACGTGGGGACCACACCAGGGCGCGCCTGGGGCTGCTGGCCCGCCCAGGTGGGCACCCCCTCCTCTGATGTTATTTGCACTAAAAATTTAGAAATATTCAAAAAAATCATATTAAATTTTTAGGGCATTCTGAGCACTTCTATTTTTGGATCATTTTTATTGCACGGAAAATCCAAAAAATAGGATAAACATGGCATTTTATTTTATTTAACTAAGAAAAACAAAAAAAGAAGGTAAGGACAGAAGGTAGTGCCTGCTAAATTCATCAACTTCATACCTCTCAAAGATGATCCATTAATAAGGTTGGTCAAATCTTATTAACAACCACCTTCGATTAGCATGAAACCAAAGAACTTTCGTAAAACATTAAGTTACCTCAACGGGGATATGCACGTCCCCAACAATAAGTATATCATATTTCTTTTTGACAGTAGTTAGAGGTAGTTGAAAACTTCCAATAGTGATTGTACGATATTTTTCGATAACATTAATACCATTCACTTGCAATTGTTTCTTTAGAAAGTGCACCGTATGCTCATTGATGGAGTCATGTACCTAGGGTAGGGTCATAGACCTGATCTAAGTACCCTGCCCAAGGACACCCTTAGAAGAGATCACCTTCCAGTCGACCTACGAGGAACTCACTCGACTGACTTGAAGGACTCGACCACGAAGACTCACTCGACCACCAGAAGGTCAAGAAGCACTCTGCACTGCAACGTTCTGTAATTAAGTAGACTTTATGATAGTTAAGACACTTTATGTGGGGCGTTACCAGTAACGCCCCGGACTTAATGTACCTTAAACCCTTCATTACGTGGGTTGGCTGGGGTCCTGGCGCACTCTATATAAGCCACCCCCCTCCACAGGCAGAAGGGTTCGCACCCCTGTAACTCATATACACATAATCCACTCGACCGCCTCCGGGCTCCGAGACGTAGGGCTTTTACTTCCTCCAAGAAGGGCCTGAACTCGTACATCTCTTGTGTTTACAACCTCTCCATAGCTAGGACCTTGCCTCTCCATACCTACCCCCCACTCTACTGTCAGACTTAGAACCACGACAGTTGGCGCCCACCGTGGGGCAGGTGTTTTAGCGATTTTGTGGAGAAGTTGCGATTCTTCCGAGTACTTTCATCATGGTGACTACTGGAGTTTTGGTCGAGGGTCACGAGATCCGTCTCGGCGCTCTCACCTTCATCGCCGACGACTCCGCTCGGCTCCAGGAGGCCCCACTCGACGTTGATGCGCTCCCCGTCCGTGGTGCGATGCATTTTCGCGCATGTGTCCGCGGCGTTCTGCTGCGACAACCGTCGACCCCGTATCGGTCGACTCCCCTATCGACCACCCTCCCGGTCTCCCACCAGTGCAAGAGCTCTGGTCGGTCGAGGCTTCAGCGGTGGGTGAGACACGCGGTGGCTCGCCAGACGGCCACCACCCAAGTTGCGGCAATCGAGCCCGACGAATCTCTCTATGGCCTGTTCGATCTGTCGACTGGCTCCGTAGAGACTGCATCCGAATGCGATAGCAGTGATCCGGCGGCGGAAATCCTGATGCTCAACGGACCTCGCAGTCCCCCTGGCTTCGCCCGTGAGGGCGGGGCAGGCGGCGGAGACGACCCCGCACGAGACCACGAAGAGTACCAGCCCGAGCCACTCGACTCTCTGCAAAGAGAGGAACTTCACCGCAGGAACATGGATGCCCTGCATTACTCCCATCGTAGGAGAAACCCCCAAGGCTCGCGCCTTCGAGGAGGCACGTTTGGCCAATTTGGCCGAACGCGCTCGCTTGGAGAATCTTCAGCGAACACTCGACGAGCGCACGCGGCAACGAGTTCCCGACGCCAATCGATGTCAACTCTTCCCGCCGACTCAGGTATTCGAACCCCAGTCCAGAATTTAGCAGCTGCGACCCGTATAGCAGAGTCCATCCAGCCCTCTTAGTCGGAAGCTGGCAGAGGCTTGATGCAGATCAGGTATTTGCTCCGGGCAGCAGGGGACCAGAATTCAGCCGTGTCGCAGTCGCGCAACAGAATTCACAGTCGATCCGTCGCTGCAAATACGGTTCAGTCGGCTCACAGTCCCAGATCGCCTCCGCGGTGTGAATGGCGCGAGAATCGGCGAGACCAGTACGGAGACCGACACGACCGGGATGATAGGCGTCGAGTGCCCACTTCCCCTCCGAGGGGTGGGTCTTACACTCCTCGGCAGCAAGATGACAGGCGTCAGCTCAGTGTGGGGCGAAGATCTCCAGTCGACCCCAGGGAACCAGGCTTCGACGCGCGATCCATTATCGCGCAAGGCTTGGTCGACTGGAACAGAGCCCATCGGGGTGGACCCGACAGAGATGCGCCCACAAGCAGTCGAGTGCATGTTTCTGGTCTAGAATGTTTCAGCAGGGCTATCAGAGCCGCAGTGATTCCCCCCAATTTCAGGTTGGCAACAGGAGTCAGCAAGTTCACTGGTGAGTCTAAGCCTGAAACTTGGCTTGAGGACTACCGAGTGGCGGTTCAGATTGGTGGTGGGAATGACGAGGTGGCCATGAAGCATTTGCCCCTCATGTTGGAAGGTTCTGCCAGAGCGTGGTTGAATCAGTTACCTCCTAGCAGCATTTACACTTGGGAAGATCTGTCCCGAGTGTTCGTTAGAACGTTTGAAGGAACTTGCGAGCGACCGGCTGGATTGACGGAGCTTCAAGTCTGTGTGCAGAAGACCAATGAAACTCTCAGGGAGTATATTCAGAGATGGATCACTTTGCACCATACTGTGGAGAATGTGTCTGATCATCAGGCAGTCTGCGCCTTCAAGGATGGCGTCAAGAACAGAGAATTGAGTTTGAAATTTGGTCGAACCAGAGACATAACCCTGAGTCGGATGATGGAGATTGCTACCAAGTACGCCAACGGCGAAGAAGAAGACCGACTCCGAAGCGGCAAGTACAAGCCGAGTCAGTCGAAGAAGGGAAACACCAGTCGAAAACAGAAACGGAAGGCTGAACCAGCAGCTCCTGGAGAGGCTCTGGCCGTGACTCAGGGAAAGTTCAAAGGGAAACCTAAAGGATCCTGGAACCCTAAGAAGGTGAAAGATAAAGAAGGGAACGACGTGATGGATATGCCGTGTCACATCCACACGAAGAAAGATGAAGAGGGCAATATCATTTACCCAAAGCATACCACTCGCCAATGTCGACTCCTGATCCAGCAGTTTCAAGGAAAACAGTCTAAGGACAGGGAAAAGGAGTCGGACAAGGCCAAATACAAGGAGGACAGTGAGGAAGGATATCCGCATGTCAACTCCACTCTGATGATCTTTGCAGATGTGGAAAGCAAGAGTCGACTGAAAGTCATTAACCGTGAGGTGAACATGGTTGCCCCAGCAAAAGCAAGTTATCTGAGATGGTCCCAAACACCCATCACATTCGACCAATCTGATCACCCGACTCATATTGCCACCCCTGGGAGGCAAGCTTTGGTGGTCGATCCAGTTGTCGAAGGCACTCGACTGACAAAAGTGCTGATGGACGGTGGTAGTGGGCTGAACTTGTTGTATGCAGACACACTGAAAGGAATGGGCATTCCGATGTCCCGACTGAGCACCAGTAACATGAGCTTTCATGGAGTTATACCAGGGAAGAAAGCCGAGTCACTCGGCCAAATAGCTCTAGACGTGGTGTTTGGTGATTCGAAACATTTTCGCAAAGAGAAGTTGACGTTTGAGGTCGTGGATTTTTAGAGTGCATACCACGCCATTTTGGGGAGGCCAGCTTACGCACGATTCATGGCTCGACCATGTTACGTGTACCTCAAACTGAAGATGCCCGGCCCCAAAGGAGTGATCACTGTCACCGGTGATCGGAAAAAGGCAGAAGAGTGCTTTCAGAAGGGCTCAAAGATTGCCGATTCCCAGGTGACAGCGGTCGAGTTTGAAGAATATAAACAAAGCGTAGATCCGAGTGATTTGCTGTGATCCAAGAAGCCTGCCACAGAATCTGCATTTCAGTCGTCCGGTGAGACGAAGCCTGTCCACATTCACCCGACTGATCCCAATGCAGCCCCGACCCACATCTCCACCACACTCGACCCGAAATAGGAAGAAGCGCTCATCCAGTTCCTCCGTGAGAACTGGGACATTTTTGCATGGAAGCCAGCTGACATGCCAGGTGTTCCCAGGGGACTGGCTGAGCATCGCCTTAGAGTCGACTCATCAGCAAAACCAGTTAAAGAACATCTTCGGCGGTCCGCCGTCCTGAAGAGAAAGGCTATTGGTGAGGAAGTGGCTCGACTGTTGGCGGCAGGATTTATCCAAGAGATATACCACTCCGAGTGGCTTGCTAATGTCATCATGGTTCCTAAGAAGGACAAATCGCTACGAATGTGCATTGATTTCAAGCACATCAATCGGGCCTGCTCACTGACTCGACCGCGGGGTGCGAGAGATTGTCTTTTCTAGACGCCTATTCCAGGTACCATCAGATCCGTCTGTATGGACCCGATGAGATAAAAACAGCTTTCATCACTCCATTCGGGTGCTTTTGCTATATCACCATGCCATTCGGCCTCAAGAATGCCGGAGCCACATTTCTGCGAATGATTCAGAAGTGTCTGCTCACTCAAATCAGTCGGAATGTGGAAGCGTATATGGAGGATATCGTCGTCAAGTCACGAAAAGGTTCTGACCTGCTCACTGACCTCGCCGAGACATTTGCCAACCTCAGAAGGTATGATATCAAGCTCAATCCATCAAAGTGCACATTCGGAGTTCCTAGTGGCAAGTTACTCGGTTTTCTCGTTTCCGAGCGAGGGATCGATGCTAATCCAGAGAAGATCGGCACTATTCTCCGAATGAAACGCCCTGTGCGAGTGCACGATGTCCAGAAGCTTACTAGATGCTTGGCCGCATTAAGTCGATTCATCTCACGACTCGGTGAAAAGGCATTGCCTCTTTACCAACTGATGAAGAAGGCAGACAAGTTCGAGTGGACTCCAGAAGCTGATGCAGCATTTGCCGAGCTAAAAGCTCTGCTCTCCACCCAGCCGGTGCTTGCTGCTCCAATCAGCAAAGAGCCTCTGTTGCTTTATATCGCAGCCACAGGACAAGTCGTCAGTACAGTGCTTACGGTCGAGCGGGAAGAAGAAGGAAAAGCCTTCAAAGTTCAGCGCCCAGTGTATTATTTGTCTGAAGTCTTGACTCCATCCAAGCAGAGATATCCTCATTATCAGAAGCTTGTGTATGGAATATACATGACCACGAAGAAGGTTGCTCATTATTTCTCTGATCATTCCATCACAGTCGTCAGCGACGCTCCACTATCAGAGATTTTGCACAACAGAGATGCAACTGGTCGAGTGGCGAAATGGGCGATTGAACTTCTTCCCCTTGATATCAAGTTTGAGGCAAAGAAAGCCATTAAGTCCCAGGCAATAGCAGATTTCCTCGCCGAGTGGATTGAACGACAGCAGCCGACTGAAGTTCACTCGGAGCATTGGACCATGTTCTTTGATGGCTCTAAAATGCTGAATGGTTCCGGTGCTGGGGTAGTCTTGGTTTCCCCCGGAGGAGATAAGCTTAGATATGTGCTCGAGATTCACTTTGATTCCTCCAACAACGAGGCAGAGTATGAGGCCCTCTTATATGGATTACGCATGGCCATTTAACTCGGCGTCCGTCGCCTGATGGTCTATGGCGATTCAGATTTAGTGGTCAACCAAGTGATGAAGGAGTGGGACGTGAGAAGCCCATCCATGACTGGATACTGCAATGCAGTGAGGAAGCTGGAAAAGAAGTTTGAGGGTTAGAGCTCCATCACATACCCCGACTGAAAAATCAGGCAGCAGATGATCTGGCAAAGATAGGTTCCAAGAGAGAAGCCATTCCGAGTGGTGTGTTCTTGGAGCATATACACACTCCGTCAGTCAAAGAAGATCCTTTCACCGAAGAAGCTCCACGGCCCAAGAGTGCCACAGATCCGACTGAGGTTGAAGTCCCAGCAGTGGTCGACTTGGTCATGGAGGTCTTAGTGGTCATTCCCAACTGGACAGTTCCATATATCGCGTATATCCTGAGAAAAGAGCTTCCGGAGGATGAGGAAGAGGCTCGACAGATCGTCTGTCGATCCAAAGCCTTTACCGTAATCAAAGGACAGTTATACAGAGAAAGCGCGACTGGAGTTGGTCAGAAGTGCATAACGCTAGAAGAAGGTCGAATCATCCTTAATGATATCCACTCGGGGACCTGTGGTCATCATGCGTCCTCTCGGACCATCGTGGCCAAAGCATACCGAGCCGGATTTTACTGGCCAAAGGCGAATGAGATGGCAAAGGAAATAGTGGACAAGTGCGAAGGATGTCAGTTCTACTCAAATATGTCACACAAGCCTGCATCAGCTCTGAAGACCATTCCACTCGTCTGGCCTTTCGCAGTATGGGGTTGGACATGGTCGGTCCCTTGAGAACAGGTCGAAGTTGCTTCACGCATGTACTGGTGGCAGTCGACAAGTTCACCAAGTGGATTGAGGCTAAACCAATCAAGAACCTTGACACCGGTACTGCTATTAGCTTCATCAGGGAACTGATATTCAGATATGGAGTCCCGCACAGCATCATTACGGATAATGGGTCGAACTTTGACTCGGAGGAATTCAGGGATTTCTGCAACTCTCAAGGCACACGAGTCGACTACGCTTCGGTCGCCCATCCGCAGTTGAATGGACAAGCAGAGCGAGCCAATGGCCTGATCCTCAAGGGATTGAAACCCCGACTGATGCGTGATCTCAAGCATGCGGCTGGAGCGTGGGTCGACGAACTTCCCTTGGTGCTTTGGGGACTGCGGACCACACCTAATCGGTCGACCGGAAGAACTCCATTCTTCTTGGTCTACGGAGCTGAAGCAGTCTTGCCGAGTGATCTTCTCCACAATGCTCCTTGAGTTGAACTCTACAACAAAGCAGAAGCTGAACAAGCACGGCAGGACGCAGTCGACCTTTTAGAGGAAGAAAGGGAGATGGCTCTGATCCGATCGACCATCTACCAACAAGACTTGCGCCGTTTCCATGCCAGAAATGTGAGGGGTCGAGCCTTCCAGGAAGGGGATTTAGTTCTCCGAGTGGATCAGAAGAAACAACACAAGCTTGCTCCTTCTTGGGAAGGACCCTTCATCGTCACCAAAGTTCTCCACAACGGGGCGTACCGTCTTTACAACGTCGAACATAATATCGACGACCCCGAGCTTGGAACGCGGAACTACTCCGCCCATTTTACACTTAAGTTTATCACTCGGATGAGTTGTAATAAAGTACTTCTGTAGTTCATGGATTTCAAAATAATAGTGTCATAATTCCTCCATAATTTTTGTCACTTTTTATTTGTCCAATAAAATTTTCCCCTCAGTGGGTGACTTAGCCGCGAATCCGTTTCGCCTAAGTTTGTAAAAATCCTTACCGAGTGGTGAGCAAGACTCCCACTCGGGGGCTTAGCCGCGAATCCGTTTCGCCTAAGTTTGTAAAAATCCTTACCGAGTGGTGAGCCAGACTCCCACTCGGAGGCTTAGCTGTGAATCCGTTTCGCCTAAGATTAAATAAAATCCTACCGAGTGGTAAGCCAGACTTCCACTCGTAGGCTTAGCTGCAGTCCAAGTACTCGCCTAAGTTATAAAAATCCTACCGAGTGGTAAGCCAGACTTCCACTCGGGGGCTTAGCTGTAGTCCAAGTACTCGCCTAAGTTATATAAATCCTACCGAGTGGCGAGCCAGACTCCCACTCGGGGGGCTTAGCTGCAGTTTAAACACTCGCCTAAGTACAATGTGCGCTCGCAAGGAGGACGAGGTGCAGGTCGACTGCGACCCTCTCCTCTGAGCTACGCCACAAATACAACATACGCTCGAAAGGAGGACGAGGTGCAGGTCGACTGCGACCCTCTCCTCTGAGCTACGCCATAAGTACAATGTGCGCTCGCAAGGAGGACGAGGTGCAGGTCGACTGCGACCCTCTCCTCTGAGCTACGCCACAAATACAACGTACGCTCGAAAGGAGGACGAGGCGCAGGTCGACTGCGACCCTCTCCTCTGAGCTACGCCATAAGTACAATGTGCGCTCGTAAGGAGGACGAGGTGCAGGTCGACTGCGACCCTCTCCTCTGAGCTACGCCATAAGTACAATGTGCGCTCGTAAGGAGGACGAGGTGCAGGTCGACCGCGACCCTCTCCTCTGAGCTTCGCCACAAGTACAACGTGAAAATCCTACCGAATGAAGAGCAAACCTCTCACTCGGGGGCTTAGTTGCAGCCCAGTGCTCGCCTAAGATATAAAAATCCTACCGAGTGAAGAGCAAGCCTCTCACTTGGGGGCTTAGCTGCAGCCCAGTGCTCGCCTAAGATATAAAAATCCTACCGAGTGAAGAGCAAACCTCCCACTCGGGGGCTTAGCTGCAGCCCAGTGCTCGCCTAAGATATGAAAATCCTACCGAGTGAAGAGAAAACCTCTCACTCGGGGGCTTAGCTGCAGCACTGTGCTCGCCTAAGATATAAAAATCCTACCGAGTGAAGAGCAAACCTCTCACTCGGGGGCTTAGCTGCAGCCCAGCGCTCGCCTAAGTGGATTAAGGAATAAGTCGACTGCAGTGAGCATCTTGCTTTGAACCTGCAAAAGACATTTCGAGCCAAAAGCAATCATGTTCAAACATCAAATCCAAGTTCGGATCGATACCTAAAGGAACCGAAAGTGCTCAGGTGCTAAGCCTGTTAAGGTTTATCGGTTACAACTCCACTCGGCATACCGAGGCAAATTTAAAGTGTCGAGCTTAAAAGAAGTTTTTTACTCCTCCTGTGGAGGGCTGGAAGGTGCAACAAACTCATCAAGATCAATTCCATCTGCGATTCGAGTGGCAGCAGCAATGAAGGTTTCCATGAAAGACCTGAAGTCGTGTTTCTTGGTGTTGGCCACCCGGAGAGCCGCCAGCTTGTCTTCTCGCGCATCTTTGCAGTGGACTCGGGCCAGACACAGAGCAACATCTGCACCGCACCGAGCCGAGGACTTTTTCCACTCCTGCACTCGACCAGGGACCGTGTTCAGGCGAGCCATCAGCGACTCGAGGTTGTTCTGGAGTGTCTCCCTGGGCCAGAGCGTTGAGTC
Source organism: Triticum timopheevii (assembly GCA_963921465.1). Taxonomy (NCBI): domain Eukaryota; kingdom Viridiplantae; phylum Streptophyta; class Magnoliopsida; order Poales; family Poaceae; genus Triticum; species Triticum timopheevii. The sequence continues at coordinate 354,669,919 of OY997264.1, forward strand.
GATGCGAGATGTGGCGACCTTCAGCCTTGCAAGATAGTCTACGACAGCTGCAACACGGGACTCCAGTCGGAAAACATTCATGGCAACTTCATCGTTCACCGGAGAATTGACGGGGTCAAGGTTTGGTTCCAGCCGGCTAGTCTCTTCTTCAAAGTTTTGACAAAATTCTACAAGGACAATCACCGAGTCAAGGCAATGGTCGAATGGAAAAATCACATTGAAAATGATTGACGAGTGTAAAGGGTTACCTTCAAGCATAAGGAACAACTTCTTGGCAAGACCACTCAGGAAGGCCTCCAGATCATTTTTCTTCCCAGTCAACTGGCTGACTTTGTCGGTCAGGGCAGCTTTGTCAGTTTTCAGTCGACTGACTTCCTTGTTGGTGATCCCAAGAGCAGCTTTCAGATTGGTATTTTCTTGTTCAAGCTTGGTGACTGAAGCTAACTTCTCGTCAGCAAGCTTGATCTTCTCAGCTAGTTCAAGGTCTTTTTTCTGTTGGGCCTCCTTCACCTTACCTGCAAGTTACAGCAAGATCAGATTTTGAAACAAATGAAGGAAAAAAGCAGTCGTCGAGGTCTCACCAAACATACCTTTGGTCTCCTCCTTTGCCTTCGTCAGATTCTCCTGAACCAACTTCAAATCCAGCTCGAGCTGAATGTGCTTGTTTTCCAGCTCGGTGTAGCGAGCCGCAAGGTCACAGGATTTCTGCGAAGAACCAATCGACTAAATGTCAAAGATAATTCACTTCCGAGTGGAAAAGGAAAAATCATGCGTTTCTAAGACTACAGCCGAATACAAGCATTCGACCGTAGTCTCGGGGACTACACCCAGTGGGTGCACTCAGCGTGCCCCCACTAATCCTATTGAAGACAGAGTCGACCAGTCGACCTCAAACAAAAAAAACAAGACGTATTCTTTAAGACTGTAATCGACTGCAAGCAGTCGACCACAGTCTCGGGGACTACACCCAGTGGGTGCACTCCGCGTGCCCCCACCGGTTTGAGCAATCCATTTGCCTCAGTCGAACGACGGAAGTACTTTACTTATAAAGCCTAAGGCCGACTGCCAGCAGTCGACCTTAGCCTTGGGGACTACACCCAGCGGGTGCACTCAGCGTGCCCCCGCTAACACGGAGTTTAAATCGACACACCCAGCGGGTGACTGCTATAGATTCCGGAAAGAAAAGTTTTTGATAGCATATCCTAACAGAACAAGCGATGGTCGACTGACCTGAACATTGCTTTGAAGGGCGGAGCTGGCGTCATAAGCTGCTTGACTTGCTTCCCGGATGGCCTTCACCTGCTCCATCATGACCCCTGCTTGGCGTATGGCTTCCTTCGCAGTGCTGGCTTGGTCTTCTGGGATGTGGTGCGTCATGAAGAGAGAAGGTTGTGCGGTGCTCGACGAAGCAGGGAGAGCACTCGTCAGTGGATCTGCGAAGGACACGGTGTGTCGAGTGGTGTTCTCCTCCTCCGCGACCAGAGTCTCAGGCGCCGTCACATCCTGGACCACCCTGCCGGCAGACGCTTTCCTGCTCCTTCTGTGCTTCAGTGGTTCCTCATCGTCATCATCATCAGGAAGAGTGATGACGACATTGGATGGAGCTACAGAAAAGAATCAGAATTAGAGATCATGAGTCAGTCGACTAAAAACGGAACTAAGAGTATAGTACCAGGGTTTGAGGTTGCTGCGTCCTCCATCTCATGGTCGTCAGCCTTGCCTGAGGTCTCAGAAGTAGCAGCACTGCAGTTCCCAAGAATCAGTCGGCTAACTCAAATGTCAACCAGAGATAAAGCTTGCACAAAACAAGAAGACTTAAGCAGCAGGTTTACCCTGATATGGTGGGGATGGACACCTTCATCTTTGGTAGGAGCTTGGTCGGTTTTGACGGGGCCACCTTGGATTGCTTCGGCGCCTTTTCAGTCGGCGCCGGAGAAGTGGTCCGAGGGCGTTTGGTCGACTGCGTGACAGTCGCAACCGCCTTGCCACGTTCAGTCGCAGGGTCATGGGCAAGTTTCGACCGCCTTTCCGAGCGCGGTGGAACAACCTCCTCCTCCTCCTCTTCTTCGTCCTCCTCATCGTCGTCATCGTCATCGTCATCCTCAGCGGCATCCGAGTCCCACTCCTCCTGGCTCTCGCCCCCGCTCGCTTCTCCCTCTTCAGTCGGAGCCTGTGCTCCATTGGGCATCAAGCACAGCTCGATGAGGGCCTGATAGACATCAAGACAAAGATCAATCGACCGATTTGCGGAGAAAACAGAATTAAATATGACAAGAATACAATGGAAGGTAGAGCGGACATACCTTGTCTGGAACGCTGTGATGGTCGAGTGGAAGAATCCTTCTGGCTCCACGGGGGTTATCCTTGTTCCCAGTGACCGCGGCCACCCACCTTTCCACCGTGGCATCGTCGACTGCTTCCGGGTGGATCCGAGTCTCATCTTCAGTTCCGCAGTACAACCACATGCAATGGCTCCGGAACTGAAGAGGCTGGATACGCCGCCTAAGGAAAACTTCCAAGAGATCCATACCAGTTACTCCATCTCGAACCAGCTGAACTACACGCTCCATCAGCATCTTCACATCGGCTTTCTCCTCCGGAATCACCTTCAGTGAAGAAGGTTTGTTCACTCGGTCCATGGTAAACTGAGGGAGTCCACTCGACTGCCCCGGCGTCGGCTCGTTCTGGCAGTAGAACCAGGTCGACTGCCAGCCTCTGACTGACTCAGGAAATGACATGGTTGGGAAGGTGCTCTTGTTCCTCATCTGGATCCCCAGACCACCACACATCTGGACAACTTGGGTCTTTTCGTCGCCTGGACTCGCCTTCTTCATGGTCTGAGAGCGACACATGAATATGTGCTTGAACAAGCCCCAGTGCGGTCGACAGCCCAGAAAATTCTCACACATGGACACAAACGCGGCAAGATAGGCGATAGAGTTCGGGGTGAAGTGGTGGAGTTGGGCTCCAAAGAAGTTCAAAAAACCACAGAAGAAAACACTCGGTGGCAAAGAAAATCCGCGGTCGACGTGGGTAGCCAGAAGCACGCACTCACCCTCCGCCGGCTGGGGCTGCCACTCTTTCCCCGGAAGTCTTGTAGCACCGTGGGGGATCAGACCGTCGTCGGCCATGTCAAGGAGATCCTTCTCCGTGATGGTCGACCGGATCCAATCTCCCTGGACCCAGCCGTTCGGCAGACGGGATCTGGACGAAGACCCGCCGCGGCTGGTGGATCTCCCCTTCGCCTTCTCCGACGCCGACGCCTTCTTCGCGCGTTCCAGCACCGCTGTCTCCTCCTTCACCATGGCTGCCGGCGAGACGCGCGAGGAGAAGTTGTGCGGAGGCGAGAGCGGGCGCGTTGGGCGGAGACGAGGAGAGCAGAGAGGGAATGTTGAGGCACTGTTCAAAAACCCTCACCGGGCGCATTTATAAGATCCCTTCCGAGTGGATGACAGGTGGGCCCGGTCGATCTAATCATATCCCGAAACAGTTGCGCGGACGCGATACGTGGTGAAAAAAGCGGCGCGAGGATCGAGGCGTCTATGCCCTATCCCATCCGAGCGCCACGGTCCGCCCCGCTTCGCGCGCTTCCCCAAATTTCATATCCCGCAGAATCCGTGAACGGCAGATCGGTCTGTCAGACGCGGGATTTCCTGCGATCCGTCGCTCGGAAATTGGCGAAGTCCAAAAGATCACTCGACGAAAGAAAAGAATGGATCGAGTCGACTAAAGAAAAGTTGCTCACTATCAACAAAGAGATTCTTGGTTCAAAACAACGAATGACCAGTATGCAAAGGCCAATCGGAAACGACATCAACTCCTTCCTCACTCAAGCCTCAATCCATTCGGGGGCTAATGATGGAGTCATGTACCTAGGGTAGGGTCATAGACCTGATCTAAGTACCCTGCCCAAGGACACACTTAGAAGAGATCACCTTCCAGTCGACCTTCGAGGAACTCACTCGACTGACTTGAAGGACTCGACCACGAAGACTCACTCGACCACCAGAAGGTCAAGAAGCACTCTACACTGCAACGGTCTGTAATTAAGTAGACTTTATGATAGTTAAGACACTTTATGTGGGGCGTTACCAGTAACGCCCCGGACTTAATGTACCTTAAACCCTTCATTACGTGGGTTGGCTGGGGTCCTGGCGCACTCTATATAAGCCACCCCCCCTCCACATGCAGAAGGGTTCGCACCCCTGTAACTCATATACACATAATCCACTCGACCGCCTCCAGGCTCCGAGACGTAGGGCTTTTACTTCCTCCGAGAAGGGCCTGAACTCGTACATCTCTTGTGTTTACAACCTCTCCATAGCTAGGACCTTGCCTCTCCATACCTACCCCCCACTCTACTGTCAGACTTAGAACCACGACACTCATTACCATTGATATGAAAAGTGACCTTGCTTTCATTGCAACCAATAACAACCACAGCAGTATTCAAAAAGGGTCTACCAAGGATAATCAAAATGTTGTCGTCCTCAGGCATCTCAAGTATAACAAAGTCAGTTAACATGGTAACATTTGCAACAACAACGGGCACATCCTCACAAATACCGATAGGTACGGCAGTTGGTTTATCAACCATTTGCAAAGATATTTTAGTAAATGTGAGTTTATTCAAATCAAGTCTTTTATATAAAGAGAAAGGCATAACACTAACACCAGCTCCTAAATCACACAATGCAGTTTTGACATGATTTCTTTTGATGGAGCAAGGTATAGTTGGTATCCCCGAATCTCCAAGTTTTTTAGGTACTCCATCCTTAAAAGAATAATTAGCAAGCATGGTGGAGATTTTAGCTTCTGGTATCTCTCTTTTATTAGTTGTCGCGGGAGACCACAGCCACCTATGGGACCAAGAGCCCCTTTTGGTTTGGTGCGGGGATGGGCATGTTGCACAAAGAGCGGAGAAGCGTAATACAGCATGGCAGGGATCACACGGGCAGTTTTACCCAGGTTTGGACCGCTGTGAGGCGTAAAATCCTAATCCTGCTTTGGTGGATTGATGGTGGAAAATGGTGGAATACCGTAGTGCTCTTGCCCGGCAAGGTTGCCTTGAGGAGAGAGTGGCTACGCGTGTATGAATGTGTGAGGGTATGAATCCTTTCTACGGTTGCCATGGGCCTCCTTTTATGGATTAAGGGGTCGCCATAGTGGAAAATCAGTCTTTACATACTGATTAGATAGCAAACATTGCTATCATGCCTAACTCTGCAAGCTGACGGAGCGCATTAAATGCGCCGCTCAGTGTCACATCACAGCTTGCCCGACAGGCCCTGGCGGGCAGTTTTGCCAGCTTAACGCCTGCTTGCTTGACATGTCTCAGGACGGGTCGCTTGGAGGTATTTTTGTAGGAAATGGCTGCCATGTGGCCAATTGCAGCCACCTAGTCACTTAGGAGCTTGACACCGCATTGATCGACGACGTGCGTTGCCGTGGGGTGGTGCAGTGGAGTGGTTTGCCTCCGTAAGCCCGGGCAGGCTTACCAGGACAATCTGAAAGCATGCTTCCAGGGAAAACCCAACCTCGCCAGGCCCGTCCACCCGGCAAGGGAGGTTTTTCCCTTAGTGGTATCTTGTCTCTTTGTCTAGTCTTGGTCTTCTTGACCTGCATGTTGGTCCTTTGAGGAATTGATCCTTCTTGCTTGGTCCGGCCTTGGTGTTGTAACCTTGATCCTGTGCCTGTGCACAGTCTGGGCAACGGACCCAGGGTTTGTTGCACCGACAGGAGTCCTCGAGCCTGGCCCGAACGCGCTACCAGCCGTCATCGGGGTAGGTCCTAACCGGTGCACATGTAGGAGCGTAGGAGTGGTTGGCCCCTTGTGTTCTTCTTTGCTTCTTCATTACTTTGAGTCCGGTCCAGTTTGCGGTTCTTCCGCACATTGTGTAATGCCAATCACGGTAGGGACACAATTGTGATGGCTCGTGAATGACTTTAACTCATGGGCGAGTAACTACCAATTCACTCTTCCCACCATGCCCTTATCCTTAGCCATGTATGTTGCATGCATCGAGTGGGGTAGGTAAAGGAGGCGTGCGGTTCGGGAGAGCATCAAGGCAGGGGCCCGGCCCTCTTGAATTGGTGGAGGAGGGCAGCGATTACTCGTCGAGGGATCGGCTCCCTTCCCCGACCCGCCTATAAAAGAAGGGGCGGGGAGGAGTGGAGGCATTCATCCTCACATCCCTTACCCTCCATCTTCTGCTTTCTATTGGTCATGCCGAAGGGGAGAGCCTGGGGCCAGGCCCCAGGCAGTAGCTTGAGGTTGGCGATGTCGAATGCTCGTGTTGATGCTTGGGGAGTGAGTCTGGTCCAGGTCCAGAGGAGGCGCGGTGGACAAGCCATCCATGGTGCAGGAGATATCAAGCTTTCCCATTGCGGTGAAATGCTTGCCTCCTCTACCCCGATCGTCCGTCTGATGTGGAGTACGAGACCTTGTCGTGAACCATGGCAGCTCGTCAGCCTAGCAACCAGGTACTTGGAGCCTTTGTCGCTTGTCCGGGGTGCAGGGCTTGGGGTCGATGCTAAAGAAAGGGGCGCCTTCCTTCCTGCCATGGCGAGGAGTGGCGCACCTCAGGTCAATTGGCTGCCCTGGGCACCCGCCATCTCCTCGGGGGAGGTGCCAGACCGAGAGCTCGGCATTTCCCTAGAGCGGTGTTAATGAAGATGAAGCCAGGGAGAAGGCAGGAGGTGGACCGTCAGGTCGAAGTACGATAGCACCGGTGCGTCCGTCTTGTACTGGCGACCTGCCGCCTCATCTTTCCGTCCTTCCCCTCCCTCCCCGGCACCATCATCACCGGCCTCTTGGTCGTCAGGGAGGGGGCACTCTCTTGGTTCCTTCGCCTCCTCCAGTAGTCTTCCAACCGAGCTCTGGCGGCCCTCCCGGGTGGTGCTCGTGCTGGGGCTTCTGACTGGGCCTGGAGGTGGTGACCAGGGCACCGCCGAGCTGCTCCTTCCGCCCTCCTCCTTCGCAGCCTTGCCACTCCCGATCTTGTCAGGATGGGCTTCTGCTTGGGTACTCCTTTAGCCATCTTCTCTTCCCACCGCAATACCTAGCAGAGGGAAAATGAAAAGAGGAGATTACGGGGCACTTATCTTTTTTCAATCTTAAATATGTAGGCACTTGCTAAATTTTAGCTCAAATTATGTAATCTCTTGAATCCATGTTTGTGTCCTGTAAGGTCTGTAGTTGTTTGATCAGCATATTAATGAAAAAGATAAACCTTGTTGGGGGCTCGTGCATGTATTTGTCCATGCAGAGGTGGGATCCCTCTATATTTCTAAATAAACAAGTTCCCCGGCAGGCTATCTTGTTGGTACCCTCTTGTTTTATTGCCCAGGAGTTAGGCCTACCGAGCACAAATCATGAAGAGGGACCAGCCCCCGGACAGTCCTTTTCCATCAAAGGCCACTGCAACCACCCTGACCGAAGCAAAATTCAAGTCGAAGGGTGGGAGCACCTAAGTTTCAAAGGGTAGTAGGGTTTTCTTATGCACAAGTCCTTACTTACAGAACATGTATGGATAAGAGAAAGAACTTATTTGTTTGGCTTGGCATAGGCTCATCTTTCCATCTCCTCTTGGAGGCCAAGTCCTCAGTAGGAGCCTTTTGTTTATGCAGATGAAAATGATGCCAGATGCAATCTTATCTACATGAACATGCGATGCTCATGATATGCTTATGCATGCATGCAACTTGTTGCCCCCCCCCCCCCCCAGTGCTTCATTTATTTCTCTATTCCTCAGGGTCTGTGCCTGGTTGTGTACAAGGGGTTACATGCAACTGAGGCAAGGCTCGTACAAAAGGGTGGCCGCCGGGAAGGGCTCGACAGCCGCACCTTATGGGTAGAACTTGCGGAGATGCTCAATATTCCATGAGTTTTGCAATTGAATGCCATCTCCGGTCTCCAGATGGACTGCGCCAGGTTTGGTGACTCATACTACCCGGTAAGGCCCTTTCCACTCTGGCCTCAACTTGTTTGTACCCACGGTGGACTGAACGTGCCTAAGGACAAGGTCGCCTTCCTCAAAACACCGGGCATGGACCCTGCTGTTGTGATAGCGACGCATGACTTGCTGGTAGCATGCAACACACATAGCAGCCCGGAGACGGTTCTCCTCGAGTAGCACAACGTCGTCACGTCGATGCTGATCTTGCGCTACTTCATCATAGGCAAGCACTCAAGGCGACCCGTAATGAGTTCTGTGGGGATAACGCTTCTGCCCCATAGACTAGGGAGAAGGGAGTCCGCATGGTAGCTCGATTTGGTGTCGTTCCGAGGGACCAAAGAACCATCGGCAGCTCATCGATCCATCACCCGCCGCACTTCTACAGCTTATCAATGTTCTTGTATTGAGTCCTCGCAACACTTCAGCGTTCGCCCTCTCAGCATACCCATTGCTTCTGGGATGTGCAACAGAGGCAAATGAGATTTTGCTTCCGGGGGCATGAACATATTGCATAAAGGTGCGGCTCGTGAACTGGGTGCCGTTGTCGGTGATAATCCGGGCAGGAACCCCGAAGCGGCACACCAATCCTTTGAAGAACTTGATTGCTGACTGAGCAGTTATCTTTCTCACAGCATCTACTCCCGGCCACTTTGTAAACTTGTCGATGGCAACGAACAAGAATTCAAAGCCCCCAGCAGCTCGGGGGAAAGGGCCGAGGATATCAAGCCCCTAGACAACGGCCATGACAAAGGGATTGTCTGAAGAGCTTGGGCAGGCAGATGGATGTTTCTGGAATGGAACTGGCAGGCTTCACATTTAGTGACTAGCTCGACCGCAGAGGGTTGTGGGCCAATAAAATCCTTGTTAGAATGCTTTCCCAACAAACGTCCTTGATCAAATGTGGGAGTCGCACATGCCTTTGTGTATCTCTGCCAGCAGTTCTTTTCCTTCTTCCCAACAAATGCACTTCAATTTCACACTGTCGGGTCGTCTTCTGTACAGTGTGTCATCGACAAACTGATACATACTGGCCCTCCGAGCTACTCTTTCAGCTTCTTCTTGCTCTTTAGGAAGTTCTCTGGTTTGGAGGAAGTGTACTATGTGTCTTGCCCATGATGGAGTCTGGGGCTCGACAACATGGACTAGCGGCACCTCCTCATCTACAGGACCGCGTTCCTCGACCGTGAGGACCAGTGGCCCGGTAGGAGGGCACAGCCTAGCAACTGATAGGGAGCTGTTTCTGGCAGGGTCCCTGCCAGGAGCCCCGAAAGGCTCTACCGGGAGAGGCTTACCGGAGTCCAATTTCCTCCTCTTTTGAGCCATTGTTGCTAGGAATACGGAGGGTTGAGTAAGATGGAGAACAAAAGTTCCTAGTTCCACAAGAAGATTTTGCGCAGCACACTTTGACAGATGATCAGCAATGCTGTTTTCCGCACGGGGTACGTGCTCTGTTTGCAATCCATCAAAGCACTCCTCTAATCTTCTCACTTCCTCAACGTATGCCTCCATCAATGGAATTTGGTAACACTTGTTGACTTGTCTCACTACAAGTTGTGAATCTCCTCGAATGATCAGCTTCTTAATTCCCAATTCAATGGCAATCCTAAGCCCGGCAAGGAGCTCTTCATACTCTATTGTATTGTTGGTTGCCTCCTCCCGGGGAAAATGCATCTGGACGACGTACTTCAGGTGCTCTCCAGCGGGAGCAACGAGAAGCATGCCAGCCCCTGCACCTTGTAGGGAGAAGGCACCATCAAAATACATGATACATTCTTGGGGTGCTTCCTTGCCGGTTAACTGTCTCCAGCACTTCTTCATAAGGGGTTGGCATCCATTCCGCAATAAACTCTACCAATGTCCTGCTCTGGATCATTGATGTGCTTTCAAACTTCAGGCCAAAGCTGGATAACTCCAATGCCCACTCCACTATTCTTCCACTAGCCTCAGGGTTTCGGAGTATCCTTTGCAAAGGAAAGAGGTTGACAACTGTGATCTCATGGGCCTGGAAGTAGTGGTGTAGTTTCCTTGAGGCCATGCTGAGGCCAAAAAACAACTTTTGTGTGCCAAAGTACCTGGATCTAGCCCCCTGCAATAGGGAGCTGACGAAGTACACTGGGCACTGCACCACTTTCTTCTTGGCTACGTCCCTGGGGTTGTCTCTACTGTCGTGCTCATCTTTGTCCTGATCCATATCTGGTCTTGTCTGGCTGTTCTCACTCTTTGTCTCCTCTACTTCCCGCTGCGCCACTAGGGCTGCACTAACCACTTGATTAGTTGCCGCCAAGTACAGCAACAACGGCTCTTGTAGTTTGGGAGCAACCAAAGTGGGCACAAAGGACAAGTAGGCCTTAAAATATTGCAGTGCTACCTCTGCTTCCGGGGTCCACTGCATGGGTCCTACCTTCTTCAAAATTTTGAAGAACGCAAGGCACACTCGGCAGACTAGGAGATGAATCTGCTAAGTGCGGCAACGCACCCTGTCAGACGCCTCACATCTTTAACTGTCCTGGGTGCATGAATCTGCTCGGTAGCCTTGATCTTATTGGGGTTGGCTTCTATCCCACGATGGGATACAAAGAATCCAAGTAGCTTGCCGAAGGGAACACCAAACACACACTTCTTCAGGTTTAGCTTCAAGTTGATCTTGTGCAGATTGGCAAATGTCTCTTTCAAATCCTGGATGAGGGTTGATCTGTCCTTGATCTTGACCACAATATTGTCCATATAAGCCTCAATGTTTCTGTGCAACTATGATTCAAAACCAATCTAGACTGCTCTTGCAAAAGTGGACCTGGCACTCTTCACCCCGAAAGGCATGCGCACGAAGCAGTATGTGCCACATGGGGTGATGAATGAGGTATTCTCTTCGTCTTCCTTTGGCATAAAGATCTGATGATATCCAGAGTATGCATCCAGAAAAGAGAGCAAATCGCAACCTGAAGTGGAGTCCACAATCTGTTCGATGCGCGGCAAGGGAAATGGGTCCTTCGGACAGGCCTTGTTAAGATTTGTGAAATCTATGCAAAGCCTCCACTTTCCGTTAACCTTATGTACAACCACTAGGTTTGCTAACCACGTTGGATGCAGCACTCCTCTGACCAAACCAGCTGCCTCAAGTTTCTTGATCTCTTCTACAATGAATTGTTGCCGTTCCAAAGCTTGCTTTCAAACCTTCTGCTTGACGGGTCAGGCATGTGGGCAGACAGCAAGGTGGTGCTCGATTACCTCCCTGGGAACACCGGGTATATCAGATGGTTACCAAGCAAACACATCGATATTCGCCTGTAGGAAGGCAATGAGTGCGCTTTCCTATTTGTCGTCAAGGGTTCCATTGATAGTGAAGGTACCATCAGCACCATCCAGCCCTGCCAAGACCTTCTTCACATGAGGTGCAGCAGCTTTGGGTCTCTTGCTGTTGGAACTCTCCGGCAAGTCATCAATAGGCGCAGCATACTCCAAAGAGGTACGCTTCCTGGATTCCTTACTGGTGTCCCTGTTAGCCTTCTTCTTTCCTTTGATTTCCCTGGCGGCAGCTGTGGCTTCCACGGCCTCTGTCGCGACAGCGTCCCGATACATCTTATCCATGCAAATAATTGCATCCTTCTCGTCTGATGGAATGGAAATGACTCCCACCGGCCCTTGTCAGCGTCCTGGATTCGGGGGTATCAAGTCCTGCCTACTTGCGGCCCACCACATGGCTTCGTCGACGGCCTGGTATGGCCCAGCTTCAACACCAACACAGCAAGACCCTCGTGAGGTCCAAGACTCGCGAGGCGGACGATGCCAAGACCCCCGAAGGAAGTGGCCTCCTCAAGAGGGCTCCTGAGGGGCGGAGAGTTCTATGCAAGTTATCTCATGAGGCTTGGCTGACGTGAGCCATGACGACCAAGGCCAGGCGAGCATCACACGGGTGTAGAGTGTAGGTTTCCTCTTTGGTGCAAGGGAGGCAAGCCACAGGCGCGGAGTCCCGAGGAATCAGCCAAAGGTTTCCACTCTGGTGCAACAAGACCAAGACCGCCAAGACGGCAGGATAGAGGTTATCAACGAGCCCACCATAGCGTCATGACCAGAGGCTTTTCGCAGGCGAAGACTACTTTTGTCAGGATAGACTGTACTACTTGTCCCCTTTCAAATCCCGCCATTGTGGAATCCCTTCCCACTCATATTTGGGAAGAGCACCAAGGGACTATATAGGACTAGCCACCACCACAGGAGGGGGACCGAAATCAGAACAAGGAGAGCACCACACCAGCTCAAAAACACCTCACCTCCTGAGGCTTGTTCATCCTTTGTACTAGTTCATCCATAGCCCCTCGAGGCAATCCACCCCACCACACCGGATTAGGGTATTACACCACAACGGTGGCCCGAACCAGTATAAATCTCTGTGTCTTTGTGCCTCTTTGATCTCGACGCGTTAGGCTAGGGAGGATCGCGAGTAGGCAGGCTGGGCAGGTTGAGATCTTCGCACACGCCCCAGAGTTCGAACCTCTCAAGGGTTGCCAGATCCCTAAATCCGACATTTGGCGCGCCAGGTAGGGGTGCATCGGATCTTCTCTTCCGTCAACCAGTCCTCTGCCGCTCCACCGAAGCCATGGCCGACACCCCGAGAGCCCACGTCGAGCACTGGGTCGTCCAGACCTCCTCGGCAGCACCCACCGGTGAAGAAGACCTCCACTCCGCCCTGCTCGCGGCACGCATTCCTCCAGGGGTGACCGGCCGTGGAGGGCGCGCGGTGCATCCTTCTCCACTGGCGCCGCGCCGCAGCCGCGCAGCCGCACGATCTGCAAACTATGCTGCGGCAACCGCTCCGCACTCGCGTAGGGAACAAGCGAACATGCAGGCGGCGGTCATCGTGGCTCGATAGCTCCTGCGGTGCAGGCTGCTTGAGAGTGGCGACGGCGCCTTGCTGGAACGGGTCACCGAGCTGCTGGATACGACATGCAGGGGGCGGCGCCGTTCTGCACCCTCCCCACGTTGCAAGCGGTGGTGAGGGCGCGCGCTCATCCCGACACAACCGCGTGCCCCCTCCCAAGGGCCACGAAGAGCCTCTCGACATCGACCAGCCTCGTGGAGCAGCCCGCGCCATCCCGAGCATGCCCCCTTAGTGCAGGGCTGCTTCAGGCGACACCACCAGGGGCCGCGCTGGAGTGTCGGCCCCTGGCCAACAAGACCAGAGGATGGCAGAAGAAACTGGGAACGTTAGGCCGCCAGGCGGCACCTCTGGTGCGAACAACCTAGAAGCCTACGTCCCCGTCGCGATGAATCCAAGGCACACATTAGCAGAGGGCCCCAGCCGATCCCCCACGCCAGGCTGGGTGCTGGACATACACGAGGCCGAGCTCTCCTTCGAACCACCACCAAGCCCTGCTGACGTCCCCAACAGCGGCAGCCTCTGGGTACAGTTAACGCCGCAAGGGCATGCTTACACTGACCATGGATCGCAGGTGAACCAAGATGCAGTGACCGCCAGGACCCTCAGGGCGGCGGACCCCCTCAAGGGCGCGAAGGACATTGGGAGTAGCACGGAGGAAGCCCAGCGGCAGGGCCTTCCTCGCGCTGCGTGGAGCAGGATCCTGCGTGGAGGTATGTTCCCTGCCGGGGAAGGCACCAGCGAGCCCTTCCCCTCGGTGGGGGGCCTACGGTCACCGAGGACGCCGCCAGCGTCCCCTTGGCCCCTTGGTCTTGTCTTGGTTTCCGGTCTCCCCAACGATGGTCAGGGGTGGCGCACGGCGGGGTCCTCTCGGGCGACATGAAGCAAGGCTTCGGCCTGTGAAGGTCTCCGCTCGTGACACTCTCACGTAATAATGAGTGGGGATGTACACGCCTCGAAGTCTCCTGAGTGCCGCCATGGGGCCTCACGGGGGATCCCACACACGTCCTAGTGGAAGCACCATGCTCCGCGCTGGCCGTCGACACTGTCCCCAATGACTATGCCCAGCCAGTGAAAGCACTTAGCTCCGTGCTGGTGAGAAGACCGAAGACTGAAGACTGAAGACCAACTAGGTGTCGAACATGGCCTTCTGCTTTTTGCCTCCTTTTTTGTACTTTCTTGCCAACTTTTTGAAGCAGTTTGTTTTTCGTGCGTTTATAAAACGGGGGGAGTTTTTCTCGTTCGTTTCTCTCTCTTGCCTTCAGTTCTTGCGTTCTTTTTTGGAGCTCATGACCGCCACCCTGCCCTCAAGCGCCTCGCGAGCGGGGGCTGGGTATGGTGTACGCGCTGGTGCCGAACGCCCCCGGGGGGCTCAAGGGTGCGGTCGCCCCGCGCGCCCACCTCGCCACGGTCTGGCAGTTCGCTCCTCACGAGGCACTCTTCGGCGGGCCAGCAGGCCCCTCGGGAGACACAGAGCCTCGTGAGCCCGCAGCAGGCTCGCCACAGGAGAAGGGGCCCAACCGCGATGCTAGGCCCCATGCAAGACCCCCGAAACCCAAGATAAGTCATAAACAACTACCTTGCTCGGCGACCCACAGCCCTGCGGGGCCCCGCTCTGGATGTCACTTCAAAAGCATTTAGCGACCTCACACATCATAAGGGGCACCCCTTTCCAAAATGCTCTCACAAGAATATGTTTGAGTTTTCGTTATAAAGGTTAAAGCAAAGAAACATGATCCTAGCTGGATGCACCTTCTTCTTCGCTCCCATCCACGCTGCTTGTGCTGAAGCTACCATCCTCGTCGTCATCACCGCCCGCACCAGCTCCTTTGGCCGCGAGCACGGCCATGTCGTCCTCGGGTCAGCTCCTTCACCAAAGCATCCACATGGCCATCCACCCACTTGGCAAGCTTGTCTTGGGTGGCCGCAGGCTCGGGGGCTAGCACGGTGCTGAAATCAAAGTGGGAGTCAAGGCTCAGGAGGTTGCTGAAGATACGCGAGAGTGTGCGCCCGAGGAGGCCCCGGCTCCTCTCCTCAACAAGCTGGCGAGCTTTTGCGGCCTGGTCTTCCAAGCGGTTCACAATATCAGTGAAGAAGCGGAGATGGCTAGCATAGTCTTTCTCGTGCGGGTGAGGGGCGCTCTCGTCACAAAGCGTTGTTGGCTCTGATGTGCAGACCTTGGAGCATGGAACTGTGCTCGCGCTCCAATGTCAGGCGGCGGCACTTTTCACTCGAAGCCTTCTCCAGCAGGGAGGCAGTGTCTTCGGCTTGCTTCCGGAGAGAGGATATCTCGGCACGAGAAGAATTCAGGGCAGATTCGGAGGAAGTCAGGGCTCCTTGGGCAGCGCTCTTGTGCTGCTCCACAGCCTGCGGTTCGGTCTTCAGGGCGGAGGTCCGGCCCTCAAGCTCAGCCCTAAGCAGCTCCAGGTCCAAGCGGTGCCTTCCATCCAGCTCAGCACGTGCCTTCGCCACCCTTCTCTCCACCTCCACCTGGACCTGTGCTTCTCGGGCGGCGACGCCATCCTCAGCCACAGCGGCCTGTCGCTCCCTCACCTCCAGCCTCTCCAGTGCCAAGCTGTGTTCCATAGCCTCCAGCGTCAAGTCTTCATGGCGCCTCAGGAGCTCCGCCTCGGCAAGGGCCACCTCGCCGCTGAGGAGGCCAGCAGGGCGTGACGCTCCTCGACTTTGTGATGCAGGGCCGCATTTGAAGACAGAAGATCTCACTCCCTCTCCTCAGCCGCCTCGCACCAGCGGTTGGCTGCCTTGGCCTCTTCCATGACCCGGGCGCGAGCTTCATGAGAAGCCATGAGCGAGGCCGCCGCACGCGCTTCAGCTTCGTCACACTCAAGTTTCCGAAGGTTGATGGCCACCTTCAGCCGCTGCCACTCATCCTCCAGGCGGCGGTTCTCTGCCTCAAGCCTGGTGTCAACGTTGGCCAGCTCCCCACCAAGATAGATCATCGCATGCATCGCTTCGCCGAAGAACTCGAAGTGCACCGCGCTACGCCTGCGGGCGAGCGCGAGCTCATCACAAAAACCCTCGTCGGCCCCGGAGGCCTCTCGGGAGGTGCTGGGTGCTCCGCCAGTTGCCGGCCGAGGGCTGGCAGGTGTAGCCCCGCGGCTTGAAGACGAAGGCTTCCCAGGGTGCACCCCCTGCCGGCAATGACAAGAGTAAGGATCACTGGTGCACCCTCTGCTTCGCGGGCAGAGTCGCGGGAAGAGGGCGCATGGGGCTCGGTTCCGGGGCACCCTTGCGGCGTCGTGTTGACTGAAGTTGATCCCATGCCCTGTGCAGGGTCGGGGCGCCGGGGGATGCGCGCATGCGTCAAGCTGGAGTCCATGGGGGAGCCTACCTCCCGAGGTTTCGCCTTCGAGCGGACCCTGCAAAACCCCAGCCATGAGACAATGCGGCGCGCTTGGAGGTCAAGAGCAAAGGTACTTACTCATCGGCAGCCATGTATCTCCTTGGCTTCAGCGGCCGACGGGTGATGTCGTCGCGGCACGGGGACCTCTTCCTCTTCAGGAGCGACTCAAGGCACACGCGGCGCCGACCAGACCCCGACGGGCGATCCTCGGGAGGGGGAGTGCTTGCCGTGGTGTCCGAAGCAGGGGTCCCAAGGCCAGGGGCACCTGGCGATACCTTCTGGCTCGTGGCTCCGGGGCCGTTGGTGGGCTCCTCGTCATCATCAGCCACTCTGGAGCCACCGTCCCAGGCGTCAGAAGCACCTACCTCCGGAGCTTGGGCTGGTGCGGCGGCTCCTTCCTGGGCCCCAGAAGCCCCAGACTCCTGAGCCTCTGGCGGGGCCAGGCCTCCGGAGGAGCTCTCGACAGCTGATGGAGGCACGTGCCCCCCTGCCTCCACACTCGGGGCGCGCGCTGCAGGGTTAATCGGGAGAGGAGCCACGAAGATGGGGTTCTTGCAAGGCCCCTCAATACCCTCGGGAAGCAGTCCCCACTCATCGAAGAGAGGCATCTATCCCGCGAAGGCCGCCTTCTTCGAGCACAGATAGAGAAGGCAGCCACCCCTCAGAAGGTCAGCAGGCTCGGACTCGCCGGTCAGGAGCTTGAGCACCATGCCTAGGGTATCAGCAACAAGTGACGGCTTCTGCAGCCTCATCGGATCCCCGATGCCTGTGAAGTCCCACATCGGGTGAGAATGGCGCTGAAGAGGAGCAATGCGCTGCTTCACGAATTCCTTCACCACCATTGGCGCCATCACATCCATCTCCTGGAACTTCGCCAATCTCTTCTAGACGAAAGTAAGACGCCGGTCGGAGAGCTTCTCATGGCACCAGCCGGAGCTAGGCGAGGCCGGCGATCCAGGAATCGTGAGCAGGGGGCCGAATGCGCGGGCGTCCATCAGGAGCCACTACTTCCGGAATCCCTCCGTGACAGGCGAAAGCTCGAAGTTGATCCCCGAGCCAGCGGTCGCGGCCGCGGCTTTCAAAGTCACGCACCCAGAGCATTGGCGGGCGTCCACCAACTGAAGCAGGAAGAAATGGCGAAACAAGGCCACGGAAGGAGTGATCCCCACCATGGCCTCGCAGAGGAAGGCGAAGACGGTGAGGAGGATGACGGAGCGAGGGTCCAGATGCAGCATATGGATCTGGTAATGCGACATCGCGGCATTGAAGAAAGGGAGAAAGGAGGAATCAACCCAGCAAGAAGAGCATGGAGATAGATGGGGATCTCAGTGGCACTCATCTCTCTAGTTCGCCAAGATGCAGGGCGGACATCCGTCGCCCTCCCCTCATTGGAATCAGCGGCAAGTGGATGGCGAACCTTGTCCAGCCCCTCCTTATTGATCACCGTCGACTGCTCAAGGGCTGGCTCCAGGGTCGACGGAGGACCGGCCGGTGCGAGTGGCTTCCCCTTCTTCTTCCTTGGCTTGAGGGCAAGGCGCCGGCACCAGATCTATGGACGTGACGGCAAGATTGGGAAGGAGGAAACAAGGGCCGAGCACGGTACTTTGCGAAGGGCGAGTTGCACTGACAATGGGCGGTGATTGGGTCAACCGGATATCAAGGCGGCATGGGGAAGTGGAGACGCCCACGTCCCATCAACCGCCACGTGTCTCCAAGGCCGCAGGCCGATGGGGCCCGCGGCGCTCCGCCCTTGCCTTCCAGCTTCGCCTGGAAGCCAAGTCCAAGCACGCCTTGGGCCCGGGGGCTACTCTCGGCGTCCTGGATTCGGGGGTATCCAACACTGCCTGCCTGCAGCCCACCACGTGGCTTCGTAGATGGCCTGGTACGGACCAGCTTCAACACCAACACCGCAAGACCCTCGTGAGGGGCCAAGCCTCGCGAGGCGGATGACGCCAAGACCTCCTAAGGAAGTAGCCTCCTCAAAAGGGCTCCTGAGGGGCGGAGAGTTCTATGCAAGTTATCTCATGAGGCTCGGATGATGTGAGCCATGAAGACTAAGGCCAGGCGAGCGCCAGGCGGGTGCAGAGCGCAGGTTTCCTCTTCAGTGCAAGGGAGGCAAGCCACAGGCGCGGAGTCCCAAGGAATCAGCCAAAGGTTTCCACTCTGGTGCAACAAGACCAAGACCGCCAGGACGGCAGGACGGAGGTCATCAACGAGCCCACCATAGCATCACGACCAGAGGTGTTTCGCAGGCAAAGACTACGTTTGTCAGGATAGATTGTAGTACTTGTCCCCTTTCAAATCCCGCTGTTGTGGCATCCCTTCCCGCTCATATTTGGGAAGAGGACCAAGGCCACTATATATAGGACTAGCCACCACCATAGGAGGGGGACTGAAATCAGAACAAGGAGAGCACCACAAGCTCAAGAACACCTCACCTCCTGAGGCTTGTTCATTCTTTGTACTAGTTCATCCATAGCCCCTGGAGGCAATCCACCACACCACACTGGATTAGGGTATTACACCACAACGGTGGACCGAACCAGTATAAATCTCCGTGTCTTTGTGCTTCTTTGAGCTCGACGCATTAGGCTAGGGAGTATCGTGAGTAGGCAGGCTGGGCAGGTTGAGATCTCCGCATGCACCCCAGAGTTCGAACCTCTCAAGGGTTGCCAGATCCCTAAATCCAACAGTCCTGGCATCTTCACAGTGTTGTAGGCATAGTGGGATGCCGCCATGAATTTTGCCAGAGCTGGGTGTCCAAGGATTCCATTGTACGGCAAGGGGAGGTCAACCACATCAAAGACAACCTTCTCAATCCAGTAGTTCAACTCTTCTACAAATATCACCGGCAACATGATCTTTCCCTTAGGATGACTCCTACCGGGGTTGATTCCTTGAAACGTGCCTGTCACTTTGAGTTCTTCCTCTGCTATCTGAAGCTTGCTGGTAACCTTTCGGGAGACTAGATTCAACCCGGCCCCGCCGTCGACCAACATCTTTGTGACTTTGAGGTTGCCGATCGATGTTGAAACCAACAACGACAAGCATCCTACCGCAGTGGTGCGGTCTGGATGGTCCTCTTCGTCAAAGATGATGGGCGTGTGTGACCATCTGAGTAGCTTCCGAGACTTTGTCGCTGGCTCCACGGCATTGACCTCACGGGCCCACCCTTTAAGTTGGCAGTGAGAGGAGTGCAGAGATGCACCCCCGTCAATGCACAAGGCGTCAGTGGCCTTCTGGAATTCATGCCCGCTGGTTTCCCCTCCATCCTCTCCATCACTTTCATCATTGCAACTTTCCTTCCCTCGGCCCCTGGCGGGTTCTGAGCGATTTTCTTCATCGCCCCAGCCCTTCCCTCCAGCACCATTCTGACTCTTCCTTGTCACGCTTCTCATATTCAGCCTTCTGTCTCTTCACAAGCTTCTCAACCTGATGACATTCTTGGAGATCGTGGCCCTTGGTCCGATGACTCTTGCAATACGGCCCATCACCTTTCTCAGCCTTCTCGGCATCCACTGCCTCCTGACAGTCAGTGCACGCGGAAACTTCATTGTCGGGAGCTTCGGCCTTAGCCTTCCTACCAGTACTGGGCATGCCCGACCCCTCAACTGTCAGTACCGCCTTATCCTTGCGCTTCTTGTTGTGCTTCTTGTTCTTCTTGTTCTGACTAGTGGTCTCGTCGTCATCCTTTGAGTCGATGTTAATGCAATCTTCCTCTTCAAGGAGTTTCCACCCTTCCTTGGCCTTGACGAGCTCGAGGATCGGAAGAGGCCATCGAGACGTCATCGGGTTCTTGATTTTGTGGCTCCCGCGATGATTGCCATGGTGGGGATTGCACCATGAAGGGGCTCCTTCCCCATGCTCAGCAGCGTGGGCTGCCGTCGCCATCGCGGGAGGCCGTGGCGAGCCAGCTTGCTGTGAGCCCCCTACCTCGGCAAAGCCAATCAGACGATGAATGGTGGCTCTCCACTCATCCATCTGATCAGCTGCCGGTGGAAACCTCAGTAGCAGTTGGGCCCGTGCCATAGCCTCTGAAGCGGGGCTTGGCATCGGCGATAATGATGTGGACTGTGGCGTCGCTCGGCTCTTGATGGTGCCGGTGGCGACTGTGTCGTGCACTTGTTGCTGTGAACCAGTCGCTTGGATGGCGTGGTGACACGGTGGAAGCGCTTGAGGGCCAGCGACTCCGTTGGGCACAGTAGCTGGGTTAACCCATTTCGGGGGTGGGTGTGCCCTACGGTCGCACCCACTGTGGGTTGATGACCCAAAAGTGTAGGGGATCAATTGTAGTCCTTTCGATAATTAAGAGTGTCGAACCCAACGAGGAGCAGAAGGAAATGATAAGCGGTTTTCTGTAAGGTTTTCTCTGCAAGCACTGAAATTGTAGGTGATAGATAGTTTTGTGATAAGATAAATGATAACGAGTAACAAGTAAATAAAGTAAATAAAGTGCTGAAAGGTGGCCCAATCCTTTATGTAGCAAAGGATAAGCATGGACAATATAATAATGAGGAAGGAGCTCCCGAGGACACATTGGGAATTATCGTCAAGCTAGTTTTCATCACGTTCATAAGATTCGCGTTCGGTACTTTGATAATTTGATATGTGGGTGGACCGGTACTTGGGTACTGCCCTAACTTGGACAAGCATCCCACTTATGATTAACCCCTATTGCAAGCATCCACAACTACAAAATAAGTATTAAGGTAAACCTAACCACAGCACTAAACATATGGATCCATATCAGCCCCTAACGAAGCAACGCATAAACTAGGGTTTAAGCTTCTGTCACTCTAGCAAACCATCATCTACCTATTACTTCCCCATGACTTCCTCTAGGCCCAAAAAATGGTGAAGTGTCATGTAGTCGACGTTCACATAACACCACTAGAGGAAAAGACAACATAAATCTCATCAAAATATCGAATGAATACCAAATTCACATGACTACTAATAGCAAGACTTCACCCATGTCCTCAGGAACAAACGTAACTACTCACAAAGCATATTCATGTTCATAATCAGAGGGGTAATAATATGCATAAAGGATCTGAACATATGATTTTCCACCAAGTAAACCAATTAGCATCAACTACAAGGAGTAATCAACACTAGTAGCAACCCACAGGTACCAATTTGTGGTTTTGATACAAGATTGGATACAAGAGATGAACTAGGGTTTTGAGAGGAGATGGTGCTGGTGAAGATGTTGATGGAGATTGACCCCCTCCCGATGAGAGGATCGTTGGTGATGACGTTGGTGATGATTTCCCCCTCCTGGAGGGAAGTGTCCCCGGTAGAATAGCTCTGCCGGAGCCCTAGATTGATTCCGCCAAGGTTCCGCCTCGTGGCGGCGGAGTTTCGTCCCGTAAGCTTGCCCGCGATGTTTTCCAGGTTAAAAGCGATGATATAGCAGAATATGGACGCAGGAGGCCCACTAGGGGGCCCAGGAGATAGGGGGCGCGCCCTATAGAGGGGGCGCGCCCCCTGTCTCCTGGACAGGATGTGGGCCCCCTGGCGTATTTCTTTTGCTCAGAAATTCTTATTAATTCCAAGAAGTTGTTTCGTGGAGTTTCAGGACTTTTGGAGCTGTGCAAAATAGGTTTCCAACATTTTCTCCTTTTCCAGCCAGAGTTCCAGCTGCCGGCATTCCCCCTCTTCATGGTAAACCTTGTAAAATAAGAGAGAATAGCCATAAGTATTGAGATATAATGTGTAATAACAGCCCATAATGCAATAAATATTGATATAAAAGCATGATGCAAAATGGACGTATCAACTCCCCCAAGCTTAGACCTCGCTTGTCCTCAAGCAGAAGCCAAAATCGAAAAATATGTCCACATGTTTAGAGATAGAGGTGTCGATAAAAATAAAATACGGACATGAGGGCATCATGATCATTCTTATAACAACAGCATAAATAGATTTTATCATATGATTTCTTATGCTCAAGTGAAAAGCAATTCACAATGTCAAGTATGGGTCAAAAACTTCATTGGGAACTAACAAACTATAATCTCAGTCATTGAAGCAATTGCAATTTATCGTAACATCAGAAAGAGTCAACAATATAGCTTTTCAGCAAGCTCACATACTCAACTATCTTGTAGTCTTCTATAATTGCTAACACTCACGCAATACTTGTGGTTATGGAGTTTCAGCTGGACACTGAGAAAGATAGGGGCTTATTGTGTTGCCTCCCAACGTATTCACCTTAAGGTGATGTCAACAATAATAGCCCATGCTAACTTACATCCAATTGGATATATATATCATGATCTTTCAAACACGAGGAGCTTGCCAAAGGATAAAATGAAAAAGGGAAAGGTGAGGATCACCTTGACTCAAGCATAAAGTAAAAAACATAAAGTAAAAGATAGGCCCTTCGCAGAGGGAAGCAGAGGTTGTCATGTGCATTTAGGGTTGATGCACAAAATCTTAATGCAAAAGAACGTCACTTTATATTGCCCCTTGTATGTGGACCTTTATTATGCAGTCTGTCGCTTTTATTACTTCAACAACAAGTTTGTACAAAGCTTATTTTCCCTGCACTAATAAGTCATACATATTTAGATAGCAATTTTTATTGCTTGCAACATGACAACTTACTTGAAGGATCTTACTCAATCCATAGGTAGGTATGGTGGACTCTCATGGCAAAACTGGGTTTAAGGGTATTTGGAAGCACAAGTAGTATCTCTACTTGGTGCAAGGAATTTGGCTAGCATGAGGGGGAAAGGCAAGCTCAACATGTTTGGGAAGTCAATGACAATATACTTTAACTGAGATGTCAGAAAACATAAACCATTACGTTGTCTTCCTTGTCCAACGTCAACTATTTTAGCATGTCATACTTAATGAGTGCTCCCAATTGTAAAAGGTCTCCAAGATAATATATTTATATGTGAACCACTCTTTCCTTATCACTTCCTATTAATTGCAACGATGACCAAAACTACGTTCATCAACTCTCAACAATTTTTATGCCTCATACTTTCTATATGTGAAGTTATCACTATCCATAAGATCAATATGAACTCTTTTATTCTTTCTAGTTTCTCAAGATCATAGCAACATAGCAAAGCCCTTGACTTAACACTAATCTTTATTATAGCTAGCTCACGGACTCGATTACAAAAAGAGATCACAAAACAAAACTCAAATCTACTTGATATCTAAACTTCAATCTACTAGATCAATATACTACTAAAAGGATCGAACTAAATAAAGCGGTAAAGATAGGAGTGTGATGGTGATACGATACTGGGGCACCTCCCCCAAGCTTGGCAGTTGACAAGGGGAGTGCCCATACCCATGTGATTATGTCCTCGGGGGTGATGGAGGTGGTGATGATGACGGTGGATAATCGCACATTGAGTGTAAAAGCTCCTCCAACTTGCGGATAATGCCCTTGAGTCCGGCGATATGATCCTTCAACATGATATTCTCATGTGTGAGATACTTGTTATGTACGCGAGCTAACTCAATCATCTTGAAAGCTTCAATCTCTGTTGGAGTGAAAAGGTTAGGTAAAGGTTGAGGGATATCTTCTTCTTTCACCGCCGGAGCTTGAACCTCCATGGCCTTCTTGATCCCTTCATCCTTGTTGATCTCTTCTGGTTCTTCTCTTTTCATCTCTATCTTCAATAGCCAAGCATCCTTGTCTTCGTTGTTGAAGGAGGGCGACGTCATGGTGCTCTTAATCTGCAACAGAAACAGCTCGAAACAAAAACAGAGGATATTTGCGTGATACGGTGGTCAAAACCTTCGGGAGTATATATAATGAATTTTTACCGACCAAAATACGTAACGTGCAAGAAAACGGAGTCCGGGAGGCACACGAGATGCCCACGAGACAGGGGGCGTGCCCTATAGGGGGGGCGCCCTCCACTCTCGTGGGAGCCTCGTGTCCCTTTCGGACTACTTCTTTCTTCCTAAAATTCTTAAATAATTCAAAACTGATAAAAATTGCCATTGGAATTGTTTTGGAGTCGGTTTACTTACCGTACCACATACCCATACCTTTTCAGAGTCTGGAACGTTCTGGAAAGTGTCCCTTATGTATTCCTCAAGGGCTATGGTTTCAATAATATTAGTTTCAACATTGATAGGATTACCTGAAATATAGTGTTTAATTCTTTGACCGTTTACCACCCTTGGACTTGTGCCTTCAAAGTTGTTGATTTTTATAGCACCAGAACGATAGACCTCCTCGACAACGTAGGGACCTTCCTATTTTGAGAGAAGTTTTCCTGCAAAAAAATCTTAAACGAGAGTTGAATAATAAAACATAATCTCCTACGTTAAACTTACGCTTTTGTATCCTCTTATCATGCCAGCGTTTGACTTTTTCTTTGAAAAGCTTGGCATTCTCATACGCTTGGGTTCTCCATTCATCAAGTGAGCTAATATCAAACAACCTCTTCTCACCAGCAAGTTTGAAGTCATAATTGAGCTCTTTAATAGCCCAATATGCCTTATGTTCAAGTTCAAGAGGTAAATGACACGCTTTTCCATAAACCATCTTATATGGAGACATGACCATAGCATTTTTGTATGCAGTTCTATAGGCCCATAATGCATCATCAAGTTTTTTGGACCAATTCTTTCTAGATCTATTCACAGTTTTTTTGCAAAATTAATTTGAGCTCTCTATTGCTCAACTCTACTTGACCACTAGACTGCGGATGATAAGGAGATGCGATTCTATGATTGACATCATACTTAGCAAGCATCTTACGGAAAGCATCATGAATAAAATGTGAACCACCATCAGTCATAAGATATCTAGGGACTCCAAACCTCGGAAAAATAACTTCTTTAAGCAGTTTAATAGAAGTGTTATGATCAGCACTACTAGTTGGAATAGCTTCTACCCACTTAGTAATGTAATCAACAGCAACTAAAATATGTGTATAACCATTAGAGGCAAGAAAAGGTCCCATATAATCAAAGCCCCAAACATCAAATGGTTCAATAACAAGAGAATAATTCATAGGCATTTCTTGACGTCTACTAATGTTACCTATTCTTTGACATTCATCACAAGATAAGACAAACTTATGAGCATCTTTGAAGAGAGTAGGCCAATAAAAACCAGATTGTAGTACCTTGTGTGCAGTTCTATCTCCAGCGTGGTGTCCTCCATAAGATTCAGAGTGACACTTAGTAGAATCTGTTCCTGTTCATGCTCAGGCACACAACGTCTAATAACACCATCTACTCCTTCTTTATAAAGGTGTGGATCATCCCAAAAGTAATATCTTAAATCATAAACGAACTTTTTCTTTTGCTGGTATGTGAAACTAGGCGGTATATATTTAGCAACAATGTAATTAGCATAATCAGCATACCAAGGAGCAGTATGAGAAGCATTAATGACCGCTAATTGTTCATCAGGAAAGCTATCATTAATAGGCAGTGGGTCATCAAGAACATTCTCTAACCTAGACAAGTTGTCTGCAATGGGGTTCTCAGCTCCCTTTCTATCAATAATATGCAAGTCAAGTGCTTGGAGCAAGAGAACCCATCTAATGAGTCTAGGCTTAGCATCTTTCTTTTCCATAAGATATTTAATAGCAGCATGATCAGTGTGAATAGTAACTTCGAAATCAACAATATAAGGTCTAAAATTATCACATGCAAACACAACTGCTAAGAATTCTTTTTCAGTAGTAGCATAATTTCTCTGGGCAGTATCAAGAGTCTTACTAGCATACTGGATAACATTCAATTTCTTATCGACTCTTTGCCCTAAAACAGCACCTACAGCATAATCACTAGCATCGCACATAATTTCAAAAGGTAAATTCCAATCAGGCGGCTGAACAATAGGTGCAGTGATCAAAGCTTTCTTAAGTAATTCAAATGCTTCTACACAATCATCATCAAAGACAAAAGGAATATCTTTTTGCAATAAATTAGTCAGGGGCCTAGAGATTTTAGAAAAGTCCTTAATGAACCTCCTATAAAAACCGGCATGACCAAGGAAACTTCTTATACCTTTTATGTCCTTGGGACATGGCATCTTTTCAATAGCATCAACTTTGGCTTTATCAACTTCAATACCTCTCTCGGAGATCTTGTGCCCCAAGACAATGCCTTCATTAACCATAAAGTGACACTTTTCCCAATTTAGGACGAGACTAGTGTCTTCTCATCTCTGCAAAACTCGATCAAGGTTGCTCAAACAATCATCAAAAGAGGATCCATAAACGGAAAAGTCATCCATGAATACCTCACAAATCTTTTCACAAAAATCAGAGAATATAGCCATCATGCATCTTTGAAAGCTAGCAGGTGCATTACATTAACCAAAAGGCATACGTCTATAAGCAGAAGTACCAAAAGGGCAAGTAAAAATAGTTTTATATTGATCCTTTGCCGATACAGGTATCTGAGAGAAACCAGAATAACCATTAGAAAGCAAAAATGTGTGTGTTTGGATAGTCTTTCTAGCATTTGATCAATAAAAGGTAAAGGGTAATGATCTTTCTTAGTAGCTTTATTTAACTTACGAAAATCAATTACCATCCTATAACCTGTAATAATTCTTTGCAGGATCAATTCATCTTTATCATTAGGAACAACGGTAATACCTCCCTTTTTAGGAACAGAATGGACAGGGCTTACCCATTCACTATCAGCAACGGGATAAATAATACCTGCCTCAAGGAGCATTAGTATCTCCTTTCTTACCACTTCCTTCATCTTCGGATTTAATCGTCTTTGAGGATCTCTAACTGGTTTGGCATCATCCTCCAATGTAATTTTGTGTTGACATAACGTGGGACTAATGCCCTTAAGATCATCCAAAGTATATCCAATAGCATCTCGGTGCATCTTCAAAGTTTTCAATAATCTTTCTTCTTCTTTCTCTGAAAGGTTAGCACTAATAATAACAGGATATATTTCTTTTTCATCAAGATAAGTATACTTAAGATTATCAGGTAATGGTTTGAGTTCAAACACGGGATCACCCTTGGGTGGAGGGGGATCCCCAAGAATTTCAACGAGAAGGTTATGTTTCAGCATAGGTTCCTGTTTAATGAACACTTCATCTATTTCCTCCCTTTCCTTCATAAACATATCGTTTTCATGGTCTAGCAAATATTGTTCTAATGGATCAGTTGGAGGAACAGCAATGGAAGCAACACCAATAATCTCATCCTTACTGGGTAGTTCCCTATCACGAGGTTGTCTACTAAACTTAGCGAAATTAAACTCATGAGATATACCATCTATGCCAACAGTGACAATATTCTTTTCACAATTAATCTTAGCACTAGTTGTATTCAAGAAGGGTCTACCAAAAATAATGGGACAAAAATCATCTTGTGGGGAACCAAGAACAAGAAAAACAGCAGGGTATTTAACCTTCCCACACAAAACGTCAACATCTCTAACAATCCCAAAGGGTTTAATGGTATCCCTATTAGCAAGCTTAATAGTAACATCAATGTCTTCGAATTCAATGGGTGCAATGTCATGCATAATTTCCTGATATAAAATATAAGGTATTGCACTATCACTAGCACCCATATCACATAAGCCATGATAACAATGATCTCCTATTTTAACAGAAATAGCAGGCATGCCTACGACAGGTGTACGTGTCTTAGTATCAGGTCTAGCAATATTGACAGTCTCACCACAGAAAGAAATAACATGCCCATCTAAAACCTCATCCAAGAGATCTTTAACCATAGCAATACTAGGTTCAACATTAATTTGCTCAGGAGGTGTATAAGTCCTGGTATTACTCTTACGAACAACAGTCGAAGCTTTAGCATGATCTTTTATCCTAACAGGAAAAGGAGGTTTTTCAACATAAGCAGTAGGAACAATAGGATCACTATATGTGATAGTCTTTTCTTCAACTGTAATAGGTGCAACTACTTTAACTTCAACAGGAGGATTATATTTAAACCACTTCTCTTTAGGGAGATCAACGTGAGTAGCAAAAGATTCACAGAAAGAAGCTACTATCTCAGAGTCAAGTCCATACTTAGAGCTAAATCCACGGAAAGCATCAATGTCCATAAAAGATTTAACACAATCGAACTTAGGTGTCATACCTGACTCCTTACCATCGTCGGAACCCCAATCTTCAGAGTTGCGTTTAATTCTTTCCAATAAGCCCCATTTAAAATCAATAGTCTTCAGCATATAAGAACCAGCACAGGAAGTATCGAGCAGGTTGCGATTATCAAGAGAAAGCCAAGCATAAAAATTCTAAATAATCATTTCCCGAGAGAGCTCGTGATTGGGGCATGAATATAACATTGACTTAAGCCTCCCCCAAGCTTGAGCGATGCTTTCTCCTTCGTGAAGCCAGAAATTATATATGTAATTACGATCACGATGAACAAGATGCATAGGATAGAATTTCTGGTGAAATTCCAACTTCAATCGCTTATAATTCCAAGATCTCGTATCATCACATAGCCTATACCATGTCAATGCATCTCCCTTCAAAGATAAAGGGAAGACCTTCCTTTTGACAACATCATCGGAAATACCTGAAAGCTTAAATAATCCACAAACTTCATCCACAAAGATAAGGGTTAAATCGGGATGCAAAGTTCCATCTCCTGCAAATGGATTAGCTAGCAGTTTCTCTATCATACCCGAAGGAATCTCAAAGTAAATATTTTTCATAAAGTTCAGTAGGCTGAGGAGCAACTCTTTGATCTTCTGGTTGGGGTGAAGATACCCCAAACAAGCCCCTCAAAGGATTAGTTTCCATATTGACAAGTAACAGAAAATTTCAGCACACTATATCAATGTTTCCTTACCAAGTTCCACTCACCAAAAGCGCTACACTCCCCGGCAACAGCGCCAAAAAAGAGTCTTGATGACACAAGAGTGCAGGGGATCAATCGTAGTCCTTTCGATAAGTAAGAGTGTCGAACCCAACGAGGAGCAGAAGGAAATGATAAGCGGTTTTCAGTAAGGTTTTCTCTGCAAGCACTGAAATTGTAGGTGATAGATAGTTTTGTGATAAGATAAATGATAACGAGTAACAAGTAAATAAAGTGCAGCAAGGTGGCCCAATCCTTTATGTAGCAAAGGATAAACCTGGACAATTTCTAATAATGAGGAAGGAGCTCCCGAGAACACATTGGGAATTATCGTCAAGCTAGTTTTCATCACGTTCATAAGATTCGCGTTCGGTACTTTGATAATTTGATATGTGGGTGGACCGGTACTTGGGTACTGCCCTAACTTGGACAAGCATCCCACTTATGATTAACCCCTATTGCAAGCATCCGCAACTACAAAAGAAGTATTAAGGTAAACCTAACCACAGCATTAAACATATGGATCCATATCAGCCCCTAACGAAGCAACGCATAAACTAGGGTTTAAGCTTCTGTCACTCTAGCAAACCATCATCTACTTTTTACTTCCCCATGACTTCCTCTAGGCCCAAATAATGGTGAAGTGTCATGTAGTCGACGTTCACATAACACCACTAGAGGAAAAGACAACATACATCTCATCAAAATATCGAACGAATACCAAATTCACATGACTACTAATAGCAAGACTTCACCCATGTCCTCAGGAACAAACGTAACTACTCACAAAGCATATTCATATTCATAATCAGAGGGGTAATAATATGCATAAAGGATCTGAACATATGATCTTCCACCAAGTAAACCAATTAGCATCAACTACAAGGAGTAATCAACACTACTAGCAACCCACAGGTACCAATATGTGGTTTTGATACAAGATTGGATACAAGAGATGAACTAGGGTTTTGAGAGGAGATGGTGCTGGTGAGATGTTGATGGAGATTGACCCCCTCCCGATGAGAGGATCGTTGGTGATGATGTTGGTGATGATTTCCCCCTCCCGGAGGGAAGTGTCCCCGGCAGAACAGCTCTGCCGGAGCCCTAGATTGATTTCGCCAAGGTTCCGCCTCGTGGCAGCGGAGTTTTGTCCCATAAGCGTGCCCATGATTTTTTCCAGGGTAAAAGTGATGATATAGCAGAAGATGGACGCCGGAGGCCCACCAGGGGGCCCAGGAGATAGTGGGGCGCGCCCCCTATCTCCTGGATAGGGTGTGGGCCCCCTGGCGTATTTCTTTTGCTCAGAAATTCTTATTAATTCCAAAAAGTTGTTTCGTGGAGTTTCAGGACTTTTGGAGTTGTGCAGAATAGGTTTCCAACGTTTGCTCCTTTTCCAGCCAGAGTTCCAGCTGCCGGC
Source organism: Triticum timopheevii (assembly GCA_963921465.1). Taxonomy (NCBI): domain Eukaryota; kingdom Viridiplantae; phylum Streptophyta; class Magnoliopsida; order Poales; family Poaceae; genus Triticum; species Triticum timopheevii. Next base: position 354,700,337 of record OY997264.1, read on the forward strand.
ATTCTCCCTGTTCATGGTAAACCTTGTAAAATAAGAGAGAATAGCCATAAGTATTGAGATATAATGTGTAATAACAGCCCATAATGCAATAAATATTGATATAAAAGCATGATGCAAAATGGATGTATCATGGGGGCGGACGGAGGGTTGCGATTCGCCCCAGAACGAGTGCCACCACTGAGGCTGTGCCCTTCGTGAGGAGATGGGGTGCAGATGGAATAATCCCTTCATTCATACCTCATGGAGCATGGCCGCTGGGAGGTTGTCCTTCTTCGGTTCCTCCCGCTCCTGCTTCAGCCGAGGGGCAGGTGGTGACAACGATGCCTGTGCCGACCACGTCCCCCGCAGCGCCCACATCCTCATGCGCCTTTGCATTCCCCGCGGCGTTTGCGGTAGCGGGCGGCGGAGCCGTCGAGGTGGAAGGGTGAGCTGCGGCACTGGGCTTCTTCTTGGGCGCCATAGCCGGTGGAGCCGCTGAAGACGAAAATGGCAATGAAGATGATGCGCTGCTTACGCTCTCGAGTTCGCGCAAGTGATCCCCCTACCTAGCGAGCCAAAGATGTCGTGGGAGACCACAGCCACCTGTGGGACCAAGAGCCTCTTTTGGTTCGGCAGGGGAATGGGAACGTTGCACAAAGAGCGGAGAAGCGTAATACAACACGTCAGGGATCACACAGGCAGTTTTACCCAGGTTCGAGCCGCCGCGAGGCGTAAAGCCCTACACCTGCTTTGATGGATTGATGGTGGAAAATGGTGGAATAGCGCAGCGCTCTTGCCCGACAAGAATTCCTTGAGGCGAGAGTGGCTACGCGCCTATGAATGTGTGAGGGTCCGAATCCTTTCTATTGTTGCCATGGGCCTCCTTTTATAGATTAAGGGGTCACCATCGTGGCAAATCAGTCTTTACATACTGATTAGATAGCAAACAGTGCTATCATACCTAACTCTGCAGGCTGACGGAGCGCATTAAATGCGCTGCTCAGTGTCACATCACAGCTCGCCCGGCAGGCCCTGCCGGGCTGTTCTGCCAGCTTCACACCTGCTTGCTTGACATGTCTCAGGACGGGTGTCACTTGGAGGTATTTCTATAGGAAATGGCTGCCATGTGGCCAATAGCAGCCACCTAGTCACTTATGGTCTTGACACCACACTGACCGACGACGTGTGTCGCTGTGGGGTGGTGCGGTGGAGTGGTTTGCCTCCGTAAGCCCCGGCAGGCCTGTCGGGACGATCTAAAAGCTTGCTTCCGGGGCAAACCCAACCTTGCCAGGCTCGTCCGCCCAGCAAGGGAGGTTCTTCCCTTAGTGGTATCTTGCCTCTTTGGCCAGTCTTGGTCTTCTTGACCTGCATGTTGGTCCTTCGAGGAATTGACCCCTCTTGCTTGGTCCAGCCTTGGTGTTGTAACCTTCATCTTGCGCATGTGCACAGTCTGGGCAATGGACCCAGGGTTTGTTCCACCGACATTAGTGATGATGTCTTTCATGTACTTTGCATAAGGGGCCATTTTTAAAATATCAGTCAAGCGAGTGCGCAAAAAATTGGCCTAAGAATTTCAGCAAAGCGTTCAAATTCTTCATCATCTTCCTTCTTAGTTGATTTGGGCAGAATGGGCAGGGGGTTTTGAACCCATGGTTCTCTTTCTTTACCATGTTTTCTAGCAACAAAGTCTCTTTTATCATATGTTTTATTTTTAGGTTGTGGGTTATCAAGATCAACAGTTGGTTCTATCTCAACATCATTGTTTGGTTCTTTATCATTGTTTGGAGTGTCTTCAAGAACATCATCATTATCCTTTTCATTATCACTAGGTGAATGTTCATTACCAGATTGAGTTTCAGCATCAGAGACAAAAAACATCATTATTATCTTCAGGAGGTTTTTCTACTTCAGGTTCACTAGAGGTATGCAAAGTCCTATCATTTTTGTTTTTCTTCTTCTTTTTCTTTTTAGAAGGACTAGGTGCATCAGTGTTAATTCTTTGAGAGTCTTGTTCAATTCTTTTAGGGAGTCCCTCAGGGTAAAGTGGTTCCTAAGCCATTCTACCTCCTCTAGTTACTACTCTAATAGCATGGTCCTTCATATTATTATCCATTTCATCAAGCAGTTCTCTTTGAGATTTAGCAACTTGTTCTAACTGAGTATGAACCATAGAAGCATGTTTTCGTACACCTCTAATATCATTAGAGATTCTAAATAACAAGTCACTCAAGTGAGCAATCATATCAGAGTTGTATTTCAATTGTTTCATAACATTTTCATTGAAGTGATCTTGTTTTCTAATGTAGTTATCAAACTCATAAAGGCATTGACTAGGATGCATATTATAAGGATTGTCCTTTTCATCAAATTTCATTAAAGATTTTACCTCTACCACCTTGGGTGGTGGTGTATCAAGTCCATGTATTTCTTCAATAGGAGGTAACTCTTTGACATCTTCGGCTTTAATACCCTTTTCCTTCATACATTTCTTTGTCGCATATCTTCAGGACTGAAATATAAGATACCCCTCTTCTTCGGAGTGGGTTTAGGAGGTGGTTCAGGAAGAGTCCAATCATCATAATTTTTGAATATGTTATTCAATAATTCCTCAGCTTGTTCAACGGTTCGTTTCTTGAAAACACAACCAGCACAACTATCTAGGAAATCCCTAGAAGCATCGATTAGTCCATTATAGAAGATATCAATTGTTTCATTTTTCTTAAGTGGATGATCAGGCAATGTTCAGGAAGAGTCCAATCATCATAAATTATCAATTTGTTATTCAATAATTCCTCAGCTTGTCCAACGGTTCGTTTCCTGAAAACACAACCAACACAACTATCTAGGAAATCCCTAGAAGCATCGATTAGTCCATTATAGAAGATATCAATTATTTCATTTTTCTTAAGTGGATGATCAGGCAAAGCATTAAGCAGTTGGAGAAACCTCCCCCAAGCTTGTGGGAGACTCTCTTCTTCAATTTGAACAAAGTTAAATATTTCCTGTAAGGTAACTTGTTTCTTATGAGTAGGAAAATATTTTTTAGAAAAGTAGTAAATCATATCCTGGGGACTACACACACAACCAGGAGCAAGAGTATTGTACCATATCTTAGCATCACCCTTTAATGAAAACGGAAATAATTTGAGGATATAGTAGTAGTGAATTTTATCCTCATGAGCAAAAAGGGTGGCTATATCATTTAATTTGGTACGGTGTGCCACAACAGTTTCAGTTTCATAGCCATGGAAAGGATCAGATTCAACCAAAGTAATTAACTCTGGGTCGACAGAGAATTCATAATCCTTAGCATCAACAAAGATAGGTGAAGTAGCAAACTTAGGATCACATTTCATTCTAGCATTCAAAGATTTCTTCTTCAGTTTTCATAATAATTTCTTCAGATCATCTTTATCATTGCAAGCAAGAAAATATCTAGTTCTCTCCTCATCCATAACATAACCTTCCGGTATCTTAGGCAATTCTTATTTAGGAGGGCTAGGTCTAATAGGTGTTTCAAGATTTTCAAATTCAATAATTTCATCAGTTTCAGCATGCTCAATATCTTTAGCTCTAGCAATTTGTTCATCAAGAAGTTCACCTAGTGGCACATTATCATCAAGCAAGGTACTAGCATCATCATGAGTAGCATTCATAGAAGTAGCATCATCAATAACTTGCGACAAATCAGGAGTAATAGCACATGGTGGTGTTGCAAGTCTACTCAAAATAGAAGGTGAATCAAGTGCAGAGCTAGATGGCAGTTGCTTACCTCCCCTCGTCTTAGAGGGAAATATCTTAGTATTGGCATCCTTCACATTCTTTATAGTGATAGATAAATAATAATCCCAAGTGACTCAATAAATATAGCTACGCTCCCCGACAATGGAGCCATAAAAAGGTCTTGATAACCCACAAGTATAAGGGATCACAACAGTTTTCGAGGGTAGAGTATTCAACCCAAATTTATAGATTTGACACAAGGGGAACCAAAGAATATTTACAAGTATTAGCAGCTAAGTTGTCAATTCAACGACACCTGGAGATTAATTATCTGCAGCAAAGCAATTAGTAGCATAGTAATATGATAGTTTTGATAGTAGTAGCAACAGCAATAGTAACAGCAACAGTGATAGCAATGATTTTGTAGCAAGTGTAATAGTAGCAGTAGTAACTTAGCAAGATCAATATGTAGGAAATTCATAGGCATTGGATTGGTGGATTCGTTGGATGATATTCATCATATAACAGTCATAACCTAGGGTGATACAAAACTAGCTCCAGTTCATAAATATAATGTACGCATGTATTCCGTAAATAGTCATATGTGCTTATGGAAATAACTTGCATGACATCTTTTGTCCTACCCTCCCATGGCAGCGGGGTCCATATGGAAACTACGGGATATTAAGGCCTCCTTTTAATAGAGAACCAGAACAAAGCATTAACACATAGTGAATACATGAACTCCTCAAACTATGGTCATCACCGGAAAGTATCCTGAATACTGTCACTCCGGGATTTATGGATCATAGCATGTAATAGGTGAATATGACTTGCAAGATCGGATCTAGAACATAGATATAATGGTGATAACATAAACAGTTCAGATCAGAAATCATGGCACCCAGGCCCAAAGTGACAAGCATTAAGCATGGCAAGGTCATATCAACATCAGTCTCAGAACATAATGGATACTAGGGATCAAGCCCTAACAAAACTAACTCGATTACATGATGAATCTCATCCAACTCCTCACCGACCATCGAGCCTACGAAGGAATTACTCGCTCCCGGTGGGGAGCATCATGGAATTGGCGATGAAGAAGGGTTGGTGATGACGAAGATCGAAGATCCCCCTCTCCGAAGACCCCAACCAGACTCCAGATCTGGCCTCCCGGTGAAGAATAGGAGGTGGCGGCGGCTCTATATTGTGAAACGAGATAATTCTTCCTCCCTCATTTTTTTCTGGAAAAATAGGTATTTATGGAGTTGGAATCAGGGTCTGCGGGGCCACCAGGTGGGCACAACCCACCTTGGTGGGCCTGGAGGGGGAGCGTGCCCTGGTGGGTTGTACTCAGCCAGGGGCCCCCCTCCGGTGGTTCTTGGCTCCAGTATTTTTCTTTTATTCTGAAATAATTCTCCAAAAAGTTTTGTCTCAATCCAAGAACTTTTATTTCTGCATAAAAGCAACACCATTATAAGTTTCTGTTTTGCAGCAAGATCAAATCAACTATCACCGTAAGCCATCCCAAAGGTCTTACTTGGCACAAACACTAATCAAAACACAAAAACACATCTAACCAGAGGCTAGATGAATTATTTATTGCAACAATAGAAAGGAAATGTATTGGGTTGTCTCCCAACAAGCGCTTTTCTTTAAAGCCTTTTAGCTAGGCATTGATAATTTTAATGATGCTCGCATGAAAGATAGCAATTGAAACACAAATAGAGCATCATAAAACATGTGACAAACAAGTTTAAGTCTGACATGCTTCCTATGCATAGGGATTTTATAAGCGAACAGATTATCAAGACGAGCAAAAACTACCATATGCAAGGAAGAAGAATGAAACAATAGCAATCTCAACATAACGAGAGGAAACTTTGTAACATGAAAATTTCTACAACTATATTTTCCTCTCTCATAATAATTACATGTGGGATCATAGTAAAATTCAACAATATAGCTATCACATAAAGTTTTCTCTTCATGATCCACATGCATGCAAAGTTGACACTCTTCCAAAATAGTGGGACTATTTTTACTTAAAGTTGACACTCTTCCAAACCCACTTTCAATATTATCGCAAACATATTCATCACGAGGCTTAAATAAATTTTCAAGATCAAAAGAAGAATCACCCCAATCATGATCATTGCAACAAGTAGTGGACATAGCAAAATCAGCATCCCCAAGCTTAGGGTTTTGCATATCATTAACACAATTGACATTAACAACCTTTATAATAACATCATTGTAATCATGCTTTTCATTCAAGGAGCTATCATGAATCATTTCATAAATTTCTTCTTCAACACTTCATCACAATTTTCGGATTCAAGAATTTCAAGCAAAACCTCATAAAGATAATCTAGTGCACTCAACTCACTAGCAATTGGTTCATCATAATTGGATCTTTTAAAAAGATTAGCAAGTGGATGAGGATCCATATCAATAGATTTTTAGCAAGCAAAGATGCAAGCAAATAGAAGGCACATGGCAACACAAGCAAACATAAGATCGAATGAGAAAAAGGGCGAAGAAAAGGGCAAATCTTTTTTGAAAATCGTTTTAGAAGTGGGGGAGAGGGAAATGAGAGGCGAATGGCGAATAAAGTGAAGCAAGAGATGAGAGTTTGTGATGGGTGATACGTTGGAGCGTATCTATAATTTTTTATGTATTCATGCCATGTTTATAATATTTCTACATGATTTTGGTATGATTTGGTTAGAACTAACCCAGACTGACGCTATTTACAACAGAACTACCGTGGTGTTGTTTTTCTGCAGAAATAAAAGTTCTCGGAATGCGCTGAAAATCAACGCAGATTTTTTATGGAAAATATAAAAAATACTGGAACGAAGAGTTACCGGAGGGGAGGCCCGTGGGCCCCACGAGGGTGGAGGGCGTGCACACCCCCCTGGGGCGCGCCCCTGTGCCTCGTGGACTCTCCGCGGGGCCCCCTGACTTGTTCTCGACGCCAACCTCTCCTATAAATACAAAAACCTCCAGAAAATAACCTAGATCGGGAGTTCCGCCGCCGCAAGCCTTTGTAGCCACAAAAAACCAATCGGGACCCTATTTCGGCACCCTGCCGGAGGGGGGATCCATCACCGGTGGCCATCTTCATCATCCCGGCGCTCTCCATCATGAGGAGGGAGTAGCTCACCCTCGGGGCTGAGGGTATGTACCAGTAGCTATGTGTTTTGGTCTCTCTCTCTCTATCTATCTATCTATCTATCTATCTCTCTCTCTCTCTCTCTCTCTCTCTCTCTCTCGTGTTCTTGATATGGCACGATCTTTATGTACCGTGAGCTTTGCTATTATAGTTGGATCTTATGATGTTTCTCTCCCTCTACTCTCTTGTAATGGATTGAGTTTTCCCTTTGAAGTTATCTTATCAGATTGAGTCTTTAAGGATTTGAGAACACTTGATGTATGTCTTGCATGGAATACCCGTGGTGATAATGGGGTATTCTATTGATTCACTTGATGTATGTTTTGGTGATCAACTTGCGGGTTCTGTGACCTTGGGAATCTATGCATAGGGGTTGGCACACGTTTTCGTCTAGACTCTTCGGTAGAAACTTTGGGGCACTCTTTGAAGTTCTTTGTGTTGGTTGAATAGATGAATCTGAGATTGTGTGATGCATATCGTATAATCATACCTGCGGATACTTGTGGTGATATTGGAGTATCTAGGTGACATTAGGGTTTTGGTTGATGTGTGTCTTAAGGTGTTATTTTACTACGAACTCTATGGTTGTGACACTTATATGAATAGCCCAATGGATTGATGGGAAAGAATAACCTTGAGGTGGTTTCATACCCTACAATAATCTCTTTGTTTGTTTTCCTCTATTAGTGACTTTGGAGTGACTCTTTGTTGCATGTTGAGAGATTGATATATGATCTAATTGTGTTGTCTTTGTTGAGAGAACTTGCACTAGTGAAAGTATGAACCCTAGGCCTTGTTTTGAAGCATTGCAATACCGTTTGTGCTCACTTTTACCACTTACTACCTTGCTGTTTTTATATTTTCAGATACAAAAACCTATATCTACCATCCATATTGCACTTGTATCACCATCTCTTCGCCGAACTAGTGCACCTATACAATTTACCATTGTATTGGGTGTGTTGGGGACAGAAGAGACTCTTTGTTATTTGGTTGCAGGGTTGTTTGAGAGAGACCATCTTCATCCTACGCCTCCCACGGATTAATAAACCTTAGGTCATCCACTTGAGAGAAATCTGTTACTGTCCTACAAACCTCTGCACTTGGAGGCCCAACAACGTCTACAAGAATAAGGTTGCGTAGTAGACATCAAGCACTTTTCTGGCGCCGTTGTCGGGGAGGTTAGTGCTTGAAGGTATATCTTTAGATCTTGCAATTGAATCTTTTTGTTTCTTGTTTTATCACTAGTTTAGTTTATAAAAGAAAATACAAAAAACTGGTATTGAGGTTGCCTCATATGCTTCATCTTTTTAATGTCTTTCGTGAAAATGATGGAAAGGAAAATTGTGCTCAAGTGTTAGAAGAAGAAGTATATAAAAATGTTTGGCATTAAAACTTTGAATGATGAGCATGATTGCAATGTTGTTAGTATGAATTCTTTGAATATCCATGATGCTAATGATATGCAAAGCCACAAGCTTGGGGATGCTATGTTTGATGAATATGATATTTTTAGTCCCCCAAGTTTGGATGAGCAAATTTATTATGATAATAGCATGCCTCCTATTTATGATGATTATACTGATGAAAGTCAACTTTAGTTAATAATCCCACTATTTTGGAGGGTGTTGAATCTTATAATATTTATGAAAGTGGATTTGGAGAGGTCATGACTTTATTTAGTGATGAATCCACTATTTCGGAAGAGGTTCCAATTGATTATGAGAACAAAGTTGCTATCTATGATGATTATTGTGATTACATGTATGCTATAAAGAATAATGATAACAATGAAACTTGTCATCTTGATTTTAATTTTCAATTGGATTATGCCTCACATGATAGTTATTTTGTTGAGTTTGCTCCCACTACTATTCATGAGAAGAAATTTGCTTATGTGGAGAGTAATAAAAATTCTATGCTTGTGCATCATGAAAATAATGATTTATGTGATGTTTATACTGTTGAATTTATTCATGATGCTACTGAAAATTATTATGAGGGAGGGATATATGCTTGTAGGAATTGCAATAATGTCAAGTTTCCTCTCTATGTGCTTAAAATCTTGAAGTTATGCTTGTTTTGCTTTCCTATGCTAGGTTATTCTTGTTCCCATAAGTTGTTTGCTCAAAAAATACCTATGCATAGGAAGTGGTTTAGGCTTAAATGTGTTAGTCATATTCTTCATGATGCTCCCATTATGTTTCAATTCTTATCTTTTATGTGAGCATCAATGAAATCATCATGCCTAGCTAAAAAGGCATTAAAAGAAAAGCGCTTGTAGGGAGACAATCCAAAATTTACCCCTACTGTTTCTGTGTGTCCACATGATTAATATACTGTAGTAATCATGTTTTATAGCTTTTGTTTCAATAAAGTGCCAAGTAGAACCTTTGGGAAGAGTTGGGTGAAAGTTAATGCGATCTTGCTGTAAAACACAGAAACTTTACGCTCACGAGAATAATTGTCATTTTTAACAGAAGAGGGATTTTAAGTTGATTCTTTTTGCAGAAGATTAATAGACAAATTACTCACTTATAGAAATTTATCTCAGAATTGTTGGAGTTACAGAAGTATTTGAGAGTTACAGATTACTACAGACTGTTCTGTTTTTGACAGATTCTGTTTTTTATGTGTTGTTTGCTTATTTTGATGAATCTATGAGTAGTATCGGATGGTATGAACCATAGAGAAGTTTTAATACAGTATATATTACACCAATATAAATAAATAATGAGTTTTCAACAGTACCTAAGTGATGATTTATTTTCTTATACTAACGGAGCTCATGAGATTTTCTGTCGAGTTTTGTGTTGTGAAGTTTTCAAGTTTTGGGTAAAGATTCTATGGACTATGGAATAAGGAGTGGCAAGAGCCTAAGCTTGGGTATGACCAAGGCACCCTAAGGTAATATTCAAGGACAACCAAGAGCCTAAGCTTGGGGATTCCCCAGAAGGCATCCCCTCTTTTGTCTTTGTCTATCGGTAACTTTACTTGAGGCTATATTTTTATTCACCACATGATATGTGTTTTGCTTGGAGCGTAATTTTATTTTATTTTGTTTTGCTTGCTGTTTGAATAATATCCCAAGATCTGAAATTATTAAATGTTATAGAGTCTTCACATAGTTGCATAATTATTCGACTAATTAATCTTCACACATATCTTTTTGAGTAGTTTGTCGTTTGCTCTAGTGATTCAATTATATCTTTCAGAGTCACTTATATCTTTTAGAGCATGAAGGTGGTTTTATTTTGAAGAAATAGATGAATTCTCATGCTTCACTTATATTATTTTGGTAGTCTCTTAGAACAGCATGGTAATTTGCTTTGGTTATGAATCTAGTCCCAATATGATGGGCATCCAAGAGGGATATAATAAAAACTTTCATATAAAGTGCATTGAATACTATGAGAAGTGTGTTTCTTTATGATTGTTTTGAGACATGAGGACGGTGATATTAGAGTCATGCTAGTGAGTAGTTGTGAATTTGAGAGATACTTGTGTTAAAGTTTGTGATTCCCATAGCATGCACATATGGTGAACAGTTATGTGATGAAGTCGGAGTAGGATTTATTTATTGATTGTCTTCCTTATGAGTGGCGGTCGGGGACGAGCGATAGTCTTTTCCTACCAATCTATCCCCCTAGGAGCATGTGTGTAGTACTTCATTTCGATAACTAATAGATTTTTGCAATAAGTATGTGAGTTCTTTATGACTAATGTTGAGTCCATGGATTATACGCACTCTCGCCCTTCCACCGTTGCTAGCCTCTCTAGTACCGGCAACTTTCGCCGGTACCATACACCCACCTTATACCTTCCTCAAAACATCCACCATACCTACCTATTATGGCATTTCCATAGCCATTCCGAGATATATTGCCATGCAACTTTCCATCGTTCTGTTTATTATGACACGCTTCATCATTGTCATATTGCTTTGCATGATCATGTAGTTGACATCGTATTTGTGGCAAAGCCACCGTTCATAATTTTTTCATACATGTCACTCTTGAATCATTGCACATCCTGGTACACCGCCGGAGGCATTCATATAGAGTCATATTTTGTTCTAAGTATCGAGTTCTAATTTTGAGTTGTAAGTAAATAAAAGTGTGATGATCATCATTATTAGAGCATTGTCCCAGTGAGGAAAGGATGATGGAGACTATGATTCCCCCACAAGTCGGGATGAGACTCCGGACGAAAAATAAAAAAATAAAAAAAAGAGGACAAAAAAAGAGAAAATGCCCAAATAAAAAATAAAAAAATGGGAGAAAAAGAGAGAAGGGGCAATGCTACTATCCTTTTACCACACTTGTGCTTCAAAGTAGCACCATGATCTTCATGATAGAGAGTCTCCTATGTTGTCACTTTCATATACTAGTGGGAATTTTTCATTATAGAACTTGGCTTGTATATTCCAATGATGGGCTTCCTCAAAGTGCCCTAGGTCTTCGTGAGCAAGCAAGTTGGATGCACACCCACTTAGTTTATTTTTGAGCTTTCATACACTTATAGCTCTAGTGCATCCGTTGCATGGCAATACCTACTCACTCACATTGATATCTATTGATGAGCATCTCCATAGCCCGTCGATACGCCTAGTTGATGTGAGACAATCTTCTCCTTTTTGTCTTCTCCACAACCACCATTCTATTCCACCTATAGTGCTATGTTCATGGCTCATGCTCATGTATTGCGTAAAGATTGAAAAAGTTTGAGAACACCAAAGTATGAAACAATTGCTTGGCTTGTCATCGGGGTTGTGCATGATTAAATATTTTGTGTGATGAAGATAGAGCATAGCCAGACTATATGATTTTGTAGGGGTAGCTTTCTTTCGCCATGTTATTTTGAGAAGACATGATTGCTTTGTTAGTATGCTTGAAGTATTATTATTTTTATGTTAATATTAAACTTTTGTTTTGAATCTTATGGATGTGAATATTATTGCCACAATAGAGAAGATTACATTGATAAATATGTTAGGTAGCATTCCACATCAAAAATTCTGTTTTTATCATTTACCTACTCGAGGACGAGCAGGAATTAAGCTTGGGGATGCTGATACGTCTCCAACGTATCTATAATTTTTGTGGATTCATGCCATGTTTATACTATTTCTACATGATTTTGGTATGATTTGGTTAGAACTAACCTGGACTGACACTGTTTTCAGCAGAACTATTGTGGTGTTGTTTTTGTGCAGAAATAAAAGTTCTCGGAATGCGGTGAAAATCAATGAAGATTTTTTCTAGAAAATATAAAAAATACTGGAACGAAGAGTTACCGGAGGGGAGGGTCGTGGGCCCCACAAGGGTGGAGGGCACGCCCACCCCCCTGGGGCGCGCCCCTATGCCTTGTGGACTCTCCGTGGGGCCCCCTGACTTGTTCTTGATGCCAACCTCTCCTATAAATACAAAAACCTCCAGAAAATAACCTAGATCGGGAGTTCCACCACCGCAAGCCACTAAAAACCAATCGGGACCCTGTTCCGGCACCCTACGGGAGGGGGCAATCCATCACCGGTGGCCATCTTCATCATCCCAGCGCTCTCCATCACAAGGAGGAAGTAGTTCACCCTCGGGGCTGAGAGTATGTACCAGTAGCTATGTGTTTTGATCTCTCTCTCTCTCTCTCTCTCTCGCGCGCGCGCGTTCTTGATATGGCGCTTTCTTGATGTACCGCGAGCTTTGCTATTAAAGTTGGATCTTATGATGTTTCTCCCCCTCTACTCTCTTGTAATGGATTGATTTTTTCCTTTGAAGTTATCTTATCGGATTGAGTCTTTAAGGATTTGAGAACACTTGATGTATGTCTTGTGTGGAATACCCGAGGTGATAATGGGGTATTCTATTGATTCACTTGATGTATGTTTTGGTGATTAACTTGCGGTTTCCGCGACCTTGGGAATCTATGCATAGGGGTTGGCACACGTTTTCATCTTGACTCCCCGGTAGAAACTTTGGGGCACTCTTTGAAGTTCTTTGTGTTGGTTGAATAGATGAATCTGAGATTGTGTGATGCATATCATATAATCATACCCGCGGATACTTGTGGTGACATTGGAGTATCTAGGTGACATTAGGGTTTTGGTTGATGTGTGTCTTAAGGTGTTATTTTACTATGAACTCTAGGGCTGTTTGTGACACTTATAGGAATAGCCCAATGGATTGATCAGAAAGAATAACTTTGAGGTGGTTTCGTACCCTACAATAATCTCTTCGTTTGTTCTCCGCTATTAGTGACTTTGGAGTGACTCTTTGTTGCATGTTGAGGGATTGTTATATGATCTAATTATGTTATCTTTGTTGAGAGAACTTGCACTAGTGAAAGTATGAACCCTAGGCCTTGTTTTGAGGCATTGCAATACCGTTTGTGCTCACTTTTACCACTTGCTACCTTGCTGTTTTTATATATTCAGATTACAAAAACCTATATCTACCATCCATATTGTACTTGTATCACCATATCTTCGTTGAACTAGTGCACCTATACAATTTACCATTGTATTGGGTGTGTTGGGGACACAAGAGACTCTTTGTTATTTGGTTGCTGGGTTGTTTGAGAGAGACCATATTCATCCTACGCCTCCCACGGATTGATAAACCTTAGGTCATCCACTTGAGGGAAATTTGCTATTGTCCTACAAATCTCTGCATTTGGAGGCCCAACAATGTCTACAAGAAGATGGTTGTGTAGTAGAAATCAATGGGTACTTGGTAGGCTTGATGTAGATCTTGACTTGGCATAGATCTCCCTTGCAATGGCGCCAGAAATTCTTCCTACTACTTCTTGAGCTTGTGTTGGTTTTTCCCTTGAAGAGGAAAGGGTAATGCAGCAAAGTAGAGATAAGTATTTCCCTCAGTTAAGAACCAAGGTATCAATCCAGTAGGAGAAGAACACGCAAATCACCAATACATGCACAAACAATCAAACGCTTGCACCCAACACGATAAAGGGGTTGTCAATCCCTTCACGGTCACTTGCAAAGGTGAGATCTGATAGACATAGATAAATAAAACTAAACAAAATATAAAATATTTTTGGGTTTTTTGGTTTATAGATCTGAAAGTAAAAGATTGCAAAATAGTAGATCGGAAACTAATATGATGGAAAATAGACCCGGGGGCCATAGGTATCACTAGAGGCTTCTCTCTTGAAGGCAAATAATACGGTGGGTGAACAAATTACTGTCCAGCAAGTGATAGAAAAGCGCAAAGTTATGACGATATCCAAGGCAATGATTATGTAATATAAGCATCATGTCTGTGTCAAGTAGACCGACTCCTGCCTGCATCTACTACTATTACTCCACACATCAACCTGCTCATGCGTGCATCTAGAGTATTAAGTTCATGAAGAATAGAGTAACGCTTTAAGTAAGATGACATGATGTAGAGGAATAAACTCAAGTAATATGATGTAAACCCCATCTTTTTATCCTCGATGGCAACAAAACAATACGTGCCTCGCTACCCCTACTTTGTCACTGGGTGAGGACACCGCAAGATTGAACCCAAAGCTAAGCACCTCTCACATTGCAAGAAAAACCTATCTAGTTGCCTAAACCAAACCGATAATTCGAAGAGAAATACAAAGATATCAAATCATGCATACACTAGTGCAGGATGCTGCTAACGCGACACTATGATCAGATACCCTTCGAGAAACTGTGTGCGATGCAACAATCGCAAACGTTGGTGTAAGAGAACCGTCAAAAATGTGCAAAACGTTTGCGATGACGGATGCTTCAAACACGGTTCAGATTTTAGTTGCGTGTGCGATGCAGGGCATATGGTTCAGTTCAATTAACCGTTTGCGATGAGGGGTAACAAAAGAAAAATGCATCTAGATGAAGGCGTGTGTGATACATTGCCGGCGTCCTGGATTCTGGGGTATCCAGCCCTGCCTGTCTGTGGCCCACCACGTGGCTCCATCGATGGTCTGGTACGGCCCAGCTTCAACACCAACACCGCAGGACCCTTGTCGGTGTCAAAACCGGTGGATCTCGGGTAGGGGGTTCCGAACTGTGCGTCTAAGGCTAATGGTAACAGGAGGTGGGGGACACGATGTTTACCCAGGTTCGGGCCCTCTCGATGGAGGTAATACCCTACTTCCTGCTTGATTGACCTTGATGATATGAGTATTACAAGAGTTGATCTACCATGAGATCGTAGAGGCTAAACCCTAGGAGATAGCCTATGATTATGATTGTTGTTGTCCTACGGACTAAACCCTCTGGTTTATACAGACACCGGAGGGGGCTAGGGTTACACAGAGTCGGTTACAGGGGAAGGAATCTTCATATCCGAATCGTCAAGCTTGCCTTCCACGCAAAGGAGAGTCCCATCCGGACACGGGGCGAAGTCTTTTATCTTGTATATTCATAGCCCAACAGTCCAGCATACGCATATAGTCCGGCTGTCCGAGGACCCCTTAATCCAGGACTCCCTCAGTAGCCCCTGAACCAGGCTTCAATGACGATGAGTCCGGCGCGCAGATTGTCTTCAGCATTGCAAGGCGGGTTCCTTCTCCGAATACTCCAAAGTAGATCTTGAACACAAGAATCGTGTCCGGCTCTTCAAAACAAACTCCACATACCATGGTGGAGAGTACAATATCCCCCGAGATAAATCTGCTGACAACTCATAGCGTGACATCACGCCACGGCCCGGTCTTTATTCAAACCGTTTTTATCCTGCCCCTCCGTATTTCGAGGCGCAGTTTTATTGGCACGTCTTGTCAAAGAAGAGACTGTGTCCCCTTATCACGGGATTCTCATCAATGCGGGCATGGGTAACCCAACCGTGCCATCAGCACGGCGCTTGGGAAATAAGCGAGTTTTAGGGCAAGTGGGAGGCGCACGATTTTTACTGCCTTTATAAAGGGATAAGGATTCCCCTCTTTCACCCACACCCTCTTCTTCCTCTGCTCATTCATTCTTGAGCTCCAGCGCCCAAGCACCCATCTCTTCTGCCCAAAAAGCACTCCAACCATGTCTGGATCTGGAGCGCAAGGCAAGTGGATGGCCTCTTCCGTCAAGGAGAAGGATATCAAGAAACTCCAGGAGGCCAGATACCTGGCCAAGAAGATCGCACACTGTCTCTCGGAGGCGGGACAGATCATCCCTACTCCAGAACCCCATGAGAGGGTTGTATTCCTCCCTCACTTCGTCCGCGGGCTAGGGTTTACCCTCCACCCATTTGTTCAGGGCCTTATGTATTATTACGGGATAGATTTCCATGACCTATCCCCCAATTCCTTCCTCAATATCTCGACATTCATCGTCGTGTGCGAGGCCTTCCTCCGCATCCCGCCACACTTCGGGTTGTGGCTAAAGATCTTCAATGTGAAGCCGAAGGTGGTCGGCTGCGAACACGCTAAGTGCGGAGGAGCCATGGTCAGCAAGATGCCCAACGTCAAATGGCCACGAGGAAAATTCAATAAGTCCGTCAAAGGTTGGCAACAACAGTGGTTCTATATTACCGAGCCCTGCGGCGCCAAATGGGCCGCCGCCCCCGAGTTCCCGTCCGGAGCGCCACTGCGGCTCATGTCCTAGCCCGAAAAGGGCCTAGACTGGCCTTCGTCCGACGGGCTGACGGCACTCCAAGCTCGTATCAAGAGCATGGAGGACAAGAATATCAAACTTGTCAATGTGGTCCAGGTGATGCTAGTTCGCTGGATCCTTCCCTGCCAACGCCGAACTTGCCATCTATGGGAGTTTGATCCGGCCAAGCAACAAACCTTGCTGGAGTTCTTCGGCATGATGCACGAAGACATCTGGAAGGTGCTATTCAAGCCCGGCAAGTCATGGCCAGACACCGCCGAGGATCGCGGGCACAAAGCGTCCCGCCCCGCAAGTTCGGTGAGTCTTTATATGTTCTCAAGGTGTATCCTCTATTTGTATACCTTGGGGAAAACACCTAATATTTCCCGAACGATTCTTTCAGGACTGGACGAAGAAGGCAGAGCGAATCTACTGTCCGGCTCCGCTGCCTGAAGAACAAGCCGGCCCACTTCTGATGAAGATGCCGGTCCCGGCGCCATACAAGGCACCGAAGAAGAAGGCCAAGAAGGAGGCCAAGGAGACCAGGGCAGGCTCCGTCGCAAGGATACTTCGGACGTGGTGTCCGGAGACACCGAGGCCCACACCTCCGCCAAAAAAGATGAGGAAGAGGAGGAGGTAGAAGAGGAAAGCCAGTCCCCCCCCCCCCCCCGCAAGGGGAGAAAGAAGAGGACGGCCTCCACATGTTTGGAAGCCAAAACGTCTAAGAGGGGGAAAGCCTCCCTTCCATACGAATCCACCGTAGCCACCGATAGCAGTCCGGAGTGGGAACCAGGGTCAAGCCCCTGGCCAAATCATGAGTACAATGAAAACCCGGACACCTTCATATATCTCGTCGCACTTTCGCATAGCATTAATGTATCGAGTCACATATTCCGCAGTCCGGCCGGGTCCGACATCGAGCGATCTTCGTTAGAAGATTAGTTGGACCCGGATGCGATGGACAGCGAGACCCTTCCTACGGCCTCTTCCCCCGAAGGCATGGACAACACCGAGGTGTCGTCCCAAAGGGGCCCAGGCCAGGGCGAAGCTCGAGAGACCATCGAGGTGGCGCTAGAGGGCCAAACCTCGGCAACCGGATACATGGGGGAGCAGACCCCCATGGATGCTGAAGGCGGGGGCCGTCCTGAATTCGGCCCCCAGCCAAAGACAACTCCAGAGACCAATACTGCTTCGAAGTTAGGCCAGCAACCTTCTTCAACAGAAGGTGGTGCGCCTATTCCACCGGCAACCTCAGTCCACCCTGAGGTGCCGGATACTTTATTGGCGGCGCTGCAAAGCACTTCCATCGTTGAAGAGCATCGTACCCTTATGGGAGCGGTGATTGAGAAGGTTCAGTCCGTCAAAAGCGGGCTGACCGAAGCCTGCACCAGCCTTCTAACATGCTTTGAGGTAAGTAATGAAGTTAAAAGAATGTCATAATATAGATAGTAGCCCCTCATACACTGTTTGGTGTTTCAAAAAGAAAGCCGGACAGAGGATCAAATATATTTCACAGGAGACTAACTAGGAAATACCTATGTGAATGATCAGGCGTCGTTATTGACTGCAACCGCTCATACTGCGGAGGTCTCCGGAGTGAGGCAGAGACTGGAGTGGGCCAAAAAGGAACTCGACGAAGTAAAGAAGCAATTGGAGGATAACCAAGGTATGAGATAACTTTGTTTGTATTTAAATACAAGTGAATGGTTATTTTGACTGAAAAAAATGTCATGGTATGTAATAGGAGCGGCGACCGAAGTCGAGGCTCTTAAGAAGGCGGTAGCCGAGGCCGAGAAAAGGGCGATCAAGGAGCAGGCCACTCGTGAAAACCACAAGGCCCGGGTCATTGAAGTTCAACAAGAGCTCCAAGAAGCCATAGGGAAGTGTGATACCTTGGAGCAGAGTATAAAGGACCAAGAGTCCGAACTCACCAAGGCTCGCCAATCCGCACACGATGCCCGGGCTGAAGCCCAGGGCGCCCTCCAGGAAATCCAGGAGGCCCGAAAGATCGCTGTGGGTAAGGCCTTTATTATGCAGAGCAGATACACGAAGGAAAGATTTCATTTACTGACCCGAATTCGGAGTTCTCCAGGGGTGTTTGTGGATCTGCCATGCAGCGTGTGTGACGCCGAACAATCTACCGAGCCGAAGAGGGGAACTCTGCGGAGAAACTGTTCTAGTCGCAATTCTTTGCGCCAGAACACCTAGTACCCTTTACCGATTAGCTGAAGCAGCTGGTCGAGCTGCATAGGGCGGTCGAACTAGCCTTAAAGGATTTGATTATCCGGTTATGGCCTGCCGAAGTGATTCCCAGCAGCAACTTCAGACTCATGAAGCGACTGGTTAGTGCCTGCCCTTGGCTTGACACCATCAAGCGGTCGGTCTGCATTGAAGGTGCGCGAATGGCCTTTGCCCGCGCCAAGGTGCATTGGGCGAAGATGGATGCGGTGAAGCTGATGACCGAAGGACCGCCCGAAGGGAAAGAGCACCACAAGCCCGAGCTGTATTATGACAGTGTCCTGGAGGGATCCCGCCTTGTGGCGCAGCAATGTGCCAAGGATGTTATATTCCCATGAGTGTATGCATGTTGCCCAATGCTGTAATATGAAACAAGATCGTGATGTAAAATAATGCTTGTTATTTGAACTATTACCTCCTGTGCGGCCATTTTTAAATTAATGCTGAGAGTTGGCCAGTCGTCGGCTTCTGCCCCCACGTAGGAAGTACGGGGGTGTTCGGGATAAATCTAAACACTCTTTACTCCAGATTTTTGGTCCTTAAAGGAGGTGTTTAGCGCGACGAACTAGACAATCGGACTATAAGGCTTTATCACCCTCACTTAGCCATAGGAGTTTGACAAAAGAAAGGTAGGCGCAGCCCCTGGTGTTCGGAAGACCGAACTTGGGGCATTAGAAAACACTTGATCGGATAAAAACCGATCTGTCGCACGATGCATTAGTTATAGCATAGTGCAGAAGAAATCGTTATGGATTTTGTGACCTCTCGAACAGCTGACCAGCTCTCGCCGCATCATGACAGTCAGTTTTTGGCTTTCTATACTGAGGTGCTCGTCCGGAAGAACCAGGACACAATCGCAGTAGTTCTCCCTTTACTACCCTAGCCGATATAGCAGAAAATAGGGTAGCAAGCACAGGAGCCGGGCAACCCAACTATTGACCAAAGACATGATTCGGAGCCAATGCATATAATGCATTAAGTTCGGGGTGCCGAACTGCACTGTAAAAGTGTTCGGACTTTCTTGTCGTGTTATGGGGTACGATGAAGCCCCTGGCGAATTAAGGCGTACCAGAATGTACGGGTGTAATTAAAAAATAACTAGTCAAGGAAAAATCCGGTAATACGCAAACACTGCCAATTAATTTTCGTTGTAATTTGATTAATACGTCAAGGCGTAGGAGCAGTGTAATAAGCAAATAAGGCTGTTTAACATGCCATGACCAAGAGCGAGTTGCGTGCAGGTAGTTAAAACAGGTATGACGATCATTAGCAGAGACCACCTGGGTATTCCCTTGTACGTCTGAGCCCCTAGCTTTCTTGGCGTATCCATCCCGCTATGGGTCCGATGAGTAGGTTTATAAGATAAGGCCTCGAGAAGAGAAGAAACCTAAAAGAAAGAGAAAAGGTGAAGGTATGCGGATCCAGGAGCGGTTAAGCCGCATTGTGGACCGTGGTCTAGTGGTGCCTCCATCCGTTTCCATGGTATTTTAAGTGCATAGTTATGTACGCGCGGCATGAATTTCACCACTCTCTTGGGGATGGTACGAAGGCCGGGTTGCTAGCTGAGCTCTGGACGAGCCGGATGGTCCTGTTGCAGAGTAGCGCGGACCCGCTTAATGGTGTCTGGGGGCTTTATTGCCGAATTGAGGATTTGCCTAAGTAGGCTATTCTGTACTTCTGCTGCAAGGGCCGTGGTGTGCTCCTCAGTACGGAGGGAGCGCTCCGTGTTTCCATTGACTGTTATAACACCGGGAGGTCCGGGCATCTTGAGCTTAAGGTAAGCATAGTACGGCACCGCATTGAAACGAGCAAACGCGGAAGGGGACGATGTCGAAGAGTAATTCTTCGCTTCGGAAATTATCCGGGGGTCCGCAGACCACTTCCAGTGTGATTGAGCCCGTACAGCAGGCATCTACACCTGGTATGACACCTTTAAAGGTGGTTTTGGTGGGTTTGATCCTTGACGGATCAATACCCAGTTTGCGCACTGTATCCTGATAAAGCAGGTTCAGGCTGCTGCCACCGTCCATGAGGACGCGTGTGAGGTGGAATCCGTCAATGATAGGGTCAAGCACCAGTGCGGCTGAACCACCGTAAAGCGTACTGGTCAGATGGTCCCTTCGATCGTAGGTGATCGAACAGGAGGACCATGGGTTGTATTTTGGGGCGACTGGCTCCATCGCGTAGATGTCCCTTAGTGCGCGCTTCCGCTCCCTTTTGGGGATATGAGTAGCATATATCATATTCACCGTTTTCACTTGGGGAGGAAACTTCTTCTGTCCCCCTGTATTCGGCAGCCGGGGTTCCTCGTCGTCATCGCTTTGAAATCCCTTTTCTCCGTTTTCGGTGTTTAACTTGTCGACCTGTTTAAAGACCCAACATTCCCTATTGGTATGATTGGCTGGCTTATCGGCGGTGCCGTGGATTTGGCACGGGCGATCGAGTATACGGTCCAGGCTGGAAGGGCCTGGATTGTTTCTATTAAATGGCTTTTTCCGCTACCCGTACTTGGGGCCACTAAATCCGACATTGACGGCTGTGTCTTCAGAGTTTTCGCCATTGTTTCGACGCTTGTGTTTACTGCATCGGGGCTTGCCGTTACTGTCTCTGGCTTCGGAAGTGCCAGGCTTACTTGAGGTGCTGTTGCTACGAGCTAGCCAGCTATCCTTGCCCGTGCAACAGCGGGTCATGAGCGTCGTGAGGGCTACCATGGACTTCGGCTTCTCTTGGCCGAGGTGTCGGGCAAGCCACTCATCGCGGATGTTATGGTTAAAGGCTGCTAGGGCTTCGGCGTCCGGACAGTCGATGATTTGGTTCTTTTTAGTTAAGAACCGAGTCCAGACTGTCCTGGCAGACTCTCCAGGCTGTTGGATTATATGACTTAAGTCATCGGCATCCGGAGGTCGGACATAAGTGCCCTGGAAGTTGTCAAGGAATGCATCTTCCAGGTTCTCCCAACTGCCAATAGAGTTTTTTGGCAGACTGTCCAACTAGTGCCTAGCTGGTCCTTTGAGTTTTAGTGGGAGATACTTGATGGCATGGAGATCATCGACGTGGGCCATATGTATATGGAGAAGGAAGTCCTCGATCCACACCGCAGGGTCTATTGTTCCATCATATGATTCAATGTTCACGGGTTTGAACCCCTCTAGGAATTCATGTTCCATTACTTCATCGGTGAAGCACAGGGGGTGTGCGGCGCCTCTCTGTCGGGATACGTCGCGACGCAGCTCGAATGGAGCCGGTCTGCGGTAATCGGCCCGGACAGGTGTGTATTTGTTATATCCGGCGTGGTGGTCGTCGTTGCGCATTGGGGTGCACCCCCACGATCCGTAGATCGATCTGGTCTGGCCTGCTTTGTTCTCCAAGTTGTACCGCAGGTCATGTGTGTATCCCCGAGTTGTTGTGTTTATATTTGTTCGGCAACATGGTGCCGGCTTGTGTTCGAGCTGAATTGCCGCTTTATCTCGACCACGCGGTGGTCGGTCAGCCGCATTATGCACTAGTAGTGTCGGCTCCAGCGCCTCGTCATCGAATTGAGGTAGCAATTTGTGCTTTGGGTAACTTTTTGTTGGGCGTTCGAGTCCGTATTCCTCGGCTGCCAGGACCTCAGTCCATCTATCAGTGAGCAGATCTTGATCAGCTTGAAGCTGCTACTGCTTCTTCTTCAGGCTCCTTACTGTGGCTATAAGGCGGTGCTTAAAGCGCTCCTGCTCGATGGGATCCTCTGGCACGATAAATTCTTCGTCGCCGAGGCTCACCTCGTCCTCGAAGAGAGGCATGTAGTTGTTGTCCTCCGAGTCATCGTTCACGGCCTGTACATCGGGGTTGGCTCGCCCATCTTCCCGTTCAGCCTATTCGAAACTTGGCTTGGCGGGGTCTTCGTTGTCTTCGATATCGTCCAGAGTGCTATTCTCTCTTGTGTCGGTATCGCTATTTTTACCATGGCGTGATTTAGAGCGGCACCGCTGACGTCGACACTTAGACTGCTTCTCAGGAAGTTTGTTATCAACTGCATCTTTTATGTCATCGCCATTGTCTTCTTTGGGTGTATCCACCATGTATATATCGTATAAGGAGGTGGTTGTCCAGTGCCCTGTGGGCGGTGGTTCCTATTCTTCTCCGGCATCGTCATCCATACCGTTGATGTCTTCGGAGTTGAAATCAAGCATGTCGGTTAAATCGTCGACAGTGGCTATCAAGTGGGTGGTGGGTGGGCAACGAAGTCCTTCATCATCCGCTTCCCACTCAAGCCAGACATAGTTCGGCCAAGAATCTCCTGACAAGGAGAGGGACTTTAATGAGTTTAACACATCGCCTAAGGGTGAGTGTTGGAAGATGTCCGCGGAGCTTAACTCTAAGATCGGCGCCCGGTCAGATTCAATGGGTGTGGATACACGCGGTTTGGAGCCTATGGCCGGAGACGAGTCCGAGGTTCTGATGAGACATGCCTCATTGGAGGTTAGATCTGTGTTTGGCTCTAGCGCCGTTGAGTCCGCGGCTTCCGTGGCGGGGTTGAGCCTCCTGTCCTCGGATGGCGCGCTCTGCTCTGGATCTAGGGCCAGTGCAGTTACAGGTGCAACCTCCCTCACACCATCTGATGACAGATTTAGGTCATGTTCATCGTGGCGGCGCGGCTGTAATAGGCTTGAATCCGTCGAAGATCAAGTCTCCGCGGATGTCGGCGGTGTAGCTCAGGCTTCCGAACCTGACCTGACGGCCAGGGGCATAGCTGTCGATCTGCTCCAAATGGCCAAGCGAGTTGGCCCGCAGTGTGAAGCCGCCGAATACGAAGATCTGTACGGGGAGAAAAACTTCACCCTGGACGGCGTTGTTGTAGATGATTGAAGGAGCCATCAAGCCTTATGGTGGCAACACAGTGGCACTCTCAATGAAAGCACCAATGTTCGGCGGATCTTGGGTAGGGGGTCCCGAACTGTGCGTCTAAGGCTAATGGTAACAGGAGGTGGGGGACACAATGTTTACCCAGGTTCGGGCCCTCTTGATGGAGGTAATACCCTACTTCCTGCTTGATTGATCTTGATGATATGAGTATTACAAGAGTTGATCTACCACGAGATCGTAGAGGTTAAACCCTAGGAGCTAGCCTATGATTATGATTCTTGTTGTCCTACGGACTAAACCCTCTGGCTTATATAGACATCGGAGGGGGCTAGGGTTACGCAGAGTTGGTTACAGGGAAAGGAATCTTCATATCTGAATCGCCAAGCTTGCTTTCCACACAAAGGAGAGTCCCATCCGGACATGGGACGAAGTCTTCTACCTTGTATCTTCATAGCCCAACTGCCCAGCATACGCATACAGTCCGGCTATCCGAGGACCCCTTAATCCAGGACTCCTTCAACCCTCGCGAGGGGCCAAGCCTCGCGAGGCGGGCAACGCCAAGACCCCCGAAGGAATCGGCCTCCTCGGGAGGGCTCCTGAGGGGCGGAGAGTTCTATGCAAGTTACCTCACGAGGCTCAGCTGACGTGAGCCATGACGACCAAGGCCAGGCGGGCGCCAGGCGCGCGAAGAGCGCAGGTTTCCTCTTCGGCACAAGGGAGGCAAGCCACAGGAGCGGGTCCCGAGGAATCAGCCAAAGGTTTCCATTCCGGTGCAACCAAGACTGCCAGGACAGCAGGACGGAGGTCATCGACGAGCCCACCGCAGCGTCACGACCAGAGGCTTTTCGCAGGCAAAGACTACTTTTGTCAGGATAGACTGTACTACTTGTCCCCTTTCAAATCCGGCCGTTGTGGGATCCCTTCCCGCTCATATTTGGGAAGA
The DNA here is from genome assembly GCA_963921465.1 of Triticum timopheevii. Classification (NCBI taxonomy): domain Eukaryota; kingdom Viridiplantae; phylum Streptophyta; class Magnoliopsida; order Poales; family Poaceae; genus Triticum; species Triticum timopheevii. Next base: position 354,724,799 of record OY997264.1, read on the forward strand.
GGACGAAGGCCACTATAAATAGAACTAGCCACCACCATAGAAGAGGGACAAGATCAGAACAAGTAGAGCTAGCATACATCACACTAGCTCAATAACACCTCACCTCCTGAGGCTTGTTCATCCACTGTACCAGTTCATCCATAGCCCTTCGAGGCAATCCACCACACCACACTGGATTAGGGTATTACACCACAACGATGGCCCGAACTAGTATAAATCTCTGTGTCTTTGTGTCTCTTTGAGCTCGACGCGTTAGGCTCAGGAGGATCGCGAGTAGGCAGGCTGGGCGGGTTGAGATCTCCGCACGCACACCAGAGTTTGAACCTCTCAAGGGTTGTCGGATCCCTAAATCCGACATTTCGCACGCCAGGTAGGGGTGCGTCCGAATCTTCTTCCTCGACCTCTAGATCGTGCCACTGACTCCTATGGTGGGCGCTCTTCCGTCGGCCCGGCCGACGCGCGCTCCCGAAGAAGCACCGGGGCTGCACTGCTTCACCCTCTCCCTGCAGCAGGTGCAGTGGCCTCCCAAGTTCCGACCGGAGATGCCGCCGCGCTACGACGGCGCGGCAGATCTGGTCCCCTTTCTTCAAGCATACGAGGAGGCATTTTGGGCGGCCGACGGACACGACAAGGTGAAGGCCAACGGGCTCCCCATGGCCCTTGTAGGCGCGCCACGCGCCTGGTTGCTCAACCTGCTGACATATTCTGTGGCCTCCTGGGAGGAGCTTCTCGACCTCTTCCTCGGCCACTACGTGGCACCGGTGCCCCCGGTCGAGGCAGCTCTCCTAGGTGGCTTGTAGGCACCACCTTCCGACCGCCACATCAAGCAGTTCTGTCGGCGGGCTCGGGGGCTCCCCCGGACTGGGCGGCGCCCCAAGCTGACCTCACCTTCAGCCCCAAGGATCACCCCGCCGCCACGGTGGGAGCAGGCGCGCTTCCAATGCTCTGCACCCCCACCGTCTGCCACATGGCGATCATCAAGACCCTCATCGATGGAGGATCCGGCCTCAACGTGCTCTCCTCGGAGGCGTTCGGCCTGCTCCACGTGCTGCCTAGCCGACTCCGCCCCTCCAAGCCTTTCTCCGGGGTCGGCAGCGGCTCCACCAGGCCCCTGGGGCAGATCCGTCTCCCTGTCACCTTCAGGACCCGCGACAACTACCGCACCGAGCTCATCGACTTCGACATCGCCAAGATCGACCTGTCGTACAATGCTATTTTGGGATACCCGGCCTTGGCTCAGTTTATGGCTGCGAACCACCCTGCGTACAACCTCATGAAGATGCCTCACAGCAACGTTGTCCTCACGGTGGTGGGGGACACCAAAGGCGCATTGCAGGTCCTCAAGCTCGCCTTCAGGACAGCCGCGTCCGCGCTGCCCGGCGAGAAGAAGGGGCAGGAGGCCCCAGAAGCAACGCCGGCCAAGAAGAAGCAGTTGTTCTCCCAAGACCGAGCCGAGACGAAGCAAGTGTCGGTCTGCGAGGATGGGACGGCCAGCGCCACCTTCACCATAGGGGCTGGCCTCCCTCAGGATCAAGAGGAAGCGTTGATCAACTTTTTGCAAGCCAACAAGGATGTATTTGCTTGGGAACCCAAACAACTAGCCGGGGTCCCAAGGGGGATAATTGAGCACCACCTGAGGGTATGTCCAAATGTGTGGCCAGTAAAGCAGAAGGCTCGCCATCAGTCCACCGAGAAGCAGGCGTTCATCGTCTAGGAAACCCGTAAGCTACAAGCCATAGGGGTCATCAGAGAGGTACGGTACCTAGAGTGGCTGGCGAATCCCGTCATCGTCCCCAAGAAAGGAGGGAAGGAGTGCATGTGTGTCGACTTCACCAACCTCAACAAGGCCTGCCCACAAGATCCATTCCCGCTCCCTCGCATCGACCAGATTGTCGACTCCACCGTTGAGTGCAGCCTGTTGTGCTTCCTGGATGCCTTCTTCGGCTACCACCAGATCAAGATGGCCATGGAGGAAGAGAAGACAGCATTCCTCACCCTATGCGGGGTGTACTGTTACACCTGCATGCCCTTCGGGCTGCGTAATGCCGGGGTAACCTTCCAGCGGTTGATGCACATCGCCCTGGGTTCGCATCTCGGGAGGAATGCAGAGGCCTATGTTGACGATATAGTGGTGAAGTCTCGGGAGGCCAAAACTCTGATAGAAGATCTGGAGGAGACGTTCGCCAGCCTGCGCATGGTGGATCTTCGGCTTAACCCCAAGAAGTGTGTGTTTGTGGTCCCTTCCGGTAAGCTGTTGGACTTCTTGGTGTCACACAGGGGGGATCGAGGCCAACCCGGAGAAGGTCAAGGCAATAGAGGACATGAACCCCCCGTAGACCCTGAAGGAGATGCGGAAGCTGGTTGGCTGCACAACCTCACTTGGGCGTTTCATTTCCAAGTTGGGGGAGCGCGCCCTCCCATTCTTCAAGTTGATAAAGAGGAAGGAGCCCTTCGAGTGGACCCCGAAGGCAGACGTAGCCATCCAGGACCTCAAGAGATATTTGACCGGTCCGCCAGTGATGGTGGCACCACGCCCTCTCGAGCCCTTGGTGCTTTATCTGGTGGCAACCCCTCACTCAGCCAGCGCTGCCCCGGTGGCGCTAAGGAAGGAACGCCTGATCAAGAAGCTGTAGCAGGATGCACAACCGTCAAGCAAGGCGCAGCACCCCCAGGGCGAGGCATCTGAAGTCTCGGCCGGCACAGTGGTCGACATTCCTCCTGGGGCCATGATTGACCCCGTGGCTGCCAAGGCTCCTGAGGACGGGCCTCGTGAGGCCATGAAGGATCTGTGCCCTTGTTAAGAACAAGGTTCCGCTGATGCCTCCCCCCCTCATCAAGCATCCTGTCTACTTCGTCAGTACGGTGTTGAGGGAAGCCCGGGCGTGCTACCCCATGCCCCAGAAGCTTTTTCTCGCGCTCCTAGTTGCCTCCAGGAAACTGCGCCACTACTTTCAAGGCCACCCCATCAAGGTTGTTTCAGCGTACCCGATGGAGAGGGTGCTCCAGAGCCCGAACGCAGCTGGGCAAGTCGCCGAATGGAACATTGAGCTTCAGGCATTCAATCTCGAGTTCAGCACCACCAGGGTCATCAAGGGCACGGCCCTCGCGGACTTCGTGGCCGAGTGGACTGACGCTCCCGACCATGGAGTAGGCAAGGACTGCTCCCTCCTGCCAAGAGATGAGGAGCCGGACGGATGGACCATGTACTTCGACAGGGCGTTTGCGTGGCAAGGCGCAGGAGCGGGGGCCATCCTCATCTCACCTACCAAGACAAGCTCTGTTACGCAGTGCAACTCTGCTTTCAGCAGGGCGAGAAGGTCCCCAACAAAATCACAGAATTTTAAGGCTTGCTCGCCGGGCTCAGGGCCGCAGCCGCGCTGGGAGTAAAGCGCCTCACCATCAAGGGCGACTCTCAGCTTCTCATCAACTTCTCCAACAAGGAGTACACGCCTAAGGACTAGCACATGGAGGCATACCTGGAGGAGGTGCGCAAAATGGAGAAGCGGTTCATGGGCGTGGAGCTGCCACACGTGCCACGCGGGACAAACAAGGAAGCAGACGACATCGCCAAAAGAGCCTCTCGGAGGCTCCCTCAGGAGCCGGGGTGTTTGAGGAGCGGCTCTTCAAGCCGTCCGTGACCCCACATGTCATGACTTTAGCGCCACCTCAGGAGGCCTTACCCCAGGCACCCGAGACGGACGCCCCAGCCTGTGGTCACTGAGGGAGTCCTGGATTAGGGGGTATCCGGATAGCCGGACTATATACTTTGGCCGTACTGTTGGACTGTGAAGATACAAGACTCAAGACTTCGTCTCGTGTCCGGATGGGACTCTCCTTTGCGTGGAAGACAAGCTTGGCGATCCTGATGTTAGATCTCCTTCTTTGTAACTGACTCTGTGTAAACCCTAGCCCCCTTCGGTGTCTATATAAACCGAAGGGTTTAGTCCATAGAAGGACAATCATAATCATCATCATAGGCTAGCTTCTAGGGTTTAGCCTCTACGATCTCGTGGTAGATCAACTATTGTAATACTCATATCATCAAGATCAATCAAGCAGGAAGTAGGGTTTTACCTCCATTGAGAGGGCCCGAACCTGGGTAAAACATCGTGTCCCCTGCCTCCTGTTACCATTAGCCTTAGATGCACAGATCTGGACCCCCTGTGTCGACATTGGTGCTTTCATTGAGAGTTCCTCTGTGTCGTTGCTGCAAGGCTCGATGGCTCCTTCAATCATCAACAACAACACGGTCCAGGGTGAGACTTTTCTCCCCCGACAGATTTTCGTGTTCGGCGGCTTCGTACTGCGGGCCAATTCGCTTGGTCATCTAGAGCAGATCGACAGCTACGCCCCTGGCCATCAGGTCAGGTTCGGAAACTTGAACTACACGGCCGACATCTACGGAGACTTGATCTTCGATGGATTTGGGCCTACGCCAGGAGCACCGAACAGTCCCGACGGGCACGGCTTAGACCTGCTGTCAGACAATATGCGGGATATCGCACCTGCAATAGCTCCGGACCTAAATCCGGGGCAGATCACGTCGTCCGAGGACGGGTGGGTGGACCCCGCCCCGGAAGCCGCACACTCATCGATGGTAGAGACGAACACAGACTCCACCCCCAAGGAAGCCTGCGTCACGGAACCCCCGGACTCGTGTCCGGCTGTAGGTCCCAGACCGCACGCCCCCGAGCCCGCCGAATCTGGTTGGGCTCCGGTAATGGAGTTCACTGCTGCGGATATCTTCCAGCACTCGCCCTTTGGCGACATGCTGAACTCATTAAGGTCTCTCTCTTTGTCAGGAGACTCTTGTACGAACTATGTCTGGCTCGAGGGGGAAGAAGGCGACGAAGAAATTCGTTACCCACCCACCACCCACTTCATAGCCATTGTCGATGACGTAACAGACATGCTTGACTTCAACTCCGATGACACCGACGGTATGGACGTCGGCACAAGGGACGATTCAGAACCACCGCCCACGGGGCGCTGGACTGCCACCTCATCATATGATATATATACATGGTGGACACGCCTAAGGAGGACGATGGCGACAAAACGGAGGATAAAACCCCCAGACAAAAGCCAAAACGACGGCGCGGACGCCGCTCTAAGTCTAGCCATAGTAAAAAAACAGTGATAACAGCGCTAGAAAGATCGACACCCCAGTCAACTCCAAAGGCAGCGACGACCATATGGACCCAGTGACGGAGCAGAATGAGCCAGGTCACGCCGAACACAGCCCGGAGCAAACGCCTGATCACAACGATCCTGAGGGACGAACTCATCAACCTGCCCCGGGAGAGGAGCACAGTCTGGACGATGATGCATTCATCATCCCGAAAAAACATTTGGAGCGAGATAACCTCCACATAAGGCTTATGGCCACTGCAAGAAGTCTAAAGAAGCAGAAGCAAAGACTTAAGGCCACGCAGGAAACGCTCAACCGCAGATGGAATAAAGTGCTAGACACTGAGGAAAAATACTGCAACGATCGTCACACAAAGAGCTACCCAAAGCGCAAGCTGCTGCCAGAATTCGATGATGAGGCCATTCCGCCAAAGAACAATACGGCCAGTAGGCCGGACCAACCACTTCATGACCGCAACAAAGCAGCCACTGACGCCGCATAGGATTTACGTGAGCTCCTGGACAAAAAGGCCGGTGCGACGAGGTCCATCTATGGATCTAGAGGACATGCTCCAGCGCAGGATTATGGTAACCAAAACGATCAGACTGATCGAATACCAGTTCGGAATCAGCACCGGACACAACAGTAGTCGACAGCATGCCACAACATGTCCAGATACAGAGGGGCCGCTCACCCCCTGTGCTTCACCGAAGAGGTACTGGACCACGAATTTCCACAGGGTTTCAAACCCGTGAACATAGAGGCATATGACGGAATGACAGACCCCGGGGTCTAGATTGAGGATTTTATCCTTCACATCCACATGGCTCGTGGAGATGACCTCCACGCCATAAAATACCTTCCCCTCAAGTTGAAGGAACCAGCTCGGCACTGGTTGAAAAGCCTCCCTGAAAATTCCATCGAAAGTTGGGAGGAACTTGAGGATGCTTTCAGGGCCAATTTTCAAGGAACCTATGTTCGACCTCCGGACGCTGATGATTTAAGTCACATAATTCAACAGCCCGGAGAGTCCGCCCGCAAGCTTTGGAATAGATTCCTCACTAAGAAGAATCAAATTGTCGATTGTCCGGATGCCGAAGCCCTAGCGGCCTTCAAGCACAGTATCCGGGATGAGTGGCTCGCCAGACACCTTGGCCAAGAAAGCCGAGGACAATGGCAGCCTTAACAAGCCTTATGACCCACTTTTGCGCGGGTGAAGACAGCTGGTTGGCCCGTAGAGGCACCAGCGACCCAGGCACATCCGAAATTAGGGATGGCAACGGGAAGCCACGGCGCAATAAAAACAAGCGTTGAAACAAGGAAGAAAGTCCGGACAACACAACGGTCAACGCTGGATTCAGGGGCTCTCGACCCGGTCAACAAAAGAAGCCATTTAAAGGCAGCAAAGAGGGACCGTCCGGCCTGAACAAAGTCCTGGACAGACTGTGCCAAATTCATGGCACCCCCAAAAAACCTGCGAACCACACTCATAGAGAATGTTGGGTCTTTAAGCAGGCCGGCAAGTTAAATGCCAAACACAAGGGAAGAGAAACACGAAGTGAAGACGAGGATGAGCCTCGCCAGCCGAACACTGGGGTATAGAAAAAATTCTCACCAGAGGTAAAAACAGTAAACATGATAAACGCGACTCACATACCCAAGAGAAGGCTCAAACGCGCGCTCAGAGACGCATACGCTATAGAGCCCGTCGCCCCCAAACCTAACCCCTGGTCGGCCTGCCCGATCACCTTTGACCACAGGAACTACCCGACTAGTATGCGGCGCGGAGCATCGGCTGCCTTGGTGCTCGACCCAATAATCGACGGATACCATCTCACTCATGTTCTCATGGACGGCGGCAGTAGTCTCAATCTAATATACCAGGACACTGTCCGCAGGATGGGGATAGACCCATCCAGAATCAGCCAAAGTAACACCACCTTTGAAGGGGTGATACCAGGCGTTGAGGCCCATTGCAAGGGCTCCCTCGTATTAGAGGTGACATTCAGTTCTCCAGACAACTTCAGAAGCGAAGAATTACTCTTCACCATCGCTCCCCTCCGAAGTGGTTATCATGCATTGCTCGGAAGAACGGCCTTCGCCCGTTTCAACGCAGTACTGCACTACGCCTACCTTAAACTCAAGAAGCCCTGTCCACGTGGCATCATCACCGTTAACGGAAATACAGAGTGTTCCTTATGTGCGGAAGAGTATGCGGCGGCTCTAGTAGCCGGACACTAAGCAGCCTCTAATATCAAAACGCATGATCGGTCGTTAAGACCACGGACACGGTTAGACGAGTCTGGCACACCACCGTCGGTAACAGCCCAGATAAACCTGAGCTGGGTGCTATACATGTAATCCCATAGAGGACACCAGGGGCTATAGATATTCAATAAAGCCCACCTTTTGGCTTGACCTTATTAACAGGCCAATGTCTTATACTTCTACTATCCATGGATAATAACTAACTCTTCGGACGCTTACGTCATACTCTTTTACATGAGTTCTCCTTTTTACAGACACCATTCGTGCGACACCCTCCCAGGACATGGCACAACAGAGACAAAGGCGCAGACGTGCAGCAGGGCCCCGCTCAAAGGTTTCTCTTTAGATTAAGCCCATGTGTAAACCTTCTTTATCGTCTCTTGTTGCTTAACATCCCATGGGTACTCAATATACCCATAGGGGATACTGGCGTTATTGGCATTTCACCACGGCAGAATAATGCACGTACCTGGAAATACATGGTTCATAAATAAAGGGCGTTACTCTGCCCAGTATATGTTATAAAGTCCAAATACCCTCGGGAGTGTTCGGCGTCGCGAGTTTGGCCTTATATGCATCAGCTCCGAATCATGTCTTTGGTCAAATGTTGGGATTGACCGGCTCCTGGGTTTGCTGCCTTATGTTCCATTTTTATCGGCTAAGGCGGCCAAAGGAGAACTACTGCGATTGTGCCCTGGTTATTTCGGATGAGCACCTCAGTAGAGAAAGTCGAAAACTGACTTTCATGATATAGCGAGAGACTGGTCAACCACTCGAGGACTCATCAGAATCATTAGGGTTCCTCCGCATTAACGAAGGGTCGTTCCCCGGTCATGTACACACGTGCCTGTATCCAGATGCACGCGAAGGTACCAGGGGCTACATAGTAGCCCCACCGTCAAACTCCTATGGCTAAGTGAAAGTGTTAAAGCTATATAGTCCGGTTGCCTAGTTCGACATGTGATCACCTCCTTAACGGACCAAGACATTGGATCAAGTGTGACTACGTATCTTTTTGCGAACACCCCCGCATTGTATGCGTGGGGGTTGAAGCCAACGACTGCTAACTTTCAGGTTATATATACATCAAACAGCCGCATAGGAGGCACAATAACACTTTCAGGCGAACGTATAAACATAGCCTCTATAATTAAAATACAATTGTTTTTACAACGGAACGATTTGTCACTCGAACATGACATTCTTCTAGCACTGAACCTCTATTAAACGAGCACCTTCTGTTACCTGCTCCAAGTGGTGCTCGGCTGGATCCTGGCTTCCCGCCGGATTCTGGGTTGCAATGATGGTGGCCTCCATATCTGTCCAATATGTTTTAACACAGGCAAGAGCCATCCGCGCACCCTCTATGCACGCCGAACTCTTCATGGCATCAATTCGTGATACGGCACCAAGCAATTGTTGCACTAAACCAAAATAACTATCCGGCTTTGGCACCAAGGAATTGTTGCACTAAACAAAAATAACTCTCTCTCTCTCTCTCTCTCTCTCTCTCCTGTTTCGCGTTTCTATTTTCTGGCCACAAACCGTTTCTTAAATTCTCAGATATACATAACTCCGATCAGGCTAAAATTTTAACACGATTTTTTCCCGGATATTATCTTTCTTTCGGTGAAAGAAGGGGGTCAACCGACTTACGAGGTGCTCACTAGGTACCACGGCGCGTCCTACACCCCTGGGCGCACCCTAATGCCTAGTGGGCCCCTCGAGCACTGTCTTGCATTGATTCTTCTTCAAAAAATTCACATAGATTCCAAAATAAATCTCCGTAAATTTTTATCACGATTGGACTTCGTTTGATATGGATATTTTGTGAAACAAAAAACATGCAACAAACAGGAACTAGCACTGGGCACTGGATCAATATGTTAGTCCAAATAATATAAAATGTTACCAAAAGTATATAAAAGTTGTAGAATGTTGGCATGAACCAATCAAAAATTATAGATATGACGGAGACGCATCAGTTACCCACACAACATCATCACTGATAATGGCACTAACTTGTCTAAAGGAGCTATGAAGCAATTCTACCAAAGGGAACACATCTGGCTTGATGTAGCCTCAGTGGCGCACCCTTAGTCCAATGGTCAAGAAGAACATGCTAACCAAAAGATTTTACGAGGCATCGAGCCAAGACTCATGGTTCCTCTCGAGCGCACTCCGAATTTTTGGGTTGAGGAGCTCACGTCGGTCCTTTGGAGTATACGGACTACTCCCACTAGTGCAACAGGCTATACACCTTTCTTCATGGCCTATGATGCAGAAGCCGTGTTACCCAGCGATATCTGTCATGATTGCCCTAGAGTTGCATCCTACATCAAAGAAGATAACGAACAAGCTCGTCAAGATTCCTTGGATGCCCTGGAAGAGGAACGTGACTTTGCTGCAGCACGATCTGCGGTTTATCAACAAGACCTACGTCGCTATCATAGCCATAGAGTTCATGGTCGTACTTTCTAGGAGGGTGACTTAGTGCTCCGTCGGATACAAGAACAGACAGGTATGCATAAGCTTTCACCCCCATGGGAAGGGCCCTTTGTCATCAGCAAGAATCTCAAAAATGGGTCATATTATCTCATCAACATGCCTGAATACAACAAGTCACGTACCTCCGAGGAGGAGACCAACGTGCCTTGGAATATTGGTCATCTTCAGCCTTATTATACTTAGAGCCACTGGCTCCAACTTATTATACATACATTTGTATATATTTTTATGATCATTATAATAAAGTCGGCATCCCAGAAACTCGGGGCCTCTATCGTTTACTCTCATATATTGTGCATGAGTCTTTATTTTTTTATCATAGGTGACTTGGGGGCTTCCAACTCATCAAGTTTAGCTATTAACATCCCTCTTGACCCGGCATATGTTGTTATGAATCTTGGTTAAACCTGTCTGTCTGCTCGATGCTACTCCGCCAATGTGACCCAGTGTACTCTTGATGATCAATCAATAATGACCCTGAACTTGTCAAGTTTAAAACACTGGCTTAAGTCACATGAGAGCCGGCTTACAGAAATCGAGGATAAACCTTGGGCTATCACGGCAGCTTCATCGAAGCAGGACTCAAGCCTAAGACGGTCTTTTTTGTCATGCCTCGAAAGCTGGCTTAATAATTATGCAATTTATCTGTTGCAAATTTCATATCTATGTCTTTGTACTATATTCTGTTTTACATGAATTATTTCTCCCTGGACAGTTATCATATCGACTCATAAACACACCGGATTGTCCGGGTTATCATTTCAAACCCCGGCTCATCTATGAAGGATGAGGAATACTACAAGCATAATGACAATTGGCTGGTCGACAATCAAAGCGGTGGCTCAATTTCCTTCACAAGGTATTTCCAAAAGTATTAAGTGCACGATGACACTGAAGATAAGCAAGTATTTTAACTACTCCTATTACAAGCCCTACTTGGGCCACAAATAAACAAGTTTTTTCTCAAGATGGCTACTCGTTCAAACCGGTCATGAGCTCTTCGGGTTGGCAACCTTTTGCTGGCCTCCTGCGCTAGACGCTTCTGGATCATCTACCGCCAAGTCATCCAGCCCGGTCTAGAAGTCCTTTGGCATCCACTGAATAGTAGACAAAGCCTGGAAAGTTGAGTCTTCTGTGATGATAACGGACGGGTCAACATCAGGGGTAGAAGTTTGCTTACGGCATGGAGGAGTCAGCACAAATGGCTTCAGTTCAGGCGGGTTGATACGCTTGTTCTCCTCTATGTAGTCGGCTTGATATTTCAATAAATCCAGCTCTTGTGGTAGTTGAGTCACCGCTATTCGGGGTTCTTTCACACAGCGCACAAAATCCTCCTGAGAAAATTTTGTGCCGTCCACTTTGAACTGTGGAAACCCGCCCACCAATTCAGCTGGCTCCATCTCGGGAAGAAAGGCCTTCGCTCAAGCAAGAGCTAAGCCGATCCCTGCACGAGCCACCGATTTCTTTAACTCCTGGATCCGTTGAGGAACTGATGACAAGTCATTAAGCATGTCCTTGATCCATGGAGGGGGTGTTGCAGTGTTCTTCACTGCCATTATGGCATAAGCACATCCTATATAAAATTACTCCAGATATGTATATATTGCCTTCAACTTCACCAAAGGCAGTTGCACAACATTGTCATTTCTCCTACCTGCACAATAGGAGAAGCATATGAATAAGCCGGCCAACACTTAACCTGGATTTTGACTATAGTAAAAGTACCACTTACCAAAGATGGCCACAGTCATATTGGTTATATGGTGTTTTGGCGTGTTCAGCTCTTGAGTCACCGGCTCAAGTTTGCCTTCCGCCTCTTCTGCAGGTTTCATCAGTGTTGCCTTCTCTTCTTCATAGGCGGCCTTCATGGTTTGCAAGTTATCTGGGAAAGAGAAACAGATTCTTGCAAATATGAAGAGGACGATTTTGCTCCGTCATGAAGTTTTTTCCCTATTTTCAACTGTTTCTGCAAGCCGGCGGCCTTTGATTCGGCCAAATCTAGCATATCTTGTCAAAGCAGATGTAATCATTAGTTCAAACTTTCTACAGTCCTGAGCCGGCGAGGTCACACGACCAGGCACTTGGGGGCTACATCTTAGATTTTTTATCAGTATTTTCATGACAAGTCTCATGAAGTTGCAAGCAGTCCCCATGACACTTGGGGGCTAGTGCAAGTCACTTTTCTTTCAAATCTATACATTATGCGAAGACCCGGTCATCTCAATGATATAAGCCGGCCCCTGGGGGCTACAGGTCGCTTATTTCACACATTTCCACTCAAGGGATTCTTGAATAACCGGCTCGTCATTTTCATAACGACCCAGTCCTTGGGGGCCACGGCTTTCTCACAACATTCCATTACAAGTCTTACGCGTATTCATATTTTCTTACTCCTAAGACTTGGGAGCTACATAAGTATATACAATAACAGAAAGAAGGAATTTTTCATACCTCATATTTTCTTTTGAGCACATTGATCATGCTCGCCTCCATATTTTGGATCTCAAACAACCGGGTCAAATATCCCTGATGGAGTTCATCCACATTAAGTTCTTCAAAATTTGGGAGCTCTAGCTTTGTTTTTTCTTTTCTCTAGCATGGCCAGCTCATCCTTGGTCACAATTTTGGCCAAGGCATTCGAAGCTTCTAGAGCTTTATGAGCCTCTCAAGTGATGGTCATCTCCACATCATCCATCGTGCGTGATGGAATGATATTGGCTACCTCCTACAAAGGACTATAGAGGCGTACAGTACTTGGTGTGTTAGCATTATGAGCTAGATCATCTGTATTTACCTACTCATCTGCATGGACCGGCTCTTCCACCATCACCGGCTCATCAGCATTAACCGGCTCATTTTCATGAGTCGGCTCAATCCTCTACTATGGGTTGCCTTCACCTGCGGGGTTGATTTGGGCCTCTGGATTAACCACTGGCAGCTCTCGAGTGTCAGGGTCTGTTGTGCCAGAAGATGACCCACCAACCTTCTTCTTTGCAAAAGCTTTGGCTCTAAAGTCATAAGAGTAACATCATTTCAAAGAAGCAGTCTAAAAAATGCTCACCCAAGCTTGATTGTGAGAGCTGGAAGCTGGGACGCAGTCGATTCCCCAAAAGAAGCTGGTGATTCCTGATAATTCAAATTAGAAGGATTAAGTGGTTGCCTAATAAGACCGGCTCGTGGATGAGATGAAGTTGGACAATGAGGCACCTCAGCTCATTGCTTTCGAGCAACCGGCTCATCAGATAAGCTGGCAGATAACTCCCCGGAGCTGCTCCAAGTCTTCCATTTTGATGTACTAGTTTGTTGATTTTTTCTTCAAAAGAAAGTGTGGGTCTAAATGAGCGTATGGATGTGAAAACGGTACCTTTCTGACAGCTTTTCTTGTTCTCGGTATAAAAGTTTCTGAGTTGGATGAGATTGAAATTACCTCAACATTGCTGGCTCGACTTGTTTCCGTATGATCCTAGGGAGGGGGAGTGTCAGCAAGTTTAATAAAAAGATGACCAAGTGAGTCGAGCCTTACCTCCAACTCTTCTCCAACAGTCTCCTCATCAGTGTCAACCGGCTCATTTTCTTGCTCAACTGGCAGACGAGCAAAGTTTTGAGTTTTCTTCTTCTTCCAATAGTTGGAGTCCACCTGCACGAATGATGAGCCGGTAATTAAGCGCAAGGCAGAAAATAAAGTCATAGATAAGATGTGTAAGCGAGCACAAATAGACTTACTGGAGGCACGGGATTGGCCACACAAAAGGGAGCCAGCCCAGTCAAATCGCATTTGTCTTTGGGATCACCCAGCAGTTTCTCTGTGGCCTTATTGACTTCATCCGCAGACAGTTCGACCTGGCTGAAGCATTGCACATCTGTCGGCTCGCCGTTATAGTTTCACATTAAGGCGCCCCTCAAGCTTAGGGGCTGAATTCACTAGCATATCCAACACTGTGCCAGATCGATCCCGGTGAGGCCATGATCCGTCAAAGCCCTTAACTAAGAATAGTAAGGTGCAACTTGTTTTTGATCTTCCTATGATGGCCAACCGGGAAAGGCCACAGTTGCATTGAGCCGGTCTGGTCCGTAACCTGGTAGGCGATTCTCATTTTCTGGGGCAGTACTCTTATAGTAAAACCAAGTCTTATTCCAATCCTTGGATGATTCGCCAGTTTGGTTTTAGGGAAAGCATTTTTCTATCTCTTCTGGATGGAAATTCCACCAAGTTCTACACTGGGTCCATCTTTGAACTCAGTTTGATGGTTGACGTAGAAAAAAATCCTGGAAGAGATTAACAGTTGGCTCTGTCTAGAGGTAGACTTTACATGGAATTGGCATAAATTGGTAACTGAGTTTGGGCCAAGATCTTGAGGTCTAAGGTTGAAGAAGTTGAGCACGTCACAAAAATTTTTTGACCCGGGCGGTCGGAAACCCCTGTGCAAATGTTCTGCAAAGATGACAACCTCCCCCTGTTGAGGTTGGGGAGGGTTCTCTTCTTCAGGCGTGCGCCAGCTGATTTCTGCTTGAGCCTGGAAAAGACCTTGGCTCACTAGGTCATCTAATGCAAGGGTTGAAACTTGAGATCTGACCCAGCCAACGGATTTGTTTGTCTTGGGAGGCATGATGATTTAGACAAGGTTTGGTTGCAGGGTGAAAGTAACAATAATAAGCCGGCGAGTTTAGTTCATATAATCTGCCATGTTCATGAAAAATGACTGGGTCATGAGATGGATAACTCAAAAACGAATAAGCCAGCTATGGGTGAACGAGTTACGACTATCAAAGGCTAAAATAGACCCGAACGGATGTGCTAAGACAATTCTATGAGCCAACAAGATTGAGTCAGTATTCAGTGGAGATCAGAGAGGCTAAACCCTAGAAGCTAGCCTATGGTATGATTGTTGTTCGTCCTACGGACTAAAGCCCTCCGGTTTATATAGGCACCGAAGAGGGTTAGGTTTACACAGAGTCGGTTATAATGGTAGGAGATCTACATATCCGTATCGCCAAGCTTGCCTTCCACGCCAAGGAAAGTCCCATCCGGACACGGGACGAAGTCTTCAATCTTGTATCTTCATAGTCCAGGAGTCCGGCCAAAGGTGATAGTTCGGCTACCCGGACACCCCCTAATCCAGGACTCCCTCAGTAGCCCCTAAACCAGGCTTCAATGATGACGAGTCCGGCGCGCATATTGTCTTCGGCATTGCAAGGCGGGTTCCTCCTCCGAATACTTCATAGAAGATTTTGAACACAAGGATAGTGTCCGGCTCTGCAAGATAAGTTCCACATACCACCGTAGAGAGAATAATATTTACACAAATTCAATCTGCTGACGTATTCCGTGGCGTGACATCACACCACGGCCAAGCCTCTATTCGAATCGTTTTCACTGTCCCACCTCAGCGCGTTTAGCGAGGCAGTTTCCTTGGCACGTCTTGTCAAAGTAGAGATCGTGTCCCCTTATTCCGGGATTCTCATCGATACGGGCATGGGTAACCCAACCGCGCCATTGATTACGGCGCTTGGGAGATAAGCGAGTTTTACCAGGCTGGTGGGGATGCATAGTTTCGTCCGTCCATATAAGGGGATAAGGATCCACTTTTTCACACACGCCTTCTTCCTCCTTTGCTCATCCATTTCCGTGCACTTGAGCTCCAGCGCCCAAGTACGCACATCTCGCCTCAACCTTTCCCAGCCATGTCCGGAGGGGGAGGCAAGTGGATGGTCTCCTCCGTCACGGAGGGGCACATCAAAAAGCTGCGGAAGGCTGGATACTTGTCCAGCGACATCACGCATCGGCTCCCCGACAAGGGGCAGCTTATCCCCACCCCCAGGCCCCATGAGAGGGTGGTGTTCCTCACCCACTTCCTCCGCGGACTAGGTTTTCCACTTCACCCATTTGTCCGGGGGCTCATGTTCTACTACGGCCTGGATTTCCACGATCTGGCCCCGAATTTCATCCTCAACATCTCGGCGTTCATCGTCGTGTGCGAGGCCTTCCTCTGCATCCAGCCCCACTTCGGCTTATGGCTGAAGACCTTCAATGTCAAGCTGAAGGTAGTGGGCGGCCGCCAGGCGGAGTGCGGAGGTGCCATGGTGGGCAGGATGCCCAACGTCTTATGGCTCGAGGGCTCCTTCGTGGAGACCATAAAGGGGTGGCAATCGGGGTGGTTCTACATCACCGAGCCGGGTGACCCTAAATGGGCAGCGGCCCCCGAATTCCGATCTGGCTTCCCTACACGGCTCACCTCTTGGAAAGAGACGGGCCTGACATGGGGTAATTCGGAAGAGCTGACCGGACTCCAATCCTGCGTCCAAAACCTGGTGAACAAGAAGCTCAAGCTTGTCAACGTAGTCCAGGTCATGCTCATCCGCCGGATCCTCCCGTGCCAACAACGGGCCTTCAACTTGTGGGAGTTTGATCCGGCACAGCACCAAACCTTGAGCAGGCTCTTCGACACTACGTACGAAGATGCCTGGAAGGTGCTGTTCAAGGGCACCGAGGCTCCCGCATCCGCTACCGAAGATCGCGGATTCAGCTCGCAGCGTCAAGCCATCGAGGTAAGCTATTTTACCCTTTACAGGGCACTTGTTTTTCATAGTTTGACTCTATGCGGGATCTAAACTCCCTTACGTTTGACAGGCCTGGCAGAAGACGTCCGGGCAGGTTGACTGTCCGACTCCCTTGCCAGAAGACCCAGCGGATGCCCGATTGATGGGGTTGCTGGTTCCGGCACCTCACGTGGTGCCGGAGAAGAAGGCCAAGAAGAAGGCCACGGGAACTCGAAGGAGTTCCCGGCGCCAGGTGTTGTTGGACTCATCGTCCGATGAATCCAAGGCGGACTCCTCCCGCAAAGACGAGGAGGAGGAGAAAGAGGCCTCTTCCCCAGCGGGGGGAAAGAGAAGAAAAGGAAGGCCGCCCCAACTGGGGAGGCCGTAGGGTCCAAGAAGGGAAGGACCCTTCCTCCGGACTACTCCACCAATGCCGACGACGGCGAAGAGGAGTGGCCACCGAGGGCTAAGCCCCTGGCGACATCGTAAGTGTCCGGATACCAGAATAACTCATGGCGTTTCGTTTGTCGCATAGAATCTCCTAACGCCGAATATAACCCTGTATCCCACCCAAGGATGGGCTCGACACTTCAACGAGCGGCTCCCTGGCTTCGTCGGACGTGAATGGCACTTCACTTCCGGCCGTCTCCTCTCCTCGTGCTGCGGATGACGCCGAGGTGGGGTCCCAAAAGGGGCCCAGCCAGGAGGAGGAGGTCCCGGAGGTGCTGCAAGGCAACCTCCTGGACTTTGGGCACAAGGGGGATCAAACCCCGAAGGGTTCTGAGTCCGGCCCTGGGCCGGACTCCGCACCGGAACCTTCAGTGGTTCCGGAGTCTGGCAGGCGGCCCCTTCGTAAAAAGGGCGAGACTGCGACACCGGTGACCTCCGTCCAACCGGAGGCACCGGATAATTTGCTGGAGGCGCTTAAAGGCGCCTCCATCGACGAGGAGCACCGCACTGTTATGAGTGTGGTGATCCAGAAAGTTCAGTCCGCCAAGAGCGGGCTGACTGAAGTCTGTGCCAGCCTTCTAACAGGCTTTGAGGTATGTATTTAAGATATGTAAAAATATTACCGCCTAGACAGTAGCCCCTGATGCTCAGTTTGGTGTTCGGAAAGAAAAGCCGAACTGAGGATCTAAAAAGATGTAAGCAGGAGTCTAACATAAGTATGTCAATATGGGGAATGCAGGCTGCGCTGCTGACCTCTACCACACTGACTGCGGAGGTCAATGCATTGAGCAGAGCCTCGAGCGGTCCGAGAACGAGCTCGGCCTTGCCAAAAAGCAACTCGAGGACAAGGAAGGTAAGTAATACCTTATGGCAGTATATTAAAGATGTGGTTGCAAAAAATGACAGGAATAACATAAGAATTGCAGGGGCCACGAACGAGGTGGCGACCCTGAAGGAGGCGGTGTCCAAGGCCGAAAGCAATGCGGCAGCGGAGCGCACCGAGCGAGAGAAGCAGGAGGCATGGGTGGCGGAGGTGCGGCGAGAGTTTGGAGCGTGACTCAAAGACTCGAGAGTCCGAGCTCGCCTCGGCTCTTGAGAGCGCCAAAGCCGCTAAGGCCGAAGCCCAGAAAGCCCTCCAGGAAATTGAGGCGATGAAGAAGATAGCGGCGGGTAAGGCATTCTTCATGCAAAGCAAGCACGTGAAAGTGAATTACTTGTTACTTACTTGAATCCGAAGCTCTCCAGGAGCATTCGCAGATCTGCCCCGCAGTGTGTCCGACGCTGCCGCATTCTACCGGGCCGAGGAGGGGAGCTCGACGGAGAAGGTGTTCTGGTCTCAGTATGCTGAGGCCGGACACCCGGTGCCCTTGAGCGACCAGCTGAAGCAGCTGGTCGAGCTCCATAAGGTGGCCGAACAGGCCATGAAGGGCCTCATAGTTCGGTTGTGGCCTAAGGAAGCCATGCCTGGGAGCTACTTCGGGCTGGTAAGGCGGCTGGTGGACGCCTGTCCATGGATTGAAGTCGTTAAGCACTCCGTCTGTATCGAAGGTGCCCGTAGGGCCCTTGCCCGTGCTAAAGTGCACTGGGGCAAGATGGATGCTGAGAAGCTTGTGACGGACGCTCCACCGCCGGGCAGGGAGTATCGCAAGCCCGAGATGTATTATGCGGGCGTCCTGAAAGGTGCCCGCCTTATAGCGGGTGAATGCTCCAAAGATGTAATTTTTGAGTAAACTCGCATTTGTTATCCTGTACGCTTGAAAACTTGTTCATATGCGCTAAGCAACGCTTGTGAATTTAAAATATAACCTTCTGTGCGGTCATTTATTAAATTTGAGAGATGGCGAGTCGTTGGCTTCTGCCCCCATGCCGCGAGTGCTGGGGTGCTCGGGATAAACTTGAGCGCTCTTTTTCCCATTCTTGGGTCCTTCGAGGGAGGCGCTCAACGCAACGAACGAGGCAACCGAACTATAATGCTTGAACACTCTCACTTAGCCATAGAATTCTATAATTTTAAATTTCGGCGAAGCCCCTAGTATTCGGAAGACCGAGTTCGGGGCGCTATCCACGCCTGGGCCGGACAAAGCTGACTCCTCGCTCTAAGCGGCATAAGTCTTTAGGGACTCGAAAATCTCTCAAACGGCGACCGGCTCTCGCCCTATCATGACGGTCAGTTTTAGCTTTCTCCACTGAGGTGCTTAACCCAGCTGAACCGGGGCACAATCGCAGTGGTTCTCCCAGCGCTACCTTAGCCGATATAACGGAACGTAAGGTACCAAAACATGGGAGCCGGGCAAACCCAGCTATTGACCCAAGACATGATTCGGAGCCGATGCATATAATGCTATAAGTTCGGGGTGCCGCACTTGTGAAAGTGTTCGGACTTATCACACCATATTTTGGGGTACTTAAGCCCCTGGTGTATTTGGCCGTACCAAAGCGTACGGATGCAACATGTTATAAGTGAACATATATAGATAAGAAAAAGGAATGCAATAATAGGCAAAAGTTGTGCATTGTTTATTAAAAAAGCTGCGGTAAAAGCAGAACGATACAAATAGTGCGATAAGCAAGGGACGGGACTATTTGACATGTCCCCCTCCAGGAGCGAGCTGCGGGATGATATGTACAACAAGTATACTGATCGTTATAGAGACCACCTAGACACTCGACGTAGCTTTCTGCTTCCCTGGCTGTTGCATCGTGTGTTCGGTGATTCTACTGCCGGACAGGGCTTCTTGATAAAGGAGTCCTGAAAGTAAGAAAAAAGAATTATACAATCGGGAGCCCCTGGTGCGGTTGAGCCGCATTCTGGGCCTGCCGTGGTCGTGCCCCTCCCCCTATGCCCATGGTATTTCCAGAGCGTAATTATGTACGCGTAGTACTGGTTTCGCAATTTTGCGAGGGCTGGGGTTGGGGCCGCATTGCTACGCGTGCTCGGGACGTGCCAGGCGGTCTTGTTGTAGGTTACTCCGGGCGCGCTTGACGGTGTCCAGACGTTTAATAGCCGGACTCGAGAATTGCCTTGAGAGGCTGCTTTGTACTTCCGCCGCGAGAGCCGACGTATGCTCCTCCGTTCGGAGAGAGCATTCGGTGTTTCCGTTGACCGTAATGACTCCTCGAGGGCCTGGCATCTTGAGCTTGAGGTATGCGTAGTGCGGCACCGCATTGAACTTTGCAAATGTGGTTCGTCCGAGCAGTGCGTGATAGCCGTTGCGGAACGGGACTATGTCGAAGATTAACTCCTCGCTTTGAAAGTTATCCGGGGATCCGAAGACCACTTCAAGTGTAATTGAGCCTATACAGTTGGCCTCTACACCTGGTATGACGCCTTTAAAGGTCGTCTTTGTGGGTTTAATCCTTGAGGGGTCTATGCCCATTTTGCGCACTGTATCATGATAAAGCAGGTTCAGGCTGCTGCCGCCGTCCATCAGGACTCTAGTGAGGTGAAATCCGTCAACGATTGGGTCTAGAACCAATGCGGCGAATCCGCCATGGCGGATGCTAGTGGGGTGGTCCCTTCGATTAAAATTGATCAGGCAGGAGGACCACGGATTGAACTTTGGGCGACTGGTTCCATCGCATATACGTCCCTTAGTGCACGCTTCCGCTCCCTTTTGGGTATGTGGGTTGCGTATATCATGTTCACCGTCCGCACTTGTAGGGGGAAGCCCTTCTGTCCTCTATTGTTTGGCGGCCAGGGCTCCTCCTCCTCGTCGCTATGCAGCCCCTTGTCATTGTTTTCGGCATTTAACTTGCCTGCTTGCTTGAACACCCAACAATCCCTGTTGGTGTGGTTGGCTGGTTTTTCGGGGGTGCCGTGTATCTGGCACGAGCGATCGAGTATTCGGTCCAAATTGGACGGGCCCGGAGTATTTCTTTTGAATGGCTTTTTCCGCTGACCGGGTTTAGAGCCTCTGAATCCAGCATTGACTGCCATATCCTCAGCATTATCGCCATTAATGCGGCGCTTGTGCTTGTTGTGACGCGACCTGCCGTTGCTGTCCTTGGTATCCGAATTACCAGGGCTCTTGGTCATGTTGTTACTACGAGCTAGCCAGCTGTCCTCTCCCGCGCAAAAGTGGGTCATGAGTGTTGTGAGGGCTGCCATGGATTTCGGCTTTTCCTGTCCTAGGTGCCGGGCAAGCCACTCGTCGCGGATGTTATGTTTGAAGGCTGCAAGGGCCTCTGCATCCGGACAGTCGATGATTTGATTTTTCTTGGTTAGGAACCGTGTCCAGAATTGTCTGGCTGATTCCTCTGGCTACTGAATTATGTGGCTTAGGTCATCGGCGTTTGGTGGTCGCACATAGGTGCCCTGGAAGTTGTCGAGGAATGCGGCTTCCATGTCTTCCCAACAGCCAATTGACTCCGCTGGCAAGCTGTTAAGCTAATGCCGAGCTGGTCCTTTAAGCTTGAGTGGGAGGTATTTGATGGCGTGTAGATCATCAATGCGGGCCATGTGGATATGAAGGAGATAGTCCTCGATCCAGACCGCAGGATCTGTCGTGCCATCGTATGATTCAATGTTTACGGGTTCGAAACCCTCAGGGATTTGATGATCCATCACTTCGTCTGTGAAGCATAGTGGGTATGCGGCGCCTCTGTATTGGGATATATCACGATGCAGCTCAAATGAGCTTTGTCTACTGTGTTCGGCCCGGCCGGAATTGCCATATCCGGTGTGACGGTTATCATCACGTATCGTGGGGCGCCCACGCGATCCGTAGATCGATCTTGTTTGCCTTGCCTTGTCCTCCAATATATCCCGCAGGTCTGGCGCATTTTCTCGCGCCTTGGTATTTTTTGACCGGCGCCGGGGTGCGGCTTGAGTGGAGGGCCGAGAGGCCTCTCTGTCACGGCCACGAGGTGGCCGGTCGGCCGTATCATGCGCTGGTGATGTAGGTTTAGGTGCTTCCTCCTCTAATCGAGGTAGCAGCCTGCGTTTTGGGTAGCTCTTGGAGGGGCGTTCGAGTTCATACTCTTCAGCCGCAAGGACTTCAGTCCATCTGTCGGCTAGCAAGTCTTGGTCAGCTCTAAGCTGTTGCTGCTTTTTCTTGAGGCTGCTTGCCGTGGCCATAAGCCTGCGTTTGAAACGCTCTTGTTCGACGGGATCCTCAGGCACGATAAATTCGTCGTCGTTGAGGCTTGCCTCGTCTTCGGAGGGAGGCATGTAATTATCGTCCTCTACCTCTCTGTCTGTCGCTCTCTCATGAGGGTTGTCTTCTCCATCCTCCTGCGCTGAATCCTGCTGGAGGGGGTTGTCTTCGGCACTTTCCGGGGTGTTATTGTCTCTCGTGCCGGAATCACCGTTTTTGCTGTGGCGGGATTTAGAGCGGCGCCGCTGATGCTGGCGCTTAGGCTGTTTCTTGGAGGGGTCATCCTCCGTTGTTCCATCACCATTCCCATCTTTTGGGATGTCCATCATGTAAATGTCGTATGACGAGGTGGCCTTCCAGTGCCCTGTAGGCGCTGGTTCTTGGTCGTCTCCTGCATTGTCGTCCATACCGTCGATGTCTTCGGAGTCGAAGTCGAGCATGTCGGTTAAATCATTGACAGTGGCTACAAAGTGGGTGGTGGGTGGGTTTTGAATTTCTTTGTCGTCCGCATCCCAACCTTCCTGACCATAGTCCGGCCAGGGCTCTCCTGACAAAGAGAGAGATTTTAGTGAATTCAGGATGTCGCCAAAGTGCGAGTGCTGAAAGATGTCCGTGGCGGTGAATTCCATGACCGGCGCCCAATCGGATTCGATTGGCAGGGGCGCAGAAGGTTCGGAGTCCGGAGAGGAATCCAGCACCTTGGAGTTACGAGCCTTGCAAAGGACAGGGATGGTGTTCGGCTCAATCGCCGTAGAGATCGCAGCCCCCGAGGTGGTGTCCAGCCACCCATCCTCGATCGGCGCAGTCGGCTCCGAGCTAAGGGTCGGAGCGGACACTGGTGCGGCCTCCAGGGCACTGTTCGGCAGCAGAGCTAGATCATGCCCATCGTGACAGTGCGGCGCGCTTGGCTATGGCTCGGACCCGTCGAAGATCAAGTCTCCGCGGACGTCAGCCGTGTAGTTCAAACTTCCAAATCTGACCTGATGGCCAGGGGCGTAGCTTTCAATCTGGTCCAGATGGCCAAGCGAATTGGCCCGCAGTGCAAAGCCGCCGAATACGAAGATCTGTCCGGGGAGAAAAGTCTCACCCTGGACCGCATCGTTGTTGATGATCGGAGGAGCCATCGGGCCTAAAGATGACGACACAGAGGAACTCTCAATGAAATCACCAATGTCGGTGTCAAAACTGGCGGATCTCGGGTAGGGGGTCCCGAACTGTGCGTCTAGGCGGATGGTAACAGGAGACAAGGGACACGATGTTTTTACCCAGGTTCGGGCCCTCTCAATGGAGGCAAAACCCTACTCCTGCTTGATTAATATTGATGATATTGGTAGTACAAGAGTAGATCTACCACGAGATCAGAGAGGCTAAACCCTAGAAGCTAGCCTATGGTATGATTGTTGTTCGTCCTACGGACTAAAGCCCTCCGGTTTATATAGGCACCGAAGAGGGTTAGGGTTACACAGAGTCGGTTACAATGGTAGGAGATCTACATATCCGTATCGCCAAGCTTGCCTTCCACGCCAAGGAAAGTCCCATCCGGACACGGGACGAAGTCTTCAATCTTGTATCTTCATAGTCCAGGAGTCCGGCCAAAGGTGATAGTTCGGCTATCCGGACACCCCCTAATCCAGGACTCCCTCAGATGGCGATAAACGACGATGAACCATTGATGAACTATGACAAGAAGAGTAGAGAACTTACATATCTGGGGAGAAGCTTTGGAACGCCGGGGCGCTGCAGATGCGGTTGAAGCACTGTGGATGAACTCCGGCGATGTATGGAGCAGCGGAGAAGATGCGTACAAAATGGCCGGAGAAGCTCGAAGAGGCGCGATGGAGCTTCAGTCACAAGGAGCAGGGGGTGCGAGGAAGAAGATGAGGTAAAAGTAAATCTCAAAGCCCCTCGTGTGCATTTATAAGATGGTAAGAATGCGGAACGACAAGTGCAAAAACAGAGGCGGCGCAGTAAATTTTGGGCGAAAGGGTGCCTCAATTTTTGGGCATGATAGATATACTCAAAGAATCGCTATGACGTCACATCTAAACTCCGTGAATTTAGGAAGGTGATGTCACGGCACGAAGAATCAAGAAAAGTTAAGTGGGAAAGTGTCACAAGCCGGCAGTATCTCATAACCCAGCCAGAAAATAAGCTGAAGAGACAAAAGGGAGTTCTAGCTCACAAAAGATGACCCAGACTTAATTCCAGTGTGAAGTTTAACATGGATAAATCCAAGTTAACCTAGGGGCTAATGTTGGGGATATACCCCATGGTATGACCGGCTAGGATATGACCTGGTTATCCTATGGCGGCTCATCATCAGGCTCATTATGTGGGATGCAATTCAAAGCCCACGAGGAGACTGAAAGAGGAGGTCGTCTTATGGCCCAGTATTTGGTAAGTCGGCTCCGCAAGGAAGTTGTAGGGAATTTCCCTTACTTGAAGGATAAGATAAGTAGGAAATGGACTAAGACACGGGTCATAGTACGACCCGGATTCTGTTGTGACCTCGGGGCCTCAACCTATATATAAAGGGGAGCCCCTGAGCTGAAGGGACTAAGTTACGAGCTCTCGAGTACTAGGTTAGCCAAGTCGCCCCCTTGTAATTGAGATCTCAAGCAATAATCAATCAAGAAGGAAGTAGGCTATTACCTCCATCGTGAGGGGCCGAACCTGGGTAAACCTGCGTCTCTCGATTCCGATCAACCCCGTTCAAGCTACTACCTAGCTGTGATGGCCTCATGACTAAGTCCCTTTTCAAGGACATCTGCCGTAACAAAACCACAACACCACCCGACATCGTGCTGGCCCCACGCCCTTGCCATTGAGGAGCTCCAGAGCGACGACGCCATTATTGACGTGGAGGAGGTGCCTGAGGAGGAACTCCTGGGCAACGATGCCAGCGCCATCATAGCAGAGGATAAGGCGGAGCGCACCTGTGCTGCCCTCCAGGTCGATCTGCACACGGAGGACAAGTATCATGATATCTGTAGGCACTGACGTCTTTGCGCATGCGTGAAAGAGGCGCATAGTCGGGCCACTACCCTAAGAGCCATGGGATACCCAGACCGTCTGCGCCAATCTGATTGTGCGTCGTCCAGGTTGCAAGGGTCATCCATCTCGAAGTTGCGTAGGCGCCAACCTTGAGGACTTGCATGAGGTGCTCGACGGCAAGACTAAAGCTCTGTAGCATCTTGCCAACCTTGACGCCAAGTTGCAGGACTTAGCACGCCTTCCTGAGGAAACGTCGATGGTTGCAGCCAAAGTGTGCGATTTCTACCGGCCTTTTAGAACGCGCGAGTTGCCCCTCTGTTTTAGGTCCCCTTTGATTCATAGACTGGTTGGATGCTCAACACTACTTTCATGTGGTGATAAGTTGACTCTTACTAAATTTTTCTTTACTAGCCTTCCAACTTTCTTCATTAGCACCTTTTCTGACGGGTTCTTCATGAGCACCTTGGTACTACCTGCTAGGATCCTTAAACAAATCAGTAAATATTTGAGGCATTATTTTGGAGAAAATATGGATGTAAGATAAAGGCACTACTCTCATTGCTTGGGAGAAAACCTGCCTCCCCAAGGACCAAGGTGGACTGGGAGTGCTAGATCTTGTGGCCCACAACAAATGTCTTCTAATGAAACATCTTCATAAATTCTTTCAGTGTGACAATCTGCCTTGGGTCAAACTTATCTGGGATTCATATTACTCTAATGGTATTGTCACAACTAGACCAGTTGATTCTCATTGGTGGAAAGGCATCTCCGAACTGGCCAAAGGAATCATCGGAAAAGGGGAACACCATCATGATATCATAAGATGATTGGGGTCATGGTTTTTTGTAAAGAGAAAAATCATGAATTGTACTCTTTGACTCTCAAACAGAATATGTACAAGAGTTCATTCGGATATCAGATCCTACTAAAAGCTTCCACACACCACTCTCCTCCCAGAAATTTCAACAATACCAAGATCTCCATCTTGTTACTCAGAAAATGCAGTTGTCTTACGCTTTTCCAAATGAAAATATCCTTGTGGAAGCTCTTCCCTTTTATCCATTAAAATGTATAAAAGCTTGACCACTGAAGAGCCTGTTGCCCCCATCTTTAAAAGAATTTGGAAAAATGTTGCTATGCGCAAATAAAATTCTATTTTGGTTGTTGTTGCATGACAGAGTTTTTTTATATATATAGAAAAGGAGGATGACCCCCGGCCTCTGCACTGGGAGATGCATGCGGCCACTTTATTGATTATTCTTGAGGACCATACAAAGTATTACAACAATATGTCTGAATCCGCCATCTTGGCAACATATGCCACTACTCCTCTCTATATGATGAAGGGGTGCTAGCTGGGCCAAATACCCAGACCACTCACCTAAGCCTATCATCAAAAGCCAGAAGCCCTAGCCGATGCCACATACCGGGTCTGGGGCATAAACTGGTCTGACGCAATCACATGTGTCGTCCCCGCCATCTTCCACAGGTCCGTCTTCAGAGCAGATATTGACGCTTCTACCTTGTCAGGCCACTCTGCCATCGACGCCACCATGACGCCAGACAACTACCTCCTCCTGCGCGAGTCCATCACCGCACATCGGGCGCCGAGTCTCCACTACGCCACGCCGCCGAGATCCGTCGTCATAAATGTGTAGGATGAAGCACCACTCCACCAAAAAATCCACCCACTGGTCCCTCGATCCCGTGTACGCCTCCAAGAATGACGCCCCCAAGGAGGAAACGACACCAACGCGTCGCCGTCATCCGATCTACTGATCTAGGGTTTCTACCGGATGTAGCGGATAGAGGTCTGGAGCTTCTCCACGGCGATGCCTTCAAGAAGGTAATGACACAAGAGTGCCGCCAACGCCGGTCTTGGCATCAAGCCGAGAATGAGGTTTTCACCCAGATCCGCTCGAATAACCTCCATCAAGCATCGTGTGCACGGGTCGCCGCTGATCTGAGCCGCCGCACAGAGCAAGCCGCACCGGCCAGATCAGATCTGTCCGGAGGGCAAACCACGCATGGCGCCGACCCAACCATCAGGCCTGCCATGCCGCCATCGCCGATCCGAGGTCAGATGGTCCGTTGCCCCAAACCCGGCCGCCGCCGCTGCCCGTAGCGCGCAGATCGCATCCGCCTCGTCTGGATCTGGCAATGGAAATTCCATGGTGGCAGCCGCTGGACCAGAGCCATGAACGAGAGCCTCAGCCCCACTGGACACATCTCCCACAAGCCTGGGAACTCCACTGCATGACAGAGTTAATACAAGGAATCTCCTTCACATGAAATCTTTTCACTCGCCCTCCTATAATTGTGAACTTTACCAGATTGATTCTGAGGAACCGACTCTTCACCTTTTCCGAGATTGCCCTTTTGCTTTGAGCTGTTGGAACCCCATTCTTGTGCACAAAAACAGAGGGATCTCATTCATGATGAGATCATGCTTTCAGCTATTGAACTTACCTTCCCGGCTAACCCTGTGAGCTGCTTATTTAAAACTGGTGTATTTCTGCAGCAGTGGAGATTATTGATTAAGGAAGCGGGCCAGAGGCGTTCGACGATATGGCATCCAAGATTCGGTCCAGGCTTCCTCCTTGGCGCGACGGAATCGGACGACACCTTAACTAGCTTCCTTCTACCCTGTCTTTTGAGAGCTGGCCTTCGTGCCATGATTGGCT
Source organism: Triticum timopheevii (assembly GCA_963921465.1). Taxonomy (NCBI): domain Eukaryota; kingdom Viridiplantae; phylum Streptophyta; class Magnoliopsida; order Poales; family Poaceae; genus Triticum; species Triticum timopheevii. The sequence goes on from OY997264.1 coordinate 354,752,467, forward strand.
AGTTAGCCATGTATGCGAACCTTCTTAGTTGTTGCTTTGCTACTGTGTTGGCTTGGTTGCTGGTTGTGTTACTCTGCCTGGTGGCTTTATTTATAAAGTTGGGCGTATGCCTTTTCTCTAAAAAAAAATCTAAACAAGGTCTGCCGCCCACAGTTGCTCTTGAGATTTCCATCGTGAGCTGCTGGCACATTTGGATGCAAAGAAATGGCAAAAATTTCAAGGCTCAGCCGCCCTCTGTTAACTCTTGGCGAAGATTTCTCAAGACTGGTCTGTTGTTACTTAGGCACAGGATCAAGAATAAAAGGCAATCTTTGCAGCTGGATTGATCAGTTCTTGAACTAGCTTATCATGTTTACAGTGGGATTCACTAGGGCTGGCGTTGGATAGCCGGCTAGCTTAGTAGCTTGTGTTCTTTTAACGATTGTTCAACGGTTTTTGGTTCAAAAAAAATCCAACATGCAGGGATATCACATGATAAAATCATCTTATTACAAAGACACCTCAAGGTACCTGTGATCACACACACTTGTACGTGTACCTTCAACGCTAGCTCGTACATTATGTATAACATGGCACGAATGGATGGATGCCTTTAAGCAAAGGTACGTATTGCTAGGTAGAGTGTCTTAGCGATCGTTGCCCGTGCCTTCTCATAGTAGCTCGAATCGCCCATCGAGGTCTATCCAGCTCCGAGATGCCCGTGCCACACGTAGTCTTCGTGCATCCGTCCCAGAAACAGACTACCCACCTGCAGCTGCAGCGTCTTCTTTCTGAATTGATAGCGAGCATTGCATGAAACTCTAGCCCAAAATCATCCATCTTACTGTACCCCGGCGGGCCTTATATATTGCCTGAGATGTGTCCAATAGCCCTACGACCTTCCTTCTGCACTGCACTGCACTGCATTGCATTGGTGTGATCCATCGAGAAATGTTTTGGCTTGCATATGCTCTCGTTTTTCTCGGATGCCTTGGCCTGCCTCCGGCTGATGCTGCCGTTGTCGAGCACACATTCTGTGTACGTGACTACTACTACTAATCTCTTTGCATGCATGCTATCCATTCCCCTGCGGTTCAACCTGCGTGCACATTTCTGCGGTGCACTGCTGATCGACAGCCATTTCATAACGTTGACGGCATCGATGGGATCGTTGCAATGCATATGCGCAGGTGGGCAACCTGACGATCGATCGGCTGGGGCAGCGTCAGGTAATCACGGCGGTGAACGGGCAGTTCCCCGGGCCCATGCTGGAGGCTCGCGATGGCGACGCCGTCGTGGTGCACGTCGTCAACTACTCCCCCTACAACATCACCATCCACTGGCATGGTGTCCTCCAGCGCCTCTCCGGCTGGGCCGACGGCCCCAGCATGGTGTCGCAGTGCCCCATCCGCCCCGGCGGCGACACCTACACCTACCGCTTCAACGTCACCGGCCAGGAAGGCACGCTCTGGTGGCACGCCCACGTCTCCTTCCTCCGCGCCACGGTCTACGGCGCGCTCCTCATCCGTCCTGGCCCCGACAGACCCCACTACCCCTTCCCCACGCCCTACGGCGAGGCCACTCTCCTCCTCGGCGAGTGGTGGAATGCCAGCGTCGTCGACGTCGAGAGGCAAGCCATGCTCACCGGCGGGCCGCCCAACAACTCCGTCGCGCTCACCATCAACGGCATGCCCAGCGGCTACGAGCTGGCCGTGCGACACGGCGAGACCTATTTGCTCCGCCTCGTCAACGCTGCGCTCAGCTACCAGCTCTTCTTCAAGGTCGCGGGCCACGCTTTCACGGTCGTCGCCGCCGACGCCTGCTACACCGACCCTTACGACACGGACGTCATCGTCCTCGCTCCGGGTCAGACGGTGGACGCTCTGATGCGCGCCAACGCCTCCCCGGGCCGCTACTACATGGCCGCCCAGGTCTACCAGAGCGTGGCCAACGCCACCTACACCACCACCACCACGGGGCTCCTCCGGTACGAGCACGGTGCAGAAGCAGCTGGTATGAGTACGATCATGATGCCGAGCATGCCGGAGTTCAAAGACAGCGTGACGGCGCAGGACTTCTACGGCAGCCTGACCGGCCTGCTGCGAGACGGCAAACCGACGGTTCCCCTGCACGTGGACACGCGGATGCTGGTCACCTACGGGCTGGGCATCGCGCCGTGCATGCCAACGCAGACGCTGTGCAACCGGACGCGCGGCTCCGTGGCGGCCAGCATGAACAACGTGTCATTCCAGCTCCCCAAGGCCATGTCGCTGCTGGAGGCGCGCATGAGGGGGAACGCCGACGGGGTGTACACCCGCGACTTCCCCGACAAGCCGCCGGTGATGTTCGACTTCACCAACGGCTCCATGAGCAGCAACAGGAGCGTGATGCTGACGTCCAAGGGCACCAGGGTGAAGAGGCTGCGGTTCAACACGACGGTGGAGGTGGTGCTGCAGAACACGGCCGTCCTGGGGTCGGAGAACCACCCGCTGCACCTGCACGGCTTCAACTTCTACGTGCTCGCGCAGGGCGCCGGCAACTTCAAGGCGCGCACCGCAGTGCGCGCCTACAACCTCATCAACCCACAGCAGCGCAACACCGTCGCCGTGCCGGCCGGTGGGTGGGCGGTCATCCGCTTCACGGCAGACAACCCAGGTGTATGGGTCATGCACTGCCACTTGGACGCTCATTTGCCTTTCGGGCTAGCAATGGCGTTCGAGGTGGACGACGGCCCGACCCCGGACACCGTTCTTCCTCCGCCGCCGCCGGACTACCCCCAGTGTTAGAAGATTGACCATTCATGTCTAGCCAACAACAGATTCTCCTTCACACTGCTGTTTACTATTATCCTTATGGGGCTGTTTGAAACGGGTGTAAAAGTAGTGTAGTCACCAATATTTGGTTCAAAGTCAAGCTAAATACAGGATTTCTAAGGTAGCACATTTATAATTAGGTATTTGGTTCAAAGTCACGCTAATTTTACAACTGATTTCTAAGGTAGCACATTTATAATTAAGGCCAATAAATGGAGAGAAAATTTATGCATATGATTCACAAATACCTACTAATCCTGATACTATTTGTTTAAGATAGTAGTAGTAGTCAGTGTTTTACTTTACAAATGTTGAAACAATATAGTACCCGAGTGTGGTTTTGCGTAGATTGAACTACATGGTACCCCTTATTTTAACCATCCATTTTTGAATCGCGATCCGTGCAGGCACATTTGTCATTTTTGTTTCTCTCAAACGAAACAACATATAAACTTCAAACTTTGCAGGACAACAAAACATTCTAATTACTATGTGGGATGCATTTAAAATGCTAAAAACTATTTTTTTAATCAAAAAAATCCTCATTTTGTATAATTATGTTGGTCCAAAAATTTTGAAAGTTTTTTCACACATTGAAGTTGTAAAGTTTGTTTGATCTGCAAAGTTTGAAGTCCATATATTCTTTCATTTGAGAGAAACAAAAAAGACAAATCTTCTTGTTGCAAGTTAGTTGAAGAGTACAGATCCTAAAGCAATGTTGAAGGGCTGAAGATAAAAGGTTCCATGTAGCTCGACCTACATAGGAACGTTACCTACAGTACCCCTACCTTTACATATCAGGTTTTGTTGAGTGTGGCGAGTCTAGTCTTATTCTTAAGACAGGGGCAATCCAAAGCTAAGACAGTGCCAACTAATGTCTTTCGAGCGCTCGCACACACACACATAAAACTAATGAAAGGTATAATAATCAAGCAACCCAGAGCAAGACGGTAATAGAGGATTAGAGGCTCAGTTTCACCAGATGAGAATGGTATGGGCATCCAATTTCTCCCATAAGCTGCAGATTGGGAAGCAAACGTGGACTCTAACCATGAGTTGGCCTTCTGTTCGGAGTCACTCTGACTCCACAACTCCGCTCCGGAGCAGCCGAAGCTGTAGTTGAAAATCAGGGAGCAGCTGTTTCCTCGCTCCGCAGATCCTTGGATTTTCGGAAGTTGGTGGATTGCCGAACAGGCACTAAGTAGAAGAAGGGCAACCGGCCAAGGGTAGGAGCAGAGCACAGAGGTAAGGAGCAGCAAGCCCACAGATTCAGGTTGAGATCGGCAGAGGGGACAAATGCAATTTTAAGTGTCTCAATTTCTGCTTAACTAAAACTGTCGATCCCCATGAAATTTGGGATGTACTCTTGATGTACTCCCTCCTTTCCAAAATATAAGGCGCAATTGACTATGCACCGTCTTTTATGCATGACTTTGACCGCTAATATATACCAAAGTAGTACATGGATTAAACATGTATAAATGGCATCGCATATTTGTCTTTCAAAACAATTTTATTTCATATGTCTATAAACTAATTTTGTAGACACATAATACATGAAAATCATAGTCAAAATTGTGTGACGAAGACCAAAAAAATCAATCGGCGTCTTATATTTTGGGAAGGAGGGGGTACAAAAGAAGTAAGTACTGTACAATGTTTGTGCCACCCCATGGAAAATTTAGTGAAGTAACTAGTACCGCATTAGGCAAAATTTCCAACTCGGATTACATAGACAAAATCATGCACTTGTGTAACTCTTAATTCTTCTGGGGATGAAAAGCAACACCAGTAGCAACGACAATGATGAATCATGATACACTGTAGGCTTCGTTTTAATGCGTACCTTCACTAATACAGTATGAACTACTTAAAGCTAATAGAAATAACACAGCAAAAAGGACAGAAACATAAACTTTAAAACTTTAAAATATACAACTTGGCACAATTTTATTTTCTTGTGCTTTGCCAACATCAAGCACTAGCCATGGCCCTTGAAATGAGTACTAGGCAACTATTCATGAAACAAATTAGTCGGATGTGACAAGTGAAACCAGTGATGCCCATCAATCATCTAATTTTCATAATACGTGTGTGTAAAACCACAAACCATGGCTAATTAGGTAACAAGGAAACGTCTGAGCAAATACAGACATAACAAGATTGTACCCTCAAAAGGTATGGCATACAGAATAGTGGACATGCAAAGCAAACAAGGAACCTGTGGTCATACAGGTTGATCACTATATATATTAGCATCACTAGGTTGTGTTAATAATAACTCCAAAACATCTCAGCTAATGCATCACGGGGCATATAATTCAACTGAACACAATACCACATTTGGAACAGGATTTGAAAGTTTGTGGCCACTTGAGTAGCTTCAGACATATAGTTTCTGGATGGAAAGAAACATTTGTAAATGGTTATGATGGAAAAGGCAAAAGAACTTGTTTCGCACCATTGGCAATGAAAGGGATGATACCGAGAAATCAAAAGGGACCATCCTTCTTTACGACTCACTTCCATTGGCATCTAATATGCACTGACAGGCACCAATGGCATCATCGGTCTACATTCATGTCATGGTGGGGTGGTAATGGTAGTAATCTACTCATATAAGCATTATAGGGGTAACATGTATCATAGTACTCTGCTCACCCACAGAGCCAAGAAAAAGTACTCTACTTCTGATAATTGGGTCAAGGCCTTTCAATGATAGTTTAGTTCTTCTTATTTGTACGTTTCTTTGTTTTTTCTAGGTCAGCTATATCAGCTTCTTATAACTCCATTTATTTTTATTTTTGTATCATAACATTTTAAATTTTATAAAACATAAAAGTAGGGAGAAAACCCCCCTGGTTCTCTAAAAAAACTGTATCATGGTAGATACTAACTCCGTCTCAAAATGTAAGGCATTTTTGTAGACTAGTTTAGCCTACAAAAACATCTTACATTTTGAGATGGAGGTGGTAGTATTTTGCACACTGTCTCTGCATGAGGGATCTACTAGTATTCCTTCCTTCTCTCATAGTCATAATCTCATGTGATGTTGAAAGAAATCTGGTTGTTTCAGCCTCACGGTGGGTGGTGTAACGCCCAGGCAACAGCCACCGGTCCTGGCCGTTACGCCTCGCAAGATGTAGACTGGCCCCAGAGACCAACACTAGTCTTTCCTACGCACTTTGTCGTCACTCGTGCGCACCCGGGATCAACTTCCATGTCTATCACCCATCCTCAAATTGCTCCAAGCCAAGCACGCTTAACTTTGGAGTTCTTTGCGAATGAGCTCCCAGAAAAGAAGGAATCCTTTTTGATATGAGTAGTGTCTATCATTTCTATTAAGCTAGGCTCTCACAGGTGGCCTAAAAAGGCTTTGAGCTAATAGAAAATACACATGAGCTCCTGGGTGCTCCACACCCCTATATGAATATTAATTGTAAAAATACCCAAAAAATCTAAAATTTGGGGACATGAAACGTGGGTTCTCAATCTACTCCCGTGTGAAATTTCGTGAAAAAATACCAGGAAACGTATCCGTGGCGAAGGAAATATTGTCCGAACAAAAATCCATCCAAACAGTTTTTTCTATACATAGAAACTTTTTGTCTTTTTTGACACGAATACATTTCCTGATATTCTTTCACGAAATTTCACAAGGAAGTAGTTCGGGACCCCAGGTTTGATATCCCAAAATCTCAGGGGGTTTTCAACTTTCTCGGTATTTTTTGGAATTTAATGTTCGTACAGGGGTGTGGAGCACCCGGGTGCTACAAATCCGGTTCCTTGAGCTAATGCACTAGTAGGATCAAACATGTTAAAGTATATGTTCGGTAGTATTCTAGAAAAAAAAGTATATGTTCGGTGACATGGGTGGGGTGGGAAGCAGCATAAATGTCTGGTAAAAGGGGAGGCAAAGCTTTTAGAGATGTGCACTCTTGATGGATCAAATGAGTATACCATGAATCCTTCACTTCAAATCATACTGTTTATTCTGCTTCAATGTGTCCACAAAATTAAATGTACACGATGAAAGTAGCAAAGCAGAGCAGAGAGGTCCTTGTCCTGGAAGATTCTACTCCCCACCAAATATTTTCTGCCTCGGTGGAAATTCAGGAAGCAAGAAACAGTAGTAATGGATCCTATCAGCGACCGAAGATTTTTGTTGTGGTACAACCGTACAAAGCTTTAAAAAATCCTAAGACCACTGCAAATCTGTTGTTGACAGGACAAAACATGAAATCTACATCTAAAAGAGTTCAATGTAGAAAGATCAGTCAAATAATTTAGGACATGTGAAAAAAAAGTGCGTTGACGGGATGAAGTAGCCAAAACAAGAGTGAAAACAGAAAGCCATTATGCAGTTACGTATTTCCTTATATTTTAGCACTCAAATATTCCAAAAAAAAATACATTGGGCTTCATATTTTCACAGTAAGAATTATCATCAGCAGTTGGACAAAGGTTCTGATAAGTACCTTCCATCTCAATTCTCTGATGACAAAGGTTCCAGACTCCACTCCTTTCTACATAAGTGGCTCAACAATGCATCCAAAGGGATCGCATTGATCCGTTCTTCCTCAGCGATAAGAAAGGATCGTGCAATCCTTTAGGATGTCTACTCAAGCCATTTTCTTGAAGACATATTCTGCCGTTTGCTCTGAAGACATTCTGGAGCTGGCTCGGAGATGGTACCACTGGTATTTTTGCAATGTTTATCTTCTCTATTCACTTTAACAGACAACGTTATGTATGATCTTCGTATTATCAAAATATCAATCATGTATGATATTCTGATATAACAAATCCATACGTGTCTCTCCCTTCCCCATATGCTTTTCATCTGGACGCCTGTTTTCCAGTTTTAAGCTTGTTGGTTGAAAATTCTCATCTTAGAACTGTATCTCCCTGTCTTACTCTCAGCTGGAAGCCACAAGTATCTATGAAGCCAGCAATTTGAACCCCAACAGGAACATCAGAGGGAACCATCCACACAAGGAGTGTGGAAACCATAGAAATTTACATGATGCAAGAGATGGGCAGGAACAAAGAAGGCAAACAAATTTATCAAATCTGTGTAATGACATCACAACAGTGTGTGTGTATTAGTCTTCCAAAGTAGCAATAACCCGCATATTTAGCAACTTTTTTTATAGGACCAGCCAGCACAAATACCTACGATTCTGCACACTTCTATATTGGCTCAAGAACATCACATCTGCATTAGTTATGACTGACGCATCAGTAGTGCACTTTATGCTCTAATTCACTCGAGCAAACAACATTTTAGGAGCACCAAAAGCTTGATGCAAACCATGGAAAATACAATCATAGGTTTAATATAGCAAACTTCTGACCCGATAACATTAATGTCAAGAGAAACACTTACAATTCAATATCAGCTATACATGAAGGCAGTTAAATACTAAATGCAAAAAGGAACAAAACAGCACAAGCTTGCCATCAGAATGCCATGGGTAATGCTGAAAGAACTCCTCTGTGCGGCGCAGTTGGTCAAAACAGCATGTAGCAACAAATTAGCTAGCCATCTAGATCATCTCAGTTAGTGGTCATATCCAGAGGGCATCTGCTCTTTGTGATGTTCAGTTCTATTCACCATGCTAAGAAGCTGAGCGGCCCTTAACTGCAAACAAATACAGCTAGCATATTAGATAACTTTAAAACCTGTTGTACATGAGAAGCATGATAGGTAGAGGTTATAGGCATACCAGGGCTAACAATCTTTATCCTCTTAGTAATAGCTCTGACAGAAGTAACAGATGTAGCTCCTGCACAAACAGGTATGCATGGAAGATTTGTTACAAAAAAGTGATGATAGGATGAACAAAATCAAGACAGTGCAGCATCTTATTAGAGCTTTCTCTAACCTTGTGAATTGATGTCTTCAGTGGGATCTGCTGACATTGGCTTCATTGGATCTGGAAAAGCTGGATCGGTAGTCATGTTGTTACTCTTCACAGTGGGCTGTAGTCTGTAATCATTCAATTTACACAACAGAACCATCTTAGCATTTATAGAATCACCAAGGGCAAAAAACCAAAGGCATCCAATAAGAACACAGTAGCATACCTTTGACATTCAGCATTTGTGGAAGGATTCTCACATTGAAGGCCTTCATTGTCAAGATCGAAGTCAAGCAATAGTTCCGAAAATGAGAAGTCGCCTTCAAATAGATCAAAGTTTGTGAAATCAATGTCAAAGTCATCTTGCTTCTCTCCATTATAGGTAGAGCTAGAGGGCTTCTCAGAAACATGTTCAGCTGAAACTGGCCTTGCATCTGAACTGTCAAAATCTAACCTCCCTTTCACATGTTCCCTTTTTGACGATCTCTGGGTGCTTGATTCTAAGGGGGAGCTGACATGGCAACTCCTCTCGACAGAATAATAGGTGCCCCCTTTCATAGGACTGACTATTAGTCTCTTGGAAGAAACTATAGAGTATTGAGAGGAAGCAATCTCCTGTTGGGCATGAGCATTTGGAACCACAGATGATGGCATTTGTGATTGACAAGAAGCAAGTTCACTTCCCATGGGATAGCTTAGTTGAGCTGTACAAGGAGAAGAACTGACTTGAGACTGGAGTGGGTTGAATAAGCTTTTTGCAACTGATGAGGCTTGGGCCGGCAGTTTTGCAACCACTGAATGTTCAGCTGAACTTGGCTGTGCAGTTTGCAGTTGAGGGGCTGCACTTGTACCTGGCATTAGGACAGTAAGTCAATAACTGGTGATGCTGCAGGAAATGACTGTCAAGTTATGCTAGTATTTTTAAAAATGTACCTTTTGGGTTCAAGCTTGTGGACGGTCCAGCACATATTCTCTTGGAGGCTGAAGTAGTTTTTGCAGCAGGCTTGGCTGCCTTTCTTTTTTTTGTAGGCAAAGAACTGGCTGCTGGGGTGGACATGTTGTTGGCATTTGAAGAATTCTGAACAACAAGCGAGGAGGATGACTGGGTGTAGTGTATCATAGGCGTAGCATATCCAGAGGAGCCTGCAATAATAACAGAAAAGGGACCTTGTCAATTTCAAGATGAATAATAGCACCAGCCACCAGGTGATAGACTGAAATCTAATACACAATGTATGGATGGCAAAAGCTACACGTAATAGGACATGGCTAGGCTGCGTGTGGAAGGCAGTTGGAGGAGAAATACTGCATGTGCCAGTTTTTCAAATGGAAATACAATGTGTTTGCCTAGTCATATTTGGGAGGAGGTTATTGGCATCTGTATTTTCTCAACTCTCTATTACTGTAATGATACACCACACGCATATTCAGGAAAAAAATACTAATGCACACAATCCAATTCTAAGAACTGTAACAAATTGACAAGCCATCTACTATCCATGTAACTGGTGTGCTTGTGGCCCAAAATATATCTAACACTGCAGTTCAGAAACTAAACAAAAATTTAGGCAAGAACTACAACTTATGACGGTACACACTTTCCAAACCATAGGCTTGCAAGTCAAAGGCAGTTCAAAATTCTCCCCTAAAAGATAAATCAGATGCAAGCAAACAAGGGGTTGGAATCTAGTTGAAAATAACAATCGCATAGACTAGCACGCATAACGTCGAACAGGCGGGGTGCACAGGGTGAAAGAGTGGAGGTACCTGTAGGAGGCGGGGGAATGGCCACCATGGGTGGGTGCGGGGGAGAAGAGGTGGTGGGGCCGACGAAGAAGGGCGGGACGAGCGGCGGCGAGGAGGGCGGCGCCGCGAGATGAGCGGATGAGCCGGAATGGTAGTAGGTGGAGACGAGGGTCTGCATGGCCTGCATGGCGGAGTCGACGGCGAGGCGTGACTCCTTGAGGGAGATGTAGTCGTGGAGGATGTCGGCGAGAGGGAGGAGGCCCTTGGGAGGGACTATGTTGTTGCTGGTCTTGGCGAAGAGGTGGGAGGCGTCGGAGCGGAAGGCGGCGAGGGAGGCCGAGAAGCCATTGTCGGCGAGGTAGCGCTCGACGAGGAAGGCGACCTGCAGGGGCGTCACCTTCGCCTTGCCCCTGGCCTTGTCGGCGTCGGAGGAGGAGCTGGGGCTGGGGTTGGGGTTGGGAGGAGAGCTCGGCTTCGGCGGCGCCATGGCTAGCAACGGCCGGTAAGAATCCTAGATCTCGATCTCTCCTTTTTTTTCCGATCGTCTTTCTATCTCTCCCTCCCTCTGTGTGCGTCTCGGCGGTTTTTGTTGGTGAATTTGGAGGAGGGAGGGAGGGAAAACGAATGGAATTGGAGTGAGAACGTGGAGGGAAAGGAAACGGGTGAAGCAATGGCGGGCGGGCAAGCTGGCGCGCCCCAACGAATTGAAGTCCCGAATCGATTGCGTTTTTTTCCTTTTCTGGCGCGAACGGGGAGACGACGGAGAGCTCCTGTTCGGCGCCTTAGGCGCCCGAACAGGTGGCTGGCGCCCACTGCAGCTTCTTTTTGGGCCGGCCCGTGATGGCAAAGCACAGCGAACTAATAACTACGGAGAAACACAAAAATAAGTGGCCCTTCCGTGATTCAAACTCACAGCGCGAGGTACTTGTTCACGCTACGCTAACCACTAGAACTATCGCACTATCGTGACTGAAAGTAGCACTAAATGCATAAGAACAATTGTGGCCGCACTATTTAGATTTCTGATCTATTTTAAAAGAATCGTGAATTGGAAAAAGTTCACCATTTTTGAAGAAAAGTACATAAACGTCAAAAAGGTGCGTCATTTTTCAAGAAAAAGTTCACAAACATTAAAAAAGTTCATCGATTTTTTTTAAAAGCTAATCAACATTGAAAAAAGTTCACTGCTTTTGACAAAAAGTTCATCAAGTTCACCCGCAAAAAAAAAGTTCATCAAGTTTGAAAAATAGTTCATCGATTTTATAAAAGTTCACAAATTTGAAGAAATAATTCATTCATTTTGAAAAAAGTTCATTGAGTTGGAGAAAATAGTTCATCGATTTTTTAAAAGTTCACAAATTTGAAGAAAAAGTTCATCAAATTTGAATCAGTTCAGCGAATTTTAAAAAAAGGTCATCAGTTTTAAAATAAGTTCACCCATTTTGAAAAATGTTCATCGATTTCATAAGAAGTTCAGTGATTTTGAAAAAAAAGTTCATTCATTTTGAAAAGAGTGCATGTATTTATGAAAAAAGGAAACGGAAAACAAAAACGAAAAAGCAAAAGAAAAAATTAAAAAATTAAGAAACCATTCCAAAAAAGAAAAAAAAAAGACAAAGGACAGAAGAAAGGATAAAAGACAGCAAAAGATGTAGCTAATCGCAGCAGGGTTAGTTTGGTCGAGTGGTTAGTGCGTCGTACAATGATTCAGGAGGTCGGCAGTTCGAATCGTAGTACTCGCACTATTTGTTGCTGTTCGAAAAAAAACATAGTACCATGGGTTAGTATCATAGATGACATCGTTAACTACCATGCATGACACATAATAGCACGTCATTTATATAATACGGTATCATAATATGATACTCAGTCATCTCTTGCTTCATTTAATTCAATGTCACATCATCAAAACTGCTTAGTTGTCATGCATTATACTATTTATAATACTCCCATTACGGGCAGCCTTATAAGAGCTATTACACACGGCCACTGCTATACTCCGCTTATATCTAGGGGGTTTGATGCGGGTATAGATGGACCGTCGTGTTCACATACATGTTTTTTCCCAAAAGTGTGTTAGAAATATAAATAGTAAGAAAATATACGTCGTTGCCCATTATCATTTCTATATACTTTTATTATCACTTTACATCATTTTATTATTTTTCTAAACTAACCTATTAACTAGTGTCCAGTGTTAGTTTCTGTTTTCTGCTTGTTTTCTGTTTCGCAGGAAATCAATATCTACGAAGGTCAAAATACGTTGTTGATTTAACATGATTTTTTTGGGCAATAAGAAACATTGGAAGCTTCGGGGGACGTCAAGAGGGTCTGTCAACCTGGGCTTGTGGTGCGGTCAGGGGGAGTGATCGCGCCACCTGGGCTTGTGGGGCCCATGAAACCGCCTTGACCTATTTCCACCGCCATAAATTTCTGTAAATAGAGAAACCATTCGTTGTACCTCTAGAAGACTTTTATCTTCGTCGGAAGCCTCTGTTTCGAGGAGATCCCATCTATAGCCCTGTTCCGGAGCCTGGAGGGGGGAAGCCATCGGAGGGGCCATCTTCATCAACCTTGTTGTCTCCATGGTGATATGTGAGTAGTTTCTTTAGGACCCATGGGTCCATAGTAGTAGCTAGATGGTTCTCTCTCTCTTGGATCTTCAATACCTTCCCGTTGATCGAGATCAATCTGATGCAATTTTGGGGTGTGTTTGTTGGGACTCAATGAGTTATGGATTTATGATCAGATTGTTCATTGAATATCAATATATCATTGAATCTTTTGAGGTTTCTTTGCTATATAATTAAGTCACATATACGCTTTCTGATCCATTTGTCTTCTCTCGCCAACATTGATGAGTAGTTCTTTAGAGGGACTGATGCATAGTAGTGGGTTCAATCTTGCGGTGTTCTATATCTCAGTGATAGGATGGGGACAAGACATGTATTTGTATTGTTGCCATTAAGGGTAAAACGACATGGATTTATATGAGTAGTTCTTTAGAGGGACTGGTGCATAGTAGTGGGTTCAATCTTGCGGTGTTCTATATCCAGTGATAGGGTGGGACAAGACATGTATTTGTATTGTTGCCACTAAGGGTAAAACGACGCGGATTTATCTTCTTGTTGTATTTCTTTGTCTATATTTATGTCATCTTGCTTATTGCGTTGCTCTATTTCTAATAAACTTAATACCATGCATGCTGGATAGCGGTTTTCACTACAAAAATAAAACACTTCCGTGATGATACGTGTTTGCCACAGTAGGTCACGTTTTCTGTCATGCATGTACATCCATGACGATTTTATGATAGAATCAAGATAGTCATACCTGTGTCGTGACAATACTCAAATTATCATCATGGAAGTGTCTACTTCCATGACGACAATCGGCGTGTCATGGAAGTGGTTTCGTCAACGGTAACTGACACGTAGCATCCACCGTAATGGGTCGCCGTTAAGCTATCGGTTCCGGTTTTGGATTCGATAACCCTATAACAGCCCAAACCAATGGCAATTTTCCACGTGTAAACTTCTCATTGGCCAAAGGAACCACGTGTCAACTCCTCGCCGCGACAGATGTCAGTCGTCCAATGCACAGGAGACGCTCATGATACGTCAACACGTGGCAAGGCCCAATAGTAGCCCATTTAGGTTAAAAGGTCGGGCCTGTCAAAATAAGAGGGTCGGCCCATTACCGGCCTACTTGCATCTGGCCCATTCACAACCACGGCCCATAAAGTTAAGCAAAATCGGCCTGTCAAAGGCCCATCATAAATTTGACACCATCCCGGGCAATCGTCAGATCCAGCCCGTTAACAACCCGCTATGTCTTTGGGCTCAATTGCAGCCTGAGTTACTTTCAGCCTTTTAGCAGCCCATTAAAGAGATGGGTCAATATCCCTACAGGTACGTCTTTCGGCCTTTTGTCAGCCCGTTCGTTACTTGGGCCAATTTCTAGCCCGTTTTGTCTTTCGGCCTGATAGCAGCCCGCACAACAGTTGGGCCTTTGACGGTCCCACCTAACATTGGTCCATTAGCGGCCCACATTCTCCACGGCACAATTCCAGCCCGACCTGACTTTCGGCCTGTCAAAAGCCTATGTTGTACATTGGACCCCTTTTGGCCCAAAACACTTTAGGCTTCTTTATGGCCCGACTTGGAAATGGGCCGAGACATAATTGACGCTTTTTTTGGCCTGTTAGAGGCCAGCGGGCCATCTTCATTAGTGTGGCCCTATCGAGCTTTCAGCCTGTTAATGGCCTGGTAAGAGCCCTTTTTACGATTGGCCCACATTCGAGGATGAAATCCACTATTTCTAACGGGCCTAGTTGATTGGGCCATCTGTGCCAATATGAGCCTGCATAGATTAGGATGCATTAACTAATTAGTTGACAAGCCCAATTAAGGCCCTCTTCGACTATCCACGTTTGTTCTTTCGGATGGCGTTCAGATAATGTTTGGGCGTATTGGCCCCCGTTTCAGCGATAGTTACAGAGAATTATCCTAGTCTACACTACACCCTCTCAAAAACTTACACTATACAATAAAGAGATTAAAGCATAGAAATGAAGAATAATCCTACACTATACAGTAAAGAAAATACAGAATATTACATCCACTAGGCATCATAGTTCGCCACCACTGATAATAAAGCATACACAAACAACAAATTGCATACACTCGGTAAATAAAGCTCATACATCATGGAGGCGCATCAATAGAACTTACCATTTGAACTATAATCTCTTCACAAAATAGGATTTAGCCGGATTTGGATAGCACAAATTTTAGTCTGCAAAATCTCCAACTCCTTTGTGGTTGCCTTAGTGTCTTGTTTCATTTTTTGACTCGTGCATCTGATATCTGCACCTCCAGTCTCAACGTGTTGATTACATGTTGAGACTTATATGCATGTTTTCTTGATACCTCTAGTTGATGCTCTAGAACATCAGAACATTCCAATTCCAAACCATAATCATTTGGTAACGGCCATGCCGCACTGCTTTGAGATCATTGTGCTGATGTCACTTCATCTTGGAATGTTTCTGTAAGTACACATGACTAAGGCAAAAATATAGTTACAACAGTGAAGCGAGCAAGACAAACTATCTTGTACATGGTAAAACAGGACTACAAATAATATACACGTCATGAAGCATAAGCAGGTGATATTTTAAAATTTGTAAAAATGGTAGTCTGTGCATCCCGCACACGGAGATCTCCTTGTAGCTCACCAGCGGAGCATGATGTTGGGGCCAAATCCAAAACACAGACAGGTCACAAATTTATATATATCTTGTGTATAATTAAGCAAGCAGTTAGCCATTCTGTAGCTCGTATTAACTAGCTGGAACATTGTGTGCCATGTTCCAAAAGAGTCTTAGGGAGCATAATGAATTGCAGAGGGATTCACACAATCCTACTGCAGCAAGCAAAACTATGCAATCATTAGCCTCGTATAAACGAGATTGTAAGCCTCGTGCAGTAATAGTTGGTTAATAGACTTCAAAAGCTTCAGACACACTTCGCCAGAGTAATGAAATGGTGAGGCGTTTAATTATGTCAACTAATAGTTATAACCCTACATCAGGCACCATTGTTTGGGCATCTCATTAACTGAGGACAAATAAAGCAATTGAAAAGAGCAATTTAACTATGCCTGAAGCAAACAAGCAATTGAACTGTTGAGTTGGCAGCATGCATACATGCACGCCTCAATAACATCCTTGGCCTAGCTACATTTGAATCAACTGACGTATCGTCTATATAATGGAACAAGTAATGTAACATTGCCCTCTATGAAGTATCTCGACTAGTATGTAATCAAGATCCTACTAATGATAGGGAGGCTAATGATGTGAACATGCGTTTGGTTATGACATTTATGACATCGAGAACCCTACCATAACAGTAAGGAGTTTCTCACTGTTCACTACTATAAGATGTCTTAGATATTTAAATGTAGACTACATCCATACTGAAATGAGTGAACAGACACATTATAATGTGTCTACATACATCTGATTTACAAAAAAAGTTAGAAGATCTTATATTAGTGAGTGGAGGGAGTATTAATCAGTGGCCCAATGACTGGCTTACAGGTGAAGAATCCTACGCAAGCACAATGTGAGACAAATAGGATGTCCTGGTGACTGTAATACAATGACTTATCATAACTGGTTGTACAGGCTCAGTGCTGCTCCTCCTTCTCTTGCAAAGATCCTTCTTAACATCTTGTACTTGGAAATCCTGAATCTTCGCTTCATTGCACCCCCTCTGCAAGGTGACACAAACTAGTTACTGGTATCCTTACATGAAAGATAAATATGCATACTTTCTAGTCTCTGAACAACACTAAAAAATGGGTTTATAACAAAACGAAACCACATAATGAAATCTGCAACATCTCTTGCACACACTTAAATGAGCATTTACTATGTGTGTGCTACGTAAAAACTAGGCATACCTTCAAACTGGGCCTCCAGGTACTCTTGAAGAGCCTAATTTAGTGTACAGGCAAACCTTTATGTCACCTATGAGTTATACAAGCCCCCACTATAGCAGCCCTTAGTGTTTAAATAATTGACAAGCTCTGTTAGGTCAAGAACAGCAAGTAATCAAAGCAAAAAGTTCTAGTATGGCTAGCTGATACAGACAAGCTATTGGACACATGTGTGATCAAGTCTTGCACAACACTGAATTACATATCAAGGAAACAAGCATAGAAGGAGGCTTAAAGACCATCACTTGACTCACCAGATTTAGGAGGCATTTAAACATCATGTGCAACATATGAATTAACATAAACATTGCATATTTCAGACTCTATAATGAAATGCACATGTATTAGGTTATGCCATGTATGATGCCTAAATCTACACTATAGCAGGCAGGAGTGATCATCATTGCACGCAGAATTAAATTGCAGGTTAAAGGCCAGTTCTATTCCACCTTTTGAGAGCTTTTTACTAAAAATTAGCCATAAAAGATGTAAAGAACTCGTTTTCAGTTATGGGCATGGGCTTAAATTATTTCCACCACCAATTCCTTCACAATGAGAAAAAGCTTGGGGGTGGTACTTCCCGTGGAAGCTCACTTAAAATTGAAGGGAAGGGGAATAGTGAAATGACTCTGTTGTGTGCCTATATTACACTCAAAATGCCAGTGCTCACGCCCGTGTAACAACTGACCCCCAAGTAAAAACAAACACACAAGTGTTCATTGCTCTGCCCGCTCGCATCTCCTCTCCTCTTTCCCTCTACCTCGATTCCCTGCCTGCAGCGCTAGGGTTCATCAAGCGAGCCGCCACCACAGGTCCCATCTGGATTGCTCCTCGATGATGCTCTTTCCAGCTAGGCTACATGGCCGGCGGGTAGGGCCCCATCTCCCCGGCTACTCCTCCCTCCAGCTGCCCCTCTCTCTGATCGTCTCTAGCACCTACTCCGCTATAGTCCATCCAACGCTCTACTCCGGTGATCGCAACACAACTATGGTCGACGCCCCACTCCGGCAGAAGGCACCTCGTCCCGCCTCGCTCCTCTTAGGCCGTGGCCTTGAGGTGCTGTTGTGGGATGAGCTCATCCAACAAGGCGAGGATCTTTGATTTTTTGCTAAATTTTCTTTCTGCTCTGCTATATGATGAATTGTTATGAGTTGTTGCTGCTATATGATGAATTGGTATGAGCTGCTGATGTTGTATGCTGAATTGCTATGAGTTGTTGCTGCTGCTATATGATGGATTGCTATGAGCTGCTGCGGCTACGGCTGCTGCTATATGATGAATTGCTATAAGCTACTGTTGTTGCTGCTATTTGATAAATTGCTATGAGTTGTTGCTGCTATATGACGAATCGTGATGAGCTGTTGTTGTGTGATAAATTGCTATGAGCTGATGCTGCTGCTATGTGATGCTTTCAGTTGGTGCTGCTATATGATAATAACCAGCCACTTGGACCATGGAATTTTGATAAATCATGGTTCTTCATTTAAATTTAGGCAATAGGTTCTTCACTTAAATCTAGGTAATGGGCTCTGTTTGGAAGACATTGACCAAAATAGATTGTGCTAAGCAGATGGTATCTTCGTATTTGCATTTTGAACAAATAATGATGGTATGTTTTCCTATCATATTAGTTACTGCAATGGGTTCAATTCGTAATGTTTGCAAGTCAAACTAAAGAACCTATTATCACTGATGAAATTGACAAAATGAAATGAAATCTAGACTTTTCACTGATCATAGCATAGATAAGCTGAAGAAGCAGGCAATGAAAAGAACGGGTTGGCTTATTATCTTGAGCTTATATTCAAAGGAGCCTATTTTCTTAGGATAACTACAAGTAATTGTCCCTAAGAACCCTGACCAACAGCACTGACATACAAATAACATGTCACGGTGATTGCAATGGAGTGACCTACCATACCATGTTGTATAGGCTCACCCTCCTATTTTTGTGATGTTCCATGAAAATGCCACATACATCTTGTACTAAGAAATCTTGTACTTTTTCACTGCGGCACCCCATCTGCAAGTTGACACGACTAGTTAGAGATATCTCCACATGATAATATATTGCATATCCCTTGCACATATTTAAACAACCATTTAACGATTGTGTGCGTCGGCATAAACTAGCCATGACTTTGTGTACTGGACTTGCAGACACTCTAAGGGAGCCTAATTTAGTGCATTGGAATTCCTTCATGCCACCTATGATTTTGTGTAATGTATGATGTCTACATCTCTAATTTAGCAGCCAATGCTGGAAATCATTGGCTGCGCAAAGGGATTACTAGTCGGAAATCCTAACAAAGCACACTAGCAGGCACACAACAATACAAGAGAGAGACGCACTTACAAGATCATAGCAATGCCTCAGTATAGGATCTTGGTTGGCCAAGGTGTTAGATCCAGAAGAAACATCGTCCTCATAGTTCTTGCCAGCTCCATAACATGTAACAGTGACCTGTTAGTATATTTGA
The DNA here is from genome assembly GCA_963921465.1 of Triticum timopheevii. NCBI lineage: Eukaryota > Viridiplantae > Streptophyta > Magnoliopsida > Poales > Poaceae > Triticum > Triticum timopheevii. Next base: position 354,771,856 of record OY997264.1, read on the forward strand.
AGTACATCTGGCAGGTGATGCTGGACGAGTTTAAAGGTGACCGCACCTCTACCGCGGTGGGTGCTTGGCATTGTGCCAGACGGTGGGAATCAGGTTAGAAACGTCAAGGGTGATGACTCTGCGCTAGCTGTTGAGGTCCGATAAGGAGATCTAGGAACGTGGAGGAGGGTGTTTGTGGAGCGGCTCCAGTAGAATGAACTATGGTGTGGACGAAGTGGATCTGAGGCCGCGGACGAGGGCGTCAGTGAAGCTGTTGCCATGGTTGTGTTGAGGATGGTGTCGATGATGCGGATCTGGGGCCATGGACGAGGGTGTCAGAAGCTGCTCCGATAGGTTGGACGAGGGTGTCGACGAAGCGGATCCGAGGCCGTGGACTTGGGTGTTGGCAAAGCGGCTCCGGTAGGGTTGAGAATGGTATAGACGAAGCTACCCCAATAGGGTTGAGTATGGTGTCGGCGAAGCAGCTCCGGTAGGGTTGAGAACAGTGTCAATAAAGAGGATCAGAGGCCTTCAACGGGGGCATCGGTGGGGCGGCTCCGGGGGTGTGGATGAAGCGGCTCTAGTGCGGAGTACGAAGGAGCCACTGTAGATGCACTGCGGTTGGCGAGAGTACCGGCGAAGCAGATCCGGCGCCATGGACAAGGCCGACACTGAATGGGCTATGGTACAATGGTGGATGAGCAATCTATTTGTTTGTAGGGGAGGTGGGAGGGTTAGATGCAGCCGCAGAAGCAGATCTAGTGAGGTGGATGACGCTGGCAGTGAATGGGCTCTGGTACGCTGGTGGATGAGCAGTCTGGGGTTTCGAGAGGGAAGGGGTAGAATGGCCGACGAAGTACGAACGGCGTGATGTAAGATGCTTTGGTGCTATGGAGTAGTCGTATTTGCGGGAAGGGAGAGGAAATGGGGGTGCCGTGTGGTGGGGAACCCGAAAGTTACCAAAGCAACCCCGACCTATTATGTAAATGAGGGCCGTATTGTAACTATTGTTCTCCGTGCACCAAGGACAAAAGGGGAATTTCGCATGCTAAAGACTAGCTTGCGGAAATTTTAGAAGGAGGTGGGAGATTTGGCCGCCCGCGGGATCGTTCGTATCTAGTCTCAACTAATTTTGGACAGTGCTAGTGGGAGGCCAGTCATGTGAGACTTTGTACACGGGCACACGTAAGCAGTGAATGGTATGAAGTCCACCCAGAAAAAGAGATAATAACTTCGGATGATGCAACGATAACTTCTTACTATCACACGGGCGCGACCGATCGTACGGGTGTAACTGAGGCGCGTTCATAAAAAACGGAGCAAACGCTCAGCCTATGTATTTCTCCTCTAAATATATAATTTTGTGCCATTGGTTATTTATTTTAAACACAATGCATTGACGTGTTAATTATATTCATATTGGATAAGTGGATAATATAGATGCGCAAAAGAAATGGATATTATAGTCCGCTACTTAAAAGTGTTACCTCATATGATTACATGGCCTCCATTTCATAAATTGCAGTACCAGTTGAATTCACATATGAATATTACATATATTGCTTCATAATAGAACTTTAAATCATCCCAGAGTAATGAATTTGATTGCAAATCTCACAATGGTGCATGTACATGGTAACTACAGTGGTTGTTTGAAGAAATTATAACTTTGGCATGCACGATTGAAAAAGACTATTTGAGAAAAAATGTGATATGTGAGTGTCCAATCTTTATAGCGTTCAATCGATATTGTATCTTCAGCCAAGATACGAAGTAGATATTGATTATGTTCAAGTGATGCACGTCCACGATCGCTAGATAGTGATACGTGAATGAATTGTGCAATCTCTCACACACGCATACATATCTCATTTCTCTGTGGGCATCTGAATTGCACACACGCACTTCGTGTATTTCGCTCCCTCCGTCAAGGTTATAATTCGTCTTTCTACCCTGTCCTACAAGTCCCTCACACAAAAACACACATGCACTCTCTGTTGAACACGCCCACCCCTTTAATTCCGCCCACCCACCGCCACTCATGTCTCAAAGTATAAGTATGTCTTGCAAACATATCCGTAAGGTTAACTCGAGTCCCAGAACCATATGAATACATACAATGGGATTCCAGCAGAGCACCTTTTGTTTTGAGATTTCACTCACACACACACGCGCGCGCACGCGCACTTGCACTCACACACATTATTTCTCTTTTCATTTTTTCCCGGCACTTGCATGCACACCACTTTGTTTATCTTCGTGATGTTTTAACTATGCCTCGCACACATGCTAATGCTATATACCTATCCCTTAATATAGATATGTAACACACAAACTCCTTCTCCCTATCTCTAAGTGTCACTTGCACCCACTACAAAAAACCATTTCCGTGATGATACGTGTTTGTCACAGTAGGTCACATTTTTGTCATGCATATACATCCATGATGATTTTATGACAGAATCAAGATAGTCATACGTGTGATGTCGTAGAAGTGTTCCATGACAATACCAAATTATCATCACGGAAGTGTCCACTTCCGTGAAGATAAATGGCGCGTCATGGAAGTGCTTTCGTCAAAGTAACCGACACGTGGCATCCACCGTAACGGGTCGCCGTTAAGCTATCGGGTTCTGGTTTGGATCTGATAACCCGTTAACGGCCCAGACCAATGGAGATTTTCCACGTGTAAAATCATCATTGGCTGGAGGAAACACGTGTCGGCTCCTTGGTGGGCCAGATGCCGTCCGTCCAATGGAGGAGACGTGCCTATGATACGTCGACACGTGGCAGGGCCCAACAGAGGCCCATATAGGTTAAAAAGGTTGGCCCAATCAAAGGCCCGTAGTATTTACTCAGGTACTAGTGGGCCAGCCCGCTAACGGCCTGTTTAAACATGACCCATTTACGGCCTGAAGCCAGATCTGGCCCATTAATTGTTCGCTGAATATTTGGGCCCAATTACGACCCGGTGACATTTCGGCCTGTTAGAGGCCCGATGTAGACATGGGCCCATTTCAGCCCGGTGTGTCTTTCGGCCTGGGAATGGCCCGTGCTGCCCATGGGCCATATATGGTCTGACGCGACATCCGGCCCTCTAACGGCCCGTGATCAAGGTGGCAACTGTTCAACCCAACATGACTTTGGGCCTGTTAAAGGCATGTCGCATAATTCAGCTCGTTGATGCCTCTACTAAGCTTTTGGTCTCTTAAAGGCCCATGATATCACTGGGCCAACTAAGGCCCGAGATATGTTTCGGCCTGGTAATGGATCGTCATATAACTAGGCCCACAATGGCCCGGTCTACATTTCAGCCTGCTGAAGGCCCGTTGACGACTAGTGAAAATTGAGGCCCAACATGCATTTCGGCCTGCTAAAGGCCCATGGTTTCTTCTGGGCCGTAATAGGCCAACAGAATATTCAGCCTGTTAATGGCCCAAAGCTACATGGGCCCAACTAAGCGCTGGGCCATTAAAGGCCGAACTAAACTTTGGGCCGAATATAGGCCCGTGTAAGTTATGGGCCTGGCGCAAAGTCTGAAGGCCCCAATGGCCTTTCAGGCCCAAGAAAGTTGTAGGCCGACCCAATTGTGGCCCACTAAAATGCAGGCTCATTAGAGGCGAATGTTTCGGCCCGGTCGACTACATCAGATTTTCGCCCTTTTTCAGATAGCGAAAGATGGCATATACGGTAACTAGTAGGATTCAGAACAAACCTACTCTATACAATAAAAAAACTATGACATAGTAACTTAGAATAAACCTACACTATACAGTAAAGAATTTATGGTATATTACATCCACTGGGCATCCAAGTTCGCCGGCAGTGATAATAAAGCGCAACGAAGAAGCGGATTACAAAAATTGGGTGCCATTGCAGTGTAACAAACTAATACTAAACCAAGACCACTTCCAAGACAGTTCAAGAAAGGTTAGCCTTGCACGGGAACTACTGCGCAAGCTGCTGAGCAAGGCTATGAGACCGGCCTAGCATGTCGGTCATAGCTTCCAGGTGTAGCTGTTTAGCAATGAGGTTCTCATTGGTGTTCTCCGCAATCTTTCTTAGAGATAGGACTTCAAGTTGAAGTTGAGTTGCAGAATGCCTTTCTGCTAGAACTTGGGACCGACGAAGTTGAACTGATTCAGACAGCAAATTTCGAGCTTGTCTGACTGCTAGTCTCAAGTAACTTGAACACTGCATCAAGACAAGACTTTGGGGTTGTCTCGCTATCTTCAAGATGTTTTGCCTTCTTTGCTGCAATATATGTTGGGTTTGTCTCACAGCCTTCAGCAGACTTCTGCATGCCATCAGGCATATCATCCTGAAACAAGGAGAGAGATGTCAGGTTGTGCACGTGTATAAACAAAGATGGTAATTGTGCTGTCAATTTCATCGAATTTCAAATTAAAAAAATAAAGAGTAAGTTCAAAATATCAATAGCATAATTTGGCATTGTTCATAATGCGGGGAGCTTCACCACACTACTGGATTACCATGTCAACAAAACAAGCATAGATGAAGGGCAAAGACAATCATTGTATCTATTTTGGTTAATGTGCATGGCATGTTGTTCATATCATCAACCACATCAGTAAGATAAAACATGAGATGACAAGGTGCAAACCTGGGCTGCTTCACCACACACTGGATTATAGATCCATAAAAACAAGCATACATATAGGGAGTATTGAGTAATGTGCATGTTATGAATAAGTGTAACATCCCAATTTTCAATTTGGATGTTATACATGGAACATCATATGCATATCATATTTATTCTTGCATTTGGTTGAGATCCTAGAAATCTTAAGCAACTCAAGGACCCAAGGAGAGAGTTGGAGGTTTCACAAAATTCATATTTGAATTTATTTCAAATTTGAAGAAAGGATCAATTTGATTTTATTATTTTTCTCTCCAATTATTTCCAATAATAAAAATATATGAGAGAAAATAATATGCCTTCTTCAACCCAAGAGAAATATTGGAGAAAGAATTTAAAATCAAATTATGATTTTATTGGCATTTTATTCGCTATTTTATTTGAACTAGAAAAATATTGCATTTTTGAAAATTGCATCTTAGTCCAGAAATATGTTCATCTTGTCCTAAATATTAGGTTGGACGGTGAAAATTGTTTCTAGAATTTCTAGATTTATTTTATTTTATTAGGATTTTTCTTTCGGGCGAAAATTGTTAAAAAGAAAACTTCCCGCCTGACTAGGTCGAAGGCCAAGCCGAGCAGGCCAGCCCGCAGCTGCGCCGCCCTCCTCCTCCGACTCGGGACCGGAGTCCCGAGCGCGCCCGCCGCCGTCGCCGTGTCCGGCCTGGACACGGGCACCGCCGCCCCCTCCTGCAAGCCACCGCCGCCTCTCCCCCCCATTAAATAGCGACCCCGGGGCCCCTTGGACCCCGAGCAAACCGTCGCCACCATCCGCCGGAGTCGTCTTTTTTTGACAGAAAGACTGTAAGGGAACCCCCTACAGTATAATTGGTGCAACAAACCCAAATTGCAAGTACCATGCCTTGAACCTGGGTGGGTGGGAAGGCATCAGCCCCTTCCCACCACTAGGCTATGCCTTAGTCCGCCGGAGTCGTCGCCTCGCCGTCTCATGAGAAACCATCGCCGACCCCGCCGGTCGCCAGTTTTTAGGTAAAAACCTAGATCATTTTTTAGGGTTTTGTCGGTTTATTTCGGTCCTTCGGTTTTAGATCATTTTTTGGGTTCGTTAATTAGCGAACGTTCTCTGATTCGTTTATTTTAACGAATAGTATTCATTAGATTTGTTCTATTAGCGAACGTTCGCGTAGTAGGATTTTTCTTTTTAGTTTATTTTCGGCCAGGGACCTATCCGCGAATAGTTTTATCACGATTTAGCCCCTGATCTTTAAACTAGCATAACTTTTTATTCGTTGATCCAAATTAGATGAAACCAGCGCCTAAATCTTCGTATTGTTCTGTTCTTTCCAATTAACCAACTTAAATATGATTTTAGTACTGTAAACTTTGAGTTTAATCCAGATTAGTAAACGATCTTGTTTCATTCGTATTTTGAGTTTGGTTGCTCCGTTTGAGTTGAATCTTTTTGCAAATCATAGCTAATCACATTTGCCTACTGTTAAGATCTAATCCACATGATAATAATCCTATTAGGTTTGACTTTTGTTAGTTTAAGTCATTTGCTTGTTTCGTGTTCGATTTGGATCTTTTCTCGGGTTTTCTCGTGTTTCGTTTGAGTGATTGCTTATGTATGCTATTGTTTGTCTACGCTAGATTACCCGGAGTGCGAAGCTTGTTAATATTAATCTCTAGAGTTTGTAGATCATCAACAAGGCAAGTTACACTTTGATCGTACTCTTTTATACCCAGTTTTTACTATGCATTAGTTCTGCCCCTCGAATATTTGCATGAGTAGGATTGGGAACATGTGGTTTTGGTTGTAGTACTTGAGGTAGGAAACTAATACCTATTTATCACCTTGGGAATATACATTATGCTTATTTATTGCTTAGCATGCTCGTAGGCGGGGATTGGATCGTGATTCACACATGGAAGTTGAGAGTTATTTAATCATGGATAACATTAAGGTGATAACTTTAATATACAACTGGGTGGATTGGTTGAGGCACCTGGGGAACCCGGTGTTGCCTGTTTTTGGGAAATCCCGGAGTACCCGTGTGATTTTTCCTACGGAATGCCACCCAGGCTCAAAGGGATCATAATATTTTTCATGCTGGAAACTTCCATGTGTAGCCACAAGCCATCATGGGCTCTGGCATAGTTGAGTAAGTTGCGTGAGCTCTTGAAGAGGTGGACTAGCAGATGTAGGGGAAAGTAGGTGTACCGGTCCGCCCGGAGTAGAGAGTTAATGCTTCAGAAAGACTATGTCTCGATCATCCGATCATGGATGCGGTCGAGTCTTGTGGGGAAAAGTGCGCAAACCTCTGCAGAGTGTATAAACTAATCATGGTTAGTCGTGTCCCTGGTTATGAACATCTTGAGTATCTAGTACTTGAATCTATTGATGTGATCTCAACACGTTACTTTAATTAATTTGATTTAGGTTAATGATGATACTTTTAATTGGGATTTGAGTTGGGGTTACCTTCTCAAATATTGGGCAATATGGGAGTAGTTAAATAAATTTATTCCTTTGCTGTAGGGAAAAATTAGCTTTATGCAAAAATCATAAACTTACAGCCTCCACCAGCCAAATATTGCATGTAGATATAGTTCTTGCATTTCATTGCTTTACAGTGTAACTTTGTCAGCATATTCAATGTGCTGACCTACATGGTTGCAACGTCTCATGTTGTAGACTACCCAGATGACGAATAAGGTGCGATAGGTTGTTGTTTTGCACTCAGCTATGCCATTGGAGTTGATGGACTCATTTACTTGCGAAGCTTCTGCAATTATCTAGTTTAGATGGCCTTCAGCCATGATATTTTTTGTGTAATCATACTCTTTATGAGGACTCGATGTAATAAGTGTGTGATTGAAACTCTATTATAATTCCTCGAGTATTGTGCGTGTCAGCACTACCGATCCAGGGATGACACTGATGCACAAAGACTTGACCTTTGAGGTCTGGTCGCTACAAGATGGTATCAGAGCACACGTTGACTGTAGGACGTAACCACTAGAATGAGCCACATGATTTCTCTTCTCCACTCATTTCTAATTCTCCTCTCTTTCTACTCTATAGATGGTGGATCCCAGGAACAAGTTCACTCAGCCGGATGACGACACCCCTTTCGAAAAACACTTGAAGGAAGTCACTAAGTATTTGAACATCAGACTACCAAGCTTCACGGGGACTTTCTCTACATCAGTACCGGAAGAGGAGCGCTGGATGATCAAAGTCTGGGTACCTGGGAGGACATTTGCGCCAACAACGGAGCCTATTGATTTCTACCTGGATGCACCAAGCTGGAGTATGGGAAAGAGCATGGCAGCACATATCAGCTTTGGACGTATATGTGAGGTGTATCACAAGGAGCTAGAGAATACCATTTACCAGATATGTGGCCGCCGAGATGACAAATGGGAGATGATTCGTACCAGCGGGGATGGATCAATTGCAGGCTACATTCAAGAGATGGGAGATCATATCCGTCGATAAGAGAATCAAAAAATTATACACATGAAGAAAATCAAGAAACTGGTGAAGAGAAACAACAATCTAGAAGAGGAACTCAAGTCTACACGCGATGGATACGAGGAAGAGATTGCCGTACTACTGGAGAAGCATGAAGACCTGAAGAGGAAGATGGGAATATCAGTGGAGAATATCAAGCGAGCAACAGAGATCCGTTCAGAGGACTACATCATCCTGGACGACACCGACACGGATAGTGATGCAAATGATGACAGCGATGACGACTACGTTGACGAAGCTGGAGCACATATTATGGAGTCTTCCTCTGATGAAAATTTCTAGATGACCACCATTGTAACTAGTGTATTTCCCTCCAAGTAGTTAGCAACGATCGAGTTTGTAATCATAGGTTAGACTGATTGTGTGATCTTGTGTGCTATTGAATGAAGCGAAATTGATTGTGTTTGTCTCATGAGCATTATGGGTAGTGAATCTCTCTTAGACGTCATTCTATTCTATTTTCTCACCCCTTCTAACCCATCAGATGCCTCCGAGACATGACAATGGATTTGCCTTCACACCGGAGCTCACTCAGTTGATCTAGCAGCAGAATGCCTTGATGCAGCCAAGGCAACAACAACAATAACAACCCACCACCACCCCCCTATTGATCACCTAGCCTGCTTTCTAAGGTTGAATCCGCCGGTGTTCTCTAGTAGCACCGAGCCAATTGTTGCAGATGATTGGCTCTGCAAGATTGGAAGAGAGCTGACCACTGCAGAATGCACAGATGCGGAAAGAGTGCGTTTTGCCGCGCATCAGCTTGATGGACCCGTAGCATCTTGGTGGGAGAATTTCACAGCCACTTACCCCATTGACACTATTACATGGGATCAGTTTCAGCAGGCTTTCCGCACTGCCCATGTCTCAGCAGGAGCTATGAGCATGAAGAAGCACGAGTTTTGCAACTTGCGCCAAGGAGGACGTACAGTGGACCAACATGTGGATGAGTTTAGCAAGTTAGCATGCTATGCCCCTGATGCCGTAGCTATCAGATTTCGAGTTCCGGCAGACCCTCAAGGTTCGAACTCTGGGGTGCACGCGGAGATCACACCTACTACCTGCCCACGTCTCGTCGCCTCGCAAGGATCTAAACTACACAAAGAACAACACAAGGGACACGAGGTTTATACTGGTTCGGGCCACCATTGTGGTGTAATACCCTACTCCAGTGTGTGGTGTGGTGGATTGCCTCAGGGGCTGATAATGAACAGTACAAAGGGAGAACAGCCTCGCGAGGGGTTGTTCTTGAGCTGGTGCGATGAACTGCTTGGGTGAGTTCGGTCGCTTCTCTCTCTCTCTCTCTGGTCGATCTCCAGATGTCTCTAGATGTCTCCAGATGTCTCTAGATGTCTCTACCCCGTGGGTGGCTAGTCCTATTTATAGGCGGAGGCCCTGGGCCTCTTCCCAAATATTGAGCGGGAAGGACGCCAATAATTGGCCATTTTGAAGGGGAACATCTAGTACACTCATCCTGGCTAAAGTCGGTCCTCGCCTGCAAAAGACTCTGACGATGACGCCGGTTTGGGCTCCACGATGACCTCCATCCTGCCGCTCTGCTGGTCTTGGTCTTGTTGCACTGAAATGGTTGCCTTTGCTTGATACTCTCGCCTGCGCTTGTCCCCTTTGCACCAAAGAGGAAACAAGGACTCTGCGCGGGCTGGCGCCCGCCTAGCGCCCGCCTGGCTTCAGTCGTCATGGCTTGCGTCACGGGCACCTCGTGAGGTACCCCGCCTTGATCTCTCCGCCCCCTCGCGAGCCAGCCTGATGAGGCTGTGCCCGAGGGAGCCTCCTGTCGTCCGCCCTGCGAGGCTTGGCCCCCCGCGAGGGTCTTGAGCATGCGTTGATGAAGATGGGCCATACTGGGCCACTCCCTGAGCCACACCGCAGGCCGCAGGCAGGCAAGTCTGGGTACCCCCGTTCCCAGAACGCCGACAGTAGCCCCGGGCCCAAGGCGCGCCTGGACTTGGCTTAGCACGGAAGCGAAGGGGCAAGTGTGAAGCACCGCGGGCCCCAACAGCCTGCGGCCTTGGGCGCCGCGTGGTGGTTGATTGGACGTGGGCGTCCCTGCTCCCCACGACGCCTCGGCAACTGCACGAATTGACAAGTCCTTGCATGCAAAATGGGTCATGATTACCTGTGATCGTGGAGGCCGGCGATTGGCCTCCCCCGGCTATATGTACGGAACGACGCGAGCCTTTCCAGTCCATCTCTTCCTGGTACTCTCCGTATTCTTCTTTGTCCTCGCTCCATCATACACCAATGGCACCAATCCGTCGGTTTTCTGCCAAAGAGAAGGGGAAGGCCCCCCGAGAGGGTCCCGCTTCCACTGAATAAACGGCCCGTCTCTTGCCGCGGAGAAGGGGGTGCTCGGCAGGAGGTGTCGAGGCCATGGTTTGAGCGGCCGCCGCCTGGGTTCCCATTGCCCTTGTACGCCCGGATCGAGGGTCCTGAAGGCGCAGGCGCCATCGCTGCCGGCGGATTACGGCGGTGCGCATAGTTCCTCCTGGAGTTCACACCAAGGGCTCCTCTCGCGAGCTCGTGCTTCACGCCGCCATGTCTCCTTGGTCTTGGATTCGCCTTCCTCCCTCCTTCACCTTCGAAATCCCGCCGAGGGGGCCTATCGAGCTTTGGCTGCAGCATGCCGACTGCAGTACCCCTACGACCGAAGCGGAGGTCGAGGTCGTCACTCCAGGCAAGGTCTACATGACCCGTGGCTGGGGCGAGATCGCCCGTGTCTGCAAGACGGGTGGCGCCCTCGTAATCCATCTCGAGTACGATGGCACCTCCCTGATGTTCTTCAAGGTCTTCGACGCGGAAGGACGCCGGCTGGAATGCTACCCCGAGAAAGGCGGCCGGGGCCCTGCCGTGGCGAGGACTAGGCTCGCCAATCGCTCCCCCAGCAGCTCCTCAGGCAGCGGAGGTGCCGGAGGATCCAGCGACTCCGCCGAGCTCTTCGCGACTCCGGATACGAGCGACAACAGCTACGAGCCCCCGAGCTCACATCGCGCTCAGAGCAGGGCGGGCTCGTCAGGCCGCCGTCGCCACTGATCTGTATGGGGTTGGTGCCGGTGCCTAACGGCCCACTGTTGATGATGGCGTCTCTTGCGGAGGCGCGTGTAGTTAGCGCTCTTTAGGATTTGCTCCTTTTGTTCCCTGCGAGGAATCAAAGAACGCACTCCGTGGGGGTTTGTAAGGTGCCTGTAGTTCCATTTGTTAATACGATCCTTATCGTGAAGCGGTGTGAGATGCTCGTCCCGTCTTAGCTTAGTTCCTCCTTTCGAACCTCGCGAGGACTTGATGCTCTGCGCTGACAGGTCCCGGTCCCAAGGCAAGCTTCAGCCGTCGCTGGTATGCCAGGTCGTGATGCCGTGGTCAAGGCCAGGAGGTGAGCGGCCTGGGGTCCAGTAAGAGCCCCTGAGTCGCGATGCTCAGGAGGTCCCCTTTAGCGCTCAAGCATCCATCATTCGGTGAGAAAGGAGCCCGACGTTGCCAAAATAGGATTGCATTAGGTGCGAGGTCGGTGCTGCGATAGCTAGTATTTCCGGAGGATGACTTATCTCGGGAGTCAGAAGCCACTCCTTGGCGCGGCGCCAGGCCCGCGCATCGGCAGCCGAGGAGTTGCCTGGCGAGGTCCCCTCGTGCCTCTTCCCTCTCGCCTTTGCTTCCCTTTGTGCTCTACGTCATCAGGTCCCGGCCCTCGAGCTAGCTCAGCCGTCGCTGGTATGCCAGGTCGCGATGCCGTGGACAAGGCTAGGAGGTGAGGGCTGGAGAGCTAGTAAGAGTCCATGAGTCGTGATGCTCAGGTACCCCCCTTTAACGTGTAAGCGGTTCACGCGAGCGAGAGAGAAGGAGACGCTGCGAAGGCCTCGCCCGACGCTGCTCCTTAAAGAGATCCTGCAAGCTCATCACAAGAAAAACGAGAGTTTGCCGTTACAGTTGTCAGCCAGCTGCTAGTTGCTCTGGAAGGGTGACGAGGCACTGAAGGCTTGGTGAGGTGGCGCCTTGCGGGGTTGCCGCGGCCAGAGCTTAGCCATTCAGGTTCGTTGACGTTGCAGGGACGGACCCATGCGCAAGTGTCGTGCCGTTAGGGAGCAGCCCCATCAGTTGGTGTCAATCGAGCGGGCGATTAAGTCAAGCACGTTAAGCATGAAGGAGCAAATCCATTTAGATAGGCGCAGAAAAAGGCGAACACCACTGGGTCGGACCCGAGCGACTTGGGGATGATGCAGCCCGAGGGGCGTCCTCAATAAAGTAAGCTAAAAACATGAACCAAAGGGATACGTGCCGCAGGGACGGACCCACGCGGCCTGGGAATGATGCAGCCCCGGGGGGCGCTCCCAGCTGAAAATGAAACTCGAAGGATGTCACCTGATGATGTTGAAGATGAAGGGATGCTGAAGTAGCGGACGGCACGTGCTGCGGAAGCCGATCTTTACGAGCCCCCAGGCCCAGGAGCCTCGGGAGGCTCCGGAGGCGCTGGCGGCTCCTCGTGGACCATCTCCATCTCCGCTAGGACTGTGGAATGCCTGGCCGCTTGAGACTCCAGGATGCTCCTCATGAGGCGCTGACGCGCAGCAGCCGCGTTCCGCAGGCCGTAAGGCATGCGAACATAGCTGTGGGGTGGACCTTCGCAGCGTCCCACGCGTGAGGGCCAGAGGCGCTCCTGAGAGGCGGCTCGGTTGAGTCCTTTTAGGTCGATGCAGACGCGCAGCCCACCATCCTCGCCTGGATGGGGAGCTACGGCGGGTGAGCGGCGGCTGCCACTCATGACTCTTGACTCCTGCAGCTCCTGAATGATCTCGTTGACGAACTCCTGAGGGTTTGGCCCTCCTTGCCTTGCTCCTCCCCGAGGGAAACATGCTTTGAAACACGCCTCCAAGTGGTGCCCGAGCGCCTCCCTCGTGATCTTAGCAAAATCGATGGCCCTCCAGGAGAGAGCCCCCGAGCCTTGCTCGAGGAGGGCGCCGGGCGCGCCTTCCTATGCGACAGAAGGAGGCGCCCCATGAATGGGCGCGGATCCTGAGGGGCCTGCCTCCCGAGGGTTCGGACCAGGCGATGTCTTCTTCTTCTTAGAGACAGCCTCGGGAAGCCTTCCAATCCTGTGATCTGGGTCTTCAATTGACACGGCTTGAAAAGCACGCTCCAGAGAACACACAACATCCCTCTCTTCACAAGGCACCGTGATGACTCCACCGCTTCCTGGCATCTTGAGGACATTGTAGCCATGATGAGTCACGACCATGAACTTGGCCAAAGCTAGGTACCCAAGGATGGCATTGTACGGCAGGCGAATGTGCGCGACATCGAAGTGAATGAGCTCGGTGCGGTAGTTGTCGCGCTTCCCGAAGGTAACAGGAAGGTGGACCTGCCCTACCGGAACCGTGGAACCATCAGTGACTCCTGAGAAAGGCTTGGTTGGCTGAAGCTGATTGTATGGCACTCGGAGATTGTTGAATGTCTCGACGGATAGGACACTGAGCCCCGCTCCGCCATCGATGAGGGTCCTGGTGACTTGCACATTGCTGATGATTGGGGAACAAAGCATCAGGAGGACTCCAGCTGTGGCCGCGCACTTGAGCTGATCCGCTGAGCTGAACGTGATGGCGCACGCTGACCACCTGAGAGAGGTGTGGCCTCGAGCTTGGGAAGGACTGCATTCACTTCGCGAGCAAACTGCTTGAAGATGCGTTGAGAGGCCGGGGCCTGAGCGCCGCCCAAGATGCAAGCGATTGCGCGTGGCTCCTGGAAGCCTCCAGCCCCCTCATCCTGATGATGGTCTTCATTCCTCCTCGGCTGTGGCGGCAGAGGAGGGACGCCCGCATTGCCTAGTGGGCGATCCTCGCGAGGCTGGTCCCTCCAACCTCCCTCGCGAGGCTGGTCCCTCCAACCTCCCTCCCGAGGCTGGTCCTGCCAGCGGTCCTCGCGAGGTCGGTCACGCCACCCTTGGTGAGGGCCACGGTCTTCCCATCGTCCTCCACTTCTTCCTCCTCCTCGGCCATAGCCCCGGTCGTTGCGCTCAGGGCGTCGGCCGGCACGCACGTCCCGCACGACCCTGAGCTCTTGGCATTCGTTGGTGTTGTGGGTGTGGAGGTCGTGGTACACGCAGTACCGTCTGCCCTTGGATGACTCAGGCTGATCCCTGCCTCGCTTGGTGTCCGGTTCTACTGCAAGCACGGCAGCCCCCTTGCGCTTCACGTCCTTGACCTTGGGCTTCTTCTCTTCTGGGTCGGCAGCTGGCAGCTCAAGGAGGGAAAGGCACCCTTCCTCAGCCCTAGCGCACTTGGTCGCCAAATTGAACAGCTCCAGGGAGGTGCATAGGTCTTCATGAATCGCAAGCTCCTCCTTCATCTTGACGTCACGCACGCTGTCGGAGAAGGCTGAGATGATGGCCTCCTCAGACACCCTGGGAATCTTAAGGCGAGCGTTGTTGAAACGCTGGATGAACTTCTACAGGGTCTCTCCCAGCTGCTGCTTGATGCGGTGCAAGTCGCTCATGGCCGGGGGCCGGTCGCGGGTGCCTTGGAAGTTGGCGATGAATCGAGTGCGCATCTAGTCCCAGGAGGAGATCGTGCCAGGAGCGAGGTTCAGGAGCCAGGTGCGGGCACCGTCCTTGAGCGCCATGGGAAACCAGTTCGCCATGACCTTCTCGTCCCCGTTGGCGGCTTCAATGCCCAGCTCATAGAGCTGGAGGAACTCAGCAGGGTCCGCCGTGCCATCGTAGCGCGGGGGCAGATCTGGCTTGAACTTGCCCGGCCAGGCCACGCTGTGCAGCTCGGCGGTGAAGGCACGGCAGCCTGCAGTGGCCGCGGGAGGCCTTTGGTGACGGAGAGCTTGATCTTGGAAGTCTCCGTGCGCTGCTGCCAGGAGCAGCGCGGGGTCTTGGCGCGCTGGAGCAGGAGCGCGTTCGTGCCGGGCCGGAGCGGGGAGCACACGGGAAGCTTCTTGGGGACGAGGGATCTCTTGGCAACTCTTCTCTTGCTGTGTTGGCGCCGGACGGAGCGGGTTCCGTCCAGGGGCCACGCGCCTTGGGGCCAAGGCGCTTTCTTGAGGGGGAGGTGGCTGAGGCGCCCCTGGAGCTTCGTCGCCCGCGCAGGGCGGGGCGCGGGGCAGTGAGAGGGACGGCACAGGGGAGCCCCCAGCAGCGCTGATGAGCTCGGTGATGCGGGCGAGCCACTCGTCGTAGAGGTCGTCGACGGGACGGTAGTGCAGGAGCTCCCACGCCAGGAGCAGTGCGGCGTGCGCGTCCGCAGGAGCGCGACGGGCATGGGACGAGGAACCGGCTGGAGTCAGCGACGGGTTGGCGGTGCGGCCTTCTCGCTGCACCGAAGGATGCAGGGACGACGCCTGCTGCTCGTTCCCCGCCGGGCCGGTGGCGGCGTTGACGGCAGGCGACGGGGAACGGCGGGGGTGCCCGCCGACGGGAGCTGTCTGGGCGACATGAGTGGCGAGAGTGGCGCGGCACTCGGCGCGGGCTCGACGAGCGTCTGACATGGATGCGACGGGCAGCGAAACACGGGGCGACGAAAGGCGGATCCGGTGCACCCCTACCTGGCGCGCCAAATGTCGGATTTCGGGTTCCGGCAGACCCTCAAGGTTCGAAGTCTGGGGTGCACGCGGAGATCACACCTACTGCCTGCCCATGTCTCGTCGCCTCGCAAGGATCTAAACTACACGAAGAACAACACAAGGGACACGAGGTTTATACTGGTTCGGGCCACCATTGTGGTGTAATACCCTACTCCAGTATGTGGTGTGGTGGATTGCCTCAGGGGCTGATAGTGAACAATACAAAGGGAGAACAGCCTCGCGAGGGGCTGTTCTTGAGCTGGTGCGATGAACTGCTTGGGTGAGTTAGGTCGCTTCTCTCTCTCTCTGGTCGATCTCCAGATGTCTCTAGATGTCTCCAGATATCTCTAGATGTCTCTACCCTGTGGGTGCCTAGTCCTATTTATAGGCGGAGGCCCTGGGCCTCTTCCCAAATATTGAGCGGGAAGGGCGCCAACAATTGGCCATTTTGAAGGGGAACATCTAGTACACTCATCCTGGCTAAAGTCGGTCCTCGCCTGCAAAAGACTCTGATGATGACGCCGGTTTGGGCTCCACGATGACCTCCATCCTGCCGCTCTGCTGGTCTTGGTCTTGTTGCACCGAAATGGTTGCCTTTGCTTGATACTCTCGCCTGCGCTTGCCCCCTTTGCACCAAAGAGGAAACAAGGACTCCGCATGGGCTGGCGCCCGCCTGGCGCCCGCCTGGCTTCAGTTGTCATGGCTTGCGTCACGGGCACCTCGTGAGGTACCCCGCCTTGATCTCTCCACCCCCTCACGAGCCAGCCTGACGAGGCTGTGCCCGAGGGATCCTCCTGTCGTCCGCCCCGCGAGGCTTGGCCCCTCGCGAGGGTCTTGAGCATGCGTTGATGAAGATGGGTCGTACTGGGCCACTCCCTGAGCCACGCCGCAGGCTGCATGCAGGCAAGTCTGGGTACCCCCGTTCCTAGAACGCTGACAGTAGCCACAGATGCCGCTAAGCAGGAGAAGTTTCTGGAGGGACTGAATGATGAGCTGAGCATGCAGTTGATGGTGGCAACATTCAACAACTACCAGGAGTTGATAGACAAGGCTCTCATGATTGAAGGCAAGCAGCAACAGATTGACAATCGCAAGAGAAAGTATGGACAGGGGAGGTACACTTCAGGAGCTCAGCAGAAGCCATGCTATTCCCCATACTCAGGAGGACATAACCACAACCATGGAGGACATACACACAATGCAGCCAGTTCGCATAACCACAGTGGCCCCAAGAATGGCAATGGGAATGGAGGAAGCAGCCACCATAACCGTTCCAACCCTTCAACGCCAGCTAAGAGGGAACTGAGCCACATTACCTTTTTCAAGTGCCAGAAGACCGGACATTATGCCACTGAATGTCCTGAAGCTAAGAATGGAAATGGCAATGGAGGTTCTGCCAAGAAGCCCAACCCCTTCACCAAAGGTCTGGTAAACCACGCCAGCATGGAGGAGATGGAGGATCAACCCGACGCAGTTGTCGGTAAGTTTTTGATTAATGCATTTACCACACTTGTTCTTTTCGATATTGGTGCATCGCATTCATACATATCAAGGAGATTTTTGGATAAGTATAACCTGCCAACCATAGCCCTTAAGTCACCTATGTTAGTAAGTTCCCCAGGAGCGGAGTATATGGCTAGTAGGGGATGCTATCAGTTGCCACTAACCATAGGTAGACATGTTTTCCCCACCGACCTACTTGTTCTGGAGTCACAAGGATTGGATGTGATACTGGGAATGGATTGGCTATCCAAGTTTAAAGGGAACATTGATTGCGCCAGTAAATCAATTCTTCTCACCACCCAAGAAGGAAAGATGATCAAGTATGTATCCCGGCATGCACCGAAGAGGACTCAATTGAATTCCTTATCAGGAGTTGTACAGGAGGAAGTACCAGTGGTGAAGGATTACCCCGGCGTATTTCCGGAGGAGTTACCAGGCATGCCACCGGATCGAGACATTGAGTTTTTGATTGAGCTATTGCCAGGCACCGGACCAATATAAAAGAGACCGTATCGGATGCCCGTAAAGGGTCTAGAGGAAATTAAGATGCAGATAAAGGAGTTACTGGAGAAAGGTTACATTCGACCAAGTTCATCACCTTGGGGAGCCCCAGTGCTTCTAGTGGAGAAGAAGGATGGATCTTTGAGGATGGTAGTTGATTATCGTGCGCTAAATGAGGTGACGATCAAGAACAAATACCCACTGCCGATGATCAATGATTTGTTTGACTAGTTGCAAGGAGCTAAAGTTTTCTCCAAGATTGACCTTCGATCATGTTATCACCAGTTGAAGATCTGAGAGTAGGATATACCTAAGACATCTTTTACCACAAGGTACATGCTATATGAGTATACCGTTATGTCATTTGGTCTGACTAACGCACCTGCTTATTTCATGAATATGATGAACAAAGTGTTTATGGAGTTTTTGGATAACTTCGTCGTGGTGTTCATTGATGATATATTGGTCTACTCGAAGAATGAACAAGAGCATAAGGAGCATTTGCGTTTGGTTCTTGAGAAGCTCAGAGAACATCAGTTGTATGCCAAGTTCAGCAAATGTGAGTTTTGGTTAAAGGAAGTTGGATTTCTCGGACATGTTATATCCGGAGAAGGAATAGCAGTAGACCCTACCAAGGTTACTTCTGTCACTAAATGGGTGGCACCCACATCAATTGGAGAGATCCGAAGTTTTCTTGGACTCACAGGTTATTATCGGAGGTTTATCGAGAATTTCTCCAGGATTGCAAAACCCATGACGAAGTTATTGAAGAAGGACACCAAGTTTAAAAGGACTGAGGAGTGTGAAGCTAGTTTTCAGGAGTTGAAGAAACGTTTGGTTACAGCCCCAGTGCTGATTCTCCCAGACCAATGTAAGGATTACCAAGTATATTGCGACGCTTCCCGACAAGGACTTGGAGCTGTACTTATGCAGGAAGGAAGAGTTGTTTCATATGCCTCACGACAGCTTAAACCTCATGAGCTGAATTATGCTACGCATGATTTGGAGTTAGCAGCTGTAGTACATGTGCTGAAGACATGGAGACACTTTCTCATCGGAAACCATTGTGATGTATACACAGATCATAAGAGTTTGAAATACATCTTCACGCAGAAGGAGTTGAACCTCAGGCAAAGGAGATGGGTGGAGCTCATCAACGATTATGATATGAAATTGCATTATCATCCCGGAAAGGCCAATGTCGTAGCAGATGCGTTGAGCCGCAAGAGTTATGTTAACACGCTCATAACCGGAGGATTACCTAAGGAGCTAGCAGATGATCTTCGAGAGCTTTGCTCGGAGATAGTTCCGAGAGGTTATGTTGCAGCATTGGAAATTCAGTCTACTCTTTTGGGTAAGATCAGGAAAGCCCAGAAGACTGACAAGGAGTTTGCAGAGATAAAGGAAAGGATGAGTAAAGGAAAGGCTAAAGGATTTCGTGAGGATGAGCACGACACTTTAAGGTTTGAGGATCGCATATATGTGCCTAACGACCCCGAGATCAGGAAGTTGATTCTGCAGGAGGCCCATGATTCACCATACTCGATTCACCTAGGAAATACTAAGATGTATTTGGATCTGAAGGAAAGCTTCTGGTGGACAGGAATGAAGAAGGATATAGCCGAGTATGTAGCAGTATGTGACGTATGTCAGAGAGTCAAGGCAGAGCATCAGAAGCCAGCCAGATTGCTACAGCCATTGCCGATACCCGAATTGAAGTAGGATAAGTTTGGCATGGATTTTATCACTGGATTACCCAGGACTCGTTCTGGCTATGACTCTATCTGGTTTGTAGTCGATCGTTTGACAAAAGTAGCTCATTTCATCCCGGTGAAGACCACCTATACGAGTGCTAAGTTTGCAAAGATATACATGACCAGGATCGTATGTCTGCATGGAGTTCCGAGGACCATTGTATCAGATAGAGGAACCCAGTTTACTTCAAAGTTTTGGAATCAGTTGCATGAAACTTTGGGTACCAGGCTAGAGTTCAGTACAGCCTTTCATCCACAGACAGATGGAAAAACTGAGAGAGTCAATCAGATTCTGGAGGACATGTTGAGAGCTTGTGCACTAGATTATGGATCTAGTTGGGATGACAATTTGCCATATGCAGAGTTCTCTTATAACAACAGTTATCAAGCCAGTTTGAAGATGGCCCCTTTCGAAGCCTTGTATGGAAGGAGGTGTAGGACACTGTTATCATGGGATGAAGTTGGAGATCGATAGTTGTTTGGACCAGACTTAATCAAGGACTCGGAAGAAAAGGTTAAGTTGATTCGCGATAGACTCAAGGTAGCCCAGTCCAGACAAAAGAGTTATGCGGATACTAAACGCAAGGAGATAGTTTATTAAGTCGGAGATAGAGCATATCTTCGGGTGTCCCCACTTCGAGGAGTTAAGCGTTTTGGAGTCAAGGGAAAGCTAGCACCACGTTTTGTGGGACCATACAGAGTTTTGGAACGCATGAGCGAAGTTGCATACAAGCTGGAATTGCCAGAAGGATTGTTAGGAGTTCATGATGTGTTTCACGTTTCCCTGTTGAAGAAGTGCCATGCAGAGATGGCCGATATTACTCTAAGAGATACAGTGCCACTGGAAGCAATTCAGTTAGACAATGATTTGACCTATGAAGAGAAGCCAGTCAAGATTCTCGAGTTTTCCAGTCGAGTAACTCGCAGCAAGGTTATCAAGTTTTGCAAAGTTCAGTGGAGCCACCATACCGAGGAGGAAGCCACCTGGGAGCGAGAAGAAGATCTTCGTAGAGACCACCCTAACCTTTTTGTTGACCAACCCGAATCTCGAGGTGGAGATTCATCTTCAGGGGGGTAGGTTTGTAACATCCCAATTTTCAATTTGGATGTTATACATAGAACATCATATGCATATCATATTTATTCTTGCATTTGGTTGAGAACCTAGAAATCTTAAGCAACTCAAGGACCCAAGGAGAGAGTTGGAGGTTTCACAAAATTCATATTTGAATTTATTTCAAATTTGAAGAAAGGATCAATTTGATTATATTATTTTTCTCTCCAATTATTTCCAATAATAAAAATATATGAGAGAAGATAATATGACTTCTTCAACCCAAGAGAAATATTGGAGAAAGAATTTTAAAATCAAATTATGATTTTATTGGGTATTTTATTCGCTATTTTATTTGAATTAGAAAAATATTGCATTTTTGAAAATTGCATCTTAGTCCAGAAAAATGTTGATCTTGTCCTAAATATTAGGTTTGGATGGTGAAAATTGTTTCAGGAATTTTTAGTTTTTTATTTTATTAGGATTTTTATTTCAGGTGAAATTTATTAAAAACAACTTCTTGCCCTACTAGGCCGAAGGCCCAGCCTAGCAGGCCGGCCCACAGCCGCGCCGCCCTCCTCCTCCGACCCGGGACCAGAGTCTCGAGCGCGCCTGCCATCGCCGCCTTGTCCAGCCTGGACACGGGCACCGCCGCCCCTCCCGCAAGCCACCGCTACCTCTCCACCCCTTTAAATAGCGACCCTGGGGCCCCTTGGACCCCGAGCCAGCCGCCGCCGCCGCCCTTAGCCGCCGCTGCCGCTGCCGCCGCTCCGCGCCGTACCCCGCCGCCGCCACCCCGTAGCCTCGCACCACCGTCCGCCGGAGCCGTCGCCTCACCGTCTCGCCGGAAACCACCGCCGACCCCGCCGGTTTTTGCCGGTTTTTAGGTAAAAACCTATACCGGTTTTTTAGGGTTTTGTCGGTTTATTTTGGTTTTTTGGGTTCATTAGTTAGCGAACGTTCTCTCATTCGTTCGTTTTAACGAATAGTATTCATTAGATTTGTTCTGTTAGCGAACGTTCACGCCGTAGGATTTTTTTTAGTTTATTTTCGGCCAAGGACCTATCCATGAATAGTTTTATCGCGATTTAGCCCCTGATCTTTAAACTAGCATAACTTTTTACTCGTTAATCCAAATTAGATGAAACCAGCGCCTAAATCTTCATATCGTTCTGTTCTTTCCAGTTAACCAACTTAAACATAATTTTAGTACTGTTAAATTTGAGTTTAGTCCGGATTAGTAAACGATCTTGTTTCGTTCGTATTTTGAGTTTCGTTGCTCCGTTTGAGTTGAATCATTTTGCAAATCGTAGCTAATCACATGTACCTACTGTTAAGATCTAATCCACATGATAATAATGATGTTAGGTTTGACTTTTGTTATTTTAATTCGTTTGGTTGTTTCATGTTAAATTTGGATCTTTTCTCAGTTTTTCCTCGTGTTTCGTTTGAGTGATTGCTTATGTATGCTATTGTTTGTCTACGCTAGATTACCAGGAGTGCGAAGCTTGTTAGTACGAATCTCTAGAGTTTGCAGATCGTCAGCAAGGCAAGTTACACGTTGATCATACTCTTTTATACCCAGTTTTTACTATGCATTAGTTCTGCCCCTCGAATATTTGCATGAGTAGGATTGAGAACATGTGGTTTTGGTTGTAGTACTTGAGGTAGGAACCTAATACCTTTTTATCACCTTGGGAGTATACCTTATGCTTATTTATTGCTTAGCATGCTCGTAGTCGGGGATTGGATCATGATTCACACATGGAAGTTGAGAGTTATTTAATCATGGATAACATTAAGGTGGCAACTTTAATATACATCTGGGTGGATTGGTTGAGGCACCTTGGGAACCCAGTGTTGCCTGTTTTTGGGAAATCCTGGAGTACCCGTGTGATTTTTCCTACGGAATGCCACCCAGGCTCAAAGGGATCAAAATATTTTTCATGCTAGAAACTTCCGTGTGCAGCCACAAGCCATTATGGGCTCTAGCATAGTTGAGTAAGTTGCGTGAGCTCTTGAAGAGGTGGACTAGTAGATGTAGGGGAAAGTAGGTGTACCGGTCTACCCGGAGTAGAGAGTTAATGCTTCAGAAAGACTATATCTCGATCATCCGATCATGGATGCGGTCGAGTCTTGTGGGGAAAAGTGCGAAAACATCTGCAGAGTGTATAAACTAATCATGGTTAGCTGTGTTCCCGGTTATGAACATCTTGAGTATCTAGTACTTGAATCTATTGATGTGATCTCAACACGTTACTTTAATTAATTTGATTTGGGTTAATGATGATACTTTTAATGGGGAGTTGAGTTGGGGTTACCTTCTCAAATATTGGGCAATATGGGAGTAGTTAAATAAATTTATTCCTTTGTTGTAGGGAAAAATTAGCTTTATGCAAAAATCATAACTTACAGCCTCCACCAGCCAAATACTGCATGTAGATATAGTTCTTGCATTTCATTGCTTTACAGTGTAACTCTGTTAGCATATTCAATGTGCTGACCTACATGGCTGCAATGTCTCATGTTGTAGACTACTCAGACGACGAATAAGGTGCGATAGGTCGTTGTTTTGCACTCGGCTATGCCGTTGGAGTTGACGGACTCATTTACTTTTGAAGCTTCCACAATTATCTAGTTTAGATGGCCTTCAGCCATGATATTTTTTGTGTAATCATACTCTTTACGAGGACTCGATGTAATAAGTGTGTGCTTGAAACTCTTTTATAATTCCTTGAGTACTGTGCATGTCAGCATTACCGATCCAGGGATGACACTGATGCACAGAGACTTGACCGTTTGAGGTCTGGCCGCTACAATAAGGAATTTGGTTTTACAAGTAAAACTTGGAACTTACAGTTGTTGCGAACATGCATTTTGACGATAGGGAGTATGAGCAAATTAAACAACAGTTGAGGATAAAGGCTTTAGAAGGACTGACTTACATTAACAGTTAACACCGACTTTATAATGCCCTTCTCCATGTCAAGGGAAGGATAACTCAAGAATTTCAGCACAAAATCTTCTTCATAAGTATTGCATGTACTCTACATTTTGTAGAGAGTAATTATAGATATGATAATACTGGAAGGGATAGAGGATAATGAAGATAAGATGCAGATTGATGCTACATAATCAACTACCAATCCCTGGAAGTACAAGCGCTACAGGACAAAATGTACTAACAAGAGCAATGAGCTACACTTCTGCGCTAGCATTGTCTGTGTATTCAACTTTTTGGTAAGATTAAATATAGATATGATATTTTTTAGTAAATGGTGGGCGAGGGAGATAAGATGAAAAATGCTACATAATAAACCAATCCCTCTTCCCATAATATAAGAGTGTTTTGAACACTAATGTATTGTACAAAACGGTTTTATATTATGGGACGGACGGAGTATTTGTAAATGTAAGTACAGTAATAGATGATGTTCAGTCCATACAAGAGTCTACAGAGCTAAACCTCTTCAAAAGCATTGGGTTGATTCTAAGTTTATGTAACAGTGGATACAGATCTTATAATGTCCACCAAATGGAGGATTTGCAGTGATGCTACATAATCAACCAGCTATGAAAGTAAGTATGGTCATACAGGGCAAGAGGTACTCACAAGAGCAATGCAGTGTGTAATATAGTTGCGAGATTATATGGTCCCTTGAGAATGAATGTTCTTCTTCAAACAGTTTTTGTACAAGTGAGACGTTAAGGCACATGCAGAAATGTAGTTCAAATTGTGATGTGATATCATAGACAGTACCTTACGCTGCAGACAAGACCAATGTGTAACAAGATTATTCCATTCATTGTCTAATAAATGTAGCACCGGAGACTTTACAAAAATTTCATTTAGAGGCTTGCCATCAAAGTGCGCTTGCCTCAGGTATGATACTTCATCAATGAGTGCTTGAAAGGTGCAACCAACCCTTGCTCGTCTTGACTATCCAGTTTGGTCCTCGCCTATTTAAAAGAATGAAATCTTGTGTCTTCTATCAGCAGAAACATATGCAATAATTACTATGAATAACATTAGTACATTACTTACGTGTAAGTTGCGGAGGAAGATTGGGAATTGTTCTTTGTCTGTGGTATAATCTTTCCATGAAGGAAAGATGCGGACAAATTCTTGACAACAATATAAGCTTCATCTTCTAAACTGGGAAGAAGTGGAACATGAGTCCTATTTGCTGCAATTGGGGGTCTCTCTCGTTCGAAAAGGGATTTGGCAACTGGATTTGGTGTACTCTTTGATGGAATGTGGGTTTTGCGTCGTAGAGCTGGTGCTATGTCAACTGGCATCATCATACTGTTTGCTGCAGTTGGGGTATGCTGAGTTGGGGCATCAGAGATGGCCAATGTAGTAGGGCTAGAGTTTGCTAGAGTTGTGGCCATGTTTTCTGGGTCTGGTGATATTGCAACTACACCTAATGGGTTATTTGATTTATCATGTGTCACTACCTTTTCCAAATACTTTGTTTGTGCTCCTCCGTGATCAGCAAGCTCCCTCTTCCTTTTGAACGTATGATCCACAAGAACAACATTTGAATGGATAAATATGGTATGATGACAGATGGAAATGTACTGAAATGGATAGGCAGGGCGTATTCACATACACGATGTGCAAACTAAGCTAATGTCAGTGCAACAAAGTAGAAGCAATGCAATGCATCAATTGCAAGATATGTGTGACCAATATAACCTTGGAAAGTTAGAGCAAGCACCTTGATGGGTGAATAAGATAGGGCATATGCCTCTGACTCCTCCACTAGGGAGCTACATTGACTTAGGTCTTCCTCTAGCTCAGAATCATTGTTAGGATCATATTCTGAGCATGAATCTGTAGGTGGAGAGCGTTTGCATTGCATTGCATCCAGACTTGATTTCAGTCCCTTAATGCCAAGTTTGACATCCATGGCATTATTCTGTTTTATTCTTTTCATGCACACAAGCTCATAATCATTATGATGTTGTTTAGTATCTAAGATTCATGAAAACATAAAAGGTAGTCAGATTATCTATGGAATGCATTACAGATTTAACTCGAAGAGTGTCTCCCTACAAACCCCTGGGTATACAAAGTTCACCCCAACCGTGCTGACCAGACCACACACAGAAATACAAACCTCTTATGTCTCTATAATAGGCAGACACACATTTCAAAACTGAAGTAGGAACATTAGAATCATATCAAATTAGTATTTGAACAAATAAACTAAGGAATTATGAGTGGCATAATGTTTAGCTTCAAGGGTGGAGTTCTGGTAGTGCGACACAAAGCAAGTAGGCAGATTGTATTCCATGTAAAAGATCACAGTCTATGTAAAAGGTGGATATGACACTTTCTTTCTATACAATGCAGTGTTCGTTGGCCACACATGATGGAAGAGATCACACAGAGAAATACTATTCACTCATGTCTGCGGTTCCATTATTTTGAAACAGGGTAGTCCACCCTAAAAGAATATTGACAACAAATATGACAAGGCAAGCATAGAGGTAGTGAATCAATCATTACTTGTGAGCTTACCAGGACAAATATGCAGAATTGTAACTGCAGTAAGAGACCGTCCAAAATCTAAATCAAGAAGTTGGTCTAGCACTTATTGTTTGCAACTAATCGACGTGAATAATTGGATATCATATCGAATGAGTAAGAAAGAGAAGTAAATGTGTCAACAAACCTGGCCTGCAGTAGTAATCTGGGTCAATGTCACTACGGCCAACAATCTAGAATGACTAGTGTCTGTTCCTAGGACCGGTTTTGAAACCCTGTGAACTTTATAGGTACTAAAGATTTCTGAAATACATCTGAACCATTAAGTGTAGGTAGCACTCAGTACACAACAAACCCTAATGACAGTCCTGCCCAATGAGTAATGGATCAATTAGAAAATGGGTGATGAGGAGTGGCTGCCGAGCGTTGAGGATGTATCTCAGGATAAATCGGGTTTGCTTAGTGGCTGCTGCACGCCCGAGCCCTGAACGGACTGGGAAGGTAGGCACAGCGGCGCGCCCGGGCAGCGGTGATGCTGTTGGCGAGCGGCTCCTGGCCTCATGTTAGTCCGACGTCTCCTCCTAGAGTTATGCCGTACTTGACAGCAAGTTGCCAGCAAGGCATGCAACTGGGGGCGAGTAGAGATCAGAAGCACAACAGAACAGAGGGGAATCAGGGCCTGGGCCGACCCAAAATCCCAAGGTGAGCCGCGACCCATCGTGGGCACCATGTAGATCCACAACCAAGCAGCGTACATGTATTTTCAAAACTAAATTAGGAACATTTAGCTGACCAATTAAACGACTCTGTTTTAATAATATCATATTCGTATTTGAACAACTAAGCTTGTTTAGCTTGATGGGTGGAGCAGTGTTCTTATGACACGAAGCACATATGCTGATCGTATAGTGATCATAAAAGGGGGGAAACCCTAAGCATGATCAATTAAACCCTATTATGACTGTGCCATGGAAGATTTGAAGCCGCAAACCGCAGAAATGCTATTTAGCAACCATTGTTTGCTTCAAACTAAGAACTAAATTCTAAGAGTTGAAAAGAAAGTACAATAACCAAGTTACGATCTATTTTCTGGTTGAGATCAAAAAGTGGAGCAGATATGAACTAGTACCACCTCTCTTGCGGCGCCGTGTAGGCATCGGGGGTGCGATGGCTGTCGGTGGCATTGAAGTAGATCTGCGACGGTAGACAGGTGCATCGGGGGATAAGTCCCATTGCAGTGGATGAGAAGGTCGTGGGAGCGGCCCGGACAAGGAGGACGACGGCGCCAATGAAGCGAGAGGACGTGATGCAAGGCTCCTGGTCCGTCACCGTGGATGAGAAACATCTATCTCTAGCTGTGGACGAACGGTCTTGGTAGGCGCTCCGGCATGGTAGAGTATGGCGGCGATGGATGGGGTGGAGGACGACGATGATGAATGGGGTGGCGGACGGAGGAGGCTGGAGTGGGGATGGTGCTCTAGCGCGGACGGTGTATGAATGGAAAAATGGATGGAGAGGTACGGGGAACCATGTTTTTGGGATGCGCCTGTCTAAAATATGGAAAAGTTACGAACTTAGCCCCCGTTTAAAATTTGGACGTCTCGTCGGTTGGGGATAGGACGGTAATCTTGCATCTCCCCAATATTTGCCCAGAGCGATTTCGGGCGACGAGAGGGTGTTTTGGTGCCCACGGTTGGCGCCCACATTGTGTGAACAGGGCTGGCAGGTAGGGCGGTTGTGTCACATCTGAGTGAAGTTACAAACCTGCCCCTATTGAAAATATTTTCCTACATCGATTTCAGCTGAGTCGAGTTTGTTTTGCCACCAACCGTGTATGAATGGGGAAATGGAGGGAGAGATAGAGGTCTTTCGGACGAGCTTGAATCAAATGTGTTTTGCCACCCACGTTTGGTGCCCATCGTGTTTGAATGGGCTCAGAGGCGGTCGTGTCATGTCTAGTTGAAGTTACTAACCTACCCCTATTGAGAGCAGTGGAAATAGGGCCGGTGGATTGTCAATGTAAGGGGTATAGACAATAATTTCCATCTCACAAACACTGGCTTCGGGCAGCCGGTGTGGGAGTGGATATTTTGCCGCTTCTTTCGAATTTTGGGACAATGAGCATCCACGTTTACCATGGCAACTAAATTCGAATCCATTTTGTATTCTTATACGAATCTTTATAAATCATTTTATGTGTTTTTATATATCTTCAAAAGCACAAAAAAGATGTATTCCACTATCATATATGAATATGATTTACAAATGCTGATACTCGAATTCAGAAGCTAGAATCTAGTTTAAGGTGAATTCAAATATTTGAAACCACTTTATGTCCAACTCAAGTGTCACGCGCAACATAATGTGTACTCCCATGTAGATATGTACACAAGCGATGTCTCAAGATTCAAAATACCAAGTCAATCAACCAATAATGTACAAAACTACCAGACATATAAACACTTATAGAGTATATGGATCAATAATATCAACTAACATACATAAGCCAGGCCGCTGTATTTTTTTTGCTAGAAGAGCATCATTTTTTTAGCGAAGCTAGTACAACATCTTGGCCCTTTCAGATGCGTGCCACTTAAGGACCATCTATACTACTATTATTTCTGAATGCACATTCAACCTGATTGGCATATTTGTAGGTCTGGCACAACAATCAAAATGAAATGTCTCAGAGTCTTATCAATTAATACAGACTCGTGCTAAAAAAATTACAAACCAAAAAACAATTATTACATATCTCTAAAACAAATGGTTTGATCGATTACATGAACAAACAACACAAAGGTTATTCAACGATGGAAAAAACATTTCACCTATGATTTACCAAGTGGGAATTTAATTTCCTTTTTTCCTTCAGGACCTTAGCAATGCGGTCAGTCTCAACTTGCTTCGTTTTGAAATCCACCAAATATTTAATGGTTGTCTTGAGTACTGCTTGTGATTGTGTTGTTTGCTTCCTCAACATGTCAACTTCATCTCTAAGTGCAGAAGCAGAATCTCTTTCTACTAATAGTTTAGCCTCTAGAGCATCAGCCGTTGGCAATTCATGATGCACAATTGGGCCGGTGCCACTGCTGTGGGATGATACATCGTCCATGGGGACCTCGCTCTTTGATCTTGGGCTAACCTGGTTTGCCATTAAAGTTCCGATTGGATTCCGAAAAGTTGAAGTTAGCAAAGCATCTCAACTGAGAGTTAGAACAACAAACCAGTTAAACAAACAAGGAATTAAAGAGTTTTGATTGGATGCTGAAAAGTAGTTATTAACATCATTGTAACCAGTTGCAGCAACAAAGTAGTTAAACAGACAAGTTTTGCAAAAGGTATATGTTGTGGCATTGGAGTTTCTCTTGGATCCTGAAAAGTTGAGTAGCCAGTAACGTGATTAGAGCAACCGGTTGCAGCAGCAAAGTAGTTAAACAAATAAGTTTTGCAAAAGGAACCTGTTGTTGCATTGGAGTTTCTCTTGGATCCTGAAAAGTTGAGTAGTCAGTAACTTGATTATAGCAACAAGTTACATCAGCAAACCTGTTACACAAATATATTTTTGAAAATATACCTGTTGTGCAATTGGACTTCCAATTGCATCCTGAAAACTTGAAGTTGGTAAGATGATTACAGCAACAAGTTACATCAGCAAACCAGGTAAACAAGGAAGTTTCTGAAAACCTATCTGTTGTGCCAACGGAGTTTCAGTTGGATCCTACAAACTTGAATGTTAGCAATCATAAATAAAGTGTTGCAAGAGCCATAAGAAACTAACATCAAACTAGTAAAACTAACCAGTTTTGGCAACATATTTAATTACACATGAACTAGTAAAACTAATAAGTTCTTGGCAACGTATTAAAGTAACAAGTCGGTACCGTTTACCAGCAACATAGACATCTGTAAATTTCTTTGATGTGAGCAAAATGATTCCAACACACACACACACACACACACACACACACACACACACACACACACACACACACACACATATATATATATATATATATAAGTTAAAAACACAGTGTCCATCATATAAACCTGACTGTTGTCTATCTACGAACATGCAAACATTACTAGTGCTACAGGTGATAACAGCAAACCATTTAAACAAATAGGGTATCAGAACGTAAATTACGCGTGAATTTTGTTGCACCCTAGAAGTACATATGACCAGCTATCTACGTGCTTAAGTAGCTATTTAAGTTCATGCAAACAGATAATTCTTAATAGTAAGTATCAAACACATAGATACGCACAATCTATAATAGGATTAACAGGCCATGTTATTATGTAATCAGTAGCAAACTAAATTAAGCCAAGCAACATAATTGAACAATTTTGCAATAAGTGGCTAACTAAAATTCCGAGAAGCAGGTAACTGAACTTACACTAGCTCTTTGTATAGGCACATTGCAACTTCTTTTTCGCTTAAATGGTTCTACGAAGGAGTCCATGACATCAATTGCTTGGATACACAGTCTCGGTACTTCTTTCTTCCCACACTACATTGGTAAGTCGAATGGTTAATCTGATAAGATGGTGCGTCCGTGATATATTATATGAGGACGGGTTGTCAGACTAGTTGTAGCAACACACATCACACTGGCTTTTATTGTATATTTCATGCGATTACATTTGGCATATCAAGATCTAAGCAATCTATAATAGGATGAAAAGACTGGCATCCTTCAAATTATTGGCGAACTCAATTCATAGAAACAAGCAATTCAACCATTCTGTGGGTAAATCAAAAGCGCCACTAGAATATTTTTCACTAACCCAGTCATACACGCAAAAATGGGCGACGCCATCATAGGGGCTGGTATGGGCGGCCGCCTCGGGTGGCTGGAAAGTGTGCACCTAGTTTGAGTCGTCCAGGTTGGCCCAGGCTAGTTTTGTTCGTCCCAACGCACGAGCGGACAATGTAAAAAATAAAGAAAAACATTTCAATTTGGATGGGCCAATAATGTAAGTGCAAGGCAGGCCCTATAGCAGGCGCGCAGCCCAAACGAGCGCCTCCCATATTGATCGACAATAGGAAAAATCCCAATTCGTTCACTCCAGCCTCCAGTCTGGTTCGCTCCTAACCTAGTCGTCGCTGGATAGACCGACACAATACTTCCTCGCGCCCTCGTTGGACGCCGGTCGCGGGCTTCAAGCGAATGGAAGGACAAGAAGATGAAGATCCAACCCTGGATGTAGCCTGCGTGGGAGGCAGTGGCGGCAGCACGGGCATGGCATCAAGCTTGCGCAAACAGACAGTCACAGCTTGCAAGAGCAGCATGCGCAATGAGCAGGTAAATCACATCCCTGATTATATCTAATTCAACTTTTCAATTTCTGGCCAATAGTTAAACCTGACGGTGTTGTAAAACTACTTGTATGTAGGGAATGAAGGAAATATGCCCTAGAGGCAATAATAAAGTTGTTATTTTATATTTCCTTATTCATGATAAAGGTTTATTATTCATGCTAGAATTGTATTGATCGGAAACCTAGATACATGTGTGAATACATAAACAAACACCGTGTCCCTAATAAGCCTCTACTAGACTAGCTCGTTGATCAAAGATGGTTAAGGTTTCCTAACCATGGACATGAGTTGTCATTTGATAACGGGATCACATCATTAGTAGAATTATGTGATGGACAAGACCCATCCATTAGCTTAGCATAATGATCGTTCAGTTTTATTGCTATTGATTTCTTCATGTCAAATACATATTCCTTCGACTATGAGATTATGCAACTCCCGGATACTAGAGGAATGACTTGCGTGCTATCAAACGTCACAACATAACTGGGTGATTATAAAGATGCTCTACAGGTATCTCCAAAGGTGCCTGTTGAGTTGGCATAGATCAATATTAGGATTTGTCACTTCGAGTATCGGAGAGGTATCTCTGGGCCCTCTCGGTAATACACATCATAAGCTTGCAAGCAGACAACTAAGGAGTTAGTCACAAGATAATGTATTACGAAACGAGTAAAGAGACTTGCCGGTAACGAGATTGAACTAGGTATGAAGATACCGACAATCGAATCTCGGACAAGTAACATACCGATGGACAAAGGGAATTATGTATGTCGTCATAACGGTTCGACCGATAAAGATCTTCGTAGAATATGTAGGAGCCAATAAGGGCATCCAGGTTCCGCTGTTGGTTATTGATCGGAGGGGTGTCTTAGTCATGTCTACATAGTTCTCGAACCCATAAGGTCCGCACGCTTAACATTCAATGATGATATAGTATTATATGAGTTATGTGATTTGGTGATTGAATGTTGTTCGGATTCCTGGATGAGAACACAGACATGACGAGGAGTCTCGAAATGGCCGAGGGGTAAAGATTGATATATAGGATGATGGTATTCGGACACTGGAAGTGTTCCGGAGGGTACCGGGTACATATCGGGTCACCGGAAGGGGTTCCGGGCACCCCGGGCAAAAGATATGGGCCTTATGGGCCAAGAGGGGAAACGCACCAGCCACCAGGGGCCGGTGCACCCCCCATATGGGCCGAAACAAGGGGAGAAGGAAAGAGGGGAAGAGAGAGGAAGGGGGGGAGTAGGCGTCCCCCTTCCCTTTCTCCCCCTCCTCTTTCCTTCCCCTCTGACACTTATGGCAGGGGGGCGGCCAAGGAGGAACCCAAGTAGGATTCGGTCCTACTTGGGGTGCCTCCTGGCCTCTCCCTCCCCCTCCCACCTATATATATGTGTGTGTGTGTGGGGGGGGGGGGCTAGCACACACAAGACAATTGCCTAGCCGTGTGCGGCGCCCCCCTCCACGGTTTACACCCCCGGTCATATTCTCACGGTGCTTAGGCCTGCGAGGATCACTTCAGCATCACCGTCACCATGCCGTCGTGCTGACGGAACTCATCTACTACCTCGATGTCTTGCTGGATCAAGAAGACCAGGGACGTCACCGAGCTGAATGTGTGTAGAACTCAAAGGTGACGTACGTTCGGTACTCGATCGGTGGAGCGCGAAGAAAGTTCGACTACATCAACCGCGCTGTGAAACGCTTCCGCTTACGGTCTATGAGGGTACATAGACATACTCTCCCCCTCGTTGCTATGCATCGCCATGGATAGATCATTGCGTGTGCGTAGATTTTTTTGTTTTCTGTGCAACGTTCCCCAACAGTGGCATCATGAGCCAAGTCTATGCGTAGATGATATGCACGAGTAGAACATAAAGAATTGTGGGAGATGATAGTCATACTACTTACCACCAACGTCTTATTTTGATTCGGCGGTATTGTAAGATGAAGCGGCCCGGACCAACCTTACATGTCCACGTACATGAGACCGGTTCCACCGACAAACATGCAACTAGTTTTGCGTAAAGGTGGCTGGCGGGTGGTTGTTTCTCCTACTTTAGTTGAATCGAATTTGACTACGGCCGGTCCTCGAGGAAGGTTAATACAGCAAACTTGACGAAACACCATTGTGGTTTGATGCGTAGGTAAGAACGGTTTGTTAGAAGGCCGTAGCAGCCACGTAAAATTTGCAACAACAAAGTAGAGGACGTCTAACTTGTTTTTGCAGGGCTTGTTGTGATATTATATGGTCAAGACATGATGTGATATACGTTATTGTACGAGATGATCATGTTTTATTAAAGTTATCGGCAATCGGCAGGAGCCTTATGGTTGTCTCTTCATTGTATGAAATGCAAATGCCATGTAATTGCTTTACTTTATCACCATGCGTTGGCGATAGTTGTAGAAGCAATAGTTGGCGAGACGACCACGACGCAACGATGGAGATCAAGGTGTCGAGCCGGTGATGATGGAGATCATGACAATGCTTTGAAGATGGAGATCAAAAGCACAAGATGATGGCCATATCATGTCACATATTGATTGCATGTGATGTTTATCTTTTATGCATCTTATTTTGCTCGGTACGGCAGTAGCATTATAAGATGATCCCTTCACTAAATTTCAAGGTATAAGTGTTCTCCCTGAGTATGCACCATTGTGACATATCGTCGTGTTGAGACACCACATGATGATCGGGTGTGATAGACTCTATGTTCACATACAGCGGGTGCAAGACAGTTTTGCACATGCGGAATACTCGGGTTAAACTTGACAAGCCTAGCATGTACAGACATGGCCTCGGAACACTAGAGACCGAAAGGTCGAACATGAGTCATATAGTAGATATGATCAACATAGAGATGTTCACCATTGATGACTACCCCATCTCACGTGATGATCGGACATGGGTTAGTTGATATGGATCATGTATCACTTAGACAACTTGAGGGATGTTGATTTAAGTGGGAGTTCATTAGTAATTTTATCAATTGAACTTAATTTATCATGAACTTAGTCCGGATAGTATTTGCAAATCTATGTTGTAGATCAATAGCTCGCGATATAGCTCCCTTATTTTTGATATGATGAACATTTGGCGAGCTCGATATGATGACTACTTAATAGTTTAGCGCACCATGCTTTACGACTTAGAACCGGGACTTCAAAAATGTTTTGAACGCCACGGAGCATATGAGATGTTCCAAGAACTGAAATCGGTATTTCAGACTATGCCCGTGTCAAGAGGTATGAGACCTTTGACAAGTACTTTGCCTACAAGATGGAGGAGAATAGCTCAGCCAGTGAGCATGTGCTCAAAATGTCTGGGTACTACAATCGCTTGAATCAAGTGGGAGTTAATCTGCTAGATAAGATAGTGATTGAAAGAGTTCTCTAGTCACTATCACCAAGTTACTAGAACTTTGTGATGAACTATAGTATGCAAGGGATTACGAAAATGATTCCTGAGCTCTTCGCGATGCTGAAATCTGCGAATGTAGAAATCAAGAAAGAACATCAAGTGTTGATGGTTAACAAGAGCACTAGTTTCAAGAAAAAAGGCAAGGGAAAGAATGGGAACTTAAAGAAGAATGACAAACAAGTTGTCACTCCCGGGAAGAAGCCCAAAGCTGGACCCAAGCCTGAAACTAAGTGCTTCTACTGCAAAGGGAATGGTCACTAGAAGCGGAACTACCCCAAATACTTGGCGGATAAGAAGGATGGCAAAGTGAACAAAGGTATACGTGATACACATGTTATTGATGTGTACCTTACTAGTGCTCATAGTAACCCCTGGGTATTTGATACCGGTTCAATTGCTAAGATTAGTAACTCGAAACAGGAGTGTCAGAATAAATAGAGGCTAGTTAAGGACGAGGTGACGATATGTGTTGGAAGTGATTCCAAGATTGATACAATCACCATCGCACACTCCCTCTACCTTCGGGATTAGTGTTGAACCTAAATAAATGTTATTTGGTGTTTGCGTTGAGCATAAATATGATTAGATCATGTTTTTGCAATACAGTTATTCATTTAAGTCAGAGAATAATTGTTGTTTTATTTACATGAATAAAACCTTCTTTGGTCATACACCCAATGTGAATGGTTTATTGAATCTCGATCATAGTGAAACACATATTCCTAATATTGATGCCAAAAGATGCAAAGTTGATAATGATAGTGCAACATACTTGTGGCACTGCCGTTTAGGTCATATTGGTGTAAAGCGCATGGAGAAACTCCATGCGGATGGACTTTTGGAATCACTTGATTATGAATCATTTGATACTTGCGAACCATGCCTCATGGGCAAGATGACTAAAACTCCATTCTCCGAAACAATGGAGCGAGCTAATGACTTATTGGAAATAATACATACCGATGTATGCGGTCCGATGAGTGTTGAGGCACGCGGCGGGTATCGTTATTTTCTGACCTTCACAGATGATTTGAGCAGATATGGGTATACCTACTTAATGAAACACATGTCTGAAACATTTGAAAAGTTCAAGGAATTTCATAGTGAAGTGGAGAACCATCGTAACAAGAAAATAAAGTTTCTACGATCTGATCGCGGAGGTTAATATTTGAGTTACGAGTTTGGCATTTATTTAAAACAATGTGGAATAGTTTCACAACTCACGCCACCTAGAACACCACAGCGTAATGGTGTGTCCGAGCGTTGTAACCGTACTTTATTATATATGGTAATAAAT
This sequence comes from Triticum timopheevii, assembly GCA_963921465.1. Lineage (NCBI taxonomy): Eukaryota > Viridiplantae > Streptophyta > Magnoliopsida > Poales > Poaceae > Triticum > Triticum timopheevii. The sequence goes on from OY997264.1 coordinate 354,807,928, forward strand.
TGGTTGAGGCAATCGACTTCAATCAGAAGAAGCACTTGTGCACATCAACTTAGGATATCGGGCAATCTATGATGTCTCTTATTAATTTACCACTATCGTTTTGGGGTTATGCATTAGAGACAGCCGCATTCACGTTAAATAGGGCACCGTCTAAATCCGTTGAGACGACACCGTATGAACCGTGGTTTAGCAAGAAACCTAAGATGTCATTTCTTAAAATTTGGGGTTGCGACACTTATGTCAAAAGGCTTCAGCCTGATAAGCTCAAACCCAAATCGGAGAAGTGCATCTTCATAGGATACCCTAAGGAAACAATTGGGTACACCTTCTACCACAAATCCGACGGCAAGATCTTTGTTGCCAAGAATGGAACCTTTCTAGAGAAGGAGTTTCTCTCGAAAGATGTGAGTGGGAGGAAAGTACAACTTGATGAGGTAATTGTACCTTCTCTAGAATTGGAAAGTAACACATCAGTGAAATCCATTCCCATGATGACTACACCAACTAGTGAGGAAGATAATGATGATGATCATGAAACTTCAGATCAAGTTACTACTGGACCTCTTAGGTCGAACAAAGCATGTAATCATGTCCAGATTGGGTTTCTAGAGAAGCATGTAATCATGTCCAGATTGGGTTTCTAGAAATGGAACCTTTCTAGAGAAGCATGTAATCGAACAAAGCATGTAAACTTCAGAATAGTTTCGCACCAGAGTGGTACAGTAATCATGTCCTGGAAATCATGTTACTAGACCATGACGAACCTACGAACTATGAAGAAGCTATGATGAGCCCAGATTCCCACAGATGGCTTGAGGCCATGAAATCTGAGATAGGATCCATGTATGAGAACAAAGTGTGGAATTTGGTGGACTTGCTCGATGATCGGCAAGCCATAAAGAATAAATGGATCTTCAAGAATAAGACTGAAGTTGATGGTAATGTTAGTATCTACAAAGCTCGACTTGTGGCAAAAGGGTTTCGACAAGTTCAAGGGGTTGACTACGATGAGACTTTCTCACACGTAGCGATGCTTATGTCCGTCTAAATCATGTTAGCAATTGCCGCATTTTATAATTATGAAATCTGGCAAATGGACATCAAAACTGAATTCCTTAATGGAATTCTTATAGAATAGTTGTATATGATGCAACCAGAAGGTTTTGTCGATCCCAAAGGTGCTAACAAAGTGTGCAAGCTCCAGCAATCCATCTATGGATTGGTGCAAGCATCTCGGAGTTGGAATATACGCTTTGATGAGGTCATCAAAGCATATGGTTTTATACAGACTTTCGGTGAAGCCTGTATTTACAAGAAAGTGAGTGGGAGCTCTGTAGCATTTCTTGTATTATATGTAGATGACATATTGTTGATTGGAAATGATATAGAACTTTTGGATAGCATAAAAGGATACTTGAATAGTAGTTTTTCAATAAAAGACCTCGGTAAAGCTACTTATGTATTGAGCATCAAGATCTATAGAGATAGATCAAGACACTTAATAGGACTTCCACAAAGCACATACCTTGACAAAGTTTTGAAGAAGTTCAAAATGGATCAGTCAAAGAAAGGGTTCTTGCCTGCATTGCAAGGTATGAAGTTGAGTAAGACTTAAAATCCGACCACGGCAGAAAATAGAGTGAGAATGAAAGTCATTCCCTATGCCTCAGCCATAGGTTCTATAAAGTATGCCATGCTGTGTACCAGACCTATTGTGTACCTTGCCATGAGTTTTGCAAGGGGGTACAATAGTGATCCAGGATTAGATCACTCGACAGCGGTCAAAATTTATCCTTCGTTACCTAAGAGGACTAAGGAAATATTTCTTGGTTATGGAGGTGATAAAGAGTTCTTCGTAAAGGTTTACGCCGATGCAAGCTTGGAAACCAATTCGGATGACTCAGAGTCTCAACCTGATTACATACTGATAATGAGGGCAATTAGCTAGAGTAGCACCACGCAGAGCATTGTAGACATAGAAATTTGCAAATATACATATGGATCTGAATGTGACAGATACGTTTACTAAACTTCTCTCACAAGCAAAACATGATCACACCTTAGTACTTGATGTCTGCTAGAACTACGTCGGTATTTCCCCAAAGAGGAAGGGATGATGTTGTATAGCAACGGTAGGTATTTCCCTCAGTGATGAGACCAAGGTTATCGAACTAGTAGGAGAACCTCCTCACACCACGTAAACAACACCTACACACAAATAACAAATACTCGCAACCCGACGTGTTAAAGGGGTTGTCAATCCCTTTTGGGTACGAGTCTCAAGATAGGCAAACAACATGAGGTAAAAGTGATAGATATGATAAATAGATCGCGGGACAAATAAATTGCAGCAAGGTATTTTTATATTTTTGGTTTAATAGATCTGAAAATAAATGCAAGAGAAAATAGATCGCGAAGGCAAATATGATGAAAAGAGACCCGGGGGCCATTGGTTTCACTAGTGGCTTCTCTCGAGAAAAATAGCAAACGGTGGGAAAACAATTACTGTTGGGCAATTGATAGAACTTCAAATAATCATGACGATATCCAGGCAATGATCATTATATAGGCATCATGTCCAACATTAGTAGACCAGCTCCTGCCTGCATCTACTACTATTACTCCACACATCGACCGCTATCCACCATGCATCTAGTGTATTAAGTTCATGGAAAAACGGAGTAATGCAATAAGAACGATGACATGATGTAGACGAGATCCGTTTATCTATTGCGGTAGATATAGATCTCATCTTGTTATCCTTAGTAGCAACGATACATATGTGTCGGTTCCCCTTCTGTCACTGGGATCAAGCACCATAAGATCAAACCCACCACAAAGCACCTCTTCCCATTACAAAATAAATAGATCAAGTTGGCCACACAAAACGCAAATATCGGAGAAGAAGTACGAGGCTATAAGAAATCATGCATATAAGAGATCAAAGAAGACTCAAATAACTTTCATGGATAAAAACATAGATCTGATCATAAACTCAAAGTTCATAGGATCCCAACAAACACACCGCCAAAAGACTTACGTCATATGGATATCCAAGAGACCATTGTATTGATAATCAAGAGAGAGAGAGAGAGAGGAAGCCATCTAGCTACTAACTACGGGCCCGTAGGTCTACAAAGAACTACTCACGCATCATAGGAGAGGCACCAATGGAAGTGGTGAACCCCTCCATGACGGTGTCTAGATTGGATCTGGTGGTTCTGGACTCTGCGGAGACTGGATCGATATTTCGTCGACTCCCCTATGGTTTCTGGAATATTGTGGTATTTATAGAGCAAAGAGGCGGTTCGTGGGGCACCCGAGGTGGGCAACACCCACCTGGGCGCGCTTGGGCCTACTGGCGCGCCCTGGTGGGTGTTGCTCCCCTCGAGCAGCCCCCAGGTGCTTCCTTGGCCCATTGGCTTTCTTCTAGCCCCAAAAAATCCTCCAGGAGTTGCGTTGCGTTTGGACTCCGTTTGATATTGATTTCCTGCAATGTAAAAAAACATGCAGAAAATAGCAACTCGCACTAGGCACTATGTCAGTAGGTTTGTACCAAAAAATGATATAAAATGACTATAAAATGATTGTAAAACATCCAAGAATGATAATATAGCAGCATTGAACAATCAAAAATTATAGATACGTTGGAGACGTATCAACATCCCCAAGCTTAATTCCTGCTCGTCCTCGAGTAGGTAAATGATAAAAACAGAATTTTTGATGTGGAATGTTGCCTAACATGTTCATCACATTTCTTTTCTTTTTAGCATGGACATATGGAGTTTTATATGATTCAAAGTAATGGTCTAATTTTTACATGAAGACTTTAATACTCAAGCATACCAACAAGCAACCATGTCTTTCAAAATATAAACACTAAAGGAAGTTTTCCCTAGCCCATCATGCTCAATCATTGATCCATTCATGAAACACACTCGAATATTAGCTATACCCAATGCTCAAATACGATCATAGTGCCCCTTAGTTGGTGCTTTATAATAGAAGGTGGAAACTCAAATTCAAAATAAGAATTGCATAACTAAAAGAAAGGCCCTTCGCGGAGGGAAGTAGGGATTTGTAGAGGTGCCAGAGCTCAAAGCTTAAATTGAGAGATAAAATTATTTTTGAGAGGCATACTTTTCCTACCAACGAAAATGACTTGGAGCATCCCAACACTTTCCATGCTAGATACATCATAGGAGGTTCCCAAACAGAAAATAAATTTCATTCCCTTTTCCACCATAACTTTCACTTTCCATGGCTAGCCGTATCCACGGGTGCCCTCCATACCAACACTTTCCAAGGAATTTATTATTTGACAACATATTTATTCATTTCGGGACTGGGCATCCCTAGTACCTTTGCCGTACTCTCGTGCAATGACAAGTGAATAAACACTCATCGTGAGAATAGCACATCTAGGATGGAAAATATTGGCTACCCTTTACCCCCTCGCGAGTATTAGAGCACACAAAAGAGAAATTTATTTTGAACATTAGAGATAGCACATGCAAATTTGCTTAGAACGACATGGAAATGCCACATATAGGTAGGTATAGTGGACTCATAAGGCAAAAATGGTTTAAAGGGTTTTGGATGCACAAGTAGTGATTATACTTAGTGCAAAATTAAGGCTAGCAAAAATATTGAGAAGCGAACAACCAAAAAGCAAAAAATCTCGTACTCAAGCATTAAGCACAAGTAACACCAAATAATGCACCATAAGTAGGATATAAATTCATTGCATAACTATTGAATTTTGTGCTTGCATAGGGAAACACAAACCTTAACATCAATATTCTTACTAAAGCACAATTGCTCATCAACATGACTCACATATCATATCGTCATGTCTCAAAACCATTACTAAGAATCAAGTTTATTTTGTCCAATGATCTTCATGAAAGTTTTTATTATATCCTCCTTGGATATCTATCACTTTGGGACTATTTTCATATGTTGCTTTTGATAAGCTCAAACAAATATAAGTGAAGATCATGAGCATAATTTTTTTTATTTCTCTCAACATAATCTAAGTGAAGCAAGAGAGAATTTCTTTAAATTTTACTAACTCCCAAATAAATATAAGTCAAGCATGAGAGCATTTCTTCAAAATTAACAAAGCACACCGTGCTCAAAAAGATATAAGTGAAGTACTAGAGCAAATCCATGGCTCTAAAAATTTAAGTGAAGCATAGGAGCAAGCATAGCATAACTTTTGGCTCTCTCAAAAGGGTGTGTCCAGCAAGGATTCAAGACTTAGAACACAAATCAAAATAAGAAAAGACTCATATCATACAAGACACTTCAAGCAAAACTCATATCATGTGACGAATACAAATATAGTTTCAAGTAAAATACCGATGGTTGTTAGAAGAAAGCGGGGATGCCACTCGGGGGCATCCCCAAGCTTAGTTGCTTGCTACTTATTTGAATATTATCTTGGGGTTCCTCGGGCATCCCCAAGCTTAGCCTTTTGCTTATCCTTATTCCTTCATCCATCGTAAGATAACCCAAAACTTGAAAACTTCAATCACACAAAACTCAAACAAAACCTTCGTGAGATCCGTTAGTATAAGAAACCAAACCACTACTATAAGTACTGTAGCAAGCCTATTCTTATTTTTTTTTTTGCATTATGTCTAATGCATTCCAACTTTTCTATGGCAAAACTCATCAAAGAAAACCATAGAATCATCAAAACAAGCACACAACGCAAAGAAAACAGAATCTGTCAAAAACAGAACAGTCTGTAGAAATCTGAAAATTTCGAATACTTATGTAATTCTAATTTTTTTGAAATAAATTGTTGTACGTGATTAATTTGTCTATGAATCCTCTGCAAAAATAATCAACTTAAAATCACTCTTCTGTTAAAAATGAAAAATAATCTCGTGAGCGCAAAAGTTTCTGTTTTTCAGCAAGATCAAATCAACTTTCACTCAAATCTTCCCAAAGGCCTTGCTTGGCACAAACACTTACTAAAACACAAAAAACACAATCATAACAGTAGCATAATTGTGCTAACACAAAAGAACATAAATCAAAAAGCAAAAATAATTTTTATTCATTGGGTCGCCTCCCAACAAGTGCTTTTCTTTAAAGCCTTTTTAGCTAGGCATTGAGATTTCAATGATGCTCACATAAAAGAAAAGAATTGAAGCACAAAGAGAGCATCATAAAACACGTGAAAAACACATCTTAGTCTAACATACTTCCTATGCATAGGCATTTTATAAGCAAACAAATTATCAAGGCAAGCAAAAACTAGCATATGCAAGGAAAAGGAAAGAGACGATAGCAATCTCGACATGAAGAGAGGTAATTTAGTAACATGAAAATTTCTACAACCATATTTTCCTCTCTCGTAATAATTCCATGTAGGATCATAAGAAAATTCAACAATATAGCTATCACATAACATATTCTCGACACGATCCACATGCATGCAGAGTTGACACTCTTCCAAAATAGTGGGATTAACATTAACTAAAGTCATGACCTCTTCAAACCCACTTTTATCAAAAATTTCATAAGATTGAACATTCTCCAAATATGTGGGATCTAAAGTCGACACTCTTACAAACCCACTTTCAATATTATCACAAACATATTCATCATGAGTCTTAAATAAAATTTCAAGATCATAAGAAGAATCACCCAAATCATGATCATTGCAATAAGTAGTGGACATATCAAAATTAGCATCCCCAAGCTTGGGGTTTTGCATATTATTAGCACAATTGACATTAATAGAATTTATAGTAACATCATTGCAATCATGCTTCTCATTCAAGGAGCTATCATGAATTACTTCATAAATTCCTTCATCTAACACTTCATCACAATTTTTAGATTCATAAATCTCAAGCAAAACTTCATAAAGATAATCTAGTGAACTGGATTCACTAGCAATTGGTTCATCATAATTGGATCTTTTGAAAAGATTAGCAAGTGGATGAGGATCCATATCGAGAGATTTTTAGCAAGCGAAGATGCAAGCAAATAGAAGACACATGGCACACAAGCAAAGAAGAGATCTAACGAGAAAATGGTGAAGGAAAAAGAGGGCGAATAAAACAGCAATTTTTTTGTGAAGTGGGGGAGAGAAAAACGAGGGGCAAATGGAAAATAATGTAAATTGCGAGGAGATGAGATTTGTGATTAGGAACCTGGTTGATATTGAAGATCCTCCCCAGCAACGGCGCCATAAATTGGCACGTTGATGGGAGACTATCTTGACATGATCTTCCCCGGCAACGGCACCGGAAATTCCTTTTGATGTCTGCTAGAACTATGTCGGTATTTCCCCAAAGAGGAAGGGATGATGCAGTATAGCGACGGTAGGTATTTCCCTCAGTGATGAGACCAAGGTTATCGAACCAGTAGGAGAACCTCCTCACACCACATAACAACACCTACACACAAATAACAAATACTCGCAACCCGACGTGTTAAAGGGGTTGTCAATCCCTTTTGGGTACGGCGCCTCAAGATAGGCAAACAACGTGAGGTAAAAGTGGTAGATAGGATAAATAGATCGTGGAACAAATAAATTGCGGCAATGTATTTTTTTATTTTTGGTTTAATAGATCTGAAAATAAATGCAAGAGAAAATAGATCGCAAAGGCAAATATGATGAAATGAGACCCGGGGGCCGTAGGTTTCACTAGTGGCTTCTATCGAGAAAAATAGCAAACGGTGGGAAAACAATTACTGTTGGGCAATTGATAGAACTTCAAATAATCATGACGATATCCAGGCAATGATCATTATATAAGCATCACGTCCAAGATTAGTAGACCGACTCCTGCCTGCATCTACTACTATTACTCCACACATCAAGTGATATCCAACATGCATCTAGTGTATTAAGTTCATGGAAAAATGGAGTAATGCAATAAGAATGATGACATGATGTAGACGAGATCCCTTTATCTATTGCGGTAGATATAGATCTCATCTTGTTATCCTTAGTAGCAACGATACATACGTGTCGGTTCCCCTTCTGTCATTGGGATCAAGCACCGTAAGATTGAACCCACTACAAAGCACCTCTTCCGATTGCAAGATAAATAGATCAAGTTGGCCAAACAAAACCCAAATATCGGAGAGAAATACGAGGCTATAAGCAATCATGCATATAAGAGATCAAAGAAGACTCAAATAACTTTCATGGATAAAAACATAGATCTGATCATAAACTCAAAGTTCATCAGATCCCAACAAACACACCGCCAAAAGACTTACATCATATGGATCTCCAAGAGAACATTATATTGATAATCAAGAGAGAGAGAGAGAGAGGAAGCCATCTAGCTAGTAACTATGGAACCGTAGGTCTACAAAGAACTACTCACGCATCATAGGAGAGGCACAAATGGAAGTGGTGAACCCCTCCATGACGGTGGCTAGATTGGATCTGGTGGTTCTGAACTCTTCGGAGGCTGGATCAATATTTTTTCGACTCCCCTAGAGTTTTTGGAATATTGTGGTATTTATAGAGCAAAGAGGCGGTTCGGGGGGCACCCGAGGTGGGCAGCACCTACCTGGGTGCGCCTGGGCTTCCTGGCATGCCCTAGTGGGTGCTGCTCCCCTCAAGCAGCCCCCAGGTGCTTCCTTGGCCCATTGGCTTTCTTCTGGCCCAAAAAAAGTCCTCCAGGAGTTGCGTTGCGTTTGGACTCCATTTGATATTGATTTCCTGCAATGTAAAAGACATGCAGAAAATAGCAATTGGCACTGGGCACTATGTCAATAGGTTAGTACCAAAAAATGATATAAAATGACTATAAAATGATTGTAAAACATCCAAGAATGATAATATTACAAAATGGAATAATAAAAAAATTATAGATACGTCGGAGAAGTATCAGTACTCTTTGGGCGTTTATCACATGGTGATGTGAACTAAATTATTGACTCTAGTAAACCCTTTGGGTGTTGGTCACATGGCGATGTGAACTATGGGTGTTAATCACATGACGACGTGAACTATTAGTGTTAAATCACATGGTGATGCGAACTAGATTATTGACTATAGTGCAAGTGGGAGACTGAAGGAAATATGCCCAAGAGGCAATAATAAATTTTTATTTTATATTTCCTTATTCATGATAAAGGTTTATTATTCATGCTAGAATTGCATTGATTGGAAACCTTGATATGTGTGTGAATAGATAAACAAACACCGTGTCCCTAGTAAGCCTGTACTAGACTAGCTCGTTGATCAAAGATGGTTAAGGTTTCCTAACCATGGACATGAGTTGTCATTTGATAAAGGGATCACATCATTAGGAGAATGATGTGATGGATAAGACCCATCCGTTAGCTTAGCATAATGATCGTTCAGTTTTATTGCTATTGCTTTCTTCATGCCAAATACATATTCCTTCGACTATGAGATTATGCAACTCTCGGAAATCGGAGGAATGCCTTGTGTACTATCAAATGTCACAACGTAACTGGGTGATTATAAAAGATGCTCTACAGGTATCTCCGAAGGTGTCTTTTGAGTTGGCATAGATCAAGATTAGGATTTGTCACTCCGAGTATCGGAGAGGTATCTCTGTGCCCTCTCGGTAATACACATCATAAGCTTGCAAGCAAGCAACTAAGGAGTTAGTCACAAGATGATGTATTATGGAACGAGTAAAGAGACTTGTCGGTAACAAGATTGAACTAGGTATGAAGATACCGACGATCGAATCTCGGGAAAGTAACATACTAATGGACAAAGGGAATTACGTATGTGTCATAACGGTTCGACCGATAAAGATCTTCGTAGAATATGTAGGTGCCAATATGAGCATCCAGGTTCCGCTATTGGTTATTGACCGAAGAGGTGTCTCGGTCATGTCTACATAGTTCTCGAACCCGTAGGGTCTGCACGCTTAACGTTCGATCACGATATAGTATTATATGAGTTATGTGATTTGGTGACCGGATGTTGTTCGGAGTCCCAGATGAGATTACGGACATGACGAGGATTCACAAAATGGTTTAGAGGTCAATATTTATATATATATGATGATGGTATTCAGACTCTGGAAGTGTTTTGGAGGGTACCGGGTACATATCGGGTCACCGGAAGGGGTTCCGGGCACCCCCGACAAAAGATATGGGCCTTATGGGCCAAGAGGGGAAACACACCAGCCACCAGGGGCTGGTGTGCCCCCCATATGGGCCAAACAAAGGGGAGAAGGAAAGAGGGGAAGAGAAAGGAAAGGGGGGATTCGGCCTTCCCCTTCCCTTTCCCCCCCTCCTCTTTCCTCCCCCCTCCGACACTGATGCCAGGGGGCGCGGCCAAGGAGGAACCCAAGTAAAATTCGGTTCTACTTGGGGGGCCTCCTGGCCTCTCCCCTCCCCTCCCACCTATATATATGTGGGGGGCACCCTTAGCACACCCTAGACAATGGCCTAGCCGTGTGTTGCGCCCCCCTCCATAGTTTACACCCCCGGTCATATGCTCACGGTGCTTAGGCGAAGCCCTGCGAGGATCACTTCACCATCACCGTCACCACGCTGCCGTGCTGACAGAACTCATCTACTACCTCGACGTCTTGTTGGATCAAGAAGATGAGGGACGTCACCGAGCTGAACGTGTGCAGAACTCGGAGGCGCCATACGTTCAGTACTCGATCGATGGAACGCGAAGAAAGTTTGACTACATCAACCGCGTTGTGAAACGCTTCCGCTTACGGTCTACAAGGGTACGTAGACACACTCTCCCCTCGTTTCTATGCATCTCCACGGATAGATCATTGCGTGTGCGTAGATTTTTTTCCATGCAACGTTCCCCAACAGGGAATCTATAAGAAAATGAAACCAATTTCTACTTATTTTATAACTCCTCCAATCAATACTGAACTGACTGAACCTGATGTGTCTAATCAAGTTTCCGGTGCAAACATACAAGCTCATGTTGTTCTTGAGCATGAAGTGTCTAATGAACAGACTGCTAATGAAGGATTTGATGCAAACATTTACATGCTCCTGGTGATGAACATATAGTGTCTAATGAGGGATCTAATGCAAGCATTTTGCAAGCTCCCATTGAAGGATTTAGTGTCTAATGATGATCTGCTATGTTGAGAGAGAGAGAGAGAGATTTGCAGGAATTGGTGACAAGCAAATTATAGTACATTTTCATGGCTTGAGGAAACGTCGAGGCCATCTACCAGAAAGTCCTCATATCATCACAATGTAGCATAAATACTTTTCTGATCCATTGTTTGAAACTATTGGCATACTTGTGCAGGATAGATATATTGATATGCAGTTTGCACACTGGCTGTAGGTGCAATTACACTTTGATATTTTCAGCCAGAGAACGAATAATTCAAGAAGGTATAGTCCATGTTAGTAGTCCTTGTACACCATGTTGCATTTTGTGTTTTTTGGTGCTTACATCATTTAGTGTTTTATAATCTGGAACTCCTTTGGATCATTAGCTGGTTTTCAAAGTGCATGTAGCTTCACATTTCTCAAGTTATGTTGATTTTCGGAGAGCAAGTGCCTTCGTATTTTTTAAGTTAAATTTTCGCCCTGGTAACTTGAATTCGTGGATCCGCCAGTGCACAAAAATCATACACGCATGCCAGTACGAATTAAATGAAATACAAGGACTTACGCTAGCTCGTTGTACATGCTCACTGCAGCTCTACTTGCGCTTGGGATGTTCCATGTACAAGTCCATGTTACCACTTGCTTGGATGTGCAGGCCTTGTGCTCCTTGCACCCCATTTGCATTTTTGACACAGCAAATGGTCGATCAAATAAGAGGAATCGACCTTCCCGTTGTACCGGAGGACAGGTACTTACAAGGTTATACCGGTGTGCAGGATGTGTACCAGATCTCGTAGCATTGCCATGCTTCGCTAAAAAATGGTTTTGCTTGTTTCAGATGATATCTCCAGATGAAATAAGAGTTAAAGTCAGAGTTGCATAGGTGTGCAAGCTAAGAGAGCAGTAAAAGGATACCCAAACATCATTGGAGCAGTGCACAAGGGAGTGGTATGTGGATACCTAGTTCGGGCCGGCGTTTTGGCATGCTCGCCTAGCTAGAGTGCGGGTCACTTTAGAGCCGTTGAGAGTGATGTGCTAGCGTTGGCTGGCCGCGCACGGATGCAGATCTTGAGCAGCAGCGGAGCGCTACGATGCGGTGGATGAGACAGTTGGTGAAGCCACAACGGCCTCGGGGGGTGGAGGTGTATCTACGTATTAAATAACATAGATGCGTGTGAATTCATATGAGTATGCATGTTTGAGAGATCAATTTTGGTTCGAGTATGGATTACATGTATCATCATCTCGTATTCAAATATTTGAATCCCTTTTATGTTTCACTCCTTTCACGCCCATCACTCTCGCATGCATGCTCCTTCATGTAGCTATCACTCTCCTTTCTCCAGCTCACCCGCACGCTCACTTCATGTTTCTCCTATCCTCGCAAACATGGTCTCTCGACATCTCCCTTGAGAAGTGTCACACTCTCCCTATCATTACACATTACATGGTTTTCATTATCTCTCACGTCTCTACCGTTCTCTGGTATCACTAGGTACCTAAGCTTTCTTTTCACCGCCACACACACAGTCTCCACTCGTCTTTCACTTTGTCTTTCCCTCTATCTGATTCTCTCACACACCCTATATGTCTCTAGATATGACTCATACCACTAAAATTACTCTCTCTCTCTCTCTCTCTCCTGTAGACAAAACATTTGTTGCGGTCTCCTTTTCATCTCCATCCCAGACTGACATTATTCATTTGTTTACCGATCAAACAAACTCCCCCCCTCTCTCTCACACACACAACTCCTGCTTCCACTCCCTTCCCGACTACCGTCTCTCTCTCACACACACAAAACTCTCGTTTTCGCACCTCTGACTCATATTTCTCTCACAAACATTTATCGACTAGCCTCTAGATAGGTTTATACACCCGCACACTCATGCTTCCACTATCGCATACATGTCTCTCTCCCGCTCCTTGTATCTATGTAGATTTTTCTTCCCTTCTTGAGACACGCCCTCTCGATCGTGCACACACACACTATCGCCTCATTTTAAGCTGATACCTCTCGCACACACACTCTTTGTGTCTTTGTCACACATGCACTCTGTCCTCCTCCTCTCTCCCTCTCTCTCTCACACACATGGGTTTTTTGCAACAACTAGCAAGATGCCCATGCGTTACATGGAACATCAAGGTGCATTTATATGAGTAGTTTATCTTGTGGGAGAAAAGGATGAACGAGGGAAGGCCTTATTTGCAAATGTGGAGAGGGGTGTGGGATTCTTTTTGCAAAATTGCCATAGTTTCCTTCCTATCCGTCAGATATAGATCGGACAGCCTATATTGCAGGATGGCAGGCACACGATCATCACCGACTATGCCTTTTATAAGAGTAGGGATAAAAAACAGAGTTGGTGATGATGGTGGGCCTGCCATCCTGCAATATAGGCCGTCCGATTTATATCTGACGGATAGGAAGAAAACTATGGCAATTTACCCGCACTCCTCTCCACATTTGCAGATAAGGCCTTCCCTCGTTCATCCTTTTCTCCCACAAGATCTTGATGTTCCATGCAATGCACGGGCATCTTGCTAGTAAGAGTAGAAATTAGACATATACCACTTCTCAAATCTTGAAACCAACAACATTCCTCCCTTATCTCATCAAAACCGCCAAAGGAATACATTTTGAGTGAAACATAACATATTTTTAGTGATATACGTATTTCAAAACTAGACTCTTTTTTCTATCAAATCGGTGAATATGTATTAATCTACTTTGATCGTGTGGCAACGCATTGGCACATTGCTAGTAGTTACTCCCTCCGTCCCGAAATAAGTGACTCAACTCTGTACTAATTGTAGTACAAAGTTAGTACAAAGTTGAGTCACTTATTTTGGGACGGAGGGAGTATTATAAAATTTTGGACACCAGACAAATGGTGGAGTACATATACGAAGAGAAGAGGCGCACGCGCGCAGTCGGTCTCTCGCTGTCTCGCACACATGAGAGTTACGTAAAGGCAACATTAACAAATAAACCCTAAAATCCTAGGTGCACGATTGCTGCATGCGCGGGTACTGGGTACGTGGTGGAGCGCACCTTTGTAGGAATAGTCAGCTCACGTGATAACTTGATCCGTAGGAGTTGATGGTCGGGACCACAGGTGAACGACTTGGAGGCGGTGGCTCGCCAGTTTCCACAAATCGAGTAGCCACGTTTAAAATATCATTTTTTAGCGGGGTTAAGAGTTCCGATTTTCAATGGCGCGTTATAAGTACTAAGTAGTTTTTAGAACGATTGGTATGGAGCAAAAATGGAATTCATAACTACTACTGCGTACCTCCTTGGCGTATGGTTGTATGGGTTTATGTTGTGAGATGTTGAACCTGGTAGTTCTAGGGCAAATACTATGGTTTAGATGTTGATTTTCAGTAATGAAAATCGGAAGGGGGAAACCCTTCTTTGATAAAAAAAAACTACTACCTCCGTTCTGGTTTACTAGTCCCCATCGTATTTTGGGTCAAAGTTTGTCCACGAATTTTACTTGTAAAATGTGAATGGAAAACGAGATTTTGTTATACCCAAAGAAAAAAGGACTGGAGGGAGTGATTACTCTGACATGGATGTGACCTCTCATAGCGCAGGCATTGAACCGGCGCGCCAGCCAAAAGGGCCCCACTCGCTGCAGGCCCGGTTGAACACGCCTCCTCGCCACATGCAACCGGCTTCAGACTGCCCCGCCTTCCTTCATTGAATCCGCGCGTGTGCCGGCAACACGTCCTTCCACGAGCCGGCCGGCATTTTAGAACACAAAAAATGACGAAAATATAATTAATTACGCATGGTCTTGACTTGTTGTGCTCGCACTGGTAGCAAGAACTGGAGGTTTTTCTTTATTTATAACTCTCCTCACATTTTTTTGGCTTTGAAGTGAAACATGGTTGTGGACATTATGTATGAATGTGCAGATATCTGTGAACATGAGTTTGATGTGGAAGTTGAACTTGGAATGTCGGGCTTGCGCGTGAACTATACCATGTCCAATGCTTTGTCTGTTATTGTTTGGAAAGTAATTGCTGTTATTACATGACCCGAAAAAATATATTTTGTGCCACCTCAGTAGATGCATGGACATCACAACAAGCATGATGACTGGATAAACATTTGAACCTAGCTATTATGAAGGAAATTTTGTATTGACAACAGTTTTAGATAGCAGGAGACGCCTAGCCTGCTCTTCCTTTGCTAGCTTATTTCTGGCTTCTTCCATCTCTTCTTTGGCTTGGGTGAAGAGAGAATATGATTGCTCTTTTTGCTTCTTCAGGAACTCAGCTACATTCTCAAGGGCTGCTGCACACTTTCTTTCAGCCTTTACTAGAGCCACGAGGACAAACAACTGACGACTCCACCTGGCTTGTGTGTAATCTAGCATCATCTGGGAATTTGCACCTTGTGTCTAATCCAGCATCATTAGGGAACTGGCACCTTGTGTGTAATCCAGCCTCATTTTGGAAACATGATCTCGAGGTTGACCATACTTCCCTCCTCGCAGGAACTGCATCCTGCCATGAAGTTACTTCTTTTTTAGATCAATATTCAGAGCAACCCAGATCCATTTAGGAGAAGCCAGATAAACAAGACTCGGAGAAGTGAATTCAAAAGGAAAAAAATATAAAAACAGACTACAAGGTGAGAACACCCACTTCCTACATCAAGCTATAGCATTAGGACGATTAAGACTCTTCTTATTACACATCGAAGAACATGAGGCTAAGAGAAACAGAAACTACAACATATACACATCGAAGAACACGAGGCTAAATGAAAGTAATTGAAAGGGTGTTACTGTCAGATTATGGGATCCGCAAACCCTTGAGAGGTTCGAACTCTGGGGTGCGTGCGGAGATCTCAACCTACCCAGCCTGCCTACTCGCAATCCTCCTAAGCCTAGCACATCAAGCTCAAAGGGACACAGAGACACAACAATTTTTATCCTGGTTCGGGCCGCCGTTGTGGTGTAATACCCTACTCCAGCATTTTGGTGGATTGCCTCGAAGGGAAGAGGATGAGCTAGTATAGTGGACGAACAAGCCTCAGGAGGTGAGGTGTTCTTGAGTGGTGTGGTGTATGCTAGCTCTAATTGTCTTGATCCCGTCCCCTTCTATGGTGGTGGTTAGTCCTATTTATAGTGGCCTTGGTCCTCTTCCCAAATATGAGCGGGAAGGGATCCCACAACGGCTGGATTTGAAAGGGGACAAGTAGTACAGTCTATCCTAACAAAAGTAGTCTTCGCCTGCGAAAAGCCTCTAGTCGTGACGGTGCGGTGGGCTCGTCGATGACCTCCGTCCTGCCATTCTGGCGGTCTTGGTCTCATTGCACCAGAATGAAAACCTTTGGCTGGTTCCTCGGTACTCCGCGCCTGTGGCTTGCCTCCTTTGCACCGAAGAGGAAACCTGCGCTCTGCGCCCGCCTGGCCTTGGTCGTCATGGCTCACGTCAACTGACCCTCGTGAGCCAAGGCCAGGCCCCTCGCGATTCCTTCGGGGGTCTTGGCGTTGTCCGCCTCGCGAGGCTTGGCCCCTCGCGAGGGTCTTGCAGGGCTGGTGTTGGAGCTGGGTCATACCAGACCGTCTATGGAGCCACGTGGTGGGCCGTAGGCAGGCAGGGCTGGATACCCCCAAATCTAGGATGCTGACAGTAGCCCCAGGGCCCAAGGCGCGCTCGGACTTGGCTTCCAGGGGCAAGGGTAGAGTGCTGCAGGCCCTAACCGCCTGCCGCCTTGATGACGCATGGCGATTGATGGTACGTGGGTGACTCCGCTTCCCCGCGCTGCCTCGGGAACTGCTCAACTTGACAACTGCATGTTGCATGCAGGGAGAATCATCATTACTGGAGATCGTGGGAGGCCGACGACTTACCTTCTCCCGGCTATAAATGTGTGGGCAGGCGGAGCCCCTGGCCATCTCTCTTTCGTCTTGCTCCCATCTGCTTCTCTTCTTCTCCATCTCTCCTCCATGGCGTTGATCAAAAGGTATTCCGCGGCTGAGAAGGGGAAGGCCCCTCGGGAGGGGCATGATCCTTTCCCGCCGAAGAAACGGCTCCGCCTTCCTCACGACGTTGGCGCGGGGCGAGAGGTGACCAGGCCTTGGCAATCGAGGCCCCCGCCTGGCTTCCCTCTTCTCATATACACTCACGCTCAGGATGAAGGAGTGCGCCAACGAGTGACACGTGACGAAGGTGGCAGGGCCGCCATTGCCCTGCCGTCCGCACCATGGACCCATGTCGAGGGTAGCTCGTGCGAGTTTATGGTGTGGGCGGTGATGCCCCCCGACACCTAGATCCGACTCCCGCGGTTCTTCGCTAGTGAGCTGCCTCCGAGGGGGCCGGTCGAGCTGTGGCTGCAACATGCTGGGTGCCGCAGCTCGGCAACCGGAGCCAAAGTCGAGGTGGTGCCGCCCGGAGACGTCTTCATGACTCGAGGATGGGGAGAGATCACCCGGGCTTTCCGCGCAGAGGGAGCCCTGGCAATCCTCTTCGAGTACGATGGTGCGGCCACCCTGTTCTTCAAGGTTTTCAACGAGGAGGGCGAACGGCTAGAGTGCTGCCATGGAGGAGGCAACTCGAGGGACGCTGTAGCGGGTGCTGGACCTGTTGCCGTCCCCTTCGGCGCTTTGTCCAGCAGCAGTAGCAACTCCTGGGAATCCAGCGACTCTCTTGAGCCCAGTGATTCTCTGGAGTTGAGTGACGACAGCTACGTACCGCCGAGCTCCCGCCGATGCCGCAGCGCAGCTGCGGCTGCCGCCCGGCGTCGTCGGCGATACCATAGGACCTTGTAGTTGCTTTTCCCGCACGAAATGAAGATCAGCCCCTGTGGGGTTTGTAAGGATCGGAATGCACTTAATATCAATGTTGTTTCTTTTGATTTCGTGATGGATACACGTATTCCAGTTCGGCTAGGTTCCTCCCTTTTCTTTTCCCTAGACAGCATGGCGCTCTACACCGACAAGACCCAGTTCCCAGGCAGGCTTCAGCCATCACTAGTATGCCAGGTTGTGATGCCGTGGTCAAGGCTAGGAGGTGAGTGGCCCAGGGTCTGGTAAGAGCTCGTGAGATGCGATGCTCATGAGGTCCCCTTTGGCGTGCAAGCAGCTGCACAGAAAACCAAAAAGGGGAGTAGAAGCGCCAAAGTGGAACTGCGAGGCGGGGCGTACGGGGAGCGAAACTGGTGCTGTAACGAGCCGATACTTATCTTTTTGGTGTCTAGGTCCATTAGGGGGATGGCGCTTTCCCTCGCGCCTGCAATATCGTTGAGCGCAGCTTACCTTGGCCACCTTCTTGCCTCGTTCACCTAGGTGCTCTACGTCCTCGGGTCCCAGCCCTCGAGCGAGCTCAGCCGCCGCTGGTATGCCAGGTTGCGATGCCGTGGTCAAGGCCAGGGGGTGAGGGCTGGAGCGCTAGTAGGAGCTCCCGAGACATGGTGCTCGGGAGGCCCCCCTTTAACGCGCAAGCGACTCACGAGGCCAGATGGTCGTTGTTCAAGCTGACCCGTGGCCCTAACCGCCAGATGAGCCTGCAGGTTGGATGACAGGAAAGACGGGACCCCTGCGGAGTGGGCCTGGAGTAAGGGGCGTGAGACAAAGGCACCGGGGACCTAGCGAGGTGGTGTACGTGAAGTGGGCCACGGACCAGAGCTTGATCCCCGGGTTTATCAGCGTTGCAGGGACGGACCCGAGCACAAGCGCCGTGCCGATGTGAGTATCATGCAGTGATGCGGGAATAGTACCAGCCAGCACATATGAAGGGCCGTGAGGCGGTGGTCATGGAGTGACAATCATAGATAAACTTACAGAAATGATTAGATAGTCCTGGTGAATGCAAAACAATACATGTCACCCGAGGGGCGCCCCCAAACTGAACGAACTAGAGAGATGTCACCTGGTACCGTTGCTGAAGAGGTGTTGAAGTAGCCAAAAAACACGCACCGCTGGAGCCGTTCCTCATGAGCCGCTCTAGTGCCGAGCCTCGGGACTCTCGGAGGGACCAAGAGGCTCCTGAAGGTGCTCCTCCATCTCCGCCAGGACTGCCTGGTGCCTGGCCTCGCAGGCCGTCTGAGCGTCCCTCATGCAGCGCTGGAACGCCTCAGCCGTGCCCGCCAGGCCGAATGTGGACGTAGCTGTGAGGCGGACCCTCGCATCGGCCAACACGAGACGGCCACATGAGCTGCCGAGACGTGGCCCTATTGAGCCCGGGGATGTCGATGCAGACGCGGAACTCCTTACCCTCGCCAGGGTAGTGAGGTGCACCATGCGGCAGGCGACGATCGCCTTGCAGAACCCTTCCTTCCCGAATCTCCTTGATTGCCTTGCTGATGAACTCCTGAACGCCTAGTGCCTCGCGCCTGCTGCCTTCTCTTGGGAAGAGTGCTCTGAAGAGCGCCTCTACATGGTGCTCAAGCGCCTCTCTCGCAACATTGACTAGATCTGAGGCCCTCCAAAGGAGAGCCCCCGAGCCCAGCCCGAGAGAAGCGCCAGGTGCGCCTTCCTATGCGATGGGTGAAGGTGCCGCGTTCGGAGACGCAAGGCTCAGCGTTGCGTCCTCGAGTGATGCTTCCTCACGAGACCCATGTCCCAGCTGCAGCTTCTTCATTTTGGGGGTGACTGATACGTCTCCAATGTATCTATAATTTTTGATTGTTTCATGCTATTATATTACCCCTTTTGGATGTTTATGGTCTTTATTTTACACATTTAAATCATTTTTGGGACTAACCTACTAACCGGAGGCCCATCCCGTATTGCTGTTTTTTTGCCTATTTCAGTATTTCAAAGAAAAGGAATATCAAACGGAGTCCAAACGGAATGAAACCTTCGGGAGCGTGATTTTTGGAACAAACGTGATCTAGAGGATTTGGAGTGCAAGCCAAGAACCAGCCGAGACGGCCACGAGGGTGGGGGGCCCACCCACCCCTACAAGGCGTGCCCCCTGTCTTGTGGGCCCCTCGGGCGGCCACTGACCTACTTCTTCCTCCTATATATACCCACGTACCCCGAAAACATCTAGGGAGCCAACGAAAAACAATTTCCACCGCCGTAACCTTCTGTATCCGTGAGATCCCATCTTGGAGCCTTCGCCGGTGCTCCGCCGGAGGGGGGATCGACCATGGAGGGCTTCTACATCAACACCATAGCCCGTCCGATGAGTTGTGAGTAGTTTACCACAGACCTTCGGGTCCATAGTTATGAGCTAGATGGCTTCTTCTCTCTTTTTGGATCTCAATACCATGTTCTCGCCCTCTCTTGTGGAGATCTATTCGATGTAACTCTTTTTTGCGGTGTGTTTGTCGAGATCAGATGAATTGTGGGTTTATGATCAAGTTTATCTATGAGAAATATTTGAATCTTGTCTAAATTCTTTTATGTATGATTGAGTTATCTTTGCAAGTCTCTTTGAATTATCAGTTTGGTTTGGCCTACTAGATTGATCTTTCTTGCCATGGGAGAAGTGCTTAGCTTTGGGTTCAATCTTGCGGTGTCCTTACCCAGTGACAGCAGGGGTTGCAAGGCACATATTGTATTGTTGCCATCGAGGATAAAAAGATGGGGTTTATATCATATTGCATGAGTTTATCCCTCTACATCATGTCATCTTTCTTAATGCGTTGCTCTGTTCTTATGAACTTAATACTCTAGATGCATGCTGGATAGCGATCGATGTGTGGAGTAATAGTAGTAGATGCAGGCAAGAGTCGGTCTACTTGTCGCGGACGTGATGCCTATATACATGATCATGCCTAGATAATCTCATAATTATTCGCTTTTCTATCAATTGCTCGATAGTAATTTGTTCACCCACTGTAATACTTATGCTATCTTGAGAGAAGCCACTAGTGAAACCTATGGCCCCCGGGTCTATCTTTTATCATGTAAGCTTTCAATCTACTTTTAGTTGCATCTTTACTTTTCCAATCTATATCATAAAATACCAAAAATATATTTATCTTATCATATTATCTCTATCGATCACACTTTCGCAAGTGGCCGTGAAGGGATTGACAACCCCTTTATTGCATTGGTTGCGAGTTCTTTGTTTGTTTGTGTAGGTGCGTGGGACTTTTGAGGAGCCTCCTACTGGATTGGTACCTTGGTTCTCGAAAACTGAGGGAAGTACTTACACTACTATTGCTGCATCACCCTTTCCTCTTCAAGGAAAACCAATGCAAGCTCAAGACGTAGCAAGAAGGATTTCTGGCACCGTTGCTGGGGAGGTCTTCGCTCAAGTCAAGACATACCAAGTACCCATCACAAACTCATCTCCCTCGCATTTACTTTATTTTCCATTTGCCTCTCGTTTTCCTCTCCCCCACTTCACCCTTGCCGTTTTATTTGCCCTCTCTTTCCCAATCTTCTCCTTTCTTTTTCGCTTGCCTTTTTCTGTTTGCTTGTGTGTTGGATTACTTGTTGCCATGGCGCAAGATAATACCAAATTGTGTGATTTCTCCAATACCAATAATAATGATTTCCTTAATACTCCGATTGCTCCTCTTAATGATGTTGAGTCTTGTGAATTCAATACTGCTTTGCTGAATCTTGTTATGAAAGATCAATTCGCCGACCTTCCTAGTGAAGATGCTGCTACCCATCTAAACAACTTTGTTGATTCGTGTGATATGCAAAAGAATAAAGATATGGATAATGATATTGTTAAATTGAAGTTATTTCCGTTTTCACTTAGAGATCGTGCTAAAGTTTGGCTTTCATCTTTGCCTAAAAATAGTATTGATTCTTGGAACAAGTGCAAAGATGCTTTTATCTCTAAGTATTTTCCTCCCGCTAAGATTATCACTCTTAGGAACGATATTATGAATTTTAAACAACTTTATCATGAGCATGTTTCCCAATCTTGGGAAAGAATGAAATTGATGATTCGCAATTGCCCTACTCATGGTTTGAATTTATGGATGATCATACAAAAATTTTATGCCGGTTTGAAATTTGCTTCTAGAAATCTTTTAGATTCGGCACGGGAGGCACGTTTATGGAAATCACTTTAGGAGATTCTACAAAACTTCTTGATAATATTATGGCTAATTATTCTCAATGGCACACCGAAAGATCTTCTAGTAAAAAAGTGCATGCTGTAGAAGAAATCAATGTTTTGAGTGGAAAGATGGATGAACTTATGAAGTTGGTTGCTACTAAGAATACTCCTCTTTATTCCGATGATATGCCTTTGTCTACTTTGATTGAGAATAATAATGAATCTATGGATGTGAATTTTGTTGGTAGGAATAGTTTTGGAAACAATGCTTATAGAGGAAACTTTAATCCTAGACCGTTCCCTAGTAATTCCTCTAATAATTATGGAAATTCCTACAATAATTCTTATGGTAATTTTAATAAGATGCCCTCTGATTTTGAGAATAGTGTGAAAGAATTTATGATTTCTCAAAAGAATTTTAATGCTTTGCTTGAAGAAAAATTGCTCAAAGTTGATGATTTGGCTAGGAACGTTAATAGACTTTCGCTTGATGTTGATTCTCTTAAACTTAGATCTACTCCTCCTAAGCATGATATCAATGAGTCTCTCAAAGCCATGAGAATTTCCATTGATGAGTGCAAGGAAAGAACCGCTAGATTGCGTGCTAAGAAAGATTGCTTTGTAAAGGCGTGTTCTTCTAGTTTGCATGAAAATAATGATGAAGATCTTGAAGTTATTGATGTGTCTCCTATTAGATCTTTGTTTTGCAATATGAATCTTGATAATAATGGGACTGGAGATGAGTCAACTTTAGTTAGAAGGCGTCCCAATAATTCGGAGTTTTTAGATCTTGATGCTAAATTTGGTAAAAGTGGGATTGGAGAGGTCATGAATTTAAATAGCATTGAACCCACTATCTCAGATTTCAAGGAATTTGATTATGATAATTGTTCTTTATAAGGTTGTATTTCCTTGTTGCAATCCGTTGTTAATTCTCCTCATGCTTATAGTCAAAATAAAGCTTTTACCAAACATATCGTTGATGCCTTGATGCAATCTTATGATGAAAAACTTAATTTGGAAGTTTCTTTACCTAGAAAACTTAATGATGAGTGGGAACCTACTATAAAGATTAAAATTAAAGATCATGAGTGTTTTGCTTTGTGTGATTTGGGTGCTAGTGTTTCCACGATTCTGAAAACTTTATGTGATATTCTAGGTTTCCATGATCTTGATGATTGCTCTTTAAATTTGCACCTTGCGGATTCCACCATTAAAAAGCCGATGGGAAGGATCAATGATGTTATCATTTTTGCAAATAGAAATTTGGTGCCCGTTGATTTTATCGTTCTTGATATAGATTACAATCTTTCTTGCCCTATTATTCTTGGTAGACCTTTCCTTAGAACGATTGGCGCAATTATTGATATGAAGGAAGGGAATATTAGATTCCAATTTCCATTAAAGAAAGGCATGGAGCACTTTCCAAGAAAGAAAGTCAAATTACCTTATGAATCTATCATGTGAGCTAGTTATGAATTGAGTGCCAAAGATGGCACTACTTGAATCTATCTTTGCTTTTATGCCTAGCTAGGGGCGTTAAACGATAGCGCTAGTTGGGAGGCAACCCAATTTTATTTGTGTTTTTTGTTTTTGTTTCTGTTTAGTAATAAATTTTGCATCTAACTTCTGTTTAGATGTGTTTTTATGTTTTAATTAGTGTTTGTGCCAAGTAGAACCTATAGGATAACCTATGATGATAGTTAATTTGATTCTGCTGAAAAACAGAAACTTTGCGCGCACTAAATTAGTTTTTTTAAATAACAGAAACATGATTTTGCATTGATTATTTTTGATGCGGACCTATAAACAAATTTTACAGGACCTCCTATTTTGGTAGGATTTTTAGAGTTCCATAAGTTTGCGTTAGTTACAGATTGCTACAGACTATTCTGTTTTTGACAGATTCTGTTTTTCGTGTGTTGTTTGCTTATTTTGATGCATCTATAGCTAGTATTAAGTGGTATGAACCATATAGAACTTGAAATACAGTAGGTTTAACACCAATATAAATAAAGAATGAGTTCATTACAGTACCTTATGTGGTGGTTTTGTTTTCTTTCACTAACGGAGCTTATGAGATTTCCTCTTGAGTTTTGTGTTGTGAAGTTTTCAAGTTTTGGGTAAAGATCTGATGGACTATGGAATAAGGAGTGGCAAAAGCCTAAGCTTGGGGATGCCCATGGCACCCCAAGATATTCAAGAGTAGCCAAAAGCCTAAGCTTGGGGATGCCCCGGGAAGGCATCCCCTCTTTCGTCTTCGTTCATTGGTAACTTTACTTGAACTATATTTTTATTCGCCACATGATATGTGTTTTGCTTGGAGCGTCGTGTATGATGTTAGTATTTTATTTTTAGTTTACCACAATCAGCCTTGCTGTACACACCTTTTGGGAGAAGCCTACTTGATTGAAATTTATTAGAATACTCTATGTGCTTCACTTATATCTTTTGAGCTAGATAGTTTTTGCTCTAGTGCTTCACTTATATCTTTTAGAGCACGGCGGTGGCTTAATTTTATAGAAATTTCCAGTCTCTCATGCTTCACTTATATTATTTTGAGAGTCTCTTAGAATAGAATGGTATTTTCTATGGTTATAAAATTGGTCCTAGAATGGCAGGCATCCAAGTTGGGTATAATAAAAACTATCATAGAAGTGAATTGGATGCTATGATCAATTTGATACTTGATAATTGTTTTGAGATATGGAGGTAGTGATATTAAAGTCATGCTAGTTGAGTGATTATGAATTTAAAGAATACTTGTGTTGAAGTTAGCAAGTCCTGTAGCATGCACGTATGGTTAAAGTTGTGTAACAAATTTGAAACATGAAGTGTACTTGGATTGTGCATCCTTATTAGTGGCGGCTGGGGATGAGCGATAGTCTTTTCCTACCAATCTATCCCTCTAGGAGCATGCGCGTAGTGCTTGGTTTTTGATGACTTCTAAATTTTTGCAGTAAGTATATGAGTTCTTTTGACTAATTTTGAGTCCATGGATTATATGCACTTTTACCTTTCCATCATTGCTAGCCTCTTCGGTACCGTGCGTTGCCCTTTATCACCTTGAGAGTTGGTGCAAACTTCGCCGGTGCATCCAAACCCCGTGATATGATACACTCTATTTGTAACACCCCGGATGTAACTTTCCATATTTGTAACTCCAACTCTTGCCATTTTCGGCTTTGTGCTATGGTATTCCCTCCGTGGTTGGGTTTTGTCTTTTGTTTTGCATTTTGTTCATGTCATGCATCTCATATCATGTCATCATGTGCATCGCATTTGCATACGTGTTCATCTCATGATTTCGAGCATTTTCCCCGTTGTCCGTTTTGCAATCCGGCACTCCTATGTTCCCCGGCGTCCCCTTTTACATTTTTCCGTGTGCGGGTGTTGAACATTCTCGAAATGGACCGAGCCTTGCCAAGTGGCCCTGGTATAGCACCGGTAGACCACCTGTCAAGTTTCGGGTCATTTGGAGCTCGTTTGGTACTCCAACGGTTAACCGCACTCTCGCAAAGGCCTCTTTTAAGTTGCAGCCCAACACCCCTCCAAAACAGCCCAATAACCCATCTAAGTCACTTCCATGCTCTCTGTCGTCGGATCACGATCGTGTGGGCGAAAACCGCACCCCATTTGGAGCCTCCTAGCTCCCTCTACCTATAAATATGTGAACTCCCCCGAATTTCCGGACGAAACCCTAGTCCCCCCGCTCCCCTCGCACCGCCGGACGAAATCCGGGCGGCCGGACACGTCCGCCCGCGCTGCCGGACGAATCGGGCGCCGCCACGTCGGCAGCCCGCGCCCCACATCGCCGCCGACCCCGCGGGCCCACGAGGCCCGTGCGGGGCCCCCGCGGCCCGTTCGCCGCAGCCGCCGCGCGCCTCCGTGCGCCGCCGCGCCCGGCCGCGCCCGCCTCTGCTCCGGCGCCGACCTCGCCTCCGCATCCCGCCGGCGCGCCGCGCCGCCCGCGCGCCCAGGCCGCCGCCGTCCTCCGCCCGGCCGGAGCTCCACACGCCACCCCGCGCCGCCCGCGCCCCGGCCTCCGCCGCGCCTCGCCTCGCCAGCCGGCCCCGTCGACCCGCCTCTGCCGCGTCGCCATCACTCCGCCGGCGCCGCCTCCGGAGCACGCCGCCGCCTCCAAGCGCCGCCACCCCGCGCCCCGCGCCAGATCCGGCCACCCCGGCCCCGGATCCAGCGCCCAACTCCTCCGGCCGCCGCCTCCGTCTTCCACTCCGGCGAGCCCCGCCGACCCGCCTCGGTTCGCGTGCCACAGGAGTTCCAGATCTGGACGAGGTTGACCCCGAAAACCGTCTAAGTCCTTAACCAGTGATATTTTGTTGCATCTTCATCGCATCACATCTTTGCACCCGTGGCTCTGTTTTGGGCGTGTAGCATATCAAATTGTTTGTCTCGATGAGTACATCATTTCATCTCATTGCACTATTTTCATTTGAGCTCATCTTGATGCCCGAAATGCTGTTGGAAGCGGGCTACGTGATGTTAGTTTCTGTTTCTTAACAGAACTTACACTTTTGTCATTTTTGCCATGATTAATGTGTGCACCTTATGAACTTGAGCCCTACATATGTCTTGATCTATGCCATGCTATCTTTCCAGGGGTGTATGCCATGTATTTTTGTGATCAATGTGATGACTAGAATAAGCATGCAAACTAGGGATGATAATGTTGCTGATTTCAGGAACTTAGTGTTTTCACTAAGTCATGTCCTGCTGTTATTTTTATGCCATATATTCATGTTGTTACAGAGAGATATATGCCCTTTTTGAGCATGATCAGTAAGGGTGTTTTGAACATATGGATGTGCTCTATCCATCCATGCCTTTGTTGGCAATTATGGAGTAGTCTAGAATGTCATTTTCGTGCTCTACTTTTGCTTCAAAATGTTTCCTGGCAGATTGTTTACATGAGATTCAATTTTCACAAGGTTGTTGTAGTTGATCCGTGTATGCTATGATGTTGTTCTTGCCATGTATAGCTTCTATGCCATGTCTTCTTGATGGGTGTATGCTTAGTTTATCATGAGATGCTTTGTAGTGGGTGCATCGAGCTCACGAACATGCCTACTTGTTATCTGTTTTTGCCATGCCCAGTTTTTCTGTTAAGTCTGAGATCTGTAATGAAACTTGCTAAGTTTACATGGGTGCCATCATTTCTTATGGTCCTTTTGGCTTATGGTCAGTAAGGGACTTTTGATCTATGCTTTGAGTAGATTCCTGCCATGTCTTGTTTTGCTATTATAAGTTCCTGTAGCTTGTTGTTTGCTTGCTCTAAACATGCCTTCCTGATGTTAATTTCTGGCATACTAGTATTTTCACCAAGTCTGTGAACCTGATATTTTTTGCACTTTCACCCTGCTTGTTTGAGTCTGATATGATGTGATTTAGCCGTAGCTCAATGTTCCTCTTTTGTTAAGCATCTCCTGTAGATCACTGTCATATGCTTTGTTTTTTATGTTGGGGTGCTGTAGCATAGTTTCTTGTTGCATGCTAAGTAGCATCGTGCTGTTAAACGCAGATTTGTGCCATTATTGTTTTGCTTGCCATTTGCAAACCGTGCATCCTATTCCGGTGATCTTTATATCGATTTCAACCGAATTCATCTCATCTTTCCAGCGGCATACTTGGTTTGCCAAGTTGATGACCGGTTCATCATTTTCCTTCCGGGGCACACATATGCATTGCATATCACATCTCGCATAGCATGTCATGTATTGCATCATATTGCTTGTGCATTGCTCCTTGTTTGATTGTTGTTCCATTGCTTGTGTTATTGCTTTGGGCAGAGCCGGGAGACGAGTACGTGAACGAGGAACCTGTTGAGAACGCCTACGAGGATCAAGCCTTCGACAACTCTGAGAACCTTGCAGGCAAGATGACCATACCCTCGAAATCACTTCTATCTTTGCTTGCTAGATGCTCGCTCTTTTGCTATGCCTGTGCTGCGATACCTACCACTTGCTATATCATGCCACCCATATTGCCATGTCAAACCTCTAACCATCCTTTCCTAGCAAACCGTTGATTGGCTATGTTACCGCTTTTGCTCAGCCCCTCTTATAGCGTTGCTAGTTGCAGGTGAAGATGAAGTTTGTTCCTGGTCGGAACATGGATATTTTGGGATATCACGATATCTATTGTTTTAATTAATGCATCTATATACTTGGTAAAGGGTGGAAGACTCGGCTTTATGCCTGGTGTTTTGTTCCACTCTTGCCACCCTAGTTTCCGTCATACCGGTGTTATGTTCCTTGATTTTGCGTTCCTTGCGCGGTTGGGTGATTTATGGGACCCCCGTGACAGTTCGCTTTGAATAAAACTCCTCCAGCAAGGCCCAACCTTGGTTTTACCATTTGCCACCTAAGCCTTTTTCCCTTGGGTTTTCGCGAGCCCGAGGGTCATCTTTATTTAACCCCCCGGGCCAATGCTCCTCTGAGTGTTGGTCCAAACTAGAGCCACTTGCGGTGCCGCCCTGAGGCAACTTGGGGTATCCTCGGTTGCCGTACGTAGTGTTCATCCGGATGTGCCCTGAGAACAAGATATGTGCAGCTCCTATCGGGATTTGTCGGCACAATCGGGCGGCTTTGCTGGTCTTGTTTTACCATTGTCGAAATGTCATGCGAACCGGGATTCCGAGACTGATCGGGTCTTCCTGGGAGAAGGTTTATCCTTCGTTGACCGTGAGAGCTTGTGATGGGCTAAGTTGGGACACCCCTGCAGGGTATTATCTTTCGGAAGCCGTGCCCGCGGTTATGAGGCAGATGGGAATTTGTTAATGTCTGGTTGTAGAAAACCCGAAGTTGACCTTAATTAAAATACATCAACCGCGTGTGTAACCGTGATGGTCCCTTCTCGGCGGAGTCCGGGAAGTGAACACGGTGTTGGAGTTATGTTTGACGTAAGTAGTTTCAGGATCACTTCTTGATCGCTACTAGTTTCACGACCGTGCCTTGCTTCTCTTCTCACTCTCTTTTGCGATCGTAGCCACCATATATGCTAGTCGCTTGCAGCAGCTCCACCTCATGACACCACCCTTCCCTTAAGCTTAAATAGTCTTGATCTTGCGGGTGTGAGATTGCTGAATCCCCGTGACTCACAGATTCTACCAAAACAGATGCAGGTACTGGTGATACCAGCGCAGATGGCGCAACTGAGCTGAAGTGGGAATTTGATGAGGCCCTTGGTCGTTACTATGTTTCATTTCCAGACGATCAGTAGTGGAGCCCAGTTGGGACGATCGGGGATCTGTGTTGCATTTGGGGTAGTCTTCTTTTATTTTGGTTCAGTAGTCGGACCTTGAGTGTAAACTGAATGATGGATGTTTATTTATGTATTGTGTGAAGTGGCGACTGTAAGCCAACTATGTATCTTTTCCCTTATGTATTACATGGGTTGTGCGAAGATTACCTCACTTGCGACATTGCTTTCAATGCGGTTATGCCTCTAAGTCGTGCTTCGACACGTGGGAGATATAGCCGCATCGAGGGCGTTACACTATTACACATAAACCTCCTTATATCTTCCTCAAAACAGCCACCATACCTACCTATTATGTCATTTCCATAGCCATTCCGAGATATATTGCCATGCAACTTTCCACCGTTCCGTTTATCATCATGACACACATTACTTTTGTCATATTGCCATTGCATGATCATGTAGTTGACATCGTATTTGTGGCAAAGCCACCATGCATAACTTTTCATACATGTCACTCTTGATTCATTGCACCATCCCGTTACACCGCCGGAGGCATTCATATAGAGTCATATCTTGTTCTAGTTTTGAGTTGTAATTCATATGTTGTAATCAATAAAAGTGTGATGATCATCATTATTAGAGCATTGTCCTAAAAAAAGGCCAAAGAAAAAAAGAAAAAGGAAAAAAAGGAAAAAAAAGAGAGAAAAAAGAAAAATAAATAAAAGGGGCAATGTTACCATCTCTTTTTCCACACTTGTGCTTCAAAGTAGCACCATGTTCTTCATATAGCGAGTCTCATATATTGTGCTTCAAAGTAGCACCTTGTTCTTCATATAGAGAGTCTCATATGTTGTCACTTCCATATACTAGTGGGAATTTTTCATTATAGAACTTGGCTTGTATATTCCTACGATGGGCTTCCTCAAATGCCCTAGGTCTTTGTGAGAAAGCAAGTTGGATGCACACCCACTAGTTTTCTTTTGTTGAGCTTTCATTCATTTATAGCTCTAGTGCATCCGTTGCATGGCAATCCCTACTCCTCATGTTGACATCAATTGATGGGCATATCCATAGCCCGTTGATTATCCTCATCAATGTGAGAATTTCTCCTTTTTTGTCTTCTCCACACAATCCCCATCATCATATTCTATTCCACCCATAGTGCTATA
The DNA here is from genome assembly GCA_963921465.1 of Triticum timopheevii. NCBI lineage: Eukaryota > Viridiplantae > Streptophyta > Magnoliopsida > Poales > Poaceae > Triticum > Triticum timopheevii. The sequence continues at coordinate 354,838,377 of OY997264.1, forward strand.
TCCATGACTCACGCTCATGTACTGCGTGAAACTTGAAAAAGTTTGAGATTATTTAAGTACGAAACAATTGCTTGGCTTGTCATCGAGGGTGTAGAATTTGGGAACATTTTTGTGTGACGAAAATGAAGCATAGCCTAACTATATGATTTTGTAGGGATGAACTTTCTTTAGCCATGTTATTTTGAGAAGACATGATTGCTTTGATTAGTATGCTTGAAGTATTACTATTTCTTTTGTCAATATGAACTTCTATTTTGAATCATTTGGATCTGAACATTCATGCCACAATAAAGAAAATTACATTGAGAATTATGCTAGGTGGCATTCCACATCAAAAATTCTGTTTTTATCATTTACCTACTCAAGGACGAGCAGGAATTAAGCTTGGGGATGCTTGATACGTCTCCAACGTATCTATAATTTTGATTGTTCCATGCTATTATATTACCCCTTTTGGATGTTTATGGGCTTTATTTTACACATTTATATCATTTTTGGGACTAACCTACTAACCGGAAGCCCAGCCCGTATTGCTGTTTTTTTGCCTATTTCAGTATTTCGAAGAAAAGGAATATCAAACGGTGTCCAAACGGAATGAAACCTTCGGGAGCGTGATTTTTGGAACAAACGTGATCCAGAGGACTTGGAGTGCAAGCTGAAAGCACAAGTGCTCCCTAGGTGGTTTTGGTAATTAATGTCAACATATCTCTTGTTGGACTAGCACTTTTATCTAGCATGTTTCAGATAAGTTCAACAATGAAGTGGCATGGACTAAAGGATGTGGGAACTCCTTCAAGATGCTAAGGACAAAGGATTGGCTCAAGCTTCAAGCTCAAGACTCTTAATTTTATATTTTAGTGGTCCAAGATCACATTGAGTCTATAGGAAAAGCCAATACTATCAAGGAGGGATGAGGTGTTGCTTAATGAGCCTCTTGCTTCATGTGCTTAGTGATATGCTCCAAAACCCTCAACTACTTTCCCACTTCCACAAATGACCTAAACCTAAAGCCAAAATCGGTCACACCGATTCTTCCTATCCGGTGCCACCGATTCCAACAGTCATAGCCACTGCCACAAACCCTAAGCAAATCGGTCTTACCGATAGGGATCTCGGTCTCACCGAGATGGGATTGTAATCTCTCTGTGTATGTCCATTATCAAAATCGGTCTCACCGAGTTTGAGCAATCGGCACTACCGAGATTACAATGCAAACTTTCTGTTGACTTATTACCAAAATCGGTCTCACCGAGTTTGTGTAATCGGTCAAACCGAGTTTGCCTGACCAACTCTCTGGAAACCTTATTACCAAATCGGTCTCACCGAGTTTGTGTAATCGGTCTTACCGAGATTACGTTATGCCCTAACCCTAACCATATCGGTCTCACCGAGTTGCATTTCGGTCCCACCGAAAACCCTAACGGTCACATTATTTGCTAAATTGGCCTGACCGAGTTTAACGCGGTCCCACCGAGTTTGGTAGATTGTGTGTAACGGTTAGATTTTGTGTGGAGGCTATATATATCCCTCCACCTCCTCTTCATTCGTGGAGAGAGCCATTAGAACGAACCTACACTTCTAACTTACCATTTCTGAGAGAGAACCACCTACTCATGTGTTGAGGCCAAGATATTCCATTCCTACCATATGAATCTTGATCTCTAGCCTTCCCCAAGTTGCTTTCCACTCAAATCTTCTTTCCGCCAGATCCAAAACCTATGAGAGAGAGTTGAGTGTTGGGGAGACTATCATTTGAAGCACAAGAGCAAGGAGTTCATCATCAACGCACCATTTGTTACTTCTTGGAGAGTGGTGTCTCCTAGATTGGCTAGGTGTCACTTGGGAGCCTCCAACAAGATTGTGGAGTTGAACCAAGGAGTTTGTAAGGGCAAGGAGATCGCCTACTTTGTGAAGATCTACCGCTAGTGAGGCAAGTCCTTCGTGGGCGACAACCATGGTGGGATAGACAAGGTTGCTTCTTCATGGACCCTTCGTGGACTCGCGCAACCGTTACACTTCGTGGGTTGAAGTCTCCATCAACGTGGATGTATGATAGCGCCACCTATCGGAACCATGCCAAAAACATCCGTGTCTCCAATTGCGTTTGAATCCTCCAAACCCTTCCCTTTACTTTCTTGCAAGTTGCATGCTTTACTTTCCGCTGCTCATATACTCTTTGCATGCTTGCTTGATATGTATTGTGAATGTTAAACTTGTGCCTAAACTCCACTTAAACTTGAAGAATCTTAAAAACTGCAACTTTGGTACTTAGTGTCTAATCACCCCCCCTCTAGACACCTCTTCTCAAGGTCCTATGAGTGGTATCAGAGCATTGGTCTCCGTTGCTTTGGTTTAATCACCATTGGAGGAAGATGGATGAGTCTACTATTGGGAGTCTTAGACATAGAGTGCCTATTCTCGATGGAGAGTATTTTCATGAGTGGAAAAATGAGATGCTTGTTATTTTCAATCAATATCATTTGAACAAGTACATTGCTAGCCCTTGTGAACCTTATGTTGATCCTAGGCATCCTACCCATGATGTCAATTGACATGATTAGGAATCTTACAACTGCCGAACTTATCATTAGAGGATTGCCTAGAAACTTGATTGGATGCTTGCCTACTTTCAAGTGTGCCTACACTATATGGAAATTTCTTGAGGAACGATTTCCAGATTATTCCCTGAAAAATCTTGATGAAATTCTCCATAAGTCTATTGCTTTGAGTAAGATGAATACTAGTGATCCTATGTTTGGTGATCGTCTATTTGAGCTTACAAACCTTATGCGTGCCAAAGGAAATGTTGGTATTATTAGTGATATTATTTCTGAAGCTATAAAAATTCATAAGCAAGATCATTGTCAAACTCATTCTAATGAATCACCCTCTCTAGGACTTGATCCACCACATGACGATGTTGAACATGGATACTATGATGAGGATGATGATAGTGACTTCGATCTTGATGATGCAATGAAATCCTTTGGTCTTATGGCAAATCTTCGGGGATATATGTCAGGAGGAAAGGAATGGGTTCTTGATAGTGGATGTACCGATCACATGACCGGAGATAAAGACATGTTTCGCGAGCTTGCTGATAATGATAGTCCTCGAAAGTATGTCACTTTCGGTGACAACTCAAAGGGTAAGGTGGTTGGCCTCGGTAAGGTGGCCATATCACATGACAGCTCCATACAAAATGTTATGCTCGTTGAATCTCTGAGATAAAACTTACTTTCAGTATCTAGACTTGCTGATTTCGGTTTCAATGTTCTATTTACTGAAGTAGATTGCCAAGTGTTTCGTCGAGACAATCATAAAATGGCCTTTACCGGTGTGCGTAGAGGTGATCTATACATTGTTGATTTCACTAAAAAGGCCCAACCTAAAACTTGCTTCATTGCTAAATCCTCAAAAGGTTGGTTATGGCATAGAAGACTAGGTCATGTTGGTATGCGAAACCTTGACAAGCTTATAAAAGGAAATCATATCCTTGGAGTTAACAATGTCATCTTTGATAAGGATAGACTTTGCAGTGCTTGTCAAGCAGGTAAACAGGTTGGAGGAAGGCATCCCGTGAAGAACATCATGACCACAAGGAGGCCACTCGAGCTACTTCACATGGATCTTTTTGGTCCCAACTCTTACAAGAGTCTCGCTGGGAGTTCTTTTGGTCTAGTTATAGTTGATGATTTTTCAAGATTTACGTGGGTGTTCTTTCTCGATGATAAATTGCAGGTCCAAAAGATCTTCAAAAACTTCGCAAGGAAGGCCCAAAATCAATTTGAAGTGAAGATCAAGAAGGTTCGCAGCGACAATGGAACGGAGTTCAAGAACGCAAATGTGGACACCTTTCTTGACGAAGAAGGGATTTCACACTAGTTCTCGACTATGTACACACCTCAACAAAATGGAGTTGTTGAGAGGAAGAACCGGACGCTCATCGAAATGGCAAGAACGATGCTTGATGAGTACAAGACGCCGAAGCACTTTTGGGCGGAAGCGGTTGAGACAGCTTGTCATGCAACAAATCGCTTGTATCTTCACAAGCTACTCGGCAAGACGGCATACGAGCTCCTCACCGGTAACAAACCCCAAGTTGGATACTGTCGTGGTTTTGTCACGGCAGATGTCCTTAGTGTCAGGACTTAGTCGTGAGGCCAACACATCTATGTGGTAGCTTGAGAGGGGTTGAGCGGAATCGAGAGATGCAACACAAGACAGGGATTTAGACAGCTTCGGGCCCCGGGAAACATCATCCGGTAACAACCCTACATGCTGTTTGGGGCTAGGTCTCATTATCATCACGAGGGAGTCGCCGTAAACCGGCTCTCCTCTTTGTGTCTAGCCCTAAGATTGTTTCTTCTTGCTTGTAGCTTCTTCCTCTTTGAGGAGCCCTACCCCTCCTTATATATGTTGAAGAGGCGGGTTACATATAGAGTCCAACTTGGACTTAAGACTTAACTATTCTAACTTATCTTCATGGGCTTCTTAACATCTTGGGCTTCATAACATCTCGGGCTTCATAACCCCTGACAACCAGTTATCACTGTTTGCCGGTTTAACATTGTCTGCCGGTTTAACATTGTCTGCCGGTTTACCACCAGCCGGTTTACCGTCTGTTTTTAGCCATCTATCTTGTCTCTTTGTCTTAACTCTCCGCCGGTTTACCACCTGCCGGTTTACAAAGTCCCGGCCGGTTTACGACTCCGGCCGGGTCATACCGCGTATATCCCCGACATTAGCCCCCAGTTTAATTTGGATTTATCCATGTTAAACTGATCCTGATCATCCTTCAGTCCTTGTCACTTCCTTCTAATAGAAAAATCCAGGTCAATAAGCCAGCGTCATACTCAATTGCTGACGTTGGTTTCTCATAGAAAAATATTGCGAAGAATAATCCACTTGAGTGGGCTTCTAAAGCGCCGGCTTGAGAAATGTGGGTCTTGAAATACTCAGCTAATATTCAGCCGGTCTAAAGATATAGAACTTGCCGGTTTATGATTACCACCATTGTCGGGTTATAAAAACTGATAATTCCGGGTTATGTTTGTCGGCAACGCCGGTTCATGATGATTGGTGATGCCAGGTCAATTTGGTTTGCTCAAACTGAAAATCGGAAGATATTTCTCCCTTATATCCGTATTACCTGTAGCTCCCAAGTCTTGAACTGAACAATGTGATGATTTGAGACTTGTTTCCATACAATTACTGCCACTTTGAAGAAATCCATGTTGTTCATCTCTAGTAAAAACTGAATACTCCATATTATGTAGCCCCCAAGTGCCGGGTCATTATGCAATAATGAGCAGGGACTTTGTAGGTATAATCATATAGATTTGAGCAATGATGTGTAGCCCCCAAGGGCCGGCTCAGTAAGATAATATTGAGCTGGGACTTGATATACGCTTCAATTGTTGATAGGAGCAATTGGTATCCCCCAAGGGCCGGCTCATCATAATGTGATGAGTCGGGTCTTCAATAAGATGAACAAAGAATGACTTTGCATTAGCCCCCAAGTGTTATGGTGCATGCTTGCAGTGTCATGAGACTTGCATGTAATCTCAATTTGAATAATGTAGCCCCCAAGTGCCGGATTGTAAGCCTGCAGCAACTCGGGACTATTCCTTCAATGTAGAATAAAAATCATATCCATTGATAATATGATAGCCATTGCGCTAAAGCGACTTTGAAAAACCTCAATCATAATATTAATAACCATAATAAAAATCCAGCCATATTGGCTATTCAAGATAATATAATCCGGTATGAAACCTTATTCATCCAATATCATAATGAAAATTCAGCCAAGTTTGGCTATTTGAATAATATAACCCAATCATTTATAAGCGCATGATTCCAATGGCGCAATCCAAATATATACGAAGTATAGTCCAAAGCCAGGCCGGTTTAATAAACACTAGATAATTTATAATCATGCTTTATTCAACCTGTTTCTGCATACAACAAGTTTAAAGTGTCCTGGCGGTTTACCGTCGGACGGGTCATAATGCCCAACATATAACCCAGGTTTATAACCAAGGCTGCACTTAAGAATAATCAAATATGAAATATATCATACCTGTGACATTGAATCACATTGTTGGCTTTACCAACTTTTTGTAGTAAGGATGATAATCCCAATCTTGAGTAATGATAACTCCTTTCATACTGTGCCGGTTTATGATAAACCGTACCGGGTTGTGATAAACACCAGTTTAACCATATATAATACTGGCGACTCGTAGTCAAACCAGACCGGGCTGATAGTCTCCGGATTATAACTTGATCATGTACTGACAACTTGTAATTGAAAGTCAAACCAGGTTAATGAACACCGGTTTACTCCATAATAAGATGGTAACATAAAATCAAAAAAAATCAAACCGGGCAAATAGTCTCCGGATTAAGAATTGACCGTGTTCCGTCAATTGACAGTCGAACCGGTCTGCGAATTTTGTCTGTTTAAGAACGCAACAAAGAAGAAATATTTATTAAAGAAAATTTCAAGCAAAGGCAATAATAAAACCGTTTGCAAAAATATGCTATACTGAGCTGATCAGATGGTGTTACCATGGTCGGACAGGACCAAGCCCCCAATAGGAGTGACAATGATTCAAGTCAGCCAGGTCCCCAAATGATTCGTGGCATAGATGCCAGATCAAGAGGCGTGGCAATGGTTCGGGTTCGACCAAGCCCCCAAGTGATTTTGTGGCCTTAGGCCGACCAAGAGGCGTGACTGGTTCAGACTTGACCATGTCCCCAAATGATCTGGTGGCTGTCGCCTATCAAAAGGTGTCGCGTTGGTTCGGACACGACCAAGGCCCCCAGTGATATAAAAAGCAAATTTCAAGGGGTAAACCGGAGGCCGCTTTAAGACAGAACCTCTGTGTAACCACGCATGATGTAAAAAAGAACAGAGACCCCGCTTAATTAAGCAGAAGCCCCATGTGATCAATATGTCAGGCCAATAAGGCAGGATATCCATGTTTGAACCGCGCATCGTGGCAGCAGGTCCTCTTCGGTAATTTTTAACTTTTTTGCAAGAGATAAATTCTTCTTGAACCGGGATCTTGAACCGGATATTGAGAGCTTCAAAGCTTTTGTGGGAGACATCTTTCCCTTGACCCGGATTTTAAACCAGAATCTTCATTTTCAGCCGGAAATTTTCTGACGGTCTTTAAACTCGAACTTGCGAGAAGTTAATTCCTTTTTGAATCAGAAATTCTTATACCGGATTTGAGAGCTTCAGTGAGACTGGCTTCCCTTGAACCGGATTTTAAACCGGAATCTTTTCTGATGACCCGAAACTTCTTCATTGAGCCGGGATTTTGTAATTGTCATATAGTTTCTAAGCCGGAAATTCTCTGACAGCCTTCAAATAACAGTAGCCTCCGGGACCAGGTTATCTTTCCCTCCATTGTCCTGGGGTTTTTAAATTTGCTAAAACTGGCAAGACTTGTTGCGTCATATCATCGTAGCCCCCGAGTCTTAAGATGACTCAAGGAGTTGTCTTGAGATTCTCCATACTTGACCATAGCAGAAGGTATATATCACCGGTGTTAATAACGCGATGTGAATCCACAGAAGATTGAGGTGACTGCGGCGGGTTATAAACGACCGCGTATGAACCGTGTCAGCAACTCGGTCAATGGTTCCTTCCAATTGGTTGTTTGAAGTTGACCAAACTGTAGTGGCAGTAATTTGTGCGCATGTCCATTGATCCATCCAGTGCAGACGGCGACTGAATGATAATTTGCCTCCAATGTATTGGAAGAAAAGCCGGGCTACCCAAGCAGTGACTTCTCATACTTAATAACTAGCTCATGCAATTAGGCGCGGCCCGGTGTATTGATGTAGACCAGGCCGCAAGAGATGGACGCTAAAGACGGCCGCAACATCAGAGGTGACACAGACAGGTGAGTCGGCCATGGCATTGTGAGCCGGTGTGGACGGGAGAGTCGGCCGCGGCGCGTGTAAACCAGTGCGGACTGACAATTCGGGCGCGGCAGCGGTAGTCGGTGCAGGTGCAAGAATTTGCCACGACATTTACACCGGTGCGAGCCTCCTGTCCATGGTATGACGCCATCTTTGTAGCGGACTTTGTCCTGCATAAAATATATTGAAAGACAGAATAACTGTTCTCAAACAAATTAATATGCACTAATAAAATATATAGAAAAGATAGCACCTGGTGGTTTGTGCCCGGATGAACACAGACTGAGCAAATAATCCCTTGCCTCCGGGTGTCCATGCCTGTAGATTGATTCCGGGTGGATGTAACAGTTGTGCTGACACCGGACTAGTACTGATAGCAATTTGTCCATGTGATGCCCTCCACGTAGTATCAAGTGCCACCTTTAGAACTAGCCAGACCAATAGATTTTTGAATTTTCTCTCCTAGCCCCGTTGGGCAGTCAACAAGCCCACAGGCCGGATTCAGAGATAGCCATATTCAGAAATAGCCACAACTCGAAGAAAAGCCATAGCGTCGTGAGGCGACGGAGAGGTGCTGGGCAACGACAGGCACTGTGGCATTCGCCTGGACGAGGTACTACTTGAAAACTGAATGACCGTCACTTTAGTCAATCCTCGACTCCTTGAAAACTGAATGATTACTTGATCCTCGTAGTACTTGCATGTAGTGGCTACCGCCAAGCAGCAACCAGCAGGCATGCACGCATACATAGTAACCATGCATGAAAGCGGGGTGGTTCAGTGATGGAGCGATGATGCGGAGGCGGAACGAGTCATGATGGCAGCAGTGACTCGGCAACGTGGATCGGCGACGGCCCGTGCCGGAGGCGACTCGGACAACGAAGTGCCTGTTGCAACTCATCAACGCGTTGCGGCCGTGGCTGCTCTTCCCAATCAACACCTGTGACTTCCTCCGGGTTGTAGTTGCTTGGTGTGGCGGTTTGCGGGCGTAGCCCCAGCGGCTCTGCATGCGGCTGCAGTTTGGGCACAGCCGGAGTGGACGCAGCCGGCTCGCGTAGGGGAGGAGTAGCGCGGGGCCGCCACAGCGGGGGCGGTTCAGACGTGAGCGTAGGTGCTCAGCAAAAGCGCTCAGCGACTGCTCCGGCCGGCGGGTCAGCGGAGAAGGCTGCTGCAAGTCCTCGGTGAAGAGGCGCTTCGGTTTGAGGCGGAGCGGTGCTGCCCTGGGTGGAAGAAGGGGGCACTTCGGTTGCAGGAGGTGACCCGACGTCATGGCGGTTTAGAAGCGGGGCGGTGTGCCACGGTGTTGGAGGCAGCCGAGCGCAGCCGAGCTGGTTTGAAGCGAGGCGACAGCGGCCGAGGTAGCGCACGGAAGATTCAGCAGCAGCAGAAGCCGGTTTACGGCGGAGGTGAATGGCGTCCGCGGCAGCCCTAGGTAACTCGTGATTTGCAGGCGAGGCTTGATGTGGTCAGTTGAGGCAGCCTACAACCCCGGCCACGGTGATTGGTGGTGCTCGCGGCGATTTAACGGAAACGCAGGCCGGGTCGGAGGCAATGAGAGGCCATGGCGCTTTAGTGGTGATGCATGGCTGAACCGGCATGGCACAACGGCAACTGTCTTATGACCATGAATCTTGACTGACGGAGCACCTCAGATTTGCCCAGTACCGCTTCGAAAAATAGTACTTAATCCGACCAAGTTTTCTGAGAACTTGTGCCTGCACGTGGCGATGTACTGCTGCTTATAGCGCCGGTTTGCAACGCCGGTTTACAACGCAGGTTTGGATTCTACCAAAACGAGCCAGCTCTCCGAGCGACGGGTTGAGATCAGGGCGGCCACTCGGCGACTGTGACGATGCGTCAGAGGTCGCGGTGACAACGGCTTGTGGTGGTGGCGATGCGACTGCATGGGCGTGCTCGCACGGGGACGAAGGTGGTTCGATGTGCAGTAATGGAGGCGACCGGACCGCTTGAACAACAGTGGGTCAAGGCAGGCCCATGGCAGCCGTTTGGACAGAGGTGACCCGGCTCGTGGATGGCTCGTCGGATACAGGGGAACGAACCGGCGCAATGCTTGACTGCTGCGGCTTTGATGCAGAGGAACGAACCGGCGCGAAGATGTTTCTCCTGCTCCGGTGGCTTTTTCCTGAGGGTGGTTGGCTCCCAACTGCGGAGGCGAGACGGGTGCGGTTCAGCTGTAACCCAGAGGGCGGCTCTCGGCAGAGGTTGTGCGAGGCCCAGACGGCTGAGGGATGCCAACGCGAGACGACTTGTGGGCGTCAGTTTTCGCAGAGACGCGCCGGCTCAACCTGTAGGCGACATCGCATAAGGGCATAGGTGACCTCAGCAGCAGCTCGCTGGCGGTTTGTAGTGGTGGGTCAGAGCACCGGTGGCAGCTCTCGGACAGTTTGGAGCAATGGCCGGTGGAGGCGAGGGGCATCGGCGGGTCAGCGGTCTGATGGCACGGCGACTCAGGACCGGCCACGGCAGAGGCGGAACAGTCCTGTGGCGACGATAACTCGGCGCGGTCCAGCCGCGGAGGTGCGGCGGAAGAGCACCGGACAAAGCACTGCAGTGGAGGCGGCGGTTGGGGATCTGCGGCTCGGTGTAATCCGGCGGGTTATGGTGGCATCCGGCAGGAGAGCGAGCAGAGTCGTAGACGCCGGTGAGACGCGTAGGGGTGGGGAAGCAGCCGACGATGCAGAGACGAGGTGATGGTTTTGAGCAGAGGCTGAGCGAGACGGGCGCCTCAAGGCGAGGACGCGGGCGCAGACGACGGACCAGTCCGGCTCGTGGATGGTTCTGATTCCGGGTCGTGGTCTCCTCCTTTTTTTTATGATAGAGCAGACATCGCTTGCGTCGACTCGAGCAGGCAGCAGTTAGCAGGTCTGAACAATATTGATTTTTGGGTGCTTTTTTGTTTTGGCATAAACCGATCTGACTCCAGACCAACAGATCGCTAGGCCACATGTGGCGGCGCTGCAACTCTTATCTCCTCCAGACTTAAATCTCGCACTCCCAGATTCCAAAAATTAACCAGCAGAATTAGTAACCCGGCCGGCGGTGAAACTTCTGAAGAGGTCGGCAACTATTCCGGTCCGGTTTATCTTGCGTGACTGTTCAGACAGCCAACCAGCGGAATCAATTAATGCTTATCCTGTAGCCTCTGCAAGTTTCACTGTTGTATGATTCGAATCACGGAATAACCTATTGACTGTCTTCGGTTGATCTGACCCGTCGGCCTTTGGCGGTTTTCGAAGTGGCTTAACGAAAATCACAATGTGAATCTGGGTCATAACATCAGTTTGGCTTTGAAACCTACAACATAACCCTCTCAAACCTTAGACCTCATAGGTTACGAATCTCGATCAATGAATTTGAAGTTGATCTTCCAAACCGGCTATTCTTCATCCAGTATAATTGTAAACTTCTCGATCTCTGGGAGAAATCCCTCCAAGAACTCAACACCATCGTGCGTGGCCCCACGGTGGGCGCCAACTGTCGTGGTTTTGTCACGGCAGATGTCCTTAGTGTCAGGACTCAGTCGTGAGGCCAACGCATTTATGTGGTAGCTTGAGAGGGGTTGAGCGGAATCGAGAGACGCAACACAAGACAGGGATTTAGACAGCTTCGGGCCCCGGGAAACATCATCCGGTAACAACCCTACATGCTGTTTGGGGCTAGGTCTCATTATCATCACGAGGGAGTCGCCATAAACCGGCTCTCCTCTTTGTGTCTAGCCCTAAGATTGTTTCTTCTTGCTTGTAGCTTCTTCCTCTTTGAGGAGCCCTACCCCTCCTTATATATGTTGAAGAGGCGGGTTACATATAGGGTCCAACTCGGACTTAAGACTTAACTATTCTAACTTATCTTCATGGGCTTCTTAACATCTTGGGCTTCATAACATCTCGGGCTTCATAACCCCTGACAACCAGTTATCACTGTTTGCCGGTTTAACATTGTCTGTCGGTTTAACATTGTTTGCCGGTTTAACATTGTCTGCCGGTTTAACATTGTCTGCCGGTTTACCACCAGCCGGTTTACCGTCTGTTTTTAGCCATCTATCTTGGCTCTCTGTCTTAACTCTTCGCCGGTTTACCACCCGCCGGTTTACAAAGTCCCGGCCGGTTTACGACTCCGGCCGGGTCATACCGCGGGGTATATCCCTGACAGATACTTTCGAGTATTCGGCTCAAAGTGCTACATTCTTGATAAGCATCATTGCTCTAAATTTGCTCCTAAGTCTCATGAAGGTTTCCTACTAGGTTATGGCTCGAACTCTCACACTTACCGTGTCTACAACAATTTCACCCGAAAGGTTGAAGAGACGGTAGATGTGAAGTTTGATGAATCTAACAGCTCACAAGTAGAGCAATTGCCAATTGATGTAGGTGACAAAGATCCTTTGGAAGCAATCCAAGACTTGTCTATTGGCAAGGTTCGTCCAACGGAGGTGAAGGAGAGTACCTCGTCCGTCCAAGTGGAAGCTTCAACTTCACGACAAGGTGAACCAAGAGTTGATACGGAAGCATCCACAAGTGGGCACACCAAGATGAAGAAAACGAGGAAGTGCATCAAGATGAACGTCAACAACCTCCTTCTCCACCACGACAAGAGAACAACAACGCCAACAATGAAGAAGCTAAGAATAAGAAGAACAAGATGAAGAAGAAGTTCGAAGAAGACCCAAGCAAAAGCTTTCACGAGTTCGAGCAAGAATTGCTAAAGATCATCCCGTCGAGCAAATCTACAATGATATTCAAACCGGGAGAATCACTCGCTCTAAAACTCGTTTAGCTAACTTTTGTGAAAACTATTCTTTCATCTTTAGCATTGAACCTATGAAGGTCGAAGAAGCATTGGAAGATCCGGATTGGATAAATGCCATGCATGAAGAGCTACATAACTTTGAGAGGAACCAAGTTTGGACATTGGTTGAGAAGCCCGACAACAACCACAACGTCATCGATGCCAAATGGGTGTTTCGCAACAAGCAAGATGAAGATGGACAAGTAGTTCGCAACAAAGCACGTCTCGTCGCCCAAGGCTACACACAAGTCGAAGGTATGGACTATGGAGAGACTTACGCCCCCGTTGCTAGACTTGAGTCCATCCGCATCTTACTTGCCTATGCTAATCATCATGATATCACCTTGTACCAAATGGACATTATAAGTGCTTTTCTAAATGGTAAAATAGAGGAGGAAGTTTTTGTTAAGCAACCTCCCGGCTTTGTCAATCCTAAGAAACCCAATCATGTTTACAAACTTCACAAAGCTCTTTATGGTCTTAAACAAGCTCCTAGAGCATGGTATAAATGCTTGACCAAGTTTCTTATTGAAAAAGGCTTTGAAATTGGGAAAATTGATTCTACTCTTTTTACTAAAAGGGTTAATGGAGAACTATTTGTGTGCCAAATCTATGTTGATGATATTATATTTGGTTCAACTAACCCTCATTTTAGTGAAAAGTTTGGGAAGCTAATGTCGGAGAAGTTTGAGATGTCTATGATGAGTGAACTCAAATTCTTCCTTGGGTTGCAAATCAGGCAAACTAAGGAAGGGACCTTTGTTTCTCAAACGAAGTACACCAAGGACTTATTCAAGAAGTTCAATATGCAAGAATGCAAAGGTATGTCTACACCCATGCCTACTAGTGGACATAATGACTTGACCAAAGATGGTGAACCGGTTGATCAAAAGGTTTATCGCTCTATGATTGGTTCATTGTTATATCTATGTGCTTCACGTCCCGATATCATGCTAAGTGTGTGCATGTGTGCACGATATCAAGATGCTCCTAAAGAATGCCATCTTAAGGCCGTGAAAAGGATAGTGAGATACTTAATCCATACACCAAACTTTGGCATTTGGTATCCTAAGAGAGCCTCTTTTGATCTTGTTGGCTATTCCGACTCGGACTATGCCGGAGACAAGGTTGATAGAAAGTCCACTTCGGGTACTTGTCAATTTCTTGGTAGATCTCTTGTGTCTTGGTCCTCCAAGAAACAAAACTCGGTATCCTTATCCACTGCCGAAGCTGAATATATTGCCGCTGGTTCATGTTGTGCTCAATTACTTTGGATGACCCAAACTCTTAAAGATTATGGGATATATGTGAGACATGTTCCATTGCTTTGTGACAATGAAAGTGCTATCAAAATTGGTCATAATCCTATGCAACATTCTCGAACTAAGCATATTGAAGTTCGTCATCATTTCATTCGAGATCATGTTGCCAAGGGTGACATTGATCTTAAGCATGTTCGCACCGAAAAGCAATTAACAGATATATTCACTAAACCTCTTGATGAGAAAGTGTTTTGCAGGTTAAGAGGAGAATTGAACATCATTGATGCTTCAAACTTGGAGTAGAAACTCCATTGGATACATGCAAGACATGGGCTTACGACTAATCCTTGATATTTCTCTTATGATGAAAATCTTATGTCTTGGATATATTTGTATCTTGCATGTTATCTAACCCATGTAGGTACTTGGTGGAATCAAACTCCATGAGATTGTAATCTACTCACATCTTGAGCAATCTCTACATCACCAAGTCTCTACACTATGGTGGTTGGAGACAAGGAAGCACGGAACCACTCAAACATATTCTTTGACAAATTCTATGTTAAGCTTCATGATTGTCATTTTTGGATACACAAGTGCTCTTCCTTGCAAGATCTAACCCATGTAGGTAGATGGACTAAAATTCCAAGTGGTGCTCCAAATTCTTGATGAGCTACATCAACCTTGAGTAACCCACACAAGTTCAACTACATGGACTACACCACCAACCAAGGTATGTCATTCCATCTTAGAGAAGCTTTACTCCAAGTCATGAGCTAAAGCAACTCGACAAGATGTGAATACATCAAGATGCTTAAACGAAAAATGACAACCCCATTTTGAGCTTAAACGATGAGTATGACCTATGATCAAGTGATCTCACTTGACTCCTAAGTCAATATACTCTAACATAGGTGACTTTGTCGCCGACCATCTCTAGATGAAGTTCTCTTGTGTTCTTTTCTGTGTTTTTGCATTTGTATCATGCATAGTTGTTTCCCTTTCAAAAAAAACTTCATCTAGATTTTCTTTCTGTTTGCTCTGCATTTTCTGCATTCCAATTCATTGCACATCTTTCAGTAAATTCCTTGCAAATCTTTGTGAGATCTTACTAGTCTAGTGAGCTGAGGTGACAAGTGTTTTCTTTGCGATGAACTCGGTTTCACCGATTTGTTATTTTTGGCCCAACCGAATACTTTCGGTCCAACCAAAGCATACCACTCGGTGCCACCGATTTCACAACAGGAAAAACAGTTTGCCACATAATTCTATGTTTCTTCTGATCCAGCTCCACTTAATGAATCTTGTCCTCTGCAAGCATCACATTTTTATCATTGCTTTGTGCTGTGTCTCAAGGACCAAACCCATTCGACGGATTCCAGAAAACCCTTCTTGGAAATTGATGTCAAAGGGGGAGAGAGAGAACATCAAAGCTTATCATTTAGAAAGAGATCACATCAAAGAAGAAAGAGTTTATCACCTTCTTAAGGGGGAGAGAGATATCATCTCCTAAAGGGGGAAAGAAATCCTTAAGGGGGAGAGACCCTCAAAAGGAGAGAGAGAGAGATCTCTAGGGGGAGAGAATACTTAAGTAGAAAGTATTTCTCAAGGATCCCAGATGCTTGGTGTTCAAGAGGAGAGATGCCCACATGTCTTCTTGAGGGGAGATACATGTTCATATGATTTGTTGTGCTTATTTGCATTAGCATGCATCAGCTCTGATCATCATTCATATCTTTCAGCTCTGATTGTCTATTCCCTATCTTCTCCCAGTATCCCATGTTAGATTCAGGGGAGCAAGACATCTAAGGGAAAGAAATCATTTAAATTCATTGCATATCTTTACTCTTGGGGACATGTATAATCCAATGTGGTACTTAGTACTCACTCTCTACATGTCATCCCAGTCTTGGTATTCTTGTAGTTTCTTTTGTTTGCTCTGGCTAGTAGGTGCATCTGTGTTATCTAACCTTATTTGCGCAGGTTCATTCCATCCTAAGCCAACTCAAGACTACAAGGTAAGTATATGCATCACAATCATGTGTATGAGGAATTCTTGCTGATGTACATATTGTTTGCAAGAAAGACTCATGAGCATGAAGGTATTTTCTTCAACATTGTTTGCTCTGATGCATATGGCCAAGATACATGTCACACATTGCCTGCTCTATCATGTTTATGCTCTCACATGCTCCTATATTCCATATTCACATGATTGCATACATTTAGGGGGAGCCTATGTTTATTACATGTATTTCCAAAGCTTTACTTGCTACTCTTTATATCTTTATCTAAAGCTTTGATGTATGTTGTCATCAATTACCAAAAAGGGGGAGATTGAAAGCACAAGTGCTCCCTAGGTGGTTTTGGTAATTAATGTCAACATATCTCTTGTTGGACTAACACTTTTATCTAGCATGTTTCAGATAAGTTCAACAATGAAGTGGCATGGACTAAAGGATGTGGGAACTCCTTCAAGATGCTAAGGACAAAGGATTGGCTCAAGCTTCAAGCTCAAGACTCTTCATTTTATATTTTAGTGGTCCAAGATCACATTGAGTCTATAGGAAAAGCCAATACTATCAAGGAGGGATGAGGTGTTGCTTAATGAGCCTCTTGCTTCATGTGCTTAGTGATATGCTCCAAAACCCTCAACTACTTTCCCACTTCCACAAATGACCTAAACCTAAAGCCAAAATCGGTCACACCGATTCTTCCTATCCGGCGCCACCGGTTCCAACAGTCATAGCCACTGCCACAAACCCTAAGCAAATCGGTCTTACCGATAGGGATCTCGGTCTCACCGAGATGGGATTGTAATCTCTCTGTGTATGTCCATTATCAAAATCGGTCTCACCGAGTTTGAGCAATCGGCACTACCGAGATTACAATGCAAACTTTCTGTTGACTTATTACCAAAATCGGTCTCACCGAGTTTGTGTAATCGGTCAAACCGAGTTTGCCTGACCAACTCTCTGGAAACCTTATTACCAAATCGCTCTCACCGAGTTTGTGTAATCGGTCTTACCGAGATTACTTTATGCCCTAACCCTAACCATATCGGTCTCACCGAGTTGCATTTCGGTCCCACCGAAAACCCTAACGGTCACATTATTTGCTAAATCGGCTTGACCGAGTTTAACGATTCGGTCCCACCGAGTTTGGTAGATTGTGTGTAACGGTTAGATTTTGTGTGGAGGCTATATATACCCCTCCACCTCCTCTTCTTTTGTGGAGAGAGCCATCAGAACGAACCTACACTTCCAACTTACCATTTCTGAGAGAGAACCACCTACTCATGTGTTGAGGCCAAGATATTCCATTCCTACCATATGAATCTTGATCTCTAGCCTTCCCCAAGTTGCTTTCCACTCAAATCTTCTTTCTGCCAGATCCAAAACCTATGAGAGAGAGTTGAGTGTTGGGGAGACTATCATTTGAAGCACAAGAGCAAGGAGTTCATCATCAACGCATCATTTGTTACTTCTTGGAGAGTGGTGTCTCCTAGATTGGCTAGGTGTCACTTGGGAGCCTCCAACAAGATTGTGGAGTTGAACCAAGGAGTTTGTAAGGGCAAGGAGATCGCCTACTTCGTGAAGATCTACCGCTAGTGAGGCAAGTCCTTCGTGGGCGACGGCCATGGTGGGATAGACAAGGTTGCTTCTTCGTGGACCCTTCGTGGGTGGAGCCCTCCGTGGACTCACGCAACCGTTACTCTTCGTGGGTTGAAGTCTCCATCAACATGGATGTACGATAGCACCACCTATCGGAACCACGCCAAAACATCCGTGTCTCCAATTGCGTTTGAATCCTCCAAACCCTTCCCTTTACTTTCTTGCAAGTGGCATGCTTTACTTTCCGCTGCTCATATACTCTTTGCATACTTGCTTGATATGTATTGTGAATGTTAAACTTGTGCCTAAACTCCACTTAAACTTGAAGAATCTTAAAAACTGCAACTTTGGTACTTAGTGTCTAATCACCCCCCCTCTAGACACCTCTTATCAAGGTCCTACAAGTGGTATCAGAGCATTGGTCTCCATTGCTTTGGTTTAATCACCATTGGAGGAAGATGGATGAGTCTACTATTGGGAGTCTTAGACATAGAGTGCCTATTCTCGATGGAGAGTATTTTCATGAGTGGAAAAATGAGATGCTTGTTATTTTCAATCAATATCATTTGAAAAAGTACATTGCTAGCCCTTGTGCACCTTATGTTGATCCTAGGCATCCTACCCATGATGAGTCAATTGACATGATTAGGAATCTTAGAACTGCCGAACTTATCATTGGAGGATTGCCTAGAAACTTGATTGGATGCTTGCCTACTTTCAAGTGTGCCTACACTATATGGAAATTTCTTGAGGAACGATTTCCAGATTATTCCCTGAAAAATCTTGATGAAATTCTCCATAAGTCTATTGCTTTGAGTAAGATGAATACTAGTGATCCTATGTTTGGTGATCGTCTATTTGAGCTTACAAACCTTATGCGTGCCAAAGGAAATCTTGGTATTATTAGTGATATTATTTCTGAAGCTATAAAAATTCATAAGCAAGATCATTGTCAAACTCATTCTAATGAATCACCCTCTCTAGGACTTGATCCACCACATGACGATGTTGAACATGGATACTATGATGAGGATGATGATAGTGACTTCGATCTTGATGATGCAATGAGACACTTTGGTCTTATGGCAAATCTTCGGGGATATATGTCAGGAGGAAAGGAATGGGTTCTTGATAGTGGATGTACCGATCACATGACCGGAGATAAAGACATGTTTCGCGAGCTTGCTGATAATGATAGTCCTCGAAAGTATGTCACTTTCGGTGACAACTCAAAGGGTAAGGTGGTTGGCCTCGGTAAGGTGGCCATATCACATGACAGCTCCATACAAAATGTTATGCTCGTTGAATCTCTTGGATACAACTTACTTTCAGTATCTAGACTTGCTGATTTCGGTTTCAATGTTCTATTTACTGAAGTAGATTGCCAAGTGTTTCGTCGAGACAATCATAAAATGGTCTTTACCAGTGTGCGTAGAGGTGATCTATACATTGTTGATTTCACTAAAAAGGCCCAACCTAAAACTTGCTTCATTGCTAAATCCTCAAAAGGTTGGTTATGGCATAGAAGACTAGGTCATGTTGGTATGCGAAACCTTGACAAGCTTATAAAAGGAAATCATATCCTTGGAGTTAACGATGTCATATTTGATAAGGATAGACTTTGCAGTGCTTGTCAAGCAGGTAAACAGGTTGGAGGAAGGCATCCCGTGAAGAACATCATGACCACAAGGAGGCCACTCGAGCTACTTCACATGGATCTTTTTGGTCCCAACTCTTACAAGAGTCTCGCTGGGAATTCTTTTGGGATTTCAAGAACGCAATTGTGGACACCTTTCTTGACGAAGAAGGGATTTCACACGAGTTCTCGGCTACGTACACACCTCAACAAAACGGAGTTGTTGGGAGGAAGAACCGGACGCTCATCGAAATGGCAAGAACGATGCTTGATGAGTACAAGACATCGAAGCACTTTTGGGCGGAAGCGGTTGAGACAGCTTGTCATGCAACAAATCGCTTGTATCTTCACAAGCTACTCGAGAAGACGGCATACGAGCTCCTCACTGGTAACAAACCCCAAGTTGGATACTTTCGAGTATTCGGCTCAAAGTGCTACATTCTTGATAAGCATCGTCACTCTAAATTTGCTCCTAAGTCTCATGAAGGTTTCCTACTAGGTTATGGCTCGAACTCTCACACTTACCGTGTCTACAAAAATTTCACCCGAAAGGTTGAAGAGACGGTAGATGTGAAGTTTGATGAATCTAACGGCTCGCAAGTAGAGTAATTGCCAATTGATGTAGGTGACAAAGATCCTTCGGAAGCAATCCAAGACTTGTCTATTGGCAAGGTTCGTCCAACGGAGGTGAAGGAGAGTACCTCGTCCGTCCAAGTGGAAGCTTCAACTTCACGACAAGGTGAACCAAGAGTTGATACGAAAGCATCCACAAGTGGGACACACCAAGATGAAGAAAGCGAGGAAGTGCATCAAGATGAACGTCAACAACCTCCTTCTCCACCACGACAAGAGAGCGACAACGCCAACAATGAAGAAGGCTAAGAAGAAGAAGAACAAGATGAAGAAGTTCAAAGAAGACCCAAGCAAAAGCTTTCACGAGTTCGAGCAAGAATTGCTAAAGATCATCCCGTCGAGCAAATCTACAATGACATTCAAACCGGGAGAATCACTCGCTCTAAAACTCATTTAGCTAACTTTTGTGAAAACTATTCTTTCATCTCTAGCATTGAACCTATGAAGGTCGAAGAAGCATTGGAAGATCCAGATTGGATAAATGCCATGCATGAAGAGCTACATAACTTTGAGAGGAACCAAGTTTGGACATTGGTTGATAAGCCCGACAACAACCACAACGTCATCGGTACCAAATGGGTGTTTCGCAACAAGCAAGATGAAGATGGACAAGTAGTTCGCAACAAAGCACGTCTCGTCGCCCAAGGCTACACAAAAGTCGAAGGTATGGACTATGGTGAGACTTACGCCCCCGTTGCTAGACTTGAGTCCATCCGCATCTTACTTGCCTATGCTAATCATCATGATATCGCCTATGTATGATTGAGTTATCTTTGCAAGTCTCTTCGAATTATCAGTTTGGTTTGGCCTACTAGATTGATCTTTCATGCCATGGGAGAAGTGCTTAGCTTTGGGTTCAATCTTGCGGTGTCCTTACCCAGTGACAGCAGGGGTTGCAAGGCACGTATTGTATTGTTGCCATCGAGGATAAAAAGATGGGGTTTATATCATATTGCATGAGTTTATCCCTCTACATCATGTCATCTTTCTTAATGCGTTACTCTGTTCTTATGAACTTAATACTCTAGATGCATGCTGGATAGCGGTCTATGTGTGGAGTAATAGTAGTGGATGCAGGCAGGAGTCGGTCTACTTGTCGCGGACGTGATGCCTATATACATGATCATGCCTAGATAATCTCATAATTATTCGCTTTTCTATCAACTGCTCGACAGTAATTTGTTCACCCACCGTAATACTTATGCTATCTTGAGAGAAGCCACTAGTGAAACCTATGGCCCTCGGGTCTATCTTTTATCATATAAGCTTTCAATCTACTTTTATTTGCATCTTTAATTTTCCAATCTATATCATAAAATACCAAAAATATATTTATCTTATCATACTATCTCTATTAGATCTCACTTTTGCAAGTGGCCGTGAAGGGATTGACAACCCCTTTATTGCGTTGGTTGCGAGTTCTTTGTTTGTTTTTGTAGGTGCGTGGGACTTTTGAGGAGCCTCCTACTGGATTGATACCTTGGTTCTCAAAAACTGAGGGAAATACTTACGCTACTATTGCTGCATCACCCTTTCCTCTTCAAGGAAAACCAACGCAAGCTCAAGACGTAGCAGCGACCTCGGGAGGAAGGGCCCCGTCCTCCTCTTCGGGGTTCTCGACCACTGCAGCCTGGAAAGCGTGCTCGAGGGAGCACACCGCATCCTTCTCTTCACATGCGACCGTGATGACGCCGCCACTTCCTGGCATCTTGAGGATGTTGTAGCCGTGGTGGGTGGCCGCCATGAACTTGGCTAGCTCTGGGTACCCTAGGATGGCGTTGTAGGGCAAGCTGATGTCGGTGACGTCGAAGTCGATGAGCTTAGTGTGGTAGTTGTTGCGCTCGCCGAAGGCGACAGGGAGGCGAACCTGCCCTATTGGGTGTGTCGAACCGTCGGT
This sequence comes from Triticum timopheevii, assembly GCA_963921465.1. Classification (NCBI taxonomy): domain Eukaryota; kingdom Viridiplantae; phylum Streptophyta; class Magnoliopsida; order Poales; family Poaceae; genus Triticum; species Triticum timopheevii. Next base: position 354,860,166 of record OY997264.1, read on the forward strand.
CACTCCTGAGAATGGCTTGGTGGGGTTAAGCTGGTAGTATGGCACTTGGAGCCTGTCGAACATATGAACAGATAGAACATTGAGCCCCACTCCGCCATCGATGAGAGTTTTGGTGACGACCACATTGCTGATGACGGGAGAGCAGAGCATGGGGAGCACGCCGGCTGTGGTCGCACACTTGAGCCGGTTTGAGAAGTCAAGGGTGATGGCGCACTTGGACCACTTGAGAGCGTGAGTTGCTTCAGGCTTGGGGAGCGATGTATTCACCTCGCGTACGAACTGCTTGAAGACGCGGTGGGAAGCCGGGGCCTGTGAGCCGCCCAAGATGCAGGCGATGGCCCGAGGCTCCTGGAAGCCCCCAGCCCCTCGTCCTGGTAGTGATCTTCATTCCCTCTTTGCGGTGGAGACAGAGGAGGCAAAGCTGTGTTGCTCTGAGGGCGATCCTCACGAGGCTGCTCCCTCCAGTTGCCCTCGCGAGGCTGGCCCTACCAGCAGTCCTCACGAGGCTAGTCGCACCACTCCTGACGATGGTCGCACCCGTCCCAGCGTCCTCCACCTCGCCCGCCTCCACGACTGTACCCTCGATCGTTGCACTCGGGGCGTCGACCGAGGCGCCCGTAGCGGAGGGCCCTGAGCTCCTGGCAGTCGTTGGTGTTGTGGCTTTGGACGTTGTGGAAGACGCATAATGGCCGGTTGCTCTTGGATGACTCGGGGTGGTCGCAGCCGCGCTACGTCTCTGGCTCGGCCGCAAGCACGGCTGGCCCCTTGCGCTTCACGTCCTTGGTCTTGGTCTTCTTGTCTTCTGGATCAGCATCGGGGATCTCGAGGTGGGAGAGGCGTCCTGCCTCAGCCCTTGCGCATTTGTTCACCATGTTGAACATCTCCAGAGCGGTGCAGAGATCCTCATGGATGGCGAGCTCCTCGTTCATCTTGACATCACAGACGCCATCGGTGAACGCGGAGATGATGGTCTCGTCCGACACCTTGGGAATCTTGAGGCGAACATTGTTGAAGCGCTGGATATACTTCTGCAAGGTCTCTCCAGGTCGCTGCTAGATGTGGCGCAGGTCACCCGCGGCCGGAGAACGGTCGCGAGTGCCCTGGAAGTTGGCGATGAAGCGGCTGCGCATCTCATCCCAAGAAGAAACCGATCGGTCAGGTTCAGGAGCCAAGAACGCGCGCCATCCTTGAGGGATGATACGTCTCCAACGTATCTATAATTTTTGATTGTTCCATGCTATTATATTACCCTTTTTGGATGTTTATGGGCTTTACTTTACACTTTTATATCATTTTTTGGGACTAACCTACTAACTGGAGGCCCAGCCCATATTGCTGTTTTATTGCCTGTTTCAGTATTTCGAAGAAAAGGAATATCAAACGGAGTCCAAACGGAATGAAACCTTCGGCATCGTGATTTTTTGGAAGAATATCATCCTCGAGGCTTGGAGATCAAGTCAGAAGACCCTCGAGGAGCCCAGGAGATAGGGGGGCGCGCCCCCCCTACAGGGCGCGCCCCTCCTGTCTCGTGGACCCCTCGAGCACCCTCCGACCGACTTCTTTCACCTATATAACCCTACGTACCCTAAAAACATCAAAAATCAAGATAGATCGGGAGTTCCGCCGCCGCAAGCCTAAGTAGCCACCAAAACCCTCTCGGGAGCCCGTTCTGGCACCCTACCGGAGGGGGAATCCATCACCGGTGGCCATCTTCATCATCCCGGCGCTATCCATGACGAGGAGGGAGTAGTTCACCCTCGGGGCTGAGGGTATGTACCAGTAGCTATGTGTTTGATCTCTCTCTCTCTCGTGTTCTCTCTATGGCACGATCTTGATGTATCGCGAGCTTTGCTATTATAGTTGGATCTTATGATGTTTCTCCCCTCTCTACTCTCTTGTGATGAATTGAGTTTCCCTCTTGAAGTTATCTTATCGGATTGAGTCTTTACTTTGAGAACACTTGATGTATGTCTTGCCGTGTTTATCTGTGGTGACAATGGGATATCACGTGCCACTTGATGTATGTTTTGGTGACCAACTTGCGGGTTCCGCCCATGAACCTATGCATAGGGGTTGGCACACGTTCTTGACTCTACGGTAGAAACTTTGGGGCACTCTTTGAAGTACTTTGTGTTGGTTGGATAGATGAATCTGAGATTGTGTGATGCATATCGTATAATCATGCCCATAGATACTTGAGGTGACAATGGAGTATCTAGGTGACATTAGGGTTTTGGTTGATTTGTGTCTTAAGGTGTTATTCTAGTACGAACTCTTGAATAGATTGATCCGAAAGAATAACTTTGAAGTGGTTTCGTACCCTACCATAATCTCTTCGTTTGTTCTCCGCTATTAGTGGCTTTGGAGTGACTCTTTGTTGCATGTTGAGGGATTGTATATGATCTATCTATGTTATTATTGTTGAGAGAACTTGCACTAGTGAAAGTATGAACCCTAGGCCTTGTTTCCTATCATTGCAATACCGTTTACGCTCACTTTTATCATTAGTTACCTTGCTGTTGTATCACCATCTTCATCCTATATTACAAAAACCTATATCTACAATCCATATTGCACTTGTATCACCATCTCTTCGCCAAACTAGTGCACCTATACAATTTGCCATTGTATTGGGTGTGTTGGGGACACAAGAGACTCTTTGTTATTTGGTTGCAGGGTTGTTTGAGAGAGACCATCTTCATTCTACGCCTCCCACGGATTGATAAACCTTAGGTCATCCACTTGAGGGAAATTTGCTACTGTCCTACAAACCTGTGCACTTGCAGGCCCAACAACGTCTACAAGAAGAAGGTTGTGTAGTAGACATCAAGCTCTTTTCTGGCGCTGTTGCTGGGGAGGCTAGGTAAGCGGCATTCACTCACACCCTGTCAACTAAGCTCTTTTCTGGTGCCGTTGCCGGGGAGGTGAGTGCTTGAAGGTATATCTTTAGATCTTGCAATTGAATCTTTTTGTTTCTTGTTTTATCACTAGTTTAGTTTATAAAATAAAACTACAAAAAAATGGAATTGAGTTTGTCTCATGTGCTTCATCTTTTTAATATCTTTCGTGAGAATGATGGAAAGGAAAATTGTGCTCAAGTGCTAGAAGAAGAATTACGTAGAATGCTTGGTACTAAATCCTTGTTTGATGAGCATGATTGCAATGTTGTTAGTATGAATTCCTTGAATATCCATGATGCTAATGATATGCAAAGCCAGAAGCTTGGGGAAGCTATGTTTGATGAATATGATATATTTTGCCCCCCAAGATTTGATGAGAAAATTTATTTTGATGATAGCATGCCTCCTATTTATGATGATTATATTGATGAAAGTGGATTTGGAAGAGTGTCAACTTTATTTAGTGATGATTCCACTATTTCGGAAGAGGTTCCAATTGATTATGAGAACAAAGTTGCTATCTATGATGATTATTGTGATGACTTGTATGCTATTAGGAATAATGATAACCATGAAACTTGTCATCATGATTTTAGTTTTCAATTGGATTATGCCTCACATGATAATTATTTTGTTGAGTTTACTCCCACCACTATTGATGAGAAGAATTTTGCTTATGTGGAGAGTAGTAAATTTTCTATGCTTGTAGATCATGAAAAGAATGCTTTAGGTTCTGGTTATATTGTTGAATTTATTCATGATGCTACTGAAAATTATTATGAGGGAGGAATATATGCTTGTAGGAATTGCAATAATGTCAAGTTTCCTCTCTATGTGTTGAAAATCTTGAAGCTATGCTTGTTTTACCTTCCTATGCTTGTTGATTATTGTTCCCATAAGTTGTTTGCTCACAAAATCCCTATGCATAGGAAGTGGGTTAGACTTAAATGTGCTAGTCATATGCTTCATGATGCTCCCGTTATGTTTCAATTCTTATCTTTTATGTGAGCATCATTGTCACCATCAGCCTAGCTAGAAAGGCATTAAAGAAAAGCGCTTGTTGGGAGACAACCCAATATTTACCCTTACTGTTCTTGTGTGTCCACATGATTATTCTACTGTAGTAATCATGTTTTATAGGTTTTGTTTCAATAAAGTGCCAAGTAAGACCTTTAGGATAGCTTACGGTGATAGTTGTGTTGATCCTGCTGAAAATCAGAAACTTTTTCACCCAGTAAATTAGTTTGGTTAATTCACAGAAACGTGCTTTTGATCTTAATCTTTTTGTTCTGTATTGGTACACAAATTGCTTAGGACTTCCTAATTTAGTAGGATTTTTGGATTTCCAGAAGTATACGTTTGATACAGATTACTACAGACTGTTCTATTTTTGACAGATTCTGATTTCCATGTGTTGTTTGCTTATTTTGATGAATCTATGAGTAGTATCGGAGGGTATGAACCATATAGAAGTTGGAATACAGTATATATTACACCAATATGAATTTAGAATGAGTTCATTACAGTACCTAAGTGATGGTTTTATTTTCTTATACTAACGGAGCTTACGAGTTTTCTGTTGAGTTTTGTGTTGTGGAGTTTTCAAGTTTTGGGTAAAGATTCGATGGACTATGGAATAAGGAGTGGCAAGAGCCTAATCTTGGGGATGCCCAAGGCACCCCAAGGTAATATTCAAGGACAACCAAGAGCCTAAGCTTGGGGATGCCCCGGAAGGCATCCCCTCTTTCGTCTTCGTTCATCGGTAACTTTACTTGGAGCTATATTTTTATTCACCACATGATATGTGTTTTGCTTGGAGCGTCATTTTCTTGTGTTAGTATTTGCTTGATGTTATTTATATTAATGTTTTGCATCTTTATTTTCAATAAAAATGTCAAGGATAGCCTTTGCTATGCTTATTTTGCTAGTATACATGTTGCTGTTTGAAAACAGAAAGTTTACCGCTGTTACAAAAATTCCCTAGAGAAGTCAGAGAATGATATAATGATGAATTTACTACAATGGGAATTTTATTTCATAATTTTTGGAGTTATGGAAGTATGATGAATCTTGCATTCTTTACAGACTGTACTATTTTGGCAGATTGCTGTTATGTTTGCATTGTTTGCATATGTTTGCTTGTTTAATGATTCTATTTGAGGATAGGAGTATTAAATATGCAGAGGCATTTAGTATGCAATTTTGAATAATAATTTTAGTGATTTATTACAGTATAAAATGATAGGGTTTTGCATTGGTTTATACTAACCTATCTCACGAGTTCTTGTTGAGTTTGGTGTTGATGAAGCTTTTGATAAAAAGAGAAACCATGATATGAGAGGAATTAACGAGACACAAAAGTTCAAGCTTGGGGATGCCCAAGGCACCCCAAGAAAATATTTCAAGAAGTCTCAAGCATCTAAGCTTGGGGATGCCCCGGTAGGCATCCCACCTTTCTTCTTCAACAACTATCGGTTAGTATCGGTTGAGCCTACGTTTTTGCTTCTTCACATGAGTTGTGCTATCCTTGCAATGTCATTTTATTTTGTTTTGCTTGCTGTTTGAATATAATACCAAGATCTGAAATTCTTAAATGTTAGAGAGTCTTCACATAGTTGCACTATTATTCGACTGCTCATTGATCTTCACTTATATCTTTCGGAGTAGTTTGTCATTTGCTCTAGTGCATCACTTATATCTTTTAGAGCACGGCGGTGGTTATATTTTGTAGAAATTGCTAGTCTCTCATGCTTCACTTATATTTTTTGAGAGTCTTTTAGAACAGCATGGTATTTGCTATGGTTACAAAGTTGGTCCTAGAATGATGAGCATCCAAGTTGTGTATAATAAAAACTATCACAGAAAGTGAATTGGATGCTATGATCAATTTGATGCTTGATAATTGTTTTGAGACATGGAGGTAGTGATATTAAAGTCATGCTAGTTGGGTGATTATGGATTTAAAGAATGCTTGTGTTGAAGTTTGTGATTCCCGTAGCATGCACGTATGGTGAACCGCTTTGTGATGAAGTTGGAGCACAATTTTATTTATTGATTGTCTTCCTTATGAGTGGCGGTCGGGGACGGGCGATGGTATTTTCCTACCAATCTACCCCTAGGAGCATGTGCGTAGTGCTTTGGTTTTTGATGACTTCTAGATTTCTGCAACAAGTATATGACCATGGATTATACGCACCTCACCCTTCCATCATTGCTAGCCTCTCTTGTACCGCGCAACTTTCACAGGTACCATACACCCACCATATACCTTCCTCAAAACAGCCACCATACCTACCTATTATGGCATTTCCATAGCCATTCCGAGATATATTGCCATGCAACTTTCCACTGTTCTGTTCATATGACAGGATTACTTTTGTCATATTGCTCTTTGCATGATCATGTAGTTGACATCGTATTTGTGGCAAGGCCACCTTATTTTTATACATGTCGCTCTTGATTCATTGCATATCCCGGTACACCGCCGGAGGCATTCATATAGAGTCATATCTTGTTCTAGCTTTGAGTTGTAAATCCATAAAAGTGTGATGATCTTCATTATTAGAGCATTGTCCTAGCGAGGAAAGGATGATGAAGACTATGATTCCCCCACAAGTCGGGATGAGACTTTGGACTTTACAAAAAGAAAAAAAATGAGAAAAGAAAAGAAAAAATAGAAAGGCCAAAAAGAAAAAAAAGAAGAAAAAAAAGAAAATAAAAAATAATAATAATATGAGAGAAAAAGAGAGAAGGGACAATGCTACTATCTCCTTTTCCACACTTGTGCTTCAAAATAGCACCATGATCTTCATAATAGAGAGTCTCATATGTTGTCACTTTCATATACTAGTGGGAATTTTTCATTATAGAACTTGGCTTGTATATTCCAATGATGGGCTTCCTCAAATTGCCCTAGGTCTTCATGAGCAAGCAAGTTGGATGCACACCCACTTAGTTTCTTTTGTTGAGCTTTCATATATTTATAGCTCTAGTGCATCCGTTGCATGGCAATCCCTACTCACTCACATTGATATCTATTAATGGGCATCTCCATAGCCCGTTGATACGCCTAGTTGATGTGAGACTATCTTCTCCTTTTTTGTCTTCTCCACAACCACCATTCTATTCCACATATAGTGCTATGTCCATGGCTCACGCTCATGTATTGCGTGAAAGTTGAAAAAGTTTGAGATTATTAAAGTATGAAACAATTGCTTGGCTTGTCATTGGGGTTGTGCATGATTAAATACTTTGTGTGATGATGATAGAGCAACAGCCAGACTATATGATTTTGTAGGGATAACTTTCCTTGGCCATGTTATTTTGAGAAGACATGATTACTTTGATTAGTGTGCTTGAAGTATCACCATTTTCATGTTAATATGAACTTTTATTTTGTATCATTTGGATCTGAACATTCATGTCACAATAAAGAAAATTACATTTAGAATTATGCTAGGTATCATTCCACATCAGAAATTCTGTTTTTATCATTTACCTACTCGAGGACGAGCAGGAATTAAGCTTGGGGATGCTTGATACGTCTCCAATGTATCTATAATTTTTGATTGTTCCATGCTATTATATTACCCTTTTTGGATGTTTATGGGCTTTACTTTACACTTTTATATCATTTTTGGGACTAACCTACTAAGTGGAGGCCCAGCCCATATTGCTGTTTTATTGCATGTTTCAGTATGTCGAAGAAAAGGAATATCAAACGGAGTCCAAATGGAATGAAACCTTCGGCATCGTGATTTTTTGGAAGAATATCATCCTGGAGGCTTGGAGATCAAGTCAGAAGACCCTCGAGGAGCCCAGGAGATAGGGGGCGCCCCCCCCCTACAGGGCGCGCCCCTCCTGTCTCGTGGACCCCTCGAGCACCCCCCGACCGACTTCTTTCGCCTATATAACCCTACGTAACCTAAAAACATCAAAAATCAAGATAGATCGGGAGTTCCACTGCCGCAAGCCTCAGTAGCCACCAAAAACCTCTCGGGAGCCCGTTCCGGCACCCTACCGGAGGGGGAATCCATCACCGGTGGCCATCTTCATCATCCCAGCGCTACCCATGACGAGGAGGGAGTAGTTCACCCTCGGGGCTGAGGGTATGTACCAATAGCTATGTGTTTGATCTCTCTCTCGTGTTCTCTCTATGGCACAATCTTGATGTATCGCGAGCTTTGCTATTATAGTTGGATCTTATGATGTTTCTCCCCTCTCTACTCTCTTGTGATGAATTGAGTTTCCCTCTTGAAGTTATCTTATCGGATTGAGTCTTTACTTTGAGAACACTTGATGTATGTCTTGCCGTGTTTATCTATGGTGACAATGGGATATCACGTGCCACTTGATGTATGTTTTGGTGACCAACTTGCGGGTTCCGCCCATGAACCTATGCAAAGGGGTTGGCACACGTTCTTGACTCTCCGGTAGAAACTTTGGGGCACTCTTTGAAGTACTTTGTGTTGGTTGGATAGATGAATCTGAGATTGTGTGATGCATATCGTATAATCATGCCCATAGATACTTGAGGTGACAATGGAGTATCTAGGTGACATTAGGGTTTTGGTTGATTTGTGTCTTAAGGTGTTATTCTAGTACGAACTCTTGAATAGATTGATCCGAAAGAATAACTTTGAGGTGGTTTCGTACCCTACCATAATCTCTTCGTTTGTTCTCCGCTATTAGTTGCTTTGGAGTGACTCTTTGTTGCATGTTGAGGGATTGTTATATGATCTATCTATGTTATTATTGTTGAGAGAACTTGCACTAGTGAAAGTATGAACCCTAGGCCTTGTTTCCTATCATTGCAATACTGTTTACGCTCACTTTTATCATTAGTTATCTTGCTATTTTTATATTTTCAGATTACAAAAACCTATATCTACAATCCATATTGCACTTGTATCACCATCTCTTCGCCGAACTAGTGCACCTATACAATTTGCCATTGTATTGGGTGTGTTGGGGACACAAGAGACTCTTTGTTATTTGGTTGCAGGGTTGTTTGAGAGAGACCATCTTCATCCTACGCCTCCCACGGATTGATAAACCTTAGGTCATCCACTTGAGGGAAATTTGCTACTGTCCTACAAACCTGTGCACTTGCAGGCCCAACAATGTCTACAAGAAGAAGGTTGTGTAGTAGACATCAAGGGCCATCGGGGACCAGTTTTCCATGATCTTCTCATCGCTGCTGGCCGCCTCGATACTCAGCTCATACAGCTGCAGGAACTCGGCGGGGTTGGCGGTGCCGTCGTAGCGTGGAGGCAGGTCAGGCTTGAACTTGCTTGGCTAGATGACATTGCGGAGCTTCGGAGTGAACGCGCGGCATCCTGCCGTGGCCACCGGAGGTCTGCGAGGGGGTGGAAACTGATCCTGGTGCGCGCGCACCGCCACCTCCTACGGTGGTACGCGGGTTTGGTGCTGGGGTGCTAGAAGCACGCGCGTTTCCCCCTGTGGCCGCTACACCACCTGGCAGCTCATGTCATCCTGAGCTGGCGCGGGGCGCGGCGGGTCGCGCTGCGGAGCCACATGCCTTGGCTCGACGATGGCGTCCTGGGCCGGAGGTGGTGGAGGAGCCCCGTGCGCCACGTCGCCCGCTGCAGGTGGTTGCTGAGGCAGCGAGCGAGCCGTCTCGGTGGAGCCCCCATGCGCAACGCTGACGAGCTCAGCGATCCGCTCGAGCCACTCCTCGTAGAGGTCACCGACCGGGCGGTAGCGGAGGAGCTCCCGCGCCATGAGCAGAGCGGCCTGCGCATCCGCCTAGCCGCGACGCGCGTGGGATGACGAAGCTGCTGGGGTCAGCAAAGGAGTAGCGGTGCAGCCATCAGGGCGCATCAATGGGTGCAGCTATGAAGCTTGCTGCTCGTGGCCGGCAGGGCCCGTGGCGGCGTTGGACACTGGAGAAGGGGCACGACGGGCACAACAGTCACCCGCCGGAGCCGTCTGAGCGACACAGACGGCGACTGTAGCCCAACGCTCGGCATGAGCCCGGCGCGCGTCGGCCATGGAGGTGTTGGAGTGGTGTTGGATCGATTGACGAAAGAGAGGATCCGACGCACCCCTACCTGGCACGCCAAATGTCGGATTATGGGATCCACAAACCCTTGAGAGGTTCGAACTCTGGGGTGCGTGCGGAGATCTCAACCTACCCAGCCTGCCTACTCGCGATCCTCCTAAGCCTAGCGCATCAAGCTCAAAGGGACATAGAGACACAACAGTTTTTATCCTGGTTCGGGCCATTGTGGTGTAATACCCTACTCTAGCGTTTTGGTGGATTGCCTCGAAGGGCTGAGGATGAGCTAGTACAGTGGACGAACAAGCCTCAGGAGGTGAGGTGTTCTTGAGCTGGTGTGGTGTATGCTAGCTCTACTTGTCTTGATCCCGTCCCCTTCTATGGTGGTGGCTAGTCCTATTTATAGTGGCCTTGGTCCTCTTCCCAAATATGAGCGGGAAGGGATCCCACAATGGTCGGATTTGAAAGGGGACAAGTAGTACAGTCTATCCTGACAAAAGTAGTGTTCGCCTCTGAAAAGCCTCTGGTCGTGATGCTATGGTGGGCTCGTCGATGACCTCCGTCTTGCCGTCCTGGCGGTCTTGGTCTTGTTGCACCAGAATGGAAACCTTTGGCTGGTTCCTCGGGACTCCGCGCCTGTGGCTTGCCTCCTTTGCACCGAAGAGGAAACCTGCGCTCTGCACCCGCCTGGCGCCCTCCTGGCGCCCGCCTGGCCTTGGTTGTCGTGGCTCACGTCAGCTGAGCCTCGTGAGGTAACATTGCATAGATCTCTCCGCCACTCAGGAGCCAGCCTGAGGAGGCCGATTCCTTCGGGGGTCTTGGCGTTGTCCGCCCCGCGAGGCTTGGCCCCTCGCGAGGGTCTTGCAGGGCTGGTGTTGGAGCTGGGCCGTACCAGGCCGTCGATGGAGCCACATGGTGGGCCGCAGGCAGGCAGGGCTGGATACCCCCAAATCCAGGACGTCGACAGTTACTTACCAAAGCTTGTTTTACAGGTTCAGTGCAGCTCCTCTTTAACTTGCCATGCTCCATGAAGATGTCCCCAATATCCCGTGTTTGGTCTTCATTGCTCCTCTGCATGTTCGCACTCATGGTTTTAAAATCTCAACATGGCAAGAAAAATATACTACTAGTAATACTCACGCATCTTGTGGGCAACATTACAACACTCGTGTGCCATGTTAGAGCATCTCCAACAGAATCGCAACACACGGCGCTTTAAAAAAGCGTTTACAGTGCTGAGATCGAGAAATAGAGACTAGAGAGTAGAGGATAATTCTCAGCATAGATAGATAAAAATAGATAATTCAACTACTCCTCGTCGTCCGACTCCTCCTCGGTGATGTCCTCCTCCGACATCTGACTGTAGGCGTGAAGATACCGATCGTCATCAGATTCCCAAGGCGACGCTGCTCCTAGCCTCATGTTGAATTGAGCATCCGCTTTTCGCCTACGCTTGTCCTCGCGATAGGCGGCTCGCTCCGCCCTCCTTTTATCCCTCTCTGCCCTCCTTTGTGCATAGAACTCGCGCTCGTTGATGATGTCCTGCGGGAAGCGTTCGCGCCACAACGCCATGGTTTCCTCGTCCATCTCGGTGATGCCGAGACGGTGCTCCCGCCTCTGGTTTTCGTGATGATCCTCGTCGGTGATAAGCCATGGCAGAGGTGCGAGCTCCTGCGCCCGCTCCCGCGTCAGCACGTTGGGGAAGTTCAATGTTCTATGAGGCCACCGGAGGCGCCACACCGCCGCGTCATACACGCGGGTGGCCTCATTGGTGGTGTTGAAATTGTCGAGGCCAAGGCGCATCCCGCGGAACCGGATCTCGACGGAGAAGCCGCCGGAGGGGCGCGCGCGGACGCCGCGGTATCCCCAAGTTTCCCGACGACACGGTGGCATGGTGGCGCGGCGGCGGCGAGGCGAGAAAGAGCGGGGAGAGAGCGGTGGTGAGGCACAGAGCAGGGAGAGAGCAGTGGCAAGGCACAGTGCGGTGGGAGGGTGTTTGATTATATAAAGTGTGCCGGACGCTGCGCGCCAAAACTAGCACATGCCCGGCCGCCTTTTCCCGCGCGCGATCCTTTCTCGACGTCCCTGCTATCTCTACTCTCTTCTCTACTGTTATATTTATTTTATATTTAATATTTATCTCTACTTCTCTACTCTCTACATTTTTTCTCTACTCTTATAAAAATAGTGTTGGTGATGATGGTGTGCCTGCCATCCTGCAATATAGGCCGTCCGATTTATATCTGACAGATAGGAAGAAAACAATGGCAATTTTGTAAAAATATACCCACACCCCTCTCCAGATTTGCAAATAAGGCCTTCCCTCGTTCATCCTTTTCTCCCACAAGATAAAGTACTCATACAAATGCATCTTGATGCGTGCAACGCATGGGAATCTTGCTAGTTCTAAAAAACTTTCCATCATTTGCCACACTACTGGTTGCAGATGAAAAACCTACCCAAGCACAACGTGATACAGGAGCGACGCACAATTACAAGCTGATATTCTGTTGGACAATGGAGGCTATAACCAATTACTTTTACAGGAACAATAGCAACCAGGAAATTTGAAGGGTAGGTATGAACAAAATTGGAACTGCACATGTGTGGTGGTGCTTCTGCGCTTGGCGTCGGCTTCCGGGAAGCAGATCCGAGACCGTGGAAGACGGTGTCGGGGAAGAGGCTCCGTGTACGACGACAACGGTGGACCGGCTCCAGTGTGGCATACGAGGTCGTTGATGAGGTAGATGCGCTACGGTGGACGAGTGCACTGATGTAAAAGGGGAGGAGCACGAAGGCTGCGGTGCCGTGGGGAAGTCTATTTTGTGGTGGGGATAGAAAATGGGGAGTATTCAGGTGTACTGCTCTTGGTTCTGGAGTGGGGTTGGCTGGGTAGGGTGAACCTGAAGTTACGAAAACAGCCCCCTACCAAGCGTCATTCGTAGGCCTGTTCCGAAGGCTATTATGGTAACTTCCCACTGCTCGAATCAGGGTCGCGGGAGATTTTCCCGCCGACCTCAAAATTTTGTGACACTGAACTCCCCGTGTGGCATGTTGGGTGATTCGGCTAAGCAACTAGCGAGTAGTACTAGTAACTACTAGTACTCCCTCCATTTTTGTTAACTCTGCATATTAGGTTTGACCGAAGTCAAACTTCCTAAAGTTTGACCAAGTTTATAGAAAAATATAAACATTTACCATTACAAATATGTATGATGTGAAAGTACATTCAATAATGAATCTAATGGTATTTATTTGTTATTGTATATGTTAATATTTTTATAAACTTTATAAACTTTCTGAGAGTTTACAAAACTTGACTTTGACCAATGCTAATACACGGACTTAAATAAAAATGGAGGGAGTACCCATTTGTTTTCTTAGTTTGTAGTGAATTAATCATTTGTTAAAATTGTGAAATAAATATATTAGGCTACTGACTTTGAATGTAATGGTCTATACAATTCAATGGTTACAATCATTGTTGAATTCCAAGATGTATATGAGGCCTATAGTACTTCACAACATGCTCAAACTCACATAATCCCAGTCAAATGAGAATCTAAATGCATTTCATAGTTATTACTTTGTAGGATGCAACAAAACCAACCATAACTCTACATCATCCATTATAAAAGCAATTTGAACATATCCCAATGTGTGAATGAAACGTGCAGAGAGAGCTTGCGAAGATGGAGCAGATAGGGCATGAAAGACTGTCTGTATGTGGACGAGAGAGTAGGAGACAAAACCTAATGAGACGGGGAGAGAGAGATAGAGAGAGAAAGAGAGAGGAAGAAGTTAGGTCTGTGAGAAAGATGGAGACATGTAATATACGTGAGATGCGTGTGCATCTGGATTCTGTACACGTGGAAGGAGAAGAGACAACATGTTTGATGAGAGAGCTGGAAAAACATGGATGAGACAGGAAGGATCTCGTGGGTTGAGGGACGTATAATTTTGTGCGGGGGAGAGAGGGATTGGTAATTTTGTGCGGGAGAGAGATGGTGGGGGGAGGAGTCAGTCAGCCGTTGTCACATCATCCTACTTCCAAATGGCCCCGCAATCTCCAGCGCAGTGTGGTCGCCGTCTTCGATCTCCTCGATGCCCTCTTTGAAGATTCGGGTGTTGTGCATGCTGGGGGTGCAGAGAAGCACAAGCGAGAGTGGTCGCCATATAACCTTGGATGGGGATGAATTGTGTGCTTGGGGGAGGGTGTGTGTGTGTGTGTGTGTGTGTGTGTGTGTCAGATATTGAGAGAAAACAAACCTAAGGAGAGAAATGTGTGTGTATGTGACGGAAAGCTACATGCTAAACATGGTATTCACGAAGAGATTGTGCATGCGAGACAGAGAGCGATGTGCGGGCCTTGAGGTGGGTAGGGGCCGGGTGAGGGTGTCAAAATGTGTGTGTTGATGCATGTGTTACATGCGATCGTGCGAGGGACGGACGAAGCGAGAGAGATGGTTGTTGTGTTACGGATGCTCCTCACACACACACACACAAGTAAAATAGAAGACCGTTCTCTTATGTATACACAACGTATCGGCATCTGTCTATGTCTCACTCATGCATGATCATTTTCACATTCACACCTCTCCATGTCTCTATCACACGCACACCGTCTCCACATTGCCCTTCCACCACAACACACATATGGACACATACACACGTTCTCTCTCAGTCACACACACACAAAATCAGTATTGAAAAAAACTAGGGCGCACCTAAAACGTCAAAATTCAAATAAACACGAACTGGAGCTAAATTCAAATATATGGAAATATTGTAGCGTCAAGAACTTTTCTAGGAAAAAAAAGTAGAGTAATATTTGGGGATTGTTTTCACACACACAAAAAGGTTCGGTGGATGTCCTTCGAGCACGACACGGTGACGCACCGTTCGATCGACCGCATGGTCGCGGTTCACGCGCTTGCACAGGATTCCATATCGTGGCTCTGGTAACTAAACTATGATTTTATTTTAAGTTTGACCAACCCTGTATAAAACTAAACTAAGCTCCCATACACGCACTCATCAATATGTCGCCGCCGCCGTTGCGCATGCCGGCGCCCACCTACTCCGGCCAACAATTTCTCGCCCATCACCGTCGTGTCGCCGCCAACCCTGTGCCATGAAGCCGAAGGCTCACCCTCTCACATCGTCTGCAGTCCCTCCTCGTGATGCTGCCACGCTACCAAGCACGCGAGCAGTTGGTGGAGCCACGTCTATGCACGCAGTGTACGAAGAGCAGGACGAGCGTGTGCTCCAGCACGCCGGCGAGGAGGAACTAGCGTGTCATTGTCGTCTCCGCCCACGCGGAGGAGGCGCGCATGGTGGCTGTCACGGCGGAAGCCAGTCGCGCCCACGCCGAGCCCGCAAACCGGTTGTGGACGCGGAATCAACCTTTGAGACCTTGATTGCCACGTGGATCCTACAATATGAAGGAGCAATTTGGGTCAGTCGACTCTTGTGAGCCGTTGGATGCAACATGGATGCCTAGAATGGCTTCTTCAACCTCCAAAATTGATGCACGATTCATCTTCTCAGCCCGCCACACGCCTAACCGCCTGCCGCCGCCGCCCCGCCCTCCCCTAAACCGCCTGCCACCGCCATGCTCCCCCACCCCCGCCATCCGTTTAACCCCGGGCACGA
The DNA here is from genome assembly GCA_963921465.1 of Triticum timopheevii. NCBI lineage: Eukaryota > Viridiplantae > Streptophyta > Magnoliopsida > Poales > Poaceae > Triticum > Triticum timopheevii. The sequence continues at coordinate 354,875,742 of OY997264.1, forward strand.
TCCATTTTCTTTCCGGCGAACTGCATTCCACACCCAACACTCATAAGATAGATCATGGGCACCCTACCACCCTAATATAGATACTGGGGTAGCTTCTCTACCATCTTCTTCCTTCGCTCCATCAAACTTCTTTCACAAATTGACTGACCCAAATTATACTACTAGTACGAACGTATTAAGTACAGTAGGAACACAAAGATACGAGCAGTAGTACCAACTGCAAGAAGAACAGCAGTAAGACATAGTACTAGTACTACTGTATGTACTAAAGAGTTCAAATAACGAGAAAGAACATAAAGTTCTAATAACGAGAAAGAACATAAACATAGTTCTACTTGGGGCTCAGCACAACACACCCCTGAAAATAAACTAAGCAACTAGTCCGCTTGACACTGCAGTAGAACCAGCATGGGCGACGACGCTGCCACCTACTCGGAGTCCGAGTCCACGTCCTCGACTTCGTCCTCGTCCCTCTTCCTCTTCCTCTTCGCTAACGCTTCTTTGCTTGAACTGGACACTGGGCTCTGCTCTTCATCCAACCCTTGTAGATATTTAAACAAAGGTAGGCATCCATTGCTGTGTACATGATGTGATCTTCATCTAATGTCTTCGACTCCCATGCATGATGAAACTCGTGGTGAGGTTTCTTCAGTTTAGCGTACGAAGGATCAATCATGGCTGCTGCCAGGGTCAGCATTGAAGGCTGAGAGGAGGACACCAGGCTTGCCTTCTAGAGATTGAAGGGCTGGCCTACAACTAGGCCTATCTGACCCAGGACATCCCTGTCGTTCCTAAAGTCTACAGTAACGAATTTCACTCTTTCGTCCTTGAGGAAGTTCTTAAAATCCTGGCACTCAATGTCGGCATGGCATATGTGGTAGACCAAGAACACGTTATGTACGCAAACCTGGATCACGATGGGCTTCTTCTTCTCTGCCTCCTTTAGAATCTTCTCTCTTTCCAGGACTGTGGTGTACTCAACATCTAGCCCAGCGACCCACTCATCCGTTGAACTGTTGAACATGCGTAGGAAGCGAGCAAGGCATGCTTTCACCGTCGCGGATCCACGTGGGTACATGACGATGAACTCATTTCCGGTGATGGCTCTAACCTGGTACTCAGCGGAGACCATGGAGATTTGAGAGGCCATGGATTTTGGAGGAGGGTTAGGAGAAGTTGAACTGGTGTAATGTGAAAGGACGGGACGATTGGGAGCGAACTATTGTAAGGTACTGTACTAGTAGAAGACGGGGATGAGTAGGGCATGCGAACGACGTGGGGTTGCTGGCTTGCCCGGTGGATAAATGGCTGCAAGCCCCCAAAGAGTTCTCGAGAACTATGCGGGACCCACTAGATGTCATGTCTACTAGACCCATATCATAGGCCTGACGGTATAGCTTCTGCCTGTTCGCACGCCATGCCGGTGCATGAATGTAACTTCACTTAATTCCGTCAACCGTCGCGCCTCCCACGACCTTCACCTCCCTCATGTGTCGCGCCCTTTGAGACTTTGACCGGCAATAAATGAGCAATTTTTTTTGCCTACTCCACATGCATGATACTCCCTCTGGTCCTTTTTACTTCCGTCAACCGTTTGCAAAGTGTTTGACCAAATTTATACTAAAAATATCAATATCTACAATACTGATTATAATGAGTATAAGAACTATGTTTTATAATGAGTATAAAAATATTGATTTTACATTATGAATGTTGATACATTTTCCTATAAGTTTGGTCAAAGTAGAGGTACATTGACTTCTGACAAAACTTAAATGCACAATGCAGACTAGTTCCTCCGTCTAGGTGTGTGCCATGTCCTATCTTGTCTTCACAACAAGTTTAGCTATTAGAGTACTACTACCTCCCTTCTAGTTTAAAGGGCTCGATTCAAAAATTTCACCTACTCTTAGCAAGATAGAGGTGGTGGAATAGTTTTTGTAGTCTGTAAAAGTACTCAACTAATGCTATCGTTTTTCACAAAAAAATGTTTTTACCAATACATGCATAAACACTAGTTACTCTAACCCCCCTCTCTTCTTTAGACTAGCCACAATGGGAGTAACTTCAGCAGTAACATCGAGTCCAACTCAGCAAATTTGCTTATGTGGCAATGAGTTAATGAGGAGAGAGGTAGTTATAGTAACTTAGCTAGTTACTGTAACATCACATGTCCCAATGCAATATGAGTCTATAACCTAATAAATGAAGCTTTGCATGTTACCACACTTATGTTACTACCCACTATGAAGGTAGTAACATAGTATAGGGATATGTGTATGTTACTAGTGTATGTTACTCACCATTGTGGCTAGTCTTAATTCTTTGCCACATCAGCATGTTTGCTATTCCCATGTGCATGATACCAGCTAAGATACCACCATTATGGCCAGCCTTAATCATCGCATGCAATAATTTAGTGCACCTTGAAATATGAACATGTGTGGGGCGTGTATGTTTTTAATGACTTGAGACTATACCTAGCCCGGCATGCTAGATGACTTATTATGTACCGTTCCCCATACCTGCAGGAAGCCCGTTCATCTCCAAATCTTTTCCTCTCCATGTGTGGAAACAATATGCCTGCCAGACTCTCCTTCTCCCTCCGGCGGTCCCACCACTCCACCCCGTGTGGAAAAAATCTACATGCATGACTCTCCTCCCCCCGCGCTCGTCCAATCCATTGTGACCAGCAATATTTCCACCCCTTCCCTCCCCCGTAATTTACTCCAACAAATATGCCCACGTATTTGTTACGTTAATCATGCAACATATCTTACGGGACGCTGCTTCAGTTACTTAACTATAGGTGCATTGGGTCACTGACATATGCGCCAAACAGGGGTCTGGCCCACATGTCAGTGATGCAACTGGACCTGCAGTTAAGTCAGTGCAGCTCAGTCGATGTCTTACGTAGGTGTGCCATTGCTCGCTATAAATACTGCGCCTCCCACGGCATTCGGAAGAACGCTCACGTTCATCGCTATCTCCTCCCCCTCCCTCTCACACGTCGCCGTTCCGTTCCTTGCCGCCACTAGTCAAGGAGGACGCGTCAGCGTTCCACTCCTCGCCGTGACGCGTCGAGGTGGATGCGTCGGCGTTCCCAATCTCGCCAACACATGTGTCGGAGGACGCGTCGGCTCCTTGCTATGAGGAGAACGCCGCGCCACCCGCTGAGCCCCCCAGCCTTGAGGAGCTTTGGAAAGAAATGGATGTTGCCATGTGGGAGGCTTTGCCGCCGGCAGAGCATGCCAACATAGAGGCGGAGAACAAGGCTGAGGAAGAGAAGTGTGCCGCGGGGCAAGCTGCCTGGCAGGTCTATGTCGCGTCCGAGAGAGTCGGGCAATTGGCTCTTTGGTAGAAGTCTCGTGCAAGGGCCTTGAGGGTGGCGAAGGACGCCCGTGCCAAAGCCGTGAGTGCAGTCGGGCCCAAGCGCCTCATCTACGCTTGGCAGTACGTGGACCGGGTGCACGCTTCCAGCGAGGAGGAGTACCTGTTGGCGCCATATCACCACACCGATGAGATCGCGCTCGCCCGCTGGCAAGCCGCCAATCAGCACCTCGTGAGTTGCGAGGCTAAGGAAGAGGCGTTGTGTCGGTGCGCTGGGAAACGGCCGCGCACCAAGGCACTTGTGGCACGCCGCAAGTGCTCCTGCGAGCGTCGTGGCTTTTAGTAGGAGTATAATTTAGTTTTGTAAGGTGATCTCATTAGTTTTGGGGCACAAGTGATAAATCCCGAGCGTTCAGGAATTATTAGCGTCCTTAATTAAGTATGTAAGAGGGAAAGTTTGGAAACCTTGTGTATCCGTATGCATTTTTTAAGTACGTGCATATAGTACAAACTTTACTATATACTATCGCACTACATGTCTCTCTCTATATATGCTTGTAGACTGTGCTACTCCCCCTGTCCAGGTGAATAAGTCATCTTTGGTTGTGCACCGTGGCCAAGAAGGAGGGAAGACTTTATACACCTAGACGGAGGGAGTACTACTATTACTTATGTACGTGCAAATGCACGTTTTAACATTACGATGCGGTTTTTGTAAAAGTAGAAAAATAGCACTAGTCAAGCTTGTGAAACGATTCAATGCAAAACAAATGCAAAAAATGCTCGTTTGATTGTTTAATTTTAGCTTCCTTCTTTGTGGTTATTTCTCTGTCGTACTTTGTATGGAGTATCTCACTGGTCGGAAAGGCATGCAAATTCCCAAACCGCTTCCTACACCCCGTATCGATTTTTTTGCCTAACAAGTTGTGCCGTGCAATTGGAATTCCAACTTGAGTACTAGTACTACTAGTAGGAGTACCAGGGGCCAGTTCGTTTAGGCTTCTAGATTAGTAGTAATCCCATTACTACTAGCTCCGTCCTAGTTTATTGGTCCCCATTGTAATATGTGTCAAATTTTGATCATAAATTTAACTAATGAAATGTTTGTGCATGTCACATGCACTAACATTTTATCAGTTAAATCTTTGGTAAAAATTTACCACAAATTACAATGGTGACGAATAAACCAGGACGGAGGAACTAGTAGTAGTTTAGAAGCCCCAAAAAATGAGTGAGGCACCTTAATGTTACTCTCCACTGTGACTAGTCTTATGGGAAAAGCTGGGGAAGAGACAACTTATTTTTTAAGCCACCAAAAGAACTGGCCCTAGGAGTAGTAGCTAGGGATACTAGGAGTAGTAGCTAGGGATCGAGTGTGCGAGATGAACCGGAGAAAGTAAATGCAGAGAGGTGAAATGCAAAAAAGACAGAGTGATGTGATGGTTGCTTCTCCGTTTACTTTACTAGGCCACTTATTACTCGCAGTGGTTGGGTTTTGTGATATGACGACTTTACTGCCGCACCACGAGCGGGGTGGGACTCCCGTGAAGCACCACCCTCTACACTTGTAATACATCGGTCGTGGTTTATTAGTCCCCCATTGAATTTGACTGAAGATTTAACTGACAAAATGTTAGTGCATGTCAACAAAAACTATATCGTTGGATTCGTATTTGAACATAGTTTTCAATGATATAATTTTAGGTGACATGCATCAGCATTTATCTCACTATATATAATGTTAGTTTAATTTTTGGTCGTAATAATCTATAGTAAGGTGCTCGTGCGTTGCACGGAAGAGTGAAATGCATTGATTGGGGAGTTGTTTATTTTGACAAAGGATGTGGGGGTCATCTCATGTGTAACGTGTATCGATAGGTTTCTTCGAATATTATTTCATCTCTAGAGCTCACAAACATCCGAGTGAAATAGATAAAAAAAAGTATCTTTTACAAACAAAAGCGTTCATCTATTCAACCTGCATCCAAAACTTGTGAAGAAATAACACTTATTGTGCTTTGCAAGAAATGATCTTTAAGAATTAGTTTTTGAGTATCGATTGTTATACATGTTGGCTACAGTTGACATTACACTTTCTATAGTCAACAATTGGCTATACTATTAAGTATTAACCATGCCCTTATACACCTAAACGAAGGGATTAAATCAGGATGACTTGGAGGGGGCAGAGGAGATGTAAGAAATGGTTCATAGTAAGTCTTTCACCAGTACTATAGTAAAAATTCATACATGGAAGATTCTAGACTAAACCATAAACGGATACACTTTTATTCATGCGCGATACTCCAATAGAGCAAGATCATGCATGGAAGTCTCAACATGCTTAAACAGCAGATTACATTGAGCGAAGACTAATGATCAATATTTAACTTGATAATGCATATGTCCAGGTGAACCTCCTTGGAGTCCCCGTGCACCACGTTGGGGGGGGGATCATACCATGCGTCTTCCATGTCCACATCGGTGGGAAGGTCCCAGCTCGACAGAGTCCAAGTAAGCTTCTTGTAGCCAGTGTCACCGCCCATGTAGCTCGGAGGGGTAGTAACAGTGAGCACACACCCATACATCGGCCTCATGTCAGTGTCCGTGTTAGCGTCAGCGGCATTGCCCCTGAAGCACACTACAGAGATGGGGTGGCAGCCTACGCGGGCCTCGCCGGTCACGAACAAGAGGAATACGCTGCCGTCCTCCTCCGAGACTAGCAGGCGGTGGTGATCCTCCAGCGACTCCAGCACGGTGAGCGGGTAGCACGTCTCGTACTTGATGTTCTCCGCTAAGGGCCAGTAGTGACGCTGCATGCATCCATGAGGTGATGCACGATGTCTCCCGGCGAGCCCCAAAACGGCATCGGGCACTCATAACAGTAGACGAAGGGCTCCTTGGAGGCATCGACCAGGCCGTCCATGAAACGGGAGTGGCTGTAGGGGACGTTGCGCCAGTTTAATATATGAGCAAGTTACTACAAGATTTAATGTGAATAAGCACAAAATAAATCATGACGGCTATAACAGAGATTAAACTAATCATGTGGACTAGCATAGTAGATGAATAGATAGAATCTAGTAGGATACAGAGTAGAAACATGAATGCTACCACGATTTCGAACAGGAAGGACAGAAGCACATACGGTGCAACGGGAGCAGCACCGTTGGTGTTGAGGTTGTCGCCCATGTCGTTGAGGAAGAGGTTGCCGAGGTCGGGGAAGAAGTCGTCGTCGGTGAAATCGTGGCTGCCAGCAGTCGTGAGAGTGCGTTCCCAAAATTTCAATAGCGCCTGCCGAATGGAGCGCAGGAGGGAGTGGCTGTAGGGGACGTTGCGGCCGCCGAATGGAGCGTAGGAGTAGCAAACGAAGCAGTAGATGGTGCTCCTCCCTAAGTCTCTATCTCTACTCTTATCTCTATCTCTACTACTCTTCTTTGTTTTTTATAACAAATTGAATAATAATGCGCCGTCCGCTGCACGCCCGGCTGAACACGCCTCCTCGCTTCCATCATCACCAACTGAGTCTTTTATAGGAGTAGGAGCAGAGAAAAAACTGAGTTGGTGATGATGGTGTGCCGTGCAATGCACGGGCATCTTGCTAATTTTTTTGGCATATAATTCCAAACACCACGTAGACACGGTCTTCGACCATTTTCACTACAAAAAAATACACTTCCGCGATGATACGTGTTTGTCACAGTAGGTCGCGTTTTTTGTCATGCATGTACATCCATGACAAATTTATGACAGAATCAAGATAGTCATACATGTGCTGTCGTAGAAGTGTTCCATGACATTACCAAAATAATCATCACGGAAGTGTCCACTTCCATGACGATAAATCGCAGGTCACAGAAGTGCTTTTGTCAAGGGTGACCGACACGTGGCATCCACCATAACAGAACGCCGTTAAGCTATCGGGTCGGATTTTGGATCCGATAACCCATTAACAGCCCCGACCAATGGGAAATTTCCACGTGTAAAATTCTGATTGGCCGAAGTGAACACCTGTCAGCTCGTCAGTGGGCCAGATGTCGCCCGTGCATTGGAGGAGACATGCCTATGATACGTTGACACATGGCTGGGCCCAACAGAGGCCCATATAGGTTAAAAAGGCCGGCCTTGTCAAAGGCCCGTAGAACTTAATCAGGTACTAGTGGGCCAGCCCAACAACGGCCTGCTTAATAAAGGCCCATTTACGGCCCGAAGCCAGATCTGGCCCGTTAATTGTTCGCCCAATATTTGGGCCCATTTACGGCCCGAAGCCAGATCTGGCCCGTTAATTGTTCGCCCAATATTTGGGCCCATTTGCGGCCCGAAGCCAGATCTGGCCCGTTAATTGTTTGCCAAATATTTGGGCCCAACTACAGCCCAGTGACTTTCGGCCTGTTAGAGGCCTGATGTAGACATGGGCCCATTTCAGCCCGGTGTGACTTTCGGCCTGGGAATGGCCCGTGCTGCCCATGGGCCATATATGGTCTGACGGGACATCGGTCCCACTAACGGCCTGTGCTAAAGGTGGCAACAGTTAAGCCCAACGTGACTTTGGGCCTGTTAAAGGCCTGTCGCGTAATTCGGCCCGTTGATGCCTGTACTAAGCTTTCGGCCTCTTAAAGGCCCATGATATCAGTGGGCCAACTAAGGCCCGAGATATGTTTCGGCCTGGTAACGGCCCGTGAGCTAACTGGGCCCAAAACGGCCCGGTCTACATTTCGGCCTGCTGAAGGCCCGTCGACGACTAGTGAAAATTGAGGCCCAACATGCATTTTGGCCTGCTAAAGGCCCGTCGTTTCATCTCGGCCGTAACAGGCCAGTACAATATTCAGCATGTTAATGGCCCAACGCTACCTGGGCCAAACTAAGCGCTGGGTCGACAAAAGGCCCAACTAAAATATAGGCCGGTGTAAGTTTGGGCCTGGCGCAATGTGTGAAGGCCCCAATCATTCGGGCCCAAGAAATACGCAGGCCGGCCCAATTGTGGCCCGCTAAAAACCTGGCCCGTTAGAGTCGAATGTTTCGGCCCGGATGACTACATCTGATTTTTTTTCAGATAGCGAATGATGACATTAACTAGTAGGAATTAAGAACAAACCTACTCTATACAATAAAGAAATTACGGCATAGTAACTAAGAATAAACCTACACTATATACAATAAAGGATTTAAGGTATATTACATCCACTGGGCATCGAAGTTCGCCACCAGTGATCATAAAGCGCAACGAAGAAGCAGATTACAAAAACTGGGCACCATTGCAGCGTAACAAAATAATACTGAACCGGGACCACTTCCAAGACAGTTCAAGAAAGGTTAGCCTTGCGTGGGAACTGCTGCGCAAGCTGCTGAGCAAGGCTGTGAGACCGGCCTAGCATGTCGGTCATAGCTTCCAGGTGTAGCTGTTTAGCGATGAGGTTCTCATTGGTGTTCTCCGCAATCTTTCTTAGAGATAGGACTTCAAGTCGAAGTTGAGTTGCAGAATGCCTTTCTGCTAGAACTTGGGACGGAAGAAGTCGAACTGATTCAGACAATGAATTCTGTGAGCTTGTCTGACTGTTAGTCTCAAGTAACTTGAACACTGCATCAAGACAAGACTTTGGGGTTGTCTCGCTATCTTCAAGATGTTTTGCCTTCTTTGCTGCAATATATGTTGGGTTTGTCTCACAGCCTTCAGCAGACTTGTGCATGCCATCAGGCATATCACCCTGAAACAAAGCAGAGAGATGACAGGTTTTGCACGTGTATAAACAAAGATGATAACTGTTCTGTCAATTCTATCCAATTTCAAATTAGAAAATAAAGAGTAAGTTCAACATATCAATAGCATAATTTGGCATTGTTCATAATGCGGGGAGCTTCACCACACTACTGGATTAGCATGTCAACATAACAAGCATAGATGAAGGGCAAAGAAAATCATTGTATCTATTTTGGATAATGTGCATGGCATGTTGTTCATATCATCAGCCACATTAGTAAGATAAAACAGGAGATGACAAGGTGAAAACGTGGGCTGCTTCACCACACACTGGATTATAGATCCACAAAACCAAGCATACAGATAGGGAGTATTAAGTAATGTGCATGTTATGAATAAGGAATTTGGTTTTACAGGTAAAACTTAGAACTTACGGTTCTTACGAACATGCATTTTGGTAGAAATAGCAAACTAAACAGCAGTAAACGATAGGAGTATGAGCAAATTAAACAGCAGTTGAGGATAAAGGCTTTAGAAGGACTGACTTACATTAACAGTTAACACCAGCTTTATAATGCCCTTCTCCATGTCAAGGGAAGGATAGCTCAAGAATTTCAGCACAGAATCTTCTTCATAAGCATTGCCTGTACTATACATTTTGTAGAGAGTAATTATAGATATGATAATACTGGAAGGGATAGAGGATAATGAAGATAAGATGCAGATTGATGCTACATAATCAACTACCAATCCCTGGAAGTACAAGCGTTACATGACAAAATGTACTGACAAGAGCAATGGGCTACACTTCTGCACAGGCATTGTCTGTGTATTCTACTTGTTGGTAAGATTAAATATAGATTTGATCTTTTTTAGTAAATGGTGGGCGAGGGACATAAGATGCAGAATGCTACAAAATGAACCAATCCCTCTTCCCATAATACAAGAGTGTTTTGAACACTGGTGTACTATACAAAATGTTCTTATATTATGGGACGGAGGGAGTAGCTGTTAATGTAAATATAGTGATAGACCACGTTCAGTCCTTACAAGAGGACTGCAGAGCTAAACCTCTTCAAAAGCATTGGGTTGATTCTAAATTTGTGTAAGAGTCCATATGGATCTTATAATGTCCACCAAATGGACGATTACGAGGCTAACATGTGCAGTGATGCTACATAATCAAACATCTATGAAAGTAAGTATGGTCATACAGGGCAAGAGGTACTCACAAGAGCAATGCAGTGTGCAGTATAGTTGCGAGATTCTGTGGTCCCTTGAGAACGAATGTTCTTCTGCTAATAGTTTTCATACAAGTGAGACATTAAGGCAAATGCAGAAATGTAGTTAAAATTGTGATGTGATATCATAGATAGTACCTTACGCTGCAGCCGAGACCAATGTGTAACAAGATTATTCCAGTCACCGTCGGATAAATGTAGCACCAGAGACTTTACAAAAATTTCGTTCAGAGGCTTGCCATCGAAGTGCGCTTGCCTCAGGTAGGAACGATACTTCATCAACGAGTTCTTGAAAAGCGCAACCAACTCTTGCTCATCATCACAATCCAGTTTGCTCCTCGCCTATTTAAAAGAATGAAATCTTGTGTCTTCTGTCAGCAGAAACATATGCAGTAATGACCATGAATAACATTAATACATTACTTACGCGTAAGTTGCGGAGGAAGACTGGAAATTGTTCTGTGTCTGCGGTATAATCTTTCCATGAAGGAAGGATGCACGCAAAGTTCCTGACAACAACATAAGCTTCGTCTTCTAAACTGGGAAGAAATGGAACAGGGGTCCTATTTGCTACAATTGGGGCTCTCTCTAGTTCGAAAAGGGATTTGGCAACTGGATTTGGTGTACTCTTTGCTGGAATGGGGTTTTTGCGTCGTACAGCTGGTGCTATGTCAACTGGCATAATCATACTGTTTGCTGCAGTTGGGGTCTGCTGAGTTGGGGCATCAGAAATGACCAGTGTAGTAGGGCTAGAGTCTGGTAGAGTTGGGTTATTTTGTGGGTCAGGTGATATTGCAACTACACCTAATGGGCTATTTGATTTATCAGGTGCCACTACCTTTTCCAAATACTTTGCTTATGCTCCTCCACGACCAGCAATCGCCCTCTTCCTTTTGAACGTCTGATACACAAGAACAACATTTGAATGGATAAATATGGTATGATGACAGATGGAATATGTACTGAAAATGGATAGGCAGGGTGTATTCACATACATGATGTGTAAACTAAGGTAATGGCAGTTCAACAAAGTAGAAGCAATGCAAAGCATTAGTTGCAAGATATGTGCGAGCAATGTAAGCTTGGAAAGTAAGAGTAAGTACCTTGATGGGTGAATAAGATAGGGCATCTTCCTCTGACTCCTCCACCAGGGAGCTACATTGACTTAGGTCTCCCTCTAGCTCAGAATCACTGTTAGGATCATATTCTGAGCATGAATCTGTAGGTGGAGAGCGTTTGCATTGCATTGCATCCAGACTTGATTTCAGTCCCTTAATGCGAAGTTTAACAGCCATGGCATTGTTCTGCTTTATTCTTTTCATGCGCGCAAGCTCATAATCATTATGATGCTGTTCAGAATCTGAGATTCATGAAAACATAAAAAGTAGTCAGATTATCTATGGAATGCATTGCGGATTCAACTCGGAGAGTGTCTCCCTATAAACCCCTGCATATGCAAAGTTCACCTCCCCAACCGTGTTTACCAGACCACACACAGAAATACAAACCCCTTATGTCTCTATAACAGGCAGGCACACATTTCAAAACTGAAGTAGGAACATTAGAATCATATGAAATTCGTATTTGAACAAATAAACTACGCAATTATGAGTGGTGTAATGTTTAGCTTCAAGGGTGGAGTGTTGGTAGTGCCACACAAAGCAAGTAGGCAGATTGTATTCCATGTAAAAGATCGAAACCTATGTAAAAAAATGGAAATGACACTTTCTTTCTATACAATGCAGTGTTCGTTACCCACACATGATGGAAGAGATCACATAGAGAAATACTATTAACTCATGTCTACGGTTCCAGTATTTAGAAACAGGGTGGTCCACCCTAAAAGAATATTGACAACAAATATGACAAGGCAAGCATAGATGTAGTGAATCAATCATTTACTTGTGAGCTTATTAGGACAAGTATGCAGAATTGTAACTGTAGTAAGAGACCGTCCAAAATCTGAATGAAGAAGTTTGTCTAGCACTTATTGTTTGCAACTAATCGACATGAATAATTGGATATTATATCGAATGAGTAAGAAAGACAAGTAAAACTGTCAACAAACCTGGCTTGCAGTAGTAATCTGGGTCAATGTCACTACGACCAACAATCCAAAATGACTAGTTTATGTTCTGAGGGCCGGAATTTTGAAAACCTTGTGAACTTTAGAGGTACTAAAGATTACCGAAATACATCTGAACCATTAAGTGTAGGTAGCACTGAGCACACAACAAACCCTAATGACAGTCCTGCCTAATGAGTAATGAATCAATTAGAAAATGGGTGATGAGGAGTGGCTGCTGAGTGTTGAGGACGTATCTCAGGATAAATCGGGTTGGCTTGGTGGGTGCTGCATGCCTGAGCCCTGAACGGACTGGGAAGGTAGGCATGGCGGTGCGCCCGGGCAGCGGTGACGCTGTTTGGCAAGCGGCTCCTGGCCTCCTGTTAGTCCGGCGTCTCCTCCTAGAGTCATGTCGTCCGGGGACGACAAGTCACCGGCGAGGCAGGCGGCTGGGGGCGAGTAGAGATTGGAAGCACGCAGCAGAACAGAGGGGAAACGGGGCTTGGGACGACCCAAAATCCCAGGGTGGGCCGGCCCACCGTGGGCACCCTGTAGAGATACACACCCGAGCGGCGAACATGCATTTTCGAAACTAATTTAGGAATATTTAGCTAACCAATTAAACAACTCTATTTTAATAATATCATATTCGTATTTGAACATCTAAGCTTGTTTAGCTTGATGGGTGGAGCAGTGTTATTATGACACGAAGCACGTATTCTGATCGTATAGTGATCATAAAAGGGGGAAACTCTAAGCATATTTTTTTTAGCAAAAGAGGGTTTCCCCTCTGATTTTTATTAAAGAAACCACCATGGAACCAACATGATCAATTAAACCCTAAGCATGATCAATTAATCCATATTATGGCTGTGCCATGGCAGACTTGAAGCTGCAAACCGGAGAAATGATATTTAGCATCCATTGTTTGCTTCGAACTAAGAACTAAATTCTAAGAGCTGAAAAGAAAGTAGAGTAACCAAGTTAAGATCTATTTTCTGGTTGAGATCAAAAAGTTGAGGAGATATGAAGTACCACCTCTCTTGCGGCGCCGTGTAGGCATCGGGGGTGCGACGGCTGTCGGTGGTGTTGAAGCAGATCTGCGACGGTAGACGGGTGCATCGGGGGATAAGTCCCGTTGCGGTGGAAGAGAAGGTCGTGTGAGCGGCCCCGGCAAAGAGGACGACGGCGTCGATGAAGTGAGAGGACGTGATGCAAAGCTATTGGTCCGTCGTCGTGGATGAGAAACGTCCATCTCTAGCAGTGGACGACGCGGTCTTGGTAGGCGCTCCGGCATGGTGGAGGACGGTGGCGATGGATGTGGTGGAGGACGGCGGTGATGGATGGGGTGGCGGACGAAGGCTGGTGTGGGGATGGGGTGTTCCAGCGCGGATGGTGTATGAATGGGAAAATGGAGGAGAGGTACGGGGAACCATGTTTTTGGGACGCGCCTGTCTGAAATATGGGAAATTTACGAACTTAGCCCCCGTTTAAAATTTGGACGTCTCGTCGGTTGGGGATAGGATGGTAATCTCGCATCTCGCCAATATTTGCCCAGAGCGATTTCGGGCGAGGAGAGGGTGGTTGGCGCCCATGGTTGGCGCCCACAGTGTATGAACGAGGCTGATAGGTAGGGCGGTTGTGTCACGTCTGAGTGAAGTTACAAACCTACTCCTATTGAAAATATTTGCCTACATCGATTTCGGCCGAGTCGAGTTTGTTTTGCCGCCCACCGTGTATGAATGGGGAATGGAGGGAGAAACAAAGGTCTTTCGGACGAGCTTGAATCAAATGTGTTTTGCCGCCCATGTTTGACGCCCACCGTGTCGGAATGGGCTCAGAGGCGGTCGTGTCACGTCTAATTGAAGTTACTAACCTACCCTATTTAGAGCAGTGGAAATCGGGCCGATGGATTGTTCGTGTAATGGGTAGACAGTAATTTCCATCTCCCAAACACTTGGCTTCGGGCAGCCGACGTGGGAGTGGACATTTTGCTGCTTCTTTCGAATTTTGGGACAATAGGCATCCACGTTTACCCTGGCAACTAAATTCGAATCCATTTTGTATTCCTATATGAATCTTTATAAATCATTCTATGTGTTTTTATATATCTTCAAAAGGACGACAAAGATGTATTCCACTGTCATATATGAATATGGTTTATAAATGCCGATACTCAGATTCAGAAACCAGAATCCAGTTTAAGGTGAATTCGAATATTTGGAACACTTCATGTCCAACTCAAATGTCACACGCAGCATAATGTGTACTCCCATTTAGATATGTACACAAGCGATGTATCAAGATTCAAATACCGAGTCAATCAACCAAGAATGTACAGAACTAACAGACATATAAACACTTATAGAGTATATGGATCAATAATATCAACTAACATACATAAGCCAGGCCGCTGTACTTTTTTTGGCTACAGCAACATCCTTTTTTTAGCCAGCATCTTGGCCCTTTCCGATGCGTGCCACTTATGGTCCATCTATACTACTACTATTGTTGAATGCACATTCAGCCCGATTGGCATATTTGTAGGTCTGGCACAGCAATCCAAATGAAATGTCTCCGAGTCTTATCAATTAATACAGACTTGTGCTCAAATAAAATTAGAAACCAAAAAACAAAAAAACAATTATTAAATGATCTCTAAAACAAATGGTTTGATTGATTACATGAACAGACAACACAAAGGTTATTCAACTATGGAAAGAACATTTCACCTATGATTTACCAAGTAGGAATTTAATTTCCTTTTTTCCTTCAGGACCTTAACAATCTGGTCAGTCTCAGCTTGCTTCGTTTTGAAATCCACCAAATATTTAATGGTTGTCTTGAGTACTGCTTGTGATTGTGTTGCTTGCTTCCTCAACATGTCAACTTCATCTCTAAGTGGAGAAGCAGAATCTCTTTCTACCACTAGTTTAGCCACTAGAGCATCAGCAGTTGGAAATTCATAATGCACGATTGGGCCGGTGCCACTACTGTGGGATGATGCAACGTCCATGGGGACCTCGCTCTTTGATCTTGGGCTAACCTGTTTTGCCATTAAAGTTCCGATTGGATTCAGAAAAGTTGAAGTTAGCAAAAATCTCAACTGTAGTTATAACAGCAAACCGGTTAAACAAACAAGGAATTAAACAGTTTCAATTGGATGCTGAAAAGTAGTTATTAACATCATTGTAACCCGATGTTGCAGCAGCAAAGTAGTTAAACAAACAAGTAGATATTTAAGTTAAGGCAAACAGGTAATTCTTAACAGTAAGTATCAAACACATAGATAGGTGCAGTCTACAATATGATTAACAGGCTATGCCATTATGTAATCTATAGCAAACTAAATTAAGCCAAGCAACGTAATTGAACAATTTTGCAATAAGTGGCTAACTAAAATTCCGAGAAGCAGGTAACTGAACTTACGCTAGTTCTTTGTACAGGCACACTGCAACTTCTTTTTTGCTTACAAGGTTGTACGAAGGAGTCCATGGCATCTATTGCTTGGATACGCAGTCCCAATACTTCTTTCTTCCCACACTGCATGGGTAAGTCGAATGGTTAATCTGGTAAGATGGTGCGTCCTTGATATGTTACATGAGGACGTGTAGTCAGACTAGTTGTAGCCAAACACATCACGCTGGCTTTTACTGTATATTTCACGCGATTACTTTTGGCATATCGAGATCTAAGCAATCTACAATAGGATGAAAAGATTGGCATCCTTCACATTATTGGCGAACTCAGTTCATAGAAACAAGCAATTCAACCATTCTGTGGGTAAATCAAAAGCGCCACTAGAATATTTTTCACTATCCAATCATACACGCAAAAAGGGGCGACGCCACCAAAGGGGCTGGTATGGGCGGCCGCCTCAGGTGGCTGGAAAGTGTGCACCTAGTTTGAGTCGTCCAGGTTGGCCCACGCTAGTTTTGTTCGTCCCAACGCACGAGCAGGCAATGTGAAAAATGAAGAAAAATGTTTCAATTTGGATGGGCCAATAACATAAGTGCAAGGCAGGCCCTATAGCAGGCTCGCGGCCCAAAAACGAGCACCTCCCATATCAATCGACAGCAGGAAAAATCCCAATTCATTCGCTTCAGCCTCCAGTCTGGTTCGCTCCTAACCTAGCCGCCGCTGGACAGACCGACATAGCACTTCCTCGCACCCTCGTTGGAGGGCGGTCGCCAGGCTTCAAGCGAACGGAAGGACAAGAAGATGAAGATCCAACCCTGGGTGTAGCCTGCGTGGGAGGCAGCGGCGGCAGCATAGGCATGGCATCAAGCTTGCGCAAACGGACAGTCGCAGCTTGCAAGAGTAGCATGTGCAACGAGCAGGTACATCACATCCCTGATTATATCTAATTCAACTCTTCAATTTCTGGCCAATAGTTAAACCTGACGGTGTTGTAAAACTGCTTGTTTGTAGGGAATTTATGAGAAAATGAAACCAATTTCTACTTATTTTATAACTCCCCCAATCAATACTGAACTGACTGAATCTGATGTATCTAATCAAGTTTCCGGTGCAAACATACAAGCTCATGTTGTTCTTGAGCCCGAAGTGTCTAATGAACAGACTGCTAATGAAGGATTTGATGCAAACATTTTACATGCTCCTGGTGATGAACATATAGTGTCTAATGAGGGATCTAATGCAAGCATTTTGCAAGCTCATTGAAGGATTTAGTGTCTAATGATGATCTACTATGTTGAGAGAGACAGAGATTTGCAGGCATTGATGACAAGCAAAGTATAGTGCATTTTCATAGCTTGAGGAAACATCGAGGCCATCTACCAGAAAGTCCCTGTATCATGACAACATAGCATAAATACTTTTCTAATATGTTGTTTGAAACTATTGGCATACTTTTGCAGGATAGATATATTAATATGCAGTTTGCGCACTGGTTATACGTGCAATTACGCTTTGATATTTTCAGCCAGAGAACGAATAATTCAAGCAGGTATAGACCATGTTTCTAGTCCTTGTACACCATGTTGCATTTTGTGTTTTTTGGTGCTTGCATCATTTAGTGTTTATAATCTGAACTACTTTGGATCGTTAACTGGTTTCCAAAGTGCATGTAGCTTCACATTTCTCAAGTTATGTTGATTTCCGGAGTGCAAGTGCCTTCGTATTTTTTAAGTTAAATGTTCGCCCCAGGTAACTTGAATTCGTGGATCAGCCACTGCACACAAATCATACATGAATGCCAGTACGAATTAAATGAAATGCAGGGACTTACGCTAGCTCGTTGTACAGGCTCACTGCAGCTCTGCTTGCGCTTGGGATGTTCCATGTACAAGTCCATGTTACCACTTGCTTGGATGTGCAGGCCTTGTGCTCCTTGCATCCCCCTCTGCATTTTTGACACGGTGAATGGTTGATCAAATAAGAGGAATCGACCTTGATGTTTTACCGGAGGACAGATAGTTACAAGGTTATACGGGTGTGCAGGATGTGTACCAGATCCCATAGCACCATCATGCTTTGCTAAAAATGGATTTGCTTGTTTCAGATGATATCTCCAGAAGAAATAAAAGCTAAAGTCAGAGTTGCATAGGCGTGTAAGCTAAGAGAGCAGTGAAAGGATATCCAAACATCGTCGGAACAGTGCACAAGGGAGTGATGTGTGGATACCTAGTTCGGGCCGGCATTTGGGCATGCTCGCCTAGCTAGAGTGTGGGTCACTTCAGAGCCGTTGAGGGTGATGCGCTGGCGTTGGCTGGCCGCGCACGGATGCAGATCTTGAGTGGTAGTGGAGCGCTATGATGCGGTGGACGAGACCGTTGGTGAAGGCCCAATGGCCTCGGGGGGCGGAGGTGCGACGATGTGCTCGGTGAAGTAGCCCCGATGAGCTGGGAGACGGCATCGGTGAAGTGCACCTGATGCGGTGGAACTCACTGTCTGTGAGGCACGTCGGTTGCGGCGGCCGACGTTGTCGGTGGACCACCCGGTGCGGTGGACGAGGGCGTAGATGAGGTAGCTCCGGTGCGGTGGTGAAGCGCGACCGTCGCCGTCTTCATCGTCGTCCGGCACAGAGGTGGGGAACGGTGGGGAAAGTGATGATACGAGGGGCGATTCGAGGGATGGCGGCGAATTAGGGATTTGAGCAATCTGGGCGCGGAAGGGGACGGTGGAGAAGAGAGATTTTGCAGGGCTGGAATTGTGCCGCCAGATATTTCAATCCGAAACGTGGAAGCGCAAACTTATATTGTCGTCATCGTCCTTTTTTTGGGGGGAGGGGGGTGGGTGGCTGGGTGCTACGCGTCCGTCCGACACACGCGACCACCCCGACAGGGCTATGCTTCGGTGCCTTAAGGCACCCGCCTTTGTGTCCATGACATGTGGGCCCAATAGGTGGCTGGCCCACATGTTAGTTACCCAAGGGCAGTTGCCTTTAAGGCACCGGAGCAGCGTCCACCCCGACACAACCCTGGTCTGCCTGGTGCGTCTGCATTTGAGAATGCAAACGAATCTTCTTTCATTTGCAAACGAATCTGTATGTATTACCATGCCCGTGTTTTCCTTGCAATAATTAGTCATTCGAAACAAGATACTCCATCCGTTCACTTTTGTAAGTCGTATCAGACAACTTAAAATGAACTGTTTTGCACATTGTCTGAAATGTCTTCAAGGTCTTATAAAAGTGAACAGAGGGAGTACTATAAATTAATTAATGAGGAGTTATTTGAAAAAAAATCGAAACGGTACCCACGCTAACGTGGATTAGAGTGTGTCACATAATTAGTTATTTGAATTAGAGTGTGTGTCACGTGTTAGTTATTTGAATTAGAGTGTGTGTCACGTAGCAATCTCCAATTCTAATGTGGATTTCGCATTTCACTGTATCCACGCTACTTTTTTAATACAAATTCATATGTATATGATGAACACCATGGTAGTGAGAATTTTTTTGGATGGATTCAAACATATGACCGACAAAATAGCACAACAAATTGAGTCAATGTCAACTTTTCGAAACTTAGTATGGCACGAATTCGAAATAATTACCCGTATGCCTGGTCCTCGGTTCAAATCTTACAATGTACATCGAATTGAAACATCGATATTAAGTCTCGTACTATGTACATTCAAATGTTGTTTTTAGCCCCCCCCCCCCCCCCCCGCACAAACGCTACATACTTCCTGTATCGGTCAATCTTCCTCTCCTAACCACCTTAGGAAGCTATCGGTTTCCAACACACGTTCATTCTTTCTCTCCATGTTTCGACCTCTAAGTCTCTCAACTACACAACCCCTTTTTCCACTCCTGTTACCAAATGTATTTACCTGACACACCCGCCATTGCACCCCATGCCGAGCTCTCTCTCTCTCTCCCCTCTCCCTCTCACCCTCTCGCGCTAAATACATGCATTGCCTATCTAGCCCCCCCAACCTCTCGTGCGCACGCACGCACGTTGTATATCTAGGTCACTCTCGAGACTGTCTCACTCTTTCTTCCGCACGGCAGGCCACACTTGCTCAATCTCGCTCTCTTTATCTGAGTCTCGTTTAACCTCGTTTTCTTTCACACGCAAATGATATATCTACCTGTTCGGGCCTCGATCGACACACTCTATACTCTCTCACGTAGATTGTCTATCTAGGTCAGTCCATCCAAGCCGCCGCCACTCTTTCGACCTCATGGTGGGCCATGCTCACTCAATCTCTCTCTCTCTCTCTCCCTATGTCTCGATTAACCTCGCTCTTTCTCGGACAAAAATGATATATCACCATGTTTGAGCCCAATTCGACCTATTCACATTGTATACTCTCTCACGCACATCGTCTATCTAGGCCAGTCTCTCCAACCCGTCTCACTCTTTCGATCGCACGACGACCCTGTGTGATCGGTTGACCTTGCTTCCTCCCACGCACAAAATATATCTACATGTCTATGACTGGATCATCTCTCAAGCTCTATCTTACAGCCCTCACCCTTGCCAAAAGCTCAATCGAACAATATCTCTCCGGAGCATATATATTTGTACAATGAATGTCGGACCACACTCACTTAGTCTCTCTATCTATATGTCTCTCGATTGACCTCGCTTTCTCACACCATATCTTCCACGCGTTGAAGCTACTACCTCTCCATCCCTCGCAAAGCCAGAGCTATTTACATTGAGAGGGGCACTCCAACCTTGGATTAATTTGTGTAGGCATTTATTCCGGTCGGTTTAGATTATATTTTCGTAGCATTTGGCCCACAACTACTCCAAACACCGTTGCAACCCACACAACTCCCCTAGTTGATTTCCCTCTGGCTCGGTCATCGCTTTCTCGCACGTCCTTTCTCGCCTTCAACGTAGCACCATGGTATTATTGAAAAAACTATGTTGTTCTGTTTAATTATTATAAATAAGCTACAAAACTACACACCGATAGTCCACTTGGAATGGAACAAATTTCGACCCACAAATTAAAGTGCCACAAACTACACACCGAGGGGCCCACATGTCATGAAACAAATTTGGACTCATATACAAATTAAAAAATAAAGGACGAGGATCGAACATGCGATCGGGCCTTCAAGCCGCACGTCAATAGGCAACATATACGTAGAATAGCAATGTTTGTTGTACCCCCTTTGTTCACATAATGTTTTTATATTACCACAGCCTAATTAATGGATAACATGTAATATTATTTTTAGTACTATTCGCCTTCACTTACTGGTGGGTTCCATGTGTGCTCTCTCTCTCTCCTCCCCTTCTGCGTTTAGACGCATGGGCAAACAGGAAGAACTCGCGGGCGATGTTGCCGTTGACCATATCTGGACGCGTTCACAACTCACAGCACCAAATTCACGTACTAGCAGCACTAGTCAGTGTGTACATGCAATGCACGTTAATTTGTAAGTATATTAAGTGCATGCGGATATTAACTACTAGGATATTATTTGCGTGTTGTCATGTGATTAGCACTATTTTTGGCATGAAATTAACTGCACAGTAAACGTATTGAGCGCTCGACATTGAAGCAGTCTAGGTCGTTGGATGACAAGGAATACCTGTGGCTTGATGACGTTTTATATTTAGTTTGATACGGCTCAAGCAGAACATTCAATCGATCAAACCATACATTTCGTTCAGTCTGACTCCGACTTTAAATTATACGACGATCGACATAAAATAAACGGAAATGATAAACGTTCGGATTTTAAGCATGGCAATCTGAACGTTTTTCATGGCAAATTTAGATTACGTGGCAGCGGCGGGGGCGTCTCGCGGTGGGAAGCGGCTCCTCTGTCGTGCTCTATGTGTCGTCGGGCCACTTATCGACGGTGACGGTGGCGTCTTGCGCTGTTGTTGGCGTACTCCTGGACGTTGGCCTAGCTTCAAGGACGGCCAAAATGTTCTGGACTTCGGAGCGGGTCAACTGGCGGGAGGAGGCGACTGGCATTGGTGCAAGCAAGCGGTCGACGGCGGCCATCCATGCCGCCTAGGGGGGCATTGGCACCCGCGCGGGGACATGCGCTGTCAACGGCGCGGCGGAGACATTCGTGTGCACGGGCACCGGCACGGGCGCGCACGTCGGTGCACGCGTAGGCGCATGCGCTGGCAGGTGCACGGGCACCGGCACGGGCGTGCGTGTCAGTGCACGCGCATGCGCTGGCAGGTGCACGGGCGCGTGAAAGTCGGCGGGGACCTCGTGGAACCCCGTGGCATCAAGCTCGGCGACAATGTGCGGCTCCCAGCCAATCAATGCCACGGGGATGGGCGCTGGCGCAGTCGGGGCGACGGGAGTCGGAACGGGAGCGGGGACAGGCACGGCGTCTTCTCGCAAGGCCAGTTCAAGCTCGTCCCAAAGCGCCTTATGTTCTTGAGACTCCGCCTGGGTGTCTTCCTCATGAAACTGGAACACTAAGGGCAGACCATCGTGATGCAGTATGGCGTACGTTTAGGTCAGGCTAGTTGGAGGTAGACGACAGGAGAATCGGAGAGGAAGAGAGAGGATTGTAGCGATACCGGGTAGTGCGGGGTTGATTTTAAACTGCGGCGCCGGCGACATTAAAAGTGGGAGCAGTTGGGACGACGGTGGGTGGTGGAGCCTGGTCAAAGGGCTCGCCTCCCGGTGAGTCTGCACAGCGGTCTGCTCCCACGCCTCCCTGACAGCCGGCGCAGCGGTCTGCTCGCACGCCTCCCATCGACTCACACGCTTGCTGGGACGGCACCTGCCGATGAGAAGCGAGGACTCGTGGCGGCACGTAAACGCCCACGGTTTCAATAGTGAAAGCGTTCGCCTTAACGTGACAGGTCTTTGTTCCAAAATACCTTGGCTCTTCATTTGTGCAATTTGTCATAAGCAGCTTGTCTCGAATTGAATAAACAACTTATGAAGTAATATTTGTGCCATATCACGTGACCATGCTCAGTTTCAAGAATTTATGCTCACTTTTAGATTTTCTGAAATTTAAGATCCAGGATTCGAAACAATATCATAACCTGCATCATGCAATAAATTTTCAAGCCGTACATCTGTCCTGTTGTATTTCTTAAGAAAGGATTTGGTCAAACATTTTGCTTAGTTAGACTTCAGACAAGTTATATATGTAGAGTAGTAAAAGGATAATCCCTCCGTACCAGTGCATTGCCTGATATATTAACTCAAGTACTAGGCACGAACAAACGGGTTCAATTCGGTGCTCATCCTGGTGTAGTAGCAGTAGTACTAAGCAATGCAGTTGGCGGGTGACCTTGACGAGCGGCGACCGAGGGAATTGAACCATGTTCGGCACGGTAGGTAACATTGTCTAGTTACTAAAGCATCCCTCCATTGTTCATCGGTAGTCATTATGGACCGGGGACAAGAGGGGAATTTCCTAGGGCTGGAATTCTGGCCGCCAGATATTTCGACTTGAAACGCTGATGCTCGACTGGTTTGGGTTGCCCAATGTGCGTACCACGCACGCCACCGAAGGACACGAGCCCGTTTTTTTAGGATCAACACGAGCCAAGGTCTGGCTGGTACGCCGTTGGGTCCTACCATTCGAGAATACGAAAGGAACCTTTTAAATTGCCGAACGAATCTATGTTTATTACAATACCCGTATTTTCCTTGCAAATACTAATCTCAACGTGGTAATTGATTTATGACGAGTTGTTGAATTAGAGTGAGTTTGTGATATAGTGATCTCAATGTGGATTTCACATTTCATGGTATCCCTAGTAAGTTTTCCAATGCAAATTCAAATTTAAAAGATGAACAATATGGATGTGAGAAAACTTTGTATGTATCAAGCATATGACCACACACACACACACACACAAAGAGACACACACGCACGAACACAACAACAATCCAATAAGTATAGTGCATCTATTTTTCCAAACCATGCATGTATGACACGAATTCAAAAATACTCCTTCTATTCCTAAATATTAGTCTTTTAGAGAGTTCAACAAGTGACTACATATGGAGCAAAATAAGTGGATCTAGACTCTAAAATATGTCTATATACATCCGTATGTGGCAGTCCATTTGAAGCCTCTAAAAAGACTAATATTTAGGAACGAAGGGAATAAAATGTAAGACATCCATGGTCCTCAGTTCAATATTTAAAATGAACATGAAACTGAAACATGAATATTAAGTCTAGTACTACAATACATGCAAATGTTGTGTTTAGGCGGAGCTATGATTGTCGGGGGTCAACCCCTCGACCTTAGATAAAATTGTGGAGCTTTGTTTAGGGTTGTTTAGATTATATTTGTCCCCACCCTCCCAACCACTGATTGGTTGTGCACCCCCACCCCTCCTCCCCGGGAGAATATCATGTGCCCCCATACCTTAGATGCTATATGCCGATACGAGTTGCTTGGAGCTTGTTGATCTGAGATATAGCAGCTCACATGATGTGTCTTAATTTTTTTGCAGGAAACCTTGATGAGTTTGAGAATTGCACACAATTTGTACAAAAACTACTTAGATGCCCTTTGATCCCATATCCAACGACCTCGAAGCTCATATCACCGTAGCATCTAAGATGAAGGAGGACATCATATTCTCGTGTATGAAAGAATATCGTGTGCTACCACACCTTAGATGCTTTGGCGATACAAGCTCTTCGGAGGCGTTGGATTTGTGAACCAACACCTCCTCGGTGGTTCGCATGGTTTTTTGCAGAAAAGCCCCAAAAGAGTTCGGCCACTACTTACTAGCACAAAGATTGCTTAGATGCCATTGGATCTCAGATCAAACGACCTCCAAGCTCGTATCACCGTAGCATCCAAGCTGCGATAGCACCTTATGTTTTCTCGCACAGGAGAGTATGAGGTGCTCCCGCACCGTAGATTCTATGGTGATACGAGTTCACTGAGATCTGACGGCCCACAGTAGGAGGTTTGAATGTTTTTGCAATATACGGCCGATAGAGTTTGGGAAATGCGCAGAAAGTACAAGTACTATGCATGTGCCATCTGATCACTGATCATACGACCTAGATGCTCATATCACCGCAGCGGGTAATTAAGCTATAGGGAGCACCTAATATTAGCACCGGGGAGCCGTTGGACCGAAGATACAGCGGCACACACGAGGCCTGAATGTTTTATTTGCAAAAAAAACCTTTGGAGAGTTTGGAAATTGCACATAATTACAAAGACTACTCCCAAGCCATTGGATCTCACTTTCAACGGTGTAAAAACTCGTATCACCATAGTATCTAAGCTGCGAGGTGGATGTGATATTCTATGCCGCTGTCATTTTTGTTCGTAAACTTGCAAAATACGTGTAACTCGTGTCGTTACTTGTCTAACCGCGCAAAGTGTTTGTTCAAAAAAACATCCTACACTAAAATATCGGAACAACACATGGGTCTCCCACTTGTCATTAATCAAATTTGGACCTAAAACTAACAAATCTGAAAGACGAGATTCGAACTGGCAACCTAGACTACAAAGCGTAAGTCTATAGCCTGAAAAACAAAACCGTTGTTGGCTTTGTCCCATAACTTGATTTTATACAGTACTTGCGTTGAGTAGAGTAGAGGGAGTGCCTCGTCAACACGTGCATGACCATTGTCTCACTTACTGGTGGGTCCCAGGTCTGCGATCTCAATCTCTCTTCTCTCTATTGTCTAACCTTTGCACGGGCACACACGAAGAGCGGCGCTAGCTTGCCGTGGTGTTATTACAACTAAAAAAAGCTTGGAAAATAGAAGAATCGCCTAGAACAAGAGACGTTGTGGCTGGTCGAGACAGAGCTAACCGTGCCACGTTTGCATGATTAAGCTGTGTGGCTAGTGGGGTGTTTTCGACCGACTGGCTGGGTCTCGAGGTCGAACCATAGGTACTACGTCTGATATAGTATATTTTTACATGCACATTTTTCCTCCGTGCCGAGATGTGGCACACCCTACTGCGCGGTTTCGGGGTCCTCCCGGGTGGTGCATGCATATATTCTTCCTGACGTGGGACGCCCTACCCGCGTTTTCTGGGTCCTCCTCGGTCGTAGCGCCGAAGCAAGTAAATGAGTCGTCAAATCATGAAAGACCACCTTTCCCGCCGAGTACATCAGTGAAGCACTGTGGCTAGCTAGTTGGGCTAGTTCGACCGATTAGCTAGGCCGCCGCCACATTTGTTTTTTCACCCATTTTTTATCTACTTGCCGGCAGGTAAATTTAAATATCCACAGCGGCGTTGCTCTGGTGTTTGGGTGCGGCAGGATTTTTAATTTTTTGATTGACGGGAGCGGGTGCAACGGGATTTTTAATTTTTTGATTGACGGGAGTAGGCGCGGCAGCAATTAGTCATGATGGCTCCGCCTGTAAAAACCCACTGCTCCCTGATGTGAGAAGTCGTCGACTGGTGTTTTACCATGGTCAAAACCAAAAGATTCCCCGCTCCTTGTCTGGCTCCCTCCGCCTTCCCATAGATTGCATTGCCTTTCAGCCGTTTTGCCCCCTTTGCTTCCTCTCCCCATTGCTTCTACCTGGTGCCACGGAGGCGCAGCAGACCACGGAGTCCGAGGTGAGGCGCCTGACACAGGAGCTCCATGCCAAGGATGCGGAGCTCAGGGCCAAGGATGTGGAGCTCCGTGAGCTCAGGGAGGAGAGGAGTGCCATGCTCCTCCGTTATGTGCGGGAGTTCACGGGCTTCAAAAGCGGCAGGCATCCACCACAAAGATGCTCGAGGCGTCGGCAGCGTTGCTGCAGAAAGCGGGAGATACGATAGGCCGTCAGGGGAGCCGGCTGGAGCGCGAGAGGGCCGATCGTGACGAGGTCCAGGATTGCCTCAGCCACTTGGTGAACCAAGTTGCCACGCACGTGTTGCGGCTGCGCGATGCCTACCGTCGTGCCAGCGCGACGATGCCGGCCGTCGGGCTAAACCCGTTCGACCACCCGGTCGACTTCAATGAGCTGCGGCTTCCTGACCTGGTCTCCTTCTTCACCTATATCTCCAAGGAGCTGAGCCATCTCCGCGCGATGGTGGGGGCTGAGCTGGACAAGAAGAGGTTGCGGGCTACCGTCGCCATTGCCGGGCGAATCCTTTCAGGGCTCCATCACCAGAATCCATTCGTGCCATTGGACGCCGTCTTTGACGAGCTGGCTCCCGTCGACCGGGAGCGGGCTCTATGGGCAGTTGCACCCTGCATCACCAACGTCGTGCGCCTCGAGAAGCAGAGGGACTTCGGTGGTGTTTAGGCGCCCTCTGCATGGGCATGTCCATCTCTCGGCGCAACATGACCGTTGGATCAAACTCAGACGGTGCAGATCAGTCACTGTAGCACAAAGCATGTGGGTGTGTTTGGTTGCATTCTCATCTCAATATAGTTGTTTCCTCTTCGTGTATTTTTGTCAACCTACTAGTGCGGACTCATGCACCCTTCATGCACTCTGCCAAACACCCAAAAGTGGGTCGAGAAGGGAACTTTTGCTCCCATCCCGTGCACCCTTCATACACCCTGTCTAACACTATTGGATGTGCTTCATATGGTTCATGTTTCGTGGAGTACTGTAGCACCGTACTCTCCGTGCGCTATGGACCTAGTTCTGTTAACATTGATCTCACCGTTCATTCTCGACCGGATAGTCGAAAAAGCGGTACTATGTTACATATAGGAGTAGTTGACATGCGCACAACATCATTTGTTATCGTCATATCTTACTACACTAGCAACAAGATTGTGTAGTACTAACGCATGAACTACTGCACATGCCTAGTAGTAGGAGCACTGTGTATGTTCAAGTGGCTGCCGTGTTTCGCACTCCTCCGTCGTAAGAGTGGAAACGCTTGCTGTAATCATTTTTTTCTTCAGAATGAAAAACAGTGGACACGCTCTACCGTGCGGATCCTCCTCCAGCCATGCACTAAATTACTCACTTTCGCCGATGTGTGGGACAGCCAGCACCTGGGTCCACCAGCCATGCACTAAATTACTCTGTAGTAGAGTGACAATAGACTACCCCGATCGAACCGCCGCAGTAATGCCCAATGAGCCGTCAAATCACAAAACCCCCTCCTTTCCAGCAGTAAGTTGGACGGACGAAGCAACCATCATTTCACTCTTCTCTCTCAGCTTCCTCTCTTGAAGAAAACCCCCACTCGCTTCGCTTCTCCCTCATCTCGTTCCTCCTTTCACTCTTCTCTCTCAGCTTCCTCTCTTGGATGGACGCCGGAGCACCGCCTGACGTGATGTCTATGGCTCCAGCCAAAACCATCGAGGCTCATGGTACGAAGAAGCGCAAGCACCCCGCCGAGACTACCGCAGACAAGCTCAAAGCCATCGCCATGTCCAAGCCCCCCTCTCTGAGATCCCTCATTAAGCAAGTCCAGGTAATGTCTCTTGTTGACGATCTTTTTCTCGATCTTGATCGAGTTTTTTCATCTAACACGCAGTACTAGTACTGGTAGTACAAGTTTCTGGGTGATCTTGCATGTGATTTTAGTGTGCCAAATGACGGTTCTAAATTCCTCTTTTGACCAAAACATGCGAGAGGTTGACACTGATTTCTTATAGATTACTTTAAACTACTCCCTCTGTCCCAAATTTCTTGTCTTAGATTTGTCTAGATACGGATGTATCTAATACTAAAATGTGACTTGATACATCCGTATCTAGACAAATCTAAGACAAGAATTTTGGGAAGGAGGGAGTACTTTATGAACATCAATGCTACCTTTTAAGAGGGTATATTTGCCTCAGTAACTTGTGTTATGGATATTGCATGTAATCCCTCTGCTCTCATGCCTTTGAAGACATGTTCTAGTGTCTTTGGTCACTCATTTCTGTGCGTATATGTAGTCATATATGGAGTATAATATCGAAAATCATCTTATATTTCTGAACGGAGGTAGTAATAAAATATGGTTTCTGTTTGAATTAGAACCAGGTCCGCGGTGGAGATGAAGTTCTCAAAGTCATGCCGTGTGAACTGGAAGACCCGATGATGAGTTCAACTGTTGAACTATCCAGCTGTTGTGTCCTTGTTGCCACGTGTCCTGAACTAGTGTTTTCCTGTAGCATTGTTGTCAGGCGTGTTCTCGAGGCTGTACTTGACCACAACAATTTCCTGGTTGTGCCTTCGATTACGAAGGGTGTGGTTCTTGTAAAGCTTCCCAACAAATCTGATGCGGCCTGTCTTCATCATAATGTTTATTAGTGGAAAGACCACTCTGTTAGGTTCTCCAAGGTTGACAAGATGGTGATGGTGCATGTAGACATCTCACACGAAGTCCATGGCCTAGTCAGTTATGCGGGGTTCATCCCGTAGGTCGGTGGCAAGAAATAGTCTGCAGAGTTTAGTTAGTGCAACTTTGCTTGTCTGTAGTAAGTACTATTGTTCAGTAAATGATTTGTGTTTGTGAACCCTGTATTGTTTATTAGTACTGCCGCTTTTGGTGGTCAGTCCTGAGAACGGTCTATGTTAATGTCTGTCCACTCAACTCAGTCTGTACATTTTGAAGTATCCAGATCATATTTTTTGTGAGGACGGTTTATCAATTATGGTTACACTCCAATATCTGTATGCATTGCAGGGTTTATCGCACCCACCAGGATTTCCAGTCCCATGGATGTTCGGTCCATACGATTTGTCACGACCTTTGGACTGTCCTGCTTGTGGGAGTAGGCGGGGCCCCTGCATGCCACGCGTAGTTGGACGATCAATCTTCTATTTAGTACTTCAACATAGTGATTTCCTGGTAAGGATTCACTCGTGTCACATCACGTAAATCTTATTGATTTACTGTCTAAGTATTATTGATTTAATGTCATGTTTTCTTTCTTTTCCTGCAATTTTACAATGCAGGTTTTGCCATGTGACATTCATCACAGAATAAACCGTTTGGTTTGCTCTACGATGGCTATTTTTGCAGGTTTCAGTTCTTATGTCGTGTCAGTAACGAAGGCACTGTCCATCACTTATATTACTGGAAAAAATTGGATCAGTCTGTTGTCTGAGTACAAGCTGAATCCCTATGATGAACTGCAGTTTGGTTTAACAAAAACGCCACAATTAGTCCTTCTCACGTTTAAAAGAAATGAAGAAAAAAAACTGGATCACGGTCACGGATCCTAGTCAAGTTAGAAAGCTGATCATAGCAGACCATACACAATCGCTGTTGTCTCGCACAGATCGAGCACCGGCAGTTGCTCTAGCACTGACAGCGGCAGCAGCTCAGTCTGATCTAGCTGAGGATTGGGCACCGACCGCGTCAGCGGATCAGTTTGATCTACCGGAGGATCGGGCATCGACACCGGCACCTACTCCAACACCGGCACCAGCTCTACAAGGAGCACCATCTCCGGCAGCAGCAGCGGCTTCGGCACCTGCACCAACACTTGCACTTGCATCTGGTCCGGCCCGTGCAGTTGCACCGGCAACAGACTGGGCTGCAGTCCGCACTTCATATACCAAAGTCCTTACAAAAACCGACATGTCCACCTTCTTGGTAAGCATTGGCCACCCAAGTGCTTCGTTCTTTTTTCTTTCCATGTTGTTTCACATGATTCACTGTGTTGATCTAACTGTTTGGGTATGTCTTCTTGTTTGCAAATAAAGAATTCCTAGAGCAACGAGGGAGTCGTTCAACAATCCGGGCGACCGCGGCCAAGTTTCTCTTACCATGCGCAGCCTTGGTGTGAATGAACCTGCTCAATATACCATAAGTACAAAGGATGGTCGCATGATGATTGATGCTAAAGGATGGTCAAGGTTCAAATCTAAATCATATCTTGCGGTAGGGGATGATGTCAAAATCAAACTTTCTCGGCAAGGAGAGCTGGTCCAAATCTACTTTGAAATTCTTCAGTAGCAGCATGCAACTGCCGAACTGATCTATCCTCCAAGAGATTTTGATGTAATAATCTGGCATGGTGAAACAAGTGTCCTGTGTGTATAAGTAGTACGACAGTATTATTTATCACATGGTATATCGTTGATAGAATTGCAACTCTGATTGCTGGTTAGGAACTATCGTTCGATTTCATGCCAACAGCTGCCGTGCTTTATTCAATTTTGTGTATTCGCCTTGCGACAGCATCTAAAACCAGCGCAGTACCGATCGCTTGCAATATGAAAAGTGCTGAGGTAGAACAAATGGGCCCCCAAACATGCAGGGTCGGCCTGCGGCCCAAAGTCCGGAACCGTGAGCCTATCTGAGTATTATATTCTCAGCTGAACCCCCATAATGCCCGTGCGTTGCAGAGGGAGTATATTTCTCGGCAATGTGAGCCTGTGATATAAAAGATTTGTATATTTCTTTATAGAGGGAGTATCTCTCTATCAAAAAATATATTTATGTGTAACTAGTTACTCATGTCTTTCTACTTCCTTTCGCTAATATGTGGGGCAACTGGCAACGGGGTCCACGTGCCATATGAACAAATTAGAGTGCACAACTTCACGGTAGACACACCCCGGTCGTAGCGCCGCAGTAATGCCCAATGAGCCGTCAAATCACAACCCCCCCCCCCTTTCCAGCTTTAGCAGTAAGCTGGACGGACGAAGCGGCAATATTTCACTGGGCCTGAATCCCCTTCTCCCTCGTCTGCTTGTTCAGAGAAAACCCCCGCTCGGCGATTGCATAGGGTTTTCTCATGGAGAACCAGGTATGAATTCTTCATCCATCCCCGATAAAGCCAAGTCCCTTGGTCGTAGGTAATCCTAGGATGGCGGCCGCCGCCGTTGATGCATTTTTCTTCGTACTGAATCTAGTGTGTTTCAGTTGCAGTGCCCAAAGTGCGAGTACCCTACAGATTTCTGCACCCTCGGCGAGACGCCACACTTGCTCCTTCTCATCCTAACACAGCATTTTGAAACGCGCACAGTATGTTCCTAGAATCCTCTTCTCTATCCGGGAGGGTGGTTTTTTTAACATGTTGTGTTCTCATATTATTTTTCCTACAGTGTATTATTTGCTCTGCCAGAACACATGTACTCAAGATGCTCGGCCTTTCCATAACTGAATACACTAGTTTAATGGTCACAGTGAAGACAATCCATGGATATTACTTCCGAGTTGGGTTCATGAACCAAGAAGATCGTTGCTTTTTTATGGCTGAACTTGGATAAACTTTCTCAAGTGTTACGGACTAAAAGTTGGCGCACGAATGTTGATGGAAATAGCAAAACCTGATCTCATATTCACTGCGATCTTCCACCCCGACGTCATTCCAATTGTTCATCCATGTTAGTTTTGTATCTGGTTCTTGCTTGTTGCCTCGATTACTTCTTAATCCACCTATTCTGTCTAACTAATCACAATTTAACTTTAGAAGTAGCAACGAATCTCCCACGAAGATGCTACTTCTAACTAATATTTTCTTATAATTGGTGGCACATGTAGGTTTTTTCAGAGTTAAGCAGTCTGCTTGTTTGTTACTCTATAATAACTCGGCTGTTACTAATGGCACTGAAGTTGACTGGATCGACATCCACAAGTTCCTACACTTTATTGATCGTCTTGAGGTCCTTGTGGGGCGTTTCAATGGTGGAAGGCCACGTGGGATGTGTGTGCCACTGCTGCACTCGTTGAATAGGTCCAACTGTGTCGAGAAACTTATGGTACGAGTTGTTTTCTATTATATATGTTGTTCATAAACTATTGCTTATACACAGTATTACAACTGTGATGTTCTTGAAACAGGAACTTCCGAGTTCTATTGTTCCTACACAGATGCCTGACCATGGTCGGGTCAGACTTGCGCTTGGTCACAACATGATGTTTATGTCGACCTACTCAATTCCCCTTGGAGGTGAAAAGATACTTATTCATGGGTGGTCTCAAATAATGAAGGCCCGTCCATCTTGGAGAACAGGACAGAAGATTATGTTCATGCTTTTCCATGGCTCTAAAGCGAATATCATGTTTATTGACCACGTTGCGAGATGAAGCCGCTTTCAGAAGGTTGTGGATGCGCGGGGTGGCACCTGGGCCTTGTCCTGGGGCTTGGCGGCCTCACCCTTGGTTAACTGTAGGCAAAACGGCACTGTTCGAGGCGTGCTTTGTACGGTTGAACCTGTATAAGTACTCATACTGCTTTCAGCTTTGGTTGTTAAGTACCCCTGCTGGTTTCAGTTAAGGTTGTTAAGTACTCCT
The DNA here is from genome assembly GCA_963921465.1 of Triticum timopheevii. Classification (NCBI taxonomy): domain Eukaryota; kingdom Viridiplantae; phylum Streptophyta; class Magnoliopsida; order Poales; family Poaceae; genus Triticum; species Triticum timopheevii. The sequence goes on from OY997264.1 coordinate 354,908,631, forward strand.
GCTGCTTTTACAGTCTGTCGTGTTTCTTCACTCCTGTCTTCCTCCAGCCGCCAAAACCAAACCAGCACCGACTTGGCTGCCTGCTTCCGCCTCCCACGGCTGGCTGTGCCTCGGCGCACGCATCGCCGCCCCACCGTCTCCTAAATCATTAACGCCGACGTCCTCCGTGCGCTTTGGTGCACTCGCTGCGGCGCCGCCCTCTCGCATTGTCAACATGGTCAACAAACAACAGGAATCGGCAGAAGTACGTGGAGAGGATGGCAGTAGGGACCCACCACGTCAACGTATGGACAAATAAAATGCTTCCTCCTAGTGTTTTCCTGACATCTGGGACCCACGACATTGTGAGCGTATATAGTCAATAGACAAGAGAACAGCATAAGATCGGCTGACACCTGGGACGTAGCTACTCGAGCAATATTTTTTTTGTTTGGTATTGTTGAGACGGAGCAGGGTTTGAACTGGGCTATGGCCCGTCTAGCCCAGGCTTATATTTTATGTTCACCATGTGACCAGCTCAGCTATTTTTTCTTTGTGAAAATGAGCCCAGCTTATTTTTTCTGAAGAATACCCAATCCAAGCCTACTTATTTTTCTACGCCCTGATGGGCTGCAACTCTTTCAAGACGCCTGCAAATCTTGGAAGTAATATGAAATGGGTTGTAAATATAAAAACAGATGACAAATTGGCAATTACTTTATAATTTCTGATTTTTTTTCACATTTTCAGATTCCTATTTCACTGGGCATTAACCTAATTTAAATATATCTTCAAAGTACTTTAAATCTGGCTCGACATTTCGGTGGTAAAAATAGTTTGGAACCCACAGAAATATGCAAAATTGGCCCTGGCCAACCAAAAAAATGACTTCAATAAATTGCATAAGAAGTTGCCATGAGCTATATATAAATTATTAAAAAAGACGGAGTGGTCTGACTTGTGGGCCTGTTTAGTTGACGCGTATGCAAGATTTTTTTAGTTATTATATACTACGTCAACAAACGATTCTAGCAGACGTAACCGTTGGATGCCAATCCAACGGCCGTCGTGTTTCTTCAATCTCTGATCTTCTTGCTCCAGCCGTTAAAGCAGCGCCGGCGGGACCACCTGCTCCCGCCTCCCATGGCCGGCTGTGCTGCCGTGCAGGCCTCAGCGCCCCCTACTACTCCCACCGCTGGCTAGGGCATCCCTCTATTCACCCACAACCCCTGTTATTCTGCGGCGACGGCAGCCTCACACCGCAGCCGAACCGGTGAACCCTCGTACTCCTCTCCGCGCGGTCTTCCACTGCCGCATCTTCCCTAGCTCCGCGTCGTCCCATTCCTAGGCCTCGCCGTCGTCCACCGCCATGATGCTCTCGGTGCGGCGTGGTCAATGTGGTCAATGACCGAGTTCCATCGGAAGAGTACTGTACGTGGACAGGGTGACAGCTGGGTCCACGGCAGCCGCAAGGAAGTGCCTCCTTATTACGCAAAAAATAATTATTCCTCCACCTGACAGCAAGGACCCACCGGACGGGCCACTAGTATTTCGCGAAAAAAACGTTTCCCCCTGACTGCTGGGACCCACAGGACGGGCCACCGTATTTCGCGAAAAAAAACGTTCCCCCCGCTGTCAGCTCGGACCCACCGGAAGTGCCTCCTTATTACGCACAAAAAATGAATACCCCCTGCTACCTGGGACCAACCTTGGTGGGAGGCTAACTTGTGGGCCTACTAAGTTGACTGGGACGGAGGCCTTTGTCAACTTTAGTCAATATATGAACGATTCTAGCTCCAGTGACCGTACGATGTCGATCCAACGGCCGTAGTGCTTCTTCAACCTCTGGTCTTCTTGCTCCAGCCGCCCAAAGCAGCGCCGGTCGTGCCGCCTGCTCCTGCCGCCCATGGCCGGCTGTGATGCCGCGGAGGCCTCACCGCCCCCTACTACTCCCACCGCTGGCCAGGCCATCCCTCTACGCACCCACACCCCCTGTTATTCTGCGGCGACGGCAGCCTCACACCGCAGCCGAACGAGTGAACCCTCATACTCCTCTACGCGTGGGCATCCACTGCCGCGTCTTCCCCGGCTCCATGTCATCCCCCTCCTAGGCCTCGCCGTCGTTCACTGCCCTGGTGCTCTATACGTGGAGAGGCTGACAGCTGGGTCCACGGCCGCAGCAAGGAAGTGCCTCCTTATTACGCGTAAAATAATTATTCCTCCACCTGACAGCGGGGACCCACCGGACGGGCCACCGTATTTCGCAAAAAAAATGTTTCCCCCTGTCTGCTGGGACCCACCAGCTACATCTTCGCATGCAAGGAAGTGCGTCCAAAAAAAAACGATTCGCCCCCCTGACTGCTGGGACCCACCAGCTACTCTTCGCACGCAAGGTAGTGCGTCCGGGAAAAAAAATGATTTGCCCCCCTGACTGCTGGGACCCACCAGCTACATCTTCGCATGCAAGGAAGTGCCTAACAGTCGGGACCCACCTGGTCGAAGCGTACGTAGCGTTTTCATTCTGGTCGTGAACGTGTACATACATATATACTGGTCGATGTAGGGCGCGCACGTGTCGTAGTAGAGGCGCGTACGTGTCGTAGTAGAGGCGCGCACGTAGCATGTACACGTGTGTACAGCGGCCAGGGTGCAAGAAAGAAAATACGGCCACGTACGTACATACGGGCGGGGTCTCGAAAGCCTACTCGCGCATACGTACGGCCAGGGCTCGTATACATGGCTGGGTCGAAACGGAGAAACAGAGTCGTCGTCGTGCTCATGGGGAGGCAACAGAATGCGTTGTGTTCATGGGAAGGCAACGGAATGCGTCGTGTTCATGGGGAGGCAACGGAATGCGTCGTGTTCATCGGGAGGCAACAGAATGTGTTGTGTTCATCGGGAGGCAACGGAACGCGTGGGAGCCAACCGGCTTGGACAGAATAGGTGATGGAAACGAGGCCTGGCGTACCGCACAACAGAGGAAACGGACCTCCTACGTTCGGGACGGGGTCGTGTTGATCGGGAGGGGTGTGGCGTACCCCAAAACGGAGGAAACAGACCTCCTACGGTCGAAACAGGGGTCCTGTTGATCAGGAGGGGTGTGGCATACCGCAAAACGGACGAAACGGACCTCCTACGGTCGAAACGGGGTCCTGTTGATCGGGAGGGGTGTGGCGTACCGCACAACGGACGAAACGGACCTCCTACGGTCGAAACGGGGGTCCTATTCATCGGGAGGGGTGTGGCGTACCGCAAAACGGGACTCCACGGGATACTGTTCATCTCCACCATCGACCTCCTCCAGCCTCCACGGGCTACCGTCAACCTCCTCCAGCCTCCACGGGCTCCTGTTCATCCATCCTCCACCGAGCGCTACTCCACCGGCTACTGTTCAACCACCCCTCCACGGGCACCCCTCCATCATCTACTGTTCATCCAGCCCTCCACACCACGGGTCATGTTCAACCACCCCTCCATGGCCACCCCTCCACCGTCTACTGTTCATCCACCCCACCAGACCACGGGGTCCTGTTCATCCAGAGGCAACGCCACCGCTCACTGTTCATCCAACCTCCCCCCCCCCCAACGCTCACTATTCATCCAATCGATCGTCTTCTGTTAGCAGCAGTAGCAAAGGAATCGCTCGATCGGGTTTAGTTAACAGCCATTGATCAATCGCTTGGGTTCAGTAACGCGTAGCCTGCAGTGCAATCGCTCGGGTTCAGTTAGAGCCCAACGCCTCGCTCGGGTTCAGTTAGAGCCAACGCCTCGCACACACGCGCGTACGTGTACGAGAGAAACGCGCATCGCTCGGCCCCCGACCTCCCACCGTAACCGGCAACTCCCCAAAATTTTCCTCCCCCTCGCTTCTACCACGGTTTTTTCCGTCATGGACGGCCCAAAGAATGTCATGCAGCTGCGTCTCCGGCCCGCCCAGGACGAAAAGCCCATTTTCTGTCATGATTTTTTGTCATAGAAGTAGGATCCCACCACATCTATGATGATACCGGATTTTGTCACAATTATCGTCATAGAAGTGTCATATGTATGACAGAAAAAAAATTCGTTCGGCCCAAAATGTCACGGATGTGTCTTTTTTGTAGTGTTTACAACTATGTTAGTATCATTGTTAGTGGTCAGCCGGTGCAAGTTATAGCCCCGAGTGTTTTAACCTTTATTTTAGTAATGATATCTGGCGATTGTTCGGCACGAGCTCAATCCTATTGAATCCCACGTAACCGTCAGATTTCCATCCGACGGTGGCCTGTTTGTAAGCCATAGTATTTGACAAAACTGCCACCCTTACAGACGTACTGTAACTGCGTCATGGGCATTTGCAACTGCCATGTCTCCCAGCGAACATTTGCTGGGGATTGGAGTTAGCACCGATGGCGGTTCGTAGTCGTTCCACGCTCGGGCATTGAAGTTTGTAACTATTTTAGATTATAATATACTACTCCTTCGGTGCTAGTAGTAGAGCAGAGTCCTACTCCACTACTACTCTCACTACTAGAAAAAGGGCTATAGATGGTATTGACACTAATGGCACACCAGACAAGTGGTGCGCCATTAGTATATACTAATGGCGCACCACCTTCTGATGCGCCATTAGTGTTGAAACTACTAATGGCGCACCAGGCCCACGGTGCGCCATTAGTACCAAATTTTTTTTTGAACTAGTGCGCCTGTCCAAACATACTAATGGCGCATCCACAGTTAGTGCGCCATTACTAGTTGTAACTAGTAATGGCGCACCAGCCAGAAAGTGCGCCACTAATGTTATTTTTTTATTATTTTTTTATTCCTTTTTTTTGCAAAAGTACTAATGGCGCACTCACACGCGGTGCGCCATTACTAGTTCAAACTAGTAATGGCGCATCGTGGCAGGGTGCGCCATTAGTATGTTTTTTTTTGCAAAACTACTAATGGCGCACCACCAGGGGGTGCGCCATTAGTAACCTGGATTACTAATGGCGCATTTGTTGATGGTGCACCATTAGTAAGTGGGCAGCAACAAGATATTTTGGACAGCCTCTCCTCCCACACTCACTTTCTCCCCACTTCATTCTCTCCACCGCCTCCTCCTTGTCTCGGGTGCCTCCTCTTTTTCACCTCATTTCCACCATAGATTCATTCAAATTAAGTGGTTAAGTTACCTTGTTTTGCTAGGTAAGTAAGGGGGGAAGCTATATTTATGTTGTTCTCCCTACAATAATGTGCACGTGCACTTTTTATGGCCTAGCTAGATCTATGTATGTTCGTGGTGTTGCATATGTTTGTGGTGTTGCATATGTGTTTGTGTTTGGAGGTGTACCGGTATTTGAAATGCGATAGTTGCCAATATTTTGCCGGAATGTTGATTTATTTCCGTTTCGGCGAGAATTTTGGCATTAAGCATTCTTTTTGGTCCTATTTTTAGGGAAAGTCATGCCAAATTTTTTCTTGGTTCTAAAATATCGTTTTGCTCTACCCCGCAGGCGACCATGGTCCGCACGATGACCGAAGGCATCGTGAATAGGTTTTTGAGGTCCGCGAAGGCCGAGATGCTTCAAAAGAACGAGACGGAGATAAGATGTCCGTGTCGAAGATGCAAGCTGAATAGCCTTATTGCGGACCCGGATTCCAGGCAGGTGCGGGACCACCTGCTCTTGCGTGGTTTCATGGATGGCTATCGGTGGCAAGGTGATGAAGATGACTACGAAGTCGTCCATGGGGGCCGGGCAAGAAATGAGGAAGGGCAGCAAGACAACCACCGCGGCTCGGGCGGGCGAGAAGACGAAGAATCCCCAGGAGATGATCACGATGGTGATGCTGTACACAGTCATCATGTAGAAGATGCAGGACATGATGATGATGCCGGCAGAGCAGACGACGCTGGACCATCGATGGGCTGGGTGCAGGACCCTCATATTCAAGAGCTGCTTCTCAAGCAGACGGATAACGCAAGAGCTGCCGCCTGAGAGAAAGCCAAGATGGATCAACTTGAGTTAGACGCGGTTACTCCATTGTATGAAGGATGCAGGCCCGAGGATACCCGCCTGAAAGTAACGCTCATGGCTCTGGAGATGAAGGTAAAACACAAAATGACCGACGCATGCTTCAACGAGAACATGTCATTCTGGCACGAACGTCTTCCCAAGGGGAACAAGTGCCCGACCAGTTCGGAGGAGGCAAAGAAAATCGTGTGTCCTCTGGATTTACCGCACGTGAAATACCATGTGTGCATGAACAATTGCATCATTTATCGGGACGAGCACGCGGAGTCTACCATATGTCCGGTGTGCGGTGTCACTCGATACAAGAAGAGGAAGAAAGCTCCTCGAAAAGTGGTGTGGTACTTTCCGATCACTCCTCGTCTGCAGCGGTATTTCGTGGACCCTAAGGTAGCAAAGCTCCTGCGTTGGCACGCGGATAGGGAGGAGAAGAAGCGAGAAGATGACGCAAATGATCCGGAGATAGATAAAAAAGACAAGATGCTGAGTCACCCTAAGGATGCGAGCCAGTGGCAAGCGTTGAACTTCGAATACCCAGAATTTGGGAACGATCCAAGGAACATCGTGCTGGGCGCGAGCACCGATGGAGTCAATCCGTTTGGCAGCCAGAGAAGCACACATAGCACCTGGCCTGTGTTTGTGTGGATGTACAACCTTCCCCCCTGGTTGTGCATGAAGAGGAAGTACATTCACATGAGTATGCTAATTGAAGGGCCGAAACAACCAGGGAACGACATCAATCTGTATCTGGGGCTGCTGAAAGAGGAGCTTGACACGCTGTGGAAAACGCCAGCCAATACGTGGGACGCCGCAGAGAAAGAATATTTCCCTATGAGAGCCGCACTGCTCACGACGGTGCACGACTATCTCGGTTACGGATATCTTGCGGGGCAGGTAGTCCACGGATTTTCTAGATGCGTAAGGTGCATGGATGACACAACGTATCGCCAGCTAGATAGAGATCCCGGGTCTTCGAAAACTGTGTTCATGGGACATCGAAGGTGGCTTCGCGACGATGACCCGTGGAGGAAACGCAAGGATCTGTTCGATGGTGAAACCGAACCCCGAAAACGCCCGTGTACGAGGAGCGGCGAGGAAATAGACAAGCTGTTGAAAAATTGGAAAGACTGCCCACTGCCGGGAAAGAAGCAAAAGGCGCCAGAGCCGGGAAAGAAGCGAAAGGCGCCAGAGCCGCTGCTGAAGGTATGGAAAACGAGGTCTATTTTCTGGGACTTGCCGTACTGGAAGATCCACCGTGTGCCTCCCAGCCTTGATGTCATGCATATCACGAAGAACGTGTGCGAGAGTCTGCTTGGTACCCTGCTCAACATGCCAGAGAGGACCAAAGATGGGCCGAAAGCAAGGGCAGACTTGAAATCAATGGGCATCAGGCAGGAGCTTCACGCTATATATATGATGATGATGATGATGATGATGATGATGATGATGATGATGATGATGATGATGATGAGGCGAAGCAGGACACATAAAGTCGTCGCAAAGGCAAAAAGGCCAAGAAGACCGGAAATGACTACCCTCCCGCGTGCTTCACTCTAAGTCAGGAGGAGATCGAGCAGTTTTTCACCTGCCTCCTAGGAGTAAAACTTCCTTACGGTTACGCGGGGAAGATAAGCAGATACCTAGACCCAGCGAAGCAGAAGTTCAGCGGGATGAAGTCTCACGACTGTCACGTGCTGATGACGCAGATACTTCCAGTTGCAATCCGTGGGATCATGGACGCGCACGTCCGTGAAACGCTATTTGGCCTATGCAACTTCTTCGACGTCATCTCTCGGAAGTCGATTGGCGTGAGGCAACTCAGAAGGCTACAGGAAGAGATCGTGGTGATACTATGCGAGCTTGAGATGTACTTCCCGCCCGCATTCTTCGACATTATGGTGCATCTGCTGGTCCATATAGTGGGGGATATCATCCAACTCGGGCCGACGTTCCTACACAGCATGATGCCGTTCGAAAGGATGAATGGTGTCATCAAAGGATACGTTCGCAACATGTCACGTCCAGAAGGAAGCATAGCCAGGGGCTTTCTGACCAAAGAGTGCATCTCCTACTGCACGAATTATCTAGGCATCGAGAACCCGTTGGTCTGCCCGTCAACAGGCACCTCGGCAGGCTCGCTGGATGGGGTCACCGTGAGGGTCGCCGCGAAATGCATGTCGACTTCGAGGGTCGACTCGCCGACTTTGAAAGAGCAAACCTAGTCGCGCTACAACACATAGACGTGGTCGATCCTTGGGTGGTAGAGCACAAAACCTTTATTAAGAAGACGTACAATGACCGAGGCCAACAGAGGACGGACGGAGATATACTCAAAGAGCACAACTCATGTTTCACGCGTTGGTTCAAGCAGAAGCTTCTGTCGTACCCTTTACATGAGGATTCTTCCGCGGAAGAACAACTCATATTGGCCTTGTCACAGGGCGCCGAGCACAACCTGATGACCTATGAGGCGTACGATATCAACGGCTACACATTCTACACCGAGGCCAAGGACATGAAGAGCGATGGTTATTAGAACTCCGGGGTAACGATGGAATCCTAGACCGGTAACGACAAGGACAGATACTACGGAAGGATCGAGGAGATCTGGGAGCTGAGCTACGCTGGAGAGAAGGTCCCGATGTTCCGTGTCAGATGGGTCAAGAACGTCATAAAAGAAGACCGGTATTTCACCACCATGGTTATACCCGAAGCCAAATCCAAGACCGCGGGCGCAAACGTCACCGCGAAAAATGAGCCATGGGTACTGGCTTCCCAAGTGGACCAATGCTTCTTCATTACCGACCCGCCAAAGCCCAGTCGTGTTGTCGTGAGGAGAGGCAAAAGGAAGATCATCGGAATGGATGGAGTAGCCAATGAGCAAGACTTCGACAAGTACGGCGACCCGAGGATCGAACATGACGACGATGATGAAGTAGCAGCATACACCACAAGAAGAAGCAGGACCACCCTACCTAAAGGACGTCCGTTCCATAGAAGAACTCCATTTGCGAAAAAGAAGGGCAAGAAGATTGTATTTAATTAAATCGTAGCCTTCATTTATCGATTGTATTTCATGGGCACTTTTTGAACTATCATGAATATTTTTAAATTTTATGGACACTCGATCTTGATCCCCCTCCATCTCGATCGCTATCCCACCTCGCCAGATCCGGTCCCACTCACCGCCGAGCACCCCCCCCCCCCCCCCGTTCCACCGGCCGCCGCCGCCGACCCCCCGCACCCTCAATTCCCCTACTCAACCGCCACCGCCGACCCCCCGCACCCCTCCCCTACTCAACCGCCGCCGCCGACCCCTCGCACCCCCCGCACCCTCCCTCGCTCCACCGGCAAATTCCCCTACTCAACCGCCACCGCCGACCCCCCGCACCCCTCCCCTACTCAACCGCCGCCGCCGACCCCCCGCACCCCTCCCCTACTCAACCGCCACCGCCGACCCCCCGCACCCCCCGCACCCTCCCCCGCTCCACCGGCAATACTGTTTGATGATATTTTAAAAAAAATATTACTGTCTTATAAAAAATATTACTGTTATGATTTAAAAAAGTTTGAACATATTTAAACACAAGTAAGTATCAAACAGCATTTTTAATGCATAAAAAAATTTGTGGAGCCTGGGAATCGATCCCAGGACCTCCTGGTGTGAGAACTGGCTGCTAACCAGTCGAGCTAGTAGAGGGAACTTGATGTGGATCAGGTTAGGTGGGAGATAACCTGTTGGCTCGAGCAGAAATCAAAAAAAATACTAATGGCGCACCAGGGTAAGGTGCACCATTAGTATGGATGTACTTATGGCGCACCGAGGTGTGGTGCGCCATTAGTATTGTGCCGCCCCCCATCCATACTTCCTCCCGGGCCCACACCTATCCCCTCTCCCTCGCCCCTCGCCCTCGATCCCCTTCCCCTCTCCTCTCCCGACGCCGCTGCCCCGCCGCCTCGACGTCGCCCCACCGCCTGGACGCCATCCCGCCGCCTTGCACCTGCGCCCATCGCCGGCGCCCCGTCGTCGTCGCCCATCTCCAACCACCGCCGCCTAAGGCCCCGACATCGGCGCCGCTCTCCCCGTCACCCCACCTCGTTGGACGCCATCGCCCCGTCGCCCTCATCGCCGGCGGCCCGGACGCCGCCCCGTCCACACCACCGTCGCCGGAGCACCACCACCACCCGGACCTCGTCGCCTCCTCCCCTGCGTCTTCGTCATCCCCGACATCCTCCCCGCGCCCCACTGCCCCCGTGAGCTCCCCCTCCTCCTCTCCCCCTCTCCCCCTCCTCCTGCCCCCGTGAGCATTGTTTTGTCAGTGCCATGGTGTTTTGTGTATAGGAAAATGCATAGGAAGTTGTGATTAGTCGGGTGAGATGGTAATTTTTAATTTGTTTTCAAGGAAGCGATGTGTTTTTACCGCGGTACTGTAGTGTAATGTATACACTTTGTATAAATGGAATTGTTCAAATGTTTCATTGCTCTCATGTTGCAATAAGATGATGCTTTTGTTTAACTGTACTTTGGATCATGTTTTTTTACTTTCTTCTCTGCTAATGGAACTGAGAGGGTTTTACATCCCTGATTCCCCTAAAAATTAAGATGATGGCATAGTTCTAAGGGGGAGAGGAGGGCTCCTGGCCCATATACTATCCCCCATTGAATTATCAAGCTAGTTGGTAACATTGTCAAGCTTGACATTACACATGTATCTAATTGCTTCCATTCTGGAATTTTGATTGTTCATAGGTTGAACTACGGTGTGATAGCATTCTTACCTAATTTTTTTTGGAGCTGATAAGATTCAACAATGTGGACCCACTTTTTTTAGATGCATTTGTAAGTGGATTACTAAAACAAAATGGTTAGTATCTGAAGGGTTAAGCTTATTTTTGGTTAATCTACTGCTTCAAGTTTGCTTCATCAAATGATGCCTTTTTGGCCATTTTAATATTTATTGAAATGGTTAGTATCTGGTACTTTAATCTTCCACAGTTCACCAAGAATCACTAGGAGTACTGTGCTATCAGTTTAGTTTATACAGGGGCTGTGCTGCTGTATTATGCCTATAAAAACACTTGTTTGGTCAATTAAACAGGGCATTGAAAATTGATAGGGCATTTTTGTTTTCTGTTGGTCAATTAGGAAGTCAAGTATGATCTATGATCTCTTCTTCATAAGGGGTATGCAATGTAGTTCCTCCATAAAGAGACACTGTCCAGAAACGATTGACCCGGTTCATCCTACTTAGTTATGTAGGTTAATATGATTCTGTATGAAAATTTTGAAAAGCAACTTCTCAGATACGTCTTACAATCTCACCTTTGTGCAGTTCCAGGCATTGTATGTATGTATATCTTGCGGATTCGATGACTGCATAAAAAATGAGTAGGGGAGAGTGAGTTTAAGCTTGTGTTGATTTGGTCACTGATATCTGCCGTCAGTCATACTACCAAACAGTAGGTAGGCGGTCTGTTAATTTCTAATGTGGGGAAAATGCAGGTCCTGTAGAACTAGAGACTGAAAGCTTTGTTATGTCTCTCAGTTGTTGTGGGAAATTTGCAGGCTCTGTAAAAGTAACCATGGTACCAACAGCAATGCCATCTTACTGTAGAATTAGAATACATGGATGTACATGATCAGCTCAGCTCCCAAACTGCCATTCATCACATCAATTTCCCCTTATGTAACTCCAGTCAAAATTTTATGTTGGTCTACCTAGTAGATGCCCATGGTTTGATTTTATGTTTGTTCCTATCAATACAAATGCTGAGCTATGTTCCATTTTTACTGTTCTTTGTGATAGTTTTTGCAACTTTACTTCCCATCTTAAGGCAAGCCCCATTTTTACTGTTCTTTGTTAGCAGAGCTGCTTGTTTCTAAGAACTTTGATACTATTTGGATCAAAGTTAAATGAGCACATAGATGACAAAAAAAGAGTTCAGATTGTAAAATGTTCATTTTGCTGCTAGTGCCCATTTTGAGTAATTGCTTAGAGGGATGATCCTGTGTGAGCTAGTGGAGTGATTTGTTTTCTACATAAAGCTCTTTAGTCAGGCTGGTTTTCGTGAAATACACATGAAGCTTCACCAGCTCCTGTGGGTGTGGGATCCATGTGACATGTGACATTGCATCCATGTCCACCTGGGATAATGATTTTGCAGGTACCCCGAGAGGCCCTTGAGTTTGCCGGAATGTCGATTAACTTCCGTTCCGGCAAATTCGGGTACTCCATATGTCCTATTTTCAGCAAAGGTCATGCTGAAATTTTCCGTGAATTTTAGCATGACTTTGCTAAAAATAGGACATATGGGGTACTTGTGACTAATGCATGGGCCGGGGTATCATAGTAGTTAATTAAGTAGGATCAAGTGCCCCGGCGTACTTGTGACTAATGCATGGCTTTTAGGTGCCTCGGTGTCGATAAAAACCGAAATGATGAAAGCTTAGGCTTTTAGGGTGCCTCGGCGTTGAAAAACCCTCAATGATAAAAGCTTAGATTTTAGGATGCCTCGGTGTCGACAAACCCTAAATGATGAGACCATGATCTTGTTCCTTGACAATAACCAACTTTTTGACCAAACTTTGTTTCTATTTAGAGAGAAACATGGCCCACAACAATGAGGCCGGGGGTTCGGGCGGCAAGGCATTCTGGGAGCTGTCCCAGGAGATGGAGGAACAACCTCACTTGTATGAGGCCGCCGCCTTCCCCACCGATCCTGAGACCACGGATGGTGCCGCCGAGGATGACCACACTGATGCCACCACTGATGGTGCCGCCGAGGATGCCACCACTGATGATGGCGGCGCATGCACAGATGGCAGCCAACCGAAGAGGCAACGGAAGGACCGGTGCCCGATCGTGCTCCGCACCCTCAAGGAGGAAGTTACTGAAGTGGACTCCAACGGGAATCCAACGGCGCCCGAACGAATAGTCAAGGGGTACTCGCTTCAGCTCAGGTGCATTGTCCGGAGCACCGTCTCGATCAACACCGAGAACCTGAGGCATCCTGACCGAGGGAATTTGCACCACCTCCTCTTCACGAAGCTGCACGAACGATACAAGTTCCCCGCTGAATTTGCAAACACAAGCCTCAAAGGGAATAAAGTGAACAATACTGCCCTCACGAAGATGAGCAAGGCCCTGTCTACTTGGAAAAGCAATGTGAAGAAAATGATCGAGAAAGGTGAGAGTTATCAGAAGATCAAGGAGAAAAATCCTTCAATCACCGAAGATGACTACAACGACTTCAAGATCAATTGCTTGAGCACCGCAAGCTCCCAATCAAGTGAGTGGGGGAAACAAATGCGGGAGCTGAACATAGGGGAACACACACTCGGTCCCGGCGGTTACAGAGTGGCGGAGCCTATATGGGACAAGGAGGAGACGGACCGTGCCGAGCAAGGCCTACCGCCCCTCTTCGAGAAATACAGCGGTAACAAGCAGACCAGGAACTTTGTCAGGGCCCGGTACAAGAAGGACCCGAAAACAAAGGAGCTTACCACGGATCCGAAGACCAGGCAGCTTGAGCTTGTTCTGGTAAGGAATACACCCCCGCGTAATTAGCTCCATATGGTTGCATTCTAATTAATGAAGCCAAATTTCTAAATGGTTCACATTCCTTCCGCAGGCGACTGAAAACAGTAGCGCGGGGTCGACTAAGAGCAACCCTTGGGACACCACTCTAAATAGGGCGTTGAATGTAATGAAGAACAAGGATAAGCTCAGTAAGCCGACGTCAGCTGGTCGTGTGGCCGGCAAAGGCTTGTCGACAAAATGGGGGTCATACTATACCGCTGGTGTGCGGAAGGAGAAAAAGACCAGCTCGGAAAGCTAGGTGCGAGAGGTTCAAGAACTCAAGGCACAGGTGGCGCGGATTCCGGAGATTGTCCAAGAGCAAGTGGAACAACGACTCGGAGCGACGATCACCGCCATTGTGCCTACCTTGATCTCGGGGTTGAGTGCGTGGATTGCAGGCGGCCAACAGGGGCCGCCCCCGATTCCTAGCTTCACGGCCAGCAACTCGCATAATGCGATGGCGGGGCCATTGGTGCCTCCGGCGGAGGCGGCATTGGTGTCTCCGACGCCGGCACGGGAGCTTAATGCACCCGGGTGTACGCCGGGCGGCACCTCTGCAGCAAGCGGCACCTCTGTCAACTGCACGCCCGCCGTTGGCGGTGCGTCGACATTAGCTGAGCTCGACGCCATCATCACGGTAACTAATTAAGCCTCTCTCGGCCAAGGACTTCATCTCCTTGCCTTTGACTGGGCATCCCTGACGCCCTACATGTTTTCGCAGGGCGCCGCCGATGTTCCGTGCACTCTCCTCCACTTCGTGAACAACGAGTTGGTCGATGTCGCCAAGGGCAAAATCGTTCAACCGGGCAACCCCTTGTTCCACGGTACCCAGATGCCACCCAACTTGTTTAGGGTTCAACTGGTTCGGGTGCTGCCAGGCTGCGATGACTTGTTACCTCCGATTCGACCCGTCGGGGCCGACGATGATGATGTGATGACCCTCAGCGCCTGCCTGAGCTGGCCCCTGCTTTGGCCGAAGAGCCAGATTCGTTTGGGGGCAGGGGACACCACCCCAAAGACAACACCGCCAGTCGTGCCGGCACCAAGTCGGCCCCATGGCAAGACCGCCGTAACGGTGCCGGACATCCCTATGCCGCTGGATCCAAACATGCATATGGCACAGGATCAGAACGACGACGACAACGACGATGATACATTTGGCAACGTCGATCAGTACTTTGCCGATCATGGGTACGATGGCGACTTCATGGGGCCTCCTTCTCAAGAACCAAACCCAACAAAAGACGTGTGCGATCTAGCTGGTACCGCGGAGAAGCCAAGTTGCAACAGGCGCCGTCTGGCGTTCAGCTCTCAGGAGACGCCTCCAGCTGCCGACTTCACCGAGCCTCAGATAGGCGAGGTGCAAAATATTATCAGCCCCAACACACTCAAGAAGGCGGTCTGTGAGCAGAACTCGGTCCCATTACAGGAGAAGAAGAAGGCACGCAAAATAAAGAGTAAGAAGGGTGCGAGCCAGCCGGCACCGAGTACGATCCGTGCTCAGGATGGGCCACCTTCACCGCAGGATATCTCGAGGAGGGTGCATGTGGTGGGTAGGGCGATGCTACCGACAAATATGCTCAATGCTGCAACCGGTGCTATGCGGAGTCTGCATGACAGTGTTCTTGCTTTGGAGAAGCGGCGTCTCAGAGAGAAGGATGTGGCATACCCGGTTTTCACGGCCAAGGTGCCAGAGGGCAAGGGCTTTGTGGATAACTCCATCGGGCGTACGATCGTCCTGCGTTTTGATGACATCCACGCTATGTTGAACCTTCATCCGCTGCACTACACCTTCGTTCGGCTATTTTCGCTGAGTATGGAGATGCGGATCATTCGCGACAAGACCCCGGACATCGTGATAGTCGACCCCTTCTACATGCGTGCCAAGATCTTGGGCAGCGCTGGGGACCGGCAAGTCGCGAGTTCTTACCTCGAAGGCGTCATTCTGGCAAACCAAGATAAGGATAACTTCCTCGTGCCTTACTTTCCCGAGTAAGTCCTCCCCTCAACCGGCCGGTAACATATGAATTCTTACATTTCGATCGTTTTTCTTTTAACATTCCGTGTTTTCTGCAGTGACACACATTGCACGCTCATCCT
The DNA here is from genome assembly GCA_963921465.1 of Triticum timopheevii. NCBI lineage: Eukaryota > Viridiplantae > Streptophyta > Magnoliopsida > Poales > Poaceae > Triticum > Triticum timopheevii. Next base: position 354,924,283 of record OY997264.1, read on the forward strand.
CCTAAGCCCCAAATATTCCATGGCCACGTATTTCGACCCGGACCATCAATCGAACGTAGACTACACAAATGTCAAGAAGGTTCTTGATGATGTTCTCCCCGGCTACGCCAAATCTGGAGGCACCTTCACCAAGCCTATTCGTAAGTACGGCAAGCACGTGTTCTCCCACAATACGACATTCTGCTGCATCAAGCAGCCGCCTGGCGGTCAGAAGGGTGCCTACTACGCCATCCATCACATGCGGGCGATCGTACGGGACCATCATCAACTTCTGCTACCGAGTGAACTCAAAGATTGGGCAAAGAGCGTGTCGGCAATCCAGGACGCGGACCTCCGACAAGAATTCTTTCGCATCCAGTCGAAGTTTGCGGAAATCATCCATCAAGATGTCCTTCGTACCTCGAGGCAGTTCTACCTCAACAATCAACCGTCCAACAGTGACATCGACACAATGCTACAAATGCAGGCTGACAACGACCGTTATTTCATGACTCCCACGATAGACGGCGGCTTCATCCACGCTCCGGTCCCTTGAGTCGAGTCGAAAGCAGTGATGCTGTGTCTAGTTCTGAAACATCGATTGGCTCATGTTGTAATTAAACTTTAATGAACTTGTAGTATGTCTCTTTGGTTTCGAGAGTCGTTCAACTTAGATGTAATCGATGCTATTAATGTCTTGCTTTTCTCTTCTGATTGTTCTGTTGCATACTTATATATTGCTTATGTATTGTCTGTGAATTGGTACTAATGTTTCGTTTGGCTAGTGCATAGCGATGCCGACGTATGTCGTGTACAAGGGTAAGGTTCCCGGAGTCTACGATGACTGGGAGGAGTGTCGGAGACAGGTTCACCGATTCAGCGGTAACAGTTACAAAGGGTACACCACTAGGGCCGAGGCCGAATCTAGATACGCCCGCTATCTAGCGGGAGAGGGGAGGGAGCGTTGGAGGAACCGGATGAAGACGAGTTTCATCGTGATGATGCTCATCGTGATGACCGCAGCTCTCTTCTATGTGATGGTAGTTTAGATGATCGATATTGACTTGTAATGTGAAGACAAACTCGCTACTCGCGGTCTCGAGACTTGTAATATTATGTTCTATCTTTGTTCGGTCTTTTCAATTCGGAGACTAATATGATGAATTGTATTCGGAGACTAATATGATGAATTGTATTCAAAGACTAATCTTCTATTGTATTCGATGAATCTGTTGTTGATGTGTGTTGTCTATATTTTGTCAAATTATACATTTTGTAACCTGTGCAAAAAACAGAAAATAAAAAATAAAAAAAACCTAATATTCATACTAATGGCACATCAAATGACAGTGCGCCATTAGTATGACAAAGCATACTAATGGCGCATCACAGGACAATGCGCCATTAGTATGCCGCGGTTACTAATGGCGCATCACGTCGTGGTGCGCCATTAGTATGCCAAAGCACCAGGGTATACATGGCCCCTGGGAGGCATACTAATGGCGCACCCTGGCCTATACTAATGGCGCACCAGTGGTGTGCCATTAGTATACCAGATACTAATGGCGCACCAGTGGTGCGCCATTAGTAAAAATTACTAATGGCGTGCTACTAATGGCGCACCACTGATGCGCCATTAATGGCCATATTAGGTGCGCCATTAGTAGGGGTTTTTCTAGTAGTGTCTACTCAAGCAAGTTAGGGCATAGTAGAAGGTACCGTAGGGAGTACAAGTACTGTGATCACTCAAGCAAGTTGTCTGACTTCGATATGACCCTACACTGCTGGTATGTGTCTCATAAGTCAAGCGGCGTGCTGTAGTCATCATCACATGTCCACTTCCCACAGCACATATTCGCTTCTCCATCTTTGTCCGCACATAATCTCGTCCAATCTTCCATCCCCGCTAAGGCGCCTCCTCCCTCGTCCGAAACCCAAGCACTAACAATGGCAGAACCGAGCAGCGTCCACTGAAAGAGTGGCTGGAATTCACTCCCCACAGAGGTAATCAAGCTCATTGTTTCACGTGTGGACAATCTCAGTACCATGCCGCTCGTTGCATGCTCATTGGGGCTATACCGTTTACTCAAAGCCCTCAGACCGGAGCTTTTTAAGCCAGCTCCTTGCTTGCTGATGCCGCCTGATCTTCAAAAACGGCATGTCACGCAGCATAATGATCGTAGGGTGGCAAGCATCAACCCCCTTGACTGCGATCTGATCCCCGTCACCCTCAACTACATTAACGGTATGTACTGGGTCGGCATGAACACGTCTTGGATGGTGCTCCTTGATGGTCGCGGCAGCTGGATGCTCGTGGAGGTCTACACCCGGCGATTGATCCCCCTTCCTTCGATTAACACTTCACTGCTTTGGCACCGCGGCCTAGAATACTCGGAATCTTACAGTAGCCAACATGATACCAAGTTTGATTTGCTCAAGGTTGTAATCTGCCAAGTGCCCACAAAATCTGCGAATTATAAAGACTTCAGGCTAATTGCGTTCTTCAACCGCGGTCTCGCCTATCTGACGGGTCACTGCGGTAAGTGGATAAATCTGCACGTCCATCGCAGGATCATACATCCTCCATGGTTCTCTGATGCCATTGAACACAAGGGTTTCATTTACACTATCGACTCCTTCCATGGCTAGACGTATTGCTGGCTTACTCCAGTCATTGCTATAAATGGCTGTTACAGTAGTATGTTACTTTCCTATGATATCATGATGGCTTGACTATATTACTGTCAACATTTACTGAAAAAATATTCATGCTCATAACATGCTGGTCTTAAGACTGACTACATTAAGAGCCCTTTTTTATTTGACTCCAACTTGATATGATGGTGTAGGCCGCCTGGTGTCCCTACCCTTCCTAATCCTAGAACCTTTCAAAGAAAAGCGGCATGGCAGTTGCAGGTGGTTCCTGGCTCGATCAGACGACGGCGAACGATTGATCGTTTGCACGTACCAGACATGTTGTTTCGCGGAATACAATCACAGTCACTGCAAGGTCTTTGAGTAGGATCCCAGCTTCTCTGGGCCTTCAGGAATTTTTTACTGGAGGCTGGTAAGTAGCCTTGGTACATGCTCTCTATTTGTCGGACTGAATTATCTGATTAACCAGGAGATAACCGACGGCAAGGATCATGATGGTAGTGCGGTTTCGTTCATCAGGCAAAACTGTGTGTACGCAGCGTACCATGCATCTCTGCATGCACCATACCCTGATATGTGCCGCCACACTCTGCAGCCCAAAGTAGGAGAGAGGGTCGCAAGTATCAGACTTCGACCTGCTGGCTGGAGTTTCCCCGTCAGGCACCCATCTGGTTCAAGTCGTCAGCCAATCTCCACAGCTTAATAAATAGTAACGTCTAGTTGAGCCAGTTAGTTAGATGCGTACACTTGGTGTAGTAGGATCTTTATTTAGTTTGATGCATACACTTGTTCTTTTTTGGTAGCCCTTTTGTAATGATGGCTGATGTTTGGTTTGGAAGGGAGAGTTGCGTCTTTACTCTTCTGGCCTGCTTACTGCTTCTGTTGCACCCCCGGCCCTGGTTGCTATTGCTGCTATTTTCAATGTACAATCAGTAGTATATTTCGTTTGTTGGTTGAATAAATGTGTTGTTAGAATGACAAACACAATGTTTTGGAAGTCGTTGCATGGTCCGATCCTTTAGTGCCCCGTACCGTACGTAGCGCATACTATTTTTCGTACAGAACACATTTTCCACTTGTTGATAACATGCAACCCACTAATGAAGGCCCAATAGAGGAGCCCATAATTAACTGTAAGGGAGGCTCTCACATGAATCCGGCCCAGGTACATGCTCATGGCCCCCTAAACATAAATAAGTAAATAACTAAATAAAGCTAAATGATCATGCATCAGTTCTTTAAATTCACGATTTAACAGGAGGATATTATTTCCTATGATAGTGTCGTTACATTTAGTCGATATTATTCTTAGGCAAAGATAGCGACCAGTCTTCTTTCTCCCAGCATTTTCTTCCTGCAACCAGCGGACCAATGCAAATCGTAGTCAACATCGTAAATAGTTCCGGTCCATTTTTATTTTTCAATAAGAATGTCCAACCCAGCCCAGCACATTGGCGACAGCACTTTATCCTCCGCCATGGTGCGCTCGCCGCGGCGCCGCCATTCGGCCCTGTCAACATAGTTTTTTCCGAAACGATCCCTGACAAAATTGTGAATCGGGAGAGGACTATAGTTGTGAGTATGATAGTACGGACCCACCAGGTCCACTCCCGAACACAAGCAAGCGCCTCTTTTACTACTCAGATGCACCCCTTGCTTTTTTACTCTAATCCTTCCTGCTGATATCTGGGACCCACATCATTTTCGACGTATAGTCAATTAACGACAGAATTGCACAACTTTTTTTTGAGTAGTAATTTGGAGGAGCAGGCTATAAACTGGGTTGTGCGGTCTCTGTGGCCCGTCTAACAACATGACCAGCCCAACATTTTTTTCTTTGGTAAAATAGGTAGCCCAGTATTTCTTTTTGAAGAATACCCAAGCTAGGCCTATTTGTTTTCTCCGACTTACTGGGCTGCAAATCCTTCAAGACGAGGAGGGATGCATTCCGTCCTGGCCAAAGAGTATGGTCAGTGTCTGTTAAAATAATATCAAAGGGGTTGAAAATTCCAAAAAAAAAATATAGCAAATGGGATATTAGTTTTTTTTGTTCTTCACTGATATTTTATACTCCCTCCGTCCCAAAATTCTTGTCTTAGACTAGTCTAGATACGGATGTATCTAATACCAAAACATGTCTTGATACATCCGTATTTAGACAAATCTAAGATAAGATTTTTGGGACAGAGGGAGTATTTCATTGGATTTAACATGACATAGTACTAATTTATTTTTGAATTTGTTTTAGTATGGATACTAATTTTTGGATTAAGAATATTTTCTTCCCTAGCAAAAATTTGTGAATTTTCAAAAATTCGCACATATTTAGTTAATTTTTTTAACCCACGTACTGACCACAAAATGGGCAACAATTCTAAAAATGGGAAACGAGCTGCAATAAATTCCATATGAATTAGAAAATTAGTAAAAATTATAAAAATAATAGCAAATGGGATGTACACGCCACAGATTTTGAGGCTGACATGTTTACGCAAGGCTTTGTCAGTCAACACACGATTCTAGCAGCAGTGACTGTTGGATGTCCATCAAATGGCCGACGTGCTTCTTCAATCCCTGATTTTCCTGCTCCAGCCGCCTAAACTAGCGCCGGGGGGACTGTCTGGTCCCTCCTCTTGTGGCCTGCTGTGATGCCGCGCAGGCTTCATCGGCCCACCCTACTCCCTCCGCTGGCCTGAACGCATGCAATCAGCCGCCTCCTTATTACGCGAAAAAAATGATTCCTCCCACTGACATCTAGGGCGCACCGGTTGGGAGGCTGACCTGTGGGCCTACTAAGTTGACGCGTACGCAGGGCTTGTCAACTTAGTCAAGAAACGATTCTAGCAGCAGTAACCATTGGATTTGAATCGAACGGTCCTGCTGCTTCTTCAATCGCTGCTCTTCTTGCACCAGCCGCCCAAACCAGCGTTGGCGAGACCACCTGCTGCTGCCTCTAGTGGCTAGCTGTGCTGTCGTTGAGGCCTCACCGCCCCCTACTACTCCCACCGCTAGCCAGGCCCTGCGGCGACAGCAGCCTCACACCGCAGCCGAACCAGTGAACCCTCATACTCCTATCCGCGTGGGCATCCACTGCCGCGTCTTCCCCGGCTCCACGTCGTCCCCTTCCTAGGCCTCGTCGTCGTCCACCGCCCTGGTGCTCTCGGCGCGGCGTGGACAACATGGTCAAGGAATGACTTCCATTGGACGTGGACTATACGTGGAGAGGCTGACAGCTGGGTCCACGGTGGCCGCAAGGAAGTGCCTCCTTATTACGCGCAAAATAATGATTCCTCCAGCTGACATCTAGGACCCACCGGAAGGGCCTCTGTATTTCATGAAAAAATGTTCCCCCTGCTGACAGGTCGGACCCATTAGCTATATCTTCGCATGCAAGGAAGTGCCTCCTTATTACGCACAAAAAAATGAATACTCCCCCTGCTAGCTGGGACCCAGCATAGTGGGATGCTAACTTGTGGGCCTACTAAGTTGACTGGGACAGAGGGCTTTGTCAACTTAGTCAATATGAACGATTCTACCTCCGGTGACCGTACGATGTCCATCCAACGGCCGTAGTGCTTCTTCAACCTCTGGTCTTCTTGCTCCAGCCGCCCAAAGCAGCGCCGGTCGTGCCGCCTGCTCCTGCCTCCCATGGACAGCTATGCTATCGCGGAGGCCTCACCGCCCCCTACTACTCCCACCACTGGCCAGGCCATCCCTCCACTCACCCACACCTCCTGTTATTCTGCGGCGACGGCAGCCTCACACCAAAGTCGAACCAGTGAACCCTCGTACTCCTCTCCGCGTGGGCATCCACTATCGCGTCTTCCCCGGCTCCGCGTCATCCCCCTCCTAGGCCTTGTCGTCGTCCACCGCCCTGGTCCTCTCGGCACGGTGTGGTCAACATGGTCAAGGAACGACCTCCATCAGACATGGACTGTACGTGGAGAGGCTGACAGCTGGGTCCACGGCGGCCGCAATGAAGTGCCTCCTTATTACGCGCAAAATAATTATTCCTCCACCTGACAGCAGGGACCCACCGGACAGGCCACCGTATTTCGCAAAAAAACGTTTCCCCCTGACTACTGGGACCCACCAGCTACATCTTCGCATGCAAGGAAGTGCATACATATTACGGGCAAAAAAATGATTCACCCCCCTGACTGCTGGGACCCACCAGCTACATCTTTGCACGCAAGGAAGTGCGTCCATATTACGGGCAAAAAAATGATTTGCCCCCTGACTGCTGGGACCCCACCAGCTACATCTTCGCATGCAAGGATGTGCCTGACAGTCGGGACCCACCTGGTCGAAGCGTACGTAGCGTTGTCATTCTGGTGGCGCACATGTATGTACATACTAGTCGATGTAGAGGCGTGCATGTGCCATAGTAGAGGCACGCACATAGCATGTACACGTACGTACAGCGGCCAGTGCGCAAGAAAGAAAATACGGCCATGTACGTACATACGGGCGAGGTCTCGAACGCCTACTCACGCATACGTACGGCCAGGGCTCATGTACGTGGCTGGGTTGGAACGGAAAAACTGCATCATCGTCGTGTTCATGGGGAGCCAACGGAATGCGTCGTGTTCATCGGGAGGCAACAGGACGTGTGGGAGCCAACCGGCTTGGACAGAATAGCCGATGGAAACGAGGCCTGGCGTACCGCAGAATGGAGGAAGCAGCCTTGTGTTTGACCGGCCACATTCGAAACGGGACCCTGTTCATCGGGAGGGGTTTGGCGTACCATAAAACAGAGGAAACAGACTTCTGTTGGACCTCCTACAGTCGAAACGGGGTCCTGTTGATTGGGAGGGGTGTGGCGTACCGCAAAACGGAGGAAACAGACTTGTGTTGGAGCTCTATGGTCGAAACAGGGGTCTTGTTCATCGGGAGGGGTGTGGCGTACTGCAAAACGGGACTCCACGGGATATTGTTCATCTCCACCGTCGACCTCCTCCAACCTCCACGAGCTACTGTTCATCCACCGTCGACCTCCTCCAGCCTCCACCTGTGACTGTTCATCCACGGTCTCCTGTTCATCCAGCCTCCACCGCGCGCTACTCCATCGGCTAGTGTTCAACCAGCCCTCTCGACGGGGTCCTGTTCAACCACGCCTCCACGGGCTACTCCTCATCTATCCCTCCACCGGCTACTGTTCAACCAGCCCTCCACGGGGTCATCCTATTCATCCAGCCCTCAACGGGGTCCTGTTCATCCAGGCCCAACCGGCTCGATCAGGGTCATGTTCATCCACAGGCAACACCATGGGGTCCTGTTCATCCACCCCCACCAGGAACTGTTCATCCAGACCCCCCAGCAACGCTCACTGTTCATCCAGAGGCAGCATCGATCGGCTTTAGTTAGCAGCAGTAGCGAAGGAATCGCTCGATTGCTCGGGATCAGTAATGCGTAGCCTGCAATGCAATCGCTCGGGTTCAGTTAGGCAAACGCCTCGCTCGGGTTCAGTTAGAGCCCAATGCCTCACACCCACGCGTGTGCGTGTATGAGAGAAACGCGCATTGCTTGACCCCCGACCACCCACCGTAACCGGGAACTCCTCGAAATTTTCCTCGCCCTCGCTTCTACCATGGTTTTTTCCATCATGGACGGCCCAAAGAATGTCATGCAGCTGCGTCTCCGGCCCGCCCAGCACGAAAAGCCCATTTTCTGTCAGGATTTTTTGTCATAGAAGTAGGAGCCCACCACATCTATGATGATACCGGGTTTTGTCACAATTATCGTCATAGAAGTGTCATAAGTATGACAGAAAAAATTTCGTTCGGCCCAAAATGTCATGAATGTGTCTTTTTTTGTAGTGGTGGCAGCGGGGTCCTATTGGAAACGAAGGGATATTAAGGCCTCCTTTTAATAGAGTACCAAACCAAAGCATTAGCGCTTATTGAATACATGAACTCCTCAAACTACGGTCATCACCGGGAGTGGTCCCAATTATTGTCACTTCGGGGTTGCCGGATCATAACACATAGTAGGTGACTATTGACTTGCATGATAGAATCAAGAACTCACATATATTCATGAAAACATAATAGGTTCAGATCTGAAATCATGGCACTCGGGCCCTAGTGACAAGCATTAAGCATGGCAAAGTCATAGCAACATCAATCTTAGAACATAATGGATACTAGGAATCAGAACCTAACAAAACTAACTCGATTACATGGTAAATCTCATCCAACCCATCACCGTCCAGCAAGCCTACGATGGTATTACTCATGCACGGCGGTGAGCATCATGAAATTGGTGATGGAGGATGGTTGATGATGTCGACATTCTGGATATGGGGGTATCCAGACTTGCCTGCCTGTGGCCCACCGCGTGGCTCCATCGACGGCTTGGTACAGCCCAGCTTCGATATCAACAGCTCAAGACCCTCGCGAGGGACCAAGCCTAGTGAGCCGGATGATGCCAAGACCCCCCAAGGGGATCGGCCTCTTTAGGCTGGCTCCTGAGGGGCGGAGATTTCTATGCAAGGTGCACCTCACAAGGCTCAGCTGACGTGAGCCATGATGACCAAGGCCAGGCGGGCGCTAGGCGGGCGCCAGCGGGCGTAGAGCACCAGTTTCCTCTCCGTGCAAGGGAGGCAAGCCACAGGCGCGGAGTCCCGAGGATTCAGCCAAAGGTTTCCATTCTGGTGCAACAAGACCAAGACCACCAGGACGGCAGGATGGAGGTCATCAACGAGCCCACCGCAGCGTCACGGCCAGGGGCTTTTCGTAGGCGAAGACCACTTTTGTCAGGATAGCTCTACAACTTGTCCCTTTTCAAATCCAGCCATTGTGGGATCCCTTCCCGCCAACATTTGGGAAGAGGACCTAGGCCACTATAAATAGGACTTAGCCACCACAGAGAGGGGATCCATTCTCACCCGACCACTTCACCAGCTCTCTTGAGCTCAAGAACACCTCACCTCCTGAGGCCGGTTCATCCACTGTGCTAGTTCATCCTCAGCCCCTCGAGGCAATCCACAAAAACGCTAGAGTAGGGTATTACACCGCAAGGTGGCCCGAACCAGGATAAACGGTTGTGTCTCTTTGTCTCTTCGAGCTTGTCGCGCTAGGCTTAGGAGAATTGCGAGTAGGCAGGCTGGGTAGGTTGAGATCTCCGCATGCACCACAGAGTTTGAACCTTTCAAGGGTTTGCAGAACCCGTAATCCGACATTTGGCATGCCAGGTAGGGGTGCGTCGGATCTACTCTTCCGTCGATCGATCCACCGTCACTCCGACAACTCCATGGCCGACGCACGCTAAGCTCGTGCCAAGCGTCGGGTCGCAGTCGCCGCTCGCGCTGCTCAGACGGCTCCGGCAGGCGATGGTTGTGCTCGTCGTGCCCTGTCTCCGGTGGCCAACGCCGTCACGGGCCCTGCTGGCCACGAGCAGCAAGCTTCTTCGCTGCACCCTTTGGTGCGCCGCTACGGGCGCACCGCCACTCCGTCACTGACTCCAGCAGCTTCATCCTCCCATGCGCGTCACGGCCTGGCGAACGCGCGGACCACTCAACTCATGGCGCGGGAGCTCCTTCGCTACCGCCCGGTCGGCGACTTCTACGAGGAATGGCTCGAGCGGATCACTGAGCTCGTCGGCGTGGTTGGGGGCTCCACTGCACCGACCCCCTCACTGCCCCAGCAGCCGCCTGCCACGGGCGACGTGGCTCACGTGGTTCCTCCACCACCTCCGGCTCAGGGCGTCATCATCGAGCCAAGGCGTCTGGCACCGTGGCGTGACCCGCCGCACCAGGCGCCTGCGCAGGAAGAAGTGAGCTGCCAGGTTGTGCAGCGGTGTCAAGGAGAAGCATGCGTACTTCCTGCACCCCCGCGTTAGGCCCGCATGCCGCTAAAGGAGGTGGTGGCGCGTGTGCACCAGGACCAAGATCTACCTCCTCGACGGGCCCCAGTGGCCACAGCAGGATGTCGCGCGTTCACCTCAGAGCTCCGCAACGTCATCTGGTCGAGCAAGTACAAGCCTGACCCGCCCCCATGCTACGACGGCACCGCCGACCCCGCCGAGTTCCCGTAGCTCTATTAGTTGAGCATCGAGGCGGCCGGCGGCGACGAGAAGATCATGGTGAACTGGTTCCCTATGGCCCTCAAGGATGGTGTGCGTTCTTGGCTCCTGAATCTCCCCATGGAATCAGTCTCTTCCTGGGAGGAGATGCGCGGCCACTTCATCGCCAACTTTCAGGGCACTCGCGACCGTCCGTCGGCCGCACATGACCTGGGACGCATCAAGCAGCAGCCAAGAGAGACCCTGCAGAAGTATATCCAGCGCTTCAACAATGTTCGCCTCAAGATCCCCAAGGTGTCCGACGAGGCCATCACCTTAGCGTTCACTGATGGCGTCCACGATGTCAAGATGAAGGAGGAGCTCACCATCCATGAGGACCTATGCACAGCCCTGGAGATGTTCAATATGGTGAACAAGTGCAAGGGACGAGGAGGGGCGCCTCTCCCTCCTCGAGCTCCCCGATGCTGACCCTGAAGAAAAGAAGGCCAAGGCCAAGGACGTAAAGCGCAAAGGGCCGGCCGTGCTCGTGGCAGAGCCAGAGATGAAGCGCAGCTGCGACCACCCCAAGTCGTCCAAGAGCAACAGACCATTTTGCGTCTTCCACAACATCCACAACCACAACACAAACAACTGCCAGGAGCTCAAGGCCCTCCGTGACGGGCGCCTTGGTCGACGCCCGAGTGCAACGATCGAGGCTACGGCCGCGGAGGCGGCCGAGGTGGAGGACACTGGGACGGGTGCGACCATCACCAGGAGTGGCACGACCACCCTCGGGAGGACTGTTGGTAGGGCCAACCTCGCGAGGGCGCCTGGAGGGAGCCGCCTCGTGAGCAGCGCCCTCAGGGCAATGCCGGTCTTCCTGCACTGCCTCCACCACCAATAAGGAATGAATATTATTACCAGGACGAGGGGGCTGGGGGCTTCCAGGAGCCTCGAGCCATCGCCTACATCCTGGGCGGCTCACAGGCCCCGGCTTCTCACCGCATCTTCAAGCAGTTCACGCGCGAGGAGAACGCATCGCTCCCCAAGCCTGAAGCAACTCACCCTCTCAGATGGTCCAAATGCGCCATCACCTTCAGCTCCTCAGACCAACTCAAGTGCGCGGCCACTGCTGGCGCACTCCCCATGCTCTGCTCGCCCATCATCAGCAACGTGGTCGTCACCAAGACTCTCATCGATGGTGGAGCAGGGCTCAATGTCCTATCTGTTCAAACGTTTGACAGGTTCCAAGTGCCGTACTACCAGCTTCAGTCAACCAAGCCATTTTTAGGAGTGACCGAAGGTTCCACACACCCGATAGGGCAGGTCTGCCTCCCTGTCACCTTCGGCGAGCGCAACAACTACCACACCGAGCTCATCGACTTAGACATCACCGACATTCTCCTGCCGTACAACGCCATCCTAGGGTACCCAGCACTGGCCAAGTTCATGGCAGCAACGCACCACGGCTACAACGTCCTCAAGATGCCAGGAAGCGGCGGCGTCATCACGGTCGCATGCCAAGAAAAGGATGTCGTGTGCTCCCTCGAGCGCGCTTTCCAGGCTGCAGCAGTCAAGAGCCCTGAAGATGAGGGCGGTGCCCTCCCTCCTGAGGTCGCCCCCAAGAGAAAGAAGTTGCAGCTGGGTCAGGGATCTCGTGAGGAGGCCTTGCCCGAGGACGTTGCGCTAAGCCTCGCGTCCCCGGACGGGGCGCCTTCGCCCATCGCATAGGAAGGCGCACCCGGCGCCCCTCTAATGCTGGGCTCGGGGGCTCTCCTCGGGAGGGCCTCAGACCAGGGTCACGAGGGAGGCGCTCGGGCACCATGTGGAGGCGCGCTTTAGTGTGCGCTTCCCAAGAGAAGGCGTCAGGCGGGAGGCGCTAGGCGTTCAGGAGTTCATCAGCAAGGCAATCGAGGAGATTCAGGAGGCAAGGGTTCTGCAAGGCTATCGTTGCCTACCGCGAGGCGTGGCTCACTGCCCTGGTGAGGGTAAGGAGTTCCGTGTATGCATCGACATTCCAGGGCTCAACAGGGCCACATCTCGGTAGCTCTTCTGGCCGTCTCGTGTCTTTCGTGTATGCTATGTCTGCATGCCTTTCGGCCTACCAGGCGCAGCTGTGGTGTTCCAGCGCTGCACAAGGGATTCCCTGGTGGCTCGCAAGGCCAGGCACCAGGCAACCCTGGCGGAGATGGAGGAGCGCCCCTAGGAGCCTCCCGGGCCCTCTGGGCCTCCCGAGGCTCGGGGCTAGGGCGGCTCATGAGGAACGACTCCAGCAGCGCGCGTCTTTTGCTACCCCAACACTTCTTCAGCGATGGTACCAGGTGACATCTCTCTAGTTCGTTTAGTTTGGGGGCGCCCCACGGGCTGCATCATCCCCAGGCCGTATGGGTCCGTCCCTGCGGCATGTATCCCTTTTGCATCTACCAGAGCTAGTTTACCTTCCTTCGCAAGCTACCTTAAGATTATCAACTGCCTGACCGGCGCTTCGTCGCCAAGAATGTCTCGCACCCTTGCGAGCCCTCCCGCGACCACCTCATGATTAAGGACTGGCACGATGTCTGTGCTCGGGTCCGTCCCTGCAGCGTCGCTAAACCCAAGAGGCTGAGCTCCGGCTCGCGGGCCAGTCCCCATGTACGTCACCTCCCATGGCCCTTTGTGCCTTGTTCTCGCATGAGCTAATCGCGGGTGGATGAGTAAGGGCGCGTGACCTGGTGCCCCCGTGGCCACGGGAATCGCACGCCGGTTGTTTTCTTCAGGATCTTTGCATGAAAAGACTGAGCATGGAATCTGTGCTCGGGTCCATCCCTGCAGCGTTGATAAAACCAATGGTTGAGCTCTATCTGGCGGGCCGGCCCCGTCCACGTCACCTCTTGGGGTCGTTGGTGTCTGGCCTTCTCATGCAATAGCCTCAGGAGACTCATTCGGCGCAGGCTGCCTAACCATCTTGCAGGACTAATACAAGTGTTCCCAATCAAGCTCAGGCGCAACCCACCTTGAGGTAGGGCCTCGTGAGTTCCGCACCGGCTCACGGGTGCCCATATACACCTCCTCCAGCCCTGCCGTGCAAGCCACGTGTCAAGGCGGGGTTGTACACGCCCTAGGGGATCTCCTCGGAGGGAGCCCCCTCCCACGCACTAGTGGAAGCACCATGCTCCGCGCTGGCCGTCAACACTGTCGAGGAGTGGCTATACCCATGCAAGAGCGGAAGCACTATGCTCTACGCTGGTGATAAACAACTGGGGTGGTCTCGTGGCTGCATTAACCTCAAGGAGCTTCCGAGCTCAGGACCAGCCTCACCGCGCTGCTCCCCCTCGGGAGGGTAGCGCGAGGGGGCTGGGCACGGGGGCTACGCTCAAGTCACGCCTGGTGTACCCCACCTCGCCAGGTCCCATGGGCCTGGTCTTCGCGTGCCCCTCCCGAGCAAGAGCCCGGGGAGGAAAGGTATGATGGTCGGTTCGTACGTCAAGGGGGACTCCTGAGCATCGCATCTCAGGAGCCTAACTAGCCACATAGCCCCTCACCCCTTGGTCTCGTCCTGGTGATCCGGACGACCCAACGGCGGCTGAGGCATGCGCGGGGCCAGGCCCAGCCGACGCAGAACGCCAAGGCCCGACTTTCTCCCTTTTCAAGCCGTTCATACGTCAAGGGGGACTCCTGAGCATCGCGTCTCAGGAGCCTAACTAGCCACATAGCCCCTCACCCTTTGGTCTCATCTTGCTAATCCGGACGACCCAACGGCGGCTGGGGTATGTGCGGGACCGGGCCCTGTCGATGCAGAATGCCAAGGCTTACCTTTGCACTTTTTCCTAAGTTGTTCGCATGTCAAGGAGGACTCCTGAGCATCGCGTCTCAGGAGCCTAACTGGTCACGTAGCCCCTCACCCCTTGGGCTCGTCCTGGCGATCCGAACGACCCAACGACAGATGAGGTATGCACGGGGTTGGGCTCTGCCGACGCAGAACAATAAAGCAAACGAAAAAAGTCAGGGAACCACAATCTAATTATTACAAAAACATATTGTTCCAAGCAAACAGTTTTAAACGCCTCCACGAAGCATGCTACATGATACATGATGAACAGGAAAGAGCAGCATCGCCAAGCCACCTCTTCAACCCTGGGTGCCGCCATCACCTGCTAGCGGAGCCTCATCGCTAGTTGCGTCGCCCATCCCCTCAGCCCCAGCCGGAGGACCGACAACAAGGAACTTGCTAGCAGGGCATCCACGGAGCTCTTCACGGCGGCAGCAACAATGCTGCAGGAGTTGAAGTCCACGGGCTTGAGGAAGGCAGCGAAGTCGAAGCTGGTGTCCCATAGATAGAGATGGGTGAAGACGCATGTAAGGGCCGATGAAGAAAGAAAGCGAGCCTCACCTTCCACCAAAGAGTCAAACCCATCGACGGTGTCCTCAAGCACTGCCACGACCTCAGGGAGCAGAGCGGCAGGGCTCTCCCTCGGGGCCACCACCGCCACCTTCTTCAAGGGATTGTCCCCAAAGAGTGACTGCTGAGCCTTGTGGAACCTCGCTCAAGGGAGGCGAGGGCCTGCGCTCCAAGGTGGTCGCTTCCTTGGCCTCGGCAAGGGCCGCCTGGGCCGCCTCCGCCTCCTCCTTCAGCTTTGTCAAGCGGTCGTGCTCCGCAGCCTACTCCAGGGCTGCCTTCTTCAGTTCAGCATCTCGATCGGCAACGACAGCCTCCCGGGCCTTCAGCTTCTCCTCTCGCTCCTGGAACTGGCCGGCCTGGGTGGCTTGTCGATCCTGAAGAGCCTTCAGTTCAGCCTCCACCGTGCGGCACCGATCCACGGCTTCCGTGGCCTCCTTTCGCACCAGGTCACGCTCAACAGCAGCCAACCCAAACACCTTCTGGGCCTCCTCCATAGAGCCCCAGGCCGCTTGGACAGACGCGTCAGCCTGGAGCCATCCATCGATTAGCCCCAGGCGCCCCAACAATGTGCGCCGGTCCGGGCCCCGAAGTTTGCCTTGGAGAAGGTTCAGCGCCGCTTGTGCCTCCTCCAGGGCTCCGGAGGCGGCAGGAGCGCCATGGCCCAGTTGCGCGCTGGGCAGGAGAGAAGACGTCCTCGGTGCCAGGACAGGAGAAACCACAGCAGAAGGAAGGAATGGGAGCTCCGGAGGCTGGGCGACTTCCGCAGCAAGGATGGGTGCCGACGGGGTCAGCCCCGCTGAAGGCACCGGCACCTCCTGAGGATGGGCTTCCGCGCCCTGGGGAGACGACATCACCACCGGAGCTGCAGGGGCCGCAATGCTCTCCTTCTCCAGGGCGGCCGCGGCCACCTTGACGCGCTCGACCACGGCAACTCCCGCGCCCTCCTTCTTCTTCTTCAATGACTGCTGCCTAATGACGGACGAAGGTGCTAAGCATCACATCAGGAATCGATGACAAGATCAAGGGAAAGCACTCACTGGTCAGAGAAGACATAGTTCCTCTTCACCTAACAGCGGGGGCTTCGCTGGAGCAGTAGGAGCTGCACTCTTGGGAGTAGGAGAGCACCCGGTCGGCACCACTCGGGACGCTGCTGGAGAAGGTGGAGCACTGCCTAGGGGAATCAGCGCAGTCCTACCCTTATTCACGGCCGACCGCTTGGGCTGCTTCGAGGAGGCCGCCCCGGATCTCATGGTGACCTCAGAGGGGCAAGCCGGCTCCACCAGCGCAGGCACGCCATCATCATCGTAGTCAGGAAAGTTGCGGAGGAGATCCCTCTGCCTCGGGGCAGAGGATTCCCCCTCGCCCTCATCCTCGGTGGCCTCGGAGGAATGGTCGCCGGAGGACAGGTCCACCAAGGATATAGGTGGAGGGGGAGGCCCCGTCTGCATGGGTCCGAACTCGTCTAAGACCGGCATGGCAACAGCAACCTCCTCTCCATCGACTCGGCGGTATAGCAGGAGCCATTCCTCCGGAGGGCCACTCGGATCTTTCCCAGTCAAGTAAAGCAACACCTTTCTCAGCTCCTTCTCAGGAAGGGCGTCTTGGCGCAGGAGAATCTTGTCGTCGGCGCCCCCAAGCTTCCATAAGGGGCGGGAGCGATCTCGGAGCGGCGCTAGGCGCTGCATCAAGAACTCCTTGACGGTCATTGCCCCCATCAGCTTCTTGCTCTTCAGGTCCTCCTCCATCTTCTTCATCAATGGCTTCAGGGAAGGGTCGGTGATCTTCTCAGAAAGCCACCCCTTCTCGGAGGAGGGGGGCTCGGTCGGTAGCTCCAGCAGGTCCTGCGAGCACTTGGTGTCCATTAGGACCCACCTCTTCAGGGCATCCTCCACCTTCTTCCCGACGCGGGAGATCGCGTTATCGCCCCGGGCTGCAACGAAGCCGACACACCCAGCGGGTCGGTCGCCACCCATGCGGAGGAAGAAGAAGTGGCGGAGCATGGCGATGGAGGGCATCACCCCCATGAACGCCTCGTAGTAGAAGGCGAAGATGGACAGGAGGAGGATGGAATTGGGGTGAATATGGAGCGTGTGGAGGCCGTAATGGTGACGAACGGCATAGAAGAAGCGGGAGAATGGGGGCACCAGCCCCGAATAAACACTGTGTAGGAAGAAAGGGTAGAAGATGCTATTCGCCGGTTCCGGGGAAGCGGCAGTGACCAGAGCGCAGTATCCTTCCACTCGTTGTCCTTGCTCGCTGTTAGGAGAAGCGCAGTCCGGAGCTTCTCATCGGTCACGGAGGGCGCGGTCAGCACCGGCTCGTACTAGGCGAGGCCGGTAGCCGAGGCTGGCGCCTTGGTCTTCTCAGGAGCCATTGGGTGGAAGATTGGAGGAGAAAATCGGCAGATCTGGTGAGTTCTTTCAGTGTTGGGAGAAGGGCATCTGGAGCAAGACGAAGGAAAGGCAATGACGGCACGACAGGAGGCGGCTCCCCTTTTGTCAGACAGGAACAGTTGCCGAGACAACATAGGGAAGTGGAGACGCCCACGTCCCATCAATCGCCACGCGTCATCAAGGCCGCAGACGGTTAGGGCCCGTGGCGCTCCACACATGCCCTTTGGCTTCGCTTGGAAGCCAAGTCCAAGCGCGCCTTGGGCCCCGGGGCTACTGTCGGCGTTATGGATATGGGGGTATCAAGACTTGCCAACCGGCAGCCCACCGCATGGCTCCATCGACGGCCTGGTACGGCCCAGCTTCGACATCAACAACTCAAGACCCTCGCGAGGGGCCAAGCCTCGCGAGGCGGATGACGCCAAGACCCCCGAGGGGATCGGCCTCTTCAGGTTGGCTCCCGATGGGCGGAGAGTTCTATGCAAGGTGCACCTCATGAGGCTCAGCTGACGTGAGCCATGACGACTAAGGCCAGGAGGGCGCCAGCGGGCGCAGAGCGCCAGCTTCCTCTTCGGTGCAAGGGAGGCAAGCCATAGGCACGGAGTTCTGAGGAATCAGCCAAAGGTTTCCATTCTGGTGCAACAAGACCAAGACCACCAGGACGGCAGGACGGAGGTCATCACCGAGCCCACCGCAGCATCATGACTAGGGGATTTTCGCAGGCGAAGACCACTTTTGTCAGGATAAGTTGTACTACTTGTCCCCTTTGAAATCTGACCATTGTGGGATCCCTTCCCGTAAACATTTGGGAAGAGGACCAAGGCCACTATAAATAGGACTTAGCCACCACCATAGAGAGGGGATGCATTCTAACCCGACCACCTCACCAGCTCTCTTGAGCTCAAGAACACCTCCTGAGGCCAATTCATCCACTATACTAGTTCATCCTCATCCCCTCGAGGCAATTCACCAAAACGCTGGAGTGGGGTATTACACCGCAAGGTGGCCCAAACCAGGATAAACTGATGTGTCTCTTTGTCTCTTCAAGCTCATGGCGCTAGGCTTAGGAGGATCGCGAGTAGGCAGGCTGGGTAGGTTGAGATCTCCTCGCGCACCCTAGAGTTTGAACCTTTCAAGGGTTTGCGGAACCCGTAATCCGACAGATGATGACGAAGGCGACGGATTCCCCTCTTGGAGCCCCAAACGGACTCTAGATCAGCCCTCCCGAGGAAGATTAGGGCTTGGCGGCGGCTCTATTGTAAAACATGATGAATCCTTCTCTTTGATTTTTTTTCTCCCTGAACGTGAATATATGGAGTTGGAGTTGAGGTCAGTGGAGGTCCAGGGGGCCCACAAGGCAGGGGTGCACCCCAGGGGGTGGGCGTGCCCTACACCCTCGTGGTCAGGGTGTGGGCCCCCTTACGTTGATTCTGTCGCCAATATTTTTTATTAATTCCAAAAAGTGACTCCGTGGAGTTTTAGGTCATTCCGAGAACTTCTATTTCTGCACAAAAATAACACCATGGCAGTTCTGCTGAAAACAGCGTCAGTTCGGGTTAGTTCCATTCAAATCAGGCAAGTTAGAGTCCAAAACAAGGGAAAAAGTGTTAGGAAAACTAGATACGTTGGAGACGTATCAGGGTCCACGACTCAATGACAAGACAGGATCACCTTCCCGGGGGGTAGGGCGTGCCATCCGGTCTTGTGGTTGGCTCGGGACTCTTCTGGCCAAACTCTTTTGCTTAGGGGGCTTCTTCTGGTCCATAAAAATCACCGTAAATTTTCAAGTCATTTGGACTCTATTTCATATTCTGATGTAGGGTAGAACCCTAGATGCCCGATCTTTCAAGATTGGAGGGGATCCTACGAATAACACGAGGGGAAATACAAGGAGAATACGAGGGGAAACACAAGAGAAATCACTCAACCAACAAGATCCGGTCACACATATGCTAGATCCTCGAAACACAAAGAGTGATACACGATTCAAAGTCAACAAAGGACGATACAAAAGATCTTCTCCGCGAGGAGGTCTTGAAGGGTTTTCCCATGATGGGGTCTTGAATCCGCTTGGGGGATCTTCTCCGAAGAGGTCATGAGCTCCGAGGAGAAGTAACCAAGTGGATGAGCAAAGCTCTATCTCAAATATGAGCTAAACCAATGCTAACCCTAACTAGGAGGAGGAGGAGGAGGTCTATTTATAGTCTTAAGTGCAAAAGGGGGCAGAATGAAAGGGTACATGGGCCTCAGGCCCGAAGCTGCGCACACACACGCAGCGGACGTTCGGTCTCTACCGGTCGTCCAGTCGCTCGCGGAGGTCCGAACGTCTGGTAGGGCTCGCTTTAGATTTCCGCTGAAACGCTTCGGGTGTGGAACTGTCGATCGTCCGGTGCGGGCCGGACGTCCGCTCACTGTGCAGTGTTGCCGGTCGTCTGGAGGGGGACGGACGTCCGCTCGTTGTAGCTCTCATCGGCTGGGACTTCACGCGCCGGACGTCCGGTCCTGGTCAGACGTCCGCTGGCTGGAGCGTCAGGCGCCGGACGTCCGGTCCTAGGAAGACGTCCGCTCGCTGGAGCTTCTTCGGTAGCTCTTCTTCTTGTCCTTCATACTCGGTGTCCTCGCCATCCTGTCCATTAGATGTAGCTATTATGTGGCCTTCCTCCAAGTACCTGATCACACATAGTGTTTCTGCTTGAGGTAGTAGCCATGACTCATGTATAGAAAGTGGTAGTTCGGAGAGGAGCGAGTTCACCTTATCTTCGATAGCCTTTGCTCGAGCTCTTATCATTGGTCCAAGTGATGTCGTGGGAGATATAGATACGTCCATGGGGATGATCGTGGGATGCTCCGCATCATCTTCCCACCCTTGGGAAAGATCCGACCTCGGATTGAAAGCTTCATCATGATGGTATGGCGACAGGTCTTTGACATTGAAGATGTTGCTCACGTTGTACTTGTTGCTTGGTAGGTTGATCTTGTAAGCATTGTTGTTGTAGTGTGCTAGCACCTTGAAGGGTTCGTCGGCTCGTGGTAGAAGTTTTTACTTGCATTCGTTGGGAAAGCGTTCCTTGCGAAGGTGTAGCCACACAAGGTCTCCGATGTTGAATATCATGGGTTGCTTGTTGATGTTGAGCTTAGTCGTGAGTCGTTGTACTTGGCGCTCGATGGTGTGCCTTGTATCTTCATGCATCTTCTTGAGGTAGCTTGCTCATGCACTCGCGTCCATGTTGGTGCGCTCTTGTAGTGGAAGAGGAAGAATGTCCAATGGGGACAACGGGTTGAAACCGTAGACAACCTCGAAAGGGGACTTGCCGGTAGTCGAATGTCTTGCACGGTTGTAGGCGCACTTGGCAATGGGTAGGCACTCCTCCCACTCCTTGATGTTCCTCTTGATCAACACGCTTAGTAAAGTGGAGAGTGTTCGGTTCGTCACCTCCGTTTGGCCGTCGGTTTGAGGATGGTATTCCGAAGAGAACAAGAGCTTGATTCCGAGCTTGTCGCATAGAGTCTTCCAAAAGTAACTCAAGAACTTGACGTCGCGGTCCGAGACAATCATCTTTGGTACTCCATGGAGGCGCAAGATTTCCCTACAAAAAAGATTTGCAATATGTGAAGCATCGTCTATCTTGTTGCATGGGATAAAATGGTCCATCTTGGAGAATCGGTCCACAACAACAAACACGGAATCCTTTCCGTTTTGAGTTCTAGGCAAACCAAGTACAAAGTCCATGCTAATGTCTTCCCAAGGTTGATAAGGAATAGGAAGGGCATGTAAAGACCATGGGATTGAGCTTTTGACTTAGCTTTGCGACATGTAGAGCATCGGTTGGTGAAGCGCGAGACGTCGCGGAACATCTTGGACCAAAAATAGTTCTTTGAGAGCGTAGCAAATGTCTTGTCATGTCCAAAGTGTCCCATTAGTCCGCCTCATAGCCTCCATGAGCCTCTTGCAAAAGGAGCAAACGAAGAGAAGACTCGGGAATGCAAAGTTTGTTAGCTCTCATAAGGTAATCATCCTTGATGTGCCCAAGATGTATGCATCAAACATTTGGCATAAGGAATTGCAAAAGTAGGATCATGCGCATACAAGTCTTTTATGTGCTCAAAGCCAATGACACTCAATTCAAGTTTAGTGACAAGCATGCATATGCGGGAAAGAGCATCTACCACTACATTTTCCTTACCTTTGATGTACTTGATGACATAAGGAGAAGACTTAATGAATTCACTCCACTTAGCATGACGCTTGTTCAACATAATTTGACCCTTAAGGTACTTAAGAGTTTCATGATCAGTATGGATGACAAATTCATGAGGGCGAAGATAATGTTCCCATTCACGCAAAACTCTCACTAAAGCATATAGCTCTTTGTCATAGATCGGATAATTGAGTTGCACTCCGGAAAGTTTCTCACTAAAGTATGCTATGGGGCACTTTTCTTGCGTTAACACACCTCCCATGACATTACCACTAGCATCCCAATGAATTTCAAAAGGTTTGTCAAAGTTTGGTAATGCAAGCGCGGGAGCATGAGTAAGCAAATTTTTAAGCTCATTAAATGCGGTATCTTGGGATGGTCCCAAAACACAAGGCGCATTTTTCTTACTTAGAGAATGCAAAGGTGAAGCAATGGTGCTAAAATCCTTCACA
The DNA here is from genome assembly GCA_963921465.1 of Triticum timopheevii. NCBI lineage: Eukaryota > Viridiplantae > Streptophyta > Magnoliopsida > Poales > Poaceae > Triticum > Triticum timopheevii. Next base: position 354,946,340 of record OY997264.1, read on the forward strand.
AATCTATGATAGAAACCGGCTAAACCAAGAAAACTACGCACTTCTTGCAAATTGGTTGGTTGGGGCCAAGTTTTAATAGCATTTATCTTAGATTCATCTACATGAACACCCTTTGAAGACACAACGAAACCCAGGAAAACAAGTTTATCAACACCAAAAAGGCAATTGTCCATATTAGCATAAAGGCGCTCTTTCCTACGGGTTTGCAACACGGTTCTAAGATGTGTGACATGATCTTTGAGGGATTTGCTAAAGACAAGAATATCATCAAAATAGACCACAACAAATACACCAATATAGGGTTGAAGAACAAAATGCATGACTCTCATGAAAGTACCGGGTGCTTTTGATAAACCCATTGGCATAACTAGCAATTCATATAAGCCAAATTTGGTCTTAAATGCGGTTTTCCATTCACCACCTTCTTGGATGCGTATTTGATAGTAGCCACTCTTAATATCAATCTTAGAGAAGATGGTGGCTCCGCTAAGCTCATCAAGCATATCATCTAGGCGTGGAATAGGGTAACAATATCTAACAGTGATAGCATTTATGGGACGACAATCGGAACACATGCGATAAGTAATGTGTTTCTTTGCAACAAGGATTACCCGAACGACACAAGGGCTCAAGCTTTCACGTACATGACCGTTGTCGATGAGTTGTTGTACTTGCCATTGGATCTCCTTAATTTCCTCAGGGTTGACGCGGTAGGGAGCCTTGTTAGGTAGAGGTTCTCTGGAGATGAGGTCGATTCGGTGTTCAATGCCTCATAGTGGAGGTAGACCCGGAGGTAGCTCGTCGGGGAAAACATATTGGAATTCCTACAAAAGAGAAGACAACACTAAAGGTAACTGTGAGAGGTGTTAGTTTTTGGTGCCTCGTCATTGCACAAAAGGACATAGTACATAACACTTGATGGGTTCTCACACACTTCTCTCATCTCACTTTTGGTGGCAAATAGGACTAAGTTTTTCTTGTCACTCATCGTGGAGGCACTCGATTTTGGCTTGTGGTGCTCACTCTCTTTTTGGTGGGTCACTCTCTCACTCTTTTCTCCACGATGGGTGGCTTGCTTGTCAGTGATCACTTGACTTGGAGACATAGGTCGTAGCACATACTCCTTTCCTTTCATCTTGAAGCTATAGTGATTGGTACGCCCATTATGGATGACGCCTCGGTCAAATTGCCATGGTCGACCAAGAAGGAGGTGGCAAACGGACATCGGGATGACATCACACTCCAAAGTATCTTCATATGCTCCTATATTGAAAGAAACTTGCACCGTATGCTCGACTTGAATAATGTCGGAGTCGCTTAGCCATTGAACCTTGTATGGGTGTGGGTGCTTCATCTTGACCAATTGGAGCTTGGAGCATAGTTCTTCACTTGCCAAGTTATGGCAACTACCTCCATCAATGATGACCTTGACGGACCTTCCATTGATGCCGGCCTTGGTGTGGAAGATGTGGCATCTTTGGTCTTCGTCTTGTTGATGTTGAAGAGTCAAGACCTTGGAGACAACGAGAGCGGGGCTCGAATCCTCATCACAAAATACTTGATCATCTTCATCTTTGTTCACGCACCGGTGCATGGCGACTTGCTCAAGGGCTTCCATTTCCTCTTCACTCATGGAGTCATAGGTTCCGTCATCGTTGAGGATCATGGTGCGCTTGTTGGTACACTCAAAAGACTTGTGGCCTCGTCCGCCGCATGTGAAACACTTGATGGAACTTGTCTTGACGGTTTCATCGGTTGGAGTAGATGATGAAGCTCGCGGCTTGAAGTTGCTTGTAGTAGGAGGACGACTTGAGGTTATCGAAGTTTTCTTGTAACTCGACTTGTCGCTGTTACTTGTAGATGGCTTGGTTGAGGTAGAAGGTGTTGGAGTCGTTGAAGCTTGGTTGTTGGAGAAGCCGTAGCTCTTGGAAGAGTACTTGGCATACTTGAAGTCATCTTGCACTTGATGTTCTGCTTTGGTAGCTTGATGCACGAGCTCAATGAGGTTGGAGTAGGGTTGGAAGTGGGCAATCTTCTTGATGGGATGATTGAGGCCATTCAAGAAACAGTCCATAGTTTTCTCATCATCTTCCGTGACATTGGCTCTTATCATGGCAATCTCCATTTCCTTGTAGTATTCTTCAACGCTTTTTGTTCGTTGCTTGAGGAGTTGGAGTTTCTTGAAGAGGTTGCGGTTGTAGTAGGTTGGCACAAAGCATGCTCGCATGACATCCTTCATTTGATCCCAAGTGGTGATTGGTGGTTCACCTCTTGCTTCTCGACGCTCAAGGACTTGTTCCCACCATATGAGCACATAGTCTTGGAACTCAAGGGATGCCATAGAGATCTTCTTCTCTTCCTCATAGTTGTGCAAACGAAAGATTTTGTCGACCTTCAATGCCCATGAAAGGTACTCTTCGGGATCATTGCTTCTGTTGAACTTGGGCATGGTGAACTTGAGACTACCATAGCGTTGATCTTCATTGTGTTGGGATCGAGGGTGATGATGATGCCCTTGACGAGGATGATTATCAACCTCATATTGTTCTTGGCGAACTTGAGGTTGTGGAGGAGCTTGAGGAACTTGACGATGCACTCTTGCTTGGTAGTTTCGCTCTTGAATTTCTTTGCGAAGTTCTTCCTCTTTATTGCGCGTATATCGGTTGCGGTTGGCGATGGCTCGACTTGACTCTCGAAGGGCATGTTGCGACTCAAGTGCTTGAGCTTCACGTTGTTGTTGTTGAAGTCACTGAGCCTCGGCATCTTGTTCGTCTTGGTGTTGGCGCGTTCGCTCTTCCGCTTGATGATGCTGACGTTGCCTTTCTTGTGCTTGTGCAAGAGTAGCTTGGTTTCGGTGATGACGATGTGCTTGCTCGTCGAATTGGTCTTGTGGATGATTGTCGTGTAGAGGATTGCAAGTTGCTTGACGGTCTTGGCGCGCGGCTCGACGTAGTGTGTTCGATGTCGGTGTACTTGAACCGGAGAGGGTGTCGTCGGAGTGTCGACTCGAGCGGCTCCGTCTTGAGTAGGACGGAGTGCTAGGACAGCGGTTTACCAACAAGGCAAGAATCTCGTCCATTCTTGCATCATTATCTTGTTTGTGTATGTCGAGCTTGTTCTCGAAGTAGTCTCTTGTTCGTTGCTCGGAGAGTCGCAAGTCGGTGGCGAGATTGTCGATGCGGTCGCTCATTTCTTGTTGTTCTTGATGCAAAGCTCTTTGTGCACCGAAGAGGTGGCTCTTGGTGACATAGGATGACATGTGTCGTCTATTTATAGTCTAAGTGCAAAAGGGGGCGGAATGAAAGGGTACATGGGCCTCGGGCCCGAAGCTGCGCACACACAGGCAGCGGACGTTCGGTCTCTACCGGTCGTCCGGTTGCTCGCGGAGGTCCGGACGTCCGGTAGGGCTCGGACTTCCGCTAATTACGTTCTGTAAATGTGGTACCATACATCCGGAGATGGCCGGTCATCCGGTCGCCGGTCGTCCGGTCGCTTCAGATTTCCGTTGTAACGCTTCAGGTGTGGAACTACCGGTCGTTCAGTGCGGGCCGGACGTCCGTCGTTGCGCAGTGTTGCCGGTCGTCTGGAGGGGGCCGGACGTCTGCTCGCTGTAGCTCTCATCGGCTAGGACTTTAGGCGCCGGACATCCGGTCCTGGTCGGACGTCCGCTGGCTGGAGCGTCAGGCGCCGGCATCCGGTCCTGGGCGGAGGTCCGCTCGCTGAAGCTTCTTCGGTAGCTCTTCTTCTTGTCCTTCGTACTCGGTGTACTCGCCGTCATGTCCATTAGATGTAGTTGTTCCATGGCCTTCCTCCAAGTACCTGATCACACATAGTGTTTCCGCTTGAGGTAGTAGCCATGTCTCATGTATAGAAAGTGGTAGTTCAGAGAGGAGCGAGTTCACCTTATCTTCGATAGCCCTTTCTCGAGCTCTTGTCGTTGGTCCAAGTGGTGTCATGGGAGATGTAGATATGTCCATGGGGATGATCGTGGGATGCTCCGCATCATATTCCTTTTCTGTAAAACTCAAAAACAAGGGAAAAACAGAAACTGGCACTGGGCTCTAGATTAATAGGTTAGTCCCAAAAATCATATAAATAGCATATAAATGCATATAAAACATCCAAGATGGATAATATAATAGCATGGAATAATCAAACATTATAGATACATTGGAGATGTATCAAGCATCCCCAAGCTTAATTCCTGCTCATCCTCGAGTAGGTAAATGATAAAAACAGAATTTTTGATGTGGAATGCTACCTAACATATTTATCAATGTAATCTTCTTTATTGTGGCAAGAATATTCAGATCCATAAAATTCAAAACAAAAGTTTAATATTGACATAAAAACGATAATACTTCAAGCATACTAATAAAGCAATCATGTCTTCTCAAAATAACATGGCCAAAGAAAGCTATACCTACAAAATCATATAGTCTGGCTTTGCTCCGTCTTCATCACACAAAATATTCAAATCATGCACAACCCCGATGACAAGCCAAGCAATTGTTTCATACTTTTGATGTTCTCAAACCTTTTCAACTTTCACGCAATACATGAGCGTGAGCCATGGACATAGCACTGTAGGTGGAATAGAACATGGTGGTTGTGGAAAAAAAAAAGAGGAAGATAGTATCACATCAACTAGGCGTATCAACAGGCTATGGAGATGCCCATCAATAGATATCAATGTGAGTGAGTAGGGATTGCCATGCAACGAATGCACTAGAGCCATAAGTTTATGAAAGCTCAAAATGAAACTAAGTGCGTGTGCATCCAACTCGCTTGCTCACGAAGACCTAGGGCAATTTGAGGAAGCCCATCATTAGAATATACAACCCAAGTTCTATAACGAAAATTTCTCACTAGTATATGAAAGTGACAACATAGGAGACTCTCTATCATGGTGCAACTTTGAAGCACAAGTGTGGTAAAAGGATAGTAACATTGCCCCTTATCTTTTTCTCTCATTTTTTCTTTTTTTGGCCTTCTCTTTTTTTGGCCTCTTTTTTTGTTTTTGTTTTTATTTTTCGTCCGGAGTCTCATCCAGACTTGTGGGGGAATCATAGTCTCCATCATCCTTTCCTCACTAGGACAATGCTCTAATAATGAATATCATCACACTTTTATTTACTTACAACTCAAGAATTACAACTCGATACTTATAAACAAAATATAACTCTATATGAATGCCTCTGATGGTGTACCGGGATGTGCAACGAATCAAGAGTGACATGTATGAAAATTATGAACGGTGGCTTTGCCACAAATACTATGTCAATTACATGATCATGCAAGGCAATATGACAATGATGGAACGTGTCATAATAAACGGAACGGTGAAAAGTTGCATGGCAATATATCTCGGAATGGCTATGGAAATGCCATAATAGGTAGGTATGGTGGCTGTTTTGAGGAAGGTATATGGTGGGTGTATGGTACCGGCGAAAGCTGCCCGGTACTACAGAGGCTAGCAATGGTAGAAGGGTGAGAGTGCATATCATCCATGAACTCAACATTAGTCATAAAGAACTCACATACTTACTGCAAAAATCTATTAGTTATTGAAACAAAGTACTACGCGCATGCTCCTAGGGGGATAGATTGGTAGGAAAATACCATCGCTCGTCCCCGAGCGCCACTCATAAGGAAGACAATCAATAAATAAATCATGCTCCGACTTCATCACAAAACGGTTCACCATACGTGCATGCTACGGGAATCACAAACTTTAACACAAGTATTTCTACAATCCTCAATTACTCACTAGCATGACTCTAATATCACCATCCTCATATCTCAAAACAATCATAAGGAATCAAACTTCTCATAGTATTCAATGCACTTTATATGAAAGTTTTTATTATATCCCTCTTGGATGCCTATCATATTAGGACTAAATTCATAACCTAAGCAAATTACGATGATGTTTAAGGACTCTCAAAATAATATAAGTGAATCATGAGAGTTCATCAATTTCTTCAAAATAAAACCACCACCATGCTCTAAAAAGATATAAGTGAAGCACTAGAGCAAATGACAAACTACCCCAAAACATATAAGTGAAGATCAATGTGTAGTTGAATAATTATGTAACTATGTGAAGACTCTCTAACATTTAAGAATTTCATATCTTAGTATTTTATTCAAACAGCAAGTAAAACAAAATAAAATAAAATGACATTGCGAGGATAGCACATATCATGTGAAGAAGCAAAACTTAGGCTCAACCAGAACTGACCGATAGTTGTTGAAGAAGAAAGGTGGGATGCCAACCGGGGCATCACCATGCTTAGATACTTGAAACTTCTTGAAATATTAATTAGGGATGCCTTGGGCATCCCCAAGCTTGAGCTTTTGTGTCTCCTTAATTCCGCTCATATCACAGTTTCCCTAAATCTTAAAAACTTCATCCACACAAAACTCAACAAAAACTTGTGAGATAAGTTAGTGAAAATCAATGCAAAACCTTACCATTCTCTACTTTAGCAAATAACTAAAATTATTATTTTATATTGCCTACTAAACGCCTCAGCATATTTAACACTCCTATCCTCAAATACAATCATTAAACAAGCAAACATATGCAAATATAACAGCAATCTGTCTAAACGGGACAGTCTGTAAAGAATGCAAGAGGAATCACACTTTCCTAACTCCAACAATTCTGAAAAATTACCACACTGTAGAATTTTTTTTGTTACTCATTGTGTTAAAATTTCAAGATTTTATCATGTTCTGACTATTCACCAATATTCAAAACATAACAGAAAACTTTCTGTTTTCAAAACAGCAACGTATAGACTTGTAAAAATAAGCATGGCAAAGGCTATACTTGACATTTTTATTGAACTAAAAGATAGAAAACATGTCTCTGAATAATATCAAACAAATATAAATAAAAGAAAATGACGCTCCAAGCAAAACACATATCATGCAATGAATAAAAATATAGCTCCAACTAAGGTTACCGATGAACGAAGACGAAGGAGGGGATGCCATCCGGGGCATCCCCAAGCTTAGTTGCTTGGATCTTCCTTGAATATTACTTGGGGTGCCTTGGGAATCCCCAATCTTAAGTCTCTTGCCACACCTTATTCCATATTCCATCAAAACTTTACCCAAAACTTGGAAACTTCACAACACAAAACTCAACAGAAAATCTTATGAGCTCCGTCAGTATAAGAAAATAAATCACCACTTAGGTACTGTTGTGAACTCATTATAAATTCATATTTTTGTTCTATCTATTTTATTTCAACTTCTCCATACATACCCTCCGATACTACTCATGGATTCATCAAAATAAGGAAACAACACATAGAAAACAGAATCTATCAAAAACAGAACAGTGTGTAGTAATCTGGAAACTTTCCATACTTCTGTAACTCCAAAAATTCTGAAAAATTAGGAAAATCTAGAAAATTTGTATATCAATGTTGTGTAAAAAAATTCAGATCAAAATCACGTTCTAGTGAATTTTCCAATTTCCTGGACTGAGCGCAAAAGTTTCTGTTTTTGCACAGAATCAAGTCAACTATCATCCACACTATCCTGAAGGCTTTACTTGGAACTTTATTGAAACAAAAGCTATAAAACATGATTACTACAGTAGCATAATCATGTGAACCCACAAAAGCAGTAGGCAGAAACATTGGGTTGTCTCCCACAAGCGCTTTTCTTTAATGCCTTTTTAGCTAGGCATGATGATTTCAATGATGCTCACATAAAAGATATGAATTGAAACATAATGGGAGCATCATGAAGAATATGACTAGCACATTTAAGTCTAACCCACTTCATATTCATAGGGATTTTGTGAGCAAACAATTTAAGAGAACAAGAATCAACTAGCATACGAAGGTAAAACAAGCAAATCTTGAAGATTTTCAACACATAGAGAGGAAACTTGATATTATTGCAATTCCTACAAGCATATGTTCCTCCCTCATAGTAATTTTCAGTAGCATCATGAATGAATTTAACAATATAACTATCACATAAAGTACTCTTTTCATGATGCATAAGCATAGAATTTTTATTACTTTCCACATAAGCAAATTTCTTTGCATGAATAGTAGTGGGAGCAAACTCAACAAAATAAATATCATGTGAGGCATAATCCAATTGAAAATTAAAATCAAGATGACAAGTTTCATGGTTATCATTATTCTTTATAGCATACATGTCATCACAATAATCATCATAGATAGCAACTTTGTTCTCATAATCAATTGGAACCTCTTCCGGAATAGTGGATTCATCACTAAATAAAGTCATGACCTCTCCAAATCCACTTTCATAATTATCACAATAAGATTGAACACCCTCCAAAATAGTGGGATCATTACTTCCTAAAGTTGACACTCTTCCAAACCCACTTTCATCAATATAATCATCATAAATAGGAGGCATGCTTTCATCATAATAAATATTGTCATCAAAACTTGGCGGACTAAAAATGTCATATTCATCAAACATAGCATCCCCAAGCTTGTAGCTTTGCATATCATTAGTATCATGGATATTCAAAGAATTCATACTAACAACATTGCAATCATGCTCATCATACAAATATTTAGTGCCAAACAATTTATTAACTTCTTCTTCTAGCACTTGAGCATAATTTTTCTTTCCATCATTTTCACGAAAGACATTAAAAAGATGAAGCATATGAGGCAACCTCAATTCCATTTTTTGTAGTTTTCTTTTATAGACTAAACTATTGATAAAACAAGAAACTAAAAGATTCGATTGCAAGATCTAAAGATATACCTTCAAGCACTAACCTCCCCTGCAACAGCGCCAGAAAAGAGCTTGATGTCTACTATGCAACCTTCTTCTTGTAGACTCGTGTTGGGCCTCGAAGCGCAGAGTTTTGTAGGACAGTAGCAAATTTTCCTCAAGTGGATGACCTAAGGTTTATCAATCCGTGGGAGGCGTAGGATGAAGATGGTCTCTCTCAAACAACCCTGCAATCAAATAACAAAGAATCTCTTGTGTCCACAACACACCCAATACAATGGTAAATTGTATAGGTTAGTTCGGCGAAGAGATGGTGATACAAGCGTAATATGGATGGTAGATATAGGTTTTTGTAATCTGAAAATATAAAAACAGCAAGGTAGCAAGTAACAAAAGTGAGCTAAAATGGTATTGCAATGCTTTAAAACAAGGCCTAGGGTTCATACTTTCACTAGTGCAAGTTCTCTCAACAATGATAACATAATTAGATCATATAACAATCCCTCAATGTGCAACAAAGAGTCACTCCAAAGTCACTAATAGCGGAGAACAAACGAAGAGATTATTGTAGGGTACGAAACCACCTCAAAGTTATTCTTTCTGATCGATCTATTGGGCCATTCCTATAAGTGTCACAAACAGCCCTAGAGTTCGTACCAAAATAACACCTTAAGACACACATCAACCAAAACCCTAATGTCACCTAGATACTCCAATGCCACCACAAGTATCCGCGGGTTTGATTATATGATATGCATCACACAATCTCAGGTTCATCTATTCAAACTAACACAAAGAACTTCAAAGAGTGCCCCAAAGTTTCTACCAGAGAGTCAAGACGAAAACGTGTGCCAACCCCTATGCATAAGTTCACAAGGTCATAGAACCCGCAAGTTGATCACCAAAACATACATCAAGTGGATCACGTGAATATCCCATTGTCACCACAGGTAAGCACATGCAAGACATACATCAAGTGTTCTCAAATCCTTAAAGACTAAATCCGATAAGATAACTTCAAAGGGAAAATTCAATCCATTACAAGAAGGTAGAGGAGGAGAAACATCATAAGATCCAACTATAATAGCAAAGCTCGTGGTACATCAAGATCATGCCAAATCAAGAACACGAGAGAGAGAGAGAGAGGGAGGGAGAGATCAAACACATAGCTACTGGTACATACCCTCAGCCCCGAGGGTGAACTACTCCCTCCTCGTCATGGAGAGCACCAGGATGATGAATATGGCCATCGGTGATGATTCCCCCCTCCGGCAGGGTGCCGGAATAGGGTCCCAATTAGTTTTTGGTGGCTATAGAGGCTTGCGGCGGCGGAACTCCTGGTCTATGTTTCTTTTCGGGGGTTTCTGTATTTGTAGGAACTTTTGGTGCCAGTTTCACGTCAGGGGGGTCCACGAGTCAATGACAAGACAGGAGCACCCTCCCGGGGGGTAGGGCGCGCCCTCCGGTCTTGTGGTTGGCTCGGGACTCTTCTGGCCTAACTCTTTTGCTTCGGGGGCTTCTTCTGGTCCATAAAAAATCACCGTAAATTTTCAGGTCATTTGGACTCCATTTGGTATTCCTTTTCTGTAAAACTCAAAAACAAGGAAAAAACAGAAACTGGTACTAGGCTCTAGGTTAATAGGTTAGTCCAAAAAATCATATAAAATAGCATATAAATGCATATAAAACATCAAAATGGATAATATAATAGCATGGAACAATCAAAAATTATAGATACGTTGGAGACGTATCAATCATAAAGAGCTCGGGAATCGTTTTAGTCATACCTTGCATATTATAGTTCATCACGAAGCCTCTGTATCTTGGTGGCGGTGACTGAAGAACTCTGTCAATAATACTCTCAACTGGAAGATTAATCCCCAGCTGAGTCAAGTGGTTATGATACCCAGACATTTTGAGTATGTGTTCACTGACAGAACAATTCTCCTCCATCTTGTAACTATAGAACTTGTTGGAGACTTCATATCTCTCAACCCGGGCATTTGCTTGAAATATCAATTTTAGCTCTCGGAACATCTCATATGCTCCATGATGTTCAAAACGTCTTTGAAGTCCTGGTTCTAAGCCGTAAAGCATGGCACACTGAACTATTGAGTAGTCATCAGATCGAGTCTGCCAGACGTTCATAACATCTGAAGTAGCTCCTGCAGCAGGTCTATCACCTAGCAGTGCATCAAGGACATAATTCTTCTATGCAGTAATGAGGATAATCCTCAAGTTACGGACCCAGTCCGTGTAGTTGCTACCATCATCTTTCAACTTAGTTTTCTCTAGGAACGCATTAAAATTCAGGGGAACGGTAGCACGGGCCATTGATCTACAACATAGATATGCAAAACTACTAATGAACTCCCACTTAAATAAACATCTCTCAAGTTATCTAAGTGATACATGATCCAAATCAACTAACCCATGTACGATCATCATGTGAGATGGGGTAGTCATCAATGGTGAACATCTCTATGTTGATCATATCTACCATGTGACTCATGTTGGACCTTTTGGTCTCCAGTATTCCGAGACCATGTCTGTACATGCTAGGCTCGTCAAGTTTAACCCAAGTATTCTCCATGTGCCAAACTGTCTTACACCCGTTGTATGTGAACATAGAGTTTATCACACCCGATCATCACGAGGTGCTTCGAAACGACAAACTTTGGCAATGGTCCATACTCAGGGAGAACACTTTTATCTTGAAATTTAGTGAAGGGATCATCTTATAATGCTACCACCGTTCTAAGCAAAGTAAGATGCATAAAGGATAAACATCACATGCAATCAAAAATATGTGACATTGTATGGCCATCATCATCTTTGTGCTTTTGATCTCCATCTCCAAAGCATCGTCATGATCTCCATCGTCACCGGCTTGACACCTTGATCTCCATCGTTACGTCGGGGTCGTCTCGCCAACTATTGCTTCTACAACTATTGCTAACGCATAGCGATAAAGTAAAGCAATTACATGGCTCTTGCACTTCATACAATAATTAAGAGACAACCCTAAGGCTCTTGCCGGTTGTCGATATTACAAAACATGATCATCTCATACAACAACGTATATTACATCACGTCTTGACCATATCAGATCACAACATGCCCTGCAAAAACAAGTTAGACATCCTCTACTTTGTTGTTGCAAGTTTTACGTGGCTACTACGGGCTTCTAGCAAGAACCGTTCTTAACTACGCAAAAACCACAACGGTGATTATCAAGTTTGTTGTTTTAACCTTCTTCAAGGACCGGCCATAGTCAAATTCGATTCAACTAAAGTAGGAGAAACAGACACCCACCAACCACCTTTACGCAAAACAAGTTGCATGTCAGCCGGTGGAACCGGTCTCATGTGCATGAACATGTAAGGTTGGTCCGGGCCGCTTCATCCCACAATACCGCTGAATCAAAGTATGATGTTGGTGGTAAGCAATATGACAATCACCGCCCACAACTCCTTTGTGTTCTCAAGCATATCATCTACACATAGACCTGGCTCGGATGCCATTGTAGGGGAACGTTGCATGGAAAATAAAAAAAAAATTATACGCACACGCAAGATCTATCCATGGAGATACATAGCCACGAGAGAGGGAGAGCATATTCATACCCTTGAAGATCGCTAAGCGGAAGCGTTTATCCACGCGGTTGATGTAGTCGTACACCTTCACGATCCGTCCCGATCAAGTACCGAACGTATGTCACCTCCGCGTTCAGCACATGTTCAGCTCGATGTTGTCCTTGCCTTCTTGATCCAGCAAGAGAGGCGAAGTAGTAGATGAGTTCTGGTAGCACGACGGCGTGGTGACGGTGGTGGTGAAGAAAAATCTCTGCAGGGCTTTGCCAAGCACAACGGAAACTATGACGAAGGATAAACTAGAGGGGGTGGGGTTGCCGGCACACGGCTTGGTGAACCTTGATGTATTGGGTGCTAGCCCTGCCCCTCTATTTATATGTTGAGCCCTGGGGTCGAAACTTGGAGTAAAGCCTCCTCAAAGTCGGTTTTGCCCGAAAGGTAAGAGTCCTTCTCGGACTCAAGGAACATACGCCAGGGTTCCCGGCTTCTGGACCCAGATGCCAGGGTCCCTGGCGTCTGGCCCCTGGCCTCCGCAAAACTGCCTTTTGCACTTACGAAAAGCCTCGTGGGCTTTAGCCCTTGGCCCAAATAAAGTGTTCTTGTATCCGAACATTTTGGGAAACATCCGAAACCTCTTCTAGGGAATACCGGAAGCCAAACACTATTATCCCATATATCAATCTTTACCTTCGGACTATTCTGGAGCTCCTCGTCATATCCATGATCTTATCTCGGACTCCGAGCAACATTCGGTCACTAATATACATAACTCGTATAATACTATATCATCAACGAACATTAAGCGTGCGGACCCTACGGGTTCGAGAATGATGTAGACATGACCGGACGCCTCTCCTATCAATAATCAATAGCGGGACCTGGATGCCCATATTGGTTCCTACATATTCTATGAAGATCTTTATCGGACGAACCTTTATGACAACATGCGTAATTCCCTTTGTCTGTCGGTATGTTACTTGCCCGAGATTTGATCGTCGGTATCTTTATACCTAGTTCAATCTCATTACCGGCAAGTCTCTTTACTCGTTCCGTAATACATCATCTCCTAAGTAACTCCTTAGTGAGAGGGCCCAGAGATACCTGTATTACCGAGAGGGCCCAGAGATACCTCACCGATACATGGAGTGAAAAATCCTAATATCGACCCATGCAAGCTCAACAGACACCTTCGGAGATACCTGTAGAGCATCTTTATGATCACCCAGTTATGTTGTGGTGTTCGATAGCACACAAGGTATTCCTCCGGTATCCGGGAGTTGCATGATCTCATAGTCGAAGGAATATGTATTTGACATTAAGAAAGCAATAACAATAAACTAAACAATCATATGCTAAGCTAACAGATGGGTCTTGTCCATCACATCATTCTCCTAATGATGTGATCCCGTTATCAAGTGACAACACATGTCTATGGTTAGGAAACCTTAACCATCTTTGATCAACGAGCTAGTCTAGTAGAGGCTTACTAGGGACACGGTATTTGTTTATGTATCCACACATGTATTTAAGTTTCCGATCAATACAATTATAGCATGAATAATAAACCTTTATCATCAATAAGGAAATATAATAATAACAACTTTTTTATTGCCTCTAGGGCATATTTTCATCAAAGATGACATGATGTAGAGGGATAGATCCAATCACTATGGTAAAACCCCCATCTTTTTATCCTTAATGGCAACAATACAAATACGTGCCTCGCTACCCCTACTATCACTGAGTGAGGACACCGCAAGACTGAACCCATCAGAAAGCACCTCTCCATTTGAAAGAAAAATCAATCTAGTTGGCCAAACCAAATCGATAGATCGGAGAGAAATACAAAGCTATTTTAATCATGCATAAAAGAGTTCAGAAAAGACTCAAATAATATTCATAGATAATCTGATCATAAATCCACAATTCATCGGATCTCAACAAACGCACCGCAAAAGAAGATTACATCGAATAGAACTCCAAGAACATCGAGGAGAACATTGTATTGAAGATCAAAGAGAGAGAAGAAGCCATCTAGCTACTAGCTATGGACCCGTAGGTCTGTGGTAAACTACTCACACGTCATCGGAAGGGCGGCAAGGTTGGTGTAGAGGCCCTCTGTGATTGAATCCCCCTCCGGCGGAGTGCCAGAAAAGGCCCCAAGATGGGATCTCACGAGAACAGAAGCTTGCCTCAGCGGAAAAGTATTTTTTGTGTGCCCTCTGGTGTGGGGGGATATTTGGGAATTTATAGTGCTGGAGTTAGGGTTAGGGGAGTCTCAAGGGGCCCACAAGCCCTGAGGGCGCCCCACTTGGGGCACGGCCAGGAGGCTTGTGGCCTCCACGTGGCTCCTCTGGCTCTTCCCGAAGCTTCGTGGGTGTCTTGTTGTCCAAGAAAAATCATCAAAAAGTTTCATTCCGTTTGGTATTAGTTTTCTGTAAAAGTCAAAAACAAGGAAAAAATAGCAACTGGCACTGGGCACTAGGTTAATAGGTTAGTCCCAAAAATGATATAAAATAGCATATAAATGCATATAAAATATCCAAGATAAATAATGTAATAGCATGGAATAATCGGAAATTATAGATACATTGGAGATGTATCATCATTGCTATAAACCTTTTATCCTTGTCATTTTGGTTTAGTAGTCCTCCAGGACAGTAATAATATTTGCCGAAGCTCAAGCAGTTACTTCACACGAGAATTGTGACACCTTGCGTGTGACAGAAGCGCCACTATAAATACACTCATCTGCTCTTCATTGGGACGATAGCTAATTGGGATACTTCCACAGAAGTACTACATAACCCTGTTTGGCTTGCAGGCACCATCCCCCAAGGGGCACGCCATGTGAGCTTGTGGGCCCACCTTGGCTCTGTTTGCCCTAATTCAAAGCCTATAAATTCCCAAATATTTCAAAACCCCTGAAGCTAGACCTGAAACATTTTTATCGCCACCGCAAGCCTCTGTTCTTCTGTGGTCCCATCTGGAGGCCTTTTCCGGTACTCTACCAGAGGGGGAAACCATTGGGGAGGCAATCTTCATCGACCTTGATGCCTCCATGATGATGTGTGAGTAGTTCCTTCAGGACCTGCGGGTCCATAACAGTAGCTAGATGGGTCTCTCTCTCTCTCTCTCTCTCTCTCTCTCTCTCTCTCTCTCTCTCTCTCTCTCTCTCTCTCTATTCGATGTAATTCTTCCGGTGTGTTTGTTGAATCCGATGAATTATGGGTTTATGATCAGATTATTCATCGAAACTATTTGAGTCTTTTGAGAATTAATCTATGTGTGATCTTATAGCTATGTATGATTTCCAATCTATAAGTCTTCTTTGGCCAATTAGATGAGTAGATCTTCAGAGGGAGTGATGCATAGTAGTGGGTTCGATCTTGCGGTGTCCTTACTCTGTAACATGAGGAATTGCAAGGCACATATTGTATTGTTGCTACTAAGGATAAAACGACAAGGTTCGACCATATTGTTTGGTCTCACTTTGTCTACATTATGTCATCTTGCTTAAAATGTTACTTTGTTTGTCATGAACTTAATACTTTGAGATGCATGCTGGAGAGCGGTCTCGGCGTGGAGTAATAGTATTAGATGCAGTTGGATCAACAATCTATTTTTCACGGACCTAATGCCTATACACGAATCATGCCATGAAGAATCATAATCACAACTACGTGTTATTTTATCAATTGTCCAACACTAATTTGTCTACCCACCGATGCTATCCTTATGAGGAAGATGCCTCTAGTGAACCTGTGGCCCCCGGGTCCATTCTCCATTATTACTAAAACCTAAAATTGTTCGCTGTTTTTATTTGCTTTTATTTTATTTGCATACCTATGACTATCATATTTATCCTTGCAATTGGCGAGAATAAGGGGATTGACAACCCTCTTCCTTCGTTGGGTGCAAGCATTTGCTTTTTGTGTGTCTGCAGGTACCGTTCACATTGTTTGTGTGTCGTCTCCTTTTGGTTTGTTGAACCTTGGTTCTTAACTAAGGGGAATACTATCTGCTACTATACTACTTCACCCTTCATCTTCAGGGAAGCCCAACAACTCCACAGAGAGTAGCAGCGGCAAACATCCGCGACGTGAGGTGGGAGCGGCTCTTGCATACAAGGAGGAGGAGACGCCGCCGATGACCACGAGGTCGACGGCTCCGGCAAAGGGGTCATCAACATCTCCCATGACGATGAGTAGGATTTGGGTAGTTTCCTTTTTCTATATCTCGTTTTATCTTTGTACCATGTACTACATTACACAAAGTTGTATGGAAATGAGGGTTTGCAAATGGGGGGCCTGGCTGCCTTGGCGGACAATGAGGGTCGGTTGGCCCCTATTCGTTGACGTGTCCGCGGGTATATACGGGGTCATATTTTTCCAGTCCGGTTGGAGATACTCTTATGACTTGGTAGGAGTCGTGGCCATGGAGCTCAACACCGTTGTCCTCATTCTTCACCACCATGAGTCCACAACCCCCTGGCCATCTCTTCCTTGTTCCCTCCGCCGTCAAATGCAGACCCTAGGTTATCCCAAATGCGGAAGGTGGTATAGAGCACGATGCTGAGGACACCACCGGTGATCGAGAATTGTTCCCTCCGCCGTCAAATGCAGACCCTAGGTTATCCCAAATGCGGAAGGTGGTATAGAGCACGATGCTGAGGACACCACCGGTGATCGAGAAGAGGAGGGCAACGAATAGTTACAAGGCAGCATAGTGGAACGCAAAAGTAAGATAGATATTCCATGGAGGGACGTAGCAAGAAAACAGACGTGAGAGGAAGGTCGGACGAAGAGGAGCTAAACTACTCCCTCTGTCCCATAATATAAGTGTTTTCTACATTAGTGTAGTGTCAAAAACGCTCTTATATTATGGGATGGAGGGAGTATTACACTAATTTTTTATGTAGGAGAGATAACAGAGCTTATAATTATCATTTTTAGTGAAACCAGAGCTTATATAACACTGCTAACATGTGACACACGTGGCAAACAATCCAAACTATTAAAAAAGAGCTTATAACTCCGCTCCACAACTCTCTGCAGGCCGCACTGGGCTGACCTACATACACACCTAGCCCAATGCTCAATGAACTTAATGCACACCTAAGACCCAAACAGCTTGGCTAGCCAGCAGGGCAGTTGGAACCTTTTCCTTCAGCTTATGGCTGCGCCGCCCCCATGTCCAAAGTAGCGGTGCTGACAAAAGCTTACCCAAATAGATATTTCAGACATTCGGGCAATGTTTAGGCAGCCACACATACACTGATGCTATTTTATCTGAATAACGAGCGTGTAAAATACTCTATTGACCTAACCCATCCTATAATATATGAAAATCTAGAGCTGACTAGAGATTGGCCTCACATATCAGCAAATAAGTGGTAGGTACTGGAATCCAGTATGATAAGCCTGAGCGCGGCGGCTGCAGCCGTGACCGACAACAAGCTGAACCCAACAACATTCAGCCAGTGCCAACCTTTCTGGAAGGCAGAAAGTTTGGGCCCCTTCACCATCAGGTACATGTGGTTGGCAAGAACGAACGTGAGGGGGAAGGTGCTCAGGGCGCCGGTCAGGCTCATGAAGTCACCAAGGAACGGGAGCATCGCAGCCACCAACGTGTTCACCGCCAGGTAGCCTCCTCTCACACCAACTCTGAACACAACATTATGGATTGCAAAAGGCCCACCGTGTCCGCTGCCGAATCTTGTGTCCAAGTACTCATACATTGGGCTTGCAAATATCTAGAAAAGAAACTCAAATGTTAGTTCAGCGAGGGGAAATCATCAACTTTGAGATGGATTGCTTTTTGGACTATGAAGTACGAAGGTAGACCTACATGTAATGCTATGACAGTCTGAAGAAAGGCCGAGAGGTTTGCCACAACTTTTATCCAAGCTGGACCATGAACGCTATTCAGTAGATAACTCGAGGTTGAGGATCCGTAAGCCCAGTATCCCATAAAGGTCACAGCATACAGAGGCAACGAACCAACAGTGAACTGGAACCAGAGAGCTTTCTCCATGTTCTTGACCACAGGAGGCCTTATGGTTGCCTGCAATGTATATGAGTCACATAAGGTAATCTGATGGCACATAAACTAGTCGGTACCCTTATGTGCTACTACAATGACTCACTTGAATTTCTGGTAGCATTCCAGTGTTGTACGCAAATACAAGATTTGCTACAGCACCTATCGTAGTGAAGACTCTAGTTGACTCTGATCCAGGAATACTGTAATCTTTTGCAGGTGCTGTTATGCCTTGAAAAAATCAAGTAATGAGAGAGAATGTCATGTTGAAGAAACCTAAAGCATATTTATGGTATGACAACAAATAGAATGCATACGAAATTATGGTACGAAATATGCCAAGACAGCTGAACAAGGCAGCAAAGGATAATACCATCTCTAAGCGACAGCACAAATGCTATCACGATATAGATGAGACTGAAAACAGTGGAGAATCCCAACCAAATTCGGAGAGCAGATAGGTAAGGAATTCCAAATGCAAAAAGAGCACAGACAAACCCAGATAATGCTATGCAGTAGGGAAGTTTGAGAAGTCCGTCATCTCTAAAGAGTACGTATATTGCCTGAAGAGAAGAAATCACATCACAAATAAGTTTGGAGGACAAAACATCACAAGTATCTTCGCACAACATAAGATCAACAATTTAACTGTTTTCCGTGGAAAGAAATCAACAGATGGATTACCAGCATATGTTTTGAATACATATATTTTAACCAGATTGGTTAAGTTAGGTGCTAGTGGATACGCTATTCATACCTTCAGTGCTTGGCCAGCTAAGATGATAAAGCCAGTGTTGATCATGAAAAGATTAATATACTGCAGAGCCCATGTAAGCGCATACATTTTTCTTCCTGTAATCACCAAAATAAAGGTAAGCTAATTATGTTGGGACAAACAAATTGCATTCGAATTCTATCCAGATAAAAAATCCCAACTGGAGCGGTAAAAAGGGAAGTGGTGTCCAAATGGCAAACAAGTAGATTAGAGAGGTACTATGTATCTTTGACCCAAGGTCTCAACAACCACAACATGCACTCTACAACTAGGACATATGGGTGTCCTCAAAATCAAATAGAGCAAACTCCAGTTTATTAAACGTTACGTCTATCTCATTAGAATGTGGGGATAGAGTGTATGAATATGTACCATATATATGTCCAGCAAGATCTCTGTATCTAATATGGCGTTTCCCACCAATTTCATGAAGGCGACCAAGCAGAGCATTTGCATACATCGAGATTGCAGCAGCCAGGATCAAGCCGCATGTTCCACCAATCCAGCCCAAAGGGACCATAATCGACCCAGAGTATCCAAGAACATATGCACTATTGACCCCTGTTGTCAGAACAAATCCAACTTGATACCAAGGATCTGAAAACGAGCAGAATCTTCCGTGAGTTAAACAGTCACAGATACAAGAACTGCATTCAGAAGAAAACGATTAATGCGCATAACATTTTAAGGTTCTGAACCCAGATCGGAGGAAGCAGTGGGACGGGCCATCACCAAAAATGCAGATTAAATCAGCATTTATTTTTTATTTTTTGTCTTCTCATGATCAAAGTATTATGAATGTAAAAACCCTTGGAGCGTTACAGAAATCAGTTGGGTTAACATGGTATTAGTTTGATAGCAGAAGATACTATTGATAGGCATTTGAGTTGATGGCAACAGAGTGATTAAGATGCAGAGGGAGTATCAGATTCACATAGCCAACAAGCAGTTTGGTGAGCTATCCTTGTTGTTATCATGGAGGGAAGAGTGAGGTAGAAATGGTTACCAACGCTAATCTGGTGGGCCGTATCATCAGAAACGTCGAGCCTGTCGACCTTTTCATCATCGGCCATCTTGCAGGGCAGCAGCGGCGCCCTGTCCGTGTCCCCTGAGCCAGGCAAGCAAGAGGAGGAAGAGGTTGACGCCCAGGAAGAAGAAGCGGGGGGAGAAGAGTTGGAGAGTGCTTCCTCGTCGTGCTGTTGCTGCTGCCGCTTCGTGGCCTATAAAAAGGAAGCCGCAGACGTCAGAAAAGTAGCATGCGACAACTGAATTTGGGGATTTTCTTTCTTCTAAGAGAGAAAAACTTGATTAATTTCTCATTTTCACTCCACATCCATAAAAAAAACATGCATATCTATATTAATAACCTATTAAATTCCTCCTTTGTAGTACTACACATGATCCATAGCACAGTTTGTGGAAAATAATAAAAGTAGCACTCCATGTCAGAATATTAATAATGATCACAACAATAATAATAACAACAATATCAGTAATAATAATAATACAAGTAATCTTTCTGAAAAAACAATAATACAACACCTGCTACTCGGCTATTACATACTAATAATAATTATTCGTAATAATTATTATTATTGAAGAGATCAATCCATGTCAGAATAAAGGCATTAGTCCATTCATCCGATTCTGTAGCAGAATAGGTTCGTTCGTTCTGTGCGCCGAGCTATCTACTATGTAATAATCTAGTAAAAGTAGTGGAAAGGGGGGAAGGAAAGAAAGAGAATCCCCACTCACATCCATCTGAAAGGCAGCCGGGCGGGGGCGGGGCGGGGCGGGACTTCCTTTTGGATTTGTTGTTAATGCCTTCCTCCTTTGAATTCAATCTGAAGAAGAAAAAAGAGAATGGGATGGAATGGAATCGATCCCCTCCGCCTCCCCCTCCCCACTAACACCACCCCTTTAATTCTCCGCCGACGGTGCCGGCTATGATGATTGATGGCAGCAGCTGCGGCAGAGGGTTGAGAGTTGAGATTAGAATAGGGCCGCGGCAGCAGCAACCGCTCGTCGTAGCTGGCTAGTGCTGCACCGCCGCGGCTCTACCTAGGTAGCTAGTGCTGTATAATAAAGCCGAAGGGGAGGGGGAGGGGGCGGGGGCGGGGGAGGAAGAATAGGAGGGAGGTTGTGCCCGTCTACTGGACTCTCCGTTTGTTTATCACAAGACCGCAAGGAAGATCGAGTCGAGTTGGTCGAGAAGACTCCTTCACGCTCGGCCGCAGCAGCGAGCGAAACCAATCCCGCGCAAGACTTCAGTTTCTACCAGGTCCCGCTACCTGATACTTTTGCGCGCGTACAGATGCTGAAGCCACTTTCCAAATTAGGCAACGTACCAGCAAGCAGTTAGTAGTTTGTTACGGCGAAAAAAATCCCAACATCACTTATCGTTATGTATATCTATATATCTACTATCTACTACTCCTACGAGAGGGATTTTTATCTCCCTACAACTTTTTTTTTCGCGAATACGCGGAAGCGTATCATTTTATTGATAGGAAGGGAAGCGGGAGAGTACATGGGATCAAATTACACAAGCGTAATCGGGTCTAAGTTTTTTTTTTAAGGCAAGACCACGAATTTTATTACTCAATATCAAAGTTTACATGTATCTTGTTCGGATCAAAAGGTTGACCCAACCAAGTATGTCTTCCAATACCTAGAGTAGCAGCGTGTTTTGCGAGGCAATGAGCCTCAAAATTGAAATTTCTATGCTCATGAACTAAAATACACTTGTCAAGCATATTCTTCCGATCTATGAACTCTTTGATGATTGCACCATATGGACCAGCTGCTTCTTGTTCTATGTTCTTGATCACCTCTTGACTATCCGCGTCTAAAACAACATTTCTCAGTGTGAGGTCTTCAGCTAGTGCTATACCCTCTCGGCAAGCTAGAGCTTCCATTATAGCCGGATTTGATATATTCTCCACCACAATAGTTGAGGCTCCAATGTATGTTCCTTGTTCCGTCCCGCAGATCGCAGCAGCTGCTGCCTTTCTTCCGAATCTACTGAAAGCTCCATCCACGTTTATTTTTGAACACCCCCCAGAAGGCGGGATCCATCTCTGAGTCCTGTCACGAGGCGGGACTGGGCCTGGGAGCCTTGGAGTCTTGATTGACTCAAGCTCTGCTATAAAGGATAACACAAACTGTTCGATGGAGCGTGGGCTCTGAAAAATGCTTTCGTGGATAGCTTTCCGTCTCGCATACCAGATTGCCCAAAGTGTAACTATCACCCTTATGAACTCTTCATGCGGTAGTAGACCATTCATCTCAAAAAGCCAGTTTTTTCAGTGCATGTCGCCATGCTCTCTGTGATGCTCTCGTCGCACAGTGCCCAAGTGCATCTTGATGTAGTACAATCCAGTAAATAGTGCCACCAAGAGTCCTCACATCCACAAAGAGCACATCAGCTTGAATTTGATATGTGCCGGTGTTGAAGGAGATCTGCGGATGGCAAAGATTGTTGTGCCAACCTCCAAACAAAAATTTTGAGTTTCGATGGTATTAATAGGTTCCAGAGCTTTGTCCATGACTGAGCAATTTCATGATTATCAGAAGATCCCGGGATCCCATCTAACCAGTTCTCTCTTCTGGTTTTTGTGTCAACGAGCATCCGATATGCAGACCACACTGTAAAAATGCCATTGCGCTCAAAGTGCCATGCCCAAAAATCAGAGATGCTCTTTGTACATAACGGTGTGCCTAAGATAGCCACAGCATCCATTGGCAGAAAGACTTGTCGAATAAGATTGGTATTCCATCTTGCCTCCAAAGGTAGTAACAGTTCATGTACCATTGTTGGAGGAGTCAGCATAATTGGCAGCAAGGGCCGCAAAAGTGGTTCTCTCGGGATCCAATTGCAATCCCAGATTGGTGTTGTTTGACCATTTCCTATTCTGTGAATCAGTCCCTGTTTAAGCACTTCCCTGCCATCCAGAATAGCATGCCAAATCTGCGAAGGGTTGGCTCCAAGCTGAGCTTCAAGAATGGGAGATTCTGGGAAATAAACCGCCTTAAGTATGCGTGCACTCAAGGACGAGGGCTCCTGTAAGAGACGCCGAGATTGTTTTGAAGGAAATATGCCCTAGAGGCAATAATAAAGTTATTATTTATTTCCTCATATCATGATAAATGTTTATTATTCATGCTAGAATTGTATTAACCGGAAACATGATACATGTGTGAATACATAGACAAACATATAGTCACTAGTATGCCTCTACTTGACTAGCTCATTAATCAAAGATGGTTATGTTTCCTAACCATAGACATGTGTTGTCATTTGATTAATGGGATCACATTATTAGGAGAATGATGTGATTGACATGACCCATTCCGTTAGCCTAGCACTTGATCGTTTAGTATACTGCTATTGCTTTCTTCATGACTTATACAAAGTCCCTACAACTATGAGATTATGCAACTCCCGTTTACCGGAGGAACACTTTGTGTGATACCAAATGTCACAACGTAACTGGGTGATTATAAAGGTGCTCTACAGGTGTCTCCGAAGGTACATGTTGGGTTGGCATAATTCGAGATTAGGTTTTGTCACTCCGATTGTCGGAGAGGTATCTCTGGGCCCTCTCGGTAATACTCATCACCTAAGCCTTGCAAGCATTATAACTAATGAGTTAGTTATGAGATGATGTATTACGGAACGAGTAAAGAGACTTGCCGGTAACGAGATTGAACTAGGTATTAGATACCGACGATCAAATCTCGAGCAAGTAACATACCGATGACAAAGGGAACAACGTATGTTGTTATGTGGTTTGACCGATAAAGATCTTCGTAGAATATGTAGGAACCAATATGGGCATCCAGGTCCCGCTATTGGTTATTGACCGAGAATGGTTCTAGGTCATGTCTACATAGTTCTCGAACCCGTAGGGTCCGCACGCTTAACGTTACGATGACAGTTTTATTATGAGTTTATAAGTTTTGATGTACAAAAGTTTGTTCGGAGTCCCGGATGTGATCACGGACATGACGAGGAGTCTCGAAATGGTCGAGACATAAAGATTGATATATTGGAAGCCTATGTTTGGACATCGGAATGGTTCCGGGTGAGATCGGCATTTTACCGGAGTACTGGGAGGTTACCGAAACCCCCCGGGGGGTTATTGGGCCTACATGGGCCTCGAGGGAGAAGAGGGAAGGAGCTAGGAGGGGGCCGCGCGCCCCTCCCCTTCCTAGTCCGAATAGGATAAGGGAAGGGGGGCGGCGCCCCCCCTTTCCTTCCTCTCTTCCTCCTCTTTCCCCCCTTCTCCTACTCCTACTTGGAAAGAAGGGAGTCCTACTCCCGGTGGGAGTAGGACTCCCCCCTTGGCGCGCCCTCCTTGGCCGGCCGCCTCCTCCCCCCTGGCTCCTTTATATACGGGGGCGGGGGGGGCACCCCATAGACACACAAGTTGATCTACGGATCGTTCATTAGCCGTGTGCGGTGCCCCCTTCCACCATATTCCACCTCGGTCATATCATCGCGGAGTTTAAGCGAAGCCCTGCGCCGGTAGAACATCATCATCGTCACCACGCCATCGTGCTGACGGAACTCATCTCCGGAGCTTCGCTGGATCGGAGGCCGGAGATCGTCATCGAGCTGAACGTGTGCTGAACTCGGAGGCCCCATACGTTCGGTGCTTGAATCGGTCGGATCGTGAAGACGTACGACTACATCAACCGCGTTGTGCTAACGCTTCCGCTTACGGTCTATGAGGGTACGTGTACGAACACTCTCCCCTCTCGTTGCTATGCCATCAGCATGATCTTGCGTGTGCGTAGGAATTTTTTTGAAATTACTACGTTCCCCAACAGTGGCATCCGAGCCTAGGTTTTATGCGTTGATGTTGTATGCACGAGTAGAACACAAGTGAGTTGTGGGCGATACAAGTCATACTGCTTACCAGCATGTCATACTTTGGTTCGGCGGTATTGTTGGATGAAGCGGCCCGGACCGACATTACGCGTACGCTTACGCGAGACTGGTTCTACCGACGTGCTTTGCACACAGGTGGCTGCCTGGTGTCAGTTTCTCCAACTTTAGTTGAACCGAGTGTGGCTACGCCCGGTCCTTGCGAAGGTTAAAACAGCACCAACTTGACGAACTATCGTTGTGGTTTTTGATGTGTAGGTAAGAACGGTTCTTGCTCAGCCCGTAGCAGCCACGTAAAACTTGCAACAACAAAGTAGAGGATGTCTAACTTGTTTTTGCAGGGCATGTTGTGATGTGATATGGCCAAGACGTGATGCTATATTTTATTGTATGAGATGATCATGTTTTGTAACCGAAGTTATCGGCAACTGGCAGGAGCCATATGGTTGTCACTTTATTGTATGAAATGCAAACGCCCTGTAATTGCTTTACTTTATCACTAAGTGGTAGCAATAGTCGTAGAAGCAATAGGTGGCGTAAACGACAACGATGCTACGATGGAGATCAAGGTGTCACGCCAGTGACGATGGTGATCACGACGGTGCTTCGGAGATGGAGATCACAAGCACAAGATGATGATGGCCATATCATATCACTTATATTGATTGCATGTGATGTTTATCCTTTATGCATCTTATCTTGCTTTGATTGATGGTAGCATTTTAAGATGATCTCTCACTAAAATTATCAAGAAGTGTTCTCCCTGAGTATGCACCGTTGCCAAAGTTCGTCGTGCCCAGACACCACGTGATGATCGGGTGTGATAAGCTCTACGTCCATCTACAACGGGTGCAAGCCAGTTTTGCACACGCGGAATACTCAGGTTAAACTTGACGAGCCTAGCATATGCAGATATGGCCTCGGAACACAGAGACCAAAAGGTCGAGCGTGAATCATATAGTAGATATGATCAACATAGTGATGTTCACCATTGAAAACTACTCCATCTCACGTGATGATCGGTTATGGTTTAGTTGATTTGGATCACGTAATCACTTAGATGACTAGAGAGATGTCTGTCTAAGTGGGAGTTCTTAATTAATATGGTTAATTGAACTTAAATTTATCATGAACTTAGTACCTGATAATATTTTGCTTGTCTATGTTTGTTTGTAGATAGATGGCTCGTGCTGTTGTTCCATTGAATTTTAATGCGTTCCTTGAGAAAGCAAAGTTGAAAGATGATGGTAGCAATTACACGGACTGGGCCCGTAACCTGAGGATTATCCTCATTGCTGCACAGAAGAGTTACGTCCTGGAAGCACCGCTGGGTGCCAGGCCTGCTGCTAATGCAACTGACGATGTTAAGAACGTCTGGCAGAGCAAAGCTGATGACTACTCTATAGTTCAGTGTGCCATGCTTTACGGCTTAGAACCGGGCCTTAAACGACGTTTTGAACGTCATGGAGCATATGAGATGTTCCAGGAGTTGAAGTTAATATTTCAAGCAAATGCCCGGATTGAGAGATATGAAGTCTCCAATAAGTTCTACAGCTGCAAGATGGAGGAGAATAGTTCTGTCAGTGAGCATATACTCAAAATGTCTGGGTATAATAATCACTTGATTCAACTGGGAGTTAATCTTCCGGATGATAGCGTCATTGATAGAATTCTCCAATCACTGCCACCAAGCTACAAGAGCTTTATGATGAACTATAATATGCAAGGGATGAACAAGACTATTCCCGAGCTCTTCGCAATGCTAAAAGCTGCGGAGGTAGAAATCAAGAAGGAGCATCAAGTGTTGATGGTCAACAAGACCACTAGTTTCAAGAAAAAGGGCAAAGGGAAGAAGAAGGGGAACTTCAAGAAGAACAGTAAGCAAGTTGTTGCTCAAGAGAAGAAACCCAAGTGTGGACCTAAGCCTGAAACTGAGTGCTTCTACTACAAGCAGACTGGTCACTGGAAGCGGAACTGCCCCAAGTATTTGGCAGATAAGAAGGATGGCAAAGTAAACAAAGGTATATGTGATATACATATTATTGATGTGTACCTAACTAGAGCTCGTAGTAGCACCTGGGTATTTGATATTGGTTCTGTTGCTAATATTTGCAACTCGAAACAGGGACTACGGAATAAGCGAGCACTGGCCAAGGATGAGGTGACGATGCGCGTGGGAAACGGTTCCAAAGTCGATGTGATCGCGGTCGGCACGCTACCTCTACATCTACCTTCGGGATTAGTTTTAGACCTGAATAATTGTTATTTGGTGCCAGCGTTGAGCATGAACATTATATCTGGATCTTGTTTGATGCGAGACGGTTATTCATTTAAATCAGAGAATAATGGTTGTTCTATTTATATGAGTAATATCTTTTATGGTCATGCACCCTTGAAGAGTGGTCTATTTTTATTAAATCTCGATAGTAGTGATACACATATTCATAGTGTTGAAACCAAAAGATGCAGAGTTGATAACGATAGTGCAACTTACTTGTGGCACTGCCGTTTGGGTCATATCGGTGTAAAGCGCATGAAGAAACTCCATACTGATGGACTTTTGGAATCACTTGATTATGAATCACTTGGTACTTGCGAAACGTGCCTTATGGGCAAGATGACTAAAACTCCGTTCTCCGGAACTATGGAGCGAGCAACTGATTTGTTGGAAATCATACATACTGATGTTTGTGGTCCAATGAATGTTGAGGCTCGCGGCGGGTATCGTTATTTTCTCACCTTCACAGATGATTTGAGCAGATATGGGTATATCTACTTGATGAAACACAAGTCTGAAACATTTGAAAAGTTCAAAGAATTTCAGAGTGAAGTGGAAAATCATCGTAACAAGAAAATAAAGTTTCTACGATCTGATCGTGGAGGAGAATATTTGAGTTACGAGTTTGGCCTACACTTGAAACAATGTGGAATAGTTTCGCAACTCATGCCACCTGGAACACCACAACGAAATGGTGTGTCCGAACGTCGTAATCGTACTTTACTTGATATGGTGCGATCTATGATGTCTCTTACTGATTTACCGCTATCGTTTTGGGGTTATGCTTTAGAGACGGCCGCATTCACGTTAAATAGGGCACCATCAAAATCCGTTGAGACGACGCCTTATGAACTGTGGTTTGGCAAGAAACCAAAGTTGTCGTTTCTTAAAGTTTGGGGATGCGATGCTTATGTGAAGAAACTTCAACCAGATAAGCTCGAACCCAAATCGGAGAAATGTGTCTTCATAGGATACCCAAAAGAGACTGTTGGGTACACCTTCTATCACAGATCCGAAGGCAAGACATTCGTTGCTAAGAATGGATCCTTTCTAGAGAAGGAGTTTCTCTCGAAAGAAGTGAGTGGGAGGAAAGTAGAACTTGATGAGATAACCGTATCTACTCCCTTATTGGAAAGTAGTTCATCACAAGAACCGGTTCCTGTGACAACTACACCAATTAGTGAGGAAGCTAATGATAATGATCATGAAACTTCAGATCAAGTTTCTACTGAACCTCGTAGGTCTACCAGAATAAGATCCGCACCAGAGTGGTACGATAATCCTATTCTGGAAGTCATGTTACTTGACCATGATGAACCTACGAACTATGAGGAAGCGATGATGAGCCCAGATTCTGCAAAATGGCTAGAAGCTATGAAATCTGAGATGGGATCCATGTATGAAAACAAAGTATGGACTTTGGTTGACTTGCCCGATGATCAGCAAGCCATTGAGAATAAATGGATCTTTAAGAAGAAGACTGACGTTGATGGTAATGTAACTGTCTATAAAGCTCGACTTGTTGCAAAAGGTTTTCGACAAGTTCAAGGGGTTGACTACGATGAGACTTTCTCACCCGTAGCGATGCTTAAGTCTGTCCGAATCATGTTAGCTATTGCTGCATTTCATGATTATGAAATTTGGCAAATGGATGTCAAGACTGCATTCTTGAATGGATTTCTAGAAGAAGAGTTGTATAAGATGCAGCCGGAAGGTTTTGTTGATCCAAAAGGTGCTAACAACGTGTGCAAGCTCCAGCGTTCCATTTATGGACTGGTGCAAGCATCTCGGAGTTGGAATAAACGTTTTGATAGTGTGATCAAAGCATATGGTTTTATACAGACTTTTCGAGAAGCCTGTATTTACAAGAAAGTGAGTGGGAGCTCTGTAGCATTTCTAATTTTATATGTAGATGACATATTATTAATTGGAAATGATATAGAATTTCTGGATAGCATAAAGGGATACTTGAATAAAAGTTTTTCAATGAAAGACCTCGGTGAAGCTGCTTACATATTGGGCATCAAGATCTATAGAGATAGATCAAGACGCTTAATAGGACTTTCACAAAGCACATACCTTGACAAAATTTTGAAAAAGTTCAAAATGGATCAGGCAAAGAAAGGATTCTTGCCTGTGCTACAAGGTGTGAAGTTGAGTCAAACTCAATGCCTGACCACAGCAGAAGATAGAGAGAAAATGAAAAATGTTCCCTATGCTTCAGCCATAGGCTCTATCATGTATGCAATGCTGTGTACCAGACCTGACGTATGCTTAGCAATAAGCTTGGCAGGAAGGTACCAAAGTAATCCAGGAGTGGATCACTGGACAGCGGTCAAGAACATCCTGAAATACCTGAAAAGGACTAAGGATATGTTTCTCGTATATGGAGGTGACAAAGAGCTAGTCATAAATGGTTACGTCGATGCAAGCTTTGACACTGATCCGGACGATTTGAAATCGCAAACCGGATACGTGTTTTTATTAAACGGTGGAGCTGTAAGTTGGTGCAGTTCTAAACAAAGCGTCGTGGCGGGATCTACATGTGAAGCGGAGTACATAGCTGCTTCGGAAGCAGCAAATGAAGGAGTCTGGATGAAGGAGTTCATTTCCGATCTAGGTGTCATACCTAGTGCATCGGGACCAATGAAGATCTTCTGTGACAATACTGGTGCAATTGCCTTGGCAAAGGAATCCAGATTTCACAAGAGGACCAAGCACATCAAGAGACGCTTCAATTCCATTCGGGACCAAGTCCAAGTGGGAGACATAGAGATTTGCAAGATACATACGGATCTGAATGTTGCAGACCCGTTGACTAAGCCTCTCTCACGAGCAAAACATGATCAGCACCAAGAATCCATGGGTG
Source organism: Triticum timopheevii (assembly GCA_963921465.1). Taxonomy (NCBI): domain Eukaryota; kingdom Viridiplantae; phylum Streptophyta; class Magnoliopsida; order Poales; family Poaceae; genus Triticum; species Triticum timopheevii. Next base: position 354,976,538 of record OY997264.1, read on the forward strand.
TTAGAATCATTACTATGTAATCTAGATTATTGACTCTAGTGCAAGTGGGAGACTGAAGGAAATATGCCCTAGAGGCAATAATAAAGTTATTATTTATTTCCTCATATCATGATAAATGTTTATTATTCATGCTAGAATTGTATTAACCGGAAACATGATACATGTGTGAATACATAGACAAACATATAGTCACTAGTATGCCTCTACTTGACTAGCTCATTAATCAAAGATGGTTATGTTTCCTAACCATAGACATGTGTTGTCATTTGATTAATGGGATCACATCATTAGGAGAATGATGTGATTGACATGACCCATTCTGTTAGCCTAGCACTTGATCGTTTAGTATACTGCTATTGCTTTCTTCATGACTTATACAAAGTTCCTACAACTATGAGATTATGCAACTCCCGTTTACCGGAGGAACACTTTGTGTGCTACCAAACGTCACAACGTAACTGGGTGATTATAAAGGTGCTCTACAGGTGTCTCCGAAGGTACATGTTGGGTTGGCATAATTCGAGATTAGGTTTTGTCACTCCGATTGTCGGAGAGGTATCTCTGGGCCCTCTCGGTAATACTCATCACCTAAGCCTTGCAAGCATTGTAACTAATGAGTTAGTTATGAGATGATGTATTACGGAACGAGTAAAGAGACTTGCCGGTAACGAGATTGAACTAGGTATTAGATACCGACGATCAAATCTCGAGCAAGTAACATACCGATGACAAAGGGAACAACGTATGTTGTTATGCGGTTTGACCGATAAAGATCTTCATAGAATATGTAGGAACCAATATGGGCATCCAGGTCCCGCTATTGGTTATTGACCGAGAATGGTTCTAGGTCATGTCTACATAGTTCTCGAACCCGTAGGGTCCGCACGCTTAACGTTACGATGACAGTTTTATTATGAGTTTATAAGTTTTGATGTACTGAAGTTTGTTCAGAGTCCCAGATGTGATCACGGACATGACGAGGAGTCTCGAAATGGTCGAGACATAAAGATTGATATATTGGAAGCCTATGTTTGGACATCGTAATGGTTCCGGGTGAAATCGGCATTTTACCGGAGTACCGGGAGGTTACCGGAACCCCCCGGGGGGTTATTGGGCCTACATGGGCCTCGAGGGAGAAGAGGGAAGGAGACAGGAGGGGGCCGCGCGCCCCTCCCCTTCCTAGTCCTAATAGGACAAGGGAAGGGGGGCGGCGCCCCCCTTTCCTTCCTCTCTTCCTCCTCTTTCCCCCCTTCTCCTACTCCTACTTGGAAAGAAGGGAGTCCTACTCCCGGTGGGAGTAGGACTCCCCCCTTGGGGCGCCCTCCTTGGCCGGCCGCCTCCTCCCCCCTGGCTCCTTTATATACGGGGGCGGGGGGGCACCCCATAGACACACAAGTTGATCTACGGATCGTTCCTTAGCCGTGTGCGGTGCCCCCTTCCACCATATTCCACCTCGGTCATATCGTCGCGTGTTTAGGCGAAGCCCTGCGCCGGTAGAACATCATCATCGTCACCACGCCGTCGTGCTGACGGAACTCATCTCCAGAGCTTCGCTGGATCGGAGGCCGGAGATCGTCATCGAGCTGAACGTGTGCTGAACTCGGAGGCCCCGTACGTTCGGTGCTTGGATCGGTCGGATCGTGAAGACGTACGACTACATCAACCGCGTTGTGCTAACGCTTCCGCTTACGGTCTACGAGGGTACGTGGACGAACACTCTCCCCTCTCGTTGCTATGCCATCACCATGATCTTGCGTGTACGTAGGATTTTTTTTGAAATTACTACGTTCCCCAACATGTTTTGCCAGTAATGAAAGGTTGAAAAGTTCCAAGTCCCTAAAACCCAAACCACCCATGAATTTTGGAGAAGCCATAACCTGCCAAGAGACCCAATGTGGTTTTTGTTTGCCCTCCTTGCTGCCCCACCAAAAGCCCCTGATCACAGAATTGATGTGTTCACAAAGGCCTCGAGGTAGACTGAAACACGCCATGGAAAAAACTGGAATTGATTGAACCACTGACTTAATTAGGATCTCTTTCCCCCTGCTGACAAAACTTTCTCCATCCATCCTTTTATTTTGTTCCAGACTCTATCCTTCAAAAATTTAAAGGTGCCATTTTTTGAGAGGCCAACATCAGTGGGCATACCTAAGTATCTTTCGTTAAGGGATTCGTTAACAACATGCAGTGAGTCCAAGTGAGCCGGAGAGAGGGGGGCAGCCCCTGCATAAGAGTTTACGGACGTCTCGAGGGAATAATGGCCGCTAGGCCCATGGAGCCAACAAAGGCCCATGTGTGAGCTTCATCGCGGATGAGTTGGGCGAGCCGCAAAGTAGATGGGTGCTCGTTGTCGAAGGTACACGTGTTGCGGTGCTTCCAAATGCTCCAAGCGACGAGGATGACAAGGGAAGCGAGGCCTTTCCGTAGACTGTTAGGGGCCGACGCCATAGAGGACGCCCACTACTCCAGGAAATCCTCGTCACCAATCGGTGCCGCCGTCATCAGCCTGCGCAGAGAGAATGTCACGCCAGATGCCACGCGAGAATGGACATCTGATGAGGAGGTGTTGCATCATCTCGGGGGCTTGATCGCAAAGCACGCACCGATCGTCGTGGGGGAGTCCGTGGCGGGAGAGGCGCTCTGCTGTCCAACATCGATCTTGTAATGCAAGCCAGGCGAAGAATTTGACCCGCAGTAGGGCCTAGGTACGCCAGGTCAGCTCGTGGTGTGGGGAGAGAGTAGAGACAACGAATAGGGTCTGTAGCATGATGCAACTGTGTACTGTCCGGAGTCCATCCAGCGGTAGGTGATGACATCGGGCGTTGTGGAAAGATTGATGTGCTGAAGGCACCTCCAGATGTCAATGTACTCAACTTTCACAGTGTCAAAACCGATGGATCTCGGATAGGGGGTCCCGAGCTGTGGATCTAGGACCAAAGGGGAACAAGGGACGATGAACACAGTGTTTACCCAGGTTCGGGCCCTCTCAAAGAGGTAAAACCCTACGTCCTGCTTGATTGTATTTGATGTATGATGTGATTACATAGTAGATCTACCTCGAGATCAGATGAGCTAAACCCTAAGTTGATGAGGTGATGGCTGTAGCTCTAGCCCTAAAGACTAAAACCGTCTGGTTTATATAAGCACCGGTAGGGTTAGGGTTACATGCGATTGGTTGCAAGGAAGGAAAGATCCTGGCTAATCCCGGCTTGGAGGGCACACCACGACTCCAAAGATTCCTTATTCGTCCATGGATCCGTACTCTGGCTTGGGCCCATAGAGCCCACCAGTCCGGCCCACATGTAAAGGGTCGGTGATACGTCCATTTTGCATCATGCTTTTATATCAATATTTATTGCATTATGGGCTGTTATTACACATTATATCTCAATACTTATGGCTATTCTCTCTTATTTTACAAGGTTTACCATGAAGAGGGGGAATGCCGGCAGCTGGAATTCTGGCTGGAAAAGGAGCAAACATTGGAAACCTATTCTGCACTGCTCCAAAAATCTTGAAACTCCACGAAACATGTTTTTGGAATTAATAAGAATTATTGAGCGAAAGAAATACATCAGGGGGCCCACACCCTGGCCAGGAGGGTGGGGGGCGCTCCCCCACCCCCTACTGGGCGCGCCCCTATCTCCTGGGCCCCCTGGTGGGCCTCCGATGTCCATCTTCTGCTATATGAGAGCTTTTACCCTGGAAAAAATTGTGGGCAAGCTTACGGGACGAAACTCCGCCGCCACGAGGCGGAACCTTGGCGAAACCAATCTAGGGCTCCGGCGGAGCTGTTCTGCCGGGGACACTTCCCTCCGGGAGGGGGAAATCATCACCAACGTCATCACCAACGATCCTCTCATCGGGAGGGGGTCAATCTCCATCAACATCTTCACCAGCACCATCTCCTCTCAAAACCCTAGTTCATCTCTTGTATCCAATCTTGTATCAAAACCACAAATAGGTACATGTGGGTTGCTAGTAGTGTTGATTACTCCTTGTAGCTGATGCTAATTAGTTTACTTGGTGGAAGATCATATGTTCAGATCCTTTATGCATATTATTACTCCTCTGATTATGAACATGAATATGCTTTGTGAGTAGTTACGTTTGTTCCTGAGGACATGGGTGAAGTCTTGCTATTAGTAGTCATGTGAATTTGGTATTCGTTCGATATTTTGATGAGATGTATGTTGTCTTTTCCTCTAGTGGTGTTATGTGAACGTCGACTACATGAAACTTCACCATTATTTGGGCCTAGAGGAAGGCATTGGGAAGTAATAAGTAGATGATGGGTTGCTAGAGTGACAGAAGCTTAAACCCTAGTTTATGCGTTGCTTCGTTAGGGGTTGATTTGGATCCATATGTTCAATGATGTGGTTAGGTTTACCTTCATACTTCTTTTGTAGCTGCGGATGCTTGCAGTAGGGGTTAATCATAAGTGGGATGCTTGTACAAGTAAGGGCAGTACCCAAGCACCGGTCCACCCACACATCAAATTATCAAAGTACCGAACGCGAATCATATGAACGTGATGAAAACTAGCTTGACGATAATTCCCATGTGTCCTCGGGAGCTCCGTTCTCATTATTAGAAATTGTCCAGGATTATCCTTTGCTACATAAAGGATTGGGCCACCTTGCTGCACTTTATTTACTCTATTTACTTGTTACTCGTTACTATTTATCTTATCACAAAACTATCTGTTACCTATAATTTCAGTGCTTGCAGAGAAAACCTTACTGAAAACCGCTTATCATTTCCTTCTGCTCCTCGTTGGGTTCGACACTCTTACTTATCGAAAGGACTATGATAGATCCCCTACACTTGTGGGTCATCAAGACTCTTTTCTGGTGCCGTTGCCGGGGAGTGTAGCGCTTTTGGTGAGTGGAACTTGGTAAGGAAACATTTATATAGTGTGCTGAAATTTTCTGTTACTTGTCACTATGGAAACTAATCCTTTGAGGGGCTTGTTCGGGGTATCTTCACCCCGACCAGAAGAGCAAAGAGTTGCTCCTCAACCTACTGAACTTTATGAAAATATTTACTTTGAAATTCCTTCGGGTATGATAGAGAAACTGCTAGCTAATCCATTTGCAGGAGATGGAACATTGCATCCCGATTTACACCTTATGTTTGTGAATGAAGTCTGTGGATTATTTAAGCTTGCAGGTATCCCCGATGATGTTGTCAAAAGGAAGGTCTTCCCTTTATCTTTGAAGGGAGATGCATTGACATGGTATAGACTATGTGATGATACGAGATCTTGGAATTATAAGCGATTGAAGTTGGAATTTCACCAGAAGTTCTATCCTATGCATCTTGTTCATCGTGATCGTAATTACATACATAATTTCTGGCCTCGCGAAGGAGAAAGCATCGCTCAAGCTTGGGGGAGGCTTAAATCAATGTTATATTCATGCCCCAATCATGAGCTCTCCCGGGAAATGATTATTCAAAATTTTTATGCTCGGCTTTCTCTCAATGCTTTTCGTGGATTTAGCACTAAGTATGGACTTGACTCTGAGATAGTAGCTTCTTTCTGTGAATCTTTTGCTACTCATGTTGATCTCCCTAAAGAGAAGTGGTTTAAATATAATCCTCCTGTTGAAGTGAAAGTAGTTGCACCTATTACAGTTGAAGAAAAGACTATCACCTATAGTGATCCTATTGTTCCTACTACTTATGTTGAGAAACCTCCTTTTCCTGTTAGGATAAAGGATCATGCTAAAACTTTGACTATTGTTCGTAAGAGTAATACTAGGACTTATACACCTCCTGAGCAAATCAATGTTGAACCTAGTATTGCTATTGTTAAAGATCTCTTGGATGATGATTTAGATGGGCTTGTTATTTATTTCTGTGATGAATCTGCTAATATTGCTAGACTAGACACTAAGATACATAGACCTGTCGTAGGCATGCCTATTATTTCTGTTAAAATAGGAGATCATTGTTATCATGGCTTATGTGATATGGGTGCTAGTGCTAGTGCAATACCTTATACCTTATATCAAGAAATTATGCATGACATTGCACCCGTTGAATTAGAAGACATTGATGTTACCATTAAGCTTGCTAATAGGGATACCATTAAACCAGTTGGGATAGTTCGAGATGTTAAAGTCTTGTGTGGGAAGGTTAAATACCCTGCTGATTTTCTTGTTCTTGGTTCCCCACAAGATGATTTTTGTCCCATTATTTTTGGTAGACCCTTCTTGAATACAGCTAGTGCTAAGATTGATTGTGAAAAAGATACTGTCACCGTTGACTTAGATGGTATGTCTCATGAGTTTAATTTTGCTAAGTTTCGTAGAAAACCTCGTAATAGGGAACCACCTAGTAAGGATGAGATTATTGGTCTTGCTTCCATTGCTGTGCCTCCTACTGATCCGTTAGAACAATATTTGCTAGACCATGAAAATGATATGTTTATGAAGGAAAGAAGGGAAATAGATGAAGTGTTCCTTAAACAGGAACCTGTGCTGAAACATAATCTTCCCGTTGAAATTCTTGGGGATCCCCCTCCACCCAAGGGTGATCCCGTGTTTGAACTAAAATCATTACCTGTTAATCTTAAGTATGCTTATCTTGATGAAAAGTAAATATATCCTGTTATTATTAGTGCTAACCTTTCAGAGCAACAAGAAGAAAGATTATTGAAAACTCTGAAGAAGCACCGAGCAGCTATTGGATATACTCTGGATGATCTTAAGGGTATTAGTCCCACATTATGCCAACACAAAATTACAGTGGAGAAAGATGCCAAACTAGTTAGAGATCATCAACGACGACTAAATCCCAAGATGAAAGAAGTGGTAAGAAAGGAGATACTAAAGCTCCTTGAGGCAGGTATAATTTATCCTGTTGCTGATAGTGAATGGGTAAGCCTTGTCCATTGTGTTCCTAAAAAGGGAGGTATTACCGTTGTTCCTAATGATAAAGATGAATTGATCCCGCAAAGAATTATTACAGGTTATAGGATGGTAATTGATTTCCGTAAGTTAAATAAAGCTACTAAGAAAATCATTACCCTTTATCTTTTATTGATCAAATGCTAGAAAGACTATCCAAACACACACATTTCTGCTTTCTAGATGGTTATTCTGGTTTCTCTCAGATACATGTGTCAGCGAAGGATCAATCTAAAACTACTTTTACTTGCCCTTTTGGTACTTTTGCTTATAGACGTATGCCTTTTGGTTTATGTAATGCACCTGCTACCTTTCAAAGATGCATGATGGCTATATTCTCTGATTTTTGTGAAAAGATTTGTGAGGTATTCATGGATGACTTCTCCATTTATGGATCCTCTTTTGATGATTGTTTGAGCAACCTTGATCGAGTTTTGCAGAGATGCGAAGACACTAGTCTCGTCCTGAATTGGGAAAAGTGTCACTTTATGGTTAATGAAGGCATTGTCTTGGGGCACAAGATCTCCAAGAGAGGTATTGAAGTTGATAAAGCCAAAGTTATGCTATTGAAAAGATGCCATGTCCCAAGGACATAAAAGGTATAAGAAGTTTCCTTGGTCATGCCTGTTTTTATAGGAGGTTCATTAAGGACTTTTCTAAAATCTCTAGGCCTCTGACTAATTTATTGCAAAAAGATATTCCTTTTGTCTTTGATGATGATTGTGTAGAAGCATTTGAAATACTTAAGAAAGCTTTGATTACTGCACCTATTGTTCAGCCACCTGATTGGAATTTACCTTTTGAAATTATGTGCGATGCTAGTGATTATGCTGTAGGTGCTGTTCTAGGGCAAAGAGTTGATAAGAAATTGAATGTTATCCAATATGCTAGTAAGACCCTTGATACTGCCCAGAGAAATTATGCTACTACTGAAAAAGGGTTCTTAGCAGTTGTGTTTGCATGTGATAAGTTTAGACCTTATATTGTTGATTCCAAAGTTACTATTCACACTGATCATGCTGCTATTAAATATCTTATGGAAAATAAAGATGCTAAGCCTAGACTCATTAGATGGGTTCTCCTGCTCCAAGAATTTGATTTGCATATTATTGATAGAAAGGGAGCTGAGAACCCCGTTGCAGACAACTTGTCTAGGTTAGAGAATGTTCTTGATGACCCACTGCCTATTGATGATAGCTTTCCTGATGAACAATTAGCGGTCATTAATGCTTCTCGTACTGCTACTTGGTATGCTGGTTATGCTAATTACATTTTTGCTAAATTTATACCTCCTAGTTTCACATACCAGCAAAAGAAAAAGTTCTTTTATGATTTAAGACATTACTTTTGGGATGATCCACACCTTTATAAAGAAGGAGTAGATGGTGGACGTTGTGTGCCTGAGCATGAACTGGAACAGATCCTACGCAAGTGTCACTCTGAATCTTATGGAGGACACCACGCTGGAGATAGAACTGCACACAAGGTACTACAATCTGGCTTTTATTGGACCACTCTCTTCAAAGATGCTCATAAGTTTGTCTTATCTTGTGATGAATGTCAAAGAATAGGTAACATTAGTAGACGTCAAGAAATGCCTATGAATTATTCTCTTGTTATTGAACCATTTGATGTCTGGGGCTTTGATTATATGGGACCTTTTCCTGCCTCTAATGGTTATTCACATATTTTAGTTGCTATTGATTACGTTACTAAGTGGGTAGAAGCTATTCCAACTAGTAGTGCTGATCATAACACTTCTATTAAAATGCTTAAAGAAGTTATTTTTCCGAGGTTTGGAGTCCCTAGATATCTTATGACTGATGGTGGCTCACATTTTATTCATGGTGCTTTCCGTAAGATGCTTGCTAAGTATGATGTCAATCATAGAATCGCATCTCCTTATCATCCGCAGTCTAGTGGTCAAGTAGAGTTGAGCAATAGAGAGCTCAAATTAGTTTTGCAAAAGACTGTGAATAGATCTAGAAAGAATTGGTCCAAAAAACTTGATGATGCATTATGGGCCTATAAAACTGCATACAAAAATCCTATGGGTATGTCTCCTTATAAGATGGTTTATGGAAAAGCGTGTCATTTACCTCTTGAAATTGAACATAAAGCATATTTGGCTATTAAAGAGCTCAACTATGACTTCAAACTTGCCAGTGAGAAGAGGTTGTTTGAAATTAGCTCACTCGATGAATGGAGAACCCAAGCATATGAGAATGCCAAGCTATTCAAAGAAAAAGTCAAACGCTGGCATGATAAAAGGATACAAAAGCGTGAGTTTAACGTAGGAGATTATGTGTTATTATTCAACTCTCATTTAAGATTTTTTGCAGGAAAACTTCTCTCTAAATGGGAAGGTCCTTACGTTATCGAGGAGGTCTATCGTTCTGGTGCCATAAAAATCAACAACTGCGAAGGCACAAGTCCAAGGGTGGTAAATGGTCAAAGAATTAAACATTATATTTCAGGTAATCCTATCAATGTTGAAACTAATATTATTGAAACCGTAACCCCTGAGGAATACATAAGGGACACTTTCCAGAACGTTCCAGACTCCGAAAAGGAATAGGTATGTGGTACGATAAGTAAACCGACTCCAAAACAACTCCAAAGGCAAATTTTACCAGTTTTTGAATATTTAAAATTTTTAGGAAGAAAGAAGTAGTCCGAAAGGGACACGAGGCCCCCACGAGAGTGGAGGGCGTGCCCCCCTCTCCTGGGTGCGCCCCCTGTCTCGTGGACACCTCGTGTACCTCCTAGACTCCGTTTTCTTGCACGTTACGTATTTTGGTCAGTAAAACTTCATTATGTATACTCCCGAAGGTTTTGACCACCGTATCACGCAAATATCCTCTATTTTCGTTTCGAGTTGTTCCCGTTGCAGAATAAAAGCAAGATGTCTTCTCAGGAGTCAGTCGGGGAGAGTCGGGTGTCTCACCCAACACCAGGTCCAGGAGCAAATAGCGATGCCTATCACTTTGGACCATCAATGGAGGATGAGATGGAGGCTGATTTGAAAAGGATAGATGCCATGTAGGAAGACCAAGAAGTCACCTCTCGTCTCCAAGCGGAATTCATGATGGGGAACTACCTAGCATGGCTATCCCAACTTCGGTCATCCCTTCCAACTTTAGATTTCTTTCTTATGAAAATATGAAAAAGAGCTTCACTTGTTCTCGAGAAGCTATGCAGCATCCTTGGGTAAAGGGAGTTTTAGCCGTTACGGGCAAGCTCCGTAAAGAGATTATGGACCTCAAAACAACAAGTCAATAAGCTCGAGGAGGAGAACCGTATCTTGAGGGGCATCATCACCAAGAAAATCATAACACCAACCGTGAAGAAGGAAACATAATCACATGGGTATGGGCACTCCCCTTGGCAACTGCCAAGCTTGGGGGAGGTGCCCCGGTATCGTATCACCATCACACTCCTATCTTTACCGTTTTATTTAGTTCGATCCTTTTAGTAGTATTTTGATCTAGTAGATTGAAGTTTTGATATCAAGTAGTTTCGAGTTTTGCTTTGTGATCTCTTTTTGTAATCGAGTCCGTGAGCTATCTATAATAAAGATTAGTGTTGAGTCAAGGGCTTTGCTATGTTGCTATGATCTTGAGAAAGTAGAAAGAATAAAAGAGTTCATATTGATCTTATGGTTAGTGATGACTTCACACATAGAAAGTATGAGGCATAAAAGTTGTTGAGAGTTGATAAACGTAGTTTTGGTCATCGTTGCAATTAATAGGAAGTGATAAGGAGAGAGGGGTTCACATATAAATATATTATCTTGGACATCTTTTATGATTGGGAGCACTCATTAAGTATGACATGCTAAAAGGGTTGACGTTGGACAAGAAAGACAACGTAATGGTTTATGTTATCGCACATCTCAGTTAAAGTATATTGTCATTGACCTTCCAAACATGTTGAGCTTGCCTTTCCCCCTCATGCTAGCCAAATTTCTTGCACCAAGTAGAGATACTACTTGTGCTTCCAAATATCCTTAAACCCAGTTTTGCCATGAGAGTCCACCATACCTACCTACGGATTGAGTAAGATCCTTCAAGTAAGTTGTCATGTTGCAAGCAATAAAAATTGCTATCCAAATATGTATGACTTATTAGTGCAGAGAAAATAAGCTTTGTATGATCTTGTTGTGGAAGTAATAAAAGCGACGGATTGCATAATAAAGGTCCACATACAAGGGGCAATATAAAGTGACGTTCTTTTGCATTAAGATTTTGTGCATCCAACCCTAAACGCACATGACAACCTCTGCTTCCCTCTGCGAAGGGCCTATCGTTTACTTTATTTTTTTACTTTATGCTTGAGTCAAGGTGATCCTCACCTTTTCCTTTTTCATTTTATCCTTTGGCAAGCTCCTCGTGTTTGAAAGATCATGATATATATATCCAATTGGATGTAAGTTAGCATGGGATATTATTGTTAACATCACCTAAAGGTGAATACGTTGGGAGGCAACACAATAAGCCCCTATCTTTCTCAGTGTCCGGCTGAAACTCCATAACCACAAGTATTGCGTGAGTGTTAGCAATTGTAGAAGACTACAAGATAGTTGAGTATGTGAACTTGCTGAAAAGCTCTATTGTTGACTCTTTCTAATGTTACGATAAATTGCAATTGCTTCAATGACTGAGATTATAGTTTGTTAGTTCTCCATGAAGTTTTTGAACCATACTTGACATTGTCAATTGATTGTTACTTCAACATAAGAAGTCATATGATAAAATCTATATATGTTGCTGTTATAAGAATGATCATGATGCCCTCATGTCCGTATTTTATTTTTATCGACACCTCTATCTCTAAACATGTGGACATATTTTTCGATTTCGGCTTCCGCTTGAGGACAAGCCAGGTCTAAGTTTGGGGGAGTTGATACGTCCATTTTGCATCATGCTTTTATATCAATATTTATTGCATTATGGGCTGTTATTACACATTATATCTCAATACTTATGGCTATTCTCTCTTATTTTACAAGGTTTACCATGAAGAGGGGGGATGCCGGCAGCTGGAATTCTGGCTGGAAAAGGAGCAAACATTGGAAACCTATTCTGCACTGCTCCAAAAATCCTGAAACTCCATGAAACATGTTTTTGGAATTAATAAGAATTATTGAGCGAAAGAAATACATCAGGGGGCCCACAGCCTGGCCAGGAGGGTGGGAGGCGTGCCCCCCCTACTGGGTGCACCCCCTGTCTCCTGGGCCCCCTGGTGGGCCTCCGATGTCCATCTTCTGCTATATGAGAGCTTTTACTCTGGAAAAATCATGGGCAAGCTTACGGGACGAAACTCCGCTGCCACGAGGCGGAACATTGGCGGAACCAATCTAGGGCTCCGGCGGAGCTGTTCTGCCGGGGACACTTCCCTCCGGGAGGGGGAAATCATCACCAACGTCATCACCAACGATCCTCTCATCGGGAGGGGGTCAATCTCCATCAACATCTTCACCAGCACCATCTCCTCTCAAAACCCTAGTTCATCTCTTGTATCCAATCTTGTATCAAAACCACAAATTGGTACATGTGGGTTGCTAGTAGTGTTGATTACTCCTTGTAGCTGATGCTAATTAGTTTACTTGGTGGAAGATCATATGTTCAGATCCTTTATGCATATTATTACTCCTCTGATTATGAACATGAATATGCTTTGTGAGTAGTTACGTTTGTTCCTGAGGACATGGGTGAAGTCTTGCTATTAGTAGTCATGTGAATTTGGTATTCGTTCGATATTTTGATGAGATGTATGTTGTCTTTTCCTCTAGTGGTGTTATGTGAACGTCGACTACATGAAACTTCACCATTATTTGGGCCTAGAGGAAGGCATTGGGAAGTAATAAGTAGATGATGGGTTGCTAGAGTGACAGAAGCTTAAACCCTAGTTTATGCGTTGCTTCGTTAGGGGTTGATTTGGATCCATATGTTCAATGATGTGGTTAGGTTTACCTTCATACTTCTTTTGTAGCTGCGGATGCTTGCAGTAGGGGTTAATCATAAGTGGGATGCTTGTACAAGTAAGGGCAGTACCCAAGCACCGGTCCACCCACACATCAAATTATCAAAGTACCGAACGCGAATCATATGAACGTGATGAAAACTAGCTTGACGATAATTCCCATGTGTCCTCGGGAGCTCCGTTCTCATTATTAGAAATTGTCCAGGATTATCCTTTGCTACATAAAGGATTGGGCCACCTTGCTGCACTTTATTTACTCTATTTACTTGTTACTCGTTACTATTTATCTTATCACAAAACTATCTGTTACCTATAATTTCAGTGCTTGCAGAGAAAACCTTACTGAAAACCGCTTATCATTTCCTTCTGCTCCTCGTTGGGTTCGACACTCTTACTTATCGAAAGGACTACGATAGATCCCCTACACTTGTGGGTCATCAGTCGGCGGCCTGAGGACCCCTTAGTCCAGGACTCCCTCGGGGACGTCATCTAGGTTGGCAGCTTCTTTGCCATCTTCTCCACGAGAGGTAGGAGAGCAGACGCCGACACCTTCCTGACCGAGAGGGGGAGGCTGAGGTATGTCACTGGGAAGGGGACGATTGCACAAGCGAGCTTAGTCCCGATGACCCCAATATGGTCCTGAGAGCACTAAATGGGGGTGGCGGAGCACTTCATGAAATTGGTATGAGGCCCAGAAGCAGCTTCGAATACATGTAGCAGTCCACGTACCGCACGAAGATCCTGAGGGTCCAGGTGGCAGAAGAGCACCACGTCATCTGCGTAAAGCAAGACACTGTAGGCCATGTGCCGATGAGTGAACCGCTGGAGAACACCCAGCCGGATAGCACGCTGGATGAGGGAGTTTAGAGCATCAACCATGGCGATGAAGAGCATCGGAGAAACGGGATCACCCTGGCAGAGCACCTTGGCATGTCGAAGAGGAGGGCCAGCCATGCCATTGATGAGGATCCGCGAGCTAGCCGTGGAGGTGAGGATCGAGACCCATTCTCTCCAACGGGGTTCGGAGCCGAGGTGGCGCAAGATGTCAAGGAGGAAAGGCCAAGATACCGAATCGAATGCCTTGGCGATGTCCAGCTTGAGGAGGACTCTCGAGGCCTAGATGTTGTGGAGTTTGTGAGCCGTTTGTTGAACAAGGATGAAGTCGTCGTTGATGCAACGGCCCGCTATGAAAGCGTTCTGATTGGAAGAAATGAGCTCACTTAGACGAGGGGCCAACCGAAGTGAAAACACCTTGGCGAATAGTTTGTCCAGAAGGTGGATGAGGCTGATCGAGCGGTAATCTACGAGAGTGGTGGCATCCCGTCTCTTGGGAAGCAGGGTGAGAAGCGCCTCATTGAGTTTCTAGAAGCCCTAACCATTAAGCGCGTAGAGCTTGGAGAAGGTCTCGCAGATGTCATCCTTGATGACACTCCAACTAGCACGCAAGATCTTGGCGGTGAAGCTGTCCGGCCCGGGCGCTTTGCCTGTCAGCAGAAGCTTTATAGCATGCCAGATCTCCGCCTCCGTGAAAGGCTGCTCCAAGTCAGAGAGGTCGAAGGAACGCTGATCGAATACCTCGAAGTTTAGGGTAAAAGTCCTAGCATTGTAGGACCCGATGATGCTCGAGAAGTGGTCATAGGCTTCCTGGGCCATGGCCGCCTCATCCGAGATGCATGCATCCCCAACATGTAGCTGGAAGATGCGGTTCTTCTACTTACGGTGGGCTGAGTGGATACAGAAGAAAGTAGAGTTGGTCTCGCCGTGCTTGAGACAAGAAAAACGTGCCTGTTGTCGTGAGATGGAGCGCTCAAGGGAGGCCAACCCGAGATAGGCGCCCTTGAGCTTACACCTTAGCCAGGCCTCGGCGGGGGAGAGCGCCCCCTTGTCCTAGGCCTCGTCCAGGTGCGCGATGAGCTCCCGCGATAGGAGGAGCTGGGTAGCGATGTCGCCCAAGGTACGGGCGCCCCAACTTTCGAGGCGGCGTGCGGTACCCTTAAGCCTAGGCAAACTTTATAATTTTCATTCAATTATAATTGCATCTCCACTAGGTGCCTAAATTAGGGCATGAACACATATTTTTATAGCAAAAGGGGCAAAAACCTTGCTGCAATAGATGTCCTATTTGCCAAAAAATACTTCAATTTTAAGACACATGTAATTTCCAGCACTAGGGCCGCTGGCACAAAACAAAAATTGCTACATAGGAAGCTACCCGCTGCACCAAACTTCCCCTTTCCTATCCCGCGCAACCATCGCACCACCTCTACGCCGCTGACGAATCCCCCCCCCCCCCCCCGCCCGATCCACCCATGCCCGTTGTTGCTGCCCGCCGTGCCACCTCCACAGTCGCACCGACCAAATCGGGTGCCACCTGTGCCCATCCCGATGCCTCACCACCTTTGCGCCACAACTGCAGTCGCGCTAACCAAATTTGTCACCGCCATGTCATGGCCACAGTGATGGAATCCGGCCTCCACCATCGCCTCGTCACCGTGTTGTGGCCGAATCGGCTGAATCCAGCCTCCACCAATGTAGCACCCCACCACAATCTGTCGTCTCGTGCTTGTCCCCATGTTGTCACTACACTGGCGCCGCCACCATGACGCCAAAGCTCAAGTCAAAGAGCAAGTCGGACTTCAAGGGCATGCGACAGCGGGACTCCAGTCACTTTGGCATGGAGTTCCAGTGCAACGATCGTCGCTACTGTCTCAACACATTCGAGACAGTCCAACTTGCCACGCAAGCCTACAACCATTATTCAAGATATCGGTTGATATTCCGATAAACCGAGCAATTTATCGCTTACGGTGTGTGACCGATAAGATAAATCGGCTGATATGCCGATAAATCAGGCCGATTTATCCATCATTGCTTACAACATCGCCTCTTGGCGGTTTGGCCGGACGCGAGAGGAGATGAACTTCCCATAGATCACAACCCAGGACAATGCGAAGTTCATTGGTCCATCAGTGATGATTGTCCCTACGAGGAGAAGAAGAGGGACATGCAAATTGTTCATGCTAAGAGTGATGTAGAAGGTATAGTGAGGTTCGCGCGTGAGAATCTATAGTATGTACAATACGAGGCAGATTCTTCTGGAAGCGAGACTATGAGAAGAAGAAGGAGGTGAAGGAGGACGAGGTTGAGCCCTTGGAAGTGATCAACTCGAGACGGAGGAGGAGGACACCATGTCGCCTTGGAACTCCATTGACACCGATTATGTGTCTGACGAGTAGGATCTTTATGTTTAGGGTGATCAAGTAGTAGTGATCTTTATGTTTTAGAGTGATCAAGTATTATGATGAACTTTATGTTTAGTGCAATGTTTGGATGTTTAAAATGTCTGAAATGAACTATGCAATATGCTTTTAGAAAAAAAATGTTTGCATGTTTGAAAGTTCCCTATTTAAGGGCAGCTATTGGAGATGGATGTTTTTTGGTGTCTAAAAACACTTTTTGGTGTTACAAATTTTACTCTAGGCCAACTTTGATGCCCTAAAATAGAGGACCTATTGAATATGCTCTTATCCTACATAACTAAGAGATTCATCCACACTAACTTATTTATCTCAACATGCAAGCATGCCATCTCACCATAGTGCCCACCTCAACATGCAATCATGCATAGAAAAGACCCATCATAACATTCAATCATGCATGTGAAAATATTTTTCATTTAATTATTCTACTTATATTAAATAATTATTATTCTAGCTATACATAATCAAATATAATAAGTAATATGTATTTTAAATTATGGTTCTCTTCATCAACCAATACTCGCCGCAACGCGGGGGTGTCCTCTAGTAGTTTTTAAGGGCGTGTTTGGTTCTCATAGCAACTTTTGCCTGAATTGCATGCTTGACCTAGTTGGGCCTAGATGAGGGAAAACTGGCAAAAAAGCAACATCTACATGTTGTTTGTTTGCGTTCATACCCTCTAGCTTGCGAGGGGCGTAATGAAGGTGGACTGTTTGGTTGCCCACTTTTTTAGGCGGAAACACAAGGCATGGTGTTTGTTTTCATGCAACATGAAACACATGTTGTCTGGCAACCTCTTCGACGAGGTGGTGAGGTTACCAGCACACAGGGGCATGTAGAACAGCCCAAAGACACACACATAGATAGCATATTAATAAAGTTCTAAACCAAAGCAAACAATTTTAAACATAGTACCACACTTAAACAAAGCAGCTTACAAGCAAAGCAGTACAGCATAGTCAATACTAAACCAGCGGGAGGAACGAAGAGTTGTCCTAGACGTTCACGGCGAAGGCGTCATCGTGCCTCCTGCACTTGGTCACCACTTCAATGCCATCGTCGTTGAAGACAATGACCTTTAGTGTGTAGGGAGTCAACAACTTGAAGGTCACCATGTACCTGATCTTGATCTGATGGACGGCGGCGAAGGTGATAAACACTAATCGAGGGTGATCCTCTACCGTTCATCAGCCTCATAGTGACCCTCCATGAGCAGTCGATGTTCGTCTTCAGCTTGAACTCCGTCGGCACGACTAGGAAGTGCTTCATGAAGTCTAGGGGCATTGGTATGCACTTGAGCTTCGGGGCAAGGATCACCTTGCATGAGTGACTTGGCCTACCCTCCTCATGGTAGTACCCATAGTTCCAGCGCTTGCCTCCAGGGGGCTCCTCTACCACGACATCGTCGTCCATGGGCGGCACCTCGGCGGTGTGCGGCACCACTTCCCAGCCCCTGTCCATGGTCAGCACCACCTCCTTGTCCTTGTTCTCCATCTCGATATACGTTATGAACATCACAAAGTTCATGGTGTTATGAAGAGCGCAGAGTTCAAAGGTTGATCGACATTAAAACCTATTGTCCAAAGCCCCTATATTTACCCATCATGGCGGTCACTACTTACCCACAAACGCACTCAGTTAAACCTCTCTGTCTCTCACTCCTCTTCCACCTATCTGTTGGAGTACATTCTATGCTATAAATGCTATAATCCTAGAAAATGGGATTCGGTGGAAAACTCATATGCACGTGTAGAACCATGAACAGTAAAATAAGATTCCTAGTCTCACCTCTAAGACTAGCTCAAGTATTGTTCGTGGTCACATTTTCCGGATCTTGAGATATCGTTAAGAGTAACGATAGTATCAAAAACAACATTGGGAGTATGACGTTAGAAGAACGGTCATATCGAATCAACCCAAAGTTGTTTGTTATACTTTGAGATAATATCGTCATAAGTCAATTGCTATAACATGGAGTGTTAACGTGTGTTTTAGTTCCTTAGACCATGAGAGTATCCAAGTCACTTCTTACGTATAACGAGCTTGGGGTTGCTCAGACGCCATCTTTAACACGGTGATCATAATGACAACTTACGTGTTCATCAAAAAGTTTGACAAGGGACACGATAGCTCGAGAGTGGAATTTGCTCCTCCGGCGATGGAGAGATATTCTTAGGGCCCTCTCGGTGTGAAGGCATCCATTATCATCTGGCCAGACATAGGTGAAAACATCACGGGGATGCCGGAACATGTCAACAAGAAGAACAAAACCAGTAACTAGGAGACCGGTATAGTGAGCATGTGTATGACTCAAGAGGATACTGATATATCTCACCTCAGATTTTTGTAAAGTATCGCGAAGCAAAGGGAACATCACATGATAACCAAAGGTTCACTCGAATGTTATTCGTATAATCATAGGGATTGATATGGACATCCACGATTTTGCTATCGGTCAGTGAACATAGGGGTTTCATTCATGTCTATGTTTTACCAAACCTACGGGGTCACAAGCTTAAGGTAATCATGATATGCTGAGTGTTAGTAGGAGGAAAGTATCGAGGATTTATTTGTGAAATAGTTTCGTTAATATTCAAAATAGTTCTGAGAGGAACTGGAAGCATTTCAGGGTCACCGGAAGGGTTTCGGAGATTACGGGCAGTACCGGGTATTCTCGATAAATAATATGTAGGTGGAAAATGTTTCCGGTGATGTTAAATTAATAATAAAAGGCTCTAGTACTTGTTAGAAGGCTTTTATAATTAATTAAATATCAAATGGCCTTAAAAGGCCTAGAGGTGGAAGGCAACTTGGGCCACAAGGGCCCAAGAAGGGTGGCGCCCCCCTTTCTTATTGTTCGAGGACGGTTCAGGGGATCGTCATCAGCGGTTCGAGGGACTTCAAGTACAATCTACACTGACTCGTCTACTTTCGTTGCACTTTGGAGTCGGTAAAGACCGTAATCCAAACCATTTATGCATCTTCATATTGTTCCTGGGTGTTTGTAGGGCGTTTTTTTCTACTATGTTTCCCAACACTATCCATCGCCATGAACTCCAACCCCAACCCCTTCCCCTGGGGCATTGGATGGAGGCCTTTCTTCCTCGGGTGTTCGCTCAGTGACCGCACCAAGTTTGAGAACACCATGAAATTGTGCTAGAACTTTAGTAGCATTGAAGACATGCACAAGGAGGAAGGCGTTGTGGTCAAGAAGGCGACGACGGAGGAGTTGAAGACGCTAGTTCCTGACCCAACGAAGGGCGCTATGTCAGTTGACATCCTTCGTCGGGCCATGAATCAAGGCGACTCCAGCGATTCTGGATAGAGGACAAGGTGGGACAAGTACAGGGCTCCTCAAGGCCAGCATGCCGCAACTTTGTGGAATAGGACCTTGGTGGCGCCGGAGGTCATTGCTTTGGAGCCGGAGAGGAAGAAGAAGCGATGGAGGTGGTGGTCAGGGCGTCGGAGCCAGGCCACCGTACTTTGCCAATCAATATGGACGACGACGTCACGATGCATGCTATGGACCAGGCGGAGGACAACAACAAGGCCAAGGGTCCCCGCCACTCCAAGCGTCTCCAGGATCGCCGGGGCTATGATTTGAAGCTACTTTGTAAGATTAACCCCCAATCCCCATTCACCTTGTACTCAATCCGGAACAGAACCCTAAAATCCATCGCTACTTCGTACCCATCGTGAAGTTATGACCAATTCTATGGCTATTTACCCCGATTCCCTACTCCCCTAGAACACGGATGGGTTATGCAGATCGAATCTAAACGCGGATCGAATGCGAAATAGTAAGTTAGAACGTGAAAATAGGGTGTATCATCATTGCCAAAGTGTTGCGGGTGATGTTGCTGACGGCGATGATGGAGGCCAGTGGTCGCCTTGCTATTCTTCGATCCGCTGATCACCACCGCCGCAGGTGTGAGAGTGGGAGAGTGAAGAGAGAGCGGTGAGGGTAATTATTGTCGGCGCTTCAGGAAACAGCGCGGCTTCTCGAGCATGGCTCCTCGTGTGCAGCCGCCGGCGCCCACGTGCATCCCGCGGGGCTGGCTATGAAAAAATTGCCGATTTGAACGTTCCTAGTAGGCTTGATGCTTTAAGTTCCATACCATGCAGGCCCAACAGTGAACGTAGACAACCAAACAACTCAGTTTCTTCCTGCACGGGCCAGGCTGGCCTCTATGCCACCTATCAAACGCGCCCTAAAAATCCCCTCCCTTCCGAATGCGATAAAATCCCCCTGATTGATCAACAGTTTTTATTATTTTCCTGTGGCCATAATCATAATGGCGTGCACGGCAACATAATACTGTTGCCTTTTTGCTGACCAAACAAATGAAAAAAGCTTTAACTATGCAAGATTTAGCTGACGACTCCTAAAAGCATCAGCAACATCCTTTTCTCGTGTCTCGTTCCAATCAGCGACACGAGCACCGCAATGCAAATATCTCTCTTGTTCGATTCTGCCCCTAATCACGTACGGAGTACGTAGCTAAGCTAAGTCTGTCCACTTGACACTCTCACAACCAATCACCCATGTACAAATCTCCTCATGAAATGATGAGTCTTTGTTAGTGCAGCAAGCAGCATCATATACCCTGTCTGCCTGTCCGCAGCCAATGAGTTTTTTTATTTATCTGGTCTCTACATATCAATGATGCGTGCAACCATTTTATTAATTATTCACAAAGACCTTACAGAGTAAAGTGCCGAATGTCCGACTCTAATACCAAACAGACGTCGCACCAAAGCCTAACATCTAGCGCCGGATGCCCCAGCCTAGCCACATACCGGGACTGGGTCACACACCGGTCCGGCGCAGTCACAACAGGTACCACATACGCACCCTGCAAGGCCCGACACCATCGTCTTCCATCGATCCATCTTCAGAGCAGAAACTGACGCATCGACCGTGTCAGGCCTCTCTGCCATCGACGCCACCACGACGCCGGATAGCGTCATCCTCCTGCGCGAGTCCATCCCTGCACATCCGCCGCCGAATCTGCACTGCACCACGCTGTCAAGATCCGTCGCCATCAATGTGTAGGAAATGTGTAGGATGAAGCACCAATCCACCAAAGCTATGGTCCACTGGTCCCCTGAGTCCATTCACACCTCCAAGAACGACGCCCCCAGGGGAAAATGACACAAGAGTGCCACCGTCTTCCGATCTACTGATCTAGGGTTTCCCCCCGGAGGTAGTAGATGTTTTTTTTTGCCAGAGAGGTAGTAGATGTTGACCTAGAACCTCCCCACGGCGATGCCTCCAAGAAGGGAACGACACCGAAGAGCGCCGCCATCGCCGGCCTTGGCATCTAGCCGAGAGCAGGTTTTCACTTAGATCTGTTCGAAGAACTCCATCCAGCTTTTTGTGCACGGATCGCCACTTTCTATGTCGGGAACCGAACCAAAAGGAACCGGTCGCCGCCGCCTGACCGGCCACGGCACCACCACAGTGCCAGAGCAGCCGGTTACGTCAGGCCCACCACGCCAGCCTGCCGTCGCGCACCAGATCCGCCAGCCCGCCTAAGCCCAATCGGGCCCGGCGAGATCCGAGATTCCGGCGACTGCCACAAGGGCGCCTCCGTTGCGGGAGGCCGCGCCGCCGTCGCCGCCACATCCTCCGCCGGGATCCCGCCACACCACGCCGCCGAATCACCGGAGTGGCCATGTCGTCGCCGCTAGAGGAAGACGCCACCGCGTGCGAGGGAGAAGACCCCGCCGCCGCCGTCACAGCCCGAGCTTCGCCGGCGTGAACTCGGTCGGCGGCGGGAAAGGGGGATCGGAGATAGGAGGCCTAGGGCGTGGCGGCGCGATCTCCCCCGTGTCGCCGAGGGTTGGCGACGCGGGGGTCGGGAGTTCGACCGCAGCCAACGGGATGGAGAAGAGAACCAGGCGGAGGCACTACCATCAGTACTCCACGGGATTATTTCAGATATCTCTTCCGCTCTAAAACGACAAGAATTTGTTCATGCCAACTCTAAAATGCAATCGTAAAAGGCCCCATTACTGAAAGCAAACTCTAAAAGGCACCCGTCACAGCGAACAAATCCCAGAATCTGCCCAAACCCATTGCCTTGGACATAATCATATTCAGTACGTTGTTGGCATATATGGGCTCAAAATAAAAGCACTTGGAAATTCATGCTCAAGCAAGATCTTGCACTTCGTGAATACACGATTAAGCAGAAAAATTTGACAGTTTTAAAGGACTAGATTTTGTCTCGCCTAGGGTCATGACACCAGACGATCAAGAACTTTTTTATATCAATTGATGACCCCCAAAGCTGGAATTGGATAAGCTTTTGTTGCTTTCTTTTATCTTTCTTTCTTTTGCACGTACATATTATTTTGATTATGTCTATAAAAATACCATCGAGCAATTGTTCTACGGTTTGCGGCTCAAAAGAAAAACAAAGCCCTACAAGGACATGTTTGGTGTCGTCAAAACAAAGGAAATCAAAACACTCATATACAGCACTGAATATGTATATAAAAAAATGCAATATTGACCAAACTCTAAAACGCACCCATCACAAATAAATAACAATGCCGGCATCTTTTGTCTGGTCATAAAAACATGACGCTCATATACAGCAGTGAGTAAGGAGTATATATGCTATCAAATGAACGATACACCCAGTAAGTTTTACGAGGACAAAGCAGGTTACAGCTTCTATATCATTCTACGGAGGGACATATCAAAAACCCAGAGCACTTTTAACTTACTTCCTGCAACAAATCATCAGTCACAGCTTTTTTCCTCCAGAAAAAAAAACAAAACTACCGTAGTACTACCAATTACTAAGGCAATCCAGATGTTTACAATACAAAATCATTAATCAGATGCCAATGAATTCTTACTTCTTGCAGGTGTCCATCATAGGCACCCTAAACTGATTAATAGCACATCTGATAGCCTTTTTTTAGTGGAGCGCATCTGATATCTGAATTATAGCACTACAGAAGACTCATAGCATCACAGCGTGTTAACCATATTAGTCACTCACAAAGAAAAAACTATATTATAGTCATTTTCCAATGTATGACATCTTTTATATACTCCTCCTAAGAGTATGTGCTTCCACCTGTTCAGTACACCTCTTGAACAAACCTGCTTATATATGAAAATTACCAAGATGAACAGTGGATGCACGTACTCTTAGGAGGAGTATGTAAAAACTAGATATAAGCAGGTTTCTTTAAGTACGCACTCCCTCCGTCCCATAATATAAGAGCGTAGGGAGTAGATATGAAAATTATCTAAAAACTAGATGATACGCCAGTGTTGCTACAGGAATTAGTTGTGATATATTTCGGTAAGAGATAGTGGGATAAACTATTTAGGTGGGATAATGAGGTGGCATGTGGGCATTTTGCGAGAATTAGAGATAGTGGGACAAACTATTTAGGCACTAGTATATTGGATATAGACTCCAATGATATTCACCATAGTACTACTAATAAAGTATATTCAAATGATGAGATAATAAATAATTCATCTGTGGTGAAGTGCGTTTGAAAAGCTGGAGCTAACTAATGAATGTATTACTAAAAATCACTGTTCAAAAAATCTTCCGGTTCAGTGATTTATCGTCCAATTTATCGCTATTTTTGGGGTGACCGATAAGATTACGCCTTATCTTTACTGTTTATCGTTTGGGCCGATTTATCACCCTGAGAAGCGATTTATCGGGAATCTACCGATAAATCAGGCCTATTCATAGCACTATGTTTGCAAAAATTATGTTTTGTTTGTGTTTTGTGGACCTTGTTACGCAATATGTACCATTGTCCTATTTTGTTTGTCATTATACGGTGATTCAAAAGGAATCACAGGTAACACTTGTGTCCAATATTGTTTTGGTGTCAAATATATCATATTTTAGTGTTGGGAACCTAGGATTTGCCAAAAAAAAAGTCCGATTAATAGTTGAGCAATAAAATCAATTAATCGGCCGATTTCCGGTTAATCTCTAATCCCCAGCTAACCGAGATGCTAACAATAAGCGATATCCTCAACATTGCTAAAAATGATCATATATTTCATAATAACTTGTCGTCTTTACATTTTGCAAGATGCAACTGGTCAGCCAAAAACAGCATCAGGTTCCAGGATACAACTAACCTAAAAGTAAAGCAAACCCTGGAATCCTGGATGCCATAATACAGCTAGTGGCTCCTAACTGAAAGTAGCAATGGGCATATAGCATGCACCTAGATCTCCCATAATGATTTCAGCACTCTCGTGCACATCTCCAATATTAATGCAAAGTGGCTTTGGCCAACTGAATTGCACCTAGCAGCATATTGTTAAAGCAACTTGGCACAGACCCATGCCACCAAACTGCAACAAGAGTCTCCCGCAAGTTGAAGCTGCCGAAGAAGAAACTCCGAATCTACTAATGCAGGAGTAAATTAAACAGCAGTGGTGAAGTGCGTTTGGAAAGCACAAGTGCATTATTGAGGGGGAGCAATCACCAAAGCAAGCAACTCTGCAAAGCACAAGCGCATAAATTGAGGAGGAGCAGTCACTAAAGAACTCGGTGGATGCATTCAGTATCTGGGGATTGAGCAGAAATCGGGTGGAGTTGTGAAATTTTAGCTATATTTTTTGAACAAACTGCGAACTAATATGTCATGCCTCAATTTGTCATCAGCTATATTATGTGCATTCGCCGAAAAAACAAACACCATGTTACTCTGTCCATTAGAATTTAGAGATGATAAGATGGGCTCTTGAATAGTACTAGGGCACGCATGACTAGTAAGCATACAAAGAAGAAGTGGTAGCAGTGGTGGATGGCATGACAACTGACAAGTTACAATTTAGAAAGAGCAATCGAATCCTAATCCCGGTGGGAAGTGCAGAATTTGCGTTGTTCGCTTTGCCCGCAAAATCTGCATTTTCCACCGCATTTACTAGCAACAATTTCCTACTTACAGTTACAGGAGCACACTTGCAGTAGAATCTAGAGGACAGCGGCTACTTGTGAGCAGCTGCGGTGACATCGGCAGGGAGGTCCTTGACTCCGACCAGCACAATCTTCTCGTAGACGATGTCGGAGGAGGACGGGTGCATGGGGTACTCCACCGGCGCGACCGGCCGGCGCTTCCCCATGGAGTACCAGACGAAGAGCACGACGAATGTGAAGACGGCGCCGCACGCTGCCGCCAACAGCAGCGAAGCCCAGGGGTAGCGGTTGCCCGGGGGAGCGCGGGGGAGGCGGTCTGGCGGCGGCGTGGTGAGCGATAAGCCGGTGGGATTGAGTGGCTGGGAGTGCATGAGGTAGGGAGGCCCGTGGTTGGCCCTGAAGGCCCAGCTGAAGAGGCTGCAGTTGGCGTGGGAGGAAGCGAATCCGGCGAGCATGGGCTTGCTGCGGAGGAGATGGAGGAGGAGGGCGGAGTGGAGATGGAGCGGGTGGGAGAGCAGCGCGTGCGGCGGCTTGGGGAGGCGCGAGGCAGAGAGACGGACCTGAAGCGTGGCGGATGTGGCGTTGTAGTCTATCCATGAATGCAGCTTTTTGGGGATGCCGCGGGGGGCGGTCTGGGCGGCCGTTTCACCGGCGAGGTCGATTTGGACTCGGATGTGGCTGGAGTCCACGGCGGCGAAGACGACGGCGAGGGCGAGGGCGTTAACGGCGGGCGAGGGCGCGGGCGCGGCGGGCGTTAGGAAGAAGGCGATGGAGGCGGCGTGAGATTTGGGGATAGGGTGGAGAGAGAAGGAGAAGTAGGTGGAGAAGCCGCCGGCGGCGGGGGCAAAGTGAATGGGTTTGTGGTACTGTACCCGGGCGCGCGGGGAGCGCATGGAGATGTCGCCGGCGGAGGTGGCATTGGCGCCGGTGAGAGCGAGCTGCGCGATGGCGCCGTCGCCAGGGAAGAAATCGAGGGCGAAGGAGGAGGACTGACGGGCCTTGCCGGCCACGGCGGCGGACGGCAGGAGCAGGAGGAGGAGCAGCAGGTGGAGCGGCATCGTCCCTCCTAGCACCGTGAGAGTGGTGAGGGCTGTCGATCTTGCGTCGCCTGCTTGCTTCGCTTCTCACCCTAGCTCCTCATGTCGACTTCAAATTCCTTGCTTCCCTCAGACAGATAGATTTACAGTGGAGTGGAGTGGAGTGAAGTGGAGTAGATTGGCCAGAGGGGGCGTAGTGGGGGTGCTGCCGGAGCTAGCAGGTCGCTTTTGTTTGCTCGCTCGCTCGCTTTTTCCCTGTCGTCCCGTTGCTCTCTCTCTCATCACTTGTCACTCACTCGGGACGCTCACCCATTCATTCATTCATTAATGGGGAGGGGTGTGGGGCGCGTGTTCCACTAGTGCAGAAGCAGCAGCGTGTCATTAATTAACCTGCAGGAGGAGGAGAGGAGAGGAGAGGAAAGGGCAAAGCACAAACACAAGAAACACAAACAAGAGTCACTCAGTGGCAGCAATTCCAGCGCTAGTTACGGACTCGACCTCCACCGGGAGTAAAATACACGCATCCGGCCTTCGAAAAAAAATATACTGTACGCATGCGTGCGTGCACTCTTTTTTCGGTGGTCACCACCTCGTTTAATCACCCCTAGCTCCTCAAAAGAAAGAAAAGTGCGCCACACCACCCAGCACCATGGAGCCAAAAGCCGTGCCATCAAAGCGATCTTAGAGCATCTCCAATAGCTTGTCTATATGAATGTCTATACTCGTTTTTCACGACGTGAGCCCAAAACAGACGTCCAACAACTTGTTTATATGGTCGTTCAAATATACACATCCTCTAAATCGACCTCGACAATGTCCACGCCTGGACAATGTGACCCAAACAGACGTCCGTTTTGTCTACTTTATTAAAGCATGAGCAATTTACCATATGACTTTATTAAGAGAAATAGTAGATAAAACATGACAATTATAGTAGAGATGAAACAAATCATGTAATCTAGCAGAACGAAGGCAAATAACATCTGTACATATGAACTAGAACAGAATATATGTAGAACAGAGGGTGGAACAAGAAAAGCAAGTGCAAGAAATTGTAGCATGATCTCAAACAGAGAGAACCAAAAGAGGTACAGAGCAACGGACGAAGCACCGTTCTTGGGGTCGGTGTCCTCGCCAGCTATGTCGTCGAAGAGGTCGTCGACGTAGGGGAAGAAGTCGTCATTGAGGAAGTGGTCGTCGGTGTCCGGAGCGTTCGTGATGAATCGATCAATAGTCGCGCAACGCTCCCCAAAAACCTTATCACCCTTCTCCCGTATAGGACTCAAAGAGGTGGGGTTTCAGAGGCCTATTGTCCCAACCTGCGGTGCACGCCGCAAGCCGGGATTGGAAAGATCGTAGCAGTAGCTCGGTGCTCAGGGACTCGGTGGCGTGAGGAAGATGATGTTCTGATGTGTCTCTCTAGAGAGATGAGTGACCTCTCTTATATAGGCACACGAGAAGGAGGCGAATCGGCAGCGACGAGAGGTGAAACGAAGAGAGGGAGACGAAGCGAACAACCAGCAGCCGAAGGGATGCACCGTTCGGATTCAATCTCCACTATAGCAAAAATCATTTCAGCTCCTGTCTGACCTTTCATATACCAGTCATGCGTGGCAAAAATTTAGACATTGGCTCGGCTCATTCCCGCAACCTGCGGCGCGGCGTGACGAGGCGTGGCGGGCGGCGGAGGAGGAACGCGCGTGTATGTCTCTCTTGTTCTAATGCTCATACATGTGGGGAAACAACCTCCCTTATAAGAAGATCCAACTCCTACCAAACTAGTAATGTGAGACTGAACTTTAGTAGCACCCCTTGCCTTGCACGAACGGGCTAAGTGGGCTTCTATGATTTATTAGGAATTTCTGAAATTGCTATTGGGCTGTCCAAAATAGACTAAATTCCAGCAATCCCCCACCAGATCCCAGAGACACACAAAATTCGCCTTTGGTTTCAAAACACTATTTTATATATCGATATTATAGTGGAGACTGTTAAGTTGAACTTCCACCTAGAACTCTATGCTATACAAGTAAGTAACTTGAACAGTGGACTATGCCTTGAACTGCAAGTTTCTGCGAATCTTGCTTCACACAAAGCCTTGACCAATACTAGGCTACTGTGGGACTTCCCCGCGGGTGGAGCTTATGCGTCATACTCCGATACATTTCATGAGTTTACTATAGAGCACCCTACTCTCATAGATTGCGACGTTTAACAATCAGACTCATATAGGTGTGTTCTTCAAAATATATTCTGCAGGACGATATCTCTGCTTAAATGAGTCGCTTAGAACACACTAAGATATACATCAACCTGCCATGCAGATTAGGAGAGTATTGCATCTTCATGGAGTGGTATTGTCAATAGTAAGGATACTCTCCTCTCAGTTGACCAACAACTTGTCTTCCACATCTAATCCACGGGATCTTTGATCACATGGACTAGGACCACTGTGAACAACCTATATTGTAGGTCTCATACCCATCTCCTTCGATGCATAATCTATCACATTACGTGATAGACCCTTAGTAAAAGGATCTGCCGGATTTTTAGATGTTTGGATATAATCCAATGCAATAACTCCGGAGTTTTTCATTTTCCTGACAGACTTTAACCTTCTCTGAACATGTCTTGATGACTTCATGTTATCCTTTGAGCTGCACACTTTAGCGATCATAGTTTGGTTGTCGCAGTTCATAAGGATACCCGGTACAGGATTCTCAACAACTGGCAAGTCATTCAAGAGCCGATGAAGCCAATATGCTTCGACCGTAGCTGTATCTAGTGCTGTGAGTTCTGCTTCCATTGTTGACCTCGTTAAGATGCTCTGCTTGCAAACTTTCAAGAAACAACACCACCTCCATGAGTGAATACATAACCGCTCGTGGCCTTTATCTCATCAGCATCAGAGATCCAGTTTGAGTCACTATACCCTTCCAGTACCTTTGGGTACCTAGTGTAGTGAATTCCATAACTCGCAATGCCTTTCAAGTAACGCATAAATCTCTCTAGAGCTTTCCAATGCACATCTCATGGTTTTGAGACAAGTCGGCTCAGTTTGCTAACAGCAAAAGAGATGTCAGGTCTTGTAGCACTGGCTAAGTACATAAGCGAGCCAGTAATCTGAGAATAGTTCAATTGATCTCTAGCAATTCTTTGATTCTTTCAAAGAAACACGCTAGCATCATATGGTGTTGGAGAGGGCTTGAAGTCACTGTAGCCAAAGCGACTCAAGATCTGACCAAAGGACTTTGCAGTCCTCTGTCTCCTGCTCCTTTTAGGAGTCTCATCATTGTCCTCCACAAGATCTTCAATATGTTGCATCGGAGTGGTAGGTTCAGAAATGGTAACTACATCCCGACTCGATGAACTAAGCAACTCCTGATTTGATGAGGTACCCATATCCTTCATGGGAAGATATCTTCAAAGGAAGTCGCATCATTCGACTCCATGATTGTACCAACATGCATGTCTGGTACCTCAGTTTTTACAATCAAGAATCTATAACCAATGCTATGAAAAGCATACCCAAGGAAAACACAATCCACAGTTTTTGGTCCAAGCTTGCGCTTCTTTGGAATTGGCACATTGACTTTCGCCAAGCAGCCCCAAGTTTGTAAGTAAGAGAGTTTCAACCTTTTCTTCTCCCATTCCTCGAATGGAGTTATCTCTTTGTTCTTTGTGGGAACTCGGTTTAGGACATGACATGCAGTCAATATCGCCTCCCCCCACCATGCCTTGGATAGACCCGGTGTGTCTAACATGGCGTTAACAAAATCAGATAGAGTACGGTTCTTTCTTTCGGCTACCCCATTTCACAGAGGTGAATAGGAAGGCGTCCTCTCATGGATTATACCATGTTCCGCACAAAAAGAATCAAATTCATTTGAAAAATACTTTCCACCATGATCGGACCTAAGCCTCTTGATTTTATGAATAAGTTGGTTTTCCACTTCAGCTTTATAGATTTTGAAAAAGTTCAAAGCGTCATCTTTTGATTTCAAAAGATACACTTGACAGTATCTAGTGCAGTCATCAATTAACGTCATGAAATATTTCTTTCCACCTTTTGTCAAAATACCATTCATTTCGCAAAGATCTGAATGTATGAGTTCAAGTGGTGCAAGATTTCTTGTTTCCGCTCTGTTGTATGAGACTTAATAGGTTGTTTAGCTTGCACACAAACTAGACACTTAGATCCCTTGACAGTGGTGAAACTAGGGATTAAGTTCAACTTGGCTAGTCGCGACATGCAACCAGAGTTCACATGACAAAGACGTGAATGCCACACATTTGATTCACTATTGTTGAAAACATGATTAACAACTTTATTGCAAACATCTGACAAGGATAAATGAAACAGGCCTCCTGACTCATAGCCTTTACCAACAAGCGTTCCATACTTGGATATTACAAATTTATTCGACTCAAAGACAAGCTTGTAGCCATCTCTACATAGAAGAGATCCGCTAACAAGATTTTTATTGACAGAGGGGACATAATGCACGTTCTTCAGCCGCACGATCTTCCCTGAAGTGAACTTCAGATCGACCGTGCCAACACCACAAACAGAAGCACTTGAACCATTCTGTCGGCGTTATGGGAACCAGGGTACCCAGACTTGCCTGCTCGCGGCCCACAGCATGGCTTCATCGACAGCCTAGTACGGCGCACTTTCAGCATCAACAAGACAAGACCCTCGCGAGGGGCCAAGCCTCGCGAGGCAGACGATGCCAAGACCTCCGGAAGGAGCGGCCTCCTAGGCTGGCTCCTGAGGAGCGGAGATTCCTATGCAAGCGCCCACCTCATGAGGATCAAGTGACGCAAGCCATGCCGACCAAGGCCGGGCAGGCACCAGCGGACGCAGAACAACACGTTTCCTCTTTGGTGCAAAGGAGGCAAGCGTAGTCGTGGAGTCCCAAGGAATCAACCAAAAGTTTCCAATTCAGTGCAACAAGACCAAGACCGCCAGGACGGCAGGATGGAGGTCATCGCCGAGCCCACCACAACGTCTCGACCAGAAGCTTTGCAGGCGAAGACCTCCTTTCGTCAGGATAAGATGTACTTCTTGTCCCCTTTCAAATTGGTCGTTGTGGAATCCCTTCCCACCTTCGTTTCGGTGGAAGAGGACCAAGGCCACTATAAATATAGGTTAGCCACCACCATAGCAAGGGGTCGAATCCCTTGAGCTAAAATACACCCCCGAGCAGACCTAACGAGGTTGTTCTTCCTTGTACTAGTTCATCCTCATTCCCACCATGAGGCTAATCCACCACAAAGCAGGAGTAGGGTTTTACACCGTAAGGTGGCCCGAACCTAGGTAAACCGCCGTGTCCATTTACTTTCATGTTCATCAAGCTAGGCTGTGAGAATGGCGAGTTGGTAGTCTGGGGAGATTGAGTTCTTCGCACACACCCACGAGTTCGAACCTCTCTTGGGTCTGCGAAGCCCTGAATCCGGCACATTCCGCATCAGCACGGTGGAAGTCCATGCGGTCTGATAAGATGAAAATATGGAAATATCACTGCATACATGCACATTAGCACCCGTGTCAATCAACCAATCAAGCGAATGACATACTGAAAGAATAGTGGGAAATATACCATTACCCAACATCCTTCATGTCAATGTCACCAATGACAACATTAGCGGTCTTGCCGCCTTTCCCAAGATGACACTTGTCATAAAAATTAGGGAAACTAGGAGCCAACGATCGGGATCTCCGCACACATGACAAACACCTTTATTCTTGTCATTCTTCTTCTTGAAGTTGGTGTGTTGTACATCCTTGTTCTTCCCATCAAACTTTGTTGTACCATCAAACTTGCCCTTGTTCTTGAACTTGTGAGACTGGAAGTTTTTCTTCTGTACCAGATTGGCACTTGATCCCCCCCTTAATACCTCGAGCATGTGTGTCTTTTGCTCTCGCCTTTTCTTCCACATCAAGAGTACCAATGAGATCCGGAATGGAAACTCATGTCTCTTGTGTTTCAGAGAGGTAGCAAAGTTCATCCACAAGAAAGGAAGCTTAGTGATGATGCCTCCGGCAACAAACTTGTCAACATACAATTGAAGTGCTCAAGTTCTCTAGCAAATGACTGTATCTTGTGAGCTTGCTCAACCATGGAGAGCTCATCTGTGACGCCCCCGATTCAATCGTACACTAATCATGCACGCAAATGTGTACGATCAAGATCAGGGACTCACGGGAAGATATCATAACACAACTCTAAAACATAAATAAGTCATACAAGCATCATAATACAAGCCAGGGGCCTCGAGGGCTCGAATACAAGTGCTCGATCATAGACGAGTCAGCGGAAGCAACAATATCTGAGTACAGACATAAGTTAAACAAGTTTGCCTTAAGAAGGCTAGCACAAACTGGGATACAGATCGAAAGAGGCGCAGGCCTCCTGCCTGGGATCCTCCTAAACTACTCCTGGTCGTCGTCAGCGGGCTGCACGTAGTAGTAGGCACCTCCGATGTATTAGTCGTCATCGACGGTGGCGTCTGGCTCCTGGACTCCAGCATCTGGTTGCGACAACCAGAGAGAAAGAAAAGGGGGGAAAAAGGGAGGAGAAAGCAACCGTGAGTACTCATCCAAAGTACTCGCAAGCAAGGAGCTACACTACATATGCATGGGTATATGTGTAAAGGGCCATATCAGTGGACTGAACTGCAGAATGCCAGAATAAGAGGGGGATAGCTAATCCTGTCGAAGACTACGCTTCTGGCAGCCTCCGTCTTGCAACATGTAGAAGAGAGTAGATTGAAGTCCTCCAAGTAGCATCTCCAAGTAGCATCTCCAGTAGCATCGCATAGCATAATCCTACCCGGCGATCCTCTCCTCGTCGCCCTGTTAGAGAGCGATCACCGGGTTGTATCTGGCACTTGGAAGGGTGTGTTTTATTAAGTATCCGGTTCTAGTTGTCATAAGGTCAAGGTACAACTCCGGGTCGTCCTTTTACCGAGGGACACGACTATTCGAATAGATAAACTTCCCTGCAGGGGTGCACCACATAACCCAACACGCTCGATCCCATTTGGCCGGACACACTTTCCTGGGTCATGCCCGGCCTCGGAAGATCAACACGTCGCAGCCCCACCTAGGCACAACAGAGAGGTCAACACGCCGGTCTAAATCCTATGCGCGCAGGGGTCCGGGCCCATCGCCCATTGCACACCTGCACGTTGCGAGGGCGGCAGGAAGCAGACCTAGCCTCCCTTATACAAGAGTAGGCGTTCCAGTCCAATCCGGCGCGCGCCGCTCCGTCGCTGACGTCAAGAAGGCTTCGGCTGATACCACGATGTCGGGATACCCATAACTACTCCCGCGTAGATGGTTAGTGCGTATAGACCAAATGGCCAGACTCAGATCAAATACCAAGATCTCGTTAAGCGTGTTATTATGAAGCAACCGTGGACGCCGACCAGGGCCAGGCCCACCTGTCTCCTAGGTGCTCTCAACCTGCCCTGTCGCTCCGCCACAAAGTAACAGTCGGGGGCCGTCGGGAACCCAGGCCCACCTCTACCGGGATGGAGCCACCTGTCCTTTCAGCCCCCACATCGGAATCACTTGCGGGTACTCAACGAGCTGACCCGACTTTAGTCACCATCTGTATAGTATGTATGTATGTAGTATATACCCGTGATCACCTCCCAAGTGATCACGGCCCGATAGTATAGCAAGGCAGACTGACAAGAGTGTAGGGCCAATGATGATAAACTAGCATCCTATACTAAGCATTTAGGATTGCGGGTAAGGTATCAATGACTGTAGCAACAATGACAGGCTATGCAACAGAATAGGAGTAACTGAACAGCAACATGCTACACTACTCTAATGCAAGCAGTATAGAGAAGAATAGGCGATATCTTGTGATCAAGGGTGGGGCTTGCCTGGTTGCTCTGGCAAGAAGGACGAGTCACCAACACCGTAGTCGAACTGGGGGTCGCCGGCAATCTCGGGGTCTATCGGAAAGAAGTAATGGAGAGGGAACACAATAAATAATAGAGCAATCAAAGTATCACAAAGCGTAGCATGGCAATAAGCGGTGCTAAAGGTGACCTAACGCAGTAGGAGGTGATACCGGTGAAGGGGGGAACATCCGGTAAAGTATCCCCGGTGTTTCGCGTTTTCGGGCAGATGAACCGGAGGTGGAAAGTTGCGAGTTCGATATGTTAGGGGGGTGTGGCGGACGAACGGGTTGCGTATCCAGAATCGTCTCGTCGTTCTGAGCAACTTTCATGTTGAAAATAATTTAATTCGAGTTACGGATTAAAAGTTATGATTTTCTAAAGATTTTATTAATTTCTGTAATTTAATTAATTTTTTAAATAAATTCGAAATTAGATTTATGACATCAGCATGATGTCATGCTGACGTCAGCAGTCAACAGGGTTGACTGGTCAACCTGACCGGTGGGTCCCACTGGTCAGTGACACATTTTTAATTAGGCATATTAGTTAACCTAATTAGTATTAATTAGGGGTGGGCCCCACTGTCATTGACTAACTAACTATCTAATTAACATATCAGGTTAATTAGGTAACTAATGTGTAATTAGATTAATTAGTTGCTTAATTTAACTAATCAGAATTAATTAGATTAATTATTTCTTTAATTAATTAATTAATTATTATTATTATTATTTTGTAAACGTTCTGTGGGGGGGTTGGGGCCCCACATGTCATAGGCAAGGGGGCCATAGCGGGTGTGGGCTACGGGCACAGGGAGTTCGGGCGCACGGGCGCAACCACGAGGACGCACCCGGTGGGGCTCGCGGGCGCCGATGGGGTCGGGGAGAGGGGCGGCCAGCGCCGGCGAGCGGCGGGGCCGGTAGGAACGGCAGCAGGCAGTGGGGCGCGCGCGGCCAATGGCCAGCGGCGACGCTAGGAGAGGGGCGAGGCCATGGCCGAGGTGGCCGGAGCAGGGGAGGTGATGGCGCAAGGCGGGGCCGGAGGCCACGGTGCCGGCCAAGCGGCCGGAGCGGCGACCGCCGCGGCGGGAGGCGGCATGGGGACGTGGGGACAGGGGACGAAGGAGCGGCGTCTTCGGGTGAGGCGAGCGCAAAGTGGCGCGGCCGGACGGAGCGCCGCGCTCGGCCAGGGCGCGACCCGGCCGCGGTGAGCGCGTGAGACAGAGGAGAGGAGGAGGAGTCGGGGCGAGGCTCACCGAGCCCTGTAGTTGAGCATAGCGGGCTCGAGGAGTCGGGGTTGGCGCGACGAGGCGGAGGAGCTCCTGGCGACGAGCAGCGACGGCGGGGTGTTCCGGCGACGAGGAGGAGGTCGGAGACGTCGGCGTCGAGGAGGCAGTCCGGCGAGGTGGCCGTCGACGGGCAGCGGGCCGGCGTCGGGCGCGCGGGGGCGATGAAGGGGAGGTGATCCAGTCGGCGGCGCGGTCGACGCGTGGCGTGGCCGCGGCTTCCGGCGGCGTCGCGCGAGGGAGAGGGGGGCGAGGAGGTCCGGCGTGGAGCGTCGGGGGCACGGGGGCGTGGTCGCCCCGATCCCCATCTGGATCGGGGGAGTGGGGGGGACGAGAGAGAGTGGTGCGGGGGGGGGGGGAGTGGGTGGACCGGCTAGGGTTTCTCCCCTAGTGGGGGGTTATGGAGGGGAGGGGTGGGCCGGCTGGGCCTGGGGGTTGGCCCAGTTGGGCCACGGCCCAGAGGGGGGGTTTCTCCTTTTTTTCTGTTAGTTTTAGGTTTTAGTTTTTTTCTGTTTTGTTTTTATTTATTTTCTTTTCTGTTTTAAATCAGTTTAAATTATTTAGACATTTTCTAAAAATGTGATTGCTGTACCATAACTACCCTTGTAATATTTGGCACCCACCGAACATTTTTTGTTTCTACTTTCGAAAACTTTTATTGTCGACATTAATTTTAAATTTTAATTTGACGCGGTTTGAACTAACAGACGTTTAGCATCAGTAATCGGGATGACGTGGCTTGATTAGCGTGGGATTATTTTAGCAAGATTATCCGGGTGTCACATCATTAGTCATCCTGTAGTCATAGAATTGTTCCATGATGTACATCTCAGTGTCGGCATCCGAGACCCAAAACTTGGCCTCGAGTGCATCCGACATATCTTTTCCATTATCAATTGACACATAAGAATCAACTATGTTCTCACCAAGAACACTCAAGAGAGCAGCCTTAAACAGGGTATCCATTTTTTGAAAAGCTTGTTCCTATTGAGGATCAAGATCTCCTTCAGGTTTGCCAAGAGTGGCATCATAGCAACTCATGGTTTGAAACCATAAGACAACTCTCACGGACCACCTCTTATAGTGCACACCCTCAAACATAGGAGGCCTCATGGATGCAGCAAAACCACTTGGGCGTAAATTACCTATAGAAATGTTTCTGGATTGTTGAAAATATGAGAAATTTAACATATGATTTTATTAACATAAATAGTAGATAAAACATGACTGTTATAGTAGAGATGAAACAAGTCATGTAATATAGCAGAGTGAAGGAAAATAGCATATGTACATATGAACTAGAACAGAACATATGTAGAACAGAGGGTGGAACAAGAAAAGCTAGAGCAAGAAACTGTAGCATGATCTTAAACACAAAGAACACGAAGACGTGCAGAGCAATGGCTGAAGCACTAGTCTTGGGGTTGGTGTCCTCGCTAGCCATGTCGTCGAAGGGGTTGTCGATGTCGGGGAAGAAGTCGTCATTGGGGAAGTGGTTGTCGGTGTTTGGAGCGTCCGTGATGAACCAATCAGTAGTCGCGCAGAGTGCTCCCCAAAAACCTTATCACCCTTCTCCCGTATAGGACTCAAATAGGTGGGGTTTCGGAGGCCTACTGTCCCAACCTGCAGTGCATGCTGCAAGCCGGGATGGGAAAGATCGTAGAAGTAGCTCAGTGCTCAGGGACACGGTGGCGAGAGGAAGATGATGTTCTGATGTGTCTCTCTAGAGAGGAGCGACCTCTCTTATATAGGCACATGGGAAGGAGGTGAATGGGCAGCGACAGGAGGTGAAACGAAGAGAGGAAGACGAAGTGAACAACCAGCAGCCAAAGGGATGCACCGTTCGGATACAATCTCCACTATAGCAAAAATCTTTTTAGCTCCCGTGTGACCTTTCATATACTAGTCGTGCATGGCAAAAATTTAGACATCGGCTCAGCTCATTCCCGCAACCCGCGGCGTGTCGTGATGAGGCATGGCGTGGCGAGGCGGGTGGCGGAGGAGGAGCGCGCGTGTATGTCTCTCTTGTTCTCATGCTCATATATGTGAGGAAACAACCTGCCTAATAAGGAGGTCCAACTCCTACCAAACTAGCAACGCGAGACTAAACTTTAGTAAAACCCCTTGCCTTGCATGAATGGGCAAAGTGGGCCTCTAGGATTTATTAGGAATTTTTGCTATTGGGTTGTCCCAAAATAGACTAAATTC
Organism: Triticum timopheevii; assembly: GCA_963921465.1. Lineage (NCBI taxonomy): Eukaryota > Viridiplantae > Streptophyta > Magnoliopsida > Poales > Poaceae > Triticum > Triticum timopheevii. Next base: position 355,014,074 of record OY997264.1, read on the forward strand.
CAGCACGCTTTTCGTCCGTTTGGGTTGGCCAGCGGACGTGCGCGTCTGTTTTTTGATTTGGGTCAGCAAGTGCGTCCAGCGGGAGGCATACCCATTTTTGTCCACGTGGCCAAATCATAGTTAATGAAGGATAATTATACATAAATGGACGGTCAACCGCCGGCCAAAGTCCACTTAAACATAAATAATCATTAAAAAACTCTAAATGCCCACACACTGTCTTAGTAGACCGCCTTGCCCTTGCCTTTGCCCTTGCCGTTGTCGTTGCCGCCGCCGGTGAGGTCGATGAAGATGGGAGGCGACCCAGCCCAACCGAACGCGGCTTGATAGGCCGCCAGGACAGCCTCCTCCGGCGTCTGCTGCAACAGCGGCATAGCGGCGAGGCGGGCATGCTCCTCCTTCTCAAGCTATATTTTCCTCCTCGTCGCATCGCAGCAACTACTCCTGGCGCATCTGCCGCTCGCCATCGGCCTCCTCCTCAGAAAGCCAATGCGCCTTCCAGTGCTCAAGGTGGGTCGCCTCCTCTTTCCGGCGTGGAGGCGTAGTAGCAGGGAGGTGCGCTCACCCGCTCGTGGAGCTTGCCGGTCCACGAATGGGACTCCTCGGGACAAGGTGGGGGGGGGGGGGGGTGACCGCTTCCGCGTGAGCGTTGGCTCATGCTCTGGATTCGGCTCGGCCTTGGGCTCGACGAGAGGCGGCACCGGGGGCGGTGGCGGGAAGAACAGGGGCGCGTGGACGGAGTCCCCCACCACGGACAAGGCAAGGGCGTGCTCGAGCCCATCCCAACGTGCGTCCTCCTCGAGTCGGCTCGCCTCTAGTGCATGCTGTAGGCTCCCCTCAAGGCTGGCTTGGTACTCCGCCTCCGCCTCCTCATCCTCCGGCAATACCTACGGGGGTGGTGGTGGAACATCATGGTCGATGTGGACGCCAAGATGACGCTCCTCCTCATGCTCTAGCGTAAACCAGCATCCCAGTTGGGGGAATCTAGCATGTAGGCATGCATGGCGCGCTGCTCCAGTGTAAGGAGCTCACACTGCCGACAAACATCCTCCTTGTGCGTCTGCACGAACTGCAGTGCCCCGGGATGGGGATGCGCTGCAGGTCCAGATGCTAGCCATGTGGCAAGTTCACATCCGGGTACTACAGGGGCTAGCGGTACTCCCAGTGCCACCACGCCTGGTGGACTGGGATGTACAACCGCTCTCGCTCCCGCGGTGGCATGCCGGTTCTAGCCGGTGGCGGTGGATGAGGGAGCCCGAGCAAAGAGCTCGCGCTAGTGCTGAACCTCCCCTCCCCCCTTCCCGCTTAAGAAGCCCATGGCTTTGCTAGGGTTTTGGGCGGGCTGGCTGGCTAGGGTTTTTTGGTCGCCGGCGAGAGAGCAAAGCTGGCCAGATGTGAATGGGAAGTGGATGAGGCCGGCGCCGCCGCACGCGTCCTTTGAAAAGGATGGGCACGCGACCCTTCCACACACTTCCAGGCGGGCCCTAGGTAGGTGGCCGCGTTAATTACGATGGCTTGGGGTGGTTGGCAGCGGCCCAAACGGATGCCCGCTTTGTCCGCTTTTCATCCGTTTGTGTTGGCCAGGCGGACATCCGCATCCATTTTTTGATTTGGGTTAGCAGGTACGCCCAACAGTAGGCATACCCATTTTTGCCCATGTTAATGAAGTATAATTATACATAAATGGCCGGTCAACCGCCGACCAAAGTCCACTTAAACATAACTAAATATTAAAAAAAACTCTAAATGCTTGCACACTACCCTAGTATACCGTCTTTCCCTTGATGTCATTGTCGCCGCCAGTGAGGTCGATGAAGATGGGAGGCGGCCCATCCCAATTGAACGCGGCTTGATAGGCTCCCAGGACAGCCTCCTCCAACGTGTGCTGCGACGGCGGCATAGCGGCAAGGCAGGCGCACTCCTCCTCCTCCTCCTCCTCCCCCTCAAGACACAATGCCTCCTCGCCGCGATGCAACAAGTGCTCCCGGCGCATCTGCGGCTCACCGTCGGCCTCCTCCTCGGCGAGCCAATGCGCCTTCTAGCGCTCAAGGAGGCTCGCCTCCTCTTCCGGCATGGAGGCTTAGTAGCAGGGAGGTGCGCTCACCCACTCGCGGAGCTGTCCGGTCCATGAATAGGACTCCTTGGGCCAAGAGGGGGGGGGGGGGCGGTGATCGCTTTCGCGTGCATGTTGTCTCACGCTCTGACTCCGGCTCGGCCTTGGACTCAACAAGGGGCGGTACGAGCGGCAGTGGCGGGACGAACAGGTGCGCGTAGACGGAGTACCCCGCCGTGGACAAGGCAAGGGCATGCTCCAACCCGTCCCAACGGGCGTCCTCCTCGAGCTAACTCACCTCCAGCACGTGCTGCAGGGCCTCCTCGAGGGCGGCTTGATACTCCTCCTCCGCCTCCTCATCCTCCGTCAATACCTGCGGGGGCAGTGGCGGAACGTCATGGTCGATGCGTACGTCACAACGACGCTCCTCCTAGTGCTCTAGCGCAAACCAGTGCTCCTAGTTGGGGGAATCTGGCACGTAGGCACGCAAGGCGCGCTGCTCCGACATAAGGAGCTCGCGCCACCAGCGAACCTCCTTCACGTTCACCCGCATGGACCATGCGCCGCTGGGATGGGGATGCGCTACGGGTCCAGATGCCAGCCATGCAGCAAGTTCATATCCGGGTACTGCAGGGGCTGGCGGTACTCCCAGTGCCACCGTGCCTGGTAGACTGGGATGTACAACCAGTCTCGCTCCTGCGGTGGCGTGCCTCGTCTAGCCGGCGGCGGTGGAGGAGGGAGCCTGCGGTAAGAGCTCGCACTGAAGGTGAACCTCCCTTCCCGCTGAAGAAGCCCATGGCTTTGGCTAGGGTCTCGGGCGGGCTGGCTGGCTAGGGTTTTGTGGTCGCCAGTGAGGAAGCAAAGGTGGCAAGATATGGACGGGAAGTAGATGAGGCCCGCCCCGCCGCACGCGTCCATTAAAAAGGATGGGCATGCGACCCTTCCACACACTGCCAGACGGGCCCTCGGTAGGTGACCGCGTTAATTATGACCGCTTGGGATGGTTGGCCGACCGACATGTAGGGCCGCGGCGGACACCGAAGGGACGCGCAGCGTGTCCGCTTCGTTGTTGCGCCGACACATTTCAGGTCAAATTTGGGTCGGAAATGCGTCGGGCAGGCACAAAGCAGGGCATTTTGGATTTCAGACGACGCATGGGGCCGGGGTTTTTGTCCGCAGCGATCCAAACGGACGTGGGCGGACAAAATAGGTCGCCCGGTTGAAGTTGCTCTTAGAGAGGCATCTACAACCGCTCTTTTGCGTGAAAATCCCTCGGATGAATCTGCTAACATGGAGCCACGTGTCCCCCCCCCCTCCCGTGGGTGACCCGGGTGCCCCAACCCTAGCCATCGCTAACCAACCACACCCGTTCCCTCTCCCCCTCCACCGTCGGCGGGTGCCGCTTGGCAAAGCCCGCGCGGTACCCGCGGCGGCGGGATCTCCTTCGCCCTCGGCTAGAGCGGGGGCCGAGGGGGGCCTCTTCTTCATCCAAGATAGCGGATCCTGGAGGCCTATGCGGCGGATGGCGCTTGCTGGCGGTGGCAGTGTGGGGGCGGCGCAGCCGCTGGCCGGTGGTGGCGCGTCGTCGCGGCAGAGCACGCTGACTGATGGCGGCGTGATGTTTCTCCTGTGACGGGGCTTGCTCTGGCAAGATCTGTGTTGCCGGTGGTGGAGGCTGGTGGCAGATGCGTGACAAGGAACTTGGCAAGGTGGCAGGCTTGGACAGAGCTAGCAGCAATGCAATAGTGTTCTTGGGTGTTGGCGGTGTCTTCTGGAGGCAGCGGAGCGAACCCACAGGCAGGCTGGTGGTGGCAGTGCTGTGATGGCTCGGCCAAGATGGAGTCTTGGCGAGCAGTGAGTGGTTGGTCACCTATGTGCGATGTGGTGAGCGTCGGAGCTCTCCTAGTGGTGCCACTTGGTGCTTCATGGAGGAGCGGGTCTGACCGTCGTAAGCCTGGCCATTGGAGTGGGCGTTGACGGTTGCGGATGGTTCTGGACCCTGCCGTAGTGGCGATGGCTGTGGTCTCTTGTTCAGGCTAGGAGTTAGTGTGGTGGCCGGGTTCCTTTTGGTCATGCAGCCGGTTGTCAGTCCTCGTCTTCGCAACTACTTCGGCTTAGAGTTGCGGTGGCGGCGGTACGAGGCTAATTGGACTGTGTTGCCCAATTCGACGAGGCGTGGTGGTGATGTGCGATGTGTGGATGAAAATCTTGCTCGGCTTACGTCGGGCCGGCCGTGATGGCACTCGTGGGTGTCATTCCCTTCTTGGAGGCGTCGCCGAGGCGTGTTCGCTATGCCCCTCGGTCTCCTGGAGTTGGTGGTTGTCTCCGAGCGAAACCTCAATTCGATGATGGATCGACACATTGGCGGCATGCTCGACGCCGTATCTCTGTTGGGAGCTTTGTGTGTGGAGAGATGGTTGGGTCCTTATTGCTCTTCTTCAGTGTTCACCGTTGTCCTCTGTTGGTCCTATGAGGCGTAATGTACGCTCATCGCCGGTGTCTCCAAAATGGCATTTCCCTTAGATCGGAGCAAGTCCTGCCTTCCACTTGCCACTTCCTCTTAGGCACTCGGAGTGGATGGTGCATCGACAAGCAATGTTCTACGGAAGGTGGTGGTCTTCGGAGGCTTCCGACGTTGGTTGAGACGCGGTGCGTGTGTCAGTTGAGGATAGGCTCTTATGTGTTGTAGCTTGCTTTGCGGTGTTGTTTGTCTGTGGACTTGGTTGTGAGAGGTGTGGTGTGTGCTACGCTCGTTGTTCTCAGTGAGTGGTAGTTTCTTGTAATTTCAATTCTACCTTCTATAAAGCTATGGTACGCCTAGGCATACTCTAAAAAAAAGAATCTGTTAACATGGACTAGTAACCTGCTCGATCATGAGTTTATAAACAGGGACGATGCGGCTGTAATTATTTTAGTCATATGGACAGTTTGGGGCAGTAGGAACAAATATACACATAGTGAGTTGCAATACCAACCAATTAAATCTATGAAAATCATAGGAGAGCTCATTAGAGCTGGATGTGCCTGCGAAGACACCTGTGTCACAACAACAGTAAGTGTTCTGTAAACCACCTACACTGGGTTATGTAAAGATAAATAGTATTGATGCTGCTTTGGATGTGATAAATAGGAATGCAGGAGCGCCCTTGGTGGCGGGAGGTCATGATGGGCCCTTTATGGCCGCAAGATTCACTAATCATAAGGGCATAACCAGCCCCTTTGTGGCCATCTAGCCTTCGTCGAGAACTATGCCCCGGGTCAGATCATGGCGTTTGGAGGCCTAGAGTACACCAGGGTTGAGGACCTGCCCGGCACAGGAGGCTTGACTATGGAACTGATATCCTTCGAGGAAGTTATACCAGGCCCCTTGGCATCCCCGGAGGACCCCGACTAGATGACTCCAGATGATCTCGCCTTGACGCCCAACCCGGACTCTAGTCTGGCCCCTATCTCAGAAGCTACGTCGGATTTAGAGCCGAGCTCAGCGCTGGATCTAGAATAGCTTTCGGATCCTATCTGCGCCGAAAATGAACCGAGCTATACGCCGGGCATACTTCAAGTCAGCCCCGCTTATGGCGAGGCCATGAACTCCTAAGAGCTACCTCACCTAAATGAGATGCTTGATCGTATCCAGAGCATGTCAATCTCAGACGAAAAGACTTCGGTTCATGAGAAGATCGGACTTAAAGCCAATGAACGGGAAATTTACATCCCACCCACCACCCACTGATGTCTACTATGCAACCTTCTTCTTGTAGACTCGTATTGGGCCTCCAAGCGCAGAGTTTTATAGGATAGTAGCAATTTTCCCTCAGTTGGATGAACTAAAGTTTATCAATCCGTGGGAGGTGTAGGATGAAGATGGTCTCTCTCGAACAACCCTGCAACCAAATACAAGAAATCTTTTGTGTCCCAACACACCAAATACAATGGTAAATTGTATAGGTGCACTAGTTCGGAGAAGAGATGGTGATACAAGTGAAGTAATGATAGTAGATATTGATTTTTGTAATAGAAACAATAAAAAATAGTAAGGTAGCAAGTAACAAGAGTGAGAACAAATGGTATTGCAATGTTTGGAAATGCGGCCTAAGGTCCGTACTTACACTAGTGCAATCTCTCAACAATGCTAATATAATTGGATCATATAACCATCCCTCAACATGCGATGAAGAATCACTCCAAAGTTCTTATCTAGCGAAGAACATAAGAAGAAATTGTTTGTAGGGTACGAAACAACCTCAAAGTTATCCTTTCCGATCGATCTATCCAAGAGTTCATACTAAAATAACACAAAGTTATCCCTTCCGATTGATCTATCTAAGAGTTTGTATTAAAATAACACCATATGATACACATCAACCAACTCTAATGTCACCTAGATACCCCAATGTCACCGCGAGTATTCGTGAGTTGGTTATATGATATGCATCAAACAATTTCGGATTCATAATACTCAATCCAACACAAAGAACCTCAAAGAGTGCCCCAAGATTTCTACCAAAGAAACAAGGATGAGAACATGCATCAACCCCTATGCATAGATTACCCCAATGTCACCTCAGGAATCCGCGAGTTGAGTGCCAAAACACATATTAAGTGAATTAATATGATACCCCATTGTCACCACGAGTATTCATAGCAAGACATACATCAAGTGCTCTCAAATCCATAAAAGTATTCAATCCGATAACAACGAAATTTCAAAGGGAAAACTCAATTCACCACAAAAAGATAGAGAGGGAGAAACACCATATGATCCAACTATATTAACAAAGCTCGTGATACATCAAGATCATGCCAAATCAAGAACATGAGAGAGAGAGAGAGAGATTAAACACATAGCTACTGGTACAAACCCTCAGCCCTGAGGGTGGACTACTCCCTCCTCATCATGGTGGCCACCGGGATGATGAAGATGGCCACTGGTGATATTTTCCCCCTCCGACAGGGTGCCGGAACAGGGTCCAGATTAGTTTTTCGTGGCTATAGAGGTTTGCAGCGGTGGAACTTCCGATCTAGCGGTATCTCTGGGGGGGTTATGTATTTATAGGATTTTTGGCGTCGGTTTCACGCTGTGATGGGCCACAAGGGGCCCACCACCCACCAGCACATGTGCAAGGCCCTTGGCACGCCCTGGTGGGTGGTAGCCACCTCCTTCACCTTCTGCCCCGACAAAGCTTCTAGTGCCTCTTTTGTTCCAAAAATAATCATCAAAAAGTTTCAGCTCATTTGGAGAACTTCCATTTCTGCACAAAAAACACCACTGTTGGTACAACGAACACTCACGATCGTTGCCCAGACTTACACATAGGCGTGCTGGCACCGCATGTCAAGCACCAACATACAAAGCAAGGCCAAGGCCAGAGAAGCCGCTCTTCGTGAGATCAAGGAGCGCATTAAGAACATCAAAGACAACAAGATACCATTGTGAGAAGGCCTCCCTTGCCGAGCAGGAGAGCTCAACCAGGTCGAGGCTGCCCCGAAAGCAAATTCAAGGTCTCCCCGATAGGCTTGCTGGGGTTCGCCAAGACCAAGATCCCCGCCAAGACTCCACCGCTCCACCGCTCCACCGCACGACGATGCAAGTCACTTATCGGTGTGGTGTTGAGCCCCCAAGTGATTAAGTGGCTTCCACTAAGCACGTGGCAGCCCGTTGGAAGACAAGTTTTACCCCGGTGACACCCGTCCTACAGCATGTCAAGCAAATAAGCAAAAGGTGATTAAGCGGCACAACAGGCTTGCCGGGCTTCACCCTTAGCATGACTCCTAGCTGTGCATTTGATGCACTTTGTCCTAACTGCCAGAGTTAGGTATGATAGCACTGTTAGCTATCTAGTCATTAGATAAAGACTGTTTTGCCATTGTGGTTACCCCTTGAACTATAAAAGGAGGGCCAAGGCAACCTAGCAAAGGATTCAGACCCCAACATACTTGTACAGACGTAGCCACCTTGCCAGGTTTGAGCACCGCGTGTTCGTCATGTTCTCCATCCAATCCACCAAAGCAGGAGTAGGGTTTTACGGTTCACATCGGCCCGAACCTGGGTAAAAACCACCAGTGTCACCATCGTCGTGTTGCATCATGGCTTCTGCTCTTTGTGCAACGTGATCCCCCCCTTGCCGAACCACAAAGGGGCCGATGGCCCCATAGGTGATCATGTTCTCCCGCAACATCTTTAGCACGCTAGGTAGGGGGAATTCCTTGCACGAACCTGAAGTTGTGAACAACGCGTCGAGCTCCATCATCATCTTCATTGTCATCTTCTCCGTCCATGGCGCTCAAAAAGAAACCCGGTGCGGCCACGCACCCTTCCACTTTGAAGGCTCCCTCACACGTAGCCGCGGACACAATGGACACTGCAGTGGCGTTCGGAGAGGCGGGTGCCACGGGAGACACGACCGGTGCAGGCGGCGCTGTCGATGTGTCCCCCATGGCCTAAACTAGGGAAGGAGGCGCCAAAGATGGGCAACATCAACAACATATCAATGGCCATAACCTGCAAGCCACTGGTGGAGGGAACGCTCAGTCTCAACCTCCCCTCCATGCTAGCGGGCACAACCGCAGCAACGACGCTCACTCTGGTGCGAGTCGAGGCCCTGTGGCAGTGCCTGCCACAGGTGTAGCTACTGGGCACGCACCTCGTCCAGAGCAAGACGGGCGGAATGGAGCGCTGAACGGAGTCGCCAACCCCCAAACATAGCCCACTCATCATCAGACTGCCTTGGTGGCTGGCCCACAATGACAAGATTGCAGTGACACTCCTGCTAGTCCTACCAGTAGTCGAGCGACATTGCGATTCGCCTCGTTAGCCATACCAAGCACAACTACGGAAGCAATGACACGAGCCCAACTCCTGTTGAGATTCCCTTCGGCGACTGATCAGATGGATGATTGGAGGGCCACCATCCAGAGTTTGATCGGCTTCGCTGAAGCTGGGAGATCACAGTAGGCAGAGCCTTCACAATACCCACAAATGACAGTGGCAGCCTAGGCTGATGGCCGTGTCGGGGGGGGGGGGGCACACTGATGGTGCAGTCCCCTCCGCGACAGCAGACCCAGATGCAGCCGTAGAAAGAGCAGAGGATCAACGAGCCCAACCAGACATTGATGGCCTCGTTTGGCCCACGAGCCCAACGAGATCAGCGACGAGTCTTGGAAGATCGACGGCGGGAAGATGCGCGCATCACTATAGAGTGTTGCCGGGAAACACACCATGAATCAGACAGGCGCAGTGGCCCAGTTGTTGATGAGCCCGTGCCCAGTGATGATGGGTACTTGCCTTACGAGGTCGGGTGCCCTTCCTTCACTTGTGAGCTGCGGCAAATCCACTGGCCATCTGCCCGAGTCTTCAAGCCAGAACTGTCAGAAAAATATGATGGAAAGCTGAACCCGTTAGAGTTCTTGAGCATTTACACAATTGTTGTTCAAGCCACCGGGGGCAGGGACGAGAAAGTGTTCATCAACTACTTCCCTCTGGCGATCAAGCCAAATGTGAGGTCATGGCTAATGCACCTGCCGGAGAACTCCATTTCATCATGGGCTAACTTGTGTAATGAATTTGTTGGCGCCTTCACGGGCGGTGAGGGAGTCCCGGACTAGGGGGTGTCCGGATAGCCGAACTATCACCTTTGGCCGGACTCCTGGACTATGAAGATACAAGATTGAAGACTTCGTCCCGTGTCCGGATGGGACTTTCCTTGGCGTGGAAGGCAAGCTTGGCGATACGGATATGTAGATCTCCTACCATTGTAACCGACTCTGTGTAACCCTAACCCTCTTTGGTGCCTATATAATCCGGAGGGTTTTAGTCCATAGGACGAACAACAATCATACCATAGGCTAGCTTCTAGGGTTTAGCCTCTCTGATCTCGTGGTAGATCTACTCTTGTACTACCCATATCATCAATATTAATCAAGCAGGAGTAGGGTTTTACCTCCATCGAGAGGGCCCGAACCTGGGTAAAAACATCGTGTCCCTTGTCTCCTGTTACCATCCGCCTAGACGCACAGTTCGGGACCCCTACCCGAGATCCGCCGGTTTTGACACCGACATTGGTGCTTTCATTGAGAGTTCCTCTGTGCCGTCGCCGTCAGGAAGGATGCCTCATCCCGTCTTTAAAGACGGCACTGTTGCTAAAAGAGCTTTGGCTATCGGCCAAACTCTCCGGCTAGGCGGTTTCCTTATGACCGCCAGTTCGGCCGCCGCGCCAATGATGACTTCTCGGGTCATCGAAAGCAATCTTCACGTTAACTCGGAACTCGCCGAGCAGTTAGATCCGATGGAGCTCTCTTCCTTAAACGAGCTCTTGGATCGCATCACCGCCCTGGGAGTCGCTACAGACTACGATCAGATTGGGCCTAAACCCGATCTGAGAGAGATTAACTCTCCCCAAGTTACCCACCACGTTGCTGTGGTAGAGGAACAATACGGTGACCCTTCTTCTATCTTAAGGACTAGCTATGTCCGGATTCCTGATCCCTCCATGCCGGATTCCCGCGGAGGGAAGGACGTCACTCAAGCCCTGAACCTAAAGTCAGGCAGCGGGCCAGATTCATTGGACAACATCCAAGAACCCAAGCTTCCAAGTCCGGAAACTTCTTGGCCCCTGAGTTTTAGATTGGACGGGGTTCCGAATTTAATTCCACCCACCCACCCAAACATAAGTGATCTATCCCAAATCCAGCAAGAGCCCGCAGAAACAGTACACCATTACTGGGCCAGATTCCTCCTGGTCATAAACAGGATAAAGGATTGCCGTGAGGACACAATTTCATTCTTCTGCAATAATTGCACGGACAAGGGAATCCTCAATGCCATAAGTCATCGTGAAATTACACGCTTCACTGACTTGGCATCCATAGTATGGAAGTACTGTGCGATGGAAAGCGCCTGGAAAACCAAAATCAATTTTTGGGACAATCCGGCCCTGAATACAACCCCAGTCCAAAATAAAAGGGTGCATCATCGCCAGGCACCTGGGTTAAATACCAAAAAGCAATAACCCTCTATAGGGCATGGAACCGTACTGGAGGGATGGCTCAATGGACCCTGCAAAATTCATTGTACAGAGGGCGCCACTCCAACTCATAGCCTTAGAGCATGTTGGATACTACGGCAGGTGGCCAAAATTGGCGAAGAGCTTCTAACTCCAGAGCACCAGTCCAAGGATACCAGTATGGTATTAACAGTCTTCGAGACTTTCACATCAAATAATATGCGGAAACGAACACTCCGCAGCCTTGCCGAAGTCTACCAAGTAGCAACAATAAACCCATGGAGTGACACGGCTATTACCTTTAATGCCAGTGACGAACCTAAATTCTGAACAGCCTGAGCACCAGCCACATTGGTCCTCAGTTCAATAGTAGACGACTTTCGCCTTACCAAGGTACTCATGGACGGTGGCAGCGGATTGAACCTCATTTACGAGGAAACCCTCCGAAAAATGGAAATAGACTGGAGCCACATTGAGCGAAGCAGCACAACCTTTAGAGGAATAATCCCCATTCGGGAAGCATGCTGTACAGGAAAAATCACACTGGATGTGGTGTTTGGCACGCCGGATAATTACAGGTCTGAGGAGGTCACGTTCCAAGTGGCCCCGTTCAGCAGCGGATATCACGCTCTATTAGGGCAAGAGGCATTCACAAATTTTCAAGCTATACCCCATTACGGGTACATGAAGCTCAAAATGCCCGGGCCCAACGGAATCATCACTCTTGCTAGTGACCTGACCATAGCACTCCGCGCCGAAAATAAGACAGCCGCACTTGCCCTGGAGGCACTATCCGAAGCCCTAGCGGCCAAGGAACTCACTATGCTGCGCTCCACGGTAAATAGGGACGATGTGATCCTCGATAAGAGATCCAAGTCCACCTCCTTTAAACCAGCGGACGAAATAGTCAAATTCCAAGTCCATCGAACGGACCCTACAAAAACGGCTTCCATCCGGAACAATTAAACCCTGATGTAGACGCTGCACTACGAGAATTCCTACGCGAAAATTGGGACATTTTTGCCTGGCACCCTTCAGACATGCCAGGAATCCCACGCCGGCTGGCCGAGCACAGCCTAAACATCCTAAAAGGATTCAAGCCAGTCAAACAGGCTCTTTGGCATTTCTCCGAACCCAAGAGACAGGCCATGGGAGAGGAGCTAGCCAGATTATTGGAGGCCGGATTCATCAAAGATATAAAACATCCGGACTGGCTAGCAAACCTGGTGATGGTACCAAAGAAGGACAAATCCTGGCGCCTATGCGTCGATTTTAAGGACCTCAACAAGGCCTGCCCAAAGGATCCCTTCCCCCTCCCCCGCATCGATCAAATTATCGATGCTACCGCAGGACACGATTCATTGTGTTTCCTCGACGCATACTCCGGCTACCACCAAATTAAGATGGCAGAGCCCGACCAGGCCGCAACGGCATTCATCACCCCATACGGCCCATTCTGCTTCAACACAATGCCCTTTGGGCTCAAAAATGCCGGCGCAACATATCAACGCATGATTCAGGCATGTCTGGCAAACCAGATCGGCAAAACAATGGAGGCTTACGTAGACGATGTGGTCGTCAAAACCAAGCACGTCGAAACTCTAGTAGACGATTTGAGGCTCACGTTCGATAATCTCCCGAACATATGACATTAAGCTTAACCCAGAAAAATGTGTTTTCGGTGTACCAGCCAGAAAGCTGTTGGGCTTCATTGTATCCGGTAGAGGAATTGAAGCAAACCCAGCCAAGATCCGAGCTCTGTCACAATTGGATATCCAAAAGGACCTCAAACAAATACAAGAATTGACGGGATGCGTGGCGGCTTTAAGCCGCTTTATCTCCCGTTTAGGAGAAAAGGCATTACCCCTTTATCGCCTCCTCCGATGCACCGAACACTTCAAGTGGACGGATGCCGCCACGGCCAAAATAAAAGCCATATTGGCAACAAACCCGGTCCTGGCCGTGCCCAACATGGGCGAACCAATGCTATTATATATCGCGGCAACTCATCAAGTGGTGAGCGCGGTGCTCGTTGTCGAACGAGAAACGGACGGACACAAGTTCCCCCTTCAAAAACCAGTTTACTATGTGTCCACTATCCTAACTCCTTGCAAGTCACGGTAGCCGCATTATCAGAAGATAGCGTACGCAGTGTTCATGGCATCCCGGAAGCTGCGACACTACTTTCAAGAGTGTTCGATAATAGTAGCCTCCGAAGTACCTCTTAATGACATTATAAACAACCGCGACGCGACGGGCCAGATTGCCAAATGGGCCATTGAGCTCCTCCCATTCGACATAACCTATAAGCCACGACGAGCTATTAAGTCGCAAGTTTTGGCCGTCTTCGTCGCCGAATGGACTGAAGCTGAACTCCCTAAAGAGTATGGTGCATATTCCAACTGGATCATGCACTTCGACGGCTCCAAAATGTTGGCTGGTCTGGGGGCTGGCGTCGTTCTGACATCCCAACCGGAGATATGGTTCAATACGTACTCCAGATAATGTATACGGACTCCAACAACGCAGCCGAATACGAGGCCCTTCTACATGGCCTCTGGATGGCAGTCTCCATGGGCATTCAACACCTAGAGGTGCGCGGGGATTCGAACCTCGTGATATCCCAAAGAAATGGAGACTTCGATGCCAAGGATCCGAAAATGGCAGCTTATCGCAACGCCATCCTAAAAATGTCAGCTCGGTTTGAGGGGCTTGAATTTCACCATATAGCCTGGGATAACAACCAGGCAACAGACATATTGGCACGCATTGGCGCAAAGCGCGATGCCGTCCCTCCCAACATCTTCCTAGAGAGGCTGTTCAAGCCATCCGTACTATGGGAGGGGGAATCCGGAAATAATAACCCAGACCCAACCGCACCGCCCGACACCGAACATTCTGACACAATTGGCGGTTCTGCCAACAAAGTAACATCCTCAGCCCACGTAATAATGGCAGTCATTGCCCCATGGACGGAACCATTCCTAGCCTACCTAACCAGGCAGGAACTTCCCGAGGACCAAAACAAGGCCCGCTGCATAGTGCGGCGATCTAAAGCCTATAAGGTCCATGAGGGAGAGCTTTACAAGAAAAGCACAACCAGAGTCCTTCAAAGGTGTATCTCTGAAGAGGAAGGGCGGAATCTTCTGGCTGAAATTCATGCCGGACTCGGCGGGCACCACGCCGCAGCCCGGGCCCTTGTAGGCAAGGCCTTCCATACAGGATTTTATTGGCCGACGGACCGGCCAGATGCTCAGGACTTAGTCCAACGATGCATCGGTTGCCGGCTCTTTGCTAATCAAAGCCAAATGCCACCCACCTCCCTCAAAACTATGCCCATAACCTGGACCTTCGTGGTCTGGGGGCTTGACATGGTTGGACCCCTTAAAGGAGGAACCCACAAGCAAAAATACCTACTGGTCATGGTGGATAAATTCACCAAATGAATTGAGGCCAAACCTGTTAAGACGTCCGAATCCGGACCGGTGATAGACTTCATATCAGGGGTCGTACACCGTTACGGCGTCCCCCATAGCATCATCACTGATAACGGCACGAACTTTACGGCCGACGAGGTTAAACTCTGGTGCAAAAACATGGGCATCAAGCTCGACTATGCTTCAGTCTATCGCCCTCAAACTAACGGTCAAGTCGAGCGAGTAAATGGTCTAATCATGAGCGGCGTCAAACCCAGATTAGTGCGGTCCCTCAAGGAATATAACACACACTGGGTAGAGGAGCTCGACTCCGTACTCTGGGGCTGCGGACCACTCTGAATCGCACCACTGGATTTACACCATTCTTTATGGTATACGGCGCAGAGGCAGTTCTGCCCTGTGACATAATTCATGACTCACCTCGCGTGTGCATGTACGAAGAAAGAGAAGCCGAGCTCGATCGGCATGATAGTTTGGACGCATTGGAGGAAGAGCATGACGTGGCAAAAGCCCGTTCCGCATTCTATCAACAGCAAGCTCGAAGATATCAAAGCAGAGAAGTACGGGCCAAAACTTACAACGTTGGCGAGTTAGTTCTACGCTTGCCGGACAAGGAAAAGGACAAACTCAAGCCCAAATGGGAAGGTCCCTTTATCATCGATCAAGTCTTGACCGGTGGAGCGTACCGTCTGCGAGATGCATCGGATAACCGACTCGAGCCGAACCCATGGAACGCAGCCCGTCTCCGAAGATTCTACGCCTAGTGCCGGATTCTGAGTTCGTCTTCTTCCTCCGTCTATATTTTACATATTAGCTATCTTCTGTTTCTCTCCTTCTCCCCCCTTTCCTATTATAGCCTTTGAAAGCTTGTTTGCGCATTGTTCGCACACACTTGACGCACTATCCGCGCTCATTATACCTGGGGGCTTCTTTAATAGAAGCTTATTTATACGGGCTTCATGCCCAACACATGTGTCACACTTCCGCATGTACCTTTTATTCACCATTATATGCATCGATATGACTTAAGTTTTGGCCAAGCTGGGTTGCCTGGCTCTTGTGCTTACCCCTACGTTCCCGATTGTTTGGCTAGGCAGTAAAGGGAGCACCTCTGCGATTGTTACTGCCGGGTTAGCCGGATGTGTACCTCAGACTGGGTGAAGCCGAAAGCTAGCGTTCTTAAGGGAATATTCGGTCGGTGAACTAAAAGACGATTTCTTATCTATTTATTTATCTGCCCCCAGATGTTTTCTGCTTTTTTCGCAGTCCGGACATGCACTTTAGGGCATGTCTCCCAGGGAAAGGAACCCCTAACGGAACTATTCTCCCTGGAAGATGTTTCTTACTAACCATGTAATATAACATAACTAGTTGGGCACTTGTCTGATAAAGCACTAATGACCCCTACGCCTGGTCTCCACGCATGCGCTGGTTCTTATATAACCGCGAGGGTATTCAGACACACTCCAAACTATTGGGTCCCGAGGTTGAAGCGAAAAGGTCCGCTATGACAAACGATCTACAATCCGGCTAGAAGGCATTTTACATGTCATCTTAAATTACATAGTCAACTTGACTGGGCATATTCCTCTTCAATGCCATCCAGCAAGCTGTCTAGTTTACAGTCCTGTTGGGAATACTTTGCGGCCAATTCTACTTGGCCGTACACTAAGCTCACAGGGATCTCCTTCCCATCGGGCCCCGCAGGTCCGACCTCGGCCATGTGGTTTGGGTCAGCCTTCGTGTACCGCGTCTTCACCATGGCCCAGGCCTCCCTGGCGCCTTGACGGCAGGCCGATATCTTCCATAAGCGGAAGCACTGCCGCGTTCCCTGAAGCCTCTCTGCAAGCTCTCCAAGGCCTTCGGGCAGGGAGACAGTTGGCCACAAGGCCTGGGCGACGCCTTTCATCACCTGCCGAACTCGTTCGTGCAGTTGTAAGAGCTCGGGAAGAAGGTCACCCGTAGAACCGGGCATTTCCTCTGCAGGACGGCCTGTGAGCATACCTACAGACATAACTCTGTTAGTCGACTTCCTCGCCGAACTCTTTTTCAAAGTTCGTTCAAGCACTTACTACAAATGTCGTGTCGAAGCCGTCGATTCTCCTTGACGGAGTTAGATAGCTGGGCACGAACATCCTTTAGTTCCTCACCCAGCTGGGTGTTGGCATCTTGGAGATTACTTTTCTCCTGCCTCACCCTTGTAAGCACATTCTCGCCGGCCTTTAACCAGCGCATGAGCTGTTGCTTGTCCGGATCTATCCTGGCGCCATCTGCAATATTATTGTCAGACTTATACACACGCCGCACTTCACAAATTACTTATCTTTTGAAGCATATATTACCAGAGGGGGTCTCTTTGGCTTCCCCCGCTACGGCTAGTGTGGCCTCAAGTTGGGCTTTGCACTCCTCCAGCTCCTGGGACAGTTGGGTATTCTTTTCTGTAAGATCCTGCACAATAAATGATCCTTAAATCAGTTATTCTAACTATTTCAAGTCTCGGGGGCTACTGGCATATATAACTGTCAAATTTTCTCACCCGTATGTCTTTTACATACTGCTCCGTGGCTCTGGCTAGACCATTTTGAGTGGCACGGAGGTGCGCATCTCCCGAATTAAAGGCATCCAATGCCTCTGGGGAGAAACACGCGTCACGAAGAACTGTCCGGTGACGCCTGTGATTCATGGCACTCTCCACCTCGGAATTGGTGTAAGATAACCTGTCGGCATCCTCTGTCGAAAGAGCATCCGACGCACGCTTCGTGTTCGCCTCCGCTTCTGGACCTGGCTTTGGAGCCTGGCGAGCGGAGGATTGATTGGCAGCCTCTCCGGATATAGTCCGGCGAGCGCTCTTCTTCCTGAAAAAGCACGAGCGTTAGTATGCCCCCCGGGAATAAAACCTGGGAGCAAGATGACACGCCATACCGTTGCATCGGTGTTTCAATCTGGACTGCACTTCTTTTCGGCCTGTTAGGCCTTGCTGTCCCTTGTTGACTGGCCGTCACAGGCTCGGCCTTCCGCCTCAAGGACTTCCCCTGCAAAACACCATTGGTATACGGTGATCAAAAACACGCACGGATGGGTCATTTTCAAAGTATTAGGACTTCGGTCTCAGTTACATGCGAGGCGGGAAGTATTCTGGGGTAATCGGCCGTAATGGCGACCAAGGCATTATCGATGCTCAGTTGGTGAAATACCCCGTCGATCAGCTCCACCGATATGTCCGGATCCTCTTGGGAGGTCAGATCGAGGAACCGTTCCGGATCCTCGGGTTGTGGAGGCGGGCTGTTTATATCCTTTACGGCCCGGCGCAGTTCCTGCGCCAAAATCACAAAATGAGATACTTGACTATGGGAGTATGGATCGGATAGGCAAAAATAAATGTCCGCTTACCCAGCTTGGAGGATTGTTCATAGAAAATCCGCCCTGCGGATTGACGCGGAGAAATTCCTCCTCTTCTCCCTTGTACAATGCGGACAAGATCTTCATCAGATCGGCGACCGATCCCGGCCCCTTACGGCCGCAGCGGGTGGCGTCATCCTCCCCGTTGAAATCCCACATGGGGTGGCCTCTATACTGGAGTGGCTGCACCCCTCGCATAATGCATGTGGCCATGACCCCGATCATGGTCAATCCGGAATGAGCTAACAGCCTAATTTGGCTCATCAGGTAAAGGACGTCCCTGTCATTTTCCTTTTGAGGGCTCCGTGGACGCCAGCTTAGGCGTTTCTTCAAAGGGGCATTATTGAACTTAGGGAGGCCGACCCGAACAGGGTCCAGCAGGGGGACATCTTCTATATAAAACCATTCCGAAGGCCAGTCTTCGGACGCCTTCTTCGGGGTTCCGGATAGATATCCTGTCCTGGCGATGCGCCATAATTTGGCTCCGCCCACTTGATATATTAACCCCTCTTCAGAACGGGGCACATGGCAAAACAGCTTCTTCCACAGCGCAAAATGAGCCTCGATGCCCAAAAACATCTCGCAAATGGCCACGAAGCCCGCAATATGCAAAATGGAGGCAGGCGTAAGGTTGTGCAACTGGAGGCCGTAGAACTCCAGGAGCCCCCGGAGAAACGGATATATTGGAAATCTGAGCCCTCTTATCAAATAAGAGACAAGGCATACCCGCTCTCCTTTGGAGGGACTGGGGACGCTCTCCGCTTGCTTTCCGCCCTTATAGGTGGCGAGTCCGGCTCGAACCGGAACCATGAAGGCTGGGGGAAGAAATCCCTTGGTTTGGAGCGCCACTAGCTCACTGTGCGGGACGGAGCATCTCTCCCAATCTCCAGGCTGAGGGCTGGGAGGGCGAGAGGAGGAGCCACGTCGACTATCCATGATGGAATGGATTTCTGTCAGATGCGCTCTGATGAATGCTCGCGAAGGGAGGATGGTGTGATTTGGATCTAGATCCTCGTCTCTTTTATAGGCAGCTTATTTGCGCAGCTAGGGGGACAAATGTAAAAATACCCTGGCTTTTCGCATTCGTTCAACACGTGGAAGATGGCCATTATTGGGCGTGGAAGCCGAGGAGCGCAATATTTACAAGAAGCCGGACGCTATTCAACAGGTGCACAGGATTTGGAGAAGAACCCGCCTTGCAATGCCGAAGACAATCTACGCGCCGGACTCATCGCCATTGAAGCCTGGTTCGGGGGCTACTGAAGGAGTCCCGGACTAGGTGGTGTCCGGATAGCCGAACTATCACCTTTGGCCGGACTCCTGGACTATGAAGATACAAGATTGAAGTCTTCATCCCGTGTCCGGATGGGACTTTCCTTGGCGTGGAAGGCAAGCTTGGCGATACGGATATGTAGATCTCCTACCATTGTAACCGACTCTGTGTAACCCTAACCCTCTTCGGTGCCTATATAAACTGGAGGGTTTTAGTCCTTAGGACGAACAACAATCATACCATAGGCTAGCTTCTAGGGTTTAGCCTCTTTGATCTCGTGGTAGATCTACTCTTGTACTACCCATATCATCAATATTAATCAAGCAGGAGTAGGGTTTTACCTCCATCGAGAGGGCCCGAACCAGGGTAAAAACATCGTGTCCCTTGTCTCCTGTTACCATCCGCCTAGACGCATAGTTTGGGACCCCCTACCTGAGATCCGCCGGTTTTGACACCGACAGGCGGCCATCGAGAACCTGGGAGGCCCAGTGACTTGCAAGTTCTTCCACAGGAGGGGAGATCTTGCAGAAGTTTATGCAGAGGTTCAGCCGAGTGCACCAAAACATCCCAGAGATACACCCAGCAGCTGTGATTGCCGCGTTCCATTCGAATGTGGTTAATAGAAGGATTCGTTCCAAAATGAATGTCCATCTGCCCAAGACCGTCAATGAATTATACACCTTGGCGGATAAATGTGCTCGGGCTAAAGAAGGAAGGCGACTCCCCGGGGAGGAGGAAGGCGTTGAGGTTGATTCGGAGGGCAACGACGAGACCTCTGACACGAAGAGGAGAAACCGGAGGTGCAATAGGAAGCACAAAGAGAAGTCAGTACTGGCCGTAGAGGGCTCTAGTGATCTCAGCATCAGCAAGAAGGTTAAAACTGAGACCCCCAGCAAAGAAGCTGCCGCGTGCACTGATTGCCGGGATGACACTGCAACAGAGAAAGCTAGAAAGTCCGATGGGCCATACTGCAAAATCCACCGCACTAAAGGTCATGATCTCAAAGAATGCCACCATGTTGAATAGCTTATTAAGAAGCAGAAGGGAGAGTATGAGAAACGCGACAGGGACAGAGACCAAGAAGGTGCTAGCGGAAAAGGCCGTGGCAGTAGAGGGGGCCGCTGCGGCAAGGCCCCACAACAAAAAGAGAAACCTGCTAGAGGTCAGGATAAGAAGGAAGGGGACAGTGAGAGTGATGAAGAGGATGAAGAAGAAACTAGCAAGCAAGAATTCCAGAAGATGACATGTTGGTGCAACAAACCCCAGGTGCATTTCCCAGACTGTACACAGGCTTAAGAGCAAGGTTACATCATCCAAAACAAGGCCAAGCAGAAGAGATAAGCTCTTTGAGAAATCCCCCGGCAGAGAGCTTGGCGGGAACAACCCCCCTTTGATCGGTGAGCTGCACCCTCCCACCAAACTACCAGTCTTTGCAGTCGAGGCATGCACTCCCGTCAACGAGGAGGTGCCACTAGTCCTTGTTGCTGAGCCTCAGGCTCCAACTTGGGCGCGTCTCATAGTTCATTTCCTCCAAATAGGAAAACTTCCCAAAGAGCAAGAAGAAGCTGAAAGAGTAGCCCGGAGGGCCACTATATATCAGTTCATGGACGACACACTATACAGACGAAGGCCCAATGACGTGAAATCGAAGTGCATTTTCGGGAACAAGGAAAGGAACTATTGGCAGAGATACACAAGGGTATGTGTGGCTCCCATATTGGATCGAGAGCCCTGGTTGGAAAAGCCTTTCGGCAGGGTTTCTACTGGCCCACGGCCCTTCAAGATGCAATTGAGCTAGTCACCAAGTGTGAAGCCTGCCAGTTCCACTCCAAGAATATCCATCAGCTTGCTCAAGCTCTGCAAACGATCCCTTTGTCATGGCCATTTTGGGTCTAGGGGCTCGACATTTTGGGCCCCTTCCCCCATGCTATCGAGGGCTTCGAATACTTGTACGTCGCAATCGACAAGTTTACAAAGTGGCCGGAAGTGGAGCCCGTGAGGAAGGTGACCGCATAGTCACCTATCAAGTTCTTGAAAGGATTAGTGTGCCGTTTTAGAGTACCCGCCAGAGTCATCACTAACAACGGCACCCAATTCACAATCCGCGCCTTCATGTAATACGTTCATGCCCTCGGAAGCAAGGTCTCATTTTCCTCTGTTGCCCATCCCAGAAGCAACGGACAAGCTGAGTGGGAAAATGCTGAAGTGCTGCGAGGACTCAAGACAAGAACATTTGATAAGCTACAAAAGTGTGGCAGGCAATTGATCGACGAGCTGCCGGTGGTTCTTTGGTCCCTTCGTGCGACACCAAATCGAGCTACCGGCCAGACTCCCTTCTCCCTAGTCTATGGGGCAGAAGCAGTGATCCCCATGGAACTCATATTCGGATCACCTTGAGTGCTTGCCTGTGATGAAGTAGCGTAGGAACAACACCGCCATGATGACACTGTGCTACTTGAGGAGAACCGTCTCTGGGCTGCTACGCGTGCTTCACGCTACCAGCAAGCCCTACGTTGCTATCACAGCCGCATGCTTCATGCCCGGAGCTTTGAGGAAGGCGGCCTTGTCCTTAGGCATGTTCAGTCCGCCAAGGGTGCAAACAAGTTGACACCAAAGTGGGAAGGCCCTTACCGGTAGCACGAGTCACCAGACTTGGCGTGGTCCATCTGGAGACCGGAGATGCCATTCAATTGCAAAACTCATGGAACATTGAGCATCTCTATAAGTTCTACCCGTAAGGTGCGGCTGTCGTGCCCTTCCCGGCAGCCACCCTTTTGTAAAAGCCTCGCCGATGTTGCATGTAACCCTTTGTACATAGCCAGGCGCAGACCCTGAGCACCAGATAAAGAAACGAAGTGCTGGGGGCCCCGACAAAAGCATGCATAAGCATATCATGAGCATAGCATGTTCATGTAGACAAGGTCGCATGTAGCCCTGTTTTCATCTGCACTAAGCTGGAGGGTTATTGCCTTGGACTTGGTCCCGAAGAGAAGAAATGGAGACAAGCCTACATAGCGCCCCCCGCAAGCCAAATAGATAAGTTCCTTCTTGTTCATACCTGTCCTGTAAAGTGAAAACTTGTGCATATGAAAACCTCATCACCTTCGAAACATAGGTGGTCCCATCCTTTGTCCCGAATGTTGCTTCAGGCAAGGTGGTCGTAGTGGCCTTTGATGGAGAGGGTTCGACGAGGGGCTGGTCCTTTTTTGTAGTTTGATGCCCGACAGGCTTTGCCCCGCGGCAACAAACTAAAAGCACCGGCAGGATAGCTTGCCGGGGGAAACTTGTTTACTTGGACGTATAGAGGCACCTCACCTATGCATGGAGATGATACATGCACAAGTACCTGGTAAGGCTTGTCTTTTTCATTAATATGCTGATGAGCAAGTGCAAATCTTACAGAACACAAACATGGGTAAAGTAGTTTACATTATTTAGACTGAAATTTGGCATATGCCTATGTATTTTAGACGGAAAAAGATAAGTGCCCCGTGATGCCTTTGCCCTGTCCCTCTCCTCCTCGAAACCGCAGCGGGAGGTGAAGAAGACGGAGGGAAGACCTGGCTGGGATTCAGCGCCTCTCCAGGATCAGGAGAGCGCCGTTCCCGAGCTGGAGGAAGGAACCGGTGGGCAGGTGCAGATGGTGGTGGTGCCAAAGCCCAGCCGGTGATGATGGTGCTGCCAAAGCCCAGCCGGTGATGATGGTGCTGCCGGCAATCACGCCAAGTCAGAGCGATCATCCCCACTCTTGACGCATCGTGGGTTGCCGCCACCCTCCTCGTCGCTGTCGCTCGAAGAGGCACGCCCGCCGTTGCCCGAGCCCCCGCTGTGGCGGCCAGGCGGACATCATTCGCTCTGGGAGACCCTACAGAGAGCATGGTCATCTCTATCAACCCGAAGCTAGAAGAATACCGAATCCTGGAGAAGCATGCACAGGCGCGAGAATCCCGCCCGTACACGAGACAATCAGTACCCTAGAGGAGAGGGTTCGCCGTAACCAATGGCGAACAACTTCCACGGTCTCGTGCGCATGACGGGTGATCGTTTTCATGGTCTCGCTTCATCATTTCAGGTGAAGAAAGGATAAGCCACGATCGGCTACCACACTTTGTGTCCGTTATGGACTCTGGCACGGTATCGCCTACGTGACCCATCACTAAGTTTGGGGCTGCGGGCGACCCAGCAATGAGCACGCCAGAGTAGCTACCCCCGACACTGCCACCGCGCCACCCGTGCACTGCCCTGAAGCCTTTTCTACCTGCACTAAGTATGGGACCGCCAACCCAGACCGAAAGCTTTGTGCGGGAACGAGAAGGAGACCTTATCTCAATAAGGGCGCGGCCGCCCCCTTCTTTTCTTCCCTCCGCCATGTAAGCGGTGCAAGGAGAAGAAGGGGGAAAGATGCGTGGAACTAGCCCCTCGCCCTCTCCCCTTTATATAGGAGAACGTGGCTGGAGGCTGACTCCACACCTCACGGTAGAAGACGTGACCGGGGGGGGGGGGCTGATCCCTCGGTGGGTAACCGCCCCTCTTTGCTAATCTAAGAAGACCGGGCCCCTGCCATGGTGCTCTCTCCCGCACCACGCGCCTCCATTTACCTACCCCACTCACTGCATGCGGCATACGTGGCAAGGGATAAGGGCGTGGTAGGATGAGTGAATTGGTAGTTACTCCTCCGTATGTTAAAGTCATTCACGAGCCATTACAGAGATGGCCCCACTATGATTGGCATCATGCGGCGTGCGGAAAGACCGAAAACTGACTCAATCATAGGTTAATGAAGAAGCAAAGAAGGTCCCAAAGGACAAGCTACCACCACCCTCTCGCCTATGTACTGGACAAGGCCTACCCCTAAGACGCTCGACAATGCATTTAGGCCAGGCTCGGGGGCTCTTGTCGGTGCGGGTTTGCCCAGACTGTACAAAAGCTTAAGATCAAGGTTACAACATCCAAGACAAGGCCAAGCAAAAGAGATAAGCTATTTGAGAAATCAAAGGGCGGATCAAGAAGACCAAGACCAACCAAAGGAGCAAGATATCACTAAGGAAAAACCTCCCTTGCCGGGCAGGCGAGCCTGGTGGGGTCGAGGTTACCCCAAAGCCAAGTCTCAAGACTCCCCTAGCAGGCTTGCCGGGGACGCCGAGGGTGGCTTATCCCGCCAAGGCTCCAGCGCTCCACCTCACAGCAACGCAAGTCACCTATCGGTGCGGTGTCGAACCCCCAAGTGATTAAGTGGTTGTTATTTGGTACGTGGCAGCCATTTCTTAAGGAAATCACCTCCAAATGACACCCGTCCAGGGACGTGTCATGCAGGCAGGGGAGAAGGTGGCTGAATAGCACGACAAGGCTTGCCGGGCTGCACCCACGATGTGACACTAGGCGGCGCATTTAATGCGCCTTGTCCTGTGTGCAGAGTTAGGTATGATAGCACTGTGGCTATCTAATCATGGGATGATGACTATTTTGCCATTGTGGTAACCCCTTGACCTATAAAAGGAGGACCATGGCTACCTGAGAAAGGATCCGGACCTCTGCAAACTCATACATGTGCAGCTGCTCTCGTCCCAAGGCAACCTTGCCGGGCAAGAGCGCTGCATCTCCACACCGTCCATACATCAATCCACCAAAAGCAGGAGTAGGGTTTTATGCCTTGCAGTGGCCCGAACCTGGGTAGAAACTGCCCGTGTCTACATTGTCGTGCTTCTTGACGCTCTCCGCTCTTTGTGCAATGTGCCCTTCCCCCTTGACGAACCAGAAGGGGCCGATGGTCTCATAATGTGGCCGTGTTTTACCACAACACGACCGAAGCCATGTGTGTGGACGGGGGTGCGTCCCTGCACTCCTCTCACCGCCATCTCAAGCAGTGGGCATGTGAGGTCAACACCGTGGAGCCTGCTGCAGACTCCCGGAAACCACTCAAGTGGTCCCGCACGCCTATCATCTTGGATGAAGAGGATCACCCTCACCGCACTACTGTGGTAGGATGTTTGCCATTGTTGGTTTCACCAACAATCCGCAAACTTAAAGTCACAAAGATGCTAGTTGATGGCGGGGCTGTGCTGAATCTGATCTCCCCCAAAGTGGTCAGCAAACTACAAATCCCTGATGAAGAGTTCGAGGTTACGGGCAAGTTCCAAGGAATCCACCCCGGTTGGAGCCGTCCTAAGGGGAAGATTACGCTGCCGGTAACGTTTGGCTGAGAACTGAACTACTGGACCGAGAGGGTTGTGTGTGACGTTGTGGAACTCCCCTTGCCGTACAATGGATCCTTGGTCGCTCAGCTCTGGCAAAGTTCATTGCGGCGTCCCACTATGCCTACAATACTTTGAAGATGCTAGGGCCGATGGGCGTCATCTCCATCCCATCAGACAAGAAAGACACAATCATATCTGTGGACAAGATGTATCGTGACGCGGTAGCAGCTGAGGCTGCGGAAGCCAAAGTTCCCGCCAAGGAAACAAAGAAGGAAAAGAACGCTAGCAGAGATGCCGACAAGGAATCCGGGAAGCGTGCCTCTCCGAAGTGCGTTGCACCTATTGATGACTTGCCGGAGAGTTCCACTAGTAAGAGGTCCAAGGTCGCTTCACCTACCATGAAGAGGGTCCCGGTATGGCAGGATGGCGCTGACGGTACATTCACCATCAGCGCCACCATTGATGACAAATAGGAAAGCTCGCTCGTTGCCTTCCTGCGGGCAAATGTCGATGTGTTTTCTTGGCAACCATATGACATCCCCGACGTTCCCAGGGAGGTAATAGAGCACCACCTTGCTGTCTGTCCCCATGCTCGGCCCGTCAAGCAGAAGGTCAGAAAACAGGCTTTGGAGCGGCAACAGTTCATTGCCAAGGAAATCAAGAAACTTGATGCAGCTGGTTTGGTCAGAGGAGTGTTACACCCAACATGGTTAGCAAACCCAGTGGTAGTTCGCAAGGCAAATGGGAAAGGGAGGCTCCGCATAGACTTCACAAATTTGAACAAGGCATGACCGAAGGACCCTTTTCCCCTGTCGCTCATTGATCAAATTGTGGATTCCACTTTCGGGTGTGATCTGCTTTCCTTTTTTGATGCATACTCCAGGTATCATCAGATATCATGTCCAAGGAAGATGAAGAGAAGAACGCATTCATAACCCCATGTGGCATGTATAGCTTCGTACGTATGCCTTTCAGATTAAAGAGCGCTGGATCCACTTTTGCAAGGCAGTGCAAATTGGTTTGAGCCTTGATACGTCTCCAACGTATCCATAATTTTTTATTGTTCCATGCTATTATATTATCCATTTTGGATGTTTTATATGCATTAATATGCTATTTTATATTATTTTTGGGACAAACCTATTAACCTAGAGCCCAGTGCCAGTTTCTGTTTTTTCCTTGTTTCTGAGTTTCGCAGAAAAGGAATATCAAATGGAGTCCAAACGGAATAAAACTTTACGATGATTTTTCTTGGACCAGAAGACACACGTAGGACTTGGAGACCAAGGAAAAGGAGTCCCGAAGCGACGGCAAGGGTGTAGGGCGCACCCCAAGGGGGGCCCTGCCTTGTGGGTCCCTCGGAGCTCCTCTAACCCTATTCTTCACCCTATAAATTCCCAAATATTCCCAAACCACTAGAAGCATCCACAAAAATACTTTTCTGCTGCCGCATGCCTCTTTTCCCGTGAGATCCCAACTTGGGGCCTTTTTCGACAATCTTCCGGAGGGGGATTCGATCACGAAGGGCATCTACATCAACCCTATTGCCCTTCCGATGAAGCGTGAGTAGTTTACCTCAGACCTACGTGTCCATAGCTAGCATCTAGATGACTTCTTCTCTCTCTATGATCTTCAATGCCATGTTCTCCTCGGTGTTCTTGGATTTCTATCCGATGTAATATTCTTTTGCGGTGTGTTTGTCGAGATCTGATGAATTGTGGATTTATGATTAAATTATTTATGAATATTATTTGAATCTTCTCTGAATTCTTATATGCATGATTTGATATCTTTGTGTTTCTCTTTGAATTATCGGTTTGGTTTGGCCAACTAGATTGGTATTTCTTGCAATGGGAGAGGCGCTTAGTTTTGGGTTCAATCTTCCGGTGTCCTCCTCACCCAGTGGCAAAGTAGGGGTAGCGCATATTTGTATTATTGCCATCAAGGATAAAAAGATGGGGTTTTCATCATATTGCTTGACTTTATCCCTCTACAACATGCCATCTTACTTAATGTGTTACTCTGTTCTTTTGAACTTAATACTCTAGATGCAAGCATGAGTCGGTCGATGCGTGGAGTAATAGTAGTAGATGCAGAATCATTTCGGTCTACTTGACATGGATGTGATGCCTATATGCATAATCATTGCCTTGGATATCGTCATAACTTTGTGCTTTTCTATCAATTGCTCCATAGTAATTTGTTCACCCACCGTATTATCTGCCTTCAAGAGAGAAGCCTCTCGTAACCTATGGCCCCCGGGTCTATTTTCCCTTATATATTTTCAGATCTATAAACCAAAAAAACCCAAAAATATCTTGCTACAATTTATTTTGTTTTATTTTGTTTTACGTTTTAGTTATCTTTTATATCTATCTCTATCAGATCTCACCGTTGCAATTGACTGTGAAGGGATTGACAACCCCTTTATCGCGTTGGGTGCAAGTGTTTGATTGTTTGTGTAGATGCATAGATTGGAGACTTGCTTGTGCCTCCTACTAGATTGATACCTTGGTTCTCTAACGGAGGGAAATACTTATCTTTACTTTGATGCATCACCCTTTCCTCTTCAAGGGAAAAACCAACGCAAGCTCAAGAGTAGCAGGAAGAATTTCTGGCGCCATTGCTAGGGAGGTTCTACATCAAGCCTACCAAGTACCCATCATAAACTCTCATCTCTTGCATTACATTATTTGCCATTTGCCTCTCGTTTTCCTCTCCCCCACTTCTAAAATGATTTTCAGAAAAATACAAAAAGATTTGCCTTTTTATCCGCCCTTCTTTTGTTCGTCTTTTTGTTTGCTTTTTGTTTGCTTGTGTGTTAGATTGCTTGCTTTGTCACGATGACTCAAGAGAATATCAAGTTGTGTGATTTTTCCAACACTAATAATAATGATTTTATTAGTACTCCGATTGCTCCCACCACTAGTGCGGAATCTTATGAAATTAATGTTGCTTTGCTGAATCTTGTTATGAAAGAATAATTTTCCAGCCTTCCTAGTGAAGATGTTGCATCCCATCTAAATACTTTCGTTGAATTGTGTGATATGAAAAGGAAGAAAGATTTGGATAATGGTATTGTTAAATTGAAGCTATTTCCTTTCTCATTACGAGATCGTGCTAAAACTTGGTTTTCATCTTTACCTAAAAATAGTATTGATTCATGGAATAAGTGTAAAGATGCTTTTATTTCCAAGTATTTTCCTCTTGCTAAGATCATTTCCCTTGGGAATGATATAATGAATTTTAATTAACTTGATCATGATCATGTTGCACAATCTTGGGAGTGGATGAAATTGATGATAAGAAATTGCCCTACGCATGGTTTGAGTTTATGGATGATTATACAAAAAAAAATATGCGGGATTGAATTTTGCATCTAGAAATCTTTTGGATTCCTCCGCGGGTGGTACTTTTATGTAAATCACATTAGGAGAAGCTACTAAACTCCTAGATAAAATTATGGCAAATTACTCTCAAATGGCACACCGAAAGATCTTCCACTAGTAAAAAAGTGCATGCAATTGAAGAAATAAATACTTTGAGTGGATAGATGGATGAATTAATGAAATTTTTTGCTAGTAAAAGTGCTCCTATTGATCCTAGTGATATGCCTTTGTATTCTTTGATTGTAAATAATAATGATTCTGTGGATGTGAATTTTGTTGGTAGGAACAGTTTTGGTAATAACGCGTATAGAGGTGATTTCAACTCTAGGCCGTTTCCTAGTAAATCCTCTAATAATTATGGTAATTCCTACAACAATTCTTATGGAAATTGTAATAAGATTCCCTCTTATCTTGAGAACAATATTAAAGAAATTATTTGGTTCTCAAAAAGTTTTCAATGCCAAAGAAAAGTTCCTCAAGATTGATGAGTTAGCTAGGAACGTTGATAGAATTTCTCTTGAGATTGATTCTGTGAAAATTAGATCTGTTCCACCCAAGCATGATATTAACAAGTCTCTAAAAGTTATGAGAATTTCTATTGATGAATGTAAATAAAGAACCGCTAGGATGTGTGCTAAGCGAGATTGGCTTGTAAAAGCGTGTTCTTCAATTTCTCGTGAAAATAATGATGAAGATCTCAAGGTGATTGACGTGACTCCTATTGAATCTTTGTTTTATAATATAAATCTTGATAAATATGGGACTAGAGATGAGTCAACTTTAGCTAGAAGGTGTCCCAATGATGCGGAGTTTATAGATCTTGATGCAAAAATTGAAAATAGTGGGTTTGGAGAGGTCAAAACTTTATGTAGCAATGAACCTACTCTTTTGGATTTCAAGGACTTTAATTATGATAATTGTTCTTTGATATATTGTATTTCCTTGTTGCAATCCATGTTGAATTCTCCTCATGCTTATAATCAAAATAAAGATTTTACTAAACATATCATTGATGCTATGACGAAATCTTATGAAGAAAAACTTAAGTTGGAAGTTTCTATCCCTAGAAAGCTTTATGATGAGTGGGAACCTACTATTGAGATTAAAATTAAAGATTATGAGTGCCTTGCTTTGTGTGATTTGGGTGCTAGCGTTTCCACGATTCCGAAAACTTTATGTGATGTGCTAGGTTTCCATGAATTTGTTGATTGCTCTTTAAATTTGTATCTAGTTGGTTCCACCATTAAAAAACATGTGGGAAGAATTAATGATGTTCTTATTGTTGCAAATAGGAATTATATGCTCGTAGATTTTATTGTGCTTGATATAGATTGCAATCCTACATGTCCTATTACTCTTGGTAGACCTTTCCTTAGAATGGTTGGTGCAATTATTGATATGAAAGAAGGAAACATTAGATTTCAAATTCCCTTAAGGAAGGGCATGGAAAACTTTCCAAGAAAAAATAAATTAAGTTACCATATGAATTTATTAGGAGGGCTACTTATGGACTGCATTCCAAAGATGCCAATACCTAGATTTATTGTATTATGCCTAGCTAAGGGCGTTAAATGATACCGCTTGTTGGGAGGCAACCCAATTTTATTTTTGTTCTTGCTTTTTTGTTCTAGTTTTTTCAATAAATTTTTCATATAAGCTCTGGTTATATGTGTTTTGGTGTTTTAATTAGTGTTTGAGCCAAGCAAGACCTTTTGATAGGGACACGCCTAAATCGTGAATTTATTAGAATACTCTACGTGCTTCACTTATATCTTTTGAGCTAGGCAATATGCTCTAGTGCTTCACTTATATCTTTTTAGAGCATGGTGGTGGCTTTATTTTGTAGAAATTGTTGAACTCTCATGCTTCACTTATATTATTTTGAGAGTCTCTCTAAATATCTTGGTAATTTTCTTAGGTTATGAATTTAGTCCTAATATGATGGGCATCCATGAGGGATATAATAAGAACTTCCATATTAAGTGCATTGAATACTATGAGAAGTTTGATTCCTTGCATATTGTTTTGTGATATAAAGATGGTGATATTAGAGACATGCTAGTGAGTAATTGTGGATTGGTAGAAATACTTGTGTTAAACTTTGTGATTCTCATAGCATGCACATATGGTGAACTGTTATGTGACGAAGTCGGAGCATGATTTATTTATTGATTGCCATCATTTGTGTGGAGGTCAGGGTCGTGCGATGGTTAAGTCCTACCAATCCTTCCCCTAGGAGCATGCGTGTAGTACTTTGCTTTGATAGCTAATAGAATTTTGTAATAAGTATGTGAGTTCTTTATGACTAATGTTCAGTCCATGGATTATACGCACTCTCACCCTTCCACCTTTGCTAGCCTCTCTAGTACCGTGCAACTTTCGCCGGTCATTACACGCACCATATACCCTTCCTCAAAATAGCCACCATACCTACCTATTATGGCATTTCCATAGCCATTCCAAGATATATTGCCATGCAACTTCCACCATTCCGTTTTTTTCTAAGTTTCGTGTTGTAATTTTTGAGTTTTAAGTAAATAAAAGTGTGATGATCATCATTATTAGAGCATTGTCCCGTGAGGAAAGGATGATGGAAGCTATGATTCCCTCACAAGTTGGGATGAGTCTCCGGACTTTATGAAAAACAAAAGAGGCCAAAGAAGCACAAAAAAGAGGCCAAAGAATCCCACCAAAAAGAAAAAAGAGATAAAAAGAAAAGAAAAAAAAATAAAAATGAGAGAAAAGAGAGAAGGGACAATGTTACTATCCTTTTTCCACACTTATGCTTCAAAGTAGCACCATGATCTTCATGATAGAGAGCCTCCTATATTGTCACTTTCATATACTAGTGGGAATTTTTCATTAGAGAACTTGGCTTGTATATTCCAATGATGAGCTTCATCGAATTGCCCTAGGTCTTCATGAGCAAGCGAGTTGGATGCACACTCACTTAGTTTCTTTTTAGCTTTCATACACTTATAGCTCTAGTGCATCCGTTGCATGGAAATCCCTACTCACTCACATAGATATCTATTGACGGGCATCTCCATAGCCTATTGATACGCCTAGTTGATGTGAGGCTATATCCTTCCTTTTTGTCTTCTCCACAACCACCATATTCTATTCCACCTATAGTGCTATATCCATGGCTCACGCTCATGTATTGCGTGAAAGTTGAAAAAGTTTGAGAATACTAAAGTCTGAAAAAATTGCTTGGCTAAAACTGGGGTTGTGCATCATTTAATACTTTGTGTGATGAAGATGGAGCTTAGCCAGACTATATGATTTTGTAGGGATAACTTTATTTGGCCATGTTATTTTGTGAAGACATGATTGCTTTATTAGTATGCTTGAAGTATTATTGTTTTTATGTCAATATTAAACTTTTGTTGTGGACCTTATGGATCTGAATATTCATGCCACAATAAAGAAAATTACATGGATAAATATGTTAGGTAGCATTCCACATCAAAAATTCTGTTTTTTATCATTTACCTACTCGAGGATGAGTAGGAATTAAGCTTGGGGATGCTTGATACGTCTCCAACGTATCTATAACTTTTGATTGTTCCATGCTATTATATTATCTGCTTTGGATGTTTTATATGTATTAATATGATATTGTATATTATTTTTGGGACTAACCTATTAACCCAAAGCTCAGTGCCAGTTTCTATTTTTTTTCCTTGTTTTGGAGTTTCGCGGAAAAGGAATATCAAACGGAGTCCAAACGGAATAAAACTTTGCGATGATTTTTCTTGGACCAGAAGACACACATAGGACTTAGAGACCAAAGAAAAGGAGTCCCAAAGCGACGGCAAGTGTGCAGGGCGTGCCCCAGGGGGGCCCTGCCTCATGGGTCCCTCGGAGCTCCTCTAACCCTATATTTCGGCCTATAAATTCCCAAATATTCCCAAACCACCAGAAGCGTCCACAAAAATACTTTTCTGCCGCCGCAAGCCTCTGTTCCCTTGAGATCCCAACTTGGGCCTTTTCCGGCGATCTGTCGGAGGGGCATTCGATCATGGAGGGCATCTACATCAACCCTATTGCCCTTTCGATGAAGTGTGAGTAGTTTACCTCAGACCTACGTGTCCATACACTACTGCAGGATGCTGCTAACGTGACACTACAATCAGAGACCCTTTCACAAAATTGTGTGCGATGCATTAATCGCAAACAGTGGTGTAAAAACCCGTCAAAAAATGTGCAAAACATTTGCGATGACGGAAGCATCAAACACGATTCAGATTTTAGTTCCATGTGTGATGCAGGGCATACGGTTCAGTATAATTAACTGTTTGCGATGAGGAGCAACAAAATAAATGGGCAACCAGATGAAGGTGTGTGCGATATACAACATATGGCTCAGTAGGATGAACTGTTTGTGATTAGGCAACACAAAAGAAACGGTCATATAGATCAAGGTGTGTGCGATATACGACATGCGGTTAACTCGGGTGAACTGTTTGTGTTGAGACAAGAGAACATAAACGGTTCAACATAACAAGATGTGTGTGATATGTGGCAAACATGTCTGTAATCAGAAATGTGTGCGAAGACCGATAATAACATAGACGATTGCTGCTAATAAGACGTGTGTGTTGTGCGATGAGATTGCATACAAAACAACAACATATATGCGAGGTTCTTTCTTGCCAGAGCAAGGGTGCTGAGGGTACTGAGGTTGAACAACGTGAGGTTGAACATATATACGCACACTTATAAGGACATGGTTGCATAACCAAATTAAACATCCACTTACATAGGTGGCTACTACAACCATGGCATTTGCACACACCAAAGTAAACTATTACATGCATAACTACATAGGTGTATACTACACACATGACATTTCCACACACCAAAGTAAACTATATATTACATGCACGAATCAGATTAGAGTTGCGTGTACGATACGTGGCATACAGTTGATCCATCCTAGCTGTTCGTGATGGAATAAGCCGTGTGTGTCGATTCATCGCTGACGGGTTACCTAGTGCAGTCCGTGTGTGAT
The DNA here is from genome assembly GCA_963921465.1 of Triticum timopheevii. Taxonomy (NCBI): domain Eukaryota; kingdom Viridiplantae; phylum Streptophyta; class Magnoliopsida; order Poales; family Poaceae; genus Triticum; species Triticum timopheevii. The sequence goes on from OY997264.1 coordinate 355,047,835, forward strand.
GCGATATGCTCTGTCTGCAGAACATCTATGCTCCATGTACAGAAGAGCAACATATATATATATATATATATATATATATATATATATATATATATATATATATATATATATATATACTTGTAACATGACATGATTGCAATACCAAATTAAACATCCAATTACGTTATATAACAAATACCATAAATATTGCAAGGTTGAAATTCAAAGATTACAATGCCCAAATTCAAATATTGCAAACCTCGTCATTTCTGCAAAGGGATCAGCCGCTGGCAAGTCATGTATGGATTTGACACAATGACTTCCAATTACTCTATCATATGCTCTTCTAATACGAAGTTTAGCTATTTTGGAGCCTCTTCTATTCCGCAGTACCTGCCGGCTCTGATCAACATACCATTCATCTTTCCTAATTAAATGTGTGTTCAACCTCAGTACCCTCAGCACCCTTGCTCTGGCAAGAAAGAACTCGGCGAGTGTAATCTCCGGTAAGGTCCCTTGGTAGGAGTTCAAAGTAATATTTTAGAGATGCAGATCCAGGCATTTGATGTGATTGTCGTTATAAACATTATCCACCTCCGGGCCTATTATTATCTACAAAAGAAGAGAATGTGTTAGTGCCTACATGCAGTTTTGAACACTACTACACGCCTATTTGGTTTGCAGGATTTTCCAAATGCACCAACGTGCCACATCTTCAATCTGACATGATAAACTTGGGCATTTTTTTTCCGAAAAGGAGGTTATCCCCCGGCCTAACATGGACATTTGATTACAATCTAGAAAAACTATAGCCTTCTTCACAAGAGGTTGGATTGGATGAAACCCCCCCTAAGAAAACTAGTACAGATGAATCCAAAGGAGAAATGCTTATGGATTGCAACCATATGAATCAAGCAACCAATATGGGGTGGGGGGGTGTATGTCCTGAAATCCTCCAAAATTCCTTCAGAAATCGTAGTACATTGTCATTGTAACCTTGGGAAAATGTGCAAAAAATTGAACTCCCTTATGGTTAACATTTAATAGGAAAGGAACATCACCTCGATATACAGCTTCTTCAGGCACAGAAAGCATCACAGGCAACTGACAACTTGGTCCAGGATGGGGCCGACAGATTCTAGTTCCAAGACCTTCACTGTATCCAGAATTTGGGTGAAGCATTGCTGGATGATAGACGAACATAAATCTTCAAAACTAGAAATAATGTTGATATCAAGAACGAGAGGTATAATGCGACTGTTGTACCTGAAAGTAGTAGTATTTGACAGACGAATAGCCCACCGCTGTCAATTTCGGTGCAAAAATGACATTGATTCTTGTTGGACCTTTTTGATGAACTACAAGTAATCTCTCAAGTGAAGGTGTGTCCTCAATGACCATATTGTCGTCCACCTTTTGTGATCTCTCGTTGCAGCACCAGCAACATACATAAATAGTCCGAAGAGTCCTGGAGGTGATGTGGAAGGTACTCGACCAATTCATCGCCTGAAGACGAAGGAACTCGAGTGCAGTACAGCCGCGCAGTAGGCGCTCCATGTCATCCTTTGGGATGCTGCCGACGACGAGCTCGAGGTGCTTCAGTCTTGGTAGAAAAAGAGCGAGCGCGTCATTAAAGGTGGGGTGGCAGTTCATGAACTTGGCGAGGTGCAACGTGGGTGAGGGAGTCCTGGACTAGGGGGTGTCCGGATAGCCGAACTATCATCATCGGCCGGACTCCAAGACTATGAAGATACAAGATTGAAGACTTCGTCCCGTGTCCGGATGGGACTTTCCTTGGCGTGGAAGGCAAGCTTGGCAATACGGATATGTAGATCTCCTACCATTGTAACCGACTCTGTGTAACCCTAGCCCTCTCCGGTGTCTATATAAACCGGAGGGTTTTAGTCCGTAGGACACAACAACAATAACAACAATCATACCATAGGCTAGCTTCTAGGGTTTAGCCTCCTTGATCTCGTGGTAGATCCACTCTTGTACTACCCATATATCAATATCAATCAAGCAGGAGTAGGGTTTTACCTCCATCGAGAGGGCCCGAACCTGGGTAAAAACATCATGTACCTTGTATCCTGTTACCATCCGCCTAGACGCACAGTTCGGGACCCCCTACCCGAGATCCGCCGGTTTTGACACCGACATTGGTGCTTTCATTGATAGTTCCTCTGTGCCATCGCATATAGGCCCGATGGCTCCTTCGATCATCACCAACAACGCAGTCCAGGGTGAGACTTTTCTCCCCGGACGGATCTTCGTATTCGGCGGCTTTGCACTGCGGGCCAATTCGCTTGGCCATCTGGAGCAGATCGAAAGCTATGCCCTGGCCGTCAGGTCAGATTTGGAAGTCTAAACTTCATGGCTGACATTCGCGGAGACTTGATCTTCGATGGATTCGAGCCACAGCCGAGTGCGCCGCACTATCACGATGGGCATGATTTAGCTCTGGTGCCGGATAGTGTCCTGGAGGCCGCACATGAGTCCGCTCTGATCCCTAATTCGGAGCCGACTGCGCAGATCAAGGATGGGTGGCTAGACGCCGCCTCGGGGGCTGCAACCTCTATGGCGATGGAGCCGAATACCGACCTTGTCCCTTGTGAAGCTCGTGACTCCGAGGTGCCGGACTCCTCACCGGACTCCGAACCTCCTGCGCCCCTACCAATCGAATCCGATTGGGCACCGATCATGGAGTTCACCGCTGCGGACATCTTTCAACACTCACCTTTCAGCGACATTCTGAAATCGCTAAAGTATCTCTCGCTATCAGGAGAGCCCTGGCCGGATCACGGTCAGGACGGTTGGGATGCGGATGACGAAGAAATTCAAAGCCCACCCACCACCCACTTTGTAGCCACTGTCGACGATCTAACCGGCATGCTAGACTATGACTCCGAAGACATCGACGGTATGGACAACGATGCCGGAGACGACCAAGAACCAGTGCCTACGGGGCACTGGAAGACCACCTCGTCATACGACATATACATGGTGGACACCCCAAAGGACGGGAATGGCGATGGCACAGCAGAGGAGGATCCCTCCAAGAAACAGCCTAAGCGCCGGCATCAGGGGCGCCGTCTAAATCCCGCCATAGCAAGAATGGAGATTCCGGCACCGAAGATAATAACACCCCAGAGAGTGCCGAAGACAACCCCCTCCAGCAAAATTCAGCACAGGAGGACGGAGAAGCCAGCCCTCATGAGAGATCGGCAGACGAAGAGGTAGAGGATGATAATTACATGCCTCCCTCCAGAGACGAGGCAAGCCTCGACGACGACGAATTTGTCGTGCCTGAGGATCCCGTCGAACAAGAGCGTTTTAAACGCAGGCTTATGGCCACGGCGAACAACCTCAAGAAAAAGCAGCAACAGCTTAGAGCTGATCAAGATCTGCTAGCCGACAGATGGACTGAAGTCCTTGCGGCCGAAGAGCATGAGCTCGAATGCCCCTCCAAAAGCTACCCCAAACGCAAGCTGCTCCCCCGATTAGAGGAGGAGGCATATAAACCTGCATCACCAGCGCACAATACGGCTAACCGACCACCTCGTGGCTGCGACAGAGAGGCCTCTAGGCCCTCCACTAGAACCGTACCCCGGCACCGCTTGAAAAGTACGAAGCCACGGGGGAATGCGCCAGACTTGCGAGACATATTGGATGATAAGGCAAGACAATCAAGATCGATCTACGGATCGTGTGGGCGCCCCACGATGCACAACGACGACCGTCGCACCGGATACAGCAACTCCATCCGGGCCGAACACAGTAGACAAAGCTCGCTCGAGCTACGTCGTGATATAGCCCAATATAGAGGCGCCACACACCCACTATGCTTCACAGATGAAGTAATGGATCATCAAATCCCCGAAGGGTTTAAACCCGTGAATATTGAATCCTACGATGGCACAACAGACCCCGCGATTTGGATCGAAGACTATCTCCTTCATATCCACATGGCCCGCGGCGATGATCTTCACGCCATCAAACCTCCCACTCAAGCTTAAAGGACCAGCTCGGCATTGGCTTAACAGCTTGCCAGCATAATCAATTGGGTCTTGGGAGGACCTGGAAGCCGCATTCCTTGATAACTTCTAGGGCACGTATGTGCAACCACCAGACGCCGATGACCTAAGCCACATAATTCAGCACCCAGATGAATCGGCCAGACAATTCTGGACACGGTTCTTAACAAAGAAAAATCAAATCGTCGACTGTCCAGATGCAGAGGCCCTCGCAGCCTTCAAACATAACATCCGCGACGAGTGGCTTGCCCGGCACCTAGGACAGGAAAAGCCGAAATCCATGGCAGCCCTCACATCACTCATGACCCGCTTCTGCGCGGGAGAGGACAGCTGGCTAGCCCGCAATAACAACCTCAGCAAAAATTCTGGCAGTCAGGATACCAAGGACCACAATGGCAGGTCGCGTCGCAACAAGAACAAACGCCGCATTAATAGCGATAACACTGAGGATACGGCAGTCAACGCTGGATTCAGAGGCTCTAAACCTGGTCAGCGGAAAAAGCCATTCAAAAGAACTACTCCGGGTCCGTCCAATTTGGACCGAATACTCGACCGCTCGTGCCAGATACACGGCACCCCCGAAAAGCCAGCTAATCACACCAATAGGGACTGTTGGGTATTCAAGCAGGCAGGCAAGCTAATTGCCGAAAACAATGACAAGGGGCTGCATAGCGATGACGAGGAAAAGACCCGACCGCCGAACAATAGAGGACAGAAGGGTTTCCCCCACAAGTGCGGACGGTGAACATGATATACGCAACCCACATACCCAAGAGGGAGCGGAAGCGTGCACTCAGGGACGTATACGCGATGGAGCCAGTCGCCCCGAAGTTCAACCCATGGTCCTCCTGCCCGATCACTTTTGATCGAAGGGACCACCCCACCAGTATCCGCCACGGCGGATTCGCCGCATTGGTTTTAGACCCAATCGTCGATGGATTTCACCTCACCAGAGTCCTGATGGACGGCGGCAGCAGCCTGAACCTGCTTTATCAGGATACAGTGCGCAAGATGGGCATAGACCCCTCAAGGATTAAACCCACAAGGACGACCTTCAAAGGCGTCATACCAGGTGTAGAGGCCAACTATACAGGCTCAGTCACACTTGAAGTGGTCTTCGGATACCCGGATAACTTCCGAAGCGAGGAGTTAATCTTCGACATAGTTCCATTCCGTAGCGGCTATCATGCTCTGCTCGAACGGACCGCGTTTGCAAAGTTCAACGCGGTGCCGCACTACGCATACCTCAAGCTCAAGATGCCAGTCCCTCGAGGAGTCATCACGGTCAACGGAAACACTAAACGCTCCCTCCGAACGGAGGAACACACAGCGGCTCTCGCGGCAGAAGTACAAAGCAGCCTCTTAAGGCAATTCCCGAGTCCGGCCGTTAAGCGACCGGACCGGCTAAACGCGCCCGGAGTAACATACAACAAGACCACCTGGCATGCTCCGAGCATGCGTAGCAATGCGGCCCCAACCCCAGCCCTTACAAAATCGCAAGAATGGTCCTTCGCGTACATCATTACGCCCTGGAGATACCATGGGCATAGGGGGAGGGGCACGACCACGACAGGCCCAGAGTGCGGCTCAACCACACCAGGGGCTCCCAAGTGTGTCATCTTTTTTCCTTTTTTTTTCTTATCAACAGGACTCCATTTACCAGAGGCCCTGTCCGGCTGCAGACCTGCTGAACTCACGATGCAATAGCCAGGGAAGGAGAAAAACTACGACGAGTATCCAGGTGGTCTCCATTTCGAGCATTATACCTGTTTTATACACCATTCCGCAGCCTACCCCTAGAGGGGAACATGTTTAATAGTCCCATCCCTTGCTTACCGCACTATTTGTATCGTTCTGCATTCATGGCAGTATTTCTTGAATAAACAATGCATCGCTTTTTGCTTATAATTGCATTCCTTTCTTATACATATGTTCATCTATGACATGTTGCATCCGTACACTCTGGTACTGCTAAATACACCAGGGGCTTAAGTTCCCCACATTATGGTGTGATAAGTCCGAACACTTTCACAAGTGCGGCACCACGAACTTATAGCATTATATGCATCGGCTCCGAATCATGTCTTGGGTCAATAGTTGGGTTTGCCCGGCTCCCATGTTTTGGTACCTTACATTCCGTTGGATCGGCTAAGGTAGCACTGGGAGAACCACTGCGATTGCGCCCCAGTTGAGCTGGGCAAGCGCCTCAGTGGACAAAGCTAAAACTGACCGTCATGATAAGGCGAGAGCTGGTCGCTGTTCGAGAGGTTTTTTCGAGTCCCTAAAGACTTATGCCGCTTAGAGCGAGGAACCGACTTTGTCCGGCCCAGGCGTGGATAGCGCCCCGAACTCGGTCTTCCGAACACTAGGGGCTTTGCCGAAATTTAAAATTATAGAATTCGATGGCCAAGTGAGAGTGTTCAAGCATTATAAGTCCGGTTGCCTCATTCGTTGTGTTGAGCGCCTCCCTAGATGGACCCAAAAATGGGAACAAGAGCGCTCAAGTTTATCCCGAACACCCCAGCACTCGTGGCATGGTGGCTGAAGCCGACGACTTGCCATCTCTCAGATTTGATAAACGGCCGCACAGAAGGTAATATTTTAAATTAACAAGCGTTGCTTAGCGCATATGAACAAAGTTTTCAGCGCACAGGATAACAAAATGCGAGTCTACTCAAATATTACATCTTTGGAGCACTCACCCGCAATCATGCGGGCACCCTTCAGGACACTCTTATAATACATTTCGGGCGTGCGATACTCCTTGCCCGCCGGTGGCGCGTCCGTCACAAGCTTCTCAGCGTCCATCCTGCCCCAGTGCACCTTTGCACGGGCAAAGGCCCGACGGGCACCTTCAATGCAGGCGGAGTGCTTGACGACTTCAACCCAGGGACACGCATCCACCAGCCGTCGCACCAGGCCGAAGTAGCTCTCAGGCATGGCCTCCTTGGGCCACAGCCGAACTATGAGGCCCTTCATGGCCTGTTCGGCCACCTTGTGGAGCTCGACTAGCTGCTTCAGCTGGTCGCTAAGGGGCACCGGATGTCCGGCCTCAGCATACTGAGACCAGAAGACCTTCTCCGTCAAGTTCCCCTCCTCGGCCCGGTAGAAAGCGGCAGCATCGGACACGCTGCGAGGCAGATCTGTGAACGCTCTTGGAGAGCTCCGAATTCGGGTAAGTAATAGATTATTCACATTCACATGCTTGCTTTGCATGAAAAATGCCTTACCCGCCGCTATTTTCTTCAACGCCTCGATCTCCTGGAGGGCCTTGTGGGCTTCGGCCTTAGCGGCTTTGGCACTCTCAAGAGCCGACGCAAGCTCGGACTCTCGAGTCTTCGAGTCACGCTCCAAACTCTCGTGCTTTTCCACGAGAGCCTGGAGCTCTTGCTGTACCTCCACCACCCACGCCTCCTGCTTCTCTCGCTCGGCTCGTTCCGCGGCCGCATTGCGTTCGGCCGCGGACACTGCCGCCTTCAGGGTCGCCACCTCGTTCGTGGCCCCTAGAGTACCCACGTTATCCTTGTTATTTCTCTTGCAACCAAATCCTTTTCTGTAAGGTACAACTTTAATACGGTGTTACTCACCTTCCTTGTCCTCGAGCTGCTTCTTCGCACGGCCGAGCTCGCTCTCGGACCGCTCGAGGCTCTGCTTCAAAGCACCGACCTCTGCAGTCAGTGCGGCAGAGGTCAGCAGCGCAACCTGCAATCCCATATTGACATATTTTTTAGACTCCTGCGTATATCTTTTTAGATCCTCAGTCCGGCTTTTCTTTCCGAACACCGAACCGAGCATCAGGGGCTACTGTCTATGCGGTATTATATTACACATCTTAAAATTCTTACCTCAAAGCCTGTTAGAAGGCTGCTACAGGCTTCGGTCAGCCCGCTCTTGGCGAGCTGAACCTTCTGAATCACCGCACTCATGACAGTGCGGTATTCTTCTTCGATGGAAGCGCCGTTGAGCGCCTCCAGCAAGTTATCCGGCGCCTCCGATTGGACGGAGGCCGCCGGTGTCACAGTCTTGCCCTTCTTACGAAGGGGCCGCTCGCCGGACTCCGGAACCACTGCAGGTTCCGGTGCGGAGTCCGGTGCAAAGTCCGGGAGGTTGCCCTGCGGCACCTCCGGGGCCTCCTCCTCCTGGCAGGTCCCTTCCTGGGATCCCACCTTGACGTCGTCAGCGTCACGGGGGGTGGAGGCGGTCGGAAGAGAATCCATATCCGACGTGCCCAAGGACCCGCTCGACAAAGCGGGAAGATCGTCCTTGGGCGGACTACATGTTGTATGCGGCATTAGAAAGACACCGTGTGGCAAAAAGAGAAATTGTAAATCATCTAGGAGTCCGGATACTTACGATCTCGCCAGGGGCTTGGCCCTTGACGGCCACTCCTCGTTGCCGTTGCCAACGTTGGCGGAACAGTCCGGGGGAAGGGTCCTTCCCTTCTTGGACCCTACGGCCTCCCTCGTTGGGGAGGCCTTCCTCTTCTTCTCTCCCCCCGCTGGGGGAGAGGCCTCTTTCTTCTCCTTCTTGCCCTCGTGGGAGGAGTCCGCCTTGGAGTCATCGGACGATGAGTCCGATACCACCTGACGCCGGGAACTCCTTCGGGTTCCTGTGGCCTTCTTCTTAGCCTTCTTCTCCAGCACTACGTAAAGTGCCGGGACCAGCAGCCCTGTCAAACGGGCGTCCGCTGGGTCTTCTGGAAGGGGAGCCGGACAGTTAACCTATCCGGACGTCTTCTGCCAGTCCTGTTAAAGGTATTGGGAGTTTAGATCCCGCATAGAGTCAAACTATGAAAAGCGAGTGTCCCATAAAGGATAACATAGCTTACCTCGCCAGCCGGGCGCTGCGTGCTGAATCCGCGATCTTCGGTTGCGGATGCGGGAGCTTCGACGCCCTTGAACAGCACCCTCCAGGCAGCTTCGTACGTAGTGTCGAAGAGCCCGCTCAAGGTCCGGTGCTGTGCCGGATCAAACTCCCACAAATTGAAGTCCCGTTGCTGGCACGGGAGAATCCGGCGGACGAGCATGACCTGGATCACGTTGACAAGCTTGAGCTTCTTGTTCACCAGGGTCTGGAGACAGGACTGGATTCCGGTCAGCTCCTCCGAACTACCCCAAAGCAAGCCCTTCTCTTTCCAGGAGGTGAGCTGCATGGGGATGCCAGATCTGAATTCGAGGGCCGCTGCCCATTTAGGGTCACGCGGCTCGGTGATGTAGAACCACCCCGATTGCCACCCTTTGATGGATTCCACGAAGGCACCCTCGAGCGAAGTGACGTTGGGCATTTTGCCCACCATGGCGCCTCCGCACTCCGCTTGGCTGCCCTTCACAACCTTCAGCTTGACATTGAAGGTCTTTAGCCACAAGCCGAAATGGGGCTAGATGCAGAGGAAGGCCTCACACACGACGATAAACGCCAAAATATTGAGGATAAAATTTGGGGCCAGGTCGTGGAAATCCAGGCCGTAGTAGAACATGAGCCCCTGGACAAAGGGGTGGAGTGGAAAGCCCAGTCTGCAGAGGAAATGGGGAAGGAATACCACCCTCTCATGGGGCCCGGGGGTGGGGATGAGCTGCCCCTCGTCGGGGAGCCGGTGCGCGATGTCGCTGGACAGATATCCGGCGTCGCGCAGCTTCTTGATGTGCCCCTCCGTAACGGAGGAGGCCATCCACTTGCCTCCCGCTCCGGACATGGCCGGAGAAGGTCGAGGTGAGATGTGCGGACTTGGGCGCTGGAGCTCGAGTGCGCGGAGATGGATAAGCAAAGGAGGAAGAAGGCGTAGGTAAAAAGGGTGGATCCTTATCCCCTTATATATGGGCGGACGAAAACTATGCGTCCCTACCGACCTGGTAAAACTCGCTTATCTCCCAAGCGCCGCAATCAATGGCGCGGTTGGGTTACCCACGTCCGTATTGATGAGGATCCCGGAATAAGGGGAACATGATCTCTGCTTCGACAAGACGTGCCAAGGAAACCACTTCGCTAAACGCGCTGAGGTGGTATAATAAAAACGATTCGAGTAAAGGCTTGGCCGTGGGTGACGTCACGCAACGAAATACGTCAGCAGATTGAACTTGTGTAAATATTATTCTCTCTACGGTGGTATGTGGAATTTATTTTGCAGAGCCGGACACTATCCTGGTGTTCACAATCTTCTATAAATTATTCGGAGGAGGAACCCGCCTTGCAATGCCGAAGACAATATGCGCGCCGGACTCGTCATCATTGAAGCCTGGTTCAGGGGCTACTGAGGGAGTCCTGGACTAGGGGGTGTCCGGATAGCCGAACTATCATCATCGGCCGGACTCCAAGGCTATGAAGATACAAGATTGAAGACTTCGTCCCGTGTCCGGATGGGACTTTCCTTGGCGTGGAAGGCAAGCTTGGCAATACGGATATGTAGATCTCCTACCATTGTAACCGACTCTGTGTAACCCTAGCCCTCTCCGGTGTCTATATAAACCGGAGGGTTTTAGTCCGTAGGACACAACAACAATAACAACAATCATACCATAGGCTAGCTTCTAGGGTTTAGCCTCCTTGATCTCGTGGTAGATCCACTCTTGTACTACCCATATCATCAATATCAATCAAGCAGGAGTAGGGTTTTACCTCCATCGAGAGGGCCCGAACCTGGGTAAAAACATCGTTTCCCTTGTCTCCTGTTACCAGCCGCCTAGACGCACAGTTCGGGACCCCCTACCCGAGATCCGCTAGTTTTGACACCGACAGTGGGCGCGAAGCGGAGCGAGGATGTTGGCAGTGAGCACATATGCCCATCATTAAAACTAAGATCCTCGAGCTGATCTATGGCGGGGGATCGGAACCACTCGTCAAGCTTGGCTTGGTCCTTGCCATTGGAACGGAACTTTCCCGTGATAAGGCCTCTAAATGGGTGATACGTCTCCAACGTATCTACTTTTCCTAACGCTTTTCCACTTTTTTTGGACTCTAATTTGCACGATTTGAGTGAAACTAACCCCGGACTGATGCAGTTTTCAGCAGAACTACCATAGTGTTGTTTTTGTGCAGAAATAAAAGTTCACGGAATGGAACGAAACTTTGCGAGGATTTTTTATATCAATAAAGAGAATTTTTGGAGCCAGGAGATACCAGATGGGGGCACCTGGGTGGGCACAACCCACCAGGGCGCGCCTGCTCCCCAGGTGCCCCCAGGTGGGTTGTCCCCACCTAGTGGCCCCGCTGACCCTGAAACCGACGCTATAAAATCACATTATTCCAGAAAAATCAAGGATAAAGAATTATTATGTTTCACGAGGCGGAGCCGCTGCCGTCTCCTGTTCTTCATCGGAGACCAGATCTGGAGTCCGTTTGGGGCTCCAGAGAGGGGGATCTTCGATCTTCGTCATCACCAACACATCTCCATTGCAAATTCCATGATGCTCCCCACCGAGAGTGAGTGACTCCTTTGTAGGCTCGCTGGTCAGTGAGGAGTTGGATGAGATTCATCATGTAATCGAGTTAGTTTTGTTAGGGCCTGATCCCTAGTATCCACTATGTTCTGAGATTGATGTTGCTATGACTTTGCCATCCTTAATGCTTGTCACTTTGGGCCCGGGTGCCATGATTTCAGATCTGAACCATTTATGTTATCACCATTATATCCATATTCTAGATCCCATCTTGCAAGTTATTGTCACCTACTACATGTTATGATCCGGCAACCACGGAGTGACAACAGTTGGGACCACTCCAAGTGATGACCATAGTTTCAGGAGTTCATGTATTCACCGTGTGTTAATGCTTTGTTCCGTTCTCTATTAAAATGAGGCCTTAATATCCCTTAGTTTCCAATAGGACCCCGCTACCACGGGAGGGTTGGACAAAAGATGTCATGCAAGTTCTTTCCATAAGCATGTATGACTATTTACGGACTGCATGCCAACATTATATTTATGAACTGGAGCTAGTGTCGTATCGCCCTAGGTTATAACTGTCTCATGATGAATATCATCCGACGAGTCAATGATCCAATGCCTACGAATTTATCTTATATTGTTCCTGCTAAGTTACTACTGCTACTGCTATCGTTACTGCTACAATATCACCGCTATCACTGTTACCATTACCGTTGCTACTACTGCTATCATCAAAACTATCATACTACTATGCTACCGATCACTTTGCTGCAGATAATTAATCTCTAGGTGTGGTTGAATTGACAACTCAGCTACTAATACCTTCAAATATTCTTTGTCTCCGCTTGTGTCGAATCTATAAATTTGGGTTGAATACTCTACCCTCGAAAACTATTGCGATGCCCTTTACTTGTGGGTTATCAAGACCTTTTTCTGGCGCCGTTGCTGGGGAACATAGCTATATTTGTTGAGTCTCTTGGCATTATTATATTATCACGATGAAGAATTTGAAGGATGCTAAGACTAAGATTTTTCCCTCAAAGACAAGGGGAGGTAAGGAACTGCCATCCAACTCCGCTTTAGATTCACCTTCTGTTATAAGTAAACTTGCAACACCACAACATGCTATTAATTCTGAGATGTCGCAAGTTATTGATGATGCTACTTCTGTTATGAATCGTACTCATGATGATGCTAGTACCTTGCTTGATGATGATGTGCCATCAGGTGAATTCCTTGATGAACAAATTGCTAGAGTAAGACAACATGATATTATTGAATCCGATGATGAACTTGAAACTGAAAAGCTTGAAACACCTACTAGAACCAGCCCTCCTAGATATGAATTGCCAAAGGTACCGGAAGGTTATACTATGAGCGAGGAGGCAACTAGAGATATTCTTGCTTGTAATGATAGAGATAATCTAGAGAAATTATTATGCAAGTATAAAGAAAGATCTATGAATGCTAAAATGAAATGTGATCTTGAGTTTGCTACTTCACCCATTTTTATTGATGATAAGGATTATGAATTCTCTGTCAACCCAGAGTTAATCAGTTTGGTTGAATCTGATCCTTTCCATGCTTATGGAACTGAAACTGTTGTGGCACATCTTACTAGGTTGAATGATATAGCTACCCTTTTTGCTCATTATGAGAAGATTCGCTATTACTATATTCTCAAGTTATTTCCGTTCTCATTAAAGGGTGATGCTAAAGCTTGGTACAATACTCATGCTCCTGGTTGTGTGTGTAGTCCCCAAGATATGATCTATTACTTCTCTGAAAAATATTTCCTTGCTCATAGGAAACAAGCTGCCTTGCAGGAAATATTTAACTTTGTGCAAATTGAAGAAGAGAGTCTCCCACAAGCTTGGGGGAGGCTTCTCCAATTGATTAATGCTTTGCCTGATCATCCTCTTAAGAAAGACCAAATACTTGTTATCTTCTATAATGGACTAACCGATGCTTCTAGAGATTTCCTAGATAGTTGTGCCGGTTGTGTTTTTAGGGAACGAACTATTGGACAAGCTAAAGAATTATTGAATAACATGTTAAAAAATTATGATGATTGGACTCCTCCTGAAACACCTATTAAACCCAATCCAAAGAAGGCGGGTATCTTATATCTCAATCCTGAAGATATGCAAGAGGCAAAGAAATCTATGAAGGAAAAAGCTATTAAAGCCGAGAATGTTAAAATTTTACCACCTATTGAAGAAATACATGTACTTGAAGCACCACCACCACCAAAGGTGGTAGAGGTAAATCTTTAATGAAATTCAATGATAGTGATGATCCTCGTAATAAACATCCTAGTCAATGCCTTTATGAGTTTGATAATTACATTAGAAAGCAAGATCACTTCAATGCAAATGTTATGAAACAATTGAAATACAACTCTGATATGATTGCTCGCTTAAGTGACTTGTTATTTAGAATCTCAAAGGATATTAGAGGTGTAGGAAAGCGTGCCTCTATGGTTCAAACTCAATTAGAACAAGTTGCTAAACCTCAAAGAGAGTTACTTGATGAAATGAACAATAATATAAGTGACTTTGCTGTTTGAGTAGCAACTAGAGGAGGTAAAATGACTCAGGAACCACTTTATCCTGAGGGACACCCAAAGAGAATTGAACAATACTCTCAAAGAATTAACACTGATGCACCTACTCCTTCTAAACAGAAAAATAAGAAGAAAAATAATAGGACTTTGTCTGCCTCTAGTGAACCTGAAATAAAAAAAACCTCTTGATAATGATAATGAAGTTTCTATCTCTGATGCTGAAACTCAATCTGGTAATGAACACTCACCTACTGATAATGAAAAAAAATAATGATGAGGTTCATGAAGACACTCAACCAAATGATAAAAAACCAGATAATGATGTTGAGATAGAACCAGCTGTTGATCTTGATAACCCACAACCATTGAATAAAAGATATGATAAAAGAGAGTTTGTTGCTAGAAAACATGGTAAGGAAAGAGAACCATGGGTTCAAAATCCTATGCCCTTTCCACCTAAGCTAACTAAAAAGAAAGATGATGAAGAATTTGAACGCTTTGCTGAAATGTTGAGGCCAGTTTTTCTGCGGACTCGCTTAACCGATATCTTAAAAATGCCTCCTTATGCAAAGTATATGAAAGAATAACTAATAAGAGAAAAATACTAGAAGCTGAAATCTCCACTATGCTTGCTAATTATACTTTTAAAGATGGAGTACCTAAAAAACTTGGAGATCCGGGAATACCAACTATACCTTGCTCCATTAAAAGAAACTATGTGAAAACTGCTTTATGTGATTTGGGAGCTGGTGTTAGTGTTATGCCTTTCTCTTTATATAAAAGACTTGATTTGAATAAACTCACAGCTACTAAAATATCTTTGCAAATGGCTGACAAATCAACTGTCATACTATCGGTATTTGTGAGGATGTGCCCGTAGTTGTTGCTAATGTTACTATTTTGGCTAACTTTGTTATACTTGAGATGCCCGAGGACGATAACATGTCGATTATCCTTGGTAGACCCTTCTTGAATACTGCAGGGGCTGTTATTGATTGCAATAAAAGCAAGATCACTTTCCATATCAATGGTAATGAGCATACGGTGCACTTTCCGAAGAAACAATTCCAAGTGAATGGTATTAATGTTATTGAAAAATCTCCGACAATCACTATTGGGAGTTTTTAGCTACCTCCACCTACTATTAAAAAGAAAAATGAAATGCTTATTTTTGGGGACATTCATATCCCCATTGAGGTAACTTAGTGATTTAGAAAGTTCTTCGGTTTCATGCTAATCGAAAGTGGTCGTTAATAAGACTTAATCAACCTTATTAATGGATCATTTTTGAGAAGTATGAAGTTGATGAATTTAGTGAGCACTACCTTCTGTCCCTACCTTTTTTTCTGTTTTTCTTAGTTAAATAAAATAGAATGCCATGCTTTATCTGTTTTCTGAGTTTTCCGTGCAATAAAAAATGACCCAAAAATAAAAGTTCTCAGAATGCTCTGAAAATTTAATACGATTTTTTCTGAATATTTCTGAAATTTTGGTGCAAATAATATCAGAGGGAGGTGCACCAGGTGGGCACAACCCACCTGAGCGCGCCAGGACCCCCAGGCGCACCCTGGTGGGTTGTGGTCCCCACGGGGCCCCCTCACTTACTTCTTCTTCCCACATCACTCCATTCACCCAGAAAAAAATCACTATCACTCTATCTCTTGTGTTCTTGCTCCCGAAACCGTGGATTTTGATCTCTTTGCTCGAAGCTCCATTTCCGAAACTGTTTCGGGGAATTGTTGCTCGGTATGTAACTCCTCAATGTATCCAATTAGTTTTTGTTTTAGTGGTTTATACTTAGAATAATTAGCTACTCTTGGTGCTGCTGTAGTTTGAATGCTTGCTATGGCCTCTATACATCTCTATGAGTAGTTACTATCATTTTTGAGAAGTATTGTTGAGAAAAAATTTGTGGACTAAAAATTTCAGAATTTCGTTCATAGGAAAAAGATGAGTTTCTTTAGGAAGATTGCTTCCAAGAAGAACTCCAAGGGGGTTATTGGGGAGTCATCTGACAATGATCTCCATACCCCGAGATTGGCGGAGCTACGGCCGTGCGAGTGGTCGCATAACGCTTTCATGGAAGGGGCTGGAATCCTTCAAGAATTCACACAATATGCTCCTAATGCCGGCCTCACCGACTTCATCGCAGCTGAATGTGAACAGTATCATCTCCTCACAAACTCCTTTGTGCAAAACTTACATTTTCATTCTAGCAATAATCCCCCTGAGCTGTAGTTTAATTTATATGCTGAAACTCGCCAGATCCCACTTACTGAATTTTGTGACATATGCATGTTTCCTTCTGATGGGCATTTGGTAGAGCCTAAGCCCTCAGAGTTTGATGGTGTTTACCATACTCTGACAATGGGGGATGAGAGAGGAGTATCATGCACCACTGCCATTAGCTTGCAGTTTCCTGTTGTGCATTATTTTGCCTTATTTATTGCAAAGTGCTTGCTAACGAGAGAGAAAGTGGGTTCACTTAGCGCCCCCAGACTTTGATGTTCTGCGTCGCGCACTTTATGGCGACAACACTTATAGCTTGGGAGATATTGTGGCACGTCGCCTTCACCTTAATAGATTCAAGGGTAAAATACATGGGGGCATTTACGCTACTCGCTTGGCGACTCACTTCAATGTGCAGATACGCCAGCATGATCATCCTTTGCCCAAAGCTTACCTGGATATATAAGCTATGAAAGACCACCAGTTTATTACTGCTGACTATACTAATATTGATATGCCTTACAAGTTAGTTTTCAGTGAGAAAACTCGTGACATTATTCCCTTGCCTGCACCTGCTTTGTTTGATCATGTTGCCAGGGGCGGATACAAGATTATGCCCGAGGACATAGTCGCTCACCGGAACAACCAGGCTGCAGCACATGAGGAGCCTCAGCAGTGGGACCCTATGGTGCCTGCTCCTCAGCACTTCAACATTGGACCTCATGGCTTCTACGACTGGTGATTACCAAGTTAGGCCAAAAGCCTAAGCTTGGGGGAGTACGTATTCCCACTAACATTACATTCATGTTCACACATTTCATTCCAGTTGTCGGTGTCCACACTTTTTCATTGTATCATCCATGTTTAATTTATTTTCTCGCTTTCTTCTTGTGTGTTTGAAAAACTTTGAGAAAATCCAAAAATATGTTTCTTGATTTTTTTCTTCCTAGTTTAAATTCTTGGAGCACTAAAAAGAAAACCCAAAAAGATTTCCTTGTTCTTCTTTTACTTGTTGGGATCTTTCCCGTGAAAATAGTTTTTCTCGTTTTCGTTTTTCTCTTTTCATTTGCTTGCTTTCGAAAAACCAAAAACTCAAAAAAATATTTCAGTGTGTTTCTCTGAATTTCTTTTCTTTTTATTGAGTCACACCAAGGAGAAGACCACGATGAAAAAAGTTGAGTGGCTCTCATTTGCATTATTGATTGATCTAACAAAGAGCCCATATTACCTTGTCTTCTCCTCTTGAATAAAATATTTGCAGATTCCAACTTAGTCCACGACACTCTTGCACTATTATTATTTTTAAATCGTTCGGTCGTGCAAGTGAAAGGCAATAATGATGATATTAGATGAACTAGCCGTGGCAGAGAGAAACGGGTATGAACTCGACTTGTTCTATTTTTGTAAATATGATTAACCTAGTATCCATGATTCAGCCTATTATGATCAAACATGTTTGCAATGACAATTAGAGATTATAGTTCCTCATGCCATGCATAAGTAGCTAGGAGTGAATAATGACTTATCTTGGATATCAACATTGCGTTAAAATTATTGTGATGTAATATGATGATATGGTATCCTCCTCTGAACGTTCGAGTGGATTGACTTGGCACATGTTCATGCATGTAGTTGAATCAAAACCAACATAGCTTCTATGATATTTATGTTCATGGTGTTCATATCCTAATCATGCTAGTATCCAATGTTACTTATGCATAATGCATGTTCATGACCGTTGTTGCTCTCTAGCTAGCTGCTTCTCAACCTATTTGCTAGCCTTCGCCTGTACTAAGTGGGAACTCTGCTTGTACATCAAAAACCTGAAACCCAAGTTATTCCTGATGAGTCCACCATACCTACCTATATGCGGTATTACCTTGCCGTCCTAAGTAAATTTGCATCTGCGATCTCCAAAAACTTCAAATAAATATACTTTTTGTGTGCTTGGAACGTTCATCGAACAACAAGAGGTAGTTGGTATCTTCCATGCTAAGCAAGTTATTCTCTGGACGAGTGTTTATTCACTCGCCAGCGCACGAGAAAAGGGCGGTAATAGGGATGCCCAGTCTCAAACTGCAAAAAGAAAAGAGCTTACAAATAATCAAACAAAAACTCCCAATGGAGTCATAACCTTTACATTTCCACTTGGGAACTGCCACTAGCGTGTTTAGCATGGAAGATATTGATAACTGATAGTCGTGAAGTAAATGAGAAGGGTGCATGTCTCAAAATATCATTTACCTCTGTTTTAAAAACATGAGCTCTGGCACCTCTGCAAATCACTGCTTCCGTCTGTGAAGGGACTATCTATTTACTTTTATGTTGTATCATCACCTTCTCAAATAAGCGCCAGAACCTAAGAGCACTGCTGTCATGCTGATGCATTGTGTGTATCTAATATTGGGTGCATCATGACTGGATCTTTTCTACCATGAACTACAATGTTTAATTGCTAGTTGAACTTTCGGGGTGCTCTGCATTTATGTTTTGCGGTCTCAGAAAGGGCTAGCGAGATACCATTATTGTCATATTGTATCATGGTTGTTTTGACAACGTGTTGCCGTTTGAGATATCTTATTATTGCTCACTAGTTGATTATGTCATTGATATGAGTTAATATAATTTTTAAGATTTATTGTCAACATGGTTAGTTATAATCTTTTCTGAATACCTGGGCGCTGTTTAAGCTTATTTATGAAACAAGAGTAAAAGAGTTCGTAAAAGTTTTTCTTTTTTACTTTCAGTTTATCAACTGAATTGCTTGAGGACAAGCAAAGGTTTAAGCTTGGGGGAGTTGATATGTCTCCAACGTATCTACTTTTCCTAACGTCTTTCCTCTTATTTTGGACTCTATATTTGCATGATTTGAATGAAACTAACCCCCGACTGATGTTGTTTTCAGCAGAACTACCATGGTGTTGTTTTTGTGCAGAAATAAAAGTTCTCGAAAAGGAACGAAACTTTTCGATGATTTTTTATATCAATAAAGAGAATTTCTGGAGCCAAGAGATTCCTGAGGGGGGCACAACCCACGAGGGCACGCCTGCCCCCCCCAAGCGTGCCAGGTGGGTTATCCCCACCTAGTGGTCCCGTTGACCCTGAAGCCGACGCTATAAAATCACATTATTCCTGAAAAAACAAGGAGGAAGAATTATCATGTTTCACGAGACGGACCCGCCGCTGTCTCCCGTTCGTCATCGGGAGGCCAGATCCGGAGTCCATTTGGGGCTCCGGAGAGGGGGATCTTCGATCTTCGTCATCACCAATACATCTCCATCGCCAATTCCATGATGCTCCCCACCGGGAGTGAGTAATTCCTTTTGTAGACTCGCTGGTCGGCGAGGAGTTGGATGAGATTCATCATGTAATCGAGTTAGTTTTGTTAGGGCCTGATCCCTAGTATCCACTATGTTCTGAGATTTATGTTGCTATGACTTCGCCATGCTTAATGCTTGTCACTTTGGGCCCGGGTACCTTGATTTCAGATCTGAACCTTATCACCATTATATCCATGTTCTAGATCCGATCTTGCAAGTTATAGTCACCTACTACGTGTTATGATCCGGCAACCCCGGAGTGACAACAGTCGGGACCACTCCCAGTGATGACCGTAGTTTGAGGAGTTCATGTATTCACCGTGTGTTAATGCTTTGTTACAGTTCTCTATTGAAAGGAGACCACAATATCCCTTAGTTTCCAATAGGACCCCACTGCCATGGGAGGGTAGGATAAAAGATGTCATGCAAGTTCTTTCCATAAGCACGTATGGCTATTTACGGAATACATGCCTACATTATATTTGTGAACTGGAGCTAGTGCCGTATCGCCCTAGGTTACAACTGTCTCGTGATGAATATCATCCAACGAGTCACCAATCCAATGCCTACGAATTTATCTTATATTGTACTTGCTAAGTTACTACTGCTACCGCTACCGTTACTGCTACAATATCACTGCTATCACTGTTACCGTTATCGTTGCTACTGTTGCTATCATCAAAACTATCATACTACTGTGCTACTGATTACTTTGCTGCAGATAATTAATCTCCATGTGTGGTTGAATTGACAACTCAGCTACAAATACCTTCAAATATTCTTTGGCTCCCGTTGTGTCAAATCTATAAATTTGGGTTGAATACTCTACCCTCGAAAACTGTTGTGATCCCCTATACTTGTGGGTTATCATTGGGCCATGGTGACTGTCGAGGATCTGGGAGAATGCATCCAAGCTTTTGCGATAGCCATGGCAGAGCTCGTGGGCGTCGAGGTGGTCGACAGGGGTGAGAAGTCATAGGGGGCGCCACCGCCGGGAAAGGGCGGTTGTCCTCGCCCCATTTTTGATTGGGAGGAGGGATATGATGACTCTCAACATATCATCGGGGAGGTTGGTGATGAAGTCTAAGTCTATTGGAGTCGCTTGCGGTTCTTTCTCGACCCGCCTCTGCTTGTTGGTAGCCTCCTTCTCCACCTCGTCGGCGGCGATGGAAACCTTTGTCCCCATATTCAATCTGTGCTCCGGTGCGGGCGGAGAGAGAGGATTGCGTGCGTGGTGAGGATGGGGACTGGGGGTGTGGCCGCTCGGGCGCGCCATTAATACAAACCAGTGGGAGTGAGGCGGGCGGTGGTCAAAGGCTGTCTCGCTTCCCAGTGAGAACGACTTCTTAATCTATGAATGAAATAGTGCTAGCGATTTTTAGCTACATATTTTGACAAATCGCAGTGTTACAAGGTTGACAAATGGCAATGTTACTAGATCAACAAATGTCAATATTTCCAGTTTGAGAAATGGCAACGTACCAAATATGATAGATGCAAATCTTACCAAATTGTTTGTACGTGGTTGCACACGGGTCATCCAAATCAACCGTTTGCGTTGAAGGGATGTACAAATCCTGCTCGACACATTTTCTCTTGGCTTAGCGCCGAAGTTTGGCTTTGCATACAATATTCAACTGAACCATTTGCATTGAAGAGATGCACAAATCCTGCATTGAACAGCTTGCACGCTTCCCATGATAGCATGCCAAGTTTCATGAATTTCAGAAGAGTTTTGGATTTACTAGAATTTAAAAAGCAGGTATCTCAGTGTTTGGGGCCGAGTGACGGTGGTAGGGTGTTTGACATTCATTCCTATTTCTTGCACGGGACCTAAGCATGCAACCAAGGACACAGATTTGAATTTTCAACCAATTTATATGCATTAGAGCATGTGCCCGTAGTTCAAATTTGAATTATGCATATAAATGCATTGGAAACTCAATTAATGTATAAAAATGTCCAAACAAACCTCGGAAAATTCCAAATTTTCACACAACACTCATGTTGTTCTATGTTGACACTACAGAAAAAATTGAAAGCAATAACAGGCAACAGATATCATTTCATCCCCAAAGGTGGCACATTCCCTACCGAAACCATGAGGCTCTTGTTGTGAGAAGCTCTGGTTTGTGAGAAGCTTATACCGAAACCTGCCCCAAATGGGACAAAAAATTTACCACGGCATGTTGATGCCGCTCCATGATAGCATGCCAAGTTTCATGAATTTTAGAAGAGTTTTGGATTTACTTGAATTTGAAAAGCAGATATCTCAATGTTTGCGGCCGAGTGAAGGTGGCAGGGTGTTTGACATTCATTCCCATTTCTTGCATGGGACCTAAGCATGCAACCAAGGACACAAATTTGAATATTCAACCAATTTATATGCATTACAGCATGTGCTTGTAGTTCAAATTTGAATTATGCTCATAAATGCATTGAAAACTCAATTAATGTATAAAAATGTCCAAACGAACCCTGAAAAATTCCAAATTTTAACACAACACTCCTGTTGTTCTATGTTGACAGTAGAGAAAAAATTGAAAGCAATAACAGTCAACAGATATCGTTTCGTCCCCAAAGGTGTCATGTTCCCTACTGAAACCATGAGGCTCTTGTTGTGAGAAGCTCTGGTTTGTGAGAAGCTTATACCCAAACCTGCCACAAATGGGACAAAAAATTTACCACGACATGTTGATGCCACTGCATGATAGCATGCCAAGTTTCATAAATTTCAGAAGAGTTTTGGATTTACTAGAATTTAAAAAGCAGGTATCTCAATGTTTGCAGCCGAGTGACGGTGGCAGGGTATTTGACATTCATTCCCATTTCTTGCTTGGGATCTAAGCACGCAACCAAAGACACGGATTTGAATTTTCAACCAATTTATATGCATTAGAGCATGTGCCTGTAGTTCAAATTTGAATTATGCACATAAATGCATTGAAAACTCAATTAATGTATAAAAATGTCCAAACGGACCCCAAAAAAACCTAAAACTAACACAACACTTATGTTGTTCTATGTTGGCACTAGAAAAAAATTGAAATCAAGAAGAGGCAAGAAATATCGTTTCGTCCAGAAAGGTGAAACGTTCCCTACCGTAACCATGAGGCTTGCTGTGAGAAGCTTTGGTTTGTGAGAAGCTTATATACCCCAACCTACCCAAACAGGACAATATTTTTACCACTGCATGTTGATAGCGTTCCATGCTAGCGTGTCAAGTTTCATAAATTTTAGACGCGTTTTCGATTTACTAGAATTTAAAAACCATGTATCTCAATGTTAGCGGTCGAGCGACAGTGGCAAGGTGTTTGACATTCATTCTCATTTCTTGCATGGGGCTTAAGCATGTAACCAAGGACACACATTCCAATTTTGAACCACTTTATATGCACTGGAGCATGTGCATGTAGTTCAAATTTGAATTATGCACATGAATGCATAGAGAACTCAGTTAATGTATAAAAATGTCCAAGCGAACCCCGAAAAATCCCAAAAAATGACACAACACTTGTCTTGTTCTATGTTGACATGAGAAAAATTTAGAAAGTAAGAAGAGGCAACAGATATCGTTTGTCCCCCAAGGTGGCACGTTCCCTACCGAAACCATCAGGCTTGTTGTGAGAGAAGCTCCGGTTTGCGAGAAGCTTATACCCAAACCTGCCCCAAATGGGAAAGTATTTTTACCACAACATGTCGATGTTGTTCCATGATATCATGTCAAGTTTCATGAATTTCAGCCGAGTTTTCAATTTACTAGAATTTTAAAACCATGTATCTCAATGTTAGCGGCCGAGCGACAGTGTCAAAGTGTTTGACATTCATTCTCATTTCTTGCATGTGACCTAAGCTTGCAACCAAGGACAAACATTTGATTTTCAACCCGTTTTTATGGACTGGAGCATGTGCATATAGTTCAATTTTTAATTATGCACATAAATGCCTAAAAAACTCAGTTAACATATAAAAATGTCCAAACGATCCCCGAAAAAAATCCTAAAATTGCACAACACTCCTGTTGTTCTATGTTGACATGAGAAAAAAAATATGAAAGTTAGAAGAGGCAATAGATATCGTTTCATCCCCCAAGGTGGCACGTTCCCTACTGAAACCATCAGGCTTGTTGTGAGAGAAGCTCTGGTTTGCGAGAAGCTTATACCATAACCTGCCCCAAATGGGACAATATTTTTTTGCCCAGCATGTTGATGCCGTTCCGTGATAGCATGCCAAGGTTCATGAATTTTAGACGGGTTTTGTATTTACTAAAATTACAAAAGAAAGCACCTCAACTTTTGTCGGAGAGCCACAGTGTCGTGGTGTTCGAAATTCATCCCCATTTCTTGGATGGGACATAAGCATAAACCCATGGACACATATATGATTTTACAACCCATGTCAGTGCACTCGAGCATGTGCATGTAGTTTAATTTTGAATTGTGCACCTGAAATGCCTAGAAAACCAAGTTAATGTATATAAATGTCCAAACGACCCTTGAATAATTCCACTTTTTTGATGACACACCTATAGTTGCATGTTCACTGCAGATAAAAGTTCTAGCAATTCAAACACCGTCCATTGCAGCTGTGACCCCATTATGTAATTAAAATCAAGACAAAAAATCAAGTAGGTCGCACACAGATTATTATGACCAACCGTGTGAGATGCAGTACAAAATATCCTGGAGCACCGTCGGTGTATAGTACGCCTATGGCTTATGCAAGAAGGTGTGTCGGCTACAGTCCACAGCCGGCGTGTCAAGCACACTAGCTCGCTCCCCAGATACTCCTGCCTCTGCATCCCTCGCAATCTCAAAAATATTTGCTCGCCCTTGATCCAGATTTTCAGTAGCCCTGCCTTGTTACTCCCGCCTAGTAAAATTTCCAGTTGCCGTGGTATTTCCTCAAACACCACCTTCCCCCCTCCACACGCACCACACACTCCCCAAAACCTCCACTCACCGATACACACCACCCCCGAAACCATTGGTAGGTCGCCTCCATCGCCGCCGCCTCCATCCTCAACCTCTACCTGTGTGCTGAGGAGCTCAAGGAGCCAATGTCCCAATAGAGGTTTATCGTGTCTTCTTCGCCCGATGCAGGCGAGGTGGCCGCCGAGGTGTCCCCATCGTCCTCTGTGGGCTCTTTATCGATCCGCCATCGCCGGTTCCCTGATCCACTCGCCGCCACGCCCCTACGCCGGTTCGAGGACTTCCCCATCCTCCCTCGGACCCGGCAGCCGACGAGGTCCTACCTCGGGGTCCAGCAGCGGTGGTGGGGGACATGGGTCACCGAGATTACAGATGGGAGACCCACAGCCGCCGGTGGCTCGGTAGCTTCCACACGGTCGAGCTCGCGACCATGGAGTAGGACTGCTGGCAGGTCCACTACCATGGTGCGGCGGCTAGGCTCAATTTCCCCTTCATCACACGTCTGGTCCACCTCGTTCCGCTGGAGCCAGGGGTGGTGAGCTTGGCTATGGAACGGGAGGACCGCGAGGCAAGGGAGCGCCTCGAGGCCGAGGCTGCCGACAAGGCCTACATGCAAGAGCTCCACCGGCAGCACCCAGAGCTCGTGGAGGCGGAGCGGGCGATCTTAGCAGGCGTGGAGGGCGGCGAGGTTATCGCGCTCTCCTCCGATGACTAGGTCAAAGGTGGCGAGGACGGCGGCGTGGAGGGCGGCGAGGTTATCGCGCTCTCCTCCGATGATGAGGTCGAAGGTGGCGAGGACGGCGGCGTGGAGGGCGTCGAGGTGGGCGGCGAGGACGAGGAGATCAACGTCGACGAGTGGAGGAGTGTCTTTCCCAATGACCCCGACGACGACACCGACTCGGACCCGGCTCGCGGCACACCGTACCTGACGAGGAAGGATTGGCTCGACCTCCATTTCGACAGAAAGTAGTTTAGCTTATTTCAAATTTATGTTTTATGTTCAGTTATGCAAAATTATCTATGCTTATGCTTGAGTGCATGCTACTTTTGGTTGAACCTGCTTTGAACTTGATCAAATTGAAGTTTACAACATTAAGTTTAGGGGATCGACTAGAAACGGCCAAAAATTGTTGGAGTATATTTATATCCACTAAGGGTTTTAGTCCTTTAACTTTTAAAGGATCAGCTAGAGATGGCCTTATGCCTTGTTTATTTCAGTTCTGCACAATGTGATGCTCTATATGTGCAACTATTTGTCGTGCAATTCAATTTCATGAATAACAGTTTCAACAATACCACTATGAATTACGATATTTGGTTGTTGTTAAGGATATTGTAGTTAACATGCCTTTTTGTTTTTAACAATAACTAGTGTACTTTAGACCTGCACAATACCAATTTGAATGATTATTTGCTTGTTTTTAAATGTTATGCCTGATGCAGTTAACACACCTTTCCACTTCTTGTTTTGCTTAACTAGCGTGCTTAACCCTGCACACTGAAGCTATGATTTGTAGATTATGTTGTCTACCATGGATATATTTGGTTGATGTTTATCCTGTTGTGCTTAACATGCCTTTATGTGTACTCATACAGGACAATATTGAGAACAATGTTGTTTTCCATGGAGGTTAGTTTCATCGCTTTGCTTATTTGTACTCATTGTTCAGGATATCGGTAGCTGGTACCATATAGCCTGGGGGCTAATAAGGGATTAATCGTCGAATAGGACATTTCACTGAATATATCTGTAACCCATTTATCAGTACGTTAACTAGGGCCATATTTAATACTCCCTTCGTCCTAAAATAAGTGTCTCAACTTTGTACTAGCTCTAGTACAAATTTGTAATAAGCTCAAGACACTTATTTTCGGGCGGAGGGAGTATATCTGAGGCTACATAGCAACATGCATTGTACTGAATGACTAAGTATGCAATCCCATGCTACATAGCAACAAGGAAGAGTGTTACCTTAATGTTCTGATGATGTCTATATATACATGTAATAAATTATTATATAATGGGATGGAGGGAGTGTTGTACTACATCATTTTGCAATTGTTGTTTAGCTTCTAATATTAACTTGGTGCTTCTAGGTACATATGTCATTGCCAAAGATCCACACTTTGACCCTTTCTGCGTATGGGGCAATGAGACATTCATGAACCAGCATCAAGTGAGGAAACTGATAAAGATTCATATTAAAATGGGTCAAAAGATGTCAATCAAACTCTTTGTTTACACTTTATGCAAGACACAGTGAACTGCAGGATGGTAAGTACGAACCCTGTAGCCTTCTTTTTAGTGCCCGTAATGAGTTGTGTTAGCTGACAATTTCTAAATCTTTTTTTCTTTGCAGTGGATCCTGAAGAAGTTTACTCAAGATTACCTCTCAAACTACATGATTGGTTGCTGGCCATCACAAGGGGTTGGACTAGAGTTGTGCGTGCCTTCTGCATCCATGAGAGCACAATAGGGCCATTCCGCTTCACCTTGTTCAATAACCAGAATGTCTGTCACCTCTTTCTTTACCATCTGTAATAGTACAAGTATAGGACCCTGGTTCATCATTCTTTATTTGGTGCTTATGTAATTCTTAAACATATGTACCTGTGAATCAAATAATGCATTGGTTGTTTGAACCTGATGGATATGAATAAAGCTATAGCGTACTTTCAAGTTTAAATTAGGTAAAATTTTAAATAGCAACAATTAAATTAGGACGAAACTATGGTGTGCAGGTCATTACGGCGCACAAGTTTAATAAAGCACAGCATGTGCGATATACATCATAATCAAACACGGTTCACGGAGAGGAAACATGTGTAACAATGCACACAGTTGCTGTTTGCAAAGCATGTGTGATGTCAAACACTATCACATATGGTGCGGGAAAACTAAATGTGTGTGAATGTCTACCTATCGTACACGGTTTATAATCATGAACCCTTTGTGATGTGCCAGGCATCGTAAACATAGGCCAGTTTGGTACTGTCGGGGAAAATATACAAGGGTACCTGTTTTCCCCTGACTCGTTGTAGGATCGAAAGTATGTCTAGAGGGGGGTGATTAGACTACTTGACCAAATAAAAATCTAGCCTTTTTCCAGTCTTAAGTCTTGGCAGATTTTAGCAACTTCGCACTAGTCAAGAAAATAACCTACACATGCAATTCTAATAGTATAGCAGCGGAATGTAAAATATCGCATATGAAGGTAAAGGGAGGAGTTTGGAGGGAGAAAATGCAATGTAGACACGGAGTTTTTGGCGTGGTTCCGATAGGTGGTGCTATCGTACATCCACGTTGACGGAGACTTCAACCCACGAAGGGTAACAGCTGCGCGAGTCCATGGAGGGCTCCACCCACGAAGGGTCCACAAAGAAGCAACCTTGTCTATCCCACCATGGCATCGCCCATGAAGGACTTGCCTCACTAGGGTAGATCTTCACGAAGTAGGCGATCTCCTTGCCCTTACAAACTCCTTGGTTCAACTCCGCAATATTGACGGAGGCTCCCAAGTGACACCTAACCAATCTAGGAGACACCACTCTCCAAAAGGTAATAGATGGTGTGTTGATGATGAACTCCTTGCTCTTGCTTCAAATGATAGTCTCCCCAATACTCAACTCTCTCTCACAGATTTGGCTATGGTGGAAAGATGATTTGAGTGGAAAGCAACTTGGGGAAGGCTAGAGATCAAGATTCTTGTGGTTGGATTGGAATGTCTTGGTCTCAACACATGAGTAGGTGGTTCTCTCTTAGAAAATGAGTAGTGGAACTGTAGGCACGTTCTGATGGCTCTCTCACATATGGAGAAGGGGGTGGAGGGGTATATATAGCGTCCACACAAAATCTAACCATTACACACAAATTCCCAAACTCAGTGGGACCGAATGGTTCAACTTGGTCATACCGACTTGGTTCAAAATGTGAACGTTAGGCATTTCGGTGGGACCGACAACATCAACTCGGTGAGACCGATGCACTAGGGATAGGGCAAAACCTCATCTCGGTGAGATCGATTTTAGTAATAAGCAAACAGAGACTTGGTCAGGCAAACTCGGTGGGACCGATCGCTCATCTCGGTTAGACTGAAACGTTACAAAAAGGAAACGGAGAGTTTGCATTCCCATCTCGCTGAGACCGAGATCCCTATCAGTAAGACCAAAATGATTAGGGTTTGTGGATATGGCTATGTCAAGTGAACTCCGTGGTGCCGGATAGATCAAATCGGTGGGGCCGAGTTTGACTTTAGGTTTAGGACATATGTGGAAATGAGAAAGTGGTTGAGGGATTTTGGAGCATATCACTAAGCATTTTGAGTAAGCAAGCCATTAAGCAACACCTCATCCCCTTTTAATAGCATTGGCTTTCCTATAGACTCAGTGTGATCTTGGATCACTAAAATGAAAATGTAGAGTCTTGAGCTTTTGTCAACATGAGTCCTTAGCATTTTGAGGGGTCCACATCTCTAGTCCATGCTGTCGGTGTCAAAACCGGCAGATCTCGGGTAGGGGGTCCCAAACTATGCGTCTAGGCGGATGGTAACAGGAGACAAGGGACACGATGTTTTTACCCAGGTTCGGGCCCTCTCGATGGAGGTAAAACCCTACTCCTGCTTGATTGATATTGATGATATGGGTAGTACAAGAGTGGATCTACCACGAGATCAAGGAGGCTAAACCCTAGAAACTAGCCTATGGTATGATTGTTGTAATGGTTGTGTGTCCTACGGACTAAAACCCTCCGGTTTATATAGACACCGAAGAGGGCTAGGGTTACACAGAGTCGGTTACAATGGTAGGAGATCTACATATCCGTATTGCCAAGCTTACCTTCCACGCCAAGGAAAGTCCCATCCGGACACGGGACGAAGTCTTCAATCTTGTATCTTCATAGTCTTGGAGTCCGGCTGACGATGATAGTCCGGCTGTCCGGACACCCCCTAGTCCAGGACTCCCTCAGTAGCCCCTGAACCAGGCTTCAATGACGATGAGTCCGGCGCGCATATTGTTCGGCATTGCAAGGCGGGTTCCTCCTCCGAATAATTCATAGAAGATTGTGAACACCAGGATAGTGTCCGGCTCTGCAAAATAAATTCCACATTCCATCGTCGAGAGAATAATATGTACACAAGTTCAATCTGTTGACGTATTCTGTGGCATGACGTCACGCCATTACCAAGCCTTTACTTGAATCGTTTTTTATTATACCACCTCAGCGCGTTTAGCGAAGCGGTTTCCTTGGCACGTCTTGTCGAAGCAGAGATCGTGTTCCCCTTATTCCGGGATTCCCATCAATACGGACGTGGGTAACCCAACTGTGCCTGTCGCCACGCCCCCTCTATCAGAGGCGAGTCCCGAACGGTCACGGGAACGGCTCTTGGTATTCTCCCCCTTTATAACGGGACCAAGGCTTGTTTCTTTTCTTCAATCCCCCAATCGAATCTTCTCCTCGCCCCGAGTTCCAACACCCAGAGCCCCAGATTCGAGCGCTTCGGACCCTCAACAATGTCCGGCTCCGACCCACAGGGCCGGTGGATGCCCTCCTCCGTCACGGAAGAGGATGTGCTGAAGCTGCGAGAAGCCAAGTACCTGACCTACGAGATTTCACATAGGTTGCCCGCCAAAGGGCAAGTCATTCCCACCCCCGAGCCCGGCGAGTATGTCGTGTTTGTATCCCACCTCCGTCGGGGTTTAGGCTTCCCGATGGATCCTTTTGTGAGAGGGCTTATGTTTTACTATGGGTTGGAATTCCACGACTTGGCTCCGGAGTCCATCCTCCATATTTCTTCATTCATTGTCGTCTATGAAGCCTTCCTCCGCGTCACCCCTCACTTCGGTTTGTGGCTTAAGACCTTCGACTTGGAGCCGAAGATGATTGAGGGGTGTCAAGCAGAGTGCGGCGGGGCGGTCGTAAGCAGAAGGGTCGACGCTCCATGGCCCGAGGGCTCTTTTCAGGAGGAGCTCGGCTTGTGGCAGCAGGAGTGGTTCTACATAACTGCTCCCAGGGGCAGCAGGCAGAAGCCGCCGCCCATCTTTCGCCCGGGCCCTCCACAGCGGCTGATGCCATGGGTCAGCCAAGGGCTCAGCTGGGGGCCGTCAAAGGACGTGCCCCTATTGCAAGGCCGGATTCGAGACCTCCAAGCGAGGGAGATCGATCTGGTCGTGGTGATGCAGGTCATACTGATTAGGCGTCTCCTGCCCTGCAAACGCCGTCCTCTCCGGTTGTGGGAGTTTAATCCGGAGGGACCACAAATTCTCCAACACTTCATGGGTACAACACCCGTGGAGATGTACAAATTGTTCTTCGGATCACAAGAGGCGTGTCCGGAATTGACCGAGGACGCCGGCCTAAGCTGCAATCGCCCGGATACACAAGTAAGTAGCTCTGAGTCCGGACATACCGTTGGTTTGCCTTTCTATGATTCGCCTTTTGACCAATTGCCCTTTAAACAGGAGTGGATAGCGCAAGCAAAACTGATACGGTGTCCGGCCCCCCTCCCAGAGACCGCGCCGGATCCCGTGCTGGTCAGGATGCTGGAAGTTGCGCCTTCAGAGGAAGGCGGAGGGGAGAACAGAGGAACTACCGCCTCAACCAAGGAGGCTTTTGAGGAAGGGGGGATCGAGAATCCCTCCTCCCAAGGGGAGAAGAGGACCGCCTCCGAAAACCCGGAGGACAAAGCCCCGAAGCGGGGGAAGAGATCTTCACCAGAGGGTCCTGCGTCCGGAGAGGCTCCGGGCGCACAGTCTCCCCTAAAGAATCAGCCCTCCAACGAGCCGTAAGTGGAAAAAAGGGAGTTTTGTGATAAGGGACATCCCTATTTGTGCTTCTGAGGATAACTTAAGTTTTTACCTTGTAGTTCGGATCTCCGTCCTTCTCAGATGAGCTCGTCTTTAGGGGAACTCCGTCCGGAGATGATGGAGAGCGAGACGCCTCCATCTGTCGCACCATCGGATAGGGCGGACGAGCCTAAAGTGTCATCACGGAGGGTATCCCCGAGTCCGACGGGGCCGAATAGTTCGGCACCAACTGGTGTGCGGCCGGGGGAGCTGAAGGATCTGCTTGAGAGGGCGTCTATCTCAGAAGGTCACCGTACACTGATGAGTACGGTGATTGAAAGAATTTCATCTGCCGAAGGCGGATTGCGTGATGTCGTCAGGAGTTTGCTGGCGGGGTTTGAGGTACATAAAAATGACATACCTTTTGACAGTTTTACACATAAAGTGCGCCCTGTATAGATAGTAGCCCCTGAGACTCGGTAGGGTGTCGAGAACGACAGCGTGCCGAGGATCAAAATCCCAGGTATTGATTTTCGCCTTTCCTGTGCAGGTGGCGGATAGTTCGGTGGCTAGCCGGACTGATGGAGTTGCCGAACTAAAGCGGTAGCTCGACGTTGCGGATGTGGACATCGCGCTGGTCAATAAACGACTTGACGAGTCACAAGGTAGGTTTTTTTTCTCCGTGGTCACCTAGTAAGGGAGCCGAAGCCCACTCCTTACAATATGTGTGCTAAATGCAGATGGTGCCGCTGCTGTGGAGAGCCTTCAGGCAGAACTTGCTCAAGCCAAGGAGCAAGCCAGAAGGAGTGATGCGGCTGCCTCGAGGGCGGCCGAAGAGCTAGAAGCCGAAAGGGCTGCACACTGCCGAAGCAGGGAGGAGATGGCCGAAATGGCCGTGAAGTTAAAAGATGCTACCAACCGCAATGAGGTTCTTGAAAAGGAGCGTCTGGCGGAGCGAGAGGACCTGCGGAAGGCCACCGCCGAAGCCAAGGATGCCCGTTCTGCAATGCGGGCTATAAAGTAGGAGCTGCGCCAGGCCGGAGACATTGTGGCTGGCAAGCCCTTTCTGCTACGCTGAAGGTTTACAGATCCAAAGTATGCTCAGCTTGTCCAGCTGTGGGGTCCGGAGGATCCTTATATGGACCTAGCGGCGAGTGCGGCAGATGCCGTTGTGCATTTCCGAAGTCAGAAGGATCACCAGACGGAAGAGCTGTTTTGGTCTCAATTCCATAGTTCGGAGCGTGCACTTCCACTGACCGACCAGCTGGCCGAGTGGGCTGAGCTGAATTGATTGCCCGGACTTGCCATGACGGATATCGTGACTCATGTCTGGCCGGATAGGCCCAAGCCGAAGAGTTATTTTGGCTTATTGTAGCAATTTCTTGGGGCGGTGCCACATATCAAGGCGATGAAGCGGTCGGCCTGCATAGAGGGTGCACGGATGGCCCTCGCCCGTGTGAAGACACATTGGACAGAGATGGATGCCACCGCTGTCGACCCAGGGTTCGGACGAGAGCCGGTTACCCGCCGAGCACTATTTCGGGGAAGTTCTGCGTGGCGCTCGTGTAATAGAGTCGCAGTGCTCAAAAAATGTCACGTTCAAATGAACGTTTTGGTTTGTAAAATGATGTTTATGATGTAAGCGCTTTTTGGTACTTGTGCGTTCAAGTATTAAAATATCTCTTGTGCGGCCGTTTATGTATACGTGTGTATAACCTGAAAGATGGCAGTCGTCGGCTTCAGCCCCCACGCACAAGGTGCGGGGGTGTTCGCAAAAATAGCGCATTTTCACACTTAATCCGACGTCTCGGTCCTGTGAAGGAGGTGGTAGCGTAGCAAACAAGGCAACCGGACTTTAATGCTTTATCACTTTCACTTAGCCATAGGAGTTCGAGGGTGGGGCTACGATATAGCCCCTAGGGGCACCGCGCTCTCCGAATTCAGGGCGCGTATGTGCCTGACTGGGAAACGGTCCTTCGTCAAAGCGGAGGAATTCTAAACATTCCGGTAGTCGATCGAGTGGTTGACCAGTCTCTCGTTGTATCATGACAGTCAGTTTTCGGCTTTCTCTACTGAGGTGCTCGCCCGGCCGAACCGGGGCACAATCGCAGTAGTTCTCCTGGTGCCGCGTTAGCCGATGATACGGAACGTAAGGCAGCAAAACACAGGAGCCGAGCAAACCCAACATTTGACCAAAGACATGATTCGGAGCTGATGCATATAAGGCCTAACTCGAGACGCCGAACACTCCCTAAGGTATTCGGTCTATATGATAGCGGGCAGAACAATGCCCTAAGCCCCTAGTGTCCAGGTACACGCAAGGTCCTCTGACGCGGCCGATGCCAAAACGTCAGTCTCCTCTCTGGTTATAATGAGAAACCTGGGGATATATATCAACAAGAGATAGTAAAAAAGGTTTACGCAGGTCTTAATCTGAAAAGAATCCTTGCCACGGGTCCCTACTGCACGTCTGCGCCTGTGTCTCCGTTGTGCTGTATCCTGGATGGGTGTAACACGCTGTTCATCTGTAAAAGAGAGGAACTTAGTTTGAAAAGTAATCGTGCAAAAAATGAATTAAAAATCTAAATATGAATGAATGAATAAAACTGAGCTTATATTAGCTCATACGCACAGCCCCTTGTAAAGGGGGGTGCGGTTAGGGAGCCCCTGGCTTATTTATGCCGGACTCGTCTAGCCGTGTCCGGGGTCTTAAACGACCTTTTAATGAGATGATGCCGCGTGGACCGGGCATTTTGAGTGTAAGAGACGCGTAGTGTGGTATTGCATTAAAGCGGACAAAAGCTTCACGTCCCAATAGTGCTTGATGGCTACTTTTGAATGGGGCGACATGAAAGATTAGCTTTTCGCGTCGGAAGTTGTTGGGTGACCCGAACACAACTTCTAGTAGTAAAGAGCCCGTGCACCTGGCGTAAGGGCCCGGCGTCACTCCTTTGAAGGAAGTGTGACTATGTCGAATTTTAGTAAGGTCTATCCCCAACTTGCGGATTGTGTCCGGATATAGCAGGTTTAAATCACTGCCGCCGTCCATCAGGACTTTTGTAAATTGTAGTCCGTCGATTATGGGATCCAATATCAAAGCAGTCCATCCTGCATTTCAAATACTTCTGGAATAATCCCGGTGGCCGAAAGTAATTGGTTTTGACATCCAATCTCGAGGTTCCGCTGGGGTGGACCATGCGACACCTACTTTGGCTAGTGTCGCATTGTTTTTCTGTATTATCACATGAAGTGAGTTTACTGTTTTGACTTCTTGCGGGAAAGTCTTCTGTCTTCCGGCGCTCTGCTGGTGGGGTTCGTCATCATCCTTGCTTGGCGCGTCGAGCCCCTTGTGTTCGGTGTTGAGTCGGCCGGACCGTTTAAAGACCCAACAATCTCGGTTGGTGTGGTTTGCAGGCCTTCCGGAGGTGCTGTGGATTTGACATATCCGATCCAAAATTTTGTTTAAGTTGGATAGCTCTTCACTATTGTCTTTAAGAGGCAGTGTTTTGTTGTTCGGCTGCGAGCTTTTGAATCCGGCGTTGATCGCCGTATTCTTTGGGCTTTTTTCTTTATTTCAGCGCTGGTCCTTTCTGCACCGTGATTTTCCGTTTCCATCTCTGATCTCGGATGTACTCGGGTCGCTGGTGCTGCATCTTGCTAGCTAGCTGTCCTCCCCCGCGCAGAAGCGGGTCATGCGGCTTGTTAGCGCGGCCATTGTTCTCGGCTTCTCTTGGCCGAGGTGTCTGGTGAGCCATTCGTCTCGGACATTATGTTTAAAAGCTGCTAAGGCTTCGGCGTCCGGACAGTCGACTATTTGGTTCTTTTTGGTAAGAAACCTGTTCCAGAATTTGCGCGCTGACTCTCCGGGCTGTTAAGTTATGTGACTTAAATCGTCTGCATCCGGAGGGCGGACATAAGTCCCTTGAAAATTTGCTCTAAACGCGTCCTCGAGCTCTTCCCAACTTCCAATAGTATTTTCTGGGAGGCTTTTGAGCCAATGCCGAGCTGGCCCTTTGAGCTTGAGGGGTAGATATTTTATGGCGTGGAGATCATCTCCTCTAGCCATGTGTATGTGTAGTATGTAATCCTCAATCCAGACTCCGGGGTCTGTTGTTCTGTCGTATGCTTCTATGTTTACGGGTTTGAATCCCGTTGGAAATTCATGATCCAGCACCTCATCGGTGAAACATAGTGGGTGTGCGGCGCCCCTGTATCTAGGCGTGCCGTTATTTTCGAGCATGCGGCGTGTTGTGTTGCTTCCTGGGGCCCTCTTTTTTGGCCCATAAATGGACCTAACCGGGCCGTCTGTTTTACGAGGATCATGTGTCGTCTTGTGTGCGGCGCTGCTTGTCGCTTTTGGCCTGTCATCTAGTCGTCTATCTGGCCAGGCGGCCTCTTTGCTTTTTGACTGTGGGGGCTCTATGGCCTCCTCGTCGAATTCTGGCAGCAGCTTGCGCTTCGGGTAGCTCTTTGTTTGGTGGCTATTGCCATATTTGTCCGCGGTCTTGAGTACCTTGCTCCACCTCATTCTGAGTATGTCTTCCGCTGTTTTGAGCTTCCGTTTTTCCTTTTTCAGACTTCTTGCAGTGGCGACAAGTCTTTTGTGAAGGTTCTTATGCTCCGATGGTGTGTCCGACGTGAGATCGTCCGGACTGTTGTTTTCGCCGGGCATGGATTGATTATCCAACTCGTCCTGTTCGGATGTTTGCTTGGTTGCATGTTCGTCGTCCACTGGTTTGCCCTGCTCTATTGCTGGGTCATTAGGAGTGCTATTTTTGTCGACGCGGGACTTAGGGCGGCGTCTGCGTCGCCGTTTTGGTTGTTTGTCGGCGGAATTATCCTTTGCCGTGTCCCGTTGTTCCTCGTTATCGCTTCCTTTTGGGGTGTCCACCATATATACATCATGGGTTGGGGTGGCCTTCTAGTGCTCGATGGGCGCTAATTCTCTGGCATCGTTGTCCATACCGTCCATGTCTTCGGAGCTGTAGTCTAGTATGTCGGTTAGATCGTAGACAGTGGCTACAAAGTGGGTGGTGGGTGGGCTTTGAATTTCTTCGTCGTCCGCATCCCAACCATCCTGACCGCAATCCGGCCAGGGTTCTCCTGATAACGAGAGATGCTTTAGCAAATTTAGTATGTCGCCAAAGGGTGAGTGCTGAAAGATGTCCGCGGCGGTGAACTCCATGATCGGCGCCCAATCGGATTCGATTGGCAGGGGCGCAGGAGGTTTGGAGTCCGGCAGGGAGTCCGGCGCCTCGGAGTCACGAGCTTTATAAGGGACAAGGTCAGTATTCGGCTCCATCGCTGTATAAGTTGCAGCTCCCGAGGCGGTGTCCAGCCACCTGTCCTCGATCTGCACGGTCTGCTCCGAACTATGAGTCAGAGCGGACTCGTGTGCGGCCTCCAGGGCACTGTCCGGCGGCAGAGCTAAATCATGCCCATCGTGACAGAGCGGCACGCTCGGCTGTGGCTCGAATCCGTCGAAGATCAAGTCTCCGCGGACGTCGGCCGTGAAGTTTAGGCTTCCAAACCTGACCTGATGGCCAGGGGCATGGCTTTCGATCTGCTCCAGATGGCCAAGCAAATTGGCCCGCAGTGCAAAGCCGCCGAACACGAAGATCTGTCCGGGGAGAAAATTCTCACCCTGGACTGCGTTGTTGTTGATTGAAGAAGCCATCAAGCCTATCGATGACGACACAGAGGAACTCTCAATGAAAGCACCAATATCGGTGTCAAAACCGGTGGATCTCAGGTAGGGGGTCCCGAACTGTGCGTCTAGGCGGATGGTAACAGGAGACAAGGGACACGATGTTTTTACCCAGGTTCGGGCCCTCTCGATGGAGGTAAAACCCTACTCCTGCTTGATTGATATTGATGATATGGGTAGTACAAGAGTGGATCTACCACGAGATCAAGGAGGCTAAACCCTAGAAGCTAGCCTATGGTATGATTGTTGTAATGGTTGTGTGTCCTACGGACTAAAACCCTCCGGTTTATATAGACACCAAAGAGGGCTAGGGTTACACAGAGTCGGTTACAATGGTAGGAGATCTACATATCCGTATTGCCAAGCTTGCCTTCCACGCCAAGGGAAGTCCTATCCGGACACGGGACGAAGTCTTCAATCTTGTATCTTCATAGTCTTGGAGTCCGGCTGACGATGATAGTCCGGCTGTCCGGACACCCCCTAGTCCAGGACTCCCTCACATGCCATACCAATCATTGAACATTCTGAAATATTGAACTTGAAAGAGTATTAGTCCAATGAGCTATATTTTGTTATGAATTACCAAAACCACCCGGGGATTAGTTGCACTTTCAATCTCCCCCTTTTTGGTAATTGATGACAACATATAGATCAGAGCTTCGACAAATGATAATATAAATGTAATACATCGTTGCTTTGAGATGTATGTGACAAGCTAGAGCTCCCCCTAAATTTGTGCATTATTTAAATTTGCTTTTGAATGCAAATGCACAACCAATTAGGATTGTCGGTCACTCTTCCATGTCACATACATCTTGGTGGAGCGCTCAAAATGATAGAATATGGAATATGCACTCATCACCAAAATAAGATATGAATGATCATACATAAGATAAGAATATCATCATTCAAGCACAAGCATTAAAGTATGGTATGATCAAACACATGATCATAAGAGTATCTCACACACAAGCATAGAATATTGTTTCAACCAAACAAGCAAAGCAAATGGAGTAGGAAAAAGAGGCAAAAGAAGCAAGCACACACTCTCTCTCTCTCGAAGCCTATGATCTATACACTTTATCCGCCTTTGGCAACAAGTTACCAAAAAGCTTGAAAATGCATAGTGTTATGCGTCTCTAAGCATGATCTCCGGGAGCTCCGGAGTGCGAAGGTGGCGTGGAGAGGAGTCCTGCGATGAATGCTTCTAAAGAGGTCTGAGGAGCTGGTGGAGTTGCAACTGGAGGAGCAACTAAAGATGTAGCTGCACGTGCTAACACTGTGGGTCTGGGATCTGTTACAACTGGCACAACTGATGACCTAGGTCCTCTTGGGACTTGCTGAAAAGCATCTGTAGTAGGTCCCTCATCCCTGTCTTCAAGCTCTAGTCTCCACCGTAGACTGAAGTTCTGTAACCTTCACATCCAAGTCATGCATTTTAGTCTCAAAGATCCTTTCTAGACTATCTTGGTTCTGAGTCAGGGTTGCCAACCCTTTCTCAATCCTCAATGTTGCTTGGAAGAGATAGCCTAGCTGATCTTGCTTGGACTTCAAGAATACTTGAGAGGCTTCTTCTGCACTTGGAATCTTGGCAGCCTTCGCAGCTCTAGCTTTCTCTTTCTTTTCTTGAGCCTGCAGAGATGAGGGATGGGATGGATCCATGACAACCACATTATCTTCAAATTCTGGCAACAGGGGAATATGTTCCTTGTCCAGAAGATACATGCTCTTGCCCATCTTGGAGTTAATGAGCATCTGAATTTGTGGAGTATAGCCACATGATCTCTTTTGGTCTGCAGCTATCCGCTTGATTGTCTCTACAATCAATGTCATCACCTTGCACTTTTTAGGCACATCAAACATATGTAGCAGATTAATTGAATGCCCTCTGATCATCCTGTCATCTCTAGACTTGGGCAGCAAGGTGTGTCTAAGAATAGTTTTGATTGTTGGTAGACCTGACAGCAGATAATAAACCAACCCAAACTTGTGGGTGTCCAAGGCAGCAGCTGGGATTTCCCATATGAGCCATGGAGTCAGTCCCTTCCTTGGCTTTGCATACACATCTGTATCATCATCAAGTTCTTCTAGGGCATTTATCAGTTGTGCCCACTCAGCCACAGTTGATTGGTACCTGGTACCCTGTGTCATCCACACAATTTTACCATTAGGGTAAAAGTGTGTTGTGCAGTAGAACTGCATGATCAACTCATTGTTCCATTTAGTTAGCTTCTGGCCAACAAAAGCATCAACACCTGTCAATCTGAAGCTCTCATGGACTCCTGGGAAATGATCTTCACTGCTGTCAATGTATTCCCAGTCGACCCATCTCATATCACTGACAATTGGCTTCTTGTCAAGCAACACAGTCTCATAGAAGTCTTGTTATACCTTTGTGTGGAACATGTAGTCAACTGTTGTTCTCCTTCTGATGGCTTATGGGTCATTTTTCCTCCATAGCTTGAGACCTGCATCCTTCCTGAGCTTCATGTTCTCAGCAACAGGGTGAGTGTCATCATGATCAGGTATCTTTGGCTTCCACTTTATCAGAACTTGTTCATCATCTTTTTCCATTTTAGGCAGTGGGTCCTTGTTCTTCTCAGCAGTAGATATGTTCTTGGTAGATCTCTTTGGGGATTGAGCAGCAGGCTTGGGGGAAGATTTGGGCTTTGAAGGAACATCCCCTGATCTGATTGCATCCCCCATCAGTTTCTGTGACTTGGCAGGAGGTGCCTATTGCTCTTCATCCTCAGCTGGGTCTCTGATCATAGAAGATTTCCCAATGACTCTGGCTGTGGTCTTCCTGACCCTCTCCTTCCTCTTCTTGCCCTCACCAGCCTCTTTGGGTTCTAGAGTGAACACTACAATCTCTTGAGTTGAGGCTCTGGCTTTGGACATAGGAACTCTTTTGGCAGGAGCTTTTGTCTTAATCCCTGGCTTACCAGCAGTGCCAGTATCCTTCTTCTCTCCTTTCCTCTTGGATGAGACTTCCTCATCAATCACAAAGTCTTCATCCTTAGAATCTGATGTCTTCTTCTTCCTCTGCCTAGTTACAGCTTTGGGTAGGTTACTGGGAGTGCTTGTGCTCCCATCATCTTGACTGCTTTCTGAGGGACTAGGGCCCTCACTCATCAGAACCTGTTCCTTTGACATATTCTGACTGTCACTGTTATCAGACATGCTGCAATCTGAAAGCTGACCCTGCGAATAGATATAGATAAGATAGAGTGGATGAGCATCACAAAGTGCAGAGTTTTTTTGCAAAACAAATGATCAAAAACTTAGTTTTAGTTTTCTACTGAAGTCATTTCAGAGCTACCGATTTGCTGAACTTGGTGACACCAAAGCAACATTTAGTGTCTAAACTAGTGAACTCAGTCAGACCAAGGCACAGTTTGGTGATACCGATATTGCTAGGATTTCACAAAGTTCTGAACTTGGTCACACCGATTTGCGAGTTTCGGTCAGACCGAAAATCATAGTGCAATGGCCTAGGCCAAATCGGTGGGACCGATTTCTACAACTCAATCGGTCCGAGATGAGCTCGACGGAAACCTAACCCTAAATTTTCGAATCAAATCTAATCTAGAGGAAGTTTTTGCTGGATAGAACAGTTTCAATTGTGGTAAGAATCATGGCATTGTCTTTGTGCTAAGAATCAGATTGAGAAAGCACAAAGGATCGCACCCATACCCTAACTTGGCGTGAGTTTGCTACAACGGCAACGACGGAGGAAATCCCGTTGACGGTGGCGGAGACCAGCGGAAGGAGGACGCTGGTGTCGGAGGCAACGATCCAGAGACCTGAGTCGGAGAGCTGGATAGCGCGGGCGAAGGGTTTTAGGAGAGGTTTCCAAAAATTTCGACCCATGGTATATATATCCAGACCCTATCGGTGAGACCGAGTGGAACGACTCGGTGGCACCGAGATGCAGAGTCGCAAGCGGTTACTGCAACTCAGTGAGACTGAAGTGTTCTAATCGGTTGCACCAAGATTGAAACCTAGATCAACTTAATGAACTCGGTCTGACCCAAAGGAATGGATCGGTCAGACCAAGATGCATCAAGAGGTTTTGTAAGTTTAAGTCTTTGATGAATCGGTGGCTTCGAGTGCTCCTCACCCAGAAGGTTCGAATCTGACTTAGATCAAACTTTGTGATGTAGCATGAATAGAGTTTGAGATGAGAAAAGCATAGATAGCTAGAGGGAGTACTTAGGCATTCTTGTCCATCCATTTGGCAAAAAAAGGCCAAATAATCAAAACAACAAATGGATGTCCTCGAATGGAGAAAAAATATGCAAACAACATGCTCACACAATAAGATAGCAAATGAAATATGTAGCAAGCATGCACAAACACTCTAGCATCTATCAAGCAATTGGTGATGACTAGGTCATCTATATATGAGTATATGGACTTAGGAGTCAAATGAGAACACTTGATCATAGGTCATACTCATCGTTTAAGCACAAGTGGGGTTACCACTTTTACATAAAGCATTGTTCTGTCCACACCATTAGAGTTGCTTTAGCTCAATTCTTAGAGTAAAGCTCCCCCTAGATGTGATATCCCCTTTTAGAGGGATGATCTAACCTTGGGTTTTGTCGATGATGACTTCATGTAGATGTTGAAGATGTGGATGTTCAAAGTTGATGTAGATCATTCGAAGCAATCCATTGGAGTGAGTTGCACTTTCAATACCTACATGGGTTAGTCCCACAAGGAACAAGCAAGGATATCCATAGACATAGAGTGTAGTACACACATGGCAATGTCCATGAAAGCATTAGGTTACCTTGTCCCTTGACTTACTATCAAGAGGGTTTGTGACTCCTTGAACTAGTGCAAGATGTGGAAGTTGATTGCACTTGTTCTTGCCAATATGAATATGAGTGAAGTATGTTGGCAGAGTGACCCTCAAGAACTCTCTAGTTCTTCTTCTTCGGGATCCACATCATCTTGATGGGAATCCTTGGGGTTGTAGATGTACTTGATGAAGTTGAACTTGAGGTAGACTTGGGAACCCACTTGACCAAGGCCTTCGGAGCATCTTCAAATGCATCAATCTCTTCTTGAAGCATGTCCTTACCTTTTAGCTTGTGGTCTTGTGGTGGAAGATCATCTTGAGCTTGTGTCCCCTTGAAGGGAGTAGAATCATATTTCTCTTGTTGAGGAACAAACTTTGTCTTGGGTTATTGATCTTCTTCTCACTCAACTCCATTGGCATTGAACTTTCGATCAAAACCAACACCTTGATTCTT
Source organism: Triticum timopheevii (assembly GCA_963921465.1). Classification (NCBI taxonomy): domain Eukaryota; kingdom Viridiplantae; phylum Streptophyta; class Magnoliopsida; order Poales; family Poaceae; genus Triticum; species Triticum timopheevii. Next base: position 355,090,024 of record OY997264.1, read on the forward strand.
CCAGTGCCTTCCTTGCTTGCGTACAATTTCCTCAAATTGCTTACTTCCGGCAAGGCTCTTGTAAACACCTTTCTCTATAATTCCCTTTAATAAGCTATTTTCTTGCTCAAGTGTAACTTAGCTAAGCGAATCATTAGTGGAATAAAGAGAACTACAAGAAGCAACAATATTGGATTTAGCATGGTTATTGTTACTACTAGAAGAAGAATCTTTCTTACTCTTGTTGCTAGATTTTACTTGTGGCATGTAAGTAGACGAGAGTAAATGCTTGGCAATGTAAGAAGAACTTTTCTTCCGAAGATCGTCATTGATGGCCTTTAAGAACCCATGTTCTTGCTCTAGGTTGAACTTCTCGAAGCGTAGCTTCTCATGAGTTTTTAAAAGTTCTCGATGATCTTCTAAAGTAGTTTCACGAGCTAAATTTAGAGCATTTAGTTCTTGAGTTAGATGCTCAATCTCCTTCTTATCATTGTCATTTGCTTCATCTTGATTAGCATGATTAATAGCAATTTCATCATAGTTTTCATCACTAGCATTGTCAACAAGTAAATCATCATCACCTAGCAAGTCATCTTCATCACTATTGAAATCAAAATACTCGGGGTGTGATACCTTGGGGCCTTTATCCATGAAGCATCTTCCAATTCCTTCATTTGGTGACTCAAATATGTCGTAGGAGTTGGTTGACACAAGTGCAAGACCGGCAACACCTTCATCTTGAGTATATTCGGAGTCGGAGTGATAACTTCTCTCGGAGTGGTGGTCGGAGTCAGAAGCGGATACCCATTCACCAACATGAGCTTGATGTCTTTGTGTTTGTGTAGCTCGTTGATAACTTGTCCTTCCTTTCCGAGTCCCTGCTTCTGCGAGAGGTTCTTTGATCATAACGATCATCTCTACTCCTTCTTTCTCTTGGAGGTGATTCCTCTCTTCTACTTCTTCTTTTAGGTGAGTCTTCTCTTCTTTTGTAGGGAGTCGTACACTCATCGGAGTAGTGCCCGGGTCTTCCCCAATTGTGGCAATTTCTCTCACGACTAGAAGATCTTTTGTCAAGGTAGGATCTTGACTTGGAGCTTGTTTCTTTGCTTCTACTCTTGTAGAATTTGTTGAAGTTCTTAACCATTAAGCTCAATTCCTCACTGAAGACTTGTTTTTCACTTGATGTTGCAGGAGCATCACATGAGGCTTTATATGCACCACTAGACTTGTTGTGAAGCTCTTCTTTATCCTTGAGAAACATCTAATGAGCAAAAACTCTTCCAATGACTTCTGTTGGCTTGAGATCTTTGTAGTTGGGCATCATTTGGATCAATGTGCACACAGTATCATATTTTCCATCCAAGGCTCTTAGGATCTTCTTGATGATGAATCTGTCAGTCATCTCTTCACTTGCTAAGCCAGCAATCTCATTTGTGATGAGAGCAAGCCTAGAGTACATTTCAGCGACACCTTCACCATCCTTCATTTTTCAACTTGTCAAGTTGACTTTGAAGCACATCCAACTTGGATTCCTTGACGGACTTGGTACCTTCGTGCATATCAATAAAAGTATCCCTAATTTCCTTTGCATTCTCAAGACGACTAATTTTGTTGAATTCTTCGGGGCACAATCCATTGAAGAGAATATCGCAAGCTTAAGTGTTGTATTGCAGCATCTTCAACTCTTCCGCAGTTGCGTCACGATTTGGTTCTCTCCCATCGAAGAATTCACCTTGCAAACCAATGCACACAATAGCCCAAATGGCGGGGTTATGTCCAAGAATATGCATTTTCATCTTATGCTTCCAACTAGCAAAATTAGTACCATCAAAGTAAGGACCTCTACGGTGGTAATTTCCCTTGCTAGACGCCATACTCTCCTAGGCTTTGAAACCAAGGCTATGATCACCAAACCTATGGAAATCAAGGAAAATGGAGACCAAAACTCTGATATCACTTGTAGGACTGAAAGTATGTCTAGAGGGGTTTGATTAGACTACTTGACCAAATAAAAATCTAGCCTTTTCCCAATTTTAAGTCTTGGCAGATTTTAGCAACTTAGCACTAGTCAAGCAAACAACCAACACATGCAATTCTAAGATTATAGTAGCGGAATGTAAATCATTACATATGAAGGTAAAGGGAGGAGTTTGGAGGGAGCAAATGCAATGTAGACACGGAGATTTTTGGCGTGGTTGCGATAGGTGGTGCTATCGTACATCCACGTTGATGGAGACTTCAACCTACAAAGTGTAACGGCTGCGTGAGTCCGTGAAGGGTCCATGAAGAAGCAACATTGCCTATCCCACCATGGCCATCGCTCACAAAGGACTTGCCTCACTAGGGTAGATCTTCATGAACTAGGCGATCTCCTTGCCCTTACAAACTCCTTGGTTCAACTCCACAATCTTGACGGAGGCTCTCAAGTGACACCTAACCAATCTAAGAGACACCACTCTCCAAAAGGTAATAGATGGTGTGTTGATGATGAACTCCTTGCTCTTGTGCTTCAAATGATAGTCTCCCCAATACTCAACTCTCTCACACAGATTTGGCTATGGTGGAAAGATGATTGGAATGTCTTCGTCTCAACACATGAGTATGTGGTTCTCTCTCAGAAATTGAGTAGTGGAAATATAGGCACGTTTTAATGCCTCTCTCACATATGGAGATAGGGTGGAGGGGTATATATAGCCTCCACACAAAATCTAACCGTTACACACAAATTCCCAAACTCGATGAGACTGAATGGTTAAACTCGGTCATGCCGACTTGGTTCAAAATGTGAATGTTAGGCATTTCGGTGGGACCGACAACATCTACTCGGTGAGACTGATGCGCTAGGGTTAGGGCAAAACCTCATCTCGGTGAGACCGATCACATGAACTCGATGAGACCAATTTCAGCAATAAGCAAACAGAGACTTCGTCAGGCAAACTCGGTGGGACCGATCACTCATCTCGGTTAGACCGAAAAGTTACGGAAAGGAAACATAGAGTTTGCATTCCCATCTCAGTGAGACCGAGATCCCTATCGGTAAGACCGAACTGATTAGGGTTTGTGGATATTGCTATGTCAAGTGAACTCGGTGGCGTCAGATAGATCAAATCGGTGGGGCCGAGTTTGACTTTAGGTTTAGGACATATGTGGAAATGAGAAAGTGGTTGATGGATTTTGGAGCATATCACTAAGCATTTTGAGCAAGCAAGCTGTGGCACCCCGGCTAAGAGAAAACTGGAACGCCTCATATTCCAGCCCTGAGATCGAGGAGAAGTCTTCTACAATACAACACTGCTTAGCATGGAACAAATAAGCTCTTTATTACAATCTATATTGGGTACAAGGGGACTACATTGGCACGGCGACACTACGCCTGCCACGGTTGCTCTATGCAAGCAGCAGAACAACATGAAGTAGCGGAACAACTCTAGCAACGGACAACGATGACGGTGATGAACTCCACTCCGCAGGGACTATGGCTGGAACACTTATCCTAGCTCGCAAACAAGGAATCCACGACAAACAAGCAATCCAATCCGGCATGACCTGCAAACTGGCATGCCATGCCAGGTCTGTACATTGAATGTACTTGCAATCTCACAACAGCCAAGAGCAATCAAGACAAACAACAGCATGGCAATTACAGGTTAACAAGGATTAACATGATACTATCAGATCAATCATAGCATGAACAAGTTGAACATGGTACCGCTAGAACTCTACGAACATGGCATGAAAATATGAACATAATGATTCTTCATGCAACATGATGACACTATCATGCACCAACTTACTCTGCTCGGGTTACCTCGTAACCAACACATGTATTACTTACCACCGTGGACATCACACGATCATCTCAGGATCCAATCAAGCTTGGTATAAACAATACCATAGTCATCATTACACGACCACAAGGAGCTTGACCTTTACCCATGATTCTCTCACCACAAATATCCAACAACTCGGTATCCTTGATACCACAGTGATCCTCTCATGATCACATAAAGATCAACCAACTTCTTTCATCATCGAACCGGGGTTGTTATTAATCAGGTTATCATTATTATTATTATTACTGTTGACCCATAGTGTGACCAGGTATAAACTTTCATCAGACCAGTTGCCGAAGAAGACTTGATATCGTGCTTCAGAAGCTTCCCCCTTTAAAGACTTGCTGGGAAAGGACTCGGTACCTTATGCCGGAAGCTTTTGCAATTGCTTACTGAGGAAGGTAGAGTATCTTGCATGGGAAGTCATCCATAAAGCGTACTGAGGAATCGTGCCTTGGAAGCTTCTCTGGTAGCTTGCGAGGGAAGACTGGGTTGCTTACACCAGAAGCTTCTCATTGTGATATGCGGATCGATTTCCACAGATACATACCCTCTAATATTTCTAATGTTGATTTCTTGCATGAAATGGGGTTTTGCTGGACTATCCTCCTTTCTGGGTTTTGAATACAGGGCACATTCTTTCTTTCTTCCAGGTGTATCATGTCTCAGAATCATCCTCAATGAAGAATCAAACCTTGCATCTGAACCATACTTTCGATCTTGCACACAATTTATCTTCTTAGTGATTTGATCATTTCTGCTCTGAAGAGTGCACACTGAGACAAACACGATTATCCGTATCACAATCAGATATCACCAAATCTCAATGCAGTCGACAGAGAATTCCATACTGTTGTGAGTGCACGCTAATGCAAACTTGATACTGACAATCCATCCAGGATATCTTTTGCATTCAGACGAGATATTCTCAATTTCACTGTAGTCTGCTGATAATTCCATTCTGTTTAGTTGAGTTTCCATATATATGCATTCCTTGCTGACTCTTCGGGTCTGGTGTCGGTTGATGAGCAACTTTAATAAGGGTAATAATATGTAACACTGAAGGCCCAAAGAAAGAAGCAAAAGAAATGACGAAAACAAAAACACACAAGCCTATTAATAATATAAATAATATCAAGCAACATCTCATACTACTGCTACTCACACAATAATATGCATGCACACCTAAGCACACAAATCTCATGAAAACTCCGGTATTATGATCTAATATGCGGTGACGGTATGCACGAAAGTGAAATCCATGTGTGGAAGGCATTGGTGTAACCTAGGCTACACCAAACACTAGCTGAACTTCATTTGCAACTGGATGGATACGGAGGCAAGGACAGACGTGGTGATCATGTAGCAAGACACCAAGGTCACGGCCACATCATCATCAAGCGTACGAAGGGAAGTCCAAAGAATGGAATGATAGGGAAAGATAGGGGAGGAAAAACAAGGCTTGATGGCATTGCCCTTTTTTGATACCAAAGATCAGTTAGGGTTGCCAAAGGGACGAGATGGCTGGCATGATTCGGGATAGAGACAAGTCTATCACCGAAACAATATAAGTGGGTGGCGGAAAGATATCGACGCGATATCCGAGCATAACTCCTGCAAATTATGTCTGGAACACTGGGTACCAGGGCATCACTCTGCTGGGACAGAGATGACGCCGAACACCGAAGAGCAGACATACTAAGAAGGAGGTTGTAGGTAGTGGATCAAAACCGATGCCACCTACACTCACAAGATTAACTGTCAGTGACAAGATAATGAGTCTATATGCATGCTATGCAACAAAAAAATGCAGCAATCGAGTGCAACAAACCAACTGGGCTCTATACTACCGCATTCTAACATTCGCGCGGGCTAGGGCATCCTACAACCAGACCTGCTCTGATACCAAGCGTTGTGGCACCCCGGCTTAGAGAAAACTAGAACGCCCCGTATTCCATCCCAGAGATCGAGGAGAAGTCTTCTGGAATACGGCACTGCTTAGCATAGAACAAATCAGCTCTTTATTACAATCTATATTGGGTACAAGGGGACTACATCGGCATGGCGACACTACGCCTACCATGGTTGTTCTATGCAAGCAGCAGAACAACACGAAGTAGCGGAATAACTCTAGCAGCGGACAACGATGATGGTGATGAACTCCACTCTGCAGGGACTCTGGCTAGAACACTTATCCTAGCTCGCAAACAAGGAATCCACGACAAACAAGCAATCCAATCTGGCATGACCTACAAACTCGCATGACACGCCAGGTCAGTACATTGAATGTACTTGCAAGCTCGCAACAGCCAAAAGCAATCAAGACAAACAATAGCATGGCAATTATAGGTTAACAAGGATTAACATGATACTATCAGATCAATCATAGCATGAACAAAATGAACATGATACCGCTAGAACACTACGAACATGGCATGAACATATGAACATAACGATTCTTCATGCAACATGATGACACTATCATGCACCAACTTACTCTGCTCGGGTTACCTCGTAACCAATTACCTCGTAACCAACACATGCATTACTTACCACCATGGACATCACACAATTATCTCAGGATCCAATCAAGCTTGGTATAAACAATACCGTAGTAATCATTACAAGACCACAAGGAGCTTGACCTTTACCCGTGATTCTCGCACCACAAATATCCAACAACTCGGTAACCTTGATACCACGGTGATCCTCTCATGATCACATAAAGATCAACCAACTTCTTTCATCATCGAACCGGGTTGTTATTAATCAGGTTATCATTATTATTATTATCGTTGACCCATAGTGTGACCAACTACGAGCTGGGCCCATATCCACGGGCGCGGCTATCGATAGATTTAACACACACACTCTACAGAGGTTAGCACACTGTACCCACACCATGGAAGCCATGGCCTCGCACTCCCATTTGGGTGGACCAACGGCATTTTGACCAAACTACTCTATTGCCCATGACACCCTCCCGGCCACTCCGACCAACTCCCCTCTGGGCTAAGTCATGGGTAGCCCCGTGCCTACCAAAGGCATCAACGGCCAGTGTCGTGGCAAAACAATAAATGGTCCCAAACGGGGACAATGATATACCAATCACAACAATGGGCACACAAGGCTTATGTTGTCCTACCCGACCAAGGTAGCGCCCATGCATAACCTTCCCTCGTTGGAGGCACCGGCGAGAGGCATGACAATAGACCTAGTGAGGAACTTCACATAAAAGGCAAATGTGGTTGCACTGCTCAGCTCGATATGGTGGCACCATGACTCAGCCAACAGTTGTTCAAGTTCAATTAATTCCGGTTAAACTTGAACACAATAAGCTGAGTGAGGGAGTCCCGGACTAGGGGGTGTCCGGATAGCCGAACTATCATCATCGGCCGGACTCCAAGACTATGAAGATATAAGATTGAAGACTTCATCCCGTGTCCGGACGGGACTTTCCTTGGCGTGGAAGGCAAGCTTGGCGATACTGATATGTAGATCTCCTACCATTGTAACCGACTCTGTGTAACCCTAGCCCTCTCCGGTGTCTATATAAACCAGAGGGTTTTAGTCCATAGGACAGAACAACAATCATACCATAGGCTAGCTTCTAGGGTTTAGCCTCCTTGAGCTCGTGGTAGATCTACTCTTGTACTACCCATATCATCAATATCAATCAAGCAGGAGTAGGGTTTTACCTCCATCAAGAGGGCCCGAACCTGGGTAAAAACATCGTGTCCCTTGTCTCCTGTTACCATCCGCCTAGACGCACAGTTCGGGACCCCCTACCCGAGATCCGCCGGTTTTGACACCGACATTGGTGCTTTCATTGAGAGTTCCTCTGTGTCGTCACCGATAGGCTCGATGGCTCCTTCGATCATCAACAACAACAACGCAGTCCAGGGTGAGACTTTTCTCCCCGGACAGATCTTCGTATCCGGCGGCTTTACACTGCGGGCCAATTCGCTTGGCCATCTGGAGCAGATCGAAAGCTACGCCCCTGGCCATCAGGTCACATTTGGAAGTCTGAACTTCACGGCCGACGTCCGTGGAGACTTGATCTTCGATGGATTCGAGCCACAGCCGAGCGCGCCGCACTATCACGATGGGCATGATTTAGCTCTGCTGCCGGACAGTGCCCTGGAAGCCGCACATGAGTCCGCTCTGACCCTTAATTTGGAGCCGGCTGTGCAGATCGAGGACTGGTGGCTAGACACCGCCTCGGGGGCTGCTACCTCTACAACGATGGAGCCGAATACCGACCTTGTCCCTTGTGAAGCCCATGACTCCGAGGTGCCGGACTCCTCACCAGACTCCGAACCCCTCGCGCCCCTACTGATCGAATCCGGTTGGGCGCCGATCATGGAGTTCACCGCTACGGACATCTTTCAGCACTCACCTTTTGGCGACATCCTAAATTCGCTAAAGTATCTCTCGTTATCAGGAGAGCCCTGGCCGGATCACGGCCAGGACGGTTGGGATGCGGACGACGAAGAAATTCAAAGCCCATCCACCACCCACTTCGTAGCCACTGTCGACGACCTAACCGACATGCTAGACTTCGACTCCGAAGGCATCGACGGTATGAACGACGATGCCGGAGACGACCAAGAACCAGCGCCTACTGGGCACTGGAAAGCCACCTCAACTCACGACGTATACATGGTGGATACACCAAAAGGATGCGGTAACGAGGAACAACGGGACGTGGCGAAGGATAATTCCCCTAAAAACAACCAAAACGGCGACGCAAGAGCCGCTCGAAGTCCCGCCTCGATAACAACAGCACCCATACTGACCCAGCCGTAGAGCAGGGCGAACCAGCGGACGACGAACATGCCACCAAGCAACCATCCAAAAAGGATGAATTGGACGAGCAACCCATCCCCGGCAAAAACAACAGTCCAGACGATCTCACGCCAGACACATCACCGGAGCATAAGAACCTTCACAAAAGGCTCGTCGCCACTGCAAGAAGTTTGAAGAAGCAGAAGCGGAAGCTCAAAACAGCGGAAGACGTACTCAGAATGAGATGGAGCAAAGTACTCAAGACTGCGGATAAATACGGCGATAGTCACCAAGCAAAGAGCTACCCGAAGCGCAAGTTGTTGCCCAAATTTGACGAGGAGGCCGTAGAGCCCCCACAGTCAAAAAACAAAGAGGCCGCCTGGCTGGATAGACGACCAGATGACAGGCTAAGAGCGGCAAGCGGCGCCGCACACAAGCCGGCACACGATCCACATAAGGATCCTCGCAAAAAGGATGGCCCGGTCAGGTCCATCTATGGGCCAAAAAAGAAGGCTCCAGGAAGCAACACAACACGCCGAGGGTTCAAAGACAACAGCACACCTAAATACAGGGGCGCCGCACACCCACTATGTTTCACCGATGAGGTACTGGATCATGAATTTCCAGCGGGATTCAAACCCGTAAACATAGAGGCATATGACGGAACAACAGACCCCGGAGTCTGGATTGAGGATTATATCCTACACATACATATGGCAAGAGGAGACGATCTCCACGCCATAAAATACCTACCCCTCAAGCTCAAAGGGCCAGCTCGGCATTTGCTCAAAAGCCTCCCAGAAAATACCATCGGAAGTTGGGAAGAGCTCGAGGATGCGTTTCGAGCAAATTTTCAGGGAACTTATGTCCGCCCTCCGGATGCAGACGATTTAAGTCACATAACTCAACAGCCTGGAGAGTCAGCACGCAAATTCTGGAACAGGTTCCTCACCAAAAAGAACCAAATAGTCGATTGTCCGGACGCCGAAGCCTTAGCAGCCTTTAAACATAACGTCCGAGACGAATGGCTCGCCAGACACCTCGGCCAGGAAAAACCAAGAACAATGGCCGCGCTAACAAGCCTCATGACCCTCTTTTGCGCGGGGGAAGATAGCTGGCTGGCAAGATGCAGCACCAGCGACCCGAGTACATCTGAAGTCAGGGATGGAAATGGGAAATCACCACGCAGAAAAGATCAGCGCCAGAATAAGGAAAATGGCCCAAATAGCACGGCGGTCAACGCCGGGTTCAAAAGCTCTCGGCCGAATAACAAAACACTGCCTCTTAAGGACAATAGTGACGAGCTATCCAACCTAAACAAAATCTTGGATAGGATATGTCAAATCCACAGTACCCCCGGGAAGCCTGCAAACCATACCCACAGAGATTGTTGGGTCTTCAAGCAGTCCGGCCGACTTAACACCGAACACAAGGGGGTCGACACACCAAGTGAATACGATGACGAACCCCACAAGCAGCACGCCGAAAAACAAAAGACTTTCCCACTAGAAGTCAAAACAGTAAACTCACTTCATGTGATAACAAGGAAAAATAGTGCGGCACCTGCTAAAGCACGCGCCGCACGGTCCACCCCAGCGGAGTCCCGAAATTGGATGTCAAAACCAATTACTTTCGACCATCAGGATTACTCCAGAAGTATTTGAAACACAGGAGGGACTGCTTTGATATTGGATCCCATAATCGACGGACTACAATTCACACAAGTCCTAATGGATGGCGGCAGTGATATAAACCTGCTATACCAGGACACCATCCGCAGAATGGGGATAGACCCTACCAAAATTCGCCATAGCAGCACTTCCTTCAAAGGAGTGACGCCAGGCCTTTATGCCAATTGTACAGGCTCTGTACTACTAGAGGTTGTGTTCGGTTCATCCGACAAGTTCCGTCGCGAAAAGCTAATCTTCCATATCGCCCCATTCAAAAGTAGCCATCAAGCACTACTGGGATGCAAAGCTTTCGCCCGCTTTAACGCAATACCGCATTACGCATCTCTTACACTTAAAATGCCCGGTCCACGCGGCATAATCTCATTAAAGGGTAACTCCGAGTGTTCCTCGACCACGGAAAAATGTGAGACTGCCTTGACAGCCACACAGTAATCCAGCCTTGCTGCTCAAAGCCCCTAAAAACAGGTCATTCAGACCTCGGACACGGTTAGGCGAGTCCGGTATAAATAAACAAGGGGCTTCCCAGCCGAATACCTCTTTACAAGGGGCTGCACATATGAACAATGAGAGCCAATAAAGCTCAACTTTATTCATCTTCCAAATCATACTCTGTTTTAAATACATTTTTTGCATGATATTTTTTCCAAACTAAGTTCTTCTCTTTTACAGATGAACCACGTGCTACACCCGTCCAGGATACAGCACAACGGAGACACAGGCGCAGACGTGCAGCAGGGACCCGTTGCAAGGATTCTTTTCAGATTAAGACCCTGCGTAAACCTTTCTTACTGTCTCTTGTAGATACACATCCCCCGGTTTCCTACCATAACCGAGGAGGAGGCTGCCGTTTTGGCATCGGCCGCGTTAGAAGTTCTCGCCCGTACCTGGACACTAGGGGCTTAGGGCATTGTTCTGCCCGTTATCATAAAGACCGAATACCTCAGGGAGTGTTCGGCGTCTCGAGTTAGGCCTTATATGCATTAGCTCCGAATCATGTCTTTGGTCAAATGTTGGGTTTGCCCGGCTCCTGTGTTTTGCTGCCTTACGTTCCGCTCCATCGGCTAACGCGGCACCAGGAGAACTACTGCGATTGTACCCCGGTTCGGCCGGGCGAGCACCTCAGTAGAGAAAGCCGAAAACTGACTGTCATGATATAGCGAGAGACTAGTCAACCACTCGATCAACTACTGGAATGTTTAGAATTCCTCCGCTTTGATGAAGGACCGCTTCCCGGTCAGGCACACACGCGCCCCGAGTTCGGAGAGCGCGGTGCCTCTAGGGGCTATATAGTAGCCCCACCATCGACCTCCTATGGCTAAGTGAAAGTGATAAAGCATTATAGTCCGGTTGCCTAGTTTGCTATGCTATCACCTCCTTCAAAGGACCAAGACGTTGGATTAAGTGTGAAAATGCGCTTTTTTTTGCAAACACCCCCGCACCATGTGCGTGGGGGCTGAAGCCAAAGACTGCCATCTTTCAGGTTATACATACATATACATTAACGGCCGCACAGGAGATATTTCAATACTTGAACACACAGGTATAAAAAGCCATTACATTATAAATATGGTTTCACAAATCATACATGTCATTTGAACATAACATTTTTTGAGCACTGCGACTCTATTAAATGAGCGCCCTGCAAGACTTCCTCAAAATAGTGCTCGGCGGGTAATCGGCTTTTGTCCGAACCCCGGGATGCAACAGCGGTGGCATCCATCTCTGCCCAGTATGTCTTAACACGGGCAAGAGCCATTCGTGCACCCTCTATGCATGCCGATCGCTTCATCGCCTTGATATGCGGCACCGCCCCAAGGAACTGCTGCAATAAGCCAAAATAACTCTTCGGCTTGGGCCTTTCCGGCCACAGATGAGCCACCACATCCGTCATGGCAAATCCGGACAATCTATTCAGCTCAGACCACTCAGCCAACCGATCGGTCAACGGAAGTGGACGCTCCGGACTATGGAATTGAGACCAAAAAGCTCTTCCATTTCGTGATCCTTCTGGCTTCGGAAGTGCACGACTGCGTCCGCCGCACTCGCCGCCAAATTCAGATAAGGATCCTCCGCACCCCACAACTGGCCCAACTGAGCATACTTCGGATCCGTGAACTTCCTACACAGCAGAAAGGGCTTTCCAGCCGCAATGTCTCCGGCCTGACACAGTTCCTCCTTTATAGCCCGCATTGCAGAACGGGCATCCTTGGCTTCGGCGGTGGCCTTCTTCAGGTCCTCTTGCTCCGCTTGGCGTTCTCTTTCAAGAACCTCATAGCGGTCAGTAGCATCTTTTAGTTTCACGGCCATTCCGGCCATCTCCTCCCTGCTTCGGCAGTGAGCAGCCTTTTCAGCTTTTAGCTCCTCCGCTGCCTTCGAGGCAGCCGCATCACTTTTTCTGTCTTGCTCCTTGGCTCGAGCAAGCTCTGCCCGAAGGTCTTCCAGACCAGCGGCACCATCTGCATTAAGCGTACATGTTGTAAGGAGTGGGCATTAGCTCCCTTACCAGGTGACCACGGAGAAACTACCTACCTTGTGACTCGCCAAGTCGTTTATTGACCAGCGCGATGTCCGCATCCGCAATGTTGAGTTGCCGCTTCAGCTCGGCAACTCTATCAGTCCGGCTGGCCACCGAACGTTCCGCCACCTGCAGAGGAAAGGCGACATTTTATAACTGAGATTATGATCCTCGGCACGCTGTCGCTTTCGACAACATACCGAGTCTCAGGGGCTACTATCTATACAGGGCGCACTCTATGTGCAAAACTGTCAAAAGGTATGTCATTTTTTGCGTACCTCAAACCCCGTTAGTAAACTTCCGACGGCCTCATGCAACCCGCTCTCGGCGGAAAAGATCCTTTCAATCACCGTACTCATTAATGTGCGGTGATCTTCTGAGATAGATGCCCTCTCGAGCAGATCCTGCAGCTCCACCGGCCGTACTCCAGTGGGTGCCGAACTCCCCGGCCCCGCCGGACTCGGGGAGACCCTCCGTGACGACACCTCAGGGTCATCCGCCCCGCCTGACGGGGCGGCAGATGGAGGCGTTTCGCTCTCCATCATCTCCGGACGAAGGTCCCCCGAGGATGAGCTCTGCTGAGAAGGGCTGAGATCTGAACTACAAGGTAAAAACTTCGGTTATCCTTAGAAATAAAATAGGGATGTCCCTTATTACAAAACTCCCCTTTTTTCTACTTACGGCTCGCTGGAGGGCTGATTCCTTTGGGGAGACTGTGTGGCCGGGACTCCTCCCGGCACAGGACCTTCCGGTGCAGATTTCTTTCCCCGCTTTGAGGCCTTGGCCTTCGGGTCTTCGGAAGCGGTCCTCTTCTCCCCCTGGAGGGAGGGATTATTGATTCCCCCCTTGCTGAGAGCCTCCTTAGCAGAGGTGGTAGTTCCCCTGTTCCCCCCTTCGCCCTCCTCCGAAGGCGCTACCTCCAACATTTTGATTAACACGGGATCCGGCGTGGTCTCGGGGAGGGGGGCGGACACCGTATCAGTTTTGCTTGCTCTATCCACTCCTGTCCAAGGGATAGCTAGTTAAAAGGCAAATCCATGATAAATAAATGGACGATATGTCCGGACACAGGGCTACTTACTTGAGTATCCGAGCGATTGCAGCTTAAGCCAGCGTCCTCGGTCAAGTCCGGACACATCTCTTGTGATCCGAAGAACAGTTTGTACATCTCCACGGGTGTCGTACCCATGAAGTGTTGGAGGGCTCTTGGTCCCTCCGGATTGAATTCCCACAGGCGGAGGGGGCGACATTTGCAGGGCAGAAGATGCCGAATCAACATAACATGCGTCACTACGACCAGATTGATCTCCCTTTCTTGGAGGTCTCGAATCTGGCCCTGCAATAGGGGTACGTCCTTGGACGGCCCCCAGTCAAGCCCTTTGTTGACCCATGACGTCAGCCATTGTGGAGGGCCCGAGCGAAAGGCGGGCGGCGGCCTCTGCCTGCTACCCCTGGGAGCGGTGATATAGAACCACTCCTGTTGCCACAAGCCGAGCTCCTCCTGAAAAGAGCCCTCGGGCCATGGAGCATCGGCCCTCTTGCTTATAACCGCCCCTCCGCACTCTGCCTGATGCCCCTCAATCATCTTCGGCTCCACGTTGAAGGTTTTGAGCCACAAGCCGAAGTGAGGGGTAGTGTGGAGGAAGGCTTCGCAGACGATAATAAATGATGAGATGTGGAGGATGGACTCCGGAGCCAAGTCGTGGAATTCCAGCCCATAGTAAAACTTGAGCCCCCTCACGAAGGGATCCATCGGGAAGCCTAAACCCCAACGAAGGTGAGACATGAACACGACACTCTCGCCAGGCTCGGGAGTAGGAATGACTTGGCCTTGGGTAGGCAACCTATGCGAAATCTCGTAGGTTAAGTACCTGGCGCCTCTCAGCTTTAGCACGTCCTCTTCCATGACGGAGGAGGGCATCCACCGGCCCTGTAGGTCGGAGCCGGACATTGTCGAAGGTCCGAAGTGCCCGAATCTGGAGCCCTGGGTGTTGGAACTCGGGGCGAGGGGCGGATTCGATTGAGGATTGAAGAAAAGGAACGGTCCTTGGTCTCATTATAAAGAGGGAGAATACCAAGAGCCGTCCCCGTGACCGTTCGAAACTCACCTTCGATGGAGGGGACGTGGCAACGGGCGCGGTTGGGTTACCCACGTCCGTATTGATGAGAATCCCGGAATAAGGGGAACACGATCTCTGCTTCGACAAGACGTGCCAAGGAAACCGCTTCGCTAAACGCGCTGAGGTGGTATAATAAAAACGATTCGAGTAAAGACTTGGTCGTGGTGTGATGTCACGCCACAAAATACGTCAGCAGATTGAACTTGTGTAAATATTATTCTCTCTACAGTGGTATGTGGAATTTATTTTGCAGAGCCGGACACTATTCTGGTGTTCACAATCTTCTATGAATTATTCGGAGGAGGAACCCGCCTTGCAATGCTGAAGACAATATGCGCGCCGGACTCGTCGTCATTGAAGCCTGGTTCAGGGGCTACTGAGGGAGTCCCGGACTAGGGGGTGTCCGGATAGCCGAACTATCATCATCAGTCGGACTCCAAGACTATGAAGATACAAGATCGAAGACTTCGTCCCGTGTCCGGATGGGACTTTCCTGGGCGTGGAAGGCAAGCTTGGCGATACGGATATGTAGATCTCCTACCATTGTAACCGACTCAGTGTAACCCTAGCCCTCTCTGGTGTCTATATAAACCGGAGGGTTTTAGTCCATAGGTCAGAACAACAATCATACCATAGGCTAGCTTCTAGGGTTTAGCCTCCTTGATCTCGTGGTAGATCTACTCCTATACTACCCATATCATCAATATCTATCAAGCAGGAGTAGGGTTTTACCTCCATCAAGAGGGCCCGAACCTGGGTAAAAACATCATGTCCCTTGTCTCCTGTTACCATCCGCCTAGACGCACAGTTCGGGACCCCCTACCCGAGATCCGCCGGTTTTGAAACCAACACTGAGCCATAACAGATTAACATGATGCAACTACGATACATGAGCATGATACCAACATAAGCATGGAGATGCAACACAATCATCGAGCATACCAACAATGAATCATATATCCAAATGAGCATGGCATACTGATGAGCATAACACTACAGAGGAGAATCTACTACTCAGAACATAACATGAGCACTAGCATCAACAATAAATGCCATGCAAGAACATAACGGCAATAATACCAGGTAAGCGTAAACCAGCTAGATGCAAAGAAACATGCATATCAATGGCGCTGGGTCACCGACGATAGTTAGGCAACGAAGAACATAACCAACACCAACATGTACTACTACCAAGCATGACATGCGATAGAAATACAAGCAAGTAGAACATGATAACGGAGTGCAAGAAAGCATAGCATGACTATAACCACCAATCCATAAGCATAACCGAAATAGCAACAGCAGTAGCAAAACAAACAGACAGTTATTAAAGATTCAAGTTGAAAACCAATGCTACTGCACGGCTATCTTGCAAATGGTGGTTGTGGCTTGCCTCGGGGTGAAGAAAGCTCCAAGAAGAAGTGCGGAAAGCTCTCGGAACGAATCGCTGAAAAATGTTCTCTCTCGGAGGGGGCTGATTAGGGGCAAGGGCAAAAAGGTCATTTCCAGTATGTTAAACCAAAGTGAAAATGATGGAAATAGAACGGGCTCGACGAGACGAAGACGTGGGCATTGGATTCACCTCATTCGGTGTCTCAAGCAAAAAGTTGTGGCCGTTCACTTTTTAGGCAAAAAAGGGGCTAAACAGTGAACGTTCACAATATAACCACTTCGGCCAGCTGGGCTGAAAAAGAGAAAGCGTATTTAGAAGATTACGCCTTCAGAACAGAGGAGACGCATTTCATCTCGTAGCAGAACTAATGTACGCTTTCATTAAAAGAACACGTACTTACGCAAATTGTGCTTCCACTTAAGTGGCTGGGCCCGGGGCTTGGGGTCGCTGACGCACGGGTACCGCGGGGTGGGGCCCGTCACTTATCCACGTTGGCCGACCGAGCCAACGCATGCAGAGGCGGGTCAGGCCTAAGTGGCTGTCAGGTGGGGTCCTGATGACCCACAAGTGTAGGTGATCTATCATAGTCCTTTCGATAAGTAAGAGTGTCGAACCGAATGAGGAGCAGAAGGAAATGACAAGCGGTTTTCAGTAAGGTATTCTCTGCAAGCACTGAAATTATCGGTAACAGATAGTTTTGTGATAAGGTAATTTGTAACGGGTAACAAGCAATGAAAGTAAATAGCAACAAGGTGGCCCAATCCTTTTTGTAGCAAAGGACAAGCCTGGACAAGTTCTTATATAGAGAAAAGCGCTCCCGAGGACACATGGGAATTATCGTCAAGCTAGTTTTCCTCACGCTCACATGATTCACGTTCGTTACTTTGATAGTTTGATATGTGGGTGGACCGGTGCTTGGGTACTGTCCTTTCTTGGACAAGCATCCCACTTATGATTAACCCCTATTGCAAGCATCCGCAACTACAAAAGAAGTATTAAGGTAAACCTAACAATAGCATGAAACAAGTGGATCCAAATCAGCCCTTTACGAAGCAACGCATAAACTAGGGTTTAAGCTTCTATCACTCTAGCAACCCATCATCTACTTATTACTTCCCAATGCCTTCCTCTAGGCCCAAATATGGTGAAGTGTCATGTAGTCGACGTTCACATAACACCACTAGAGGAGAGACAACATACATCTCATCAAAATATCGAACGAATACCAAATTCACATGACTACTAATAGCAAGACTTCTCCCATGTCCTCAGGAACAAACGTAACTACTCACAAAGCATATTCATGTTCATAATCAGAGGTGTATTAATATGCATTAAGGATCTGAACATATGATCTTGCACCAAATAAACCAACCAGCATCAACTACAAGGAGGAATCAACACTACTAGCAACCCACAGGTACCAATCTGAGGTTTTGGTACAAAGATTGGATACAAGAGATGAACTAGGGTTTGAGAGGAGATGGTGCTGGTGAATATGTTGATGGAGATTGACCCCCTCCCAATGAGAGGATCGTTGGTGATGACGATGGTGATGATTTGCCCCTCCCGGAGGGAAGTTTCCCCGGTAGAACAGCTCCGCCGGAGCCCTATATTGGATCCGCCAAGGTTCCACCTTGTGGCGGTGGAGTTTCATCCCGTAAGCTTGCTTATGATTTTTTTCAAGGTAAAAGACTTCATATAGCAGAAGATGGCCACCAGAGGGCTGCCAGGGGGCTCACGAGGCAGGGGGGCGCCCAGGGGGTAGGGCGCGCCCTCACCCTCGTGGATGGTGGTGGCCCCCTAGGTATTTCTTCTGCTCAATATTTTTTATTAATTCCAAAAATGACTTTGGAGGAGTTTCGGGACTTTTGGAGTTGTGCAGAATAGGTCTCTAATATTTGCTCCTTTTCCAGCCTAGAATTCCAGCTGCCGGCATTCTCCCTCTTCACGTAAACCTTGTAAAATAAGAGAGAATAGGCATAAGTATTGTGACATAACATGTAATAACAGCCCATAATGCAATAAATATCAACATAAAAGCATGATGCAAAATGGACATATCAGGTCCGTGGGGAGGGGGCCCCAGTGGCAGGTCTTCTTCTTCCTCCTCCCATTCACCCGCGATGCAGAGACGAGGCCAGCGGCCCAGACACGGATCCCCAGTGAATCCAGCCACATCTCGCGTCGCTCGACCTATGGACAAGTTCAACAGGAGGAGCCGCACCCGATGGGGTATTCCACGGTCGTCGTGGTGGACTAAGTAAGGCGGGAGTAAGGGCATGGCGGACAGTGGTTTCCTATAGAAAAAGAAAGGGCCAAAAATCAGGCTGTGAGACAAGCCATTAAGCAACACCTCATCCCCTTTTAATAGTACTGGCTTTCCTATAGACTCAATGTGATCTTGGATCACTAAAATGAAAATGTAGATTCTTGATCTTTGGCCAACATGAGTCCTTAGCATTTGCAGGGGTCCACATCTCTAGTCCATGCCATACCTATCACTGAACTTTCTGAAATATTGAACTTGAAAGAGTATTAGTCCAATGAGCTATATGTTGTTATGAATTACCAAAACCAACCGGGGATTAGTTGCACTTTCACTCGTACGCGGACAAGCCAAGATCAGAACGAGATGAACAAGAGACCAAGAGATTCAAAGCACGAACAAGCAGATCGGAAGGATCCAAGACCAAGGCAAAGCAGCCAGATACTATCAAGAAGAGAAGCCTCCCTTGCCGGGCAGGCGAGCCCAGCAAGAGGCGAGGCCACACCCAGAAGGAGATGACCAAGGCATCCCGGCAGGGCCTGCCGGGACTCACGGAGACCAGATTACCTCACCGACTACTCCACCATGACCCACATCGTCGATCAGTGCGGTGTCAAGCCGCGGAGTGATTAAGTGGCAACCATTCGCCACATGGCGTCCACTTCCTATCAAGGAAACCCATAGATGACACCCATCCAATGACGTGCCAAGCGAGCAGGTTTGAGGTGGCAAGATAGCCCAGCAAGCCTTGCCCGGAAACCAACGATGTGACACTAAGTGGTGCATTAAATGCATGCTGTCAGCCTGTAGAGTTAGGTATGATAGCACTATTTGCTATCATATCAATGTCTAATGACTAAACTGCCACTGTGGTGACCCCTTAACCTATAAAAGGAGGCCCATGGCAACCGTAGAAGTGGTTCGCAAGGTTGGAAAGCAAGACTGCCCGCTCCCCCGTACGCGCGTAGTCATTGTCGCCCCAAGGCAACCCTTGCCGGACAAGTGTACTATGCACCCCCACCACCTTTCCAGCATCAATCCACCAAATTAGGAGTAGGGTTTTACGCCTCATGGTGGCCCAAACTGGGTAAAAACTGCCCGTGTGATCCCTGTCACGCTGCCCATGTTGGTCTGCTCTTTGTGCAACACGACTCCCCCCTGCCGAACCAGCAAGGGGCCGTCCTGGTCCCATAGGTGGCCGTGGTTTCCCGCGACATCTTTGGCGCGCCAGGTCGGGGGATCGCTTGCGCGAACTTGAAGACGTAGGCAGCGCGTCATCTTCATTGCCATTTGCGTCCTCGGCGACACCATCGACTATGGTGCTTGCAAAGACACAGAAGCAGAGCGGGGCCATTCCTGCACCACATTGTTGGTCTCCACACCTCACCGTGGTAGCGACTGCGGCGATGATTCCAGCTGGAGGCAAGAGACCCGTCCCGGCGGCCCGCATGGTCCATCCACCGATCAGGCGTTGCTCAGAGAGAGGACACAAAACCTGCGGGCGTGAGCTTCCTCCTCTCCGTCTCTTCCCTTCATCAGCAGTCGAATCACTTCAGCCCCCGCGACATCGACGTCGACGACTACCACGCGTCGCTCGGTCCAGAATTTTCCCTACCTAGGGCAATCCTGAGAGAAATGCTGGTATCAGTCCATCGATTGGCGCTCCGGCAAGCGTATTTTGGCAAGGCTGCCTGTGTTGGCACGACCCACACACTGGCGGCCACTGGACTGACCCGAAAGGATAAGAGAAAGAGGGGGGAGCCAGAGAAGCTCGGCACTAAGCCCCAGTGTCCGCCAACCTCGCGAAATGCATATCGACCCCTATGGGGGACGAAGAAACCACCTAATTGGCTCTTGCTTTGCCGGGTGCCATGAGCACACTCGGCACATGCGGCCCGGCAGAAGAGAAGGAAGCCCAAAACGAAAGCTAAGTTCATGTTATCATTTCTTCATAGATGCTCTAGAGTTCTTTGCAGTCATTTATCCCTTAGCCCTAGTGACGTTCGTATTGTGAAAATCCTCATGTGATGGAACCTTGGCTAGCTTGTTTGGTTGCTCCATCGCCCTGTCCAGAGCCATGCTCGCAGGACGAGAGGTTGCACCGAGAACTACCTGGGAAAAACCTGCCGGGACGCATCCGTGCCAAGATGCCTGTTAAGGGCCGGACCCTTAGGACAATCGCGGCAATATGATATCGGCAGACATCCAAAACATACATGGAAACAGATCATATGAACGCAATCATACGATGCACAAAGGGATAAACACGCAACTAAGATCCAACCCAGAATATGAGTTTCACACAAATGTCAGAGATAGGATGACTAAACACCAAATATGTGACATGTTTCGTGACAGGGCAACAATGGCCCAACACTCGGCTTCGCGACCAGGCAGAGCGATTCAGACCCGGAGGACCATGTCGGCCCATGATGCAGCCTTCTCCCTGGCAGTTGCGACATCGGCACTTGTCGGGGGCTTCTTGAATTCAACGTCAAGGTCAAGATTTGGGTGGTAACAGGCGATCTTGCTCAGGACCATGAAGAGGGCGTTGCGAGCCAGCTTCCGGGACTCGGTCGTGAGGCGCTTGGCCCTCCCTGCTTCATGCGCCCCCAGCCTCTCGATCAACTCACTGAAGAAGACCCTTGGCGCTTGGAACCTCGTGCTGGCTGAGCGAGAAAACTGGGCCGTCCATGCCCATCACCGCAGCCCGAGCACCCAGGCATTCAGCTATGTCGATCAGGCTCTTGAACTAGAGGTTGCTTGATAACCCACAAGTATAGGCGATCAATTGTAGCCTCTTTCGATAAGTAAGAGTGTCGAACCCAACGAGGAGCTAAAGGTAGAACAAATATTCCCTCGAGTTCTATCGACCGCTGATACAACTCTATGCACGCTTAGCGTTCGCTTTACCTAGAACAAGTATGAAACTAGAAGTACTTTGTAGGTGTTGTAGGATAGGTTTGCAAGAATATAAAGAGCGCGTAAATATAAACTAGGGGCTGTTTAGATAAAGAAGCAATAAAGTTAGTATAGCGAGTGTGGAAAAGTGGTGGTAGGAGTTGCGGAATTGTCCCTGAGCAATTGACTACTTTACTAGACCGATAGCAAGTTTTATGTGGGAGAGGCCACTGCTAGCATGTCATCCCTGACTTGGAATTCTATCCACTTATGATTGTAACTATTAGCAAGCATCCGCAACTACTAACGTTCATGAAGGTAAAACCCAACCATAGCATTAAGATATATTGGTCCCCCTTCAATCCTGTATGCATCAATTTCTATGCTAGGTTGAAGCTTCTGTCACTCTTGCCCTCCAATACATAGTCCTATCAACATACAACTAACCCTATGGTGTGATCCACGCGCGCGCTCATATGATGGGCACCAAAGGACAGCAATATAACCATAAGCAAATTAAACCAATCATAGCAATTCACCAATTACCGATAGGACAATGAAAATCTACTCAGACATCATAGGATGGCAACACATCATTGGATAATAATATGAAGCATAAAGCACCATGTTCAAGTAGAGGCTACAATGGGTTGCGGGAGAGTTGACCATTGTAGATAGATGGGGGAAGGTGATGGAGATGTTGGTGAAGATGACAGAGGTGTGGGTGTAGATCACGGTGATGATGATGGCCCCGGCGGTGTTCCGGCACCACCGGGAGAGAGGGGGAGAGAGCCCCCATTCTTCTTCTTCTTCCTTGACCTTCTCCCTAGATGGGAGAAGGGTTTCCCCTCTGGTCCATGGTCTCCATGGCGTGGGAGGGGCGAGAGCCCATCCGAGATTAGATATGTCTCTCTGTCTCTCTCTGTTTCTACGTTCCTTGATTCTGCCCTTTCACCGTTTCTTATATTCCCGGAGATCCCTAACTCCGATTGGATTGAAACCTTCAACACGATGCATTTCTGGATATTAGCTTTCTTGCGGCAAAAGAAGAGAAGCAACCGCCTTACGGGGTGTCCACGAGGGTCAGGGGCGCGCCCCCTGCCTCGTGGGCCCCTCGAGCATTGTCTCGCGTTGATTCTTCTTCCCAAAAATCATAAATATTCCAAAAATATTCTCCCTCCATTTTTATCCCGTTTGGACTTCGTTTGATATGGGTTTTCTGCGAAACATAAAACATGCAACAAATAGGAACTAGCGCTGGGCACTGGATCAATACGTTAGTCCCAAAAATAGTATAAAAAGTTGCCAAAAGTGTGTAAGAGTTGTAGAATATTGGCATGGAACAATCAAAAATTATAGATACGACAGAGACGTATCAGCATCCCCAAGCTTAATTCCTGCTCGTACTCGAGTAGGTAAATGATAAAAAGGATAATTTTTGATGTGGAATGCTACCTAGCATAATCTTGATCATATATCTTATCGTGGCATGAATATTAAGACACGAGTGATTCAAAGCAATAGTCTATCATTTGACCTAAAAACAATAATACTTCACGCATCCCAACAAGCAATGATGTCTTTCAAAATATCAATGCTAAAGAATGCTATCCCTACAAAATCATATAGTCTTGTATGCTCCCTTTTCTTAGCACAAGGTACCCCTCATTCTCATCCCAGTGTCAGCCAAGCAATTGGTTCATACTTTTTAACGCGCTTCAACTTTTTCAACCCTCATGCGATACATGAGCGCAAGCCATGGATATAGCACTACAGGTGGAATAGAGTATGATGGTGCAGGTTGTGTGGAGAAGACAAAAAGGGAGAAAGTCTCACATCGACGCGGCTAATCAACGGGCTATGGAGATTCCCATCAATTGACGTCAATGCGAGGAGTAGGGATTGCCATGCAACGGATGCACTAGAGCTATAAGTGTATGAAATCACAAACTGAAACTAAGTGGGTGTGCATCAAACTTGCTTGCTCATGAAGACCTCGGGCTTTTGAGGAAGCCCATCATCGGAATATACAAGCCAAGTTCTATAATGAAAATTCCCACTAGTATATGAAAGTGATAACTCGAGAGACTCTCTATATGAAGAACATGGTGCTATTTTGAAGCACAAGTGTGATAAAAGGATAGTAACATTGCCCCTTCTCTCGTTTTCTCTCATATATTGGTGGGCTTCTTTGGCCTCTTTTTTTAATTTGGGTTTCTTTGGCCTCTTTTATTTTTCATAAAGTCGGGAGACTCATCCCGACTTGTTAGGGAATCATTGCTTCCATCATCCTTTCCTCGCATGGGGCAATGCTCTAGTAATGATGATCATCACACTTTATTTACTTACAACTCAATATTACAACTCTAAATCAAAGATATGACTCTATATGAATGCCTCCGGTGGTGTACCGGGGTGTGCAATGATCTAGTGTAGCAATGACATCAAAAAACAAACAAGCCATGAAAACATCATGCTAGCTATCTTACGATCATGCAAAGCAATATGACAATGAATGCTCAAGTCATGTATATGATGATGATGGAAGTTGCATGGCAATATATCTTGGAATGGCTATGGAAATGCCATGATAGGTAGGTATGGTGGATGTTTTGAGGAAGATATAAGGAGGCACTTATGTGTGATAGAGCGTATCATATCACGGGGTTTGGATGCACCGGCGAAGTTTGCACCAACTCTCGAGGTGAGAAAGGGCAATGCAGGGTATCGAAGAGGCTAGCAATGATGGAAGGGTAAGAGTGCGTATAATCCATGGACTCACATTAGTCATAAAGAACTCATATACTTATTGCAAAAGTTTATTAGCCCTCGAAGAAAAGTACTACTACGCATGCTCCTAGAGGGGAGGTTGGTAGGAGTTAACCATCGCGCGCCCCCGACCTTCACACAAAGATAAACAATCAAAATACAATGCGCGCCAATTTGGTTACATAGTTAGGAGACCATACGTGCATGCTTCGGGAATCATAAACCTTAACACCAATATCCTTACTAAACACAACCGTCTACTAGAACCTCCCACATATTATCATCTCTATATCGCAAAACTATTGCAAGGAATCAAACATATCATAATCAGTGAACTACAAGTTTTATGTAGGATTTTATGACTAACCATGTGAATGACCAATTCATGTCATCTCTCTAAATAAATATAAGTGAAGCAAGAGAGTTTAATTCTTTCTACAAAAGATATGCCCACGCTCTAACAAATATAAGTGAAGCAAAAGAGCATTCTACAAATGGCGGTTTTCTATGTGAAGAAAAATAGGCAATCCAAACTTCAAATGATATAAGTGAAGCACATGAAGCATTCTATAAAGCCATACTCAAAAGATTTAAGTGAAGTTCAATGAGCATCCTATAAAGGAAACAAGGACTATCTCATACCAGAATGGTGCATAGAAGAAAAGTTAAAACTAAATGCAAAAGACGCTCCAAGATTTGCACATATCGCATGAACGAAACGAATCCGAAAACATACCGATACTTGTTGAAGAAAAATGGGATGCCTTCCGGGGCATCCCCAAGCTTAGACGCTTGAGTCTCCTTGAATATTTACTTGGGGTGCCTTGGGCATCCCTAAGCTTGAGCTCTTGCCTCTCCTCCTTTTCCTCATATCGATACATCCTCGATCTTCGAACACTTCATCCACACAAAACTTCAACAGAAAACTCGGTAAGATCCGTTAGTATAATAAAGCAAATCACTACTCTAAGTACTGTTGCAAACAAATACATATTTTGTTTTTGCATTGTAGCTACTGTAATATAACTTTTCCATGGCTTAATCCACTGATAGAAATTGATAGTTTCATCAAAACAAGCAAACTATGCATCAAAAACAGAATATGTCTTAAACAGGATAGTCTGTAGTAATCTGAACATTCACCATACTTCCGTTACTCCAAAAATTCTACCAAAATTAGGGAAATATATGTATAAATACAGTTCAAAAAGTTTCAGAACCGTTTGACGTTCCAATAAAAAATGTAAAATCACGCACTACAGCCAAAGTTTCTGTCCTGCACCGCACAAACCAACAAGCATTGTAAACATCCTAAAGGCAAACCTTGGCACATTATTTTTATAATACAATGGAATTGTACAAGGGGATAATTATTTTTGTTGAAAAGTTTCTGTAATTAAGATTCACAAAGTTTCCATGAGCATGAACAAAGTTCAAGGTTAGCTCCCACTTTAACAATGCTTATCTCTCTCACTTTCACTTTCCTTTTTGAAAAGTTTTGGGTTCCCCTCTTTATTTTTTAAAACTTTATGTAAGCACTTAACAGAAATAAATGACTCTCTAAAAATTCCGGGTTGTCTCCCTGGTAGCGCTTTCTTTAAAGCCATTAAGCTAGGCATATAGTGCTCAAGTAATGGATCCACCCAGATCCCAAGGTATATCAAAGCCAATTTTAATTAACAATGATTTGTAATTTAGTAGTGAGCACAAAGTAACATATATCATGTAATGATGAAGTCTAACTCTCTTCCTATGCATCGGCATATCATAAAAGAACAATTCATGCACACCAAGTAAAGGCCAATGCATAGTATAAGCAGTTTCTTGCAATTCTATCGTGTTGGAAACATAAAGAGGTGGAGATATAGTTCCTCTCTCATAATAATCGCAAGTAGGAGCAGCAAGCACATGCATATTATATTTATCAAAATCATCATGTGCAACGGTAAAATGCAACCCATCAACATAATCCTTAATAAGAGCAAACTTCTCTGAAATAGTGTAGTTTGGAGAATTCAAAAAGATAATAGGACTATTATGTGTGGGTGCAACAAAAACAATTTCATGTTTAACATAAGGAACTATAGCAAGTTCATCTCCATAAGCATCATTCATATTGGCATCATGGCCACAAGCATAGCAAGCATCATCAAAAAGGGGTATTTTAAGAGAATCAACGGGATCATAACAACCATCATAGCAATCATCCTTCGGTAAGCACGAACGGAAACTAAACAATGTATGAGTTGAAGAGTTACTCTCATTAGAAGGTGGGCACGGGTGATCAATCCGCTCTTCCTCCTTTTGTTCTTCGCTCTCCTCCTCATCTTTTTCATCCAATGAGCTCACAGTTTCATCAATTTCTTCCTCCATAGATTCCTGCAAAATATTAGTCTCTTCTTGGACAGCGGAGACTTCCTCAATAAATGCATCAGTATCGGAATTGAATTCATAATTATCATAGCAATATTTAAGTATGCAAAGTAAACATCATCATCAAGATTTTCACATGTTTTAAACAAAGATTCAATTTCATAAGGGCCCATAAAAGCAACGAATTCTTCTATTTGTCCCACATCATAGTAATCATATATACCATTAGCATAAGAAGCCAAGGTTTTATTATCATTAAATTTGCATGAAAAGGAAAGGTGTGGAGCCTTCATCCTAGAGCAACAAGTATAATCATATCTCAAGCATAGTTGACGAGCATACCAATGCAACATATGAATTTGATCCCATAATAGTTTCCCTTTTTGTGTCAAGCGATAATCCCTAAAGTATTCACATTGATCCAACGTGTCTCCCGTAACAAAGTTGAATGAGGTTTTCTCAGAATTATCAAAGTAGTACATAATATCCTTCACATAATGAGCATCGAGGGTTTCAGGAGGTTCCCCATCTCCATGAGTAGCAAGTACACCTAATTTTTTGGGTATTTCGTGTTCCATATCCATAACTAAAGATAGAGAACAACTTAGAACAGCAAATAAAAATTACTTAGTGATAAGGCAAACAAGCACACACGAGAATATTCACCCCACGCTATAAGTCCCCGGCAACGTCGCCAGAAAAAGGTCTTGATAACCCATAAGTATAGGGGATCAATTGTAGCCTCTTTCATTAAGTAAGACTGTCCAACCCAACGAGGAGCTAAAGGTAGAACAAATATTCCCTCAAGTTCTATCGACCACCAAAACAACTCTACTCACGCTTAGCGTTCGCTTTACCTAGAACAAGTATGAAACTAGAAGTACTTTGTAGGTGTTGTAGGATAGGTTTGCAAGAATATAAAGAGCGCGTAAATATAAACTATGGGCTGTCTAGATAAAGAAGCAATAAAGTTAGTATAGAAAGTGTGGAAAAGTGGTGGTAGGAGTTGCGGAATTGTCCCTGAGCAATTGACTACTTTACTAGACCGATAGCAAGTTTTATGTGGGTGAGGCCACTGCTAGCATGTCATCCCTGACTTGGAATTCTATGCACTTATGATTGGAACTATTAGCAAGCATTCGCAACTACTAACGTTCATTAAGGTAAAACCCAACCATAGCATTAAGATATATTGGTCCCCCTTCAATCCCATATGCATCAATTTCTATGCTAGGTTGAAGCTTCTGTCACTCTTGCCCTCCAATACATAGTCCTATCAACATACAACTAACCCTATGGTGTGATCCACACACGTGCCCATATGATGGGCACCAAAGGACAACAACATAACCACAAGCAAATTAAACCAATCATAGCAATTCACCAATTACCGATAGGACAATGAAAATCTACTCAGACATCATAGGATGGCAACACATCATTGGATAATAATATGAAGCATAAAGCACCATGTTCAAGTAGAGGGTACAGCGGGTTGTGGGAGAGTGGACCGCTGTATATAGATGGGCGAAGGTGATGGAGGTGTTGGTGAAGATGACGAAGGTGTTGGTGTAGATCACGGTGATGATGATGGCCCCGGCGGCGTTCCGGCACCACCAGGAGAGGGGGGAGAGAGCCCCCATTCTTCTTCTTCTTCCTTGAACTTCTCCCTAGATGGGAGAAGGGCTTCCCCTCTAGTCCATGGTCTCCATGGCATGGGAGGGGCGAGAGCCCCTCCGAGATTGGATCTGTCTCTCTGTCTCACTCTGTTTCTGCGTTCCTCGATTCTGCCCTTTCACCATCTTTTATATTTACGGAGATCCGTAACTCCGATTGGATTGAAACCTTCAACACGATTCGTTTCCTGATATTAGCTTTCTTGTGGCAAAAGAAGAGCAGCAACCGCCTTACGGGGTGTCCACGAGGGTCAGGGGCGTGCCCCGCCTCGTGGGCCCCTCGAGCACGTCTCACGTTGGTTCTTCTTCCCAAAAATCATAAATATTCCAAAAATATTCTCCGTCCGTTTTTATCCTGTTTGGACTCCGTTTGATATGGGTTTTCTGTGAAACATGAAACATGCAACAAACAGGAACTGACACTAGGCACTGGATCAATATGTTAGTCCCAAAAATAGTATAAAAAGTTGCCAAAAGTGTGTAAGAGTTGTAGAATAATGGCATGGAACAATCAAAAATTATAGATACGATGGAGATGTATCATTGCTCAGGTTGACCTAGTTCTTCAGCTTGTCCTCAGCATCCTGCCGGAGACGATTGGCATTGTCCAAATCCCTGGTCAGCAGCTGTATGCGGGACTCAAGTGACTCCGCCGAGCTCTCCAATGTGCCAATTCTTGCCTTCAGATCTGAGATTTCGCCGTTAGCAGCTTCGAGGTTTGGAGTCTTGGAAGAAAGTTGTGATTGGGCATCGTCTAAGAGGGTCTCCGCCTTTCGTGCTTCCTCCTTGATGGCGTCCAACTCCTTGGCGCTCCTGATGAGATCTTCCGCCCGCTCGGACACCTGCCGGTCAAGATCTGTCTTGGCGGAGGACACAACAGCCAGGTCGTCAGTGAGCTTCTTTAGTCGAGCAGCCAAGTCAGGGGAAACAACATTCAGAGCCGCTTCCTGCTTATCCTCCAAGTTCTTGGTGCGCTCACAGACAAGCTCATCCTTGGCGCGAAGAGTGGCCTCAAGCTTCTCCTCCCAAAGAGAAATCTCTCGCTCCCTGGCATCTAGGGAAGCCTTGTGGTCCACCAGACGCACCTTGTAGGCCATGACATCCTCTCACGTCACCTGGAGCATCTCTTGCTGCCTCAAGAGCACCTCGAAGTGCTTGTCATGCCACTCGCACAGCTCAAGCCCTTATCCTAAAGCTCTGGCTCATCTTGTCAACAGATTCACGCCGCTCCTTGAGCTCCAGCCATTTCTGATTGTGCCGGGCCTGTATCTCCTTTACGCCCGCCGCCATGGATTCCATAAAGGACAAGTCCATGGCAACAACGATTGAGTTGTCAGCCTCCAACTTCTTGATAAACCGGAGCCAGGATGCGTTGAAGTTCTTCAACAAGCTTGGCAACCATCGTCAAGGATAGGCCGAGGGCTCCAGCTCCGAGCGGTGATGGCACAACGGCCAGCGTGCTCGAGGAGGATGGCGGGACCTCGATGCTGAACCCAGCGGCAGGGAGTGGGCCCATGGTCTAGAGAGGAATCTACACCTCTACGGCCGCTCCCTTTGTCGGGATGATCTCCGGAGAGCGCTCCATCACCGTCAGGGACCCCTGCGCGTCCCCGACAACAAGATCTTGTTCATCCGCAATGGCAATACCCATGGCCTCCTCTACAGCGGCCTTGCCTATGTCAACCGCCACCTCCAATGGCTCTAGCTCTGCTGCTTGGCGGCTTCCGGGGGGGAGAGGGGAGACAAGAGACAACAAGGAAGCAGAAGTTAAAAAAAGAGAGAAAGAAAGAGACACGAAGGAAGAAGCGAATAAAGAGCAAGTATAGTACCCGGAGAAGTCTGTCGGGCAGGAACCTCAGTCTCCTCGACAATAGCTGTTGCTGGGCCCCGAGCTTCACCTTCTGCCGTGACAATCCCGGCAGCCTCTAGTGCGGCCTCGTCCAACAAAGATTCCACAGGGCTATCTCCAGCATGAGTGGCGGGGGAGGTGTGCCCCTCAGGGAGGGGCTCGCCCTGCGTCACCTCGCCTCTGCCACCTGGATGGGTAGGAGGACTGTCTCCGACGTCTTCACCAGGTGGAACCAAGTCCTCGCTCCTAGGCTGAGGGCCGGACTGGAGGCTCGACATAGGATCCTCTTCCTTGCTCCCCACCAAGGCCGAGATCTCTGTGCCCTCCGATGACCCGAGACGCCGGAGCTTCCTCCGGGAGCAATGGATGAGGGTTTCGGTGTCCTCCTGCACCCCCCTACCGGCGACAACAAATATAAGAGGTCAGTCAGCAGAAATACCAAGATGTGCACAAGCTATTCACAAAAAAAAAACCTCCTTACTCTTCCACAATAAGCATGGAGTCCAGGTTGAACTCCATAAGAGGCCAGGGCTCCATCCTCCTCTTCGGGGGTGCAGGAGCAGAGCTCTCCGGCAGCAGCGGTGCCCGCACGGAGCCATGGGGTCAGATGAAGATGAGTCCTGCGAAGGACTCGAGCTCGAGCTGGAGTGAGGGTCGTCCTCAATCACCGCTCGCCGGGTGGAAGGGGCCTTGATCTTGGCGAGGCGAGGAGATTGGCGGCATGACGCCTCAGCCTTGGAGCCTTTGGTGGTCGTCCTGTTCACCTTCCTGGAAGCCGGGCCGGCAGCAGCGCACTTGCGGGTACACTGCTCAAGGTCCGGCTCGAGGGCTTGCGGCCCGGCCGTGAGCCACTCCTCGGGCTCCGCCACATCGCCAACCTCCTCCTCCTTCTGAAACTCCTTTGCTATCATGACTAGGGCATCTAGCCCAGCAAAGTTACATCCGGCAGGCTCTTCCCGGTAGCTACTTCTGCGGCTTGCACCTCGTCGCTGCCTTGGGAAGAGCTCTCGTCCCCAGTTTTCCCCTTGCTCTTCCCGGCCTTCGCCATCTCCACGAGATAGGCCGCCTTGGCCTAATCGACCTTCCTCAGGATATACGCCACCTCTGCAGAAGAAGTGGGCTTATACATCCTGGTTTCAACCCTGCTGGCCACCTCCACCAAGGTGCTCGACCACTCGAGCTCTTTATCCAGAGTGGGCATCTGCCAAGTGCTCGTCACCCCTTCAGCATTGCAATCCGGCGTCCACGACAATATCTTGTCCCGGGCAGAGTTGATGTTCAAGGGGATAACGGTTTCCAGGAGCTTGAACATGTCGAAGCGGCCGAATAGTTGATCGCACAACCAGGCGTGGCCATACACCGATAGGTTGTTGGCCAACCCGGGGAGCAAACTCATCCTGTCTGCTGAATCGCCATACAGCCATGCAGATCTATCCCCTTCCTGCAATGGCGAGATTCATTAGAGAAGAAAATCCGCCCCCACATGCTCGATGGTTAGCCCGACAACCCTCAAATGGGTGATCCTATTGATTGCCGAGCGCAGCCTATCTTTAGTGAGGCCCTTGGCGCTCCAATCCCTATCGCGCTCGACACTTTCCTTCCGAACCTCATAGAAATCAGGGGCCTCCTTGTCCTGGATCCAGCACCAATTGCCCCTCCACTCATCCCACCTTTCCCGCTAATACCCAAGCAGGTAATCCCAGACCTTCCTCGCCACGCATGGCATCCAGCTCACAACCCCAGAGCGGTAGGCTCTGCTCTCCACTCGTGGGACAAAGTTATGCAGGAACAGATCCACATTGGGCTTGACTCCGACAAAATTCTTACACAAATGGGCAAAGATGGCCATGGTCGCCATTGCGTTTGGCGTGAAATCAAGGAGGGGGAACCCATAGGTGTTCGTTATCGCCTCAAAGAATCCAGAGAAAGGAGGGCAAAGACCGCAGATGAAATAGGCACAGAAGAAATGATAAGAATCCTGCAAAACCTACTTCCCCGCCACGATGACCATCGGCGCCCTGTGCCCCTTCTCGACAGGCCTCCCCCACAGATATCCATACCTCGCTTGGAGGACTGGGCCGCTCAGATTTGATGGAGTGAAGATTACATCTTCGCTCTGCCTCTTGCTCAACTCCGCCCCTCTTTTGCTCCCCTCGGCGGCGGCCTACTTCACCACGGTCGTCTGCTTCTTCTTGTCCGCAGGTTTCTTCCCCATTCCGGTGACGACGGTGGGGAGAACTGCGATGGAAGGGAGAGGAGGGGAACTATTACTCGACTTGCAGAGGAAGAAGATGGGGGAGCGGAGCAAAGGACAGATGAATCGCGCTGCTCTGCTTTTTCCTGCTCTTAAGGAGGGAAGGCGGAACAGGAGCGTGATGCTTCAGAAAGTTACCGTTTTACCTTAACTGCTACAGTCCCACGATCCCATGCACGCAGTAATTACACGAAGTGGCCGTTGGATTGACCAATCATCATGGTGAACCGGCACGCGCAACCCTCTCCTACCACGTGTCCGCGCATGGTTTTGGGCCTAACCCAACATGCCCAACGACACGTATGGCTCAGGCCCGGGGGCTTATGTCGGGGGAAATATATAGGGGTACCTATTTTCCCCTGACTCTTATGCGGACAAGCCAAGATCAGAACAAGATGAACAAGAGACCAAGAGATTCAAAGCACCAACAAGCAGATCGGAAGGATCCAAGACCAAGGCAGAGGAGCCAGATACTATCAAGAAGAGAAGCCTACCTTGCCGGGCAAGCAAGCCTGGCAAGGGGCGAGGCCACCCCCAGAAGGAGATGACCAAGGCGTCCTGGCAGGGTCAGCCAGGACTTGCGCAGACCAGATTACCTCACCGACTACTCCACCATGACCCACGTCGTTGATCAGTTATGATTGTGTTTTTTATGTTTTAATTAGTGTTTGTGCCAAGTAAAGCCTTTGGGATCATGTTTGGTGATAGTTGATTTGATCTTGTTGAATAACAGAAACTTTTGCGCCCAGTAGTAGAATTGTTAAAAATCACAGAAGCATGATAAAATTCTAAATTTTTTACACAAGATTGATATACAAATTCCGTACATTGTCCTAATGTTTCAGAATTTTTTGGAGTTATAGAAGTATACGTAGTTTCCAGATTACTATAAATTCTTCTGTTTTTGACAGATACTATTTTAGTTGCATTGTGTGCTTATTTTGATAGATCTATGGATTGTATCAGGAGGTATAAGCCATGTTAAAGTTGGAATACAATAAATATAATGCAATAATAAAACATGAATGGGTTCGCAACAGTTCTTATAGTAGTGATTTGCATTATTATACTAACGGATCTCACAAAGGTTTTGTTAAGTTTTGTGTGATTGAAATTTTCAAGTTTTGGATGAGATCGCGATGGATGAAGGAATAAGAAGTGAAAAGAGCCTAAGCTTGGGGATGTGAAAGGACATCAGGGGCCCCCATGTGTGGTTTTGGTAATTGATGACATTCTCTATGGACTAATGGTTGCATTGAGTTATATTTGAAGGATTTGTCCATAGGCATTTCTTGAAGTCCATGTGTTGGTTTCAAGGAGTTTATGTGTTGACCAAGGTGCTATTAAGGAATTATCCAAAGATTGGTCATGCGAGTGTTGAGCTTATTGCAAGCATGTCCTGAAGAAGAAGATTGTGTGATCATTCATGTTTACCTTCAAGACATCATCCAAACTAAGAGAGTTGGAAAGATTCAAGGTTGATCAAGACTAAGTCAAGAGTGAATCAAGTTGATCAACTCACAAAGCGTAAAAGATGTACCGAGAGGGATCAAGTGATCCCATGGTATGGTAAGCATTGTCCATTGCACTTTGTGTACTAACCCATGGTCTATGTGAGAGTTCTATGTGGGGTTAGGTACATGTCCATGGGCTTGCGTCAAGAGGAAGATATCATACAACCCATGGAAAGAATGACATCAAGTAGTGATCGTCATCAAGATTGTCGTGTGCAAGTTCAAGTGCAGCATCACGAAGAGATCAAGTGCTTGAAGCTTGCCATCCATTGTGGTGTCAATGGACTTGTGAAGATGTGCCGAAGAGTGGCTCACCCATAGTGGAGTATGGGGGAGCAATCATCTAGTCTCCATCGACCCAACGCAATCAAGAAAGGTGGTCCATCTTGAGGAGGACAAGATCGTCATCATCTAGCTCAAGTGGATCATGTGCAAGGCAAAGGTTTGCCCTTGATAGGTTTTCTATTTTACTAGTCTCATGGTGGTAGTTGGGAGACCGGGTTATAGGATCGATAGTTGTACTATCAAGGGGGGCTCTCAAGTGAGTAGCTTGATCGTATTGTTCGTCGAGAGCTCAATCCATTGCATCCTTGCATCATGTTTCTTGGTTCTTGTTTGGTTCTCTTTGTGAGTCTTAGAGCTTATGGTCATCTTGATGACAAGCTTGAGTTCATCGAAAACGGAGTTTGCATGCGTCTTCTATGATGTTTTCGGTGTTGGAGGTTTTACCGGTCTTATCCGAGGAAGGGTTCTCACCATTTTATTTTGGGCCTTCTATCATTTGCTTCTTATTGATTTTTCTATCAAGATTGTGTTAGCCCTTGTCGCTAGCTTTCCAACAAACTTGGTTCGTTGAATTCGGAGTCCGTTTGCAGAAGTTGTGTCAGTTTTGGAGTTCTGAAAAGGCTCCAGCGGTACTACCGCGGACAGGAGCGGAAGTAATTTTTTACTACTGCTCTTGGTTGCGGTACAACCGCTCGGAGCAGTACTACCGCGGCTACTTCCGTGGCTACTTCCGCTCGGGACCAAAAACTCGTGTTTCCTCTCTCCTTGGGCTGTTTTGACCGTGCTAAGCGGTAGTACCGCTCCTCCAAGCGGTAGTACTGCTTGTGCACGACCTGAGCACATAACGGTTGGATTCGGGAGGTCCTATAAAAGGGGGTCTTCTTCCCCAATGAACCTTATCCTTTGAGCTCGTGTTCTTCCCCCATTGTTGACCTTCTTCGAGCTTGCTAACTCTCAATCCCTCCATGGATTCTTGCTAGTTTTTGAGGGAAAAGAGAGAGGAGACCTAGATCCACATTTCCACCAATCACTTTCTCCTATATGTGAGGGGAACCCCTTGGATCTTGACCTTGGAGTTCTTGGTGTTCTCCTTCTTGTTCTTCCTCTCATTTTCCTCCCTAGCATTAGTTGCTTCGGTGGGATTTGAGAGAGAAGGACTTGGGCACTCCGTGTGCCCTTGCCATTGCATTTGGTGCATCGGTTTGAGTTCTTCACGTAATACGTGGAAGTTACAAGTTGAGAAGCTTATTACTCTTGGGTGCTTGGTACCCTTGAGCTTGTTCCTCTTGGGTGCTTGGGCGCCCTAGACGGTTGGTGGTGTTCGGAGCTCAATCATTGTGGTGTAAAGCTCCGGGAAAGCGTCGGGGTCTCCAATTAGGTTGTGGAGATCGCCCCGAGCAATTTGACGGGTTCCAGTGACCGCCCCCAAGGGTTGCCAAAGTGTACGGGTTCGGTGACCGCCCCCAAGGGTTGCCATTTGTACGGGTTCGGTGACCGCCCTCAAGGGTCCCTTAGTGGAATCACGACATCTTGCATTGTGCAAGGGCGTGAGGAGATTACGGTGGCCCTAGTGGCTTCTTAGGGAGCATTGTGCCTCCACACCGCTCCAAACGGAGATTAGCATCCGCAAGGGTGTGAACTTCGGGATACATCATCATCTCCGCGTGCCTCGGTTATCTCTTACCCGAGCCCTTTACTTATGCACTTTACTTTGTGATAGCCATATTGTTTCTTTCCATATATCTTGCTATCACCTAAGCAGTTTTTCTTGCTTAGCATAAGTTGTTTGTGCACATAGGTGAGCCTAGTTGTTGTAGGTTTTGTGCTTGACAAATTAATCGCTAGGTTTATTTCGTATTTGTTCAAGCCTCAACCGTAATTATTTTAAAGCGCCTATTCACCCCTCCCCCTCTAGGCGACATCCATGATCTTTCAATTGGTATCAGAGCCTCGTCTCTCTTTATTAGGCTTTACCGCCTAGAGAGTAAAGATGTCGACTAGGGGATTAGGATTCTCTGACACTCTTAGTTTTGATGGCACAAATTTTGATGTTTGGGTAATTCGCATGCTTAATCTCTTTAGGGTCATGGACCCAAATTTAGAGCGAATTGTAGATATGGGTTTTTCTCCTCCAAAGGAACCCCAAAGATTATCTTTAAAGGATGAGAAAAACTCTTATCTCAATGCTCAAGCTTCTAATGTGCTTTTCGATGCTTTAAGCAATGTAGTTATATTTCAACTCATGACGTTCCGGGATGCTCATGAGTTGTGGACGAAGCTTCAAGATAAATATGGTGTGTCCAAGATTTGTGGGGATGATTGTTCTCCCTCCACCTCCGGTCGTATAGTCTTCTCAACTTCTTCTACTTCACCTACATGTGGTTTGCCACAAGGTAATGATATGGTGAGTAGTGTTGGTCATTGCAATGATGATAGTATGCTTATTGTGGATGATCCTTCATCACTATATTATTGCAATGCTCCTTCTTTGGGCTTTAACACTTGGAGCACTCCAAATGTTTCACATGCTTGTGTTGATAGTCCTTGCATATCATGTAGAAATTGCTTGACTAAATCTCATGATGATATGCTTGCTATGTCTTGTTGCCATGATAAAAATGCATCTATTTCCTCGAATTGTTGTGCTAACAATGTAGAGGAAACCGAACACTCCATGGAACAAGATGTGGTGTTTAATGGTGCCTCAAGGGATCCTACATAATCATCTATTGCTTTTTGCCTTATGGTTAAGGCATCAAAGGTATCTCCTACTTTGTATCCCAATATGTCTCTTGATGATGATGTTGATGCTAATGATGACGAGGATAATGATGAAGAGAATGATAATGTTGCCTCCTTAAAAACTAAGGGGGAAATGATTTTTAAAGATCTTCATAAAAATAAAATTGCTCGTTCCAACTTCATGGAAATAATGTCCATTGCCATTGATGGCAAGAAATACATTGAGGAGTTAGAATCTCATCTAGAGGAGCATGAGGCCACCATTGAGAAAATGGAAGCTCATGGGCGTGATTACGCAAATGAGATCGCAGAGCTATCTCAAGCTCTTGAACATGAACAAACCACCTCCGAATCTCTTGAGGAGACTTTTGCTCTAGAATTATCTAGAGTGAGGGAATCTCATGATAGAGCTCTTGAGGTGGCCAATGATTTCAAAACTAAAAATGCTAAGCTTGAAGTTTCTCATGCTAGACTCCTTGAGGATTTTGAGCACCTTGAAAATGGCTCAAGGGTCATCAAGGGTGAGCTCATCAAGCTCACCGAGTCTCATGCCCAACTTGAAGCTTCTTATTTAAAAGAGCTTGCCAAGTTGTCCTCTCCTATTGTTGTAAAAGATGATGCTTGTGCTACTAACTCTATTACTTATGAAGCATCCATTTTGAAGGAGAATGTTGAGCTACGGGCTCAACTTGAGGTGCTATCTAGCAATTATGGGAAATTGGAAGAAAGTCATGAAAAGCTCTCAAGCTCTCATGATGATCTTCTAGTATCCCATAGTGTGCTAAAGATAGCTCATGAGGCCATGATTGCTAAGGTAACATCTAGTGAGCCTCATGTGGATACTAGCACTACTTCTAGTCAAAATAGTGTATTGCCATGTGCTAGTCCTTGTAATTCATCTACTCACAATGTTGGTACATCTTGTGATGAATTGCTTTCCTTGCCTTGTTGCTCTAACGATGAAGCTTATACTTCCTCTAGTACTTGTGTTGAGACTAAACATGTATAGGAAATCAAAGAGCTCAAGGCCCAAGTCACTTCTTTGAAGAAAGACTTGGAAAAGAGTCATCAAGGGAAATCCACACTCAACAATATCTTGAGTGCGCAAAAATCCCCCAATGACAAAGGTGGACTTGGATTCAACTCCAATAAGAAGAAGAAGTCCAAGATGAACAAAAGGAAGGGCCAAGAACAAGTCAAGAATTCGGCCAAGATTGTTTGCTTCAAGTGCAAAGTAGAAGGGCATCATGTTAGATCTTTCCCATTGAAGGAGAAGCCCATTAGTGACAAGCAACAAGGGAAGCGGCCACAAGTTCACTTTCATGCTCAACCTCAAGTTGAAGAAAGGCCTCTTCCCAAGAAAACCCGAGCTAATGCTTCTCAAGTTGAGAAATCAAGTGAGAAGAAAGTGAAGAGTAGACGTTGCTACTTATGTCGTGAGAAAGGCCACGTCGCTTCTTCATGCACTAGTGGTAACTTATCCAACCCAATTACTATTGATGATATCTA
Organism: Triticum timopheevii; assembly: GCA_963921465.1. Classification (NCBI taxonomy): domain Eukaryota; kingdom Viridiplantae; phylum Streptophyta; class Magnoliopsida; order Poales; family Poaceae; genus Triticum; species Triticum timopheevii. The sequence continues at coordinate 355,128,484 of OY997264.1, forward strand.
TTCTCTTGGGAAGGATAAGGTTGGCAATGTGTTTGCCAAGTTTGTTGGTACTCAAAGTGGTGTCAAGAAAAGAACCATTTGGGTTGCCAAGCCTATTGTGACTAACCTATTAGGACCCAACTTGGTTGGGGACCAACAAGCTCAAACTTGATCAATAGGTGTTGTTGGAGGGCATTGGAGACTTGGCTACATTATGAAGAATTAAGGGGACTTCATCATTCTTTTTGTCACAAGCCAAGTCAATTGGATTATCAAGTTTCTATCTTATATCCAATGTGCCTCCTTGCGGTAACTTGTACTTAAATTGTTTGCTTTGAAAGTTACTTGCCCCCTTGCACGTTTTGGTTTTGTTCCTTGCATGTGTTTGTATATGTTGCGCTTCCAACTTGCTTATGTATGTTGGTGTGCACTTCATGTACGTGTGAGTTGTGTGTTGAGCCTTTGTGCATCTTCTTTGTATCTTAGTTGGCTCTTGTGAGAGATTAATGGAATATCCCATTATTGGGGAGTGATGTGCTTTGTGCACCTCACACTCCTATAAGTGTGTGTACATGAGGAATACCATCTAGTATTGATATTACAAGATTATCTAGTCACTATGTGGTATGTCTTCTCATGAGAAATTCAAATTCTAAATTGTCCATTAATTACTCTTGTTGGATCCTCTTATTGCCTCTTGTGAATTTTTCTTCATTGGTATCACATTATGGGGGAGTAATATGCTATGTATATTACTAGCCTAGAAAATGTGTACATTTGAGATATTGTCACCTAGTGTTGATATTGTAGATTATCTTGTTTCTAGGTGGCATGTTAGCTCTACAAGTTGCAATTTGCTTGTGTTTGGTGTGAAGATGATGTTGGATATCCTTGCTATCTATCAACGGGAATTATTTCCAAATACTTCTTGTCTTATGACAATTGGTACTCACTTATGTGTGGTAGAAATTATTGATCATCTTTACATTGGCCTTTGATTTTATTGGCCTTATCTCGTGCCTAGGATTGTGTCAACTCCCATTGTTTTCCATACCACTTGTGGATCTTGTTATTTTCTTGATCTTGTTTAGTGTTTTCTAGATATAGTGAAAGTGGTGATCCCACCTTGTGCATTTTGTATTCAAATGCAAATTCTCTATAATGCACTAGTCTTGGGGGAGCTATCATATTTTCTATAAAACACTCATATTGTGATCCATATTAAGTGTGTGTTGGTGGATGGCAAGTCCTTTCTTTTGGTAGTTTGTGCCAACATGAAACTTTGTAGAGAGCTTGGTTTGTTTGGAACCATCCTCTCCTTTGGGAGTTTGACATCTTTTTTGTGTGTGTCCCAATGGATATCTCATTCCTTGATGTATCTTTTAATGATATTTTCCAAGTGATGATTTCTCCATTTGGTATCCTTTTCACTTGGTTTTTCCTTGTATTTTGGTATCGATTCTTGAAAGTCTTGAGCATGCATTTTAATTTCATGTAGTTCCTTTGGCATGTTTTCTTTCTTTGACCCAATATATAGGGGAAACTCCACCAAGTCTCAAATGGATGAGATGTGCATGAGATTCATTTTCATATCTATGTGGAGTTTGTCCTATGTATTGTTGGTTCTCTAACTCTTTGGTCCCAATGAGTTTGGGTGCCATTTTGTTTGTGTTGTTGTTCTAGGAACAATTGGAGATGCATTGGATACTCGGCTCATTCAAAAGGAAGGTGTTGTCACCATGTGCTTATTGGAGTCAAGCTAGGATGATCAATGAACTACTTTCTACCATCAATTGGTATCTACTACATCCTTCCAATGCTATCTCGGTAACAAGTATCATCATCTACTACATGCCCACATTATTGCATCAATCGTGTGTGGGTTGTATCATGGCATGTTATTCTTTCTTTCTTGTGATACTTGTTTCCTTTCTCAAAGCATCCCAACAATGATCTCTTGTTGCTAGTTGTGATGTCTTTGATGGTTGTGTGGTAGGAATTCATTTATATACAATAAGACCATCTCTAGCCTTGGGCTATGCTTCCAAGCACATATCTTATTGGTATATGTATGACTTCCTTTTGGATATCTTGTTCCTTCGTGTTGTAACTATTTCGGGTGTACATCCTTCTTTGTAGATATATATCGTCATGATTTCGTCTACCTAGACCCTTATACACTTGAGAGAAATTACATCTCTAGGTGATATCCTTTCTTTCACGTCCACCTTGTCTTTCTTATGTTATTTCTTTGGTGGCTCCGTGAAAGCTTTTGCCTTGAGTGCGTGTCTTATATCGTTGCATCTTGATGCACTCTTGTGTGGTGAAGATTATTTCCTCATGCTTATCTTTACGAGGCTGCCATCTTGGTATCCCTCGTCTTGATGAGGCTTTCATCTTCTATCTTCACCATGGGTTGTCACAAGCATAGGTTCTTTATATGCTTATTAGTGATCTTGTGAACCCGTTTGCTACTTGTGTGTGGGAATGACATGCCTTGCACCGTGTATCTCATTCTTTCAAGACTATATTGATGCTTAATGCTCATCCGTACATTAGTCTTCTCAAGTGCATTGCCTTGACTCACACACATCAGTGTTGGTTGAGCCTATTCTTAGTCGCCTCTGTTACATGTTGCTCAACCATGTGCTTGTTGCAAGTGCTAGGCTTTGTCTCCTATTTGCCCACTTGCACTGGTTGTGAGTTTCTATTGATTTTGGGGGAGCTATGATCCTATTTTGTGCACTTTGTATCCAAATACAAAAATTCTTGATGTGCACAAATCATGGGGAGCTTCTCTAGTTTCTTTAGAACAATCCTCTGCTCATATCATAATATCTTTATTCATGTGGCACGTAGGATCATTGGTCTAGTTGATTCAATTGATATCCGTTGATTGCTTGCTTCAATTGGTATCTTCTGATTGCTTGTGTCTCTCTTTGTTATGTCTTTGTGGCATATCTCTTTGTTGCAATCTTTGGGCCTCAATATAGCATGTCTTCCTCCAAGTATTGACAGTTGGATATGTGTATTGCATTCCACTCTCTTGTTGAGAAATACACAATTTATGGAGGACCACAATTTATTTTGGCCTTCTAAGCTTTTCGCCCATTTTGGCAATCGATGCCAATGGGGGAGAAGTTTCAGAGAGTTTTGTGGAGAAGGTTTCAAAGTTTTCTCCTCTTGCTTTGGCTGTGTTCCGAAGCATGTGCATCTCATACGCATGCACTATTGGGTGTTGCATTGCTAGGGAAGCATAATTCCTTATATAAACTCTCTTGAAAGTGATTGGCATCAATTACCAAAATGGGAGAGTGAAAGGACATGCGGTGCCCCCATGTGTGGTTTTGGTAATTGATGACATTCTCTATGGACTAATGGTTGCATTGAGTTATATTTGAAGGATTTGTCCATAGTCATTTCTTGAAGTCCATGTGTTGGTTTCAAGGAGTTTATGTGTTGACCAAGGTGCTATTAAGGAATTATCCAAAGATTGGTCATGCGAGTGTTGAGCTTATTGCAAGCATGTCTTGAAGAAGAAGATTGTGTGATCATTCATGTTTACCTTCAAGACATCATCCAAACTAAGAGAGTTGGAAAGATTCAAGGTTGATCAAGACTAAGTCAAGAGTGAATCAAGTTGATCAACTCACAAAGCGTAAAAGATGTACCGAGAGGGATCAAGTGATCCCATGGTATGGTAAGCATTGTCCATTGCACTTTGTGTACTAACCCATGGTCTATGTGAGAGTTCTATGTGGGGTTAGGTACATGTCCATGGGCTTGCGTCAAGAGGAAGATATCATACAACCCATGGAAAGGATGACATCAAGTAGTGATCGTCATCAAGATTGTCGTGTGCAAGTTCAAGTGTAGCATCACGAAGAGATCAAGTGCTTGAAGCTTGCCATCCATTGTGGTGTCAATGGACTTGTGAAGATGTGCCGAAGAGTGGCTCACCCATAGTGGAGTATGGGGGAGCAATCATCTAGTCTCCATCGACCCAACGCAATCAAGAAAGGTGGTCCATCTTGAGGAGGACAAGATCGTCATCATCTAGCTCAAGTGGTTCATGTGCAAGGCAAAGGTTTGCCCTTGATAGGTTTTCTATTTTACCGTTCTCATGGTGGTAGTTGGAAGACCGGGTTATAGGATCGATAGCTGTACTATCAAGGGGGGCTCTCAAGTGAGTAGCTTGATTGTATCGTTCGTCGAGAGCTCAAACCATTGCATCCTGCATCATGTTTCTTGGTTCTTGTTTGGTTCTCTTTGTGAGTCTTAGAGCTTATGGTCATCTTGATGACAAGCTTGAGTTCATCGAAAACGGAGTTTGCATGCGTCTTCTATGATGTTTTCGGTGTTGGAGGTTTTACCGGTCTTATCCGAGGAAGGGTTCTCACCATTTTATTTTGGGCCTTCTCTCATTTTCTTCTTATTGATTTTTCTATCAATATTGTGTTAGCCCTTGTCGCTAGAATTCCAACAAACTTGGTTTCGTTGAATTCGGAGTCCGTTTGCAGAAGTTGTGTCAGTTTTGGTGTTCTGAAAAGGCTGCAGCGGTACTACCGCGGACAGGAGTGGAAGTAATTTTTTACTACCGCTCTTGGGAGCGGTACTACCGCTTGGAGCAGTACTACCGCGGCTACTTCCGTGGCTACTTCCGCTCGGGACCAAAAACTGGTGTTTCCTCTCTCGTTGGGCTGTTTTAACCGTGCTAAGCGGTAGTACTGCTCCTCCAAGCGGTAGTACCGCTTGTGCACAACCTGAGCACATAACGGTTGGATTCGGGAGGTCCTATAAAAGGGGGTCTTCTTCCCCAATGAACCTTATCCTTTGAGCTCGTGTTCTTCCCCCATTGTTGACCTTCTTCGAGCTTGCTAACTCTCAATCCCTCCATGGATTCTTGCTAGTTTTTGAGGGAAAAGAGAGAGGAGACCTAGATCCAAATTTCCACCAATCACTTTCTCCTATATGTGAGGGGAACCCCTTGGATCTTGATCTTGGAGTTCTTGGTGTTCTCCTTCTTGTTCTTCCTCTCATTTTCCTCCCTAGCATTAGTTGCTTCGGTGGGATTTGAGAGAGAAGGACTTGGGCACTCCATGTGCCCTTGCCATTGCATTTGGTGCATCGGTTTGAGTTCTTCATGTAATACGTGGAAGTTACAAGTTGAGAAGCTTATTACTCTTGGGTGCTTGGTACCCTTGAGCTTGTTCCTCTTGGGTGCTTGGGCGCCCTAGACGGTTGGTGGTGTTCGGAGCTCAATCATTGTGGTGTAAAGCTCCGGGCAAGCGTCAGGGTCTCCAATTAGGTTGTGGAGATCGCCCCGAGCAATTTGACGGGTTCCGGTGACCGGCCCCAAGGGTTGCCAAAGTGTACGGGTTCGGTGACCGCACCCAAGGATTGCCATTTGTACGGGTTTGGTGACCGCCCTCAAGGGTCCCTTAGTGGAATCACGGCATCTTGCATTGTGCGAGGGCGTGAGGAGATTACGGTGGCCCTAGTGGCTTCTTGGGGAGCATTGTGCCTCCACACCGCTTCAAACGGAGATTAGCATCCGCAAGGGTGTGAACTTCGGGATACATCATCGTCTCCGCGTGCCTCGGTTATCTCTTACCCGAGCCCTTTACTTATGCACTTTACTTTGTGATAGCCATATTGTTTCTTGTCATATATCTTGCTATCACCTAAGCAGTTTTTCTTGCTTAGCATAAGTTGTTGGTGCACATAGGTGAGCCTAGTTGTTGTAGGTTTTGTGCTTGACAAATTAACCGCTAGGTTTATTCCGCATTTGTTCAAGCCTCAACCGTAATTATTTTAAAGCGCCTATTCACCCCCCCCTCTAGGCGACATCCACGATCTTTCAGGATGCCCATGGCACCCCAAGATATTATTCAAGGAGAACCAAGCAAGTAATCTTGGGGATGCCCCGAAAGGCATCCCCACTTTCTTCTAATGGTCGTCGGTATTTTACTTGGAGCTATATTTTTATTCATCATATATCGTGAGTTTTGCTTGGAGCGTCTTGTATTATATGAGTCTTTGCTTGTTTTGATTTTTAGTTTGTCACAAATATCGTTGCCAGACACACCTATTTGAGAGGTCCAAAATTATGTTATGATTTGTTAGAATTGCTCTTTATACTTCACTTAAATTTTTTGAGCTACGGAATTGCTCTAGTGCTTCACTTATATCTTTCTAAGATAGTGTGCTTTAATATTTTTGAAGAAATACTCTCATGATTCATTTAGATTTATTCAGTAGTAATTTTTTGAAGAAATTATCTCATGCTTCACTTATATTATTTTAAGAATTATGCTCATGTTCTTCACTTAAATTTGGTTGAGCTTGTCAAAAGCAATTGCAATATACGAAACTAGTCCCAAAATGATAGATATTCAAGAGGGATATAATAAAAACTTTCATGAATATCATTGGACAAAATGAACTTGATTCTTTGTAATAGTTTTGAGATATGATGATAGTGATATGTGAGTCATGTTTGTGAGTAAATATGGTTTAGGAAGAATATTGGTGTTAAGGTCTGTGATTCCCTATGCAAGCACAAAAGTCAATCGTTATGCAATGAAATTTCATCCTACTTGTGGTGCGTTATTTGGTGTTAGTTATGCTTAATGCTCGCTTATGTGATTTTTCATTTTTTGGTTGGTTGCTTCCCAATCTATTTGCTAGCCTCCACTTGTACTAAGTAGAAATACTACTTATGCATCCAAAATCTTTAAACCCAGTTTTGCCATATGAGTCCACCATACCTACCTATATGCGTTATTTACATGCCGTTCTAAGCAAATTTGTATGTGCCATCTCTAATTTTTAAAATGGATTTCCTTTTTGTGTGCCCATACCGCTCATGAAGCGGCAGGGGGTGGCCAATATTTTCCATTCTAGATGTGTTATTCTCAAAATGAGTGTTTATTCACTTGTCATTGCACAAGAGTGCGGCGGTAATAGGGATGCCCAGTCCCGAAATATAAAAGAAATTTACTTTATGTTGTCAAATAATAGATTCATGGAAAGTGTTGGTATGGAAGGCACCCAAGGATACGGCTAGCCATGGATTGTGAAGTGTTAAAAGAAGAAATTTATAAAGTGATTCATGATAGTTCCTTGGATGAAAAGCATGATTGCAATGATGTTATTATAAATTCTATTAATGTCAATTGTGCTAATAATATGCAAAACCCCAAGCTTGGGGATGCTAATATTGCTATGTCCACTACTTATTGCAATGATCATGATTGGGGAGATAATGATTCTTATGATCTTTAAAATTTATTTAAGTCTCATGATGAATATGTTTGTAATAATATTGAAAGTGGGTTTGGAAGAGTGTCGACTCTAGGGAAAAAGAATGCCACATATTTGGAGAGTGTTCAATCTTATGGATTTTTTAATAAAAGTGAGTCTGGAGAGGTCATGACTTTATTTGATGATAATCCCAGTATTTTGGAAGAGTGTCAACTTTGCATAAATGTGAATCATGAAGAGAAAAATTTATATGATAGTTATATTGTTGAATTTGATTATGATCCTACATGTAATTATTATGATAGAGGAAAATATTGTTGTAGAAATTTTCATGTTACTAATTTACCTCTCGTTATGTGGAGATTGTCAATGTTTTATTCCTCTCCTTTGCATATGCTAGATATTTCTTGTCTTCATAATTGTTTGCTTATAAAATTCCTATGCATAGGAAGTATGCTAGACTTAAATTTGTTTTTCACATGCTACATGATGCTCTCTTCGTGTTTCAGTTACTATCTTTCATGTGAGCATCATTGAAATGTGAACCCTATCTTAATGGCCATAAAGAAAGAGCTTGTTGGGAGGCAACCCAATGAATAAAAAAATTTGCTTTTTTCTTTCTGTTCTTGAGTGTTTGTACAATTATGCTACTATTGTGATTGTGTTTTTTATGTAGTGTTTGTGCCAAGTAAAGCTTTGGGATCATGTTTGGTGATAGTTGATTTGATCTTGTTGAATAACAGAAACTTTTGTGCCTAGTGGCAGAATTGTTAAAAATCACAAAAGCATGATAAAATTCTGAATTTTGTACACAAGATTCGTATACAAATTTCGTACGTTGTCCTAATGTTTCAGAATTTATGGAGTTATAGAAGTATAGAAAGTTTCCAGATTACTATAGACTGTTCTGTTTTGATAGATATTGTTTTCGTTCCATGTGTACTTATTTTGATGAATCTATGGATTGTATTGGGGGTATAAGCCATGGTGAAGTTGGAATACAGTAGATATAATGCAATAATAAAATATGAATGGGTTTGCAATAGTACTTATAGTAGTGATTTGCTTTATTATACTAGCGGATCTCACAAAGGTTTTGTTAAGTTTTGTGTGATTGAAGTTTCAAGTTTTGGGTGAGATCACGATGGATGAAGGAGGAAGGAGTGAAAAGAGCCTAAGCTTGGAGATGCCCATGGCACCCCAAGATATTATTCAAGGAGAACCAAGCAACTAAGCTTGGGGATGCCTTTCCGGGGCATCCCCTCTTTCTTCTAATGACCATCGGTATTTTACTTGGAGCTATATTTTTATTTGTCACATATCGTGAGTTTTGCTTGGAGCGTCTTGTATTATATGAGTCTTTGCTTGTTTTGATTTTTAGTTTGTCATAAATATCCTTGCTGGACACACCTATTTGAGAGAGCCAAAATTATGCTATGATTTGTTAGGATTGCTCTTTATACTTCACTTAAATTTTTTGAGCTATGGAATTGCTCTAGTGCTTCACTTATATCTTTCTGAGCACAATGTGTTTTAATATTTTTGAGGAAATTCTGTCATGCTTCACTTAGATTTATTTCGGTAGTAAATTTTTGAAGAAATGTTCTCATGCTTCACTTATATTATTTTGAGAGACGAAAAAATTATGCTCATGTTCTTCACTTAAATTTGGTTGAGCTTGTCAAAAGCAATTGCAATATATGAAACTAGTCCCAAAATGATAGATATTCAAGAGGGATATAATAAAAAAGTTATGAAGATCATTGGACAAAATGAACTTGATTCTTTGTAATAGTTTTGAGATATGATGATAGTGATATGTGAGTCATGTTGGTGAGTAATTATGCTTTAGTAAGAATATTGGTGTTAAGGTTTGTGATTCCCTATGCAAGCATGAAATTCAATCGTTATGCAATGAAATTACATCCTACTTGTGGTGCGTTATTTGGTGTTAGTTATGCTTAATGCTTGCTTATGTGATTTCTCGTTTCTTGGTTGGTTTTTCCCAATCTATTTGCTAGCCTCCACTTGTACTATGTAGAAATACTAATTGTGCATCCAAAATCTTTAAACCCAGTTTTTCCATATGAGACCACCATACCTACCTATATGCGGTATTTCTGTGCCATTCTAAGCAAATTTGTGCCATCTCTAATTTTCAAAATGAATTTCCTTTTTGTGTGCCCGTACCGCTCATGAAGCGGCAGCGGGTGGCCAATATTTTCCATGCTAGATGTGTTATTCTCAAGATGAGTGTTTATTCACTTGTTATTGCAGGAGAGTGTGGCGGTAATAGGGATGCCCAGTCCCGAAATGAAAAAGAAATTTACTTTATGTTGTAAAATAATAAATTCATGGAAAGTGTTGGTATGGAAGGCACTCGTGGATACGGGTAGCCATATATTGTAGAAGAATGGTGGAAAAGTAATAAACTTTATTTTCTGTTTGGGAACTGCCTATGATATATCTAGCATGGAAAGTGTTGGGAATTACTCGGTTGTTTTCATTGACGGTAAAAGTATGCCTCTCAAAAAAAATATCTCTCAGTTTAAGCTTTGAGCTCTGGCACCTCTACAAATCCCTACTTCCCTCTGCGAAGGGCCTATCTATTTACTTTATGCATTTTTTATTTTTATTCGAGTCTCCATCTTCTCTTATAAAGCACCAACTAAGTGGCACTATGATCATACTTGAGCATTGGATGTAGCTAATATGCGAGTGTGTTTCATGAATGGATCAATGATTGAGCATGATGGACTAGGGATAACTTTATTTAGTGCTGATATTTTGAAAGACATGATTGCTTGTTGATATGCTTGAGTATTGAAATCTTCATGTCAAAACTAGACTATTGCTTTGAGCCATATAAAAGTCCAAATGTCCATGATACAAAAGAAAAGAATATGTGATGAACATGTTAGGTAGCATTCCACATCAAAAAATTTGTTTTTATCATTTACCTACTCGAGGACAAGTAGGAATTAAGCTTGGGGATGCTGATACGTCTCCAATGTATCTATAATTTTTGCTTGTTCCATGTTGTTATATTGTCAATCTTGGATGTTTTGAACCATTTTATAGCATATTTATATCATTTTTTGGGACTAACATATTTAGATAGTGCCAGCTGCTATTTTTTTCTTGTTTTTTACTTCACAGAATATCAGTACCAAACGGAGTCCAAACGCAACGAAACTTTTTCGAGAATTTTTTTGGACCAGAAGACACCACATGGGCTAAAGAAGTACTAGAGGGAGGCCCGAGGTGGGCACACCCACCAGGGCGCGCCCATGGGGGTTGTGCCCCCCTCGGTGACCTCCCGCACCGCCTCTTCACCCTATAAATCCCCAAATATTCCAGAAACCCTAGGGGAGTCGACGAAACACAATTCGAGCCGCCGCAAGTTCCAGAACCATGAGATCCAATGTAGACACCATCACGGAGGGGTTCATCATCCTCATTGGTGCCTCTCCGATGATGTGTGAGTAGTTCATCATAGACCTATAGGTCCGTACGCAGTAGCTAGATGGGTTCCTCTCTCTCTCTCTTTTGATTCTCAATACAATGGTCTCTTGGAGATCGATTTGATGTAACTCTTTTTTTTTGCTTGTGTTTGTTGGTATCCGATGAACTTTGAGTTTATGATCAGATCTATATCCATGAATATTATTTGAGTCTTATTTTGATCTCTTATATGCATGATTATTTATAGCCTCGTATTTATTCTTTGAATCTTTGGTTTAGTTAGGCCAACTAGATCGATTTTTCTTGCCATGGGAAAGGTGCTTTGTGATGGGTTCAATCATGCGATGTTCTTTCCCAGTGACAGAAGGGGCATCAAGACACGCATGTATCATTGCTATTAAGTATAACAAGATGGGGGCTATTCCTACATGAATAGATCTCGTCTACATCATGTCATCGTTCTTAATGCATTACTCTGTTTCTCCATGAACTTAATACACTAGATGCATGATGGATAGCGGTCGTTGTGTGGAGTAATAGTAGTAGATGCAGGCAGGAGTCGGTCTACTAATCTTGGATGTGATGCCTATATATTTGAAGGAAATATGCCCTAGAGGCAATAATAAAGTTGTTATTTTATATTTCCTTATTCATGATAAATGTTTATTATTCATGCTAGAATTGTGTTAACCGAAAACTTGATACATGTGTGAATACATAGACAAAACACTGTGTCCCTAGTATGCCTCTACTTTACTAGCTCGTTAATCAAAGATGGTTAAGTTTCCTAGCCATAGACATGTGTTGTCATTTGATGAACGTGATCACATCATTAGGATAATGATGTGATGGACAAGACCATCCGTTAGCTTAGCATAATGATCGTTCAGTTTTATTGTTACTGCTTTCCTCATGTCAAATACATATTCCTTCGACTATGAGATTATGCAACTCCCGGATACCGGAGGAATGCCTTATGTGATATCAAATGTCACAACATAACTAGTGATTATAAAGATGCTCTACAGGTATCTCCAAAGGTGTTTGTTGGGTTGGCATAGATCGAGATTAGGATTTGTCACTCTGAGTACATATTCGGGTACATATCGGAGTACCGGGGGGTTACCGAAACCCCTTGGGCAAGATGTGGGCCATATGGGCCATAGGATGGAGGCACACCAGCCCACAAAGGGGTGCCCCCCTCGGGAAGGAGGCCGAATAGGATTAGGAGGAGGGGGCGTCGCCCTCCTCTTTCCTTCTCCCCCTCTCTATTCCCCTCTTTCCCCCTCCGGTAAAAGGAAAGGGGGGAATCCTACTAGGAGACCAAGTAGGATTCCTCCTGCTTGGGCGCGCCTAGGGCTGGCTCCCTCCCCCTCTCTCCTTTATATACGTGGGGAGGAGGCGCCTAGAACACACATCAATTGTTCCTAGTGTTGCGGAACGTAGTAATTTCAAAAAAATTTCCTACGCACACGCAAGATCATGGTGATGGCATAGCAACAAGAGGGGAGAGTGTTCGTCCACGTACCCTCGTAGACCGTAAGCGGAAGCGTTAGCACAATGCGGTTGATGTAGTCGTACGTCTTCACGATCCGACCGATCCAAGTACCAAACGTACGGCACCTCCGAGTTCAGCACACATTCAGCTCGATGACGATCTCCGTGCTCCGATCCAGCAAAGCTCCGGAGATGAGTTCCGTCAGCACGACGGCGTGGTGATGGTGATGATGTTCTACCGGTGCAGGGCTTCGCCTAAACTCCGCGACGATATGACCGAGGTGGAATATGGTGGAGGGGGGCACCGCACACGGCTAAGGAACGATCCGTAGATCAACTTGTGTGTCTATGGGGTGCCCCCCTGCCCCCGTATATAAAGGAGCAAGGGGGGAGGCCGGCCGGCCCTTGGGGCGCGCCAAGGAGGGGGAGTCCTCCTCCTAGTGGGAGTAGGACTCCCCTTTCCTAGTCCAACTAGGAAGGAGGAAGGGGGAAGGAAAGAGAGGGAGAGGGAGAGGGAAAGAGGGGCCGCGCCCCCCTCCCCTAGTCCAATTCGGACTCCCCATGGGAGGGGGCGCGCCACCTCCTGGGCTGCTGCCCTCTCTCTCCCTTCAGGCCCACTAAGGCCCAATACTTCCCCGGGGGGTTCCGGTAACCCCTCCGACACTCCGGTTTTCTCCGAAATCACCCGGAACACTTCCGGTGTCCGAATATAGTCGTCCAATATATCAATCTTTATGTCTCGACCATTTTGAGACTCCTCGTCATGTCCGTGATCACATCCGGGACTCCGAACAAACTTCAGTACATCAAAACTTATAAACTCATAATAAAACTGTCATCGTAGCGTTAAGCGTGCGGACCCTACGGATTCGAGAACTATGTAGACATGACCTAGAACTATTCTCGGTCAATAACCAATAGCGGGACCTGGATGCCCATATTGGTTCCTACATATTCTACGAAGATCTTTATCGGTCAAACCGCATAACAACATACGTTGTTCCCTTTGTCATCGGTATGTTACTTGCCCGAGATTTGATCGTCGGTATCCTATACCTAGTTCAATCTCGTTACCGGCAAGTCTCTTTACTCGTTCTGTAATCCATCATCCCGTAACCAACTCATTGGTCACATTGCTTGCAAGGCTTATAATGATGTGCATTACCGAGAGGGCCCAGAGATACCTCTCCGACGATCGGAGTGACAAAACCTAATCTCGAAATATGCCAACTCAACATGTACCTTCGGAGACACATGTATTACTCCTTTATAATCACCCAGTTACATTGTGACGTTTGGTAGTACCCAAAGTGTTCCTCCGGTAAACGGGAGTTGCATAATTCTCATAGTTACAGGAACATGTATAAGTCATGAAGAAAGCAATAGCAGTATACTAAACGATCAAGTGCTAGGCTAACGGAATGGGTCATGTCAATCACATCATTCTTCTAATGATGTGATCCCACTAATCAAATGACAACACATGTCTATGGTTAGGAAACATAACCATCTTTGATTAATGAGCTAGTCAAGTAGAGGCATACTAGTGACTATAGGTTTGTCTATGTATTCACACATGTGTCATGTTTCCGGTTAATACAATTCTAGCATGAATAATAAACATTTGTCATTGTATGAGGAAATAAATAATAACTTTATTATTACCTCTAGGGCATATTTCCTTCACCTAGCCGTGTGCGGCACCCCCCTCCACAGTTTACGCCTCCGGTCATATTCTCGCAGTGCTTAGGCGAAACCCTGCGCGAATCACTTCACCATCACCATCACCACGCCGTCATGCTGATGGAACTCATCTACTTCCTTGACACTCTGTTGTATCAAGAGCTCGAGGGACATCATCGTGCTGAACGTGTGCAGAACTCGAAGGTGTCGTACGTTCGGTACTTGATCGGTCAGAATGAGAAGAAATTCGAGTACATCAACTGCGTTAAGCAAACGCTTCCGCTTTCGGTCTACGAGGGTACGTGGACACACTCTCCTCCACTTATTGCTATGCATCTCCTAGATAGATCTTGCGTGAGCGTAGGATTTTTTTTGAAATTGCATGCTACGTTTCCCAACAGTGGCATCCAAGCCAGGTCTATGCGTAGATGATATGCACGAGTAGAACACAAAGAGTTGTGGGCCGTGTTGGTCATACTACTTACCACCAATGTCTTATTTTGATTTGGCGATATTGTTTGATGAAGCGGCCCGGACCAACGTTACATGACCACGTTCATGAAACCGGTTCCACCGACAGACATGCAACTAGTTTTGCATAAAGGTGGCTGGCGGGTGTCGGTTTCTCCAACTTTAGTTGAATCAAATTTGATTGCGGCCGGTCCTTGTTGAAGGTTAAAACGGCAAACTTGATAAATCACCGTTGTGGTTTTGTGCCGTAGGTAAGAATGGTTCTTACTAGAAGTATGTAGCAGCCACGTAAAACTTGCAACAACAAAGTATAGGACGTCTAACTTGTTTTTCAGGGCATGTTGTGATGTGATATGGTCAAGACATGATGTGATATACGTTATTGTATGAGATGATCATGTTTTATAAAAGTTATCGGCAACTGGCAGGACCCTTATGGCTGTCGCTTTATTGTGTGAATTGCAAAAGCCATGTAATTGCTTTACTTTATCACTAAGCGGTAGTGATAGTCGTAGAAGCAATAGTTGGCGAGACGACCACGACATACGATGGAGATCAAGGTGTCAAGTCGGTGACGATGGAGATCATGACGTTGCTTTGGAGATTGAGATCAAAGGCACAAAATGATGATGGCCATATCATGTCACATATTTTGATTGCATGTGATGTTTATCTTTATGCATCTTATTTTGCTTAGTACGGCGGTAGCATTATAAGATGATCCCTTAACTACATTTCAAGGTATAAGTGTTCTCCCTGAGTATGCACCATTGCGAAAGTTCTTTGTGCTGAGACACCACATGATGATCAGGTGTGATAGGCTCTATGTTCACATACAACAGGTGCAAGCCAGTTTTGCACATGCAGAAAACTCGGGTTAAACTTGATGAGCCTAGCATGTACAGACATGGCCTCGAAATACTGGAGACCGAAAGGTCGAACGTGAATCATATAGTGGATATGATCAACATAGAGATGTTCACCATTGATGACTACTCCATCTCATGTGATGATCGGACATGGTTTAGTTGATTTGGATCACGTATCATTTAGATGACTTGAGGGATGTCTATCTAAGTGGGAGTTCTTAAGTAATATGATTAATTGAACTTAATTTATCATGAACTTAGTCCTGATAGTTTTTGCATATCTATGTTGTAGATCAATGGCTCGTGCCACCGTTCCCGTGAATTTTAATGTGTTCCTAGAGAAAGCTAAGTTGAAATATGATGGTAGCAACTACACTGACTGGGTCCGTAACTTGAGGATTATCCTCATTGTTGCAAAGAAGAATTATGTCCTTGATGCACCGCTAGGTGAAAGGCCTGCTACAGGAGCAGAAGCTGAGATTATGAACGTCTGGCAAGCTTGATCTGATGACTACTTGATAGTTCAGTGTGCCAAGCTTTACGGCTTAGAATCGGGACTTCAAAGACATTTTGAACTTCATGGACCATATGAGATGTTCCGGGAGTTGAAGTTAATATTTCAAGCAAATGCCCGAATTGAGAGATATGAAGTCTCCAACAAGTTCTATAGCTGCAAGTTGGAGGAGAACAGTTCTGTCAGTGAACACATACTCAGAATGTCTGGGTATCATAATCACTCGACTCAGCTGGGAGTTAATCTTCCAGATGATTGTGTCATTGACAGAGTTCTTCAGTCACTGCCACCAAGCTACAAAGGCTTCATGATGAACTATAATATGCCAGGGATGGAAAATGCTATTCTCGAGCTCTTCGAAATGCTCAAGGCTGCAGAGGTAGAAATCAAGAAGGAGCATCAAGAGTTGATGGTTAATAAGACCACTAGTTTCAAGAAAAAGGGCAAGGGAAAGAAGGGGAACTTCAAGAAGAATGACACACAAGTTGTCACCCCCGGGAAGAAACCCAAAGCTGGACCCAAGCTTGAAACTGAGTGCTTCTACTGCAAAGGGACTGGTCACTGGAAGCGGAACTACCCCAAGTATTTGGAGGATAAGAAGGATGGCAAAGTGAACAAAGGTATATTTCATATACATGTTATTGATGTGTACCTTACTAATTCTCGCAGTAGTGCCTGGGTATTTGATATCGGTTCAGTTGCTCATATTTGTAACTCGAAACAGGGACTACGGATTAAACGAAGATTGGCTAAGGACGAGGTGACGATGCGCATCGAGAATGGTTCCAAGGTCGATGTGATTGCCATCGGCACGCTACCTCTACATATTCCTTCGGGATTAGTTTTAGACCTGAATAATTGTTATTTGGTGCCAGCGTTGAGCATGAACATTATATCTGGATCTTGTTTAGTGTGAGATGGTTATTCATTTAAACCAGAGAATAATGGTTGTTGTATTTATATGTGTAATATCTTTTATGGTCATGCACCCTTGAAGAGTGGTCTATTTCTGTTGAATCTCGATTGTGGAGATACTCATATTCATAATATTGATGCCGAAAGATGCAAAGTTGATAATGATAGTGCAACATATCTGTGGCACTACCATTTAGGTCATATCGGTGTAAAGCGCATGAAGAAACTCCATGCAGATGGACTTTTGGAATCACTTGATTATGAATCATTTGATACTTGTGAACCGTGCCTCATGGGCAAGATGACTAAAACTTCGTTCTCTGGAACAATGGAACGAGCTAATGACTTACTGGAAATAATACATACCGATGTATGCGGTCTGATGAGTATTGAGGCTCGTGGCGGGTATCATTATTTTCTGACCTTCACGGATGATTTAAGCAGATATGGTTATATCTACTTAATGAAACCCAAGTCTGAAACATTTGAAAAGTTCAAAGAATTTTAGAGTGAAGTGGAGAAACATCGTAACACGAAAATAAATTTTCTACGATCTGATCATGGAGGTGAATATTTGAGTTACGAGTTTGGCCTTCATTTAAAACAATGTGGAATAGTTTCACAACTCATGTCACCTAGAACACCATAGCATAAAGGTGTGTCCGAACTTTGCAACCGTACTTTTTTTGACTATTTACTGTACAGCAACAGCTCCACAGTGCGATCTACGATGTCTCTTACCGATGTACCACTATCATTTTTGGTTATGCATTAGAGACAGTTGCATTCACGTTAAACAAGGCACCATCAAAATCCTTTGAGACGACACCGTGTGAACTGTGGTTTGACAATAAACCTAAGTTGTCGTTTCTTAAAGTTTGGAGATGCGATGCTTATGTCAAAAGGCTTCAGCCTGATAAGCTCGAACCCAAATCGGAGAAGTGTGCCTTCATAGGATACCCTAAGGAAACAATTAGGTACATGTCACGCCCAATATGCGACCCTATCCTAAAGGAACTCGAAGGTCCCACCAAGGATAGAAGCGCATATTGGAGACGCTTTTGCAAGGTGGATATCATTACATCGTACCATTACATAATAGTTGGGGATACATACAAGAGGCATACAATGCCACATGAATACAACAACAACATACATAAGAGCAACATCCGACTATGGATGAAACACAAACAGAAACTCAAACGACATCCACCCTGCTAGCCCAGACTACCAATCAGGAACCTATCCCCTGAACGACGAAGCAGAAGAAGAACTCAAAACAAGCAAGCATCGCTCTCACGTCATGATCATCACAATACCTGCACCTGCAACTGTTGTTGTAGTAATCTGTAAGCCACAAGGACTCAGCAATCCCATTACCATGGGTATGAAGACTAGCAAAGCTTAAAGGGGATGGAATGGATAAGTGGTGAGGTTTCAGCAGCGACTAAGAATGATATGGTGGCTAACTTACGAATACAAGAATAAGATGAGAAGCTACGCAAACGGCCGCAAACTAGTAATGATCAAGAAGTGATCCTGAACTACTTACGCTCAATCATAACACCACTGTGTTCTCTTCTCGACCCACTCGAAAAGAGACCATCACGGTTACACACGTGGTTGGGTATTTTAATTCGAGTCTGGTGTCAAGTTCTCTACAACCGGATATTAACAAATTCCCATCTGCCACATAACCGTGGGCACGGCTCTCGAAAGTTTAAACCCTGCAAGGGTGTCCCAACTTAGCTCATTATAAGCTCACGATCCGCGGAGACAATCCTCCATCGCGGGACATCCGATCAGACTCAGGGTCCCGATGCACAAGACATTTCGACAATGGTAAAACAAAACCAGCAAGACCGCCCGAATATGCCGACAAATCCCGATAGGAGCTGCACATATCTCGTTCTCAGGGCACATCGGATGAGACATCCTACGAGTAAAACCAACCCTCAAGTTTCCCCGAGGTGGCCCCGCAGTCTACTTGGTTAGGACCAACACTCAGAGGAGCACTGGCCCGGAGGGTTAAATAAAGATGACCCTCGGGTTTATAACTCCCAAGGGAAAGGTCTAGGTTGTTAGTCAAATGGAAAAACCAAGGTTGGGCCTTGTTGGAGGAGTTTTATTCAAAGCAAACTGTCAAGAGGGTCCCATGCCCCTCACCGTGTTAGGGACGCAAAATCAAGGAACATAACACCGGTATGACGGAACTAGGGTGGCAAGAGTGGAACAAAACACCAGGCATAAGACCGAGCCTTCCACCCTTTACCAAGTATATAGATGCATTAATTAAAATAAGAGATATTGTGATATCCCAACATAATCATGCTCCAACATGGAGCAATCTTCAACTTCACCTGCAACTAACAATGCTATAAGAGAGGCTGAACAAAAGCGGTAACTTAGCCAAACAACGGTTTGCTAGGAAGGTCGGTTAGAGGCTTGACATGGCAATATGTGAGGCATGATAAACAAGTGGTAGGAAGCGCGACATAGCAATAGCATCGAAACAACTAGCATAGCAATGATAGTAGTGAGATCCAGGGTAACGGTCATCTTGCCTGAAATCCCGCTAGGAAGAAGAACGAGTCCATGAAGAAGACGAACGGTCAACGACGAACCAAGTGTAGACGAACGAATCCTCACGATTGCAACGAAACAGGAACTATCAAGAAGAAGCACAACTGGAAAGAAGCAAACAACATGGTAAACACACAACACATAAACATGACATGATGCTCAATCAAGTACGATGCATGACAAAGGCTATATGATGCTACTCATGTCAAGAGATGATGCATACAAGAACAACACATCAAAGCAAGTTTAAATGAGGCCGGAACAACATATAACAAATCCGGTAAGTCCCCATATGCAAATTTTGAAATTGGTCCAGATCTAAATAAACCTTATGTTCAAGTTGTTAAAAAGCAAGTTAAGATGCACCATGATCATCTACATGAAATTCTAGTCAAGTTACATATAAAGTTCATTTAGTTCGGAGCTACGGCCTAGAAGATATGAGCAAAACAAGTAAAACATGGCATTAATGCAAAATGCATTCAAACATCAAGCAAACACACTCCAAACAAGGATTTAACATGACATGATGAAACTACATACAATTCTAA
This sequence comes from Triticum timopheevii, assembly GCA_963921465.1. NCBI lineage: Eukaryota > Viridiplantae > Streptophyta > Magnoliopsida > Poales > Poaceae > Triticum > Triticum timopheevii. Next base: position 355,148,277 of record OY997264.1, read on the forward strand.
GCAAGTTTCATATAGAGCATGCTCAAAACGGAGCAACGGTGCAACACATACACCCAAAGCAAGTTTAAAGGACAAGCTGTCCAAAACAGCAAGTAGGCACTTTGCAACCATCAAAACAACATGCTACAGGTATCATAAGAGCATAAACGTGATATGCACTTCATGTACATACAACATACTTCAAATAATATTAAGGTTCCGGTTCATAGGCATCAATATTAAGCTAATATTATGAATGCAAAATGCGACTTTATAACACAGGAGCATATACATGAGCAGAGTTAATATGATAGCATGTTGGAGGCATGAACAAAGATGCTACAACAACTATACATAGCAAACAAGGGCATGGAATCAAATTGAACATAACAAAGAGCAAAGAATATCAAGGTATCATATACATATGGCACATGGATTAGTGGGAACCAACATGACAAGATTGAATATTGAAACAGTTTCAGCAAGTGTAAAACAGCAACATTATGATAGCATGTTTGCAAGGCCAGAACAGAGGCATATGATATCCAAAATTAACAACCATGGCATGTGAACAAATCACTCATATCATAGTTCAAATCATGTAATTGGATCATCTCCAAAAGAGGCATAGTTTAACTAATATCAAGCTCAGAACATGGCATCACGAAGTTAACAGAAAACTGGAACAGCATGTAGGCATTTCATGGCGATTAAAACATATGCTACAGGACATATACGAGGCTTCAAAAGGAATGATATGATATAAGATAACATGGACAACAAAACATGTCAACTAAGCATCTACATATTATGCATGGATTAATTGGTAGCATCAAGCAAACATGGCATCATGATATGACAGATTCAGCATTGACAGAACATTAACAGCAAGTAGCCCACTTCACAAACTTGATGCACTCACTACAGGTCATATCAAAATACATTGATTTCACCAATGTAAAGATGGCAAAATTATGCTCCTAAAACATGTAGACATGATGCTCAAAAAGAAAATCACAAAAAAAGATATAAAAAAGACAAATGTGCAAGTTATAACAGTTTCCAGCAGTTAACAGCAACATGCACTTTTGCAACAGATATTATGATATGTAGATGCACCCTAACATGAATTCAAAGCACACCAACATGTAGAGCATACAGAGTAGAACATGTGCATATCAAGATAATCATCATAGGATCAACAGGTACAAAGTTACACCACTCACAAGATGCATAAATGATGTTAACAAGCAGCAGTTTATATCACTTAGCAGTTTTACAACGAAGATTAAGACATCAATATGAACAGGAACATGCATGAAAACTACTTCATCATGAAGAGCATCCAGACATGAACATTTTGACATATTATGCACGCAAAACGGAGCTATATGCATGAAGATATGACATGTCAAAGAGGTGCACATAATGAGAGAATTCCGGGACTTGGAAGATTTTCACCTCCGGATCTAGGGTTCTTCGTGCATGCGAACCAAGGCGGGGTCGGGCTCGCCGAAGATGATGGGGACGATGGTCGGAGTTGGAGGGGAGGGCCGACGAGGTCGGGGAGGCGTGGATCCGGCCGGCCGGCGCCGGATCTGGCCGGAGGACGATAACGGGCGGCTGAGGGCGGCGAGGTAGGCGCGGCAGCGCGGGGCACGGCGCTACGATGCGGTGGCCGGCGACGGCGATCGGGCGGCAGGGAGGCAACGGCGGGAGGCGATGGCGGTGCTAGGCGGTGGCGCGAGGAGGAGCGGGGCGGCGCTCGCGGGAGGCAGGCAGCGGCGGCGCGCGGACTCGCATGGGCCCGCTTCGGGCCCCGCAGGCCACGGCAGTGAGTGGTGGCAATGAGGACAGGTGGCGGCGTGTGATTGGACGGAGCGGCGGCGGCGAACACGTCCGGCAGTGGGAGGATTTGTCCGGCGCGCGGAAGAGGAAGATGCTAGGGTTTGCACCGTGAATTTCGGGGGGGGGGGGGGCTTATTTATAGGTAGAGAGAGCTAGGAGAGTCCAAATGAGGTGCGGTTTTCGCCCACACGATCGTGATCCAATGGCAAAGAGCATGGAGGGGAGTTTGATGGGCTAGCGGGCTGTTGTGGAAAGGTGCTGGGCTGCAAATAGAAGGGGTCCGATGATTAGCGCGGTTAACTGTTGGGGCATCAAACGACCTCCAAATGGAACGAAATTTGATAGGCGGTCTAACTGTGATGTACCAAGACCACTCGTCAACTCTCATCCCATTCCGAGAACGTCTTACTATGGCTCACAAAACAAGACTAGAAGGTGCAACGGGTGCATGCGAGTGTGGTTGGGCTCGAACGGACAACAAAGAGAACTAGGGGAACCCGAACGGATGCAAGTTTTGAAAGATATGCAGATAAAATGCACATGATGACATGGCAAAGTGTAACACGCAAGCAAATGACATGGCAACGACAGCGAATAACTGGAAGACACCTGGCGCATCAGACTCGGGGCGTTACAGTACACCTTCTACCACAGATCCTAAGGCAAGATCTTTGTTGCCAAAAATGGAACCTTTCCAGAGAAGGAGTTTCTCTCAAAAGAAGTGAGTGGGAGGAAAGTGGAACTTGATGAGGTAATTGTACCTTCTCTCAATTTGCAAAGTAGCTCATTCGAGAAGTCCGTTCCCGTGATGCCTACACTAACTAGAGAGGAAGTTAATGATAATGATCATGAAACTTTAGATCAAGTTACTACAGAACCTCGTGGGTCAACCAGAGCACGATCCGCACCAGAGTGGTATGGTAATCCTGCTCTGGAAGTCATGTTACTTGACCATGACGAACCTAAAAACTATGAAGAAGCTATGATGAGCCCAGATTCTAATAAATGGCTTGAGGTCATGAAATCTGAGATAGGATCCATGTATGAGAACAAAGTGTGGAATTTGGTGGATTTGCCCGATGATCGGCGACCCATAGAGAATAAATGGATCTTCAAGAAAAAGGCTGACGCTGATGGTAATGTTACTGTCTATAAAGCTCGACTTGTTGCAAAAGGTTTTCGACAAGTTGAAGGAGTTGACTATGATGAGACTTTCTCACCTGTAGCGATGCTTAAGTCTGTCCGAATCATGTTAGCAATTACCGCATTTTATGATTATGAAATCTGGCGAATGGACGTCAAAGCTGCATTCCTTAATGGATTTCTTAAAGAAGAATTGTATAAGATGCAACCAGAAGGTTTTGTCAATCCTAAAGGTGCTAACATAGTGTGCAAGCTCCAGCGATCCATTTATGGACTGGTGCAAGCATCTCAGAGTTGGAATATACGCTCTGATGAGGTGATCAAAGCATATGGTTTTATACAAACTTTTGGAGAAGCCTGTATTTACAAGAAAGTGAGTGGGAGTTCTATAGAATTTCTAATATTATATGTGGATGACATAGAATTTCTGGATAGCATAAAAGGATACTTGAATAAAAGTTTTTCAATGAAAGACCTCAGTGAAGTTGCTTATATATTGGGCATCAATATCTATAGAGATAGATCAAGACGCTTGATAGGACTTTCACAAAGCACATACCTTGATAAAGTTTTAAAGAAGTTCAAAATGGATCAGTCAAAGAAAGGGTTCTTGCCTGTGTTACAAAGTGTGAAGTTGAGTCAGACCCAATGTTGATAGAGAGAAAATTAAAGTCATTACCTATGCCTCAGCCATAGGTTCTATCATGTATGCTATGCTATGTACCGGACCTGATGTGTGCATTGCTATAAGTTTAGCAGGGAGGTACCAAAGTAATCCAGGGGTGGATCACTGGACAGCGGTCAAGAACATCCTAAAGTACCTGAAAAGGACTAGGGACATGTTTCTCGTTTATGGAGGTGACAAAGAGCTCATCGTAAATGGTTACGTTGATGATAGCTTTGGCACTAATCCGGATGACTCTAAGTCACAAACCGGATACATATTTATTTTGAATGGTGGAGTTGTTAGTTGGTGCAGTTCCAAGCAGAGCATCGTGGCGGGATCTACGTGTGAAGCGGAATATAGATGCTTCGGAAGCAGCAAATGAAGGAGTCTGGATGAAAGAGTTCATATCCGATTTAGGTGTAATACCTAGTGCATCGGGTCCAATGAAAATCTTTTGTGACAATACTGGAGCAATTGCATTGGCGAAGGAATCCAGATTTCACAAAAAGACCAAACACATCAAGAGACGCTTCAACTCCATTCGCGACCTAGTCAAGGAGGGAGACATAGAGATTCGCAAAATCCATACGGATCTGAATGTGGCAGACCCGTTGACTAAGCCTCTTCCACGAGCAAAACATGATCAGCACCAAGACTCCATGGGTGTTAGAATCATTACTTTGTAATCTAGATTATTGACTCTGGTGCAAGTGGGAGACTGAAGGAAATATGCCCTAGAGGCAATAATAAAGTTGTTATTTTATATTTCCTTATTCATGATAAATGTTTATTATTCATGCTAGAATTGTATTAACCGAAAACTTAATACATGTGTGAATACACAGACGAAACACCGAGTCCCTAGTATGCCTCTACTTGACTAGCTCGTTAATCAAAGTTGGTTAAGTTTCCTAGCCATAGACATGTGTTTTCATTTGATGAACGAGATCACATCATTAGGAGAATGATGTGATGGACAAGACCCATTAGTTAGCTTAGCATAATGATCGTTCAGTTTTATTGCTACGGCTTTCTTCATGTCAAATACATATTCCTCCTACTATGAGATTATGCAACTCCCAGATACCGGAGGAATGCCTTGTGTGCTATCAAATGTCACAATGTAACTGGGTGATCATAAAGATGCTCTACAGGTATCTCTGAAGGTGTTTGTTGGGTTGGCATAGATCGATATTAGGATTTGTCACTCCGAGTATCGGAGAGGTATCTCTGGGCCCTCTCGGTAATTCACATCATAAGAAGCCTTGCAAGCAATGTGAATAAGGAGTTAGTTGCCGGATGATGCATTACGGAACGAGTAAAGAGACTTGCCGGTAACGAGATTGAACTAGGTATGAAGATACCGACGATCGAATCTCAGGCAAGTAAAATACCGATGACAAAGGGAATAACGTATGTTATCATAATGGTTCAACTAATAAAGATCTTCGTAGAATATGTGGGAGCCAATATGAGCATACAGGTTCCGTATTTGTTATTGACCGAGAGGTGTCTCGGTCATGTCTACATAGTTCTTGAACCCGTAGGGTCCGCACGCTTAACGTTTGATGACGATTTGTATTATATGAGTTATGTGATTTGGTGACCGAATGTTGTTCGGAGTCTCAGATGAGATCACGGACATGAAGAGGAGTCTTTAAATGGTCGGGAGGTAAAGATTGATATATTGGATGATAGTATCCGGACACCGGAAGTGTTCGGGAATGTATCGGGTACATATTGGAGTACCGGGAGGGTTACCGGAACCCCTCAGGGGAAGATATGGGCCATAGGAGGGAGGCACACAAGCCCACAAAGGGGTTGCGCCCCCCCCCCCCCCAGGGAAGGAGGCCGAATAGGATTAGGAAGAGGGGCGGCGCCCCCCTCTTTCCTTCTCCCCCTCCCGTAAAAGGAAAGGGGGTGAATCCTACTAGGAGACCAAGTAGGATTCCTCCTACTTGGGCCCGCCTAGGTCTGGATCCCTCCCCCTCCCTCCTTTATATACGTGGGGAGGGGGCGCCTAGAACACACATCAATTGTTCCTAGCCGTGTGCGCCCCCCCCCCCCTCCACAGTTTACGCCTATGGTCATATTCTCGCAGTGCTTAGGTGAAGCCCTGCGTGAATCACTTCACCATCACCGTCACCACGCCGCCGTGCTGACGGAACTCATGTACTTCCTCGACACTCTGTTGGATCAAGAGCTCGAGGGACGTCATCGCGCTGAACATGTGCAGAACTCGGAGGTGCCGTATGTTCGGTACTTGATCGGTCGGAACGAGAAGAAGTTCGACTACATCAACCGCGTTACGCAAACGCTTCCGATTTTGGTCTACGAGGGTACGTGGACACACTCTCCCCCTCTCATTGCTATGCATCTCCTAGATAGATCTTGCGTGAGCGTAGGAATATTTTTGAAATTGCATGCTATATTTCCCAACAATACAGATCATTGCCTTGGATATCGTCATAATTATTCGATCTTCTATCAATTACCCAACAGTAATTTGTTTACCCACCGTATGCTATTTTCTCAAGAGAAGCCACTAGTGAAATCTACGGGCCCCGGGTCTATTCTTTATCATATTTGCTTTGAGATCTATTTTTATTTGCTTTTGTTTTCAGGTCTATTATTTCGAGAACCCAAAAATACCTTGCTGCACTTTTTTATTACTTATTTTATTTCGCGTTTTTTCGAGATCTATTTATCTAATCTACAAAATTTTATCCCGTCAACTTGACAATTTTTGGCACCATTACCCGTAGAGGGATTGACAACTCCTCATAAGCATCGTGTTGCAAGTATTTGTTCTTAGTGTGCAGGTACCATTTACATAGTGTTGTTTGGTTCTCCTACTGGATTGATACCTTGGTTTCATAACTGAGGGAAATACCTACCGTAGTTGTACTGCATCATCCCTTCCTCTTTGGGGAAATACTGATGTAGTTCAAGTGACATCAGGTAGCCTATATGGTGTAATAAGTGTTGAAGCTATATGATGTTCTACTATGATGTATTTCAATTATGAAATCATGTTTCCGTAATACGGAATGAAATATGTTGTGTGCTTAATATGAAATGTCAATTTGATTAATAAATGGATTATTAATAATAGGTCAATTAGCCTGCTTATTGATTTTTTTCTATTGCAAACGGTTATTGAGACAACACCATGGGCGATGACCTCAGAAAACCCACACAGTTTCTAGCAAGAAAACGTGTTGGATCAATGAACAAACACACACGACTTCCTCTTGAAAATTGTTTGCAATAGGCCGCCTTGCACAAATGTTTTCACATAAAAAGTGTGTGTGATGGACAGCCTATGCCACACAGTTTCTTCTAGGCACCGTGCGTGATGCATTCAATAATGCAAATGATAAAATTGTTAATATCGTCTGCAATGGCAACGCTATCACAAACGATTTGATGGGCAAAATTATGTGTGATGTACATGCGAACGAAAACATTTGTCTGGGATTCATCGTGTGGGATGTACATACGAACAGAAACATATTAGTTGGATTGACTATGTGGGATGTACATATGAATCGAAATGTATTCCTTAGATTGATTGTGTGGGATGTACATATGAACGGAAACATATGGCTTGGATTCACTGTGTGAGATGTACTTATGGACGAAAATGGTTGGGCATGTATAACTGTTTGCAATGGCTCGCCCGATCGCACACGAGCTCTTTTTGCCCCGCATGTGTGACCGAAGGGCCTGTCCCCGACGGTTTCTAGGTCGCCTAGGAAGGACCCCACCACACACTATCGCACACACTCACAAGGCGACGGTTTTAAACTCCATCATGGAAAGGGGGTAAAAATCGTTTGTATAGCAGGGTGCTGCACCAGTAACCCTTTAGTGAGAAAGGAAACCACTTAAGGATATAGTAGTAACGAATTTTTATTCTCATGAGCAAATAGGGTGGCTATATCATTTAATTTAGTAAGATGTGCCACAACAATTTCATTTTCATAACCAGGAAAAGGATCAGATTCAACTAAACTAATTAACTCGTGATCGACAGAAAATTCATAATCCTTATCAGTAACAAAGCTTGGAGAAGTAGCAAATTTAGGATCATATTTCATTCTCTCCATCATAGATTTTTCTTTGAGCTTACTCAGTAATCTCTTAATATCATCTCTATCATTACAAGCAAGAAATTCTCTAGCTATATCCCCATCCATAGCATAACCCTCAGGTATATTAGGCATTTCAACTCTAGGAGATCTAGGCATGATAGGTGAATCATAATTTTCATTAGTTTCAATAGTTTCAAGTTATTTAGCTTTAGCAAGTCGTTCATCAAGAAATCCACCTAGCGGCACAGTTTCCTTAAGCAGAGTACCAGCATCATTCATAGCAGAAGTGGCATCATCAATTACTTGTGGCATATTAGATTGAGTCGCAGGTGGTGGTGCCGCAAGCCTACTCAAAACAGAAGGTGAATCAAGTGCAGAGTGTGATGGCAGTTCCTTACCTCCCCACATCTTAGAGGGTACGATCTTGGTTCTAGTGTCTTTCAGATTCTTCATAGTGATCAATAGATATAATTCCCAAGTGACTCAACAAATAGAGCTATGGTCCCCGGCAATGGCGCAAGAAAAAGTTCTTCATAACCTATAAGTATAGGGATCGCAACAGTTTTCGAGGTACTCCCTCCGTTCCAAAACAGATGACTCAACTTTGTACAATGACTCAACTTTGTACAAAGTTAGTACAAAGTTGAGTCATCTAGTACAAAGTTGAGTCATCTATTTTGGAACGGAGGGAGTAGTATTTAACCCAAATATATTGATTCGACACAAGGGGAGGCAAAGAATATTTGCAAGAATTAGCAGTTGAGTTGTCGATTCAACCACACCTAGAGAAATAAATATCTGCAGCAAAGTGTTTAGTTGCACAATAATATGATAGTTTGATAGCGGTGGTAACAGTAGCAATAGTAATGATAACAGTAACAGTAGTGGTTTTGTAGTGATTGTAACAGCACAACCAACGAAAGTAACTTAACAAAGATGAGTATGCGAAAAGCGTAGGCATTTGATTAGTGATGGATATTTATGTTGGATGACATTCATCATATAACAGTCACAACCTAGAGCGATACACAGTAGCTCCAATTCATCAATGTAATGTAGGCATGTATTCCGTATATAGTCATACGTGCTTATAATAAGAACTTGCATGACATCTTTTGTCCTACGCTCCCATGGCAGTGGGGTCCACAAGGAAATCTAAGTGATATTAAGGCCTCCTTTTAATAGAGAGCCAGAAAAAAGCATTAACACATAGTGAATACATTAATTCTTCAAACTACGGTAATCACAGGAAAGAATCCCAATTATATTCAGATCTGAAATCATGGCACCTGGGCCCTAGTGACAAGCATTAAGCATAGCAAAGTCATAGCAACATCAATCTCAGAACATAGTGGATACTAGGGATCAAGCCTTAACAAATTGACTCGATTACATGACAAATCTCATCCAACTCCATCACCGTCCAGCAAGCCTACAAAAGAATTACTCACTCCCAGCGGTAAGCATCATGAAATTGGTGATGGATAAGGGTTGGTGATGATGATGGCGACAAATCCCCCTCTCCGGAGCCCCGAACGGACTCCAAATCAGCCCTCCAATGAAGAACAGGAGGTGGCGGCGGCTCCATATCGTAAAACGTGATGAAACTTCTCTTATTTTTTCTCAGGAAAAAGGAATTTATAGGCCTGAGATTAGGGTCTCCGGAGCCACGTTGGCCCTCAAGGTAACAGGGTGCGCCTAGGGGACGGTCGCGCCCTGTTGCCTTGTGGGCAACTGGTGGCCCCCCTCGGTGGATCTTTGCTCCAGTATTTTTTATATATTCTATAAAAAATCTCCAAATTTTTTTGTCCAATTCTGAGAACTTATATTTCTGCACAAAAAACAACACCATGGTAGTTCTGCTAAAACTGCGTCAGTCTAGGTTACTTTCATTCAAATCATGCAAATTGGAGTCCCAAACAAGAGCAGAAGTGTTTGGAAAAGTAGATACGACGGAGACGTATCACCAAACCACGCGCACGCCTCCTCCCGGAAACATTTAGCATGTGAGCAATGAATCAAAGCATGGTCCATAGATAAACAAACTTTGCAGTGACCAATGTGTGCAATATGACGATGCTTAAGAGTGCTTTGATCCTGGAGAATGCCACGAAGAACACTCCACCAAAACACTCTTACTTTCGAAATGAGTTTAGTTTCCGTAACTGATGATCGTTCCCTAAGGTCCTGGTAGCCGTCCCTTCCTCTAGGGCAAATCGCTCTTTTTCAGTCATTAGAGCACGGTACGTCGTATTCATAGTGTAGTTGCCAGATTTGTCAAATGCCCAAGCAAGGGAATCCTCACCCCCTCCCTGCCGAATGGGGATGTTAAGAATAGCCTCGGCATCTAGGGCAATGAAAGTATTTCTAATCACATCTTATTGCTAGGACCAGTTATCTGAATCAATAAGATCATACACATTTTCAATGTTTGTGTTTGGTGGCTTCAAGAGTGGGGACATAGACATTGTCCCTCAAAACCACTTATCATTCCACACTGGTATGGTACTACCCCAATCCTTAGCGCCTCTCTTCCTGCAATGATCATCTTCCATGTGGATGAGGCTGACTTGGGGGCGGATGCTTGCATGAAATCAGTGTCACGAAAGTATAGGCCTTTCAAAACACTTGTACGGAAGGAGTTCTGATTTGTCAAAAACCGCCATCCATGATTTCCCAACATTGCAAGGTTAAATTGGTGTAGGTCTCAGAAACCCATACCACCATAGCACTTGGGTGTAGCTAACTCTTTCCATGACACCCAATGCATAGATTTCTTGTCAAGAAAACTACTCCTGAAATATTTTGTCATGGGAGAAGTAAAACTCTTACAAACCTTCAGTGTAAACAAAAAGGTACTAATTGGGTAAGTAGAAATAGCTTGAACAACATATTTCAAAAGTGTCTCACGTCCTGCACAAGCTAGCAGCTTTTTCGATCACCGCTGAATTTCTCCACGAGCTCTTTCACTGATGTGATCAAAAGTCCCACTTGCAATACGCCCCACAGCTGTGGGCAGCCCGAGATATTTCTCACTGAATGCCTCCACCTGGATGTTTAGTGTCACCATCAAGGCTTGCTTCAAAGAATCAGGTGTGTTAGTAATAAAGAAAATAGAACTTTTATCATGATGAACATGCTGATCTGAAGCATCCCCATAGATTCTTAATATCTCATTCAGCCTAAGAGCACTCTGGTCTTTTGGATTGATGAAGATACATCTATCATCTGTAAATAGTAGATGGGTGACCCACGGTGATCTATAGTTGACTCTCGGACCTCTGTCAATAGTACCTCCATTGTAGAACTTCAACAACGAGGAAAAACCTTTCGCATAAAGCAAGAACAAATATGGCGAGATAAAATCGCCTCATCGGAGCCCCCTGGATGGGGTATTAAAATGGTAGGACCTCACCATTTACTTGAACCAAGAAGCGGACTGATGATACACACTTCATAATGAATCTGACAAAAACCATACCATACCCAATCTTGGACAGTACGGCTTCAAGATAGTGCCACTCAACACGGTCGTGGGCCTTCATCATGTCTAGTTTAACCGCGCAAGAATAATTTTTCCCTTCTTCCTCCTCTTCATAGTGCGTACACTTTAATACGCAACTAATACAGTGTCATTGATGAGACGGCCGGGAACAAAAACATTATGTTCTTGACTAATTGGCTCATCCATAATGCATATCATGCGATTGGTAATCGATTTCCTCACAATCTTGTAGTGGGTTGGACATAGAGCAATAGGATGATATTAAGATAATGGACTGGGGGTGTCTTACCTTTGGGATAGGTGCAATAGAAGTGTCATTCAAACTAGAAGGTAGCTCCCCGCCATTAAGGAATTCCAAAATTGCTCGGCTTACATTATCACCCAAGAGATCCTAGTGACGTTGATAAAACCCCGTGGTATACCCATCAACACCAGGGCCCCTCGACGGTGCCATTTGGAAGAGTGCGCTCTTGACCTCTACTGTGGTATATAGTAAGCTCCGCGTTCATATCTGGGGAGACTTTGGCAGGAACGTGAATGAGCAACTCACTAGCATCAGCAAAGCCTTGTGACTGGTACAAGTGCTTATACAACATCTGTACTTCATCTTTATCCTCATTTTCATCCACACAAACCAAACCATCAGTCCTTAACAGACCTTGTATTTTGTTCATTCTCTTATGTTGTTTAGCTTACGCCTGGAAATAGGAAGTGTTACGATCTCCCCCGTGAAGCCACGGTACGTGTGATCGCTGCTGGAACCACACCTCCTCTTGGTGTAGTGCCTCTTTTAGTTTCTTAACCATGCTCTTCTCCTCCTTTGAGGGACCACGTCCAATTGAGTGACATCGGATCTGATCAAGCTTCTTCTGAAGCTGTCTCACTTTCCTTGTCAAGCATCCAAACTCCCTGGATCCCTAGGGTTCCAGTGTCACTTGAAGTTCCCCCAGCGTCGTGGCAATGCCTTGCAGCCCGGGATCATGGTGTATGCCTCGCCAAGTTTCAGCCACCAGGCGATCATAATTAGTGTGTGTTTGCCAAACATTCTCATACCTAAATTGCTTCTTGGCCCTTGGTGCCTAATTGATAGATTTTCCCTGACTTCTGCAACAACAAAGCAATGGTCGAATTCTACCGACGAGATATCTCACCCTTATGTGCTGGAATTGTTATCAGAATTCTTCATTAGCAAAATCTCGATCCAGCCTTGCTTTCATGTTAGCCACTCCAGATTGACGATTGTCTCGTGTATAACTTGTTCCAGACCAACCCAAATCCTGGAAGGAAATCTCATCCGTGACCTCCCTAAAAGTTCTCACTTGACTCTTAGGGCGAGCAGCCCTGCTGAAGTGCTCGTTGTAGTACAAAGTCTTGTTGAAATCTCTCATACACAACCATGCGGCATGTGGTATGGCATTCAGAGTATGCAAGACCGCCAGCTGTGGTGTCTATCTTCGGCATGTGGTGCTCCATAAAACCGGTAAACCTCCACACATGAGAGTTTTGAATTTTATTACGAACCAAAACATCAATGTGAAAAGGACTGGAATTTTGAAGTTCAGCAGAAAAATCCTGAGACCAAAAAAGACCAATGCCGCCACTAAGGCCGACATTGTCTATAGCAAAACATACACCAAAACCTAAATTATTCTATAAATCCTCTACTCTCTTTGCTTTAATTTTTGTTTCCATTATGAAGAGCAGAGCAGGGCCTTCCAGCCTCACAATGTTGCGAAGCTCTCGAACTGCCTCGGGGTTCCCAAGCCCCCGGCGGTTCCAACTGATACAACTCATTGGGACGGGCAGGTCCGCGCCGCGGTCTCTGCCAAATTTTCTGGAGTAGGTTTCTTCTTCTTAGGATCACGGACAAATTCATCCCCCCCTAGTGCTTGTTGTCATTGTATCAATCTTATTCAGACTAGTCCCACCATCAACAGCCTTAGGTCCTCCATCAGTAAGCATCAAGGTAGATTTTGCCACGGGCCGGTAGACTTTTTTTTGAAAAATATCGAGACTTTATTCATTAGATATAAGAAGTACATCGTTCATGAGGATCATTACAATCTCATCTACAGGTTCCTCAAACCAGACAGAAGTCAAAGAAAATCTAGCTAATTTAGCAAGCTCATGAGCTACTTTATTTGCTTCTCTATTACAATGTTCGAATCTAGTAATACTAAAATCACAAGCGTAATGAAAACAATCGTCGAAGATTGCTGCTGTCGTGCCCGCTAATTGTCCTCCATCCTGCATAGTATAAATTACCTCCAGGTTATCTGAGTTAATAATAGGGATAATTAGATTTATGCCCCTAGTTGTGTCCCACTCATCTGTTTTACCCCTAATTCCCAAAAGTCACCGGTTCTGTCCAAGTCACTTTGCTCCTCTTATGCTTTTGCCCTTTGACCATTTGACCGTCAGTTTGAAAACTTCATAACTAATTCATACTAAATCAGAAAAATGCAAATAAGATACCAAAATGTTAAGAAAAACATGACCTATATGTGAGTGTCATTTTCATTCATGAAAATAGTGTTGGAAAGTGCCCAACCAAGTTTTAGCTCTTATGCTACCACCATGAATAGTAAAATCTAAAGAAGTTCAAAAAAATTCAAAAAAATTTGGTGGCAAAGAACGACAAATGTTTTAAGTGCCTGCCAAGTTTCATCAGGGAATAACATTCATGGAAGTCGTGGCAAAAAAATAATCTATTTTGGAGTGCTGATTGTTTTTTTTTTGCGACGGCACCCACGAATGTTATTCCCTGATGAAACTTGGCAGGCACTTGAAACATTTTTCATTCTTTGCCACCAAATTTTTTTTGAATTTTTTTGAACTTTTTTAGATTTTACTATTCATGGTGGTAGCAAAAGAGCTAAAACTCGGTTGGGCACTTTCCAACACTTTTTTCATGAATGCAAATGACACTCACATATAGGTCATGTTTTTCTGAACATTTTGGTATCTTATTTGCATTTTTCTGATTTAGTATGAATTAGTTATGAAGTTTTCAAACTGACGGTCAAGCGGTCAAAGGGCAAAAGCATAAGAGGAGCAAAGTGACTTGGACAGAACCGGTGACTTTTGGGAATTAGGGGTAAAACAGACGAGTGGGACACAACTAGGGGCATAAATCTAATTATCCCATAATAATAAGGCGATTACATCCCGCCCTTTGCGCCAGAGTTAAACCAAACTTGAGAGCAAGAGCTTCCGCCACTAGCACATCTGCGCAGTAATCGATCTTCTCATTCCCTCCAGCAATAAACCTGCCTTTGTCGTCTCTCAGGACCGCCCCCATCGTTCCCCTAAGCATATCATGGTCAAAAGAAGCATCAACATTAAGTTTCATGAAACCTCTAGGGGGACAGGACCATCCTTCCTTCTTAATGGTAGCCTTGGGCGATGAAGCATTGACAAAGTTTGTGGTAAGTGCTAAAACACCCATTGAAATCTGCAAGGCATTTTGGGTTGTCTCCTTATGCACTAACTTCCGTCTTTCCCACCATAAATACCATGTTGAGACAGCAATCATCTCACGCACATTGTGGTGACCTATCATCCTCAATTCTTGGTCCGGGAGAAGTAGTAAGTACTCCAACACCGCCTCTCCAGCATGGTCTACCTCGCACGCTTTATCGATAATATCAATTATCCCTAGCCTTTTCCAAACCTCCTTTGCTTTCCTACAACGGAAAAACATATGTTTTGTATCTTCTAAGCCCTCTGAGCAAGTGGGGTAAGTGGGCGAAACCTTCATATGTCTATTAGCAAGTGTAACCCGGCATGGGAGAGTTCCATGAAGCGTACGCCATATAAAAATTTTCACTTTTGCCGGGCAAGATAACTTCCATATCTTACTCCAAATAGGGTTAACTATGGTTCGCCCATTCCATTGGAGTATTTTAATTTGTTACCATACTGATTTTCCTACTCGATGGAATATGCTGACCGAACCAAGAACATTCCATTTTTTGTATAGCTCCAAGCAATAAAATCTGGCATATCATATTGCGAGAGTGGAATTGAAAGAATCCGTTGTATATCGATGGGCCACATAGTTTGTTTGATGAGTTCTTCATCCCAATTATTGGACACAGGATCAATGAGATCACCTACCTTGGTTAACAGATGTCCCCCCTTCGGCGCTACAATTCTCCTATTAGCACAGTTTGAGATCCAAGCATCTTCCCAAATATTTATTTTTTGTCCGTTCCCCACTCGCCAGATATAGCCTCTTTTCAGGGTAACGATGCCTGCCATAATACTCTGCCATGTAAAAGAAGAGCCTTTCCTTTGTTTAGCGTTCATCAAGTCACCATCAGGGTAGTACTTTGCCCTTAAGATAGAAGCACACAAAGAATCAGGGTTATCCAGAAGACGCCACGCTTGTTTAGCGAGCAACGCCAAGTTGAAATAATGAATATCACGAAATCCCATGCCTCCTTGATTTTTAGGAACACACATTTTCCACCAGGACATCCAATGCATCCTTTTCTGGTTCTCCTCGTCTCCCCACCAGAAATGCACTATCGCGTCAATGATTCCTTTACAAATTTTTTTAGGAATTTTAAAGACCGACATTGCATAGGTGGGTATGGCTTGGATCACAGCCTTGAGCAGGATTTCCTTCCCCCCGGTGGACAACAATTTCTCCTTCCAGCCATTGATTTTCTTAATAATTTGTTCAATCAAAATTGGAAACAGTCTGTTTTATCCATCCCCACATTTGCTGGCAGGCCCAAATGTTTATCAGTAAGAGCCTCCGTCATTATATTCAGTGTTGTACATAATTGTGCTCTAATCTCCACCTTCGTATTGGGGCTAAAGAAAATGCTGGATTTTTCAACACTTACCAATTGTCCTGATGCCTTACAGTATAGATCAAGCGCTGCTTTTAGAGCTTCTGCACTGTGTTGGTTTGCTTTCATAAGAATCAAAGAATCATCTGCAAATAGGAGATTTGTGATAGGTGGGGCATCTCTACAGACTTTTACACCTGAGATAGTTCCAATTTCCTCTGCGTGTATGAGTAAAGCATTCAGACCCTCAGTACATAACAAGAAAAGGTATGGCGACAACGGGTCTCCCTGTCTCAACCCCCTTGTGGGCTTGAAACTCTCACTTTGCTCTCCATTTATCCTAACCTTGTACTCAACTGTTGAGACACATTGCATAATAAAGTTCACCCATTCTTGTCGAAAACCCAATCTCAACATAATTTCCTTCAAAAAAGACCACTCAACTCTATCATAAGCTTTGTGCATATCCAGTTTTATCGCGAAGATGCCTTCTTTACCTTCTCTTTTGTTCTTGATTGTGTGGAAACACTCATAGGCTACTAAAATATTATCTGTTATCAATCTGCCAGGCACAAAGGCACTTTGAGTGATAGAGGCAAAGGTGTCCCGTCTTTCGATGAGATGATGGATATCGCTTTGGTGGAAGTCGACTTTGACGATCCGACTACGAACGTGTGAGGACGTCGCGCCTTAGCAATCGCTAAACCAACTCCGAGAGGTTATTGACCATGCCGGAGCACGATCAACCTGACCACGAGGGTCTGTTTCCTGCGAGCAAACGAAGAACAAGCAAGAAACTGAGATTGCAATCTGGATATTGCGAATATAAGATGAAAAGCTTTATTGATCAAGGTGGGGTTCTGTGACGCCTTTGTCTGGTCGTTGAACACAAACGAAGTACGCGAAGTTGCAGCTATGGCGAACTTTGATCTAAACAAAACCCAAAGTCTAAACGGTGCCCTAAGGGCTGTATATATGGAGGAAGAGGGGGTGAATTTCGTGGCCCTTGGTGGAGGGGTCCGAAACTAACCCTATCTCTTGTTTCCCCACACATACGGACTCTAAAAATAGCCTATACTTATGTATTTTGAAATTACATGGGCCTAGCCCAATATAAGGTGATGCAGCACCTAGAATAGCCTCTGGACGAAATTTATGAAGTGGCATCTTGTATATTTCGTCCAAGGCTTCATGCACTCATTATGGTGGCTTCAAAGTCCTGAAATCATCACTTGTAACTCCGTTCTTGTCCCCCTTGCGCATGCCATCATCTCCATGCTTGTTCTTGCTCCAATGTTCATCCTTCTCCAAGCTAGGCCCTTCATTTGTAAGCAAAACAAATGTATCCAATTTAGGCAGCATCATATTCTCATGAACATTAGAATCATTACCAAGAAAGGAAAGTACCTGGTAATTTAGTTGGCGTGCGCGAGCTCTAGTAATTGGTCCAGTATGTATAGCAGCAGGGGATGTGGGTGTAACAATGGTATTGATGTCCTCATCATCCTCCCCTTCTTGAAATGAAGTCGTCCTCGACGGAAGTTCATCTTCCTCACCCAAATATGGCTTCAAATCTGCAATGTTAAAAGTGGGACTAACCCCAAAATCTGCAGGCAGCTCAAGTTTATATGCATTATCATTTACTTTCTCCAACACCTTAAAGGGACCAGCAGCACGTGGCATTAGCTTTGATTTGCGCAAATCAGGAAATCTATCCTTACGCAAATGTAACCAAACAAGATCTCCAGGTGCAAACACAACATGTTTTCTACCCTTATCTCCAGCAAGTTTATATTTAGCATTCATACGCTCAATGTTTTCCTTAGTTAACTCATGCATTTTTAAAATCAATTCAGCACGTTCTTTAGCATCAAAATTAACCTTCTCCGAAGATGGAAGAGGCAACAAATCAATAGGTGCACGAGGTAGGAAACCATACACAACTTCAAAAGGGCACATCTTAGTAGTAGAATGCAATGAATGATTATAAGAAAATTCAATATGAGGCAAGCATTCCTCCCACATTTTCTTATTATTCTTTAGAACAGCCCTAAGCATAGTAGACAATGTTCTATTGACTACTTCAGTTTGTCCATCAGTTTGGGGGTGACAAGTAGTACTAAAAAGCAGTTTAGTCCCCGACTTAGCCCATAAACATCTCCAAAAGTAGCTAAGAAATTTAGTATCACGATCTGAAACAATAGTATTTGGCACACCATGCAAGCGAATAATTTCACGAAAGAACAAATCAGCAACATTAACAGCATCATCGCTTTTATGACATGGTATAAAGTGTGCCATTTTCGAGAATCTATCCACGACAACAAATATGCTATCCCTCCCCTTCTTCGTTCTAGGTAAACCTAAGACAAAGTCCATAGATATATCCTCCCAAGGAACACTAGGTACAGGCAAAGGCATATATAAACCATGAGGATTGAGTCGTGACTTAGCTTTTTGACATGTAGTGCAGCGAGCAATAAAACGCTCAACATCCCGTCTCATCTTTGGCCAAAAGAAATGTGCAGCAAGTACGTCCTCCGTCTTTTTCACGCCAAAGTGTCCCATTAGTCCTCCTCCATGCGCCTCCTGCAACAACAAAAGATGAACGAAGCTAGCTGGAATGCATAGCTTGTTAGCACGGAACACAAATCCATCATTAACACAAACTTGTTCCATGTTCTTCCTTCTTTACAATTCTGCAATACATCTTTAAAATAAGCATCATGCACATATTGATCTTTGATGGTCTCCAAACCAAATATTTTGAAGTCAAGTTGTGAAAGCATAGTATAGCGACGAGACAATGCATCAGCAATAACATTTTCTTTACCCTTCTTGTGTTTAATGACATAAGGGAAAGTCTCAATGAATTCAACCCATTTAGCATGTCTACGATTCAGTTTAGCTTGACTTTTAATATGTTTCAAAGATTCATGATCAGAATGTATAACAAATTCTCTGGGCCATAAATAATGTTGCCATGTTTCTAAAGTCCGAACAAGAGCATATAATTCTTTAACATAAGTAGAATAATTCAGACTAGGCCCACTCAATTTTTTAGAAAAGTATGCAACAGGTTTGCCATCTTGTAATAACACACCTCCTAATCCAATTCCACTAGCATCACATTCAAGCTCAAAAGTCTTATTAAAATCAGGAAGTTGGAGTAAAGGAGCATGTGTCAACTTATCTTTCAATACCGTGAAGGCTTCTTCCTGTGCAGTACCCCAAACAAAAGGCACATCCTTCTTTGTAAGCTCATTGAGAGGTGCAACAATGGTGCTGAAATCTCTCACAAAACGCCTATAGAAACCAGCGAGGCCAAGAAAACTCCTCACTTGTGTGACCGTTTTGGGCTGCGGCCAACTCTCAATAGCGTCAATCTTGGCTTTATCAACTTCAATTCCCTGTGGAGTAACAACATAACCAAGAAAAGACACTCGGTCGGTGCAAAAGGTGCACTTCCCAAGGTTACCAAACAAACGTGCATCACGTAGAGCAATAAAAACAGCACGTAAATGTTCCAAATGTTCCTCCAAAGATCTGCTATAAATCAATATGTCATCAAAGTAAACTACCACAAATCGTCCAATGAAAGCACGTAAAACTTCGTTCATTAATCTCATGAAAGTACTAGGTGCATTAGTTAACCCAAAAGGCATGACTAACCACTCATATAATCCAAACTTAGTTTTAAATGTTGTTTTCCATTCATCCCCCAATTTCATACGAATTTGATGGTATCCACTATGCAAATCAACTTTGGAGAATATTATAGAGCCACTCAATTCATCAAGCATATCATCTAGCCTAGGAATAGGATGACGATAACAAATAGTAATATTATTAATGCCTCTACAATCAACACACATACATGATGTACCATCCTTTTTCGGCACTAGAATAATAGGAACAGCACAAGGACTAAGGGACTCGCGTATATAACCTTTGTCGAGCAGCTCTTGTACTTGATGCATAATCTCCTTCGTCTCCTCTGGATTGGTACGGTATGGTGCACGGTTTGGCAGTGAAGCACCGGGAATTAAGTCAATCTGATGCTCAATCCCTCGAATAGGCGGTAATCCCAGTGGCACGTCTTGTGGAAAGACGTCAGCGAACTCCTGCAAAATGTTAGTGACAGCAGGAGGCAAAGAGGAAGGCACGTCCTCGAATGAAAATAATGCCTCTTTGCACACAAAAGCATAACAAACAGATTTGCTGAAATCTAGCTCATCAATATCAGATTTGGTGGCAAATAAACATGCACTTTTCAATTTTATTTCAGAAGCAACACTAGATGGTTTATTATTAGGCTTCATTTGTTGCCCAAACTCTTTTGCCACAATCTGATTTTCGCTCTTATTCTTCTCCTGTTTTGCTTTATTAGCTCTATTAATATCATCTTTCAAAATAGAATCTGGAGTCATAGGAAGCAAAGTAATATTTTTATCCTTATGAACAAGAGTATACTAATTTTTTCTACCATGGTGTACAGAATTTTTATCAAATTGCCATGGTCTACCAAGTAATAAGGAACATGCTTGCATAGGTACCACATCACAATCAACATAATCAGCATATGTAGAGATACTAAAATGCACACGAACAGTACGTGTTACCTTAACCTTGCCGCTGTTGTTGAACCATTGGATGTAATAAGGATGTGGATGTGGTCTTGTGGTGAGAGAAAGCCTCTCCACCATCTCCATGCTAGCCAAGTTGTTGCAGCTCCCTCCGTCTATGATGATGCGCACAGAACGTTCCTTCACAACTCCCTTGGTATGGAACAAATTGTGCCTCTGATTTTGCTCAGCTTGTGTGACCTGCACACTCAAAACACGTTGAGCAACTAAACATTCATACCTGTCAGCGTCTTCAGGAGCCATGTATTGCGTCTCATGATCAGAATCATCTCCACCGTGTTCTTCACGTGTAATAAGAGCCAACGTCTCCTCATCATAGTCACTAGCGGACTCATACCCACCATCCTCAGTAGCAATCATCACACGCTGAGATTTGCATTCTCTCGCATAATGACCTCTTCCCTTACAACGACGACAAATAATATCACTGGTGTGCCCAGTTGATGCCATGGAAGAAGAAGAGCTCTGTGTAGGCCCGGCAGGTGCGCTCTTGGCAGATAGTGGAGGTTGTGCCTGCTTTCTTGTATCAGGGCTGGAGGTATCAGCTGATAGAGGCGCTGGTGTAGTGGAAGTAGAGGATGCACGCGGTGTCCATGATGAAAGTCGACCTGCAGAAAAGTTAGTTCGCGCCAATGCTTGTCGATCCTGCACTTCACGTTCAGCTTTACAAGCAAGATGGAATAAAGAGTGATATTAGTATACTCCTTATACTCTAGAATGGTTTGAATCTCTCTATTTAATCCACCTATAAAACGTGCAAGCATAGCTTCATTCTCCTCAACAATACCACATCTAATCATGCCAGTTTGTAATTCCTGATAATATTCTTCTACAGAATTTTTTCCTTGTCTTAAACGCTGCAATTTTTGAAGCAATTCACGTTGATAATATGGTGGAACCCAACGAGTACGCATAGCAGTTTTCAAAGCAGCCCAAGTAGCGGGAATAGGATATAATCTACAATGTTCAGACCACCATACACATGCAAAACTAGTGAAAGCACAAACAGCAGCAGCAACCCGTCTCTCCTCGGGATATTGTAAACATGTAAAACGTTGTTCAGTTTCTAACTCCCAAGTAAGATATATATCAGGAACATATCTACCCTCAAATGGTGGAATATTCAATTTCAGTTTAGGAATATGGACATCATCTCGTACCTGAGGTGGTGGTGCAGGCCTACCATTACGAATATATACCTGAGGTCGACCTGCTGGTGGTGGTGCTGGTGGCTGCACGTAGTTCTGATTTTGATCAACCTCATCCTCATAATCGCCCGCATACTCATCATCCTCCTCGGTACCAGCAGCAGCAGTAGCAGGAGCCAAAGAAGCACCAACAGCAGTAGCAGCGGCACCAGAATTTTGTCCTGGCTCAATAGGAACACGCTGAGCTCGTCCATACTGATTCGGAAGGGGGCGTAGTTGTTGTTGTTGCAGAGGTGCGATAGGTGCAGCCGGCGGTGGTTGTGGAAAATGCGCGAGCAATTCATTAAACTTGCTATCAAGCTTTGTTTCAAACGTCTTCTCAATGCCATCTATCTTCTCCATGGCCTCGTCAAATCTGTTTAGCACATCTTGCACCTGTCCATTCATCATTTGCTGAAATTTATCATGTAGCTGTTTGTTCGTCAGGTTCTCCCAATCAGTCTCATCGGCTTGTGATCCTACCATGGTTAGCAGCAAATAGAAACACACAAGAATACGATCCTACAGACTACTAAGAAGTGGTGGTGGTGTATCACAAACCCGTCAAGCAAATCCCAAATTCTTACCAGTTCTTACCCAGCAGCAGGTGGTGATCGGCAACCGTTGTAGTCAAAACTCTCAAAGCTTGGATATAGCGATTACCAGGGAGAATCAAACGCACGACGTAGATGTATGTGGAGCTGGGAAGGCTTATATATGGTAGCAAAAAAGGTCAGCAATAATCAATTCAGAGATGCAAAGTTGAATAAACGCTCAACGACGGTACTGTGCTGGTCCTAGGCTAGACCGTGCTAGAGACGCGAGCCTAGAACACTAACAAAATCACGGCGCTGCACGTAAACAAGGGAAAAGCACACTCTGGAAAAAAAATCGCTCCTTTTTTTTGCGCTGCTTTTTTTTTGCGGTGCTCTTTTTTTTTTGCGGAAAATCACTATAATGGCGAGTGTCTCAAAACTCTTCCCAGGTCAAACTGACAGGATGGGCATGAAATTTTTTTCGACCAATTTTTTTTTTTCGACTGCCTGGACCCAAAAACTGGAAACGGGTCAAAAAAAAACTTTCTATAACGGCGACTGTCTCAATACGCTTAGAAACACCTAAAAATAGGATAGCCAGAAATTTTTTTGTCAAGTGCGTTTTCGGAAAATTTTGGGCCTAAACGGAGGGTGGTTTTCGGACTCTTTTTTGTTTGGAAACCAACCCCTTCTACGGACGGCAAAAGATTGCTGGAATCCGAAACCTACTCAGACAAGGAAACACGAATCGGAAATTAGATGGATCCCGAAAACAAACCTAATATGCAAGGAACTCGGATTGGTGGTGGATATATGGTGGTAGGATATGGCAGCGGTGGTGGTATATGATGGCGGTGGTGGTATATGGATACGGATTCGAAGCGGTGGCGGATAAGCGGTGGTGGTAGATGGCAGGGGCAATGATGATGGTGCGGCGGCGGCGTGACAACTTATGACCAGAACTCGAAACTCTAAAAGACTAGACTCTAAGACCAGCAACTAGACACGACGATGCAACCGCAAATTCAACAACGCAAATACAGAAAAGATTATGCAAAGGCTCAGATTGGTACGGATATGATGAACTAACCCTAATTTTTTTGTGGCTTTTTCGTGGACTGTAGGTATGAAGAACAGACTCGATCTAAACTACGAAAAACTGTAAAATCTCACCGAGCAACCTGGAAATCTGATACCACTTGATAGAGGCAAAGGTGTCCCGTCTTTCGATGAGACGATGGATATCGCTTTGGTGGAAGTCGACTTTGACGATCCGACTATGAACGTGTGAGGACGTCGCGCCTTAGCAATCGCTAAACCAACTCCGAGAGGTTATTGACCATGTCGGAGCACGATCAACCTGACCACGAGGGTCTGTTTCCTGCGAGCAAACAAAGAACAAGCAAGAAACTGAGATTGCAATCTGGATATTGCGAATATAAGATGAAAAGCTTTATTGATCAAGGTGGGGTTCTGTGACGCCTTTGTCTGGTCGTTGAACACAAACGAAGTACGCGAAGTTGCAGCTATGGCGAACTTTAATCTAAACAAAACCCAAAGTCTAAACAGTGCCCTAAGGGCTGTATATATGGAGGAAGAGGGGGTGAATTTCGTGGCCCTTGGTGGAGGGGTCCGAAACTAACCCTATCTCTTGTTTCCCCACACATACGGACTCTAAAAATAGCCTATACTTATGTATTTCGAAATTACATGGGCCTGACCCAATAATAAGATGACGCAGCACCTAGAATAGCCTCTGGACGAAATTTATGAAGTGGCATCTTGTATATTTCGTCCAAGGCTTCATGCACTCATTATGGTGGCTTCAAAGTCCTGAAATCATCACTTGTAACTCCGTTCTTGTCCCCCTTGCGCATGCCATCATCTCCATGCTTGTTCTTGCTCCAATATTCATCCTTCTCCAAGCTAGGCCCTTCATTTGTAAGCAAAACAAATGTATCCAATTTAGGTAGCATCATATTCTCATGAACATTAGAATCATTACCAAGAAAGGAAAGTACCTGGTAATTTAGTTGGCGTGCGCGAGCTCTAGTAATTGGTCCAGTATGTATAGCAGCAGGGGCTGTGGGTGTAACAATGGTATTGATGTCCTCATCATTGAGTTGGGCTAATAATATCTGGCAGGAGAACCTTCAAGCGAGAGGCCACCATTTTAGCAATGATTTTATATACCACATTACATAAGCTGATCGGCCTAAATTGGGTTACCTTTTCTGGTGAATTAACCTTTGGGATCATCACAATCGCTGTATTGTTCCAACCGGCTGGAATAGTGCATGTATTGATCGCTTGCAAAACCTCCTCAATTAGGTCGTCCCCTAACATGGGCCAAAATCTTTTATAGAAGATAGCATGGAGTCCATCCGGCCCGGGGGCTTTTAGATCCCCAATATCGAACAAAGCCTTACGAACGTCTTAGTATAAGGGGCGAGAAGAATATTGTTCATTTCAGAAGAAACTCTTCGACAAACAAGGGACAAGACCTCTTGGCTTGGACATTGAATTTCCGATGTGAAGAGTTTTGCGAAATAACCATTGATGTGATCCTGTAGCTCCTTATCCTCTCTCCAGACCCCCGAGTCATCCAATAACTTCTTGATATTATTTCTCTTCTTCCTAGCCATAGCTGCGTTATGGAAGAAAGATGTGTTACGGTCCCCGTGCATCAACCAGTTTGCACGACCTCTTTGTAGCCAGAAAATTTCCTCCTGGTCTAAGAGGTTTTCAATAACCACAATTATCTCCTTCTGTTGGCAACGAGACTCAGCATTCGTCGGGTCGCGTCGCAGTCTCTCTAACTCTTTTTTCAATTTCTTGATTCTCCGCTTCGGGCCCTTTAAAAATTCACGATCCCAATTGTGAAGATCAGCATGCATGGCTCTCGTTCGATCCGCAAGAGAAGGCCCAATACCAGCTAACTTTGCTTTCTCCCAAGATGCCTTAACGATTTCATTAACAGTGTCTTCCTGTAACCACCTAGCTTCAAATTGTTTTGCACGTCCTGCTTGTTGCTTGAAAATATTCTCGTCTAGATAATCCGTATCGAGCACCAGCGGGCGATGGTCAGAATGAACATGTTCTTCATTAATCACCTTTGCACGAGGGAATTTGAGTGCCCACCCAATATTACATACTGCACGATCAAGACGCTCTCGAATATCACCTCTGCTCCAAGTAAAAAGGTCGCCAGTGTAACCTAAATCCTCTAGCCCACAATCCATAAGGCATTCACGGAACTCCCTCATCATACCATTTGGTCTCGCATTACTGCCCTCTTTTTCCAAAGAATATAATATTTCATTAAAATCCCCCAAAATTACCCAAGGATGGCCCCCCTTACTGTGAAGATTGCGAATATCATCCCAGGATAAGCTGCGTTCATTTCAGTTCGGACGGCCATAGAAGCCCGTGAATCGCCATTGCACAATATTTTCATTCATAAATAAAACATCAATAAAATAAGGCGATACATAGTTCAACTCAATTTTACTCGACTCATAATAAAACATAACAAGGCCACCGGCCCGACCATCACTCTCCACTACAAACATAGAATCAAAGCTTAAGACACGACGTAGCTCATCAGCTTTACATTTATTCAAATGAGACTCTGAAAGAAAAACTAAATCTGCCTTTATACGCCCCTGTAGTTCCAGGAGCTCGCGAACTGCCGTGTTGGAGAGCATGCCACGGCAGTTCCATCCTAAGATTTTCATTTGGCCCGGCGGACCTCCTCCTCAGAGGCCGCCGATGTGCCATTTTCATCTTTCTCTTCTCCAACAGACTCCACCCCTTGTGGAACATACTCCTCCTTCTCATCAGTTTCCTTTGCAACATGTGTGACCACACCATCCACGTTCTGCACCGCTTCAACTCGACCTGTACACACTCGCTTTGAGGGGCCGGTAATGTCCTCGTATAATATACGCTCATAACTATCCAACGATTTCTCGAAAGAGAACTCTAGATCACTACCCGTCGGGCGTACATCAGGAAAAAGGCTCCTTTTTTTGCCTAGGACTTGCGTGCGGGCGTTCTCAGATCGCTTTCTTCCCCCTTTCTTGCTATCTTTTTTTCTCACTCTTTCTAGGGTGGCCCTGCGTGTGAGTTTTCACAGCACTAAATTTGAAATTAGCAATATCTGTTGCTGTCTCACTCCCAGCCGCCGCAAGTCTCGTAGCAACTGCACCTGAAAGTGCTTCAAGTATTCCAGGTTGGGAATAGAAGCTTCCCCGTTTCAGTATCAGTCGAGTGGCCCATGATGGCCACCCCCATCTCCTGGCTTGCCCGAGCCACCGAATGCTGCTGTACCGAACTAGGCACACAAGGCGGCTCGCTGGTCAGGGCCACATGCAGCGGCGATTGGCCCTCCTGGCCAAAAGGCAATCCCCCGCAGGGGTTCTTGAGCATCGCCAGCTCCCGGCCCTCCTGGCCGAGACTGGCATGTTTCCCCAGCGCCTTCGCCTGGCCCTCCTGGCCCGGTTCAACGCCTGCAAACTCCTTTGTCGCCATGGTTGCTGAAGAGGCAGAGACAGCAGCCTCTTTCTCAGAGACAGTGAGTTCTCTCACGGCCGAAGCCACCTTGATGACGTCCATAGTCTTGACAGCCTTGTTGATGTCGATGCCGGTAATCAAAACCTTCTCTCCACGGGAAGATCCCCCAACATTAAGAACTCTTCTACTTACACCTTGTCCTTTCTAGTAAGCTTCTACGCTAAGATTTTTAGGGAAGGTAGGCACTCTCTTATCACTAGGAATATTACAAAATCTCTCGGATGTATGGCCTACGGTCCCACAACACTCACAATACAAAGGTAGTTTTTCATACCGTACATCATATTTGACTATTTTCGAGCTACCCAAAGGAATAAACTCAACTGTACTCTTCAGAGGTTCGTGCAACAGAACTTCCACCCGCACACGCAGAAATTTTTCCACAATGACATGGTTGCGGTGTGAAACCTCTAGCACCTCCCCAATTTGATCCCCAAAAGACCAACCCATGCTTTCGGTCTTGAGCTCAAAAGGGAGGCCGCGTACCTGGACCCAGATGGCCATTACACCCAGGTCGATCTCGGTCGGGTCGCCCTTGCCGTCGAACTCAACGAAGACGAGACCATCCCGCTTATAGTACCATGGTTGCGCCTTTAGCACGAACCGTCGATCACCCTCGGCGGCGAAGTTGAGGACAAACCTCCCGTCATCAGAGGCCACCTCCTGGACGGTGACCACTCCTTGGTATTTTCCACGCCGTGGACGGGCCGATAGACTTGATTTGGTGCATCCTCCCGCTTATGTTGTTTATTTTTGATGGGGGGACAACTTCCTCACCAGTATCTTTATTAGTGCTCGAGTTCCTAGTAGTGCGCTAGGTATTGGCACTTGAGTTTTGTTCCCTGGAGGAATTTTCTGATGACGCCGCCTTTCTGAAGTCATCTGGCGCGCGCAGTTTAGATCCAAAGGGAAGCTCTCCTTTCTCATCCCGAGACCCCGGCATTGGACAATAGAGTTCAGAATGTCCCAATCTGCCACAGGAGAAACAAAAATATGGAAACTGCTCATACTGAATGTCATACATGTCTACTTTCATCTGTCCTGGCAGTCAACGAGGATCCACCTCCTTAATGGCTTCTCAGCTTCGATGGTGATCCGAACTCGCAAGAACCCACCATTATGATCAAAACTTACAGACTGGGCATTCTTGTCCATCTGTTTAGCTATTGGAATCCACCAAGAGTCATCCCTCAAGTTGTAGGGTAGATTCACTGCCCTAGCCCAGATTTGGAGCCAGTCAAACTTGAGTTCATCCGGCCTCATACAGTCATACTCCGCTGCCACCATGGAATTCTTGCTGACGTGCCATGGCGATCCCTCCCATACTCAATCTATGTCTCGCTGATTTTCAAATTCCGCCACAAACATATTGCTGCCAACTGGTCTAAATCTTTATCCTCATTGGTTTCCCCACGCCGGACGGAGGGCATTGGCTGTAGTCTGGATATGGAATTAATTTCGATGAAGAATTTTACAAGCCAGTAGCCACTTCGCCGGTCCTCCCTCGACGCGGTCATCGATCACCAAGGGGGTAGCCTCTTCTTCCGATATGTCGAGTTTTCCCAAGGCCTCCTCCAACTTCTTCCTAGACGTGCCCTCCTCCCCCGCTCCTGTGGCGGCGTTGGGAGCAGCCATCCGTTTCCGCCTGCAGTGCACTAGCTCTCAGCCCCGGCAAGTGCGAACAGCGAGTTCCACGGTCAAAACCCTAAACGCCAGAGGCGCCACCAAAGGGTTTTACAATTTTGGGGGAAAACTTTTCAATTGATTGGATTTCTAATCCGACTCGAGTTCAAATACTCTTTTATCTGAGCCTGGATTTATTACGTGGGGTCAAAGCATGTACGCTCACCCTGTATTCCCTGGCATTCGCTAATAAACGCCAGTCCATGAATTTCAAATGCGCAGATCCTATGAAAAAGCACGCGGAACCATGTGTTACGAATATTCCATTCCAAAAATATTTTCAGAACTGGTGGGAGTATTTTCGATCTCTCGCCAAACCATGTTGTCTGCATAATGTAGCGCACGACACAACCTATCAACACAAGCTCCCTTGGGCACTAAATGGAGAGACAAAACGAGGAGTTGCACACGAGCAAATACCCTTTGTTTGCCAAATTAAAATACAGTACAAACAACTAATTACATTTAACAACCACATCAGCCGTTTAGCTGGGCAGGGAGGCCATGGGAACCAGGCTGCATATATCATCGTATTGCCAAAACCACATAGCCTATTACCATGTAGATACAAGTGCCGTTCAAAATATTCAGACATTTCATACCAACAAAGAGCTCAAGAAAACCCCATGTGCAAACTACATCCTCCGGAAATGGGGCTGATCACGGTCTCCGTTGATATCATCAAATTCCGTAAACGCAACCATAGCATGAGCATCATGCCCACTGGAAACCTCATCCTCCGAGTGCAGCTCCATGGCTGCCATCCCACTTCCAATCACATTAGCACCCCAAGATGAGCTAAGAAGTAGGTCGTTGCGATGGACACCAACATGCATGTTCACCTATTAAAGAGAGAAAGGAGAGATAAGCCACATGAAAAGACACAATCAAATTAATCTGGGCTACAGCATTCCCTGGACTTACATTAGGAGATCGAGAAATATTTTCAGGCACATCAGTAAGGACTGCAGGGAGAATGTTGACTAGCTGGGGGTTGCTTGATGGTGGTGTCGAAGCTAAAAGCCTCATTAGTGTTTCCCTAGCACTCCTCTCAACCAACGATTCGGTTTCTGGAATCAGAGGCTTCAAGCTAGGGAGCAGGGGAACAGGTGAAGTTATAGAAGGACCACAACTCACTAAATAAGCCTGACCGGAGGAACACATATCAATGACTGGGACATGCACAATAGGATCAGACATCAATGGTGTAAATGTTGGAACCTGTGAGCTATGCAATGAAACAAATGGTGAAGTAGGAAGTGGCAGGTGAAGCAACGGAAATGTTGGAACCTGCGAACCATGTACAGGAACAAGAGGTGAAGTGGGAAACGGCAGATGAAGTAACGGATATGTTGAAACCATAGAACCATGCAGGGGAACAATTGAGGTAGGAAGCTGGAGGTGAAGTGAAGGATCGTGCAGTATCGGTGGAAGATTAAGTGAAGGTGAATTAGTTGTATCCAACTTTGCAGAAAATGACGAGACAGATGATACTTCATTTGATACCAGCGAGCCCAAAGGTGATTGGGGAAATGGTTCTACAGATGTAACTGGCATATGCAGAGAGGTTACACTGTACTGCAGTGACGATGGGCATGGCGGACACCAGCAATAGTAAGGCTTAAATGGATTCTCTGAAGAACCCTCTGGGAGTGGATAAAGAGGTGGCAGCAAGGGAAATGAAAGAGGCAAGTCTAATGAAGAAGCGGGAGTGACACTGTTTTTTGAACAGTCCCTATCACACACCTCACTGGTTGAATCAGGGTTAACACTCTTTGCTATCAAAGGATTTGCATCGATCAGAGCAGTTGATGGGCCCAACCAGTCCCCACGTCGCTTCAGCTTCTCTCTCCCAACAACCTTTGCACAAGAGGTCCTTGGAACCCCATCTTTAAAAGCGCTGGATCTGGGACTCAGACTGGCTTGATAGATCGAGCTTGTTTTTGTTGCATTAGCGGCAGAGGTGCGAGACCTTGAAGACCTGGAAACGACTGATGGGGGCTGTAAATGTTGCCCTTGTGAGCTTGAATTACTGAGGAAGTCAGTAGATGATCCCAACAATTTAGCATCTCCAATACTTGGTGCAAGAAGATAAGCATGTAAATTAGTAACAAAAGCATCAAATCTGGAATTGGAGATGCCTGTGAGATCAGAGAGGGTTGGCCTGCCCTGAAGTAGATTTTTCATCTGTATCAAAAAATTGAGATAGAATCAGCATACCATGGTACATGCGATTTTGCATGAGGATTAAATTTATATAGCAATTGCAGTTCATGTGGATAGGCTCAAGTACATGGAGTTTGCTCTCCACGTTACATGTGGCACATCACAGTTGAGATCGCACATGGTTCATGGTACATTTACACTTAATTTGGCAGCCACTACAAAATACAAACCTTTGCAAGAAGCTCCATTCCACATTCCTTCGACTTTTCAGCGCACCAGTAGTACAATCTTTTAGATTCTGAAATCCTGATAAGGAAAGAACGTCCAGAATTATCAGCTGATATTTCTTCAATCACAACTTCTGAAACTTCTAGGCCATCGTTCAACAGAGCCAATTCCTCTGAACAACCATCATCACCGGAGAAGGTAAGGCGCATGCTCGATGAAGGCAGAAGGCCAAGGCTAAGCTTCCCTCTGTACAAAGAAAATGAGTTCATGTAAGATCTCTGACTTTCTATTCTGAACAAATAAATAACAAAGGGTTTTTTTCAGTATCACAACAGTTTTTTGGCTTGCTACCAAAAAAACACTGTAAGAAAAACGAAAAAAATACATTTCCATCAACTAAATGTAATCGGATCAGAGGAACTTCAATAGAAATTACTGTAAAATTACATAGACATTCTTGAATGCAAGGAATAGCCGTGGGACAGAGCGCATAGATAAGTGAGAAGTAATAGAGCATTGAGACAAAAGCGCGCAATTAGGTTTCCACCAGAGACACTGGAGGATAGTGCAGAACCTAAGTTGCTCAGCACCATATCATTGGCAGACTTTCATAAAATAACCACCAACATACAGTACTTGAAGACGATTTTTAAGAAAAATCGCAGATTTGCCTTTTAATAGGAATAAGTAAAAGAACTAAATTTAAATACCAAATTACAGTATCAGACAAATGTTTCTTTAAGAAAAGCTGCAGCTTTGCCTCATGATTCGTACGAAAGAATCATGAATCATCTAATGATTTTTCCTTTGCAGGTGATAAATCAAGAATTAAATCTCCTTAGACAAGTTGTGCCAGATCATGGCACTGGCGGGTTGTGATTTTAGTTGCACATGAGCAAATCTACAACAACTTCCAATGAGTGGATGATTATATTGCGAAAATTTAGAGCAAAGTAATACGAACCATCCATAGTCAATTATAGTCAGTGGCCTCCATTTTAAGGGAAAACCTCAATCAATTTGAACTGAAAAATGGAAAGAAATGATTGCCGATGGTAGAAATGTTGATAAAAACATCCATGGTGAATTGAAGGAAGGCGTATGTAACAAAGACTAGACAGGGTACATTAAGTACACACCATGGGTAGAGAGGGGGATAGAAACACGGCTATAAGACATAAAACAGTTTATAGATGGAACAGCTCATTAGGCATAGGATAAGTGATTTTAGAATGAGCATTGGTGTGAACACATTTTGTATTGGCTCATGTCACAAACTGTCTGCAGTGAAACAAACAGTAAACTACTGCATAAACTAACACTGGAGGAGCCTGTGATAAGCTAACTGCAACCACAAAACATACACAGGAAGTGTGTGAAAACATCAACAAATGAGATATCAAACTCTTTGAAGTATCAATAGAAAATTTCACCTAAAGCATCATATAGTCCAGAATCCTATAGATCCAATCTCATCTAAGACTGCAATTGTGATGTGTATGATTAGTTATTATTAATGCAGGTAACATAATACCGTAAGGCATGAAAGGAACTACCTTCTCTTTCCTCATATATCAGAGATTATGACACATGCCCAAATAACCTACAAATGGAAACATATATTTATTTGGTAGATGAACAATGCCATCACTAATAAGATGAAACATGTAATCCTAGAATCAATAGAATCAACAATCTAGCATATGATACGTCCTTCTTAATGAGGTCAGAATAGCTGAAAACACCTCCACAAAAAGCAATTATCATGTATCATGAAGTACAAGAACAAGAAGGAATATCATGTTCATAATGAAAGCAGACAAAGTTCTTAAATAGCAGAGATAATCACAAGAACAAAATAATATGGAGGAAATACATGTTACAGCATTCTGCAACACAGCAGAGTAGCTGCATGAACAAAATTCTAGCTAGGCTGTGACAATGATGTGAAAAGGGTGACTACAGAAAACAGGAATGTTCGGTTTGTTATGGATTGTAAATGATAGTATTGAGAAATTTACTGAATCATGACACCTGAATGACATACTAATTCCCATGCAAGATGCAACTAAGAGGAGAGGTTCATCACTTAACCAGACTGATCTGTCTGACAAGACTCGAGTAACATGAAATGCAACAATTTGACGACTTATGTTGTACCAACATAGTGCTAAGGGGAAAAAAATGCTGCGATGGATTTAGAATGCGCACAATATTTACCACATCACATGATACAGTAACACGTAATTTTCCAAAATCACCAGTACAACTACATGATGATACATTTCCTCCTAAATTTTCCGTTCTGTCTTGTTTTGTTATTTGGTGCACTTAATTCAGAACAAAAAGTTCATCAGCAAAAGTTTAGTGTCCGGCTGAGGGGGAATTTGACAGAAGACACAATATCCTTTGGCAGGTATAAAATGTATCTGGCTGCCTCCATGCTTCATACGCAGCAGAGATGCTAGACAGTTAACGAGAAAGCTAGCCATGCCCTACAATATTAATCATTTCATGACAATGTGCGGAACACACAACTGTGGCACAATCTAAAAGAGAAGTCATCATGTGCGTGCTCCTCTGGTAGCTTTGCATAGTGTGGTGCGAAAGCAATCCAATTCTGTGGATGAAGTTAAATTTGTGGGTGGCTACCTGATGGTTGTTGGGCAGAGGAGGGGACCGTGGCGGTCGACCTTGCCGACGCGCAGCGAGACGAGGGGAACGCAGAGACATCTTGCCAGCATGCCAACCTCCGAGACCTCGAAGTGCTGCACCGCCCGACCGATGACGTGAGAAGAGAGGCAATCGATGGCACTTGTCGCGCAGAGGGGGTAGGAAATGTAACCTGAGAGAGGTGAGAAATGAAGCGGTTCTCGGCGGCGGAGCATGAGACGTTGAGGGTGAGGAGAGGCCTGAGACGGTCGTCGGCGCGGCAGGCCCCCACGAGCTGCTGGCGCAGAGGCAGCGGGCGATGAGCATCCTCTCCTCCTCCTCCCGCTCCTCGTTCCGATCCGGAGGTCTCCGGCTCGTCGTCGTCGGAGTTGGGGAAGGAGGAATAGGATCCCTCTCGGCTCGGCGGCTCACCCATCTGGAGAGGGCAGGAGGGAATCCTAGGGTTTGCTCGAATCTGGTGGGAGACAAGATTGGGGGAGGAGAGAGCAAGATGAGACAGGAGACGCGAGGGGAACCACGGGACCAGAACCAAATCAATCGCAGACCGAGGGGGAGCGGAGGGCGGAGGCAGATATTTTTCCAAGCGACTGATTGCAATTGTGCCCTCAGGGTGTGGCCCCGATCCATCCTCTCTCCCTCGTCCGTCCAACTGCATGCCCTGCAGTTTGGGACGAGACTTTGCCTGCTCCCCGCGCGTGTGCCCATAAGTGCTTCTGCATACGTGGCATGATTTGATTGGAACAAAATAAGGTCCGGTCCCACCTTCTTAAAATCAGGGGGGAGATGATTAGATTAGAAAGAAAAAAAAAGACAACCGTAGGATGAAGTGGGAGCACGGATGGGAGCATGTGGAGGGAGCAGGCAAGCCGGATCCTGCAGTTTGGTCCAATATTCCGCCCCGCAAAAGGAAAGCACCACCAGGCAGGCACCAGACCTCCTCTTGGCCTCTATTCAAATGCCTCCGGTCACAGTGGGAGTAATATAGGTAGTAACATGGATGGCTCCAACAGCTTCGGTTGTTAACAATCTACTCTTTGCTGATGATAGCCTGCTGCTTTTCAAGTCAAGTGTTGAGGGAGCAACGATGGTGTCAAACTTTTTGAAGACATATTGTTACGTGTCGGGTCAGAAAATTAACCATGAAAAATCTTCTATTCATTTCAGCAAAGGTGGAGGGCAAAACCTGTAGGTTCACTGGATTCTACGGGGAGCCCAACACGGATATGCGTAAAAAATCATGGGATGCAATTCGGTATCTTCGAGCACAAGATGATCTTCCATGGATCTGCGCGGGAGACTTTAATGAGGCGCTATTTCAAACGGACCAGATCGGGGGGAACCCAAGAAGCTTTATGCAGATGGAGGACTTCCGTGATTGTCTTGCTGATTGTGGTCTGGTGGACTTGGGCTTTTCTAGCTACCCTTATACCTGGGATAATAAAAGAGATGGTGGTGACAATATTCAGGTCAGGTTAGATAGAGCCACATGCAACGATAACTTCATCCAACTCTTTCCAGAACCGACGGCAGAGCATATTATCACGGAAGAGTCGGATCATCATGCCATTCTTGTGCGTGCACAGGTGACCGCACCTTGCCATGCAGAGCGGGGAGACAGGCAGTTCAGGTTTGAGGAGGCTTGGACTCGGCACAAGAAGTATGAAGACATGGTGAAAGAGGCATGGGACGCAGCGGGAACGGGAGAGCTAAACCTCACTGCGATATGGAACCGCCTCAGTACAGTCTCTGGAAGCATGCAAAGGTGGGCTACGGAGGTCTTTGGCTCCATTAGAAGGCAAATAAAGAAGCTGAAAGGCCAACTGATTGACGCCAAAACCAGGGCTGCAACGACCCGAGTCTCACTAGTGATCCGACACATTGAGGAACAGTTGCGGGAAATTTATGCACGAGAAGAGATAATGTACCGACAGAGATCGCGTGTTGATTGGCTGAGTGCTGGGGATCGAAACACTAAATATTTTCAAAACAGAGCCTCTCACAGAAGACGAAAGAATACAGTAAAGGCGCTGAGGAAGGAGGATAGATCTTTGTGTACGGTAGATGAGGAGATGCGGGAGATGGCGGCGAGTTTTTATGAGAGCCTCTTCTCTTCGGAGGGCTCATCTAACGCTCAAGTGCTTCTTCAGAATATACACCCTTGTGTTACTGATGATATGAATAATGCACTAACGGTCCCTTTTGCAGATGACGAGATCGAGACGACGCTATTTCAAATGGGCCCAACGAAAGCACCTGGACCAGATGGCCTACTTGCACTCTTCTATCAATGATACTGGTCACTGATTCGTGAGGACGTGTGTAAGGCTGTGCGAGATTTCTTGGGCGGTGTTCCGGCTCCGGAGGCTTTTAATGCCACTGTTATTGTTATGATACCTAAAGTTAATTCTCTGGAGATGCTCTCTCAGTTTAGGCCCATAAGCCTTTGCAATGTGCTATACAAGGTGGCAACCAAGGTGTTAGCAAATAGGCTTAAGCAAATCCTTCTGATTCTTATATTTGAGGAGCAGAGTGCGTTTGTTCCAGGGCGGCTCATTACAGACAATGTGTCGGTGGCTTATGAATGTGTTCATGCCATCCGGAAGAGGAAAAGAAAGAAACCTTCCTATGCAGTTAAGTTGGACATGATGAAAGCATATGACAGAGTTGAGTGGTCTTTCTTGGAAAAAATGATGGAGCAGTTCGGGTTTCGAGCAGAGTGGATCTCCATGATAATGAGATGTGTGATGTCGGCAACATTCTCTGTTAAACTAAGTGGTGGAAGATCAAGGTGTTTTATTCCTTCCCATGGCCTACGGCAGGGGGATCCACTATCGCCCTACCTGTTTCTTTTCTGTGTTGAAGGCTTCTCAGCGCTCCTGAAAAGGGCCCA
Source organism: Triticum timopheevii (assembly GCA_963921465.1). NCBI lineage: Eukaryota > Viridiplantae > Streptophyta > Magnoliopsida > Poales > Poaceae > Triticum > Triticum timopheevii. The sequence continues at coordinate 355,184,902 of OY997264.1, forward strand.
GGAGGAAAAGAGGATCAAGGGCGTGTCTTTTGGGTGCAATGGCCCCCACGTGACACATCTTCTGTTTGCGGACGACAGTGTGGTGTTTGTGGAGGGGACAAGAGATAGCATGGAGGCTCTGAAGGATATATTGCAGCAATACGGGGAGGCCTCGTGCCAGAAAGTAAACTTGCAGAAATCCTCGATTTTCTTCAGAAAAGGTTGTCCGGAGGAGAGTAAGGTGGTGTTGAAGGAGGTGCTGGGAGTTTCTTCAGAAGCACTCAATGAGATGTATCTAGGACTACCAACACTGGTTGGGAAATCCAAAGAAGGCACTTTCAAGTATGTCACTGTGAGCTCGAAAGGCAAAGTATGCGGATGGAAGGGGCAGGGGCTTTCCAAAGCGGTAAGAGAAGTGCTTGTCAAATCTGGTCTTCAAGCTGTACCTACTTTCACCATGAGTTGTTTTCACCTCACAAAGAAAATGTGCCAGAACCTGACTTTGATCTCTTCGAAATTCTGGTGGGGGCAATGAATGGTGAAAGGAAAGTGCATTGGATCGCTTGGGAAAAAATGTGTGCGTCTAAGAGAAGTGGTGGCATGGGCTTTAGAGACCCCGAAGCTTTTAAGTTTTAACCAAGCCCTCTTGGCAAAATAGGCTTGGCGCTAGTCCTGGCCATCTCAGGCCCGGCCCTAAAATCCAGGGCCTAGGCCCGATGGGCTTGCCCATGGGCTGGGCTTGGGCCTGAGTTTTGAGCCCACTAGTAGGGCCTGGACGGGCTTGGGCTTGGCATATTAGCATTTTAAGGAAGAGGCCTGGTCCACGGCCCTATGCCCTAAGGGCTTTTTAGGGCTTTTTACCAGATGGGCCGGGCTTGGGCTTGAAAAGTAGGCCTAGTGATAGGGCTTGGGAGGGCCTGGGCCTTAGTTTTCTGCCTTGGGCTTTTTCAGGCCCGCCCCAAGCCCGGCCCGAGCCGGCCCATGGCCAGATATACTTGGCGCATTCTGCAGGTGCCCTCATCTCTTTGTGCTCGGGTGTTAAAAGCACGATACTTCTCTGAGCACTCAATCTTGACAACCACTTGTCTGGCGGGGGGATCTTTCACGTTCAGAAGCATCATCCATGGAAGAAATTTACTCCAGGAAGGACTGGTATGGAGAATAGGTGATGGATCGAAAGTTTCGGTACACCATGATAACTGGATACCCCGCTTTGGAAGTCTAAAACCTCTAGGGCAGAATTATGTTTATGGGATCACCAAGGTTGCAGACTTGTTGAACTAGGATGGCACGTCGTGGGACGCCCAGAAGGTGGATGACCGGGTGCTGATATTAAGCAGATCGCTGTAGGTCGACCGGGTGCTGATGATTATTTGGCAAGGAACTATACTCGCAATGGCGTGTTTAATGTCAAATCTGCATATCACTTGCGTATGACGATGAACAGGTCAAGAACTGGACAGCCGGGTTCTTCGAATTCTATTTGAGGTCATCATGGATATATGGGTCTATGGAGCACAAATGCACCAGCCAAAGCAAAGATACACATGTGGCGAGTCACCAAAAATGGAGTTGCGGTGGGGGTCTAACTACACCGTCGTTGGATAAAACCTGGTATTTTTTGTGTTGCATGTGGCAGGGAAGAGACTTTGTATCACAAATTCTGGGCATGTCAACATTCATCACAGTTCTGGCAAATGATGCAGTCAAAAAAGGGAGTTTCGGTGGCGATCCCGCCGAGTCAGATCAACTCTCAAAGTGCATTGGCGAGCTGGTTACTAGGATGGTTTGCAGGAGCATCTGGTGACGACAAGGAGGCGATGGTACACGTTGTATATGGCTTGTGGTTGGCACGCAATGAAGCAAGGGACGGCCGAAGGATAGCTTCTCCACATGAAATCATGGAGTCGGTGTGCATCTATATGCAGGAGTGGCGGGCGTTCCATACACCTAAGGTGCATGCTCCGATGACCAGGGTATTGGAGAGATGGAAACCTCCTGAGGAGGGTTGGATGAAGATAAACTCAGATGGTGCCATGTTAAAACATGGCACCAGTGCGGGTGGGGGAGCAGTCCAGAGAGACTACATGGGTGCATTCCGGGGAGGAATTTGCCAGTTTTTCCCTCGCATTACCGACCCTGAAGCAGCCGAGGTTCTTGCATGTCGAACAACAATTCAGTTTGCAATACAGGAGCAGGTGGAAAGGATCCATGTGGAGCTGGACAGTCAAGTGGTGGCACAGATGATCAATCAACCGGACAAGAACTTGTCTGCTACCGGGCCGTGGATCCAAGATATTAAGGAGATGCTTCAGTCTTTTACTCAGTTCAAAGTGTCTTGGGTTCAGAGATCTGCAAATGTTGCCGCTCATAAACTTGCTAAAGTAGGTGTAGGTGAGGAGAGATCACAGCTTTGGCTTGGGTCTCCTCCGGATTTCATTTTAGATGTAATTTTGGATGACATTCCAAACTTTGTTTAGTTAATAAGGCGGCGGTAGATGACACCCCTAAAAAAAGCAAAGGTTGCCCACAAAATCTGAGAGATAGCATAAAGAACAATCTTCAGGTGTTTAATGAAAGCCTAAGTGACAAATACTTAGGGTTGCCTACAGATGTTGGACAGTCAAAGATGGGAACTTTCAAATACCTCAGGGATAGAGTCTGAGAAAAGGTCAGAGGATGGATGGGGAAACTCCTTTCTGCTACAGGGAAGGAAGTACCTATTAAGGCAGTTGCTCAGGCTATACTTGTGTATTCGATGGCATGCTTCAGATTACCACGAGGCCTATGTGAGAACATCACATCGATCATCCGCAATTCTGATGGGGGAGCAAGCGAGGTAGAAGGAAACTAGCATTGGTGTCCTGGGATATCATGACAAAACCGAAGTACCTTGGTGGCATGGGGTTTAGAGATATGGAGATCCTTAATCTCGCCTTGCTTGTGCGGCAGGCGTGGAGGCTGCTGGTTGAACCCAACTCTCTTAGTGCAAGGATTCTGAAGGCAGTTTATTTTCCTAACACTAGTTTTCTAGAGGCAAAACTTGGTAACCACCCATCGCAAATATGGAGAGCCATCACTGATGGGAGGGAGGTGATGAAAGAATATATCATCAGGAGGATTGGTAGTGGTCAGCAAACAAACATTTGGACTATGAATTGGCTGCCTAGGGCGGGACCGTTGCGCCCAATAACAGCACTAAATGCTAATCCACCGACCATGGTCTCAGAGCTGATTGATAACACATCGGCGACATGGAACGAACAACTAATCAGAGCCACGTTCATACCTTTTGATGCTGATACTATCATGTCTTTACCTCTATGCACCCGGGTGATTGAAGATTTCTGGGCATGGTCTGCTGAGACGAATGGAAAATTCAGTGTTTGATCAGCTTATAGAATGGTGATGAACACAAGGGAGCACCGGGTGAATTGGCTGGAGGAAATTTCGGGGGCTTCTTCTATGGAAGCTAGTAGTAAGGCATGGACTGATCTTTGGCATATTAAAGTTCCATCCAAACTCAGGGTTTTCCTATGGTGTTTGGCACGGCAGTCGATCCCCTCGACGGATCTCCTTCACCACAGAAATATGTCGACAACAAAGGTATGCACCTTGTGTGGGAGGGATGACTCTTGGAGACACACACTCCTAGACTGCACAATGTCAAGATGCACATGGGCTTTGCCTGATGAGGGTCTAGTGGAGGAGATGAGCATTAACAATGATCTAAATGCAAGGAACTGGCTTTTTGCGTTGCATGATAAGCTCTCACAGCAGGACTTCTGTGCTCATGGTGGTCACCTTATGGGCGGTTTGGAGAGTTAGACGGAAGGCGATCTATGAGGATGCTTTCCAGAGTCCACAAGCAACTAATCATTTCATTCAAGCTTACCTAGCAGACTTGAAAGTCCTCGAGGAACCAAAGAGGGAAGATCCTGGGCGATCTATCCCTCTCCCACGCCAATGGATCAAGCCTCCAGATATGTCTTTCAAAATAAACTTCGACGTAGCAGTGGCGCAGAACAGAGGACGAGGAGTAGTGGCAGCTTTATGTCGAGATCACAACAGCGTTTTTTGGGGAGCTTCGGCCATCATTATCAAAGGAGTTCACGACCCTCCCACTCTTGAAGCTTTATCGATCCGTGAAGCTCTTGCCCTTGCTGAAGATCTAAACTTGCAGAGACTACATGTGGCATCGGACTATCAGGTAGTAGTGGATGATATCAAGAATAGAAACCCGACAAGTTATGGAGCAATTCTACATGAAATAATAGAGCATAGTTCTACTTTTGAAGCTTGTAGTTTTGTTCATGAATATAGGAGCTAGAATTTCGAGGCTCACAGGCTAGCGAGGCATGTTTTAAAGTTGGGGGTTGGCCCCCATGTTTGGTTAGGCAACCCTGGTAATCTCTCTTTTGTGGATGTAAACATTGATCAGAATTAATAAAAAGCCTCGCAGACTGTCTAAAAAAAGGTAGTAACATAGATGTCACATAAAAAAATGGTGAGGTGGTAAGTAGTTAATGAGGAAAGAGGCAAATAGAGTAACATAATATGTTACCATCGCATAGTGCTTCCCAATGTAAAATGAGTCTACAAAGTAATAAATGAAAACATCTATGTTACCACATATGACACTACCCAATATGAAGGTGGTAACATAGACTAGTAACATAAGTTACTCTCCACCATGACTAGCTAAAAGGCCGGCGTGGCCGGCCCCGCACTTCGGCCAGTCGCTTCACAGCCACTCGATGAAGTGAACCGCGTCTGTCCGATCAGCCGATGAGGCCGACCAATGCTGGTTGGAACAAAAGCAACCCACCTGTTTGTTGCAACGATCAATCCCTCATTCCCGCCCATCGCTGACACCCAAGAAAAACAGGTGAGCTACGTCCCCCGCATCAGCCAATCCCCTGTGGCGGCCGGATTCGTCGGTGATTTTTGTTCGACCCAAGCTTGGATTGCTGCAAAGGCATGGTATACATTTGTGAAAACTTGCTTGCTCCCATGGATTTGAGCTCGAGCTCTACTGTTGGGGAGAGCTCTGCTGCCATTCATTGTCGAGTTCCTCAGGGTCCGCTCGACATTGATTGTATTGAACCAGTGTTGCAACGCTACATGAACCTTGCAGTGATTTTCGATTTGCTTCGGGTAGTCCTATAGGTCAACTCGGTTGAACGATGCAACATTGACATTAAATTCATCAAACTCTTATGCAAGAGTTGTAAAGTTTGTGATTTACCAATACACACAAAAAGGTTTAAAATACATGTAAACATGAGCAAAAAATGAAGTAGCTAGAGTGAGGAAAAGCACTAATATAGAAGACAAAAGAGTTGACCAGGTTGTTGACCTGCCTCAACAGCTGCTTCTCCCTTTCCTGTGAGAGAGTCGAATACATTTCACTGCTTGTGAAGCAAGTTTGTGCAAGCGACTATCAAATGACGTTCATGAACAATTGTGAAGAGTGGTTGAAAATAGAAAAAAGCAAAAGTACACGACTCATAAAACTTCTGCGGCCATCAACTAGACACACATTCGAAGCATTTGTGTTATGAAACAAAAAGGTGCAAGGGAGCTTACTAGGTCAGACTTCTAAAGCTTCTACCTATTAACAACCATTTGAAGCTCAGAAGTGAGTACTCTTGGTTGGAAACTTGATGAGTCTCTTATGAGTTGATCCTGCTTGAAAATAACAAAAGAAAAATTGATGTGTGCTGCATGAAGCAAAAAAGATAAAACATTGGTTGTTTTTATAATCTGACCGACACATAGACATAGAACATGTATTATTGACGACCCTATTACTTAATCCAAGAGTCAGAAGATCAAACTTCTCGATACATAGCGTAGTTTCCACCATAAGAATCACCTTCCAACAACATTTACACGCTATTTTTATTTTTTCACTTTTATTTAATTTCAAAAATACCAAAAATATTTATCGCACATTATATTTTCGTAGGCTTATTATCTTTTGGTAGGATTGTTCAACTAGCAAGACTAGCAAGGATTGACACATGTGCTAGGATTTTTGGGGCACAAGAGGGTTTTATTTGTGTTATACGACATTCAACTATTGCAAGCACTTGCATCTCCGTGATTGATACCTTGGTTTCTCGTTATGGGAAGACTTTTGTTGCTTGCTACAAACTCCCATACGGTGAGCCTAACATTACACCTTTAGCAAATGTCAACAAGTTAGGTTACCTAGGGGATATCATCAATAACAGGGATGCCACAGGCTGGATCATGAAGTGGGCTATCGAGATGCTACCTTTTGAGATCCAATACCAGCCACGCCGGTGCAAACACAAGTGCTCCCTAGGTGATTTTGGTAATTAGTGTCAACATATCTTTTGTTGGACTAATTGTTTTATCTACTACTCCCTCCGTCCCAAAATATAAGAACGTTTTTGACATTATGCTAGTGTGAAAAACGTTCTTATATTTTGGGACGGAGGGAGTATATCTCATATAAGTTCAACAATGGAGTGGCAAGGATAAGAGGATGTGGAACCCCCTCAAAATGCTAAGGACAAGGACTGGCAAAAGCTCAAGACTCTGCATTTTTGTTTAAGTGATCCAAGATCACATTGAGTCCATAGGAAAGCCAATACTATTAAAAGGGGAGGAGGTGTTGCTTAATGGTCTTTTTGCTCAAGTGCTTAGTGATATTGCTCCAAAACCCTCAGCCACTTTCTCTATCCAAATATGTCCAAACCCTAATTTCTAACTCGGCTCCACTGATATTTCCTACTCGAAGCCACTGAGTTCATCTGGACTTAGCCACTGCAAAAACCCTAACAATTTGGTCCCACTAACATGGATCTCGGTCCCACCGAGATGGTCTTGCCAACTCTTTGTGACTTGTTGCAATCACTTCGGTCCCACCGAGATGTTGCAATCGTTCCCACCAAGATGGCTTGACTGATTCTCTATTGCCTTGTTGCTTCACTTCGATCCCACCGAGATGATGCGATTGACGCCACCGAGATGAGGTTTGCCCTAAGCCCTTGCACATTGGTTCCACCGAGTTGTTCCCGTTTGAAAGAACATGCAGTGCCCCCATGTTTGGTTTTGGTAATTGATGACAATCTCTATGGACTAATGGTTGTCTTGAGTTATATTTGAAGGATTCGTCCATAGGCTTTTCTTGAAGTCCATGTGTTGGTTTCAAGGAGTTTATGAGTTGACCAAGGTGATATTAAGGAATTATCCAAAGATTGGTCATGTGAGTGTTGAGCTTATTGCAAGCATGTCTTGAATAAGAAGATTGTGTGATCATTCATGTTTATATTCAAGACATCTTCCAAATGAAGAGAGTTGGAAAGATTCAAGGTTGATCAAGACTAAGTCAAGAGTGAATCAAGTTGATCAACTAACAAAGCGTAGAAGATGTACCGAGAGGGACCAAGTGATCCCATGGTATGGTAAGAATTGTCCATTGCACTTTGTGTACTAACCCATGGTCTATGTGAGAGTTCTATGTGGGGTTAGGTACGTGTCCATGGGCTTGCGTCAAGAGGAAGATGTCATACAACCCATGGAAAGGATGACATCAAGTGGTGATTGTCATCAAGATTGTCGTGTGCAAGTTCAAGTGGAGCATCACGAAGAGATCAAGTGCTTGAATCTTGCCATCCATTGTGGTGTCAATGGACTTGTGAAGATGTGCCGAAGAGTGACTCACCCATAGTGGACTATGGGGGAGCAATCATCTAGTCTTCATCGAGCCAACGCAATCAAGAAAGGTGGTCCAACTTGAGGGAGTCAAGATCGTCATCATCTAGCTCAAGTGGACCATGTGCAAGGCAAAGGTTTGCCCTTGATAGGTTTTCTATTTTACCGGTCTCGTGGTGGTAGTTGGGAGACCGGGTTACAGGATCGTTTGCCGTACTATCAAGGGGGGCTCTCAAGTTGGTAGCTTGATCGCATCGTTAGTAGAGAGCTCAAACCATTGCATCCTTGCATCATGTTTCTTGGTTCTTGTTTGGTTCTCTTTGTGAGTCTTGGAGCTTATGGTCATCTTGATGACAATCTTGAGTTCATCGAAAACGGAGTTCGCATGCGTCTTCTATGATGTTTTCGGTGTTGGAGGTTTTACCGGTCTTATCCGAGGAAGGGTTCTCACCATTTTCTTATGGGCCTTTTCTAATTTGCTTCTTATTGATATTTCTTTCAATATTGTGTTAGCCTTGTCGCTAGCTTTCCAACAAACTTGGTTTCATCGAATTCGGAGTCCGTTTGCAAAAGTTGTGGCAGTTTTGGTGTTCTGTAAAGGCTGTAGCGGTACTACCGCGAATTGGAGCGGATGTAATTTTTTACTACCGCTACAGAGCGGTACTACCACGACTCCTACAGCGGTAGTACCGCTCTGGACCAAAAACTCGTCCCAAGTCCTGCGGTGGTAGGCCCGGATGTAATTTTTTTAGTACCGCTCGCAAGCAGTAGTACCGCTACCCTTAGGAGTAGTACCGCTACCCCTAGCGGTAGTACCGTGAGGTCAAGCGGTACCACCACTCCGACGGTTCTTCTGGCCCTTTTGCCTCCTCGCTGTTGTGTTTCAAAGGGGTACTACCGCCCTAGCGGTAGTACCACTCCTTGGAGCGGTAGTACCGCTCTGTGCGGGCTGTGAGCATAACGGTTGGATTTTTTCTCACCTATAAAAGGGGGTCTTCTTCCCCATTGAGCCTTATCCTTTGAGCTCGTGTTCTTCCCCCATTGTTGACCTTCTTCGAGCTTGCTAACTCTCAATCCCTCCATGGATTCTTGCTAGTTTTTGAGGGAAAAAGAGAGGAGATCTAGATCCACATTTCCACCAATCACTTTCTCCTCTATGTGAGGGGAACCCCTTGGATCTAGTTCTTGGAGTTCTTGGTATTCTCCTTCTTGTTCTTCCTCTCATCTTCCTTCCTAGCATTAGTTGCTTCGGTGGGATTTGAGAGAGAAGGACTTGGTCACACCGTGTGCCCTTGCCATTGCATTTGGTGCATCGGTTTGAGTTCTCCACGGTGATACGTGGAAGTGAAGTTTGAGAAGCTTATTACTCTTGGGTGCTTGGTACCCTTGAGCTTGTTCCTCCTGGGTGCTTGGGCGCCCTAGACGGTTGGTGTTGTTTGGAGCTCAATCATTGTGGTGTAAAGCTCTGGGCAAGTGTCGGGGTCTCCAATTAGGTTGTGGAGATCGCCCCGAGCAATTTGACGGGTACCGGTGACCGCCCCCAAGGGTTGCCAAAGTGTACGGGTTCGGTGACTGCCCCCAAGGGTTGCCATTTGTACGGGTTCGGTGACCGCCCTCAAGGGTCCCTTAGTGGAATCACGGCATCTTGCATTGTGCGAGGGCGTGAGGAGATTACGGTGGCCCTAGTGGCTTCTTGGGGAGCATTGTGCCTCCACACCGCTCCAAACAGAGATTAGCATCCGCAAGGGTGTGAACTTCGGATACATCATCGTCTCCGTGTGCCTCGGTTATCTCTTACCCGAGCCCTTTACTTATGCACTTTACTTTGTGATAGCCATATTGTTCTTTGTCATATATCTTGCTATCACATAGTTGCTTATCTTGCTTAGCATAAGTTGTTGGTGCACATAGGTGAGCCTAGTTGTTTTAGGTTTTGTGCTTGACAAATTAACTGCTAGGTTTATTCCGCATTTGTTCAAGCCTTAACCGTAATTATTTTAAAGCGCTTATTCACCCCCCCTCTAGGCGACATCCTCGATCTTTCAATTGGTATCAGAGCCTCGTCTCTCTTTATTAGGCTTTACCGCCTAGAGAGTAAAGATGTCGACTAGGGGATTAGGATTCTCTGACACTCTTAGTTTTGATGGCACAAATTTTGATGTTTGGGTAATTCGCATGCTTAATCTCTTTAGGCTCATGGACCCAAATTTAGAGCGAATTATAGATATGGGTTTTTCTCCTCCGAAGGATCCCCAAAGATTATCTTTAGAGGATGAGAAAAACTCTTATCTCAATGCTCAAGCTTCTAATGTGCTTTTCGATGCTTTGAGCAATGTAGTTATATTTCAACTCATGCTGTTCCGGGATGCTCATGAGTTGTGGACGAAGCTTCAAGATAAATATGGTGTGTCCAGGATTTGTGGCGATGATTGTTCTCCCTCCACCTCCGGTCAAATAGTTTTCTCAATTTCTTCTACTACACCTACGTGTGGTTTGCCACAAGGTAATGATATGGTGAGTAGTGTTGGTCATTGCAATGATGATAGTATGCTTATTGTGGATGATCCTTCATCACTATATTATTGCAATGCTCCTTCTTTGGGCTTTAACACTTCGAGCACTCCAAATGTTTCACATGCTTGTGTTGATAGTCCTTGCATATCATGTAGAAATTGCTTGACTAAATCTCATGATGATATGCTTGTTGTGTCTTGTTGCCATGATAAAACTGCATCTATTTCCTCGAATTGTTGTGCTAACAATGTAGAGGAAATCCAACACTCCATGGAACAACATGTGGTGTTTTATGGTGCTTCAAGGGATCCTACATCATCATCTATTGCATTTTGCCTTATGGCCAAGGCCTCAAAGGTATCTCCCACTTTGAATCCCAATATATCTTGTGATGATATTGATGATGTCAAGAATGATGATGATGTTGATTATGATGAAGAGAATGATAATGTTGCCTCCTTAAAAATTAAGGGGGAAATGGTTTTTAAAGCTCTTCATAAAAATAAAATTGCTCGTTCCAACTTCATGGAAATTATGTCCATTGCCATTGAGGGCAAGAGATATATTGAGGAGTTGGAATCTCGTCTCGAGGAGCATGAGGTCACCATTGAGAAAATGGAAGGTCATGAGCGTGATTACGCTAATGAGATTGCAGACCTATCTCAAGCTCTTGAACTTGAACAAACCACCAAGGAATATCTTGAGGAGACTTTTGCTCTAGAATTATCTAGAGTGAGGGAATCTCGTGATAGAGCTCTTGAGGTGTCCAATGATTTTGAAACTAAAAATGAGGAGCTTGAAGTTGCGCATGCTAAACTCCTTGAGGACTTTGAGCACCTCGAAAATGGCTCAAGGGTCATTAAGAGTGAGCTCATCAAACTCACCGAGTCTCATGCTCAACTTAAAGCTTCATATTCAAAAGAGCTTACCAAGTTGTCCTCTCCTATTGTTGCTAATGATGATGCTTGTGCTACTAACTCTATCTCTTGTGAAGCATCCATATTGAAGGAGAATGTTGAGCTACGGGCTCAACTTGAGTTGCTATCCAGCAAATATGGGAAATTGGAAGAAAGTCATGAAAATCTCTCAAACTCTCATGATGATCTTCTAGTATCCCATAATGTGCTAAAGATAGCTCATGAGGCCATGCTTGCTAAGGTAACATCTAGTGAGCCTCATGTGGATACTAGCACTACATCTAGTCAAAGTGCTATATTGCCATGTGCTAGTCCTTGTAATTCATCTACTCACAATGTTGGTACATCTTGTGATGAATTGCTTTCCTTGCCTTGTTGCTCTAACGATGAAGCTTATACTTCCTCTAGTACTTGTGTTAAGACTAACCATGTAGAGGAAATCAAAGAGCTCAAGGCCCAAGTCACTTCTTTGAAGAAAGACTTGGAAAAGTGTCATGAAGGGAAGGCCACACTCAAAAATATCTTGAGTGTGCAAAAATCTCCCAATGACAAAGGTGGACTTGGATTCAACTCCAATAAGAATAAGAAGTCCAAGAGCAACAACAAGAAGGGCCAAAAACAAGTCAAGAGTTCGGCCAAGATTATTTGCTTCAAGTGCAAAATTGAAGGGCATCATGTTAGATCTTGCCCATTGAAGAAGAAGGCCTTTAGTGACAAGCAACAAGGGAAGCGGCTACAAGTGCATTCTCATGCTCAACCTCAAGTTGAAGAAAGGCCTCTTCCCAAGAATACTCAAGCTAATGCTTCTCAAGTTGAGAAATCAAGTGAGAAGAAAGTGAAGAGTAGACGTTGCTACCTATGTCGTGAGAAAGGTCACCTCGCTTCTTCATGCACTAGTGGTAACTTATCCAACCCAATTATTATTGATGATGTCTATTCTCTTGGGAAGGATAAGGTTGGCAATGTGGTTGCCAAGTTTGTTGGTACTCAAAGTGGTTTGAAGCAAAGAACCATTTGGGTAGCCAAGCCTATTGTGACTAACCTCTTAGGACCCAACTTGGTTGGGGACCAACTAGCTCAAACTTGATCAATAGGTGTTGTTGGAGGGCATTGGAGACTTGGCTACATTATGAAGAATTAAGGGGACTTCATCACTCTTATAGTCTCAAGCCAAGTCAATTGAATCATCAAGTCTATATCTTATATCCAATGTGCCTCCTTGCGGTAACTTGTACTTAAATTGCTTACATTGAAAGTTACTTGCCCCCTTGCATGTTTTGGTTTTCTTCCTTGCATGTGTTTGTATATGATGTGTCTCCAAATTGCCTTTGTGTATGTTGGTTTGCACATCATGTACTTGTGTGTCGTTCATTGAGCCTTAGTGCATATTGTTTATTTCTTAGTTGGCTCTTGTGAGAGATTAATGGAATATCCATTATGGGGGAGTGATGTGCTTTGTGCACCTCACAATCCTATAAATGTGTGTACATGAGTAATACCATCTAGTATTGATATTTCAAGATTATCTAGTTGCTATGTGGTATGTCTTCTCATGAGAAATTCAAATTCTAAATTGTCCACTAATTATCTCTTGTTGGATCCTCTTATTGCCTCTTGTTAAGTTTTCTTCATTGGTATCGCATTATGGGGGAGTAATATGCTATGTGTATATTACTAGCCTAGACAATGTGTACATTTAAGATATTGTCACGTTGTCGGTGTACTAGAGTAGGGGTACCCTAGTATCCCGAACTTGTGCACGAGCAGTCGCAGCACCCCGCGGCAAGGCTTGCCGGGTGACCGCCAAGGTCCTCTGTGGTTCCTTTTGGAGCCATTCAAGAACAAAGTGTTTAAGCCAAGGAGACAAGGCCCCGGCAAGAGGAGCTTGCTGGGAAGGCCAATCAAGGCATCTCAAGGAACTTGCCGCGACGCGCCTCGCGTCCCGGCAAGGCCCGGCAAGCGACAAGCTTCCAGACGCGACAAGACAACGACCGCGGCAAGGCGCTTGCCGTGGCAAGCCACCACTCTGTACCTGCGCTCCAGCACATCCACCAACGTGTCGCCCTGGGGCCTTTCCAGGCGCGCGTGGCAAGAAGCTGTGCAGCCAGCGGTGCGAGGTGGCAAGCGACGCTGACAAGATTGCCATCATGGCAAGCGGTGGCGCCCCTGACGGTCCCTTTTTGCACTATTTGGGCGACGCAGACGGGCATTTAATGCCTTTGTCCCCTGCCGTCAGGGTTAGGTAGGATACACTGTACAAGTAGTTGTACCAACCGCAACACTTTTCCATTTTTTCCCTTGTCTACGTTGCCACCTGTCGGTGACCCCTTTAGCATATAAAAGGAGGCCCATGCGCAACGTACAGGGGGGAGAGGGATTCGAAACCAGAAAACACTCACGCTCCCGAGCAAGAACTCAATACAATCAGACATGCAGCAGTAGGAGTATTATCTCTCCGGAGAGCTCCGAAGCTGGGTAAATCGCTCGTGTGCTTCGCCTCGATCTGCTCTTTGTGCGATCTCCACCCCCCGCCGAACCGAAAGGGGCCCGGTCCGCCGGCCCCATAGGTGTCCGTTCCCACGACATCTATGGCGCGCCAGGTAGGGGGCGTCGAGGTTGTGTGAACCTGATCCGGCGTTCACGCGAGCTAGATCTTCATCATCTCCATCGACATGCCACCGAAGAAGAAGGCTTCGGAGGTGGCTGCTCCGTCCACGTCGATCCCACCACCTCCGGAGCAAACGGGTGGTGGGGTAGACGCCGGCGGAAGAACGGGCGTCGACGAGGGAGCTCACGGTGCTGCCAGGTCCAAGGACAAGGCTGCACAGACCTCGGCGTCCGTACATGCACCGCGCCCATCTCAAGAGCTGCGGGACCAACAACGTCATGGTACTCGCGGTACCATACGTTCGTTGGACCGAGATCAAGCTGGTGGATCTCGGGATGCTCAAGACCAGCATGCGCGCCAACATGCTGGCACGAGCAAGACACGGTCGCCTGGATGGGATGCTGCTCCTTCTAACATAGTTAGAAGTCCGAGCATATCCCGCTCCTCGCACCGTTCACCACTGCCACCCTCCACACCAGCAAAAGCTCTGGCACGAGCTCAACTGCTCCTGGATTACCCTCCAATGACGGACAAGATCGACGAATGGAGGGCCACCATTCAGAGTCTCATCGGATTCGCCAACGGCGACACTCTGCTGCAGCCGAATGCATCGCAGTCGCGGCAAGACTGCTAGGCACAGGCCGGTGGCGACAAAACCGGTGGGGGTGCAACCACCGTGCACTCTCCACCCCGAAGGCCAAGATCGCCGACTCGCCGAGTCAACCTCAACAACGACTCCACCGCGTCATCAGATCCACGAGCTCGTCGCGATCGGCGCCAAGTTCTTCACGAATGATAGCAAGAAGACGCTCGTACTCGCATCGAGCGTCGAAGAGAAGCGCGGCGTCAATCAGACCAGCGTGCTGGGCCCTCTGTCGACATGCATGCGCCAGGGGAACCAGGCGACTTGTCGTACGCGGTAGGTTGCCCTACGTTCACTCGTGAGCTGCGGCAAGTCCAGTGGCCCAGCACGAAGAATTTCAAGCCAGACGTACCAGAGAAGTACGACGGCAAGTCGCATCCGTCGGAGTTCCTCAGCATCTACACCATCGCGGTGCAAGCTGCTGGGGGGCGGGACGACAAGATCCTTGCCAACTACTACCCGCTGGTGCTCAAGCCCAATGTCAGGTCATGGCTCATGCACTTGCCGGACAACTCCATATCCTCCTGGGCAGATCTATGCCATCAGTTTGTCGGCGCCTTTATTGGCGGCCACAAGCCTCATGGCCAAGAGAGCGACCTTCATCTGCTCGCCCAGAAGGAAGGAGAGTCCCTGCGCAAGTTCATTCAGAGATTCAGCCGTGTACAGCACAACATCCCAGATGTCCACCCTGCCACGGTCATCAGCGCGTTCCATCAGAACGTGCGGAACCGCAGGATGCGGGAGGAGATGGCGATGTGCAAGATCAGAGACATCAGTGAGCTATATGCCCTGGCCGACAAGTGTGCATGTGCTGAGGAAGGGAGGAAACTTCCCGGAGAGAATACAGGAGCAGGAGGATCTGACAGCGAAGATGCTGCCCCGGCAAAGAAAAACCGGCGGCGGAACAACAGGAAGAAGAAAGGCAAAGATGTGCTAGTCATTGAGCAGTCCGGCAACGGAGGTGGCGCCAAGGAAGCCGAAGCTGTGGCGGTCGCCGACAAGCAGGACGGCACCGACAAGCAGTACTGCAAGATCCACCGCACCAAGGGCCATGATCTCTAGAGCTGCAAGAAAGTCGAGCAGCTTGTCGAGCAGCAAAAGGCTGAGTACGAGCGACGCGACAAGGAGAAGGCCCAAGAAGGTACTGGAGGATCCGGCAAGAAACGTCCCGGCCGGGGAGGACGCCGCGGCAAGGCCAAGCAGCGGCAAGGAGACAGACCTCCCCGCGGCCGCGACAAGGATGAAGACGACGACGATGATGAAGATATGGATGATGACGAGACCAGTGAGCAGGAGTTCCGGAAAGCCATAGAGGTCCTATGCGTCGACGGCGGTGCTTCTCTGCATACTTCACACCGCCAGCTCAAGCAGTGGGTGCGGGAAGTCAATGCAGCAGAACCACCCGTCGAGTCACGCAAGCCTCTGAAATGGTCCAGCACGCCTATCATCTTTGATATTGAGGACCACCCTGATCGCATAACTGCGGTCGGGTGCTTGCCGATGTTGGTTTCACCAACTATCCGCAACCTCAAGGTCACTAAGATGCTAGTTGACGGCGGGGCCGGCTTGAACCTGATCTCCTCCGCGGTACTCCAGAAACTCCAGATCCCTGACAGCGAGCTCGAAGAGACCGGCACATTCCAAGGAATCAATCCGGGAAGGAGCAAGCCAAAGGGAAAGATCACGTTGCCGGTGACATTTGGCAGCGAGCTGAACTTCAGGACTGAGAGGGTCACTTTTGACATTGTTGACTTTCCATTGCCTTAAAATGGGATACTCGGCCGTCCAACGCTCGCCAAATTCATGGCAGCTTCTCACTACGCATACAACATGCTGAAGATGCCAGGCCCGATAAGTGTCATCTCTGTCCCTGGCGACAAGAAGGATGCTCTTATCTGCACCGACAAGATCTACCGGGAAGCAGCAGCCGCAGCAGTCGCAAGTCACTTGCCGTTGAAGCTCCCGGGGGGAAGAAGAAGACCAAGTCCGGCAAGAGTTCTGATGCCCACTCCGGCAAGTGCACCTCTTCGGAGTGCTGCGCTACCGTCGAGGACGCACCATCGAGCTCCACCGGCAAGTGTAAGAAGACGAAGGCAGCTCCGCCAGAGACCAAGAAGGTGTCCGCCAAGGAGGACGGCACTGGTGGTACCTTCACCATCAGTGCCACTCTCGACCCTAAATAGGAAAGCGCGCTCGTTGCTTTCCTGCGGGCGAAGGTCGACGTATTTCTGTGGCAACCGTTTGACATCCCCGGTGTTCCCAGGAAAGTAATCGAGCACCACCTTGCCATCTGTCCTCATGCGCGGCCCGTCAAGTAGAAGGTCAGGAAACAAGCAGTCGAGCGCCAAGAATTCATCGCAGAAGAAATCAAGAAGTTGGAAGCAGCAGGCATTGTCAGAGGAGTGCTCCATCCTACGTGGTTGGCCAATCCTGTAGTCGTGCGTAAGCCAAACGGGAAATGGAGGCTTTGTATCGACTTTACTGATGTTAATAAAGCTTGTCCCAAAGACCCATTTCCCTTGCCGCACACTGACCAGATTGTTGACTCCACGGCCGGATGTGACTTGCTTTCATTTCTTGACGCATATTCAGGATACCATCAGATCTTCATGGCAGAAGAGGATGAGGAGAAGACCGCATTCATCACTCCATGTGGCACGTACTGTTTCGTACGAATGCCTTTCAGTTTAAAGAATGCTGGTTCAACATTTGCGAGGGTGGTCCATCATGCTTTTGAGCCACAAATGCACAGGAATATGGAAGCCTACATGGATGACATAGTGGTCAAGAGCAAGGATAGAGCAACTCTGATTCAGGATTTGGACGAGACCTTTGCAAATCTGCGCAAGATCAACCTCAAGCTTAACCCCGAGAAGTGTGTGTTTGGAGTCCCCTCCGGCAAGCTTCTCGGGTTCTTCGTGTCTTAGCGGGGAATTGAAGCCAGTCCCGACAAGATCAAGGCCATCGAGCAGATTGAAGCACCAAAGCGCATCAAGGATGTACGAAGGCTTGCCGGTTGCGTGGCTGCTCTCAGCAGGTTTATCTCTAAGTCTGCTGAGCGCGCCCTGCCGTTTTTCAAAATATTGAAAAAGGCAGGTCCAATGAAATGGACTCCGGAAGCGGAGGCTGCGCTGTAGGGCTTAAAGACATACCTGTCCTCCACTCCAATACTTGTCGCACCTAAGCCACAAGAGAAGTTGCTGCTGTATCTAGCGGCAACCAATCAAGTGGTTAGTGCTGCGTTAGTAGCGGAGAGGGAGGCGGATGATGAGCCAGCAACCATGGCAGATGCATCCAGCGACAAGCAGGGGGCTTCACCGACAAGCTCTGGTCCCGGCAAGGATGGATCTGCGTAGGCGCATAAGGAGATACAGAAGAGAATGGTACAACGCCCAGTTTACTTTGTCAGTTCCCTTCTGCAGGGGGCTAGGTCAAGGTACTCTGGTGTGCAGAAATTGCTTTTCGGCCTTATCATGGCCTCGAGAAAGCTGCGCCATTACTTCCAAGCACATGAGATCACAGTTGTCACTCGTTTTCCGCTGAAGAGGATACTGCAGAATCCAGAAGCAACATGCAGGATTGTCGAGTGGGCACTGGAACTGTCAAGCTTTGGCCTTAAGTTTGAGAGCACTTCAACTATCCAGAGCAGAGCATTGGCAGAATTCATAGCAGAGTGGATGCCAACGCCAGATGAAGAAATTCCAGAAACAAGCATTCCCGTCAAGGAAGCAAGCAAAGAATGGCTGATGTACTTTGATGGTGCCTTCTCACTGCAAGGCGCCGGTGCGGGCGTGCTACTTGTCGCGCCCACTGGAGAGCACCTCAAGTACGTCTTCCAGATGCACTTTCCCAAGGAGCAAGCAACAAACAATACTGCAGAGTATGAAGGTTTGCTTGCCGGTCTCAGGATCGCAGCAGACCTTGGGATCAAGAAGCTCATCGTCAGGGGTGACTCGCAGCTTGTCGTCCGCCAAGTGAACAAGAATTATCAGAGTCCGTTGATGGAAGCTTACGTTGATGAAGTAAGAAAGTTAGAAGAGCACTTTGACGGCCTACAGATGGAACATGTTCCAAGAGCTCAGAACGACATTGCTGATGGCCTGTCAAAGTGCGCCGCACTTAAGTTACCTGTGGAACCAGGGATCTTTGTGCTCAAACTGACTCAACCGTCTGTAACGCCATCAACTGGACAAAGCAAGAAGAGGAAGTTGATTTCTGGTGACTATTTTCCGGCAGAGCTCCCTGAAGCCGCCGCCAAGAAAGTCCCCAAGATCAACACCAAGAGTGCTGAGGAGCAGTCTGCTCCGGCAAGCCCTAGGGTTTGTACCGTTGAAGCAGACGCTCCCGACAAGTTTTGCTCCGGCAAGCTTGCCGGGGAACATCAAGCTCCGGCTGAGCCGCAGGTTCTCGCCGTAGAAGCGGATGTTCCCGCAGCAGCATATGTGCCTTTAGTCCTTGTTGTCGAGCCGTAAGCTCCAGCATGGGCACAGCAGATTGTCCGTTTCCTTCAGACAGGAGAACTTCCCGAAGAGCAAGAAGAAGCGGAAAGAGTAGCCCGTCAGTCAAGTATGTACCAGTTTGTCGATAGCACACTGTACAGAAGAAGACTCAACGGTGTGAAATTGAAGTGTATTCACCGAGAAGATGGACAAAAGCTGTTGGCGGAGATACATGGAGGCATATGTGGTCACCACATTGGCGCAAGAGTGCTTGCCGGTAAAGCATTCCGGCAAGGTTTCTTTTGGCCGACAGCCCTCCAGGATGCAAATGCACAAGTAACCAAGTGTGAAGCGTGCCAGTTCCATTCCAAGCAGATACACCAGCCAGCTCAAGCTCTCCAGACGATCCCTTTATCCTGGCCATTTTCGGTCTGGGGGCTCGACATCCTCGGCCCCTTTCCCCAAGCTGTCGGGGGCTTTGAGTACTTGTACGTTGCAATCGACAAGTTCACAAAGTGGCCGGAAGTGGAAGCAGTGAGGAAGGTGACAGCACAGTCAGCAGTCAAGTTCTTCAGGTCGATTGTTTGCCGCTTCGGGATCCCTAACAGGATCATCACCGACAACGACACACAATTTACGAGCCGCACCTTCATGCAGTACATCCAAGATCTTGGCGCCAAGGTCTTCTTCGCTTCTGTTGCTCATCCGAGAAGTAACGGTCAAGCGGAGAGGGCAAATGCTGAAGTGCTGCGCGGGCTCAAGACCAGAACTTTCGACAGGCTGCACAAGTGCGGAAAGAACTGGATTGAGGAGCTGCCGATGGTTCTTTGGTCGATCAGGACGACGCCAAATCAAGCCACTGGCCAGACACCTTTCGCTCTAGTCTATGGAACGGAGGCAGTTCTCCCCACGGAACTCGTATACGGGTCGCCTCGAGTGCTCGCTTATGATGAGCTTGAGCAAGAGCAGCTGCGACAAGATGACGCGCTGCTCCTTGAGGAAGACCGTCTTCAGGCTGCTGTACGAGCTGCTCGATACCAGCAAGCTTTGCGCCGCTACCATAGCCGCAAAGTTAATGCCAGAAGTCTCGAGGAAGGCGACCTTGTTCTTTGGCGTGTTCAGTCCGCCAAGAATTCCAACAAGTTGACGCCGAAGTGGGAAGGCCCTTACCGGGTGAAACGAGTCACTAGGCCTGGCGCTGTCCGCCTTGAGACCGAAGATGGCTTTCTGGTGAGCAACTCCTGGAACATTGAGCATCTTCATAAGTTTTACCCGTAAGGCGCGGTTGCCGGAACCTGTTCCGGCAACCACCTTTTGTACAAGTCTTGCCGCTGTTGCATGTAATCCTTTGTACAAAGCCGGGCGCAGACCCCGTGCATAAATAAAGCTCATGTGCTCCGCACATCTTGTCAATTTCATGCTTTCTATTTTTTGCATGTGTTATCTGACACTTTGTGCAGCATCTACCCCCGGTAAGCAATAACGAGCCGTAAGGCCCCATATCTTTATTTTCTTTTCTTTATTTTTCTCAAGAAAAGGAAGGTTCCCTCGCCCACAAGTTTGCCGGGGGGAAAGGAGAACATAATGATGTGGACCAGGCGTCGTTCAAGAAAGTTTCGCCTTGCCGGGACGCAAACGACAGAAAAGCTAAGTTGCCAAAGTTTGAGCAATCAGTTTTAAAATTTTTAAGTTATCTTCCTCGAACAATCGTGCTTTGTATGGAAAACCTGTGTGCGGAGGAACCAACTCGTAGCTAGTTGCGCCCTTACTTTGTTTCGAGTCCGCTCAACAACTTAAGTGAGCTGCGACTAGTTGCGACAAGGTTTCTTGTCGGTTGCGGCACCACCAGCAGGCTGCTGACGTTCCGCACTCAGCGCTCGCGGCTAAGGTGCCTGCGCCGGCAAGTTCCCTAAAAGCGTAGGGTAAAAAAAACATACAAAGGAGGGAGTCAAGTAAAGGAAATAACATAGCAATTACTGCCCAAGATAAAGTTATATTGCAAAATAGCTTGTCGCAGCTCTAAACAGATTGTTTTCATAACATGACCAGCAGCGACAAGAAAAGGAGAAAACGGGCGGCCTAATCTACGCGATTGCCATCAACCCTCTTGACCTCGTTCACCTTGTCCACAATGGGTGCGACAAGGGCCTTGAGCGCTTACAGATTTGCATCCGCCGGCAGCTTTTTGAGGACACTGGTGAGGTTGAGGCCCGAGTTGCGGAAGGCCACCTTCACCAACACCTTTTGAAGAACTCTCGCGCAGATCGTGCGCGACTCATCGGCCAGCTGCTTTGGGATCCTTTCCTGGAGTCGCTGGAGGGCCGTCGCCACGCCTTTGAAGAACAAAGTGAGCTTGGCGCTGGGTTGGAGGTTCTCATCGGAGGAGTACCCGAAATCCTCCATCCCCAGCTGCGCCAGCTCCCTGTCGATTGCTGCGGCAACATCCACGAGCCCCTCCGTCCAGTGCTCCACATTCTCCCTGAAGGTGTTCTGGGTGGCGGCCGCACTCTCCAGCAGCGCCTCGTTGGCCTTGATCTCCTTCTTCAAGGCCACCTCCTGCTCCCTAGCGCCGTCCAGCGTGGTCAAAGTAGCCAGCTTCAACTCAAGATCTGCATTGGAGTCCTTGGCGGCGCTAAGCTCCTTACCCTTCTCGACGAGACTACCCTGCAGCTCGCCAAGGGTGTAGGCATCCTTCTCGCGCTCGCACTGGAGCGTGGCAAGCTCTTCGCCCCTCGCCTTGAGATCGGCCTCCAGCTGCGCCACCTTCGCCTCCAGCTCCTTCTTGGCGGCCTCGGCAGCCGCGGCAGCATCCTCTGCTTCCTTGAGAGCCCCGCCAAATGTTTGCTCGCGTGCCGCAAGCTCCTCCTCGTGGCTGTCAAGGTTAACCTTTCGCTGCGCCAACTCGCCTTCCCGCGCAAACAATCCCTCGGCGGCAAGCCGCTGTTGCTCTTCAGCTTCGGCCTTCTCGAGGAGGAAGGCTTTCCGCGCCTCGACGAGTTGTGCCCGCTCCTCTACAATGGACCAGAGGGCTTCCTGGTTGCGTCCCCGGAGCTCCTCCGCGTACTTCTCGATGTCCACTCCCGCCTTCGCAACAAGCGCTTCTCGGGATTCCAGCTTGGCCTGCCGAGCGCGGTAGAGTGACACCAGTTTTCGCAGCAGCTGCTCCTCCTCAGACTCGCCGCTGCTGCTGCTTGGCGCGTCAACCAGCGTCAGCCCAGCGGAGGCGAGCACCTCTCCATCAAAGGTTTCTCCTTCAACTGGCGCCCTGGAGCTTGACGCCCAGGGGAGCTTGATGAAGACGCCATCGCCGGCCTTCAAATAGGCGCCGGGCTGGGGCTCTTCGGAGTCTGACGCTGCAGCAGCAGCGGGGGGATCGGCGGTCGGCGTAGCGCCTGACGCTCCTGCGGCCTCAGGGCCGTCAGTGCGATCGCCAGACCCCTCGCCAGCTCCTGCGGCGGCAGCCTTGGCGGCCTCTTCACCGGCGGGATCCTCAGCGCCAGCCGCTTCTTTGCCGGCAACCTCGGTCTCCATCGGCTCCGTGACTGGTGGATCTGAAGACCGGAAGAGGGAGAAAAGTCAAGCAAATATCCAAAAAGAAAATCAGAAGAAGAAGAACCCAAGGGAAGTTTTCAGGCAAGAGGATTACCTGTGCTGGGCTCTGCAGTCACGGTCTCCGCCACCGGGGGGTCGCTGGCGTTGTCCCTTGCCGGAGAACTCTCCCTTGCCGGAGACTTCTCCCTTGCCGGAGAACATTCCCTTGCCGGGGAATCCTCCCTTGGCAGCGTAGTCAAAGCAGATAGCATCTCGGGGGCGGCTTCTGGGTGCTCCTGGTGAGGCTGCTCTGCTCCTACACAAACCAACAGTCAGATGTCAGCAAAAGAAAGAACACCCATGCGCGCCATAACAGCGGGGAGTAAACCATATGCTTACGCTGGGGGCTGCTTTGGGGAATGATTGTCGGGTCCGGCAAGGTGGTCTCGGGCGCGCCCCCTGCTGTCGCGGTGGGCTCGTCCTCGATGAAAATCACCGGAGCCTTGGCTCTCTTCGCCGCTCTCTGGGCCAGGGTCCTGAAAAAGGAATGAGGTTAGAGTAAAGCAAATCAGATATAATACAGAAACAGCAAAAAATTGAAGAACTACAAGTACAACAAAGAATCTTACTCTTCTTCTTCCTCGTCGGAGCTGAGCGCGGAGAGGTCGAAGTCTGGCCCACCTTCGGCGCGACGAGGTGGAGGAGTAGGTTCCCTTAGCCGCTTGGCGAGGACAGTGGCGGTGGTCCGGGAAGACCCCGCTCCAGTTGCTGCAGCGGCGTGAGGTGCTCCCGCGGCAACATTGCTTGTCGCGGTGGAGCGCGTCGCGCGGCGCGACGGCTGTTGACTCGTCTGCCGCCCCGCTACGTCCCCGGCCTTGCGGAGACGTCTTCTTGGTGGAGCTGGGGGCTGCACTGGGGGCTCTGTTTGCGGCAAGCTGCCTGAAGATGGCGGGCCGCTCACACCCTCGGCGGGCTCGCTCGACTCGGCGTCAGGCCCGGCAAGCTCTTCCTCGCCGGCAAGCCACTCTCGCTCGGAAAGGCTTGCCTCCTCCGCTGCCTCTGCCTCCTCCGCGGTGAATCCAAACTCGCCCGCGGCAGCGGCTGCCGCCGCCTCTTCCACCCTAGTGGCGATGCGCTGCATCTCCGCATCGGTGGTATCGCGGGGTGAGGCTTTTCTGCTCATTGGAGCGGACCGCCACCTCCACCAAGCCGTCAAAGAACGCCTGCACGACGTCGTCTGCAGGCTCTTGCCAAGTTGGGACAATTCCATGCGAATCGCACAATGGCATCATTGCACGGATGCGGTCGAGCGAGGAATTGTTGCACAATGGGACGACGCCCTTCGGCAGCCTGAACCATTCGGGATGTTGAGGATCGTGCTTGAACAGCTCCTTGAGCATCGCGTCCAGTTCCAGGACAGTGAAGTTGAAGTTGAGGCCCGGGCGCAGCCTCATAATGTCCGCCGGACCCCTGAATTCCCAGGCGGGTCTCCTCCTCTCCTGCAGGGGGGCGATGCGGCGGCGAAGAAAATCTGCGCCAACAGCACCTACAGTGAGCCCGGCAAGCCTGAGGCGCAAGATCTGGGTGACGGCAATCTTCAGCCTATCGTCTTCCGGGGCCACGTTTCTCCAATCGTTGCCGTGCACTGCTGGGGCCTGGCGCTGGGCAGTAAATGGCTGCGGGTTCTCCTTGATAATCCAGCACCAGTCTGCTCTCCACTCCTCCCATTTGCTGCGGAGCTCCCCCTCCAGATAAGCTTCCTTCTTGCCGGCTCTCGAGGTCCAGGCGATTCCACCGGATAGAGGCTCTCCTCTCTCAACTCGGGGCATAAAGAAGTGGCGGAAAAGAGCTACGTTTGGGTGGACTCCGACAAAGTTTTCGCAGAGATGCGCGAAAACTGCCATTGTCAGAACGGCATTGGGGGTGAAGTCAAGGAGGTGGAACCCGTAGGTGTTCATGATGTCGCAGAAAAACTCAGAGAAAGGCGGGCAGAGCCCACAGTAGAAGAACATCGCGAAGAAGGGATATCCATTCGGAGCCCGTTCCGAAGCGGCGGCGGAGAATACCTTCGTGCGCGGATGCGCTCGCGTCTCCGTCGACCAAAAGAGGTAGTAGTACTCCCTCAGCTCCTTCGCGGCGAGCTCGGGGAGGAAGATTGCCCGCTCCTTTCGCAGCGCCTCGAGCCGCAGCGCCTCGGCCGACTTCACGGCCTTCCCGACTTTCAGAGCCATAGCGTAGGTGGTGGGGGAGATCGACGGTGTTGGTGGCGCCGGTGGCGATGGGGGGCGGAGCGCTGCTCTCTTTGGGGAGAAGGGGGGAGCGGCGGAAGTTTCTGAGATTGGAACAGCAACTGGTGAGATGGGCGAACTGCCCCTGTTTCCTCTGCTTATAAAGAGGGAGGGGGCGGACGTTCCGTTTTTCCGAATAAAGAACCACCCATGATCTCTCCCACGACGCCGCATTCAACGCGTGCCGTTCGGGGAGGGCGCGGTGGATACGGAGCAAGATACGGCATAACCCAGGCCGCGCGTGCCCGTGCCCTGTTTTGGGCCTGGCCCAACAGCGCTCGGCACCGTGTGTGGCCCAGGCCGGGGGGGCTCCTGTCGGTGTACTAGAGTAGGGGTACCCTAGTATCCCGAACTTGTGCACAGGCAGTCGCAGCACCCCGCGGCAAGGCTTGCCGGGTGACCGCCAAGGTCCTCCGTGGTTCCTTTTGGAGCCATTCAAGAACAAAGTGTTTAAGCCAAGGAGACAAGGCCCCGGCAAGAGGAGCTTGCCAGGAAGGCCAATCAAGGCATCTCAAGGAACTTGCCGCGACGCGCCTTGCGTCCCGGCAAGGCCCGGCAAGCGACAAGCTTCCGGACGCGACAAGACAATGACCGCGGCAAGGCGCTTGCCGTGGCAAGCCACCACTCTGTACCCGCGCTCCAGCACATCCACCAACATGTCGCCCTGGGGCCTTTCCAGGCGCGCGTGGCAAGAAGCTGTGCAGCCAGCGGTGCGAGGTGGCAAGCGACGCTGACAAGATTGCCATCGTGGCAAGCGGTGGCGCCCCTGACGGTCCCTTTTTGCACTGTTTGGGCGATGCAGACGGGCATTTAATGCCTTTGTCCCCTACCGTCAGGGTTAGGTAGGATACACTGTACAAGTAGTTGTACCAACCGCAACACTTTTCCATTTTTGCCCTTGTCTATGTTGCCACCTGTCGGTGACCCCTTTAGCATATAAAAGGAGGCCCATGCGCAACGTTGAGGGGGGGAGAGGGATTCGAAACCAGAAAACACTCACGCTCCCGAGCAAGAACTCAATACAATCAGACATGCAGCAGTAGGAGTATTATCTCTCCGGAGAGCTCCGAAGCTGGGTAAATCGCTCGTGTGCTTCGCCTCGATCTGCTCTTCGTGCGATCTCCGCCCCCCGCCGAACCGAAAGGGGCCCGGTCCGCCGGCCCCATAGGTGTTCGTTCCCACGACACATGTAGAATTGATATTGTAAATTATCTTGTTCCTAGGTGGCATGTTAGCTCTACAAGTTGCAATTTTCTTGTGTTTGGTGTGAAGATGATGCCGTATATCTTTGCTATCTACCACGGGAATTATTTCCAAATACTTCTTGTCTATTGACAATTGGTACTCACTTATGTGTGGTAGAAATTATTGATCATCTTCACGTTGGCGTTTGCTTTTTATTTGCCTTATCTCTTGCCAAGTTTGTGTCAACTCCCATTGCCTTCCATGCCACTTGAGGATCTTGTTGTTTTCTTGATCTTGTCTAGTGTTTTCCTTGATATAGTGAACATGGTGATCCTACCTTGTGCATTTTGTATTCAAATGCAAATTCTCTATAATGCACAACTCGTGGGGGAGCTATCCTATTTTCTATAAAACACTAAACTTGTGATCCATTTTAAGTGTGTGTTGGTGGACGGCAAGCCGTTTCTTTTTGGTACTTGTGCCATCATGAAACTTTGTAGAGAGCTTGGTTTGTTTGGAACCATCCTCTCTTTTGGGAGTTTGATATCATTTTGTGGGCTCCAATGGATATCTCATTCCTTGATGTATCCTTTAATGATATCTTCCAAGTGATGATTTCTCCATTTGGTATTCTTTTCACTTGGTATTTCCTTGTATTTTGGTATCGGGTCTTGAAAGTCTTGAGCATGCATTTTAACTTCATGTAGTTCCTTTCGCATGTTTTCTTTCTTTGATCCAATATATAGGGGAAACTCCACCAAGTCTCAAATTGGATGAGATGTGCATGAGATTCATTTTCATATCTATATGCACATATCTATGTGGAGTTTGTCCTATGTATTGTTGGTTCTCTAACTCTTTGATCCCAATGAGTTTGGGTACCATTTTGTTTGTGTTGCTGTTCTAGGAACAATTGGAGATGCATTGTATACTCAGCTCATTCAAAAGGAAGGTGTTGTCACCATGCACATATTGGAGTCAAGCTAGGATGATCAATGAACTACTTTCTACCTTCAATTGGTTTCTACTACATCCTTCCAATGCTATCTCGGTAACAAGTGTCATCATCTACTACATGCACACATTTATTGCATCAACCGTGTGTAGGTTGTATCATGGCATGTTATTCATTCTTTCTTGTGATATTTGTTTCCTTTCTCAAAGCATCCCAACAATGATCTCTTGTTGCTAGTTGTGATGTCTTTGATGGTTGTGTGGTAGGAATTAATTTATATACAATAAGACCATATCTAGCCATGTGCTATGCTTCCAAGCAAATATTTTATTGATATATCTATGACTTCCTTTTGGATATCTTGTTCCTTCCTGTTGTAACTATTCCGGGTGTACATCCTTCTTTGTAGATATATATCATCATGTTTTCGTCTACCTAGAATCTTATACACTTGAGAGAAGTTGCATATCTAGATGATATCATTTCTTTCACGTCCACCTTGTCTTTCTTTTGTTTTTTTTCTTTGGTGGCTCCATGAAAGCTTTTGCCTTGAGTGTGTGTCTTATCTCGTTGCATCTTGATGCACTCTTGTGTGGTGAAGATTATTTTCCTCATGCTTATCTCTATGAGGCTTGCCATCTAATTGGTATCCCTCATCTTGATGAGGCTTTCATCTTCTATCTTCACCATGGGTGGTCGCAAGCTTTGTTGCTAATTCTCTTTTTAGTGAGCTTGTGAACCCATTTGCTTAGTTGTGTGTGGGAATGAAAGGCTTTGCACCGTGTATCTCATTCATTCGAGACTATGTTGATGCTTATGCTCATCCGTATATTAGTCTTCTCATGTGCTTTGCCATGACTCACACACATCATTTTGGTTGAGCCTATTCTTAAGTTTCCTCTTTTACTTGTTGCTCAACCATGTGTTTGTTCCAAGTACTAGGCTTAGTTTCCTATATGCTCACTTGCACTTGTTGTTAGTTTCTATCAATTTTGGGGGAGCTATGATCCTATTTTGTGCACTTTGTATCCACATACAAAAATTATTGATGTGCACAAATCATGGGGAGCTTCTCTAGTTTCTTTAGAACAATCCTCTGCTCATATCATAATATTTTTATTCCGTCGCACGTAGGATCATTGGTCTAGTTGGTTCAATTGATATCCGTTGATTGCTTGCTTCAATTGGTATCTTTTGATTGCTTGTGTCTCTCTTTGTTATGTCTTTGTGGCATATCTCTCTGTTGCAATCTTTGGGCCTCAATATAGTCTATCTTCCTCCAAGTATTGACAGTTGGATATGTGTATTGCATTCCACTCTCTTGTTGAGAAATACACAATTTATGGAGGACCACAATTTATTTTGGCCTTCTAAGCTTTTCGCCCATTTTGGCAATCGATGCCAATGGGGGAGACGTTTCAGAGAGTTTTGTGGAGTAGTTTAGGGAGTTGTCTCTTCTGGCTTTGGTTTGTTCCTAAGAGCATTTGCATCTCTTATGCATGCATTATTGGTTGTTGCATTGCGTGGTGATGCATAATTCCTTATATAAACTCTCTTGAAAGTGATTGTCATCAATTACCAAAATGGGGGAGATTGAAAGAACATGCGGTGCCCCCATGTTTGGTTTTGGTAATTGATGACAATCTCTATGGACTAATGGTTGTCTTGAGTTATATTTGAAGGATTTGTCCATAGGCTTTTCTTGAAGTCCATGTGTTGGTTTCAAGGAGTTTATGAGTTGACCAAGGTGCTATTAAGGAATAATCCAAAGATTGGTCATGTGAGTGTTGAGCTTATTGCAAGGATGTCTTGAAGAAGAAGATTGTGTGATCATTCATGTTTACCTTCAAGACATCTTCCAAATGAAGAGAGTTGGAAAGATTCAAGGTTGATCAGGACTAAGTCAAGAGTGAATCAAGTTGATCAACTCACAAAGCGTAGAAGATGTACCGAGAGGGACCAAGTGATCCCATGGTATGGCAAGAATTGTCCATTGCACTTTATGTACTAACCCATGGTCTATGTGAGAGTTCTGTGTGGGGTTAGGTACGTGTCCATGGGCTTGCGTCAAGAGGAAGATATCATACAACCCATGGAAAGGATGACATCAAGTGGTGATTGTCATCAAGATTGCCGTGTGCAAGTTCAAGTGGAGCATCACGAAGAGATCAAGTGCTTGAATCTTGCCATCCATTGTGGTGTCAATGGACTTGTGAAGATGTGCCGAAGAGTGACTCACCCATAGTGGGCTATGGGGGAGCAACCATCTAGTCTTCATCGAGCCAACACAATCAAGAAAGGTGGTCCAACTTGAGGGAGTCAAGATCGTCATCATCTAGCTCAAGTGGACCATGTGCAAGGCAAAGGTTTGCCCTTGATAGATTTTCTATTTTACCGGTCTCGTGGTAGTAGTTGGGAGACCGGGTTACAGGATCGTTTGCCGTACTATCAAGGGGGGCTCTCAAGTTGGTAGCTTGATCGCATCGTTAGTAGAGAGCTCAAACGATTGCATCCTTGCATCATGTTTCTTGGTTCTTGTTTGGTTCTCTTTGTGAGTCTTAGAGCTTATGGTCATCTTGATGACAAGCTTGAGTTCATCGAAAACGGAGTTCACATGCGTCTTCTATGATGTTTTCGGTGTTGGAGGTTTTACCGGTCTTATCCGAGGAAGGGTTCTCACCATTTTCTTATGGGCCTTTTCTAATTTGCTTCTTATTGATATTTCTTTCAATATTGTGTTATCCCTTGTCGCTAGCTTTCCAACAAACTTGGTTTCATCGAATTCGGAGTCCGTTTGCAAAAGTTGTGGCAGTTTTGGTGTTCTGAAAAGGCTGCAGCAGTACTACCGTGAATTGGAGCGGATGTAATTTTTTACTACCGCTCTAGAGCGGTACTACCGCGGCTCCTACAACGGTAGTACCGCTCTGGACCAAAAACTCATCCCACGTCCTGCGGTGGTAGGCCCGGATGTAATTTTTTTAGTACCGCTCGCAAGTAGTAGTACTGCTACCCTTAGCAGTGGTACCGCTACCCCTAGCGGTAGTACCGTGAGGTCAAGCGGTACTACCGCTCCGACGATTCTTCTGGCCTTTTTGCCTCCTCGATGTTGTGTTTCAAAGGGGTACTACCGTCCTAGCGGTAGTACCGCTCCTTGGAGCGGTAGTACCGCTCTGTGTGGGCTGTGAGCATAACGGTTGGATTTTCCCCCACCTATAAAAGGGGGTCTTCTTCCCCATTGAACCTTATCCTTTGAGCTCGTGTTCTTCCCCCATTGTTGACCTTCTTTGAGCTTGCTAACTCTCAATCCCTCCATGGATTCTTGCTAGTTTTGAGGGAAAAGAGAGAGGAGATCTAGATCCACATTTCCATCAATCACTTTCTCCTCTATGTGAGGGGAACCCCTTGGATCTAGTTCTTGGAGTTCTTGGTGTTCTCCTTCTTGTTCTTCCTCTCATCTTCCTCCCTAGCATTAGTTGCTTCGGTGGGATTTGAGAGAGAAGGACTTGGGCACACCGTGTGCCCTTGCCATTGCATTTGGTGCATCGGTTTGAGTTCTCCACGGTGATACGTGGAAGTGAAGTTTGAGAAGCTTATTACTCTTGGGTGCTTGGTACCCTTGATCTTGTTCCTCTTGGGTGCTTGGGCGCCCTAGATGGTTGGTGTTGTTCGGAGCTCAATCATTGTGGTGTAAATCTCCGGGCAAGCATCGGGGTCTCCAATTAGGTTGTGGAGGTCGCCCCGAGCAATTTGACGGGTACCGGTGACCGCCCCCAAGGGTTGACAAAGTGTATGGGTTCGGTGAGTACCCCAAGGGTTGCCATTTGTACGGGTTCGGTGACCGCCCTCAAGGGTCCCTTAGTGGAATCACGGCATCTTGCATTGTGCGAGGGCGTGAGGATATTACGGTGGCCCTAGTGGCTTCTTGGGGAGCATTGTGCCTCCACACCGCTCCAAACGAAGATTAGCATCCGTAAGGGTGTGAACTTCGGGATACATCGTCGTCTTCGTGTGCCTCGGTTATCTCTTACCCAAGCCCTTTACTTATGCACTTTACTTTGTGATAGCCATATTGTTCTTTATCATATATCTTGCTATCACATAGTTGCTTATCTTGCTTAGCATAAGTTGTTGGTGCACATAGGTGAGCCTAGTTGTTTTAGGTTTTGTGCTTGACAAATTAACCGCTTGGTTTATTCCGCATTTGTTCAAGCCTTAACCGTAATTATTTTAAAGCGCCTATTCACCCCCCCTCTAGGCGACATCCTCGATCTTTCACTGTTGGTCCCACCGAGATTCCTAATGTTCATATTTTTGCACAGAACGGTGCCATCGAGTTTTCTGATCGGTGCCACCGAGATTGGTTAAAAGTGTGTAACGGTTGGATTTTGTGTGCAGGCTATATATACCCCTCCACCCCTTCTTCCTCATGGAGGAGAGCCATCAGAACGAGCCTACACTTCCACATCATTTTCCGAGAGAGAACCACCTTCTCATGTGTTGAGATCAAGAGTTTCCATTCCTACCATTTGAACCTTGATTTCTAGTCTTCCCCAAGTTGCTTTCCACTCAAATCCTTCTTCCACCATAGCCAAATCTGTGTGAGAGAGTTAGGTGTTGGGGAGACTATCATTTGAAGCACAAGAGCAAGGAGTTCATCATCAACACACCGTCTATTACCTTTTGGAGAGTGGTGTCTCCTAGATTAGTTAGGTGTCACTTGGGAGCCTCCGACGAGATGTGGAGTTGAACCAAGAAGTTTGTAAGGGCAAGGATATCACCTACTTCATGAAGATCTACCCGGGTGAGGCAAGTCCTTCATGGGCGATGGCCATGGTGGGATAGACAAGGTTGCTTCTTCATGGACCCTTTATGGGTGGAGCCCTTCGTGGACTCGCGCAACTGTTACCCTTCATGGGTTGAAGTCTCCATCAACGTGGACGTATGATAGCACCATCTATCAGAACCACGCCAAAAATACTCCACGTCTCCATTGCGTTTGCACACTCCAATCCCATCCCTTTGCATTCTTACACTTGCATGCTTTACTCTTTCGGCTGCTCATACTCTTGCTATGCTTGTGTAAAATGCATTGTGTGCCCTTTAACATGTGCTAAACTCAACCTTAACTTGAAGAAACTAAAAACTGCCACTTTTACTTGTTAAGGGTCTAATCACCCCCCTCTAGACCCCTCTTCTTGATGCTTTCAGTCGGGCTATAAAGTCATAAGTCCTAGCAGATGTCATTGCTGAGGACGGAAGTCGAGCAACCAGAGCAACTCATTGACTATATGCATTGGACCATGTATTTTGATGGGTCCAAGATGTTGGGCGGATGATGACATAATCCTCATCTCACCAAGTGGCGACACGATGTGTTACGTGCTCCAAATATGTATATGGATTGCAGAGTACGAAGACATTTTGAATGGCCTTCGCACAGTTGTGGCCATGAGGATCCAGAGGATCTAGATCCAAGTGACTCCAATATTGCGATATCGTAGATTAATGGTGCCTTTGACCCCAAGGACCCATGAATGTCAGCATATCAAGAGGTAGTACAACAATTATCTGGTTGGTTTGACGGACTGGAATTCCATCATGTCCAGCGGGATGATAATGCATCGGTCGACTCGCCAAGATGGGCGCACAGTGCCTCCATATTCCCAAGAGCTTCTTCCTCAAGCAGCTATTAAATCCATTCATTAAATTTGCAGGTCAAACAGGAACCGGCCTCTGAGGCCAGGGGTTCAGAACCCGGCAAGGATGAGACCGGGGGATCGGACGTGGAGGTCACTTCATTGGCCAACAAGATCATGGCAGTTGTCCTAGCCTGGACTGAGCCCATTATGGCATATCTTCTACGCAACGAGTTACCAGAGGACAAGACAGAGGCCCGACCCATAGTTCGTCGGGCTACCGCTTATGCCGAGCACGATGGAGAGCTCTATAGAAGCAGCATCACCGGTGTTTTCCAATGTTGCATCTCTCTGGAGGAAGATCAACAAATCCTGCTTAATATTCATGCCCGCACTTGCGGACACCACGCTGCTTCTCGCACCCTGGTGAGCAAGGCCTACCGAGCAGTGTTTTATTGGCCTACGATGAGGTAGGATGCAGGCGACATAGTCACACACTATGTGGGGTGCCAGCGCTTCGCAAAAGTCAGTCCTTTACTAGCCTTTTGTGTTCTAGGGGTTGGACATAGTCAGACCTCTCAAAAGGTCCAAGGGAGGCTTTAGATTCCTATCACTTGGCCTTTTGTGGTCTAGGGGTTGGACATACACTAATGCAGGATGGTCCAAACATGACACTACAATTAGAGACCCTTCAAAGAAACTGTGTGTGATGCATTAATCGCGAACGGTGATGTAAAAAACCGTCAAAAAAGATACAAAACATCTGTGATGGCGGAGACATCAAACATGATTCAGATTATAGTTGTGTGTGCGATGCGTGGCATATGGTTACTCCATAAGAACTATTTGCGATGAGCCAGAACAACAGAAACGGGCAGCCATATGAAGGTGTGTGTGATATACGACATACAGTTCACTCGGATGAACTGTTTGCGATTAGGGAACACAACAGAAATGGTCAGCCAGATCAAGGCGTTTTCGATATATGACATACGGTTCACTCGGATGAACTGTTTTTGATCAGACAACACAACATAAAAGGTTCAACTTAACAACATGTGTGTGATATGCGGCATACAGTTCACATAGATGAACTGTTTGTGATGAGCCAAAAGAACACAAATGATTCGTGTAAACAAGATGTGTGTGATATGCGGCAAACAACCAACTCGGATGAACTATTTGCGATGAGAAAATATAACACAGACGGTTACTACGGTTAATTCGTGCGCGATTATGTGTGTAGAAAAACTTTGAAAAATGCTAACTAGTTGCTTGCGATGGCTAGGAGTATCACACACAATGTGTATGCCAGTACTCGTGTGCGATGATTAGTAAGTTACACATATGTTTCCTTATGTTAACACGTGACACCACATATAGTTGCCGGGCTATGTGCTCCACTTGTATTCCCGCGCTCCACATGGGTGAATTGTAAAATCTCCAAACCCCTAGCCAGCTACTAGCTATAAATAACCACATCAATGGTCGTCGGCGGTGACTCACTACTGATCCACTTGCTAGCTAGTTACCCACACATACCGGCATACCCGAATGGCCAATGCAAGGATCGAGTTGCGCAACGGAAACGGGCGCTAAGGATCATAGTTTAGGTTAATTACTAGCACATATGCCCATGCGTTGCAACGGGAAAAATTGTTTTTTTTTGTGCAAGCATAATGTCTCACAGCACCGGATTCACTATGAAAAACATGTTGCAATGCAACATCCTTGTACAAAATGAACATAATAAAATATAATGCAATTTAGCATGTTATATTTTCTTTGCCGGGCATAATCTCCCAACTGGTTCCATTGAAGTATAATGCTTCCTTTAATTACCATGATGTCCTCACCAGTTTTAGTCGGGAATGAAATGCTTCCTTTTCTAATTTAGTAGCCCCAACACATTGAAGCCTACAGATATTTCCTTTTAATTACCCTACCTTTTTTACCTCAAGTCCCTCCTTTAATTAGCCTCATCTATTTGAATATTCTATTTATTAAGACCACAATCTTTCTTTTAGTTATTTCACCGGTTTACCCATAATCCTTTCCTTAATTAGCCACATCCGTTTAAATATTTAGAGCGAGTTGGGATTAGTAAATGTGAATGGCGCATAGGCCATTGGTTGTTACATCGAAGATGCAGACAGAAGGTCCTGGGATCAATTCCCACAATATTTATTTATTTTGACACAACTATTTTCGCGGTTTCTATGAAAGCCCATAAAAGGCCCATTAACATAAAGTAACTGGCCCTGATCACTTAGTCTGTGTAGGAGCGAAAAGGGCTAAACAAAACCAAGAATACCTATTCCCATTAATAGTAGGTATAGAATGATACCTCCAAAGCCGGATGATTCCGGCTCTGGAGGTATAATTAGTTAACATAATCTGAGATCAAATAACTAAAGCTTCCCCAACGTGATCGTGCGCCGTCCCCAACCGCTAGCAGAGCGCGCGCGGACGGACGCGACCCGAGCGCACCTTGGCGCCTAAACGGCTAGTAGAGCGCACAAAGGGACGCAACCAGAGGGCACCTTGGCGCCTAAATGGCAAGCAGAGCATGCAGAGGGACGCGAGCATAGCGCACCGCAGCTGTCTAAAGGGCGAGCAAGCACATGCATAATTATTGCATATAGCAGTTGAACATAGCAGGGAATAGCCATCCAACAATATTATTTTTGATGACATGCATTAGTATGTTCTTAGTTAAATCTAAGGTCAATTTTTGGTACTACAAAATGCGAAGGGGACCAATAAACCATGATGGAGCTAGTACCTATACCAACACATACGCCTAGTGCAAGAATTAATGACGTTATACACGTGTCCATCAATCCACGCCAATGCTTCCCGCTGATATGTCTCCAACGTATCTATAATTTTTTATTGTTATGCTGTTATATTATCATTGTTGGATGTTTTACATTCATTTTATAGCAACTTTATATAAATTTTTGGGACTAACCTATTGACATAGTGCCCAGTGCCAGTTGCTGTTTTTTTTTCTTTTTTTATTTCGCAGAATATCCATATCAAACGGAGTCCAAACGCTGTGAAACTTTTTGAAGATTTTTTTCTGCCCAGAAGACAACTTGGGAGCCAAGGAAGTGCACGAGGGAAGGGAAGTGGGACCCACCACCAACATGGGCGCGCTAGAGGCCCCTTCCACACCCTGATGGGTGGTGGGGCCCAAGGAGGTCCTTTTCACCGCCTCTCGGCTCTATAAATTCTCAGATATTCCAGAAACCTAGGGGAGTCAACGAAACACAATTCCAGCCACCTCAAGTTCCAGAACCACGAGATCTAATCTAGAGCCCTTTTCCGGCATCGTACCAGAGGGGAACACGATCATGGAGCGGTTCATCATCCTCATTGGTGCTCCTCCGATGATGCGTGAGTAGTTTACCACAGACCTACGGGTCCACAGGCAGTAGCTAGATGACTTCTTCTCTCTTTTTGATTCTCAATACAACGTTCTCCTCGATGTTCTTGGAGATCTATTTGATGTAATGACTTTTTGTGGTGTGTCTGTTGGGATCCAATGAATTGCTAGTTTATGATCAGATCTATCCATGGATATTATTTGAGTCTTCTTTGATCTCTTATATGCATGATTATTAAAGCCTCGTATTTCTTCTCTGAAACTTCGGTTTAGTTAGGACAACTAGATTAATTTTTATTGCAATGGGAAGAGGTGCTTTGTGATGGGTTTGATCTGGTGGTGTCCTCACCCAGTGACAGAAGGGGTAGCGAGGTACGCATGTATCGATTTTATCAAGGATAAAAATATAGAGTCTATTCCTACATGAATAGATATTGTCTACGTCATGTCATCGTTCTTATTGCATTACTTCGTTTCTCCATGAACTTAATACACTAGATGCATGCGGGACAACGATGAATGTGTGGAGTAATAGTAGTAGATGCAGGCAGGAGTCGGTCTACTAATCCTGGACGTGATGCCTATATACATGATCATTGCCTTGGATATCATCATAATTATTTGCTCTTCTATCAATTGTCCAACAGTAATTTTTTTACCCACTGTATGCTATTTTCTCAAGACAAGCCACTAGTGAAATCTGCGCCCCCTGGGTCTATTTTTATCATATTCTTTCTATTATTCCAAAAACTCAAAAATACCTTTCTGCACTTTTTCTTTATTTGTTATATTTTGTGTTTTTGTCAGATCTATTTATCAAATCTCATACAATTTGATCTATCTCAATACCTAGGAGGGATTGACAACCCCTCTTACGTGTTGGGTTGCAAGTATTTGTTCTTTGTGTGCAGGTACCGTTTACATAGTGTTGCTTGGTTCTCCTACTGGATTGATAACCTTGGTTTCATAACTAAGAGAAATACTTACCGTTGATGTGCTGCATCATCCTCTCCTCTTCGGGGAAATACCAACGCAGATACAAGCAATCAGGAAGAATTTCTGGCGCCGTTAACATCATCAACATCTATCAGGTTTTGAATCACAAATCTCGTCTCCTTGCAATTTACATTATTTCCTGTTTTCCTCTCATTCTCATCTCCCCCACTTCTAAAACATTTTTGCAAAAAGCACAAAAATATTTGCCTTTTTATTTGCCTTCTTTTGCGTTTGCTCTTTTCTCGTTCGATCTCTCGTTTGCTTGAGATCTTGCTTGTCCACCTTATTGCTATGGATAGTTCTTCCTCTATTACGTATAGCCTAGAGAATGAAGTTCTCAATTTTAAGCAAATGGGAGGAGAGAATTTAAAAGATGACTGGTATAGGATTTGCAGTGCTCGTAATAGATCTATTCGTAAGCAATCCAGTGTTATTCTTCTTCGCGGTTTTTATGTGGGCAATACCACTTGGTATAGATTTGTTCTTGACACTATCACCGGTGGGAATTTCTTGATGTGTCCCTCTTTGGATTCTTTTAATGCTATGGGAGATTTAGTGGGTGCACCACCTATCATTGTCAATGAAATGATTTTAACTCTTGAGCATGTTACGCAAGTCTAGATGCTATTGAAAAGAAAATACTCACCGAAGAACATATTGAAATTTTGGATAAAAGGATGCATAATCTTGCTAATAAAATTGGCTCAAAGGCAGGAGATGCTATTAAATTATCAAAAGAAAAGGGACCCGTAGTTAATGGAAGGATAGAAGAGAGCCCCGCTCGGATTGATAAGTTGGAAGAAATTTTTAGCAATTTGAGCTCGACTTTTTCTTCCGTTAAAACTATAGAAAAAGCTCCTAAGAATTGCAAGCCTACACATGTTCTAAAAACAAGGGTGCTGCTTCTAGTAACAACAATGAAGATCTTAAAATGATTAGTATTCACCCCAACTTTGTTGAAGTGATCAAAAGCCCTACTTGCAAGAATGAATTCTTCAATCTTATTCCTAGGAGTATTATTATTGAAAATATGCATGCTAAATCCTTGAAGAATTTTGGTTGTGTGATTGAGGAGTTGGAAACTAAAGATGACAATACATAAGTTTGTGCATTATGCCTAGCTAGGAGCATAAAACGATAGCGCTTGTTGGGAGGCGACCCAATGAATAAAATTTATTTTTGCCTTTTTATTTATGTTCTTGAGTGTTTTCACAATTATGCTACTGTTATGATTGTGTTTTATGTTTTAATTAGTGTTTGTGCCAAATAAAGCCTTTGGGATCTTGTTGGGTGATAGTTGATTTGATATTGTTGAAAAATAGAAACTTTTGTGCCTAGTAGCAGAATTTTTAAAAATCACAGAAGCGATGAAAAAAACTGATTTTTTTACACAAGATTGATATACAAACTACCTGTGTTGTCCTAATGTTGCAGAATTTTTGGAGTTACAGAAGTATGGTTAAAGTCCAGATTACTACAAACTGTTCTGTTTTTGACAGATTCTGTTTCCGTTGCATTGTGTGCTTATTTTGATGAATCTATGGACTATATTTGAGGGTATAAGCCATAGTAATGTTAGAATATAGTAGGTAATAAAATATGAATGGGTTTGCAACAGTACTTAAAGTGGTGATTTGCTTTATTATACTAACGGATCTCACGAAGGTTTTGTTAAGTTTTGTGTGATTGAAGTTTTCAAATTTTGGGTGAGATCATGATGGATGAAGGAATAAGGAGTGAAATAAGCCTAAGCTTGGGGATGCCCATGGCACCCCATGGTAATATTCAAGGAGAACCAAGCAACTAAGCTTGGGGATGCCCCGGAAGACATCCCCTCTTTCTTCTAACAACCATCGGTAATTTTACTTGGAGCTATATTTTTATTCATCA
This sequence comes from Triticum timopheevii, assembly GCA_963921465.1. Lineage (NCBI taxonomy): Eukaryota > Viridiplantae > Streptophyta > Magnoliopsida > Poales > Poaceae > Triticum > Triticum timopheevii. The sequence goes on from OY997264.1 coordinate 355,223,563, forward strand.
CATATCATGAGTTTTGCTTGGAGCGTCTTGTATTATATGAGTCTTTGCTTGTTTTGCTTTTTAGTTTGTCGCCATCATCCTTGCTGGACACACCTATTTGAGATATCCATAATTATGTTATGATTTGTTAGAATTGCTCTGTATGCTTCACTTAATCTTTTTGAGCTATGGAATTGCTCTAGTTCTTCACTTATATCTTTTTTAGCATGGTGGTGCTTTAATTTTTGAAGAAATACCCTCATGCTTCACTTAGATTAATTTGAGAGTTAGTAATTTTTTTGAAGAAATAATCTCATGCTTCACTTATACTAATTTGAGAGTTAGTAAAAAAAAATCTCTCATGCTTCACTTATATTATTTTGAGAGATGAAAATTGTTATGCTCATGTTCTTCACTTAAATTTGTTTGAGCTTCTTTTAAGCAATGGTAATATATGAAACTAGTCCCAAAGTGATAGATATTCAAGAGGGATATAATAAAACTTTCATGAAGATCATTGGATAGTATAAACTTGATTCTTTGTAATAGTTTTGAGATATGATGATAGTAATATGTGAATAATGTTGGTGATTAATTATGATTTAGTAAGAATATTGATGTTAAGGTTTGTGATTCCCTATGCAAGCACGAAAGTCAATAGTTATGCAATGAAATTACATCCTACTTGTGGTGCATTATTCGGTGTTAGTTATGCTTAATGCTCTTTTATGAGAATTTTTGTTTCTTGGTTGGTTGCTTCTCAATCTTTTTGCTAGCCTCCACTTGCACTAAGTAGAAATACTACTTGTGCATACAAAATTCTTAAAACTAGCTATGCCATATGAGTCCACCATAGTTACCTATATGCGGTATTTCCATGCCGTTCCAAGTAAATTTGTATGTGCCAACTCTAATTTTCAAAATGAATTTCCTTTTTGTGCGCCCATACCGCTCATGAAGTGGTAGGGGGTGGCCAATATTTTCCCATGCTAGATGTGTTATTCTCAAGATGATTGCTTGTTCACTTGTCATGGCACGAGAGTGTGGCGGTAATAGGGATGCCCAGTCCTGAAATGAAAAAGAAATTTACTTTATGTTGTCGAATAATAAATTTCTTGGAAAGTGTTAGTATGGAAGGCACCCGTGGATACGGCTAGCCATGGATTGTGAAAGAATGGTGGAAAAAGGAATAAACTTTATTTTATGTTTGGGAACCGCCTATGATGTATCTAGCATGTAAAGTATTGGGAATTACTCGGTCATTTTCGTTGACGGGAAAAGCATGCCTCTCAAAATATTTTTTATCTCTCAATTTAAGCTTTGAGCTCTAGCACCTCGATAAATCTCTGCTTCCCTCTGCGAAGGGCCTATCTATTTACTTTATGCAATTCTTATTTTTATTTGAGTCTCCATCTTCTCTTATAAAGCACCAACTAGGGAGTAGTACGATCATGCTTGTGCATTGGATGTATCTAATATGCGAGTGTGTTTCATGAATGGATCAATGATTGAGCATGATGGATCCCAGCACCACTGCGCGTCGCCGGATCACCGGAATCCCGCGCGCTACTGCCGCCCACGGGTCTGCCCCGGGACCAATCCCGCCACCACGCGCCGGCGCGCGGTTCACCGGATCTCGTAGACGCTGATACGTCCATTTGGCATCATGCTTTTATATCAATATTTATTGCATTATGGGCTATTATTACACATTATGTCTCAATACTTATGGCTATTCTTTCTTATTTTACAAGGTTTGTCATGAAGAGGGGGAATGCAGGGAGCTAGAATTCTGGCTGGAAAAGGAGCAAATATTGGAAACCTATTCTGCACAGCTCCAAAAATCCTGAAACTCCACGGAAGTCATTTTTGGAATTAATAAGAATTATTGAGCGAAGAAAACACCAGAGGGGGCCCACACCTTGGCCAGGAGGGTGGGGGGCGTGCCCACCCCTACCGGGCGCCCCCTGTCTCCTGGGCCCCCTGGTGGCCCTCCGGTGCCCATCTTCTGCTATATGAAGGCCTTTACCGTGGAAAAAAAATCATAAGCAAGCTTACGGGACGAAACTCCGCCGCCACGAGGCGGAACCTTGGCGGAACCAATCTAGGGCTACGACGGAGCTGTTTTGCCGGGGAAACTTCCCGCCGAGAGGGGGAAATCATCACCGTCATCATCACCAACGATCCTCTCGTCGGGAGGGGGTCAATCTCCATCAACATATTCACCGGCACCATCTCCTCTCAAAACCCTAGTTCATCTCTTGTATCCAATCTTGTATCAAAACCACAAATTGGTACCTGTGGGTTGCTAGTAGTGTTGATTACTCCTTGTAGTTGATGCTAATTGGTTTACTTGGTGGAAGATCATATGTTCAGATCCTTAATGCATATTAATACTCCTCTGATTATGAACATGAATATGCTTTGTGAGTAGTTACGTTTGTTCCTGAGGACATGGGTGAAGTCTTGCTATTAGTAGTCATGTGAATTTGGTATTCGTTCGATATTTTGGAGATGTATCTTGTCTCTCCTCTAGTAGTGTTATGCGAACGTCGACTACATGAGACTTCACCATTATTTGGGCCTAGAGGAAGGCATTGGGAAGTAATAAGTAGATAATGGGTTGCTAGAGTGACAGAAGCTTAAACCCTAGTTTATGCGTTGCTTCGTAAGGGGCTAATTTGCATCCATATGTCTAATGATGTGGTTAGGTTTACCTTGATACTTATTTTGTAGTTGCGGATGCTTGCAATAGGGGTTAATCATAAGTGGGATGCTTGTCCAAGTAAGGGCAGTACCCAAGCACCGGTCCACCCACATATCAAATTATCAAAGTACCGAACGCGAATCATATGAGCGTGATGAAAACTAGCTTGACGATAATTCCCATGTGTCCTCGGGAGCGCTTTTCTCATTATAAGAAATTGTCCAGGCTTGTCCTTTGCTACAAAAAGGATTGGGCCACCTTGCTGCACTTTATTTACTTTCATTGCTTGTTACCCGTTACAAATTATCTTATCACAAAACTATCTGTTACCTACAATTTAAGTGCTTGCAGAGAAAACCTTATTGAAAACCGCTTGTCATTTCCTTCTGCTACTCGTTGGGTTCGACACTCTTACTTATCGAAAGGTCTACGATAGATCCCCTATACTTGTGGGTCATCAAGACTCTTTTCTGGCGCCATTGCCGGGGAGTGAAGCGCCTTTGGTGAGTGGAACTTGGTAAGGAAACATTTATATAGTGTGCTGAAATTTTCTGTCACTTGTTACTATGGAAACTAATCCTTTGAGGGGCTTGTTCGGGATATCTTCACCCCGACCAGTAGAGCAAAGAGTTGCTCCTCAACCTACTGAACCTACTGAAAATATTTACTTTGAGATTCCTTGGGGTATGATAGAGAAACTGCTAGCTAATCCCTTTGCAGGAGATGGAACATTGCATCCCGATTTACACCTTATCTTTGTGGATGAAGTTTGTGGATTATTTAAGCTTGCAGGTATTCCCGATGATGTTGTCAAAAGGAAGGTCTTCCCTTTATCTTTGAAGGGAGATGCATTGACATGGTATAGGCTATGTGATGATACGGGATCTTGGAATTATAAATGATTGAAGTTGGAATTTCACCAGAAGTTCTATCCTATGCACCTTGTTCATCGTGATCATAATTACATATATAATTTCTGGCCTCACGAAGGAGAAAGCATCGCTCAAGCTTGGGGGAGGCTTAATTCAATGTTATATTCATGCCCCAGTCATGAGCTCAAAAGAGATATGATTATTCAAAAAATTTATGCTCGGCTTTCTCCCAATGATCGCACCATGCTCGATACTTCCTGTGCTAGTTCTTATATGCTGAAGACTACTGAATTCAAGTGGGACTTATTGGAAAGAATTAAACGCAAATCTGAAGATTGGGGTTCTGACGATGGTAAGGAGTCAGGTATAACACCTAAGTTTGGTTGTGTTAAATCTTTTATGGATACCGATGCTTTTCGTGGATTTAGCGCTAAATATGGACTTGACTCTGGGATAGTAGCTGCTTTTTGTGAATCTTTTGCTACTCACGTTGATCTCCCTAAGGATAAGTAGTTTAAATATAATCCTCCCATTGAAGTAAAAGTAGTTGCACCTATTACAGTTTAAGAAAAGGCTGTCACTTATAATGATCCTATTGTTCCTACTACTTATGTTGAGAAATCACCTTTTCCTGTTAGGATGAAGGATCATGCTAAAACTTCGACTGTTGTTCGTAAGAGTAATACTAGAACTTATACACCTCCTGAGCAAATCAAGGTTGAACCTAGTATTGCTATGGTTAAAGATCTCTTGGATGATAACTTAGATGGGCATGTTATTTACTTCTATGAATAGGCTGCTAATATTGCTAGACCTGATGCTAAGATACATAGACCTGTTGTAGGCATGCCTGTTATTTCTGTTAAAATAGGAGATCATTGTTATCATAGCTTATGTGATATGGGTGCTAGTGCTAGTGCAATACCTCATTCCTTATATGAAGAAATTATGCATGATATTGCACCTACTGAAATAGAAGGTATTGATGTTACAATTAAGCTTGCCAATAGAGATACTATTTCACCAGTTGGGATTGTTAGAGATGTTGAAGTCTTGTGTGGGAACGTTAAATATCCTGCTGATTTTCTTGTCCTTGGTTCCCCACAAGATGACTTTTGTCCCATTATATTTGGTAGACCCTTCTTGAATACTGTTAATGCGAGGATTGATTATGAAAAGGATACTGTTACAATTGGCTTAGGGGATATGTCTCATGAGTTTAATTTTGCTAAGTTTCATAGACAACCCCGTGATAAAGAATCACCTAGTAAGGATGAGATTATTGGTCTTGCTTCTGTTGTCGTGCCTCCTACTGATCCGTTAGAACAATATTTGCTAGACCATGAAAATGATATGTTTATGAATGAAAGAAGGGAAATAGATAAAGTATTCCTTCAATAGGGTCCTATTCTGAAACACAACTTACCTGTTGAAATCCTAGGGGACCCCCCTCCACCCAGGGGTGATCCCGTGTTTGAGCTCAGACCATTACCTGATAATCTTAAGTATGCTTATCTTGATGGAAAGAAAATATATCCTGTTATTATTAGTGCTAACCTTTCAGAGAAAAATGAAGAAAGATTATTGAAAACTCTGAAGAAGCACCGTGCCGCTATTGGATATACTCTGGATGATCTTAAGGTCATTAGTCCCACTCTATGTCAACACAAAATTAAATTGGACGAAGGCTCCAAACCAGTTAGAGATCCTCAACGACGGTTAAATCCTAAGATGAAAGAAGTGGTAAGAAAGGAGATACTAAAGCTCCTTGAGGCAGGTATAATTTATCCCGTTGCTGATAGTGATTGGGTAAGTCATGTCCATTGCGTTCCTAAGAAGGGAGGTATTACCGTCGTTCCTAATGATAAAGATGAATTGATCCCGCAAAGAATTACTACAGGTTATAGGATGGTAATTGATTTCCATAAGTTAAATAAAGCTACTAAGAAAGATCATTACCCTTTACCTTTTATTGATCAAATGCTAGAAAGACTATCCAAACATACGCATTTCTGCTATCTATATGGTTATTCTGGTTTCTCTCAAATACCTGTGTCAGCGGAGGATCAATCGAAAACTACTTTTACTTGCCCTTTTGGTACTTTTGCTTATAGACGTATGCCTTTTGGTTTATGTAATGCACCTGCTACCTTTCAAAGATGCATGATGGCTATATTCTCTGACTTATGTGAAAAGATTTGTGAGGTATTCATGGATGATTTCTCCATTTATGGATCCTCTGTTGATGATTGCTTGAGCAACCTTGATCGAGTTTTGCAGAGATGCGAAGACACTAGTCTTGTCTTGAATTGGGAGAAGTGCCACTTTATGGTTAATGAAGGCATTGTCTTGGGGCATAAGATTTCTGAGAGAGGTATTGAAGTTGATAAAGCTAAAGTTGATGCGATTGAAAAGATGCCATGTCCCAAGGACATAAAAGGTATAAGAAGTTTCCTTGGTCATGCCGGTTTTTATAGGAGGTTCATTAAGGACTTTTCTAAAATCTCTAGGCCTCTAACTAATTTATTACAAAAAGATATTCCTTTTGTCTTTGATGATGATTGTGTAGAAGCATTTGAAATACTTAAGAAAGCTTTGATCACTGCACCTATTGTTCAGCCACCTGATTGGAATTTACCCTTTGAAATTATGTGTGATGCTAGTGATTATGCTGTAGGTGCTGTTCTAGGGCAAAGAGTTGATAAGAAATTGAATGTTATCCAGTATGCTAGTAAAAATCTTGATACTGCCCAAAGAAATTATGCTACTACTGAAAAAGAGTTCTTAGCAGTTGTGTTTGCATGTGATAAGGTCAGACCTTATATTGTTGATTCTAAAGTTACTATTCACACTGATCATGCTGCTATTAAATATCTTATGGAAAAGAAAGATGCTAAGCCTAGACTTATTAGATGGGTTCTCTTGCTTCAAGAATTTGATTTGCATATTGTTGATAGAAAGGGAGCCGAGAACCCCGTTGCAGACAACTTGTCTAGGTTAGAGAATGTTCTTGATGACCCACTACCTATTGATGATAGCTTTCCTGATGAACAATTAGCGGTCGTTAATGCTTCTCGTACTGGTCCTTGGTATGCTGATTATGCTAATTACCTTGTTGCTAAATTTATACCACCTAGTTTCACATACCAGCAAAAGAAAAAGTTCTTTTATGATTTAAGACATTACTTCTGGGATGACCCACACCTTTATAAAGAAGGAGTAGATGGTGTTATTAGACATTGTGTACCTGAGCATGAACAGGAACCGATCCTACGCAAGTGTTACTCTGAATCATATGGAGGACACGACGCTGGAGATAGAACTGCACATAAGGTATTGCAATCTGGTTTTTATTGGCCTACTCTCTTCAAAGATGCTCGTAAGTTTGTCTTATCTTGTGATGAATGTCAAAGAATTGGTAATATTAGTAGACGTTAGGAAATTATGAATTATTCTCTTGTTATTGAACCATTTGATGTTTGGGGCTTTGATTATATGGGACCTTTTCCTACCTCTAATGGTTACACACATATTTTAGTTGCTGTTGATTACGTTGCTAAGTGGGTAGAAGCTATTCCAACTAGTAGTGCTGATCATAACACTTCTATTAAAATGCTTAAGGAAGTTATTTTTCCGAGGTTTGGAGTCCCTAGATATCTTATGACTGATGGTGGTTCACATTTTATTCATGGTGCTTTCCGTAAGATGCTTGCTAAGTATGATGTTAATCATAGAATCGCATCTCCTTATCACCCACAGTCTAGTGGTCAAGTAGAGTTGAGCAATAGAGAGCTCAAATTAATTTTTGCAAAAGACTGTCAATAGATCTAGAAAGAACTGGTCCAAAAAACTTGATGATGCATTATGGGCTTATAGAACTACGTATAAAAATCCTATGGGTATGTCTCCATATAAGATGGTTTATGGAAAAGCATGTCACTTACCTCTAGAACTTGAACATAAAGCATATTGGGATATTAAAGAGCTCAACTATGACTTCAAACTTGCCGGTGAGAAGAGGTTATTTGATATTAGCTCACTTGATGAATGGAGAACTCAAGCCTATGAGAATGCCAAGCAGTTCAAAGAAAAAGTTAAACGATGGCATGACAAAAGGATACAAAAGCGTGAGTTTAACGTAGGTGATTATGTGTTACTATTCAACTCTCGTTTAAGATTTTTTGCAGGAAAACTTCTCTCTAAATGGAAGGTCCTTATGTTATCGAGGAGGTCTATCATTCCGATGCCATAAAAGTCAACAACTTCGAAGGCACAAGTCCGAGGGTGGTGAATGGTCAAAGAATCAAACATTATATCTCAGGTAATCCTATCAATGTTGAAACTAATATTGTTGAGACCGTAACCCTGGAGGAATACATAAGGGACACTTACCAGAACGTTTCAGACTCCGAAAAGGAATAGGTATGTGGTACGGTAAGTAAACCGACTCCAAAACAGTTCTAATGGCAATTTTCCTCCGTTTTGGAATATTTAAGAATTTTGGAAAACAAGAAGTAATCCGGGAAGGACACGAGGCCTCCACGAGGGTGGAGGGTGTGCCCTCCCTTCCTGGGCATGCCCCCCTATCTCGTGGCCACCTCGTGTGCCTCCCGGACTCCGTTTTCTTGCATGTTACATATTTTGGTTGGTAAAAATTCATTATATAATCTCCCAAAGGTTTTGACCACCGTATCACGCAAATATCCTCTGTTTTTGTTTCGAGCTGTTCCTGTTGCAGATTAAGAGCAAGATGTCTTCTCAAGAGTCAATCGAGGAGAGTCGGGTGTCTCACCCGACACCAGGTCCAGGAGCAAATAGCGATGCTTATCACTTTGGACCATCAACGAAGGACGAGATGGAGGCCGACTTGAAAAGGATAGATGCCATGGAGGAAGATCAAGAAGTTACCTCTCGCTTCCAAGCAGGATTCATGATGGGGGAACTACATAGCTCGGCTATTCCAAATTCGGTCATCCCTTCCAACGTTAAATTTCTTTCTTATGAAAACATGAAAAAGAGCGTCACTTGTTCTCCAGAAGCTATGCAACATCCTTGGGTAAAGGGAGCTTTAGCCGTTACGGGAAAGCTCTGAAAAGAAGTTATGGACCTCAAACAACAAGTCAATAAGCTCGAGGAGGAGAATCGTATCCTGAGGGGCATCATCGCCAAGAAGATCACAACACCAACTATGAAGAAGGAGACGAGTTCAGACGAAGATGAAGCCCCATTACCTCAACATGGGGACATGCATGTGGAGTTTAAAAAGTCAAGCCTCCTTTATAGAGCAAAGAAGCCAAAGATCGAGTTTACCGCTTTTCGTCTCTTGCAGGAAAATAAACAGGAGCTATGCAAAAGAATATTAAGTCTTGAGCAAGAGATCGATGACCTAAAGGAGCAAAATATTATCCTCAAGCGTAAATTGAGGAAGAAGCCTACATCATCAACAACTCCTTCTTCACCACCTCCGAGGACATAATCACATGGGCATGGGCACTCCCCTTGGTGAAAGTGCGTTATATCGACTAGAGGGGGGGTGAATAGGCGATTTTTATGAATTCTTCACTGAGGAATTTGCTGGTGAGGAAATTCCTTAGCGAAGAACTACTTGCAGCGGAATAAGTACTCAGAAGTAAGCATAACAGAATACAAGCATGGTCATCATGATGAAATGAAGACTAGCACAGAGTACAGAAAGCGTAATCACAGGATAACACAAGATGAAGACAAACAGACTGAAGAAATTGAACTGAGGAAATTGAGAAAGTCTTCAGTCAAAGTCTTCAAGCCCAGATATGAACAAACACTCAAAACAGTAATGAGGAAATGAAAGGGTTGAGGAAATAGAACCAGTTAGTTGGTGAAGACAATGATTTGGTAAACCAGTTCCAACTGCTGTCTCAGTTGTACGTCTGGTTGGAGCGGCTGAGTATTTAAACTCGAGGACACGCAGTCCCGGACACCCAGTCACTGAGCACGCAACTCAGGACACCCAGTCCTCACCGTATTCTCCTTGAACTAAGGCCATGCAGACCTCGTCCAATCACTCGTGGTAAGTCTTCAGGTGACTTCCAAACCTTCACAGACTTGGTCACTCGGCGATCCACAATTCCTCTTGGATGCTCTAGACCATGACGCCTAACCGTCTGGAAGAAGCACAGTCTTCAAAGGTAACAAGCGTCGGATCCACGCAGGATCAATTTCTTCAGTGATGCTCAATCACTTTGGGTTTGTGGGGGTTTGGTTTTGGGTTTTCCTCACTTGATGATTTTCGCTCAAAGTCCTCGGAGGATGGGTTGCTCTCAAATGACAAGTGTCAAGTTCTCTCAGAGCAGCCAACCAGCTAGTGGTTGTAGGGGGCGGCTATTTATAGCCTAGGGAGCAGCCCGACATGATAAGACATAAATGCCCTTCAATGATATGACCGTTAGGTGGATAAGATATTTTGGGACAGTTGGCGCGCAGCACAGCAACGGTCAGAAATTTGACTCTCAAATTCCTCAGGGCTATCATGTTCCTCACTGTGTAGGCAATTCGCACTGGCGAATTCCTAACTCCTCAGTCAGAGCAAAGTCCTCAGTGACTAGAAGAACTGCGTCTCTGTCACTGAAGAAATTGACTGAACTGTATGAGATTTCCAATGGCTTCACTCGAAGGGATTGGTAGGTGTAGGATTTTGAGTTGAGCATCACATGGAAATTTTTCCTTAGTATTTCCTCGACCCCCTTTAACAGTACGGTGTTTCCTATGACTCAAGAAAGGGAAAATGAAACTACGAAAACAAAAGTCTTCACGCTTCATGTTCCTCAAATGAATACCAAGTCTTCAAGGTCACACCAATTTCTTCACTTTCAAAGTCTTCAGAAAGTCTTCAGAATATCAAAGTCTCCAATCGAAGAACTTCATTTTTAGGGGTCGACTTTCTCTGTAAATATCAAACTCCTCATAGACTTATAGACCTGTGTACACTCACAAACGCATTAGTCCCTTAACCTATAAGTCTTCAATACACCAAAATCACTAAGGGGCACTAGATGCACTTACAATCTCCCCCTTTTTGGTGATTGATGACAACATAGGTTAAGTTTTCAACGGGGATAAACATATGAAGTGTAAATACTGATATTGAGGAATTTGATTGCAAGATATAGAAGAACTCCCCCTGAAGATGTGCATAGTGAGGAATTTGCATTTGAGGCAATGCACATTTGAAGAGTTGAATCATGGAGATCTCCCCCTATATCTTATAATTCATACACGCATTTGATATATAATATGAAGAATTTGAAATGCATGATGAAATATGGTGCCTGATGAAATTCAGCATGCGTGCAATAATATTAATGAGGAATAAGCATGCCGAATAAAGCATCAAAAGTATCAGAGCGAGTGCAACAAAAGTATCAGCGCACCATCGGGTTTAAGATTACAACTCGACCCAATAAAGTTTCAGAAGAACGAGAGTTGTAACTTAGCAAAAAAACGCCCTTAATATAGACCCGCTTGAAGACTAACTCAGATTTCTCCCCCTTTGTCATCAAATGACCAAAAGGATTGAATCTAAGGACTAACACCCCTGAAGAATTTCAAGTCGAAGGAGAAGCGCCAGCATTGTCGGGGTTGTTCGTTGTAGCAGGGCCTGCCACAGTGTCGTCCAAATCTTCATACTCGTCAGTGTCACGCAATGAAGAATAAGAGCTAGCCACCAGTGGAGGAATTTTGACCCTCTTGAATTTCTTCGGAGGAGGTGCAGACCAGTCAAATTCTTCCTTGAGACCCATAGTCTTCAGTTCTTCAGTGCTATAGACATGAGTGAGGAGAGCCCAGGTGTGGTTGAGGGTTTCATGAAGGTAGTAATGGTTCTTCTTCACTGCATTGTGTGTTGAGGTCATATTGTGAAGAATTGCACCAAACTGACGCTTTACCCATTTGTGATTGCGATCAACCTTCTGATGAAGACTGAGGAGTAACTCATGGTCAGTCATCACCCTGGGTGCTGTGGCTTGAGTATTTTGCTTAGCTGAGGTATTTGCGGCAGTGTCATGCGTGGCAGAGTCGTCATTGGTAGAGTAAGATGTAACCAGGCGAAATTGACCATCCAATGGACGAATGCCTTCATCGATCATAGCAGCTGCCTTGCCTTTATCATCAGATGATGAAACTGGCCGTTTGAGGACTTCAATGGGAGGCAAGTAGCTACCGTGGTTCAGAGTGTCAGCTTTGTAATTCAATGAAGATCTTGCCCTTATGAATCTCATAATCCAAGGAGCATAGGCTTCAGCTCGAATGGTGACATAGCAATATTGGCCAGAGTCCTCATGAAGAAATCATGGAAGTTGATGGGAACGCCATGAATGATGTTGAAAAGCATATTCTTCATGATGCCAACGACTTCTTCATCATTTGAGTCGTGGCCTTTGATAGGACTCATTGTCTTCGTCAGGATGCGATAAATAGTACGAGGCACATAGAGTAATTCCTTGACGAGGAATTTGGTACGAGGGGCCTGCCCAGGCTTCAAAGGCTTCATGAGCACTTGCATATAGTGATTTGTCAGTTCAGGGTCATTGTAGATGCAACGTGCGCTGTCATGGGGAGGATCGAGAGGAAGAACACGAAGCAATTCAGTTGCCGGTGCCTTATAGTGAGTGTTTTCAGTCATCCAATCCAACACCCATGAGTTGACATCTTCAGCGTCTCCAGTGATATGTAGTGTAGCATAGAACTGAAGAATGAGTTCTTCATTCCAATCGCAAATGTCAGTGCAGAAATTCAGTAATCCTGCATCGTGAAGAACACTGAGGATTGGCTCGAAGCATGGCAGAGATTCCATATCCACGTGAGGAATATGTTCATGATCGAAGATTTTGTCTTTGTCAAACAGCACTGAGGAATAGAAGTTGGCTTGACTAGCAGTCCAGAAACGCCTCTTCCTTATGCGAGCAGAGTCATAGGGATTGTATTCAGTGAAGAATACATGCTCGGAAAAGAGGTCTTCAGCCTTGAACTTCTGTTTGCTTGAGAATGGATTCTTCGGCTTTGGCAGAGGGATGTCAGTGAGTTGCATCACCACCTCAGGAATCGCGAGCTCAGGTACTTCAGGCTGAGGAATTTCTGGTTCCTCTTCTTGTGCAACCTGATGATCAGCAGCAGCAGGTTCTTCAGCACTAGTGGCTGGAATTTCTTCATGAACAAAGGGAGTGGGTTGAGTTTCTTCAGAGCCCAGTTGAACTGTTGTTGCAGGGGACAGTGGAATCTGCTGGATAGGGGTGAAGAGAGGAGTATTTGGATGCTGACTTTCCCAAAAGTCATCATTCATCACTGGTGTGGTGCATCCTATATCCACATCTTCATATTCAATTTCCTCAACACCAGCCTCTTCAGCTGTGAACTGAGGCATAGGTGAGGAAATGACTGTCGTTGAAGGGATTTTGTCCACTTCAATTTCTTCATCAATCTGCTCTGACGAAGCAGCAGAATGATTTTCTTCATCAGATCCGCTTGGGATCACATAGTCTTCTCCAAAAGGAACAAGGTCCTTTGATGGCATGGAGGAAATTGGAACAGCATCAATAGGACTTTCAATTGAGCTGGTCATTGGCTTCATTTTCTTCGCAGCCGAAGAATTTGACACAGCTGATGCCTTCCTTTTCTTCACTGCAGCTCGCTCTGCAGCCTTGGTCTTCTTCACCTCATAGGAAGATGGAAGAATTGGAGTTGGTGTAGGCGCAGGAGGAGTTGAGGAATTTGGTTGATTTTCTTCAGGCGCAACTGATGCAGTTGCCCTGATCTCTTCAGTTTCTTCAGCCGCACCACTAGTGGATGGCCTGGCAATTTCTTCAGTGGCTGGAATGGAGTCATCAGCCCTAGAACTAGCATTTTCTTCGGCATGCTGATAGTCATCAGCGGTGCTGGCATGTTCTTCAGCAGGCTGAGCAGAGTCGGCAGCCTGAAGATTTTCTTGTTGCGTTGGGGCTGCAACATTTGTGATTTTCTTCGTCAGATTGACGAATCTCATTTTGGCTCCTTGCCAATCAGCATAGTAAGCATCAAAGTCTTTGCTGAGGGCTTGAATCTCAGACTGAGCCTTGAGATGTTCCTCAGGTGTCATTCTGACAACATTTTTCTTCAGGAGCTTCTCCTTCCTGTATTGCGCTTTCTTGATCTCTCTTGCCTTTTCAAACTTCCATTTCTCTTGAGTGATGAAATGGGTCAGCATGTGACTTTGACCAGGAGTCAGAGGAAAATCAGGCATTGGGGTGTTTGGATCCTTGTGCCAGAGATCAATGTAATCCAGAATTTTCTTTGGATCCAAAAGCAGTGGCACAGATGTGCCTTTGGCTCTAGCGGCCTTCACTTGTCTGTCTCTGATGATTTCTGCAAGTTCATCATCAGAAGCTTCATCATCAGAGGGCACATGGAATGCGACCTGTTTCTTCCTTGGACTTGGCCGAGGACCGCGTCCAGCTGTTGCTTTAGTCTTCAACAGTGTGGGGCCTGATGAGGAAATTGGTGCAGCTGAGGAACTCGCTGAAACACCAGAGGCAATCGAGAAACCCGTAGTCCTTTGACATGTAGCCAGATGCACAGGAGCTGAGGACTTTGATGGAGCTGCTGAGGACTTTGGTGGAGCAGTAGCAGTCTGAGGAATTTGCCGTGAGGGCATAGCTGAGGAACTTGGCCGTGAGGGCGCTGTTGGTGAAGCACTTGGCTTACGAGCAAGCTTCTTTGGCATAGATTTCGTTGGCTTGACCGAGGCCTCAGTTGCAGCAGCAGTGGCAGACTCCTCGTTGAATTTCCTAACTGCCTCCTTGGCTTGTCTTGCCAATTTAGCTTGGCGCTTAGCCCATTCTTCAGGAAAGTCCTCACCACTTTTGATGCTGGTGGGATCAGCTACTTGGCCAGGTGCCAATGGAGCTCTTGGGCATGGAGGATTGAGGGCGAATTTCTTCATGTACTTTGAAGTCACATATCTGTACTCCCTCCATTCTCTTGCCCATCTCCGTTCAATCCTCTGAATGTGCACTTTACGCTGGTTTTTGTTTTCTTTGCCAAATTTGGCTTCATCAGGTGTGCAATAGTCCTTATAAATGTCATCAGGGATCTCGAAAGCAGTCATGACCTCAGGCTTCTTTCCTCCTTTCTGCGGTCTCTTTCCTTCAGCCATATTCTTCAGATGAGGAATTTGAACAATTGAACACTCTGAAGAAGTATGCAGTTTTTCTTCGAGGAACGCTGCAAGTGAGTTAAGTTGATGAGAACCTAGTGATTCAGCAGCGGACATGAGTACCTGTGAACAGAGTGTAGGTGCGAGGAATTTGGAGAGGTCATATGCGTTCTTAGAAGGTTTTTCGAAAAGACAGTTTTGAGGAATTTGACTAGATGAACCTTGAGGAATTTCACTAAGCGTTCTTTGTCTTAGGTTCCAGAGTTGTACAGATCGAAGATCCACACAATTGAGGAATCTTGAACAAAATGATTGCTTAGAGAAATGGATCAAGAGCATACAATGTGTGAGGTGTTCATATGTGTGAAGATTTGAAGAATAAACACCTTTGAAGATTTTCAGGAAAGTTTGAGAATCAAAGTGAGTAATAAAAGTAACTTTTAATTACCCAAAGTGAAAAACACGACGAACTGAGATGAACAGAGGTGAAGTTCGTCAAGTTAGATCTCCCACGCCCTAACTTGGCAGAGGGAGACAGCTACGGCGGCGGCGGAGTGAAGATTTCTGCAACCGGCGCGAGTACGACAGCGACGAGGTCGAGGCAGCGAAGCTCTTCCTCACGGGCGACGATGGGGTAGCGGCGGCGCTAGGGTTTGAGGAGCTCGAGCGAGAGAGAGAGCGGTCAAGCGGAGTAAATGAAGTGAGGAAGGGGAGAGGGGTATTTATAGCCACGGTGAAAAGCTGTTCGCCCGAAGATTTTGGGACGAACATGCCCCTGCCCTTTCTCCTTCTCGCGACATGTGTCACCCACGTACTGTGTAGTTGAGATCGTGTAAGATCATGGGTGAATAAAATAATGCATCGTGGGATGCAAAACGATTTGAGCGGCAAAACTAAAAATCTGGATAAGATTTGTTTTAAAGTTTCGTTCACAATTTCTTCAGCTGACAAGGACACAGTGAAGATTTTGAACGAGTTTCAAATAGAACGCACATGAAGAATTTGTGAATAGATTGGGTTGAGTTTTAGCATAGAGGGGGAAGGGTCCGATCACATTCACTTAGCAGAAAAAGCAACTTGAAGAAATAGCCATAAGTGAATGCTGTAGAGGACATAAACTCATATATATGTATATAGCCAATGAAGAAAAACGACGGAAACAGTGAAGATTTTGCAAAGTTGAAGAATTTGAAAAACTGAAGAATTTCAAAAACTGAGGAAAAACTCAAATTGAAGATTTTCAACTTTTTGTGGTGGCGTGACCCACCGTATAAGAATGATGATTTCAGACACCGCGTACAATTGTCGTAGGGTTCTGAGAATCAAATTCTTCATTAATTTCTTCACACTTAGAGTGTTATTCTTCATTGATTGAAGAAAAACATTTCTTCATGTGTTGCACATCTAAGTCATCAATTCTGCATAAGTGTTAGGATGTGTGTCCTTTTCAAAGAACATTCGAAGATTCTAAGATATTTAGCTCACACCGCAACTTGCTAAATCTCTTCTCATCCAAGGGCTTAGTGAAGATATCAGCTAGCTGTTCTTCAGTCTTCACGTGCTCGATGGAGATGTCGCCCTTCAATACATGATCACGAAGAAAATGATGACGAATCTGAATGTGCTTTGTCTTCGAGTGCTGAACTTGGTTGTGAGCAATCTTGATGGCACTCTCATTGTCGCAGAGGAGAGGCAAATTCTTCACGTTGACGCCATAGTCCTTGAGGGTTTGCTTCATCCAAAGCAGTTGAGCACAGCAAGAGCCAGCAGCAATGTATTCAGCTTCAGCAGTAGACAGAGATACGCAGTTCTGTTTCTTCAAGGACCAACAGACCAAAGATCGTCCGAGGAAATGACAAGTGCCAGATGTTGACTTGCGGTCCACACGATCACCAGCATAGTCAGAGTCAGAATATCCAATGAGATCAAAAGCAGAGCCCTTGGGGTACCATAATCCTAGTGTTGGTGTGTGAGCTAGATATCAAAGAATATGCTTCACAGCCTTATGGTGTGATTCCTTCGGTGCAGCTTGAAATCGGGCACACATGCAAACACTAAGCATTATATCTGGCCTAGATGCACATAAGTACAATAAAGAACCAATCATGGAGCGGTATACCTTGTGATCGAAGTCAATACCATTTTCATCAGTGCATAGATGGCCATTTGTGGGCATAGGAATTTTGATGCCTTTGCAATCTTGCATGCCGAATTTCCTCAGTACATCTTTGAGGTATTTCTCATGAGATATGAATATGCCATTGCGCTGCTGACGAATTTGAAGACCTAAGAAGAATTTCAACTCTCCCATCATAGACATTTGATATTCTTCACTCATCATACAGGCAAATTCATCACTATAACGCTGGTCAGTACAACCAAAGATAATATCATCAACATATATTTGGCACACAAACAGTTCACCATCATAAGATTTAGTAAAGAGAGTAGGGTCGAGTGAACCGGGTGTGAAGCCATTCTTCACGAAGAATTCCTTCAATGTATCATACCACGCCCGAGGGGCTTGCTTGAGGCCATAGAGGGCCTTATTAAGTCTGAAGACTTTGTCAGGATTCTTTGGATCTTCAAAACCTGGGGGTTGAGCAACATATACTTCTTCCTCAAGCTTACCATTGAGGAATGCACTTTTCACATCCATTTGATATAAGATGATATCATGATGGTTAGCATAAGCAAGTAATATGCGAATAGCCTCAAGTCTAGCAACAGGTGCAAAAGTTTCATCGAAATCAATTCCTTCAACCTGTGTGTAGCCTTGAGCTACTAGTCGTGCCTTATTCCTCACCACAAGGCCATTTTCATCTTGCTTGTTGCGGTAGATCCACTTTGTGCCAATGATATTATGCTTGCGAGGATCTGGACGATTGACCAGTTCCCAGACATTGTTTAGCTCGAACTGATGTAATTCTTCTTGCATAGCCTGAATCCACTCCGGCTCCATAAATGCTTCATCTACCTTAGTGGGCTCTGTGATAGAGACAAAAGCATAGTGCCCACAAAAGTTAGATAAATGTGAAGCTTTTGAGCGTGTGAGAGGACCTGGTGCGCTAATGTCATCGATGATCTTCTCCACTTGCACTTCTTTTGCAACGCGAGGAAGAGTTGGTTGTCGCTGAGGTATTTGATCAGCACTTTCTTCAGCACCATTTTCCTCAGCATTTTCTTCAGGTGCATCAGCTCGACGTTCTTCATGAACTGGAATGAATTCTTCAGCAGATTCTTCAGTAGGAATGACTTCCTTAGTTGCCTTGAACTTGATAGAATCCTCTGGTGCTGGTTCATCTAACACAGAAGGTAGGTGCTCTTTTTGCGAGCCATTAGTTTCATCGAACCGCACATCTACAGTGTCAACAATCTTGTGAAGAACAATGTTGAAGACTCTGTAGGTGTGCGAGTCCTTTCCGTAACCAAGCATAAAACCTTCATGTGCTTTCGGTGCAAATTTAGAGTTGTGGTGAGGATCTCTAATCCAACATTTAGCACCGAAGACTTTGAAATAACTCACATTGGGTTTCTTGTCAGTGAGGAGTTCATAGGCCGTCTTCTTGAAGAATTTGTGAAGATATACTCTGTTGATGATGTGGCACGCAGTATCAATTGCATCAATCCAAAAATGCTGAGGCGTTTCATCAAGCATAGTGCGAGCCATCTCAACAAGAGTTCTGTTCTTGCGCTCCACGACGCCATTTTGCTGAGGAGTATAGGGAGCAGATAACTCATGAGTAATACCAAGTTCATCAAGATAATCATCAAGACCAGAATTCTTGAACTCAGTTCCATTGTCACTTCTGATGTGCTTGATCTTCACACCAAAGTTGGTTGAAGCCCTCGAGGAAAATCGTTTGAAGACTTCCTGCACTTCATGTTTGTAAGTAACAATGTGTACCCATGTATATCGAGAGTAATCATCAACAATGACAAAACCATATAGAGATGCATCATTAGTGACTGCTGAGTAATGATTAGGTCCAAAGAGGTCCATGTGAAGCAATTCGAATGGACGAGTAGTGGTCATGATAGTCTTCGGTGGATGCTTGGCCTTGGTCATTTTTCCAGCTTCACAGGCTCCGCATAAGTGATCCTTGAGGAATTTGACATCTCAATGCCAATGACATGCTTCTTCTTTGCAAGCGTGTGCAAATTCCTCATGCCTGCGTGACCAAGTCGTCGATGCCATAGCCAGCCTTCTGAAGCTTTTGCAAGTAGACACACGGCTGGTTGTGGTCCTGTAGAGAAATCAACAATATACAAATCTCCTCTCCTAAAGCCTTCGAAGACTTTGGAATTGTCAGCTTCCATAATCACAACACAGCGATACTTGCCAAAGACAACAACCATATCAAGATCACAAAGCATTGAGACTGACATGAGGTTGTATCCTAAGGACTCAACAAGCATGACTTTGTCCATGTGTTTATCCTTAGAGATTGCAACCTTACCAAGACCCAATACCTGACTTTTGCCTTTGTCAGCAAAGATGATATGCTTCAGATGTGACGGTGATAAGGGAGCATCCATCAATATATTCTTGTCACCAGTCATGTGATTCGTACATCCACTATCGAGGACCCACTCAGTAGTTTTGGGTTGATCATCCTGCAGATGAATTAGTGTAACTTACAATCTCATATGCTTCATCGGTGAAGAATATGATATCAAGTTCATCAAATGAATTTCATCAAGCAGTAAACATATATAGCAGTATGAGGACGTGTGAAATGAAGGTTCATTTCATCATGATTCGCCTGCGTCCTTTCAGGCAATTTTGTCAGGTCCCCAGCAAATTCTTCAGACGTTAAAGCACGTCTGGAGACCTGACCCTGTAGAAGAGATTAGTTCTTTTTCTTCACCACCCACATCTGAAGGGGTGGCAAAGAGTTCATCATTCTGCGAGCACCATATGAGAATGGTGGCATAGAAGCCAAACTATTTCGTTTCACATAAGAGGGGTTAGGGTAAGCATATGAATAAGCAGAGAAATTCTTCGAGGACTTATGAACATAATGGTTTGAAGAATAATGCACATATTCATAGCCCTTAGCTCTACCCTGCGAAACAGAGTTGTTAGCACGATGATAATCATATGAGGACTTTGATCCTTTTGAGGAATTTGATCCACGTGAGGAATTTGGTCCGTATGAGGACTTGGATCCATATGAAGAATTTGGTCCATATGAAGAATTTGATCTGGGGTTCCTGTTCTTCACAGGTGGTGTCATGAGGACATTCACCTAAAGACTTTCAAGGCACATCTTGGGAACCCAGATTTTCTTCATAGGAGAACCGTTCCTGCAGTTAGTGCCAACATATCTAGCAAATACTTCACCATTCTGATTTTTGAACAGTTTATAGTTGGAGTCAAATGACTCATCAGAAGAATGAGGAGATTCACATGTAAAGCCAGATAAGTTAGATGGATCAACTGTAGGTCCCTTTGCAGCAACCCATGAGGTTTTGGGGTACTGCTCAGGCTTCCAATATGTTCCATCAGCATTAAGTTTCCTCTCAAAGGCAATACCCTCTTTCCTAGGGTTTCTGTTGAGGATCTGCTTTTTAAGCACATCGCAAAGAGTCTGATGCCCTTTGAGGCTTTTGTACATGCCTGTCATGTACAATTCCTTCAGCCCTGCATTGTCAGTGATACTAGCAATGTCCTCAGATGAGGAATTAGTGATAGCAGAGGCAGGTGAAGAATTTGTAACAGTTGAAGCATTTGAACATTCAGGTGAAGAATTAGCAGATTCACGTTCAATGCACTTTAAGCATGGAGGAACAAATTCTTCCTGAGAAGCGTTGATTTGTTGAGCTAGTAATGAATCGCGCTCCTTCTGAAGATCTTCATAACACACTCTTAGCTTTTCAAGATCTTCCTTTCTTTGAAGAGATTCAGAAGAAAGCTTCTCGTGATCAGTCAAGAGAGCATTATGTTGATCTTGAAGGGCGTCAAACTTGTAATGAAGTCGCTGAAGACATTCACCCAATGCTTTTGACTGATCCATTTCTTTACCCAACATATCTTCACTTTTGTCTAGCATGTTTTGAACTTGTTCCAAAGCCACTTGTTGTTTAGTGGCAACGCAAACAAGTTTGGTATAACAAGATTCAATATCATCATCAGATTCATCATTATCAGATTCATCATCACAAAACTCGGATGAGGAGCATTCTGTTACCTCGTCACCCTCTGCCATGAGACACGATGCAGAAGATGATGATTTTGGCTCGAAAGTCATCGTTTTGAGAGATTCCTTGAAGTCCTCAAACCAGGGATCATGATGGGTCCGATGACCTTCATAGACATCAGAGATTCGGTCCCAGATAAGCTTCGAATTGCCAAGATGCATAATGCGCCCGAATTGATCTCTGGATAGGCAGGAATAGATGATATCCTTCGCCATGATGTCAAGTCGAGTGTACTTGCGAATATCATCAGCGTCCGCCATCTTGCATAGATCAGTAAGACCAATCTCAGTGACGGTCCACAGCTCGCTGTTCATTGCCATGAGGCGCTTCCTCATCATGGCCTTCCACTTGGGATAGTCATGATCGTCAAAGATAGGGCAGGTCACTTTCTTCATACCTGCGGTCGACATAACTAAAACTCTAGGCGGTTAAACCAAAATCACACAGAACAAGGGAGTACCTTGCTCTGATACAAATTGAAAGTGCGTTATATCGACTAGAGGGGGGGTGAATAGGCGATTTTTATGAATTCTTCACTGAGGAATTTGCTGGTGAGGAAATTCCTTAGCGAAGAACTACTTGCAACGGAATAAGTACTCAGAAGTAAGCATAACAGAATACAAGCATGGTCATCATGATGAAATGAAGACTAGCACAGAGTACAGAAAGCGTAATCACAGGATAACACAAGATGAAGACAAACAGACTGAAGAAATTGAACTGAGGAAATTGAGAAAGTCTTCAGTCAAAGTCTTCAAGCCCAGATATGAACAAACACTCAAAACAGTAATGAGGAAATGAAAGGGTTGAGGAAATAGAACCAGTTAGTTGGTGAAGACAATGATTTGGTAAACCAGTTCCAACTGCTGTCTCAGTTGTACGTCTGGTTGGAGCGGCTGAGTATTTAAACTCGAGGACACGCAGTCCCGGACACCCAGTCACTGAGCACGCAACTTAGGACACCCAGTCCTCACCGTATTCTCCTTGAACTAAGGCCATGCAGACCTCGTCCAATCACTCGTGGTAAGTCTTCAGGTGACTTCCAAACCTTCACAGACTTGGTCACTCGGCGATCCACAATTCCTCTTGGATGCTCTAGACCATGACGCCTAACCGTCTGGAAGAAGCACAGTCTTCAAAGGTAACAAGCGTCTGATCCACGCAGGATCAATTTCTTCAGTGATGCTCAATCACTTTGGGTTTGTGGGGGTTTGGTTTTGGGTTTTCCTCACTTGATGATTTTCGCTCAACTTCCTCGGAGGATGGGTTGCTCTCAAATGACAAGTGTCAAGTTCTCTCGGAGCAGCCAACCAGCTAGTGGTTGTAGGGGGCGGCTATTTATAGCCTAGGGAGCAGCCCAACATGATAAGACATAAATGCCCTTCAATGATATGCCCGTTAGGTGGATAAGATATTTTGGGACAGTTGGCGCGCAGCACAACAACGGTCGGAAATTTGACTCTCAAATTACTCAGGGCTATCATGTTCCTCACTGTGTAGGCAATTCGCACTGGCGAATTCCTAACTCCTCAGTCAGAGCAAAGTCCTCAGTGACCAGAAGAACTGCGTCTCTGTCACTGAAGAAATTGACTGAACTGTATGAGATTTCCAATGGCTTCACTCGAAGGGATTGGTAGGTGTAGGATTTTGAGTTGAGCATCACATGGAAATTTTTCCTTAGTATTTCCTCGACCCCCTTTAACAGTACGGTGTTTCCTATGACTCAAGAAAGAGAAAATGAAACTACGAAAACAAAAGTCTTCACGCTTCATGTTCCTCAAATGAATACCAAGTCTTCAAGGTCACACCAATTTCTTCACTTTCAAAGTCTTCAGAAAGTCTTCAGAATATCAAAGTCTCCAATCGAAGAACTTCATTTTTAGGGGTCGACTTTCTCTGTAAATATCAAACTCCTCATAGACTTATAGACCTGTGTACACTCACAAACGCATTAGTCCCTTAACCTATAAGTCTTCAATACACCAAAATCACTAAGGGGCACTAGATGCACTTACACTTGGCAACTGCCAAGCTTGGGGGAGGTGCCCCGGTATCGTATCACCATCACACTCCTATCTTTACCGTTTTACTTAGTTCGATCCTTTTATTAATATCTTGATCTAGTATATTGAAGTTTTGGTCAAGTAGTTTTGAGTTTTGCTTCGTGATCTCTTTATGTAATCGAGTTCGTGAGCTATCTATAATAAAGATTAGTGTTGAGTCAAGGGCTTTGCTATTTTGCTATGATCTTGAGAAAGTAGAAAGAATAAAAAGAATAAAAGAGTTCATATTGATCTTATGGATAGTAATGACTTCACACATAAAAATTATGAGGCATAAAAGTTGTTGAGAGTTGACAAACGTAGTTTTGGTCATCATTGCAATTAATAGGAAGTAATAAGGAAAGAGATGTTTTCACATATAAATATACTATCTTGGACATCTTTTATGATTGTGAGCACTCATTAAGTATGACATGCTAAAAGAGTTGATGTTGGACAAGGAAGACAACGTAATGGTTTATGTTTTCTCACATCTCAGTTAAAGTATATTGTCATTGATCTTCCCAACATGTTGAGCTTGCCTTTCTCCCTCATGCTAGCCAAATTCCTCGCACCAAGTAGAGATACTACCTGTGCTTCCAAATATCCTTAAACCCAGTTTTGCCATGAGAGTCCACCATTACAACCTATGGATTGAGTAAGATCCTTCAAGTAAGTTGTCATGTTGCAAGCAATAAAAATTGCCCTCTAAATATGTATGACTTATTAGTGCAGAGAAAATAAGCTTTATACGATCGTGTGATATGGAAGTAATAAAAGTGACATACTGCATAATAAAGGTTCATATCACAAGTGGCAATATAAAGTGACGTTCTTTCGCAATAAGATTTTGTGCATCCAACCCTAAAAGCACATGACAACCTCTGCTTCCCTCTGCGAAGGGCCTATCTTGCACTTTATGTTTTTACTTTATGCTTGAGTCACGGTGATCTTCACCTTTCCCTTTTTCATTTTATCCTTTGGCAAGCTCCTCGTCGTTGAAAGATCCTGATATATATATCCAATTGGATGTAAGTTAGCATGAATTATTATTGTTGACATCACCCAAAGGTGAATACGTTGGGAGGCAACACAACCCCTATCTTTCTTAGTGTCCGGTTGAAACTCCATAACCACAAGTATTGCATGAGTGTTAGCAATTGTGGAAGACTATATGATGGTGAGTATGTGGACTTGCTGAAAAGCTCTATTCTTGACTCTTTCTGATGTTATGATAAATTGCAATTGCTTTAATGACTGATATTATAGTTTGTTAGTTCCCAATGAAGTTTATGAACCGTACTTGACATTGTGAATCAATTGTTACTTGAGCATAAAAAATCATATGATAAAATCTATATATGTTGCTGTTATAAGAATGATCATGATGCCCTCATGTCCGTATTTTATTTTTATTGACACCTCTATCTCTAAACATGTGGACATATTTTTCGATTTCGACTTTTGCTTGAGGACAAGCGAGGTCTAAGATTGGGGGAGTTGATACATCCATTTTGCATCATGCATTTATATCAATATTTATTGCATTATGGGCTGTTATTACACATTATGTCTAAATACTTATGGCTATTCTCTCTTATTTTTACAAGGTTTATCATGAAGAGGCGGAATGCCGGTAGCTGGAATTCTGGCTGGAAAAGGAGCAACTATTGGAAACCTATTCTGCACAGCTCCAAAAATCCTGAAACTCCACGGAAGTCATTTTTGGAATTAATAAGAATTATTGAGCGAAGAAAACACCAGAGGGGGGGCACACCCTGGCCAGGAGGGTGGGGGCGCGCCCACCCCTACTGGGCGCGCCCCTATCTCCTGGGCCCCCTGGTGGCCCTCCGGTGCCCATCTTCTGCTATATGAAGGCTTTTACCCTGGAAAAAATCATAAGCAAGCTTACGGGACGAAACTCCGCCTCCACGAGGTGGAACCTTGGCGGAACCAATCTAGGGCTCCGGCGGAGCTGTTCTACCGGGGAAACTTCCCTCCGGGAGGGGGAAATCATCACCATCATCATCACCAATGATCCTCTCGTTGGGAGGGGGTTAATCTTCATCACCATCTTCACCAGCACCATCTCCTCCCAAAACCCTAGTGTTGGAAATATGCCCTAGAGGCAATAATAAATTAGTTATTATTATATTTCCTTGTTCATGATAATCGTTTATTATCCATGCTAGAATTGTATTGATAGGAAACTCAGATACATGTGTGGATACATAGACAACACCATGTCCCTAGTAAGCCTCTAGTTGACTAGCTCGTTGATCAATAGATGGTTACAGTTTCCTGACCATGGACATTGAATGTCATTGATAACGGGATCACATCATTAGAAGAATGATGTGATGGACAAAGACCCAATCCTAAGCCTAGCACAAGATCATGTAGTTCATATGCTAAAGCTTTTCTAATGTCAAGTATCATTTCCTTAGACCATGAGATTGTGCAACTCCCAGATACCGTAGGAGTGCTTTGGGTGTGCCAACTGTCACAACGTAACTGGGTGGCTATAAAGGTACACTACGGGTATCTCCGAAAGTGTCTGTTGGGTTGGCGCGAATCGAGACTGGGATTTGTCACTCCGTGTGACGGAGAGGTATCTCTGGGCCCACTCGGTAGGACATCATCATAATGTGCACAATGTGATCAAGGAGTTGATCACGGGATGATGTGTTACGGAACGAGTAAAGAGACTTGCCAGTAACGAGATTGAACAAAGTATCGGGATACCGACGATCGAATCTCGGGCAAGTATCGTACCGCTAGACAAAGGGAATTGTATACGGGATTGATTAAGTCCTTGACATCGTGGTTCATCAAATGAGATCATCGTGGAACATGTGGGAGCCAACATGTGTATCCAGATCCCGCTGTTGGTTATTGACCGGAGAACATCTCGGTCATGTCTGCATGTCTCCCGAACCCGTAGGGTCTACACACTTAAGGTTCGATGACGCTAGGGTTATAAAGGAAGCTTGTATGTGGTTACCGAATGTTGTTCGGAGTCTCGGATGAGATCCCGGACGTCACGAGGAGTTCCGGAATGGTCCGGAGGTAAAGATTTATATATAGGAAGTCCTATTTCGGCCATCGGGACAAGTTTCGGGGTCATCGGTATTGTACCGGGACCACCGGAAGGGTCCCGGGGGCCCACCGGGTGGGGCCACCTTTCCCGGAGGGTCCCATGGGCTGAAGTGAGAAGGGATCCAGCCCAAAGTGGGCTGGGGCGCCACTTCCCTCATGGCCCATGCGCCTAGGGTGAAGGGGGAACCCTAAGGAAGAGTCCCAAGGGGGGAAGGCACCTCCTAGGTGCCTTGGGGGGGGGAGGGAAACCTCCCCTGGCCGCCGCCCCCTAGGAGATTGGATCTCCTAGGGCTGGCGCACCCCCCCCTTGGGCTCCCTATATATAGTGAGGGTAGGAGGGCCTCTTGATACACACCTTTTGCCTTTGGTGCAGTCCCTCCCTCTCTCCCAAGTTCTTCTCCTCTTCTGCGGTGCTTGGCGAAGCCCTGCAGGATTGCCACGCTCCTCCATCACCACCACGCCGTTGTGCTGCTGCTGGATGGAGTCTTCCTCAACCTCTCCCTCTCTCCTTGCTGGATCAAGGCGTGGGAGACATCACCGGGCTGTACGTGTGTTGAACGCGGAGGTGCCGTCCGTTCAGCACTAGGATCATCGGTGATCTGAATCACGACGAGTACGACTCCATCAACCACGTTCTCTTGAACGCTTCCTCTTAGAGATCTACAAGGGTATGTAGATGCACTCTCCTTCCCCTCGTTGCTGGTTTCTCCATAGATAGATCTTGGTGACACGTAGGAAAAATTTGAATTTCTGCTACGCTCCCCAACAGTGGCATCATGAGCCAGGTCTACGCGTAGTTTCTATGCACGAGTAGAACACAAAGTAGTTGTGGGCATTGATTTTGTTCAGTATGCTTGCCGTTACTAGTCCAATCTTGATTCAGCGGCATTGTGGGATGAAGCGGCCCGTACCAACCTTACACGTACTCTTACGTGAGACCGGTTCCACCGACAAACATGCACTAGTTGCATAAGGTGGCTGGCGGGTGTCTGTCTCTCCCACTTTAGTCGGATCGGATTCGATGAGAAGGGTCCTTATGAAGGGTAAATAGCAATTGGCATATCACGTTGTGGTCTTTGCGTAGGTAAGAAACGTTCTTGCTAGAAACCCATAGCAGCCACGTAAAACATGCAAACAACAATTAGAGGACGTCTAACTTGTTTTTGCAGGGTATGCTATGTGATGTGATATGGCCAAAGGATGTGATGAATGATATATGTGATGTATGAGATTGATCATGTTCTTGTAATAGGAATCACGACTTGCATGTCGATGAGTATGACAACCGGCAGGAGCCATAGGAGTTGTCTTTATTTATTTATGACCTGCGTGTCAACTTAAACGTCATGTAATTACTTTACTTTATTGCTAACCGTTAGCCATAGTAGTAGAAGTAATAGTTGGCGAGGCAACTTCATGAAGACACGATGATGAAGATCATGGTGATGGAGATCATGGTGTCATGCCGGTGACGATGATGATCATGGAGCCCCGAAGATGGAGATCAAAAGGAGCAAAGTGATGATGGCCACATCATGTCACTATTTGATTGCACGTGATGTTTATCATGTTTATACATCTTATTTGCTTAGAACGACGGTAGTAAATAAGATGATCCCTTACAACAATTTCAAGAAGTGTTCTCCCCTAACTGTGCACCGTTGCGACAGTTCGTGTTTCGAAGCACCACGTGATGATCGGGTGTTAGATTCTAACGTTCACATACAACGGGTGTAAGACAGATTTACACACGCGAAACACTTAGGGTTAACTTGACGAGCCTAGCATGTACAGACATGGCCTCGGAACACAGAAGACCGAAAGGTCGAGCATGAGTCGTATAGAAGATACGATCAACATGAAGATGTTCACCGATGTTGACTAGTCCGTCTCACGTGATGATCGGACACGGCCTAGTTGACTCGGATCATGTAATCACTTAGATGACTAGAGGGATGTCTATCTGAGTGGGAGTTCATAAGATGAACTTGTTTATCCTGAACATAGTCAAAAGGTCTTCGCAAATTATGTCGTAGCTCGCGCTTCAGTTCTACTGTTTAGATATGTTCCTAGAGAAAATTTAGTTGAAAGTTGATAGTAGCAATTATGCGGACTAGGTCCATAAACTGAGGATTGTCTTCATTGCTTCATAGAAGGCTTATGTCCTTAATGCACCGCTCAGTGTGCTGAACCTCGAACGTCGTCTGTGGATGTTGCGAACATCTGACATACACATTTTGATAACTACGTGATAGTTCAGTTAAATGGTTTAGAATTGAGGCATCGAAGACGGTTTTGAAACATCGCAAAACATATGAGATGTTTTGAGGGCTGAAATTGGGATTTCAGGCTCGTGCCCACGTCAAAAGGTATAAGACCT
Source organism: Triticum timopheevii (assembly GCA_963921465.1). Taxonomy (NCBI): domain Eukaryota; kingdom Viridiplantae; phylum Streptophyta; class Magnoliopsida; order Poales; family Poaceae; genus Triticum; species Triticum timopheevii. The sequence continues at coordinate 355,252,010 of OY997264.1, forward strand.
CCGACGATTTTCTTAGCCTACAAACTAAGGGAGAAAAGCTCAATTGTTGAGCTTGTGCTTAGATTGTCTAAGTACAACAATCGCTTGAATCGAGTGGGAGTTGATCTTCCAGATGAAATAGTGATGGTTCTCCGAAGTCATTACCACCAAGCTGCTAGAGCTTCGTGATGAACTATGATATATCAGGGACATATATGATGATCCTTGAGATATTCGCGATGTTTGACACCGCGAAAGTAGAAATCAAGAAGGAGCATCAATTGTTGATGGTTGGTGAAACCACTAGTTTCAACAAGGGCAAGGGAACAAAGGGATACTTCATGAAACGGCAATTCAGCTGCTGCTCTAGTGAAGAAACCCAAGGTTGAACCCAAACCCGAGACTGAGTGCTTCTGTAATAAGGGAAACAACCACTGGAGCAGAATTACCCTAGATACTTGGTAGATGAGAAGGCTGGCAAGGTCGATAGAAGTATATTGGATATACATTGTGTTGATGTGTACTTTACTAGTACTCCTAGTAGCACCAGGGTATTAGATACCGGTTCAGTTGCTAAGTGTTAGTAACTCGAAACAAAAGGCTATGGAATAAACGGAGACTAGCTAAAGGTGAGCTGACGATATGTGTTGGAAGTGTTTCCAATGTTGATATGATCAAGCATCGCACGCTCCCTCTACCATCGAGATTGGTGTTTGTGTTGAGCATAGGCATGATTGGATTATGTCTATCGCAATACGGTTATTCATTTAAAGGGAATAATAGTTACTCTGTTCATTTGAATAATACCTTCAATGGTCTTACACCTAAAATGAATGGTTTATTAAATCTCGATCGTAGTGATACACATGTTCATGCCAAAAGATAGTAATGATAGTACCACCTACTTGTGGCACTGCCACGTAAGTCATATCGGTATAAAACACATTAAGAAGCTCCATGTTGATGGATCTTTGGACTCACTCATTTTTTAAAAGTTTGAGACATGCGAACCATGTCTATTGGTGTATATGCATGAAGAAACTCCATGCAAATGGACTGTTTGAACTCACTTGATCTTGAATCACTTGAGACATGCAAATCATACCACATGGGCAAGCTGACTGAAAGCCTCGGTTTCAGTAAAATGGAACCAGAAAGCAACTTGCTGGAAGTAATACATTTTGATGTGTGCAGTCCAATGAGTGCTGAGGCGTGTAGTGGATATCGTTATGTTCTTACTTCACAGATAATTTGAGTAGATGTTGAGTATATTTACTTGATGAATCACGAGTCTGAATTATTGAAAGGTTCAAGTAATTTCAGGGTGAAGTTGAAAGATCATCGTGACAAGAGGATAAAAGATCTATGATATGATCATAGAGATGAATATCTGAATTACGAGTTTGGCACAGAATTAAGACATTGTGGAAATTGTTTCACAACTAATACAGCCTGGAACACCATAGTGTGATGGTGTGTCCGAACATCATAACTGCACCCTATTGGATATGATGCATACCATGATGTCTCTTATCAAATTACCATGATAGTTTATGGGTTAGGCATTAAAGACAACCACATTCACTTTAAATAGGGCACCACGTAATTCCGATGAGATGACACCATATGAACTATGGTTTAGAGAAACCTAAGCTGTCATTTCTTAAAAGTTTGGGGATGCGACGCTTATGTGAAAAAGTTTCAGGCTGATAAGCTCGAACCCAAAGCGGATAAATGCATCTTCATAGGACACCCAAAAACAGTTGGGTATACCTCCTGTCTCAGATCCGAAAGCAATAAGGGATTGTTTCTAGAATCGGGTCCTTTCTCGAGGAAAAGTTTCTCTCGAAAGAATTGAGTGGGAGGATGGTGGAGACTTGATGAGGTTATTAAACCGTCTCTTCAACTAGTGTGTGGTAGGGCACAGGAAGTTGTTCCTGTGGCACCTACACCAATTGAAGTGGAAGATTATGATATTGATCATGAAACTTCGGATCAAGTCACTACCAAACCTCGTGGGATGACAAGGATGCGTACTACTTCAGAGTGGTACGTAATCCTGTCTTGGAAGTCATGTTGCAAGACAACAATGAACCTACGAGCTATGGAGAAACGATGGTGGGCCTGGATTCCGATAAATGGCTCGAGGCCATATAATCCGAGAGAGGATCCATATATGAAAACAAAGCATAGACTTTGGGAGTACTACTTGATGGTCGTAAGGCTGTTAGGTACAAATGGATTTTAAAAGGAAGACAGATAATGATGGTAAATGTCACCATTAAGAAAGCTCGACTTGTCGTTAAGATGTTTTCCGACAAGTCCAAGAAGTTGACTACGGTGAGACTTCCTCACTCGTAGCGATGCTAAGAGTCTGTTGGAATTATATTAGCGATTACTACATTATTTATGAAATCTTGCAGATAGGATGTCAAAACATTGTTTCCTCGACGATTTTCTTGAGGAAAGGTTGTATGTGATACAACCGGAAGGTTTTGTCAATCCTGAAAGATGCTAATAAGTATGCAAAGCTCCAGTAATCCTTCTAAGGACTGGAGTAAGCATCTCAGAGTTGGAATGTATGCTTTGATGATGATCAAAGATTTTGGGTTTATACAAAGTTTATGAGAAACTTGTATTTCCAAAGAAGTGAGTGGGAGCACTATAGAATTTCTGATGAGTATATGTTGTTGACATATTGTTGATCAGAAATGACGTAGAATTTCTGGAAAGCATATAGGGTTATTTGGAAAGTGTTTTTCAATGGAAAACCTGGATTAAGCTACTTGAGCATTGAGCATCAAGATCTATAAGGATAGATCAAAACGCTTAATAGTACTTTCAAATGAGCACATGCCTTGACGTGATCTTGAAGGTGTTCAAGATGGATCAGTCAAAGAAGGAGTTCTTGCCTGAGTTGTAAGGTATGAAGTTAAGACTTAAAGCTCGACCACGGAAGAATAGAGAGAAAGGAACGAAGGTCGTCCCCTATGCTTAAGACATAGGCTCTACAGTATGCTATGCTGTGTACCGCACCTGAAGTGTGCCTTGCCATGAGTCAGTCAAGGGGTACAAGAGTGATCCAAGAATGGATCACAGGACAACGGTCAAAGTTATCCTTAGTAACTAGTGGACTAAGGAATTTTCTCGATTATGGAGGTGGTAAAAGAGTTCGTCGTAAAGGATTACGTCGATGCAAGCTTAACACCTATCCGGATAGCTCTGAGTAGAGATACCGGATACGTATAATGGAGCAACAATTTAGAATAGCTCCAAGTAGAATAGTTGTTTGGAATAGCTCCAAATAGAGCGTGGTAGCTGCATCTAGGAGATGACATAGAGATTTGTAAAGCACACACGGATCTGAAAGGTTCAGACCCGTTGACTATAACCTCTCTCACAATCATAACATGATCAAACCCAGAACTCATCGAGTGTTAATCACATGGTAAATGTGAACTAGATTATTGACTCTAGTAAACTCTTTGGGTGTTAGTCACATGGGGATGTGACCTTGAGTGTTAATCACATATCGATGTGAACTAGATTATTGACTCTAGTGCAAGTGGGAGACTGTTGGAAATATGCCCTAGAGGCAATAATAAATTAGTTATTATTATATTTCCTTGTTCATGATAATCGTTTATTATCCATGCTAGAATTGTATTGATAGGAAACTCAGATGCATGTGTGGATACATAGACAACACCATGTCCCTAGTAAGCCTCTAGTTGACTAGCTCGTTGATCAATAGATGGTTACAGTTTCCTGACCATGGACATTGGATGTCATTGATAACGGGATCACATCATTAGAAGAATGATGTGATGGACAAAGACCCAATCCTAAGCCTAGCACAAGATCATGTAGTTCATATGCTAAAGCTTTTCTAATGTCAAGTATCATTTCCTTAGACCATGAGATTGTGCAACTCCCGGATACCGTAGGAGTGCTTTGGGTGTGCCAAATGTCACAACGTAACTGGGTGGCTATAAAGGTACACTACGGGTATCTCCGAAAGTGTCTGTTGGGTTGGCGCGAATCGAGACTGGGATTTGTCACTCCGTGTGACGGAGAGGTATCTCTGGGCCCACTCGGTAGGACATCATCATAATGTGCACAATGTGATCAAGGAGTTGATCACGGGATGATGTGTTACGGAACGAGTAAAGAGACTTGCCAGTAACGAGATTGAACAAGGTATCGGGATACCGACGATCGAATCTCGGGCAAGTATCGTACCGCTAGACAAAGGGAATTGTATACGGGATTGATTAAGTCCTTGACATCGTGGTTCATCCGATGAGATCATCGTGGAACATGTGGGAGCCAACATGGGTATCCAGATCCCGCTGTTGGTTATTGACCGGAGAACGTCTCGGTCATGTCTGCATGTCTCCCGAACCCGTAGGGTCTACACACTTAAGGTTCGATGACGCTAGGGTTATAAAGGAAGCTTGTATGTGGTTATCGAATGTTGTTCGGAGTCCCGGATGAGATCCCGGACGTCACGAGGAGTTCCGGAATGGTCCGGAGGTAAAGATTTATATATAGGAAGTCCTATTTCGGCCATCGGGACAAGTTTCGGGGTCATCGGTATTGTACCGGGACCACCGGAAGGGTCCCGGGGGCCCACCGGGTGGGGCCACCTTTCCCGGAGGGTCCCATGGGCTGAAGTGAGAAGGGATCCAGCCCAAAGTGGGCTGGGGCGCCACTTCCCTCATGGCCCATGCGCCTAGGGTGAAGGGGGAACCCTAAGGAAGAGTCCCAAGGGGGGAAGGCACCTCCTAGGTGCCTTGGGGGGGAGGGAAACCTCCCCTGGCCGCCGCCCCCTAGGAGATTGGATCTCCTAGGGCTGGCGCACCCCCCCTTGGGCTCCCTATATATAGTGAGGGTAGGAGGGCCTCTTGACACACACCTTTTGCCTTTGGTGCAGCCCCTCCCTCTCTCCCAAGTTCTTCTCCTCTTCTGCGGTGCTTGGCGAAGCCCTGCAGGATTGCCACGCTCCTCCATCACCACCACGCCATTGTGCTGCTGCTGGATGGAGTCTTCCTCAACCTCTCCCTCTCTCCTTGCTGGATCAAGGCGTGGGAGACGTCACCGGGCTGTACGTGTGTTGAACGCGGAGGTGCCGTCCGTTCGGCACTAGGATCATCGGTGATCTGAATCACGACGAGTATGACTCCATCAACCCCGTTCTCTTGAACGCTTCCGCTTAGCGATCTACAAGGGTATGTAGATGCACTCTCCTTCCCCTCGTTGCTGGTTTCTCCATAGATAGATCTTGGTGACACGTAGGAAAATTTTGAATTTCTGCTATGCTCCCCGACACCTAGTTCATCTCTTGTATCCAATCTTGTATCAAAACCACAAATTGGTACCTGTGGGTTGCTAGTAGTGTTGATTACTCCTTGTAGTTGATGCTAATTGGTTTACTTGGTGGAAGATCATATGTTCAGATACTTAATGCATATTAATACTCCTCTGATTATGAACATGAATATGCTTTGTGAGTAGTTACGTTTGTTCCTGAGGACATGGGTGAAGTCTTGCTATTAGTAGTCATGTGAATTTGGTATTCGTTCGATATTTTGATGAGATGTATCTTGTCTCTCCTCTAGTGGTGTTATGTGAATGTCGACTACATGACACTTCACCATTATTTGGGCCTAGAGGAAGGCATTGGGAAGTAATAAGTAGATGACGGGTTGCTAGAGTGACAGATGCTTAAGCCCTAGTTTATGCGTTGCTTCGTAAGGGGCTGATTTGGATCCATATGTCTAATGATGTGGTTAGGTTTACCTTAATACTTCTTTTGTAGTTGCAGATGCTTGCAATAGGGGTTAATCATAAGTGGGATGCTTGTCCAAGTAAGGGCAGTTCCCAAGCACCGGTCCATCCACATATCAAATTATCAAAGTACCGAACACAAATCATATGAGCGTGATGAAAACTAGCTTGACGATAATTCCCATGTGTCCTCGGGAGCGTTTTTCTCATTATAAGAAATTGTCCAGGCTTGTCGTTTGCTACAAAAAGGATTGGGCCACCTTGCTGCACTTTATTTACTTTCATTGCTTGTTACCCGTTACAAATTATCTTATCACAAAACTATCTGTTACCTACAATTTAAGTGCTTGCAGAGAAAATCTTACTGAAAACCGCTTGTCATTTCCTTCTGCTCCTTGTTGGGTTCGACACTCTTACTTATCGCAAGGACTATGATAGATCCCCTATACTTGTGGGTCATCAGACGCCGCTGCTACTCCTCACCGCCCCGTCAACCTTGTCCTCATCCGGCAGCCCTGTCGGCCATCTTCTCCCACGGCCGCGCACCGTCCTCCTCCCATGGCCCCCGATCCACCGCCGGCCTTCTCCCACAGCCCCACCAAATCCACTGCCGTGCGCGGCACCGAGGCTGGCAGGTACCCCGTGCATCTGCAAGCTGCTGCAGTTGGTCATAGCCACCTCATCTACTCATTGGCTTCCGTATGTGAGCACAACCGGAGAGCCCTGTAACTTCTACATCCGCCCACGCATCCTCATGCTTTGTCTCCGCTCTCTCCGATTAGTTGACCTTCTCACGAGCGCCACCTCGACCTTCCCTGGACCAGCTAATTTTTAACTTCATGGTACGCATGTGTTCTCATTTTTATTTGTATCCACTTGTAGGAACTAAAAATGTACACATGTGTTCTCGTTTTGATCTATATCTACTGCTATCTAAATCTTATTATCTACTCCCTCCATTCCAAAATAGATGACTCAACTTTGTACTAACTTTGTCAAAGTTGAGTAATCTATTTTGGAACGGAGGGAGTAGGTGCCAAAAAAATGTGCATCGAGACGCCGCCCCCGTGGCCGAACTCCTGCCTCCGCTTGGCTCCATTCACAGGAGCACACCACCTCCCTCACCATCCACCTGCCTGTGTTCATATTCTACAGGTGACCTTCTCTCCTCACGTGTACTGACCTTCCTCCTCTTCGTGCTTCCTCCTCCCCTTTAGGATGATTGAACTCTGTCACATGGAGTAGTAGAACCGTCGGTGTGTCCTGCTCCCATTCCTTATTTGTGCGCCTTGGCTTCTGGTGGTGCCACGATGAGAAACCAACTCGTCCAATTTTTCAGCGGGGGATCACACAGTGGGTTTTGAGGGGTACTGAAGTTTAGAGTGAACGTGGATTAAGGTTCAGAGATGTGTTTTTTAGTACATTCAGAGAGGGTTTCCCCCTGTTTTCCATTTCTTAGCCTCTTCGTAATTTATTAGATAATTTACGAGACTAACATTCCATTGTAGCTTATAGTCTCACGTGTGTACGATTTTTTTGATCAAGTATACTCTGCATCCTTGAAAATACTAGAACCTGATCATAACTTGGTTAAGTCTTTGATATAGCAAAAAAAATTATAGCCAAACATATTGCTATCTGAAAATTATTATCTTTGTGTGAATAAGTTTTAACCCTATGTGGACAAAAATCTGTGCAAAGCTCCACACAGGCAATTCTTGATCCCTAGACCGGTTCGATCAGTTTGATGTGTGCAGAAATATTACATGCAGTTCTTTGGGTTCCCTTCTTTCATTTTGGTAAAACTATTGATGAAAAAATGTATCTATACAGAAATGATGGTTCAGTTCAAGAAAAATGGATGTTTACTAATTTTGCGGTCTAAAGTTTCTTTGTCTTTTTCTACATCAGTTTGGAGTGTATTTATATAGTAGAAGAAAAAACAACAGCACTTGCACCGGAGCAGCAGGACGACGCACCCTCCCAGCGATGGCGCAGCAGCGCATTCGCCGTCTATGCAATGTGTGTGCACTGCACTTGAGGGAGCACTCCCCTGTTGCTATTCTGCACCTACGCCTCCCCATGGATCCCGTTCTCTTCTCTTCTTTTTGTTGTGAGTTTGTAAATTGAAGATCAGTCATAACATGGAAAGAAAAAGCTTTAGAGAGTTTTTTGTAAAAAATCAGAGATGTTATTCAGATTGTGATGGACTTTTTATACATGTTTATGCTAGTTCATTCTCGTCTGTACTCTTTTTTTCTTACTCTGTTTCAGATTTCGGTTTGAAAAAGTATGTGCATGTTGACAGAGACAATCTATACAAAGAAGTTCAAATATTATTGCCCCGCAGGTTCATGTCTTCACAAGATGTACCACTATTTTCTTCTCTCCCAAAAAGTGTGTGTTTTAGTTCTTTTTCTATCTTTTTTTGCCGACTGGTTTGTAATAATGTTGCGGATGCTCTAGCGATGCACAGGTCGAAGATAGTGCATGTGTCCCAAGTCGTATGGCCGAGCACCGCTCCTAACTTTATCTGTGACTTGATTGCCGGCGATCTTGCCGGGCACAGTGGTTAATTGAAATGAAATTTCATAGTTCAAAAAAAGTGTGTGTTTTTAGCACTACAAACAGATCCAATACCCCGAAGAAAGTTGAGAAAAAACATATAGAAAGTCCAGAGAGGCTGAGGACAAAAGGTTTTCTGTAGCGAATAATTTTTATTCCTATGCGAAGTCGAGAGAGGTTGGTGAAGAGTATTTCATTCCCGTATACTCCCTGTTTTTAAAGAAATAAGGTTCAAAAACAAGAAAATGAGAAGTTCAGATTGTTTAACTTTTACAGAAGACTTAGATATTTTGCCTGCTACTATAAGAATAAAAGGAAGAAGTTCAAATTAAAATAAATAGAGAAGCTCAAAACTTATAGAGAAAATAGATTTTCCCCGTTTCTACAAAAAGAGGCTAGAGGTTCAAATTTAAATAACCGAGAAGTTCAATGTTTTTTACAATACCAAGAAGGTCAAATAAAAAAACTGAGCATCTCAAAAAGTTTATAAAAACAGATTTTCCCTATTTTCAAAAGAGTCCTAGAAGTTCAAATTTAAATAATCGAATGGTTCAATATTTATTACATAACTAGGACTCTTCGTGTTACTAATGAAAAACACCAAGAACTCATAATTACAAAATGAAGCTGGTTGATGTTTATAAAAAAACTCAAATTTTCCCCAATGTTAAAGATTAAAATCAAGAAGTTCAATTTAAAAAAATAGAGTAGTTCAATGTATATAATAAACTCAGGTTCTCTCGTCAATAGAGAATAAAACCAAGAAGCTCAATTTGAAAAAGTGAAGCAATTTGATATTTATTTGAAAAATCGGATTTTTCTAGTTACTAAAGAATAAAACCAATAAGTTCAATTTTAAATAACGAAGAAGTTCAATGTACCTAAAAAAACCTCCAATTTTTCACATTTCTAAAAATACACAATGAAGTTCAAATAAAAAAGGTAGAGTGGTTCAATGTCTATAAAAAACTCAGATATTTCACGTAACCGAGAGAAGTTCAGATTTATAACTCCCAGAAGTTCACGTACTACGTTGTGTCCATTTGTATGGAAAAAAAAGAATGAAAATATAAAGGCTAAAAGTTTTGTTGCTTGAAGTTCAAGTGCTCGACGAGGGAAAGTTGGAAAATTGCTACCCACTTTATGCACAATTCTCTCTCCTGTTTGTGTCTATGTTTTTACAAATAAATCAAAATTTAAAAAATGTGGAGAGGGTCCAATATTTATCACAGAACTAGGATATTTTGATGCTAAAAGAAATAAACCAAGAAGTACAAATTACAAAATAGAGTAGTTTGATATTTATAAGGAAACTCAGATTTTCCTTGTTAGTAAAGAATAAAAATAACGAAGTTCAAATTAAAATCGAGGAGTAGTTCGATGTATAAAACTCAAATTATTACCATCTCTAATAAAAATAAAACTATGAAGTGCAATTTATAAAAAAATGTTTGATGCTTATTTAAAAACATATTTCCTTTCTAAGAATATGACTAAGAAGTTGAAATTAAAATAACGGAGAAGTTTGAAGGATATAAAAAACTCATATTTGTTGCAAGAAGTTCATGTGCACCTCCGTGCACGGTTCATAATTTATATTACGGGATGTCTGACCTCCAATTACATGTTTTAAAATGGCAAAATATGACGTCCGACCTTCAATTGTGTGTAATTCAACGTATACACAAAAAAGTGACAAAAGTTCATAGTGAAAACAACGAGAAGTTCAAGTACTAAAGGAATGCATTTCAGGTGAGAAGAAAAGTATACAAAAATAAAATCTTAAAAGGTTTGTTAAAAGAAGTTCAAGTGCTATGTCAGGGGAAGTTCAAAAATTCTTGTGAGAGAGATTCACCTTATATTCCCATGCTCAAAAACACAAAAAAGAATTTTTTTTGCATTTAAAAAATAATTCTCTCAATCCACAAAGAAGTTCAGTTATTATTTGGGAGCAATTTGATTAAAAAAATCAAATTATAAAAACCAAAAAAGTTCATATACAACATGGTGTGTGTTTAATATGAGAAAAATGAATAAAAAGGCAAGGTCCAAATTTCTTGTTGCTATAAGTTTAAGTCCTCGGTCGGAGAAAGTTTAAAAAGTTATTGTGAGAGAGGTTTGTATAAAAGGAATATCATTTGTGTAACACTGACGAATGGATGAGAAAATTACAAATGAAAATACGTCACAGAAGTTTAATGTGAAAACAACAGGAAGTTCAACTACTACACTGAATGAATTTTAGATGAAAAACTTTTAAAACCGTCGCGAGTATGAAAAATGATCAACACGGGAAAGTTGCGTGTTTACAACAGCTTTTCATCCGGATATCACTTGCTCAATTCCGGTGAGTGGATGGAGAGCTACGAGAAAAAAAAGCACATGAAAAAAAGAGTGAAGTTCAGGTAGACATACCGAGAAGTTCAAGTTCTTCACGTGGTGCATTTTCAGAGAATTTGTTTCACGATAAAGACAGAACGCACGATCTCGCCATTTTCAAAATTACTTGAAAACGGCTAGGAATCAGAGAAAACCATCAACACAAAAAAGTTTTGCATTTTCCGTAGCTTTTCAACGGTATATTATTTGCCCCATTCTGATAAAGTTTGTAGAAATTAGGGCGAAAATACATTTTTAGCCATTTTTAAAATTTACTTAAAGCCGTAAAGAATAGGAAGAAACAATGTATATCAAAAAGTTTTGCATTTGCTCATGCTTTCCAATGCCATATCATTTGCTGTATTAGGACATACGATTAAAAAAATAGCTCGAAAATACGAATTCGGTGGAACTTGTACCGTTTTCTAAATTACTTTTAAACCGTTAAAAATTAAAAAAAACTTTCAACATGAAAAGTAGCGCATTTTCATAAGCTTTCCAATTCCATATCATTTGTCTCAACTGGATTAGCCATTTACAAATGGCATCGAAAATACGAACTCGGCTGTTTGGTTTGCAAATTTTACGATTTTCCAAATGGGCTTATTCCATCTGTGCCCCCAATTCCTTAGTTGTGCTCAGTTTTCCCCACGCTTCAAACTTTTGCTCACTTTTCCCCATTCCCTTAGCTGAAACTCTCACAAATGTTCATAACAGACGTTTGCCGTCTTGGCCGTTAACTGACTTGTGGGGCCACGTTGGACTCTGTTGACTTTTTTTTGAGACAAATTGGACTCTGTTGACTGTGGCTGTGGCTTCGCTGGTTGGGCCGTGTTTGTGTTCATAGGACGGGACCGTTAGTTGGCTGGTAATAAATTAAAAAGGGAGCCCAATTTAAAAAGCCTGCTATGGATGGATGCAGCCTGCAATGCATGCCCGGCTTCGGCATCGATGTAGCCTGCTATGCATGCGAACACCGCCACGCACGCATCTAGTGACCTAGACCTAATCGCATGCATGCACGCCGACACGCACGCATCGATCCGTGCCACGCGGTTGCCGGTGGATTCAGTCGCTCCGCAGTGTCGTTTCACGCGTTGCAGCCATACGTGTCGGTGGCAGAAGGGGCAGGCTGCACGCACGGTCGCATCCATATGTCGAGGCATCGGTTCACGCCGCAGGCTACACGCACGCTCGTGAATGGGAGGCACGCAGCCGCCAACGCAGAGCACGCAGAAGGGGGAGGCAGGCAGCCGCCAACGCAGAGCACGCAAAGCACGCTCGCATCGATTCAAGTTCACAAATTGATGATCGCATCGGTTCACGCACGGACTGAGTCACCATCTACGCCGGTTGCGCGTGTACCCACTTTGTCTCCCCCGGCTATTTAAACTGCCCTTCATTGCCTCTTCTTCTACAGATCTATCTGCGCCTCCAACTTCTCTTCTTCCCCCAAAAGCCAAAGCCATTCCACTCAGCGAAGCGAGCAAGATGCAGTACAATGGGCCGACGTTCCAAGCGCCACCCACCATGCCGGAACGGCGGTACCCCACCAACATCGTCGTCGAGGAATCCCTGCATGTGTGGGCGTTCTCCCGCTGGAGGGGAAGCACTGAGCTTGCAAGGGGGTTCCTCCGTGCGGGCTTCCACCACCTCCCGGCGGGCTCGCCGCCCATGTTCAACCTTGTGGAGCAGCGTCCCCATGCCAACGCTCCAGTGGTAGGGCTCGTCGTCCACTTCACCAACAGGTTCGATGCCTACTACCTGCTCGGCAAGGTGTATTGGTGTGGGTATGAGTTCATCGCATTCACGACCTATAACATCTTCATCGACTTCGAAAGCGTCTTCCCCGCTCGCAACCGCATGCACAGCCTCCCGTACTACGTCGGCGACAACGGCCTTGAGGAGGAGGAGTACTGAAGCCAGCGGCGACGAAGACGGTGAAGCCGGCGGTTAAGGTGAAGACGATGGTGAAGACATGGCGGTGTTGCCCTAGCTACCCTACTACTATGTAGTGTGAGTTTGGTGTGTGTGTGTGTTGCCCTAGCTAGCTACCCTATCTATCTAAGTTAAGTTATGTGTTATATGTATTGGTGCCGTGTTATATGTAAGAACTTGTGTTGCCCTAGCAACTCTATCTAAGTTAAGTTATGTGTGTTATATTAATGATTTGTTATGTTTGTATTTTGTTTGTCCCAAGTTTAGACACGGCTAATTGACATGGGCAAAATTAACCAAACTAACTAAAAATGATGTGTTTATAGATGCCTTCTAAAAAAAAGAACATATTGTACACGGCTTTGGTTTGGGAGCTCTATATTTTTTAGGTATTCCAAGAATACTTTGGTTTCCAGAAATATTGAAGTATCAAATACTTTGAGATGTTTGGCTTTAGTCAAAAGTGTAGTTTTATATACTTTAATATCTAGAAAACTACACTATTTTTGAAGTATATAAAAAAGAAGGTTGGACCTCTTTTTCCAATACTGAAGTATTGGTTTGCTAGGCATAATAATACCGATGTTTGCAAATACTTTGATTCTAAAATTACTCCACTGCCAAACTAAGCCAGGTTGTGAGAAAGCAAAACAAAAGCAAATACGGTGAAGAGAAATCAAATCAAAAAAAGTGAAGGGACCCATAAAGGAAAGCCAAAAAAATTCCTCAATGAAATAGAAGAGATTGGGCAATCAAATTAATGAAAAAATCAATCAGAAACAAGAAAGAACAAAGCAATCATTCCTAAACAAAAAAAGAAACATCACTTGTTTCTGGGCCTCATTTATCCTTTGTGGGCCTATTGCAGCTTGATTCTCTTTGGGCCCGCGAACTAGGTTTTTTTTCTAGCAGAACTGACAAACTCGAGGACAAAAGTTTGGCAAGTGCGAGAGAGAAGAGATGAACTTGACGTATATCCCTTGTGCTGCTCAAGTACTGCTTACTGTCATCTGACGAGCTAGGGTATGATCCAACACTCGAGGTTATTAGCTAACAAAATAATCCTATCACTGAACTGGTAGTTGTCTTCTGCCGAAACTAAAAGTGTCGAAACATAACAGTAAACTACATACATTCAGAGATCGACAGTTGCACTAAACAGAGTTGCATTCAGAGATCAACAGTTGCACTAAACAGTAGACAAACATCTCTAATGAGAGATGGCCATCAAGTAAAAAATTCCTAGAGCAAGTATTCCTAAAGCTATTAGATTGGATTGCTTCTTCAACTCAATAAGCTCCTTGAAGTTCTTGTTCATCTTCTTCAATTCCGTCTTCAGTTCGAACGCTGTCGGGTATTCCGGACGCGCTGCTGCTGCCGGAGCAGCACTGTCATGGGGCAGATTGGACTCTCGGATTGCATTCCCCCTCGAATCCAGCAAGCCTGATCCTTGAAGCCTCTGGATGTAATCATCCATCCACTCGAAATGGTGGCATTTCTTCACGATCTGAAAATGAAATCATGTATCCTATATTCAAATCTGACAGATTTTTTGAGAAATTAGAGATAAAGGATGCGAGGAAAACTCAGATCTAACCTGCCCCTCCGGCTTGCTCTCGCATTTGACGAACTCGCGCCCAAAGTTCCCATTCTTCTCCTCCTTCGAAGTCAACCACTTCAGTGGCGCAGTCCGTGGGCAGTCAGGGCATCGAGTCATCGGCACTGGACCATACACCGGCCACGTGGAACGGGGGGCCGACGAGGAGGTCGACATATCGCCCGAGAGGAAGAAACAGAGGAGTTGCTCGAGAGGAAGAAGAACGAGAAGATGGGGAAAGAAACAGAGGAATTGCTCGATCTGCTCGATGCCTTTGTCTGTCAGATGGAGAAGAGGAGAAGGGGAAGCTATATTGACGATATGCCACATTGTATTTTGCGGTTTGAATATTTGAACCAACTCTTAACACTGACATGTGGTGGTCATGTGCGAAAAATACAATTTCATATGTAAAGTGGGGCAGATCGTAAAAAACCCGAGAAGGACAGTGCAGTAGCCAATCAGGATGGATCACGCGAATCGCGCATGCCTGCCCTACATCTGACGGGTGGTGTTTGACGCTTGGTAGGATCCGACGGCGCACGTTCGACGCTAGGGTTTGGAGCATTTCTGCGGGGTTATGAGCGAGTCAATGGGGTTATTAGGGTTTGACCAGATTTCAAATGGCCATAACTAAATTAGAAAAAATCGCAAAAATATAAAACAAACGTAGTTCGTCCGTTTATGAGACCTAGTTACCATAAAAAAATATAAACTCGGTATAGGGGCGTTTTTTTGAAAAATCATTTTTTGAAGTGATTTGTCGAAATCAAGTTCAAATGTTTTTAAAAAATTCAAAAAAATTCAAAATGTTGTAATTCTTGCGCACATAGCCGTCATATGTGACAAGGTTATGAGAAAAAAAATATAAACTTGGTGTAGGTCATTTTCATGAAAAAAGTCTTCACACAAATGAGCTATCACCTATGAACATTTTCAGAGTTCGTAGAATAGGGAGAGAGGGTTTAGGGTTTGAATTTTTTTTCAAAATAATTAAAAAAAATCAGAAAAATCTCCATAGCTTCATTTTGGAGTGAGTGAGAAGGATCTGAACTTACTTTTTCATTTTCATATCTAAAACGTGTTATTTGACGGTTTTGAAATAAAAGCATATTTTTCAAAAAAATGTAGTAATATGAATATTAATCAATAAATAGTGAGACTTCGTTTTTACCCTATATATATGGAACAAGTGTTAATAAAAATATATATGCCTCATTTAGGCTAGGTCAAGAAAAACTTGATTTCAAATAGGGCTGTTTACCCTAGCTTTCGAGCTCGTTTCTAGCACATTTCTCATTTGGACTGTTCACCTACGAATATTGGACTTCAAATGCTCGATCAAATACACCGCACAGAGCAATGAACCTCCAATGTTCAACTTCAACTTTGACTCGGATCCAAATTTTGGTCCAAATTCAAATATTGATTTAAATTCAAATTTTGATGGAAATTTGAATTCTGACTCAAATAAGAAACCAAAGTAGAAGCAACATTATTACAACTGATAAGTTTTCACAGTAGCTCAAATCTACCAAGTTTTAAGATGCCAACATCTTAATACAAATCTACCAAGTTTTAAGCGATCCACTCGCCCTCAAATTGACAACACATACATTTCCCAACAACTTAATTCAAATTTTCGACTTGCTCCTTGTGTTTGCAGCTGGCTTCACCGTCTTGCTCCTAGTTTCCCTAGTTGAGATGCTCTTTTCTTTCAGACTCTTGTTCCTTTTGATCTTGGGCTTTACTTGGGGTTTTCCTCATGGAGGTGCTGATGGAGTAGTTGCACTCGCCGAGCACTTGACGACCATTTGACGGTCATCTATGGGTTCAGTAATCTTTAAAGGCACAATTGGAATAATTACGCCCTCCTCTTCCTCTCTTATAGATTCAAAACCATCAAAGGCCATGGTTTCAAAATCTTCTGCTTCTTCATCTCTTGGCCTTTTCTCCCTAGAGCTGGTAAATAAAATTATAAGCCATAGGCAAAAAAGAGAACAAATGCAAACAAAAGGGTAGCTGCATTATACAAAGGGTGCAAACACATACGAAGATGCTTCATTTGCTGCTGCATTCTCCACTGCTTCATTTGCTGCTGCATTCTCCACTGCTTCAATTGCTGCTGCATTCTCCACTGCATCTTCAGTCTCCATTGCTGCTGCATTATCCTCAGCATTGGCTGCTGTCCATCTTTCCTCCTCTCCAAATGATGCATCCACTGCATTGGTACAAAGCCTAGCAATATGCCCCAGAACTCCACATTTTTTGCAAGCACGCTTCTTTGGTAGACGACCCTCCTCACCTGCTCTAATCCTTTGGTTCCTTGGTCTTCCTGGTGGTCTAGTAATGACAGGAGCGTGGAGTTTGAACCCTGGATCTACTATGTTCCATTGATCTTTCCCCAATAGCGCAGGCACATTGTCAGCATAAGCAGCCATAAATTTGGCAACAGAGAAATACCTCAGAGCAATATTGATCAACTTCACCATCTGCACCCCCGATAACGGTCATCAAATGTAGGGCATGTATGCATGGCTTCCCACGGATCTGCCATTGCCTACAACTACATTCTCTAGTACTTAGGTTCACAGGATACCTCCATACCCTATTTTTAGTGTCAGTATAGGTAACCTCTCCCTCATATGTACCAGATCGAATACATTTCATCTTCAGTCCTCTTGCCTTCAAGTGCAATGCCTTAATCAGTGATGGGAGCATTTGATGACCAACATATTGTGTTTCTGCAATTCTTTTGCAAAGAGCCATCTTTATCATGATAATTTGCCTCATCTTGTCAAATGCTTGCCACAACAAGAGCCCTTTCACTGACTTGAACTTTAAATTGAAGCATTCTGCAAGGTTACTGGTCACATAATCTACTTTGCAGATTTCGTTGAATTTGCTTCTTGACCACACCTTGCCATGATGTGCATCCATGTACTCCTTCACAAGAGGATTTTGAGCATACAACACTCTCAAATGGTGTTCATGCTTCCTTTTGCTGCATGTGTATGATGCTGGCCATAAGTTCTCATCATAAACTTTACCTTTGAACTTCTTTTTGAAATTATGCGCTAGGTGTCGCATACATTCCCTATGCTCCACTCCAGGGAATACAATTTCCACTGCACTCTCTAAACCCTTGCAAGCATCTGTGTGTATAGCTAAACTTGGGGGTGTGCCTATAATGTTGCGCAACTGCTGCAGAAACCAGACCCAACTTTCCTCAGACTCTGCCTCCACCACACCAAATGCAGCTGGGAATAGCCAGTTGTGTCCATCAACTGCAGAAGCTGCTACTAGCTATCCTCTCCATCTTCCAGTCAAATGTGTAGCATCTACAGCCAAATAGGGCCTGCAACCATCTAGAAACCCCTGCCAGCAAGCGTTGAAACAAACAAAAGCCCTTCTGAAGCACTCCTTCTGAAATGACTTCCTTTTTATTTTGAATGGAACTGTATTCTTGTCAATCTCCACAACACTCCCTGGACTTGCCATCTCCACTTCAGCTTTGAAAGTGTAAAGCAGCTGAAAACTGTCATTCCATTGACCATTAATTCTGTCAAGAGCCTTTTCCCTAGCATTGAAAATTCTCATGTAAGGAATTTCTATCTTGTACTTCTCAAAAAGCTTCCCATGGAGTGCTGTTGGACCAAGTCCAGGTTCTTCTCTCAGCCAATCCAATATAGCATCTGCCACCCACCTAGTTTTTGGTAGCTTGGTTTTGGCCTTCCCCCCTCCCCCTCCAGGTGGACAAGTGTGCTTGTGTGCATTTTTCTTTATCTGAAACAAAATAAAAGGGTAAAGAACAGTTAAGAAACCTTACTCAACGATCTGAAACTAAATTACTAACTAAACTTGGATTACCTGAATATATTTGCTCTTTCTCATACGAGATGCATGCAACTTCCACCTACACCTAGGATATGGACAAAAAACTGTGAACCTTGTTGGCTCACTCCTTTTGATCTTATAGGTGTTTTCAGATATAATGCACCATGTTGTCACTGCATTCCGACAGTCCACCATTGATTGGAAAATGGTACCTACAGTAAGCTCAGGTTTTTCTCTGTTCCACTCAATTGTTGGCATGTCATCACCATCGTATTCATCCTCGATTAAGCTGTCCATGTTCTCCACCTTCTCTTCATCGTCAGTGTCATCAAACCTAGCTTGGCTGATGGGCTCCTCCATATATTCGTCATCCACTGCTTGCTGACTGGCTACATCGACCAGTTCAGGAAACATCATCTCGTCTTCATCATCATTTGTAGGCACTGCCTCGTCAGGTTCTGCATCTTCTTCTACACCAACTGCAGAAGGTACACGAGAAGCAGCAGCTGAATCGGAACCAGAATTCGCAGCAAGCATGTTGTGGCTCCACGAACCACTTGCTTTACTTGGTGTCGACCTACAAGGAGTGCCGGGGTGCTGGCTATTAGCACAAACAGATGATGCCTGAACTCCCTTCCCCTTTGCCCGTTCTGCGCATGGCTGAAGCACATCGATTTGGAGTTTACCGAATCGGCAGCCAGCAATCCCAGCAAAAAGCAACGGCATATGATCGTCGCAAGTTAGTGGGAGAAATCTTTGCTCGTCACTGCTGAAGTAATTCAGTTCAACAGCATCGGCATCACTCCAGGGATAGGTGTTTTGGAGCTCAGCTCACAAATCTTTGAAAGATATGCTGGTTTCTACCACTTTGGGATAGAAAAATGATGAAATCAAATGCGGTTTAGTACCACGCAGCACACTAGTTTCCATTCTAATCGCCAGCCGGAAAGCCAGTGCGGGATCAATCCTATTTTGTTGGGGAAGGAAACAAAGGCTTCAGTTAGCCGGGTAAAATCGAGCACAAATTCAAACGATTCAAGCAAACAGAAGTCAAATACGGCCTACAATACGACTTAGAACGTCAATTCGAGAGGAAACAATGCTTACCCAGGTTTAATCCATGAATTATCTGCTGCAGATTCGACCCAATCCTCTCCACGGTCGACTGCATTCCGGGCGTCCTCACTCAACATCGCTATGTAATCCCAGATGGGGAGGTGGGCTATATCTGGCGGAGACGCGGCATCGCTGACGAACGGAAAAGGGCATAGGGTGGAGGAAACAACAGCGGTGGACGCGGAACGATGCCGGCGGAGGGGGCGGGGCGGCGCGGTGCAGTGCGGCCTGTCTAGATCTGTTTCAGATTCAGACAACCTGCCCAATACGTGTCTCCTTGCGGTCCCACCCATCAGCAAGCAACAGTCAGACGAAGACTCGGCCCCACTCGTCAGCAATTAACGGTCAATGGACGTTCAAGACGGCAAACACCCGCTATGAGCATTTGTGAGAGTTTCAGCTAAGGAAGAGGGGAAAAGTGAGCAAACATTTGGAGCGTGGGGAAAAGTGAGCACAACTAAGGAACCAAGGGCACTAATTTAAATATCCCTTTCCAAATTACTCTTTAACCATAGGGAATTATGGAAAACTGTCAGCATGTGGAAGGAGCGGTTTTGCAGCAGTCCAACGCCATATTATTTGCCTCATTCTGATAAACGGTTTAGAAATGCGATCAAAAATACAATTCATGTTTTTTGTATGAAGAAAAAACGGTTTTCAAAACTGCTCTTAAACCGCTTACATTTTGCCAAAAATTCAACTTGGGTCATGATACTCGTGTCCATAGCTTTCTAACGGTATATCGCAAGCCCCAGTTGGACACTTTTTAGCTGAAGTTCAACCTATTACTCGAGGAAGGTCAGGTTGGGTGACTCAGGCAGCTCAGGTTGTGGGATCAGAATAATATTCTGATCACAACATGAACTTCCCGAGTAACGCGCCTGACCTTCCCCGAGTACTAGGTTGAACTTCAGCTAAAAAGTGTCCAAATGGGGCTTGCGATATACGGTTGGAAAGCTATGGACATGACTATC
Source organism: Triticum timopheevii (assembly GCA_963921465.1). Lineage (NCBI taxonomy): Eukaryota > Viridiplantae > Streptophyta > Magnoliopsida > Poales > Poaceae > Triticum > Triticum timopheevii. The sequence goes on from OY997264.1 coordinate 355,272,185, forward strand.
ATGACTGAAGTTAAAATTTTGGCAAAATGTAAGCGGTTTAAGAGCAGTTTTGAAAACCGTTTTTTCTTCATAAAAACGTGAATTGTATTTTCGATCACATTTCTAAACCATTTATCAGAATGAGGCAAATAATATGGCGTTGGAAAGCTGCTGCAAAATCGCTCCTTCCACATGTTGAAAGTTTTCTCTAATTCCCTATGGATAAAGAGTAATTTGGAAAATCGTAAAATTTCACAAACCGAACAACCGAGTTCATATTTTCGATGTTATTTCTAAACGGCTAATCCAATTGAGGCAAATGATATGGCGTTGGAAAGCTTATGAAAATGCTCTACTCTTTCATGTTGGATGTGTTCTCTAATTTTAAACGGTTTAAAAGTAATTCAGAAAACAACACAAGTACCATCAAGTTCGTATTTTCGAGATAAGTTTTTAACTGTCTGTCCGAATGCAGCAAATGATATAGCATTGGAAAGCTTGAGGAAATGCGAAACTTTATAGTATATATTGTTTCTCCCAATTCTTTATGGTTTTAAGTGAAATTTTAAAATGGCTAAAAATGTATTTTTGCCACAATTTCTACAAACTTTATCGGAATGGCGCAAATAATATACCCTTGAAAAGCTATAGAAAATGCGAAACTTTTTCATGTTGATGGTCTCTCCGATTCCTTGTCGTTTTCAAGTAATTTCGAAAATAGCTGGATCATTCGTTGTGTGTCTATCGCGAAACAAATTCTTCAAAAATGCATCGCGTGAAGAACTTGAACTTCTCGGCATGTGTACTTGAACTTCACTCTATTTTTTCACGTGCTTTTCTTGCTCGTAGCTCTGTATTCGCTGATCGTAGCTCTCCATCCACTCACCGGAATTGAGCAAGTGATATAGTGATGGAAAGCTGCTATAAACACGCAACTTTCCCGTGTTGACATTTTTTCACACTCGCGACGGTTTTAAAAGTTTTTCATCTGAAATTCATTCAGTGTAGTAGTTGAACTTCTTGCTGTTTTCACGTTGAACTTCTGTGATGCATTTTCGTTTGTAATTTTCTCATTCATTCTTTAGTGTTGCACAAATGATATTCTTTTGTACAAACCCCTCTCACAATAATTTTTTTAACTTTCTCCGGCCGAGGACTTGAACTTCTAGCACCAATTTTTTTTGACTTTGCTTCTTTATTCAACCTTTTCTCATATGAAACACAGGCCATGTAGTACGTGAACTTCTGGCTGTTATCTATTTGAACTGCTCTCTGCTTGTTTTTTTGCCCCAACTCCTAAAGCACTCATCAAAATTGGGCATGTAAATCCTAGGTTTTTATAATATCTGAACTTCTCTGTTTTTATAATTTGAACTTCATAGTTTTATTCTTTTTAAATGAAATTATTGATTTTCTTTTTAAAATTGAATTGCTCCAAAATAATTTTAAATGCAAAAACAAGACGCTACCCTTTAGTAACAAAAATAAAATATAAATTTTTATAGACATCAAAGCGCTCCATTTTCGCAATTTTTGGACCTCTTTGTGTATTTTTAGAAATGGGCAAAATTGGAGTTTTTTTTAATAAATGACGAACTTCTTCATTATTTCAAACTGAACTGCTTCGTTTATCCGTTAGTAACAGGATTTTTTTTAATTTTTGTAATAAATATCGAACTGCTTCGTTTTTTTAAATTGAACTTCTTGGATTATTATTTAGTAACAAGGAAAATCTGGGTGTTTCATATACATTGAACTATTCTATTTTTAAAATTGAACTTCCTGGTTGTTTCAATTTGGACTTCTTGGACTTTGTAATAAACATCCAATCTTGGTGTTATTCATTTGCAACCGAAAAAAAATCCTACTTTTGTAATAAACATCGTACAACTTCTTGGTTATTTCAAACCGAACGTCTTGGTTTATTCACGTATTTTTGGTTTTGAAATGAGATTTTAAATTTTTTATGAACTTTAAGCTGCTCTGTTAATTTAATTTGAACTTCTTTTTTTTGCAAAATAGAAAAACAATTCCATTTATAAAAGTTCATTTTTTATTTTTGAACTTCCTTGTTTTTTGGAATCATTTAATTTTCTTGTTTTTAAACCTTGTACTTCTTTGTTATTGTAGTTTGACCTTCTTATTTTTTTTAATTTTCAGCAATAACTTTTAATTTGTTATTTAAAAGGAAAGAATTCAAACGAACACCGATTAACCCCATTTTCTAAATTTGAACTTCAAGGTTTTATGTGGATACAGGTAAAATCCGTTTTTATTAAATAGTGAACTTCTCTATTTTTCAATTTGGACTTTCTTGGTTTTTCAATTTGAACTTCTTCGTTTTTAGTTTTTTAAAAATAGAAAACATTATTTTTAAAATTTGGACTTTCTTGGTTTTTCAATTTGAACTTCGTTTTTAGTTTTTTAGAAAATAAAAACATTATTTTTTATTTGGACTCGCATGTGTAAGTCATGATGATTCTTGTAAATCATGGCGGTACGTGACAAGGTTTCATTTCAAAGTAAAACAGAGCAAACAACAGAAGGAAACCGGACACAAAGACGCAGAGCTTAAAACCATACACATCCACAGGGGTACGTTACATTCCAGTCACATCACTTCACTCACACAGAGGAAGTTGATAATTATTCACGACCCATCTACTAGCAAAAATTGGCGACAAACCTATCTCAAAGTTTCCATATAAGGTTCCAGCGTTACACCAATTTGAGATTCCAAAGAAAAGGGCACGCAGCAAGCTGATAGGCGAAACCAAATCAACCTATGCCTCGTCAAGGGAGAGAACTCCTGGGAGGGGCTTGCCTTCCACCAGCTCCAAGCTTGCGCTACCACCGGTCGAAATGTGGCTCATATTGTCGGCCAGCCCAGCCTTCTCAACAGCAGCAATAGAGTCACCTCCACAGATGATGGTCGTCACACCCTTCCCAGTAAGCTCAGCCAACTGCTTCGTGATTGCATGAGACAATGACAGCTGTAATTAGCAACAACAACAAATACGAGAAAGATGAATGTACGTTATGTGATATATGTTGTACTAACATCAGTGCCTGCGGCAAACTTCTCAAACTCGAAGACTCCCATAGGACCATTCCAGATAACAGTCTTGGTGGTGTCCAAGGCTTCAGCGAAAGTCTTGTTGCAATCTGGGCCAACATCGAGACCCATCCAACCATCAGGGATAGCAGTGGCAGGAACAATCTGTAAAATAGTGTTCAAGGGTGAGCATCAGCAGGTAAACAGCTTGTCGTGTTCTAGTGCAAAATGTCAGCTGAATTACATCATGGCCCATGTACAGAGAAACAAGTCAGAGCAAGTGAAAAACAGAAAAATTAGAGGATTTTTCCCAGTTATTCTTTGCAAAACTCTTAACATCACCAACACGCCATGAAAAACCAATCAACCACTATATGATTCAGGATACATGTGTACAGATTCCACTCTAGTTGAGAGATAGAACAAGGAGCCGCGGGCTCCAGCATGGGGGGCAGTGAGAAGGCAAAGAAGAGGCATGACGTACCCAGCGGCACAGCACATCAGGATTTATTGAATGAGTAGCACAATACACACCTTGGCGACCTGTTGCTGGACAGTGAGTTGCCGCGACGGATGTGCAACGTGCAGGTGTGTGTATTGCTGTAGTAGAAGAAGGGGAGTAGAAGAACTAGAACTGGCACCCCCGTCAACCACCCCGATCCCCATGTACAGCATCGTGCTCGCCCTGCTCCAATTCGCACCCTAGTCCGTGATCTCCGCTACCAGCCCGGACGTGATGCACAGGCAATAGCCCCGTCAGCCATGCAGTGGCAGCATACTGGTGACGACGGGCAAAGGTGTGCGGCGAGCCAGGCACGACGCCGGTGTGGAGGGGTGGGAGCGGCTGCTCCATGGATGAACCATCCTTGGGAACGTCAAGGTTGCCCTTGTGAGAAGGTCAATGTGGCCGGCCAGGATGGCGCTTGTGTGGATCCCGGGCGACGTGGTGAGGCCGCGGCCCGCATCGGCTCCGGCGAGGAAGGAGGGCATGCATGGACGAAAAGGCAGTGGGCAGGGGAGCTCCACCGTTGTGCAGCTTTTGGAGGATCCTCGGGGTGGCGGTTTCGTGTTTGTCTCCAGGGCGGCGGCGAGCGAAGGAGCGCCGGGGCTGCCGCGGCTAGCTCCGTCGGTGGGATCCGGTAGGAGGTGGAGGCGCCCGGGGTTGCCCGGTGGAGGCGGGGTGCGAGGTTGGGTGGCGGTGACGCGCGGGGTTGGCCGGTGGAGGCGGGGCACGAGGTTGGGCGGCGGTGTGGCCGGTGTAGGCGGGGTGCGGGGTTGGGTGGCGGCGGTGGCTGTCCCAAGGGGGGGGCGCTGATCGGGAAGGTTGGGTGGGATCGGGGAGGGGAAGTGGTGGGCGTGGTGCATGACTTTTTTTCTCATCCGCGAGTTCGGGAAGTTCGGGAGGAAGCCGTCGGGCCCTTATAGGGCTGGCTGTGATCCAAATAACTATTCTAATACCATGATTAGAATAGTGTTACTCTCTCTCTCTCTCTCTATCTATCTATCTATATATATATATATATAGGAAAATGATTGTGTACTCCGGAGAGTATGTACTCCCGCTCCTCATATACCTCATAGATGAATCTTTTATACCTTTTTATTATTTTCAATATACTTCATTAATAATTACTAGATACCCCAAAATGAGTTTCATGAGAAAAAATCATGTGTGTCTCATATTTTTGAGGTATATATCATCCCTTTGACCGATAACGAGGGGGGTTTGGCCATGAATGGATTCCTCCTAGTTTGTGTTAGGGCGGGTCACGGTGACATGTTCGAGCAAAGTTCGAGCTCGTGCGTTCTCAGGATTCCCTCCCACACGCTCGAATTGGTGGGTTGGACCGACACTGTACCCTGAGTATGTCGTCCTTAATTACCTGACTTTCATGGGGGTTGTCTGTATCGAGAGGTAGGCGCCACATCTAAATTGTACATTCACTGGTGTAGAGACGTGCTATACAACCGGTTTTTACCCCTTTGTGATGGAGTTCTAAACCGTCACCTAGTGAGTGTGTGCATAGGGGTGTCCTTCCTACAGACCCATAAACCGTCGGGGTTAGGCCCTTCGGTCACACACCCGGGGCAAAATGAGCTCGTGTGCGATCGGGGGAGGCATCGGAGACAATTATACATGCCCAATCGTTTTTTGTTCGTATGTACATCCCACATAGTGAATCCCAGAAAAACGTACCTGTTCGTATGTTCACACACACTTTTTTATGTGGAAACATTTGTGCAAGGTGGCCTAACGCAAACAGTTCTCTGATGGAAGACATGTGTGATTGTTAATTGATCCAACACGCCTACTTTCTAGAAACCGTGTGGGTTGTTTGAGTTCATCGCCCACGGTGTTGTTAGAGTAACCGTCTGCAATAGAAAACCCAATAATCAGGGTAATTGGCCTATTATTGATAATCCATGTTGTAATCAAATTGACATTTCTTATAAAACACATGAGATATTTCCTATCCATATAACGGCAACCAGGATTTTGTAATCAAATTACATCAGATAGCTTTAGCACTCAGTTACACCATATAGGGATATAGCTAGCTATGCCATTACACAACAGCACCAAGTTTCACATGCAACATCGAAAACCTTTGGAAAGTAGCATCATACACGGTAAATAGGCAAATGAATCTCATCTGGGAAACTGTAGTGGAAGGCAGATATTGAGCCTTAAGTGATGTTGAATGTCCTTGCAACTTTAGGCCAATGCCTACGGATAATTACCCGCCCAACCTTCGTCCTCTTCAGGAAGACTTCAATATTGTACCATGGGCATTGAATGAATACCTTCCTTGCCTCTTGACCATGCAGGTGGTTTGAGAGGTAATCATCGGTGAACTACTTTGTAAAGTACTGAAAACAAAGATATGCATAAATCGTTGTTACAAATGTTGAAATGGCACAAGGGGTAAAAACGAGGTAAAAGAGTTAGTACCATCCTATAGTTGACTGATGTCTTCTTCATTATGCAAACAAAGATCTTGATGCTATTCATCACAAGTTTCTCTATCCTAGCAATCTTTCTGAGTTTCTTGACTTGACCGATATTCATGGACATCTCATTTCCCCATATGCAAAATGGGTCGAATAGTGGGTCTAAGCCTCTGACAATAGGACCTACATGTGCAAGACCAAATTGTAAGAAACCTAAATATTAGAATGATTCCTACAACTGCACAATAATGTGCTATTAGCGAAAGGACCATGCATGAACAAACCTTGATGGTAAACCGCAGTGCCTCCCATTGTTTCCCTACAACACATATAAGGAAGATCTTGATCAGGTTAACTCAAAGTTGCCATACTATCAGTAGAATATGTATTGAGTAATCCCAAATTCGATTTATTTCTCACATGCATAACAATACAAAATTGTACCCACAACAAATGAAAACTAATTGCAGAATTGAACCAAACAGTTAACTAGACAGAAGAACAAATGAACCAAAATAGTTAACTGAGCACGACATTGTAGAATATAACATATACTAGAAGATAAGACAGTTAACGAAACCAAGAATGCTTGAGAACTACTCCCTCCGTCCCAAAATAAGTGTCTTCACCTTAGTACAACTTTGTACTAAAGTTAGTGCAAAGTTGAGACAATTATTTTGGGACAGAGGGAGTACTACGAAATGTAGCAATTGTTGGACCAAACTATTAACCGAACATTACATTTCAGAATATCAGATTGCATATTAACATTACAGAGGACAAATCACTAGAAGGCACTGGCGGTGGCCTCGAGAAAACAACACGAACTGTATTTTAAAGTAGACAGCCACGTGGTGGTGCCGACAATGGCATCCAAGACGAGGTGCTCCTCCAAGATCTAGTGGTCGGCATGCATGACAGCCATCGTGACCCCGTCCACGTGTGCGACCATGATTTGCTTCTCCGCTGCCAGATGCTACTGAGCTCCATGCTATACTGTGTGTAAAATGGTTGTAGATGACGCTTAATTGGAGGACGGGGGCAATGATTTGGGAGGAAGGCGTTCCGATGTTGTTCGAGGCATGTGGGATGGGGAAGAAGGAGGATGGTGTGGGTGGGTTGTGGATTACCGACCATATCGATGAGGCCACGCAGCAAGAAGAAGGGCCGCCAGTGAGGAGGTTGCACTACAAGAAGGGTCGTTGGCGAGGAGGTGGCATTGCCAGTAAGCAGAAGTGAAGGTTTGAACTTGGAAAGCAAGGTGGAACAATGGAAAGGTGGCTTTTGGTGGTGGTGGTGGTGGGGGGGGAGATAGATATTTCCGCGGTTGCAGAAAAATTTCACTCGGTGCCGCGAGAAACCGACGCACAAGTGTGGTTCAAGCGGGGCGGTGGACTGTAGACAACGAAGCTTCCTACGTAAGCCAGATAAGACGGTGTGCCAAGATATTTTATATCGCATCCCACACGATTTTTGCGAGTAAACTGTTTGTGGTATTCCTAATTTTTTCGTTCTGTTTTGAAACACAAAATGGTGTTATGGAGGGAAAGGATGGTGTTTGAATTGCTAGAACATTTATCTGCAGTGAACATGCAACTATATAGTGTTGTGTTAAAATTTGGAATTATACCGGGTTCGCTTGGCCTTTTTTATTCATTAAGTTTTTGGGCATTTAATGTGCATAATTCAAATTTGAACTACAAGCACTTGCTCTAGTGCATGAAAGTTGGTTGAAAAATCACATGTGTGTCCTTGGGTGAATTTCTAGGTCCCATCCAAGAAATGGGAATGAAACTCAAACATTTGGGCGTCGTGGCTCGGCCGGGAACATTGAGAAACTTGGTTTTTAAATTCCTATAAATCCTAAACTCGCTTGAAAATCATGAAACTTGGCGTGGTGTCATGTCACGGCACCAACATGCTATGGTAAATTTTTTGGCCGAATTGGGACAAGTTTTGGTATAAGCTTCTTGCAAACCGGGGCTTCTCCCAAGAAGGCACGTGGTTCCAAGAGGGAACATGCCACCTTTGTGTGCAAAAACGATATACGTTGCCACCCCCCATTGATTTTTTACAGAGGCAACATAGAACTATATGAGTGCCGTGTTAAAATTTGGAATTATCTGGGTTCGTTGGGCCTTTTTTATGCATTAATTGAGTTTCTGGCATTTAATGGGCATAATTCAAATTTGAACTACAAGCACATGCTCCAGTGCACCAAAGTTGGTTGAAAAATCACATGTGTGTCCTTGGGTGAATTTCTAGGTCCCATGCAAGAAATGGGAATGGAATTCAAACATATGGGTGTCGTGGCTCGGTCAAAAACATCGAGAAACTTGGTTTTTAAATTCCTGTAAATCCAAAACTCGCTTGAAAATCATGAAACTCGGCATCGTGTCATGTCATGGCACCAACATGTTGTGGTAATTTTTTGGCCAAATTGGGACAATTTTTTGTTAAGCTTCTTGCAAACCAGAGCTTCTCTCAAGAAGGCTCGTGGTTCCGAGAGGGAACGTGTCACCTTTGTGTGCAAAAACGATAGATGCTGCCTCCCCCCTTGATTTTTATAGAGGTAACATAAAATTATATGAGTGTCGTGTTAAAATTTGGAATTATTCTGGGTTCGTTTGGCCTTTTTATGCATTAATTGAGTTTCTGGGCATTTAATGTGCACAATTCAAATTTGAACTACAAGCACATGCTCCAGTGCACCAAAGTTGGTTGAAAAATCACATGTGTGTCCTTGGGTGAATTTCTAGGTCCCATGCAAGAAATGGGAATGGAATTCAAACATCTGGGCGTCATGGCTCGACCAGAAACATCGAGAAACTTGGTTTTTAAATTCATGTAAATCCAAAACTCGCCTGAAAATCATGAACTTGGCATGGTGTCATGACATGGCACCAACATGCCGTGGGATTTTTTTTGGCTGAATTGGGACAAGTTTTGGTATAAGCTTCTTGCAAACTGGAGCTTCTCTCAAGAAGGCTCATGGTTCCGAGAGGGAACGTGTCACCTTTGTGTGCGAAAACGATATACGCTGCCTCCCCCCCTTGATTTTTTACAAAGGCAACATAGAACTATATGAGTACCGTGTTAAAATATGGAATTATTCCGGGTTTGTTTGGCCTTTTTTATGCACTAATTGAGTTTCTGGGCATTTAATGTGCATAATTCAAATTTGAACTACAAGCACATGCTCCAGTGCACCAAAGTTGGTTGAAAAATTACATGTGTGTCCTTGGGTGAATTTCTAGATCCCATGGAAGAAATAGGAATGTAATTCACACATCAGGGCATCGTGGCTCAGCCGAAAACATCGAGAAACTTGGTTTTTAAATTCTTGTAAATTCAAAACTTGCCTGAAAATCATGAAACTTGGCATGGTGTCATGACATGGCACCAACATGTTGTGGTAATTTTTTTTGTCCGATTTGCGAAGGCGCACACATTAACAACCAACAAAGTTTGGAACAAGTGTTGTCACATTACAATCGGAAACACAAGTATTATTGAAACCGCGGGCATTCTACTTTCAAGAGTATTCGATCACAGTGGCATCCCGTAAACTGCAACACTACTTTCAAGAGTATTCGATCACAGTGGCATCTGAAGTACCACTCAATGACATTATCAATAACAGGGACACCACTGGCTGCATAGCCAAATGGGCCATCGAGCTTTTACCGTTCAAAAATCATATACAAGCCACGCCGGGCTATTAAATCCCAGGTGTTGGCCGACTTTGTCGCTGAATGGACGGAAGCCGAACTCCCTAAAGAGTATAGCTCATAGTCCAATTGGATTATGTACTTTGACGGCTCTAAAATGCTGGCCGGAGTGGGGGCTGGCGTCATCCTAACATCCCCTACTGGGGACACAGTCCGCTTTGTAATGCAAATTTTGTATACAGACTCCAACAATGCAGCCGAGTACGAGGCGCTGCTACATGGTCTTCGCATAGCTGTCTCCATGGGTATACAACACCTAGAGGTGCGCGGTGATTCCAACCTTGCAATTTCTCAGGTCAATGGAGAGTTTGACCCAAAGGACCCAAAAATGGCGGCATATCGAAATGCCATATTAAAAATATCATCTCGGTTCGAAGGACTTGAGTTTCATCACGTGGCTCGAGAGAGTAATCAGGCAACCGACATCCTCGCTCGTATGGGCGCTAAGCATGACCCTTTGCCACCTGACACCTTTGTGGAGAGGCTCTTTAAGCCATCCGTAGTGTGGCAGGGTGAGAGCGGAGAAGGCAATACGGACCTGATCACACCCCTAGCTGCCGAACACAATGCAGACACCGTCGGGGGTCCGGATATCGAGATAACACCCTCTGCTCATGAGATCATGGTGGTTATCGCTCCCTGGACCAAACCATTCCTGGCCTACCTTAATAGGCAGGAGCTCCCCGATGATCAAAACGAAGCTCGGTGCATAGCTCGACACTCTAAAGCCTTTAAAGTGCATGAGGGTGAACTGTACAAAATAAGTACAACCGGGGTCCTTCAAAGGTGTATCTCCGAAGAGGAAGGAAGGCAACTCTTGGCAAAAATATATGCCGGTCTCAACGGTCATCATGCTGCAGCTCGAGCCCTCGTAAGCAAGGCGTTCCGGGCATGGGTTTTCTGGCCCACAGCTCAAGTAGACGCTCAAGCCCTTGTCTAAGGTTGCGTGGGCTGTCAGCTTTTCGCCAATCAAAGCCACATGCCTCCCACCACATTAAGAACAATCCCCATTACTTGGCCCTCTGCGGTCTAGGGGCTTGATATGGTTGTACCCCTTAAAGTAGGAAGCCACAAAAAGAAATACTTGCTAGTAATGGTAGATAAATTCACTAAATGGATAGAGGCCAAACCAGTAAAAACAGTTGAGGCCGGACCAGCAATTGACTTTATATCCGGCGTAGTCCACCGTTATGGTGTCCCGCACAGTATCATCACTGATAATGGCTCCAACTTCACAACTGATGAGGTGAAAACTTGGTGCACTAAGCTGGGCATTAAACTCGACTACGCATCCGTATACCACCCTCAAACAAACGGCCAAGTCGAAAGGGCCAATGGTCTGATCATGAGTGGTATTAAGCCCAGACTAGTGCACTCTTTACGAGAATCAATCAAGCACTGGGTGAGGAACTCAATTCTGTACTTTGGGGACTCCGGACCATGCCCAATCGAACGACCGGTTACACACCCTTCTTTATGGTGTACGACGCAGAGGCCGTATTGCCCTGCAACATTATTCATGACTCACCTAGAGTGCACATGTACGAAGAGAGAGAAGCCGAACTAGATCGGCAAGATGACCTAGATGGACTCGAAGAAGAGCGGCATGTTGCTAAGGCCCGTTCCGCATTCTATCAACAATAGGCTAGGCGTTACCAAAGCAGAGAAGTGTGGGCTAAGACATACAATGTCGGAGAACTTGTTTTGCGCTGGAAAAGAAACATGAGAAGCTCAAACCCAAATGGGAGGGCGCCTTCATCATAGATGAAGTCCTTACTGGAGGAGCCTATCGCCTTCACAATGCAGAAGATAATTGCCTTGAGCCGCACCCATGGAACGCTGCCCGGCTCCAAAGATTCTATGCATAGTTCGGCCTCCTTAGGTTTCATTTTAAACTAGGTTTTTCCCTTTTTCTCTCCCTTTTTAATTTTTTCTTTTTCTTCTCAAATGTATGTTTGGATCAACCACATTGTTCGGGGTACACATATTTAAATGTATACACCCCACCATACATGGGGGCTTCTTTTAAAAGAAGCATTTTATTGAAAAGCTTATAAGCTTCTTTTGTCCATAACGGTTGTTGCTTCTGCAATTTTATGCACCTCTATGACTTAAGTTTTTGCCAAGCTGGGTTGCCTTGCTCCTGTGTTTATACCCTATGTTCCCGATTGTTCAGCTAGGGTGTAAAGGGAGTACCTCTGCTATTGCTACAACCGGGTTATCCGAATCTGTACCACAGACGGGTGAAGCCGAAAGCTAGCGTTCCTAAGGGAATAGTTGGTCGACACGTATACAACAGACTGTTTTTGGAAAAACTATGGAATTGGCCATCTGTACTTCGGATACGAGCCCAGGCATGCATCATTTAGCATGCTAGCCAAGGAAAGGAACCCCTAACGGAACTATTTTTCTTGGAAGATATTTCTTACGTTAAATAGTAATATAACATAACTCCCCAAACATATTTTGTCTGTTCGAGCAATATGACCGGATTACCTGGTTTCTGAAAATACAAAATGTTTCTTGGTTAAACACAGTATATGGAAACACTCCAACTTCTTGGTTCGAAGGTAGAAGCCGAAGGTCTGCGATGACAAAAATTTATAAGTTCGATCGGAGATAAGTTCGGTCATAAAGTAGATTGATACTTAGAATCAAACGCCTACTCTCTTTCCACGCCATCTAATAGGTTATCTAGCTTACAATCTTGTTGCGAATATTTTGCCGCTATCATTACTTGGTCATATACCAAGCTTACAGGAATTTCCTTCCCGTCGGGTCCTTGAGGTCCAACTTGGGCCATATGATTCGGATCGAGTCTGGTTTTAACGTGTCTTCACCATGGCCCATGCCTCTCGTGCACCTTCACGGCATGCAGGCATCTTCCATAGCTCAAAACAATGCCGAGCACCCTTGAACAAGTATGCCAACCCCTCCATACTTTCTAGAGGGGCATCAGATGGCCATAAGGCTTTGGCCATATTCTTCATGGCCTTTCGGGCCCGCTCGTGCAGTTTTGACAGTTCCTTTAGAATGTCGCTTTGTAGTCCGGACACTTCCTCCTCGTGGCGGCCGGTCAACATACTTGTATGAACCAAATTATAACATTCCGTATTGTATGATTGTCAATACTTCGGACAGTTCTAAAGTCATACCAAATATGCTGCCCTTCAGCTTTTGGTTTTCCTGTTGTTCTTCCAAGAGTTGAGCCTTTAAGCTCTTTATCTCTTCGACATGCTTCTTCACTTCTTCTTCTAGTTTTTTTATGTTTGCCAAAGTACATTGGGGCACTCTTCATTCCTTCAAGCTCGGTGACGGCGGCATTTAGCTGTGTCTGGCTTGTCTCGAGCTCCTGGGACAATGTGATGTTCTTCTCCTTGAGAACCTGCGGTCATAAACGATCCTCAAATCGGTTGGTTCCTACCGCTTTAAGTCTCGGGGGCTACTTCTATCTATCTACTAAGTCTATATAAATTTATACCTGTATATCTTTTGAGAACAGGCGAGCAACTCCTGTAAGTACGTCCCGGGCAGCTCGGATGTATGCGCCCACGATGCTAAGTGCGGTAAATTCCTGCTCTATTAAAGCGGGGGTGCACAGGGCTTCTTTCAAGCGTCGGTGATTCATCGCACTTTCCACTTCGGAGTTGGTGATGGACACCTCATCTGGCTCTTGATGGGGCGGATGAGTGTGCGTCGCGCCAACATGCGCTCCAGTCCTAGTTGACGTCTCCGGTGTCGGATTGGCTACGGCTCGGCTGGCCGAGATCTTGTTTACGGTCCGCCGGGTACCCCTCCTGAGATAATAGAAGGAGGATGAAAAAATGCCAATTCGGCTTCACGCCTAAATATGAATTAAGGCACAAACCTTTTTGGTGATGGGGCAGGTTCTGTGGCGCTCCCGGCCTCTTTTTGCTTCGCATGACCACCCCTTGAGGGTGCCGTCCTTCTTCTTGTTGCCCGTCCTTGGGTATGGTTTGCTGAGCGCCAATCCTGCGAATTACAGTCCAGTGAGGAGAGTAAGCTATGAGCCGAAATGTCACTCATTTTTTATTAGTGAACACTTACCTTGACGAAGGGGTAGAGATCAGGGTAATCGGCCATGATGGCTACTTCCGAGTCGTCAAGGCTCGCCTGGTAATAGACTCCATCTTCAAATTCCACAAATATATCTAGATCTTCATGGAATTCGGGGTCCTCGTGACGTGCGTGGTCTTCTGATTGGGGAGGAGGGCAATGGATGTTCTCGACTATCTTCCGCCACGACTTGTTTTTGCAACAACCATAGTTAATACACCCCAATGATAAAAGGTGCTGAATGACTAAACTTACCTAGTCGACGGGGTTGTACATGGAGAAACTGTCCTAGCATTGTAGACTGGCGAAGTCTTCTTCCTCTCCCTTATAAAGATCCATAAGCATGGCGGCTAGTGTGGCTTGATTATCCAGACCCTTTCACGTATAGCAAGACGCGTCGTCCTCCCCATTATAGTTCCATAAAGAACCCACTCTGGACTGAAGAGGCTGGATACATCATTTTATCACAATATCCATGACTTCAACGATGGAGAGTCCGGAATGGGTCAGCAATCTAACCTTGCTGACCAATCTCATTACTTCCGCACTATCCTCTTGTCTAGGAGACTTGGGGCGCCAACTGAATAGTTTCTTTAAAGGAGCACTAGAGAATTCAGGAAGCCCGCACCGAACAGGGTCCGGAAAAGGGACATCCTCAATATAGAACCACTCCGAAGACCATTCATTGGACCCCCTCTTCGGAGTCCCGACTGGGTAACCGGATCCGGCTATGCACCATACTTCAGCACCGCCCACTTCAAATATGGACCCTCCGCCCTGGTGGCGGGGTACGAGGCAGAAGAACTTCTTCCATAGTTCAAATGAGCCTCGCAGCCTAAAAATAATTTGCAAAGGGCGACAAAACCAGAAATGTGCAAGATAGAACCTGGTGTGAGGTTGTGCAGTTGGATCCCGTAATATTCAAGTAGAGGAAGGGGTGGCTTGGGAATCCTACGCCCCTCAGAAGGAACAAGATGAAGCACACCCTGTCCCCTTGGCTGGGATTGGGGAAATTCTCTGCCAATGTATCATCGCCCATAGAAGTTAATCCTACTCGTACGGAGACTAGATCCGCGGAGGAAGATATCCTTGTGTCTGGAGTTGATTGAGCTGGAGATGGGATACGGAGCAACTTTGCCAATCCCCATCTTGAGGGCCATGAGGACACAAGGAGGAGCCGAGGACACTAGCCATGGTTTGAATTTTTTTTCGTGGTTTGCTCTGTTGCTCTTGGGGCGGTGTGAGATGGCATTTTGGAGATATAACCTCATTATATAGGCACTGCTTGTGCCTGCTGGAAATATTAAAATACAAGGGTAACGGACCGTTCGCATTCGCTCAGATGCGTGGAAATCGAGGCGACGGCAGGAAGGAATCATAAAGACTAAATGCGAAAACCGATGCCGGACTATCATCAATCCGGAGAATGGTGGAGAACCCGCCTTGCAAAGCCGAAGACTTATATCCGCACACTACATCGTCATTGAAGGAAAGTTCGGGGGCTACTGAAGGAGTCCTAGATTCGGGGGTCCTCAGGTGTCCGGCCTAGGAGTATGGGCCGGGTTGGATGGGCCGTACAAGATCAAGCTGAAGATTATCCTCTGTGTCCGGATGGGACTTCTCAATACGTAGACAACAAGATTAGAGTCTGGAAGTTTCCTTCCCTGATGAACCGACCTTGTATAAAACCTAGGCCTCTCCGGTATGTATATAAACTGGAGGGGTTGGGCCATGGAGGCTATCTTCTTTACCGTCATTGGAATACTCATAGGCTAAACATCTAGGGTTTAGCCATCACGATCTCTAGGTAGATCAACTCTTGTAATCTTCATACTCGTCGAATATAATCAAGCAGGAGTAGGGTTTTACCTCCCTTAAGAGGGCCCGAACCTGGGTAAACACGGTGTCCCCTAGTCTCCTATTACCATTGGTCCTTAGACACACAGCTTGGGCCCCCAATCGAGCACCTAGTCTGCATGTTCATCGGGGAAGCAGCGCATCGGCGTCTATTATAGGGGTGTGGGGCGCAGGAGCTGCCTGCACCCGATCTGGATGTCGACTGGGCTTGAAGGGATGGTCGGGGCGGTGCCAAGCACGGTGGTGCGGTGAGGCCAAGGGGAGGGTGGAGGCAGGGGACTCGGCTGGTGGTCGCTGGCGTTTCGAGGAAGATCGTCAACACTGACTGGCTGGAGGTAGATGAAGGCGATCTGCCCATTCTTTGTACATCGGACGGTGCAGAAAAAATGGACTGTGTTGGATATCGGGTTCCGGCAAAACCCTTAAGGTTCAAACTCTGGGGTGCGCACAAAGATCTTCTCCCTACCAAAACACGCCCACATCCTCGTCGCGATTCTAAGCTAGCACGATGAACAACACAAGAGACATGGGATTTATACTGGTTCGGGCCACCGTTGTGGTGTAATACCCTAATCCAGTGTGTGGTGTGGTGGATTGCCTCTTGGGCTGATGATGAACAGTACGGAGGAAGAACAGCCTCGCGAGGAGAGGTGTTCTTGTGGTGGTGTGGATGAGCTAGGTTCGGATCAGATCCCGTTCTACTGTGGTGGCTAGCCCTATTTATAGAGGCCCTGGTCCTCTTCCCAAATATTGAGCGGGAAGGGAGCCAACAAGGGCCATTTTGAAAGGGGACAGCTAGTACAAGCTATCCTGACTAAAGGTGGTCTTCGACTACCAAAGGAACTGGTGATGACGCCGTCTTGGGCTCCACGGTGACCTCCGTCCTGCCGTCCTGCTGGTCTTGGTCTCGTTGCATCGATATGGAACCCTTTGCCTGATGCCTCGGTACCCCGCGCCTGCGCTTGCCCCCTTTGCACCAAAGAGGAAACAAGGACACTGCGCAGGCTGGAGCCCGCCTGGTCTTGATCGTCATGGCTTGCGTCATGGGCACCTCGCGAGGTACCCCTCGCCTTGATCTCTCTGCCTCCTCGCGAGCCTGCCTAATGAGGTCGCCCCTGAGGAGGCCTTGCGTCGTCCGCCCTGCGAGGCTTGGCCCCTCGCGAGGGTCTTGAGCTTTGGTTGATGAAGACGGGTCATACTGGGCCACTGGTTGAGCCACGCTGCAGGCCGCAGGCAGGTAGGGGAACCCCATTCCCAGAACGCTGACAGTAGCCCCCGGGCCCAAGGCGTGCTCGGACTTGGCTCTGCAGCGAAGCCAAAGGGCAAGTGCGGAGCACCGCGGGCCTCAACAGCCTGTGGCCTTGGTCAATGCATGGCGACTGATTGGACGTGGGCGTCTCCGCTTCCCCACGCTGCCTCGGCAACTGCCCGATTTGACGAGTCCCTACTGCATGCAAAAAGAGTCATGATTACCCGCGATCGTGGAGGTCGATGGTTGGCCTCCCTCGGGCTATAAATGGGGAGAGACAAAAGCTCACGTTCCCCATCTCCTCTTGCTCCACCCGCTTCTTCTCCTTCCTCGCTCCTGTTGCTCATAGCACCCAATGGCACCCATGAAGAGGTTCTCGGCCGCGGAGAAGGGGAAGGCTTGCCAGGAAGGGTCTGGCTCTCCTCCGCCCAAGCGCGGCCGCGGTCGCCCTCGCAAGCATCCTGCGACCCCTGCCGTGGCTTCCTGTGGTCACGGCGGTGGCCCTTTACGCGGTGGTGGCCGCCCATGTCGAGGTAGCCCGGTCGGTGAGGGACGGCGTGCCGTGGCTGCATGGCCTCCACGACCGCACTTCCATTCGGCAGAGGTGCTGCCGGAGTTTGTTGTGTGGTCGGATGACCCAGCCGACAACTAGCTCCAACTCCCTCGCTTCTTTGCCGGCGAACTGTCGGCCGCTAGCTCCGGTAGACTCTGGTTGCAGGCGGACGACTGTTGAAGCAGGGCATCCTGGGTCGCGGTGGAGATCTCTGACGCCGAAAATGTGGCCCTGGCCCGGGGCTCGCAGACATTTGCCCGCGCGCGTGGCCTGGGCAAGCGGTGCACCCTCCACTTCAAGTACGACGGTGATGTCACCCTCTACATGAGGGTGTTCGGAGAAGATGGCCACCGCGTTGGGTGCTGCCCTGAAGACGATGATGGCGACGAGGTGCTTAGCCTTGGCGATGGCCGTGACGAGGGCGAAGGCGAACCTGCTCCCGGTGGCGACCGCAGCTCGTTGAGCTTCAGCGGCTCCTCCTCTGGCGACAGCTCCTCCAGCGGTGGCCGCGATCAGCCACCACACCACCGCGCCCGCTTTGAGGGCGGCAGCGGGTCGTCCCGTCGCCGCACTTCGGTGAAGCATGAGGTGGAGTCTGATTGAGCTCGGGAGGACGACGTAGATCCTTCCTCGCGAGCTGTCGCGAGGCGAGCGCTTTTTATTTTGCTTTCCTCCTTTTCCTGCATCGAGAGAGTGAAGTAGGGAGCCCCGTGGGGGCGTGCAACAGACTATGATCCCCTAATTATCGTACTACATTTACTATTCATGTGCTGTGTTATGGTGTCGTAGCTATGTGCCTGCGCGTAGGAACAACTTAGCTCAGGACGTTTGCAGTAGTTTCCGTCTCGCAAGGTGCCTGCTTGAGGCCTCGCCGGGCGCCTTAAGAGCTGCAAAAATCTTTTGGGAGAATCATTTCCGAACCTTGGTCGCGAGGGTTGCCGGCTATGGCCCGGTGCTTCGTGTCGTGATACCCAAGGGACATGGACCGGGAGGGTGCTCCCACTGTGAACTCGAACGAGGGAACCTCGCGAAAATAAGGAGACGAAGGCCCCATGAGGGCGCCCACGCAGCCCCCTCATGAGGTTTGCGAGGAAGAGAGCGAGTCAGACAAAAGCCGAAAATAGAGAACAGGGGCAGAAGACGGCAAATAACACTAGAAGCAACTTCAATAAAGGTTCAAACAAGGGAGAACAAGCCAACTGCGGACAGCAAATGAAAAGCCGCGTCCGGCACCTAGTCTAGTCTTCGAAGTCTTCTCACCAGCGCGGAGCTAAGTGCTGCCACTAGGCATGGGTGGGAGCCCCCGAGGCCCAAGGGCGGCACTCCGGAGACTCCGGGGCGTGTATAGCCCCAACTCATTATTACGTGAGAGTGTCATGGGCGGCGAGCTTCACAGGCACTGGGCCTTTCTTCGGGCGGCGAGCTTCACAGGCACCGGGCCTTCTTCACAGGCACTGGGCCTTTCTTCAAGGGTAGAACTTCTGGAGATGCTGAATGTTCCAGGCGTTTGGGACGGGGCACCCCTTCCCGAGCCTCTAGGCGCGCGGCGCCAGGCCTGGAAAGATGGACAACCTTGAACGGGCCCTCCCACTTGGGCGAGAGCTTATGTAGCCCTTACCTGGAGAGCACCTGCCTGAGTATGAGGTCACCTACCTCGAGAGTCCTGGGGCGGATGTTGCGGCAATGATACCGCTGCAGCGCCTGCTGGTATCTTGCTGCACCCAGTGTGGCTTCTCGATGGCGCTCCTCCCCCAGCACGAGGTCCATCTCCTGCATGGCGTCCTGTTGCGCTTCATAAAATGCTAGGACCCACACGGAGTGAAGCCTGACCTCGTGAGGGAGGACCGCCTCTGCTTCGTAGACGAGGAAGAATGGGGTCTTGCCAGTTGGCTTGGTGGCGGTAGTGCGGATGGACCACATCATGGACTGGAGCTCGTCGTACCAACCCCTGCCGCAGGCCTCCAACTTCTTCTTGAAGGTTTTGGTTTTAAGGCCCCTCAGGACCTCTGCGTTGGCGCATTTGGCCTGGGCGTTACTTCGGGGGTGTGCCACCGAAGCGTAGCATATCTGTGTTCAAGGTTAGCACAATATGTTTTGAAGAGATTGCTGGTGAACTGCGAACCATTGTCGGTGATGATGCGATTAGGGACCCCGAACCGGCTCATGAGGCCCTTGATGAACTTGACTGCAAAACCAGCTGGGATGGTGCAGACGGCTTCCACCTCCGCCCACTTGGTGAACTTGTCATTAGCGACGTAGAGGTAGCGGTAGCCCCCAGGCGCTCGAGGAAACAGGCCCAAGATATCCAGCCCCGGGACCGCGAACGACCATGAGAGTGGGATGGTCTGCAGGCCCTGAGCTTGCTAATGGATCTGCTTGGCGTGGAACTGGCAGGCCTCGCAGGACTTCACCAGCTCGGTCGCGTCGTTGAGTGTTGTAGGCTAGTAGAACCCGCTGCGAAATGCTTTGCCGACGAGGGTCCGTGATGATGAGTGGTGTCCGCAATCTCCACCGTGTATGTCAGCCAGCAACTCCTTCCCATGTTCCCTGGAGATGCAATATAGGGAAACGTCATTTGGCCGCTTCCAGTACAGCTCACCGTCTTGGATGCAGTAGGCCATGGCCTGTCGTGCCACGCGTTTCGTGTCCTCCTCTTTCTCTGGCAGCATCCCTTGCATCAGGTAGTCCTTGAATTCCGTGGTCCAGCATCCTTCCTGAGGCTCCAGCGCCAAGAGCAAGCGTGCTCCCAAGGTCGGGCCACAGGCTGGGGCTCCTATGGCAGGTGGCTGAGGGAGTTCCTCCCGAGGCTGTGCTGTGCTTGACAGTGACGGTGCCGCTGATGGCTTGAAGAGTCGTTCCTCGAAAACGCCAGGCTCCTGAGGCATCCGTCTGGACGCCCTCCTAGCGATGTCATTAGCCTCTTGGTTGGTGCCGCGGGGCACATGCTGCAACTCCAGCCCCCAAAAGTGCTTTTCCATCCTGCACATCTCCGCAATATACACTTCCATGTGCTCGTCCTTTGGCTTGTACACCTTGTTGGAGATGTTGACGAGGAGCTGTGAATCGCCCCTGATGATGAGGCGCTTCACCCCCAGTGCAGCTGCAACTTTCAAGCCTGCTATGAGGCCCTCGTATTCTGCTATGTTGTTGGATACCTTCTCGCCATACTGGAAACAGAGCTGCACGACGTAATAGAGCTTGTCCTGAGTGGGGGATATAAGCACTACACTAGCCCCTGTGCCGTGCCGCGAGAATGCTCCATCAAAGTGCATGACCTAGCCATCTGGTGCCTCACTTCCTAGGGAAAGTGATCGATCCTCGCCTGCCTCGAGCCCTGGGGCCTCTGTCCATTCTGCCACAAAATCTGCAAGTGCGGCTCCCTTGACGACCCTGGTTGTGCTGAATTCCAACTGAAATGTTTGCAGCTCGATGTTCCATTCGGCGACCCTTCCAGCGGAGTTGGGGCTCCTGAGTACCCTTTCCTATGGGTAGGCCGAGATGACCTTGATGGGGTGACCTTGAAAGTAGTGCCGCAACTTTTGCGAGGCCACCAATAGCACGAGCAAGAGCTTCTAAGGCATGGGGTATCGCGCCCTTGCATCCCACAACACCGTGTTGACGAAGTACACCGGATGCTCGACGAGAGTGGGTGTGCTGACGAGGTATGTGCCCTCTGGAGGGTGAGACGCCTCCTGAGACGACGGAGCCCCCAGCGTCTGGTTGCCTGGCGCGGCCTCTTCAGCCCTGGGGGCGTCTTCCTGTTGAGGCTGGTCTCCATCTGCCGAGGCCGTGGTCTTCGCGAAGCCTCCCTGGTCTTGTGCCATCGTGGCCGTGGCTGGCCGTGATGCAGCCTTGACCTGGCACTCCTCCCGAACCGCCACTAGAGCTGCGCTGGCGGAGTAGGGTGTGGCGGCGAGGTAGAGCACCAGGAGCTCGAGAGGGTGTGGTGCCACCATCGCAGGAGGTCAAATATTTCTTGAGATCTTGAAACGCTTGGTCGGCCTCCTGCATCCACTCAAACGGGCCCTTCTTCTTCATCAGCTTGAAGAAGGGCAGGGCGCGCTCCCCCATCTTGGAGATGAAGCATCCTAGCGCTGTCACGCGTCCGATGAGCTTCTGCATTTCTGAGGGTTTGCGGTGGACTCATGTCTTCGATTGCCTTGACCTTTTCCGGGTTGGCTTCAATCCCTCTGTGGGACATGAGGAAGCCCAGGAGCTTGCCGAAAGGAACGCCAAACACGCACTTCTCCGTTGAGTCGCAGGTCCACCTTGCGTAGGCTCGCGAAGGTCTCCTCCAGATCCTGGACCAAGGTCTTCACCTCCCGAGACTTCACCACGATGTCATCAACGTAAGCCTCGCCATTTTTCCCGAGCTACCAGCCTAAGGCGATGTGCATCAGTCGCTGGAAGGTTGCACCCGCGTTGCTCAACCCGAATGGCATGCAGGTGTAGCAGTACACCCCACATGGGGTCAGGAAGGCCGTCTTCTCCACGTCTTCTATCGCCATCTTGATTTGGTGATAACCCGAAAACGCATCCAAGAAACACAGCAGGTCGCACTCGGCGGTGGAGTCGACAATTTGGTTGACGCGAGGGAGCGGGAACGGATCTTGAGGGCAGGCCTTGTTGAGGTTGGTGAAGTCGATGCACATGCGCTCCTTTCCTCCCTTTTCGTCACATAAACAGGGTTTGCCAGCCATTCGGGGTAGCGAACCTCACGAATAACACCCGCTGCCTCTAGCTTGCGGGTTTCTTGTATGATGAAGGCCTGCTTCTCGGTGGACTACCGCCTTGCTTTCTGCTTCACGGGGCGTACATTGGGGCACACATTCAGGTGATGCTCAATCACCTACCTTGGGACCCTTGCTAGATGCTTGGGTTCCCATGCGAACACATCCTTGTTCATGCGCAGGAACTTTACCAGCGCCTCCTCTTGGTCGAGGTCGAGGTTGGCACCTATGGTGAAGGTGGCTTCTGAGGACCCGTCCTCCTCAACCGACACCTGCTTGGTCTCTGCCTTGTCCTGAGTAAACATCTGCTTCTTCTTGGTCGGCGCAGCCCCCTTGGCCTTGGAGGTGTCTGCGCCGGAAGGCTACACTACCACGGCAGTCTTGAGGGCGAGCTTGAGCACTAGTAGAGCGTCCTTGGTATCTCCATCTACGGTGAGGACGCCGCTGCTCCTGGGTATCTTCATGAGGTTGTAGGCCAGATGGGTCGCTGCCATGAACTGAGCCAAGGCGGGGTATCCGAGGATGGCGTTAACGGGAGGCTGATGTGGGCGATGTCAAAGTTGACCAGCTCCGTGCGGAAGTTGTCGTGGGTGCCGAAGGTCATAGGAAGGCGGATCTGCCCCAGGGAGCTGGAGGAACCGCCGCGTTCCAGCGGTACATGGAGGAGGCTGAAGGCCTCCGTCGAGAGCACGTTGAGGCCGGTGCCGTCGTCAATGAGGGTCTTGGTGACGGCCACCTGGCAGATGGTGGGCGTGCAAAGCATTGGGAGCGCACCCGAGCAGGCGGTGTTGATGGGGTGATCTTTCGAGTTGAAGGTCAGGTCGGCCTTGGGTGCCGCCCAACCTGGAGGAGCTCCTTGCGGTGCGAGGGCGGTGCCGATCTGGTGGAAGAATGGCTTGGCGTGGCAGTCTGAGGGTGGCGCCTGCGAGCCGCCCAGGAGAGCTGCGACAACCGGGGGCACCGGCGCAGCGTAGTGGGCGAGGAAGAGGTTGCGCAGCTCCTCCCAGGAGGCCACAAAAGATGTTGGCAGGTTGAGCAGCCAAACACGGAGGACGCCGGTGAGGGCCATGGGAAACCAGTTGGCCATGACCTTGTTGTCGCCTCCGGCCTTGAGGACAGCCTCCTTGTACGCCAGCGGGTCCTTCGTGCCGTCATAGCGCGGTGGCATCTCTGGCTTGAACTTGTGCAGCCACTGCACCTGTCGCAGGGCAGGGGCCAAGGCTCGGAGCCCCCTGGCCCCAGCGCTGGCACTGACCACCGGGGCCGGAGGCGCGTTGTCCGCCATGAGGGCGAAGCGCGGTGTTGGCGGAGAGCGGGCCAATGGAAGGAAGAGCTCTGGTGCACCCCTACCTGGCGCGCCAAATGTCGGATATCGGGTTCTGACAAAACCCTTAAGGTTCGAACTCTGGGGTGTGCACGAAGATCTTCTCCCTACCGAAACACGCCCACAACCTCACCGCGATTCTAAGCTAGCACGATGAACAACACAAGAGACACGGAATTTATACTAGTTCGGGCCACCGTTGTGGTGTAATACCCTAATCCAGTGTGTGGTGTGGTGGATTGCCTCTTGGGCTGATGATGAATAGTACATAGGAAGAACAGCCTCTCGAGGAGAGGTGTTCTTGTGGTGGTGTGGATGAGCTAGGTTCTGATCAGATCCCCTTCTACTGTGGTGGCTAGCCCTATTTATAGAGGCCCTGGTCCTCTTCCAAAATATTGAGCGGAAAGGGAGCTAACAACGTCCATTTTGAAAGGGGACAGCTAGTACAAGCTATCCTGACTAAAGGTGGTCTTCGACCGCCAAAGGCACTGGTGATGATGTCGTCTTGGGCTCCATGGTGACCTCCGTCCTGCCATCCTGCTGGTCTTGGTCTTGTTGCACCGATATGGAAACCTTTGCCTGATGCCTCGGTACTCCGCGCCTGCGCTTGCCCCCTTTGCACCAAAGAGGAAATGAGGACATTGCGCAGGCTGGCGCCCGCCTGGCGCCGCCTGGTCTTGATCGTCATGGCTTGCATCATGGGAACCTCGCGAGGTACCCCTCGCCTTGATCTCTCCGCCTCCTCACGAGCCTGCCTGATGAGGTCGCCCCTGAGGAGGCCTTGCGTCATCCGCCCCGCGAGGCTTGGCCCCTCGCGAGGGTCTTGAGCTTTGGTTGATGAAGACGGGCCGTACTGGGCCACTGGTTGAGCCATGCTGCAGGCCGCAGGCAGGCAAGTCTGGGGACCCCCGTTCCTAGAATGTCGACAGACTAAACTATTTGTTTCACATGATTGTTATTTTCATAGGAGTACACCTTGTGGTGTGCTGGAGGAGTATCTGCATTTCGCAGCCATCCCTGCGGTCATATGTCAAAATCCTAGAATCTAATTTTGTGTGCCATGCATGTTGTAGAGCTATCATATGTCCCCCGTCATTTAGTTCTCACCCACCTGCTATCTGCTACTTTTACACTGTACTACTTGTGCACACACTTCACCCATACTCACACTATTGTTTTTTTATGCATGTGTATTTTAGACTCTGGCGCACTGTTGATGAACACGCTCCAGTGTAATTCAAGGATAAGAATTAAGCATTTCAGCGCTCTAAAGGGTGTAGTGTCAGCAGATGGAGACAGTAAACGTAGCTCTGCAGTTGATGATCTCAATTGCCACACACAACCATCCCGGGTGCTTGCTTTAACTTCGCGCTGTCAAATGTGGTTGCATGTTGATATGGTGTCTAGCTTGTATTGCTTCCAATTTGGTTAAATTGCATCTGCTTACTTTACACATTATACCTTTGATAATGACATGCCTTCCTGTTTTTAATACATACTACATCTGTCTATTAACAATGTTCTTACATCAAACTAATGCTCTTGTGTATCCCTCATCAATCACTTATGACAAGGCAGTCACCCCAGTGGGTTACTGTGAGATGCACTACTCTTTTAAAGAGTGGAGTGTCATCCTCTCCACATGATTCTCAAGAAACAGCAAGGCTAAATGAAGATATTCAAAGTAGCTTTGTAGTTGATGACCGAAATTCCCCTACACCACCATCGCATGTGCTTGCTCTTACTTGGCAATGTGATATGTGGTTGCATGTTGCATATGGTGTCTACCTTGTAATGCTTCTAATTAGGTAAATTGCATCTGCTTAGTTAACACATTATACCTGTGAATATGACATGCCTTCCTGTTTTTGGTACATACTACGTCTTTCTATTAACCATGTTCTTACATCAAACTACTTTACTTGTGTACCCCTCATCAATCACTTCTGACGAGACACCTTCAAATTGATAGTGTAATATTGGTTGCATCTTGTATATCATTTCAAGCATGTACTTCCTCTAATTTGTTGAAATGCCACTTATAATGAGACACTTTTAACTTGGTGGAGTGATTTTGGTTGGATCTTTCATATGCAGTCTAGCTTGCATTGCTTCCAATTTGTTGAAATGCCTTGTGCTTAGCGTTTTTCCTACATATTCCATCCTCATACAATGTGGTTGCCTTACATAGAAGTTGTGTTCGTCAGTATCATGCATCAATGAATTTGGAAGAGCAAATTTCATTCCTTTTTCTTATGTGTTTGACTTGACAAGGGAAATCTAAAAGGATGAATGCACAGGATGATGGTGGTCCTCTGGAGCAACCGAAATAGATGATCTCTGCAGATTCTCCTGCTACTCCTACTGCGGTGCAAGTTCCAAATCTCATCTCCCCTAGTCCACAACCCCAGGTGCTTGGTCTAATCTGGCATGTGATATCTGGTTGCATGTTGCATACGGTGCCTAGCTTATATTGCTCCTAATTTATTAAATTGCATCTCCTTAGCTTACACATTATACATGAGAATATGACACGCCTTCCTGTTTTTGGTACATACTACATCTGCATATCACACCATGTTCTTACATCAAACTACTATTCTTGTGTATCTTGCATCTATCACTTATGATGAGACAGTCACGCCCGTGGGTTAGTATGAGACGCACTACTCTTATAAAGAGTGCAGTTTCATCCTCCCCACATGATTCTCAAGAAACAACAAGTCTAAATGAAGATATTGAACGTAGCTCTGTACTTGAAGACCGCATTTCCCCTACACCACCATCGCAGGTGCTTGCTCTAACTTCGAGTGTGACATGTGGTTGCATGTTGCATATGGTGTCTAGTTTGTAATCCTTCTAATTAGGGTAAATTGCATCTGCTTAGTTTACACATTATACCTATGATATATGACATGCCTTCCTATTTTTGGTACATACTACATTTATCTGTTAACCATGTTCTTACATGAAACTACCGCTCTTCTATATCCTGCATCGATCACTTACGATGAGACACCTTTATTCGTTGCATATTGCATGTTATTTCTAGCCTGTTGCCATGTATTGCTTCTAATTTGTTCAAATATATTTATGAGGCCACCCTTTTAATTTGGTAGAGTGGTATTGGTTTCATCTTTCATATGGTGTCTAGCTTGCATTGCTTCTAATTAGTTCAAACACCTTGTGCTTAGTTTACACTTTACACATCATACATGTCAATATGTCATGCCGTCCTATTTTTCATACATATTCCATCCTCCTATCATGCGGTTGCCTTACATGAAAGTAGTGTTCATCAGTATCATGCATCAATGAGTTCTGAAGAGCAAATTGTATTCGTTTTTCTTGTGGGTTTGACTTGACAAGGCAAAATCAAAAAAGAGGAAGGAAAAGAGTAAGGAAGGCGATGATGGTGGTCCTCTGCCTTAACGTAAATGGAGCATATGTATAGATTCTCCTTGTAATGCTAGTGCATTACAAGTTCCAAGTCTCCTCTCCCCTACTCCACCATCCCAGGTGCTTGCACTAACTTGGCAGTGTGATATCTGGTTGCATGTTACATATGGTGTCTAGCCTGTATTGTGTAACGCCCCAGATACAACTTTCCATATTCGTAACTCCAACTCTTGCCTTCTCTGGAGATGCGATATATTATTTCCTTCGTGGTTGGCTTTTTGTCTTTTGTTTTACTTTTTGTTCATGTCATGCATTTCATCTCATGGCATCTTGCGCATTGCATCGGCATTGTTTTCTTAAAACTTGCATCCGCTCGTAGTTGCCACTTCTTCCGTGTCTTGGTTGACCTTCTCTCAGATCAACCGGACCGCTCTCTTCTCTCTCTTTTCTGAGCTCATCAATCCCTTGCCTTCATTGACCGTTCCGAGACCAACCGGGTTTTTCGAGTCCCTCTTGTCTGGCACTTAATCTTTCTCCACAGTGCATAGACCCCTCTCGTGTGTGTCCGAAAATTGTCCCGAACCTGAACCGCAAGGTCATGACCGTTGGATTCAGATCACCCCCAAGCATTCGTAAAATATCTGCGTTTCTCCATTGGACTCCCCTAACCTTTTATTGTCGATCATCCGATCGCGATCCGATGATCCAAATGCCACTCGTACCTACCACCTACTATATAAATAGTCCTAACCCTAAAATCTGGGGACTTTGTCCCTTCACCCACCGCCGCACTCCCCACCAAATCCCCCCTCGGGATCCTCCCAGATCCCCTTCGCTCCAACCAGCCATCACCGAAACTTCCAAATCCATCGACCCCCACCTCTCCTCAATTCCAGCCGCATCCCTGCTTGATCTCATCGGGATCGAGGCTCTCTCCCGTCGCCCGTGCTCCTTCCCGAGCAGCGCACCCTGACGCCTCCTAGTTCCCGCAGCCGCGCAAGCACCCATGGAGGCGTGCATCCTCAAGCCCGTGCTCCTGCTCGACTCCGCCATCCATCGCACCGCCGACTCTCCCGCAGCTCTGCTGGAACCCACCAGCCCAGCAGCGAGACCGAGCCCCTGTCTCTGCTCCCGCGCTCAAGACCTCCTCTTCCCCAACGTTGCTGCCTAGCTGGAGCTCCTCCATCGCCGGTGACCAGCAGGTCCCAGCGCCTCCCTTTTTCCCTGTCTCCTCTGTTACCTGCTCTTGATCCGCCTCTCTCTCATGTCCCTGTCTCTCTCCCCGCCATGGACAGGTACCAACAACCTGTCGGCCACTAGGAGCTCAAGACGCCGAACCCTCGCCGTTGTCTGCATCTCCTCCGGCAGCGCCGCCGTGCCCGCACGCCTCTGGCGAAGCTCCGGTCAGCCAAGCCACGCTCGTTCTTCCCTCCTTTCCCATTTCTTCTCCCTGTCCTCCTCTCTGAACTCAACTGCTCTCTGTATTTCTTCGCAGGAGCCGAGTTGTCGTTGTCCTGTTCGACTCCCACCATCGGGAACCGGCTCCCCTCGTCAGATCCGGCGGATCCCCGCCGCCGTCCGCCGCCTGCAAGCCCCATCTCGTCGAACCTCCCATCAAGCAGCTCTGTCGTGCCCTGCTTCTGCCTCGCCCACCCGTCTCTGAAGACGAGCGCACGAGCAATGCTCGTGCCCGTTGACCCGTTGTCTTGCGCGCGTGGCCTCTTCGCCTTGGGCCGCTTCTGCTGCACCGCGTCAAGGCCCAGCTTCTGCTCCAAGCCCATCCGCTCTGCTTCCCCGCCAGCCCTTTGGCCCAATGTGAGCAGCCGCCTAAGATCCATCCCCCTGTGCACTAACGGGCCAGCTAGTTTCAGCCCGTTCTGTTTTTTTCCTGCTGCTGCAATTTTAACATTATCCGAGGATTTACAGTTTTACAGAAAAGTCCTTGCACTTCATGCATTTAATATCTCACAAACCCTGCATCGGATTAAAATGTTTTAAACATGTAAAATGCTTAGAATTTCATCTAGTTTCACAATATCCAACTTTCGTCCATGTTTAAAATGTCTAAATTGCTGTTTGCATTAATTTTCTTAAATGCCATGTTAAAATGCTTTATTTCATAACTTAATAACCATAGCTCCGAATAAAATAAACTTTATATGTAAATGGGGTGGAAAAATGCCTAGTTTAACATGGTGGAATTTATTTTCTTGTTTAACAACAATATAATATGTTTGAGGGCATAACAGTACCAAATTTGTAATATGCATATGAGGATTTTTCCGGAATTTGTTGTTTGTTGTCCCGGCCTCATTTAAACTTGCCTAGATAGTTAGTTTACTTATGCTTCACCCCTTGCCATGTTTAATAACATTTAATATTGTTGGGTACATAAACAAGAGTGAACTAAATAACTCGATGTGGTGTTTCGTCGATATGCAACTCGTTGCATATTGAGCTCCACTTAAAGAGTAGTGTGGTTTGTTGCACTTTGCCATGCCATGCCTCATTAAATTGGACATGCATCATACTTGATTGTGCATCATGCCATGTTTATGCTTGTTTGTTTACCATGTTGTTTGCTTCTTTCCAGTGATGCTTCTTCTTGATATTTCCGGTAACATTGCGATTGTGAGGATTCGTTCGACTACGACCGTTCGTCTTCTTCATGGACTCGTTCTCCTTCCTAGCAGGATTTCAGGCAAGATGGCCGTCACCTTGGATCTCATTACTATCATTGCTATGCTAGTTGCTTCGATCTATTGCTCTGCTACGCTACCTATCACTTGTTCTTCAAGCCTCCCAATTTGCCATGTCAGCCTCTAACCTTTTTTCACCCTTCCTAGCAAACCGTTGCTTGGCTATGTTACCGCTTTGCTCAGCCCCTCTTATAGCGTTGCTAGTTGCAGGTGAAGTTGAAGATTGCTCCATCATGGACAGGATTATGTTGGGATATCACAATATCTCTTATTTAATTAATGCATCTATATACTTGGTAAAGGGTGGAAGGCTCGGCCTTATGCCTGGTGTTTTGTTCCACTCTTGCCGCCCTAGTTTCCGTCATACCAGTGTTATGTTCCCGGATTTTGCGTTCCTTACGCGGTTGGGTGATTTATGGGACCCCCTTGATAGTTCGCTTTGAATAAAACTCCTCCAGCAAGGCCCAACCTTGGTTTTACCATTTGCCTCACCACCACCTATACCCTTCCCTTGGGTCGGCCAACCCGAGGGTCATCTTTATTTTAGCCCCCCCGGGCTAGTGCTTGTCTAAGTGCTGGTCCAAACCGAGTAGACTGCGGGCCCCCCTCAGGGAAACTCGAGGTCTGGTTTTACTCGTAGGATGTCTCATTCGGTGTTGCCCTGAGAACGCGATATGTGCAGCTCCTATCGGGATTGTCGGCGCATCGGGCGGCTTTGCTGGTCTTGTTTTACCATTGTCGAAATGTCTTGTAAACCGGGATTCCGAGACTGATCGGGTCTTCCTGGGAGAAGGAATATCCTTCGTTGATCGCGAGAGCTTATCATGGGCTAAGTTGGGACACCCCTGCAGGGTATAAACTTTTGAGAGCCGTGCCTGCGGTTATGTGGCAGATGGGAATTTGTTAATGTCCGGTTGTAGATAACTTGACTCCAGATCCGAATTAAAACGCATCAACCGCGTGTGTAGCCGTGATGGTCCCATTTCAGCGGAGTCCGGGAAGTGAACACTGTTTTGGGTTATGATTAACGTAAGTAGGAGTTCAGGATCACCTCTTTATCATTACTAGTTGATGACCGTTCCTTTGCTTCTCTTCTCACTCTCTTTTGCGTATGTTAGCCACCATATCATGCTTAGTCGCTGTTGCAACCTCACCACTTTACCCCTTCCTTACCCTTTAAGCTTTGCTAGTCTTGATACCCATGGTAATGCAATTGCTGAGTCCTCGTGGCTCAGAGATTACTACAACAACAGTTGCAGGTACAGGTTTTGCGATGATCATGACGCGAGAGTGATGTTTGCTTGTTTTGGAGTTCTTCTTATGCTTCTTCTTCGATCAGGGGATAGGTTCCAGGTCGGCAGCCTGGGCTAGCAGGGTGGATGTCGTTTGAGCTTTTGTTTGTGTTTCATCCGTAGTCGGATGTTGATCTTATGGATGATGTAATGTTGTATTCGTGTGGCACTGTATGCCTCTTGCATGTATCCCCATCTATTATGTAATGTTGATGTAATGATATTCACCTTGCAAAAGCGTATCAATATGCGGTTCTATCCTTGGTGGGACCTTCGAGTCTCTTTAGGATAGTATCGCATATTGGGCGTGACATATTGCTTCTAATTAGGGTAAACTGCATCTACTTAGCTTACACATTATACATGTGAATACGACACGCCTTCCTGTTTTTGGTACATACTATATCTGTCTATCACACCATGTTCTTACATGAAACTACTCTTCTTATGTATCCTACATCAGTCACTTATGATGAGACACCTTTAAGTTGGTAGTGTGATATTGGTTTGCGTCTTGAATATGATTTCTAGCATGTAGTGCTTCTAATTTGATGAACGCCACCTATGATGAGACAATTTAACTTGGCAGAGTGATATTGGTTGCACCTTCCATATGGTGTCTAGCTTCCAGTGCTTCTAATTTGTTGAAGTGCCTTCTGCTTAGTTACCACATCATAGGTGTGAATATGTTATGCCGTCTAGTTTTTCATACATATTCCATCCTCGTATCATGAGTTTGCCTTTCACCAGAGTAGTGTTCGTCATTATCATGCATGAATGACTTCTGAAGAGCGAATTTTATTCCTTTCTCTTGTCGGTTTGCCTCACAATGCAAAATCAATAAAGCAGAAGGAAATTGGCAAGGCATTAGATGATGGTGGTCCTTCCGAGCAACTGAAATGGAGGGTCTCTACAGATTCTACTCAGCCATCCTCCCAACAAGATTCGCAAGACAACACAAGGCTAGACAATCAACGTAGTTGTGTAGATGATGAGTGATACGTCCATTTTGCATCATGCTTTTATATCGATATTTATTGCATTATGGGTTGTTATTACACGTTATGTCACAATACTTATGGATATTCTCTCTTATTTTACAAGGTTTATCATGAAGAGGGAGAATGCTGGTAGCTGGAATTCTGGGCCGGAAAAGGAGCAAATATTGGAAACCTATTCTACATAGCTCCAAAAGTCTTGAAACTCCATGAAAGTCATTTTTGGAATTAATAAGAATTATTGAGCAAAGAAAGTACAAGAGGGGGCCCACACCCTGGCCACGAGGGTGGGGGGCGCGCCCACCCCTACTGGGCGTGCCCCCTGCCTCGTGGGCCCCCTGGTGGCCCTCTGGTGCCCATCTTATGCTATATGAAGTCTTCTACCCTAGAAAAAATCATAAGCAAGCTTTCGGGATGAAACTCCGCCGCCACGAGGCGGAACCAATCTAGGGCTCCGGCAGAGCTGTTCTGCCGAGGAAACTTCCCTCCGGGAGGGGGAAATCATCACCGTCGTCATCACCAACGATCCTCTCATCGGGAGGGGGTCAATCTCCATCAACATCTTCGCTAGCACCATCTCCTCTCAAACCCTAGTTCATCTCTTGTATCCAATCTTTGTACCCAAACCTCAGATTGGTACCTGTGGGTTGCTAGTAGTGTTGATTACTCCTTGTAGTTGATGCTAATTGGTTTATTTGGTGGAAGATCATATGTTCAGATCCTTAATGCATATTAATGCCCCTCTGATTATGAACATGAATATGCTTTGTGAGTAGTTACATTTGTTCCTGGGGATATGGGTGAAGTCTTGCTATTAGTAGTCATGTGAATTTGGTATTCGTTCGATATTTTGATGAGATGTATGTTGTCTCTCCTCTAGTGGTGTTATGTGAATGTCGACTACATGACACTTCACCATTATTTGGGCCTAGAGGAAGGCATTGGGAAGTAATAAGTAGATGATGGGTTGCTAGAGTGACAGAAGCTTAAACCCTAGTTTATGCGTTGCTTCGTAAGGGGCTGCTTTGGATCCATATGTCTCATGTTGTGGTTAGGTTTACCTTAATACTTCTTTTGTAGTTGCCGATGCTTGCAATAGGGGTTAATCATAAGTGGGATGCTTGTCCAAGAAAGGACAGCACCCAAGCACCGGTCCACCCACATATCAAATTATCAACGTAACGAACGTGAATCATATGAGCGTGATGAAAACTAGCTTGACGATAATTCTCATGTGTCCTCGGGAGCGCTTTTCTCATTGTAAGAAATTGTCCAGGCTTGTCCTTCAGTACAAAAAGGATTGGGCCACCTTGCTGCATCTTATTTACTTTCATTGCTTGTTACCTGTTAAAAATTATCTTATCACAAAACTATCTGTTACCTACAATTTCAGTGCTTGCAGAGAATACCTTACTGAAAACCGCTTATCATTTCCTTCTGCTCCTCGTTGGGTTCGACACTCTTACTTATCAAAAGGACTACGATAGATCCCCTATACTTGTGGGTCATCAATGAGCACATCTCCCCTACTCCACCATCACATGTGTTTGCTCTCACTTGGTACTATTATATGTGGTTGAATGTTGCATATGATGTCTAACTTGTATTGCTTCTAGCTTTGTTGTGTTGCATCTACTTACTTTACACATCATACCTGCGAATATGACATGTGTTCCTGTTTCCAGAACATACCGTATCTGATCACACCATGTTCTTACATCAGAGTATTATTCTTGCGTATCCCACATCAGTCACTTATGATGAGGCACCTTTAAGTCGCCACTGTGATATTGGTTGCACCTTGCATATGATTTCTAGCATGTACTGCTTCTAATTTGTTGAAACGCTAGACAGTTTGAACTTGGCAGAGTGATATTGGTTGCATCTTTCATATGGTGTCTAGCTTGCAATGCTTCTAATTTGTTGAAATGCCTTCTACTTAGTTACCACATCATAGGTGTGAATATGTCACCCCATCATGTTTTTCGTACATATTCCATCCTCGTATCATGTGTTTGCCTTTCATCCGAGTACTATTCGTCAGTATCATGCATGAATGAGTTCTGAAGAGCGAATTTTATTGCTTTTTCTTATCGGTTTGACTTCACATTGCAAAATCAGTACAACTGAAGGAAATTAGTAAGGAAGTGGATGATGATGGTCCTTCGGAGCAACTCAAACAGAGGATCTCTATAGATTCTACTCCGCCATCCTCCGAACAAGATTCGCAAGACAACACAAGGCTGGGCAGTCAACGTAGATGTGTAGATGATGAGCACATCTCCCCTACTCCACCATCATAGGTGCTTGCTCTAACTTGGTACTGTTATATGTGGTTGCGTGTTCCGTATGATGTCTACTTTGTAATGCTTCTAATTTTGCTGAATTGCATCTGTGTAGCTTACAATTTATACTTGCAACAATCACTTACCCATAAGACACCTTTAACTTGGGTGTGTGATGTAGGTTGCATCTGCATTGTCTTTTAGCTTGTATTGCTTCTAATTGTTGAAATGGCACTTATGAAGAGACACTTTTTACCTGGTAGAGTGATATTGGTTGCATGTTCATATGGTACCTAGCTTTCATTTCTTCTAATTTTGTTGAAATGCCTTTTGCTTACTGTTTTTCATATATATTCCATCCTCCTATCATACGTGTGAATATGCAATGTTGTCGTTTTTTGTATATATTCCATCCTCCTATCATGCGCTTGCCTTACATCAAAGTAGTGTTCGTCTATATCATGCATCAACCAGTTATGCAGAGCTAATTTTATTCACCTTCTTATGGTTTTGACTTCAGAAGGCAATATCAAAAAAGAGGAAGGAAAAGAGTAAGTTAGGGGATGTTGGTGGTCCTCCGGACTGACGCAAACGGAGGCTCTCTAGATTTGCCACTACTACTGCTACTGAAGTTGAAGTCCCAAGTCTACATGATGAGTTCATCTCCCCTACTCCACCATCACACGTGCTTGCTCTAAGTTGACAGTGTGATAATTGGTTTCATGTTGCATATGTTGTCTAGCTTGTATTTCTTCTATCTTGATTAAATTGCACCTGCTGAGTTTATACGTTATACATGTGCATATGACATGCCTTTCTGTGTCTAGAATACACTGCATCTATCTATTATACCATGTTCTTACATCAAAGTACTGTTGTTGTGTACCCCGCATCAATCACTCATGATTGGACGCTTTTAACTTGGCAGTGTGATAGTGGTTGCATCTTGCATCGATTTCTAGGTTGTACTGCTTCTAATTGTTCAAAATGCCACCTATGACAGGACACTTTTAACTTAGTAGAGTGATATTGGTTGCATCTTTCATATGGTGTCTAGCTTGCATTACTTCTATTTTCTTGAAAATCCTTCGGTTTAGTTTACACATCGTAGCTGTGAATTCACGCCGTCCTGTTTTTCTTACATATTCCATCCTCCTCATACAGTTGTCTTACATCAAAGTATTGCTTGTCTACATCATGCATCAGTGAGTTCTAAACCGCGATTTTATTCTTTTGTGTTGTGGGTACGGCTTGACATGGAAAAGTCAAAAAAGAGCAAGGAAAAGAATATAGTAGGGAATGGTGTTACTCGTCGGGTGCAACGGAAAAGGATCTTCCCTCGAGATTCTGCTGTTACTTATAGTGCAGTAGAAGGTCCAAGTCCACTGGCTAAATCTACAAACACAGTATCACCTGCTCCACAAGCTGCAGCATCCCCTTCAACTATACCGGCATCTCAACAAGTTACTCATGTTCCCAAGCTTCCTTCACACCTAACACTACTTCCAAAGAACCGCCGACACAACAGGACTTGGCAAGATCAGATGAACCTCATGAGCATCAACACCAACATGGTACCTGACCGAGTCAAGTTGCAGTTGCATGCTCCTTTATATGTACTCTCACAGTTTGATATGCACTAACACTTTCCATATTCATTGTTAAACTAGCACCACAACGCAAGCGGAAACAGACATTAGGGATAATTCTTGACAGATTAACAAAATCTAAAGGCAGAAGAATGGAGATCCATTTTGAGGCAGGTTTAAAAAGGCCACGTGATGCTACGGAGTCAGCCAAGTTAGTATCAGAGGCAGTCATTGCCATTAGGTGTCATGCACGTATCCTCCCAACGTGGATCTAGTACAGGAATGAGAAAGAGGATACCCAGTTTAACACCTTCCTTGACCATTTATCCGTAAGTAATGTTATTCATCGCAATTTTTAATATTGTCTTGCTCTGTCCCATACTTTCTAGCTTCCTCCAAATAAGACTCACATTCTTTTTTTTAATAGGTGAGGTTCAAGTTGGATCCAAAAGATGCAACTAAACAAGCATGCACTCATGTTTTTCAGTCTGCTCTGCGACAGTATCGGTATCACCTTAGAAAAACTCACTTCGAAGGCAAGGCTAACAGTGAAATCGCCCAAACATCTCCAGTGGAATATATTACAGATGAAGATTGGGCAGCCCTTGTTAAACACTGGTCTGATCCAAAGTATCGGGTAGGGTATATGTATTTGATCAGATCACATATTGAACTTGTATTTACGTATGTGCCCTACAAGTGTATATTCTTCTAGGCTAACTAGTTGAAGAACAAGACCAACCATTCTAAAGTGAAATTCCAATAGATAACAGGATCTCGTAGCTATATTGCACACTGCGAGACTCTTGTAAATAGCTGCTTCCTTCTTTTTTCAGTGCCATATTATCATATCTACATTTACTTGTTCCAAATACAGAGGAAAGCCCATGTGGACCAAATAGAACCTGAACCGAATGCAGTGCAAATTTTCAAGGATTCTCACACTAGCAAGATGAAGGGCATGATCACACCAGTTCAAGCCGTTGTTGTAAGTCCTTACTCCTCCTGCCTTTGAACTGCTTGTTACTATGACGTGTTCATTTAAGTGCTTGGTTTGCAGCCAATGTAAGTTACTCTATTCACTTTTATACACAGATGTCTGAATGTATCATTTCACCTTACATGGCTTAAAAGAGAGGAAGGGTATTCTTTTCGTCTTGATCTGTAATCTAGTTGTGATGTTCACGTGCCCACACAATGATACAATAGCCTGTTTGTTTGATATCTGTTTGCCCATGATATGAATGATGTCATACTATGTTCATCTTACTTTAAACCATGTCTCTTTATCCTTAGATGTCAACGAATGTGAGGAAATAGACAATACAGTAGGCATGCTACATGGACATATGTTCCGAAATTGATTTTATTATGTAGTTGGCACTACAATACATGCTAATGTATTATAATAGTTCACCAAAATAAGTTATGTATAAACATGAAACCTATTTTGTTTGTTTTTGTCTCATTAGTAACTTATCTGGTACACTAATCTACAAGTTCAAACTTTCAGCAAGATATGGAACAAATGATTGAACAGCCACAACCACCTGAAGGCGACGAGGCTACCACAGGCACAATGTCATCTCTTGCTGTAGTGCGTCAGTATCTCTCCACTAACAGTGCAAAAAAACACCTTCATGCGTAATTCTAGGTTGGTTGTCAAGGTAACCTCGTCCAAATCGCCTACTGAACAAAATCATCCGGCTAGACAGAGTGATATATATGTGCTCCAGACACAAGTCCAATCCCTAATGGATGTCGTTTCGGAAACAAGAATAGTGGTTGACAAATGTCATCAAGATATGAATGGTGTTGAAACCAGACTATCAGACATTTGCTTCGTTGTTCAAGAGCAATGGCAGAAAAAAGGGGAAGATCATGCTGCTCCATCAGATTCTACAGCCTCAAACATTAGCACTCAGGTCAAATGATCTATGCTTCTATACATCTGATGGTGCTTTTATCCGCAAGGACTGTAAACTTTATGCCAACAGGCCTTTTGTTGTATGGTTGGAATTTATTTTATTGTGATACATCATTTATCGGCTGCCAAAGGCTGTAGAAATTACGACGCTATTTTTGTATAGTGTAGGTTTATCTTAGTAATGTATTCGTCTGAAACCTTCGTAGGAGCCCAACGAGCCAACATTCGTCGGACCCACAATTCCAATTGGGCTAAAAACGATTATGGCCGTAATTTGCATGTAACAGACTAAAAATATTTGGGCCTAAATCAGCATAAGCTTTCTTATTTTTGGTAGGCCTGTGCCCACAGTGGGCCTTTAACAGGTCGTTAACATGTGTAAATATCTCGAGCCCATAAATAACATCGGCCTTTAATAGGCCGAATGTGAGATTGGGCCTTGATTGTGCCAAATAACCCACCGGTCATTAGCAGGCCGAAATGTATCTCAGCTCCTGGTAGCCCATTTATAATGCAGATCGTTCACAGGCCAAAATTTAGACGGGCCGTAAATGCACCGACCTACTACACGGGCCTTTACCAGGCCGGAATTGCGGTCGGGCTTGATTAGTATCAGTTTTATATGGGCCGTTAATAGGCCCAATGTGATGTTTGGCCACATATGGCCCATGGATTTCATCCGACGTTAACAGGCCAAAAAACACAATAGGCTGGAAGTGGCCCAAATCTACAGTGGGCCTCTAACAGGCTGAATGTCAGACATGGCCGAATATGACCCAATTCCTTCACGGTCGTTTATGGACCGAAAGTTTCAATGGCCAATAAATGGGCCCAAATGAAGGAGGGCCTTTAACAACCCGGAAACACACCGGGCCATAATTCGGCCCAAATACTTAGCAGACTGTTAACGGGCCAGAAGTGACCATGGGCCGCAATGATGACAAGTCTAGAACGGACCATTGATGAGCCGATTTGACACTAGTCCTACGGGCCTTAACTGCGAATGGGCCGTCTACAAGCAGGCCGTTAATGGGCCAGCCCGCTAATTTTTACTTGGCTAGCCTTTTTAACCTAAATGGGCCACGGTTGGGCCTTGC
The DNA here is from genome assembly GCA_963921465.1 of Triticum timopheevii. Lineage (NCBI taxonomy): Eukaryota > Viridiplantae > Streptophyta > Magnoliopsida > Poales > Poaceae > Triticum > Triticum timopheevii. The sequence goes on from OY997264.1 coordinate 355,310,978, forward strand.
CACGTGTCGACGTACCATATGCGCTTCCTGTCCATTGGGCGGTTGACATCTGTCCTTTCGCGGTGCTGACACGTGGTTGCTACGGCCAATGGGAATTTTACACGTGGAAAATACTCATTGGTCCGGGCTGTTAATGGGTTATCGGATCCAAACCGGAACCCGGTAGCTTAACGGCGACCCGCTACGGTGGATGCCATGTGTCGGTTACCCTTGACAAAAGCACTTTCATGACGTGCCATTTATCATCATGAAAGTGGACACTTGCGTGATGATAATTTTGGTATTGTCATGGAACACTTCTACAACAACACATGTATGACTATATTGATTATGTCATAAAATCGTCATGGATGTACACGCATGACAGAAAACGTGACCTACTGTGACAAACATGTATTATCACGGAAGTGTTTTTTTTGTAGTGACTATTCCGGGATGGCTTAATGTGGGCACGTGTTCTCGGCCGCGTACGTGGCGCTTGCACCATAGGGTGCACCGAAATAGGCGATGCCAACACACATCTTGTTCCATCAACCGCGCGCTCTCATTATTACCATACGCACGCTTCTTTTAATTAGAATGTGTGTCCGTCTAGCGCACACACGTTGATCTCTCTAATTGTTTCTGTTTGTTGTGGCTAATTGCAAACAGTTCATCCATGTGAAGTGTGTGCCGTCAATTGCAGACACCTTGATCTGGCTGACCATTTCTGTTGAGTTGCCTAATTGCAAACAGTTCATCCGCATGAACTGTATACCGCCAATCGCACACACACCTAGATCTACCCGACCGTTTCTGCTGTGTTACCTAATCATAAACAATTTATCCGGGTGAACTGTATGTCGTATATCGCACACACCTTCATCTGGTTGCCCGTTTCTGTTGTTAAGGTCATTGCAAATAGTTCATTCGAGTGAAATGTATGCCACGCATCACACACACAACTATAATCTGGAACGTGTTTGTTGTCCCCGCCATCGCAAATGTTTTGTATCTTTTTTGACGATTTTATTACATCACTGTTTGTGATTAATACATCGCACACAGTTTTGTTGAAGGGCCTCTGATTGTAGTGTCACGTTAGCATCATCCTGCAGCACCGATTATTTCATATTTAAAACACATCATCCCTTCCAACGTACATCATTTTGGACCGCATGCAGGTGGTGCTGGTTTTTTTTGCCCTCTCGTGCAATTTTTGATAATGGTCCAATCTATTGGCCCAAGCGATGTATTCTATCCACTTTTCATTCACAACAACATGTTGCTTGACCAAGCGATAGATTCGCTGGTTCATCTTATGGTAGGTCATGTCAACATGCATGTATGACCAAAGTATGAGTACGTGCATGCGTTTTGCTGACACGAAGTGGGTTTGGGGCAAGCACCCTAGCTAGCTAGCTATGACCTTAAACTGTCATTATAGATACATCCAAGGGGGGCTTTCCGGTTTGCCAGACAGGTGCCACCAAATTTGTGCATTGTGTATTTAAATATCACACCCTTTATTCCTACATATATTTGGCCACCTCCAGGTGGTTGTTGACTTCTGGTCCCTCTCAACGATGTTCGACGATGCGCCCACCCGTGGGCCCGCGTAGTCAAAGTTGTGGATTGGGAATTTGAACATCACACACCACCCTTTTCATTCATATATATTTGGGCCACATGTTGGCGTGGTTGTCTTCTGACCCTCTCTCATGTTTTCTTTCTGCCAAATGGTGCTATATGTGAAGACTCGGAAGACGCGCAATAGACACGGGTGCACTGGCTTAACCGTGTGCGATGCTACTGCGCTATAAAATCAGCATGACTGCGCACGCACGAGCAAGGGTGGAGGCACTGGCTTAATCGTGTGCGATGCTACTACGCTGTAAAATCACCATGACTGCGCAAGCGCGAGCAAGGGTGGAGGCATTGGCTTAACCGTGTGCAATGCTAGTGCATTGTTAAATCACCACGGCTGCGCAAGGGCGAGCATGGAGGTAATGGCTTAACCGTGTGCGATGCTAGTGCGCTATAAAATCACCACGAGTGCGCAAGCTCAAGGCGGGTAGTTTATGTAGGATGAATTCCACGTCTATGTCTAAAAATTAGGATGAACCATGTGCGATAGACCAACTAGCTCGAAATCTAAAAACAAACTACCCACCTTGAGTGATGCAAAAAGCGACGGTTTCGCTGCTTTTCCTTATCACCATACACACATATTCTTTTTGGACTGTGTGCGATCTTGGTTGCTCCCACCCCGCTTCAACTTCCTTACCCAAATTTAAGTAGCCGCAATATTTCAACCGTCGCCCCCACTCCTCTACCACCGACCTTCTAGTAAAATTAGTAGCCGAGGCATTTGAACTGGTGTCCGGCCTCATTGATGTCTACTACTCAATTTGTTCTTGTAGACTCGTGTTGGGCCTCCAAGCTCAGAGTTTTGTAGGACAGTAGAAAATTTCCCTCAAGTGGATGACCTAAGGTTTATCAATCCGTGGGAGGCGTAGGATGAAGATGGTGTCTCTCAAACAACCCTGCAACCAAATAATAAAAAAGTCCCTTGTTTTCCCAACACACCAAATACAATGGTAAATTGTATAGGTGCGCTAGTTCGGCGAAGAGATGGTGATACAACTGTAGTAATGATAGTACATATTGATTTTTGTAATAATAAAAATAAAAACAACAAGGTAACGAGTAACAAAAGTGAGCACAAAAGGTATTGCAATGCTTGAAAACAAGGCCTAAGGTTCATACTTTCGCTAGTGCAATCTCTCAACAATGCTAACATAATTGGATCATATAACCATCCCTTAATGTGCGATAAAGAATCACTTCCATGTTCCTATTACTGGAAAACATAAGATAGAAATTTTTTGTAGGGTACGAAGCCACATCAAAGTTATCCTTTCCGATTGATCTATCGAGCTATTCCTATAAGTGTCACAAACAGCCTAAGAGTTCGTACTAAAATAACACCATATGATACACATCAACCAACTCTAATGCCACCTAGATACTCCAATGTCACCACGAGTATCCGTGAGTTGATTATACGATATGCATTAAACAATTTCAGATTCATAATACTTAATCCATGATGACCCACAAGTGTAGGGGATCTATCGTAGTCCTTTCGATAAGTAAGAGTGTCAAACCCAACGAGGAGCAGAAGGAAATGATAAGCGGTTTTCAGTAAGGTTTTCTCTGCAAGCACTGAAATTGTAGGTAATAGATAGTTTTGTGATAAGATAAACTGTAACGAGTAACAAGTAAATAAAGTAAATAAAGTGCAGCAAGGTGGCCCAATCCTTTTGTAGCAAAGGATAAGCCTGGACAATTTCTTATAATGAGAAAAGAGCTCCCGAGGACACATGGGAATTATCGTCAAGCTAGTTTTCATCACGCTCATACGATTCGCATTCGGTACTTTGATAATTTGATATGTGGGTGGACCGGTGCTTGGGTACTGCCCTTACTTGGACAAGCATCCCACTTATGATTAACCCCTATTGCAAGAATCCGCAACTACAAAAGAAGTATTAAGGTAAACCTAACCACATCATTAAACATATGGATCCAAATCAGCCCCTAACGAAGCAATGCATAAACTAGGGTTTAAGCTTCTGTTACTCTAGCAACCCATCATCTACTTATTACTTCCCCATGCCTTCCTCTAGGCCCAAATAATGGTGAAGTGTCATGTAGTCAATGTTCACATAACACCACTAGAGGAAAAGACAGCATACATCTCATCAAAATATCGAACGAATACCAAATTCACATGACTACTAATAGCAAGACTTCACCCATGTCCTCAGGAACAAACGTAACTACTCAGAAAGCATATTCATGTTCATAATCAGAGGAGTAATAATATGCATAAAGGATCTGAACATATGATCTTCCACCAAGTAAACCAATTAGCATCAACTACAAGGAGTAATCAACACTACTAGCAACGCGTACCAATTTGTGGTTTGGATACAAGATTGGATACAAGAGATGAACTAGGGTTTCGAGAGGAGATGGTGCTGGTGAAGATGTTGATGGAGATTGACCCCCTCCCGATGAGAGGATCGTTGGTGATGACGTTGGTGATGATTTCCCCCACCCGGAGGAAAGTGTCCTCGGTAGAACAGCTCTGTCGGAGCTCTAGATTGGTTCCGCCAAGGTTTCGCCTCGTGGCGGCGGAGTTTCGTCCCGTAAGCTTGCCCACGATTTTTTCTAGGGTAAAAGCCTTCATATAGCAGAAGATGGACACCGGGGGGCCACCAGGGGGCCCAGGAGATAGGGGCGCGCCCAGTAGGGGTGGGCGCGCCCCCACCCTCCTGGCCAGGATGTGGGCCCCCTGATGTATTTCTTCTGCTCAATAATTCTTATTAATTCCAAAAACAGGTTTCTGGAGTTTCAGGATTTTTGGAGCAGTGCAGAATAGGTTTCGAATGTTTGCTCCTTTTCCAGCCAAAATTCCAGCTGCCGGCATTCCCCCTCTTCATGGTAAATCTTGTAAAATAAGAGAGAATAGCCATAAGTATTGAGATATAATGTGTAATAACAGCCCATAATGCAATAAATATTGATATAAAAGCATGATGCAAAACGGACGTATCAACTCCCCCAAGCTTAGACCTCACTTGTCCTCAAGCGGAAGCCGAAATCAAAAAATATGCCCACATGTTTAGAGATAGAGGTGTCGATAAAAATAAAATACGGACATGAGGGCATCATGATCATTCTTATAACAGCCACATATATAGATTTTATCATATGATTTCCTATGCTCAAGTAACAATCAATTCACAATGTCAAGTATGGTTCAGAAACTTCATTGAGAACTAACAAACTATAATCTCAGTCATTGAAGCAATTGCAATTTATCATAACATCAGAAAGAGTCAACAATAGAGCCTTTCGGCAAGTCCGCATACTCAACTATCTTGTAGTCTTCTACAATTGCTAACACTCACGCAATACTCGTGGTTATGGAGTTTCAGCCGGACACTGAGAAAGATAGGGGCTTATTGTGTTGCCTCCCAATGTATTCACCTTTAGGTGATGTCAATAATAATAGCCCATGCTAACTTACATCCAATTGGATATATGTATCATGATCTTTCAAACACGAAGAGCTTGCCAAAGGATAAAATGAAAAAGGGATGAGGATCACCTTGACTCAAGCATAAAGTAAAACATAAAGTAAAAGATGGGCCCTTCGCAGAGGGAAGCAGAGGTTGTCATGTGCGTTTAGGGTTGGATGCACAAAATCTTAATGCAAAAGAACGTCACTTTATATTGCCCCTTGTATGTGGACCTTTACTATGCAGTCCGTCGCTTTTATTACTTTCACAACAAGATCGTATAAAGCTTATTTTCTCTGCACTAATAAGTCATACATATTTAGATAGCAATTTTTATTGCCTGCAACATGACAACTTACTTGAAGGATCTTACTCAATCCATAGGAGGTATGGTGGACTCTTATGGCAAAACTGGGTTTAAGGATATTTGGAAGCACAAGTAGTATCTCTACTTGGTGCAAGGAATTTGGCTAGCATGAGGGGGAAAGGCAAGCTCAACATGTTTGGAAGGTCAATGACAATATACTTTAACTGAGATGTGAGAAAACATAAACCATTATGTTGTCTTCCTTGTCCAACGTCAACTCTTTTAGCATGTCATACTTAATGAGTGCTCCCAATCATAAAAGGTGTCCAAGATAATATATTTGTATGTGAGCCTCTCTTTCCTTATCACTTCCTATCAATTGCAACGATGACCAAAACTACGTTTATCAACTCTCAACAACTTTTATGCCTCATACTTTTATGTGTGAAGTCATCACTAACCATAAGATCAATACGAACTCTTTTATTTTTTTCTACTTTCTCAAGATCATAGCAACATAGCAAAGCCCTTGACTCAACACTAATCTTTATTATAGATAGCTCACGGACTCAATTACATAAAGAGAACACAAAGCAAAACTCAAAACTAATTGATACCAAAACTTCAATCTATTAGATCAAGATACTACTAAAAGGATCGAACTAAATAATACGGTAAAGATAGGAGTGTGATGGTGATATGATACCGGGGCATCTCCCCCAAGCTTGGCAGTTGCCAAGGGGAGTGCCCATACCTGTGTGATTATGTCTCCTTCTTCACGGTTGGTGTTATGATCTTCTTGGCGATGATGCCCCTCAGGATACGGTTCTCCTCCTCGAGCTTATTGACTTGTTGTTTGAGGTCCATAATTTCTTTACGGAGCTTGCTCGTAACGGCCAAAGCTCCCTTTACCCAAGGATGTTGCATAGCTTCTGGAGAACAAGTGAAGCTCTTTTTCATATTTTCATAAGAAAGAAATCTAAAGTTGGAAGGGATGACCGAAGTTGGAATAGCCGAGCTATGTAGTTCCCTCATCATGAATTCTGCTTGGAGACAAGAGGTAACTTCTTGATCTTCCTCCATGTCATCTATCCTTTTCAAATCAGCCTCCATCTCAACCTCCGTTGATGGTCCAAAGTGATAAGCATCGCTATTTGCTCCTGGACCTGGTGTTGGGCGAGACACCCGACTCTCCCCGACTGACTCTTGAGAAGACGTCTTGCTTTTAATCTGCAACAGGAACAACTCGAAATGAAAACAGAGGATATTTGCGTGATACGGTGGTCAAAACCTTCGGGAGTTTATATAATGAATTTTTACCGACCAAAATACGTAATGTGTAAGAAAATGGAGTCCGGGAGGCACACGAGGTGCCCACGAGACGGGGGGCATGCCTAGTAAGGGTGGGCGCCCTCCACTCTCACGGAGGCCTCGTGTCCCCCTCGGACTACTTCTTTCTTCCTAAAATTCTTAAATATTCCAAAACTAATGAAAATTGCCATTAGAATTGTTTTGGAGTTGGCTTACTTACCGTACCACATACCTATTCCTTTCCGGAGTCTGGAACGTAGAAAGTGTCCCTTATGTATTCCTCTGGGGTTACGGTTTCAATAATATTACTTTCAAAATTAATAGGATTACCTGAAATATAATGTTTAATTCTTTGACCGTTTACCACCCTCGGACTTGTGCCTTCGAAGTTGTTGATTTTTATGGCACCAGAACGATAGACCTCCTTGATAATGTAAGGACCTTCCCATTTAGAGAGAAGTTTTCATGCAAAAAATCTTAAACGAGAGTTGAATAATAACACATAATCACCTACATTAAACTCACGCTTTTGAATCCTTTTATCATGCCAGCGTTTGACTTTTTATTTGAATAACTTGGCATTCTCATATGCTTGGGTTCTCCATTCATCGAGTGAGCTAATGTCAAACAACCTCTTCTCACCGGCAAGTTTGAAGTCATAGTTGAGCTCTTTAATAGCCCAATATGCTTTATGTTCAAGTTCAAGAGGTAAATGACAAGCTTTTCCATAAACCATCTTATAAGGAGACATACCCATAGGATTTTTGTATGCAGTTCTATAGGCCCATAATGCATCATCAAGTTTTTTGGACCAATTCTTTCTAGAACTATTGACAATCTTTTGCAAAATTAATTTGAGCTCTCTATTGCTCAACTCTACTTGACCACTAGACTGCGGATGATAAGGAGATGCAATTCTATGATTAACATCATACTTAGCAAGTATCTTACAGAAAGCACCATGAATAAAATGTGAACCACCATCAGTCATAAGATATCTAGGGACTCCAAACCTCGGAAAAACAACTTCTGAAGCATTTTAATAGAAGTATTATGATCAGCACTACTAGTTGGAATAGCTTCTACCCACTTAGTAATGTAATCAACAGCAACTAAAATATGTGTGTAACCATTAGAGGCAGGAAAAGGTCCCATATAATCAAAGTCCCAAACATCAAACGGTTCAATAACAAGAGAATAATTCATAGGCCTTTCTTGACGTCTACTAATATTACCAATTATTTGACATTCGTCACAACATAAGACAAACTTACGAGCATCTTTGAAGAGAGTAGGCCAATAAAAACCAGATTGTAGTACCTTGTGTGCAGTTCTATCTCCAGCGTGGTGTCCTCCATAAGATTCAGAGTGACACTTGCTTAGGATCTGTTCCTGTTCATGCTCAGGCACACAACGTCTAATAACACCATCTACTCATTCTTTATAAAGGTGTGGGTCATCCCAAAAGTAATGTCTTAAATCATAAAAGAACTTTTTCTTTTGCTGGTATGTGAAACTAGGAGGTATAAACTTAGCAACAATGCAATTAGCATAATCAGCATACCAAGGAGCAGTACGAGAATCATTAATGACCGCTAATTGTTCATCAGGAAAGCTATCATCAATAGGCAGTGGGTCATCAAGAACATTCTCTAACCTAGACAAGTTGTCTGCAATGGGGTTCTCAGCTCCCTTTCTATCAATAATATGTAAATCAAATTCTTGGAGAAGGAGAACCCATCTAATGAGCCTAGGCTTAGCATCTTTCTTTTCCATAAGATATTTAATAGCAGCATGATCAGTGTGAATAGTAACTTTGGCATCAACAATATAAGGTCTAAACTTATCACATGCAAACACAACTGCTAAGAATTCTTTTTCAGTAGTAGCATAAGTTCTCTGGGCAGAATCAAGAGTCTTACTAGCATACTGGATAACATTCAATTTCTTATCAACTCTTTGCCCTAGAACAGCACCTACAGCATAATCACTAGCATCACACATAATTTCAAAGGGTAAATTCCAATCAGGTGGCTGAACAATAGGTGCAGTGATCAAAGCTGTCTTAAGTATTTCAAATGCTTCTACACAATCATCATCAAAGACAAAAGGAATACCTTTTTGCAATAAATTAGTAAGAGGCCTAGAGATTTTAGAAAAGTCCTTAACGAACCTCCTATAAAAACCGGCATGACCAAGGAAACTTCTTATACCTTTTATGTCCTTGGGACATGGCATCTTTTCAATAGCATCAACATTAGCTTTATCAACTTCAATACCTCTCTCAGAAATCTTATGCCCCAAAACAATGCCTTCATTAACCATAAAGTGACACTTTTCCCAATTCAGGACGAGACTAGTGTCTTCGCATCTCTGCAAAACTCGGTCAAGGTTGCTCAAGCAATCATCAAAAGAGGATCCATAAACGGAGAAGTCATCCATGAATACCTCACAAATCTTTTCACAAAAATCAGAGAATATAGCCATCATGCATCTTTGAAAGGTAGCAGGTGCATTACATAAACCAAAAGGCATACGTCTATAAGCAAAAGTACCGAAAGGATAAGTAAAAGTAGTTTTAGATTGATCCCCCGCTGACACATGTATTTGAGAGAAGCCAGAATAACCATCTAGAAAGCAGAAATGTGTGTATTTGGATAGTCTTTCTAGCATTTGATCAATAAAAGGTAAAGGGTAATGATCTTTCTTAGTAGCCTTATTTAATTTACGGAAATTAATTACCATCCTATAACCTGTAATAATTCTTTGCGGGATCAAATCATCTTTATCATTAGGAACAATGGTAATACCTCCCTTTTTAGGAACACAATGGACAGGGCTTACCCAATCACTATCAGCAACGGGATAAATTATACCTGCCTCAAGGAGCTTTAGTATCTCCTTTCTTACCACTTCTTTCATCTTGGGATTCAGTCGTCGTTGTGGATCTCTAACTGGTTTGGCATCTTTCTCCACTGTAATTTTGTGTTGGCATAACGTGGGACTAATGCCCTTAAGATCATCCAGAGTATATCCAATAGCAGCTCGGTGCTTCTTCAGAGTTTTCAATAATCTTTCTTCTTCTTGCTCTGAAAGGTTAGCACTAATAATAACATGATATATTTCTTCTCATCAAGATAAGCATACTTAAGATTACCAGGTAATGGTTTGAGTTCAAACACGGGATCACCCTTGGGTGGAGGGGGATCCCCAAGAATTTCAACGGGAAGGTTGTGTTTCAGCATAGGTTCCTGTTTAAGGAATACTTCATCTATTTCCCTTCTTTCCTTCATAAACATATCGTTTTCATGCTCTAGCAAATATTGTTCTAATGGATCAGTAGGAGGCACAGCAATGGAAGCAAGACCAATAGTCTCATCCTTACTAGGTGATTCTCTATCATGAGGTTGTCTACGAAACTTAGCAAAATTAAACTCATGAGACATACCCTCTAAGCCAATTGTAACAATATCCTTTTCACAATCAATCCTAGCACTAGCTATATTCAAGAAGGGTCTACCAAAAATAATGGGACAAAAATCATCTTGTGGGGAACCAAGAACAAGAAAATCAGCAGGATATTTAACCTTCCCACACAAGACTTCAACATCTCTAACTATCCCAATTGGTTTAATGGTATCCCTATTAGCAAGCTTAATAGTAACATCAACGTCTTCTAATTCAACGGGTGCAATGTCATGCAAAATTTCTTTATATAAGTCATAAGGTATTGCACTAGCACTAGCACCCATATCACATAAGCCATGATAACAATGATCTCCTATTTTAACAAAAATAACAGGCATGCCTACGACAGGTCTATGTATCTTAGTATCTGGTCTAGCAATATTAGCAGTCTCACCACAGAAATAAATAACATGCCCATCTAAATCATCATCCAAGAGATCTTTAACCATAGCAATACTAGGTTCAACTTTGATTTGCTCAGGAGGTGTATAAGTCCTAGTATTACTCTTATGAACAACAGCCGAAGTTTTAGCATGGTCCTTTATCCTAACAGGAAAAGGAGGTTTCTCAACATAAGTAGTAGGAACAATATGATCACTATAAGAGACAGTCTTTTCTTCAACTGTAATAGGTGCAACTATTTTTACTTCAACGGGAGGATTATATTTAAACCACTTTTCTTTAGGGAGATCAACGTGAATAGCAAAAGATTCACAGAAAGAAGCTACTATCTCAGAGTCAAGCCCATACTTAGTGCTAAATCCACGAAAAGCATCGGTATCCATAAAAGATTTAACACAATCGAATTTAGGTGTCATACCTGACTCCTTACCATCGTCGGAACACCAATCTTCAGAGTTGCGTTTAATTCTTTCCAAAAGTCCCATTTGAAATCAATAGTCTTCAGCATATAAGAACCAGCACAGGAAGTATCGAGCAGGTTGCGATCATTGAGAGAAAGCCGAGCATAAAAATTTTGAATAATCATTTCCCGGGAGAGCTCATGATTGGGGCATGAATATAACATTGACTTAAGCCTCCCCCAAGCTTGAGCGATGCTTTCTCCTTCGCGAGGCCAGAAATTATATATGTAATTACGATCACGATGAACAAGATGCATAGGATAGAACTTCTGGTGAAATTCCAACTTCAATCGCTTATAGTTCCAAGATCTCGTATCATCACATAGCCTATACCATGTCAATGCATCTCCCTTCAAAGATAAAGGGAAGACCTTCCTTTTGACAACATCATCGGGAATACCTGCAAGCTTAAATAATCCACAAACTTCATCCACAAAGATAAGGTGTAAATCGGGATGCAATATTCCATCTCCTGCAAATGGATTAGCTAGCAGTTTCTCTATCATACCCGAAGGAATCTCAAAGTAAATATTTTCAAAAAGTTCAGCGGGTTGAGGAGCAACTCTTTGCTCTTCTGGTTGGGGTGAAGATACCCCGAACAAGCCCCTCAAAGGATTAGTTTCCATAGTGACAAGTAACAGAAAATTTCAGCACACTATATAAATGTTTCCTTACCAAGTTCCACTCACCAAAAGCGCTACACTCCCCGGCAATGGTGCTAGAAAAGAGTCTTGATGACCCACAAGTGTAGGGGATCTATCGTAGTCCTTTCGATAAGTAAGAGTGTCAAACCCAACGAGGAGCAGAAGGAAATGATAAGCGGTTTTCAGTAAGGTTTTCTCTGCAAGCACTGAAATTGTAGGTAATAGATAATTTTGTGATAAGATAAATTGTAACGAGTAACGAGTAAATAAAGTAAATAAAGTGCAGCAAGGTGGCCCAATCCTTTTGTAGCAAAGGATAAGCCTGGACAATTTCTTATAAAGAGAAAAGAGCTCCCGAGGACCCATGGGAATTATCGTCAAGCTAGTTTTCATCACGCTAATATTATCCGCGCTCGGTACTTTGATAATTTGATATGTGGGTGGACCGGTGCTTGGGTACTGCCCTTACTTGGACAAGCATCCCACTTATGATTAACCCCTATTGCGAGCATCCGCAACTACAAAAGAAGTATTAAGGTAAACCTAACCACAGCATTAAACATATGGATGCAAATCAGCCCCTAACGAAGCAACGCATAAACTTGGGTTTAAGCTTCTGTCACTCTAGCAACCCATCATCTACTTATTACTTCCCCATGCCTTCCTTTAGGCCCAAAAAATGGTGAAGTGTCATGTAGTCGACGTTCACATAACACCACTAGAGGAAAAGACAACATACATCTCATCAAAATATCGAACGAATACCAAATTCACATGACTACTAATAGCAAGACTTCACCCATGTCCTCAGGAACAAACGTAACTACTCACAAAGCATATTCATGTTCATAATCAGAGGAGTAATAATATGCATAAAGGATCTGAACATATGATCTTCCACCAAGTAAACCAATTAGCATCAACTACAAGGAGTAATCAACACTACTAGCAACCCACAGGTACCAATTTGTGGTTTGGATACAAGAGATGAACTAGGGTTTTCAGAGGAGATGGTGCTGGTGAAGATGTTGATGGAGATTGACCCCCTCCCGATGAGAGGATCGTTGGTGATGACGTTGGTGATGATTTCCCCCTCCCGGAGGGAAGTGTCCCCGGCAGAACAGCTCTGCCGGAGCTCTAGATTGGTTCCGCCAAGGTTCCGCCTCGTGGCAGCGGAGTTTCGCCCCCACCCTCCTGGCCAGGGTGTGGTCCCCCTGATGTATTTCTCCCGCTCAATAATTCTTATTAATTCCAAAAACAGATTTCGTGGAGTTTCAGGATTTTTGGAGCAGTGCAGAATAGGTTTCCAATGTTTGCTCCTTTTCCAGCCAGAATTCCAGCTGCCGGCTTTCCCCCTCTTCATGGTAAACCGTGTAAAATAAGAGAGAATAGCCATAAGTATTGAGATATAATGTGTAATAACAGCCCATAATGCAATAAATATTGATATAAAAGCATGATGCAAAATGGACGTATCAATCCAACACAAAAAACTTCAAAGAGTGCCCAAGATTTCTGTCAAAGAAACAAGGACGAAAACGTGCATCAACTCCTATGCATAGGTTAACCCAATGTCACCTCGAGAGTCCGTGAGTTGAGTGCCAAAACATACACCAAGTGCTCAAATCCAACAAAGTATTCAATCCGATAAAAGTGAAATCTCAAAGGTATAACTCAATTCATCACAACATGATAGAGAGGGGAAAACACCATATAATCCAACTATATTAATAAAGCTCGCGATACATCAAGATCGTGCCAAATCAAGAACAGAGAGAGAGAGAGAGAGAGAGAGAGAGAGAGAGATTAACATAGCTACTAGTACAAACCCTCAGCCCCGAGGATGGACTACTCCCTCCTCATCATGGTAGCCGCCGGGATAATGAAGATGACCTCCGGTGATGATTTCCCCCTCCGTCAGGGTGCCGAATTGGGTCCAGATTGGTTTTTCATGGCTACAGAGGCTTGCGGCGGCGAAACTTCTGCTCTAGGGTTATTTCTGGGGGTTTCTGTATTTATAGGATTTTTTGGTGTCGGTTTCATGTCCAGATGGGCCACGAGGTACCCACTACCCACCAGCCTACGGCCAAGGCCCCTGGTGCGCCCTGATGTGTAGTGGACACCTCCTTCACCTTCTGGTCCTTCCACGAAGCTTCTAGTGCCTCTTTTGTTTAAAAAAATCGTGAAAAAGTTTCGATGCATTTGGAGAACTTTTATTTCTGCACAAAAAACAACACCACGGTAGTTCTGCTGAAAACAACGTTAGTCCGGGTTAGTTCCATTCAAATCATACCAAAAACATATAGAATTGTTATAAACATGCCATGAATACTTCATAAATTATAAATATGTTGGAGACGTATCAACATCCCCAAGCTTAATTCCTAGTCGTCCTCGAGTAGGTAAATGATAAAAGAAATAATTTATGAAGTGTGAATGCTAGCATAGTACATAACTTTTATCAATGATAATTTCAATCGCTTTTCCTAGCATTATAACAACAACTCTTTCTCATAAAACTCATCATGATAAAGTAGCAATCAATTCACATGTTACTGTTCAAACAATGCCTTATCTTGAAACTTAACAACATATGTTCTTAGTCACCAAATAATTGCAATTCAACTTATTCTCAACAAAGTCTAAGTAAGAGCTCCACATACGCAATCATCATATAGTCTTCTATGATTGCTAGTACTCGAAGCATATTTTTAGAACAAATGACATCCATCGAACACAAAGAAAGATATGGGCTTAATGTTTCGCCTCCCAGCTCATTTATCATAGAGATAATTGTCAACAATAATAAATCATGATCAAATATATTTGACTGGTCATATTTGCCTAGATCTTTCCCCACCACATGATGCTTGCCAACTAGAGAATAATTGAGGTTAAAATGAGAATGCATACTATTGAATCATGCACAAAAGTAAATATTGAAAATTAAAAGATAGACCCTTCGCAGAGGGAAGCAGAGGATGTCATGCGCTTTTTATTTTTGGATGCACAATCTCTTAATGCAAAGGAACGCCGTGTTATATTGCCCCTTATGATAACAACCTTTATTATGCAGTCCGTCATTTTTATTACTTTGCCATCGCAAGTTTCTACAACGCTTATTTTCCCTTACAATAAAAGATCAAACATATTTAGGAGCATTTTTTTATTGCTTTATGCATCAATGACAACTTACTTGAAGGACCTTATTCAATCCATAGGTAGGTATGGTGGACACTCATGGCAAGAAACTTGGTTTAAGGGTTTTTCGATGCACAAGTAGTATCTCTATTTAGTACGAATTTTTGGCTAGCAAAAGATGCTAACCAAATACCGCATGTTGGAGGATCCGTAACTATATACTACTCCCTCCGTTCCATATTAGTTGTCGCTGAAACGGATGTATGTAGACATATTTTAATGCTAGATACATCCGTTTGAGCGACAGCTAATATAGAACGGAGGGAGTAGCTTCTATGCAAATATACACAGCCGTAACTCATTGCGTTGTTTTCTTGTCAAACTTCAACTCATTTACTCAAGTTTGAAAATAATTTCTTGTCAAACTTCAACTCATTTACTCAAGTTTGAAAATAATTAATGGGTATTCATAATCATAGGAGTTGTGTGGGACGCCGGTTGCAGGATCTGCTCGAGATGGCAAGCAAAGTTGTTTGTCTCGATGAGACTCACAACTTTCATGTTAAAGGAGATCTTGTGTAAGCCAAAATCTGGTGTCAACGAATAGCAAGCAGTATATAACATTTACAACTTGCCACCGGAGCAAACTGGAGTTACTTCTGTTGGCTCCAATTTAATTGAGCATTACATATTCACATTAGGTGTCCCATGAATCTTTCTATCTTTCGGGTTGACCAAACTGATGGACTCAACAGAATGGTTGATTGATTCTAGGGCTTGAATACAACGAATCTCCTATGACTGATTTGTTATGGCGGGAGCAGGAGCAGGAGCGGGCCTGAAGAGCCTCCGGAACACCCACTGGAGAGGTCTCAGCAGCTGCGATCTCTTCTTGCGCCAGAACCAAATTGCGGCGCTGTACTGCTCGTTCCGAATCTTCCTCGTCGCCGCCTTCCAGCCGAATTTCTCCATCTCCTTCCTGGCGGCCTTCCCCATTGTCTCTCTCAACTCTTCACAGGAGAGCAGGAGTTCAACCTTCCCAACACAGTCATCCACATCACCCGGTGTGTACAGAAAGCTAGTCTTTCCTTCCTGATCCTCAGGTATAATGTCAGGTATGCCTCCAGCTCGAGCAGCGACCACCGGGACTCCGGATGACATTGCCTCCAACACAACAAAACCCAGCGTCTCTGACTCAGAAGGCATCACAAACACATCCCCACTGGCATAGGCCTGTGACAGTTCTTCCCCTTGCAATGTCCCTGTGAACACTGCAGGCATTCCTGAAAACATCTCTTCAAGTTCAGGCCTGCAGTGGAAGGCACATGTTAAGAATGGCAACGGTGTGTACTCTTCTTACAAGAGGATTTCAGTCTCTCATTACATAAAAGAAGAAGCAAATTTCATGACAATATGCGAGAGTCTCTTCGGAGAATAAATCAGCAATTAGCAAATTTCAACAGTTAAATCAACTCCATTATTGCTTTTTCTACTGAAGGAAGAAGTTAACTAATTTCTACTCCCTCCGTTCCAAATTACTTGACCCATATTTATCTTGAAATGGATGTATCTAGACACTAAATAAGTATAGATACATCCGTATTTAGACAAATTCAAGTCAACTAATTTAGAACGGAGGGAGTATGATATAACGATGCACACCTGAATGGGCCATCTCCAATGAATGCAATTCTTGATCCTGGAAGTCGGTCCATGACTCTGGAAAAAGTAGAACCCAATGTCAGCAGCAGTGACACTTGGTGAACACAAGATATGACTTAGCTAGATAAAAAAAAATTATGTCAACAAAACTTTATGGTAACAATAAGGGGACACGAGAGGTAGGTAAGGTTTCTATCACACACGCCATTCAGTTTGCACTGCAGCATTAAAAATCAGAAACGTCATGAGCTCACCGCTTATGAAAATCCAAGCTTTTCTCAACTCCTAAGCGTCCAACATAGATTATCAGTGGCTTGTCTGGTTCACCATTCCTGTCATAATAGAAGAAGCATACAAGCAACACAGTTAGTCACATGAAACATATATCTGATCAAATCGATTCATTATGCAGCTTTCTCGACATACTGGGTGAGGCAAGAACCCATTAGCATAATTGAAACTGCATCACAAATGGACCAGCTGAGCAAAGTAGATTACTTACGTTAGCCTTGACCGCATTTCCTGATTACGGAAACGAGGATGGAAGCTTTCTGAATCCACGCCCTTGTTCCAAAGGCGTATCTTATTGGCTGGAATCATGCACCATGAGAGGAAGATGTTGGAAACTGGAAAGAAGTAATAACATGGAAGCAGTATGTATGTTTGTGCAAACCTGCTGTAACACGGGCAGCTTGAAGGTCCCTGCCAATAGCAACTGATGGTACCAGTGTGAGATCCGCAGCTCGGTGCAAGAATTCTATAGCATGCGAAGATAGTATCAGCTGGTAAGTCTGGCAAGAGAGGTTATACATGTGTGCAGTACATAAGTGAAAACTTACTTATAACTAGCCACATGGGCTTGACAAGCCAGCTGAATGTATACCTTGGAATATAACTACCATAGATAAACAAGGATCAGCTCGCCCCTCTAGCTGGATAAATAAACCCACAATTCCTAGGATTATACTCCCTCCGTAAAGAAATATAAGAGCGTTTAGATCAGTAAAGTAGTGATCTAAACACTCTTATATTTCTTTACAGAGGGAGTAGATATCATTCACAAAATGCAGATAACACCGTCGATGGTGTTTTCCTGCTAGGAGCTGAGGATTAATTAAATGGTCTAGTTGTGTTGGCCTAGATAAGAGAAGATATTTTCTCAGTTTTGTTCAAGTTGCAGTTCTGTTGCTCGCATAACCCAGTTTCTTTTCCTACTTGTGTTTTCGAAACGGGTGTGTATATGAGTTGTAAATTTGTGAGAGAGGAAGGGAAGTCAACTCACATTGGAACATGGGTGTGGTAGGACATCACTAGAGGGACGCATAGCAACTTTGCGATGATTAGGGCGCCGAATACCTGTGAATTTAAGTCACTTGGTCAAGGGAAAATATGAAATCTCCAATACTGAATAATACTCTTACTGTCGAAATACAGAAAGGAGATTGGTTAGTAGCATACGTACCATGATTCCAGGGGAAGAGGCGTGGATAATGTCGGGCTTGAACCTAGCGACTTCTCCAATGATTCTGGGGCTGAGGGCGAGCGACAGCGGGACCTTCTGATACCAGGGGCAAGGGAAGCTCCAGGACCCGATGAGCTTGGCGCCGTGGAACTCGTCGGGCACGCCCTCGTGGGTGGTGATGACGATGACCTCGTCGCCCATCTCGCGGAGGTACTTGATGAAGTTCTGGAAGCGGTTCTTGTAGCCGGAGACGTAGGCGAAGGGGGAAGGCTCGACGAAGAGCGCGATGCGGCGGGGCCGCGAGTCGGCCTCCGAAGCGGGCGGGGGCTCCTCCTGGTGGTCCAGCTCGTCGTCCCGCAGCAAGACCGGCGACGAGGAGGAGGAAGAGGCGCTGGTGCTGGTGCTGCATGACGACGACGGCGGGAGTGGGAGGAGGCGGCGGCGATGCAGGTGAAGGGACCCAGCCCGGGGGCGTGACGACGGGGCGATTAGAGGGAGAGGAGACGGCTTGGACACGGCGAGGATGGGCGCCGCCCTCGCCATCCTTGCCTCGTCCTTGCGGCAATTTAATCCCCTTCCGGTATTCCTTTGCTTTGGTTGAATCGAATCGAATCGAATCGATTGAAGCTACTCGCTCACTCGCGCGAGGCGAAGAAAGAAGAGCTGGAGCTGGAGAAGGGAGTGGACGAAAGTCAGTGGTTCCCACTTGCCCTTGGCCTTTGTCGCACCGGCATATTCGAACGAACCACACGAGACGAGCATATTCGAATGCAAAATCGAATTGATCAAGGCATCAAGCCATGAGCCCATGACTGAGGCGAGCGACCGCATCTCTACACACACGCGCGCTCCATCTCTCTTTTGGGTTTCGGTTTGAGAGATCGAAAAGGCCAAATCTCGGGAAACATTTCGGTCCCATGTTCCACGAGATATCTCATTATCCTATTCCAGCCAATCAGCTCCCGAGTTCTAGCCACTCACCAAAGCAGCAACTGGTTCTCCCATGCGCCTTCTTTTTTTGTGCGAAAACGAGACATTTATTTGTGAGAAAAATTCACTAGAGGTCTTTATACTTGTCGCGTTGGCCGCATTTCTTCTCGCACTTGCAAATACCCAAAATACAGTCCTACAACTTGTCTCAGGTGGTCATCTACGGTCCAAAATACCATTTCCTCTACGTATGTGCTGACTTGGCTGTTGACTGGCTAGTCCACGCAGGCTTTGACCGCCAGCTCAGCAGAAGACGCCCTGGGCGGGGTGATTGGGGGGAATGTGAGGGGGTTTATTGCAAAAACGCCTGGCAATAAAACATCAGCCGCCACCTGGTCGGACCGATCCATCCACCTGGTCCGACCCGACCAGACCGAGCCGCTCCGCTCCGCTCCCCTCCCCTGTTCATCGTCGCTGCCGAGGTGCTCCCCTCCTCTCGCCGGGCGTGGCGGTCTGTGGCGGCGCCCGCCATGAGCTCGTCGTCGGACGCTGAGCCGCCGCCGTCTGCTCCGTTTGGTCGGGGCCTGCGTGACGTTCCTCTCGCTCCCTCCCGTCGTCAGGATCATGCCGAGCCGCCGCTGTACGGTACGTCGCCGTCGTCAGCACCTTCTCTGCCCGATCTGTCCGTTTTAGCTGGGGGAAAGAGTGCACGCCCTACTCAATTGCGCATACGGGGTAGGGTTTAGGGTTCTTGGCCATCTTTTTCTGTCACAGGCTTAGGGGTGTAGGGTTTTAGCCGTGGATGGTGAAGTTAGTGGCAGATGCAAATTAGGGTTTCATGAGGCCTTTTGATAGGTTAGTTGTAGATGAAATATGATTGTACAGATGTAATAAAGGTTTTGATTGCTCGAATTGTTAGGCAAAGTGGATGCCCTGTTTTTTTGGCCGTCAATGTTAGCTTAAATTAGGTTACATGTGTCGACCATATGTTGTTTTGTTAATGAAATGACTGTTAGTTTGCCAGATCCAGCAAAGGAACAGGCTTTTGGACGTGAAAGATCATCAATTTGTTTACTTGATATGCCATGAATGCCATAATTTTGTTCTGGAAATGTCTGAACTTTCAGTTATTTATTTCTGAACCTGTATCTGATACATTTGTCTACATTTGTCTACAATGTCTGCACTTACACTGAGCATATTTGTCATGTTTTCAACTAGCTGAACATTTTTTGTCTGAACATTGACAGTTTTGTTATTACTGACTTAACATTTTTTTGTCTAAACATTGACAGTTGTGTTAGACTGGTGCAGTTACATTGTGTCAATTTCCTAGATCAGATGATCTCAAATAGCATGGTTGTGTCATCGTGCAGTTGCATTGTCTCTTCATCTATGTTATTACTGTCTGTTGTTGCATTGTGCAGTTGCATTCTCTATCATCTCTGTTATTACTGTTTGTCTGAAGATTTTGTCATTTCATTTGTTTTGCAGGCCCCTTAAGCAACCATTTCTCTGTTGAGGTCATACATGGTGGCTATTTCCTATGTGCAGGCAAGCATAGGGGTTATCACAAGGGCCACTCCATTTGGTATGACTACTGTGATATAGATAATTGGACACCTACAGTTGTTGCCAGTCTGGTGGAGGAAATTGGGTATGAGTTTGAGGGCAGGATAAGGGCTTACTGGTGTGTTCCTGGACTGACAGTCTATAAGAATGGCTTAAGAGAAATTAAGTTAGGGGACAACACAATGACAGAGAACATGAAGGATTGTGTTCTTAATGGGAACCATTTCCAGTAGATATTTCTTGATCATGATAACAGTATGAGGTCATATATTTCCCTTGTTCAAGTTCATTCTGATGATGAAGATCCTCCTCAAGTCAAATTTAGTGGCCTGAGACCTAAGAAGGAGCAAGTGCCAGTGCAAGAGGATCATTCTGACCAAGTGCAAGAGGAAAATGCTGATCAAGTGCAAGAGGAGCAGGCTGAGCAAGATCAGTTGTATGATGCAGAAAGTGAGGAAGAGTCAGAAGAAGAGGAGTACATGCCAGGTCCTCCTCAGCCAGGAGAATATGTTCATACATTTCAATTTGAGTTCAGGGGCAGAAGGAAAACCTGTAGGGTTTTAAACATGGATGCAGAAGATGAAATTGGTGATTCAGCAATGAGATCTTCAGCAATTCATGATTCTGATGAAGATTTCAATCCACAACTTGTTGATTCAGATATTGATCTGCAAGATGATGATGACTTGTTTGACAGAAATGTTGATTGTGATAAAGGTAAAGGTTTAGCAGTCCAAGAACAACCTGATGATCCTATTGAAGATGTGGACTTGTGTTTGCCTTCTTCTGATGAAGATAAGGTTAAGCTCAATTTCAAAAGTTTCAGAGAAGAAGACCTGTCTAAACCAGAGTTCCAAGTGGGACAGACATTTGCAAGTGTTGAGTTACCGAGGAAAGTTATCAAAGAGTACAATTGTAGGGAAAGGGTTGACATTAAGTGCCCAAGAAATGATAGGAAAAGACTGCAAGCCATTTGTGAAGAAGGTTGCCCTTGGTCTTTGTTTGCATCATTTGATTGCAGAACAAAATGCTTGATGGTCAAGAAATACAATCCAAAGCATACTTGCATAAAGAAATGGTCTATGAAGTCATTCACTGCTCCCTTCATGGCAGGAAAATACATTGATTCTTTCAGAGCAGATGAAAACATGAACATGAAGAATTTTGCAAAGGTGGTTCAGAAGGACTGGAACATGACAGCTACAAGGAGCAAACTTAGAAGGGCTAAGAGGCTAGTCAAGAAGGTCCTTGAAGGAGATGAGTTAGAGCAGTACAGCAGCATGTGGGATTATGCACAAGAAGTCAGAACATCAAACCCAGGTAGCTCTTTCTATGTGGGTGTCAATGATGGCTTATTTGGAAGTTGCTATTTTTCTCTGGATGCCTGCAAAAGGGGTTTCATGCAAGCCTGCAGGCCTGTCTTATGTTTAGATGGATGTCACCTGAAGAACAAGTATGGAGGTGTTATGCTGTGTGCTGTTGGGATGGATCCCAATGACTGCATTTACCCTCTGGCATTTGCAGTTGTGGAGGTGGAGAACACTGATACATGGAAATGGTTTTTGTCAAACCTGAAGAGTGACTTGGGAATACTCAACACAGAACCATGGACTGTTATGTCAGACAAACAAAAGGGGCTGATCAAGGGAGTGAGGCAGCACTTTCCTGATTCAGAGCACAAGCATTGTGTCAGGCATATATGGCAGAATTTTCAGCAAACACACAAAAGGAGATGTACTGAAGAACCAGTTACGGAAGTGTGCAAGGAGCACAACACCTGAACCACGGGCTGCAAACATGGAGGAGCTAAAGGCCATAAGCTTGGAAGCCTACACATGGCTTGAGGAACTACCACCAAACACTTGGGTGAGGGGTTTCCAAAGAGAATTGCCTAAGTGTGATATCCTTCTGAACAACAATTGTGAGGTTTTCAACAAATATATCCTTGAGGCTAGGGAGATGCTGATCAGATCAATGGTTGACAAGATCAAAACCCATCTTATGGTCAGATTCTACAATAAAAGAAAGGAGGCAGAGAACTGGCCTGGCTCTATATGCCCAAAAATAAGGAAAAGAGTTGAAAAGAATATTGAGCTGTCAGCTACATGCATGGTTTCAAGGGCTGGTGATGGCATTTTCCAGGTTGACAACAAGAACAGGACATACGTTGTTGACATCAAGGAAGAGAGTTGTACATGCAAGAGGTGGGATCTTAGTGGAGTTCCATGTCACCATGCAATTGCATGCTGCAGACATGAAAGAATTGACCCTGAGACTTTGGTGCACTCTTGCTACAGTATTGAGGCATTCAAGCTAGCATACCAACCCATTATCAAGCCTTGCAGAGATAGGAGAGAGTGGAAGAAGATGAATGGGTGTGAAATCAAGCCACCTGTCTATGAAAAAAAAAGTAGGGAGGCCTTCAAACAAGAGTAGGAGAAAGCAGCCTTATGAGATTGAAAAGAAAGATGAAACCAAGGTGATGAGCAGACATGGAGTTAAGATAACATGCTCCTACTGCCATGAATCAGGCCACAACATCAAAGGATGCAATCAAAGGAAGGCTGGCATTTTGCCAAAGATACAAGTGAGAAGGGGGCAAAGGGCCATACCTGATGATGTGTCAGATGATGACCAACAAGCTGCTGGCCAAGCACCACATGTTGATCAACAAGAAGGCCAACTCCCACAGCAGGAAGTCAATCTAACACAAGATGGTGGCCATCTCACACAGGATGAGGTTAATCTAGCAGAAGATGATGCCCATGTACCACAGCAGGAGGTCAATGTAACACAAGATGATGGCCAACTCACACAGGAGGAGGTCCATACTGCTCAAAATGCTGCTCAAGAAGATGAAGAGTATGATACACCAGTTGTATTTCAGGTAAATGCTAATCTTTTGTCCACTTTTTACCAGTGTATTTCAGGTAAGTGCTAGGATGCCTGTAAGTTGTGTCCACCTCTTGTCTTTGAACAGGTGCAGGACTTTGGATGTACAATGCTACACAGGATGCAGCAAGCTAGACCAGTGCCTAGAGATTGCAATGAAACCACTGTGCCAGATTCAACATTTGTCTCTATGGCAGCTAATTCTCAAGCTACAACACATACAACAACAGCTACAACAGCTACAACTGATGGGAATCTGACCATGAAACTGTTGAAGATGAAGAAGGACAAAGAAAGGCAGATGGCAGCCAGAAGAAATGCAACACTGGAGGCCATGAATGAGTTGCCAGAGAAAAGAGCAGAGGAGGCAGAAGCAAAAAGGCAAGATGTTGCTATCAAGAAAGCAGAGCAGGCAGCAAGAAGAAGAAGAGCAGCAAAAGAGAAGAAGGATGAGGAAACAACAACAAAGCATCAAGCAACAGCAGCAAGGAAAGCAGCATTGCAACAAGAGAAGGAAGCAAAAGCAATTGAAGCAATTGCAGCTAAAGCAGAGGCAACACTTAAGAGAAAAGAAGAACAAGAAGCAAAGAGAGCAGAGGCAGCACTGAAGAGGAAGGAAGCTTAAGAAGCAAAGAGGAAACAACAAGAAGAGGCCAAGAGAAGAAGAGCTGAGGAGAAGAAGCAAGCAGGGCCAAGTGCACATGTGCCCAAGAAGCACAAACGAGTCAATATGTTTGATGAGTTTAGATGAATCTCTGGTGTTGCACTTGTAGCCATCTCATTTTTTGTCAAAAACTTCATTCTGAGTGCTTGAAACTATTCAAATGTGCCAGCCATTCAGTGTTTGAAACTATTGAAATGTAGTTCAATCATTGGCTCATTCAGTTAACTGCATGTTTGACTGATATTTATGCATGTTTAACTGAATGTTTGACTGATATTCAGTGTTTGAGTTCATACAGATCAACCTGAGTGTTTTGATCTGATCAGGACTAATACTTTTGATTGAAAAAAGACATTAAAAATGTTTGGCCTGAATGTAAATAGGTGTATTTCTGATCAGCACTAACTAGATGAAAAATGAATTTTTGATTCAAAAAAAATGGTTGGCCTGGGGCTCGAACCCAGGCCTGTGGTATGAAGAGATGTGTGCATTGCCAGTGGGATAGTACTAGTAGTCTGACCAAATGCTACTTGACACACACCTTATTATGTCGTTGTGGCCCTCACGTCCAGCATTCGTTGCACATTATATACGGTGACCGTGCGCTGCGTTGTCTGCATGCCGTTTCGGTTTCTCCGACTATGTCTTTAAGCCCACCCACCCACCCGCCGCTCTCCACTCGCCACTCGCGTCCACAGTCCACTCGCCAATAGCGTCGCCTCGGTTTCTCCTCGCTCAGTCACCGCCGACGACCACACCGCCGCCGGCGGCATGGAGAACAGCCCCGCCTGGTAGAGGGTCGTCGATGACCTCGCAGGCGACGACCAGGCGATGCGCGCGGACCTGACGGAGATCGGGAAGTGGTTCCCGAGCACTGGGATGCCGCTTCACCACGCGCGTGGCCTCCTGAAGATCATGACCGACGACGAGCTGGCCCGCGCCTGCACTGACCGCCGGGGTATCGCTCATGCGCTCGTCCTCTACTTCGTGATGCAGGAGACGCGCTCCGACGACCCAGGCCAGCGCGCCCGGTGGTGGAGGTACCGGTCCGCCACCGCGCCGCGGCAGCCGGATCCGTCGCGCGCTGGTTCGCGAGCGGAGCGCGTCCAGAACGTCGAGGTGGCCGTCCCCGTGCCTGTCAACACGGCCTACTGGGACCACTACCAGCCCGACCTCCTCGGGCGCGACGACAACTCCGATTACATCTCGTCGGAGTCGGAGTACGACTCTGGCTCCGACGAAGACTCTGGCTACGCCGCCGACTCGTCTTGGTCGACTGGCTGGGAGGAGCCAGAGGTGATCGTCCTCTCTGACGATGAGCCGGAGGTGCAGATGGCGGCGCCCGTCGTCCCCGAGCCGGAGGTCCAGATGGTGGCGTCTGTCCCCAGGGAGGGTGACAAGCACCGCCCAATTGATGTCGACGCGCTTCCAAATGTTCCTGACATCGTCAAGAAGGAGGTGGAGGTGGTCTTGGCACTTGAAGCACATGCAGAGGTGGCTGACAAGAAGATGAACAAGAAGAAGAGGAAGATGCCTGAAGAAGGTGCAGTTGAGGTTCGCCGGTCAGAGTGCCTGAAGAAGATGGCCTGAAGAAGTGAAGGTGCTTAGTTAGGTATGCTAAAAGTATAGTATTTTCAGCATATAAGTTATAATTAAAGATGTTTGGTTAGTTAGGTGTGCTTGTATAATGTGAGCACATAAGTTAATTATTATTGCTGGTCTTCTTTTGGTAATGTGAACAAGTGCTATGAAATGTTGAATGCTGAATGTTTGGTGTCATGTTTGTGGACAAGTACAAACATGAATGCTGAAAGTGCTATGAAATGTTGAACGGATGTTTGGTTAGTTAGGTGTGCTTGTATAATGCTCAATGTTGCTGTCATGTTTGTGGACAAGTACTATGAACTGCTGTCATTGTTGTTGTCATATTCAGTTGTTGTCAGTTACTATGTTGAGGAATTGTTTCTGTCATTGTTAGGTATGCTGAATGTTGTCAACATTCAGTTCAACATTTATGTCTTTTGTCAGCACCAAATAAACATCAACTAAATGAATCCTTGCAGTTGAACTATTAGGTATGCATATGTGGTTAGCTGCTGGATAAACAAATTGACTTGAATAACATCAAACTGGAATTTGAGCATCTAGTACAACATCAGTTCAATCAAATTCATTAAGCATCTAGTACTACATCAGTACAACATCAGTACAACATCAGTACAACATCAGTTAAATCATTCAGCATGTAGTACAACATCAGCTCAATCAAAATCATCCAGCATGCCCTTAAGCTTCCTTATCTTCTCCTTGGTGTCCTCTTTGTGTTTGAACAAGTCACCAATCATGTATTCAAGCTTTCTCTTCTCTTGCTTTAATTTATCCCTCTCTCCAATGACTTGGTCCCTCTCCTGGATCACTTGATCTCTCTCTTTTTCTGCCTTAGCCCTGAATACCTGATGAATGCTTGTTACTGTTTTGTCATTCATCTTCCTCTTCTCAAGCTCTGCCCTAAGATCAGCCATAGCAATTTGTGTGCTGCCTAATTGGCTAATTGTATGCTCCTTCTCAGCCACAAGATTAGCAAAATCAAGTTTGAAATTGCTAAGCTCTTTTTCCAACTTCTTCTTCTCTTCAAAAATCTTCAAGTTTTCCTCAGCATTCAGTACATTTTGTCTGAGATTCTGTTGTCTCCTCTTCATACATGCTCCATATCCTAGCTAGGCTCATCTTCATAGCATCAGGCCACTCAGGGTCAACCCACTCCACATAGTTGCAGCTAGGTACTTCCTATGAATTTAAAACAAACATAATTTCAGTTAACTAATCAAGAAATTCAGTTAACTACTCAACAAATTTCAGTTAACTAAACATAGCACTTTAAATGGCATACAAATTGACTACTCAAAAATAACTAAAATTTGAGCTTTTTAAACTTTTGATAGTGTGAATGAGTTTGTACTAACCTTCTGGGCACAGGTTAGGAACCTCCTGCCAGTATCAACTGATTCAAATGCCACAACCTTCTCACACAAAGTTCCATGCTGACATGTAAAACTAGGCAAATCTATGGCCAGGCCTCTCCATTCCTCACAGAAAATTGTGGCAGGAGCCTAAAACAGATCCAGATTTGGATTCAGAATGAAGAAACAAGAGAAAACCCTAGCTTTTGGTAACCCTAGTAGGAGATGAGGAGGAGATGACCAATCTTGCTGGTAACAGAGTCGTCTCCAGAAGAGCTAGGGAGATCATCCCATGACACCATGGATCTTTGTGGTGCTGGAGAAGAAGAGAAGAACTTTGTGGTGCTGGAGAAGAAGAGAAGAATGGGAACGAGGAAGATATACTTGTGGCTGGGGGAGGAAGCATAGGTGGATCTGGTGGTTGTGGACCAAAGGCAAACATACAATGCAAGTTGTAGGGTGCCAGTGTGCATTGTTGTGGACCAATCAGTTAACTGAATATTTGTTCAATTAAGTTCAGTTATATTTTAGCCATATCAAACAAGCTCATTTAACTTAATCCTTGTTCAGTTAAGTTCACTTACATTTTGGGCATATCAATCAAGCTCATTTAACTGAATATTTGTTTAGTTAAGTTGATTTACAATTTGGCCATATCAATCAAGCTAAGACCAAGTGCAGTCAACATTGACACTGACCAAGTGCAGTTAACACTGACACTGACCAAGTGCAGTTAACTGAATATTTGGCTCAGAGAGCTCAGAGAAGACAAAGTTAACTGAATATTAACAACAAATTGGAAGATTCAACATTGACACTGAAACATTGATATTACTTCATAGATACATCATATCCATTACAACCATACAACCAAAATAACATCATATCCATTACAGCCATAGATACATATCCAGCTCAGACACCAGCTCAGACAACCATAGATACTAATTTATCAACATCTCACTTCTTCATAATGAAGATGAAAGACAACACACAAAGAACCACAACACTAGCCATAAGAAGCTTTAGCACTAGAAGGATCTCTCTACCTAATCCAAGAAGCATAGCAACTTGCTGCTTGGTAGCAAGGTTTTTCTCACTAGGGCTGTCAAAATTCACCCTGCCTGCAATGCCTCTTCCAGCCAAGGCCCTTCCAGCTAAGTTTCTTCCTGCCATCCACTCAGTCCTCTTCCTCTCAAGATCTTCCCTCCTGTCCTCAGCTGCACCAATTGCATCTACAACAGCATTACCAACAAGAACTCTAGTTTCAACCAGATGCTGCACATATTCCATCTCCCAGCGCCAGAAATCACAGGTGACCTACAACCAAAGCAATGCAATGTGTGAAAATGACTGACAAAGTGCATTTAACATGAAAAAAATGTTCAGTTAAGGACTAAAATTCAGTTAACCATGGCTACTGAGCACATTCAAGACTTCTAATCACATGACTTGCTGAACATTCAGTTAAGAGATCTCTTCAGTTAACTTCTAAGCACATCACAGCATGGCTACTGAGCACAGCATGGCTACTGAACAGGGCAGGTGCATGAATCGAACAGAGCAAGACTGAAGCTTACATTGTCGTGGGTGCACTTGTAGAAAACCCAACCATCGTGCTCATCGGTGCTAGAGCGGTAGCACTTGATGGGTTCGCCACAATCGGGGCATCCGACTAGTGGCACCTCAACAGAGCGGCCACGCAGACCAGAGCGCACACCGGAGCGGGAGGATCTTGCAGATGACATGCCGTCGGCGAGAGGTAGCAGCAGATCCAGGCGGTGGTGCCTGCGGCGACGGCGGCGGAGCAGACGACGGTGATTAGGGTTCGAGACGGGAGAGGAGAGGGAGAAGTGCAGGTGCGGTGCGGTGCGGTGTGTGCGGTCCGACCAGGTGGGTGCGGTCGCAATCCGACCAGGTGGGTGGGTGAGGCGCGGTCTGACCAGGTGGTGAGGCGCGGTCCGACCAGGCGGGGGGATAAACATAAATTCATCGTTTTTGCAACAAACCCCCTTGTATTCTCCCGTGCAGCTGAGCTGGCGGTCAAAGCCCGCGTGGACTAGCCAGTCAACAGCCAAGTCAGCACATACGTAGAGGAAATGGTATTTTGGACCATAGACGCCATCTGAGACAAGTTGTAAGACTGTATTTCGGGTATTTACAAGTACGAGGAGAAATGCGGCCAACCACGACAAGTATGAGGACCTGCAGTGAATTTTTCTCTTTATTTGTTGGTTTTTGTTTTCCGGTCCTATCACTCTAGGCTGCCAGCGCTTCCACCAACAAACGGCCTTCCGACCCCTATCATCCCTTTGTGGGCTATTCCGCTTCAAGCAAAAATAAACGGGCCTTCATCTCAAAATAAAAATAAATAAACGGGCCTTGCTTATAGCAAGATGGTAGCTTCTCTCGCTAGAAGGACATCTTATCTCGTATAGCAACTGGGCAGGCCCATTTATCTTTTTTTGTCCGGTCGCTAGAACGCGGCCACTGGTTAGAATCCTTTTTTATTCTCTTTTATTTTTTATTTCTTGTCCAGTTTTCTTTGATTCTCTTTAGTTTCAGTTCTTTTGCTTTTTCAATTTCATTGGTTTTCTTTGTTTCTTTCTCAGTTTTCACATGTTTTTTGTTTTCCTTCGTTTCTTTCTAGTTTTTTTTGCTTTTCTTTCTTGGTTTCGTTGTTCCTTACTCGGTTTCATTCTTTTGCATTGGTTTTTTTGGTTTTTCATTTGTTTTGTTTTCTTTGAATTTCATTGAGTTTCTTCATTTTCTTTCTTTTGTGTTGAATTTCATTGGCTTCTTTGTTTTTACTGGTTTTTCTTTTCTTTATTTTTTCTTCATTTTTCTTTTTGTCCCTTTCTCCGTTTTATTGCCCTTTTCTTTCTTTCCTATTTTATTCATTTTTTGTTATTTTCTTAGTTTTCATCGGTTTTCTTTGATTCTCTTTTGTTTTTCTTGGTTTCCTCATGGGTTTTCATGGTTTTCTTCATGTTTTTTCATTTTTCTTCATTTCTGAGATGTTTCTTTTGTTTCTTCGATTTCCACCACTTTTCTTTGTTTCTCCCTTTTTTTCAACATGTATCTACATTTTAATACACATTTGTATATTTGACATATACATCTAAACACACACACACACACACACACACGCACACACACACACACACACACACACACACACACACACACACACACACACACACACACACATATATATATATATATAAATTTTTTAAATACATGATTAACATTATAAAAAGTTATGTTTTATGATTATTTTAATCATATGCATTGTACATTTTTTCTATATAACAAGAACATCTTTTTAATACATGTTTAACATTTTATAAATATATGATTACCATTTTTTTACACAAGGTAGCATTTTGTAAGTTTATGTATCTGTATTCACATTTTTAATACACATTCTACATTTTTTGTATACATCAGTAACATTTTTTATACATGTTTAACATTTTTTAAATAGATGGTTAACATTTTTCAAATATTTGTGTTAAGTGACTATTTTTTTCATACTCATTGTACAGTTTTATTATACATCAGGAACATTTTTTTATAGTTCTATATATGTTTAATATTCTTTGAATATGTAATTTACGTATTTTGATACACAATCAACATTTTAATAAATTTTTATTTTTATTTTCAATTTCATTAGTACATGTTCCACATTTTTAGTATATATCAGTAACATTTGTTTTGTACACATTTAAGAAAATTATATAGACATGTATTTTTGGATGTCTACTTTTTGCATGCATATTATACATTTTGTATATACATCAGGAATATTTTTTATATACATGTTTAACATTTTCGAAATAAAAAATAACATTTTAAAAAGTTATTTTTATTTATGTCTACATTTTTCCACAGACATTGTACATTTTTTGTATACATAAAAAACCTATTCTCTATACACATTTAATATTTTTTTAGTGCATGGCTAACTTTTTTCAAAAAAAATGTAAAGTACGTTTTTGTAATAAATATGTTTATAATATTGGGAAGTATAAACAAAAGTAGGGAAAAAAGAAATTAAAAACCAAAAAAGTAGGCTTATTGAGCCGAAACTTAATGTGCATGATAATGTTGGGGGTGATTCTTTTGACTTTAACTTGGACTAATCCTTGAGACATAGATGAGGATCTTTTACTCTTATGCAACCTAAAAGAAAGATCAAGACTCCTAGGACAAAAAATGTGACCATCTGGCCATTCTGACTTCTAGTAACTTCACTAAACTCCCTAATTTTAAAACTCTCTCATTCAGTTGAGGTTTACTTGAGTTGTTCAATTTTGATAGGGTCAAATCCCTTAATCCTTAGAGCCACTATGCTCCACAGGATTGAAGGCCTGAGACGCATATTTTGTTGTGGGTCACGTTGGGCAATGAGTGATCGTGTCAATCCATGCGCCACAACCGATTGTACATCATATTTTTTGGGTGGGTCACGCACGTGAGAGTAGGAATTGGCATCATTAAGTTAGGATAACAATTATATATGTATCACCTTTCAAAAAGCATGCCAATAATTTTTGCAACGAAGCCAACATAACTTTTTATGACCACTAATATAGCTTGGTTCAGTCAGAGTTTTCAAGCTATTTGCCCAATCTTTAATTTTTCTTTGAATAAAAGGGGTTTCCGGCCGCTCCATTTTTTATGGAATGAAGCAAACCAAGTCTACAACATTCAACCTATATCAAGCCAGAGCAACCACATGGTAGGCAACCAAATGGATGTCCACCAATAAACATTTTCATCTCCTTATATTACAGACTGCCAAAGAAGATGAAGAACAAGAGTAGAAATAATGGCCCTAACGAAGAGCTAGTTATGCGAACAGACTCTAGATGCACATCTATCTCCGACGTCGCTCATCACCAGGCGATTTTAAGTGGCTCTCCACGTTGCATGTCCAACAGTAGCAGATAACGCCGATGGAGCATAGATTGAGTGTTGTTGCAGAGAATGCCCCATTGATGCAGATAGCTGCCGAGCTTTCCAAGCACTAAGTGAATGTTCTTCCATGTTTTCCCCTGAAAACAGAAATCATTTCTCAGTGTCCACAAACTCAACAAGGAGGTAGCATAAACCATATTCAACAAGGGTTTGTTCTTGTACATACACCAAATAGCAATAACATCACTAAACGACTTGGGAATATCTATCTGGAAAGCCTCAGAAACAACCCCCCACACATTGGATGCCACAATACATTGAAAGAAAAGGTGATTCACTGACTCAGTCTTATTACAAAATAAGCAAGTAATGTCCTCTACATGTCTCCTTTTAGCCAAGTTGTCTCTAGTCAATACTTTGTTCTTCACAATCAGCCAGAGGAAACACATGGACATTATAGCGCATAAGATCTTCCAGAAACAACCCCCAATTTTTGAAACCGCACCACCAAAGTTAACATGTTTGTAAAAGGATTTAACCGAATAACAACCACCAAGTTCTAACATCAAAATTGGTGTGTTCCGCGAATCAAAAAGTGAAAATTGTGCCAACTTCACACAAGAGCTGATGCCACATTCTAGCCCAGTTTTGTCAACACACTGCCTAAAGGTTAGATTCAAATCCAAGGCTTGGGCTAGTGAGTAGAGAGGTTGGTTACAAATCTCAAACAGAGGCCAATATCTAACTTTAAGGGAATAATTCCTCAACCAAGTGTCCTGCCAAAGTTTCTCCATTCCCCACATTGTAAAAAGTGGGGCACTTAAAGCCTATGTAATGCCTTTCCAGAATGGAGATCCAACCCCATTTCTAGACCACGATACAGTATGGTTTTTCTGTATTGTATTTATGATCAATCAGAATTCTTCAAGCCCTCCCCTCACTATTATAATATCTTTTCCACCAAGAGGCCAGAAGAGCCATATTAAAATCTCTAATATTTGGTAGACCCCACCAAAGTCTTTCTTTCTGAACACCAATGCCCAACTGGCAAGGTGATACTTATGATTCTGTAGTGATTCATTCGCGCAGCAACGCGCGCTAACGCTTCTAAACAACTGATGTTGAATCACTAAAATATCTATGTGCCGGTTGTAACGCACGGGCACTTATATGGGCTCATAGCAAGCCGCATTCGTTAGTCAAAGCCTTTAAAAGAAATGTAGAAATCGGACAAAGGGTGACATACTACTTGGCAGTAGAATGATGAAATTACAAAACGACTTCCTCTTCTCGAAAGGTTCCCACACTCCATTTTCTATATGCTGAAGAATGTCATCTCCTTTTCATGTCAGTGCAGAGTATTGTATTGCCACAGACCCTACTAGCTAATAGCTATGTTGATGTTACTTTATATACTAGTTTTCAACAAAGGAATCAGTAAGATATCATTGATAAGGTACGGCTACTTGGGTGCATGGGGATGAATGATATGATCATGGTTACATAGAAATGAGCAATTTCTTTTGTTAGTATAGGAAGAGCAGAGGCTTGTCTGGTAGTCGTAGGTAGTATGGACCGTGCAGCCTTTTCCCTTTTGTTTTGTTTTGTGGGTTGCTGCACTGCATCTGCATGGTCCGTGAAGTGAACTTGTTGGAGGCACCTGAGCCAAGCACGGTGCATCCATGGGGAGCCAAAAATTGGAAGGGAAATATCCATAGATGGAGACGTTGTTGCCGCCGAGAACCATGAGGCAACCGGGGGGACGTAGCCGTCGTCCGAGTCACACTTAATACTTTGAGCAGCAGATTAACGCGGCTAGACGAGAAATTCCCAGAGAAATCAACTCTCTATCTCTAGGCAGAGAAGGCATGCGAGTGACGAGAGATTATCGAAAAGGCGAAGAAAAAGAATGTACCACCATGCGTGCGGGTAGAGAAGGAGAGATTGGATTTGTTTGGTCGTGGTTGGTGATGGCGGCGCGGCAGCGAGTGGTGGTGCTGGACTGGCCCACCCTAGAGAAAAGGAGGAGCGATCTGGATCGTCCGTCCGCCCATCACGCACCTTCATCCATCGGTATAAGAATTGCTGCCACCCACGGCCCATCCGCGCATCCCACACACCCCACCCCACCCCCACCCCCATTCCGCCGCCTCGCCTCTCTTCTCTCTTCTCACTCCCTCTCGCCGCAGAGAAGATGGCGTCCGACGGCAGCGGCGTTGTCACGGTGTACGGCAGCGGCAACAACGGCACCAGTACGCAGCTGGAGCCCAAGTCGTCCCCGTTCTCTGTCAAGGTTGGCCTGGCCCAGATGCTCCGCGGCGGCGTCATCATGGACGTCGTCAACGCCGAGCAGGCGCGCATCGCCGAGGAGGCCGGCGCCTGCGCCGTCATGGCGCTCGAGCGCGTCCCCGCCGACATCCGCGCCCAGGGCGGCGTCGCGCGCATGTCCGACCCGGGCCTCATCCGCGAAATCAAGCGCGCCGTCACCATCCCAGTCATGGCCAAGGCCCGCATCGGGCACTTCGTCGAGGCCCAGATCCTCGAGTCCATCGGCGTCGACTACGTGGACGAGAGCGAGGTCCTCACGCTCGCGGACGACGCCCACCACATCAACAAGCACAACTTCCGCGTCCCCTTCGTCTGCGGCTGCCGCAACCTGGGCGAGGCCCTCCGCCGCATCCGCGAGGGCGCCGCCATGATCCGCACCAAGGGCGAGGCCGGCACCGGCAATGTCATCGAGGCCGTCCGCCACGTCCGCTCCGTCATGGGCGACGTGCGTGCCCTCCGCAGCATGGACGACGACGAGGTATTCACCTATGCCAAGAGTATCGCCGCACCGTACGACCTCGTCATGCAGACCAAGCAGCTCGGCCGCCTGCCCGTCGTCCAGTTCGCCGCCGGCGGGGTCGCCACGCCGGCCGATGCGGCCCTCATGATGCAGCTCGGCTGCGACGGTGTCTTCGTCGGCTCCGGTGTCTTCAAGAGCGGCGACCCCGCGCGCCGCGCGCGCGCCATCGTGCAGGCCGTCACCCACTACAGCGACCCTAATGTGCTCGCAGAGGTGAGCTGCGACCTGGGTGAGGCCATGGTGGGCATCAACCTCTCCGATCCCAAGGTCGAGCGCTTTGCGGCGCGCTCCGAGTGATCTTTGTTGGCCACCATCAATACCACCTCCCAAAATAATACTCCATGGATCAATGATAAGGACAAAAAACAAGTACTTAGAAACGATTCCTAGTTATTATCATGTGATTTCTTCATGATGATCATTCTAGCTCCGATAACAATTCAAGCGGTAGCAAGCATGCACCTCCAGTCAGTCAGTCGGTCAGTCGCTCGCTTTATATATGTACACACATGTTGTCGTCTTCCATTTCATTTCTGTTGTTGTTAACACAAGTTAAGTATCCATCCATCCTTTTCTTCCGTGTACTCTTGCTACTATGCATTTTGGTGTTTCAGATTCGTCGTTGTTTCTCTGATCGATTTTGCTACTGTTGTTGCCAATTGCTACCCACAACAACTCAAGTGATGCAGTCTGGTACTGTAGTTGATTAGCACTGACTGTTTGGCTAAAGTAGAAATTAGGCAGCCCATCGCTGCAGGTGCCCCACACAGGCTAAAAGCCAGAAGGCGGAGGACTCGTACAATACAAGGTGCTTGTTTCTACAGAAGAAATGTTTAGTTAATGTTTAGTTAAGCGTGCGCCTTCTATAATAAGCATCGATGCTTAAAAAAGACGGATTTATTTCTCTAAACATCTCCCGTAAGCACGGACGTGACGCTCCCTTGTATATTCAGTAAAATAAGTGAACGACAAGCGGGCGTCTGGGTAGAACGTTGGAGGAATAGATCGTACGTATAAAACAGATCTTAATCGCGCGCATGCATATGCACTTTAGGGGTTAGGACATTTACCGATAAGACCATATGTACTGCATGATGCTTAGGGAGGTACTCGTAAGAGAAAAACAATTTTTTAAGCAGACGTGTTTGCTTCCGAACTACAGTAGAGATGAGTAAGTAGCATTGGTGCTACAGAAATAAGCATCCGTAAAATCGGTTTATATTTATAAGCATCTTACATTGTATAGAGCCTAAGATGGTCTTTTCTCATTCATTTCATGTCACTAGGAGTAGACAAATATATATTATACAAATAGTATATCAACATATACAGATTAAAGAAAATACAACAACAACAATACAACAATACAGCCCATGCATTACCAATCCTTAGTGCTAATACACATCCATATCAGGGAAAAAAAGACCACATCCAACAACCAAATAGCCATATAATCATAGACTTCCTGTATGAGATATGCCCTAGAGGCAATAATAACTGTTGTTATTTGCGAACTAACATGTGGTTGGATGGTTAGAGAGACAATTGTATCCCCAACCTACCAGGGTTCAAGTCCTGGTGCTCGCATTATTCCTGGTTTCATTTCAGGTTTTCGACTTTGTAAATCTCAAAATGATATGCCAGCTCAGTCTCTCGAAGATACTCATAAGGGTAGCGTGTGCGTGTGTGCGTTCATAGGTGTGAATGTATGTGTGTATGTATGAGCGCTTGCGTTTGTACTTTGTTTAAAAAAATAACTATTGTTATTTATCTTCAAGTTTGTAATTGATCTTTATGTTCTTTGCTAAAATTGCGATGGTCCTTGAGCCAGTATATCCATAAAGGATCGGAGGAAAACCCATGTGCATGTGTGGAATAATAAACGGTAAAATATATTCCTAGTCGTGCCTCTAAGACTAGCTCAAGCGCTGCATGATGATCACGTTTTTATGATCACGGGCATTGACTATGCCGACAATTTTGAAGACACAATGTTATAAGAACACTTGTGTTGAATTGACCCATATTGATGTTATGCTATGAGATACATTCGTCACAAGTTAATGGTTTTATAACACTGAGAAAATTAGTGTTTTCATAATTTCTTAGACCATGAGAGTATCGAGTTCCACCATACTTGCTTCATGAACTTTGGGGTTTGTTAAACGTCATCCATAGGATGGCTATTATGGCGGTTTTCGGGTTCATGGAAAAGCATGACAGGGGACTAGATAGCTCAAGATTGGAATTTGCTCCTCTGAGGGTGGAGAGATATCCTTTGGGCCCTCTTAGTGCTCTGGTATCCATCATCGTTTGGCCAGACACAACGTGATTTGATCACGGGGATGCCAGAACGCGAGTACAAAAAAAGAGAACAAAACCGGTAACGAGGAAACGGGCATAGTGAAAAAGTTGTTGATTCACAGGGATGCTATTAAATCTCACCTCAAGTATTTGTAACATATCGCGAAGCAACAGGAACAACATTCGGTAATTACAGGTTCGCTCGAATATTCATTCGTGTGGGTATGGGGATCAATTTGGATGTCCACGTTCTGCTATTGATCATGGAAAGGTATTAAAATCAACCGGCTGATTACAAAGCGGTTTAAACCTCCTTGAGGCGTCAACACGTGCCCCTCTCGGCCCGTTGCTTCCCTTCCCACCTTATCCTTTGCAAAGCGCTCCTCTCCACTCGTCCCCTTCCTCAGCTTCTTCCTGTCTTTTCCCCTCCACGAGCTCTCCCCTCATCTGCAGCAGGGAAGAGGCGACGCCGGTCAACCCCGACATCGTCCGCGTGCTGCACGGTGAAGCTCTCGCTAGGGGGCTGCAATGGCGATCGCCGGTGTTGCACGCGATGAAGCACCCACCATCGCTACCATGTGTTGCACCGCAGCATCCGCCCGTCGCCACCATGCGCTTCAACGCAGCAACACCGCCGACGTTGCTCTCCGCTGGAGGACCGCCAACGCAGTGAAGTTTCACGGAGGCCATCGAGAGTTGGAGCTTCGACGGGGCCGCCGGTGCTGCCATGGAGTACTAGCACGCACCGGTGGCGCTGCAGTGAAGCTCGGCCGGCGGCACGTCGGGGTGCTGCGATGGATCTCGCCGCGCCGTGCTTGGCGTTGCATTGAAACATCGCCGGACGCTGTCGGGTGTTGTAATGGAGCACCAATGGAGCGCCGATGCTGCTGCAGTGAAGAATCACCGGCGACGTCGGGTGCTGCGTTGAAGCTCGCCGCGCCGGCGTGCCGCTGCAGTGAAACATCGCCGGACGCGGTCGAGTGATGCGATGGAGCGCCAATCCGCTGCAGTGAAGCATCGCCGGCGACGTCAGGTGCTGCGTTGGAGCTCGCCGCGCCGGCTTGGCGCTGCAGTGAAGCTTCACCGGCGGCCGTCGAGTGGAGCATCCCTGCGGGCCGGTGAGGGGTGCGCCTCCTCCTAGGAGTCGGGCGGCGCTGCTCCCGACGAAGATGGGCTTCGTTACGATGAGAGGAGGACGAACCAGCCTTTGGCGTTGACTGAGACCAACGGGTGGCGGTTAATGGATCTGAAGGTCCAGGACCAAACTGATTTCCTGAGGAAATCAGTCGGATGATTCGTAGCACGCGCCATTGACCATTGATCAGAAAAGTTCCGGTCATGCCTATACTTCACGGAATCTACATTGTCACACACTTAAGATTCATCTATTTGCTAAGTAATAGACAGCTAATAGACAGCGAGTCCGGGAGATTGTTCCAGAAAAGTTTCAAAGACGACAAAAAAATTTCAGAGAGAAAGAACGGAAACGTTTTATAGACAAACTACATACCGGAAATATTTTGGAACGCATCAAGAATTATTTTAGTGGGTACCAGAAATGTTCTGGACCTTCTGGAATTTTCCCAGATTTCTCAGACACTGAAAATATTTCATGAAAAAGTTTTCATGAATAGTGGAGTGAATAGTGGTAACACAATTAGGGTACAACCACTATATCGTGGCTTTTGGAAAGCCACCTTTTAGGGCTTTGCCCCAAAAGTCAAGGGGGTGACATGGGGTGGTAGGACTTCCTGTGTGTGTGTGGGGGGGGGGGGGGGGGGGGCACTAAAGGTGGCCGGCCAAGGGAGGAGCCCCTTCATGGAGCTCCACTTTCCTTCCCCTTTTGCCCTTATGAAGGAAAAATCACATGGTTTTTTTGGTATTTCCAAGTGCCACTCTACCCCTTGCCTCACACTATTAATAGAGGTGGAGTCAGCTCTCCAAACTCACTCAAGTACTCTCATACACTCACCTAAAAAGTTCTCTCATACACATGTGAAAGCACAAGTGCTCCCATATCTCTTGTTGGACTAACACTTTTACCTAGTATGTTTCAGACAAGTTCAACAATGGAGTGGCATGGACTAGAGGATGTGGAACCCCTTCAAGATGCTAAGGACAAAGGATTGGCTCAAGCTCCAAGCTCAAGACTCTACATTTTATATTTTAGTGATCCAAGATCACATTGAGTCTATAGGAAAAGCCAATACTATTAAAAGGGGATTAGGTGTTGCTTAATGGCTTACTTGCTCAAAGTGCTTAGTGATATGCTCCAAAGCCCTCAACTACTTTCCCGCATCCACATATGTCCTAAACCAAAAAGTCTAACTCGGCCCTACCAATTCTTTCTATCCGGCGTCACCGAGTTCAGATGTCTTAGCCACTGCCACAAACCCTAGGCAAATCGGTCTCACCGATAGGGATCTCGGTCTCACCGAGATGGGATTGTAATCTCTCTGTGTATGTCCATTACCAAAATCGGTCTCACTGAGTTTGAGTAATCGGTACTACCAAGATTACAATGCAAACTCTCTGGTTAGCTTATTACCAAAATCGGTCCAACCGAGTTTGTGTAATCGGTCCTACCGAGTTTGCCTGACCAACTCTCTGGTTAGCTTATTACTAAAATCAGTCCCATCGAGTTTGTGTAATCGATCTCACCGAGATTACGTTATGCCCTAACCCTAACCATATCAGTCCTACCGAGTTGCATGTCGGTCCCACCGAAAATCCTAACGGTCACTAGATTTGCTAACTCGGTCCGACCGAGTTCTTCAATTCGGTCCCACCGAGTTTGGCAAGTTGTGTGTAACGGTTAGATTTTGTGTGGAGGCTATATATACCCCTCCACCCACTCTTCATTCATGGAGAGAGCCATCAGAACGAACCTACACTTCCAGCATACATTTTCTGAGAGAGAACCACCTACTCATGTGTTGAGGCCAAGATATTCCATTCCTACTATATGAATCTTGATCTCTAGCCTTCCCCAAGTTGCTTTCCACTCAAATCTTCTTCCACCAAATCCAAATCCTGAGAGAGAGAGAGTTGAGTGTTGGGGAGACTATCATTTGAAGCACAAGAGCAAGGAGTTCATCATCAACACACCATTTGTTACTTTTTAGAGAGTGGTGTCTCCTAGATTGGCTAGGTGTCACTTGGGAGCCTCCGACAAGATTGTGGAGTTGAACCAAGGAGTTTGTAAGGGCAAGGAGATCGCCTACTTCGTGAAGATCTACCGCTAGTGAGGCAAGTCCTTCGTGGGCGACGGCCATGGTGGGATAGACAAGGTTGCTTCTTCGTGGACCCTTCGTGGGTGGAGCCCTCCGTGGACTCGCGCAACCGTTACCCTTCGTGGGTTGAAGTCTCCATCAACGTGGATGTACGATAGCACCACCTATCGGAACCATGACAAAAACATCCGTGTCTCCAATTGCGTTTGAATCCTCCAATCCCATCCCTTTACATTCTCGCAAGTTGCATGCTTACTTCCCGTTGCTCATATACTCTTTGCATGCTTGCTTGATATGTATTGTGAGTTTTAAACTTGTGCCTAAACTCCACTCCAACTTAAAGAAGTTAAAAACTGTAACTTTTGGTACTTAGTGTCTAATCACCCCCCCTCTAGACACCTCTTCTTGATCCTTTCAATTGGTAGCAAAGCTTTGGTCTCCATTGCTTTGGTTTAAACACCATTGGAGGAAGATGGATGAGTCTACTATTGGGAGTCTTAGACATAGAGTGCCAATACTTGATGGAGAGTACTTTCATGAGTGAAAAAATGAGATGCTTGTGATTTTCAATCAATATCATTTGAACAAGTACATTGCTAGTCCTTGTGCACCTCATGTTGATTCTATGCATCCTACTCTTGATGAGTCAATTGACATGATTCACAATCTTAGAACTGTTGAACTTATCACTAGAGGCTTGCCTAGAAACTTGATTGGATGTTTGCTGTGACGCCCCCGATTCAATCGTACACTAATCATGCACGCAAACGTGTACGATCAGGATCAGGGACTCACGGGAAGATATCACAACACAACTCTAAAAACATAAATAAGTCATACAAGCATCATAATACAAGCCAGGGGCCTCGAGGGCTCGAATACAAGTGCTCGATCATAGACGAGTCAGCGGAAGCAACAATATCTGAGTACAGACATAAGTTAAACAAGTTTGCCTTAAGAAGGCTAGCACAAACTGGGATACAGATCGAAAGAGGCGCAGGCCTCCTGCCTGGGATCCTCCTAACTACTCCTGGTCGTCGTCAGCAGCCTGCACGTAGTAGTAGGCACCTCCAGTGTAGTAGTCGTCATCGACGGTGGCGTCTGGCTCCTGGGCTCCAGCATCTGGTTGCGACAACCAGAAAGAAAGGAAAGGGGGGAAAGGGGGGAGAAAGCAACCGTGAGTACTCATCCAAAGTACTCGCAAGCAAGGAGCTACACTACATATGCATGGATATATGTGTAAAGGGCCATATCAGTGGGCTGAACTGCAGAATGCCAAAATAAGAAGGGGATAGCTAGTCTTATCGAAGACTACGCTTCTGGTCACCGTCGTCTTGCAACAGGTAGAAGAGGGTAGTCTGAAGTCCTCCAAGTAGCATCTCCAAGTAGCATCTCCAGTAGCATCGCATAGCATAATCCTACCCGGCGATCCCCTCCTCGTATCCCTGAGAGAGAGCGACCACCGGTTGTATCTGGCACTTGGAAGGGTGTATTTTATTTAGTATCCGGTTCTAGTTATCATAAGGTCAAGGTACAACTCCAAGTCGTCCTGTTACCGAAGATCACGGCTATTCGAATAGATTAACTTCCCTGCAGGGGTGCACCAACTTACCCAACACGCTCGATCCCATTTGGCCGGACACACTTTCCTGGGTCATGCCCGGCCTCGGAAGATCAACACGTCGCAGCCCCACCTAGGCAAAACAGAGAGGCCAGCACGCCGGTCTAAACCTAAGCGCGCAGGGGTCTGGGCCCATCGCCCTGAGCACACCTGCACGTTGCGTGGGCGGCCGGAAGCAGACCTAGCCTAGTGGCGTTCCAGTCCAATCCGGCGCGCGCCGCTCCATCGCTGACGTCTGAAGTGCTTCGGCTGATACCACGACGCCGGGATACCCATAACTACTCCCACGTAGATGGTTAGTGCGTATAGGCTCGTAGCCAACTCAGATCAAATACCAAGATCTCGTTAAGCGTGTTAAATATCCGCGAACGCCGAACAGGGCCAGGCCCACCTCTCTCCTAGGCGGTCTCAACCTGCCCTGTCGCTCCGCCACAAAGATCCACACAGAGGGCCGTCGGGACAAAGGTCCTTTCAGCCCCCAATCCGTGAATCACTCGCGGGTACTCTTCGAGCGGACCCGACTTTAGTCACCATCTGTAGTATGTATGTATGTATAGTATATACCTGTGATCACCTCCCGAGTGATCATGGCCCAATAGTATAGCAAGGCAGACTGACAAGAATGTAGGGCCACAGATGAAAAATACTAGCATCCTATGCTAAGCATGTAGGATTGCGGGTAAGGTATCAATGACTGTAGTAACAATGACAGGCTATGCATCAGAATAGGATTAACGGAAAGCAGTAACATGCTACACTACTCTAATGCAAGCAGAATAGAGGAGAATGGGCGATATCTGGTGATCAAGGGGGGGGCTTGCCTGGTTGCTCTGGCAAGAGAGAGGGGTCTTCAACTCCGTAGTCGAACTGGGCAGCAGCAGCGTCGGTCTCGTAGTCTACCGGAGAGAAGAGGGGGGAGAAACAGTAAATACATGGCAAGCAAGTGCATAACAGGACAACAAGCAGAGCTAGACGTGTTCTATCGCGGTATGAGGTGATACCGGTGAAGGGGGAAAACATCCGGGAAAGTATCCCCGGTGTTCCGTGTTTTCGGACAGCTGAACCGGAGGTGAAATGTTGCAAGTTCACTATGCTAGGGACGCGTGGCGGATGAACGGGCTACGTATCCGGATCCGTCTCTTCGTTCTGAGCAACTTTCATGTTGAAAATATTTTAATTCGAGTTACGGATTAAAAGATATGATTTTCTAAAGAATTTATTAATTTCTGGAATTTAATTAATAATTTAATTTAATTCGAAATTGGATTTATGATATCAGCATGAGGTCATGTTGACATCAGCAGTCAACAGGGATTGACTAAGTCAAACTTACGCGTGGGTCCCACCTGTCATACTCTGTTAGTTTATTAACAGCAGCTAATTAGGTTAGTTAGTCATTAGGTTAATTAACCTTAATTAGTTAATTTAATCAAAATTAATTAAGTTAATTATTAGCTAATTAATTAATTAATTTTATTATTAATTATTTATTTATTATATATATATATATATTTTTAAATTCCCTTTTTTTATAAACGTTCTGGGGAGGGGCCCACTGTCATAGGCCCCAAGGGGCTGGTGGATCGGGCGTTCGGGTGCGGGCGTGCGCCC
This sequence comes from Triticum timopheevii, assembly GCA_963921465.1. Lineage (NCBI taxonomy): Eukaryota > Viridiplantae > Streptophyta > Magnoliopsida > Poales > Poaceae > Triticum > Triticum timopheevii. Next base: position 355,354,469 of record OY997264.1, read on the forward strand.
GAGGGGCGTAGCGGGCGACAGGCGCCGTGTGCAGGGGGGGCCAGCGCCACTCGAGCGGGCGCATGCCCGAGGGCGTTGGGCGCGCGCGGCGCACGCCGGCGCCGGCGATCAGGCAAAGGGAGGCGGCGGAGGGTCGACTGCGGTGGCGGCGAGGGCGCACCCGACTGGGCGTTCGCCCAGATCGCCGGGGCAGGTTGGCGCCCGAGCGGAGGCCGAGCCCGGGCGGGGCTTGGCACACGCCCGGACGGCGACGGACGTGGCGGGGCACGAGCGGGGCGGCGGTGTCCGCGAGCACGGCGTGAGCATGGCGCGGCCACGGCGAACTAGCAGGCGGGTGAGGGAGGCAGAGAGGAGAAAGGGAGGGGGTGGCTCACAGGGGGCCGTAGGGTTCGGGGCAACGGGGCTTGGGGCGGAGGATGGAGACGACGGCGTCGTAGACGGGGGGCAGTCCGGTGGGGAGGCGTGGTCGAGGCGGCGCCTAGCGCCGGCGATGACGACGGGCGGCGTCGTGCTTGGCGAAGCGTCGGTGGGGGAGGGTTCTGGCGCGGGAGTGGCGACGGAGGTGGGAGCAGGGGAGGGAGAGGCGAGCTCAGGGGAGGAGCAGGGCGTGCCCGGCGCGGGGGGGGGGGGGGGGGGGGGGGTCCGGCGACGGGCGTCGCGGCGAGGGGATCGGGATCCCGATCCAGATCCAGCGAGGGGGGAGAGGAGTGGTGCGAGTGGGGGAGAGTGGGGATCGGGTGGGGGTTAGGGTTCGGGGAAGTGGCCTTGTAGGCCAGAGAGGAGGGTCGGCTGGGCCTGGTGGGCCGGCCGGTGCGGAGGCCAGCTGGGCCGCTCGGCCCAGCGTGGGGGGGTGTTTCTATTTTTTTGTTTTTTTTGTTTGACCTTTTCCTTTTTTTTCTATTTTCCTGTTTCTTTTAGTTTTACATTATATGCAGTTTTTTTTATAATATATCAACTCAGCCCCTAAATTAGCATTATTAGTTAGGCTACTGTCATAATTAATTTGGCACTAAATAAATTAGTTTTACATTTGTTTATTATTTAAAAGCATTTAAATAATTGTTCTCGCTGCGTTTTATACATTCTATAGTATTTAAACAATTTTTTTTAAAGTGTGGTCTCTTCACCAAAATTACCTTTGCTTTATTTGGCATAACTCAAACATTTTAGTTTTAAAGTTTGGAAACTTTTACCGTTTGATTTGAATTTGAATTTTAATTAGAATCCGTTCTGAACTAACGCGAGATTATCGACAATAATCGAGGTGACGTGGCATCATTACCCGAGAGTTACTGTAGCTTGATTACCCGGGCGTCACAATTCTCTTCCACTACAAGAAATCTCGTCTCGAGATTTAAGAGGGGAGTAAGGGGGAAAGTTCTGGCTACGAAATTTTAACGGGTGTCCTCGGTCTTGGTTGCTCTTCTCGAAGAGGTCAATCCATTGTGTTGTTGTCTTCATTCCTCTGCTTTAGGGCATCATGATGAAGTCGTCATCCTTTCTTCAGGTGTTCCATTGTACTTACGAAAAAGGATAATGGGTATCTTCGAAAGAACGGACCTTACAAGGTTGACTATCTGGCAGATAACTCAGGGAATGTGGTAGAAAGTAACTCTCGAATAGATACTTAAGAAAATATCGAGAGTAAAGTAAGAAGGTACCATGAGAAGTTTCACACGGATAGGCAATCGTTCGATGTCTGAAACAACATGCGAAAGGGGTCCAGAGCAATGAGATTGAGTATTGCGTCTGTTACCAAAATAGATCACTTGGGACGGTGGCCCGTGAATTACTTACGAACCCACGCACGAGGAATAACTTTGGGAACATGGGGTGTACAGGAGAGTCAGGTTTCGATCTTGTGGAACTGTGGGTTATGGGCCCACCATGTGGTTGAAAGCAGGAAGGGAGCCAACATCTTGCACGGTCACGATAGTAAGGCGTGTCAGAGGGTGCCCGTCGATTATGTCGGCAGCAACGTCGCTACCAAGGGCGAGGGACGAAGAGAACCAATTCCTGCTCGTTGAACGAGGCGGACCAATAGGCAAGGTTCTTATCCATCGGTGGTTACCGGAATGTTTTCAACAATAGTAACAGGGTCTTACTGACAGAGTTGTACATCGAGGTGTTTGCACAAGCAGTGGATTATTACTGCTTATATCATATAGATCATAGAAAAGGTTTAAACAAACCAATGGAAGGAAAATATGATCATCAGATTAAACAGAACAATGGAAAGGAAAATATGTTTAAACACATATTTCAAGGGTATATCCTTCCCAAGGACAAGCAGAGCAAGATATCCATGACAGGATATAAAGTAGAAAACCAGTTAGGTAAGGGGGGAGGAATCTCATGATATTACCCATACAACAGTGTTAGGATAAATGATAAATAAAATCTAGCATCGTGCTTCAAATGTTCCTGTTGCAAATCGGAGTACCATTGACATGCTTCGAGATAGCATTGACATGGTCTTCAGGTGAAGACTAGACTTTGGAAACACGAAGGATCCATCAGGAATAACTTGTAGAATAAGTCTTACAATTTCCTCCAAGAAGAATGGTTATCCTTGCAAATAAACCATAATGATAGGTCCTCCAGCCAGGGGGGGGTGCTAGGCATGACATCCTGTTACCAGGTCATCAAAGGGCCAACAACATAACTCTTGGAAAGTTGTCCAACCATCATATCTGACCGAGATTCAGATCCGATTGGTGTCATGATACCTCAGACTCAGGATGTCCGAGAAGAAAAGGTGCAACACAAATAGACGAAATGACATTTCAAGATTCTCAGGAAATGAACTATGGGAGCGGGTTCTTGAAGCAACAGTTCTTCCTTAAACCAAGGAGAGGATGAGGGGGTAGCTGATGGAATCAACGAAAATCCTCGAGATTTCCAAAAAGGTGGGTTTCCACAATTATGTGAACAAGGAGATAACATTAGTGAGATCTAATGATATAATGATGTATGCTTGAGGAAAACATACACAGTTAAACATTGGTTAAAGGTGCAACCGAAATATGGGACTAGGTAGCACGATCAATGATAGAAGGACGATTCAATAATCGACGGTCTAAGAACGAACTGTCGATCATTAACTTCAAAGCAATAGGGTTGCTAGAAGTACAGAACTCAAACAACATCTATTGGTATGCTGGTTAAAAACAGCACGGGGACCAAGGAAGAATGATGATGGTGAGAAGTATCACCATACCAAGAATTCTTAAGAGGTGGTGAAATTCCCACGACATCCTTGACATAAAGGATGGTAATACTCCAAGGTAAAGAAAAACAATTGCTGGATAGCAAGGAACTCAAGGTATAACACAAAACACGAACAAGTTTGTGTTGAACGGAAGGCAATAAAGTGGTCGCGGATAACACCAATCATCGAGGGCAAGGATGGTATTTCTCATCGTGATTTCAATAGATCTCTTGGAAGAGCTCAGAATGTTGATGATATTCACGACACATTTGTCATGAGAGTTCATGAAGATGTAATCGATCGGCGATGACATCAAGTCAAAGTAATGATAAAGTGAAAGGTTATTGGAACCAAGGGTACGACACAAACTCGAAACCAAGCTTGTTGTTCAAGGAGAAATGATATGACGATGATGATCGACGTAAGGTTAGTACATCGTCGAAAATTGTGCTCCGGGAAGAAGGACCGGGTAGCACAGTTAAAATTAGCTCGATAATGATATAGCCGATCAGGCTAGGAATGACTTGAAGGATTAATAAATTTGTAAGCAGTGATGGGTTCAAATACTTGTTGAATCGCAATGCGAACTCGATTCAGTTATCGGTGTCTTTGAGTGTATAATAACTCAGAGCCCGTGAAAAATTGGAATCGGTGGGAAGGTAGCACTTGATGAAGAACTCATAAGAAGTTATGCAGTTCCATGATAATCTTGAGATACCAGGGGTAATACTCGACACAAGACCAAAGTAAAGATTGGACGGGTGTATTGATCCATAGAAGACAATTGTTTTAACTTGTCCGAGAAATGGAATCAAAGAAGAACAATCATGGTCGGAACCACGGTTGCAAGGGATCAATTCACAGATACCATATGTTAGTTATCAAGGAAATAGTTATTATTACAAGAAGCTCCCATGATAGGATATACATTGCGTCCATGGGCATGAACACAAGGTTCAAGGTCGACTCCCACTTCCTCAATACATAATCTTTCATTCACTTCGCACCTTCAACGAAATCGTGTGTTGAAATTTTATCTGACATAACACTAGTAGAGTATGACCCGTAGTAGTTTCCGGGTTCACACAATTTAGAGAAAGCATATGTCCAACCCATCGGGCCTCTTAGGAACATATACCACAAACTTCAGGAGTAAATAACACAAGCTCGATAGCAGAGCATGGTTGACAAAGCAGGGGATACAATTTACCAAAGGCGGTATACATCCTAGGAAAGGCTCAAGGTTATTGAATATGAAGGACATTGTCGGATAAAATCCAACAAAGGATCTGGGGTGAGTATCGGCACACAACCAGTGGAAGAAGCAAGGCAATTACATTGGATTATAGAAACAACTGAATAACTTAGAGCTCAATTGCTAAGGAATTATGCTTTACAAAGTGAAGGATCAGAAGCAGACGCTCTGATCAAGGATGGATAAGTTCAATAGACTTAGGGGCACAATCGACGACAATTTAATTGGCGAGAACCAGCTCATGATTAAAACGACGTCTGAGCCAGAAGGAAGAATTCTGGGATCTGTTTGAGGATTCCAAGCATTCGCAACAAATCGAATCAATGGACTCAAAATGACAATGACAATGGATGTCAACAAGATTACTAGACTTATGGGATTAATCATAATGCAAGCAATCAAGAATTTCAAGAGCAATAGGATGCTCAAGATTTACGGAAGATCGAATGGTATTTCGAATTCTTTTGCAAAACACTTGATCAGTGGGGGTGAGCGGATACTCAGTAAGTGTGGGAATTTATCTGTAGGGGTATTCATTCGGCAAAGAACCGCAAGGCAATAAGCTCAAGGGTTCTCAAAAAGTTGGAGAAATAATTCATTGCATCTTGTAATAACAAGATCAACGGGGAATGATTGTATCAATGGCAAGTGCACGTGGTTGTCCATAGGGGTTTATCGATGGAAGGGAATTACAATAGCAATGGCACAAAGTCTCGAAAGATCATCGTAGAGTATCTTCCGAATCTTCCGATGCAGCAAGCGATCATCTGGAGTGAGGGGCTCTCCGGGAGAAAGTATTTTACGAGAACCTAGAGTCAGAGTTAGCAAAATCATTTAAACCCGAATAGAAGAGAGTTCAAAGACCCAGAGTATAGATCAAGGAGTAAAAGATCCTAATACCACCCAATGGCGACGTGGGCCCGTAAGGCACACAGCCATGTTAGTAAAAGTTTTGCAATGACTAGACTCGACTTCGGCCAAGGAGTGTGGAAAGGGGATTCCTACAGGCAGTCGGCTCTGATACCAACTTGTGACGCCCCCGATTCAATCGTACACTAATCATGCACGCAAACGTGTACGATCAGGATCAGGGACTCACGGGAAGATATCACAACACAACTCTAAAAACATAAATAAGTCATACAAGCATCATAATACAAGCCAGGGGCCTCGAGGGCTCGAATACAAGTGCTCGATCATAGACGAGTCAGCGGAAGCAACAATATCTGAGTACAGACATAAGTTAAACAAGTTTGCCTTAAGAAGGCTAGCACAAACTGGGATACAGATCGAAAGAGGCGCAGGCCTCCTGCCTGGGATCCTCCTAACTACTCCTGGTCGTCGTCAGCAGCCTGCACGTAGTAGTAGGCACCTCCAGTGTAGTAGTCGTCATCGACGGTGGCGTCTGGCTCCTGGGCTCCAGCATCTGGTTGCGACAACCAGAAAGAAAGGAAAGGGGGGAAAGGGGGGAGAAAGCAACCGTGAGTACTCATCCAAAGTACTCGCAAGCAAGGAGCTACACTACATATGCATGGATATATGTGTAAAGGGCCATATCAGTGGGCTGAACTGCAGAATGCCAGAATAAGAAGGGGATAGCTAGTCTTATCGAAGACTACGCTTCTGGTCACCGTCGTCTTGCAACAGGTAGAAGAGGGTAGTCTGAAGTCCTCCAAGTAGCATCTCCAAGTAGCATCTCCAGTAGCATCGCATAGCATAATCCTACCCGGCGATCCCCTCCTCGTATCCCTGAGAGAGAGCGACCACCGGTTGTATCTGGCACTTGGAAGGGTGTATTTTATTTAGTATCCGGTTCTAGTTATCATAAGGTCAAGGTACAACTCCAAGTCGTCCTGTTACCGAAGATCACGGCTATTCGAATAGATTAACTTCCCTGCAGGGGTGCACCAACTTACCCAACACGCTCGATCCCATTTGGCCGGACACACTTTCCTGGGTCATGCCCGGCCTCGGAAGATCAACACGTCGCAGCCCCACCTAGGCAAAACAGAGAGGCCAGCACGCCGGTCTAAACCTAAGCGCGCAGGGGTCTGGGCCCATCGCCCTGAGCACACCTGCACGTTGCGTGGGCGGCCGGAAGCAGACCTAGCCTAGTGGCGTTCCAGTCCAATCCGGCGCGCGCCGCTCCATCGCTGACGTCTGAAGTGCTTCGGCTGATACCACGACGCCGGGATACCCATAACTACTCCCACGTAGATGGTTAGTGCGTATAGGCTCGTAGCCAACTCAGATCAAATACCAAGATCTCGTTAAGCGTGTTAAATATCCGCGAACGCCGAACAGGGCCAGGCCCACCTCTCTCCTAGGCGGTCTCAACCTGCCCTGTCGCTCCGCCACAAAGATCCACACAGAGGGCCGTCGGGACAAAGGTCCTTTCAGCCCCCAATCCGTGAATCACTCGCGGGTACTCTTCGAGCGGACCCGACTTTAGTCACCATCTGTAGTATGTATGTATGTATAGTATATACCCGTGATCACCTCCCGAGTGATCACGGCCCAATAGTATAGCAAGGCAGACTGACAAGAATGTAGGGCCACAGATGAAAAATACTAGCATCCTATGCTAAGCATGTAGGATTGCGGGTAAGGTATCAATGACTGTAGTAACAATGACAGGCTATGCATCAGAATAGGATTAACGGAAAGCAGTAACATGCTACACTACTCTAATGCAAGCAGAATAGAGGAGAATGGGCGATATCTGGTGATCAAGGGGGGGGCTTGCCTGGTTGCTCTGGCAAGAGAGAGGGGTCTTCAACTCCGTAGTCGAACTGGGCAGCAGCAGCGTCGGTCTCGTAGTCTACCGGAGAGAAGAGGGGGGAGAAACAGTAAATACATGGCAAGCAAGTGCATAACAGGACAACAAGCAGAGCTAGACGTGTTCTATCGCGGTATGAGGTGATACCGGTGAAGGGGGAAAACATCCGGGAAAGTATCCCCGGTGTTCCGTGTTTTCGGACAGCTGAACCGGAGGTGAAATGTTGCAAGTTCACTATGCTAGGGACGCGTGGCGGATGAACGGGCTGCGTATCCGGATCCGTCTCTTCGTTCTGAGCAACTTTCATGTTGAAAATATTTTAATCCGAGTTACGGATTAAAAGATATGATTTTCTAAAGAATTTATTAATTTCTGGAATTTAATTAATAATTTAATTTAATTCGAAATTGGATTTATGATATCAGCATGAGGTCATGTTGACATCAGCAGTCAACAGGGATTGACTAAGTCAAACTTACGCGTGGGTCCCACCTGTCATACTCTGTTAGTTTATTAACAGCAGCTAATTAGGTTAGTTAGTCATTAGGTTAATTAACCTTAATTAGTTAATTTAATCAAAATTAATTAAGTTAATTATTAGCTAATTAATTAATTAATTTTATTATTAATTATTTATTTATTATATATATATATATATTTTTAAATTCCCTTTTTTTATAAACGTTCTGGGGAGGGGCCCACTGTCATAGGCCCCAAGGGGCTGGTGGATCGGGCGTTCGGGTGCGGGCGTGCGCCCGAGGGGCGTAGCGGGCGACAGGCGCCGTGTGCAGGGGGGGCCAGCGCCACTCGAGCGGGCGCATGCCCGAGGGCGTTGGGCGCGCGCGGCGCACGCCGGCGCCGGCGATCAGGCAAAGGGAGGCGGCGGAGGGTCGACTGCGGTGGCGGCGAGGGCGCACCCGACTGGGCGTTCGCCCAGATCGCCGGGGCAGGTTGGCGCCCGAGCGGAGGCCGAGCCCGGGCGGGGCTTGGCACACGCCCGGACGACGACGGACGTGGCGGGGCACGAGCGGGGCGGCGGTGTCCGCGAGCACGGCGTGAGCATGGCGCGGCCACGGCGAACTAGCAGGCGGGTGAGGGAGGCAGAGAGGAGAAAGGGAGGGGGCGGCTCACAGGGGGCCGTAGGGTTCGGGGCAACGGGGCTTGGGGCGGAGGATGGAGACGACGGCGTCGTAGACGGGGGGCAGTCCGGTGGGGAGGCGTGGTCGAGGCGGCGCCTAGCGCCGGCGATGACGACGGGCGGCGTCGTGCTTGGCGAAGCGTCGGTGGGGGAGGGTTCTGGCGCGGGAGTGGCGACGGAGGTGGGAGCAGGGGAGGGAGAGGCGAGCTCAGGGGAGGAGCAGGGCGTGCCCGGCGCGGGGGTGGGGGGGGGTCCGGCGACGGGCATCGGGGCGAGGGGATCGGGATCCCGATCCAGATCCAGCGAGGGGGGAGAGGAGTGGTGCGAGTGGGGGAGAGTGGGGATCGGGTGGGGGTTAGGGTTCGGGGAAGTGGCCTTGTAGGCCAGAGAGGAGGGCCGGCTGGGCCTGGTGGGCCGGCCGGTGCGGAGGCCAGCTGGGCCGCTCGGCCCAGCGTGGGGGGGTGTTTCTATTTTTTTGTTTTTTTTGTTTGACCTTTTCCTTTTTTTTTCTATTTTCCTGTTTCTTTTAGTTTTACATTATATGCAGTTTTTTTTATAATATATCAACTCAGCCCCTAAATTAGCATTATTAGTTAGGCTACTGTCATAATTAATTTGGCACTAAATAAATTAGTTTTACATTTGTTTATTATTTAAAAGCATTTAAATAATTGTTCTCGCTGCGTTTTATACATTCTATAGTATTTAAACAATTTTTTTTTAAAGTGTGGTCTCTTCACCAAAATTACCTTTGCTTTATTTGGCATAACTCAAACATTTTAGTTTTAAAGTTTGGAAACTTTTACCGTTTGATTTGAATTTGAATTTTAATTAGAATCCGTTCTGAACTAACGCGAGATTATCGACAATAATCGAGGTGACGTGGCATCATTACCCGAGAGTTACTGTAGCTTGATTACCCGGGCGTCACATTTGCCTACTCTTAAGTGTGCCTACACTATATGGAAATTTCTTGAAGAACGTTTTCCAAATTATTCCTTGAAAAATCTAGATGAAATTATCCATAAGTCTATTGCCTTGAGTAAGATGAATTCCAATGATCCTATGTTTGGTGATTGTCTATTTGAGCTTACAAACCTTATGCAATCCAAAGGAGATGTTGGAATTATTAGTGATATTATTTCTGAAGCTATAAAAATTCATAAACAAGATCATTGTCAAACTCACTCTAATGAATCACCCTCTCTAGGATTTGATCCACCACATGACGATGTTGAACATGGATACTATGACGAGGATGATGATAGTGACTTTGATCTTGATGATGCAATGAGACACTTTGGTTTTATGGTAAATCTTCGGGGATATATGGCAGGAGGAAAGGAATGGGTTCTTGACAGTGGATGTACCGATCACATGACCGGAGATAAAGATATGTTTCGTGAGCTTGCTGAAAACGATGGTCCTCGAGAGTATGTCACTTTCGGTGATAACTCAAAGGGTAAGGTGGTTGGCCTCGGTAAGGTGGCCATATCACATGATAGCTCCATACAAAATGTCATGCTCATTGAATCTCTTGGCTACAACTTACTTTCAGTATCTAGACTTGCTGATTTTGGTTTCAATGTCCTATTTACTGAAGTAGATTGCCAAGTGTTTCGTAGGGATAATCATAAAATGGTCTTTACCAGTGTACGTAGAGGTGATCTATACATTATTGATTTCACTAAAAAGGCTAAACCTAGAACTTGCTTTATTGCTAAATCTTCTAAAGGTTGGTTATGGCATAGACGATTAGGTCATGTTGGTATGCGAAACCTTGACAAGCTTATTAAAGGAAATCATATCCTTGGCGTTAACGATGTCATATTTGATAAGGATAGACTTTGCAGCGCTTGTCAAGCAGGTAAACAGGTTGGAGGAAGGCATCCCGTGAAGAACATCATGACCACAAGGAGGCCACTCGAGCTACTTCACATGGATCTTTTTGGTCCTAACGCCTACAAAAGTCTCGGTGGAAATTCTTTTGGTCTAGTTATAGTTGATGATTTTTCAAGATTTACGTGGGTGTTCTTTCTCGATGATAAATCGCAGGTCCAAAAGATCTTCAAAAACTTCACTAGGAAGGCCCAAAATCAATTTGAAGTGAAGATCAAGAAGGTTCGCAGCGACAACAGAACGGAGTTCAAGAACGCAAATGTGGACACCTTTCTTGACAAAGAAGGGATTTCACATGTGTTCTCGGCTACGTACACACCTCAAAAAAATGGAGTTGTTGAGAGGAAGAACCGGATGCTCATCGAAATGGCGAGAACGATGCTTGATGAGTACAAGACATCGAAGCACTTTTGGGCCGAAGCGGTTGAGACAGCTTGTCATGCAACAAATCGCTTGTATCTTCACAAGCTACTCGGCAAGACGGCATACGAGCTTCTCACCGGTAACAAACCCCAAGTTGGATACTTTCGAGTATTTGGCTCAAAGTGCTACATTCTTGATAAGCATCATCGTTCTAAATTTGCTCCTAAGTCTCATGAAGGTTTCCTACTTGGTTATGGATCAAACTTTCACACATACCGTGTCTACAACAATTTCACCCGAAAGGTTGAAGAAACGGTAGATGTGAAGTTTGATGAATCTAACGGCTCGCAAGTAGAGCAATTGCCAATTGATGTAGGAGACAAAGATCCCTCGGAAGCAATCCAAGACTTGTCTATTGGCAAGATTCGTCCAACAGAGGTGAAGGAGAGTACCTCGTCCGTCCAAGTGGAAGCTTCTACCTCACGACAAGGTGAACCAAGAGTTGATATGGAAGCATCCACAAGTGGGACACACCAAGATGAAGAAAACGAGGAAGTGCACCAAGACAAACGTCAACAACCTCCTTCTCCACCATGACAAGAGAACAACAACGCCAACAATGAAGAAGGCCAAGAAGAAGAACAAGATGAAGAAGATGTTCAACCAAGACCCAAGCAAAAGCTTTCACGAGTTCGAGCAAGAATTGCTAAAGATCATCCCGTTGAGCAAATCTACAAAGATATCCAAACCGGGAGAATCACTCGCTCTAAAACTCGTTTAGCTAACTTTTGTGAACACTATTCATTCATCTCTAGCATTGAACCTATGAAGGTTGAAGAAGCATTGGAAGATCCGGATTGGATAAACGCTATGCATGAAGAGCTACACAACTTTGAGAGAAATCAAGTTTGGACATTGGTTGAGAAGCCCGACAACAACCACAACATCGTCGGTACCAAATGGGTGTTTCGCAACAAGCAAGATGAAGATGGACAAGTAGTTCGCAACAAAGCACGTCTCGTCGCCCAAGGCTACCCACAAGTCGAAGGTATGGACTATGGTGAGACTTATGCTCCCGTTGCTAGATTTGAGTCCATTCGCATCTTACTTGCCTATGCTAATCACCATGATATCACCTTGTACTAAATGGACATTCAAAGTGCTTTCCTAAATGGTGAAATAGAGGAGGAAGTTTATGTTAAACAACCTCCCGACTTTGTTAATCCGAAGAAACCTGATCATGTTTACAAACTACACAAAGCTCTTTATGGTCTTAAACAAGCTCCTAGAGCGTGGTACAAATGCTTGACCAAGTTCCTTATTGAAAAAGGCTTTGAAATTGGAAAAATAGATTCTACTCTTTTTACTAAAAGGGTCAATGGAGAACTATTTGTATGCCAAATTTATGTCGATGATATTATATTTGGTTCTACTAACCCTCTTTTTAGTGAAAAGTTTGGGAAGCTAATGTCGAAAAAGTTTGAGATGTCTATGATGAGTGACTCAAATTCTTTCTTGGTTTACAAATCAAGTAAACTAAGGAAGGTACCTTTGTCTCTCAAATGAAGTACACCAAGGACTTATTCAAGAAGTTCAATATGCAAGAATGCAAAGGTATGACTACACCGGATTGCCGTGCAGTTCTTCGCGCCTCAACATCCTGGGCCATCGGGAATGGCCGATCATGCCTGTTTTGGGCGGACCACTGGGTGGACGGTCGCTCCATCCCTGAGCTGGCGCCCAACCTCATTGGGCTCGTGCCAAAACGACGGCGCCAGCAGCGTACGATGGCGGATGGGCTCACCCACCGCGCCTGGATTCATGACATTCTCGGCGCCCTCACGCCGGTTGCCATCGTGGAATACATCGGCCTGTGGCGTTGCCTCAGCGGCATAACCCTCAATGACCAGCCTGACATCCTACGGTGGCGGTGGACAGACAACGGCATATACTCCGCTAAATCTTGCTACGCCATCCTCTTCCAGGGTTCAGTCCGCGCTCCACATTGGCAGCTGACTTGGCGAGTCTGGGCTCCCCTCCGGATCAAGTTCTTCGCATGGCTTGTGCTTCAAGACCGCTATTGGACGTCGGCACGCCTTGCTCGACATGGCCTGCCGCATCACCCGCTCTGCTTATTCTGCGACCAAGACTTCGAATCGATGCAGCACCTGCTGGTTGCCTGCCCCTTCTCGCGGCAAATTTGGCATGACCTGCTCGCCTGGTGCTACCCCGACGCCACCGTGCCATTGCCGACCGACAGCTTCCTGGATTGGTGGCATGGCTCTATCCATGCCGCTCATGCCGCCCATAGGAAGGGCATCTCCTCGCTCATCCTGCTCGCGGCATGGTCTCTCTGGAAACACCGGAACGCCTGTGTCTTCGATGGTTGCACTCCTTCCGTTACTCGGCTCATGCAGTCCATCAAGGAAGACGTGCACTCCTGGATGCGTGCCGGTGCACAGGGCCTTTCTACGATCGCGTCGTAGCCTCTTCTGTTATTTTTTTGGGGCCGAGCAAACCCATGTTCCATCATGCTCACGCTAGTTCCTGCGCCATCACTGTGCACGCAGCTCTCTAGCGCCCCCCACCCATTTCTCCTGTACTATTACTCCTCTCCCTATCAATGAATGATACGCAAGCTTTGCGTATTCGCGAAAAAACACTAAATGCAATGGACACCATGATGCAGATAGTAGAGTACGAGATGACTCAAGATATTTTGATGTTCCATTCAAGTTTTTCAGACACATCTCTTGATTGTATTCATTTTATTCTACCATATCATAAGTGTTGGTTGTTTTCATGTCAAGTTAAGATCGTATGTACTCCCTCCATAACAAAATATAAGAGCGTTTAGATCACTAAAGTACCCAGTAGGTTTCAAACGTTGACGAGAGGAAACGGCAGAAAGGCTGGAGACACGTATGACATGTCAACCGGCTGAGGGCTGAGTGCATCAGTAGGAGAGCTGAATAATTTACCTCCCGGTTCACAGGGGATGCATGCCATGCTACATCAAGTACTGCGTGCTATGCTACATGAAGAGGAACACCATCCATTCCCCCGAAAGAGGAACACCACCCACATCATCAGTATTTGAGGTACGCATGGTCGCATCAAGTGTGTGTTCTTGCGGATCCTAGAGGGATCTGATGTTTTGCGCGCACACAAGGTTGTCGTGTCGATGTTATTGAAAATATAGAATGCATCTTTTTCATTACCGCAGAAACATGGAAAACATTATGAAGTACCTTAAAACAGGAAATACATTTGGAGCCCATGCAAATTTTCATTTACATGTGATATTTATTCGCTCTTTGTACTGTGGATGTGCAAATATTACAATGCCTTCCAAATATAAAAGGTCGTCATGACAGTCTTGCAAGCGTACTGTCAAACCATATGTGCCGTGGAATGAAGATGGGACAACCCTGCAAAATTGGGAAGCAAATAAGAACAATACTTCTGGAGGTCACAACAGTTTAAAAGATCGAGCAAAGTGACGCTAACCGGAAGGAAGGAAACTGAAATTTTCAATCCCAGCACCCAAAGTGTATTATCAAGAGATAGGAAACAAAGGGGGCAGCCCGGAGCAAGAGATAGGAAACAAACTGAAAAAAAAAAGCCTAAATTACCACAGAGCGACTAAAAGGAAACAAAACAATAGGTCCACACTGCACACCAATCTAATTCATTTAAAGAATACATTAAAAGAAACCTCTCACAAGAAATTCAAGCACCAGTGAGAAAAGTATTCATATGATCTGCTTATCTTGAAAAAGAGACCAAATTTTCCAGTTTGAAATAAAAATGCTATTATCATGTACGCTATATTGTTCTAATTCAGATACGAGAGATAGGTAAGTTTATGCACAATGAATGCTGAAACTTTCACGATATCTATACAAGAAGAAACACAGACAGGGTACAGGCGTACAGCTAACAAAATAATGAAGAATTTCACCTGCAGAAAGACGTTTGACTCATTTGGTTCTCTTGTAGAGTTTATAGGTATATCATAATAAAAAATGAACACAATATCATGATAAAATTATTACCAAACATCAAGGGCTGTACGAAAGGAGCCACAAGAATTCTACCTATCATGACATTTGCGGGTCTCCTAGCAAGTTGCTTGTAAAAAGTTACTGATGTAGGCTTGTGCAAGACTTTCTCCAAGCTTTACTTGTGCTTCAGTGGTAAGATGCAGATTATCTTCGTTCAAGGGCAGACCAATTGCATCCACAGTTACAACATTCAGCAAGTTAATGCTAAGCTGAGCCTCCCTCACTTTTTCAATGTTCCTTTTATTCCCAGATGCGAGAGCAACCTGTTTAGTGCATACATAATCATGAGAGAAATGGTAATCTTCATAGCAAATAATATCACAGAAATGAAAATATGATCACTTGGCAAAGCAACCAGCATTTTTGTAAGAAAGAGTGAAATCAATTAGTGAAAGATTTAAGGTGTTAGATAAGAATATATTATTTAAGTAGTTTAAGAATCAACCATTCTTTTTACTTGAGGATATAAAATTGGTGAAATAAAATACACATGTTTTCATGTCTTGAATCACATCTTGTGGTTTATTTTCGTGAACCAATAACATCAATTTAAACTAATCTGATCAGTAGGGAAATGAAAATAGAAGTTAGTTTGGATATACCTATGATGTTAAAATACCTGATTGTAAATCCAAAAAAAATTACAATTATGCATATTAATGGCTTGAGAAAGTAAGCAATTACTACACAGCTGCCTGCCTGTACGTTTTTCAAACTGAAACAAGACAAACAATTGTATGCTTCCTTGTCATCCATCTACAACCAATGTGCATTCACAACTCCATCTTTTATTTTTTAAATTCTGATTCTTTTTGCTTATATAGTGGTCTATTTTTCATATTATGCCAATAACCAGACTGTGCCACGGTGTCAGGTCCGAGTGAGTCAAACCGTGCCATGTCATGACTGAATCCACGTAACCCAGGATAAGGAACTAAAACTATACAGTTTTAGAGTTGAAGGAATAGGTTTTCCTGGAATTATAGTTGAGGGACCAAAATTATACTTTTCACTGGCTGCAACAACCTCCATAAGAGATTAGGCTAGACGTGTATTGTTCATCTCGATTGGCTTCACAGCTGGTGTTTGGCCAAGGTGTCCCGCTTCTTGCATTATGCTTGCTTCTCCTCTTAATATAAACATGTGCAAATATTGTTTACGCATGTCTCAAACTTGTTCCAAGAACGGGTATCTTAATCGTATAAGTAGAGCCACTTACTTGGCCTAATGCTGCATACAGAACACCATGTATGAATTTTAATCATATATAACTAAATAGTTAATCCTCACTAACCTATTTATCTCCACATGCACACATGCCACCATGCATGAAAAAGACCCACCTCAATAATTAATACACTAAATCATATATTCATATTCCATACAACAAAATGCATCAAAATACATTGCTATAATTTCCCGTAGCAAACGTGTGCGGTATCATCTAGTTAATTAAGTCTGTGTCTGCTGTGTCTGCCCATCAGAAAAAAAAAGGAATCATGCTGCATTACTCATGCAGGACTGTAATTAAGTAGTCCTAAAAATTTCGCATATGATTGCTCTCTCTGTTCAGAAACATAGGACACATTTTGACTCTTCAACTACAGCGTTGAACAAAAGTTAGTTCATTAATAAAGTTTGTATTCAAAAGTATTTTGTTATGGTTACTATTTTGTAGTACTAGTTAACAAAACATTGGGCAAAAATTATGGTGAAGTTTGAGCATAGACAATCAAATTTTCTGAATGGAAACAGTAATACTTCATCTTCACGTGCATTGAACAATAGTTATCTGCCCGAGTCCCCCACTCGGGCGACTCGGGCGGAGACCCTAAACCTAGCCGCCAGGCCGCCTCCACCCCCGTCCTCCCTCCATAGCCGCCGGGCGAAGCCCCGGGCGGCCGACGGCGGTGGCAGAGGTCCTCTTCCTTCCCGGGTCGGGATCGAGTGAGGCGGGTCACACAATGGCGCCGGGGCGCTTCTCCCGGATCTGGGTCGCGGCTGCTCGCCTCCGGCGGAGCTGCAGGGCGACGTGGTGGTGGGCAGAGGTGGCGGAGCTGCAGGGCGACGTGGAAGAGCTTGTGGTGCTGGCTGCTCGGCGCGTCTGCGTGGTCACGACGGCCATGGCTGCGGTCGCCGGCAGCTCGGCGGTTCGGCGGCGGCGGCGACGTTCGGCCTGGATCCCGAGGCGGCGGCCCTCGACGGTGGCAGCAGGTGAAGCTAGGGCTTCCTGCGGCGGCATGGCGTGGTGCTATCCCTGTCCAAGGCGGATCTGCGCCGGTGATCTGGTGGCTTTGGCTTCGGATTGGTTCGGATCAAAGACGGTGACGAGCGTGCGGGATCCCTCTCAGTGGCTCTCGCGGTTTGGCGAGGTGGGATGGCGGCCCTCCTCCCAGACTCCAGTGGTGGCATACACAGGTAGTGGCCGCCTGGCCGGTGTGCCAGGGCTCCCACGGTGGCAGTGCTGCTGTGGATAGTCGTCGAATCTGGACGGCTAGATCTGGGGCTTTGAAGGCGGTCTGGACGGTGCACAAGTTGTCAGTTGGATTTTCTTGGGACAGACCCTTAGCGTCGTTTCCTTCATGAAGGCATCATCGAGGTGAAGCTCCCAACTCCTCCTGCTACCTCCCGGTGAAATCCTTGATCAGTCGATCGGATGATGGGGTGCTCTTGTGTTGCTCCCTCCTTGGGGGCATCATTCTTGGAGGTGTACATTGGCTCGAGGACCAGTGGACGGTTTTAGCGATGGAGCGGCGTTACATGTCACGCTTCGACGGTGTGGAGTCTCGGCGGCGTGGCGTGGTAGGGTCTCGGCGACGGATGTGTGATAATGGGCGCGAGTAGGGTGGTGGCGTTGTCTAGCACCGTGGTGGCGTTGACGGCAGGCCTGACAAGGTCGATGTGTTAGTACCTGCTCTGAAGATGGACCGGTGGAAGACAGCGGCGCGTCTGAGACTAAGAGTGCACCGGACGGGTGTGTGCCCTAGACCCGGCAATGTGGCTTGGTTGGGGCCTCCGGCTTTAGATGTTAGGCTTTGGTGCGAGGTCTATTTGGTATTTGACTCGGACAATCGACACCCCTTCATCAAGTGGATAGGAGTAGCGACAGATGTTGCCAAGATGGTTGCTTCAGATTTACTGATGTATTACTCCCTCCGTCCGTAAATATTTGTCATCAAAATGGATAAAAAGGGATGTGTCTAGAACTAAAATAGTCTAGATACATCCCCTTTTATCCATTTTGGTGACAAATATTTCTGGACGGAGGGAGTACTTTATAAGGTCTTTGTGAATAATTAATAAAATGGTTGCACGCATCTCTTAGAGGCCGGGGTCATCCTCCTTTAAAAAAAAAATCTTCACGTGCATTATTATTTTTCATAAAATTAATATTCATTTGTCCAAAATTGCTAGCCTGTATGAATGCCCAGATTGATGACCAGTTCAGTTTCTATAAACTTCAGTTCACAACAGCCATGCCAAAAATGAAGACAGATTACACTATATACCGAGCGCGGCCATCACCTGAATGAATGGTAGATGCGGCATCCCAAGATCTGCCCTGATATTTGCTATCAGCCTCTCCACGTTCCCCTGGTACGCCGCCGTTTCGGCATCGGACTCTGCATCGCTCTCCCCCTGGTACCACAACACGGCCTCGATCTCGCCGTACTCGGTCGCGGCGCGCGCGCGCCGCACCATCTGCTCGTACAGGTGCTCCCCGCGGGCCCACTCCCGGATGGCCGTGCCGCCGACGGCGCACGGTACGAGCCTGACCCCGGCGGTGCCTGGGGGCTGTAGCCGCGGGAGAATGGCGCGGGCGAAGGCCATCCCGGGGCCGACGCCGCAGGTCTTGGTCGTGTCGATGTCGGCGTGCAGCGGCTCGCGGGCCTCTTCCCATGCGAGCGCGGCGGAGAGGCGGAGGATGGAGGGGTCCGGCGCGCACTCCAGCGGCACGACCCCGTCCCACCGTCGGTGGTGCACGCCGCCGCGGCCGGCCATGTTGCTCTGCCCTGAGAGAAGGAAGATGCGCATGACTGCGGGAGCAGCGGGGCGGCAGCGGTGAGGAAAGTGTGAAGAAGAGAAGACTGCGGCTTCAAGCGTTAGTTGCAAGTTGTTTACATTAGACGTTTTTTTTTTCTCGAATATGCACGAGTGTGCATATTATTATATATTAAAGAAGAAAGGCAAAGAGTGCCTCCACCATAGTTACAAGGTTCATATTACAACACTCCTAATCCTCACTACTAGCCCACCGTTCAAGCCGAAGGAAGAAGGGGTCCATGTCTCTCTTAAACTTGCCGGCAATAGACCACATTCTTCCTTCCGACCTTACTCTACCTAGTAGTACGCCTAACGAAGGTGATGCCCCATCAAACACAATAGCATTGCGATGCTTCCACAACTCCCACAATGTCAGCAAGAAAACCGTATGAAGATCCTTCTTGTGCCAGCCGTTTGTCCCATGCTTCTCCGCAAGCCAGATGGCTAAGGAATCGTGTGCAGTCGGAGTCCAGTCCAGCATGCCCAGCGCCTCACATACTGCAGCCCACGCTGACCTGGCAAAGACGCACGTCAGTAGCACATGATCAATCGTTTCGTCCTCCTGGTCGCATAAGGGGCATGCATCTTGGTGTGGGAGGCCTCTCCTCGCCAGTCTATCAGAGGTCCAACACCTGTTTCTTAAGGCAAGCCAAGCAAAGAACTTGTAGGTAGCTGGGGCGTGAGACTTCCATGTCAGCTCTGCCATAGGCTCTACCGTCCGTCCCAGAATTTTGCCGCATAAGCCGAGCGCACCGAGAAACGGCCGTTGGTCTCCCATGACCAACCGACCAAGTCCGGCCCATCTGCCTGCTGCTCCCACGTGCTTACTTTGATCCAAAGCTGTAGGTACTCCTGCAATGCTCCCTCACCAATATTCGGGCCAACATCCGATGCCCAAGACCCATTTTATACAGCTTGGGCGACTGATCTCGTCAATCTGGTCCGCCTTGGGATCATACCATATATTGTTGGAGCAATCTCTTGTATCCGCAAACCATCGATCCAACGATCCTCCCAAAAAAGCGTATGGAGACCACAATTTGCTTCGCTCCTCATAGCCGCCTGGACAAGTAACTTAGCTTCTTTGGGGATCTTGATTTTGAACTCGCTCCAAGGTCTACTCGTGTCCATTCTTGTGAGCCATGCCCACCTGGCTTGCATGGCCACATTCAGCCATCTAAGGTTAGGTATCCCTAGGCCACCAGCCCACTTCGGCGCACACACCGAATCCCAAGCAACCGCACAGTTCCCTCCGTTAGCTTCCGCTCTTCTGCACCATAGGAAGCCTCTACACACCTTGTTCATCGCCGCAATCGTCTTCTTTCGTAAGTCGAGCGCCATCATGGCGTGGATGGGCATGGCACAGAGCACAGACTTCACCAATGTAAGTCGTCCACTCTTCGGCATTAGAGCCGCTTTCCACTTAGGCAGACAATTTGCCATCTGATCAACTAGAAACTGTAATTGTGCCGCGGACTGCTTCCTCAAGGTCAGCGGCAGCCCAAGGTACTTATTGGAAAAGCCCCCCTCGGGCATCCCAGCCGATGGCACACCGTACCTACTTCCTGATCATTGCATCTTATCGATAGTGCCACCGATTTGACCATGTTTATCCTCAAGCCCGAAGCCTCTCCAAACATTTCCAGAATGTTCTTGCATATGTCTAGCTCCGTGGACTTGGGCTTGATGAACACCACCACATCATCAGCAAATATAGACAAGCGCTGCCTCATACCTGTATGCGCCAAGGGCTCCAACACACCACTAGTCGTGGCCCTCTGAAACAACCTTTGCAACGGTTCCATAGTAAGAATGAATAGCATCGGCAATATCGGATCCCCTTGTCACAGCCCCTTGCAGTTATAAATGGTGTCACCGGGGTCTCCATTTACCATGACTTTGGTGGTGGATGTTGAAAGGATTCCACAGATCCAGGATCTCCACCGAGGGCCAAACCCCATTTGTTGCATCACCTCAAGCAAAAACGGCCACTGCACCGAATCGAAGGCCTTCGAAATATCTAGCTTTAGAAGCACCGAGGGCATCCTTAGGGCATTCGGCCTTCGGGCCATACTTTGAACCAACATGAAGTTGTCATGCAGCGATCGGCCTTTCACAAAAGCGCTCTGGTGGTTTCCAACCAACTGCGGAAGGTGCACCACCAAGCGGCAAGCAAGCACCTTCTCAAAAATTTTGATAGCCCCATGCACGAGGTTGATCGGCCTGAAGTCACCCACGTCCAAAGCACCGTCCATCTTGGGCAATAATGTTACCAAAGATTTGTTGATAGCCGCCAATCCCCTCATGTCTCCATTGTAGAAGCAATCCATGGCCTTCATGAAATCTACCTTAATAATGTTCCAACACTTGGCATAGAAACGGCCCGTGAACCCATCCGGCCCTGGCGCCCTATCCGGGGGCATATCCTTAATCACGCTTTCCACTTCTTCCATAGTGAAAGCCACCTCCAACTGTGATAGGTCCAGATGCGGCAGGTCTAGCTCCTGTAGGTTTAGTGTGTAACTCCGCGGCTCCACGGTGCCAAAAGCCCTGCCGTAGTGCGCATCCACCGCGGACGCCACCTCTTCCTGCCCTGAGTGAATAGCCCCGTTGTATTTCACCGATTTGAGGAAATTCTTCTGCTGCCTGTGACTTGCTTGTTGATGGAAAAGCCTCGTGCTCCCATCCCCTTCTCGGAGCTGCAGTAGCCTGGAGCGTTGTCTTGCAATAGTTCTCTCCAGTGAGCATAGCCCTAACAGCTTCCTCTTTAAGCGTCGCCTCAGATCCCTCTCTGCGTCCGCTAGCTGTCTTGATTCCATGGCGACGTCTAGCTGCTTTATCACCTCCAATGCAATGGATATCTGTAACTTTACATTACCAATCCAACGGTTGCTCCACTTCTGAAGGCTAACCGCCGTGGCCCTCAGCTTGTTCTGGAGCGTAAGATAGTCGTTCGAGGCCACAGGGGTGGAGTCCCAAGCCGCCTGTACTGTTTCCATGAATCCCTCCGCCTTAACCCAGAAAGCCTCAAATTTGAACCTTTTCCTCGTCATAATCTCCAAGTTCATATCGAGAAGCAGTGGGCAGTGATCCGATACTGCCGTACCCAGCGCAGAAAGGAAACATGATGGGAATGCTTCATCCCATTCATTGGAGACAAAGACATGATCGATTTTCTCTAGTGTTGCGTTCTGCCTCTCGTTGGACCAAGTGTATCGCCGCCCATTCAGGTATAACTCCTTCAGTTCTAGCATGTTCAGCTTAGTTCTGAACCGCCTTAACATCCTCCGATTAATCAAATCATTGTTCTTGTCCTCCTGCCCAACTATGAGATTAAAGTCTCCAGCAACTAGCCAAGGCCCCGCGTGCAGGTCCCGTATATCCACCAGGTCTTGCAGGAACTCAAGTTTGTCGGCCTCCTCCTGGGGGCCGTAGAGACATGTCAACCACTAGGCTTGTTCATCCTCCGGGCACTTGACCAGTGCCGTCAACGTATGATTTGTGTAGTGCGGGTTGGACAAGTGAGTAATAGATTCATCCCACGCCACCAAGATCCCACCGCGTGTTCCCAATACCGGTAAGTAGAAGAACTTCTCATATTTATTACCAAGGCATTGGCGCACAATGCTTGCTGATACATCATGCAATTTCGTCTCTTGTAGACATACAATGGCCGGATTGGCCGATGTCACCACCTGAAATAGAGCGTTCCTCCTAGCCGGAGCATTAAGCCCACGGACATTCCACACCAACATCTTAAGGGGTTGTGCATTCATTTGCGGTGCCCACAACGACCCCGCGTAGCAGAGCGGGCCACTAGGCCACGACCGGCCCGTCGATCCACGGTTCCTGGGGCGATTCCCATCCAAACAACGCCAGCACAGCCGCAATGTGCGCGTCCGAGAGCGGGCATGAGAAAAGGTCCACGTACATCCGAAGGGCATCCTCCGAAATAGCCTCTCCCTCATGTGCCAAGCACAACTTCCTGATGAGCACTTGTTGCGGCTTGGATGCCGCATGTTTGGCAATCCTGGCACGCCTCCTAGGCGTGACTTCGATCCTCTGCTTCTTCCTTGCCTGACGGCAGGTGTGGGCAACATTCCTTCTATTCGGCCTGGGCAGGATCGAAGACAAGGGTTGGCGAACACCAGCACAAAATGCCCCCACGTCTACGTGAAACTCGTCCCCCACCCCTGCCCGCATGGGAACGGCGCTGCATGGCCTCGGATCCATCGCATGGCCAGGCTCCTCCTCAGGTGGGTCCTCATCCACCCCATTGGTCGGACAGTGTGGCCTGCATGCCAGCTGGTTGGCCATATGGCCCACAGCGTCCTCGGGCTGGCCCGCGTCAGGCGCCTGCCTAACCATACACGGCCTCGGGTCCCGCAGCGGGCTTGCATCCCCAGAGGAGTGGCTGACCTGGAAAGTGTCCCAGGGCTCCACCTGCATGGCGCAATCCTCCACATCCTGTTGCATCGACAGGAGTTCCTGATTCTCCTCAGTCCCGAAGCTTGCCAAATCTTCGTCCATCATATCCTGCAGGAGGAAGGGGATTTGAACCAATCCGATCTGCACTGATCCGTGCACATTCCGGCCTCCATTGGGCACCCGGACCGAGGCGGCGGCCCCACTCCCCTGCGTCCCAGCAGCTTCATCCACCTCCTTCTGTCGCCACCTGATTAGCTGCACCGATGGTGGTGAGCACGCAGTCTTCATGGACCCCATCGCTGTCGGGGCCGGGCAGGACGCCTCGCGTGACAGGGAACAGCTGGCCCCCAACACGCCGGGCCCCAAGATTGGCTGAACGACCGGGCCCGTGGGGACACGCATGGCGTCAGCCACGCGGCTGATGCTGACCAACCCGGCATCCATCCGCATCGTTTGACCGCGGTTGCACGCACCCCTCGGCGGCAACGCCGCCGCCGCCGTAGACGACCCGGCCGTGCTCGCGAATCACCACCATGGCCACCCGTACGCCGAGCGCGACCACCCTGTCCACCTTGACCACCATGGTCTCCAGGCGTTGGATCGTCATTCCCAGTGGGTGGCGATGGAGGTGGAGGCGGCGGCGGCGCCGGCCGCCCCTCCATAGCCTCGTCGTCCACCAACGGGTCCGCCAACACCTTGATGTCGATAGGATACGAGAGTGCCGTAGTGCACCGTCCCACAGTCAATCGCCGTCCTTCCTCCACAGCCCAAAGTGTTCGCCGGGGTTCGTCGATGAAGAGCAAGCGCCGCCTAGGAATCCGCTGTGGACGGTCTGTGCGCAGCCAGACCCGGAAGTCCGCCATGTCCGCACGACTTGCGGTGTCTTCGTCCACCCCCACAACGTATCCTAAGCCACGCAAGACCACACTCGCCGTCCTCTGGCTCCAGGCATGTGCCGGCACCCCTCGCAGAGAGATCGGGACGAGGAAGGGCAGGGATGCCGCCGTGGCCTGCGACTGGCGAATCCAGGGCCGCAAGGAGAGCTCGAACCATGAGGAACTCGCCCGGCCATCACGCACCATCCGATCCCGGAGACCACCCTCCTGGCAGAGCACCAGGAAATCCTCCGGATAGTAACGTCGAATGGACATCTCTGTCGGGCCGACGCTGAATGCCGCATGTAGAGCACACGCCGCCGAGTCCACGTCCACCGAAGGCCTGGTGCCGGTCACAGTGACAAGCACAGCTCTCGCCAGCTCCGCCTCCAGCCGCCGCGTGTATTCCGCCGCCTCCAAGAAGCAGACTTCCAACGGCTCCGGCTCCGGACGAGGCGGCGTGGCCTCCAGGGAGCCGAAAGGTGCCGTGAATTCAGGTGAAGCCCGTCTCACCGACGATGCCACAGGAGGCCCCTGCACCACATGACTCCACAAGCGCACCACGCCCGGTGGAGGTGGCCCCGGCGACGGAGGAGGTAAGACCGAGGGCGAGCGATGTGGCGAGGCCGACGGCGAGGGCGCATCCACAGCTGCCCGAAGACGGAGCGCCGGAGGCAGGCGCGGCTGCTGCTCCACCGGAGACGGACTGCGCGACCA
Organism: Triticum timopheevii; assembly: GCA_963921465.1. Classification (NCBI taxonomy): domain Eukaryota; kingdom Viridiplantae; phylum Streptophyta; class Magnoliopsida; order Poales; family Poaceae; genus Triticum; species Triticum timopheevii. The sequence goes on from OY997264.1 coordinate 355,379,245, forward strand.
AGTGCACCCGCGCGAGGTATGGCCGGCACCGCGGCAACGGACGCAGAACGTGGGGTTGGTGCACTCCCTAGAGATATGGCCCTCACTGCCACAGTTATAGCAGCAGCCATACAACTCAGCCGGCAGCTTGGAGGTAGGCGGCGGGCGGGCGGCAGTGAGCACGCGCGGCTCACCAGCCGGGCGGCGACGCCTCGGACGCGAGACGCGGACAGGCGGGGCACGCGGGCGGCGGCCCACCTTGGTCTGCCAGCCCCCAACCCCCGACAAAGGAGCCGGAGCGCGCGAGGAGCCAGCCCCGCCCTGGACCACCGGGCCGAAGGGAGTGCCCAAGATCTCCGGGACGATGACCGTGGACCTGAGCCCCGCAGCTGCGCCGGAGGAGGGGAGATCCACGCGGAAGGCACGCGGGGCGGGGAGGGCATAGGGGCCCGGGGCGGAGAGGGGGAAGCCGCCGACCCGGACGAGAACGACCCCGAGAGAGAGACCTTAGAGGCCATGGCGCTGCGGGAGGGTGGGCGCCGCCTCCGGGGTGGAGCGCGACGCTTGTGGTGGCCGCCGGCGCTGGAGTGACGGCCGGCGCAGAGCGCAGGAGCGCAGGGGCGGAGCGCAAGGGGGGAGTGGTTGGGGCGGATGAATAAAAGGCAGTAAATGAGCTGCGTTACATTAGACGTGAAACTGTCCGAAATGACCAACTGTTAACATTTCAGCACTCAGTTCCAATCTAACCATACAGGCCGTGTTTGAATACTCTAACTCGGTTAGAGGTTAGAGTTAGATTCTAATCCTCAACTAACCCTGAACAACTCTAACCAAGGTGGTGTTTGGATGAAAGGGTTAGATTGCCAATAAATAAACTTTCTCAATCATTTGGCTCCTTTAGAGCCGGATTTGGTGTGGCCGTGCTCTTTTGTGGCCTCCTCCCACTCACAAATGACATAAAAACAATTCATCTTTACAAATCAAGTATACAAAACATGATAAAAAAATTGTCCATACAAATGAGACGTCTCACTTAAACATACAAGTCCTCAGTCAAGTTTGACAAAATAAAATTATATTCCATGAAACAGCGCATTAGCTAACTCATCACGGAAGGCGTTCATGTTGATATCTTCAGCAAGAGGTTCGTCTTCTGGCCCTGTAGATGCATAAGAACTAGGCATTGGGTTATAATTTTCATCAGCATCACACGAAGCAAATTCCCTATCCGCAATTCTGCTCTTTCGAATGAAATTATGAAGAACCATGCAAGCAACAATAATTCTAGATTGCTTGTCCTCTCGAAATTTCCGGCGGAGGACGAACAGGAGGGGGTGACAGGTGCGGCGGCCGGCAGACGGGGTGACATGTGCATCGACGTCGTAGGGATGGAGGCGGGACGGAGGCTACTGGGGCGGCGGTCGGCGTCGGGATGGAGGCGGACGGGGCCCAACGGAGGCGACGGGGGCGGCGGCCGGCTGCGGGATGGGGCGTACGGGGCAGGACGGGGCCAGACGGATGCGGCGGGAGCGGCGGGGGCGGTGCCACCGGGCGGCGGCCGGCGGCGGGATGGGGCCGAACGGAGGCGACAGGGGCGGGGGCCGGCGGCAGGATGGGGCCGGGGGCGGCGGGAGCGGCCAGACTAGGGCACCGAGGGCGGGGTGATGGGGGCGGGCCGAATGGATGAGGTGCGGGGACGGGGAAACTGGATCAGGTGCGGCTGGTGGCTGACAAAAAAAATCTTTTCTATGGGTCCCAGCAAGACTAACTCTAATATGCACCTTCCCATCGGGTTGGATTTCTTGGCTGGGTTAGAGCAGCTAACCCTATTCTAACCCACCTGTTTGGATACTTCAGGGTTAGTTCAACCCCAACTAACTAAATATAACTCTAACTCTAGCATCCAAATAGGGCCACAGACATTTCAGCACACAACTCATACAACAATCTAGAATCTCAGGAAAAAACTGACGGTTGATTCTGGTGGCAGGTGATTCTGTCGGAAGTTTCCAGAATCTGATTCTTTAGAATCATGGCGAAAAGAATTGGCCCTTAGGGCATCTTCAACGGCAACTCGCAAAAAACCTTCCGCATCTGTCCACGGATAAGTGATCAGTCTGCGGACACGAATGCGAAAGGCAGTCATCCAACGCTAGCAGCATACATTTCAAACCACATTTTAACTAACCGGACGAAATTCATCCAAATCGGCCGATATTCATCGAAGTTCGGATAGAAAATAGCACAAATCATCTACACATAACATGCAAATTAAGTCTATTACAACAAGGTCTCAAATTCGTGGATGTCCAACAAATTTTTTAGGAACGGATCATGTCCTCCCACACATACTTCCCTTCAGCTTCATCTAGCAGTGTGTGCACGTAAATGGACGTCCTGCTGACCTGTGGTACAGCACGGCAGCGTGTGCGGGCTACATATAATGTGTAAATCAACATTGAATGAATAAATCAATCAACAAGTTTAGCAAGATGAAGTAAAACTTACGATCTCCTCCATGCCCGCGTGCAATGGTCACCTTGCCTCGAGTTGCCTGATCAAGTTGCAGTACTTTATGACACTGACCTGGATAGCGTACTAGGGATACGACAACGACCTCACGTTGCGTGGTCGCATGATGTACATGTCGTAGGGCGTAATGTGCTTTCTTGTGTGAAATGTTTCATGCACTTGCTCCCAGAAGGGTGGCCCTCTAGTCTTGCCTATGAAATCCACGGATACGGTCAACCACGCATCGCACAACAACAAATCCTCCATGGTCGAATAGCTCACCATCCTTCGTACTCTAAAAAATGACATAACATTTGAAAATAAGCTCAATGGCATTTGACTGAACACCTACCGGCGTGGTGTCCGCCATGGAGGTCATCAAGAGGGGCAGAGTGTGCATGGGTACAAATAGCTCCAGGGCTGAAAGCTCCGTCTGAATAGTGAGCGGGCGCGTCGATGCTGCTTGCGGACGCCCGACAGTGCGTGTGGCGGCCGGAGATGAACAACAACGACGGCGGAGGTGGAGGGTGCAGATGCAAAGCAAGGGGAGAAGGGGCGGAGTGGAAGGAAATGGGACCGGGAGGGGGGATTGGGTGGGCCGGGGTGTCGGAGTGTTGAGATCTATGATAGGGTGTGTCGGCTGCAGATTAAAAAAATTCTACGAGCAGAACAACCAAGAACATGCTACAAGAGATGGATCACATATCATTACCACTAGATGCGAAGTGCCATGCAGCGGAAGTAGAATTGGGGCAGCGCGTCTCCGGAGTTGTCTCCTCCTCGTCGATCTCCCACGTAGCCGATCAGATCCCACGAATAGGTTTGCTGGAGTGGCGCAGGTGCACCACCACTAATGGTATCTACGCATGCAGGAGGAACATCGTGTGGCAGACTGCTCGGTCCGATCACACAACCGGCGGCAAGTGGAGGTAGCTAGTTGCAACACATGCAAAGCCCTAGTGACGGCACCAAGTGATCAACCAAATGAGTGTGCCGCACCCCCACTATATATAGGAATCCGTCACAGGCTCAACAATTGGGCCTCGCACGGATCCTAAAGCCCAAAGTCTTTTCGGTCTGGATCGGAGTTTGAGTAGGATTACATCTTACTCGTGGAGTCGGATCAGGCATCATAGGTTCCTTCCCTTAAGCGCGCGACCCCTTAGGTTCTCATTCACTTGGTCGCGAGTCAGATCACATCCGGCTCGTCTAGTCGGGAGCGGCCTCTAGTAAAGCATGCCGACTCCAAGTGTCCGATGAAGCTGGTTAGGCGAACCTGTACAACGTGTCACACTTCTATTCCCTTTGCCACACGATATATGTTGTCGGGCTCAAGGCGAGTCTGTCATCTTTGTGCTAGCCCGACCTGTTTCTTGTTCTAGTGATGCCGACCACAAACCGGATTATCTCATAATCCTTGTCGCATGGCCATGCTTATCTTAGTCGGATCACACAAGGGGTCCATAGTATATATATCCTGATCGGAGGGGTAAATTCCATCTTGCTCAACCATGTATCGCAACATGGGTCTGGACAAGCCAGAAACCTACCTTTGTAACTACCCAGTCACGGAGTAGCGTTTAGTCAGCCCAAAGAAGGTCTGTCACCATACCGAGTACATGCGCCAGCTCAGGTCTTAGGACATAGAACGTATCTTGTACTAGAGACGCATAGATGACATATCGCTACGTCTCATAGGTGGGTCTGTCCGACTCAGACCTTATCTTGACTCGGATCCGACTACGTCGAATCCGACCAGATCCTTCCAAGTCCATATTATCTGGTTAGCATCCAATGCTCCATGGCTAGTGAGACCGAGCCATCCACCGTGTCATATGCTAGTCTAGTCGGCTGTGCGTTCACACAGCCCTTTCGACTAGGGACCTTTTAGGACAGTCATCATACAATGCATAGTCCCACAAACAAGTCACGTACTTGTTGATACACATCACTGATAATGTCCAAGGACTATATTTATTCATAAACACATAGGAAATATCATCATACATGATTGCCTCTAGGGCATATCTCCAACACGGAGTCCAGCGTTTCGGGTGTCCGGACTCCTGCAAACCCCCAACCTTTTGTCTCCAATTTGCGGGAGAAATCGCGTTCGGACCGTCCCGCGGACCGATACAGGTCAGCGTTGTGCCTTTCGTGGTTCGGACAACACGATTCAGACGATTGCGGGAGGTTTACGGGTCCGCCTTGGAGATGCCCTTAGTTTGGAGAGGAAGTTCGTGATGCATTTGTAAGGAAAACTTCAAAGCACGACTCATTTGGTCTGTGTGTGCCCGTTTAAATGGACAGAATCGTGGCCTAACGCGGCGACCCAAACAGTCAGGCGCACATTTTTTGTCCGTCTATGACCTTCTGACTCAAATTTGGGCACAATTTGGGTTGACGCGGGCACAAAGCAGAGGCACGCGATGCTCTTCTTGTCCTCCCCCTGCCTACCCGTCGATGTCTCATAGGCTATTTCCCCCTCTCCCACACCAGACACCCTCCACCCCTCGCCGACCGCCCACTTTCCAACGCTCGAACGCTGCCCAAGCCGTCGTCAGCATCCACACCCTCCCCTCGCCTCACCACCACATCAAGAGGCAGTTCTTGCCGGAGTTGGTGGCCTCTTCTTGCCACCGCCGGTCCATGAGAAACCACAACCACCGGCACCACCCATCTTCTCTAGTACCACCGGCCTTGCGCTCCACAGTCGCCTATCATCATCCTCTCTGCTTCGATAGACCTGCTGCTTGTACGGGGAGGCCTAGCTGCTCTTCACCAGCTGCATCTCCACCAAGACCGCAAGTTGTTCAATGCTTTGCCCACAAGGTGCAATGGATAGTGGGAATGAGTTTTTTTTCAATAACTTCATTTGTTCGCCAGACGATTCATCGTCGGATGATGAGGAAACTTGTTCTTGTGGCTTTGGTCGTCAATGAACACATAGCTAGGCCGGGGTACAGGGGATAAATTTCGACCATTCTCCGGTGTTGAACGGCAATAGAGAGAGCGGCCATTGCCTACTATTTGCCGATTACTTTCAGTACACGTTCCCACTGTTCAATCCCAAACTTTTCCAGTGGAGCTTCAGGGTGGCTAGACATGTGTTCAGTCGTATTCGGGAGGGAGTTGTAGCATATCATAATTACTTTGAGTGCAAGGAGGATGCCCTTGGAAAGATTGGCTTCTCCTCTTATCATAATTACACTGCGGATATTCGTATACTTGCATACAGAAATCCTGGTGATCGTGTGGATTACGTCCGCATGAGTGAGTCCACACGTCTCGCATCATTGTACAAGTTCTGCAAGATTGTGGTAGCAGTGTTTGGCACGGAGTACCTAAGAAATCCAAATGTTGCGGATATAACCCGTCTGTTGGTGATCAATGTGAAGGAAATATGCCCTAGAGGCAATAATAAAGTTATTATTTATTTCCTTATTTCATGATAAATGTTTATTATTCATTCTAGAATTGTATTAATCGGAAACTTAGTACATGTGTGAATACATAGACAAACATAGTGTCACTAGTATGCCTCTACTTGACTAGCTTGTTAAACAAAGATGGTTAAGTTTCCTAACCATAGACATGAGTTGTCATTTGATTAACGGGATCACATCATTAGGAGAATGATGTGACTGACTTGACCCATTCCGTTAGCTTAGCACTTGATCGTTTAGTATGTTGCTATTGCTTTCTTCATGACTTATACATGTTCCTATGACTATGAGATTATGCAACTCCCGTTTACCGGAGAAACACTTTGTGTGCTACCAAACATCACAACGTAACTGGGTGATTATAAAGGAGCTCTACAGGTGTCTCCGAAGGTACATGTTGAGTTGGCATATTTCAAGATTAGGATTTGTCACTCCGATTGTCGGAGAGGTATCTTTGGGCCCTCTCGATAATGCACATCACTATAAGCGCAAGCAATGTGATTAATGATTTAGTTGCGGGATGATGCATTACATAACGAGTAAAGAGACTTGCCGGTAATGAGATTGAACTAGGTATTGAGGTACCGACGATCGAATCTCGGGCAAGTAACATACCGATGACAAAAGGAACAACGTATGTAGTTATGCGGTTTGACCGATAAAGATCTTCGTAGAATATGTAGGAGCCAATATGAGCATCCAGGTTCCTCTATTGGTTATTGACCGGAAACGTGTCTCAGTCATGTCTACATAGTTTTCGAACCCGTAGGGTCCGCACGCTTAAAGTTCGGTAACGATTTGTATTATGAGTTTATGTGTATTGATGTACTGAAGGTAGTTCGGAGTCCCGGATGAGATCGGTGACATGATGAGGAGTCTCGAAATGGTCAATACGTAAAGATCGATATATTGGACGACTATATTCAGACATCGGAAAGGTTCCGAGTGATTCAGGTATTTATCGGAATACTGGAGAGTTACGGGAATTCACCGGTGAGTATATGGGCCTTATTGGGCCATACGGGAATAGAGGAGAGAGGCAAAAAGGAAGGAGGCGCCCCCCCTCTGGTCCGATTTGGACAAGGGGTGCAGCCCCCTTTTCCTTCTTCCTCTCCCCCTCTTTCCTTCTTTCCTACTCCAACAAGGAACCTTGGAGCGCCCTCCTCCTAGGTCGGCCGCCTCCCCCTTGCTCCTTTATATACGGGGGAAGGGGGCACCTCTAGACACAACAATTGATCTCTTGATCTCTTAGCCGTGTGCGGTGCCCCCTCCACCATACTCCACCTCGGTAATATCGTAGCGGTGCTTAGGCGAAGCCCTGCGTTGGTAGCATCATCAACACCGTCATCACGCCGTTGTGCTGACGGAACTCTCCCGCAAAGCTCTGCTGGATTGGAGTTCGTGGGACATCATCGAGCTGAACGTGTGCTGAACTCAGAGGTGTCGTATGTTCGGTACTTGATCGGTCGGATCGTGAAGACGTACGACTACATCAACCGCGTTGTGCTAACGCTTCCGCTTTTGGTCTACGAGGGTATGTGGACAACACTCTCCCCTCTCGTTGCTATGCATCACCATGATCTTGCGTGTGCGTAGGAAATTTTTGAAATTACTACGTTCCCCAACAGTGGCATCTGAGCCAGGTTTATGCGTAGATGTTATATGCACAAGTAGAACACAAGTGAGTTGTGGGCGATACAAGTCATACTGCTTACCAGCATGTCATACTTTGGTTCGGCGGTATTGTTGGATGAAGCGGCCCGGACCGACATTACATGTACGCTTATGCGAGACTGGTTCTACCGACGTGCTTTGCACACAGGTGGCTGGCGGGTGTCAGTTTCTCCAACTTTAGCTGAACCAAGTGTGGCTACGCCCGGTCCTTGCGAAGGTTAAAACAACACTAACTTGACAAAATATCGTTGTGGTTTTGATGTGTAGGTAAGAACGGTTCTTGCTCAGCCCGTAGCAGCCACCTAAAACTTGCAACAACAAAGTAGAGGACGTCTAACTTGTTTTTGCAAGGCATGTTGTGATGTGATATGGTCAAGACGTGATGAGATATACGTTGTTGTATGAGATGATCATGTTTTGTTGAAGTTGTCGGCAAATGGCAGAAGCCTTATGGTTGTCTCTTTATTGCATAAGATGCAAGCGCCAAATAATTGCTTTACTTTATCGCTATGCGATAGCAATAGTTGCAAGAGCAATAGTTGGCGAAACGACCATGTGATGACACATTGATATAGATCAAGATGATGGAGATCATGGTGTCATGCCGGTGACGATGGAGATCATGACGATGCTTTGGAGATGGAGATCAAAGGCGCAAGATGATCATGGCCATATCATGTCACATATTTTGATTGCATATGATGTTTATCTTTTATACATCTTATTTTGCTTAGTTCAGCGATAGCTTTATAAGATGATCTCTCACTAAATTTCAAGGTATAAGTGTTCTCCCTGAGTATGCACCGTTGCGAAAGTTCTTCATGTTGAGACACCACGTGATGATCGGGTGTGATAGGATCTACGTTCAAATACGACGGGTGCAAAACAGTTGCACACGCAGAATACTCAGGTTAAACTTGATGAGCCTAGCATATACAGATATGACCTCGGAACACTGAGACCGAAAGGTCGAGCGTGAATCATATAGTAGATATGATCAACAAAGTGATGTTCACCATTGAAAACTACTCCATCTCACGTGATGATCGGACATGGTTTAGTTTGTTTGGATCACGTGATCACTTAGATGATTAGAGGGATGTATATCTAAGTGGGAATTCTTAAGTAATATGATTAATTGAACTTCAATTTATCATGAACTTAGTCCTGATAGTATTTTGCAAATAATGTTGTAGATCAATAGCTCGCGTTGTTGCTTCCCTATGTTTTATATCTGTTCCTAGAGAAAGCTAAGTTGAAAAATGATAGTAGCAATGATGCAGAGTAGGTTCGTAATCTGAGGTTTATCCTCATTGCTGCATAGAAGAATTATGTCCTTAATGTACTGCCAGGTGATAGATCTATTGCAGGAGCAGATGCAGATGTTATGAATGTTTGGCTAGCTCAATATGATGACTACTTGATAGTTTTTTGCACCATGCTTAACGACTTAGAATTGGGACTTCAGAGACGTTTTGAAAGTCATGGACCATATGAGATGTTCCAGGAGTTGAAGTTAATATTTCAAGCAAATACCCGAGTTGAGAGAGATGAAGTCTCCAACAAGTTCTATAGCTAAAAGATGGAGGAGAATTGCTCAATTAGTGAGCATGTGCTCAGATTGTCTGGGTACTACAATCGCTTGAATCAAGTGGGAGTTAATCTTCTAGATAAGATAATGATTGACAGAGTTCTCTAGTCACCATCACCAAGTTACTAGAACTTCGTGATGAACTATAGGATGCAAGGGATGATGAAAATGATTCCCGAGCTCTTCGTGATGTTGAAATCGACGAAGGTAGAAATCAAGAAAGAGCAGCAAGTGTTGATGATTGACAAGACCACTAGTTTCAAGAAAAGGGCAAATAAAACAAAGAGGGAACTTCAAATAGAATGGCAAGCAAGTTGTCACTCCCGTGAAGAAGCCCAAAGCTGGACCAAAGCCTGAAACTGAGTGCTTCTACTGCAAAGGAAATGGTCACTGTAAGTGGAAATTCCCTGAATATTTGGTGAATAAGTAGGATGGCAAAGTGAACAAAGGTATATTTGATATATAGGTTATTGATGTGTACCATACTAGCGTTTATAGTAGCCCCTAAGTATTTGATACTTGTTTGGTTGCTAAAAATTAGTAACCCGAAATAGGAGTTACAGAATAAACAGAGACTAGTTGAGGGTGAAGTGACGATGTGTGTTGGAAGTAGTTCCAAGATTGATATGATCATCATCGCACACTCCCAATACTTTCGGGATTAGTGTTAAACCTAAATAAATGTTATTTGGTATTTGTGTTGAGCATGAATATGATTTGATCATGTTTATTGCAATACGGTTATTCATTTAAAGTCAGAGAATAATTGTTGTTCTGTTTACGTGAATAAAACCTTCAATGGTCATACACCCAATGAAAATAGTTTGTTGGATCTCGATCATAGTGATACACATATTCATAATATTAATGCCAAAAGATGCAAAGTTAATAATGATAGTGCAACTTATTTGTGGCACTGCCGTTTGGGTCATATTGGTGTAAAGTGCATGAAGAAACTCCATAAAGATGGTTTTTCAGAATCACTTGGTTATGAATCATTTGATGCTTACGAACTGTGCCTTTTGGGCAAGATGACTAAAACTCCGTTCTCCGGAACAATGGAATGAGCTACTGACTTGTTGGAAATAATACATACCGATTTATGCGGTCCAATGAGTGTTGATGCTCGTGGCGAGTATCGTTATTTTCTAACCTTCATAGATGATTTGAGCAGATATGGGTATATCTACTTAATGAAACACAAGTCTGGAACATTTGACAAGTTCAAAGAATTTCAAAGTGAAGCGGAGAATCATCGTAACAAGAAAATAAAGTTTCTACGATCTGATCGTGGAGGAGAATATCTGAGTTACGAGTTTGGCCTTAATATAAAACAATGTGGAATAATTTCACAGCTCATGCCACCTGGAACACCACAACGTTATGGTGTGTCCGAACGTCGTAACCACCCTTTATTGGATATGGTGCGATCTATGATGTATCATACCGATTTACAACCATCATTTTGGGGTTATGCATTAGAGACAGCTGCATTCACTTTAAATCTGGCACCATCAAAATCCGTTGAGACGACGCCTTATTAACTGTGGTTTGGCAAGAAGCCAAAGTTGTCGTTTCTTAAAGTTTGGGGCTGCGATGCTTGTGTGAAAAGTTTCAACCTGTTAAGCTTGAACCCAAATCGGAGAAGTACGTTTTCATAGAATACCCAAAGGAAACTGTTGGGTACACCTTCTATCACAGATCCGAAGGCAAAATATTCATTGCTAAGATGGATCCTTTCTAGAGAAGGAGTTTCTCTCGAAAGAAGTGAGTGGGAGGAAAGTAGAACTTGATGAGGTAATTGTACCTGCTCTCTTATTGGAAAGTAGTTCATCACATAAACCGGTTCCTGTGACGCCTACACCAATTAGTGATGAAGCTAATGATATTGATCATGAAACTTCAGTTCAAGTTACTACCGAACCTTTTAGGTCAACCAGAGTAAGATCCGCACTAGAGTGGTACAGTAATCCTGTTCTGGAAGTCATGTTACTAGACCATGATGAACCTACGAACTATGAGGAAGCGATGATGAGCCCAGATTCCGCGAAATGGCTTGAAGGCCATGAAATCTGAGATGAGATCCATGTATGAGAACAAAGTGTGGACTTTGGTGGACTTGCCCGAATGGATCTTCAAGAGTAAGACGGACACTGATAGTAGTGTTACTATCTACAAAGCTCGACTTGTCGCAAAAAGTTTTTCGACAAGTTCAAGGAGTTGAATACGATGAGATTTTCTCACTCGTATCGATGCTTAAGTCGGTTCAAATCATGTTAGCAATTGCCACATTTTATGAAATCTGGCAAATGGATGTCAAAACTGCATTCCTTAATGGATTTATTAATGAAGAGTTGTATATGATGCAACCAGAAGGTTTTGTCAATCCTAAGGTGCTAACAGAATGTGCAAGCTCCAGTGATCCATCTATGGACTGGTGCAAGCATCTTGGAGTTGGAATATACGCTTTGATGAGTTGATCAAAGCATATGGTTTTATACAGACTTTTGGAGAAGCCTGTATTTACAAGAAAGTGAGTGGGAGCTCTGTAACATTTCTAAAACTATATGTAGATGACATATTGTTAATTGGAAATGATATAGAAATTCTGGATAGCATAAAAGGATACTTGAATAAGAGTTTTTCAAAGAAAGACCTCGGTGAAGCTGCTTACACATTGAGCATCAAGATCTATAGAGATAGATAAAGACGCTTGATAAGATTTTTCAATGAGCACATACCTTGATAAGATTTTGAAATAGTTCAAAATGGAACAGTCAAAGAAGGAGTGAAGTTGAGTAAGACTCAAAACCCGACCATGGCAGAAAATAGAAAAATAATGAAAAGTCATTCCCTATGCCTCAGTCATAGGTTCTATAAAGTATGCTATGTTGTGTACTAGATCTATTGTATACCTTGCTCTGAGTTTTGCAAGGGAGTACAATTTTTGATCTAGAAGTAGATCACTAGACATCGGTCAAGAATATCATTAGTAAGGACTAAGGAAATATTTCTCGATTATGGAGGTGATAAAAGAGCCCGTTGTAAAGAGTTACATCGGTGCAAGCTTTTCCACCGATCCAGATGGCTTTAAGTCTCAATCTAGATACATATTGAAAGTGGGAGCAATTAGCTAGAGTAGCTCTGTGCAGAGCATTGTAGACATAGAATATTTGCAAAATACATACGGCTTTGAATGTGACAGACCCGTTGACTAAACTTCTCTCACGAGCAAAACATGATCATACCTTAGTACTTTTTGGGTGTTAATCACATAGCGATGTGAACTAGATTATTGACTCTAGTAAACCCTTTGGGTGTTGATCACATGACGGTGTGAACTATGGGTATTAATCACATACAAATGTGAATATTGGTGTTAAATCACATGGCGATGTGAACTAGATTATTGACTCTAGTGCAAGTGGGAGACTGAAGGAAATATGCCCTAGAGGCAATAATAAAGTTATTTTTATTTCCTTATTTCATGATAAATGTTTATTATTCATGCTAGAATTGTATTAATCGAAAACTTAGTACATGTGTGAATACATAGACAAACATAGTGTCACTAGTATGCCTCTACTTGACTAGCTCGTTAAACAAAGATGGTTAAGTTTCCTAACCATAGACATGAGTTGTCATTTGATTAATGGGATCACATCATTAGGAGAATGATGTGACTGACTTGACCCATTCAGTTAGCTTAGCACTTGATAGTTTAGTATGTTGCTATTGCTTTCTTCATGACTTATACATGTTCCTATGACTATATGATTATGCAACTCCCGTTTACTGGAGAAACACTTTGTGTGCTACTAAACGTCACAACGTAACTGGGTGATTATAAAGGAGCTCTACAGGTGTCTCCGAAGATACATGTTGAGTTGGCGTATTTCGAGATTAGGATTTGTCACTCCGATTGTCGGAGAGGTATCTCTGGGCCCTCTCGGTAATGCACATCACTATAAGCCTTGCTAGCAATGTGACTAATGAGTTAGTTGCGGGATGATGCATTACATAACGAGTAAAGAGAGTTGCCGGTAACGAGATTGAACTAGGTATTGAGATACCGACGATCGAATCTCGGGCAAGTAACATACCGATGACAAAGGGAACAACGTATGTAGTTATGCGGTTTGACCGATAAAGATCTTCCTAGAATATGTAGGAGCCAATATGAGCATCCAGGTTCCTCTATTGGTTATTGACCGGAAACGTGTCTCGGTCATGTCTACATAGTTTTCGAACCCGTAGGGTCCGCACGCTTAAAGTTCGGTGACGATTTGTATTATGAGTTTATGTGTATTGATGTACCGAAGGTTGTTCGGAGTCCCGGATGAGATCGGTGACATGACGAGGAGTCTCGAAATGGTTGAGACGTAAAGATCGATATGTTGGACGACTATATTCGGACATCGGAAAGGTTCTGAGTGTGAGGGAGTCCTGGATTAGGGGGTATCCGGACAGCCGGACTATATGCTTCGACCGGACTATTGGAGCGTGAAGATACAAGACTCAAGACTCCGTCCCGTGTCCGGATGGGACTCTCGTTTGCGTGGAAGACAAGCTTGGCGATCCTGATATTATATTTCCTTCTTTGTAACCGACTCCATGTAAACCCTAGCCCTCTCCGGTGTCTATATAAACCGGAGAGTTTAGTCCTTAGAGGGACGATCAGAATCATAATCATCATAGGCTAGCTTCTAGGGTTTAGCCTCTATGATCTCGTGGTAGATCAACTATTGTACTACTCATATCATCAATATCAATCAACCAGGAAGTAGGGTTTTACCTCCATCGAGAGGGCCCGAACCTGGGTAAACATTGTGTCCCTTGCCTCTTGTTACCATTAGCCTAAGACGCATAGATCGGGACCCCCTACCCGAGATCCGCCGGTTTTGACACCGACATTGGTGCTTTCATTGAGAGTTCCTCTGTGTCGTCGCTACAAGGCTTGATGGCTCCTCCAATCAACAACAACACGGTCCAGGGTGAGACTTTTCTCCCGGGACAGATCTTCGTGTTCGGCGGCTTCGCACTGCGGGCCAATTCGCTTGGCCATATGGAGCAGATCGACAGCTACGCCCCCGGCCAGCAGGTCAGGTTTGGAAAACTGAACTGCACGGCCGATATCTATGGGGACTTGATCTTCAATGGATTCGGGCCTGCGCCAGGAGCGCCAGACAGTCACGATGAGCATGGCTTAGACCTGCTGTCGGACAATGCTCGGGATATCGCCCCTGCAGAAGCCCCAGACCTAAATCTGGAGCAGATTGCGTTGCCCGAGGACGGATGGATGGACCCTGCCCCGCAGGCCGCATGCTCATCGGGGTAGAGCCGAACACAGGCCTCACCGCCAAGGAAGCCTGTGACACCGGACCCCGAGACTTGTGTCCGGCTGTAGGTTCCAATCCGCGCACTCCCGAGCCCGCCGAATCTGGTTGGGCTGCGGTAATGGAGTTCACCACTGCGGATATCTTCTAGCACTCGCCCTTCGGCAATGTGCTGAACTTGTTAAAGTCTCTCTCTTTGTCAGGAGGCTCTTGGCCGAACTATGTCCGGCTTGAGTGGGAAGCAGGCGACGAAGGAGTTCGTTGCCCACCCACTACCCACTTCATTGCCACGATCGATGATTTAACTGATGTGCTTGACTTCGACTCTGAAGACATCGACGGAGTGGACGACGATGCAGGAGAAGAACAGGAACCACCGCCCACAGGGCGGTGGACAGCCACCTCCTCATATGATATATATATATGGTGGACACTCCAAAAGAAACCAATGGAGACAAGGCAATGGAGGGTAACCCCTCAAGAAAGAAAAAAAGCATGGGAGTCGTCGGCGCCGCTCCAAGCCCCGCCACAGCAATACCGGCACAGGTGACGAAAACAGTCCGGATGGTGCCGAAGATGAATATAATCCCGATCAGCCCGCCTTCGAGAAGGACGAACAGGAAGATGGGCAGGACAGCCCAGTCGAACAGGCGGCGGATGGATATCCGGAGGAGGACAACTACATGCCCCCTCCGAGGACGAGATTAGCCTCAGTGACGACGAGTTCGGCGTACCTGAGGACCCCGTGGAGCAAGAGCGCTTCAAGCGTCGGCTTATGGCCACTGCGAGAAGCCTGAAAAAGAAGCAGCAACAGCTCCAAGCTGATCAAGACCTGCTCACAGACAGATGGACTGAAGTCCTGGCAGCTGAGGAATACAAACTTGAGCGCCAGACAACTGACTGGCCAGGATAAAATGGCATACCAGCCCGAATACCACGCCAATACACTACGGCCCGGGGCAATAGACAGGAACTGCAAGACATACTGGAAAACAAGGCAGGACAACCAAGATCGATCTACGGATCGCGGGGGCGTGCCCCAACACGTGACGATGATCGTCACGCCGGATACACTACGAACAAGTCCGGCCGGGCCGAACATAACCACCCGGACTCATTCGAACTGCGTAGCCAAATAGCCCGACATAGAGGCGCCGCACACCCCCTCTGCTTCACTGACGAAGTGATGGATCATGAATTTCCAGAAGGGTTTAAACCCGTAAACATCGAATCATACGATGGCACAACAGACCCCGCAGTATGAATCAAAGATTTCCTTCTCCACATTCACATGGCGCGCGGAGACGATCTACACGCCATCAAGTATCTTCCCCTTAAACCCAAAGGCCCTGCCCGGCACTGGCTAAACAGCCTGCCGGCAAATTCCATTGGCAGTTGGGAAAACCTGGAAGACGCATTCCTCGACAACTTCCAGGGCACATACGTGCGCCCACCGAACGCCGATGACTTGAGCCACATTACTCAACAGCCCGGAGAGTCAGCAGGAAATTCTGGACCCGGTTCCTAACTAAAAAGAACCAAATAGTCGACAGTCTGGACGCCGAACCCCGGGCGGCCTTGAAGCATAATATCCATGACGAGTGGCTCGCCCGACACCTCGGCCAGGAAAAGCCCAAGTCCATGACGGTCCTCATGACACTGATGACCCACTTTTGCGCGGGCGAGGACAGCTGGTTGGCTCGCAGTAGCACCACGCCACATTCCGTCACCTCGGATGTCCGCGACAATAACGACAAGTCACGGCGCAACAGACATAAGCGACGGAACAACGGCGATAACACTGAAGATATGACAGTCAACGCCGGATTCAGTGGATCCAAATCCGGTCGGCGGAAAAAAACTATTCGAAAGAAACAATCAGGGACCGTCTAGTCTGGACCGCATACTTGAACGCTCGTGCCAAATTCATGGCACCCCGGACAAGCCAGCAAACCACACTAATAGAGACTGCTGGGTGTTCAAACAGGCCGGCAAAATAAAAACCGAAAACAAGGACAAGGGGCTGCACAGCGACAATGATGTGGAGCCCCGGCATCCGAACACAGGAGGACAGAAGAAATTTCCTCCCCAGGTGAAAACGGTCAACATGATCTACGCCACCCATATTCCCAAATGGGAACGGGCACTATGGGACGTCTATGAGATGGAGCCAGTCGCCCCAAAATTCAACCCATGGTCAGCCTGTCCGATCACCTTTGATCGTAGGGATCACCCTACCAGCATCCGTCATGGCGGTTCACCCGCATTGGTCCTAGACCCAATTATCGGCGGATTCCACCTCACACGAGTCCTTATGGATGGCGGCAGCAGCCTGAACCTGCTTTATTAGGATACAGTGCGCAAAATGGGCATCGACCCTTCAAGGATCAAGCCTACCAAAACCACCTTCAAAGGTGTAATTCCAGGAGTAGAGGCCCGTTGCATGGGCTCCATAACATTGGAAGTGGTCTTCGGATCTCCGGATAACTTCCTAAGTGAAGAGTTAATCTTCGACATCGTCCCTTTCCGTAGTGGTTACCACGCGCTGCTTGGACGAACCGCATTCGCTAGATTCAGTGCGGTACCACACTATGCATACCTCAAGCTCAAGATGCCAGGACCTCGCGGAGTCATAACAGTCAATGGAAACATGGACCGCTCTCTCCGTACACAAGAGCATACTGCAACCCTCGCAGCAGAAGTACAATGCAGCCTTCTCCGGCAAACCACCAATTCGGTGACAACAACCCCGAACACCGTCAAGCTAGTCCGGAGCACCCCGCAACAGGATCGCCAGGCACGCCAAGAGCGCGACTAGCAGTCCGGCCTCCGCTCAAGCCCCATCAAAGCAGCATTCGTGCCGCGCGCACACAATTATGCACTCGAAATACCATGGGCATAGGCGGAGGCGCAACAGTGACTCAGTCGACAATGTGGTATAGCCGCAACATACTTTAATAACCCCCCTTTATTTTTCAGGACACTGCTTTAGAGCAGCCTATTCAGAAGAGCCGGATTGTCGGACTTACACAAGAGAGAAAACCAAGGAGGCAACAGGCTTTGCGCACAAAGGAAATACCCAGGTGGAATCTGTTCACGATCGTTATACCTATTTTATATACCTACATGCAGCCTGCCCTTGGATAGGACATGTTAAATAGTCCTATTTACTTCTGCTTAAATGCACTCATTGTAAACATACACTTAAACGTATTATTCACCAATGGGAGATACTATATAGCGTCAGCTTATTATTCCTATTGGCACATTTTTCTTATAAATGTTTATTTAATATTGCATCCGTACACCTTGGTACGTTCAGTTTGCCAGGGGCTTCTTATGGCGCCCCATAATACGGCAAGACAAGTCCGAACACTTTCAACAGTGCGGCACCCCGAACTTATAGCACTATATGCATCAGCTCCGAATCATGTCTTGGGTCAATAGTTGGGTTTGCCCGGCCCCCCTATTTTGGTACCTTATGTTCCGTTATATCGGCTAAGGTAGCGTAGGGAGAACTACTGCGATTGTGTCCCGGTTCTTCCGGACGAGCACCTCAGTAGAGAAAGCCGAAAACTGACCGACATGATGCGGCGAGAGCTGATCGCTATTCGAGAGGTCTTAAAATCCTTAAAGATTTTTCTCTCTTTAGGCGAGGAATCGGCTTCGTCCGATTTAGGCGTACATAGCGCCCCAATTTGGCTTTCCGAATTCTAGGGGCTTCGCTGAAATTTAAAATTGTAGACATCTATTGCTAAGTGAAAGTTATAAAGCCGCATAGTCCGATTGCCTTGTTCGCTGCGCCAGGCACCTCCTTAAGGGACCGAAAATTTGGATAAAGAGTGTCTGGGTTTTCCCAGGAACACCCCGGTACTAGTTACGTGGGGGCGGAAGCCGACAACTGGCCTACTTTCAGAATTTTATAAACAGCCACACAGAAGTTAATATTTTAAATTAAAAAGCACTATATAGCGTAAATAACTTCGTCTTTATATTACAAAAATGACAGAAGTACATTCATTCAAAGATCGTATTCTTGGTACATTCTTCAGCCACGAGACGAGCACCCTTCATAACGCCATCATAATATTTTTCGGGACAGCGATGCGCCTTGCCCTTCGGCGGCCCGTCCTTCACCAGCTTCTCCGCATCCAGCTTGCCCCAATGCACCTTCGCACGGGCAAAGGCCCGGCGGGCACCCTCAATGCAAATGGATCGCTTGATCACTTCGAGCCGCGGACAGGCATTTACCATCCGCTTGATCAGGCCGAAGTAGCTAGTGGACAGGGGCTCACCAGGCCACATCCGGACTATGAAATCTTTCATAGCCACTTCGGCCGCCCTGTGGAGTTCAACCAACTGCTTCAGTTGGTCACTCAGAGGCATCGGGTGTTCGGCTGCAGCATACTGGGACCAGAACAGCTTCTCCGTTGAGGTCCCCTCCTTGGCACGGTAGAACTCCGCGGCATCTGATACGCTGCGTGGCAGATCTGCGAATGCCCCTGGAGAGCTCCGAATTCGGGTAAGTAAAAGAAATGCCTCCTCCACATGCTTGCTTTGCATAAAGAATGTCTTACCCGCCGCTATCTTCTTGGCCACCTGGATTTCCTGCTGGGCCTTTTCGGCTTCGACGTTGGCGTCTTTCATACTCACAAGGGCCTTCGCAAGCCTAGACTCCTTTGTCTTGAGGTCACGCTCCAAGGACTCGAACTTCTTACCGAGATCCTGGAGCTCTTGCTGTACTTCACCCGCCCTAGCATTTTGCTTCTCGCGCTCAATGCGCTCCAGGGCCGCTCTGTCTTCGGCCTTGGACAGTGCTTTCTTCAAGGACGCCACTTCAGTTGTGGCCCCTATTTCACAGTCACGACGCTTTGTCGTTAGAGTCACCAATTTTGTCTACTCTTTATAATATGCGAACGGGGTATCACTCACCTTTGTTCTCTTCGAGCTGCCTCTTCGTGAGGCCGAGCTCTCTCTGGGCCTGATCCAGGTCCCTTTGAGTTCGGCGACCTCGGCTATGCGGGCCGCAGCGGCAAGCATCACTGCCTGCTTATTCACATACACACCTACTATTAGACTCCTGCGGATTATAATCGACCCTCCGTTTGGCTTTTCGTTCCGAACACCAAACAGAGTATCAGGGGCTACTACCTATCGGGTGGTAGTTTCACAAGTTTCTGATTACTTACCTCAAAGCCCGCCAGGAAGCTGGTGCAGGCTTCGGTTAGTCCACTCTTGGCAGACAGAACCTTTTGGATCACCACACTCATAAGAGTACGGTGCTCTTCATCCATGGAAGGATCGCAAAGCGCTTCCAACAGACTATCTGATGCCCCTGGTGTAATGGAAGTCATCGGCACGGACGGCTCGCCCTCCCTAGTGAGGGGCCGCCTACCCAAGTCCGAAACCATGGGAGGTTCCAGTACAGTATCCAGCTGAGAGCCCGGCTTGCTGCAGCTCTCGTTGGCACGATCCGCGGGGATCATATACCCCGTATGCCCGGCGTCTGGAATACCGCCTTGGGGCATCTCCAGGGTCACCTCCTGCTCAGGGAGCCTTTGGGACAACACCTCTGTGTCATCCGCGGGCCAAGGAGTAGTGGTCGTCGGGAGCGAGTTCATCGCTGAATCACTCAAGGACCCATCCGAAGATGATACCTCAGGATGGACACTGGCCGGACTACATATATGTTCGGCGTTATAACAAGGCTATGAAGTGAAGTCGCACTAAAGCATAACAGAGTGCGGATACTTACAATCTTGCTAGGGGCTTCCCTCTGGACAGCCACTCTTCCTCGCTATGAGCGGCCATGGTGGAGTAGTCCGGAAGGGACGCCTTTCCCTTCTTGGACGTCCTAGCCTCCCCCTCCGGGGCGACTTTCCTCTTCTTCTCCTCCCCAGTGCGGGGAGGCAGAATTTCTTCGTGTTTCCCCCCGCTTCCGCGGGAGGATTCCGCCTCGTCGTCTTCGGACGACGAGGGTATGACGGCCTTGCGCCGGGGGCCCTTCCCGGTCCCCTGGTCCGCCTTCTTAGGCCCCCCATCCTCTCTGGATGGGGCGGCCCCTTCCTCTTCTTCCTCCCCTTGGGGGGAGGAGTGTGCCTCGTCGTCTTCGGATGAGGCGTCCAGTACGACCTTACGTCGGAGACCCTTCCTGGTCCCCGGGGCCTTCTTTTCCGGCGCCTTGTAGGGCGCCGGGACTAGCATCTCCGTCAGGAGAGCATCTGCCAGACCTTCTAGCGGTGGAGCCGGACAGTCAATCCGCTCTGCCGTCTCCACGTATTCCTGATCGAATATGCACGATGACTTAAGATTCCCCCATGAGTACATTGGGAAAAACTGAATCCAGTGGTAGTCAGAAAACTCACCGGACGGGGGAGCCGCACAGTGTGGAGACCGCGATCCTCGGATGTAGGAGGAGGTACCTCGGAGGCCTTGAACAACGCCTTCCAGGCGTCCTTGTGCATCATGCTGTAGAGCTTTTGAAGCGTCTGGTGTTCGGCCGGGACGAACTCCCACAGATTGAATACCCGTCTTTGGCACAGGAGAATCCGGCGGACAAGCATGACCTGGACCACGTTGACAAGCTTGATTTTCTTGTCCTTCATATTCTTGATGCAGTTTTGAAGACCGGTCAGCTCTGTAGGCTCGCCCCAGGCCAGGCCCTTCTTTTCCCAGGAGGTGAGCCGCATGGGGATTCCGGATGGGAATTCGGGGGCCGCCACCCAGTTGGCGTCGCGTGGCTCGGTGATGTAGAACCACCCCGATTGCCACCCATTCACGGTCTCCCGAAGGAGCCGTCAAGCCAGGTGACGTTGGGCATCTTGCCCACCATGGCACCTCCGCACTCCGCTTGCTGGCCGCTCACGGTCTTCGGCTTCACGCAGAACATTTGTAGCCACAAGCCAAAGTGAGGCTTGATGCGGAGGAAGGCCTCGCACACGAAAATGAACGCCGAGATGTTGAGGATGAAATTTGGGGCTAGATCATGGAAATCTAGCCCATAGTAGAACATGAGCCTGCAGACGAAGGGATGAAGTGGAAACCCCAGTCCACGGACGAAGTGGGCGAGAAACACGACCCTCTCGTGGGGTTCCGGGGTTGGAATGACCTGCCCGTCGTCCGGTAGCCGGTGCGCGATGTCTGCGGCCAAGTATCCGGCCGCCTGAAGATTCGCAATATGCTTCTCCTTCATGGTGGAAGCCACCCACTTGCCTCCTGCTCCAGACATGTTTAACTGTGCAGAGAAGGCTTGGACTAGGGTGCTGGAGCTCGAGGAGGCAAGGATGAGCAAAGGAGGAAGGAGGCGTGGGCGAAAATGGGGAGCCCTTATCCCTTTATAGAGGCGACGAAAGCGGTGCGCCTCCCCACTTGCCCGGTGAGAATCGCTTACTTCCCAAGCGCCACGATTGATGGCGCGATTGGATTACCCGTACCCGTATTGATGAGAATCCCGTGATAAGGGGACACGATCTCTGCTTTGACAAGACGTGTCAAGGAAACCGCCTCGCAATATGCGCTGTGGCTGGTTGTGGGAAAACGGTTTGAATAATGACCCGACCGTGGTGACATGTCACGTTGTCTAAAAAGTTGTCAGCAGATTACATTTGTGAAATATCATTCTCTCTCTAGGGTGGTGTGTGAAGATCATCTTGCAGATCTGGACACGGTTTAAGTGTTCGATAATTACTTTGGAGTATTCGAAGATGGAACCCGCCTTGCAATGCCAAAGACAAGACTGCGCACCGGACTCATTGTCATTGAAAGCCTGGTTCAGGAGCTACTGAGGGAGTCCTGGATTAGGGGGTATCTGGACAGCCGGACTATATGCTTCGACCGGACTATTGGAGCGTGAAGATACAAGACTCAAGACTCCGTCCTGTGTCCGGATGGGACTCTCCTTTGCGTGGAAGACAAGCTTGGCGATCCGGATATTATATTTCCTTCTTTGTAACTAACTCCATGTAAACCCTTGCCCTCTCCGGTGTCTATATAAACCAGAGAGTTTAGTCCTTAGAGGGACGATCACAATCATAATCATCATAGGCTAGCTTCTAGGGTTTAGCCTCTACGATCTCGTGGTAGATCAACTCTTGTACTACTCATATCATCAATATCAATCAAGTAGGAAGTAGGATTTTACCTCCATCGAGATGGCCCGAACCTGGGTAAACATTGTGTCCCTTGCCTCCTATTACCATTAGCCTAAGACGCATAGATCGGGACCCCCTACCCGAGATCCACCAGTTTTGACACCGACAGAGTGATTCGGGTATTTATCGGAGTACCAGAGAGTTACGGGAATTCATCGGTGAGTATATGGGCCTTATTGGGCCATACGGGAATAGAGGAGAGAGGCCAAAAGGAAGGAGGCGCCCCCACCTCTGGTCCGATTTGGACAAGGGGTGCAGCCCCCTTTTCCTTCTTCCTCTCCCCCTCTTTCCTTCTCTCCTACTCCAACAAGGAAAGGAGGAGTCCTACTCCCGGTGGGAGTAGGACTCCCCCCTTGGAGCGCCCTCCTCCTAGGCTGGCCGCCTCCCCCCTTGCTCCTTTATATAAGGGGGCAGGGGGCACCTCTAGACACAACAATTGATCTCTTGATCTCTTAGCCGTGTGCGGTGCCCCCTCCACCATATTCCACCTCGGTAATATCGTAGCGGTGCTTAGGCGAAGCCCTGCGTCGGTAGCATCATCAACACCGTCATCACGCCGTTGTGCTGACGGAACTCTCCCGCAAAGCTCTGCTGGATCGGAGTTCTTGGGACATCATCGAGCTGAACGTGTGCTGAACTCGGAGGTGCCGTATGTTCCGTACTTGATCGGTCGGATCGTGAAGACGTACGACTACATCAACCGCGTTGTGCTAACGCTTCCGCTTTCGGTATATGAGGGTACATGGACAACACTCTCCCCTCTCGTTGCTATGCATCACCATGATCTTGTGTGTGCATAGGAAATTTTTGAAATTACTACGTTCCCCAACACAATGCGGATATAGGTTTTCCAGGAATGCTTTGTAGCATAGATTGTATGCACTAGAAGTGGAAGAACTATCCATTTGCTTAGCAGGGGCAGTACAAGGGCATGCGAAAGCTTAGATTGTCATACTTAAAAGCAGTGGCTTCACAAGATCTATGGATTTGGCACCCTTTTTCGGCATGGCTGGTCCTCACAATGACATCAACGTGCTTCAGCGCTCTCCAGTGTTCGCAAGACTTGAAGAAGGCAACAACCCAGAGGTTAACTTTGAGATCAATGGCCACCACTACAACATGGGTACTACATAGTTGATGGTATCTACCCTCAGTGCTCAACTCTTGTGAAGACAATATCCAATCTGGTAGGAGACAAGAAGCAAAGATTTTCCCAAGCACAAGAGAGTGCTAGGAAGGGAGTGTGCTTTTGGTGGCTTCAATCTCGATGGGCTATCATTCGACGGCCTGCTAGAACTTGGAGCAATAAGAAGCTAGGGGAGGTGATGACCACTTCAATGATCATGCACAACTTGATCGTGGAGGCTGAGTGTTACGAAGCATCTTTGACCAGGGATTTCTATTTTGGGGTGAAAAACTTGTGCCTGAACATGGAGAAATGAAAATGTTTGAACATTTCACCCAATTTCATCATGAAATGCGTGATTGGCAAACTCACATTCAACTCCAAAATGACTTGGTTGAGCACATGTGAACTCACCTTGACAGCCAGTAGATGTATCGGTTCTTTTTATTTCAATGTATTTGTTACAATTTCCCGACCGTCGAGCGCGAGGAATGGAAGATTAAATCCATCCACTCACACCAGAGGTCGGGGAAGCCGCGCGCCCCCATGATTCCCCACAAGCTTTCCTAGTTGGAGTCAAATGCCTTAGCGAGGTCAAGTTTTGGCACCAGGGTGGGTGTTTTGCGGTTGTGGCAGCACTGCACCTTTTTTGTGGCGTAGACGAAGTTCTCCGAGATGCTTTGGCCAGATTCTACTTTGGGAGTTGGATAGGATCACCCATGTGCTCAAACTCCAAACTGTGGTAAACCCCGTCATGCTTATCCTCCACAATCATGTTGTACATGATCACATAAGATGTCATCACCACCCATAATTTCTCTGCACCCCATAGTTTTTGCAAATCCTGAAACAGCCACAAGATGGGCTTGAAGCACTCCAAATGCCCTCTCGATATCCTTCCTAGCTCCTTCTTCTTTGGTCAAAGTGAGATCTTTTCTCACCCCTTGGCTTGGAGATGGTCTTGATGAAGGTTGCCCATGGAGGATAGATATCATCACAAAGATAAATAGCCCATGTTGTAGTAATGACCATTGATGGTATAGTTGCATGGAGGGGCTTCTCCCGCACACATATTTGTAAACAATGGAGATCACTGCAACACATTGATGCCATTGTGAGACCCGAGCATCCCAAAGAAAGAGTGCCAAATTTTGGAGGTCTTGTGATGCAACTACTTTAAGAATGATTGCGTGCTTCTTATAATGACCATGATATTGCTCTTGGTGAGCATACGGGAAATTCTTCCATTTCCGGTGCATGAATCTAGGGATGTGAGCATACATGGCCACACTCTTGCCTCTGATAGTGCCATGATCCTCGCGGTGTCTTCGGTAGTTGGTTCTCTCAAGTACTTCGGTCCAAACACCTTGACTACCGTAGTAGCAAACCTGACCATGGATTCAAGGCATGTGCTTTCGGACATCTGGATGTACTCGTCCCATGACTCACGGACATGACATAGGCAAGCATCCTCAACACATACGTGCACTTCTTGTAACCAGAGAATCCAGTAGCTCCGACGGCGTCTTCCTTCAAGATGAAGTAGTCATCATAGTGTTGGAGATATGCCCTAGAGGCAATTTAATCTTATCTACCCGTTCATGATAAATATTTATTATCCATGCTGGAATTGTATTGATCGGAAAGTTAGATACATGTGTGGATACATAAACTACACCGCGTCCCTAGTGAGCCTCTACTAGACTAGCTCGTTGATCAAAGATGGTTAAGGTTTCCTAACCATAGACATGAGTTGTCATTTGATAATGAAATCACATCATTAGGAGAATCATGTGATGGACATACTCAATCGCAAGCTTAGCATCAACTTAGGGGTCCTGGGGTTCTCTGGGAGAGGAGCCAAGGGCTTCATCTTCACGGCTCACACACACCAAATATGTGTAAAAGGCATAAAGTCGACCATTGTTCTAAGGAAAAAGAAATGGTGGAAATACACTTAACAAACTAAGAGTGGAGGTTACCTTGGCAATAAGCTTGGCATGGCTTAAATCAAAGTCTTCAGACCTGGAGGGAAATGTGTTCTTCTTGGGGTTGAATGGAAGCCACCACAACCCGCCGAGGTCCACTCCTTGGAAAAACCTCTGGACACTGCCCCGTCTTCCGACTTGTACTCCCATATAGGAGTAGCTCGGATCTGGAGTGGAAGAATCCGGCGATGGAGTATTACATGGACTACGTAAAACAGTTGGACACCCATGCCAACCATGGCCTTGAGCTTTCCCTGAAGTGCCTTCACTTCCTTATGGTTCCTCCAGTTGAGGCCCTTGTCTGTCCAAGAGAACAGCCTCCTCGGTGGCCCAGCCAAGAAGACAGGGACCTCTCCTTGATTCTCCGAGGATTAGTCGGCCACGTAAAACCATTATTGTTGCAAGAGCTTCACCGCCTCAACAAATGTGCCCTCCAGTCAGATGACATTGGTGAGTTTACTAATCATGGCCCTGCCACAATCTACGAGCTGAGAGCCACAACCGAATGTGGTTCGATGCGAAGGTAGGCCTTACAAATGATTATGAATGTGGAGATGTGGAGAATCGAGTTTGGGGCAAGATGGTGGAAATCTAGCCCATAATAAAACATGAGACCCCATAGAAGGATGAAGGGGAAACCCCATACCTCAGACGAGGTAGGAAACAAAGATTACCTGCTCCCCTTTGCGAGGGGTGGGAATGGCACAAGCCGAGTGGTTTGTGCCCGCCTCAATGGGGGATCGACACCTGATCATAAGGGGAAGATATCCGTCGGCCTGGAGCTTCGTGATGGTGCTAGTGATGACATTGAAATGCATCCACTGCCCTTCCTTTCCGTCCATATTTGGCGGTGGGGGGAGAAGAAGGGAAGAGTCAGAGCTCAAAACGGATCTCAGAGCCCTTGGCTTGCATGAGGTTCTTGGCGTTGGAGCAGGGAATGAGAGCATAAGTGGAATCAATTAGTCGTTTCCCTTTTTTATAGGTCAGGTATAGACTAGGGTTGCTTCACCTCAAAATGAAGGCGTCGTTTCTCAACACATTGTGCAGTATATGTGCACGAATATTAAGGCATTATTTCATTAGTGATATCACTAAAATTCCGGGGCACGATCTCTTTTGATGAGGCGTACCAATGGAAACGGGCTGGGGCCATGCCACACCCAATAATGTCTATTGACGAGATGGTCTGACCCTGCCATTGGTGGTGACGCTTTGGTTTTCGGCCGAAAAAGCTGTCGGGGTTTGACCCGGTCGTCCTACCTCTCGTTACAAACCTTCACAGCTAAGCTAAGGGAGACTTCGGTCCTATTGTATAATAAGTTGTGTCAAAAAGGGCCTTGTTAAAAGATAACCCCGGATATCTTGAGTAAATCAGCACATGGCGGCAATCCATAAGAAGGCCAAGAAGAACTTGGAGCCGAGAATATCCTCGGAATAGGGAGCCGACGTGGAAGATAGAACTCGTCTACGAAGTCGTAGACTTAAAAAATTATGAAGTTTCCCTGAAGAAGATGTTGGATGCCCTCGGCTTGAACACTAGTTCAGGGGATACTGACGGTGTCTTAGACTAGGGGGTGCACACCACGTCGGCCCACCATTCATGGCCGGGCTGAGAACCCACCGATAACTAAAGAATGGGCCCCACATGCCTTGCCCTTGGCGTGATCAAGACTGATTCTTCGAAGACTTGGCGTACACTTCAAGTCATATTTGAATGATCGTGCTTATCCCTAGATTATAACCGACCATGTGTAAACCCTAGATACCTCAAGTGCCTATATAAGCCGAGGGATTTTAGTCTATAGGGAGGACTTCAAGGTCTCAGAGCTTAGAAATCATCTATACGATCCCAAGGTAGATCACTGTATTTTGTACCCCATCCACAATCAAATATAACAAAAGTAACTGAGTTACTGGCAGGAGGGTCAGGGGGTCATCCAGCTGGGTAATCCTGAAATTTGCTCTTTAAACCCGACGTGTTGGAGGCTCCCTCGGGAGCCGTTGCTGCAAGACTAGCTACTCAAAACAGCACTGATAACCCAGTTTTCACTTTCAATGCTTCAAAGAATTCCATGCAGGGCAAAATAAAAGGAAAGGGGAGGAAGGGAAAGAGGGGAGGAGGAACTGGGTGTTCAAAGGAAGCACACAAAAATATCATAGGTAAAAAAAGAAACCTATTTGAAGCCCTAGCAGATGGTAGTGAGCAGGATTTCTCTTTTGAGAAAGCCATGGATAGTTATGAGTGCATGTTGTATGGGGATATAAATGTATCCTCTAAGAGAGTGTGTACGGGTAGAGTGGAAACAGTGAGAGATGGGCATGGGGTGATAACACACGTAGCTAAAGAGGTTGAGGAGAAAGAAGACGTTGTTGGGCAGCAGGGAAGGGAATTGGTTGGAGATGATGGCGCATCGGCGGCCTCCGAAGAGGAGGTATGCCGGGCCAAATGAAAATAATCGGTTGGAACTGTCGTGGTATGCTCTCTCCAGGGCTGTTCGCAAGCTCTTGGACCTACAGGAGCGCACCAAAGCAGAGTTAATTTTCCTTTCAGAGTCTCATTTGAATAAATGTAAAGCCGATGAGCTTCGTCGTGTTTTGAGTTTTGATTCTATGTTTGTAGTGGAGAGTGATGGCCGAGCAGGTGGCCTTGTCTTGTTTTATCAGAAAGTGAATATGATTTGAACTACGTGTCGAATAATTTTATTGATATTTTTTATGAATGAGAATACTGTACAGTGGCGTTTCACCGTTTTTATGGCCATCCGAACTGGAGTGACTGTGCTTTGTCTTGGGATGATATTCGAAACTTGTATAATACGGGCGATCACCCCTGGGTAGTTTTAGGAGATTTTAATGAAATTTTGTTCTCATCAGAGAAAGAGGGAGGGAATGCGAGACCAAATGCGATGATGCGAGATTTTCGTAACCCTCGAGCAGCGATTATAAACGAAGAGCATGTACACTCAGACCACCGCCCTATTATTTTAGACACAGAGTATTTTGACGATAATATTTTTGACCGCTCGAAAACTCGAAGGAAACAATTTGAAGCTCGATGGCTGAAAGAAGGGACGGTTACGGAAGTTGTACGTACAGCTTGGGAAAAAGCGAAGATGTTGGGCATAGGGCCGTCTCTTGCTGATCGTACACGAGCGGTACACGATTTGCATACTTGGGATCGTGATACCCTCAAGGGTCCAAAAAAAGAATTAATAAACTAAAAAAAGATTTGGAAAAACTATGGAGGGGGCCTATGAATTTTAACTCTCTTGCACGTCAAAAGGAGACTATTGTACTGATTGAAAATTTATTGGAACAAGAGGAGATACACTGGCTACAATGGGGTCGAGCTAACTGGTTATTGCATGGTGACCACAATACTTCCTTTTTCCATAATGCTGCAACAGCTAGAAAGAAAAGAAATCAGATAAAAAATTGCTTGACGATAATGGGGTTTGGGTAAAAGACACGGAGATGAAGAATCATATTCTGGGGTATTTTTCTAACCTGTTTACTTCAAAAGTTAATCAACCGAACCAGGAGGTTCTCTCCTTGGTAAAAAGGAAAGTAACAAATGAGACGAATAGGGCTCTCCATGCCCCGTACACGGCAGAAGAGGTTAGGAAAGCCCTCTTTGACATTGGTGATTTAAAGGCGCCCGGGCTAGATGGCCTTCATGCCATTTTTTATAAGAGATTTTGGGCAATGTTAGGGGATGATTTGACTGAAGATGTTCTCCAAGCGGTGAATACCTGTACTATACCTGATGGTTGGAATGATACTACAATAGTAATGATCCCAAAAGTTAACTCCCCGGAAAAGGTAACTCAATTTAGACCAATCAGTTTATGCAATGTGGTGTATAAGGTCATTTCAAAGATGATTGCTACTCGTCTAAAGACAATCCTCCCAGATATTATTAGCCCTACCCAAAGTGCTTTGTGCCTGGAGGAATGATTACAGATAACATCTTAGTGGCTTATGAATGTTTCCATAAAATAAAAAATAAAAGGACCGGTAAAGAGGGCTTGTGTGCAATCAAGTTGGACATGCACAAAGCATATGACCGAGTGAAGTGGCCCTTTTTAAAGGAAATCATGTTGAGACTAGGTTTTCAACAGGATTGGGTGAATTTAATTATGCAATGTGTGTCCTCGGTGGATTACCGAGTTCGTTTTAACACGGAAGAAATAGAGAGCTTCAAACCATCTAGAGGATTGAGGTAGGGAGACACTCTCTCCCTATATTTATTTTTGTTATGTACAGAAGGCCTGACTGCACTCTTAGCTAAAGCAGAGGAGAATGGAAGTATTTCCAGAATTAAAGTTAGCAGAGATGCCCCATCTATTTCGAATCTCCTCTTCGCGGACGATTCTTTAATCCTGATGCAAGCTAATTCGATGAATGCAGAGGCGCTGAAATCAGTTTTGGATGCTTATTGTGCTGCATCGGGGAAAATGGTGAGTGTTGAGAAATCTAGTATATTTTTTAGTCCCAACACGAAAGTGGAAGAAAAGGCGCATATATGTACTATTCTGAACATTATGACTGAAGCTCTCAATGAAAAATATTTGGGTCTGCCTTCAAATGTGGGTATGGACAAAAGTGATTGTTTCCAATTCTTAATAGATCGTATTATTATGAAAATCAGTGTTTGGAAGGAAAAGCTTCTATCAACAGGAGGAAAGGAAATCCTTCTCAAACCAATTGTACAACCTATCCCAACTTATGCAATGTTCGTCTTTAAAATTCCTAAAAAAATATGCAAAGGAATCATTGACACGATGTCGCACTTTTGGTGGGGTGACAAAGACAATCAGAAGAGAATGCATTGGATGGCATGGTGGAAGATGTGTGTACCAAAAGACCAAGGAGGAATGGGTTTTCGAGACATACATTGTTTCAATTTGGCCTTGTTAGCCAAACAAACGTGGCACCTGCTTGATAATCCTGATTCTCTATGTGCCACCATTTTGAGAGCCAAATATTTTCCGGATGGAGATTTAATGAATGTGAGTCTTAAAAAAGGATCTTCTTTCACTTGGCAAAGCATTATGGCTGGAGTGGACTCTCTAAAAAATGGTTATATTTGGAGAGTTGGAATGGACAAAATATAGATATTTGGAGAGATGTATGGATCCCGAATGGGGCCAATGGGAAAATTATCACTCTTAGAAGAGGGCAGCTTCTAACAAAAGTTGCTGATCTTATAGATCCAATCAACAATTGTTGGGATGAAGATTTGGTAAGACAAACGTTATGACCAATTGATGTCCAAAGGGTGCTTGCGATCCCCCTTCCCACGTATAACATGTCAGATTTCATAGCTTGGAGCTTTACAAAGAATGGACTGTTCACGATTCGTTCTACTTATATGGAGGAATGGAAAAGGCAACATGGGAGGAAATTGCAACATTCTAATGTCATGGGAGGAATAAATGTCCATACTATTTGGAGCAACATTTGGAAATTATCTTGTTTAGAAAAAGTGAAGATTTTTAGTTGGCGTACCTTACACGGAACCATCCCATGTCGTGTTACACTGGCTAATAGACATATGAAAGTTTCGTCCACCTACCCATCATGTTCGAACGGGCCTGAAGATACTAAACACTTGTTATTTATGTGTCAAAAGGCAAAAGAGGTGTGGGAGAAGCTGGGATTACACGAAGCCATTAAAAAAGCTTGTGCGATCGATCGTGCGGGAGAGGCAGGACTCGAATTTTTACTTCTTTGCCAGAGCACAAGCTATCTACAGTGGGCATACAGAATGTTCGCGAACTGATCGCTACAAGAACCTGGTATTTATGGTGAGAAAGACATTTGCTAGTCCATCAGGGGAAGACCCAAGATGCATACCAAATTTCGATGGGAACACGTGCTATAACGACAAACTATGTTATTGCCCAATCCTCCAGGCCAACAAATAGAATAGAGGGATGGACGAGGCCCCCTCTAGGTTTTGTGAAATTAAATGTCGATGCTTCGTCCGATCAAGACATGCTTAGAGGCACAGCGGGAGCTGTACTTAGGGATGATAAAGGAAGATTTATTGTTGGAGGGAATTGGAGATGGATTGGTGCGCAAATGTTTTAACAGCAGAAGCCATGGCACTACGTTTTGGCACATTACTTGCACAAAAGGCGGGAAGCAACCGACTTGTTGTTAACTCCGACAATTTGGAAGTAATTGACACAATGAAGAATGGAGGACATACAGCGAGAGCAGCAACGGCTGTGTTTGATGATTGTTATTTTATGGCTTGTGATTTTTCATTAGTTAGATTTGAACATTACAATAGGGATGCAAATAAAGTAGCTCATGAAATTGCTAGAGTAGCTAAATTTTCTGAGACAAAGGATTGGTTTGAGGAACATACGAGTGATATTGTAAATTTTCTTATAGATGATGTAACCATTATTACTACTAAATAAAACGATGTTTCATTTCAAAAAAAATATGACAAAAATAAGATGTAGGGTTTTGCCTCTTTAAGAGGGCCCGAACATGGGTAAAACATCACTATAAAAAAAGACACATTTGTGACATTTTCGGCCGAACGAAATTTTTTCTGTCATGCTTATGACACTTTTATGACGATAATTGTGACAAAACCCGGTATCATCATAGATGTGGTGGGCTCATACTTCTATGAAAAAAATCATGACAGAAAATGGGCTTTTCGTCCTGGGCGAGCCGGAGACGCAGCTGCATGACATTCTTTGGGTCGTCCATGACGGAAAAAACCGTGGTAGAAGCGAGGGAGAGGAAAATATCAGGGAGTTCCCGGTTACGGTGGGTGGTCAGGGCTGAGCGATGTGTGTTTCTCTCGTACACGTATGCGCGTGGGTGCAAGGCATTGGGCTCTAACTGAACCCGAGCGAGGCATTCGCCTACTGAACCCGAGCGATTGCACTGTAGGCTATGCGTTACTGAACCCGAGCGATCGATCGATCTGGCTATTAATTGAACCTGATCGAGCGATTCCTTCGTTAGTGCTGCTAACTGAAGCCGATCGAACCTGCTACCTCTTGATGAACAGTGAGTGTTGTTGGGGGGTTGGATGAACAGTTTCCCGATGGGGGGTGGATGAACATGACCTTGTGGTAGTAGAGGCCTTTACCGCTAGATGAACAGGACCCCGATCGATCGAGCCGGTTGGGGGTGGATGAACAGGACCCCGTGGAGGGACGGATGAACAGGACCCCGTGGAGGGCTGGTTGAACAGTAGCCGGTGGAGGGACGGATGAACAGTAGCCCGTGGAGGGGTGGTTGAACAGGACCCTGTGGAGAGGGCTGGTTGAACAGTAGCCGGTGGAGGCTCGATGAAGAAGAGCCTGTGGATGAACAGTGATGTCTACTATGCAACCTTCTTCTTGTGGATGTTATTGGGCCTCCAAGTGCAAAGGTTTGTAGGACAGTAGCAAATTTCCCTCAAGTGGATGACCTAAGGTTTATCAATCCATGGGAGGCGTAGGATGAAGATGGTCTCTCTCAAACAACCCTGCAACCAAATAACAAAGAGTCTCTTGTGTCCCCAACACACCCAATACAATGGTAAATTGTATAGGTGCACTAGTTCGGCAAAGAGATGGTGATACAAGTGCAATATGGATGATAGATATAGGTTTTGTAATCTGAAAATATAAAAACAGCAAGGTAACTAATGATAAAAGTGAGCGTAAACGGTATTGCTATGCTTCAAAACAAGGCCTAGGGTTCATACTTTCACTAGTGCAAGTTCTCTCAACAATGATAACATAATTAGATCATATAACAATCCCTCAACGTGCAACAAAGAGTCACTCCAAAGTCACTAATAGCGGAGAACAAACGAAGGGATTATTGTAGGGTACGAAACCACCTCAAAGTTATTCTTTCCGATCAATCCATTGGGCTATTCCTGTAAGTGTCACAAACAGCCCTAGAGTTCGTAGTAAAATAACACCTTAAGACACAAATCAACCAAAACCCTAATGTCACCTAGATACTCCAATGTCACCACAAGTATCCACGGGTATGATTATATGATATGCATCACACAATCTCAGATTCATCTATTCAAACCAACACAAAGAACTTCAAAGAGTGCCCCAAAGTTTCTACTTGAGAGTCAAGACGAAAACGTGTGCCAACCCCTATGCATAAGTTCACAAGGTCATTGAACCCGAGAGTTGATCACCAAAACATACATCAAGTCGATCACGTGAATATCCCATTGTCACTACAGATAAGCACATGCAAGACATACATCAAGTGTTCTCAAATCCTTAAAGACTCAATCCGATAAGATAACTTCAAAGGGAAAACTCAATCCATTACAAGAAGGTAGAGGGGGACAAACATCATAAGATCCAACTATAATAGCAAAGCTCGCGGTACATCAAGATCGTGCCAAATCAAGAACACGAGAGAGAGAGAGAGAGATCAAACACATAGCTACTGGTACATACCCTCAGCCCCGAGGGTGAACTACTCCCTCCTCATCATGGAGAGCGCCGGGATGATGAAGATGGCCACCGGTGATGATTCCCCCCTCCGGCAGGGTGCCGGAACAAGGTCCTGATTGGTTTTTGGTGGCTACAGAGGCTTGCAGCAACGGAACTCCCGATCTAGGTTTCTTTTTGGGGGTTTCTGTATTTACAGGATTTTTTGGCGTCGGTTTCACGTCAGGGGGGGGGGGGGTCTCCAAGTCAGCCACGAGGTAGGGGGGCGCCCCTAGGGGGTAGGGCGCGCCCTCCACCCTCGTGGATGACTCGGGAGTCTTCTGGCCCAATTCTTTTGCTTCAGGGGCTTCTTCTGGTCCATAAAAAATCTCCATAAATTGGCAGGTCAATTGGACTCCATTTGGTATTCCTTTTCTGTAACACTCAAAAACAAGGAAAAAACATAAACTGGCACTGGGCTCTAGGTTAATTGGTTAGTCAGAAAAATCATATAAAATAGCATATAAATGCATATAAAACATCCAAGATGGATAATATAATAGCATGGAACAACCAAAAATTATAGATACATTGGAGACGTAACAAGCATTCCCAAGCTTAATTCCTGCTCGTCCTCGAGTAGGCAAATGATAAAAAACAGAATTTTTGATGTGGAATGCTACCTAACATATTTATCAATGTAATTCTCTTTATTGTGGCAAGAATATTCAGATCCATAAGATTCAAAACAAAAGTTTATATTGACATAAAAACTATAATACTTCAAGCATACTAATAAAGCAATCATGTCTTCTCGAAATAACATGGCCAAAGCAAGCTATCCCTACAAAATCATATAGTCTGGCTATGCTCCATCTTCGTCACACAAAATATCTAAATCATGCACAACCCTGATGGCAAGCCAAGCAATTGTTTCATACTTTTGATGTTCTCAAACTTTTTCAACTTTCACGCAATACATGAGCGTGGATATAGCACTATGGGTGGAATAGAATATGGTGGTTGTGGAGAAGACAAAAAGAAGGAGATAGTCACACATCAACTAGGCGTATCATCGGGCTATGGAGATGCCCATCAATAGATATCAATGTGAGTGAGTAGGGATTGCCATACAATGGATGCACTAGATCTATAAGTTTATGAAATCTCAAAAAGAAACTAAGTGGGTGTACATCCAACTTGCTTGCTATCGAAGACCTAGGGCAATTTGAGGAAGCCCATCATTGGAATATACAAGCCAAGTTCTATAATGAAAAATTCCCACAATTATATGAAAGTGACAACATAGGAGACTCTCTATCATGAAGATCATGGTGCTACTTTGAAGCACAAGTGTGGTAAAAGGATAGTAGCATTGCCCCTTCTCTCTTTTTCTCTCATTTTTTTGTTTTTTTCTGGGCCCTTCCTTTTTTTGGCCTTTTTTTTCGTCCAGAGTCTCATCCCAACTTGTGGGGGAATCATAGTCTCCATCATCCTTTCCTCACTAGGACAATGCTCTAATAATGAAGATCATCACACTTTTATTTACTTTACAACTCAAGAATTACAACTCGATACTTAGAACAAATTATGACTCTATATGAATGCCTCCGGCGGTGTACAGGGATGTGCAATGAATCAAGAGTGACATGTATGAAAGAATTATGAAAGGTGGCGTTGCCACAAATACAATGTCAACTACATGATCATGCAAAGCAATATGACAATGATCAAGCGTGTCATAATAAACAGAATGGTGGAAAGTTGCATGGCAATATATCTCGGAATGGCTATGGAAATGCCATAATAGGCAGGTATGGTGGCTGTTTTGAGGATGGTTATGGTGGGTGTATGGTACCGGCGAAAGTCGCGCGATACTAGAGAGGCTAGCAATGGTGGAAGGGTGAGAGTGCGTATAATCCATGGACTCAACATTAGTCATAAAGAACTCACATACTTATTGTAAAAATCTATTAGTTGTCGAAACAAAGTACTACGTGCATGCTCCTAGGGGGATAGATTGGTAGGAAAAGACCATCGCTCGTCCCTGACCGCCACTCATAAGGAAGACAATCAAGTCAAAGTGATATGCCCTAGAGGCAATAATAAAGTTATTATTTATTTCCTTATTTCATGATAAATGTTTATTATTCATGCTAGAATTGTATTAACCGGAAACTTAGTACATGTGTGAATACATAGACAAAACATATTGTCCCAAGTATGCCTCTACTTGACTAGCTCGTCAATCAAAGATGGTTATGTTTCCTAACCATAGACATGTGTTGTCATATGATGAACGAGATCACATCATTAGGAGAATGATGTGATGGACATGACCCATCCGTTACCTTAGCATTATGATCGTTACAGTTTCATTGCTACTGCTTTCTTCATGACTTATACATGTTCCTCAGATTATGAGATTATGCAACTCCCAAATACCGGAAGAACACTTTGTGTGCTACGAAATGCCAGAACGTAAAAGGGTGATTACAAAGGTGCTTTACAGGTGTCTCCGAAGGTGTTTGTTGGGTCGGCATAGATCGAGAATAGGAGTTGTCACTCTGTGTTTCAGAGAGGTATCTCTGGGCCCTCTCAGTAATGCTCATCAGTATAAGCCTTGCAAGCAATGTGACTAATGAGTTAGTTGCAGGATGAAGTATTATGTAACGAGTAAAGAGATTTGCCGGCAACGAGATTGAACTAGGTATGATTATACCGATGATCGAATCTCGGGCAAGTAACATACCGCTGACAAAGGGAACAACGTATGTTGTTATGCGGTTTGACCGACAAAGATCTTCGTAGAATGTGTAGGAGCCAATATGAGCATCTAGGCTCCGCTATTGGTTATTCACCGAAGATGTGTCTCGGTCATGTATACATAGTTCTCGAACCCGTAGGGTCCTCACGCTTAACGTTCGATGACGATTTGTATTATGAGTTATGTGTTTTGATGACCGAAGTTTGTTCAGAGTTTCAGATGAGATCACGGACATGACGAGGAGTCTCGAAATGGTTGAGACATAAAGATTGATATATTGGACGGCTATATTCGGACACCGCAAGTGTTCCGGAGAAGTTTCGGACAAAACCGGAGTGCGAGAGGGTTACCAGAACCCCTTGGGGGAACTAATGGGCCACATGGGCCTTGGTGAAGAGAGGAGGGGCGACCAGGGCAGGCCGTGTTCCCCCTCCCCCTTGGGTCCGAATTGGACTAGGGAAGGGGTGGGCGGCGCCCCCTTTCCTTCTCCCTCTCCCTCTCCTTCCTTCCCCCTCTCTCCCTCTTAGTGGAATCCTACTAGGACTAGTAGTCCTAGTAGGGCTCCCCTGGTGGGGCGCGCCGTAGGAGGGTCGGCCGGCCTCCCCCTTGCTCCTTTATATACGGGGGCAGGGGGCACCCTAGAACACACAAGTTGATCTTTTAGCCGTGTGCGGTGCCCCCCTCCACAGTTACACACCTCGATCATATCATCATAGTGCTTAGGCGAAGCCCTGCGCTAGTAACTTCATCATCACCGTCACCACGCCGTCGTGCCGACGAAACTCTCCCTTGTCCTCAACTGGATAAAGAGTATGTGGGACGTCATCGAGCTGAACGTGTGCTGAACGCAGAGGTGCCGTACATTCAGTACTTGGATCGCTTGGATCGCGAAGACGTTTGACTACATCAACCGCGTTAACTAACACTTCCGCTTTCGGTCTAAGAGGGTATGTGGACACACTCTCCCCTCTCGTTGCTATGCATCACCTAGATAGATCTTGCGTGACCGTAGGATTTTTTTTTTGAAATTACCACGTTCCCCAACAGTGGCATCTGAGCCAGGTCTATGCGTAGAAGTTATATTTACGAGTAGAACACAAAGAGTTGTGGGCGATAATAGTCATACTGCTTACCACCAACGTCTTACTTTGATTCGGCAGTATTATTGGATGAAGCGGCCCGGACCGACATTACTTGACCGCGTTCATGAGACTGGTTCTACCGACGTGCTTTTGCACAAAGGTGGATGTGAAAGTGCAACTATCCCTAGGTGGTTTTGGTAATTCCTAACAACATATAGCTCATTGAGCTAACATCATTCCAAGATGAATATTTCAGGAAAAGCTCAATGAATGGCATGGCATGGATGAGAAAAGTGGACCTCTCAAAATGCTAAGGATAAAAGGATTGGCTCAAGCTCAAAAGCTCAAGACTCTACATTTCATATTTTAGTGATCCAAGATCACATTGAGTCTATAGGAAAAGCCAATACTATCAAGGAGGGATGAGGTGTTGCTTAATGAGTTTCTTGATCCACAGTGCTTAGTGATATGCTCCAAAGCCCTCAACTACTTTCTCACATCCACATATGTCCTAAACCAAAAGTCAAACTCGGCCTTACCGATTCTTTCTATCCGGCGCCACCGAGTTCAGATGTCACAGCCACTGCCACAAACCCTAGGCAAATCGGTCTCACTGATAGGGATCTCGATCTCACCGAGATGGGATTGTAATATCTCTGTTTCCCTTCGTAACGTTTCAGTACCACCGAGATGAGCGATCGGTCCCACCGAGATTGCAATGTAAACTCCCTGTTTCCTTTCCGTAACATTTCGGTCCCACCGAAATGAGCGAATCAGTCCCACCGAGTTTACCTGACCAACTCTCTGGTTAGCTTATTACCAAAATCGGTCTCACCGAGTTTGTGTAATCGATCTCACCGAGATTACATTAAGCCCTAAACCCTAACCATATCGGTCCTACCGAGTTGCATGTCGGTCCCACCGAAAATCCTGACGGTCACTAGATTTCCTGAATCGGTACGACCGAGTTTATCAATTCGGTCCCACCGAGTTTGGCAAGTTGTGTGTAATGGTTAGATTTTGTGTGGAGGCTATATATACCCCTCCATCTCCTCTTCATTCGTGGAGAGAGCAATTAGAACAAACCTACACTTCCAACTTGCTGTTTCTGAGAGAGAACCAACTACTCATGTGTTGAGGCCAAGATATTCCATTCCTACCATATGAATCTTGATCTCTAGCCTTCCCCAAGTTGCTTTCCACTCAAATTTTCTTTCCACCAAATCCAAATCTTGTGAGAGAGAGTTGAGTGTTGGTGAGACTATCATTTGAAGCACAAGAGCAAGGAGTTCATCATCAACACACCATTTGTTACTTCTTGGAGAGTGGTGTCTCCTAGATTGGCTAGGTGTCACTTGGGAGCCTCCGACAAGATTGTGGAGTTGAACCAAGGAGTTTGTGAGGGCCAGGAGATCGTCTACTTTGTGAAGATCTACCGCTAGTGAGGCAAGTCCTTCGTGGGCGACGGCCATGGTGGGATAGACAAGGTTGCTTCTTCATGGACCCTTCATGGGTGGGGCCCTCTGTGGACTCGCGCAAGCGTTACCCTTCGTGGGTTGAAGTCTCCATCAACGTGGATGTACGATAGCACCACCTATCGGAACCACGACAAAAACATCCATGTCTCCAATTGCGTTTGAATGCTCCAAACCCATCCCTTTACATTCTTGCAAGTTGCATGCTTTACTTTCCGCTGCTCATATACTCTTTGCATGCTTGCTTGAATTGTGTTAAGATTGCTTGACTTGTGCTAAGATGGCTAAAATCTGCCAAAGACTAAAATTGGGAAAAGGACAAGTTTTTATTTGGTCAAGTAGTCTAATCACCCCCCTCTAGACATACTTTCGATCCTACAAGTGGTATCAGAGCTTTGATCTCCATTTGCTTTGATTTCCATAGCTTTTGATGGTCATAGCCTTGGTTTCACAACCTAGGAGAGTATGGCGTCTAGCGAGGGAAATTATCACCGTAGAGGTCCTTACTTTGATGGTACTAATTTTGCTAGTTGGAAGCATAAGATGAAAATGCATATTCTTGGACATAACCCCGCCGTTTGGGCTATTGTGTGTATTGGCTTGCAAGGTGAATTCTTTGATGGGAGAGAACCGAACCGTGAAGCTAGCGCGGAAGAGTTGAAGATGCTGCAATACAACGCTCAAGCTTGCGATATCCTCTTCAATGGATTGTGCCCCGAAGAATTCAACAAAATCAGCCATCTTGAGAATGCAAAGGAAATTTGGGATACTTTGATTGATATGCATGAAGGTACCGACTCCGTCAAGGAATCCAAGTTGGATGTGCTTCAAAGTCAACTTGACAAGTTCAAAATGAAGGATGGTGAAGGTGTCGCTGAAATGTACTCTAGGCTTGCTCTTATCACAAATGAGATTGCCGGCTTAGGAAATGAAGAGATGACCGACAAATTCATCATCAAGAAGATCCTAAGAGCGTTGGACGGAAAATATGATACCGTGTGCACATTGATCCAAATGATGCCCAATTACAAAGATCTCAAGCCAATGGAAGTCATTGGAAGAATTGTTGCTCATGAGATGTCACTCAAGGATAAGGAGGAACTTCACAACAAGTCAAGTGGTGCTTACAAAGCCTCATGTGAAGCCCCTACATCATCAAGTGAGAAACAAACCTTCAATGAAGAATTGATCTTAATGGTGAAGAACTTCAACAAGTTCTATAAGAATAGAAGCAAAGGAAGAAGCTCCAAGTCAAGGTCCTACAATGACAAAAGATCTTCTAGTCGAGAGCGCAATTGCTACAATTGTGGAAGACCCGGACACTATTCCAATGAGTGTACGGCACCCTACAAAAGAAGAGAAGAATCACCCAAGAGGAGAAGTAGAAGAGAAGAATCACCACCAAGAGAGAGGAGGAGTAGAGATGATCGTTATGAACAAAGAACATCCCGGAGAAGCAAGGATTCGGAAAGGAAGGACAAGTCATCAAGGAGCTACACAAAACTAAGACATCAAGCTCATGTTGGTGAATGGGTATCCGGCTCCGACTCCGACAATCACTCCGAGAGAAGCTATCACTCCGACTCCGAATATACTCAAGATGAAGGTGTTGCCGGTCTAGCACTTGTGTCAACCAACTCCTATGACATATTTGATTCACCAAATGAAGGACTTGGAAGATCCTTCATGTCTAAAGGCCCAAAGGTAACACACCCCGAGTATGTTGATTTCAATAGTGATGAAGATGACTTGTTAGGTGATGATGATTTACTTGTTGACAACTCTAGTGATGAATACTATGATGAAACGTCAATTAATCATGCTAATCGAGATAAAACGAATGACGATGATAAGGAGAAGATTGAGCTTCTAACTAAAGAACTAAACACTCTTAAGTTAGCTCATGAAACTATCTTAGAAGATCATCGAGAACTTTGAAGGACTCATGAGAAGTTACACTTTGAAAAGCTCAACCTTGAGCAAGAGCATGAGTTCTTAAAGGCAATCAATGATGATCTCCGTAAGAAAAGTTCTTCTTACATTGCCAAGCGTTTACTCTTATCTACTTACATGCCTCAAGTCAAGTCCATTAACAAGAACAAGAAGGATTCTTCCTCTAGTAGTAACAATAATCATGCTAAATCCAATGTTGTTGCTTCTAGTAGTTCTCTTGATTCCACTAATGATTCTCTTAGCCAAGTTACACTTGAGCAAGAAAATAGCTTATTGAAGGGAATTATAGAGAAAGGTGTTTACAAGAGCCTTGCCAGGAGTAAGCAATTTGAGGAAATTGTACGCAAGCAAGGACGGCACCGGAAGAACCAAGGTGTTGGTTTTGAACAAAACTTCAATGCCAATGGAGTTGAGTGGGAAGAAGATCAATACCCCAATACGAAGTTTGTTCCTCAACAAGAGAAGTATGATCCTACTTCCTTCAAGGGGACACAAGCTCAAGATGATCTTCCACCACAAGACCACAAGCAAAAAGGCAAGGACAAGCTTCAAGAGGAGATTGATTCATGTGAAGAAGCTCCTAAGGCCTTGGTCAAGTGGGTTCCCAAGACTACGTCAAGTTCTAATTCATCAAGTACGACTACAACTCCAAGGATTCCCATCAAGATGATGTGGATCCCGAAGAAGAAGAACTAGAGAGTTCTTGAGGGTGACTCCGCCAACATATTTCACTCATATCATTTTGGCAACAACAAGTGAAATCAACTTTCACATCTTGCACTAGTTCAAGGAGTCACAAACCCTCTTGTTGGTAAGACAAGGGACAAGGTAACCTAATGCTTTCATAGACATCATCTTGTGTGTGCATCACTCTATGTCTATGGATATCCTTGTTTGTTCCTTGTGGGACTAACCCGTGTAGGTATTGAAAGTGCAACTGACTCCAAAGGATTGCTCCAAATGATCTTCATCAACGTTGAGCATCCACATCTTCAACACCTACATGAAGTCATCATCGACAAAACCCAAGGTTAGTTCATCCCTCTAAGGGGGTATCTCACATCTAGGGGGAGCTTAACTCTAAGAAGTGAGTCAAAGCAACTCTAGTGGTGTGAACACATCAATGCATTATGTAAAAGTGGTAACCCCACTTGAGCTTAAACGATGAGTATGACCTATGATCAAATGTTCTCATTTGACTCCTAAGTCAATATACTCTTATATAGATGACCTAGTCATCGCCAATTGTTTGATAGATGCTAGGATTGGTTGTGCATGCTTTGCCACATATTTCATTTGCCATTTTATTGTGTGAGCATGTTGGTTGCATATTTCACTCATTCGAGGACATACACTTGTTGTTTTTGATTGATTGGTTTCTTTTTTCTTTTGCCAAGTGGATGGACAAGAATGCCTAAGAACCTTCTCTAGCTATCTATGCTTTTCTTGTCTCAAACTCTATTCATGCTTCATCACAAAATTTGATCAAGTCAGATTCGAACCACTCTGTGTGAGGAGCACTCGGAGTCCCCGATTCGTCATAGACTTAAACTTCCAAAACTTCTTTGTGTGTCTCGGTCTGACCGATTCATCCATTTTGGTATACCGAGATCACTAAGTCGATCTAGGTTTTCAATCTCGGTGCAACCGATTTGAACTTTTCGGTCACACCGAGTTGCTGTAACTTTCAACAGTCATGCATCTCGGTGCCACCGAGTTGTTCCACTCGGCCACACCGACAGGGTCGGGCTATATATACCCACGGGCAAAAATTTGGAAACTTTCTCTGAACTCTTTCACCCGCGCATAGCTCGCTCTGCCTCCAGGGTCTCTGGATCGTCCTCCTCGTCGCCAGCCGCCTCCAGTCGCTGGTCTCCGCCGCCGTCAACGAAAATCTTCCCCGCCGTTGCTGCCGTAGCGAGTTCATCACCGAACTAGGGTATGGACTCGATCACTGTGCTATCCCCGTCTGATTCCTAGCACATTGTGTTCGTCATGAATCTTGCCACAATTAAAACTATTCTATCCAGTCAAAACACTCCATAGATTAGAGGTGAATTGAAAATTTAGGGTTAGGTTTCTGTTGAAACCATCTCGGACCCACTGAGTTGTAGAACTCGGTTCCACCGATTCGGCTAAGGCCATTGCACAAGTGATTCTCGGTCTGACCGAGAATTGCAAATTGGTGTGACCGAGTTCAGGACTTTGTGAAACCCTAGCAGTCTCGGTGCCACCGAACCGTGACTTGGTCTGACCGAGTTCACTAGTTTAGGTTCCAAAAGCTGCTTCGGTATCACCGAGTTTGCAAATCGGTTGATCCAAAATGCTTTCTGTGAAAACCTAAAACTAAGTTTTTGAATCATTCTTTTGCAAAAACCTCTGTATTTTGTGATGCTCATCCACTCTATCTCATCTATATCCATTCACAGGGTCTGCAGTTAGTGTTCGCAACATGTCTGATCAAAGTGACAGCTAGAACAGGGAAGAGGGGCAAATTCAGATGAGTGAGGGCACTAGTCCCTCTAGCACCTCTGATGAGGGTAGCAGGAGCACCCCAAGCAACCTGCCCAAAGCTGCCACCAGGGCCAGAAAGAAGAAAACCTCAGAATCTGAGGATGAAGACTATGTGGCAGTTGAGGATGAAGCCACTTCCAAGAAAAAAGTGCTCAAAAAGGAGTATGGCACAGCTGCTGCCATTAAGCCTGGTATGAAGACCAAAGTACCTGCAAAGAGAACTCCCATGTCTAAAGCCAGAGCCTCTACTCAAGTACCTTTTGGAATCTCAACCCAAAGAGGCTGCTGCAGAAGGGAAGAAGAGGAAGGAAAGGGTCAAGAAGACCATGGCCAGAGTTGTTGGAAAGCCTTCCATGATGGAAGAGGAAGAAGAAGA
The DNA here is from genome assembly GCA_963921465.1 of Triticum timopheevii. NCBI lineage: Eukaryota > Viridiplantae > Streptophyta > Magnoliopsida > Poales > Poaceae > Triticum > Triticum timopheevii. Next base: position 355,423,639 of record OY997264.1, read on the forward strand.
AGAGGTTGCTGCACCAGCACCCAAGGCTCAGAAGCTTATGGGTGATGCTATTAGGTCAGGGGCTGCATCATCAAAGCCCAAAGAAGCACCCAAAGCTGCCTCCAAGCCCAAGATTGCACCAAAGGGGAATACCAGAAACATATCTGCTGCTGAGAAGAACAAGGCCCCAATGCCTGAGACTGTTGCTGAAGAGGAAGATGATGAAGAGCATGTCTTGAGAAAGTTGAAGCCAAAGATTCCAGATCATAATGATGCTCATCCTGTGGCTGAGAACATGAAGCTGAGAAAGGATGCAAGCCTCAGACAGTGGAGGTTGTCTGATCCTTATGCAATCAGGAGAAGGACTATTGTTGACTACAGGTTCCACACTAAGGAACAATAGGATTTCTATGAGACAGTGTTGTTGGACAAGAAGCCTATAGTGTGTGACATGAGGTGGGTGGACTGGACCTACATGAAGGAGAATGAGGAACAATATCCTGGTGTGTATGACAGTTTCAGTGCTGGTGGAGTTGCAGACTTTGTTGGGCAGAAGCTCACAAAGTGGAATGATGAGCTCATAATGCAATTCTACTCCACATAACACTTCTATCCAGATAGCAGGATAGTATGGATGTCTGAAGGTACTAGGTACCAATCAACAATTGAAGAATGGGCAAATCTGATCAATGCACCTAAGGAGAAAGAAGATGACTTGGATGTCTATGCCAAGAAGAAGATGGATCACAACACTATGGCACATATGCACAAGGAGATCCCAGATGCTGTAGTTGAGACACATAAGTTTGGATCAGTACATTACCTTCTGTCAGGACTGCCAGCCATCAACTGGATCCTCAGGCATACTCTCTTGCCCAAGTCAGGTGACCACAACATGATCAGAGGCCATGCAATAAACTTGCTACACTTATTTGATGTGCCACATAAGTTCAAGGTCATGAGCCTCATAGTTGAGACTATCATGAGGACAACAGCTGACCAGAAGAGAAGTTGTGGGTATGCCCCACAGATCCAGGAGCTGATTAACTCCAAGATGGGCACATGCACATACATGTTGGACAAGGATCACATGCCTATCTATCCAGACTTTGAGGACAACCAAGTGGTTATGGATGAAGATGAACCATCTTCTGTGCATGCTCAAGCAAATAAGGAGAAGGCAAGGACAGAGAAGGCTACCAAGATGCCAACAATGGAAGAGGCATCTCATTACTTTCTGAAGAGCAAACAAGATCAGCTGGGCTACTTGATTGCATCCACTCTAAGGATTGAGAAGGGACTGGCCACCTTGACTCAAAACCAGGAGAGCCTGGAGAGGATCATGGATCATAAGTTCTATGACTTGGATGTGACGGTAACTGAGATCCAGTCTGTTGTTGAGCAGCTTCAAGATGATATGAAGGAGAGGAAGGGCAAGACAACCACTGATGCATTTGCCAGAGTGCCTAGAGCTCAGAGATCAGCTGCAGTGCTAGTGACAGACACCAGAGCCACTTCATCTGCACTAGCTACAGCTCCTACAGCTCCAGTGCAACCAGCTCCAGCACCTACACCTCCAGCTCCATCCTCATCAACTGAAGTCTTCGTCCAAGGAGCCATCTCTACACCACCACTTGAAGATCAAGCCTGAGAGACGATTTAGTGCTATGCATTTTCTATGAACTTTTTGGTAACTTGTTGCCAAAGGGGGAGAAAAATGTATAGATCATAGGCTTCGAGAGAGAGTGTTGCTTTTTATTCTCTCTTGCTTTGGTGGTTGAACTTTATTTGCTTGTTTGAGATACTTTATGTCTGTGTGATACTTGGATGATCATGTGTTTGATCATATGCTACATTTATGCTTGTTGGATGACATTATCTCATTTATCTCTATATGATCATTCACTTTGCTTGGTGATGAGTGCATGTATTCAATCATTATCATTTTGAGCGCTCCACCAAGATGTATGTGACATGGAAGAGTTACCCATGAGCCTAACTCTTTGTGCATTTGCAGTCCAAAGCAAATCTTAAACTATGCACAAATTTAGGGGGAGCTCTTGCTTATCACATACTTCTCAAAGCGACAATGTTTTTCACTCTTATTATCATTTGTCGAAGCTTTGATCTATATGTTGTCAACAATTACCAAAAAGGGGGAGATCAAAAGTGCAACTATCCCTAGGTGGTTTTAGTAATTCCTAACAACATATAGCTCATTGAGCTAACATCATTCCAAGATGAATATTTCAGGAAAAGCTCAATGAATGGCATGGCATGGATGAGAAAAGTGGATCCCTCAAAATGCTAAGGACAAAAGGATTGGCTCAAGCTCAAAAGCTCAAGACTCTACATTTCATATTTTAGTGATCCAAGATCACATTGAGTCTATAGGAAAAGCCAATACTATCAAGGAGGGATGAGGTGTTGCTTAATGAGTTTCTTGCTCCATAGTTCTTAGTGATATGCTCCAAAGCCCTCAACTACTTTCTCACATCCACATATGTCCTAAACCAAAAGTCAAACTCGGCCCTACCGATTCTTTCTATCCGGCTCCACCGAGTTCAGATGTCATAGCCACTACCACAAACCCTAGGCAAATCGGTCTCACCGATTGGGATCTCGGTCTCACCGAGATGGGTTTGTAATCTCTCTATTTCCCTTCGTAACGTTTCGGTACCACCGAGATGAGCGATCGATCCCACCGAGATTGCAATGTAAACTCCATGTTTCCTTTTCGTAACATTTCGGTCCCACCGAAATGAGCGAATCGGTCCCACCGAGTTTACCTGACCAACTCTCTGGTTAGCTTATTACCAAAATCGATCTCACCGAGTTTGTGTAATCAGTCTCACCGAGATTACATTAAGCCCTAAACCCTAACCATATCGGTCCTACCGAGTTGCATGTCGGTCCCACCGAAAATCCTAAAGGTCACTAGATTTGCTGAATCGGTCCGACCAAATTTATCAATTCGTTCCCACCGAGTTTGGCAAGTTGTGTGTAATGGTTAGATTTTGTGTGGAGGCTATATATACCCCTCCACCTCCTCTTCATTCGTGGAGAGAGCAATCAGAACAAACCTACACTTCCAACTTGTTGTTTCTGAGAGAGAACCACCTACTCATGTGTTGAGGCCAAGATATTCCATTCCTACCATACGAATCTTGATCTCTAGCCTTCCCCAAGTTGCTTTGCACTCAAATCTTCTTTCCACCAAATCCAAATCCTGTGAGAGAGAGAGTTGAGTGTTGGGGAGACTATCATTTGAAGCACAAGAGCAAGGAGTTCATCATCAACACACCATTTGTTACTTCTTGGAGAGTGGTGTCTCCTAGATTGGCTAGGTGTCACTTAGGAGCCTCCGACAAGATTGTGGAGTTGATCCAAGGAGTTTGTAAGGGCAAGGAGATCGCCTACTTCGTGAAGATCTACCGCTAGTGAGGCAAGTCCTTCGTGGGCGACGGCCATGGTGGGATAGAAAAGGTTGCTTCTTCGTGGACCCTTCGTGGGTGGAGCCCTCCGTGGACTCGCGCAACCGTTACCCTTTGTGGGTTGAAGTCTCCATCAACGTGGATGTACGATAGCACCACCTATAGGAACCACGACAAAAACATCTGTGTCTCTAATTGTGTTTGAATCCTCCAAACCCTTCCCTTTACATTCTTGCAAGTTGCATGCTTTACTTTCTGCTGCTCATATACTCTTTGCATGCTTGCTTGAATTGTGTTAAGATTGCTTGACTTGTGCTAAGATAGCTAAAATCTGCCAAAGACTAAAATTGGGAAAAGGACAAGTTTTTATTTGGTCAAGTAGTCTAATCACCCCCCTCTCGACATACTTTAGATCCTACAGGATGGCGGGTGTCTGTTTCTCCAACTTTAGTTGAATCGAGTTTGACTACGGCCGGTCCTTGTTGAAGGTTAAAACAACACACTTGACAAAAAATTGTTGTGGTTTTGATGCGTAGGTAAGAACGGTTCTTGCTAGAAGCCCGTAGCAACCACATAAAACTTGCAACAACAAAGTAGAGGACTTCTAACTTGTTTTTGCAGGAGTTGCTGTGATGTGATATGGTCAAGGCATGATGTGATATAAATTGTTGTATGAGATGATCATGTTTTGTAACAAAGTTATCGGCAACTGGCATGAGCCATATGGTTGTCGCTTTACTGTATGAAATGCAATTGCCATGTAATTGTTTTACTTTATCACTAAGCGATAGTGATAGTCGTAGTAGAAATAGTCGCCGAGACGACAACGATGCTACGATGGAGATCAAGGTGTCACATCGGTGACGATGGAGATCATGACGATGCTTCCGCGATGGAGATCATGAGCACAAGATAATGATGGTCATATCATGTCACATATTTTGATTGCATGTGATGTTTATCTTTTATGCATCTTATATTTCTTAGAGCGACAATAGCATTATAAGATGATCCCTTACTAAATTTTAAGGTACAAATGTTCTCCCTGAGTATGCACCGTTGCTACAGTTCGTCGTGCCGAGACACCACGTGATGATCGGGTGTGATAAGCTCTACGTTCACATACAACGGGTGCAAGCCAGTTTTTCACACACAGAATACTCGGGTTAAACTTGACGAGCCTAGCATATGCAGATATGGCCTCGGAATAGTGAGACCGAATGGTCGAACGTGAATCATATAGTAGATATGATCAACATAGTGATGTTCACCATTGAAAACTACTCCATCTCACGTGATGATCGGACATGGTTTAGTTGATTTGGATCACGTGATCATTTAGGTGACTAGAGGGATGTCTATCTAAGTGGGAGTTCTTAAGTAATATGATTAACTGAACTTTAATTTATCATGAACTTAGTCCTGATAGTTTGCATGTCTATGTTATTGTAGATCAATGGCCCGTGCTACCGTTCCTTTGAATTTTAATGTGTTCGTAGAGAAATCTAAGTTGAAATATGATGGCAGTAACTACACGGACTGGTTCCGTAACTTGAAGATTATCCTCATTGCCGCATAGAAGAATTATGTCCTGGAAGCACCATTAGGTGTACCACCCGCGCCAGCAACTGCACACATTGTGAATGCCTGGCAGACGCGTGTTGATGACTACTCGATAGTTCAGTGTGCCATGCTGTACGACTTAGAATCGGGACTTCAAAGACGTTTTGAACATCATGGAGCATGTGAGATGTTCCAAGAGTTGAAGTTAATATTTCAAGCAAATGCCCGAGTTGAGAGATATGAAGTCTCCAACAAGTTCTATAGCTGCAAAATGGAGGAGAATAGTTCTGTCAATGAACACATAGTCAGAATGTCTGGGTACCATAACCACTTGACTCATCTGGGAGTTGATCTTCCTGATGATAGTGTCATTGACAGAGTTCTTCAATCACTGCCGCCAAGCTATAAAGGTTTCGTGATGAACTATAATATGCAAGGGATGAACAAGACTATTCCCGAGCTCTTCACGATGCTAAAAGCTGTGGAGGTATAAATCAAAAAGGAGCATCAAGTGTTGATGGTCAACAAGACCACTAGTTTCAAGAAAAAAGGCAAAGGGAAGAAGGGGAACTTCAAGAAGAAAGGCAAGAAAGTTGGTGCTGAAGAGAAGAAACCCAAGTCTGGACCTAAGCCTGAAACTGAGTGCTTCTACTGCAAAGGGACTGGTCACTGGAAGCGGAACTGCCCCAAGTATTTGGCGGATAAGAAGGATGACAAAGTGAAAGGTATATTTGATATACATGTTATTGATGTGTACCTTACTAATGCTCGTAGTAGCGCCTGGGTATTTGGTGCTGGTTCTATTGCTCATATTTGCAACTCGAAACAGGGGCTACGGATTAAACGAAGATTGGCTAAGGAAATAGTTCCAAGGTCGATGTGATTGCCGTCGGCACGCTACCTCTACATCTACCTTCGGGGTTAGTTTTAGACCTAAGTAATTGTTATTTGGTGCCAGCATTGAGCATGAACATTATATCTGGATCTTTTTTGATGCGAGACGGTTATTCATTTAAATCAGAGAATAATGGTTATTCTATTTATACAAGTAATATCTTTTATGCTCTTGCACCCTTGATGAGTGGTCTATTTTTGTTGAATCTCGATAGTGATGATACACATATTCATAATATTGAAGCCAAAAGATGCAAAGTTGATAATAATAGTGCAACTTATTTGTGGCACTGCCGTTTGGGTCATATTGGTATAAAGCGCATCAAGAAACTCCATGTTGGTGGACTTTTGGAATCACTTGATTATGAATCACTTGGTTCTTGCGAACCGTGCCTTATGGGCAAGATGACTAAAACTCCGTTCTCCGGAATAATGGAACGAGCTAGTGACTTATTGGAAACAATACATACAGATGTATGCGGTCCAATGAGTGTTGAGGCTCGTGGCGGGTATCGTTATTTTCTTACCTTCACAGATGATTTAAGCAGATATGGGTATATCTTCTTAATTATATTTTCAGATTACAAAAACCTATATCTACCATCCATGTTGCACTTGTATCACCATCTCTTCGCCGAACTAGTGCACCTATACAATTTACCATTGTATTGGGTGTGTTGGGGACACAAGAGACTATTTGTTATTTGGTTGCAGGGTTGTTTGAGAGAGACCATCTTCATCCTACGCCTCCTACGGATTGATAAACCTTAGGTCTTCCACTTGAGGGAAATTTTCTACTGTCCTACAAACATGTGCACTTGCAGGCACAACGTCTACAAGAAGAAGGTTGTGTAGTAGACATCAATACCCATGCATATGTAGTGTAGATCCTTGCTTGTGAGTACTTTGGATGAGCACTCACAGTTGCTTTGCTCCCTCTTTTTCCCCTTTTCCTCTTCTTCCCGGACATCGCAACCAGAGGTTGGATCCGAGGAGCCAGATGCCACCGTCGACAACGACTCATACTACACTGGAGGTGCCTACTACTACGTGCAGGCCGCTGACGACGACCAGGAGTAGTTTAGGAGGATCCCAGGCAGGAGGCATGCGCCTCTTTCGATCTGTATCCCAGTTTATGCTAGCCATCTTATGGCAACTTGTTTAACTTATGCCTGTACTCAGATATTGTTGCTTCCACTGACTCGTTTATGTTCGAGCACTTGTATTCGAGCCCTCGAGGCCCCTGACTTGTAATATGATGCTTGTATGACTTATTTTACTTTTAGAGTTGTGTTGTGATGTCTTCCCGTGAGTCCCTGATCTTGAACGTACACATCTGCGTGCATGATTAGTGTACGATTGAATCGGGGGCGTCACAATATCGCATAATTCCATGAATGTGTTAAGATGGGATGCGTCATCCTCATTAGGAGTACCGACAAATTGATCTTTCATGACAAGATTCAGCAAAGCAGTATTAATATCACAAGACTCCGCACTAGTGGCGGGAGGAGCAATTGGAGTGCTAATAAAATCATTGTTGTTGGTGTTCGAGAAATCACACAACTTAGTGTTCTCTTGAGTCATGATGACTTCACAACAAGATTGCACTCAAACACAGATCTGATGAGAAAACGACAAACGAAAAAGAGGGCAGATAAAACGGCAAATTTTTGTGAAGTGGGGGAGAGGAAAACGACAGGCAAATGGAAAATAATGTAAATTGTGAGGAGATGAGATTTGTGATTAGGAACCTGATTGATGTTGAAGATCCTCCCCGGCAACGGCACCAGAAATTCCTTTTGATGTCTGCTAGAACTACATTGGTATTTCCTCAAAGAGGAAGGGATGATGCAGTATAGTGACGGTAGGTATTTCACTCGGTGATGAGACCAAGGTTATTGAACTAGTAGGAGAACCTTCTCACACCATGTAAACAGCACCTACACACAAATAACAAATACTCGCAACCCGACGTGTTAAAGGGGTTGTCAGTCCCTTTTGGGTACGGCATCTCAAGATAGGCAAATAACGTGAGGTAAAAAGTGGTAGATAGGATAAATAGATCGTGGAACAAATATATTGCAGCAAGGTATTTTTGTATTTTTTGGTTTAATAGATCTGAAAATGAATGCAAAGGAAAATAGATCGCAAAGGCAAATATGATGAAAAGAGACCCGGGGGCCATAGGTTTCACTAGTGGCTTCTCTCGAGAAAAATAGCAAATGGTGGGAAAACAATTACTGTTGGGCAATTGATAGAACTTCAAATAATCATGACGATATCCAGGCAATGATTATTATATAGGCATCACGTCCAAGATTAGTAGACCGACTCCTACCTGCATCTACTACTATTACTCCACACATCGACCGCTATCTAGCATGCATCTAGTGTATTAAGTTCATGGAGAAACAGAGTAATGCAATAAGAACGATGACATGATGTAGACAAGATCTATTTATCTATTTATTTAGATATAGACCCCATCTTGTTATCCTTAGTAGCACCGATACATATGTGTCGGTTCCCCTTCTATTGCTGGGATCAAGCACCATAAGATCGAACCCACTACAAAGCATCTCTTCCCATTGCAAGATAAATCGATCAAGTTGGCTAAAAAAAACCCAAATATCAGAGAATAAATACGAGGCTATAAGCAATCATTCATATAAGAGATAAAAGAAGACTCAAATAACTTTCATGGATAAAAACATAGATCTCATCATAAACTCAAAGTTCATCGGATCCCAACAAACACACCGCAAAAAGGCTTACATCATATGGATCTCCAAGAGACCATTGTATTGATAATCGAGAGAGAGAGAGAGAGGGAGAGAGAGAGAGGGAGAGAGAGAGAGAGAGAGGGAGAGAGAGAGAGAAGAAGCCATCTAGCTACTAACTACGGACCCATAGGTCTACAAAGAACTACTCACGCATCATCGAAGAGGCACCAATGGAAGTGGTGAACCCCTCCGTGATGGTGTCTAGATTAGATCTGGTGGTTCTGGACTCTACGGCGGCTGGAATTGATTTTCGTTGACTCCCCTAGGGTTTCTAGAATATTGGGGTATTTATAGAGCAAAGAGGCGGTTCAGGGGGCACCCGAGGTGGGCACAACCCATCAGGGCGTGCCTAGGCCTCTTGGCGTGCCCTGGTGGGTGTTGCTCCCCTCGGGGCACCCCCAGGTGCTTCCTTGGCCCACTGGATGTCTTCTATCCCAAAAAAATCCTCAAAAAGTTACGCTGAATTTGGACTCCGCTTGGTATTGATTTCCTGTGATGCAAAAAACATGCAGAAAACAACAAGTGGCACTGGGCACTATGTCAATAGGTTAGTACCAAAAAATGATATAAAATGATTGTAAAACATCCAAGAATGATAATAAAACAGCATGGAACAATCAGTAATGTCCGCACGGTAGAGTGTGTCCACTGTTTCTGAAGAAAAAAAATGATTACAGCAAGTGTTTCCACCCTTACGAAGGAGGAGTGCGAAACACGGCAGCCACTTAAACTTACACAGTGCTCCTACTACTAGGCATGTGCAGTGGTTCATACGTCAGTACTACATAATCTTGTTGCTAGTGTAGTAAGATATGACGATAACAAATGATGTTGTGCGCATGTCAACTATATGAACGGTAATGTAACATAGTACCCCTTTTTTGACTGTCCGGTCGAGAATGAATGGTGAGATCAATGTTAACAGAACCAGGTCTACAGCACACGGAGAGTATGGTGCTACAATACCCCACGGAACATGAGCCATATGAAGCAAGAATAAGTGTTAGGAAGGGTGTATGAAGGGTGCATGGGATGGGAGCAAAAGTTCCCTTCTCGGCCCACTTTTGGGTGTTTGGCAGAGTGCATGAAGGGTTCATGAGTCCACACTAGTAGGTTAACACAAATACACTAGGAACATGCATGAAGACGGGTGCTGAGATGAGAATGCACGAAGAGGGAACAACTATATTGAGATGAGAATGCAACCAAACACACCCTCACGCTTTGTGCTATAGTGACTGATCTGCACCGTGTGAGTTTGAACCAACGGTCATGTTGCGCTGAGACATGGACATGCCCATGCAGAGGAGGCCTAAACACCACCGAAGTCCCTCTGCTTCTCGAGGCACACAAAGTTGGTGATGAAGGGTGCCACCGCCCGTAGAGCCCGGTCCCGGTCGACGGGAGCAAGCTCGTCAATGACGGCCTCCAATGGCATGAATGGATTCCAGTGACGGAGCCCTAAGAGGGTTCGCCCGGCAACGGTGACGGCAGCCTCCAACCCCTCCTTGTCTAGCACCGCCCCCACCATCGCGTGGAGACGGCTCAGCTCTCGGAGATATAGGTGAAGAAGGAGACTGGGTCAGGAAGCCGGGTGGTCGAACGGGCTTAGCCCGACGCCCGGCATGGTCGTGCTGGCACGACAGTAGGCATCGCATAGCCGCAACACGTGCGTGGCAACATAGTCCACCAAGTGGCTAATGCGATCCTGGACATCGTCACGATCGGCCCGCTCGCGCTCCAACCGGCTTGCCTGACCGCCTATCGTATCTCCCGCTTTCTGCAGCAACACCGCCGACGCCTCGAGCATCTTTGTGGTGGACGCGTGCCACTTTTGAAGCTCCATGAACTCTCGCACATTAAGGAGGAGTATGGCACTCCTCTCCTCCTTGAGCTCACAGAGCTCCACGTCCTTGGCCCTGAGCTTTGCATCCTTGGCCTGGAGCTCCTGTGTTAGGCGCCTCACCTCAGACTCCGTCATTGGGTGTGCCGCCATGGAACCAGGTAGAAGCAATGGGGAGAGGAAGCAAAGGGGGCGAAACGGCTGGAAGGCAATGCAATGTACGGGAAGGCGGAGGGAGCCAGCCGAGGAGCAGGGTGAATCTTTTGGTTTTCACCATGGGAAAACACCAGTCGACGACTTTTCACATCAGGGAGCAGTGGGTTTTACAGGCAGAGTCATCGTGACTATTACTGTCGCGCCTTCTCCCGTCAATAAAAAATTTTAAAATCCTGCCGCGCCTAATGCACCCAAAGACCAAAGCAACGCCACGGTGGATATTTAAATTTACCTACCGGAAAGGAGATAAAAAAAGGGGTGAAAAAAGAAATGTGACGGCGGCCTAGCTAATCGGTTGGACTAGCCCCACTAGCTAGCATCGTGCTTCACTGATGTACTCGACGGGAAAGGTGGTCATTCGTGATTTGGCGACTCATTTACTTGCTTTGGCACTATGACCTAGAAGGACCCAGAAAACACGTGGTAGGGCGTCCCACGTCTCGGCAAGGAAGAAAATATGCGTGTACCACCCGGGAGGACCCCAAAACTGCGTGGTAGGGTGTGCCACGTCTCGGCACGGAGGAAAAATGTGCGTGTAAAAATATATTGTATCAGATGTACTACCTATGGTTCGACCTTGGGACCTACCAGTCGGTCGAAAACACCCCACTAGCCACACAGCTTCACCATGCTAACATGGCATGGAGTAAAGATGTGGTTAGATCCGTCCTGACCAGCCACATCGTCTCTTGTTCTAGGCAATTCTTCTATTTTCCAAGCTTCTTTTAGTTACAATAACACCACGGCAAGCTAGCGCCACTCTTCGTGTGTGCCCGTGCATCTAAAGGTTAGATAATGGAGAGGAGAGAGAGATTGCAGACATGGGACCCACCAGTAAGTGAGTCAACGGTCATGCACGTGTTGACGAGCCACTCCCTCTACTCTAGTCAACGTACAATACTGTATAAAATCAAGTTATGGGACAAAGCCAACAACCATTGTTGTTTCAGGATATCAACTTATGCTTTGTAGTCCATGTTGCCAGTTCGAATCTCATCTTTTAGATTTGTTAGTTTTAGGTCCAAATTTGATCAATGACAAGCGCCCCCCCGGTGTGTTGTTCCGATATTTCAGTGTAGGATGTTTTTTTGCACAAACACTTTGCACGGTTAGACAAGTAACAACACGAGTTACACGTATTTTGCAAGTTTAGGAACAACAATGATAGCAGCATAGAATATCACATCCACCCTGCAGCTTAGATGCTATGGTGATACGAGTTTTTACGTCGTTGGAAGTGAGATCCAATGGCTTTGGAGTAGTCTTTGTAATTATGCGCAATTTCCAAACTATCCAAGGTTTTCTTTGCAAATAAAACATTCATGCCTCTTGTGTGTTGCTGCATCTTGGATCCAATGGCTCCCAGTTGCTCATATTAGGTGCCCCCCGTAGCTTAATTAACCGCTACGGTGATACAAGCATCTAGGTCATATGATCTGTGATCAGATGCCACATGCGTAGTACTTGTACTTTCTGTGCAATTCCCAAACTCTCTCAGGCGTATATTGCAAAAAAAATTAAACCTCCTATTATGAGCCATTAGATCTCTAGGATGTCATATCACCATAGAATCTACGGTGCGGGAGCACCTCATATTCTCCCGTGCGAGAAAACATCAGGTGCTCTCGCAGCTTGGATGCTACGGTGATACGAGCTTCGAGGTCGTTCGATCTGAGATCCAATGGCATCTAAGCAGTCTTTGTGCTTGTAAGCAGTGGCCGAACTCTTTGGGGGCTTTTATGCAAAAAAATATTCGAACCACCAAGGAGTTGTTGAATCATAGATCCAACGGCTCCAAAGAGCTTGTATCACTAAAGCATCTAAGGTGTGGTAGCACATGATATTCTTACATATGGGAGAATATGAGGTCCTCCTTCATCTTAGATGCTATGGTGATATGAGCTTCGAGGTCGTTGGATAATGGATCCAAGGGCATCTGAGTAGTTTTTGTACAAATTGTGTACAATTCTCAAACCCATCAAGGTTTCCTGTAAAAATATTAAGACATCATGTGAGCTGCTATATCTCAGATCTACCAGCTCCAAGCAACTTGTATCAGCATATAGCATCTAAGGTGTGGGGGCACATGATATTATCCCGGGGAGGGGGGGCACAACCAATCGTTGTTTGGGAGGGTGGGGACAAATATAATGTTCAAAAAATATAATCTAAACAATCATAAATAGAGCTTCACAATTTTATCTAAGGTCGAGGGATTAACCCCCAACAATCTACATAGCTCCGCCTAAACAGAACATTTGCATGTATGTAGTACTAGACTTAATATTCATGTTTCAGTTTCCTGTTCATTTTAAATATTGAATTGAAGACCATGCATGTCTTACATTTTACTACTTTCGTTCCAAAATATTAGCCTTTTAGAGATTACAAATGGACTGCCACATACGGATGTATATAGACATATTTTAGAGTGTAGATTCACTCATTTTGCTCCGTATGTAGTCACTTGTTGAAATCTCTAAAAGATAAATATTAGGAACAAATGAAGTATTTTTGAATTCGTGTCATACATGCTCGGTTTGGAAAAATAGATGCACTATACTTACTGGATTGTTGTTGTATTCATGTGTGTGTACCGTCATATGCTTGATCCATACAAAGTTTTCTCACCACCATACTGTTCATCTTTTAAATTTGAATTTGCAATGAAAAACTTACTAGGGATACCATGAAATATGAAATCCACATTGAGATCACTACATCACAAACTCACTCTAATTCAAGAACTCGTCATAAATCAATTATCACGTTGAGATTACTATTTGCAAGGAAAATACGGGCATTGTAATACATATAGATTCATTCGGCAATTTGAAAGATTCCTTTCGTATTCTCGAATGGTAGCACACAATGGCGTACCAGCCAGACCCGGGCTCGTGTGGATCCTCAAAAAATGGGCTCATGTCCTTCTGGTGGCGTGCATGGTATGCACATTAGCCAACCCCATTGGAAGGAATACATGTGGCCTCCACGTTTCGAGTCGAAATATCTAGCGGCCAGAATTCCAGCCCTAGGAAATTCCCCTCATGTCCCCAGTCCATAATGACTTACCGATGAACAATGGAGGGACGCTTTAGCAACTAGACAACGTTACCTACCTTGCCGAGCACGGTTCAATAACCTCGGTCGCCGCTAACCCAAGGTCACCCATCAACTCCATTGCCTAGTACATATTAATAGGAGTACTACACCAGGATGAGCACAGAACTAAGCCCCGTTTGTTCGTGCCTAGTACTTGAGTTAATATATCAGGCAATGCGCTGGTACAAATGGATTATCCTTTTACTCTGCATATATAACTTGTCTAAAGTCTAACTAAGAAAAATGTTATTATTTCGAATCCTTGATTTTAAATTTCAAAATCCAAAAGTAACCGGAAATTATGAAACTGAGCATGGTCTCATGATATGTCACAAATATGTTGTCATAATTTTTTTTGTTCAATTTGAAACAAGCTGCTTATGAGAAGTTGAACAAATGAAGAGCCAAGGTATTTTGGAACAAAGACATGCCATGTTAAGGTGAACGCTTTCACTATTCAAACCATGGGCGTTTACGTGCCGCCACATGTCCCGCTTCTCATCGGGAGGTGCCGTCGAGCAAGCAGGTGAGTCCACGGGAGGCGTGCGAGAAGACCACTGCGCCGGCTGACCGGGAGGCGTGAGAGCAGGCTACTGCGCAGGCTCACCGGGAGGCGAGCCCTTTGACCAGGCTCCACCGCCCACCTTCGTCCCAACTGCCCCCACTTTTAATGGCGTCGGAGCCATAGTTTAAAATCACCCCTGCACTACCCGGTATCGCTACAATCTTCTCTCTTCCTCTCCGATTCTCCTGCCGTCTACCTCCAACCAGCCTGACCTACCGTTCGCCATGTCGCATCATGATGGTCTTCCCTTAGTCTTCCAGTTTCCTAAGGAAGACACCCAGTCGAAGTCTAAAGAACATAAGGCGCTTTGGGACGAGATTGAACTGGCCTTGCGGGAAGATGTCGCGCCTGTCCCGTCACCCTGATTGTGTCACCGCCCATCCCCGTGGCATTGATGGGCTAGGAGCCGCACATTGTCGCCGAGCTTGATGCCACGGGGTTCCATGAGGTCCCCACTGACTTTCACGCGCCCGTGCACCTGCCACCGCATGCGCCTGCACGTGCACTGACGCGCGCGCCCGTGCCTTTGCACGTGCACACGAATGTCTTCGTCGCGCCATTGCCAGCGCCTGTCCCCGCGTGGGTGCTAGTGCCCCCTTCAGCGGCATGGATGACCGTCGTCGATCGCTTCCTTCCACCAACGCCAGTCGCCTGCTCTGGCCAGTTGACTCGCTCCTGGAGACTGAAGTCCAGAACATTCTGGCCTTCCTTGAGGCTAGGGCCAACATCCAAGAGTACGCCAACAATGGTGCAAGACGCCACCGTCGTCATCGCCATCAGTCAGTGGCCCGACGGCACACAGAGCACGGCAGAGGAGCCGCTTCCCACCGCAAGACGCCCCCGCCGCCGCGACGTAATCTAAATTTGCCATGAAAAATGTTTGGATTGTCATGCTTAAAATCCAAACCTTTATAATTTCCGTTTATTTTAGATCGTTCATCGTATGAATGTAAAGTCGGAGTCAGACTGAATGAAATCTATGGTTTGATCGATTGAATGTTCTGCTAGAGCCATATCAAATTAAATATAGAATGTCATCAAGCCACATGTATTCCTTCTCATCGTAATCATTTCATATTAAATACCACGGCAATTCCAGAAATTTTCTTAGGGAAGTCAACGGCAACATCGCCCGCGAGTTCTTCGTGTTTGCCCGTGCATCAAAACGTAGAAGGGGAGGGGAGAGAGAGAGAGATCAGACATGGAACCCACCAGTAAGTGAAGGCGAATAGTACGTGCTAACGAGCCGGTCCCACTAATGTACTAAAAATAATATTAAAACATGTTATCCATTAAATAGGTTGTGGTAATATAAAAACATTATATCAACAAAGGGGGGTACAAAAAACATTGTTGTACTATGTTGCCTATTGACGTGCGCTTGAAGGCCCTGGTCGCATGTTCGATCCTCGTCCTTTTTAATTTTTAATTTATATATGGGTCCAAATTTGTTCCATGACAGGTGGGCCCCTCGGTGTGTAGTTTATAGCACTTTAATTTGTGGGTCGAAATTTGTTCCATTACAGGTGGACTATCGGTGTGTAGTTTTGTAGCTTATTTGTAATAATTAAAGAGAACAACAGAGGTTTTTGCAAAAGTACCATGGTGCGACGTTGAAGGTGAGAATGGACATGCGAGAGAGCGATGACCGAGCCAGAGGGAAATCAAATGGGGGAGGTGCGGGTGTTGCAACGGTGTTTGGAATAGTTGTTGGCCGAATGCTACGAAAATATAATCTAAACCCACAGGAATAAATGCCTTCACAAATTAATCCAAGATTGGAGTCCCCCTCGCAATGTAAATAGCTCCGGCTCGGCGAGGGATGGAGAGGTAGCTTTAATGTGTGGAAGATACGGCATGAGAAAGCAAGGTCAATCGAGACACAGATATATAGAGAGACAAAGTGAGTGTGGTCCGGCATTCATTGAAAAGATATATATGCTCTAGAGAGATATTGTCCGATTGAGCTTTTGGGAAGGGTGAGGGCTGTAAGATAAAGCTTGAGAGATGATCCAGTCACAGACATGTAGATATATTTTGTGCATGGGAGGAAGCAAGGTTAATTGATTACATATATAAAGGGAGAGAGATTGAGCGAGTGAGTGAGACGGGTTGGAGAGAGTGACCTAGATAGACAATATGCATGAGAGAGTATACAATATGAATATGTCAAATTGGGCTCAAACATGGAGATATATCGTTTGTGTCCGAGAAAGAGCAAGGTAAATCAAGACATACATATATATGTATATATATATATATATATAGAGAGAGAGAGAGAGATTGAGCGAGCGTGGCCCGCCATGAGGTCGAAAGAGTGGGGGCAGCTTGGATGGACCGATCTAGATAGACAATCTGCGTGAGAGAGTATAGAGTGTGTCGGTCAAGGCTTGAACAGGGAGATATATCATTTGTGTGTGAAAGAAAGCGAGGTTAATTGAGACATATATAAAGAGAGCAAGATTGAACGAGTGTGGCCCGCCCTGCGCCCGTGCGGAAGAAAGAGTGAGACAGTCACGGGAGAGTGACCTAGATAGACAACAGCCGTGCATGCACATGAGAGGGTGGGGTGCTTGATAGGCAATGCATGTATCTAGCGAGAGAGGGTAGGAGGGAGAGAGACAGAGCTCGGCATGGAGTGCAATGGCGGGTGTGTGAGGTAAACACATTTGGTAACAGAGTGTAAAAAGGGGGTTTGTGTAGTTGAGAGAGTTAGAGATCGAAACATGGAGAGAAAGAACGAGCATGTGTCGGAAACAGATAGCTTCCTAAGGTGGTTAGGAGAGGAAGATTGATCGATACAGGAAGTATGTAACGTGTGTGCCGATGGGGGTGGGGCTAAAAATAACACTTGAATGTAGATAGTACGAGACTTAATATCGACGTTTCAATTTAGTGTACTGATATGTCTCCAACGTATCTATAATTTGTTTTGTTCCATGCTGTTATATTATCATTCTTGGATGTTTCACAATCATTTTATAGTCATTTTATATCATTTTTCGGTACTAACCTATTGACATAGTGCCCAGTGCTAGTTGCTGTTTTCTGCATCTTTTTTACATCGTAAGAAATCAATATCAATCGGAGTCCAAACGCAACAAAACTCTTGGAGGATTTGTTTTGGGCCAGAAGAAAGCCAGTGGGCCAAGGAAGCACCTGGGGGGCTGCTCGAGGGGAGCAGCACTCACTAGGGCATGCTAGGAGGCCCAGGCGCGCCCTGGTGGGTGCTGCCCACCTCGGGTGCCCCCTAAACCGCCTCTTTGCTCTATAAATACCACAATATTCCAGAAACCCTAGGGGAGTCGACGAAAATCAATTCCAGCCGCCGCAGAGTCCAGAACCACTAGATCCAATCTAGACACCGTTATGGAGGGGTTCACCACTTCCATTGGTGCCTTTCCTATGATGCGTGAGTAGTTCTTTGTAGACCTATGGGTCTGTAGTTAGTAGCTAGATGGCTTCCTCTCTCTCTTGATTATCAATACAATGGTCTCTTGGAGATCCATATGATGCAATTATTTTTGCGGTGTGTTTGTTGGGATCCGATGAACTTTGAGTTTATGATCAGATCTATTTTTTTATCCATGAAAGTTATTTGAGTCTTCTTTGATCTCTTATATGCATGATTGCTTATAGCCTCATATTTCTTCTCCGATATTTGGGTTTTGTTTGGCCAACTTGATCTATTTATCTTGCAATGGGAAGAGGTGCTTTGTAGTGGGTTCGATCTTTCGGTGCTTGACCCCAGTGACAGAAGGGGAACCGACACATATGCATCGTTGCTTCTAAGGATAACAAGATGAGGTCTATATCTCTGCAATACATAAACGGATCTCGTCTACATCATGTCATCGTTCTTATTGCATTACTTTGTTTTCTCATGAACTTGATACACTAGATGCATGCTGGATAGCGGTCGATGTGTGGAGTAATGCAGGACTCGGTCTATTAATCTTGGACGTGATGCCTATATAATGATCATTGCCTGGATATCGCCATGATTATTTGAAGTTCTATCAATTGCCCAACAGTAATTGTTTTCCCACCGTTTGTTATTTTTCTCAAGGGAAGCCACTAGTGAAACCTACGACCCCCGGGTCTCTTTTCATCATATTTGCCTTTGTGATCTATTTTCCCTTGCATTTATTTTCAGACCTATTAAACCAAAAACACAAAAATACCTTGCTGCAATTTATTTTTTCTGAGATCTATTTATCCTATCTACCACTTTTACCTCACGTTATTTGCCTATCTTGAGGTGCCGTACCCGGAAGGGATTGACAACCCCTTTAACACATCAGGTTGCGAGTATTTGTTATTTGTGTGCAGGTTATGTTTACATGGTGTGAGGAGGTTCTCATACTGGTTTGATAACCTTGGTTTCATCACTGAGGGAAATACCTACCGTCGCTATACTGCATCATCACTTCCTCTTTGGGGAAATACCGACGTAGTTCTAGCAGGCATCAAAAGGAGTTTCTGGCGCCGTTGCCGGGGAGTATCTTCAACATCAACCAGGCTCCTAATCACAAATCTCATCTCCTTGTAATTTACATTATTTTCCATTTGCCTCTCGTTTACCTCTCCCCCACTTCACAAAAATTTGCCGTTTTATTCGCCTTCTCCTTTTCGTTCGCCGTTTTCTTGTCAGATCTATTCTTGTGTGCGTTCTTGTTTGCGTAATCATGATGCCTCAAAGAAAATATCATGATGTTCCTTATCCAAATATTTTGCTTGAAATTGAGAAAAGTACTAAGGATTATATGACTACACAATTTGAGTATAATAAATATTTTACTGAATAACTTAAGGAACACTCCGTTGAGTTAGAAGCTATAACAAAACAACTTGATGATATTAGTAGAGAATTTTGCAATATTCAATCTAAGTTTTTTGCTGAAAGTTTGTTGGAAAAAATATCCGATGCACAAGCCACTTTAGTGAATCAAATGGCCGCTAAACCAATCTTGTTAGAAGATAAAAGTGATGAAGATCTTAAAGTGATTGGTTTTTCCTCTATTGATTCTTTGTTTAGTAAATTTAAGATTGATGAAAAAGGGACTGGAGAAGAGTCAACTTTAGTTAGAAGGCGTCCCTATGATTCCGAGGGTGAAAATCTTGTTGAGAAAATTGATGAAAGTGGGTATGAAGAGGTCAAGAATTTAACTAGTGATGTTCCCACTATTTTGGATTACGAAGAATTTAATTATGATAGTTGTTCTTCAATTGATTGTATTTATTTGTTGCAATCCAGGATAAATTCACCCCATGCTTATGAACAAAATAAAGCTTTTACTAAACAGATTGTTGATGCCATGATGAAAGCTTTTAAAGAAAAGTTGGAATTAGAGGCTCAATTCCTAGAAAATTGCATGATGAGTGGGAACCTACTATCAAAGTCAAGATTAAAAATTATGAGTGCTTTGCTTTGTGTGACTTGGGTGATAGTGTTTCTACAATTCCGAAATCGTTATGTGATGTGCTTGGTCTCACCAATATTGAAGAATGCTCTTTAAATTTGCACTTAGAGGATTATACTATTAAAAATCCTATGGGAAGAATTAATGATGTTCTTATTCTTGCAAATAGGAATTATGTGCCCATAGACTTTATTGTTCTTGATATTGATTGCAATCCGTGTTGTTCTATTATTCTTGGTAGACCGTTTTTGCTTACTATTGGTGTCGTGATTGATATGAAAGAAGGCAATATTAAATTTCAATTTCCACTAAGGAAGGGAATGAAAAACTTCCCTAGAACAAGAATTAGGCCGCCATATGAATCAATCATGAGGGCATCTTATGGATCTAGAACCAAAGATGACAACACTTAGATCCTACACGTTATGCCTAGCTAGGGGCGTAAAATGATAGCGCTTGTTGGGAGGCAACCCAATAAATAAAATTTATTTATGCTTTTTTGCTTTCTGCTCTTGTGTGTTAGAAAAATTATGCTAATGTTATGATTGTGTTTTTTGTGTTTTAGTTAGTGTTTGTGCCAAGCAAGGCCTTTGGGAAGACTTGGGTGAAAGTTTATTTGATCTTGCTGAAAAACAGAAACTTTTGCGCTCACGAGATTATTTGTCATTTTTAACAGAAGAGTGATTTTGAGTTAATTATTTTTGCAGAAGATTAATAGACAAATTATCCACTTCCACCAATTTATTTCATAATTTTTTGATTTACAGAAGTATTCTAAATATTCAGATTGCTACAGACTGTTCTGTTTTTGATAGATTCTGTTTTCTTTGCGTTGTGTGCTTGTTTTGATGATTCTATGGTTTTCTTTGATGATTTTTTGCCATAGAAAAGTTGTAATACAGTATATATAATGCAAAAACAAAATAACAATAGGTTTGATACAGTACTTATAGTAGTGGTTTGGTTTCTTATACTAACGGATCTCACGAAGGTTTTGCTTGAGTTTTGTGTGATTGAAGTTTTCAAGTTTTGGGTTATCTTATGATGGATGAAGGAATAAGGATAAGTAAAAGGCTAATCTTGGGGGTGCCTGAGGCACACCAAGATAATATTCAAGCAAGTATCAAGCAACCAAGCTTGGGGATGCCCCCGAGTGGCATCCCCGCTCTCTTCGAACAACCATCGGTATTTTACTTGAAACTATATTTTTATTCGTCACATAATATGAGTTTGCTTGGATCGTCTTGTATGATATGAGTCTTTACTTGTTTTGCTTTGTGTCTAAAGTGTTTAATCCTTGCTGGACACACCTTTTGGGAGAGCCAAAAAAATTATGCTATGCTTGCTCCTATGCTTCACTTAAATTTTTAGAGCCATGAATTTGCTCTAGTACTTCACTTATATCTTTTTGAGCACGCTGTGATTTGTTATTTTTGAAGAAATGATCTAATGCTTCACTTAGATTTATTTGGGAGTTAGTAAATTTTTAGGAAATTCTCTCTTGCTTCACTTGGATTATTTTGAGAGAAAGAAAAAGTTATGCTCATGATCTTCACTTACACTTGTTTGAGCTTATCAAAAGAAACATATGAAAATAGTCCCAAAGTGATAGATATCCAAGGAGTATATAATTAAAACTTTCATGAAGATCATTGGACAAATAAACTTGATTCTTAGTAATGGTTTTGAGATATGACGATATGATATGTGAGTCATGTTGATGAGTAATTGTGCTTTAGTAAGAATATTGATGTTAAGGTTTGTGATTCCCTATGCAAGCACGAAAGTCAATAGTCATGCAACAAAATTTATATCCTACTTATGGTGCATTATTCGGTGTTACTTATGCTTAATGCTTAGGTATGCGATTTTTCGCTTTTTGGTTGGTCGCTTCTCAATCTTTTTGCTAGCCTTCATTTTGCACTAAGTATGGTCACTACTTGTGCGTCCAAAACCCTTTAAACCAGTTTTGCCATATGAGTCCATTATATCTACCTATATGCGGTATTTCCATGTCGTTCTAAGCAAATTTGCATGTGCCATCTCTAATGTTCAAAATAAATTTCTCTTTGGTGTGCTCAACTGCTCGCGAAGCGGTAAAGGGTAGCCAATATTTTCCATGCTGGATGTGTTATTTTCACGATGAGTGTTTATTCACTTGTCATTGCACGAGAGTACGGCAAATGTATTAGGGATGCCCAGTCCCAAAATGAATAATGAATTTACTTTATGTTGTCAAATAATAAATTCCTTGGAAAGTGTTGGTATGGAGGGAACCCGTGCATACGGTTAGCCATGGAAAGTGAAAGTTATGGTGGAAAAAGAAATAAACTTTATTTTCTGTTTGGGAACCGCCTATGATGTATCTAGCATGGAAAGTGTTGGGATGCTCCAAATCGTTTTCATTGGTGGGAAAAGTATGCCTCTCAAAAAAATAATTTTTATCTCTCAATTTAAGGTTTGAGCTCTGGAACCTCTACAAATCACTACTTACCTCCGCAAAGGCCTTTCTTTTAATTATGCCATTTTTATTTTGAATTTGAGTCTCCATCTTCTCTTATAAAGCACCAGCTGAGGGGCACTAGGATCGTATTTGAGCATTGGGTGTAGCTAATATTCGAGTGTGTTTGATGAATGAATCAATGATTGAGGATGATGGGCTGGGGATAACTTGCTTTAGTGTTGATATTTTGAAAGACATGGTTGCTGGTTGGTATGCTTTAGTATTAAAGTCTTCTTGTCAAAACTAGACTATTGCTTTGAATCATATAAAAGTCCATATGTCCATGCTATAAAGAAAAGAAATGTGATGAACATGTTAGGCAACATTCCACATCAAAAATTATGTTTTTATCATTTACCTACTCGAGGACGAGCAGGAATTAAGCTTGGGGATGCTGATACGTCTCCAACGTATATATAATTTTTGATTGTTCCATGCTGTTATATTATCATTCTTGGATGTTTTACAATCATGTTATAGTCATTTTATATCATTTTTTGGTACTAACCTATTGACATAGTGCCCAGTGCCAGTTGCTGCTTTCTGCATGTTTTTTACATCACAGGAAATCAATATCAAACGGAGTCCAAACGCAATGAAACTTCTAAAGGATTCTTTTGGGCCAGAAGAGAGCCAGTGGGCCAAGGAAGCACCTGGGGGCTGCTCGAGGGGAGTAGCACCCACCAGGGAGCGTCAGGAGGCCCAGGCGCGCCCTGGTAGATGCTGCCCACCTCGGGTGCCCCCTGAACCGCCTCTTCGCTCTATAAATACCACAATATTCCAGAAACCCTAGGGGAGTCGACGAAAATCAATTCCAGCCGCCGCAGAGTCCAGAACCACCAGATCCAATCTAGACACCGTTATGGAGGGGTTCACCACTTCCATTGGTGCCTCTCCTATGATGTGTTAGTAGTTCTTTGTAGACCTACGGGTCCGTAGGTAGTAGCTAGATGGCTTCCTCTCTTTCTCCTGATTATCAATACAATGGTCTCATGGAGATCCATATGATGTAAGTCTTTTTGCGGTGTGTTTGTTGGGATCTGATGAACTTTGAGTTTATGATCAGATCTATGTTTTTATCCATGAAAGTTATTTGAGTCTTCTTTTATCTCTTATATGCATGATTGCTTATAGCCTCGTATTTCTTCTCCGATATTTGGGTTTTGTTTGGCCAACTTGATCTATTTATCTTGCAATGGGAAGAGGTGCTTTGTAGTGGGTTCAATCTTACGGTGCTTGATCCTAGTGACAGAAGGGGAACCGACACATATGTATCGTTGCTACTAAGGATAACAAGATGAGATCTATATCTCCGCAATAGATAAACGGATCTGGTCTACATCATGTCATCGTTCTTATTGCATTACTTTGTTTTCTCATGAACTTAATACACTAGATGCATGCTGGATAGCGGTCGATGTGTGGAGTAATAGTAGTAGATGCAGGCAGGAGTCGGTCTACTAATCTTGGACGTGATGCCTATATAATCATCATTGCCTGGATAATGTCATGATTATCAATTGCCCAACAGTAATTATTTTCCCAATGTTTGCTATTTTTCTCGAGAGAAGCCTCTAGTGAAACCTACGGCCCCCGGGTCTCTTTTCATCATATTTGCCTTTGCGATCTATTTTCTCTTGCATTTATTTTCAGATCTATTAAACCAAAAATACAAAAATACCTTGCTGCAATTTATTTGTTCTGCAATCTATTTGTCCTATCTACCACTTTTACCTCACGTTATTTGCCTATCTTGAGGCGCCTACCCGAAAGGGATTGACAACCCCTTTAAGACGTTGGGTTGCGAATATTTGTTATTTGTGTACAGGTGTTGTTTACGTGGTGTGAGGAGGTTCTCCTACTGGTTCGATAACCTCGGTCTCATCACTGAGGAAAATACCTACCGTCGCTATACTGCATCATCCCTTCCTCTTTGGGGAAATACCAATGTAGTTCTAGCAGACAACATGTACATAGTAAGATTTGAATTGAGGACCATGCATATGGGTAATTATTTCGAATTCGTGCCATATATACGAGGTCTGGAGAAGTTGACATTGACTCGATTGTTGTTCTATTTTTTAGGTCATATGTTTGAATCCATCCAAAGTTTTCTCAGTACCATGGGTTCATCATATACATATGAATTTGTATTAAAATAGTAGCGTGGATACCGTGAAATGCGAAATCCAAGTTAGAATTGGAGATCGCTATGTGACACACACTCTAATTCAAATAACTCCTCATTAATTAATTTATAGTATGTCGTTTCGAATGACTAATTATTTGCAAGGAAAACACATGCATGGTAATACATACAAATTCGTTTGCAAATGAAAGAAGATTCGTTTGCATTCTCAAATGTAGGCGCACTAGGCATACCAGGGTCATGTGTGTCGTATGGACGCTAGCACCCAGCCACCCACCCCCTCCCTCCCTCCCCCTACCCCCCACCCCCCCCAAAGAACAACGACAAAATAAGTTCGCGCTTCCACGTTTCAGATTGAAATATCGGGCGGACCCAATTCTAGCCCTGCAAAATCTCCCTTCTCCATCGTCCCCTTCTGCACCCAGAGCGATCAAATCCCTAATTCGCCACCAACCCTAGCAAAGTTCGAATCGCCCCTCTTCTCGTCTCTTTCCCCACCTCTGTACCAGACGACGACGACAAAGACGACGGTCGCGCTTCACCACCGCACCGGAGCTACCTCATCTACGCCCTCGTCCACCGCACCGGGTGGTCCACCAACAATGTCGGCCGCCGCAACCGACGTGCCTCACAGACACAGACTTCCACTGCATCAGGTGCGCTTCACCAACCCCGTCTCCCACCTCACCGGGGCTACTTCACTGAGCACATCATCGCACCTCCGCCCGTGAGACCGTTGGGGCTTCACCAACGGTCTCGTCCATCGCATAGTAGCACTCTGCTGCCACTCAAGATCTACATCCGTGTGCGGCCAGCCAACGCCAGTGCATCATCCTCAACAGCTCTGAAGTGACCCGCACTCTAGCTAGGCGAGCATGCCCAGACGCCAGCTTGAACTGGGTATCCACATATCACTCCCTTGTGCACTGTTTCGACGATGTTTGGATATCCGTTCACTGCTCTCTTAGCTTACACACCTATGCAACACTGACGTTAACTCTTATTTCTTCTGGAGGTATCATCTGAAACAAGGAAAACCATTTTTTAGTGAAGCATGACGGCGCTATGGGATCTGGTACACATCCTGCACACCGGTATAACCTTGTAAGTACATGTCCTCCAGTACAATAGCAAGGTCGATCCTCTTATTTGATCAACCATTTGCCATGTCAAAAATGCAAAGGGGGGTGCAAGGAGCACAAGGCCTGCACATCCAAGCAAGTGGTGACATGCATTTGTACATGGAACATCCCAAGCGCAAGCAGAGCTACAGTGAGCCTGTACAATGAGTTAGCATAAGTCCCTGCATTTCATTTAATTCATACTCGCCTACGTGTATGATCTGTGTGCAGTGGCAGATCCACGAATTCAATTAACCAGGGGCGAAAATTTAACTTAAAAAATACGAAGGCACTTGCACTCTGGAAATCAACATAACTTGAGAAATGTGAAGCTACATGCACTTTGAAAACCAGCTAATGATCCAAAGTAGTTCCATATTATAAAACACTAAATGATGTAAGCACCAAAAAACACAAAATGCAACATGGTGTACAAGGACTACTAACATGGTCTGTACCTGCTTGAATTATTCGTTCTCCGGCTGAAAATATCAAAGTGTAATTGCACCTATAAGTCTATAACTAGTGCGCAAACTGCATATCCATATATCTATCCTGCACAAGTATGTCAATAGTTTCAAACAACATACTAGAAAAGTATTTATGCTATGTTGTCATGATACGTGGACTTTTTGGTAGATGGCGTCGATGTTTCCTCAAGCCATGAAAATGTACTATAATTTGCTTGTCATCAATGCCTGCAAATCGCTATGTCTCTCTCACCATAGTAGATCATCATTAGACACTAAATCTTTCAATGGGATCTTGCAAAATGTTTGTATTAGATCCCTCATTAGGCACTATATGTTGATCACCAGGAGCATGTAAAATGCTCGCATCAGATCCTACATTAGCAGTCTGTTCATTAGACACTTCAGGCTCAAGAACAACATGAGCTTGTATGTTTGCACTAGAAACTTGATTAGATACATCAGGTTAAGTAAGTTCAGTATTGATTGGGGGAGCTATAAAATAAGCAAAATTTGGTTTCATTTTCTCATAAATTCCCAACATACAAGCAGTTTTACAACACCGTCAGGTTTAACTATTGGCCAAAAATTGAACAGTTGATTTAGATATAATCAGGGATGTGATGTACCTCCTCGTTGCACATGCTACTCTTGCAAGCTGCGACTGTTCGTTTGCGCAAGCTCGATGCCATGCCCGTGCTGCCACCACTGCCTCTCATGCAGGCTACACCCAGGGTTGGATCTTCATCTTCTTGTCCTTCCATGCGCTTGAATCCCGATGACCGGCGTCCAACGAGGTCACGAGGAAGTGATGTGTGAGTCTGCCCAGCGGCGGCTAGGTTAGGAGCAAACCAGACTGGAGCTGGAGCGAACGAATTGGGATTTTTCCAGCTGTCGATCGATATGGGAGGCGCTCGTTTGGGCTGCGAGCCTGCTATAGGGCATGCCTTGCACTTACGTTATTGGCCCATCCAAATTGAAACGTTTTTCTTCGTTTTTTACATTGCGTGCTCGTGCGTTGGGACGAACAAAACTAGTTTGGTCCAACTTGGATGACTCAAACTAGGTGCACACTTTTCAGCCACCCGAGGTGGCTGCCCATACCAGCCAGCCCATACGGTGGTGTTGCCCCTTTTTGCGTGTATGATTGTGGTAGTGAATAATATGGCGCTTTTGATTTACCCACAGAATGGTTGAATTGCTTCTTTCTATGAACTGAGTTTGCCAATAATGTGAAGGATGTCAGTCTTTTCATCCTATTGTAGATTGCTTAGATCTCGATATGCCAAATGTAATCGCATGAAATATATAGTAAAAGCGAGTGTGATGTGTGTGGCTACAACTAATCTGACAACCCATCCTCATATAATATATCAAGGACGCACCATCTAATCAGATTAACCACTCGACTTACCAACACAGTGTGGGAAGAAAGAAATATTGGGAAAGTCCCAAGCAATTGATGCCATGGACTCCTTCGTAGAACCTTGTAAGCAAAAAATAAGTTGCAGTGTGCCTGTACAAAGAGCTAGCGTAAGTTCAGTTACCTGCTTCTTGGAATTTTAATTAGCCACTTATTGCAAAATTGTTCAATTATGTTGCTTGGCTTAATTTAGTTTGCTACTGATTACATAATGCCATAGCCTGTTAATCCTATTATAGACTGCACCTATCTATGTGTTTGATACTTACTATTAAGAATTACCTGTTTTCCTGAACTTAAATAGCTACTTAAGCATATAGATAGCTGGTCATATGTACTTCTAGGGTGCAGCAGAATTCACGTGTAATTTACGTTCAGATACCCTGTTTGTTTAAATGGTTTGTTGTTATCACTTGTAGCACTAGTAATGGTTTGCATGTTCATAGATGGACAACTGTCAGGTTTATATGAGGGACACCATCTTTTTAACTTATATATATATATATATATATATATATATATATATATATATATATATATATGCGTGTGTGTGTGTGTGTGTTGGAATCATTTTCCTTACATCAAAGAAATTTACAGATGTCTGTGTTGCTGGTAAACGGTACCGACTTGTTACTTTAATACGTTGCCAAGAACTTGCTAGTTTTACTAGTTCATGTGTAATTAAATGTGTTGCCAAAACTAGTTAGTTTTACTACTTTGTTGTTAGTTTCTTATGGCTCTTGCAACACTTTATTTATGATTGCTAACATTCAAGTTTGCAGGATCCAACTGAATCTCCGTTCGCACAACAGGTATGTTTCCAGAAACTTCCTGGTTTACCTGATTTGCTACTATAACTTGTTGCTGTAATCATCTTACCAACTTCAAGTTTTCATGATCCAATTGGAAATCCAATTGCACAACAGGTACATTTTCAAAAATATATTTGTGTAACAGGTTTGCTGATGTAACTTGTTGCTCTCATGAAGTTACTGACTACTCAACTTTTCAGGATCCAAGAGAAACTCCAATGCCACAACAGGTTCCTTTTGCAAAAACTTGTTTGTTTAACTGCTTTGCTGCTGCAACCAGTTGCTCTAATCATGTTACTGGTTATTCAAATTTTCAGGACCCAAGAGAAATTCCAATGCCACAATAGGTACCTTTCGCAAAACTTGTTTGTTTAACTGCTTTGCTGCTGCAACCGATTACAATGACGTTAACAACTACTTCCCAGCATCCAATTGAAACTCTTTAATTCCTTGTTTTTTAACTGGTTTGCTGTTATAACTCCCAATTGAGATGTTTTGCTAACTTAAACTTTTCGAAATCCAATCGGAACTTTAATGGCAAAACAGGTTAGCCCAAGATCAAAGAGCGAGGTCCCCATGGATGTTGTATCATCCCACAATAGTGGCACCAGCCCAATCGTGCATCATGAATTGCCAACTGCTGATGCTCTAGAGGCTAAACTATTGGTAGAAAGAGATTCTGCTTCTGCACTTAGAGATGAAGTTGACATGTTGAGGAACCAAACAACACAATCACAAGCAGTACTCAAGACAACCATTAAATATTTGGTGGATTTCAAAACGAAGCAAGCTGAGACTGACCGCATTGTTAAGGTCCTGAAGGAAAAAGGGAAATTAAATTCCCACTAGGTAAATCATAGGTAAAATGTTCTTTCCATCATTGAATAAGCTTTGTGTTGTTTGTTCATGTAATCGATCAATCCATTTGTTTTAGAGATCACGTAATAATTGTTTTTGTTTTTTGGTTTGCAATTTGTTTGAGCATAAGTTTGTATTAATTGATAAGACTCTGAGACATTTCATTTTGATTGTTGTGCCATACCTACAAATATGCTAATCGGGTAGAATGTGCATCCAACAATAATAGTAGTATAGATGGTCCTTAAGTGGCACGCATCTGAAAGGGCCAAGATGTTGTACTAGCTTCGCTAAAAAAGGATGCTCTTCTAGCAAGAAAAAAATACAGCGGCCTGTCTTCTGTATGTTAGTTGATATTATTGATCCATATACTCTATAAGTGTTTATATGTCTGTTAGTTTTGTACATTATTGGTTGATTGACTCGGTATTTTGAATCTTGAGACATCGCTTGTGTACATATCTAAATGGGATTTCACATTATGCTGCGTGTGACACTTGAGTTGGACATAAAGTGGTTCCGAATATTCGAATTCACCTTAAACTGGATTCTAGCTTCTGAATTCGAGTATCGTCATTTGTAAATCATATTCATATATGATAGCGGAATACATCTTTGTCGTGCTTTTGAAGATATATGAAAACACATAGAATGATTCATAAAGATTCGTATAGGAATATATAATGGATTCGAATTTAGTTGCCAGGGTAAATGTGGATGCTCATTATCCCAAAATTCGAAAGAAGCGGCAAAATGTCCACTCCCACGTCGGCTTCCCGAAGCCAGTGTTTGGGAGATGGAAATTACGTTCTACCCCTTACATGGACATCCTAATCGGCTCGATTTCCACTGCTCTCAATAGGGGTAGGTTAGTAACTTCAATTAGACGTGACATGACTGCCTCTGAGCCCATTCCGACACGGTGGGCGCCAAACATGGGCGGCAAAACACATTTGATTCAAGCTCGTCCGAAAGACCTCTGTCTCTCCCTCCATTTCCCCATTCTTACACGATGGGCGGCAAAACAAACTCGACTCGGCTGAAATCTATGTAGGCAAATATTTTCAATAGGGGCAGGTTTGTAACTTCACTCAAACGTGACACAACCGCCCAACCTGTCAGCCCTGTTCATACACCATGGGCACCAAAACACCCTCTCCTCGCCCAAAATCGCTCTGGGCAAATATTGGGGAGATGCAAGATTACCGTCCTATCCCCAACCGACTAGACGTCCAAATTTTAAACGGGTCTAAGTTCGTAACTTTCTCATATTTCAGACAGGCGCGTCCCAAAAACATGGTTCCCTGTACCTCTCCCTCCATTTTTCCATTCATACATCGTCCGCGCTAGAACTCCATCCCCACACCAGCCTCCTCTGTCCGCCACCCTCCTCCACCCCATCCATCGCCATGTCCTCCACCATGCCAGAGCGCCTACTAAGACCGCCTCGTCCACTGCTAGAGATGGACGTTTCTCATCCACGACAATGGACAAGGAGCCTTGCATCGGGTCCTCTCGCTTCATCGGTGCCATCGTCCTCTTTGTCGGAGCCGCTCACACGACCTTCTCGTCCACCGCAACGGGACTTATCCCCTGATGCACCTATCTACCGTTGCAGATCTGCTTCAATGCCACCGACAGCCATCGCACCCCCATGCCTACACAGCACCGCAAGAGAGGTGGTACTTCATATCTGCTCAACTTTTTGATCTCAACCAGAAAATAGATCGTAACTTGGTTACTATACTTTCTTTTCAGCTCTTAGAATTTAGTTC
This sequence comes from Triticum timopheevii, assembly GCA_963921465.1. Taxonomy (NCBI): domain Eukaryota; kingdom Viridiplantae; phylum Streptophyta; class Magnoliopsida; order Poales; family Poaceae; genus Triticum; species Triticum timopheevii. Next base: position 355,454,555 of record OY997264.1, read on the forward strand.
TTAGTTCGAAGCAAACAATGGATGCTAAATAGCATTTCTGCAGTTTGCAGCTTTAAATCTACCATGGCACAATCATAATAGGGTTTAATTGATCATGCTTAGGGTTTAATTGATCATGTTGGTTCCGTGGTGGTTTCTTTAATAGAAATCGGAGGGGAAACCCTCTTTTGCTCAAAAGCGCTTAGGGTTTCCCCCTTTTATGATCACTATACAATCAGCAAACGTCTTTCGTGTCATAATAGCAGAGCTCCACCCATCAAGCTAAACAAGCTTAGTTGTTAAAATACCAATATGATATTATTAAAATTGAGTCGTTTAATTGGTCAGCTAAATGTTCCTAATTTAGTTTCGAAAATGCATGTACGCCGCTCGGGTGTGTATCTACAGGGTGCCCATGGTGGGTCGCAGCCCACCCTGGGATTTTCGGTCGGCCTAGGCCCCGATTCCCCTCTGTTCTGTTGCGCTTTCGATCTCTACTCGCCCCTAGCCGCCTGCCTCGTCGGCGACTTGCCGTCCCCGGATGGCATGACTCTAGGAGGAGACACTAGACTAGCAGGAGGTCAAGAGCCGCTCGCCCAACAGCGTCACCTCTGCCCAGGTGTGCCACCGTGCCTACCTTCCCAGTCCGTTCAGGGCTTAGGCGTGTAGCAGCCACCAAGCCAATCCGATTTATCCTGAGATACGTCCTCAACACTTAGCAGCCACTCCTCATCACACATTTTCTAATTGATTCATTACTCATTAGGAAGGACTGTCATTAGGGTTTGTTTTGCACTGAGTGCTACCTACACTTAATGGTGCAGATGTATTTCAGTAATCTTTAGTACGTGTAAAGTTCACATGGTTTCAAAATTCCGGCCCTAGGAACAGACACTAGTCATTTTGGATTGTTGGTCATAGTGACATTGACCCAGATTGCTACTACAGGCCAGGTTTGTTGACAATTTTACTTGTCTTTCTTACTCATTCGATGTGATATCCAATTATTCACGTCGATTAGTTGCAAACAATAAGTGCTAGACCAACTTCTTGATTCAGATTTTGGATGGTCTCTTACTCCAGTTACAGTTCTGCATACTTGTCCTAGTAAGCTCACAAGTAATGATTGATTCACTACCTCTATGCTTGCCTTGTCATATTTGTTGTCAATATTCTTTTAGGGTGGACCACCCTGTTTCAAAATACTGGAACCGCAGGCATGAGTAAATAGTATTTATCTATGTGATCTCTTCCATCATGTGTGGGCAACGAACACTGCATTGTATAGAAAGAAAGTGTCATTTCCACCTTTTACATAGACTACGATCTTTTACATGGAATACAATCTGCCTACTTGCTTTGTATCGCACTACCAGCACTCCACCCTTGAAGCTAAACATTATGCCACTCATAATTCCTTAGTTTATTTGTTCAAATATGAATTTGATATGATTCTAATGTTCCTACTTCAGTTTTGGAATGTGTGTCTGCCTGTTATAGAGACATAAGAGGCTTGTATTTCTGTGTGTGGTCTGGTCAGCATGGTTGGGGGTGAACTTTGCATATGCAGGGGTTTATAGGTAGACACTCTTCTAGTTGAATCTGCAGTGCGTTCCATAGATAATCTGACTACTTTTTATGTTTTCATGAATCTCAGATACTGAATATCATCATAATGATTATGAGCTTGCGCGCATGAAAAGAATAAAGCAGAACAATGCCATGGCTATCAAACTTGGCATTAAGGGACCAAAATCAAGTCTGGATGCAATGCAATGCAAACGCTCTCCACCTACAGATTCATGCTCAGAATATGATCCTAATAGTGATTCTGAGCTAGAGGGAGACCTAAGTCAATGTAGCTCCCTAGTGGAGGAGTCAGAGGGAGATGCCATATCTTATTCACCCATAAAGGTGCTTGCTCTAACTTTCCAAGGTTATATTGGTCGCACATATCTTGCAACTGATGCTTTGCATTGCTTCTACTTTGTTGCACTACCATTAGCTTAGTTCACACATCGTGTATGTGAATACGCCCTGCCTATCCATTTTCATTACATATTCCATCTGTCATCACACCATATTTATCCATTGAAATGTTGTTCTTGTGTATCAAACGTTCAAAAGGAAGAGGGTGATTGCTGATGACGGAGGAGCACGAGCAAAGTATTTGGAAAAGGTAGTGACACCTGATAAATCAAATAGCCCATTAGGTGTAGCTGCAATATCACCTGACCCACAAAACACAGCCCCGACTCTAGCATACTCTAGCCCTACTGACTAATTTAAAGCTCAAATGTAAAGGAGTTCTGATTTCCAAATCAAGGGATCAGAAGCAAACGCTCTGATTAAGGATGGATAAGTTGAGTAAGCTTAGGGGTACAATCGACGACAATTTAATTGGTCGAGATCCAGCTCATGTTTAAAATGACGTCTGAGTCCGAAGGATGAATTCTAGGATCTGATTGAGGATTGCGAGCATTCACAACATATTGAATCAATGGACCCAAAATGATAATGAAAAAGTATACTATGGATATTGCTAGTCATATGGAACACATCCATAATGCAGGCAGACAAGTATTTTCCGAGTGATACGTGTCCAACGTATCTATAATTTTTTATTGTTCCATGCTATTATATTATCTATCTTGGATGTTTTATATGCATTTATATGCTATTTTATATTATTTTTGGAACTAACCTATTAACCTAGCCAGTTTCTGTTTTTCCTTGTTTTTGAGTTTTGCAGAAAAGGAATATCAAATGAAGTCCAAATGAGCTGAAAATTTATGGTGATTTTTTATGGACCAGAAGAAGCCCAAAGCACAAGAGTTGGGCCAGAAGAGTCCGGAGTCAACGACAAGGGTGGAGGGCGCGCCCCCTGCCTTGTCGCTGACTAGTGGACCCCCCCCCCCTCCTGACTTGAAACCGATGCCAAAAATTCCTATAAATCCAGAAACCCCCAGAAAGAAACCTAGATCGGGAGTTTCGCCGCATCAAGCCTCTGAAGCCACGAAACAACCAATCAGGAGCCCATTCCAGCACCCTGCCGGAGGGGGAATGAACGAAATATGCCCTAGAGGCAATAACAAAGTTAGTATTTATTTCCTTATTTCATGATAAATGTTTATTATTCATGCTATAATTGTATTAACCGTAAACTTAGTACATGTGTGAATACATAGACAAAACATATAGTCCCTGGTATGCCTCTACTTGACTAGCTCGTTAATCAAAGATGGTTATGTTTCCTAACCATAGACATGTATTGTCATTTGATGAATGAGATCACATCATTAGGAGAATGATGTGATGGACATGACCCATCCGTTAGCTTAGCATTATGATCGTGTTAGTTTCATTGCTACTGCTTTCTTCATGACTTATACAAGTTCTTCAGACTATGAGATTATGCAACTCCCGAATACCGGAGGAACACTTTGTGTGCTACCAAACGTCACAACATAAAAGGGTGATTATAAAGGTGCTCTACAGGTGTCTCCCAAGGTGTTTGTTGGGTTGGCATAGATTGAGATTAGGATTTGTCACTCCGTGTACCGGAGAGGTATCTCTGGGCCCTCTCAGTAATGCACATCACTATAAGCCTTGCAAGCTATGTGACTAATGAGTTAGTTGCGGGATGATGCATTACGGAACGAGTAAAGGGACTTGCTGGTAACGAGATTAAACTAGGTATGATGATACCGGCGATCGAATCTCGGGCAAGTAACATACCGATGACAAATGGAACAACGTATGTTGTTATGCGGTTTGACCGATAAAGATCTTCGTAGAATATGTAGGAGCCAATATGAGCATCCAAGTTCCGATATTGGTTATTGACCGAAGATGTGTCTCGGTCATGTCTACATAGTTCTCGAACCCGTAGAGTCCGCACGCTTAACGTTCGATGACGATTTGTAATATGAGTTATGTGATTTGACGTACCAAAGTTTGCCCGGAGTTCCAGATGAGATCACGGACATGACGAGGAGTCTCAAAATGGTCGAGAGGTCAATATTCATATATTGGAAGGTTGCATTTGGACATCAGAATGGTTCCGAGTGGTTCGGGCATTTTTCCGGAGTACCGGGAGGTTACCGGAACCCCCCGGGAGAAGTATTGGGCCTAGTGGGCCTTATTGGACGAGAGGAGAAAGGGCCACGTGAGAGGGGCGCCCCTCCCCTTGCCCAAACCGAATTGGACTAGGGGAGGGGTCCAGCCCCCTCTTTCCTTCCGATGGAAGAAAGGAAAAGAGGGGGCCGAATCCTACTTGGACTAGGAGTCCAAGTAGGACTCCCCCCTGGCGCGCCCAAACCTGGCCGGCCTCCTCTCTCCCTCCCTCCTTTATATACATGGCCAGGGGCACCCCAATAGCACAATAGACAACAAAAGTTAACATTGTTTAGCCATATGTGGTGCCCCCCTCCACAGTTACACACCTCAGTCATATGGTTGTAGTGCTTAGGCGAAGCCCTGCACCAGTAACTTCATCATCACCGTCACCACGCCGTCGTGCTGACGAAACTGTCTCTCGGCCTCAACTGTATCAAGAGTACGAGGGACGTCCCCGAGCTGAACGTGTGCTGAACGCGGAGGTGTCGTATGTTCGGTGCTTGGATCGGTTGGATCGCGAAGACGTTCGACTACATCAACCACATTAACTAAACGCTTCCGCTTTCGGTCTACGAGGGTGCGTGGACACACTCTCCCCTCTCGTTGCTACGCATCACATAGATAGATCTTGTGTGATCGTAGGAATTTTTTAAAATTACCACGTTCCCCGACAGTGGCATCCGAGCTAGGTCTATGCGTAGATGTTATATGCACGAGTAGAACACAAAGAGTTGTGGGCGATAATAGGCATACTACTTACAAGCATGTCATCCTTTGATTCGGAGGTATTGTTGGATGAAGCGGCTCAGACCGACATTACACGTACGCTTATGCGAGACTGGTTCTACCAACGTGCTTTGCACATAGGTGGCTGGTGAGTGTCTGTTTCTCCAACTTTAGTTGAATCGAGTGTCGCTATGTTCGGTCCTTGTTGAAGGTTAAAACAGCACACTTGACGAAAAATCGTTGTGGTTTTGATGCGTAGGTAAGAATAGTTCTTGCTAGAAGCCCGTAGCAGCCACGTAAAACTTGCAACAACAAAGTAGAGGACGTCTAACTTGTTTTTGCAGGGCTTGCTGCGATGTGATATGGTCAAGCATGATCTGATATAAATTGTTGTATGAGATGATCATGTTTTGTAACAAAGTTATCGGCAACTGGTAGGAGCTATATGGTTGTCGCTTTATTGTATGCAATGCAATCGCCATGTAATTGTTTTACTATATCACTAAGCGGTGGCGATAGTCGTAGTAACAATAGTTGGCAAGACGACAATGATGCTATGATGGAGATCAAGGTGTCACGCCGGTGACATTGGAGATCATGACGATGCTTCAGTGATGGAGATCATGAGCACAAGATGATGATGGCCATATCATGTCACATTTTTTATTGCATGTGATATTTATCCTTTATGCATCTTATTTTTCTTAGAACGTCGGTAGCATTATAAGATGATCCCGTACTAAATTTCAAGGTACAAATGTTCTCCCTGAGTATGCACTATTGCTACAGTTTGTCGTGCCGAGACACCACGTGATGATCGGGTGTGATAAGCTCTACGTTCACATACAACGGGTGCAAGCTAGTTTTGCACACGCAGAATACTCGGGTTAAACTTGACGAGCCTAGCATATGCAGATAGGGCCTCGGAACACTGAGACCGAAAGGTCGAGCCTGAATCATATAGTAGATATGATTAACATAGTGATGTTCACCATTGAAAACTACTCCATCTCACGTGATGATCGGACATGGTTTAGTTGATTTGGATCACGTGATCACTTAGATGATTAGAGGGATGTCTATCTAAGTGGGAGTTCTTAAGTAATATGATTAATTGAACTTTAATTTATCATGAACTTAGTCCTGGTAGTATTTTGCAAATTATGTTGTAGATCAATAGCTCGCGTTATAGCTTCCCTATGTTTTTTATATGTTCCTAGAGAAAACTAAGTTGAAAGATGATAGTAGCAATGATGCAGACTGGGTCCATGATCTGAGGTTTATCCTCATTGCTGCACAGAAGAACTATGTCCTTGATGCACCGCTAGGTGACAAAAGTATTGTAGGAGCAGATGCAGATGTTATGAACGTTTGGCTAGCTTAATATGATGACTACTTGATAGTTTAGTGCACCATGCTTTACGGCTGAGAATCGGGACTTCAAAGACGTTTTTTTAACGTCATGGACCATATGAGATGTTCCAGGAGTTGAAGTTAATATTTCAAGCAAATACCCGAGTTGAGAGATATGAAGTCTCCAACAAGTTTTATAGCTAAAAGATGGAGGAGAATAGCTCAAGTAGTGAGCATGTGCTCAGATTGTCTGGGTACTAGAATCGCTTGAATCAAGTGGGAGATTAATCTTCCAGATAAGATAGTGATTGACAGAGTTCTCTAGTCACCATCACCAAGTTACTGGAACTTCATGATGAACTATAGTATGCAAGGGATGACGAAAACGATTCCCGAGCTCTTCGTGATGCTGAAATCAACGAAGGTAGAAATCAAGAAAGAGCATCAAGTGTTGATGATTGAAAAGACCACTAGTTTCAAGTAAAGGGCAAAGGGAAAGAAAGGGAACTTCAAGTAGAATGGCAAGCAAGTTGTCACTCCCGTGAAGAAGCCCAAAGCTGGACCAAAGCCTGAAACTGAGTGCTTCTACTGCAAAGTAAATGGTCACTAGAAGCGGAAATGCCCTGAATATTTGGTGGATAAGAAGGATGGCAAAGTGAACAAGGGTATATTTGATATACAGTTTATTGATGTGTACCTTACTAGTGTTTATAGTAGCCCCTGGGTATTTGATACTTGTTCGGTTGCTCAGATTAGTAACTCGAAACAGGAGTTACAGAATAAACAGAAACTAGTTGAGGGTGAAGTGACGATGTGTGTTGGAAGTAGTTCCAAGATTGATATGAATCATCATCGCACACTCCCTATACTTTCAATATTAGTGTTGAAAATAAATAAATGGTATTTGGTGTTTGCGTTGAGCATAAAAATATGATTAGATCATGTTTATTGCAATACAATTATTCATCTAAGACAGAGAATAAATTATTATTCTATTTACATGAATAAAACCTTCTATGGTCATACACTGAATGTTGATGGTTTATTGAATCTTTATCGTAGTGATACACATATTCGTAATGTTGATGCCAAAAGATGCAAAGTTGATAATGATAGTGCAACATATTTGTGGCACTGCCATTTGGGTCATATCGGTGTAAAGCGCATGAAAAAACTCCATAAAGATGGACTTTTGGAATCACTTGATTATGAATCATTTGATGCTTGCGAACCGTACCTTATGGGCAAGATGACTAAAACTCCATTCTCCGGAACAATGGAACGAGCTACTGACTTGCTGGAAATAATACATACCGATGTATGCGGTCCAATAAGTGTTGATGCTCGTGGCGAGTATCATTATTTTCTGACCTTCACACATGATTTGAGCAGATATGGGTATATCTACTTAATGAAACACAAGTCTAAAACATTTGAAAAGTTCAAAGAATTTCAGAGTGAAGTGGAGAATCATCGTAACAAGAAAATAAAGTTTCTATGATCTGATCGTAGAGGAGAATATTTGAGTTACGAGTTTGGCCTTCATTTAAAACAATGTGGAATAGTTTCACAGCTCACGCCACATGGAACACCACATCGTAATGGTGTGTCCGAACGTCGTAAACTGCACTTTATTGGATATGGTACGATCTATGATGTCTCTTACCAAGTTACCACTATCGTTTTGGGGTTATGCATTAGAGATAGCCGCATTCACTTTAAATATGGCACCATCAAAATCCGTTGAGACGATGCCTTATGAACTATGGTTTGGCAAGAAACTAAAGTTGTCATTTCTTAAAGTTTGGGGCTGCGATGCTTATGTGAAAAGCTTCAACCTGATAAGCTCGAACCCAAATCGGAGAAGTGTGTCTTCATATGATACCCAAAGGAAATTGTTGGGTACACCTTCTATCACAGATCCGAAGGCAAAAATCTTTGTTGCTAAAAATGGATCCTTTCTAGAGAAGGAGTCTCTCTCGAAAGAAGTGAGTGGGAGGAAAGTAGAACTTTGATGAGGTAATTGTACCTTCTCCCTTATTGGAAAGTAGTTCATCATAGAAATCAGTTCCCATGATTCCTACACCAGTTAGTGAGGAAGCTAATGATGATGATCATGAAGCTTCAGATCAAGTTACTACCGAACCTCGTAGGTCTTCTAGAGTAAGATCCACACTAGAGTGGTACGATAATCGTGTTCTGGAAATCATGTTACTAGACCATGATGAACCTACGAACTATGAGGTAGCGATGATGAGCCCAGATTCCGCGAAATGGCTTGAGGCCATGAAATCTGAGATGGGATCCACGTATGAGAACAAAGTGTGGACTTTTGTGGATTTGCCCGATGATCGGCAGGCCATAGAAAATGAATGGATATTCAAGAAGAAGATGGACGATGATAGTAGTGTTACTATCTACAAAGCTCGAATTGCTGCGAAAGGTTTTTGACAAGTTCAAGGAGTTGACTACGATTAGATTTTCTCACCTGTAGCGATGCTTAAAGTCTGTCCGAATCATGTTAGCAATTGCTGCATTTTATGATTATAAAATTTGGCGGATGGGTGTCAAAATTGCATTCCTGAATGGATTTCTGGAAGAAGAGTTGTATACGATGCAACCAGAAGGTTTTGTTGATTCAAAGGGTGCTAACAAAGTGTGCAAGCTCCAGCGATCCATTTATGGACTGGTGCAAGCCTCTCGGAGTTGGAATAAATGCTTTGATAGTGTGATCAAAGCATATGGTTTTATACGGACTTTTGGAGAAGCCTGTATTTACAAGAAAGTGAGTGGGAGCTTTGTAGAATTTCTAATATTATATGTGGATGACATATTGTTGATTGAAAATGATATAGAATTTCTGGATAGCATAAAGGGATACTTGAATAAGAGTTTTTCAAAGAAAGACCTTGGTGAAAGTTGCTTACATATTGGGCATCAAGATTTATAGATCAAGACGCTTGGTAAGATTTTTAAATGAGTATATACCTTGATAAAGTTTTGAAGAAGTTCAAAATGGATCAGTCAAAGAAAGGGTTCTTGCGTGTATTACAAGGTGTAAAGCTGAGTAAGACTCAAAGCCCGACCACGACAGAAAATAGAGAGAGAATGAAAGTCATTCCCTATGCCACAGCCATAGGTTCTATAAAAGTATGTTGTGCTGTGTACCAGACCTATTGTGTACCCTTCCCTGAGTTTAGCAAGGAAGTACAATTTTGATATAGGAGTAGATCACTGGACAGCGGTCAAAATTATCCTTAGTGAGGACTAAGGAAATATTTCTCGATTATGGAGGTGATAAAAGAGCTCGTCGTAAAGAGTTACATCGATGCAAACTTTTACACCGATCCAGATGACTCTAAGTCTCTATCTGGATACATATTGAAAGTGGGAGCAATTAGCTAGAGTAGCTCCGTGCATAGCATTGTACACATAGAATATTTGAAAAATAAATACGGCTCTGAATGTGACAGACCCGTTGACTAAACTTCTCTCACGAGCAAAACATGATCACACCTTAGTACTCTTTGGGTGGTAATCACATAAACGATGTGAACTAGATTATCGACTCTAGTAAACCTTTTGGGTGTTGGTCACATGACGATGTGAACTATGGGTGTTAACCACATACAGATCTGAATATTGGTGTTAAATCACATGGCGATGCGAACTAGATTATTGCCTCTAGTGCAAGTGGGAGACTGAAGGAAATATGCCCTAGAGGCAATAATAAAGTTACTATTTATTTCCTTATTTCATGATAGATGTTTATTATTCATGCTATAATTGTATTAACCGGAAACTTAGTACATGTGTGAATACATAGACAAAACATATAGTCCCTAGTATGCCTCTACTTGACAAGCTCGTTAATCAAAGATGGTTATGTTTCCTAACCATAAACATGTGTTGTCATTTGATGAATGAGATCACATCATTAGGAGAATGATGTGATGGACATGACCCATCCATTAGCTTAGCATTATGATCGTGTTAGTTTCATTGCTACTGCTTTCTTCATGACTTATACAAGTTCTTCAGACTATGAGATTATGCAACTCCCGAATACCGGAGGAACACTTTGTGTGTTACCAAACGTCACAACGTAAAAGGGTGATTATAAAGGTGCTCTACAGGTGTCTCCCAAGGTGTTTGTTGGGTTGGCATAGATCGAGATTAGGATTTGTCACTCCGTGTATCGGAGAGGTATCTCTGGGACCTCTCAGTAATGCACATCACTATAAGCCTTGCAATCAATGTGACTAATGAGTTAGTTGCGGCATGATGCATTACGGAACGAGTAAAGAGACTTGCCGTTAACGAGATTGAACTAGGTATGATGATACCGAAGATCAAATCTCGGGCAAGTAACATACCAATGACAAAGGGAACAATGTATGTTGTTATGCAGTTTGACCGATAAAGATCTTCGTAGAATATGTAGGAGCCAATATGAGCATCCAGGTTCCGCTAATGGTTATTGACCGGAGATGTGTCTCGGTCATGTCTACATAGTTCTCGAACCCGTAGGGTCCGCACGCTTAACGTTCGATGACGATTTGTAATATGAGTTATGTGATTTGATGTACCGAAGTTTGTTTGGAGTTCCAGATGAGATCATGGACATGACGAGGAGTCTTGAAATGGTCGAGAGGTAAAGATTCATATATTGGAAGGTTGCATTTGGACATCCGAATGGTTCCAAGTGGTTCGGGCATTTTTCCGGAGTACCAAGAGGTTACCGGAACCCCCCGGGAGAAGTATTGGGCCTAGTGGGCCTTATTGGAGGAAAAGAGAAAGGGCCACGTGAGAGGGGCGCCCCTCCCCTTGCCGAAACCGATTTGGACTAGGGGAGGGGGCGCCCCCCCCCCCCCCTCTTTCCTTCTCCCTCTCTCTCTCTCCCTCACCTTTCCCTCCGATGGAAGAAAGGAAAAGGGGAGGCGAATCCTACTTGGACTAGGAGTCCAAGTAGGACTCCCCCCTGGCGCACCCAAACCTGGCCGGCCTCCTCTCTCCCTCCCTCCTTTATATACGTGGCCAGGGGGCACCCCAATAGCACAACAGACAACAGAAGTTAACATTGTTTAGCCGTGTGCGGTGCCCCCCTCCACAGTTACACACCTCGGTCATATCCTCGTAGTGCTTAGGCGAAGCCCTACGCCGGTAACTTCATCACCACCATCACCACACCGTCGTGCTGAAGAAACTCTCCCTTGTCCTCAACTGGATCAAGAGTACGAGGGACGTCCCCAAGATGAACGTGTGCTAAACGCGGAGGTGTCGTACGTTCGGTGCTTGGATCGGTTCGATCGCAAAGACGTTCGACTACATCAACCGCGTTAACTAAACGCTTCTGCTTTCGGTCTATGAGGGTACGTGGACACACTCTCCCTTCTCGTTGCTATGCATCACATAGATAGATCTTGCGTGATCGTAGGATTTATTTTTTGAAATTACCACGTTCCCCAACAGGGAAACCATCACCGGAGGCCATCTTCATCATGCTGGCGCTCTCCATGACAAGGAGGGAGTAGTTCACCGTCGGGGCTGAGGGTATGTACCAGTAGCTATGTGTTTGATCTCTCTCTCTCTCTCTCTCTCGTTCTTGATTTGGCACGATCTTGATGTACCGCAAGCTTTGTTACTATAGTTGAATCATATGGTGTTTTCCCCCCTCTACCTTCTTGTGATGAATTGAGTTTTACCTTTGAGATTTCACTATTATCGAATTGAATACTATTATGGATTTGAGAACACTTGATGTATGTCTTGCGTGGGATACCCGTGGTGACAATGGGGTGTTCTATTGATTCACTTGATGTATGTTTTGGCACTGAACTCGCGGATTCCCGAGGTGACATTGGGGTAATCTATGCATATGGGTTGATGCACGTTTTCGTCCTTGTTTCTCTGGTAGAAATCTTGGGGCACTCTTTGAGGTTCTTTATCTTGGATTGAATATTATGAATCTGAAGTTGTTTGATGCATATCGTATAATTGACCCGCGGATACTTGTGCTGACATTGGAGTATCTAGGTGACATTAGAGTTGATTGATGTGTATCATATGGTGTTATTTTACTATGAACTCTAGGGCTGTTTGTGACACTTATAGGAATAGCTCAATGGATTGATCGGAAAGAATAACTTCGAGGTGGTTTCGTACCCTACAAGCAATTTCATCTTATGTTCTTTGCGATTGGAACTTTAGAGTGACTTTTGTCGCATGTTGAGGGATTGCCATATGATCTAATTATGTTATCATTGTTGAGAGAACTTGCACTAGTGAAAGTATGAACCCTAGGCCTTGTCTTCAAGCATTGCAATACCATTTTCGCTAACTTTTGTTACTTGCTACCTTGCTGTTTTTATATTTTCAGATTACAAAAGCCTATATCTACTATCCATATTACGCTTGTATCACCATCTCTTCGCCGAACTAGTGCACCTATACAATTTACCATTGTATTGGGTGTGTTGGGGACACAAGAGACTCTTTGTTATTTGGTTGCAGGGTTGTTTGAGAGAGACTATCTTCATCCTACGCCTCCCACGGATTGATAAACCTTAGGTCATCCACTTGAGGAAAATTTGCTACTGTCCTACAAAACTCTGCACTTGGAGGCCCAACAACGTCTGCAAGAAGAAATGTTGCATAGTAGACATCACCGATCAATAGGGGGCAGAGGATTACCGGAAGATCAGATAGTATTTCAATGTATCTTGTGAATCATATGAACAGCGGGGGAAGAGCGGATACTCGGTAAGTACGAGGAATTATCCGTAGGGGATTTCATCGGGCAAGAACTGCAAGGCGGTAAGCTCAAGAATTCTCGGAACAACAGAGAGTAGTTCGGGGCATCTTGTAATAACAAGATCAACGGGATTGAATGGAAGAATGGCAACTGTATGCAGTTATCCATATGGATATAAAAATGGTAGGAAACTTGCAAAGGCGGTGGGCACAAGCGTCACGGGAAAACATCGAAGAGCATCTTTGGAACCTTCTGGTGAAGCAGTCGATCATCTGGAATGAAGGGGCTCTCTGGCAGGAAGTGGTAACAAAAACCTAGAGTTATAATTAGTAAAATCATTTAACCCGAATAGAAGAGAGATAAAAATCCTAGAGTATGGACGCGGAATAAAATATCCTAATACCACTCAATGGCGACGTGGGCCCGTAAGCCACACAGCCATGTTAGTAAAAGCTTTTCAATGACTAGACTCAACTTCGGCCATGGAGTGGGAAAGGGGGATTCCTACAGGTAGTCATCTCTGATACCAAGTTGTGAGGCCCCCGATTTGACCGTACATTAATCATACACGCAAATGTGTACGATCAAGATCAGGGACTCACAGGAAGATATCACAACACAACTCTAGACATGAAAATAATACAAGCTTTATATTACAAGCCAGGGGCCTCGAGGGCTCGAATGCAAACGAGTCAGCGGAAGCAACAATATCTGAGTATAGACATAAGTTAAACAAGATTGCCTTAAGAAGGCTAGCACAAATTAGCAATGATCGAATAGGCAAGGCCTCCTGCCTGGGATCCTCCTAAACTACTCCTGGTCATCAGTGGCCTGTACGTAGGAGTAGGCACCCTCGGTGTAGTAGGTGTCATCGTAGGTGGCGTCTGGCTCCCGGGCTCCAACATCTGGTTGCGACATCCGAGAAGAAAGGAAAAGAAGGAAAAGAGGGAGCAAAGCAACCGTGAGTACTCATCCAAAGTACTCGCAAGCAAGGATCTACACTACATATGCATCGGTGACAATGAAAAGGGTAGTATCTGTGGACTGAACTGTGGAATGCCAAAATAAGAGGGGGAGAAGCTAGCCCTATCAAAGACTACGCTTCTGGCAGCCTCCATCTTGAAGCATATAAAAGAGAATAGCTAGTAAGTTCACCAAGTAACGACGTATAGCATAATCCTACCCAATGATCCTCTCCTTGTCACCCTGTGAGAGAGCGGTCACCGGGTTGTATCTGGAACTTATCTGGATGTATTTTATTAAGTATCCGGTTCTAGTTGTCATGAGGTCAAAATACAACTCTAGGTCGTCTTGTTACCATGGACACGGCTATTCGAATAGATCAATCTTCCCTACATGGGTGCACCACATTACTCGACACACTCGATCACTCTGGCCGGGCACACTTTCCTGGGTCATGCCTGGCCTCAGAAGATCAACATGTCGCAACCCTACCCGAGGCCTAACAGAGAGGTCTGCACGCCGGTCTAAATCCTAAGCGCAGGGGTCTTGGGACCATCGCCCTTTGCACTCCTGCACATTGCGTGGGCGGCCGGTGAGCGGACATGGCAGACTCCATTACAAGGGAGGGTGTTTTACGCGGTCCAACCTGGCTCGCGCCGCTTAATCACTGACGTCTAGATGGTTTTGGCTGATACTACGACGCCGGTTGCCCATAACTTGTCCCACGTGGCGGTTAGTACGTATAAGGCCAACGACCCAACTCAGACAAAATACCCAATCTTGTTAAGCATGTTATTATGAAATAACCGCGGACACCGACCAGGGACCAGGCCCACCTCTCTCTCCTGGGTGGTCTCAACCCGCCCTGTCGCTCCGCCACAAAGATCCACCCAGAGGATCATCGGGAAACATGTCCTTTCAGCCGCCAGTCCATGAATCACTCGTGGGTACTCTACGAGCTGACCCGACTTTAGTCACATCATGTGTCAAGTATAATATGTATGTATGTATTTACCCGTGATCAACACCCGACGTGATCATGATCCAATAATATAGCATGGAAGACAGACAAGTATGTAAGGCCACTGATGACATTCTAGCAACCTATACTAAGCATCTAGGATTGCAGGTAAAGTATCAAAAGTAGTAACAAGGACAGGCTACGCAATAGAATAGGTTCATCCGAAAGCAGTAACAGCTACACTACTCTAATGCAAGCAGTGGAGGGAAAGAGTAGGCGATATAGGGATGATCAAGGGGGGATTTGCTTGCCTGGTTGCTCTGGCAAGAAGTAGGGGTCATCAACACCGTAGTCGATCGAGGCAGCAGTGGCGTCAATCTCGTAGTCTACCGAAGAGAAGAGGGGGAAGAACAATGAATACAATGCAAATAGATGCATGACAATGCATGTCAAAGCAAATAGCGGTGCTAGGTGTGCCCTAACGCGGTACTAGGCGATACTGGCCAAGGGGGAAACATTCAGGAAAGTATCCCCGGTGTTCGACATTTTCAGATAGACGGAATAGACTGGAACGTTGCATGTTCGCTAAGGTAGGGACGTGTGATGGACGAACGAAATGCGTATTCAGATTCGTCTCGTCGTTCTGAGCAACTTTCATGTTCAAAGTATTTTCATCCGAGTTATGGTTTATTTTATATTATTTTTCAAAGTTTTAGTTCATTTTCTAAATCATTTTAATTCAAAAATAAAAGCCAAAATGCAATGTACACCCACAAGTGTACACAAAAGTGTACCTGTGGCTGACATGTGGGTCCACGGGGGTCCCAGTTTACTAGTCA
This sequence comes from Triticum timopheevii, assembly GCA_963921465.1. Classification (NCBI taxonomy): domain Eukaryota; kingdom Viridiplantae; phylum Streptophyta; class Magnoliopsida; order Poales; family Poaceae; genus Triticum; species Triticum timopheevii. The sequence continues at coordinate 355,470,249 of OY997264.1, forward strand.
AACTTTGACTAGTCAACAGGGTGGGGCCCCCTGCCATTGACTGTTTACACTAATTAGGTAGTTAAGTAGTTAATTAAGCAGGTTAATTAATTAAATCACCAATTAAATAATCATTTTATTATTTATTTTATTTCTTTTTTCTCTTTTTTTTGTTAACACGGGCTAGGCCCGTTCATCATTGGCCCATTTGGCCGATCGGGCTAACAGGCGTGGTCATGCGGGCGTGTGGGCGCCGGCTGGGCTGGTCCCGGGCACCGACCGGGGCGACCAAAGGGTGCCGGATGCGGCCAGAGGCAGAGGAGGGCGTCGGGAACCGTGCGAAACAGCGGGGGAGCAGCAAGGCGCGGTGGCACGGCCGCGGGGCGGCAGAGCAGCGGCGGTTGGACGAATAGAGGCGAGCGAGGCAAGGGGTGCGCGGGACAGGGGGCATCACGCGCCAAGGGCGCGGCGGGGGTGGCCAAGGGCTCAGCCGGCGCGGCGGGCCTGCGCGGGCGTGGCCGAGGCCGAGCGCAACAGGTGCGGGCGGCGGTAGGCGGGGCGATGGCGAGGCGGGTAGGGGAGCGAGCGGCGCGGGAGCCGAGCGCGCGTGCGCGCACACGAGTATGCGGTTGTGCAAGCTATGGTGCGAGAACCGGCCGTGCGGTGCAGGAGCGAGGCGAGTGGCAGAGGCGGGGCTCGGCGGCGGAGGCGGTGAGCGGCGCGTGCAGGCAAGGCCGAAGAGCGGCCATAGAGGGTCGGGTGCGCGCTGGCCAGCGAGAAGGGGCCGCGGGGAGCGGCGGTGCTAGGCGGGAGCAGCGGTGGGAGTGCGACAGCAACGACGACAGGGCGATGGAATCAGGGCAGTTGCCCGATCCAGAGAGGGAGAGGGATCGAGTGGGGGCGGCTCATAGGGGGCCAGACGAGGAGGTCAGCGTGCTCGGGGTGGATGGCGAGGCGAGGGGACGGAGGAGCACGGCGACGGCGGTGGCTCCGGCGAGGGGAGGCCTCTGGGCATCGGCGGGGTCGTCGCCCCGATCCGAATCGGGATCGGGGGAAGAGTGGACCGAAGGGGGAGTGAGAGAGAGGGGATCAGCTAGGTTAGGGTTTGGGGTGGGTTAACTAGGCCGGTGTGTGTGGTGGGTCGGCCTGGGTTGTGGCCTTGTGGGCCGGGCCCATGGGAGGGGGTGGCCTTTGTCTCATTTTTGTGTTTTAGCTTTTGTTTTTATTTATTTTTCCTATACTGTTTTATTTTAGTTTCTTTTTATTTTTTGTTTTACAATTATAAACTTAGTCCCTAAAATAGTATTATTACTTTCTCTACTGCCATAATAACTTGGGCACGCAAATAAATTAGTTTAATATTTTATATTTATGAAAGGCATTTATTTAATTGTTTTAACTACTATTTCTATTATTTTAGTGCATTTTAATCACTTTATAAAGATGTGGATTCTCCACTATAATTACTTATGATTTATTTGACACCTTTAGCATTTTAGTTTAATTGTTTGTAAACTTTTGTTGTTTGCCTCTATTTTAAAATTTGAATCGTTTTTGAATCAACGCGAGTTTAACAACAGTAACCGAGGTGACATGGCATCATTAGCAGAGGTTCACTGTAGCTTAATTATCCGGGCATCACAGTTCTCCTCCACTACAAGAAATCTCATCCCGAGGAGGTGGGGTAAGGGGGAAAGATCTGGTTACAAAATTCTAACAATTCTTCTCGGTCTTGGTTGCTCTTCTTGAAGAGGTCGATCCATTTTGTTGATGTCTTCATTTCTCTGCTTTAGGCCATCATGATGAAGTCATCATCCTTCCTTCAGAATCTCCATCGTACTTACGAAAAGAGTATGGGTATCTTCGCGAGAACGGACCTTTGCAAGGTTGAATATCCTGTCGATAACATCGGGGAAGGTGGCAGAAAGTAACTCTCGAATTGAAACTTAAGAAAATATCGGGAGCAAATAAGGAGGTATCATGGGAAGTTTCGAGCGGGCAGGGAATCATTCGATGCCTGAAACAGGGCGTGAAAGGGGTTCAAAGCAACGAGAATAAGTATTGTGTCTGATACCGGAATTAATGATCTCTCGAAAGGTGGCTCGTGAATTATATACAAGGCCACGCGCGAGGAACAACCTTGGGAATAGGGGGTGTACAGGAGAGTCGGGTTTCGATCCTGTGGAACTATGGGTTATGGGCCCACCATGTGGGTTAAACGTAGGAAGGGCGGTGACGTCTTTCACGATCATGTAAGCAAGGTATGTCAGAGGATAGCCTATCAATTATGTCGGCAACAACATCGGTACCAAGGTCGAGGGACGAAGAGAACCATTTTCCTACTCGTTGAACGAGGCAGACCAATAGGCAAAATTCTCGTCCATCAGTGGTTACCGGAATGTCATCAACAATAGTAACAGGGTCTTACTGACAATGATACAACAAGGTGTGTACCTAAGCGGGGAAATGTCACTGCTTAGTTAAGTCAGAATAGAAGAAAGGTTAAACAAAACAATGGAAAGGAAATACGATTATCAGATTAAACAGAACAATGGAAAGGAAAATGTGTTTAAACACATTTTTTAGGGGTATATCCTTCCCATGGACAAGCGGAGCATGATAACCATGACAGGATATAAAGTAGAAAACCCTTTAGGTGAGGGGAGAGAAATTCCATGACATTACCCATACAATGGTGTTTGGATAATTGATAAAGAAATTTAGCATTGTGCTTCAAATGTTCTTATTGAAAATCGGAGTACCACAGACATGCTTCGAGATAGTATTGACATGGTCTTCCATCAAAGGCCAGACTTCGGATATACGAAGGATCCATCGGGAATAACTTATAGACTAAGTCTTACAATTTCCTCATGGAAGAATGGCTAACCTTGCTAAAAGGAAACTAGAACAATAGGTCCTCCAGCTAGGTGTGCTAGGCATGACATCACCTTACCGGGTCATATAAAGACCAATGTTATAACTCTTGGAAATATATTCCAACCATCATATCTGACCGAGATTCAGATCTGATTGGTGTCAGGATACCTTAGACTCGGATGCCTGAGAAGAAAAGGTGCAACACAAATTGACGAGATGACAATGTAAGATTTTCGGGAAATGAACTATGGAAGCGAGTTCCAAAACAAGAGTTCATCTTCAAATCAAGGAGAGGGTGAGGAGGTGGCTGATGAACTCAGCGATAATTCATTGATATTTCCAAACAGATGGATTTCCATAATTATGTGAACAAGGAGATATCATTTGTCATATCAAATGATATAATGATGTATGCTCAAGGAAAACATGCACAATTAAACATTGGTTGAACGGTGCACCCGAAATATGGACTTAGATAGCATGATCAATGTTAGAATGGTGATTCAATAACCAATAGACTAAGAATCAAGCTATCGACCATTAACTCCAAGCAATAGGGTTGCTATAAGTTTTGAAATTACAGATCACAATCCATTTGTCGATATTCTGGTTAGATTGTTAGAAACAACACAGGGACCAAGGAAAGAATTGTGATGGTGATAAGTATCACTTGTATCAAGAATTCTCAAGACGTGGTGAAATTCCCACGACATTCTTGACATAAAAGATGGCAATACTCCAAGGTAGATCATAACACCAGCTGGATAGAAAGAAACTCAAGGTACTACACAAAACATGAACAATTTTGTGTCGGAGGGAGGCAATAAAGTTTCCGTTGATAACACAAATCATTGAGGGGCAAGGATGGTATTTCTCATCAAGAATTCGATTGTTATTCTGGAAGAGCTCGGAACGTTGATGATGCCAGATATTTAGTCGAGAGGTTTCATGAAGATGTAATGTGAAGCGAGGCGCGAGGCGAGCGGCAGAGGCGGGGCTCGGCGGCGGAGGCAGTGAGCGGCGCGTGTAGGCAAGGCCGGAGAGCGGCCACAGATGGTCGGGCGCGCGCTGGCCGGCGATAAGGGGCCGCGGGGAGCGGTGGTGCGGGAGCATCGGCGGGAGTGCGGCAGCAACGACGGCAAGGCGATGGGATCGGGGGCAGTTGCCCGATCCAGATAGGGAGAGGGATCGAGTGGGGGTGGCTCACAGGGGGCCAGACGGGGAGGGAAACATGCTCGAGGTGGATGGCGAGGCGAGGGGACAGAGGAGCACGACGACGGCGGTGGCTCCGGCGAGAGGAGGCCTCCGGGCGTCGGCGTCGGCGGGGTCATCGCCTTGATCCGGATCGGGATCGGGGGGAAGAATGGACCGAGGGGGGAGTGAGAGAGAGGGGATCGGCTAGGTTAGGGTTTGGGGCGGGTTAAGTAGGCCGGTGTGCGTGGTGGGCCGGCCTGGGTTGTGGCCTTGTGGGCCGGGGCCCATGGGTGGGGGTGGCCTTTGTCTCATTTTTTTGTTTTAGCTTTGTTTTTATTTATTTATCCTATACTGTTTTATTTTAGTTTCTTTTTTATTTTTTGTTTTATAATTATAAACTTAGTCCCTAAAACAGTATTACTACTTTCTCTACTGCCATAATAACTTGGGCACCCAAATAAATTAGTGTAATATTTTATATTTATGAAATGCATTTATTTAATTGTTTTCCACTATAATTACTTACAATTTATTTGACACCTTTAGAACATTTTAGTTTTAATGTTTGAAACTTTTGTTGTTTGCCTCTATTTTAAAATTTGAATTTGAATCATTTTTGAATCAGCGCGAGTTTAACAACAGTAATCAAGGTGACGTGGCATCATTAGCAGAGGTTCACTGTAGCTTAATTATCCGGATGTCACACACGTGCTGGAGACGCATCAAGTCGGCGTTCGATGAGTGCAAGGTGGTCGACCCCTACTTCACCACCATGCACATGGAGCGCGGCGACAAGGCCATGTCGAACCATTGGGCGATCATCCAAGCGGCCTGCAACAAATGCCATGGAATCGTCGAGGAGATCGGCTCACCCGGAAAGCGGCGCCAACATTGAGGGTCAAGTATGTCCAGCTGTCGGCTCACTTCTTTCGCCATGTACGTCGCCGACACTTGTTCTTCCGCTGCGCAGATGGTTCAGATGTTCAACATGTATCGCCAGGACAACAACGATCAAGAGTTCAAGTTCCTTCACGTGTTCTCTCGGATAGTCGTGCGAGAAGTGGAGGGAGGTCCGGCTCACCCTTACCAAGGCCAAGGAGCCATACAAGCCGGACGCGCCCGCCCCGGGGCGGCGAATGGGCGCCCTGATGGCAACAAGAGAGCCAAGACAGCGAGGGACGCGGCACCGGCTGCCGAGCAGCTGCAATCATCGATCGAGCAGTGCATAGCCGACGCCAAGAACAACGCCGCAAAGAGGGAGGGGAAATCCGACACGCAGTGCTCGGCGTTGATGACGAAGCAGGACGTGAAGCTCGACCTTCTCAGGACCAACGTCGCCGCGAAGAAGAGGAACACCGACCTGGCATTCTTGATGGGGGTAGACATGTCGACGATGGACGAGCAGGTCAAGGAGTGGTACCTGGCGGAGCGCAGCCTCATCTTGAACCAAATGCCCGAACCAGCGCCGACCACCGCCCCGACGCCCACACCGACAACAACGCCGACACCCAGCCCGATCGATGAAGCGGTGCCAACGCTGACCACTAGCCTGAGCACAGAAGCCACGCTCGATGAAGCGGTGCCAACGCCGACCACCAGCCCGAGCACAGAAGCCACGCTAACCACCAACCCGAGCACATAAGCCACGCCGACGCCTGCATCCACGCCAACCCCGGCCAGTCCCACGCCAGAGGAGCCAGCCGTTTGATACGCTCCGTGTCTATGCTTCCTTCCTTTTGATCATCGAACTTTCAGGCATGTTTGATCGATGGCAGATGATTGCCGACTTGTGGCATGGTGTCGCCGAACTTGTGGCGTTTTCTTTACAGCGGAAAAAATAGGTTTGCTTTTTTTTGGGCGTCTGGGGCCAAAAACTGGGGGCGCGGCTAGGAACTCGATCGCCCCCAGGGCGAAAAAACCGCCGGGGCAAACGCAAAAACGCATTCGCGGGTGTGCTGGGGGCCGAACGAGTGGAGATGCTCTAATCCTGTAGGATTGAGGATGACATGCCACTCTATTTCTCTATTTTTCCTATTCCTGCATTTTACAAATATTGCGAATCGGAGAGGCCTGATATCCTGTTATCGCAAAAGAAAAAGTATTGACGACATAACTGCAAGATCCCATGCAGCTTTCCCTATCTTTTACTCTGGAAGTTCAACTGGATGCAGTTACAAGTGCTGGGCTTTCATAGCTGCCATGGGCCAGTTTTGCGTATCTTGGCGGCAATAAGGAATCCACATGGGCGAAGTAGTCTTGCTCCCTGGATGGCTCCCTCAATACTGGTGCGTCAAGGACAGAGTCAGGAATGGCGTCAAGAGTTTCCTCCAAGAACTGTGCAAGTGTCTGCACATCCAAGAAGCACAGCAAATGGTTTATAGATCCAAACAACGGCGCAGTTGTCTATATATATCAAAACAACGCAGGTGTCTATTACAACTTGAGAAGCACAACATCATTTTTTACCTAGAGCAGCATGAGAACATGTTACGGTGTGGATATTGGTATTACTGGAGAAGGCCAGCAAAGAGTGTACTCATTTTGATAGCTTACCTTGCAATGGCGCAACGTAGAATCAGCCTTACGTTTCCACAAACTATTACCAGGCTCCGAGTGAAACAAATGTAACAATGGCTGTGTCAAAAGAAGTGCTTCCGTCAGTCATCAATGAACAACCAAGTGTTTGCATAATATCATGTACGTATACAAAATGATGAAAATGCTAATACAGGTGATATAGCAGCTTAAACTAAAATACTACTACTATTATTATGAAGCAAAAAATGCAGCACTTGAAACTGCTACATCTTGATTAAGCAGCTGATAATCAAGGATTAACAAATAAATTTTCTTTACCATTGCAAATGCTTTCAAGAAGTTCACTGTCCTTTACCAACTTTCTCTTTTTTTTCTCTGTTTTTATTATAAGGTATACACTGCTACTTAATGCATAGAAGCAAACAAACTATAAAGCTCATGCTTTCACACTGCACTACTGTGCACACCGTCTTCTAATGAATTACATTATTACAAGGTGAATGCACTAAAGCCCTCAAATTAAGAGAACTTCAACAAAGTACAGAATACTATGCATAAAATAGCACAAGCAATCTTCAATACCACTGCTCCACGTGATCATAAAATTACACGATCTGTGTCATTAAATGTAGACTCAACGCTTGTATGAAAACAAAAAGGGAAAGGAAGAACCTTCACACCTTAACAAGTTGCCTCACGTTTGGCCTGCTGATGCCATACTGTCCAATTATAGAATCACCATAAACTTGGTAGCTCTCAAGGATCTAAAGCAGAGTTCAGTCAATAGAAGAAATAGCTCATAAAAGCCAAATTCGACACTGATTAATGTTAAACCTGGCGACGCGAAGAGCAACGTGTTGGCATGCCATAAATTTCACTATCCACGTGCCCCAGCATATTCCATGGACTGCAACATTTATCCACCAAATACTATTAGAACAATAACTGATATTGGAATTAGCATCCCCTACGTAGTTTCCGTCAAAAAAGGAAAAAGAATAACAAATGGGGTCAACATTAGAAGTTAATGTTGATTGTTGAGAAGGGTACAATTTTTTATTTAATGATAGATACGATGGAGGGAGGGGATGGACCTTCAACACTTTCACCAACAGTCTTTTTAAGTAGCAAAAATTGGTAATTTACCAGGACGAAAGAGGTTTCCTTGTTATTGGTCTTTGGCTTGTCATTCAGCCCCGTGGTCCGTTTTTGGATGGGCTGGTTGAATTGCAATATGTGCCGCATACAAGCAATTGAAATTATGTGTTATTGTGTATTCCCTGTTCAGCACCTACCATAATGATTCTGTTCAATGTTCCTAAATAATGGAAGCCATCACGTTCAAAGTTGAAATACATTTCAGTACAAGATGAAGAAGTTCACAATAGTATCTTTACTATTATAAAGATCTGAACCGGTGGCCCCCTGTTCACCTCTTAAGAATTAGGAATCCGTGTTCTCGCTCAAGCACCATTCCTGGCCTCCTGTTTTAATTCATTATTCTTCAGCAACTATTAAGAAAAGTACTGGCCAATGAGTAGAATTAGGTATTGGGGACCTTGTAGCAGATTGGCTATCAGTGCTATACAAATTGAAGGATTCTATCAGAATTGCCAGTCGAGCTTATGACCTCTCGATTGCCAGAGGGGTGCAGATCTCACCAGCTAGGTTGAAGGCACATTGTGAATAAGTGGGGATGACCATCTTATCAAGCTGGTGCATCATCTATGACTAGTATAGCTACCTAGTTACCTGCGAACAAAATTGGGCGGTACGTTCCATAACATGGCCTGACCCTTTTCTAAAGCCGGCAAGTATAGTTCCTGAGCCCTGGTCAGACCATTTTGGTCAGAGTTGGCCATGACCCATGTGTAAGAAGATGGCAATCCCTTCATTTCTACATGATATGGATCTACCACTCAAAACAAAAACATGGTGCGGATCTGGTCCTTTTTTCCGGTTCTCCAGAAATGAGCTTCAGGGTTTTGTTTGCCCGTGTTAATATGTTACTCTGAATCTCTTTAAATTTTCAAAACTATTGAGATGCATGAAATGAGAGTTGAGTTCGATACAGGGATTTTTCACAATCAAAATGGAAATTCATACTTATTGTAAGCAGCACGACCAACCATAACTTGATGGGCGCCTTGTCTTATGGATGCACTAACCTGCAGCCAAATGAAGGTCTTCAGTGCAACTCACTACTGCAATGTTACAAGTGATTCAAGGTTGAGAAACCAAAATGGTTTAATCCTGATAAACTGTACAGTAATGAAATCCTGATAAATTAGCTTGTAATGTGCTCGGTAGGACAATAACCCGACTAAGCCATGCAAAATGTCAATAACTCTGTATCTTGAGATCCCTTTATAGATATATCCAATTCAAACCACTTCAATAAAATAGCCTCATGTGTAACAAAACAACAAATGATTCTCCAGCATAGAAATGTTCATGAGTCATGAATATTGAAGAGATGAATGCTAGAGAAAGCATGGCATGCTAAATCACCATGTTGTGTGCTCCTATTGTGGAGAACCACTATGACAGAGCACAGAGGGGGCAGGTGCAGGAGGGGTCATGGTAGAAGTCCTAATATTAGGGGTCAAGTAAGTCTACCGAGCATGACACCAACGAGCTGGTGATGATAGCATCTACCAGAAAATCAGACGTACAACCTCTGTCATGGGGCTTCTAACGCAGACAAGAAAAACAGCAGCGGCGACATGTCAGTTTTTGGAGTCAGACACTGGAGGACCGGGCAGGTTCAGCGACACATTACCAAACCCCGACAACACCACCCTTGCTGCCCCAAGTGAAATTGGACTCAACCCGAACTGATAAACATACTGTTCAATGTGGTCATACAGATACCGACTTCTAAGAATTGCAACAACACAATTAGAATGTGACATTCCCATTGTTACCTATTTTTCACAGTAAAAACTTCAGAAGTTAACTTACTTGTTCAATAGTCGTTAAGCCTCCATTTAGTGTAAAGTGTACCTCTGGGAAGTCCCGCAACAAAGCATAATAGTACTCATATCTGCAACGATATCCACAAGAAAGCCAGCAAATTATAAATTGAAATACTACTGAAGCATAACATTTAATAAAGGTGACTCTAATCCGAATTCCAACATAGCAACCTATTAAGAGGTACAAAGGCCAGTATCAACTAGTCAGAACTCAGCCTTCCCCAGAAGTAAACTTCCATTACTGATAATACAATCTGGGTATGTAAGCACCAACAAATTAAGCATGAATATTTCGACAAGCAAAGCTGGAACCACATAATAGTATCAGCATGGCACATAAAGGGATGATTCTTAGTGTCAACCATTTATTACTGTTTGTACCTATGTCTTGCGGGCTTTAAGGATATTGGTGTTGGCATTGTGTATATTCTATGGATATCTTTGCATGCAAGATGAAAATGGAATCAAGCGCAAACATACTTTAAAGGAGGAACCTTCCGATTCTCCGCAGGACTGAGGCCACTGAGCAACGCCTTCCGAGCATGGATAATAAAATGCCTAGTTGGTGACTTAGAAACAACTTTATCTACAAATGTACCTGGTGAAATGTGAAAACAAGTTAATTGCGCTTATTAAAAACATGTCACTATATGTCAGCAGCCGGCACCCAGCACATGGGAGAATATGTAACCATCAAGATAGAGACGAACTTCCAAAGAGAATTGGAAAAATCAATAATAATCCTCTATAAACAAGCTAACTAACTATACATGTATAAACAAAAATCCAGAACTAAGGCACTGAAAAAATGTGTGTTTAGCTCATGATTAATTGTTTTTTAAGATTATATTATAGGTTTACTTATTCTGTAGTTACAAAAGCATATTATTCGATTGCAGTGCACAAATTCACTTCCTAATATCTGGAAGACTTTAATGGAAAATTGAGATACTTTGAAGAAAACTCACAAAGTTCTTCGTAGGAGTCACGATCGTCAACTCCAATTCTGCATTTAACACTGACAGGGACGTCACAATTGGCAGCAATAGCTGACATAGCATCCCCTACAAACTTCAGGAATCGTATCAAGTTTTATGCAGGAGCAAAAGGAGCAAGCATTCATATTACACCATGGTTTTGTAGTTCATGAGGCAAACCTCTGGATCATACATTAAGCGAGCACCGAAGCAACCGTGGCCAGCAACTTTGCCGCTGGGGCAACCACAACTAACACAAAAGTCCACAAGAATTTGTAAATTATACAAAACTGTAGAATGTACTGCATAATCAGGTGAGACATGACTGAGGCTGTTACTTCAGGTTGATCTCATCATATGCATATCCACTTGCTAATTCAGTTGCCTTTGCCAAATTGTCAAGATTACTTCCACCAATTTGTAACACAATAGGATGCTGTTCAGCAGGAAATGCTAAAAATCTATCCTGCATATTTTGAAAATTAAAATTACATACCAACTTTGCATATGATTGGTGAGTATAATGATATAAAAATGGAGTAGATCCACTTTATTGATTCATTCATTTCCAGAAAACAACAGCTGCCAACAATAAATACAAATGAAAACTAAGTCATACTAGTGATTTACATAGTAATATCAATCAATACTGCAGGCATGTTTATCAAGTTGAGGTAGCTCCTACACATGTCAGCTACAACATAGGAAGTCCACCGCTGCTTTATCATGTAAAAACAATGAAGGATCATTTATCGTACTTCCAGTAGTTGGAATATGACTTAATAAATTCTTGGATGCTATTCATCAGACTTTACATGATGGTATTGCATGAACTTTTGACTGAAAACAATATTCATTTCTAGGAAAAGCCGACTGAAGGTGAAGTCACGTTATTTAACTGTTCAGGCTTACTCCAATTTATGTAAGAATGTAGATACAGATTAAAACTAGATGTCTGAAGTTTAACCGAACTGATTTCTAAACAGAATATGAAGCACGTACTGAGGTTCAGCAGAATGTCATCATTGGTTCTAAAATAACCCAATGGACATGTCAAGTTCAACTCCACAATGAGATAGATTCTGGTCGGTGACTCAAAAAAGTACTCCAGATAGCTCATAACAATTTAAAAGAAGTGCATGGTGAAAAGCACAGCAGAGGAACTATATTACACATAATCAATTACTGTGAAAACAGGGCTGAAAATTGCACGTGTCTTAAAAGAAGCCATGAGCTGCACGACTAGTACACACATAATGAAACTGGAGAATACACATGACTCAAATTTAAATGCAACCAAATTTACCACATAAAGCACACCATCTGATAGGTTATATCTTCAAAGCTATGATGCATTGTGTATATTCTTAACCAATTATTTTAAGAGTGTTTCTCTTGTGATCTCTTAAAAATGATTAGGGGATACGATAACTGACTATCTCTGAATAAATTGTAAATATAGCCTTATCTAGAGCATATGACCAGTCCGAGTCTACCATATGTTTGTCTTCTGTAACAGATAAACATCATGCTCTCTACAGAAGTTGTTGCTTGTGAGTTGTGAGTAACTCTATCTGTGCACGTCACATTACTGGCCTCTACTTCTTGCACAAACTCCATTGATCATAAGAAAAAATTCTTTTACAAATTTAAAATTCTATGGTCGTGGCTTTAATAAAAAGTTGGGGCGGGGGGCAACCCCTTTCTTTTCAAAAAAAATTCTATGGTCGAGGAGCTTGCCATATTAGGTGATATGTGGTCAAGAAAACGGTGGTGATGTAACTATTATCGTATGAGTTCCCTATTTCTATGGTCGTGGAGTTTGGTGTGTTACCTCATCCGTGATCACGCTAACAGCTAGACATAACATGGGTTTTACCATGGCGCCAGTGAACGAAATATGCAGCACAACTGCGTTTAATATGGTATTTTCCCAGTGCATTAATTTACACGCCTCTCCAAGAATCTCCCTAATCACTTCTCAAATATGTTTCACTTCTCACCGGATGTTCATGTCATTGTACTGTGCAATTTTTTTTACGCAAAACAGTTACCGTACTTTTTTTTTATTGGACCATACATTTGTTACTATACTGCCATCTTGATGTAGCTCGACTAGTGTAATCAATGCCAACACTTCTAACCTCCATGAATCAAAATATCATAGTCAGGTTCGATGAAATCAGTTATCCCAAAGCACTCAAGCTTAATGGCACCCGACCAAGAAAGACCAAAAATGGCTAACTCACCAACTTATCTTTCTGATGCACAATGGTCTCAGCGACCACCATCTCTGTGTATAACCAGGCGTGCCTCGATATCAGCCGCGCGAGCGTCCTGTAGTGGTTGTCTGTCCAGTCCATCATCGGCGCCACGCTGCGGGAGCAGGGGGGTGGGAGCAAGAAAACAAGTATCAGTCAGCTCCGACCATGGCCAGGTACATTGACCAACAACCCCTAGTCCCTTAGAGATCTGATTCCGCTCACCTGAACAAGGGAGGAAGGTACTCCCCGGGGGGCAGAGAGCTCGCAGCGCCACACGGCCGCAAGCCGTGAGCGTGGGACAAGAACCGCCCGGGCCGGCTGCGGAGGAAGAAGATGCCGGGCTTGGCAGGCACTAGTGACGGGAGCAGGGCGTGCCACGCGGCGGACCTCATCGCAATGGCTATCCGAGTCCCCGCTCCCGCGCGAGGCGGCGCCGCTTCTCGCGCGTTACGCTCGGGTACTGGCGAGTGGTGCGGCGGCTCGTTTTACAGCCTTGGCCGGTCGATCTGAGGCGGCGGCGGCGGCTGTGCAAGCGTGTAACGCTGCGGGCCACTTCGAGTCAGGTTAACGGATTTGCAGTGGAAATAAGCTCCGGCCGGGGGGAAGCCATGAAAACTGTTTTTTCCTATTTTTTTACGGAAATGTTAACGCCCACACGTGTGGGCGTTCATCATCCCGACCACACGCAAGCATCTCCGTTGGCAACTGTGTGCACGAATCTTGGAACAAACCGGCCGGTTTTCTGCGCCACGTAGGACGAGGGGCGTGTGCGGTGTGCGAGTCAGTTCGCCCGCACGTTGGTTGACATCCCATGGTCAGCGGTTGCCACTTGAAGGCGTGCGGTGGAACTGCCATGCGTCCGCACGCCACGCTCCGACCGCGGTTGACGTCAAACACGTCGCACACCCCTCCCCCTCTCCCTCACGGTTCCATTTACTAACCCGCACCGCAGTTACTGGCACAACCCACTCGCACTTCAAACCACTGGAGGAGAAGGCGAGGGGAGAAGGCGACGGTGGAGGTGGAACAATCGACGGTGTTCGCGACCGTCGGTGGTGCTCGCCGGAACGGAGCGGCTTCGCCGGAGCGCCTGCGGGTTGAAGGTAATACTCGCTACAACTCTCGCAATCCCTTCCTGCATTTCCCCCTCTTCCCTTCCTGTTCGATTCCTAGATCGATTCGTAGAGATTCAGGCGATTCGGCGGTGCGTCGGCATTCCTGCCGGCGCCGACGTTGTCTGCTAGCCGTTTTTGGCGGCACTAGGCAGTTTCGTCGCCGCCGCGGCGGCGGCATCGTCGGTGTGGTTATGCCTGTTCATAGGCACGCACTAGTTGTGCCTTGGTATTGGGCCGGTGTTTTCCGGTCTGTTAGTTGGGCATTGGTTCGAATTGGTATTTGTAATCAGTTTGGGGAGAATTTTGAGGATGAATTTGAAGTCATTGTAGTTGCCATTGAACCCTAGATCTAGTTAGTTGTTTTTGAAACTGCAGTATGAAGGCAAACGTGATAGGTTTGAGTAACTATCATGACTGTATGGGCAACTAACTCCTGAATGATTGTGATAGTTGCCACAAACATGCTTTCTCATGCGGCAACTAACTTCCTGAAATGACTGTGATAGTTGCCACAAGCAAGCTTTCCCATGCGGCAACTAACTTATTGAATGACTGTGATAGTTGCCACACACACGCTTTTCCATGTGGCAACTAATTTCCTGAATTACTGTGATAGTAGCCACAAACATGCTTTTTCATTGTGGCAACTAATTTCCTGAATTACTGTGATAGTTGCCACACTGTATGAATGGTAAAGTGTAGTAAATTGGTAGTCACTGCAGTTTCAGCAACCAACTACACTGGATGGCAACTAATCTGCACATCAACTATGCCTGTTGCCACATGGATAGTATATTCTTGTGGCAAATAGAATGTGAACACACTATGTCTGTTGCCATACTGTAGACAGGACAATGTAGCAAATTGGCTGCATAACATGGCAACCAATTTGCACATCAATTGTGTCAGATGCCATACATATGCTTTCCATGTGGCAAGTATTTTTGTCTGACCACGACATGTCCGTTGCCATGTTACAGTCAGTATAATGTGGCAAATTCATTGTAATGCAGACGCACTTTTCGTGTTTTGCCATGATGACTTGTGATATCTGAACACTCTGTGGCAATTTTCAGGTTCTTCATTAGATGTTTTCAATGCTTTTTTTGTATTATGTGTTGCATTTTAACATGGCAATTTCAACCTAGCACATTTTTGCCGCTGAACAGGTGGCATTTGATGCTGCCACAACTTAGTTTTTGTTATGTGGAGAATTCTGTGACTTTCTATCGTACTATCTTGGGCCAACATGGCAACTTCAACATTTTTTGTTTTCAAGTGCACTTACCATATGTACACTTTTTTTACCTGATAATGCAACCAACGTGCTTACTTGCCACGTTTACGTTTTCGTCAATCATAGGAGGGGTGCGTGTGTGTTCATGTTATTTTTTCTGCATTCACTAGTTGACATTTTCTGTTAGGTGGCAACTGCTTACCTCTTGCATTTTTCATTTCCACCATGACAATTTGGTCTGTTCTTATCTCAGCAGAATGGCTCGTGGCGATCATCAAAATGATGATGATGATTTCATGGATCCACCACAGCGTAATCGGGCAACTGGACGGAGACAAGAGGGTGATGAGGTAACTGTCCACACACCCGCCCCCCTCCTCATGCTTTATGTTACTGGTTGGTACCTTGAGCTTGCAGTCGTTTGTCATGAACAAAAATTTCATGACATTGCAAAACATGGCAACAACTGATCACTTCTTGTCTTTTTTTTGCAGAAGAAGAAACGTATTCGCAACAGAGCATCCCAAGAATGTCTGACTGCGTTGACTGACAAATTCACTGACGATCAGAAGGGAGCTGCTGCTGAGATGGGTATGCAGTCTATGATGGCTGTCCGGTGCACGAACCTTGTCAACCCTGTATGCGACTGGCTTGGTGAGATCTACGAGCCTGCCTCCAGGGAATTCGTTATTCCGGGACGTGGAAGACTTCCGTTGAACGAGGAATCCGTGTTCTGCACTTTGGGTGTGCCTCGTGGACATATCAAAGTCCTGTACGAGGTCAATAATGAGATCGAGGAAGCGATGTTCCCCCGTTTGTTTCCTGGGTCGGAATCCATGCCGAACACGTCTGCAGTGGCAGATTCGCTGCAGGCCATGACGACGCATGGAGATGTTTTCAAGATGAAGCTACTCATGTACCTCATCTCAGCTGTTTTCGCGCCGACCACCTCTCTTCGCCCAAGCAACAAATGCTTCCCCATCCTGGTGAATGATCCATCGTTACTACTTTATTTTCCTTCAATCTTTTGGCTCCGATGTCATGAGTAAAGCTAGTGACTGCCAGTGTTTTCGATGTTTTTTTCCATTTGATTTCTGATGTGGCAACCTTTTTGCCCTGAAATTTTGTGTGGTGCAGGCGGATCTGAAAAATGTGAAGAACATGAACTGGTGTAAGTTTATTGCCAACTTCCTCCACGATGCATTCGCAAACAAGATGTACCAAAAGGGTTGTCGACTGCATTTAATGGTATTTTTTTACCAGATCTTTCTGTGAACTCTGTTTTGTAACACACTTTTATTCATGCATGGCAACCTTATCATAACAATATGGCAACTGCCATAATGACAATATGGCAACTGCCATAATGACAATATGGCAACTGCCATCATATTAGCATGGCATCTGCTATCACAGTATGATGGCAACTGCCGGCACACTATGATGGCAACTAGCACATACATAAGGCAACTTCTTCTTTTTATTCCATTCTTTTCATGCACATCAACTTGATTATCATGGGATCATACATTATCCTGCTCTTTTTTCGACTACAAAGTACCCATGATGGCAACTGATATTTCTTTCTTCGTAAAATTGTTTTAAATCAGCTCATGTATGTCGACTGTCTTGATCTGTCCACCGTGGATTTCACTGGGGTAGGAGGCCCGCCGCCTACGCACAAGTTTGCTGTTTCTGCGTGGACTATCAACGCTGTCAAGGTTGTGCTTGCCGCAGACAGGGCAACTGATACCACATATGGAAAACTGCAGGTTAGTTTTTGTTTCTCTCTCCACATGACATGCTTATAAATTTGACATGAGGCAACCGTCCGTGGTTTATAAGGATGACTACCTTTTGTTATCCACGGCTGTCTGCATATTGTATCCATGTTTCACTCCACATGGGAACTCTTTTCATTCATGCTGAAACTTACCTACTATCTCTTACATCCTTGCAATTTCTTTTTGTTTTTTCTAGCTGATGGCCAAGCATGCTATAGACTACAGCGTGTTTGGGGGGCCTCAAAATTTTGGAAAGTGGATGGACGTGCACTCAGCTCCGTCTTGCCCTACTGAGGTAATCAAAATATCTACATCTATGGTTTGCCGTGGATTACTTGTTGATGTCGCGCAAGCGACTGCAATACGGGTGGTTGTTGATGCTTCTTGTTTTCGTGCACAGGCGAGGGCACCTGTTGAGCAACTAATTGGGCAGTTTGCATCCGGAATGACCGGCTTGCTCGGGAAGTTGGTTGAGGGGTGGACGTCCCTCGGTGCCTCTGACAGCGACGCGGTTGCGAGGCAGTTCACTTCATATGTCCCAGAACGTACACATCGGCCAACCGGTTGCCGTGGCCGGTATGACTACAACAGTTCCCAAGAGCCCGGTGACACACAAGATGATGTAGATGGAGACGCTGGCCTCAGCAAGGATGACAACGATGACATGGATAATGTGCAACAGGACACCGATGATGATGAACATGCTGAAGTTCGCACAGGTGGTAACAAGGGCAAGGATGCAACAGATGTCCCCCCACCGGAGAAAGTCAAAGAACATACGGCTGCGAGAGGCGAGGGGGTGTTACCATCAAGGAGGGGGAGGGCTCCAGAGGATGTTGGGCAGGGTTCTCCTGGCAAGAGGTCTAGGACCGATCCCGTAGCTGCCAGGAGGAGGTTCGACTTTTAATTTTAGTTTTTTGCTGTGTCTATTTTCTTGGAACAGTCTCATCCATTTCTTGCACTTGTTTTTTGTCAAGCGCGGCAATGAGTTTGTTGTCTGACAATTGCCACCTTCTTTTTTCCCTCCATCTGTTACGTGCAGTGAGCCGACCGCTGGTGGACGAGTAGTTACGAAGAAACAGGCGCCAACGCCAACCCGTGTTTCTTCTCGCTTGAACAAAGGTGCCCCCATTGCCGGTGACACCCCTTCCACCAGGTCTTCTCCTCGTACGACGACGACCAACACCGAGGATCCTGTCGTGTTGCCAGACCTGAGGAAGCCAGTCAAGAAGTATGTTTCTCCATGTGCTTTCATTGACATAGTGGTATTTTTTCTTGAATTTCCAATGCAACTGTTCAGCTTGTCACATGTTCTTCTGTTATCGTCCCCCACGAGGCAACTGCTGTTTTTCCAAATTATTTCTTCCTTCATTTTTAAGTGTATGGCAACTCCTATTGGTCTTTACATGGCAACTGGCATCTAGGCCAAATGGCAACTATTACTTTACCTAATGGCAACTGCCATCTTTACCATTGGCTTTTGTGAGCTCATCCCACACCTAGTTTTGAAATTGCATTCCTGACAGATCAGACATTTCTATCATTCTTTAAGTTGGCTAACATGGCAACTGCTGCCGGATGGCAACTGCTAACTATGACACATGGCAACTCATGTTCCCCTTACATGGCAACTACCAGCTTTTCCACTTGTTTTTCAGTCTTTTAATGTTTCTACCATTGCAAACATATTTTTTGTTCATTTTTCATACCTTTTTCATGTGCTTTTTTTTCTTTGCAGGGTGAAGAAGACTACTACGTGCGGGGCCAAGCATATCAGTAAGGACCCGCTCGAACGCCTACATTCAAAGTTGTCAACAAGTGGCAACTCAGATGTACATGAGGCATCAGGCGACAATACTGCTGCTGCACCGTTGACCGCTCCCACCAACTCTGATGCAAGTGGCCGACCATCTCCGCCGGCTGCAGATGTCCAGGCTACAACAACAGGCATGCGTACATCGGGGAGTGACGAGTCGGTATCTGCCAGGACAGCTGAAATATTGCCACCTCTTATGGCAATGAAGGATGCTGCTGTGAGCCATGCCACCCCATCAGCAAGTGTTGAAGTGGACGCTGCCGAGACGAACCTAAGCAAGGAAGATTCCCGCTCATCTGACACTGATTCCAAGCGTGTGCCTGGTGGCACACCTGTGTCCACGACAGAAGCGGCTGAGGTGGCAGTTCACAAGGATATGCCATCTACAGGTGAGAGTCCTGGCACAACAGCTCCAGCTCCTGTCGGTGCACATACTGCTAAGGCGACCGTTCCGCATGCTGGTCTTCCACCTAGGCGTCGTAGCCCCCGCAAGCAACAAACAGACATACCCAACGCTCCGGCTGTAGCTAGGAGCAGAAGAGATGAGTCTGGCTATGTTCCTGTGTCCACACTGTTCCCGCCACCTGCCAAAAGCAATGTGACGGAGAAACCGCAAGACCGGAGCACAACTGATGCAGGTGTCAAGCCGGGCACGAGTGACGCAGGTGAACGCCCGGAGCAGACTGCGCCTTTACCCGCAGTGGAAATCCCCAGCATAAATCTGCACACTTCAAGGCTCCCAGTCAATGTCGGTGCCCCCTACAGCCCAAACAAGAAGATTGTCAAGAAAGCTGCGGCTGATACTGCTGACAACACGCCCCGCCCTACAAATAAGCCCGATCATTCTATAGCGGCCGATTCAGATATGTTTGTCGATCTTTCACCCTTGGATTCTGCCCCGCAAGTCGTTCGTGGTCCGGCCAGTAGGAATGAGAGGCACCCAATGGCATTTACCCCACCGAGCTTCAGCCTTGGCATCAGTCAAGATCAACCGATGGTGCAAGATCCTTTGCCAGTTGCCTTTGCTTTCCCAGGAGGCATGCCCGCAATGATGGCACAGCCAATGGTCGAGGGCAGGAAGGCTGTCAAGTTCGCGGAGCCGATTGTGCAAGGTACACTTGTCATGTCCTTATGATTTTCTTGTATACATCTTTGTTGTTTAACTTTTGTCCCAATCATATTCTTTGGGTGTTCTCACTTGTGATGGCAACTGACATGTGATGACATGGCAACTGGATTTGATGCACCATGTGACCTACATTTTTTTTGCTGCCATGCTCCATTTGACATTTGGGCAACCATGTGTCAACTGAAGTTGATTCAACATGGCAACTGTATTTGCTGGCACATGGCAAATATAGTGCATTACACATGGCAACTAGATTTGCCACACCATGTCACCTGCATTTTTTTGTTACCATGCTGCATTTTTTCATACGGCAATCACACGGCAAGTGGAATTGACACAACATGGCAACTGTAGTTGCTATGACATGGCAACTACAATCCATCTAGATGGTAACTACAGCGCAACTACATGGCAACTGTAGTTGCCATGACATGGCCACTGTAGTTGGACAACACATGGCAACTGCCCCACTTTTTCTACCTACATCTCACATCATACACCCTATTTCCTCACAATCCATCTGTTTTCTGATTTTCTAGTTATCCTAACACACTTTTTATTTTTTAAATCATTGCAGGCACCCCTGAGGAAATTTCACCGTAACTTGACAAAGCTTACCGCAAGATCGAGGAGGCAGCATTGCAGAGGAGGACCTCACGAGGGCAAGGGCAATCAAGTTCCAACGTGCCTGCAGATACGGCATCTGAGGATACCATCAGAAGTGCCACCCCTGGTTCTGTGAGACAGCAGAGGATAGTTCACCCACCTCCCGCGGAAGACTACGAGCCCGAATTCAGGGCCACTAAGGAACAGACCCAGCTGTACGACATCATCAAGCGGTTTGGAAATGCGAGGGCCAGCAGCAAGCACATGAAGGAGCTGAAAGCGTAAATGACCACACCCCATAATCTCTCATTTTGCTTTGTTCCTTTTTTACCATTCATCTTCTTCGTACTCTCTATACACGATGCGCTTACGTTTTAGTTCTTTCATATATTTTTTACTTAGTAGGCATGATTCTTTCATGTTATGTCATTTTCATACAGCTCATGTTTGGACAGAACCAAAGTCATTCAATGCGGAGCGACGTACGTCGACATGGGTGATCTTGCTGAGTCCGTGAGGCCAAACGGTAAAATGTCGACGAATGTAGTCGCATGCGGGATCGACTACATCAACAATCACATCGATGTGTGTGCCGACAAGATAATCATGCATTACAGTGTGACCTGCAAAATATGGGATGGTGACTTCCACCACAAAATCCTGAGGAAGAATTTTGCTCAACACGGTGAATTCAAGCTCACACTGAAGAAATATGTGAGTGCTCCTTCCATGTCTGCACTATTTTTTCACATGGTGTGGTTTTTTGCCATCTTCTGCACTTGTGATTATGTGGCAGATGTTTTCATGTGGCAACAGCTGCCGTGCACATTGACATCTTGATTTTTGCATCCCGCGCAAACTATGTGGCAACTTGATAGTGAAATACACGGCACATTTTGTTCATACATGGACGACAACTTTCTTTCAACTACCCCCACCCATAACCAAACATTCTACGTGATTCCAATTTTTTTGTCCCTCTGCTGTTCTTTCTGTGTAGTCTGCTTCTCATTTATTCACTTTTTAAATGCAGGTCATGTTCCCCATGTTCTAGGATCTTGCACCACATGACACACACGACAAGTGTGGTCACCACTATGCGATCTGTCTTGACCTGAAGAACCAACGTTTTGAGGTGCTTGATTCAATCTGTTCGGAAGCTGATTCAGACCTTACTACGCATGTCAAATTCTTCATCAACAACCTCAAAGAGACATGGAACCGTCACTACGAACACTCAAAGGTCCAGATCAGGCATTTCCCGACTGAGTATGTGGCGACTGTGAAGCAAGGGAACACGTAATTTCTTAACCCCCTCCTTCATGTGCCGTTTACATCAATGCAACCCCTCTTTTTGTTGTCACATCTGAATTGAAGTCTATCTTTGCTACGTCTGTCCTTTTTTTCGTGTTCACCTGAATCTTTTTCTCGTGCAGGATGGACTGTGGCTTTCATGCGCTGGAATACTTTGCAAAGTGGGAAGGCAGAATTGTCCCCGCTATCACAGCTGCAACGGTCGTTGAGCTTCGGAAAATCCACACATGGAACTGGTTGACGAATGAAGATTTCAACAAGTGGTCCAGAGCATGCGAGTTCGTTGAGGAAGCTGTCAAGAAAATCAACAAGAAGTACAAGTGATCACGTGGTGTTACACAACGGACGCATACCTTACATTCTGTTGCTGAGGAATGTAAGGTACTATCTCTTTGTTATCGTCGAAAACTATGTTTGTGTGCTATGTTATGACTGCAACGCCGCGTAGCCTACTATGTAGTGGTGGTGTGTGAGCGACATTTGAATAGTTTCTGTAATATATGTGTGGACGTGAACCTATTTTTAGGTGTTAATGCACATATGTTTTTATGTTTATCATTATTACAATGGTTTCATCGTTTATAGCACCGGTTTGCTGTTTCGAATGCGTATACGATGTTTTAAAAAAGATGGCAAATGTAGTTCAACAGACATGGTTAGTGAAAGGCATCGTCGTTTCTCATTTTGGCTGTTTTGCTTCTTCTTTTTCATCGCTAACTGTACTGGCTAGCATGGGTAGGTTGATCATGTAGCCACAACCTTTTGCTGCGGTTTATGGCACGTTACGCTTTTTCCAACTTGTTTCCCATACATTGCCCACAACACACTATGTTTCTCTAAACTGCGTCGTATTTGTCATGGAAATATATGCCATGCAGAGTCATTTCAAATAACATGGCATATTTTCAGTACAGCTAACATGGCAGATACAGTACAAACAACATGGCAGATCCAGCATAATTAACATGGCAGATACAGTACAACTAACATGGCAAATCCAGTACAACTAAAATGGCAGATCCAGTACAACTAGCATGGCATATTTAGTATAAAATAGCATGGCATATTTTTAGTATAAAATAGCATGGCAGACTAACTACACATAAGATGGCAGATTAACTACACATAACATGGCAGATTAAGTACCTGTAACATGGCAACTGCATTCATCCACTCAATTAATTTTCCTTCCACTTCTGATGCCCCTCAAGAGTCATTCTCCCAATTTTAAAAAAAAATTCTCATCATCTAGGGTACAAAACAAAATGTCCACAAGGACCATGTCACATCGCCCCAATTTTTGCTCATGGATTGCCCGCCCCTTTCTTCGTTTTCTTGTGTTTAGCTTGAATCTCCAATCCTGATTTGTACCTTATCTCTCTTGGACGACCCTTGGTGATGGAACGGGGTGTGTTCCTGATCTGGGTTTGTGTGCTTGTTGTTCCAGATCCTATCTCAGAGTTTTCAGATGATGGTCCCGTGGATGAAGGCACACTTGATGTGCGGGGGAACCGGTGTAAGGCTTCCTCAGCTTTCCTCTTCTTTATCTCATCAAGCTCTCTTTTCAGTGCCTTCCCGTGTTTTTCTGCGACTCTCGCTGTCTCATCACTATTGCACACTTCATCAATTAGCTCAGCATAGTTCTTTGTCAGCACAACGTGCCTCACGGCTTCCATGGTTGACTCAGGTCTCTCGTCATGCATAGCCAGAACCGCGTGTGTTGTCTGCGGCGCCAACGCGTCGTCAGCATCCCAAGTCCATCACCGCCTTATGAAATGGCGGGGCATCCGTGTCACAACGTTCATGTCCATTACTTTTAGTATGTGACAGCACACAATGCCGTCCTGTTCGAACTTGCAGCATTGGCAGTAGTATTTGCCTTGTTCGATCGATGCTTTCACAAAGTAGTTCCTTCCTTTGTCCGGGTCTTCAGGTTCTGAATCTGACATGCCCAAAATAGAACACACCTTGAACGTATGTTCGTCCACCTGGAAAGCCGTGAACATGCTGGCACGCTTTATTTCTTCCTGGAATCTGCAAGTTTTGTGTGCTTTCTGTTAAACTATCATGCGGTCTTTTTTTGTAGCACGTTATGTTGTCATGGAAATAGAAATATATTCTTGTTTGAACATGGCAAACATAGTATACTGAACATGGCAAACATAGTACACTGAACATGGCAACTATAGTACATTAGACATGGCAACTGCAGTGCACTAGACATGGCAACTGCAGTACACTAGACATGGCAACTGTAGTACATTAGACATGGCAACTGCAGTACACTAGACATGGCAACTGCAGTACACTAGACATGGCAACTGTAGTACATTTTCAATTGGCCATCGTCATTTCCACACCAACATTCCCAATGGAAGCACATTGCATAAAACATGGCAACTGCATTTTATTAAACATGGTATCTACAGTTGTGTAAACAAGGCAATTGCGTTTTTCAACAAACATGGAAGTCTGCTTTTTTAGTAAACATGGCAACTGCATTTCATGAAATGTGTCTAGATTATAATGTTTTTCAGTTGACATTGGCATTTGCATACCAGCATGCCCCAATGGCAGTACATTGCATTAAACATGGCAACTGCACTTCATTGAACAAGACAAACAAAATTTTCATTGAACATGGCAACTGCAGTTCAGTAAGCATGTCAAACAGTATTCCCTTAAACATGCCAAAAATAGAATTTTCATTGAACATGGAAACTGCAGCTGACTAAGCATGGCAAACAGTATTTCATTAAACATGGCAACTGCATAGCATGGCAACTGCATTGCACTCTATAAGTCACACTACTGCCTTAGTGTTTTTTGTGCAAATAAGATTGTAACACAACTGACTTACTTGTTAAAGATCTTGTTTGTGTATATCTTGCTCATTTGCCTCTCCATCGGTAAATACGTTAGCAATTTCGGCTGCTTTAGCGCGGTGGTAGCTTCTTGTTGTAGCTTAGATCCTAGAATTTTTTGTTGCAAAGCTGTGTACTGCTTGGCAAACTGTAGCAATGAGTTGCCAGGGCTCACGTACCGCTTCAAAACAGCATTGAACCCCTCGCTGCGATGCGTAGTCTGCAGAAAGGGGAAGAAGCACTGCATGAAGTAGGCCGGCACCCAGTACATTCGCTTCTCCCACAGGCTAGCAAGTGTCTCGTTGTCTTGGACTTGATGTGTTTCAACCATGGCCATCCAACTCCTTTCAAACTCCTCGACCGTCAAGCTGTGGTCCACGCACAGCTCGAATGCCTTGTGCAACTCTAGACGGTCAGCAAAGAACGGTCCTAGCGTCTCCTCAGCCTTCTTTATAATGTCCACCTGCAGTGCCTGTGCACTGCCAACGGAAAGACCTCCTCTATGCCTGCACGCATGCTGAAATCCTGGTCTGTTATTATGTTCATCGGAGCAAGTCCATCCATGCACTCCAAGAAGGTCTTGAACAGCCAGACGTACCCATCCGTGTCTTCGTTCCGAATGAGCCCGCAGCCGAACTGCAACGACTAATTGTGGTTATTTATTCCTATGAACGGAGCGCATGGCATCTTGTACATATTGGTGAGGTATGTCGCGTCGAATGAAATGCAATCTCGGAAATGTTTGTAGGCTCTTCTTGCAGCACCATCCACCCAATACATGTTCCTGACACGGTCCTCATCGTCCAACCTTATCCTGCAGAAGAAATCTGGATCTTCCTTTGCTTTATCATCGAAGTAGGCCATTATAGCCTCTATGTCAGCCAGCCTGCTCTCTCTATGGTACTTGGCCTGTAGGTTTGTGACGTCAGCTGGTATGTAGGGCATGCTACTCAGTTTCCCCTTTTTGCTGTGGATGAGTAATAGTATTTGTACCATTCTTGATGGACCGACGTTACAATCATGTAGCAGCTTTACGAATTGCCTTTCGACTGGGGTGAATCCTCTGTGGGCGGTCAGAAATTTGACCAGGTCGAACTTCTTTATGAGTTTGTGGTTGTGCTCATCAAAATATTCAGTGACCACATACTGTGTTCCATCTACGTTTAGCTTACACCGGACGAGGCATCCCGTCTTGAGAATGATCCCTCTCTTTCATTCTGGAACGACAGGCGCAACACCTTTCCCCTTCTTGTTCCTCCGTGCCTTGTGGCACCTCATCTCACCTCTGTTGTACTCGTTAGTTTTCTTAATTTTCGTATGGTACTTGGTGTTGACCACAAATCCATGGAACTTTGCATATGTCTGGTAGTATTCCTTTGCTTCTTCGAACGATTCAAATCTCTGCCCAATGTACGGTGGCTGAGGTACCACGATATCTGATTGCCCACCATCTTCATCCCCTTGTGCCTCGTCGTCAGTTTCATCATTCACTTCAGTATCGGCGGCAGTTCCATCTACCTGAGTGTTGGCAGTGATTGTGATCAAAGGGGTGCTTGTCGGGATTGCTGGAATGATTGCCATTCCCGACTCTGACTCGAAATTGTCCGCGGCATGATTGTCTGCTGGCTGGTGGAACGCGTCTTCCGTGCACTCAAAGCTCCCCGCAGTAGATGTCCCCGCGCCGTTGTTCACTGTAGTTGTAGGCCCTGTAATACAAAAAACAGGTACGAGAGTAAGATTTTTGTTTGAATAACATGTGTATAGCAACAGATCACACCATCTACGAGTGATTTGGCACGACATCATTTCAAAATAGCAAACCGTGAGTCTGCGCGTGGACTTGTATGGCAGCTGTAGCTGTCCAATCATGGCAGCTACTGTTCAACAAACATGGCAACTATTGGTTTGCCTTCAAATAACTACAAATAACAAATGTAGTGCTGTTTTTGTGATTCAGTTTTTTTTGCTTACCTTGTTGTGCTGCATTTGACCATCTTGTGTGGTCTGTGACACCAAAATGACATGCTCCACCTGCAATTTGTGAAGCTTGCCACGAGACGTTTGCTGGGTTACCACCAGCGTAATAACCTGTAAGCATAGTAGTGGTTGGTCAATTCATGGCAAATGCATTTTGTGCTAGCACGGCAACTACAGTTGCCCCCGCATATGTTCCTTCATGGCAACTGCAGTTGTCATGGCATGACAAATGTAGTTGCACTGGCATGGCAACTGTAGTTGTTCCTCCATGGCAACTGCAGGTGTCCAGGGATGGCAATAATAGTTGTCCAGGGATGTCAAGTGTAGTTTATAATTCATGGCAAATGTAGATGTCCAGTCATGGCAATTGTAGTTGTCAACTATGCTCCTTCTGCTAATTGATCATCCGCAACTTCACTTTTTTTTATGGACTCACCTGTGTATGACGTCGATGGCAGGTACATTGGTGCTGCCTGATGCCACGCGCTGGATGAAGGCTCTGCATTTTCACCCGTGATAACTCGTGAGTCCTTTTGCCAGTTTTTTTGCATGTTCATTTTTCATGTCCACAGCAGTATGTGCTCTTTTCTCGTTTTGCATTACCTTGATTAGCCATACAAGCTAGTTGAAGTTGGCTGCCCGTACATTTGTCAGTATTAGCGCCTTGTGACTGAACTTGCCACGGGGGTCCCCTAAGAGTGTTTTGGTCATAAGAACCTGCGAAAAAATGACAGTGTACGACATAAGTAGAATGCCATCTTCATCGTTGCGAAGATGGCAACTGTTCTCTTCTTTTTGTTATCACGCATCATACCTACACCTGCATACTTTTCTAGTAGTGGCAGCAACGGCCCTGCAAAGATGAGCTGACTGTACTCTGTTGCATCCCAAGGGGGCGTTTTTGGCCTTTGAGAACCCCAAGCATCAGCGCCATCTTCGTGATTCATTCTTTTTGTGTCTCGCTTCTTTCCAATGTGTTCTCAATCACTGCATGAACAAGAAGGCATCAACAATCCACAAGAATTGTATTCTTCTGCTGCTTGCACATAGAAGATATGGATGGCAAGCGACGGGTCAAAATAGGTGGCAGCTACTGACAACGAAAGGTGGCAGCTGTCGTTATACACAAGTGGCAATTAATTTTTTTTCACCCCTTCATTCCAAAATTTGTCCTTCCTGTCCTTCTTTAGGGATTCCTACTCATCCATTTTTCGTACACAGCTACTTGCATCAATTAAACTAGCAACTTAAGTTAATCTCAAACGTAGTACATGGCAGATCTGGTGTACTCTGCCTGGCAATTGCGAATATACACTGAACCATGCAGTGTTCTACCCCTACAGCATGGACCCAGTACAAGATCGGGAGATTTTCAGCCTGGTTTTAGATGATCGTCTCTGGAGGGCTTGGTTGGAGTGTGGGGCTGGGGGTGGGGAGGGTTGGCGTGTGGTTTTGCGGTGGGAGTACCCTACGGATCTGCTCTGGTTGCCATGGCAACCAGAGAAGGCCGGCGACGGAGGTCGGGGTTCGAGAGGTGGGGGATGATGGCGGCAGAAGAGAGAGGGGATGGATCGGAGGCTGGGAACTGCTGGGTCGTGCGGGCAGCAGGTCGGCTGGCCCGGACGGGGCAGTGCGGGCGGGGTTGCCACAGAACGGACGTGCGGGCCGTGCTTTTTGTGCGCGCGGACGTGGTCGTGTGGGCCGGTTCCCGTCCATGCCAGACGAGGCGTGCGGGCGGGTTCCCGTCGATGCCACACGTGTGGCAGTTATTCCGACCCTTTTTTTATTGGACATGTCTAGGAAGCATTGCTCCCTTGGCGGCCTTCCTAAAAAGGTAAGTTTCTGTCTCCCCTATCTCAAAAAGGAAAGACTGGTCCAGCCCCTCTCCCCACGATCCCCACCTCGTCCCTCCGTCCCGTTCACGTGATTTGGCACGCCAACCCCCACCCCCACAATCCCTCGGCCCCCGCTTCCAAGCGCCAGCCAAAGCCTTCCCTCATCGCCTGCGCCTCCTCCCCATCTTCTTCTCCCCCAAGCAAGAAAGGGCAAAGATCCTCCTTCCTAGATCCAAGAGCTTCACATGTCCTGCAATGATGGCACACACGTTGTGGATCTAAGCAAAAAGAAGAAGAAAGAAACACTAGTAGAAGAAGCAGATTCATAGGGGTAAGTCACCAGATTTGCTCACCTTTCCCCCTCTTTTGCCCTAATCCCATCCTTCAAATTGGCTTTTCATGATCCATATTGCCTTTGATTTTGCTGCAATTCTGTTTCCCTAAGCAAGTGCTGATAGTATTCCTGGGGACAAAGTATGATACCTTAAGCAAAAATCCTGATTGAGCAAAAACAGTGCTTATAAAACAGTGCTATCATGCTCTATTTGCAAAAATGTGTTACTATTTTGTTACTTGCTTATGAAATTGTTCTTGGCAAATTACACATTCTGTTTGAGCAAAAACAGTGCTAACATGAAGCAACTAAGTATATGATATACACACAACTTTGGTAACTTATGACATGGCAAAAAAATGAACCTTTTTTGTACCTTATAAGAGGATGACCAGTGAGCTCAGTATGGCAAAAGAAGGGCAAAAAACAAGGCTTTCTCCTAGCAGATCATTTGCTATATATGGAGCAAAACAATGGCTGATGGGAGCAACTTGCATTATAACATTAAGCAAAACATAATATTGTGCAAGCAACTCCTGAAGAAGCAACAAAAACATTCATCTTGAGCATTGTTCTTTGGTTCAAACAGTGAAAATATGAGAAGAATATAAGTAAATATGCAACTAAAAAACAAGAGAGACTGTTGCGTAGTTTAATATACCTTGATTATAGGATATCATTCAGCATGATCCAAAAAAAGTGTTGGAAAGTTGCCAAGAGACTGTTGCAAATTTATTGGAATTTCATCCTGCAAGAAAGAAAGGACAAAGAAAAGTCTTGTACCAACAACTATCTCAGCTGCAAACGTTACTTCAACCAATTGTGCAAAATGGAAACCACATTGAATATAGTGAACATAGACAAACACACACAAGTTTGCTGCTAGTACAAGAAAGGTGAAAACATAGGTACTGAATATAAAGGGCAATGTTGCCCATAAATGCTAACATAAGTTTTTTCTAACACAAAAGACTCTCTATTCTCTCTGATTTTGGTGTGAATTCCATTCTCAAGACACTTCGAAGTAGCAATTTTATGGCAGGAGACTTGCTTCACCTAATCAATTTTGCCTGCGTTTAAGAAAAACAAATAAGAAAATATATTATGATACACAAAGAACAAAGCTATGTTATATGTTCAAAATGTTTCCTTGGTACAAAAAAATCCATGGATGTTATCTGGTGATTAGGCAATTCCTGTGTGGACATAGTTTTGCTTGGATTTCTCACCTTCCATGGATTTTCCAATTCCTCATCCATAAAACCGGTCGAACACCAAATTTTCTGACATTGTTATGTTTGAACACCCCAAAAAACTGGTTGTGAAAAATGATCACATTAGTTCCTTAATTCTTTATTTCTGTTTAAGGATTTCCTGAATAACTTGCTTGACATATATAGTTTGACTTGCCTGGTTGTGTGGTTTGGATTGCCTGATATTGTACTTTGAATTATCTGGTTATGTTCAAATGTTTCCTTAAAAACAAAGTGAATGCTATCTTCTGATTCTGGTGTGCTTGGGTGGCTGTGTTATTGGCTTGCCTGTATTTACTATGCTACTTGCTTGCATCATTCAACTGAGTTGCTTTACCTTTTTTTCATGTTGAAAAATAAACAAGTTGACAATGATTGACCTGAATGAGGAACCAGATGAAAATAATGGTGATCCTACATACTGTACACAACATGCTGCTAGAAATGCAGAATTTGTGGCAGAATCACCTAATCTCCCTATCATGCAAAGGTCGGTGTTGCTGCTGCAGAAGCAATGGAGACAGATGGGCAATCAAGTCGTGGGAGAGGTGCCCCAGACAATACACAAGTACCTGCAGAAGTAGCAACTGAGAGTGATGCTCATACCCTTGATGGCACAGGTGCTGCAGGTGATACTGGTGGGACTGTTGGTAATGGTTTGGGTGCTGAAAATAATGATGAAGCTTGGTCACAACCCAAGGAGCCGTATGTGGGTATGAGGTTTGACACTTTCAAAGATGCCAAGGAACACTACAATGCATATTCCTTGCAGATGGGTTTTTCGGTCAAAATTAATACTTCGAGGAAGGATATGAAAACTGGGGAGTTGATAAAATAACAGTTTGTTTGCAACAAGTTTCGAAAGCCTAATGTCGATGACAGAGGGGCAGAAAAGATTCCTGTGCTAGATGACATTGTTGAGCAAACAAAATATGATGATGAAGATGAGGACATTGTCTTCCTTGATGATGATGGTAAAGCCAAAAAGAGGAGCAAGAAACGAAGAAGAGATAAAATTGTGCAAACTGGTTGCAAAGCTAAGATGGTTGTGAAGCTAATAGATGGCAGATGGGAGGTGATCTACTTTGCTGGCGAGCACAACCATCCGTTGGTTGACAAGCCATGTTTGACTAAGTATTTGCGATCACACCAAGGGATCCCGCCAGAAGAAAGGGCCTTCCTTACTCATCTTCATAACTGCAATTTGACTACAGGTTTTAAACCACACCCTCTCCCCCTACCTTCTAACTTTAACAACCTGGACATGCAATCTGATTGTGTGTTTCTTGCCCCATTAACATCTGGCCGATTTGCTTGAAACATGTGACTGATTTGCTTCAACATATACCTTAATTGCTTGATAATGTCATTAAATTGCTTACAACAGTACAAAAAAAGATAATGCATGATTTGTTTAACCCTATGGTTGCTGGATTTGCCTAATGTTTACATGTTTGTTGCTCAATGCAAAGTTCCTACTTGCCTAGTTTTTTTATCTGTAAAAAAAATTGATGTTGACTCTAAACTTGCCTATGATTAGTCTCTTTATAGCTAAAATGTACGATAATACTTGTTTCTGGATGAGCTCAACTTACCTATGATTGACATTTCTGTTGCTCACTAATGCATAGTTAAAAAATTAGATTACCCCCTGGTTTGTTTTGTGTAGTTTGCTCATGTGTAACCTATTGCATTCTGTCGTACTTGCTTGTATAGCTTCGTGAATTGCCTGAGCTTTGCATTTGAGTTGTCTTGCTAAAAAAAAGAAAAGAAACTATTTTTTATACTATTTTTGTGTAAAAAAAGGATTGACCACCATTGTGACTTCATGTCGACAGGTCGTATGATGCACATCATGTCAGATTTCTACGGGTCAGAACTCATTGTACCTTATTCCACTAAGCACATTACGAACCTCAAGACGGTCTTGAACAAGGATGCTACAAGAGAAGGGGATATGATCGAGACAATTACTTTCTTTAAAGATCAGTAACAAGAGGATCCAGATTTTTTTACAAGATAAAATATGATGAGGAGGACAAGGTTGAGAATATTTTCTGGGTCGATGGTGCAGCAAGGAAGGCCTACGTCGAATCTTATCATGATTGCATCTCCTTTGACACAACATATATGACTAACATGTACAACATGCCCTTTGCACAACAGGCATGGGTAGTCATTCATGTTAGGCTGTGGTTTTGTTAGGCAAGAGTTGGCGTCAAGCTTTAATTGGCTATTCCAGACCTTCCTTGAGGCAATGCAAAATGTAGCACCCACCAACATCATAACCGACCAAGACATCGCAATGGCACAATCAATTTAAAAGATCTTCCCTACAAGTGTGCACTGTTGTTGTCGCTTTAATATTATGAAAAAATCACAAGAGAAGCTTGGAGCATTGTTGGGGCGAAACCCTAGCTTGTCCAAAGATTTCAACAACTGTGTTGACTTTAGCTTGATGCTGGAGGCTATGACTGACTCCCACTTCGAGATTCTATACAAATACAGAGAAACATGGGTGCCCTGTTACTTCAAGCACCAATTCTTCCCTTTCTTGCAGTCAACTCAACATAGCGAGGGGTTCAACGCTGTTCTTAAGCGATATGTGACCCCCCCCAAGTCCATTTGAACTTCGTGAAGCAATATCAGAAAATCCAAACACACATACTAGTCTGAGAGGGTGCAAAAGATTACATGACAGGGCATTTGCAGACTGAAATGTGGTCATCTTACCCAATAGAGAAGTAGGCATATGGATCGTATACTAGGGACTTGTACGAGAAATTTCGTGATGAGTTTCAGTTGACTACGAGGTACAACGTGCGACCTCATGGTGAAAACTTGTATGAGGTTTACCCAAATCAAGAGTGGGTTGCTAAATATGGTTCTAGGGGCTATTTTGTCATGGTGGAAGCTAGTGCTGGAGACTATAGATGTGACTGCTGCCAGATTGAGAGGGACGTCATGCTTTGCTACCATATATTGAAAGTTTTCAACCAACTTGGTGTTGATGAAATCCTAGCGCAGTATATACTTAGAAGATGGACACCTTTGGCAATTTCCAACCCACCCCCTACTGTCGAAGATCAACCCGATGAGATGCCACAACAGTCGAAGAAAGAACTCAGGCATGCAAATTTGATGATGGATTTTGGTAGTCTTGCTCGGGTTGCCAGTTCGTCAGATGCTGCGACGGATATTGTAAAGAAACGTATGCATGGTGCACGTCATGAAATCAAAAATCTCAACATGTCAAGGAAGAAGAAGACGGCAACACCAACAAGTGGGCCCACTAGTGGTCCTCAACCATCAGCTGGTGGTTCTGCACCACCATCGAGTAATACTCGGGCAACTAGTGGCCCTGTGGTGCGTCCCGAAGGACCTGCATAAGCCCCTTCTAGTCCTAGGCGGCAGCTACCTACTTCTACACCGTGGAGAAAAAACCCAGCAACGCTAGCTGGTAGCTCTATGAGTAAAGGTGGACATCAACAAACAACATCGAGGGGTTGCACCGATGCATAGGGGGTGTACCATTGCCTAGGGGCCCTCCAGTACAAAGCTGGTGGCCTGTACATCAACTGTCAAGATATGTGCCACTAAACAGTGGAGTTGCACCGCACCTTTTTGGGGGTTCAACAATGACAAGGCCTGCACAAAGAGTAAGAGGGATCGCGTCAGAGGTTTTGGGGGATGCAACACTAGCAAGAGGGCCTTCGCCACCTCCTATGGGTCCTAGACCGGCAACCTGGCCTGCACCACAAACTATGGGGGCTATACAACCATGGCGGGGGCCCAACATAGCAAACACAATGTATGTGACTATTCCTGGCCTTGCACCATCGCCTGGAGCATCAGCAACAGTTGATGGGGGGTATGGACAGCGTCCGAGTTCTTCAACTACGCAAGAAGAAAGTGGCAACACACTTTCGTCTCCTATTGTGCAAGCTCCTGGTGGACATGCACACCATCCACTCAGTATTGCATAACTACATGCAGCTGTTGCGGCCGCGCAAGGTACTTTGATGGTTGAACCACAGTTTGGAAGACCTACTACCACACCTGGCCCTGCAATTCCTAGAGACTGTAGCAACCACGATCCGAATGGACCGAAGTCTCTGTGCATCAGTGTCATCCCTGGATCGGTAATGCTGACACGCATAGTACTCGAGGAATTACAACAGAGTTCAATCACACACCTATTACATCGATTCCTCATAAAGAGTATGATTACACATAAATATCATGGCTGAAGGCCATCTAAACTAAATAACCGCGAAAGCTTCGAAGGTAAATGAGTCCATCAACTCCAACGGCATAGCTGAGTGCAAGACAACGACCTATCGCACCTTAATCATCGTCTGAGTAGTCTGCAACATGAGACATTGCAGCCGTGTAGGTCAGCACATTGAATATGTTGGCAGAGTTACACTATAAAGCAATGAAATGCAATAACTATATCTACATGCAATATTTGGCTGGTGGAGGCTCTAAGTTTATGATTTTGCATAAAGCTAGTTTTTTCCTACAACAAAGAAATAAATTTATTTAACTACTCCCAAGTTGTCCAATATTTGAGAAGGTTTCCCCAACTCAAATCCCAATTAAAAATATCATCATTAAACCCAATTCAATTAATTAAAGAGTGATGAGATCAACAATAATATCCAATTCCAGATACTCAAGATGTCCATAACCGGGGACACGGCTAACCATGATTAGTTTATACACTCTACAGAGGTTGTGCACTTTTCCCCACAAGACTCGACCGCATCCATGATAGGATGATCGAGACATAGTCTTTCTGAAGCATTTACTCTCTACTCCGGGCAGACCGGTACACCTACTTTCCCCTACATCTGCTAGTCCACATTTCCGAGAGCTCACGCAACTTACTCAACTATGCCAGAGCCCATAATGGCTTGTGGCTGCACACGGAAGTTTCTAGGCATGAAATATCATATGATCCCTTTGAGCCTGGGTGGCGAGCCAAAGGAAAAATCACACGGGTACTCCGGGATTTCCCTAAATAGACAACACTGGGTTCCCCAGGTGCCTCAACCAATCCACCCATATGTATATTAAAGTTGCCACCTTAATGTTATCCAAGATTAATAACTCTCAAAATTTCCATGTGAATCACAATCCAATCCCCGTCTACGAGCATGGCTAAGCAATAATAGAGCATACCATATATTCCCGGGGTGATCAAAAGGTATTAGGTTCCTACCTCAAGCACTACAACCAAACCACATGTTCCCAATCCTACTCATGCAAATATTTGAGGGGTAATACTAATGCATAGTAAAAACTGGGTATAGTAGAGTATGATCAAAGTGTAACTTGCCTTTCTAACAATCTGCAAACTCTAGAGATTCGTAGTAACAAGCTTCGCACTCCGGGTAATCTAGGATAGACAAACAGTAGCATAGATAAGCAATCACTGAAACGAAACAACGAGAAAATCAAGAAAAGGTCCAAATCAAACACGAAACAAGCAAACGGCTTAAACTAACAGAAAGTAAAACCTAACAACATTATTATCATGTGGATTAGATCTTAATAGTAGGTACATGTGATTAGCTACGATTTGCAAAAAGAAACAACTCAAATGGAGAAACGAAACTCGAGAAGCGAATGAAACAAGATCGTTTACTAATCTGAACTGAACTCAAATTTTACAATAGAAAACCATGTTCAAGTTGGTTAACTGGAAAGAACAGAATGTTACGAAGATTTAGGTGCTGGTTTCATCTAATTTGGACAAACGAGCAAAAAGTTACGCTAATTTTAAGATCAGGGGCTAAATCGCAAGAAAACTATTCGTGGATAGGTCCCTGGCCGAAAATAAAACTAAAAAGAAAAACCTACCGCGCGAACATTCGCTAACAGAACTAATCTGACGAAACCCGTCTGTTAAACGAATGAACGAATGAACGTTCGTTAATTAAGTAAACCTAAAAAATTAAATCGATCTAACTACCGAACTGACTAAACTGTAAAAAACCCGGAAAAGACCGAACGGTTATTACCGGTTCGCCGGGGTTAACCGGTCGGCGGCGGCGGCGGCGGCGGACCGGGCGGCGGCCGCGCGGGACGGCGGCGCGGCGGAGCAGCAGCTGCAGCAATGCGAGGCAGCGGCGATGCAGCAGTAACAACAGCTAGCGACGCGGGGCGACGGCGCGAATGGGGCGGCGGTGGTTGCGGCGGCGGGGCGGGACGAGGGGCAGAAGGGGGTCGGGGCCGGCCTTATAAAGAAGGGGGTCCCGGGGCTCCGACTTGGCCTCCAAGTCAGGCGACGGTGGCGACACGGACTCCAAGGAGTCCGGCGCGGGCACGGATGTGGCGGCGCGTCAGGGAAGGCGGCGCGAGCGAGTTGGGCCGGCTAGGTTTCGGCCCAGTAGGTCCGAAGACTTTTTTTAAAATAATTACGCTGCAAAAGAAAAATCCTAAATAAATATAAAATAAAATCTAAAAATTCCAGAAACAATTTTCACCGTCCAAACCTAATATTTAGGACAAGATGAACATCTTTCTGTACTAAAATGCAATTTTTCTAATTCAAATAAAATAGCAAATAAAATACCAATAAAATAATAATTTGATTTTAAGATTCTTTCTCCAATATTTCCCTGAGATTGAAGAAGTCATATTATCTTCTCTCATATATTTTTATTTATTGGAAATAATTGGAGAGAAAAATAATAAAATCAAATTGATCCTCTCTTCAAATTTGAAATAAATTCAAATATGAATTTTGTGAAACCTCCAACTCTCTCCTTGGGTCCTTGAGTTTCTTAAGATTTCTAGGATCACAACAAAATGCAAATATAAATATGATATGCATATGATGATCTATGTATAACATCCAAATTGAAAATTGGGATGTTACAAACCTACCGCCTTAAGAAGAATCTCGCCCTCGAGATTCGGGTTGGTCAGAAAAAAGGTTTGGGTGGTCCTTGCAAAGATCTTCTTCTCGCACCCAGGTGGCTTCCTCCTCGGTATGGTGGCTCCATTGAACTTTTCAAAACTTGATAACCTTGCTGCGAGTAACTCCACTAGAAAACTCGAGAATCTTGACTGGCTTCTCTTCATAGGTCAGATCGCTGTCCAACTGAATTGCTTCCAGTGGCACTGTATCTCTCAGAGGAATATCGACCATCCCTGTGTGGCACTTCTTCAACTAGGAAACGTGAAACACATCATGAACTCCTGACAATCCTTCTAGCAATTCCAACTTGTACGCAACTTCTCCCATGCGTTCCAAAACTCTGTATGGTCCCACAAAACGTGGTGCTAGATTTCCCTTGACTCCAAAGCGTTTAACTCCTCGAAGTGGGGACACGCAAAGATATGCTCTGTCTCCGACTTTGTAAACTATCTCCTTGTCCGTCTTCTGGGCTTCTCTGATCTTACCCAACAAAGTGGACTGAATTTCCAATGCTGCAACATAACCTCTCGGAACTATCTCCAAGCATAGCTCTCGAAGGTCATCTGCTAGCTCCTTCGGTAATCCTCCAATTATGAGAGTGTTAACATAACTCTTGCGGCTCAACGCATCTGCTACGACATTGGCCTTTCCGGGTTGATAATGCAATCTCATGTCATAATCCTTTATGAGCTCCAACCATCTCCTTTGCCTTAGGTTCAACTCCTTCAACATGAAGATGTATTTCAAACTCTTATGATCCGTGTATACATCACAACGGTTACTAATGAGAAAATGTCTCCATGTCTTGAGTGCATGCACTACGGCTGCTAACTCCAAATCATGCGTAACATAATTCAACTCATGAAGTCGAAGCTGTCGTGAGGCATATGAAACAACTCTTCCTTCCTGCATAAGAACACCTCCAAGTCCTCGGTGTGAAGCGTCGCAACATACTTGGAAATCCTTGCGTTGGCCTGGGAGAATCAGCACTGGGCTGTAACCAAACGTTTCTTCAACTCCTAAAAACTGGCCTCACAATCCTCAGTCCATTTAAACTTGGTGTCCTTCTTTAGTAACTCCATCATGGGCTTTGCAATCTTGGAGAAATTCTAAATAAACCTCCGGTAATAACCTGCGAGTCCAAGAAAACTCCTGATCTCTCCTACTGAGGTGGGTACCAACCATTTAGTGATATAAGCAACCTTGGTAGGGTCTACTGCTATTCCTTCTTCGGATATAACATGTCCGAGAAATCCAACTTCCTTTAACCAAAACTCACATTTGCTGAACTTGGCATACAACTGATGTCCTTTGAGCTTCTCAAGAACCAAACACAAATGCTCCTTATGCTCTTCTTCATTCTTCGAGTTGATCAATATATCATCAATAAATACCACGACGAACTTATCCAAAAACTCCATAAACACCTTGTTCATCATACTCATGAAATAGGCAGGTGCGTTAGTCAAACCAAATGGCATAACTGCATACTCATATAGCCCATACCTTGTTTTAGGTATATCCTGCTCTCGGATCTTCAACTGGTGATAACCTGACTGAAGATCGATTTTGGAGAAAACTTTAGCTCCTTGCAACTGGTCAAACAAATAATTGATCATCGGCAGAGGATATTTGTTCTTGATCGTCACCTCATTCAGCGCATGATAATCAACAACCATCCTCAAAGATCCATCCTTCTTCTCCACTAGAAGCACTGGGGCTCCCCAAGATGATGAACTTGGTCGAATGTAACCTTTCTCCATTAACTCCGTAATTTGCTTCTTAATTTCCTCCAGATCTTTTGCTGGCATCCG
Organism: Triticum timopheevii; assembly: GCA_963921465.1. Taxonomy (NCBI): domain Eukaryota; kingdom Viridiplantae; phylum Streptophyta; class Magnoliopsida; order Poales; family Poaceae; genus Triticum; species Triticum timopheevii. The sequence continues at coordinate 355,509,068 of OY997264.1, forward strand.
ATATGGTCTCTTGGATATTGGTCCGGTGCCTGGCAATAACTTAATCAAAAAGTCAATGTCTCGATCCGGTGGCATGCCTGGTAACTCCTCTAGAAATACGTCGGGATAATCCTTCACCACTAGTACTTCCTCCTGAACAACTCCTGATAAGGAATTCACCCGAGTTCTCCTTGGTGCATGCCGGGATACCATTCTTGATCCTCTTTCCTTCTGGGGTGGTGAGAAGAATTGATTTACTGGCGCAATCGATGTTTCCCTCAAACTTGGATAGCCAATGCATGCCTAGTATCACATCCAATCCTTGTGACTCTTGAACAACCAGGTCAGTGGGGAAAACATGTCTACCTATGGTTACTGGCAACTAATAGCATCCCCTACTAGTCATATACTCCGCTCTTGGGGAACTTACTAACATAGGTGACTTAAGGGCTACGGTTGGTAGTTTATACTTATCCACAAATCCCCTTGATATGAATGAATGCAATGCACCGGTATCGAAAAGAACAAGTGTGGTAAATGCATTAATCAAAAACTTGCCGACAATTGCGTCGGGTTGATCCTCAATCTCCTCCACACTGACGTGGTTCACTTGACCTTTGGTGAAGGGGTTGGGCTTCTTTGCAGAACCTCCATTTACATTTCCATTCTTTGCTTCAGGACATTCAGTGGCATAATGTCCGGTCTTCTGGCACTTGAAACAAGTAATGTGGCTCAGATCCCTCTTGGCTGGTGTTGCGGGGTTGGAATGGTTTTGGTTGCTGATTCCTCCATTCCCATTGCCATTCTTGGGGCCACTGTGGTTGTGCGAACTTGCTCCATTGTGCGTATGTCCTCCATGGTTATGTCCTCCATGGTTATGGCCTCCGTGGTTGTGGGTATGTCCTCCCGAGTACGGGGAATAGCAGGGCTTCTGCTGAGCTCCAGAAGTGTACCTCCCCTGTCCATACTTCCTCTTGCGATTATCAATCTGTTGCTGCTTTCCTTCTATCACGAGGGCCCTATCTACCAACTCCTAGTATTTGTTGAATGTTGCCACCATCAACTGCATACTCAGCTCATCATTGAGTCCCTCAAGAAACTTCTCTTGCTTTGCGGCATATGTGGCTACATCATCTGGGGCATAGCGTGCCAACTTGCTAAACTCGTCCACATATTGGCCCACTATACGCCCTCCTTGGCGCAAGTTGCGAAACTCGCGCTTATTCATGCTCATTGCTCCTGCTGAAACATGGGCAGTGCGGAAAGCCTGCTGAAACTGATCCCATGTAACTGTATCAATGGGGTAAGTGGCAGTGAAATTCTCCCACCAAGATGATGCGGGTCCATCAAGCTGATGTGCGGCAAAGCACACTCTCTTCGCATCTGTGCATCCTGTAGTGGTCAGCTCTCTTCCAATCTTGCGGAGCCAATCATCTGCAACAATTAGCTCAGTGCTACTAGAGAACATTGGCAGATTCAACCTCAAAAAACGGGCTAGGTGGTCAATAGGGGGTGGTGGAGGTGGGTTGTTGTTGTTGTTGTTGTTGTTGCCTTGGTTCTGGTTCTAAACTAGTATCTGCATCAAGGCATTCTGCTGCTGGATCAACTGAGTGAGCTCCGGTGGGAATGCAAATCCATTGTCACGTCTCAGAGGCATCTGATGGGTTAGAAGGCGTGAAGAAACAAAATAGAATGAGGTCTAAGAGAGATTCACTACCCATATGCTCATGAGACAAACACAATCAATTCACTTCATTCAATAGCACACAAGATTCACACAAACAATCTAACCTATGATTACAAACTCGATCGTTGCTAACTACTTGGAGAAATACTACTAGTTACATGGTGGTCATCTAGAAATTTTCATCAGAGGAAGACTCCATAATATCTGCTCCAGCTTCGTCAACGTAGTCGTCATCGCTGTCATCATTTGCATCACTATCCATGTCGGTGTCGTCCAGGATGATCTAGTCCTCCGAATGGATCTCCTTTGCTGGTTCTCGTTTGTGATTCTCCACTGGTAGTCCTAGCTTCCTCTTCAGGTCTTCATGCTTCTCTAGCAGTATGACAGTCTCTTCCTCATATCCATCGCGTGTAAACTTGAGTTCCTCTTATAGCTCATTGTTTCTCTTCATCAGCTTCTTGACCTTCTTCATGTTGATAATTAGTTGATTCTCTTGTCGACGAATATGATCTCCCATCTCCTGAATGTAGGCTGCAATTGATCCATCCCTCCTGGTATGAATCATCTCGCATTCTTTGTCTCGGTGGCCACATATTTGATAAATGGTGTTTTCCAGCTCCTTGTGATACATCTCACATATGCGTCCAAAGGTGATATGGGCAGCCATGATCTTTCCTAAACTCCAGCTTGGTGCATCCAGGTAGAAATCAATAGGCTCTGTCATTGGCGCGAATGTCCTCCCAGGTACCCAGACTTTGATCTTCCAGCACTCCTCTTCCGGTACAGTTGCAGAGAAGGTCCCCGTGAAGCTTGGTAGTCTGATGTTCAGGTACTTAGTGACTTCCTTCAAGTGTCGTCCGGAAGGACTGTCGTCATCTGGCTGAGTGAACTTGTTCCTGGGATCCGCCATCTATAGAGTAGAAATATAGGAGAATTAGAAATGAGCAGAGAAGAGAAATCTTGTGGCTTATTCTAGTGGTCACGTCCTACAGTCAACGTGTGCTCTGATACAATCTTGTAGCGACCATGATCCGAATGGACCGAAGTCTCTGTGCATCGGTGTCATCCCTGGATCGATAATGCTGACACGCACAGTACTCGAGGAATTATAACAGAGTTCAATCACACACTTATTACATCGAGTCCTCATAAAGAGTATGATTACACATAAATATCATGGCTGAAGGCCATCTAAACTAAATAACTGCGGAAGCTTCAAAGGTAAATGAGTCCATCAACTCCAACGACATAGCCGAGTGTAAGACAACAATCTATCGCACCTTAATCATCGTCTGAGTAGTCTGCAACATGAGACGTTGCAGCCGTGTAGGTCAGCACATTGAATATGCTGGCAGAGTTACACTGTAAAGCAATGAAATGCAATAACTATATCTACATGCATTATTTTGGCTGGTGGAGGCTCTAAGTTTATGATTTTGCATAAAGCTAGTTTTTCCCTACAACAAAGAAATAAATTGATTTAACTACACCCAAGTTGTCCAATATTTGAGAAGGTTTCCCCAACTCAAATCCCAATTAAAAGTATGATCATTAAACCCAATTCAATTAATTAAAGAGTGATGAGATCAACAATAATATCCAATTCCAGATACTCAAGATGTCCATAACTAGGGACACGGCTAACCATGATTAGTTTATACACTCTGCAGAGGTTGCGCACTTTTCCCCACAAGAATCGACCGCATCCATGATCAGATGATCGAGACATAGTCTTTCTGAAGCACTTACTCTCTACTCCGGGCAGACCGGTACACCTACTTTCCCCTACATCTTCTAGTCCACCTCTTCGAGAGCTCACGCAACTTACTCAACTATGCCAGAGCCCATAATGGCTTGTGGCTGCACACGGAAGTTTCTAGGCATCAAATATCATATGATCCCTTTGAGCCTGGGTGGCGAACCGAAGGAAAATCACACGGGTACTCCGGGATTTCCCTAAATAGACAACACTGGGTTCCCCAGCTGCCTCAACCAATCCACCCAGATGTATATTAAAGTTGCCACCTTAATGTTATCTAAGATTAATAACTCTCAAAACTTCCATGTGAATCACGATCCAATCCCCGTCTACGAGCATCGCTAAGCAATAATAGAGCATAACGTATATTACCGGGGTGATCAAAAGGTATTAGGTTCCTACCTCAAGCACTACAACCAAACCACATGTTCCCAATACTACTCAAGCAAATATTTGAGGGGTAATACTAATGCATAGTAAAAACTGGGTATGGAAGAGTATGGTCAAAGTGTAACTTGCCTTGCTAACGATCTGCAAACTCTAAAGATTCGTAGTAACAAGCTTTGCAGTCTGGGTAATCTAGCATAGACAAACAGTAGCATGCATAAGCAATCACTCAAATGAAACAACGAGAAAATCGAGAAATGATCCAAATCAAACACGAAACAAGCAAACGGCTTAAACTAACAAAAAGTAAAACCTAACAACATTATTATCATGTGGATTAGATCTTAATAGTAGGTACATGTGATTAACTATGATATGCAAAAAGAAACAACACAAACGGAGAAACGAAACTCGAGAATCGAACGAAACAAGATCATTTACTAATCTTAACTAAACTCAAATTTTACAGTAGGAAACCATGTTCAAGTTGGTTAACTGGAAAGAACAGAACGTTATAAAGATTTAGGCGCTGGTTTCATCTAATTTGGACAAACAAGCAAAAAGTTACGCTAATTTTAAGATCAGGGGCTAAATCGCGAGAAAACTATTCATGGATAGGTCCCTGGCCGAAAATAAAACTAAAAAGAAAAACCTACCGCGCGAACGTTCGCTAACAGAACTAATCTGATGAAAACCATCTGTTAAACGAATGAACGAACAAAGTAAACCTAGAAAAATAAACCGATATAACTACCGAACCGACTAAACCGTACGCCTTTCTTCACGGTGTATGGGGCAGAGGCGGTTCTTCCAAGTGATATCCGTCATGACTCGCCTCGAGTGGTGGCTTATGTTGAAGTTGATAATGAGATAGCACGTCAAGATGCACTTGATGTGTTGGATGAGTAGCGTGACCTTGCAGCAACTCGTTCAGCGATATATCAGCAAGACCTGCGTCGCTATCATAGCCGTAGAGTCAAGACCCGAATGTTTCAAGAAGGCGACTTGGTGCTCTGTCTAATACAAGAGCAAAAAGATATGCACAAGTTATCCCCACCTTGTGGTCAGCAAGAACCTGAACAACTAATATACGAGAACACAAGGACTCGCGAAAGTCAGAGGAGGAGACCCGCCGGCCCTGGAATATTGCTCACCTTTGGCCTTATTACACTTGAGCCACTGGCTCTCGTCGTTGTACATACATTTATCAATGTATATATTATGATCAATATAATAAAGCCCTGATAATTTAGGGTCTCTTTCGTTTCATTTCTGAGTATCTGAGTCTTTATTATTTGTTCATAAGGTCACTTGGGGGCTTCCAACCCACCGGGTTATCTTTCATGCCCTCTAGTTTGCTGTCTATCCATCAGATATAGATCGGAGGGTCTATATTGCAGGATGGCAGGCACACCATCATCATCAACTCGTTTTTTTATAAGAGTAAGTATAAGTATAAGTACATAAGTATAGATAGAGAAAGAGATTAGGGAGCTGGCGGGCGGTTTGTTGTACGGCACGTTCGCGTCCATCCACTAGCCCGGAATTAAGGCACGACGACATTTACAACAACTGGGATTAGTTGTTTTCCGGGCGCATGGACCAACGCAGACTAGCGGACTTGGTCGCCCTTTTTAGAGCACGCCTTCGACAAATAGGTGCATGACATGCCTGCATGCAAATCTTGTGTGACCAAACCGTGCGAACCAGAGCGGTAGGCTGTCCAACTGCAGTCTGCATGTTGCAGCCATGTCATCCACATGCAACCTCAAGGCCAATTCATACTCCACTGGACTATACTGTACTACTATGCATTGTTTGGCATGAACGTTCCTTGGAGCTCGTGCCGCAACTGGCGTACTCCACAGCCCGCTTCCCTTCTCCTTCCTCTTCTGCCGCCCGCACACGTCCGCGGGACGTGACCGGTTAACCCTTATATAGGAGTGCTAGCACAAAAAGATGCATGCATGACCACTAAAATTTCCTTTCTCTTATCTCTATGAAATAAATGTGGCGTGAAACTCAAAGCCCTTTAAGTCTGAGTATAATGGAAATCATCGGCCTCCTCTGGCTCCACTTCGCCGGCGTCGTCCTCCTCCTTTTCCGACTCTGTGTCGTCATTCTCCTCCTTCAGCTCCGCGTGTTGCTCCGCCTCACTCGTACAACGAGGTGCTATACAAACACTTTTTGACCCCTTTCCGCGACGGTGTTTCGAACCATCGCCAAGTGAGTGATTGTGATAGGGGGTCCTTCCCACACGACCCAGAAACCGTCGGGGATATGCCGTCCTGGCACACACAATCGGCAAAATGAGGTCGTGTGCGACCGGCGAGCGATCAAATACGGTTATACGTATAGTAGTGGTCAAAAAATACAATTATACACGCGAAATCATTTCCGGTCGTGAGTACATCCCACACAGTCAGTCCCCGCTAAACATTTCCGTTCATATGTACATTCGACACAGTCAGTCCAAGGAATACGTTTCCGTTAGTATGTACATCCCATGAAGTTAATCCAAGAAGTATGTTTCCGTTCGTATATACGTCCCACACAGTCACAATTTTTCCCTTGTGATAGCGTTGCCATTGCACACGATATTAACAATTTTATCGTTTGCGTTACTGAATGCATCACACACAGTGCATAGAAGAAACTATGTGGCAAAGGCTATCCATCACATACACTTTTTATGTCGTAAACGTTTGCGCAAGGTGGCCTAACGCAAATAGTTTTCAAGAGGATGTCGTGTGTGATTGTTCATTGATCCAACATGGTTTATTCCTAGAAACTGTGTGCCTTGCCCGAGGTCATCGCCCATGGTGTTTTCTCAATAACCGTTTGCAATGGAAATACCCAATTAGCAGGCTAATTACCCTACTATTAATAATCCTTTTATTAATCTAATTGACATTTCCTATTAAGCACACAATATATTTCATTTCCATATTAAGAAAGCATGATTTCATAATTGAAATACATCAAAGTACTTCAGCACTTAGTTACCCCATCACACAATTGCACCAGCATCAAGTTTCACATGCAACATCTACAACCTTTCAAAATTAGCATCATAGACGAAACATAGACAGATGAATCTCATCTCGAAAAATGCTGAAGCGAAAGGCGAATATTGAGCCTTCATTGATGTTGAAGGTCTTTGCAACTTTAGGCCAGTACCTTTGGATGATTGACCGTCCATCCTTCGCCCTCTTCAGGAACACTTCAATATTGAACCGTGGGTGTTGTATGAAAACCTTCCTCGCCTCCTAACCATACATGTGGTTTCAGAGGTAATCATCAGTGAACTGCTTTGGGCCTGAAAACAAGGATATGCATAAATATCTTCTCCATATTTGAAATGGCACAAAGGAATTAAAAAGACAAGGTATAAAAGTTAGTACAATCCCGTAGTGAACTGATGTCTTCTTCATTGTGTAGACAAAGATCTTGTTGTTTTTTTGTCGCTAATTTCTTTATCATAACAATCTTTCTGAGTTTCTTGACTTGACTGGTATTAATGGACAACTCATTTCCGCATATGCAAAAAGGGTCAAACAGTGGGTCAAAACCTCTGACAGCAAGACCTACATGTGCAAGACCAAATTGTTAAAAACCTAATATTTAAAAACAAGAAGTGGAATGTGTGTTATTAACTGCGAAGGGACTAATATTTAAAAACAAGCAAACTTAGTCATTCAAACTTGTATTGTGCAGGTCTAAGTACACTAGTTATTGGCCTGGTTTGGATCCATGGGTTAGAGTTAGTTTGAGCTAGTTTGGGCTCAAATAGCCCTAAAGTATCCAAACATGAGGGCTAGTTTGAGCTAGTTGCGTCAAACCCACCCAAAACAACTATCCCACCCAAGAGGTCCTGATTGGGGCTAGTTGTCCTAGTGCATTTATTATCAATCTAACACTGTCATCCAAACACCTCTTTGGCTAGAGTTAGTTTAGGGTTAGTCATTGTTTAGTATCATTGTTATTTAGGAAACATAGGATATCATAGGATTTATTCTACCTTGACTTGTACTCCAAGATGGCCATGTACTCCTATATATATGCCCACGAGGCTCAAGCAATACAATCAACTATTCCACCAATCTCTCTCTCTCCCTTTTAACTATCATGAGCTAGAAACTAACTCTAACCTCTAGCTAGGTTAGAGTATCCAAACAATGCCATTGTTAAATAAAATGGAAAGGCGTGTTGAATACTCCCCCCGGTCCTTTTTACTCTGCATATAAGAATTGTCTGAAGTCAAACTTCATAAAGTTTGACCTTGTTTATATGAAAAAATATCAACATCTGGCATGCTAAAGTTATACAATATAAAAATTTAAGTCATTACACATTTACTGATATTTATTTCATATTGTGAATGTTGGTATTTTTGTTCTATAAAGTTGGTCAAACTTTACAAGGCTTGACTTTAGAACAATGTTATATGTGAACTAAAAAGATTCGAAGGGAGTACAACATGCTTAATAGCAACCAAATATAGTCATTCATAGAGCTATTGTTAAATTTGGTATTGATGAAATTGAACTGCACAGTTCATACTAGCACATATAGAACATCACACTGTTAATAGCTAAAATAAACAAGGCATACTACGAAATACCAAAGATGGCAATTGAAACTGGACATATGCTAACTACAAACAACCGAACAACCATAAACCGTAGAAATAAACAAGGCCTAATGCAAACAACCTAATATAGTAATAGATATTGGACAGGTTCTCACTACAAAAGGGGTTCGAGAAAACAAATCATGGGTTTCCTCACTTGTCACAGATTGTCTCCTCCTCATGGTCGCCGTTGATGAGGTCTGGCTTGCCAGCTGAGGATCCCAGGCCAGCGTCGCAGAACGTGTCCTTTAGAAATGACAAAAGGGGCTCCATGGCGATGAAGGATGGCAAATTGTTCATAACGAGCCACAGGAGATCAGCGGCAAGGCCATCGATGAGATTGACGGCTGTCGAACCCGAAGGGTTAGGGGTGGGCAACTTAACCTGTGACATAGCCCATGTCAAGCCGTCGGTGTCGACGACCTCAATGTCGTAGCCGGCGTCTGCGACATGCCAGAATACTCTAGCCCGCTGATTGAAAGGCTCAATCCAGGTCCAGTCATCATCGTCAGCTTCCTCGGTGGCCACCTCGCCGACGTCGGGCGAAGAGGCCGCAGTAAAGATCTTTTGGGCCATTCGCTCCTCGAGCTCCCTTGGAAGCGTAGCCGGGCTTAGGCTGCGACGCTCTGGAGTGGGGGAGGGGGTGGGGATGGGGATCTCTGGGAAAGGGGCGTTTCACAGGTGTCATCTAAGAAACTCAGGGCGGCGAGGGTATGGATATCGGTGGGTAAACTGCACGGGCAGACCGGCAGAGCTTAACGATGAAGGCGGCGCGGCGGCGGTAGCGACCTAGCTAGGTTTGGAGCGAGGGAGGGGTGGTGTGTATGTGTGTGAGCGGGGGCCGAGGGATTTGGGGTGTGTGTGGAGGGGGTCCAAGGTGGTGTTTGAGAAAATGTCGCGGGTACTGAAAATTTTACTAGGCAGGAGTAAAGTGGCGGGGCTACGAAAATTTGGATCAAGGGGTTGAAGCAGAGAGGGGTGGATGTAATGAACATCACACATGGTTAAAACATAATAATCATGTGCTATCAAACAGAAAAACACTCCAGACGAGTAGATATTTTTGAGATTGCGAGGGATGGAGGTGGGAGTAAAATGTCGGGGCTACTGAAAATTTGGATCTACTGATTGAAGCAGAGCGGGAGTAACAGACATCGCACACGGTCCAGACATACTAATCGTGTGCTATCAAACAGAAAAACCATCTACGCGAGTAGATATTTTTGAGAGTGCAAGGGAGTAGATATTTTCGAGAGGGGGAGGGAAGCCTCATACGTGGAGCCCAATCTAGTGTGTTCATGTGGGTGACAGGGGCAGGGGCGCGACACACGGGTGGTCCAAGGGAACCATGTCTGTTTCGTACCCGATCGCAAACGGTTGCTGCGTCCGACTCGTGTGCTGTTTATTAATTTGGCCGAAATACGCGGGAAAGGGTTAGAACACGAACACACTTGCATGTGTGGACCAAAAATATGTATGAAAAGGGTGGTTTTATGTTCAAATACCCAATGCACAACTTTGATGTGGCACCTGTTGTACAAAGCGCACGTTATTATTGCTAGCCCCCCCAAACACACACACACACACACACACACACACACACTTTGTGTTGCCGGGAGCGGAATCCTAGCTATGAACGCATGCCCCCAAATAGCTAGGTCTGACATCTCAACGTACCGTAGCACAAAACCGAAAGGAGTACATCAACCCCCTCCCCCCTTTGCTTCCGATCAAATGTGGACCATATGCAAGCCCACAGATGTGTTCTTCTGGCGTTACCAAATCACAAATTTGATGTGGCACATGTGCATCGCAAATTAACCGGGCATCCCCGACCCCACGAGGTTCATCTAGTATGAAGTACTACTGTGCCCCCCCCCCACACACACACTTTGCGTCGGTGGGGGGCATCTCTCACCAAGGCGCATTGTAAGACTGACCAAGAAGAATCACCACCTTGGTCGCATGGTATAACCTCTCTTGTTTGTTGGGTCAAAGTCATGCATTGATGTTCCACACGCGGCCCCACCAAATAGGCTAGCTTGTCGCCGATAACCACGCAAGGGAGTGCCTGAAGACAACCACTGCGTGCATGTGCCCAAACATATGTATGAAGTGTCATGTGGTGTTTGAATATATGCAATGCAGAACTTTGATGTGGCCGCGTGCTTTTGGAACCGGAAAGTCCCCACACAGAGCGAGGGTTCACGACGCATAGTATACTATATATATATATATATATATATATATATATATATATATATATATATATATATATATATATATATATAGGGATTCATGTGTATGCGAGCCCTCAAACGTAGGTCTCGAATCTCACCATGATCGACATACGACTATACGGTAATGCAAAAGAGAAGAAGAATCCACCCTGGTAACCTCTGTCGCGTTGTTGGTCGAAGTGATGGACGTCCACGTGGGCCCACAAATATATAGGTCGTCAATGATAACCAAGCGAGGGAGAGTGTCCAAAGACAACCACTGCATGTATATATGTGCCCCAAACACATGTATGGACATGCGTGATGCATGCATATATGTTTGAATACCAAAAGCACAACATTTTGATGTGGCGCATGCATGCCCCCCCCCCCCCCCCCCACTTCGACCCGGTGGGAGGAATTCATGCATACACATGCGCGCGAATTATATAGTTACATGTACCGAACCGTATAAGACAAACCAAAATTTAATGGGATATAATTAATTTGGTGCCCTTAGTTATGTCCCACTCGGCAATTTTGCCCCTAATTTAAAAAAACCCTTGGTCTTACCCAAGTGCATTTGGTACCCTTATGTTTTTGCCCTTCCATCCTAGTTTCGTCCAGTCAAAGACGTTTGACCGTTAGTTAGACATTTTTCTAGACCATTTTACCCTTCCTCTCTCTGTGCATCCTCTCTCTCTGCATGCCCGCCTCCCCTCTCTCTCTCTGCGAGAAACAGGACGTCAACGCCGCCCTGGTAGTTCTCAGCCACCAGCCGTTTTGAGCGCCACCGCGAGCAGCCATGCCAGATCCGTTGACCCCACCACCAGATTTGCGCGACCCCGACCACTCAACCTCGCCAGCCGAAATTCGTCACTGTTGACCTCCGGCGCCGCCCCGTTCCCCTCTCACACCTGGTCCGTCGGGGGAGTGTCCGGCCTTGCCATGCCCAGCGCGGCCACTAAGCGCCGCAGTCCAACCCCGATGGCTGCCATGGCGCTGCTGACAACACCGCCGCCAGCGCCAATTCCTTGCTCCCTCCAGATAGCAGCGCCGCCAGGAGAGGATGCACGCCTTGCTGGTCGATCTGGAACCTGCCCAGGCCACCGCACCGCTGGACCACCACCAGAGAAAAGCAGCAGGACCGCGCCGCCCTTCTCCTTCCTTCCCCTCAGTTTCTTCATGTCTGAGCACGCCCCCGTTCTCCCACAGGTTCAAGCCATCATGGCCATGGCGCCCTGAGCCCCGGGTCGAAAACAACTACCATCTACCTCGCCGTCGGTTGCCAATGCCTTCCCAACCTCCATCTCGGTCGTATCTGGTCCATCCTGAGCCTCCCGCGACGGGATCCGCCCGTCTCTCCACCGCGCCCGCATGCCCCGTGCTCATTCGGGCCTCCCCTGCATCTGTCGCTGCCCCTTGCAGTTGACCACACCTGACGCCTCCTCGCGCCCTCCGGCCCAGCTCGCCAACTTGCCAGCCTGCCCGGACTTTTCAACGGCAATTGCTCGTCGTCGTCATTGTTGTTTTCCCAGCGATAGAGAGAGTGAGAGAGGAGAGAGGGGAGGCTGGGAGAGGGGAGAGAGAGAGACTAATTTTCTGCATTTGGTATTTTTTTCTTTTCAATGTGGTTGGGACTCACTTGTAAGTGTCATGTTTTTTCTCTTCATATTTTTATTGGAGTTATAAGGAGGGGCAAAATGGTCCAGAGAAATATCTCTCTAACGGTCAAACACCTTTGACTGGATGAAATTGAGAGGGAAGGGCAAAAGCATAAGAGAACCAAACACACTTGGGCAAGACCGAGTGTTTTTGAGAACTAGGGGCAAAACTGTCGAGTGTGACCCAACTAGGGGTATAAAATCAATTATCCCAAATTTAATCCCATCCTAATTATAAGTCAAATTAACCTCTATCCCCGTCGATCGAACTGATTGACCAAGCGGGCACCAGAGATGGACGAAGCATCTCGCTGATAACCCCGTGAGTGAGTGCTAGAGGACAACCACCATTGCTTGCTTGTGGGCCAAACACATGTATGGAGATGTGTGGTTGTGATGTTTGAATACCTAATATATATGCAGAACTTTGATGTGGAACCTGCCTTAGAAACCTTTATGAACCGAGGTTCATGACACGTAGTAGATATATGTTGCCCCCTCCCCTCTTCGACGCGTAATATGTACTCCTACGTACCATAACACAACCCGAAAATAATCCTCCTTGTTCGTCAAATTACCTTTCTCGTTGTGTCATATATTAGATGGACGACAACCTCGCGGGCCCATGGAGGGAAGAGTCGTAGGCGAATGAGTGACAACCATCATCTGCACATGGCCCAATGTGTTGGTGATGTTTTTAATACCCAATATGCACAACTTCTTTTCGGCACCTGCCTCAAAAACCGAAAAGTCCCCACACGGAGCGAGATCGATTCATGATGTGTGTGTAGTATATATGTGCTGCCCCGGCCTCCTCCTCCCCTCTTCGACGCGTATTATATACTCCTACCGCAACACAACCCAAAAAGAAACCTCCTTGCTGGGTCAAAGTGATGGAGGACAACCTCGCGGGCCCACGGATGGAAGCATCGCACGCGAGTGAGTGTCCTATATGACGCGTAGTATTGCCCCCGGCCACCCTCATCAACGCGTACTATATATATACTCCTATCGTGCGTATAACAAAAACCAAAAAATGACCATCCTTGTTGGTCAAATTAACCTCTCTCATCGCATGTCATAGTGCTGGAAGGCGACCTCGCGGGCCCACGCGAGTGTGTGTCCTAGGACCACCGGGTGCATGTGGCCCAAAGATGCATGTCAAAGTTTTTCTGCAACGAACATGCGACCAAAGGAGATTAGTGTTGAAAATTGAAAAAAAATAGATAACATATATCCGTTTTTATACATTGATTGATTTCCCAGGGATTTAAATGTGCAAAACTCAAATTTGATCTACATGAGACCCATGATAGTGCACGAAAATGGATTGCAAAATCTTATGTGTACGTGTACCTGGGTGCATGTTTAGTCCCCATGCAAGAAATTTCTTACATCTAGAATCTTGATTTTAAAATCCAATTAATCCAAAACTAAGTTGAAATTCATGAAACTTATCGTAGTGTCATATGGACACCAATAGACTGTGATTTGTTTTTCAAATTTGAGACAAGTTTTGATATAATCTTCTTACATATAGGAAATTATAAATAATTATCAACCAATATCGCAAACGAACTCTTTATTCGAACCGTGTGCTTTAGACCAACAAAATGTAAGTGCAGTGCTTCGGTTAAGCAATAAAGCGGTAGAATTAATCATAAAAAAGGAAAAATCAATATAATATGTGCCGCACACGGGTCCCATGTGTCGTACGAGCATGCATGAGTTGACGAGACGCATGCTAGCAGGCAGACCGGGAGGCCGAGTAATGCGCGTGTTCGCTACGCACTCACCATGGGGCATGCTAGTAGCTATGTGAAATGATGGTAGGTGTGCCAACAGTCCGCTGTGCAGGCTCACCGGGAGGCGAGCCAGCCCTTTGTCCGCCGCCCACGTTGCTCCCACTGCTCCATATTAATGGCGCGCCCGATCCGCGGCCGCACACCTCATCCACAGTTTTCACCGCCGCATGGAGTGTATTAGGATTTTGCCGAAGCGCACCATCGGTGGGAGTAGTGAAGCCGGGCCTGGTGAAGCACCTGCGCAACGCATGAAGCTGGGCGTAGAGGTTGCTGTCGCTGCCGATGAGGTCTCGCACGGGCGGCAGCGCAACCTTGACTTCGTCGCCATCATCGTGCCTCCCCAGCCGAAATCGGAGGTCCACAACTACTCCGGCAACGACTCCGACTCCAATGGGAAACCGGTTAGTCCCGCCTCCCCCTTTGTTGGGAACATAAACCCTTGGTTATGTTCACCCAGTCCATGAAATCAGAGTAAGATTCGTTAGATCCGTGTAGTGTATTGATTGTTTGAATGGTATCTATGGTTAGTGATTAATTGTTTGTTCTATACAAACGATTTTTTTGCTAATAATCCGAGTAGGGTTGGAGTGCGTGCTAATAATTCATAGCCAGATCTTAAGAATTGATTTTGAATGTCCTACATATATGTTTGTACCTTTTTTTCTTCTAGATCTTCAGAACTGATTTTGAATGTCCTACACGTATGTTTCTGCCTTTTTTCCTTCCAGATTGCTATGTACACAAATGAGGCTCCGGCCAGTGGTGCCGCCGGCTGTAGATCCTGCACCCGGCAGCGCGGGCAGAAGCGGCCTCGCCCAGACGCCATCCTTGGGGAGATCATATTCCTTCTCCCTACCAAGGATGGCTACTGCACACAGGTCCTCGTATCTCGGTGGCGCACTCTATGACGCGCCCTACCTCTTAATCCTGACTGTCATTGGCTATCTGTCATTCATTTTGAACTCCAGTGAGCCATCATCTGCTCCCACCAGGGCTCCGTTCTATGCCTATGCATCTCGGCATGCTGCCTGCTGCACATACCCTTCACGGTGAACGCCTGGATGACATCCTGTCAATTCGAAAACTCCAACATCTTGAGTTCTACCATTACTATGCAAATATCTGTCTACCAAGCGTTGTAGTTGTGCCCTCACCACTAGTGTCCATCTCATGGTTTTCCTCCTCTCTCCACACCACCACCCTGGCCCGGTGTCATCTACCAGACAATTTGGTACATATGCTTTGACTCCCACTACTAAAAAACTCGCACTTGTGGTGGTCGATCTATCAGAGGCCTCACTGCACAACATCATCCACTCCTGTTGCCCTGCCTTGGAGCACTTGCTGCTTGTTTTTGGAAAACAATTCCGTATCTGTTGTCTCCAAATAAAGTCGCCTCACCTTGTAAGCATTGGAATTTGCTTTAAAGGAGAGGAGCTCATCATCAGAGACGCCCTTCACTCCAAAGGTTCCTCCTTGATTATCATTATGCACCTTCGCAAATAACTGTGGTCTGTGTGCCTAAACTAGAGACCTTGGGTGTAATTCCTGATCCGTTTGAAGGTTACAAAATGGTGGTTGGCTCCACACTTATTTGGGTACTGTATATTATCATTAACACTTTTGTAATCATAAGCTGCATTTTTTATTTGTGTGCGTAAGTTTTATATCATCAACACTTTTGTAATCATAAGTTGCATTTTTCATTTGTGTGCATAATCTTTATATAATCTTGGAGTATGCTTTTGGTACTAATATTATGTTCTATGCTCAATGAAGAGTTTGTCCATGGGTACCCTATCAAAGGTGCTGGATTCTATCAAGACCTTACATATCAATACGTGGTGTTTTGATCTGAACATGGTTATCGGCTTGCTGCAATGCTTTCCATGTCTGGAGAATTTGTATATACAGGTGATGATATCAAGCACACTGATATACTTTACTAGAACTAACCATTCAACTGTACTATTTTTTTTAGACATTAACTGTTTTCAGTCTTCATGTCTATTTAGGCTAAAGGGCATGGACAAAAAGGTATAACCAATCAGTGCATAAGAAGCACCGGGATTTTCTCAGTTCTCATGGCATTCCTTTGAGGACAATAACGTTGCAAGGATATGCATCCAACCATGCAAACACTAGCTTTGTCACATTCTTCCCGTTGAATGCGAGAGTATTATTGTCCATGAGGATTAAGTTTTTTGACAGACACTTTCTCACGGATGGACACGTTGAATAGCATAGAAGGAAGTTTCAATAGGTTTGACTAATACAATGTGTCTGTGCTAAACTTACGAAACATATACTAACACGCAACTGTGCTAAACTTAGGAAAGATTTGACTAATACAACATGTCTCTTTCGGTTTAAACATAACTCTATCAAATTTTCCAGAGCAGAACATGGCAGATGCTAAGCGGAAGAGACATGTTTAAACCGAAAATACAAGGTGGGGTATATGTTTACTAGCTGCTTGATATTTGTGCAGACAGAGATGTCTGCCTGTTGCTATTTGGCAAACAAACAAAATGACCGCAATATTGGTTGAACTGCACAAGAGAATAGTATAGTCACTGCATGCAGTGCCATTTGAAAATAGACACAGAAAGATTGGATAGTTGCTACCTCTTGAGCACCCCGTTGGTTTTCCCTTGAAGTGGAAAGGAAGATGCAGCAAAGTAGCGTAAGTATTTCCCTCAGTTTTTGAGAACCAAGGTATCAATCCAGTAGGAGGCTCCTCAAAAGTCCTCGTACCTACACAAACAAACAAGAACCTCGCAACCAACGCGATAAAGGGGTTGTCAATCCCTTCACGGTAGCTTGCGAAAGTGAGATCTGATAGAGATAATAAGATAAGATAAATATTTTTGGTATTTTTATGATATAGATTGGAAAGTAAAGATTGCAAATAAAGATAGATCGGAAACTTATATGATAAAGATAGACCCGGGGGCCATAGGTTTCACTAGTGGCTTCTCTCAAGATAGCATAAGTATTACGGTGGGTGAACAAATTACTATCGAGCAATTGATAGAAAAGTGCATAGTTATGAGAATATCTAGGCATGATCATGTATATAGGCATCACGTCCGCAACAAGTAGATCGAAACGATTCTGCATCTACTACTATTACTCCACACATCGACCGACTCCTGCCTGCATCTAGAGTATTAAGTTCATAAGAACAGAGTAACGCATTAAGAAAGATGACATGATGTAGAGGGATAAACTCAAGCAATATGATATAAACCCCATCTTTTTATCCTCGATGGCAACAATACAATACGTGCCTTGCTGCCCCTGCTGTCACTAGGAAAGGACACCGCAAGATTGAACCCAAAGCTAAGCACTTCTCTCATTGCAAGAAAGATCAATCTAGTAGGCCAAACCAAACTGATAATTCGAAGAGACTTGCAAAGATAACTAATCACACATAAAAGAATCCAGAGGAGATTCAAATATTTCTCATAGATAAACTTTATCATAAACCCACAATTCATCGGATCTCGACAAACACACCGCAAAAAGAGTTACATTGAATAGATCTCCAAGAAGATCGAGGAGAACTTTGTATTGAGATTCAAAGAGAGAGAAGAAGCCATCTAGCTAATACCTATGGACCCGAAGGTCTGTGGTAAACTACTCACAACTCATCGGAGAAGCCTTGGCGATGATGTAGAGGCCCTCCATGGTCGATTCCTCCTCCGGCGGAGCGCCGGCGAAGGCTCCAAGATGGGATCTCACGGATACAGAAGGTTGCAGCAGTGGAAATATTTTTTCGTGGTGCTCTTCTCGCGGTACGTGGATATATATAGGAGGAAGAAGTAGGTCGGTTGAGCCATGAGGGGACCACGAGGGTGGGGGCACACACCCACCCCCTAGGGCGTGCCGGGCACCCTCGTGGCCGCCTTGTTTGCTGCTTGACATCCACTCCAAGTCTCCTGGATTGCGTTTGTTCCAAAAAGATCGCTCCCGAAGGTTTCATCCCGTTTGGACTCCGTTTGATATTCCTTTTCTTCGAAACACCGAAATAGGAAAAAAAACAGCAATTCGGGCTGGGCCTCTGATGACCCACAAGTATAAGGGATCTATCGTAGTCCTTTCGATAAGTAAGAGTGTCGAACCCAACGAGGAGCAGAAGGAAATGATAAGCGGTTTTCAGCAAGGTATTCTCTGCAAGTACTGAAATAAGTGGTAACAGATAGTTTTGTGATAAGATAAATTGTAACGAGCAACAAGTAACAAAAGTAAATAAAGTGCAGCAAGGTGGCCCAATCCTTTTTGTAGCAAAGGACAAGCCTGTACAAACTCTTATAATAGGAAAAGCGCTCCCGAGGACACATGGGAATATCGTCAAGCTAGTTTTCATCACGCTCATATGATTCGCGTTCGGTACTTTGATAATTTGATATGTGGGTGGACCGGTGCTTGGGTGTTGTTCTTACTTGAACAAGCATCCCACTTATGATTAACCTCTATTGCAAGCATCCACAACTACAACAAAAGTATTAAGGTAAACCTAACCATAGCATGAAACATATGGATCCAAATCAGCCCCTTACGAAGCAACGCATAAACTAGGGTTTAAGCTTCTGTCACTCTAGCAACCCATCATCTACTTATTACTTCCCAATGCCTTCCTCTAGGCCCAAATAATGGTGAAGTTTTATGTAGTCAACGTTCACATAACACCACTAGAGGTTAGACAACATACATCTCATCAAAATATCGAACGAATACCAAATTCACATGACTACTAATAGCAAGACTTCTCCCTTGTCCTCAGGAACAAACGTAACTACTCACAAAGCATATTCATGTTCATAATCAGAGGGGTAATAATGTGCATAAAGGATCTGAACATATGATCTTCCACCAAATAACCAACTAGCATCAACTACAAGGAGTAATCAACATTACTAGCACCAATCCCGGACTTGGAGACAAGAATTGGATACAAGAGATGAACTAGGGTTTGGAGATGAGATGGTGCTGGTGAAGATGTTGATGGAGATTGCCCTCTCCCAATGAGAGGAGTGTTGGTGATGACGATGGTGATGATTTCCCCCTCCCGGAGGGAAGTGTCCCCGGCAGAACAGCTCTGCCGGAGCCCTAGATTGGTTCCGCCTCGTGGCGGCGGAGTTTCGTCCCGAAAGGTTGCCTTCTATTTTTTTCTCATTGAAAGACTTCATATAGGAGACCATGGGCGTCGGAGGGCCACCAGGGGGCCCACGAGGTAGGGGGGCGCGCCCCCACCCTCGTGAGCAGGGTGTGGGCCCCCTGGCCTTCATCTTTGGCGATGGTTTTTCTTTATTTATTTTAAGATATTCCGTGGAGTTTCAGGACTTTTGGAGTTGCGCAGAATAGGTCTCCAATATTTGCTCCTTTTCCAGCCCAGAATTCCAGCTGCCGGCATTCTCCCTCTTCATGTAAACCTTGTAAAATAAGAGAGAATAGCCATAAGTATTGTGACATAACGTGAAATAACAGCCCATAATGCAATAAATATTGTCATAAAAGCATGATGCAAAATGGACGTATCAGCCTCCGGTTAGTAGGTTAGTCCAAAAATGATATAAAAGTGTAAATTAAAGCCCATAAACATCCAAAACGGGTAATATAATAGCATGGAACAATCAAAAATTATAGATACATTGGAGACGTATCAATAGTCACTTCATGGACTGCAGAAAAGTAGTACTGTACTATTTATTGGCCAACACTAGGTACGTCATTGCTTTGGTCGTATTATATAATGGGCATCATTTTGCCTAAGTTAAAGTTTGTATTCTGAAAATAGTTTCGCCGTGTGATCGAGAGAAGACCAAATCATATTGAAGTGGATGTTCCTCCATCATGTGTGGTTCATTCTCATGGTTCCAGCTGTTGGTGAAACCACTTACGTTTGCAAGAGGAATTGTAGACTTCACAAACAAATTTGTCTTTCAGTCTGTACTGAATGTTGGCCAAGAGAAGCATCCATGTTAGTAGGAAGAACATATGTTTTTTCTAGATCTTTGCAGCTACATATTTGTATATGATCTATTAATCATTGAAATGCATTAACATGTTGATCTTATGTATGGGAATCGTACTAGTTGGTTTTAGTTTCGATGCAAGATCCAAAGTGGCTGATCTTTGCTTTTGGAGCTACATATTTGTATATGATCTGTGAATCATTGAGATGCATTAATAGTTCCTTATTTCTATTTGCTCGGTGTTTACAAGTTACAGATCGATCACTAGCTAGCCTACTAATGCGCTCCTGGCAGTTTAGTTGCGACGCAAGATCTGAAGTGGCAGTTTTTTGAATAAAAATGCCTGCCTCTGAAGAAACTGACAAGCTACACTATCCGACCTACTCGATCCTACATGGATAAATAGCAGATCACGCACGTACTACCTCCTTTCCGGTTTGCAGGGCTCAATTCAAAAAACAACCTACTCGATCCTACACAAATAAATAGTGGATCACGCACGTACTAGTACCTCCTTTCAGGTTTGCAGGGCTTAATTCAAAAATCTCACCAACCAAGGTACTCCCTCTGTCCGGATTTATTAGTCCTGTGAACAAAGCAGCAAGACCAAGGCATGGCAATAATTAACTGCATGCAGAAGTTTAAGCCTAATTAATTCCAGCGATTTAAGTGGTTGCATGCGTGCCCTCGGCTGTGACTCGTTGCATGCTGCTCTGCGTACTGGCTGCGAGCGATTCTGAGTACCTGCATGCAGGCCGTAATTAAGGCAGCTAACTGATGCGAAAAAAGATGCACTTTAATTGTTGCGGGCCTTTTAAATCCGTGGAATCATTATTGACAAGGAGGGAGATGACTCGAGTGCACTCGTTTGATCGTCATGCCGGCGTGCGACCCAGCACGGACGGGACGGGACGACACAGTCATAATTTCAGTTTCTCTAGTTTTCCTCGGCAAGCTGGCGTGCTAAGCCATGCCTGCTTATGTATTGAATTCCGATAACCGCTGCGCTACCCTCCGCCTATAAGTATTGTTTCCCAGCCTTCTCCGGTGGCATCGTGACCCAACTGGCCATATCCTCATAAGCCCCCATAGGCCCGATGTCGCTCGCCACTTATCCTCGCTCTCGCCACGTCTGCCATGCCCCCGCCCGTCTGCGATAGGCGAGGCCGGAGGCGGTCACCACCGGAACTAGTGTTCGGTTTTTCACCGGAAGGCAGATGGAGGGAGGAGGCATTCTATCGGTCTTTAGATGGCAATGCGGAGATCGAGGACTTGTTGGAGCGTGACCGCCTGGCGGATGAGCAGGAGTTGTTGGAGCGCGACCGCCTGGCGGAGGAGCAGCGTATCGCAGATTTGCGCCGCCAGTAGGACATGGAGCAGCAACGCACCGACGCTCTGAGTCGCGAGCAGAGCGCCCGCAACTGGGCCGACTACATGGAGGTCGGTGCCCAGCAAATAGCCCTGGAGGCTGTCGGGCATGCACGCGTTTGCGATGCCGATTTTTACTACCAGCTCGTCAAGTGGGTTTCCCGCTTAGAAGCCGAAGCTTCGGTGGACAACGCCGGCGTGGAAAGGGCCAACGCGTGCGAGCAATGCGCCCTATCGCACCTCTGGCAAGTCCGAGGTGAGGCGGAGGACGCCGGTGCCGGCGTTTAGCGTGTACCGCAGATGGCAGCCGACATCGTCTAGTTAGCTAAGAGTAAGTTAGTACTTGTACGCTACTAGAGTATTAGTGGGAGTAGATAGTTAACTTGGCTATGATGGTTGTCAACGTGGAAGTTCAGTACTCTATATGAGGATCAGACCTGTTACTTTGCTCTGAATGTTGAACTTTCCATCTGAACTTATGGAATGGGCTGTTATTTTTGAAAATGGGTTGTATTTGTCCTCCACGGATTTAGAGGCTAACTTGTGGGCCTACCAAGTTGACGTGTACACAATCAGGAGATGATTGTACGTGGAGAGGATGGCAGCAGGGACCCACCAAGGTCATGGCAGTACGCAAGCAAGTGCCTCCTTATTTCAAGCCAATAAAAAATGGCTCCTCCTAATGGATTTCTGACATCTGGGTCCCATGCCATTGTCAACGTAGTCAATAAACGAGAGAATTGCACAACGAGCGGCTGACACCAGGGACCCAGCAGCTCGCCCAGCTATTTTTGTTTTGGGTTAATTTGATAAATGCCACTCCAAATCTGGTGTTTCTGAGAAATGCCACTCCAATTTCCAAACTTTGAAAAATGCCATTTCCAGTGGCATTTTTTGAAGTCTGGAGTGGCGTTTTTCAAAGTTTGCAAATTGTAGTGGCATTTTTCAGAGTTTGCAAAAATTACAGTGGCATTTTTCAAAGTTTGGAAATTGCAATGGCATTTTTATGAATCGCCATCATTGGAGTGGCATTTATTTAATTTGTTTTCGAGACGGAAGCAGGGTGCCAACTGGGCTGTGTGGGGCACTCTGGCCTGTCTAGACAGCCTTTTCTTTTATGTTTACCACAGACCAACCCAGTAGTTTTTTTCTTTCTGAAAATGGCTAGCCCAGTTTTTTGTGATTTGTCAAGTAAGTTGCTTTGTCAGGCCTGTTGGGCTGCAAATCTTTCAAGACAGGGAGAGCTTCATTCGGCTGGTCGAGAAAATGGCCTATCAGTAATGAGAAATGGGTTGTACATTTTAAAAACACATCAAACTGGCAATTAGTTTCAAATTTCCTTTTTTTCATTTTGAGACTTTAAATTGCATTGATTTTTATGCGTGGACAATTTATTGGATTTTATATTGATATACATTTATTTTTAAAATCAGTTTTAATGTGACTCGAAATTTCGGGATTAAAAACAGTTCAGACCGCACCAACATATGCAAAATTTCGTATAATTTTTTAATCGTGGCCACAATATGGGCTGTAATGCTAACAAAAAGAATATGGGCTCCAAAAAAACAGTAAGAATTAGCAAATGGGATGTAAATTATTAGAAATAATGGCAGATGGCATGTATGCTGTTTTCCACAAATTTGAGGCTTTCCTAAAAAAGGTTGATGCACAAGCAGTGACTGTTGGATGTCCATCCAACGGCCATCGTGCTTCTTCAATCTCTGCTCTTCCCGCTTCAGCCGCTCAAACAAGCGCGGGCGGGACTGCCTGCTCCCTCCTCCCCGCGGCCGGCTGTGCTGCCACGCAGGCCTCACCGCCCCACCGTACTCCCATCGCTGGCCAAGCCATCCCTCTACTCACCCACACCTATAGTTATTCCGGTGACGGCAGAAGAACCAGTAAACCCTCGTACAGTCGTACTCCCCTCCACGTGGGAAACAGCTGTCGAGTCTTCCCTGGCTCCATGTCGTTCCCTTCCTAGGGCTCGCCGTCGTCCACCGCCCTGGTGCTCTCGGCGCGGCGTGGTCAACGTGATCAACGACCGACATGCATCTGAAGTGGACTGTACGTGGAGAGGCTGATAGCTGAGTCCATGGCCGCACGCAAGGAAATGCCTCCTTATTACGCGCAAAATAATGATTCCTCCACCTGACATCTGGGACCCACCGAAATGGCCTCTGTATTTCGCGAAAAAAATGTTACCGCCACTGACAGCTCGGACCCACCAGCTATATCTTCGCACGCAAGGAAGTGCCTCCTTATTATGCACAAAAAATGAATACTCCCCCTGCTAGCTGGGACCCAGTATAGTGGGCCTACTAAGTTGACGGGGACGGAGGGCTTTGTCCACTTAGTCAATACGCACGATTCTAGCTCCAGTGACCGTACGATGTCCATCCAACGGCCGTAGTGCTTCTTCAACCTCTGGTCTTCTTGCTCCAGCCATCCAAAGTAGCGCCGGTCGTGTCGCCTGCTCCTGCCTCCCGTGGACGGCCCCTCTACTCACCCACACCCCATGTTATTCTGCGGTGACGGCAGCCTCACACCACAGTTGAACCAGTGAACCCTCGTACTCCTCTCCGCGTGGGCATCCACTACCGCGTCTTCCCCGGCTCCATGTCGTCCCCTTCCTAGGCCTCGCCGTCGTCCACCGTCGTGGTGCTCTCGGCGCGGCGTGGTCAATGTGGTCAACGACCGACTTCCATCGGAAGAGTACTGTATGTGGAGAGGCTGACAACTGGGTCCATGGCAGCCGCAAGGAAGTGCCTCCTTATTACGCAAAAAATAATTATTCCTCCACCTGACAGCAGGGACCCACCGGATGGGCCACCATATTTCGCGTAAAAAAATGTTTCCCCCCTGTCTGCTGGGACCCACCAGACGGGCCACCGTATTTCACGAAAAAACGCCCCCCCCCCCGTTGTCAGCTCGGACCCACTGGAAGTGCCTCCTTATTACGCACAAAAAATGAATACTCCCCCTGACTTGTGGGCCTACTAAGTTGACTGGGACGGAGGGCTTTGTCAACTTAGTCAATATGAACGATTCTAGCTCCAGTGACCGTACGATGTCCATCCAACGGCCGTAGTGCTTCTTCAACCTCTGGCCTTCTTGCTCCAGCCGCCCAAAGTAGTGCCGGTCGTGTCGCATGCTCCTGCCTCCTGTAGCCGGCTGTGATGCCGCGGAGGCCTCACCGCCCCCTACTACTCCCACGGCCGGCCAGGCCATCCCTCTACTCACCCACACCCCCTGTTATTCTGCGGCGAGACGGCAACCTCACACCGCAGCCGAACCAGTGAACCCTCATACTCCTCTATGTGTGGGCATCCACTGCCGCATCTTCCCCGACTCCGTGTTGTCCCCTTCATAGGCCTCGCTGTCGTCCACCGCCCTGGTGCTCTCGGCGCGACATTATCAACGTGGTAAGGAATGACTTCCATCGGACGTGGATTGTACATGGAGAGGCTGACAGCTGAGTCCACGGCCATAGCAAGGAAGTGCCTCCTTATTACGCGGAAAATAATGATTCCTCCACTTGACACTAGGGACCCACCGGACGGGCCACTTTCGCAAAAAAAAGGTTTCCCCCTGACTGCCGGGACCTACCAGCTACATCTTCGCACGCAAGGAAGTGCGTCCATATTACGGGCAAAAACAAATGATTCGCCCCCTGACTGCTAGGACCCACCAGCTACATCTTCGCACGCAAGGAAGTGCGTTCGGGTAAAAAAACGATTCGCCCCCCTGACTGCTGGGACCCACCAGCTACATCTTCGCACGCAAGAAAGTGCCTGACAGTTGGGACCCACCTGGTCGAAGCATACGTAGCGTTGTCATTCTGGTCGCGAACGTGTACGTACATACTGGTCGATGTAGAGGCGCGCACATGTCGTAGTAGAGGCACGCATGTAGCATATACTCGTACGTACAACGCCCAGGGTGCAAGAAAGTAAATACGACCACATACGTACATACGGGCGGGGTCTCGAACGCCTACTCGCGCATACGTACGGCCAAGGCTCGTGTACATAGCTTGGTCAGAACGGAGAATCTGCGTCATCGTCGTGTTCATGGGGAGGCAACGGAATGCATCGTGTTCATGGGTAGGCAATGGAACGCGTCGTTTTCATGGGGGGGCAACGGAATGCGTCGTGTTCATGGGGAGGCAACGAAATGCGTCGTGTTCATCGGGAGGCAACGGAAGGAGTGGGAGCCAACCGGCTTGGATGGAATAGCCTATGGAAACGAGGCACGGTGTACCGCAGAACAGAGGAAACAGCCTTGTGTTCGATCGGCCACGTTCGAAACGAGATCCTGTTCATCGGGAGGGGTCTGGCGTACCGCAAAACACAGGAAACGGACTTGTGTTGGACCTCCTACGGTCGAAATGGGGTCCTATTGATCGGGAGGGGTGTGGCGTACCGCAAAACAGAGGAAACGGACTTGTGTTGGAGTGCTACGGTCGAAACGGGGGTCCTGTTCATCAGGAGGGGTGTGGCGTACCGCAAAACGGGAGTCCACGGGATACTGTTCATCTCCACCGTCGACCTCCTCCAGCCTCCACGGGCTACTGTTCATCCACCGTCGACCTCCTCCAGCCTCCACCTGTGACTGTTCATCCACGGGCTCCTGTTCATCCAGCCTCCATCGCGCGCTACTCCACCGGCTACTGTTCAACCAGCCCTCTCCACGGGCTCCTATTCAACCACCCCTCCACGGGCTACTGTTCATCCACCCCTCCATCGTCTACTATTCATCCAACCCTCCTTGGGGTCGTCCTACTCATCCAGCCCTCCACGGGGTCCTGTTCATCCAGCCCCAACCGGCTCGATCGATCGGGGTCCTGTTCATCCACCCCCACTAGGAACTGTTCATCCAAACCCCCCTACAACGCTCACTGTTCATCCAAACCCCCCAGCAAACGCTCACTGTTCATCTAGAGGCAGCATCGATCGGCTTCAGTTAGCAGTAGTAGCGAAGGAATCACTCGGGTTCAGTACCGTAGCTAGTGCAATCGCTCGGGTTCAGTTAGAGCCCAACGCGTCGCACACACACGCGTACGTGTACGAGAGAAACGCGCATTGCTTGGCCCCCGACCACCCACCGTAATCGGGAACTCCCCGAAATTTTCCTTGCCCTCACTTCTATCATGGTTTTTTCCGTCATGGACGGCCCAAAGAATGCCATGCAACTGCGTCTCCGGCCCGCCCAGGACGAAAAGCCCATTTTCTGTCATGATTTTTTGTCATAGAAGTAGGAGCCGACCACATCTATGATGATACCGGGTTTTGTCACAATTATCGTCATAGAAGTGTCATAAGTATGACACAAAAAGCTTTTGTTTGGCCCAAAATGTCACGGATGTGTCTCTTTTTTTTGTAGTGCTCGGAGCCCCCCTTTGGTACTTCTTTGGCCCAACAGGTGTCTTCTAGTCCAGAAAAATTCTCCAAAAACTTTCATTGCGTTTGGACTCCGTTTGGTATTGATTTTCTACGATGTAAAAAACAAGTAAAAAATAGCAACTGGCACTGGGCACTATGTCAATAGGTTAGTCCCAAAAATGATATAAATTTGCTATAAAATGATTGTAAAACATCCAAGAATGATAATATAACAGCATGGAACAATAAAAAATTATAGATACATTGGAGATGTATCAGGCCTCTCGATGCTAATGACCTGAGCCACGTGGTCCAACAGCCCGGTGAGTCGACCCGACAATTCTGGAATAGGTTCCTGACCAAAAAGAATCAGATAGCCGATTTCTCAGACGCCGAAGCCATAGTCGCGTTCAGACACAACATCCGGGATGAATGGTTCGCGCGCCGGCCCGACAATTTTGGAATCGGTTCCTGACCTAAAAGAATTAGATAGTCGACCTCTCGGACGCCGAATCCATAACCATGTTCAGACACAACATCCAGGACGAGTGGCTCGTGCGCCAGCTCGGCCAGGATAAGCCGAAGACAGTGGCGGCTCTTAACTCCCTCATGACCCGCTTTTATGCGGGAGAAGATAGCAGGTTAGCTCGTAGAAGCACCAACCCAGAAGACCCCGACACTTCAGAAGTCCAGGATGGCAACGGAAAGCCATGGCGCAATAAAAATAAACGTCAACACAATGGCTCCGAGGCCAACGACACAACAGTAAATGCCGGATTTCGTAATTCCAAGTCAGGGCCGCGAAAAAAGCCCTCTAAAGGATACCAGGACGCACCCACCAAGTTGGACGTCATCCTGGATAGGCCTTGCCAGATCCATGGCACCTCGGACAAGACCACCAACCACACTGATGGATTCATATACCTAGGGTAGGGTCATAGGTCTGACCCGAATGCCCTACCCTAGGACAGCCTTAGAAGAGATCACCTTCCAGTCAACCATCGAAGAACCCACTCGACTGGAAGAAGGACTCGACCATGGAGATACACTCGACCATGGAGATACACTCGACCATAGAGATACACTCGACCATGGAGATACACTCGACCACCAGAAGGTCAGAAGGCACTCTGTACTGCAACGGCCTGTAATTGAATAGACTTAATGATAGTTAAGGCATTTTATGTAGGGCGTTACCAGTAACGCCCCAGACTTAATACACTTTAAACCCTTCATTACGTGGGCTGGCAGGGGTCCAGGCGTACTCTATATAAGCCACCCCCCTCCACAGGCAGAAGGGTTCGCACTCCTGTAACACCTATACACATAATCCACTCGACCGCCTCAGGGCTCCGAGACGTAGGGCTTTTACTTCCTCCGAGAAGGACCTGAACTCGTACATCGCTTGTGTTTACAACTTCTCTATAGCTAGGACCTTGCCTCTCCATACCTACCCCCCACTCTACTGTCAGACTTAGAACCACGACAGTTGGCGCCCACCGTGGGGCTGGTGTTTTAGCGATTTTGTGGAGAAGTTGCAGTATTTCCGAATACTTTCATCATGATGACTGCTGAAGTTTTGGTCGAAGGGCGCGAGATCCGTCTTGGGGCTCTCACCTTCGTCATCGACGACTCCGCGTGGCTCCAGGAGGCTCCACTCGACGTTGATGCGCTCCCCGTCCGCGGTGCGACGCATTTTCGCGCATGTGTTCGCGGCGTTCTGCTGCGGCAACTGTCGGCCCCCTATCGGTCGACTCCTTTATCGGTCGCCCGCCCGGTCTCCCACCAGCGCAAGCGCTCTGGTCGATCGAGGCTTCAGCGGTGGGTGAAACACGCGGTGGCTCGCCAGGTGGCCATCGCACAAGTTGCGGCAATCGAGCCCGACGAATCTCTCTATGGCCTGTTTGATCTGTCGACTGGCTCCATAGAGACTGCATCCGAGTGCGATAGCAGTGATCCAGCGGCGGAAATTCTCATGGTCGACGGGCCCCGCAGTCCTCCTGGCTTCGCCCATGGCGGCGGAGCAGGCGGCGGAGGCAGCCCCGCACAGGACCACGAAGAGTACCAGCCCGAGGCACTCGACTCTCTACAGAGAGAGGAGCTTCGCCGCAGGAACATGGATGCCCTGCATACTCCTATTACGGGAGAAACCCCCGAGGCTCGCGCCTTGGAGGAGGCACGTTTGGCCAATGTGGCTGAATGCGCTCGTCTGGAGAACCTTCAGCGAGCACTCGACGAGCGCGCGCGGCAACGAGTCCCCGAAGCCAGTCGACGTCGACTCTTCCCACCGACTCAGGTATACCGCACGCCAATTCAGAATTTAGCAGCTGCAACCCGTATAGCAGAGTCCATCCAGCCTTCACAGTCGGAAGCTGGGAGAGGCTTGATGCAGATCAGAGATTTGCTCCGAGCAGCTGGGGACCAGAACTCAGCCGTGTCGCAGTCGCGCAACAGAATTCACAGTCGATCCGTCGCTGCGAATATGGTTCAGTCGGCTCACAGTCCCAGATCGCCTCCGCGGCGGGAAGGACGCGACAACCAGCATGATCAGCATGGAGACCGACGCAACCGAGATGACAGGCATCGAGTGCCCGTTTCCCCTCCGAGGGAAGAGTCTTACGCTCCTCGCCGACAGGATGACAGGCGTCAGTTCAGTGTGGGGCGAAGGGTTCCAGTCGACCCCAGGGGGCCAGGCTTCCACGCGCGATCCATTATCGTGCAGAGCTTGGTCGACCGGAACAGAGCCCATCGAGGTGGGCCCGAGAGAGATGCTCCCACGAGCAGTCGAGTGCATGTTTCTGGTCCAGAGTGTTTTAGCAGGGCTATCAGAGCCGCAGTGATTCCCCCCAATTTCAGGTTGGCGACAGGAGTCAGCAAGTTCACTGGGGAGTCCAAGCCTGAAACTTGGCTCGAGGATTACCGAGTGGCTGTTCAGATTGGCGGCGGGAATGATGAGGTGGCCATGAAGCATTTGCCCCTTATGCTGGAAGGTTCAGCCAGAGCGTGGTTGAATCAGTTACCTCCTAGCAGTATTTACACTTGGGAAGACTTGTTCCGAGTGTTCGTCAGAACTTTTGAAGGAACCTGCAAGCGACCAGCTGGTTTGATAGAGCTGCAAGTTTGTGTGCAGAAGCCCAATGAGACTCTCAGAGAGTATATTCAGAGGTGGATCACTCTGCACCATACTGTGGAAAATGTGTCTAATCATCAAGCAGTCTGCGCCTTCAAAGATGGCGTCAAGAACAGAGAATTGAGTATGAAGTTTGGTCGAACCGGAGACATGACTCTGAGTCGGATGATGGAGATTGCTACCAAGTACGCAAATGGTGAGGAAGAGGACCGACTCCGAAGCGGCAAGTTTAAGCCGAGTCAGTCGGAGAAGGGGAATTCCAGTCGGAAACAGAAGCGGAAAGCCGAGCCAGCAGCTCCTGGAGAAGCCCTGGACGTACCTCAGGGAAAGTTCAAAGGGAAGCCAAAAGGATCCTGGAATCCTAAGAAAGTAAAGGATAAAGAAGGAAACGACGTGATGGATATGCCATGCCACATCCACACGAGGAAGGATGAAGAGGGCAACATTATTTACCCAAAGCACACCACTCGCCAGTGTCGACTCCTGATCCAGCAGTTTCAGGGTAAACAGTCTAAGGACAAGGAGAAAGAGTCAGACAAGGCTGGAGACAAAGAGGACAGTGAGGAAGAATATCCGCATATCAACTCCACTCTGATGATCTTCGCGGATGTGGAAAGCAAGAGTCGACTGAAAGTCATTAACCGTGAGGTGAATATGGTTGCCCCAGCAAAACCAAGTTATCTGAAATGGTCCCAAACACCCATCACATTCGACCAATCTGATCACCCGACTCATATTGCCACCCCTGGGAGGCAAGCTTTGGTGGTCGACCCAGTTGTCGAAGGCACTCGACTGACGAAAGTGTTGATGGACGGTGGCAGTGGGCTGAACTTGTTATATGCAAACACACTGAAAGGAATGGGCATTCCGATGTCTCGATTGAGCACCAGCAACATGAGTTTCCACGGAGTCATACCAGGGAAGAAAGCCAACTCACTCGGCCAAATAGCCCTGGACGTGGTTTTTGGCGACTCAAAACATTTTCGCAAGGAAAAGTTGACCTTTGAGGTTGTGGATTTTCAGAGCGCGTACCACGCCATTTTGGGGAGGCCCGCCTACGCACGGTTCATGGCTCGACCATGTTACGTGTACCTCAAACTGAAAATGCCAGGTCCCAAAGGGGTGATCACTGTCACTAGCGATCGGAAAAAGGCAGAAGAGTGCTTTCAGAAGGGCTCAAAGATTGCCGATTCCCAGGTGACAGCGGTCGAGTTCGAAGAATACAAGCAAAACGCAGATCCGAGTGATTTGTTGTGATCCAAGAAACCAGCCACAGAATCTGCATTTCAGTCGTCTGGTGAGACGAAGCCTATTCATATTCACCCGACCGACCCCGATGCAGCCCCGACTCACATCTCCACGACACTCGACCCGAAATAGGAAGAAGCGCTCATCCAGTTCCTCCGTGAGAACTGGGACATTTTTGCATGGAAGCCAGCTGACATGCCAGGTGTTCCCAGGGGACTGGCTGAGCATCGCCTCAGAGTCGACAAATCAGCAAAGCCAGTCAAAGAGCATCTTCGGCGGTCCGCCGTCCAGAAGAGAAAAGCTATTGGTGAGGAAGTGGCTCGACTGTTGGCGGCAGGATTTATCCGAGAGATATACCACTCCGAGTGGCTCGCTAATGTCGTCATGGTTCCCAAGAAGGACAAGTCACTCCGCATGTGCATTGACTTCAAGCACATCAATCGGGCCTGCCCGAAAGATCATTTTCCTCTCCCTCGCATAGATCAAATTGTTGACTCGACCGCGGGATGTGAGAGATTGTCTTTTCTAGACGCATATTCCGGGTATCATCAGATCCGTCTGTACGGACCCGACGAAGTAAAAACAGCTTTTATCACTCCATTCGGGTGCTTCTGCTATATCACCATGCCATTCGGCCTCAAGAATGCCAGAGCCACATTTATGCGTATGATTCAGAAGTGTCTTCTCACTCAAATCAGTCGGAATGTGGAAGCGTATATGGATGATATCGTCGTTAAGTCGCGAAAAGGTTCCGACCTGCTTGCTGACCTCGCCGAAACATTTGCCAACCTCAGAAGGTATGATATCAAGCTCAATCCATCGAAGTGCACATTCGGAGTTCCTGGTGGAAAGTTACTCGGTTTTCTCGTTTCCAAGCGAGGGATCGATGCAAATCCAGAGAAGATCGGCACTATTCTCCGAATGAAACGCCCTGTGCGAGTGCACGATGTCCAGAAGCTTACTGGATGCTTGGCCGCATTAAGTCGATTCATCTCACGACTCGGTGAAAAGGCATTGCCTCTTTACCGACTGATGAAGAAGGCAGACAAGTTTGAGTGGACTCCAGAAGCTGATGCAGCGTTTGCCGAGCTAAAAGCTCTGCTCTCCACCCAGCCGGTGCTTGCTGCTCCAATCAGCAAAGAGCCTTTGTTGCTTTATATTGCAGCCACAGGACAAGTCGTCAGTACGGTACTTACGGTCGAGCGGGAGGAAGAAGGAAAAGCCTTCAAAGTTCAGCGCCCGGTGTATTATTTGTCTGAAGTTTTGACTCCATCCAAGCAGAGATATCCTCATTATCAGAAGCTTGTGTATGGAATATACATGACCACGAAGAAGGTTGCTCATTATTTCTCTGATCATTCTATCACAGTCGTCAGCGACGCTCCACTATCAGAGATTCTGCACAACAGAGATGCAACTGGTCGAGTGGCGAAATGGGCGATTGAACTTCTTCCCCTTGATATCAAGTTTGAGGCAAAGAAAGCCATTAAGTCCGAGGCAATAGCAGATTTCCTCGCCGAGTGGATTGAACAACAGCAGCCGACTGAAGTTCACTCGGAGCATTGGACCATGTTCTTCGATGGCTCTAAGATGCTGAATGGTTCTGGTGCTGGGGTTGTTCTGGTTTCCCCCAGAGGAGATAAGCTTAGATATGTGCTCAAGATTCACTTTGATTCCTCCAACAATGAGGCAGAGTATGAGGCCCTTTTATATGGATTGCGCATGGCCATCTCACTCGGCGTCCGTCGCCTGATGGTTTACGGCGATTCAGATTTAGTGGTCAACCAGGTGATGAAGGAGTGGGACGTAAGAAGCCCAGCCATGACTGGATACTGCAATGCAGTGAGGAAGCTGGAAAAGAAGTTCGAGGGGTTGGAGCTCCATCACATCCCTCGACTGAAAAATCAAGCAGCAGATGATCTGGCAAAAATAGGTTCCAAAAGAGAAGCCATTCCGAGTGGTGTGTTTTTGGAGCATATACACACACCGTCAGTTAAAGGAGATCCCTTCACAGAGGAAGCTCCACAGCCCAAGAGTGCCACAGATCCGACTGAGGTTGAGGTCCCAGCTGTGGTCGACTTGGTTGTAGAGGTTTTAGTGGTCATTCCCGACTGGACAATTCCCTATATTGCGTATATCCTGAGAAAAGAGCTCCCAGAAGAGGAGGAAGAGGCTCGGCATATCGTCCGTCGATCCAAAGCCTTTACCGTTATCAAAGGACAGCTGTATAGAGAAAGCCCGACTGGGGTTGGTCAAAAATGCATAACGCCAGAAGAAGGTCGAATCATTCTCAATGATATCCACTCGGGGACCTGTGGTCACCATGCGTCTTCTCGGACCATTGTAGCCAAAGCATACCGAGCTGGATTTTACTGGCCAAGAGCGAATGAGATGGCAAAGGAAATAGTGGACAAGTGCGAAGGATGTCAATTCTACTCCAATATGTCACATAAGCCCGCGTCAGCTCTTAAGACCATTCCACTCGTTTGGCCATTCGCAGTATGGGGGTTAGACATGATCGGTCCCTTGAGAACAGGTCGAAGTGGTTTCACACACGTACTGGTCGCAGTCGACAAGTTCACAAAGTGGATCGAGGCTAAACCGATCAAGAATCTTGACGCCGGTACTGCAGTTACCTTCATCAGGGAGCTGACGTTTAGATATGGAGTTCCGCACAGCATCATTACGGATAATGGGTCGAACTTTGACTCGGAAGAATTCAAGGATTTCTGCAACGCTCAAGGCACACGAGTCGACTACGCTTCAGTCGCTCACCCCCAGTCGAATGGACAAGCGGAGCGAGCCAATGGCTTAATCCTCAAGGGTTTAAAACCCCGACTGATGCGTGACCTCAAGCACGCAGCTGGAGCATGGGTCGACGAACTTCCTTCGGTGCTTTGGGGTTTGCGAACCACACCCAATTGATCGACTGGAAGAACTCCATTCTTTTTGGTCTATGGAGCTGAAGCAGTCTTGCCGAGTGATCTTCTTCACAATGCTCCTCGAGTTGAACTCTACAACGAAGCAGAAGCCGAGCAAGCGCGTCAGGACGCAGTCGACCTTCTAGAGGAAGAAAGGGAGATGGCTCTGATCCGATCGACCATCTATCAACAAGACTTGCGCCGCTTTCACGCCAGGAATGTGAGGGGTCGAGCCTTCCAAGTGGGAGATCTAGTTCTCCGAGTGGATCAGCAGAAACAGCATAAGCTCGCTCCTTCTTGGGAAGGACCCTTCATCGTCACCAAAGTTCTCCACCACGGGGCTTACCGTCTCTACAACGTCGAACACAACATCGAAGAGCCCCGAGCTTGGAATGCGGATCTGCTCCGCCCGTTTTACACCTAAAAGTTTTCCACTCGGATGAGTTGTAATAAAATACTTCTGTAGTTCATGGATCTCGAAATAATAGTGCCATAATTCCTTCATAACTTTTGTCACTTTTTCCCCCAGCGGGTGGCTTAGTCGCGAATCCGTTTCGCCTAAGTTATAAAAAAAAATCCTACCGAGTGAAGAGCAAACCTCTCACTCGGGGGTTTAGCTGCAGCCCAGCGCTCGCCTAAGTTATAAAAATCCTACCGAGTGAAGAGCAAACCTCTCACTCGGAGGCTTAGCTGCAGCCCAGCGCTCGCCTAAGTTATAAAAAAAATCCTACTGAGTGAAGAGCAAACCTCTCACTCGGGGGCTTAGCTGCAGCCCAGCGCTCGCCTAAGTTATAAAAAAATCCTGCCGAGTGAAGAGCAAACCTCTCACTCGGGGGCTTAGCTGCAGCCCAGCGCTCGCCTAAGTTATAAAAATCCTACCGAGTGAAGAGCAAACCTCTCACTCGGAGGCTTAGCTGCAGCCCAGCGCTCGCCTAAGTTATAAAAAAAAATCCTACCGAGTGAAGAGCAAACCTCTCACTCGGGGGCTTAGCTGCAGCCCAGCGCTCGCCTAAGTTATAAAAAATCCTACCGAGTGAAGAGCAAACCTCTCACTCGGAGGCTTAGCTGCAGCCCAGCGCTCGCCTAAGTTATAAAAAAATCCTACCGAGTGAAGAGCAAACCTCTCACTCGGGGGCTTAGCTGCAGCCCAGCGCTCGCCTAAGTTATAAAAATCCTACCGAGTGAAGAGCAAACCTCTCACTCGGGGGCTTAGCTGCAGCCCAGCGCTCGCCTAAGTTATAAAAAAATCCTACCGAGTGAAGAGCAAACCTCTCACTCGGAGGCTTAGCTGCAGCCCAGCGCTCGCCTAAGTTATAAAAAATCCTACCGAGTGAAGAGCAAACCTCTCACTCGGGGGCTTAGCTGCAGCCCAGCGCTCGCCTAAGTTATAAAAATCCTACCGAGTGAAGAGCAAACCTCTCACTCGGTGGTTTAGCTGCGGCCCAGCGCTCGCCTAAGGAATAAGTCGACTGCAGTGGACATCTTGCTGTGAACCTGCAAAAGACAATTCGAACCAAGAGCAATCATATCCAAACATCAAGTCCAAGTTTAGGTCGATACCTAAAGGAACTGAAAGTGCTCAGGCACTAAGCCTGTTAAGGTTTACCGGTTACAATTACACTCGGCATACCGAGGCAAATTTAAAGTGTTGGGCTTAAAGAAAGTTTTTTTACCCCTCCTGTGGAGGGCTGGAAGGAGCAACAAACTCGTCGAGGTCGATCCCGTCTGCAATCCGGGTAGCAGCAGCGATGAAAGTTTCCATGAAGGACCTGAAGTCGTGTTTCTTCGTGTTGGCCACTCGGAGAGCCGCCAGCTTCTCTTCTCGTGCGTCCTTACAATGGACTCGGGCCAGACACAGGGCAACATCTGCGCCGCACCGAGCCGAGGACTTCTTCCACTCTTGCACTCGGTCGGGGACTGCGTTTAGTCAAGCCATCAATGACTCGAGGTCATTCTGAAGTGTCGCCCCGGGCCAAAGCATCGAGTCGATGCGAGAAGTGGCGGCCTTCAGCCTTGCAAGATAGTCCACGACAGCTGCAACACGAGACTCCGGCCGGAAGGCATTCATGGCGACTTCATCATTCACCGGAGAATTGACAGGATCAAGGTTCGGCTCCAACTGGCTAGTCTCATCTTCAAAGTTCCGACAGAATTCTGCAAAGACAAAACACCGAGTCAAGGCAATGGTCCAATGGAAGCATCACAGTTGAAAATGCTGGTCGGGTGAAAAGTTTACCTTCGAGCATAAGGAACAGTTTCTTAGCAAGACCGCCCAGGAAGCTTTCAAGGTCATTCTTCTTCCCAGTCAATTGGTTGATCTTCTCAGTCAGGGTAGTCTTGTCAGCTTTCAGTCGGTCAACATCCTTGGAAGCAATTGCCAGAGCAGTTTTTAGATTGTGATTTTCCTGTTCAAGCTTGGTGACTGAAGCTAACTTCTCGTCAGCAAGCTTGGTCTTCTCGGCAAGCTCAAGGTCCTTCTTCTTCTGGGCATCCCGCACTTTGTCTGTAAGTTACAGCAAAGTCAGATCTTGAAATAAATGGAAGGATAAAGGAGTCGTCGAGGTCTCATCGAACATACCTTTGGTCTCCTCCTTCGCCTTCGTCAGATTCTCCTGCACCAGCTTCAAATCCAACTCGAGCTGAATGTGCTTCTGCTCCAGTTCCGTATAGCGAGCCGCAAGGTCACAGGATTTCTACGAAGAACCAATCAACAAAATATCAAAGATGGTTCACTTCCGAGTGGATAGAGAAAGATCATACGTTTCTAGACTACAGTCGAATGCAAGCATCCAACTGTAGTCTCGGGGACTACACCCAGTGGGTGCACTCAGCGTACCCCCACTAGTTCTGTTCAAGACAGAGTCGACCAGTCGACCCAAAAAAAAAAGAGAGATGTGGACTTCAGACTGTAGTCGACTGCAAGCAGTCGACCACGGTCTCGGGGACTACACCCAGTGGGTGCACTCAGCGTGCCCCCACTAGTTCTGTCCAAGACAGAGTCGACCAGTCGACCAAATCACATGATGAACAACCTTTACTTCTAAAGCCTAAGGTCGACTGCCAGCAGTCGACCTTAGCCTTGGGGACTACACCCAGCGGGTGCACTCAGCGTGCCCCCGCTAACATAGAATTTTCTATCAACACTCCCAGCGGGTGATTGCTATGGATTTCAGAAATCAGAAAGAAAAAATCTTGATAGCATATCCTAACAGAATAGGCGGTGGTCGACTGACCTGCACATTGCTTTGAAGGGCAGAGCTGGCGTCGTAAGCTGCTTGGCTTGCATCCCGGATGGTCTTCACCTGTTCCATCATGATCCCCGCTTGACGTATCGCCTCCTTAGCAGCACTGGCTTGGTCCTCTGGGACATGATGTGTTGTGAAGAGCGAAGGCTGTGCAGCACTCGACGAAGTGGGACGAGCGCTCGTCAACGGCACCGCGAAAGACACGGTGTGTCGAGTGAGGTTCTCCCCTTCCGTGGCCACAGCTTCGGGCGCCCTCGTACTCTGGGTTGCCTTACCAGTAGACGTCTTGCTGCTCATCCTGTGCCTCAGTGGTTCTTCATCCTCATCATCATCTTCGGGAATGGTGATAATGTCATGGGGTGGAGCTTCGGAAAAAGAATCAAAGTCAGAAATCTTGAGTCAGTCGACTAAGGACAGAATTGAGAGTATAGTACCAGGATTCGAGGTTGCTGCGTCCTCCATCTCATGGTCGTCAGCCTTGCCTGAGGTCTCAGAAGTTGCAGCACTGAAGTCCCAAAGAATCAGTCGACCAACTCAAATATCAACCAGAGATAAAGCCTTATGCAAAACAAGAGAACTCAAGTAACGTGCTTACCCGGATATGGTGGGGATGGACACTTTCATCTTCGGCAAGAGCTTGGGGGGTTTCGGCAGAGCCACCCTCGACTGCTTCGGAGCCCTGTCACTCGGCACCGGAGAAGCGGTCCGAGGGCGTTTGGTCGACTGCGATGCAGTCGCCACCCCCTTACCGCGTTCAGTCGCGGGGTCATGGACAAGCTTTGACCGCCTTTCCGAGCGCGGCGGTGCAACCTCCTCCTCCTCTTCCTCCTCTTCGTCCTCGTCATCATCGTCGTCGTCGTCACCTTCAGCAGCGTCTAAATTCCACTCCTCCTGGCTCTCGCCCCCGCTGGCTTCTTCCTCCTCAGTCGGAGCCTGAGCTCCATTGGGCATCGAATATAGGTCGGTGAGGGCCTAAAAGACGTCAAAACAGAGATCAATCGACCAAGTCACAGAATATACAGAAACTCACTCGACGGATGTACAATGGAAGGCAGAGCAAGTATACCTTGTCTGGATCGGTGTGATGGTCGAGTGGAGGAACCCTCCTGGATCCACGGGGATTATCCTTATTCCCAGTGACCGCGGCCATCCATCTTTCCACGGTGGCGTCGTCGACTGCTTCTGGGTGGACTCGGGTATCGTCTTCAGTCCCGCAGTACAGCCACATGCCATGGCTTCGGAACTGAAGAGGTTGGATCCGCCGTCGAAGGAAAACCTCCAGAAGGTCCATGCCAGTCACGCTGTCCCGGACCAACTGCACCACTCGGTCCATCAACATCTTCACATCGGCCCTTTCCTCCGGAACCACCTTGAGAGAGGAGGGCTCGTTCACTCGACTCATGGTGAATGGGGGAAGCCCACTCGACTGTCCCGGCGTCAGCTCGTCCCGGCAGTAGAACCAAGTCGACTGCCAGCCTCTGACCGACTCGGGAAACGTCATAGCGGGGAAGGTGCTCTTGTTCCTCACTTGAATCCCCAGACCCCCGCACATTTGGACAACCTGGGTCTTCTCGTCGCCTGGACTCGCCTTCTTCACGGTCTGAGAACGACACGTGAAGATGTGCTTGAACAAGCCCCAGTGTGGTCGACAGCCCAGGAAACTCTCGCACATGGATACGAATGCAGCAAGGTACGCAATAGAGTTCGGAGTAAAGTGGTGGAGTTGGGCTCCGAAGAAGTTCAAAAAACCACGAAAGAAGATGCTCGGTGGCAAAGAAAACCCTCGATCAATATGAGTCGCCAGGAGCACGCACTCACCCTCTTCTGGTTGAGGTTGCCACTCTTTCCCTGGGAGTCTCGCTGCGCCATGGGGGATCAGCCCGTCGTCGGCCATGTCGAGGAGATCCTTCTCCGTGATGGTCAACTGGATCCAATCTCCCTGGACCCAGCCCTTCGGCAAGCGGGATCTCGACGAAGACCCACTGCGGCTGGTGGACCTCCCCTTCGCCTTCTCCGCCGCCGATGCCTTGTCCGTCGCCGACGCCTTCTTTGCGCGCTCCAACGCCGCCGTCTTCTCCTTGACCATGGCTGCCGACGAGGTGCGCAAGGGAGAGCTTTGCGGGAGCGAGAGCAAGCGCACTGGGCGGAGACGAGGAGAACAAAGGAGAAAGAATGGAGCACTATTCAGAAAACCCTCGCCGGTTGCATTTATATACCATCCCTTCTGAGTGGATGACATGTGGACCCAGGCAACCTGATCATATCCCGAAACAGTTGCTTTGACACGATACGTGGTGGAAAAGACAGCGCGGAGATCGAGGCGTTCATGTCCCGTCCCGTCCGAGCACCACGGTCTGTTCCGCTTCGCGCGCCCCCCAAATTCCGTATCCCGTGGAATCCGCGGACGGCAGATCGATCTGTCAGACGCGAGATTTCCTGCGATCCGTCGCTCGGGAACCAGCAAAGTCTAAAAGATCACTCGACGAAAGACAAGAATGGATCGAGTCGACTGAAGAAAAGTTGTTCGTTATCGACAAAGAAGATCTTGATCCAGAACGACGCATAAGCCAGTATGCAAAAGCCAATCGGAAACAGCATCAACTCTTTCCTCATTCAAGCCTCAATCCATTCGGGGGCTAATGATGGATTCATATACCTAGGGTAGGGTCATAGGTCTGACCCGAATGCCCTACCCTAGGACAGCCTTAGAAGAGATCACCTTCCAGTCAACCATCGAAGAACCCACTCGACTGGAAGAAGGACTCGACCATGGAGATACACTCGACCATGGAGATACACTCGACCATAGAGATACACTCGACCATGGAGATACACTCGACCACCAGAAGGTCAGAAGGCACTCTGTACTGCAACGGCCTGTAATTGAATAGACTTAATGATAGTTAAGGCATTTTATGTAGGGCGTTACCAGTAACGCCCCAGACTTAATACACTTTAAACCCTTCATTACGTGGGCTGGCAGGGGTCCAGGCGTACTCTATATAAGCCACCCCCCTCCACAGGCAGAAGGGTTCGCACTCCTGTAACACCTATACACATAATCCACTCGACCGCCTCAGGGCTCCGAGACGTAGGGCTTTTACTTCCTCCGAGAAGGGGCTGAACTCGTACATCACTTGTGTTTACAACTTCTCTATAGCTAGGACCTTGCCTCTCCATACCTACCCCCCACTCTACTGTCAGACTTAGAACCACGACACACACCAATCGTAATTGTTGGGTAATCAAGCAGGCCGGCAAACTCATAGCCGAGGACACATGCAAAAGCCCCTGTAACGAGGACGATGAGGAACCTCGCAGGCTGAACAATGGGGGCCAGAAACTATTCCCTCCTGAGGTCAAAACAGTGAATATGATCTATGCCACTCATATACTCAAGAAGGAGAGGAAGCGCGCACTTGGGAACGTCTAAGCCATAGAGCCCGTAGCCCTGAAATTTAATCCATGGTCGGCATGTTCGATCACCTTCGTCTGCAAGGACCACCCGAGCAGTATCCGTCATGGTGGATCGGCGGCTTTGGTCCTCGACCCCGTTATCAATGGATATCACCTTACCAAAGTCCTTATGGATGGTGACAACAACCTTAACCTAGTCTATGAAGATACAGTAAGGAAAATGGGAATTGACTCGTCAAGGATCAAGCCCAGCAGCACCACCTTCAAGGGGGTCATCCCCAGCATTGAAGCTCGTTGTTCGGGCACTCTCACTTTTTAAGTACTATTCGGCTCTCCGGATAACTTCCAGAGTGAAGACTTGATCTTCGACATCGCCCCCTTCCGCAATGGCTATCACGCCCTCCTAGGTCGAACGACGTTCGCTCGCTTCAACGCCCTCCCCCATTATGGCTACCTCAAATTGAAGATGCCCGGACTAAGAGGCGTCATCATAGTTAATGGCAACACAGAGCGCTCTCTCTGAACCGAGGAACACACTGCAGCCATGGCGGCCGAATACGAAGGGCCAAAAGGGCCAGCTCTCCGTCAAGGCGCGAAAGGCAAGCAAGCGAGTGTGGGCCCTATCTCCGGCCAAGGGGCCTCCCTGCATTCGACGTGCATAGGGATACACCCCCATGGCATGCACGCCCCAGCAGCACACTACGTGCCTCGATATCACAACTTCACGCTCAAAATACCACGGGCAACTATGGGTCTTAACCACCAGAAGTTTGGTTCGACCGTACCATGGAATAACGCATCTTCGAACGATGAACAAGCACCATCTAGGACCTATTCAGCATCAAGCCCCACCAGTGCGGCGACCTCACGAAGATCCTCGTCAAGGACCCGTCATCAGACAACCACCTTCCCCATAGATTTATTCCTCCCAAACTGAAACAAAGGCGTAGACGTGCAGTAGGGCACAATTAGGGTATTAACCCACACATCGAGGCCCTACATCAACCTTTCTTCTGAAATTTCTCTTTTTATTTTTTACAACATATCCCTATCTGAAGCTTTGTTCGGCAGTTCAAATTGTACAACTAAATGTCATGAGCTTATGGGAAATAAAGCAAATCTTTTGAGGTCCCTCTACAGTTATTCATACTGCACTCTTTTTCTTCCTGCTCTTCGGTCTTGTCTTACAACTGTATGACACATATTCACTCTAAAATGCAAATCGGCTAATAGACCAGTGGCTCGACCATAATGCTCGCCCTACACACTAGGTCCGGCACCCCACTTTCTGATGTGTTCGGCGTCTCAGATATTGTACTATATGCATCGGTCCCGAATTATGTCTTGGGTCAATAGTTGGGTTGCCCCGCTCCTGTGCTT
Source organism: Triticum timopheevii (assembly GCA_963921465.1). Lineage (NCBI taxonomy): Eukaryota > Viridiplantae > Streptophyta > Magnoliopsida > Poales > Poaceae > Triticum > Triticum timopheevii. Next base: position 355,551,275 of record OY997264.1, read on the forward strand.
ACCTTCTTATGTTCCGGAAGGTAAAGGGAGAACCACTGCAATTGTACTTCCGCCTAATTCGGTTAAATACCTCAGTGGAAAAAGCCGAAAACTGACTGTCATAATAGGCGAGAACTGGTCGGTGGTCCGTATGACTGGTGTTAAACCCACAATTGTTGGTGATTATACCGTGTAACATGAAGGGTTTGTCTTTGCACAAATCAAGTGATAGATGCCTGGCCCTCAAGTTCGCCAAACATCGCACCAAACTGGGGGGCTGGTTACCAACCCCCGCAGTCAAGCTCCTATGGCTAAGTGAAAGTAATAAAGCCGTATAGTCCGATTGCCTTGCTCCCCTCCTACACTACCGCATCCGGGCACTGAGACATCAGCTAAGGGTTACCGTGCGAAGGATGGAACCCCCCTCATAGCATCTACGTGGGGGCTGAAGCCGACGACTGGTAACTTCTAGAATGAAATGGCCGCACAAGAGTCAAAATTAACATAAACACATGCAAGTATGATAACCCATACAAAACACAATTGCATTATAAAGCATAAGGTTTGACCACACTTCAATACATAACGACGTAGCTACTCAAGGAGTACATCCTTCGAACACTGTGCCTCTACTGCCCGAGCACCGTCCATCATGACGGAGAAGTACTGCTCTAGGCGCCTATGCTCCTTTCCAGCTGGAGGAGGTCCGTGACCATCTTGACGGGCTTGATCTTCAGCCAATGCACCATGGTATTTGAGAATGCCATCCGAGCCCCTCGATGCACACTGAGCGCTTAATGGTCTTAACACGGGCAGCAGCGTCACATAGCTTCGCCACCTGACCGAAATAGCTGCTCCGTAGGGGCTCGGAGGGCCATAGCCGGACACAAAGGTCCTTAATAGCTGGCTCTGCCATTCGGTGTAGATCCATCAGCTGTTTCATTTGATTAGCAAGGAGGGGAGGGTGCTCGGACGCCTGGAACTGCGCCCAAAATAGCCTCAGCTTGGAGTCACCCTCCTGAGCTGCATAGTGCCTTGACGCATCTGCCGCGTTCTTCGGGAGTTCCGCAAAGGCGCCTCCAGAACGCCAGACCCGTGTAAGCAATGTGAATCTTTGTTTGCCAAAGACACTCTGCAGTAAGTATTGTTTACCATTCGCAATTTGCTTTACTTGTCAGAGTTCCTCCAGAGCACCTAGCATCTCCGTCGGCGCCTCCTAGATCTCCGTCTTCATCTTGGCCAGCTCGGTGGCATGATCCTTATTCTTCTGCTCAAGGTCCTCACATCTAGTGATGGCATCCTTGAGATCTTGTTGTACTTCGGCCACCCTGGCCTCATGCTTCTCACTGTCGGTTTCACCAACATGAGCTCAGCGGCTGCTTGTTCGGCCGCCACCTTCTATTCGGCTGGTTCCGCTTTGGACTTCCGCAGCTCGGCCTTGAGACCCTCGACCTCCGCTGCGACAACTACAATCATTTCTTGCTTAGGGATAATCCCGAATACCCTACTAAACATGAATCATGCAAAGGAATGTGTTTCGAACAAACTAACATTGTGCTTCGTCAAACCGCTTGTTGACGAGATTGAGCTCCTCATCGGAACTCTTCATCTTCCGATTGATCTCAACTAGCTCCATGGCATTGGCAGCAGCTGCCAACGCTGAGGCCTGCAAAATAAAACCGACATGACACTTAGGCTATTGTCCTCTTGATTTTGATCCTATGTCAGGTTTCTTCAATACCTGCCAGAGTCTCGGGGGCTGCTACATACAAGGACTGCTCAAATTTTGTTTACAAATAAAACATTACTTTGGTTACCTCGTAGCCCGTTAAGAGGCCACCAAAAGCATCTTTCAGTCTGTTGTTAATGGACTGAACCCTTTGAAAAACCGCACCCATCAGGGTGCGATGTCCCACGACTATGGAAGAGCTGTTCACAGCCTCCTCCATTATGTCCGGCCACTCTACTAAGATTCGGTCACCGGTGTTCGGCACCGGCGGCGGGGCCCTGGCTCCCCCTTTGGTAGGGGGTGGTTGTGATGCTTCGGAAGGCTATGAGGGCCCCGGAACCGTCTTTTGAGAGGGCTCGGCTTGCCTGAGCTCCTTCTCCTGGTCTTCACCGAACGAAGCGTTAGCCTCGGCCATGTCGATGTCGCCATCGCTCCCATGTTCGGCACGGGTGGGGTCCTTTGGGACAACACCTTCCTGGTCTCTACGATGACCAGAGGGGGTGTAGAGTGCAATGCGCCTCCACTCTCTACCAGATTGGCTGGCGGAGAAGTACCCTCTGAGATCTGGTTAGTGGGGAGGTCGCGCGGCGGGCTGCAACATGTGAGCATACACGCTTTTAGTAATGGGCTAGTAAAACCAGTACCTGGACAGTCTTCCGGTTCTCACCTTTCAGCACGAGGCTTGACCCTGGGAATCCTCTCTGGGACCTTCTTGGAGGTTGCAGACTCCTCATCGCAGTCTGAATTATCATTGGGCAGAACCAATTAGACCTTGCTCCTCTTCTTAGGAGCGGGGGAAGGGTGCTCTTCTTCGGCTTCGGCCGACGCCGCGTTCTTCCTTGTGCGGGAGGAGTCACTCTCCTCCTCCTCTTCTTCTTCTTGCTCCCCCTCATGCGCGGAGGGGCGTGGGTGTCCCCGGACTTGGTGTCTGGAGGGACTCGTGAACAGAGGCCCTCCCTGGCCTCCCTCAAGGGGTACTTATTCTTCTTCTCCGTTCTCTCTAGCGCCTTGTAAGGCGCCACGATCAGCATCTCCTCTAGCAGGGCCGACCTGGGGTGTTCGGGCAGCGGGGCCGGACTGTCAATCTACGCGACCTTATTGAGCCTGCCCTATGGAGACGAGAAGGAGATGAGGACCATAAGTGGGAATTTGAATATCCGAACATAAAGTGAATAATACTACATTACCTCCTTAGGGGGTCACGGCGTCGAGGCCGATGTCCTCCTTTTCAGCTGGTCATGTCTTCTGTGGCTTGAACAACACCTTCCACAGCTTCTCGTGGGTGGTGCCATAGAAGTGTTGCATGGTGCAGAGGTCTTCGGGCTTCCAGGACCACATTGGGGTTTCCCAAAGTTGGGAAGGTAGGAGACGGCGGTGGAGCATGATCTAGACCACGTTGGTCAGCGTGTCCCCCGCCTTTATCATATTGGAGACGTGCTTTTGCAGCGCCTACACTTCGGTAGTAGACCCCTAGTCAATGTCTTTCTTGGTCCACAAGGTTAAGCTTGCAGGGGGTCTAGATCTGAATTCCAGAGCAGCTGCCCAGGCCGTGTCACGGGGCTCTGTGATGTAGAACCATTCTTTTTGCCACATCTTGACCATGTCTATAAACACGCCCTCTGGCTAGCCGAGTCGGGTGAGCCTGCTCACCATGGCGCCCCCGCAATCCGCATGCTGGCCATCGACGATCTTCAGCTTGACGTTAAAAACCATTAGCCATAAGCCGAAGTGCGGCTGAACCCAAAGAAAGGCCTCGCAGATGGTGACGAAGGCCGAGATGTGGAGAAAAGAGTTCGGAGCAAGGTCGTGGAAGTCGAGCCCATAGTAGAACATCAACCCTCGAATGAACAAGTGGAGTGGGAAGCCTAGTCCCTAGATTAAATGCGGAATGAATACCACTCGCTCACCGGTCCGGGGCGTCGGCACGACCTGGCCCTCCTCGGGGGCCCGATGAGCAATGTTAGGGGAGAGGTAGCCCGCTCACTTCAGGTCCTCAATGTCGTTGTTGGTGACACATGAGGCCTCCTGATGACCCACAAGTATAGAAGATCAATTGTAGCTCTTTTCGATAAGTAAGAGTGACGAACCCAACGACGAGCAGAAGGAAATGACAAGTAGTTTTCAGTAAGGTAATGTCTGCAAGTGCTGAAACTGTAAGTAGCGAGTAGTTTGATAGCAAGATAATTTTTAACGAGCAAGTAACGATAGTAACAAATAGTATGCAACAAGGTAGCCCAATCCTTTTTAGACAAAGGACAGGCCAAAACGGTCTCTTATAACAAGAAAAGCGTTCTTGAGGGTACACGGGAATTTCATCTAGTTACTTTCGTCATGTTGGTTTGATTTGTGTTAGCTACTTTGATAATTTGTTATGTGGGTGGACTGGTGCTTAGGTGTTGTTCTTACTTGAACAAACTCCTACTTATGATTAACCCTCCCGCAAGCATCCGCAACTACGAGCAAAGTATTAAGAATAAATTCTAACCATAGCATTAAACTCTAGGATACAATTGCTCCCTTATGGAATAGTGCATAAACTGGGGTTTTAAGTTTCTGTCACTCTCGCAACCCACCATCTATTTACTACTCCACAATGCATTCCCTTAGGCCCAAATATGGTGAAGTGTCATGTAGTTGACGTTCACATGACACCACTAAGGGAATCACAACATACATGCTATCAAAATATCGGACACGTACATATCAAATTCACATGATTACTTGGAACATGATTTCTCTCGTGACCTCAAGAACAAAAGTAACTACTCACAAACAATCAACATGCTCATGATCAGAGGGGTATTAAATAGCATAATGGATCTGAACATATAATCTTCCACCAAATAAACCATATACACTACAAAAAAGATACACTTTCGTGATGATACGTGTTTGTCACAGTAGGTCGCGTTTTTTGTCATGCATGTACATCCATGATGATTTTATGACAAAATCAAGATAGTCATACCTGTGCTGTCGTAGAAGTGTTTCATGACATTACCAAAATTATCATCATGGAAGTGTCCACTTCCATGACGATTAATCGCGCGTCACAGAAGTGCTTTCGTCAAGGGTGACCGACACGTGGCATCCACCGTAACGGAACATCGTTAACCTATCGGGTCTGGTTTTGGATCCGATAACCCATTAACAGCCCGGACCAATGGGGATTTTCCACGTGTAAAATCATCATTGGCCGGAGGAAACACGTGTTGCCTCACCGTTGGGACCGATGTCATCCACTCATTGGACAGGAGGCGCCTACGATAGGTCGACACATGGCACGGCCCAACAGTGGCCCATTCCGGTGAAAAAGGCCGGCCCAGTAAAAATTAGCAGGCCAGCCCATATAAGGCCTACTTGTGTTAGGTCCATTTAAGCCCACGGCCCATACGAGATGTGCCAATTCGGCCCGTCAATGGCCCGTTAAAGATTTGACACCATGCAGCGCATCGTCAGTTCGAGCCCGTTAACAGCCCGCTATATATTTGGGCTCAATATTGGCCCGATGAGATTTTGGCCTGTTAACGGCCCATTCAATGGATGGGCCAATTTTCAGGATGTACATCTTTCGGCCTTTTAGCGACCCATTTAAATGTTGGGCTAATTTTCGGCCCGGTGTGTCTTTCAGCCTATTGGCGGCCCAAAAATCAGTTGGGCCATTTGTAGTCGGACCTGAGTTTCGGCTTTTTAGCGACCCATTTAAGTGTTGGGCCAATTTCCGGCCCGGTGTGTCTTTCAGCCTGTTGACGGCCCATAAATCAGTTGGGCCATTTGTAGTCGGACCTGAGTTTTGGCCTTTTAGCGACCCATTTAAGTGTTGGGCCAATTCCCAGCCCTGTGTGCCTTTCAGCCTGTTAACGGACCATAAATGAGTTGGGCCATTTGTAGTTGGACCTGAGTTTTGGCCTTTTAACGGCCCATGCCCTTCATGGTCAAATGCCAGCCCGGTTTCTCTTTCAGCCTACTAAAGGCCCACAACACAGTGGGCCATTTACAATACGACCTGACTTTCGGCCTCTTAGCGGCCCATGCTCTTCATGGTCCAGTACAAGCCCGCTGTCTCTTCCGGCCTGCTAAAGGTCCACAGTATAGTTGGGCCATATGTAGCCCAAACTTAGTAACGGCCTGTTAACGGCCCGTGAAATCAATTGGGCCCACCTGTTGCCCGCTTCGATGTCGGCCTGTTAACGACCCGGGAGGTAAGAGGGCCGACCATTAACTTTCGGCCTGGTAACGGCCCATTAACTTAATGGGCCCACTAAAGTTCGTACATGTCTTTAGGCCAAATTAGATAATTTGAGCCCATTACGACGAGCAATTATGCACAGGACCAAAACCGATCAAGCAAAGGTACGACATGCAGGGAAAAACGTTGCACATCCAGCATATATTACAGGAAATTACATCCACTGGGTAATCAAAGATTGATGCCAGTGCAAATAAATGAACAGAACCTAACGATCTACAACGTCGACACCCATAAGCATGTGGGCAAGTTCTTGCTGCTTTGCTGCATTGTCTCTAAAAATATTGATCAGTTGTTGTGTTGCACGACTCTGCACCTCTGATTCCTCCACCATTTCCATCATTGCTTCAGCCATTAATTGGTTCACAAACATACATTTTTTTCCATTGCATTTGAGATAGAGGATACTGAATAGATTCAGATGGCAATTTTGGCAGGCTTGTATTATTGATAGTGGAGAGTGTCTCGACCACTACATCATAACATAAATTAGGAGGGGAACCAAATAGATTAATCATGAGTTATCGCCATATTACCTGGCCTAGATTTATTGGAAAGAAACAATGGGGTTGGCTTGCTGTTTTCAGAGTTTGTCTTCATATCTTCAGCAGCCTGCACCAAATTAACACACTAGCATTGCTATCATTGGCCAAGTCATATAATAGGAAAGCAACATTGACACAACGAATGTTTGGGAAACTAGCGTACACCAAATTAACACAATATGGCACAGCTATCATCAGCCAGGTAAGGTAATACGAAAGCAACATTGACACAATGAATGAATGGGCAACCAGAGCAGCACTACAGTTCAGTAATGTGCATGATATGAGATAGTACACTCATGTAGCTTAGTATGCAAAACTACCAGGCAGTTTTCTTTACAAAAATCAACATTGGCGCCTTTAACATTTTGCTACAACTAATTTTAGATCAGATAAAGGTTGGATTCACGCTGATTAACAAAATACATGCTGATGTAAAAATATAGTGATATACAACAGGTACTTACATCAGCATTGGAGCACAGAGAATTCCCGCAAGATATTTTCCTTGAATATAATCCCAATGAAGGAAGTCTTCTATCATTTAACCTTATTTTCTAAAAGAGATATGGGTAAGAAACATGTAGAAAATATGGTCAGAATGCTATAAAATTTCATGATGCAAGGATACGCACATACTTCTTAGAATGGAGTTGACATTCTTTTGCTGAACTGGAGCGGACTAGTTCTTTGGCCACTGGAATCTTCTTATTATCAGTGGGAGTTGGGTTTCTCTATGCTGGAGCAGTATCTATGAAAAAATGGAGTTGGTTTATTATCTCCTGGCGTTTGGATCTTTTGCAAAGACCTGGTTTGTAACCCTTCAGATTCTAACATAGCCGTCTTCCCCTTGCATGCCTTATATAGAAGAATGGTGCTTCAATTATAAAACATGCTACAGCAGAGATGGAATAGGTACTGAAGAATAGAAAAGCATGACATATTGACATGTATTCCCTCCATCCGAAAATAAATGGATGGGTCTAGGCGTATTTCAGTTATAGATACATCCACTTTTATCCATTTCTGTGACATGTAATCCGGACGGAGGGAGTATGATGTAAGAGCCAGGGATACAACAGGACAACACAGTAAAATAACATTGAAAACCCACTGCAGAACCAAAGTATTCAAACCCACTGATATGAGATAGTACACTCATGCAGCTCAGGATGCAAAACTACCAGGCAATTTTCCTTACAAAAATCAACATTGTGGCCTTTAATCATACATTTTGCTACAACTAAATTTAGATCAGATAAAGGTTGGATTCACGCCGATTAACAAAATACATGCTGATGTAAAAATATAGTGATATACAACATGTACTTACATCTCCATTGGAGCACAGAGAATTCCTGCAAGAATCTTTCCTCACAGACGATACCAGTGCAGAAATTCTTCTATCTGTTAAGCTTATTTTATAAAAGAGAGATGGGTAAGAAACAAGTAGAAAATATGATCAGCATGCTATAAAATTTCATGATGCAAGGATACGCACACGCTTCTTAGAATGGAGTTGACATATTTTTGCTGGACTGGAGCGGACTAGTTCTTTGGCCACTGGAATCTGCTTATTATCAGTAGGAGTTTGGTTTCTCTGTGCTGGAGCAGTATTGTAACATCCCTAGCTTCTGGTTATGCCTAGTGCTAGCCTTTGGTGATGCATCATGTTTACTTTTCACATAAAATTGAAATGGGGATTGCCTAAACCCTAGCATCAAAGAAATTCACTAGGTTCAACTAAAATATTCTCAGTGAATCCAAATGGCTTTCAAAAATGTTCATCATTTCTGGAAAATGTTAGAAACAATAGCCAGAGGTGTTGCACATTTTTCCATGTCATATTTGGGCTCTTAATTAAATCATATAGTATTTGCAATTGGGCTTTTAAATGCTATATACTATTTTAAGTGCTCAATTAATTCTGAACTTAGGTGAGGGCTGTTAGGAATAATCCAAACAGAGCCCACAATTATCTTCAGGATTTTTGAAAACGTTCTGGTATTTTTAATAAAGCCCAGAAGTTACAGAGAAATAGAAAAACTTTAACAAAAGAGAGAGAGAGAATACTTGTGCAACTTACCTGGCACCCACCAACCGGCCCAGCTCCCCCATGCTGTTCCAGCGCTGTGCGGCCCAGCCCACTGGCCGCCCCCCCCCCTGTCGCCTTCCTCCTCGCGCCAGTAGGCACAGGCGCGTGGCCGACGCACGCCGGCGCACGCTCGGCCACCTCCTGCTTGCCGTTTCGCCTGGCTTCTTCAGGAGACGCCACGCACCCCCCTGGAATCCCCTCGACCTCTCCCCGTGCTTCTCCCCTCCTCTGTCTCTCCCACGTGCAGCCGCCCGAAACCGTCGTCGAGCCGCTCGCCGTTCCTGCAGCCACCGGCCACCCCACGCTTCACCGACGTGCCCGAGAGCTCCGCCTCGACGTCCTTGTCCTCTGCACCGAGCCAAGCAACGCTGGAAGCCCTAGAACACCGCTATCGCCGTCTTCTTCAACCACGGTCCGCCAAGATCGCCGGCGACCATGCGCCCGCTCCGTTGCCTCCCCGAACTTCCCGACACCACCGTTGCACTCCCCGTGAGCTTCTCCTTCGACCCCCTCTTCCCTCTTGCTCGTTTGCGCCATGTAGTCGCCGCCCTCTTCGAGCCCGAGAGCATCTCGCCGCCGGCCATGGCGTAGCCGTGGCCACAGCCGCGCAAGCTCGCAACCGAGCACTTCACCGCACTCGCCGTGTCCCCAGGAGCACGTAGCACCACTCGGCACCTCCTGCCGTGCCTCCTAGCGACGACCCCGAGCTCGCCTGAGCTCCGGCAGCCGCCAACGTCGTCGCCAGCGTTTTTCCGACCACCCCGAGACCAAACACCACCATCACTCGACGCGGCAGCCCCCCAGCTTCACGTAGATGCTCCTCTCGTGCAAAATAGGGCCCTGCAGCGAAATCCCAACTCCCTCCGCCGCGGATTTGGTCGCCGGCGGCTAAACGCCGGTAGCTGACGTGGCCGTCATTAGCGGTTAAACACCCCACTAACCAACCCACCTAGCTCACTGACACCTGGGCCCCACAACCTAAATAATCTAGGTTTTATTTCTGTTTAGATTAGTTTATAATCACACAGGACCCACCAGTCAGAGTTGACTGTGCTGACGTGGCCGTTGACCAGGCCCCACCTGTCATTGACACTGAACAGCACTGTGTCGCTGACCAGTGGACCCCACTGGTCAGGTTTGACCTAGACCGCAGCTGTTGACCTGCTGACATCACAGTGATGTCATGCTGACGCAGTAAATCATTTTCTGGATTTATTCTTTTACAGGAAATTCCAAAAAATAACCAAAACTTCTAAAAATCATAGAAAATCAACCGTAGCTCCAAATCAAACAAATAATATATGAAAAAATGATCAAAAAATCCAATCTATCCATCTGTACCATTTTCATGCATATTAGAGCAACTTATAGCTGCTGTTTAGCCCAAGTCATATAAATGGCATTTAAACCCTCACATATGGAGTTTGAATCTGAATCTTGGATTCAAACCAACTCCATTTAACCTGCTGCTAGATGCATTAGCTCAAACCACAGCATATTGCCATGTCATGATCATGCATCATATTGTGCAATGCATTGATTGTGTTTCTTCTTTGTTTGTCGGTGCTTGTCCCCTCTCAGTAGACGTGTACCGACGATGTGATCGATGACATCGATGAAGAACTATATTATCTTCAGAAGTGCCACGCAAGCAAAAACCCCTTGTTCATTTCGATACAATCCCACTCTCTCGCTCCTGCTCTCTTTTACTGCATTAGGACAACAACGATTCATCCGTTACTTGCTGCGGTAGCTGAACCCATTTATCCTCTGCATGACCTGTCATTGCCACAGTAAATAGATGAAACCCACTAGCATGAGTAGGAGTTGTTTGAGCCATGTTGTGCCTACTCATTCATGCTTGTTTGTCATGCTTGCTACTGCTTAGAGTTGAGTCAGGTCTGATTCATCAGGGATGAATCAGAGGTGTGTGAACATGTCCTACTATGTGTGAGCTAAGTGTGTGAACATGATTTGGTAAAGGTAGCGGTGAGAGGCCATGTAGGAGTACATGGTGGGTTGTCTCATTGAAGCCGTCCTTAGGAACTGAGTTCTGTGTTTGTGATCCATGATTCAGCTACTACCATGCATTTGGCCCTGAAATATGACCCCGCTCGACTTTTTAACCACCCTAGTCCTCTGTCCAGGAGTTGCAAGTAGTTTCTGGTGTTTGTAGTATGCTGGAGGCCGTGCACAGCGCTGACCGGAGGGGTGGGTTGTGATGCGGTAGGCACGTGGCCGGGTATACCGGGCGCCCGTTTGGTGTCACGGAACCCTGTACACATCGTTCGGGGCCGTATGTGGAAACCTCGGTCGGACTCCTTGCGGATGGAACCTGAATAGGCGATAAACCTGGACTAGAGACTTGAGTGTTTAGGTAGGTTGTGGTCTACACCCACGTCGGCTTTCGCTTGAAGTCTGCCGAGCACATGTCGTGTGCAGGCGCTAAGTGGTGGAAACATGCATGAAGAAGTACACCCCTACAGGGTTATAAATGATCTATTCGAATAGCCGTGTCTACGGTAAAGGACTTCTAGGTTGCCTATAACAGTTCATAGACAAGTGAAAGTGGATACCCTAAAATACGCAAGATAAGCGTGAGTGCTATGGATGGCGTTCTCGTAGGGAGACGGGAGCGGATCCATAGTGGTGTATTGATATGGTGAATATGTGGACTCGTGTGCACCACCTCAAAAGAGTTACTTGCAGTCGTAGTTCAGGATAGCCACCGAGTCAAAGCTGGATTGCTGCAGTTAAACCCCACCATCCCTTTGTTGATAATGATGCATATGTAGCTAGATCTGATGTAAGTCTTGCTGGGTACATTTGTACTCACGTTTGCCTATTTTATGTTTTTGCAGACAGACGTCAGTCTCGCTAGTAGTTCCACGTGGTCTTCGACGTTTAGCTTTTTACCTCAGCTACGATCTTGTGCCCTCGGCAGGATCTGGTAGATATTCAGGCTTCTCAGCCTTTTTCATTTGTAGATGTCTGTACTCAGGCATGTTAAGCTTCTGCTTGTGCTTTGACTTGTATGCTCTAAGTATTGGGTCATGAGACCCATGTTTGTAATATCTCGCTCCTCGGAGCCTAATGAATAAAATACTTGAGTTGTAGAGTCATGTTGTGATGCCATGTTGTATTTGCACATATCGAGCATATTGTGTGTATGTTATTGAAATGCTTGGTATGTGTGGGATCTGACTATCTAGTTGTTTATCCTTAGTAGCCTTTCTTACCGGGAAATGTTTCCTAGTGTTTCCACTGAGCCATGGTAGCTTGCTACTGCTCCGGAACACTTAGGCTGGCCGGCATGTGTCCTTCTTTGTTCCTGTGTCTGTCCCTTCGGGGAAATGTCACGCGATGAATACCGAAGTCTTCTTAGCCCGCTACAGCCCGGTTCACCGGAGTCCTGCTAGTCCAGTGCTACAGCCTGGATTCACTCGCTGATGACTGACATGTTCGATGCTGGGTCATGGATGCCTGTCCCTGTAAGTTTGTGCCACTTTGGGTTTACGACTAGCCATGTCAGCCCGGGCTTCTTATCATATGGATGCTAGCGACACTATCATATACGTGTGCCAAAAGGCGCAAACGTTCCCAGGCAAAGGTAAGGCGACACCCGTGGGAATACCGTGCGTGAGGCCGCAAAGTGATATGAGGTGTTACATGCTAGATCGATGTGGCATTGAGTCGGGGTCCTGACAGCTTTGGTATCAGAGCCTGACTGCCTGTAGGATTACCAAGCCAAACCGGTCGTAGTTGTGTCTAGAAATGCTTTAGTTATGTAAGGGAATTGATTGTGGAAGGGAACGTAAGGCTCTTTTTACTCCTTATACCTCATGGCCTTCTGATCTGAGTCATCCTGTTCTCTTCTACCGGGATTAAGAACTAGGCTCTCTTCTCTCTATCAGGTTCACGTGTTACTAATCCTTAGACTTATAGAATTGATAGTTTTAAATCTCAGTTCAGTTTTTACTACTTCCATATGTTCATAGCTGGTCTCAGAACCTTGATATTGTGATGTTGAGTGGTCATGCCACTATTTTGCAGGATGTCTCAAATCATTTTGAGCATTTACAGCCGTTATGCTGTCCGAGTCATCCCATATTTCTAAATAGTCTGATGCATTTGCAAATTCCTTCTCTCCGTTTCTAATGTTCATTTGGGCCAGATTAATCACACAAATTAGTGTGTTGAGGTACGCCGCTGCCCCGACATATATGTTGGAGCTATTATTATGAACCTAGGTGTTTTAGGGAGTCACCTAGTAATCTAGCCATGTTTTCTGTTCCCGGTGTGATGATTCTGGCCATTATTCTCGAAAGCATCCTGTGATGCCATTTAGTAGTAGGTATTCTATTCCGGGGTTCTTGAACCCGAGATTCACCCTACTTACCTCCTGTTGATAGTGTTTGCTAGTTCCTTTAGGATATTAGTAACTTTGCGATAGTCCTCGAGGTCCGTGGTATTTCCTTCTTCCAAATACTATGAACCGCTTATGGCAGAAGTTCCTCGCTGAACCGAAGGGTCACAATCAGAGTACTCTTGAGGAGTTCTCCATTCATAATTATGAATCTGCCAGTTCTAACTTTCCGCATGGGTTATACGGAAGAAATGTTGAGCTTCGCTCAACATACTAATCTATGCATCCACAACTCAGAAAAAAATCATATGTTCTTTTGAGTTGTCCCTTTTTAGTTGTTTTCTGACCTTCGTCTGTCATTTGATAGTCAAGAGTATGCGTGCATTCGTTCATCAATGCCTATTACTCTTGTGGTCTGTCAAGCCATTCTATTCCGGAATGACTAGGAGAAACAAACTCCAGTACCTCATCCATATCAGGATTAGGTCAAAGCAGTCCTATTCCGCAGATCAAAAAGCAACCAAGCTTTTGTTTTGTTCTACCTTGGAGTGTTGCCCTCTCTAAGTTAGGATTGTCATGAGAATTGCACCACCTCTTATGAATTCTTGACGTAGTGATACTTCTCGCCATCATTATTCATTCCTTGGTTCCGTGTTGTCGCAACCGGAATGCCGACAAGTGAATCGTGATGTGTGAAATCTATACTCCTAGCAACTCCGTTGCTTGGTAGTTAAAAATACAATAACCTCATTCCTAGCATGTTGATTATTGAATCGTTACCCTAAGGTTGATCGTGCTACCCAGTCCTTATTTCTGGTGCACTCTTCGATCAATGAGTTAGGATTGTGTCAATCTCTCGCTCTTTTGATCATATCGTCTTGCCTGAGAAGCAAGATTGTTCTCGAGCTTAGTAACATACCGGTGGTTCGTGATTTTCCGAATGTCTTCTCGGAGGTATCACCAGGTTGTCACCTGACTGTTATGTTGAGCTCGTGATCAAGTTGGTTTCATATAAACCACCCCTTCTCCAAGAATATGTGTTGCATACCCCTGAGCTGGTTGGTCAAGCTAAACAACAACTTGGAGAGTTGGAAGATGGAAGCTTGTCCAATTTAGTTCATCTTAAGGGATATCTTGTATGTGTGTTGAAGAAAGATGATATCTTCATGGATTGATCCTTGTGACCTGTTGTTGGACCTATTGTCTTGCCAAAACGTTGATTTGAGTGTGGGCTATCCTCAAATCAAATCAGAACCAACGGTGTTCGTAATGTTGTCTTACTCGTGGATTTTCCTCAAGCATACACTGTTATATCTTTTGGTTCTGACCAATGCTATCACTTGATCTCATAATTATGGAATTCCATCTTCATGGAAACCAGGATGAATTGTTGTTGAGCCCATCGACAACATCCCTATCTTCTCCATGACTTTGCTGGACATTAAGCTAGTGTTGGAAATTTTGTAAGCAATGCTTTCGTGATCCGTTCATGAAGCTTATGCTTGGATGGAATAAGTGACTTCCTCTAGTTCATGTGCATTTGATGCAAGTTGCCGACGCAAATTCGAGAGAGCTTGTTTTACCTCCCTTGGAATCATCCCAAGTCAGTCATGCATTCGTGCGAAGTATTCTATGGTTTGGTAGATTAATTACCTCCATTCTATATGTGTCCCTAGCACACCAAGCCACTGGTTGATTTGTTCAAGATAAAGGAGTCTGTTCTAAGATAAATTCTTTGGACTTCCACGCGTGGAGACTTCGATATCATTAATGATGGTTTCCTACAAGAACTTGGTAGTGTTTCATTGTAAGACTACCGTGTGGTCATGCTTGTCTGGGACAGCGTGTTCACATGTTTGTAGCGGAACCCGCTCATGTTTTGGAGCTTTCTATCGTAATTCATTTCCCGAGAATCTTGCAACGCCATCTCGTCGATTTGTGTTGCAAACTTTCATTTTCTTTCCAGACATGCTGTCTAAAATATTCTGTTACCAACCAGATCTGAATCTCAGGCAGATATGATGGCTGGAACTTTTCCAAGATCTATGAGGTAGGCTCTAGCAAGGTTGATGTTTTGGCCGACACACCTAGCCGGAAGATCTATTATTGTAGCATCTTGACCGATTAAATTTACCATCTTCTCCATGAGGATGTTGTGCAACTTATTCTAGAAGTTGTTCCTTATGGATCCTTTGTCTTCCCAAAGTCCGACCTATACTTGATGGCCACGTTAATGCTTTAAGTATGACTATGGTATGTAGAACATCAAGGAGGACATTAGAAGCGGAGTGCTAAATGTCTCTCGGTTGATCATCCAGATTTTGTTCCCTTGGCCTCGCCAGGGTGAAATCTGAGCAAGTGTTGTCCTCCTTTGCATCTGCATTGTCCGTCACTATTCATCATGGTAGTATGATGTGTTGCCAGGATCCCCGACACGGATGTTGGTAAGACTTTGATGAGTATGGAAATGCTCAAGTTCTTGAGAGCATGTTCACGCACAAGGATATATCCTCGGTACCAATTGAAATGTGCTTTCCGTTTGCCGAGTTGTTCTATAATCATAGTATCCTTCCCGATCTGAGTATGCCATTCTGACGAACTCCTTCAAACGATCATTTGTGAACTGCCTTAGACTGGTATATAGAGTTTCAATGATCCTTGTATCAAAATTAATTCTTTTTGCCACTTCAAAGGATAAATCTACGAGTCACCTTCCCTGAGGTGCCCCATTACGGAATCATGGCAATTTTTCCTCGCTAATTTGAAAACCTCATCAATTGTTTCTTCCGTCCTTTTAAGGGGTGTTTTGCCCCTCAGCTCAAGAGATGTTCAACGTCTCATTCCGTAAGTTGATCTTGAGTGTTCGATCTTCGAGGAGTTTGTTTTCTTTAGAGTTTTCTTTTGTCGTCCTCAAGTTGGATAAAGATCTCGAAAGTGAAGACGTCAAGATCAATTTGCAGCAATGAATCAACATCTTCGAGAAGGGCAAATGGATCATGAGGATTGTGATAGTTTTGTGACCCCCCCTTCATCTTACCCTACGCTTGAATCTCGGGACGAGATTCTTGTTTAGTGGGGGTGAGTTGTAACATCCCTAGCTTCTGGCTATGCCTAGTGCTAGCCTTTGGTGATGCATCATGTTTACTTTTCACATAAAATTGAAATGGGGATTGCCTAAACCCTAGCATCAAAGGAAATCACTAGGTTCAACTAAAATATTCTCAGTGAATCCAAATGGCTTTCAAAAATGTTCGTCATTTCTGGAAAATGTTAGAAACAATAGCAAGAGGTGTTGCACATTTTTCCATGTCGTATTTGGGCTCTGAACTAAATCATATAGTATTTGCAATTGGGCATTTAAATGCTATATACTATTTTAAGTGCTCAATTAATTCTAAACTTAAGTGAGGGCTGTTAGGAATAATCCAAACAGAGCCCACAATTATCTTTAGGATTTTTGAAAATGTTCTGGTATTTTTAATAAAGCCCAGAAGTTACAGAGAAATAGAAAAACTTTAACAAAAGAGAGAGAGAGAATACTTGTGCAACTTACCTGGCACCCACGAACCAGCCCAGCTCCCCCATGTTGGTCCAGCGCTGTGCGGCCCAGCCCACTGGCCGCCCCCCCCCTCCCGTCGCCTTCCTCCTCGCGCCAGTAGGCACAGGCGCGTGGCCGACGCACGCCGGCGCACGCCCGGCCACCTCCTGCTTGCCGTTTTGCCTGGCTTCTTCAGGAGACGCCACACACCCCCCTGGAATCCCCTCGACCTCTCCCCATGCTTCTCCCATCCTCTGTCTCTCCCATGCGCAGCCGCCCGAAACCGTCGTCGCACCGCTCGCCGTTCCCGCGGCCACCGGCCACCCCACACCTCACCGACGCGCCCGAGAGCTCCGCCTCGACGTCCTTGTCCTCTGCACCGAGCCAAGCAACGCTGGAAGCCCTAGAACACCGCTATCGCCGTCCTCTTCAACATCGGTCCGCCAAGATCGCCGGCGACCGTGCACCTGCTCCGTTGCCTCCCCGAGCTTCCCGAGACCACCGCTGCACTCCCCGTGAGCTTCTCCTTCGAACCCCTCTTCCCCCTTGCTCGTTTGCGCCGTGTAGTCGCCGCCCTCTTCGAGCCCGATAGCATCTCACCGCCGGCCATGGCGTAGCCGTGGCCACAGCCGCGCAAGCTCGCAACCGAGCGCTTCACCGCACTTGCCGTGTCCCTAGGAGCCCGCAGCACTGCTCCGCACCTCCTGCCGTGCCTCCTAGCGACGACCCCGAGCTCGCCCGAGCTCCGGCAGCCGCCAACATCATCGCCGGCATTTTTTCCGACCACCCCGAGCCCAAACACCACCACCACTCGACGCGGCAGCCCCCCCAGCTTCACGTAGATGCTCCCCGCGCGCAAAATAGGGCCCTGCAGCGAAATCCCGACTCCCTCCGCCGCGGATTTGGTCGCCGGTGGCTAAACGCCGGTAGCTGACGTGGCCGTCATTAGCGGTTAAACACCCCACTAACCAACCCACCTAGCTCACTAACACCTGGGCCCCACGACCTAAATAATCTAGGTTTTATTTCTGTTTAGATTAGTTTATAATCACACGGGACCCACCAGTCAGAGTTGACTGTGCTGACGTGGCTGTTGACCAAGCCCCACCTGTCATTGACACTAAACAGCACTGTGTCGCTGACCAGTGGACCCCACTGGTCAGGTTTGACCTAGACCGCAGCTGTTGGCCTGCTGACATCACAGTGATGTCATGCTGACGCAGTAAATCATTTATTGGATTTATTATTTTACAGGAAATTCCAAAAAATAACCAAAACTTCTAAAAATCATAGAAAATCAACTGTTGCTCCAAATTAAACAAATTATATATGAAAAATGATCAGAAAAATCCAATCTATCCATCTGTACCATTTTCATGCATATTAGAGCAACTTATAGCTGTTGTTTAGCCCAAGTCATATAAATGGCATTTAAACCCTCACATATGGAGTTTGAATTTGAATCTTGGATTCAAACCAACTCCATTTAACCTGTTGCTAGATGCATTAGCTCAAACCACAGCATATTGCCATGTCATGATCATGCATCATATTGTGCATTGCATTGATTGTGTTTCTTATTTGTTTGTCGGTGCTTGTCCCCTCTCAGTAGACGTGTACCGACGATGTGATCGATGACGCCGATGAAGAACTATATTATCTTTAGAAGTGCCAGGCAAGCAAAACCCCCTTGTTCATTTTGATACAATCCCACTCTCTCGCTCCTGCTCTCTTTTACTACATTAGGACAACAACGATTCATCTGTTACTTGCTGCGGTAGCTGAACCCCTTTATCCTCTGCATGACCTGTCATTGCACAGTAAATAGATGAAACCCACTAGCATGAGTAGGAGTTGTTTGAGCCATGTTGTGCCTACTCATTCATGCTTGTTTGTCATGCCTACTACTGCTTAGAGTTGAGTCAGGTCTGATTCATCGGGGATGAATCAAAGGTGTGTGAACATGTCCTACTGTGTGTGAGCTAAGTGTGTGAACATGATTTGGTAAAGGTAGCGGTGAGAGGCCATGTAGGAGTACATGGTGGGTTGTCTCATTGAAGCCGTCCTTAGGAACTGAGTTCTGTGTTTGTGATCCATGATTCAGCTACTACCATGCATTGGGTCCTGAAATATGACCCTGCTCGACTTCTTAACCACCCTAGTCCTCTGTCCAGGAGTTGCAAGTAGTTTCTGGTGTTTGTAGTATGCTGGAGGCCATGCGCATCACTGACCGGAGGGGTGGGCTGTGATGCGGTAGGCACGTGGCCGGGTATACCGGGCGCCCGTTTGGTGTCACGGAACCCTGTACACATCGTTCGGGGCCGTATGTGGAAACCTCGGCCGGACTCCCTGTAGATGGAACCTGAATAGGCGATAAACCTGGACTAGAGACTTGAGTGTTTAGGTAGGTCGTGGTCTACACCCACGTCGGCTTTCGCTTGAAGTCTGCCGAGCACATGTCGTGTGCAGCTAAGTGGTGGAAACATGCATGAAGAAGTACACCCCTGCAGGGTTATAAATGATCTATTCGAATAGCCGTGTCCGCGGAAAAGGACTTCTGGGTTGCCTATAACAGTTCATAGACAAGTGAAAGTGGATACCCTAAAATACGCAAGATAAGCGTGAGTGCTATGGATGGCGTTCTCGTAGGGAGACGGGAGCGGATCCATAGTGGTGTATTGATATGGTGAATATGTGGACTCGTGTGCACCACCTCAAAAGAGTTACTTGCAGTCGTAGTTCAGGATAGCCACTGAGTCAAAGCTGGCTTGCTACAGTTAAACCCCACCATCCCTTTTTTGATAATGATGCATATGTAGCTAGATCTGATGTAAGTCTTGCTGGGTACATTTGTACTCACGTTTGCCTATTTTATGTTTTTGTAGAGAGACGTCAGTCTCGCTAGTAGTTCCGCGTGGTCTTCGATGTTTAGCTTGTTACCTCAGCTACGATCTTGTGCCCTCGGCAGGATCTGGTAGATATTCAGGCTTCTCAGCCTTTTTCATTTGTAGATGTTTGTACTGAGACATGTTAAGCTTCCGCTTGTGCTTTGACTTGTATGCTCTGAGTGTTGGGTCATGAGACCCATGTTTGTAATATCTCGCTCCTCGGAGCCTAATGAATAAAATACTTGAGTTGTAGAGTCATGTTGTGATGCCATGTTGTATTTGCACATATCGAGCATATTGTGTGTATGTTATTGAAATGCTTGGTATGTGTGGGATCTGACTATCTAGTTGTTTATCCTTAGTAGCCTTTCTTACCGGGAAATGTTTCCTAGTGTTTCCACTGAGCCATGGTAGCTTGCTACTGCTCCGGAACACTTAGGCTGGTCGGCATGTGTCCTTCTTTGTTCCTGTGTCTGTCCCTTCGGGGAAATGTCACGCGATGAATACCGGAGTCCTGTTAGCCCGCTACAGCCTTGTTCATCGGAGTCCTGCTAGCCCAGTGCTACAGCCTGGATTCACTCACTGATGACCGACACGTTCGATGCTGGGTCATGGATGCCTGTCCCTGTAAGTTTGTGCCACTTTGGGTTTACGACTAGCCATGTCAGCCCGGGCTTCTTATCATATGGATGCTAGCGACACTATCATATACATGTGCCAAAAGGCGCAGACGGTCCCGGGCAAAGGTAAGGCGACACCCATGGGAATACCGTGCGTGGGGCCGCAAAGTGATATGAGGTGTTACATGCTAGATCGATGTGGCATTGAGTCGGGGTCCTGGCAAGTATCTATAAAACCTGGAGTTGGTTTATTATCTCCTGGCGTTTGGATCTTTTGCAAAGGCCTTTTTTGTAACCCTTCAGATTCGAACATAGTTGTCTTCCCCTTGCATGCCTTGTATAGAAGAATGGTGCTTTAATTATAAAACATGCTATAGCAGAGAGATGGAATAGGTACTGTCGTGGAATTAACACGTCAGATGTCCTTAGTGTGAGGACTTAGTCGTGAGGCCAACGCATCTATGTGGTAGCTTGAGAGGGGTTGAGCGGAATCGAGAAACACAACACACAAGACAAAGATTTAGATAGCTTCGGGCCCCGGGAAACATCATCCGGTAACAACCCTACATGTTGTTTGAGGCTAGATCTCATTATCATCACGAGGGAGTCGCCGTAAACCGGCTCTCCTCTAGTTGTGTCTAGCCCTAGAGATTGTTGTTTGCTTGTCCCCCTTTGAGGAGCCCTGCCCCTCCTTATATATGTTGAAGGGGCGGGTTACACGTGGAGTCCAACTCGGACTTTAACTTAAACTATTTTGACTTCCCTTCCTAGGCTTCTTAACATCTGTCGGTTTAACATTGTCTGCCGGTTTCACATTGTCTACTGGTTTTAACATTGTCTGTCGGTTTAACACTCGCCAGTTTACCGTCTGTCTTAGCCATCTGTCTTATCTTTCTGCCGGTTTACCACCAGCCGGTTTACCGTCTATCTTAGCCATTTGTCTTGACTCTCCGTCGGTTTGCCAAGTCCCAGCCGGTTTACAACTCCAGCCGGGTCATACCGCTTGTATATCCCCGACATTAGCCCCCAGTTTAATTTGGATTTATCCATGTTAAACTGACTCTGATCATCCTCAAGTCCTTGTCACTTCCTTCTTCTAGAAAATCCTGTTTAATAGGCCAGCTTCATAATCAACTTGCTGACATTGGTTTCTCATATAAAATATATTGTGAGGAATAACTCCTTTGATTCAGCTCTCAGTGCTTAAAAACAATATTGGTCCTTGAAATACTCATCTGATCTTCAGCCGGTTTAAGAATGTAAAATTTGCCGGTTTATCATTGCCAAGATCACCGGTTTATAAATATTGATAGCACCGGGTCATACTTGTAGTTAACATCCAGCTTGAAAAATATACCTCTTATATGCCTATCACTTGTAGGCCCCAAGTCTTAAGAAGGTAGCATAGCAACAGCTTAAGACTTGCTTCAATATAAATATCACAATCTTGAAGAAATCCAGGTTGTTCATCTCAATCACTAGTCAGAATTGAGTATTCCACATATGTAGCCCCCCAAGTGCCAGGTTGTCATGCTTGCAGCAACCTGGGACTTGTAACTTCCTGATGCTCATAAAAACTTCAACCAGTGTAGCCCCCAAGGGTCGGGTCATTATGCAATAATGAGCAGGGACTTTGTAAATATAATCATGTAAACTTTAACAGCAACGGTGTAGCCCCCAAGGGCCGACTCAATAAGATAATATTGAGCTGGGACTTGATATATACTTCAATAAAAATAACATCATACGATGTAACCCCCATCATGGGGCTTGAATCCATGTCCACAAGGTTAAGAGCCTTGTGCTTTACCAACTGAGCAGTGGACAATGTAATGGATAAAAAACTTTGTACCTTGAATTGTTGACAGAAGCAATTGGTAGCCCCCAAGGGCCGGCTCATTATGGTGTGATGAGTCGGGTCTTCAATAAGGTGAGCAAATAATGACTTTGCATTAGCCCCCAAGTGTCATGGTGCATGCTTGCAGCGACATGAGACTTGCATATTTGATGTAATCTCAACTTAAATAATGTAGCCCCCAAGTGCTGGGTTGTAAGCCTGCAGCAACCTGGGACTATTCCTTCAATTGTAGAATAAATCATATCTATTGATAATATGATAGCTATTGCGCTAAAGCGACTTTGAAAACCTTAATCATAATACTGATCATTGATAACCATAATAAAAATCCAGCCATGTTGGATATTTGAATAATATACCCAATGATTTATAAGCGCAAGATTCCAATGGCGCAATCCAAATATATACTGGCGACTTATAGTCCCAAGCCAGACCGGGTCAATAAACACCGGATTATAAGTGATTATGTACTGACAACTTGTAGTTGAAAGTCGAGCCGGGTTAATTTGATGACTGATAGTCATGCCGGATCAATAGACACCGGTTCAACATAAAATTTATCAAAAGAGAAAAAATGTTGACAGGCAAATAAAACCGTGTAGTCGAGGCTTTTCAAGGGCTGCCAGGCCCAAATTCGAGGCTTTTCATGGGCTGCCAGGCCGCTGAGTTGAACCATTTAACAAAGCCTTTTAAGATGGACCTCCAACTAACCAATCACCGTTTTAACTTTGACAAGTTCAGGGTCTCAATGAGAGTAACTGCCAAACGTTCGGAGGGTCATGCCAGGATTATCTGGATAGGAGTGTCTTACTTGATGAAGGCAGGTTAACCCGGGGTTTTAGGTGAATACACTAGGCTTCCAAGCCGTGGGTCGATACCCAGCTACAAGGGTCCTTTCAAACTCCTTGGTATTTGACACAAGGAGCCCCCAAGTAACGTGATGAGCTGTAATCATTGGGTGCCTATGTTTGAGCTATGCATAGCAACAAGACTCTCTTTGGCCCCTTGGGTGTGAAGCTCCCAACCTTTGTTGTGGCGTGATAGCCGGATTAATGGACAGAACTCCGCTTTGTCAGTTGAAGCCCCCATGTAACCAATAATATGATAAGCCAATACGGCGGGATACCCATGTTTGAACCGCGCATCATGGCAACAAGTCCTCTTTGGTAACCTTTAACTTTTCTGAGAACTCGAACTTGCGAGAAATGAATTCTTTTTGAGCCGGAATTTTGAAACGGATATTGACAGCTTCAGAGATTTGTGGGAGATAGATTTTCCCTTGAACCAGATTGCAAACCGGATATTTGGAGAGCTTCAACGCTTTATGAGAGAGAGAATTCTCTTGAATCGGATATTGAACCGGAATCCTTTCTGATGACCCGGAACTTTTTCATTGAGCCGGGATTTTGTCATATACTTTTTGAGCCGTAAATTCTCTGACGGCCTTTAAATTTTCATCAATATAGCAGTAGCCTCCGGGACCGGGTTATCTTTCCCTTCAACATCCTGGGGCACTTGAATTTGTTGAAACTGGCAAGACTTGATCATAACAGAAGGTATATATCATTGTAGCCCCCGAGTCTTAAGATGACTCAAGGAGTTGTCTTGAGACTCTCCGTACTTGACCATAGTAGAAGGTATATATCGTTGGTGTTGATGGCATTGATGTGAATCCACATAAAATTGAGGTGACTGCAGCGGGTTACAGATGATCCCGTATGAGCCGTGTCAGCAACTCGGCCAATGGTTCCTTTCAACTGGTGTTTTGAAGCTCACCAAACCATAGTGGCGGCGACTTGTGCGCCTGCCCATTGAACCACCTAGTGCAGACGGCGGTTGATAGTATATGATAATTTGCCCCCATTTTGTTGAAAGAAAAACCGGGCTACCCAAGCTGTGACTTGCTCATACTCAATAAATAGCTTGAGTGCAGCCGCGGGAGCGGTGGCGTAAGCACTTCCGTTGAACACGGCAGCATGGTTAGTGTAAAATGACAATGCAATGCACTCCATATCCGCGATATAACTCCACTTCGATGGTGAATAATTGGTCTGACGTATTTGGATGACAGATGATCTTGTCGTCTTTGCCATGAACATGGAAAAAATATTTAAAGGAGAATAATTGTTCTAGGAAGAATTTTAAACTACATTGACAAAATAAATAAGGTGGATAGCACCTGATCTTTTCCTGGTACGTCGAACTAGTCATATATGCTGATGGTGGAATGCAGAGGCCACAGCGGCCCAGAACAGACCCACCGAGTCACATTTTCTTTTCAAACCGGCCCCCACTTTTTTTACACGGGCCAGTGACCCGGCGTGGAGTCACACATGCGTTGTGGTGAAAAAGAGCCGCAACAGAGGCTTCTGAGACCGACGGCGTTGACTTGAAGGTGGAGGCTAGCAGGAGCAACCCGGCACCCGCCGGAACGGTGCGGGTTGTGACCATGGCGATCCAGAGGTGTGGGGCGGTCCTCGACAGCTGCACGACGTGGGGCAATTCTCCGGCCGAGGCGGACGGCAGAGGCGAGGCCGAACGGGGGCAGCCTTGGGCGAGGCGCAACGGCGGTTTCATTCGCCCGCAACGGCGATTTGGCGAAGTAGACCAGTGAGCCGGCGGTGGGTCGATGGCCAAGGAGGCCGAGACCACGGAGGCGTCCCGGCGGGTGAGTCGTAGCGACAGCTGCGATGATGGAGGTAACTCGGCGGGCTGCAGACCATAACGGCGGGTCGCCCTTGCCTGACAGCGTGAGGCCGTGGTGGGTTAACGACGATGAGGCCGACGGGGCTCTGGCCTGGTCACTCCTCCGGCGAGGGCAGAGCACAGGGGTCCGACGGGTGTCGGTCCATGGTGAGGCGGCAGCACGACGGAGGAGGCTGGAGGTGGAGCAGCAGCGGCGACAGGGAGGCGCGGCCATGGGATCGATCACGGGCATTCTCCTGGCACTGGATGTATGCGTGTGTGTGGTGATTTAATACACAGGTAGTTTCGAAGTCAGAGCAGAGGTGAAGACCTTGGTGGCCACGGCGGTTTGAGGCAGTGGAGGTGAAGACTGCGGCGGGTTGGGAAAATCCATGGCGGCCCAGTGGTGATTCAGACAGAGGTGAGGCGCGATTGGATCCGGTGTCGGGTTGGGGAAGCGCGGCTCCGGGTTGGTGATGGCGCGACTGAAGCCTGGTTGCGGGGACGACGTCGGGGGCGCTCCAGTGGCGTTTGAGGGAAACCCATGATGACTCGGGGCGGCTCGGTGACACCACTCGGCGGCGGAGAGGAGAAGCAAAGCGGCACCAGGAGGTGATTTGGTGGTGGCGAACCGACCCACAAGCAGCGGGGCAAGTCCGTGGCGATCCGGTAGTGGCTCAAGCAGAGGTGAGCCGGCGACGGCGACTCGTTGAGGCGTGCGGCTGAAGACACAGTGAGCCACAACAATGGCGGGTTGGTGTCGCGGGACCAGCGATGCGGCGAGTGCGACAGCTCCACTGCTGCAGTTTGAAACGGGCGGTTCTCCAGCGAGGCGTGGCGACTTGGTACAGATACATGCGAGGCGGGTCGGATTGGCGAGTTTTCTCTTTCTCCGGGTCATGGACTAGCAGTGAACCGGCGACTTAGGTGATGCAGGTCAGCGGGGAAACTCGAGGAAGTTGAAGGCGAGGCCAAGGTGACCTGGCTAGGCGGTGCTGGCGAAGGAACGGCGCACCGGCCATAGATGAAGCACGGCCGCGAGGGCGAAACAAGCTAGACCGGTCGGTTTGTTGGAAACACCAATATCCGGCAGCACCATCTTGACTCAAATTTCTTGATCCTATCAAGCCGTGTCCAATTTCAGAAGCAAGTGCTAACACGAGTCATTGGAGGAGGCGATGATCTTAGGACTCGACGTCAGAGGCGTCGCTTTGGAAGCCAACCACGGTGTAAGTGGTGCGACAAGGCCGGCCATGGTAGAAGATGCCAACAATGGGTGCAGGCAGAGGCGGTCGAAGATATAGGTGAGGTGTGACGGCGACTCATATGTGGCTCGCGGGCGGGCCACGGAGAGCCGGTGAGGCAGGAGGTGACTCGCCGGCAACATCCAACTTTAACGGCAGCTCAAAGGCTGCAGAAGCGGCTCACGGAGGCTGGGCGGCTCATAGGTGCAATGGAGGAGACCCGGCGCGGCCGGGTAATGGGCAGTAGTGATTCGACCGAATACAGGAGGTGGCCAGTACATGCACGAGGACTCCAGTAGAAGCAGGACAGTTTGTCGAGGCTAAAGCTCGCAGGGCGGTTTGGCAGGTGCCGCGAGGCGAATCCACAGTGCGGAGAACTCGCAACAGTGAGTGGAGGGATCCAACACCACAACAAGGGCACGCGCCCGGCAAGGAAAATTGAAAAGGCTAGGGTGGCTCATCCGCGGTGGCTCCAGACCAACTTGGAGCAGACCAGGTGACGGTAGGTTGAGGCGGTGGCGTGGATGCAAAGGATCTTCACAGGCGTGCATCCGCACCCAACAGCGACAGGGCTGGTTTAATCCGGCGGGTCGACGAGGTGCGTTCGCGGCAGCGGCGAGTTGGAGAGGCGCGGCCATGACCGGTTTAGCGTGAGCACGCATAGCAAGAGGAGGTGGGAACCGAACTGGGGCGACCCGCCAGCGACTTGGCGAAGGCGACTCACGGCGACCGTTCTAAGGCGCAGTTGCAACTGCGGATGGCGGTTTAGCTGGGCCGCGTGAATCCGCAGTTTTGGCGAGACAGCTGATGTTTGAGTCAAAAAGCCGCGGACGACCAGGCGATCACTCGGATTGGCGTCAGATTGCCGCTGTTCACGAAGCATAGAATCCGTGGTGATTTAAGGCCCGAGGCGCGGCGGGTCAAGGTGTAGCCACAGCTGCCATAGAGGCAGAGACCATGGAGGTTTCAGACTGGAATCCTTCTCCGTGTTGTAGTTACTTTGACCAAAGTCAACTGGATTGGATGGTTAGCGATCGTTGCACTGAGACCCTGCGGCGATGGATCAAATCTTTCTCAGTGCTTTGTTTCCTTTTTCTTGTCTTTTTCCTTTGCTATCAATGGTTGAACGGCGACTCCAAACGTACCAGCTTTGGCGAGTTATCAATTAGGACTTGCCATGCCAGCGAAAATAAGCTATAGCAGAAAACGTTGGTGTCGGCGACTTATGGTGGTGCCCAGGCACAACTCTAATTTCCTCTTGAACTTTAAACTTTACCGATCTTGAAGCTGATGCAAACTGCTCATAAAAAATCCTTTCAAACTGGCTCTTCTTCATCGGTAAACTTACAACTCCTCGATCACTGGGAGAAATCCCTTCAAGAACTCAACACCATCGTGCGCAGGCCCCACGGTGGGCGCCAACTATCATGGAATTAACACGTCAGATGTCCTTAGTGTGAGAACTTAGTCGTGAGGCCAACGCATCTATGTGGTAGCTTGAGAGGGGTTGAGCGGAATCGAGAAACACAACACACAAGACAAAGATTTAGATAGCTTCGGGCCCCGGGAAACATCATCCGGTAACAACCCTACATGTTGTTTGAGGCTAGATCTCATTATCATCACGAGGGAGTCGCCGTAAACCGGCTCTCCTCTAGTTGTGTCTAGCCCTAGAGATTGTTGTTTGCTTGTCCCCCTTTGAGGAGCCCTGCCCCTCCTTATATATGTTGAAGGGGCGGGTTACACGTGGAGTCCAACTCGGACTTTAACTTAAACTATTTTGACTTCCCTTCCTAGGCTTCTTAACATCTGTCGGTTTAACATTGTCTGCCGGTTTCACATTGTCTACTGGTTTTAACATTGTCTGTCGGTTTAACACTCGCCAGTTTACCGTCTGTCTTAGCCATCTGTCTTATCTTTCTGCCGGTTTACCACCAGCTGGTTTACCGTCTGTCTTAGCCATCTGTCTTGACTCTCCGTCGGTTTGCCATCCACCGGTTTACCAAGTCCCAGCCGGTTTACAACTCCAGCCGGGTCATACCGCGGGGTATATCCCCGACAGGTACTGAAGAATAGAAAGTCATGACATATTGACATGTATTCCCTCCATCTGAAAAAATGGATGGGTCTAGGTATATTTCAGTTCTAGATACATCCTTTTTTATCCATTTCGGCAACATGTAATCCGGACGTAGGGAGTATGGTGTAAGAGCTAGGGATACGACAGGACAACACAGTAAAAAAACACTAGTTGAATGTAAAATTGTATGCTAGCGGAATACATACAGAAAAAACTAAGGCAACATACACGTGTATGATTGGGAAACTAAGATGGCATTGCAACAGAGCACTAGAACAACACTTCAATGTAAAAAAACATGGTATGGTAGACAGATGAAGTACATACTGATGAATAACAATGCATAAGATATTCAAAAGCATGGTGTCCAAATTAAGCGAATGGCATTGCGATAGAGTAGAATGACAGTACTTGAATTTGAAAACATGTTATCATGAATGGAATAGGTACTGAAAAACAGGAAGGCATGACATATTTACATGCATGATCAGTATGCTAAGCACATGGTATTGTAACAGAGTAGATACACTCCAGGACATTATATGCATGTTGTACCCATATCACGGGCCAAGTTAGAGCAAGAACCTTGTGGGGTGAAGAGAATTCATCCACTTCAATGTAAAAAAACATGGTATGGTAGACAGATGAAGTACATACTGATGAATAACAATGCATAAGATATTCAAAAGCATGGTGTCCAAATTAAGCGAATGGCATTGCGATAGAGTAGAATGACAGTACTTGAATTTGAAAACATGTTATCATGAATGGAATAGGTACTGAAAAACAGGAAGGCATGACATATTTACATGCATGATCAGTATGCTAAGCACATGGTATTGCAACAGAGTAGATACACTCCAGGACATTATATGCATGTTGTACCCATATCACGGGCCAAGTTAGAGCAAGAACCTTGTGGGGTGAAGAGAATTCATCATCTTTCTACAAGTCTTCTGAAGAACTGCCTTTACATGTTCCATCATATTGGGTATCATTGACATCAAGTTTATTGGCCTTTACATTGCTCCGTGAGGTTCTTATGGATATATCAGTGTGTGCAATTATATCTGACATGCATGGAAGACAACTGTTAGTTAGATTTATGTAATGAGTGCCTGTAGGAGACGACATAAATAGTAGGACTGGGGTTAACTAGCAGCAACAGGTCTCAAAAACTAAAGGGAGAACACAGATGAAAGCTACAAAATATGTATCGTTTGTACTCGAGATTAACTAGATGGCACACAAAAGTATTAAAGAACAACATAGGTTATACCAGAAGTGGTATAATACTATAATCACCAGCCTGTGGGATAGCATTGGCTGATGGATGATAACTATGGAACATCGTTACCTAAAGAACAAGTATTTTAGCTGAACTATGGAACTGCGTTAACTCCTGAACTAGACCAGCAGCCTAGGAGCTCCGCCGCCTCGAGGAGTGTTGCTTCCAATTGGGAATCGATTGGCCCAGAATAAAAATTCAGACAACTGACGCCTAAATAAAGTGATTTGAGATGAGGGTGCGACCTATCTGGAGGCATGGTGAAGTAGGCAGGTCCAGCTGTCGAGTCGGTGAGGCCGGCGCGATTGCGGTGGCGACCGGCGGCAGGGAAACAGCAACGTCGCGACGGTCGACGGCTACGGGGAAGCAGCACCAGGACTCTGGACGGATCCGAAGTTGGAGCCGCTCAGGTGCCGTGAACAACGGCGGGGGTGAATCGGCTCCGGTACGGTTCACGCGGCCGTCGTCGAGGCAGCTTCAGCAGCACGGAGTAAGAGGCACACGGCCCAGTGCACGACGGCAAATGGACAGCGTCTCCGGGATTAGGGAGGAGGCGGCTATGAAATTGGTGCGGTGGGGGTGCCATGGAGGAGGGGCTGAGGTTTCGTGGCTCGGGAGAAGGGAGCTTCCGCGGAGAAGGTGATTTGGCGCCCACGAGGTATGAATGGGTGGGATTGGGAGGGGAGTGGAACCATGTCTTACAGATGCATTTGTCTGAAATGTGAGGGGGAGTTACAGTTCTACCCCTGCCTTTAGGCTTCTCGGCTTGGGTCTGTGTACTGAGGGTCGGGGATAGTAGAGTAACTTTGCTTCTCCCCAAATAGTGGGCGGGAGCGATTTCGGGCGAGGAGGGCGTTGTTTGAAATATAGTGGGTGCGAGCAATTTCGGGCGAGGAGAGTGTGTTTTGAAATAGTGGGCACGAGCTATTTCGGGCGAGGAGAGCGTGTTTTGCCGACCATGGTTTATGAATTATTCGGCACATGTCATTTCGGCCGAGGAGAAGGCGCGCTTGGATGAAGTTACGAACCTACCCTCGATGTACAACGGGCCAATTGATGCGTGTCCCACATAGGACGGTAATTTCGCATCTCCCACTTATTTGCTCAGCGAATTCCACCGAGCAGAGGATGTTTAACGGTTCGTTCAAATTTTGGGAGAACGAGCATCCACGTCTACCTTACCAAGTCGATTCGAATAAATTTTGAAATATTAGCATGCCACTTCTTTTTTAGATGGAGAGATGATGCTCGGGAGTAATGTGTTTTTACATGCTCGTTGCTAGCGATTTACTATATGACAAATAGTTGACCCACTCAAAAATGGGAATCAAACCCAAAATGAAATATCTTGATTCAATGAAATAGCTCGTTCACTAGGTCAAAATAGTGAACTAAATCCAAAATTGAACACCTCAATCGAGTAGCATGTTATACGGTATTATAGTACTCCATGAACATGTTGAAAGTCAAATTAATGAACTTGTTTGATATACGCATATATCCGTTCATGTGTGGATTGCACACATGTTCTCCAATTTAAATATTTGAATGCAAGTTTATATCAAAACATGGTTTATATCAGTATTTGATGCATAAAACGCGACCTCCCCTTCTCCTGGAATCCTGCTCTCTCTCTCTCTCTCTCTCTCTCTCTCTCTCTCTCCGACAATCTTCAATTCTATCGCACGCATCCAACACACAAACCTTGTTGGTCCCTCTCCCTTTCTCTCCATCTCTCTCTCTCACTTTGTGTGTGTGTGGGGGGGGGGGGTCTTTCTAGTTCGCACGCATATATACTCCATCTATAGGTCTCTCTCGCACACTATGTATGATACTCTAGTCCAAGCTAGATATCTTGGGTGCACTCATCGTACGCACACAAATTCCTTGGCCCGTTGCCCATAACTCTCTCACGCACCGCTCTGTCATCTCGGAGCTCTTCCCCCTCTCTCTCAAACTCTCCATCTACCTGGGTCACACATACACATGCATATCTCACTCACACTCGATAGGCCCATCTAAAACTCTATCTCTCTCCCTCATTCTCTCTCCATCTCACACGCACACACAAAATCTCATGCCTAGCTAGCCAAGTATGATGGTCTCTCACTCAATTATAGGCACACGCAGTCCCCCCCTATATGTATATGACTAGCTAATCTTAGTCTCCATCACAAACATGTGCATGGTCTATCTCGATTTCTCTCGGGGCATCTTTCTATCGCGCACGCACCTCCCTCGATCTCCCACCCATATAGTCCCCTCACAATCTCGAGGGGATCTCTCTATGAAAAACACACCCTCTCTCCCTCCCCATGCACCATGTTCTCCATGTGTCCCTCTCGACCTTTGTTCCTTGTTGGCCAGACCTCTATTGGACATGTGTTATAGGGGTGTCTCTCTCTGTTGCAAACAATCACACACTAGCTATCTTCGTGTATCTCCTTGCTGCACTTTTCTATCTCAGAGATGCATGCGTGATATGTTCGCATAAGAAACGAAAAAACACACTCTCTCTCTAATTTATCATTTGTTGTCACTTTCTCTTTCACACACATACTCTCTTTGCACACTTACTCATTCTCCTTCACACACACTTGATCTCTCTCGACTTAGGCACTCTCCTCGGTCCATAGCATATAGATTTATTAAAAAGTCAAACATCACAAAGTTTGACCATGTACGTGGAGAAAAACAATTACAGCTAGAACGGCAAACATATACCATTAGATTCACCATGAGATGTAGTTTCGTATGATGTATCTTTGGTATTGTAGATATAAATAACATTTGCGTAAACCTGATCAAAGTTTCCAAGTTTGACTTCTAAAAAATTTACATGCACTGCATTATCGAGCGGATGGAATATCTCTTTCCCCCTCTCAGCTATCTGACACACCACTCAGCCTTATTGGGGCTCCTCAATCTCTCTCAAACTTTATATCTCCCTGGTTCACACATACACATGTCTCGCTCGCTCTATACATATAGACCCATCCAACACTCTCCGCCCTTGTTCTCTCTCCATGTGACACGCACCCCCCTAAGTACCATAATCCCTCACTCCATCATAGGCGCAAGCACTCCCCCCCTAAGTATGATTATCTCTCACTAGCCATCAGGAACACACGTATTGTATCCTTCCATCCATACGTCTATCTCAATATCTCTCGGGGCATCTTCTATCGTGCACACACCTTGTCACTCGATCTCCCACCCATGTAGTCCCATCACGATCTCCAGGGGATCTCTCTATGACAAACATACACTCTCTCCTCCCCATGTCTGCATTTTCTCCGTATGTCTCTCTCGACCTCTCTCCCTTGTTTGTCAGACCCCTCTTGGCCACGTGCTAGGGGTCTTGCTCTCTCGGTTGCAAATAACCACACACTATCTCCTCACCTTGCTTCTGTTGTTGAAGATGCATGTGTGATGTGTTTGCATAAGACACACATGCTTTTTCTCTACTTTTATCGTGTGTTGTCCATGTCTCTTTCACACACGCACACACACTTTTTTCACTCACTCTTTCTATTTGACTCTCTCTCTCTCTCTAGTTAGGGACTCTCTCACATCCATAAGCATATGGATGTTTTGAAAAGTCAAACCTCAGAAAAGTTTGACCAGGTGTATGTGGAGAAAAACATTTACATCTGGAACAATCATTAGATTCATCACAACATGTACTTACTTCATACTATCATTTATCTTTGGTATTGTAGATATAATTAATTTCTTTATAAACTTGGACAAAGTTTCAAAAGTTTGACTTTAAAAAAATGTTGGAACTACATTATCGAACAGAGGGAGTAGCTCTTTCTCTCTCTCTTTGCTATCTCTCACGGGCCTCCCCTCTCACTCGAACTCTCTATATCGACGGATTATATGCTCACTATGTCAGCGTATAGCCCCGTATATTGCTTAGTTGACTGGTCAACCAGTCCACATGCTGCCTTGTCAGCTCGTGTTATGTATCTTTGTGTGCTGGCCCATGTGGCAGTGGGTGAAAATAAGTAAACTAGAGGCCCATCTGACACGCAGTGAAGTAAAGAAAGTTGAAACCACTCGGGGTAGCACCCCGCACGCTAGTAAATTGAGGGCGCATTGAGGACACACTTCTTCCGCTTGAAGGACGCACTCGCACACAATTCACCACTGTGTGGCGTCGTGCACAGAAGGACGCACTCACACACACCCAGCACACAACACACACCAGCACACGTGTACACCAGCGTCGCCGCCGGTTGAGATGAATGGCGAGGCAGCCAACAAGCAGAGGCGGCTCGAGCCAAAACTGCATTCGGCGAGCCTGGACTTCATCAGCAGCCTCCCCGACGACATGTTGCTCGTCATCATCGGCCTCCTCCCCACCAAATCTGCCATGCGGATCGCCCTGCTCTCCCAGCGGTGGCGCCCCCTCTGGCGCCGCGTCCCCCTCAACCTCACCGTTGATAGCTGCCACTGCGATGGGGATTGCAAACGCATGGCCGCAGTCTCCAAGATCCTTTCATCGCACCTTGGGCCAGCCAGACGCCTTGACATCCGCATGTTCAGTACCAACTGCAAGGTCCAACCCAAGTTCGACGAGTGGTTCTTATCCCCCGCCCTAGATCAGCTCGAGGAGCTCAGCTTTGAAGCTGGACGATGTCGCTCTCTGCCGCCGTCCGCGCTCCACCTCACACCAACACTGTGCCGCGCCAGCTTCAGCTCCTGCTATCTTCCCCAGATTAATGTCATGCCCTCCCTTCTTCTCCCTCAACTTAAGCAGCTCGGCCTCTTCGACGTTGTCATCTCGAAGAAGGCTATGGAGCACCTGCTCTGCAGCTGTACTGCGCTCGAGTACCTTCATCTTGAGCAGATCCACAGGTTCATTAGCCTCCACATCGCCTTGACGAATCTCCGATGGATTTATGTGTCTTGCTGGCCCCGCAACAAGACATCAATTGGGAAGAGATCACTCCAGCTGTTCCACATTATGGTCATTGAGAATGCGCCTTTCCTTGAGAGATTGCTTGGATCGGATCTAGAAGGTCCAACAAAAATCAGGGTCATTGACGCGCCGAAATTGATAGCGTTGGTGTACTCGTTTGCCAAATTCTCCAAACTCTTTATTGTATCCGTAATCATTCAGGTACAACACTCGTCTTCTTGAAATTCACATTTTTAAATTTCTTCTTTATGTATTTACGACCGTCTTCCAGAAAATGATCCCCACAAGCTTGACCCAGTCTATGCGCATAGTGAAGATCTTGGCAATAAAATCTATCAGCCCCAATCTGGATCAAGTTGTTGGATTCCTTACATGCTTCCCGTGCACAGAGAAGCTACTCATCAAGGTGAAACTTCTTTCCTATTAGTAAATGGTAATCACAACGTAGCTCAATTTTGTCATAATTTTCCCAAATTACGATGAAAAGTGTAGTGTTCAAAACTGCATCTAGGCACTGCACCGAAAGAAATGTTTTAGTATTTTTTCTCATGTGATCACCTGCATCGTTTTTTTGTTGTACTACTATAGTAGCCTAGGCTAGTCATAGTGGAAAGTAACTTAGACTACTCCAGTAACTCTATGGTTACCCTAAGAGCAAGTACTACCTCCGTCCTGGTCTACTCTTCCTATTTTGTAGTATCAAAATTTGACCATAGATTTAACTGACAAAATGTTAATGCATGTCACTAAGAACTATATCGTTGGATTCGTATTTGAACATAATTTCAAATGGTGTAATTTTTAGTGACATGCATTGGCATTTTCTTAGGTAAATCTATGGTCAAAATTTTATACTAAATACGAGGTAGTACAAAAGTGGGCTATAACGGCCCTCCACTATGTAGGCCAAAACACGTGCCAAATTCACTTGTGATGCACTTGGCATTGATGCCCCTCCATTGCTCACCTGGTGCCCCAATCTGGATCACCTATTTTGCTCTGGTGCCAAATTAACTCATGCAATGAAAAAACACTTGCGTGGGAGAGAGAGAGAGGACTGAGGCAATAAAAAAACACTTGTTTGGGAGAGTGAGAGGTTGGTGTAGTTGGTTTGATTGATTTGTTTATACATGTAGGTCTATTTGCACAACGGTGCCAACTCTCTCACATCGCGAGAGCGGTACCAAAATCTTTTGATTTGACATCGATGCGTATTATGGGGCATACTTTTGCGAAATATGGAATCGGCCACATAGTGGAAGGCAAAAAATGCCCAAGCTCTTCATGTGCTCCTAGGTAAATGAGAGGAAACAGAAAGAGAGAGAGAGAGAGA
This sequence comes from Triticum timopheevii, assembly GCA_963921465.1. Taxonomy (NCBI): domain Eukaryota; kingdom Viridiplantae; phylum Streptophyta; class Magnoliopsida; order Poales; family Poaceae; genus Triticum; species Triticum timopheevii. Next base: position 355,586,702 of record OY997264.1, read on the forward strand.
GAGAGAGAGAGAGAGAGAGAGAGAGTGAAAAAATATCACTAGCCAGCCAACCCTATTGTATGAGCGAATGATATTGGTACCTCTTGATGACATGGCAATCTTATACAGCCAGCTGCTCTAATATGTTCTCTTCTTTTGCAGATAAAAAAAGACCCAAAAGTGACAAATGTGTTGCACTATAACAATCACATCGAATGCCTTGATCTCCATCTTACAGAAATTGATTTGATCGACTACCGAGGCAGCACATCTGAGATTAAATTGGCTAGGTTCTTTGTTCTAGAGGCAAGTGTGCTCAAGGTAATGAGGTTTCGCGTTCTCTGGCGCAACAATGAATGGCGTACTGATCACCGCAAGCGTCTAAGCCTAAATGACAAAGTCTCCGCAGAAGTTGAATTTGTTTTTGAAACATCAAGTGGCCAGAGACTCGAAAACTTATTTGCCCATTAGTGACTTGTCAGGGCGGTGGATTTTAGTTTGTACGATAATGCTGCATCCACCTAAAGTAACGAAAGTTCTTACGTAAAATTCCTAGTAATTCCCTCTTCGTAGGTGCAGCATTACTCCTAACAATTTTAATATCAGTTTGAAACTTGTAATATTGTTGTGTCCTATTCCTGCGGTTTCAAAATCATGCGAATCAAACAGGTCCTGAGTTGGTGATGATGTTGTGCCTCCCATCTTTCACCAATAGCCGTCGGATCTAGATCTGACACATACAAACCAAACTTCTCCATTTTTGCAAAACGATGCCCGCACTTGTTCCCTATTTACAAGCAACTCCTTATCTCTCACAATCAGCCTTATCTCCTCCCCACCACATCTAGAAGGCCATGGAAAAATCTGGCGCGATGGCCGGTGCAGACATTGTCCACCCCCAATCTTGGTGTTCCGTGCAATGCACGAGCAATTACGCACGGGAAATTATGTCGAACAAGGCAAGTTGTAAGCAAGCTAGCTCTACAACCATGATTATAGTGACTGCAGACGGCGACGCTGACTATTGTATGCCGAACACAGCGCCTATACTCAGGTGTCATCTTCGGCACAGGGTCTTGTCACTTCACTATGAGGAGCAGCACATAATAATTTGACCAACGAGTAGTACAGTGCTAGTACTACATTGGTAGTACTACTACTAGTACTACTAGCACCACCGTCTGGATTTAGGAGTACTACCACATCCATCTGGATTTTAGTATTTGACTAGCAATATACATGGTGTATTGTTTTATTCCTATCAGCGAGAGGACTTAATGTCTTTTTGCTAATTAATAGGATTACATGCAATGAACTAAACACTGCATGTCATGTTTGGAAGTCTCAAGTCATTGAAAGCATGCACGGCCCACATCTCTCATTGGTTGATATGTCACGAAATAAGAAACGAGGAGGGAGTGAATGTACCGTGCCTAAGTGTTTTGGAATTATTTGGTTTTCGTAAGGTGACTTACACAACATTTTTGTTTACATGCATTAACATTTTATTACTTAAATCAAAGGTCAAAACTTGGCGCAAAATGCAAAGGGGACCAATAAACTAGTAAACATCAAACTTCTCTCGTTTGGCCCCAACTAGAGGTCTGGCGAGATGACTATACTGCACCTTCACAGAGGGGGGCGCAGCTTCATTGACTTAATGCAACTGCCTTTAGGTGAATGGCATGTGGGCCCAATGGGTGGCTGGTGTCGTGGTTCTAAGTCTGACAGTAGAAAGGGGGTAGGTATGGAGAGGCAAGATCTCAGCTATGGCGAAGATGTACACACGAGTTTTACGAGTTCAGGCCCTTCTCGGAGGAAGTAATAGCCCTACGTCTCGGTGCCCGGAGGCGGTCGATTGGATTATGTGTGTTGTATTACAGGAGGTGCGAACCCTTGTCCCAGAGGAGGGGGTGGCTTATATAGAGTGCGCCAGGACCCCCGCCCACCTCCATTACAAGGGGCTTAATGTACATAAAGTAAGGGCGTTACTGGTAATGGCAGTCTTAAATACTCTTAATGCTCATGAAGACTAAGGAGTGAAGGCCCGGCCGTTGTGTGTTCTTCTGACTCCCGGTCTTCAATATAGTCGAGTGATTCCCCATATGGTCGAGTGACGGTGGGGAATGATGGTCGAATGATTAGGTCGTCGAGTGGATTCTCGGTCTTCTTATCTTCTGGGGTAGTGACCTTGGGTAGGACATGTAGGTCAGGCCTATGACCCTACCCCAGGTCTGTATCCTCATCAGTAGCCCCCAAATGGATTGAGGTGCGAGTGCAAAGTAGGCTGAAATTGAACCTGTTCCGAGCTTCGGGACCTCGCGAGTGCTTTCTGCAAGTCCGAATGCCTGCGTCGGTATTTCGGTGTCGACTCATACGCCTTGATCCATTCAGTGGACAGTCGAGTGAACTGGTGATCTCATGTGCCGAGTGCTGTGTTGGAGCGCGAGATCGTGGGCGCGATTGTCTACAATGTATCCCAGATTTCGCGGGATACGAAATTTCGGGGAAGCGCGCCGGACGGGGAGTGCCGAAGTGGGCGGAGCAGATAGACAGTGATTCCTCGATTCCCGCGCCGCCTTTTTCACCATGTACGCTGCGTGCGACTGTTGCGGGATTTGACGAGATCGCCTGGTCCCATGCGTTAGTCACTCGGAAACAATCCCTTATAAGGTGACTGGACCGAGGCGTCCGCACTGTGCACATCTTCTCTTCCTTCTTCTCTCTTCGCTTCTCTGCCGCACCTTACTCTTCCGCTCTGATGCCGCTGCCCCATTGCCATGGTGAAGGACAAGACGGCGGCACTAGAGCACGCAAAGAAGATGAAGGAGGTGGCGAAGGGCAAGAAGCAGCAACGTGGGTCGTCGTCGTGCGCGGGGCTACCGCCGGGCTGGATCCAGGGTGGTTGGATCCGGTCTTCGATTCGACAGGCGGACCTGGACGAGCTGGCGGAGTCGGGGTTAATAGCCAAGGGAGCGGCGAGGCTGTCGGAGGGGGAGATGAGTCCTCAGTCTCGACCGGGTGAGTGCGTTCTGCTCACCACCCACGTCGACCGTGGTTTTTCGCTTCCCCCGCATCCTTTCTTCCAGGGGTTCCTGAACTTTTTCGGTGCTCAACTCCACCATTTCTCCCCCAACACCATCACGTATTTAGCTGCTTTCGTGTTGATGTGCGAGAACTTCTTGGGGTGTCAACCGCACTGGGCTCTTTTCAAACACATCTTCACCATTCGCTCCCAATCAGTAAAAAAGGCGAAGTTGAGTGACTCGAAAACCCATGTCATCCAGATGTGTGGGGGTTTAGGTATCCAAAAGAGGAAAGGGAGTGCCTTTCCTGCCATGACTCTTCCTGACTCCGTTAGAGGCTGGTAGTCGACTTGGTTCTATTGCCAGGATGCCGCGGCTCCAGGTCAGTCGACCGGCCTCCCCCACTTCTCGTTTGACGGAGTCCAGACTCCTGCTCCACTGAAAGTGACTGCTGACGAGACCATGGAGATGAGGATGTTGGTGGATAGGGTGGTTCAGCTTATCAATGATGGCGTTACGGGTCTGGATCTGTTGGAGGTGTTCCTCAGTCGATGCATCCAGCCTCTCCAGGCCCGCGATCACCCGATGTGGTTGTATTCCAGACCGGACAACACCGCTCGGGTCCATCCAGAAGAAATGCCGTCTGAAATAGTAGCTTTGTGGCTGAGGAGCATCACAGGCAATCAGGACAATCCCATAGGATCTAGGCGAGTTGTTCCCTTTAGCAGCGTAAACCCACCCGACAAGGTATGCCTTTTGTTCCAACTGCTTCTCATTCATGCTCTGACTGCACTTGATATTGACCGACTCTCGTTTGACCAATTTGTTCTGCAGGTGTTCACTGAGATGCATTCGATGCCCAATGGTGAACAAGCTTTGGAACAGGCCCAGGAGGGGGAGGACAACACGGAAGATAGTGGTGAGTGGGATTCTCAGGGAGACGACGAGGAGGAGGAGAGCGAGGAGTCAGACGAGGAGGAGGAAGTCGACTCGCCGCCGCACTCCGAACGTCGACCCAAACAGCAGCATGATCCGGCTAGCGGGCGCAGGAAAAGCGTGGGTCCGAGTGCCAATACTCAGAAGCGCACTCGGATGTCGACTCCGGAGCTGACGGAGAAGGTGGTCAAGCAGCCTAAAGTTGCTCCCTCCGAGGCCCGGAAGACATTGCCGCGAATCAAGATGGACGTCCCCGTTGCCTCAGGGTGGGTATCTTGTTTGTGTTTCCGTAAGTCGACTGAAGATTTTCTTGATCTGACCGACCAATTCTTGTGTCCTTCCAGCCCCACCTTTGTTGCCACTGACATGGACATTGACAAGGCACCAGGAGACGAAGAGGCCACCTCACGAGCTGGTAAGTTCGTTCGACCAAGTTCTGTTTAGTCGAGTGGATGGTCAATTGACTGAAAATTTGATACTTCTCTTCTTATGTAGCTCCGCAAGATATCGTTGTGCTTCCTGATGATGAAGAAGAAGAAGTGCCTCTATAGGAGAGGAGGAAGAAGAGTGGAGGCTCAAGCAGGAGGAAGCTTGAAGTCTAGGTCCCTCAGTCGACACCGGTGCCTGAGGCTATAGTCCGGACCAACGTCACATTCGCTAACCCGTTGACGACTGATCGTCCGTCAGGGTCGACTGCACAGACACCTGCTGCACCGATGCAACTCCACTTATTCGACCCGGCCACTACTTGGACCCCTCTGGAGCCATCCCTCTTTGCTACATATCAAACTCCAGACGACTCGCCGGGTGCCGCTAGGGAAGCTCTTCGCCAGGCGAATCTTGTCATGGAGTAGGTGAAAGTGATGCATGAAGCCAGTTAGATAGCTTACAACGCCAGCACTGCCCTTCAGACCAATGTTCAGGTCAGCAAAATTCCAACTGAACTTTTGAATGTCGCTTTATATCTGATCACCCACTGGGTGTTCCTTCGTTTAGAACTCAGGAAATCTTCAATTCTGCACTTTTCGAATCAGTGGGGGCACGTCAAGTGCACCCACTGGGTGTAGTCCCCGAGACCACGGTCGGCTGCTGGCAGCCGACTGAGGTCTAATGATGTATCTCTCTTTCTTTCTTTTTGAACTCATGCTGAGTATTGATCTGATCCGGTGGGGGCACGCCAAGTGCACCCACTAGGCGTAGTCCCCGAGACTACTGTTGAATATTTGATTCGGCAGTAGTCTTAGAGTAGTTATTTTCCTTCACTATTGCTTGTATCTGTCGATCGACATGTCTGTCTTTCTGGCGGCAGAGGTCTTGTGATCTTGGAGCTCAGCTCACCGAGTTAAAGAAGAAGCATATCAGCGTTGAACTTGACCTCAAACTTGCGAAGAAGAATCTGAAGACTACCCAACAAGAAACAGCTATCATGGGAGGTGATCACTCGACCATTTTGTCTATTTTGTAGCTTCACACTTCGCACTGGTTTTTTTTCAGTCTCTTTGAACCGAGTGATTTCATACAAGTAGATGTGCATAGTGAAAATCGTCAACTTCAGTCTCGTCTGAAGAGTGTTGTTTCTTTAGAGAGGATGAAGGAGGCTTTGGAGTAGAAGGATCTGGATCTGGCAGCCGCTCAGAAGGAAGCACGCGAGAAGACGAAGCTTGCGGACCAGAAGCTGGCTTCGGTCAACAAATTGGAGGAGGAGAACGCGAAGCTGAAGACTGCCATCTCGGACGCTAATCGAGAAGTTGAGCAGCTGAAGAAGGACAAGGAGTCCTATCGCTGCCAAACTTGTTCTGAAGCTTGAAGGTATGATTAGTCGACTGCGATTAATTTGTTGCCGATTGAACTTGTTGTCATGCCATTGACTCATTACTTTTTTGCAATGGGACAGAGCTGTGTCAGGACTTTGAAGCTGAAACTGGGCGGGTTGAGACGGGTCTCGACCCCATCAACTGTCCCGTGAAAGATGACGCTGCAATGAATCTACTCTGATTGGAGTCGCGCTTAGATGGTGCAGTTGCTTATCTTGCTCGGCTGAAGGCGGCTATGGCCCAAGTGGATGCTGAACTCTGGCCTCGGGCGGAAATGTCCCAAGACCTCGAGTCCTTGATGACTCGACTAAATCAGATTCCAGGCCGAGTGCAGGAGTGGAAGAAATCTTCAGCCCGCTGTGGTGCCGATGTCGCCTTGTCTTTGGTCCGAGTGCACTGCAAGGAGGCTAAGGAAGACAAACTGGCAGCTCTCAAAGTGGCAAACACTAAGAAGCACTCCTTCCAGGACTTCATGGACACCTTCCTCGAGGCAGCCACTCGCATCGCCGACAGCATTGACCTCGAGAGCTTCTGCGACCCGGCCAGTCCTTCTCCCGCCGAGTGATTAAAAACATTATGCCACACTTTTATTTGCCTCGGAATGCCGAGTGAATTTGTAACCGTTAAACTCCTTCGAGCCTGATGCCCGAGCACTTTATTCTGCGGTTAAGAAACTTCGGATTTATCATCTCATATATTGCGTCTGTCTTCGAACAAAATTCGTTTTTCTCTTGAATTGTTGTCTGTTTGCTTGATGCAACTTCTGGAGAAGAATGGCCAGTTGATCGATCGGGCGATCTTTGAGCAACATTGATCAGCTCATCAGCAAGGCATTCAGCAATGGTCTTGACGTTCCAGTCGACCGATCGGGCGATCCTTGAGTAGCATTGATCAGCTCATCAGCAAGGCATTCAGCAATGGTCTTGACGTTCCAGTCGACCGATCGGGTGATCCTTGAGTAGCATTGATCAGCTCATCAACAAGATACTCAGCAATGGTCTTGACGTTCCTGTCAACCGATTGGGTGATCCTTGAGTAGCATTGATTAGCTCATCAGCAAGGTACTCAGCAATGGTCTTGACGTTCCTGTCAACCACCCGGTAAGGTTTTTCAAACTTAGGCGAGCACTGGGCTGCAGCTAAGCCTCCGAACGGGAGGGTCGCTCGTCACTCGGTAGGATTTTTCAAACTTAGGCGAGCACTGGGCTACATCTAAGCCTCCGAGTGGGAGGGTTGCTCACCACTCGGTAGGATTTTTCAAACTTAGGCGAGTACGGGACTGCAGCTAAGCCCCCGAGTGGGAGGGTTGCTCACCACTCGATAGGATTTCTCAAACTTAGGCGAGCATTGGGCTGCAGCTAAGCCTCCGAGTGGGAGGGTTGCTCACCACTCGGTAGGATTTTTCAAACTTAGGCGAGTACGGGACTGCAGCTAAGCCCCCGAGAGGGAGGGTTGCTCACCACTCGGTAGGATTTTTCAAACTTAGGCGAGCACTGGGCTGCAGCTAAGCCCCCGAGTGAGAGGCAGACTCATCACTCGGTAGGATTTTTCAAACTTAGACGAGCACTGGGCTGCAGCTTAGCCCCCGAGTGAGAGGCAGACTCATCACTCGGTAGGATTTTTCAAACTTAGGTGAGCACTGGGCTGTAGCTAAGCCTCCGAGTGGGAGGGTTGCTCAAACTTAGGCGAGTACGGGACTGCAGCTAAGCCCCCAAGTGGGAGGGTTGCTCACCACTCGGTAGGATTTTTCAAACTTAGAAGAGCACTGGGCTGCAGCTAAGCCCCCGAGTGGGAGGCGGACTCACCACTCGGTAGGACTTTTATCACTTAGGCGAGCACTGGGCTGCAGCTAAGCCCCCGAGTGAGAGGCAGACTCATCACTCGGTAGGATTTTTATCACTTAGGCGAGCACTGGGCTACAGCTAAGCCCCCGAGTGAGAGGCAGACTCATCACTCGGTAGGATTTTTATCACTTAGGCAAGCACTGGGCTGCAGCTAAGCCCCCGAGTGAGAGGCAGACTCATCACTCGGTAGGATTTTTATCACTTAGGCGAGCACTGGGCTGCAGCTAAGCCCCCGAGTGAGAGGCAGACTCATCACTCGGTAGGATTTTTATCACTTAGGCGAGCACTGGGCTGCAGCTAAGCCCCCGAGTGAGAGGCTGACTCATCACTCGGTAGGATTTTTATCACTTAGGCAAGCATTGGGCTGCAGCTAAGCCCCCGAGTGAGAGGCAGACTCATCACTCGGTAGGATTTTTATCACTTAGGCGAGCACTGGGCTGCAGCTAAGCCCCCCGAGTGAGAGGCAGACTCATCACTCGGTAGGATTTTTATCACTTCGTCTTAGGCGAAATAGATTCACAGCTAAGGTAATTCATACAAAAGAAATAAACAACAATCATTCGGAAGAAGTAAATTATGTCTTTTGATAGCCAAACTAAAAGGTATTTCTTATTACATCTCATCAGTCTAAATATTTAAGAATAGAAAGGGCGGAGCAGATCCGCATTCCAGGCGCGTGGCTCATCTTTATTATGTTCGACATTGAAGAGACGGTATGCTCCGTTGTGGAGCACCTTGGTGATGACAAAAGGGCCTTCCCAAGAAGGAGCGAGCTTGTGAGGTCTTTGCTGGTCCACTCGAAGAACCAGGTCTCCTTGTTGAAATGCTTGACCCCTCACATTTCTAGCGTGAAATCGACGCAAGTCTTGCTGATAAATGGTCGACCGGATCAAGGCCATCTCTCTTTCTTCTTCTAGGAGATCGACTGCATCTTGCCGAGCTTGTTCTGCTTCTTCTTCTGAGAAGAGTTTGACTCGAGGTGCATTCTGGAGCAAATCACTGGGGAGCATGGCTTCAACCCCATAGACTAAGAAGAATGGAGTCCTTACAGTCGACCGGTTAGGGGTTGTCCTCAACCCCCACAGTACGGATGGGAGCTCGTCGACCCAAGCTCCTGCTGCATGTTTCAGGTCACGCATCAACCGAGGCTTCAATCCTTTGAGAATCAATCCATTTGCCCGCTCGGCCTGCCCATTCGACTGAGGATGAGCGACCGAAGCATAGTCGACTCTCGTGCCTTGGGAGGCACAAAAGGCTTTGAATTCTTTAGAATTGAAGTTCGAGCCGTTATCCGTGATGATGCTCTGCGGGACGCCATATCTGAATATAAGTTCTCTGATGAAACCCACATATGTGCTTGCTTCAAGGCTTTTGATGGGCCTGGCTTCGATCCACTTAGTGAACTTGTCGACTGCTACCAGCACATGAGTAAATCCACTCCTGCCTGTCCTCAGAGGTCCAACCATGTCCAGTCCCTAGACGGTGAAAGGCCAGACGAGTGGAATTGTTTTCAGAGCCGACGCAGGTTTATGAGACATGTTGGAGTAAAACTGGCAGCCTTCAAACTTGTCCACTATTTCCTTAGCCATCTCGTTGGCCCACGGCTAGTAAAATCTGGCTCGGTATGCTTTGGCCACGATGGTCCGAGAGGACGCGTGGTGACCACAGGTCCCCGAGTGAATATCATTGAGGATCACTCGACCTTCCTCTGGCGTGATACACTTCTAGCAAACTCCGGTTGCACTTTCTCTAAACAACTACCCCTTTATCACAGTAAAGGCCTTAGATCGCCGGACGATCTGTCGAGCTTCTTCTTCATCCTCCGGAAGTTCTTTCCTAAGAATGTATGCAATGTACGGCATTGTCCAGTCGGGAGTGATGACCAGAACCTCCATGACTAAGTCGACCACGGCTGGGATTTCAACTTCAGTTGGATCGGTAGCACTCTTGGGCTGTGGCGACTCTTCAGTGAAGGGATCCTCCTGAACCGAAGGTGAATGAATATGTTCCAGAAACACATTGTGGGGAATGGCCTCTCTCTTTGAACCTATCTTCGTCAACTCATTTGCAGCTTGATTTTTCAATCGGGGCACATGGTGAAGTTCCAACCCCTCAAACTTCTTTTCCAGCTTCCTAACAGCATTGCAGTAACCAGTCATGGCTGGACTTCTAACATCCCATTCCTTCATCACCTGATTAACCACCAAATCTCAATCGCCATATACCATGAGGCGACGGGCGCCGAGTGAAATGGCCATACGCAACCATATAAAAGTGCTTCGTATTCTACTTCGTTATTGGAGGAATCAAAATGAATCTGGATAACATAGTTGAGCTTGTCTCCACGGGGGGACACCAATACTACTCCAGCACCTGATCCGTTTAGCATCTTGGAGCCATCGAAAAACATAGTCCAATGTTCCGAGTGAACTTGAGTCGGTAGTTGCTGCTCAAACCACTCGGCAAGGAAATCCGCGATTGCTTGGGACTTGATAGCTTTCTTTGCCTCAAACTTGATGTCCAGTGGAAGGAGTTCAATCGCCCATTTTGCTACTCGACCAGTTGCATCTCTGTTATTCAGAATCTCAGACAACGGTGCATCGCTAACGACTGTAATAGAGTGATCAGAGAAGTAATGTGCCACCTTCTTCATGGTCATGTAGATTCCATAGACAAGCTTCTGATAATGAGGGTATCATTGCTTGGATGGAGTCAAAACTTCAGAGAGATAATAAACTGGGCGTTGAACCTTGTAAGCTTTTCCTTCCTCTTCTTGCTCGACCGTGATTACTGTACTGACAACTTGTCCAATGGCTGCAATGTAAAGCAGTAAAGGCTCTTTGATGATTGGCGCAGCGAGCACCGGCTGGGTGGAAAGCAGAGCTTTGAGCTCTGCAAACGCTGCATCACCTTCTTCAGACCACTCAAACTTATCAGATTTCTTCAATAGTCGGTAAAGAGGCAAGGCCTTTTCACCGAGACGAGAGACGAATCGACTCAAGGCGGCCAAACAACCTGTCAGCTTTTGAACGTCATGCACTCGCACGGGGCGTTTCATTCGGAGGATGGTATCAACTTTTTCTGGATTGGCGTCGATCCCTCGTTCGGAAACGAGAAAACCGAGCAACTTTCCTCCTGGAACTCCGAATGTGCATTTTGACAGATTAAGCTTGATATCGTACCTTCTTAGGTTGGCAAAGGTTTCTGCGAGGTCAGTCAATAGGTCGGAACCTTTGCGAGACTTGACCACGATGTCATCCATGTACGCCTCCACATTCCAACTGATTTGGGTGAGCAGGCACTTCTGGATCATTCTCATGAACGTGGCTCTGGCATTTTTAAGACCGAATGGCATGGTGACATAGCAAAAGCACCCGAATGGGGTGATGAAAGTTGTTTTTATTTCATCGGGGCCATACAGTCGGATCTGATGATACCCGGAATATGCGTCTAGGAAAGACACGCGTTCACACCCCGCAGTCGAGTCAACAATCTGATCAATACGGGGGAGAGGGAAATGATCTTTTGGGCAGGCCCGATTGATATGCTTGAAATCAATGCACATGCACAGAAAATCATCCTTCTTGGGGACCATGACGACATTGGCAAGCCACTTAGAGTGGTAGATTTCACGGATGAACTCTGTTGCCAACAATCGAGCCACTTCTTCGCCGATTGCTTTTCTCTTCTGAACGGCGGACCGCCGAAGGTGCTCTCTGGCGGATTTTACCTTGGGGTCGACACGCAAATGGTGCTCAGCCAGTTCTCTGGGTACACCCGGCATGTCAGAGGGGTTTCCATGCGAAGATGTCCCAGTTCTCACGGAGGAACTGGATGAGCGCTTCTTCCTATTTGCTGTCGAGTGTTGTTGATATATGAGTCGGGGCAGCATTGGGGTCGGTCGGGTGAATATGAATCGGCTTCGTTTCACCAGTCGACTGAAATGCAGAGTATGTAGCAGGCTTCTTGGCTCGGAGCAAATCACTCGGATCTACACTCTTCTGATACTCCTGGAATTCAACCGCCACAATCTGTGCATCGGCGATTTTGGAACCTTTTTGGAAACATTCTTCTGCTTTCTGCCGATTGCCAGTGACTGTGATCACACCTTTGGGACCAGGCATCTTCAGCTTGAGGTACACATAGCACGGTCGAGCCATGAAACATGCGTATGCTGGCCTCCCCGGGATGGCGTGATAAGTACTCTGGAAATCTACGACTTCAAATGTCAACTTTTGTTTACGATAATGCTTGGAATCACCAAAAACCACGTCGAGAGTGATCTGGCCGAGTGATTCGGCTTTCTTTCTGGGGATAATGCCGTGAAAGCTCATATTGCTCTCGCTAAGCTTGGACATCGGGATGCCCATCCCCTTCAAAGTTTCAGCATACAGGATATTCAGACCGCTACCACAATCCATCAGCACTTTAGTCAGTCAAGTGCCACCGACCACCGGGTCGACCACCAGCGCTTGCCTCCCAGGGGTGACTACGCGAGCATGGTCCGACTAGTTGAATGTGATGGCCGTCTGGGACTATTTCAGGTACGTGATCGTCGTCATTGGAGCGACCATATTCACCTCTTTGTTGATGACCTTCAACCGACTCTTGCTCTCAACATCAGCAAAAATCATGAGAGTGGAATTGACCTTGGGGTAACCGTCATCTTCTTCTTCTTCCTCATCTCTGCCCGACTCTTTGTCCTTCTCATTGTGTTGTTTCTCCCGGAACTGTTGGATCAGGAGTCGACATTGTCGAGTGGTATGCTTTGGGTAAATCAGATTACCTTCCTCATCTTTCTTCGTGTGGATGTGACACGGCAAATCCAGCACATCATTTCCAGCTTGATCCTTTACCTTCTTAGGAGGCCAGAGCCCCTTAGGTTTTCCCTTAAACTTTCCTTGAGCCACTGCTTCAATATCACCAGGTGCCGCTGGCTCAGCTTTACGCTTTTGTTTCCGACTAGAACCACCTCCACCGGCCTCTTGGCCGACTGGTTTACTCTTCCCGCTACGGAGTCGATCCTCTTCTTCTCTATTAGCATACCGGGTGGCTATCTCCATCATCCGGGTTAGAGTCATATCACCAGTCCAACCGAACTTCAGAACTAACTCCCGATACTTGACGCCTTCCTTGAAAGCGCACATTGCCTGATGCTCTGATACATTCTCCATGGTGTGATGCAAAGTGGTCCACCTCTGAATGAATTCCCTCAAAGTATCATTCGGCTTATGTACACAATGCTGCAACTCGGGTAGCCCTGCTGGCCGCTTGCACGTGCCCTCAAAGGTTCTTACGAACACTCGAGATAGCTCTTCCCAACTGAGTATACTGTCTGGGGACAACTGAGTCAACCATGCTCGGGCCGACCCTTCCAACATAAGAGGGAGATGCTTCATCGCTATCTCATCGTTTCCGCCTCCAATTTGCACAGCCACTCGGTAATCTTCAAGCCAAGTTTCAGGCTTGGATTCTCCAGTGAACTTACTGACTCCTATTGCCAATCTGAAGTTGGGAGGAATCACTACGGCCCTGATAGCTCTGCTGAAACACTCTGGGCCTGAAACATGTGATCTGCTATAACACCCCCAGTGTCATGCTACAGTAACCCTCTGTGATTAAGCTAATCATTTACCCAAACAATGCTTAATCACCTTTGTCCAATATCCCATTTGAAATTCCAGTCAATTCAAATTCAAGTGAAGTTTGAAGTTGATCAAAAGTTGCCGGAAAAATGTTCATCATCTGTCAAAAATTCCATAACAATTATTTGTTAAGGAACACAACATCACTTTGGTGCAAAGATGAACATTAGCAATTATAACAGCACCAATTCAGCATTTTTAAATGCTATCCTATTTTTGAAAAATACCAAATGAATTCTTCTGGTCTCCAAAATAATTGTGGTACTGTCTATGATCACCAGGGATTTAATGGGACACCTCCCAAATTTTTGCTAAGTGAAATAGTTGGCCAAATAATTCCCTTTCTCTCTCTCTGTAAATAGAAAAAAAAGGAAATAGAAAAGGGCCTAGCTACTACTGTGCACTTGTAGCCCATTGCTACAGTGCACAACCCAGCCCACTCCTCCTCGCGGTCGTCCCCTTCCCCTGTTCACCCGACCGAGGCGCGCGCCCGCGCGGTCGCCGCCCGACCGCCTCGCCACCCCGCTGCTCGCGCCGAGGGGATAAGGCCGAACCTCCTGGCCTCGTCAGCCCCCCACTCCCACTTGCGCCTCTCCTCCCCCAGATCCACCTTCCCATCTCCCTCACACGCTCACTCCTCCCGAGCGCCACCGTTGCCATGGCTGTGCCATAGCTGCGGCCACCGGCCACCCCGCGCCTCGCCAGCACATCCACGAGACGCGCCGACGACCTCTACCTCGACTACGCCTCGCCATCGAGCTCGAGGAGCACCGCAGGCCACGGATCGAGTCCTCTTCTTCCTCGACGGCCGCCGACGATCCCCTTCCTCCCCGGCGAGCTCTGCTGCTCCTAAGCCACCAAGGGTCTTTCTTGACCGCTCGGTGAGCTCCACTCCGTCCTCTCCCCTCTCCTTCCTCGCCTCACCGCGCCCCTAGCCGTAGCTACCGTCCTGGCCATAGCGCGCCTCCGCCGCCGTGCTCGTCACCGTCGTCCTCGTCGATGTCGTGCTCACCCGACCTCGCCACCCTGCTCTGGGACTCGCCAGGACCCCGTAGAGCCTTCCCAGTAGTCCTCTCGTGCCCTCCAGCCGCAGTTCGCGCGAGGGCCGAACTCCGGCGTCCGCTCCGCCGCTCGCCGCCGTAGCTTCCGGCCGTTTACGGTCGCACCGCTCCCGTAGATGGATGCGGCGTTGAACGCTCGTCCAAACGAGCCTAAGCACGCCCCGAACGGAGCGCCGTAGCGTTCTTCCGGCCAAGTCCGGCGAGCTCCGCCGCGTTTTTGGTCGCCGGAGTTGTCTCCGGCGCCGGCCGCCGACGTGGCACACCTGGGGCCACCCCCCGGGTCACTGCCAGTGGGGCCCCTGGTCCCCTGTTGACCAGTTGACCTGGTCAACGGTGCTGACTGGGCAGGCCCCAGCCACTGACGTGCGGGTCCCACCACTTAATCCTCTAATTAAAAGATTCTAATAATTAAAACTAATTAGTTTAGTTAATTAGACACTGACAGGTGGGCCCAGTAGTTTTACTAACTAATTTTAGATTAGTTTAAACCCTGTTTAACCCACTCTCTATGACAGATGGGTCCCCCATGTCAGTTTTGACCGGTCAGCCATCCTGTTGACTGTTGACGTCACTATGACGTCATGTTGATGCAATATTCCTTTTCTGTTTTTTAAATAGTTTCTAAAAATGCTTTAATCTTTGATTAATCATAGAAAATAAACCGTAACTCGGATGAAAATGTTTTCTACATGAAAGTTGCTCAAAAAAACGTGACGAATCCGGATATGCGGTCCATTCATCTGTCACATGCCCCTAGCATGCTGAACATGGAACTTCCCCCCCCCCGGTCATCTGTCTGACACATGTCCGGAACCGGAATAACATTCCCGGATGTTTCCCCTCTTCGTCTGTATCACCTAGCACCGCGTTAGATCGCTCCTAGCACCGCGTTTTACCATGTTATGCTTTATGATGCTTTGATTGCTCTTTTTTTTAATTGTGTTCCCTCTCCATTACTTCTTTCTGGTAGACCCCGAGACGGCTGTCGATGCCACTATGTTCGACTATGTCACCGACGACCCTCCCTGTCTGAGCAACCAGGCAAGCCCCCCCTTTGATCATCCCGATATCGCCCATTCCATACTCTCATGCTTGCATTAGATTTTGCTACTGTTATTGTTTGCTCCTATTCTGATGCATAGCCTGCTTTTGTATCTGCTGTTGTACCTTACCTGCTTATCCTAACTGCTTAGTATAGGTTGGTTAGTGATCCATCAGTGACCCCCACTTGTCCTTGTTGCCCCCGCTACATCATCGACGACTCGATCTACGTGATCGAAGACCAGGCCCCGACACCGCACATCACTTCCCCTTAGTTGCTCGACACTACTGGGTTACTATCGAGTACCGAGGGTGAACCTCTTCAGCACTTCTGATGTTAACCCTGTAGTGTAGCCATTCGGTCGTGGTCATCGAGGGTGATTTCCTCCCTAACCACTTTCGATACGACTCTGTCGTGCAACCCCTCAAGTGTGAACCTCGGGGGTGATTCCTCTTACGTTCACCTTGATGATTACATCTAGTGGAATTCATCGGGGGTGATTCCTCGGGTTTTCCCCTTGGTGTTTGGACACACGGATACTTGGACTTTACCACTGTTACTTGGAAAGACGGGTCGACCCTGAGGGGTACCCGCGCGAGCTTAATTGCGAGTGATGTGGAGACGGGTTGACATGGAGGGTGCCCGCGAGATAATTACGAGGCGTGGCCGGGCATTCCTAGCCCTTGCCGCAAGTCCTCGAGACGGGGCAACGGGGTCACATCTTTTGTGAGTCTCTGCTTGTTACCGCGCGTTCCTAATCCACTACGATTTGGATATTTGATCCGAGGGACCTCTAGCCTGATAGCACTAACCATCACGTGGGCATAGTATGGGCGTTCTGCGTTGTATACATCAGCCGAAGCTTAATAGACGTCAGCGACTGAGCGGCGCGCGCCGGGTTGGACTGGTAAGCTCCTTCCTTTTTAGGGAGGTAGCCAGGTCTTCTCACCGGCCGCCCACGCAACGTGCAGGAGTTCTCGGGGCGATGGCCCATGACCCCTGGGGGCATAGGTTTAGTCCGGCGTGCTGGCCTCTCTATTAAGCCTAGGTCGGGTTGCGGCGTATTGTTTGGCCGAGGCCGGGCATGACCCAGGAAAGTGTGTCCGGCCGGAGTTAATCGAGCGTGGTGGGTAAGTTGGTGCACCCCTGCAGGGAAGAAAACATCTATCGATAGCCTGTCCTACGGTAACGGACACTTGGAGTTGTATCCCGATCGATACAACTAGAACTGGATACTTGTGATGAGAATTGGATTGTGATGAGGTGATAACCGGATAGTATGGCTCTGGGATTGCTTTCTCACAGGGAGTCGAGAAAGGATCTCTGGCCGAGGTTGATAACACCACTACTACTTTACTTTATGCTACTCTACTCCCTCCTGTTGCTGCAAGATGGTGGTTTCCAGAAGATGCTAGACTTCGATAGGACTAGGCCTTCTCTCTATTCTGGCATTTCTGTAGCCCAGTCCACATATACAACCTTCCTTTGATAATGGTTCATATGTAGTGTAGATCCTTGCTTGAGAGTACTTTGGATGAGTACTCACGGTTGCTTTGCTCCCCCTTTCCCCCTTTTCTTTTCTTTTCGGTTGATGCAACCAGATGTCGGAGCCCAGGAGCCAGACGACACCACCGACGACTACTACTACCCCGAGGGTGCCTACTACCTCATGAAGACCGCGACGACCAGGAGTAGTTAGGAGGCTCCCAGGCAGGAGGCCTTGCCTTTTTGATCGTTGTTGCTTTTGTGCTAGCCTTCTTAAGGCAAACTTGTCTAACTTATGTCTGTACTCACATATTGTTGCTTCCGCTGACTCTTGTGTTTTCGAGCTTATGTATTCGAGCCCTCGAGGCCCCTGGCTTGTAATATAAAGCTTGTATTATTTTAATTTGTGTCTAGAGTTGTGTTGTGATATCTTCCCGTGAGTCCTTGATCTTGAATGTACACATTTGCGTGTATGATTAGTGTACGATTGAATCGAGGGCGTCACAAGTTGGTATCAGAGCCGACTTCCTGTAGGTAGCCCCCTTTCCAACTCCTTGGCCGAAGTTGAGTCTAGTCATCCAAAACTGTTTTACTAACTTGGCCGTGTGGCTTACGGGCCCACATCGCCATTGGGTGGTATTAGGATCTTTTACTCCTCGTCTTTACTCTGGGATTCTGATCTCTCCCTTATTCGGGTTAAATGATTTTGTTAACTTTGACTCTAGGATCTCGTAACCACGTTCACCCGGAGAGCCCCTTCATTCCAGATGATCGCCTGCTTCACCAGAAGACTTTGAAGTTACTCTTCGATGTTCTCTCGAGACTTGTGCCATCGCTTTTGAAATTACCTTCCATCGATAAACCCCTATGGATAACCACCTACACTTGCCATTCATACAGTCATTCCTCGTTGATCTTGTTATTACAAGATACCTTGAAATTCTCTCTATTGTTCCGAGAATACTGTATCTATTGCCTTGCAGTTCCTTGCCACATGAATACCCCTTCGGATAATTCCTCGCACTTACCGAGTACCCGCTCATCCCCAGTTGTTCATGTGTTTCACAAAGGTCTTCGAAATACTATTGGATCTTTCGAAAATCGTCAGCAGCCTTTTGCTCTTGAAATTCTTGCTTGCTTGAATTATGGTTAATTCCATATTTCTAGTAACCTCCATTGACATCCTCTGTCACTATCGTTTTAAGTCCCTTGATCCAATATGTTGCGAATGCTCGCAATTCTCAATCAGATCCTAGCATTCACCCTTCCGGCTAAGACGTCACTCCGAACTTGAGCTTGTTCTTTGCAAAGCAAACCTTGATCGATTGTCGATCTATATCGATTCAACTCAATTATATTTTGATCAGAGCCTCTGCTTCTGATCTTCTGATTTAAAAATTGTAATCCCTCTGTATTTAGGCTTGGAAGTTATCCAGATATATCTATAATCCGATGCCTCTGCATTATTTCTTCCTCTGGTTGAGTACCGATAATCACATCAGATCCTTTATGGACCGTCATATCCTTTGTTGAATTATTATCCGAGAGTGTCTTTCGCATTCTAAATTCTCATGAGTTTTCCCCTAACACATAATGCCTTTGATAAATTGTATCCTCTGCTTGTTTTCGACCATGCTCTGCTATTGAGCTGATGTTATATGCTCTGGAACTTAGTGGTATATGTTCCTAAGATACCCCTATGGGTTGGACCTATGCCTTCCTTAATGTGTGAACCCGAAAGGTTTCATGGGTCATACTCCTCTGGTAATTCACCATGTAGGTTTTTGACACTGAAATCATTTTTAGAGTAGTGAACGAAAGGTTATGCATTGAAGAAGTGGGAGTCGACCTTGAACTTTGTGTTCATGCCCATAGACACGATGTAGATCTTATCATGGAAGCTTCTCGTGAAAATAATTACCCCCTTGGTATAAGTTCATCTTATATCTGAGGTTTGGTTTTCTGTAATCGTGGTTCCGGCCATATTGATATTCTTTGATTCCTTTTCTCGGACAAGTTAAAGCACTTGTCTTCTGCAGACCAATGCATCTCCGCAACCTCTATTTTGATCTACCTCGAGTATTGCCCCCTGTTATCTCGAGGATATTGTGTCATTGCACTACCTCTTATGAATTCTCATTGGAATGATACTCCATCACTTCATTCATAGCCTGATCGGCTATATCATTATCGAGCTATTTTTAACTGTGCTACCCGGTCCTTCTTCCCGGAGCACAACTCCTGACGACGAGCTAAGCTTGCGTCGATCTTTCGCATCCTATCATTTCATCTCGAACAACAAGTTTGATTTCGAGCTTGTGTCGAATCCGTGGTTCTCATAGCCTTTTACTTCATCCTTCCTTTTGCTTAATGTCGTCGCTGCTCGATGGCATCTTCATAGAGTCTCTCAACAAAATTTGTCGTGATCACCGTCAACATTTTGACTTCTTCCAGGATATCAATCGAATTCATGGTGATAAATACCATCCTTGCCCCTCGATGATTTGAATTATCATCGACAACATTCTTGCCTTCCCCAACACAAACTTGTTCATATAATTTTGGAAATACAAACTTTTTGACATGCCGATGGATTGTTGCTGAGCCCATCGGCCACACCCTCATCTTTTCCTTGCTGAAATTGTATGACTTATTTTCTAAGTTGTTTCCGATGGATCCTTTGTGTATCCGAAGTCTGACATTTCCCTGATGACCATGTCAACACTATCTCGAAGCATGTGTGTGGTACTCCGATAATCAACAAGAACATTTGGGAGCGCAATGCTAACTGTTCTTGATCATTTATCCAAACACCGTTGTATGGATAAGCCTCATAAATTCCTTGCCCCTTTGTCTAAATGCTTTAATACTTGGAGCCCTATCATGCTCTGCCTTTCCTTGGGAAAGTTACACCCTAATACTTGGGTATAAACACCTTTCCTTTCCATTGGTCTGATTATCCTAATAACCACTTATTTCCTTTCCATTGTTTTGTTTAACCTTCTTGTGATCTATATGATATAAGCAGGAATAATTCCCTGCTTATAAAACACCCCGATGTACAACCTTGTCAGTGAGACCATGTTACTATTGTTGGTGACATTCCGGTAGCCACCGATGGATGAGAACTTTGCCTATTGGTCCGCCTCGTCTTAACGAGCAGGAAAATGGTTCTCTTCGTCCCTCGCCCTTGGTACCAAACTTTGTTGCCAACATAACAGACAAGCTATCCTCTGACCTGCCTTGCTATCATGACCGTGCAAGATGTCACTACTCTTCCTACCTTTAACCCACATGGTCGGCCCATAACCCACAATTCCACAGGATCGTAACCTGACTCTCCTTACACCATGTTGCCAAAGATATTCCTCGCTCTTGGCTCCGTAAGTAATTCATGAGCCACCTTCCTAGTAATCTATTCTAGTATCAGACGCAATAATTTTTGTTGTTGTTGTTGTTGCTCTGGACCCCTTTCACCTTTTGATTAGGCATCGAATGATTGCCTGCCCGTTAAAACTTCTCATGGTACCCTCATACTTTGCTCTCGACGTTTTATTTAAGTTCAACTCGAGAGATACTTCCGCTTCATTCCCTGATTTGTTCACCAGATATTTAACCCTATAAGGGTCAGTTCTCCCGAAGTTACTCTTTACTTCCCCACTTAAATCTCGGGACGAGATTTCTTGTAGTGGAGGAGATTTGTAACACCCCCAGTGTCATGCTACAGTAACCCTCTGTGATTAAGCTAATCATTTACCCAAACAGTGCTTAATCACCTTTGTCCAATATCCCATTTGAAATTCCAGTCAATTCAAATTCAAGTGAAGTTTGAAGTTGATCAAAAGTTGCCAGAAAAATGTTCATCATCTGTCAAAAATTCCATAACAATTATTTGTTAAGGAACACAACATCACTTTGGTGCAAAGATGAACATTAGCAATTATAACAGCACCAATTCAGCATTTTTAAATGCTATCCTATTTTTGAAAAATACCAAATGAATTCTTCTGGTCTCCAAAATAATTGTGGTACTGTCTATGATCACCAGGGATTTAATGGGACACCTCCCAAATTTTTGCTAAGTGAAATAGTTGGCCAAATAATTCCCTTTCTCTCTCTCTGTAAATAGAAAAAAAAAGGAAATAGAAAAGGGCCTAGCTACTACTGTGCACTTGTAGCCCATTGCTACAGTGCACAGCCCAGCCCACTCCTCCTCGCAGTCGTCCCCTTCCCCTGTTCACCCGACCGAGGCGCGCGCCCGCGCGGTCGCCGCCCGACCGCCTCGCCACCCTGCTGCTCGCGCCGAGGGGATAAGGCCGAGCCTCCTGGCCTCGTCAGCTCCCCACTCCCACTTGCGCCTCTCCTCCCCCAGATCCACCTTCCCCTCTCCCTCACGCGCTCACTCCTCCCGAGCGCCACCGTCGCCATGGCTGTGCCATAGCCGCGGCCACCGGCCACCCCGCGCCTCGCCAGCATGTCCACGAGATGCGCCGACGACCTCTACCTCGACTACGCCTCACCATCGAGCTCGAGGAGCACCACAGGCCACGGATCGAGTCCTCTTGTTCCTCGACGGCCGCCGACGATCCCCTTCCTCCCCGGCGAGCTCTGCTGCTCCTAAGCCACCAAGGGTCTTTCTTGACCGCTCGGTGACCTCCACTCCGTCCTCTCCCCTCTCCTTCCTCGCCTCACCGCGCCCCTAGCCGTAGCTACCGTCCTGGCCGTAGCGCGCCTCCGCCGCCGTGCTCGTCACCATCGTCCTCGTCGATGTCGTGCTCACCCGACTTCGCCACCCTGCTCTGGGACTCGCCAGGACCCCGTAGAGCCTTCCCAGTAGTCCTCTCGTGCCCTCCAGCCGCAGTTCGCACGAGGGCCGAACTCCGGCGTCCGCTCCGCCGCTCGCCGCCGTAGCTTCCGGCCGTTTACGGCCGCACCGCTCCTGTAGATGGATGCGGTGTTGAACGCTCGTCCAAACGAGCCTAAGCACGCCCCGAACGGAGCGTCGTAGCGTTCTTCCGGCCAAGTCCGGCGAGCTCCGCCGCGTTTTTGGTCGCCGGAGTTGTCTCCGGCGCCGGCCGCCGACGTGGCACACCTGGGGCCACCCCCCGGGTCACTGCCAGTGGGGCCCCTGGTCCCCTGTTGACCAGTTGACCTGGTCAACTGTGCTGACTGGGCAGGCCCCAGCCACTGACGTGCGGGTCCCACCACTTAATCCTCTAATTAAAAGATTCTAATAATTAAAACTAATTAGTTTAGTTAATTAGACACTGACGGGTGGGCCCAGTAGTTTTACTAACTAAATTTAGATTAGTTTAAACCCTGTTTAACCCACTCTCTATGACAGATGGGTCCCCCATGTCAGTTTTGACCGGTCAGCCGTCCTGTTGACTGTTGACGTCACTATGACGTCATGCTGATGCAATATTCCTTTTCTGTTTTTTTAAATAGTTTCTGAAAATGCTTTAATCTTTGATTAATCATAGAAAATAAACCGTAACTCGGATGAAAATGTTTTCTACATGAAAGTTGCTCAGAAAAACGTGACGAATCTGGATACGCGGTCCATTCATCTGTCACATGCCCCTAGCATGCTGAACATGGAACTTCCCCCCCCCCCCCCCCCCGGTCATCTATTTGACACATGTCCGGAACCGGTATAACATTCCCGGATGTTTTCCCTCTTCGTCTGTATCACCTAGCACCGCGTTAGATCGCTCCTAGCACCACGTTTTACCATGTTATGCTTTATGATGCTTTGATTGCTCTTTTTTTAATTGTGTTCCCTCTCCATTACTTCTTTCCGGTAGACCCCGAGACGGCTGCCGATGCCACTATGTTCGACTACGTCACCGACGACCCTCCCTGTCTGAGCAACCAGGCAAGCCCCCCCTTTGATCATCCCGATATCGCCCATTCCATACTCTCATGCTTGCATTAGATTTTGCTACTGTTATTGTTTGCTCCTATTCTGATGCATAGCCTGCTTTTGTATCTGCTGTTGTACCTTACCTGCTTATCCTAACTGCTTAGTATAGGTTGGTTAGTGATCCATCAGTGAACCCCACTTGTCCTTGTTGCCCCCGCTACATCATCGATGACTCGATCTACGTGATCAAAGACCAGGCCCCGACACCGCACATCACTTCCCCTTAGTTGCTCGACACTACTGGGTTACTATCGAGTACCGAGGGTGAACCTCTTCAGCACTTCTGATGTTAACCCTGTAGTGTAGCCATTCGGTCGTGGTCATCGAGGGTGATTTCCTCCCTAACCACTTTCGATACGACTCTGTCGTGCAACCCCTCAAGTGTGAACCTCGAGGGTGATTCCTCTTACGTTCACCTTGATGATTACATCTAGTGGAATTCATCGGGGGTGATTCCTCGGGTTTTCCCCTTGGTGTTTGGACACACGGATACTTGGACTTTACCCCTGTTACTTGGAAAGACGGGTCGACCCTGAGGGGTACCCACGCGAGCTTAATTGCGAGTCATGTGGAGACGGGTTGACCTGGAGGGTGCCCGCGAGATAATTACGAGGCGTGGCCGGGCATTCCTAGCCCTTGCCGCAAGTCCTCGAGACGGGGCAACGGGGTCACATCTTTCGTGAGTCTCTGCTTGTTACCGCGCGTTCCTAATCCACTACGATTTGGATATTTGATCTGAGGGGCCTCTGGCCTGATAGCACTAACCATCACATGGGCATAGTATGGGCGTTCTGCGTTGTATACATCAGCCAAAGCTTAATAGACGTCAGCGACTGAGCGGCGCGCGCCGGGTTGGACTGGTAAGCTCCTTCCTTTTTAGGGAGGTAGCCAGGTCTTCTCACCGGCCGCCCACGCAACGTGCAGGAGTTCTCGGGGCGATGGCCCATGACCCCTGGGGGCATAGGTTTAGTCCGGCGTGCTGGCCTCTCTATTAAGCCTAGGTCGGGTTGCGGCGTATTGTTTGGCCGAGGCCGGGCATGACCCAGGAAAGTGTGTCCGGCCGGAGTTAATCGAGCGTGGTGGGTAAGTTGGTGCACCCCTGCAGGGAAGAAAACATCTATCGATAGCCTGTCCTACGGTAACGGACACTTGGAGTTGTATCCCGATCGATACAACTAGAACTGGATACTTGTGATGAGAATTGGATTGTGATGAGGTGATAACCAGATAGTATGGCTCTGGGATTGCTTTCTCACAGGGAGTCGAGAAAGGATCTCTGGCCGAGGTTAATAACACCACCACTACTTTACTTTATGCTACTCTACTCCCTCCTGTTGCTGCAAGATGGTGGTTTCCAGAAGATGCTAGACTTCGATAGGACTAGGCCTTCTCTCTATTCTGGCATTTCTGCAGCCCAGTCCACATATACAACCTTCCTTTGATAATGGTTCATATGTAGTGTAGATCCTTGCTTGAGAGTACTTTGGATGAGTACTCACGGTTGCTTTGCTCCCCCTTTCCCCCTTTTCTTTTCTTTTCGGTTGATGCAACCAGATGTCGGAGCCCAGGAGCCAGACGACACCACCGACGACTACTACTACCCCGAGGGTGCCTACTACCTCATGAAGACCGCGACGACCAGGAGTAGTTAGGAGGCTCCCAGGCAGGAGGCCTTGCCTTTTTGATCGTTGTTGCTTTTGTGCTAGCCTTCTTAAGGCAAACTTGTCTAACTTATGTCTGTACTCAGATATTGTTGCTTCCGCTGACTCTTGTGTTTTCGAGCTTATGTATTCGAGCCCTCGAGGCCCCTGGCTTGTAATATAAAGCTTGTATTATTTTAATTTGTGTCTAGAGTTGTGTTGTGATATCTTCCCGTGAGTCCTTGATCTTGATCGTACACATTTGCGTGTATGATTAGTGTACGATTGAATCGAGGGCGTCACATCTGTTGCCACTTGGACGATCTTTGCCCAGGTCTTCTCTGTGTGCTCTATTCCGGTCGACCAGGCCTTGGACGAGAATGGATCTCGCATCAAAGCCCGGCTCCCTTGGGTCGACTGGAGCACTGCGCTCGTCCCTGTGACGGCGTCTGTCATCGTTCTGCCGAGGCATGTACGACGCACTCCTCGGAGGAGGCATTGGCACTCGACAACGATTTTCACAGTCGAACTGACGATCGTACTGCCCACGGCCTTCACGCCGCGGGAGCGACCTTGGGCTATGGGCCGACTGAACTGTATCCACTGCCACGGATCTGCTGAGTATCCTATTTCGCGACTGAGACACCACAGAATTCTGCTCTCCTGCTGCTCGGAGCAGGGCCCGGATTTGCTCCAACCCTCGGCCAGCCTCTGACTGGGAAGGTTGAATCGACTCTGCAATTCGGGCCGTAGCAGTGAGGTTCTGAATCGGAGTACGGTATACCTTAGGTGGAGGCAGGAAAAGCTGCTGTCGACTGGACTCAGGAACTCGTTCCCGGGATCGCTCATCAAGAGCGTGCTGCAAGTTCTCCAGTCGAGTGCGCTCAGCCAAATTAGCCAAGCGCGCCTCCTACAAGGCCCGAGCCTCGGGAGTTTCTCCAACGATGGGCGTGTGAAGTGCGTCCATGTTGCGACGACAAAGATCCTCTCTCTGCTACGAAGAGAGAGGTTCGGGACAGTACTCCTCGTGGACCCGTGATGGATCGCCGCCGGCCTCTTCACCGTCCTCGCGGCGAAAGCCAGTCGGGCCGCATGGACCATCGACCATCAGGACTTCAGCCGCAGGATCGCTGCTATCGCACTGGGACGCCGTCTCCGCGGAGCCAGTCAATAGATCGAACAAGCCGTGGAGAGTTTCGTCGGGCTCGATTGCCGCGACTTGATGAGTGGCTGAACGCCGAGCCACCGCATGCTTCACCCACCGCTGAAGCCACGACCAACCGGATCACTTGCGGCGGCGAACAGCAGGTAGGGAAGATGTTGCCGAAGTCGACTGATACTGGGTCGACGGCTGTCGAAGAAGGACGCCACGAACGCACGCGCGAAAGTGCATTGCCCCTCAGACGGGGAGCGCCTCGACATCGAGCGGAGCTTCCTGGAGCCACACTGAGTCGTCGGCGACGAAAACGAGCGCACCGAGACGGATCTCGCGGCCCTCAACCATCTCGCCGCCGGAAACCATGATGATGATCGGGAAAACTTGCAACTTCACCAATAAGTCGCTAAGACACCTGCCCCACGGTGGGCGCCAACTGTCGTGGTTCTAAGTCTGACAGTATAAAGGGGGGTAGGTATGGAGAGGCAAGATCTCAGCTATGGCGAAGATGTACACACGAGTTTTACGAGTTCATGCCCTTCTCGGAGGAAGTAATAGCCCTACGTCTCGGTGCCCGGAGGCGGTCGATTGGATTATGTGTGTTGTGTTACAGGGGGTGCGAACCCTTGTCCCAGAGGAGGGGGTGGCTTATATAGAGTGCGCCAGGACCCCCGCCCACCTCCATTACAAGGGGCTTAATGTACATAAAGTAAGGGCGTTACTGGTAACGGTAGTCTTAAATACTCTTAATGCTCATGAAGACTAAGGAGTTAAGGCCCGGCCGTTGTGTGTTCTTCTGACTCCCGGTCTTCAATATAGTCGAGTGATTCCCCATATGGTCAAGTGGCGGTGGGGAATGATGGTCGAATGATTAGGTCGTCGAGTGGATTCTTGGTCTTCTTATCTTCTGGGGTAGTGACCTTGGGTAGGACGTGTAGGTCAGGCCTACGACCCTACCCCAGGTCTGTATCCTCATCAGCTGGCCCACCTGTCATACAGCCAAAGCCAGGTGCAGTAGAGGGCTGAGGAGTAGATGGCCAACACGCACGTGAATTCAATGCAGTTTGCACTTCTCATATAAAGGCTCCCGCCTGTCCAATCTAGTACAAAATCGTATGCACCTACGCACGCTAACCAAGGGCAAGAGTGATCACTCGAATCACAAGATCAGTTGACTAGAAGCTAAGCTAGACCCATGGAGGTGATGAGCGCGAGCATCAGCCGGCTGTATCAGATGGTCCACGACGTTGGCCTGCGGCCCGGCAATGAGGAACGTCTCCAGGTAGTGCTTGAGGACGCCAGGGCGAGGGGCCGCTTGGACGACAGCTTCGTCTCCTTGTTCGACGAGGTCCTCGTCAGTTTCCTCGACAAGTTCACCATCATCAAGAAGCTCGTGGACGACCTTGATGTACGCCTCCAACTGACGTGCCCAGGCTCTGCGATGCCCGCCACCCTCAATGGCCACTATGGTGACAACCTCTTCGACGCACTGGTGTCCCTGTGACTGCACGCCGTCGCGCCGGAGAATGTCCACCTCGAGGTCGCGCTCGCCGCGCAGCGCCTGGCGTAGTAAGACACCATCGACATAATCACCCACGTCTATGCGCAAATCATCCACAAGGACTACTACATGCAAGAGGAGGACGATAGGACGCTGGCCTTCTTGGACCGCAAGGCAACCTTGGACGGCATTGTTCAGAAGCACGTTGAGCTTGCCGCCGACGCCGCTGGTCCTCACATGTCGGTTGGTGACCCGGCGCACTAGGGCGTGAGGATGTCGTTGATGGAACCGTATGCATTTTTATCTTTCCATCAAATCCATGTAGTAGTATATGGTACTACTAGTAATTATCTTACCTTTCGCATCAACTTCATAATTTTCGTACGTACTCCATGCATGAACCGCGCCAGAACCAAACTTCTCATTACTCTAGGGAAAATCGTTATTTCTATCTATCGGTCGCGCCATGGGGCAGAACCAAATTTTACAAGTTACAAGTTCAAAAGGAAAAGTCTGTCGTGTTCACGTCGCACCCCCACACGGTTGGTCTGGCACGCCACTCAAGGGGCAATGCGTGCGGTGTTGCATTTTCACTTACAAGTGGGACCGCAGTTGAGCAAACCGACTATCGTCAAACCCCCACCCCGCCCACCGCGCGATGGCTGAGAAAACAGGAGGGAGAAGAGATGGTTGTAGCACGGACTCCAAGAAAAGTGGTGTCGGATGGGACTCATGTGGGTGGCGTGTGCCGTACTATTAGACGTGAATGCTAGTTATGGCCCATGCCACCCCACTATATTGAACCTATATCGAGGTGCTGGTTACGTAGAACAAATTTCCTAGAGTCCGTGCTCAGCCCTCCTCTATCTCTCTTCTCAGCCAGCCAGTGGACGCGTGGAGCCCATTGTCTGTTTGCTCATATGCGGTCCCACATGTCAGTGAAAACGTAAGAGGACCGACTGAACCTGCACATCTTTCACCTCGACATGCTGGTGATGAAAAACAAATCCAATAAAGATCTTCGGTGGCCGCTTTTGGAGTTACTCAAGAGTAGTAAGATTCTATTTACAGTTTAACTCAAGATGCACATCACGTGGCTTCAACTACCACTCTATTTTCTTGCATGACACGACCTGTATGCTGGATGTCCCACGTGTCGGCAAAAGGAGGAAGAACCCGACCAAATCTTCAGTTGTGCTCTCGGATTAGACTAGTTGTGCTAACTTAAAATTTTATTGTGTAGAATGGATGCAAGTTTTGGCATTGGGAAGAAGAGTACATCAATATATTGATAGAGCGCAATTTAGTAGATGTTCTAGCACTTTTAGCTAGCATAGAGGCTAGAGATGAGACTAGTGCACTTGTTGATAGAATAGAGGCTAGACATGAGACTAGATGTGAGGAAGCAACGTCTACTTCTATACACTCGAAGAAGAAAGAAGCACGCAAGATCGAGCCTCCGCGGATCAACAATGAATGCATCAAGAAGGCACTAATCCAACTTACAGGAGAAGTTATGGAAGTTGGATATCTTCTAAAATGTATTCTTGTGGTTCTTGTTTTCTTTGGTCTTGCTTTTCTAGTCAAAATTTTGGTGATGTATTCCCATGTACCAAAAAATCAATGATGAAGAAAAGATATGTGTTTGCAACGAAAAATGTATGCGGCCGGGATGCGTCCGCGCGTTCGGCGCACGGCCACCGCATCCGAGAAATGGCCCGGACACGACCCCATTGCCCTACCCAAACGGACAGAATCCGGGCAAAACGGAGGTCCGTTTGGGGTCGTGCATTAGAGTTGGCCTTACAAGTGGGACCGCAGTTGAGGAAACTGACTATCGGCAAACCCCCACCTCGCCCGCTGCGTGATGGCTAAGTTAGAGAAACGACGAGGTTGAAGAGATTGATGTAGCACGGACTCCAAGAAATATGGTGTCAGATGGAAGTCGTGCTAGTGGCGTGTGTCGTACTCTTGGACGTGAATGCTTGTTCTGGCCCATGCCACCCTACTACTCCTACTACTTATATAGTAGTAGTATTGAGGATTCGAGGTGCTGTTTACGTACACGAACACATTAACATATGGCCCACCTCACATTGTGGCCAAATTTCCTGAGTCTGTGCTAGGTTAAAAAGTGTTCTTTGTGAGGGTGGGTCGCTGGTCTCAAGTTTAAAGCTTGTTGTATTACGTATACGTAGACGTAGAGATAGTGCAGCAGTTCTGAAAGTTTGAACCCAAACATCAGAATGCAATTTCTACTGGACTCATCCGAGGACCTAGGATGATGGGATTCACAACTACAGTAAAAACACCCGCCCAACGCGCGAAGCATGTGAAGCTAGTACAAATAGTGTACTACTATTGTTGATTGGCCTCATCCGATAACCTGTTGCAATGCACATACAATTATGTATTCGGAAAATATTTTTTTGCCTCGTCGCAACACTCACTCAGAGGAGTGACTCAAAAGCCATTCATAAATTTAGTAAGTTTATCACAGGCATATCATTTTATTACATACAACAGGTCATCAACCCACATCGACAATGAGGATACATTATAAATACTAAAGTTTTCATCACACAACAAATAACAAGCAATGAAATGAACATCAACTCAACCAATCCTCGGTGTTGGAAACGCTTGCTTTGAACCACAAGTGATTCTCTAGGAAGGTCCATCTATTGTCAATCTCGAGACCAACGCATGACTGATCATCCAGGTTGAAGCGGCCTACTATATCAGTACCATGGTGGGGAACCACCGAAATGTCCGAGGTATAGATACAGTTGCTTCTCATAAATGGTAGCAACATTGTGTCAACAGCAGTTGGATCGCCTTTCACCATCATTGGATAGTTTTGTCCAAGGAAGAGCGAGTTCTCTCGAAGACTATCGATACGGTACCGGGGAGAAGGTGTTGGCTCTAGCACACTAGTATCCATCCCGAATACCATGCAACGGGTGTTGGAATAGGTCCGGAGAGTGCGACCATGGGAGACAACACATGCTTCCTTAGTAGTAACATCAGTAGTGGGTTGTATACAGACAAGAAGGGGTGATCCATCGGAATAAGTTGCCAGGCGCCACTGAGTATATGGGCCCTGCTCGTCCTCATGCTCGTGATCATCACCATCGTAATCTCCCCCTTGGTTATAAAAGTTTTTAAGTATAGGTGGTGGAATGTTCACAGGACCTTGGAAACACAAGAAGAAGGTTAATTAATAAAGGGAAACTTGCTAACCCACATGCATGTGGATGAAACAATTATAATTACGGTGGAAGACAAATGTACCAAAACTACTAGGATCCCATGCAAAAACAGTGCCATGAGTGGCGGAAGCAAACACAAGACCCTCGTATTGAATTGCATCACAGTACACATCCGTGTACAGAAACTAATTTTTGAGCAATATCCATCCAGTCAAACCACGAAGGATGGCAACAAGCTTGTCGAAGATAGTAACAACTACATAGTTCCTGTAATTCCAAGAGCGGTTGGGAACTTGACAAATTGCTATCTTCCATAGAAGAAAGTCGCCATGATCGTATTTGAACGTACGTAGAATACCGGTGTGCTCAACCTCTGGGCAGTCTGCTGAGATTTTTGGAAGTGGAACCCGGTGACGAGTGTACACATTCACAAGTTCCCACTCGCAGTTGTACCCAATATAAACAACCCAATCTCCATTTGCGCCTGCCCAAGCCTTGCCCTCAAGCGATGGCATCTTAACATCATACGTATCATTATTAAGTGGCATCAACTTGCACAAGGCGAGGCCTCCGTCGTCCCCACGCCAGTCAGCGGGGTCACGGTGAAGAAGATAGGGGAGATCAAACCGCTCCTGGACCCTTGGGTTCCTTGTAATGATGTTATTAGTTGAGTCGAGAATGGTCTTGAACGAACCTTCCATGCTAGCCGAGGTGATGACCTCGCACCGATCAATGAGTTCCTCCACCACGTCATCTTTCAGATCGGGGCAAGAATAACGGGGTCGTTTCCAGCCTGTTCCCTCCATGGAGAAGACGATCAAACAATGGCATAAGGAAGGGTGAAGGCAAATGGAGGAGGAAGGAAGAGCGTGCTACAACAGTTCCAAATTGAGAGGGAAAGGCGAAGAGTCGATGGACGGTTGCCAGTTTGCCATGGTACATGAAGAGGCGCCCCAGCCTACACGTCCTTTCGAAAATACTCGTAGTAAAGGACTCGCCGTCGTCTCACTTACATGTTGGAGCGGGACCACATGTCAACGAAACATGGTGTGTAATTCCTTGTGCAAAATGCGATCTGGCCGCGTTGGCCTGAGGGTGCCACATTAGTTATCGACCTTTATTTTTTTAATGGCATGCTGTTCAGTTTTGAAGCATGACTAACTGGTACTGTATGCAGAGAAAATATAAACTACTCTACCACTACTCCACCTCTATTAGTAGTAGTATAAAAAAGATATATAGGCTGGAGCTTCAGCGCTTTCTTGCTAAGGGCTGCCCACTTGCTTCTCACACTATCACCCTCTCTCCAGATCTAAAAAAGACGGCCTCTCTCTCCCTCCTCACCGGTGGTCACAGATCCGCCAGGGAAGAAAAGGACGTGCAACATTGACGCACTCGTCGTCGACGAGCCAGGTCACAAACTGACGACAAGGCCGTCCTCTCAGACCTAGCGCCCGCGCAGGATGGCCTCCGTCCCCAAGCTCGTTGTCGTAGTGTGTGCGGAGGACGACGACCATGAGCAAAGCCACTTCCCGCCTACCCTCAGGTATGCTACCTCTTTTCGAACCATACCCTTGTTCTATTGCCCCATCTGCCACATCGCTGCATGTGGATCTTTTTCCACTCCACCATCTTCCCAATTTGCTATCCTCTGCTCTGCAGGTCACGCAGACGAAAACCTTAATTTGCACTTTAAAGGAAACCCTACTTCATGCAGACTAATCCATGTCTGGGTTGAATAAGGAAAGGAAGGAAGACTGTACTGTCCAAGAGAGTAGGCATCGAACCCGCATCTAGGTTGAAAAGGGGAAAATCAGTGGCTAAGGAACGAGTCTCGTGTCTCTTGGTTGAAGAAGGGTAGAAAGGCATGACAATGCAATAGAGAATGACAAGGTCGATCGGTTTGTTGTCCTCACATAGGAAAAAGGTGGCGAAAGAGAACAAAAATGGGACGTAATCCACACATGCTGCCTGGATATTTGTTGCTCTGGGCAACCATACCTCCCTCACCACTCTATGCATCCGTGGAGGTACATCATACTAGTGCGCCCACTATCCGAATGGGCCTCCCATGCTCTTATTGCCACTTTTTTGCTGTTAGTATAACGCCAACAGTCAAGTCAAGCAATGCTACTGCTAAAGTGATGCCACATTTAACTAATGCTGCACTCAGTCTAATGCCACCGACAAATTTAAGCAATGCCATTTAATGTCACTGGATTATTTCAGGGTTAGCTGATGATTGTGGATGTATTAAAGATTTTTCAGCTAAGGCATTCTAATGCGATTGCACAACCAGTATACCAACGATGAAACTTGTTAGTACCTTCAGATTTTTGCACTGTTAATGCTTATAGATTACATACCTCACTTTCATGAGATAAGTTAATTTTTTGTACAGTGTCACCAAAATGCCAAGGCGCCGATGTCATTTTTTTTGGTTAAACTGCACAAAAAATTATAAAGACAAGAGGAAATGTCAAGAGTGGGCACCTCCTCCTCCGGCTGTTCTCTTGATTCATTCAATCAAGTTTTTATATTTGATCAATTATCAAGATTGGGATAACAATTTTTAAGGTCCCCCCGAGTTCGAAATGATATTTACCTTGCAGGTACATGGTTTGCATTTTTTTATACTGTCATTAGTTAATAATGCTAGTTACCTTTAGACTTCTGTATTTGGTTTAATGCTCATGCACAGCTAGTATACCAATGCTGAAACTTGTTACCTTTACATTTTGTATTGCTAATTCTTATAGAAATCTTCCAGTGCTAGAGTTTATTGAAATCCGTTCAGTAAAACCATTGTACTGTACCCTGTAATAAAATAACTACTCTACTGTTGCACTAGCCACTGGATTAGTGTATATTTGTAGTATTCGAATGGTGTTGCATTAGCGTATGGACATAAATAAAGTGTGGCAAGCTTTCCCAGATATGTGCTCAAGAAAACTACTACCTGTTTTTCTAAATACTAGACGTTTGGGTACTTTAAATTGAACTACGAAAATGTCTTATATTAAGGAATAGAGAGTGTAGAGTTCACTCAAATAATCCCGGTAAAGCTAGTCACACCTTTGTTAAAATTAATCTTCATTATGTTTTTGGAGGAGGTCTGTATGTTTGTCTCTAATGCCTGTCGACTACATACCCGACATCATGATGTAATGTTAAGTCATTTCCTTTTGTACAGTGTCACTGAATTCTCAAGGCGGTGATGGCATTTTATTTTAGTTGAACTACACAAAATATGCTTAAAAGAAGAGGAAAGGTCACGAGTCGATCAATCTTTCAGAAAGAACTATATATGCCTTTCTGACATCAGCCGTTGTTGCCTTATTTATTCCTTCAAACAGGTGGTTAGAAACAGTCTTGCCACCTTTTCCCATTAACAAATTGGAATGCTTATATTTTTGAGTCTATGCTTCAACTAGTGTCATTTTTACAGTAATCACACTTTAAATATCTATGCAAACAGGGATGCTCGATTTTAGTGGAAGTGCACAAAAAGTCCAACTGGTTCAACATTAGGATCATGTTTTCTTCCAAACCTTTATATCCAATTGGTGGCACCATGAGTTGTTCATTACGAAGGTACATGGTTTGATACTATCTTGCTACTCTTTTTGTACTGTCATTAGATAGTAATATTAGTGGTTTGCATGTGAATTTATTGGCAGGATGGACCTACATTGGAGGTGCAGGACGTGATTCAATGATTGGATGCTCAATTTCGGTTGTATTGATTTCACCTCTTCCATCACTGCGAACATGGATATACTTCGTCTGATGAAGAATAGGCGCTATATTTCTGCTCTGAACCAACAAATCAATTCAGTATTAAATTGTCCAGGGCAAAACATGACTATATCAAATTGTCCAGTGCAAAACATGACAGATGCTAAGCGGAAGAGACATGTTTAAACCGAAAATACAAGGTGGGGTATATGTTTACTAGCTGCTTGATATTTGTGCAGACAGAGATGTTTGCCCGTTGCTATTTGGCAAACAAACAAAGTGACCGCAGTTTTGGTTGAACTGCACAAGAGAATAGTATAGTCACTGCGTGTAGTACCATTTGAAAATAGACACAGAAAGATTGGATAGTCACTTCATGGACTGCAGAAAAGTAGTCCTGTACTATTTATTGGCCAACACTAGGTGCTTCATTGCTTTGGTCTGATTATACAATGGGCATCATTTTGCCGAAGTTAAAGTTTGTATTCTGAAAATAGCCTTGCCGTGTGATCGAGAGAAGACCAAATCATATTCAAGTGGATGTCCCTCCATCATGTGTGGTTCATTCTCATGGTTCCAGCTATTGGTGAAACCACTTACGTTTGCAAGATGAATTGTAGCCTTCACAAACAAATTTTTCTTTTAGTCTGTACTGAATGTTGGCCAAGAGAAGCATCCATGTTAGTAGGAAGAACAGATGTTTTTTCTAGATCTTTGCTTTTGGAGCTACATATTTGTATATGATTTGTGAATCATTGAGATGCATTAACATGTTGATCTTATGTATAGGAATCGTACTAGTTGGTTTTAGTTGTGACGCAAGATCCGAAGTGGCTGATCTTTGCTTTTGGAGCTGCATATTTGTATATGATCTGTGAATCATTGAGATGCATTAACAGTTCCTTATTTCTGTTCGCTCAGTGTTTACAAGTTACTGATCGATCACTAGCTAGCCTACTAATGCGCTCCTGGCAGTTTTAGTTGCGACGCAAGATCCGAAGTGTTAGTTTTTTGAATAAAAATGCCTACCTCTGAAGAAACTGACAAGCTGCTCTGAAGAAAATGCCATGCGAATCTGAAGAAACTGCCAGTAAAAACATCGCAAATGCCTTATCTCCCAGCTAACGTTCATCAACTAATGCGATCGTACACGTACACCATCTGACATACTTGATCCTACACGTATACTATCCGACCTACACGATCCTACACTGATAAATAGCAGATCACGCACGTACTACCTCCTTTCCGATTTGCAGGGCTCAATTCAAGAAACGACCTACTTGATCCTACATGAATAAATAGCAGATCACGCACGTACTAGTACCTCCTTTTCGGTTTGCAGGGCTTAATTCAAAGATCTCACCAACCAAGGTACTCCCTCCGTCCGGGTTTATTAGTCCTGTGAGCAAAGCAGCAAGACCAAGGCATGGCAGTAATTAACTGCATGCAGAAGTTTAAGCCTAATTAATTCCATCGAGTTAAGTGGCTGCATGTGTGCCCTCGGTTGCGACTCATTGCATGCTACTCCATGTACTGGCTGCGAGCGATTTTGAGTGCCTACATACAGCCGGTTGTAAGTATGGCAGCTAACTGATGCGAAAAATGATGCGCTTTAATTGTTGCGGGCCTTTTAAATCCGTGGAATCATTATTGACAAGGAGGGAGATGATTTGAGTGCACTCGTTTGACCGTCATGCCGGCGTGCGATCCAGCACGGACGGGATGAGACGACACAGTCATAATTTCAGTTTCTCTACTTTTCCACGGCAAGCTGGCGTGCTAAGCCATGCCTGCTTATGCGTTGAATTTCGATGACCGTCGCGCTACCTTGCGCCTATAAGTATTGTTTCCCGACCTTCTCCGGTGGCACCGTGACCCAACTCGCCATATCCTCATAAGCTCCCACCGGCCCGATGTCGCTCGCCACTTATCCTCGCTCTCGCCACATCCGCCATGCCCCCGTCCGTCCGCGATAGGCGAGGCCGGAGGCGGTCACCGCCGGAACTAGTGTTCGGTTTTCACCGGAAGGTAGACGGAGGGAGGAGGCATTCTATCAGTCTTTAGATGGCAATGCGGAGATCGAGGACTTGTTGGAGCGCGACCGCCTGGCGGAGGAGCAGGAGTTGTTGGAGCGTGACCGCCTGGCGGAGGAGCAGCTTATCACTGATTTGCGCCGCCAGCGGGACATGGAGCAGCAGCGCACCGACACTCTGAGTCACGAGCAGAGCGCCCGCAACTGGGCCGACTATGTGGAGGCCGGCGCCCAGCAAATAGCCCTGGAGGCTGTCGGGCACGCACGCGTTCGCGTCGCCGATTTTTACTACTAGCTCGTCAAGTGGGTTTCCCGCTTAGAAGTCGAAGCTTCGGTGGACCACGCCGGCATGGAAAGGGCCAACGCGTGCGAGCAACACGCCCTATCGCACCTCTGGCAAGTCCGAGGCGAGGCGGAGGACGCCGGTGCCGGCATTTAGCGTGTACCACAGATGGCGGCCGGCATCGTCTAGTTAGCTAAGAGTAAGTTAGTACTTGTACGCTACTAGAGTATTAGTGGGAGTAGATAGTTAACTTGGCTATGATGTTTGTCAACGTGGAAGTTCAGTACTCTATATGTGGATCAGACCTGTTACTTTGCTCTAGATGTTGAACTTTCCGTTTGAACGTATGGAATGGGCTGTTTTTTTAAAATGGGTTGTATTTGTCCTCCACGGGTTTAGAGGCTGACTTGTGGGCCTACCAAGTTGACGCGTACACAATCAGGAGATGATTGTATGAGGAGAGGATGACAACTAGGACCCGCCAAGGTCATGGCAGTACACAAGCAAGTGCCTCCTTATTTCAAGCCAATAAAAAAATGGCCCCTCCTAATGGATTTCTGACATCTCGGTCCCATGCCATTGTCAACATAGTCAATAAACAAGAGAGTTGCACAACGAGCGACTAACACCAGGGACCCAGCAGCTCGCCCAGTTATTTTTGTTTTGGGTTAATTTGATAAATGCCACTCCAAATCTGGTGTTTCCGAGAAATGCCACTGCAATTTCCAAACTTTGAAAAATGCCATTTCATGCCATTTCCAGTGGCATTTTTTGAAGTCTGGAGTGGCGTTTTTCAAAGTTTGCAAATTGCAGTGGTGTTTTTCAAAGTTTGCAAAAATTGCAGTGGCATTTTTCAAACTTTGGAAATTGTAGTGCCATTTTTATGAATCGCCATAATTGAAGTGGCATTTATCTAAACTTGTTTTTGAGACGGAAGCAGGGTGTCAACTGGGTTGTGCAGGGCACTCTGGCCTATCTGGACAGTCTTTTCTTTTATGTTTACCACAAACTATACCAGTAGTTTTTTTTTCTTTCTAAAAATGGCTAGCCCAATTTTTTGTGATTTGTCAAGTAAGTCGCTTTGTCAGGCCTGTTGGGCTGCAAATCTTTCAAGACGAGGAGAGCTTCATTCGGCTGGCCGAGAAAATGGCCTATCAGTAATGAGAAATGGGTTGTACATTTTTAAAACACATCAAACCGGCAATTAGTTTCAAATTTCTTTTTTTTTCATTTCGAGATTTTAAATTGCATTGATTTTTGCGCATGGACAATTTATTGGATTTTATATTGATATACATTTATTTTTAAAATCAATTTCAATGTCACTCGAAATTTCGGGATTAAAAGCAGTTCGGGCCGCACCGAAATATGCAAAATTTCATATAATTTTTTAACCGTGGCCACAATATGGGTTGTAATGCTAACAAAAAGAATATGGGATCCAAAAAACCCTTAAGAATTAGCAAATGGGCTGTAAATTTTTAGAAATAATGGCAGATGGGTTGTATGCTGTTTTCCATAGATTTGAGGCATTCCTAAAAAAGGTTGACGCACAAGCAGTGACTGTTGGATGTCCATCCAATGGCCGTCGTGCTTCTTCAATCTCTGCTCTTCCTGCTCCAGCCGCTCAAACAAGCGCCGACGGGACTGCCTGCTCCCTCCTCCCTGCGGCCGGCTATACTGCCATGCAGGCCTCACCGCCCCCATACTCCCATCGCTGGCCTAGCCATCCCTCTACTCACCCACACCTGCTGTTATTCTTCAGCGACGGCAAACGAACCAGTAAACCCTCGTATAGTCATACTCCTCTCCGCGTGGGAAACAACTGTCGAGTCTTCCCTGGCTCTGTGTCGTTCCCTTCCTAGGCCTCGCCGTCGTCCACCGCCCTGGTGCTCTCGGCGCAGCGTGGTCAACGACCGACATGCATCTGAAGTGGACTGTACGTGGAGAGGCTGACAACTGGGTCTATGGCCGCACGCAAGGAAATGCCTCCTTATTATGGGCAAAATAATGATTCCTCCACCTGACATCTGGGACCCACCGAAAGGGCCTCTGTATTTCACAAAAAGATGTTACTGCCGCTGATAGCTCGGACCCACCAGCTATATCTTCGCACGCAAGGAAGTGCCTCCTAATTACGCACAAAAAAATGAATACTCCCCCTGCTAGCTGGGACCCAGTATAGTGGGCCTACTAAGTTGACGGGGATGGAGGGCTTTGTCAACTTAGTCAATATGCACGATTCAAGCTCCAGTGACCGTACGATGTCCGCCCAATGGCCGTAGTGCTTCTTCAACCTCTGGTCTTCTTGCTCCAGCCGCCCAAAGAAGCATCGGTCGTGCCGCATGCTCCTGCCTCCCGTGGCCGGTTGTGCTGCCGCGGAGGCCTCACCGCCCCCTACTATTCCCACCGCTGGCCAGGCCTTGTGGCAGCGGCAGCCTCACACCGCAGCCGAACTAGTGAACCCTCATACTCCTCTCCGCGCGGGCTTCCACTGGTGCGTCTTCCCCGGCTCCGCGTCGTCCCCTTCCTAGGCCTCACCGTCGTCCACCGCCCTGGTGCTCTCGGCACAACGTGGTCAACATGGTCAAGGAACGACTTCCATCGGAAGAGTACTGTACGTAGAGAGGTTGATAGCTGGGTCCACGACGGCCGCAAGGAAGTGCCTCCTTATTACACGCAAAATAATTATTCCTCCACCTGACAGCAGGGACCCACCGGACAGGCCACCGTATTTCGCGAAAAAACATTTCCCCCCTAACTGCTGGGACCCACTAGCTACATTTTCGCACGCAAGGAAGTGTGTTCGGGCAAAAAAAATTGATTCGCCCCCTGACTACTAGGACCCACCATCTACATCTTCGCACGCAAGGAAGTGCCTCACAGTTGGGACCCACCTGGTCGAAGCGTATGTAGCGTTGTCATTCTGGTCGCGAACATGTACATACATACCGGTCGATGTAGAGGCGTGCACGTGTCATAGTAGAGGCGTGCATGTAGCATGTACACGTACGTACAGCAGCCAGTGGGCAAGAAAGAGAATACGGTCACGTACGTACATACGGGTGGGGTCTCGAACGCCTACTTGTGCATACGTACGACCAGGGCTCGTGTACATGGCTGGGTCGAAACGGAGAAACAACGTCATCATCGTGTTCATGGGGAGCCAACCGGCTGGGTCGGAACATAATGCGTCGTCGTGTTCATCGGGAGGGCTTAGACGGAATAGTCGATGGAAACGAGGCCTGGCGTACCGCACAACGGAGGAAACGACCTTGTGTTCGACCGGCCATGTTTGAAACAGGATCCTGTTCATTGGGAGGGGTATGGCGTACCGTAAACCGGAGGAAACGGACTTCTGTTGGACCTCCTACGGTCGAAACGGGGTCCTGTTAATCGGGAGGGGTGTGGCATATCGCAAAACAGAGGAAACGGACTTGTGTTGGAGAGCTACGGTCGAAATGGGGGTCCTGTTCATCGGGAGGGGTGTGGCATACCACAAAACGGGGCTCCACGGGATATTGTTCATCTCCACTGTCGACCTCCTCCAGCCTCCACAGGCTACTGTTCATCCATCGTCGACCTCCTCCAGCCTCCACCTGCGACTGTTCATCCACGGGCTCCTGTTCATGCAGCCTCCACCGCGCTACTCCACCGACTACTGTTCAACCAACCCTCTCCACGGGCTCCTATTCAACCACCCCTCCACGGGCTACTGTTCATCCAGCCCTCCACCATCTATTGTTCATCCAGCCCTCCACGGGGTCGTCTTGTTCATCTAGCCCTCCACGAGGTCCTGTTCATCCAGCCCTAACCGGCTCGATCGATCGAGGTACTGTTCATCTAGAGGCAACACCACGGGGTCCTGTTCATCCACCCCCACCAGGAACTGTTCATCCAAACCCCCCCAGCAACACTCACTATTCATCTAGAGGCAACATCGATCGGCTTCAGTTAGCAGCAGTAGCGAAGGAATCGCTCAATTGGGTTCAGTTAACAGCCATCGATCGATCGCCTGGGTTCAGTAACACGTAGCCTGCAGTGCAATCGCTCGGGTTCAGTAGGCGAACGCCTCGCTCGGGTTCAATTAGAGGCCAACGCCTCGCACCCACGCGCGTGCATGTGTATGAGAGAAACGCGCAAACCTCCATGCATCGCTCGGCCCCGACCACCCACCGTAACCGGGAACACCCCGATATTTTCCTCGCCCTCCCTTCTACCATGGTTTTTTCCGTCATGGACAACCCAAAGAATGTCATGCAGCTGCGTCTCCGGCCCACCCAGGACGAAAAGCCCATTTTCTGTCATGATTGTTTGTCATAGAAGTAGGAGCCCACCACATCTATGATGATACCGGGTTTTGTCACAATTATCGTCACAGAAGTGTCATAAGTACGACAGAAAAAAAATTGTCCGGCCCAAAATGTCACGGATGTGTCTTTTTTTCGTAGTGATAGTAGTCAACTACAAGATGTAATCAACACTACTAGTCACCCCTAGCACCAATCTATAGTTTCGGTAATAAGATTGAATACAAGAGATGAACTAGGGTTTGAGATGAGATGGTGCTGGTGAAGATGTTGATGGAGATTGCCCTTCCCAAGATGGGAGAGTTGTTGGTGATGATGATGACGATGATTTCCCCCTCCGGGAGGGAAGTTCCCCCGACAGAATCGCTCCACCGAGAGCAAAAGTGCTCCTGCCCAAGTTCGGCCTCGAGGCGGCGACGCTTCGTCCCGAATCTCCTCCTCTTATTTTTTCTAGGTCAAAATGACTTATATACCAGAAGATGGGCACTGGAGGTGGGCCGAGGAGGGCACAACCCACTAGGGCACGTCTGGGCTCCCTGGTGGCCCCCCTCTGGTAGTTATTTTCTCCAATATTGCATAAAAATTCTCCGTGAAGGTTCAGCTTGTTTGGAGTTGTGCAGAATAGGTAGCCTGAAGTAGCTTTTTCAGGTCCACATTTCTAGCTGCCAGAATTCTCCCGTGGTGTGTACCTTGCAAATTATG
Organism: Triticum timopheevii; assembly: GCA_963921465.1. Classification (NCBI taxonomy): domain Eukaryota; kingdom Viridiplantae; phylum Streptophyta; class Magnoliopsida; order Poales; family Poaceae; genus Triticum; species Triticum timopheevii. Next base: position 355,628,036 of record OY997264.1, read on the forward strand.
AGAGAAAAGGCATTAGATTTACTCCAAAAAGCATTATTATGGATAAAAAAATTATAAATAATAGTAAGAAAACATGATGCAAAATGGATGTATCACCTCCCACTTGCCCTTTGCTCCAGATCCGACCATTACCGAGTTCGGGGAAGGGACTATGAGAGAAGTTGGATTGGAGGCGCTTGAGCTCTGATGATTGAGAAAGGCTATGGTGAGAGGAAGAAGAAGGTGTGTGGGGATAACTGCGGGTTGTCTCCTTTTATAACAGATAAGATACCAAGAGTCCTTTAAATGCGCCGCTGGCCTCGCCACTCCCCGATACTCTCGTAGCGTTATGCACGGGTGGGATACCAGAAATCATTGATCAAATCCCCTAAAAATTGGGACACGATCCCCACCTTGATGGGACGCATCAATGGGGGGTCACCTTGAGACGCACATCGAGTTCTCATAATGTCGATGACCGGTCGTGACCCTTTGAAAAAAATTATTAGTCAAAAATACTGTTCACATTTGAACAGTCGACGTTTGAGGATAAGTAAAATCGATAGTTCGGAATCCCGATATGGCCTGATACATGGCCGAACTGGACCAAGCACCGTTCGAAGACCTAAATAGGAGGAGATTATTTTGAATACTCGAAAGAAAGGGAACTCGTCTGCAAGCCGGGATCTGCCGTCGAGGGAGTTACAGGAAGCCGACATTGAAGGTTAGTTCGGGGGCTACTGAGGGAGTCCTAGACTAGGGGGTCCTTAGGTTCCCGACCTAACTCTCATGGGCCAGACTATTGCGCCGCACTGTATCCGGACCGAAGACCTTTTGTGCCTTGGTGTGTGCTCCAAGTCAAGATGGAAGTTCCATCGTTCCCTTGAAGTAACCGACTATATGTAAACACTAGTACCCCTGGTGTTTATATAAACTAGAGGGTTTAGTCCGTAGAGGGTAAGAGAACAATCACCATCCTACTAGTTCGGGGTTAGGTTCATCTGATCTCGTGGTAGATCGACTTTGTAATCCCCATATACACAAGCAATATAACCAAGCAGGACGTAGGGTATTACCTCTTAGAGAGGGCCCGAACCTGGGTAAATATAGTGTCCCATGTCCCTTGTTCCCCATCGATCCAGGATCCATAGTTTAGGACCCCCTACCCGAGATCCGCCGGTTTTGACACCGACGCCGCTCTCTTCGGTGTTCGGCACGTGGTGCGGTGACCGTTGGGAGTAGATGTCAGCATACTTATAACGGCGCGAGTCAAACTCCCTTTTGGGGAAGAGGTTGTCTTGCTACTTACAACGAACGAAGGGAGGGGCCCGGGGTGATTGGCTAGAAGGACCACTTTAGAGCCGTCGAGACTCTCCTGGTGAAAAACACCGTCCTTAAAATCAACTAACATCTCTGGGTCATTGTGGAACCCCGGATCATCATCACAAGAATGGTTCTCTGGTTGTGGAGAGGGACAGTTGATGGTCTCAACCTGACGCCTCCAATTCTGTTCAAAAGAATGAAAGATCCGGTCAGTAGATACGAATGTAAGGTCTGAACTATGCAAATGAAAGATGAACTTACCCATTCAATGGGTTATAGCTGGGATAGCCGTCCTTGTTCCTTAGACGGGCAAACTCTTCTTCCTCTCCCTTGAAGAGGTCGGCCAGTATAGCTGCCATTGCTGCCTGGTTGTCAGGCCCCTGCCATTTGTAATGGGTCGCATCGCTTGTTCCATTATAATGCCACATAGGTGCATCCTTTGTTGAAGAGGTTGCATGCATCGAGTAATGGTAGCGGCCATCACGTCTATGATAGTTAACTCACTGTGAGCTAGCAACCTCACCTTAGTGGCCAGGCACTATACTTCGGCACTCTCCCCCTGAGAAGGGTTTTTCGGCCGCCAATTAAAACACTTCTTTAAAGGAGTGTCCGAGTATTCGGGCAAACCCCTCCAAGCTGGCTCAAGTAAGGGGACGTCTTCGATATAAAACCACTCTGAGGTCCACTTGTTAGAGTCCTTTTTAGGGGTCCCCATGGGGTACTCGGTCCCGACTATGCGCCATACCTCGGCCCCGCCCACTTCAAAGATGATCACTCCTCGGGTACGGGGGACGAGGCGGAAATACTTTCTCCACAATTTGAAATGGGCCTCACAGCCTAGAAACATCTCGCAAAGGGCAACGAAGCCCGAGATGTGCAGGGTTGACCCGGGGGTGAGGTGATGGAGCAAGATCCCGTAGAACTCTAGAAGACCCCTAAGGAAGGGGTGAATGAGAAAACCCAAGCCTCGTAAGAGGAAGGGCACGAAACATACCCTCTCTTCCTTGCGTGGAGTAGGGAAGTTCTCTATGAAGGCTTCGCCATTCTTGGAAGTTAATCCCGGACGGATAGAAATGAGATCTGAAGCGGGAAGATATCCTTGTGTCTCGAGTCTGCTAAGTTGCAAATGGGAGACTGTACAGCTCACACAGTCACCACGAAGAGGGCCATGGGGCGGGAGGAGGATCTTGGAGCGCCTGCCATTCTCTCCCAAATTTTCTGGCATCCCGACTTCTCGATTTGGGATAAGTTACCCGTCACGCTCCTAGCCTGTTTAACAAGCCTTCCCCCTGTCCCATAAGGGGCATTTCTGTAAAAGGTTGATGGACCATCCGCCTCCTTTTAGTGTACGGGAACCGATGGATGTCATTAGTCGGGCATGAGAATCGATGATGTGGGCCCTGCGACGGCTCGATGGGTTGAGAAAGTTATTGGGACATAATTACGGTCAGCTGGACATAGAGAGGGGGGAAGAACTCACCCCGCAAGCCGAAGACTTCAGACGCATAAAGACTTCGGGGATCGTGAGACACCGGCGTTGGAGGCTAGTTCGGGGGCTACTGATGAGTCCCAGACTAGGGGTCCTCGGGCTGCCGGCCTATCTCTCATGGGCCGGACAGATGGGCCGCATTACAACTGCTAGAAGGCCGAACTATGAGGCGATTCCGTATCCGGATAGGAGATCTTTGATGCCTTGGTGTGTCCTCCACGTCAAGATAGGAAGAATCAGCGTGATTATCCCTTACTTGTAAACGACCATGTGTAACCCTAGTACTCCTGGTGTCTATATAAACCAGAGGGTTTAGTCTGTACAGGCTAGAAGAACAACCATAGTCCTACTCACCTAGGGTTTAGTATGTCTGATCTCGTGGTAGATCGACTCTGTAATCATCCTATACACTTCAATATAATCAAGCAGGAGGAAGGGTTTTACCTCTTCGAGAGGGCCTGAACTTGGGTAAACATCATGTCCTTCATCCCTTGTTCCCCATTGATCCAAGATCCACAGCTCGGGACCCCATACTCTAGATCCGCCAGTTTTTACACCGACACCCCGATCCCTCTGCTGCAACACTTTTCACTGCCCCTTCAATGACTTGATCTAAGTCCTAGTTGCCCCAATCAATTCCCCACTCGATGTCAGCACTGGCAGGTGTTTTTGCCACCCCCTTGTCCGTTGGCACCTTCTTGTCCTCCTCCACTTTGTTTTCTGACATTTGGTCTATCCCAAGATCAAAAGGTGGGGTGGGGAAATAATTATCCCAAACAGCGCTTCTGGACTTGGATCTTTGGAGCGATTGTGGTGCTTCACCTGAATCAAGAACTTCTTTGCTTGCTACCAGATTCAGTTCAGGAGATGACCGTATTACTGGTATGGTGTCGGCAGACTTACTTCTCATGAGTGGTGGCGTCGACCCTGGGCTCACACACTTTTCTAGCAGCTTGTTGATGCCCCTAATGTTAGCAAATGACATTTCTTTCATTTGTTCACTACACGCTTGCTTGGTGTGGACAAGAGGAGGCTTGTTTGTTGACTAGGGTGTAACTGCCTTTGCACTTGCCTCATTTAATGCAGGAGTTGCTTCCTTCACCACTGCAGTTGCTTTCCCCTTAAAAATCTCTTTGACACTACCGGTAACTCCTGGCTATCTCGACTGATGACAAGTCTGTGCTGCTCCTATTTTGCTGGGTTGTGGTGCTTCTGAACCTTTCCCTCCATGCTTCTCCTGTCCAATTACAACTCCACTCTTCGCCGCTGACTCTGTAGGTTGATTGGGAGGGGTTGTTGCCTCCATACTGACTGTAGTTGCTTGAGATTTAGGTTTAGTTGCTTCCAAGGTGTCAACAGTTGCTCTTTTTTGCGTCTTCGCTGCTTGTTTCTGGTAGATCTTAGTTTTTCAAGCTGCTATGACTACTTGACTTTCTGATTCGGCTGCCAAACTCTGCACATGTGTGGGAGCTTGCTGGTTGGCCGTCGTAGTTACATCATCTTGACCCCGAGCGCCATGGCTTGCTCCAGAGACGGAACGGTAGCCTTAACCGTCCTGTGGGATACTTTCTTGACCTTCTTCATCCCACCCCTCTCGGTTCCTTTTGAAAACTGTGTGCCACTACCATCTTTTGGGACATGGGTGATTGGTTTCAAACCATCTTCCACACTTATGTCCTCACAGTGCAAATCCACAGATGATAGGAAATCTTCACGTGGTAGCACATGCACCGGTAGTATAGGGATATCTTGCATCTCAGGGACTCTTTTTTTGCTTGTGTTGCGATTCTCCAATCTTGACCACATCTAAAACTGTCAAAGTAGGCGTGCTTTCTACCTCAACCGGTTGCTTCTGCATGTCCATCCGCACAAACTCGCTGCAAAAAAACTACCGACACTTTGCATGCTTCCCGTACACGGCTGTGATTGCTTCTGGTCCTTGCCACCATACTTAAGCTTCTGCATGATAGTACTCAGCGGGACCTCATCATCATCACTGCCCCGTGCGCCACCCCTAGGTTTCTGCACCTCCCTCGCCGTGGCCACTCCTACTGCTCGTCTTGTCAGTGCTAGCATTGCCACTCGTCCGACCATCATCGTTGTCCTCTTCCTACTTCTTCCCTCCCCCACCAACTTCTTCCTCGTCATCATTATCCTCTCCATCTTTCTCCTCTTCCTTATTTTCATCGTCCTCTTTCTCCTCTTGTTCCACTGCTTCCTTTTCCTCTTTATCATTTCCCTTCTCCTCTTCCTCATTTTTGTCCTTGTCTTCATTATCTTCCTCTTCCTCTTTATCATCCTCCTCTTAATCATACCCATCTTCCTCTTCCTCATCCCCGTCCTCCTCCTCATCATCATCATTCCCCTCCTCCTCCTCCTCCTCCTCCTCCTCCTCCTCATCATCATCATCACCCCCTCTTCCCCCTCCTTATCCTCTTCATCACTATCTTCACCACCACTAGCGCCCGTGGAGTTGTCGACATCGATGCGTTGAGAGTCATCGTCACCAGCAAAAAAAGCTGGGGGTGGGCTATTGTATACAGGGTCATCATCATATCCATCTCCATCATCGTCGTCATCATCACTTCCCCTTCCCCGTCAGATGCCCCCTTATCTTCAGATATAGTATCTTCATCCTCCATGTCCTCCTCCTCATCATCAGACGACAGAAGCGTCTCCTCGTCATGACTGCTGTTGCCCCTTACTTTCTTCTTCTCTGCAACATTTTTCTCTTTAGGGCTTGCCGTTGGTCTTACATGCCTTTCCTTCCTCATTGGTTGACATGCATTTGAACCCTTGGAAGCACTGGTAATTGCCACATCATCCTCCTCATCTAGCTTGCCAACACCTAGCACAAACTTCCCCACCTGGGATGATATTTCAAAGCACATGTCGCGTACTAGCACCATCAACTTTGTTTGTTTATGCAAAGCAACAAAAGAAACAGGGGAAAACGATGAGTAACTAGGAAATACATGCATTTCATTGTCCTCTTCACGAATAAGTGCGAATTGTAGAAACAAAAAGGAGGAACATACATTGATGTCGTAATTCTGGGCAGCTTCGCAGCAACAAACTTCTGAATATGATCCATGCTCCCAAATAGGCTATCTTCCGCGCACCTTGAGAGCTCAGATTTCAACTGTTTTTATGGGCAAGTGGGAGAAATCAACAATTACAAAAAGTGAGAAAAATGTTTGGGAAAAAGCCAAAAAATGATGCTTAATTTAGAGGTTTAGCAATTACCTGCCTAAATTAGGGCGACATCACACATATTCATGGGCAACTCCAATAAAAATCTTGGTACATGGACAAAAGCAATACATGCCTGCATGAATACTGAAAAAACCCGTAACTTTTTGGACTGAACAATAGACAACTCCAATGTATCCTGCTGGACTAAAAAATAGGGGCAACTATAGCTCTGCTGATGGGAAACTCCAACTCTAATTAGGGAAACTACAAACCTGGAGGTGGGAAACTACAATTCTGATTATGGGCAACTATATAATTAAAAGAAATGGTGAAGGTTTTGTGGATGATTTCCAAATATGATTTTGACCAAAACTACATGCATAATTGATAAACAAGAGGCTCTACGTGCTGAACAACTATGAAAACAAAAGCAAGAAACTTACTCGCAATTTTCCATATACACCCTTCCTAATCATGTCCTTCTTCATAACTGCCTTGATTGAGACCCTCGTTCCATGCTTTGACCCATGGAAGAATATTCGGCGTGCTCTCGTCCACAAAATCCTTGGAGATAGACCTATAGTCCACATCTAGAGAGTCGAGGTAAACGAGCTGTTTCACATACAAAAAACATACAAAAAGAAGGGGGGCGCATGTCAGTTTGCAAGAACTATAAAAAATAAATAAATAAAAGAATGAAAAGAAAGGCAATAAATTAGAAAAATAGGGAATCGAGAACATTTTACCACTAGGTGGAAGAGGCAACAACATATAGTATTCTTCTTGTCTCCAAGCCCATGAAAGCAATCCTAAGTTGGTGGACAATGAACTGGGAAACATCTGAATTCACGATATCGCGTGGGTTCAACACAGCTGAATAGGCTCGCGGAGACACCTTCAAGCTCGTTGTCGGTGCAAGAAAACAACTGAAAGCAACGACAAGACAGGCGCTTAAAAACTTCTCATCAGCAGCAACTCCCATCTCCTTTATCATCAAGCACCAATTGGTCACTGTTGGCGCAGGCCCTGAGGGGATGTTGAACATCTCATTGAAAACCCTAACCATGCCTGGCTCCATTTCGTACAGAACCTTCTTCCGCCCCCTTGGCAATCCCCATATCCTTTGAACACTGGCTGCATCGACTGGGATCTTCCCCCTATTAGGGATAACAAGCTGCGACAACTCTGGGCCATAACACTCCATGACAAACTTCACAAGACCTCCTTTCATTGTTCTTGTGCCGATATCAAGTACGTCGCCAAAACTTATATTACCAATGGCATCCTTTTGCGGCGACTTGAGAGAAACATTCATAATGAATAGTCTTGAAGGTGACGCCCTGTTCCTTGGTGGCGACACACTAGTACCACATGCGGGAAAAAATACAGAAAGAAAAACAAGTTTAAAATAAGAACATGCTATTGTGTCTGATAAATTGAGCAAGTACAACTACATTAAAGTGCAAATGCTACTACTATACTAAGCATTGCTACTACTATCCTATTCTGCTTATTGTCCCAAATAAGGTGAAGACAAAAATAACATGATGATTTTTCAAGAAGCATAAAAAAATAAGAACAAAGACAAACAACAAAACCAGTATCAAAACCTAGTAATGTTGGAGCATTATATATCCAAAAAAGCACATAATGTCCCTTCCTTGAACAAACCCACATATATCCAAATAAAAGTACAACAAACCACCCCTAGCCCCCTACCGATTTCAAGTTTTTCTAAGAAAATACCTCGTGTCCGCATTTCTTCGCACGTTTCGGGTGCCTCCCTTCTTCATCACGAGGAGCGGAGTCGGTGCCCATTTCCCCGCCCGTCCACCCCGGACAGGATTCTGATTCGTCCACCCACGTTTGAGTCTAACTTTCCTTGTCGTTTGAGCCAGCCCCTCTTCTCCCTCACTTCCACCTTCATCATCAATTCTTTGCACAATCCTTTTGCTTTTTCGGGCCATTCTGTAAAACAAAATAACCAGAAAAATGTCATGTTCAATTCTGCTTCTAGATAAAAATGTGTGAATTCATTGTCATTGGTGGGTAAAACAAAAAAGTGCCCCTGTTTAACATCTTCATTACCATTACTACTATAAAATGCATATTATTCCTGATGACACCTCATGTGCTGTTGGGGCAACTTGGTGCTGAATCTAGGCAACTACAGAGTGTTTTGTAGCAACTTATAAGAACAAAAACAAATAATAAGTAACTCTTTCATCAGGAAACTTAAAGAAAAAAATAGTATGCCATCAGAAAATCATAAACAAAAAGCACATGGGCGTTTACGTGGTGGCACCGGCACAAAAACGTCTTCCAAAAAGTGCTACTGGATGTAGAAAAAAGCAATATTGCTTTATTTAATTACAACTCCCAGAGAAAATAAGAGGTCCCATTACCCCCCTCATTTGGGTGATGCCGTCTACATGGGCAACTATTTGTTCTATTTCCTTGCAGATGCGTGAGAAACTTTTGAGCAACTACTGTCATATACCTATACAACTGCCCATGTAGATCCAAGTAACTTCACGACACCCAAACGACACCTCACCACTACCCTCCTCACGAACCCTAGCCCCTGCCGTACTCCCACCCCCAAATTGAGTAACTACTGTCGCATACCTACGCAACTGCCCCTGGAGATTCAAGCAACTCCACGACACCCACACCGCCAGGGATTTCGTCAAGACAAATTGCCGTAAACTACGCCTCTACCATTCTCCCGAACCCCAACCCCCGCCGCACCCCCAATCTCAACCGCCAATCTCAACCCCCGACCCCAACCCCAGGCGACACGATTGCCATGGCAACGTCGTGCCCCGCGGATGCCATGGACAAGCCCCATGCTCGCCCCTCCTTGCGCGCGATGGAGACAACCCTATCACACCGGTACATCACCTAAACCCTAGGCCAGAAAGGAACAGGGACGAACCAGCGCAAGGAGATGTCGGGATTACCTCCGCCAGTAGCCGCCGTCGCGCCGCGCCCGGACGGCCTCCGACGCCTGCGAATCCTCGGCGAACCCACGATTGCAGCCCCGCGCAGGTCGTCGTCGCGGAGAGGAGCGGAGAATGGGATGACGGTTTCAAATAAAAAATGGAGGAGGGAGGAGTTCGAATATGAAGGAGGCGAGTGGGGCGTGCGGGTGGTTTCATCTGGGAATTTAGGACGCGGGGCCCACCACTACACCACGCGTCCGACCTCTCTCCTACTGCCACCTGTGTCGGGACGCTGCAGATCGCTCCGTTGCAATCGCGCGTGATGGACGGCTGAGACGCGTGCGCTCGCGAACGCCGATTGAGAATTTGAGTTTTATTTTAGCCATCTATTGAAGCACTAATGCACTATTTTAGGGCATCTATTAGAGTTGGAAGTTTTTGATGTCGTATAAAAAGTTTTGGGTGTTGTAAAATTTACTCCAACCACTTTTGGTGCCTTTTACTGGGCAGATGATTGTTTTTCTTTTAAAAGAAGCTCCAACACCCTTTCTCCCTCTCTCTCGACAAAAAAAAAAGAAAACAAAAAACTCGAGCTCCTCTGAAAAAGAACTCAAGGAGGGAGAAGCATTTTTCTCCCCCTCCTTTCCTTCGTCCGCACTCCACCTCGTCGCCATGGATGCAGACCTCCTGCAGCGCTGCCTCGAGGCCGGCGGCCGCGACTTCCTGCTCCACCATCCTTCGTCCCCTCCCTCCCCCACATCCGCCTCTGCCGCCGCCGCCGCCTCCTCCTCCTCTTCTTCCATCCTCCAGTCCCTCCCCCTCCATGTGGTAAACCCTCTCCCCCTTCTCCCCCCTCTCCCCCCTCTCTGTTCTCCTCCATTACCCCCCCCCCCCCCCCCCCCCCCCCCCCCCCTTAATTCCACCCGCTGCGTTTGATGCAGTCATTCGACCGCGGCTACTACCTCCTCGTGAAGGCGATCCAGGAGCTGCGGGAGCGCAAGGATGGCCTTGTCGTCACCGTCGGCATCGGCGGGCCTACCGGCTCCGGCAAGACCAGGTAGATTAGAACCATATTCTCCCCCACCCCTGCGACCGTGTCGCGATGGCTGTTCGATGCTATCTGTTTCGTTTGGTAAGGAGCTGATTGGTGGTTCATTTGGGGGTGGTGGTGCCGTGCTGCGCAGCTTGGCGGAGAAGGTGGCATCGGTGCTGGGGTGCGTCGTGATTGTGTCCATGGAGAACTACCGCACGGGGGCAGGGGCTGACGAGGGGAGCGACATCGACTCCATCGACTTCGACGCCCTCGCGTGCAACCTCCAGGTCCGTGTCCGCTTCTCTCGGAGCCGTTCAACATGCGGATGGGATTGGATGCGTGCAGCTTGTTTGCTTTAATGACGGGTCAGAGTGCAGCCGGAAATGGTGGGCGTGGATTCCCTGCTCTATTGTATTCTGAAGGCGCGTGTACTGGTTGTTGCTGCTGAAGGAGAATACCAGTACTAGTACAATTTATGCCTTCATGGGTGGCTGCATACGGGTAAAGCGGAGTTGTTTCCAGAAAGAGGAGTGTCCAGTTTCTAGTGTTAGTGACACTTTCTGTTATAGTCCTCTATGCAAGCAAATAATAGAACAGAGTCCAAAGACGCATATGCTCCGCGAAATTTGGCCAAACCACCAATTTCCGTATTGTAATTATTATTTGAAATAGTGACCATCCATGCTAGTGATCTTTTAGCCACCTCAGGAGTAAGGTCCAAGCCTAACTGTATGACTTATGATTCACATGTCTGACCTAACTGTATGACTTAGGATGCACATGCCCGAGAAGTCGAGGAGCTATGATCATGCCTAGCGGTTTTATACTATGTATGTAGTTGAATTAGAGAAGCTGCCATATAAATTTGGCAAGCAGAATATTGGGGTAGCTAACATGGGAAAAGGGTTTAATACTTTAATTTGTATCTTTGTTGCACTATTGCTTTCCACCGCAACCCTCATACATCTGGATGCTGCAGAATATTTATACTCATACCAGCAGGGGTTATTAGAATGTTTGATTGTTTATGTATTTATTGTCTTGGCTCTGGAAATAAGCACATGTTAGAAAAGAACCAAAATCTGTCTTAGGACTGTTTTCCGGCAAATGGTTCGGAGTGCTTCTTTCTGACTCTTGATTGTCTCTCAGAAGGGATCAGAATCATGTCAGCAGTGACCAAAATGCTACCGGAATATTAATAGAGGCAGAAAAATATATATTTGATGGAACTGGATAATGCTTGCTTTTATCAGATAAATATGTTAATAACCTATCTCATGAGAGCAAGCATGATCACCTGCATCAATTATTATTTCAATGTTGTGCCTCCTAGGTGTGCGATTTGACAGATGTTGTGAAATTGACTAGTAAAAGATATTAGCTTATGGCACGAAGACATGTATACATGAGCTACCTACCATCCTTAAGTTCCGTGCATATGTTCCTACTTGATTATGTAACTTGATCAACATGGCCACTGGCACAAAGCATATCTCACCTGTTGAGCATGCTCTTGGTATTGACTGGGCTTGGTCTTGTTCTTATGCATTTGTGTATGGGCTGCGTGATCTTGTTTTTCCTCTATACTTTTCATTTTGTGGTGTTTTACATACAAAATGTAGTGCATGATCTTTGTGGAGCACTCATTTGCATGATCAGAATATAGCTCAAATAATCCGGGGACCCAACAATCCAATTTTGCATTGGTTCTGATCTGCTTATTTGCAAATATATAATAAACCAAATTTCATTTCATTGGGTGAAATTTCAAAACATGCCTTTTGTGAATGAGTTTGCATTTCTGATCTTAAAAGATCAATCTCTCTGGTGTACCATTACTTTTTAATTGAGCATCTAGCAGCCGATTGATTTGGTCTTGTTGGGCCATGCTTTACCAGCTGGAATACACAAATTGGAATTTCTGCTTTGTCCATGTTTCCAAAAGTAATGATTGCTCTTTTTATCTACACTTGATGTTCTTATCAAATCAATATTCCGTTTGTAACCACTGTTAGGTTATGTTTAATATTCTTGCTTGCTTGCTATATTGACAATTTTCTGCTTATTTAGGCGTATGACAAGTATCCTTACAATCATGTTTGCTGAGCAGGATCTAGTGAAGGGCAAAGATACGTTGATGCCACTGGTTGATTTTCAAGAGAAGAAACGTACAGGATGGAGACAACTGAAGATTTCATCATCTGGAGTGGTGTGATATCTCAGACTACATGCTAGACATTATTGACAACCTTAGGATCAGATAATCTTGCTATATTGATACAAGTTATCCTTGTAGGTGATTGTTGATGGTGCTTATGCTCTGCATTCAACACTAAGGTCACTGCTCGATATTCGTGTTGCTGTGGTAAAACATCGGTTTGAAATCTTTTTATTACATGACAATAGCAATGGCCCAAGTTAATGTTTAATCTTTTACACAATTTCAGGTTGGCGGTGTTCATTTTAGCCTGCTTTCTAAAGTTCAGCATGATATTGGAGATTCTTGTTCATTGGACTATCTGATTGATAGCATATTTCCGCTGTTCAGAAAGCACATTGAGCCAGACCTGCATCATGCTCAAGTATAAATATAATTTCTGTAATTCTCTGTTTTTCCTTTAGTTTGTAGCTACCATTTATACATTCAGTCTGGACATAACCTATTTGAGTTGCTGGTGCAGATTAGAATTGATAATAGCTTTGTCTGCTCATTCCGTGAGCCATACTACAAACTGAAATGCAAAAATGAGGTCAGCAATGGTTTACAGTTGATTAATAACATTTGTATGCAGTTTTTTGTAATATAATGCAGCAGCTTTTGTTTACACTCTAGTTATGTAAACTACCTTTGATTGGAAGGTCTTAGGCTGAAAACCCCAAGCTGTTGAGCAAAGCCTGTTCTTTGCTAGTGGGTGTCAGAGCACCAAAATTGAAACATGGTGTTGTGCTGTTTACCTTAACGGCCCACCAGCATAGCTTGTCATCTTTGTTTACATTGACAATATTCCGTTCCTCTTCAGTTTCAAATGACTACTATGTGACAGTGCAAATCTACTTCTCTGTGGAATAGTAGATTGAGGTGTATAACATCATTGCTAGGACTTTAGTTGCTTATCGCTAGGTTTTTATGCAGTCTAGACTGCATGCAGTCAAAGCACTTTAACTTTGGCCATTAATGTCTTTATGAATGTTCCGGTCAGATGTATGAAATTGTGAGTATAAGCCTTAAAAAAATGCATGCAATAGTAAATTTATTGGGTTCTATAGATATATTTTAGTGGAAATTGCTGGTTAAATCTGGACTTTGGAGACCGTATCAGTTTTTGAATTGTCATTTATTTGCATTTTGATGTAGGATAGTATTATTTAATTAAAATGCCCATTGCCTCATTGGTCAAACATTGATATATTGTCCGATGATGGATACAACCATATATTTTCATTCAGTCAGCATTAATTGCAACCATACTAGTTCATCGTACATCTTACCTGATGTCCTAAAATGCATGGAATAAATAAACCTTTCAAAACTTTGACCACCAATATAACCATCTTGATTTGTCACATGAAAGTGGTAATATTATATTTGTCATCAGAAGTAGTAGTTTCATATTATTAGAACTAGTAATAATCAAGGATGTGTGTGGAGACTGTCATTGGTCCAAAATTACAACAAAAGGAAATGGAGGTGTACATATTGACACGGAACCTACAACCAGAATGTGCATTTACTGTTGCTTAGGCCCTGCTTGGATTGTCGGTTGCTTCCCAAATACCTCCGTAATTGATACAGACCTCCGGCCGTCGTTTTTATTCCAGACGGAAAACACACTGTGGCCTGTAATTATTTTAAAAAAAGGACAGGCCCAGTGCATAGAAGCTCCCACACAAGGTGGGGTCTGGGGAGGGATTATAGGAACCTAGTCTTACCCCTGCAAAGTGCAATGCAGAGAGGCTGGTTCGAACCCAGGACCTCTTGGCACAAGTGGGGAGGCCTTCACCACTGTGGCCTGTAATTTACACCTGTAAATTAAATCCGGGTGTATAAACCTACACTGAATCCAAGCGGGGCCTTAATTGTTGTTATGCCTACTGTTTTCTTGTATTTTGATTCTTTAACTTTGCCTATTGTCTTTGTAGTTACCAGATGGCCAGAAATTCTATTCTTTTGATAAAAGTAAATCAGAAACTGAGAAGTGCGTATCCTTTCTTCCTTCCTTTCTGAATTCATATTTACATTCATCCAGAGTTGTTCTGTTGATATCAAGTTCTCTGGTAGATTTGTCATGCTTATGCCTGTTCAACATTTCAGTTTGTGACACTTGTTTGCTTAAACTATTTCAGCTTTATTGAGATGTACCTTAGGCCACCTTTTGCTTCTGAAGAAATTAAAATTGATGATTGGATTAAAGTTACGCAATGTGGTATAAGATACTACCTGTCTCTTGGGGACCAGAGGATTGTTGACAAGTTCTTTATTATCCGTCCAAAAGCTGAGTTTGAGGTAATGATCTTATCATCCTAAACTTCTGAAATTGTTAAATCTTATAATAACAACATGATATCTTCATTGAATATTCAAATTAGCCCCAACTACCAGGAAGAAAATTGGCGTTGACTTAGTGAGACCATCCACACTGTGTGTGAGAGATAGAGGGCGTATGAGGGAGAGGCGCACGAAGGATTGTGGACGTGGGATCTTTTCCCCCCTTCGATCCGATCTGAAACATTGTGCAAAACAGGCTGATTCAAAATAGGTCCCATTTTGTATGTTGACCAATTCATCGGAGATGGCCTAAGGTCAAATACTATGTGTTTGGCTGTTTACCAATGTTTGGAAGAGGCCAGACGCAACTAAAGGTGTTTTGGCTATTGCATTATTGCATATTCACTTGCAGTTTCTTCTGCATGGCTTCCATCACTGATGAAAGCGGAAGAAAAAGAGAAGGATATTTGTTCTTCATTGATTTTACCATTATAAATAACAAATACAACAGAGAAAATGATATGTGTTAAAGTGGGTATTATTTGTTGCTGGTTACTACCATAAATGTTTTTGTGAACTGTTATGCTGTTGTGCATAAACAAAATCAAAGTTGACATGGCTATTGATTTGTAAGAATGTCTGGCATAAATCAATTGAATTATGTGCCACTTTGGTTCCATTTATTTCTGACAGATGTCTTACCTCAGAACTTCAGATTTTTCCAGTGTATATGAAATATGTGGGATTAAATAATTTGTTTTCAGTATTATCTTGCAAGATTTTCTAGTAACAGGCAAATGAAATAGAACAATTTTTTCTTTCTTTAGAACACATTGCCAGATATATAACTGGAAGCTCTAGCTTCAAGCCTTCAACTTCATTTGTTTGGACAAAATTAAAAATAACCCAATAGTTAGGAATACTCCGTCTGTTCCTGAATAGATGCCATTCCAGCATTCAAAAATTGTTCTTAGATACATGTCAGTGTATCATTTCAAGATAACTTCACACCAATTTTTGCTTGGCATACCCCTCCTTTTGGCTATCTCTAATGCTTAGTATATACTAGAGTTACAGGAATTACAACTGGATTTGACTCTCTTATGTGTTTGCCAATTTTTGAATGTGTCTCAGGTTGGACGGACAACTCTTGGAGGATTGTTGGCCTTGGGGTATAGTGTTGTTGTTAGCTTTAAACGTACGTCCAGAACTGTCAAGAGAGATCAGTTATTAATCGCAGCAGAGACTATTGATAGCCTGAACGAGTCCTTTTTGGTATTAAAAGGGCCAAGTAGGAAGGTATGAACTCCTGCATACAGTTTTTTTTACATTATACTTGTATGGAACAACAATTACTTGGAAACCATGATCATCCTTAACAACTAGTCTCTGTCATCTCTGGTACTTGCATGCCTATATCCTCATTCTGGTACTCTAAATAATTTTGAAAGTTCTTGTGCTAAAACTGGAACCTTGACTCTTGCAGTACATGCTTGTGGACACCCTAGAAAGCCTGATGTTTGTTTGCTTCTGGCTTGTAACAAATTTGGTCCTTTAAGGCTTCGTTCGGTTACACTCCCTCACAAGGGGATTGGGGTGGATTGGAGGGGATTTTGACCTGTAGAGGGTGCAATCCCTGCCAATCCCTGCCAAACCCCTCCATTTTCCCTGTCAACCGAACAAGCCCTAAATGATCAATGGATCCAATCTCCTCTTATCTGGAACATACTATATATTTATATGACTGAGTTGTATACTACATCCTCCTGCATCATCAATGATGCGGTGGATTCGTTCAGGGGAAACTACTACGACACCGCCCGATTTTCCTCCAGTGCAAGCCGAATTGAGTTCAGCTAAGGTGCACTCATCCTGAGTCCAGCTATACGTCCGGAGTGATCCTAGACCAAGTTGAATATGTCACTTGCATGTTTAGCAGTCGTATTAGGGCAGGGTTCGTATTAAGAATCACTTCCTGCGAATTTGAATCGCCATGGTTGGCTGATCTAAGCAAAAGATGGCGGCAGCAGCAGTAGAGTCAAGGATGAGTGGTGATCCTAGCGACGGGAATGTGTCATGCATCAGCAAGAGCTAGGAATGTTAAGCGAGTCCTCCAGAAATG
The DNA here is from genome assembly GCA_963921465.1 of Triticum timopheevii. Lineage (NCBI taxonomy): Eukaryota > Viridiplantae > Streptophyta > Magnoliopsida > Poales > Poaceae > Triticum > Triticum timopheevii. The sequence goes on from OY997264.1 coordinate 355,644,608, forward strand.
TGCAAGGCAGAGGAGGCGACGGTCTGTTGGTGGTAGTAGATGGTGTCACGCTGCCCAGAGAAGAGATCGATCATGAGAGCGGCTAAAAAAATGATCTGAGAGGCCGAGGCCTTAATTGGCTCTCGTTACCATGTTAGAAGGAATAGCAACTTGTACTACCATGAGGCCTAGGTTACATGTACAAGGTATTTGTGCATCAAACCTTTTACAACAGGGTGATACATGTAAAGTCACGAAACTGTAATTGTCCATGGAGCTGAAGTTCTACGATTCCCCCCCTTCTAGTTGAGCTATAAGGCTGTTTTGAATTTGTAGATGGCTGTAATTTCTAATTATGTTCTCAATTGATAAGCTTAGTGCTTTAACAGTGCTTTATTATTGCTTTTCTAGTGAAGGAAGGGTGCTTTTGAATTCTTAATTATTCGAATTTCCTTCAAGTCCTACATGTTAGAACCTTTAGGTGTCTTTCTAATTATGTTCTCAATTGATAAGATTAGCGCTTTAACAGTGCTTTATTATTGCTTTTCAAATGAAGGAAGGGTGCTTTTTAATTCTAAATTATTCAAATTTCCTTCAAGTTGCTTTATTATTGCTTTTAAAGTGAAGGAGGGGTGCTTTTGAATTCTAAATTATTCGAATTTCTTTCCAAGTCCTACATGTTAGAACCTTTAGGTGTCTTTTGATGTTCGTTATTATTGAACTTCAGATGCATTTGGAAAATGTTACTTACTTGCATAATTTAGATTGTTGCAGCAGAAGCTTCTAATCTAGGCATAAAGGGTCCGTGGATAACAAAGTCCTACCTGGAAATGATCCTGGAGAGCAAAGGTGGAAGTCTTGTTTAACTATTTTGTGTTTCCAGTCAAAGCTGTCTGCTAATATGTATCTTGTTTGTTTTTAGGAGTTCCACGAGTTAATACACCCCCACCAGTCTCCAGCACACTACTGACTGACAGTCAAGAAAAGAAAATTGCTGTGCCTAAACCAATTCGTGTTCTTACCGATAGAGTTGCAAATCTTGATGACTTTGTGCAACCATGGACTAGGTCTCCACCCAAAAAGTTTGACCAGGAACCTTCTCTGGGAAAATGGCAGTTTATTCCAGGTTTTCAACTTTTCACTTCAGACCAGAAATCTGTGATGCATTTTTCCACACGTTATCTATATGAAAAAGGAGAAGCCCGTTTTTCCGTTTCTTCTCGTTGGAGTACCAACTCCAGGGTTTTCCTCTGTACAATATCTCATGATTATCTCTAACGCGTTGTCAGATTCTTCTTCAAGAGGTAACATCCAGCTAGCACCCCTGCCAGATTCTTATGACTTAGATAGGGGTCTTCTTCTATCAGTTCAAGCAATTCAGGTAAGGTACCACACATATTTTTTCGGGCAGTAGTTTATGCATACGCAGATCTAAGAATGTTCCATTAATCGTTGTCTTTCAGGCAGTGTTGGAGACCAAAGGATTTCCTGTGATTGTTGGGATTGGTAATGGATGTCCCTTTTGGCCTTACCTTATCTAGCAGACTGATGTAGTATTTTAAGTAAAATTTATAGGCCAAGTATCTACTTTAGGATTGTTGACAAGTACTTAAGACCCATACCACTTTGCTGGCACAACTCAAAATGTTAAGCCCTTTGCCTCAGATATTCTTGGTAGCAATTTCACATTTCCGTGTTCACTTTATGGTGTCACCATCACTCAAGTGTTTTTGAAACCTAAGTTGCTCCCAAGTTTCACCTAATCCTAATTGGATCGATATCTTTTACACGTATTGTACCGCATGACTGCCGCAATACTGGAAATTCTACTTATAGTTTTTAAGAAAAAAACATGTGATAGTTATGCCATTTGCTTACAAGTCATGTCACTGTGCTGGATTCCTGGCGCATTACAGTCCATGCCTGTACGGTTTTTCTTTTAGGAATAACTGGTGTTCAAGTGTCTCTTCTTGCTTGTGTTTTAATACCAGTACTGGCTGCTTGTACCTTTCTGGTAATCGAATAAACATAGATGTGTACTGGAAAAACTGTCTGCTAAACAGAGGCAGCCTTTCTATTTACTAAATCTAACTACTATACCTGTCAAAAGATAAGTTAAAAGGAATTAGATAACAGTTAGAAGGTCAGAATTCACATCACACAATTTGTAAATGGTACCAGTCAAAATAAATTCAATATGTATTTATTTGGTAATAACCAAATCAATCAAGGTGGAAAACAAATGCAAATTAATAATAATCTTAGTTTAGTGTAATTGAAAATAATAGCCTTAAAGAAAGTTACTCTTTATTTTAGCCTGTGGGACTGCACCGGTTTATGACTAGTTTATTACTCCCTCCGTCCCATAATATAAGAGGGTTTTTGACACTACACTAGTGTAAAAAACGCTCTTATATTATGGGACGGAGGGAGTAGAACTTTATAGCAAAGATCTATGTTTCTCTCCCTCTCATCGAAAGTTTCTTCTCTAGGTGTTTAAGTTGTCAATATTTACCTGCCCTTATTTGTAGGTGGTCCTAGTGGATCAGGAAAAACAAGTTTAGCTCAGAAGATGGCCAATATAATTGGTTGTGAAGTTATAAGCTTGGAAAGCTATTACAAGCCTGAGCAAGTGAGGGACTATAAATATGATGAGTATAGCTCATTGGATATTGCTTTGCTGACTAAGGTGATGCCATTTTCATTAATTAAATCCACAGATTTTTGGGGTGCGAATTGACAAAATTGACCCTCTATTGAAAGTTCCAGCCAAAAATGACCCTAGTCTGAAACTTTAACCAAATCTGACTCTTTTGCTCAGCGCCAGCCACCCTGGCTCTCAACTTCGCTAGGTCAGCACCATGCTTCTCGGTGCTGAGAAAAACCTAGCATTTTTTGCGAGCCAAACGATGATACGCATGTCAGCGTCACGGTTGCCGGAGCTAAGCTTTGAGTGCTCAGCGCCATTCTCTTTGGCGCTGAACAGGTAGTGAGAGCAAGCATGCAGAGCAAAGCAAGTGAGCAACACAAAAAGGCATTTCCTACTATTTATCACTAGGCTGTGACTATTGTTGACTTGTTCCTGTCCCCCTAGTACTAGTACTACCATGCAGGCAGCAGCTTTACATATTTTTATGTACCTGCTGAAACGTGGCTCCCGATTCTGCTACCCTGAGTTAGCATTACCTTCTTTCTTCGCCATGCTTTGCCCCGCACGATTGTTTCTGCTCGGGAGCTGCACTCCTGCCTTGAGTCAGTATTCTTTTTTAATTCGCCATGCATTTCTTCTGCATGATTTGCTCACTACCTGCACAGCTCCAGTGTGAATGGTGACAGTGCCTCTGGCCTACAAAACGACTTTTGGGTCACAAAAACGTCAAGTTTTTCTCAATGGCAAGATGTATAGTGCTGACCTAGCCAAGACCATCATCGGAATGGTTGGTGCTGAGCAAGTGGGTTGGATTTGGTTAAAAGTTTTGGACTACGGTCACTTTTTACCGATATTTCCACAAGAGTCAATTTTGTCAAAAACAGCACTTTTTGTGTATTGTCAAATGAATTTCGAGTTCCTGTGCCAGAAGATATACGATTGCTTAATCTTAAATTTCTTAACATGCTTCCAAATTTCCGGCCATGCAAACTTAGTTGAAGAGCTGGGATTCCGTTAATTTGTCGTAATCAGCGGATTTACCAGATTTGTTGCCTACAAAACTGAACAGAGCTCGTGCCCAGCCGCACCATGACTGCTGCCCCAAACACAGGTCTGACTGCCTCAACTGGTGGTTCAAGTGGTTGCTCTCTTGGAATCATCTCTAGCTCTATCCCAGCCTGTTGCCCCTAATATAGCCTATGCCGCCTTTACACAGGCTGCCATAGTTGTGATATCAAATCTGGTCGCCGCTCCCTTGGAACTTGTTCGTGCTGCCACCATGGGGCATCCACCCAGGGGTGGGCATTCACCATTCGGTTTAAACTGAAATTTAGTCAGGTTAATTTGGTCTATTCTAATATATTTTCAGCAAATTCCAACAGAAATAGCTGCCAAAATCGGAGATTCCGAAAACAGAAAGGCCGATCCTTTTTTGGGTTTGTTGGTTCAGTTTACTGGGCAACCGAACAATATCAGATCAGCTGTCCTCGCCACTAAGGTTGCAAAAAATATCACGTCCAAGACCATGCCTCCATGGAGTAACCGCCTTCATCCTTGTTGATGTTATCTGTGATGCTCCCGACGGCACTACCATGCCCATTTACCCACCAAGGTGCAACACTGGGTGGCTTTGTGACTAGTGTGGCTGCATGGGGAACAAGGGGAGGATGCCACTGCCAGGTGGAGCGTGGCCACCGGCAACTAGAGTGGAGCGGTGTTGCTAAGGTGTGGGACTTTGGGGTATGTCAGGACTCAGAAGCTTGGTGGCGGCGCGATGAGTGTCTCAGACTGATGGGCATAGACTTTAGGAGGGCGATGGGCTTAGGCTAGCAAAATGCTGATTGATGGCTATTGGGCTGCCCAGTAGTAGCCTTTTAGTAGGTTCGGCAGTAAAGATGTTGGAGCTATGTTGGTTGGATCAGCGAAGTTCGTTTTCAAGACCCAAAAACCAAATTAAGTGAAATAAATTTGCTTCATCATAAATGCAAAACCGAAGACCGAATCAACAGCAAACTTGGTTTCGGTTTAATGGTTATTTTTTCCACCCCTGTATATCAATCAAGATCAGATGTCTTCCTCTACATTGTGCTGGTAATACCAATTGGCCACCGGGTCCTCTCCAAGTCACGCCACTGCCACTGGGGCTACTCTAACGTCAGCTCCGTCTCAGCTCTTCTCCTGCCTTGGGCAGCACTTAGCAGGTTGGTGATCGCCACCAGTTGGTCTGGTTTAGGTGATGCTGGCATTGTTGTTGTGGGTCCATTTGAGGGTTGCCATGGCTTCACCTCCTCGAGGAATGCCGCCATTGCCTCTCTACAGGGCATACTTGGCAACTGTTATCAACTACCACAATGGCTCTTGCTGAAACACTACCGACGGTATTAGGTAATGTGTATTGTCTCCCGCTCCAGTACTTGCTCCACCATCTTTGCTCACTTGGCCTCATCGAGTCATAAGACTTACTGTATTTTGGATCATGGTGCCTCCTCCTGGATGGCATTGTTGGATTCAGGGCTCCGCAGACCCAAGAAAGGTTCGAACTCAGGGGTGTGTGCGAAGAACTCAATCTCCCCAGCCTACCAGCTCGTTGCTCTCACAGCCTAGCTTGATGAACGGGAAAGGAAAGAGACACGGCAGTTTACGCAGGTTCGGGCCACCTTGCGGTGTAAGACCCTACTCCTGCTTTGTGGTGGATTAGCCTCACGGTGGGCTGAGGATGAACTAGTACAGAGGAAGAACAACCTCAGGAGGTCTGTTCTTGTGTGCGACTGGCTAAGGGAGGAGTGGATTCGATTGGATCCGATCCCCCTCCTTGGTGGTGGCTAACCTATATTTATAGTGGCCTTGGTCCTCTTCCACCGGAACGAAGGCGGGAAGGGATACCACAACGGCCAATTTGAAAGGGGACAAGAAGTACATCTTATCTTGACGAAAGGTGGTCTTCGCTTGCAAAGCTTCTGGCCATGACGCCATGGTGGGCTCGGCGATGACCTCCGTCCTGGCGGTCTTGGTCTTGTAGCACGGGAATGGAAACCTTTGGCTGATTCCTCGGGACTCAGCGCCTGCGCTTGCCTCCTTTGCAACAAAGAGGAAACCTGCTGCTCTGCGCCCGCTGGAGCCCGCCTGGCCGTGGTCGTCATGGCTTGCGTCATCCGGACCTCCTGAGATGGGCGCTTGCATAGGAAACTCCGCTCCTCAGGAGCCAGCCTAGGGAGGCCGCTCCCTCTGGTGGTCTTGGCCCCTCGCGAGGGTCTTGTCTTGCCGATGCTGAAGATGGGCCGTGCCAGGCCGTCGATGGAGCCACGCTGTGGGCCGCAGGCAGGCAAGTCTGGGTACCCCGGTTCCTAGGACACCGACAGGCATGAGACACTTCTCTGGGTCATAATGATCTTCTAGCTATTTACTTCTCTTTTCAGACATGTGATCGTACAATCAATGCCTGCACCTGCCAGAACTCTTTTGCTTCATTTCTCTACCTGTGATGTTTCCCATATTCCTCAGCTTGCTATGCACCATCTTTCTGATCTTGGTTTGGCAGCTCCTGCTTTCTTCTGTCAAACAGCAGCACTAGTTGGTAGTGGTTGGTGGTCGCTGCTGTTGAGATCTGTGATAACACTACATCATTGGCTGACTTCACATTCTTTCGCTTCCGGTACATCGCATCCCATTGCTTCTTCCTTGCACACTGTCACTGCTTTTGATACCACCACCATGTGAAGCTTTGCTCACTGGCACAAACGTTTTGGTCACCTGTGTGGATCACGTCTTGTGTCTGGCTACGACCTACAAACTTGGTGAGCAGGCACAACTCCCCTGCCTTTGCAGGCACAATGTTTCTACTCCCCTCTTTGTATCTTCTTCACTCAGATGTCTGGGGTCTGGCCCCTTTCGTTTCAAATTGGGCCATTGCTATGTGATCTTCATCAGATTTTTGTGCCTATTGTCAGGCTCCTTCGTACAAATACAATGAACTTCATTGTTTTGGCAGTGTTCGTAGCAAAAGGGAGAAAATAATGTTCTTTTAGTCAACATAGGTATCAAGGATCACATCATTCTGTTTGCAGCCGTTTCGGCATTTTGTTTTTGACTTATGCAGTTTAGATTCTTTGTACACATGGTTTGAGTAAGTATGTAGTATGTTCTCCCTTCCTGCCCGTTAAATGAATCCTTTCTTTGCACTGCAGAATATTAAGGAGATTAGAAATACTCATAAAGCAAAAGTCCCTTGCTTTGACTTTGAGAAGTTCAAAAGAAATGGATTCAAGGAGTTCCAAGTGTCCGAGGAATGTGGAGTGGTAAACTAACTCATCTAACACTTCTGTAGTTCATTTGAGTACCTTTTGTTATGGTTCATTTTGCTCAGCAGGGAGCGCCTTGCTGCCTTGGTGAATAATGAGTTCAGCAGGGAGCAATTTTTCCAGTTCTTATTTCTTAATAATAACTGTCTCTGTAGCTTGGTACTCCCTCCGTTCCAAAATAGATGACCCAATGCTTTGCCACAGATAAAAATCACATTAGATGATAAAAAATCACTGTAGTGCTATGTTTCAGACTTCCAGCCCAACATTATTTGTTCACGCCCTTAGATTTTTACACATAACAGCTTAGCCTAAATTGTTTCTTGCCTTGCATTTTTCGACTACCAGGTAATCTTTGAAGGTGTCTATACTTTGCATCCTGCCATAAGGAAATCACTGGATTTGTGGATTGCAGTTGTAAGACTCCGTGTTTTAAAAATATTGAAGAATTGTTGGCCTAGTCGCATTATCTGCTACTCCCTCCGTTCCAAATTACTCGTTGCTGAAATGAATGTATCTAGAACTAAAATACATCTAGATACATCCATACATGCGACAAGTAATTCGGAACGGAGGGAGTACTTCATTATATTTATGTCTGGAGATTAACTATATTCCCTGTACTAGGTTGGGGGAGTTCATTCTCATCTTATTGCAAGAATACAGAGAGACAAGAATCGTGCTGGCTTTTCTATTTCCCAGAATGAAATTATGACCACTGTGTTTCCGCTGTTTCAGCAATACATAGAACCACATCTTGTCGATGCTCATGTTGGTACAAGAGACATGAGTGTTAACTTATTTGATTTATGCCATATGTGAAGGTGGTCTGGACTCATGAAATATTTCTTCTTTATGTACTTTGCAGCTTAAGATTCAAAATGATTTTGATCCTGTGCTTTCTCCTGAAAGCTCGCCTTTTGTATTAAAAAGCACAAAACAGGTAAGTTATGCAGCTCTATTTGTCACTCTTCATGTTCCCATTGGTTTGAGTTTTTTTTCCCTTTTATTTATTTTTAAAATAGGTATCCTACCAAGACATACTAAAAGTGCTTGATGCTAGTAAGGTCTGCAGCTCTGTCCAGAATTTTACTGATGTGTACTTGAGACTTCCTGGCATACCATCAAATGGACAGCTGACAGAAGGTGAGTGTATTAGGGTCAGAATATGTGAAGGAAGATTTGCAGTGTTAATACGAGAGGTTTGTGTACCTTCCACATTTCCATTTTTCGTTCTGTTTTATTGACTCAGTACATGTTACCATCTCATCTCTTCTATTTATCCAGCCTATAAGGGAAGGGAATTTTATTATCCAGCCAAAGGTTGATTTTGATATTAGTGCCAGTACTGTGGCGGGACTGCTTAAGCTTGGGTAGGTTGTGTGTTCTATGGCATTTTCCTTCACCTGTCATACTTTCATAAGAAATTCGTGAAGTCCATGTGATACTTGAGCAGATTGTCTTGGAAAGTTCCTATACTTGTCTAATGGGCCAGTGAGATCATTTCTAATATAACTAATGTTACAGATGGATTAGTAATAAGATGCTATATCATATAACGACAATATGACCTCTTCCCTCTAAAATTCCACATCGACTTGCCATCACTAAACCCTTCAACCACATCATTCAAACATATAGCTAAATGCATGCAAATAACAAAAGCAGAACATTGTTTAAAAGTGGCCTGAGTTGTGACTTTTGATGCATCGAGATCTATGTGTAGTTTAGGGACCCACTGTACGATTTTATCTTCACTAATTTTGTAACCAAGTGCATTTTCCTATCTTCTTGAAATATGCTCCAGTATCCAACATGAGGATGATCCGTCCAGTGGTCCTTATGCCGCCGGCTTGGTAGTTTGTAGATCTGCAATAGTTAGTGTTATTTTTTGAGGAGGGATGTTAGTAGTATTATGTTTTTTTTTCTAGACTAGTGTCAAAAACGCCTAGTGTCAAAAACGCTCTTATATTATGGGACAGAGGGAGTAGGTAGTAGTCATGAGTCATTGTAGCACTGACTACATCTTTGTTCCTTTGTGCTGTGCAATACAACAAACTCCGTTCATAACAGTTCAGTAGTTGATCAGTCGGGAACTGATTTGTTGCATATGGTTGCTGGAAATTTTAGGAGATATTAGTTAAAGAGTGTTGTGGCAATATATATAGAAATCTAAAACTTCTGCTGTGTGATCACTCATGAAAATGTGTGATTCTAGGCAGTTAAATTCTCAGTTGATACACCAAAAGCTTACTATCTGCATGCTAAATTATTTCCAGCTCTTTGGGAAGTGAAGTAGTATGATTTATTATTTTGCTTCTCACTTTGTAGCTACCAAGCTGTTGCATACATTGAAGCTTCTGCCGTGATTTACCAAGATGGAAAGGTTATTATTTTCCTTCAGAGTTATACTCATTTTCCTTTCTTGGAAAGAAATTTACTGGAATATGCATGTCCCATGATCTCTTGTTGATGGTTCTTCTATAAGCTTATGACTATTGCTGAGTTGTGGTTAAGGACCAAAGGGGATAGCAATTGTAGCACATTGAAGACATATTTGCCTAGAACGCCATTAGCAAGTTGGCAGAAAGATGTCCACATCGACATTCTGAACCCTGGGGCTTTCTACAACATATTTCTCACGCGATGTCACTGCAGAGCCAACAGCCTTTTGGAATGCATCTCTCATATTATAACATTGTATACCTAGGAGTTTTCTTATAACTCAAAAGGTGTGCATTTCTTATGAACGGCTAGTGCTGTTCGTCAACGGGCAACCTGCGGTGCAATAATCACCATGTTTGAGCCGTTGATGTATAGTTAAGTGGTCTATTAAGGACAGACACATTGAACACATTTTTAGCATTGAGTTAACACTTACACGATTTGAAGTATGCTGAATAGGGTATTTTTTTAATGTGGTAGTTTAGTATTGTGACCTGAAAAAGATTTCTCACAGATGTAACTGCAGTGTTCTCAGTCGGAACATCCCACTTGCTAAAAATGTCCCCATAAAGCTATGTATCCTCATATTAAACTAAGAATTTGGAGTATAAATTTCTGGGCCTGGTTCCCATTAAACTAAAAATGTCCCCATAAAGCTATGTATCCTCATATCCACATCTATGCCAAATTACTGGGCCTGGTTCTCCGTCGACGAGCACCCTGGTGCTTGCCGAGGAGAATATGATGGCCAGCCAATCTAGGAACCTGGTGCCAAAGCCGTATCGGCGAAGGGCATTGAACAGGAATGGCCACCTGACCGAGTCGAAGGTGCGTGCCAGGTCCAGCTTCAGAAGTACGCGTGGGGCGCCAAGCTGATGTAGCAGACGGGCAGACTGGCGCACGAGAATGAAATTGTTGTGTAGGCTGCGTCCTGGGATGAAGGCATTCTGGCTCGTGCTGACGAGGGAGTTGAGCTTGGGCGCAAGGCGCAGCGACAGTACTTCGGCGAAAATCTTGGCGACCAAGTGGATGTGGCTTATGGGCCTGAAGTCACCGAGGGCGTGGGCGTCCGCGCACTTGGGGAGCAGGGTGAGCAGCGCCTGGTTAAGGCAGCTGAAGCCACGGCCTCGCAACGCGTAGAACTGGCTGAAGACGTCGACGAAATCCTGCCGGACGATGGGCCAGCATGCGCGTAGGAATTCAAGCCGTCGGGGCCAGGGACTTTGTGCGCGGGGAGCCGTTTAACCGCCTGCCAGATCTCCTCAGCGTCGAAGGGGGCGTCCAGGTCCTCCAGGCTGGTGGGGGTGATGAGCTCCGAGAGGTCGAGGGCGCAGTCTCGGGGCGCCTCCGAGCCCAGGAGCGCGTTGAAGTGAGCATAGGCCGCGGCAGCCATCTCCGAGAGGTCGGTGATCACGTCCTCGCCGACAAGGATGCTGTGGATCCTGTTCTTTTGGCGCCGATACGTGCATTGTCGATGAAAGAACGATGTGACAGTGCTTTTCTGAACTGGCAGTTATACTGATTCATATTTAAGGTCATATACCATGCTGGCACTCCCTGTGACAGTGCTTTTTTGAACATGACGATTCCAATCGCATACAATTTGGAAGAAAAGTATGATTTAGCTCGTTCCTCACATTTATCTGATTTAGGACGGATTTGCGCATTGTGTTACCATTTACCTTTTTCTCCACACCAATTTTGATTTCTTCAATTTTTATCAACAATGCCTGTGACAATAGATTCATTCTTTCTGCCTTAATCATCATTGGCTCTGCAAGAGCTATCTACTAACACATTATCTTATTCAAATGAAGATTCTTATAGAAGTTGACCATTTACAAGGCGTGACAAACCCATATATTCAAATTAAAGGAACAAATAAGGAGATAGTTTCCTCTGCTGCCTCTTCTCTCAGCCTAGATGGTTCATACACAACAAAGGTCTTAAAAATCTTTAGCTAGTTCATCTTAATCGTATATGTACATTCTGCGTATATTTTTCATGGTTTTATTGGTGCTTTGCAGAGCTATCTTCAAATTATTCTGGAGAGTTTACCAGTGGATGATAATGTTACTGCTGGTATTCATAACCAACAAGCTGCTAGGCTACAGGAACTAGTTGAGTTCATCCAGTCACAAGTATGTTAACTTGGAAGACAACACTTTGCATCTTATTTGTACATTATATTCCTGTTGCATCTTTTTGAGGAACCTGTCTTGATAGCTATTTTTCAAGGTAAACCAAAGCATCAGTACCTACTTGTACCTTTAATCTCCAATATTACATTATTAGTGTTCCATGGATGATTTGTTAACTTCTGTTTTCAAGTCACATGAGAATGACTTGTAGACTAATGAATATAAATTCTGGTTAAACTTGTTGGCACAGGAGATATGAAGATATGATTGTGAGCCGACCTTTACCTTATGGCTGACAGTTAGATTGCTTAGCACGTGCACTTCGTGGTTTAAATCTATGTAGCATCATATCTGCCAGTTACTTTTGTCTGAAAACGGACAAGAAGAAAAGAGAATACCTAACTCCCCAATTGCCAAACCCCAGGCTTGAATGCCAACAGGGTGCAGGCCAGCAGTGGAGCAGATTGCATTGCAACAAATCTTGTTTGCCTGTTTCATACTCTATTGTAGAAAAGCTTGGTACTTGAACTGTCTTCTGTGGAAGCGTAGGTATTTTTTGTGGTAATTGGGATCATATAGAGAAAGGACATTGTAAGATGGCCCTTTCTCTGGATACTGGTGGCGAATTTGTTCCAGTATCTGGTAGCATGCAGTTTCTGCTTGAATTTACCAGCATGGCAGCATCACGTTTGCCCTCTTGAACATCAAATTCCTCAGGATGTTTTTATTTTCTGCATATGTGTTGGACTTTGCTCGGGTCCCAAGAATTCCTTGCTCTGCCACTTCCTGAACGTCATCAAATTAACAGTTCACTGCATCACCCTGATAATGCTTTTATAATCGAGAATTATAATGGTTTTAATAGAGGTGTTCATCACTGTTCCCAGTGGGTTGGCTAAACCGTTGTTGAAGCATGAGTAGTAATTTTGTATTTTCAGATGCATGTGTGATTTAGTTCTATTTTGTCCGTTTGAACGGCTTGGGAAAATCGCGCTTGAACGCCCCTAATCATAGATCATGTAGCTCCTGGAATTCCCCCAAAGAAAGTGTTGGTTTGGCTGATCAGCTGGTATTATGAACAATTTCATCAGACTTGAAATAATTAATACTGTACACAGTAGATTAGTTGTAAATTGGATTTAAAATCAAATGACGATTTAATATCAAAGTAATCAGGTTTTGTGGCTGCTGTTTTTTTTTCTCAATTTATGCTCAGCTCTTTCTATTCTTATATATTAAAATACCCCCTAATGCAGGGAGGGAGCTTCAATTCTGATTTATCTTCACCTATAAGAGAAAATTCTTCAACAGATGGTGTGCTTGATGATCTGCAATCCAGAATAAAGAGGCTTGAGAGATGGAATACAATAAATATGGTGATTGTTATGCATCTGTTAGCTTTTAGATCCATTAACTTTGTTGACATCAGTTTGATTCAATTTACATTATAAGCGTATTTGAATAATTGAATAGATAATCTATATTTAACTAATATTTGTTCTTCTGCAGGTTTTATGGACTATACTACTGTCCGCTCTTGTTGGGTATTCACTATACCAGAAAAGACGTCATTAACAAGTCACAAAATTGACTCAAGCAAACCACGCCAGTATGTAGTGCTGCTTTGAGAGTGCTCTCAGAAAAGTCACAACATTGACTCTGACATCATCTTTTATCCTTTTTGCAGGGATTTTTCTTTATTTCCAGATGTTTTGGCATGGTTGATGAACCGAATCATTTGACAGTTTATTGATAGGTTAGTGCATATAAAATCATGGTGTTAGTTTCGAAGTTGACATGTAAAGTCATGCATACCACAGGTATACTGTAGCTTAGTTGCGAATGCTAACTGAAAATAAAGAGGATGTACGTTATACAGGGTGCTGTCAGAGTTTATTCTTGACAATAGCCTTTCTACAAATGGACTGATGAACTGTGATTGTTTTCATGAAGAAAAGGGGGGGCACTATATGAAACGGAGCTCCATTTTCGAACTAGTAAATCAAAGTAACGAAAAAAAAGAGCAAGAAGAAAAAGATAAGCTGGACCCTTTGGGCTCCTGTGAATAAAGATGATAATAGATGTGGCATGTCAACCTAGTTAGGTGCATCTGCTCGCTCGCATAAGGCCTGCCTGAGTCGAGCATCTCTGCCAGAGCACCATGGGCACCGTCGAGACACATGAATTCTGAATCGAAAATTTGCGATGGTTGAGCCTACTCGCAGACAGACTGTCGCGCCAAACCAAGCAGATGCAGATGTCCAGGGTTAGCATGACCATGTCCAGCCATTGACGTCTAAGTTTAGGATCACCGTGTCCAGCCATGGACGTCCAAGTTTAGCATCCTAACCACACCTGAATGACAATTGTCTTCCTTAACCAGCGACAAGTCGCTCAATCTCCGGCGAAGCAAATTGCACCACCATGGCTCCGATCGTCTCCTCCTTTGCCGCAGCGGTGCTTCTACTCCTCGCACTGGCGTCACCGGCGGCAGGCTTCAACATCACCAGAATCCTTGGCGAGTTTCCCGACTTCTCCATGTTCAACGGCCTCCTCAGTCAAACGAAGCTCGCGGACGAGATCAACCGCCGGCAGACTATTACGGTGCTGGCAGTCAACAATGGAGGGATGGGCGCCATCACCTCGCTCCCCTCAGACGTCCAGCGGAAGGTGCTCGCCGTGCACGTGGTCCTGGACTACTACGATACGGAGAAGCTGGGCAGCATGAAGAACCGCTCGGCCGTGCTCACGACGCTCTTCCAATCCACCGGCCAGGCCACCAACCGGATGGGTTTTATCAACTACACCAGGCGCGCCGCCGACGGCGTCATGATTTTCGGCTCCGCCGAGCCCGGCGCCCCATTGACGTCCCAGATGGTGAAGCCCGTCATGTCCCGCCCCTACAACATCTCCGTGCTGGAGGTCAGCTCTGCCATCGTGCCGCCCAGCATCGGCTCCGTCGACAACAGCAGAGCTCACGCTCCGGCGCCTGCCCATACCAGGACTCCTGCGCCAGCACCGGCGCCGTCCAAGAGCAAGAAGCCAATGACGGAGGGAGCCCCCACCCCTGCTCCTGCCCCGTCCGACGACGATTCTAGCGCTGATGCACCTGCCGGCGCGGACGGGCCCGACGCGGATGGGCCCGACGCGGACGGCCCGGCGGCAGATGGGCCCGATGCGGATGCGCCCGATGCGGATGATGACAACGGGGACGCTGCGGGCAGGGTGGTTGCCCGTGCAAGTCTCGGTATCGTGGCGCTTCTGGTGATTCTTGTTTCGCTCTGACTTATGCCCGCTGCGTACAAGTAGGTTAGATACGGTTCAAAGCAGCACCTACGATGGTGTGTAGGCAAAAACGTGATCGGATTGGCTGTCAAATCGAAATTATCAAGAGAAGGCACACTGGCATGATGTGCGAGATAGGAGGGACGCCGTAGGCGATTTACTGCTCAGTATCGTTCGGTACGTAGTTGAGTGTCTGTAGGATTTAGCCTGCCACGCAGAGTTCGATACAAGCTTATGCTGATTGGGATCTTGATGAAAAGCAAAGTATGCCTCACTTAGAGAACAATTTCAAAGGCCACCACATTCTCGTATCCAGATGTACTCTTCTCAAGTTGAAGAGTCCAGTATGCAGTTTACGCTTCACGTATCATTTTCTAAGGGAGCCGGCTATGGTGCCACTGCGACAACATGTAAAAACTTGATAATTTCTGTCGTTCCTAGGAGTATATATGTACATACAAATAAGTGAGAAGAACAAATTTAGTTATTTGCTACTCCCTCCTATAGGAATATAAGAGCGTTTAGAACACTACTCTAGTGCTCTAAACACTCTTATATTTCTTTACAGAGGGAGTAGTATCACATGATTTACAAGTATGACCACTCGTATCCCAAATGATTGAATTACACATAAAGTGCAATCCTAAATGAATGAGTCCATGTCATTTGTCCTGGAGCCTGAAGAAGGCCATGAGAGGCCCGTAGACTCTCTCCTTGGCGTTCCCAGCCAGGACGAAGTCGGCGTGCGCGTAGTCCGCGAGGTACTGGACAGTGAGCGTGTCGCTGTCGTGCGACTTGAGCGCCTGCTCGAGGCGGCGCACGTCCTGCACGTCCGAGAGGCTGTCCCTGTCGCCGCTGCTGAGGAAGAGAGGGAAGTCGTCGGGGATGGCCGACACGTTGTACACGGGCGGCGTCGCCTGGCCGTAGTACTTGATGTTGTCGCTCGCGTCGCCGTAGTCGTACTTGGCGATTATACCTCTTCTGATCACTGTTGGGTCCAATTACATGTGCCACCTTAGTTAACAGCAGAAATCTTGTTTCATCTCTTTCTTTCTTTCTTTCTCGACGAAAAAAAAGGGTGTATCAACTGTGGCTGGGCGTACTCATTTTTTTTATTTTTGAAACTGAAAAGAGATAGAGCGTACTCACTTTGAGCCAAATGGACCATGTTCTTGGTTGAAGAAGCTTGTGGCTCATGAGCAAGGAAGGTCTGGACAGAGGAGTTGTCGAGGCAGCAATTATCGCCTGTTGGTTGACCAATAGTTTCTTTCAGTACGCCGACCAGTTACTCAGTTAGTGATGATAATAACAAACGGAGAGATAGAAGCAGATACCTGTAAACGATGACATGAGATCGTAGCAGTTCACCCCTGGTAGCTTGCATATGTCAGTGAGCAGACCGTGAACAGCAGTCCTGCATAGATAGAGATCATTAGTTCCCAGCCATCGTCAGTTGAGTTGGAGTTGCAAAACAAACGAAACCTCAGAAGAAGAGAATGAATCGAGAAACGGAACGTGTGCTTAGATTACCCTGTTGGATCGAACTCATCGATTCTCAGCCAGTAGAGAGCCTGCCATCAGAAACATTAGTGTTATTCTTGATTGATTCATGTGGTGTGATGTGATACCCTCGGAATCGGATCAAACTTGATTACCTCGGCGAGGAAGACGTCGGCCGCCGCCAGCGCCAAGGGCGACGACACCTTGTTGAGGAAGGCGATGGGGCTGAGCAGGCCAGCCGAGCGCAGCATCGATACGTGCTGTTGCTGGTCGCTCAGGGCAGCCAGCGCGATCAACGTCCCCTGCATTCGCACACAGGTTTCTTACTCGGGATGCCCTGAGATGAGATCATGGTGAGTACGTATTTTGTTTCGTTTTGTGACTTACCAGCGAGTGGCCCACATAATGGACCTTCTGCTGGCCCGACTGGTCGTACGCGTACTGCAGCATCGCCGAGAGATCGTTGCTGGCTAGCTCGTCCCATGACCAGTTCCAGTAGGCCTGTGGGGGTTCTCATCCAGCATTAGTATTAGTAGAATATAGTACAACAAAGAAGAGAGTGCACGTCAAATCATATTCTAATGAGAGGATGTGCGTGCACGGAACGCACCGGATCACTGGAAGAAAGCGATGTGTGGCCGAGGCTGTAGACAGTGCCGCGCGTGTTGGCAATCCAGACGTCGTATCCGTTGTCCGCTAGGATGTAACCCAGGGACTCGTTGGGCGAGTTCATCAGCCATGTCATCCCGTCCTGCATGGCATGCCAACAAAACAAATGTCGTCACTTGCACTTGCTATCGCAAGCATAATTAACATCCAACAGTTGCTTTTTAGTAGTATGTATACCATCATGAGGCCGTGCTGCAGCAGGACCGGCACTTTCCCGCCGCCGCCCGTCGCCGACTCGCCGCCGCGGCCGCTCGTGATTCGCTGCAGGCTTAGGATGTATCCGTCTTGGGTCGTCACCTGCATGTACGCAACCACCAAATTAATCTTCCGACAGTTAATCAAACATGATGAGATGAACACACGCGCCTGATTACTGTAGTAGTACTGTAGTAATTAGTACCGTGTGTTCCTCGCATCCATAGCCGAAGGGCTCCACCCTGGACCGGCACGTGCCGTTCGCCGCCGCCAGCGATTCCGCCGGAGCCGGTCGTGCTGCCGAGGCCCCAACGCACATCACAACCAACAGGATAAGGATGCAGCTGCTGCCTCTCCACATTGCTAATCTGGTCATACGCACAAGTTTCTTCTTCTAACAATCGGCTCAGTCGACGTGAAATCTACATTCTTCTGTCCCCGATCCATCTTCTTTTATACTAGTTGCAACGATCGGGTCATTTTCGACGCAGATTAATTAACCAGAGGGCTGCAAGCAGTATTGTATTGAGCTATCAAGTAGACATCACCTTGCTAATTCACGGCGTTGTGGCGCACTTAACATAGTTTACATCAACCCTTGTTGCACGCAGGTTCCTTAAGCACGTAGAATATTTCTTCTTGTAATAAAAAGCAAGCGTGCATTTTACTTCAGTTCCTGCCTATTCTCGATCAAACTTTTTTTTTTGAACCAGAAATAATACACCCCTCCCTCACAAATCGTATAAGGATAATATGGTCATTTGACCATAATGTATACCCACCAGGGCACAACCCCTCCGTCTTAGGCCGATTTGTTTTCCAACCTTCAAAAAATAGATGCACGAGGTACGATCCAAACTCACAAGCTCTCAGTTTACTTCCACACGCTGTAACTAACTAGGACAACTAACTTGCTGTGCCTAGTAACTTCTTTTATTCTTCTTGTTGTGCATCTTCTCAGTTTGGTTTTTGTTTTGTTTTGTTTGGCCCTTCTATTCTTCATTTTTTGTTTTTCTTCATAAAACACTTTCTCGTCCCCGTGATAACAAATCGAGTCGCACACGTGGTGTTAAACACATATAGTTAATGCAAGCAAAAGATATACTAAATACAACAGGCGAGTGTGTTTCAGTAAATAAATGAAGGAAACGCCCCTATGCACAAGATGGATGGACAGTTCATTCCGCCTACTCTGTACGTATGACGTACAGGTTCTCGTCGCATGAGTCGCCATGTCGGTCCTCAATCTTTAAAAAAAATTAAATGCAAAACAAAAAATGAGTCGTGTTTCAAGGAATGAAGGAAACATATGCGTGGTTTCAGTGACTAGCTGCCTACACTCTTTTCTTTTAATTAATAATCCATAGAAAAACTACGTGCACTCTTTTCTTTTTCATTTTCTTAAATTCATGAACATTTTCTTAAATTCATGAATGTTTTTCAAATCCGTGAACTTATTTTTTGAATCCGCGAACTATTTTCAAATGAATGAATGTTTTTATTTTGTAAAACTTTTATCAATTTCATGAACTTTTTTGGCAAATTTTTGAAGTTTTTTTCAAATCGATGAACTTTTTCCAATTTCGCAAACTTTTTTTAAATTAGTGAACTTTTTTTTTGTCAAATTCATGAACTTTTTTCAATTTCGTGATCTTTTTTGTCACATTCGTTTACTCTTTTTCGAATCGACGAACATTTTTTAAACTTGTGAAATTTTCTTTAGTTTGTGAAGATTTTTTAAAGTTTTTAAAAACTGGCAACTCAGGCTGGCATTTTTTAAAATTTTAAAACCGGCAACTCAAGCTGGCAATCGGGTCGGGTTTGCTCGGGTCGACCTCTTCGAGACTCATGCCCGAATCCCTTGTCGGGTCCATCGCCCGCCGAGGACCCTACACATGGGTGACCCATGCCTGAACCCATCGAGTAACCCGACCAACCCGGGCACCCATCGGTTCTCGCATTTTATTACGTTTTCATTTTACTCGTTCAATACATGTCATGGTTGATGCATTTCCTCTTAACCAACAGCCTCCTAGTCTCCTTTATATAGTAGAGCACTAGAGCTCCACCGACTAGACGCTAGAGCAAGCGAGGTGGTACTAAACAACATGCTCCCGTGATCAATTCACTGACATGCATGCAATAGACTTTTTTTTTAGGGTAGCATGCATTTTTCTAGACAATGTGTGTTGCACCTTCAGCCTTTGGAGGTCCGATAAGATGAAATATTGCATCGTTGCGATGTTATTTAGGGTGAAGATATTGACCCATACCCGACCCGTTCGGGTCGGGTGTCCATGAGCCTCGGCCACCCATGGGTCGGATTGTTTGGTTGACCGGCAACTGTGTAACCAGACTGCCCTATTATATAGCCTAGATTCGTGCCTCCTGCCGTGTAACCAGATGAAATGGAACTAAAACCATGAATGGAACAGTATGCTGCCTACAGGTAAGCCAGAAAAACACCATGTTCAATGAAGAGGGTTCGAGTAGGCCAGAAGGCTCCGTCTGAGAGCACAATATTTCCTGATATCGTTGAAATGGCCTCAATATTTTTTCCATGGCCTTGTATGATTAATTCAAGGCACCATACCAAGTTGTTTGAGTTTTCAACAATTCTTGCATTTTCTGTAGTATTTTTCGGTGAAAAATGATCGATAAATGGCCAAATGTGACGCAACTTGTAGTGTTAGAAGTCGTTCAAACCTGGTATTGATGCCTCATATGTTTGTGCCAGATTGCCGCAAAAAGTTGGGGTCATTTATATATAGTCCAAAAAACCATTATTTGAAAGGGGTGTGCTAGACTAGGTAACATGGGTGTATCTATGAGCATGTAGTTTTTTCTAATTTAAATGCTTCAATTATTTGCAATTTCCGTCATTAACAATCAACATGAACATTTTCTTATATCCTAACCATTTCTTGAAATTTGTCTGTGATTTTAGAATTTTAAGTTGTGTATGAAAATTATATAAACTTGAACACTTTTTGCAAAATTGTTATCAAATTCGCAATAATTGATGTTGAACACAAATTGTTATCAATCCACATGCTCGCAAAATTTGGTGTCATTTTGTGTATCATAACAAAGACACCATGTTCAATAGGGACCATTCGAGTCTACCGATAGGGCAAGTTTTGAAGCACTTTTTTTTCACATCCACCAAGCGTAGCCAAAAATATTTCACACAACGGCAACACCTTGGCAAGCATGCATGCCAAGTTCCATTGGTTTCCGACATTTCATGCATTGTCTAGGTTTTTCTCGGTGAAAAAAACATAAAATACAGGCCGGACGTGACGCAACGTGCATTCCATGTCCGAATTCGCTCAAATTTTGTGTGGGGGCTGCCATGGGCATGCCCACCTGCTGGCAAAATTTGATGTCATTTCATGCATGACACCAAACAGACCATGTACAACATGGACCTTTCGGGTATGCCGGTAGGGCAAGTCTCGAAGCACCTTTCTTTCACCTCCACCAAACGGACCCAAAATTTTCCACACAATGGAAACGTCATGGCAAGCATGCATGCCAAGTTACGTTGGTTTCCGACATTTCATGTTTTTTAGGGGTTTTCTGGTGAAAAAACTCTAAAACACAGGCCAGACATGACACAACATGCATTCGGTGTCCGAATTCGTTAAATTTTGCATGCGGGCCTACTATGAGCATGCTCACCCGTTGGAAAAATTTGGTGTCATTTCAGGCATCGCAGCAAACACACCATGTACAACCTGGACCTTCCGGGTATGCCGGTAGGGCAAGTCTCAAAGCACTTTTTTTCTCACCTCCACCAAATGGACCCAATTTGTTCCACACAATGAAAATATCATGGCAAGCATGCATGCCAAGTTTGATTGGTTTCTGACATTTCATGCATTTTCTAGGGGTTTTCCGGTGAAAAACCCTAAAACACAGGCCGAATATGACGGAATGTGCGTTCGCTGTTCGAATTCGTTCAAATTTTATGTGAGGGACTGTCATGAGTATGACCACATGCAAGCAAAATTTGGTGTCATTTCGTGCATGGCAACAAATACACCATGTTCAACTGGGACCGTTCGGGTTTGCCAGTAGGGCAATTCTTGAAGCACTTTTTTCACCTCCACCAAATGTACCCAATTTTTCCCCACAATGGCATCACCATACCCATCATGCATGCCAAGTTTTGTTCTTTTCTGGCATTATATGCATTTTCTATGGTTTACCCAGTGAAAAAACCCTAAAACACAGGCTGGACGTGGCACAACGTGCATTCGGTGTCCGAATTTGTTCAATTTTTGCATGAGGACTGCCATGTGCATGCCCACATGCTGAAAATTTTCGAAATCATTTCGTGCATGGTAACGAATACACCATGTTCAACCGGGACCGTTCGAGTCTACCGGTAGGGCAAGTCTCGAAGCACTTTTTTTCACCTCCACCAAACATACCCAATTTTTTTTGCACACAATGGTATCACTATGGCCAACCTGCATGCCAAGTTTCATTCATTTGTGGATATGCATTTTCTACTGTTTTCCCATGAAAACCCCCTAAAACACAGGCAGGCGTGACGCAACGTGTGTTTGGTGTTCGAATTCCTTCATTTTTTGCGTCGGGGATAACCATTGGCATGCTCACATGTTGGCAAAATTTAGTGTCATTTCATGCATGGAAACAAATACACCATGTTCAACCGGGACCATTCGGGTTTGTCGGTAGGGCAACTCTATATGCATTTTTTCCACCTCCACCAAACATACCCAATTATTTTCCACATAATGACATCACCATGGCCAGATGCATGCCAAGTTTCGTTCATTTTCTGGCATTCTATGCATTTTCTATGGGTTTCTTGGTGAAAAAGCCCTAAACATAGGCCGAACGTGACGCAACATGTTCGGTGTCCGAATTTGTTCATTTTTGCGTGGGAGTGAAGCTGCTACGGTGTTGCGTCAGGCCCCAACGTCGTGTATCCATCGGCGGCGATGTGCCACACTCCTTCGGCAGCCGCGTGGACGGCGTAATGAGCAGCACGAAGCGGCTCAACTCCGCCGCGGCCACGAGAGAGTCGATGGCCAAGATCTTCCATTGTCACCTTCGGATTCGGAATTCGCCATCGAGTAGAGTAGGGGCGACAAGGGAGAAACGGGCGAATGGGGGTCTGAGGTGGAGGAAGATGGGCGACGTGCGCCGCCTGGCCGGCCTCGACTTTTTGTAGCTAGGGGCTAGGAGCGCGCGTGGGAGGGGAGGGGGGTCGATTGGAAGACGCCGCATTAGTGTGAATGCGGAGGCAGGCGGTGAGACGCGATGACTTAATGGTGGGGGTGGGCCGAGGCAGCATGCGGTGCGGCAACGGCAGGCGGCAGGGGTGCAACCGTGATTGTGGGCCGGTCACATTGAACCATCCAGCGCGGCACTACACGTCACACACCACATATATCGTGACCCGGCGCGGACGGAAATAAAACATAAATCTGCCGACGAATGAAAAGCGAAATGCCTAGAATCTGTCATAATCCGCCTTCCCGCCGTATTAGCTAGTACAAATGTGCTAATGCGCCCCCGAGCAACAGGTTGCAAGTTCGACTTTGCATGCCCCCCTTTTTGTACTTTCTCACAAACAAATCGCGCCCACCTTTTGTATTTTCTCACAAACAAATCGCGCCCACCTTTTGTATTTTCTCACAAACAAATCGGGCCACCCCTGTGGATGAAAAAAATTGCCTCGCGCCGCGGACGTACGAATATGTATATTAGTGCACGGGCGGGTGGGCCATTTTACAAATATGACTCGCATGCCCTTGCTAACGAAGGGGTATCAGATAATCTAAGCCATCCATATGTTTAGGGGGTGTACCAAAGCAGAAGCGATTAAAATAAAATGTCTAATATGTACGGATTAAAGCATACAAAGGAGAAAAGAAAGCGTCTATCTAACCCAGTTCTAGTGAAGCCCAACATGATGTAAGAATCTTAGCTTAAAAACTGATCAACCCAACTTGTAAGTGTAGCTTCAAATTTGCTCTTCATTCTGTGCTTGAGCAGGAGCAAATCATTCTTCAACTAGCTTTTCCAGGACTGAATGGAGAACGGCTGCAATATGAAAATCTTCCCATTTTCTTTGGATCCTAATGTTCCAACATCCCATAATTATGGTTCTCGATCAAACTTTCATGCCCATCATCATCCTCTTATTCTCCCTGCGAAGAATGTACTATTGCAAATAAATTTTTTCTTGATAAATTTGTGAACTAGTTGCCTCCTTACAAGGCGAACATGCTCTCTCATACGGCCAGGCTTGAACTGATTAGATATGTATCCTCTCCTATTCATGTGTACTACATGGCTAACATTTTGTTTACTAAGAAATTTATAGCCAAACTCACTGCTATTATCAGGAATTTCTGGTGGACAGAAGTAGAGAGAATAATTCTAGTAGGAGCCCTTGTTTTAGGGCTTGGAAGGACATTTGCAAGTCAAAGCAAGAATGTGGATTTGGTATGAGGAATTTGCAAGCTATTAATGAGCGTTTGATTCTTGCAGCTACTTGGTGGCTGGACAAAGCTCCTTGTTCCCATCTTCATCTTGTGCTCAAGTCCAAATACTTCTATGATGCCTCTATCTGGACTGCTAGTCCTAGCACTCCAAAATCAGCTTTCTGGTCCTCCATCCTAAAAATGTTGCCTAAACTCAAAGCTCATTCTTTCTACCATCTCTCTTTAGAGCACTCCTTGGTGTCCTCTTTGGACTTCTGTTTATGATCATCTCATTATTCAGCCTCTAGGATACATTTACCCTTCTCTTCTTAAGGATCTTTGGATTCCTGATTGGAAAGTTTGGAACAATAATCTCATTAACTCTCTCTTTCAGCAGCCTCTAGCTTCTGCTATTATCCAGACTGAAATTACTCATGAGGATGGCCCATATATTCTTTGTTGGGTCCTTACTCCTAATGGACTTCTACTTTGAAATCCACTTACAAGTTGTGTTTGTAGGATATTCATGCCAATCCGACATATGCTCCTTCTCAAGTTTCTTTGCAGGTCAAAAACCTGCTCAAGGTGATTTGGAAGCATGATGATTCCTAGGGTCCAAAATTTCGCTCGGAGACTCCTTTGAAAAGTTCTCCCACAGGTTTGAGGGCTGGCCACTTCTCTATTCATATTTCTGAACTTTGCTACAGATGTGGTCAGCAAGAGGATGAAATGCACCTGTTTTTCCTTTATGATTTTGCTAGAGCTGCTTGGTTTTCCCATCCATGGTTCATTAAAACAAATGTTTTAGTTCACAACTATTCTAATATTCATAACATTATCCTAGCTTTACTTAATATGAATCATCCAGATGCCTCTATTCCCAATACTCTCAATTTTATGTGGCGTCTTTGGAAAGCTAGGAATGGCTATTTATTTGATAGGAAAAAAGCTCTCCCTTACCATGTTAATATTGCTGCTACTTCTCTGACTAATGAATCTTGCGATCTTGTTCATAATTCTCATCAGCTCCAGCCTCGAAATCTTATCTGTACCTCAAGTCCTACTAATAAACTTCCTTTGCGGGGTCACATAATTAAGTTTGATCTTCTCGTAGCAAGACCAAGAGTATATTCTGATGCATCTTTTAAGTGCAAAATAATTCCAGGATTTTCATAGGGTTCTGCTGCTACTGGAATTGGATTCTACATTTCTTTGCCGCAGGAACTGATGGAAGTAAATGTGTATATTCAGGCTTTTACCTTCATCACAAATACACCTTTGCAAGATGAAGCTTGATAACCCACAAGTATAGGGGATCAATTGTAGCTTTTTCGATAAATAAGAGTGTCCAACCCAACGAGGAGCGAAAGGTAGGATTTATATCCCCTTCAAGTTTTATCGACCACCGATACAACTCTACGCACACTTAACGTCCGTTTACCTAGAACAACTATTAAACTATTTTGTAGGTGATAGGATAGGTTTGCAAGGATAAAACTAGATGTACTTAACGAGAATAAAACTACGAGTAAATTGCAAGATAATATATAATAGTTAGTTGTTTAGTAGAAAGCTTTTGTAAAAGAAGAAAGTTATTCGTCCCTAGGCAATCGACAACTAGACCAGTAATCATTATTGCAATTTTATATGAGGGAGAGGCATGAGCTAACATACTTTCTCTACTTGGATCATATGCACTTATGATTGGAACTCTAGCAAGCATCCGCAACTACTAAAGATCATTAAGGTAAAACCCAACCATAACATTAAGTATCAAGTCCTCTTTACTCCCGTACGCAACAACCCCCTTACTCGGGCGTAAGCTTATGTAACTCTAGGCACCCACCATATCATGAATGTATTGCAACACCCTACAGCGGGGATCCCACACGCTTGCGTGACACATAGAGCACCATAGGACATCACCAAAGTAAAACATACAACTCAAACCAATCATGATCATCAATCAACCCATAGGACAAAATGAATCTACTCAAACATCATAGGATAGCCACATATCATTGGATAATAACATATAGCATTGAGCACTATGTTTAAGTAGATATTACACTGGGAAGAAGAGGTGTTACACTGCTGCATAGAGGGGAGAAAGTTGGTGTTGATGGTAGCGAGATTGTTGGTGTAGATCGCCATCACGATCCTTCCCCCGCCGACACTCCGACGCCACCGGGAGAGAGGGGGAGAGAGGCCCCTCCTTCTTATTATTCCTTAACCTCCTCCCTATATGGGAGGAGGGTTTCCCCTCTGGTCCATGGCCTTCATGGCGGCAGAGGGGCAGGAGCTGTCGTGGTTTTGTCATGGCAGATGCCCTAGTGAAAGGACTTAGGTGTGGAGCCATCGCGACTAGGTTAGCTTGAAGGGGTTGAATAGGACAAAGGACACAAAGAGTTTACTTAGGCTCGGCCCCTTACAGTGGAGGTAAAAGCCTACGTCCTGCTTCTAGTTGTATTGCTTGAGTTTCGATTACAAGGGAGCGAATATGCTTGACCTAGTTCTCGATTGCTTGTTTCTTGAGTTAACCTGCCGTCAGGTCTCACCTTTATATACAGAGGTTGAGACCCAAAGGCTTACAGAGTCCCGATCGGCTCACACACCGTGGCCGGCTCGGTTTCTAACTAATCATTCCTTACAAGGCAAGTCATCATGCGGCGGCTCACAGGCCCGGGTCTTGGGCTTTCACCAGGCCTGTCTCCATGAGCCGTTGTCTTCACACCTTGGGCCTTCTTCATATTAAACCGCCAACAGTATAACCCAACCCCTTCCAGGCGGGTCACACCTCGGAGCTATATCCCCAACATTAGGTCCCAAGTTGACTTGAACTTGTTCATGTCAATCTTCACTGCTTCAGTTGGCGAATCGTCTCCCCAAAGCTCAGTCTTGAAAAATATTATAACCCACCATGACGTCATACAAAGTAAATTTATAAAAAAGTCCATGACCTCACCGACAGATCCTTGCATTAACTGGTTGTCCGAGAATCGAGGCACCTCTGTTGTTGAAATAATGATCACATCTCCTCGATTTGCGCGGCTACCATTTTACTATTCACATTTTCCCTTATAAATAAGCGGGGGGATATCCTTTTTCGCTTTTACCCCCGTACCTCTCTCTTCTTCGTCTTTCTTGCGCCGACTGAGGGAGTCTAGGATTAAGGGGTCCTCGGACAGCCGGACTATATACTTTGGCTGGACTGTTGGACTATGAAGATACAAGATTGAAGACTTCGTCCCGTGTCCGGGTGGGACTCTCCTTTGCGTGGAAGGCAAGCTTGGCAATTCGGATATGTAGATCTCCTTCTCTATAACTGACTCTGTGTAACCCTATCCCCCTACGGTGTCTATATAAACCGCAGGGTTTAGTCCGTAGGACAACAACAATTATAATCATAGGCTAGCTTCTAGGGTTTAGCCTCTACGATCTCGTGGTAGATCAACTCTCGTAATACTCATATCATCAAGATCAATCAAGCAGGAAGTAGGGTATTACCTCCATCGAGAGGGCCCGAACCTGGGTAAACATCGTGTTCCCCGCCTCCTGTTACCATTAGCCTTAGACGCACAGTTCGGGACCCCCTACTCGAGATCCGCCGGTTTTGACACCGACATTGGTGCTTTCATTGAGAGTTCCACTGTGTCGTCACGATAAGGCTTGATGGCTCCTTCAATCATCTTCAACGGCACGGTCCAGGGGGAGGTTTTCCTTCCCGGATAGATCTTCGTATTCGGCGGCTTCATACCGCGGGCCAACTCGCTTGGCCATCTAGAGCAGATCGATAGCTACGCCCCTGGCCATCAGGTTAGGTTTGGAAGCTTGAACTATACTGCCGACATCCGGGGAGACTTGATCTTTGACGGATTCGAGCCCATGTCAGGTGCGCCGAACAGTAACGACGAGCATGACTTAGATCTGCCATTGGACAGTGTTCGGGGGATCGCGCCTGCGGCGGCCCCTGGAATCAATCCGGAGCAGATCGCGCCATCCGAGGACGGGTGGATGGACCCTGCCGCGGAGGCCGCACACTCATCGGTGTTGGAGCCGAACACTGACTCCACCTCCTATGAGGCCGGTATCATCGGACCCTCGGACTCGTTTCCGGCTATAGGATCCGAACCGCGTACATCCGTGCCTATTGAATCTGATTGGGCACTGATCATGGAGTTCACCTCCGCAGATATCTTTCAGCACTCGCCCTTGGGTGACGTGCTAAATTCATTGAGGTCTCTCTCCTTGTCAGGAGGCTCTTGGCCGAACTATGTCCGGCTAGAGTGGGAAGCGGACGACGAAGAAATTCGTTCCCCACCCACCACCCACGTAATAGCCACTGTTAATGACTTAACTGACGTGCTTGATTTTGACTCCGAAGACATCAACGGTATGGATGACGATGCAGGAGAAGAACAGGTATCACCGCCCACATGGTGCTGGACGGCCACCTCATCATATGATATATATATGGTGGACACCCCCAAAGAAAGCAATGACGATGAGGCAACAGAGGATAATCCCTTGGAGAAGTAATCTAGGCACCGGCGTCATAGGTGCCGCTCTAAGCCCCGCCATAGCAAAAATAGTGATACCGGCACCAGAGATGATAGCAATTCGGATGGTGCCGAAGATGAAAACAATCCTGCCCAGCCAGGCTTCGAGCAGGCCAAGCAAGAAGATGGGCAAGCTAGCCCTAAGGAACAGGCAATAGATGGAGAATCAGAGGATGATAATTACATGCCTCTCTCCGAAGACGAAGTGAGCCTTGGCGACGAAGAATTCATCGTGCCTGAGGATCCCGTCGAGCAGGAGTACTTCAAGCACCGGCTTATAGCCACTGCAAAAAGCCTGAAGAAGAAGCAGCAACAGCTTCAAGCTGATCAAGATCTACTAACTGATAGATGGACCAAGGTCCTGGCCGCCAAGGAATACAGACTCAAGCGCCCTACCAAAAGTTACCCAAAGCGCAGGTTGCTACCTCAACTCGAGGAGGAGGTGTTAAAGCCCACACTGCGAGCGCATGATGCGGCTGACCGGCCACCCCGTGGCCGAGAAAAAGCGGCGTACCAGCCCGAAGTCCAGACCACACCCCATCGCCAATCAAATGATAACACTAAGGCCCTGGGCTACACGAAGGCCCTGCGAGATGTATTGGAAAACAAAGCAGGGCAGGCAAAATTGATCTACGGATCACGGGGGCACGCCACAACACGTGACGATGACCATCACGCCGGATACACTAAACAGAAGTCCGGCCGGGTCGAATACAACAGACCAAACTCATTTGAACTGCGTCGTGATGTAACCCGGCATAGAGGCGCCGCACACCCCCTATGCTTCACTGATGAAGTAATGGATCATGAATTCCCAGAAGGGTTTAAACCTGTGAACATTGAATCATATGATGGCACAATAGACCCCGCGGTATGGATTGAAGATTTTCTCCTCCACATTCACATGGCCCGCGGTGACGATCTACATGCCATCAAGTACCTCCCACTTAAGCTCAAAGGACCGGCTCGACATTGGCTGAATAGCCTGCCAGCAAGCTGAAGGAAATATGCCCTAGAGGCAATAATAAAGTTCTTATTTATTTCCTCATATCATGATAAATGTTTATTATTCATGCTAGAATTGTATTAACCGGAAACATAATACATGTGTGAATACATAGACAAACACAACGTCACTAGTATGCCTCTACTTGACTAGCTTATTAATCAAAGATGGTTATGTTTCCTAACCATAGACATGTGTTGTCATTTGATTAACGGGATCACATCATTAGGAGAATGATGTGATTGACATGACCCATTCCTTTAGCCTAGCACTTGATCGTTTAGTATATTGCTATTGCTTTCTTCATGACTTATACATGTTCCTGTAACTATGAGATTATGCAACTCACGTTTACCGGAGGAACACTTTGGGTACTACCAAACGTCACAATGTAACTGGGTGATTATAAAGGAGTACTACAGGTGTCTCCAAAGGTACATGTTGGGTTGGCGTATTTCGAGATTAGGTTTTGTCACTCCGATTGTTGGAGAGGTATCTCTGGGCCCTCTCGGTAATGCACATCACTATAAGCCTTGCAAGCAATGTAGCTAATGAGTTAGTTACGGAATGATGCATTACATAACGAGTAAAGAGACTTGCCGGTAACGAGATTGAACTAGATATTGGATACCGACGATCGAATCTCGGGCAAGTAACATACCGATGACAAAGGGAACAACGTATGTTGTTATGCGGTTTGACCGATAAAGATCTTCGTAGAATATGTAGGAACCAATATGGGCATCCAGGTTCCGCTATTTGTTATTGACCGAAAATAGTTCTAGGTCATGTCTACATAGTTCTTGAACCCATAGGGTCCGCACGCTTAACGTTACGATGACAGTTTTATTATGAGTTTATAAGTTTTGATGTACCGAAGTTTGTTCGGAGTCCCGGATGTGATCACGGACATGACGAGGAGTCTCGAAATGGTCGAGACATAAAGATTGATATATTGGAAGCCTATGTTTGGACATCGGAATAGTTCCGGGTGAAATCGGGATTTTACCGGAACACCGGGGGGTTACCGGAACCCTCCAGGGGGTTAATGGGCCTTAATGGGCCATGAGGGAGAATAGGAGGGCCGGCCAGGGCAGGCCGCGCGCCCCCTCCCCCCTAGTCCGAATAGGACAAGGAAGGGGGGGGGGGCGCCCCCCTTTCCTCTTTCCCTCCCCCCAAGTCCTAATCCAACTAGGAAAAGGGGGGGAGTCCTACTCCCGGTGGGAGTAGGACTCCTCCGGCGCGCCTCCTCCTAGGGCCGGCCGCACCCCCCTTGCTCCTTTATATACGGGAGCAGGGGGGCACCCTAGAACACACAAGTTGATCTACGGATCGTTCCTTAGCCGTGTGCGGTGCCCCCCTCCACCATATTCCACCTCGATCATATCGTCGCGGAGTTTAGGCGAAGCCCTGCGCCGGTAGAACATCATCATCGTCACCACGCCGTCGTGCTGACGGAACTCATCCCCGATGCTTTGTTGGATCGGAGCCCGGGAAACGTCATCGATCTGAACGTGTGCTGAACACGGAGGTGCCGTACGTTCGGTGCTTGGATCGGTCGGATCGCGAAGACGTACGACTACATCAACCGCGTTGTCATAACGCTTCCGCTTACGGTCTACGAGGGTACGTGGACAATACTCTCCCCTCTCGTTGCTATGCCATCACCATGATCTTGCGTGTGCGTAGGAATTTTTTTGAAATTACTACGTTACCCTACAGTGGCATCCGAGCCTGGTTTTATGCGTAGATGTCATATGCACGAGTAGAACACAAGTGAGTTGTGGGCGATACAAGTCATACTGCTTACCAGCATGTCATACTTTGGTTCGGCGGTATTGTGAGATGAAGCAGCCCGGACCGACATTACGCGTACGCTTACGCGAGACTGGTTTCACTGTTACGAGCACTCGTGCTTAAATGTGGCTGGCGGGTGTCTGTCTCTCTCACTTTAGCTGAATCGAGTGTGGTTACGCCCGGTCCTTGCGAAGGTTAAAACAACACTAACTTGACGAACTATCGTTGTGGTTTTGATGCGTAGGTAAGAACGGTTCTTGCTAAGCCCGTAGCAGCCACGTAAAACTTGCAACAACAAAGTAGAGGACGTCTAACTTGTTTTCGCAGGGCATGTTGTGATGTGATATGGTCAAGACATGATGCTATATTTTATTGTATGAGATGATCATGTTTTGTAACCGAAGTTATCGGCAACTGGCAGGAGCCATATGGTTGTCGCTTTATTGTATGAAATGCAAACGCCCTGTAATTGCTTTACTTTATAACTAAGTGGTAGCGATAGTCATAGAAACAATAGATGGCGTAAACGACAACGATACTACGATGGAGATCAAGGTGTCGCGCCGGTGACGATGGTGATCACGACGATGCTTCGGAGATGTAGATCACAAGCACAAGATGATGATGGCCATATCATATCACTTATATTGATTGCATGTGATGTTTATCCTTTATGCATCTTATCTTGCTTTGATTGACGGTAGCATTTTAAGATGATCTCTCACTAAAAATTATCAAGAAGTGTTCTCCCCGAGTATGCACCGTTGCCAAAGTTCGTCGTGCCCAGACACCACGTGATGATCGGGTGTGATAAGCTCTACGTCCATCTACAACGGGTGCAAGCCAGTTTTTGCACACGCAGAATACTCAGGTTAAACTTGACGAGCCTAGCATATGCAGATATGGCCTCGGAACACGGAGACCGAAAGGTCGAGCGTGAATCATATAGTAGATATGATCAACATAGTGATGTTCACCATTGAAAACTACTCCATCTCACGTGATGATCGGTTATGGTTTAGTTGATTTGGATCACGTGATCACTTAGATGACTAGAGAGATGTCTGTCTAAGTGGGAGTTCTTAAGTAATATGATTAATTGAACGCAAGTTTATCATGAACTTAGTACCTGATAGTATTTTGCTTGTCTATGTTTGTTGTAGATAGATGGCTCGTGCTGTTGTTCCGTTGAATTTTAATGCGTTCCTTGAGAAAGCAAAGTTGAAAGATGATGGTAGCAATTACACGGACTGGGTCCGTAACCTGAGGATTATCCTCATTGCTGCACAGAAGAATTACGTCCTGGAAGCACCGCTGGGTGCCAGGCCTGCTGCTGATGCAACTGACGACGTTAAGAACGTCTGGCAGAGCAAAGCCGATGACTACTCGATAGTTCAGTGTGCCATGCTTTACAACTTAGAACCGGGTCTTCAATGACGTTTTGAACGTCATGGAGCATATGAGATGTTCCAGGAGTTGAAGTTAATATTTCAAGCAAATGCCCGAATTGAGAGATATGAAGTCTCCAATAAGTTCTATAGCTGCAAGATGGAGGAGAATAGTTCTGTCAGTGGACACATACTCAAAATGTCCAGGTATAATAATCACTTGATTCAACTGGGAGTTAATCTTCCTGATGATAGCGTCATTGACAGAATTCTCCAATCACTGCCACCAAGCTACAAGAGCTTCGTGATGAACTATAACATGCAAGGGATGAACAAGACAATTCCCGAGCTCTTCGCAATGCTAAAAGCTGCGGAGGTAGAAATCAAGAAGGAGCATCAAGTGTTGATGGTCAACAAGACCACTAGTTTCAAGAAAAAGGGCAAAGGGAAGAAGAAGGGGAACTTCAAGAAGAACAGCAAGCAAGTTGCTGCTCAAGAGAAGAAACCCAAGTCTGGACCTAAGCCTGAAACTGAGTGCTTCTACTACAAGCAAACTGGTCACTGGAAGCGGAACTGCCCCAAGTATTTGGCGGATAAGAAGGATGGCAAGGTGAACAAAGGTATATGTGATATACATGTTATTGATGTGTACCTTACTAGAGCTCGCAGTAGCACCTGGGTATTTGATACTGGTTCTGTTGCTAATATTTGCAACTCGAAACAGGGACTACAGAATAAGCGAGCACTGGCCAAGGACGAGGTGACGATGCGCGTGGGAAACGGTTCCAAAATCGATGTGATCGCAGTCGGCACGCTACCTCTACATCTACCTTCGGGATTAGTTTTAGACCTGAATAATTGTTATTTGGTGCCAGCATTGAGCATGAACATTATATCTGGATCTTGTTTGATGCGAGATGGTTATTCATTTAAATCAAAGAATAATGGTTGTTCTATTTATATGAGTAATATCTTTTATGGTCATGCACCCTTTAAGAGTGGTCTATTTTTATTGAATCTCGATAGTAGTGATACACATATTCATAATGTCGAAGCCAAAAGATGCAGAGTTGATAATGATAGTGCAACTTATTTGTGGCACTGCCGTTTAGGTCATATCGGTGTAAAGCGCATGAAGAAACTCTATACTGATGGACTTTTGGAATCACTTGATTATGAATCACTTGGTACTTGCAAACCGTGCCTCATGGGCAAGATGACTAAAACACCGTTCTCCGGTACTATGGAGAGAGCAATAGATTTGTTGGAAATCATACATACAGATGTATGTGGTCCGATGAATGTTGAAGCTCGTGGCGGATATCGTTATTTTCTCACCTTCACAGATGATTTGAGCAGATATGGGTATATCTACTTAATGAAACACAAGTCTGAAACATTTGAAAAGTTCAAAGAATTTCAGAGTGAAGTGGAAAATCATCGTAACAAGAAAATAAAGTTTCTACGATCTGATCGCGGAGGAGAATATTTGAGTTACGAGTTTGGTTTACATTTGAAACAATGCGGAATAGTTTCACAACTCACGCCACCCGGAACACCACAACGAAATGGTGTGTCCGAACGTCGTAATCGTACTTTACTAGATATGGTGCGATCTATGATGTCTCTTACTGATTTACCGCTATCATTCTGGGGTTATGCTTTAGAGACGGCCGCATTCACATTGAATAGGGCACCATCAAAATCCGTTGAGACGACGCCTTATGAACTGTGGTTTGGCAAGAAACCAAAGTTGTCGTTTCTTAAAGTTTGGGGCTGCGATGCTTATGTGAAGAAACTTCAACCAGATAAGCTCGAACCTAAATCAGAGAAATGTGTCTTCATAGGATACCCAAAGGAGACAGTTGGGTACACCTTCTATCACAGATCCGAAGGCAAGACATTCGTTGCTAAGAATGGATCCTTTCTAGAGAAAGAGTTTCTCTCGAAAGAAGTGAGTGGGAGAAAAGTAGAACTTGATGAGGTAATTATACCAGCTCCCTTATTGGAAAGTAGTTCATCACAGAAATCGGTTCCTGTGACACCTACACCAATTAGTGAGGAAGGTAATGATATTGATCATGAAACTTCAGATCAAGTTTCTACTGAACCTCGTAGGTCTACCAGAGTAAGATCCGCACCAGAGTGGTACGGTAATCCTATTCTGGAAGTCATGTTACTTGACCATGATGAACCTACGAACTATGAGGAAGCGATGATGAGCCCAGATTCCGCAAAATGGCTAGAAGCCATGAAATCTGAGATGGGATCCATGTATGAAAACAAAGTATGGACTTTGGTTGACTTGCCCGATGATCGGCAAGCCATTGAGAATAAATGGATCTTTAAGAAGAAGACTGACGCTGATGGTAATGTAACTGTCTATAAAGCTCGACTTGTTGCGAAAGGTTTTCGACAAGTTTAAGGAGTTGACTACGATGAGACTTTCTCACCCGTAGCGATGCTTAAGTCTGTCCGAATCATGTTAGCTATTGCTGCATTTTATGATTATGAAATTTGGCAAATGGATGTCAAAACTGCATTCTTGAATGGATTTCTGGAAGAAGAGTTGTATATGATGCAAGCAGAAGGTTTTGTTGATCCAAAAGGTGCTAACAAAGTGTGCAAGCTCCAGCGATCCATTTATGGACTGGTGCAAGCTCTCGGAGTTGGAATAAATGCTTTGACAGTGTGATCAAAGCATATGGATTTATACAGACTTTTGGAGAAGCCTGTATTTACAAGAAAGTGAGTGGGAGCTCTGTAGCATTTATGATATTACATGTAGATGACATATTATTAATTGGAAATGATATAGAATTTCTGGATAGCATAAAGGGATACTTGAATAAAAGTTTTTCAATGAAAGACCTCAGTGAAGCTGCTTACATATTGGGCATCAAGATTTATAGAGATAGATCAAGACGCTTAATAGGACTTTCACAAAGCACATACCTTGATAAAATTTTGAAAAAGTTCAAAATGGATCAGGCAAAGAAAGGGTTCTTGCCCGTGCTACAAGGTGTGAAGTTGAGTCAGACTCAATGCCCGACCACAGCAGAAGATAGAGAGAAAATGAAAGATGTTCCCTATGCTTCAGCCATAGGCTCTATCATGTATGCAATGCTGTGTACCAGACGTGACGTGTGCTTAGCAATAAGCTTGGCAGGAAGGTACCAAAGTAATCCAGGAGTGGATCACTGGACAGCGGTCAAGAACATCCTGAAATACCTAAAAAGGACTAAGGATATGTTTCTCGTATATGGAGGTGACAAAGAGCTAGTCGTAAATGGTTACGTCGATGCAAGCTTTGACACTGATCTGGACGATTCTAAATCGCAAACCGGATACGTATTTTTATTAAACGGTGGAGCTGACAAAGCGTCGTGGCGGGATCTACATGTGAAGCGGAGTACATAGCTTCTTCGGAAGCAGCAAATGAAGGGGTCTGGATGAAGGAGTTCATTTCTGATCTAGGTGTCATACCTAGTGCATTGGGACCAATGAAGATCTTCTGTGACAATACTGGTGCAATTGCCTTGGCAAAGGAATCCAGATTTCACAAGAGGACCAAGCACATCAAGAGACGCTTCAATTCCATCCGGGACCAAGTCCAAGTGGGAGACATAGAAATTTGCAAGATACATACGGATCCTAATGTTGCAGACCCGTTGACTAAGCCTCTCTCACGAGCAAAACATGGTCAGCACCAAGACTCCATGGGTGTTAGAATCATTACTACGTAATCTAGATTATTGACTCTAGTGCAAGTGGGAGACTGAAGGAAATATGCCCTAGAGGCAATAATAAAGTTATTATTTATTTCCTCATATCATGATAAATGTTTATTATTCATGCTAGAATTGTATTAACCGGAAACATAATACATGTGTGAATACATAGACAAACACAACATCACTAGTATGCCTCTACTTGACTAGCTTATTAATTAAAGATGGTTATGTTTCCTAACCATAGACATGTGTTGTCATTTGATTAATGGGATCACATCATTAGGAGAATGATGTGATTGACATGACCCATTCCGTTAGCCTAGCACTTGATCGTTCAGTATATTGCTATTGCTTTCTTCATGACTTATACATGTTCCTGTAACTATGAGATTATGCAACTCACGTTTACCGGAGGAACACTTTGGGTACTACCAAACGTCACAACATAACTGGGTGATTATAAAGGAGTACTACAGGTGTCTCCAAAGGTACATGTTGGGTTGGCGTATTTCGAGATTAGGTTTTGTTACTCCGATTGTTGGAGAGGTATCTCTGGGCCCTCTCGGTAATGCACATCACTATAAGCCTTGCAAGCAATGTAGCTAATGAGTTAGTTACGGAATGATGCATTACATAACGAGTAAAGAGACTTGCCGATAACGAGATTGAACTAGGTATTGGATACCGACAATCGAATCTCGGGCAAGTAACATACCGATGACAAAGGGAACAACATATGTTGTTATGCGATTTGACCGATAAAGATCTTCGTAGAATATGTTGGAACCAATAATGGCATCCAGGTTCCGCTATTGGTTATTGACTGAGAATAGTTCTAGGTCATGTCTACATAGTTCTCGAACCCGTAGGGTCCGCACGCTTAACGTTACGATGACAGTTTTATTATGAGTTTATAAGTTTTGATGTACCTACTGAATCCACTGAAAGCACCATTGCCCAAAGGCCTTGGAAGCGCTCTCGTGTTCTCAATGACCGAGAACTTCTTGTGGCACTTCATCAGAAACAAGATAAGCATCACTACTGGCTCAAGAGACAAATGCAAAGCCTCTTGGTGGACGTCAATCGCATTCAGAATCTTGCCACCAAGAATGCATTTGTTGCTCACGAGACTTGCCGAAGATCATGGAAGAGTTTGACGCTGCTCAGTGCAGAAGCAGATCTTCAAGACGATGGCTTCACTGAAAGATTCAAGTTTGACTCCACTCCTCCACGGACTGCAGTCCTACGTCGAACTCCATCTCTTGAAGACTCTGACTATTCCTCCTCCGCGGCAACTGTCAATGCCAGAGTGATCGATGATGATGATGCTACTTCACCGCCTCCTACCTCTGCATGCATCGACACTGCACCAAGTACGTCTGCATCGCCAACCAACAACGACAACCTTGCTGCTTCACCTACTCATGAGGACGAGTAGATGCTCTATGTCTTCAAACCTTTTTGGTCATTACTGACAAAAGGGGGAGAAGCGTATGAGTTGATAGTCTTCAAGTGGGTTCATATGGGAGGTTGCATTATATTTTGCCTCGTGCTTACAACTCTTGCTTTCGAAACAGTTGGTTCTTTGAGTTGTAACACTTAAACTTGATGGTCGTCTGCTACTTATTTGCTTTACTGTGATGCGATGATAAATTCCGCATGTGCGATGATAACTTCCGCACTTAGATCATTCTGCAGACGTCCATTTTTCATTATGCATGTCATTCTATTTGCTATATCATTTCATGCATGATGAATTATCTTCATAAGTTGAAGAGGATCTCCACAAGTACAACCTGCCATGTGCATTTGCATTCCAAAAGCAAATTACTTATATGCACATCTTCAGGGGGAGCCCTTGCTACTTATGAAGACAATACCCTATCCTTTACAATTTCACATACTTTATCCCCGTTGAAAACTTCAACTAGTTTGTCATCAATCACCAAAAAGGGGGAGATTGTAAGTGCATCTAGTGCCACCCCTAGTTGGTTTTGGAGTATTGACGACAAAGTTGGTTGAGGGACTAACGCGCTTGTGAGAATTGCAGGATAACGCAGGTAGTTTCCCTCATTGATTCGGTTTACCTACCGGAGATGACCCCTAAAAATGTATGAAGACATTGAAGACAATGGTGGTATGAGAAGATATTCATATTGAAGACTATGACATGAGAAGACATTGCGTGAAGACTATGGAGCGCGAAGACTATGTGATTTCGTTGTTTCCTTTTCTTCTTTGTTGAGTCATAGGAACCATCGTACTATTAAGTGGGGTCCAAGTGAACTAAGTCAGAGTGACTGAAGTGATGCTCAACCCAAATCCTATGTCTTCGAGCGAAGACAATGAGAGCAAATCTTATCCAGAGCTGGACGAGTCAGCTTTGCTTGTAGCCCAAGTAAAGTTGCCGTGTGTGTTTGAAATCTGACTGTTGGAACACGTGTCAGTTCCTTAGTGACCCAGGGTCATTTCGGACAAATCAGGTCGGGTTGCCTTATGGCTATAAATAGCCCACCCCTACACCATAAATTGGTGGCTGCTCAGAGCTAGTGCATGGCTTTTGTCGTTTGAGAGCAACCCACCTCGAAGCCTTTGAGAGAGAGAAATCCTTGCGAGGACAAAGCCCAAACACCCAGAGCCAAAGAGTGTTAGGCATCACTGAAGTCTTTCTGTCTGTGTGACCGGAAGACTTATTACACTTGAGGACTGTGAATCCTCCAGCCGGTTAGGCGTCGCGTTCTGAGCATCCAAGAGTCATTGTGGATTGCTGGTGAACGAAGTCTGTGAAGGTTTGGAAGTCTACCTTGAAGACTTACCAGAGTGATTGGGTGAGGACTGGGTGTCCTTAGCACAAGGGGAATAAGGTGAAGACATGGTCTTCTGAGTTAAATCTCAGCCTCCCTAACCAGACGTACAGTTGTCGCAGCAACTGGAACTGGTCCAACAAATCCTGTGTCTTCAACAAGCGACTGGTTCTATCCCTTTCCATCCTTTACTTAAGTTTGTCTTCATGAAGTCATTGCCCATCTGTCATACCTGTTTGACTTCATTGCTTGACTACTATTGTTGATCGGCTTCATACTATCTTCCATCCTGATCCTTACTACTTAGCTGCTATTAGTCTTGTGCTTTCACACCATTGCATACTTGACTATGGTTTGCTTACAGTAGTTTATCTTCCGCTGCATCTTAATTAGGGCATTTCGATTGTTTGTCTTCGAAACTTTCAAGTTTTGAATACGTTCATAAAAATCACCTATTCACCCCCCTCTAGTCGATACTAGCACTTTCAACAAGAGAGGCTAGCAATGGTGGAAGGGTGAGAGTGCGTATAATCCATGGACTCAACATTAGTCATGAAGAACTCATATACTTATTGCAAAAATCTAAAAGCCATTGAAAACAAAGTACTACGCGCATGCTCCTAGGGAGATAGATTGGTACTAAAAGACCATCGCTTGTCCCTGACCGTCACTCAAAAGGAAGACAATCAATAAATAAAATTGTGCTCCAACTTCATCACAAAGTGGTTCACCATACGTGCATGCTACGAGAATCACAAACTTCAACACAAGTATTCTTTAAATTCATAATAACCCAACTAGCATGACTCTAACATTACCACTTCTATATCTCAAAACAATTATCAAGTATCAAATTGATCATAACATCCAATTCACTTTCTATGACAGTTTTTATTATATCCAACTTGGATGCCCATCATTCTAGGACCAATTTTATAACCATAGCAAATACCATGTTTTTCTAAGAGACTCTCAAAATAATATAAGTGAAGCATGAGAGATCAACAATTTCTACAAAATCAATCCACCGCCGTGCTCTAAAAGATATAAGTGAAGCACTAGAGCAAAACTATCTAGCTCAAAATATATAAGTGAAGCACATAGCATATTCTAATAAATTCTAATCAAGTGGGCTTCTCACAAAAGGTGTGTACAGCAAGGATGATTGTGGTAATCTAAAAAGCAAAGACTAATATCATACAAGACGCTCCAAGCAAAACACATATCATGTGGCGAATAAAAATATAGCTCCAAGTAAAGTTACTGATAGACGAAGACGAAAGAGGGGATGCCTTCCGGGGCATCCCCAAGCTTAGGCTTTTGGTTATCCTTGAATATCGTGGGGTTCCATGGGCATCCCCAAGCTAGGCTCTTGCCATTCCTTATTCCATAGTCCATCAAATCTTTACCCAAAACTTGAAAACTTCACAACACAAAACTCAACAGGAAATCTCATAAGCTCCGTTAGTGCAAGAAAGAAAAACCACCACATAAGGTACTGTAATTAACTCATTATTTATTTATATTGGTGTTAAACCTACTGTATTCCAACTTCTCTATGGTTCATACACCTACATACTATCCATAGATGCATCAAAATAAGCAAACAACACACGAAAAACAGAATCTATCAAAAACAGAACAGTCTGTAGCAATCTGTAACTCTAGAATACTTATGGAACACTAAAAATCCTACAAAAATAGGAAGTCCTGGGAAATTTGTCTATTGATCTACAGAAAAAATAATCAACACAAAAGCACGTTTATGTGAATTACTAAAATTATTTTCCTGCGCGCAAAGTTTCTGTTTTTCAGCAGAATCAAATTAACTATCACCATAGGTTATCCTATAGGTTCTACTTGGCACAAACACTAATTAAAACATAAAAACACATCTAAACAAAAGGTAGATGAAAAATTTATTACTAAACGTAAGCAAAAACAAAAAAACTAAAATAAAATTGGGTTGCCTCCCAACTAGCGCTATCGTTTAACGCCCCTAGCTAGGCATTGATAATTTTAATGATGCTCACATGAAAGACAAGAATTGAAGCACAAAGAGAGCATCATGAAACACATGACAAACACATCTAAGTCTAACATACTTCCTATGCATAGGCATATTATAAGCAAACAAATTTGGAAGGCAAGCAAAAACTAGCATATGCAAGGAAGAAGAAAAAGACGATAGCAATCTCAACATGGCGAGAGGTAATTTAGGAAGATAAAAATTTCTACGACCATATTTTCCTATCTCATAATAATTACATGTAGGATCATAGGAAAATTCAACAAAATAGCTATCACATAACATATTCTCAACATGATACACATGCATGTGAAGTTGACACTCTTCCAAAATAGTGGGATTATCATTAACTAAAGTCATGACCTCTCGAAACCCACTCAAAAACTTCATAAGATTGAATATTATCCAAATATGTGGGATCTAAAGTTGACACTCTTCCAAACCCACTTTCAATAATATTGCAAATACTATTATCTATCTCATATTCATCATGGGGCTTAAACAAAATTTCAGGATCACAAGAAGAATCACCCCAATCATGATCATTGCAACAAGTAGTAGACATAGCAAAACTAGCATCCCCAAGCTTAGGGTTTTGCATATTATTAGCACAATTGACATCAAGATAATTTATAATAACATCAT
The DNA here is from genome assembly GCA_963921465.1 of Triticum timopheevii. NCBI lineage: Eukaryota > Viridiplantae > Streptophyta > Magnoliopsida > Poales > Poaceae > Triticum > Triticum timopheevii. The sequence continues at coordinate 355,686,199 of OY997264.1, forward strand.
TGCAATCATGCTTTTTGTCAAAGGAACTATCAAGTATGGGTGCAATAGCAACGATCTCATGTTTAACATACGGAATTATAGCAAATTCGTCTTCAAAAATATTGGCATCATGGCCACAAGAATAGCAAACATCATGTTCATCAAGGGATATTTCAATCAAATCATCGGGATCACAATTATCTAAAGATTCATGCATATCATTATTTTCTTTAGAAGCAACGGTCATTCTTTCAATAAATTCTTTGACATAGACATTATGAGCATAGTTTTCATAGCAATATTCAAGTATGTCAAAATTTTCAGATTCATAAAGAGTAATATCATACTTTTCAATCAAGGAAGCAACTTCATAAGAACCCTTAAAAGCAACAAATTCTTCAATTTGTTCGATATCATAGTAACTATAAACACCCTTTGCATAAGAAGATAAGATTTCATTTTCATTAAACTCACATAGGTAGGGAAGGTGTTTTTAGGCTTCTTAGAGCAACAAGTAATATCACATATTTCACAAAGATTCCAAGCATAACACATCAAACGGTTTATTTGATCCCATAAGAGTACCCCTTTTGGTGACACACGATGACACACAAAATGAGCATGCTCATCTAAAGATTTCCCATCAACTAGGCTAGTTGGGGTTTCAGCACGAGCGCATAAGGATCGAAGATGATCCAAGTAGAACACTTTAAATGAATCCATATCAATAGATTTTCAGCAAGCAAAGATGCAAGCAAATAGAAGGAACAAGCAAACATAAGATTGAACGTAAGAAGGGCGAATAAAACGACAAGGGTGAAGTGGGGGAGAGGAAAACGAGAGGCAAATGGCAAATAATGTAATGTGAGGGAGATGAGTTTGTGATGGGTACTTGGTATGTCTTGACTTGAGCGAAGACCTCACCGGCAACGGCGCCAGAAATCCTTCTTGCTACGTCTTGAGCTTGCGTTGGTTTTCCTTGAAGAGGAAAGGGTGATGCAGCAAAGTAGCATAGTATTTCCCTCAGTTTTTGAGAACCAAGGTATCAATCCAGTAGGAGGCTCCTCAGAAGTCCCACACACCTACACAAACAAACAAGAACCTCGCAACCAACGTAATAAAGGGGTTGTCAATCCCTTCACGTCCACTTGCGAAAGTGAGATCTGATAGAGATAATATGATAAGATAAATATTTTTGGTATTTTTATGATATAGATTGGAAAAGTAAAGATGCAAATAAAAGTAGACTGAAAGCTTATATGATAAAAGATAGACCCGGGGGCCGTAGGTTTCACTAGTGGCTTCTCTCAAGATAGCATAAGTATTATGGTGGGTGAACAAATTACTGTCGAGCAATTGATAGAAAAGTGAATAATTATGAGATTATCTAGGCATGATCATGTATATAGGCATCACGTCCATGACTAGTAGACCGACTCCTGCCTGCATCTGCAACTATTACTCCACACATCGACCGCTATCCAGCATGCATCTAGAGTATTAAGTTCATAAAGAACAGAGTAACGCATTAATGAAGATGACATGATGAAGAGGGATAAACTTATGCAATATGATATAAACACCATCTTTTTATCCTCGATGGCAACAATACGATACGTGCCTTGCTGCCCCTGCTGTCACTGGGAAAGGACACCGCAAGATTGAACCCAAAGCTAAGCACTTCTCCCATTGCAAGAAAGATCAATCTAGTAGGCCAAACCAAACTGATAATTCGAAGAGACTTGCAAAGATAACTTAATCACACATAAAAGAATTCAGAGGAGATTCAAATATTTCTCATAGATAAACTTATCATAAACCCACAATTCATTGGATCTCGACAAACACACTGCAAAAAGAGTTACATCAAATAGATCTCCAAGAAGATCAAGGAGAACTTTGTATTGAGATTCGAAGAGAGAGAAGAAGCCATCTAGCTAATAACTATGGACCCGAAGGTCTATGGTAAACTACTCACAACTCATCGGAAGGGCCTTGGAGATGATGTAGAGGCCCTCCATGGTCGATTCCCCCTCCGGCGGAGCACCGGCGAAGGCTCCAAGATGGCATATCGCGGATACAGAAGGTTGCAGTGGTGGAATTAGGTTTTCGTGGTGCTCCTCGATGGTTCCGGGGTACGTGGGTATATATAGGAGGAAGAAGTAGGTCAGTGGACGCTTGAGGGGCCCACGAGGGTGGGGGGCAGGCCCAGATGTAGGGGACGCGCCGGGCACCCTCGTGGCCGCCTCCTCTATTGCTTGACGTCCACTCCAAGTCCCCTGGATCACGTTTGTTCCAAAAAGATTGTTCCCGAAGGTTTCATTCCATTTGGACTCCGTTTGATATTCCTTTTCTTTGAAACACTGAAATAGGCAAAAAAGCAGCAATTCGTGTTGGGCTGCCGGTTAGTAGGTTAATCCCAAAAATGATATAAAAGTGTAAATTAAAGCCCATAAACATCCAAAACGGGTAATATAATAGCATGGAACAATCAAAAATTATAGATACGTTGGAGACGTATCCAGAAGCTATTCCAACTAGTAGTGCTGATCATAACACTTCCATTAAAATGCTTAAAGAAATTTTTTCCCAAGGTTTGGAGTCCCTTGATATTTAATGACTGATGGTGGTTCACACTTTATCCATGGTGTTTTTCGTAAAATGCTTGCTAAATATGATGTTAACCATAGAATTGCATCACCCTATCATCCTCAATCTAGTCGTCAAGGTGAACTTAGAAATAGAGAAATAAAACTAGTATTACAGAAAACTGTTAATAGGTCCTGAAAGAATTGGTCCAAGAAATTGGATGATGCACTTTGGGCCTATCGAACAACATATAAAAATCCTATGGATATGTCTCCCTACAAAATGGTCTATGGAAAAGCTTGTCATTTGCCTCTTGAGTTAGAACATAAAGCATATTGGGCAATTAAAGAACTCAATTATGATTTCAAACTTGCTGGTGAAAAGAGGTTATTTGATATTAGCTCACTAGATGAATGGAGAACCCAAGCCTATGAAAATGCCAAACTATTTAAAGAATAGGTTAAAAGACGACATGATAGAAGAATCCAAAAGCAGGAATTCAAAGTTGGAGAATATGTTCTTCGATACAACTCTCATTTCAGATTCTTTGCAGGAAAACTTCTCTCTAAATGGGAAGGGCCATGTATCATCGAGGAGGTTTACTGCTCTGGAGCTGTCAAAATCAATAATGCCGAGGGTACTAACCCGAAGGTGGTCAATGGTCAAAGAATTTAAACACTATATCTCAGGTATGCCTATTAATGTTGAAAGCAATATTATTCAAACTATGACACCTGAGGAACACATAAAGGATACCTTCCAGAACACTCCAGAATGATTAAAAAGGAGGAGGTACGTGATTGGGTAAGTAAACGGACTCCGAAAAGTCCGCAAAAATATTTTCAGTCAGTTTTGGAATATTTTAAAAATTAGGGAAATAAGAAACAACCAGGAAGGCACCCGAGGAGGGCACAAGACACCAGGGCGTGCCAGGGCCCCCTGGTGCTCCCAAGTAGGTTGTGCCCACCTCGGGAACCTTCCCGATTCCATTTTCCTCCCGTTTGCTTGTTTCCCAAGATAAAAAAACTTTATATACCCCCCTCCTCCGAATGTATTGAACACCATATCACGGAGAAATCTTCTATTTTTCTTTCTCGCTATTTTCTGGCAGATCTGAAAATATGTCATCTCAAGATTTAGAGGAGGAGAGCCCAATTTCTTACTAGCCTTTAGATAAAAATATCTTCAAGGACACCTATCCCTATATATGGTTCACCGATGAGGAAGATGAAGACGAGCCAGTCCCTCCTCGGTTCGAGCAAGAAAGCTAGGAGGCATTATGCAAGAGAATAATAAAGTTTGAGATGGAGAATGACGATTTGAGGATAGATAATTTTATTCTCCGACGTAAGTTGGCGGAAAAGGATAAGCCCGCTACTACTTCATCACCACCACCACCTTCTTCATCACCAAAGGAGATTTGAGTTCATGGTATGGACACTCCCCTTGGCTCGTGCTAAGCTTGGGGGAGGTGTCCCTGTATCGTATCACCACCACTATATTTAGTTTCATCTATTTTAGTTCGATCTTTAGTTTTCCTATGATTTAGTTGAATAAAAGTTTAGTTTGATCCTTTGTTTTCAAGTGCTTGCTTAGTGATCTTTTGATGTACTCGTGTTCGAGATATATAATAAAGAGTAGTTTGAGTTTTGTTTCTTTACTTTAATGTTTCAATAAAGGAAAGGAAAATAAATGAAAAAGATCATATGCTAATCTTATAGTAAGTAATGACATCACATAATGAAAAGTATAAGTGATAAAATTTCTTGGAGATTGACAAACATAGCATTGGTCAATGATGCAACTCATGAAAGAGTTAATAAGGGAAGAGAACATTCACATGGAAATACACTATCATGGACATCTTTTATGATTGTGAGCCCCCATTAAATATTTTGTGTCAAAATAGTTGACGTTGGACAAGGAAGACAACATAATGATATGTTTGTTCATACTCACATAGAAGTTATATTGTCATAGATCCTTTAACATGTGGTGCTTCCTCAATAACTTTTCTAGCCAAAAATTCCGCACTAAGTAAAGATACTAATTGTGCATCCAAATCTTATTTTGAGAGTCCACCATACCTACCTATGGATTGAGTAAGATCCTTCAAGTAAGTTTTCATCGGTGCCATAAGGAAATAAAAATTGCCTCTAAAAGTGTTGGATCATTTAGTGTAAGAGAAAATTGAGCGTTGTACGAACTTGTGATGGCAAAGAATAAAAGCGACAGATTGCATATAAAGGTTTCTATCATAAGGGGAAATATAACATGACGTTCTTTTGCATTAAGGGATTTGGCATACAAACAAATAAGCCCATGACAACCTCTGGGGACTATCCTTTACTTTTATGCATTTACTTTTATGAAGAGTCAAAGTTTTCTTCCCTATTCCTTTTTCTTTTTCTTTTTTTGCAACCATCAGGTGGTGGGGAAAGATCTAGGCACATATATCCAGTTCGATATGAGTAGGCATGAGTTATTATTGTTTACATCACCCTTGAGGTGAATACGTTGGGAGGCAAAATTATAAGCCCTTATCTTTTTATGTGTCCGGTTGAAACTTTTTGTTCATGGCTACGTTGTGAGTGTTAGCAATCACAGAAGATTAAATGATGGTTGAGTATATGGACTTGCCTGAAGGCTCCGATACGTGACCCTTCCTGAAAATATAATGAATTGTAGTTGCAAAGTTGACTCAGAACATAGTTTGGTGGTTTTCAATAAGGTTTATGTTGTATACTTCGATGTTGTGATGAATTGTTACTTGTTCATGAGGAGCTATATGATAAAAGTTATTTGATAAAGTTTTATGTTAAAGTTCTTTGTTGTTACAATAATATGCATGATGCTTCTACGTCTGTATTTTTTTATCGACACCTCTCTCTCTCTAAGCACGTGGACATGTTTTGCGATTTCGGTTTTCGCTTGAGGACAAGCGAGGTCTAAGCTTGGGGAGTTGATATGTCCATTTTGCATCATGTTTTCTTACTGCTATTTATAATGTTTTTATGCATAATAATGCTTTTGGGAGTAATTCTAATGCCTTTTCTCTCATAATATGCAAGGTTTACACAAAGAGGGAGAATATCAGCAGTTGGAAATCTGGACCTGACAAAGCACATCAGAGCTACCTATTCTTCACAATTCCAAATAAGCTGAAACTTCACAGAGATTTTTTATGGATTATTTAAGAATTATTGGAGCAAATAACTACCAAAAGGGGCCCACCAGGTGGGCACAACCCACCTAGGCACGGCAGGGAGCCTAGGCGCGCCCTGGTGGGTTGTGCCCTCCTCGGCCCACCTTCGGTGCCCCTCTTGTGGTATATAAGTCATTTTGACCTAGAAAAAATGAGGGGGAGGGGGTACTTTCGGGATGAAGCGCTACCGTCTCGAGGAGGAACTTGGGCAGGAGCACTTTTGCCCTCCGATAGAGCAATTCCGCCGGGGGAACTTCCTTCCCGGAGGGGGAAATCATCATCATCATCATCATCACCAACAATTCTCCATCTTTGGGAGGGCTATCTCCATCAACATCTTCAACAACACCATCTCCTCTCAAAACCTAGTTCATCTCTTGTGTTCAATCTTTGTACCGGAACCTTAGATTGGTGCTTGTGGGTGACTAGTAGTGTTGATTACATCTTGTAGTTGATTACTATATGGTTTATTTGGTGGAAGATTATAAGTTCAGATCCATTATGCTATTCAATACCCCTTTGATGTTCAGCATGATTATCATTTGTGAGTAGTTACTTTTGTTCTTGAGATCACATGAGAAGTCATGTTGCAAGTAATCATGTGAACTTGACATGTGTTCGATATTGATATGTATGTTGTGATTCCCTTAGTGGTGTCATGTGAACGTCGACTACATGACACTTCACCTTATTAGGGCCTAAGGGAATGCATTGTGGAGTATTTATTAGATGATGGGTTGCTAGAGTGACAGAAGCTTAAACCCTAGTTTATGCGCTACTTCGTATGGGACCGATTTGGATCCAAAAGTTTAATGCTATGGTTAGATTTTATCTTAATACTTTTGTCGTAGTTGCGAATGCTTGCGAGGGGGTTAATCATAAGTAGGGGCTTTTTTCAAGTAAGAACAACACCTAAGCACCGATCCACCCACATATCAAATTATCAAAGTAGTGAACATGAATTAAGCCAACATGATGAAAGTGACTAGATGAAATTCCCGTGTGACCTCAAGAACGCTTTGCTTATCATAAGAGACTGTTTTGGCATGTGCTTTGCCTCAAAAGGATTGGGCTATCTTGCTGCACTTTTGTTACCGCTAACGTTACTTGCTTGTTACAAATTATCTTGTTATCAAACAACTTGTTACCTACAATTTCAGTGCTTGCAGATATTACCTTGCTAAAAAACACTTGTAATTTCCTTCTGCTCCTTGTTGGGTTCGACACTCTTATTTATCAAAAGGACTACGATTGATCCCCTATACTTGTGGGTCATCATTTTTCTATTTGAATAAGAATCTACAATCATGATTGTTGCCAAGTTAAACCATCATTCGTATATTATCTTAACAACACACCACATGATTACTATAGAGAATATTTGAACTATGTGTACTATATGAACTCGAATTCAAAAAATTTAATACACTTGATGTTGATTCCAAATAATAGTACATTTGATGTACTAACTAGATCTTTGTCGGTGTACTAGAGTAGGGGTACCCTAGTATCCCGAACTTGTGCACGGGCAGTTGCAGCACCCCGCGGCAAAGCTTGCCGGGTGACCGCCAAGGTCCTCCGTGGTTCCTTTGGAGCCATTCAAGAACAAAGTGTTTAAGCCAAGGAGACAAGGCCCCGGCAAGAAGAGCTTGCCGGGAAGGCCAATCAAGGCATCTCAAGGAACTTGCCGCGACGCGCCTCGCGTCCCGGCAAGGCCCGACAAGCGACAAGCTTCCGGACGCGACAAGACAACGACCGCGGCAAGGCGCTTGCCGCGGCAAGCTACCACTCTGTACCCGCGCTCTAGCACATCCACCGACGTGTCGCCCTGAGGCCTTTCCAAGTGCGCGTGGCAAGAGGCTGTGCAGCCAGCGGTGCGAGGTGGCAAGCGACGCTGACAAGATTACCATCGTGGCAAGCGGTGGCGTCCCTGACGGTCCCTTTTCTGCACTGTTTGGGCGACACAGACAGGCATTTAATGCCTTTGTCCCCTGCCGTTAGGGTTAGGTAGGATACACTGTACAAGTAGTTGTACCAACCGCAATTCCTTTCCAGTTTTACCCTTGTCTATGTTGCCACCTGTCGGTGACCCCTTGGACATATAAAAGGAGGCCCATGCGCAACATAGAGGGGGGGGGGGGGTTCGAGGCCAGAAAACACTCACGCTCGGTCTCGTTGGCAGCGGGTGTGTACTGTAGCACTTAGCACTCCCGAGCAAGAACACAATACAATCAGACATGCAGCAGTAGGAGTATTATCTCTCCGGAGAGCTCCGAAGCTGGGTAAACCGCTCGTGTGCTTCGCCTCGATCTGCTCTTCGCGCGATCTCCGCCCCCCGCCGAACCGAAAGGGGCCCGGTCCACCGGCCCCATAGGTGTTCATTCCCACGACAATCTTCATAATCTAAACCATGTTTCATACGTACACTATGTTTATCACACAAAGTATAGTGCCCCGCCCCCTACATTATGACAAGTATTTAGCCCTGAGCTGCAAAAGTCACACATTATCACAAATTCAAATAAATCTCTACTCTTATAAAAGACCGAGTTGGTGATGATGGTGTGCCTGCCATCCTGCAATATAGACCATCTGATCTATATCTGACGGATAGAAAGAAAACTATGACAATTTTACAAAATACCCGCACCCCTCTCCACATTTGCAGATAAGGCCTTCCCTCGTTCATCTTCGTCTCCCACAAGATAAACAACTTGTATAAATGCATATTTATGTTCTGCGCAATGCATGGACCTCTTGCTAGTGTTCTATATTTTATATGTAGTATAACATGCTCTTAACCACACCATGTGTATCACCATTATATATATTCATGCATGTGTCGGTTTAAATCACTGTGATCTCTTGTTCAAATATCTGAATCCACTTTTTATAATGAATTATGATCTCTGTTCGTCTTTTACACCCACACAATCCTCTTTTCTTTGTATCTAGAGCTAACTTCCTCTCGTGCATGCACACACCAGCCCCCCTCTCACGCCCCCTCAGCGTCCCCTCCATCGCACACATTCGTTATTTCTCTTTAGGTCGTTCACCCGCAGTGTGTGTAGGCCCCCCGGCTCCTTCTTTCCGGCACACACCGGTCGATATACCTCTCTAGCCAAGTGTGCCTACCACAAACACACACTTTCCCTCTTCTCTTCTCACCATCCATGCCCCCTATGTCCAATACTGTTCCACGCACGTGCACACTCCCGCCCCTCTTTTCATCGATCTCATACTCGCACGCTCCTCCCCCTTGATATAGTAGGCCTCCCACACCACCACATAGCCGCATCCCTCTCTCTCTCTCTGTCCGTCTCTCCGGACCTTATTTGCTTCTAACACATGCATGCATGTATATCTATGATCTCCCTACATATAGCTAGGTCGACTATAAGTCTTTTTACCCACGCACCGATCGATGTACCTCACTAGTTATGTCTCTCCCTTTCTCCGACACACGACGATTGATCTTCCTATGTAGTTACGCCTGCTTATCACAACCATATTGTCCCCCCTCATCTTCCTTGCATGCCTCCTGACCCCTCTCTCACATGCACGTGTATAGACATGCATACATCCCCTCTCTTATTGATGTTGCAATCATACCCTTCGTTTGTCTAGCAGGCCTGTCACACCATTTGTGAGAAACAACTCCACCACCAACCCTCCAACACTCTACCTTTGTCTCCCTCCCAACCTTATTCCTCTGTTACACATATGCATGGATGCCGATCGATCTCCCTCAATACATAGCTAGGTCTCTCTCCTTCTCCACGCACATACCGGTCGATCTGCCTCTCTATAGTTAGGTTTATGCCCCCTCCTCCTCCCCACACACACCGATAGTCGAACACTGTAGGTAGGAATCCATGCCACAAAGACAAACTGCACCTCTGCCCTCTCACATTTCAGTAGGCCAGCGCCCTGTATCTTTGACATGGGCAAACATAAATTCGACGGCACTCTTTATCGATCACGCACCCACACACTTCATCCTTGTTTTGGATTCTATCGATATCTCACGCTAATGGTCCCTCCACTCTCTTCTCGTGGATCGCTCCCTCTATATATGATATATCCAGGCCTCTGTTTCCCACACATTGTATATGTTACATTTTTTTGTTTGAGATGTCATCGACACATTGCCTCTATTTTGCACAAACCATCTCTCCTCACAAATACCCACGCGCATACCTGCACGTAAAGAAGAGGTGCACGCGTGACGCACGTACTCACGTCTCATTCCCGACCACACCCGTGCGGGTACACGGTGGAGCTCATTTCTGTACGAAAAAGCAGGCCACGTGATAATTTGATGCGTGTAGTAGTTGTTTACGTGAAGGAGGGTCGTGTACCATGCATACACGAAACAAAGTTCGAGTTGTCGTGTTAGTATTAAATAAAGTTATATTCCTCAATGGCATGTACAAAATATAAAAAGATTGTCATCGCGAAAAAAAATATTCGCTCCACTATATACAATGGAGCCTGCCTATCGAGGTTTGTCTCTCGTCAAACTATCTCACACAAGGCGTCGATGGCCTCTCTCTCTCACCATTGGTCACTGATCCGGCCGCATCTTGTATGCCGGCAGAAAGGGAGGATGTGCATCATTTCTCTGTTTGATGGTGCCGAGGCAGCATGTCCTGATCTGTGGTACCCGCCATTCTCTCTAACCAATCTCCAACGCGGTACTACCTATGCCACTTGCTCGCTGCGCAGTATGGGCAGATCCCGCCCGCCGCCACCCACCTAGTTACATCCCAATGACCCCCAGGTACAGCTTCCTCCCCTCCAGCCTTGCTCCACTGCCCATCTTCCCATGTCGCTGCATGTGGAAAATCTTGCATGTGGATCTTCCCTAGTTCTTTGCCCAAAACGTAGCTCGTCCAGCATACTTTTCATATTGCAATCTCGTCCACACACCGTTTTAGATAAACACAACCGTGCTATTATCTTCCCTTAGGAAAAGGAATATGCTTCTTTTTTGTTGTCGTATGTGTCATCAACTGTTATTGGCCAGTAATTGTTTCCTTGCTACCTTTTTTTTGCAAACAGGGCTATCCATTTCACCTCGTTGCTATTGCGACCTTTTGGTGAACTACACAAATCTCTTTTTTCTTAAGAGTGATTTTTTGCAGTTCTACTAAGATGTCACACAGGCAATGTCTCTACATTTTAGTGTGACTGCACAAAGGGAGATTGGTTTTGCTCTATCCTCCTCATCCAACTACGAACCTAATCTTCTCCAACTATTTGCTTAATCTTCTCCAACTAGTTAGTCTTAAGAGAGACTACAAAGGTGTCCGGCTTTTATTTGTGTGTTTATTGTTTCATCAACAGTCCTCTGTTATTATAATCACACTTAATATCCTTGGATCAGGGATGCTCAACTCTATTTTAGTGTAACTGCACAAAATGATCGTAATGTTGCATGCTCCTGACAGCTACTTTTTTCCCAACATGCCTTGTTGATTTAGACAGAGCTGGGGGGAAGTTGCTGCCAATGAAAGCATGGATCAATTTTAATTTAACACCTTCTCACAACTTTGTGTACAGTTGTGATGTAAATATTAGCTCTGATCTGCTAATCATTGAGATGCATTAGCAAGGAAGTTAGTTTTTTATTTTTTCTGAAAGAGCATGGATGTTAGTTTCCTTTCTAGTATTTTGATTGATGTTGCAAGGATACAACCTTCCAGCTGGCAAGACACACAAAAAAAGCTGAAAGCTTCAGAGCATTATACAATTTCATGTCGCTGGAAAATTCTTTGTATACGCCAATTATGTAAAAAAATGCTGGAAGCTTGATAGCATTTCCAGAATCCATTCAGCATTCGGGTCCATGTGCCATGCACCAAATTATACTCCCTACATTCCTAAATATTTATCTTTTTAGAGATTTAACAAGTGACTACATACGGAGCAAAATAAGTGAATCTACACTCTAAAATATGTCTATATACATCTGTATGTGGTAGTCCATTTGAAATCTCTAAAAGGAAAAATATTTAGGAACGGAGGGAGTAGTGCACAACCGCATGGGAGACTCAGCCCGGTCATTGCGCCGCACTAATAGTGAGTAATTAGAAGTCAAATCATAAGCCCCACCTTTCCCACTATAAGTTGCTCGGAAGAAGCAACCATCAATGCGCTCTTCTTTGAATCCGCTCCTACTAGTATGAAGGTGCAAAACCAAGTCCGTGTATGGCTTGTCAGTCAACGCGCTTCCTCTTGGCATATCACTGACATGTGGGACCGGAGTGTGAGCAAAGCGATCTCAATTAACGGCAAAATGGCCAACCCACCGCTCCTTGAGAGAGACGAGGAGTAAGAACACAGAGAAGGGCTCGCACAAAGGCCAAGATATATTCGAGCATGGTTGATCAATATCATCATTACATGTTCGTTGTTTTTTAATAGTACTATTGGGCTGACGTTTTCCGCACTTCTCCCTAATAAATGTGTACTTTATCAGAGATTAAAATAAAATAATAGTACAAACGCTCCACCATGCAGTTTCTAGTACCTGTATACTAGTAGTAATACTCATACTACTAAACCTTGCGCTTGGCTCTTCGCCTCTTTGGGAAGTCAAACAATGATGGTACTACAATGTATGTCTTTCGCAATCTGACACCAAATGAACTGCTGCACGTCCACCGCCTGGGCGAGGGTAGGTTGTGCTACGTCTTGAGCTTGCGTTGGTTTTCCTTGAAGAGGAAAGGGTGATGCAGCAATAGTAGCGTAAGTATTTCCCTTAGTTTTTGAGAACCAAGGTATCAGTCCAGTAGGAGGCTCCTCGAAAGTCCCACGCACCTACACAAACAAACAAAGAACTCGCAACAAACACAATAAAGGGGTTGTCAATCCCTTCACGGCCACTTGCAAAAGTGAGATCTGATAGAGATAGTATGATAAGATGAATATATTTTTGGTATTTTATAATATAGATTGGAAAAGTAAATATGCAAATAAAAGTAGATTGAAAGCTTATATGATAAAAGATAGACCCGAGGGCCATAGGTTTCACTAGTGGCTTCTCTCAAGATAGCATAAGTATTACGGTGGGTGAACTAATTACTGTCGAGCAATTGATAGAAAAGCGAATAATTATGAGATTATCTAGGCATGATCATGTATATAGGCATCACATCCATGACAAGTAGACCGACTCCTGCCTGCATCTACTACTATTACTCCACACATCGACCGCTATCCAGCATGCATCTAGAGTATTAAGTTCATAAAGAACGGAGTAACGTATTAAGAAAGATGACATGATGTAGAGGGATAAACTCATGCAGTATGATATAAACCCCATCTTTTTATCCTCGATGGACTCAATACAATACGTGCCTTGCTGCCCCTGCTGTCACTGGGAAAGGACACCGCAAGATTGAACCCAAAGCTAAGCACTTCTCCCATTGCAAGAAAGATCAATCTAGTAGGCCAAACCAAACTGATAATCCGAAGAGACTTGCAAAGATAACTTAATCACATATAAAAGAATTCAGAGGAGATCCAAATATTTCTCATAGATAAACTTGATCATAAACCCACAATTCATCGGATCTCGACAAACACACCGCAAAAAGAGTTACATCGAATAGATCTCTAAGAAGATCAAGGAGAACATGGTATTGAGATCCAAAAAGAGAGAAGAAGCCATCTAGCTAATAACTATGGACCTGAAGGTCTGTGGTAAACTACTCACAACTCATCGGAGGGGCTATGGTGTTGATGTAGAAGCCCTCCGTGGTCGATTCCCCCTCCGGCGGAGCGCCGGCGAAGGCTCCAAGATGGGATCTCGCAGATACAGAAGGTTACGGCGGTCGAACTAGGTTTTCATGGCCGCTTCTGATGTTCTCAGGGTACGTGGGTATATATAGGAGGAAGAAGTACATCGGTGGCCGCCCGAGGGGCCGACGAGATAGGGGGGCGCGCCCAATAGGGGGGCGCCCTCCACTCTCGTGGCCGCCTCGGCTGCTTCTTGACTTGCACTCCAAGTCCTCTGGATCATGTTCGTTCCAAAAATCACGCTCCTGAAGGTTTCATTCCGTTTGGACTCCGTTTGATATTCCTTTTCTTCGAAATACTAAAATAGGCAAAAAAACAACAATACCGGCTGGGCCTCCGGTTAGTAGGTTAGTCCCAAAAATGATATAAATGTGTAAAGTAAAGCCCATAAACATCCAAAACGGGTAATATAATAGCATGGAACAATAAAAAAATTATAGATACGTTGCAGACGTATTAGGTTGCGTCAGTGAAAAGCTTCTCCTCGTCCTGCGAGCCACCACTCTTGAGGTAGATGAAGAGGGCGTAAGCGAGCTTCACCTTGTCCTTCAAGCTTATCCTTGTTCTATGAGTTGACGGGACACACCAAAGTAGTGCTAGTCCATACTCCCTCCTTTCCGATTAATATGGCTTATCTTTTTTGTGAGTAAATGAGATAGCTTTATTCATATATAACCATTCTTAGGACAATCAGCCAAGAGACTAGTCACTAGGAAGCGAGGTACCCCGCAAAAAAGGAAGCGAGGTGTTTCATCAAGCCAGCTCTCGTTCACATTCAAAGTGCAGCAAGCACGGTTCACACAAACATGCGCCGCAAGGTTTGCTGACCTGTTTACATGCTGAATAACAAAAAAAAAGAGAAAATATTACTGAGCGCTCCTATTTCTAACAGGATAGGAGCCAGAATTAAGCGAGAATTGTGGCGAGTGTTCCATGCAATCAACTTCCATTATCACATGCGAGAACCCTCGAAGAGAAGCAAATGTGTTGAAGATTGCTTTATCACATATTAAAATAAAATAAGAGTGCAGACACTCCACCATGCGGTTCCTAGTAGTACCCTGTATAGTAGTACTAGTAGTACGTAATACTACTCGGAGTACTACTGTAGTAAACTTTGCGCTTGGTTGTTTGCCTCTTCGGGAAGTCGAACAATGATGGTACTAGTACAGTGTATGCTTCTTGCAATCTAGCGTCGAGTTAACTGTTGCATGTCCACCGCCTGAGCGAGGGAGAGCTTGCATTAGTCAAAAGTTTCTCCTTGTCCTGCGAGTCACCACATGCAAGTTTCTCCCATCCTGCAAGCTTCTCCTCATTCTGCAAGTTGACGGAACACAACAAAGTAATGCTAGTCCATACTGCCTCCTTTCTGGTTAACATGGCTTAATTTGAAACGAGATAAATACACTGGCTGTCACTATATATTTGTAAAAATACGGCCAGTGGACTTCATAATACACTCAATGCGGTCAATATATATATTTTCTGGTGTTTATACGGTCACTAGATCACCCTGGTTGAGTTTGTGTGTGCATGCACGTGTAGGTTGAGCACTTGAGCATGACCGTGTGTGTTCCTTCGTGTGCTCGAACATGCCTGCATTAGGGTGTCGCGTGTGTTTTTGCGTCCATGTGTATGTGTGACTGTTGCATGCATGCACGAGGTTGTAGTCCCTCACATTCACATGTTCATATGTCAATGCTTTGTCAAAATGTTGCATGCAAGGTTTAATCATTCGTTGTTCACGCATGCATTCTCAATATTAATATGTTGGTAAAGACAATTTCTTAAGGAAAATGAGCCCATGAATTGAGTACAAAGGGGACCAATAAACCAGGACAGAGGGAGTAGTAGTAGTAACCGGAAGGAGGGAGTAGGTACTAGTACGTAACAATGTGCAGTAAAATAATTCCTCTATGCGCATCCTGTCTATGTGTCATGCAAGAAAATAGAGATAATTACAAGTGAGACTCGGGAACGGTCATACACGTAGGGGGAGTACATGCAGGGGCTAGTCAAATCACACAGTAAGTTAGTCGAACGAAGCAACCATCATTTCACACTTCAATGACACGTACGCAATATAAAAAGGTTGATATGGAGAGAAAAAGAAAACCGCTCCACTATATATACACTAGCAGGAGCCTAAGCTACAAGCCTGCTTGCTTGGGTTGCTCTCTTAGGAAGCATATAACGACGATGGCCACACCGCTGGTCACAGATCCGCCCTCATCCCGTCGCTGGGGGAAGGGGACGATGTTCTGCTAGACGCGGTCAACAGCGACAAGGGAGAAAACTAACTGTCTGTGCGTCCCGATCGGGGGTCCCTGCTGTATGGGCTAGCGTCACCTCCCACCGCCCTTCTAGCTACACCTCAACGTCCCTGGTACAACTTCCTTTTGGAGACGGCTTGCTCCACTGCCATAGCTCCCCATGTAGCTCCATCTCCATGTGGATCTTTCTCTACTTCTACCGGCTTCTATTTTTGATGAGTTTTTGTCTCATGAACTAGTGCCACTACTATTATTCTAATCACACTTCTTCAATATCTTTGCCAACAAGGATGCCCAGCTCGATTTTAGTGGAACTGCACAAAAGCATCGTATGATCCGAGGGTGCCAAGCTTCTTTCCTTGAACAGGTTCTACCTAGTCAGGAAATTAAATCATGTTTAGGGTTTAGGGTTTAAGGCGTAGAGACCCTATCAATAGTTTTTTTGTACACACTCTCACAACTTTTGTCTTTGGTTGTGAAGTAAATATTGTCTATGATCTGTGAATCATTAAGATGCATTAGCATGCGTGTTAGTTTTCCTTTGTATTTGATGGAATGTTGTAACGGGACAACCTTGGAGTCAGGATACATACATGAAACAAAATCATAAAGCTTCATACTCCCTCCGGTCCTTTTTTGTATGCGTACAAGGCTACTTATATTGGGGAGTATCATATACTAGTATCATGCATAAATTACATAGGGGACTAATAAACCAGGACGGAGGTAGTATGTGAGAGTGTATGGTGGGTCATGTGGTAAAATGTACTATGCAAATAAAAAAGGACCAGAGGTGTCGCACAATGTCCAAGGAATATGGTGATAGCGGGAGGTGGGCCATGTAGTCACTGGGCTGCCGTGTTTCGTACTCCTCCGGTGTAAGAGTGGACAAAGTTAGTTTTATCACAGAATAAATAAATAAGAGTGCACATGCTCGATGACGCTCTACCACTTCATTAATAGTGACCAATGAGCCGTCAAATCACATAGATCCGGTATAGTTAGTTGGACGGAAGAAGCAAACCATCACTCTATCTCTCTCATGCAGTACAATATTCTTTTGGAAACCAAGGTTATGTTTTGTTGGATCGCGCCACCGAGCAAAACCAACGTTTAAATCATGTCTATTGCGTTCCTGTCTCACCCTCCTCCACCCCACATGGTCGCTCGACATGCCACTCATCACAAACCAAGTATACGCAACTTCCCGCCTGCTTGTCGATGGACCGTGTCATGGAGTACAAGCAATACTGGATGAGATAGATGAGGAGGGGGAGGACAACTAGTTGTAGCACGGACTCCCAAGAACTTGTTTACATGCATGTTGTGGACGACCGTGGTGACGTTTGAACGCGGAGCAGTCGCGTGCACCGGGAAGCGGCGCCGCGGGCGGTGCTCTCTCGGCCAGCATTCCGCTTCAATGCCACCGCCAGTGAGAGGTCGCGTCCGCTCTGACCGGGCATGAAGGCGGCACTGACCGTTTCGGGCCGGAAGCACATGCGGGTAATGAAGAGGGTTCGGGTTGGCCAGGGCGGTCAGGAGCGGGTGTGGCAGCGGTCCGGGCGCCCGCAAACTAGAGATGCTGGAAGTACGTAAATATTGTTGCATAATTAATAGCATAAATAATGTGCCAGTTGGACAAATATGATTGGAGATGGAGATGGAGATAGAGATGAAAATAAGAATTTTACGTAAACACGGATATGCATGTCTATGTGTGTGTGCGCGACGACTCTCGCGACTACTCGTACACATTATCGATGCCTCGTTCTCCCTACATTTTGTTTCTAGGATAGGAATATCATAGGAGTGGCAAACAAGACGAAGTGAGAAAAATGGAGTACGACGTACAAGAAGAAATGTACACGCACTCACTCTGCCTCCGACATACCTGCGAGTACATGATGGAGCGCATTTGTACATGAAGAGGCAACTTACGTACATAATAATTTGACCCTTTAATTTGTTCACTTAATAATGGAGGGTCAGGGACCACATGTGAGCTATACAAACTGCGACCTAGAAGCGAGGGCGTGTATTGATCGAGTTTTATTTCTTGGTACATTAGAAAAAGATTTGTTCGCCAGTTTTCGTTTCTTTTTTCCGGAACGTGCGTATTCTATTTAAAACCACTGCTATGGAGAGATTTTTTACTCCATTGTATATATAGCCTCTTGTTTAATAGGGTTTCTCATGTCTCACTCTCTCATCCTCTCCATATCTAAACAAGATGACAGTGTCCACTCTATCTCTCTTCCTACTGGTGGTCACACATCCGGCCGGATCCCGTCCCCTGCGGGAGGTGTGGAGGCCCAGCATTGACGTTGTCGCCATCGGCGATGGAGGAAGCCGATGCACACCGTCCTCGCTGAGCCGGCGCCGGCACGGACGAAGGTCCTCTGCGCCCTTGTTTGCTGCCGTCGTATGGGCAGATCCCACCCGCCCGCCTAAGCCACATCTCACCCACCTGAGGTATAACTTCTTTTGGATTTCATGCCTCATTGTACTCTGCATGCGGACTTTCTTCTATACCACTACCCCCAGTCCCCATGTATAGTAGCTAGGGTTCGTCGACTGGTCCAACATCACCTATTTTTTACTATTATAGAGGAAAGGCCACTCCAAAAGTTGTCCTGGTTTATCATTTGTGCATTGGTGGAGGTATACATGTTTTCTTCGACAAAAAGTACATGGTGGTTGTGCGGTATGATCCTATTGTTGCTGCTAACCTAAAACTATAACTGGTAAAATAAAGCACTGCCTATGTAGAGGCGTCGATAAATGCTTCTGTCTTGCTTTAGTTTTTTGGGTATCCTGCTTTAGTTCCCATCAAGATAATCATGGTGCTTCTATTTTTTGGTGTACATTTCAGTAATTCTTATTGACAATTAAGATGCTATTGTTAATCTTGTTCCACTGCTAAAACAAAGTAACGACACTACTTAAATATCATTTTTTATATTTTTGCAAACAGGGATGCGTATCTCCATACGCGGGCATAAGGCCTCCTCAATTTTTAGTGGAACTGCACAAAATTGGATGACCACTGTTGCTCATCCTCACTGTCCTCTTCCAAGTAGTTCTTCCTTTATCGAGCTTGATTACTGAGAAGAAACAAACCACAATGAGGATTATCAAACTGCATTGGTGCCTGACCCAAACTTGATGCCAAAATCGATGAAGCATCACTACGATGACCTATCGATGCTCATGGTTGCGTCTCATGGTTGCATCGGCTAGTGAAGATGATCAATGTTCAATGAAGAATGAGCTGTCTTTTATCAATGCTCTTTGCTTGTTACCACAAAGACAATATCCTTCATCGGTTCATCTTGGAGCAGTCGTTTACGTTGGTGCAATTTTATCACACAATTGGATATGAACCAAATGTTTCCTCAAAGAAGCATCGACTTTGGTACTAAGAGCAAAAGTTTTGTATTGATTTCTAAGCCTTCTCACAACTTTGTCTTCAGCTACCCTGTAATTTTATTTGTCCATCTTTTAACTAAATATGTGGTCAGACTTTGATTAAAAATACGGTGTGGACTAAAAACCCGGATGGAGGTAGTACCCCTCTGTTTTTATTTACTCTGCATATTAGATTTGACTGAAGTCAAACTTTGTAAAGTTTGACTAAATTTAGGCCGAACACAACAAACCATAATCATTGTGAGAGGGAAAACTGTACATAAAAAATAATTGAAATTAAATTTCTTTATTTGTACACACTCTTACACCTTTCCGATAATTCGACACGTGTGTGGTTGTTCACTTAACGGAGGGTAGTGTACCACACATGAACGACAGGAATTGCGACTAGGACGAGTGGATCGTTAGTTGATCATAGTTTTCTTCACTAGTACGTTAAATAAAGAGTTTCTATTCGTACACAATTTAAAAAGATTGTTATGGAGAGAAAAAGAGAACCACTCAACTGTATTAGTACTATCTACAAGCACTATACCTCCGTCCTGGTTTATTAGTCCCTGTCGTATTTTGTGTCAAATTATGACTATAGATTTTACTAACTAAATGTTAATGCATGTCAGCAAAAAATATATCGTTGGATTCGTATTTGAACATAGTTTCCAATGATATAATTTTTGTGACATGCATTAACATTTTCTTAGTGAAATTTATGGTCAAAACTTTCAACTAAATACGAAGAGGACTAATAAACCAGGACAGAGATAGTAATATGTACACTGGAGGCTCAGCGTTCCTTTGCCAGGGTTTGCTCTATTCACAATCTCTCACCCTCTTCATCAGATCTAAACAAGAATGTGTTGGCCTCTCTTTCCCCCTCATAGCTGGTGAAGGAGCTGTCTGGATCCCGTCGCACTGGGAAGGGGAGGAGGTGCAACGGTCACTCTACCGCCTTTGATGAGGGAGGCAATCCACTGCCGGCTGCGCTGTTCTCTTTCACCCAACGCCTGTGCGGGAGGGCCTCTAACCCCTTCTTCCTCGCTGTCGTACGTAGTGTGGGAAGATCCGGCCTACCGCGTCATGCCTAGCCACATCCCGACGACCCTAAGGTATAACTTTCTTTGAAACCATCATTGCTATAGCTGCATGCGAATCTTTTACGATTCTTTAGTTGAATATAGGTATTGGTTCAAAGAGGAAAGAAGGGAGGGTGGGGTGGAGCATGAATCTAGGACGTGGTTCAATGAGAAATGGAGGGAGGGAAAGTAGTATAGACTGGTTATCCAGCCGCTTTGTTGGTTGAAAAGGGGAAAAGGGGGTAACCCAGTACACACATCTGTAAGGAACTGATCTCTTTGTTGAAAAAAGGAAATAAACTGGGGGATCGGGCAATTTGTGCAGGACTAGATTTGCTGCCCTGACATAGGAAAAAGGTTCAAAGAGAACAGATATGGGAGCAATGCAGATATGTTGTTTGGCAACATACTCTGCATCACCCATTTATACGTGTGGACGCACATGGTGCTGGCATGTCCCATGTCCCATACAACTATTTTTGTTGTTAATCTAAGAATGCCACTGGAAAATTGAAGCAATGCCACTATTAAAAGTAAATTGCATTTTTAACAAATGTTATTTTAAGAGAACGTCTCTATTAATATGAATCAATGCAACCATTTTAGAAATGCTACTGTCCAACTTTGTTTTCCATCAAGATAAGGTAGATGCTTCTTTTTGTGGCCATATGATTCATCCTCCTTTATTGGCTAGTAATTGTTTCTTTTTTACCTCTGAAAACCGGGATATCTATTCAACTCGTTGCTATTGCGACCTTTTGCTTCACTATGCAAAACACTTCTGTTTTAAGAGCATTTTGTGCAATTCAACTAAATGTCACACCAGCAACTTTGCTTGATTTAGTTGAACTACACAAAACAAGATTGGATTTCCTATTTGTGTTGGCAGATTCATATTTGATCTTGTCTGCCTCATGAAAGGTCAGTAACAACCTTCATCCACATGATTGTGCAGTGTGCTTTGAGATGTTGTGCTCCTTGTAGTGGTACTGTTTTAAATAAATGTTGAATTGAAGCTATTATATTACTGTCTTTTCCCATTAATTGCACAAAAATGGGATCAACCCAGACATGATGCTTGTTTCTTTGTTACAATAAACTCTGCATCACCCCCTTTATAAGTAGAGGGAAGCACATGGTGCTGTTGCACCCACTCTCCCCTGGAACAGTTTATGCTTTTTGTTAATCTAATGCCACTTATAAAATTAAGCAGTGATACTCTTAGAATTAACTACCGAATCTTAGTTCAAAACTGCAACACTTGTTAGGGATCGGCGGAACTACCATTTTTGTTAGGGATCGGCGAGGTAGATGTTTAAGAAATGTATTGTTGAGATAATGTCTCTGCTATAATATATCAGTTACAGTGTTTTACAAATGGTACAATCCTACTTTGTAGTTCTTTCTACATGTTTAACCAAGGTATTGTTAAGATAATGTCTCTATTAATATGAATCAGTTACACTATTTTAGGAATGGTACTTTTCTGCTTTGACGTTCTTTATACATGTGGAAACAAGGTAATGTTAAGATAATGTCTCAGTTAATATGAATGAATTCCACTATTTGAGAATTTCTACTATCCTGCTTTGTTTCTCATTAAGATAAGGTAGATGATTTGTCTTCTAGGAGTATAAGTCATTGATACGTCTCCAACGTATCTATAATTTTTTATTGTTCCATGCTATTATATTATCTGTTTTGGATGTTTTATATGCATTAATATGCAATTTTATATTATTTTTGGGACTAACCTATTAACCGTGAGCCCCGTGCAAGTTTCTGTTTTTTTTTTCTGTTTTAGAGTTTCGCAGAAAAGGGATACCAAATGGAGTCCAAACGGAATGAAACTTTCGCGATGAACTTTCTTGGACCAGAAGCAAACCAGGAGACTTGGAGATGAAGTCGGAGACGCAATGAGGCGGTCACGAGGGTGGAGGGCGCGCCCAGGGGGTAGGGCACGCCCCTTCCTCATGGACCCCTCATGGGTCTCTAGACCTAGTTCTTTCGCCTATATATACTCTTATACCCCAAAACATCCAGTGGAGCCACGAAACCACTTTTCCACCGCCGCAACCTTTTGTACCTGTGAGATCCCATCTAAGGGCCTTTTCTTGCATCCTGCCGGAGGGGGATTCAATCATGGAGGGCTTCTACATCAACACCATTACCCTTCCGATGAAGCTTGAGTAGTTTACCACAGACCTACGTGTCCATAGCTAGTAGCTAGATTACTTCTTATCTCTCTTTGATTCTCAATACCATGTTCCCCTCGATGTTCTTGGAGATATATTTGATGTAATATTCTTTTGAGGTGTGTTTGTCAAGATCCGATAATTGTGGATTTATGATCAGATTATCTATGAATATTATTTGAGTCTTCTCTGAATTCTTATATGCATGCTTTGATATCTTTGCAAGTCTCTTCGAATTATCGGTTTAGTTTGGGCTACTAGATTGGTTTTTTCTTGCAATGGGAGAAGTGCTTAGCTTTGGGTTCAATCTTGCGGTGTCCTTTCCCAGTGACAGTAGGGGCAGCAAGGCACGTATTGTATTGTTGCCATTGAGGATAAAAAGATGGGGTTTTCATCATATTGCTTGAGTTAATTCCTCTACATCATGTCATCTTACTTAATGTGTTACTCCGTTCTTTATGAACTTAATACTCTAGATGCATGCTGGATAGCGGTCGATGTGTGGAGTAATAGTAGTAGATGCAGAATCATTTTGGTCTACTTGACACAGACGTGATGCCTATGCTCATGATCATTGATTTAGATATCGTCATAATTATGCGCTCTTCTATCAATTGCTCGGCAGTAATTTGTTAACCCACTGTAATATTTGCTATCTTGGGAGAAGCCACTAGTGAAACCTATGGCCCCCAGGTCTCTTTTCCATCATATAAGTTCTCTTTTACATCATACTAGTTTCCGATATACTAGTTTGCAATCTTTTACTTTCCGATCTATAAACCAAAAATACCAAAAATATTTACTTTACCATTTATCTATCTCTATTAGATCTCACTTTGCAAGTAACTGTGAAGGGATTGACAACCCCTTTATCGCGTTGGGTGCAAGTTGTTGATTGTTTGTGCATGTATTCGGTGACTTGTGTGTTGTCTCCTACTGGATTGATACCTTGGTTCTCAAACTGATGGAAATACTTACTCTACTTTGTTGCATCACCCTTTCCTCTTCAAGGAAAAAATCAACGCAAGCTCAAGAGGTAGCAAGAAGAATTTCTGGCGCCGTTGCCGGGGAGATCTACGTCAAGTCAAGATATACCAAGTACCCATCATAAACTCTTCTCTCTTGCGTTACATTATTCGCCATTCGCCTCTTGTTTTCCTCTCCCCACCCTCTAAAACGATTTTCGAAAAGATTTCCCTTTTCCCTCGCCGTCCTCTCGTTCACCTAAGTTTGCCTTCCTGTCATTATGGCCGAATCAAAAGGGCCTAAGGGTTTTATCCCGGGTTTCTCTTTTGATAGCCCCTCTGTCCTCTCTAAGCTCATAAATAATGATGCTTCGAAAAGACCTACTGGGTTATTAATGAGAGTTTTAACAATTTTGACGAAGATGACCCCGGAATTTTTCGCTATTTGTTTGATGAATCTTTGAAATATGCTTGGGATAGGCTATTAAGGATTCGAGCTAGATATGTGCCTCAATATCAAATCCAGATATACTTGAAAAGTTTTTATGTTAGCTTACCCTCTTATTTTAAGCAAGTTTTGGATTCTATATTTGAAGAAGGTTTTTTCTTGAAGGGGATGCCATCGATACTTATGAAAAGATGAAAGCAATATTTGGGCACCCCAAAAGTGAAAATGTTGAATCCACTGCTCTTTTGTGCTTTTATCAAAATGAAATTATCAAAGAGATGAAGGCTAGTTTAGATGCAAATTTTCAAAGTGTGCTTAATATTTCTTCCACCATCAATGGCCATGTACTTTCACAAAATAGAAAGATAAGTGCTTTAGATATGAAATTCTCTTTTTATAACAAGGGAAAAGATGACAATACTTAGATCTATTCGCGTTTTTATGCCTAGCTAAGGGCGTTAAACAATAGCGCTTGTTGGGAGGCAACCCAATTTTATTTTTGTTCTTTGCTTTTGTTCCTGTTTAGTAATAAATAATTTATCTAGCCTCTGGTTAGATGTGGTTTTGTGTTTTAGTTAGTGTGTGTGCCAAGTTAAACCTTTAGTGTAGCTTACGGTGATAGTTGTGTTGATCCTGCTGAAAATCAGAAACTTTTGCACCTAGTAAATTAGTTTTTGAAATTCACAGAAACATGATTTTCATCCGATTCTTTTTGCTCTGTATTTGAACACAAATTTGCCATAATTTCCTGATTTAGCAGTATTTTTGGAGTTATAGAAGTATTATATAGTTACAGGTTACTACAGACTGATCTGTTTTTGACAGATTCTGTTTTTTGCGTGTTGTTTGCTTATTTTGATGAATCTATGGGTAGTATCGGGGGATATGAACCGTGGAAAAGTTGGAATACAGTAGATATTGCACCAATATAAATAAAGAATGAGTTTGCAACAATATCTTAAAGTGGTGGTTTATTTTCTTATACTAACGGAGCTCATGAGATTTTCTGTTGAGTTTTGTGTTGTGAAGTTTTCAAGTTTTAGGTAAGGATTTGATGGACTATGGAATAAGGAGCTAAGAGCCTAAGCTTGGGGATGCCCAAGGAACCCCAAGGTAATATTCAAGGACAACCAAAATCCTAAGCTTGGGGATGCCCCGGAAGGCATCCCCTCTTTCGTCTTCGTCTATCGGTAACTTTACTTGAGGCTATATTTGTATTCACCACATGATATGTGTTTTGCTTGGAGCGTCTTGTACGATTTGAGTATTTGCTTTTTAGTTTACCACAATCATCATTGCTGTACACACCTTTTGGGAGAGACACTCATGAATCTTGATTTATCAGAATACTCTATGTGCTTCACTTATATCTTTTGAGCTAGACAATATTGCTCTAGTACTTCACTTATATGTTTTTAGAGCACGGCGGTGGCTTTATTTTATAGAAATTTATGAACTCTCATGCTTCACTTATATTATTCTGAGAGTCTTTAAACAACATGATAATTTGCTTTGGTTATAAATTTAGTCTTAATATGATGGGCATCCAAGGGGGATATAATAAAAACTTTCATATGAAGTGCATTGAATACTATGAGAAGTTTGATTCTTTATGATTGTTTTGATATATCAAGATGGTGATATTAGAGTCATGCTAGTGGAGTAGTTGTGAATTTGAGAGATACTTGTGTTAAAGTTTGTGATTCCCGTAGCATGCACGTATGGTGAACCATTATGTGATGAAGTTGGAGCATGATTTATTTTTTGATTGTCTTCCTTATGAGTGGCAGTCGGGGACGAGCGATGGCCTTTTCCTACGAATCTATCCCCTAGGAGCATGTGCATAGTACTTTGTTTCGATAACTAATAGATTTTTACAATAAGTATGTGAGTTCTCTATGACTAATGTTGAGTCCATGGATTATACGCACTCTCACCCTTCCACCAATGCTAGCCTCTCTAATACCGCGCAACTTTCGCCAGTACCATACACCCACCATATTCCTTCCTAAAAATAGCCACCATACCTACCTATTATGGCATTTCCATAGCCATTCCGAGATATATTTCCATGCAACTTTCCACGGTTCTGTTTATTATGACACGCTTCATCATTGTCATATTGCTTTGCATGATCATATAGTTGACATTGTATTTGTGGCAAATCCATCGTTCATAATTCTTTCATACATGTCACTTTTGAGTCATTGCTCATCCCGGTACACCGCCGGAGGCATTCAGATAGAGTCATATTTTGTTCTAAGTATTGAGTTGTAATTCTTGAGTTGTAAGTAAATAAAAGTGTGATGATCTTCATTATTAGAGCATTGTCCCATGTGAGGAAAGGATGATGGAGGCTATGGTTCCCCCACAAGTCGGAATGAGACTCCGGGCGAAAAAAAAGAGGCCATAAAAAAGGAGAAAGGCCCAAATAAAAAAATGAGAGAAAAAGAGAGAAGGGACAATGTTACTATCCTTTTTCCACACTTGTGCTTCAAAGTAGCACCATGATCTTCGTGATAGAGAGTCTCCTATTTTGTCACTTTCATATACTAGTGGGAATTTTTCATTAAAGAACTTAGCTTGTATATTCCAGTGATGGGCTTCCTCAAATTACCCTAGGTCTTCATGAGCAATCAAGTTGGATGCACACCCACTTAGTTTCTTTTTGAGCTTTCATACATTTATAGCTCTAGTACATCCGTTGCATGGCAATCCCTACTCACTCATATTGATATCTATTGATGGGCATATCCATAGCCTGTTGATATGCTTAGTTGATGTGAGACTATCTTCTCCTTTTTGTCTTCTCCACAACCACCATATTCTATTCCACCATAGTGCTATATCCATGGCTCACGCTCATGTAATGCTTGAAGATTGAAAAAGTTTGAGAACATCAGAAGTATGAAACAATTGCTTGGCTTGTCATCGGGGTTGTGCATGATTTAAATATTTTGTGTGATGAAGATAGAGCACAACCAAACTATATGATTTTGTAGGGATAGCTTTCTTTGGCCATGTTATTTTGAGAAAACATGATTGCTTTGTTAGTATGCTTGAAGTATTACTGTTTTTATGTCAATATAAAACTTTTGTTTTGAATCGTTTGGATCTGAACATTCATGCCAGAATAAAGAAAATTACATGGCTAAATATGTTAGGTAGCATTCCACATCAAAAATTCGGTTGTTATCATTTACCTACTCGAGGACGAGGAGGAATTAAGATTTGGGATGCTTGATATGTCTCCAATGTATCTATAATTTTTTATTGTTCCATGCTATTGTATTATCTGTTTTGAATGTTTTATATGCATTAATATGCAATTTGATATTATTTTTGGGACTAACCTATTAACTGAGAGCCCAGTGCCAGTTTTTGTTTTTAGCCTGTTTTAGAGTTTCGCAGAAAAGGAATACCAAACGGAGTCCAAACAAAATGAAACATTCGCGATGATCTTTCTTGGACCAGAAGCAAACCAGGAGACTTGGAAATGAAGTCGGAGACGCAACGAGGCATCAACAAGGGTGGAGGGCGCGCCCCTGCCTCGTGGGCCCCTCATGGGTCTCCTGACCTAATTCTTTCGCCTATATACACTCTTATACCCCAAAAACATCCAGGGAAACCGCAAAGCCACTTTTCCACCGCCGCAACCTTCTGTACCCGTGAGATCCCATCTAGGGGCCTTTTTCGGCGTCCTGCCGGAGGGGGATTCGATCATGGATGGCTTCTACATCAACACCATTACCCTTCCGATGAAGTGTGAGTAGTTTACCATAGACCTACGGGTCCATAGCTAGTAGCTAGATGGCTTCCTCCCTCTCTTTGATTCTCAATACCATGTTCTCCTCGATGTTCTTGGAGATCTATTCGATGTAATATTCTTTTGCGGTGTGTTTGCCGAGATCCGATGAATTGTGGATTTATGGTCAGATTATCTATGAATATTATTTGAGTCTTCTCTGAATTCTTATATGCATGATTTGATATCTTTGCAAGTCTCTTTGAATTATCAGTATAGTTTGGCCTACTAGATTGGTTTTTCTTGCAATGGGAGAAGTGCTTTGCTTTGGGTTCAATCTTGCGGTGTCCTTTCCCAGTGATAGTAGGGGCAGCAAGGCACATATTGTATTTTTGCCATCGAGGATAAAAAGATGGGGTTTTCATCATATTGCTTGAGTTAATTCCTCTACATCATGTCATCTTAATTAATGCGTTACTCCATTATTTATGAACTTAATACTCTAGATGCATGCTGGATAGCGGTCGATGTGTGGAGTAATAGTAGTAGATGCAGAACCGTTTCGGTCTACTTCACACAGACGTGGTGCCTATGTTCATGATCATTGCCTTAGATATCGTCATAATTATGCGCTCTTCTATCAATTGCTCGGGAGTATTTGTTCACCCACCGTAATATTTACTATCTTGAGAGAAGCCACTAGTGAAACCTATGGCCCCGGGGTCTCTTTTCCATCATATAAGTTCTCTTTTACATCATACTAGTTTCTGATGTACCATTTTGCAATCTTTTACTTTCCAATCTATAAACCAAAAATACCAAAAATATTTACTTTACCGTTTATATATCTCTATCAGATCTCACTTTTAGAAGTAACCGTGAAGGGATTGGCAACCCGTTTATCACGTTGGGTGCAAGTTGTTGATTGTTTGTACAAGTATACGATGACTTGTGCGTTGTCTCCTACTAGATTGATACCTTGGTTCTCAAACTGAGGGAAATACTTACTCTACTTTGCTGCATCACCCTTTCCTCTTCAAGGGAAAAACCAACACAAGCTCAAGAGGTAGCAGTCATCAACCGTTATTTCTCAGTAATTGTTTCCTTTATACCTATTTGTGCATACAGGGATATCAAAACTTCTGCTCGGTTCTATTTCAACTTTGATTTTGGTTGAACTGCACAAAAGGAGCCAATGTGTTTAAGTCAAACTGTTGCATTATTAGGTCCAGTTGGTGTTTCCACTTTGCAGAAAGAAGCAGCCACTGTTTTCGCTACATTATAGAAGGAATGATCGAGAAATTTTAGTGTATTAGTAAACGTTGGTGACATGACTAGTCTACAGACCAAGGAAAACTCAACTCAACAACACATGGAGTGCAAAATTCACTCCACAAGGAGAGGTATGACCAAATCAGTGCCGACGCAGCTATAACAAACAAGGTCAGTATCAGCCTTCATCCACATGATCATGCTTTGTTATGTTGTGCTAATTATATTGTTGTATTATTTTGAATAAATGTTTAACTGAAGCTATTGTATTGCTATCTTTTCCTATTAAGATAATGAAGATGATTATAGTTGTGAGCGTATGTTTAATCAACTAGTACCACTATTATATTCATCACACTTTTCCTATATTTATGCAGACAAGGATGCTCAGCTTGATTTCAGTGGAACTGCACAAAATGATCAGATAGTTCGTGTCCTCCATAATACTTCATCATGCACAATACATCGAATGGTTCTCTAATCATTCATTGTCACGTTGAGCCACGGGACTATCTACTTGAATGGAGTTGCCAACGTCTTCAAGGCCTTGCAACATATAAATACGAAATCCACCATGCTACGCAAGACATTGTTTGATTTCAGTGGAACTGCACAAAAAGATACGCTGGTTAATCCGGCTCCATGTGCCATTTCACTGTCCAAACTGATGACAAACCCTACCCGTTCCACAATCATAGGCATTACATATTTTGAATGGGAAAATCTTGTCAAAGTTTAATCATTGTTGTTAGCAAGAAGACATTCATTTAATATTTTGTAATTGGAAAACCTTGTCACATTTTGCTCATTGATGTTGGCCAGAAGACATGCATTTGATATTCTGGAATGGGATGCCCTTTGCTGTGAGCAGTGTCGATCGTTTCTTCCTATTCGTGAGTTTATTTCAGAAGTAAATATTTACTCTGATGAGATGTGTAGTCATGAATATTGACTTAATGTAAGGTATTTTAAGAGTTTGTTCTGAATGTTATCTATGAAATGCTAGGCCATGTGATTTTGATTGCAAAGTTGAGCTTGGAATGTTGTGACATGCGGCATCACGAGTTGTTCACCGTGCCTCTTGAGAATAATACTTCGTATTGTTTTGCATGTTGATATAATGCCGGTGATTTGCATGTTAAGAAGATCATCCTGTTCTGTTGTTTCTGTGCTTAAGAAGTTCATCGTCTTATGTTTCATACTTTCAGTCATAGCCTATACGACAACTTGGTTAGGTTAGAGGTGAAACCATATGATCTTTCGACCAACTCATCGTATTAGGCCATGATTGGATCGTCATTTTCCAACCAAAATCGCTTGGAAAACTGACGCTTGTAAATAAAAGCAGATGGTCTTGGGCGTAGCGCTTAGTTGGTCGTTTTTAACTGGTAAAACATACACTGGTTTCTCAGATTACACGCGTAACTCACCGGTTTTCATTACATACCTTGGGTCGTCGGTTTTATTACGCCTGTATTTTACGCGTTGTTTCCGGTGACGAGTAAATTTTGTATCCTTAATACAGGTGTGAAACAATCCAAAGCTCCTAAGCGCGGCCTTACCAAATCATGCCGGCTCAGTCTCTCAAAGGTGCTCATAGGGGTCCGATGATCCTGGCTTCCTGAATGACCAGCGGGCGCTGTATCAGACCATCCGTAGGGTCCACAAGGCCCTTTCCATCGCCCTTCGAGTTGTTGCGCTCGTCGTGGAGCTGTCGTGTCACATTTTCAACATGGTCAATGAACATGAGGAATCAGGAGATGACATTACTTGGAGAGGATGATAGTAGGGACCCACTAGGGACATAGTCGTATGTACGCAAGTGCCTCCTTATTATATACAACTATAATTTTTTTTGGTTCCTCCTGGTTTCCTAACATCACAGTCCCACACCATTGTCAACCTATATATTCAATAAATGGGAGAATTGCACAAGGAGCGTCCGACAGCTGGGACCCAACAGCTCGAGCAGTATTTGCTTTTTGAGTTGTGAGTAGAGTTTTTCTTGAGCGATGTTTTTGTTGTTGTTCAGAGGAGCAGGGTATCAACTGGGCGAGCTGTGTCCCATCTAGCCCAGACTATTATTTTATGTCAACCAAATATTCAACCCAGATATTAATTTTTTTCAAGGTGAAAATGGCTAGCCCAGCTATACTTTTTTTGAGGAATATCCAGCACAGGTCAACTTATTATTCTCCGCCCTGCTGGGCTGCAAATCTTTCCTAGGAGGGATGCATTAGGCTTAAGAAGAAAATGGGCATTAAGAAATAATAAATGGGATGTAATTATAAAAACTAGGTTGTAACTATAAATAAATGCACCAAACAAGTAATTAGTTAAAAAAATATTATTATTGGATTTTGATTTTTTTAAATTTCATTACTTGTTATGCGCGTAATATTTTGTTGGATTTTTACCTAATACAAATTTATTTTGGAATTATATTTAATCTGGCTCGAAACTTCTGCATAAAAATATTTCGGATCCGTCAAAATATGGGAAATTTTATTGAATTCTGTTTTGTGCGATTGGTTGAAATTATCAATAGTTGTCCTGGCTAGAAAATGGATTGTAATTTTAACAAACTGTAAATGGGCTATAGTAAATTCCATTATAATTTAAAAATGGGTTGTACATTATTACAAATTGCAAATGAGTTATATGGTCTCTGCCACACACTTGTGGGCCTACTAAGTTGACGCGTACACAAGGCTTTGCCAACTTATAGTCAACACACGATTCTAGCAGCAATGGCTGTTGGATGTCCATCAAACATATGTCATGCTTCTTCAATCTCAGATATTGTTGCTTCAGCCACCCAAACCACCGCCGGCGGTACCGCCTGCTACCGCCTCCCCTGGCCGGTTGTGCTGCCGCGCAGGACTCACCGGTCCACCCTACTCCCATTGTCGTCCAGGCCATTCCTCTACTCACCAACACCTCCTGTTATTCTCCGGGGACGGCAACCTCACACCGCAGCCGAACCAATGAACCCTCATACCCCCTCCATGTGGGCATCCACCTGCCTCGTCTTCCCTGGCTCCACATCGTTCCCTTCCTAGGCCTCACCGTCATCCACCGCCTGGGTGCTGTCCGCATGGAGTGGTCAACATGGTCAACAAACGATAGCCATCGGAAGAGGACTCTACGTGGTGAGGCTGATAGATGGACCCACCAGCTACATCTTCGCATGCAAGGAAGTGCATCAATATTACAAGAAAAAAATATTCTTCCCCCTGACAACTGGGACCCACAGCTATATCTTCGCACACAAAGGAAGTGCGTCCTTCTCCTCCTTGACAGCTGGGACCCACCCGATCGAAGCGTATGTAGCGTTTTTTGTCTGGTCGCGAATGTGTATGTACATACTGGTCGATCGGTCTCTCTGCAATGATGAACCTTGGCCGAGCATGCAGTGACACGTGTTCTAGTAGAGCCCCTAACGTAGCAGTTCACGCAATCCCTTCTAAACCATGTACACGTACGTACAACCACATGCCAAAAAATATGGCCACGTACTACATACGGGCGGGGTCTCGTCCGCCTAGCTACTCGCACATACGTACGTCTAGGACACATGTACATGGAGAGGTAACGGACGGCAGCAACGACATCCTATTCATCGGAAGCCAATCGACTGGGTCGGAACGGAGAAAATGCGTCGTGTTCATCGGGAGGCAACGAAATGCGTCGTGTTCATCGGGAGCCAATCGGCTTGGATGGAACAGCTGAAACGAGGCCTTGCATACTGCAGAATGGAGGAAACAAACTTGTGTTCGAGCTCCTACGGTCGAAATGGGGTGTTGTTGATCGGGAGGGGTGTGGCGTACCGCAAAACGGAGGAAACGGATCTGTGTTGAAGCTCCTACGGTCGAAACGGGGTCTTGTTCCTCGGGAGGGGTACCGCAAAACGAGACTCCACGGGCTACTATTCACCCACCGTCTAGTGCCTCGCTCCAGCCTCCACGGGCTACTGTTCGTCCATCATCGACTTCCTCCAGCCTCCACCTGCTATTGTTCATCCATCGTTGACTTCCTCCAGCCTCCACCTGCTATTGTTCATCCATGGGCTACTATTCATCCATCGTCCACCGGCTACTGTTCAACCAGCCCTCCATGGGGTCCTGTCATCCAGCCTCCATCGGGTACTGTTCAACCAGCCCTCCATGGGGTCTTGTTCATCCACCCCAAACCAACTCGGTTGTGTGGCGGCCTCCTCGAACGGGGTCCTGTTCATCCAGCGGCAACAGCCTCTACTACCATGGGGTACTATTCATCCAACCCCCATTAGGAACTGTTCATCCAACCCCCAACAACAGTCACTGTTCATCAAGAGGCAGGTTCGATCGGCTTCAGTTAGCAGCAGTAGCGAAGGAATCGCTCGGGTTCAATTAATAGCCAAGGGATCGATCGCTTGAGTTCAGTAACGCATGTAGCTAGTGCAATCAATCGGGTTCAGTAAGCGAACGCCTCGCTTGGGTTCAGTTAGAGCCCAACGCCTCGCACAAACGCGTGTACGTGTACGCGGGAGAAATGCGCAAACCTCGCGTGCATTGCTCGGCCCCAACCACCCACCGTAATCGGGAACTCCCCGAAATTTTCCTCGCCCTCGCTTCTACCATGATTTCCGTCATGGAAGGCCCAAAGTATGTCATGCAGGTGCGTCCCCGTCCCGCCCAGGATGAAAAGTCCATTTTCTGTCATGATTTTTTGTCATAAAAGTAGGAGCTCACCACATCTATGATGATATGTAGTTTTGTCACAATTATCATCATAAAAGTGTCATAAGCATGACAAAAAGTTTTTGTTCAAGCCAAAATGCCACGGATGTGTCTTTTTTTGTAGTGTCACCTCGAACCTGGTCAGCATGTAGTGAACGGTGCAGTAGAAAAAACATGAAAGAGCACTAAACAAAAGAAACAATGCAAGCGGTAGGGAGAATATACTCCAAGTCATCAATGGAGTGTCCAATTACGTAAGTATAGCTATAAAGCACATGTTTAGGATGGTAGAAATCAGTAAGCTCAATGCTAGCATGAGGATGATATGAATCATTAAGCTCCAGACTAGCATGAGAATGATATGTTTCATTAAGCATAGATCTAGCATGAGGCAAATAATGGTCTTCATAGCAAATGTGAGCAATGCCACTAACAAGGTATGTATGATCATGTCCAAGAAAATAGTTTTCAGATCTACCCTTAGTGATGGTATCATGTAATGCAAGGAAGAAGCGAACAAACCACAAGGGGCATGTCATTAAGAGGATTGGATAAACCTACAATATCGCAATCTTGGATGACAATGGGCAATCGAATATGTAATTCTTCATCTTCAACTACAACAACTTCCTTTATTTCTTCAATAGTAAAAGATGATGGTTCTTCAACTTCATCACATGGGCGTTCGATTTCTGGATCATCTTGTTCCTTGTCTTCGAGTACATCTTCTTCAATCTGATGTATCTCTTCCTCAAGGCTCTTTCTATCTTCCTCATCTGGATGTGAAGGCATTCGAACCTCACAAGTATCATTGGAAATCCGAGAAACACTCCGCTCAAGCAGCGATGAAATAGTGCAGCCATCGTCGATATTCTTCTCGATCTTCCTTACTTCTTCCACTATCTCCTTCCCACTCTTGATCTTCTTCATTTCATCTAGTATCACCTTCCTAATAGGATCATCTTCTGCACTCCAAGTGAACTGGAGACTAAGCAATGTGAGCTTGTCTATATCATCAAAATCATCTTGTGTGGGCACTTATGCTGAAGGTGTAGGTTGACCAAATGGAGGACCATTTAACTCCATTGGCAACAGCTCTTGGTGCTGAGGTATATGAATAGGAGCAGAATAAAATTGTTGGGGTGCATAATTATGGCTCTCCTCATTGTACCTAATTATAGGAGCAACATAAGGATGGCCTCTGGAATAAGGGCATCACAGCTAGGCCCATTAACGAAAACTATTCCTTGCTGCCGAGCTAAATCATCTAATTGATGGGAAATCTCACTTATCAGGTCTTGAACACTTTCCGTGCTATTGCTCACATAAGCATGATGGTCTGAGTAGAATGCCATTTCCAAGAAGACAATCCAACCTACAAAATGAAAAAGAAAAGAAAAAGGAAATAACTAGAAGAGTGGTTAGGGGTTAGAGATATATCACAAATCTATGGCACAAAAAGGGAAATAAGAAAAACCTAGTCTATAGCCTAACCCAATAGCACGATGCTAATCCCCGACAACTGCCTCAAATGATTGGTTGTAAGTACAGTGGGGTTTTACGC
Source organism: Triticum timopheevii (assembly GCA_963921465.1). Classification (NCBI taxonomy): domain Eukaryota; kingdom Viridiplantae; phylum Streptophyta; class Magnoliopsida; order Poales; family Poaceae; genus Triticum; species Triticum timopheevii. The sequence continues at coordinate 355,721,463 of OY997264.1, forward strand.
CTAAACTGCGGGTTGTCGAAGTTCTCCTTGGGGACCAGGTGATCAGCGATGGCACAAGACTAAAGCTAGGTAGCATGATATTGGGTGATGAAAGCAGAAAATAAAACCTAAACCAAAGAATATTGTCACCAATGAAAATGCGGATAAGCAAAGGTAGATTCAGATTTTATGAACTGTCTTTTTGGTATTTTTGTTTTATTTGAGAATCTAAAATACTAACATTGGCAGAAATAAACGACAAAGGGACTCAACAAGAAATTAACACATGAGTAACTAGCAAACATGTAAGAGAAGGGGCAGAAGCAGGGTTATGACATGGATAGATATTTATCAAGGCACGAACAATTATAGTAGGAATTTATATCACAACAATTTATCTCACAAGAACTTGAGCTAATACATGGACTACAAAACTGAATATATTTTTGCAGAAAAGGGAACACACTGGTGACAACACATACATGAACTGGAATTATGTAAGTTCAGTGCAAATGACAAACATACATGTACCACACAGGTGACAAATATAACAAACGCGAACTTATTTTATATAGGGCATCAACTAGTCAGATCCTAGAACACATACACTATATTATACAAGTACTAAACAGAGCAAACAACAGGTTGCAAGTACTCTTCAAATCTGAACCTTACAACTCTTAAACATCTCTCAATACTACAGAAATTTCACACACACACACACACATAGAGAGAGAGTGAGAGAGAGAGAGAGAGAGAGAGAGAGAGAGAGAGAGAGAGAGAGAGAGAGAGAGAGAGAGAGAGAGAGAGAGAAGGAAGCATGTTAAAGTTAGACCGATTTTTCTGGAGCATGTTAAATTTAATGTTGGTAATGGGTTGGCAGTTCGCTTCTGGCTGGACTGGTGGTCTGGGGATGGCCCCCTAGCTGTGAGCTTTCCGGTTTTGTTTTCTTATTGTCCTAATCCGTCTATCTCCATCACGGAGGTGGCAGCTAATAACTGGGATCTGGCTTTTCGTCGGGCCCTGTCTCCTGAAGAGTTGGAAGAGTGGCAAGGTCTCTCTGCCCTCTTCCCCGTGCTCTCGGAGTCGGCCGACTCTGTGGTCTGGCCTCATTCGGCCTCAGGTAGATTTTCGGTTAAGTCGCTTTATTCTAGACTTATTGGTGGTACTCCTTCGTCCAGATTCTCTTGCGTTTGGAAGTCCAAAGTCCCTCCTAAGATTAAAATTTTCCTTTGGCAAGCCTTTCGTGGTCGCCTTCCGGCTGCTGACCAGATCAAAAAGCGCAATGGGCCGGGTTCGGAGTTTTGTCATTTGTGTGGTGCCTTGGAAAACTCTGATCACATCTTTTTCAACTGCGTGCTGGCCAAGTTGGTTTGGTGCTGTGTCAGAACTTGGCTTCAGGTCTCTTGGAACCCCTCCTCTTTCTCCGAGATTCAAACCCTAGCCAAAGCTTTGGTTGGGGTCACCAAGAGGGTGTTTTGGGTTGGCCTGGGAGCCTTATGTTGGGCTCTCTGGACCATTAGGAACAAATTTACCATTGAGCTTATCTTCCCATCTAAGCCCGCTGACGTTCTTTTCAAATCATGTATATTATTGCAGCAGTGGAGATCATTGACTAAGGAGGCTGATCGGGATGCCCTGGACCTGCTCATCGACAAAATTCGGGCTTCGGCATCTCACATCTCCGGGCGGGTTCCAGTCGTCTAATCCTGGTGGTCTTGTTTGCGGAATTTAGGTCTTTCTCCTTTCCGGCCTGCGTGCCGTGTATGGCAGTTGCCTGTATCCTTCCTTATTTGGGTACTCTCAAACTTTTCGCCCTGTGAACTGTGGGCATGGTCCTTGCTAGCTGGTTTCGTTCCTGTTCGGTTTCTGTGACGCTGCCTTGTGGCTTTATTTATAAAGTCGGGCTCTGGCCTTTTCTCTAAAAAGAGAGAGAAGGAAGCAACAGGATGTTGAGGGAGAAGAAGGGCAGTAGGAATGCAGCATGGGAGATGCAGAAGCAGAGGCATGGGGAAGAAAGAAGTAGCAGTAGGTTGGTGCAAGGGAAGGTGAATAGCAGCAGCAGACAGATAGAGAAGGGGCGTAATGGAGGAGCAGCAGCAGGTGGAGGAGAGAAGAAGCAGCGACAGGGGGTTGGGGGAAGAAATAGATTCAACAGGGAGCGTTGAGAGGAGGAGGAGCAGCGGGGCAAAGGAAGAAGAAGTAGCAGCAGTGACTTGGAGAGGAGAAGCTTCAGATTCAGCAGGAGGCATAGGGCACTAGCAGCAGCAAGAGGTTGAGATGAATAGCAGCAAAGGGAGTTGGAGAAGAATAACACGGGAAGAGAAGCAACACAGAGGCGTGGAGGAAGCAGAAGGCATCAGGGAGAAGAAGTGGTGGCGTTGGTGCTGGGTCGCGCGGCCAGCCAGACACCGTCGTGCCCGTGTCTGAAGGGGCGCACGAGATGGGCATTGGTGGCTGGAGACTCTGGTGAGTGGCGGTGCTAGTGGAGGCGTGGGGAGGCGCTGATGGAGTGGATGGGTTGTGGCGGCACTGATGGAGTGGTGCTGATGGTGCGCCAACCATGCCGGCCTGGCCGTGGTGGCATTCGAAGTTGAGTAGGGGTGAGTGATACGTCTCTGTTGTATCTATAATTTTTAATTGTTTCATGTCAATATTATACAACATTCACATACTTTTGGCAATAATTTATATGATTTATTAGACTAACTAACTAATCCAGTGTCCAGTGACAGTTCCTGTTTGTTGCATGTTTCTTGTTTCATAGAATATCCATATGAAATGAAGTCCAAACGCGATAAATACAGAGAGTTATTTTGGAATATATGTGATTTTTGGGAGGTGGAATCAACACAAAAGGAGGCCCACAACCGCCACAGTACACCATGGCGTGCCCAAGGGCCCAAGGCGCGTGGTGGTGGGTTGTGGTCACCTCATACGGGATTTGCAGCTCTTCTTCAGGCGCAAGGAAGCTTATATCCGGAAAAAAATCGCATTAAATTGTTAGCCCAATCGGAGTTACGAATCTCCGAGAATATAAGAAACAGTTTTCGGCTAGAAAACAGGAACGCGAAACAGAAGAGACCAGAGAGGAAGATCCAATCTCGGAGGGGCTTCAACCCCTCCGCCGCCATGGAGGCCATGGACCAGAGGGGAAACCCTCCTCCCATCTAGGGGGGAGGCCAAGGAAGAATAAGAAGGAGGGGGCTCTCTCCCCCTCTCTCCCGGTGGCGCCGGAGCGCCACTGGGGCAATCATCGTGACGACGATCTACTCCAACAACTTCGCCGCCGTCAACACCAACTCTCTCCCCCTCTATGAAGTGGTGTAACCTCTCTTCTACCCGCTGTAATCTCTACTTAAACATGGTGCTTAACACTATATATTATCTCCCAAAGATTTATGGCTATCTTGTGATGTTTGAGTAGATCATTTTGTCCTGTGGGTTGATAGATGATCGTGATTGGTGTGAGTTGTATGTTTTATTTTGGTGTTGTTCTATTGTGCCCTCCGTGTCACACAAATGTGAGGGATCCCCGCTGTAGGGTGTTGCAGTACGTTCATGATTCGCTTATGGTGGGTGGCGTGAGTGATAGAATACACAGACCTGAGTAAGTGGGTTGTTGCGTATGGGAGTAAAGAGGACTTGATACTTAATGCTATGGTTGGGTTTTACCTTAATTATATTTAGTAGTTGTGGATGCTTGCTAGAGTTCCAATCATAATTGCATATGATCGAAGTAGAGAAAGTATGTTAGCTCATGCCTCTCCCTCATATAAAATTGCAATAATGATCATCGGTCTAGTTATCGATCACCTATGGACAAATGACTTTCCTGTGTGACAAAAGCTATCTACTTTTATTATCTTGCAATTTGTTCTTAGTTTTATTCTCGCAAAGTACTTCTAGTTTATTCTTGTTCTAGGTAAAGCAAACGTTAAATCGTGCGTAGAGTTGTATCGGTGGTCGATAGAACTTGAGGGAATATTTGTTCCACCTTTAGCTCCTCATTGGGTTTGACACTCTTATTTATCAAAAAAGGCTAGAAACAATCCCCTATACTTGTGGGTTGTCAAGACCTTTTTCTGGCGCCGTTGCCCGGGAGCAATAGCGTGGGGTGAATATTCTCGTGTGTGCTTGTTTGCTTTATCACTAAGTAGTTTTTATTTTCTGTTCTAAGTTGTTTTATATCTTTAGTTATGGATATGGAACACGATGTACCAAAAAAATTAGTTGTACCTACTACTCATGGAGATGGGGAACCTCCTAAAACCCTTGATGCTCGTTATGTGAAAAATATTGAACACTACTTTGGTAATCCTGAGAAAACCCCGTTCAACTTGATAATGGGAGACATGTTGGATCAACATGAATACTTTAGGGATTATCGCTTGACACAAAAAGGGAAACTCTTATGGGATCAAATTGAAATGTTGCAATGGTATGCTTAGAATCTATGCTCGAGATATGATTATACTTGTTTCTCTAGGATGAAGGCTCGACCCTTCCCTTTTCATGTGAATTTAATGATAATGAAACCTTGGCTTCTTATGCTAATGGTAGATATGATTACTATGTTGTGGAACGAATAGAAGAATTTTTTGCCTTTAAGGGTGCTTATGAAATTGAATCAATATTTGAAAAGTATGAAGATTATGATGATTCTATTTATAGGCCCGAAAATTTTGCTATACTTAAATATTGCTATGAGAATTATGAATATATGCTAATATTAATGAGTTTATTGAGAAACTCTCCGCTGTGCAAGAATGGTCTAATATTTTGCAGGAGTCTATGGAAGAAGTAATTGATGAAACTATGAGCTCATTGGATTAAAAGGATGACGAGGAGAGCAAAGAACAAAAGGAGGAAGAGTGCATTAGCTACCCGTGCCCACCTTCTAATGAGAGTAACTCTTCAACTCATACATTGTTTAATTTCCCTTCGTGCTTACCGAAGGATGAATGCCATGATAATTGCTATGATCCCATTGATTCATTTGAAATATCCCTTTTTGATGAACTTGATGCTTGCTATGCTTGTGGCCATGATGCCAATATGAATTATGCTTATGGAGATGAACTTGCTATAGTTCCTTATGTTAAGAATGAAATTGTTTCTATCGCACCCACACATGATTGTCCTATTATCTTTTTGAATTCTCCCAACTACACTATATTGGAGAAGTTTGCACTTATTAAGGATTACATTGATGGGTTGCCTTTTACCTTTGCACATGTTAATTTTGATGAATATAATGTGCATGTGCTTGCTACTCCTACTTGCAATTATTATGAGACATGAACTACATCTCCGCCTGTCTATTTTTCCAACACGATAAAATTGCAAGAAACTGCTTATGTTGTGTATTGGCCTTTACTTGATGTGCATGAATTGTTCTTTCATGACATGCCGATGCATAGGAAGAGAGTTAGACTTCGTCATTGCATGATATATGTTGCTTTGTGCTCACTAATAAATTCCAAATCATTGCTAATTAAAATTGGCTTTGATATACCTTGGGATTCAGGTGGATCAATTACTTGAGCACTTTATGCCTAGGTTAATGGCTTTAAAGAAAGCGCTACCAGGGAGACAACCCGAAAGTTGTAAAGAGTTATTTTATTCTATTGTGTGCTGTTATAAAGTTTAAAGAAAATATAGAGGGTAACTTAAAAAGTTTTTCAAAAACGAAGCGATTGGAAGGCTATGCATTGGAGAAGTGAGGGCCGACCTTGAACACTCGTGTTCATGCTCATGGAAACAATGTAATTTTTTCATGGAAGTTTCTCATAAAAATAATAACCCCCTTGTAAAAATCCATTGTATTATAAAAATAATGTGCCAAGATTTGCCTTTAGGATGATTAGATTGCTTGTTGGTATGTGCGGTGCAAAAACAGAAACTTCTGCTGTAGTGCGTGTTTTTACAATTTTTTATTGGAGCATGCAAAAATTCTGTAATTTTTACACAATACTACTATGCAAATTGTGTATTTTTTCCGAATGTTTCAGGATTTATGGAGTTACAAAAGTACGGTCAATTTTCAGATTGCTATAGACTATCCTGTTTAAGACATATTTTGTTTTTGATGCATTGTTTTGCTTGTTTTGATGAAACTATCAATTCTATCGGTAGTATAAGCCATGGAGAAGTTATAATATATTAGCTATAATGCAAAAACAATATGTGAATGGGTTTGCAACAGTACTTAAAGTAGTGATTTGTATTATTATACTAATGAATCTTATCGAGCTTTCTGTTAAGTTTTGTGTGGATGAAGTGTTCAAAGATCGAGGAGGTCTTGATATGAGGAGAAGGAGGAGAGGCAAGAGTACAAGATTGGGGATGCCCAAGGCACCCCAAGTAAATATTCAAGGAGACACAAGCGTCTAAGCTTGGGGATGCCCAAGTCACCCCAAGTAAATATTCAATAAGACTCAAGCGTCTAAGCTTGGGGATGCCCCGGAAGGCATCCCATCTTACCCAAAAACAGTACAGTCTGTAAAGAGTGCAAGAGTATGAATACTTATTTAACTCCAAAAATTACGAAAAGTTACCACACTGTAGAAATTTATCAGAGCTTATTGTGCAAAAAGTTTCAACATTTGATCACATTCTGTCTTTTCTCGGGAATTTTTACAACAGCGATAAACTTTCTGTTTTGAAATAGCAACATGTAGACTTAGAAAATAAGCATGGCAAAGGCTATACTTGACATTTTTATTGAAATAAAAGATGCAAAACATTATTCCAAATAACATCAAGCAAATTCTAACAAAATAAAATGACGCTCCAAGTAAAACTCATATCATGTGATGAATGAAAACATAGCTCGAAGTGAGGTTATCGATAATGTTGAAGACAAAAAAGGGGATGCCTTTAGGGGCATCCCCAAAGTTAGTTGCTTGGATCTTCCTTGGATATTATATTGGGGTGCCTTGGGAATCCCCAATCTTAGGGTCTTCTCGCTCCTTATTCTCCTCATATCGACATCGCACCCAAAACTTGAAAACTTCAATCACACAAAACTTAACGGAACTTCATGAGATAGGTTAGTATGATAATAACAAACCATTTCACTTTGGTACTGTCAAAAACAAGGTTCATAATTGTTTCCACACAATGCCTACTGTAGCATATCATTTCCACAATTTATATTGAGCAATATAAGCCATAGAAACTAGGAAACAAGCAAACTATGCATTGAAAACATAATCTATCAAAAATAGAACAGTGTGAAGTAATCTGTACTCCAACCAGACTTTTGTAACTCCAATTTTTTTTAAAAAATTAGGGCAAAGTAGAGAATTTGTATATCTATCACCTGTAAAGAATTCAGATCAAAATCACGTTCCAGTGAATTTTAACATTTCCTAGACTGAGTGCAAAAGTTTCTGTTTTTGCACAAATTCAAGTTAACTATCATCCACACTATCCCAAAGGCTTTACTTGGCACTTTATTGAAACAAAATCAATAAAACATGATTACTAAAGAAGCATAATCATGTGAACGCACCAAAACAGTAGGTAAAAGCGTTGGGTTCTCTCCCAACAAGCGCTTTTTTAATGCCTTTTTAGCTAGGCATGATGATTTTAATGATGCTCACATAAAAGATAAGAAGTGAAACACAACGAGAGCATCATGAAGCATATGACTAGCACATTTAAGTATAACCCACTTCCTATGCATAGGGATTTTGTGAGCAAACAACTTATGGGAGCAAGAATGAACTAGCATAGGAAGGCAAAACAAGTATAACTTCAAAATTTTGAACACATAGAGAGGAAACGTGATATTATTGCAATTCCTACAAGCATATGTTCCTCCCTCATAATAATTTTTAGTAGCATCATGAATGAATTCAACAATATAACTATCACATAAAGTATTCTTTTCATGACACACAAGCATAGAAATTTTATTACTCTCCACATAAGCAAATTTATTCTCATGAATAATGGTGGGAGCAAATTCAACAAAATAACTATCATGTGATTGAAAATTAAAATCATGATGACAAGTTTCATGGTTATCATTATTCAATATAGCATACATGTCATCACCACAATCATCATAGATAGCAACCTTGTTCTCATAGTCAATTGAAGCCTCATCCAAAATGGTGGATCCATCATTAAATAAAGGCATGACCTCTCTGAATCTACTTTCATCATTATAATCATCATAAATAGGAGGCGTGCAATCATTATAACAAATTTGCACATCAAATCTTGGGGGACTAAAAATATCATCTTCATCAAACAGAACAACCCCAAGCATATGGCTTTGCATATCATTAGCATCTTGGACATTGAAAGAATTTATACTAACAACATTGCAATTATGCTCATCATTTATACAAAACATTATATTGAATTCTTCTTCTATCAATTGAGCACAATTTTCCTTTCCATTATTTTCATGAAAGACATTATAGAGATGAATAATATGAGACCACCTAAATTCCAATTTTTTTGTAATTTTCTTTTTGTAAACCAAACTAGTGATAAAACAAGAAACTAAAGGATTCGATTGCAAGATCTAAAGATATACCTTCAAGCACTCACCTCCCCGGCAATAGCGCCAGAAAAGAGCTTGATGTCTACTATGCAACTTTATTCTTGTAGATACGTGTTGGGCCTCCAAGCGCAGAGTTTTGTAGGACAGTAGGAATTTTCCCTCAAGTGGATGACTTAAGGTTTATCAATCCGTGGGAGGTGTAGGATGAGGATGGTCTCTCTCGAAAAGCCCTGCAACCAAATAATAAAAAGTCTCTTGTGTCCCCAAGACACCAATTACAATGGTAATTTGTATAGGTGCACTAGTTCGGTGAAGAGATGGTGATACAAGTGTAATATGGATAGTAGATATTGGTTTTTGTAGTAAGAACAATAAAAAATAGCAAGGTAGCAATTGATAAAACGGAGCACAAACGGTATTCCAATGCTTGAGAATGAGGCCTAGGGTCCGTACTCTAGTGCAGTATCCCAACGATGCTAATCTAATTGGATCATATAACCATCCCTCAAAGTGCGATGAAGAATCACTCCAAAGTTCTTATCTAGTGAAGAACATAAGAAGAAATTGTTTGTAGCTATTCTTTCCGATCGATCTATCCAAGAGTTTACTAAAATAACACCAAGATATTCTTTCCGATCGATCTATCAAGAGTTAGTACTAAAATAACACTAAGTTATTCTTTTTGATCGATCTATCAAGAGTTCATACTAAAATAACACCAAAGCAAATTCAGATTCATAATACTCAATCCAACACAAAGAACCTCAAAGAGTGCCCCAAGATTTCTAACGAGAAACAAAGACGAGAACGTGCATCAACCCCTAAGCATAGATTACCCCAATGTCACCTAGGGAATCCGCGAGTTGAGTGCCAAAACACATATCAAGTTAATCAATATGATACCCCATTGTCACCACGGGTATTCATAGCAAGACATACATCAAGTGTTCTCAAATCCATAAAGTATTCAAACCGATAAAACGAAATCTCAAAGGGAAAACTCAATTCACAAGAAGATAGAGAGGGGAAAACAATATACTATCCGACTATATTAATAAAGCCCGCAATATATCAAGATCGTGACATCTCAAGAACACGAGAGAGAGAGATTAAACACATAGCTACTGGTACAAACCCACAGCCCCGAGGGAGGACTACTCCCTCCTCGTCATGGAGACCATAGGGATGATGAAGATGGCCTCCGGTGATGATCTCCCCCTCTGGCAGGGTGCCAGAACGGGCTCCCGATTGGTTTTTCATGGCTTCAGAGGCTTGCGGCAGCGGAACTTCCGATCTAGGGACTCCCCGAGCGTTTTTGGAATATTTGACGATTTATAGGGCGAAGAGGGGGTGCGGGAGGCCACCGAGCTGGGCACAACCAACCGGGGCGCGCTTGGGGGCCCAGGCGCACCCTGGTGGGTTGTGCCCCCCTCAGGGCACCCCCATGTGTGCTGCTCTGGCCCATTGGATGTCTTCTGGTCCATAAAAATTCCACAAAAAGTTTCACGGTGTTTGGACTCCATTTGATATTGATTTCCTGTGATGTAACAGACAAGCAAAAAATAGCAACTGGCACTGGGCACTGGGTCAATAGGTTAGTCCCAAAAAATGATATAAAGTTGCTATAAAATGTGTGAAACATCCAACAATGATAATATAATGGCATGAATACTTCATAAATTATAGATACATTGGAGACGTATCAGGGTTGAAAAAGCTTCAAGCGCATTAAAAAGTGTGAACCAATTGCTTGGCTGACACCGGGGTTGTGCATGATAAATACTTTGTGGTAAGAAGATGGAGCATGACAAGACTATATGATTTTGTAAGAATAACGTTCTTTAGCATTGATATTTTGAAAGACATGATTGTTCGTTGGGATGCCCGAGTATTGATGCCTTTATGTCAAATTATAGACTATTGCTTTGAGTCACTCATGTCTTAATATTCATGTCATGATTAGATATATGATCAAGATTATGCTAGGTAGCATTCCACATCAAAAATTATCTTTTTTATCATTTACCTACTCGAGGACGAGCAGGAATTAAGCTTGGGGATGTTGATACGTCCTTGTCGTATCTATAATTTTTGATTGTTCAATGCCAATATTATAAAGCTTTCACATACTTCTCGCAACAATTTATATGATTTGTTGGACTAACTTACCGATCCAGTGCCCAGTGCCAGTTCCTATTTGTTGCATGTTTCTTGTTTCATAGAATATCCATTTCAAATGAATTCCAAATGCGATAAAAATTTACGAAGAATTATTTTGGAATACATGTGATTTTTGGGAGGTGGAATCAACGCAAAAGGAGGCCCACAACCCCCACAGTACACCAGGGCGCGCCCCAGGGCGCAGGCGCATGGTGGTGGGTTGTGGTTACCTCGTAAGGCGGTTGCAGCTCTTCTTCGGGCACAAGGAAGCTTATATTTGAAAAAAATCATGTTAAAATCTCAGCGCAATCGGAGTTATGGATCTCCAGGAATATAAGAAATAGTTTTCGGCCAGAAAATAGGAACACGAAATAGAAGAGAACAGAGAGGGAGATCCAATCTCGGAGGGGCTCCTGCCCCTCTACCACCATGGAGGCCATGGACTAGAGGGGAAACCCTCCTCCCATCTAGGGGGCGCAAGCAAGAAGAAGAAGAAGGAGGGGGGCTCTCTCCCCCTCTCTTTCGGTGGCGTCGGAGCACCGCCGGGGCAATCATCGTGACGGTGATCTACTCCAACAACTTCGCCACCATCAACACCAATTCTCTCTCCCCTCTATGCAGCGGTGTAGCCTATCTTCTACCTGCTATGATCTCTACTTAAACATGGTGCTCAATGCTATATATTATTTACCAATGATCTACGGCGATCTTATGATGTTTGAGTAGATCCTTTTGTCCTGTGGGTTGATAGATGATTGTGATTGGTGTGAGTTGTATGTTTTATTTTGGTGTTGTCCTATGGTGTTGGGGATACACATAACAGGAAGGCCCACGAAGGGACAAAATATCATAAAGCATGGGGTCCACACATCAAGTGGCTCCAGGTAAATCTCATACATACATACTATCCACTCGGACATATCAATGCACCGTCCACTCGGATGACAGTCAACCACTCAGTCATATGACTCACTCGGATATGCAAAGACCAACAGCCGTCAATGCAGTCGAAATATCATCCTCGTAGTAGGCTGACATTATGGCATTAACTCCCTACTTTGTAACATAAGAGGTGAGGGGGTGGCGCACTCTATATAAGCCACCCCCACCCACTAGACTTAGGGCAGACCCTCATTCTTCTCCCTTGGCTCTCACACCATAAGTCTCAGGGCTTAGCTCAGGCATGGAGATCCGTTCTCCTCTCTCTAACACACACATTGTAATCTCTAGATACATACTCAGATAAAATAAAGCCTCTCCGGAGCACGGGACATAGGGTTGTTATCTCCATCGTGTGAGGCCCGAACTCGCTAAAACACCGTGTCAACCATATGCATCCCGGTAGATCATGCTCCTTTACCCTACCCCTTTCTATTGTCGGAATCATTCCCACGACAGTTGGCACCCACCGTGGGGCTAGGTGTAAGCAAACTTTCACGGTGTAGGTGGATTTCTTCATCATCATGTCAGTCAGCGGCGAAATCCGCTTCGGGAGGATCTCCTTCATCACCGACGAGTCAGATTGGCTACGCGAGGCCCCGCTGGATTTGGAGGCATTGCCCGCCCGTGGCGTGACGCACTTCCATGCTTCCTCCTACGAGGTCCTTCTCCGACAGCCCTCGGCCCCGTACCGAGTGGTAGTCCACCCCACCATTGTGCGTCGTCGCAAATGCTCTGGGTGTTCGCGGCTGCAACGCTGGATCAAGCACACTATTGCCACCTAGGCAATTGTCGAACAAGTGGAGGCTCTCGAGTTCAACGAGCCCGCCCTCGACCTCTCCAACTGATCGCTCGGTGATTCCTCAGAGGAGTCCAAATCCGAGAGCATCGAGTCAATCGCCGAGATTCACATGGCGGATAACTCTGAGCACCATGTGCCCCCAGGTTACACGGAGCCAAAAGACGGTCGTGCGGGTACGTCCCACTTGCACTAGAGTCAATAATCTAGTTCACATCGTCATGTGATTAACACCCATAGTTGACATTGGCATGTCACTGACACCCAAAGAGTTTACTAGAGTCAATAATCTAGTTCACATCGCCATGTGATTAACACCCAAAGATTTTACTAGAGTGTGATCATGTTTTGCGTGTGAGAGAGGTTTAGTCAACAGGTCTGCAACATTCAGATATGTGTTTACTTTGCAAATGTCTATGTCTACAATGCTCTGCATAGAGCTACTCTAGCTAACTGTTCCCATGTTTAATACATATCCAGATTGAGACTCAGAGTCATCTGGATCAGTGTTAAATCTTGCATCAATGTAACCCTTTATGATGAACCCTTTATCACCTCCATAACATAGAAACATTTCCTTTGTCCTCTTTAGGCACCTAAGGATAATTTTGACCGCTGCCCAGTGATCCACTCCTCGATCACTATTGTACCCCCTTCCCAAACTCATGGAAAGGCACACAACTGGTCTGGTACACAACATGACATACTTTATAGAACCTATGGCTGAGGCGTAGGGAACGACTTTCATTCTCTCTCTATCTTCTGTCGTGGTCGGGCTTTGATTCTTACTCAACTTCACACCTTGCAACACAGGCAAGAACCCTTTTTTGAATGATCGATTTTGAATTTCTTCAAAACTTTTGCCAACGTATGTGCTTTGTGAAAGTCCTATTAAGCGTCTCGATCTATCCCTATAGATCTTGATGCCCAATATGTAAGTAGCTTCACCAAGGTTTTTCATTGAAAAATTCTTATTCAAGTATCCTTTTATGCTATCCAGAAATTCTTTATCATTTCCAATCAACAATATGTCATTCACATATAATATCAGAAATGCTACAGGGCTCCCACTCACTTTCTTGTAAATACAAGCTTCACCGTAAGTCTGTGTAAAACCATATGCTTTGATCACCTCATCAAAGCGTATATTCCAACTCTGAGATGCTTGCACTAGTCCATAGATGGATCACTGGAGTTTGCACACTTTGTTAGCACCTTTTAGGATTGACAAAACCTTCTGGTTGCATCATATACAACTCTTCTTTAAGAAATCCGTTAAGGAATACAGTTTTGATGTCCATTTGCCAGATTTCATAAAATGCGGCAATTGCTAACATGATTCATATAGACTTGAGCATCTCTACGGGTGAGAAAGTCTCATCGTACTCAACCTTTGTCAAAAACCTTTCGCGACAAGTCGAGCTTTGTAGATAGTGATATTACCATCAACGTTCGTATTCCTCTTCAAGATCCATTTATTTCCAATGACCTGTCATTCATTGGGCAAGTCCACCAAAGTCCACACTTCGTTCTCATACATGGATCCTATCTCAGATTTCATGGCCTCAAGCCATTTGTCGGAATCTGGGCTCAACATAGCTTCTTCATAGTTCGTAGGTTCGCCGTTGTCTAACAACATGACTTCCAGGACAGGATTACCCCTCTGGTGCGAAATGTGTTCTGGTTGACCTATGAAGTTCAGTAGTAACTTGATCTGAAGTTTCATGATAATCATCATTAGCTTTGTCTCTAGTTGGTGTAGGCATCATGGAAACCTGTTTCCCTAGTGAACTACTTTCCAATTCGGGAGAAGGTTCTACTTTCCTCCCACTCACTTCTTTCGAGAGAAACTCCTCTAGAAAGGACCCATTCTCAGCAACAAAGATCTTGCCTTCGGATTTGTGGTAGAAGGTGTACCCACTAGTTTCCTTAGGGTATACTATGAAGATGCACTTCTCCGATATGGGTTCAAGCTTATCAGGCTGAAGCCTTTTGACATAAGCGCCGCATCCCCAAACTTTGAGAAACGACAGTTTTAGGTTTCTTGCCAAACCATAGTTCATACGATGTCGTCTCAACGGATTTAGACGGTGTCCTATTTAATGTGAATGTGACTGTGTGTAATGCATAACCCCAAAACGATAAAGGCAAATCAGTAAGAGACATCATAGGACGCACCATATCTAAAAAATGTATGGTTACGACGTTCAGACACACCATTACGCTGTGGTGTTCCAAGTGGCGTGAGTTGTGAAACAATTCCACATTGTTTTAAATGAAGGCCAAACTCATAACTCAAATATTCACCTCCCTGATTAGATCGTAGAAACATTATTTTCTTGTTATGATGATTCTCTACTTCACTATGAAATTCTTTGAACTTTTCAAATGTTTTAGATTTGTGTTTCATTAAGTAGATATACCCATATCTACTCAAACCATCTGTAAAGGTTAAGAAATAACAATACTCGCTGCATGCCTCAACACTCATCAGATCGCATACATCGGTATGTATTATTTCCAATTAGGGGTGGGCATAAAAATCGAGAACCGAAGACCAGAGCCGAAAAACCGAGACCAAAGCCGAAAATACCAAGAACAAAGCTTCGGTTATTTGCTCGGTAAGCATACCTGAGAAACCGAAATTGCTTCGGTGAATTTGGTCATTCTAGTCTGTTGACCGAATAACCCGAATTAACCAAAATACTATGTTGTATTAAAGCCCAGCGTACAAAGGCCAACAGCCCATCCACGTTCTTAAGAGTCCAACCACTACACGACGTTTTTTAGCCTTATCTCTGACACAAACATGGACATCTTGTATTGGTTTGAGGCTTCACGCACGCACGTCATGAAGCACAGTCGTCTTCGCTTCTGATCCCCACCTCGCGCAAAACTAGTAGTGACCGCTGCGCGCCTGCGCCCATGGCTCCTGCGTGGTGGCGCGGCGGCGGCCGGCGGCCGGTGGTGCCCATGGCTCTTGCGCGGTGGTGGCCGGCGGCGCCCATGGCTCCCGTTCGGCACCCGGCGACGTCCATTGCTCCGATGCGGTCTTGCTTAGCCGGCTATACCGTTTTCTTTGTATCAGTTCCCACAACCATGTATACTATGTATGTTTGGATTGATTTTTGTCTGGTTGTTCTTGTTTTCTCCATGATCTGACTCATGATTTCTTCCTCTCCTGCCAACACTGGGTCTCTTCAGTTACAACCGAGGACCGGACCGAATTCTGAGTGGACCGAAGTGTCGGTCATTGATATTTCCAAAGACCGACCGGTCAGCCAAACCAGGAAATCGAATTTGAATATCAACCAAAGCACCGAACCGAACTACTCGGTTTAACTGAATGCCCAGGCCTATTTCCAATAAGTCATTAGCTTGCTCCATTGTTCTGGAGAACAGAGTTTTATTGATCTTGCCCATGAGGCATGGTTCGCAAGTATCAAATGATTCATAATCAAGTGATTCCAAAAGTCCATCCACATGGAGTTTCTTCATGCGCTTTACACCAATATGACCTAAACGGCACTGCGACAAGTATGTTGCACTATCATTATCAACTTTGCATCTTTTGGCATCAATATTATGAATATATGTATTACTACGATCGAGATTGAATAAACCATTCACATTGTGTAGATGACCATAGAAGGTTTTATTCATGTAAATAGAACAACAATTATTCTCTAACTTAAATGAATAACCGTATTGCAATAAACATGATCTAATCTTGTTCATTCTCAATGCAAACACCAAATAACATTTATTCAGGCTCAACACTAATCCCGAAGGTAGAGGGAGTGCGCGATGGTGATCATATCAATCTTGGAAACACTTCCAACACACATCGTCACCTCGCCCTTAACTAGTCTTTGTTTATTCTGCAACTCCTGTTTCGAGTTACTAACCTTACCAACTGAACCAGTATCATATACCCAGGGCTACTATGAGCACCAGTAAGGTACACATCGATAACATGTATATCAAATATACCTTTGTTTACTTTGCCATCCTTCTTACCCGCCAAGTATTTGGGGCAGTTCCGCTTCCAGTGACCATTTCCCTTGCAGTAGAAGACTCAGTTTTAGGCTTGGGTGCAGCTTTGGGCTTCTTCACGGGAGCGGCAACTTGCTTGCCATTCTTCTTGAAGTTCCCTTTCTTTCCCTTGCCCTTCTTCTTGAAACCAGTGGTCTTGTTAACCATCAACACTTGATGCTCCTTCTTGATTTCTACCTCTGCTGATTTCAGCATCGCAAAGAGCTCGGGAATTGTTTTTGTCATCCCTTGCATATTATAGTTCATCACGAAGCTCTAGTAGCTTGGTGATAGTGACTGGAGAATTCTGTCAGTCACTATCTTATCTGGAAGATTAAATCCCACTTGATTCAAGCGATTGTTGTACCCACACATTCTGAGCACATGCTCACTGGGTGAGCTATTCTCCTCCACCTTGTAGGCAAAGTACTTGTCAGAGGTCTCATACCTCTCAACACGGGCATGAGCCTGAAATACCAATTTCAGCTCTTGGAACATCTCATATGTTCCATGGCGTTCAAAATGTCTTTGGAGCCCCGACTCTAAGCCGTAAAGCATGGTGCACTAAACTATCAAGTAGTCATCAGATCGAGCTTTGCCAAACGTTCATAATGTCTGCATTAGCTCCTGCAATAGGTCTATCAACTGGCGGTGCATCCAGTACATAATTCTTCTATGCAGCAATGAGGATAATCCTCATATCACTGACCTAGTCCGCATTATTGCTACCATCAACTTTCAACTTAGTTTTCTCTAGGAACGTATCAAAAAATGGGGAAGCTACATCGCGAGCTATTGAACTACAACATAATTTGCAAAGATATTTTGACTATGTTCATGATAAATTTTAGTTCAATTAATCAAATTACTAATGAACTCCCACTTAAATCAACATCCCTCAAGTTGTTTAAGTGATACATGATCCAAATCAACTAACCCATGTCCGATCATCACGTGAGATGGGGTAGTCATCAATGGTGAACATCTTCATGTTGATCATATCTAGTATATGACTCATGTTCGACCTATCGGTCTCCAGTGTTCTGAGGCCATGTCTGTACATGCTAGACTCGTCAAGTTTAACCCAAGTATTCCGCGTGTGTAAATCTGGCTTACACCCATTGTATGTGAACGTAGAGTCTATCACACCCGATCATCACGAGGTGCTTCGAAATGACGAACTTTAGCAATGGTGCATACTCAGAGAGAACACTTTTATCTTGAAATTTAGTGAAGGGATCATCTTATAATGCTACCATTGTTCTAAGCAAAATAAGATGCATAAAGGATAAACATCACATGCGATCAAAATATGTGACATGATATGGTCATCATCATCTTGTGCTTTTGAGCTCCATCTTCAAAGCATCATCATGATCTCCATCATCACCGGCTCGACACCTTGATCTCCATTGTTGTGTCGGGGTCATCTCACCAACTATTGTGTCTACAACTATTGCTAACGCATAGCGATAAAGTAAAGCAATTACATGGTGCTTACATTTTCATACAATAATTAAGAGACAACCCTAAGGCCCCTGCCGGTTGTCGATATTACAAAACATGATCATCACATACAACAACGTATATCACACCGCGTCTTGACCATATCACATCACAACTTACCCTGCAAAAACAAGTTAGACATCCTCTACTTTGTTGTTGCATGTTTTATGTGGCTGCTACAGGCAACTACCAAGAACTGTTCTTACCTACACAAAACCACAAGGTGATTATCAAGTTTGTTGTTTTAACCTTCTTCAAGGACCGGCCATGGTCAAATTCAATTAAACTAAAGTAGGAGAAACAGACACCCGCCAGCCACCTTTATGCAAAACAAGTTGCATGTCGGTTGATGGAACCGGTCTCATGTACGTAGACATGTAAGGTTGGTCCAGGCCACTTCATCCCACAATGGCGCCGAATCAAAATAAGACGTTGGTGCTAAGCAGTATGACCATCACCTCCCACAACTCCTTTGTGTTCTACTCATGCATATCATCTACGCATAGACGTAGCTCTGATGCCACTTTTGGGGAACGTTGCATGGAAAACAAAAAATTCTATGCACACACAAGATCTATCCAACGAGATGCATAACAATGAGAGGGGTGAGTGTGTCTACGTACCTTTATAGACCGTAAGCGGAAGCATTTTAGTAACACGGTTGATATAGTCGAACTTCTTCGCAATCCAACCACTCGAGTACCAAACGTACGTCACCTCCGCATTCAGCACATGTTCAGCTCAGTGATGTCCTCGCCTTCTTGATCCAACAAGATGGCGAAGTAGTGGATGAGTTCAGGCAGCACGACGGCATGGTGATGGTGGTGGTGATACTATCTCCGCAGGGCTTTGCCTAAGCACTACGAAAATATGACTGAGGGATAAAATTGTGGAGGAGGGCGCCGCACACGACTAAGAGATTGCCATGGTTATGTGTGGTGCCCCCATCCCATATATATATATAGGTGGGAGAGAGGGGAGGAGCCAGGATGTGCCCCAAGTAGGGACAAATCCAACTTGGGCTCCTGCCCTGGCCGCGCCCCCTATTTAATGGCCCAATAGGCCCATCATCCTCCCGGGGTTGTCCGGAACCCCTTCCGGTGATCCGATGACTACCCGGTGCACTCTGAAACTCTTTCGGTGTCCGAATATCATCATCCTATATATCGATCTTTACCTCCGGACCATTACGGAGCTCCTCGTCATGTCTGTGATCTCATCCGAGACTTTGAACTACATTCGGTCACCAAATCATATAACTCATATAACACTATATCGTCAACAAACATTAAGCGTGCGGACCCTACGGGTTTGAGAACTATGTAGACATGACCGAGACACCTCTTCGGTCAATAACCAATAGCGGAACCTGGATGCCATATTGGCTCCAACATATTCTACGAAGATCTTTATCGGTCGAACCTTATGACAACATATATAATTCCCTTTGTCTATCGGTATGTTACTTGCCCGAGATTCGATCATCGGTATCTTCATACCTAGTTCAATCTCGTTACCGGCAAGTCTCTCTTTTTGACATGGAAACATCTTTATGCCATTAACCAACGAGCGCAGCATAATCGCTGGCCACCAAATCCTGTACAAAGGTAGGAGCTCCACCCGACCATACGGCTTGGGGATTAGCATCCATCTTCGCACCAAATGCCACGAGGGCGTCAACTACCTTATTACAGAGTCTTGGGCAGTACAAAATAGAAAAGGAAGAAAAATTCAGTGTAGCAAAAGCTTTAATCTCATGGAATAACACTCCATTAGGGGACAGATTGTAGTCATGGGTGGTGTTTGCCTGAACCAGCTGTTTTGAGTCTGTTTCCAGAATAATGTTGGTCATAGCCCAACCTTGAGCGGCCTGTAATGCATGTATGCAAGCTTCTGCTTCCGCCTGAAGCAAGTCATGAATAAACTTGGGTATACCAGCCCCTGCTCCTACAGCCTCCCCCTCCTTGTCTCGGACTATGAAACCCCACCCTCCATCCTGTGTGTCCTTCCGAAAACTGCTGTCTGTATTGATTTTCAGAAGATCGCCCTGCGGCGGCACCCAAATTTGCTGAGTACCGAGCCTCTGCGTTGGCATTTTTAGACAAGAAACTTCATAATCTGCAGCCTCTCTTCAGATTTGGAACAATGCGTCATCTATGTTCAGTTTCTTTCCCTCTACATTCACCTTATTTCGAGCTTTCCACCAAATCCATAGAATTGCAATGGTTATCATGACTTTTTGTCTGGCCCAGCCTAACAGTAATTGTAAAAAATCTTTAGGACTAGCCCAATTAATAAGCATTTGGCGTTCCTGATCCAAAAGAAGTGCTGACCAAATCTTGCGGACCTCTTTACATTTGACAAACAAATGAGCAACATCTTCATCTAGTCGAGCGTAGACCGGGCAGAAAGCGTCCAGTTCGATACCTCTTCTCTTTATAGCGAGCATCATGGGAAGACTATTATGAGCGATGCGCCATAGGAATTGCTTCACCGTCGGTGTGCACGGCCCATTCCAGATATCATACCACCTAAATCCTTCTTGCTGGGCAGAGTTTGAAGCCTCCGCTTTGTTTGTATCCCCCAATAAGCGATGCAATTTATAGACTGACTTAACTGAAAAGAGGCTTTTTGGATCAACAAACCATGCCCACTCATCCTCCATATCAGGTTTTAGTGGAATTGTAAGGATCATAGCTGCATCCTGCTGCCAAAAAAATCCTGGACTAGTTCTACATCCTAGTCACCTGTGTAAGGGTTGATGAGATCCTCAACTTTACTCAGAACTGAACCTCCACGAGGTGTAATCGGTCTTCGAGACCAATTCCTTGGTAGCCATGGGTTAGCCCAAATATTAATGGATGAACCATCACCCACACGTTTAATTACACCCTGCATTAACAACTCAATGCCATGCAAGATGCTGCGCCAAGTATACGAGATTCCTTCCTTTGGTTGTGCACTTAACAAGTTCCCATATGGATAGTATTTGGCTCGGAGCACACACTCACAAAGGGATGTAGTATCTGTCAACAGCCGCCACCCTTGCTTCGCTAACATAGACATGTTAAAAGAATGCAGGTCCCTATACCCAAGACCACCCTTAGCCTTTGACATCGTTAGCTTTTCCCAACTTATCCAATGCACCTTATTCTGATCCTCTTGTTGTGCCCAAAAATATCTTCCAATCATCTTACTAATCTGATCACAAAGCCCCTTTGTTAAATCAAAAAAAGACATGGCAAAAGTGGGTATAGCCTGTGCACAAGCTTTTATCAAGATTTCTTTGCCTACCTTAGACAAGAGTTTCTCCATCCATCCTTGAATACGAGCCCAGATTCGGTCCTTCAGATATGCAAAAACATTTGTCCTCGACTTCCCCACATAAACCGGTAGGCCTAGGTACCTTTCATTCCAAGTCTCATTTTGCACTCCAAGTTGCTGCATCATATGAATTTTTCCAATGTGTTTGGTGTTTTTGCTGAACATATTTGAGGACTTATCAACAATGACAGTCTGACCCGAGCAAACCTCATAAAGTGAAAGAATATCTTGCAGGCGATGCGGACTTTCTTCATTGACCTTCAGAAGAATTAGAAAGTCATCTGCAAACAGTAGATGGTTAAAGCTCAGGGCATCGCAGCACACCTTCACACCCTCTAAATCCCCAATAACTTCATCTGTATTCAGTAAACTGGAGAAAGCTTTAGCACAAACTAAAAATAGATAAGGGAGATTGGATCCCCTTGTTTGAGGCCCCTACCAGGAATGATCTCATCAGTCAAAATACCATTGAACTTGAACTTATATTTGACTGTCTTAACACACTTCATGATGGTGGGAATCCAACTTTACGCGAATCCCATCTTGCCGCATCATCCCCTCCAGAAACGGCCACTTCACACGGTCGTAAGCTTTGCTCATGTCAAGTTTTAGCCCTGCATACCCCACTGAGCCTGTCCTCTTATTATGCATATAATTTTCACTTCATAAGAAAGCAGTATGTTATCTGTGATGAGCCGCCCCAGTACAAAAGCACTCTGGTTAGGAGCAATGATTTCAGGCAGAATGGATTTGAGGCGATTAGCGAGTACTTTTGAGATCAACTTATACACAATGTTGAAAAGATTTATAGGGCGCAAATCTTGCATTCTCTTAGGCCTCTTTACCTTGGGGATTAGAACCACACACGTGTCATTCCATGCTTGTGGAATATCAGCATCATTCAGCACATGCAGTACCTCGTTTGTGACCTTCTCACCCACAGTTTCCCAATGGCTCTTGAAGAACACCGTCGGCATACCATCACACCCTGGAGCCTTGAGGTCACCAATGTTGTCTAAGGCACATCTCACCCCCTCCCTCGTAAACTCTTTCGTTAAGAATTTGTTCATCACCGGTGTAATCCGGGCCGGGATTCGGTCCAAAAGCTCCTCCATCCTGTTTCCAACCTGTGAAGTAAAAAAGAGAACAAAAATAGTTAGTTACCACCGCCACCATCTCCGCCTCCTCCTCCACCACCTCTCCATTGTCTTTTTTCAGTTTACTAATATGATTCATATTTTTCTCGCCGCTGCATAGGCCTGAAAATATGATGTATTTTTGTCTCCTTTCTCCAGCCAGGTCACATGGGCTCGCTGTTTATAGTAGGTATCTCTCTGATGTTCCAATCTCTCATGTTTATATTTCAAAATCTGCTCCCGATTCACCGATTGAGGGGATAATGCAGTTCTTCGGCAAGCCTCTAATTCTTTTTTCTGCATTGCAATAAGTTTATCCAAATCACCCAGACATGTATTACTACATTCAATCAGGTCACATGCAACTCCTTTCAGTGCATCCATGATACGCCTCCAACGTATCTATAATTTTTGATTGTTCCATGTTATTATATTACCCGTTTTGGATGTTTTTGGGCTTTACTTTACACTTCTATATCATTTTTGGGACTAGCCTACTAACCGGAGGCCCAGCCCGAATTACAGTTTTTTTTGCCTATTTCAGTGTTTCGAAGAAAAGGAATATCAAACAGAGTCCAAACGGAATGAAACCTTCGGGAGCGATCTTTTTGGAACAAACGTGATCCAAAGGACTTGGAGTGGAAGTCAAGAAACAAGCGAGGCGGCCACGAGGGTGCCCAGCGTGCCCCCTACAGGTGGGCGCGCCCTCCCACGCTCGTGGGCCCCTCGAGCATCCACCGACCTACTTCCTCCTCCTATATATACCCATGTACCCTGAAACCATCGAGGAGCACCACGAAAAACTATTTCCACCGTCGTAACCTTCTGTATCCGCGAGATCCCATCTTGGAGCCTTCGCCGGTGCTCCGCCGGAGGGGGAATCGACCACGGAGGGCCTCTACATCATCCCCAAGGCCCTTTCGATGAGTTGTGAGTAGTTTACCATAGACCTTCGGGTCCATAGTTATTAGCTAGATGGATTCTTCTCTCTCTTTGAATCTCAATACAATGTTATCCTTGATCTTCTTGGAGATCTATTCGATGTAACTCTTTTTGCGGTGTGCTTGTCGAGATCCGATGAATTGTGGGTTTATGATCAAGTTTATCTATGAGAAATATTTGAATCTCCTCTGAATTATTTTATGTGTGATTAAGTTATCTTTGCAAATCTCTTCGAATTATCAGTTTGGTTTGGCCTACTAGATTGATCTTTCTTGCAATGGGAGAAGTGCTTAGCTTTGCGTTCAATCTTGCGGTGTCCTTTCCTAGTGACAGCAGGGGCAGCAAGGCACTTATTGTATTGTTTCCATCGAGGATAAAAAGATGGGGTTTATATCATATTGCATGAGTTTATCCCTCTACATCATGTCATCTTTCTTAATGCGTTACTCTGTTCTTTATGAACTTAATACTCTAGATGCATGCTGGATAGTGGTCGATGTGTGGAGTAATAGGAGTAGATGCTGGCAGGAGTCGGTCTACTTGTCACGGACGTGATGCCTATATACATGATCATCCCTAGATAATCTCATAATTATTCGCTTTTCTATCAATTGCTCAATAGTAATTTGTTCACCCACCGTAATACTTATGCTATCTTGAGAGAAGCCACTAGTGAAACCTATGGCCCCGGGTCTATCTTTTATCATATAAGTTTTCAATCTACTTTTATTTGCATCTTTACCATTCTATTCTATATCATAAAATACCAAAAATATATTGATCTTATCATATTATCTCTATCAGGTCTAACTTTTGCAAATGGCCGTGAAGGGATTGACAACCCATTTATTGTGTTGGTTGCGAGTTCTTGTTTGTTTGTGTAGGTGCGTGGGACTTTTGAGGAGCCTCCTACTGGATTGATACCTTGGTTCTCAAAAACTAAGGGAAATACTTAAGCTACTTTGCTGCATCACCCTTTCCTCTTCAAGGAAAACCAACGCAAATTCAAGACGTAGCAAGAAGGATTTCTGGCACCGTTGCCAGGGAGGTCTTCTCTCAAGTCAAGACATACCAAGTACCCATCACAAACTCATCTCCCTCGCATTACATTATTTGCCATTTTCCTCTCATTTTCCTCTCCCCCATTTCACCCTTGCCGTTTTATTTGCCCTCTCTTTCCCAATCTCCTCTCTCGTTCGCTTGCCTTTTGTGTGCTCGTCACTATGGCTAGTCCTCCTATTATCGTTAGTACTCTCGATCATGAAGTTCTTAATTTTAAACAAAGGGAGGGAGAAAATTTAAAGGATGCTTGGCA
Source organism: Triticum timopheevii (assembly GCA_963921465.1). Taxonomy (NCBI): domain Eukaryota; kingdom Viridiplantae; phylum Streptophyta; class Magnoliopsida; order Poales; family Poaceae; genus Triticum; species Triticum timopheevii. The sequence goes on from OY997264.1 coordinate 355,746,122, forward strand.
TAGAATTTGCAATGCTCAAAATAGATCTACTAGGAAGCAATCTACTTCCGTCCTTCTTCGCAATTTTTATGTAGGCATTACTCCTCGGAATAGATGTATTCTTGATGCCATTGCCAGACAGAATTTCTTGGGTAGCCACACTTTTGATGCCTATAATGCTACGTTAGATTTGTTTGGTCCACCACCTCTCTTGGTTAATGGAACTATATTAACCCTAGAACATGTGATGCAAAGGCTTGAAATTATTGAAAATAAAGTTGCTACTATTGAGTTAATTGAAAATTTGGATAAAAAGATCCACAATCAAATCACCCAATTTGGATCTAAGGTTGGAGCTACTATGAAAAGTTTTAAGGATAAAGAACCTATAGTTAACGAAAGAATAGATCAAAATTCTTCAAGAATCAGTAAACTTGAGGATATCATCACCAACTTAGGGGCTGACTTTTCATCCATGAAAAATACTTCCACTCCGCCTACTAAAATTGCCAAATTAATGTATGTTCCTAAAAATAAGGGTGAATCTTCTAGTAAGGAAAATGCGGATCTCAAATCAATAAGTGTTCACCCCAATTGTCTCTCTATCATAAAGGAACCTTTTGGTTAAAATGAATTTATTGATTTCTTGCCTAGGAGCTTAATCATTTCTAAATAGAAAGAAACTCCTAAAAATTATAAGTGCTTTATTGAAGAATTGAATGCCAAAGATGGCACTACTTAGATCTATCATCGCTTTTATGCCTAGCTAGGGGCGTTAAACGATAGCGCTAGTTGGGAGGCAACCAAATTTTATTTTAGTTTTTTGTTTTTGCTTCTGTTTAGTAATAAATTTTTCATCTACCTTCTGTTTAGACGTGTTGTGCCAAGTAGAACCTATAGGATAACCTATGGTAATAGTTAATTTGATCCTGCTGAAAAATAGAAACTTTGCATGCATGAAAATAATTTTAGTAATTCACAGGAACGTGCTTTTGCGTTGATTCTTTCTGCTATAGATCAATAGACAAATTTACCAGGAATTCCTATTTTGGTAGGATTTTTAGAGTTCCAGAAGTATTCGAGAATTACAGATTGCTACAGACTATTCTGTTTTTGACAGGTTCTATTTTGTGTGTGTTGTTTGCTTATTTTGATGCATCTATGGCTAGTATTAAGTGGTATGAACCATAGAGAAGTTGGAATACAGTAGGTTTAACACCAATATAAATAAATAACGAGTTCATTACAGTACCTTATGTGATGGTTTTTCTTTCTTGCACTAACGGAGCTTATGAGATTTCCTGTTGAGTTTTGTGTTGTGAAGTTTTCAAGTTTTGGGTAAAGATTTGATGGACTATGGAATAAGGAGTGGCAAGTGCCTAAGCTTGGGGATGCCCATGGCACCCCAAGATATTCAAGGATAACCAAAAGCCTAAGCTTGGGGATGCCCCGGAAGGCATCCCCTCTTTCGTCTTCGTCTATCGGTAACTTTACTTGGAGCTATATTTTTATTCGCCACATGATATGTGTTTTGCTTGGAGCATCATGTATGATATTAGTATTTGCTTTTTAGTTTATCACATAATCCTTGCTATACACACCTTTTGGGAGAAACCCACTTGATTAGAATTTATTAGAATACTCTATGTGCTTCACTTATATCTTTTGAGCTAAATAGATTTTGCTCTAGCGCTTCACTTATATCTTCTAGAGCACGGCGGTGGCTTAATTTTGTAGAAATTGTTAATCTAACATGCTTCACTTATATTATTTTGAGTCTTTTAGAACAACATGGTATTTGCTATGGTTATAAAATTGGTCCTAGAATGATGGGCATCCAAGTTGGGTATAATAAAAACTATCATAGGAAGTGAATTGGATGCTATGATCAATTTGATACTTGATAATTGTTTTGAGATATGGAGTTGGTGATATTAGAGTCATGATAGTTGTGTGATTATGAATTTAAAGAATGCTTGTGTTGAAGTTGGCAACTACCGTAGCATGCACGTATGGTAAAAGTTGTGTAACAAATTTGAAAGATGAGGTGTTCTTAGATTGTCATCCTTATGAGTGGCTGTCGGGGACGAGCGATGATCTTTTCCTACCAATCTATCCCCCTAGGAGCATGCGCGTAGTGCTTGGTTTTTGATGACTTGTAGATTTTTGCAATAAGTATATGAGTTCTATATGACTAATTTTGAGTCCATGGATTATACGCACTCTCACCCTTCCATCATTGCTAGCCTCTTCGGTACCGTGCATTGCCCTTTCTCACCTTGCGAGTTGGTGCAAACTTCGCCGGTGCATCCAAACCCCGTGATACGATACGCTCTATCACACATAAACATCCTTATATCTTCCTCAAAACAGCCACCATACCTACCTATTATGGCATTTTCATAGCCATTCCGAGATATATTTCCATGCAACTTTCCACCTTTTCGTTATCATCATGACACACATCATCATTGTCATATTGCCTTGCATGATCATGTAGTTGACATTGTATTTGTGGCAAAGCCACCATGCATAATTTTTCATACATATCACGCTTGATTTATTGCCCATCCCGGTACACCGTCGGAGGCATTCATATAGTCATATCTTGTTCTAAGTTTTTTTGAGTTGTAATTCATGAGTTGTAAATAAATAGAAGCGGGAAGATCATCATTATTAGAGCATTATTCTCAAATAAAAAAAGAGAAAGGCCAAAAAAGGCCCTATATATATATATATATATATATATATATATATATATATATATATATATATATACAGCCCGTCTATTTTGCTAATATTAGCAGAATAACTATTCTGATAACACTTCCGCACTGCACGCTCAATGCAAGTGCACGTCATTGTTTGAACCAGGTGTGCTGCACAACTCAAGCGAGTGAACTTCGTGTCGAAAAAAACTGCACGCGTTGTTTTTTGATACTGTTTTCGCTCTAGTTTTTTAACCACTTAACGGAATGACGCATATAATAATCGTTGGAAAGCTATGGATTAGGAGCAACTTCGTCATGTTGAACACTTTTCGAGATTTCTCATGGTTTAAGAGCAGTTTTGAAAATGGTGCGGCGCATGACGAGTGGCAGCGAGCGTTTTTTCGCGTTTTTTTCTAAACTGCTCGTCGGAATGAAGCAAATGATACGCCGTTGGATAGATATCATCGAGGCGCATCTTTTTTCATATATAAATTTTTCTCTAATTCGTTACGGTTTAAGAGCAGTTTCAAATTTACTAAATCGCGGAATTCTGTTTTTCAATTTTTTTTCAAATTTTTGGTACTGTTTACTCTCCAGTTTTTGAACCGCTTGTCGAAACGAGGCGTGAGATACGCCGTTGGAAATCTACGAACAAGGCACAACTTTCATATGTTGAAATAGTTTTGAGATTCCTTACGGTTTTAAGTTAATTTCAAAAATCGTGCGGCGTATGACGAGTGGCAACAGCCGTTTTTCGTGAAATTTTTGCAAACCGCTGGTCGGAATGATTCAAATAATACACCGTTGGAAAGATATCGACGAGACGCAACTCTTTCATGTAGAACACTCTCTCTAATTCTTTACGGTTTAAGAGGAATTTTGAATTTACCGAAACGCGGACACTGTTTTTTGCGACACCCAAATCGACGTGGATACTTCATCCGACTGAAAACCGCACTGCATTGGATGAAAAACCGCACTGCATCAGACGGGTAAGAGACTGCACGGTTTCTTTTATTCAAACGTAATTTTTTTCAAGGACTAGAAAATAGAGTGCACTTCTCATTAGGTGTAAATGAACCACAACACTATCAAGAAGTGAACCGCATTACTTTTTTTAGCTTTCGTAACAAATTTTTTTGCACCTACGGGATGAACAATATCATACGACCGACCGTAATGCTTCAGAATGAAAACCGCACTCCATCGGACGGGCAAGCGAGCTGCATGGTTCTTGTACTCTTTTTCTATTTTATTTTTATGAATAAGTTTTTCTTATGAACGAGAGTGGACAGCAGAGATAAGGCCAAGTGAACCACACCAAGAGAAAAAGTGAAACACAACACGAGTCTAAGTGAAACGTTGAACCATATCATTTTTTGTCGTTTTTAAAACTTTTTTTATAAGTGCATCCGAGCTGCATGCTGAGAGCTAGTGAGCTTCATCTTTTTTGGACTTTATTATATTTCTTTTTTATTTACCCTAATTTTTTTTTCTAATTTCCATTTGATTAACCTATTTGGACGAGCAAGGAGTGTAAACTGCATGTTGTTTATTTGAAAAGAGTCAAAGCGTACTTCATGAATTGGGAAACATCTTCTCTTTTTATGAGAAGTGGACCATGGAGTCCCTCGAAGTGCACTGCATTGTAGTTTTCTTTATTCCAGTTGTTTTGCCAAAGTGGGCAACTTTTGCAATTAGCACAAATGTCCTTCAATATGAAAAAAAGTGAACGGCAAAAATCGGAGCGTCGTTGTAGCAGGTGCTGACAGTATGGAAGTGTACTGCTTGGGGAGTCGGCGATGGCCCGGTGAGTCTGATGATAAAAATAGGTCTAGTGGCAGTGTGAGTCGGGGCATCCGGGAGGCGGAGTTCACTTTTTCTCTTTTTTTGTTGTTTCCCCATCTCCTGCAAAAGCAAACTGAACCGTAAGTACAACGGATAGCAAATTGCAGTGCACTGAAGATTTCCATCCAAAAAACAAAAAAGTGAGTCTAAAGTGTACTAATGAGAGTAGCGAACCACAGCAAAAAACACTGAACTCCACGCTGATGTTTTTGCTCCCAGACCATGTATGCATACTCGATATCGTCCATTGCCCAGACTGCACACACACATGATCTGCACCACACAACGAGACTCTGAATTTCATTGGCGCACTGCACAAACTGCACGGGAGCTTGCGAGTGCTAGAGCAGTGGGTGTCCTCGTCTTCCCGATTTGATCCTGAGGATGAAGAACAGAGCGGCATGACTTCGTGGGACAATAGTAGTTGCTTCAAAAGTCTCCAGCGGTAAGGAATCGGTTCAGAGAGAAAAAACTAACACTTGGTCAGGGGATGGAGGCAAACCTGCCGTCAGGAGCAAAAGCGGTGGAGATAGCAGCTAGCAGTGGAGCAATCGGAGGCCACGAGCAACGGATCGAACGACCTTCTTTGCACACCGCCGCCTGCTGCTATGCTCCTATAGCTACTGCCGCCACTGCACCTCTCTAGACTGGAAACCAAATTGCAGCTCCTCGATACGCATGGGTGCAGTGCACAACACATACCGCCATAGAGAACAAATAACCTGCAATATAGTAGAAAGTGCACCGCGAAGATGTTCTTAGTGAGCTGCATCGATTTTAAGAAATTATACACCATTGTCCTTACAATTTTGCAAAAAACAATTCCCCCCAAATAACATAGAAGTGAACTCCCATGTACAATTTTTTTTCTGCAAAGTGAACTCCTTTGTCAAATACACTGCGCTGCAATTCTGGACTGAAGGCGGAGGTGGAGTCCTGGATCATACACAAAATTTTAAAAGAAAAAGCAATGAACTGCACAAAAGAAGCCCTGAACCGAAAACTATGCAAAACACTTTCAAACAGAACCACGAACACCCGGCCGGAGGAGCTGCAACAGAGAGCCAGTCGAGCTACACTATAGCGAGAGGTGACCCTCCTAGTCGTCAAAGGGAAATGCAATCCACGGTCAACCAAACTGCATGCCGGCGCGGATTGCAAAGAGCCCTCTCGCCCAGGAGCCACCTGAGGCATCAGCGACCCATCAGCCGTCAAGTCTAGGATGGGGAGGAGGCGTGATGGGGGAGCTGGCCTGACCGCGGCGGCACGTGTCCAGGCAGGTTCGTCTTCGTGGCGAGGTGGTGGCCAATCACGTCGTGCCTCTGCTACGGTAGCCCCGGCGTACTGAACATCCATGCTACCTGAACCGCGCGCCAGGAGCCCAGTCAGAGGAGCTGCTCTCACCAGGGGGGCGTTGGTGTGGGGGTTGAATCACGTCGGCGCAGAGGATCAATGGCTCGGAAAGCCACACGGGGAGGCAGCGCGCGGCTCCTGCAATGCCTCCGGTCGGAGCAGGGCCTGACTTTTGGCGCCCCTCAACAGAGCACCTCGCTAGTGGGGAGGGGATGCAGGGAGGCCACGGCGGGGTGGCGGGGGAGGACCCACGCCAACAGCAGCGCGGGGCATCTGCGGGCGGCGTGTCTGGATCCACACGGCAGCTTCGCAAGGCGCCTTGGGGTGACGCTGCCGGATCCACGCCGGCAGACGCACGGGGCTCCTGGTGGCGGCATGCCCAGATCCGCGCTAGTAGCCGCGTGAGGCGCCTGGTGCTGTTGGGAGGTGCGCCTGGATTTGCCGAGAAGGAAGGGGCCGTTGGGGAGTCGCACATGGGATTCACCGAGAGGTGCTCTATGGGGGAGTGGCGAGTTGGATCCGTCAATAGAGGGAGTTGGACGGGCGCTGGGGCGGCACCGGCAGTGAAAGGTGGAGGGTAGGTGGGAGGAGGAAGAAGGTGGGAGGGATGGGGGTCGGGCCGGTGCAGGGCGCCAGCGCGGCGCCGGAGGAAGGAGGTGGTGTGGCAGGGACGAAGCGGCGGCGCCGAAGGAAGGAGGTGGTGCGGAGGGGCCCGAGCGGGGCACCGGAGAAGGTGGAGGAGGGCACGGGAGTGGAGGAGGTGGGCGTACGGCAGTGGGGGGATTGGGATTTGGTTAGTGGAGAGAGGGGGGCGATTGGTTTTTCGCGTGCTTGCGGTTCGGTTCGGTCTGCACACGGGATTAGATAGGGCGTGACGCAGTTTGTTTTTGTTAGCAGAATAAGCGTTTTGTTAGCAAAATAAGGTCTTAAGGGGTGTTATTAGAATAGACCCACCCTATATATAAGGGGGCAATGTTACTATCCTTTTCCACACTTGTGCTTCAAAGTAGCACCATGTTCTTCACATAGAGAGTCTCATATGTTGTCACTTTCATATACTAGTGGGAATTTTTCATTATAGAGCTTGGCTTGTAGATTCCTATGATGGGCTTCCTTAAATGCCCTAGGTCTTTGTGAGCAAGCAAGTTGGATGCACACCCACTAGTTTCTTTTGTTGAGCTTTCATACATTTATAGCTCTAGTGCATCCGTTGCATGGCAATCCCTACTCCTCATGTTGATATCAATTGATGGGCATCTCCATAGCCCATTGATTATCCTTGTCAATGTGAGACTTTCTCCTTTTTTGTCTACTCCACACAACCTCCATCATCATATTCTATTCCACCCATAGTGCTATATCTATGGCTCACGCTCATGTATTGCGTGAAAGTTGAAAAAAGTTTGAGATTATTTAAGTACGAAACAATTGGTTGGCTTGTCATCGGGGGTGTGCAAGATGAGAGCATTATTGTGTGAAGAAAATGAAGCATGACCTAACTATATGATTTTGTAGGGATGAACTTTCTTTAGCCATGCTATTTTGAGAAGGCATGATTGCTTTGATTAGTGTGCTTGAAGTATTACTATTTCTTATGTCAATATGAACTTTTATTTTGAATCATTTGGATCTAAACATTCATGCCACAATAAAGAAAATTACATTGAGAATTATGCTAGGTAGCATTCCACATCAAAAATTCTGTTTTTATCATTGACCTACTCGAGGACGAGCAGGAATTAAGCTTGGGGATGCTTGATACGTCTCCAATGTATCTATAATTTTTTATTGTTCCATGCTATTATATTACCCGTTTTGGATGTTTATGGGCTTTACTTTACACTTTTATATCATTTTTGGGACTAACCTACTAACCGGAGGCCCAGCCCGAATTGCTGTTTTTTTGCCTATTTCAGTGTTTCGAAGAAAAGGAGTATCAAATGGAGTCCAAACGGAATGAAACCTTTGGGAGCGATCTTTTTGGAACAAACGTGATCCAGAGGACTTGGAGTGGAAGTCAAGAAACAAGCTAGGTGGACACGAGGGTGCCCAGCGTGCCCCCTACAGGCGGGCGCGCCCCCCACCCTCATGGCCCCCTCGAGCGTCCACCGACCTACTACTTCCTCCTATATATACCCACGCACCCTGAAACCATCAAGGAGCACCATGAAAAACTATTTCCACCGTTGTAACCTTCTGTATCTGCGAGATCCCATCTTGGAGCCTTCGCCGGCGCTCTTCCGGAGGGGGAATCGACCACAGAGGGCCTCTACATCATCCCCAAGGCCCTTCCGATGAGTTGTGAGTAGTTTACCACAGACCTTCGGGTCCATAGTTATTAGCTAGATGGCTTCTTCTCTCTCTTTGAATCTCAATACAAAGTTCTCCTTGATCTTCTTGGAGATCTATTTGATGTAACTCTTTTTGCGGTGTGTTTGTCAAGATCCGATGAATTGTGGGTTTATGATCAAGTTTATCTATGAGAAATATTTGAATCTCCTCTGAATTCTTTTATGTGTGATTAAGTTATCTTTGCAAGTCTCTTCGAATTATCAGTTTGGTTTGGCCTACTAAATTGATCTTTCTTGCAATGGGAGAAGTGCTTAGCTTTGGATTCAATCTTGCGGTGTCCTTTCCCAGTGACAGCAGGGGCAGCAAGGCACGTATTGTATTGTTGCCATCGAGGATAAAAAGATGGGGTTTATACCATATTGCATGATTTTATCCCTCTACATCATGTCATCTTTCTTAATGCCTTACTCTATTCTTTATGAACTTAATACTCTAGATGCATGCTGGATAGCGGTCGATGTGTGAAGTAATAGTAGTAGATGCAGGCAGGAGTCAGTCTACTTGTCTCAGACATGATGCCTATATACATGATCATGCCTAGATAATCTCATAAGTATTCGCTTTTCTATCAATTGCTCGACAGTAATTTGTTCACCCACCGTAATACTTATGCTATCTTGAGAGAGGCCACTAGTGAAACCTATGGCCCCCGGGTCTATCTTTTATCATATAGTTTTCAATCTACTTTTATTTGCATCTTTACCTTTCTATTCTATATCATAAATACCAAAAATATATTTATCTTATCATATTATCTCTATCAGATCTCACTTTCGCGAAATGGCCGTGAAGGGATTGACAACCCCTTTATTGCATTGGTTGCGAGTTCTTGTTTGTTTGTGTAGGTGCGTGGGACTTTTGAGGAGCCTCCTACTGGATTGATACCTTGGTTCTCAAAAACTGAGGAAAATACTTACGCTACTTTGCTGCATCACCCTTTCCCCTTCAAGGAAAACCAATGCAAGCTCAAGACGTAGCAATCCACAACCGAGCCTCCTCTTGCATTAATTTCTTTTCCACATGCATTCTCAACAACAGTGTTGCATTGTTCCTCCTCAAGCCACTCTGCCTCAAACCGAAACTGGCCTCCTTTTCTTTTGCTTCTATTCTTGCCTCCTTTTGCCTCAACATGCACTATTAGTGGCCTATGGTCTGAATGATGGGGGTCCTCATTCACCACCTTATAAAAGGGAAAATGTTGACACCAGCTCGGAGTTGCGACCACCCTGTCCAGCCTCTCTCGAATATATTTTTGGGGATCATGACCGTTATTGCGCCAAGTAAAAGGATCTCCTACAAAACCGTGATCATGTAGATCACAATCCTCAAGAGCACTCTGGAAGCTATCCATGGCTTGCTGGGGCCAAGCTTCCCCTCCTTCCTTCTCACATTGAAACAAAATTTCGTTGAAATCTCCTGCCATCAGCCCAGGTTTATTGCTATGATTATTTAGTGTGCAGAGTAGCCTCCAAGTTTTATCCTTCTCATCCATCTTGGACTCACCATAGATCCCTAAACCTCCAAACAAAGCCATCCTCCTCGGTAATCTCCATATCGATATGATACCGAGAGCACCATCCCCCTTTCATTCTCAACCCATTCCTCCATAACATTGCCAAGCCACCACTTTGTCTCAACCTCTTTTGCACCACCCAGTTAGGGAGTCCTAACTTCCACCTAAGCCACTCAAGGCCCTTCTCATCCATCCTCATTTCACACAAAACCAACACATCGGGGTCTTCCTTCTCCCGGAGATGTAGGAGTCCATGAATTGCCGGGCCATTCCCCAAACCCCGACAATTCCACACCACAATTTTCATTGATTTCCGCAGGGCTGATTCGTCAGCCCCGCTTCAGAGATTTGAGCATCAGTCGCATCACCCTTTTGTTTCTTGCCTTGTTCACTAGAAACCCCATCTTCCAACTCCATTGGATCCAATCCTCTTTTCTCCCCTGCCTTCGCCCCCACCTGTTGTTGATGTATGGTGCTCACCCTTGGAATTCTCTTATACATGCCACCAAGTTTCCCATTTCCTTTCCCTTCCTTGTCATCCCCTGTACTCCCTCCGAGAACCTCCTTGTTTGCACTATAATTATTCTTATCATCCAAAACCTTATCTCTCTCTAACCTCTCCTCTTTTGCTGCCCTCTTCCTCTCCTTATGCTGAGAAATAAGCTTCTCTTTTTCTGCCTCCTCCCTTTTCCCTTTATTCGCCTTCTCCCTCTCAGCTATTTCCTTCTCTGCCACCTCCTTATCCTCCTTCTCCTTCTCCATATTCTCTATGTCTTCCCACTCTTCCATGAGTTTATCATTAATACCACCCTCTCTTCCTTCTCCTGCATGCTCCTTCACCTCATTGAACGTGAGCTATTTTTGGGAAGTCAGTGCGTCCAACCTTGGTGCCGGCAAGCTCTTCAGAGCACTGGTGTGTCCTCCTGACTGGCCATTAGTATTACCACCTATGCCCATGCTGCCTTTTTTCCATGAGTCATCATCACTCCGAGACCTCCCATTCCATCTACCAGTATAGTAGCCACGGCTGTTACTCACGCTGCCTCCTGCAGTATTCCATCCTCTCCTCTCATCTCCTCCTCTTCTACTCTCCATAAATGCCTTAAGCTCTTTTCCAAATTGTGGTTTCTCTCCCTTATTTAGTTCTATAGAGCAATCACGGGCCCCATGACCAATTATTCCGCAGACAAAATAGAAATCCGGTAGAAATTCATACTCAAATCTTGCCCATAGTTTTACCTCCTTTTCCTTCCCTTCAATCTGTTTTGTGGCTGTCAGCCAGCTACCTCTCATCAGCGGTTCAGCTACTAACATCTTCACCCTTATTCGTAAAAATTTACCTATGGCCATGTCATCCTCCCCTACATCCACGTCCACTGTTTCTCCCATCAGGCTCCCAATCAGCTCTCCATTGTCCCTATGCGTGTCTCCTAGTGGCAGATTAAACACCCTCACCCACATTGTTACATAGCAAAATTCATAATCCTCGATTCTCTTCGAAGGCACAAAATTTCCAACAACAGCAAGTCTTTATCAAACGTCCATGGACCCCCTTCCATCGCCTTTCTCTTTTCTGATTCCTGTTTGAATGTAAACAAATAGATATTCCCTCCCATCAAGTCTCTTTACTCGTTTGTAATACATCATCTTGCAACTAACTCCTTAGTCACTTTGCTTGCAAGGCTTCTTATGATGTGTATTACAGAAGGGTCCAGAGATACCTCTCCGATACACGAAGTGACAAATCCCAATCTCGATTCATGCAAACTCAACATACACCTTCGGAGATACCTGTAGAGCATATTTATGATCAACCAGTTACGTTGTGACGTTTGATAGCACACAAGGTATTCCTCCGGTATCCGGGAGTTGCATGATCTCTTGGTCGAAGGAACATGTATTTTACATTAATAAAGCAGTAGCAATAAACCGAACAATCATATGCTAAGCTAATAGACGGGTCTCGGCCATCACATCATTCTCCTAATGATGTGATCCCATTATCAAATAACAACTCATGTCTATGGTTAGGAAACCTTAACCATCTTTAATCAACGAGCTAGTCTAGTAGAGGCTCACTAGGGACATGGTATTTGTTTATGTATCCACACATGTATTTAAATTTCCGGTCAATACAATTAGCATGAATAATAAACCTTTATCATGATTAAGGAAATATAATAATAACCATTTTATTATTGCATCCAGGGCATATTTCCATTAGTATCCCACTTGCACTAGAGTCAATAATCTAGTTCACATTGTCATGTAATTAACACCCATAGTTCACATCACCATGCGACTAACACCCAAAGAGTTCACTAGAGTCAATAATCTAGTTCACATTACCATGTGATTAACACCCAAAGATTTTACTAGAGTGTGATCATGTTTTGCGTGCGAGAGAGGTTTTGTCAACGCGTCTGCAACATTCAGATATGTGTTTACTTGCAAATGTCTATGTCTACAATGCTCTGCATAGAGCTACTCTAGCTAATTGTTCCCACATTTAATACATATCCAGATTGAGACTCAGAGTCATCTGGATCAGTGTTAAAGCTTGCATCAACGTAACCCTTTATGATGAACCCTTTATCACCTCCATAACAGAGAAACATTTCCTTTGTCCTCTTTAGGCACCTAAGGATAATTTTGACCGCTGCCTAGTGATCCACTCCTCGATCACTATTGTACCCGCTTGCCAAACTCATGGCAAGGCACACAAATGGTCTGGTACACAGCATGGCATACTTTATAGAACATATGGCTGAGGCATAGGGAATGACTTTCATTCTCTCTCTATCTTCTACCGTGGTCAGGCTTTGAGTCTTACTCAACTTCAAAGATCGTCACGAAGATCGGAGGCGCGATCGAGCTGCATCACCCCGGCGTGACAACTACAACGATCGTGCCCTAATGCCTCCACCACAGGATGTCGCGTACGGGTGCCAGCCCTATAACGACAGATGGACACACGGCGGCGTCCGCAGGCCGAGTCCTTCTTGTCCATCAAGAGACACTCGAGACCCGCTGTTCAACGCGAGATCCGTTCTCGCTCAGAACCTGGTTGACAGAGGCTGGGCCCTGCAAGAAGGCCAAGATCATGATGTACCGAGTAGTTTTGTACCATCAGGTCCCGAGTGCTTTAGCTATTACATATGTGCGGCTGAGATTCCCAACAACTTTAGGTAGGCCACAGGGATCAGCAAATTCACTGGCGAGTCCAAGCCTGAGATATGGCTACAAGATTACCGAGTGGCCGTCTAGATCGGCGGCAGCAACGACAATGTGGCCATGAAGCATTTGCCGCTGATGCTAGAAGGCTCCGCTCGGGCTTGGCTTACTCAGCTCCCGCCAGGAAGGATATTCTGTTGGGATGACCTGTCGAGGGTATTTGTCAAGACTTTTGAAGGCACATACAAGAGACCGATTGGCCTAACCGAGCTGCAACATAGCCATGCAAAAGCAAAATGAGACTCTTCAAGAGTTTATTCAGCGGTGGACCACCCTACACAATACGGTGGGGAACATCACTGAGCACTAGGCAATATGTGCGCTCAAGGCCAGAGTTAGATACCGGGAGCTGAACATGAAGTTCGGCCGAACTGAGACCCCGACTCTCAGTCAGGCTATGGAGATAGCCAACCGGTATGCCAATGGTGAAGAGGAAGACCGACTAAGGAGCGGCAAGAGCCGAGTAGGCGACGCGCATCAGCTGGAGAACAAGGGCAAGATGCACAAGCAGAAAGCAGATGCTGGCGGGAGTGCCGAGGCTGTGGCTCTGGCCGGCCAAGGCAAAAAGAGCTCCCAAATGCAGAAGAAAGATTGGAAGGGAAAAAGCAAGTCACCGTGAAGAGCGACATCCTCGACCAACCTTGCTAGATCCATACAAAGAAAGATGAGGAGGGCAATTTGATTTTGCCCAAAGACACCACTCGGGAGTGTCGACTCCTGAAGCAAGAGATGCGACAAGATTCCTCTAGAGACAAGGATGAAGATGACGATGATGAAGCCAAGGGTACTTTCGGGTACCCCAACGTCGAGAACGTCTTGATGATCTTTGCCGACATCGAGAGCAAGAGTCACCTGAAAGTCATCAATCGAGAGGTCAACATGGCAGTTCCGACTGTCACCAAATTTCTCGACTGGGCCAAGACGCCAGTAACCTTCAGTCAGATCACTCGGCCCACATACCGACCTCGGGGCGGCAGGCCTTGGTGGTAGATCCAGTCTTGGGAGAAGTCCAACTGGGCAAAGTCCTAATGGACGGCGGCAGTGGGCTTAATATCATTTACGCTGACACATTGGAGGAAATGGGCATCCTGATGACCCGGCTCAGCAAGAGCAACATGCAATTCCACAGGGTAATCTCTAGGAAGAAGGCCAAATAACTTGGCCAGATTGCCATCGACGTCGTATTCGGCTAGGAGAAGAACTTTCAAAAGGAACGACTAACTTTCAAGGTGGTGGACTTCTGAAGCGCTTATCACGCCATCTTGGGTAGGCCTGCCTACGCATGTTTTATGGCCCGTCCATGTTACATGTATCTTAAGCTTAAGATGCCAGGGCCGAAAGGCATGATCACCATCACAGGAAATCGGAAGTTGGCCGAAGAGTGCCTCCAGAACGACACCCAGATTGTTGATGAGCAGATGGCGATGGCCGAGCTGGACGAATAGAAGAAGGCGGTGGACACAAGCGAGTTGTTGAATTCCAAGAATCCGGCTGTGGAATCTTCTTTCCAGTCGGACGGGGAAACGAAGCCGGTGCACATCCATCCCAAAGACCCGAGCGCTGCCCCGACCAACATCTCCACAACCCTCGACAACAAATAGGAAGTCGAGCTTGTCTAGTTCCTCCGTGAGAACTGTGACATCTTCACATGGAAACCTTCTAACATGTCGGGTGTTCCCAGGGAGCTGGCGGAGCACAGACTACGTGTTGACTTGACGATGAAGCCTGTCAAAGAGCACCTTTGACGATCCTCCATAGAGAAGCACAAGGCGATTGGCAAGGAGATAGCGCGGCTCCTAGCCGCCGAGTTCATTCGAGAGGTGTACCACTCCGAGTGGCTCGCAAACGTTGTCATGGTGCCCAAGAAGAAGAATTCTATCCAAATGAGTATCGATTTTAAGCACATCAATCGGGCCAGCCCGAAAGATTATTTCCCTCTCCCTCGCATAGATTAGATAGTAGATTCTACTGCCAGGTGTGAGCGGTTATCGTTTATGGATGAGTACTCTGGGTACCACCAGATCCATATGTATGGTCCTAATGAAATCAAAACAATGTTCATCACCCTATTCGGGTGTTTTTGCTATATCACCCTTCGGGTTGAAAAATGTTGGGGCCACTTTCTAGCGCATGATCCAAAAGTACGTGTAAAAACAAATCAGTCAGAATGTGGAGGCCTACATGGATGACATCATGGTCAAGTCTAGGAAAGGTTCCGACCTCCTGTCTAACCTCGTCGAGACCTTCGCTAATTTGCGCGCCTTCGGAATCAAACTCAACCCAGCTAAGTGCATATTCGGTGTACCCGCAGGCAAGTTACTCGGTTTCCTCGTTTTCGAACGTGGGGTCGATGCCAATCCCGAGAAGATCAGGGCCATCGTCCGAGTGAAGCAACCAGAGCATCTCCATGACGTACAAAGCCTCATGGGCTGCCTAGCAGCCCTAAGCAGATTCATCTCAAGACTCGGCGAAAAAGCCCTGCCACTTTACTGATTGATGAAGAAGACTGACAGATTCGAGTGGACTCCTGAAGCGCAGGCCGTGTTCCATGAACTCAAAGCCCTGCTTTCCACCCAGCCGGCGCAAGCTGCTCTGTGCAGCAAAGAGCCTTTACTCTTGTACATCGCGGCCACAGGCTGAGTTGTTAGCACAGTCCTCACTTTGGAATGGGAGGAACAATGCAAAACCTTCAAGATCCAACGACCATTCTACTACATCTCCGAGGTCCTGACCCCTAAGCAAAGGTATCTGCATTATCATAAGCTAGTATATGGAATTTACCTGACTTCATAGAAGGTGGCGCATTACTACACTTGGTCACAGTGGTGAGCGATGCCCCTCTGTCTGAGATCATGAGCAACAGAGACGCCCCGGGACTAGTGGCTAAGTGGGCCATCGAGCTCCTTCCGTTTGATATCAAGTTTGAATCTAAGAAAGCCATCAAGTCAGAAGCCTTGGTAGATTTCCTAGCTAAATGGATTGAGCAAGAGCAGCCTGTCCTGAATGTTCCCGAACACTGGACAATGTTCTTCAACGGCTCCAAGATGCTGCACGGCTCCGGGGCCGGAGTGGTCTTGGTGTCTCCTAAGGGCGATCGACTCAGTTATGTGCTTTCGATTCACTTCGACTCCTCCAACAACGAAGCCGAGTACGAAACTCTCATGTATGGGCTACGAATGGCAAATTCTCTGGGAATTCACCGACTGAGGGTTTATGGCGACTCGGATCTAGTGGTGAACCAAGTCATGACCGAATGGGATATCCGCAGCCCTGCGATGACCGGCTATTGCAACGCCATCAGGAAACTGGAAAAACCCTTTGAAGGGTTGGATCTCCATCATGTACCACGACTCAAAAACCAAGCAGCTGACGACCTGGGCAAAATGGGCTCCACTCAGAAGGCAGTACCCAAGAATGTGTTCCTAGAACACTTGCAATCACCCACGATCAAGGAAGATCCTCTTGTGGAAGATCCCCTGCAACCAGTTGGACCTTCCAATCCAACTGAAGTAGACATTCCCACAGTAATTGATTTGGTCCAAGAGATACTAATCATCACTCCTGAGTGGACCGAGCCATAACGGGCATACTTGCTCCGGCAAGAGCTCCCAGAGGATGAAGATGAAGCCCGCTAGATCATCCGCTAATCCAAGGCCTTCACCATCATGGGAGATCAACTGTACAAGAAAAGTACGACTTGAGTCACTCAGCGATGCATACCCCCAGAGGAAGGGCAACAAATACTGCAGGAGATTCACTCGGGAACATGTGGGCATCATGCATCCTCTTGGACCTTGGTTGCCAAAGCATTCAGAGTCGGATTCTATTGGCCCCTAGCTAATGAGGCCGTCCGAGACATAGTGGATCAATGTGTCTGGTGCTAGTTCTATGTGAACCAGCCATACAAGCCGGCTTTCACCCTGAAGACTATCCCCCTCACTTGGTCGTTCGCCGTCTAGGGACTCGACATAGTCGGCCCACTCCGGACTGGGGCGAGTGGCTTCACGCACCTGTTGGTAGTAGTCGACAAGTTCACTAAGTGGATCGAGGCCAAACCCATAAAGAAGCTGGACTCAGCCACTACGATTCAATTCATCAAGGAGATTATCTTCAGATTTGGAGTCCCACACAACATCATCAACGACAACGGGTCTAACTTCAAGTTGGACGAGTTTCGCAAGATCTGTTACGCCCTGGGCACTCGGGTCAACTACGCCTCTATGGCGCACCCGCAGTCTAATGGGCAAGCCGAGAGAGAAAACGAACTCATACACTAAGCATTGAAGCCTCGCCTCATGCGTGACCTAACTCATGCAGCAGGCGCCTGGGTGACCGAGTTACCTCTGGGGATTGCGGACGACCCCAAATCGATCCACCAACTGCGCCCCATTCTATATGGGTGGTCTTGCTGAGTGATCTGCTCCACAACTCTCCCTGAGTGGATCTTTACTCGGAAGTTGAAGCCAAGGAGGCAAGGCAGGATGGCCTAGACCTTTTGGAGGAGGAGCGAGAGCTAGCGCTTATAAGATCAACGTTGTACGAACAAGACTTGCATCGTTACCACGATAGACACGTTAGAGGACGTGCCTTCTAGGAAGGAGACCTGGTCCTCCGAGTGGATCAACAGAAACCTCACAAGCTGGCACCCCCCCGAGAGGGACCATTCGCCCTATCCAAGGTCTTACACAATGGAGCATACAGGTTGTACAACTTTACCAAAGAATAGAAGAGCCCAGAGCTTGGCACGCAGATTTGCTCCACAAGTTTTATACATAGAATAAAATTTCTCCCTTGTAATAGTTAGTCCGAACGAACTTAGATGAATAAAAGTCTCACTTTTTCCCATATATCACCTAGTTCGACCTACGGTCTCACTTCACTCAGGTGAATAATCGCATTCGAAAACTAACACACCTCCAGTGGGTGTAGAGGTGAGAAAGCTTAGATGCGAACCAGTTTTCGCCTAAGTTAAAAAATAATCCGAGTGAGGATCTGCTCCACGCTCAGGGGCTTAGATGCAAACCAGCTTTTTCCTAAGTTCAAAAATAATCCAAGCGGGATCTAATCCACACTCGGGGGCTTAGCTGCAAACCAGCTTTCGCCTAAGTTCAAAAACAATCCGACTGAGGATCTCCTCCACACTCGAGGGCTTAGATACGAACCAGCTTTCGCCTAAGTTCAAAAATAATCTGAGTGGGATCTAATCCACACCCGGGGGCTTAGTTGCGAACCACCTTTCGCCTAAGTTCAAAAATAATCCGTGGGTAATCTAGTTGACACTCAGGGGCTTAGCTGCGAACCAGCTTTCGCCTAAGTTCAAAAGTAATCTGAGTGGATCTAATCCACACTTGGGGGCTTAGCTGTGAACCAGCTTTCGCCTGAGTTAAAAATAATAATTTGAGTGGGATCTAATCCACACTCGGGGGCTTAGCTGCAAACCAACTTCCCCGTAAGTTAAAAAACAATTTGAGTGAGGATCCACTCCACACTCGAGGGCTTAGCCGCGGTCCAGCTTTCAACTAAGTTCCAAAATAGCTGAGTGGGGTCTGCTCCACACTCGTGGGCCTGGATGCGAACCGGCTTTCTCCTAAAAGTCAAACAAAACACGAGAAGCAAATATAAGAGCAAAAGGTTTCAAACCAAAGATTCGATCTATCCAATGTCTCCGAGATAAAACAGGCCCAAGGCTCGGGAAAGTATTTCATTACATCAACCACTCGGCATTCTGGGGCAAATTCACTCAAATGTTTTAAGCCTCAGGCGGAGGGCTAGCTAGGTCGACGAAGGTCTCTAGGCCGATTCGGTCGGCGATGCAAGTGGCGGCTTCAGCGAAGGTCTCCATGAAATCCTCAAACTTGAGGTTCTTCTTGTTCACCACTCTGAGTTCTTCAGCTTCTCTTTGTCCCCATTCTTGCAATGAACGTGGTCGAGTGACAGCGCCACATCAGCACCACTCCGGGTGGCGGAGTTCTTCCACGCCTTCACCCGAGCAAGAACTTTGTTTAGCCCCATCATGATCGACTCCAGGTCCTTATTAGTCTCTTCACCTGGGTGCAACTCCTCATTAATCCGACCTGCTGCACCTGTTGTCTGAGTGATATAGCCCAATGCGTTCTCCAAACGGTCTTCCAACCGGAGGATAGCGTGGGTCGCCTTGTCAGTGATGAGTGACCTGGAAGGGTCCAGATCCCTCTCA
This sequence comes from Triticum timopheevii, assembly GCA_963921465.1. Taxonomy (NCBI): domain Eukaryota; kingdom Viridiplantae; phylum Streptophyta; class Magnoliopsida; order Poales; family Poaceae; genus Triticum; species Triticum timopheevii. The sequence goes on from OY997264.1 coordinate 355,765,308, forward strand.
AGCCTCTCCAGCTCTAGTTCCTTGTTATAACAGTGCTCTACGTCAAGAAGAACAGTCTGTGAGCGGATGGTTGAGAATTTTTTTGCAACATATGGATCTCACTCGGCTGAAGAAGAACTTACTAGCGAGCTTCTCACTGAATTCCTCACAGACCTCCTCGATGTATTTCTCCAGGGCATCCTTCTTGTCGGTCAGCTGCGTGACCTTCTCCTCTAGTTTGACCTTCTCCTGAGTGGATGCACTAATTGTAGCCTTGAGGTCCTTGATCTCCTTCTCCAACTTGCCGACCGAGCCAGCTCTCGTCAGCAAGTTTGGTCTTGTCCTTGGCTTCCTTCTGGGCCAATGCCAGGTCCTTGTCTTTGTTCTCCAGAGCCTGCTTCATGGTTTCTAAAGAAATAGAAGTCCTGAGCCTCATTACGGGTTGGGTATTCTCGCTACGAATATCTGTTGGAGCAAAATGACTTGAATCAAAAGGGAAACAATATGTAGCTACCAGTTGAAGGAAATAACTTACCTCCCAGAGCCTTCTTATCTTTCTTCTTTCTCCAGTCGGGCGCTCTTGAGCTTCTCAGCCTCTAGATCGAGTCTAAGAGATGCCGCCTCCTTCTCCATCATGGCATAGTGGGATCCCATCTCACAAGTCCTCTACAACATGCAAGAAACAATCAGTCAAAAGACTCAAAAGAGAAACCAAAGTAGTAATTCACAAACGTCCGGGAAAGCACTGCTGGAAGGAATAAGTTAGACCAATACCAGATCCTGAGGTACCCTCTGTCTATCGAGTGGGTCGAGCTAGACCAATACCAGATCCTGAAGTATCCTCTGACTACTGAGTGGACTACACACTCGGTCATACCCCCAAGACGGAACAAGCTTGACCAATACCAAATTCTCAAGTACATTATGGTCACTGGGTCAGACAAGCACCCCTAGGAGGAACAAACTTGACCAGTACCAAATACTGAAGTACCCCTGAGCTAACCTCACTCGGCTAGCCCCCGAGTCGGCAATGAAGAAGATAGAGGACAACAACACAAGGTGATCTGCTTCACTCAGCTGACTTCCGAGTCAGTAATAAAGAAAGCTCTACCTATTATCTTGGCAGCACACGAGTGTTGCCGGGCATCTCGAACGCCTAATGATAGTTCTGAGGACTACCACCGGTTGCCTGCAATCGACAGCAGTCCCGGGGACTACACCCAGTGGGTGCACTCAGTGTGCCCCCACTGGAAAGTGACTCCTTGATGGAGCTAAAAAAACTACGAACAGCCTCCAGACGAAACGTCCAAAAGTTCTAAGACTACCGTCGACTGTTCCAGTCAACGGTAGCCTCGGGGACTACACCCAATGGGTGCACTCAGCGTGCCACCACTGGATCATGTCTACTCGGCTACGTGGGGCTAAATTCCAAGTGAACACAAAAGAAAAGCACACGAAAAAGGTTCAAAGACTCCTGCCGACTGACTACAACCGACTGGAGCCTCAAGGACTACACCCAGTGGGTGCACCCAGCATGCCCCCACTGGATCATGAACACCCAGTCACTACTAGGGAAATGCCTAGCAGTAGCACCGGTTTTTGGGCTAGTAGTAGCGCGGGGGACCATGCTACTTCTACGACGCTACATCTAAAGGGAAGCAGTAGCGTTGGTTCACCCGTGCTACTGCTATACCTACTTAGCAGTAGCGCTTATTTAAGACAGCGCTATTGGTAGTTACTAGCAGCGCTGCTCTACCGGTGCTACTATTATTATTATGTATTCTATTTCTTTTTTATTTTATGTCGTATTCATACACCATTATACAAGTTTTCATACAGTAGCAATTTAGAGATTGTTATTAGATCATAATGAGTTATTACATCATTGGGTGAAAGAACCGCGGATTAGTTTCAAGTGGATGGATCCAAAGTGACCAAGTTGGTCACTTTGGATCCATCCACTTGAAACTAATCCGCGGTTCTTTCACCCAATTATATAATAACTCATCATCATCATCATCATCATATCATTAACATCTTATCATCATAATACATCATTGTCATATAACAACTCCTCATCATCATCATTTTCGTCCATGAGACATCATATAACAACTTGGTCACTAGTCATAATAACAACTCATCATCATCATAGTACTCATAACCACAACTCCTCCTCGTCATCATCATCAACTCTAACATATTGTAGCACATGATAACAACTTCTCATCATCATCATAGTATAATCAACACTAACTAATTGTTCTTAATACCTAGGACCTACTCCTCTCTCCTAGGTAAAATACCATAAAATAGATAAACCGGTCCATCTCCATAATGGAGAATGGAGATACACCTATCTCCAACTTGTGGCTTGCACACATTCATTTTGTCTCCAGTTAGTGTGTGCGCATCCATCACTTTGCTCCATTCTTTGATATTGATCCTTCCATCGTTTGAAGAAATCATGTATGCAGTGTGGTAAGCCTTTGAAGGAGTTGGTCATAAGCTAACCATATGCATATCACCTTCAATAAACAACATGTAAGTCACAACCTCCTTCGGGAGCCTATGTTGAAAAACGTAATAGTAACATATATAGTTAGCAATGTAGTTTACTTAAGAAGAATATGTGTAATGAAGTTACCATCATTAACAAAATCTTACCATGTTTTTGGCAATGAAGTTACCATCATGCAATTTATGGACTAGTGGCACATATCCAGTAAAATTTGGAGGATATGGTGATTGGTTTTAAAGGCCTCAACATCATCTATGAATGAGACAAGATAACCTTTCTCCTCACAATTAAGCTGAGAGTCATAGCTGTAGTATGTCCTGTCTACAGCCTTCCGAGTATATTTTGAAGATAAAAAATAAGCTGACAATTATAAATAAATAAGTTTAGTACCGATGAACACCAAATATTTGTAAATTCACAATATAAATTACTTAACTTAACAAATTAGTTTGACAAACTCACATTTAGGCAAAACTGGAGGCATATCCATATCCACCCAGATGTCGATATTATCATTATCATCATCATCTTCTTCGGAGCGAATATCAAATGTTATTTGCATACCTTCGTCAAGTCCATATGCCTTGTACAGAGCGTCCCAATTAGAGCAACCGAAATGGGAGTGATTGAACACATTGTGTAGCTTAACCTGAAACGCATAACCTTGTTAGTTATTAAGTGAGCCCTCCTCGTCTCCTTATTCTCAAAGTCTTTGAAACCGAGCATCTCCAATACATATGGTCTTGCATGGCACGGGATGTACTAATCGAATTGGAAAAAAAATCAAGAAATTACATGTTGAACAAAAGAAGAACAAGTGATGATATTAATTACATGAAATGCTTGTCATTGCGTACTGTACAAAAATCAAAAGTCTCGTCCAGCTTCATGGAGCGAGGCAGACGCGCCATTAATAAGTGGGAGTGAGGTGGGCGGCGGTAAAAGGGCTGGCTCGCCTCCCGGTGAGCCTACGCGGCGGACTGCTTGCATGCCTACCATCATTTCACACAGTTACTAGCACGCCCCATACGGTGAGTGTGTAGCGAACATGTGCATGAATTAGATAGTGCTAGTGATTTTAGTTGCAAAAATTAGATAGTGCTAGTGATTTTTAGCTGCATATTTTGACAAATCGCAGTGTCTCTTGGCTTAGCACCGAAGTCTGTCTTTAATTTGCATACTGTATTCAATCTGAACTGTTTGCGTCGAAGAGATGCACAAATCCTGCGTTGAACATCTCGCATGCTTCTCGGTGAGCCTCTCGGTGAGCCTGTGCACCAGACTGCGCTCACACGCCTCCTGTTCAGTCCAGCAGCTGTCTGCACGGCACCTCCTATGGCCATTAAAACGAAGATATGTGGCGTCACATAAATAGTTAACAGAACGCACACGATTTGAATTATACAAACGTTTGAGATATTAAAGTGGCAGCTATTTTTTTAAAATGCCTTTGTTGGCTGTTATTCGAGTGCGCCTTCTCTCAAAATGGATACGAAAAATATGACAGCATGTCGGGTGCCATTCATGATACCATGCCAAGTTTCATGAATTTTAGACGAGGTTTGGATTTACTAGAATTTAAAAACAAAGTATATCTCAACATTTTGCCGGCAATCAACGGTGCACTGGTGTTTGAAATTCATTCCCATTTCTTGCATGGGACCTAAGATTGCACCCAAGGACACAAATTTGATTTTCCAACCAAATTATATGCACTGGAGCATGCGCATGTAGTTCAAATTTGAATTATGCACATAAAATGCCTAGAAACCCAATTAATGTATAAAAATGTCCAAACGAACCCCAAAAAAATCCAAAATTTACCACAACACTCCTATTGTTCTATGTTGACCCTAGAATTTTTTTGAAAACAATAAGAGGCAGCGGATATCGTTTCATCCCCAAAGGTGGGACGTTCCCTACCGAAACCATCAAGCTTATTGTGAGAAGCTCTGGTTCGTGAGAAACTTATAACCCAACCACCCCAAAATGGGACAAAAAATTTACCACGGCATGTTGATGCCGCTCCATGATAGCATACCAAGTTTCATGAATTTCATACGAGTTTTGGACTTACTAGAATTCAAAATCCAGGTATCTCAATGTTCGCGACCGAGTGATAGTGGCAGGATGTTTGACATTCATTCCCATTTCTTGCATGGGACCTAAGCATGCAACCAAGGACACAGATTTGAATTTTCAATCAGTTATATGCATTAGAGCATGTGCATGTAGTTCAAATTTGAATTATGCACATAAATGCATTGAAAACTTAATTAATGCATAGAAATGTCCAAACGAACCCCGAAAAATCCCAAAAATTGACACAACACTCCTATTGTTCTATGTTGACACGAGCAATTTTTTGAAAGCAATAAGAGGCAATGGATATCACTTCATCCCCAAAGTTGGGACGTTCCCTACCGAAACCATCATGCTTGTTGTGAGAAGCTCTGGTTTGTGAGAAGTATATCTCCAAACCTACCCCAAATGGGACAAAAAAATTACCATGGCATGTTGATGCCGCTCCATGATAGCATGCCAAGTTTCATGAATTTCAAACGAGCTTTGGATTTACTAGAATTTAAAAACCAGGTATCTCAATGTTTGCGGCCGAGTGATGGTGGCAGGGTGTTTGACATTCATTACCATTTCTTGCATGGGAACTAACCATGCAACCAAGGACACAGGTTTGAAGTTTCAACTAGTTTATATGCATTCGAGCATGTGCCTGTAGTTCAAATTTGAATTATGCACATGAATGCATAGAAAACTCAGTTAATGTATAAAAATGTTCAAGCGACACCCAAAAATCCCAATAATTGACACAACACTCGTGTTGTTCTATGTTGACACGAGAAACATTTTGAAAGTAAGAAGAGGCAACAGATATTGTTTCGTCCCCCATGGTGGCACGTACCCTACCAAAACCATTAGACTTGTTGTGAGAGAAGCTCTGATTTGCAGAAGCATATACCCACACCTGCCCCAAATGGGACAATATTTTTACCACGGCATGCCGCTGCCATTCCATGACACCATGTCAAGTTTCATGAATTTCAGATGAGTTTTTGATTTACTAGAATTTCAAAACCATGCATATCAATGTTAGCGGCCGAGCGACAGTGTCAAGGTGTTTGACATTCGTTCTCATTTCTTGCATGTGACCTATTCTTGCAACCAAGGACAAACATTTGATTTTGCAACCCGTTTTTATGGACCGGAGCATGTGCATGTAGTTCAATTTTTAATTATGCACATAAATGCCTAGAAAACTCAACTAACGTATAAAAATGTCCAAACAATCCCCGAAAAATCCAAAATTTAACATGACACTCCTATTGTTCTATGTTGACACCAGGAAAAAAATTGAAAGGAAGAAGAGGCCATGAATATCGTTTTGTCCACAAAGGTGACACGTTTGCCTAACGGAACCATGAGTCTTTCTTGTGAGAAGCTCTGGTTTGTGAGAAGCTTATACCACAACCTGCCCCAAATGGGACAATATTTTTTACCCCAGTATGTTGATGCCATTCCATGATAGCATGCCAAGGTTCATGAATTTCAGATGGGTTTTGGATTTACTAGAATTACAAAAGTAAGTACCTCAACATTTGCCAGAGAGCCACAGTGATGTGGTGTTCGAAATTCATCTCCATTTCTTGCATGGGACATAAGCATAAACCCATGGACACATATATGATTTTACAACCCATGTTGGTGCACTGGAGCATGTGCTTTAATTTTGAATTGTGCACCTGAAATGGCTAGAAAACCAATTTAATGTATAAAATTTCCAAACGAACCCTGAATAATTCCAATTTTTTTACGACACACATATAGTTGCATGTTCACTGTAGATAAAAGGTCTAGCAATTCAAACACCATCCATTGCCGTTGTGACCTCATTATGTAATTCAAATCAAGACGAAAAATCAAGTAGATCCCACACAGTTTGTTATCACCAACTGTGTGAGATGTAGCACAAAATATGTTGGAGTACCGTCGGAGTATAGTACGCATACGGCTTACGCGAGCAGGTGCGACGGCTACAGTCCACAACCCGCTCTAAATAAGGGACCGTGTCTGATGACACTTTGCATGCTAGTTTTTTCGCTGAAGCGATTCCAAGTTTTTGGCTTCCGCGGAAATATCTACCTCCCCGCCCCCTCCCCCTTACCAAAAGCCACATTTTCAATATTCCCGCCTTTCTTTCCAAGTTGAAACCTTCACTCCTTGCTTGCAGGGCCACCTCCTTGCCGGCGACCCTCCTTCAAGCTGCTCAGCCTCTCCTATCCAGGCAGGTAATCCACACCCGACCCCCATCCTCCTCCTCCTTCCACATCCCACATGCACTGACCGCCGGCGTGACACCTTCCACCCAAATCACCGACCCTCCACCAAACAAGCACCGCCCTAAGCCATGGTGCACACAGTATAGCCAGGATCTCAAGGAGCATTTGCAGCGGAGAGGCAAATCACGGCCGCGCGCGTGGATGAGATTGCGATGGCTGCCATTCGTGCCGACCCCCAGATCTTGGAGGAGCACCTCACCGTGGAGGCCACCATCGATGCCTCGCACGCCATGCCGCGGTGCGGTTGGCTGCTTTAAACAATAGTTTGTTGCATTTTCTCGAGGCCACCCTCGGTGCCTTCGACAAAGACTACGAGGTGTTTTCTCAGCATGCACGTTCTTACCTTATCTCGAGAGCCAGTAGGTTGGTGCCCGGAGCGGCTCAGGAAACTGACCACTACGACGAGGGCACCCACGATGCGGAGGCTCGCCCTCTTACATGTCCAAGGATCCAATCGTCATCGATATCTCCGACAATGAGGAGTAGCTTGTCTTATTAGCTCACTATAAGGACCCATGTTCAGTTTGCTAGCTATTGCCTTTCCTTAACAAATTCTAGTGAATTTTTCTATCTATTTTTACCATGCAATCTTCTGCTCTCGTGTATATTTTCTATATGTCGTGCAATGTGGTGTTCAGTTAACTGTTTGGTTCAATTCTGCAAATGATGTTCAATTCTTCAGGGTGCAATTTTCCAAGTTGTCAAGCATGTTTGGTTTGGTTAACTGTCTGATCTTCTATTAGGAGTGTGTTATATTGTGTAATGTGGTGCTCAGTTAACATTTGGTTCATTTGTTGTGGTGTTTAGTTAACTTTTTGGTTTAATTCTGCAATGTGATGTTCAATTGTTGTGGGTGCACTCTGTTATTGTATACCATGTGATAAATCAAATTTGGCTGTACTAAATACATGAGAAACAAATACAAGTGCTATTTTTCCAAGTTGTCAAGCATGCTTGGTTTGGTTAACTTTCTGATCTTCTATTAGGAGTATGTTATATTGTGCAATGCGGTGCTCAGTTAACGTTTGGTTCATTTGTTATGGTGTTTAGTTAACTGCTTGGTTCAATTCTACAATGCGATGTTCAATTGTTGTGGGTGCATTCTTTTATTATATACCATGTGAGAAATAAATTAAATTTGGTTGTACTAAATACATGAGAAACAAATACAATTGCTATATTTCCAAGTTGTTAAGCATGCTTGGTTTGCTTAACTCTCTGATCTTCTATTAGGAGTATGTTATATTGTGCAATGTGGTGCTCAGTTAACATTTGGTTCATTTGTTGTGGTGTTTAGTTAAATGCTTGGTTCAATTCTTCAATGCGATGTTCAATTGTTGTGGCTGCATTCTGTTATTGTATACCATGTGAGAAATAAATTGAATGTGATTGTACTAAATACATGAGAAACAAATACAATTTCTATATTTCCAAGTTGTTAAGAATGCTTGGTTTGGTTAACTGTCTAATCTTCTATTAGGAGTATGTTTGTGCAATGTGGTGCTCAGTTAACATTTGGTTCATTTGTTGTGGTGTGTACTTAACTGCTTGGTTCAATTCGGCAATGCGGTGTCCAATTGTCGTAGGTAGATATTTGTATTATTGTGCGTCTGAGGAATAAATCTAATTTGGCTGCACTTAATACATGAGAAACATATACAAGTGCTATATTTCATAGTTCTTTTGGATAAATGGGTTTTCCATGTGGCTTGAATTAATCTGATGAATCTGCAATGTGCTTATTTTTCATCAACATATTTTACTGATAGCATGCGAACCTTACTTAACCTGATGACTAACTACCTTATATGTGTTGAACGGAAACAATGGGAAGCACTGAGGTTTACAATCGAGGTTAGCACGTGCATGGTCCATTGTCAAATATTACATTATTTCACAATTGCAGGAACCATTCTAATATTTAGGTTTTTAACAATTTGGTCTTGCACATGTAGGTCCTGCTGCCAGAGGTTTTGACCCACTGTTCGCCCTTTTTGCATATGGGGAAATGAGTTGTCCATGAATATCAATCAAGTTAAGAAACTCAGAACGATTGTTAGGATAAAGAAATTAGCGGCAAAAAACAACAAAATCTTTGTCTACACAATGAAGTAGACATCAGTTTACTACAAGATGGTACTAACTATTATACCTTGCCTTTTTTCATTCCTTTGCCCCATTACCAATATAGAGAAGATATTTATGCGCATCATTGTTTTGAGGCCTTTCCAAAGCAGTTCACTAATGATTACCTCTCAAACCACCTCTATTGTTAGGAGGCGAGGAAAGTTTTCATACAACACCCATGGTTCAATATTGAAGTGTTCCTGAAGAGGACGAAGGATGGACGGTCAATTATCCATAGGCACTGGCCTAAAATTGCAAAGACCTTCAACATGAATGAAGGCTCAATATTCGCCTTCCGCTTTAGCAATTTTCCAGATGAGATGCATCTGTCTATGTACTGTCTATGATGCTAATTTCAAAAGGTTCTAGATGTTGCATGTGAAACTTGGTGCTGGTGTAGTTGTGTAATGGGGTAGCTGAGTGCTGAAGCTATATCATGTTGTACTCGGATGTATTTCAATTATGAAATCCTGCTTCCTTAATATGGAAATGAAATATATTATGTGCTTAATATGAATGTCAATTAGATTAATAAATGGATTATTAATAATAGGTTAATTAGCCTGCTAATTGGCCAAGTAGCCTGCTAATTGGGTTTTCCTATTACAATCGGTTATTGAGAAAACACCGTGGGTGGTGACCTCAGGGAAGGCACATAGTTTCTAGGAATAAACCGTGTTGGATCAATGAACAATCACACATGACATTCTCTTGAAAACTGTTTGCGTTAAGCCACCTTGCGCAAACGTTTTCCTTGGAGCGACTGTGTGGGATGTATATACGAACGGAAACGTTTAGCGGGGACTGACTGTGTGGGATGTACTTACGACTGGAAACATTTTCGCCTATATAATTGTATTTTTAGCACTACTGTACGTATAACCGTATTTGGTCGCTCGCCGATCGCACACAACCTCAATTTGCCGAGCGTGTGTGCCAGGAGGGCATATCCCCGACGGTTTCTGGGTCGTTTGGGAAGGACCCCCCCTACCGCAGTCACTCACTAGGTGACGGTTCCAAACACCATCGTGAAAAGGGGTTAAAACCGTTTGTATAGCACCTCGCTATACCAGTGGGAGGATGGGAGGAGGCGTGGGAGGAGGGCTGCTTGAGGAGGGCTTGGCCGGAGGAGGAGGGAGGAGGGCTTGGCCAGAGGAGGAGGAAGGAGAGGGCAGTGGGAGGAGGAGGGAGAGGAGGGAGGAGGGCATACCGAGGAAGGAGGAGGGAGGACGAGGCGGGAATGCGGTGGAGACGGCAATGCGGTGGCGGCGAAGGCAGAGTGAGGCAGCGGGGAGTGAGGGAAGGAAGAAGATGGTTGGGCGCGGGGGAGGAATTTGGGGATAAGTCACCCATAGCAGTAGCGCTGGGCGAGGGAGAGCACTACTACTAAGCCCAATAGCAGTAGCGTTGGTGGATGACCAGCACTACTACTATGGACAGCCCGGCTAGTCGCGTTGGGACCACTTAGCAGTAGCGCTGCCTCGCAGCCCGACGCTACTGCTACCTTTTGACCTGTAGTGCCAGTTGATGACGCGCGCTCCTACTACTTAGCAGTAGTGCGCTAAATAAACCGGCGCTACTGCTAATATTCTATCTATAAGCATTCTCCTATTAGTGAGTGGGTGTGCCCTGTGCAAACCCCCTGACAGGAATTCTACCAAGAGAAAAAAATCGACTGGGAGATATACTCACAATGGTACTTACTCGAGAATTGGTCCACGGCGCCGTGCTAGCATTGTAAGCCTCCTTCAACCGGTCGCACATCAGCCCCACTTGGATCAGAGCCTCCTTGCTTGCCCCCACCTGATCCTCAGGGACGTGGTACAGGGGGAAGGAAGTAGCTGGAGCCGACGAAGTTGTACGAGTTGGCCTCGGGATTGGAATCACCACCGTTCCACTCGGAGGTGCTTGGGTGGACCCTCCAGGTGGCACCACCACTGACGAATAGGTCGAACCACCCTGAGCCAGAGGACTCGGCCTCGCGGTCTTGGCGGCGACCTTCACTAGAGAAACACGGGTCATCTGGCGAGGAGAGGCGTCTGGCATTGGCGTGTCAGCACTCGGTACTCCCTCCCTGATGGCAACCGGATTCAGCGGGTCAACCCTCTCTTTGTCGTCTAGCTGTATAATCTCAGGTGGAGCTGCATAAACCAAGGAAATCATCAAATTCCAGTCGGAGAAGGCATAACCATATGAGTCAATCAATACAACATATATACCTTTGGAGGTGGCGGCGTCCGCCGCGTCAGCCTCACTCGGGCCTGGCTTGCGGACATGCGGGTCTACTGAAGTTGTCGAGGTGTCGTTATTGCAAGGACCAAACATCACTCGGTCAGCAACCGAATCAATTCAAGAACGAACAAGGAGTTGGAGTGGGCGAAAAGGGGATCTGAGGGCTGGACCGTTCCCCCCGAACCTTTTATAACTCCAGACAAAATCCTCAGCAAAATCTCCCACCATGAATCCCCGGTTCGGCGGCCCACACGGCATGGCTTAGCACAGGAAATGCACAACACATGGGGGGGATCATGCGCACTAATCAAGGAGCCATGCCCCCCCCCCACTTTCCCACTAACGCACGACGTTACCGCTTCAGCGCACGAACACGTGAATTCAAATCCCAAGATTTTTGGGACAAATCAATCCGATAGATTACCAGCGATTCCTTTCCTAAAGGACGCACGTCGGTCCGACTGACCATCCTCCATGGGGACCCGTGCACTCGGCCACGTTAAACACCCGACTGAAGTCTTCCTCGGGATCATTATGTGTCGAGCTTGACGCCCCACTGTGGCTTCACTTGGCCCTCTTTGTAGGCTCCAAGGCGCATGACTCGTAAACCTAGACTCGTAGAAGGCATGCGCTAGCATTCCCCTGGGATAAGTAGTGGCATCTCTCCGGAGAGTCAGACCACACTCCGGCGTCGCCACTCAAGTTGTAATGGCATGCCCTCACTCGAGCCCCTAGTCTATCTCCTCCGAGAGACAAAATGAATGCCACCGGTTTTTTCTCGATGATCATCAACACCCGGTCATCTGGGTAAACCTAAAGTCCAGAATCCATTGTGCTTTCGTCTAAGGAACAACAAATCATGCTTCGAAAACATATTTCAAGTGCCCCTGCAGCACTCGGACTCAACCGAAAGGTCAATTTGTTTGTTTTACAAAATCCCAACCGATTCGGGGGCTAATGATGTGGTCACCTATTACAGGTAGGGTCAAGGACCCATCATTTGGGACCTACATAGGGCCCATTACCATCATAGGTAGGTCTCTGGACCGTGTCGACATTTGGGTGCATACATCAGGAGGTTCACTCGGACGGTTCTGCGGCATTCGGACGATCACGCATCACTCGGCGGAAGGACCACCACTAGGATGCAGAGGACAAGAGGACGTAGTGGGAGCTGCAACAGTCGAGGAATCCTAAGTCATCCACTAAATAGAGTTATAGCTAGCATTACCTGTAACTGCTATAGTAGAGGCTCATTACACTAGTAATTGTCTCATTCAATGACATTAATTGCCTTGGCGGCGTGGGAGACATGGGGCTGCAGCGCACTCCATATAAGCCGCACCCCTCGCCATAGCTAGGCAGGTTCAATCTATCTGTAACTATACCCATCAAATCGAAGCAAGCCTCGGGGCACAAGACGTAGGGCTTTTACCTCCACCGAGTGAGGGGCCTAAACTTGTTAAACACCGAGTGTTACACCTGCACCATAGCTAGTCTCTGCCCCTTATTCGTACCCCTACTACTCATTGTCAGGATAGTAACCCCAACATATGGTGCCCTCCATGTCGCACAAACGTGAGGGATCCCCGCTTTAGGGTGTTGCAATACTTTCATGATTCACTTATGGTGAGTGGCGTGAGTGACAAAATACACAGACCCGAGTAAGTGGGTTGTTACATATGGGAGTAAAGAGGACTTGATACTTAATGCCATGGTTGGGTTTTACCTTAATGATCTTTAGTAGTTGCGAATGCTTGCTAGAGATCCAATCATAAGTGCATATGATCCAACTAGAGAAAGTATGTTAGCTCATGCCTCTCCCTCATATAAAATTGCAATATTGATCACCGGTCTAGTTATCGATCACCTAGAGACAAATGACTTTCCTGTGTGATAAAAGCTATCTACTTTTATTATCTTGCAATTTATTCTTAGTTTTATTCTTGCAAAGTACTTCTAGTTTTATTCTTGTTCTAGGTAAAGCAAACGGTAAAGTGTGCATAGAGTTTTTATCGGTGGTTGATAGAACTTGAGGGAATATTTGTTCTACCTTTAGCTCCTCACTGGGTTCGACACTCTTATTTATTGAAAAATACTACAAAGAATCCCCTATACTTGTGGGTTATTAGTGAGGGAGATAAGGAGATATGCCAGGCCCAAGGGGATTGAAGGCAGCCGCTAGGGATTTTTGTTCCCCTCGATCAGATCTGCACTTTTGCACTTCGACCCATCTACTTCTCTTCCTACTTGACAAGTTGATCCCTCCATTCTTTCTTTCTTGCCCTTGTCTTGTTTTCTTCGGCCTCTTAGTCAGACTCTCGAGGTTTATAGTGCCATGTCGCACTTTTCTACAAAATAAACAAGTAACGAGTAAATGATCTTTTTATATGATTTTCATCCAAATACGCAATAATTCATAGCTAGAACTGATGGTCAGATCATAACAAATGGTATATTCGTGTGACAAATTATGAATACGAAATGTGTGTATCATTTAACCATACAATACAAAAAAGGTTTAGTAACAAAGTGGTAGATGAATTATCCAGGAAATTTTCTCCGTGTCTCAAGACATTCTTGCTTGGGCCCAAGAGATTGCAGAAAGGTATACCCATGATGAATTTTCCAGACCACTAGTGTAGAAGTTAATAGCACAAACACGAGAAAGGGCACTGAGTATACTTTTTTTGCTGGCATCATTAGATAAAAAGGAACCATAGCAGTGGACAACAACACTAAGATGAGAAACAAACTACTTGCAACATTACATTCTTCTCTCATTGGAGGTTACTCTGGCATGAGAGCCACTTATATGTGGGTCAAGCATATGGTTTTTTGGCCAAGTCTTAAGCATGACACTGAACAATTGGTTGCTCATTGCCACACTTGATAGAGATCTAAGCATCAGAACTGCCCAAGACCAAGTCTACTAGACCCTCTGTCCATCCCTGACATGGCATGGACACACATATCCATGCATATCATTGAGGAATTGCCCAATTCACAAGAAAAGGCAGTTGTCCTAGTAATGGTAGACAAGTTCACCGTAATTTAGTTTCCACTGTATAAAGTTTAAAGAGAACGTGGCTACACATGTTCATGCATTTTAATGTGTTTCGCTCCGAAACCACAATGGGATGGTGCATGCATCCGCCTGCTTCGAGGTACTTCCTCCATCCAGGTTTATTAGGATCCTTGTATTTTGGGTCCAACTTTGACAAAAAGAAAAACCTAAAGTATATGATACAAAAATTACAACCCATCTAACTTAATGTAAGCCATTTTTGGAGTTCAAAATTAAAATGTAAAATCATCTTACATTAAGGTATAGAGGGGGTATATTGTTAGAATTATATTTGAAAGAGGCTTTCATGGTATAATTTTTGTGACATATGGTTTACAATTAGCTAGTTATTCTCATAGTCAAACATTGAAATAAAAGGGTGTCTAATAATCCAACACGAAGGGAGTACCTGCGCACGGGAAAAATGCTCTACTTGGTTAAACGGCAAACCAGGTGCATGTTTTCATGATATAGAAATATGTTCTTGCGAATGATTTTGATTTTAGAATTTTTTTCAAAATACTCTTTTATATAACAAATTCGGAAAATATATGACATAATTCATAAATTTCACTTCTATTACCCTGTCAGTCATGTCTGGAACGAAGGGGACTCTTCGTTCTTGCATAAGCAAAGAGGACCTCTTCATCCAGCGCGAGGCCGAAGAGGCTCTCTTCATCCAGTGTGATTTGACGATCGCTTTTTGCTCGCCTATGGGCCATAGACCAGTCGGTATGGACCGACGAGATGTCTTCGGTCGGGAGTGGGAGATGATCTTCGGCTGCATGAAGTCCGAACAGGCAGTCTTTGTCCACCACTCGTATGAAGAGTTCTGGATAAGGGAGTCAGGATCGTGTTCTTCCTCCAGACCTGCTCAGTCCTCATTCTCTTTCTTTCCTTCGCAAATTTCACTGGATCTACCTCCATTTTGTGCCCTCGACACTACCACTGACCAAAGCCCTCGACACTACAACTGACCAAATAGTAGAGGAGTGTTATTCCCGGTGGACAAGACTTAGATCCATCCATGGGGTAGAGGGTGAGGGCATGGAGGAGTAGAGGAGGAGCTCAGTTGGGGGGATCTGAGATGGAGGAGGAGGAGGGGCTCAGTCGAGGGGGATGTTACCTGAAGTAGTTTCCTTGGCATAGAATTATCAGCGGAATCATCATCAGTATCGCCGCCCTTGATGATGCTGCAATCTTACTTGATCTACCGCTCTTTGAGCTTGCACAACACTTGGATGTGTTGTGAGCTCTGTTGCTTGGCATAAAGTCATAATTGTCTCTCTTTACTTTCTTAGAGCTACTGCCGCCCTTCTCTGATGCAACTTGACCCTTCTATCTATTCTGAGCTCATTTGCTTGGCATATAGTCATCACTGTCTTCACCACTTTCTTTGAGCTTGTGCCACCCCTCGCCGACGCAACAATCTACCTCGGTCTCACCTTAGGTAAGGGCCCCAAATAACGTTCATCCTTCCAAAGTTGAAGATATCCCTGCTTAGCTAGGGTACCTTTGGAAATTACAAACAATAATAAAACAAGACTAGATCGATGAACATATGGTCTAACTAGGTGCAGTCCGAAATATCAATTACCTTAACGTAGTCCTCATATTGCTTCCGCGAAAAAGTTACTTGTCGATAGTTAGGAAGAAAAGGTACCGAGTAATGCCCGCATGCATATATTTGCATTCAACAATCCTATCCAACCTTCCAGGAAACAATTAAAGTTCTTGTAAAATTTCCTCTAGATTCCTTTCCGGGAGCTTCTCCGGAAGCCCGGGCTTGGAAAAACATCTACCCAACTCCGTCAGGTGGCTATTACTGCTAACTAATTCTTCAAAATGCACACATCCCCTACCAGGACTCTGCATTCTTGCATCATTGCACAAAATAAAATCGGACATCATTGAAGTAAAATTGTGGGAGTTGTCACCCTTACGTGACTGGATAAATGGCTAAGGAAAGATGTCGAAGACAACATGGAGGGGGGTTTATGGAATTAGGGTAAGGGGTTGGCGGAATAATTAGACGGGGACGATGGCGGGAAATTTGAGCGGGAACAATGGCAGGAAAGGGTTGCAGGGGAAAACGAGCGAGGACACTAAATTAATTAAGGGCGGGATAGGAAAGTGCAAAGAAAGAAAGAAAAGGACCTTTCATCCATGCTAAGAACAAATAAGACTTTTCGTCCCGAAGAGGAACGACATGCAACTTTGTTCGACAGTTTATGTGAAGAGGTAAGCCCCAAAACATTCTTCGGCCTCTTCATCCTAGCCATAGACGAAGACTCCTCTTGGGCTCCGAAGCGGCAGTTTTCAGCCCAGCTAAGAACGAAGAGTGCAATTCAACCCTCGCGTGGATGAAGACAACCTCTTTGGCCTGGGCGAGAACGAAGAGTACATCTTTGATTAACATGAGGCCGATGGGGTGACAGAAGTGAAATTTAAGAATTATGTCATATATTTTTGGAATTTGTTATGGAAAATATTATTAAAAATTTCCGGATTCTACAGCTCTCCCTAGGTGTAACGCCCCGGATTCCATGCGCCAGGTGTCTGCCAGTTATTCGCCGTTGTTTCCATGTCATTTGCTTGCGTGTTGCACTTTGCCATGTCATCATATGCATTTCATATCATGTCATCATGTGCATTTCATTTTGCATACGTGTTTGTCTCATGCATCCGAGCATTTTCCCCGTTGCCCGTTTTGCAATCCGGCGCTCCTATGTCCTCCGGCGTTCTCCTTTGGTCTCTCGTTGTGAGCGGGTATTATACTTTCTCGGAATGGCCTGAGGTTTGCCAAGCGGCCTTGGTATATCACCGGTAGACCGCCTGTCAAGTTTCGTGCCATTTGGAGGTCGTTTGGTACTCCAACGGTTAACCGGGTAACCGTAAAGCCTCTTTTGTGTGCAGCCCAACACCCCTTCCAAAGTGGCCCAAAACCCATCTAAGTCTCTTCCATCCTCTCGGTCGTTCGATCACGATCGCGTGGCCGAAAACCGCTCCTCATTTGGAGTCTCCTAGCGCCCTCTACCTATAAATATGCCTTCCCCTTCCAAATTCGCGGTCAAATCCCCCCAAACCCTAGCCCCGCTCCCTCTCCGCCGCCGGACATGTCCGGACGGAGCCGGACACGTCCGCGCCGCCGCTCCCGCCGAATTGCAGTGCGCCACGTGGCCCCGCCGCCGTCCCTCCGCGCCGCGGCCCGCCCGAGCCCATGCGGGGCCCGCGCGGCCCGCGCGCCGCCGCCGCCGCCCGCGCGCCCCGCCGCCCCGCGCCGGCGCCCGCCGACGTCCGCCGCGCCTCCCACGCCGCCGCTCACCGGCGTTCCCCGCCGGAGCAGTGAGCCGCCCGCCGCCGCAGCCCGCAGGCCCCCGCGAGCGCCCGAGCCAGGGGCTCGTCCCGCGCGCCCAAGCTCCTCCCCAGCGCCGCCGTTGGCCGTCGTCCGCCACCGCGCCCTCCGGCGACTCCCGCGCCCGTCCTCGCCACGCCAGCTCGCCGGCTCCGCCGCCCGCCCGCGCGCACGCATCTCCGGCCTCCTCCCCGACCGGATCCGGTCGTCCCCGACCTCCCCGGCCTCATCCCGGCCTCCTCCCCGAGCTCCGGCCATCTTCCCTATCTTCTCCGGCGGAGATCCGGCGAGATCCGCCGCCGCCTCGACATCCGTGCCACGGTCAACCGTTTCCCCGAGGTGAGATTTTCTGCTAAGTTCCCGAAATCCTTGACATAATCATGCCATGTTCATCGCATTGTATCTCTGCATCGGTAGCCCCGTTTCGTGCGTGTAATATGTCAAATTGTTCGTCTCAACGAGTACTTAATTTCATTCCATTGCATCATTTTCATTTGAGCTCATCTTGATGCCCGAAATGCTGTTGGAAGAGTGCATGTTGATGTTAATCTGCTGAAACTGTTATAACATGCTCATTTGTCATTTTTGCCATGATTGATGTGTGCATCCTATGAGGTTGATGTCTTCATGTGTTTTGATCTATGCCATGCCATCTTTACAGAGGTGCTTACCATGTATTTTTGTGATCAATGTGGTGACTAGCACAAGCATGCAAACTAGGCTTCGTGATATTGCTGATTTTGGTCCCTGTTCTGCTGTTATTTTGATGCCATATAAACTTGATGCTACAGAGAGATCCATGATTATTTTGAGATACTTCAGTAAGGGTGTTTTGAACATATGGTTATTGTCTATCCAGCCATGCCCTTGTTTGCAATTATGGAGTAGCCTAGCATGTCATTTGAGTGCTCTACTTTTGCTTCAAAATGTTTCCTGGCAGATTGTTTACATGTTATTCAATTTGGCCAAGGTTGCTATATTTGATACTTGCATGCTATGGACTTGTTCTTGACTTGGTTTGTTTCACAAACATGTCTTCTTGATGATGATATGCTTATCTTGTCATGCAATGACTTGTGGTGAGTGATTCAAGCTTGTTAAGTAGGGTTCATGATGTTGCTGTTTTGCTAGGCTGAATCTGTTATTTCGTGATGCTATATAAACATGTGACTACTAATCACTTTATGCATAATCTGGAGATGTTCTATAAACATGTTTTGATCTACATGTTATGCCCTATCCATCCATGCCCCTGGTTGCATTTATAGCTTACTGTAGCTTGTTTATTTCTTGCTCCAAAGTTGCTTGAAAATGTTGCTATCAGCCTGTTAACATTAAGTTCACTAGTTCCCATGTGTTTTGCTAGTGTTCCATGCACCCTATGACCTTTCTCTTGCCATGCTTAACTTCACAAACATGCTTTATTACTGTTGGGTGCCTTGCCATGCCATGTATTGCTCTGTAGTGAGTGGTTCAAGCTCACCAACATGCCTACTTGTTGTTGTTCCTGCCATGTTGAAATCTGTAATATAACTTGCCATGTTTACATGGGCGCCATCATATTTTCTATGCCTTTTTGGCTCATGGTCAGTAAGGGTCTTTTGATCTATGCTTTTAGTAGAATCATGCCATGCCTTTGTTTGCCATGATAAGTTCCTGTAACATGCTGTTTGATAGCTCTAAACATTGCAACCTGATGTTATTTCTGCTATAGTCTGAAACTGTTATTATTTGCAATATTTCCATGTCTTTTTGAGCATGTTCTAGTTGTTTCTGGAGATAGCTCAGTGTTCATGTTTTGTTGTCCTTTACCTGTACATCATGCTCATGCCTTTTATTCTTATGTTGGGGTGCTGTAGCTTGTTGTTTTGATGCTTGTAAGATGCCTAGTTGCTGTTATGGACATATTGTTGTTATGACTTGTATAGAGTGTATGTGTTGCACCGTTGCTCCGTTTTGAGTTTGCTCTATATGAAACTTTTTTGATTTTGCATGTAGCTTCATATTATCATGTTGCATCCTTGTTTTGGTGTGTTTGCTTGATGTTTGGGTGCATTTTGCATCAATGCCATGTTTAAGTTGTTTTGCTCATATCTTCTAGACCGTAGCTCCGAATCTAATGAATTTTATATGTAACTTGACTAGAATTTCATGTAGATCATCTTGGTGCATCTTAACTTGCTGTTTAACAACTTGAACATAAGTTTTATTCAGTTCTGGACCAATTTCGAAATTTGCATATGAGGACTTACCGGAATTGTTATATGTTGTTTCCGGCCTCATTTAAACTTGCCTTGATGTGTTGTTCTTGTTTGCATCATCTCTTGCCATGAGTAGCCTCATCTAGCTTTCTCATGCATCATGCTTGTTTTGCATCATGTCTTGTCTATGTGTGGTGTGTTTACCATGTTGTGTGCTTCTTCTCGATAGTTCCTGTTTTGTTACGATCGTGAGGATTCGTTTGTCTACGCTTGGTTCGTCTTCGTGGCTTCATCCGTTCGTCTTCTTCATGGACTCGTTCTTATTCCTTGCGGGATTTCAGGCAAGATGACCGTCACCTTGGATCTCACTACTATCATTGCTATGCTAGTTGCTTCGTTCTATCGCTATGCTGCGTTACCTATCATATGCTCTTCAAGCCTCCCAAATTGCCATGAACCTCTAACCTTTGACACCATTCCTAGCAAACCATTGCTTGGCTATGTTACCGCTCTGCTCAGCCCCTCTTATAGCGTTGCTAGCTGCAGGTGAAGTTGAAGATTGCTCCATGGTGGACAGGGTTATGTTGGGATATCACAATATCTCTTATATTATTAATGCATCTATATATTTGGTAAAGGGTGGAAGGCTCGGCCTTATGCCTGGTGTTTTGTTCCACTCTTGCCGCCCTAGTTTCCGTCATACCGGTGTTATGTTCCCGGATTTTGCGTTCCTAACGCGGTCGGGTGATTTATGGGACCCCCTTGACAGTTCGCTTTGAATAAAACTCCTCCAGCAAGGCCCAACTTTGGTTTTACCATTTGCCTCACCTATTACCCTTTTTCCCTTGGGAGTCGCGCATCCCAAGGGTCATCTTTATTTTAGCCCCCCCGGGCCAATGCTTGTCTAAGTGTTGGTCCAAACTAGAGCCACTTGCAGCGCCACATCGGGGAAACTTGAGGGCTGGTTCTAGTTGTACGTAGTGCTCATCCGGTCGTGGCCTGAGACGAGATACGCGCAGCTACTATCAGGATGTCGGCACGTCGGGAGGTCTTGCTGGTCTTGTTTTACCATTGTCGAAATGTCTTGTAAACCGGGATTCCGAGTCTGATCGGGTCTTCCTGGGAGAAGGTCTATTCCTTCGTTGATCGCGAGAGCTTGTCATGGGCTAAGTTGGGACACCCCTGCAGGGTTTAAACTTTCGAGAGCCCTGCCCGTGGTTATATGGCAGATGGGAATTTGTTAATGTCCGGTTGTAGATAACTTGACACCAGATCCGAATTAAAACGCATCAACCGCGTGTGTAGCCGTGATGGTCTCTTCTCGGCGGAGTCCGGGAAGTAAACACGGTTTCTGTGTTATGATTGGCGTAAGTAGGAGTTCAGGATCACTTCTTGGTCATTGCTAACTTCACGACCGTTCCTTTTTTTCTCTTCTCGCTCTCATTTGCGTATGTTAGCCACCATATCATGCTTAGTCGCTGATGCAACCTCACCACTTTACCCCTTCCTTTCCCATTAAGCTTTGCTAGTCTTGATACCCATGGTAATGGGATTGCTGAGTCCTCGTGGCTCACAGATTACTACAACAATAGTTGCAGGTTCAGGTTATGCGATGTTTATGACGCGAGAGCGATATTTGCTTGTTTGGAGTTCTTCTTCTGCTTCTTCGATCAGGGGATAGGTTCCAGGTCGGCAGCCTGGGCTAGCAGGGTGGATATTGTTTGAGTTTCTGTTTATGATTCATCCGTAGTTGGATGTTGTTCTTGTATGTTGTGATGTTGTATTCATGTGGCATTGTATGCCTTATGTATGTATTCCCATCTATTTATGTAATGTTGATGTAATGATATCCACCTTGTAAAAGCATTCCAATATGCGGGTCTATCCTTGGTGGGACCTTCGAGTTCCTTTTGGATAGGGTCGCATATTGGGCGTGACAAGTTGGTATCAGAGCCTCGACCGACCCTAGGAGCCCCCCTTGATTGATCGTGTAGTTTGGCCGTTGTTGAGTCTAGAAGAAAACTGTTTTCGGAGTCTAGTTATATCGGAGAGTAGGAATTCTTTTACTCCTCAGCCCCTTCGTCGCTCTGGTGAGGAATCTTGACGCAGGTGTTTTGAACTACTCCTCTTCCCCTTCAAATTTTTCTTTAGGATCTCGCGGTTAGTTTTTCGTTCGTTGGTTCTTAGCTCTTTTGATCCGGTGCATTTCTCGTCAAGTTGACTCGAACCTCTTCATCTTTGAGTTCAATCCTCAGTTGTTTTCTTTCCCACCCGCCCTCCCTGTTCCTCTTTTTGGAACTGGAGTCCGTAATCGAGTATCCTTTCTACTCGTGCGATATCTTTGTTTTCTTTCCTCAATGTTTTCAACCGGTGTTCTCTTCAAGATATTCGTCAATTTCCCCTTCCAAGATGATTTTGTTTTCCCGCCATCCCACCCTTTTTCTTCCCGGAGTCTGACTCTCTCTCGACCATCTATCTCATTCGTGTGGAGCCTCTTCAGTCTTTCTCGATTATTTCAACCGATGAATTCTTGTCTCTGTGGACATTCTTCATCTCTTTTCTTCTCCGTTGGACTCAATTCAAGTTTTTCCGGTTGATCATATTCTTTTCCTCGAAGTGTTTTCTTCGCTCGTTCGCCTCTCACCAGTTTATCCTTCCGGAGTGTTCAAGACATCTCAGGAGATTCGTCTGTGTTCCAATTAATTCGAGGTTGTCACCTCATTCTAATCATTCTATTGTTCCGATGCATCATCTATCTGTTCAACATCCCTTTCCAACGGTGTTTTTCTCTTCGGTGGGTCCTAACCCACAGGTCTTTTCCCAGGATCTTACCTGACTCTTCTGATTTCCCCGGAGTTATTTCTCATTTCTTTTCAAGTTTGACGTAAGAATGGATCCCATCAGTCACATGCCTTCTCCAAGATCTCTTTCAAATTCTTTTCATTGTTGGCTCAACCCTCTTCGCTTTTCATTTCCCCGGAGTATCTCAGTAAATTTTGGTGGTTTCATAGTCTATCTGATTCTGGGAGTTTTCGATTCTCGTCATTCTTGTTGTTCCCTCTTCTTCTCGAGTGCTCTCGATTCCTTGCTTCTTCTCTTGAGTTCTTGCTTCACCTCATCCCTTTTCCCTTCCGTCTCAGTCCTAAGATCTCGGGATGAGATCTCTTGTCAGTGGAGGAGTGTTGTAACACCCCGGATTCGATGCGCCAGGTGTCTGCCAGTTATTCGCCGTTGTTGCCATGTCATTTGCTTGCGTGTTGCACTTTGCCATGTCATCATATGCATTTAATATCATGTCATCATGTGCATTTCATTTTGCATACGTGTTCGTCTCATGCATCCGAGCATTTTCCCCGTTACCCGTTTTGCAATCCGGCGCTCCTATGTCCTCCGGCGTTCTCCTTTGGTCTCTCGTTGTGAGCGGGTATTATACTTTCTCGGAATGGCCCGAGGTTTGCTAAGCGGTCTTGGTATATCACCGGTAGACCTCCTGTCAAGTTTCGTGCCATTTGGAGGTCGTTTGGTACTCCAACGGTTAACCGGGTAACCGTAAAGCCTCTTTTGTGTGCAGCCCAACACCCCTTCCAAAGTGGCCCAAAACCCATCTAAGTCTCTTCCATGCTCTCGGTCGTTCGATCATGATCGCGTGGCCGAAAACCGCTCCTCATTTGGAGTCTCCTAGCTCCCTCTACCTATAAATATGCCTTCCCCTTCCAAATTCGCGGTCAAATCCCCCCAAACCCTAGCCCCGCTCCCTCTCCGCCGCCGGACATGTCCGGACGGAGCCAGACACGTCCGCGCCGCCGCCCCGGCCGAATCGCAGTGCGCCATGTGGCCCCGCCGCCGTCCCTCCGCGCCGCGGCCCGCCCGAGCCCATCTAGGGCCCGCGCGGCCCGCGCGCCCCGCCGCCCCACGCCGGCGCCCGCCGACGTCCGCCGCGCCTCCCGCGCCGCCGCTCGCCGGCGTTCCCCGCCGGAGCAGCGAGCCGCCCGCAGCCGCAGCCCGCAGGCCCCTGCGAGCGCTCGAGCCAGGGGCTCGTCCCGCGTGCCCAAGCTCCTCCTCAGCGCCGCCGTTGGCCGTCGTCCGCCGCCGCGCCCTCCGGCGACTCCCGCGCCCGTCCTCGCCGCGCCAGCTCGCCGGCTCCACCGCCCACCCGCGCGCACGCCTCTCCGGCCTCCTCCCCGACCGGATCCGGTCGTCCCTGACCTCCCCGGCCTCATCCCGGCCTCCTCCCCGAGCTCCGGCCATCTTCCCCATCTTCTCCGGCGGAGATCCGGCGAGATCCGCCTCCGCCTCGACATCCGTGCCACGGTCAACCGTTTCCCCGGGATGAGATTTTCTGCTAAGTCCCCAAAATCCTTGACATAATCATGCCATGTTCATCGCATTGTATCTCTGCATCCATGGCCCCGTTTCGTGCGTGTAATATGTCAAATTGTTCGCCTCAACGAGTACTTAATTTCATTCCATTGCATCATTTTCATTTGAGCTCATCTTAATGCCCGAAATGCTGTTGGAAGAGTGAATATTGATGTTAATCTGTTGAAACTGTTATAACATGCTCATTTGTCATTTTTGCTATGATTGATGTGTGCATCCTATGAGGTTGATGTCTTCATGTGTTTTGATCTATGCCATGCCATCTTTACAGAGGTGCTTACCATGTATTTTTGTGATCAATGTGGTGACTAGCACAAGCATGCAAACTAGGCTTCGTGATATTGCTGATTTTGGTCCCTGTTCTGCTGTTATTTTGATGCCATATAAACTTGATGCTACAGAGAGATCCATGCTTATTTTGAGATACTTCAGTAAGGGTGTTTTGAACATATGGTTATTGTCTATCCATTCATGCCCTTGTTTGCAATTATGGAGTAGCCTAGCAAGTCATTTGAGTGCTCTACTTTTGCTTCAAAATGTTTCCTGGCAGATTGTTTACATGTTATTCAATTTGGCCAAGGTTGCTATATTTGATCCTTGCATGCTATGGACTTGTTCTTGACTTGGTTTGTTTCACAAACATGTCTTCTTGATGATGCTATGCTTATCTTGTCATGCAATGACTTGTGGTGAGTGATTCAAGCTTGTTAAGTAGGGTTCATGATGTTGCTGTTTTGCCAGGCTGAATCTGTTATTTCGTGATGCTATATAAACATGTGGCTACTAATCATTCTATGCATAATCTGGAGATGTTTTATAAACATGTTTTGATCTACATGTTATTCCCTATCACTCCATGCCCCTGGTTGCATTTATAGATTAATGTAGCTTGTTCATTTCTTGCTCCAAAGTTGCTTGAAAATGTTGCTATCAGCCTGTTAACATTAAGTTCACTAGTTCCCATGTGTTTTGCTAGTGTTCCATGCACCCTCTGACCTTGCTCTTGCCATGCATAACTTCACAAACATGCCTTCTTACTGTTGGGTGCCTTGCCATGCCATGTATTGCTCTGTAGTGAGTGGTTGAAGCTCACCAACATGCCTACTTGTTGTTGTTCCTGCCATGTTGAAATCTGTAATATAACTTGCCATGTTTACATGGGCGCCATCATATTTTATATGCCTTTTTGGCTCATGGTCAGTAAGGGTCTTTTGATCTATGCTTTTAGTAAAATCATGCCATGCCTTTGTTTGCCATGATAAGTTCCTGTAACATGTTGTTTGATAGCTCTAAACATTGCAACCTGATGTCATTTCTGCTAAAGTCTGAAACTGTTATTATTTGCAATCTTTACATGTCTTTTGAGCATGTTCTAGTTGTTTCTGGAGATAGCTCAGTGTTCATGTTTTGTTGTCATTTACCTGTACATCATGCTCATGCCTTTTGTTTATACGTTGGGGTGCTGTAGCTTGTTGTTTTGATGCTTGTAAGATGCCTAGTTGCTGTTATGGACATATTGTTGTTATGACTTGTATAGAGTGTATGTGTTGCACCGTTGCTCCGTTTTGAGTGTGCTCTATATGAAACTTGCTTGATTTTGCATGTAGCTTCATATTATCATGTTGCATCCTTGTTTTGGTGTGTTTGCTTGATGTTTGGGTGCATTTTGCATCAATGCCATGTTTAACTTGTTTTGCTCATATCTTCTAGGCCGTAGCTCCGAATCTAATGAACTTTATATGTAACTTGACTAGAATTTTGTGTAGATCACCTTGGTGCATCTTAAATTGCTATTTAGCAACTTGAACATAAGGTTTATTCAGTTCTGGACCAATTTCGAAATTTGCATATGAGGACTTACCGAAATTGTTATATGTTGTTTCCGGCCTCATTTAAACTTGCCTTGATGTGTTGTTCTTATTTGCATCATCTCTTGCCATGAGTAGCCTCATCTAGCTTTCTCATGCATCATGCTTGTTGTGCATCATGTCTTGTCTATGTGTGGTGTGTTTACCATGTTGTGTGCTTCTTCTCGATAGTTCCTGTTTCGTTACGATCGTGAGGATTCGTTCGTCTACGCTTGGTTCGTCTTCGTGGCTTCATCCGTTCGTCTTCTTCATGGACTCGTTCTTCTTCCTTGGGGGATTTCAGGCAAGATGACCATCACCTTGGATCTCACTACTATCATTGCTATGCTAGTTGCTTCGTTCTATCGCTATGCTGCGTTACCTATCATATGCTCTTCAAGCCTCCCAAATTGCCATGAACCTCTAACCTTTGACACCATTCCTAGCAAACCATTGCTTGGCTATGTTACCGCTCTTCTCAGCCCCTCTTATAGCGTTGCTAGCTGCAGGTGAAGTTGAAGATTGCTCCATGGTGGACAGGGTTATGTTGGGATATCACAATATCTCTTATATTATTAATGCATCTATATATTTGGTAAAGGATGGAAGGCTCGGCCTTATGCCTGGTGTTTTGTTCCACTCTTGCCGCCCTAATTTCCGTCATACCGGTGTTATGTTCCCGGATTTTGCGTTCCTAACGCGGTCGGGTGATTTATGGGACCCCCTTGACAGTTCGCTTTGAATAAAACTCCTCCAGCAAGGCCTAACTTTGGTTTTACCATTTGCCTCACCTATTACCCTTTTTCCCTTGGGAGACGCGCATCCCAAGGGTCATCTTTATTTTAGCCCCCCCGGGCCAATGCTTGTCTAAGTGTTGGTCCAAACTAGAGCCACTTGCAGCGCCACCTCGGGGAAACTTGAGGGCTGGTTCTAGTTGTACGTAGTGCTCATCCGGTCGTGGCCTGAGACGAGATACGCGCGGCTACTATCGGGATGTCGGCACGCCGGGAGGTCTTGCTGGTCTTGTTTTACCATTGTCGAAATGTCTTGTAAACCGGGATTCCGAGTCTGATCGGGTCTTCCTGGGAGAAGGTCTATTCCTTCGTTGATCGCGAGAGCTTGTCATGGGCTAAGTTGGGACACCTCTGCAGGGTTTAAACTTTCGAGAGCCGTGCCCGCGGTTATGTGGCAGATGGGAATTTGTTAATGTCCGGTTGTAGATAACTTGACACCAGATCCGAATTAAAACGCATCAACCGCGTGTGTAGCCGTGATGGTCTCTTCTCGGCGGAATCCGGGGAGTGAACACGGTTTCTTTGTTATGATTGGCGTAAGTAGGAGTTCAGGATCACTTCTTGGTCATTGCTAACTTCACGACCGTTCCTTTGTTTCTCTTCTCGCTCTCATTTGCGTATGTTTGCCACCATATCATGCTTAGTCGCTGCTGCAACCTCACCACTTTACCCCTTCCTTTTCCATTAAGCTTTGCTAGCCTTGATACCCATGGTAATGGGATTGCTGAGTCCTCGTGGCTCACAGATTACTACAACAACAGTTGCAGGTTCAGGTTATGCAATGTTCATGACGCGAGAGCAATGTTTGCTTGTTTGGAGTTCTTCTTCTGCTTCTTCAATCAGGGGATAGGTTCCAGCTCGGCATCCTGGGCTAGCAGGGTGGATATTATTTGATTTTCTATTTATGATTCATCCGTAGTCGGATGTTGTTTTTGTATGTTGTGATGTTGTATTCATGTGGCATTGTATGCCTTATGTATGTATTCCCATCTATTTATGTAATGTTGATGTAATGATATCCACCTTGCAAAAGCGTTCCAATATGCGGGTCTATCCTTGGTGGGACCTTCGAGTTCCTTTTGAATAGGGTCACATATTGAGCGTGACACTAGGCCTAATTTATAGAAGTTCCTTGAACCATAAAACAAAGTCAGAAGCACGAATACACCATATATTTGCTTCGAGTTGATTTGGTGCTAAACCCGTAGGTTGCTATCCGTAGTGCACTAGTGCGTTGGAGCACAATCCATTTCCTTGAAACTCGACGCTAACTACTATTTTTATTATAGCATGGTTAATAGTATAGCCAACTGCTGGCTATATCAAACTGTCATATCATATATAGCCATCATTGACTTGTACAAAAATGTGGGCTATAAAATTGGCTATTACATTAGTATCCTTTTGATCACTGCTAGGTAAACGATGAATTCATGTACAATCCACACACAATAAGTCACACACACCATTGAATTGTCTTTGGAAGAAAAAAATGTGTGGCTTCATAAACGTGTTGTGCACAAACCATGCACGAAAGATCGTGTGCACAACAGTTTCCTATCATTTTTATCTTCTCTTTTTATCTTCCTTCATATTAATTGTACTTGCCTAAGAATACGAATATAGCTAGGCTCTTGTATGAAAGCCCACTTCCTTTATTTTTTTCATATCTCTCTTCTTCACATAGATAACAATAACATGTAAGCGGGCTAGAAACCCATTATTGTTTTCTCAAGGAGATATCTACACCAATGGATGCATGCAGTCATCTTTATTAGTTATTCAACAAAGGTCTGACAAAAACATACATCAATTCATCCGAAGCCATCACTCACACCTACTCCCTCCGTTCCGAAATAATTGTCTTTCTAGCCATCTCAAATGGACTACAACATATGGATGTATGTAGACATGTTTTAGAGTGTAGATTCACTCATTTTGCTCCGTATGTAGTCACTTGTTGAAATCTCTAGAAAGACAATTATTTCGGAACGGAGGGAGTATAAACTTGATAACGTGAAGTGCTCTCCACTCCTCATATCTAAAACCGGTTTCGTCACCGCTCAATTCACATAACGTATCGGGATCAATAGCCGGTGCAGCCTACCTAAAGCGCACACCACATGCATACGTTTTAGAAGTCGCCATCATCATCGGAACACTGACCCATCTTCAGGAGAGATATCCGCATCTTCCTTGCCAGACCGGACATCCGTCAACGCCACCGCGGCCCAACGGCGCCACCCCTTGCGCTCGTCCGTCTAGACGCAAAGACTCTGGAAGATCCGTCGTGTGTAGCACCTGCCAACCAGCCATGACTCAGCGTAGCACCTGTCGGTCAGGCATGCCTTGACAGCTCCACCGAAGCTCCGTGCAAGACGAAGCCGCTCCACCTCCTGCCTCTGTCTTCCGGCGCTGCTCCACAACAATGCTCCCAAGAGAGAAACGACACCGTAGTACCGTCATCGCCCGATCTGGAAGACCAGATCCTAGGGTTTCCCCCTAAGCAGCACGAGCGGGTCGACAGTAGTTACACAACGATGCCTTCATCAAGGTAACAGCGCAAAACACCGCCATCGCCCGCCAACGGCTCGGTTTTACCCGGCAACTATGTCTCACCGACTCATAGCCGGGACTAGATGACGAATCTCGAGATCCGACCACCTAGCTGTTGGCCGGCCACCTCTGACGGAAGAGATGACCACCCCCCGGCTAGACCGTTCAGAATAGATCTAACCGGAGGTGCCGCCGACGAGACCATCAGGCCCTCCACGCCGCCGCCGCCGCCGATCCAAAGGCAGATGGCGCGCCGCCACCGCCGCCGCCCGAATAGGGCAGGCCGCTGCGCGCGTAGCCCGCGCCGCCTCCGACAGCGCCATGCCACAGCCATCGCCATCGCTGACACTGCCACCACAGCCGCCATTAGGACGCCGGCCGGCTGCCACACCCCCATAGTCCAGATCTGGACCGTCATGAACCAGATCGGCGCCGCCACAGTTCAGATCGGGGGCACACCCTCGAGCTAGGGTGCCCCGCGTCACCCTATGACCTGACCCACGAGAGGGAGGAGTGCATCCGCCTCCGCCGTCGCACGCACAGGCTATACCAGATGTCGACCACCGGCGGCAACAGAGGGAAGGGAGAGGAAGGAGCGGTGACCCGGCGGCTAGGACGGAGGGGAGGGGGCTGAGAGCTAGATCTGAGAGGAAGAAACCCATTATTGCACTTGCTCTTAAAACCAACTGAATGCTCAGGCTCTAATTTGTCTCCCTGCCTAAGGTAAACAGTACTCCGTCAGTTTCCCGAAGATCACGGTAGGTCGTCACTCACACTTCCATCAGTTTCCCGTAGGTCGTTTCGCTCGCACTTCCATCAGTTTCCCGTAGGTCGTTTCACTCAAACTTCCATCAGTTTCCCGAAGATCACACTAGTAGGTCGCTACACTCACTCTCTTCTGTCGGATTTTGGTTGGTTAGGGTTGTCCATCCTTAACCTATTGCTTGCTTTCCATGCACTGATATGCAGCCCTCTCTCCGGTACATGAACGTGGTGCAGCTGCCTCATAAATCAGCCGCTATTGTTAGGCTCGAGAACTGTCGCAGAGAATAAATTCCATTTATGGACATCACTTTCTCGATGGTCCGATCTAGGGAGTAGCACTATACAACCATTAAACAAGTGTTACTGGTCCTAAGCTTGCGGCCGAGGGCCTGGATACGGACGGAGACGTGCCGCTAACACATGCTATAAATAATAGGCACTGCTAAATCTCACTAGACTGAGACTTAATCGGTATATACTACTCCCTTCGTCCTATAATTTAAGACCTTTTTTGACACCACATTAGTGTGAAAAAATGTCTTACATTATAGGACGGAGGGAGTATATTTATAAGATCATATGTGGAGATTTATATATTTTATATTTTTTTTCTTCTTTTTAATATGTTGTGTCACTTGTTAAGTCTCAGGCAACTGAATACTTTCGTCGTCCTAAAATATAAGATCATTTTTTACAGAGGGAATAGTATTTTGTTGACGAAGAAAAGAGGAGTCACACGGTATGCACAGGGTGCGTCGTACCACTTCGTTGTGCCGTGAAATTTCCGCTGTTTGGCGTCGCAGTGGATTGCCGCTCCAGTTTGATGTAGCGTCTATTTTTCTTCCTCTCAGTTGTACTCCTACAACTGACGCTGAAACCAGTTGAACCAGCGACACCGAATGAACGCCCCGTCGTTTTTCTAATAGAAGGAATATATTACGCCATCATCGAGTAGCTTTGAGGATGCACCCAACCAAAGTACATCAAAAAAGGCCAACATACAATTCCAACAAACAACACTAACATGCATCAACGATGGCAACCATGGGTAATATAATAAATGCTCCAACAACGACGAACGACAAATGTCGTTGTGCCTCGACCCGACAACTAAGGCCAGATCGTGGGTTTTCATCTCCGAGATCAGTCTGGATAAACTTTATGCAATGTCTTCAACAGAGAAACATCGCGTACACTATTGTCACGTCTAACTAATGAAGGTCGTATTTAGAGTTTTAACCCCTGAACCTCAATCTCCTGCACTCAAAGAGCACAACCTAGTGACATCACCATGTACTATCACCACATGTCGATCCATCATCACAAAGCCGCGCATAGGCATAGTAATGATGAGGGCCTAGCCACACAATTAGGACCATGTCCACGCGATACAGTACATTGTAATAGCCCAAGATTAGCACTTTCCTTAGAAATTGATTGTACATCATGATCATCGCATAAGAATTTCATGAGCATCATTTCATTTTATTTGGAAATGAATATTTATTAACCCTCAAAAAAATTCGAAAGGAAAAATGCTAAAATTAATGCCAAATGTGGAACGTACATTTTTAAACCCTACATAATCTAGGTAGAGCCACTTATTAATATGTGGAGCCCCCCACCCACCCACCCACCCACACAATTTTACGGTTTAAAAGAAGTCAAATTTGATTTGATTTAAACCCTAAACCCTAAGATATTTTGCCATTTTACTATTCATTAGTAATTTACTAGGTTATTTCCTTTTTGATGTTCTACCTCTAGTCTTCACTTGAAACTTTGCCATAGACTTCTATAGATATCCGGCGCGTTGTAGCGGAAATTGGTTGATGTAAATTTGGGTTGGCATCCAAAACATAAAATCCATATGACTTATTGAATTTTATTATGTATAGTTGTAACTATATTTATTGAATATAAGTAGAATAACTGAATGGAAAACATTTTCCCTTGCATGGTTGAATGTTGTGGTGGATCTTTTTTCATGCACGACTGCATATAGAGGTGGGCCTTATCCGCACGTTGCTGCGGGACTTGTAATATATTTTAATGAGATTTAATTATGTGAAATAAATATTTAGATTAATAACATATGACTTTAAAAAATAGGACTTATTATATTTTAATTATATATAGTTGTAAAATATTTATTAAATATAAAATAGAAAAATTGAATGAAAAATATTTACCATGCATGGTTGCATGTGGTGGATGGGTCTTTTTTCATGCATGGTTGCATGTGGTGGATGGGTCTTTTTTCATGCATGGTTGCATATTGAGGTGGACTTTACCCCATTCGTAATTTTATGGTGAGGTAGCATGCTTGCACTTTACCTCATTCACAATTTTATGGTCATGTAGCATGCTTGCATGTCGAGATAAATAAGTTAGTGGGGCTCACTCTCTTAGGTATATAGAATTTGGGAGCTACACAATTTTTGTCATGATTTTATCACAAGCTGACTAACCACTTTTAGTTAAAACCCATTTAATTCAGTTGGGCTAGCCCATGAGAGATGGATAACTTGCAAGTGCTGAGCACAACATATCCGGTAACGCCCATCAGTTATCACATCCCAGCGGCCAGCCTAACCCTTATATAACAACCTAGCTGGCCCGATTAGACCTACCCTAAGCTAGTGCACCTCCTCCCTTTTCTCTCGATCGTGCGCTAGCGCCCTTATCCAGTGAGCGAGCCCCCGCCACCGTCAGCCGACCTTTGCCACCGTCTGCTGCCACTCCATCTTTCTTCCCCAACGCAACCCGACTTGGCCCCTGCATGCCTCAGCGCTCTTGGGCCACCATGGCCACTGCCCAACATCACCATCGCGTTGTACATCCGCTGGCTGACATCTGCCCCATCTCGTGCACATACGTTGCTGGGCTCCTTCAAAACCATTGTCGCCTCATACCGCCTGGCCAACCGAATGCTCTTGCAGCAATAGCGTTGCCTTCTTGCGCCGCCGCCATAAACTATTGTTGTTTACGTTGTTTTCTTATTGTTGTTGCATTGTTATTCTTATAGATGTCTACTCAGCCATAATATGGATCACATTTGGTGGAAAGGCTTTAGCTTAGAAGTGGTCATAGTTTGGGAGTATAATTTTGAGCTAGTAAGTTCAAAGTTGAAGATGATCGATAAGATAACAAAGTAAATCCTAGTAGTAATAAAACTGGAAGTATTGGAGGAATAACTTTAGACTAAGTGATCACCCTTTTGGAAACGACTTTAGTGTAGTAGTGATCACCTTAAGCTGGTAATCAGACCATAGAATGATCACATCGGTAGACATACTTTAGTCTAGTAGTGAACATGTTTGGGGATAGATTTTAAGCTTATCATAGTTGAGATAGTTATTTACTAGTTAAGTTGTATAGTCGTAGTACTTAAGCAGTTAAACTTGATAGTAGTTCGTGTCAAGTTATTTTGGATGATTGTTGGTATTGGAGCAATTTCATGCTTGAGTAATTCGAGTGCTCCTTGGGTGGTTTTATGAGGTTTTGGCTTGCGAGTTCATTCTATGTACTCATGGCTTTTAACGTGGCCAGGTATGAAGATGGTTCCCACAAGTAAGAAGAGGGAGTTGACGCAACACTAGAAGAGTAACCTAGTCAGATTTCTGTGTAGTGAAGCCGTGCTAGGACCATGCTATCGTAGATAGAGTTTCTGCTGCACTCATATATGAAATAGTCACTATGACTAATCTGACCGTTCCAACCTCAACACATTGTTGAGACTTGGAGCCTTATAAGTCGATGTTGTAAAGTTTTGTAGATCAATAAAGCACTCTTTTATCGAATGGTCTGTACATTGTTACCCGTGAATTGTAAAAACACGCGCCAGATTGGTTTTCTGGGCTAGCATGTGCGGCCGTCCATCTGAATACAATGGTAATTCACTGTACTCAAACGGGTTGCCACAGGGCCATCGTGCCATGGTCGTGCACACTATTTTGTGTGCACATCAGTTTTGAAAACAAATTACACTTTCAATCCAGTTTTGTATCCTGTACTCCCTAAGCTTGCAAAAATGTCTTATATTGTAGGACAGAGAAGTATCTTGTAGGACTTTAAATTCAAGTTTTACCCATTTTATGCACAACTCGAGAAACAAAAGGGGAATGCAATACTTAATTCAAATTGGGCCATGGACGGAAGTCCTATTCTGATCACGAGAATACTTAATTCAAATGCTTCATGATAAACAATAAAATCAAAAAAATAGTAAATAATTCAAAAAATTCTTTTTTTGGTAATCTCTGACAAATGTTGTGTATGCTTGTCAAATTTGAGCATGAAATGACATTCGTGGAAGGCGTGGCAAAAAAAAACCAACACTTCAAAATGTTTTTGAAACTAAGCATTGTTGGAACATCGATTCTGTTTTTTTGCCACGATTTCCACGAATGACATTCCGTGCTGAAATTTTGCAAGCATGCAAAACATTTGTCAAAGTTTACCATTTTTTTGTTTACTATTTTTTTTTAGTTTTACTGTTCATCATAAAGCATTTAAGCTCGTGAGCAAACACTCCACGTCCCAAGGATTTGCCTTAATATACATATCCGTGTCAATATTAGATTTCTCTGTATTTTTGCTTCTTAAACTTTTCTTCAAAATTGAATTGTACAGTATGATAGACATATGGGTCAATGTCACAAATTTGGAGTAGTACAAAAACCACATGTTTTGAACACCCCATGCGTGTGTGAGTACCACTGGATAAGAGTGCCGGTCGCGCGACGCATGTGGCACACGCGGCCGCCGCGAGCGTACACCAAGGCAGAGGGAGTAGCGCGAAATCGCAAACGCGACGCAACACGCAGGCGCAGCTGCCGATCAGTCGACTCGATTCGACTCGTCACTGCCCTCTGCTCGCCCATACGGCACTGCCACCGCGCCATTAACTCGCGCATTCAAGCCACCCCGCTGCGCTCCAACTAACCTCCCCAGCTCCACGCCTTAAATGCGCGCCTCCCCTCGTCCCGATCCCCTTTCTTTCAAGCAAGCAAGCAAGCAGAGGAGAGGGACCGGGACCGGGAGTGAGAGGAAGTCGAGCTCTTTTCTTCGTCGACGCTGGTTTTTGGCCCCTGACTGCTGGTCGAGATGTCGAAGATGGCGGACGAGAAGGTGATTTCGGCGCCGGCGACCGGCGGAGGAGAGGACGGGCTGATCGCAGGGGACCTGTCAGCCGCGGAGGCGCGTGTCCGCCCGTTGGAGACGCTGCTGCGCGCCGCGCCTCTGGGGCTTTGCGTCGCCGCCATGGCCGTCATGCTCCGCGACACGCAGACCAACGAGTACGGCACCGTCTCCTACTCCGACCTCGGCGGATTCAAGTACGTTGCTCCCTCGCATCTTGACTCCTCCGTCCCTGGAGTTCATTGGCTCCGCAATTTCCCCTCTTTGCCGTGCTCCCTCACCAATTCATGTCCCTGTGGATTTTTGGCACAAAATCGAAGGTACCTGGTTTATGCCAACGGGCTGTGCGCGGCCTACTCCCTGGTCTCCGCGTTCTACACTGCCGTGCCGCGGCCGGCGACCCTGTCCCGCTCCTGGATCGTCTTCCTCCTAGATCAGGTTATTCACTGGTTCATCTCCTCTGCCTTCACAACTACTGTACTTATTAATTAGAACAATATTTTGCAGCCTAGTTATGGTAATTATGAGCCTTTTTATGTAGCACAGCTAAAATTCAGTCAATTTTCCGATTTTGTTACTACTCCATGCGTGTACAAAATCCATGAGTATACAGTTTGGAGAGCAGAGGATATATATCAGTAGGTTTTATGACTAGAATTATTTGTAGGACTTTTGGTTTGTTCCAGCTAACTAACCGCTTTAGAACACCTGCTGGAGGAGTCATCCACTGACTAGAGGCTAACGCGGGCTTCGCCATCCACTGACTAGAGGCTAACGCGCGCTTCGCCGCGCCGTTCTTCACTTGTGAAATTAACTTTTTTATATCTATAAATTATTGTGTTCAGTTGTTTTCTATTTTATCAGTGTCGGCTTTGTGTTTTAATTTTTTATTGATGGTGTTTTTTTGTTTGTACTACCTCCGTTTCAGTTTACAAGTCCTGCGCGTATATCTAGGTTGTCAATTTTATCACCCTAATATAAACTATATAACACAAAAATTATACCTTTTGAAAGTAGAAACTCCGAAGTTTATATTGGTATATTTTTTGTAATATATGACTTATATTAAGTTGGTCAAATTGACAACCTAGGGTACGCGCACGCCCTGTAAACTGAGAGAGAGGTAGTATATCATGTTGGGTTGTTGTTGGAGTTTTTTTTCCAAGAGAAGTGAGGAGTTATTTGATGCGTAGTTCTGAATTCTTTGCACATTTTGGCCTCGGTGTTAGTCCGGTGGCCATTGTTTGAGAGGGTGTTTGTTTCCAGGGACTTATTGATTTAGGGACTTAAAAAAGTCTTTATAAGTCCCATCTAAACTAAACAGGAGGGACTTATAGGGACTTAAAGTGGTCGTTTGGGACTTATGAAATAAGACTTTCAAGGAGGGACTTATAGGGACTTATAGTTGTAATATGGTCTTATAGAAACTTATAAGTCCCAGGAACCAAACAGGTAGGGACTTTTTAGGGACTTGGGACTTAAAAGTTGGAACTAAAAAATGTCTTAGGACTTATGAACCAAACAGGCCCTGAGCCTCTTAAAAGTTCTTATTTCACGCTAAACCCATGTAATTGTTACTGTGACGCACATATGGATTAGTGCATGAATCTCTTGCCCGCTCAGCTTGGCTCCCTGCTCCTCTCGCTTGTTTAGTTTTTTTCGCTAAGTCCACTGCTACCTCACAAAAAATCACCTATGTTTTTTTAGTTGAGAAGGTCAGTTAAATTAAATAGAGTTGAAGGAACTTTAAAATATTATAAATTTTAAAAACCATGAATTTTAGAAACATTCATGAATTTAAAATATATTCATGGTTTCGAAAATATTCGCAATATAAAAAGTTTTAAATTTAAAAAATGTTCACAAACTTTAGATGACCGCGAGTTTTAAAAATATCCACAAATTTAATCAATATTAACAAAATTTAATAATTTAAAATATGTTTATGTTTTAGAATTAATTTTTTAATAAGTGCTCGTGAATTAAAAGGGGAAAAAAAAACTAAACAACACACACTTACGTGTGGGGCCCTAGTGACCCGACAATCCTCGAAGCACCAGAATGCTTCAATTTACTCGGTATAAGATTGTTGGAGTGAGTGTTTATACAG
Organism: Triticum timopheevii; assembly: GCA_963921465.1. Lineage (NCBI taxonomy): Eukaryota > Viridiplantae > Streptophyta > Magnoliopsida > Poales > Poaceae > Triticum > Triticum timopheevii. The sequence continues at coordinate 355,802,739 of OY997264.1, forward strand.
CAGAGAAATTAGACCGTAATAGAAACAGAAATGTTTGCCTCGGACATAATTTTACCTGTCAGTATTGGTATCGATTTGTCCACCCTCAATTCAAACGACTTCGACCACCAGATCCTAGCTTTCGTGTACTGTAGAACTTGCACAGTGACGGGAAACAGTTGGCCATTTATTATTCATGTTAATTAACCCGCAAGATGCGTGAATGGATGCAGGTGTTCACGTACCTGATCCTGGCGGCCGGCGCGGCGTCGGCAGAGCTACTCTACCTGGCGTACAACGGCGACAAGGAGGTGACGTGGAGCGAGGCGTGCGGCGTGTTCGGCGGCTTCTGCAGGCAGGCCCGGACGTCGGTGGCCATCACCTTCGGCTCCGTCGTCTGCTACATCCTCCTCTCCCTCATCTCGTCCTACCGCCTCTTCAGCGCCTACGACGCACCCATGCCCTCGCTCGGCAACAAGGGCGTCGAGATCGCTGCCTTCCCGCGCTGAGCCGAGAGGATCCCTAGCTGCTGTGCCTTGGCTACTCGATGACGGGTCAAAACTCGAAACACGTACGTACCTAGTATCGCTGTGTGTGTAGGCGAACGAAATAATCTGCAAGGGCTCATAGTTAATTTCAAGCTACATATAGTGCATCTGCCTCTCTTCTTTTTACTTTATTCTATATATACCGTACTAGCTTTGAATCTTCTGCTGTGAGGCTGTGGTGGATTCATTGATGCGTTCCAAAAATGCGAACCTAGTTCCGTTGCAGGCACCCAAGTGATCTGTGTAACTACGATGAGCTTCCTCATTTAAGGAGTTCAGTTGCTTGTAAGGTGCTTGAGGCAAAGCAAAATCAATACTCTTTTCGTTCGCAAATACTCCCTCCGTTCCCAAATATAAGTATTTTTAGAGATTCCAACGAATGACTACATAAGAAATAAAATGAGTGAATCTACACTCTAAAATATGTCAACATATATCCGTATGTTGTAGTTTATTTGAAATGTCTAAACCATTTAAAATGTCTAAAAAGACTTATATTTAAGAACGGAGGGAGTATGAGATATAAGATGTTCTAACTTTTTTATCCGTGTGTTTGTCCACTCAACTCATTTTAGTTCATATATATAGTCTATATCCAGAACATCTTCTCTGTCAAAAGAGGGAGTATTTCACAAAATAAATACGGAACTGAGCGTATAAAATCTTTTGTGTAACCTGCATACGCCAGATGACAAAGGCTGCGTTGAGGAGTTAAATGCACAAAACCACCACTTTACGTTTCGTGATATTTTGTCCCGAACTAAAAATTTGACAGTGACAAAAAACACCGAGCCCTTGTCTGATCCCTCGCTGTCCGACAGTGGTGACGGCGCGTTGTTAACGAGTCTGTCCAAAGCGATTGCGACTGGGCTGACCAAACCCGAACGCTTCCTCACTCCCCTCCCTTCCTCTCTCCCTTCCTCTCTCCCTCTCCTCTCTCTCTCACGGGCATGGCGGCGGCGGTGGCCGCGGATCCATCAGTGAGGGAGTGGTGGGGACAAGGCATGGTGGACAAAGCCGGTTACCGTGGCTGGACGGCATGGCAGGGGGTACCCGCGGCGAAGAGAAAGATTGTTGCGGCCACATCATATTCATTTCAGAGTATTTCATCTCTCCACTACCGGCGGCGACAGATGTCGCCAACGCTCGCACGGTGGTGGTCGAGCCCCTAGGTGAGCTGCCTGCCTCTCTCTATTAGCAAATTTCGTTGGTGGAATCTAGGGTTCCAGATTTTGAAACTAGGTTTTTTTTGGAATTCTAGCAAATTTCGTTGCTTTACCTAGTTAATTGAATCTTGCTTTTGTTATTTGTGACTGAATGTTCATGTCCTGTTTGACTAAATTTTAGGACTCTGAATTAACTGAATATTCATGTTATGTTTGACTGAATTTTGGGACTCTGAATTAACTGAAACATGTCCTTTTTTACTGAATTTTAGGGCTCTGAAACAGAGTTTCAGTCTGGACTACTCACCTAACTATGTGCCTTCAAATGGTTAATTATTCTAGGGTTAGTTTCTTTACTAATTGATAGATGTAGTTTGAATTTGAATTATCCTTGTGCATTGAATGCATCTGACACTAAATGCCATTACTAAAATTTACAGGGTGTTGTGCGGTGGGTACATGAGTTAAATTTGAGTTTAGTGATGCAGTGGACAAGTTGATCACAGAAGGAGTGAATCATTGTACATGGTTTTAAGTGATTTGACTCTTGCGAAGTGTTAGTAGGTGTGCTTAATTTAATGTTCAAAATTGTTTCAAAGTTGTGTTGGTTAAGGGCAGCAAGTGTACCTAACAAGGAGAGAACTTGCAATATTCAGACTTGCAGTGTTCATATTTTATTTAATCAAACTATACTACAAAATAGAAGAATTCTATGTTTCATAATATTTTATCTTTGCATTGACACTCAGAGCACACCTATAGTTCCGTAGTAAGCTGATTGAAGAAAGTCTAGACCTGTTCTTTGCATTGAAACCTAGAGCGCCAAAGTTTGAGACTTAGATAATATGAGCACCAAAGTTTGTCATTTATAATGAATAATATGAGCAATATCAGTTAGATAATATGAGCACAAACATTCAGATAAATAGATAGATATTATAGATATATGAGTTCTCTAGATAGATAGATGTCATAGCACCATTCAGATAGAAAGCACACATAGTTTTTTAGACACAAGAAAACTATTAAGTTCACAAACTAACTGTACCCATGTATTGGTTCAGGTCTTCATGCAGAAACTAACTACGACCTAGGTGTTGCATCAAACTCACTCTTGCTGCAGCTTCAGAAGATGGAGTGACCGACGAACTGGCTCCATGACACATAACTGCTTCTTATTACTCCTGGTGCTTGTGCCAACCTCCACCTCCATATGCCGCCGCTCCACCTGTTGCTGCATCTGCGGAGACTCCATCTCCATCAGAGCGATGGGTAGCACTGGCACCACCCAATCGAGCTCGTAGTCCACGCGGAGTTGGTCGAGGTTCTGGTACATGTACCGGCAATGATCGCTGGAATGGATCCAGGGAATCCCTGGCCTGCTCTATCGCCCAGACCAAGTTCTCGATGAGTGGGCGGCGGAGGTATAGTAGTATTGACCTCTCCTCATGCGTTGCGTAGGCCCTCACCATGTGCATATGATTCTTTAGGATTGCAATGCTGCGGTACCAGGTGCTCACCTCGGGCGGGTAGTAGAGCTTGGTCTTGTCGCTGTCGAAGATCTCTGCAGAGCCTGGTCCCATCCGAGGCCAAACTGCATGAGCAGGTTTTCTTTGGTTTTTGTGAAAGAGGGAAGTTGGATGGAGAGGAGTCCATGGAGAGGCAGGTGGAGTGGTGGTTATTTGTGCAAGGAGGGTGAATGAATGTAGTGTGTGTGTGGAGACTGCGGTTTTCTAGAGAAATGAAACCTGCGCAGTCAATCGATCGAACGATCGCTTGTTTTTTAGAAGAATCGAACGAGCAGAGCGAACACGCTGGCCAGTTTGCGAACCAACCCAACCCAGTAAACATAAATGAGGGAATGCACCGGCCCGAACCAACAGCTTCGCCCCGAGCGCTGAAAAAAAGGATGGTTGTCAGCGCTACACCATCATCGTTGCCCGCTTGCTCGCGCTCGGCCATGTCAAAACAAGCTCAAGTTTTTTCTCGGTATTTTTTGCTACTATCAAATTTTTGGTTCGATGTAAAATGCCACAAAACGTAAAGTGGTGGTTTTCCTCAAGTCGTGACACGAAAGTGGTGGTTATGTGCATTTAACTCCTGCATCAAGTGTGTCGGCCCAACTACAAGTTTTTTGAGATGTAGTGAGTTTCATACATGTTTTGGCCTGCATAGGAATAGACGGCTCGGCAGCGATTCCATCATCGTAAAGATCTTCTTCCCTCTCACCAGTTATCCCTTGGTGGTTTAGTTTGGATTGATCAAGGGATGACCCTTGGATCGCTACCCGGTCTTGATCATCTAGGGTTTCAAACATCCAGGTGACCTTTTCTCATGATTGGGAACAACCATGGATGATCAGGTGTCGGAATCCGGTGCAGCTACGACCGAGGTAGAGGCCATAATGAATTAACTTGGGTTGAGGGAAGAAGACCTAGATGATGTGGTCTTCAAGTAGGAGGTGGCACTACTGCAGGATGCTGCTAACGCGACACTACGATCAGATACCCTTCGACGAAACTGTGTGCGATGCATTAATCGCAAACAAGTGATGTAAAAAACCCGTCAAAAAAGATGCAAAATGTTCATGATGGCGGATACATCGAACACGGTTTGGATTTTAGTTGCGTGTGTGATGCGTGGCAAATGGTTCAGTTCAATGAACTATTTGTGATGAGGCAGAACAACAGAAATGGGCAGCGAGATGAAGGCATGTGCTATATACGGCATACAATTCACTCTGATAAACTGTTTGTGATGAGGTGGAACAACAGAAATGGGCAGCTAGATGAAGGTGTGTGCGATATACGACATACAGTTCACTCGGATGAACTGTTTGCGATGAGGAAGAACAACAGAAATGGGCAGCCAGATGAGGGTGAGTGCGATATACGACATACAGTTCACTAGGATGAACTGTGTTTGATTAGGCAACACAATAGAAATGGTCAGCCAGATCAAGGTGTGTGCGATGGAGGGCATACAAGTCACTCGCATGAACTGTTTGCGATGGGCCAAGACAACAGAAACAATTCAACTGAACAAGATGTGTGTGATAAGCGGCAAACAGGTCCGTAACCAGAAATGTGTGTGAAGACCAACAATAACACAGAGGATTGCTAAGCCATGTGATTTGCTCTGTCTACAGAAGAATAACACACACACATACACACATATATATATGTAGACAGAGAGACAAAGCTAGGAGAAACGACTATACAATTCATTTGCACACACCTCGGGAAAGTCTTCTCCTTCTTGATCCAGCAAGGGGGGAGGAGAATTTGAGGGAGAACTCCGGCAACACAACGACGTGGTGGTGGTGGAGCTCGTGGTTCTCCGGCAGGGCTTCGCCAAGCACTATGGAGGAGGAGGAGGTGTAGCAGGGGGAGGGCTGCGCCAGGGGCTAGGAGTGAAGCTCCCATGCACCTCCCCACTATATATAGGGGTGGAGGGGCTGGTTTCTTGCCCTCCAAGTCCATTGGAGAGTTGGCATAGGTGGGAGGAAAGAAATCCCATGCTTTCCCTTCCCCACCGATTGTTATTCCCCCTTTTATGGATCTTGATCTTATCCCTTTGGGATATGATCTTATTCCTTCTAAGGGGGGATCTTGGTGCGCCTTGACCAGGGGTGTGGGGCCTTGTCCTACCCACGTTCATGTGGGCCCCCATGCAAGTGGGCCCCACTCTGGAACCTTCTAGAAACTTCTCGGTACAATACCAAAAAATCCCGAACATTTTCCGGTGGCCAAAATAGGACTTCCCATATATAAATCTTTACCTCTGGACCATTCCAGAACTCCTCATGACGTCCGGGATCTCATCTGGGACTCCGAACAACTTTCGGTAACCACATACAATTTCCCATAACAACTCTAGCGTCACCAAAACTTAAGTGTGTAGACCCTACGGGTTTGGGAACCATGCAAACATGACCGAGACATCTCTACGGCAAATAACCAATAGCGGGATCTGGATACCCATATTGGCTCCCACATGTTCATCGATCATCTCATCGGATGAACCACGATGTCGGGGATTCAATCAATCCCGTATACAATTCCCTTTGCCCATCGGTATGTTACTTGCCCGAGATTCGATCGTCGGTATCCCTATACCTTGTTCAATCTCGTTACCGACAAGTCTCTTTACTCTTCCGTAACACATGATCCCGTGACTAACTCCTTAGTCACATTGAGCTCATTATCATGATGCATTACCGAGTGGGCCCAGAGATACCTCTCCGTCATACAGAGTGACAAATCCCAGTCTCGATTCGTGCCAACCCAACAGACACTTTCGGAGATACCTATAGTGCACCTTTATAGTCACCCAGTTATGTTGCGACGTTTGATACACCCAAAGCATTCTTACGGTATCCGGGAGTTGCACAATCTCATGTTCTAAGGAAATGATACTTGACATTAGAAAAGCTCTAGCAAACAAACTACACGATCTTGTGCTATGCTTAGGATTGGGTCTTGTCTATCACATCATTCTCCTAATGATGTGATCCCGTTATCAACGACATCCAATGTCCATGGTCAGGTAACCACAACCATCTATTGATCAATGAGCTAGTCAACTAGAGGCTCACTAGGGACATATTGTGGTCTATGTATTCACACATGTATTACGGTTTCGGGTTAATACAGTTATATCATGAACAATAGACAATTATCATAAACAAGGAAATATAATAATAAACATTTTATTATTGCCTCTAGGGAATATTTCCAACAGTCTCCCACTTGCACTAGAGTCAATAATCTAGTTACATTGTGATGAATCAAACACCCATAGTGTTCTGGTGCTGATCATGTTTTTCTCGTGAAAGAGGTTTACTCAACGGGTCTATAATATTCAGATCCGTATGTACTTTGCAAATCTCTAGGTCATATTGTAGATGTTGCTTCCACGCTCCACTTGGAGCTATCCCAAATGGTTGCTCCACTATACGTATCTGGTTTGCTACTCAGAGTCATCCGGATAGGTGTTAAAGCATGCATCAACATAACCCTTTATGCCGAACTCTTTATCACCTCCATAACCGAGAAACATTTCCTTATTCCTCTAAGGACAATTTTGACCGCTATCTAATGATCCACTCTTGAATCACTCTTGTACCCCCATTCCAGACACGTGGCAAGGCACATATCAGGTGCGGTACACAACATGGCATATCGTATAGAGCCTATGGCTAAGGCATAGGGGACGACCTTTGTCCTTTCTCTTTCTTCTTCCGTGGTCGAGCTTTAAGTCTTAACTTCATGCCTTACAACTCAAGCAAGAACTCCTTATTTGTCTGATCCATTTTGAACTCCTTCAAAATCATGTCAAGGTATGCGCTCTGTGAAAGTCTTATTAGGCGTCTTGATCTATCTCTATAGATCTTGGTACCCAATATGTAAGCAGTTTTACCCAGGTCTTCCTTTGAAAAACTCCATTCAAACAACCCTTTATTCTTTCCAGTAATTCTACATCATTTCTGATCAACAATATGTCATCCACACATACTTATCAGAAATGTTGTAGCGCTCCCACTCACTTACAAGTTTCTTTCAAACTTTGTATAAACCCAAAAGCTTTGATCACCTCATCAAAGCATATGTTCCAACTCCGAGATGCTTGCTCCAGTCCATAGAAGGATCGCTGGAGCTTGCATACCTTTTAGCATCCTTAGGATCTACAAAACCTTATGGTTGTATCACATACAGCCTTTCCTCATGGAAACCGTCAAGGAAAGTTCGTTTTTACATCCATCTGCCAGATTTTGTAAATGAAAATGAAGCAACTGCTAACATAATTCCAACAAACTTCAGCTTCGCTATGATTGAGAGAGTCTCATCATAGTCAACTCCTTAAACGTGTCGGAAACTTCTTTGAGACAAGTCAAGCTTCATAAATGGTGACATTACCATCAGCGTCCGTCTTCTTCTTAAGGATCCATTTATTCTCAATGGCTTGCCGATCATCGGGCAAGTCCACCAAAGTCCATACTATCCGTGTTCTAGGAACGGGGGTCCCCAGACTTGCCTGCCTGCGGCCTGCGGCGTGGCTCAAGTGGGGGCCCAGTGCAGCCCAGCTTCATCAGCTCAAGCTCAAGACCCTCGCGAGGGGCCAAGCCTCACGGGGCGGACGATAGGAAGCTTCCTCAGGAGCAGCCTAATCAGGAAGGCTCACGAGGAGGTGGAGAGATCAAGGCAGGGCACCTTGCGAGGAGCCCGTGATGCAAGACATGACGATCGAGACCAGGCGGGCGCCAGGCGGGCGCCAGCCTGCGCATTGTCCTTGTTTCCCCTTCGGTGCAGAGGGGGCAAGCATAGGCCAAGGCATCAGGCAAAGGTTACCGTTTCGGTGCAACAAGACCAAGACCAGCAGAGCGGCGGGACAGAGGTCATCGTGGAGCCCAGGACGGCGTCATCGTTAGAGCTTTTGGCAGCCGAAGACTAACTTTAGTCAGGATAAGTGTACTAGAGGTTCCCCTTCAAAATGGCCAATTGCTGGCGCCCTTCCCGCTCATTATTTGGGAAGAGGCCCAGGGCCTCCCTCTATAAATAGAGCTAGCCACCACAGAGAGAGTGGATCGGATCCAGATTGCGCATAGACTAGAGAGAAGCGACTGAACTCCCCAAGCAGTTCATCGCACCAGCTCAAGAACAGCCCCTCACGAGGCTATTCTCCCTTTGTATTGTTCATCATCAGCCCCTGAGGCAATCCACCACACCACACACCGGAGTAGGGTATTACACCACAATGGTGGCCTGAACCAGTATAAATCTCGTGTCCTTATGTGTTCTTCTTTCTAGCCTAGATCCCTGCGAGACTTTGAGACGTGAGCTGGTAGGGGAAAGATCTTCGTGCGCACCCCAGAGTTCGAACCTCAAGGGTCTGCCGAAACCCGAAATCCGACATTTGGCGCGCGAGGTAGGGGTGCGGCAGAATCTTTCTTCCGCTGGTCGCGTGTGATCTTCCGTCGTGCCCATGGCTGATGCTCGCCGGGCTTGCGCCGAGCGTCGGGCTGCTCTCGCCACCCGCGTCGCCCAGACGGCGCCCGTCGGCGGTCGCCCCCGTCATTCCCCGTCGCCTGCCGCCAACGCCGCCACAGGCCCGGCAGGGAACGAGCAGCTGGCCTCGTCCCTGCATCCTTCAGTGCGGCGCGAAGGCCGCACCGCCACCCCATTGCTGACTCTAGCCGGTTCATCGTCCCACGCCCGTCGCTGACTCTAGCCGGTTCATCGTCCCACGCCCATCGCTGACTCTAGCCGGTTCATCGTCCCACGCCCGTCGCGCCCCCACGGGCGCACCGCCCGCTCCAGCAGCTGATGCTGGCACTGGGGCCAGGGGGCTCCGAGCCTTGGCCCCCGCCCTGCGGCGGGTGCAGTGGCTGCTCAAGTTCAAGCCCGAGATGCCGCCGCGCTACAACGGTGCGACAGATCCATTGGTTTTCCTGCTAGCGTACGAGGAGTCCGTCCTCAAGGCCGGGGGTGACGACAGGGTGATGGCCAACTGGTTTCCCATGGCCCTCACCGGCGTTCGGCTCATGTGGCTGCTCCACCTACCGACGGCTTCTGTGACCTCCTGGGGGGGAGCTGCGCGGCCTCTTCCTCACCCATTACGCCGCGCTAGTGCCCCCGGTCATCGCAGCTCTCCTCGGCGGCTCACATGCGCCACCTTTGAGCCGCCACGTCAAGCCGTTCATCCGCCAGATCGGCACCACCTCCAAGCGCCGAGAAGCCCTCCCGGGCTGGGTGGCGCCCAAGGCCGATCTGACCTTCAACTCGGACGATCACCCCTCCAACCCCGCCGGTTCGGGTGCGCTCCCGATGTTGTGCACCCCCATCATCTGCCAAGTGGCCATCACCAGGACCCTTATTGATGGCGGTGCCGGCCTCAACGTGCTCTCTGTGGAGGCCTTTAGCCTCCTCCACGTGCCACCAGAGCGGCTTCAGCCCAGCAGGCCTTTCTCGGGTGTCAGGGTGGGTTCCACCGCCTCCTTGGGACAGATTCGCCTCCCGGTGACCTTCGGCACCTACGACAACTTCTGCACAGAGCTGATCGACTTCGACATCACCCCCATCGGCCTCCCCTACAACGCCATCCTCGGCTACCCGGCCTTGGCCCGGTTCATGGCAGCAACTCACCCGGCGTACAACCTCATGAAGATGCCCAGGAGCAGCGGCGTCCTTACTGTGTCAGGAGACACAAAAGATGCACTGCAGGTGCTCAAGCTTGCTTTCAAGATAGCCGCGGTGGCGCAGCCCGCCAGCACTGACGCCCTCGAGCCCAACGGGGCTGCGCCGGCTAAGAAGAAGCAGCTATTCACCCAAGACAAGGCGGAAACCAAGCAGGTACCGGTCGATGAGGACGGATCCACTAACGCCACCTTCACCATAGGTGCCAACCTCGAACCCGAGCAGGAGGAGGCCTTGGTGAAGTTCCTGCGTGCGAACAAGAAGGTGTTCACATGGGAACCTGATCAGCTAGCGGGGGTCCTGAGGGGAGTGATTGAGCATCACCTCAACGTGTGCCCCAACGTGTGCCCCGTGAAGCAGAAGGCGAGGCGGCAGTCCACTGAGAAGCAAGCTTTCATCATCCAAGAGACCCGCAAGCTAGAGGCCGCAGGGGTTATTCGCGAGGTCCGCTACCCGGATTGGTTGGCTAACCCAGTTGTCGTGCCGAAGAAGGGAGGAAAGGAACGCATGTGTGTCAACTTCACCAACCTCAACAAGGCCTGCCTGCAGGATCCATTTCCGCTCCCTCGCATCGACCAAATCGTCGACTCCACCGCAGAGTGTGACCTGTTGTGCTTCCTGGATGCCTTCTCGGGCTATCACCAGATCAAGATGGCGGTAGAAGACGTGGAAAAAACGGCTTTCCTGACCCCGTGTGGAGTGTACTGCTATACATGCATGCCATTTGGGTTGCGCAATGCAGGCGCGACCTTCCAGCGGCTGATGCACATCGCCTTGGGCCAGCATCTCGAGAGGAACGCCGAGACTTACGTCGATGACATTGTGGTGAAGTTTCGGGAGGCAAAAACCCTGATACAGGACTTGGAAGAAACCTTCGCGAGACTCAATGAAGTGGACCTGCGGCTCAACCCGGAGAAGTGCGTGTTTGGAGTCCCCTCGGGCAAGCTCCTGGGTTTCCTCGTGTCCCACAGGGGCATCGAGGCCAACCCGGAGAAGGTCAAAGCAGTCGAAGACATGAGCCCGCCGAAAACCCTCAGAGAAATGCAGAAGCTCACCGGGCATGTAACCGCGCTAGGATGCTTCATCTCCAAGCTGGGGGAACGAGCACTACCCTTCTTCAAGCTGATGAAGAAGAAGGGCCCCTTCAAATGGACTGAAGAGGCCGACAAGGCATTCCAAGATCTCAAGAGGTACCTTACCAGCCCTCGGGTGATGGTAGCTCCGCGTCCGCGGGAGCCCCTGGTGCTCTACCTTGCAGCCACCCCCTACTCCGCCAGCGCAGCCCTGGTGGCGGTTAGGGAGGAGCGTCGGACCAAGGCCGCAGCAACTGCCCGGGCTGAAGCCAAGCGAAGCCAAGAAAGCCCCACGAAGACCGCAACCACAGCCGAAAAGGATCAGCCGCAACAGGGGAGCGCACCCGGAGCAGAAGAGGCCTCTCCAAGCGATCAAGCGTTGGGGGCTCCGTCGTCTCAAGAGGCACCCCAACCTCCGGAGGACGCAAGCAGCGCCAGCACCCTCAACCTCGTCAAGCATCCCATGTACTTCGTCAGCACGGTGCTATGGGACGCAAGGGCTCAGTACCCGATGCCTCAAAAACTCCTCCTCGCGCTATTGGTAGCCTCACGAAAGCTGCAGCACTACTTCCAAGGCCATCCCATCAAGGTCGTCTCAGCATACCCCTTGGAAAGGGTACTCAGGAGCCCCAACTCGGCTGGAAGAGTCGCTGAGTGGAACATCAAACTGCAAGCGTTTCAGCTAGAATTCAGCACGACCAGAGTCATCAAGGGAGCCGCACTTGCAGATTTCGTGGCAGAATGGGTGGAGGCACCGGGCCTCGAGGCAGGCGAGGACCAATCACTTTCCCCGGGAAGCGAGGCACCGGACAGCTGGGTCATGTACTTCGACGGGGCATTCTCCCGACATGGCGCGCGGGCCGACGCAGTGCTCGTATCTCCTACTCAGGACAAGCTCTACTATGCCGTACAACTCTGTTTCGAGCACGGAGAAAAGGTCTCCAACAACATAGCAGAGTATGAAGGCCTGATAGCAGGCCTGAAAGCCGCAGTCGCCTTGGGGGTAAAGCGCCTCATCATCAAGGGTGATTCGCAACTCCTCGTCAACTTCTCCAACAAGATATACGAGCCGAAGGACGAGCACATGGAAGCCTACCTCGCGGAGGTTCGTAGGATGGAGAAACAGTTCTGGGGGATGGAGCTAAAGCATGTGCCTCGCGGCACCAATCAAGAGGCTGATGACATCGCCAAGAGGGCATCCAGGCGGCTGCCTCAGGAGCCTGGCGTCTTCGAGGAGCGACTCTTCAAGCCCTCGGCGACGCCATCACTATCAAGCACGGCGCAATCTCGGGAGGAGCTCCCTCAGCAGCCTGCCTCGGGAGCCCCGACCTGCGGCCTGGCCTCAGGGGCACGCCTGCTCCTGGCGTTGGAGCCTCAGGAAGGATGTTGGATCGCAGAGCTCAAGCACTACTTGACGCAAGGGACCCTGCCGGAGAAGGAGGAGGACGCGGAGCGCGTGGCGCGGCAGGCCATGGCCTACTGCATCGAGGATGGAGAGCTCTACCGGAGGCGACCAAATGACGTGTCCCTACGTTGCATTTCCAGAGAGCAAGGGAAGGAGCTGTTGGTAGACATACACGGTGGAGAGTATGGGCATCAATCATCATCACGAACCCTCGTTGGCAAGGAATTCCGCAGCGGATTCTACTAGCCCACAGCACTCAGTGACGCCGTTGAGCTGGTGAAGGCTTGTGAGGCCTGCCAATTCCACGCCAAGCAGATCCATCAGCCGGCAGGGGGTCTGCAGACTATACCCCTCTCATGGCCGTTCGCAGTTTGGGGGCTGGACATTCTGGGCCCGTTCCCTCGTGCGCCAGGGGGCTATCGCTACCTCTACGTCACAGTGGACAAGTTCACCAAGTGGGCTGAGGTGGAAGCTGTCCGCATCATCCCAGCAGGCTCCGTAGTCAAGTTCATCAAGGGCCTCGTGAGCCGATTTGGGGTGCCTAACCGCATCATCACCGACAACGGTTCGTAGTTCACCATTAATCTCTTCAAAACGTATTGTGCTAACCTTGGAACGCAGATATGCTACGCTTCGGTAGCACATCCCCGGAGCAACGGCCAGGCCGAGCGAGCCAACGCGGAGGTCCTGAGGGGCCTTAAAACCAGGACCTTCAAAAAGAAGCTGGAGGCCTACGGCAGGGGCTGGTACGACGAGCTCAAATCTGTGCTATGGTCTATCCGCACGACCGCAGCCAAGCCGACTGGCGAGACCCCGTTCTTCCTCGTCTACGGAGCTGAGGCCGTCCTCCCTCACGAGGTAAGGCGTCATTCCGCACGGGTCCTGGCATTCGACGAGGCACAACAGGACGCCATGCAGGGGACGGATCTCGTGCTGGGGGAGGAACGCCGTCGGGAGGCCGCGCTGCGAGTGGCAAGGTATCAACAAGCGTTGCGACGATACCACTATCGCAACATCCGCCCCAGAACTCTTGAGGTAGGGGACCTCGTGCTCAGACGGGTCCTCTCCAGGGAGGGGTTGCACAAGCTCTCTCCCATGTGGAAGGGCCCGTTCAAGGTTGTTCATGTTTCCAGGCCCGGCTCCGCGCGCTTGGAGACCCAGGAGGGGGTGCCCATCCAGAACGCATGGAACATTCAACATCTCCGAAGATTCTACCCTTGAGCGAGGCCCAGTGCCTATGGAAAAGGCCCGGTGCCTTTGAAGCTGCTGCATTTTGGGGAAGGCCCGGTGCCTGTGAAGAAGGCCAATGCCTGTGAAGCTGCCGCATTTTGAGGAAGGCCCGGTGCCTGTGAAGAAGGCCAATGCCTGTGAAGCTGCCGCATTTTGGGGAAGGCCCGGTGCCTATGAAGAAGGCCAATGCCTGTGAAGCTGCCGCATTTTGGGAAAGGCCCGGTGCCTGTGAAGAAGGCCAGTGCCTGTGAAGCTCGCCGCCCGTGACACTCTCAAGTAATAATGAGTGGGGCTGTACACGCCCCGGAGTCTCCGGAGTGCCGCATCGGGCCTCGGGGCCTCCCGCCCACGCCCAGTGGCAGCACTTAGCTCCGCGCTGGTGAGAAGACGTCGAAGACTAGATTAGGTGCCGGACGCGGCTTTTTCATTTGCTTTCTGCAGTTGGCTTGTTCGTTCCTATTTGAAGTTTTATTAGAGCTGTTGCCATCTCTAGCTTGCGACTCTTTGTCTTTTTCACTCACTTGCCTCGTTTTCTCTCGCGCAAGTCTCGCGAGGGAGGTACGCGGGCATCCTCGCAAGTGTTTTATGCCCCGGTCGTTTGAAGTTTTCCTATCCGAGTCCGCCACGGGAGCACCCCTCCCAGTTCGTGCCCCACGGGCATCGTGACGCGAGTACAAGACCTGGGGCGGTCGCCCCGCAACCAAGACCGGAATCTACCCCTCCTGACTAATCCTTGTAGGACATGAAGCGCACGGCGAGGCCTCGGCCTCGGGAGGTGAAGACCGCGACAAGCCTCTCCGAGCTAAGTAGTTCCCGCACACAGGCACGCGGCACGGAAAGATAACACAGAAATAGCGGAAACAGCATGATAATTAACAGCGACAGTTCAACACGCCCCCGCGGGGCCCAATACTACTTCCTTTTTGTGCAGGAAAGGAAGAAAAACAAAATAGGCACAACTTGTTCGACACCAACTCGCGGCGAGGGCTCGTACTGCCTCCGGAGCTCAGTCAGATCCCTGCTCTCGCTTCACCGGGGTGCGACAGCGGACTGACCCGCTACCTTCCCCCAGGCGGGCGCGACGGCGCAAGGGCTGGTCGCGACCACCACTGGAGGAGCTGCTGTCCGAAGGAAAGTCGCCGAAGCTCGGCGGGCCCCGAGCGCCGCTGCACACGCGCCTGCCACCATCTTTGTCCTGATCAACGCCGGGGCTGGGCGGACGACCGCGGTCGTCGTCTTCGGGGCAGCACCCAACATGGCGGCCGTCTTCCCCGAACACCCTCACGTAGAGGGTGGCATCGCCGTCGAACTTAAAGTGCAGGGTGTCCGGCTCAGGCCACGTGCGCGGGCGAACGTTTGCCAGCCGGGGGTCAGGGCCACATCCCCGGCGACGGAGACCTCCAGCGAAGCCCAGGAGGCCCTGCAGCAGCAACCGTCCGCCTGAAGCCAGAGGCCGCCCGGAGCGCCGCCCGGAAGTTCACCTACAAAGAAGCGGGGGAGATGGAGCCAGCTGCTGGTCGGGTCCGCCGACCACACGACGAACTCCGGCAGAACCTCCGCCGAGCGGAAGCGCGGCCTGGGGGTCGCACAGCTGCGGCGTGCCTCCCTTCTACAACCGGGCGCTCATCGCCGCGCTGGGGACCACCTCCACGACTACGGGAAGCCACCACGGGGGCCACAGGATGCTTGCGAGGGCGGCCCCGGACGCGCTTGGTCGGAGGAGAGTCAGGCCCTTCCTGACGGGCCCTTCCCTTCTCCGCGGCCGAGAACCTCTTCGGCGGAGCCATGGGAGTGGCGAGTAGCCGGGATGGAGAGGAAGGAGTAGCAAGAAGGAATAGACTGAAGGGGCTCGTGCCGTTCCGTACTTATTGCCAGAGAAGGCTAACCGCCGGCCTCCACGATCGCAGGTAATCATGACCCGTTTTTACATACAGGGACTTGTCAAGTCATGCGGTTTCCGAGGCGTCGTGGGAAAGCGAAGATGCCCATGTCCAATCACTCGCCACGCGGCGCCCAAGGCCGCAGGCTATTGGGGCCCGCGGCGCTTCGCACTTGCCCCTTCGCTTCTCTGCTAAGCCAAGCCCGGGCACGCCTTGGGCCCGGGGGCTACTGTCGGCGTTCTGGGAACAGGGGTCCCTAGACTTGCCTGCCTGCGGCCTGCGGCGTGGCTCAAGTGGGGGCCCAGTGTAGCCCAGCTTCATCAGCTCAAGCTCAAGACCCTCGCGAGGGGCCAAGCCTCGTGGGGTGGACAACAGGAAGCTTCCTCAGGAGCAGCCTCCTCAGGTAGGCTCGCGAGGAGGCGGAGATATCAAGGCAGGGCACCTCGCGAGGAGCTCGTGACGCAAGCCATGATGATCGAGACCAGGCGGGCGCCAGGCGGGCGCCGGCTTGCGCAATGTGCTTGTTTCCCCTTCGGTGCAAAGGGGACAAGCACATGCCAAGGCATCAGGCAAAGGTTACCATTTCGGTGCAACAAGACCAAGACCAGTAGAGCGGAGGGACGGAGGTCATGGTGGAGCCCAGGACGGCGTCATCGTCAGAGCTTTTGGCAGCCAAAGACCAACTTTAGCCAGGATAAGTGTACTAGATGTTCCCCTTCAAAATGGCCAATTGTTGGCGCCCTTCCCGCTCATTATTTGGGAAGAGGCCTAGGGCCTCCCTCTATAAATAGATCTAGCCACCACAGAGAGAGCGGACCGGATCCAGATTGCGCATAGACTAGAGAGAAGCGACTGAACTCCCCAAGCAGTTCATCGCACCAGCTCAAGAACAGCCCCTCGCGAGGCTGTTCTCCCTTTGTATTGTTCATCATCATCCCCAAAGGCAATCCACCACACCACACACTGGAGTAGGGTACTACACCACAATGGTGGCCTGAACCAGTATAAATCTCGTGTCCCTTAAGTGTTCTTCTTTCTAGCCTAGATCCTTGCGAGACTTCTAGACGTGAGCTGGTAGGGGAAGATCTTCGTGCGCACCCCAGAGTTCGAACCTCAAGGGTCTGCCGGAACCTGAAATCCGACACATACTTTGTTCTCATACATGGATCCTATCTCGGATTTCATGGCTCCTAGACATTTGTTGGAATCCCGGCCCACCATCGCTTCTCCATAGCTAGTAGGTTCACTGTTGTCCAACAACATGACTTTTAAGACAGGGTTACCACTCAGAAGTTGTACGCACCCTTGTGACCAACGAGGTTTGATAGTAACTTGATCTGAAGCTTCATGATCATGATCATTAGCTTTCTCTTCAACTGACATAGGTGCCACAGAAACATCTTTCTGTGCTGCGCTACTCTCTGGTTGAAGTAAAGGTTCAACAACCTCATCAAGTTCTATCTTCCTCCCACTCAATTCTTTCGAGAGAAACTCTTTCTCGAGAAAGTACCTGTTCTTAGCGACAAACACTTTGGCCTCAGATCTGAGATAGAAGGTATACCCAATCGTCTTCTTTGGGTATTCTATGAAGACACAATTGTTCGCTTTGGGTTCGAGCTTTTCTGGCTGAAGCCTATCGACATAAGCATCGCAGCCCCAAACCTTACGAAACGACAACTTAGGTTTCTTGACAAACCATAGTTCATACAGTGTCGTCTCCACGGACTTAGATGGTGCCCTGTTTAAAGTGAATGTAGTTGTCTCTAATGCATAACCCCAAAATGATAGTGGTAGATCGGTAAGAGACATCATAGATCGCACGATATCCAATAGAGTGCGATTTTGACGTTCAGACACACCATTAAGCTATGCTGTTCCAGGTGGCGTCAACTATGAAACGATTCCACCTTGTCTTAAGTGATAGCCAAACTCATAACTCAGATACTCTCCCTTTGATCATATCATAGGAACTTGATCTTCTTGTTATGATGATTCTCAACTTCACTCTAAAATTGCTTGAACTTTTAAACGTTTCAGACTTATGCTTCATTAAGTAAACATGCCCATATCTACATAATTCATCGGTGAAGGTGAGAAAATAACGATATCCACCGCATGCGTCAACACTCATTAGACAGCACACATCAGCATGTATGATTTCCAACAAGTCACTTGCCCGTTCTATTGTTCCAAAAAATGGGGTTTTAGTCATCTTGCCAACGAGGCATGGTTCACATGTGTCAAGTGATTCAAAATCAAGTGACTTCAAAAGTCCATCGACATGGAGGTTCTTTATGCGCTTTACACCAATATGACCTAAGCGGCAGTGCCACAAGAAAGTGGTACTATCATTATCAATTCTACATCTTTTGGCATCAATGTTATGAACATGTGTATCACTACGACCGAGATTCAATAAACCATTTGCATTGGGTGCATGACCATAGAAGGTGTTATTCATGTAAACAGAATAACCATTATTCTCTTACTAATGAATAACCGTATTGCAATAAACATGATCTAACATGTTCATGCTCAACGCAGACACCAATGCAAACAACATTTATCTAGGTTCAACACTAATCCTGAAGGTAGAGGGAGCGTGCGATGGTGATTACATCAACCTTGGAAACACTTCCAACACACATCATCACCTTGCCCTTAGCTTGTCTCTGTTTATTCCGTAGATTTTGTTTCGAGTTACCAATATTAGCAACTGAATCAGTATCTAATACCCAGGTGCTACTAGGAGTACTAGTAAGGTACACATTAATAACACATACAAAAAATATACTTTTGTTGAAGTTGCCAGCCTTCTTATCTACCAAGTATTTGAGGCAGTTCCGCTACCAGTGACCATTCCCCTAATAGAAGCACTTTGTCTCGGGTTTGGGTTCTTGGGATTCTTCACTAGAGCGGCAACTGGCTTGCCATTCATGAAGTTTCCCTGCTTGCCCTTGCCCTTGTTGAAACCAGTGGTCTTGTTAACCATTAACCCTTGATGCTCCTTCTTGATTTCTACCTTCACGGCCTTAAGCACGACGAACAGCTTCGGGGTCATCTTCCCTTGCATGTTATAGTTCATCGCGAAGCTCTAGTAGCTTGGTGATAGCGACTGGAGAACTCTGTCAATCACTCTCTTATCTGGAAGATTAACTCCCACTTTATTCAAGCGATTGAAGTACCCAGACATTCTGAGCACATGCTCACTGGCTGAGCTATTCTCCTCCATCTTTTAGGCAAAGATCTTGTCAGAGGTCTCAAACCTCTCAACATGGGCATGAGCTAGAAATACCAATTTCAGCTCTTGGAACATCTCATATGTTCCATGGCGTTCAAAAACGCCTTTGGAGTCCCGATTCTAAGCTGTAAAGCATGGCGCACTAAACTATCAAGTAGTCATCAGAACATGTCTGCCAGATGTTCGCAACATCCACAGATGATGCTAAAGGAAATATGCCCTAGAGGCAATAATAAAGTTATTATCTATTTCCTCATATCATGATAAATGTTTATTATTCATGCTAGAATTGCATTAACCGGAAACATGATACATGTGTGAATACATAGACAAACATATAGTCACTAGTATGCCTCTACTTGACTAGCTCATTAATCAAAGATGGTTATGTTTCCTAACCGTAGACATGTGTTGTCATTTGATTAATGGGATCACATCATTAGGAGAATGATGTGATTGAAATGACCCATTCCGTTAGCCTAGCACTTGATTGTTTAGTATACTGCTATTGCTTTCTTCATGACTTATACAAAGTTCCTACAACTATGAGATTATGCAACTCCCGTTTACCGGAGGAACACTTTGTGTGCTACCAAACGTCACAACGTAACTGGGTGATTATAAAGGTGCTCTACAGGTGTCTCCGAAGGTACATGTTGAGTTGGCATAATTCGAGATTAGGTTTTGTCACTCCGATTGTCGGAGAGGTATCTCTGGGCCCTCTTGGTAATACCCATCACCTAAGCCTTGCAAGCATTGTAACTAATGAGTTAGTTATAAGATGATGTATTACAGAACGAGTAGAGAGACTTGCCGGTAACGAGATTGAACTAGGTATTGGATACCGACGATCAAATCTCGGGCAAGTAACATACCGATGACAAAGGGAACAACGTATGTTGTTATGCGGTTTGACCGATAAAGGTCTTCGTAGAATATGTAGGAACCAATATGGGCATCCAGGTCCCACTATTGGTTATTGACCAAGAATGGTTCTAGGTCACGTCTACATAGTTCTCGAACCCGTAGGGTCCGCACGCTTAACGTTACGATGACAGTTTTACTATGAGTTTACAAGTTTTGATGTACCGAAGTTTGTCCGGAGTCCCAGATATGATCACGGACATGACAAGGAGTCTCGAAATGGTCGAGACATAAAGATTGATATATTAGACGACTATATTCGGACATCGGAAGTGTTCCGGGTGATTTCGGAGAAAACCGGAGTGCCGGAGGGGTTACCGGAACCTCCCGGGGAAGTATTGGGCCTTAGTGGGCCTGAGGGGAGAGAGAGGGCAGCAGCCCAGGAGGTGGCGCGCCCCCTCCCAAGGGGAGTCCGAATTGGACTAGGGGAGGGGGGCGCGGCCCCTCTTTCCCTCTCCCTCTCCCCCTCTTTCCTTCCCCCTTCCTCCTTCCTAGTTGGACTAGGAAAGGGGAGTCCTACTCCCACTAGGAGGAGGACTCCCCCCTCCTTGGCGCGCCCCAAGGGCCGTCCGGCCTCCCCCCTTGATCCTTTATATACGGGGGCGGGGGGGCACCCCAGAGACACACAAGTTGATCTACGGATCGTTCCTTAGCCGTGTGCGGTGCCCCCCTCCACCATATTCCACCTTGGTCATATCGTCGTGGAGTTTAGGCGAAGCCCTGCGCCGGTAGAACATCATCATCGTCACCACGCCGTCGTGCTGACGGAACTCATCTCCGGAGCTTCGCTGGATCGGAGGCCGGAGATCGTCATCGAGCTGAACGTGTGCTGAACTCGGAGGCTCCGTACGTTCGGTGCTTGGATCGGTCGGATCGTGAAGACGTACGACTACATCAACCGCGTTGTGCTTACGCTTCCGCTTACGGTCTACGAGGGTACATGGACGAACACTCTCCCCTCTCGTTGCTATGCCATCACCATGATCTTGCGTGTGCGTAGGATTTTTTTTGAAATTACTACGTTCCCCAACAGTGGTATCAGAGCCTAGGTTTTATGCGTTGATGTTATATACACGAGTAAAACACAAGTGAGTTGTGGGCGATACAAGTCATACTGCTTACCAGCATGTCATACTTTGGTTCGGCGGTATTGTGAGATGAAGCGGCCCGGACCGATATTATGCGTACGCTTACGCGAGACTGATTTCACCGTTACGAGCACTCGTGCTTAAAGGTGGCTGGCGGGTGTCTGTCTCTCTCACTTTAGCTGAATCGAGTGTGGCTACGCCCGGTCCTTGCGAAGGTTAAAACAGCACCAACTTGACGAACTATCGTTGTGGTTTTGATGCGTAGGTAAGAACGGTTCTTGCTAAGCCCGTAGCAGCCACGTAAAATTGGCAACAACAAAGTAGAGGACGTCTAACTTGTTTTTGCAGGGCATGTTGTGATGTGATATGGTCAAGACGTGATGCTATATTTTATTGTATGAGATGATCATGTTTTGTAACCGAAGTTATCGGCAACTGGCAGGAGCCATATGGTTGTCGCTTTATTGTATGAAATGCAAACGCCCTGTAATTGCTTTACTTTATCACTAAGCGGTAGCGATAGTCGTAGAAGCAATAGATGGCGTAAACGACAACGATGCTACGATGGAGATCAAGGTGTCGCGCCGGTGACGATGGTGATCATGACGGTGCTTCGGAGATGGAGATCACAAGCACAAGATGATGATGGCCATATCATATCACTTATATTGATTGCATGTGATGTTTATCCTTTATGCATCTTATCTTGCTTTGATTGACGGTAGCATTTTAAGATGATCTCTCACTAAAATTATCAAGAAGTGTTCTCCCTGAGTATGCACCGTTGCCAAAGTTCGTCGTGCCCAGACACCACGTGATGGTCGGGTGTGATAAGCTCTACGTCCATCTACAACGGGTGCAAGCCAGTTTTGCACACGCGGAATACTCAGGTTAAACTTGACGAGCCTAGCATATGCAGATATGGCCTCGGAACACGGAGACCGAAAGGTCGAGCGTGAATCATATAGTAGATATGATCAACATATTGATGTTCACAATTGAAAACTACTCCATCTCACGTGATGATCGGTTATGGTTTAGTTGATTTGGATCACGTAATCACTTAGATGACTAGAGAGATGTCTGTCTAAGTGGGAGTTCTTAAGTAATATGATTAATTGAACTTAAGTTTATACTTAGTGCCTGATAGTATTTTGCTTGTCTATGTTTGTTTGTAGATAGATGGCTCGTGCTGTTGTTCCGTTGAATTTTAATGCGTTCCTTGAGAAAGCAAAGTTGAAAGATGATGGTAGCAATTACACGGACTGGGTCCGTAACATGAGGATTATCCTCATTGCTGCACAGAAAAGTTACGTCCTGGAAGCACCGCTGGGTGCTAGGCCTGCTGCTGATGCAACTGACGACGTTAAGAACGTCTGGCCGAGCAAAGCTGATGACTACTCTATAGTTCAGTGTGCCATGCTTTACGGCTTAGAACCGGGCCTTCAACGACGTTTTGAACGTCATGGAGCATATGAGATGTTCCATGAGTTGAAGTTAATATTTCAAGCAAATGCCCAGATTGAGAGATATGAAGTCTCCAATAAGTTCTACAGCTGCAAGATGGAGGAGAATAGTTCTGTCAGTGAGCATATACTCAAAATGTCTGGGTATAATAATCACTTGATTCAACTGGCAGTTAATCTTCCGGATGATAGCGTCATTGACAGAATTCTCCAATCACTGCCACCAAGCTACAAGAGCTTTGTAATGAACTATAATATGCAAGGGATGAACAAGACTATTCCCGAGCTCTTTGCAATGCTAAAAGCTTCGGAGGTAGAAATCAAGAAGGAGCATCAAGTGTTGATGGTCAACAAGACCACTAGTTTCAAGAAAAAGGGCAAAGGGAAGAAGAAGGGGAACTTCAAAAAGAACAACAAGCAAGTTGCTGCTCAAGAGAAGAAACCCAAGTCTGGACCTAAGCCTGAAACTGAGTGCTTCTACTGCAAGCAGACTGGTCACTGGAAGCGGAACTGCCCCAAGTATTTGGCGGATAAGAAGGATGGCAAAGTAAACAAAGGTATATGTGATATACATGTTATTGATGTGTACCTAACTAGAGCTCGTAGTAGCACCTGGGTATTTGATACTGGTTCTGTTGCTAATATTTGCAACTCGAAACAGGGACTACGGAATAAGCGAGCACTAGCCAAGGACGAGGTGACGATGCGCGTGGGAAACGGTTCCAAAGTCGATGTGATCGCGGTCGGCACGGTACCTCTACATCTACCTTCGGGATTAGTATTAGACCTAAATAATTGTTATTTGGTGCCAGCGTTGAGCATGAACATTATATCTAGATCTTGTTTGATGCGAGACGGTTATTCATTTAAATCTGAGAATAATGGTTGTTCTATTTATATGAGTAATATCTTTTATGGTCATGCACCCTTGAAGAGTGGTCTATTTTTATTAAATCTCGATAGTAGTGATACACATGTTCATAGTGTTGAAACCAAAAGATGCATAATTGATAACGATAGTGCAACTTACTTGTGGCACTGCCGTTTGGGTCATATCGGTGTAAAACACATGAAGAAACTCCATACTGATGGACTTTTGGAATCACTTGATTATGAATCACTTGGTACTTGCGAACCGTGCCTTATGGGCAAGATGACTAAAACGCCGTTCTCCGGAACTATGGAGCGAGCAACTGATTTATTGGAAATCATACATACTGATGTTCGTGGTCCAATGAATGTTGAGGCTCGCGGCGGGTATCATTATTTTCTCACCTTCACAGATGATTTGAGCAGATATGTGTATATCTACTTGATGAAACACAAGTCTGAAACATTTGAAAAGTTCAAAGAATTTTAGAGTGAAGTGGAAAATCATCGTAACAAGAAAATAAAGTTTCTACGATCTGATCGTGGAGGAGAATATTTGAGTTACGAGTTTGACCTACACTTGAAACAATGTGGAATAGTTTCGCAACTCACGCCACCTGGAACACCACAACGAAATGGTGTGTCCGAACGTCGTAATCGTACTTTACTTGATATGGTGCGATCTATGATGTCTCTTACTAATTTACCTCTATCGTTTTGGGGTTATGCTTTAGAGATGGCCGCATTCACGTTAAATAGGGCACCATCAAAATCCGTTGAGACGACGCTTTATGAACTGTGGTTTGGCAAGAAACCAAAGTTGTCGTTTCTTAAAGTTTGGGGCTGTGATGCTTATGTGAAGAAACTTCAACCAGATAAGCTCGAACCCAAATCGGAGAAATGTGTCTTCATAGGATACCCAAAAGAGACTGTTGGGTACACCTTCTATCACAGATCCGAAGGCAAGACATTCGTTGCTAAGAATGGATCCTTTCTAGAGAAGGAGTTTCTCTCGAAAGAAGTGAGTGGGAGGAAAGTAGAACTTGATGAGATAACTGTATCTACTCCCTTATTGGAAAGTAGTTCATCACGAGAACCAGTTCCTGTGACAACTACACCAATTAGTGAGGAAGCTAATGATAATGATCATGAAACTTCGGATCAAGTTTCTACTGAACCTCGTAGGTCTACCAGAGTAAGATCCGCACCATAGTGGTACGGTAATCCTATTCTGGAAGTCATGTTACTTGACCATGATGAACCTACGAACTATGAGGAAGCGATGATGAGCCCAGATTCCGCAAAATGGCTAGAGGCCATGAAATCTGAGATGGGATCCATGTATGAAAACAAAGTGTGGACTTTGGTTGACTTGCCCGATGATCGGCAAGCCATTGAGAATAAATGTATCTTTAAGAAGAAGACTGACGCTGATGGTAATGTAACTGTCTATAAAGCTCGACTTGTTGCAAAAGGTTTTTGACAAGTTCAAGGGGTTGACTACGATGAGACTTTCTCACCCGTAGCGATGCTTAAGTCTGTCCAAATTATGTTAGCTATTGCTGCATTTCATGATTATGAAATTTGGCAAATGGATGTCAAGACTGCATTCTTGAATGGATTTCTAGAAGAAGAGTTGTATATGATGCAGCCGGAAGGTTTTGTTGATCCAAAAGGTGCTGACAAAGTGTGCAAACTCCAGCGTTCCATTTATGGACTGGTGCAAGCATCTCGGAGTTCGAATAAACGCTTTGATAGTGTGATCAAAGCATATGGTTTTATACAGACTTTTGGAGAAGCCTGTATTTACAAGAAAGTGAGTGGGAGCTCTGTAGCATTTCTAGTTTTATATGTAGATGACATATTATTAATTGGAAATGATATAGAATTTCTGGATAGCATAAAGGGATACTTGAATAAAAGTTTTTCAATGGAAGACCTCGGTGAAGCTGCTTACATATTGGGCATCAAGATCTATAGAGATAGATCAAGACGCTTAATAGGACTTTCACAAAGCACATACCTTGACAAAATTTTGAAAAAGTTCAAAATGGATCAGGCAAAGAACGGTTTTTTGCCTGTGCTACAAGGTGTGAAGTTGAGTCAAACTCAATGCCCGACCACAGCAGAAGATAGAGAGAAAATGAAAAATGTTCCCTATGCTTCAACGAATTTTTTTTCTGTCATACATATGACACTACTATGACGATAATTGTGACAAAACCCGGTATCATCATAGATGTGGTGGGCTCCTACTTCTATGACAAAAAATCATGACAGAAAATGGGCTTTTCGTCCTGGGCGGGCCGGAGACGCAGCTGCATGACATTCTTTGGGCCGTTCATGATGGAAAAAACCATGGTAGAAGCGAGGGGGAGGAAAATTTCGGGGAGGTGCCGGTTACGGTGGGAGGTCGGGGGCCGAGATGCGCGTTTCTCTCGTACAGGTACGCGCGTGTGTGCGAGGCGTTGGTTCTAACTGAACCTGAGCGAGGTGTTGGGCTCTAACTGAACCCGAGCGTTTGCACTGCAGGCTACGCGTTACTGAACCCGAGCGATCGATCGATGGCTGTTAACTGAACCTGATCGAGCGATTCCTTCGCTACTGCTGCTAACTGAAGCCGATCGATGCTGCCTCTGGGATGAACAGTGAGTGCTGCGCACGCGGGGGGGGGGGGGGGGTTGGATGAACAGTGAGCGGTGGCGTTGCCTCTGGATGAACAGGACCCCGTGGTGTGGAGGGCTGGATGAACAGTAGACGTTGGAGGGGTGGCCATGGAGGGGTGGTTGAACAGGACCCCATGGTGTGGAGGACTGGATGAATAGTAGATGGTGGAGGGGTGCCCGTGGAGGGGTGGTTGAACAGTAGCCGGTGGAGTAGCGCACGGTGGAGGCTGGATGAACATGAGCCCGTGGAGGCTGGAGGAGGTCGACGGTAGCCCGTGGAGGCTGGAGGAGGTCGACGGTGGAGATGAACAGTATCCCGTGGAGTCCCGTTTTGCGGTACGCCACACCCCTCCCGATGAACAGGACCCCCATTTCGACCGTAGGAGGTCCGTTTCGTCCGTTTTGCAGTACGCCACACCCCCCCCGATCAACAGGACCCCCGTTTCGACCGTAGGAGGTCCGTTTCGTCCATTTTAGGGTACGCCACACCCCTCCTGATCAACAGGACCCCCGTTTCGACCGTAGGAGGTCCATTTCCTCCATTTTGTGGTACGCCACACCCCTCCCGATCAACAGGACCCTGTTCCGAATGTAGGAGGTCCGTTTCCTCTGTTGTGCGGTATGCCAAGCCTCGTTTCCATCGCCTGTTCCGTCCAAGCCCTCCCGATGAACACGACCACGCATTCCGTTCCGATCCAGCCGGTTGGCTCCCACGTGTTCTGTTGCCTCCCAATGAACACGACGCATTCCGTTGCCTCCCCATGAACACGACGCATTCCGTTGCCTCCCCATGAACACGACGACGACGCTGTTTCTCCGTTCGGACCCAGCCATGTACACGAGCCCTCGCCGTACGTATGCGCGAGTAGGCATTCGAGACCCCGCCCGTATGTACACATATGTGGCCGTATTTTCTTTCTTGCACCCTGGCTGTTGTACGTACGTGTACATGCTACATGCGCGCCTCTACTACAACACGTGCGCGCCTCTACATCCACCAGTATATATGTACGTACACGTTCGCGACCAGAATGACAACGCTACGTACGCTTCGACCAGGTGGGTCCTGACTGCCAGGCACTTCCTTGCGTGCGAAGATGTAGCTGGTGGGTCCCATTAGTCAGGGGGTGAATCGTTTTTTTGCCCGAACGCACTTCCTTGCGTGCGAAGATGTAGCTGGTGGGTCCCAGCAGTCAGGGGGAAACGTTTTTTTCACGAAATACGGTGGCCTGTCCGGTGGGTCCCCGCTGTCAGGTGGAGGAATAATTATTTTGCACATAATAAGGAGGCACTTCCTTGCTGCGGCCGCGGACCCAGCTGTCAGCCTCTCCACGTACAGTCCACGTCCGATGGAAGCCGTTCCTTGACCACGTTGACCACGCCGCGCCGAGAGCACCAGGGCGGTGGACGACAGCGAGGCCTAGGAAGGGGACGACACGGAGCCAGGGAAGATGCGGCAGTGGATGCCCACGTGTAGAGGAGTACGAGGGTTCACGGGTTCGCTGCGGTGTGAGGCTGCCGTCACCGCATAATAACAGGGGGTGTGGGTGATTAGAGGGATGGCCTGGCCAGTGGTGGGAGTAGTAGGGGGCGGTGAGGCCTCCGTTGCATCGCAGACGGCCACGTGAGGCAGGAGCACGAGGCACGACCGGCGCTGGTTTGGCCGGCTGGAGCAAGAAGACCAGAGGTTGAAGAAGCACTACGGCCGTTGGATGGACATCGTATGGTCACTGGAGCTAGAATCGTGCATATTGACTAAGTTGACAAAGCCCTCCGTCCCTGTCAACTTAGTAGGCCCACAAGTCAGCCTGCCACTATATTGGGTCCCAGCTAACAGGGGGAGTATTCATTTTTTTGTGCGTAATAAGGAGGCACTTCCTTGCGTGCGAAGATATAGCTGGTGGGTCCGAGCTGTCAGCGGCGGCAACATTTTTTTCGCGAAATACAGAGGCCCTTTCGGTGGGTCCCTGATGTCAGGTGGAGGAATCATTATTTTGCGCGTAATAAGGAGGCATTTCCTTGCGTGCGGCCGTGGACCCAGCTGTCGGCCTCTCCATGTACAGTCCACTTCAGATGCATGTCGGTCATTGACCACGTTGACCAGGCCGCGCTGAGAGCACCAGGGCGGTGGACGATGGTGAGGCCTAGGAAGGGAACGACATGGAGGCAGGGAAGACTCGGCAGTTGTTTCCCACGCGGAGGGGAGTACGACTGTACGAGGGTTTACTGCTTCATCTGCCGTCGCCGGAGAACAACAGCAGGTGTGGGTGAGTAGAGGGATGGCTAGGCCAGCGACGGGAGTACGGTGGGGCGGTGAGGCCTGCACGGCACACAGCCGGCCATGAGGAGGAGGGAGCAGGCAGTCCCGTCGGCGCTTGTTTGAGCGGCTAGAGCCGGAAGAGCAGAGATTGAAGAAGCACGACGGCCGTTGGATGGACATCCAACAGTCACTGCTTGTGCGTCAACCTTTTTTTTTAGGAAAGCCTCAAATCTGTGGAAAACAGCAAACAACCCATCTGCCATTATTTCTAATAATTTACAGCCCATTTGCTAATTCTTAAGGTTTTTTTGGAGCCCATATTCTTTTTGTTAGCATTACAGCCCATATTGTGGCCACGGTTAAAAAATTATAGGAAATTTTGCATATTTCGGTGCGGTCCGAACTGTTTTTAATTCCGAAATTTCGACTCACATTCAAACTGATTTTAAAAATAAATGTATATCAATATAAAATCCAACAAATTCTCCACGCATAAAAATTAATGTAATTTAAAATCTCGAAATGAAAAAAAAGATATTTGAAACTAATTGCCGGTTTGATGTGTTTTAAGAATGTACGACCCATTTCTCATTACTAATAGGCCATTTTCTCGGCCAGCCGAATGAAGCTCTCCTCGTCTTCAAAGATTTGCAGCCCAACAGGCCTGACAAAGCGACTTACTTGGCAAATCACAAAAAAACTGGGATGTGGCCGTGGACCCAGCAGTCAGCCTCTCCACGTACAGTACTCCTCCGATGGAAGTCGGTCGTTGACCACATTGACCACGCCGTGCCGAGAGCACCAAGGCGGTGGATGACGGTGAGGCCTAGGAAGGGGACAACGCGGAGCCGGGTAAGACGCGACAGTGGATGCCCACGCGGAGAGGAGTACGAGGGTTCACTGGTTCGGCTGCGACGTGAGGCTGCCGTCGCCGCAGAATAACAGGGGGTGTGGGTGAGTAGAGGGATACCCTGGGCCAGCGGTGGGAGTAGTAGGGGGCGGTGAGGCCTCCGCGGCATCACAGCCGGCCACGAGAGGGAGGAGCACATGGCACGACCGGCGCTGCTTTGGGCAGCTGGAGCAAGAAGACCAGAGGTTGAAGAAGCACTATGGCCGTTGGATGGACATTGTACGGTCACTGGAGCTAGAATCGTTCATATTGACTAAGTTGACAAAGCCCTCCGTCCTCGTCAACTTAGTAGGCCCACAAGTCAGCCACCCACTATGGTGGGTCCCAGCTAGCAGGGGGTATTCATTTTTTGGTGCGTAATAAGGAGGCACTTCCTTGCGCGCGAAGATATAGCTGGTGGGTCCGACCTGTCAGCGGGGGGAACATTTTTTTCGCGAAATACAGAAGCCCTTCCCACGTACAGTGCACGTACAGTGCGTAATACTTGCGTGCGACCATGGACCTTGTGGGTCCTAGCCATCAGGCTCTCCACGTACAGTCCTCTTCCAATGACTCTCATATGTTGACCACGCCGCACCGAGCGCACCGAGGCGGTGGACGACGGCGAGGCCCCAGACTGGAACGACCCGGAGATGGGGAAGACATGGAAGTGGAGTCGCAGACGGAGAGGAGTGGGAAACTTGACTGGTTCGGGTGCAGGGTGGGCCTACACTCGGCAGAGAATAACAGGAGGTGCGGAGTGGAGGGATGGCCTGGCCATCGGCGGGGTAGCATTTCGCTGAGGAGCGCAAAACTACGCCGCTGGACGCCGAAGGCTGGAGCAGGCGGTTCCGGCAGCGCTGGGGGAAGAATACGAGAGATTGAAGAAGAATGCCGGCCGTTGGACGTAAATCCAACGCCTTCTTAGGCTTCGACCTACTGTCCCACATGTCAGCCAGTCCATTTGTTTTTTAGTCCATTTGGTGGGCTTGGTGAAACAATGATGTAGCATCTATGCAGCCCATTTAAATCCCATTTGCATTTTTCTCGAAATCCGCGGACTTGCTGGGCTGGGTGAAAATATCATGTTGGGCTAGACGGATAAATGTTATAAAAACATAAACAGATGATTGCACGTGAGTAAAATCTTTGCAAGCTTATGTACGCAATCACTAGGAGTTAACTTAGCAAGTTATATATAAACAATTATTATTATTATTTTGTAAGAACTTTCAACTTACAAAATAAAATATCATTTTAATTTGATGAGTTAATAGTACGGGGGGTATTATTATTTTTTAGGCTAGACGTGGGACAGTTGAGTTGGTTCTAGGGGAAAGTACTGGGAGAAAACTCAGTTTACATCGAAAAAGAAAGTGGGAGAAAATTCTGAGACCTGCTGGGTCCACCTGAGGAGAGGAATATGTTGGGAGGAAGGAGATTCAAAGCACGGCAGCCGAGTGAACTAGTTTTTTTACGGACAAGTGAACTAGTTTACATACATAAGAAAATAGCCACTAAAAAAGCAATCAGGTTAATGGGTTCTTAAAAGAAATATTTTGGACAAAACAGATAATTATGACACATAGGCTAATGTATGAAACACTCAGATGATAAAGGTGCTTATAAACAGATAAAGTACAACATCTAGACCTTCCTGGCACGCTTGATCATGACGCTGCGGCTTTCCGTGTACTCGTCGGTTACGGGAAGCAGACACGCCCTCATGTCCAAGATCTGCCTGTACATGTCGCAGCATGCGTATGCGTCCTTGGCCGCGTAGGTTATGTAGGCTAGATTCAGAGGTACCTCCCACGTGTTCAGGTCGTCTTCTTTCATGTTGGCGTATCAGGGGTCGATGATGGTCTCAGCGAGGTCAACCACGGAGTCCTTCTCCTGCCTGTTGCTGATGATCTTGTATTGCTTCTGGATGTCGACAAACTTGTTGCACCAGATGGCCAAATCGTCGCGTTCTTCCTTCTCTCCACCGTAGCGAAGGTGCAGTCGGCGCTGCCGATGAAACGGGTGAATGCTCCAGAACCTGGTCCAGCCATAGGCTGAGGGAAGGCAGAGCTTCACCGAGTCCGTATCGTTGGTGTACATCACATTCAACTTGGTGCAGCCATAGGACTGAATGGCGAACTCAAAGGGGAACTCCTTGCTGAAGTCCATATCCAGCAGGCTCACCCCTCGGATCGCCATTGGAGTCTCTTCGAGTGAACGAGTGTGTAGGCGGTGGCAGCAGTTCGTTTTTCAGCTCTTGGGGAACTGGATTCAACAGTAAGCTGAGTGTGTACAGGCGACAACAGTTACTACCCCTCCCTCGTCCGTTGCACGCCCGGTAGAAGATGCACCCTCGGCGCATTCAAACGCCTCCATTAAGAAACCTACTCTGGCCACATGTCGGTTCACGAGCGGGTCTGTATTGGTACTGTAATAACAAGAGTTAGTGGTCACTTTACTTAAATTTAATTAGCTTTAATAGAAATTTATACTTAAAACAAGCAATGCATTCGCTCGTTCTATCAGCGCCACAGGATCAACATGCACAACAATTAGAATTATTATTCTCAGGGTGCATACGATCAGCACATTTGTCGCACTTTCACAAAGATAATACTACCAAGTTTGAACTGTTTGTTATGGTCGTTGTCCTCTGCATCATCATGCCGTGTTTCCTAGCTTGCAAGATTCAGAACCGACAAATAAGATCCAAATAATAAGTACAACAAAGATGCCTACACATCTCATTGATTCCCAGCTTGCAAGATTCAGAACCAACAAATAAGATCCAAATAATAAGTACAACAAAGATGCCTACACGTCCCATTGATTCCCAGCTTGCAAGATTCAAAACCAAAAAATAAGATTCCAATAATAAGTACAACAAAGATGCCTACACATCTCACTGATTACCAGCTTGCATGATTCAGAACCAACCCATTAGAGCCTTTTGGTAAAGTGAATATCGGGATTAAATCCATCTTGGCTAGCCATGTCATACAATCGAAGAACTTGGTGAATGCTCTTGACCGTCACAACATCTGTAGTAGAGTATTCCTATTTGCATAGCATGTTTGCATAGCACAAACAAGGAGACAGGAGAGCATGATTTCGCTTTACTAGCGGCCTCCTTGAACTCAACCTCCAGCTCTACTTGTATGAGGTCTGCCTGGAGTTCCATGATTCAATTCATGCGCCCTTTTCTGCAGTTCACCTGAAATGAAGCAAAGATTGCATCATTCAGCTAGCAAGAAGTACTTGCTCTTGTGAGCTGGCAGGTTCTTCTTTAGTAGTTGCACTAAAATTGAGGAACATTAAGGTTGGCTGTCCGGCTCATGGAAGGTGCAACTATAATTTTCTTATCCTTTTGTGCAGTTCCACTAAAATAAAATGCCATTGTGGTGACAGTGACGACTCCATCTTGCAAAGGCTAATAAAATGTTGCACGAGATTACCAGCAGAACTTGACGGAGATTTGGAAACTCCAATCACCATTTTGTGCAGTTCCACCAAAATTGAGAGATGTTGCCGACGTGACATTTTAGTTGAACTGCACAAGACACTCATTCCAAAAAGAAGTGTTTTGTGCAGTTCACCAAAAGGTCCCAATAGCAACAAGGTGAAATGGATATCCCTATCTGCACAAAATGATAAAAAATAAACAGTTGCTGGTCAATAAGAATATACGAAACATATACAAAATGAAAAGAAGCATCTTAATTATGTTCATGGAAATCACGCAAGGACAGTAGAAATTTTAAAACGTCAGCAATGCTTCATGTTACCAGAAGCATTACAATCAACAATGAGATTCCTCAAATATGGATTACTATAATGGTGGTATTGCTTGTTTACCAGACACAGTAAATCAACAACAAGTAAATAGTTGGTTTAAGGGCATGGGACCATTTGGACATCAGGACACTCAGCAACGTAAAGGAGCAACTTACTTATCATACTGGGGAAAATAGCAGGAGTGCCATTTGTAACACAGTTTAATTGCATCTTATCACTGGAGGCATTAGATTAATAATAACACTGGTTAGACATGTCCCTAAGGTAACAGTGTGATCGCTTCATTTTACATGCGCCCTTACATTAACAACATCAAAAGGTTGGTATAAGGACATGCAACAGTGGACGCATCAGCACAATGTACCTACATGGAGGCATAAAGTGGCGATGCCGAGCTTGTTCACACTATGTGAGGGCAGCAAACCTAATCCTGGAGACCTTGTACTATGTGAGGGCAGCAAATCTAATCCTGGAGACCTTTTACTATGTGAGGGCAGCAAATCTAATCCTGGAGACCTTTTACTATGTGAGGGCAGCAAATCTAATCCTAGAGACCTTTTACTATGTGAGGGCAGCAAATCTAATCCTGAGACCTTTTACTATGTGAGGGCAGCAAATCTAATCCTGAGACCTTTTACTATCTGAGGGCAGAAAATCTAATCCTGGAGACCTTTTACTATGTGATGGCAGCAAATCTAATCCTAGACATACTCTATTGACTTGTCCACTAGCCGCCACTTTCTATCCTTTTTTCAACCAATAATAGATCTGTTCCTTATCCAGTTTGTACTGCGTTTTCCCATTATTTCCCTTTTCAACCAAGAGACTGGTTGGGTATCCGGTCTCTACTACTTTCACCATATTATTTCCTCTGTGAATCAAGTCCTAGATTCATGCTACAACTTTCCCCCTTTCTTCGTTGTTTGAACAAAGCCCTAGATTCGAATGCATGAAGTAGCTTTACCTCTAATAATACTAAAAAATAAGGTGGCTTTGGAAGAGTTGATGGGAGTAGAAAAAGATGCACATGCAGACACGTGGGGAGCTGGGGCAGTAGAGCAAGGCCGCTTTCGAAGAACTTATACCTGAGGGTCGCCGGGATGTCGGCGGCGGCAGGTCGGATCTGCGGATAATACGGCAGGGAGGAAGAAGGGTCGGAGGACCTCCCGAGCTGGCGCTGTGTCAGAGAGAACGGCACGGGCAGAGGATCGGGCCCCTCCGGCAGCTGTGGGTTTCCTCCCTCGGCGGCGATGACCGCGTGAATGATGAACCTTTTAGTCCTCTACACACACCGGGCGAAGGGATCCGGCCGGATCTATGACCTGCGGTGAGCAGAGAGAAAATGTCGCTACCACTGTCTTGTTTATATCTGGAGAGGATGAGAGAATGAAGAGAGCAACCCTAGTAAAGCAAGCGCTCATGCCCCTGCGTCCATATATAGTGGAGTGATTATCTTTTTTCTCTCCACAACAAGCGTTTCAATTTGTGTATGTGGCATTAAAGAAAATAAACTCTCTATTTAAGGTGACTACTCTACGACACCTACTTACTACTACAGTACTACCCCCGTCCTGGTTTATAGGTCCCTTTTATAGTTTGTGCCAAATTTTGACTAAAGATTTAACTAACAAAATGTTAATGCATTTCAAGAAAAATTATCTCATTGGATTCGTATTTGAACATAGTTTTGAAAAATATAATGTTTGGTGACATGCGTGAACATTTTGTTAGTTTAATCTATGGTCAAAATTTGGCACGAAATACAATGGGGACCAATAAACCCGGACAGAGGTAGTATTGTTCACTTGTGCTCCCCGCCCCTCCATTCATTGAACAACCGCACGGTGAATAAACATATAGTAAGTACTGTATTTATATAGAACGAACAAGCTCGAACTATTTTCGCGTAGTTAAAAGTTGAGGGCGGTGCTTTTCCCGGGCAGTACGCATGGCAGTTTTTGGGTAGGCAGTTTGACAGAGAGGCGAGGAGGGTGAGCGAGTGGGGCTGTGTGATTTGACAGCGCATTACTGCTGGAAAGACTTGTGATATGACCACTCACTATAGTCATGAATTACTGGCGCTCCGACCGGGGTGATGCCCCTGATAACCCGCAAGTATTCGGGATAGTTGTAGCCTCTTTCGATAAGTAAGAGTGTCAAACCCAACGAGGAGCTAAAGGTAGAACAAATACTCTCTCAAGTCCTATCGGCCACTGATACGACTCTACGCATGCTTGACGTTTGCTTTACCTAGAACAAGTATGAAACTAGAAGTACTTTGTAGGTGTGATAGGATAGGTTTGCAAGATAATAAAGAGCACGTAAATAAAAACTTGGGGCTGTTTAGATAAAGATGCAATAAAGTAAATATAACGAGTGTGGAAAAGTGGTGGTAGCAGTTGTGAAATTGTCCCTAAGAAATTGACTACGTTACTAGACCAATAATCACTATTGCAATTCTATTTGAGGGAGAGGCATAAGCTAACATACTTTCTCTACTTGGATCATATGCACTTATGATTGGAACTCTAGCAAGCATCCGCAAATACTAATGATTCATTAAGGTAAAACCCAACCATAGCATTAGAGTATCAACTCCCCTTTATCCCATACGCAACAATCCCCTTACTCGGGTTTGTGTTTTAGTCACTCACGCAACCCACCATAAGCAAATCATAAACATATTGCAAACCCTACAGCGGGAATACCTCACGCTTGCGCGACACGGAGGGCACCATAGGACATCACCAATAATAAAACATGCAACTCAAACCAATCATAGAAATTCATCAATCATTGATAGGACAATAGAAATCTACTCAGACATCATAGGATGGCAACACATCATTGGAAAATAATATGAAGCATAAAGCACCATGTTCAAGTAGAGAGTACAACGGGTTGCGGGAGAGTGGACCGCTGGATATAGATGGGGGAAGCTGATGGAGATGTTGGTGAAGATGACGGTGGTGTTGGTGAAGACCGCGGTGATGATGATGGCCCCCGGCAGCGCTCCGGCGCCACCAGAAGCAAGGGGGAGAGAGCCCCCCTTCTTCTTCTTCTTCCTTGACCTTCTCCCTAGATGGGAGAAGGCTTTCCCCTCTGGTCCTTGGCTCCCATGGCGTGGGAGGGGCGAGAGCCCCTCCAAGATTGGATCTATCTCTCTGTTTCTGCGTTCTCAGATTCTACCCCTTCACCGTTTCTTAAATATCCGGAGATCCGTAACTCCGATTGGGGTGAATCTTTCGCCCAGATCTTTCTCATAAAATTAGATTTCTTGCACCAAAATAAGAGCATCAACCGCCTTATGGGTGTCCCACGAGAGCCCAGGCCGCGCCCAGGGGGGGAGGGCGCGCCCCTATCTCGTGGCCACCCCGGACACCGTTTCGCGTTGATTTTACTTCCCAAAAATCATAAATATTCCAAAAAAAATCTCCGTCCGTTTTTATCCCGTTTGATATTGGGTTTTTGAGAAACAAAAAACATGCAACAGATAGGAACTGGCACTGGGCACTGGATCAATATGTTAGTCCCAAAAATAATATAAAAAGTTGCCAAAAGTATATGAAAGTTGAATAATATTGGCATGGAGCAATCAAAAATTATAGATTCGACGGAGACGTATCAGCATCCCCAAGCTTAATTCCTGCTCGTCCTCGAGTAGGTAAATGATAAAAAAGATAATTTTTTATGTGGAATGCTACCTAGCATAATCTTGATCATATGTCTAATCATGGCATGAATATTAAGACACGAGTGATTCATAGCAATAGTCTATCATTTGACATAGAAACAATAATACTTTGAGCGTACCAATAAAGCAATCATGTCTTTTCAAAACAACATGGCCAAAGAAAGTTATCCCTACAAAATCATATAGTCTCGCTGTTGCTCTATCTTCATCACACAAAGTATTTAATCATGCACAACCCCGATGACAAGCCAAGCAATTGTTTCATACTTTAATAATCTCAAACTTTTTCAACTTTCACGCAATACATGAGCGTGAGCCATGGATATAGCACTATACGTGGAATAGAATATGATGGTGGAGGTTATGTGGAGAAGACAAAAAGGGAGAAAGTCTCACATCAACTAGGCGTATCAACGGGATATGGAGATGCCCATCAATAGATATCAATGTGAGTGAGTAGGGATTGCCATGCAACGGATGCACTAGAGCTATAAGCGTATGAAAGCTCAAACTGAAACTAAGTGGGTGTGCATCCAACTTGCTTGCTCATGAAGACCTCGGGCATTTGAGGAAGCCCATCATCGGAATATACAAGCCAAGTTCTATTATGAAAATTCCCACTAGTATATGAAACTGAAAGCATAAGAGACTCTCTCTATGAAGAACATGGTGCTACTTTGAAGCACAAGTGTGGTAAAAGGATAGTAGCATTGCCCCTTCTCTCTTTTTCTCTTTTTTTAATTTTTTTTATTTGTTTTCTTTCTTTTTGGTGGGCTTCTTTGGCCTCTTTTTTTATTTGGGCTTCTTTGGCTCTTTTATTTTTTATAAAGTCCGGAGTCTCATCCCGACTTGTGGGGGAATCATAGTCTCCATCATCCTTTCCTCACTGGGGCAATGCTCTAATAATGATGATCATCACACTTTTATTTACTTACAACTCAATATCTAGAACAAAGATATGACTCTATATGAATGCTTCCGGTGGTGTACCGGGATGTGCAATGATCTAGCATAGCAATGACATCAAAAGACGGACAAGCCATGAAAACATCATGCTAGGTATCTTACGATCATGCAAAGCAA
This sequence comes from Triticum timopheevii, assembly GCA_963921465.1. Taxonomy (NCBI): domain Eukaryota; kingdom Viridiplantae; phylum Streptophyta; class Magnoliopsida; order Poales; family Poaceae; genus Triticum; species Triticum timopheevii. The sequence continues at coordinate 355,840,194 of OY997264.1, forward strand.
TATGACAATGAATGCTCAAGTCATGTATATGATGATGATGATGAAAGTTGCATGGCAATATATCTCGGAATGGCTATGGAAATGCCATGATAGGTTGGTATGGTGGCTGTTTTGAGGAAGATATAAGGAGGCTTATGTGTGATAGAGCATATCGTATCACGGGGTTTGGATGCACCGGTGAAGTTTGCACCAACTCTCGAGGTGAGAAATGGCAATGCACGGTACCGAAGAGGCTAGCAATGATGGAAGGGTGAGAATGCGTATAATACATGGACTCAACATTAGTCATAAAGAACTCATATACTTATTGCAAAAATCTACAAGCCATTGAAAACAAAGTACTACGTGCATGCTCCTAGGGGGATAGATTGGTAGGAAAAGACCATCGCTCGTCCCCGACCGCCACTCATAAGGAAGACAATCAATAAATAAAATTGTGCTCCAACTTCATCACAAAGCGGTTCACCATACGTGCATGCTACGGGAATCACAAACCTCAACTCAAGTATTTCTACTAATCCACAATCACCCACTAGCATAACTCTAATATCACCACCTTTATATCGCAAAACTATTGCAAGGAATCAAACATATCATATTCAGCGATCTACAATTTTATGTAGGATTTTATGACTAACCATGTGAATGACCAATTCCTGTCATCTCTCTAAATAGATATAAGTGAAGCAAGAGATTTTAATTCTTTCTACAAAAGATATGCCCACGCTCTAACAAATATAAGTGAAGTAAAAGAGCATTCTACAAATGGCGGTTTTCTATGTGAAGAGAAACAGGCAATCCAAACTTCAAATGATATAAGTGAAGCACATGAAGCATTCTATAACGCCACACTCAAAAGATTTAAGTGAAGTGCAATGAGCATTCTATAAATCAACCAAGGACTATCTCATACCAGCATGGTGCATAAAATAAAAATGAAAACTAAATGCAAAAGACGCTCCACGACTTGCACATAATGCATGAACGAAATGAATACGAAAACATACCGATACTTGTTGAAGAAAGAGGGGATGCCTTCGGGGGCATCCCCATGTTTAGACGCTTGAGTCTCCTTGAATATTTACTTGGGGTGCCTCGGGCATCCCCAAGCTCGAGCTCTTGCCTCTCTTCCTTTTCCTCATATCGAGACCTCCTCGTTTAGACACTTCATCCACACAAAACTTCAACAGAAAACTCGGTAAAATCCGTTAGTATAATAAAGCAAATCACCACTATAAGTACTGTTTCAAACCAATTAAAATTTTGTTTTTGCATTGTGTCTACTGTAACATAACTTTTCCATGGCTTAATCCACTAATATAAATTGATAGATTCATCAAAACAAGCAAACTATGCATCAAAAACAGAATCTGTCAAAAACAGAACAGTCTGTAGCAATCTGAACATCCACAATACTTATGGTACCCCAAAAATTCTAGCACAATTAGGAAAAATAAACAAGTTGTACAGCAAGACAGTGCAAAAGGAATCAGAACCATTTGATGTTCCAGTTAAAAATGTAAAATTGCGCACTACGGCCAAAGTTTCTGTCCTGCACCGTACAAACCAACAAGCATTGTAAACATCCTAAAGGCAAACCTTGGCACATTATTTTTATAATACAATGGAATTGTAAAAGGGGATAATTATTTTTGATGAAAAGTTTCTGTAATCCAGATTCACAAAGTTTCCGTGAGCATGAACAAAGTCCAAGGCTAGCTCCCACTTCAACAATGCTTGTCTTTCTCACTTTCACTTTCCTTTTTGAAAAGTTTTTAGGTTCCCCTCTTTATTTTTTTTGTTTTTAAACTATATAAAGCACTCAACAGAAATAAATGACCCTCTAAAACTTCCGGGTTGTCTCCCTGGCAGTGCTTTCTTTAAGGCCATTAAGCTAGGCCTTTAGTGCTCAAGTAATGAATCCACCCGGATCCCAAGGTATATCAAAGCCAATTTTAATTAACAATGATTTGTAATTTAGTAGTGAGCACAAGGTAACATATATCAAACAACAACTAAGTGTAACTCTCTTCCTATGCATCGGCATGTCATAAAAGAACAACTCATGCACACATAGTAAAGGCAAGTGCATAGTATAAGCAGTTTCTTGCAATTCTATCATATTGGAAACATAAAGAGGCGGAGATGTAGTTCCTCTCTCATAATAATTGCAATTAGGAGCAGCAAGCACATGCATATTACATTCATCAAAATCATCATGTGCAATGGTAAAAGGCAACCCATCAATATAATCCTTATTAAGCACAAACTTCTCCGATATAGTGTAGTTTGGAGAATTCAAAAAGATAAAAGGACTATCATGCGTGGGTGCAATAGCAACAATTTCATGTTTAACATAAGGAACTATAGCAAGTTCATCTCCGCATAACTCATATTGGCATCTTGGCCATAAGCATAGCAAGCATCATCAAAAATGGATATTTCAAGAGAATCAACGGGATCATAACAATCATCATTTGGTAAGCACGAAGGGGAATTAAATAATGTATGAGTTGGAGGGTTACTCTCATTAGAAGGTGGGCACGGGTAACTAATCCGCTCTTCCTCCTTTTGTTATTTGCTCTCCTCATCATCTTTTTCATCCAATAAGCTCACAGTTTCATCAATTTCTTCTTCCATAGCTTCCTGCAAAATATTAGTCTCTTCTTGGACAGCGGAGACTTTCTCAATAAATGCATTAATATAGTAATTGTATTCATAATTTTCATAGCAATATCTAAGTACAACAAGATTTTCAGGCCTATAAGCATCATCATCTAAAGCTTCATACTTTTCAAACAAAGATTCAATTTCATAAGCAGCCTTAAAAGCAACAAATTCTTCTATTTGTTCCACATCATAGTAATCATATATACCATTAGCATAAGAAGCTAAGGTTTCATTATCATTAAATTCGCATGAAAAGGGAAGGTGTGGAGCCTCCATCCTAGAGCAACAAGTAATATCATATCTCAAGTAGAGATTCCAGGCATACCAATGCAACATAATAAATTGATCCCATAATAGTTTCCCTTTTTGTGTCGAGCGATAATCCCTAAAGTATTCACGTTGATCCAACGTGTCTCCCATTATAAAGTTGAATGGGGTTTTCTCAGGATTATCAAAGTAGTATATAATATCTCTCGCATAATGAGAATCGAGGGTTTTAGGAGTTACCCCATCCTCATGAGTAGCAAGTACAACTATTTTTTTTGTATTTTGCGTTCCATATCCATAACTAAAGATAGAGAACAACTTAGAACAACAAATAAAAATTACTTGGTGATAAAGCAAACAAGCACACATGAGAATATTCACCCCACGGTATGACTCCCCGGCAATGGCGCCAGAAAAAGGTCTTGATAACCCGCAAGTATACGGGATAGTTGTAGCCTCTTTCGATAAGTAAGAGTGTCGAACCCAATGAGGAGCTAAAGGTAGAACAAATACTCTCTCAAGTCCTATCGGCCACTGATACGACTCTACGCACGCTTGACGTTTGCTTTACCTAGAACAAGTATGAAACTAGAAGTACTTTGTAGGTGTGATAGGATAGGTTTGCAAGATAATAAAGAGCACGTAAATAAAAACTAGGGGCTGTTTAGATAAAGATGCAATAAAGTAAATATAACGAGTGTGGAAAAGTGGTCGTAGCAGTTGTGAAATTGTCCCTAAGCAATTGACTATGTTACTAGACCGGTAATCACTATTGCAATTCTATTTGAGGGAGAGGCATAAGCTAACATACTTTCTCTACTTGGATCATATGCACTTATGATTGGAAATCTAGCAAGCATTCGTAAATACTAAAGATTCATTAAGGTAAAACCCAACCATAGCATTAAAGTGTCAAGTCCCCTTTATCCCATACGCAACAATCCCCTTACTCGGGTTTGTGTTTCAGTCACTCACGCAACCCACCATAAGCAAATCATAAACATATTGCAAACCCTACAGCGGGAATCTCTCACACATGCGCGACACGGAGGGTACCATAGGATAGCACAAATAATAAAACATGCAACTCAAATCAATCATAGCAATTCATCAATCATTGATAGGACAATAGAAATCTACTCAGACATCATAGGATGGCAACACATCATTGGAAAATAATATGAAGCATAAAGCACCATGTTCAAGTAGAGGGTACATCGGGTTGCGGGAGAGTGGACCGCTGGATATAGATGGGGGAAGGTGACAGAGATGTTGGTGAAGATGATGGTGGTGTTGGTGAAGATCGCGGTGATGATGATGGCCCCCGGCAGCGCTCCGGCGCCACCGGAAGCAAGGGCGAGAGAGCCCCCCTTTTTCTTCTTCTTCTTATTCCTTGACCTTCTCCCTAGATGGAAGAAGGGTTTCCCCTCTGGTCCTTGGCTCCCATGGCGTGGGAGGGGCGAGAGCCCCTCCGAGATTGGATCTATCTCTCTGTTTCTGCGTTCTCAGATTCTACCCCTTCACCGTTTCTTAAATATCCGGAGATCCGTAACTCCTAACTCCTATTGGGGTGAATCTTTCGCCCAAATCTTTCTCATAAAATTAGCTTTCTTGCGCCAAAAGAAGAGCGTCAACCGCCTTACGGGTGGCCCACGAGAGCCCAGGCCACGCCCGGGGGGGAGGGCGCGCCCCCCTGTCTCGTGGCCACCCCGGACACCATTTCGTGTTGATTTTACTTCCCAAAAATCATAAATATTCCAAAAAAAATCTCCGTCCGTTTTTATCCCATTTGGACTCCGTTTGATATTGGGTTTCTATGAAATGAAAAACATGCGACAGACAGGAACTGGCACTGGGCACTGGATCAATATGTTAGTCCAAAAAATAATATAAAAAGTTGCCAAAAGTATATGAAAGTTGAATAATATTGGCATGGAACAATCAAAAATTATAGATACGACGGAGACGTATCATCCCCCCTTCCGTTCCGCGCTCTAATCTGGTGCATGACACGTCGACCCGGATGCTGGCTCTCCCACATGTCGGAGTAGTAAGAAGGAGCAAAGAATGATGCGGTATATACTAGTACTATACTACTCCCTCCGTTCCTAAATATAAGTCTTTGGAGAGATTTCACTATGGACCACATACGGAGAAAAATGAGTGAATCTACACATAAAATGCATCTATATACATCCGTATGTGGTCCACAGTGAAATATCTACGAAGACTTATATTTAGGAACGGAGGGAGTACTACTCAGGTTGGAGGAGTGCGAACCACGGCAGCCCAGTGAACCAGCAGTGCGAACCACGGTAGCCCAGTGAACCAGCAGTAGAAAACAATGTGGTGATATGGCCCTAAAAACAATGTGCTACGGTCCACACTGTAGTATGTACAGTAACACTCCTCTTTGTTTGGATCCCCGAGTTAGAGCTAGTTTGGGTTGAAATAGCCTCAAATTATCGAAACAAGAGGGGTTAGTTTGAGCTAGTTTGCTCTAACCCAGCTAAAAAAACTAGCCCGGTGGAGAGGTTCTAATTGGGTTAGTTATCCTCGAGCCCACTAAAAGAGAACTAGAAAAATCTCACCTGCCCGCACCAGATCGCTCCCCCCTCTCGCATGACTTCTCTTTGTTCCCCATAGGGCCGCTCGCCCAAGCGTCGCTCGCCCTCTCTCCTCCAGCTGCCCTCTCCTTCCGGCCTCCGCCGCCCTCTCCCTCTGGCCTTCGAAGGTCTTCCCTCTCCCCCTTCACCAGTCGTTTTTCTCCCTCTGTCATGCACGGCGGCGGCGCATCTACCAGGGAGGTCACGAGAGGGGTGAGTTTGTTCGTTCCTTCTCTGTCTCACGGCCATATCATTGATCTTGCTTGCTCTAGCGCTAATTTTGATTTGGAAAAGTAGATCCTGATCAAACTTGCTATAGATTTGTGGTGCACGGATGGATTGTTTGATGCTTCTTGAGGAGGTAATAAATCTTGCTAGAGGCCCAAAGATTCATGTCACCTTTCTAGGTATTTCAGTTTCAGGCTTGCATTATTTGTAGAGGCCCAAAGATTCAGTTCACCTTTCTAGGTATTTCAATTTCAAGCTTCCATTATTTGTAGAGGCCCAAAGATTCAGTTCACCTTTCTAGGTATTTCAGTTTCAGGCTTGCATTATTTCTAGAGGCCCAAAGATTCAGTTCACCTTTCTAGGTATTTCAGTTTCAGGCTTGCATTATTTCTAGAGGCCCAAAGATTCAGTTCACCTTTTTAGGTATTTCAGTTTCAGGCTTGCATTATTTCTAGAGGCCCAAAGATTCAGTTCACCTTTCTAGGTACTTTAGTTTCATGCTTGTATTATTTCTAGTGGTCCAAAGATTCAATTCACCTTTCTAGGTATTTCAGTTTCAGGCTTGCATTATTTCTAGAGGCCCAAAGATTCAGTTCACCTTTCTAGGTATTTTAGTTACAGGCTTGCATTATTTCTAGAGGCCCAAAGATTAAGTTCCCAGTCGGCGGCAAGCAGCCCTACTACCCATGCCGGTGTCGACCTCAACTCGCAAGGGCCGGCATCGGAGGGGTTCCCGAGGCTTGGGCTCTACAGAGCCTTCCTCCAGAGCGACGATGGCGAGCTCCTCCCTCGGTGCGTGAGGGGCTCTGGGCTCCCTCCCTATCGTGAATGACTTCCGTGATGAGTTAGCTCATTCTTTGTTTCATGAAGTGTTTTTTTTATTTTGTGAAGCTTGATTGACGACTTGTATGTTTAAGTGGGATATCTCATTTGTATGGACAAAGTAAAAATTATCATGTTTTGCATGCTTGATTTGTATAGATGGTTCGTTTATGTCAATTGTGAGCGGGAGGAGGCCACAGAAGAGCTGGCCACACCAAGAGGGTGCTTGGATCCAAGGGACTTATTTTAGTCTGACTAAAAATAGGGTCCAAAGTAGTCAGATGATTGAGATAGAGCATTTATTGTCAATCTAACCCTGCCATCCATACACCTCTTTGGTTTAGAGTTAGTTCAGGGTTAGAATCTAACTCTAACCTCTAACTGAGTTAGAGTTATCCTCGTCTCGGTTCATCGCCATCATACTTTCCCCATTCCTGTGTTTTCAGTATCATGCGAATCAAAGAGGCCCTTTTTTTTGCGGGAAAAATCAAAGAGGCCCTTAGACTGGTTTAGGTCCGGTCATTTTTTATAAATGTGTTATGTCCAAAATTTAATGAACGTGCTCCGGTTTCCACGAAAATAATCCGGTTTCATGTAGTAATTCATTCATTTATTTATTCTTCTGCAGGGGGTTTGCATGTAATTCATGAGGTCTGAAATGTAAAGTACCCCAGCATATGCTCCGAGTCGTGCATGCAGTACGACCCAGATGCTCTATGTCCCACATGTCGGCGAATGGGAGCACGTGGAAATAGCCTAGGAGTACATATAGGAGGATAAATGCGTGAAAAAATATGTACTGTGAAGCGTAGCCGCGGTTCGAAAAGGAGACCTAAAGTGATGACAGCTATAGGTCGCACGCACCCAACTAGTGGTACTAGACATACGACTAATTTTTCCCTCAAAAAAAGAGGCACGAGTGCTCAGTACTCCTATTCTATAAACACGAGTCCCATATGACAACAGCGTCCGTGCTACAGCTAGCTCTCCTCCCTCGTTTCTCTCTTCTAATTCTAAACTCGGCCGACGCCCAGTAGGCGGGGTGGGTTTGCTCAACTGCAGCCCCACCTCACAGTGAAAACGTTACGAATGGAATAAAAATGCCATATACTCCCTCCATTCATAAATATAAGCCTTTTTAGATACTACTAGTTCAAATGGAATATAACATACAGGTGTATGTAGACATAGTTTAGAGTGTAGATTCACTCATTTTGCTCCGTATGTAGTAGTCACTTGCTGGAATCTTTAGAAAGACTTATATTTGGGAACGGAGGGAGTACTATACTAATAAAACATTAAGGCCATGAGGCGATGCAGTGCTGGTTACAAGAGGCAAGAAGAAGAGATGCATCCATCGACGACGTCCACCTCCTCGACTCAGGGCGCCGGCCCGCCGAACGGCGCCTAAGTAGCAGCGGCTTTCGTGGCCAGGTCGACGTGCTTCTGAAAAATGGCGTCCAAAGATTCCAGCCGCTGGAAGAAGGCCAACGTCTTTCTGTCCTCGCTTGCCTTGTAGTGGCCTATGTAGACGATTTCCTCATAGACGTGGATGTGCAGGTTGACGGTTTCTTGCATGGCAAGGCGGTGCGTGGCGAGCGAGACCTCGAGGTGCACATTCTTCGTGGCGACCTCCGGCACCTGCAGGGCCACCAGGGCTTGAAAGAGTTCGTCACCATGTAGGCCGATGAGGGTGGCAGGCAATGAGGAGCCTGGGCGCGCGGGCTGGAGCAGTACGGCAAGGTCGTCCGCGCGCTTCTTGACGGCGGTGAACTTGAGGATGGAATTGACCATCATGTCGTCCATGCGAGAGGCGAAGCCGGCGTCGGCGAGGGCTACGATGCCTGCGGTCGCCAGCGCCATCTGGAAATGCTACGCGGTGCGGGGCCGCAGGCCAACGCCTTGGATGATTTGGCATAGCCGACTGCCGCTCGCCTCCATCGCCTCCATAGGTGCTTGTGGCTTCTGGTCACTTGGTCTTGGATTGGAGTGAGCAATGTTGCGCAGAGACTTGGGAGTAGATGGATTGGAGTGGTGGGGCGCCTTTATTATATGAGAGTCCAAACTCTGTTGCATTCACATCGTGCTGGCTCTAGTCTGCTTCTCCAATTAATTCCCTCTGCATGTAATTGAGGATGCATCATTGACCGTTCAACATCTCAGGAACCACTACCCTCTTCCTCCTTGGCATTCAAGCACCTATGGACCCATCGACGACGAGGTGCCTATGGTGACTTCGTAAATTTCAAGATGATAGTGCCGTTCGTGTGTGCGTTCATAGGGGTGAGTGTATGCGCGTGTATATGAGCGCTTGCTTCTATACTGTGTGAAAAAAACAACAACGTAAATGTGTGTCAAAAAGAGACTAGACAGTATACTCAATATTGTGCACCTCGGAGCGGGGGCGTCCCCACTACCGCACTACTTGGCCAAGCTGTGGGCGAACGGCCCACCGGGGGAGCCCAAAGGCACGACCGACGCCGTCAAGGTGGAAATGGAGGTGACAAGCAGCAAGGATCCCGGCGACGTCAACGTGCAGGAGCTGACCTTCATGATAGTTCCGCCCAAGCTGCTGGCCAGGGCTAAGCTTGTGTCCCTCCACATTTAGATTGACAAGCTCACGTCCTAAATGTTTCTACAGTGCCTTTTGTTTATCTTAGTAATATGCTAATATAGGGATTACCTTGGTCTACTTTAGATTAAGAAATGGTGGGTTTTGGTGGCGATGCAGCAATTACTTCGACATCAGATCAGTAATTTCCAACAGTCGAATGGATATTTTGTGTCTATTGGATATAAAGTTCCTTTGGGTAAGAAGTACTACTTGTCATCAAAATGGATAAAGGGAGATGTATGTAGACGTATTTTAGTTCTAGATACGTCCCTTTTTATCCATTTTGATGACAAGCACTTCCTCCGTTCCATAATACATGCCTTCCATTTGTCAAAATATAGATGTATCTAGACATGTTTTAGTATATAGGTACATCCATGATAGAGCCAATCGGATGGTTGAGAACACTACAATTCGTAGCTACAGATGCATGTGTAACTCCCAGATGCAGAGGCCAGGGGTCATCATCCTCCTTTTCGAGAAAAAACAGACGCGTGTGTGAGAGGACGAGTGCGTGCGTGCACCTCTTCTCTTCCTGTATAACGTACTACTCCCTCCTTAGAGTACAAGTTTTTGTGGGTGGCACGATGGTGCGTGTGAGAAGTCCCGAGAGATAAGTTTAATGCGTCTGAAAAAAGGACTAGCCTAGAGCTCGCCACGCGGCTATTCCTGTCGAACGCCCCATTAACCGTAAGATATGTATACGACGGTGCCAGTTATTGCACGTACACAGCAGTACTCCCTCCTTTCCGGTTTATAGGGCTTAATTCAAAAATCTCACCAACCAAGATGGTGAGTGGTGGAATATTTTTTGTAGTTTGCAAAAGCACCTAATTAATGCTCTTGTTTTCTCAAAAAATTATGTTTATCAATGCATTAATTGCAATGCATGCATGCATAAAGTACATGCATTGGTCAATTTTCTCTTAATACTTGCATGCAATGATTTAATGCACCTTGGAATCTGAACATGTGTTGGGGAACAACCAAATTGAGCCTTATAAAATGGAAAAACTAAAATTTTGAGGTAATCCCTATAAAACCAGAAAGGAGGGAGTAGAAAAAGAAGTACTCCATCCGGGAATAGTGTCGCACTTCGAAACTAGAACCGTCAATAAATTTTGAGCTTGCGTCTCGTCACATTCCAAATTACTCCATGCTATATTGAATTGCAAACCTGTTCACACTGATCACAACCTAAATGGTTTCCCACTTAGGAGTGTATTAGTACTCGGTTATAAATACTAGTATGCCAAGATGGTTGCACATTCCTCCTCAACTCCTCACCCACAAAAACAAACAAGTCATTCAGCATCCTTCCCTTGCGTCTGCCATGGCCAGCGTGAGTTCTGGGTCGAGAGATTGCCACCAGGGAGAGGCGAGCATGGAAGCGGAAGCACGAGAGATGTCCCGCCTCGCTGCGAGGGCAGCCGACATGTCCTGCCGCACGGAAGTAGCAGCAGAGAGGTCCCGCCGCGCCGCTGAAGTAGCACGGAGGTCCCGCCAAGCCGTCGATGCAGAAGACTGGTCCGGCCGCGCCGCGGAAGCAGCAGAGATGTACCGCCGCGCCACGAATGCAGCAGAGATGTCCCGCCGCGCCGCGGCAGCCTGGGAAAATTTCTCGCGGGCAGGCGACGACTGTTACAAGCGCATGCATGTGATCGTCCATATCCAGATGGATCAGATCTCCGTCTGGGCGAGGTTGCAGGATGACGTGAAAGCCTCGTTTGAACAGGCTACTGGCGTCATCCGACAACTAAGGGAGGTCAATGAGAGGCTCTGGGCCGAGCGCGACCTGTTGAGGGAGAAGATCGTCCGAAGTGCAGACCAGCAGGAGGAGACCAGTGCCTTGTTGAAGAGGACCGACATCATCGTCAAGAAACTTATGGATGAGAATGACATGCTCCGCAACGAACGCCAAAGGCTGGTGGAGGAATCCGTGGATGTTCTCAAGGAGCATCTTGAGGACACGAAAGAGCTCATCGCCACTCGCCGCAGAGACTAGTTCCCGCGGCCTGCAGCAACGCATCAAGAAAGTAGAGATCAGTGAGCCATATCCTTTCCTTCTTCTTTTGCCCTTGTGTATTTCGGGCGTAGCCGCATGTGGCTTTTTTAATTATCTTTCTAATTATGTAAGACAATTAATCGTCCTTATCTTTCTATGGAAGATCAATGTTGCGAGGCTGGAATGAAGAAAACTCTTGCTGTGGCGACCCTGGCATTGCTGTTCTTCTAGTTGCTACTGGGTTTCCTTCAGTTTCCTAGTTTCTTTTGATGTAATAATCGGTTTAGGATGTGGATTGTGTCGTCGGTTGTGAAATGTTGGGTTCTAGCGCGGATGTTTGGCCTTTGTTGGCCTCTTGGGATGTTGCGATTTCAATCTGGTAGCTTTTAGTCCTTCGTGTTAGGCTGGAGTTGTGCTGAACTTCTTGTGAATTCTGGTGGTTTTCAGTAATGAAAATCGGAAGGGGCAAACCCTTCTTTGCTCAAAAAAAAAATTTAATCGTCCTTATATATTCATCAGTCTTGCTATAAGTCGCAGTAGATGCTATATAGGTCCGTCGGATCTTACATCAAAGATCCGTGCTTTCAGATTTTCTTTTTTCACTCTTAAATCTCAGTCGAGTGAGACATAGCCACGCCATTAAACAGAGGCTCGGGCGCCATTAATGGAGACCTTGGGAGAGAGGTGGACAGCAGATGGAGGTCAAAGGGCTCTCCTCCCGATAAGCACGCGCAGGTGTCTGATCGCACGCCTCTCGTACTCAAATAGCTACCCGGCACGGCGCCTCCTAGCTAATAAAAAATGGAGACGCGTGGCGGCACGTAAATGGTACTAGTAAGTAGAACGCCCATGGTTTCAATAATACTTGTGTTTCTGATTGTAACGTGACAGCACTTGTTCCAAAATGACTTTGTTGATTGTTAATGTGTGCGCCTTAGCAAATCGGACTACAAATTTACCACAGCATGTTGGTGCCATGTCATGGCACCAAGCCAAGTTTCATTATTTTCATGCGTGTTTTGGATTTACAGCAATTAAAAAACTAAGTTTCTCAATGTTTCCAACCCAGCCACGATGCCCAGAATTTTGAATTTCATTCCCATTTCTTGCATGGAACCTAGAAATTTACCCGAGGACACACATGTGTTTTTTCAACCAACTTTGGTGCACTGGAACATGTGCTTGTATTTCAAATTTGAATTATGCACACAAAGGTGACATGTTCCCTCCCAGAACCACGAGCCTTCTTGAGAGAAGCTCCGATTTGCAAGAAGCTTATACCAAAATTTGTTCCTATTCGGCCAATTTTTTTTACCACGGCATGGTACTACCGTGACATGACACCATGCCAAGTTTCATGATTTTAAAACCAAGTTTCTCAATGTTCTCGACCGAGCCATGATGCCCAGATGTTTGAATCTTATTCTCATTTTTTTGCATGGGACCTACTCCCTCCTTCCATCTATATAGGGCCTAATGTGTTTTCAATACAGCCTTTGACTATTGACAAGATTAATAGAACATGAGATGTATACTATGAAAATTATATTATTGGAAGCTCCTTTGACATACAAATTTGAAGGTATGCTTTGTGTAAGTTGCATGTCATATATTATTGCTCTAACGTTTGGTCAAAGTTAGCCTTGAAAAACGCATTAGGACCTATATAGATGGAAGGAGGGAGTAGAAATTCACCCGAGGACACAAATGTGATTTTTCAACCAACTTTGGTGCACAGGAGCATGTGCTTGTAGTTCAAATTTGAATTATGCACATTAAATGACCAAAAACTCAATTAATATGTAAATAAGGCCAAACGAAGCCAGAATAATTCCAAAATTTAACAGGGCACTCATGTAGTTCTATGTTGCCTTTGTAAATAAACTCAAGGGGGACAACGTATATCGTTTCGCACTCAAAGGTGGCATGTTCCCTCTCAGAACCACGAGCCTTCTTGAGAGAAGCTTCGGTTTGCAAGAAGCTTATACCAAAATCTGTTCCTATTCGGCCATTTTTTTAACACAACATGGTAGTACCATGACATGACATCCATGCCAAGTTTCATGATTTTCAGACGTGTTTTGGATTTACAAGAATTTTAAAACCAAGTTTCTCAATGTTCTCGGCCGAGCCACGATGCCCAGATGTTTTAATTTTATTCTCATTTCTTGCATGGGACCTATAAATTCACCCGAGGACACAAATGTGATTTTTCAACCAACTTTGGTGCACGAGAGCATGTGCTTGTAGTTCAAATTTGACTTATGCACATTAAATGACCAGAAACTCAACTCATGTATAAAAAACGACAAACGAACCCGGAATAATTCCAAAATTTAACAGGGCACTAATGTAGTTCTATGTTGCCTTTGTTACGAAACTCAAGGGCGGGACAACGTATATCGTTTCACACTCAAAGGTGGCACATTCCCTCTTAGAACCACGAGCTTCCAAATCGGCCCAATTTTTTACCACAACATGTTAGTGCCATGACATGACACCATGCCAAGTTTCATGATTTCCAGCCGAGTTTTGGATTTACATGAATTTAAAATCTAAGTTTCTCGATGTTCTCGGTAGAGTCATGACGCCCAGATGTTTGAATTTCATTCTCATTTCTTCCATGGGACCTAGAAATTCAACCAAGGACACACATGTGATTTTTCAACCCACTTTGGTGCACCGGAGCATGTGCATGCAACATAGTTAGATTATGCACATTAAAAGTCCAGAAACTCAATTAATGTATAAAAAGGCCAAATGAACCTGAAATAATTCCAAAATTTAATAGGGCACTCATATAGTTCTATGTTGCCTCTGTAAATAAAATCAGGGGGAGGCAGCGTATATCGTTTCGCACACAAAGGTGACACGTTCCCTCTCGGAACCACGAGGCTTGTTGAGAGAATCTCCGGTTTTGCAAGAGGCTTATACCAAAACTTGTCCCAATTCAGCCAAAAATTATATGTATGAAAACAGGGTTTAGATTATCCCGAACATCTCGCTACCTAGACCAATAATGTACTATGATTTGAATTCAACATAAAATGGATACAAATATTTGAATTGGAGAGCGTATGGTACATGTAGTTCATAGTGAAATATGATTACAGCTGTATGCATGTCTTTTTGTTATCAAGATAATATTTAAATTATTGTATAACTTGACAACAATTGTATTCAAATAAGGAAAATTGATTCAAATTTAGTCCATATGGTAGACGACAATATATATGTTCACATGGTGGAGTAAAATGTTCATATATGATGGAAGATCAAAATGTACGACTACATCAATTATAAACCGCAAGGTCACCTAATGATATATTCGAATTCAACATAACGTGGATTCAAAAATTAAAATTCGAGATCGTGGCATCTATAATCATATAAAAAGGGACATTACTCTTTCTTTGGTGGGAATTGATTTGTTTTTTGTTGTTGTTGAGGGAAGTGCGAATCGATTTGGTACTGTGCAGGGTAATCTTGTTCTCCCGATTTTTTTACATTTTTCTTGTAGTTTTTTCAATGGCATCTATAGCAATATAGTAAAAGGGGACATGACTCTCTTGTGTCTTGTATGAATTGTTTTTTTACACGTTAAGTTTGTTCTGCCGAACAAGGAATCCGCACCTTGTTATCCCGAAATTTTCAAGCTCGAGTATCTTTTGTCTCACCTGCTTTGAAACTCCCGCTTCTTCAACCCGCGCCATGCCTTGTTATCCCGAAATTTGGACGCGCGCGAGAACTCCCTCCTCATCCGAAATCGCTCCCGCAGCCCAGACACGCGAAATCCCCCTTCAACCCCTCAGCCAGTAATGAAGCTCCACGTCGCGGTGTCAAAACTGGTGGGGGTACGCTGGTAACTTACCCTACATTTCAGACAAGCGCGTCCCTAAGCTTGGCTCCCCCCCCTTCGCCCCCCATTCGTACACCGAGGCCGCCAAAACCCACGAAACCCCACGCTCCTCCGCCGGCCTCCCGACCGCCGCCTAGCCGGAGACTCTTCCCCGAACTCGTCCACCGCAACAGCTCGCCGTCCCTCATCCACCGCACCGGATGAGGATCCGTTGTCAATCTCGTCGTCCCGCCGGATCAGCTGCCCCATCCTCCACCTCCAAGGAGCTGCCCCGATGTTCGCCTCGTCTATCACGCCACCTCATTCCCGACAGCGCCGTCTTGACCTGCCCCACCGGAACCGCAGCACCCTCACCAATTCCTCCGATGAAGCCGAGGCCAACTCGGCACCACCAAGGAGGTTCTGCACTCACCGCTGCATTTTATCTTTTATTCGATCTCACGGGCTGCCGGTGCTCGATACCGAGCATACATGGCGTCTCCATCGACGGCGCCGTCGCCGGCCACATCATCCATGACGTCTCTCCCCCATGTCGTTGCTTCCTCGGCGGCGACTTCCACAACGGCACTAGCTGCAGCTGCTCTGGCTCTCGCTCGCGCTACGGCTCTATTCATGTTGTCGGTCGCGCTGCTGCACTGCTCCTGCTTTCGTTCGTGCTGCTGCTCTCCTCTTGCTCTCGCTTGTGCTGCTGCTGCTGCTGCACGACCTCCAGTAGCTACAGGAGTTGCTGCTTTAGCACTCGCTCACTGTGCTAATGCACGACTTGCTCTCTGCTAGTGCGTTCCCTGCTCGAGCGTCTGCTGATTTAGATCACTGCTTCTCTGCTACTAGTGTTCGAACGCCCTAAACATCTATTGCAATGCTCTGTTATTAGTTCAATCAGTTTCGATAGTAATATTCAATTTCAACTGTGAAGTTCATTTTCTTCAGTTAAGTTCAGAGTGAACCGTACTTACAACATCTGTCGGAGCGGCCGTGGCGCGGCTGATGCATTTTACATCTAGCACTTTTTGGTGATGTATTTTACATCATATATTGCAGATGATATTAGGGTCCCACCTCAGATTAACGTTGTCTGTCTTGTCATGCTTCAGCCTCGTCGCCGTACACCTTAGCGGAGCTGCTCCAACGACGGAACCATCCATCACAGCGGAGCAGTACCCTCGGCGCCGTTTCCAGAGGCCTCGGATCTTCTTCCCCGCCTCCGACAGTCACACCAGCATCATCACCATCCTCCATGTCCAACCCAATGATGCCGAGGTCCACAAGGCTATGTCAAAGAGGTTGTACACTCGTCGCATCACTTTGTTTCTCCATTCCTCTGTTCTTCCAATTCATGTGAGCCAAACACCCAGGTTGACTGAAATCCTATGTTTCAAAATGCTCTATTTTGCATGTGCATTCCTATCCTATTCCTGTGTTTTTCCTGTCCCTGCGTTTATAGAATCCTCCAATTCTAAGGAGCCCTTATAGATTTACTTCATTTTCAGATTAGCGTCAAAGAAAACTCTGTCTGTTATGTCCTACTCCTGCCGTGCCGTCATCCACCCCACCTGAGGTGCACCACCGACAGAAGCGTTCACTGCAGCAGAGATCCCACCTGCAGACTTTCCTTTGCCACCTCAGATCATCTTCCCAGTTGCCGGCAGCCACGCCAACTGCATTACCATCATCGACTGAGTAGATGAACCTGAGGACTACACAGTTCTGAAAGAGAGGTCGCAGTCTTTCGTGTTTGCTTACGTAATACATCGGTTATTATTAACTGCTACTTTATCGTTCAATCTTGAGTTTTGAATTGCCCATGGGTCTCATATCAAGCCAACAACGAATAGTATATGTCTACTATCTGGTTCATCTGGGGTCTTCTATGTGGTTCATGTTGGGTGGGCAACAAACAATAGATGATCCATTGTCTATATTTTTAAACTGAAGCTATAATCTACCTGCTATCATTAGTTTTGGATCCATCCACTCGTTTGCTACCATCAGTCTTGATTTTTGCATGCACCCCTTAGGCCTTACAAAATCTAACAATTTTTTTATTATGCATGTCAGATATTGTACACAATCGTACTGAACATGTAGAGAAAAATAGAAGACCGTTGTGTGCGAATATGATGTCATGCAGACGCCGCTCCATGGTGGGCGAGGTGCCCCCCCTCTCCTGCATTTCCAGATTGTATTCTAGAGGAAGATAACTGTTCAGATGGAGATTCAGAACGAGCCAACCACGCCTGTTTACCACCTGAGGTGTTTGCTCTAACCTGGCATGCTGATGTTGGTCATATCATGCATATGGCGTCGTGCATTGCTTACATTATACATCTTATATGTCATCAGCTTAGTTTAGATTTGCTTTGTGTGAATGCCACCTGTTTGGTTTTTATATCATACTCCCACCATTCCTAAATATTTGTCTTTTTAGAGATTTTGACAAGTGACTACATATGGAACAAAATGAGTGAATCTACACTCTAAAATATGTCTATATACATCCGTATGTGGTAGTCCATTTGAAATCTCTAAAAAGACAAATATTTAGGAACGGAGGGAGTATATGGGAATTATGCAATGCCATCGTATACGTGAATCATGCAATGCCATCCTGTTTAGCCAGCCATCGTATATGTGAATTGTATTGTGCCATATTTTTTTCCATAATGTATTCCATTTGTCAACAATGTTTATACATTCATCTACTCTTCCTGTGCATCAGCCATTTGAGTCGGTCATGGGAAAATCTGGAGTGAAAACAAGGTCTCCTGAGCATTCAGTGCTACCTGTCGATGTAGATTTCTTGCTAGTTACAGATAGCTCCTCAGAGGAGGATTCCGAGAGAGATGACCAGTCGTATCCCCCCCCCCCCGAGGTGCATGCTCTAACTTGGCTAGGTTATATTGCTCATATCATGCATATGCTGTCTTGCATTGCCATGCCATCTGCTTAGATTAGACATGCTTTGTGTGAATGCCTCCTGTTTGCTTTCTATATCAGATATGTTAATTATGCAATGCCATCTTTTTCAGCCAGTTATCATATATGTGAATTATGCACCGCCATGGAGCCAGGCATCATATATGTGAATTATCTGATGCCATCTTTTTTTCATTACGTATTCCATTTGTGGACAATCTGTGTATATTGAACTACTCTTCATGTGTATCAGCCATTTGAGCCGGTTATGGAAAAATTTGGAGTGAAAACAAGGTCTTCAGAGCAGGCAATGGTACCTGTTGAAGCATATATCTTGATGGTTACAGGGAGCTCCTCAGAGGAGGATTCAGAGACAGATGACCAGTCCTATATCCCACCTGAGGTGTATGCTCTAAGTTGCAATGTTTATATTTCTCATATGATGCATATGGTGTCCTGCATTGCTTAGTTTAGACATCATATGCACAATACTGAATTCTATCTGCTTAGTTTAGAGATCATACATGCGAGTGCCAGCTGCTTAGTATATGAATCAATTATGTCAATTATATCATGCCATCCTGTATACTTAGACAACATGTATGTGAATTATTTCATCCCAACCTATTTTAGAAAGACATCATATAGTTTTGTCATGTCATCCTGTTTAGGTACTCATCATATGTTGAATTATGCCATTATATCATGTTAAGTTATCCATCATATATCTGAAATTGTGTCATGCTATCCTATTTAGTTAGGCATCATATATGTGAAATTGTGTCATGCTATCCTGTTTGGTTAGACAACATATATGTGAATTACCACATCTGTCTATCATACAATGTCTGTACGTTCAATTTCTTTTCTTGTTTATCAGCCATTTGAATTGGAGGGGGTGATGGCAGTATCTAAGGGAGCAAAAACCCGTTCTTCACAAAAGACAGTGCTACCCATCGATGCAGATAGAACCATGGTTGTACTGGCCCACAAACTAGCCCCACCACACATAATCGAGACTCTTCCAGATTGCACACTTACACCGTTGGGCAGAGAACCAGCTGAAACCCATCTAACCGTAACCCCAGTGGATAGTAACCCACTTATAGTTGACAAAGCACCATGTCCACCACAGCGTACCCCCACACAAGCAGTTTGTAAAGCTACTGCAGTGCCCAAAGCATGAAGACCACCACAGCTAACCCAAACTCCACGTTTAAAGCAAAAGAGCAACTGTTCTCAGGTCAGATTCCATAGCTATGGTCCATACTCCTTTGCTGTTGCATCACTGTATTTACTCATACCAACTACTTTCGAATTTGAAGGATCCAATTGAAACTCCAATGGCGCAACAGGTATGTTTTAAACCTATTTCTTTAACTGGATTGCTGTTCTAACTTCTTGCTCTATGTTGATTTCAGTTTAAGTTGTATAAACAGTTATGTTCTCATGTGATGCACATTACAAGTGCTGCCAATGTTGTGTAGTTTCTCACACTTATATTCTGTCTATGTTGCTGTGTCTTAAAAATATATGAGTTGAACTGTGTCTCTATCTTGATTATGGAACATAAACTAGAATGATATGGACAATACAGTGACCATAGTACATAGATATGTTTGTTTCATGCTGTTATCCTGTCCACCTTACTACTGAACTGGTTTACCAAAATGAGTTTCGTATACTACAAGCTAAAGCTGTGATGTGTCTGCTTGTTTCTCTTGTAGTATGCAAACAGAATATTGGAGAAGAGCACCCCACTATGCAATGGTAGAGAAAGTAATGCAGATAAGGTTCAAGATAGTGAGACAACCCTGTTGGTCTCCAAGAAAGGTGATAAAAACGATCTTGTAGACAGTGAGAAAACCCCACAGTCCTGCGTTGATGTAGTGTTCGAGTTACTGGCCAGTACCGCTGGCACAAGCTCTTCGAACTCGCTGCCTGAATCACTTCGGCTTCTTCAGTCTCACCTACAAGCTGAAAGGCATCAATCAGCTGTGTTGCGGCAAGAAGCCGAAGGACTGAGGAAGTCCCTGCAGAATTCAGATGCATACTTTCTTGTGCAACAGCAAGCGCTGGAGGATTTAAGCGCCAAACAAGAGAAAGTTAATAAGCTTGCTAAGCATCTGGCCAGCATTATGGGTACCCAGGATATTGTTTCTTGAACTCTTCTGAAGTGGTTTCAGTTCTGGACTTGTTTTGCTGCGGCATTTATATGTTGCTTTGGTCCCTATATTTGCACTGGTGGCGAACTTTGATGCCCAGTGGATGGAATATGTGTAATAGCCGTGATAGCCTTGCATAAGTTGCTTGCTTATTTATTTCCTTGTTGTCTTGTTTATTTGTTTGCTTGTAGTCAGTGCAGTTCGTTTTTTGCAGTTTGCTAGTGGCTGCAATAACCTATTTTTTAAAACTAGGCCATAATAACCATGGGCTAATATTTACTGTAGTGACACTGGGCCTCCTACGGGCCGTAGAAACAGTGGGCCTTCTACGGGTCGTAGAAATAGTAGGCCTTCTACAGGCCGTAGAAACAATGGGCCTTCTACGGGCCGTAGAAACAATGGGCCTTATACGGGCCGTATTATCAATGGGCCTTATACGGGCAGTGTGATCGATTGGCCAAACATGGGCCAATAACAGGCCGCATTATGGCCGTAAACGAGCTAGAGCTGGAATCGTCCGTTCATGGGCCGACCATAACGGGCCATCGTTAATAGGCCATATTTGATGACGCTATGAAAACGGCCCAACGTATTAATGGACCACAAACTGGCCGACTGTAACCATGGGCTGAATTTGGCCCACAAGCAAAAAATGACAGTAACGGGCCGTAAGTAAACCAATGCTGGAAATGAGCCCAAGAATAAATGGGCTCTGAGAAGGCTGAAAGATAGCATGGGCTGGAAACGGCGCAACTGAATAACGGGCCCTTAATGGGTATAAAGTGATACACTGTTCATTACGGGCAAGTTTCACCACAGGGCGTTAGTGGGTGTAAAGTGATACACTGTTCATTGCGGGCCAGTTTCACCACGGGCTGTTAATAGGCCAAGAGTTACATAGGGCCTCATATGGGCCGAAAGACATCATGGGCCATACATGGGCCAGAGGTGAAAACAGTCTGGAATCATATTGGATGGCCCAGATGACGCTACTGGGCCTAATTCGGATAGGGCGTAACGGGCCTTGGGTTAGCAGGCTGTAAATGGGCTATATGCGAACATGCCGTTAACATGCTTTCCATGGGCCGGCCCCCCACCTTTTGACCAAGTCAAACGGACCGGCCTTTTCACAGGAATGGGCCTCTATTGGGCTGTGCCACGTGTCGACGTATCATAGGCACCTTCTGTCCAATGAGTGGATGACATCTGTCCCAACGATGAGCCAACACATGTTTCCTCCAGCCAATGATGATTTTACACGTGGAAAATCCCCATTGGTCAGGGCTGTTAACGGGTTATCGGATCCAAAACCCGACCCGATAGCTTAACGGCGTTCCGTTACAGTGGATGCTACGTGTCGTTCACCCTTGATGAAAGCACTTCTGTGACACGCGATTTATCATCATGGAAGTGGACAATTCCGTGATGATAATTTTGGTAATGTCATGGAACACTTCTACGACAGCACATGTATGACTATCTTGATTCTGTCATAAATTTGTCATGGATGTACATGCATGACAAAAAACGTGACCTACTTTGACAAACATGTATCATCACAGAAGTGTATTTTTTTGTAGTGAATGTAGCTAATGAGTTAGTTACAGAATGATGCATTACGTAACGAGTAAAGAGACTTGCCGGTAACAAGATTGAACTAGGTATTGAGATACTGAAGATCGAATCTCGGGCAAGTAACATACCGATGACAAAGAGAACAATGTATGTTGTTATGCGGTTTGACCGATAAAGATCTTCGTAGAATATGTAGGAGCCAATATGAGCATCCAGGTTCCGCTATTGGTTATTGACTGGAAACAGTTCTAGGTCATGTCTACATAGTTCTTGAACCTGTAGGGTCCGCACGCTTAAGGATTCGTTGACAGTTTTATTATGAGTTTATGAGTTTTGATGTACCGAAGGTTGTTCCGAGTCCCGGATGTGATGACAGACATGACGAGGAGTCTCGAAATGGTCGAGACATAAAGATCGATATATTGGACGATTATATTTGGACACTGAAAGGTTCCGAGCAAGATTGGGACAATACCGGAGTTCTGGGAGGTTATCGGAACCCCCCGGGATGTATATGGGCCTTATTGGGCCTTAGTGGAAAGGAGGGAGAAGAAGCAAAGGAGGGGGCGCCCCCCCAAGCCCAATCCAAATTGGGAGGGGGGCCGGCCCCCCTTTCCTTCTTCCCTCCCCCCTCTTCCTTCCCTCTCCCTCTCCTAATAGGAAAGGGGGGGTCCTACTCCTGGTTGGGGTTGGACTCCCCCCTAGGGCACGCCACCCCCCTTGGCTGCCCCCCTCCTCCACTCCTTTATATACGGAGGAGGGGGGCACCCCATAGACACAACAATTGATCTCTTGATCTCTTAGCCGTGTGCAGTGCCCCCCTCCACCATAGTCCTCGATTATATTGTAGCGGTGCTTAGGCGAAGCCCTGCGACGGTAGAACATCAAGATCGTCACCATGCCGTCGTGCTGGCGGAACTCTTCCCCGACATTCTACTGGATCGGAGTACGGGGATCGTCATCGAGCTGAACGTGTGCTAGAACTCGGAGGCGCCATAGTTTCGGTGCTTGATCGGTTGGGCCGTGAAGACGTACGACTACATCAACCGCGTTGTTCTAACGCTTCCGCTTTCGGTCTACGAGGGTACATGGACAACACTCTCCCCTCTCGTTGCTATGCATCACCATTATCTTGCGTGTGCGTAGGAAAATTTTGAAATTACTATGTTCCCCAACAGTGGCATTCGAGCCAGGTTTTATGCGTAGATGTTATATGCACGAGTAGAACACAAGTGAGTTGTGGGCGATACAAGTCCTACTGCTTACCAGCAAGTCATACTTTGGTTCAGCGGTATTGTTGGATGAAGCGGCCCGGACCGACATTACGCGTACGCTTATGCGAGACTGGTTTTACCGCCGTGCTTCGCACACAGGTGACTAGCGGGTGTCTGTTTCTCCAACTTTAGTTGAACCGAGTGTGGCTACGCCCGGTCCTTGCGAAGGTTAAAACAACACTAACTGGACGAACTATCGTTATGGTTTTGATGCGTAGGTAAGAACGGTTCTTGCTCAGCCCGTAGCAGCCACGTAAAATTTACAACAACAAAGTAGAGGACGTCTAACTTGTTTTTGCAGGGCATGTTGTGATGTGATATGGTCAAGACGTGATGCTATATTTTATTGTATGAGATGATCATGTTTTGTAACCGAAGTTATCGGCAACTGGCAGGAGCCATATGGTTGTCGCTTTATTGTATGAAATGCAAACACCCTATAATTGCTTTACTTTATCACTAAGCGGTAGCGATAGTCGTAGAAGCAATAGATGCTATAACAACAACGATGCTACGATGGAGATCAAGGTGTCGCTCCGGTGACGATGGTGATCATGACGGTGCTTCGGAGATGGAGATCACAAGCACAAGATGATGATGGCCATATCATATCACTTATATTGATTGCATGTGATGTTTATCCTTTATGCATCTTATCTTGCTTTGATTGACGGTAGCATTTTAAGATGATCTCTCACTAATTATCAAGAAGTGTTCTCCCTGAGTATGCACCGTTGCGAAAGTTCTTCGTGCTGAGACACCACGTGATGATCGGGTGTGATAGGCTCTGCGTTCAAATACAATGGGTGCAAAACAGTTGCACACGCGGAATACTCAGGTTAAACTTGACGAGCCTAGGATATACAGATATGGCCTCGGAACACGGAGACCGAAAGGTCGAACGTGAATCATATAGTAGATATGATCAACATAGTGATGTTCACCATTGAAACTACTCCAACTCACGTGATGATCGGACATGGTTTAGTTGATTTGGATCACGTGAACACTTAGATGACTAGAGAGATGTCTGTCTAAGTGGGAGTTCTTTAGTAATATGATTAATTGAACTTAAATTTATCATGAACTTAGTACCTGATAGTATTTTGCTTGTCTATGTTTGTTGTAGATAGATGGCTCGTGCTGTTGTTCCGTTGAATTTTAATGCGTTCCTTGAGAAAGCTAAATTGAAAGATGATGGTAGCAATTACATGGACTGGGTCCGTAACGTGAGGATTATCCTCATTGCTGCACAGAAGAATTACATCCTGGGAACACTGCTGGGTGCCAGGCCTGCTGCAGATGCAACTGACGACGTTAAGAACGTCTGGCAGAGCAAAGCTGATGACTACTCGATAGTTCAGTGTGCCATGCTTTACGGCCTGGAACCGGGTCTTCAACGACGTTTTGAACGTCATGGAGCATATGAGATGTTCCAGGAGTTGAAGTTAATATTTCAAGCAAATGCCCGGATTGAGAGATATGAAGTCCCCAATAAGTTCTATAGCTGTAAGATGGAGGAGAATAGTTCTGTCAGTGAACATATACTCAAAATGTCTGGGTATAATAATCACTTGATTCAACTGGGAGTTAATCTTCCTGATGATAGTGTCATTGATAGAATTCTTCAATCACTGCCACCAAGCTACAAGAGCTTCGTGATGAACTATAATATGCAAGGGATGGACAAGACTATTCCCGAGCTCTTCGCAATGCTAAAAGCTGCGGAGGTAGAAATCAAGAAGGAGCATCAAGTGTTGATGGTCAATAAGACCACCAGTTTCAAGAAAAAGGGTAAAGGGAAGAAGAAGGGGAACTTCAAGAAGAACAGAAAACAAGTTGCTGCTCAAGAGAAGAAACCCAAGTCTGGACCTAAGCCTGAAACTGAGTGCTTCTACTGCAAGCAGACTGGTCACTGGAAGCGGAACTGCCCCAAGTATTTGGCGGACAAGAAGGATGGCAAGGTGAACAAAGGTATATGTGATATACATGTTATTGAAGTGTACCTTACTAATGCTCGCAGTAGCACCTGGGTATTTGATACTAGTTCTGTTGCTAATATTTGCACCTCGAAACAGGGACTACAGATTAAGCGAAGATTGGCTAAGGACGAGGTGACGATGCGCGTGGGAAATGGTTCCAAAGTCGATGTGATCGCAGTCGGCATGCTACCTCTACATATACCTTCAGGATTAGTTTTAGACCTAAATAATTGTTATTTGGTGCCAGCGTTAAGCATAAACATTATATCTGGATCTTGTTTGATGCGAGACAGTTATTCATTTAAATCTGAGAATAATGGTTGTTCTATTTATATGAGTAATATCTTTTATGGTCATGCACCCTTGAAGAATGGTCTATTTTTATTCAATCTCGATAGTACTGATACACATATTCATAATGTTGAAGCCAAAATATGCAAAGTTGATAATGATAGTGCAACTTATTTGTGGCACTGTCATTTGGGTCATATTGGTGTAAAGCGCATGAAGAAACTCGATACTGATGGACTTCTGGAATCACTTGATTATGAATCACTTGGTACTTGCGAACTATGCCTCATGGGCAAGATGACTAAAACTCCATTCTCCGGAACTATGGAGCGAGCAAGTGATTTGTTGGAAATCATACATACTGATGTATGCGGTCCGATGAATATTGAGGCTCGCGGCGGGTATCATTATTTTCTCACCTTCACAGATGATTTGAGAAGATATGGGTATATCTACTTTATGAAACACAAGTCTGAAACATTTGAAAAGTTCAAAGAATTTTAGAGTGAAGTGGAAAATCATTGTAACAAGAAAATAAAATTTCTGCGATCTGGTCATGGAGGAGAATATTTGAGTTACGAGTTTGGTTTACATTTGAAACAATGTGGAATAGTTTCGCAACTCATGCCACCCGGAACACCACAACGAAATGGTGTGTCCGAATGTCGTAATCGTACTTTACTAGATATGGTGCGATCTATCATGTCTCTTACTGATTTACCGCTATCATTTTGGGGTTATGCTTTAGAGACGACCGCATTCACGTTAAATAGGGCACCATCAAAATCCGTTGATAGGACGCCTTATGAACTGTGGTTTGGCAAGAAACCAAAGTTGTCATTTCTTAAAGTTTGGGGCTGCGACGCTTATGTGAAGAAACTTCAACCAGATAAGCTCGAACCCAAATCGGAGAAATGTGTCTTCATAGGATACCCAAAAGAGACTATTGGGTACACCTTCTATCACAGATCCGAGGGCAAGATTTTTGTTGCTAAATTCGGATCCTTTCTAGAGAAGGAGTTTCTCTCGAAAGAAGTGAGTGGGAGGAAAGTAGAACTTTATGAGGTAACTGTACCTGCTCCCTTATTGGAAAGTAGTTCATCACAAGAACCGGTTCCTGTGACAACTACACCAATCAGTGAGGAAGCTAATGATATTGATCATGAAACTTCAGATCAAGTTAATACCGAACCTCATAGGTCAAGCAGAGTAAGATCCACACCAGAGTGGTACCGTAATCCTATTCTGGAAGTCATGTTACTTGACGATGACGAACCTACGAACTATTAGGAAGCAATGATGAGCCCAGATTCCGCAAAATGGCTTGAGGCCATGAAATCTGAGATGGGCTCGATGTATGAGAACAAAGTATGGACTTTGGTTGACTTGCCCGATGATCAACAAGCCATCGAGAATAAATGGATCTTCAAGAAGAAGACTGACGCTGATGGTAATGTAACTGTCTACAAAGCTCGAGTTGTTGCGAAAGGTTTTTGACAAGTTCAAGGGGTTGACTGCGATGAGACTTTCTCACCTGTAGCGATGCTTAAGTTTGTCCGAATCATGTTAGCAATAGCCACATTTTATGATTACGAAATATGGTGCAAATGGATGTCAAAACTGCATTCCTGAATGGATTTCTGAAAGAAGAGTTGTATATGATGCAACCAGAAGGTTTTGTCGATCCAAAAGGTGCTAGCAAAGTGGGCAAGCTCCAGCGATCCATTTATGGACTGGTGCAAGCCTCTCGGAGATGGAATAAACGCTTTTATAGTGCGATCAAAGCATATGGTTTTATACAAACTTTTGGAGAAGCCTGTATTTACAAGAAAGTGAGTGGGAGCTTTGTAGCATTTCTGATATTATATCTGGATGACATATTGTTAATTGGAAATGATATAGAATTTCTGGATAGCATAAAGGGATACTTGAATAAAAGTTTTTCGATGAAAGACCTCGGTGAAGCTGCTTACATATTAGGCATCAAGATCTATAGAGATAGATCAAAACACTTAATTGGACTTTCACAAAGCACATACCTTGATAAAGTTTTGAAAAAGTTTAAAATGGATCAGGCAAAGAAAGGATTCTTGCCTATATTACAAGGTGTGAAGTTGAGTCAGACTCAATGCCCGACCACAGCAGAAGATAGAGAGAAAATGAAAGATGTTCCCTATGCTTCAGCCATAGGCTCTATCATGTATGCAATGTTGTGTACCAGACCTGACGTATGCTTAGCAATAAGCTTGGCAGGGAGGTACCAAAGTAATCCAGGAGTGGATCACTGGACAGCGGTCAAGAATATCCTGACATACCTGAAAAGGACTAAGGATATGTTTCTTGTTTATGGAGGTGACAAAGAGATAGTCGTAAATGGTTACGTCGATGCAAGCTTTGACACTGATCCGGACGATTCTAAATCGCAAACCGGATACGGGTTTTTATTGAACGGTGGAGCTGTTAGTTGGTGCAGTTCTAAACAAAGCGTCATGGCGGGATCTACATGTGAAGCGGAGTACATAGCTGCTTCGGAAGCAGCAAATGAAGGAGTCTGGATGAAAGAGTTCATTTCCGATCTAGGTGTCATACCTAGTGCATCGGGACCAATGAAGATCTTCTGTGACAATACTGGTGCAATTGCCTTGGCAAAGGAATCCAGATTTCACAAGAGGACCAATCACATCAAAGATGCTTCAATTCCATCCAGGACCAAGTCTAGGTGGGAGACATAGAGATTTGCAAGATACATACGGATCCAAATGTTGCAGACCCGTTGACTAAGCCTCTTCCTCGAGCAAAACATGATCAGCACCAAGACTCCATGGGTGTTAGAATCATTACTGTGTAATCTAGATTCTTAACTCTAGTGCAAGTGGGAGACTGAAGTAATATGCCCTAAGGCAATAATAAAGTTATTATTTATTTCCTCATATCATGATAAATGTTTATTATTCATGCTAGAATTGTATTAACGGGAAACATGATACATGTGTGAATACATAGACAAACTAAATGTCACTAGTATTCTCTACTTGACTAGCTCACTAATCAAAGATGGTTATGTTTCCTAACCATAGACATGTGTTGTCATTTGATTAACGGGATCACATCATTAGGAGAATGATGTGATTGACTTGACCCATTCCGTTAGCTTAGCACTTGATCGTTTAGTATGTTGCCATTGCTTTCTTCATGACTTATAAAAGTTCCTACAACTATGAGATTATGCAACTCCCATTTACCAGAGGAACACTTTGTGTGCTACCAAACGTCACAACGGAACTGGGTGATTATAAAGGAGCTCTATAGGTGTCTCCAAAGGTACATGTTGAGTTGGCGTATTTCGAGATTAGGTTTTGTCACTCCGATTGTCGCAGAGGTATCTCTGGGCCCTCTCGGTAATGCACATCACTATATGCCTTGCAAGCAATGTAGCTAATGAGTTAGTTACGGAATGATGCATTACATAACGAGTAAAGAGACTTGCCGGTAACGAGATTGAACTAGCTATTGAGATACCGACGATCGAATCTCGGGCAAGTAACATACCGATGACAAAGAGAACAATGTATGTTGTTATGCGGTTTGACCGATAAAGATCTTCGTAGAATATGTAGGAGCCAATATGAGCATCCAAGTTCCGCTATTGGTTATTGACCGGAAACAGTTTTAGGTCATGTCTACATAGTTCTCGAACCCGTAGGGTCCGCACGCTTAAGGTTTTGTTGACAGTTTTATTATGAGTTTATGAGTTTTGATGTACCGAAGGTTGTTCGGAGTCCCAGATGTGATCACGGACATGACGAGGAGTCTCGAAATGGCCGAGACATAAAGATCGATATATTGGACGACTATATTTGGACACCGGAAAGGTTCCGTGTGAGATTGGGACAATACGGAGTTCCGGGAGATTATCGGAACCCCCCGGGAGGTATATGGGCCTTATTGGGCCTTAGTGGAAAGGAGGGAGAAGAAGCAAAGGAGGGGGCGTGCCCCCCAAGCTCAATCCGAATTGGGAGGGGGGCCGCCCCCCTTTCCTTCTTCCCTCCCCCCTCTTCCTTCCCTCTCCCTCTCCTAATAGGAAAGGGGGGAGTCCTACTCCCGGTTGGGGTTGGACTCCCCCCGTAGGGCGCGCCACCCCCCTTGGCCGGCCCCCTCCTCCACTCCTTTATATATGGGGGAGGGGGCACCCCATAGACACAACAATTGATCTCTTGATCTCTTAGCCGTGTGCGGTGCCCCCCTCCACCATAGTCCTCGATAATATTGTAGCGGTGCTTAGGCGAAGCCCTGCGACGGTAGAACATCAAGATCATCACCATGCCGTCGTGTTGAAGGAACTCTTCCCCGACATTCTGCTAGATCGGAGTACGGGGATCGTCATCGAGCTGAACATGTGCTAGAACTCGGAGGCGCCGTAGTTTCGGTGCTTGATTGGTCGGGCCGGGAAGACGTACGACTATATCAACCGCGCTGTTCTAACGCTTCCACTTCTAGTCTATGAGGGTACGTGGACAACACTCTCCCCTCTCGTTGCTATGCATCACCATGATCTTGCGTGTGCGTAGGAATGTTTTTGAAATTACTACGTTCCCCAACACTACATGACCCTGGGCTGGGGCGAGATCGCCCGGGTCTGTCGGACAGGGGGTGCCCTCATGATTCATCTTGAATACGATGGTGTCTCCTTGATGTTCTACAAGGTCTTCGACGTGGAAGGACGCTGACTGGAGTGCTTCCCCAAGGAAGGCGCCCGGGGCATCGAAGTGGCGAGGACCATGCCTGCCAACCGCTTCCCCAGCAGCTCCTCAGGCAGCAGCGGAGGAGACGGAGAATCCAACGACTCCCCCGAGCTTCACGCGACTCCGGAGACGAGCGAAGATAGCTACGAGCCCTCGAGCTCGCACTGCGCTTGGAGCAGGGCAGCTGAATCAGGCCGCCGACGCCACTGATCAGGATGGGGTTGGCGCCGGTGCCTGACAGCCCACTGTTGATGATGGCATCTCCTGCTGAGGCGCGCGTAGTTAGCGCTCCTTAGGATTAGCACCTTTTGCTCCCTGCGAGGTATCGAAGAAACACCCCGCGGGGGTATGTAAGGTGCCTGCCATGTCTTTTGTGTATATTATATCCTTATCATGAATCGTTGCGAGATGCTTGTCCTGTCACGTCTTGGCTCCCCCTTTCTATCCTCACGAGGGCTTGGTGCTCTATGCTGATAGGTCCCGGTCCCCAGGCAGGCTTCAGCCGTCGCTGATATGCCAGGTCGCGATGCCGTGGTCAAGGCCAGAAGGTGAGTGGCCCAAGGTCCAGTAAGAGCCCCTGAGTCGCGATGCTCAGGAGGTCCACTTTAGTGCTCAAGCAGCCTCCACTGGGCAAGAAAGGAAGGCAACATCACCGTGACAGAGCCGCACTAGGCGAGGGTTTGGCGTTGCATTGATTTAGCTTTCGCTGAGGCATGACTTATCTCATGAGTTTGGAGTAGTTCTTCGGCGAGGTGCCGGGCCTGCGTGCCAGCAGCTGGGCTGTTGCCGGGTCAGGCCCTCGTGAGCTTCTCCCCTCTTCCCCACACTTTCCTTCATGCTCTACGTCCTCAGGTCATGGCCCTTGAGCGAGCTCAACCGCCGCTGGTATGACAGGTCGCGATGCCGTGGGTCAAGGCCAGGGGGTGAGGGCTGGAGAGCCAGTAAGAGCCCATGAGTCGCGATGCTCAAGCGCCCCCCTTTTAACGCGTGAGCGGATCATACGGGAGAGAGAGAGAGGGAGGGAGCTCACGGCGCCCCCACGCTATTCCTTAGGCGAATCCTGTACACCAACACGAGGAAAATAAGGTCTTCCATTATGGTTGCCAGCCAGCCATTGGTTGCTCTGAGGGAGTGACTGAGGCACTGAGGGCCTGGTGAGGTAGCGCTATGCGGGGCTGCCGCGGCCAGAGCTCGACCACTCAGATTTGTCGGTGTTGCAGGGACGGACCCATGCACAAGCGCCGTGCCAGTGCGAGCGGCTCCAAAGGTAGGTGTCAATCAAGCAGGCAATTATCTCAAGCAGGTTAAGCATGAAGAAGCAAATAAATTTAGATAGATGCAGAGAAAGGCAAACACCCCTGGGTCAGGCCCAAGCAGCTTGGGGATGATGCAGCCCGAGGGGCG
This sequence comes from Triticum timopheevii, assembly GCA_963921465.1. Lineage (NCBI taxonomy): Eukaryota > Viridiplantae > Streptophyta > Magnoliopsida > Poales > Poaceae > Triticum > Triticum timopheevii. The sequence continues at coordinate 355,871,614 of OY997264.1, forward strand.
CCCCCAATAAGTTAAGCTGAAGACGAAAGCAAAACAGATACATGCCGCGGGGACAGACCCACGCGACCTGGGAATGATGCGGCCCTGAGGGCACTCCCAGCTGAAACGAAACTTGAAAGAAACCAATGCAGCGCGAGTGTCGGAGTAGCTGACGGCGCGTGGTGAAGAAGCCAATCCTCACGAGCCCTAGGAGCTCCGAGCCTCGGGAGGCTCGCGAGGTCCGGGCGGCTCTACGAGGTCCATCTTCATTTCCTCCAGGAGCGCACGATGCTACGCTTCCAGAATGCTTCTCATCAGGCATTGGTGAGCAGCAGCCGCGTTCGGCAGGCCGAAGGGCATGCAGACGTAGCTGTGCGGTGGACCCTCGCAACGCCCCACGCACGAAGGCCAGAAGCACTCCTGAGACGCGACTCGATTGAGCCCTGGGTAGTCAATGCAAACGTGCAGCCCACCATTCTCGCCTGGATGGGGAGCTACGCTGGGCAGGCGGCGGTTGCCGCTCATGACTCTTGATTCCTGCAACCCCTGAGCGACCTTGGCAATGAACTCCTGAGGGTTGGGCCCTCCTTTCCTTACGCCTTCCTGAGGGAGATGTGCCGCGAAGCACGCCTCCAAGTGGTGCCCGAGCGCCTCCCTCGTGACCTTGGCAAAGTCAGTGGCTCCCCAGGAGAGAGCCCCCGAGCCTTGCTCGAGGAGGGCATCGGGCGTGCCTTCTTATGCAACGGAGGGTGGCGCCCCTTGGATGGGCGCGGATCCTGATGTGGCACCTCCGGAGGAGCCTGCCTCCTGATGCCCTGAGCCAGGTGATGTCTTCTTCTTCTTGGGAGCTGCTTCAGGAAGGTTTCCACTCTTGCTGTCTGGGTCCTCGATTGATGCAGCTTGGAAGGCGCGCTTGAGGGAGCACACCGCATCCTTCTCTTCACAGGGGACTGTGATGACTCCGCCATTTCCTGGCATCTCGAGGACATTGTAACCATGGTGAGTCACTGCCATGAAGTTGGCCAGGGCTGGGTACCCGAGGATGGCATTGTATGGCAGGCGAATGTGTGCGACGTTGAAGTCAATGAGCTCGGTACAGTAGTTCTTGCGCTGTCCGAAGGTGACAGGGAGGTGGACCTGCCCTATCGGGACAATGGAACCATCAGTGACTCCTGAGAAGGGCTTGGTTGGTTGAAGCTGATCGTATGGCACTTGAAGATTGTTGAATGTCTCAACGGACAGGACGTTGAGCCCTGCTCCGCCGTCGATGAGGGTCCTGGTAACTTGCACATTGCTGATGACTGGGGAGCAGAGCATCGGGAGGACACCGGCCATTGCCGCGCACTTGAGCTGATCCACTGAGCTGAACGTGATGGTGCACGCGGACCACCTGAGAGGGCGCGTAACCTCAAGCTTGGGGAGGGCTACATTCACTTCGCGAGCAAACGACTTGAAGATGCGTGATACGTCTCCAACATATCTATAAATTTTGATTGTTCCATGCTATTATATTACCCCATTTGGATATTTATGGGCTTTATTTTACACATTTATATCATTTTTGGGACTAACCTACTAACCGGAGGCCCAGCCCATATTGCTGTTTTTTTTGCCTATTTCAGTATTTCGAAGAAAAGGAATATCAAAAGGAGTCCAAACGGAATTAAACCTTCGGGAGCGTGATTTTTGGAACAAATCTGATCCAAGGGCCACACGAGATAGGAGGGCGCGCCCCCTGCCTCGTGGGCCCCTCGAGCGGCCACCGACGTACTTCTTCTTCCTATATATACCCACGTACCCCAAAAACATCCAGGAGCACCACGAAACACAATTTCCACCGCCGTAACCTTCTGTATCCGCGAGATCCCATCTTGGAGCCCTTGCCGGCACTCTGCCGGAGGGGGAATCAACCATGGAGGGCCTCTACATCAACATCCTTGCCCCTCCGATGAGTTGTGAGTAGTTTACCATAGACCTACGGGTCCATAGTTATTAGCTAGATGGCTTCTTCTCTCTTTTTGGATCTCAATACAATGTTCTCCCCCTCTCTTGTGGAGATCTATTCGATGTAATCTCTTTTTGCGGTGTGTTTGTCGAGATCCGATGAATTGTGGGTTTATGATCAAGTTTATCTATGGATAATATTTGAATCTTCTCTGAGTTCTTTTATGTATGATTGAGTTATCTTTGCAAGTCTCTTTGAATTATCAGTTTGGTTTGGCCTACTAGATTGATCTTTCTTGCCATGGGAGAAGTGCTTAGCTTTGGGTTCAATCTTGCGGTGTTCTTACCCAATGACAGAAAGGGTTGCAAGACACGTATTGTATTGTTGCCATCGAGGATAACAAGATGGCGTTTATATCATATTGCATGTGTTTATCCCTCTACATCATGTCATCGTGCTTAATGCGTTACTCTGTTCTTATGAACTTAATACTCTAGATGCAGGCAGGAGTCGGTCGATGTGTGGAGTAATAGTAGTAGATGCAGGCAGGAGTCAGTCTACTTGTTATGGATGTGATGCCTATATACATGATCATGCCTAGATAATCTCATAACTATGCGCTTTTCTATCAATTGCTCGACAGTAATTTGTTCACCCACCGTAATACTTATGCTATCTTGAGAGAAGCCTCTAGTGAAACCTATGTCCCCCGGGTCTATCTCTTATCATATTTGCTTTCAATCTACTTTTATTTGCATCTTTACTTTTTGCATCTATCTTATAAAATACCAAAAATATATTTATCTTATCATACTATCTTTATTAGATCTCACTTTCGCAAGTGGCCGTGAAGGGATTGATAACCCCTTTATTGTGTTGGTTGCGAGTTCTCAGTTTGTTTGTGTAGGTGCATGGGACTTTTGAGGAGCCTCCTACTGGATTGATACCTTGGTTCTTAAAACTGAGGGAAATACTTACGCTACACTTTGCTGCATCACCCTCTCCTCTTCGAGGAAAACCAACGCAAGCTCAAGACGTAGCAAGAAGGATTTCTGGCGCCGTTGACGGGGAGGTCTTCGCTCAAGTCAAGACATACCAAGTACCCATAACAAACTCATCTCCCTCGCATTTACATTATTTGCCATTTGCCTCTCGTTTTCCTCTCCCCCACTTCACCCTTGCCGTTCTATTTGCCCTCTCTTTCCCAATCTCTTCTCTCTTTTGCTTGCCCTTTCGTTTGCTCGTTTGGTTGGAATAGATGCTTATTTATTGCTAAACAGAACCTAAGATATATGGATCCTCATCCGCTTGCTAATCTTCTTAAGATATCCAATTATGATGAACCAATTGCTAGTGAGTTTTGTGCACTAGATTATCTTTATAAAGCTTTGCTTGAAATTTGTGAATCTGAAAATTATGATGAAGAAATTTATGAAGAGATTCATGATAACTCTTTGAATAAAAAGCATGATTGCAATGATTTTACTATAAATTATCTTGATGTCAATTGTGCTAATAATATGCAAAACCCTAAGCTTGGGGATGCTAGTTTTTTTATGTCTACTACTTGTTGCAATAATCATGATTGGGGTGATTCTTCTTATGATCTTGAGAATTTATTTAAGCCTCAAGATGAATATGAGATTGATAATAGTGTTTGCAATATTATTGAAAGTGGGTTTGGAAGAGTGTCAACTTTAGATCCCACATATTTGGATAATGTTCAATCTTATGAAATTTTTGAGAAAATTGGGTTTGGAGAAGTCATGACTTTAGTTAATGATAATCCCACTATTTTGGAAGAGTGTCAACTTTGCATGCATGTGGATCGTGTTGATAATATGTTGTGTGATAGCTATTTTGTTGAATTTGCCTATGATCCTACATGTAATTATTATGAGAGAGGAAAATATGGTTGTAGAAATTTTTATCTTATTAAATTACCTCTCGTCATGTTTAGATTGCTATCGTTTCTCTCTTATTCCTTGCATATGCTAGTTTTTGTTTGCCTTACAAATTTGTTTGCTTATAATATACCTATGCATAGGAAGTATGTTAGACTTAGATGTGTTTGTCATGTGTTTCATGATGCTTTGTTTGCGCTTCAACTCTTGTCTTTCATGTGAGCAACATTAAGATTATCAATGCCTAGCTAAAAGGCTTTAAAGAAAAGCGCTTGTTGGTAGACAACCCAATATTTTTCCTTGATGTTATTTAATAAATCTTGCATCTACCTTCTGTTTAGATGTGTTTTTATCTTTTAATTAGTGTTTGTGCCAAGTAGAACCTATAGGATAACCTACGATGATAGTTGATTTGATTCTGCTGAAAAACAGAAACTTTGCGCGCACGAATATAATTTTGTTAAATCACAGAAACGTGATTTTGCATTGATTCTTTTTGCTGCTGTTCAATAGACAAAGTTTCCAGGACTTCCTATTTTGGTAGGATTTTTAGAGTTCCATAAGTTTGCGTTAGTTACATATTGCTACAGACTGTTCTGTTTTTGACAGATTCTGTTTTTCGTGTGTTGTTTGCTTATTTCAATGCATCTATGGCTAGTAATTCAGTCTATTAACCATAAAGAAGTTGGAATACAGTAGGTTTAACACCAAATTAAATAAATAATGAGTTCATTGCAGTACCTTATGTGGTGGTTTTGTTTTCTTTCACTAACGGAGGTTATAAGATTTCCTGTTAAGTTTTGTGTTGTGAAGTTTTCAAGTTTTGGGTAAAGCTTTTATGGACTATGGAATAAAGGGTGGCAAGAGCCTAAGCTTGGGGATGCCCATGGCACCCCAAGATATTCAAGACTAGCCAAAAGCCTAAGCTTGGGGATGCCCCGGGAAGGCATCCCCTCTTTCGTCTTTGTTCATTGGTAACTTTACTTGGAGCTATATTTTTATTCGCTACATGATATGTGTTTTGCTTGGAGCGTCGTGTATTATATTAGTCTTTGATTTTTAGTTTACCACAATCATCCTTGTTGTGCACACCTTTTGGGAGAATCCTATTTGATTAGAATTTGCTAGAATACTCTATGTGCTTCACTTATATCTTTTGAGCTTGATAGTTTTTGCTCTAGTGCTTCACTTATATCTTTTAGAGCACGGTGGTGTCTTAATTTTGAAGAAATTGCTAGTCTCTCATGCTTCACTTATATTTTTTTGAGAGTCCTTTTGAACAGCATGGTATTTTCTATGGTCATAAAGTTGGTCCTAGAATGATGAGCATCCAAGTTGGGTATAATAAAAACTATCATAGAAAAGTGAATTGGATGCTATGATCAACTTGATACTTGATAATTGTTTTGAAATATGGAGGTAGTGATATTAAAGTCATGCTAGTTGGGTGATTATGAATTCAAATAATTCTTGTGTTGACGTTAGCAAATCCCGTAGCATGCATGTTTGGTTAAAGTTATGTAACAAATTTGAAACATGAAGTGTACTTGGCTTGTGCGTCCTTATGAGTGGCGGTCGGGGACGAGCGATGGTCTTTTCCTACCAATCTATCCCCCTAGGAGAATGCGCGTAGTACTTGATTTTTGATGACTTATAAATTTTTGCAATAAGTATATGAGTTCTTTTGACTAATGTTGAGTCCATGGATTATACGCACTTCTACCTTTCCGCCTTTGCTAGCCTCTTCGGTACCGTGCATTGCCCTTTCTCCCCTTAAGAGTTAGTGCAAACTTCGCCGGTGCATCCAAACCCCGTGATATGATACGCTCTATCACACATAAACCTCCTTATATCTTCCTCAAAACAGCCACCATACCTACCTATTATGGCATTTCCATAGCCATTCCGAGATATATTGCCATGCAACTTTCCACCGTTCCGTTCATCATTTTCATGACATACTTTACTTTTGTCATATTGCCATTGCATGATCATGTAGTTGACATCGTATTTGTGGCAAAGCCACCAAGCATTACTTTTCATACATGTCACTCTTGATTCATTGCACCATCCCGGTACACCGCCGGAGGCATTCATATAGAGTCATATTTTGTTCCAGTTTCGAGTTGTAATTCTTATGTTGTAATTAATAGAAGTGCGATGATCATCATTATTAGAGCATTGCCCAAAAAGAAAAAGAAAAAAAGAAGAAAGGCCAAAAAAGGCCCAAAAAAAGAAAAAAAAGAAAGGAAATAAATAAAAGGGCAATGATACTATCTCTTTTTCCACACTTGTGCTTCAAAGTAGCACCTTGTTCTTCATGTAGTGAGTCTCTTATATTGTGCTTCAAACTAGCACCATGTTTTTCATATAGTGAGTCTCATAAGTTGTCTTTTTAATACTAGTGGGAATTTTTCATTATAGAACTTGGCTTGTATATTCCTACGATGGGCTTCCTCAAATGCCCTAGGTCTTCGTGAGCAAGCAAGTTGGATGCACACCCACTAGTTTTCTTTTGTTGAGCATTCATTTATAGCTCTAGTGCATCCATTGCATGGCAATCCCTACTCCTCATGTTGACATCAATTGATGGGCATCTCCATAGCCCGTTGATTATCCTCGTCAATGTGAGACTTTCTCTTTTTTGTCTTCTCCACACAATCCCCATCATCATATTCTATTCCACCCATAGTGCTATATCCATGGCTCACGCTCATGTATTGCGTGAAGGTTGAAAAAGTTTGAGATTATTTAAGTATGAAACAATTGTTTGGCTTGTCGTCGGGGGTATAGAAGTTGGGAACATCTTTGTGTGACGAAAATGAAGCATAGCCTAACTATATGATTTTGTAGGGATGAACTTTCTTTTGCCATGATATTTTGAGAAGACATGATTACTTTGATTAGTATGCTTGAAGTTTTACTATTTCATTAATCAATATGAACTTTTATTTTGAATCATTTGGATCTGAACATTCATGCCACAATAAAGAAAATTACATTATGAATTATGCTAGGTAGCATTCCACATCAATGCACTGAGAGGCTGGGGCCTGAGCGCCGCCCAAGATGCAAGCGATTGCACGCGGCTCTTGGAAGCCCCTAGCCCCCTCGTCTTGATGATGGTCTTCATTCCTTCTTGGTGGTGGTGGCAGATGGGGAAGTCCGGCGTTGCCTTGCGGGTGATCCTCACGAGGCTGATCCCTCCAAGCCCCCTCGCGAGGCTGGTCCTGCCAGCGGTCCTCGCGAGGCCGGTCACGCCACCCTTGGCGAGGGCCACGGTCGTCCGATCGTCCTCCACCTCTTGCTCCGCCTCGGCCGTAGCCCCGATCGTTGCGCTCGGGGCGTCGACCGACACGGCCTTCTCGCACGACCCCGAGCGCTTGGCATTCATTGGTGTTGTGGGTATGGAGATCGTGGTACACGCAGTACTGGCTGCCCTTGGACGACTCCGGCTGGTCCCTGCCGCGCTTCGTGTTCGGCTCTGCTGCGAGCACAACTGGTCCCTTGCGCTTCACATCCTTGGCCTTGGATTTCTACTCTTTTGGGTCTGCTGCTGGGAGCTCGAGAAGGGAGAGGCGTCCTTCCTCAGCCCTTGCGCACTTGGTCGCCAGGTTGAACAACTCCAGAGACATACACAGATCTTCGTGGATCGCCATCTCCTCCTTCATCTTGACGTCGCGGACGCCATTAGAGAACGCCGAGATGATGGCCTCCTCGGTTATCCTGGGAATCATGAGGCGAGCGCTGTTGAAGCGCTGGATGTACTTCTGCAAGGTCTCTCCGGGCTGCTGCTTGATGCGGCGCAGGTCACCCACGGCCGGTGGACGGTCACGAGTGCCCTGGAAGTTGGCGATGAAGCGAGTGCGCATCTCGTCCTAGGAGGAGATCATGCCAGAGGGCAGGTTTAGGAGCCAGGTGCGGGCGCCGTCCTAGAGTGCCATGGGAAACTAGTTTGCCATGACTTTTTCGTCCCCGTTGGCGGCTTCGATGCCCAGCTCGTAGAGCTGTAGGAACTCTACGGGGTCAGCAGTGCCGTCGTAGCGAGGGGGCAGGTCAGGCTTGAACTTGCCTGGCCAGGCGACACGGCGTAGCTCGGTGGTGAAGGCACGGCAGCCTGCGGTGGCCACCGGAGCTCTCTACTGATGAGGGGCTTGCTCCTGGAGATTCCCGCGCGCTGCTTCCTGGAGCAGCGTCGGGTCTTGACGTGCTGGCGCAGGGATGCGGTCGTGGTGCACCGGTGCCGGGAGCACGCGAGCACCTTCTTGAGGACGAGGGATTTCTTGGCAGCTCCTTTCTTGTCGCGCGGGCGGTGGATCTCGTCCTGGGGCCGCGTGCCTTGGAGCCAGGGCGCCTTCTTGGGGAGGAGGTGGCAGATGCACCTCATGATCTGCGCCTCCTGCGCAGGATGGAGGGCGAGGTAGCGAGAGGGACGGCGCTGGGGAGCCCCCTGCGGCGCTGACGAGCTTGGTGATGCGAGCGAGCCACTCCTTGTAGAGGTCATCGACGGGACGGTAGTGCAGGAGCTCACGCGCCAGGAGCAACGCGGCGTGCGCGTCCGTGGGGGCGCGACGGGCGTGGGATGACGAACCAGCTAGAGTTAGTGACGGGGTGGCGGTGTGGCCTTCCCGCCGCACCGAAGGATGCAGCGACGAGGCCTGCCGCTCGTTCCCCGCCGGGCCGGTGGCGGCAGGCGACGGGGAACGACGGCGACACCCACCGGCGGGAGCCGTCTGGGCGACGCGGGCGGCGAGAGCAGCCCGACGCTCGGCGCGAGCCCGACGAGCATCAGCCATGGACACGACGGAAGATTGAACGCGAAACAGTGGCAGAAAGATTCCGGCGCACCCCTACCCGGCGCGCCAAATGTGGGATGTTGGGTCCGGCAGACCCTTAAGGTTCAAACTCTGGGGTGCACACGAAGATATTCCCCCCTACCGATCCACGTCCAATCGCCTCGTGAGAATCTAAGCTAAAATGATAAACAACACAAGGGACACAAGATTTATACTGGTTCGGGCCACCGTTGTGGTGTAATACCCTACTCTAGTGTGTGGCATGGTGGATTGCCTCAAGGGCTGATGATGAACAGTACAAGAGAAGAACAGCCTCGCGAGAGGTGTTCTTGAGCTGGTGCGCTGAACTACTTGGGTGAGTTCGATCGCTTCTTGGATACCGACCCGATGCCTCCTACTGTGGTGGCTAGTCCTATTTATAGAGGCCCTGGTCCTCTTCCCAAATATTGAGCGGGAAGGGCGCCAACAACGACCATTTTGAAGGGGCACATCTAGTACAAGTTATCCTGACGAAAGTTGGTCTTCGGCTACGAAAGGCACTGGCGATGATGCTGCCTTCGGCTCCACGGCGACCTCCATCCTGCCGCACTACTGGTCTTGGTCTCGTTGCATTGAAATGGCAACCTTTGCCTGATGCCTCGATACCCCACGCCTGTGCTTGCCCCCTTTGCACCAAACAGGAAACAAGGACACTGCACAGGCCGCCGCCTGCCTGGTCCCGATCGTCATGGCTTGCGTCACGAGCACCTCGTGAGGTACCGTGCCTTGATCTCTCTACCTCCTCGCGAGCCTGCCTGGCGAGGCCGTTCCTGAGGAGGCCTTGTGTCGTCCGCCCCGCGAGGCTTGGCCCCTCACGAGGGTCTTGAGTCGTGCGCTGATGAAGATGGGCCGCACTGGGCCACCACTTGAGCCGCGATGCAGGCAGGCAAGTCTAGGGACCCCTGATGTCTACTACACAACCTTCTTCTTGTAGACATTGTTGGGCCTGTAAGTGCACATGTTTGTAGGACAGTAGCAAATTTCCCTCAAGTGGATGACCTAAGGTTTATCAATCCGTGGGAGGCGTAGGATGAAGATGGTCTCTCTCAAGCAACCCTGCAACCAAATAACAAAGAGTCTCTTGTGTCCCCAACACACCCAATACAATGGTTAATTGTATAAGTGCACTAGTTCGGCGAAGAGATGGTGATACAAGTGCAATATGGATAGTAGATATAGGTTTTTATAATCTGAAAATATAAAAACAGCAAGGTAACTAATGATAAAAGTGAGCGTAAACGGTATTGCAATGGTAGGAAACAAGGCCTAAGGTTCATACTTTCACTAGTGCAATTTCTCTCAACAATAATAACATAGATAGATCATATAACAATACCTCAACATGCAACAAAGAGTCACTCCAAAGCCACTAATAGCGGAGAACAAACGAAGAGATTATGGTAGGGTACGAAACCACCTCAAAGTTATTCTTTCGGATCAATCTATTCAAGAGTTAGTACTAGAATAACACCTTAAGACACAAATCAACCAAAACCCTAATGTCACCTAGATACTCCATTGTCACCTCAAGTATCCGTGGGCATGATTATACGATATGCACCACACAATCTCAGATTCTCTATTCAACCAACACAAAGTACTTCAAAGAGTGCCCCAAAGTTTCTACCGGAGAGTCAAGACAAAAACGTGTGCCAACCCCTATGCATAGGTTCATGGGCGGAACCCGCAAGTTGATCACCAAAACGTACATCAAGTGGCACCTGATATCCCATTGTCACTACATATAAGCATGGCAATACATACATCAAGTGTTCTCAAATCCTTAAAGACTCAATCCGACAAGACAAGTTCAAAGGGAAAACTCAATTCATCACAAGAGAGTAGAGGGGGAGGAACATCATAAGATCCAACTATAATAGCAAAGCTTGTGATACATCAAGATCGTGCCATAGAGAGAACATGAGAGAGCGAGAGATCAAACACATAGCTACTGGTACATACCCTCTGCCCCGAGGGTGAACTACTCCCTCCTCGTCATGGATAGCGCCGGGATGATGAAGATGGCCACCGGTGATGGTTCCCCCTTCGGCAGGGTGCCGGAACGGGCTCCCGAGATGTTTTTGGTGGCTACAGAGGCTTGCGGCGGCGGAACTCCCGATCTATCTTCTGTATTGATGTTTTAGGGTACGTAGGCTTATATAGGCGAAAGAAGTTGGTCAGGGGAGCCTCGAGGGGCAAACGAGAGGGTAGGGCGCGCCCAGGGGGTGGGCACGCCCCCCTGTCTCGTGGCCTCCTCGATGACCCCCCGGCTTGCACTCCAAGTCTCCTGGATCATAATCTTTCTAAAAATCACGCTGCCGAAGGTTTCATTCCGTTTGGACTCCGTTTGATATTCCTTTTCTTCGAAATACTGAAACAGGCAATAAAACAGCAATATGGGCTGGGCCTCCGGTTAGTAGGTTAGTCCCAAAAATAATACTATAAAAGTGTATAATAAAGCCCATAATCATTCAAAACAGATAATAAAATAGCATGAATGCTTCATAAATTATAGATACGTTGAAGACGTATCAGCATCCCCAAGCTTAATTCCTACTCGTCCTCGAGTAGGTAAATGATAAAGAAAGAATTTATGAAGTGTGAATGCTAGAAGGTGCACAAGTTTGATCAATGATAATTTCAGTCACCTTTTCTAGCATGATAATATGTCATAACAATATTTCATCTCATAAAACTTCTCACGATAAAGTAACAAGCAATTCACATGTCAAAGCATAGACCATATACTTTCTTGAAAACTAGCAAACTTCATTCTTAGTCATCAAACAATTGCAATTCATCTTATTTTCAGTAATAGCAAACTCCACATACTCAACTATCATATAGTCTTCTACAATTGCTAACACTCACGCAATACTAATGGTTATGGTGTTTCAATCGGACACTGAGAAAGATAGGGGCTTATAGTGTTGCCTCCCAACGTATTCACCTTTGGGTGATGTCAACAATAATAGTTCATGCTAACTTACATCCAATTGGATATATATATCAGGATCTTCCCAACACAAGGTGCTTGCCAAAGGATAAAATGAAAAAGGGAAAGGTGAAGATCACCTTGCCTCTTGCATAAAAGTAAAAAACATAAAGTAAAATATAGGCCCTTCGCAGAGGGAAGCAGAGGTTATCATGCGCTTTTAGTGTTGGCTGCACAAAATCTTAATGGGAATGAACGTCACTTTATATTGCCACTTGTATATGGACCTTTATTATGCAGTCCGTCGCTTTTATTGCTTCCATAACAAGATCGTATAAAGCTATTTTCTTCACACCAAAAGATCATACATATTTAGAGAGCAATTTTTATTGCTTGCACCGATGACAACTTACTTGAAGGGTCTTACTCAATCCATAGGTAGGTATGATGGACTCTTATGGCAAAACTGGGTTTAAGGATATTTGGAAGCACAAGTAGTATCTCTACTTGGTGCAAGGAATTTGGCTAGCATGAGGGGGAAAGGCAAGCTCAACATGTTTGAATGATCCATGAAAATATACTTTAACTCAGATGTGCGAAAACATAACCCATTACGTTGTCTTCCTTGTCCAACATCAACTCTTTAGCATGTCATACTTAATGAGTGCTCCCAATTATAAAAGATGTCTAGGATAGTGTCTTTATATGTGAAATCTCTCTTCCTTCAATATTCTTTCATGAATTGTTCAAATGACCAATACAATGCTTGCTAACCTTCAATAAATTTACAACCTCTACTTCTTACACGTGAAGTCATTATTCCCCATGGGATAAGCAAATGAGACATATATAATTTGAGATTTATGACATTCAACTCATTCAACCATTTACTCATAGGATATAAGTGAAGCACATGAGTAAATGACAAACTACTCCAAAAAGATATAAGTGAAGATCAATTAGTAGCTAAATAATTATGTAACTATGCAAAGAATCTCTCTCATTAAAGAATTTCAGATCTTGGTATTGTATTCAAACAGCAAGTAAAACAAAATAAAATGACATTACAAGGATAGCACAACTCATGTGAAGAAGCAAAAACTTAGGCTCAACCGATACTAACCGATAGTTGTTTGAAGAAGAAAGGCGGGATGCCTACCGGGGTATCCACAAGCTTAGATGCTTGAGACTTCTTGAAATATTATCTTGGGGTGCCTTGGGAATCCCCAAGCTTGAACTTTTGTGTCTCCTTAATTCCTCTCATATCATGGTTTCTCTTTTTATCAAAAGCTTCATCCACACAAAACTCAACAAGAACTCGTGAGATATGTTAGTATAAACCACTGCAAAACCTTATCATTTTCTTCTGTAACAAATCACTAAAATTAGTATTCAACATTGAATACTAAATGTCTCTGCATATTTAATACTCCTATCCTTAAATAGAATTATTAAACAAGCAAACATATGCAAACAATGCAACCATAACAGCAATATGCCAAAACAGTACAGTCTGTAAAGAATGCAAGAGTATCAATACTTCCCTAACTCCAAAAATTATGATAGAAAATTCCCACTGTAATAAATTTATCAGATCTCAATATGCAAAAAGTTTCAACATCATACCATTCTCTGACTTCTCTAGGGAATTTTTGCAACGGCGGTAAACTTTCTGTTTTCCAACAGCAACATGTATACTAGCAAAATAAGCATGGTAAAGGCTATCCTTGACATTTTTATTGAAACTAAAGATGCAAAACATTATTCTAAATAACAGCAAGCAAATACTAATAAGAGAAAATGATGCTCCAAGCAAAACACATATCATGTGGTGAATAAAAATATAGCTACAAGTAAAGTTACCGATGAACGAAGACGAAAGAGAGGATGCCATCCAGGGCATCCTCAAGCTTAGGCTTTTGGCTATTCTTGGATATCTTGGGGTGCCATGGGCATCCCCAAGCTTAGGCTCTTGCCACTCCTTATTCCATAGTCCATCGAATCTTTACCGAAAACTTGAAAACTCCACAACACAAAACTCAACAGAAAACTCGTAAGCTCCGTTAATATAAGAAAATAAAACCACCACTTAGGTACTGTAATGAACTCATTCTAAATTCATATTGGTGTAATATCTACTATATTCAATCTTATCTATGGTTCATACCCTTCGATACTACTCATAGATTCATTAAAATAAGCAAACAACACATAGAAAACAGAATCTGTCAAAAACATAACAATTTGTAGTAATCTATATCAAACGTATACTTGTGGAACTCCAAATATTCTACCAAATTAGGAAGTCCTAAGAAATTTGTGTACCGACCCAGATCAAAAAGAATCAGAACATAAGCACATTTCTGTGAATTAACAAAACTAATTTACTGGGTGCAAAAGTTTCTGCTTCTCAGCAGGATCAACACAACTATCATCGTAAGCTATCCTAAAGGTCTTACTTGGCACTTTATTGAAACAAAAGATATAAAACATGATTAATACAGTAGCATAATCATGTGTACACACAAAAACAGTAAGGATAAATATTGGGTTGTCTCCCAACAAGCGCTTTTCTTTAATGCCTTTTTAGCTAGGCATGATGATGACAATGATGCTCACATAAAAGATAAGAATTGGGACATAACGGGAGCATCATGAAGCATATGACTAGCACATTTAAGCCTAACCCACTTCCTATGTAGAGGGATTTTGTGAGCAAACAACTTATGGGAACAATAATCAACTAGCATAGGAAGGTAAAACAAGCATAGCTTCAAGATTTTCAACACATAGAGAGGAAACTTGACATTATTGCAATTCCTACAAGCATATATTCCTCCCTCATAATAATTTTCAGTAGCATCATGAATGAATTCAACAATATAACCAGCACCTAAAGCATTCTTTTCATGATCTACGAGCATAGACAATTTACTACTCTCCACATAAGCAAATTTCTTCTCATGAATAGTAGTGGGAGCAAACTCAACAAAATAATTATCATGTGAGGCATAATCCAATTGAAAACTAAAACCGTGATGACAATTTTCATGGTTATCATTATTCTTAATAGCATACAAGTCATCACAATAATCATCATAGATAGCAACTTTGTTCTCATAATCAATTGGAACCTCTTCCGAAATAGTGGAATCATCACTAAATAAAGTTGACACTCTTCCAAATCCACTTTCATAATTATCACAATAATACTCAACATCCTCCAAAATAGTGGGATCGTTACTTCCTAAAGTTGACACTCTTCCAAACCAACTTTCATCAATATAATCATCATAAATAGGAGGCATGCGTTCATCATAATAAATATGCTCATCAAAACTTGGGGGACAAAAAATATCATATTCATCAAACATAGCTTCCCCAAGCTTGTGTCTTTGAATATTATTAGCATCATGGATATTCAAGGAATTCATACTAACAACATTGCAATCATGCTCATCATTCAAAGATTTAGTACCAAGCATTTTAGTGCATTCTTCTTCTAGCACTTGAGCACAATTTTCCTTTCCATCAAACTCACGAAAGATATTAAAAAGATGAAGCGTATGAGACAAACTTAACTCCATTTTTTTGTAGTTTTCTTTTATATACTAAACTAGTGATAAAACAAGAAAAAAAGATTCGATTGCAAGATCTAAAGATATACCTTCAAGCACTCACCTCCCCGGCAACGGCGCCAGAAAAGAGCTTGATGTCTACTACACAACCTTCTTCTTGTAGACGTTGTTGGGCCTGCAAGTGCACATGTTTGTAGGACAGTAGCAAATTTCCCTCAAGTGGATGACCTAAGGTTTATCAATCCGTAGGAGGCGTAGGATGAAGATGGTCTCTCTCAAGCAACCCTACAACCAAATAACAAAGAGTCTCTTGTGTCCCCAACACACCCAATACAATGGTAAATTGTATAGGTGCACTAGTTCGGCGAAGAGATGGTGATACAAGTGCAATATGGATAGTAGATATAGGTTTTTGTAATCTGAAAATATAAAAACAGCAAGGTAACTAATGATAAAAGTGAGCGTAAACGGTATTGCAATGATAGGAAACAAGGCCTAGGGTTCATACTTTCACTAGTGCAAGTTCTCTCAACAATAATAACATAGATAGATCATATAACAATCCCCTAACATGCAACAAAGAGTCACTCCAAAGCCACTAATAGCGGAGAACAAACGAAGAGATTATGGTAGGGTACGAAACCACCTCAAAGTTATTCTTTGGGATCAATCTATTCAAGAGTTCGTACTAGAATAACACCTTAAGACACAAATCAACCAAAACCCTAATGTCACCTAGATACTCCATTGTCACCTCAAGTATCCGTGGGCATGATTATACGATATGCAGCACACAATCTCAGATTCATCTATTCAACCAACACAAAGTACTTCAAAGAGTGCCCCAAAGTTTCTACCGGAGAGTCAAGACGAAAACGTGTGCCAACCCCTATGCATAGGTTCATGGGCGGAACCCGCAAATTGATCACCAAAACATACATCAAGTGGCACGTGATATCCCATTGTCACCACAGATAAGCACGGCATGACGTACATCAAGTGTTCTCAAATCCTTAAAGACTCAATCCGACAAGACAACTTCAAAGGGAAACTCAATTCATCACAAGAGAGTAGAGGGGGAGAAACATCATAAGATCCAACTATAATAGCAAAGCTCGCGATACATCAAGATCGTGCCATAGAGAGAACACGAGAGAGAGAGAGAGATCAAACACATAGCTACTGGTACATACCCTCAGCCCCAAGGGTGAACTACTCCCTCCTCATCGTGGATAGCGTCGGGATGATGAAGATGGCCACCGGTGATGGGTTCTCCCTTCGGCAGGGTGCCGGAACGGGCTCCCGAGAGGTTTTTGGTGGCTATAGAGGCTTGCGGCGGTGGAACTCCCGATCTATCTTCTGTATTGATGTTTTTAGGGTACGTAGGCTCATATAGGCAAAAGAAGTCAGTCGGGGGAGCCTCGAGGGGCCCACGAGAGGGTAGGGCGCGCCCAGGGGGGTGGGCACTCCAAGTCTCCTGGATCATAATCTTTCCAAAAATCACGCTGCCGAAGGTTTCATTCCATTTGGACTCCGTTTGATATTCCTTTTCTTCAAAATACTGAAACAGGCAATAAAACAGCAATATGGGCTGGGCCTCCGGTTAGTAGGTTAGTCCCAAAAATAATATAAAAGTGTATAATAAAGCCCATAATCATTCAAAACAGATAATAAAATAGCATGAATGCTTCATAAATTATAGATACGTTGGAGACGTATCAACCCCCGTTCCCAGAACGCTGACAATCGTGACGAGGTACAGGATCGCCTCAGCCACTTGATGGACCATGTTGCCACGCACGTGTCGCGGCTGCGTGATGCCTACCGTCGTGCCTGCGCGGCCATGCCGGCCGTCGGGCTAAACCCGTTCGACCACCCCGTCGACTTCAAGAAGCTGCAGCCTCCTGAACTGGTCTCCTTCTTCACCTATATCTCCCAGGACCTGAGCTGTCTCCGTGCGATGGTGGGGCGGAGGTTAACAAGGAGGGGTTGCGGGCTGCCGTCTGATGTCTGCTAGAACTACGTCGGTATTCCCCCAAAGTGGAAGGGATGATGCAGTATAGCAACGGTAGGTATTTCCCTAAGTGATGAGACCAAGGTTATCGAACTAGTAGGAGAACCTCCTCACACCACGTAAACAGCACCTGCACACAAATAACAAATACTCGCAACCCGACGTGTTAAAGGGCTTGTCAATCCCTTTTGGGTATGTCGCCTCTAGTGGGCAAAAAACGTGAGGTAAAAAGTGGTAGATAGGATAAATAGATCGCGGAACAAATAAATTGCAGCAAGGTATTTTTTTATTTTTGGTTTAATAGATCTGAAAATAAACGCAAGAGAAAATAGATCGCAAAGGAAAATATGATGAAAAGAGATCCAGGGGCCGTCGGTTTCACTAGTGGCTTCTCTCGAGAAAAATAGCAAACGGTGGGAAAACAATTACTGTTGGGCAATTGATAGAACTTCAAATAATCACGACGATATCCAGGCAATGATCATTATATAGGCATCATGTCCAAGATTAGTGGACCGACTCCTGCCTGCATCTACTACTATTACTCCACACATCGACCGCTATCTAGCATGCATCTAGTGTATTAAGTTATGAGAAAATGAAGTAATGCAATAAGAACGATGACATGATGTAGACGAGATCCATTTATCTATTGCGGCAGATATAGATCTCATCTTGTTATCCTTAGTAGCAACGATACATACGTGTCGGTTCCCTTTCTATCACTGGGATCAAGCACCGTAAGATCGAACCCACTACAAAGCACATCTTCCCATTGCAAGATAAATAGATCAAGTTGGCCAAACAAAACCCAAATATCGGAGAAGAAATACGAGGCTATAAGAAATCATGCATATAAGAGATCAAAGAAGACTCAAATAACTTTCGTGGATAAAAACATAGATCTGATCATAAACTCAAAGTTCATCGGATCGTGACAAACACACCGCCAAAAGACTTACATCATATGGATCTCCAAGAGACCATTGTATTGATAATCAAGAGAGAGAGGAAGCCATCTAGCTACTAACTACGGACCTGAAGGTCTACAAAGAATTACTCACGTATCATCGGAGATGCACCAATGGAAGTGGTGAACCCCTCCATGATGGTGTCTAGATTGGATCTTGGTGGTTCTGGACTCTGCGGCGGCTGCATCAATATTTTGTCGCCTCTCCTAGGGTTTCTAGAATATTGGGGTATTTATAGAGCAAAGATGCGGTCTGGGGGCCACCCGAGGTGGGCACAACCCACCAGGGCGTGCCTAGGCCTCCTGGCGCACCCTGGTGGGTTGTACCCTCCTCGGGACTCCCCCCAGGTGCAACTAGGGCCCAAGTTCTTCCTTTTGGTCCATAAAAAATCATCGTAAAGCTTTGTGGCATTTGGACTCCGTTTGATATTGATTTCTTGCGATGTAAAAAACATGCAGAAAACAACAACTGGCACTTGGCACTATGTCAATAGGTTAGTACCAAAAAATGATATAAAATGACTATAAAATGATTTTAAAACATCCAAGAATGATAATATAACAACATGGAACAATCAAAAATTATAGATACATTGGAGGCGTATCAGCATCCCCAAGCTTAATTCCTGCTTGTCCTCAAGTAGGTAAATGATAAAAATAGAACTTTTGATGTGGAATGTTGCCTAACATGTTCATCACATTCTCTTGTTTATAGCATGGACATATGGACTTTTATATGATTCAAAGCAATAGTCTAGTTTTGACATGAAGACTTTAATACTCAAGCATACCAACAAGCAACCATGTCTTTCAAAATATCAATACTAAAGCATGTTATCCCTAGCCAATCATGCTCAATCATTGATCGTGTCATGAAACACACTCAAATATTAGCTACACCCAATGCTCAAATACGATCATAGTGCCCCTTAGTTGGTGCTTTATAAGAGAAGATGGAGACTGAAATTCAAAATAAAAATTGCATAAGTAAAAGAAAGGTCCTTCGCGGAGGGAAGTAGTGATTTGTAGAGGTGCTAGAGCTCAAAGCTTAAATTGAGAGATAAAATTATTTTTGATAGGCATACTTTTCCTACCAACGAAAACGACTTGGAGCATCCCAACACTTTCCATGCTAGATACATCATAGGCGGTTCCCAAACAGAAAATAAAGTTTGTTCCTTTTACCACCACAACTTTCACTTTCCATGGCTAGCCGTATCCACTGATGCCTTCCATACCAACACTTACCAAGGAATTTATTATTTGACAACATAAATTAAATTCATTTATTCATTTCGGGACTGGGCATCCCTAGTACCTTTGCCGTACTCTCATGCAATGACAAGTGAATAAACACTCATCGTTAGAATAACACATCTAGCATGGAAAATATTGGCTACCCTTTACCACCTTGCGAGTAGTAGAGCACACAAAAGAGAAATTTATTTTGAACATTAGAGATGGCACATGCAAATTTTCTTAGAACGGCATGGAAATACCACATATAGGTAGGTATAGTGGACTCATATGGCAAAACTGGTTTAAAGGGTTTCGGATGCACAAGTAGTGATCATACTTAGTGCGAAATGAAGGCTAGCAAAAAGATTGAGAAGCGACCAACCAAAAAGCAAAAAATCTTGTACCCAAGCATTAAGCATAACACCGAATAATGCACCATAAGTAGGATATAAACTTCATTGCATAACTATTTACTTTCATGCTTGCATAGGGAATCACAAACCTTAACATCAATATTCTTACTAAAGCACAATTACTCATCAACATGACTCACATATCACATCGTCATATCTCAAAACCATTACTAAGAATCAAGTTTATTTTTTCCAATGATCTTCATGAAAGTTTTTATTATATCCTCCTTGGATATCTATCACTTTGGAACTATTTTCGTATGTTGCTTTTGGTAAGCTCAAACAAATATAAGTGAAGATAATGAGCATAATTTTTTTCTTCTCTCAAATTAATCTAAGTGAAGCAAGAGAGAATTTCTTCAAAATTTACTACCTCCCAAATAAATCTAAGTGAAGCATGAGAGCATTTCTTCGAAATTAACAAAGCACATCGTGCTAAAAAAGATATAAGTGAAGTACTAGAGCAAGTCCATGGCTCTAAAAATTTAAGTGAAGCATAGGAGCAAGCATAGCATAATTTTTGGCTCTCTAAAAAGGGTGTGTACAGCAAGGATTCAACACTTAAAACACAAAGCAAAACAAGCTAAGACTCATATCATACAAGACACTCCAAGCAAAACTCATATCATGTGACGAATAAAAATATAGTTTCAACTAAAATACCGATGGTTGTTAGAAGAAAGCGGGGATGCCACTCGGGGGCATCCCCAAGCTTAGTTGCTTGCTACTTCTTTGAATATTATCTTGGGGTGCCTCAAGCATTCCAAAGCTTAGCCTTTTTCTTATCCTTATTCCTTCATCCATCATAAGATTGAAAACTTCAATCACACAAAACTCAAACAAAACCTTCGTGAGATCCGTTAGTCTAAGAAATCAAACCACTACTATAAGTACTGTAGCAAACCTATTCTTATTTTGTTTTTGCATTATATCTACTGTATTCCAACTTTTCTATGGCAAAAACTCATTAAATAAAACCATAGAATCATCAAAACAAGCACACAACGCAAAGAAAACAGAATCTGTCAAAAACGGAATAGTATGTAGCAATCTGAAAATTTCGAATACTTCTGTAACTCCAAAAATTATGAAATAAATTGGTGGACCTGAGAAATTTGTCTATTAATCCTCTGCAAAAATAATAAACTTAAAAGAACTCTTCTGTACAAGATTACAACGAATCTCATGAGCGCAAAAGTTTCTATTTTTCAGCAAGATCAAATAAACTTTCACCCAAGTCTTCCCAAAGGAATTACTAGGCACAAACACTAATTAAAACACAAAAAACTCAATCATAACAGTAGCATAATTGTTCTTACACTCAAGAACAGAAAGCAAAAAGCAAAAATAAATTTTATTCATTGGGTTGCCTCCCAACAAGCGTTATCGTTTTACGCCCCTAGCTAGGCATAACGCGTAGGATCTAAGTTTTGTCACTCTTATCCTTGTTTCCCTTGGAGGTATTTGTGTCGGGAGGTTTTGTAAATAAGACATAAAACGCATTATCCATGGAAACCTTAGCACTATCATGTTTCTTTTTATCATTACCCCTTTGATTTCCGGCAGTGATCCACGAATAGTGTTGGTTCACATCGTTAAAAACTTGTTGGATCATATCTAAAACGGGGGCTTGCTTATTAGATTTTCATCAAAGATTTGGTTATCTCCAAGAAAATGCCTCAAAGTGTAAGCACTATTATAAAGAATTTCATCAATCACGGGTTTTTCACGATTCATGCCATAAAAATCAAAGATTTCCCTATATTCCCGTATTATGTAGTCGAATTCATTCATCAAAACAAGAGTGGCTAAATTTTTAGCTTTAGGATCCTTTATAACGGGAAAAATCATAAAACAATCTTTGCAAGGTAGGATGGGTACGAATAAATTTAGTTTCAAGTTCCAGAACAAGTGCCGAAATAGCTTCCGCATAAGATTTAGTCCTTTTAAGTATAGGAATATCATCAAGACTTAATTTTCCGACACAATTGAAAATTCTTGGATATGTTCTTTTCCCATAAAATTTCCTTGTCCCAAAACAAAAGTTTTGGCATCCAGATTACCCGTATGCTCCATTTTAGGAGTTAGGCCATCATCTGTTTCTGCCATACCAAAGTCACTCATGGTGACAGGTTCATGCAAATAAAAGATCTGACGAGAAAAAGGTGAACAAAAAAAGAGGGCGAATAAAATGAAATTTTTTTGTGAAGTGGGGGAGAGGAAAACGAGAGGCAAATGGTGAATAATGTAAATTGCGAGGCGATGAGATTTGTGATTAGGAACCTAGTTGATGTTGATGATCCTCCCCGACAACGGCGCCAGAAATTCCTTTTGATGTCTGCTAGAACTATGTCGGTATTTCCCCAAAGAGGAAGGGATGATGTAGTATAGTGACGGTAGGTATTTCCCTCAGTGATGAGACCAAGGTTATCGAACCAGTAGGAGAATCTCCTCACACCACGTAAACAGCACCTGCACACAAATAACAAATACTTGCAACCCGACGTGTTAAAGGGGTTGTCAATCCCTTTCGGGTACGACACCTCTGGTGGGAAAATAATGTGAGGTAAAAAATGGTAGATAGGATAAATAGATCGCGGAAAAAATAAATTGCAGCAAGGTATTTTTGTATTTTTGGTTTAATAGGTTTGAAAATAAATGCAAGATAAAATAGACCGCAAAGGCAATGATGAAAAGGGACCTGGGGGCCGTAGGTTTCACTAGTGGCTTCTCCCGAGAAAAATAGAAAACGGTGGGAAAACAATTACTGTTGGGCAATTGATAGAACTTCAAATAATCATGACGATATCCAGGCAATGATCATTATATAGGCATCACGTCCAAGATTAGTAGACCGACTCCTGCCTGCATCTACTACTATTACTCCACATATCGACCGCTATCCAACATGCATCTAGTGTATTAAGTTCATGAGAAAATGGAGTAATGCAATAAGAACGATGACATGATGTATACGAGATCCGTTTATCTTTTGCGGCAGATATAGATCTCATCTTGTTATCCTTAGTAGCAACGATACATACGTGTCGGTTCCCTTTCTATCACTTGGATCCAGTACCGTAAGATCGAATCCATTACAAATCACCTCTTCCCATTGCAAGATAAATAGATCAAGTTGGCCAATCAAAACCCAAATATCGGAGAAAAAATATGAGGCTATAAGCAATCATGCATATAAGAAATCAAAGAAGACGCAAATAACTTTCAAGGATAAAAACATAGATCTGATCATAAACTCAAAGTTCATCGGATCCCAACAAACACACCGCCAGAAGACTTACATCATATGGATCTCCAAGAGACCATCTTATTGATAATGAAGAGAGAGAGAGAGGAAGCCATCTAGCTACTAACTACGGACCCAAAGGTCTACAAAGAACTACTCACGCATCATCGGAGATGCACCAATGGAAGTGGTGAACCCCTCTATGATGGTGTCTAGATTTGATCTTGGTGGTTCCGGACTCTACGGCGGCTGGATCAATATTTCGTCGCCTCTCCTAGGGTTTCTGGAATATTGGGGTATTTATAGAGCAAAGAGGCGGTCCGGGGGGCACTCGAGGTGGGCACAACCCACCAGGGCACGCCTGGGCCTCCTGGCGCGCCCTGGTGGGTTGTCCCCTCCTCGGGACTCCCCCCAGGTGCAACCAGGGCCCAAGTTCTTCCTTTTGGTCCATAAAAAATTCATCGTAAAGGTTCGTGGCATTTGGACTCCATCTGATATTGATTTCCTGTGATGTAAAAAACATGCAGAAAACAGCAACTGGCACTTGGCACTATGTCAATAGGTTAGTACCAAAAAATGATATAAAATGACTATAAAATGATTGTAAAACATCCAAGAATGATAATATAACAACATGGAACAATCAAAAATTATAGATACGTTGGAGATGTATCACCATCGCCATTGCCGGGCGAATCCTCTCAGGGCTCCGTCACGGAATCCATTCATGCCATTGGACGCCGTGTTTGACGAGCTGGCTCCCGTCGACCGGGAGCGGGCTCTACGGGCGATGGCTCCCTGCATCACCAATGTCATGCGCCTCGAGAAGCGAAGGGACTTCGGTGGTGTTTAGGCGTCCTCTGCATGGGCATGTCCATGTCTCGGCGCAACATGACCATTGGATCAAACTCAGACGGTGTAGATCAGTCACTGTAGCAAAAAGCGTGTGGGTGTGTTTGGTTGCATTCTCATCTCAATATAGTTGTTCCTCTTTGTGCATGCTCATCTCAGCACCCCTCTTCATGCATGCTCCTAGTGTATTTGTGTTAACCTACTAGTGTGGACTCATGCACCCTTGATGCACTCTGCCAAACACCCAAAAGTGGGTCGAGAAGGGAACTTTTGCTCCCATCCCATGCACCCTTCATACACCCTGCCTAACAGTGATTCATGCTTCATATGGTTCATGTTCCGTGGAGTACTGTGGCACCGTACTCTCCGTGCGCTATAGATCTAGTTCTGTTACATTGATCTCACCGTTCATTCTCGACGGGACAGTCAAAAAAGGGGTACTATGTTGCATTACTGTTCATATAGTTGACATACGCACAACATCATTTGTTGTCGTCATATCTTACTACACTAGCAAGAAGATTATGTAGTACAACTGACGTATCAACCACCGCACATGCCTAGTAGTAGGAGCACTGTGTAAATTCATGTGGCTGCCGTGTAGACTACCCCGATCGATGCGCCGTAGTAATGCCCAGTGAGCAGTGAAATCAGAAAACCCCCACCTTTCCAGCAGTAAGTTGGACGAACGAAGCAACCATCATTTCACTCTTATCCCTCAGCTTCCTCTCTTGAAGAAAACCCCAACTCGCTTCTCCCTCATCTTGTTCCTCATTTCTTCAAGAAAACCCCGACTTGCTTCTACCATTGTTCTTCTCTCCCAAAGAAGGAACAGTGAGCATCAATGATCTTGATTCTAGCCAAGAACCGGTCTTGCAACCCCGAAACTGATCCTATAACTCCCTCTCTGTTCTTCTTCTGGGTTTGTGATTATGGTTTCTTTTCTTTTATTTCTATTTGACAGTTTCTTGATGGACCCTGGAGCACCGGCCAAAGTGATGTCTATGGCTCTGGCCAAAACTGTCGAGGCTCAGGGTACGAAGAAGCGCAAGCACCCCGTCGAGACTACTGCAGACAAGCTCAAGGCCATCGCCCTGTCCAAGCCCCCTCGATCTCTCGGGGATCCCTCATTAAGCAAGTCCAGGTAATATCTTTTTTTGACGATTTTTTTCTTGATCTTGATCGTGTTTTTTCATCTAACATGCAGTACTAGTACTAGTAGTACAACTTTCTAGGTGATCTTGCATGTGATTTTTGTGTGCCAAATGACGGTTCTAAATTCCTCTTTTGACCAAAACATGCGAGAGGTTGACACTGATTTCTTATAGATTACTTTCAGCGACTTTATGAACATCAATGCTACCTTTGAAGAGAGTATATTAGCCTCAGTAACTTGTGTTATGGATATTGCAAGTAATCCCTCTGCTCTCATGCCTTTGAAGACAAGTTCTAATGTCTTTGTACACTCATTTCTGTGTGTATATGTAGTCTTATATGGAGTAAAAATCATCTTATATTTCTGAACGGATGTAGTAATAAAATATTTGGTTTCTATTTGAATTAGAATCAGGTCCGTGGTGGAGATGAAGTTCTCAAAGTCATGCCGTGTGAACTGGAAGACCCGAGGATGAGTTCTACTGCTAAACTATCCAGCTGCTGTGTCCTTGTCACCACATGTCCCGAACTAGTGTTTTCTAATAGCATTATTGCCAGGCGTGTTCTCGAGGGTGTACTGGACCACAACAATTTCTTGGCTATGCCTTCGATTACGAAGGGTGTGGTTCTTGTAAAGCTTCCCAACAAATCTGATGCGGATTGTCTTCATCATCATGTTTATGAGTGGAAGGACCACTCTGTTAGGTTCTCCAAGGTTGACGAGATGGTGTCGGTGGACATCTCTCACGAAGTCCATGGCCTAGTCAGTTATGCGGGGCACATCCCGTAGGTCGGTGGCAAGAAATAGTCTGTAGAGTTTAATTAGTGCAACTTTGCTTGTCTGTAGTAAGTACTATTTTTTAGTACTTGATTTGTGTGTGTGAACCCTGTATTGTTTAGTACTGCCGCTTTTGTTGTCTGGTGAGTCCTGAGAACAGTCTATGTTAATGTCTGTCAACTCAATTCAATCTGTATATTTTGAAGTATCCATATCATCTTTTTTGTGAGGACGGTTATCAATTATGGTTACACTCCAATATCTGTATGCATTGCAGGGTTTATCGCACCTACCAGGATTTCCAATCCCATGGATGTTCGGTCCATATGATTTGTCAGGACCTTTGGTTTGTCCTGTTTGTGGGAGTAAGCAGGGAGCCTGCATGCCACATGTAATTGGACGATCAATCTTCAGTTTACAACTTGAACATAGTGATTTCCTGGTAAGGATTCAGTCGTGCACATCAAGTAAATCTTATTGATTTACTGTCTAAATTTTATTGATTTAATGTCATGTTTTCTTACTTTTGCTGCAATTTTATGATGCAGGTTTTGCCATGTGACATTCGTCACAGAATAAACCGTTTGGTTTGCTCTATGATTGTTATTTTTGCAGGTTTCACTTCTTATGCCGTGTCAGTAACCAAGGCACTGTCCATCACTTATATTACTGGACACAATTGGATCAGTCTGTTCTCTGAGTACAATCTGAAGTCCTATGATGAACTACAGTTTGGTTTAACAAACACGCCACAATTAGTCCTTCTCGGGTTTAAAAGAAATGAAGAAAAAGACTGGATCAAGGTCACGGAGCCTAGTCAAGTTAGAAAGCTGATCATAGCAGACCAGATACGATCGCTGCTGTCTCGCACATCGGCACCACCTTCAGCAATGGATCAAGCACCGGCACCTTCTTCGATGGAACTTGCTCTAGCATTGACAGCAGCAATAGCTCATTCTGATACACCTGAGGATTGGGCACCGACCGCGTCAGCGGATCAGGCTGATCTACCGGAGGATCGGGCATCGACAACGGCACTTGCTCCAACACCGGTACCAGCTCCACAAGGAGCACCACCTCCGGCAGCAGCAATGGCACTACCAGTCGCACCGGCACGGGCACTAGCAATGGCTCCGGCACCTGCACGAACACTTGAAGTTGCACTTGCATCTGCTCTGGCCCGTGCAGCGGCAACTGAACCAGCATTTGCACCGGTAAGAGACTGGGCTGCAGTTCGCACTACATATACCAAAGTCCTTACAAAAACCGACATCTCCACCTTCTTGGTAAGCATTGGCCACCCAAGTGCTTCATTCTTTTTTCTTTCCATGTTGTTTCACATGATTCACTGTGTTCATCTAACTGTTTGTGTATGTCTTCTTGTTTGCAAACAAAGAATTCCTAGAGCAACGAGGGAGTCGTTCAACAATCCAGGCGACCGTGGCCAAGTTTCTCTTACCATGCGCAGCCTTGTTGTGAATGAACCTTCTCAATATACCGTAAGAACAAAGGATGGTCGCATGATGATTGATGCTAAAGGATGGTCAAGGTTCAAATCTAAATCAAATCTTGCAGTAGGGGATGTTGTCAAAATCAAACTTTCTCGGCAAGGAGAGATGGTCCAAATCAACTTTGAAATTCTTCAGTAGTAGCACGCAACTACCGAACTGATCTATCCTACGAGAGATTTTGATGTAATAATATGGCATGGTGAAACAAGTGTCATGTGTGTATAAGTAGTACTAGGGTATTATTTATCATAGGATATCGTTGATAGAATTGCAACTCTGATTGCTGGTTAGGAACTATCATTCGATTTCATTCTAACAGTTGCCATGCTTTATTCAATTTTCTGTATTCACCTTGCGACAGCATCTAAAACCTGTGTCGTACCGATCGCTTGAAATATGACATGCGCTGAGGTAGAACACATGGGCCGCCAAACATGCAGGCCCATCAGCTTGTGGCCCAAAGTCTAGAACTGTGAGCCTGTCTGAGTATTATATTCTCATCTGAACCCCCATATTATGCTATATATATTCCCCTTGATTTTTCTTATGTATAAAGTTGTGATAAAAGATTTTTATATTTCTTACAGAGGGAGTATCTCTCTGTCAAAAATATATTTATGTGTAACTAGTTACTCCTGCCTTTCTACTTCCTTTCGTTGATATGTGGGGCATCCGGCAACGGGTTCCACGTGCCATGCACCAAATTAGAGTGCACAACTGCACGGTAGACTCACCCCGGTCATAGTGCCGCAGTAATTCCCAATGAGCCCTCAAATCACAAAAATCCCCACCTTTCCAGCTTTAGCAGTAAGCTGGACGGACGAAGCAACAATATTTCACTGGGCCTGAATCCCCTTCTCTCTCATATTCTTGTTCAGAGAAAAACCCCTCTCTCACTGGGCCTGAATCCCCTTCTCCATCATCTGCTTGTTCAGGGAAAACCCCCTCTCGGCGATTGCATAGGGTTTTCTCATGGAGAACCAGGTACGAATTCTTCATCCATCCCCGATAAATCCAAGTCCCTTGGTCGCGGGTAATCCTAGGATGGCAGCCGCTGTCGTTGATGCATTTTTCTTCCTACTGAATCTAGTATGTTTCATTTGCAGTGCCCAAAGTGCGAGGACTCTACAAGTTTCTGCACCCTCGGCGAGACGCCACACTTGTTCCTTCTCATCCTAACACGGGATTTTGAAATGCGCACAGTATGTTCTTAGAATCCTCTTTTCTATCCAGGAGGGTGGGTTTTTTTGAACATGCTGTCGACTAATTTGGAAACTGGGATTGCTATATTTGGATAAAAGGTACTAGTACCATGGTCAACACTGACGTGAAGGAGGAAATTATTTCTAGATTTGGGTAGCGAATACATTGTGTTCTCATATTATTTTTCCTGCAGTGCATTCCTTGCTTTGCCAGAACACATGTACTCAAGATGGTCGGCCTTGCCATAACTGAATACACCAGTTTAATGGTCACATTGAATACAAGCCATTGATATAAGTTCCGAGTTGGGTTCATGAACCAAGAAGATCACTGCTTTTTTTATGGCCGAACTTGGATAAACTTTCTCAAGTGTTACAGACTGAAAGTTGGCGCACGAATGTTGATGGAAATAGCAGAACCTGGTCTCATCTTCACTATGATCTTCCACCCTGAAATCGCTCCAGTAGTTCATCCATATTAGTTTTGTATCTGGTTCTTGCTTGTTTCCTTCATTACTTCTTAATCCACCTATTCTGTCTAACTAATCACAATTTAACTTTAGAAGTAGCAATGATTTGTGATTCCCTTCTCTCTCGAAGATGCTACTTCTAACTAATATTTCATACAATTGGTGACACGTGTAGGTTATTTCAAAGTTAACCATGCTACTCGTTTGTTATTCTATAAGAACTCGACTGTTACTGATGGCACTGAAGTTGACTAGGACGACATCCACAAGTTCCTACACTTTATTGATCATCTTGAGGTCCTTGTGGGGCATTTCAATGGTGGAAGGTGATGTAGGGTAGAACCCTATATGCCCGATCTTTCACGATTGGAGCGGATCCTACGAAGAACACGAGGAGAAATCACAAGAGGAAACATGAGAGAATCACTCAAACCAACAAGATTCAATTACACATGTGCTAGATCCTCGAAACACAAAGATATACACGATTTGAATCCAACAAAGGATGATACAAGTGGAACTAGTTCATCTCCATGAGGAGGTCTTGAGGGGTCTTCCCATGAAGGGGTCTTGAATCCGCTTGGGGGATCTTCTCCGAAGAGGTCGTGAACTCCGATGGAGAAGTAACCAAGTGGATGAGCAAAGCTCTATCTCTAATATGAGTGATGTCTACTACACAACCTTCTTCTTGTAGACGTTGTTGGGCCTGCAAGTGCACATGTTTGTAGGACAGTAGCAAATTTCCCTCAAGTGGATGACCTAAGGTTTATCAATCCGTAGGAGGCGTAGGATGAAGATGGTCTCTCTCAAGCAACCCTACAACCAAATAACAAAGAGTCTCTTGTGTCCCCAACACACCCAATACAATGGTAAATTGTATAGGTGCACTAGTTCGGCGAAGAGATGGTGATACAAGTGCAATATGGATAGTAGATATAGGTTTTTGTAATCTGAAAATATAAAAACAGCAAGGTAACTAATGATAAAAGTGAGCGTAAACGGTATTGCAATGATAGGAAACAAGGCCTAGGGTTCATACTTTCACTAGTGCAAGTTCTCTCAACAATAATAACATAGATAGATCATATAACAATCCCCTAACATGCAACAAAGAGTCACTCCAAAGCCACTAATAGCGGAGAACAAACGAAGAGATTATGGTAGGGTACGAAACCACCTCGAAGTTATTCTTTTGGATCGATCTATTCAAGAGTTCATACTAGAATAACACCTTAAGACACAAATCAACCAAAACCCTAATGTCACCTAGATACTCCATTGTCAGCTCAAGTATCCGTGGGCATGATTATACGGTATGCATCACACAATCTCAGATTCATCTATTCAACCAACATAAAGTACTTCAAAGAGTTCCCCAAAGTTTCTACCGGAGAGTCAAGACGAAAACGTGTGCCAACCCCTATGCATAGGTTCATGGGGGGAACCCGCATGTTGATCACCAAAACATACATCAAGTGGCACGTGATATCCCATTGTCACCACAGATAAACACGGCAAGACATACATCAAGTGTTCTCAAATCATTAAAGACTCAATCCGATAAGATAACTTCAAAGGGAAAACTCAATCCATTACAAGAGAGTAGAGGGGGAGAAACATCATAAGATCCAACTATAATAGCAAAGCTCGCGATACATCAAGATCGTGCGATAGAGAGAACACGAGAGAGAGAGAGAGAGAGAGATCAAACACATAACTACTGGTACATACCCTCAGCCCCGAGGGTGAACTACTCCCTCCTCGTCATGGAGAGCGCCGGGATGATGAATATTGCCACTGGTGATGGGTTCCCCCTCCGGCAGGGTGCCGAAACAGGCTCCCTAGAGGTTTTGGTGGCTACAGAGGCTTGCGGCGGCGGAACTCCCGATCTATCTTCTTTTTTGATGGTTTTAAGGTATGTAGGCTTATATAGGCGAAAGAAGTCGGTCGGGGGAGCCTCGAGGGGCCCATGAGAGGGTAGGGCGCGTGCAGGGGGGCTGGGCGCGCCCCCATGTCTCATGGCCTCCTCGATGCTCTTCTGACGTGAACTCCAAGTCTCCCGGATCATATTCTTCCTAAAACTCATGCTCCCGAAGGTTTCATTCCGTTGACTCTGTTTGATATTCCTTTTCTTCGAAATACTGAAACAAGCAATAAAACAGGAATATGGGCTGGGCCTCCAGTTAAGAGGTTAGTCCCAAAAGTAATATAAAAGTGTATAATAAAGCCCATAATCATTCAAAACAGATAATAAAATAGCATGAATGCTTCATAAATTATAAATACTTTGGAGACGTATCAATGAGCTAAACCAATGCTAACCCTAACTAGGAGGAGGAGGAGGTCTATGTATAGTCTAAGTGCAAAAGTTGGCGGAATGAAAGGGTACATGGGCCTCGGGCCCGAAGCTGTGCACACACACAGGTCGCGGACGTCCGGTCTCTATCGATCGTCCGGTCGCTCACGAAGGTCCGGATGTTTGGAAGGGTTCAGACTTCTGCTAATTATGTTCTGTGAACATGGTGCCGGGTGTCCGGAGATGGCTGGTCATCTGGTCGCCGGTCGTCCGGTCTCTTCAGATTTCCGCTGAAACGCTTCGGGTGTGGATCTGCCGGTCATCCGGTGCTGGCCGGACGTCCGCTCGCTGGCAAGTGTTGCCAGTCGTTCGAAGGGGCCAGGACGTCCTCTCGCTGTAGCTCTCATCGGCTGGGACTTGGGTCTGCTAGGCCTTTAGGCGCCGGACGTCCAGTCCTGGTCGGACGTCCGCTGGCTGGAGCGTCAGGCGCCGGACGTCCGGTCCTGGTCGGACGTCCGCTCGTTGGAGCTTCTTTGGTAGCTCTTCTTCTTGTCCTTCGTACTCGGTGTCCTTGCCGTCTTGTCCATTGGATGTAGCTGTTCTGTGGCCTTCCTACTAGTACCTGATCACACATAGTGTTTCCGCTTGAGGTAGTAGCCATGTCTCATGTGTAGAAAGTGGTAGTTTGGAGAGGAGCGAGTTCACGTTATCTTTGATAGCCTTTACTTGAGCTCTTGGTATTGGTCCAAGTGGTGTCGTGGGAGATGTAGATATGCACATGGGGATGATCGTGGGATGCTCCGCATCATCTCCTCCCCCCCCCCTTGTGAAAGATCTGACCTCGTATTGAAAGCTTCATCACCATGGTATGGCGAGAGGGCTTTGACATTGAAGATGTTGTTCACGTTGTACTTGTCGCTTGGGAGGTCAATCTTGTAAGCGTTGTTGTTGTAGCGTGCTAGCTCCTTGAAGGGTCCATCGGCTCATGGTAGAAGTTTATACTTGCGTTCATTGGGGAAGCGTTCCTTGCGAAGGTGTAGCCACACAAGATCTCCGATGTCGAATATCATGGGTTGCTTGTTGATGTTGAGCTTGGTCGCGAGTCGTTGTACTTGGCACTCGATGGTGTGCCTTGTATCTTCATGCATCTTCTTGAGGTAGCTTGCTCGTGCACTCGCGTCCATGTTGGTGCGCTCTTGTAGTGGAAGAGAAAGAATGTCCAATGGGGACAATGGGTCGAAACCATAGAGGACCTTGAAGGGGGACTTGCCGGTTGTAGAGTGTCTTTCACGGTTGTAGGCGTACTCAGCGATGGGTAGGCACTCCTCCCACTTCTTGATGTTCCTCTTGATCAACACGCGTAGTAGAGTGGAGAGTGTTCGGTTCGTCACCTTCGTTTGACCGTCATTTTGAGGATGTTATGCTGAAGATAACAAGAGCTTGATTCCAAGCTTGGCGCATAGAATCTTCCAAAATTAACTCAAGAACTTGACATCGCGGTCTGAGACAACCATCTTTGGCACTCCATGGAGGTGCAAGATTTTCGTACAAAAAAGATTTGCAATATGTGAAGCATCGTCTATCTTGTTGCATGGGATAAAATGATCCATCTTAGAGAATCGGTCCACAACAACAAACACGGAATTCTTTCCATTTTGAGTTCTAGGCAAACCAAGTACAAAGTCCATGCTAATGTCTTCCCAAGGTAGATAAGGAATAGGAAGGGGCATGTAAATACCATAGGATTAAGCTTTTGACTTAGGTTTGCGTCATGTAGAGCATCGGTTGGTGAAGCGTGAGACGTCACGGAACATCTTGGGCCAAAAATAGTTCTTTGAGAGCGTAGTGAATGTCTTGTTGTGTCCAAAGTGTCCCATTAGTCCACGTCCATGAGCCTCTTGCAGAAGGAGCAAATGAAGAGAAGACTCGGGAATGCAAAGTTTGTTAGCTCTCATAAGGTAAACATCGTTGATGTGATAGCTTTCCCAAGATGTATGCATCAAACACTTGGCATAAGGAATTGTAAAAGTAGGATCATGTGCATATAAGTCTTTGATGTGCTCAAAGCCAATGACATTCAATTCAAGTTTATTAAATGCGGTTTCTTGGGATGGTCCCCAAACAAATGGCGCATTTTTCTTACTCAAAGAATGCAAAGGGGAAGCAATGGTGCAAAAATCCTTCACAAATATATGATAAAAGCCGACTAAACCAAGAAAACTATGCACTTGTTGCAAGTTGGTTGGTTGGGACCAAGTTTTAATAGCATTGGTCTTAGATTCATCTACATGAACACCCTTAGAAGACACAACGAAACCCAAGAAAACAAGCTTATCAACACCAAATAGGAATTTTTCCATATTAGCATAAAGGCTCTCTTTCCTAAGGGTTTGCAACACGGTTCTAAGATGGGTGACATGATCTTTGAGGGATTTGCTAAAGACAAGAATATCATCAAAATAGACCACAACAAATACACCAATATAGGGTTGAAGACCAAAATGCATGACTCGCATGAAAGTACCGGGTGCTTCGGATAAACCCATTGGCATAACAAGCCATTCATATAAGCCAAATTTGGTCTTAAATGCGGTTTTCCACTCATCACCTTCTTGGATGCGTATTTTATAGTAGCCACTCTTAAGATCAATCTTAGAGAAAAAGGTGGCTCCGAAATCTCATCAAGCATATCATCTAGGCGTGGAATAGGGTAACAATATTTAACGGTGATAGCATTGATGGGACGACAATCGGAACACATGCGATAAGTACCGTCTTTCTTTGGAACAAGGATTACCGGAACGGCACAAGGGCTCAAGCTTTCACATACATATCCGTTGTCGATGATTTGTTGTACTTGCCGTTGGATCTCCTTAGTTTCCTCGGGGTTAACGCGGTAGGGAGCCTTGTTAGGGAGAGGTGCTCTGGGGACGAGGTCGATTCGGTGTTCAATGCCTCGTAGTGGAGGTAGACTCGGAGGTAGCTCGTCAGGGAAAACGTCTTGGAATTCCTGCAAAAGAGAAGACAACACTAAAGGTAGATCGTGAGAGGTGCTAGTTCTTGGTGCCTCGCCCTTGCACACAAGGACATAGTGCATAACACTTGATGGGTTCTCACACACTTCTCTCATCTCACTTCTGGTGGCAAAAAGAACTAAGTTCTTCTTGTTGCTCATCGTGGACGCTCTCAATTTTGGCTTGTGGCGCTCACTCTCTTTTGGGTGGGTCGCTCTCTCACTCTTTTCTCCATGATGGGTGGCTTGCTTGTCGGTGATCACTTGACTTGGAGACCTAGGTTGTAGCACATACTCCTTTCCCTTCATCTTGAATCTATAGTGATTGGTATGCCCGTTGTGGATGATGTCGCAGTCAAATTGCCATGGTCGACCAAGAAGAAGGTGGAAAACGGAAATCGGGACGACATCACACTCCAAAGTGTCTTCATATGATCTAATTTTGAAGGAAACTTTGATCGTATGCTCAACTTGGATAGTGCCGAAATCGCTTAGCCATTGAACCTTGTAGGGGTGCGGGTGCTTCATCTTGACCAATTGGAGCTTGGAGCATAGTTCTTCACTTGCCAAGTTATGGCAACTAACTCCATCGATGATGACCTTGACAGTCCTTCCATTAATGTCGCTTGGTGTGGAAGATGTGGCATCTTTCATCTTTGTCTTGGTGATGTTGAAGAGTCAAGACTTTGGAGACAATGAGAGCGGTGCTTGAATCCTCATCACAAAAGACTTGATCATCTTCATCTTCGTTCACGCGCCGGTGCATGGCCACTTGCTCAAGGGCTTACATTTCCTCTTCACTCATGGAGTCATAGGTTCCGTCGTTGTTGAGGATCATGGTGCGCTTGTTGGTACACTCAGAGGACTTGTGGTCCTGGCAGCCGCATGTGAAACACTTGATGGAACTTGTCTTGACGGTCTCATTGGTTGGAGTGGATGATGAAGCTCGCAGCTTAAAGTTGCTTGTAGGAGGAAGACGACTTGAGGTTGTGAAAGTTTTCTTGTAACTCGACTTGTCGCCATTTCTTGTAGATGGCTTGGTTGAGGTAGAAGGTGTTGGAGTCATTGAAGCTTGGTTGTTGGAGAAATCGTAGCTCTTGGAAGAGTACTTCGCATACTTGAAGTCATGTTGCACTTGACGTTCCGTTTTGGTAGCTTGATGCACTAGCTCAATGAGGTTGGAGTAGGGTTGGAAATCGACAATCTTCTTGATGGGATGATTGAGGCCATTCAAGAAACGGGCCATAGTTTGCTCATCATCTTCCATGACATTGGCTCTAATCATGGAAATCTCCATTTCCTTGTAGTATTCTTCAATGCTCTTTTGTAGGACCTTGAGAAGAGGTGTCTAGAGGGGGGGTGATTAGACACTAAGTATCAAAGTTGCAGTTTTTAACTTCTTTAAGTTTAAGTGGAGTTTAGGCACAAGTTTAACATTCACAATACATAACAAGCAAGCATGCAAAGAGTATATGAGCAACGGAAAGTAAAGCATGCAACTGCAAGAATGTAAAGGGGAGGGTTTAGAGGATTCAAACGCAATTGGAGACACGGATGTTTTTGTCATGGTTCCGATAGGTGGTGCTATCTTACATCCACGTTGATGGAGACTTCAACCCACGAAGGGTAACGGTTGCGCGAGTCCACGGAGGGATCCACCCACGAAGGGTCCACGAAGAAGCAACCTTGTCTATCCCACCATGGCTGTCGCCCACGAAGGACTTGCCTCACTAGCGGTAGATCTTCACGAAGTAGGCGATCTCCTTGCCCTTACAAACTCCTTGGTTCAACTCCACAATCTTGTCGGAGGCTCCCAAGTGACACCTAGCCAATCTAGGAGACACCACTCTCCAAGAAGTAACAAATGGTGTGTTGATGATGAACTCCTTGCTCTTGTGCTTCAAATGATAGTCTCCCCAACACTCAACTCTCTCTCATAGGATTTGGATCTGGTGGAAAGAAGATTTGAGTGGAAAGCAACTTGGGGAAGGCTAGAGATCAAGATTCATATGGTAGGAATGGAATATCTTGGCCTCAGCACATGAGTAGGTAGTTCTCTCTCAGAAAATGTATGCTGGAAGTGTAGGCACGTTCTGATGGCTCTCTCCACGAATGAAGAAGACGTGGAGGGGTATATATAGCCTCCACACAAAATCCAACCGTTACACACAATTTACCAAACTCAGTGGGACCGAATCGAGAAACTCGGTCGGACCGATTTTGCAAATCTAGTGACCGTTAGGGTTTTCGGTGGGACTGACATGCAACTCGGTAGGACCGATATGATTAGGGTTAGGGCATAACGTAATCTCGGTGAGACCGATTACACAAACTCGGTGAGACCGATTTTGGTAATTAGCTAACCAGAGAGTTGGTCAGGCAAACTCGGTGGGACCGATTACTCAAACTCGGTGGGACCGATTTTGGTAATAAGTTAACCAGAGAGTTTGCATTGTAATCTCGGTAGTACCGATTGCTTAAACTCGGTGAGACCGATTTTGGTAATGGACATACACAGAGAGATTACAATCCCATCTCGGTGAGACCGAGATCCCTATCGGTGAGACCGATTTGCCTAGGGTTTGTGGCAGTGGCTAAGACATCTGAACTCGGTGGCGCCGGATAGAAAGAATCGATGGGGCGAGTTTGACTTTAGGTTTAGGTCATATGTGTAGAAGTGGGAAAGTAGTTGAGGGTTTTGGAGCATATCACTAAGCACTGTGGAGCAAGAAACTCATTAAGAAATACCTCATCCCTTCTTGATAGTATTGGCTTTTCCTATAGACTCAATGTGATCTTGGATCACTAAAATGTAAAATGAAGAGTCTTGAGCTTGAAGCTTGAGCCAATCATTTGTCCTAAGCATCTAGAAGGAGTTCCCACATCTTTTAGTCCATGCCACTCCATTGTTGAACTTATCTGAAACATGCTAGATAAAAGTGTTAGTCCAGCAAGAGATATGTTGACATTAATTACCAAAACCACCTAGGGAGCACTTGTGCTTTCAATCTCCCCCTTTTTGGTAATTGATGACAACATACATCAAAGCTTTAGATAAAGATATAAAGAATAGCAATTAAAGCTTTGGAAATATATGTAACAAGCATAGACTCCCCCTACATTTATGCAATCATGTGAATATGGAATATAAAAGCATGTGAGAGTGTAACCATGATAGAGTAGGCAATGTGTTACATGTATCTTGGCCATATGCATCAGAGCAAAGAATATTAAAGAAAATACCTTCATGCTCATGAGTCCTTCTTGCAAACTGTATGTACATCAGCAAGAATTCCTCATACACATGATTGTGATGCATATACTTACCTTGTAGTCTTGAGTTGGCTTAGGATGTAATGAAACTGCGTAAACAAGGTTAGATAACACAGGTACATCTACTAGCCAGAGCAAACAGAAGAAACCACAAGAATACCAAGACTGGGATGACATGCAGAGAGTGAGTACTAAGTACCACATTGGATTTTACATGTCCCCAAGAGTAAAGATATGCAATGAATTTAAATGATTTCTTTCCCTTAGATGTCTTGCTCCCCCTGAATCTAGCATGGGATACTGGGAGAAGATAGGGAACAAAAGACCAGAGCTGAAAGATATAATTGAACAGAGCTAATGCAAATAAGCACATATGAACATGTCTTTCCCCTCAAGAAGACATGTGGCATCTCTCCTCTTGAACACCAAGCATCTGCGATCCTTGAGAAATACTTTCTACTTGAGTATTCTCTCCCCCTGGAGATCTCTTTCTCCCCCTGAGGAGGTGATACTCTCTCTCTCTGATGTGATCTCTCTAAGTGATAAGCTTTGATGTGATCTCTCTCTCCCCCTTTGACATCAATTTCCAAGAAGGGTTTGATCCTTGAGTCACAACACAAAGTATTTATGTAAATGTGATTCTTGTAGAGGACAAGATTCATTGAGTGTTGCTGGATCAGAGAAACACAGAATAAGTGGCAAACTATTTTTCCTGTTGTGAAATCGGTGGCACCGAGTGGTATGCTTCGGTTGTACCGAAAGGATTCGGTTGGACCGAAAACAACAAATCGGTGAAACCGAGTTCATCACAAAGAAAACACTTGTCACCTCAGCTCACTAGACTAGTAAGATCTTTGTGACGCCCCCGATTCAATCGTACACTAATCATACACGCAAACGTGTACGATCAAGATCAGGGACTCACGGGAAGATATCACAACACAACTCTACAAATAAAATAAGTCATACAAGCATCATATTACAAGCCAGGGGCCTCGAGGGCTCGAATACAAGAGCTCGATCATAGACGAGTCAGCGGAAGCAACAATATCTGAGTACAGACATAAGTTAAACAAGTTTGCCTTAAGAAGGCTAGCACAAACTGGGATACAGATCGAAAGAGGCGCAGGCCTCCTGCCTGGGATCCTCCTAAACTACTCCTGGTCGTCGTCAGCGGGCTGCACGTAGTAGTAGGCACCTCCAGTGTAGTAGTCGTCATCGACGATGTCGTCTGGCTCCTGGGCTCCAGCATCTGGTTGCGACAACCAGAGAGAAAGAAAAGGGGGGGAAAAGGGGGAAGAAAGCAACCGTGAGTACTCATCCAAAGTACTCGCAAGCAAGGAACTACACTACATATGCATGGATATATGTGTAAAGGGCCATATCAGTGGACTGAACTGCAGAATGCCAGAATAAGAGGGGGATAGCTAGTCTTATCAAAGACTACGCTTCTGGTCACCGTCGTCTTGCAACAAGTAGAAGAGGGTAGTCTGAAGTCCTCCAACTAGCATCTCCAAGTAGCAACTCCAAGTAGCATCTCCAGTAGCATCGCATAGCATAATCCTACCCGACGATCCTCTCCTCGTCGCCCTGTTAGAGAGCGATCACCGGGTTGTATCTGGCACTTGGAAGGGTGTGTTTTATTAAGTATCCGGTTCTAGTTGTCATAAGGTCAAGGTACAACTCCAAGTCGTCCTGTTACCGAAGATCACGGCTATTCGAATAGATTAACTTCCCTGCAGGGGTGCACCAACTTACCCAACACGCTTGATCCCATTTGGCCGGACACACTTTCCTGGGTCATGCCCGGCCTCGGAAGATCAACACGTCGCAGCCCCACCTAGGCAAAACAGAGAGGCCAGCACGCCGGTCTAAACCTAAGCGCGCAGGGGTCTGGGCCCATCGCCCTGAGCACACCTGCACGTTGCGTGGGCGGCCGGAAGCAGACCTAGCCTAGTGGCGTTCCAGTCCAATCCGGCGCGCGCCGCTCCGTCGCTGACGTCTGAAGTGCTTCGGCTGATACCACGACGCCGGGATACCCATAACTACTCCCACGTAGATGGTTAGTGCGTATAGGCTCGTAGCCAACTCAGATCAAATACCAAGATCTCGTTAAGCGTGTTAAATATCCGCGAACGCCGAACAGGGCCAGGCCCACCTCTCTCCTAGGCGGTCTCAACCTGCCCTGTCGCTCCGCCACAAAGATCCACACAGAGGGCCGTCGGGACAAAGGTCCTTTCAGCCCCCAATCCGTGAATCACTCGCGGGTACTCTTCGAGCGGACCCGACTTTAGTCACCATCTGTAGTATGTATGTATGTATAGTATATACCCATGATCACCTCCCGAGTGATCACGGCCCAATAGTATAGCAAGGCAGACTGACAAGAATGTAGGGCCAATGATGATAAACTAGCATCCTATACTAAGCATTTAGGATTGCAGGTAAGGTATCAACAGATGTAGCAACAATGTCAGGCTATGCATCAGAATAGGATCAACGGAAAGCAGTAACATGCTACACTACTCTAATGCAAGCAGTATAGAGGAGAATAGGCGATATCTGGTGATCAAGGGGGGGCTTGCCTGGTTGCTCTGGCAAGGAGGGGTCGTCAACTCCGTAGTCGTATTGGGCAGCAGCAGCGTCGGTCTCGTGGTCTACCGGAGAGAAGAGGGGGAAGAAACAATGAATACAATGCAAACAAATGCATATCCATGCATGACATGACAAGTAACGATGCTAGGTGTGCCCAATCGCGGTAGTAGGTGATACCGACGAAGGGGGGAAACATCCGGGAAAGTATTCCCGGTGTTTCGCATTTTCGGACAAATGAACCGGAGGAGGAAAGTTGCGTGTTTGGTATGTTAGAGGTGTGTGATGGACGAACGGGCTGCGTATCCGAATTCGTCTCGTCGTTCTGAGCAACTTTCATGTAGAAAGTATTTTCATCTGAGCTACGGTTTATTCTCTATCAATTTTAAAAGATTTAAATCATTTTCAGGATTTATTTAATTATTTTAATGCAACATTATCCAGAACAGTGATTGCTGATGTCAGCATGATGTCAGCAGTCAATAGAGGTTGACTAGGTCAACCTGACAGGTGGGTCCCACCTGTTAGGGATTGTTTAGCTAATTAACAGTAGTTAATTAGGGTAACTATTTATTAGGTTAATTAATCTTAATTAGTTAAACTAAACAAGATTAATTAAGTTAATTAGTTAGTTAATTAATTAATTAATTAATTTTATTATTAATTATTTATTTATTATATTTTTTTAATTCTCTTTTTTAAAAAAAAATTGTTTTGGGCGTGGGGCCCATCTGTCATAGGCCCCAGGGGGGTTAGTGGGTTCGGACGCTAGCGGGTGCTAGCGAATGCGGGGCAGGGCACAGCCCGAGCGGGCGCATGCCCGGTTGGCGCGGGTCGGCAGACCCGGCAGGTCGCCAAGGCAAGGGGGGCAGTGGCCACGGCGAGGCCGGTCGCCTGAGGCGGCAGCGGCGGGGACGGGCGGTGAAGGCAGCGGCGGTGGCCGGAGACGGCGCAACAGCGGCTGCAATCCGGCGGGAGCCGTGACAGTGGCCGTGGGGTGGCCTGGCCGGAGCAACAGGGGGCGGCGCTAGGGAAGCAGGAGGTCGACGCGGTGGACGGCGTGCACGGAAACAGGAGCGGCCAGGCGGCAGTGGTAGCCGAGTGTGGCCACGGCGGGCGCCGCCCGCAGCGTCAGCAGTGCGCGGTGAGCGCGGACGGGACGAGGGAACAACGGGTCGGCGCGGCGACGGGCGCGACCGAGCGGCCGAGCGCGCGCACTGGGCGGCCAGGACGCGTGGGGGGGGGGGGGTCGAGCGCCACGACGGCGCGAGCGCAGGGAGCAGAGGGGAGTGGAGAGGGACGAGGCCTCACAGGGGTTCGCGGGGTCCGCGGCAGCGTGGGTCGAGGGGGGCGACGGGGACGACGGGCGACGTGGGAGCGGGCCGGTGGGGAGGAGGAAGCAGGCCGGCGGGGGGAGGAGGAAGCAGGCCGGCGGGGGAGCTCCGGGCGCCGGCGCGGTCCACTGGCGGCGACGGGCGATGGCGTCGGGCACCGAGCGAGGGAGAAGGGGATCGGGCTCCCGATCCAGATCCTGCGGGGGTGGGGGGGAGAGCGAGTGGGGAGTGGGGGGGGGGGTGTGTCGGTTAGGGTTTCTCCCCTGGTGGGGGGTTATGGAGGGGAGGGGTGGGCCGGCTGGGCCTAGGGGTTGGCCCAGTTGGGCCACGGCCCAGAGGGGGGTTTCTCCTTCTTTTTTTTTGTTAGTTTTAGGTTTTAGTTTTTTTTCTGTTTTGTTTTTATTTATTTTCTTTTCTGTTTTAAATCAGTTTAAATTATTTAGACATTTTCTAAAAATGTGATTGCTGTACCATAACTACCCTTGTAATATTTGGCACCCACCGAACATTTTTGTTTCTACTTTCGAAAACTTTTATTGTCGACATTAATTTTAAATTTTAATTTGACGCGGTTTGAACTAACGTACGTTTAGCATCAGTAATCGGGATGACGTGGCTTGATTAGCGTGGGATTATTTTAGTAAGATTATCCGGGCGTCACAATTCTCCTCCACTACAAGAAATCTCGTCCCGAGATTTAAGAGGGGGACTAGGGGGAAAGGTCTGGTTACGAAATCCTAACGAATCTTCTCGCCTTTGATTGCTCTTCTCGAAGAGGTTGATCCCTTTCATTGACATCTTCAGTTCTCTGCTTCGGGTCATCATGATGAAGTTGTCGTCCTGCCTTGGGGATCTTCATCGTACTTACGGCAAGGATAAGGGGTAGCTTCAAAAGGACAGACCTCTACAAGGTTGACTATCTGGTCGATAACATCGAGGAAGGTGGCGGAAGTTACTCTCGAATTGAATCTTAAGAAAATATCGAGAGCAAAGTAAGGAGATACCATGAGAAGTTTCAAACGGATAGACAAGCGTTCGATGCCTAATCAGAAGGTGAAAGGGTCCAGGGCAACGAGAATAAGTATTGCGTATGATACCAAAATAGATCACTTGAGACGGTGATCCGTGAATTACATACGAGTCCACGCACGAGGAATAACTTTAGGAACAGGGGGTGTACAGGAGAGTCAGGTTTCGATCCTGTGGAACTGTGGGTTATGGGCCCACCATTTGGTTGAAAGTAGGAAGGGGGCCGACATCTTGCACGGTCACGATAGTAAGGCGTGTCAGAGGGTAGCCTATCAGTTATGTCGGCAACAACATCGATACCAAGGGTGAGGGACGAAGAGAACCATTTTTCTGCTCGTTGCAACGAGGCGGACCAATAGGCAAAATTCTCGTCCATCGGTGGCTACCGGAATGTCATCAACAATAGTAACAGGGTCTTACTGACAGAGTGGTACAACAAGGTGCTTAGCTAAGCAGGGAAATGCCACTGCTCAGATAAGTCAGATTACTAGAAATGTTAATCAATACAATGGGAAGGATAGTATGATTATCATATTAAACAGATCAATGGAAAGGAAAATGTTTTTGAACACTTATTTCAGGGGTATATCCTTCCCAAGGATAAATAGAGCATGATATCCCTGGCAGGATATTAAGTAGAAAACCCTTCAGGGAAGGGGAGAGAAATTTCATGACATTACCCATACAACGGTGATTGGATAATTGAGCAAGAAACATTTAGCACTGGGCTTCAAATGTTCTTGTTGAAAAAACGGAGTACCATAGACATGCTTCGAGATAGCATTGACATGATCATCAAGTAAGGGGTCAGAATTTGGATGCACAAAGGATTCATCAGGAACAACTTATAGCATAAGTCTTATGATTTCCTCAGGGAAGAATCGCTAAGCTTTCTAAAAAGGGAACTATAACAACAGGTCCTCCGGCCAGGGGTGATAGGCATGACCTCACCTTACCGATATATAAGGACCAATGTTATAACTCTTGGAAATAAGTCCCAACCATCATATCTGACTGAGATTCAGATCTGGTTGGTGCCATGATACCTCAGACGCAGGATGTCCGAGATGAAAAGGTGCAACACAAATCAATGAGACGACATTGTAAGATTCTCGGGAAATGAACTATGGAAGTGGGTCCCAAAACAATAGTTCATCATTAGACCAAGGAGAGGATGAGGAGGTGGCGGATTGACTCAGCGACAATCCATTGACATTTCCAAAAAGGATGGATTTCCACAACTATGTGAACAAGGAGATAACATTTGTCAGATCAAATGATATAATGAGGTATGCTGGAGGAAAACATACACAGTTAAACATTGGTAGAAAGATGCGCCCGAAATATGGTTGGGCTGCACGACCAATGTCAGAATGGTGATTCAATAATCAATAGTCTAAGAATGAATGGCCGGCCATTAACTTCAAAGTAATAGGGTTGCTAGAAAGGCAGAATCCAAACAGCACCGTTCACTTGTTGGTACCCCGGTTGGAATCAACGTGAGGACCAAGAA
Source organism: Triticum timopheevii (assembly GCA_963921465.1). NCBI lineage: Eukaryota > Viridiplantae > Streptophyta > Magnoliopsida > Poales > Poaceae > Triticum > Triticum timopheevii. The sequence goes on from OY997264.1 coordinate 355,915,691, forward strand.
AGAATGGTGATGATGAGAAGTATCACTATTCCAAGAATTCTTAAGAGGTGGAGCAATCCTCACAACATTCTTGACTTCAAAGATGGTAATACTCCGCGGTAGAATCGTAACATAAGTTGGATAACAAGGAACTCAAGGTACAACACAAAACACGAACAAGTTTGTGTTGGAGGGAAGGCAATAAAGTGGCCAATGATAACACAACTCATCAAGGGCAAGGATGGTATTTCTCTTCATGAATCCGGTTGATATCCTGGAAGAGCTCATAAGATTGATGATGATCACGACACACTTTGTCGAGAGGTTCCAAGATGTAATCGATCGGCGATGACATCAAGTCAAATGAATGGTGAAGTGAAAGGTTATTGGAACCAAGGGTATGACACAAACTCGAAACCAAGCTTATTGTCCAAGGAGAAATGATATGAGGAGGAAGATCAACGTAAGCTTAGCTCATCGTCAAATAATTGTGCTACGGGAAGGAGGACCCGGTAGCACAGTTAAAATTTAGCAAGATAATGATATAGCCGATCAGGATAGGAATGATGTGATCGGGTACAAACTTGTACTGATAGAAGCTTACCGAAGAGTTGTTGAACCGTAGTGCGGACTCGGTTCAGTTATTGGTGTCTTTGAGTGTTTAATAACTCAGAGCCCGTGAAAATTTGGATTCAGTGGGGATGTAGCACTTGATGAAGAACTTGTTAGAAGTTATGCAGTTCCATGATAATCTCGAGATACCAGGGGGGTAATACTCGACGGCAGATCAAGTAGAGGTTGGACCGGGGTATTGCTCTACAGAAGACAAGTGCTAAAACTTGCACGAGAAATGGTATTCAAAAGAGAACATGGTCAAAACCACGATTGTAAAAGGCCAGATCCCTGATATAAGATGAACTTATACCAAAGGAATAACTTGTTTAAGAGAAGCTTTAACGACAAGATCTACATCGTGTCCATGGGCATGAACACAAGTTCAAGGTCGACTCCCACTTCTTCAATGTATAACCTTCCATTCACTTCTCTCTTTGATAAAGGAATTAGTGTTGAAAGTTTTACCTGGTGAAATACCAGATGAGTATGACTCGTGAAAACTTTCGAGTTCACACATATAAAGGAAGGCATAGGTTCAACCCGTCAGGGTATCGTGGAAACATATACCACAAGCTTCAATAGTAAATACCACCAGCTCGAAAGCAGAGCATGGTTGGTAAGCAGAGGATACAATGTACCAAAGGCATTATGTATCGGGGGAAAGAACTCACAAGGTGATTAATTATTAAGGACACTGTCGGATGATATTTCAACAAAGGATCCGATGGTCCATAGCGAAACTGATGTGAGTATCGACACCCAATCAGAGGAAGAAAGAATGCAAATGCATCGGTTTATAGAACATCTGAATAATTCAATGTTTAAATAACAAAGGGATTATGATTTTCAAATCAAGGGATCAGAAGCAAACGCTCTGATTTAAGGATGGATAAGTTGAGTAGGCTTAGGGATACCATCGACGGTAATTTGATTGGTCGAGATCCAACTCATGTTCAAAATGACATCTGAGCCGGAAAGATAATTTAAAAGGATCAACCGATGATTGTGAACATTCACAACATATTGAATCAACGGACTCAAAAATGATGGTGACAAAGGATGCCAATATGACTACTATACTTAAGGGATTAATCATAATGAAAGCAAACAAGAAATTCCAGAGCAATAGGTTGCTGAGGATTTTTGGAATACCGAATGGTATTTCGAAGACTTTTGTGTAACACATGATCAACTGGGGGATGAGCGGATACTCGATAAGTGTGAGAATTAACCGTAGGGGTATTCAGGTGACAAAGAACAACAAGGCAGTAAGCTCAAAGGATTATCGAAACAACGACGAGTTTTTCAGGGTATCTTGTAATAACAAGACCAACTGAGGATGAATGTAAGAATAACAACTGCAAGTAGTTATCCATAAGGGTTTGCGGTGGAAGGGGAATTGCAAACGCGATGAACACAAGTTCTCGGGTTAACAGCGGAGAGTATCTTCAGGGACTTCTGGTGCAGCCGGCGATCATCTGGACTGAAGGGGCTCTCCGGGAAAAAGTATTTTCGAGAACCTAAAGTTAGATTTTAGTAAAAATCGTTTAACCCGAATAGAAGAGAGTTCAGAATCCCGGAGTAAAGATCGAGGAGTAAAAGATCCTAATACCACCCATTTGGCGACGTGGGCCCATGGGCCGCATAGCCAAGTTAGTAAAACAATTTTCATCGACTAGACTCAACTTCGGCCAAGGAGTTGGAAAGGGGGATTCCTACAGGCAGTCGGCTCTGATACCAACTTGTGACGCCCCCGATTCAATCGTACACTAATCATACACGCAAACGTGTACGATCAAGATCAGGGACTCACGGGAAGATATCACAACACAACTCTACAAATAAAATAAGTCATACAAGCATCATATTACAAGCCAGGGTCCTCGAGGGCTCGAATACAAGAGCTCGATCATAGACGAGTCAGCGGAAGCAACAATATCTGAGTACAGACATAAGTTAAACAAGTTTGCCTTAAGAAGGCTAGCACAAACTGGGATACAGATCGAAAGAGGCGCAGGCCTCCTGCCTGGGATCCTCCTAAACTACTCCTGGTCGTCGTCAGCGGGCTGCACGTAGTAGTAGGCATCTCCAGTGTAGTAGTCGTCATCGACGATGTCGTCTGGCTCCTGGGCTCCAGCATCTGGTTGCGACAACCAGAGAGAAAGAAAAGGGGGGGGGGAAAGGGGGAAGAAAGCAACCGTGAGTACTCATCCAAAGTACTCGCAAGCAAGGAACTACACTACATATGCATGGATATATGTGTAAAGGGCCATATCAGTGGACTGAACTGCAGAATGCCAGAATAAGAGGGGGATAGCTAGTCTTATCGAAGACTACGCTTCTGGTCACCGTCGTCTTGCAACAAGTAGAAGAGGGTAGTCTGAAGTCCTCCAACTAGCATCTCCAAGTAGCAACTCCAAGTAGCATCTCCAGTAGCATCGCATAGCATAATCCTACCCGACGATCCTCTCCTCGTCGCCCTGTTAGAGAGCGATCACTGGGTTGTATCTGGCACTTGGAAGGGTGTGTTTTATTAAGTATCCGGTTCTAGTTGTCATATGGTCAAGGTACAACTCCAAGTCGTCCTGTTACCGAAGATCACGGCTATTCGAATAGATTAACTTCCCTGCAGGGGTGCACCAAGTTACCCAACACGCTTGATCCCATTTGGCCGGACACACTTTCCTGGGTCATGCCCGGCCTCGGAAGATCAACACGTCGCAGCCCCACCTAGGCAAAACAGAGAGGCCAGCACGCCGGTCTAAACCTAAGCGCGCAGGGGTCTGGGCCCATCGCCCTGAGCACACCTGCACGTTGCGTGGGCGGCCGGAAGCAGACCTAGCCTAGTGGCGTTCCAGTCCAATCCGGCGCGCGCCGCTCCGTCGCTGACGTCTGAAGTGCTTCAGCTGATACCACGACGCCGGGATACCCATAACTACTCCCACGTAGATGGTTAGTGCGTATAGGCTCGTAGCCAACTCAGATCAAATACCAAGATCTCGTTAAGCGTGTTAAATATCCGCGAACGCCGAACAGGGCCAGGCCCACCTCTCTCCTAGGCGGTCTCAACCTGCCCTGTCGCTCCGCCACAAAGATCCACACAGAGGGCCGTCGGGACAAAGGTCCTTTCAGCCCCCAATCCGTGAATCACTCGCGGGTACTCTTCGAGCGGACCCGACTTTAGTCACCATCTGTAGTATGTATGTATGTATAGTATATACCCGTGATCACCTCCCGAGTGATCACGGCCCAATAGTATAGCAAGGCAGACTGACAAGAATGTAGGGCCAATGATGATAAACTAGCATCCTATACTAAGCATTTAGGATTGCAGGTAAGGTATCAACAGATGTAGCAACAATGTCAGGCTATGCATCAGAATAGGATCAACGGAAAGCAGTAACATGCTACACTACTCTAATGCAAGCAGTATAGAGGAGAATAGGCGATATCTGGTGATCAAGGGGGGGCTTGCCTGGTTGCTCTGGCAAGGAGGGGTCGTCAACTCCGTAGTCGTATTGGGCAGCAGCAGCGTCGGTCTCGTGGTCTACCGGAGAGAAGAGGGGGAAGAAACAATGAATACAATGCAAACAAATGCATATCCATGCATGACATGACAAGTAACGATGCTAGGTGTGCCCAATCGCGGTAGTAGGTGATACCGACGAAGGGGGGAAACATCCGGGAAAGTATTCCCGGTGTTTCGCATTTTCGGACAAATGAACCGGAGGAGGAAAGTTGCGTGTTTGGTATGTTAGAGGTGTGTGATGGACGAACGGGCTGCGCATCCGAATTCGTCTCGTCGTTCTGAGCAACTTTCATGTAGAAAGTATTTTCATCTGAGCTACGGTTTATTCTCTATTAATTTTAAAAGATTTAAATCATTTTCAGGATTTATTTAATTATTTTAATGCAACATTATCCAGAACAGTGATTGCTGATGTCAGCATGATGTCAGCATGATGTCAGCAGTCAATAGAGGTTGACTAGGTCAACCTGACAGGTGGGTCCCACCTGTTAGGGATTGTTTAGCTAATTAACAGTAGTTAATTAGGGTAACTATTTATTAGGTTAATTAATCTTAATTAGTTAAACTAAACAAGATTAATTAAGTTAATTAGTTAGTTAATTAATTAATTAATTAATTTTATTATTAATTATTTATTTATTATATTTTTTTAATTATCTTTTTTAAAAAAAATTGTTTTGGGCGTGGGGCCCATCTGTCATAGGCCCCAGGGGGGTTAGTGGGTTCGGACGCTAGCGGGTGCTAGCGAATGCGGGGCAGGGCACAGCCCGAGCGGGCGCATGCCCGGTTGGCGCGGGTCGGCAGACCCGGCAGGTCGCCAAGGCAAGGGGGGCAGTGGCCACGGCGAGGCCGGTCGCCTGAGGCGGCAGCGGCGGGGACGGGCGGTGAAGGCAGCGGCGGTGGCCGGAGACGGCGCAACAGCGGCTGCAATCCGGCGGGAGCCGCGACAGTGGCCGTGGGGTGGCCTGGCCGGAGCAACAGGGGGCGGCGCTAGGGAAGCAGGAGGTCGACGCGGTGGACGGCGTGCACGGAAACAGGAGCGGCCAGGCGGCAGTGGTGGCCGAGTGTGGCCACGGCGGGCGCCGCCCGCAGCGTCAGCAGTGCGCGGTGAGCACGGACGGGACGAGGGAACAACGGGTCGGCGTGGCGACGGGCGCGACCGAGCGGCCGAGCGCGCGCACTGGGCGGCCAGGACGCGTGGGGGGGGGGGGGGGGGTCGAGCGCGACGACGGCGCGAGCGCAGGAAGCAGAGGGGAGTGGAGAGGGACGAGGCCTCACAGGGGTTCGCGGGGTCCGCGGCAGCGTGGGTCGAGGGGGGTGACGGGGACGACGGGCGACGTGGGAGCGGGCCGGTGGGGAGGAGGAAGCAGGCCGGCGGGGGGAGGAGGAAGCAGGCCGGCGGGGGAGCTTCGGGCGCCGGCGCGGTCCATTGGCGGCGACGGGCGATGGCGTCGGGCACCGAGCGAGGGAGAAGGGGATCGGGCTCCCGATCCAGATCCTGCGGGGGTGGGGGGGAGAGCGAGTGGGGAGTGGGGGGGTGTGTCGGTTAGGGTTTCTCCCCTGGTGGGGGGTTATGGAGGGGAGGGGTGGGCCGGCTGGGCCTAGGGGTTGGCCCAGTTGGGCCACGGCCCAGAGGGGGGTTTCTCCTTCTTTTTTTTCTGTTAGTTTTAGGTTTTAGTTTTTTTTTTCTGTTTTGTTTTTATTTATTTTCTTTTCTGTTTTAAATCAGTTTAAATTATTTAGACATTTTCTAAAAATGTGATTGTTGTACCATAACTACCCTTGTAATATTTGGCACCCACCGAACATTTTTGTTTCTACTTTCGAAAACTTTTATTGTCGACATTAATTTTAAATTTTAATTTGACGCGGTTTGAACTAACGGACGTTTAGCATCAGTAATCGGGATGACGTGGCTTGATTAGCGTGGGATTATTTTAGTAAGATTATCCGGGCGTCACAATCTTACAAAGATTTGCAAGGAATTTACTGAATGATATGCAATGAATTGGATGTAGAAAATGCAGAGCAACCAGAAAGAAATCTAGATGAAGTTTTTTTTTATTATTTTTTGTTTAAAAAGGGAAACAAATATGCATGATACAAATGCAAAAACACAGAAAAGAACACAAGAGAACTTCACCTAGAGATGGCCGGCGACAAAGTCACCTATGTTAGAGCATATTGACTTAGGAGTCAAGTGAGATAACTTGATCATAGGTCATAGTCATCGTTTAAGCTCAAAATGGGGTTGCCATTTTTCATTTAAGCATCTTGATGTATTCACATCTTGTCGAGTTGCTTTAGCTCATGACTTGGAGTAAAGCTTCTCTAAGATGGAATAACATTCCTTGGTTGGTGGTGTTGAACATGTAGTTGAACTTGTGTGGGTTGCTCAAGGTTGATGTAGCTCATCAAGAATTGGGAGCACCACTTGGAATTTGAGTCCATCTACCTACATGGGTTAGTTCTTGCAAGGAAGAGCACTTGTGTATCCAAAAATGACAATCATGAAGCTCAACATAGAATTTGTCAAAGGATATGTTTGAATGGTTCCGTGCTTCCTTGTCTTCAACCACCATAGTGTAGAAACCTGGTAATGTAGAGATTGCTCAAGATGTGAGTAGATTACAATCTCATGGAATTTGATTCAACCAAGTAACTACATGGGTTATATAACATGCAATATGCAAATATATCCAAGACATAAGATCTTCATCATAAGAGAAATATCAAGGATTAGTCATAAGCTCATGTCTTGCATGTGTCTAGTGGAGTTTCTTCTCCAAGTTTGAAGCATCTATGATGTTCAATTCTCCTCTCAACCTGCAAAACACTTTCTCATCAAGAGGTTTAGTGAATATATCCACTAATTGCTTTTCGGTGTGAACATGCTTAAGATTAATGTCACCCTTAGCAACATGATCTCGAATGAAATGATGACGAACTTCAATATGCTTAGTTCGAGAATGTTGTACGGGATTATGACCAATTTTGATAGCACTTTCATTGTCACAAAGCAATGGAAAATGTTTCACATATATCCCATAATCTTTAAGAGTTTGGGTCATCCAAAGTAATTGAGCACAACATGAACCAGCGGCAATGTATTCCGCTTCGGCGGTGGATAAGGATACTGAGTTTTGTTTCTTGGAGGACCAAGACACAAGAGATCTACCAAGAAGACAAGTACCCGAAGTGGACTTTCTATCAACCTTGTCTCCGGCATAGTCCGAGTCAGAGTAGCCAACAAGATCGAAAGAGGCCCTCTTAGGATACCAAATGCCAAAATTTGGTGTATGGATTAAGTATCTCACTATCCTTTTCACGTCCTTAAGATGACATTCTTTAGGAGTAGCTTGATATCGTGCACACATGCACACACTTAGCATGATATCGGGACGTGAAGCACATAGATATAACAATGAACCAATCATAGAGCGATAAACCTTTTGATCAACCGGTTCACCATCTTTGGTCAAGTCAAGATCTCCACTAGTAGGCATGGGTGTAGTCATACCTTTGCATTCTTGCATATTGAACTTCTTGAATAGGTCCTTGGTGTACTTCGTTTGGGAGACAAAGGTACCTTCCTTAGTTTGCTTGATTTGCAAACCAAGAAAGAATTTGAGTTCACTCATCATAGACATCTCAAACTTCTCCGACATTAGCTTCCCAAATTTTTCACTAAAATGGGGTTAGTTGAACCAAATATAATATCATCAACATAGATTTGGAACACAAATAGTTCTCCATTAAACCTTTTAGTAAAAAGTGTGGAATCAATTTTCCCAATTTGAAAGCCTTTTTCAATGAGGAACTTGGTCAAGCATTTATACCACGCTCTAGGAGCTTGTTTAAGACCATAAAGGGCTTTGTGAAGTTTGTAAACATGATTTGGTTTCTTAGGATTGACAAAGCCGGGAGGTTGCTTAACATAAACTTCCTCCTCTATTTCACCATTTAGAAAAGCATTTTTAATGTCCATTTGGTATAAGGTGATATCATGGTGATTAGCATAGGCAAGTAAGATGCGAATGGACTCAAGTCTAGCAATGAGAGCGTAAGTCTCAGCATAGTCCATACCTTCGACTTGTGTGTAGCCTTGGGCGACGAGACATGCTTTGTTGCGAACTACTTGTTCATCTTCACCTTGCTTGTTGCGAAACACCCATTTGGTACCGATGATGTTGTGGTTGTTGTCGGGCTTTTCAACCAATGTCCAAACTTGGTTCCTCTCAAAGTTGTGTAGCTCTTCATGCATAGCATGTATCCAATCCGGATCTTCCAATGCTTCTTCGACCTTCATAGGTTCAATGCTAGAGATGAAAGAATATTTTTCACAAAAGTTAGCTAAACGAGTTTTAGAGCAAGTGATTCTCCCGGTTTGAATATCATTGTAGATTTGCTCGACAGGATGGTCTTTAGCAATTCTTGCTCGAACTCGTGAAAGCTTTTGCTTGGTTCCTGGTTGAACTTCTTCTTCATCTTGTTCTTCTTCTTGGCCTTCTTCATTGTTGGCGTTGGCGTTCTCTTGTCGTGGTGGAGAAGGAGGTTGTTGACGTTCATCTTGATGCACTTCCTCGTTTTCTTCATCTTGGTGTGTTCCACTTGTGGATGCTTCCGTATCAACTCTTGGTTCACCTTGTCGTGAAGTAGAAGCTTCCACTTGGACGGACGAGGTACTCTCCTTAACCTCCGTTGGACGGACCTTGCCAATAGACAAGTCTCGGATTGCTTCCGAAGGATCTTTGTCTCCTACATCAATTGGCAATTGCTCTACTTGCGAGTCGGTAGATTCATCAAACTTCACATCTACCGTCTCTTCAACCTTTCGGGTGAAATTGTTGTAGACACGGTAAGTGTGAGAGTTTGAGCCATAACCTAGTAGGAAACCTTCATGAGACTTAGGAGCAAATTTAGAACGATGATGCTTATCAAGAATGTAGCACTTTGAGCCGAATACTCGAAAGTATCCAACTTGGGGTTTGTTACCAGTGAGGAGCTCGTATGCCGTCTTGCCGAGTAGCTTGTGAAGATACAAGCGATTTGTTGCATGACAAGCTGTCTCAACCGCCTCTGCCCAAAAGTGCTTCGGTGTCTTGTACTCATCAAGCATCGTTCTCGCCATTTCGATGAGCGTCCAGTTCTTCCTCTCAACAACTCCATTTTGTTGAGGTGCGTACGTAGACGAGAACTCGTGTGAAATCCCTTCTTCGTCAAGAAAGGTGTCCACGTTTGCGTTCTTGAACTCCGTTCTGTTGTCGCTGCAAACCTTCTTGATCTTCACTTCAAATTGATTTTGGGCCTTCCTAGCGAAGTTTTTGAAGATCTTTTGGACCTGTGATTTATCATCGAGAAATAACACCCACGTAAATCTTGAAAAATCATCAACTATAACTAGACCAAAAGAATTTCCACCGAGACTCTTGTAAGAGTTGGGACCAAAAAGATCCATGTGAAGTAGCTCGAGTGGCCTCCTTGTGGTCATGATGTTCTTCATGGGATGCCTTCCTCCAACCTGTTTACCTGCTTGACAAGCACTGCAAAGTCTATCCTTATCAAATATGACATCGTTAACACCAAGGATATGATTCCCTTTAATAAGCTTGTCAAGGTTTCTCGTGCCAACGTGACCTAGTCGTCTATGCCATAACCAACCTTTTGAGGATTTTGAAATGAAGCAAGTTTTAGGTCGAGCCTTTTCAGAGAAATCAACAATGTAAAGATCACTCTACGTATACCGGTAAAGACCATTTTATGATTGTCTCGACGAAACACTTGGCAATCTACTTCAGTAAATAGGACACTGAAACCGAAATCATCAAGTATAGATACTGAAAGTAAGTTGTAGCCAAGAGATTCAACAAGCATAACATTCTGAATGGAGCTATCATGTGAGATGGCCACCTTACCGAGGTCAACCACCTTACCCTTTGAGTTGTCACCGAAAGTGACATACTTTCGAGGACTATCATTTTCAGCAAGCTCACGAAACATGTCTTTATCTCCGGTCATATGATCGGTACATCCACTGTCAAGAACCCATTCCTTTCCTCCTGACATATATCCCCAAAGATTTGCCATAAGACCAACATGTCTCACTGCATCATCAAGATCGAAGTCACTATCATCATCCTCATCATAGTATCCATGTTCAACATCATCATGTGGTGGATCAATTCCTAGAGAGGGTAATTCGTTAGAGTGAGTTTGACAATGATCTTGCTTATGAATTCTTATAGCTTCGGAAATAATATCACCAATAATTCCAACATCTCCTTTGGCACGCATAAGGTTTGTAAGTTCAAATAGACGATCACCAAACATAGGATCACTAGTGTTCATCTTACTCAAGGCAATAGACTTATGGAGAATTTCATCTAGATTTTTCAAGGAATAATTTGGAAAGCGTTCCTCAAGAAATTTCCATATAGTCTACGCACACTCAAGAGTAGGCAAGCCTCTAGTGATAAGATTAACAGTTCTAAGATTCCTAATCATGTCAATTGACTCATCAAGAGTAGGATGCATAGGATCAACATGAGGTGCACAAGGGCTAGCAATGTACTTGTTCAAATGATATTGATTGAAAATTACAAGCATCTCATTTTTCCACCCATGAAAATACTCTCCATCAAGTATAGGCACTCTATGTCTAAGACTCCCCAAAGTAGACTCATCCATCTTCCTCCAATGGTGATTAAACCAAGGCAATGGAGACCAATGCTCTGATATTACTTGTAGGACCTTGAGAAGAGGTGTCTAGAGGGGGGTGATTAGACACTAAGTATCAAAGTTGCAGTTTTTAACTTCTTTAAGTTTAAGTGGAGTTTAGGCACAAGTTTAACATTCACAATACATAATAAGCAAGCATGCAAAGAGTATATGAGCAGCGGAAAGTAAAGCATGCAACTTGCAAGAATGTAAAGGGAAGGGTTTGGAGGATTCAAACGCAATTGGAGACACGGATGTTTTTGTCGTGGTTCTGATAGGTGGTGCTATCGTACATCCACGTTGATGGAGACTTCAACCCACGAAGGGTAATGGTTGCGCGAGTCCACGGAGGGCTCCACCCACGAAGGGTCCACGAAGAAGCAACCTTGTCTATCCCACCATGGCCGTCGCCCACGAAGGACTTGCCTCACTAGCGGTAGATCTTCACGAAGTAGGCGATCTCCTTGCCCTTACAAACTCCTTGGTTCAACTCCACAATCTTGTCGGAGGCTCCCAAGTGACACCTAGCCAATCTAGGAGACACCACTCTCCAAGAAGTAACAAATGGTGTGTTGATGATGAACTCCTTGCTCTTGTGCTTCAAATGATAGTCTCCCCAACACTCAACTCTCTCTCATAGGATTTGGATCTGGTGGAAAGAAGATTTGAGTGGAAAGCAACTTGGGGAAGGCTAGAGATCAAGATTAACATGGTAGGAATGGAATATCTTGGCCTCAACACATGAGTAGGTAGTTCTCTCTCAGAAAATGTATGCTGGAAGTGTAGGCACGTTCTGATGGCTCTCTCCATGAATGAAGAAGACGTGGAGGGGTATATATAGCCTCCACACAAAATCCAACCGTTACACACAATTTGCCTAACTCGGTGGGACCGAATCGAGAAACTCGGTCGGACCGATTTTGCAAATCTAGTGACCGTTAGGGTTTTCGGTGGGACCGACATGCAACTCGGTAGGACCGATATGATTAGGGTTAGGGAATAATGTAATCTCGGTGAGACCGATTACACAAACTCGGTGAGACCGATTTTGGTAATTAGCTAACCAGAGAGTTGGTCAGGCAAACTCGGTGGGTCCGATTACTCAAACTCGGTGGGACTGATTTTGGTAATAAGTTAACCAGAGAGTTCGTATTGTAATCTCGGTAGTACCGATTGCTCAAACTCGGTGAGACCGATTTTGGTAATGGACATACACAGAGAGATTACAATCCCATCTCGGTGAGACCGAGATCCCTATCGGTGAGACCGATTTGCCTAGGGTTTGTGGCAGTGGCTAAGACATCTGAACTCGGTGGCGCCGGATAGAAAGAATCGATGGGGCGAGTTTGACTTTAGGTTTAGGTCATATGTGTAGAAGTGGGAAAGTAGTTGAGGGTTTTGGAGCATATCACTAAGCACTGTGGAGCAAGAAACTCATTAAGAAATACCTCATCCCTTCTTGATAGTATTGGCTTTTCCTATAGACTCAATGTGATCTTGGATCACTAAAATGTAAAATGAAGAGTCTTGAGCTTGAAGCTTGAGCCAATCATTTGTCCTAAGCATCTAGAAGGAGTTCCCACATCTTTTAGTCCATGCCACTCCATTGTTGAACTTATCTGAAACATGCTAGATAAAAGTGTTAGTCCAGCAAGAGATATGTTGACATTAATTAACAAAACCACCTAGGGTGCACTTGTGCTTTCATCTTTGTTCCTTGCTTGAGGAGTTGGAGTTTCTTGAAGTGGTCGCGGTTTTAGTAGGTTGGCACAAAGCGTGCTCGCATTACATCCTTCATTTGATCCCATGTGGTCATTGGTGGTTCACCTCTTGCCTCTTGGCACTCAAGGACTTGTTCCCACCATATAAGAACATAGTCTTGGAACTCAGGGGATGCCATAGCAATCTTCTTCTCTTCCTCATAGTTGTGCAAACGAAAGATCTTGTCGGCCTTCAATGCCCATGAAAGGTACTCTTTGGGATAATCGCTTCCATTGAACTTGGGCATGGTGAACTTGAGCTTGCCATAACATTGCTCTTCATTTTGTTAGGGTCGAGGGTGATGATGACGCCCTTGACGTGGATGATTGTCAACCTCATATTGCTCTTGGCGTTGAGGATTTCCATAGTCATCATGCTCTTGGTGAACTTGAGGTTGTGGAGGAGCTTGTCGAGCTTCTGGAGGAGCTTGAGGAACTTGACGATGCACTCTTGCTTGATAGTTTTGCTCTTGAAATTCTTCGCGAAGTGCTTCCTGTTGATCGCGCGTATCTCGGTTGCAGTAAGCGAGGGATCGACTTGACTCTCAAAGGGCACGTTGCGCCTCAAGTGCTTGTGCTTCACGTTGTTGTTGTTGAAGACGTTGAGCCTCGGCATCTTGTTCATCTTGGTGTTGGCGTGCTCGCTCTTCCTCTTGGTGACGTTGACATTGTCTTTCTTGTGCTTGTGCAAGAGTAGCTTGGTTTTGGCGATGACGATGGGCTTGCCCGTCGCATTGCTCTTGTGGATGATTGCCGTGTAGAGGATTGCGAGTTGCTTGACGGTCTTGGCGCACGGCTCCAGGTAGAGTTTTTGATGTCGGTGTACTTGAGCCGAAGAGGGTGTCGTTGGAGTGTCGACTCGAGTGGCTCCGTCTTGAGTAGGATGGAGTGGTAGAAGAGCGGTTTACCAACAAGGCACGAATCTCGTCCATTCTTGCATCGTTCTCTTATTTGTGTGTGTCGAGCTTGTTGTCGAAGTAGTCTCTTGTTCGTTGCTCTGAGAGTTACAAGTTGGTGGCGAGATTGTCGATGCGGTCGCTCATTGCTTGTTGTTCTTGATGCAAAGCTCTTTGTGCACCGAAGAGGTGGCTCTTGGTGTCATAGGATGACATGTCATCGTCTTGCTCGATGAAGAGTGGGTTGGTAGAAGAACTTGGCCTATCCATCATTCCAAGAAAATATGTGAGTGGGAGAAAGAGAAGAACTTATACCAAATGTACCTTGACCGATGTTGAAGATGGATCAATGATCACTCAAATGTGGAACAAGGAAATAACACAATTGGTACCAATTCTTGTCGGTTCTCACACCTACACAAGTAAAATATTATGGTGGAGCTCAGTTAGGATGGTGGCACAAAATTTGATGCAATTGTTAGTGAGACTCAAAGATGTTGAAAAACATTTGGAAGTTTGCAAATGCAACAAGTAGACCAAGCAAGTAGAGGTACACGGAAACACACATGCAAATAGATAAGTGGGGTTGTGCAAACCAAAAATGAGACAAGATGTGGAATCCACGAAAATGCTCTTGTTGCACAACACTAGAGAGACGCTAGCACGATTGCACAATAGGCAGATACGAAACTTGTGCACAACCTTCTAAGCAAAAATGCAACGATTGCTATTCCAAGATGATCGAGTATGACAATCTTAACATAGTATGATGCTATGGTTCTTGCTTATAAGCTCTTTTCTTATCTTTCCCTCTTGCTTAAAAGCTTGTTTGGCTCTTTCTCTTTTGAGCTCTTTTCTCATGCAAAACTTCACGAACCAAGATAGCAATTGTGTATATGCGATGACAACTTTGTGACACAAGAGATGATACCAAGATATGCACCACGATGATATGGTATGTATGCTATGGGAAGTATGATCACTAATGTGCACAAGTCACGTTGCCGGCAATACTCAAAGGCTAGTATTGATGGGTAAGCAACGCAAAAGTAAGGCTATGGTGGTTATCAATGCAATGGCAAGGAGTAGACAAAGATGTCGTCGAGGTTACCGTTGAGGTAGTTGTTTGTAAGCAAGGATCGTTGTTGGTGATGACGGGTCCTTGGCGAAGATGAGCGGTGGTGATGATTGATGTCGCACCGTACCTATATAGCTGAAACACAATAGGACATGGGAACCACAACTCAAATTCTCAAAGACCAAAATGGGTCAACATTGTCAGAGGTGGTAGTGGTTAAGTGGGATGGTGGTGCTTGCGGAAAGTGATGGTGTAATTGGAGTGCGAATGCGGTGGTGGAATAGGAGTTGAAGTGCGTATGCAGGAGTGGTGGCAGTGGCTGAAAATTTTCGGGCAAAAAAAATTTCAGTTTCGTTAGGGAATAGTGAACGTCCGATCAAGGAGCGGTCGTGCGGTGGTCGGACGTCCAGTGGCTAGCGGGCGTTTGGTGCCTGGGCGATTTCGGGCACGGGATGAACACCTCGGGTTCGTGGTGGAGGTGGAAAATTTGGTTAAATCCGAGCGATTTTGTTGATGGAATGGTGGAGGTGATGGGGGAAAGCTAGATCACTCATGGCAAAGCAAATCCATGGATCAAATCCAACAAAACTTAATCACACCAACAAATCACAAAAAATGGGGCTATTTTTGGTGGGGATTTTCGAAATTGGGGAAGAACACAACAAAATCAAGCTCGAAAACAAGGGTTAGGGGCTCCAAATACATGATCAACGTGGCTCATGATACCAAGATGATGTAGGGTAGAACCCTAGATGCCCGATCTTTCATGATTGGAGGGGATCCGAAGAAGAACATGAAGAACACAAGGAGAAATCACGAGGGGAAACATGAGAGAATCAGTCAAAGAAACAAGATTCGATCACACATCTGCTAGATCCTCAAAACACAAAGAGATACACGATCCGAATCCAAAAAAGGACGATACAAGTGGAACTAGTTCATCTCCGTGAGGAGGTCTTGAGGGGTCTTCCCATGAAGGGGTCTTGAATCCGGTTGGGAGATCTTCTTCGAAGAGGTCGTGAACTCCGATGGAGAAGTAACCAAGTGGATGAGCAAAGCTGTATCTCTAATATGAGCTAAACCAATGCTAACCCTAACTAGCAGGAGGAGGAGGTCTATTTATAGTCTAAGTGCAAAAGGGGGCGGAATGAAAGGGTACATGGGCCTCGGGCCCGAAGCTGCGCACATACACAGGTAGCGGACATCCGGTCTCTACCGGTCGTCCGGTCGCTCGCGGAGGTCCGGACGTCCGAAAGGGCTCGGACTTCCTCTAATTATGTTTTGTGAACGTGTCGCCGGTCGTCCGAAGATGGCCGGTCGTCCGGTCGCTGGTCGTCCGGTCTCTTCGGATTTCCGCTGAAACACTTCGGGTGTGGAACTGCCGGTCGTCTAGTGCGGGCCGGACGTCCGCTCGCTGGGCAGTGTTGCCAGTCGTCGGGAGGGGCCCAGACGTCCGCTCACTATAGCTCTCATCGGCTAGGACTTGGGCCGGCTGGGACTTCAGGCGTCGGACGTCCGGTCCTGGTCGGACGTCCGCTGGCTGGAGCATCTGTTGTCGGACGTCCGGTC
Source organism: Triticum timopheevii (assembly GCA_963921465.1). Taxonomy (NCBI): domain Eukaryota; kingdom Viridiplantae; phylum Streptophyta; class Magnoliopsida; order Poales; family Poaceae; genus Triticum; species Triticum timopheevii. Next base: position 355,931,834 of record OY997264.1, read on the forward strand.
CTGATCGGATGTCCGCTCACTAGAGCTTCTTTGGTATCTCTTCTTCTTGTCCTTCGTACTCCGTGTCCTCACCATCTTGTCCATTGGATGTAGCTGTTTCGTGGCCTTCCTCCAAGTACCTGATCACACATAGTGTTTCGCTTGAGGTAGTAGCCATGTCTCATGTGTAGAAAGTGGTAGTTAAGAGAGGAGCGAGTTCACCTTATCTTCGATAGCCTTTGCTCGAGCTCTTGTCATTGGTCCAAGTGGTGTCGTGGGAGATGTAGATACATCCATGGGGATGATTGTGGGATGCTCTGCATCAGAAGGCCACGTGGGATATCTGTGCCACTGCTGCACATGTTGAAAAGGTCCAACTGTGTCGAGAAACTTATGGTACAAGCTGTTTTAGTTATATATTGTGTTCATAAACTCTTGCTTATACACAGTTTTACAGCTGTGATCTTCTTGAAACAGAAATAGCCCAGTTCTATTGTTTCTATACAAATGTCTGATAATGGTCGGGTCAGACTTGCGCTTGGTCACAACATGATGTTTATGTTGACCTACACCATTCGCCTTAGAGGTGAAAATATACTTATTCGTGGGTGGTCTCAAATAATGAAGGACCGTCCATCTTGGAGAATCGGACAGAAGGTTATGCTCATGCTTTTCCATGGCTCTAAAGTGAATATCCTGTTTATTGACCACATTGCGAGATGAAGCCGCTTTCAGAAGGTTGTGGATGCGCGGGGTGGCGCCTGGGCCTTCTCCTGGGGCTTTGGTGGCCTCACCCTTGGTTAACTATAGGAAAAGTAGCACTGTTCGACGCGTGCTTTGTACGGTTGAACTTGTATAAGTACTCATACTAGTTTCAGCTATGGTTGTTAAGTGACCCTGCTGGTTTCAGTTAAGGTTGTTAAGTACTCCTGCTGCTTTTACAGTCTATCATGTTTCTTCAGTCTCGTCTTCTTCTAGCCACCAAAACCAAACCAGCGCGGGCGGGGCCGTCTGCTTCTGCCTCCCACGGCTGGCTGCGCCTCAGCCCACGCATCGCCGCCCCACAGTCTCCTAAATCATTGACACCGGCGTCAGAGGCCTCGCCGTCGTCCTCCACGCGCTTTGGTGCACTCGCTGCGGCGCTGCCTGTCGGTGTCAAAACCGGCGGATCTCGGGTAGGGGGTCTTGATCTGTGCGTCAAGGCTGATGGTAACAAGAAGCAAGGGACACAGAGTTTTACCCAGGTTTAGGCCCTCTCGATGGAGGTAAAACCCTACTTCCTTCTTGATTAATATTGATGATATGGGTAGTACAAGAGTAGATCTACCACGAGATCGTAGAGGCTAAACCCTAAGAGCTAGCCTATGATGGTATGATTGTAATTGTGATCGGCCTTCTATGGACCAACCTCTCCGATTTATATAGACACCGGAGAGGGCTAGGGTTTACATGGAGTCAGTTACAAGGAAGGAAACACAATATCCGGATCACCAAGCTTGTCGTCCATGCAAAGGAGAGTTCCATCCGGACACGGGCCGAAGTCTTGAGTCCTGTATCTTCACACTTAGATAGTCCGGATGTTGTACACAGTCCGGTTGTCCGGATACCCCCTAATCCAGGACTCCCTCAGTAGCCCCTGAACCAGGCTTCAATGACGATGAGTCCAGTGCGCAGTATTGTCTTCGGCATTGCAAGGCGGGTTCCTTCTCCGAATACTCCGAAGTAATTATCGAACACTTGAATCATGTCCGGATCCACAAAATGATCTTTACACACCGCTGTAGAGAGAACGATATTTCACAAATGCAATCTGCTGACAACTTTTTCAGACGGCATGACATGTTATTACGGTCGGATCATTATTCGAACCGTTTTCCCACAACCAGCCACATTGCATATTGCGAGGCGGTTTCTTTGACACGTCTTGTCAAAACAAAGGTCGTGTCCCCTTATCACGGGATTCGCATCAACACGAGTATGGGTAATCTAACCGCGCCGCAAATCGTGGCGAGTGGGAGGCAGACGGGGTCCACAAGGCAAGTGGGGAGGCGCAAAAAGCATTTACCGCCCCTATAAAGAGGTTAGGTCTCTTCCTATTTACCCACGCCTCCTCCTTTCGCTAGTCCATTCCCATTGTTCGAGCCCTAACGCACAAGTACTCTCCTTCTCCATCGAAGAGAGGTTTTCCAAAGATGTCCGGATCCAGAGCAGGAGGCAGATGGATGGCCTCGACCGTCCAGGAGAAGGACATCAAAAAGCTCTGGGGAGCCGGGTATCTGGCCCAGAAGATTGGCCACCGTCTCCCACCGGCGGGACAGGTCGTCCCCACTCTGGAACCTCACGAGAGAGTCGTGTTCCTTCCCCATTTTGTCCGCGGGCTCGGGTTTCCCCTTCACCCATTTGTTCGTGGAGTCATGTATTACTACGGGATCGATTTTCATGATCTTTCCCCCAACCCCTTCCTCAATATCTCGACGTTCATCGTCGTGTGCGAGGCTTTTCTCTAGATCCCACCTCACTTCGGCCTATGGCTGAAGATTTTCAATGTGAAGCCCAAGGTGGTGAGTGGCGAACACGCCGAGTGCGGCGGTGCCATGGTAAGCAAGATGCCCAAGGCTGCTTGGCTGAAAGGCGCTTTCAACGACTCCGTCAAGGAGTGGCAGCAGCAGTGGTTCTATATCACCGAACCACGCGGCAGCTCCAGAGTTCAGATCCGGAGCTCCACTGCAGCTCACGTCCTGGCCCAAGAAGGGCCTGAACTGGTCCTCGTCCGATGAGCTGTCACTGCTCCAGACGCGCGTTCAGAGTGTGGTTGACAGGGACGTCAAACTCGTCGACGTAGTCCAGGTGATGCTAGTTCTCCTGGTTCTCCCCTGTCAGTGCCGAGCTTGCACTCTGTGGGAGTTTGACCCAACCGAGCACCAAACCCTTCAAGAGCTTTATGATTCCTCCCACAAGGATATCTAGAAGGTGCTCTTCAAGTCCGGCAAATCGTGGCCGGGCTCCACCGAGGACCGTGGCTATCAATTATCCCATTCTGCCAGCCCGGTAAGTTACAGCTACGCTCTTTCCATCCATGCTTCAATTGGCGTGTCATGAGGGAGACGTCTTAATCGTGTTTCATTGTGACCTCAGTGATGGATAAAGAAGGTGGAGCAGATACATTGTCCAGCCCCACTGCCGGAGGAACCGGCCGGACCTCTTCTGACGAAGATGTTGGTCCCCGCGCCTTACGAGGCGCCAAAGAAAGAGGCCTCCAAGAAGGTCAAAAAGACCCGGAGTGGCCTTCTCCGTCGCGAGGCTTCGGACGCCAAACCCAAAGACTCCAGCGACGATCCTTCTTCTGAAGACGAAGAGGAGGAAGCAGAGGAGGATGAGCCTCACTCTGATGGCGGGAGGAAAAGGACGGCCTCCACATCTCTGGAGGCCGGATCACCCGAGAGGGGGAAAGGTTCCCTCCCAGAGGCATCCACCACGGCTGCCGATAGCAGCCCGGAGTGGGATCCCAGGGCCCAACCCCTGGAGAAGTCGTAAGTATCCGAACACGCATATGCGTCCAAGATTGTTTTTGGGTATAGTAGTTTTAACTGTTGCCACATTTTGCACAATCCGGCAAGGTCTCGCGCAGGTCGGTCCTCATCGGAGGATTCGATGGGCTTAGACGCCTTGGCGAGCGAGACGCCTCCGCAGGCCCTTCCCCAAAGTCCGGGCGCGACACCGAGGTGTCGTCTCGACAGGACCCAAACCAGGGAGGACATATCCCTGGAGCCGGACACGCGGGGACGGATATGGCCCCCGGGACCTCTAAGGTTCCAAAATCGAGCGAACAGCCACCTTCGATGGTGGGAGGCCTGCCTACCCTGTCGGCGTCCTCTGTTTGAGCAGAGCTGCCTGGCGGTCTATCGACATCGTTGAAGAACACGTCTATCGTCGATGAGCATCGGACCCTCTTGGGCGCGGTGGTTGAGAAGATTCAGTCCGCCGAGAGCAGGCTAAATGAGTCCTGCTTTGGCCTTATAAAGGCCTTTGAGGTATGTTTCCTAAGAAACCTTTGAGGAATTGTCATAATATGAGTAGTAGCCCCTGATGCACTGTCCGGCGGAGGAGACTGAGCCGAGCAGGGGATCAAATCCTCCGCTTTCGCAGGAGCCTATGTGAATGACGTATACCCCTTTGTGTGAAAACAGGCGTCTGCAGAGAGGACGGCCGCTTATAATGCGGAAGTGTCTGAACTGAAGCAGACCCTTGCACGGGCCGAGGAAGAACTTGGCCGTGTGAGGAAGCAATTGGAAGACAAGCAAGGTATGCTGAAAACATTTGTCTTGAAGTTGGCACAAATGAATAGTTGTGCTTAGTGAGAAGTGCTTGTATTGTGTGCTCTAGGAGCGAGTGCCGAATACGAGGCACTAAAGAAGGCTGTGGCTGAAGCCAACGAGAAGGCTGCCGCCGAACAGGCACTTCGTGAAAAACACGAGGCTAGGGTCATCGCAGCTGAGCGAGAGCTCCAGGAAGCTGTGAAGAAAAGTGAGGGCTTGGAGCAGAGTCTAATAGGGAAAGAATCCGAACTCGCCCATGCTCTCGAGGCTGCGGAAGGTGCTCGGGAAGAAGCCCGAGGTGTTGTGCGGGACATTCAGGAGGCCCGGAAAGTCGCGGCTGGTAAGGCCTTCTGTATTCTTAGCCATTATACATGATAATGGGAAGAATCCTAAGCGGCAAGTGATACGTCTCCGTCGTATCTATAATTTTTGATTGTTCCATGCCAATATTATTCACTTTCATATACTTTTTGGCAACTTTTTATACTATTTTTGGGAATAACATATTGATCCAGTGCCCAGTGCCAGTTCCTGTTTGTTGCATGTTTTTCGTTTCACAGAAACACAATATCAAACGGAGTCCAAATGGGATAAAAACGGACGGAGATTTTTTTGGAATATTTATGATTTTTGGGAAGTAAAATCAACGCGAAACAGTATCCGAGGTGGTCACGAGGTAGAGGGGCGCGCCCTAACCCCCAGGCGCGCCCCTGGCCCTCGTGGTCCACCCGTAAAGCAGTTGACGCTCTTCTTCTCGCGCAAGAAATATAATTTTATGAGAAAGATCTGGGCGAAAGATCACCCCAATCGGAGTTACGGATCTCCGGATATTTAAGAAACGGTGAAGGGGTAGAATCTGCCAACGCAGAGAACACAGAAACAGAGAGATAGATCCAATCTCGGAGGGGCTCTCGCCCCTCCCATGCCATGGGAGCCAAGGACCAGAGGGGAAACCCTCCTCCCATCTAGGGAGGAGGTCAAGGAAGAAGAAGAAGAAGGGGATCTCTCTCCCCCTTGCTTCCGGTGGCGCCGGAACATCGCCTGGGGCCATCATCATCACCGCGATCTTCACCAACACCTCCGCCATCTTCACCAACATCTCCATCACCTTTCCCCCTCTATCTACAGCGGTCCACTCTCCCTCAACCCGCTGTACCCTCTACTTGAACATGGTGCTTTATGGTTCATATTATTTTCCAATGATGTGTTGCCATCCTATGATGTCTGAGTAGATTTCTATTGTCCTATCAATGATTGATGAATTGCTATGATTGGTTTGAGTTGCATGTTTTATTATTGGTGCTGTCCTATGGTGCCCTCCGTGTCGCGCAAGCGTGAGGGATTCCCGCTGTAGGGTTTGCAATATGTTTATGATTTGCTTATGGTGGGTTGCGTGAGTGACTAAAACACAAACCCGAGTAAGGGGATTGTTGCGTATGGGATAAAAGGGGACTTGATGCTTTAATGCTATGGTTGGGTTTTACCTTAATGAATCTTTAGTAGTTGCGGATGCTTGCTAAATTTCCAATCATAAGTGCATGTGATCCAAGTAGAGAAAGTATGTTAGCTTATGCCTCTCCCTCAAATAGAATTGCAATAGTGATTACCGGTCTAGTAACATAGTCAATTGCTTAGGGACAATTCCACAACTCCTACCACCAATTTTCCACACTCGTTATATTTACTTTATTGATTCTTTATCTAAACAGCGCCTAGTTTATATTTACATGTTCTTTATTATCTTGCAAACCTATCCTATCACACCTACAAAGTACTTCTAGTTTCATACTTGTTCTAGGTAAAGCGAACGTCAAGCGTGCATAGAGTCGTATCAGTGGCCGATAGGACTTGAGAGAGTATTTGTTCTACCTTTAGTTCCTCGTTGGGTTCGCCACTCTTACTTATCGAAAGAGGCTACAACTATCCCGTGTACTTGCGGGTTATCAAGACCTTTTTCTGGCGCTGTTGCCGGGGAGTCATAGCGTGGGGTGAATATTCTCGTGTGTGCTTGTTTGCCTTATCGCTAAGTAATTTTTATTTGCTGTTCTTAGTTGTTCTCTATCTTTAGTTATGGATATGGAACACAAAATACCAAAAAAAATTAGGTGTACTTGCTACTCATGTGGTTGGGGTAACTCCTAAAACCCTCGATTTTCATCATGAGAAAAATATTTTGTACTACTTTGATAATCCTGAGAAAACCCCATTCAACTTTATAATGGGAGTAACGTTGGATCAACGTGAATACTTTAGGGATTATCGCTCGACACAAAAAGGGAAACTATTATGGGATCAAACTAATATGTTGAAGTGGTATGCTAGATAACTATGCTCGGAATATGATTATACTTGTTGCTCTAGGATGAATGCTCCACACCTCCCCTTTTCATGCAAATTTAATGTTAATGAAACCTTAGCTTATTATGCTAATGGCATATATGATTACTATGATGTGGAACAAATAGAAGAATTTGTTACTTTTATGGGTGCTTATGAAATTGAATCCATGTTTAAAGAGTTTGAGGATTTAGATGATGCTTGTTATAGATCTGAAAATTTAGCTATCCTTAAATATTGTTATGAGAATTACAAATACAATTATGAAATTAATGCACTTATTAAGAAAGTCTCCGCTGTCCAAGAAGAGACTAATATTTTGCAGGAATCTATGGAAGAAGAAATTGATGAAATTGTGAGCTCATTGGATGAAAAAGATGATGAGGAGAGCGAAGAACAAAAGGAGGAGGAGCGAATTAGCTACCCGTGCCCACCTTCTAATGAGAGTAACCCTCCAACTCATACATTATTTAATTCCCCTTCGTGCTTACCGAAGGATGGTTGCTATGATGATTGCCATGATGATTGCTATGATCCCATTGATTCTCTTGAAATATCCCTTTTTGATGATGCTTGCTATGCTTGTGGCCAAGATGCCAATATGAATTATGCTTTTGGAGATGAACTTGCTATAGTTCCTTATGTTAAACATGAAATTGTTGCTATTGCACCCACACATGATAGTCCTATTATCTTTTTGAATTCTCCCGACTACACTATATCAGAGAAGCTCGCACTTATTAAGGATTATATTGATGGGTTGCCTTTTACCGTTGCACATGATGATTTTACTAGATATAATATGCATGTGTTTGCTGCTCCTACTCTCAATTATTATGAGAGAGGAACTATGTCTCCACCTCTCTATGTTTCCCACACGATAAAATTGCAAGAAACTGTTTATACTATGCATTGGCCTTTACTATGTGTGCATGAATTGTTCTTTTATGACATGCCAATGCATAGGAAGAGAGTTAGACTTTGTCATTACATGATTTATGTTACCTTGTGCTCACTGCTAAATTACAAATCATTGTTAATTAAAATTGGCTTTGATATACCTTGGGATCCGGGTGGATTCATTACTTGAGCACTAAATGCCTAGCTTAATGGCTTTAAAGAAAGCGCTGCCAGGGAGACAACCCGGAAGTTTTAGAGAGTCATTTATTTCTATTGAGTGCTTTGATATAGTTTAAAAACAACAAAAATAGAGAGGGGAACCTAAAAAAATTTCAAAAAGGAAAGTGAAAGTAAGAAAGACAAGCATTGTTGAAGTGGGAGAGCTCCTTGAACTTTGTTCATGCTCACGGAAACTTTGTGAATCTTAATTACAGAAACTTCTCATCAAAAATAATTCTCCCCTTGTACAATTCTAGTGTATTATAAAAATAATGTGCCAAGGTTTGCCTTTAGGATGTTTACAATGCTTGTTGGTTTGTAAGGTGCACGACAGAAACTTTGGCTGTAGTGCGCGATTTTACATTTTTAACTGGAACGTCAATTGGTTCTGCTTACTTTTGCACTGTCTTTCTATACAACTTGTTTATTTTTCCTAATTTTGGTAGAATTTTGGGGTAGCATAAGTATGGTGGATGTTCATATTGCTACAGACTGTTCTGTTTTTTACAGATTCTGTTTTTGATGCATAGTTTGCTTGTTTTGATGAATCTATCAATTTATATCAGTGGATTAAGCCATGAAAAAGCTATATTACAGTAGACACAATGCAAAAACAAAATATGAATTGGTTTGCAATAGTACTTAGAGTGGTGATTTGCTTTATTATACTAACGGATCTTACCGGGTTTTCTGTTGAAGTTTTGTGTGGATGTAGTGTCTAATCGAGGATGTTTCCATGTGAGAAGAAGGAAGAGAGGCAAGAGCTCAAGCTTGGGGATGCCCGAGGCAACCCAAGTAAATATTCAAGGAGACTCAAGCGTCTAAGCTTGGGGATGCTGGGGAGCCATCCCCTCTTTCTTCAACAAGTATCGGTATGTTTTGGATTCGTTTCGTTCATGCATTATGTGCAAGTCTTGGAGCGTCTTTTGCAATTAGGTTTTTCTTTTTATTTTATGCACCATCCTGGTATGAGATTGTCCTTGGTTGATTTATAGAATGCTCATTGCACTTCACTTAAATCTTTTGAGTGTGGGTTTATAGAATGCTTCATGTGCTTCACTTATATCATTTGAAGTTGGATTGCCTGTTTCTCATTACATAGAAAACCGCCATTTGTAGAATGCCCTTTTACTTCACTTATATTTGTTAGAGCGTGGGCATATCTTTTGTAGAAGGAATTAAACTCTCTTGCTTCACTTATATCTATTTAGAGAGATGACAGGAATTGGTCATTCACATGGTTAGTCATAAAATCCTACATAAACTTGTAGATCGCTGAATATGATATGTTTGATTCCTTGCAATAGTTTTGCGATATAAAGATGGTGATATTAGAGTCATGCTAGTGGGTGGTTGTGGATTTTAGAGACACTTGTGTTGAGGTTTGTGATTCCCGTAGCATGCACGTATGGTGAACCGCTTTGTGATGAAGTTGGAGCACAATTTTATTTATTGATTGTCTTCCTTATGAGTGGCGGTCGGGGACGAGTGATGGTCTTTTCCTACCAATCTATCCCCCTAGGAGCATGCGTGTAGTACTTTGTTTTCAATGGCTTGTAGATGTTTGCAATAAGTATATGAGTTCTTTATGACTAATGTTGAGTCCATGGATTATACGCACTCTCACCCTTCCACCATTGCTAGCCTCTCTAGTACCGCGCAACTCTCGCTGGTGCATTACACCCACCATATGCCTTCCTCAAAACAGCCACCATACCTACCTATTATGGCATTTCCATAGCCATTCCGAGATATATTGCCATGCAACTTCCATCATCATATACATGACTTGAGCATTCATTTTCATATTGCTTTGCATGATCGTAAGATAGCTAGCATGATGTTTTCATGGCTTGTCTGTTTTTTGATGTCATTGCTATGCTAGATCATTGCACATCCCGGTACACCGCCGGAGGCATTCATATAGAGTCATATCTTTGTCTAGATATCGAGTTGTAATATTGAGTTGTAAGTAAATAGAAGTGTGATGATCATCATTATTAGAGCATTGCCCCAGTGAGGAAAGGATGAAGGAGACTATGATTCCCCCACAAGTCGGGATGAGACTCCGGACTTTATGAAAAATAAAAGAGGCCAAAGAAGCCCAAATAAAAAAAAGAGGCCAAAGAATCCCACCAAAAAAATATATAAAAAAAGAGAAAATAAAAAAATGAGAGAAAAAGAGAGAAGGGGCAATCTTATTATCCTTTTACCACACTTATGCTTCAGAGTAGCACCATGTTCTTCATAGAGAGAGTCTCCTATGCTTTCACTTTCATATACTAGTGGGAATTTTAATTAAAGAACTTGGCTTGTATATTCCGATGATGGGCTACCTCAAATGCCCGAGGTCTTCATGAGCAAGTAAGTTGGATGCACACCCACTTAGTTTTCAGTTTGAGCTTTCATACACTTATAGCTCTAGTGCATCCGTTGAATGGCAATCCCTACTCACTCACATTGACATCTATTGATGGGCATCTCCATAGCCCGTTAATACGCCTAGTCGATGTGAGACTTTCTCCCTTTTTGTCTTCTCCAAATAACCCCCACCATCATATTCTATTCCACCTATAGTGCTACGTCCATGGCTCACGCTCATGTATTGCGTGAAAGTTGAAAAAGTTTGAGATTATTAAAGTATGAAACAATTGCTTGGCTTGTCATCGGGGTTGTGCATGATTAAATACTTTGTGTGATGAAGATAGAGCAACAGCCAGACTATATGATTTTGTAGGGATAACTTTCTTTGGCCATGTTGTTTTCAAAAGACATGATTGCTTTATTGGTACACTCGAAGTATTATTGTTTTTATGTCAAATGATAGACTATTTCTTTGAATCACTCGTGTCTTAATATTCATGCCATGATTAGACATATGATCAAGATTATGCTAGGTAGCATTCCACATCAAAAATTATTCTTTTTTATCATTTACCTACTCGAGGACGAGCAGGAATTAAGCTTGGGGATGCTGATACGTCTCCGTCGTATCTATAATTTTTGATTGTTCCATGCCAATATTATTCACTTTCATATACTTTTTGGAAACTTTTTATACTATTTTGGGACTAACATATTGATCCAGTGCCCAGTGCCAGTTCCTGTCTGTTGCATATTTTTTGTTTCGCAGAAACCCAATATCAAACAGAGTCCAAACGGGATAAAAATGGACGGAGATTTTTTTGGAATATTTATGATTTTTGGGAAGTAAAATTAACGCGAAACGGTAACCGAGGTGGTCACGAGGTAGGGGGCGCGCCCTACCCCCCAGGCGCACCCTGGACCTCATGGTCCACTCGTAAGGCGGTTGATGCTCTTCTTCTTGCGCAAGAAAGATAATTTTATGAGAAAGATCTGGGCGAAAGATTCACCCCAATCGGAGTTACGGATCTCTGGATATTTAAGAAACGGTGAAGGGGTAGAATCTGCCAACGCGGAGAACGCAGAAACGGAGAGATAGATCCAATCTCGGAGGGGCTATCGCCCCTCCCATGCCATGGGAGCCAAGGACCATAGGGGAAACCCTCCTCCCATCTAGGGAGGAGGTCAAGGAAGAAGAAGAAGAAGGGGGGTTCTCTCCCCCTTGCTTCCGGTGGCGCAGGTACGTCGCCGGGGGCCATCATCATCACCGCGATCTTCACCAACACCTCCGCCATCTTCACCAACATCTCCATCACCTTCCCTCTTCTATCTACAGCGGTCCACTCTCCCGCAACCCGCGGTACCCTCTACTTGAACATGGTGCTTTATGCTTCATATTATTTTCCAATGATGTGTTGCCATCCTATGATGTCTGAGTAGATTTTCCTTGTCCTATCGGTGATTGATGAATTGCTATGATTGGTTTGAGTTGCATGTTTTATTATTGGTGCTGTCCTATTGTGCCCTCCGTGTCGCGCAAGCGTTAGGGATTCCCGCTGTAGGGTTTGCAATATGTTTATGATTTGCTTATGGTGGGTGGCGTGAGTGACAGAAGCACAGACCCAAGTAAGTAGGTTCTTTGCGTATGGGATAAAAGGGGACTTGATGCTTTAATGCTATGGTTGGGTTTTACCTTAATGAATCTTTAGTAGTTGCGGATGCTTGCTAAAGTTCCAATCATAAGTTCATATGATCCAAGTAGAGAAAGTATGTTAGCTTATGCCTCTCCCTCAAATAGAATTGCAATAGTGATTACCGGTCTAGTAACATAGTCAATTGCTTAGGGACAATTCCACAACTCCTATCACCACTTTTCCACACTCGTTATATTTACTTTATTGATTCTTTATCTAAACAGCCCCTAGTTTATATTTACACGTTCTTTATTATCTTGCAAACCTATCCTATCACACCTACAAAGTACTTCTAGTTTCATACTTGTTCTAGGTAAAGCAAACGTCAAGCGTGCGTAGAGTCGTATCAGTGGCCGATAGGACTTGAGAGAGTATTTGTTCTACCTTTAGCTCCTCGTTGGGTTCGACACTCTTACTTATCGAAAGAGGCTACAACTATCCCGTGTACTTGCGGGTTATCAAGACCTTTTTCTGGCGCCGTTGCCGGGGAGTCATAGCGTGGGGTGAATATTCTCGTGTGTGCTTGTTTGCTTTATCACTAAGTAATTTTTATTCGCTGTTCTTAGTTTTTCTCTATCTTTAGTTATGGATATGGAACGCAAAATACCAAAAAAAAAGGTGTACTTGCTACTCATGAGGTTGGGGTAACTCCTAAAACCATCGATTTTCATCATGAGAAAAATATTTTGTACTACTTTGATAATCCTGAGAAAACCCCATTCAACTTTATAATGGGAGTAACGTTGGATCAACGTGAATACTTTAGGGATTATCGCTCGACACAAAAAGGGAAACTATTATGGGATCAAATTAATATGTTGAAGTGGTATGCTAGACAACTATGCTCGGAATATGATTATACTTGTTGCTCTAGGATGAATGCTCCACACCTCCCCTTTTCATGCAAATTTAATGTTAATGAAACCTTAGCTTATTATGCTAATGGCATATATGATTACTATGATGTGGAACAAATAGAAGAATTTGTTACTTTTATGGGTGCTTATGAAATTGAATCCATGTTTAAAGAGTTTGAGGATTTAGATGATGCTTGTTATAGATCTGAAAATTTAGCTATCCTTAAATATTGTTATGAGAATTACAAATACAATTATGAAATTAATGCACTCATTAAGAAAGTCTCCGCTGTCCAAGAAGAGACTAATATTTTGCAGGAATCTATGGAAGAAGAAATTGATGAAATTGTGAGGTCATTGGATGAAAAAGATGATGAGGAGAGCGAAGAACAAAAGGAGGAGGAGCGGATTAGCTACTCATGCCCACCTTCTAATGAGAGTAACCCTCCAACTCATACATTATTTAATTCCCCTTCGTGCTTACCGAAGGATGGTTGCTATGATGATTGCCATGATGATTGCTATGATACCATTGATTCTCTTGAAATATCCCTTTTTGATGATGCTTGCTATGCTTGTGGCCAAGATGCCAATATGAATTATGCTTTTGGAGATGAACTTGCTATAGTTCCTTATGTTAAACATGAAATTGTTGCTATTGCACCCACGCATGATAGTCCTATTATCTTTTTGAATTCTCCCGACTACACTAAATCGGAGAAGCTTGCACTTATTAAGGAATATATTGATGGGTTGCCTTTTACCATTGCACATGATGATTTTAATACATATAATATGCATGTGCTTGCTGCTCCTACTTGCAATTATTATGAGAGAGGAACTATGTCTCCACCTCTCTATGTTTCCCACACGATAAAATTGCAAGAAACTGTTTATACTATGCATTGGCCTTTACTATGTGTGCATGAATTGTTCTTTTATGACATGCCGATGCATAGGAAGAGAGTTAGACTTCGTCATTACATGATTTATGTTACCTTGTGCTCACTGCTAAATTACAAATCATTGTTAATTAAAATTGGCTTTGATATACCTTGGGATCCGGGTGGATTCATTACTTGAGCACTAAATGCCTAGCTTAATGGCTTTAAAGAAGGCGCTGCCAGGGAGACAACCCGGAAGTTTTAGAGAGTCATTTATTTCTATTGAGTGTTTTGATATAGTTTAAAAATAACAAAAATAGAGAGGGGAACCTAAAAAATTTTCAAAAAGGAAAGTGAAAGTAAGAAAGACAAGCATTGTTGAAGTGGGAGAGCTCCTTGAACTTTGTTCATGCTCACGGAAACTTTGTGAATATTAATTACAGAAACTTTTCATCAAAAATAATTCTCCCCCTGTACAATTCCATTGTATTATAAAAATATTGTGCCAAGGTTTGCCTTTAGGATGTTTACAATGCTTGTTGGTTTGTAAGGTGTAGGACAGAAACTTTGGTTGTTGTGCGCAATTTTACATTTTTAACTAGAACGTCAATTGGTTCTGATTACATTTGCACTGTCTTTCTATACAACTTGTTTATTTTTCCCAATTTTGGTAGAATTTTGGGGTAGCAGAAGTATGGTGGATGTTCATATTGCTACAGACTATTCTGTTTTTTATAGATTCTGTTTTTGATGCATAGTTTGCTTGTTTTGATGAATCTATCAATTTATATCAGTGGATTAAGCCATGAAAAAGCTATATTACAGTAGACACAATGCAAAAACAAAATATGAATTGGTTTGCAACAGTACTTAGAGTGGTGATTTGCTTTATTATACTAACAGATCTTACCGAGTTTTCTGTTGAAGTTTTGTGTGGATGTAGTGTCTAATCGAGGATGTTTCCATGTGAGAAGAAGGAAGAGAGGCAAGAGCTCAAGCTTGGGGATGCCTGAGGCACCCCAAGTAAATATTCAAGGGGACTCAAGCGTCTAAGCTTGGGGATGCTGGGGAGGCATCCCCTCTTTCTTCAACAAGTATCGGTATGTTTCGAATTCGTTTCGTTCATGCATTATGTGCAAGTCTTGGAGCGTCTGTTGCAATTAGGTTTTTCTTTTTCTTTTATGCACCATCCCGGTATGAGATTGTCCTTGGTTGATTTATAGAATGCTCATTGCACTTCACTTAAATCTTTTGAGTGTGGGTTTATAGAATGCTTCATGTGCTGCACTTATATCATTTGAAGTTGGATTGCCCGTTTCTCATTACATAGAAAACCGCCATTTGTAGAATGCCCTTTTACTTCACTTATATTTGTTAGAGCGTGGGCATATCTTTTGTAGAAGGAATTAAACTCTCTTGCTTCACTTATATCTATTTAGGGAGATGACAGGAATTGGTCATTCACATGGTTAGTCATAAAATCCTACATAAACTTGTAGATCGCTGAATATGATATGTTTGATTCCATGCAATAATTTTGCGATATAAAGATGGTGATATTAGAGTCATGCTAGTGGGTGTTTGTGGATTGTAGAGACACTTGTGTTGAGGTTTGTGATTCCCGTAGCATGCACGTATGGTGAACCGCTTTGTGATGAAGTTGGAGCACAAATTTATTTATTGATTGTCTTCCTTATGAGTGGCGGTCGGGATCGAGCGATGGTCTTTTCCTACCAATCTATCCCTCTAGGAGCATGCGCATAGTACTTTGTTTTCAATGGCTTGTAGATTTTTGCAATAAGTATATGAGTTCTTTATGACTAATGTTGAGTCCATGGATTATAAGCACTCTCACCCTTCCACCATTGCTAGCCTCTCTAGTAACGTGCAACTCTCGCGGGTGCATTACACCCACCATATGCCTTCCTCAAAACAGCCACCATACCTACCTATTATGGCATTTCCATAGCCATTCCGAGATATATTGCCATGCAACTTCCATCATCATCATATACATGACTTGAGCATTCATTGTCATATTGCTTTGCATGAACGTAAGATAGCTAGCATGATGTTTTCATGGATTGTCCGTTTTTTGATGTCATTGCTATGCTAGATCATTGAACATCCCGGTACACCGCCGGAGGCATTCATATAGAGTCATATCTTTGTTCTATATATCGAGTTGTAATATTGAGTTGTAAGTAAATAGAAGTGTGATGATCATCATTATTAGAGCATTGCCCCAGTGAGGAAAGGATGAAGGAGACTATGATTCCCCCACAAGTCGGGATGAGACTCTGGACTTTATGAAAAATAAAAGAGGCCAAAGAAGCCCAAATAAAAAAAGAGGCCAAAGAAGCCCACCAAAAAAAGAGAAAATAAAAAAATGAGAGAAAAAGAGAGAAGGGGCAATGTTACTATCCTTTTACCACACTTGTGCTTCAGAGTAGCACCATGTTCTTCATAGAGAGAGTCTCCTATGCTTTCACTTTCATATACTAGTGGGAATTTTCATTAAAGAACTTGTCTTGTATATTCTGATGATGGGCATCCTCAAATGCCCGAGGTCTTCATGAGCAAGTAAGTTGGATGCACACCCACTTAGTTTTCAGTCTGAGCTTTCATACACTTATAGCTCTAGTGCGTCCGTTGCTTGGCAATCCCTACTCACTCACATTGATATCTATTGATGGGCATCTCCATAGCCCGTTGATACGCCTAGTCAATGTGAGACTTTCTCCCTTTTTGTCTTCTCCACATAACCCCCACCATCATATTCTATTCCACCTATAGTGCTACGTCCATGGCTCACGCTCATGTATTGCGTGAAAGTTGAAACAGTTTTAGATTATTAAAGTATGAAACAATTGCTTGGCTTGTCATCGGGGTTATGCATGATTAAATACTTTGTGTGATGAAGATAGAGAAACAGCCAGACTATATGATTTTGTAGGGATAACTTTCTTTGGCCATGTTGTTTTGAAAAGACATGATTGCTTTATTGGTACGCTCGAAGTATTATTGTTTTTATGTCAAATGATAGACTATTGCTTTGAATCACTCGTGTCTTAATATTCATGCCATGATTAGACATATGATCAAGATTATGCTAGGTAGCATTCCACATCAAAAATTATTCTTTTTTATCATTTACTTACTCGAGGACGAGCAGGAATTAAGCTTGGGGATGCTGATACGTCTCCGTCGTATCTATAATTTTTGATCGTTCCATGCCAATATTATTCACATTCATATACTTTTTGGCAACTTTTTATACTATTTTTGGGACTAACATATTTATCCAGTGCCCTGTGCCAGTTCCTGTTTGTTGCATGTTTTTTGTTTCACAGAAACCCAATATCAAACGGAGTCCAAACGGGATAAAAACAGACGGAGATTTTTTTTGAAATATTTATGATTTTTGGGAAGTAAAATCAACGCGAAATAGTATCCGAGGTGGTCACGAGGTAGGGGGACGCGCCCTAGCCCCCAAGAGCGCCCCTGGCCCTCGTGGTCCATCCGTAAGGCGGTAGACGCTCTTCTTCTGGCGCAAGAAAGATAATTTTATGAGAAAGATCTGGGCGAAAGATTCACCCCAATCGGAGTTACGGATCTCCGGATATTTAAGAAACGGTGAAGGGGTAGAATATGCCAACGCAGAGAACGCAGAAACCGAGAGATAGATCCAACCTCGGAGTGGCTCTCGCCCCTCCCATGCCATGGGAGCCAAGGACCAGAGGGGAAACCCTCCTCCCATCTAAGGAGGAGGTCAAGGAAGAAGAAGAAGAAGGGGGGCTCTCTCTCCCCCTTGCTTCCGGTGGCGCCGGAACGTCGCCGGGGGCCATCATCATCACCACGATCTTCACCAACACCTCCGCCATCTTCACCAACATCTCCATCACCTTCCCCCTTCTATCTACAGCGGTCCACTCTCCCACAAACCGCTGTACCCTCTACTTGAACATGGTGCTTTATGCTTCATATTATTTTCCAATGATGTGTTGCCATCCTATGATGTCTGAGTAGATTTTCGTTGTCCTATCGGTGATTGATGAATTGCTATGATTGGTTTGAGTTGCATGTTTTATTATTGGTGATGTCCTATTGTGCCCTCTGTGTGGCGCAAGTGTGAGGGATTCCCGCTGTAGGGTTTGCAATATGTTTATGATTTTCTTATGGTGGGTGGCGTGAGTGACAGAAGCACAGACCCGAGTAAGTAGGTTGTTTGCGTATGGGATAAAAGGGGACTTGATGCTTTAATGCTATGGTTGGGTTTTACCTTAATGAATCTTTAGTAGTTGCGGATGCTTGCTAGAGTTCCAATCATAAGTGCATATGATCCAAGTAGAGAAAGTATGTTAGCTTATGCCTCTCCCTCTAATAGAATTGCAATAGTGATTACCGGTCTAGTAACATGGTCAATTGCATTAGGGACAATTCCACAACTCCTACCACCACTTTTCCACACTCGTTATATTTACTTTATTGCTTCTTTATCTAAACATCCCCTAGTTTATATTTACATGTTCTTTATTATCTTGCAAACCTATCCTATCACACCTACAAAGTACTTCTAGTTTCATACTTGTTCTAGGTAAAGCGAACGTCAAGCGTGCGTAGAGTCGTATCGGTGGCCGATAGGACTTGAGAGAGTATTTGTTCTACCTTTAGCTCCTCGTTGGGTTCGACACTCTTACTTATCGAAAGAGGCTACAACTATCCCGTGTACTTGCGGGTTATCAGCAAGCTGATTTCTTATTTTTCCAGGGGCTTTTGCGGATCTTTCTTGCAGCATATCAGATGCCGCCCAATTCTACCGAACCGAGGAGAAGAAGTCTGCCGAGAGGGATTTATGGTCGTAGTATTTGGCACCAAAGTATCCGGTGCCTTTTATCGATCAGCTGAAACAACTGGTCGAACTGCACCAGGCGGACGAACTAGCGATGAAGGACTTAGTTGTCCGGCTGTGGCCTGCGGAGCCAATTCCAAGTAGTTACTTCAGACTCGTCAAGCGGATTGTGGGTGCCTGTCCTCAGCTTGATGCTATCAAGCGATCAGTCTGTATAGAAGGCGCACGCATGGCGTTTGCCCGTGCAAAAGTGCATTGGGGGAAGCTTGACGCGGAGAAGCTGATGACTGAGGGGCCGCCGGAGGGTAAGGAGCACTGCAAGCCCGAACTGTACTATGAAGGTGTACTGAAAGGGGCCCGCCTTGCGGCGGATAAGTGTGCCAAAGACATTATATTTCCCTGAGGGCATTCCTGCCGCTTTTTGTAATATGGGATAATGGCATTTTTGTTATATATTGCCTGTTTTGTTTGAACATATGTTCTTCTTGTGCGGCTGTTTATTGTATGTACATCCTGAGAGTTGGCCAGTCGTCGGCTTCTGTCCCCACGTAAAAAAGAATAAGGGGGTGTTTGGGGTATATCTGAACGCTCTTTATCCCATAGTTGGGTCCTTTTAAGGAGGTGTTTCTCACCACGAACCAGGCAATCAGACTATACGGCTTTATTACTCTCACTTAGCCATAGGAATTCGAGTATGGTCAGCGTAGCCCCTAGTGTTCGGAAGGCCGAACTAGGGGCTCTATTGGCGCCTAATCGAAAGACCGATCCGCCGCACTCTGGATTTATAATGGCGTTGTGCGAAATAAATCTTTAAGGATTTTACAACCTCTCGAATAGCTGACCAGCTCTCGCTGCATCATGACAGTCGGTTTTCAGCTTTCTCTACTGCGGTGCTCGTCCGGCAGAACCGGAACACAATCGCAGTAGTTCTCCCAGCGCTACCTTAGCCGATAGAATGGAACGTAATGTACCAAAACATGAGAGCCGGGCAAACCCAACCAGTGACCCATGACATGATTCGGAGCTGATGCATATAGTGCTATAAGTTCGGGGTGCCGAGCGACCGAAAAGGTGGTCGGACTTTATTGCCGTACTGCGCAGCCCCTGGCATAACCGGGCGTAACACAAAGCGTGGCTACCATTTTTGGCAAAGAGGCGTCGGCGATAAACGCCGGCCGGTAAGCGTTATTTAAATCTACTCATTGTAGTAGGATGATATGTCTATGCATATGAGTATGATGTATGAAAAGAGGTATTTTTGGCAGAACCTGTGATGGCCGTCTGGAAGGGGTTGCGAGTGGATCAAGAGTGAATCCGAAATGTCTTCTACCTGCATGTTCCTGCCAGTGTGTGTCCGGGCTGATTCCATGCCGCCAATCCGTGAGGTAGCGCGGACTCCTCAGTGGGTGTCCGGATAGTTGGCTGTCGTATCAATATTTTGATAAGCGTGCATGACTTGCTGTTCCGGCAGCTGTATGACTTCCGCTCTAAGGGAGGGGTTCGGCCTTGCCTATAAGTGTGATTATATCACACGACGTTGGCCTAATGGTTTACCACGTGGAATCTAGCCAACGTGGTTCATCCCGCTATCATACAGTAAATTACCGCATGAGGGGAAGGTGCCGAAGAATTAATCTTTGGCGTGGCATTTTTGTTGATCCGAAAACAACCGTTAGAATGGTGGGCCAATAGACTTGGCCTTTACACATGGCATCTTTTGAAAAGATGTTATTTGTGGTTTCGTACCAGCGAGGGCTTTATGTATTATGGAGCCCCCGGACTACTAGGTCTAGGGGTACGACAATTGAATTGCTGTGTTTGGTGTGATCGGGGGCGATCGGCCGTACTTTTATACTCTGGGGGTCTATTGACTAGATGCCTCCCATCATTGTTTCTGGCACACGACCAACCACTTTGTTTTGAGGATCCGACATTATCTATTGGTATGCTTTGCCATCCTTCTAGAAGTACCATGAATTTCACATGGTTGATCAAGTATGTCGCTTGAGCCGAATAGGCTTGAGCTGCTCTTTGTCTGTTGACCGGACAGGGAGTTGATGGACTTGGCACCAGTTTCCTTTACTTGCCATTTATGACCATTGCGCCGAGGCTTGAGGGTGCCTCTTCGTGTATCCTTTTTGCTGTCTTGGACCGTAATGATGTGTGGACGTCGGGGTGTGTGCCTTGGGTTCTGCTGCTTAGGTTGAGGTAGCCAATTGTGCGGTGCATGCCCTTTGTTGGGGCTGTCGAGTCCGTACTTTTTGGTGGCCAGTACCTTGGTCCACCTATCCGCTAGCAAGTCTTGGTCAGCTTTAAGCTGCGCCTGCTTCCTCCGCAGCTATGAGCCGTCGCTTGAAGCGAACTTGTTCCACTGGATCTTCAGGCACGCCGAATTTGTCATTGCCGAGGCTTACCTTGTCGTCGGAGGGGGGTGTATAGTTGTCCCTCTCCGAGTATCCCATCGTGATCGGTCCAGCCTGCTTGAGGGTAGGCTGATCAGGGCTGTATTCCTCTTCAGCACCATCCGGATTGCTTTTATCTCTGGGGCCTGTGTTGATGTGGTGGGGCTTGGAGCGGCGCCGAAGACGCCCATGCTTTGCTTCTCCTCCTGAGGGGTTATCCTTTGTTGCCTCGTCGACATTGGTTTCATTCGAAGTGTCCACCATGTATATATCATATGAGGAGGTGGCCGTCCACCGCCCTGTGAGCGGTGGCTCTTGTAATTCTCCTGCATCATCGTCTATACCGTCGATGTATTCAGAGTCATAGTCGAGCGTGTCTGTTAAATCATCGATCGTGGCAATGAAGTGGGTGGTGGGTGGGCAGTGAATTCCTTCGTCGCCTGTTTCCCACTCAAGCCGGACATAGTTCGGCCCAGAGCCTCCTGACAAAGAGAGAGACTTTAATGAGTTCAGCATGTCACCAAAGGGCGAGTGCTGGAAGACGTCCGTAGCAGTAAACTCCATTACCGGAGCCCAACCTGGCTCGGCTGGCTCGAGGGTGTGCGGACCAGGACCAACAACCGGGTAAGAGTCCGGGGGCCCGGGGTTACAGGCCTCCACAGAGGTAAGACCTGTGTTCGGCTCCACCGCCGATGAGTGTGCGGCCTGCAGGGCGGGGTCCAGCCCTTCGTCCTTTGGCAACGCAACCTTCTCCAGATTTAGATCCGAGGCTTCTGTCGGGGTGATATCCTGAGCACCGTCTGACAGCAGGTCTAAGCCGTTCTCATCGCGACTGTTCGGTGCTCCTAGTGTAGGCCTGAATCTGTCGAAGGTCAAGTCTCCGCGAAGGTCAGCCGTGT
Source organism: Triticum timopheevii (assembly GCA_963921465.1). Taxonomy (NCBI): domain Eukaryota; kingdom Viridiplantae; phylum Streptophyta; class Magnoliopsida; order Poales; family Poaceae; genus Triticum; species Triticum timopheevii. The sequence continues at coordinate 355,953,537 of OY997264.1, forward strand.
AGTTTAGGTTTCCGAACCTGATCTGGTGGCCAGGGGCATAGCTGTCGATCTGCTCCAGACGGCCAAGCGAATTGGCCTGCAGTGCGACGCCGCCAAACACAAAAGTCTGTCCGGGGAGAAAAATCTCACCTTGGACCACGTCGTTGATGACGATTGAAGGAGCCATCGAGCCTTGCAGCGACGGCACAGAGGAACTCTCAATGAAAGCACCAATGTCGGTGTCAAAACCGGCGGATCTTGGGTAGGGGGTCCGGATCTGTGCGTCAAGGCTGATGGTAACAGGAAGCAAGGGACACAGAGGTTTACCCAGGTTCGGGCCCTCTCGATGGAGGTAAAACCCTACTTCCTGCTTGATTAATATTGATGATATGGGTAGTACAAGAGTAGATCTACCACGAGATCGTAGAGGCTAAACCCTAAGAGCTAGCCTATGATGGTATGATTGTAATTGTGATCGGCCTTCTATGGACCAACCTCTCCGGTTTATATAGACACCAAAGAGGGCAAGGGTTTACATGGAGTCGGTTACAAGGAAGGAAACACAATATCCGGATCACCAAGCTTGTCTTCCACACAAAGGAGAGTTCCATCCGGACACGGGCCAAAGTCTTGAGTCTTGTATCTTCACGCTTCAATTGTCCGGACGTTGTACACAGTCCGGCTGTCCGGATACCCCCTAATCCAGGACTCCCTCACTGCCCTCTCGCATTGTAAACATGGTCAACAAACAAGATGAATCGGGAGAGTATTGTGTAAGTGCATCTACTGCCACCCCTAGTTGGTTTTGGAGTATTGACGACAAACTTGGTTGAGGGACTAATGTGTTTGTGAGAATTGCAGGATAACACAGGTAGTAGTCCCATATTGATTCGGTTTACCTACCAGAGATGACCCCTAAAAATGTGTGAAGACATTGAAGACAATGGTGGTCTGTGAAGATATTCACATTGAAGACTATGACAAGAGAAGACATCGCATGAAGACTATGGAGTGCTAAGACATAGTTGTTTCGTAGTTTCCTTTTCTTCTTTGTTGAGTCATAGGAACCACCGTACTGTTAAGCGGGGTCCAAGTGAACTAAGTCAGAGTGACTGATGTGATGCTCAACCAAATCTTTTGTCTTCGAGTGAAGACAATGAGAGCAAATCTTATCCAGAGCTGGATGAGTCAGCTTTGCTTGTAGCGCAAGCTAAGCTGCCGCGTGTGTTTGAAATCTGACCATTGGACACATGTCAGTTCCTTAGTGACCCAGGGTCATGTTGGACAAATCAGGTCGGGTTGCCTCCTGGCTATAAATAGCCCACCCCCTACACCATAAATTGGTGGCTGCTCAGAGTTAGTACACGGCTTTTGTCGTTTGAGAGCAACCCACCTCCGAAGCCTTTGAGAGAGTAATGCTTGCGAGGACAAAGCCCAAAACACCCAGAGCCCAAGAGTGTTAGGCATCACTAAAGTCTTCATATCCATGTGATCTGAAAATTTATTACACTTGAGGACTTTGAATCCTCCAGCCGATTAGGCGTCGCGTTCTGAGCATCCAAGAGTCATTGTGGATTGTCGGTGAACGAAGTCTGTGATGGTTTGGAAGTCTCCCTTGAAGACTTACCAGAGTGATTGGGCAAGGACTAAGTGTTCTTAGCTCAAGGGGAATAAGGTGAAGACGCGGTCTTCTGAGTTGAATCTCAGCCTCCCTAACCAGACGTACAGTTGTCACAGTAACTGGAACTGGTCCAACAAACCCCTTGTCCTCTCCGAGCAACTGGTTCTATCCTTCCTCTCTCTTTACTTACAGTTTCTCTTCATGAAGTCTTTGCCCATTTGCCTGATTTGATTGACTTCACTGTGTGAAGACTGTTTACTGTTTGGCTTCATACTATCTTCCATCCAGATCCATACTACCTAGCTCCTGTTAGCCTGCGTGCTTTCACTACATTGCTTACTTGACTATGGCTTGTCTAGTGTAGTGTACCTTCCGCTGCATATCAATAGGTTCATTTCTGTTGTTTGTCTTCAAAGCACCCATGTTTTGAAGACTTCCATAAAAATCGCCTATTCACTTGCCTCCTCTAGTCGAATACTAGCACTTTCAATTGGTATCAGAGCAAGGTGCTCCCTTGTTCTGTGTCATTCGGTTTAACCACCTGGAGTTTAGCTATGTTGACTGCAGGGATAATAAAGGTCTCCCTTGCGTGCCATGTCTTCGATGGCACTGATTACCCCTACTGGAAGAATAAGATGCGTATGCATCTTGAAGCCATTGACGTCGATCTCTGGTATGTTGTCAAGAACGGCGTTCCCAAGGCCGGTGAAGGTGTTACTCTTGCTAATGTCAAGAAGTTCATCCAACTGGACTCAACTGCCAAGAACATCATCTGTGGTCATCTGACCAAAGGGTAGTATGGTCATGTGAGTGCTCTGGAAACTACGAAGCTAGTCTAGGACTGGCTCTCCAAGGTCAACGAAGGCGTCTCAACACAGAGAGATTCAAGGATCAGTGTTCTTTGCAATCTCTTCAACCGCTTCAAGAGAAATGACAATGAGAATGTCCAGCTCACATTTGATCGCCTCACTGATATCACCAATGAGCTTCATGCACTTGGCGCCACTGAGATCACCAAGCACAAAATCGTCAAGACACTTCTGAGATCTCTTGACAGCTCATTTGACACCCTGACCCTGATGATTCAAGAGCGCCCTGACTTCAAGACTCTCAATCCGTCTGGCATACTTGAGAGGCTCAACACACATGAGTTCCAGCTATCTGAGAAAAGATATATCTATGGTCCCAACTATGGCCGCACTCGCGCTTTGAAGGCAAAGGTTGTCTCCTCATCTAAAGAAGAACCTAACTGTAGTTCTGGGGATCCTGGAGATATTGTAAAGGAGCTTGCTATGGTTGTGAAGAAGTTCCAGAAGTTTGCCAAGAAGAAAGACTTCAGAAAATATTAAAGATCCAGTTCAAGAAATGATGAAGCTTCCTCTTGTGATCACAATAAGAGCACCTGCCACAAGTGCAAGAAACCTGGTCACTACATTTCTGAGTGTCCACATTGGGACAATGAGACAAATAAGAAGAAGAAGAGTAAGGAATGTGATTCTGATGACAAGAAGAAGAAATCCTCAAAGTCTTCTTCCAAGTCTTCATCAAAGTCTTCATCACACAAGAAGAGCTCATCAAGCAAGGCCCATGCATTTGTTGGCAAGGAGATGGATTCAGAGGAGGAGTCTGCATCTGCGGAGGCAGAGGTGGAATCTGAAGAGGAATTTGATTCTGGAGTAGCAAGCCTGGCTCTAGCTTCTGTGTATGTCACCAAGTCCATCTTCAACACTGAAGACAATGGCCTCGTCACCAACGCTGATGTCAAGGATGAGGATGACTCTGCTCCCACCTACTACTTCATGGCACGTGGTGCCAAGGTAAACTCACGCGGTGCTTACTTTCAAACATCAAGTGAAGATGACTCTGAATGTGAATCTAAACCTAGCTATAGAACACTTGCTAAAATTGCAACTGAACAACAGAATGCCATGGAACATATTCAAAAGTTGTTAGACAAAAGCAATGACCTGTTGGACACGGAAATGACCCGAACTCAATCCTTAATTAAAGACATTAAAAATCTTCATGTTAAGTACGAGGAACTTGAAAGTCATCATGAAACGCTCTCAACTTCTCATGAAAAACTCTCCTATGATTATCTTCAAAGGAAGCAAGAGCTTGAGAAATTGAGATCGGCTCATGAAGATCTTCAAAAGGAGAACAAGTGACTTCGCGCTCAATAGACTAGTTCCGCTCAGGAAGGATTTGAACCACCATGTCTAAAATTTCTTGAGCGTGATAATGCTATCTCTGTTGCTGAATGTTCAACTTCTGCTACTATTGCAATATCTTCAACTTCTAATGTGGTAATAACCCCTCTGCTGAGGATACCACTACTATTGCTGATGAGAATGCCAGATTGAAGTCATTGCTTGAGACAGGAATGTACAAAAGTCTCAAGGGGCATCAGACACTATGTGATGTCCTTAAAAAGCAGATTCTGAACCGAAACCCTAGGAAAGAGGGTGTTGGGTTCGAGAGGAAAATGTATGTTGATGGTTCTTACTGGATGCCTGAGCAGTACCCCAAAACCACATGGGTTGCTGCTAAGGAACCTTTAGTGGACCCATCTACCTTATCTGGCTTCACTAGTGCTAACCCAATTATCATTGATGAATACTTTGATGCAAACTATAAACTGTTCAGGAATCAGAATGGTGAAGTGTTTGCCAGGTATATTGGTACTAACTGAAGGAATGGACCACCTTTTAAGAAGATCTGGGTACCCAAGAGTTGTCTTGAAAGTCTTCCCGTGAATGTCATCATGATACCACCCGGGAAGAAGAAGACAAATCGCGGACCAAAGGCTTCATATGGTCCAAAGGCTTCATACAGATAGAGGACTCACCTGAGTCACCCTAACGCCAATGTTTTGCAGGGAAACCATACTCAGACTTTTGAATATGAGCATGTTTCGTCAAACCGCTATGTTCATACGTCTAAGAACTTTTCTGCTTATTCTTATGAGTATTATTCACCTCCTCCAAGGCTATTTGCTAGGGCTCCAAAGCCGAAGTTCTCAGATGCTGCACTTAGACTCATTGCTTCTAAGCCACTCCTGAAGATGTGGGTGGTTAAGAAAACTTAACTCTCTTTTGCAGGGAAAGGTCTCCAGCCGGAAATCAAAGGCGTCTGGTGCTTATGCTGGGGACCTTAAACATCTTGAGGGATGCAAGATAAAATGTCCAAATGGTCTTACTATGTATTTCGTCCCGGGATTCCTTGACAATCATCCTATTTATCCTAACCAAGATCTTAACTTTCATGTTCTGCTTGTTCGTCAATTTTTTCTGCTTCACAACTCTCTTGGTGAAGCCTATCCCCCAAATTGTACTGTAGGATATGACACCAAAGGCTTCAGAATGGATTATGGATAGTGGCTGCACCAACCACATGACTGGTGATAGAAGTCTTCTGATGGATTCAACACTATGCCCGTCTGATAAAAGTCACATCACATTTGCTGACACTCGTAAAAGCAAGGTATTGGGTCTTGGTAGAGTTGCAATCTCAAAGGATCAGCACATGGATAAAGTGATGCTTGTTGAATCCCTTGGTTTCAACTTAATGTCTGCCTCAATGCTTTGTGATTTGAACATGATTGTGATATTTGGGAAATATAATTGCCTTGTCCTTATGGAATCTGACAAGTCTCTAGTCATTGAAGGGTATCGAAAAGATGGTCTATATATGTTAGATTTCTCAGCAGGACCATAGTTGGCTGTATGTCTAGTTGGCTGTATGTCTTCTAGCAAAAGCTTCAGAGTGCTAGCTCGGCATCGAAGGCTAGGACATGCTGGCATGAGGAATTTGTACACTCTCGCGAAGAAGAAGCATGTCGTGGGCATAGAGGGCGTCAAGTTCAAGAAGAATCATTGATGTCTACTACGCAACCTTCTCCTTGTAGACATTGTTGGGCCTCCAAGTGCAGAGGTTCGTAGGACAGTAGAAAATTTCCCTCAAGTGGATGACCTAAGGTTTATCAATCGGTGGGAGGCGTAGGATGAAGATGGTCTCTCTCAAGCAACCCTGCAACCAAATAACAAAGAGTCTCTTGTGTCCCCAACACACCCAATACAATGGTAAATTGTATAGGTGCACTAGTTCGGCGAGGAGATGGTGATACAAGTGCAGTATGGATGGTAGATAAAGGTTTTTGTAATCTGAAAATATAAAAACAGCAAGGTAACAAGTAGTAAAAGTGAGCGTAAACGGTATTGCAATGCTAGGAAACAAGGCCTAATGTTCATACTTTCACTAGTGCAAGTTCTCTCAACAATAATAACATAATTGGATCATATAACTATCCCTCTACATGCAAAAAAGAGTCACTCCAAAGTCACTAATAGCGGAGAACAAATGAAGAGATTATTGTAGGGTACGAAACCACCTCAAAGTTATCCTTTCTGATCGATCTATTCAAAAGACCGTAGTAAAATAACATGAAGCTATTCATTCCGTTCGATCTATCATAGAGTTCGTACTAGAATAACACCTTAAGACACAAATCAACCAAAACCCTAATGTCACCTAGATACTCCAATGTCACCTCAAGTATCCATGGGCATGATTATACGATATGCATCACACAATCTCAGATTCATCTATTCAACCAACACAAAGTACTTCAAAGAGTGCCCCAAAGTTTCTACCGGAGAGTCAAGATGAAAATGTGTGCCAACCCCTATGCATAAGTTCACAATGTTACGGAACCCGTAAGTTGATCACCAAATATACATCAAGTATATCACGTGAATATCCCATTGTCACCACAGATAAGCACATGCAAGACATACATAAAGTGATCTAAAATCCTTAAAGACTCAATCCGATAAGATAACTTCAAAGGGAAAACTCAATTCATTACAAGAGAGTAGAGGGGGAGAAACATCATAAGGTCCAACTATAATAGCAAAGCTCGCGATACATCAAGATCGTGACGAATCAAGAACACAAGAGAGATAGGTCAAACACATAGCTACTGGTACATACCCTCAGCCCCGAGGGTGAACTACTCCCTCCTCATCATGGAGAGCGCTGGGATGATGAAGATGGCCACCGATGAGGGATCCCCCCTCCGGCAGGGCGCCGGAACAAGGTCCCGATTGGTTTTTGGTGGCTACAGAGGCTTGCGGCGGTGGAACTCCCGATCTATGGTATTTTCTGGAGGTTTCGGTATTTATAGGAATTTTAGGTGTTGGGAACAAGTCAGGGAGGTCTCTGGACTGTCCACGAGACAGGGGGGCGTGCCCAAGGGGGTGGGTGTCGGTGTCAAAACCGGCAGATCTCGGGTAGGGGGTCCCGATTTGGGCGTCTAAGGCTAATGGTAACAAGAGGCAAGGGACACGATGTTTTACCCAGGTTCGGGCCCTCTCGATGGAGGTAAAACCCTACTTCCTGCTTGATTGATCTTAATGATATGAGTATTACAAGAGTTGATCTACCACGAGATCGTAGAGGCTAAACCCTAGAAGCTAGCCTATGATGATTATGATTGTTCTATCTCTAAGGACTAAACCCTCCGGTTTATATAGACACCGGAGGGGGCTAGGGTTTACACAGAGTCGGTTACAAAGAAGGGAAATCTATTATCCCGATTGCCAAGCTTGTCTTCGACGCAAAGGAGAGTCCCATCCGGACACAGAATGAAGGATTGAGTCTTGTTTCTTCACGGTCCAACAGTCCGGCCAAAGTATATAGTCCGGCTGGTCGGATACCCCCTTATCCAGGACTCCCTCAGTAACCCCTGAACCAGGCTTCAATGACGATGAGTCCGGCGCGCAGTTTGTCTTCAGCATTGCAAGGCGGGTTCCATCTCCGAATACTCCAATGTATCTGTTGTAATGAACATTGTCCGGCTTCCCATCAATGTTGTACTCCTCGGCTTCTGTGCTTCAATAATGGCCATCTCCACGTGTCGAGCGAATACGAGGAGCCGGGGCATTTTTGCATTTGCCACCAGGGGGCTGCAGGCAAACCTTCTATATGAAGGGACGGGGATTCTCAGATCCAAACCTCACCTTCTTCCCTTGAGTGAGCATCCAATAGAGCGCGCCCAGAAAAAATATTCTGGCATGGCCGGTCGCCGCAGCTCCTCCTCTCGCTCCCTCAGCTCTAAGCTAGATGATTGGGAAGAATGTTCTGTTCCTCAAAACCGTTTAATAGAGTTGCAGACCCAAGGGTTTCTTCCGCCGGCGTTCATGGTCCCCGTCCGAGCCGGATTACCCACCTATAATGGCGGGGAGCAAGCGGAGAGATCTCCTAATCCATCCCTAGGGGAGCGAATATGCCTCATCCCACATCTGCTAAGAGGCATCGGGTTTCCAATCCACCCATTCCTTCGCGGGCTCCTGGAGTTCTACGGCCTCCAGTTGCACAACTTCACCCCTGCCTCCGTGCTGCATATCACAGGATACGTCGCCCTTTGTGAATTATTCCTAGGCTATGAGGCTCACTTCGGGTTATGGAAGAAGCTGTTCTGCCTCGTCCCTTGCAACCAGGGGGAATCCATATGTCAAGTGGGCGGAGCCGAAATATGGCGCGTCGCCTAGACCGGATACTTATCCGGCACTCCCAAGAGAAGGCACCTGAAAACTGGCCCTCGGAGTGGTTTTATGTTGATGACGTTTCCCTTCCGGATCCAGTCCGGACGGGTCTCCCTGAGTTCAATAACGCTCCATCGAAGGCACGCCGAAGTTGGCGCCCTCAGGGCCCCCAAGAGGAGGATACCAGAGAAGTACACTTCCTGATGAGCAGGATAAAGATACTGGCCAAATTAGGGCTGACAATAGTCGAGGTTATAGCAATATGCATAATGCGGGGGGTGCAGCCGCTTCAATATCGGGGGAAGCCCATGTGGCACTACAATGGGGAAGATGATGCCACCAGTTGTGGTCGTAAAGGTCCGGACTCCACCACTGCTCTGGCGAAAATACTGTCTGATTTGTACAAAGGGGAAGAAAAAGAATTCCTTCATATTAAACCACGGGATGGATTTTCCATGTACAACCCCCCAAGCTGGGTAAGTCATCACTCTTTCCCCTGCTCCATTTATTCTGGCGTCCTTCATCACGATTATTTACCTCGATATTTCTGAGTAGGAACTGAGGAGGGTCGTGGAAGGATTCAACAACCCCTCCCCGCAGCCAGAGGACCACAGAAGGGCCTTCGATCCAGGAATCGAAGAAGATTCGGATATTACTGTGGAGCTTGTCAACGGGACATTTTATCAAGCCAACTGCGATTGCGCCTCGATGGCTATTACCGCCGATTATCCTGGACTGCTACCTGCATCGCACGTAGGCAAGGTCGAAACCTTATCCTCTGAAGAGGATTCCTTTCTGATATCATGCCTTATGCATAAAATATTGTATTTTTATAGAGACGACCATCGGAGCGCGGCGCCGAGCCCTTGGGGGCTCGTCAGCAAAGGACGTCCGGGTCCGGCAGTCTTAAGAGGAAGGCGGTTAGGGCCGAAATGCCGTTACAGAGGTATGGTAAAAACCTGCTCTGTGATTATTGTGTTTGAAATGTAACAGCGTCCTTCGTGTTCTGGCAGAAAGAGGAGTCGCCGAACTATATCCGGAGATCCTGCCGATCACGCCTCCACCAGCCGGATTCCAGAGCTGGGCTCGAGAGAGGAGGCCAATGCGGGGCCGACGCTGAATTGTCCTCCGACAGAGGATGCGGATATGCTCTCCGCCACGAATTCCGACGTAGAGAGTGCCATGAATCATCGGCGCCGACGGGCCGTACTTCGCAATAGCATATTTTCCGAAGAGGCGTTTAATGCTTTCAATTCGGGAGACGCATACATCCGAGCTGCTCAAGGCGGGCTCGCCCGAGCGACGGACCAATATGCAAAAGATATATGGGTAAGGAAATCTGATAAGCATGTGTAGCAGTAGCCCCTGAGACTTGAAACAGTTGGACAATTGGTTTAAGGATCATTTTATGCACAGGTCCTTGTAGATAAGAATACCCAATTGTCTCAAGAGCTGGAGGAGTGCAAGACCCAGCTGAGGGTCGCGGTTGCCAAACTAGAGGAATCCCAGAAGGCCTCATCTGGTAACATTTGTCTCAATAGAGAAATTTTAAAGTAATATACCAGTTAGCAATTGGCTTGCTTCATAAGTCTAACAAAAAATTCTGCACACCCTCCGGGGACGAATCCGGAGATCGTAAAAGATAGCGAGTCGCATGTCCAAAGACGGTTGAGAGCTGGCGAGCGTGTGCTTACGCAGGTTAGGCGGGAGAAGAATAATCTCCAAGATGCCAATGTCCGGCTGGGCGTCGAATTATCAAATGTTCGAGCTCAGCTGGCGGACTCCGTGATGGAGAACAGAAGGCTTTGTCGCAGCATCTATAGTAAGTGCCTAAACGAACTACAGTACAGTTCGGCGAGGAAGTGTATTGAAAGAGTTTATATCTGTAGGTATGCTGACGGGCCGTCCTGAAGAGGAGATGCCCGCGTCCGCAGGTGATTTACTGCAATACCTCTCACAGCTGCACGAGCGAGTTCGGCAGGTGATGCAGGGTATTGCCCAGGCCTTGTGGCCATCCATTTCCCTGCCAAGAGGCATGGGGGAGCTCGTGGATATGCTCTAAGGAGCATGGCGACGCTTTCGATTGTGGAAGATGTCAGCCTGCCGACAAGGTGCAAGGGAAGCCTGGGCCATGGTGTAGACGCGCTACACCAAGCTTGACCCGAACCATATGCCCGAAGTCGGACCGGTGGGGCCAGATGAGTCTGGTGTATGACTAGGTAGCGTTAGCCGCGAAGTATTCCCAACAGGATTGCAAGCTAGATAGCCTGTTGGATGGTATAGAGGAAGAATATAGTCAGTCCAAGTGACTATGTAATTCAATGGACATATGTAGTCCCTAGCCATATTAAAAATCATTTGTCATGGCAGACCTTTCTGCTTCAGCCCCCGGATCCGGCAGTCCGGGGTGTATCCGAATACCCGCTCAGTTATGTAGAACCGGGGTATGCGTGGAACCAGGCGTAGGGGTCATAAGTGCTTGAACAGACAAGTACCCAACTAGTTATGTTATATTACATGGGTAGTAAGAAACATCTTCCAGGGAGAATAGTTCCGTTAGGGGTTCCTTTCCCTGGGTACGCATGCATCGATGTACATGTCCGAACTGCGAACGAAAATGCAGGATACAAAACTTCTGGGGATTCATGTTATAATAAACGAAAGAAACATCTTTTGTTCACCGACCGAATATTCCCTTAAGAACGCTAGCTTTCGGCTTCACCCAGTCTGAGGTACACATCCGGCTGAACCGGCAGTAACAATCGCAGAGGTGCTCCCCTTATGCCCTAGCCGAATTAACGGGAACGTAGGGCATAAACACAAGAGCCAGGCAACCCAGCATGTCCACATCTTATATCATATCGATGCATATAATGGTGAAGAAAAGGCACATATGGAAAGAGAACACATATGTGATAGGCTAGAAGCCATGAAAATAATTATATTTAGCTTCGTATAGGAAGCCCCCAGGTATGGTTTACACACATAGTGTGGCCGGAGTCATCCGAGCATCCACACTGTATTGAGAACTTTGTGTGAAGAAGGAAAAAGGGTGAGAAAGGAAAAAAAGGGAAGGAGCATAATTAAAAGAGCGTGGGAAAGGACATGAACACTGGGTTTGGCGCTAGGCGTAGAATCTTCGGAGTCTGGCCGCGTTCCATGGGTTCGGCTCGAGTCTGTTATAGGATGCATTACGCAGTCGGTACGCTCCTCCGGTGAGAACTTTATCAATAATGAAGGGACCCTCCCACTTAGGTTTTAGCTTGTCCTTCTTCTTCTCCGGTAGGCGTAGAACGAGTTCGCCGATATTATAAGTTTTGGCCCGCACTTCTCTGCTTTGATACCGTCGAGCCTGCTGCTAATAGAATGCGGAACGGGCTTTTATGATGTTGCGCTCCTCCTTCAGGGCGTCTAGGTTGTCCTGCCGATCTAACTCGGCTTCCTTTTCTTTGTACATGCGCACGTGAGGTGAGTCGTGGATTATGTCGCAGGGTTGTACTGCTTCTGCACTGTACACCATAAAAAATGGTGTGTATCCGGTGGTGTGATTCAGCGTGGTCCGCAGCCCCCAGAGTACAGAGTCGAGCTCCTCAACCTAGTGTGTGTCCGATTCTGTCAAGGACCGCACTAGTCTGGGTTTGAGGCCGCTCATGATGAGACCGTTTGCACGTTCGACCTGGCCGTTTGTTTGGGGGTGGTAGACGGAGGCGTAATCGAGCTTAATACCCATGTTTCTGCACCAAGTTTTCACTTCATCGGCTATGAAGTTTGAGCCATTATCAGTGATGATGCTGTGGGGGACGCTGTAGCGGTGTACAACCCCTGATATGAAATCTATCACAGGTCCGGATTCGGCCGTTTTAACTGGTTTGGCTTCTATCCATTTGGTGAACTTGTCCACCATGACCAATAAGTATTTTTTCTTATGGCTTCCCCCTTTAAGGGGTCCGACCATATCCAGCCCCCAAACCACGAAGGGCCAAGTAATGGGGATTGTTTGGAGAGTGGTAGGGGGCATATGGCTCTGATTGGCAAAGAGCTGGCAACCGACGCAGTGTTGGACAAGGTCCTGTGCATCTGCTCGGGCTGTTGGCCAATAAAAACCTGTACGGAAGGCCTTGCTGACAAGTGCCCGAGCCGCAGCGTGGTGCCTGCCGAGTCCGGCATGGATTTCAGCCAAGAGTTGTTGCCCTTCCTCTTCGGAGATGCATCTTTGGAGCACTCCAGTCGCACTCTTCTTATAGAGTTCTCCCTCATGGACTTTGTAGGCCTTGGAGCGCCGCACAATACAATGTGCTCCATTTTGGTCCTCGGGAAGCTCCTGCCTATTTAGGTAGGCCAAGAAAGGCTCAGTCCACGAGGCGATTACAGCCATGATTTCATGGGACGAAGGTGTTATTTCGGTGGTGGAGCCTCCGATTACGTCAGATGGTTCGGAATTTGGGTTGTATTCGGATCCGGGCTAGTGTTGCCGGACTCCCCCTCCCATACCATGGATGGTTTGAAGAGTTTTTCCAGGAATATGTTGGGTGGGATAGGGTCGCGTTTAGCGCCAATGCGGGCGAGGATATCCGCCGCTTGATTGTTTTCTCGAGCCACATGGTGGAATTCGAGCCCCTCGAACCGAGCTGACATTTTGAGGACGGCATTACGGTAGGCCGCCATTTTCAGACCCTTGGCATCAAAATCTCTATTTATTTTTGATATTGCAAGGTTTGAATCCCCACGCACCTCAGGCGTTGAATGCCCATAGAGACTGCCATCCGAAGACCCTGCAACAGAGCCTCGTATTCGGTTGTGTTGTTGGAGTCTGTGTATAATATTTGGAGTACGTATTGGACCGTGTCTCCAGTGGGGGAAGTCAGGACTACACCTGCTCCCAATCCGACCAGCATTTTAGAGCCATCGAAGTGCATGATCCAATTAGAGTACGCGTCGTACTCTTTAGGGAGTTTGGCTTCTGTCCATTTGGCAACAAAGTCAGCCACTACTTGCGACTTAATGGCCCGCCGTGGTTTGTATGTTATGTCGAACGGAAGGAGCTTGATGGCCCATTTAGCAATCTGTCCCGTAGCGTCACGGTTGTTTATTATGTTGTTGAGTGGTACTTCGGAGGCCACCGTAATTGAACACTCCTGGAAGTAGTGTCGTAGCTTCCGGGATGCCATGAAGACCGCGTATGCTATCTTTCGGTAGCGTGGGTATCGGGATTTGCATGGGATGAGGACCGTGGACACGTAATATACCGTCTTTTGGAGCGGGAATTTGTATCCATCTGCTTCTCGTTCGACGACGAGCATTGCGCTTACAACTTGATGTGTTGCAGCTATGTACAATAGCATAGGTTCGCCAATATTTGGCGCTGTCAGGACTGGATTACTGGCCAATAAGGTCTTTATTTCATCCAGTCCGGTCGCGGCTGCATCCATCGACACGAAGTGTTCGGTGCGTCGAAGAAGGCGGTAAAGGGGTAGTGCCTTTTCTCCTAATCGGGAGATAAAGCGGCTTAAGGCAGCCACGCATCCAGCTAGTTTCTGGATATGCTTGAGGTCTATTGGGATAGCCAACTGCGATAGAGCCCGGATTTTTGCCAGATTTGCTTCAATTCCTCTATTGGAAACAATGAAGCCGCAACTTCCCGGAAGGTACGCCAAAAACACATTTTTCCGGGTTTAGCTTTATGTCGTATGTTTGAAGGTTATCGAACGTAAGCCTCAAGTCATCTATTAGGTTTTGACGTGTCTTGTTTTTATGACCATGTCGTCCACATATGCCTCCACTGTTTTGCCGATTTGCTTCTCCAGGCATGTTTGGATCATGCGTTGATAGGTTGCGCCGGCATTTTTAAGCCCGAAAGGCATAGTGTTGAAGCAGAAAGGACCATATGGCGTTATGAAGGCCGTTGCGGCTTGGTCAGACTCTGCCATCTTTATTTGATGGTATCCGGAGTATGCGTCGAGGAAACATAGTGAATCGTGTCCTGCGGTGGCGTCGATGATTTGGTCAATGCGAGGGAGGGGGAAGGGATCCTTGGGGCAAGCTTTGTTGAGGTCGTTGAAATCGACACATAGGCGCTAGGATTTGTCCTTCTTTGGTACCATTACCAGATTTGCCAGCCAATCCGGATGCTTGATATGTCTGATGAATCCGGTCTCAAGTAGCTTGGCTAGCTCTTCTCCTATGGCTTGCCGTTTAGGCTCTGAGAAGCGCCTAAGAGTCTGTTTGACTGTCTTGTATCCTTTCAGTATATTGAGGCTGTGTTCGGCCAGCCTGCGTGGGATGCCTGGCATGTCCGAAGGATGCCAGGCAAAAATGTCCCAATTCTCGCGTAGGAAGTCTCGTAGTGCTGCGTCATTATGGGGCTCAACTGTGTCCTGATGGAAGTTATCTTCGTGGGGTCCGTTGGATGGACCTGGAGTTTGACTATCTCATCTGCGGGTTTAAATGAGGTGGACTTGGGTCGTTTGTCGAGTATCACGTCGTCCCTGTCCACTGTGGCGCGCAACATTGTTAGTTCTTCGACCACTAGGGCTTCGGATAATGCTTCGAGGGCTAGTGCTACAGTTTTATTTTTAGCATGGAGTGCGACGTCCAGATCACTGTCTAGAGTGATGATTCCGTTGGGTCCGGGCATTTTAAGCTTCATGTACCCGTAATGGGGTATAGCTTGAAAACTTGTGAATGCGTCCCGCCCTAAAAGGGTGTGGTATCCTGTGCTGAAAGGAGCCACTTGGAATGTGATTTCTTCGGACCGGTAATTCTCCGGGGTGCCGAATACCACATCGAGTGTGTTTTTTCCCGCACACCGTGCCTCCCGACTAGGGATGATTCCCCTGAAGGTTGTGCTGCTTTGCTCAATGCGGATTTTATCAATTTCCATCTTGTTGAGTGTTTCTTCATAGATCAAGTTTAATCCGCTTCCGCCGTCCATGAGTACTTTAGTGAGCCGAAAGTCGTCCACGATTGGGCTAAGGACCAAAGCGGCTGGTGCCCGGACTGTCTGGAATTGGGGTTCGTCACTGGCGCTGAAAGTTATAGCAGTGTCGTTCCACGGATTTATTTTTGCCACGTGGCACATTTCAGCGAAATTCCGATGAGCTCGTTTGCGCCTATTATTTGAGGCGAAAGTCCCGAAGACTGTAAGTACCGCATTGTTGTCTTCGGCGGGATGTTGCTCTGCTTTACGGCTTACAAGAAGATCCTCGCCGCTTTTTGCTACCTGCCGAAGTATCCAGCATGCTCTAAGGCTATGCGTTGGCATAGTGTCCGACGTGCTGTGAATTTTGCATGGCCCATTGAGCCATTCTTCCAATACGGTTCCACGTCCTGCAGTGGGCTTTGGTTTCTTGGGAATTTGATCGGGTAACTTACGAGAGTTTGCCCGTTTAGCTCGGACAAAGGTTTTATTGAGAGCCGGATTATCCCAGAATTCTATTTGGGTTTTCCAGGCGCTTTCCACCGCACAGTACTTCTGTACTATGGCTGCTAAGTCAGCGAAGTGTACTATGTCACGGCAACTTATAGCATTAAGGATCCCTTTGTTCGTGCAGTTTTTGCAGAAAAGTGAGATTGCGTCTTCCTCACAGCAGTCCTTGACCCTGTTTAGCACAAGGAGGAATCTGGCCCAGTAACGATGTACAGTCTCTTGGGGCTCTTGTCTGATATGGGAGAGACGGTTTAAGTCTAGGTGGGTGGGTGTAGCTGAATCTGGATTCTAATCCGATCTAACGCCCAGGGGCAGAGGAGCTTCCGGGCTTGATAACTCGGGATCCGGGGTGCTGCCCGATTTTTTCGGCCCGATACCCGATTCTAAGTCTGGGGTCTGGGTCCTGTCCTCCCGCGAGCGGGTATATGGCTCAGAGAGCTCGGTAATCTGGACATAATTCGTCCTCAAAGTAGAGGGATAATCCATGTGTGGCTCTTCCACTACCGCTATCTCGTGGGTGACCGGTGGGGATTTAATATCCCTTTGGTCAGGTTTAAGCCCAATCCGATCATAGTCTGTAGCGACTCCCAAAGCGGCGATGCGATCCAAGTGCTCATTGAGGAAGGAGAGCTCCATTGGATCCATCTGTTCGGCGAGTTCTGAGTTGACGTGGAGGCCATTTTTGATGACCCGAGAGGTCATCATCGGTGATGAGGCCAATCGAGCGGCCATGATGAAGCCGCCTAGTCGGGGTACCAACGGTGTGTCCGGTGCCCTGTGAAAACAGTCATGGCCGCCCTACCTGGCACGACCCCGTCCCGAGAGAGTGCACCAACAACTCTCCCATCACTAGTAATGCGGGCTCCAAGCTAGTATCGGTCTAAGTAATCAATAATGCCCTTTCCCATATAAGGGTAGAGTGGATGCGCATGTAAGGTTGGAATAACGGTCGCAACTTAAACCAATCCGTTTTGAAGACAACACACACTTGCCTCGGTACACCACTTCGTCATCAAGTGCTACCCAACTCATCATCTCCCCCGGGCATAAGTGGCACCCGGTGGGGTTTTCGAAAAGTCTTTTTTTTTAAATGCTTTGCCTCCATCACCATGCATATTCCCGTCCCTTTTTGCATAGCACTACTTTAGCATCCTATCTACTCCCACCGTCATAACCCCCATAAGAAGGTAGGGTTATGCACAATGCAAGTATCAACGAGGAAGTACGGTGGCAACCATCAAAGTGGATACCACCTCATCATGATTCCATTGCAACAACAATATGGTGCTATATGACATGCATAAAAAGGTTTCATAGACATGGTCAAAGGGCTGCTTGACTGTTTTAACAAAGTCTTCGAGGTCTTCAAATATCTCTGGTCCAACTCCGAGCATTTCGTCTACTTCGTCAACTATCGTCGAAAGCAACCATAATAAGCAACACAACAAGGCAGGAAATAAAAGTGCTCTAAAAATATGAAGTTGACTTTTATTGGATACCTCTGGTCATATGAGGAATGACCAAAGTGATTTCATTGGAAGTGGATCAATGGATATTTCTAAACATTTCGATATGATGGAATCAAGGGGTTTATGGATTTGCAAGAGGTGTACAGAAATATATTTTTGAAAAATTAGCAAAGGCACCCATTTAACAAAGGATGATTTTAGAAGCATCTAGGAATTGGTTTCACTCGATTTGGAGTTGAGATAATTTTTCCTATGAATTTGCAAACTTGGCTATATATAAAGAAATAGACCATTAATTGAGGTGACACAGAAAGTATTAGTAAAAATGTTCAAAAACAAAGTTTTGAACTTATAGACATATAGGATTTTGAATCATGGAATTTGGATCAAAAATGGGCTCTCTGTGATTTTCTAAAGTTTATCACAGAAACAGGAAAAATAGGATGTGATAAATATGTGTGAAGGAAATGCTTTTGGAAAAATGTGCAAATAGCACCATGTGATAGGGAATGATTTTAGGAACTACTAGAAATTTGAATCATCAAATTTGGAGTTAATTTGAATTATTTATGGATTTTAGAAACTCACTGGAAAAGAATAAAAAGAAATATAAGGCATTACCCTTATCCTGCGCACCGGCGAGAGATAGCCGTGGGCCGGCCCAGCGGCTCGGCCACGCGGACGACAGGCGACGTCGAAGGTGTATTTCGCCCGGCCCGTCTCCACTTGCCAGCGTGGCCCGGTGGCTGGGCCACTGACGAGCGGGGCCCGCCTGTAGGTCATCGTCTTCGTCTTCCTCCCGTGCGCTCGCCTAGCTGAGGGAGCAGAGAGCCCCGACGATGACTGCCGGTGCTACGGAGCACCTCCGGCGATGCTCTGGCTATGGATGAGCTCGGCGTCGAGCGCCGCATCCATTCGTGTATGCCACGTCTGCCGGGGATGGTCGAGGCGACGACGGCTTGGATGCCGGCGGACGGTGGCGTCGGGCGAGATTGGGCACGGCGCTACGGTGCGTCCTCGGACGAGGGAAAGAGCGTGGGAGCCCCGCCTTGCTCAGGGGAGCCTGCTGGTGGAGAGAGGAGAGGGAGAAGAGCTCGGGCTCGGCTGAATTTAGGTGGAGGCCGGCGGCGGCTCTCCGGCCATGGAGGGCTATGGAGGGCACGGGGAGAGGAGTGAGTTGGTCCAGGGGGTCTCTGGGAGGGAGAGAGAGGCAAAGGAGTAGAGAGGAGGCTCGGGGGTGGCCTTAAATAGAAGGGGGCGAGGTGCACAGCGGGGTCGTGCACCGGCAAGGTCGTAGCCATCGCTACGGGCCTCGGGAGAAGAGGGCGTGGTGTCTGGGGTGTTCCTGGACGTCGACTACGTCGGGAGAGATAGAGAGAGGGAGTGGGGAGAGGTCAGAGGCGCGCGCGTGTGAGCCGTGCCATTGGCGCGCTCGGGCGGCCGGTGTTTGCTAGCGCGGAGGCACGGGGAGGAGGAGAGAGGAAGGGGACAGCACCGTGGCGTGTTGCGAACGTCGAGGCACCTCGACTGGCGCAAGGGGGAGGCTCGAGGTGGTCGGGGGACGTGGCGTCAACGGTCGGGAGCACGCTGACGTGCTCCAGAGCGCGCAAATGGCCGGCACCCACGGCTTTTCCTCGTGTCGTCACGCGCCACTTGAGTCTGGCAGCTGTAGAGGGAGTAAACAATGTGACAATGGCATTGGATGCCCTGGGGATCCACTGGAGTGAGGAGGGAGGTTGAGAGAGAGAGAAATGGTGCTGTCCAGAGAGGGAAAAAGAGCTTTTCACCCCCATAATCATGGCTCCTCGGTCAGGGAAAGATGCAGGGGTTAGGGGAGGACCAGATGATGCTGTGGGAGAAAGCTTAGCTCATGGAGATTAGTGGAAATGGCCAAAACATGCATTTTAAATTTCTGCCAGAAGGTGTTTGATGGTAGTTTGGGCAAACAAATGGATTCCAAATGATATGAAGATTAACTGGATCAAGTGTCATATAGAAATGGGGTTGATCACCAAGTTGGAGCTCATTTGGAGGAAGTTGACAATGCAACTTTGGTAAACCCTAGAAATCAGCAGAAATGGACTTTCCAAGATTTAGTCATGCAAATATGTTCTCCTTGATGCACCACTTGGTGTAGTGTCATCATTTTAGGTTATGAACATGTCCACAAAAGTTGAGATCAAAAGGAGAAAGTTTCCAATGTAGAGTTGTTCAAATTTGGTTCTAGACAGGAGGGGTTTTGGGGCACTTTGATCAATATAACATTTTCTCCAACTTGTGCCACTTGGTCTAGATGAATAATAAGAACATTTGAGCATGTTCACAAGGTTTGAGAACATTTGGAAATGTTTGGCAATGTAAAGTTGCTCAAACTTCAAAATAGACAGAAATGGTTTTGAGGGGATTTGATGATGTTATGTTGTTCTCCAAGTCATGAGACTTAGCAAGATTATCTAATATGTCATATGTGACATGCTAGAATTTTCTTGGAATTTTTGGAGAATATTTCCTTTGTAAATATTTCAAAAGCTTGAAATATCCAGAAAGGGTTTTTGAGTGATTTAACCAATATTTTGAACATGACCATGTGTTGAAACTCTTATATATGGACAATATATGTCCACTGAGTTTCCCTAGGTTTTTGTCAAATATTTTTGAAACAATAAAAATAATTTTAACCTATTAAAGACCATTTCTGGCCTTGAGAAAAAGCCTTTAAATAAAATAAGAAAATAATTTCTAAAATTATATTTTTGGGGTTTATGGATGTCCTATATCTAATAGGAGTCAAATATATTTTTGGAAATATTTTTACTGCCCTTAATTAAGTACTTGCAGTGCAAATCTCAATTTAGGGGTTTTTGGAAAACTAATTTTTGAAAATACTATTTGGCCAAATTATTTTTGGAAGAAATTATTTTTATGTCCTATACACATGGCATGATCATTGGGAAATGTTTTTGGATCAAGGAGAAGGAGTATAAGAGTTGGAGGATTTATTTGATTTTTAGAGCAATTGCAAACAGCAGACAAAAATCAAATCAAGCAAAGTCCAAAACACACAAAAGTTTTTGTCAAACCACATTTTATCATGATTTATCATCTTAAGTGTTGTGCCATGAAAATAAGGGTGTGACACCCTCTTTGATGTTGATATTCTGAATAACTTCATCGACGAGTGGTTCGACAACTAGGACATCAATATTGATGATCTTTAGCTCCCTGTGGACATCAATGTCACCTTCCATGGCACCATTGCTGGTGAATTGGCCTTAGCTCAGAAGATTGTTGATCTTAAAAACAAGATTGATTATGAGAAGGCTCACTTCAAGAACAACATGGCCAAGCTCAGCGTGGAAGATGTTCAAATCTTCAAGAAGATGTTGCATGACCTCAAGGAGGAGTTCCACAAGAAGCACATTGAAGCAAAAGGCGCACGCGAGCGCATGAAGTATCTTGCTCAGAAATGCATTCAAGCCCACAATGAAGCTGAGAAGCGAAAAGCTCTTAGGCGCCCTGGCATCGATCCCAGGATGGCTGCCAAAAAGAAGAAGCCTGCTGAGACCCAAACTGCACCAAGGCAAGAAGAACCTCGCATTGTCTTCCCGGCCAGTATGATAGGCTCGAAGCCTAAGGTCCCTTCAGCAACTTCAGAGCTGGAGAAAACAAGGGTAGCTGAAGCCGAAGCGAAGAAGCGCAAGAACAAGGACGCATCTGATGATGCCCCTTCCAAAAAGAAGTTGAAGACTAAGGAAACTAAGTCTTCAAGGAAAGATTGTGCTACGGCTTCTCAGCCACTCATTGTTGAACCCATCTCAGTTGCTCCTCCTGCTGCCACAAATCAAGAACGACGCGTTGTGCTCCACCAACCTGCTTCCACAAAGGCTCATGAAGAAGAACAAGTTCCAGTTGTTAACCCCAACACAGCTGAAGACATTGGTCATGAAGACAATGTTTTTGATGATGAAGTCCTTCCTCAACTCGAACATCAGTTGGTATCATCTCCCGCTCCAACGAGCAGCGAATACATCAGCATTTGTCGTCCATTGACGTCAATTGCTCAAGATGATTCATGGGCTAAGCGCCCGCAAGAAGAAACACATGTTCATGATGAAACACCCCGCACTCCACCAGCGCAAGTCACCAACCTAGTGGTGAATGATGACAACTACATGGAGACCACTCCATTGCCAAAGGCGTCGCCCGTGTTCCAACGGCTTCGCAAAGGTCTCAAGCCATCGGTCTCCATGTCAACCATCCCAGAAGAATATTCACAACAATCTAGTTCAGTGGCACGTCAAGTGTTCCTTGAAGAGAATCCTTCTGTGACGGTTCCAGAGTCTGAAGCCAAAGCTACTGAAGACATTCCGGCTACATCAGTCGATGAAGAAGAAGAAAAAAGAAGAGAAGAGAGAGTTTCCACACCCCCTGCCCCAGATCACGTCATTCTCAAGGAGAATGTGATTGTGCAAGACCCTCCAATCGTTGACCATATGAGGTTGAGAACAATGAGGCTGCCACAAATACTGCTGAAGCCAATGACCTATCTTGGATGAAGATCATGTGGAGACAGAAGCTAATGTTGTGCCTGAAGCTAATGTGAATCCTGAAGCTTCTGTGACGCCGGTCCCCACAGACGGCACTGTTCCTCCCCCAAGGCCTCCCACGATGGAAACGGTTTACAACCGTGATGGGGAGTTGCTCACAGCTTGCTGGCCAATCCTAGTTCCTCCCACTGGTCCCGGACCACAATATGATTATCATGTGCAACAGCGACCACAAGTACAGAAGCCTAAGCCAAGACTTCCAAGGCTTCCCGGTGCTGCTACATCACCAGGATTTTTTAGTGTCAACAGCTTTAGAGCACACATTACCTTCTTTAACAGTGACAAGAATCCATACTCGAAGCCAAAGATCTCTTCAAATCGCTGCTGGAGCCATCAACATCGCAACTATTACTCATGCGTCCTCTACAATCAAGAGAGAATCTTTCCTCAGATGTGTCTTGATTGTGAAGCTATTGCTGGGCTCCCCTGCCTTGAAGAAGCTCTGGACTGCTTTCGGGATGCTGGCCTTCTGGAATTTGTCACACCCAAAGAGCACTAGAATGAAGAGCTTCTGATGTAGTTCTATGCTAATCCTAACATTCGTGGCATGTGGCACCCCAGCTCAGAGAAACCGGAACGCCCCGTATTCCAGCCCAGAGATCGAGGAGAAGTCTCTGGAATATGGCACTGCTTGACATAGAACAAATCAGCTCTTATTACAAGAATACTAATACAAAGGTCTGATGTTACAAAGAAGCACATCAGCACGGCGACACTACGCCTGCGATACTACACTTCTCTATGCTAGCAACAGAACAACTCGTAGCAGCAGAATACTTCTAGCAGCGGAACAACGACGAAGGCGGTAAACTCCACTCCGCAGGGACTCTAGCTGGGACACGATCTAGCTTGCGCGCGCGGAAACCTTGATAGGCAATCAATCAAACAAGGCATCACTTGCAATCTGGCATGACACGCCAGGTCAGCACATTGAATGTACTTGCAAGCTCACAACAACAAAAAGCATCAAGGCAAAACAACAACATATTATTAAACAGGTTAATTAATTAACATCTACCATGATACAAAAGCAATTACTAAGCATGATATGAAACTACTACAATACTGATAAACCACCATCTCCAATCTCAGTATCCATCTCACTCTTGGCTAATTGGCCAAGCAATATACCATCTCGATCACCTAGTGATCAAAACAAAACGGTGATCGTTCACAGATCACAAACGGAACCACACTTGGTTCAACAAGTTACCTCGTAACCAAACAGTGATCATTCACGGATCACAAACGGATCATCCACATGATCACCTCATGACCACATCACAAACTGAATGATCATCCTCAAGATCATCCCCACATTATTAGCATTATCCCGCCAAGCTATTACAGCTCACAATATATCAACATATAAACCACCTATAAGTCATTCCGTCATGTGAGTGTTGATCGAACGGTGTGACCTAGTACGAACTTGTGCCCATAACTAAGGACGCGGCTATCGATAGATTAAACACACACACACACTATGCAGAGGTAGGGCACTTTACCCACACCATAGAATCCACGGCCTCGCACTCCCATTCGGGTGGACCAACGGCATTCCGACAAAATCGATCTACTGCCATGACACTCTCCCAGGCACTCTGACCAACACCCCCTTTTGGGTTCAGTCCTGGGTGACCCCGTGCCTACCAAAGGCACCAACAGCCACCGCCGTAGCAAAACAAAAACGGTCCCAAATGGGGACAAAAAGGCGCCTAACAACAACTACGGGCACACAAGGCTATGCCTGCTTACCGGGCCAGGGTACCGCACGCCCATAACCTTCCCTCGTTGGAGGCACCGGCGAGAGACACGATAATATACCGCATCAGGGCCTTCCCATAAAAGGCAAATGTGGTTGCACTGGAAAAAGCATGTTTCAGTGGCACCTGACCAACTTAATGACAGAATTTATCCCCAAAAATATAACTGTGCTATCAACCTATAATCCGATTCGTAGCAATATCCAACAAATACTCCAAGCATAATATCATCTTGCCAAAATACTCCGAGGACAGCATAACACTATTATCATGATGAAACCAAAAACAATCATCCTACTACTCCAATAACAATAACAATCTATCTAGCTAAGATCCACATGCAAATATCATCTCCAAAAATAATACTCCAAGCAACAACAACGGAACATCAACTATCATCATGATGAAAATATAAGATCAGATACCAACATGAAAATAATCATACCATAAGCCACTAATAATCCAGGGGCAACAAGCCACTCATCAACTGCAAGCATAACTCCTAGTAATCCAAACAATAGCATGGCCACAACAAGATCAGAAACAACTCCGAGGAAAATGCCATTCACAGGTCATAAGTAGCTAAAACAATATTTTAAACAAGTTCAAATAATTAAACCATGTCACTGCATTACAGTGATGCAAGTGGAGGGTGTGGCTTGCCTGGGAAAGATTGATTCATCGGGAGGAAGTGCGAGAAACTCGCGGAAAGAATCGTTGGAAAACGTTCTCTCTCGGAGGGGGATGAAGAAGGGCAGGGGAAAAATGGTCATTTTTAGAATGTCAAAACATGGTGAAAGTGGTTCCATCAGAACGGGCTCGACGAAACAAAGAAGTGGGCTTTGGATTCACCTGATTTGGAGCTACGGGTAAAAAGATATGAATGTTTTTCTGCCAGGGACCTATCTATAAAGAAATCATCACAAACAGGCCCTCGGCTGGAAAAATAGAAAGCACACTTTGCGGAAATATGCCTTCTCCTCTGGAAAACGTATTCCTCACTGCAACAGAGAGAAAATACGTTTCAGGAAAGGCAAACGCACTTTGGCTGAAGGAGAGGGAAAATACGCTTTCCAAAAGCGAAAACGTACTCACGGGTTTGCGCCTCCACTTAATCCAGTCTGTAGGGTGCGGGGCCAGGCCTAGTCCTGCTGACATGCAGGGCCCGCAGCCTGCTGACAGGGAGAGGGTCGTCTCCTTCTTCTCCTTGCTCACGCCCGCACCTGGCCGAGGCAGAGCCGGCCCCGACGAGGTTTGCCAGCGACTCCGGCCACCGTCGGCGGTGCCCGACCTACCCACGTGCTCAGGGCGACGAGGGCAACCCGTTCCAGGTAGCGCAGTCACAGGAGAGCTTGGGAACGGCAATGGCGAGGGCTGCAGCGGGTGGCAGCTCGGCCGGAGTTTGGGTCGAGGCCATGGTCTACCCGCCGTCGAACTGAGGGAAGGGAGAGGTGCGCTAGTGAATGGGTGGAGCTCTAGTGGTGGAATGGAGGAGGGAGGGAGCTCGGCTTGGCCGAATTTGAGAGGAGGGTTGCGGCAGCCGTGGCGAGCAATGGTCGCGAGGTGAGCCGCTCGAGCTCGGGGAAGAGGCTAGGCGGGGTTTTGGGAGAGTGTTGAGGTCGATGGGGTGCTCGGGAGAGGCTCAGGTGGCCTTATATAGGCAGAGGGGAGGAGGCCGAGCATGCATCGCCGCGGATGCGTGTCCGTCAATGCGGACACGTGTGCACGCACATGAGCTCGGGGTTAGGCGACGGGAGGGAACATGAGGGAGATCTCACGGGGAAGAGGCGGCCAACGGAGCACAGGGAGGAAGAAGACGGTGAGCTCCGAGCCAAGCCGCCAGTGTTCGCCCATGGGCGCGTGGCGGCTTGCGTCGGCGAGGAAGCGGACAGAGGGGGAGAGGGGTCCAGGGTAACGTTGACGACGAGGTGAAGCCAAGGGACATGCTCACGCGTGCGAAGACGACGAGTGGGGAGGGGACAAAGCAGAAACGGCGCCTTGGACGCGACCACTGCACACAGAGCGCATGCACAGGCACGCCATCATCATAGTCACCACGTGAACTCGGGCATTCAATGCTCTACAGCACCCAAAACGTTGTCTAGTGATGTCTACTACACAACCTTCTTCTGTAGACGTTGTTGGGCCTCCAAGTGCAGAGGTTTGTAGGACAGTAGCAAATTTCCCTCAAGTGGATGACCTAAGTTTATCAATCCGTGGGAGGCATAGGATGAAGATGGTCTGTCTCAAGCAACCCTGCAACCAAATAACAAAGAGTCTCTTGTGTCCCCAACACACCCAATACAATGGTAAATTGTATAGGTGCACTAGTTCGGCGAAGAGATGGTGATACAAGTGCAGTATGGATGGTAGATAAAGGTTTTTGTAATATGAAATTATAAAAACAGCAAGGTAACTAATGATAAAACTGAGCGTAAATGGTATTGCAATGCTAGGAAACAAGGCCTAGGGTTCATACTTTCACTAGAGCAAGTTCTCTCAACAATAATAACATAATTGGAACATATAACTGTCCCTCAACATGCAACAAAGAGTCACTCCAAAGCCACTAATAGCGGAGAACAAACGAAGAGATTATGGTAGGTACGAAACCACCTCAAAGTTATCCTTTCTGTTCTATCTACTCAAGAGTCCGTAGTAAAATAACATGAAGCTATTTTTCCGTTCAATCAATCATAGAGTTCATACTAGAATAACACCTTAAGACACAAATCATCCAAAACCCTAATGTCACCTAGATACTCCATTGTCACCTCAAGTATCCGTGGGCATGATTATACAATATGCATCACACAATCTCAGATTCATCTATTCAACCAACACAGAGAACTTCAAAGAGCGCCCCAAAGATTCTACCGGAGAGTCAAGATGAAAACGTGTGCCAACCCCTATTCATAGGTTCATGGGCAGAACCCGCAAGTTGATCACCAAAACATACATCAAGTGTTCTCAAATCCTTAAAGACTCAATCCGATAAGATAACTTCAAAGGGAAAACTCAATCCATCACAAGAGAGTAGAGGGGGAGAAACATCATAAGATCCAACTATAATAGCAAAGCTCGTGATACATCAAGATCGTATCACCTCAAGAACACGAGAGAGGGAGATCAAACACATAGCTACTGGTACATACCCTCAGCCCCGAGGGTGAACTACTCCCTCCTTGTCATGGAGAGCGACGAGATGATGAAGATGGCCACCGGTGATGGATTCCCCCTCCGGCAGGGTGCCGGAACGGGCTCCCGAGAGGTTTTTGGTGGCTACGGAGGCTTGCGGTGGCGGAACTCCCGATCTATTGTTCGCTTCAATGCTTTTAGGGTATATGGGAATAAATAGGTGAAAGAAGTCGATCGGGGGAGCCACGAGGGGCCCATGAGGGTGGAGGGCGTGCCCAGGGGGGTGGGCGCGCCCCCCTATCTCGTGGCCTCCTCGAAGCTTCCCTGGATTGCACTCTAAGTTCCCTGGATTGCTTCTGTTCCAAAAATAACTTTCCCGAAGGTTTCATTCCGTTTGGACTCCGTTTGATATTCCTTTTCTTCGAAACACTGAAATAGGCAAGAAAACAGCAATATGGGTTGGGCCTCCGGTTAATAGGTTAGTCCCAAAAATAATATAAATGTGTATAATAAAGCACATAAACATTCAAAACAAATAATAAAATAGCATGAATGCTTCATAAATTATAGATATGTTGGAGACGTATCAGAATCCCCAAGCTTAATTCCTGCTCGTCCTCGAGTAGGTAAATGATAAAAGAAAGAATTTATGAAGTGTGAATGCTAGAAGGTTCATAAGTTTGATCAATGATAATTTCAATCACCTTTTCTAGCATCATTATATGTCATAATAGTAGTTCATCTCAGAAAACTTCTCAAGATCAAGTAACAAGCTATTCACATGTTAAAGCATAGACCATAAGCTTTCTTGAAAACTAGCAAACTTCATTCTCAGTCTTCAAACAATTGCAATTCATCTTATTTTGAGGAAGGGTCTATGTCAGAGCTTTGATTTAGCAAACTCCACATACTCAACTATCATATAGTCTTCTACAATTGCTAACACTCACCCAATACTTATGGTTATGGAGTTTTAATCGGACACTGAGAAAGATAGGGGCTTATAATTTCGCCTCCCAATGTTTTCACCTTTGGGTGATGTCAACAGTAATAGTTCATGCTAACTTACATCCAATTGGATATATATATCAGGATCTTTCCAACACGAGGTGCTTGCCAAAGGATAAAATGAAAAAGGGAAAGGTGAAGATCACCTTGACTCTTGCATAGAGTAAAAGACATAAAGTAAAAGATTGGCCCCTTCGCAGAGGGAAGTAGAGGTTGTCATGTGCTTTTAGGGTTGGATGCACAAAATCTTAATGCAAAAGAATGTCACTTTATATTGCCACTTGTGATATGAACCTTTATTATGCAGTCCGTCGCTTTTATTACTTCCATATCACACGATCGTATAAAGCTTATTTTCTCCACACTAATAAGTCATACATATTTAGAGAGCAATTTTTATTGCTTGCAACATGACAACTTACTTGAAGGATCTTACTCAATCCATAGGTAGGTATGGTGGACTCTCATGGCAAAAACTGGGTTTAAGGATATTTGGAAACACAAGTAGTATCTCTACTTGGTGCAAGGAATTTTGGCTAGCATGAGGGGGAAAGGCAAGCTCAACATGTTTGAATGATCCATGACAATATACTTTAACTGAGATGTGAGAAAACATAACCCATGTTGTCTTCCTTGTCCAACCTCAACTCTTTAGCATGTCATACTTAATGAGTGCCCACAATTATAAAAGATGTCTAGGATAGTATATTTATATGTGAAATCTCTCTTCCTTCAATATTCTTTCATGAATTGTTCAAATGACCAATACAATGTTTGCTAACCTTCAATAAATTTACTACCTCTACTTCTTAGATGTGAAGTCATTACTCCCCATGGGATAAGCAAATGAAACATATATAATTTCGGATTTATGACATTCAAATCATTCAACCATTTACTCATAGGATATAAGTGAAGCATACGAGTAAATGACAAACTACTTCAAAAAGATATAAGTGAAGATCAATGAGTAGTTAAATAATTATGTAACTATGTGAAGACTCTCACTCATTTAAGAATTTCAGATCTTGGTACTTTATTCAAGCAGCAAGCAAAGCAAGATAAAATGATATTGCAAGGATAGCACAACTCATGTGAAGAAGCAAAAACTTAGGCTCAACCAATACTAACCGATAGTTGTTGAAGAAGAAAGGTGGGATGCCTAACGAGGCATCCCCAAGCTTAGATGCTTGAGACTTCTTGAAATATTATCTTGGGGTGCCTTGGGCATCCACAATCTTGAACTTTTGTGTCTCCTTAATTCCTCTCATATCATGGTTTCTCTTTTTCTCAAAAGCTTCATCCACACCAAACTCAACAAGAACTTGTGAGATAGGTTAGTATAAACCAATGCAAAACCTTTCATTTTTTACCGTAACAAATCACTAAAATTATTATTCAACATTGCATACTAAATGCCTCTACATATTAATACTCCTATCCTCAAATAGAATCATTAAACAAGCAAACATATGCAAACAATGCAACCATAACAGCAATCTGCCAAAACAGAATGCAAGATTCATCATACTTCCCTAACTCCAAACATTATGGAAAAAATACCTTACTGTAGAAGATTTGTCAGAGATCAATATGCAAAAAGTTTCAACATTATACCATTCTCTGACTTTCTCTAGGGAATTTTTGCAACAGCGGTAAACTTTCTGTTTTCAAACAGCAACATGTATACTAGCAAAATAAGCATGGTAAAGGCTATCCTTGACATTTTTATTGAAAATATAGATGCAAAACATTATTATAAATAACATCAAGCAAATACTAACAAAATAAAATGGTGCTCCAAGCAAAACACATATCATGTGGTGAATAAAAATATAGCTCCAAGTAAAGTTACCGATAGACGAAGACGAAAGAGGGGATGCCTTCCGAGGCATCCCCAAGCTTAGGCTCTTGGTTGTCCTTGAATATTACCTTGGGGTGCCTTCATCATCCCCAAGCTTAGGATCTTGCCACTCCTTATTCCATAGTCCATCGAATCTTTACCCAAAACTTGAAAACTTCACAACACAAAACTCAACAGAAAACTCGTAAGCTCCGTTAGTATAAGAAAATAAAACCACCACTTAGGTACTATAATGAACTCATTCTAAATTCATATAGGTGTAATATCTACTGTATTCTAACTTCTCTATGGTTCATACCCTCCGATACTACTCATAGATTCATCAAAATAAGCAAACAACACATAGAAAACAGAATCTGTCAAAAACAGAATAGTCTGTAGCAATCTGTATCAAACATATACTTCAGTAACTCCCAAAATCCTACCAAATTAGGAAGTCCTAAGAAATTTCTGTACCAATTTAGTTCAAAAAGAATCAGATCAAAATTACTTTTCTGTGAATTATCAAAACTAATTTACTGGGTGCAAAAGTTTCTGATTCTCAGCAGGATCAACACAACTATCGCCGTAAGCTATCCTAAAGGTCTTACTTGGAACTTTATTGAAACAAAAGCTACAAAACATGATTACTACAGTAGCATAATCATGTGGACACACAAAAACAGTAAGGGTAAATATTGGGTTGTCTCCCAACAAGCGTTTTTCTTTAATGCCTTTCTAGCTAGGCATGATGATGACAATGATGCTCACATAAAAGATAAGAATTGAAACATAATGGGAGCATCATGAAGCATATGACTAGCACATTGTCGGGGGTAGGGTGCGACATATGCCAAAGGATGGCTTATCATGGTGGGGGCGAGTAGAACGTCGCCGGTGCCTGGAAACGGAATGAGGCATAGACATGCACGCCGGCGAATCTTACCCAGCTTCGGGGCTCTCTGGGGAGATAACACCCCTACTACTGCTCTGCGGGGTCTCCGCATGGTCACTATGGCGAAAAGGTTACAAGGGTGCTCCTAGAGCTGTATCGGGGGGCAGGAGGGAGCTAGGCTGGTTCTCTCCTCCCTATCTATGTGTCTAACTCTATCAAAGGCCGAACCCTTTGCATGGGTGCCCTAGGGGGTATATATAGGCCTACCCCCCGGGGGTACAATAGTAATCTGACTGGGCATGGCCCCCAGCCGTCTGTCTCTCATGCCGCAGTCCTTCCTGCCGGCTTCTGGGGCCCGCCGACTGGTGGGTCCCGCAGACAGGCCGAACACTGTGTAGTACTCCCGATGACGCAGGCTTGGTCATGGGGTCGTGGCAACAGTGCCGCCGTCTGTCAGGTGATCACTGTCGCCACTCCCCGTCCAATCTGGTTTATGGCTCATGGGGCCCTGGCGGGGAGGCGGCCGACTCCGTGGAGGCCGACTCCCTCAGGGCCGTCTTCTGGCACTCTGCCGTCTCTGATTCACCCACTGACGGGTGGCCCTGTGATCTCTGGGCCGTACAGGCCGGCGTCGTGGGCACAGTGCATCACGCACTATGGCTGAGGTCAGGGGAGGCATGGCAACACTGCCGCGCCTCGCCGGAGATCTCCCGGCGATACGGCTCACTGTAGCCATGCCAACCCCTCGTAGGCAGGAAGGGACGGCCACGTCGGGGCCGGGCCCTGCATCGGTCTTCGTGAAAGGTCGCGGGCCGACTCCCATAGTCGGCACTTCTGGAGGTCGCAAGCCGGGAGTCGGCTTGCTTTAAAGTCGTCATCTGGGACTCGGCTTTTCGGGGGATCGCCCTCTGGGACTCGGCCTCTCCGAAGGTCGCCGGCTGGGACTCGGCCAGAGGGGCGCGGCCTGCCCTGATGTCTTGAAAGATCCTGGGTCCCGGGTCAGCCTACCCGTGGCCCATTACTCCGACAGTAGTCCCCGAAGCTGGTGAAGCCCTGCGGGCGCCGCCTTGTGGGGCTTCAACAGTTTCAATCTTCCCGGCGCCGTCTCTGAGACTCGGACGCTGTTTCTTTGGGCCGACTCGCCGAAGTCGGATTTGTTCAGCGAGGGGCCATTATTCGTAAGTCGCGGCGGGAAAACAGGCGGCGTATCGGCTACACTTCCCTGCCGCCATCGAGATGGTCCTATCTCGCGGCGCCACGTGGGGAGGATAGTCTGCCCACCCACGCGCGTGACGGGACGGGCCACCAGGTGGGGCCCGCCATTACCGCGCCTCGGCTTCCGAGCGGATCCGCTGCGGCCGCGGACGGTTGGCATCCCCACGTCATTACTGCGCGCAGTAACTTCGTGGGGTAAATCATGGGCGACGTGGGGCTTCGGGTGCAGTTAATCCCACGCCCGCCCCCTCAGATCCTCAGCCCGTGGGGTTATAAATAGGTGGGGAGGAGCGGGGCGGCACTGCACGCACACCCTCTCCCCCGCTCTCCTGCCTTCTCTTCTTCCTCCGCCGCAGGCCAACGCATCCTCTCTCGTCGGCGATGAGCTCTTCCTCCGTCGCGCCCCCCGCCTCGCGCTCCGGCGTGTGGGACGGCTCGGACGTGGAGGCGGAGCACATCGAGTTTCTCCGCCGGACCCGCCGTCTCCCGAGCGCGGACCTGGTGCACGCCCGTCCCGCGCCGGCGGGAGAGCTCCGGCCCGCGCCGGAGGAGGGCGAGCGGGTCATCTTCCGCTCGCACCTAATGCGCGGGCGGGGGCTGCCCGCGAGCGGGTTCTTCCGCTCGTTTCTGGAGTTCCGCAAGCTTCAGCCGCACCACCTCACCCCAAACACGGTGGTGCTTCTTTCCGCCTTCGCCACCCTGTGCGAAGGCTACCTCGATGTTCTCCCCACCCTCGAGCTGTGGGGGGAGTTTTTCTCTTCGAAGCTCGGTACTCAGGCCGCCGGCACGGCGGCTCAGTGCGGCACCTACATCGCGGTGCAGTGCTCAACGGCCGACAACCCTTTCCCTCCCATCTCGTTGGTGAAGTCGGTGAAGATGTGGCAAAAATCTTACTTCTACGTGAAGAACATCTCCACCGACGGCGACTGGGTCAACTTGCTGCCCTTCGACCCCGAGCCTCTGACTGGCAGGCTTGCCAGTTGGTCCCACCGGTCCAAGTCATTGTCCCCCTCCGGAGCCGGCGCTGTGGCGCGACTCCGAGTTCTGCTGCAGTCGGAGGGCCTTGTCGGCTCCGATCTTCTGGCCGCCTTCGTGGCGCGCCGAGTCCTCCCACTCCAGGGCCGGCCTCACCTCATCTGTCAGATGAGCGGCCGCCATGATCCGAGCCGGCTGAGCACCAAGGAAATGCCCCGCGGGGAGGTGGTGAACTTGGTGAACCACATCGCGCACTGCGAGTTCACGGAGAACTGGCAGTTCGGCAAGGAGCCGTACTCGCGCGACAACCCCCCTCCAATGGTAAGTCGCATCCTTCTGTAGCTTGATCCTCTTTGCAGCCGACTCCGGCCTCTAATCATCGTCGTTGGTTTCTTCTGGGCAGAATCCCCTCACGGTGCCCGCAGCCGGCGCCATGAGAGAGCCCCGTGACTACGTCCCAGATCGCGAGGACAGTGATGTCGACAACCCCGACTTGGGGGGGGGCGGCGCTGGAGGCCGATGCCGAAGGCGGCGGAGTGGCGGCGGACGGCGGCCTCAGGCCGTCGGCCACCTTCGCTGACTGGCCCGAGGATGACGCCGACGTGGAAGTCGTCCCGCACCGCCAGCCGAAGGCCGGCCCCTTCGGCCAAGTCGGCGCGAAGAGGCGTCACGCCGGGCCGAGCGCACCCGGCGGCAAACAGAAGAAGTTCAAGGGGGCGGCCGCCGCGACCAAGCGGGAGGAGGCGGCCGCGAAGGCCAACCGCTTCCGAAGGGAAGTGAGAAGGCCGCCGCTAGTTTCCTCATAAGTCCTTTTTCACTCTTTTGTTTTCTTTGCTGGATCTTATCCGAGTCTTCCTTGATTTTTCCCTCCGGTCTTCTCCAGAGCTCCCCTCTCCCTTGAGAGAGCCGCCGTCCCCTCTGTCATGGGGTCGGTAGAGACATCTGCCAACACCCGGCGGGTCGATCCCGCCGCCGACCTTCGGGAGGCGACGGAACGGAATGCGCGGGAGAAGCGCGATGAAGAGGAGGCCGACCGCCTGGAGAAGGCGGAGGCTGAGAAGGCAGCCGCCAATGCCCAGAGGAGACTGGAGGAGGCCGAGACTGCCGCCGCGACGAAACGGCACGCTGAGGAGGTCGCGCGTCGCCGATCGGCGATGCTCGTCTCTCCATTGTCGTCGGCGCCGCCGGCTCCGGAGTTCACGGGGCAGACCGGAGAGGTCGGCACCGAGAACCCTCTCACGGAGGAGGGCGGCGATGCTTCAGGCTCGGACACCCACGTGCCGCCTCCGCCACCGTCTGGGAGGCCGCACGGCAAGCAGCCGGTGGGCCAGCAGGATCCACCGACCACGGACGACGCCGAGGCACGGCTGCTTCTTCAAGTCGCCATGCCGGCGCGCCGCCGGCTTGAGAGGACGAGCTCGGCGCCGCGAGCTCGGGAGACTGGCACGGCTAGCTCGGCGAGTCTGGACATCGAGGCCTCCAGTGCCGCGCCCACTGGCTGGTTGCGCGAAGGCGGCACTGGCCCGCTGAACCAGGCCCTCCTGGACGTCCAGGCAAAGCTGCGTGCGGAAAGCGACGCCCTTCAAGTCAGCACCAGAGCGCATCTGGCCGTGAGGACATCCGTCCAAGTAAGCTTCCTTCTCTTTTTTAATTCTTGTCTTTCTCTGTGGGGGCGCGCCAGCGCACCCACTGGGTGTAGTCCCCGAGTTCCGGGCCGACTGCTGAGCAGGCGGTTCGGAACTCCTCCTGGCGAGCTCCGAACTCTAACTTTTTCCTTTGCCGGCTTTTTGTAGGAATATCATAACCTCCGCGCCGCTGTCTTCAACCGCAACGTCGAGGAGCTGAATAAGCGGACCGCCGACCTGACGAAAAGCCGAGGTGAGTTGTTTCTTCCTTCTTCGCGGGGGCGCGCTGGCGCACCCGCGGGCTGTAGTCCCCGAGATTCAGGCCGACTGCTGAGCAGTCGGCCCGAATCTCCCTGGCGATCTACTTTCCTTCTTCTCCGCGGGGGCGTGCTGGCGCGCCCGCGGGCTGTAGTCCCCGAGATTCGGGCCGACTGCTGAGCAGTCGGGCCGGATCTCCCCGGCGATCTACCTTACTGATGACTTTCTTGTTTTCCTCTTCGCTCTTCAGGCGCCAACGCCGCCCTCCAGGAGCAGCTGGGCGAGGCCAACACTGCTCGTTGTGCCAAGGAGGAGGAGTGCGACAGGCTCGCCAAGGAGCGCAATCTGCTGGCGACGCAGCTCGCCGAGGAGAAGGAGTTGCTCCGGAAGGCGCAGGACGACGCCAAGTTGCGGGAGGATGCCCTCATGGCCGAGTTCGAGGTCGAACGCTCCGCCTGGACTGATCGGGAGGCGATGCTGACCTCCAGCTACCACGAGCTCGAGGACATCGTCGACGGTAAGTCTTTTTCTCTTCTTTGGTCTTCCGACTCTGTGTCGGGCTGATTTCTGATTTCCCGACTATCTTCTTTTCTGCCTTGGCAGACTTCTTTCCCGGCCATTCACAAGCCGTCCCTCTGGCCATCGAGGCGGCTCGGGAGGCGCGAAGGGCGAAGGGGGAGGTGATTCCCGCCAACGCCCCCCGAACCATCGACGAGCAGCTTCTGAGCATCGGGGCTCGTCTTCGTCCTGCTCATCGGCTGTTGCGCCGTCTTCAGTGTGTCGGTGCCCAAGTGGTTGCCGCCCTGTGGTCGGACGTGCCGGCTCTTTGCACCGCCAGTCGGACTACCGACTGGCTGGAGGTCGCCGCCGGCCGCCTTGAGGCTTGGAAGGGCTCCTCGGCCCGGGCCGGAGCACGCCGGGCCTTGGAGTTTGTCAAGGCGTGGTATCCGGGGCTGGACCTGGACCGCCTGGCCGCATTCTGGTCAGAAGCCCAGGCCGAGCTGGAGGCCGTAGAAGGCGCCCTTGTCGAGCGCGCGGCGGCCATCGCCGAGTACACGGACACCAGCGTCTTCGTGCCCGAGCGGACTGAAGGCGGCGAGGAGGCACCGCCAGACTGGTTCAGGATGAACCCGGAGTACGAGGAAGACTCGGCGGAGGTGATCGACTCCAGCGCCGAGGAGGAGGACGAGTCGGAGGACGGAGGCGAGGAGGAGGCGCCAGAAGACGAAGCAGGCGGCCAGCCTCAGCCCGATCGTGCCTCCAGCAACGAGCCGCGCAGGGACAAGGCGACCGCCGCCGGAGGCGACCAGGCTGAGACCGCCCAGCCGACTGCCCCGGCCTCCGACACCGCCGTCACCTCCGATCCTCCGGCCCCGGAGGCCGCCTCCTAGGCTGCTTCTGTTTATCTGTCTTCATTAATCTTTTTGAAAGACTTGTTAGATTCGAACAATTCCACCCTCGGGGTGTATCCTGAATTTTTATTCGGAGATTCGGCCGAGGGCCTATGTAAATATTTATCTAATTTCCGCCTTTCCTTGCTTATTGCTCCTTGGACTTTTTCCTTTTGCCGCCTTCCTTTAGTTGCCGCCTTGCCGGCTGGGCAGCCGCTCCGCGGACTGTCACCAGGTCAAGTGCTTGGCTACTTCAGGAAGGCAAGTACTTAGCCATTTAGAGTTTCTCCAGCAAGTCGGCTAGAAAGCGACAGGCCGACTATTCGAGAGTCGGCTGTCCATGATAAAAGTCGAGACAGCAAGCCGTCTGCTCATGAGTCGGCTCGGTGGGGGGAGGCTGGTAGCCGGCTTGGGCTATGCGTAAGCTTTTAGGTCCTTAGCCATTTTTCATGCGTGCGCTCGTTCTTGCTTGTCCCCTGCCTACCGACAGTCGCTCTGCGAGCTGCGGCTTTTGACAGGAGACGGCTTGAGCGCAACACATTACTTGTCTGACCGCAGGAAGCATTTCATAGCGCAAGACGGCGAGTCCCCGGGCCGACTAGTCGGACCCGGTGCCAGACAGTATGATAAAAAGGAGCAGCATATTCGGAAGCGTAGTTCTTATCATACAGATAATCAAAAAGGCAGTCCTCGAGCTCGTCCTGGGGGGCCTAAGGTCTTAGTACTTTAATACAAAGAGGGTAGTGCGATACATACTGCATCAACTATAAAATCTTCGAAGAAGATTTGCGTTCCATGGGCGCTCTGTTTCTTTGCCGGAGTCGTCCCTCTTGCGCGCTCGAGGCTTCTGAGCATCGATCAGATAGTAGGCGTCGTTCCCTAGCACCTTGCTGATGATGAAGGGACCTTCCCAAGGCGCCGACAACTTGTGCTGGCCAGCTGTTCTCTGAATCAGCCGGAGCACAAGGTCTCCCTCTTGGAACGATCTTGGCTTGACCTTGCGGTTGTAGTATCGGCGCAGACTCTGCTGGTAGATGCCGGACCTACTGAGTGCCAACAGTCGGCCCTCTTCCAGCAGATCGACACCGTCTTGGCGTGCTTCTTCGGCTTCCTCTTCGGTGTACATGGAGACTCGCGGAGAGTCAAACTCTATATCCGTCGGGATGACAGCTTCGGCACCGTAGACGAGGAAGAAAGGCGTGAAGCCGGTTAACTTGTTTGGGGTTGTGCGCAGACTCCAGAGGACGGCAGGCAGCTCTTTGACCCAACAGCCGGCCGACCGCTCAAGTGGTTCGACCAATCAAGGCTTGATGCCAGACAGGATGAGGCCGTTGGTTTGTTCCACCTGGCCGTTTGACTGCGGATGGGCAACGGACGCTAAGTCCAGTCGGATGCCCTGCGTCGCGCAGAAACGAGCCAAGGCGCCCTTGGCAAAGTTTGTGCCGTTGTCGATGATGATGCTGTGCGGTATGCCGTACCGCACCGTGATGTCGGCAATGAAGGTTACTGCAGTCGGCCCGTTCAACTTCTTGATGGGCTTTGCTTCCACCCACTTGGTGAACTAGTCCACCGCGACAAGCAGATGAGTTAGGCTGCCTCGGGCCGTCTTGAATGGTCCTACCATGTCCAGGCCCCAAACTGCGAAGGGCCAGGCAATGGGGATTGTCTTCAGCGCGGAAGCCGGCTGAAGGGGCTTGGAGCGGAACATCTGACACCCCTTGCATTTTTGGACTAGTTCTTTAGCTTCTTCCAGGGCAGTCGGCCAAAAGAAACCGTGCCGAAAGGCTTTGGCCACGAGTGCCCTCGAAGCCGCATGGTGGCCGCACTCGCCCTGATGGATGTCTCTGAGGATCGCTTGGCCTTGCTCTGATTCTACGCAGCGCTGGTAGACACCAGTGACACTGCGCCTGACTAGCTCTCTGTTGACTATGGTGTATGCTGCTGCTCGGCGCTGCACTTGCCGAGCCAAGATCTCATCTGTTGGTAATTCTTTGCTCACTAGGAACTTGAGGATGGGCTGTGCCCATGAAGGTGCTGCTATCTCTTCAACTGCTACCACAGCGACTTGGACAAGGGCGGCTGGGCTGGGAGGCGGCGGGTTGGAGTCTGCGGCCATTTGCTGAATTGGCGGAATCTCTG
Source organism: Triticum timopheevii (assembly GCA_963921465.1). Taxonomy (NCBI): domain Eukaryota; kingdom Viridiplantae; phylum Streptophyta; class Magnoliopsida; order Poales; family Poaceae; genus Triticum; species Triticum timopheevii. The sequence continues at coordinate 355,991,437 of OY997264.1, forward strand.
GGCCGGCTGGCGTAGTCCCCGGGCCGGGCTCTGAAGTCCCCGGGCCGACTGGCGCAGTCCCCGGGCTAGGCTCTGAAGTCCCCGGGCCGACTGGCGCAGTCCCCGGGCTGGGCTCTGAAGTCCCCGGGCCGACTGGCGCAGTCCCCGGGCTGGGCTCTGAAGTCCCTGGGCCGACTGGCGCAGTCCCCGGGCTGGTTCCAACTGTAGCTTTCTTGAGGTCGCCTTCTGGCAGAGCTGGCACGAAGATGGAGTCTGATTCTGGTGAAGGCTTGATAGACGGCTTGAGGAGGCGCTGAAGGGCGACGCCAGAAGGTATCGCTTGGCGAGTGGATCCGACTCGTGCCAAGGCATCTGCTTGATCGTTGTCATTTCTTGGCACGTGAAGGAATTCGCACCCCTCGAAATATCCACTGAGTTGCTACACCAGGAAGCGGTAGCTCGCCATGTTTGCGTCTTTGGTGTCCTAGTCGCCGGATGATTGCTGAACCACCAAGTCGGAGTCGCCATAGCACAGAATGCGGCGGATGCCGAGTTCTTTGGCAAGCCGGAGCCCATGAATGAGCGCCTCATATTCGGCGACGTTGTTGGAGGCGGTGAAGTGGATCTGCAGCACGTATTTGAGCTTATCGCCCTTCGGGGAGGTGAGGACGACGCCGGCTCCAAGGCCGGTGCGCATCTTGGAGTCGTCGAAATGCATCCGCCAATGAGTGGAATCGGGCGCTGGCGGTAGGTACTGGGTCTCGGCCCAGTCGACGAGGAAGTCGGCCAGCGCCTGCGACTTGATGGCGGTGCGGGGCTGGTAGTAGATGGTGTAAGGGGCTAGATCTATGGCCCATTTGGCCAGTCGGCCGGAGGCGTCTCGGCTTCCAATGATCTCGGCGAGTGGAGCAGTGCAAACCATAGTGATTGGATGCTCTTGAAAGTAGGGCTTCAGCTTCTTGGCGGCAAAATGCACGCCGTAAGACATCTTCTGATAGTGAGGGTAGTTTTGCTTGGAGGTCGACAGTACCTCGCTCAGGTAATATACCGGTCTCTCGACTGGGAGTGTGTTGCCTTCCTCCTTGCGCTCGACTATGATGACTGTGCTGACTACTCGGCTGGTGGCGGCGATGTACAAGAGCATGGGCTCTTTGGGAGTCGGAGCCGCCAACACGGGGGGAGTAGTCAACATCTTCTTCAGTTGGAGAAATGCTTCATCTGCCTTGTGGTTCCACTCAAAAAAGGTGGTCTTCTTCATCAGTTGATACAAGGGCAGAGCTTTCTCGCCCAGCCGGCTGATAAATCGGCTGATGGACGCCAAGCAGCCGGTGAACTTCTGCACATCCAACAATCGGCCTGGTACCTCCATTCTCTCAATGGCCTTGATCTTCACGGGGTTGCACTCTATGCCGCGTTCGGAGACCAGGAAGCCAAGGAGCTGGCCGGCTGGGACTCCGAAAACGCACTTCTCGGGGTTGAGCTTGATCCGGAATCGGCGCAGATTTTCAAAGGTCGCTTTGAGGTCTTCCAGCAGCGTCCCACGCTTTTCTGTCTTCACCACCACATCATCCACATAGACGTGGGCGTTCCGGCCGAGTTGCTTGAGGAGGCACTTCTGCATGCAACGCTGAAAGGTGGCACCGGCATTCCTTAAGACGAACGTCATTGTCAGGTAACAGAAGGCCCCAAACGGCGTGATGAATGCGGTCTTCAGTCTGTCTGCTGGATTCAGCTTGATCTGGTGGTATCCTGAGTATGCGTCTAGGAAACTCAAAAGCTCGCATCCGGCTGTGGAGTCTATCACCTGATCAATCCTTGGCAGAGCAAACAGGTCCTTCGGGCAGGCTTTGTTGAGGCTTGTGTAGTCGATGCACATCCGCCACTGCTTGTTTTTCTTCAGTACCAACACAGGGTTTGCTGGCCACTCTGGAAAAAACACTTCCATGATGAAACCGGCTGCCAGGAGCCGGGCTATGTCTTCTCCAACAACTCTTCTTTTCTCTTCTGACAGGCGGCGCAAGGGCTGTCTGACGGGCTTCATATCTGGCCTGACGTGTAGCTTGTGCTCGGCGAATTCCGTCGGTACACCCGGCATGTCCTTGGGGGACCATGCAAAGATGTCCCGATTCTCATGGAGGAAATCGACGAGCTCGCCTTCCTATTTGCTGTCAAGGCCTGTGCCTACGACAGCGTATCTCTCTGGGTGCTCTGGGTCCAAGGGTATCTTCTTGGTTTCTTTGGCCGGCTTGAATGATCCTTCTACCTCCGACTCCTTGGGGTCGGGCGACATTTTTGGCTGCTTTTTGGCCATCGCCACGACTCGGTCAAGTAGCCGTTTCTCGGCTGTGATCACCAAGGACTCGGCTAGCCGACTGCTCTCGGCCGCGCAAGCGGATGATTTCTTGTAGTCGCCGGCAATGGTCAGAATCCCCTTGGAACTCGGCATCTTCATCTTGAGGTAGGCGTAGTGTGGAACCGCCATGAACTTGGCCAAAGCAGGCCGGCCAAGCAGAGAGTGGTACGGGCTCACCAGGTCCACCACTTCGAACCAGACCGGCTCTCGGCGGAAGTGATCTTTGTCCCCGAAGAGGATGTCTATCAGGATCTTGCCGATTGGTGAGCAGGAGAGGCCGGGTACAATTCCATGGAACACGGTGCAGCTGCTCTGCAGCTGCCTTCGCCTGATTCCGAGCTTCTCCATGGTGTCTTTGTATAGAATGTTTATGCTGCTGCCTCCGTCTATCAGGACCCGCGAGAAACGAGCGGCCCGCCTATCAGTGGCCAAGGTCGCGCCTAAGACAAGGGCGTAAGAGCCCGGACTCGGCATCACCTCTGGGTGATCCGCCCGACTCCAACTGATAGGCCTCTCGGACCAATGCATGAACTCTGGAGCATCCGTTGCTACTGTGTTTACTTCTTGCTGCTGTTGGCGCCTGCTGCGCCGGTCATCTGCCACACTAGTGAATACTACGTAGGCTCCATGCTCTTCGGGGAACTCGTCTTGTACTGCACCGACTGGCCGAGCCGCAGGCTGCTGGGGCGACGGCGGAGGCGGCGGCCCTGCAGGCGGCGGAGGAGTGAGGCCGTCTCCCTTGGCAATTCTGGCGAGCCAGTGGCAGTTTCTGGTGGTGTGGTTCGACGGCTTCATGCCGCTCTGGAACTTGCAAGGACCATCCAAAGTTTGCTCATAGGAGAAAGCCGGCAACCAATTGGACTTGCCGCCTTTCTGCCGCTTGGCCGGAGGCTGCCCCTCCGGCTGCTGATCTTCTACTGCTGCGACCTGCCGACTGCTGGAAGTCGGCTGTGGGGCCTTGCGCTTGTTGTCGTTTTGTTGCTGTCGCCGACTGGCGTCTCCAGCCGGGGTTCCGGGAGCCTGGGGAGTCACCTTGCCAGCCGCGTTGACTTGAATCTCTGTCTTCATAGAAGAGTCGGCCGTGGCGTACTTATCCGCTATGACTAGCAGTTCGTCAAGGGTTTCTGGCTCGTCGCAGAGGAGCTTGTGCTTGAGAAGGGTGCCCTCTCGGCACCCGGCAGTGAAGTACTCGATAGCCTGCACCTCGTGCACGCCCTTGCAGGAGTTTCGGAGTTCGCCCCAGCGTGTGAGGTAGTCGCGCGTTGATTCTTCAGGGCCTTGCACACACAAGGAGAGCTGGCGCGGCTTGGGAGGTCGCTTGTACGTGCTGGTGAAGTTGCGAATGAAGGCTTCGGTGAAGTCGACCCAGCTATTGATGCTGCGGGGCTTCCGGCTGTTCAACCATGTCCGGGCCGTGCCCTGGAGCATGAGAGGAACATACTTCACGGCAACCCGCTTGTTGCCGTTTGCTATGTTGACGGCTGTGGAGTAGTCTATCAGCCAGTCCTCCGGCTTCACGGAGCCGGTGTACTTGGGCGTGTCTCGGGGGAGCGTGAACCCTTTGGGGAAGGGCTCGTCTCTGATGCGGGGCCCGTAGCAAGGCGGACCCAACTCATCTTCTTCTTCTAGCGCCAGGGATCGGTGGAGTCGGTCGATCCGATGACGGGCGTCATTCTCTCCGACTCCCTCTCGACGGCCAAGGCGACCTCCGAGAGTCGGATGCTCAACAGGTGGCGGAGAAACTCGCCGTTCTCTTCGGGGCGGGGGAGGCAGATAATCGTCCCGTCGTTCCACTGCTCTCGGGCGGCCGTCTTGGTCGCGCTCGATGGTGATATGAGTCCGACTGTGACTGACAGCCGGCTCCTTCTCTTTCCTTCCGCGGACTCTGCCAGTCGGCGTCCGGGAGGTCGCGCCTTGATCTCCGTGGGGAGGTAAGTCGTCGTTTGGCTGCTGCAGCGCATCTGCGCGGCCGCCGGCCGCGTTTTGCGTAACAACTGCATCGAGGAGCTGCTGGACTCGCTCCATCATCACACGGCGCTCTTCGCCCTCAAAGTTCTTCAGCTCGTCAGTCGCCGCTTGGGCGGCGCGGATATTCTCCGCTGGGGTGGCGTACACGGGGCGTTTCGCCCCGAGCAAGTCGGCGATGGATGCGCCATGCTGTCGGACCGCACCTAGGCGGCTCGGCCCAGTAGGAGCCGGCGAGCCGCCTACGGCGCGGTCCATCTCGCGCTGGTATGCTTCTGACAAGTGCCTCATGCTTGCCAACTTCTTGGCGCCTTCGATGATCTGAAGGCGGTGTGTTTCCAGCGTCTCGGCGTCCGCGTCCTCTGGAATGGGCGCAGTTAGGTCTTGCAGGACCGCTGGCAGCGGGTCCTGGGCTTCTTCGCCGGAGTGCTCGCCGTGGCTGATGACGAGCACCTCCGTGACGGCGCTTCCACCACTCTCCTCGTACGGAAGCGGCTCGTCGTAGACCACCACGTTGGTGGGGAAGATGTCAAGCAATACGGCGTCGGAGTCGACCAGCATCGGGTCGGAGGAGCCTACGGACTCCAAGTCTATGGCAGGCTCGCCGGCGACGTGGAGTTGGTTGAGGAGGCCCGCAAGAAGGTTCTCGGGGCCACCCGTGCCTGCGCCGGATGCAGGCTCGTCGGAGAGGCGTACCTCGCCGATAAGTTCGGCGAGGCCGCTCACAGCGCAGGCGGCTTCGGCGCCGCACAGCGTGTCGATGCAGACTCCATCTGGCGAGCCTGGCTGGCTGCGCTCGCCAGGGAGGAAAAGGGTTCCCGTCCAGAACAGATCTCCGGATGACGGTGCACCTCGCCCCACGGTGGGCGCCAAATGTCGGGGGTAGGGTGCGACATATGCCAAAGGATGGCTTATCATGGTGGGGGCGAGTAGAACGTCGCCGGTGCCTGGAAACGGAATGAGGCGTAGACATGCACGCCGGCGAATCTTACCCAGCTTTGGGGCTCTCCGGGGAGATAACACCCCTACTGCTGCTCTGCGGGGTCTCCGCATGGTCACTATGGCGAAAAGGTTACAAGGGTGCTCCTAGAGCTGTATCGGGGGGCAGGAGGGAGCTAGGCTGGTCCTCTCCTCCCTGTCTATGTGTCTAACTCTATCAAAGGCCGAACCCTTTGCATGGGTGCCCCGGGGGGGTTATATAGGCCTACCCCCCGGGGGTACAATAGTAATCTGACTGGGCGTGGCCCCCAGCCGTCTGTCTCTCATACCGTAGTCCTTCCTGCCGGCTTCTGGGGCCCGCCGACTGGTGGGTCCCGCGGACAGGCCAAACACTGTGCAGTACTCCCGATGACGCAGGCTTGGTCATGGGGTCGTGGCAACAGTGCTGCCGTCTGTCAGGTGATCACTGTCGCCACTCCCCGTCCAATCTGGTTTATGGCTCATGGGGCCCTGGCGGGGAGGCGGCCGACTCCGTGGAGGCCGACTCCCTTAGGGCCGTCTTCTGGCACTCTGCCATCTCTGATTAACCCACTGACGGGTGGCCCTGCGATCTCTGGGCCGTACAGGCCGGCGTCGTGGGCACAGTGCATCACGCACTGTGGCTGAGGTCAGGGGAGGCATGGCAACAGTGTCGCGCCTCGCCGGAGATCTCCCGGCGATACGGCTCACTGTAGCCATGCCAACCCCTCGTAGGCAGGAAGGGACGGCCACGTCGGGGCCGGGCCCTGCATCGGTCTTCGTGAAAGGTCGCGGGCCGACTCCCATAGTCGGCACTTCTGGAGGTCGCAGGCCGGGAGTCGGCTTGCTTTAAAGTCGTCGTCTGGGACTCGGCTTTTCGGGGGATCGCCCTCTGGGACTACGCCTCTCCGAAGGTCGCCGGCTGGGACTCGGCCAGAGGGGCGCGGCCTGCCCTGATGTCTTGAAAGATCCTGGGTCCCGGGTCAGCCTACCCGTGGCCCATTACTCCGAGACACATTTAAGCCTAACCCACTTCCTATGCATAGGGATATTTTGAGCAAACAACTTATGGGAACAAGAATCAACTAGCATAGGAAAGTAAAAGAAGCATAGCTTCAAGACTTTAAGCACATAGAGAGGAAACTTGATATTATTGCAATTCCTACAAGCAAATGTTCCTCCCTTGTAATAATTTTAAGTAGCATCATGAATAAATTCAACAATATAACCAACCCCTAAAGCATTCTTTTCATGATCTACTTGCATAGAAAATTTACTACTCTCCACATAAGCAAAATTCTTCTTATTCGGAATAGTGGGAGTATCATAAGAGACTAGAATACTATAAATTGTTTCCACTTTAAAAGAGTAATGTTCAGAAAAAGGGTAATCATAATCATGACAAGTTTTATAAATATAATCATCACTACTTTTTATAGCATAAGTTTCATCACAATAATCATCATAAGGAGCAACTTTGTTCTCATCATAATCGATTGAAACCACTTCCAAGATAGTGGAATCATCACTAAATAAAGTTGACACTCTTCCAAATCCTCTTTCATATTCATCACAAGAAGATTCAATATCCTCCAAAATAGTGGGATCACTACTTCCTAAAGTTGACACTCTTCCAAACCCACTTTCATCAATATAATCATCATAGGTAAGAGGCATGCTATCATCATGATAATTTTGCATATCAAAACTTGGGATGCTAAAAATATCATCTTCATTAAACATAGCATCCCCAAGCTTGGGACAAACATTAATTGCAGCAAATATATTCTCAAATATTTCATCCTCATCAAACATAGCTTCCGCAAGCTTTTGACTTTTCATATCATAAGCACAATCACTCTCATCATTAATAGTATGGATATCACCAATAGTATAGCAATTATCATCATAACAATGAGTAGTAGGAGCAACATCATTTGAGAGAGATACCTTTTTACCTTTGTTCCTCCTTCTTTTCTTTTTCTTCTTCACATTATGTGTGGGTTCAACCTTCTTCTTTGAGCTCCTTATTGATGAGATTGGTTGAATAGAAAGCTCCTCCTCGTTACCTGATTCATGATAAGAAATAATAGGAGGATAATGGGAAGTCTCTTCCCTTTCATTAGTATTCTCTTCATATTCTATTTGCTTTCTTTTCTTTATGTAATTGGCAATATAAGGATTTTCAATGCAATTCACAACACAAAACATATAAATCTCCTCTAGATCATTATCAAGGAAATTCTCAAGATTAAATTCTGGAATATGCTTAGTTGCACATTTCAATTCTTCATAACCCAAAAGAAAACTAAGTTCATTATGATGTGCTAGGGAAATCAAGTCATCACAATTTTTGGACACGATTCGATCATGAAACAATTTGCATCGGAGATTTAAATGACCACGTTCATTGCAAAGTTCACAAGTACGGTAAAGATATCTTAAATTTTCAGCACTAACATTAAGCCTTTCTTGCAACCATTTAGTTTCTAAATGCTTATGCCTCTTGCAATATCTATTTTCCCTATTTGGTGTGTACTTGTAAACCCGATTCACTCCACAAAAATCGACATGCTTATAGGAGACATTTTCATCATAACTAGTACAATCATCATTAGTACTATGGATATTCAAAGAGTTCATACTAACAATATTGTAATCATGCTCATCATTCAAAGATTCAGTATCAAACATTCTATAGGCTTCCTCTTCTAGCACTTGAGCACAATTTTCCTTTCCATCATTCTCACGAAAGATATTAAAAAGATGAAGCGTATGAGGCAAACTCAATTCCATTTTTTTTGTAGTTTTCTTTTATAAACTAAACTAGTGATAAAACAAGAAACAACAATATTTGATTGCAAGATCTAAAGATATACCTTCAAGCACTCACCTCCCAGGCAACGGCGCCAGAAAAGAGCTTGATGTCTACTACACAACCTTCTTCTTGTAGACGTTGTTGGGCCTCCAGGTGCAGAGGTTTGTAGGACAGTAGCAAATTTCCCTCAAGTGGATGACCTAAGGTTTATCAATCCGTGGGAGGCGTAGGATGAAGATGGTCTCTCTCAAGCAACCCTGCAACCAAATAACAAAGAGTCTCTTGTGTCCCCAACACACCCAATACAATGGTAAATTGTATAGGTGCACTAGTTCGGCGAAGAGATGGTGATACAAGTGCAATATGGATGGTAGATAAAGGTTTTGTAATATGAAATTGTAAAAACAGCAAGGTAACTAATGATAAAAGTGAGCGTAAACGGTATTGCAATGCTAGGAAACAAGGCCTAGGGTTCATACTTTCACTAGAGCAAGTTCTCTCAACAATAATAACATAATTGGATCATATAACTATCCCTCAACATGCAACAAAGAGTCACTCCAAAGCCACTAAAGCGGAGAAAATGAAGAGATTATGGTAGGGTACGAAACCACCTCAAAGTTATCCTTTCTGTTCTATCTACTCAAGAGTCCGTAGTAAAATAACATGAAGCTATTCTTTCCATTCAATCTATCATAGAGCTCATACTAGAATAACACCTTAAGACACAAATCAACCAAAACCCTAATGTCACCTAGATACTCCATTGTTACCTCAAGTATCCGTGGGCATGATTATACGATATGCATCACACAATCTCAGATTCATCTATTCAACCAACACAAAGAACTTCAAAGAGTTCCCCAAAGATTCTACCGGAGAGTCAAGACGAAAACGTGTGCCAACCCCTATGCATAGGTTCATGGGTGGAACCCGCAAGTTGATCACCAAAACATACATCAAGTGGATCATGTGAGTATCCCATTGTCACCACAGATAAGCATGGCAAGACATACATCAAGTGTTCTCAAATCCTTAAAGACTCAATCCGATAAGATAACTTCAAAGGGAAAACTCAATCCATCACAAGAGAGTAGAGGGGGAGAAACATCATAAGATCCAACTATAATAGCAAAGCTCACGATACATCAAGATCATATCACCTCAAGAACACGAGAGAGAGAGAGAGATCAAACACATAGCTACTGGTACATACCCTCAGCCCCGAGGGTGAACTACTCCCTCCTCGTCATGGAGAACGCCGGGATGATGAAGATGGCCACCGGTGATGAATTGCCCCTCCGGCAGAGTGCCGGAATGGGCTCCCAAGAGGTTTTTGGTGTCTACAGAGGCTTGTGGCAGCGGAACTCCCGATCTATTGTTAGCTTCGATGTTTTTAGGGTATATGTGAATATATAGGCGAAAGAAGTCGGTCGGGGGAGCCACGAGGGTGGAGGGCGCGCCCGGGGGGTGGGCGCACCCCCCTATCTCGTGGCCTCCTTGAAGCTTCCCTGGCTTGCACTCCAAGTTCCCTGGATTGCTTTTGTTCCAAAAATAACTTTCCCGAAGGTTTCATTCCGTTTGGACTCTGTTTGATATTCCTTTTCTTCAAAACACTGAAATAGGCAAGAAAACAGCAATATGGGCTGGGCCTCCGGTTAATAGGTTAGTCCCAAAATAATATAAAAGTGTATAATAAAGCCCATAAACATTCAAAACAGATAATAAAATAGCATGAATGCTTCATAAATTATAGATACGTTGGAGACGTATCATCTAGCTTATAGTCATTCCAAGATAGAGCATTGATGAGGCCATGGCTGGATCTGGGGTGCTATGGTTAAATGGTAACTAAGCTCTGAAGTTTACTACATCAAACTTGGCAGAGCACTGCTGATCAACAGGAAACTGATTGGGTCAAATGGAGTTGTCTGGGAGGTTTAATTAAGGAAGAACTACAATCCTGGAGGTTTAGAGAAGAAATGGACCAATAATGACTAGGGTTGCTTTGTAAGTGCATATCTGGTCCAGAAACTTGTTTTGGATGATGCACTCACTTGGAGAAGCAACTTGGTCTAAGATTGGGCAAAGCTTGATTATTTGGACATATGAAGATGCTATAAAAAGCTCATACCATAAGAGCACGCTCATGCCAGTTTGCCTTGATGCACAGACTAGTCAGTTGGCTGCTGACCATCTACAATGTCAACTTACAGCCTTCCCGTGCACATACCTGGGGCTACCCCTCTCTCTCAATAAGATCACTCGCGGGCTGTTAATGCCGGTGATCCACAAGGTGGACAAACGGCTATCTGGCTAGCTCGCAACCTTTCTCTCTTGGGGGGGGGGGTCGCCTTACCTTGGTCAATGCTGTCTTGGCAGCGATTCCTAGCTACTTTATGGGCTGCTTTCTCTGGCCACAACAATCGATTGACAAGGTTGAACAAATTCTAAGGGGCTTTCTATGGCAGGGGAAAAATCAAGAAAAAGGAGGGCAATGTCTTGTCGCCTGGGAAAGGGTCACGATGCCAAAAGAACATGGCGGGCTGGGAGTGAGAGACATTGCAGCACACAACAGGGCCCTCATTTGCAAATTCACGGCGAAGATCTTGCAGCAACGCGATGTACCTTGCTATGACTGGTTTGCACACACATACTGTCATAAAGAGATCTCCTACTCTCCGCAGTATCAGGACACCGCCATCTGGAGGGGGTTTCGATCCAACATAAGTATGGTTATGGCAGCGACCAGATGCAATGTTGGTGATGGCCGGGGCACTGCTTTCTGGCATGACCACTGGATCGAATGTGGTCGTCTTTAGACATGTTTCCCCACCCTCTTCTCTTTCTCCACAACGCAGTGGTGCACAGTTGCTTCCCAGTTTAAGATGGACATTGGGTTATCCAGCTGCCCCAAACCTTTCCGCCACAGCAGCGCAGGAGCTTCAAGAGTTATCTATGATCCTGAGTAATATACAACTTTTCGAAGGAATGCCTGACTGCAGAGTGCCTCTCCTGGGAGACAAGACAGCCACCACTGCATACTTTTACAAGCTGCTCACCTTTCGGGGTATCTTCTGTCTGTCAGCCAAGTGCATCTGGGACAAGATCATACCACACAAACACCGTGTTTTTATGTGGATTGCCCTCCAGGACAGGCACAACACAAGAGACAATATGATCAGAAAACACTGGGACAGACTCGTATCACATAACGGATGTGATCTTTGCCCGGCTGCGGAAACCATGAACCACATTTTGCTGCGAAGCAAGCTAGCACAAGCACTATGGACAAAGCTAGGGTTGCAACACCTTGCATCATCCTGTTTGACAGCAAGCGACCTCATGGCCTCACAGCTGGCAAAGACTCGTCATGGCACCAAGTGGAATGTCCTCTTCACAGCATGCGCAGTTACCCTTTGGAACGCCAGGAATGATCAGGTTTTCAATGGTGCTACCTGGAATGAGAGGAAGCTATACAGCAGCGTCGCTGATCTCATCAGGTTGTGGAGCTTCCGAGCCAAAGTGCAGGATAGAAACAGCTTTTATGTATGGGCGAATGCACTTGCCCCTAGTTAGTTCCTAGAAAGAAAGCCTCTTCCCCCCATGGTTCTTCTTTGTCTACTTCTTCAGGTCTGGTGATGGCCTGCCACACAAGACGTGTGGTGTTAACATCACCTTCATGTAAATGACTACGGTCATTCGGGTATTCACCCGTTTTGAATGCATAAAAAGCTCATACCAAATGGGTTCACCAAAATGGTACTTGCTTCACAAACATCATTTTTGTCGAGAAACTTGGAATAATTTTGGTGATCAAATGGCTCATTGAATGATTCCAAATTGAGTGGATAGATGTTTTATGGGTATAATAACGATCTGGTAATTTATCAGGATTTTTGAAGCAATATAAAATACACTTGCTTCACAACCTTAAAATATTACCAGAATTAAAGATTTGCTCATGTGCTCAGATAGATGATTGGATGGAGCTGCAAATAGGTGGAGGGGGTTAATATGAGCACATTAATAAGTGTGCAAAAGTTTAACTCATTTGGATACTCTTAGCTAGTACTTCCTTCACAAAGCCTTCTGTCTGACAAAAACTTTGAAAATTCACTGAGGAAGATTGGCTAGGCAAATAAAGTTGAACTTGTGCATGAGGCAATTATTTGGACATATAAGCATGCCCAAAAAGTTTGGGAGCCACTAGAAAAAAATATAAATGACACTTCCTTCACAAAGTGCCATCAGGACAGGAAGGAAGAATAGTTATTGGGGAATTATTCTTGGACTAGGACAGAAACATTTAGGCATATTTGAGCAACATATGACCCAAAGGAATTATGAGAATTAATTGGGAATTTTTGGATGAACAGAAATATAGGTTGCTTCACAACCTAGGGCAGATATGACTATTCCTTTAATGAAAAAGGAATTTTCCCTAGAAAAGAATATTGGGATTTGGGCTAAGGAGTGAAGTGACAAGATCTTGGCAAGGTTTTGAGAATGATGAGCCACTTGGGAGGGGGAATGAGGATGATTTCCCAGGTGGCAAGGCCACAGAACCACTCCGAAAATCAAAACAGAGCAAAATCCAAATAAATCAACAGAAAAGGGCCAAAATCCAGGATGTTACAACTCTTACCCCCTTAAAGAAATCTCGTCCTTGAGATTCGGTTGCTCAGGGAACAAGTATGACTTGAGGACACCGTTTCCAACTCGGGTATCCTTTTTCCTTTATTTATTGTTCCCCCAAGCATTTCAGATGATCAACTTAGCTTGCTCTAGGGTGGCTTGCTTCACCTTTCCCCAAATTATGACGGGTCTTTGCTCATATACCAATTCCTCTTTATTGACGTTGATTCTCCATCTGCGGTGATGTCCAATGGATCTGAGCATAAATTTTTCTTTGGTCATGAAAACCATTTTACTTCTGCCATGAGGTTGCTTCAAATAAATGCAGGCCTTCTGGTTCCAATAAATGCTGAGAATCATGGCATTCTCCTGATGGGATCTGACTGCTCATAGGTGGTACTGATTTATCTTGATTTATTTCTTTGGCTTGAGCATGAGATATATACCAAAGATTCAACTGCCTTCTATCGTGAGCAATATAACGGTGTATGGAGTTATAGCTGTGGCATACCTCAAATATTTACATCTTGAGACTGGCCCGATAGGGGGCTGATAGACAAATGCTTTTCCTGATAGACTGACCGTGTACTTGGTTCCGTCGGTGAGTATACCGGGTCTGAGCTGATTGTTCAGCTTTTGATTTTTCTCATGTGGTCGATATACCCACCTGTGGTAATAGGCTGTGATATGCTTTAACACTACCTTTGCAGTCAAACCGTGGAGGTTGCAAAGACTTGGATCTGACAGAACATACGTGGATATTCCACACTAACCATTTTAAGCGGGTCAGTGGGATATGCAAATCCTTGTAAGTAGAGTAGGCCGCTGAGAGTATGCCTTCGTGGATCCATATGGGATTTTGGCCTCCAACTGACTTGGGTATCCGAACCCTGATGGTCGTGCAAAAATCATCATACCTTTGCCGTCAGTCTCACCCTTTAATGGTCATGATTTTCTTTGTTAGGATACCTTACTAAAATAACTTGGCCACATCTGTCCTTGATTCTTCGTATGACCATGGACGTGATTAGTGCAATATTTTTGACATTATTCCTTGTGCTTGTTTTCTAACCTGGGTCCACACACATACGACATATATTCGGGGTTTGTAGCTGTACGGAGCTCATTGTTGAGGCCAATCATACAAGAAGGTGACAAAGTTTTATGATATCTCCTTGTCAGTTGCGGGAATAATGACCTTGATGACAATTGTCAAGACTGTTGATTTTGTGATGTCATCTCCAGATCTTGTCGGTCCTTGTAATTCATGAGATGTATCTCTGCTCATCTTCCTTTGTCTGACTCGTGAAGTTGTGGGATCCTTACTTTCCTTAGGTATATCTGTTGGATCCTTGCCGCATCTCGTATGAGTGACTGATATGACTGGGGATGCATGATCACCATATATAAGAAAGATATGCCACCGAACACTCGATCCTTTTGGTAGGCATATGTTTTGACTGAATTTTACCTCTGACAAAATTATTGCAAGTCTGGTCCTTGAACTGCACTGTCATATACTGCCAACTCACTGTGTCATCTCTTGTAGCAATACTGAATACGACATGCGGTGTCGTGCTGAAGAAGGCAAGGTGTCATAGGTTGAAAGCTATCCGAGTAACTTGCATGTCCGAGGATACATTCTCACCATATATGTGGAAAGATATGTAACCGAACACTTGATTTCTGAAGAAGACATATGCCTTGACTGATTTGTGCTTCTGGCGAAAATGTTGAGAGTCTGATTCTTGAGAGGTACTGCCATACATTGGCAACTCATCATATAATCTTTGAGGATGGTGCAATATTGTGGTACTGACGCAGACTGGGTGGCTTACGAGAGAAGCCATCTGAGTAGCTTGCTGAGGAAGATTTGTTAACTTTTGCTCAAATCTTTTGTCTGGTTATCGTGCAGAAGAAGGAAATAGCTTACACACAAAGATTGGTCTGATTATTGTGCTGGAGAAGCCTGAGTTCTGTACTTGAGAAGCTTCTCCTTGGGTTTGCTTGTTGAAAAAAATTTCATTTCCGTCTGTTAGGAGCCTTTATTGAGGTGTCTTGCTGTGAAAGACTGGGTATCGTGGGCCGGAAATTATTCACATATCATGCTGAGGAAAATTGAGGAGCCTTGCATCATAAATTTCTTCTGATAGCATGTGGAAGAAGACTGAGTTTATTATATCCAAAACTTCATACTGATATGCAGACTGAAATGCATACACACGCCCATAATATTCTGAGGCTGATTATTTGCATCAGGAAAATGGTTTGACTGTCTTCCTTGAGCATATCACATTCTGACTTTATTTCGGATGATAACATATTTCAAGAATCATGCATTGTTGAGCCAAAACTTTGTATATGATCCATACCTCTATCTGGAAATATACTACGAGCTTGTACCTGACTTTTCTTGCTGCTGACTTGATCATTATTGTTGTGAGGATTTGGTACTGATGGGGACTTGATGCTGATAATCAATCCAAGACACCATTGGTATTGTGAGCAGATATTAATGCCATAATGCAGTTGACTGGGTAGACCATAATGTTTAGCTGAGCTTCTTCCAAATATTTGAAATCCTTGTTGCTTCTTCAAGTCCGGTGTTGGTGGATGAAAAACTCTTTATAGGGGAAAATAATGTAACACCAGGGCCCAAAAAGAAAGAAGCAAAAGAAAACTCAACTAAACAAAAGCACACAACAACAATCAATTCACACACAAACAATGTCACATATTACTGCTAGTCACACAATATGCATGCCTACTTAAGCACATAAATCTCGCGGGATCTCCGGTTCTACGATCTAGCTAGCATGCTGTGACGATGTGCACGGGGACGAATAAATGTGTTGAAGAATTGGTGTAAACAACGCTACACCAAGTGCTAGCTTAGCCAGGTAGCAACCAGGACTAGCTCGGAAGCGAGGACGCACTCGGTAATCACGTAGTGGGACACGAAGGTTGCAAAGACATTATTATCAAGCAGACGGAAAAAATCCATACTCGTCCAAGAAATAGGATAGCGGGGAAAACTGAGGCTGTTGACATTGCCCTTTCTTGATAACTAAGATCATTAAGGGTTGCCAACACGACAAAATGAAAGAACGATCTGGGATAGAAGCATGTCCATCACCGAAATGATAGGCGAGGCTGAAAGAAAGAGTTCGGCGTGATACCCGAGCACCATTTTTGCAAACAGTGTCGGGATCACTTGGCATCACTCTCCTGGGACAGAAATGACACCAAACATCGAAAGAAAAAGGAAACTGGAGAAATGCAGAGGCTGAGCTGTAGTGGATCAGGATCCGATGCCATCTATACTCACCAGATAAAACCGTTAGCAGCAAATACTAAGGCTATATGCATGTTATGCAACAAACAAATGGAGCAATCAAATGCAAGAAACAAGCCAAACTCTATACTACCGTTTTCTACTTCTCGCGCTGACTAGGACGTCCTACAGTTAGACCTGCTCTGATACCAAGCCCGTGGCACCCCGGCTCAGAGAAACCGAAACGTCCCGTATTCCAGCCCAGAGATCGAGGAGAAGTCTCTGGAATACAGCACTGCTTGACATAGAACAAATCAGCTCTTATTACAAGAATACTAATACAAAGGTCTGATGTTACAAAGAAGCACATGAGCACGTTGACACTACGCCTGCGATACTACACTTGCTCTATGCTAGCAGCAGAACAACTCATAGCAGCGGAATACTTCTAGCAGCGAAACAACGACGAAGGCGGTGAACTCCACTCTGCAGGGACTCTGGTTGGGACACGATCTAGCTCGCACGCGCGGAAACCTTGACAGGCAATCAATCAAACAAGGCATCACCTGCAATCTGGCATGACACGCTAGGTCAGTACATTGAATGTACTTGCAAGCTCACAACAACCAAAAGCATCAAGGCAAGACAACAACACAGTATTAAATAGGTTAATTACTTAACGTCTACAATGATACAAAAGCAACTACTAAGCATGATATGAAACTACTACAATACTAATAAACCACCATCTCCAATCTCAATATCCATCTCACTCTTGGCTAACCGTCCAAGCAATATACCGTCTCGATCACCTAGTGATCAAAACAAAATGGTGATCGTTCATGGATCACAAACGGAACCACACTTGGTTCAACGGGTTACCTCGTAACCAAACGGGATCATTCACGGATCACAAACGGAACATCCACATGATCACCTCGTGACCACATCACAAACTGAATTATCATCCTCAAGATCATCCCCACATTATTAGCATTATCCTGCCAAGCTGTTATAGCTCACAATACATCAACATATAAATCACCTATAAGTCATTCCGTCATGTGAGTGTTGATCGAACGGTGTGACCTAGTACAAACTTGTGCCCATAACCGAGGACGCGGCTATCGATAGATTAAACACACACACACACACACACACACACACACACACACACACACACACACACACACACACACACTGCAGAAGTAGTGCACTTTACCCACACCACGGAATCCATGGCCTCGCACTCCCATTCGGGTGGACCAACAGCATTCCGACAAAACCGATATACTCCCATGACACTCTCCCAGCCACTCCAACCAACACCCCCTTTTGGGTTCAGTCCTGGGTGGCCCCGTGCCTACCAAAGGCACCAATGGCCACCGTCGTGGCAAAACAAAAACGGTCCCAAATGGGGATAAAAAGGCACCTAACAACAACTACGGGCACACAAGGTTATGTCTGCTTACCGGGACAGGGTACCACACGCCCATAACCTTCCCTCGTTGGAGGCACCGGCGAGAGACATGACAATAGAACGCATCAGGGACTTCCCACAAAAGGCAAATGTGGTTGCACTGGAAAAGGCCCGTTTCAGTGGCACCTGACCAACTTAATGACGAAATTTATCCCCAAAAATATAATTGTGCTATCAACCTATAACCCGAGTCATATCAATATCCAACAAATACTCCAAGCATAATATCATCTTGCCAAAATACTCCGAGGACAGCATAACACTATTATCATGATGAAACTAAAAACAATCATCCTAATACTCCAATAACAAGAACAAGCTATCTAGCTAAGATCCACATGCAAATATCATCTCCAAAAATAATACTCCAAGCAACAACAACAGAACATCAACTATCATCATGATGAAAATAATTGTAGCCACTAGTAATGCAAAGGCAACATGACATCCAAAGCAATATTCCAAAATATAAGATTAGATACCAACATGAAAATAATCATAACATAAGCCACTAATAATCCGGGGGCAACATGCCACTCATCAACTGCAAGCATAACTCCTAGTAATCCAAACAATAGCATGGCTACAACAAGATCAGAAACAACTCCGAGGAAAATGCCATGCACAGGTCATAAGTAGCTAAAACAATATTTTAAACAAGTTCAAATAATTAAACCATGTCGCTGCATTACAGTGATGCAAGTGGAGGGTGTGGCTTGCCTGGGAAAGATGGATTCACCGGGAGGAAGTGCAAGAAACTCGCGGAAAGAATCACCGGGAAACGTTCTCTCTCGGAGGGGGGTGAAGAATGGTAGGGGCAAATGGTCATTTTCAGAATGTCAAAACATGGTGAAAGTGGTTCCATTAGAACAGGCTCGACGAAACAAAGAAGTGGGCTTTGGATTCACCTGATTTGGAGCTATGGGTAAAAAGATATGAATGTTTTTCTCCCAGGGACCTATATGTAAAGAAATCATCACAATTAGGCCCTCGGCTGGAAAAACAGAAAGCGCACTTTGCGGAAATACGCCTTATCCTCCAGAAAATGTATTCCTCACCGCAACAGAGAGAAAATATGCTTTCAGGAAAGGGAAACACACTTTGGCTGAAGGAGAGGGAAATACGCTTTCCAAAAGCGAAAATGTACTCATGGGTTTGCGCCTCCACTTAATCCAGTCAGCAGGGTGCGGGGCCGGGCCTAGTCTCGCTGACACGCAGGGCCTGCGGCCAGCTGGCATGGAGGGGGCCGTCTCCTTCTTCTCCTCGCTCACGCCCGCACCTGGCCGAGGCAGAGCCGGCCCCGACGAGGTTTGCCGACGACTACGGCCACGGTCGGTGGCGCCAGACATACCCACGTGCTCAGGGCGACGAGGCCAACCTGTTCCAGGGTAGCGCGGTCACCGAAGATCTTAGGAACAGCGGTGGCGAGGGCTGCGGCGGGTGGCGGCTCGGCCGGAGTTGGCTTCGAGGCCATGGTCGACCTGCCGTCGAACTGAGAGAAGGGAGAGGTGCGCTGGTGAATAGGTGGAGCTCTAGTGGTGGAATGGAGGAGGAAGGGAGCTCGGCTTGGCCGAATTTGAGAGGAGGGCTGCGGCGGCCGTGGCGAGCAATGATCGCGAGGAGAGCCGCTCGAGCTCGGGGAAGAGGCTAGGCGGGGTTTTGGGAGAGTGTTGAGGTCGTTCAGGTGCTCGGGTGAGGCTCGGGTGGCCTTATATAGGCAGAGGGGGAGGAGGCCGAGCGTGCGTTGTAGCAGATGCGTGTGCACGCGCATGATCTCGGGGTTAGGCGACAAGAGGGAACGGGAGGGAGAGCTCATGGGGAAGAGGCGGCCAAGGGAGCAACAGGGAGGAAGAAGACGGCGAGCTCCGAGCCAAACCGCCATTGTTCGCCCGTGGGCGCGCGGCGCCTTGCGTTAGTGAGGAAGCAGACAGAGGGGGAGAGGGGTCCAGGGGAACGTCGACAATGAGGTGAAGCCAAGGGACATGCTCACGCGCGCGAAGACAACAAGTGGGGAGCAGAGAAAGAAGAAACGGCGCCCTGGGCGCGGCCATTGCACACAGAGCGCGTGCATAGACACGCCATTGTCGTAGTCACCATGTGAACTGGGGCATTCAATGCTCTACAACACTCAAAACGTTGTCTAGCTTATAGTCCTTCCAAGATAGAGCATTGATGAGGCCATGACTAGATCTGGGGTGCTATGGTTAAATGGTAACTAAGCTCTAAATTTTACTGCATCAAACATGGCAAAGCACTGCTGATCAACAAGAAACTGATTGGGTGAAATGGAGTTGTCTCGGAGGTTTAATTAAGGAAGAACTACAATCCTGGAGGTTTAGACAAGAAATGGACCAATAATGACTAGGTTTGCTTTGTAAGTGCATATTTGGTCCAGAAACTTGATTTGGATGATGCACTCACTTGGAAGAAGCAACTTGGGCTAAGATTGGGCAAAGCTTGATTATTTGGACATATGAAGATGCTGTAAAAAGCTCATACCAAATGGGTTCACCAAAATGGTACTTACTTCACAAACATCATTTTTGTCGACAAACTTGGAATAATTTTTGTGATCAAATGGCTCATTGAAATGATGCCAAATTGAGTGGATAGATGTTTTATGGGTATAATAATGATCTGGTAATTTATCAGGATTTTTGAAGCAATATAAAATACATTTGCTTGACAACCTGAAAATATTGCCAGAATCAAAGATTTGCTCATGTGCTCAGATAGATGATTGGATGGAGCTGCAAATGGGTGGAGGGGGTTAATATGAGCACATTAAGCAGTGTGCCAAAGTTTAACTCATTTGGATACTCTTAGCTAGTACTTCCTTCACAAAGCCTTCTGTCTGGCAGAAACTTTGAAACTTCACTAAGGAAGATTGGCTAGGAAAATAAAGTTGAACTTGTGCATGAGGCAATTATTTGGACATATAAGCATGCCCAAAAATGTTGGGAGCCACTAGGAAAAATATAAATGACACTTCCTTCACAAAGTGCCATTCAGGACAGAAAGGAAGAATAATTACTGGGGAATTATTCTTGGACTACGGCAGAAAAGTTTGGGCATATTTGAGAAACATATGACCCAAAGGAGTTATGAGAATTAATTGGGAATTTTTGGATGGACAGAAATATAGGTTGCTTCACAACCTAGGGCAGATAGGGTTATTCCTTTAATGAAAAAGGAATTTTCCCTAGAAAAGAATATTGGGATTTGGGCTAAGGAGTGAAGTGACAAGATCTTAGCAAGGTTTTGAGAATGATGAGCCACTTGGGAGGGGGAATGAGGATGATTTCCAGGTGGCAAGGCCACAGAACCACTCCGAAAATCAAAATAGAGCAAAATCCAAATAAATCAACAGAAAAAGGAAAGGGCCAAAATCCAGGCTGTTACGTGGCTACAACCGGGATCCGAAGACATGGATCCTTGAGTGGATGACATGTGATGTGCACCATGAAGCTAAAGCTCAAGACATCATCGAGCTTACCTCCCTGCCCACTCTAGGTGAATTGTATGAGCCTGGTTGTCAGCGCCACACAGAAGGACTGCAGAGCATTTTTCAGAGTCCTGAACCCAATATGAGTCAGATGCTCAGCATGATGAAGCCATTGCCTCAAGGTGTCGAATATCCCAAGGAATTCCTTGTCCAGGACCTCGAGTACTTGCCCCGCACAGTCTATCATATACTGACACTACTAGGGAAAACCTTATACACAGAATCTTAGCAGCAGCACGCCTCAAAAAGAAGCGCTACTGGTAATTAGCAGTAGCGCGGGCATGCAAAACTCGCTACTGACACGGCTTTAGCAGTAGCGTGCGTGGAACAACCCGCGCTGCTACAAATATCGACCGACAGTGTCCAACAACCTACATTTAGCAGCAGCGCGTTGTCACGACACGCGCTACTGCTAAAGCTATAGTAGTAGCGCACTTTTTCTGAGGTCGTTGCTGCTAATTTTCTAATTGGGCACAATGTTGGTCCCGCTTAGCAGTAGCTCGTGTGTGGAAAGCGCACTGTTGCTACTTTCTTATCAGCAACACGTTTTATGTCCCGCGCTACTGCTAAGCCGCACCAACCCACCACCTTTCCCCACCTGTCCTCCCCTCCCCCATGTCCTATCTTCCCTTTCCCCTACCTCCCACATCCTCCCTCTCTCACTCTTCTTCTTCCTCAATACTTCACCCGCATTACTCTCCCTCTTCTACCTACCTTTCTCTCTCTTCATTACTCCTAACTAACTACATCACCTCCATTAATGCATCTCCTTTCTCTTTTTCCTTCCCCCTCCGCTAGTTGAAGTTGTCCCTCCCAAATTAGCTAGCTAGGTAGATGTAGCGTTTAGTTAAGTGACCTATTTTCCCCCTAACTAGATCTATCTTTGTCAAGAAGAGCTTTGTGCACTTTTGATCTCCCTACATCATCATCTCCACCGTGTGCTTGATCTCGAGACAGAGGTGATTAAAATTTCATGCTTTTGCAAAATGGAAATATGTTTATGTGTGTGTGATATGATAATTGGGAGATATGATGGAAATTGTGTGTGTGGCATGAGTTTACACCAAATTGTGCTTTTGAGTTGCCTATGTTTTGCCGAAATGTCGATTTATTTCCGTTTCGGCGAATTTCGGGCAAACTCTAGATCTATATATGTCCTATTTTTAGGGAAGGTCATGCCGAATTTTTGTATTACTTTGATGCATGCACGCATTTTTATAATCAATTTGTTTATTATTACCGTGCAGACATTCACGATGGTCAGTGGAACGATGGTGGACAGGTGGTTGCGGTCGGCGGTGCAGGACATGAAAGAAAATAACCGGACAGAGGTTTTATGTCCGTGTCGAAAATGCAAAGGAATAGTTTGGCTCGACCCCCATAACGATGGTCGTGTCGAAGCGCACCTGCTCATGACTGGTTTCATGGATGGCTATACTCGGTGGATAATTGAAGATGAAGATGACGATGTTGAGGACGCCGATGGGGCAGGCAATGACGACATGCGGCAAGACGAAGAGATGATTGATAATGGCGGCGGGGAAGAGGCCGGACATGGTGGAGGAGAAGGGGCGGACATGGCGGCGGAGAGAACTTGGACTCCACGCAGCAGAGTTTGTCGGTACTAAGTTCAATCGTGCGGGACCCGCATGTTCAAGCACTGCTTCGCAAGGAGACGAGTACTGAAGAGCTGCTTCTAGAGAGGAGGCTAAGTTGGAGCAACTGGTGGTAGACTCAAACACTCCATTGTATGATGGTTGCAATCCTAAGGTGACGCGCTTGAGTTTCACACTCCAACTCCTAAAGACGAAGGCTAAAAACAAATGGACCGACACTAGCCTCGACGAGCATCTCATGTACCTAAAGGATGTTCTTCCCGCGGGGAATCTATGTCCTACTAGTGTTGATGAGGCCAAGAAGATCGTGTGCCCTCTTGATCTGCCGCACATTGGATACCATGCATGCATCAATGATTGCATAATTTATTGGAAGGAGCATGCAAAAAAAACAAGTTGTCCGGTGTGCAATGCTTCTCGATACAAGAAGGCCGGGAAGAAATGTCCCCAGAAAGTTGTATGGTACTTACCGATCACTCCCCGTCTCTAGCGCTATTTCCTAGATCCCAACAAAGCAAAGCTAATGCGCTGGCACGCGGAGAGGAAGAAGCCCGATGATGGAGATGATCCGAAGTTGAGACACGTCAAGGATGGAAGCCAGTGGAGAGCATTGAACAGATTCTATCGGTATTTCGAATGTGATGCAAGGAACATCATGCTCGGCGCGTGTATCGATGGCATGAATCCATTTGGCAACCAGAACACCAACCATAGCACATGGCTCGTGTTTGTATGGATGTACAACCTCCCCCCTGGTTGTGAATGAACTCGAAGTAAATTCACATGAGCATGTTGATTCAAGGGCCGAAACAACCAGTAAATAATAATAATTTGTATCTGGGGCTACTTTAAGAGGAGTTAGACACGTTATGGAAAACACCGGCCAAGACATGGGACGCCAGCAAAAGCAAGTATTTCTACATGAGAGCCGTGCTGATCACGACGGTGCACGACTATCTCGGTTACGGATATGCCATAGGCCAGGTGTGCCATGGATACTGCGGATGCACATTGTGCATGGATGATACGACGTCTCAGCAGCTAATGTCAAGGAAAGATAGCGGGTCTGGGAAAATCGTGTACATGGGGCATCGAAGATGGCTCAAATAGGATGACCCGTGGAGAAACCGTGGAGTTCTATTCAATGGTCACACTGAGCATCGAGAACCTCCACGTAAGTGGAGCAGCGCCGAAATCGATGAGCTGTTGAAAAACTGGAAGGAGTGCCCCGCACCAGGAAAGACGATGAAAAAGGCGCCGGAGCCGCTGCTGAAGGTATGGAAGACGAGGTCTGTGTTCTGGGACTTGGAGTACTGGCACAAACTCGATACACCTCATTGCCTTGATCAAATGCATATCTGTAAGAATGTCCTTGAGAGCTTGCTCGCGACACTGATGAACATGCCAGATAAGACCAAGGATGGGCCGAAGGCAAGAAAAGACTTGCAAGATTTGAATATTAGGGAAGATCTGCACATGCCGCCCCGTAAAAAGTCAGACGAGACAGAGACGGAGATAGAGGCACGGGAGAAGAAGGTTAAGAAAATAAAGAAAGAGGATTATTGCCCTCCTTCTTGCTTCACCCTAAGTAAGGATGAGATCGATCTATTCTTTAAGTGCCTTACCGGAGTCAAGGTTTGTTTCAGTTACTGTGGCAAGATAAGCAGATATCTAGACACGGACAAGAAAAGGTTCAGCGGGATGAAGTCCCATGACTGTCATGTGATGATGACGCATATACTACCTGTTTCCCTTAGAGGGATAATGGACAAGCACGTCTGTAACACCCTTATTGGTCTCTGCAACTTTTTCGACGTCATCTCTCGTAACTCCATCAGGGTGAAGCAGCTCTGAAGGCTACAAGAAGAGATTGTTGTGATACTGAATGAGCTTGAGATGTACTTCCCGCCCGCGCTCTTTGACGTGATGGTGCATCTGTGTGTCCATATTGTGGATGACATAATAGACCTGGGGCCGTCATTCCTGCACAACATGATGCCGTTTAAGAGGATGAATGGGATCATCAAAGGATTCGTTCGTAACATGTCCCGTCCAGATGGAAGCATCGTCCAGGGCTATGTGACACAAGAGTGCATCTCTTTCTACGAGAATTTTCTATATGGCACAGACCAGCTGCCTGGTGTTAGTGTTGGTTTGCCCGTTAACAAGCACGATGGGAGGCTCGAAGGAGAAGGTCACTGCAACGGTCGTAGGGAACTGCACGTGGCATACTCAGATCGACGCGGCGACTTTGACAGAGCAAACTTGGTAGTGCTACAACACCTAGACGAGGTAGATCCTTTCGTGGCACTGCACAAAGAAATTATTGCAAACAAGTATCGTGACCGGGGGGTATGCAGGACCGACGCCGAAGTTACTAGAGAGCACAACTCCACTTTCCTGCATTGGGTCAAAGAGCATATTATTGCTAATCCCCCAGAGGAGGGCTCTAAGGAAGGATTGCTCATATACGCCTTAGCACATGGCCCCTCGCCCAACCTTGTAACCTATCAGGCATACGATATCAGCGGATACACGTTCTACACGGAGGCCAAAGATATGGACAGTGATGATCAGAACTCAGGGGTGACGATGGAATGCATGACCGGCAGCGACAACGGCACAACTAAACGATTTTATGGAAGGGTCTGGGAGCTTGACTACTCTAGATTGCACAACACGACGATGTTCCATGTCAGATGGGCTAAGAATGTCGAAAGAGAAAACCAGATTTTCACTAGCATGACTATACCCGATGTTAAGAGTGCTACCGTGAACGCTATCGCAAAAAACGAGCCATGGGTAAACGCTAAGCACGTGACACAATGCTTCTTCATAACCGACCCGCGCAATCCCGGCTGTGTTGTCGTGAGGAGAGGCAAAAGGAACATCATTGGAATGGATGGATTCGCCAACGAGGAAGACTACGATCAGTACGGCAACCCAATGAGGGAAGATGATGATGATGATGAAGTATACGGCCAAAGAAGAATCAATACTACATTACCTAAGAAAAATCGTACTCCATGGAAAAGGCAAAGTCACAATGAGGGGCTCAATTATTCGTGAACGAACAAGAAGGGAAAGAAGCTGACTCAAAAATGAAAAGTTATCTGTTAAATGATGTAATATATATGTTCCTATTTTGTATACCTCCTTAGCCATTATTATGCATGGGTCCAATGATGTAATATATATGTTCCTATTTTATATACATACTTACCCGCCAAATGATGCACTATATATCGCCTTCCCTTCGTTCACTGCTCTCGGAAAAGAAAAGTGAGAGAAAATAAAGGAAAAGAAAATAGAAGGAAACAAACAGGAAAACTGTTATATTGGTTATAGCAGCAGCACTTTTGTGAGAAAAGAGCTACAGCTAGTCAAGATAGTAGTAGCGGTTTCTAAGAAAACCGCTATAGCTACCTATAGTAGCTCTGGCACGTTTCTCGTAAACGCGCTACTGCTATTCCCACTTAAGCCCCAAAATCCCCACTCCTCTCTTCGTCCCGCCTCTTTTCCCCAAATCCCTACTCTCTCTTCCCCCATCGTGCCGCCGGAGCCCTGCCCTCGCCGCAGCCCTGCACTCGCCCCCGACCCCGGCGCCGGCTCCGGCCCCGGCCCCGACCCCGGCTCCGGCCCCGGCTCCAGCCCCGGCGCTCGACCCCGACCCCCTCCCAACCTCGGCCGTCGTCGGGCCGGCACCCTTTGTAAGCCCCCCACCGCACCTCCTCTCTCTGGTAGCTAGGTTTTTTTTGGGTTAATTTACTTAGGTTTTAGTTAGGGCATATGGTTAATTAGGTTATATATTTAGTTATGAATTTGGCTAGGTTTTAGTTGTGAAGTGGACATGTGATATGTGGACATGTGATGTTTTGGATATGTCATAATTGAAATTTGGACATGTCATTTGGACATGATGATTATGTGCAGGGTAAATGATCCGAGTGGCCTATGTTACGCCGGAATGTTGATTCATTTCCATTCCGGTGAATTTCAGACGCTCGATATGTCCATTTTTTAGCAAAGGTCATGCCGAAATTTTCCGTGAATTTTGGCATGATTTGTGCTAGATGGTAGGCATATCGAGTGCTGGGAGTAGCGGGGAAACGACATTCTGGCAACATAAATTTCTTTTATATGTCATTTCTCATTATTTTTCATAGTTTTAGAATTAAACGAGGAGATTTAATCATAGGAAACATGTCAAACAATGAAGAAACTGGGCCTTCTCACCAAGATGCAGACGAGATGGATTATGAGGGTGAACAAGTGTACCTCGACTATTTGACTGCTAAGGAAAGTCAAGGTTTGCAGGTCGGCCTCGATGATGGTACTGACGCCAACATCAACAACGACGGCGCCGGCACCGATGGCGGCGCCGAGAACGATGGCGACGCCGAGACCGACGGGGAAGGTACCGGCGGGGAAGATACCGGCGCGGAAGGTACCGGCGCCGATGCCGCTACCGAAAAGAAGAAGCAGAAGAAGCAGATGGTACAAAACCTAACAAACTAGGGATTGGACGACTGGTGATCACAAAGATGGCACCTGGCAAGTTTGAGCCATTAGAGCCGGAAGAACCTTGCAAGTGCTATGGGAACCAAGTAGGATGCATCCTATGGGAATGCACGAGCATCAACGACGATGACTTGAGGAGTAAAGAACATTTAACGCAGTTGCTCCTGACGAAGCTGCACAAGACATTCAAGTTCCCCGACCGGGATGATAACATAGAACAACCGTGGGATGATCCGAAGATGAAAAAGATTAACAATCATGCCATGGGCATGTTCAACAATGATTTGGCCTCTTGGAAAGGGAGGGTGAAAAGAGCTGTTGAGGCTAAGGAACCCCTGTCCAACATTCTGGAGGAAAATCTGACACTTGCGCTACCAAGGCAGCCAAGGCTAAGGCTGCGAAATTCAAGAGCCTTCAGCAAAGGAACACGGGGAAGCATCGCCTCAGAAGCCGTGGCTACCTCGGTAAAAGGCCCATATGGGATAAGGAGGATAGGAAACGTGAAGCCGCGGGTCTCCCAGACCCCTTCGCGAAGTTCACCAACCCCTTGGAGCGTGACTTCATCAGGGCCCGCTACAAGTGGGACAAGGAAAAGAAGGTTTTTTACACGGACCAGATGCAAGGAAATTGATCAGACTACTGGTAATTACTCTTTTACCACCTTATATTTAGCTCCAGATCTAGTCGACTACACATTCCTAAATGGTTCACGCTCCTTCTGTAGGAGAAGCAACACCAGCTTGCAGCCAAAAGCCCTACTTCTCCGATGAGGCCCAAGTGGGACACCCCTCTCAACCGGGCCTTGAACGAACTTAAGGGACTCCCTTTGGACCAGCGGCCGCAAAGTGGTCGTGTGCACGGCGCTGGAGACGGTGCCACGTGGAAGGTGTTTTACAACAAGGGCCCGGAGGCCAAGAAGCAGAAAAAGAAGTTTAGTCAGGCGGACATCAACGAGAAGGTGAAGCTTGCAGTGGAGGAAAAAGCAACTAAGGACGCGAAAAAACAGCCGAGGAGAAAAATGAGTTGCTACAGCAGGCAGTCAATGCAGCTGTAACTGTCTGCAGAAATGATTTCGCTACTAACTTGGTTCCATCTATCATCAACTGGACGAAGGAAAAATCCAGACAAGACGGTACATGATTTCCCGTTGCCCAGTTTCATCGGGAGCAACTCCGTGAACATCAACACCACCGCGCCATCACTTGCTCACTCAACCGGGCCTCCTCTCGCACTCGCTCCCGCTCATAGCAGCCCATCCTCAGTCTCTGGCGCGCTAGGTGGGCCTTCGTCTTTGGCTGAGCTCAACGCCCTCACGGTAATTACATGTCGCACCAACATATATATATATATATATATATATATATATATATATATATATATATATATATAGAATATTCCATTTTCGTTGCCTTTCGGATGTTTTACACCACAGACATGTGTTTGCAGGCCGAAGAAACCCCGTGCACCATACTCTACTTGATCAAAGGCCAGAAGGTGGACGTGGGAAAGGGGATGATAATGAACCCCTTGCATCCCACGTTCCACAACCAGCCCATCCCCGCTGGGCACTTCAGGGTTAACTTGTCCAGTGTGAAATCTGGGCACAAGGATTTGCCTCCTCCAGTACAGCATGTGGGAGAGGACGATGAGACCCCGCCGCGGATTGGAAGCTGCAAGGGTTGGGTGCTGCTATGGCCGAAGAATCTTATTCGTCTAGAGCCGGCCGAGAGCACACCAATAACCACACATCAACAAGCATGTGCGGAGACCACCACCCCGCCTACGCAATTACCAGCTCCTGTAGTGCTGGGTGAGAGCAGCGGATGATGTGATGAAGGGGGTGCAATAGTACTGGCTGATGTAATCGGTCCTGCAGAACAGAGAATGGATGATGAGACGGAGGTCGACCCAATGGTTTTCCTCAATACAAACGCGTATGATTGTGACATAGATATGATGAGTCAACCATATGACGAATCGGGCTATCAGTATGCTAATGAGGATATGGATGATCTGCCCGGGCAGGAAGGTCGTAGCAGGGATTGCAAGAAATCTCTCTTCATGAAATCCTCACAGGACACACCTGAAGATGCCGCCTCAACACAGGCTCAACTAGCCGGGGGTCGTACAGTGCTTAGCCCGGGAACAATGGGGCAGGGGTTAAGGAAGGGTCTGGAAGGTGTGCCCAAGAAAAAGGAGAGGAAGAGATCGGGGAAGATAACTGCCTCCAAACAAGCCAGAGCACATAGCAGCCAGACGATGGATTCTGAAGAGCGTGTACCGTGAAAGGTGTGACCATGTTCCATCTCACGGGAGAGCCGATGCTATCGCCGAAACCGCTGGAGGCACTATCAGGGGATCTCAGGAGACTACACGACCATCTGCTATCGGCTGAGAAAAGTCTACTAGCCTCGAAGGATCCAGGATTTTCGACATACGCGGCTCGTGTGCCTGCGGGGAAGTGCTACGTCGACACACGGCCCACGGAGGTGTTCTTCCTGCGGTTTGACCATATCTTTGCGATGTTTCTGACAAGGCGGCTCGATTATACAATCGTCCACCTTTTTGCGCTACATATGAGCTCTGTCATGAAGAGATAAGAAGTCTCGCAAATCTGTGTGGCGGATCCGTACTACATGCACGAGTCTTTCTTGAGTCTCGGCGCCTTTGGGTGTGAAACTGCTAGGGACTACCTCCAAAACTTCATGGTACAGAATAAGGACCAGGAAATTGTCCTCCTGCCTTATCATCCAAAGTAAGTCAATTCCAGACAACCCTTTCGTACATTTCAATCATTCCTTCTTGATCATATGGAGAATAATTTGAGGTGTCTTTTCCCCGCAGCAACGGGCGCGCCGTCCTTATCGTTCTTTACCCGCAAGTCTCCCACGCCGTGTATTTCGACCCTTCCAAAGACTACGAGAAGAAGGACTACACCCACATAATGAATATTCTAGATGATGCTCTCCAAGGCTTCAGCATTAGAGGTGGCCACATGCAGATCAGGAAACAAAGGAACAAGAAGATGGGTTTCGCGCATAAAACTAACTTCTGCTGCATCCAAGTCCCAAAACCAAGCAAGAAAGATGGATTCTACATCCTCCATCTCATGATTGAGTTCAGCACGGATCACCAAAAGCTTCGCATGACAGGCAGAAATGATGATCATATCCACAAGTGGGTAGATTCTCATGGACAAGCGGATTATATACTCAGAAGAGATGACTTCTTTCACATCCAAAGGGACATTGCGACGATCATCATGAAAGAAGTCATCAATGAGAAGGGGATGTTCCACCACGGCCCTATATCGCGAGCTGACGTCCGAACTCGCATAGGCATGCAACGTCATGACCTCACGCCATTCAAGATGCTAGGGTCCATCCTGGATGATATGGAAGGATGGAACTTCTAGTGATTTACAATGCCAATGATGATGACATGTGTCGGTTGAACTTGTATACTTTCTGTAGCGATGAAACTTTGTGATGTCCATGGTCCCTGCCGAACTTGCGTAACGCTACTTTGTTAGTTTGGGTACGATGACCTGCGTACCTCTAGTTAATTAGTTTGCGTATTGTATGTTGCATCTAGTTGCTAACCCTTTCTTTTTCGTGTTGCTCTAGTATATTTTGTTGCATATGATTGTACATCCTCTTGATGAAGATGCATCTCTAACAGGTACCTAGATTCTTGATGGCGAGATGGCAGTGCTATGTCGTGTACAAAGGGAAGGTTCCGGGGGTGTACAACGAGTGGCCTGAGTGTCAGGCGCAAGTGAATGGGTTCTCGGGCGCCAACCATAAAGGCTTCAAAAGCAGACAAGAAAGAGAAGCTAGTTACTTGAGGTTCACGCTAGCGCGAGAGAGGACTCGTAACCGCCGCCTCATGTACTGCGTAGTTCCGCTCTCACTCATAGTGATAGCGCTTCTCGCGTATACCTTTGTTTAGATGGACGACGTTGTAGTTGCAAGTATTCGAGACTTGCATGTATCGCTATTTTTGAGATGATGACAAGATACCACTTTGTGTTGGATGATGGTTATGATGAGACTATCTGTATGTATATGCTTTGATTACATTTGTGGTCTCGCAGCCATTTATATGTGTATCATGATGACATTTGTATGTGCTAAATATTCTTCTATAAAGCCTGTTCAAATACAAAACAAATATGCAGAAAAAAAAACAAAAACTACTAAAATTAGCAGTAGCGAGTGGAGAAAAGTTAGCAGCGCGACAGTAGCAGTAGCGTGCACCGGAGAAGCGCGCTATAGCTATTAGCAGTAGCGAGTTCCTGGGAAGATTGCTGCTGCTACACTTGTATAGCAGTAGCGCGGGCTAGCACGCGTTGCTGCTACGGGTTAGCTGTAGCGCCTTATTAGTAGTGTCGTGTCACGCGCTACTGATATACATTGAACCCGCGCTGCTGCTAGGCTTTTCCCTAGTAGTGTGAGGCATACTCTATGGCCAATCAAGGGACATTCTTCTGAAGCCAAACTTGAGGGAACTATGAAGACTTTGGTATTCTATATTGTCAATGGCATCAGATTCAACTCCCAGGATTTCTTCATCAGACAACTTGCTGCATCTGGGATTGATCTGTTTGGCCTGAAGTTTTATGCCCCATGGGTAATGCACCTAATCAAACTTCATTCTACTATCAACTATCAGCCTTCAGCATGCAACCATCTTGTCTTTCTGCTTGAGGTTGATCTATAAGTTGAAGCCATCTACCCTGAGCCTGGCAAGGAGCCGATATATCTTCACAACGCTGATCATCAGAGCTTCACGCAACCCATAGAAGGAGTTCATGTTCCAAATGTTGTTGTTCCTGCTTATCCTCTGGCTGGCAATGTGCATATGCCTCATCGAGCAAATACTGAAGCCACTGCCAGTACAATTGCTCAAAGGCTGAGGAAGCATTCTCGTGTACTCAATGACCGAGAGCTTCTTGTGGCCTTACATCAGAAGCAGGACAAGCACCACGACTGGCTGAAGCGTCAGATACATATTATCTTGGTCGATGTCAATCGCATTCGCAATCTGGCCACCAAGAACTCATTTGTTGCCCATGAGAATGCACGGCGGTCATGGAAGAGCCTCACTCTGCTGTGTTCTGAAGATGATCTTCGAGCAGATGGCTTCACTGAAAGCTTCAAGTTTGATTCCAGGCCTCCACCAAATGCAAGCTGACACCATACTCCCTCACTTGAAGATTCTGAGTATTCATCTTTGGCTGCAACTGTTGTTGTGAATGTCGTCGATGAAGAAGACGACGCCACTTCACCGACCATGGCTACACTGCATCTCGACACTGCACCAGGCCCTTCTGCACCACCAAACTCCAACGTCGACCCTGCTCCACCATCTGTTCCTTCTGGGAACGAGTAGATGCTCTATGTCTTCAAACCTTTTTGGTCATTACTGACAAAAGGGGAGAAGCATATGAGTTGATAGTCTTCAACCGGGTCCTTAAGGGTGGCTGCATTATTTTGCCAAGCTTTTACAACTCTTGTCTTTTCATACATTTGGTTCTTTGAGTTGTAACACTTAAACTCGATGGCCGTCTGCTACTTTTTCTACTACTCTATGTTGCGATGATAAATTCCGCATGAAGTCATTCTGCAGACGTCCATTTTCCATTATGCATATCATTATCTTCATTATCTTTCTATATGCATAATGTATTGTCTTCACACTTTGAAGATGGCCTCCACAAAGCAAAACCTGTCGTGTGCATTTGCATTCCAAAGCAAATCATTTATATGCACATCTTCAGGGGGAGCCTCATCATATGTATGAAGACAATACTCACAACACTAAACTTTCACATACTTTTATCCCCGTTGAAAACTTCAACCAGTTTGTCATCAATCACCAAAAGGGGGGAGATTGTAAGTTCATCTAGTGCCACCCCTAGTTGGTTTTGGAGTATTGATGACAAACTTGGTTGAGGGACTAATGTGTTTGTGAGAATTGCAGGATAACACAGATAGTAGTCCCATATTGATTCGCTTTACCTACCAGAGATGACCCCTAAAAATGTGTGAAGACATTGAAGACAATGGTGGTCTATGAAGATATTCACATTGAAGACTATGAAAAGAGAAGACATCGCATGAAGACTATGGAGTGCGAAGACATAGTTGTTTCGTAGTTTCCTTTTCTTCTTTGTTGAGTCATAGGAACCACCGTACTGTTAAGTGGGGTCCAAGTGAACTAAATCAGAGTGACTGATGTGATGCTCAACCAAATCCTATGTCTTCAAGCGAAGACAATCAGAGTAAATCTTATCCAGAGCTGGATGAGTCACCTTTGCTTGTAGCCCAAGCTAAGCTACCATGTGTGTTTGAAATCTAACCATTGGACACGTGTCAGTTCCTTAGTGACCCAGGGTCATTTTGGACAAATCAGGCCGAGTTGCTTCCTGGCTATAAATAGCCCACCCCCTACACCATAAATTGGTGGCTGCTCAGAGTTAGTACACGGCTTTTGTCGTTTGAGAGCAACCCACCTCCAAAGCCTTTGAGAGAGTAATCCTTGTGAGGACAAAGTCCAAAACACCCAGAGCCCAAGAGTGTTAGGCATCACTGAAGTCTTTCTGTCCGCGTGATCTGAAGACTTATTACACTTGAGGACTGTGAATCCTCCAGCCGTTTAGGCGTCGCGTTCTGAGCATCTAAGAGTCATTGTGGATTGCCGGTGAACGAAGTCTATGAAGGTTTGGAAGTCTCCCTTGAAGACTTACCAGAGTGATTGGGCAAGGACTAAGTGTTCTTAGCCCAAGGGGAATAAGGTGAAGACGCGGTCTTCTGAGTTGAATCTCAGCCACCCTAACCAGACGGACAGTTGTCACAGCAACTGGAACTGGTCCAACAAACCCATGGTCCTCTCCGAGCACTTGGTTCTATCCTTCCTCTCTCTTTACTTACAGTTTCTCTTCGTGAAGTCTTTGCCCATTTGCCTGATCTGATTGACTTCACTGCGTGAAGACTGTTTACTGTTTGGCTTCATACTATCTTCCATCCAGATCCATACTACCTAGCTCCTGATAATCTTCATGCTTTCACTACATTGCTTACTTGACTATGGCTTGTCTAGTGTAGTCTACCTTCCGCTGCATATGAATAGGTTCATTTCTATTGTTTGTCTTCAAAGCACCCATGTTTTGAAGACTTCCATAAAAATCGCCTATTCACTTGCCTCCTCTAGTCGAATACTAGCACTTTCAGATTGTACGTGGAGACGATGACAGTAGGGACCCATCATGTCCATGGACGTACGCAAGCAAGTTACTCATTTTTTATATTCCCCATTGTTAGCGTATAGAAAAAGAAAATGCTTCCTCCTAGTGGTTTCCTGACATCTGGGACCGACCATATTGTCAACATATATAGTCAATAGACAAGAGAAAAGCACAAGATCGGCTGACACCTGGGACGTAGCAGCTCGAGCAATATTTTTTTTGTTATTGCTAAGATGGAGCAGGGTTTCAACTGGGCTGTGGCCCGTCTAGCCCTGGCTTATATTTTACGTTCACCACATGACCAGCCCATCTATTTTTCCTTTCTAAAAATGAGCCCAGTTTATTTTTTCTGAAGAATACCCAATCTAGGCCTACTTATTTTTCTACGCCCTGATGGGCTGCAACTCTTTCAAGGCGGCTGCAAATCTTGAAAGTAATATGAAATGGGCTGTAAATATAAAAAACAGACAATCAATTGGCAATTACTTTATAATTTCTGAATTTTTTCAGATTTTCAAATTTCAATTGCACTGGGCTTTAACCTAATTTAAATATATCTTCAAGGTACTTTAAATCTGGCTCAACATTTCGGTATTAAAAATAGTTTGGACCCCACCGAAATATGCGAAATTTCATTTAAATTTTTAGCCCTGGCTTTGGCCAACAAAAAAAGGACTGCAATAAATTGCATAAGTTATAATGAGCTATAAATTATTAAAAAAATAGGGAATTGTCTGACTTGTGGGCCTATTAAGTTGACACGTATGCTAGGTTTTTTTACTCATTATATACGTCAATAGACGTAACCAGTGGATGTCAATCCAACGATAGTCGTGCTTCTTCAATCTCGGATCTTCTTGCTCCAGTCGCCAAATCCAGCACCAGCGGGACCGCCTGCTCCCGCCTCCCATGGCTGGTTATACTGCTGGGAAGGCCTCACCGCCCCCTACTACTCCCACCGCTGGCCAGGCCATCCCTCTACTCACCCATATCCCTCCACTATTGTGGCTTCGCCGCCTTCGGGTCATTCCCTTCCTGGATCTCGCCGTCGTCCATCGCGCTGGTGTTCTCGGCACGGTGTGGTCAACGTTGTCAACAAACGACAGCATCGGAAGAGGGATATACATGGAGAGGCTGACAGTTAGGACCCACATGGTCCATGGCCGCACGCAAGCAAGTACCTCCCAATGACAGCTGGGACCCACCAGCTATATCATGGCACAGAAGGAAGTGCATACTTATTAAGCAAAAAATAATGAGTGCTCCCCATGACAGCTGATGCCCACCAGATTTGGAGGCTGACTTGTGGGCCTACTAAGTTGACGCGGACGGAGGGCTTTGTCAACTTAGTCAATATGAACGATTCTAGCTCCCGTGACCGTACAATGTCCATCTAACGGCCATAGTGCTTCTTCAACCTCTGGTCTTCTTGCTCCAGCCGCCCAAACCAGCGCCGGTCGTGCTGCCTGCTCCTGCCTCCCGTGGATGGCTCTGCTACCACACAGTCCTCACCGCCCCACTCTACTCCAACCTCTGGCCAGGCCATCCCTCTACTCACCCACAACCCATGTTATTTTGCGGAGAGGGCAGCCTCACACCGCAGCCGAACCAACCAACCCTCATACTCCTCTCCGTGTGGGCATCCACTGTCGCGTCTTTCCCGGCTCCGCGTCACCCCCTTCCTAGGCCTCACCGTCGTCCACCGCCATGGTGCTCTCGGCTCGTCGTGGTCAATGTGGTCAAGGAACGACTTCCATTGAAAGAGTACTGTACGTGGAGAGGCTGACAGTCGGGTCCACGGCCACAGCAAGGAAGTGCCTCCTTATTACGCGCA
The DNA here is from genome assembly GCA_963921465.1 of Triticum timopheevii. Taxonomy (NCBI): domain Eukaryota; kingdom Viridiplantae; phylum Streptophyta; class Magnoliopsida; order Poales; family Poaceae; genus Triticum; species Triticum timopheevii. The sequence goes on from OY997264.1 coordinate 356,027,626, forward strand.
AAATAATGTTTCCTCCACCTGACATCAGGGACCCACCTGACGGGCCACCGTATTTCGTGAAAAAAATGTTTCCTCGTTGGGACCCACCAGCTACATCTTCACATGCAAGGAAGTGTGTCCTTATTACAGGCAAAAATATGATTCCCCCCTGATAGCTGGCACCCAACAACTATATCTTCGCACACAAGGAAGTGCTTCCTTATCCTCCCTGATAGCTGGGACCCACCTGGTCGAAGCGTACGTAGCGTTGTCTGTCTTGTCGCGAACATGTACATACATACTGGTCGATCAGTCGCTCTGCAACGATGAACCGTGGCCGAGTAAGTAGCGGCACATGTCATAGTAGAGCCCCCCACGTAGCAGTTTAGGTTGTCCCGTCTAAACCGTGTAAACATACATACAGCCACACGCCAAAATATACAGCCACATACGTACATATGAGCGGGGTCTCGAAACGCGTACTCACGCATACGGACGGCCAGGGCTCGTGTACATGGAGAGACAACAAATGGCAGTGACATTGTCCTGGTCATCTTCAGCTAACCGGCTGGGTTGGAATGGAGGAAACAGTGTCGTGTTCGCCGGGAGCCAAGTGACCGGGTTGGAATGCGTCCTATAAATCGGGAGGCAACATACTGGGTCGGAATGGGTTGTGTTCAATGGGATACAACTGGCTTGGACGGAACAGCCAGAACCGGGTCTGGCGTACCACAAAATGGAGGAAAACGGCCTTGTGTTTGACCACGTACAGTCGAAACGGGGTCATGTCCATCGGGAAGGGTCTGGCATACCGCAAAATGGAGGAAACGGACTTGTGTTCGAGCTCCTACGGTCGGAACGGGGTGCTGTTGATCGAGAGGGGTGTGGCATACCGTAAAACGGAGGAAACAGACTTCTCTTCGACCTCCTACGGTCGGAACGAGGGTCCTATTCATCGAGAGGGGTGTCAGTGTCAAAACCGGCGGATCTCGGGTAGGGGGTCCCGATCTGTGCGTCAAGGCTGATGGTAACAGGAAGCAAGGGACAAAGATGTTTACCCAGGTTCGGGCCCTCTCGATGGAGGTAAAACCCTACTTCCTACTTGATTAATATTGATGATATGGGTAGTACAAGAGTAGATCTACCACGAGATCGTAGAGGCTAAACCCTAAGAGCTAGCCTATGATGGTATGATTGTAATTGTGATCGGCCTTCTACGGACCAACCTCTCCGGTTTATATAGACACCAGAGAGGGCTAGGGTTTACATGGAGTCGGTTACAAGGAAGGAAACACAATATCCGGATCGCCAAGCTTGTCTTCCACGCAAAGGAGAGTCCCATCCAGACATGGGCCGAAGTCTTGAGTCTTGTATCTTCACGCTTCAATAGTACGGACGTTGTACACAGTCCGGCTGTCCGAATACCCCCAAATCCAGGACTCCCTTAGTAGCCCCTGAACCAGGCTTCAATGACGATGAGTCCGGCGCGCAGTATTGTCTTCGGCATTGCAGGGTGGGTTCCTTCTCCGAATACTTCGAAGTAATTATCGAACACTTGAATCGTGTCCGGATCCACAAAATGGTCTTCACATGCCACTGTTGAGAGAATGATTTTTCACAAATGCAATCTACTGACAACTTTTTAGATACCGTGACGGGTCATTACGGTCGGGTCATTATTCGAACCGTTTTCCTACAACCAGCCACAGCGCATATTGCGAGGCGGTTTCCTCGGCACGTCTTGTCAAAGCAGAGATCGTGTCCCCTTATCACGGGATTCTCATCAATACGGGTATGGGTAATCCCACCACGCCATTAATCGTGGCGCTTGGGAAGCAAGCGATTCCCAACGGGAAAGTGGGGAGGCGCACCGCTTTCGTCGCCTCTATAAAGGGATAAGATTCCCTCATTTTTACCCACGCCCTCTTTCTCCCTTGCCCACTCTTGCCCCCTCGAGCTCCAGCACCCAAGCCCAAGTCTTCTCCGCACAGCTAAACATGTCCGGAGCAAGAGGCAAGTGGGTGGCTTCCACCGTCAAGGAGAAGCACGTCACAAATCTTCGGGCGGCCAGATACTTGGCCGCAGACATAGTGCACCGGCTACCGGACGCCGGGCAGGTCATTCTGACCCCAGGACCCCACGAGAGGGTCGTGTTCGTTGCCCAATTCGTCCGTGGACTGGGATTTCCACTTCATCCCTTCGTCCGCAGGCTTATGTTCTACTACGGGCTAGATTTCCATGATCTAGCCCCGAATTTTGTCCTCAACATCTCGGCGTTCATCGTCGTATGCGAGGCCTTCCTCTGCATCCGGCCTCACTTTGGCCTATGGCTGCAAACCTTCTGCGTGAAGCCGAAGGTTGTAAGCGGCCAGCAAGCAGAGTGCGGAGGGGCCATGGTGGGCAAGATGCCTAACGTCACCTGGCTGGACGGTTCCTTTGCGGAGACCGTAAAAGGGTGGCAATCGGAATGGTTCTACATCACCGAGCCGTGCGGTGCCAACTAGGCGGCGGCCCCTGAGTTCCGATCCGGGGCCCCCATGCGGCTCACCTCCTAGGAAAAGAAGGGCCTGTCCTGGGGCGAATCTACGGAGCTGACCGGACTCCAGACTTGCATCAAAAGCATGAAGGACAAGAACATCAAGCTTGTCAACGTGATCCAGGTCATGCTCGTTCGCCGGATTCTGCCCTGCCAAAGGCAGGCATTCAATCTGTGGGAGTTCATCCCGGCCGAACACCAGACACTCCGGAAGCTCTACGACATGACGCACAAAGGCGCATGGTAGGTGTTGTTCAAGGCCTACAAAGTACCTCCTCCCATATCCGAGGACCGCGGGCTTCACGCCGCGCGGCCTCCTAGTCAGGTGAGTTCTCAGACTACCACCGGATTCGGTTCTTCCCAATATATTCATGGGAGAGCCTTAAGTAGTTATGCATATTTGTTCAGGATTATGTGGAGACAGCGGAGCAGGTTTACTGTCCGGCTCCGCTGCCAGAAGGTCTAGCTAATGCTCTCCTGACGGAGATGCTGGTCCCGGCGCCGTACAAGGTGCCGGAGAAGAAGGCCGAAAAGAAGGCCCCGGGGACCCGAAAGGGTCTCCGTCGTAAGTTTGTGCCAGAAGCTTCGTCCGAAGACGACGAGGCACACTCCTCCCACGAAGGGGAGGAAGAAGAAGAAGAGGACGCCTCGTCCGAAAAGGATGGGGGGCCCGGGGAGGCGGACCAGGGGGCCGGAAAGGCCCTCGGCGCAAGGCCATCATACCCACGTCATCCGACGACGACGAGACAGATCCTCCCACGGAGGCGGGGGGAATCAAGAAGAAACTCTACCTCCCCGCACCGGGGAGGAGAAAAAGAGAAAAGCCGCCCCGGAGGGGGAGGCTGGGGCGTCCAAGAAGGGAAAGGTGTCCCTTCCGGACTACTCCTCCACGGCCGCTCACAGCGAGGAGGGGTGGCTGCCCAGGGGGAAGCCCCCAGTGCGATCGTAAGTGTCCGCACTCTATCATAACTTCACTCTATAGCTTTTGTTTAACGCCGAACATATGTGCAGTCCGGCCAGGGCTCACCTCGAGGTATCTTCTTCCGGGTCCCTGAGCGATTCGGAGATGAATTCGCTTCCGACGGCCACTACTCCTCAGTCCGTGGATGACATGGAGGTGTTGTCCCGAAGGCTCCCAGAGCGGGGGGAGGTGACTCTGGAGACACCTCAAGGCGGGAGTCCAGATGTCGGACACGCGGGGTTCAAGATCCCCGCGGATCGTGTCGATGAGAGCCACAGTAGGTCGGGCTCTTAGCCGAACACTGTCCCAGAACCTTCAATGGTTCCAAACTCAGGCGGACAGCCCCTCGTTAGGGAGGGCGAGCCATCTGTATCGAGGACTTCCATTGCACCCGAGGCGCCGGATTGTCTGCTGGAAGCGCTTCATGGCGGTTCCATGGATGAAGAGCATCGTACTCTTATGAGTGCGGTGATTCAGAAGATTTCGTCCGCCAAGAGCGGACTAACCGAAGCCTGCACCAGCCTCCTGACAGGTTTTGAGGCAAGCAATAAATGCGTGTAAAATTACCACCCGATAGGTAGTAGCCTCTGATACTCTGTTTGGTGTTCGGAAAGTAAAACCAAATGTAGGGTCAATTATAATCCGCAGGAGTCTAATAATAAATATTCATGTGCATAAGCAGGCTGTGCTGCTTGCTGCTGCTGCCCGCACGGCCGAGGTTGCCGAACTAAAGCGGGACCTGGAGCAGGCGCAGGGAGAGCTCGGCCTCACGAAGAGGCAACTTGAAGAGAACAAGGGTAAGTGATTCCCCGCTCTTTATGTATTTGAGGATAGACAAAATTGGTTAGTCTAACGCCGAAGCGTCGTGACTGTGTGACAGGGGCCACCGTTGAAGTGGCGTCCCTGAAGAAAGCTCTGTCCGAGGCCAAAGACAAGGCGGCCTTGGAATGCCAGGAGCGCGAAAAGCAAAGTGCTAGAGTGGGCGAGGTACAGCAAGAGCTCCGGGACCTTGGCAAGAAGTGCGAGTCCGTGGAGCATGATCTGAAGATGAAAGAGGCCGAGCTTGCGAAGGCCTTGGTGAGTATGAAAGACGCCAAGGCCGAAGCCGAGAAGGCACAGCAGGAAATCCAGGAGGCCAAAAAGATAGCAGCGGGTAAGAAATTCTTTATGCAAAGCAAACATGTGGAGGAGGCGTTTCTTTTACTTACTCGAATTCGGAGCTCTCCAGGGGCATTCGCGGATCTGCCATGCAGCGTATCAGACGCTGCAGAGTTCTATCGTGCCCAGGAGGGGAGCTCAACAGAGAAGCTGTTCTGGTCCCAGTATGCTGGGGCCGAACGCCCAATGCCTCTGAGTGACCAACTGAAGCAGTTGGTCAAACTCCACAGGGCGCCTGAAGTGGCTATGAAAGATTTCACAGTCTGGCTGTGGCCTGGTGAGCCCCTGCCCACTAGCTACTTTGGCATGATCAAGCGGATGGTGAATGCCTGTCCGCGGCTTGAAGTCATCAAGCGATCTGTTTGCATTGAGGGTGCCCGCCGGGCCTTTGCCCGCGCGAAGGTGCATTGGGGCAAGCTGGATGCTGAGAAGCTGGTGAAGGACGGTCCGCCAGAGGGCAAGGAGCATCGCCATCCCGAGAAGTACTATGATGGTGTTATGAAGGGCGCCCGTCTCGTGGCCTATGAGTGTACCAAGGACAAGATATTTGACTAAATGTACCTCTGCCATTGTTGTAATTTAAAGATGAATTTACTTGTGCTATGTAGCACTGTATGATTTAAAATATTACCTTCTGTGCAGCTGTTTATAAAATGCTGAAAGTAGGCCAGTCGTCGGCTTCCGCCCCCACGTAACTAGTACTGGGGTGTTCGTGGAAAACCCGGACACTCTTTATCCAAATGTTTGGTCCCTTAAGGAGGTGTCCAGCGTAGCGAACAAGGCAATCGGACTATGCGGCTTTATAACTTTCACTTAGCCATAGAAGTCTACAATTTTAAATTTCGGCGAAGCCCCTAGAATCCGGAAGGCCGAATTGGGGCGCTATACACGCCTATATCGGACGAAGCCGATTTATCGCCTAAAGCAGAAAATCTTTAAGGATTTTAAGACCTCTCGAACAACGAACAGCTCTCGCCATATCGTGTCGGTCAGTTTTTGGCTTTCTCTACTGAGGTTCTCGTCCGGAAGAACCGGGACACAATCGCAGTAGTTCTCCCTGTGCTACCTTAGCCGATATAACGGAATGTAAGGTACCAAAACAAGGGAGCCGGGTTAACCCAATTGTAGACCCAAGACATGATTCGGAGCTGATGCATATAATGCTATAAGTTTGGGGTGTCGCACTGTTGAAAGTGTTCGGACTTGTCTTGCCGTATGATGGGGCGCCATAAGAAGCCCCTGGCAAACAGACCGTACCAAGGTGTACGGATGCAATATCAAATAAACATTTATGAGAAAAAATGCTCAAATAAGAATAGTAAGCTGACGCTATATATGATCTCCCATTGATGAATAATACGTTTAAGCGTATGTTTACAATGGATGCATTAAGCGGAGATAAATGGGACTATTTGACATGTCCTATCAAGGGGAAGGCTGTGTACAGATAGATAAAGCAGGTATAATGATCGTAAATAGATTCCACCTGGGTATTTCCTTCTGTGCACAACGCCTTTTGCCTCCTTGGTTGTTCCTCCCATGTAAGTCCGGCAATCTGGCTCTTCTGAGGATGCTGCACTAAAGCGATGCCCTGAAAGGTAAAAGGGAAAGATTGTGAAGGTATTTGGTGGTTACCCGCACTATTGACTGAGTCGTTGTTGCGCCTCCCCCTATGCCCATGGTATCTTGAGTGTATAATTGTGTACGCGTGGCAAGAATGCTGCTTTGATGGGGCTTGAGCGGAGGCCGGACTGCTAATCACGCTCTTGGCGTTTCTGATGATCCTGTTGCAGGGTGCTCCGGACTCATTTGACGGTGCTTGAGGTTGTCGTCACTGGATTGGTGGTTTGCCGGAGGAGGCCGCATTGTACTTCTGCTACAAGGGCTGCAGTATGCTCTTCTGTACGGAGAGAGCGGTCCATGTTTCCGTTGATTGTTATGACCCCGCGCGGACCTGGCATCTTGAGCTTGAGGTATGCATAATGTGGTACCGCATTGAATCTAGTGAATGCGGTTCGTCCGAGCAGTGCGTGGTAACCACTATGGAAAGGGATGATATCGAAGATTAACTCTTTGCTCCAGAAGTTGTCCGGGGATCCGAAGACCACTTCCAGTGTTATAGGGCCCGTACAGCGGGCCTCTACTCCAGGAATTACACCTTTAAAGGTGGTTTTGGTGGGCTTGATCCCTGAAGGGTCAATGCCCATTTTGCGCACTGTGTCCTGATAAAGCAGGTTCAGGCTACTGCCACCGTCCATAAGGACTCGCGTGAGGTGGAATCCGTGGATGATTGGGTCTAAGACCAATGTGGCTGAGCCGCCGTGACGGATGCTAGTAGGATGATCCCTACGATCAAAGGTGATCGGACAAGCTGACCATGGGTTGAATTTGGGGGCGACTGGCTCCATCGCATAGATGTCCCGTAGTGCTCGCTTCCGTTCCCGCTTGGGGATGTGAGTGGCGTAGATCATGTTGACCATTTTCACCTAGGGGGAAACTTCTTTTGTCCCGCCGTGTTCGGATGCCGGGGCTCTTCGTCATCATCGCTGTGTAGCCCCTTGTCCTTGCTTTCGGCGTTTATTTTGCCGACCTGTTTGAACACCCAGCAGTCTCTATTGGTGTGGTTGGCTGGCTTGTTCAGGGTGCCATGAATTTGGCACGAGTGCTCCAGTATGCGGTCCAGACTGGATGGTCCTTGATTATTTCTTTTGAACGGCTTTTCCCGCTGACCGGACTTGGATCCGCTGAATCCGGCGTTTACTGTCGTGTCTTCAGTGTTGTCGCCGTTGTTCCGTCGCTTATGTCTGTTGCGTCGTGGCTTGCCGTTGTTATCGCGGACATCCGAAGTGCCAGAATGTGGCGCGGTGCCGCTGCGGGCCAACTAGTTGTCCTCGCCTGTGCAAAAGTGTGTCATTAGAGCTGTGAGAGCTGCCATGGACTTGGGTTTTTCCTGGCCGAGGTGTCGAGCAAGCCACTCGTCACTGATGTTATGCTTAAAAGCCGCCAGGGCTTCGGCGTCCGGACAGTCAACTATTTGGTTCTTTTTAGTTAGGAACCGAGTCCAGAATTTCCTGGCTGACTCTCCGGGCTATTGAGTAATGTGGCTCAGGTCATCAGCGTCCGGTGGTCGCACATATGTGCCCTGGAAGTTGTCGAGGAATGCGTCTTCCAGGTTTTCCCAATTGCCAATGGAATTTGCTGGCAGCCTGTTTAGCCAGTGTCGGGCTGGTCCTTTGAGTTTAAGGGGAAGATACTTGATTGCGTGTAGATCATCTCCGCGGGCCATGTGAATGTGGAGAAGGAAATCTTCAATTCATACTGCGGGGTCTCGTATGATTCAATGTTTACGGGTTTGAACCCTTCTGGGAATTCATGATCCATCACTTCGTCAGTGAAGCAGAGGGGGTGTGCGGCACCCCTGTGCCGGGCTATGTGGCTGCGCAGTTCGAATTGGTCTGGGTTGCTGTGTTCGGCCCAGCCGGACTTGTTGATAATGTATCCAGCGTGACGGTCGTCATCGCGCGCTGGGGCGCGCCCTCGTGATCCGTAGATCGATCTTGGTTGTCCTGCTTTGTTTTCCAGGATATCTTGCAGGTCTTGCCTATTGCCCTGGGCCGTAGTGTATCGGCGTGGGGGTGCGGGCTGGTATTCGGGCTGATATCCCGTTTTATCCCGGCCACGGGGTGGCCGGTCAGCCGTTTGGCACTTGAGTCCGTATTCCTCGGCTGCCAGGACTTCAGTCCATCTGTCTGTGAGCAGGTCTTGATCAGCTTGGAGTTGCTGCTGCTTCTTCTTCAGGCTCCTCGCAGTGGCTATAAGTCGACGCTTGAAGCGCTCCTGCTCCACGGGATCCTCAGGCACGCCGAACTCGTCGTCGCTGAGGCTAATCTCATCTTCGGAGGGGGCATGTAGTTGTCCTCCTCCGGGTATCCGTCCGTCGCCTATTCTTCTGGGCTGACCTGCTCATCTTCTTGTTTGGCCTGCTCAAAGGCGGGCTAGTCAGGGTTGTATTCCTCTTCGGCGCCATCCGGATTGCTTTCATCTCCAGGGCCGGTATTGCTGTGGCGGGGCTTGGAGCGGCGCCAACGACGCCCATGCTTCGCTTTTCTTCCTGAGGGGTTATCCTCCGTTGCCTCATCGCCATTAGTTTCCTTCGGAGTATCCACCATATATATATCGTATGAGGAGGTGGCCGTCCACCGCCCTGTGAGCGGTGGCTCTTGTAATTCTCCTACATCATCGTCCATACCGTCGATGTCTTCAGAGTCAAAGTCAAGCACGTTGGTTAAATCATCGACCGGGGTAATGAAGTAGGTGGTGGGTGGGCAACGAATTCCGCCGTCGCCTGCTTCCCACTCAAGCTGGACATAGTTCGGCCCAGAGCCTCCTGACAAAGAGAGAGATTTCAATGAGTTCAGCATGTCGCCAAAGGGCGAGTGCTGAAAGATGTCCGCAACAGTGAACTCCATTACTGGAGCCCAACCAGGCTTGGCGGGCTCGAGAACGCGCGGACTGGAACCTACAACCGGATATGAATCCGGGGGCCCGGAGTCACAGGTTTCCTCAGAAGTGAGGCCTGTGTTCGGCTCCAACGCCGATGAGTGTACGGCCTACGGGGCGGGGTCCATCCCTCCGTCCCTAGGCAACATAGCCTGCTCCGGATTTGAGTCCAGGGCTACTGCAGGGGTGAAATCCCGAGTGTTGTCCGACAGCAGGTCCAGGCCATGCTCGTCGTGACTGTCCGGTGCTCCTGGCGCGGGCCCGAATCCGTCGAAGATCAAGTCTCCGCGGACATCCGCCGTGTAGTTCAAGTTTCCGAACCTGATTTGATGGCCAGGGGCGTAGCTGTCGATCTGGTCCAGATGGCCAAGCGAATTGGCCCGCAGTGCGAAGCCGCCGAACACGAAGATCTGTCCGGGGAGGAAAGTCTCGCCCTGGACCGCGTCGTTGACGATGATTGAAGGAGCCATCGAGCCCTGTAGCGACGACACAGAGGAACTCTCAATGAAAGCACCAATGTCGGTGTCAAAACCGGCGTATCTTAGGTAGGGGGTTCCGATCTGTGCATCAAGGCTGATGGTAACAGGAAGCAAGGGACACAGATGTTTACCCAGGTTCGGGCCCTCTCGATGGAGGTAAAACCCTACTTCCTGCTTGATTAATATTGATGATATGGGTAGTACAAGAGTAGATCTACCACGAGATCGTAGAGGCTAAACCCTAAGAGCTAGCCTATGATGGTATGATTGTAATTGTGATCGGCCTTCTAAGGACCAACCTCTCCGGTTTATATAGACACCGGAGAGGGCTAGGGTTTACATGGAGTCGGTTACAAGGAAGAAACACAATATCCGGATCGCCAAGCTTGTCTTCCACGCAAAGGAGAGTCCCATCCGGACACGGGCCGAAGTCTTGAGTCTTGTATCTTCACGCTTCAATAGTCCGGACGTTGTACACAGTCCGGCTGTCCGGATACCCCCTAATCCAGGACTCCCTCAAGGGGTGTGGCGTACAGCAAAACAAGACTCCACGGCTACTGCTCATCCACCGTCTAGTGCCTCGCTCTAGCCTCCACGGGCTACTGTTAATCCACCGTCGACCTCCTCCAGCCTCCACCTGCGACTATTCATCCACGACGTCTCCCTCCTGCCTCCACCAACTACTGTTCATCCACGGGCTCCTGTTCATCCAGCCTCCACCGGCTACTGTTCAACCACCCCTCCACGGGCTACTGTTCATCCAGCCCTCCACCGGCTATTGTTCAACCAGCCCTCCACTGGCTCCTGTTCATCCACCCCCAACCGGCTCGATCGGGGTCATGTTCATCCAGCGGCAACAGCCTCTACCCCCACGGGGTCCTGTTCATCGAACCCCCACCGGGAAGTTTTCATCCAACCCCCAACAACGCTCACAGTTCATCAAGAGCTAGAAGGTCGATCAGCTTCAATTAGCAGTGGTAGCGAAGGAATCGCTCGATCGGGTTTAGTTAACAGCAATGGATCGATCGATAGCTCGGTTCAGTAACACGTAGCCAGTGCAATAGCTCGGGTTCAGTAGGCGAACGCCTCGCTCGGGTTCAGTTAGAGCCCAACGCCTCGCACCCACGCGCGTACGTGTACGAGAGAAACGCACAAACCTCCGTGCATCGCTCGGCCCCGACCACCCGCCGTAACCGGGAAATCCCCGAAATTTTCCTCGCCCTCGCTTCTACCATGATTTTTTCCGTCATGGATGGTCCAAAGAATGTCATGCAGGTGCATTTCTGGACCGCCCAGGACGAAAAGCCCATTTTCTGTCATGATTTTTTGTCATAGAAGTAGGAGCCCACCACATCTATAATGATACCGGGTTTTGTCATAATTATCGTCATATAAGTGTCATAAGTATGACAGGAAAAAATTCGTTCGGCCCAAAATATCGCGAATGTGTCTTTTTTTGTAGTGAATATTCCCAATACATCAAAGAGCCACCCAAAATACTTTTTCGGCCGCCGCAAGTTTCTGTTCTTCAGAGATCCCATCTAGAGACTGTCGGCCCAGTGGGAACCATGGTACCACGAGCCACCTGCCTATGGCCCAGGAAGGGCCCCTTGGCCCAACTCATGGGGAAGCCCATCAACGGGCGCTGCAAAACCAACAGCCTCGCGAGGGGCTTCTCCTAAACTACCATCACGGCGAGCGAACCCGTGAGGCCTCCCTCGCGAGGCACCCTCCCTCGAGGCCTCCCGAGGAGCCACGCGGGGCGGGTGCTGCCCATCACATGGGTGACGTCGTCTAGGCAGGTGCCAGTCTGTGCGGCCCAGACAGTTTCCCCTTTGGTGTTAAGGTAACAACTCTGCCTACTTGCCCCCAAAGGAAGACTCAAAGGTTCTCCCTTTGGTGATAGAAGACCAAGACGGTGGCGCGGTAGGACAGAGGTCATCGTGGAGCCCCTAGCACGTCATGGATAAGCACTTTGGCAGGTGAAGACCATCTTTTGTCAGGAGAAGCACCGGCACATGTCCCTCTCAAATTGCCGCCCTGTGGTAGCCCTTTCCCGCTCATATTTTTTGGGGAAGAGCCCCAAGGCATCGATATAAGGGACAGAGCAACCATTGTAGCAAAGGATCAACTCATGTACAAACCCTAGCGCCGACTAGGAGAAGCGGCGCCCACGCGCCCTGTAAATTGGGTCACCCCAGTTTCAAGGTTGCCTTGACACTCGTCCCTATCGTCCCCTTGTTTGCTTAGCCACGGTTCACTAGTTGACCGGTCAAACATTAACTCTTTCTATAAAAATCCTAAAAAAAAATAAAAAAATTGAATACAAAAATGTTCAAAAATTGAAAAATGGTACATTAATTTGAAAAAAGGTTACAAAATTCATAAAAATTCACGGTTATCTGAAAAGAAAAGGCTCATAATTTTTTTATAAAGTTCATCGATTTTGAAGACTAGTTCATGAAATTGAAAGAACTTCATCAAATTTGGAAAAAAAATCTATTTTGAAAAAATATCGAATTTGAAAAAAGTTCAATTAATTTGAGAAAAAGTTCATCGAATTTGAAAGAAAGTTCTTCGGATTTGGAAAAAAAGTTCATCAATTTAGAAAAAAAAGGTTCACAGATTTAAAAAAACCGTGCATTAAGGAAAACAGAAAGGATGAGATAAAAATAAAAAGAACAAACCGAACGAAGAGCGAAATAAAAGAAAAACCCGAAGTATCTTTACACCAGTAGGGTGAGAGTCTGGTGGTTAGAGCGGAGCGCTCGTAATGAAGCGGTTACGGGTTCGATCCCCCGTGCCCGCACCTTTGTGTAGTTACTAAATACAGGAAAGAAAATAGAATGACCCGGCCCAGCTTGGAGTGCTAAGCCTGAAGCGGCAAATAGGATGCGCCCGATTATACCTCGCATAATGTGAGATTGGGGAAGCCAGGGATCGCCTACATCACTGTTGCGAGTGGGCCGAACCATAAATTTTGTGATCCGTTTTCTTCTGGTTTGCTTTTCTGTTTTTTTTGTGTTACTATATTCTTCTCGTTCGTTTTTATTTTAGTCTTTAGCATTCATTTTTTTTAAATGTTTATCAAAAATTTATAAAATTTAAATCATGTATTTGAAAAATGTTAGTACATGTTTAATTTTTTTAATGCATATTAAAAAAATTCATATACAATCACATAAATTTACAAATTGCAATCATGTATAATTTTATTGTTTCAAGTGTATACGAAAAATGAACAACATATATGAGAAAAAAGTGGACATCATAATCATGTATTTAAAAATGTTAACACATCTATCAAAAATGTTCCTGATGTAACAAGTAGATATGAGAAAATGTTAATCATGTATTTGGAAAATGTTCAAGGGATATAAAAATGTTTTACATGTATACCAAAATATGTAATGTTTATGAAAAAGAAAATATGAATCAAAAACATATATTTAAAAAAAGTTTCTAATCACATATTTATAAAATTTTCAATGTATACACAAAAGTATTGTTTTATATGAAAAATGTTTCACGTATTTGAAAAATTCTCAAGGTGAGTAATAAAATATTAAACATGTAGATGAAAATGTTCCTTGTGTATATAAAATATACATTGTGTATTACAAAATATTTATTATATATGTTCCTCGTGTATACCTCTATTCCTTTTTATTTCGTATATATGTTCCTTCAAATCATATGTTTTCCTTCCCTTTCATTCAACCATGCCCTAAAAGACGGAATCGTTAGACGGGCTGAATACATCACATAGTTAGCACACACCAATCATGGTTCTTGGGCTTTTATATATTCATCTAATTTTAATATTTCTTGTCAATCTTCTTCTGTGGGAGCACCTAACTTGGGTTTACCTCTCGCAGGAGTCAGTCATAGGGAAGCCTCTCGTATGGTATTATACGTGAAATACCAAGGAGTTAAGATTTGCATTAGAAGTGCAATCACTGTTGAAATTATACCCGCCTCTAGCTGCTTGTTTACTGCTTTGAGATTTGGGGGGGGGGGGGGGGGGTCGGGGGTTAGGTGCTCGCACATATGTTTCAATCATTTTTATTTTTCTTCAGGAGAAACATAGTAGTGGTGGATGCGGTGTCGTCCAAAATAAAGTTCATCGGGTTCTTCACCTACTCGGTGATGCTTTAGTGGATGATACCAAGGAGCCAAAGCTACGTTTCCTCCGCAGATTTGGTGCAACCGCTCTTGCAGAGTTTATGCTTGTGTCCTCCCATGCCTAGACATTGGGATTTGTTGAGTTCCTGTCAATGTGCGGTGCATTTATTGATTTCTTCTTTTTGAAGTTGGAGTATTTCCTCTGCACTAAGTAAAGATATTGTGGTTCAACTGCATGTAGTACTAGGGGTTCATCCACGGCCCAAGTCCCTTCACCATTCACGACCCCATTTTGTTGTATGGGCGAATCAAGGGGCTCCCTGAAACTTTTATTGGCGATCAAGTTTGGGTAGGTGTACAAGTGGCAGTGTCACTACTTTGGTCTAATTGTAATGTCGTTGTTGAAGCCTTGGAATAATTTCATCTTCCAAAATTTATATGACCACACAGAAGATGCATTTGAGAGATTACATTGTAACTCTTAGTTTTAGGAGTTACTTTGTAATATCTTCAATCTTTGATCTGAAGCATACTTGTAATGATTCTGATGTTTGAATACAGTTACACATGTATTTCTAAAAAGAAAGTCACTCGCCGGGGCTCCTGTATGGACACACAGTGATGGTGGAGAAAAGGAACCACAGAGCAGGATGGTGATGTGTTCCGCTTATGTCTGCAATGGCTTTTTCATTTTTTTTTCTTCTTTTGATTGTTGGGCTTCGCTCAGTTTTTTCTACTTATAGTGCTATGTGTGGGGTACGAGTTGTACAACTATGCAGTTTGTGTACATGTACTAGTCGCGTTGAGCAAAGTTTGTGCTATACATGGAGTGCAATTTACATCGCTTGCACCCTGATCCGTAGTGTGTACATGGTTCTGACGTTAACTTACAACTTTATGGCTCTACTGTCGACAGAGATGGGACTGATAAGATCTATGAAGTGATTTCTTCTGAAGATGGGATGGCGGAAGATGGTGGCAGTGGATCCCGGAGCGTGCGCAGGCGATGCACGTTATGGGATGCCTAGACCGATGGTCTTAAGGTCACTGGATTAGATTGTCTGTTATGCGAACAAGGCACATCTGTATACTTATAGGTGTAGCAACTTTGTTTCGCTTTGAAGGTGGCTTTGGGTTGATCCTTATATTTATTTGTCATGTTCTGGTGAATAATTAATAAAGATGGTTGTGTGCGTCATGGTGATGCGGATGCCGGGGTAATCCTCCTTCTCGAAACGAAAAAACCGATTTTTCTTACCCATACACATACTTCATATATTGCTTGGGTTAGATTTCACCCATGCCTACTCGAGATAAACCTTAAAATAGCTAGCATCCTCTTGGTCTATGCCAAATTTGTCTACAACCTGTAAGTAGTCAAGCCGAGTGGCACGGGTGGCCTACGGTTAGTAACAACCATCCGGCATGGTTAGCATTTGGAGTTTATAGAAGAGGCATCCCAATCAATGAAACGGGGTTATACTCCTATTTTTGGGTTGTTGTTCCTCCTCTCGCCTCCTTCATATGAGAGGAGCATCACCTCCCTTTCTCGTCTTCCCAACATTCCCGCTCCCCTTCCTCCTGCCGCAGCTGTCGTGATTCGGCAGCTGCTGGGAGCAAACTCGGCAATCCGCCATCCATTCGGAGGAGGGAAGGCAACGTTAGCCGCGGCGCATTCGATAGCCAACACACATTACACCGTTACAGAGAAACCATTGCACAAACAATGGCCAACAGCTGCAGAGAACACAAGCGTGGCGTTCCACGTCCACCACCATTGTCTCTCTTCATTGGTAGGGAGCAAGAGCCAGCGGTCGCGCGGACACACCCGGCTGCTGCCGACAACAGCAACAAGAAGAGGATGTTGTCCAAGCAGCTGTCCATGAAGGAGACCACCCGGGAGGTCAAGTGGGAGAAGCGGCGGAGACAGATACAACGACAAAGGAGCGGCATGGGCTTGTACGACGCCGACCGCGTGGGATGCGCTAACACGCACGCCACTGCGAACGGTGTGACTGACGAGGACCTGGATGAGCTTAAGGGATCCATGGAGCTTGGCTTCGGGTTCAACGAGGAGAACGGAGGCCAGAACCTCTGTGACACGCTCCCTGCCCTCGATCTGTATTTCGCCGTCAACCGGCAGCTATCCGAGCCAAAGATGCGGGTGTGCAGCCGCTCGTTGCCTTCCCTTTCTGTGGTGACCTCCTCATCATCCATGCACTCCGACACACCGAGCCCGGCCGGCAGTCCTACCGCTCAGCCCTCCCTCCTTGACTCGTTGAAAATTAGCAGTCCGGGTCAGTAACGTCATATGTTTCCTTGTTAATTTCTTCCTAGTATAGATTCTAAAAGAACCGTCAGCTTATGTTATTATGTGGTCGGCTATTTGGTCCTTTGACTCATGCAGCAGGCGAGAACCCGCAGCTTATCAAGACAAGGCTAAGGCAGTGGGCTCAGGTAGTGGCTTGTTCAGTGAAGCACTCCAGCTGAGAGCGCTGGCTGCAATGAACCACCCATCCTGCAGAACCGTTGTACATCCAAGTGTTCCATTAGACGACGAGGGAGAGGACATGACCCGTGGTGCAATTAACATAACGTCATAACCTTGTTGCTCTGGTGACGCCCATGGTTGTTGTGCATAGTTTAGTCTGTATGTATGTGTTGGCAACATTAATGCACCGCCCCCTGTATTGACAGGACAACATTTGATGCAAGGACATTCTTCTTGTTCACCAACTTCTTTAGAAACACTAACTCTTGCTGAAACATTTCCATAAAAAACTAGGCATGCACACTGGCAAGATATATTCGACTAAAACACACTCATCCAAGGAGACAAATATCCTCCAAAAACCATCACTAACTGTTTTGTACAGATTGTAGGGGAGAAAAGTTGGGCCGATAAAATTTCGGTTTTGAATCAGAGATTTTAGATGGGCATATGTAATACAACACTGAATGTCTGAAATTAAATTGGGCGTTCCAGTACAGTACTTGCACCTTTGACTGCTGAAGATGTTGGTTAAATATGCATATGTTGTGTGAATTACTTGTCCACGACACAAGTTAAATGATGTTATCATCATCCATCATCAAATGCATGCTTTTGATTGGACTTAGCTCAAATCCCTCATGTGAATATCACAATTTCTTCTATGGATTCTCAAGCCTCAGATACAAACGTGGCTTATTGGGCATCTCCAAACGTTGACGTTAAACAGACACTCTCATATGTTTGTGGACATCTGACCGGGCGGACACCATCAAACACTATCCTTTGAACCTTTTCCAGTTCAAACATTTCAAAGTCACAATTTCGACAAAATTTAGGCTAGTTCGATATATTACATTCAAATTTAACTAGTTCAATATAAACTACTCAAATAAAAATTATTTTCACCCGCAAAAAAATATAAACTACTCAAATTAAACTAAACTAATGCATGGCCTCCGAGGCCACTAGGACCGCAATCCTCATTGTGACACTTGTGGAAGTCGGGCTAGCCACGTCGGCATGCTCGTGGGAGATCGCCATGAGTCCTCTGCCTTATGTTGTGCCTTATCCTCCTTCTACACGCACCAACTCGACGATACAGATCTAGAGGAACTCCCTGTTGATCTTTGATGTCTACTACGCAACTTTATTCTTGTAGACACGTGTTGGGCCTCCAAGCGCAAAGTTTTGTAGGATAATAGCAATTTTCCCTCAAGTGGATGACCTAAGGTTTATCAATCCGTGACAGGAGTAGGATTAAGATGGTCTCTCTCAAATGACCCTGCAACCAAATACAAGAAATCTCTTGTGTCCCCAACACACCCAATACCACTAGTGGAAAAAGGGCCTTTGGTCGCGGTTCGCAACTGCCATTAGTCGCGGTTGCGCAACCGCGACCAAATAGGTGCGACTAAAGGACCCCCACTTTAGTCGCGGTTTCTTAAGAACCGCGACTAAAGGCTCGTCCACGTGGGCGCCAGGCGGCCGTCGCGGCGGAGGACCTTTAGTCGCGGTTCTTCTGGCCAACCGCGACTAAAGGCCGCCACAGGTTTAGGGTTTTAGCCCTCCCCCTAAGCCTGTTTTCTGTTTAATTTGTATTGTTTTATTTCTTTTGTGCTTTATTTTAATTTTGAAGGAGTTTCACATATTCTACGGTACTACATACATGCATATGAATGTACAATTTCAAACAAATTTGAAATTAGAACCAAAAAGAATTCAAGAGGAATATACAATATACATTCAATATCATCGGATGACCATATACAGTTTTGAACAAGTTTCCATACATAATTTAATGCATATAAAGTTCTACGTCCTCGTAATGGTGTTCTCCTTTAGAATGGAGGACTTCCCTGCTGAACCATCCAGCTAGTTCCTCTTGAAGTGGTCGGAAGCGAGCTTCTGGACTAAGCATCATCCGGAGGTTATTCCTCTGAGCATTGGTATCACTCGGAACCCGCTCAGAGGTGTATCTCCGGATCATCTCACAGACATAGTATCCACATAGATTGGTCCCCGCTGGCTGAATATCCCCAGCATTCTTAGCCTTTGACTTTTTGAATTCTAGCTCTTTTTTGAATTCACCGACCTTTGTATCTACGAACCGTCTCCAAACCCTACGAGGCAAAGAAAATTAAATGAACAAGAGAGTTATTAGTTACTTGATATTAGGAAATGAACGAAATAGGCCGATCGATATAGAGCGCAAATGAATGAAAATAATTACTTCTGCAGCATTCTTCTCATGCCGCCCCAAAGCTTTGGATCCATATTCAGAGAGTTGTGGACGAGACATTCTGAGGTGTCAACTTTAATTACTAGCAGAATCCAGTGAAACCTGCGGACACGATACATGCACAGTACGTCATGCATAACTCATCGATTAGCCGGCCACATACTATGCATGGAGTAAACAAAAGAGAATGTGCTCAAGACAGAAACACTCACCCAAAATGGTAAGGAAATAGAATATCACTTTTGAGTTCCTGCTTTGTAAGAAACTGCCACAGGTCTGCCTCCATGTCGGCGGGGTGATGCTCCAACACATATCCATTAACGATGTGTGGGTCAATGAACCCAACATCATGGATGTTCCTTACTCTGCATTCCTTAATCTTCATTCTGCATGTATAATAGCGGACACAACAATATAGTTAGGACATATATATAGTGCAGGCAATATGAACGAGATGGGGTAGAAATAAATCACTTACAGAACGTAGCAACTGATGATAGATTTGTCGAGCTCGCGCAGATTGAAAAGCTGGAACAATTCACTCAGATGAATTTGTACATAGTAATGTTTGAAGTGATGCTCATATCTAACTTCCGCATAAATATATTCTTTGGCGTTTTTATTTTTTATGTAACCCTTGTACCATTTCAGCAGACCTTTCATTTGTGGAGGTAGATCCTTTTCCTGCGCAGGCTCGACGAGAGGCCCATTCTTCACATATGTAATTACTACCTCCTTCACTGGCGCCTCATCAAGGCCTAACAGTTCACGAAGAGTAATACCTAAGTTGGCCGCTTGTTCTCTGGCACTCATTACAGTCAATCCATGTGCTGCCGCAGCTGCTATGATATCGGGGTCATCCGGACCGGCGGCTTTCACTATAAGCGGGGCAATCGATTGTTTACTTTGTTCCCCGAGCTGGGCAACTCGTTTCCCGCTTTTTTTACTTTCTAATTCCGTTTTCTCGGCCTCCTCCAAGGCTTTGTTCTCCTGGTTCTCCGCCCGCTCTTTCTTCTCCTTCAACATGAGTGCCTGCCTACGAAGTTCACGTGCATAGTCGTCAGGCAGATTCTTCGCGGCTTGGGACGGTGTGCTCAAAAATGACTTAGCCCACTTCTTTTGCTCATCAGAAAATACTGGCTTGGGCTCGGGCTCTCTTTTCTTCTTGCAGTCCGCCTTCCATTTGTCATGATCAGCAGCCGCGGCCGCGGCAGTTTCCTCGGCACTACGTTCCCAAGGCCTTGTGGGGAGAGGCTTCAGTGATGGCTCCGGTACCTTTGTGGTCTTAGGTACATAAGGGTCCGGGTTAATAATCCAGGACTGCTTCTGCTTCTTTGCCGGAGGTGGATTGGGGGGCGGCGTCTGATCACCCGCCGGACGAGGACTGGGGGGCGGCGTCTGATCACCCGCCGGACGTTGTGGACTGGGGGGTGTCGGCTGACGTGACGGAGGTGTAGGTGAACCGCCACCACCACCACCACCACCACCACCACCGCCACCACCACCACCGTAGGGGGGTGGACTTGTTGTCCTTGGCGCCTCGCCTGGAAACTTGATAAACTTCTTTTGCCATAGAATGAAATGGCGTTTGACATCTCCAAGTCTTTTCTCCCCTTCAGGTGTAGCAATGTCAATCTCCAGGTCCTCAAACCCTTGGACTATGTCCTCCACCGTGACACGAGCATAGCCATCTTGAATGGGGTTGTTGTGGTGGAGTGCTCCAGGTAAACATGGTAAAGCACTGCCGATGGCTACCTTCATGGACATGTTCCCGATAGGATAATACAGATGACATTCTTTCATCTCCTTTATATCGTCCACGGGGTAGCGAGGAGGCTCCGGTGCAGTAATTTCGACCACCAGAGGCTCCGGTGCAGTAATTTCGATCGTCGGTGCATCTGCACCAGCCGGTGGGGCCTCCGTGGAAGCCACGCTGCTTCTCCGCTGCTGGCTTCCGAGATCCGCTGGATGATCTTCATGCTGCGCCCGAGCTGCATCTCTTTCGGCTACTAGTACACTCACGGTTTTCTTCATCACATCCATTTCCGATGCCAACCGCGCCACAACATCTGCTTCCCGATCCATCTTTCTCTTACGGCTTCTGTAACCGTACGGGTCATCGTTCTGGGGGAACCCTATTTTCCACGGAATGTGCCCCATGCCTCGTACACGTCCTCCGTGTTCAGGATTCCCGAGGGCTTTTGTCAGCGCGTCGTTCTCTCTGTTGAACTTGATCTTCCCCTCTTGAGCATCCCTCATTGCGTCAATAAGGGCTTGGGTGGGTTTAATTATTTTGCCCCGGTAAACACACTCCCCTGTCTCCAGGTTCAGCGTTCCCCCATGCCCGTACCACCAGCTTTTGGCCCTTGGGTCCCATCCCTCCGTACCTGGACGGATTCCTCGCGCCCTCAGCTCGTTCTCCATCTTCTCCAACCTAGGCACCCAAAGGCGATACCCTCCTGGCCCCATAATATGATTGTACTCCTTCTTAGCCGCATTTTCCTTATTTTTTTCGATATTTGAATGAACTGCTCCGATTTCTTTTGCTTCACAAATTCTGGCCAATCATGTTTCAGTTTCTCATATTGTCCTTTGAAATCCGGAGTCTTGTTCTGCTTGACAAAGTCACGGGCTAGATTTTGCTTGAATTTCCGGAATGCGTCGGCCATCTTATGAAGAGCGAACTGTTTGACTAGCCTCCTCCTCTCCTTGTTTTCCTCAATCTTGTTACCCTCCTCATCGAATTTGTTGTATTCCGGAGGTAGAACGAAATGTTCCATAAGCTTCTTGAAGCAATCTTTTTTTGTTCTCTTATCGACAAAAGTGAAACCAGCAATTCGTGCCTTCTTTGGCTTATTCCACTCCTGGACGGTGATCGAGACATTGTCTCTAACAATGGCTCCGCATTGGTTGACAAACTTGGTGGCGTTCTTGCGGGGCTCCAGCGGCCTGCCGGTTGCACTGTCAACAACCTCGATGGTGCATGTTTCTCCTTGTTTCATCGTCTTGGTTGCGCCACGCTTTGACGACGTACTCGATTGTTTCGACGATCCGGCCGAGGGCTAAAATAAGAAAGAGAGTCGCGCACGTTAGTACACACATATTTATTCAAATCAGTTAGTTTGTATCACCAGAGGCTCAATGTATATATATATACCTCGGCGCCGGAGGTGGTTGCTACTTCCATTTGAAGATCGTCGTTTATCGACGTTTGTTCGGCATCATCTTGCTGACGGCGCCCTTCATCTTCACCGTCAAGGTTCAGATAAGAAGAGATATCATCTTCTTCTTGTCCGGTCGGCACATATAGAATATCGCCGTTTATGATGCCGAACATATGTGCTTCACCGTCCGGATCATAGTTGTCCATAATCGGGTCAGCTCTATCGTCCGCCATTATGTCAGTCCTGAAAACATGTAGTAAAAACAAATTAATTAAGTGAAGAAGGGGGGCAGTGGCGGTGGCGGTGGCGGTACCATAACGCGGTACGAGGTGGTACCGGTGAAGGGGGGAAACATCCGGGAAAGTATTCCCGGTGTTTCGCGTTTTCAGACAGATGGGTCGGAGGGGGAAAGTTGCGTGTTCGCTATGCTAGGGATGCGTGATGGACGAACGGGCTGCGTATCCGGATTCGTCTCGTCGTTCTGAGCAACTTTCATGTACAGAGTTTTTCCATCCGAGTTACGGTTTATTTTCTATTAATTTTCAAAGTTTTGGTTCATTTTCTAATATCCTGATTTAATTTAATTCAAATTATTAAATACAGAAACTGCTATGGGTACACGGAAGTGCACCCAGCAGTGTGTTCATGTGTATATACGTTGAGCGGCGGGCGGCGAGGGAGGCGTCGAGGGCGAGGGCGACGGCGGGCGGCGTCGAGGGCGACGGCGGGCGGCGTCGAGGGCGACGGCGGGCGGCGTCGAGGGCGAGGGCGACGGCGGGCGGCGTCGAGGGCGACGGCGGGCGGCGTCGAGGGCGAGGGCGACGGCGGGCGGCGTCGAGGGCGACGGCGGGCGGCGTCGAGGGCGAGGGCGACGGCGGCAGGCCTTCGGCGCGGCAGTCGGAGAAGACGAGAAATGGAGGCGAAGGTTCGGGCCCTTGTATTTATAGCCCCCCCTTTAGTCGCGGTTGGGGAGGCGACCCGCGACTAAAGGGTAACCTTTAGTCGCGGTTGGACAGGCCAACCGCGACTAAAGGTATTTTTGGCGGGTTTTTGCGTTCCCGCGGTCCCCCTTTAGTCGCGGTTGGGGAGGCGACCCGCGACTAAAGGTTAACCTTTAGTCGCGGTTGGCCAGGCCAACCGCGACTAAAAGTATTTTTCAAAATACTTTTTCTTTTTCAAAATCTTAGAAATACAAATAATATATCAAAAAATTCAGAAAAATAAAACTAATTCAATTCAATATGTTAAAAACACAAATATTATATCAAAAAATTCAGAAAAATAAAACTAATTCAATTCAAAATGTTAAAAATACAAATAATATATCAAAAAATTCAGAAAAATAAAACTAATTCAATTCAAAATCTTAAATATTCCAAATTTCATATTATACGCCTAGGCAGGAGTATGACTAAATCACTCCAAATTTCATGTATCATCAATGGTATCTCGAAATATTCGAAAATGGACACCAAACACATCACGGGGAATATATTATTACACATCATTTCTTCCCTTGTGTCCCTGCTTGCTTACGATTGTGCCGTATCCATGGAGCATCCTCATCATTTAACTTAATGCTTGGGTCGGTGTTCACTTTGAAGGGCGGAATTTCAGCAAACATATTATAATCTTCTGACATGTCTGTCTTGTCCTCCACTCCCACGATGTTTCTTTTCCCTGAAAGAACAATGTGGCGCTTTGGATCATCGCATGATGTACTGATCGTTTTCTTATATTTCCGTTTCCTCGGTTTGCTACTCATGTCCTTCACATAGAAAACCTGAGCGACATCTTTCGCTAGGACGAATGGTTCGTCAAGGTAACCAAGATTATTGAAATCCACCATTGTCATTCCGTATTGCTGGTCCACCTTTACCCCACCTCCTGTTAGCTTGAACCATTTGCACCGGAACAAAGGGACCTTAAAGGAGGGTCCATAGTCAAGTTCCCATATCTCCTCTATGTAACCATAATATGTGACCTTTTGCCCATTCTCGGTTGCTGCATCAAAGCGGACACCACTGTTTTGGTTGGTGCTCTTTTTATCTTGGGCGATCGTGTAAAATGTATTCCCATTTATCTCGTACCCTTGGAAAGTCGTTATAGTCGAAGATGGTGTCTTGGCCAACATGTACAGCTGATCTACAACATCATTGTCATTCATTAAATGTTTTCTCAACCAACTGCCGAAAGTCTCCATGTGGGCCTTCCTAATCCAGGATTCAGGCTTCCCCGGGTTGTCCGAGCGTAAAATATTCTTGTGTTTCTCAAAGTACGGAGCCACCAAGCTGGAATTGGTCAGTACAGTGTGGTGTGCTTCAGTCAGAGAATGGCCGTCCATACATATCGTTGATTTCCTTCCGATCGTGCCTTTTCCACTTAGTCTCCCCTCGTGCCGCGATCGAGGAAGACCAATCGGCTTAAGGTCAGGAACAAAGTCAACACAAGACTCAATTACCTCCTCATTTCCATAGCCCTTGGCGATGCTTCCTTCTGGCCTAGCACGGTTACGAACATATTTCTTTAATACTCCCATGAACCTCTCGAAGGGGAACATATTGTGTAGAAATACAGGACCGAGAATGAAAATCTCTTCGACTAGGTGAACCAGGAGGTGCGTCATAATATTGAAGAAGGATGGCGGGAACACCAACTCGAAACTGACAAGACATTGGATCACATCGTTCTGTAACCGTGGTAGAACTTCTGGATTGATTACCTTCTAAGAGATTGCATTGAGGAATGCACATAGCTTCACAATGGCTACTCGAACATTTTCCGGCAGGAGCCCCCTCAAAGCAATCGGAAGCAATTGCGTCATAATCACGTGGCAGTCGTGAGACTTCAGGTTTTGGAACTTTTTCTCCGCCATGTTTATTATTCCCTTTATATTGGACGAGAATCCAGACGGGACCTTCATACTGCTCAGGCATTCAAAAAAGATGACCTTCTCTTCTTTGGTCAGAGCGTAGCTGGCACGACCTTGAAACCATTCCGGATGCCGGTCATCAGGGTCTTTCAAACGTTGCTGGTCCTGCCGTGCTTCCTTTGTATCATTTGTCTTCCCATACACGCCCAAAAAGCTTAGGAGGTTCACGCAAATATTCTTCGTAACGTGCATCACGTCGATTGCAGAGCGGACTTCTAGGACTTTCCAATATTCTAGCTCCCAGAATATAGATTTCTTCTTCCACATGGATGCGTGCCCGTCAGCTCCCTTCGGAACTGATTGTCCGCCAGGACCCTTTCCAAAGATGACTTTCAAATCCTTGACCATATCAAATAACTCAGCACCAGTGCGTTCCGCAGGCTTCGGCCGGTGATCTGCCTTGCCGTTGTAATGCTTGCCTTTCTTTCTTACTGGATGAATTTTCGGAAGAAATCGACTATGCCCAAGGTACACGTTCTTCTTACAATTTGGCAAATGTACACTTTCAGTCTCATGTAAGCAGTGCGTGCATGCATTGTATCCCTTATTTGACAGTCCCGAAAGGTTACTAAGAGCAGGCCAATCGTTGATGGTTACGAAAAGCAACGCTCGTAGGTCAAATTCCTCTTCTTTGTGCTCATCCCACACACGGACACCAGGTCTGCCCCACAGCTGTAAAAGTTCATCAAATAATGGCCTTAGGTACACATCGATGTCGTTGCCGGGTTGCTTCGGACCTTGGATGAGCACTGGCATCATAATGAACTTTCGCTTCATGCACAACCAAGGAGGAAGGTTGTAGATTCATAGAGTCACGGGCCAGGTGCTATGGCTGGAGCTCTGCTCGCCAAAAGGATTCATGCCATCTGTACTTAGACCAAATCTTATGTTCCTTGCGTCAGCTGCAAAATCTTTGAACTCTCTGTCGATCTTTCTCCATTGCGTTCCATCTGCGGTGTGTCTCAACTCCCCGTCCGACTTACGGTCCTCTTTGTGCCATCGTAACAACTTGGCATGCTCTTTGTTCCTGAACAGACGTTTCAACCGTGGTATTATAGGAGCATACCACATCACCTTGGCGGGAACCCTCTTCCTGGGTTTCTTGCCCTCAACATCGTCACCAGGGTCATCGCCTCTGATCTTATAACGCAATGCAGTGCATACCGGGCATTCATTCAAATTCTCGTATTCACCGCGGTAGAGGATGCAGTCATTGATGCATGCATGTATCTTCAGAACCTCTAAACCTAGAGGGCAGACAACCTTTTTTGCTTCGTACGTACTGGCGGGCAACTCGTTATTCTTTGGAAACATATTCTTCAACATTTTCAGCAAGTTTTCAAATGCCGAGTCAGCTACACCTGCCTGTGCCTTCCATTTCAGCAAATCCAGTGTGCAGCCCAGCTTTTTCAGACCATCATCGCATCCGGGGTACAACGACTTTCTGTGATCCTCTAACATGCGATCCAAATTCTCCCTCTCCTTTTCAGTTTCGCAGCGTCTCCGTGCATCAGCAATGGTCCGACCAAGATCATCAACGGTCTCATCACGTGCCTCTTCTTCACCTTCACCTTCCCCTTCACCTTCAGCATCCTCCATGAAAGTATCACCGAAATGAGCAAGATAGCTTTCATCGATGAAATCATCCCCTTCTTCATCTTCTTCCATTATAACCCCTCTTTCTCCATGCTTGGTCCAACAATTATAGCTTGGCATGAAACCGTGCCGAAGCAGGTGCAGGTGAACTTCTCTTGAGGAAGAGTAACCCTTCTGATTCTTACAGTCAACACATGGACAGATAACAAAACCCTTCTGCTTGTTCACATTAGCCACTACGAGGAAATCTTTCAAACCCGTAGTGAACTCGCGGGAGAGTCGGTTACCGTACATCCATTGCCGATTCATCTGCATTATTATAATATAAAATATATAATTAACCATCATGCATTTGTTAAACTAACTAGCTATAAACAATAGAAATTAAACAATGAACAACACACATGCATATTTTATCAATGACACACATGCATGAAAGGTTCAAGTTGCTAACCGCGATCGAGGAGAAAAAAATAAATGAGGAACCTCAAGTGTGGCTCCAACACTTCATATCATGTTTGTTTCACGCTCTTTGGGGCATTTCATCAAACACCTTGTGTGCATAAGAGGAACCAAAAGCAAACCTACACCCCCTTGTGAAGCTTGCGAAGAGAAGTGGCACCAAATGGCTAAGTGAGTGTGCTGAACTGGTATATATAGGGGAGGAGCTTTAGTCGCGGTTGGCCTGGCCAACCGCGACTAAAGGCCTTTGGGCACCTTTAGTCGCGGTTGTCCTGGCCAACCGCGACTAAAGCCTCTCACGTGCACCAGCTGGCCACCGAGCGCCCTGGGCCCAGGCATTTGGTCGCGGTTCGTCTGCCGAACCGCGACTAAAGACTCCATTAGTCGCGGTTCCTACAATTTCGCGACTAATGGGGCTGGACGGAAGCCTCTTTTTCTACCAGTGTACAATGGCAAATTGTATAGGTGCACTAGTTCGGCGAAGAGATGGTGATAAAAGTGTAATACGGATGGTAGAAATATATTTTTATAATCTAAATAAATAAAAACAGCAAGGTAGCAAATAGTAAACGGGCACAAAAAGGTATTGCAATGCTTGAAAATGAGGCCTAGGGTCCGTACTTTCGCTAGTGCAATCTCTCAACAGTGCTAATATAATTGGATCATATAACCATCCCTGATAGTGCGGTGAAGAATCACTGCAAAGTTCCTATCTAGCGGAGAACATAAGAATAAATTGTTTGTAGGGTACGAAACCACCTCAAAGCTATTCTTTCCGTTCGATCTATTCAAGAGTTCGTACTAAAATAACACAAAGCTATTCTTTCCATTCAATCTATCCTAGAGTTCATACTAAAATAACACCAAAGTAAATTCATATTGATAATACTCAATCCAACACAAAGAACTTCAAAGAGTGCCCCAAGATTTCTACCGGAGAAACAAAAGACAAGAACGTGCATCAACCCTTATGCATAGATTACCTCAATGTCACGGAATCCGCGAGTTGAGTGCCAAAACATATATCAAGTGAATCAATACGATACCCCATTGTCACCACGAGTATTCAATTGCAAGACATATATCAAGTGTTCTCAAATCCATAAAAGTATTCAATCTGATGGCAACGAAATCTCAAAGGGAAAATACTCAATTCATCGCAACAAGATAGAGAGGGTAAAACACCATATGATCCGACTATATTAACAAAGCCTGCGATACATCAAGATCGTGACATCTCAAGAACATGAGAGAGAGAGAGATTAAACACATAGCTACTGGTACAAACCCTCAGCCCCGAGGGTGGACTACTTCCTCCTCATCGTGGTGACTACCGGGATGATGAAGATGGCCACTGGTGATGATTCCTCCCTCCGGTAGGGTGGCGGAACAGGGTCTAGATTGGATATCATGGATACAGAGGCGTTGCAGCGGCGGTACTTCTGATCTAGGGCTACCCCGGAGGGTTTCGGAATATTTGGGAATTTATAGTGCAAAGAAGGGGTACGGGAGGCCACCGAGGTGGGCACAACCCACCTGGGCACGCCAGGGGGCGCTGGCGCGCCTTGGTGGGTTGTGCCCCCCTCGGGGCACCCCCCAGGTGCAGCTCAGGCCCATTGGGTTCCTTCTAGTCCAGAAAAAATCTCCAAAAAGTTACGTGGTGTTTGGACTCCATTTGATTGATTTCCTGCGATGTAAAAAACAAGCAAAAACAAACAGCAACTGGCACTGGGCACTGGGTCAATAGGTTAGTCCCAAAAAATGATATAAAGTTGCTATAAAATGATTGTAAAACATCCAAGAATGATAATATAGTGGCATGAATACTTCATAAATTATAGATACGTTGGAGACGTATCAACATCCCCAAGCTTAATTCCTACTCGTCCTCGAGTAGGTAAATGATAAAAGAAATAATTTATGAAGTGTGAATGCTAGCAAAGTACATAAGTTTGATCAATGATAATTTTAATCACTTTTCCTAGCATCATAACAACAATCTTTTCTTATAAAACTTCTCATGTTATAGTAGCAACAAATTCACATGTTAAGGTTCAAACAATGAACTCTCTTGAAACTCAACAACCAATGTTCTCAGTCACCAAGCAATTGCAATTCAACTTATTCAACAGATTCTAAGTAAGAGGTCCACATACTCAACCATCTTATAGTCTTCTATGATTGCTAACACTCGCCGCATACACATGAGCAAAATGTTTCAACCGGACACATAGAAAGATAGGGGCTTATAATTTCGCTTCCCAACGTATTCACCTTTGGGTGATGTCAACAATAATAACTCATACTACCCATATTCAACTGGACATATGTGCCTAGATATTTCCTCACCACATGATGCTTGCCAGAGGAGAAAAATAAAAAGGAATAGAGAGAAAAACTTTGACTATTTGCATAAAAGTAAATACATAAAAGTAAAGGATAGGCCCTTCGCAGAGGGAAGCAGAGGTTGCCATGCGCTTATTTGTTTGTATGCTCAACCCCTTAGTGCAAAAGAACGTCACATTATATTGCCTCTTATGATAGCAACTTTTATTATGCAGTTTGTCGCTTTTATTGCTTTGCCATCATAAGTTCCTACAACGCTCAGTTTTCTCTTACACTAAATGATCTAACTCTTTTAGAAGCAATTTTTATTGCCTTATTGCACCGACGAAAACTTACTTGAAGGATCTTGCTCAATCCTTATGTAGGTATGGTGGACTCTTGAAAATAAGATTTGGGTTTAAGGGTTTTTGGATGCACAAGTAGTATCTCTACTTGGTGCGGAATTTTTGGCTAGCAAATATGGGGGGCAAGCACCACATGTTGAAGGATTTATGACAATATAACTTCTATGTGAATATGAACAAACATAAATCATTACGTTGTCTTCCTTGTCCAACATCAACAATTTTGGCATATAATATTTTGATGGGGGCTCACAATCACAAAAGATTTCCAAGATAGCGTATTTGCATGTGAAAGTTCTCTTCCTTATACTAATTATTCGTGAATTGCTTGTATGACCAATATTGTAATTGTCAAGACTCAAAAGATTTCACTGTCTAAACCCAATGTGAAGCTACCGCTAGGCATGATATGATTTTAACTTCATGATATTCAATTTATTCAACAATTTACTCATAGGATATAAGTGAAGCACTAGAGCAAATGACAAACTACTCCAAAAAAATATAAGTGAAGATCAAGTGAGTAGTTATGTACATGGGTAGCTATTTGAGGACTCTTTTTTTAAAAAACTTTCAGATATAAGTATTTATTAAAACATCAAGCAAAACAAAACAAAATGACATTCCAAGAATAGCACAACTCATGTGAAGAAGCAAGAACTTAGGCTCAACCGATACTAACCGATAATTGTTAAAAAAGAAAGGTGGGGTGCCTA
The DNA here is from genome assembly GCA_963921465.1 of Triticum timopheevii. NCBI lineage: Eukaryota > Viridiplantae > Streptophyta > Magnoliopsida > Poales > Poaceae > Triticum > Triticum timopheevii. Next base: position 356,057,657 of record OY997264.1, read on the forward strand.
CCGGGGCATCCCCAAGCTTAAGATGCTTGAGACTTCTTGAAATATCAGCTTGGGATGCCTTGAGCATCCCCAAGCTTGAGCTTTTGTGTCTCCTTAATTCCTCTTATATCACGGTTTCCCTAAATCTCAAAAACTTCATCCACACAAAACTCAACAAGAACTCGTGAGATAAGTTAGTATAAATCAGTGCAAAACCTTATTATTCTCTACTGTAGCAAATCACTAAAATTATTATTCAACATTGCATACTAAATGCCTCTACATATTTAATACTCCTATCCTCAAATAGAATCATTAAACAAGCAAACATATGCAAACAATGCAAACATAACAGCAATCTGCCAAAACAGTACAGTCTGTAAAGAATGCAAGATTCATCATACTTCCCTAACCCCAAAAATTATGAAACAAACTACACACTGTAGAAATTTATTAGAGCTTATTTTTCAAAAAGTTTCAACAATTTATCACATTCTGACTTTTCTAGGAAATTTTTGCAACAGCGGTAAACTTTGTGTTTTGAAACAGCAACATGTATACTTGAAAAATAAGCATGGCAAAGGCTAGCATTGCCACTTTTATTGAAATAAAAGATGCAAAACATTATTCTAAGTAACAGCAAGAAAATCCTAACAAAATAGATTGACGCTCCAAGCAAAACACATATCATGTGACGAATGAAAACATAGCTCCAGGTGAGGTTACCGATAATGTTGAAGACAAAAGAGGGATGACTTCCGGGGCATCCCCAAGCTTAGTTGCTTAGATCTTCCTTGAATATTACCTTGGGGGTGCCTTGGGCATCCCCAAACTTAGGGTCTTGTCACTCCTTATTCTCCTCATATCGACTTCTCACCCAAAACTTGTAAACTTCAATCACACAAAACTTAACGGAACCTTGTGAGATAGGTTAGTATGAGAGCAAACAATTTCACTTTTGGTACTGTCAAATACAAGATTAATAATTGTTTACACACAAGCCCTACTGTAGCATATCATTTCCACAATTTATATTGAGTAATATAAGCCATAGAAACAAGGAAACAAGCAAACTATGCATTGAAAACAGAATCTGTCAAAAACAGAACAGTCTGTAGTAATCTGTACTCAAACCATACTTCTACTACTCCAACAATTATGAAATTTTTTGGACCACGTGAGCAATTTTTATATTAATATTATTAAAAAAGAATCAACTCAAAAGCACTCTTCTATTAAAAATGAAAGTTATTTTCGTCAGCGCAAAAATTTCTGTTTTTCAGCAAGATCAAATCAACTATCACCCAACATGATCCCAAAGGCTTTACTTGGCACTTTATTGAAACAAAAGCAATAAAACATGATTAATAAAGTAGCATAATCATATGAACACACAAACACAGTAGGTTAAAATGTTGGGTTGTCTCCCAACAAGCGCTTTTCTTTAATGCCTTTTAGCTAGGCATGATGATTTCAATGATGCTCGCATAAAAGAAAAGAATTTAAACATGAAAAAGAGCATCATGAATAACATGGCAAGCACATTTAAGCCTAACCCACTTTCTATTCATAGGGATTTTGTGAGCAAACTATTTATGAGAGTAAGAATCAACTAGCATAGGAAGGCAAAACAAGCAAAACTTCAAGATTTTCAACACATAGAGAGGAAACTTGATATTATTGCAATTCCTACAAGCATAAGTTCCCCCCCCCCATCATAATTTTCAGTAGCATCATGAAGAAATTCAACAATATAACCATCACATAAAGCATTCTTTTCATGATGCATAATCATATAAATTTTGATACTCTCCACATAAGCAAATTTATTCTCATGAATAATTGTGGGAGTAAACTCAACAAAGTAACTACCATGTGATTTAAAATTAAAATCATGGTGAGAAGTTTCATGGTTATCATTATTCAATATAGCATACATGTCATCACCATAATCATCAAAGATAGGAGGCATGCTTTCATCATAGTAAACTTGCTCATCAAAACTTGGGGGACTAAAAATATCATCTTCATCAAACATAGCATCCCCAAGCTTATGGCTTTGCATATCACTAGCATCATGGATATTCAAAGGATTCATGCCAACAACATTGCAATTACGCTCATCATTCATGCTAATCAATTTATTAAATTCTTCTTCTATCAATTGAGCACAATTTTCCGAACCATCATTTTCAAGAAAGATATTATAAAGATGATCAATAATATGATGCAACATCAATTCCATTTTTTTGTAGTTTTCTTTTTATAAACCAAACTAGTGATAAAAAAAGAAACTAGAAGATTCGATTGCAAGATATAAAGATATACCTTCAAGCACTCACCTCCCAGGCAACGGCGCCAGAAAAGAGCTTGATGTCTACTACACAACTTTATTCTTGTAGACACATGTTGGGCCTCCAAGCGCAGAGTTTTGACCTAAGGTTTATCAATCCGTGAGAGGTGTAGATGAAGATGGTCTCTCTCAAACGACCCTGCAACCAAATACAAGAAATCTCTTGTGTCCCCAACACACCCAATACAATGGCAAATTGTATAGGTGCACTAGTTTGGCGAAGCGATGGTAAGAAAAGTGTAATACGGATGGTAGAAATATATATTTCTAATCTGAATAAATAAAAACAGCAAGGTAGCAAATAGTAAACGGGCACAAAAACGGTATTGCAATGCTTGAAAATGAGGCCTAGGGTCCGTACTTCCGCTAGTCCAATCTCTCAATAGTGCTAATATAATTGGATCATATAACCATCCCTCAAAGTGCGATGAAGAATCACTCCAAAGTTCCTATCTAGCGGAGAACATAAGAATAAATTGTTTGTAGGGTACGAAACCACCTCAAAGCTATTCTTTTCGTTCGATCTATTCAAGAGTTCGTACTAAAATAACACAAAGCTATTCTTTCCGTTCAATCTATCCTAGAGTTCGTACTAAAATAACACCAAAGCAAATTCATATTCATAATACTCAATCCGACATAAAGAACTTCAAAGAGTGCCCCAATATTTCTACCGGAGAAACAAAAGACAAGAACGTCCATCATCCCCTATGCATAGATTACCCCAATGTCACGGAATCCGCGAGTTGAGTGCCAAAACATATATCAAGTGAATAAATACGATACCCCATTGTCACCTTGAGTATTGAATTGCAAGACATATATCAAGTGTTCTCAAATCCATAAAAGTATTCAATCCGATAACAACGAAATCTCAAAGGGAAAAAACTCAATTCATCACAACAAGATAGAGAGGGGTAAACACCATATGATCCGACTATATTAACAAAGCCTGCGATACATCAAGATTGTGACATCTCAAAAACACGAGAGAGAGATAGAGAGATCAAACACATAGCTACTGGTATAAACCCTCAGCCCCGAGGGTGGACTACTCCCTCCTCATCGTGGTGGCTACCGAGATGATGAAGGTGGCCACAGGTGATGATTCCCCCTCTGGCAGGCTGCTGGAATGCGGTCTAGATTGGATCTCGTGGATACAGAGGCCTTGCGGCAGCGGAAATTCTGATCTAGGGCTACCCCAAAGGGTTTCGGAATATTTGGGAATTTATAGTGCAAAGAAGGGGTACGAGAGGCCACCGAGGCGGGCACAACCCACCTGGGAGCGCCAGGGGGCCTTAGCGCACCCTGGTGGGTTGTGCCCCCCTCGGGGCACCCCCCAGGTGCAGCTCAGACCCATTGGGTTCCTTCTAGTCCAGAAAAATCTCCAAAAAGTTACGCGGCGTTTGACTCGAGTTGATATTGATTTCCTGCGATGTAAAAAGCAAGCAAAAAAACAGCAACTGGCACTGGGCACTGGGTCAATAGGTTAGTCCCAAAAAATGATATAAAGTTGCTATAAAATGATTGTAAAACATCCAGAATGATAATATAATGGCATGAATACTTCATAAATTATAGATACGTTGGAGACGTATCAGCGTCCCATTGGTGGGCTTGGACCGGTAGGCAGCCCAAGCCACCGCGAGCTCCTCATCGGCGAGGACCCAATCAGGTGCCACCTGCGTCCTGGCGAAATACACCGAGTACAGCTCTATCGTGGTGAGGGCTTTCGATCACCCGGACAAGGAGGAGGGCATGCCACGCGACCTCTCGCTAGAGAGATAATATTTGAAGTGGGTGCATGGTTGCTGCTCTTGATTGGAGGTGGCTAGGAGCCATTGGGTGTCTGGCCGGTGATGTGACGGTGAGGGATGATGATGCAATGGGTATGCCTTGGGCGCCACTGGTTGTCGATCTAGATGATGAGGCTTTGGAGCATCAACAACGACGGTTAGGCCGGTGCATCTAGAAGGGACACACAGGGCCAGGCCATAAGCTTCTCCAGCTCCTCCTCCCTGGTACGTATGAGGTAGCCAGATAGCGGGGCCTCCTAGTCTGATGACTTGGCCACCTCCTCTTTCTAATCGACAATGAAGTCATCAGAGGGAGGCTCCTCATTGATGATAGGGAGCGCGATGGAGTAGGACGGGCTCGACAACACGCGTCGGCATGGCACATTACCTAAGAAGGCACATGGCAACGATGTTTCTCTGTGCTGCCACGGATTGGAGACCAAGCTCCCACTGTCGTCGTATATGTTGTTGAAAGTGCTAGTTATGGATTAAAGGGGGGGGGGTGAATAGGCGATTTTTATGAAAGTCTTTGAGACAGTCAATGTCTTCGAAGACGCGGAAGCAAAACAATAACTAAATAGAGTATGTCGGAAGATAAGCTACGCTAAACATGCTATCAGTGCAACACAACTGAAGTGAGAAGTGAAGACAATAAGCAAACTAGGTAGGAATAATAGTAACAGCTAATATGAAGACAAAGATGAGATCAAAGGGAATGTCTTCAGGCAATGTCTTCACACATAGATGAGCAGGCAAAAGGCTTCACGATACAAAATAGTAAGTAAAGTAGTGAAGGGATAGAAATAGTTGCTCGGAGAAGACAAGTGATTTGTTTGACCAGTTCCAGTTGTTGTAACAGTTGTACGTTTGGTTGGGGAGGCTGAGATTGAACTCTGAGACCTGGTCTTCACCTTATTCCCCTTGAGCTAAGATCACTTAGACCTCGCCCAATCACTCAATTCAGTCTTCAAGGTAGACTTCCAAACCTTCACAAACTTCGTTCACAGGCGATCCACAATGATTCTTGGATGCTCAGAACGTGATGCCTAACCATCTGGAAGATCACGGTCTTCACGTGTAATAAGTCTTTGGTTCACTGAGAACAGAATGTCTACATTGATGCTTAATCACTTTGGGTTTTGGGTGTTTGGGTTTTTCCTCGTAGCAAATCTCTTTCAAAGGCTCCGGAGGTTGGGTTGCTCTCAAGCGACAAAAGTCGTGCAATAACTCGGAGTAGCCACCAACTTATGGTGGAGGGGGTGGCTATTCATAGCTAGAGGGCGACCTGACATGATTTTACCGAAATGACCATGGGCCATCAATCGATCGGCACGTGTCCCAACGGTCGGATTTCAAACACACTCGGCAACATTACTTGGGCTACAAGCAATGCTGACTCATCCAACATTAGACGAGGTTTTCTCTCGTTGTCTTCACGGAAAGACATAGGCTTTTGGTTAAGCAATCACTTCAACAACTGTTTTTATATTACCTCGACCCTACTTAATAGTGCGGTGGTTCCTATGACTCGATAAGACAAAATGAAACCTACAAAGAAGCTATGTATTCGCGTTCCATTGTCTTCACTCATTATCTTCAAAGGCAACCATTTTCAATAACTTCAGACATTTTTGGTGGTCATCTTCAACAGTTAAAATGTATCTCCAGGGTTCTATCTATGTTATCCTGTGTATCTCACACACACATTAGTCCCTCAACCAAGTTTGTTGTCAATACTCCATAACCAACAAAGGGATGGTACTAGATACACTTACAGTTGTCATGGCGGGAAGATGACGTGTTGGAGCGGTACCCGCTGAGGTACAATTATCTTGCTTCCGGAGCGTCCTCTGGCGTCTTCTTTTTCCCATCGAGGCGGGCGGTAGTTGTGGACGTCGGTCGGTGTGTGGGTGGCATCTAGGATTTTGAAGGTGAAAGGATTGGGTGAAGATGGGGTTTGTGGGGTCGCTCGCCGAACTTATAATAGCAGGGTAGGCTCGTCAAGCGGCGCCTCGGCCAATTGGGGATGAAGTCTGGTAGATGGGAAGTCTGTGAGCTTCCATGAATGCGGAAATGAGCATGAAACCACATCTGATGACTAGGGTTTTGTGTGGGCCAAACTATTGGAGTCGAATGTGGCAGATGTTTGGACTTCCCTAGGACCCCCCCCCCCCCCCCCCCCCGCGCCCCCATGACCGTTAGGCACACTTTGGGCCGACCAAACTAGCTCTTGTCCGGTTTTAGGATGATTCTAGAACATTCCTAGACCGTTTTTTATTTCTTTCTTTTTTTATTTTCGTCTATTCCCTTCTTTTTTGCTTTTTCTTTTTGTTTTTGGTTTTCGTATTTTCTTGTTTTAGTGTTCACCTTTTCTTTTTCTACATTTTTATTTACATTTATTTTATATTTTTTCTTCATTTTTGCGAACATATTTTCCAATTTGTGAGCATTTTTTTGAACTCACGAACATTTTCTGGAATCGCTAATATTTCTTGAATTTGCAAACATGGTTATGAAATCATGAATTTTTTTAAATTAGCGATCATTTATAAAAATTCTCAAACATTTATATAAATCATAAAAAACTATTCGTGAGAATTATTTGAATTGGAAATTTTTTGAATTCATGAGCACTTTGAAAATTCTTGCACTTTTTGAAATTGTAAAAGAAAAATTGAATTCGTGAACATTTTTCTGAAATTGTATACATTTTTTGAAACCCACAAACATTTGTTTGAATTTGGGGAACAAATTTTAAATTTCATGAACATTTTTTGTTTTGATAAACCTTTTTTGAATTCATGAACTTTGTTTGAATTAACAAACATTTTGAAAATCAATGAACTTCTTTGTAATTCAAAAACATTAAGTTCTGCGAATATAGTTTTAAAATTATGAATATTGATTGTGTTCACGAACATTTTTTCAAATTCTTGAACATGTTTTCAAAATTCTGATCATTTTTTATTTCCAGAACATTTGTTCTAAAAATTGTGAACAATTTCTAATTATCCATTTTAAAAAATCATAAATATTTTTTGAATCAGTGAGCATTTTTTGATTTCTTGAACTTCCTTTCAAAATTCACATGTTTTTGCAATTCTGATTTATATAAAAAGAAAAACAGAGAGAAAAATCACAAAAATCAAAATCAAAAATAGAAAATGAAAATGAAAAAAATGCGTGAGCATCTCACCCAACATGAACGCCTTAGTTGGAAGGTGTCTAAACCACCCAGTTCCCAATACAACGGTATCTACTAAATGAGGGGTACCTTTTGCAAGAGCCTCTCAATGGTCACACTCTTAGTCACCGTCACGTATCGCGTGATGGGCGCTCTTTCGGAATTTCATTTTTTTAACGAGTTTTCAGGTTTTAGATGGGGTTTTCGGGGTTTTTCCTCTTTTTCCAAGATTTTGGACCCAGAACAAATTGCGTGCAAAAAGCATTTTCTTTTCTTTTTCTTCCGCTAGAGGCTTGCAAAGGCACATATTTGCTTCTGCGAGAGGCACAACTATACCTCTCAGAAAAGGAAAGAAGGGGGAGGGGGTTATGAGAGGCACAGATGTACTTCTCGTGAAGGTATGGATTTACTTTCGTGAGAGGCACAACTGTGCCTCTCGGAAAAGGAAAAAACCCCGTGTTTTTTTGCTTTCGCGAGAGACACATATTTGGTTCTCCAAAAGGCACATATCTGCTTTCCCGAGAGGCACATGTGCCTCTTCGGAAAAGGAACAAAAATATAAAAGACCATGCTTCCGGCTTGGTCTTTTCATTCGGTTTTTGTGAAAAAAGTTCATCAAAACCTATCGACATGAGATTTAGTTTTGAAAATCGATGGGATAAATCCAACGATGAAAAACGGTTCCGAATTTGAATGCACGGTTTAAGAGATAAAATATTTTAAATAAATGAAGCTATGAAAAAAAAAGAGAAAACTCTCAAGTTGTGACAAGTGCCGCACATTAAGTACGCCTCTTGTCGCAACCTAGGGAGGTTGGAATGACGTTTGCAAAGAATACCCCTTAACAAGTGATTTCGCAATAAAGTGCCTTTGGCGCCAGTTAAGCTAACTGGCCCTAACGCATGAAAGTTAATGGACCGACCCAGCTATGTGTTGGTAAATCTATTTGACTGGTCGACAAGCGACTGTTGACCTTTGACGTTTAGAGAAAAAAAGGAAAAAGGTTTTATTTTTTTGAAAAAAAGTTCAACAAATTGAAAAAAAGTTCGTGAGTATACTCAAAATTTCATGAATTTGAAAAAAATTCAAGACATTGAAATGTTCATGATTTGAAAAAAATCACAAAAATGAAAAAAGTTCTCAAGATTTTTAAAAAATAATTCGAAAAGAAGTTCATGAAATATTGAAATAAAGGTTCGCAAATTTGGGAGAATTTTGAAAAACAAATCAATGAATTTGATAAAAACGAAAAAAGAAAGGAATAGGAAAAAAACACACAAAACTCATCCTAGAAAAAATCGGGTAAAACTGTTAAAAAATTGTGGAACGTTCTAAAAGGTTCCTAACCGTTGTGAAAAAAAAGGTGAACCGGATAACCAGGAACCTGACACGAGAGCAAACGAGAAAGAAAAAAGAACTAAATTGGCCGAGCCCAGGTGGAAGGGGGTGTGTGCCAGTCGCTGAAGGCCATGAATAGGATTTTTGGGAGAAATGAGCCTTTGTTCGAGATGCCCTTATTGAATTCATGCTCCAGCCAACTCATCCAAAAGTCCGAACTGATGGAGGGAGGTGGACAATATATTTCAACACTCCCCCTCACGTCTAGGCTATTTTAGTCCTTAGACGTGGGATCGATGTAGGCCGCAGAATCGTTTTATTTAATACTGTGTTGGCAGGGTCTTGAACTCAAGACTTCTTGGCTCTGATACCATATTGAATTCATGCTCCAGCCAACTCATCCAAAAGTCCGAACTGATGGAGGGAGGTGGGCAATATATTTCAACAGCCCTAACTGAAGCACACAAACGAACTGCTAGTATTGCATATATATCTTTAAAAAAAAGTATTGCATATATATGGATGAACCTCGTTGTACACGTATGCTAGAAATAGCTAAACATACACTATTCGTTGAAAATAACTTTAAATGGAATCTGATTAGATGCTAAAAGCCAACCATCATTCATCCATTAGGGCTTGCTCGATTTGGTGAGAATTGAAGGGGATTGAATCCCCTCCCTTAGGGCTTGTTGGGCTGCATGGGATCAGACCCCACCATGGAACTAATCTCTAGGGGAATTAAGTTGAACCCCTCTCTCCACCCAGATCTCTATAGTGTTTAGTTTCACTAGGAACCATTCGGTTAACCCGTGCCATATGAGGATCAGTAGGATACAAAGCAAGCAGCAGTTCTGTATAGCTGAAAAATACGGACAACTTCGGTACAGCTGACACAACTATCTTCTTGCAAGTTCAGTACAACAAGTAACATACAAATGCAAGTTTTGTTCAGTTAAAATAAGGTATGCTAGTGCTAGTTCACGTGGCTAAAAAAAACTTTCTAAGTTTCACTGCATGGTTAAAACAGAAACTGTTTCGCCACACATCAGAATTGAAAATCCTCAGCCTGGCCAAAACAGAAAATACCGGTTAAATTAAGCAACTCTGAATTGTATGCCAAACATGAATTTACGAAAGATTGCTCCAAAGAAAAGAGAATGATTACTAGTACCCATGTACTAAACGTAACCGAGATCGGCTGTAGTTCTGTACTTCCAAGTAAGAGAAATGTACGAAGGTAACAAATAAAGGCAATCTTAGTTCAACAAGGATGACAATGCGCCTAGAAGCTTCTATATTACATAGCCGTTATTATGTAGAAGGCCAGATACAACATCTCTAGCATCAGCTTGAACCTGTGGGTACCTTTCACATTTGAGAAATGGTAAACTTGACCCGTCAATTCATAACAATACTAATTATAATTTCTGCTAAAAAACTGCAGCTTGCTAAGTATACTGAAAATATATATTCCTTATGCAGCAGGCTACATCATTTATCCATAGAAAACCTCAGCCCAACTAACATGCCGAAAGCAACAACTTAGTAGGATCTGTAGGATATGATGGAGTAATTGGACAAAGTTGCAATAAACTAAAAGAGGGCAACCAGTATACTCATATTGAAATGCACTTCACTATATATAATAAGTGATCTAAATGATCTTATATTTCTTTACAGAGGGAGTACATGCCTATGTGCAAGCATTTCTTTGATCACGATTTGCAGCAAGCAAAAGAGAACAGAAAATAGGCTATACTAGTAGCAGGAAGCAGACAGGAATGTCTGTAATCCATGGCATTGTCATACTTCCATAATAATCTTCTTATATAAGAACAGAGCAAAATATGTAGTCCCTCCGTCCTACAATGTAAGCGGTTTTTGCAAGCTATGTTAGCTCGTAAAAACGTCTTACATTATGGGACGGAGGGGGTAACTTACACTAAATATTTTTTACTCTAAGTTGGACTCCCTAACGTACTACATATTCCGTCCATAAGGCAACCTATTTTTGCTTTTTTTGGAAACAAACTAAGTTTCTTATGGACACTTTGCCAACTAAGGATAAACCCACTTATCTGAGATTTACTCACTTATCTAGTTCACTGGGTGCAGCAATCTCCTCATCAACCCATATCATACTTTCAGTTCTATATCTGAATTCTTGCACTACAAATAGATCACATACAATATCAGTGAAATTAGATAACCTTTATCGTAGATACTCCTCTGCATCAAAATATAATACGTTTTTTGACACTGTGATGGTGCCAGAAAAACGTCTTATATTATACTCCCTCCGTCCCAAAATAAGTGTCTTGAGCTTAGTACAAATTTGTACTAGAGCTAGTACAAAGTTGAGACACTTATTTTGGGACGGAGGGAGTATTATGTTACGGAGGGAGTAATATTGTAGAAAGATAGTTTTATTTTAGAAGAACAGGGAGGCCTCTCCCCGGTTCCATTAACCAGAATGAAACCATACAGAGTTTTTGTCTTACACAGCTAGAGTTCAGAGGTTCAAACTAAAATTTATTACAGGCCAAGCTCTCCAGCGGAGCTGATGGACAGAGCGAAAACATACAGAGTTTTTGTAGAAAGATAGTTAGACAGTGAAGTTTGATAACCTTCATCGCTTATAATATTCTAAAAAGATAGTTAGATGGTGAAGTTTGATAATCTTCATCCCTGATAATATTCTAGAAATCACAAGGCACAAGAAAGATATTTAATTGCTTGCTTCCTTTGGACTCGAGTGACACAAAATCAGTGGATATGGCTTCTTCACTACACAGGAACCAAGCCAATGTCAGTCAGCCAATATATGCAGTGTAGTTTGAATATACTCACTCTACACACATCAAGCAAGCGATCGGTCCCATCCTAGTACAAGCAAACTTTAATTCATAAGGCTGGTGATTCAAGAGCTGTGTCCAACACATGGGTTGTGACAGCAGCGCGTGTTGTTTGGAGCTACCAGTAATTTTCAGAGTAAAATGTATCATAAGTCCTATAACTATTTGAGGTGTGTTATGTTAGTCCAAAAACTTAAAAAGTGTTGATTCAGGTCCCAAAAGTTTATAAGTTGTTCATCGCGAGTCCTAAGCAGGCCAGACCATTTTCTGCACCACAGAAGCTTTATTGGCAGAAAGCTGGGAAAGGGCTCCAAGGTGTGCTTCAATAATCCGCATCCGATCTTTTGAAAATTTGAATTAAGTGTAAGAAAGCAAAATTACCAAAAGTTGTGCTGATATAAAAACTAATATCGTAGTTAGACAACTGGACAAGCAAAGTACACAAAACAATCTGAATAATCATGGAAGTTCAGGCTATGAACAATTGTGGTGTAAAAAATTGATAAAAAACCAAGCTTCAAACAGAAGGTGAAAAAAGATCCATGCCCGAGAGTTGTCTTTTCCAGCATATGCTCGTTCAGCAATGTTGTCTTTCCCCCGTACGTTCATTATGGGGGGAAACACATTTACTGTCAAGACAATATTTCAAATGAGACTTGCGTTCTATCTCTTTTCATGCAAACTGTACTTTCTGTTTGCCAATAGATAATTCAGTTCCCTTCAGATAAACAAATACAGAACCGTGGGAAGCAAAGTTATTGCGTGTAATATTTGCAGAAATCAGTTGCCTTTGGATAAGCAAAGTAAACATCGGTAGAACGATAATTGGCTCTGCAATGAGAAGATAGAGAAAAACATTCACCATCTTCTTTGGGACTGTAACTTTGCTTAGTGTTGCTGGCATTCAATCCCTCCAAATAGATACATGGGAATCTCATTCTTTGAGGAAGTGATGTTACTACATCTGACTTTCCCAAGCAGACTGCTTTAGATATCATCGTCATGGGATGCTGGACCTTTGCTTAGTGTTGCTCGCATTCAATCTCTCCAAATAGATACAGGGGAATCTCATTCTTTGATGAAGTGATGTTACTGCATCAGACTTTCCCCAAGCAGATTGCTTTACATATCATCACCATGGGATGTTGGAATATTTGGATGCAAAAGGAATGGACAGATTTTTTAAAATGGAGTACCACGAATGGCAAAAAATGTAGTTTATCTCGGTCAGTGGAGTTGGTTAGCTGCAGAATAATTTCCGTGGATCTGAGGAGAGTCCGCCGCTGGACCTTGCGGCCCGGACAGGTACAGCAGTAGCACAGGGCCCTGTAGACGACGTACGTGGTCGTTCTCGTGGGAAGCCACCCGAAAGGATGAGGTGGGCCTCGGAAGTCGACGGCGCGCGTGCGCAGGCACGTGGCCGGCGGCGACGGCGCATCGTCTCACGTGGCCGCGGCGCCGGCCTTTTTGATTTGAACTGCCCGGCCCCGCGCCTTTGCATTCCCCAGCCGCGCGGATGCCACTTGCGCGCGCGGCGAGAGGGACGTCGGCCCGATAAAACTAGACGTGACCAGGGCATCTCCAAAAGTTTGTACTCCCTCCGTTCCTAAATATAAATCTTTGTAGAGATTCCACTAGATGGACTACATGCGGAGCAAAATGAATGAATCTAAATTTGAAATGCATCTATATACATCCGTATATGGTACAAAGACTTATATTTAGGAACGGAGGGAGTACTATGTTAATTTTGTTGGTAAAATATGCCGTGTCACGAACAAACACCTTAACATACAACATCTCTATAATAGATTGTATCTAGTTTGTCCAATAGTATGTGAAATAATAAATAAAGTGATCTCTCATTCTACACTGGAGCTTGTGCAAGGGGTGTTGGTTCATGTACATGCAACCTTCCTCTTTTTCCTCATTTATTGTATGACACATCATAAAAAATTCTATGTGGCAAAGTCTATCAATAATTATCTTACAACCATTGAAGATGCCTTTAGGTGCGCGCGGGGAGGATATCCATCCAGGTACTGCTCTGTTCACAGTTTGCCCGGTTCACGTACGCGCGCAGAGCCACACACTTTTTTTCTTCTGAAAGGCACGCAGAGCCATTGCCTTCGACGGGACGATTACTGTTTACTCCGGACAGCTCGACACCTGTATGGAACTCTATATAGATTCTATAGATATTTTTTGTTATTCTATTCTATGAGGGTTCTATAGATATTTGTTATTCTATATTCTATGAGGATTCTATAGATATTTCTTTGTTATTCTATTCTATGAGGGCATCTTGGACACAGACCACTTAACGGACACATTATTTTGTCCGTGGATGGTCTGCATCAGTCCGCGAACACTGATGAGGGAGCGAGCCATCCAATCATGTCCTTTAAATGTTTATATTTTTCTCTAATTTCACAACACTCAAACAATTACAGAAAATAGCAGAATTCATCAATAACTAATATGAATATCCCCGGTACAAAAATAGTTTAGATGTAAATATTACATTTGAGATAGCACGATGTTCAACAAGTTTTTTTGAATTCAACACAACTAGAGTCAGAACCGGCACATGTTGTCACACATACATAGTTATCCTTGAGCTTCATTCAACAATGTATGAGTGCAAATGGTCTGCCCTCGCTCCTGTGATACAGCACGACAGTGCATCCAAGCTATACAACGTGATGATTACCAAGTTGCAACACTGAGTGAACCAATAAATTGACCGACATGTAGAGCAACAAGAAGGAAAACTTACGTCTTCATGACGGACGAGCCCGATTAACGGTGTCATGGACTAAGGGGTGCCAACCGAGTCGGCCCATAGTCCTCAGGATGGGCCTGTAGGTCTCATTCTCCATCGGATGGGCTCCGAAAGCTACACGCCTGGACATGATCAAGACTGCATCTACCAAAGACTTGACGTACACTCCAAGACATCTCCTACCGCCTCCATGCGTGCCCCTGGATACCGACCATGTAACCCTAGATGCCCTACTTGGCATGTATATAAGCCAAAAGGTTTAGCCCGTAGAGGGGATCTCAACACAATTACATTCGCCTAGCCCTAGAGTTAGGTCTCTCCTTATGATCTCGAGGTGGATCAAGCTTGTACTCGATACATCATCATCAATATAAACAAGAGTAGGACTTAGGGTTTACCTCCATAGACAAGGCCCGAACTTGTGTAAAATTCGTCTCCTTCGTTCCCATTACCATTGATTCGAGATCCACATCTCGAGACCCCCTGCCCCGAGGTCTGCCGGTTTTACCACCGACATTGGTACTTTCATTGAGAGTTCCGTTGTTGGATCAATGAAAAGATAGATGTCTCATCTGCAGATTAACTGCGGCACCGACTACAAGGACATCTTCGTCCCCGACCAACTTTTTGTGTTCAGAAGCATGATCTTCTGCGCTGACTCCACGGACCATCTGGCTCCCATCAAGAATTACACCTCAGATCAGATCGTGACGTTCGGAGGCCTGGAATACACTGTGGATACCTGCGGTGAGCTCGTTCTTTTAGGATGGAGTCCAGGCCGGATCGAGGGATTATCAAACATCGGGGACTCGACCCAGAACCGACCTCCGTCAAGGACGCCTAATCAGATCCTCTGACACTGCAAGACAACACGGAGGAACCAAACATACCTGCTTCAGGCGATCTTGTCTCGGCGTCAAGCCCCAACGTTGTTTTGGCCCTAACCTCGGACACTACATCGGGTTTAGAACCGACTCTACTGCCAGATCCAGAATCGATTCCGGACCCTCACCATGCTGAGAACGCGCCAAGCTATTCGCCAAGTGTACTTCGAGTTAGCCTGGCTTATAGCCAGACCATGAACCCCGAGGAGCTATCTCAGCTAAGTGAGATACTAGATCACATCCAAAACTTGTTAATCTCGGACGGTCAGACCTCGTTTTATCACAAGATCGAACTTAAAGCCGACGGTCAGGAAATTTATGTCCCACCCACCTGTTGGGAAACGTAGTAAAAAAAACCAAACAAAATCGCCCTACGATCACCCAGGAACAATATGAAGAGGCATAAGGGGTTGTGATCAACGATCGTTACCGACTCTATGAGTGCAACGGAAGTAGACGAGCCGGTGTAGATCGTACTTGGAGCCCCTCGAACGTTGATGACGATCCCACGGACCGCCCACGAACGATCCCTCAAACAGAAGACCGAAAGCATGGCCTCTTTACTTGGTTGCAAGCGTACGATCTTCACGACCCGGCAGTGCTTCGCCGTCCAGAGCTAATCATCGCCGGAGAATTAGAGGGAGGAGATTAGAACCACATGGGGTTAGGATTAGAGGTGGCTAGGGCTAGCTCTGTTTAGTCAACTAGGACCAACAAGAACTAGAACTAGATCAACTAGAGGAGGCTCCAAAACTTGTATGTCCATAGGGTGAAAATCATTTAGTATATATAGGTTAGAGGGGAGGGAGAGGGTAGCCACCATAGGGGAAGGAGCCCCCTTGATGTGCCAGCCTTGGGGGTAGTCCTACTCCCTCCCCAAGTAGGATTCGTCCCCCCCTCTAGGAAAGGGGGCGCCACTTCTACTTGGGCCCTTGTGTCCCAAGTTGCCTTCCACCTCTTGGCCTTTTTAGGCCATTGATATTTTAATTAGATATAAAATGTTCTAAACAATTTTAATTAGATATTTTAATACACACACACACACACACACACACACATACACACACACACACACACACACACACACACACACACAATTTAACATTCGCGGAAACATTTCCACCTATATATAATTAATCGATAATACCCGGTATTACCCGATATTCACCGAAACCCTACCGGTGACACTGAAACGCTTCCGGAACCTCTCAGAACTATTCCGGATATTAATGAAACAATTCCACAAATATATTCGCTAACACTCATTAGTCGTGATTACCTTAAACTTGTGACCCCGTAGGTTCGGTAAACCATAGACATGAACGAAACCCCTTCTTTCAATGACGGATAGCGAAACCGTGGACATCCATATCGGTCCCTATGATTACACCAACGATATTTTAAGTGAACCTTTGGTTATCATGTGATGTTCCCCTTTCTTCGCGATACTTTACAAAACCCGGTGTGCATCGGTATCCTCCCGAGTTATCACCATGCTCACTATACCATTGCTCTTGTTTCCGGTTTTGTTCTTCTTTCTCATTGACGTGTTCCGGCATCCCCGTGACGTAGTCACCTGTGTGTGGCAAAACGATGATGGATGCCATCACACTGAGAGGCCTAAGAATATCTCTCCATCGTTAGAGGAGCAAATCCAACTCTCGAGCTGTCCGGTCACTTGTCAAACTTTCCGGTGTGCCTGAAAGTTGTCGTTATGATCACCTTGTTACAGATGATGTTTGAGCAACCCCAAACACTACAAAAAGAATACACTTCCGTGATGATACGTGTTTGTCATAGTAGGTCGCGTTTTTTGTCATGCATGTACATCCATGACAAATTTATGACAGAATCAAGATAGTCATACCTATGATGTCGCAGAAGTGTTCCATGACATTACCAAAATTATCATCACCGAAGTGTCCACTTCCATGATGATAAATCGCGAGTCACAGAAGTGCTTTCGTCAAGGGTGACCGACACGTGGC
Organism: Triticum timopheevii; assembly: GCA_963921465.1. Lineage (NCBI taxonomy): Eukaryota > Viridiplantae > Streptophyta > Magnoliopsida > Poales > Poaceae > Triticum > Triticum timopheevii. The sequence continues at coordinate 356,074,822 of OY997264.1, forward strand.
ATCCACCGTAACGGAATGCCATTAAGCTATCGAGACGGGTTTTGGAACCGATAACCCGTTAACAGCCCCGACCAATGGGGATTTTCCATGTGTAAAATCATCATTGACTGGAGGAAACACATGTCGGCTCATCGTTGGGATAGATGTCATCCACTCATTGGACAGAAGGCGCCAATGATACGTCGACACGTGGCACGGCCCATCAACTTTAAATGGGCCGGCCCAACTAAAGGCCCACAAGATTTTGCGGACCATAATGGGCCGGCCCAGTTAAAGGCCCACGAGATTTTGCGGACTATAATGGGCTGGCCCAGGTAAAGGCCCACAAGATTTCACGGGCCATAATAAGCCGGCCCAGGTAAAGGCCCACAAGATTTTTGTGTGCCATAATGGGCCGGCCCAGGTAAAGGCCCACAAAATTCTTGCGGATCATAATTGGCCGGCCCAGCTGAAGGCCCACGAGATTTCACCGACATTAATGGGCCGACCCAGCTGTAGGCCCACAAGATTTTGAGGACCCTAGTAGGCCGGCCCATTAACTGGCTGCCATGTTTTGGGCCAAATGCCGACCCATAATTGATCCGGTCCATTAATGGCCTGCCATGTTCCGGACCTAATAATGGCCCATATAAGATCCGGCCCATTAAAAGCCTCCTACTTTCTGGGCCAAATCACGGCCCAGATCAGGTCCGGCCCTTTAATAGGCTTTGGGCTCAATTACGGCCCATATCAGATTCGGCCTGTTGACTGGATGCTATGCTTTTGGGCCCACTTGCTAAAGGCCCATTTAGTAATTCGGCCTGATATTAGTTTCGGCCTGTCAAGGGCCCATTTAACATTTTGGCCCTATATTAATTTCGGCCTGTTAAAAGCCCGTCATATAGTTGGGCCTAACTACGACCCGGTTTGCATCCGACCTGCTCGCAGCCGATATCTGATTGGGGCAAACAAGGACCGAGACAACTTTGGCCTGTTAAAAGCCCGTGAATTGATTCACACAATCATGGGCTGGGGTCCATTTCGGGCTGTTGCCGGCCCGTGAGCTATTTGACATGTTTCAGGCCCAGCCTACTTCTCATCCTCCTAAAAGTCCATTGAGTTTTCTTGCGAAAAGAGGGCCGGGGTTACTTGGCCTATTAAAGGCCCGAATCTACTAGTGGGCCAATCTGACAGGGCCAATTATGCGGATCATACATCGTGATTGCATGACGACCCAATTATGTACCGTAATTTTACGGTTTGGCCGGTTTACTGCGAAGACAGGATATATATACAGTAAAATAACTGCAGCATCGTGAATAAGAAAAAAAATCTAGACTATACAATAAAGAAATTACGGCATATTACATCCACTGGGCATCAAAGTTCGTCACTATGACAATAAAGCACAAGCAGACAACAGATTACATACACTGGGCATCAAAGGTCGCCACCAGTGCAAATAAACACGCCGACAAAATAATATACAAAACCGACAGCACTTCAATAGAGTTCAAGAAAGGTTAGCCCTGCTGGGGAGCTGCAGCGCAAGCAGCTGAGCAAGATGATGAGACTGCGCTTGTTCAACACTTATATCTTCCTCACTCTGAAAGATAAACAAGCAGACAGATGACAGGTTTTGCACATAAAAGTATCAGTGCTGACAATTCATCACATTTCTTACTGACGAATAAAGTGACACAATTTAAAATTGCATTAACACAATATGGTATTGTTCAGGTCAAGACATGGCAGGAAATGACATTGTGAAGGAGTTGGCAGCTTTACGACACCACTGGATTACAGATCAAGAACTCATAAATATCAATGGTTAGTGTGCTGTCAATTTATCCCATTTCAGATTGGCAAATAAAGAGATGGTTTAAATAATAGTAGAATGATATGACATTGTTCATAGTTAAGACATTGCAGAATATGACATTGTGTTGTAGCAGGTAGGTTCACCACACCACTGGATTACGGATGAAGAACAGAAGCATATATGCAGTGCAAAAGAAGATCACTTGCTCTGTATAGTTTAATTTACATGGTATGAAGAAGGAACTTGGTTGTACAACTGAAAACATAAATTGAGAAGGACAAACTTTTGTTTATGAACTACATAATAAACTTTAAGCATGCAATTTGATGCAAACACCAAAAATAAACAGCTGTTGCAGTCATGCCTAACCAAATATACACAACAAAGTTTGAAGGCTTGAGAAGGACAAACTTACATTACTGGTGAAGGCAGGCTCTATAAAGCCCTTGTCCATGCTGATGGGGGGGGGGCAATTCAAGAAGTTTAGCACATAATCTTCTTCATAAGCATTGCCTTTATTCTAAATTTTGTTAAGAGTAAATATAGATGTGATAATATACAAAAAATGGAGAATATTTAGGATAAGATGAAGAGTGATTCTACATAACCAAGTAGCTATAAATGTATGTGCAGCGATACAGGCAAAAGGCACAACCAATAGCAATTTACAGCTAAACTTCTTCAGTACCAACCTTATAGGTTTTTCCATTCAATGTCTTCTAAATTTAGCACAGGAGACTTCACCAGAAATTCGTTTATAGACTTGCCATCAAAGTGTGATTTCCTCAGGTAACACCGATACTGCTGCAATGCTTCCTTGAAAAGCACAAGCAAGCTTTGCTCGTCATGACTATCCAGATTGACCCTCACCTAGTTACAACAATGTAATGTAAATCATTGATGTGTTCGATCAGCAGAAAACAGGAAAATAATAACCATGAATAATAGCACTTAAACGTAAGTTGGACAGGAAGATGTGAAAATGGTGTTTGTCTTCACTATAATCTTCCCATGATGGGAATATATGCACGTAGTCCCTAACAACATTGAAAGCATTGTCTTTTAAACTGGGAATAAATGGAATGGGGTTCCAATCTGCAGGAATGGGCCGTCTCTGCAGTTGGGATAGGTCTTCGGCCGGTGGACTTGCTGTACTTTTTGCTGGAGTGGGATTTTTCTGTGGTACGGCTGGTGCTATGGCAAATGAAATCTGTATACCTTTTGCTGGAGTGCAGGTCCTGTGTGGTGGGGCTAGTGGTGTGGCCAGTGAAGTATGGGTATAGTCCGCTGGAGTCGGTCCTATGTTTTGTGTCACTGGTTGTACAACCAATATAAGTGGGGCGCTGTCTGATTTCTCCGGCACCACCACGTTTTTCAAGGACTTTGCTGGTGCTCCTTCAGGTTCGGCAATCACCCTCTTCCTTTTTGATGTCTGATGCACAAGAATAGCATTTGAGTGGAAAAACATGGTATGACGACAGATGGAATATGTACTGATAATGGATGGGCATGGCATCTCGAGTTATATGATGAGTAAACTAAGTAGATGGTGGTGCAACAAAGTAGAAGAAATGCAAGACAACATATGCAAGATACGCGCAATCAATAAAACCTTGCCAAATTAGAACATGCACCTTGATGGATGAACAGGACAGGTCATCTGCCTTTCTCCTCGAGGTTAGAATAGTCATTAGGATGATATTCTGAACAAGAATCAGCACATGGGGAGCGTACGAGTTTCATTGCTTCCAGAATGGCACTCAATGCCTTGGTGCCAACTTTGTAAGTCATTGCAGTGTTCCATAATATTCTTCTGATGCGCGGATTCTGATATTCACTATAATTGCGTATAATATCTGAGAACCATGAAAACATAAATAGTTGTGAGATTATCTTTGTAATGCAGATGATATTCTAATATAGGGGCGCCCATGTAAACACTTATGTGCTATCACTGGATTCTGATGAGAGAGCTCATGTGTGCTATAATATCGTGCGTGCATTTATATAATCTGGCACAAGTACACAAAAAAAAATAGGCTCCAGAAGTAAGGATAGCTGGCAGATGATAGGTTCATAATATACTGTATAGAGAGTTTATTGCCAAACCATGATAACAAGAGCACACAACAACTAGGCAGATCATAGTGTACATAACAGGGGTACACCATAACCACGATATATAAATCGGGAAAGTGGAACTGGCTTGAAAATACGGTGTTGTATTGCCACTAGTAATTGAAAGCCTATCGAACACGTACATGCTAGCACTATCGAACATGGTAAAGAAGAGCAAGCAGATTTTGGATAATAAAATGTTGGTTGCGCAGTGCCCACACATGATGAACCAGAGCGCATTAAGAATTCAACTCCGAGCTGTCTCTCGACCATTTCAGGCGGTTGGATGAAGATCCTACGTCTCCTAACCCTTCTTCTTCTTATTCTCTGATTCTTCCCATACAGAACACCGCATGGGCCACCGGCCGGACCACCGGCCCCCACGCTTGTGTTCCTCCACCACCCCCACCCCCCACCCGCGTCGAGTTTTCTTCATTCGGCGAGGCCCCACAACCACCCGAGCCCCTTGGATCGCACCGGCGAACTCCGGCGAGCTCTGAAAAATCGACTGACCCAATTTTGAAATTCAGTCTACTGTGATTTAACTAGTGTGGAATATAAAAGGGGAAAACCATAAGCATTGGGAGTATAGTGTTGAGCGTGCCATGGCGGATCTGAAGGTGCAAACCGGACAGAGGCAACTTCGCAACCAAGACAAGAAATCAGAGTAAAGCAGTGGCGATCTATTTTCTTGCTACGATAAATAAGTTGAGCAGATACGAAAGAGTACCGCCTCTGGTGCGGCGCCATGTACGCATCTACTGAGAATTTGATGGTGCTGCGGTAGCGATGGCTGTCGGCGGTGTGGAAGCAGATCTAGGAGGGTAGACGGTGGCGGCAGGGCGCGGTGGACGAGACGGTCGTAGGAGCGGCACCGACAAGGTGGACGACGGCGGGGATGAAGCGAGAGGACGGGATGCAAGGATCCCGGTCCGAAGGCGTGGATGAGAGAGGTTGATCTCTTGTAATGGACGGCGGCGTCGGGGTATCAGCTTTGGCATGGTGGAGGAGGACGGCGATGGATGGGGTGGTGGACGGCGGCGAACGGAGGAGGGTGGGGTGGAGAGGGTGTTTTGGCGCCCACGGAGTACGAATGGGGAAAAGGGAGGTAGAGAGGAAGGGGGGAACCATGTATTCAGGGCGCGCTTGTCTCAAATGCAAGGAAATTTACAAACTTAGCCCCTGTTTCAAATTTCTACTACATCACAGCAACATTAGTCGGTTGGGGATAGGACGGTAATCTCGCATACACCAAATATTTGCCGACGAGAGTTTGTTTTTGGCGCCCACCGTGTATGAATATGAATCGGGGAGGGAGTCGATTTCGGCCGAGGGCACAGTGTGTTTTGGCGCCCACCGTGTATGAATCCGGGTGAGAGGCGGTTACATCACGTTTGGGTGAAATTACAAACCTACCCTATCGAAACCTATAGAAATCCAGCAGATAGGCTTTGCGTGGCAGGGATAGGCAGTAGTGATTTCCATCTCGCAAATTTTGGTTTCGGTTACTGCGACTTTCCCCGCTTCGTTCAAATTTTGCAAACTGCACGTTTACCGTGCCAACTCAATTCGAATCCCGTTTGTATTCTACTATTTTTTTCGGGCGAGATCCATTTTCAATTGGAATTACATTCTATATACATCATTTTTTTATATATACTTTCAAAAGCACAACACCATTTATACATAAATATGGTTTACAAATGGCATGATCTCAGATTCATAAGGTTGTATCCATCAATTTGGATTTTCAAATATTTGAAACCACTTTATGTTGAAATCCAATGTATGCATTCCTCGCTAACTGTCTCCAATTAATGTGTGTTTCATGCGGTTTTTTTTAACTTCTCAAACATGTATAATGTGTTTCACACACGCAACATATAGTGTAATCCCGTTTAGACATTAATTGCATATAAAGCATGCATTGTTTGTAATTGAAGAATCTATGGATCACCAATATTGATAAACTATATAACATTACACGTGTGACCAAATTCAAATGAATATGCATGTTTGATACACCAATTTGCATTATGATATTATCGATGTCGTGATCTCCAGTTTAAATATTTGAATCCCCTTTAATCTAGATATTCGTCTCATATAGCTATCACTCATGCTTATATAGGACTATCTCTCTGGACCTATACGCATTCATCGTCTCTCAGGCATCTCTCGTGCTACCTGTATGTCGACAATGATCTTTTATCTTCGTAACACACTGACGGTACTCTCTCCCTCGACCTTCATCACTCTATCTCTCTCTAAGTATATCTCGCTCCCTGCTATGTGTCTCTAGCTATGATTCTCCATGTGGAATCTCTTTCTCTCACACAAACACAAAACTTTGTCTCCCGGGGTCTCATTTCTCTCAACTATTCCCATGTGTGCCACTCGCACACCCCTCATACAGAGATGTCTTTCACTCCTTAGATATGAGAACCTATGACTCTTCCTCTTCAATATCTCTTTCTCACACACAAACACAAACTTTGTCTCCCAGGGTCTCATATTTCTCCATTGTTCTCTTGTATGTTGCTCAAACACACCCTCTCTCCCTAGAGATATCTTGCGTTCCCTCATATGTCTCTCTAGCTATCACTCTCGTTGTGAAATATCTTTCTCTCTCGCAGACACAAAACTCCGTCTCTCTGGATCTCATTTCTCTCTGATATCTATTTGTATGTGACTCACATGCACCCTCTCTCTATCTCTCTCACACCCACACACATAACCCAGCCTTTTGATCCACTCGACTCCTATCTCTAGCGCACACTAGCTAGCATCTTCATCTTTCTATTTATCTGTTTCTCCATCAACCTTCTTTCCAGCCCTCACACTTGATTCCTATCATGCACACTACATATGTTTCTCTCTACATGAAGTCAAGTGCCCTCTCACACACATATATAACTTCACCCTTTGAACCACCCGACGGTCATCTCCGACACCCAAACTAACGGATGTCCCTCTAGCTAGCATCTCCATATCTGTATCTATCTGTAGTTTCTCCGTCAACATTTCTTTCTCGCACGGAGTCTTGCTTCCTATCACCCACACTATATATGTCTCTCCATACATATGCATTTATAGGTTGATCTCTTTTGCACAATCGTTGTGCCTCACCCCCTCTGCTCACCGTAGATGCATGCTCCAGCCCACGCCACTATCTCTTAAAGACAAAAACACATGCTCAATTGTCGGGCCTTCTTCCCTGCATTCTCACATGCATGCATATTGTCATACCGATCCGTCTCTCCCATGTCGTTGATCTTATGACTTATGTCTTCTTTCTTTTATCTCGATCATGCGCGCGCGCGCACACACATCCCACGTATACATGTATACCTCTCACGCATGCACGTTCAAGGTCTCTATGTCTCCATACGTAGTTAATTACCCTCAATCCTAACGCCACATCGAATCATTCTCCTCTTTTGTGCACATAACTTCCGCCTGGATGGGCAAAACACACACTCACACTTAACAATCTCCTTCTAGCTACCCCCCACGCGCCTCTCACTCTTCCCCTATATCTCCGAAACCAATAAGACCATCCCTTTGTTTAATTCCTGCCTACATGCACCATCGATATATAGTAGTCTTCCTTGGTGTCTCTCGAACAAACATGTTCTCTCGATGTCGACTCCTCTCACGCGCACGCACCTTCTCTTCCCTCTCTACGGGCATTTTCTCTCTCGCACCCCATCGTTGGTGGCCTCTGCCATACACATCACCTCTCTATGATGAAGCCATGCACACTTAAATTACATACGCCACAGACGACCCCGCGACACACACACACACACACACACACACACACACGCACGCACGCACGGACACCCCCCCACACACACTAAGACTCCATCTCTCTCTCTCTCATACACACACACACAAACACACACACACATGCACGCACCCCCCACACACACACTTAGACTCCATCTCTCTCTCTCTCACACACACACACAAACTAAGACTCCATCTCTCTCTCTCTCATACACACACACACACACCACACACACACTAAGACTCCATCTCACACACACATGCTCTAGGCGGAGCATTTGTTCCTACCACCCTTCATCCAACCTTACCCGTATGATAAACAATCACCTTTATTTACTTGCATAACATGGACAAATTCCACTTTACTTTAGTAGTCAGCAAACTTATCATCTGTACCCTTATAAAAAAACGAGTTGGCAATGATGGTGTGCCTGCCATCTTGAAATACAGACCGTATGATCTATATCTGACGGATAGAAAGCAAACTATGATAATTTTACAAAAGATACCCGCACCTCTCTCCACATCATTATCTCCCGCAACCTCATTGCTCAGCAATTAAAAAGGGAATAAGTCTCTGGAACAATCTAGCATGCATGGTGGCCGCTGCCGCCTGCCGGCGCCGTCCATCCCCATGCCTCTGCCCATTCCGACCACCAGTCACCACCACGCTCCACTCCTCCTAGCCTTATCTCTCATCTTTCATTTTTTTCGATGACATTCTCGAGATACCAGTTTTCCGATAAAATTCTCGAGATATCATTAGTTTTTACACATGGGATTACTCCTGCATGGGTCAATCACAACAGGTGTTTTGTAAAAAAAATGCATATTGATGTTCCGTGCAATGCACGAGAATCTTGCTTGTAATTATATAACGCAAATCACGAGCAGGAAGTGACATTTTTTTGCACAACCACGTTAACATGGCCACGTAAATCACGAGCAGGAAGGAGAAGGGAAGCGGGCTGTGGAGTAACGTTTTTTACCACAATTTCTTAGGAAACTGAGTGCAATAATTGAGTAGTTTTGCAAACTACCATTACTACTACACCTGAAATGGTTCAAAACCTATACTCCCTTGCCAGCGCACTTCCCACGTGAAACGGTCAGCGTCGCCCTGGAGTGTCAGTGCCACATTAATGCCCGGCCATAGCGGAGGCGACCTCTCACTAGCGCCGTCTTTGAAGTGGCGCGACGGCCGAGAGAGCGCCGCTTCCCGGTGCACGCGACTGCTCCGCGTCGAGACTGGCCATAGGCCCTGTTTGGATCCATGGGTTAGAGTTAGTTTGAGCTAGTTGGGGCTAAAATATCCCTAAAGTATCCAAGCATGAGGGTTTAAATTGGAGCAAGTTGCACCGAACCCACCAAAAAAAACTATCCCACCCAAGAGGTGCTAACCAGAGATAGTTCTCATTGGGACCACTGAAAAATCACTTTTCTCTCTCCATGAAGTGCATTTATTTTCAATCTAACCCTGTCACCCAAACACCTCTTTGGCTACAGTTAGTTTAGGGTTAGTCATGAGTTAGTCTAACCTCTAGCTAAGTTAGAGTATCAAACAGGAGCAGTATAGGACATGCAAGTTGCTCAAAGCATACAGGCAAATTCGTACGTGAAAGGATTTATTTCTTGTTGAAAACGGAACGTGAAAGGAATTTTTTTAGAATGCTCTTGGCATGTCGCTAACATGTGATAGTTAACCGACCTCAATAGACAGCAGAAACGCCAGCCCGCCGCACTTTGATAGAGACGAGGAGGGAGAAGCGATACAGGCTACTGGATTACTAGAGATAGGTGTCGCACGGAAGCCAAGAAATATGGTGATAGCATGGGTTAGCCATGTACTAGTATGATGTAACTACACTGGGCTGCCGTGTTTCGTACTCTTCCAGTCCACTGTGGAGATGATTGGTTAATTTTATATCGCTGAATAATATTAAATATTATGAGTGCAGATGCTCCACCACGAGGTTCCTTGCTCCTTCTCGGTCGTCCGGAATCTATGTTCTTCCACTCTATTTTTTTACGTGAGCTTTGTTCATCCTTTTGCCAACACGCGAGACATCTAGCATCAAGGTGCATGTGTTATGCAACGATCGTTCCATCTATATGAAGAACACGTGGGACTGGAACTACAAGACGGACATGTACCCAGGAGTGGACATACGAACCTTAGTAATGTAGCGCAGTAAGTGAAGTAGAAAGGCCCAAATGTTATGAACATGCGTGGCATACAGGGTGTGTTTGGTTGCGTTCTCATCTCAGCATAGTTGTTCCCTCTTCATGCATGCTCAACTCAACACCCCTCTTCATGCATGCTTCTAGTGTATTTGTGCTAAACTAGTGTGGACTCATGCACCCTCCATACACTATACCAAACACCCAAAAGTAGGTCGAGAAGGGAACTCTTGGGCGGCATTTGTCTCTTACTACGTACTACCACTAAATGTTGTACGTGCAATGCACGGTGATGTTATGGAGTACGTGCCTAAGTACTCTACTACTACTATATTAGTTGGAGGCACATATTAACTTTTATATTTGTTTACGTGTATGCCCTGAGACCTTCCAACTAGACGTGTCTTTCTCTCCAGGTCGCACTTTGTATCGTTCATACCACTAAGTACTACTACGTGTGGTCTTCGACCCAGAAGTGGAAGAAGTGGAGACGCTCTACCACGCTGTTTTTTTACGCTGGGCTCTACCACGCTGTTCATGTCCCACTCCTTTCGCTGACGTGTGGGACATCCAGCACGTGCCGTGTTTGGCACCCTTCATCGTAAGAGTTGAAACGCTAGGATTCATCAGAAATAAAAAATAATTATAAATCGGCAGTGATACTATTTTTTGCGAACCAATCAGCAGTGATACTATACCACGCGGTTTCCTTGCTCCTCGATATCAGAAAGAATACTTCCGTTCGCCAACATGTGGGACGTCGACCATCCTAGTCCACTTGCCATGCACGCAGAACTCCAAGGGAGAGTCACCCAGGTCGTCGCGCCATAGTAACAATGAGTAATGAGCCGTCAAATCACAGGCCCACTTCCCACTTTGAAGTTTCTCGGACGAAGGAACCATCATGACTTCATTGAATTCCACTTCTTGAAGAAAACTACTGTACCAGCAGTACTGCTAGCTATAGTATTTACTCCAACAGAGGCCTCCTTTCGTTCATAGGATAGGAATATGAAAATCATAGGAAGTGAGATGACATGCATCTCAATTCCTATAGAGAAAGAGATGCCATTTGATGCATAGGATAGGAATTTTTCCATTTAGTCTAGGCTAATGTACTGGTAATTCGCTCTAAAAACTATAGTACTAACTAGTAGTACTAGTACATGCTCGTGCTCAGACACAGACACACACACTAACTACTAGTACTACTACTTCTCCTATGCTGGCCAGACGCCGTCGTTCTCCTTCCCGGCTTTGTCGGCGACACCCCACCGTGCTTGGATCTCCGCCGACCTCTTCGCAGCAGCGCGTGCGTCCTTTTCTTTCTTGCGCGGCGGGCCTCTCTTTTCTTTAGTGCTTTCTGACTTTTCTGCTCCCCCCATGCGGCTTTGGCCGCCTCTTGCTCTACCGCCCATTTGTCCTTGGCATCTTCAAATTCCTCCCACATAGTTGTGAGGTCGCGAGCGGCGATGAACTCGGCACGGCGGGATGCCATGGCTTCCCTACCATTTTGTGTGCGTTCGTGGGCGGCGAGGAACTCGGCGCGGCGGGATGCCATCGCTGCCTTACCGGTTAGTGTGCGGCGCGATGGCATGAACGACACTTGGTGAGAGCTCTGGGGTGGAGTGGCCGGACAACCGTATAGTGCATTGGTTTGTCAAGAGCTCAAGGACAAAAGACAAAGCAAATTAGGATTCCCCTTCAATCCTGGTCATTTATTACCGAGTAAAATGCATTGGCGGTCATCGAACTTGTCTTGATAGCTCACTTTGATCATTGTATACGAGATATGGTGATTATACGGTTGCTGGCTCAGTGTATAGCTCCGTATTTGTATGGTTGACCAGTCAAACAGTCCACATGCGCCTCATCAGCTCGTGTTCTTTATCTATCTACGCGGGCCTACCTGTGAATGGAGAAAGAAATACTGTAAAAACCAAAATTATGCGTATGTGGGGAATCAAACCACGGACTCGTCGCTGCAACGCACCCTCGTCAGCCAAATGAAAATGAAATACTTTACGTCAGACACTCGCGCTCACGCTGTCAAAGCATGCTAATGCATGCACGACGCCCTCTAAATCAAAGTCCTGCTCATGGCGCAACGCAAACGGCGAGCCCATCACCTGCGCGCCTCGGTGGTGCCTGACATTACTATTTAGACGTTTGATGGAGGCCTACGCAAATGCCGAGCATGTATTCACCTGGCTCAACACCAACGCTCATACTCGGACCGCCTTGCTCATGTATATCGTCCATCACAACGACAATCTATAAAACAGCCTAAGCTAGAGAGGGTACTATGGTAGTATGGTACGGAGTATGTACTATCGTGAGCGACCGATCTTAGTGCCACTGCACACCAAAACCCCTTCCATCGCTAGCGCGCGCTTCCCACCTGAAACGGTCACCGTCTCTCCAGAATGTCAATGCCGCATTCACATTTGGTGTGTCACTGGCATGCGGGCCAGACGCCCGTTGGGCTCACATGTCAGTAACCCAAACGCATCTACAGTTAAGTCACTGAAGCAGCATCCGCATTCACGCCCGACGAACCTACTCCGGCGCCAGTTGTCCATCCGTCTGCCGCGGCTCATTGCCATTCGACCGCTATATTAACTTGAGCCCCAGCTCCCATACATGGCCAAAGACCCACACTTATTCTCCTCCGGTCCCTTCCTTCTGTCGGCACCACTTCAACCATGGCCTCCTGGCGCTCCGAAGCTCTCTTGGACGTACTGTCATAGGAGCAGACGAGGGACATCGGCGGCTCCACTCTGGGCGTGCTCCAAAGCTCTCTTCGACGTATTGTCGCAGGAGCAAACGAAGGAGATCGCTGGCACCACGAAGCCAGCGCGTGTGCGTGGGCGCAGCCGGCAGCGAGGAAGAGTAGTACATGGTAGGTCGCCGCCGCTCTGGTCCCGGGAAGGCCACCGCTACTCCACTCAGTCGACGCCAAGCTTGGTGGGGTAAACATCGGCGGCCGATTATCCACTTGATGGCGATGTGGTGGCGGAAATCTTCAGAACCTTGTGCTCCGGTCGGAGGAGGAGGTTATCGAGGCGGATGAGGAGGAGGCAAAGGCAATGGCCGGCTTTCTGGAGTTCATGGCCGGACATGGTGGTCGGGCGCCGGCGATCGTTTAGATTAGGTTTATAGTAGGTTAGTACGGTTTGTGCAAAATATGTAATGAATTTCATCCAGTTTGTAGGAAAACTTTTCGAAATGTAATGAATTTCATCCGGTTAATTTGAAATTTGCTTTGTTTGCATGAATTTCGTCCGGTTAGTTCATATAGTTGTCGAAAGGTATGCGGGCAGCATCGGATGGCATCCATCAGTGTCCTCGGACAGATGCCGGTGTAAATTTGTGGGCCAGCGCTGGAGATGCCCTAACTATCATGCTATAATCGCTAACAATCCTCCATTATTTGGCAGGGAACAGTTATCCCTCGATCAAAATCAGATCCGTGGTGTTTCGCACTCCTCCCGCGTAAGAGTGTAAACTCTTCTTACATAAGAATGGAGCAAGTGGACGGCACTATAGCACGTCATATCACTCGAACTAGCCCGCCTAACGAGCGGGAAAGCACCGCCCTCATCATTTTGTTCTGGATTTCTATCGATCGACTGCGCGAAAATGTTATGCTTCGCAAGTTCTAAAGGAAAAGGTGGCACACTTACGACTCGTACGTGTCGCAACCCCAACAGTCCGACTCGCACGCCGCTCACCAGAGGGGACATGCGTTGTCCTGCAATTTCACTGACATGTGGGACCGTAATTGAATAAACCGTCAATAGCCGAAATCTAATCGCTCGGCAGGCGTCGGCTAAGAAGAGAGAAACGGGGGAGGGAGAAGAGATCGCCCGCCCGCTGCGCACGGACTCCAAGAAATATATGGTGATAATGTGAGGCGGGCCATGTTGGAGTCCGGACCGCTACCGGAGCCCGCTCTCACCGCCCTGGCCCCTCAAGATGCCAGCTGCCCGCTGCATGCATAGCAAGTAGTCCCTGCTTATGTGGAGGAGAGAGAGGCATTGACAAAGTCAAGGAGTAATAGTGGAGACAAATAGCTTTTATCAAAAATAAACAATGAATACTCGTTGCTCGTCCTCTATATCGGAAAGAATACTTTCATCCGCCGACATGTGGGACGTCGACCATCCTGGTGCACCTACCATGCACAAAATTATCCTGGTCTACCCCGATCGTATCGCAGGCCCAACCTTTCCCACTGTAAGTTGTTCGAACGAAGGAACCATCATGACTTCGTTGAATTCCGCTTCTTCAAGAGAACTTACTGTACCCGCAATACTGCTACCACACGCGAAGACTGGACGGCACTGTACGACGTCATATCACTGAAATCCACTAGGCCAAACTAGCCCGCCTAGGTCATCTATTTTGGAACGGAGGGAGTATGTCTCTGCACTGCTATGATTTTGTGTTGCATGTTCTTTGTACTTTTGCTACGATTTTCCTACCCTATGAACCAAATGAGGCCTGTATGTATGTCGAATATTGTCTGATCGATCGCTAAGCCTACAATTTTAGGAGCTAGGGCTATTGGTCGATTGACGAGTGATATGTATAAGCGTACCACGAGCTCATCAGCCCCAATGTTTCTCTTCGGTGAGTGTTTTGCAAGTACTATAGCTTGCACAATAGCTAGCCTACTAACACCAAGAATCATCAAATAAGCCCTGCTGATATGATAAACAGTTCAAACTTACATCTAAGCATGCCATATATTACATCAAAAGCTGGTGAGGATACATCTGTTTCCATAACTCGGAGAGGGTTCGCATGATTCATCGCATGATTCACTATCAAACAAAAGTAGCAAGATCCACCCACAAAAGACAGTGCACTAGCCCTAAGATGGTTTGATAACATGCATCATTCTGGTAATAAAACACAGTGCAATGCAAACTACCCTGAAGGATTAGCGCGACCAACTATTTCTTGTCATCGATCTCTCGGGCAATGACCACAGCACGAACAACGGCATGAGAATCGATTTCTGGGACGATTTCCACAGGACTGACCGCGACATCGGAATCGATCTCTGGGGCGATGTCCACAGGATGGACAGCGGCATCGGAATCGATCTCCGGGGCGATGCCAACAGGACGGGCCAGGACATCGGAATCATCAAGGACAACTGCCGGCACCTGCACAACCCTAACATATTAGCAAGCACATTGCAAATAATCAAAATTCAAGCACATTGCAAATAATCAAAAACCACAACTATGGTAATAAGCCATTATTTTTTACCTTGTGCACCTCACCGGGGGATCTCATCCCTCCGGGGGCCATCTCCTCGTCCTCGATGGGGGCCATCACCTTGCCAGGGGAATACTGCTTCTCAACGGAGACTATCTCCTAAAACTCGGTCTTGAGCCTCACATAGGTGGCAATCAGAGTTCCTGGGGTAAGCACGGTGGGACCCTTGCTGTTCTTCCAACTTTCTTTGAGGAGTTCGTCCACCAACGTCCTCAACTCTTTGGTCAATGCTTGTTTCTTGGAGTTCTTCGTCTCCATTGGTTGGCCTGCCAACATGGTCAACTCGTTGGTCGGTGCTCGCTTCCTGGAGATCGCTGTCTCCAATGGGTTGTCCGACGGCAACTCTTTGCCTAGTGCTCCAGGATCCATCAATGAACTGACAAACAGAAAGCAATCTAAAGGAAACCACAATCGCAATGAAAACGGGAAAAGAATAGGATGTGAGAATCGGTCGGTGCTTCGCAAAAAGAAGATTATTGGAATGAAAATATAGCAGCATAACTGATTCGCCCACCTTTCCTTCATCGGTAGAGAAGAAAAATGGCAGAAGTGAGTAGCCTGGAGTGAGGTTTTCTTCAAGAAAGGGAAGAAAGGGCTTGAATGAGCGTTCCAATGAAATGATGGTTGCTTCGTCCAGTCCAACTTGGAGGCCACCTTACCACTGCTGGTAAAGGTGTGGGTTTTGTGATATGACGGGTCATGACGGCCACACCGGGGTGACAGGTGAGTCTCGACTGTAGCACCTCGCTGTGATTTGGTGGATGGTACGCAGGCCCGGATGCTTTGAAATGTTCTACATGTAGATAGAGCGGCTAGTCATATAGGAGTGCTCAATATTGTGCACCGCGACCAAGGCGGAGAGGAAAACGAGAGAACTACATAATTAATGCATGAGTTTAATTAGGGTAGTTTTGTAAAGTATGAGATACATTCCTCCAATCGCAAAATGCCTTGGTTCATGAGATTTGAGATTTGAGCCCTATAAACCGGAAGGGAGGGGGTACTGCACACGGTGTAGTCTAGTCACTTGTTGAAATCTCTAGAAAGGCAAATACTCCTTTCCGGTTTACAGGTCTATACTACTCCCTCCGTCTAGGTGTGTAAGTCATCTTACGAATACCAAATAGTCCCAAAACACTTAGGCGCGGTGCATTAACTTCTACCTTGTTTCTTGTTTCTTGACATACGTATCAACCAATAAGAGATGAGAGGTGTGCATGCTTTTAATGACTTGCAATAGCTAGTTCATTGCATGGAATGCTATTAATTAGCAAATAAACATTGGTGACCCCAGGAGGAAACGGTGCTAAGCGCATGGACCTATGCAGAATGAGTATCAACCAATGGATAATGGAGTTTAATTGTTAAACAATAGCAATTTTTTCTCATGCAAGAGCCTGGCTAGTACTCCAAGGAACCGCACCACGTGAGCGTTCGCAACTGCCACGTTCGGTTTGCGCTTGGCTCTTCGCCTCTTCGAGAAGACGAACAATGATGTTACTCCTACTTCTACAGTATCGAATCCACTGCTGCATGTCCGTCCACCTCGTGCGGGAGGGATAGCGTGTAGCGAAAGCTTCTACTTACTGCTCCTGCCTTTGCGTCTATGACAGGTGGGCCCAACAGGTGGTTGGCCCACCTATCATGCAGCCAGAGGCAGGTGCAGCTAAGGCACCAGAGCTTAGTCCGCGAGGGAGAGGGCGTCGTAGTAATCAAATTTCTCGGTCTTGTACGAGTTGACGCGACACATCAAAGCACCGCACTCGATAAAAGTCTTTTTACACATTTCAAATGGGCTACTTCGTATGTAGGAGTAGACATATTCTGCTTCATATGTAGTCACTTGTTGCAATCTCTAAAAAGACTTATATTTGGAAACGGAGGGAGTACAACGCATGCATGCATGCCGTGACTTTCCTTATGATACTTGCATGTGTTGATTTGATGCACCTTGCCAAATTTTGACTATAAATTTAACTAACCAAATTTTCATGCATGTCACAAAAAATTACGGGGCTGTTTGGATTGTGACTATGTTTGTGTTATGTTGCCACATTATTTTTCCCACACTTGCCACACTTGCCTAACCTGAGTTGCTCAAATTGTTAGACACACTTTGGCTCGCCTAAGGGAATCTTGCCACAATTTTTGTGTCTATGACATGTGGGGTTCACTGCTAATAAAAAAATTCTTGTCTTATGTGTGGCTAATAAAAAAGACTTATATTTAGGAATGGAGGGAGTAGAAAATATAAATAATAATGCATGTTGGGGCAACCCACGTTTCCGCTAATTTTAGCCGTGGGCTTGTTCACAATTTTTATGAGGGGGTGGTTGTTCATTTAATGGAGGGACTTGTAGTACCAGACTTGAACGATACAAAGTGCGACCTGGTACACCGTAACACCACTTGGAACAAGCGGGTAGCTATCTCAAAAAACAGTCAACAACTAAAAAAACCGCGACCTGGCATGTAGTAGTACACAATTTTAAACAATTGTTTTGATGGAGTGAAAAAGGAAAACTACCCCACTACTTATATATAGGCCGGAGCCTCCACGCTTGCTTGCTAGGGCTGCTCTATTCACACACTCTCATCCTCTCCAAATCTAAACAAGATAGGGGTAGTAACACTGTCTTTCTTCCTTCAAAAAACACTGGCTTTCTATCCTCACCGCTGGTTACAGATTCGGACGTATCCCCCTCCACCGGTGAAGGGGAGGAGGGGCAGCGTTTAGGCCATCGTCGACAGCGAGGGAGGAGACCCACTGCCCGCCGCACCGTTATCTCTGGCCGAGCGTCGGCATGGGAGGTCCTCCAATCCCTTCGTCGTTGCCTGTGGGCGGATCCGGCCTCCCGCCGCCCACCTATCCACATCCCGACGACCTTCAGGTATATCTTCGTTCGATACTGCCTTAGCTCTATTCCCCAGCTCGCTACGTCGCTGCATGCGCATCATTTTCTACCTATCGGCCCCTCTCGATCGGATGGTCCAACGTCACCTATTTTTGTTCTTCTATTGTTAGAGGTAAAGCTACTTCATGGAGTCAAATCTTGTACTCCCTCCGTCCGAAAATACTTGTCATTGAAATAAAGTGGGGGTGGGGGAATTTAGTATGTACATCGGACTTGGTACAAACAGGAAGGAAAGGGGATGAAAGTAGTACAGACTGGTCATCCAACCGGTCTCTTGGTCGAAAAGGGAAATATAGGGGTAACGCTGTACACAGTGGTATGACCAGGACTAGATTTGCTATCCACACATAGGAGTAGGTGGCTAGAGTGAACAAAAATGGGACCAACCCAGATATGTTTCTTGAATGTCTGTTTCTCGGCGCAACAAACTATGAATCACCACTTTATGCCCCTGTTTATGTACATGGTGTTGTACTGCTGGTGCACCCACTGTCCCATGCCCTTATACCAAATATTTAGGCTCCGGTCAGAATAAAGGGGCAGAAAACATAGGTCTTGATGAAAATAGAGGAATAGGAAAGGAATGTAGGTATAAAACTATGGAACAACGAACCAGAGGAAACTCTCAAGAGAATGTGTTCGGATGGACTACGAAATGTACAGATTTGTTTTTTAGAGTAGCATGCTTGGTAGTATGAGATGCTATTTGTTTATTCAGCTACATAGTGGCTACTCTTGTCCTCACCTAACGTACCACACATAGGTTGATTTGTTTATTCCGGCAAACACAGCACAGCAACCTATCTAACACATGGCAGCGAGCGCCTGCCCTAGGCTTCCGCCCAAAAAATGAGCAGCGCGTGGATGTTTCTAATCCGATGGAATCAGTACTACCAGACCAGCTTTCCTATGAAACACTATTCACCTTTCCCGTGTTCCGAACGGTTGGAAGGGAAAGAATACCGTAGGAATTGTGTTCCTGCGAAAATCCTGCACCAAACCTGTGAACCGAACGCAGCCTTAGCTGTTCTTAATATAATGCCCCTGGTAAAAATGAAGCCATGCCACTGTTTTTGCCTGTAATTGTTTGAGACTCTGACAAGTTTAGCCAAATGTTTTTGCCTGTAATTGTTTGAGACTCTGATTGTTTCCTCTGTGCCTTTTTGTGCAAACAGGGATATCCAATTCACCTGGTTGCTGTTGTGACCTTTTGGTGCACTGCACAAAACTCTTCTTAAAAGAAGTGACTTTTGTGCTGTTTAACTGGAATGTCAGAATGGAACAGATGGTTCATTTTGGTGGAACTGCACAAAGGGAAATCTGTGTTTCAATCCTCATCATCCATATTGGCGCCATAACCTTCCTTTAGGTAGGAATGATATTTAATGCATGTGTTCATCTCTATTTTCCGACTGCCATGAGAAAATAATGCTGTTTTTTACTAGTACACTTGTACTCCCTCACTGACAAAACCAATTCTGAATTAGAAGGCCAATCATGTACTTGGTTTCACCAACTGGTGAGGAGAAAGAGAAACAGAGCATGAAGAGGAGGAAGAAGAAGAATAAACAGTGCCAAGGCGATCTTGCTGAAGCCAGAGGCCTCAGTCGAGGCTATTCAAGGGCTCCGGCAACGGCTATCTTTCATGTGAGATGATCCTCCAGGGAGCCCTTCCACTTCTGCTGTCTCACTTAATTAATTAGGACTATTTAAGTACCACTAATTTATTACTGCCTAATTTTCCTGTTGGAGTTAAACAAATCTTTAGTAGGACCCTATGCTGAATCATGTACGTGTGAATGTTTGTCTATGGAGGTGAATCATGTGGTGTAGCAGGGAGGGAATATTATTAGTGTCATGAAATAATAGTGCTATTGTTTTGCATGTCAATTTATTGCCATTGGTTCAATGAGGCAATGTTTTGCGTATTGTCCATCATGAATTTGATGCTACTGTTTGAGTAATATGCTAATGTCTTCCTCTCCTTTCTCACTAAGCTAATGAAGGTTTCACCTTGTTCCTACTTGTGCAAACAGGGATCATGTTGTGCCAATCATACATTTTAGTGGAACTACACAAGACAATACAATGAACTGTATCCCAGCCAGTGCTTTAACTCTGTTGGAAGTTCTTGATAATTTCGATATAATCTCAGCACTGGTAAACAAGAGTGATTTCAACCATACATTTGAAGTGCACAAAAATATATACTATTGTGTGATTCCAGTGAGTGCTTTATCATCTCTTATGGGACTACATGAATAAGCTTTTTTTCTCAGGTTGGTACGGGCCTAAGTCCTTCATCCATATTAGTTTGCTGTCATCTCTATTTGTATCATGCTACTGTCATGAGAAACTCCTTTATCTTTGCACTTTTAAGTTTTGCAACCTATGATAAATGGCAATGCTTTGAGTGTTGAGTTGAGCTAATTGGCACTGATTAAATAAACTAATACCTCTCTTTAAGCAAGACTACTATGTTGCTAACTTTACCCATTAAGATAATGAGGGTGCTTCTATTTGTTAGTGTATGTTTCATCAACTAGTCCCACTATTACAGTAATCTCACTCTCTCAATATATGTGCCAACAGGGATGTTCGATTTTGGTGGAACTGCACAAAAACTCTGGGTGCTTCATTGCCTCGACAGCTTCTGTCCTTTCCTGTCAGTCGCTAATCTCCGCTTGCTTTCTTCCTTTGCTGTCAGTCGCTTGGCTTACCTCGGCTTCCAGTCAATGGAAATAGTAATTGATATGCTACCTCACACAGGTTGGTACTGGTCTTTATCCTGATTATTGTGCCTGTCATATGTATTGGTAATTTGGTATTGTGCCACTGTTTGCCGATTTCATAAAGGATTAATTTGGAGCCTGAACTCGCAGGCAAATCATTACATGGGGTGATTTCAATAGAACTGCACAAAATGATCAGATGGACAGGTACTTATGCTGGTGCTATGTACTCCAAAGTTCAGTCAGACAAGCATCGATGTTGACAAGAAGTGCCTATATTCATTCGAGTATTAACCAACGTCAACCAATTTTCAAACTCCAAGTATTAGGAGAGTGAACGCCAAAAATATTGCTTGGTGCATAGCCCAGAAAAACGCAGTCCAGTCTTTGGTCCCAACTTGTGCCTTTTGGTTATCGACACATATGGTAGCGAACTATATGGCATGGAGTCTACAGATTCCAGACAAGTTGGTTGACGCGTATATTCATCTGGCACTTAATCAGTCTGCACGCCAAGGATGCTCCATTTCAGTTGAACTGCACAAAAAATTTGGGTGGTTCATTTTCTCAACCGCCTCCTTTCTCGTATGCAATGTAGAATTTTGGTGAGATACAGGACCAAGATGAGCCAGTAAACTAGTTGGATGAAAGTAGTGGCCAAGTTGCTCAAACCTCCCTCGGCACGAGGCCACTATTTGAGGATAAACCTACAAGCAAAGTTCAGATTGTCTGTGCTGCCTCTTATGTACTCGAAAGTTTACTCATACAAGAACTAATTTTAGCAAGAAGTACCTCCGATTGAACACCATTTACCAGTCTGTACCCTAGGTAACTAAAGTTCATCCATGGATCATATTGGCTGTGATCTCAATCATTTGGATGCATAAACATACTGAACATGTGTATATCTGAATCTTTTTGTGAATTATGTATGAATATTGTCGTGTGAGCTATCAATCATTTGGATGCATAGATATGCTGAGCTTGTGTATATATGAATCTTTTGAGTTGTTGATAGTGAATGTTGGCTATGAATATGAACGTGTCATGTGAACCTGAGTTTGATATGAATGTTTACCTTTTCTGTTGTATTTGTGTGTGAACTTGTTAGTATGCCTACTGTCGGGTAAAAAACGTAGGTCTCTTATAAAAGTAATGCTGTGTCCAATTTATGTTTTCCCTTCTAACCACATTATATATATTTATACTATTACTATTATCGTATATTTTATAGAGACTTATATATACATTATAAACACATCCCACGTGTTATTAACTTATAAAAGTAAATGTTTAACGGAAAATCCTGGTTGTTTTTGACTCACAGGCAAGGAAAATCCTAGTGATTGAATACAAAAGCTTGCGAAGATTTTAAGGACCAATTTAATAATAACGCGCTCATTTTTATTTTGAGCAATAACTCGCTAATTTCTTAATTATATATATATATAATGTGCCTCTCCGGTTTATTCTTTGATATTAATTGATCCTTCTAACACAACATTATATATATAATGAGCCCACCTAATATGTGTATTTCAAGGAAGTGCAAATGGGCTGGGATTTATTAGAAAATATAAATGGGCCTAATTGACGCGAAATTATTTGTTCACCCAGCCCAGCAAATGGACAGTACATTCTAGAAAACATGGGTTAAATATATGCCACATTTTTGCAGGCTGACATGTGGGCCAATAGGTCGAGGCCTACGTAGGGTGTTGTCAACAAATGATTGTGTCATCCGCAGCCATTGGATTTATATCCAACGGCCGGCATGCACCTCCAATCTCTTGTCTTCTTCCTCTAGCGTCGCGTCGCCAGGACCGCCTGGTCCGGCCTCCGGCGGCTAGCGGCTCTGCTTAGCACGCATCGCTGTGAAGCGCTACCCCACCGCCGGCCAGGCTATCCCTCCACCCCTCGACACCTCCTGTTATTCTCCACGGACTACAGCCCCACGCCACAACAGAACCAGTTATAACCCTTCTCCTCCTCTAAATTTGCGACTCCACCGCCGCGTTTTCCCATCTCCGAGTCGTTCCCATCCCGGGCCTCGCCGTCGTCCACCGCCTCGCTGTGTTTGGTGCGGCGTGGTCAACAAACGAGAGTCATCGGAAGAGGATTGTACGTGGAGAGCCTGACGACTGGGACCCACGAGGTCCATGGTCGCACGCAAGAAAAGTTCCTCCTTATTAAGCTGAAAAAAATGTTTCCTCCACCTGACAGCTGGGACCCACCGGCTGTATCTTCGCACGGAAGGAAGTGCCTCCTTGTTTTGCGAAAAAAATTATTCATCCCGTTGACAGCTGGGACCCGTCAGATTTGGTGACTGACTTGTCGGCCTGCTAAGCGGGCGAGTACGCACAGCTTTGTCAACTTAATCAACAAATGATTCTAGCAGTTGGACCGTTGGATGTTAATCCAACAGCCGTGCTCCTTCTTCAACCTCTGTTCTTGCTCCTGTCTCCCGTGGGCGGCACCGCGGCTGTGCTGCCGTGCACCGGAACCAGTGAAGTTTCCCACTCCTCTCCATCTGCGACTCCACTGCCCCGTCTTCCCCATCTCCGGGTCGTTCCAGTCTGGGTGCGCTCGGCACGGTGTGGTCAACGTGGTCAACAACCGAGAGTCATCGAAAGATGACTGTACCTGCGAGGCTGACAGTGGGGACGCACCACGCCCATGGACGCATGCATGCAATGGAACGCGGCGAGGTCAACGTGGTCAAGAAACGACTTCCATCGGCAGTATACTGTACGTGGAGAGTCTGAGCTGGGTCCACGGCCGCAGCAAGTAAGTGCCTCCTTATTATGCGGAAAATAATGATTCCTCCAACTAACAGCAGGGACCCACTGGACGGGCCACCATATTTTGCGAAAAAACGTTTGCCCCCAGACTACTGGGACCCACATGACGGGCCACCGTATTTCGCGAAAAAATGTCCCCCCCGCTATTAGCTCGGACCCATCGGAAGTGCCTCCTTATTACGCACAAAAAAAATGAATACTCCCCCTGCTAGCTGGGACCCACCTTGGTGGGAGGCTGACTTGTGGGCCTACTAAGTTGATGGGGATGAAGGGCTTTGTCAACTTAGTCAATGTGAACGATTCTAGCTCCAGTGACCATAGTGCTTCTTCAACCTCTGGTCTTCTTGCTCCAGCCGCCCAAACAAGTGCCGGTCGTGCCTCATGCTCCTGCCTCCCGTGGCCGACTGTGCTGCTGCGGAGGCCTCACTGCCCCCTACTATTCCCAGCGCTGGCCAGGCCCTGCGGCGACGGCAGCCTCACACCGCAGCCAAACCAGTGAACCCTCGTACTCCTCTCCACGCGGGCTTCCACTGCCGCGTCTTCCCCGGCTCCACATCGTCCCCTTCCTAGGCCTCGCCGTCGTCCACCGCCGTGGTGCTCTCCGCGCGGCGTGGTCAACGTGGTCAAGGAACGACTTCCATCGGAAGAGTACTGTACGTGGAGAGGCTGACAGCCGGGTCCACGGCCACAGCCTAGTTTTTTTGTGATTTGCCAAGTAAGTCGCTTTGTCAGGCCTGTCGGGCTGCAAATCTTTCAAGACGAGGAGAGCTTTCATTCGGCTGGCCGAGAAAATTGCCCATCAGTAATGAGAAATGGGCTGTACATTTTTAAAACACATCAAACCGACAATTAGTTTCAAATATCTTTTTTTTCATTCCGAGATTTTAAATTACATTAATTTTATGCATGGAGAATTTGTTGGATTTTATATTGATAAACATTTATTTTTAAAATCAGTTTGAATGTGAGTCGAAATTTCGGGATTAAAAACAGTTTGGACCGCACCGGAATATGCAAAATTTCATATAATTTTTTAACCGTGGCCATAGTGTGGGCTGTAATGCTAACAAAAGAATATGGGCTCCAAAAAAACCTTAAGAATTAGCAAATGGGCTATAAATTATTAGAAATAATGGCAGATGGGATGTATGCTGTTTTCCACAGATTTGAGGCTTTCCTAAAAAAAGGTTGACGCACAAGCAGTGACTGTTGGATGGCCATCCAACGGCCGTCGTGCTTCTTCAATCTCTGCTCTTCCTGCTCTAGGCACTCAAACAAGCGCCGGTGGGACTGCCTGCTCCCTCCTCCCCGCGCCCGGCTCTGCTGCCGCGTAGGCCTCACCGCCCCACCGTACTCCCATCGCTGGCCTAGCCATCCCTCTACTCACCCACACGTGCTGTTATTCTCCGGCGATGGCAGACGAACCAGTAAACCCTCGTACAATCATACTCCCCTCCGCATGGGAAACAACTGCCGAGTCTTCCCTGCCTTCGTGTCGTTCCCTTCCTAGGCCTCGCCGTCGTTCACCGCCCTGGTGAAAGGACAGGCGGTGCCCCCATGTGTGGTTTTGGTAATTGATGACATTCTCTATGGACTAATGGTTGCATCGAGTTATATTTGAAGGATTTTTCCATAGGCATTTCTTGAAGTCCATGTGTTGGTTTCAAGGAGTTTATGGGTTGACCAAGGTGCTATTAAGGAATTATCCAAAGATTGGTCATGTGAGTGTTGAGCTTATTGCAAGCATGTCTTGAAGAAGAAGATTGTGTGATCATTCATATTTACCTTCAAGACATCATCCAAATGAAGAGAGTTGGAAAGATTCAAGGTTGATCAAGACTAAGTCAAGAGTGAATCAAGTTGATCAACTCACAAAGCATAGAAGATGTACCGACTGGGACCAAGTGTTCCCATGGTATGGTAAGCATTGTCCATTATGCTTTGTGTACTAACCCATGGTCTACGTGAGAGTTCTTTGTGGGTTAGGTATGTTTCCATGGTCTTGCGTCAAGAGGAAGATCCCATACAACCCATGGAGGATGACATCAAGTGGTGATCGTCATCAAGTTTGCAGTGTGCAAGTTCAAGTGGAGCAACACAAAGAGTGTCTCACCCATAGTGGACTATGGGGGAGCAATCATCTAGTCTTCATCGAGCCAACACAATCAAGAAAGGTGGTCCAACTTGAGGGAGTGAAGATCGTCATAATCTAGCTCAAGTGGACCATGTGCAAGGCAAAGGTTTGCCCTTGATAGGTTTTCTATTTTACCGGTCTCATGGTAGTTGTGGGAGACCGGGTTATAGGATCGATTGCCATACTATCAAGGGGGGCTCTCGACGAGTTGCTTGATCGTATCATTCGTAGAGAGATCAAACCATTGCATCCTTGCATCATGTTTCTTGGTTCTTGTTTGGTTCTCTTTGTGAGTCTTAGAGCTTATGATCATCTTGATGACAAGCTTGAGTTCATCAAAAACGGAGTTTGCATGCGTCTTCTATGATGTTTTCGGTGTTGGAGGTTTTACCGGTCTTCTCCGAGGAAGGGTTCTCACCATTTTCTTTTGGGCCTTTTCTCATTTGCTTATTATTGGTATTTCTATCAAGATTGTGTTAGCCCTTGTCGTTAGCTTTCCAACAAACTTGGTTTCATTGAATTCGGAGTCCGTTTGCAAAAGTTGTGGCTGTTTTGGTGAAGGCTGCAGCGGTACTACCGCGACTAGAGCGGATGTAATTTTTTACTACCGCTCTAGAGCGGTACTACCGCGGCTCCTGAGCGGTAGTGCCGCTCCAGAGTAGTACTACCGTGGCTCCTAAGCGGTAGTACCGCCCCGGACCAAAAACTCGTGTTTTCTTTCTCGTTAGGGCTGTTTTGAGCGTGCTAAGCGGTAGTACGGCTCCTCCAAGCGGTAGTACCGCTTGTGCACGACCTGAGCACATAACGGTTGGATTTGGGAGGTCCTATAAAAGGGGGTCTTCTTCCCCATTGAACCTTTTCCTTTTGAGCTCGTGTTCTCCCCCATTGTTGACCTTCTTCGAGCTTGCTAACTCTCAATCCCTCCATGGATTCTTGCTAGTTTTTGAGGGAAAAGAGA
This sequence comes from Triticum timopheevii, assembly GCA_963921465.1. Classification (NCBI taxonomy): domain Eukaryota; kingdom Viridiplantae; phylum Streptophyta; class Magnoliopsida; order Poales; family Poaceae; genus Triticum; species Triticum timopheevii. Next base: position 356,101,546 of record OY997264.1, read on the forward strand.
GAGGAGATCTAGATCCACATTTCCACCAATCACTTTCTCCTCTATGTGAGGGGAACCCCTTGGATCTTGATCTTGGAGTTCTTGGTGTTCTCCTTCTTGTTCTTCCTCTCATTTTCCTCCCTAGCATTAGTTGCTTCGGTGGGATTTGAGAGAGAAGGACTTGGGCACTCCGTGTGCCCTTGCCATTGCATTTGGTGCATCGGTTTGAGTTCTCCACGGTGATACATGGAAGTGAAGTTTGAGAAGCTTATTACTCTTGGGTGCTTGGTGCCCTTGAGCTTGTTCCTCTTGGGTGCTTGGGCGCCCTAGACGGTTGGTGGTGTTCGGAGCTCAATCATTGTGGTGTAAAGCTCTGGGCAAGCATTGGGGTCTCCAATTAGGTTGTGGAGATCTCCCCGAGCATCTTGACGGGTTCCGGTGACCGCCCCCAAGGGTTGCCAAAGCGTACGGGTTCGGTGACCGCCCCCAAGGGTTGCCATTTGTACGGGTTCGGTGACCGCCCTCAAGGGTCCCTTAGTGGAATCACGGCATCTTGTATTGTGCGAGGGCGTGAGGATATTACGGTGGCCCTAGTGGATTCTTGGGGAGCATTGTGCCTCCACACCGCTCCAAACGGAGATTAGCATCCGCAAGGGTGTGAACTTCGGGATACATCGTCGTCTCCGCGTGCCTCGGTTATCTCTTACCCGAGCCCTTTACTTATGCATTTTACTTTGTGATAGCCATATTGTTCTTTGTCATATATCTTGCTATCACATAGTTGCTTATCTTGCTTAGCATAAGTTGTTGGTGCACATAGGTGAGCCTAGTTATTTTAGGTTTTGTGCTTGACAAATTTACCATTAGGTTTATTCCGCATTTGTTCAAGCCTAAACCGTAATTATTTTAAAGCGCCTATTCACCCCCCCTCTAGGCGACATCCTCAATCTTTCAATTGGTATCAGAGCCTCGTCTCTCTTTGTTGGGCTTAACCGCCTAGAGAGTAAAGATGTCGACTAGAGGATTAGGATTCTCTGACACTCTTAGTTTCAATGGCACAAATTTTGATGTTTGGGTAATTCGCATGCTTAACCTCTTTAGGGTCATGGACCCAAATTTAGAGCGAATTGTAGATATGGGTTTTTCTCCTCCAAAGGATCCCCAAAGATTATCTTTAGAGGATGAGAAAAACTCTTATCTCAATGCTCAAGCCTCTAATGTGCTTTTCGATGCCTTGAGCAATGTAGTTATATTTCAACTCATGCCGTTCCGGGATGCTCATGAGTTATGGACAAAGCTTCAAGATAAATATGGTGTGTCCAAGATTTTTGGGGATGGTTGTTCTCCCTCCACCTCCGGTCATATAGTCTTCTCAATTTCTTCTACTTCACCTACATGTGGTTTGCCACAAGGTAATGATATGGTGAGTAGTGTTGGTCATTGCAATGATGATAGTATGCTTATTGTGGATGATCCTTCATCTCTATATTATTGCAATGCTCCCTCTTTGGGATTTAACACTTCGAGCACTCCAAATGTTTCACATGCTTGTGTTGATAGTCCTTGCATATCATGTAGAAATTGCTTGACTAAATATCATGATGATATGCTTGCTATGTCTTGTTGCCATGATAAAAATGCATCTATTTCCTTGAATTGTTGTGCTAACAATGTAGAGGAAACCGAACACTCCATGGAACAAGATGTGGTGTTTAATGGTGCCTCAAGGGATCCTACATCATCACCTATTCCGTTTTGCCTTATGGCTAAGGCGTCAAAGGTATCTCCTACTTTGTACCCCAATATGTCTCTTGATGATGATGTTGATGCTAATGATGATGAGGATAATGATGAAGAGAATGATAATGTTGCCTCCTTAAAAATTAAGGGGGAAATGGTTTTTAAAGCTCTTCATAAAAATAAAATTGCTCGTTCCAACTTCATGGAAATTATGTCCATTGCTATTGAGAGCAAGAAATATATTGATGAGTTGGAATCTCGCCTTGAGGAGCATGAGGTCACCATTGATAAAATGGAAGGTCATGGGCGTGATTACGCTAATGAGATTGCGGACCTCTCTCAAGCTCTTGAACTTGAACAAACCACCAAGGAATCTCTTGAGGAGACTTTTGCTCTATAATTGTCTAGAGTGAAGGAATCTACTGATAGAGCTCTTGAGGTGGCCAATGTTTTTGAAACTAAAAATGCTAAGCTTGAAGTTGCTCATGCGAGACTCCTTGAGGATTTTGAGCACCTCGAAAATGGCTCAAGGGTCATCAAGGGTGAGCTCATCAAACTCACCGAGTCTCATGCTCAACTTCAAGCTTCTTATTTAAAAGAGCGTGCCAAGTTGCCTTCTCCTCTTATTGTTAATGATGATGCTTGTGCCACTAATTCTATTACTTGTGAAGCATCCATTTTGAAGGTGAATGTTGAGCTACGGGCTCAACTTGAGGTGCTATCTAGCAATTATGGGAAATTGGAAGAAAGTCATGAAAACCTCTCAAGCTCTCATGATGATCTTCTAGTATCCCATAGTGTGCTAAAGATAGCTCATGAGGCCATGATTGCTAAGGTAACATCTAGTGAGCCTCATGTGGATACTAGCACTACTTCTAGTCAAAATAGTATATTGCCATGTGCTAGTCCTTGTAATTCATCTACTCACAATGTTGGTACATCTTGCGATGAATTGCTTTCCTTGCCTTGTTACTCTAATGATGAAGCTTATACTTCCTCTAGTACTTGTGTTGAGACTAACCATGTAGAGGAAATCAAAGAGCTCAAGGCCCAAGTCACTTCTTTGAAGAAAGACTTGGAAAAGTGTCATGAAGGGAAGGCCACACTCAACAATATCTTGAATGTGAAAAAATCCCCCAATGACAAAGGTGGACTTGGATTCAACTCCAACAAGAAGAAGAAGTCCAAGTTGAACAAGAAGAAGGGCCAAAACAAGTCAAGAATTCGGCCAAGATTGTTTGCTTCAAGTGCAAAGTCGAAGGGCATCATGTTAGATCTTGCCCATTGAAGAAGAAGCTCATTAGTGACAAGCAACAAGGGAAGCGGCCACAAGTTCAATCTCATGCTCAACCTCAAGTTGAAGAAAGGCCACTTCCCAAGAAGACTCAAGCTAATGCTTCTCTTGTGGAAAAATCAAGTGAGAAGAAAGTGAAGAGTAGACGTTGCTACTTATGTCGTGAGAAAGGTCACGTCGCTTCTTCATGCACTAGTGGTAACTTATCCAACCCAATTATTATTGATGATATCTATTCTCTTGGGAAGGATAAGGTTGGCAATGTGTTTGCCAAGTTTGTTGGTACTCAAAGTGGTGTCAAGAAAAGAACCATTTGGGTAGCCAAGCCTATTGTGACTAACCTCTTAGGACCCAACTTGGTTGGGGACCAACAAGCTCAAACTTGATCAATAGGTGTTTTTGGAGGGCATTGGAGACTTGGCTACATTATGAAGAATTAAGGGGACTTCATCATTCTTTTTGTCACAAGCCAAGTCAATTGTATTATCAAGTTTCTATCGTATATCCAATGTGCCTCCTTGCGGTAACTTGTACTTAAATTGTTTACTTTGAAAGTTACTTGCTCCCTTGCATGTTTTGGTTTTGTTCCTTGCATGTGTTTGTATATGTTGCGCTTCCAACTTGCTTATGTATGTTGGTGTGCACTTCATGTACGTGTGAGTTGTGTGTTGAGCCTTTGTGCATCTTCTTTGTATCTTAGTTGGCTCTTGTGAGAGATTAACGGAATATCCCATTATTGGGGAGTGATGTGCTTTGTGCACCTCACACTCCTATAAGTGTGTGTACATGAGGAATACCATCTAGTATTGATATTACAAGATGATCTAGTCACTATGTGGTATGTCTTCTCATGAGAAATTCAAATTCTAAATTGTCCATTAATTATCTCTTGTTGGATCCTCTTATTGCCTCTTGTTAAGTTTTCTTCATTGGTATCACATTATGGGGGAGTAATATGCTATGTATATTACTAGCCTAGAAAATGTGTACATTCGAGATATTGTCACCTAGTGTTGATATTGTAGATTATCTTGTTCCTAGGTGGCATATTAGCTCTACAAGTTGCAATATGCTTGTGTGTGGTGTGAAGATGATGTTGGATATCCTTGCTATCTACCACCGGGAATTCTTTCCATCTACTTCTTGTCTTTTGACAATTGGTAGTCATTTATGTGTGGTAGAATTTATTGATCATCTTTACATTGGCTTTTGTTTTACTTGCCTTTTCTCTTGCCAAGGATTGTGTCAACTCCCCTTGTCTTCCATACCACTTGTGGATCTTGTTTATTTCTTGTTCTTGTCTAGTGTTTTCTAGATATAGTGAAAGTGGTGATCCCACCTTGTGCATTTTGTATTCAAATACAAATCCTATATAATGCACAACTCGTGGGGGAGCTATTCTATTTTCTTCAGAACACTCTTCTTGTGATCCTTATCAAGTGTGTTTTGGTGGAAGGCAAGCCATTTCTTTTTGGTACTTTGTGCCATCATGAAACTTTGTTGAGGGCTTGGTTTGTTTGGAACCATCCTCTCTTTGGGAGTTTGGCATCTTTAGTTTAGTGTGTTTCAGTGGATATCTCATTCCTTGATGTATCTTTAATGATATCTTCCAAGTGATGATTTCTCCATTTAGTATCCTTTTCACTTGGAATTTCTTTGTCTTTTGGTTTCGGGTTTTGAAAGTCTTGAGCATGCATGTTTACTTCATGTATTTCATTTGGCATGCTTTCTTTCTTTGACTCAATATATAGGGGAAACTCCACCTAGTCTCAATTTGGATGAGATGTGCATGAAATTCATTTTCATATCTATATGCACATATTTATGTGGAGTTTGTCCTATGTATTGGTGTTTCTAACTATTTGGTCCCGATGAGTTTGGGTACCGTTTAGTTTGTGTTGTTCTTCTAGGAACATTTGGAGATGCATTGGAAGCTCGGCTCACTCACAAGGAAGGTGTTGTCACCATGTGCATATTGGAGTCAAGCTAGGATGATCAATGAACTACTATCTACCTTCAATTGGTATCTACTACATCCTTCCAATGATATCTCGGTAACAAGTATCTATTCATGCTTTCCTCTCTTGCATTCAACCTTGTGTAGGCTGTATCTTGACATGATATTCATTTCATATCTTGTGATACTTGTTTCCTTTCTCAAAGCATCCCAACGATGATCTCTGTTGCTAGTTGTGATGCCCTTGATGGATGTGTGTTTGGAATTCATTTATATACAATAAGACCATATCTAGCCAAGTGCTATGCTTTCAAGCAAATATCTTATTGGTATATTTATGACTTCCTTGTGGATATCTTGTTCCTTCGTGGTGTAACTATTTCAGGTGTACCTCCTTCTTTGTAGATATATATATATCATCGTGATTTCGTCTACATAGAACCTTATACACTTGAGAGAAATTACATCTCTAGTTGATATCCTTTCTTTCACGTCCACCTTGTCTTTCTTATGTTATTTCTTTGGTGGCTCCGTGAAAGCTTTTGCCTTGAGTGCGTGTCCTCTATCATTGCATCTTGATGCACTCTTGTGTGGTGAAGATTATTTTCCTCATGCTTATCTTTACAAGGCTTTTGCCATCTTAATTGGCATCCCTCGTCTTGATGAGGCTTTCATCTTCTATCTTCACCACGGGTTGTCACAAGCATAAGTTCTTTATATGCTTATTAGTAAGCTTGTGAACCCATTTGCTAGTTGTGTGCGGGAATGATAGGCCTTGCACCGTGTGCCTCATTCTTTCAAGACTATGTTGATGCTTAATGCTCATCCTAATTTAAGTCCTCTCAAGTGCTTCGCCATGACTCACACACATCATTTTGGTTGAGCCTATTCTTAAATTGTCTCTTTTATATGTTGCTCAACCATGTGCTTGTTGCAAGTGCTAGGCTTTGTTTCCTATATGCTCACTTGCACTGGATGTGAGTTTCTATTGATTTTGGGGGAGCTATGATCCTATTTTGTGCACTTTGTATTCAAATACAAAAATTCTTATGTGTGCACAAATCATGGGGAGCTTCTCTAGTTTCTTTAGAACACTCCTTTGCGTTTATCATAATATCTTTATTCTTGTGGCATGTAGGATCATTGGTCTAGTTGGTTCAATTGATATCCGTTGATTGCTTGCTTCAATTGGTATCTTCTGATTGCTTGTGTCTCTCTTTGTTATGTCTTTGTGTCATATCTTTTTGTTGCAATCTTTGGGCCTCAATATAGTTTGTCTTCCTCCAAGTATTGGCAGTTGGATATGTGTATTGCATTCCACTCTCTTGTTGAGAAATACACAATTTATGGAGGAACACCTTTTATTTTGGCCTTCTCAGCTTTTCACCCATTTTGGCAATCGATGCCAATGGGGGAGGAGTTTCAGAGAGTTTTGTGGAGAAGTCTTCTGAGTTTTCTCCTTGCTTTGGTTTTGGTCCTAAGCATTTGCATCTCATTCTCCTGCATCATTAGTTGTTGCATTGCATTGTGATGCATATTTCCTTATATAAACTCTCTTGAAAGTGATTGTCATCAATTACCAAAATGGGGGAGATTGAAAGGACATGCGGTGCCCCCATGTGTGGTTTTGGTAATTGATGACATTCTCTATGGACTAATGGTTGCATCGAGTTATATTTGAAGGATTTTTCCATAGGCATTTCTTGAAGTCCATGTGTTGGTTTCAAGGAGTTTATGGGTTGACCAAGGTGCTATTAAGGAATTATCCAAAGGTTGGTCATGTGAGTGTTGAGCTTATTGCAAGCATGTCTTGAAGAAGAAGATTGTGTGATCATTCATATTTACCTTCAAGACATCATCCAAATGAAGAGAGTTGGAAAGATTCAAGGTTGATCAAGACTAAGTCAAGAGTGAATCAAGTTGATCAACTCACAAAGCATAGAAGATGTACCGACTGGGACCAAGTGTTCCCATGGTATGGTAAGCATTGTCCATTACGCTTTGTGTACTAATCCATGGTCTACGTGAGAGTTCTTTGTGGGGTTAGGTATGTTTCCATGGTCTTGCGTCAAGAGGAAGATCCCATACAACCCATGGAGGATGACATCAAGTGGTGATCGTCATCAAGTTTGCAGTGTGCAAGTTCAAGTGGAGCAACACAAAGAGTGGCTCACCCATAGTGGACTATGGGGGAGCAATCATCTAGTCTTCATCGAGCCAACACAATCAAGAAAGGTGGTCCAACTTGAGGGAGTGAAGATCGTCATCATCTAGCTCAAGTGGACCATGTGCAAGGCAAAGGTTTGCCCTTGATAGGTTTTATATTTTACCGGTCTCATGGTAGTTGTGGGAGACCGGGTTATAGGATCGATTGCCATACTATCAAGGGGGGCTCTCGATGAGTTGCTTGATCGTATCATTCGTAGAGAGCTCAAACCATTGCATCCTTGCATCATGTTTCTTGGTTCTTGTTTGGTTCTCTTTGTGAGTCTTAGAGCTTATGATCATCTTGATGACAAGCTTGAGTTTATCGAAAACGGAGTTTGCATGCGTCTTCTATGGTGTTTTCGGTGTTGGAGGTTTTACCGGTCTTCTCCGAGGAAGGGTTCTCACCATTTTCTTTTGGGCCTTTTCTCATTTGCTTATTATTGGTATTTCTATCAAGATTGTGTTAGCCCTTGTCCTTAGCTTTCCAACAAACTTGGTTTCGTTGAATTCGGAGTCCGTTTGCAAAAGTTGTGGCTATTTTGGTGAAGGCTGCAGCGGTACTACCGCGACTAGAGCGGATGTAATTTTTTACTACCACTCTAGAGCGGTACTACCGCGGCTCCTGAGCGATAGTGCCGCTCAAGAGCAGTACTAGCATGGCTCCTAAGCGGTAGTACCGCCCCGGACGAAAAACTCGTGTTTTCTTTCTCGTTTGGGCTGTTTTGAGCGTGCTAAGCGGTAGTACCGCTCCTCCAAGCGGTAGTACTGCTTGTGCACGACCTGAGCACATAACGGTTGGATTTGGGAGGTCCTATAAAAGGGGGTCTTCTTCCCCATTGAACCTTATCCTTTTGAGCTCGTGTTCTCCCCCATTGTTGACCTTCTTCGAGCTTGCTAACTCTCAATCCCTGCATGGATTCTTGCTAGTTTTTGAGGGAAAAGAGAGAGGAGATCTAGATCCACATTTCCACCAATCACTTTCTCCTCTATGTGAGGGGAACCCCTTGGATCTTGATCTTGGAGTTCTTGGTGTTCTCCTTCTTGTTCTTCCTCTCATTTTCCTCCCTAGCATTAGTTGCTTCGGTGGGATTTGAGAGAGAAGGACTTGGGCACTCCGTGTGCCCTTGCCATTGCATTTGGTGCATCGGTTTGAGTTCTCCACCGTGATACGTGGAAGTGAAGTTTGAGAAGCTTATTATTCTTGGGTGCTTGGTGCCCTTGAGCTTGTTCCTCTTGGGTGCTTGGGCGCCCTAGACGGTTGGTGGTGTTCGGAGCTCAATCATTGTGGTGTAAAGCTCCGGGCAAGCATCGGGGGTCTCCAATTAGGTTGTGGAGATCGCCCCGAGCATCTTGATGGGTTTCGGTGACCGCCCCAAGGGTTGCCAAAGTGTACGGGTTCGGTGACCGCCCCCAAGGATTGCCATTTGTACGGTTTCGGTGACCGCCCTCAAGGGTCCCTTAGTGGAATCACGGCATCTTGCATTGTGCGATGGCGTGAGGATATTACGGTGGCCCTAGTGGCTTCTTGGGGAGCATTGTGCCTCCACACCGCTCCAAACGGAGATTAGCATCTGCAAGGGTGTGAACTTCGGGATACATCGTCGTCTCTGCGTGCCTCGGTTATCTCTTACCCGAGCCCTTTACTTATGCATTTTACTTTGTGATAGCCATATTGTTCTTTGTCATATATCTTGCTATCACATAGTTGCTTATCTTGCTTAGCATAAGTTGTTGGTGCACATAGGTGAGCCTAGTTGTTTTAGGTTTTGTGCTTGACAAATTAACCGTTAGGTTTATTCCGCATTTGTTCAAGCCTAAACCGTAATTATTTTAAAGCGCCTATTCACCCCCCTCTAGGCGACATCCTCGATCTTTCACCTGGTGCTGTCGGCGCGGCCTGGTCAACGTGATCAACGACCACATGCATCTGAAGTGGACTGTACGTGGAGAGGCCGACAGCTGGGTCCACGACCGCACACAAGGAAATGCCTCCTTATTACACGCAAAATTATGATTCCTCCACCTAACATCAGGGACCCACCGAAAGGGCCTCTGTATTTCACGAAAAAAACGTTACCGCCGCTGACAGCTTGGACCCACTAGCTATATCTTCGCACGCAAGGAAGTGCCTCCTTATTACGCACAAAAGAATGAATACTCCGCCTGTTAGCTGGGACCCAGTATCATGGCAGGCTGACTTGTGGGCCTACTAAGTTAACGGGGACGGAGGGCTTTGTCAACTTAGTCAATATGCACGATTCTAGCTCCAGTGACTGTACGATGTCCATCCAACGATCGTAGTGCTTCTTCAACCTCTGGTCTTCTTGCTCCAACTGCCCAAACCAGCGCCGGTCGTGCCTCATGCTCCTGCCTCCCGTGGCCGGGTGCGATGCGGCGGAGGCCTCACCGCCCCCTACTACTCCCACCGCCGGCCAGGCCATCCTTCTACTCACCCACACCCCCTGTTATTCTGCGGCAACGGCAGCCTCACACCGCAGCAAACTAGTGAACCCTCGTACTCCTCTACGCGTGGGCATCCACTGCCTCGTCTTCCCCGGCTCCGCGTCGTCCCCTTCCTAGGACTCGCCGTCGTCCACCGCCCTGGTGCTCTCGGCGCGGCGTGGTCAATGTGGTCAAGAATGGCTTCCATTGGACGTGGACTGTACGTGGAGAGGCTGACAGCTTGGTCCACGGCCGCAGCAAGGAAGTGCCTCCTTATTACGTGCAAAATAATTATTCCTCCACCTGACAGCGGGGACCCACCGGACGGGCCACCGTATTTCGCGAAAAAAACGATTCGCCCCCCCTGACTGCTGGGACCCACCAGCTACATCTTCGCACGCAAGGAAGTGCGTCCGGGCAAAAAAAACGATTCGCCCCCTGACTGCTGGGACCCACCAGCTACATCTTCGCATGCAAGGAAGTGCGTCCGGGCAAAAAAAACGATTCACCCCCCTGACAGCTGGGACCCACCAGCTACATCTTCGCACGCAAGGAAGTGCATCCGGGCAAAAAAAAAACGATTCGCCCCCCTGACTGCTAGGACCCACCAGCTACATCTTCGCACGCAAAGGAAGTGCGTCCTGGCAAAAAAAAACGATTCGCCCCTCTGACTGCTGGGACCCACCAGCTACATTTTCGCACGCAAGGAAGTGCCTGACAGTCGGGACCCACCTGGTCGAAGCATATGTAGCGTTGTCATACTGGTCGCGAACGTGTACGTACATATATACTGGTCAATGTTGAGGCGCGCACGTGTCGTAGTAGAGGCGCGTACGTGTCGTAATAGAGGCGCGTACGTGTCGTAGTAGAGGCGCGCACATAGCATGTACACATACGTACAGCGGCGAGGGTGCAAGAAAGAAAATACGGCCATGCACGTACATACGGGCAGGGTCTCGAACGCCTACTCGCGCATACATACATGGCTGGGTCAGAACGGAGAAACAACATCGTTGTCGTGTTCATGGGGAGCCAACCGGCTGGGTCGGAACGGAATGCGTGGTCGTGTTCATCGGGAGGGCTTGGATGGAACAGGCGATGGAAACGAGGCCTGGCGTACCACACAACAGAGGAAACGGACCTCCTACGTTCGGAACGGGGTCCTATTGATCGGGAGGGGTGTGGCGTACCGCACAACGGAGGAAACGGACCTCCTACGGTCGAAACGGGGGTCTTGTTGATCGGGAGGGGTGTGGCGTATCGCAAAACGGAGGAAACGGACCTCCTACGGTCGAAATGGGGGTCCTGTTGATCGGGAGGGGTGTGGCGTACCGCAAAACGGATGAAACGGACCTCCTACGGTCGAAACGGGGGTCCTGTTCATCGGGAGGGGTGTGGCGTACCGCAAAACGGACGAAACAGACCTCCTACGGTCGAAACGGGGGTCCTGTTCATCGGGAGGGGTGTGGCGTACCGCAAAACGGGACTCCACGAGATACTGTTCATCTCCACCGTCGACCTCCTTCAGCCTCCACGGGCTACCGTCGACCTCCTCCAGCCTCCACGGGCTCCTGTTCATCCAGCCTCCACCGCGCGCTACTCCACCGGCTACTGTTCAACCACCCCTCCACCGTCTACTGTTCATCCAACCCTCCACACCACGGGGTCCTGTTCAACCACCCCTCCACGGCCACCCCTCCACCGTCTACTATTCATCCAGCCCTCCACACCACCGGGTCCTGTTCATCCAGAGGCAATGCCACCACTCACTGTTCATCCAACCCCCCCCACCGCAACGCTCACTGTTCATCCAATCGATCGGCTTCAGTTAGCAGAAGTAGCGAAGGAATCGCTCCATTGGGTTTAGTTAATAGCCATCGATCGATCGCTCGGGTTCAGTAACACGTAGCCTGTAGTGCAATTGCTCGGGTTCAGTTAGAGCCCAACGCCTCGCTCGGGTTCAGTTAGAGCCAACGCCTCGCACACACGCGCGTACATGTACGAGAGAAACGCGCATCGCTCGGCCCCCGACCTCCCACCATAACCGGCAACTCCACGAAATTTTCCTCCCCCTCGCTTCTACCACGGTTTTTTCCGTCATGGACGGCCCAAAGAATGTCATGCAGCTGCGTCTCCGGCCCACCCAGGACGAAAAGCCCATTTTCTGTCATGATTTTTTGTCATAGAAGTAGGAGCCCACCACATCTATGATGATGCTGGGTTTTGTCACAATTATCATCATAGAAGTGTCATATGTATGACAGAAAAAAATTTCATTCGGCCCAAAATGTCACGGATGTGTCTTTGTTTTGTAGTGAAAGCCCACCGTCTGGTCGGACGTGACCGAGACACTCTCATGGTCTGAGGAACTAAAACACATGTTAACACTTCGTGTTGTAACAGATGATTTCAGACGATATAATCACATAGTATAACAGACAAGTATTGGGTTGATTTAATATGATCATTCTTGTAAAGTCATACCCTCAATGTTGTTGTAGGACTATAATTACACTTAATGATATCCTAAGATCCAGAAAACATGGTCACCAACAACACTTGAGCCGGTCTTAGAGGTGAGACCGAGAACATATTGTTCTACCGTTTATCATTCCACATGTGCATATGAGTTTTCCACCGAATTGCATATTCCAGGATCATAGCAGTTATAGCATGGAATATAAACTCTTAACTATGAATAATGGAAATATAATAATACAATATTATTGCCTCTAGGACATATTTCCAACTTTCTCCCACTTGCACTAGATCCAACAATCTAGTTAGTACTTTTAACTTCTACACCAATGGCAGTCCGGTGTTAGTACATGATTTGCTTGTGGTATAGACTTTGTCCTATGAAATCTGACAACTTCAGATCCGCGTGTATGATTTGCATTCCTATGCATCTGTAATGCTTTCACAAGAATTCATAATTTGTATTAAACCGGCTTCATATATATATTGAATCACTGTTAGAACCTTTGATTCCTTAGACTGAGTTATGGAACCACTATTAAGAATAGTGTTCCAATGATACAATCATCCAGAAACCATGCCAAGCTCATGAATGAACTTTCGATTCATCACCCTTCATTTTTGCTTCTAAAGCAATAATATACTTAGCCTTCTGTTGTAGAATTCACCACGGTAATTTTTGGACCAATTCCAACTTACTGTGCCACCATAAATCACTTTTGGTTTGAAATCGAAAAATCACTTGGAGCATAGATGAAGATCTTATTGATGTACTACTTACAACGAGCCTTCATTGATGTAGCTCCTTACAACAATCTCTTCATTTTCTCCGTGTGTGAGAAACATGTCGTTAATCCTTAATGACATTTTTCATTGTTGTCCTATGATCAACAATTTGACCATACTAGTAACTTTTACTTACAACTAACTTGGAGTATTGGAAATATCTGGTTGTTTACATACCATGGAATATAAGTGTGGTTAAAATCAGTATTTCAGGATACTGACTCCTTCCCTGTGACATTGACAAGAAACTCTTCTTGACATTTTACATACTAAACTGCTTTAGTATTCTGTCAATATGTATTTTGGCTAAGTCCGATTAGACACTATTATCTCCATAGATCATTATGTCTAATACCTACTATTCATTGCCTAAGTATTTTACTGCAAAACTAGTTTCAATAAAGTCTTAATTCATGTCAAGAAATTTACATAACTTCCAATCAACAATATGTCATGTACATAGTGTTTAGAAATATTATCATGCTCCCACTTACTTTCTTGTAAATACAAGCATCTTCGTTTACTCGATGAAATCAATTTATTTGACCATTTCATCAGTATGAAGATTCCAACTCCACTATGCTTGCTTCAGATCATTATAGGATCTCTTGAAGTTTGCATACTTACTAGCATCCTCTGGATTGACAAAATTACCTTGGATCGTATCAAACATACAACCTTGGTTCTATGTCCATCTCATGGAATCATTTTGACATTGACATCCATTTGTTTTATCTCATAATTGAAATGTTTAATAATTGCTAGTTTAACCCGAACTGACTTTAAGTATTGCTATGATGAGACAATCTCGTCATAGTCAATTCTTTGATCTTGTCATAAACTATTTGTAACAAGTTAAGCATTATAAAACATTTTTATCTTTGTCAGTTTATAGATCCATCACCATTCTTTAGACTCTAAGTCTTTCGAAGGGTTCATCAAGTTCTAAGCTTGAATTATGTGAATGTATACTATGTCGGATTATGTTGGCATATAGCCAATTTCCAGAGTCAGGGACCATCAATGCTTCTTTGTCATTTATAGGTTCATTGTTTGTCCAACAATATTTTGTCTGCATACCACAAAGGTCTGCACAAATTTTCCCAACCTATATAGTTCAATTGCAAGTTCGACCATAGTCTCTATATCTTACGTAGAGGCTTTTGTATCAGTCGCAGTAAGAAATTCTAGAATTACTTCCAGTGTCTCTTTTCTTTGAGCTGATTATAGAGATTCCACAATCTTGTTGAGTTGCACTATCCTCCCACTCACTCTTTTGTAGCAGACATTTTCTTCAAAACTTCTGCACTCTATGGAAACACTTTGCCTCGACATAGTGATAGAGGAATACCCAACTATTTGGGATAACCTACAAAGTAGCACTTATTTCAATAAATTTGATGGCGCTCCTTTTTCAGTGTGAAAATCACAATCTCTAAAGCATCACTTTGAAAGTATATTGGCGAAATAATAAATGTCATCTTTGATCTCACCATGCCATATGATGTCTACTACGCAACCTTCTTCTTGTAGACTCGTGTTGGGCCTCCAAGAGTAGAGTTTTGTAGGAAAGTAGCAAATTTCCCTCAAGTTGATGACCTAAGGTTTATTAATCCGTGGGAGGCGTAGGATGAAGCTGGACTCTCTCAAACAACCCTGCAAGCAAATAACAAAGAGTCTCTTGTGTACCCAACACACCCAATACAATGGTAAATTGTGTAGGTGCACTAGTTCGGCGAAGAGATGGTGATACAAGCATAATATGGATGGTAGATATAGGTTTTTGTAATCTGAAAATAAAAAAACAGCAAGGTAACTAGTAACAAAAGTGAGAAAAAATGGTGCTGCAATGCCCTGAAAACAAGGCCTAGGGTTCATACTTTCACTAGTGCAAGTTCTCTCAACAATGATAACATAATTAGATCATATGTTAATCCCTCAACGTGCGACAAAATTCACTCCAAAGTTCCTATTGCGGAGAACATAAGATGAAATTGCTTGTAGGGTACGAAACGACCTCTTTCCGAACAATCCATTGGGATATTCCTATAAGTGTCACAAACAGCCCTAGAGTTCGTAGTAAAATAATACCATATGACACACATCAATCAACCCTAATTTCACCTAGATACTCGAGTATCACCACAAGTATCCGTGGGGCAATTATATGATATGCATCTAACAACTTCGGATTCATAATATTCAATCCAGCACAACGAACTTGAAGATCATCCCGAGATTTCTACCGGAGAAAAAGAATATGAATACGTGCATCAACCCCTATGCATAAATTACTCCAATATCACCACGGGAATCTGCAAGTTGATAACAAAAACATGCATCAAGTGGACCAACAGAACATCCCATTGTCACCACAGATATCCCATTGCAAGACATACATCAAGTGCTCTCACATCCAACGATTCAATCCGACATAACAAAACCTCAAAGGAAAAGACTCAATTCATCACAAGGTAGAGAGGAGGAGAAACACCATAAGATCCAACGATAGTAGTAAAACTCGCGGTACATCAAGATCGTGCCAAATCAACAACACGAGAGAGAGAGAGAGAGATCAAACACATAGCTACTGGTACATACCCTCAGCCCTGAGGGTGAACTACTCCCTCCTCATCACGGAGAGCGCCGGGATGATGAAGATGACCACCAATGATGGTTTCCCCCTTCAGCAGGGTGCCGAAACGGGCTCCCGATTGGTTTTTCATGGCCATAGAGGCTTGCGGCGGTGGAACTCCCGATCTAGGTTTCTTTCTGTGGGTTCTAGATTTATAGGAATTTTTGGCGTCAGTTTCATGCAGGGGGGGTCATGAGTCAGCGACAAGGCATGGGGCACGCCCTCCACCCTTGTCGGTCACTCGGGACTCTTTTGGCCCAACTTTTGTCCTTCGGGGGCTTCTTCTGGTCCATAAAAAATCACCGTAAATTTTCAGCTCGTTTTGACTCCGTTTGATATTCCTTTTCTGCAAAACTCAAAAACAAGGAAAAAACCAAAAACTGGCACCAGGCTCTAGGCTAATAGGTTAGTCCAATAAACAATATAAAATAGCATATAAAATATCCAAGATGGATAATATAATAGCATGAAATAATCAAAAATTATAGATACGTTGGAGACGTATCAAGCATCCCCAAGCTTAATTCCTGCTCGTCCTTGAGTAGGTAAATGATAAAAACAGAATTTTTGATGTGGAATGCTACCTAACATATTTATCCATGTAATTTTCTTCATTGTGGCATGAATGTTCAAATACAATAAAAATAATAATATTTCAAGCATACTAATAAAGCAATTATGCCTTCTAAAAATAACATGGCCAAAGAAAGTTATCCCTACAAAATCATATAGTCTGGCTATGCTCCATCTTCATCACACAAAATATTCGAATCATGCACAACCCCGATGACAAGCCAAGCAAGTTTCATACTTTTGATGTTCTCAAACTTCTTCAACTTTTACGCAATACATGAGCATGAGCCATGGAAATAGCAATATAGGTAGAATAGAATACGATGGTTGTGGATAAGACAAAAAGAAGGAGATAGACTCACATCAACTAGGCGTATTAACGGACAATGGATATGCCCATCAATAGATATCAATGTGAGTGAGTAGGGATTGCCATGCAACGGATGCACTTAGAGCTATAAGTTTATGGAAGCTCAAAAAGAAACTGAGTGGGTGTGCATCCAACTTGCCTGCTCATGAAGACCTAGGGCAATTTGAGGAAGCCTGTCGTTGGAATATACAAGCCAAGTTCTATAATGAAAAATTCCCACTAGTATATGAAAGTGACAACATAGGAGACTCTCTATCGTGAAGATCATGGTGCTACTTGGAAGCAAAAGTGTGGAAAAAATGATAGTAACATTGCCCCTTCTCTCTTTTCTCTCTCTCTTTTTTGGGTCTTCTCTCTTTTTGGCCTCTTTTTCCGGAGTCTCATCCCGACTTGTGGGGGAATCATAGTCTCCATCAGCCTTTCCTCAGATGGGGCAATGCTCTAATAATGAAGATCATCACACTTTTATTTACTTATAACTCAAGAATTTCAACTTGATACTTAGAACAAAATATGACTCTATATGAATGCCTCCGACGGTGTACCGAGATGTGCAATGAATCAAGAGTGACATGTATAAAAAGTATGAACGGTGGCTTTGCCACAAATACTATGTCAACTACATGATCATGCAAAGCAATATGACAATGATGAAGCGTGTCATAATAAACGAAATGGTGGAAAGTTGCATGGCAATATATCTCGGAATGGCTATGGAAATGCCATAAAGGTAGGTATGGTGGCTGTTTTGAGGAAGGTATATGGTGGGCGTATGGTACCGGTGAAAGTTGCGCGGAACTAGAGAGGCTAGAAATGGTGGAAGGGGGAGAGTGCGTATAATCCATGGACTCAACATTAGTCATAAAGATTTCACATACTTATTGCAAAAATCTATTAGTTTTTAAAACAAAGTACTACGTGCATGCTCCTTGGGGGATAGATTGGTAGGAAAAGACCATCGCTCGTCCCCAACTGCCACTCATAAGGAATACAATCAATAAATAAATCATGCTCTGACTTCGTTACATAACGGTTCACCATACGTGCATGCTACAGGAATCACAAACTTCAACACAAGTATCCATAACTACTCACTAGCATGACTCTAATATCACCATCTTCATATCTCAAAACAATTATCAGGAATCAAACTTCTCTAGTATTCAATGCACTTTATATGAAAGTTTTTATTATATCCCTCTTGGATGCCCATCATATTAGGACTAAATTCATAACCTAAGAAAATTACCATGCTGTTTAAATACTCTCAAAACAATATAAGTGAAGCATGAGTGATGCGGAGCATCCCACGTTCATCCCCATGTACACTCCGACTACTCTCCAAGCCCCAAGAGGACATATGAAGATACCTCAAACATATGCCATTGTACACAAGGTGAATTCACTCCTCTTCGAACCGTCACTTTCCGCATATGAGACATGGCTACAACCTCATGCATGGACCTTGCATATACTCAGGTACAACCAAGATGACCATGGAGAATCCAAGGACCAAGGCCAAGCATGGAAGAGGAGAAGGAAGAAGAAGAACGGACAAGACATGAGTTGCCCGGATGATCCGGACCCCCAGCCGGATGATCCGGACCGAGCCCAGACGATCTGGACGACCACCTGGACGATCCGGCTAACTGTGTCGAAGACACCCGAAGGTTTCTCCTGAAGCAGGATCATCCGGACGGTGCCCCGGATCATCCGGACCCCCGACACCCGGATCATCCGGGCCACCATCCGGATCATCCGGACCATGCCTGCGCGCATGACTTGGGCCGAGGCCTGTGTACCCCTTCGCCCCTCACTTACCCCTTCGTGGCTTAGACTATATATACTCCTCCCCCTCCTCCATTTGAGGGTTAGCATTGGTTTAGCTCATTTGACATAGAGCTTTGCTCATCCATACGGATCTCCTCCTCGTGAGAGACCGCGGCCTCTTCGGAGAAGATCCACCTGGATTCAAGACCCCTTTACGGGAAGATCCCTCGTGGATTCAAGACCTCCTCTCGGAGATGAGCTACCACCACTTGTATCATCCTTTGTTGGATTTGGACCGTGTATCTCTTTGTGTTTCTTGGATCTAGCACATGTGTGACTTTGTTCTTGTTGGTTGAGTGATTTCTCGTGTTTTTCTCTCGTTCCCCTCCTCGTGTTCTTCGTGTTCCTCGTAGGGATCCGCTCCAAACGTGAAAGATCGGCCTCTAGGGTTCTACCCTACATCATCTTGGTATCATGAGCCACGTTGATCAAGTTTTTGGAGCCCCTACCCCTCTTTTTCTAGCTTGATTTTTTTGATTTCGTCCTAAATCCGAAAATCCCCACCAAAAATAGCCCCCATTTTTTTTTGTGATTTGTTGGTTTTGATGATGTATTGTTGATTTTGATCCGTGGATTTGCTTGGTTTCAAGTGGATCTAGCATCTCCCCAAGTTTCCCCACCTTTCATCCACAAAATCTCCTCAATTTTTCCCCGAAAATCCCCAAATTCCCCCCAAAAATTCGTCCCCGAGAGGAAATCCCGAGCAGTTTGACCTGCCTGGATCATCCAGAGCGTCTCCCGGATCATCCGAACACCTCCCGGATCAGCTGGACCCTCTCCCGGACGTCCGGATAACCCACGCACCCAGACAATAGACCGGCCTTGACGAATCCGGATCATCCGATAGTACTCCAGGATCATCCGGACCAAGCCCGGATCATCCGGACCTCCTCCCGAATGTCTGGCTAACTCTGAAACTGACTCGGCTGAATTTTTGTTTTGGTCATAACTAATTCATCCGGAGTCCGATTTTGACGTTCTTTAGCTCATTTTGAAGCTATTGATACCCCCCATCCCACAAAAATACCACCAACATCATTTGACTCCATCAAATATTTTTAACTTTGTCATATTTGCCGAGGGCCACCGCCATATCATCCGCATTACCACCGCCGACTTCCGCAACCTAACCCATTTTGATCCCCATCGCATATGTGGCTGTTTGAGTAGTGACTCGAGTCTCCTAAGGTGTTTCGGCTACTTAGGGATGGTTGCTTCTTCATCAACCACCACCATCACTTCTGCATTGCCAAGTGCAAACCACCACCACTTTCCGCTACCACCATTTGACATTTGCCTCTGGAGATTTTGAGTTTGCGGTTTTTCCGTTTCCTAGGGTGTTTCGGCTAACTAGGAATGGGTCTACATCAGCAACACCGCCTCTCATCATCACCAAGGACGGTAACCTCGACGACACCATTGTATATTCCCCTTGCCATTGCATTTATAACCCCTAGCCCATTTTGCGTTACTTGCCTATCGAGACTAGCCATTGAGTATTGCCGGCAACGTTACTTGTGCACATTAGTGATCACTGATCTACACCTTCCATTGCATATATATGATACCATATTGGTACCATCTTGCTATCATATCATCCCTTGTGTGACAAGATTAATTGTTCCCGCATATACACAATTGCTATCTTGGTTTGTGCATCGTGGCCATAAAAAATAAAAATAAAGCTTTTAAGCAAAATAAAGAGAGCAAAGAAGCTTGTAAGCAAGTTCCATAGCATCATACACATTGCATATAAGATTGTCATATACGATCATCTTGGATCATCTTGAGAGAAACACCGGGAACCATACATACATAGCATACTTGGGATAGAAAGTTGCTACATTTTGCATAGCATAGGTTGTGCACAAGTGTCGTATCCGCCTATAGAGCAATCGTGCTAGTGTCTCTCTTGAGTTGTGCAACACGAGCATATTCCGTGGATTCCACATTTTGTGCTCATTCCTTGGTTGCGCGACCCCATTTATCTATCCGTGTGTGTGTTTCCGTGTGCCACATATTGCTATTGGTCTACTTGTTTCACTTGCGAATTTGTGAATCTCTTTCAACATTATTGACTCTTGCTAACATTTTGCATCAAAAAATTTGTGCCACTATCCTCACCAAGATCCACCATAAGCCTTACTTGTGTAGGTGTGAGAACCGACAAGAATTGGTACCAATTGTGCTATTTCCTTGTTACAATTTGAGTGATCATTGATCCTTCAACATCGGTCAAGGTACATTTGGTCTACTTCTTCTCTTTCTCCCACTCATATTTTATCGAGTCTTGTGATGGATAGGCAAGGCATTTCCTCTCCGTTCTTCGACAACCAGGACGGCATGAACAACTACATCACCAAAGCGTCCATCTTCGATCTGCAACGACAAATGCAAGGTGCACAATCAAGATTGCGAGAGCGCATCGAGAACATCTCCATTGACATTTTTCACTCCGAAGCAAGGAAAAGGGACTACATCGACAAGAAGCTTTCCGCACATAAAGAGGAGCAAGATGCAAGGATGGAGGTGATTTGAGCCTTGATCAAGTCTTCTTCCCCTTCGTCATCTTCAAGGCGGCGATGTTCAAGCCACAAGTCTTCGGAGCACGAAAACGATGCAAGCGCAATTCGTCCATGTCCACATCTTTGTGATGACCACCATCACATTCGTGATCCACATCGTTATGAAGGGCAAGTCACCTCCAAGCAACATGTGCACGACGACGAACACAATCTACTACGAGCTCAAGCACGACAACGACATCATCATCATGAAGATGCTCCACAAGCGCAAATGCACAAGTCCCAACAAGCCCTACTTCACGCCAAGTCCAAGCTTCATGAGCAAAAGAGAAGACCGCGAGATGAGCACCACCAAGACGGAGCTATGGCTACCACCACCACTTCGGCATCTTCGTCAAGTGCTATCAAGGCATTTTCGCCTTTGGACGTACGACATCTTCGCCTACTTCCCACGAGTACGCCTACAACGACTTCATCAAGTCCAAGGAGACCACCTACAAGCGAGGGCGACACTTCCATCTTCGGAAGCCCCTCAAGGAAGGTGGCCGAGCATGGGAAATTCCCTTCGGTCATGGAGACGAGCTACGAGGTGCCACATCATATGGGCCTCCAACACCAAGACGGCGACAAGAAGGTCGAGCAAGGGCCATCCCCTTCGACCACGGCTATAGGAGTTGAGCATGGAGACATTTGCACCTACATCTCTCCGACACCCACATATGTCGAGATGCCCCATTTCTCATATGAGGAGAGCCACCACCACATGAGTGACATGAGTGACTCCACCATATGTGAAATTCAGAGCATTTCCTATGAGAGGATGAGTGTGACCACCACTAGCCCCACACGTGAGAGCATGCCACACATCCTATGTGAGGTTGAGCGCCATTTGAGTGACTCCACCAACCATATGAGTGAGAGAATCCTTGAGGGAGGGAGTGAGCCACAACACTTAGAGAGTGAGGTAGTTGACACGGCACGTGAGGCCACTATGATTTGTAACGACTTAACCTCTACTCCTAGTGTGTTTTCTTCCTTGGTGCTAGGTCTCCTACATGACGACATGCCTACCCTAGACGAGTCCATCCCTCCTATGGACAAACCGATGGCCATGGTGGACGTTGATGCACCCCCACATGGTTTCATCAAGATGAAGATGACAACGAGTGGATCTTCAACACCTGGCCTACAACACATGAGTGGTGCTCCAAAGGTAACATAGGTGATGGTGCTTCTCTTGTCCCACTAGTGGACTCTCTTGACATCAATTGCTTGCATGATGTTGATCCACCTATTCCCATGTTTCATGCTAGTGCAACTTCCTCATGTCATGACTTACCTATTTATGATGAATATGATGATGAGCATGTTGAGTTGCCTAGCTGTGATGCTATACTCCATAGGATATCATGTGAAAATTCTATTGGTCACTTCATGTTTGATAATCCTGTAAGCTTGTCATATGCTATGAGTGAGATCTCCCATATTGCATCATTTCAATCTCAACATAGTAACTATGCATGTCCCATTAAAATAAATCCCATTTGCACTTATGGCATAGATGACGAGATGATGGTCATTGGCTTTTGTTTTTCATGTGATGATATTGCCATGCTTCCTTTACATGATTTGCGCAATTCCTCTACTATGACATGCCATGATCACATTGTTTTGAATATGCATTGTTTTGGATGTTGTCAATATTCTCCTTGTGATGTTTCCACTAATGCTCATGAGGAGACCCCCATAGTTTCCTAATACATTTTAGGAGATCTTGATGCATTTCATACTTTGCATGATTCCCATAATTGTGTGCACCACATGCATTCCATGAATAACAATGCTGTAGCTATTTCTCATGATGCATTACATCCTTTGAGTCTCCATTATGCCATGCATAACAACAAACCTATCATGATGGATGACATGTTTCTATATCACACATCTCATTTATTTGAGCATTGGCTATTTAGTGCTAACCAACAGAAGCACATGCGCATCATGTTGGATGATGTGTACATATACCACACACACACAATTTTTCCTTTGCCTTTGTTTTGTGTAGGTACTCACATATACTCGTCAACCTCTCAATCCCAAGAGTTGACGAAACGAGCTCTTGAGAGCAATGATGCTTTGGGATCCCGTGGACTATCCTTACCACCGTTCCCTTCATGCAAGGACTACGCGCATCTCTTTTACTTGGCTCTCACACGACTATGGGCTATCTACCACTTGTCACCTTATGCCCATACTATCGTGTTCACTTTGCATGTTATGCCTCTTTACATGACTTTGCCATGCAATTGTGACCCTTGCTTGCATCTACCCATGATTCACCATTATGCTACTTCCATGTGTATTTGCATGCTTGGTGGAGATACTTGTAGCCATTGCCATGATTTCTTTGTGCCCCATGCTATTGATGCTTGTTGTGTTGGGAGAGTGATAATGTCCCATTGCTATTCGCATATGGCCTCTCGCCAATACATTGATGATATTTTTATCATATCTTGCTTTCATGCTTGTGCTGTGTCATGTGAATTATTCATGCCCGCTATTTGCACACATGACATGCTTGCCATGATTCCTTCTAGTATGTTGCATCTTCGCACTACTAGCGTCCTTGACTTGATCACTATGATTGCTTGCTATGTTGCATCACCCATGTTCCACTATTACTTGCTTTCTTGGGTTGATGACATATATGCTCATGCCTCACACATGATATATCTTGATCATTGTCTCTTGTGTCCATTAGTTGCCTCTTTCATATCCACTTATATTGAGTGCAACCATACTATGCTTATTGATCTTGGAGACTTTGACACCTTACTTGTGATGCATGCTTGTTTGATTGAGACTATTGTATTTGGTTGTTGTCGCATCATATGCCTCCATACTATGAAATGCTCCCTTGTACTCTCTTATGATGAGCATGATGAATACACTTGTTGGGTATTTTACCACACGAATGATAGGTTTTGCACTTCCCCTAACCTCATTTGTTTTTCCGAGTGTTTGTCATGTTCTTTCATTTTGAAGGATTCACAAGGCATTACAGTCATGAGACATATTGGTTATGTGAAGGCATACATGATGTGCAACTCCAACATCTTCGGGAACATTCATAAGGTGAATTCCTTCCCTTTGAGCCATTCTCAAGTTTGCATATTGGATGGGTCACTCTTTCATTGTTGTTTCCTTCTTGTTGTCTACATGATACATCTCGCGAATGGAGGAGCGACATTGGAGATTGGCTCTATGGACCTTCACATTGATGAGCGCTCGAACTTACTGGATGCACCTTCGGACTTCCAGTCTTGCTATGACATCGAGCAGTGGTACACAAACACCTCCATATTTGTTGATTGTGCTCATACATGTCATGCTCGATGGACATATCATACTCACCACAAGTTTGCACCCTATGCATGGATTGACTCACATTATGCTTGCCTTGTTGCATCTATTTCCATGACATCCATGATATATGAGCTTGTTCACTTCCTTAGCAAATTTGTTGTGATCTTCCTTGATGGCATATTCATACATCATATTGCCCATCATCAATTGCATGACAACATAATCACATTGAGCACCAATTACCATGTTCATGCTCTTGATAAACCATCCCATTATGACATCATTTTGCAGAATGGTAGAATTTTTCGCTTTGTGCACCATGCTAATCACCACATGAATGCTTTGCATATCATTCTAGATCATCTTGATAAGCATCATGTGTCTTGCCACACACTATCTTGCCGCACGGACTCATTCTTATATGATGGACACTTTGTGTGCGCTAACCATTATATCTCCAAGTGTCGCTCGTGTTTGCTCTTTTTGCATGTATATCACTCCGGTGACACCTTGGACTACTTGGATTGCGCCATGTCTTCAACTTTGTCCAACTACAAGTCCGTCCACGACAACCGTTTCCATGGTGATGAGGATCACGATCCGAGGTCGGATCTTTACCAAGGGGGGGGGGGAGAGATGATGCGGAGCATCCCACGTTCATCACCATGTACACTCCTACTACTCTCCAAGCCCCAAGAGGACATATGAAGAGACCTCGAACATACACCATTGGACACAAGGTGAGTTCACTCCTCTTTGAACCGTCACTTTCCGCATATGAGACATGGCTACTACCTCATGCATGGACCTTGCATATACTCAGGTACAACCAAGATGACCATGGAGAATCCAAGGACCAAGGCCAAGCATGGAAGAGGATAAGGAAGAAGAAGAACGGACTAGACAGGAGTTGCCCGGATGATTTGGAACCCCAGCCGGACGATCTGGACGACCACTAGGACGATCCAGACGACCACCCGGACGATCCGGCTAACTGCATCGAAGACACCCGAAGGTTTCTCCTAAAGCCGGATCATCCGAACGGTCGCCCGGATCATCTGGACCCCTGACACCTGGATCATACGGGCCACCATCCGGATCATACGGACCATGCCTGCGCGCGTGACTTGGGCCGAGGCCCGTGTAGCCCTTCGCCCCTCACTTATCCCTTCGTGGCTTAGACTATATATACTCCTCCCCCTCCTCCATTTGAGGGTTAGCATTGGTTTAGCTCATTTGAGATAGAGCTTTGCTCATCCATACGGATCTCCTCCTCGTGAGAGACCGCGGCTTCTTCGGAGAAGATCCACCTGGATTCAAGACCCCTTTACGGGAAGATCCCTCGTGGATTCAAGACCTCCTCTCGGAGATGAGCTACCGCAACTTGTATCGTCCTTTGTTGGATTTGGATCGTGTATCTCTTTGTGTTTCTTGGATCTAGCACATGTGTGACTTTGTTCTTGTTGGTTGAGTGATTTCTCGTGTTTTTCTCCCGTTCCCCTCCGCGTGTTCTTCGTGTTCCTCGTAGAGATCCGCTCCAAACGTGAAAGATCATCCTCTAGGGTTCTACCCTACATCAATGAGAGTTCATCAATTTCTTCAAAATAAACCACCGCCATGCTCCAAAAAGATATAAGTGATGCACTAGGGCAAACGACAAACTACTCCAAAAGATATAAGTGAAGATCAATGAGTAGTTGAATAGTTGTGTAACTATGTGAAGACTCTCTTACATTTAAGAATTTCAGATCTTGGGATATTGTTCAAACATCAAGCAAAATAAAATAAAATGACATTGCAATGATAGCACATATCATGTGAAGAAGCAAAAACTTAGGCTCAACCAAAACTGATCGATAGTTGTTGAAGAAGAAAGGTGGGATGCCAACCGTGGCATCCCCAAGCTTAGATACTTGAGACTTCTTGAAATATTAATTAGGGATGCCCAAGCTTGAGCTTTTGTGTCTCCTTAATTCCTCTTATATCACGGTTTTCCTAAATCTTAAAAACTTCATCCACACAAAACTCAACAAGAACTCGTGAGATAAGTATAAATCCATGCAAAAACCTTATCATTATCTACTGTAGAAAATCACTAAAATTATATTTTTACATTGCATAATAAATGCCTTCGCATATTTAATACTCGTGTCCTCGAATAGAATCATTAAACAAGCAAACATATGCAAACAATGCAAACATAGCAGCAATCTGTCTAAAGATATAAAATATAAAACTTATTGGCATGGTAAAGGCTATACTTGACCTTTTTATTGAACTAAAAGATATAAAACTTATTCTAAATAACAGCAAGCGAATCTAGATAAAAGAAATGACGCTCCAAGCAAAACTCAAATCATGTGGTGAATAAAAATATAGCTCCAATTAAGGTTACCGATGAACAAAGACGGAAGAGGGGATGCCATCCGGGGCATTCCCAAGCTTAGGCTCTTGGTCGTCCTTGAATATTACCTTGGGGTGCCTTGGGCATCACCAAGCTTAGGCTCTTGCCACTCATTCAGTAGTCCATCGAAACTTCACCCGAAACTTGAAAACTTCACAACACAAAACTCAACAGAAAATCTTATGAGATCCGTTAGTATAAGAAAATAAATCACCACTTAGCCACTGTTGTGAACTCATTCTAAATTCATATTGGTGTTACGTCTACTGTATTCCAACTTCTCCATGGTTCATACCTTCCGATACTACTCATAGATTCATCAAAATAAGCAAACAACACAATGAAAACAGAATCTGTCAAAAACAGAACAGTCTCTAGTAATCTGGAAACTTTCCATACCTCTGTTACTCCAAAAATTCTGAAAACTTAGGACAACATAGAAAATTTGTATATAAATCACGTGTCAAAAATTCAGATCACAATATCGTTCCAGTGAATTTTCAAAATTCCTGGATTGAGAGTAAAAGTTTCTGTTTCTGCACAGAATCAATTCAACTATCATCCACACTATCCCAAAGGATTTACTTGGAACTTTAGTGAAACAAAAGCTATAAAACATGATTAATACAGTAGCCTAATCATGTGAACACACAAAAACAGTAGAGGTAAATATTGGGTTGTCACCCAACAAGTGCTTTTCTTTAATGCCTTTCTAGCTAGGCATGATGAATTCAACGATGCTCGCATGAAAGATAAGAATTGAACCACAAAGAGAGCATCCTGAAGCATATGACTAACACATTTAAGCCTAACCCACTTCCTATGCATAGTGATTTTATGAGCAAACAACTTATGGGAACAATAATCAACTAGCATAGGAAGGTAAAACAAGCAAAACTTCAAGATTTGCGACACATAGAGAGTAAACTTGTTATTATTGCAATTCCTAAAAGCATATATTCCTCCCTCATAATAATTTTTCAGTAGCATCATGAATGAATTCAACAATATAACCATCACATAAAGAATTATTTTCATGATTCATAAGCATAGAAATTTTACTACTCACCACTAAGCAAATTTATTCTCATCAATAGTAGTGGGAGCAAACTCAACAAAATAACTATCATGTGAGGTATGATCCAATTGAAAATTAAAATCATGATGACAAGTTTAATGGTTATCATTATTCTTTATAACATACATGTCATCACAATAATCATCATAGATAGTAACTTTGTTTTCATAATCATTTGGAACCTCTTTCGAAATACTGGATTCATCACTAAATAAAGTCATGGCCTCTCCAAATCCACTTTCATAATTATCACAATAAGGTTCAACACCCTCTAAAATAGTGGGTATTACTTCCTCAAATTGACACTCTTACAAACCCACTTTCATCAATATAATCATCATAAATAGGAGGCATGCTTTCATCATAATGAATATTCTCATCAAAACTTGGGGGACTAAAAATATCATATTCATCAAACATAGCGTCCCCAAGCTTGTAGCTTTGCATATCGTTAGCATCATGTATATTCAAAGAGTTCAAACTAACAACATTGAAATCATGCTCATCATTCAAAGATTTAGTGCCAAATATTTTATAGACTTCTTCTTCCAACACTTGGTCACAATTTTCCTTTCCATTATTTTCACGAAAGACATTAAAAAGACAAAGAATATGAGGCAACCCCAATTTCATTCTTTTTGTAGTTTTTCTTTTATAGACTAAACTAGCAATAAAACAAGAAACTAAAAGACTCAATTGCAAGATCTAAAGATATACCTTCAAGCACTCACCATCCCAGCAATGACGCAAGAAAAGAGGTTGATGTCTACTACGCAACCTTCTTCTTGTAGACTCATGTTGGGCCTCCAAGCATAGAGTTTTGTAGGACAGTTGCAAATTTCCCTCAGGTGGATGACCTAAGGTTTATCAATCCGTGGGAGGCGTAGGATGAAGATGGTATCTCTCAAACAACCCTGCAACCAAATAACAAACAGTCTCTATTGTCCCCAACACACCGAATACAATGGTAAATTGTATAGGTGTACTAGTTCGGCGAAGAGATAGTGATACAATCGTAATATGGATGGTAGATATAGGTTTTTGTAATCTGAAAATATAAAAACAGCAAGGTAACTAGTAACAAAAGTGAGTAAAAACGGTGTTGCAATGCTTGAAACAAGGCCTAGGGTTCATACTTTCACTAGTGCAAGTTCTCTCAACAATGATAACATAATTAGATCATATGGCAAACTCTCAACATGCGACAAAAGTCACTCCAAAGTTTCGATCGTGGAGAACATAAGATGGAATTGCTTGTAGGGTACGAAACCACCTCAAAGTTATTCTTTCTGATCAATCCATTGGGTTATTCCTATAAGTGTCACAAACAACCCTAGAGTTCGTGGTAAAATAACACCATATGACACACATCAATCAACCCTAATGTCACCTAGATACTCCAATGTCACCACAAGTATCCGTGGGTCAACTATACGATATGCATCAAATAACTTTAGATTCATAATATTCAATCCAACACAAAGAACTTCAAGGGCATCCCGAGATTTCTACCGGAGAAAGGAATAAGAAAAACGTGCATCAACCCATATGCATAGATTACCCCAATGTCACCATGGGAATCCGCAAGTTGATAACCAAAACATACATCAAGTGGATCAATAGAGCATCCCATTGTCACCACGGATATCCCATCGTGCTACGTCTTGAGCTTGCGTTGGTTTTCCTTGAAGAGGAAAGGGTGATGCAACAATAGTAGCGTAAGTATTTCCCTCAGTTTTTGAGAACCAAAGTATCAATCCAGTAGGAGGCTCCTCAAAAGTCCCACGCACCTACACAAACAAACAAAGAACTCACAACCAACGCAATAAAGGGGTTGTCAATACCTTCACAGCCAGTTGTGAAAGTGAGATCTAATAGAGATAGTATGATAAGATAAATATATTTTTCGTATTTTATAATATAGATTGAAAAAGTAAAGATGCAAATAAAAGTAGACTGGAAGCAAATATGATAAGAGATAGACCCGGGGGCCATAGGTTTCACTAGTGGCTTCTCTCAAAATAGCATAAGTATTACGGTGGGTGAACAAATTACTGTCGAGATATTGATAGAAAAGCGAATAATTATTAGATTATCTAGGTATGATCATGTATATAGGCATCACATCTGCAACAAGTAGACCGGCTCCTGCCTGCATCTACTACTATTACTCCACACATCGACCGACTCCTGCCTGCATCTAGAGTATTAAGTTCATAAGAACAGAGTAACGCCTTAAGCAAGATGACATGATGTAGAGGGATAAATTCATGCAATATGATATAAACCCCATCTTTTTATCCTCGATAGCAACAATACAATACGTGCCTTGCAACCCTTTCTGTCACTGGGTAAGGACACCGCAAGATTGAACCCGAAGCTAAGCACTTCTCCCATGGCAAGAAAGATCAATCTAGTAGGCCAAACCAAACTGATAATTCGAAGAGACTTGCAAAGATAACTCAATCACACATAAAAGAATTCAGAGGAGATTCAAATATTTCTCATAGATAAACTTGATCATAAACCCACAATTCATTGGATCTCGACAAACACACCGCAAAAAGAGTTTACATCGAATAGATCTCCACAAGAGAGGGGGAGAACATTGTATTGAGATCCAAAAAGAGAGAAGAAGCCATCTAGCTAATAACTATGGACCCGAAGGTCTGCGGTAAACTACTCACAACTCATCGGAGGGGCTATGGTGTTGATGTAGAAGCCCTCCATGGTCAATTCCCCCTCCGACGGAGCGCCGGTGAAGGCTCCAAGATGGGATCTCGCGGATACAGAAGGTTACGACGGTGGAAATTGTGTTTCGTTGGCTCCCTGGATGTTTTCGGGGTACGTAGGCTTATATGGGACGAAGAAGTATGTCGGTGGCCGCCCGTGGGGCCCACGAGACAGGGGGGCGCGCCCTATAGGGGGGGCGCCCTACCCTCTCGTGGCCGCCTCGGCTGCTTCTTGACTTGCACTGCAAGTCCTCTGGATCACGTTCGTTCCAAAAATCACGCTCCCGAAGGTTTCATTCCGTTTGGACTCAGTTTGATATTCCTTTTCTTCGAAATACTGAAATAGGCAAAAAAAAACAGCAACACGGGCTGGGCCTCCGGTTAGTAGGTTAGTCCCAAAAATGATATAAATGTGTAAAATAAAGCCCATAAACATCCATAAGGGGTAATATAATAGCATGGAACAATCAAAAATTATAGATACGTTGGAGACGTATCAAGCATCCCCAAGCTTAATTCCTGCTCATCCTCAAGTAGGTAAATGATAAAAATAGAATTTTTGATGTGGAATGCTACCTAGCATAATTCTCAATGTAATTTTCTTTATTGTGGCATGAATGTTCAGATCCAAATGATACAAAATAAAATTTCATATTAACATGAAAATAGTGATACTTCAAGCATACTAATCAAAGTAATCATGTCTTCTCAAAATAACATGGCCAAAGAAAGTTATCCCTACAAAATCATATAGTCTGGCTGTTACTCTATCTTCATCACACAAACTATTTAATCATGCACAACCCCGATGAAAATCCAAGCAATTGTTTCATAATGACAAGTTTAATGGTTATCATTATTCTTTATAACATACATGTCATCACAATAATCATCATAGATAGTAACTTTGTTTTCCTAATCATTTGGAACCTCTTTTGAAATACTGGATTCATCACTAAACAAAGTCATGGCCTCTCCAAATCCACTTTCATAATTATCACAATAAGGTTCAACACCCTCTAAAATAGTGGGTATTACTTCCTCAAATTGACACTCTTACAAACCCACTTTCATCAATATAATCATCATAAATAGGAGGCATGCTTTCATCATAATGAATATTCTCATCAAAACTTGGGGGACTAAAAATATCATATTCATCAAACATAGCGTCCCCAAGCTTGTAGCTTTGCATATCGTTAGCATCATGTATATTCAAAGAGTTCAAACTAACAACATTGAAATCATGCTCATCATTCAAAGATTTAGTGCCAAATATTTTATAGACTTCTTCTTCCAACACTTGGTCACAATTTTCCTTTCCATCATTTTCACGAAAGACATTAAAAAGACAAAGAATATGAGGCAACCCCAATTTCATTCTTTTTGTAGTTTTTCTTTTATAGACTAAACTAGCGATAAAACAAGAAACTAAAAGACTCAATTGCAAGATCTAAAGATATACCTTCAAGCACTCACCATCCCAGCAATGACGCAAGAAAAGAGGTTGATGTCTACTACGCAACCTTCTTCTTGTAGACTCATGTTGGGCCTCCAAGCATAGAGTTTTGTAGGACAGTTGCAAATTTCCCTCAGGTGGATGACCTAAGGTTTATCAATCCGTGGGAGGCGTAGGATGAAGATGGTATCTCTCAAACAACCCTGCAACCAAATAACAAACAGTCTCTATTGTCCCCAACACACCGAATACAATGGTAAATTGTATAGGTGTACTAGTTCGGCGAAGAGATAGTGATACAATCGTAATATGGATGGTAGATATAGGTTTTTGTAATCTGAAAATATAAAAACAGCAAGGTAACTAGTAACAAAAGTGAGTAAAAACGGTGTTGCAATGCTTGAAACAAGGCCTAGGGTTCATACTTTCACTAGTGCAAGTTCTCTCAACAATGATAACATAATTAGATCATATGGCAAACTCTCAACATGCGACAAAAGTCACTCCAAAGTTTCGATCGTGGAGAACATAAGATGGAATTGCTTGTAGGGTACGAAACCACCTCAAAGTTATTCTTTCTGATCAATCCATTGGGTTATTCCTATAAGTGTCACAAACAACCCTAGAGTTCGTGGTAAAATAACACCATATGACACACATCAATCAACCCTAATGTCACCTAGATACTCCAATGTCACCACAAGTATCCGTGGGTCAACTATACGATATGCATCAAATAACTTTAGATTCATAATATTCAATCCAACACAAAGAACTTCAAGGGCATCCCGAGATTTCTACCGGAGAAAGGAATAAGAAAAACGTGCATCAACCCATATGCATAGATTACCCCAATGTCACCATGGGAATCCGCAAGTTGATAACCAAAACATACATCAAGTGGATCAATAGAGCATCCCATTGTCACCACGGATATCCCATCGTGCTACGTCTTGAGCTTGCGTTGGTTTTCCTTGAAGAGGAAAGGGTGATGCAACAATAGTAGCGTAAGTATTTCCCTCAGTTTTTGAGAACCAAAGTATCAATCCAGTAGGAGGCTCCTCAAAAGTCCCACGCACCTACACAAACAAACAAAGAACTCACAACCAACGCAATAAAGGGGTTGTCAATACCTTCACAGCCAGTTGTGAAAGTGAGATCTAATAGAGATAGTATGATAAGATAAATATATTTTTCGTATTTTATAATATAGATTGAAAAAGTAAAGATGCAAATAAAAGTAGACTGGAAGCAAATATGATAAGAGATAGACCCGGGGGCCATAGGTTTCACTAGTGGCTTCTCTCAAAATAGCATAAGTATTACGGTGGGTGAACAAATTACTGTCGAGATATTGATAGAAAAGCGAATAATTATTAGATTATCTAGGTATGATCATGTATATAGGCATCACATCTGCAACAAGTAGACCAGCTCCTGCCTGCATCTACTACTATTACTCCACACATCGACCGACTCCTGCCTGCATCTAGAGTATTAAGTTCATAAGAACAGAGTAACGCCTTAAGCAAGATGACATGATGTAGAGGGATAAATTCATGCAATATGATATAAACCCCATCTTTTTATCCTCGATAGCAACAATACAATACGTGCCTTGCAACCCTTTCTGTCACTGGGTAAGGACACCGCAAGATTGAACCCGAAGCTAAGCACTTCTCCCATGGCAAGAAAGATCAATCTAGTAGGCCAAACCAAACTGATAATTCGAAGAGACTTGCAAAGATAACTCAATCACACATAAAAGAATTCAGAGGAGATTCAAATATTTCTCATAGATAAACTTGATCATAAACCCACAATTCATTGGATCTCGACAAACACACCGCAAAAAGAGTTTACATCGAATAGATCTCCACAAGAGAGGGGGAGAACATTGTATTGAGATCCAAAAAGAGAGAAGAAGCCATCTAGCTAATAACTATGGACCCGAAGGTCTGCGGTAAACTACTCACAACTCATCGGAGGGGCTATGGTGTTGATGTAGAAGCCCTCCATGGTCAATTCCCCCTCCGACGGAGCGCCGGTGAAGGCTCCAAGATGGGATCTCGCGGATACAGAAGGTTACGACGGTGGAAATTGTGTTTCGTTGGCTCCCTGGATGTTTTCGGGGTACGTAGGCTTATATGGGACGAAGAAGTATGTCGGTGGCCGCCCGTGGGGCCCACGAGACAGGGGGGCGCGCCCTATAGGGGGGGCGCCCTACCCTCTCGTGGCCGCCTCGGCTGCTTCTTGACTTGCACTGCAAGTCCTCTGGATCACGTTCGTTCCAAAAATCACGCTCCCGAAGGTTTCATTCCGTTTGGACTCAGTTTGATATTCCTTTTCTTCGAAATACTGAAATAGGCAAAAAAAAAACAGCAACACGGGCTGGGCCTCCGGTTAGTAGGTTAGTCCCAAAAATGATATAAATGTGTAAAATAAAGCCCATAAACATCCATAAGGGGTAATATAATAGCATGGAACAATCAAAAATTATAGATACGTTGGAGACGTATCAAGCATCCCCAAGCTTAATTCCTGCTCATCCTCAAGTAGGTAAATGATAAAAATAGAATTTTTGATGTGGAATGCTACCTAGCATAATTCTCAATGTAATTTTCTTTATTGTGGCATGAATGTTCAGATCCAAATGATACAAAATAAAATTTCATATTAACATGAAAATAGTGATACTTCAAGCATACTAATCAAAGTAATCATGTCTTCTCAAAATAACATGGCCAAAGAAAGTTATCCCTACAAAATCATATAGTCTGGCTGTTACTCTATCTTCATCACACAAACTATTTAATCATGCACAACCCCGATGAAAATCCAAGCAATTGTTTCATAATGACAAGTTTAATGGTTATCATTATTCTTTATAACATACATGTCATCACAATAATCATCATAGATAGTAACTTTGTTTTCCTAATCATTTGGAACCTCTTTTGAAATACTGGATTCATCACTAAATAAAGTCATGGCCTCTCCAAATCCACTTTCATAATTATCACAATAAGGTTCAACACCCTCTAAAATAGTGGGTATTACTTCCTCAAATTGACACTCTTACAAACCCACTTTCATCAATATAATCATCATAAATAGGAGGCATGCTTTCATCATAATGAATATTCTCATCAAAACTTGGGGGACTAAAAATATCATATTCATCAAACATAGCGTCCCCAAGCTTGTAGCTTTGCATATCGTTAGCATCATGTATATTCAAAGAGTTCAAACTAACAACATTGAAATCATGCTCATCATTCAAAGATTTAGTGCCAAATATTTTATAGACTTCTTCTTCCAACACTTGGTCACAATTTTCCTTTCCATCATTTTCACGAAAGACATTAAAAAGACAAAGAATATGAGGCAACCCCAATTTCATTCTTTTTGTAGTTTTTCTTTTATAGACTAAACTAGCGATAAAACAAGAAACTAAAAGACTCAATTGCAAGATCTAAAGATATACCTTCAAGCACTCACCATCCCAGCAATGACGCAAGAAAAGAGGTTGATGTCTACTACGCAACCTTCTTCTTGTAGACTCATGTTGGGCCTCCAAGCATAGAGTTTTGTAGGACAGTTGCAAATTTCCCTCAGGTGGATGACCTAAGGTTTATCAATCCGTGGGAGGCGTAGGATGAAGATGGTATCTCTCAAACAACCCTGCAACCAAATAACAAACAGTCTCTATTGTCCCCAACACACCGAATACAATGGTAAATTGTATAGGTGTACTAGTTCGGCGAAGAGATAGTGATACAATCGTAATATGGATGGTAGATATAGGTTTTTGTAATCTGAAAATATAAAAACAGCAAGGTAACTAGTAACAAAAGTGAGTAAAAACGGTGTTGCAATGCTTGAAACAAGGCCTAGGGTTCATACTTTCACTAGTGCAAGTTCTCTCAACAATGATAACATAATTAGATCATATGGCAAACTCTCAACATGCGACAAAAGTCACTCCAAAGTTTCGATCGTGGAGAACATAAGATGGAATTGCTTGTAGGGTACGAAACCACCTCAAAGTTATTCTTTCTGATCAATCCATTGGGTTATTCCTATAAGTGTCACAAACAACCCTAGAGTTCGTGGTAAAATAACACCATATGACACACATCAATCAACCCTAATGTCACCTAGATACTCCAATGTCACCACAAGTATCCGTGGGTCAACTATACGATATGCATCAAATAACTTTAGATTCATAATATTCAATCCAACACAAAGAACTTCAAGGGCATCCCGAGATTTCTACCGGAGAAAGGAATAAGAAAAACGTGCATCAACCCATATGCATAGATTACCCCAATGTCACCATGGGAATCCGCAAGTTGATAACCAAAACATACATCAAGTGGATCAATAGAGCATCCCATTGTCACCACGGATATCCCATCGTGCTACGTCTTGAGCTTGCGTTGGTTTTCCTTAAAGAGGAAAGGGTGATGCAACAATAGTAGCGTAAGTATTTCCCTCAGTTTTTGAGAACCAAGGTATCAATCCAGTAGGAGGCTCCTCAAAAGTCCCACGCACCTACACAAACAAACAAAGAACTCACAACCAACGCAATAAAGGGGTTGTCAATACCTTCACAGCCAGTTGTGAAAGTGAGATCTAATAGAGATAGTATGATAAGATAAATATATTTTTCGTATTTTATAATATAGATTGAAAAAGTAAAGATGCAAATAAAAGTAGACTGGAAGCAAATATGATAAGAGATAGACCCGGGGGCCATAGGTTTCACTAGTGGCTTCTCTCAAAATAGCATAAGTATTACGGTGGGTGAACAAATTACTGTCGAGATATTGATAGAAAAGCGAATAATTATTAGATTATCTAGGTATGATCATGTATATAGGCATCACGTCTGCAACAAGTAGACCGGCTCCTGCCTGCATCTACTACTATTACTCCACACATCGACCGACTCTTGCCTGCATCTAGAGTATTAAGTTCATAAGAACAGAGTAACGCCTTAAGCAAGATGACATGATGTAGAGGGATAAATTCATGCAATATGATATAAACCCCATCTTTTTATCCTCGATAGCAACAATACAATACGTGCCTTGCAACCCTTTCTGTCACTGGGTAAGGACACCGCAAGATTGAACCCGAAGCTAAGCACTTCTCCCATGGCAAGAAAGATCAATCTAGTAGGCCAAACCAAACTGATAATTCGAAGAGACTTGCAAAGATAACTCAATCACACATAAAAGAATTCAGAGGAGATTCAAATATTTCTCATAGATAAACTTGATCATAAACCCACAATTCATTGGATCTCGACAAACACACCGCAAAAAGAGTTTACATCGAATAGATCTCCACAAGAGAGGGGGAGAACATTGTATTGAGATCCAAAAAGAGAGAAGAAGCCATCTAGCTAATAACTATGGACCCGAAGGTCTGCGGTAAACTACTCACAACTCATCAGAGGAGCTATGGTGTTGATGTAGAAGCCCTCCATGGTCAATTCCCCCTCCGACGGAGCGCCGGTGAAGGCTCCAAGATGGGATCTCGCGGATACAGAAGGTTACGACGGTGGAAATTGTGTTTCGTTGGCTCCCTGGATGTTTTCGGGGTACGTAGGCTTATATGGGACGAAGAAGTATGTCGGTGGCCGCCCGTGGGGCCCACGAGACAGGGGGGCGCGCCCTATAGGGGGGGCGCCCTACCCTCTCGTGGCCGCCTCGGCTGCTTCTTGACTTGCACTCCAAGTCCTTTGGATCACGTTCGTTCCAAAAATCACACTCCCGAAGGTTTCATTCCGTTT
This sequence comes from Triticum timopheevii, assembly GCA_963921465.1. Taxonomy (NCBI): domain Eukaryota; kingdom Viridiplantae; phylum Streptophyta; class Magnoliopsida; order Poales; family Poaceae; genus Triticum; species Triticum timopheevii. Next base: position 356,139,208 of record OY997264.1, read on the forward strand.
GGACTCAGTTTGATATTCCTTTTCTTCGAAATACTGAAATAGGCAAAAAAAAAACAGCAATACGGGCTGGGCCTCCGGTTAGTAGGTTAGTCCAAAAAATGATATAAATGTGTAAAATAAAGCCCATGAACATCCATAAGGGGTAATATAATAGCATGGAACAATCAAAAATTATAGATACGTTGGAGACGTATCAAGCATCCCCAAGCTTAATTCCTGCTCATCCTCAAGTAGGTAAATGATAAAAATAGAATTTTTGATGTGGAATGCTACCTAGCATAATTCTCAATGTAATTTTCTTTATTGTGGCATGAATGTTCAGATCCAAATGATACAAAATAAAATTTCATATTAACATGAAAATAGTGATACTTCAAGCATACTAATCAAAGTAATCATGTCTTCTCAAAATAACATGGCCAAAGAAAGTTATCCCTACAAAATCATATAGTCTGGCTGTTACTCTATCTTCATCACACAAACTATTTAATCATGCACAACCCCGATGAAAATCCAAGCAATTGTTTCATACTTTAATTGGACATAGCACTATATGTGGAATAGAATGGTGGTTGTAGAAAAGACAAAAAGGATAAGATAGTCTCACATCAACTAGGCGTATCAACGGGCTATGGAGATGCCCATTAATAGATATCAATCTGATTGAGTAGGGATTGGCATGCAACGGATGCACTAGAGCTATAAATATATGAAAGTTCAACAAAAAGAAACTAAGTGGGCATGCATCCAACTCGCTTGCTCACGAAGACCTAGGGCAATTTGAGGAAGCCCATCATTGGAATATACAAGCCAAGTTCTATAATGAAAAATTCCCACTAGCATATGAAAGTGACAACATATGATACTCTCTATCATGAAGATCATGGTGCTACTTTGAAGCACAAGTGTGGAAAAAGAGATAGTAGCATTGTCCCTTCTCTCTTTTTCTCTCTTTTTCTTTTTTTTCTTTTTTTCTTTGGCCTTATTTTTTTATTTTTGGCCTTTCTCTTTTTCCCTTTTTCTTTTTCTCTTTTTTTTTCATAAAGTCCGAAGTCTCATCCCGACTTGTGGGGGAATCATAGTCTTCATCATCCTTTCCTCACTAGGACAATGCTCTAATAATGAAAATCATCACACTTTTATGGATTTACAACTCAAGAATTACAACTCAAAGCTAGAACAAGATATGACCCTATATGAATGCCTCTGGCAGTGTATCGGGATATGCAATGAATCAAGAGCAACATGTATGAAAATTATGATGGTGGCCTTGCCACAAATACAATGTCAACTACATGATCATGCAAAGAGCAATATGACAAAAGTAATGCGTGTCATATGAACGGAACGGTGGAAAGTTGCATGGCAATATATCTCGGAATGGCTATGGAAATGCCATAATAGGTAGGTATGGTGGCTTTTTTGAGGAAGGTATATGGTGGGTGTATGGTATCGATGAAAGTTGCGCGGCATAAGAGAGGCTAGCAATGGTGGAAGGGTGAGAGTGCGTATAATCCATGGACTCAACATTAGTCAAAAGAACTCATGTACTTGTTGCAAAAATCAAGAAGTCATCAAAAATAAAGCACTACGCGCGTTCTCCTAGGGGGATAGATTGGTAGGAAAAGACCATCGCTCGTCCCCGACCGCCACTCATAAGGAAGACAATCAATAAATAAAATTGTGCTCCAACTTCATCACAAAGCGGTTCACCATACGTGCATGCTACGAGAATCACAACCCTCAACACAAGTATTTTTCATAATCACCTCAACTAGCATGACTTTAATATCACTACCTCCATATCTCAAAACAATTATCAAGCATCAAATTGATCATAGCATCCAATTCTTTTTCTATGATAGTTTTTATTATACCCAACTTGGATGCTCATCATTCTAGGACCAACTTTGTAACCCTAGCAAATACCATGCTGTTCTAAAAGACTCTCAAAATGATATAAGTGAAGCATGAGAGACTAGCAATTTCTTCAAAATTAAGTCACCACCGTGCTCTAAAAGATATAAGTGAAACACTAGAGCAAAAACTATCAAGCTCAAAAGATATAAGTGAAGCACATAGAGTATTCTAGCAAATTCTAATCAAGTGGGCTTCTCCCAAAAGGTGTGTACAGAAAGGATGATTGTGGTAAACTAAAAAGAAAAGACTAATATAATACACAACGGTCCAAGCAAAACATATATCATGTGGCTAATAAAAATATAGCTCCAAGTAAAGTTACCAATGAACGAAGATGAAAGAGAGGATGCCTTCCCGAGGCATCCCCAAGCTTAGGCTTTTGGCTATCCTTGAATATCTTGGGGTGCCATGGGCATCCCCAAGCTTAGGCTCTTGCCACTCCTTATTCCATAGTCCATAAAAGCTTTACCCAAAACTTGGAAACTTCACAACACAAAACTCAACAGGAAATCTTATAAGCTCCGTTAGTGAAAGAAAACAAAACCACCACATAATGTACTGTAATGAACTCATTATTTATTTATTTTGGTGTTAAACCTACTGTATTCCAACTTCTCTATGGTTTATAAACTATTTTACTAGCCATAGATGCATCAAAATAAACAAACAACACACGAAAAATAGAATCAGTCAAAAACAGAACAGTCTGCAGCAATCTGTAACTAACGCAAACTTCTGGAACTCTAAACCTCCTACCAAAATAGGAAGTCCTGGAAAATTTTTCTATTGATCATCAGCAAAAAGAATTAATGCAAAAGGACGTTTATGTGATTTAACAAAACTAAATTCGTGCATGCAAAGTTTCTGTTTTTCAGCAGAATCAAATCAACTATCATCATAGGTTATCATATAGGTTCTACTTGGCACAAACACTAATTAAAAGATAAAAACACATCTAAACAGAAGGTAGATGCAAGATTTATTACTAAACAGGAACAAAAACAAAAAAGAGAAAGAAAATTTGGGTTGCCTTCCAACTAGCGCTATCGTTTAACGCCCCTAGCTAGGCATAAAAGCGAAGATAGATCTAAGTAGTGGCATAATAATAAGATAGATCTTGAAAGCTCATCTCATATTCTCTATGTTCGGCAGCAAGTTTTCTTTGAGGCAAGCAAAAGTAATCAAAAGGGCTAAATTTAGCGGGACAAAAGTCCCCAAGATCAATCTCAGGAGGAACGGGTTCCTCCTTTGGCCCTTCATAATGCACAACTAATTCATGACTAAAAGCATTCTTTTGGCAAAATCTCGTGAGCCTATACTCAAGAGAGTATCCTATCTCATTGTTTCGAAGGGCAAAATCATTATTAAGTTCGGTAATTCTATCAACCAATACATTGGTAGGAACCTTTTTTCTAAGGTTTTCATTGAAAGCAACACAGTCCGAAGATTGAAAACGCCTAAGTTCCTCTTGATCAAAGAGGACCGCTTCTACGGGAGGACGACCGGCGTCCACCCTATAGGCGCAAAGATTTCTTTGGCCTCTCTTATTATAAATCTAAACTCATGAGCCAAAAAGATAGTAACAACATGTTTAACAGAAGAATGCTCAATATTGGAAAATTCTAGAAAAATTCTTTGTATGCAAGGATGCATATGCATAAATTGTCTTTCAAGCTCAACTACAAGCATATCAATGGCATCCACAAGACTACTAGTTCTATGAAGAATAGAACCACCCATGGAAGGTAAAGCACCGGCACAAGTAAAGAAATCTTGAATAACACTTTTTCCAATAATGTTACCACTACCGGTTCGAAACTTTTTAGTATGCAAGATAGGGGGTTCTTCAGCTGGAGCTTCGCAATTTTCCATGTTATCATTATTGTCCATATCGATGATAATCTCCCCAATTTCAGACATAATGGCAAACAAAAGCAAGGAGGAAGAAAGCGAAAGAGAGAGGAAGAGATTGGGAAAGAGAGGGCGAATAAAACGGCAAGGGTGAAGTGGGGGAGAGGAAAACGAGAGGCAAAAGGAAAATAATGTAAATGCAAGGGAGATGAGTTTGTGATGGGTACTTGGTATGTCTTGACTTGAGCGAAGACCTCCCCGACAACGGCGCCAGAAATCCTTCTTGCTACGTCTTGAGCTTGCGTTGGTTTTCCTGGAAGAGGAAAGGGTGATGCAGCAATAGTAGCGTAAGTATTTCCCTCAGTTTTGAGAACCAAGGTATCAATCCAGTAGGAGGCTCCTCAAAAGTCCCACGCACCTACACAAACAAACAAAGAACTCGCAACCAACACAATAAAGTGGTTGTCAATCCCTTCATGGCCACTTGCGAAAGTGAGATCTAATAGAGATAGTATGATAAGATAAATATATTTTTCATATTTTATAATATAGATTGAAAAAGTAAAGATGCAAATAAAAGTAGACTGGAAGCAAATATGATAAGAGATAGACCCGGGGGCCATAGGTTTCACTAGTGGCTTCTCTCAAAATAGCATAAGTATTACGGTGGGTGAACAAATTACTGTCGAGATATTGATAGAAAAGCGAATAATTATTAGATTATCTAGGCATGATCATGTATATAGGCATCACGTCTGCAACAAGTAGACCGGCTCCTGCCTGCATCTACTACTATTACTCCACACATCGACCGACTCCTGCCTGCATCTAGAGTATTAAGTTCATAAGAACAGAGTAACGCCTTAAGCAAGATGACATGATGTAGAGGGATAAATTCATGCAATATGATATAAACCCCATCTTTTTATCCTCGATAGCAACAATACAATACGTGCCTTGCAACCCTTTCTGTCACTGGGTAAGGACACCGCAAGATTGAACCCGAAGCTAAGCACTTCTCCCATGGCAAGAAAGATCAATCTAGTAGGCCAAACCAAACTGATAATTCGAAGAGACTTGCAAAGATAACTCAATCACACATAAAAGAATTCAGAGGAGATTCAAATATTTCTCATAGATAAACTTGATCATAAACCCACAATTCATTGGATCTCGACCAACACACCGCAAAAAGAGTTTACATCGAATAGATCTCCACAAGAGAGGGGGAGAACATTGTATTGAGATCCAAAAAGAGAGAAGAAGCCATTTAGCTAATAACTATGGACCCGAAGGTCTGTGGTAAACTACTCACAACTCATCGGAGGGGCTATGGTGTTGATGTAGAAGCCCTCCGTTGTCGATTCCCCCTTCAGTGGAGTGCCCGCGAAGGCTCCAAGATGGGATCTCGCGGATACAGAAGGTTACAACGGTGGAAATTGTGTTTCATTGGCTCCCTGGTACGCCGGTGGAAGAAGTACGCTGGTGGCCGCCCATGGGGCCCACGAGAAAGGGGGGCGCGCCCTATGGGGGGCCCTAGCCTCTCGTGGCCGCCTTGGCTTCTTCTTGACTTGCACTCCAAGTCCTCTAGATCATGTTCGTTCCAAAAATCACGCTCCCGAAGGTTTCATTCCGTTTGGACTCCGTTTGATATTCCTTTTCTTCGAAATACTGAAATAGGCAAAAAAACAGCAATACAGGCTGGGCCTCCGGTTAGTAGGTTAGTCCCAAAAATGATATAAATGTGTAAAATAAAGCCCATAAACATCCAAAAGGGGTAATATAATAGCTGAAGGAAATATGCCCTAGAGGCAATAATAAAGTTATTATTTATTTCCTTATTTCATGATAAATGTTTATTATTCATGCTAGAATTGTATTAACCGGAAACATAATACATGTGTGAATACATAGACAAACATAGTGTCACTAGTATGCCTCTACTTGACTAGCTTGTTGATCAAAGATGGTTGTGTTTCCTAGCCATAGACATGAGTTGTTATTTGATTAACGGGATCACAAATGATGTGATTGACTTGACACATTCCGTTAGCTTAGCACTTGATCGTTTAGTATGTTGCTATTGCTTTCTTCATGACTTATACATGTTCCTATAACTATAAGATTATGCAACTCCCGTTTACCGGAGGAACACTTTGTGTGCTACCAAACGTCACAACGTAACTGGGTGATTATAAAGGAGCTCTACAGGTGTCTCCAAAGGTACATGTTGAGTTGGCGTATTTCGAGATTAGGATTTGTCACTCCGATTGTCGGAGAGGTATCTCTGGGCCCTCTCGGTAATGCACATCGCTATAAGCCTAATGAGTTAGTTATGGAATGATGCATTACATAACAAGTAAAGAGACTTTCCGGTAACGAGATTGAACTAGGTATTGAGATACCGACGATCGAATCTTGGGCAAGTAACATACCGATGACAAAGGGAACAAATGTATGTTGTTGTGCGGTTTGAACGATAAAGATCGTCGTAGAATATGTAGGAGCCAATATGAGAATCCAGGTTCTACTATTTGTTATTGACCGGAAATATGTCTCGGTTATGTCTACATTGTTCTCGAACCCGTAGGGTCCGCATGCTTAAGGTTTCGATGACAGTTTTATTACGAGTTTATGAGTTTTGATGTACCGAAGGAGTTAGGAGTCCCGAATGATATCGGGGACATGACGAGGAGTCTCGAAATGGTCGAGACGTAAAGATCGATATATTGGACGACTATATTTGGACATCGGAAAGGTTCCGAGTGATTCGGGTATTTTTCGGAGTACCGGGGAGTTACGGGAATACGGGGAAGAGTATTGGGCCTTAATGGGCCTTAGTGGGAAGGAGCGAGGAGGTGGCGCGCGCCCCTCCCAAGCACAGTCCGAATTGGACAAGGGGTTTGGGGCGCGGCCCCCCTCTCCCTTCCTTCTCCACTCCCCTCCTTTCCCCCCTTCTTCTAGTTGGACTAGGAAAGAAGGAAACCTACTCCTACTAGGAGTAGGAATCCTACCCCCTTGGCGCGCCTCTCCCTTGGCCGGCCGCCTCCTCCCCTTGCTCCTTTATATACGGGGGCAGGGGCACCCCATAGACACACAAGTTAATCTTCGTGATCGTTCCTTAGCCGTGTGCGGTGCCCCCCTCCACCATATTCCACCTCGGTCATATCGTAGCGGTGCTTAGGCGAAGCCCTGCATCGGTAGAACATCATCACCATCACCATGCCGTCGTGCTGACGGAACTCTTCCCCGACACCCTCCTGGATCGGAGTCTGGGGATCGTCATCGAGCTGAACGTGTGCTAAACTCGGAGGTGCCGTACGTTTACGACTACATCAACCGCGTTGTTCTAATGCTTCCGCTATCGGTCTACGAGGGTACGTGGACACGACTCTCCCCTCTCGTTGTTATGCATCACCATGATCTTGCGTGTGCGTAGGAATTATTTTTGAAATTACTAGCTTCCCAATAGTTGTATCAGAGCCAGGTTTTATGCGTAGATGTCATATGCACGAGTAGAACACAAGTGAGTTGTGGGTGATATAAGTCATAATGCTTACCAGCATGTCATACTTTGGTTCAGCGGCATTGTGAGATGAAGCGGTCCGGACCGACATTAGGCGTACGCTTACGCGAGACTGGTTTCACCGCTACGAGCACTCGTTGCTTAAAAGTGACTAGCGGGTGTCTGTCTCTCTCACTTTAGTTGATCCGAGTGTGGCTACGCCCGGTCCTTGCGAAGGTTAAAACAACATCAACTTGACAAACTACCCTTGTGGTTTTGATGCGTAGGTAAGAACGGTCCTTGCTAAGCCCGTAGCAGCCATGTAAAATTTGCAACAACAAAGTAGAGGACGTCTAACTTGTTTTTGCAGGGCATGCTGTGATGTGATATGGTCAAGACGTGATGCTATATTTTATTGTATGAGATGATCATGTTTTCTAACTGAGTTATCGGCAACTGGCAGGAGCCATATGGTTGTCGCTTTATTGTATGAAATGCAAACGCCCTGTAATTGCTTTACTTTATCACTAAGCGGTAGCGGTAGTCGTTGAAGCAATAGATGGCGTAACGACAACGATGCTACGATGGAGATCAAGGTGTCGCGCCGGTGACGATGGTGATCACAATGGTGCTTCGGAGATGGAGATCACAAGCACAAGATGATGATGGCCATATCATATCACTTATATTGATTACATGTGATGTTTATCCTTTATGCATCTTATCTTGCTTTGATTGATGGTAGCATTTTAACATGATCTCTCACTAAATTATCAAGAAGTGTTCTCCCTGAGTATGCACCATTCCGAAAGTTCTTCGTGCTGAGACACCACGTGATGGTCGGGTGTGATAGGCTCTACGTTCAAATACAACGGGTGCAAAACAGTTGCACACGCGGAATACTCAGGTTAAACTTGACGAGCCTAGCATATACAAATATGGCCTTGGAACACGGAGACCGAAAGGTCGAACATGAATCATATAGTAGATATGATCAACATAGTGATGTTCACCATTGAAAACTACTCCATCTCACATGATGATCGGACATGGTTTAGTTGATTTGGATCACGTGATCACTTAGATGACTAGAGAGATGTCTGTCTAAGTGGGAGTTCTTAAGTAATATGATTAATTGAACTTAAATTTATCATGAACTTAGTCCTGGTAGTATTTTGCAAAGTTTGTTTTAGATCAATAGCTCGCATTGTTGCTTTCATATGTTTAGTTTGATATGTTCTTAGAGAAAACTGTGTTGAAAGATGTTAGTAGCAATGATGCGGATTGGATCCATGATCTGAGGTTTATCCTCATTGCTGCATAGAAGAATTATGTCCTTGATGCACCGCTAGGTGACAAACCTATTGCAGGAGCAGATGCAGACGTTATGAACATTTGCTAGCTCAATATGATGACTACTTGATAGTTTAGTGCACCATGCTTAACGGCTTAGAATCAAGACCTCAAAGACGTTTTGAACATCATGGACCATATGAGATGTTCCAGGAGTTGAAGTTAATATTTCCAGCAAATACCCGAGTTGAGAGATATGAAGTCTCCAACAAGTACTACAGCTAAAATATGGAGGAGAATCGCTCAACTAGTGAGCATGTGCTCATATTGTCTGGGTACTACAATCACTTGAATCAAGTGGGATTTAATCTTCCAGATAAGATAGTGATTGACAGAGTTCTCTAGTCACCATCACCAAGTTACTAGAACTTCGTGATGAACTATAGTATGCAAGGGATGACGAAAACGATTCCCGAGCTCTTCGTGATGTTGAAATCGACGAAAGGTAGAAATCAAGAAAGAGCATCAAGTGTTGCTGATTAACAAGACCACTAGTTTCAAGACAAGGGCAAAGGGAAAGAAAGGGAAACTTCAAGTAGAATGGCAAGCAAGTTGTCACTCCTGCGAAGAAGCCCAAATCTAAACCAAAGCCTGAAACTGAGTGCTTACACTGCAAAGGAAATGGTCACTGGAAGCGGAAACGCCCTGAATATTTGGTGGATAAGAAGGATGGCAAAGTGAACAAGGGTATATTTGATATACAGGTTATTGATGTGTGCCTTACTAGTGTTTATAGTAGCCCCTGAGTATTTGGTACTTGTTCGGTTGCTAAGATTAGTAACTCGAAACAGGAGTTACAGAATAAACAGAGACTAGTTGAAGGGGAAGTGACGATGAGTGTTGGAAGTAGTTCCAAGATTGATATGATCATCATCACACACTCCCTAGACTTTCGGGATTAGTGTTAAACCTAAATAAATGTTATTTAGCGTTTGCGTTGAGCATGAATATGATTTGATCATGTTTATTGCAATACAGTTATTCATTTAAAGTCAGAGAATAATTGTTGTTCTATTTACATGAATAAAACGTTCAATGGCCATACACCCAATGAAAATAGTTTGTTGGATCTCGATCGTAGTGATACACATATTCATAATATTGATGCCAGAAGATGCAAAGTTAATATTGATAGTGCAACTTATCTGTGGCACTACCGTTTGGGTCATATCGGTGTAATGCGCATGAAGAAACTCCATAAAGATGGGAATCACTTGGTTATGAATCATTTGATGCTTGCGAACCGTGCCTTTTGGGCAAGATGACTAAAACTCCGTTCTCCGGAACAATGGAACGAGCTACTGACTTATTGGAAATCATACATACCGATGTATGCAATCCGATGAATGTTAAGGCTCGCAGCGTGTATCATTATTTTCTGACCTTCACAGATGATTTGAGCAGATATGGGTATATCTACTTGATGAAACATAAGTCTGAAATAGTTGAAAGGTTCAAAGAATTTCAGAGTGAAGTGGAAAAGTCATCGTAACAAGAAAACAAAGTTTCTATGATCTGATCGTAGAGATGAATATTCGAGCTACGAGTTTGGCCTTCATTTTAAACAATGTGGAATAGTTTCACAGATCACGCCACATGGAACACCACAACGTAATGGTGTGTCCGAACGTCGTAACCGCACTTTATTGGATATGGTGCGATCTATGATGTATCTTACCGATTTACCACTATCGTTTTGGGGTTATGCATTAGAGACAGTTGCATTCACGTTTAATAGGGCACCATCTAAATCCGTTGAGACGACACCATATGAACTATGGTTTAGCAGTAAACCTAAGCTGTCGTTTCTTAAAGTTTGGAGTTGCGATTCTTATGTGAAAAAGGTTTCAACCTGATAAGCTCGAACAGAAATCGGAGAAGTGCGTCTTCATAGAATACCCAAAGGAAACTGTTGGGTACACCTTCTATCATAGATCCGAAGGCAAAACATTCGTTGCTAATAATGGATCCTTTCTAGAGAAGGAGTTTCCCCCGAAAGAAGTGAGTGGGAGGAAAGTAGAGCTTGATAAGGTAATTGTACCTTCTCCCGAATTGAAAAGTAGTTCATCACAGAAATCAGTTCCTGTGATTTCTACACCAATTAGTGAGGAAGCTAATGATATTGATCATGAAACTTCAGATCAAGTTACTACCGAACCTCATAGGTCAACCAGAGTAAGATCCGCACTAGAGTGGTACGGTAATCCTATTTTGGAGGTCATGTTACTAGAATATGATGAACCTACGAACTATGAGGAAGCGATGATGAGCCCAGATTCCGCAAAATGGCTTGAGGCCAAGAAAACCTGAGATAGGATCCATGTATGAAAACAAAGTGTGGACTTTGGTGGACTTGCCCGATGATCGGTAAGCCATATAGAAAATAGATGGATCTTCCAGAGGAAGACGGACGTTGATAGTAGTGTTACTATCTACAAAGCTCGACTTGTCGCAAAAAGGTTTTCGACAAGTTCAAGGTGTTGACTACAATGAGAGTTTTCTCAACTGTAGCGATGCTTAAGTCTGTCCGAATCATGTTAGCAATTGCCACATTTTATGAAATCTGGCAAATGGATGTCAAAACTGCATTCCTTAATGGTTTTCTTAAAGAAGAGTTGTATATGATGCAACCAGAAGGTTTTGTCAATCCTAAAGGTGCTAACAAAATGTGCAAGCTCCAGCGATCCATCTATGGACTGGTGCAAGCATCTCAGATTTGGAATATACGCTTGGATAAGTTGATCAAATCATATAGTTTTATACAGACTTGCGGTGAAGCCTGTTGAGGGAGTCCTGGACTAGGGGGTGTCCGGATAGCCGAACTATCATCTTTGGCCGGACTCCTAGACTATGAAGATACAAGATTGAAGACTTCGTCCCGTGTCCGGATGGGACTTTCCTTGGCGTGGAAGGCAATCTTGGTGATATGGATATGTAGATCTCCTACCATTGTAACCAACTCTGTGTAACCCTGGCCCTCTCCGGTGTCTATATAAACCGGAGGGTTTTAGTCCGTAGGATGAACAACAATCATACCATAGGCTAGCTTCTAGGGTTTAGCCTCTTTGATCTCGTGGTAGATCTACTCTTGTACTACCCATATCATCAATATTAATCAAGCAGGAGTAGGGTTTTACCTCCACCGAGAGGGCCCGAACCTGGGTAAAAACATCGTGTCCCTTGTCTCCTGTTACCATCCGCCTAGACGCACCGTTTGAGACCCCCTACCCGTGATCCGCCGGTTTTGACACCGACATTGGTGCTTTCATTGAGAGTTCCTCTGTGTCGTCACCTTTAGGCCTGATGGCTCCTTCGATCATCAACAACGACGCGGTCCAGGGTGAGACTTTTCTCCCCGGACAGATCTTCGTATTCGGCGGCTTTGCACTGCGGGCCAACTCGCTTGGCCATCTGGAGCAGATTGAAAGCTACGCCCCTGGCCTTCAGGTCAGATTTGGAAGTTTGAACTATACGGCTGATGTCCGCGGAGACTTGATCTTCGACGGGTTCGAGCCACAGCCAAGCGCGCCGCACTGTCACGATGGGCATGATCTAGCTTTGCTGCCGGACAGTGCCCTGGAGGCCGCACAAGTGTCCGCTCCGACCCTTAGCTCGGAGCCGACTGCGCCGATCAAGGACGGGCGGCTGGACACCGCCTCGGGGGCTGCTACCTCTACGGCGATAGAGCCGAATACCAACCCTGTCCTTTGTGAAGCTCGTGACTCTAAGGTGACGGACTCCTCTCCGGACTCCGAACCTTCCGCGCCCCTGCCAATCGAATCCGATTGGGCGCCGATCATGGAGTTCACCGCTGTGGACATCTTTCAGCACTCGCCCTTTGGCGACATCCTAAATTCACTAGAGTCTCTCTCTTTATCAGGAGAGCCCTGGCCAGACGATGGTCAGGTAGGTTGGGATGCGGACAACGAAGAAATTCAATGCCCACCCACCACCCACTTTGTAGCCACTGTCGATGATTTAACTAACATGCTCGACTTCGACTCCGAAGACATCGACGGTATGGACGACGATGCAGGAGACGACCAAGAACCAGCGCCTACAGGGCACTGGAAGGCCACCTCGTCATACGACATTTACATGGTGGACATGCCAAAGGATGGGAATGGCGATGGAACAAGGGAGGACGACCCCTCCAAGAAACAGCCTAAGCGCCGGCGTCAGCGGTGCCGCTCTAAATCCCGCCACAGCAAAAATGGAGATTCCAGCACCAGAGATAATAACACCCCAGACAGTGCCAAAGACAACCCCCTCCAGCAGGATTCAGCGCAGGAGGATGGAGAAGCCAGCCCTCATGAGAGAGCGGCAGACAGAGAGGTAGAGGACGATAATTATATGCCTCCCTTCGAAGAAGAGGCAAGCCTCGACGACGATGAATTTGTCGTGCCTGAGGATCTCGTCGAACAAGAGCGTTTCAAACGCAGGCTTATGGCCACGACAAGCAGCCTCAAGAAAAAGCAGCAACAGCTTAGAGCTGACCAAGACTTGCTAGCCAACAGATGGACTGAAGTCCTTGCGGCCGAAGAGTATGAACTCAAACGCCCCTCCAAGAGCTACCCAAAATGCAGGCTGCTACCCCGATTGGAGGAGGAAGCACCTAAACCTGCATCACCAGCGCATAATACGGCCGACCGGCCACCTCGTGGCCGCGACAGAGAGGCCTCTCGGCCCTACACTCAAGCCGCACCCCGGCGCCGCTCAAAAAATACCAAGGCGTGGGAAAATGCGCCAGACCTGCGGGATATACTCGAGGACAAGGCAAGGCAAACAAGATCGATCTACGGATCGCGTGGGCGCCCCACGATACGTGATGACAACCGTCACGCCGGATACAGCAATTCCGGCTGGGCCGAACACAGTAGACAAAGCTCATTTGAGCTACGTCGTGACATTGCCCAATACAGAGGCGCCGCACACCCACTATGCTTCACAGATGAAGTGATGGATCATCAAATCCCTGAGGGTTTCAAACCTGTAAACATTGAATCATACGATGGCACAACAGATCTGGCGGTCTGGATCGAGGACTATCTCCTCCATATCCTTATGGCCCGCGGTGATGATCTACACGCCATCAAATACCTCCCACTCAAGCTTAAAGGACTAGCGCGGCATTGGCTTAACAGCTTGCCAGCAGAGTCAATCAGTTGTTGGGAAGACCTGGAAGCCGCATTCCTCAACAACTTCCAGGGCACTTATGTGTGACCACCAGACGCCGATGACCTAAGCCACATAATTCAGCACCAGAAGAATCGGCCAGACAATTCTGGACACGGTTCCTAACCAAGAAAAATCAAATCATCGACTGTCCAGATGCAGAGGCCCTTGCAGCCTTCAAAGATAACATCCGTGATGAGTGGCTTGCCCGGAACCTAGGACAGGAAAAGCCGAAATCCATGGCAGCCCTCACAACACTCATGACCCGCTTCTGCGCGGGAGAGGATAGCTGGCTAGCTCGTAGTAACAACATGACCAAGAGCCCTGGTAATTCGGATACCAAGGACACCAACGGCAGGTCGCATCGCAACAAGCACAAGCGCCGCATTAATGGTGACAATACTGAGGATACGGCAGTCAATGCCGGATTCAGAGGCTCTAAACCCGGTCAGCGGAAAAAGCCATTCAAAAGAAATACTCCGGGCCCGTCCAATTTGGACCGAATACTCAATCCATCGTGCCAGATACACGGCAGCCCCGAAAAGCCAGCCAATCACACCAACAGGGATTGTTGGGTGTTCAAGCAGGCAGGCAAGTTAAATACCAAAAACAATGACAAGGGGTTGCATAGCGATGACGAGGAGGAGACTCGGCCACCGAACAATAGAGGACAGAAGGGTTTCCCCCCACAAGTGCGGATGAAGAACATGATATACGCAACCCACATACCCAAAAGGGAGCGGAAGCGTGCACTTAGGGACGTATATGCGATGGAGCCAGTCGCCCCAAAGTTCAATCCGTGGTCCTCCTGCCCGATCACTTTCGATCGAAGGGACCACCCCACTTGCATCCGCCATGGCGGATTCGCCGCATTGGTTCTAGACCCAATCGTCGACGGATTTCACCTCACTAGAGTCCCGATGGACGACGGCAGTAGCCTGAACCTGCTTTATCATGATACAGTGCACAAGATGGGCATAGACCCCTCAAGGATTAAACCCACAAAGATGACCTTCAAAGGCATCATACCAGGTGTAGAGGCCAACTGTACAGGCTTAGTTACACTTGAAGTGGTCTTCGGATCCCTAGATAACTTTTGAAGCGAGGAGTTAATCTTCGACATAGTCCCGTTCCGAAGCGGCTATCATGCACTGCTCGGACGAACCACATTTGCAAAGTTCAATGCGGTGCCGCACTACGCATACCTCAAGCTCAAGATGCCAGGCCCTTGAGGAGTCATTACGGTCAACGGAAACACCGAATGCTCTCTCCGAATGGAGGACAGCGGCTCTCACGGCGGAAGTACAAAGCAGCCTCTTAAGGCAATTCTCGAGTCCGGCTGTTAAGCGGCCGGACACCGTCAAGAACGCCCGGAGTAACCTACAACAAGACCGCCTGGCACGTTCCGAGCACACGTAGCAATGCGGCCCCAACCCCAGCCCTCGCGAAATCGCGAGACCAGTACCACGCGTACATAACTACGCTCTGGAGATACCATGGGCATGGGGGTAGGGGCACGACCACGACATGCCCGGAGAGCGGCTCAACAGCACCAGGGTCTCCCAATTCTGTCATTCTTTTTTTTTCTTATTCTCAGGACTCCGTTTTCCAGAAGCCCTGTCTGGTAGTAGAATTGCTGAACTCACGATGCAACAGCCAGGGAAGCAGAAAAGCTACGTCGAGTGTCCAGGTGGTATCTATTACGAGCAGTATACCTGTTTTACATACCATCCCACAGCCTACCCCTGGAGGGGGACATGTTAAATAGTCCCATCCCTTGCTTATTGCACTATTTGCATCGTTCTGCTTTCATTGCAGTATTTTTTGAATAAACAATGCATCGCCTTTTGCCTATTATTGCATTCCTTTTTCTATCTATATATGTTCACTTATGACATGTTGCATCCTTACGCTTTGGTACGGCCAAATACACCAGGGGCTTAAGTACTCCAAAATATGGTGTGATAAGTCCGAACACTTTAACAAGTGCGGCACCCCAAACTTATAGCATTACATGCATCGGCTTCGAATCATGTCTTGGGTCAATAGTTGGGTTTGCCCGGCTCCCATGTTTTGGTACCTTACGTTCCGTTATATCGGCTAAGGTAGCGCTGGGAGAACCACTGCGATTGTGCCCCGGTTGAGCTGGGTTGAGCACCTCAGTGGAGAAAGCTAAAACTGACCGTCATGATAAGGCGAGAGCCGGTCGCTGTTCGAGAGGTTTTTTGAGTCCCTAAAGACTTATGCCGCTTAGAGCGAGGAGACGGCTTTGTTCGGCCTAGGCATGGATAGTGCCCCGAATTCGGTCTTCCAAACACTAGGGGCTTCGCCGAAATTTAAAATTATAGAATTCTATGGCTAAGTGGGAGTGTTCAAGCATTATAAGTCCGGTTGCCTCGTTCGTTGTCTTGAGCGCCTCCCTCGAATGACCCAAAAATGGGAACAAGAGCGCTCAAGTTTATCCCGAACACCCCAGCATTCATGGCATGGGGGCTGAAGCCAACGACTTGCCATCTCTCAAATTTGACAAACGGCCGCACATAAGGTAATATTTTAAATTAACAAGCGTTGCTTAGCGCATATGAACAAAGTTTTCAGCGTACATGATAACAAATGCGAGTCTACTAAAAAATTACATCTTTGGAGCACTCACCCGCTAAAAGGCGGGCACCCTTCAGGACGTTCTCATAATACATCTCGGGCTTGCGATACTCCCTGCCCGACGGTGGAGCGTCCGTCACAAGCTTCTCAGTGTCCATCTTGCCCCAGTGCACTTTAGCACGGGCAAGGGCCCTACGGGCACCTTCGATGCAGACGGAGCGCTTGACGACTTCAATCCATGGACAGGCATCCACTAGCCGCCGCACCAGCCCGAAGTAGCTCCCAGGCATGGCCTCCTTCGGCCACAGCCGAGCTATGAGGCCCTTCATGGCCTGTTCGGCCACCTTATGGAGCTCGACCAGCTGCTTCAGCTGGTCGCTCAAGGGCACCGGGTGTCCGGCCTCAGCATACTGAGACCATAATACCTTCTCCGTCGAGCTCCCTTCCTCGGCCCGGTAGAATGCGGCAGCGTCGGACACACTGTGGGCTAGATCTGCGAATGCTCCTGGAGAGCTCCGGATTCGGGTAAGTAACAAGTAATTCACTTTCATGTGCTTGCTTTGCATGAAGAATGCCTTACCCGCCGCTATCTTCTTTATTGCCTCAATTTCCTGGAGGGCTTTTTGGGCTTCAGCCTTAGCGGCTTTGGCACTCTCAAGAGCCGAGGCGAGCTCAGACTCTCGAGTCTTCGAGTCACGCTCCAAACTCTCGTGTTTTTCCACGAGATCCTCGAGCTCTTGCCGCACCTCTGCCACCCACGCCTCCTACTACTCTCGCTCGGTGCGTTCCGCGGTCGCATTGCTTTCGGCCTTGGACACCGCTCCCTTGAGGGTCGCCACCTCATTCGTGGCCCCTGCAATACTCACGTTATTCCTGTCATTTTTTGCAACCAAACCCTTTCTATAAGGTATTACTTTAATAAGGTATTACTTACCTTCCTTGTCCTCGAGCTGCTTCTTGGCACGGCCGAGCTTGTTCTCAGACCACTCGAGGCTCTGCTTCAATACATTGACCTCCGCAGTCAATGCGGCAGAGGTCAGCAGCGTAGCCTGCATTCCCATATTGACATGCTTATGTTAGACTCCTGCGTATATCTTTTTAGATCCCCAGTTCAGATTTTCTTTCCGAACACCAAACTGAGCATCAGGGGCTACTGTCTATGCGGTACTATTTTTACATATCTTAATTACATACCTCAAAGCCTGTTAGAAGGCTGGTATAGGCTTCAGTCAGCCCGCTCTTGGCGGACTGAACTTTCTGAACCACCGTACTCATAACAGTGCGGTGCTCCTCGTCGATGGAGGCGCCGTTGAGCGCCTCCAGCAAATTATCCGGTGCCTCCGGTTGGACGGAGGTCACCGGCGTCGCAGTCTCGCCCTTCTTACAAAGGGGCCGCCCACCGGACTCCGGAACCACTAAAGGTTCCGGTGCGGAGTCCGGCCCAGGGCCGAACTCAGAACCCTTTGGGGGTTGATCCCCCTCGTGCCCAAAGTCCGGGAGGTTGCCCTGCGGCACCTCCGGAACCTCCTCCTCCTGGTTGGGCCCCTTTTGGGACCCCACCTCGGCGTCATCCGCAGCGCGAGGAGAGGAGACGACCGGATGTGAAGTGCTATCCACGTCTGATGGCGCCAGGGAGCCGCTCGTTGAAGTGTCCAGCCCGTCCTTGGGCGGGCTGTAGGGTTATATTCGGCATTAAGATATTATATGCAACAAATGAAACACGATGAGTCATTCTGGTATCCGGACACTTACGAAGTCGCTAGGGGCTTAGTCCTTGGTGGCCACTCCTCTTCATCGTCGTCGGTGTTGGCGGAGTAGTCCAGGGGGAGGGTCCTTCCCTTCTTGGACCCTTCGGCCTCCCCCATTGGGGAGGCCTTCCTTTTCTTCTCTCCCCCCGCTGGGAGAGAGGCCTCTTTTTTCTCCTCCTCGTCTTCGCGGGAGGACTCCGCCTCGGAGTCATCGGACGATGAGTCCGATAACACCTGACGCTGGGAACTCTTTCGGGTTCCCGTGGCCTTCTTCTTGGCCTTCTTCTCCGGTACCACATAAGGCACCGGAGCCAGCAGCCCCATTAATTGGGCATCCGCTGGGTCTTCTGGCAAGGGAACCAGACAGTTAACCTGCCCGGACTTCTTCTGCCAGGCCTGTCAAAGGTAAGGGAGTTTAGATCCCGCATAGAGTCAAACTATGGAAAATAAGCGTCCTGTAAAGGGTAAAATAGCTGAATCCGCGATCTTCGGTAGCGGATGCGGGAGCCTCGGCGCCCTTGAACAGCACCTGCCAGGCATCTTCGTACGTAGTGTCGAAGAGCCTGCTCAAGGTTTGGTGCTGTGCCGGATCAAACTCCCACAAATTAAAGGCCCGTTTCTGGCACGAGAGGATCCGGCGGATGAGCATGACCTTGACTACGTTGACAAGCTTGAGCTTCTTGTTCACCAAGGTTTGGACACAGGATTGGAGTCCGGTCAGCTCCTCCGAATCACCCCATGATAGGCCCTTCTCTTTCCAGGAGGTGAGCCGTGTGGGGATGCCAAATCTGAATTCGGGGGCCGCTGCCCATTCAGGGTCACGTGGCTCGGTGATGTAGAACCACCCCGATTGCCACCCCTTTATGGTCTCCACAAAGGAGCCCTCGAGCCATAGGACATTGGGCATCTTGCCCACCATGGCACCTCCGCACTCTGCTTGGCAGCTGCCCACTACCTTCGGCTTGACATTGAAGGTCTTCACTCATAAGCCAAAGTGGGGCTGGATGCAGAGGAAGGCCTCGCACACGACGATGAACGCCGAGATGTTGAGGATGAAATTCGGGGCCTGATCGTGGAAATCCAGGCCATAGTAGAACATGAGCCCCCGGACAAATGGGTGAAGTGGAAAACCTAGTCCGCGGAGGAAGTGGGTGAGGAACACCACCCACTCATGGGGCCCGGGGGTGGGGATGAGCTGCCCCTTGTCGGGGAGCCGATGCGCGATGTCGCTGGACAAGTATCCAGCCTTTCGCAGCCTCTTGATGTGCCCCTCCGTGACGGAGGAGGCCATCCACTTGCCTCCTGCTCTGGACATGGCTGGGGAAGGTTGAGGCGAGATGTGCGGACTTGGGCGTTGGAGCTCGAGTACGCAGAAATGGATAAGCAAAGGAGGAAGAAGGCGTAGGTAAAAAGGTGGATCCTTATCCCCTTATATGGATGGACGAAACTATGCGTCCCCACCAGCCTGGTAAAACTCGCTTATCGCCCAAGCACCGTAATCAATGGCACGGTTGGGTTACCCACGCCCGTATTGATGAGAATCCTGGAATAAGGGGACACGATCTCTGCTTTGACAAGACGTGCCAAGAAAACCGCTTCGCCAGACACGCTGAGGCGGAATTGTAAAAACGATTCGAATAAAGGCTTGGCCATGGTGTGATGTCACGCCACGGAATATGTCAGCAGATTGAACTTGTGTAAATGTTATTCTCTCTACGGTGGTATGTGGAACTTATTTTGCAGAGCCGGACACTATCCTTGTGTTCAAAATCTTCTATGAAGTATTCGGAGGAGGAACCCGCCTTGCAATGCCGAAGACTATATGCGCGCCGGACTCGTCGTCATTGAAGCCTGGTTTAGGGGCTACTAAGGGAGTCCTGGACTAGGGGGTGTCCGGATAGCTGAACTATCATCTTTGGCCGGAATCCTAGACTATGAAGATACAAGATTGAAGACTTCGTCCCGTGTCCGGATGGGACTTTCCTTGGCGTGGAAGGCAAGCTTGGCGATACGGATATGTAGATCTCCTACCATTGTAACCGACTCTGTGTAACCCTAGCCCTCTCCGGTGTCTATATAAACTGGAGGGTTTTAGTCCGTAGGACGAACAACAATCATACCATAGGCTAGCTTCTAGGGTTTAGCCTCTTTGATCTCATGGTAGATCTACTCTTGTACTACCCATATCATCAATATTAATCAAGCAGGAGTAGGGTTTTACCTCCACCGAGAAGGCCCGAACTTGGGTAAATACATCGTGTCCCTTGTCTCCTGTTACCATCCGCCTAGACGCGCAGTTCGGGACCCCCTACCCGAGATCCGCCGGTTTTGACACCGACACCTGTATTTACTATAAAGTGAGTGGGAGCACTACTGCCTTTCTGATAAATCTATGTGAGTAACATATTGTTGATCAGAAATGATGTAGAATTTTTTTGGAAAGCATAAAGGAGTATTTGAAAGGAGTTCTTTAAAAGAAAGACCTCAGTAAAGCTACTTACATATTAAGCATCAAGATCTATTGAGATAGATCAAGATGCTTGATAAGTTTTTTCAATAAGTGCATACCTTGTCAAGATTTTGATGTAGTTCAAAATGGAACAGTCAAAGAAAGAGTTCTTACCTGTGTTGCACAGGTGTGAAATTGAGTAAGACTCAAATCCCGACCACGGCAGAAAATAGAAAAGAGAATGAAAGTCATTCCCTATGCCTCAGTCATAGGTTCTATAAAGTATGCTATGCTATGTACCAAACCTATTGTATACCTTGCTCTGTATTTGGCAAGGGAGTACAATAGTGATCTAGGAGTAGATCATTGGACATTGGTCAAGAATATCCTTAGTGAGGACTAAGGAAATATTTCTCAATTATGGAGGTGATAAAAGAGCCCGTCGTAAAGAGTTACATCGGTGCAAGCTTTCACACTGATCCAGATGACTCTAAGTCTCAATCTGGATACATATTGAAAGTGGGAGCAATTAGCTAGAGTAGCTCCGTGCAGAGCATTGTAGACATAGAATATTTGCAAAATACATACGGCTCTGAATGTGACAGACCTGTTGACTAAGCTTCTCTCACGAGCAAAACATGATCACACCTTAGTACTCTTTGCGTGTTAATCACATAGCGATGTGAACTAGATTATTGAATCTAGTAAACCCTTTGGGTGTTGGTCACATGACGATGTTAACTATGGGTGTTAATCATATACAGATATGAATATTGGTGTTAAATCACATGGCGATGTGAACTAGATTATTGACTCTAGTGCAAGTGGGAGACTGAAGGAAATATGCCCTAGAGGCAATAATAAAGTTATTATTTATTTCCTTATTTCATGATAAATGTTTATTATTCATGCTAGAATTGTATTAACCGGAAACATAATACATGTGTGAATACATAGACAAACATAGTGTCACTAGTATGCCTCTACCTGACTAGCTTGTTGATCAAAGATGGTTGTGTTTCCTAGCCATAGACATGAGTTGTCATTTGATTAACGGGATCACATCATTGGAAGAATGATGTGATTGACTTGACACATTCCGTTAGCTTAGCACTTGATCGTTTAGTATGTTGCTATTGCTTTCTTCATGACTTATACATGTTCCTATAACTATGAGATTATGCAACTCCCGTTTACCGGAGGAACACTTTGTGTGCTACCAAACGTCACAACGTAACTGGGTGATTATAAAGGAGCTCTATAGGTGTCTCCAAAGGTACATGTTGAGTTGGCGTATTTCGAGATTAGGATTTGTCACTCCGATTGTCGGAGAGGTATCTCTGGGCCCTCTCGGTAATGCACAACACTATAAGCCTTGCAAGCAATGTAACTAATGAGGTAGTTACGGAATGATGCATTACATAACGAGTAAAGAGACTTGCCGGTAACGAGATTGAACTAGGTATTGAGATACCGACGATCGAATCTCAGGCAAGTAACATACCGATGACAAAGGGAACAAATGTATGTTGTTGTGCGGTTTGACCGATAAAGATCTTCGTAGAATATGTAGGAGCCAATATGAGCATCCAGGTTCCGCTATTGGTTATTGACCGGAAATGTGTCTTGGTCATGTCTACATTGTTCTCGAACCCGTAGGGTCCGCATGCTTAAGGTTTCGATGACAGTTTTATTACGAGTTTATGAGTTTTGATGTTCCAAACGAGTTAGGAGTCCCAGATGAGATCAGGGACATGACGAGGAGTCTCGAAATGGTCGAGACGTAAAGATCGATATATTGGACGACTATATTTGGACATCGGAAAGGTTCCGAGTGATTCAGGTATTTTTCGGAGTACCGGGGATTTACGGGAATACGGGGAAGAGTATTGGGCCTTAATGGGCCTTAGTGGGAAGGAGCCAGGAGGTGACGCACGCCCCTCCCAAGCCCAGTCCGAATTGGACAAGGGGTTTGGGGCGCAGCCCCCCTCTCCCTTCCTTCTCCACTCCCCTCCTTTCCCCCCTTCTCCTAGTTGGACTAGGAAAGAAGGAAACCTACTCCTACTAGGAGTAGGAATCCTACCCCCTTGGCGCGCCTCTCCCTTGGCCGGCCGCCTCCTCCCCTTGCTCCTTTATATGCGGGGGCAGGGGGCACCCCATAGACACACAAGTTGATCTTCGTGATCGTTCCTTAGCCGTGTGCGGTGCCCCCCTCCACCATATTCCACCTTGGTCATATCGTAGCGGTGCTTAGGCGAAGCCCTGCGTCGGTACAACATCATCACCGTGACCATGCCGTCGTGCTGACGGAACTCTTCCCCGACACCCTGCTGAATCGAAGTCCGGGGATCGTCATCAAGATGAACGTGTGCTGAACTCGGAGGTGCCGTACGTTCGGTACTTGGATCGGTCAGATCGTGAAGACGTACGACTACATCAACCGTGTTGTTCTAACGCTTCCGCTATCGGTCTATGAGGGTACATGGACAACACTCTCCCCTCTCGTTGCTATGCATCACCATGATCTTGCGTGTGCGTAGGAATTTTTTTGAAATTACTATGTTCCCCAACAATAGCATGGAACAATCAAAAATTATAGATACACTGGAGATGTATCACATCGCAAGACATACATCAAGTGCTTTCATATCCAGAGATTCAATCCAACATGACAAAACCTCAAAGGAAAAGACTCAATTCATCACAAGGTAGAGAGGGGGAGAAACACCATATTATCCAACTGTAGTAGCAAAGCTCGCGGTACATCAAGATCATGACAAATCAAGAACACACGACACATAGCTACTGGTACATACCCTTAATCCTGAGGGTGAACTATTCCCTCGTCGTCATGGAGAGCATCGGGATGATGAAGATGGCTACCGGTGATGGTTTCCCCCTCCGGCAGGGTGCCAGAACGGTCTCCTGATTAGTTTTTTGTGGCTATAGAGGCTTGCGATGGCGAAACTCCCAATCAAGGTTTCTTTCTAGGGGTTTCTGGATTTATAGGAATTTTTTGTGTAGGTTTCACGTCAGGGGGGTCCACGAGTCAGCAACAAGGCAAGGGGTGCGCCCTAGGGGGTGGGCGTGCCCTCCACTCTTGTGGTTGACTCGGGACTCTTCTGGCCCAACTCTTGTGCTTCGGGGGCTTCTTCTGGTCCATAAAAAATCATCGTAAATTTTCAGCTTGTTTGGACTCTGTTTGATATTCCTTTTCTGCAAAACTCAAAAACAAGGAAAAAACAGAAACTGGTACAGGGCTCTAGGTTAATAGGTTAGTCCCAAAAATATATAAAATATCATATAAGTGCATATAAAACATCTAAGATGGATAATATAATAGCATGGAACAAAAAAAATTATACATACGTTGGAGACGTATCGCCATACATTGTTTGATTGCATCTACTTAAAAGAATCTACTCTTAGTAGTGTTTCTAGGAGGTGCAAGCTATAAAATTCTTTTATAGCTCATCAGACATTCGCTAAATTTGTAACTCAAATATTTTTTTCTGCAATCCAGTTGTAGAAACCGATGGGAATATGCCCTAGAGGATATAATAAAATGGTTATTATTATATTTCCTTAATCATGATAAAGGTTTATTGTTCATGCTAGAATTGTATTGACCGAAAACTTAAATACATGTGTGGATACATAAACAAATACCGTGCCCCTAGTGAGCCTCTACTAGACTAGCCCGTTGATCAAATATGGTTAAGGTTTCCTAACCATAGAGATGAGTTGTCATTCTCCTAATGATGTGATGGACAAGAACCATCCGTTAGCTTAGCATATTGACCGTTCAGTTTATTGCTATTGCTTTCTTCATGTCAAATACATATTACTTAGACTATGAGATTATGCAACTCCCGGATACCAGAGGAATACCTTATGTGCTATCAAATGTCACAACATAACTGGTTGATCATAAAGATGCTCTACAGGTATCTCCGAAGGTGTTTGTTGAGTTGGCATAGATCGAGATTAGGATTTGTTACTCTGAGTATCGGAGAGGCATCCCTAGGCCCTGTTGGTAATACACATCATAAGAAGCCTTGCAAGCAAAGTGAGTAATGAGTTAGTTACAGGATGATGTATTGCGGAACGAGTAAAGAGACTTGCCAGTAACGAGATTGAACTAGGTATGAAGATACCGACGATCGAATCTCGGGCAAGTAACATACGGATTGACGAAGGGAATTACATATGTTTTCATAAGGTTCGACTGATAAATATCTTCATAGAATATGGGCATCTAGGTTCCGCTATTGGTTATTGACCGGAGAGGTGTCTTGGTCATGTCTACATAGTTCTCGAACCTGTAGGGTCCGCACGCTTAACTTTCGTTGACAGTATAGTGTTATATGAGTTGTATGATTTGGTGACTGAATGTTGTTCGGAGTCCCGGATGAGATCACGGACATGGCGACGAGTGTTGAAATGGTCGATAGGTAAAGATTTATATACAGGACGATGGTATTCGGACACCGGAAGTGTTTTGGAGTGCACCGGGTAGTCATCGGGTCATCGGAAGGGGTTCCAGACAACCCCGATAAGTGTATGGGCCTAATGGGCCAAAGAGGGGGACAGACCAGCCGTTGGTGCACCCCTTCTTTGGATAGCAGGCCCTAGGAAAAGGAAAGGGGAGGGGTGGCCCCTCCTTCCTTTCCCTCCTCAAGTGAGAAAGGAAGGGGGGCGCCACCCTCCCCTGCCTTTCCCCCGCACCTATAGAAGGCAGGGGGGCGCGGCTCGGAAGAGACCCCAAGTAGGATTCCTCCTACTTGGGCGTCCCATTTGGCTGCTCCTACCTCCCTACCACCTATATATATGTGGGAGGGGGGCGTCTAGAACACACCAAACAATTGCCTAGCCGTGTGCGGCGCCTCCCTCCACCGTTTACACCCCCGGTCATATTTTCGCAGTGCTTAGGCGAAGTCCTGCGAAGATCACTTCACCATCACCGTCACCACGTCGTCATGCTGCGGAACTCATATACTACCTCGCCATCTTGCTGGATCGAGAAGGCGAAGGACGTCACCGAGCTGAACGTGTGCAGAACATGGAGGTGCCGTACGTTCGGTACTTGATCGGTTGGAGCGCAAAAAAGTTCGACTACATCAACCGCATTGTTCAAATGCTTCCACTTATGGTCTATCAGGGTACGTAGACGCACGCTCCCCTCTCGATGCTATGCATCTCCATGGATAGATCATTGCATGTGCATAGATTTTTTTTGTTTTCCATGCAACGTTTCCCAACAGTGGCATCACGAGCCAGGTCTATGCATAGATGATATGCACGAGTAGAACACAAAGAGTTGTGGGCGGTGATAGTCATACTGCTTACCACCAACATCTTATTTTGATTCGGCGGTATTGTGGGATGAAGCGGCCCGAACCAACCTTACATGTCCATGCACATGAGACCGGTTCCACCGACTGACATGCAACTAGTTTTGCATAAAGGTGACTGGTGGATGTCTATTTTTCCTACTTTAGTTGAATCAAATTTGACTACGACCGGTCCTTGAAGAAGGTTAAAACAACAAACTTGATGAAACAGCGTTGTGGTTTTTTGTAGGTAAGAATGATTCTTGCTAAAAGCCCGTAGTAGCCATGTAAACCTTGCAACAACAAAGTAGAGGGCATCTAACTTGTTTTTGCAGGGCATGTTCTGATGTGATACAGTCAAGATATGATGTGATATATGTTGATGTATGAGGTGATGATGTTTTGTAATATCGACAACCGGCAGGAGCCTTAGGGTTGTCTCCTTATTGTATGAAGTGCAAGCGCCATGTAATTGCTTTACTTTATCACTATGCGTTAACGATAGTTGTAAGCAATAGTTGGCGTGATAACCTGATGCAACGATGCTACAATGGAGATCAAGGTGTCAAGCCGGCGACGATAGAGATCATGACGATGCTTTGGAGATGGAGAACAAAAGCACGAGATGATGGCCATATCATGTCACATATTTTGATTGCATGTGATGTTTATCTTTTATGCATCTTATTTCGCCTAGAACGGTGCTAGCACTATAAGATGATCCATTCACTTAATTTCAAGATAAAAGTGTTCTCCCTGAGTATGCACCGTTGCTACAGTCCGTCAGTTTGAGACACCATGTGATGATTGGGTGTGAGAGACTCTACTTTCACTTACAATGGGTGTAAGAAAGTTTTGCACATGCATAATACTTGGGTTAAACTTGACGAGCCTAGCATGTAAAGACATGGTCTCAGAACACTGGAGACCAAAAGGTCGAATGTGAGTCATATAGTAGATATGATCCACATAGAGATGTTCATGACTACCCCATCTCACGTGATGATGAGACGTGGGTTAGTTGATTTGGATCACGTAGCACTTAGATGACTTGAGGATGTCTATTTAAGTGGGAGTTCTTTAGTAATTTGATTAATTGAACTTAATTTATCATGAACTTAGTCTTGATAGTTTTGCATATCTATGTTGTAGATCAATAGCTCGCGATATAGCTCCTATATATTTTTGATATGTCCAAAGAGAGAACTAAATTGAAAGATGATAGTAGCAATGATGCTGAATGGTCCGCGATCTGAGGGTTATCCTCATTGCTGCATAGAAGAATTATGTCCTTGATGCACCTGTAGCGACCAGACCTCAAACAGTCTGATCTCCGTGCATCAGTGTCATCCCTGGATCGGTAATGCTAACAAGGACAGTACTTAAAGGATTTATAACAGAGTAGCAATCACACACTTATTACATCGAATGTCTCAAAAGAGAACTTATTACAATAAATAGGGTTTAAGGCCATCTAAATCGATAACAGCGGAAGGCTTGGAAGATAAAGTGAGTCTATCAACTCCAACGGCATCACTGAGTGAAAGATCACGACCTAAGGCACCTTACTCGTCGTCTAAAAAGTCCGCAACATGAACATTGCAGCCCAAAACGGGTTAGCACATGGAATATGCTGGCAATGTAACACAAGAGAGTAATGAACAGAATAATGCTACCACTACATGCATATATGGCTGGTGGAAAGCTCTATGGTTTTAGTTTTGCATAAAGCCAAATTTTCCCTACTACAAAGGAATAAATTTTATTTAACTATCATGGTGGTTGTTAAACATTGAGAAGGTTCCTCCAACTCAATCCCATATAAGCATCATCATTAAACCCAATCAAATTTAATTAAGAGTGATGAGATCAACATGATAATCCAAGAACCAGATTCTCAGGATGTCCATAACCGGGGACACGGCTAACCATGATTAGTTTGTACACTCTGCAGAGGTTTGTGCACTTTTCCCTAGAAGACTCGAATACATCCATGGTCGGAGAATCAAGACACAACCTTTCTAAAACAATAACTCTTTACTCTGGGTGGACAGTTACACCTACTTTCCCCTACATCTGCTAGCCCACCACTGAAAGAGGTCTTGCAACTTACTCAACTATGCTAGTACCCATAATAGCTTGTGGCTGCACATGGAAGTTTCTAGCATGAATAATCTTATGATCCCTTTGAGCCTGGGTGGAAGTCCATAGGATAATCACACGGTAACCCCGGGATTTCCAAAAAAACAGGCAACACTGGGTTCCCCAGGTGCCTCAATCCACCCATATGTGTATTAAAGTAACCACCGTAAGTTAACCATTTAGTAACAAAACTCACATCTTTCATGGATACACTCATCCAATCCACATCCACAAGCATAGCATAGCAATATAAGCAATGTAGAAGTAACTCCCAAAGGTTTTATAATAAACAGGACAATAGGTACTACCTCATCTACTTCCCAAAACCCACACATTAATCAGATCCTAACCATGCAATTGTTTGAGGATTGATCTAATGCAATAAAATTGGGTAGTAAAGAGGTATGATCAAAGTGTTACTTGCCTTGCTGATGATCCGTGAAACCTAGAGACTTGTAGTAGCACGCTTCGCACTCCGGGTACTCTATTGCAAACAAACAAGCATACAATAAGCACTAAACTAGAAAGACAGGTAAAACTCAAATAAGAGATCTAACCAGAATGTTCAACTTAAGAACTCAGGTTTGCAAAAAGAATCAAAACAAACAAAGGAACGAAACACAAACTGCGAAAGAAACAAGCTCCGTTTACTAATCTGGACTTAAGTCAAATTTTACAGTACCAAAAACTTGTTTAAGTTGGTTAAACAAAAAGAGGACTACGAGACGAAACTCTAGGCGCTTGAATCGCCTGATTCTGATAAATGAGCGAAAAGATAAACTAAAACGAAAATCAGGGCAGAAATCGCGATAAAAAATAATCACAGAAAATCCCTCAAAAAAGAAAAACTGACGAACAGACTAACGAACGAACGTTCGTTGTCTGCGGCTAATGGGTGAAAACCGTTTGTTAAAACGAACGAATGAACGGGTGTTCGCTAAATAGCTAAACCGAAAATAAAATAAACCGATAACAACCGTGGGTTTTAAAATAACTGGGCGATTTTCTAGAGAAAACCAACGGGCGGCGGCAACGGCTCCTGCGATTACCTCGGCGGGACGGAGGCGGCGGGCGGCGTCTCGGCGTCGGGCGATGGCTCCGGTGGGCGGCGGGGTCGGCGGTGGTGGGCTGGGGGGGGGGGGTCCCGGGCGGGCCTTATAAGAGGCCGGCCGGACGAGTCCGGGTCGGGTACGGCCCGGCTAAGTCGGTTCTCTTAAAAAAATAATTCCACGCAGAAAAACAAATAAAGGAAATACTAAACGGACTCCAAAAATCCTGCAATAAATTTTCCCCATCCTCTAAAAATATAGCGGACAAAGTGAACATTTACTTGGGCCTCTAATGCAATTTTGCAAAACACATAATTTTCCTAATTCAAATAAAATAGCGATAAAACTCTGAATAAAATTCTTATTAGATTTTAATATTAAATCTCCAATATTTCTTTATTTTTGGAAAGTCATTTTATCCCCTCTCTTTTTTTATAAAAGAAATATTCGAAGAGAAAATAATTAAAATCAAACGATCTCTTTTCAAAATTTGAGAATACTCAACTCTCTCCGTGGGTCCTTGAGTTGCGTAGAATTTCTAGGATCAACTCAAAATGCAATAAAATATGATATGCAATAAAATATGATATGCAATTATGACCTAATGTATAGCATTCCAAATTGAAAATTTGGGATGTTACAAACCTACCCCCCTTAAGATGAATCTCGCCCTCAAGATTCGGGTTGGCTAGAAAATAGGTCAGGTTGATCCTTTCGTAGGTCTTCCTCTCTTTCCCAGGTGGCATCATCCTCGGTATGGTGGCTCCACTGAACTTTGCAGAACTTGATAACCTTGCTGCGCGTAACTCGGCTGGCAAACTCGAGAATCTTGACTGGCTTCTCCTCATAGGTCAAATCGCTATCCAACTGAATCGTTTCGAGTGGCACTGTATCTCTCAGAGGAATATCGGCCATCTCTGCGTGGCACTTCTTCAGCTTGGAAACGTGGAACACATCGTGAACTCCTGACAATCCTTCTTGCAACTCCAACTTGTAAGCAACTTCTCCCATGCGTTCCAAAACTTTGTATGGTCCCACAAAACGTTGTGCTAACTTTCCCTTAACTCCAAAACGCTTAACTCATCGAAGTGGGGACACACGAAGATAAACTCTGTCTCCGACTTCGTAAACTATCTCCTTGCGTTTAGAATCCGCATAGCTCCTCTGCCTGGATTGGGCTACCTTGAGTCTATCACGAATCAGCTTAACCTTCTCTTCAGACTCATTAATCAAATCTGGTCCAAACAACTAACGGTCTCCAACTTCATCCCATAGGAATGGTGTCCTGCACCTCCTTCCATACAAAGCTTCAAAAGGGGCCATCTTCAAACTGGCTTGATAGCTGTTGTTGTAAGAGAACTCTGCATATGGCAAATTGTCGTCTCAACTAGATCCATAATCTAGCGTACAAGCCCTCAACATGTCCTTCAGAATCTTATTGGCTCTCTCGGTCTATCCATCTGTCTGTGGATGAAAGGCTGTACTAAACTCTAGCCTGGTACCGAAAGTTTCGTGCAACTATTTCCAGAACTTTGAGGTAAACTAGGTTCCTCTATCTGATACAATGGTCCTCGGAACTCCATGGAGACATACGATCCTGGTCATGTATATCTTTGCAAACTTAGCACTGGTGTAAGTGGTCTTCACTAGGATAATGAGCTACCTTTGTCAAACGATCGACTACAATCCATATCGATTCATAGCCTGAACGGGTCCTGGGCAACCCCTTGATAAAATCCATGCCTAGCTTATCCCACTTCCATTCGGGTGTCGGCAATGGCTGTAGCAATCTGGCTGGCTTCTGATGCTCTGCCTTCACTCTCTGACATACATCACACACTGCTACATACTCCGTAATATCCTTCTTCATTCCGGTCCACCAGAAACTATACTTCAAATCCATATACATCTTGGTATTTCTGGGTGAATCAAATACGGCGAATCATGGGCCTCTTGCAGAATCAACTTCCTGATATCCGGATCATTAGGCACATAAACACGGTCCTCAAACCATAAGGTATCATGCTCATCCTCATGAAATCCTTTAGCCTTTCCTTTGCTCATCCTTTCTTTTATCTTGGCAATCCCCTTGTCCGTCTTCTGATCTTCTCTGATCTTATCCATCAAAGTAGACTGAATCTCCAATGCGGCTACATAGCCTCTTGGAACTATCTCCAAACATAGCTCATGAAGATCCTCTGCTAACTCCTGGGGTAACTCTCCGGTCATGAGGGTATTGACATGACTCTTGCGACTCAATGCATCAGCTACTATGTTAGCCTTTCCTGGATGATAATGCAATGTCATACCATAATCCTTGATGAGCTCCAACCATCTCCTTTGCCTGAGATTCAACTCCTTCTACGTGAAGATATACTTCAAACTCTTGTGATCCGTGTACACCTCACAATGGTTTATGATGAGAAAGTGTCTCCATGTCTTCAACGCATGCACTACGGCTGCTAACTCCAAATCGTGTGTAGCATAATTCAACTCATGGGGTTTAAGCTGTCGTGAGGCATAAGGAACAACTCTTCCCTCCTGCATAAGCACTGCTCCAAGTCCTCGATGAGAAGCATTGCAATACACTTGATAATCCTTGCTTTGATCTGGAAGAATCAATACTGGAGCTGTAACCAAACATTTCTTCAACTCTTGAAAACTGGCCTCACATTCCTCAGTCCATTCGAACTTGGTGTCCTTCTTCAACAATTCTGTCATAGGCTTTGCAATCTTCGAGAAATTCTCAATGAATCATCTTGCGAGTCCAAGAAAACTCCGGATCTCTCCAACTAATGTGGGCGCTTCCCAATTTGTCACAGTGACAACCTTGGTGGGGTCTACTGCTATTCCTTCTCCGGATATAACGTGTCCAAGGAATCCAACTTCCTTCAACCAAAACTCACACTTGCTGAACTTGGCGTATAACTGATGTTCTCTGAGCTTCCCAAGTACCAAACACAAATGCTACTTATGCTCATCTTCGTTTTTCAAGTAGACTAATATGTCCTCAATGAACACCATGATGAACTTATCCAAAAACTCCATAAACCTTGTTCATCACATTCATAAAATAGGGCTTGAATCGCCTAATTCCGATAAACGAGCGAAAAGATAAACTAAATCAGGGCAGAAATCACGATCGAAAATAATCGCGGAAAATCCCTGAAAAAAGAAAAACTAACGAATAGACTAACGAACGAACGTTCGCTGTCTGCGGCTAACAGGTGAAAACCGTTCGTTAAAACGAATGAACGAACGGGCGTTCGCTAAATAGCTAAATCGAAAAAAAAAATAAACCGATCTAATAAAAAACAACCGCAAGTTTTAAAAATACCGGGCAGTTTTCTAGAGAAAACCGACGGCGGCGGCAACGGCTCCGACGGGTACCTCGGCGGGACGACGGTGGCTCCGGCGTCTGGCGGTGGCTCCGGTGGGCGGCGGGGTCGGCGGCGGTGGGCTGGGGGGGGGGGGGGGGTCCCGGGCAGGCCTTATAAGAGGCCGGCCAGATGAGTCCGGGTCGGGTACGACCCGGCTAAGTTGGCTATCTTTTTTTTCAAAATAATTCCACATAGAAAAACAAATAAAAGAAATAATAAGCGGACTCCAAAAATCCTGAAATGAATTTTCCCTGTCCTCTAAAAATATAGCGGACAAAGTGAATATTTATTTGGGCCTCTAATGCAATTTTGAAAATGCATATTTTTCTAATTCAGATAAAATAGCGATAAAACTCTGAATAAAATTCTTATTTGATTTTAATATTAAATATCCAATATTTCTTTATTTTGGGAAAGTCATTTTATCCCCTCTCTTTTATTTTTATAAAAGAAATATTCGAAGAGAAAATAATTAAAATCAAACGATCCTCTTTTCAAAATTTGAGAAAACTCAAATATGAAAATAACGAAATCCCCAACTCTCTCCGTGTGTCCTTGAGTTGCGTAGAATTTCTGGGATCAAGCCAAAATGCCATAAAATATGATATGCAATTATGATCTAATGTATAACATTCAAAATTGAAAATTTGGGATGTTACAACACCACTAGGTGACAAACCTGTTGCAGGAGCAGATGCAGACGTTATGAACATTTTGCAAGCTCGATATGATGACTACTTGATAGTTTAGTGCGCCATGCTTTACGGTTTTGAACCGGGACTTCAAAAACATTTTGAGCGCTACAGAGCATATGAGATGTTCCAAGAGCTGAAAATTGGTATTTCAGATTCATGCCCGTGTCGAAAGTTATGAGACCTCTGACAAGTACTTTGCCTACAAGATCGAGGAGAATAGCTCAGCCAATGAGCATGTACTCAGAATGTTTGCGTACTACAATTGCTGAATCAAGTGGGGGTTAATCTTCCAGATAAGATAGTGATTAACAGAGTTCTCTAGTCACTATCACCAAGCTACTAGAGCTTCGTGATGAACTATAATATGCAAGGGATGACAAAAACGATTCCCAAGCTCTTCGCAATGCTGAAGTCGGCGAAGGTAGAAATCAAGAAAGAGCATCAAGTGTTTATGCTTAACAAACCCACTAGTTTCAAGAAAAGGGGCGAGGGAAGCAAAGGGAACTTAAAGAAGAATGGCAAGCAAGTTGCCACTCCCATGAAGAAGCCCAAAGCTGGACCCAAGCCTGAAACTGAGTGCTTCTACTTCAAAGCAAATGGTCACTGGAAGTGGAACTGCCCCAAATACTTGGCGGATGAGAAGGATGGCAAAGTGAAAAAGGTATATTTGATATACATGTTATTGATGTGTATTTTACTAGTGTTCGTGGTAACCCCTAGGTATTTGATACCAGTTCACTTGCTAAGATTAGTAAATCGAAACAGGAGTGGTAGAGACTAGTTAAAAGCGAGGTGACGATGTGTGTTGGAAATGATTCCAAGGTTGATATGATCACTATCGCACACTCCCTCTACCTTCGGGATTAGTGTTGAACCTAAATAAATGTTATTTGGTGTTTGCATTGAGCATGAATACGATTAGATCATGTTTATTGCAATACATTTATTCATTTAAGTCAGAGAATAATTGTTGTTCTGTTTACATGAATAAAACCTTCTATGGTCATACACCCAATGTGATTGGTTTATTGAATCTCGATCGTAGTGATACACATATTCATAATATTGATGCCAAAAGAGGAAAGTTGATAATGGTAGTGCAACGTACTTGTGGCACTGCCGTTTAGGTCATATTGATGTAAAGTGCATGAAGAAACTCCATGCAGATGGACTTTTGGAATCACTTGATTATGAATCATTTGATACTTGCGAACCATGCCTCATGGGCAAGATGACCAAAACTCCGTTCTCCGGAACAATGGAGCGAGCTAATGACTTATTGGAAATAATACATACCGATGTATGCGGTTCGATGAGTGTTGAAGCACGCGGCGGGTATCGTTATTTTTTGACCTTCAAAAATGATTTGAGTAGGTATGTGTATATCTACTTGATGAAATACAAGTCTGAAACATTTGAAAAGTTCAAAGAATTTCAGAGTGAAGTGGAGAATCATCGTAACAAGAAAAGAAAGTTTCTATGATCTAGTCGCAGAGGCCAATATTTGAGTTACGAGTTTGGCCTTCATTTAAAACAATGTGGAATTGTTTCACAACTCACACCACCTGGAACACCACAGCATAATGGTGTATCCGAACATTGTAACAGTACTTTATTGGATATGGTGCGTTCTATGATGTCTCTTACTGATTTACCACTATCGTTTTGGGGTTGTGCATTAGAGACAACCGCATTCATGTTAAATAGGGCACCATCTAAATCCGTTGAGACGACACCGTATGAACTATGGTTTGGCAAGAAACCTAAGCTGTCGTTTCTTAACGTTTGGGGTTGCAACACTTATGTCAACAGGCTTCAGCCTGATAAGCTCAAACCCAAATCGGAGAAGTGCGTCTTCATAGGATACCCTAAGGAAACAATTGGGTACACCTTCTACCACAGATCCGAAGGCAAGATCTACAGAAGGAGTTTCTCTCGAAAGAAGTGAGCGGGAGGAAAGTAGAACTTGATGAGGTAATTGTACCTTCTCTCAAATTGGAAAGTAGCACATCAGATAAATGCGTTCCCGTGATGCCTACAACAACTAGAGATGAAGCTAATGATGATCATGAAACTTCACATCAAGGTACTACTGGACCTCGTAGGTCGAACAGACCATGTTTTGCACCAGAGTGGTACGGTAATCCTGTCCTGTAAGACATGTTACTAGACCATGGCAAACCTATGAACTATGAAGAAGATATGATGAACCTAGATTTCGATAGATGGCTTGAGGCCATGAAATCTGAGATATGATACATGTATGAGAACAAAGTGTGGACTTTGGTGGAGTTGCCCGATGATCGGCAAGCCATTGAGAATAAATGGATCTTCAAGAAGAAGACAGACGCTGATGGTAATGTAACCATTTACAAATCTCGACTTGTCACAAAAGGTTTTCGACAAGTTCAAGGGGTTGACTACCATGAGACCTTCTCACCGTAGCGATGCTTAAGTTAGTTCGAATCATGTTTGCAATTGCTTTATTTTATGAAATCTGGCAAATGGACATCAAAACTTCATTCCTTAACGGATTTCTTAAAGAAGAGTTGTATATGATGCAACCAGAAGGTTTTGTTGATCCTAAAGGTGCTAACAAAGTATGCAAGCTCCAGCGATCCATCTACGGACTGGTGCAAGCATCTCAGAGTTGGAATATACGCTTTGATGAGGTGATCAAAGCATATGGTTTTATACATACTTACGGTGAAGCCTGTATTTACAAGAAAGTGAGTGGGAGCTCTGTAGCATTTATGATATTATATATGTGGATGGCATATTGTTGATTGGATACTACTGGAGGATGCTGCTAATGTGACACTACGATCAGAGACCCTTAGACGAAACTGTGTGCGATGCAATAAACGCAAACAGTGATGTAAAAAACCGTCAAAGAAGGTGCAAAATGTTTGTGATGACGGATGCATCAAACATGATTCAGATTTTAGTTGTGTGTGATGGAGGGCATACGGTTCAGTTCAATGAACTGTTTGCGATGAGGACGAAGAATAGAAATGGGCAACCAGATGAAGGTGTGTGCAAAATACGGCATACGGTTCACTCGGATGAACTATTTGTGATTAGGTGGAACAAAAGAAATGGTCAGCCATATCAAGGTGTGTGCGATAGAGGGCAAATAGTTCGCTCGAATGAACTATTTGCGTTGAGCCAAGATAACAGAAACGGTTCAATATAACAAGATGCGTGTGATACGCGGCAAACAGGTCTGTAATCAGAAATGTGTGTGAAGACCGATAATAACAGAGACGATTGCTGCTAATAATACATATGTGTTGTGCGTTGGTATTGCATACAGAACAACAACATACATACATACACACACACACACACACACACACACACACACACACTTATAAGGACATGGTTGCATAACCAAGTTAAACATCCAATTACATAGGTGGCTACTACACACATGACATTTGCACACACCAAAGTAAACTATTACATGCATAATTACATAGGTGGCTACTACACACATGACATTTCCACACACCAAAGTCAAATATATATTAAATGCATAATTAACTAGGATAAATGATCATCTGATCATGTTCTACTTCTTGTGACGCTTGTCGCTACTGCTCTGCTTGTGGCTCAATCCGGCCTTGTCGATTTGGGTAGCGAGGCACTTCCTCATGTCAACGATCTACCTATGCATCTCGTAGCATGTGTACACACTCTTGGCCGTGAACCTGAGGTGAGGGTCATCCAGTTGTCGCATCCAGGCCCCGTGCCAGGATACGGGACGTGTTCTGTTGTCATCCTGCTTCATATTTTCGTAGTATGGGTCGATAATTCCCAAGGCGAGTTCAACTAGGGAGTCCTTCTTCGTGCTGCCCCAGACCCTGTAGTGCTCACGTATTTCAACAAGGTTCTTGTAGGCCAAGCCCGTAACCCTGAGCGCTTTTACATCATCGGTGGTTTCCACCGTAGCGAACTTGTAGTCGGTGTTGTTGACAAAACTAGAGAAACGGTCGGAAGGCTCTGTGGCCATGCAGTAGTGGTAGATGAGGACATGCTGGCGCATGCACAACTGGGCAACGACAACCTTCTGATCTATGTTGGGATGTCCGCCGGTGTACTGGAGGTCGATGCCGACCATCTTGTACTTGTCTCGAGCAAGCAACTGCTCAACGTTGTTGATGTAGTCATCCACCACGGCCGGGTCGATGGTGTACACCACCAAGAGATCCCTCTCCCTCATGTGGGTCTCCACTTTTTTCTCGCTGAACTCCATTGGAGCGCCCCTAGACATCCCCCTTCTATGTGTCATCGTGGGTGTGCTTGTTGTGTTGTCGGGCGTGATCGAAAGGTTGAAGGGACTAAGGTTATTATAACGGCCGCGGGAATTAAAGGGGAGGCCGGACGACCTTGAATATCGGCACGCCTGGGTGGCAGTTCTAATTTGTAGTGCGTAACTCCATCGTGCCGCACGTAACTGCATCGCGTGGCGACGCGTGCTGTGCAACCACATGCATATGGGCCCCCCGACCTGATGGTGCGCAGGCCCAACCGCTGGCAGAGCGTGCGCGGAGGGACGCGAGCAGAGCGCTCCGCGGTTGCCTCAATGGCGAGCAACCATATACTCCCTCCGTCCCAAAATAAATGTCTTAACCTTAGTACACCTTTGTAATGTTAGTACAAAGTGGAGACACTTATTTTGGGACGGAGGGAGTATATGCATATAGCAGTTGAACATGCAAGGAAAAGCTGTCCACAAGCCGAGCACGTGGAGGTACGTGAGCAGAGCATGCCGCGGTGCCTAACGGCGAGCACAACGCGCTGCGGCACCTAATGGCGAGGAGAGCGCACCGAGGGGCGCAAACAGAGGCCGGCACAGTGATACGTGGCAAATAAGACGAACTGTGCAAGCGATGGCGGAGACATCAAGCACGAATTGGATTAGAATTGCATGTGCGATATGTGACATATAGTTGATCCATCTGAGCTGTTTGTGATGGAATAAGCCGTGTGTGTTGTGGGCAAATGCTTGCTAGTATACAACCATTTGCGATTGATGAATTCACCACCGACGGGTTCCCTAGTGTGGTCCGTGTGCGATGTGATATGCTCTGTCTACACAATATCCATTGGCCATTGGGCGATGGGCGGTCATTCGGGTATGCCATAAGGATGCGAAGAGGCATCCTATATCAGCAAGGACTAGCTGTTCCACCAATAGCTCAACTAAGAGAACTCTCAAGTTAACTGTGCTCAGGCTGGAGCAACCATCAGATGGGTGGCTGGATGGGAAGTTGTCTTGATGTTAAATTAACTGATGGGATGGGTCATAGAGGTCAAATTAAATGGCCTCTATGATCCATCCCATGAGTTAAATTAACCTCGAGGTCCTTGTTTTTTTAACACATGTTAAAGAAGGTCTACCGCATTACTTTTTTACAATATGCGATACGTGGCATACAGTTGATCCATCTGAGTTGTTTGTGATGGAATAAGTCGTGTGTGTTGTGGGCAAACGCTTGCTGGTATACAACCGTTTGCGATTGATAAATTCATCACCGACTCGTTCCCTAGTTTGGTCTGTGTGCAATGTGATATGCTCTGTCTGCACAACATATATGCTCTGTGTATAGAAGAAGAACATATATGCTCTGTGTACAGAAGAAGAACATTGGTTTAAGAGCAGTTTCAAATTTACTAAATCGCGGAATTCTGTTTTTCAATTTTTTTAAATTTTCAGTACTGTTTTCGCTCCAGTTTTCTAACCGTTTGTCGAAATGAGGCGTATGACACGCCGTTGGAAAGCTACGGACGAGGCGCAACTTTCATATGTTAAAATGTTTTTGATATTCTTTACTGTTTTTAGTTAATTTTTAAAATCGTGCGTCTGACGACGAGAGGCAGCTGCCGTTTTTCGTGAAATTTTTAGAAACCGCTGGTCGAAATGATTCAAATTATACGCTGTTAGAAAGATATGGATGAGACATAACTTTTTCATATAGAACACACTCTCTAATTCCTTACGGTTTAAGAGCAGTTTCAATTTTACCAAAATGTGGAAACTCTGTTTTTCGCGACACCCAAATCGACTCGTGTACTGCATCAGACAGAAGAACGCACTGCTTCAAACAGGAAGCCGCACCCCATCAGATGGGCAAGCGAACTGCTTGATTTCTTTTATTTACACTTAAATTTTCTCATGCGAGGAAGTGGACGGGACTTCACATCGGGGCGTAAGTGAACCCCAAATGCATGGAGAAGTAAACCACATTACTTTATTTGTCGTTTAAGTAATATTTTTTCTTTGCATTTAAAAAATGAACAACATCAGACATCCGACTGCACTGCATCAAATGGTCACTTACAATATGAACAACATCAGACACCCGACCGCACTGCTTCATTTAGAAAACCGCACTGCATCAAATGGTCACTTGCAAGATGAACAACATGAGACACCCGACCGCACCGCTTCAGTTAGAAAAACACCCGACCACACTTCTTCAGTTAGAAAACTGCACTTATCAAATGGTCACTTACAAGATGAACATCAGACACCCGACCACACTGTTTCAGTTAAAAAACCGCACTGCATCAAACGGTCCAGTGAACAACACTACTTTTTTTTGACTATTTACTGTGAAGCAACAACTGCAAAGTCTTTCATTTCAATAAATAAGAGCGACCCACCTAATTACAAACTAGAAAAGGGTTGTGGAGGTAGAGAAAAGCTTAGCTACTTACCTATGTTACAATATACAACAATCTAAGGGAGATTATTAACCCAAGATAAGAAAGCAAGTTTAACACTCTCCCTCACTCTATGATACAACAAGTTGATATCATGTACAAATTTACACGTTCACATGCCAAACGAAGCCCTCTATGATCTGAAGATCTTCCCATTCCTGGTAGTCCAAATGCACTAGGCTGCAGTGAGCATAACCTCAAAGAAGAAAGGGTGCACAAAATTCTTCTTGGCATGCAATAAGCATGAGGTCACATCCTGCCCCCCCAACCAGTCAATCTGTAGATAAGACCATACCCGTTGACTGAAATTGCAGTTGAAGAAAAGATGAAACCTATCTTCATGCAAACGGGTAGGACACAGAACACAAAAAATTTCATCTTGGTCAGTCCTCCAATGCCTCCGGAGAAGGAGGTCTCGAGTGTTCAGGCGATCAAAGAAGAGCAAGCAACCAAAAACCTTGATTTTCATCGTGCATGAACATCTCCAAAGCCAAACACAAGGAGTAATTGTTGGAAGGTGTGTGAACATGATGGTGTAGAAGCTCTTAGCAGAATAACCAGATTTTGAAGGCCAAGACCACACATCAGGAGCAGCAGTATCTCTTTGCAGCATTGTTACCCAATGAAGGAGGTGCTCAAGTTCTGAAGCTACTGTGTTGGAGATTGGTAAATGAAACATTGAAGACACATACTTAGAATCCAAGAAATCCATGGCAGAGATCTTGTCATCCTTGACAAAGGAGAATAAGTGAGGCAAACGTTCCCGAAGTGGTCTGTTTGAATTGTGCAATATCCAACTATCAGACCAGAACAAAATAGAATCACCTTGATTCACAGTGGCTGTAGAGATTGCTCTGTAAGAATCAGCCAACTTGAACACATCCCTCCACCAGAATGAGCCACACAACACCGTGGCCTGGGGTGCAATACCATCATAATAAGTACTCCAGATAAGAGAGACCCAAGGGATGTCTTCCTTGTTGTAAAATTTATGAAGATGCTTAATGAGCAAACCTTGATTCTGCAGGTGCAAGTTGACTATGCCAAGGCCACCTTTATCCTTGGGACTGGAGACCAAATCCCATGCCGCAAGTGACTGCCTGGGAGTGTCTGAATTGCCACGCCAAAGGCATTGTCTTTCAATTCTCTCCAGTTGTTTAATGATGCCAATTGGGATGTCCAAAGTGCAGAGAAAATAAATGGGCATAGAGGACATCACAAAGGTAAGCAACTGGAGCCAGGAGCCCTGGTTTAGCATGGCAGAGCTAGCAGAAAGCCTTCGTTCCAACCTATCAACCAGTGGCATGAGATCAACAATCCTAGGCTTGGTAGTTCCCATCGGAAGGCCTAAGTAAGTAAAAGGAAACGTCCCCAAAGAACATCCAAACACAGCCGCAAGTCTAATGGCCTCCTCATTATCAACATTAAGGGGCACGATTGTAGATTTCTAAAAATTCACCTTGTGACTAGTTGAGGCATAGAAAACATCCAACATTACCTTGAGTGCAATGAGTTGGGAGTCCACTGCAGGTACAATTAAAATAGTATCGTCCACATATTGGATGATGGGAAAATGTGGATCATGGGAGGGTATTGGCAGGTGAGGACTCCATCAGCCAGCATTCTGTTGACCACGGATTGCAAAAGATCAGCTGCGATTACAAAAAGCAAAGGAGATAGTGGGTCCCCTTGCCTAACACCGCACTTGCACTGGAATTGCTTGCCTGGCGCCCCATTCAACAAAACCGAAGAAGACCCAGAATATAAGATTTCCTTGACCCAAGCTAACCATTTAACATAAAAGCCCTTCTGCTGCAAGATTCACAAGATGGCATCATGCTCGATCGTATCAAAAGCCTTAGCAAAATCTAGCTTCAAAATCAGCATAGATCTCCCAGATTGCTTGCACTGATGAATGTACTCAAAAGCCCACACCAGACAATCTTGAATGGACCTTGAATTCAGAAACCCATACTAGTTTTTGTGGATACATTTTAGAATCACCAGCTGCAGCCTATTAGCAAGTAACTTAGTTAAGAACTTGAGGCATGTGTTGGTCAAGGAGATAGGCCGGAAATTCCCTGGACCCTGAGGAGCAATCATTTTAGGTATAAGAGTTATTAAAGAACCATTGATGCCCTCAAGGCTGAGCTTACCAGCAGCAAATTGCTCAATCAAATTCAAAAAATCCCTCTGGATAATGGGCCAGCATTTCTTAACAAAAAGTCCATTGAAACCATCAGGCCCAGGGGCCCTGTCCGAAGGCATTTCCTTCAATACCTTATCAATTTCAGCTTGTGAAAAAGGCCTCGACAGATCATGCAGTCCATCAATGGGCTGGATGAGATTAGCCAAGCAAAAGCCCATTCGAATCCCCCTGGACTGGCCCATCCTTAATTTGAAAGAATGCCAAAGAACTCCATCCATTTGATCTTGATCATGAACAGTAACGCCATCATCAGACACCAGACTAGCAATGCTGTTTTTCCTCAGCCTCTCAGATGCCATTGCATGGAAAATTTAGAGTTTTCTTCATCAACTTTGATGTAACGAATAGTGGAGCACTTCTTCCAGTAAATATACTGCAACTGAAGCAAATCCTTGTGGTGGAGCTTAACTATCTTTCTGAAATTGAACTCTGGGATTGTGAGAGGCCTGCATTCCTCCAAAGTATCCAAACAAAGAATCAATTTAGAGCAATTAAGAATAACTTTCTTGATGGAGGCAAGATTAATATGCCATCGGTTAAGATCACTCCTAAGTCGCTTGAAATTCTTAGAAATAATAGCAGTTGCCGAACCCGAGCAAGCTAAAGGAGCATTCCATGAAGCCATGTCACAGTCCATAAATCCAGGTAAGTCCACCCAGTAATTTTCAAACCAGAAAATTTTAGCTCTAGGGATGGTGGTGTTAATCGATACCAAACACGGGATATGATCAGAACCCGTGCGAGCAAGGGGGTGCACAACCGTGTTAGAGTACAAAGAGATCCAAGAACTAGTTGTAAAAAACTAGTCCAACTGCTCAAGGAGAGGTTGTTGCTGCATATTAGACCAGGTATAGGCCCTTCCCTTCAACGCAACTCTAATAAACCGAGATGCCCAATAATATCATTGAACAGAAAGATATCATTGACGTTACCACCAGGTAGATTCTTGTTGTCCAAAGATCTAATGAAATTGAAATCACCCAGTAACAACCAGTTAGCATCAACTGGTATTTGAAGATGATATAACCAATGAACAAAATCATCACGCAAAGGGTCATCACAAGGGCCACACACCGAAACCAGATTCCAAAATTCAGAATTATGGACTGAAGTAAAGGACACCACGACAGCAAAATGCTAGATTTCAATGAGACAACCAGTGAAAAAAGCTGAATTCCAAACAACTAGAATGCCTCTGGAAGCCCCATGCGAGGGAGCAAACGCAAAATTATCAAATCTTCGCGGGCAAAATTGACCGATGGACTTGAGATCAAAAGATTCACATTTCGTTTCTTGTAAACAAACTATTGAACAGTTACTTTCCTCAATCTTAGCACGGATGTCTCGCTGATGTTTCTCGGAGTTCAAACCACGCACATTCCAGCATAGAACTTTCCAATTACGGAAACGTGGATTATCCATAAAGAAACTCAAGAAGGTAACCAAACATCTCCACTGCATAACAGAGAAGATAATTGACAATAGGTTCATACAAGCATATATGTAATAGGAGTTCAGTCTTCAACCCAGTGCTGGCAACGCAAAGAACGTAAACATCCCACAGCTTAAGGCCACGATTAACATAGGAAAGTTCAGACTGCAGACACAAAATAACAAGCTGACAGACACAAAAATCTAAACAAAAAAAGAATGACAGCGCATTCCCGCCCAACTGACATCTTGATGCTTCACTTATCATCGCGATCTTTGTGCTGGTCCTTCTTCTCAGGACTTGCCATAAGCTTGTCCTCGGTGAGCTTCTCTGGTGAGATCCTGGGAGATTCTCCAATATGCTGCATGAGACTGATTGGGGTTGGTGGTGGAACTGCCGTGCTGTGGTCCTCTGCAGCAGACATGCTCTCCTCCTGAGAGACAGAACCATACCTAGGCTTCTTAGCTCGAGGACACCGAAGAGGAGAGGGCTTGTTGGGAATTGCAGAAATAGGTTTAAAGCCCGATTTCTTGGTGCAATTGCGGGTCATTCTCCTGGTGGAAAAATCCTCTAGAGAACGAACAAGCTTGGTACCTTGATGATGGCCATGTTTGTACTTGCCTAACATGGATGGAGTCTTGGAAGTAAACTCAAAATCCTCATGCTGAACTGGCTCTGTAGAAAAAACCTCAGGTAAATCCCTCTGTGTTGCAGCTCTTTCAAAATCATCCTGCTCAACTAGCTCCGCAGGAAAACCCTCAGGTAAATCCGTCTGTGATGCAGCTCCCCCAACCATTGTAGTAGAAACCTGGCCAATCAAAGACTGAAAGGAGTGCTCCGGCTCCTGGGGCCACATCCTCATGGGCAAAACCGCCGGTGGAAGCACAGAGAGACAAACAGGCCTGTGGATGTTCTGAACTTCAAATTCCGGCAGAAGGTTCTTAAAAGAACTCTCCCACACCATGGCAGGTGGAAGAACCGAACCAAACACCACCCTGACAATACCCAGATGGATTGGATCAAGATTAACCACAGGTGGATGAACAGCTGGAGGAATGTAGGGGACAATTGCACGCTCCAAATTTTCCTGGACCACAACTTGCTGGACAACTTCAACGTCTGCTGACTGATCGTCAGAAGAACTGTTGGACCCCAAGTAGGGATTCAACACCATGGAGTTCTGATCTTGGGCTCCGTGAAATTCATGCTCATGCAGTTGAGCATTCTGAGCAGCAACAACCTCATCC
The DNA here is from genome assembly GCA_963921465.1 of Triticum timopheevii. NCBI lineage: Eukaryota > Viridiplantae > Streptophyta > Magnoliopsida > Poales > Poaceae > Triticum > Triticum timopheevii. The sequence goes on from OY997264.1 coordinate 356,184,029, forward strand.
CAAGGGCCCCATCCATCAGCATTCTGTGCGGGCTCTTGCTACTGATCTGGTTGATCAACGGCCCAGCCATGAGGTTGCTCCGGTTGATGTTGGCCATTTGCAGGATTTTCATCCCAGCCCAAAGCAGGAAATGGTGGCATTCCCCAGAAAGGTTGTGGAGGAACATGCCCTGGCATAGGATGAGGGTTTCCATCCAGGGGCATCGGGTCTTCATCAACACCCAACATGGCTTCCGCAAAATTATCAGTGAGAATATAGACCGCAGCAGTCCAGGAAACAATAGTACCTCCCCAATTAGCATACTCACGAAAAACCACAGGACGATGCACCATAATGTTATCCAGGAAATAAGCATAGACTAAAGATCGCACTAGACGCCGATCCTGCTCATCCCAGTAATGAAGCTGACCAAAAGTACTGACGACATCAGACAGGTATTGGGTATTCCTATAATCCAACGGTACACGAATGAACATTAACCAACCCGTTCTGTGTCCATGAATAGCCCTAAATCCTCTCCCTGATTGTGTGGTATGAAACGCACAAAGAACTCATGCCCATCTTCATATAAACCCATGGGGAAAGGAGGATGTCAAGTAAACCAAGATCACATCACCGGACTAGCCACTTCAAATAAACCAACACCCTGGAACCAGGTCTAAGCAGAGCGAATAATCACCTGAAGATCCTCTTGCAAGAAGTTGAGCACTTGCTCCCGTCTGATGTCCATAAGATGTGCCGGTGGCAGTGGCTCGACGATGGCCACCATGAACTGCTCATGGGCTCTTGGAGGGGCCTGCATCGGGGTGTAGTAGGTTCTTGGCAATCGCTCTGCCCCTCCATCGATGATGTTGTGGCCAACAGGAAGAAATCGCCGGGGGTCAAGCTCATAGACCGCCATTGAGGGAGTATCAGTTGTAGCAGGCGATGGTGGAGGCGATTGTGGTTTTTCGGCAGATTGATTCTCTGGGGAAGGGGTGGAGGTGGGCGGTGAAGGCAGCGAGCCCGAAGCGTCGGGGAGGGGTTCTATCAAGGCGCGAGGCTCGAAACCTAGCGATGGGACTTTGGGTACCCTAATAGTTGAACCAGCATTAATACCCGGGAAGTCTTTCTTAATGTGTCCGGACCGAAAACATAATCTGCAACGTACACGATTCGTGCACGTATCGGACAAGTGATCCATATCCAAACAGTTCTGACAATCCCAATATTTAGCTGCCATATCCTCAATCATCTCATTGAAACTCTGTAAATCATCCACAATTTCCTTAGGTGACGGAACACAAACCGGAGATATGGTGCCAGGCGAATCATCATCAGATAACAAAATTGGGCTGTCCAAAGAGGATCCATGGGCCAAATCAAATCCCAGTGCTGGAGTGCGAGGGCTGCCTAGGGATGGTCCATGGGCCTGGTCCAAAACACGCGATGGAGTGCTAGGGCGATCCAAAAGGATAGAAACCATTGGAATGGGCCCAGAAGATTTTGAAATCCCAGAAAATCTGTGATTGCCGCTAGGCGGACCAACCGATTCCGGGGATGGAGGAAAATATCCAAATTGGATTGTCATCGGCGGCGATGATGGGCTTGCCGGCAGCGACGATGGGTTCACCGGAGGTGATGGTGAGAGGGGAGGATTGTCCGTCGATGTGGAGATCGAGTTGTCAGGAGAAACAACATCATAACCAGCCTCTCGGATAGTCAAAACTTCAACAGCATTTGGACGATATTGATAACCCATACAAACATCATACTTCATGAAAGTAGCAAATCTTAAGCTCTTGGCAGGTCCCGACCTAGGATTAGTGCGTAAGGAAGACTTGACAGGTGGATTTCTCATGGCTAATAAACCTAGATTGGCCCGACGTTTAGATGGACTAACCACCATCCACTCCTCATTGCATTCAATCTGCCAGAGACAAAATTCCTTCATCCAATCCGGACCACCATGACCCCAGAGATCGAAAGAAAACACTTAAACTAAGGCCAAACGAAGCTACGTTGATGCAGGATAAAAAACCAACTTCTTTGCAGGAGACATGAAAAGAGAAAACCTGATCACGTAGGCAGGAAACCTTGAGCTGAGAACAATATCCACCAATTGCCGATTCCAAGGCCAGAACAACATTCTCCAAAGATAATCTGAAAGAATGTCTGGCAAATGAGACAACCATGATGAAGTGGCCCGAATCTTCTGAAGGATGAACAAAGCGGCGAAAAGAGCGGCAGATCTCCTGAGCCAAGCCCATCCCTGGGTTAAAATCAAACCCTAGAGAGATGGACACATGGACAGCCATTGAGATGACCACCAGGGGCTGCAGGAGAGGACGCCGGAGATGATGAGCGGATCAGAAGGCAAAAAACCACGGCTAGACGTGGAGATCTCCGGTGGGGTGGCGGCGGCTAAGGGTTAGGGTGGGTGGGAGGTGGGTTTCCACATTGGCGAGCTGTACACGTGCGAAGAAGCGAACCGCATGATCGAGGGAAATGAGCCGCAACACAATTCAAAATGAACTTCTTTCGTAAACAATTTTCAAAAGAGTCCATATAACTTTTATACATAAAATCATCAAACACGGAAAACACCATTTTTCCACTGCATGGCCACATGGTCGAAACTGCATGTTCTTGCCTGTACATCACCATGTTTCGCTGCAATCAAATGGGTCCCTATAATCTTTATACAAAAAATCCACACCACACTGCAAGCATCGGAGTAAGTATAAAGTGGTGAGGATGAAGGGGGAGGACGAGTATAATTTCACCACACTATACTGCAAGGAAAAAATCAGTGGACCATGCCGGAACCTCATCTGCGTTGGAACCGCACGGTAGATGCTCATCGAAAATCTGCAACAAAAAAGAACTTCTCTCAAACATGATGCTGGCGTTGTGGAATGCTTTTGTGAGCTGTCAAACTACATCAGCAGCACCACACTGATCGCCCAGGAGCACAATACACTTTTTTGTTTCTCTTTTTTGATGTTTTTCCCCTCCTGCAAAAAGTTGGCAAACTGAACCGAAGAACATGAATAGTAAACTGCTGTGGGTTTGATTTTCCCTATCAAAAATCAAAAAGGTGAACTATAGCAACAACAAAATGAAGTGAGGTTTGGGCCTTTTCTGAGATAACATACTGCACTGCATGCATCCCATGCTGGACGATGAAGAATTTTTTGCTGGTGAAGAGCAGCTCCTGGTGGTCGAACCAGGCAAACCACACTGCAGATGGGTAAATGAACTACATGCCCGGTCCCTCCAAGCTGCAAGCCACACACACCGCACCACACCACCAATTGAACTGCATCGGGAGCCTCGACCACGTTCAGGGCAGCTCACATGAGTGGAGGGCATGCAGGAGAGCTCGTCGGAGGGGAGGGGAGGCAGGGGAACTTGTCGGAAGGGATATAGTAGAGGATGACCATCGGTGACCCGAGCTCCCTGCATCATGTGATGGCGAGGCCATCCAGCAGTGATCAGGCTGGAGCGGATCTCAGCGGCAACGACGCGCGGGAAGGCGGCGGCGCGAGGGTAGGAGGTAGGGCGGTGCGAGGGTAGAAGGCAGGGCGGCGCGAGGGTAAGAGGCGGCAGCATTGGGGAGTGGCCGGTGCGGCGGCAGGTGTGGCCGAAAGGAGAAGGTGGAAGCAGCAGAAGGGGAGTCGCAGCGGGGATCTGGGGGTGGCTGTGGTTTTCTTTGGAAGGAGAGGATTTGGAGGGGATCCGGCCATGGTGGAGAGTGGGAGTGGCGCGGCGGTGCGGTTGGTAGTTGGCCGGGGTGGCGCAGCGGCCATGGATCTGGGACAGGAGGTGGTTGTGCGGTGGGGAAGGAGGCGGGGCAACAAGGAGCCGGGGTGGCGTAGCGGCTGGGGAAGGTGGGGAAGGTGGAGCGGCGGCTCGGGTGGGTGCACTACGCCGGAGAAGGTGGGAAGGGTGGGGCGGCAGCTCGGGGGGGGCGCCACGCCGGAGAATGTGGGTGGGTGGGGCGGGGGCTCGGGTGTGTTGTGCGCTCGCCGGAAGAAGGTGGGGAGGGTGGGGCGGCTCGTGGGCGGAGGGTGAGGAGGTTGGGCACGAGTGTGGGGGAGGAAGTGGGGTGGTGGGGGTGGTGTTAGCAGAATAAGAGATTTTGTTAGCAGAATAAGGGTCTTAAGGGTGTTATTAGAATAGACCCACCGTGTGTGTATATATATATATATATATATATATATATATATATATATATATATATATATATACTTATAACAGGACATGATTGCAAAACAAAAAATTATAGAGGTATTAACAAAAAATTATGGGTAATTATGGGTAACAGGACATGATCCCCTCCAAATTTCCTTTAGAAATCATTCTACATTTGTCATTGTAATTATGGGTAAAAGTAACAAAAAATTGAGCTCTGTTGTGGTTAAAGCAGGATCACCTCGATGTATAGCTTCTCCGTTCAAGGAAAACATCTAAGGAATCTAACAACTTCATCCAGATCGGGGCCGACAGATTATAGTGCCAAGATCTTCACTTTGCGCAGAGGCTGGGTCAAGCTTGTGGGAATCATTTTCTGGATGACAGCCGAACATATAGATCAACAACAACTAGATAAAATGTGATGTCCGATAATATATAAGAAGGAGAAGAAGAAGACTGTTGTACCTGAACGCATAATGATCTAGTAACAAGTTCGTTGAATTCAGCACACGAATAGGCCAACACTATCAATTTCGGTGCGGGAATGATCCTGATTCTTGCTGGACCTAATTTATCATGTACATACAATCTTTCTAGGAAAGGCGCATTCTCAATGAGAATATCGTGAAACACCTCAACTGACAGCCTTGGGCGGCGCCAACAATGCACATAAATCGCACGGACATTCGTCCAGGTGATGTGGAGGCTACTGCCCCATCCATCACATGAAGACGAAGGTACTCGAGAGCTGTACAACTGACGACCAGGCGCTCCAAATCCTCCTTCAAGATGCGGATTACAATGAGCTTGAGGTGCTTAATTTTAGGGAGGTGAAGAGCGCACGCATCATCGAACCGGGGGAAATGCGCCGCCTGAATGTAGTGCGGCGTAGCATGGGCGCGAGCCGTAACACGGACGGCAACAGCGAGGAAGGACATCTAGCATGAAGGTTGAGCTCCTCGAGCCAACCCAGGGTTGGGGATAGGAACCAGTAGTGCAACCTAGGTTTGGTCTTGTTGTGGGGATTGAGCCTGCCAATAGCAAGGCATCTGACTGTCCTAGAGACATGGGACAATGCGTCCAGGCGTTGCCGCTCCCCGCTACAGAACTCGTGGTTGACGATGAGGTCAAGGGGGGTGCAGCGCCAGAGAGGGTGCTACCACCGCGAGAGTACAATGGTCCGCATGACATATTTGACGGGGAGGTGGGATATGATGGTTACCAACATCTCGTAGGGGAGGCTGCTGATGAAGTCCATGTTCGCCGGAGGCTCTTGCGGTTCTGGCTCGACCCGCCCCCGCTTGTTGGCCGGCTCATCCTCCATCTCGCAGCAGGCGGCGATCCTCGGCGGCGGTGCTTGTAGATGAGAATGGAGGACTGTTCTATGTACCTCCCCGAGGCAGCCGAAACAAAAGTCCAAAACCAGCAATAAATTGCAGCACTGGCGGCGTGCACGGCGGACTGCTCACAGTCGTCCCGTCTAATCAAACAACTGCCCACGGTAGTAAATGGTTAGTTGAACGCCCACGGTTTTACTAATACGACCATTTGCGATAATAACATGTGGCTATTTGTTATAAATGACTAGGAAAATCAATGTATAAAAAGGCAAAATGAACCCTGAATAATTTCATATGTTTAGCACAGTTGCATGTTGCCTCCGTAAAATATATCAAGGCGGGAAGATATAGCGTATGTCATTTCGCGACCAGATCATGTGACCAAGTTTGCTCTCGGAACCATGAGGCTTCTTGATAGAATATCTGGTTTGTATGAAAAAAATATGGGTCAAAGCCGAGTTGAAAAGGGCAGCAATATCTAACCCCAGCTTACAGAAGGTACAAAAGCACGATGATTAATTGTTCATCAGGTTTATAAAAAATCTAGATTGAACAAGACAATAACAACTAACTCAACCAAAGTTTTGAGCAGTCACAGTGAAATGGATCGGTCTGATCCATAAAATCAAGATCCTGGACCAGAAAATCTACTGGTACATGGTAACAAGTTGTTGCAAATAGAAGCCGAGCATGTTCAGAAGCCCTTTTGTCCACCTGAAACTTCTTTTTATGCTGTTCAACATGTCCATCCGTGAGAAAGTGTCTGTCAAAAAGCTTAATCCTCATGGACAATAGTATTCTCGCATTCAACAGGAAGAATGTGACAAAGCTAGTGTTTACATGGTTGGATGCATATCCTTGCAGCGTTATTGTCCTCAAACGAATGTCATGAGAGCTGAGAAAATCCCGTTGCTTCTTATGCCACCGATTGGTTATACCTTTTTCTCCATGTCCTTTAGCCTAAATAGACATGAAGACTGAAAACAGATAATGTCTAAAAAATAGTACAACTGAACGGTTAGTTCTAGTAAAGTATATCAATGTGGTTGATATCATCACCTATATATACAAATTCTACAGACATGGAAAGCATCGCAACAATCCGATAACCAAGTTCAGATCAAAACACCACATACTGATATGTAAGGTCTTGACAGAATCCATCACCATTGATACGGTACCCATGGACAAACTCTTCATTGAGCATAGAACATAATATTAGTACCAAAAGCATACTCCAAGATTATATAAAGATTATGCGTGAAAAATGCATCTTATGATTACAAAGTGTTGCTGATATAAAACTTACACACACAAATGAAAGATGTAGCATATGATTACAGAAGTGTTGGTGATAATATACAGTACCTGAATAAGTGTGGAGCCAACCACCATCTTGTAACCTTCAAATGGACTAGGAATTACACCCAAGGTCTCCAGTTTAGGCACAGAGACCACAGTTATTTGCGAAGGCGCATAACAATAATCAAGGAGCAACCTTTGGAGTGAAGGGGCGTCTTTGATGATGAGCTCCTCTCCTTTAAAAAAATTCCAATGCTTACAAGGTGAGGCGACTTTATTTGGAGATAACGGATATGGACTTATTTTCCAAAAACAAGAAGGAAGCGCTCCAGGGTGGATGATGTTGTGCAGTGAGGCCTCCGATAGATCGACCACCACAAGCGCGAGTTTTTTTAGCAGTGGGAGTCGAAGCATTTGTACTAGATTGTTTGGTAGATGACACCGGGCCTAGGTGGTGGTGTGGACAGAGGAGGAAAACCATGAGATGGACACTGGTGGTGAGGGCACAACTACAACGCTTGGTGGACAACTATTTGCATAGTAATGGTAGAACTCAAGATGTTGGAGTTTCTTGAATTAACAAGATGTCAGCCAGGCGTTCACCGTGAAGGCTACGTGCAGCAGGTAGCATTCCGGGATGCATAGGCATTGAACGGAGCCCTGGTGGGAGCAGATGATGGCTCCATGGAGTTCAAAATCATGAACGACAGATAGCCGGCGATAGTCGAGATTAATAGGTGTGGCGCACCACCAAGATGCAATGACCTAGGTGCAGCAGCCATCCTTGGTGGGGAGAAGGAAGATGATCTCCCCAAGGATGGTGTCCGGGAGATCATTAATGCGGTCTGTCCGATATTCTACGGGTTCCTCAGATCCAGGGGGCGATGCCGCTTCTGCCTGCGCTGCCGGGTGCAGGATCAACATGTTGGGGAACGTAGCAGAAATTCAAAATTTTCCTACGTGTCACCAAGATCTATCTATGGAGAGACTAGCAACGAGGGGAAGGAGAGTGCATCTACATACCCTTGTAGATCGCTAAGCGGAAGCGTTCAAGTGAATGGGGTTGATGGAGTCGTACTCGTCGTGATTCAGATCACCGATGATCCTAGTGCCGAACGGACGACACCTCCGCGTTCAACACACGTACAGCCCGGTGACGTCTCCCACGCCTTGATCCAGCAAGGAGAGAGGGAGAGGTTGAGGAAGACTCCATCCAGCAGCAGCACAACGGCGTGGTGGTGATGGAGGAGCGTGGCAATCCTGCAGGGCTTCGCCAAGCACCTACGGGAGAGGAGGAGGTGTCACGGGAGGGAGGGAGGCGCCAGGGGCTCAGGTATGGATGCCCTCCCTCCCCTCCACTATATATAGGGGCATGGGAGAGGGGGGAGGCGCAGCCTTGCCCCTTCCTCCAAGGAAGGGGTGCGGCCAAGAGGGGGGGAGGAGTCCATCCTCCCCAAGGCACCTCGGAGGTGCCTTCCCCCTTGAGGACTCTTCCCTCTAGGGTTCCCTAGGCGCATGGGCCTCTTGGGGCTGGTGCCCTTGGCCCATGTAGGCCAAGGCGCACCCCCTACAGCCCATGTGGCCCCCCGGGGCAGGTGGCCCCACCCGGTGGGCCCCCGGGACCCTTCCGGTGGTCCCGGTACAATACCGATGACCCCGAAACTTGTCCCGATGGCCGAAACAGGACTTCCTATATATAAATCTTTACCTCCGGACCATTCCGGAACTCCTCGTGACGTACGGGATCTCATCCGGGACTCCGAACAACATTCGGTAACCACATACAAGCTTCCTTTATAACCCTAGCGTCATCGAACCTTAAGTGTGTAGACCCTACGGGTTCGGGAGACATGCATACATGACCGAGATGTTCTCCGGTCAATAACCAATAGCGGGATCTGGATACCCATGTTGGCTCCCACATGTTCCACGATGATATCATCGGATGAACCACAATGTCAAGGACTCAATCGATCCCATATACAATTCCCTTTGTCTATCGGTACGATACTTGCCCGAGATTCGATCGTCGGTATCCCGATACCTTGTTCAATCTCGTTACAGGCAAGTCTCTTTACTCGTTCCGTAACACATCATCCCGTGATCAACTCCTTGATCACATTGTGCACATTATGATGATGTCCTACCGAGTGGGCCCAGAGATACCTCTCCGTTTACACGGAGTGACAAATCCCAGTCTCGATTCGTGCCAACCCAACAGACACTTTCGGAGATACCTATAATGCACCTTTATAGCCACCCAGTTACGTTGTGACGTTTGGTACACCCAAAGCATTCCTACGGTATCCGGGAGTTGCACAGTCTCATGGTCTAAGGAAAAGATACTTGACATTAGAAAAGCTTTAGCATACGCACTACGATCTTTGTGCTAGGCTTTGGATTGGGTCTTGTCCATCACATCATTCTTCTAATGATGTGATCCCGTTATCAATGACATCCAATGTCCATGGTTAGGAAACCGTAACCATCTATTGATCAACGAGCTAGTCAACTAGAGGCTTACTAGGGACTTGGTGTTGTCTATGTATCCACACATGTATCTAAGTTTCCTATCAATACAATTATAGAATGGATAATAAACGATTATCATGAACAAGGAAATATAATAATAATCAATTTATTATTGCCTCTAGGGCATATTTCCAACAGTCTCCCACTTGCACTAGAGTCAATAATATAGTTCACATCGATATGTAATTAACACTCAAGGTCACATCCCCATGTGACTAACACCCAAAGAGTTTACTAGAGTCAATAATCTAGTTCACATTTACCATGTGATTAACACTCGATGAGTTCTGGGTTTGATCATGTTATGCTTGTGAGAGAGGTTATAGTCAACGGGTCTGAACCTTTTCAGATCCGTGTGTGCTTTACAAATCTCTATGTCATCTCCTAGATGCAGCTACCACGTTCTATTTGGAGCTATTCCAAATAACTGTTCTACTTGGAGCTATTCTAAATTGTTGCTCCATTATACGTATCCGGTATCTCTACTCAGAGCTATCCGGATAGGTGTTAAGCTTGTATCATCGTAACTCTTTACGTCGAACTCTTTATCCACCTCCATAATCGAGAAAATTCCTTAGTCCACTAGTCACTAAGGATAACTTTGACCGTTGTCCTGTGATCCATTCTTGGATCACTCTTGTACCCCTTGACTGACTCATGGCAAGGCACACTTCAGGTGTGGTACACAGCATAGCATACTGTAGAGCCTATGTCTTAAGCATAGGGGATGACCTTCATCCTTTCTCTCTATTCTGCCGTGGTCGAGCTTTAAGTCTTAACTTCATACCTTACGACTCAGGCAAGAACTCCTTCTTTGACTGATCCATCTTGAACACCTTCAAGATCATGTCAAGGAATGTGCTCATTTGAAAGTACCATTTAAGCGTTTTGATCTATCCTTATAGATCTTGATGCTCAATGTTCAAGTAGCTTAATCCAGGCTTTCCGTTGAAAAACACTTTCCAAATAACCCTATATGCTTTCCAGAAATTCTACGTCATTTCTGATCAACAATATGTCAACAACATATATTTATCAGAAATTCTATAGTGCTCCCACTCACTTCTTTGGAAATACAAGTTTCTCATAAACTTTGTATACACCCAAAATCTTTGATCATCTCATCAAAGCATACATTCCAACTCCGAGATGCTTACTCTAGTCCTTAGAAGGATTGCTAGAGCTTTGCATACTTATTAGCATCTTTCAGGATTGACAAAACCTTCCGGTTGTATCACATACAACCTTTTCTCAAGAAAATCGTCGAGGAAACAATGTTTTGACATCCTATCTGCAAGATTTCATAAATAATGCAGTAACTGCTAATACAATTCCAACAGACTCTTAGCATCGCTACGAGTGAGAAAGTCTCATCGTAGTCAACTCCTTGAACTTGTCGGAAACATCTTAACGACAAGTCGAGCTTTCTTAATGGTGATACTTACCATCATGGTCCGTCTTCCTTTCAAAATCCATATGTACCTAACAGCCTTACGACCATCAAGTAGTTCTTCCAAAGTCTACACTTTGTTTTCATACATGGATCCTATCTCGGATTTTATGGCCACGGGCCATTTATCAGAATCCGGGCCAACCATCGCTTCTCCATAGCTCGTAGGTCCATTGTTGTCTAGCAACATGACTTCCAAGACAGGATTACGTACCACTCTGAAGTAGTATGCATCCTTGTCATCCTACGAGGTTTGGGAGTGACTTGATCTGAAGTCTCATGATCAATATCATAAGATCCCACTTCAATTGGTGTAGGTGCCACAAGAACAACTCTTTGTGCCCTGCTATACACTAGTTGAAGTGACGGTTCAATAACCTCATCAAGTCTCCACCATCCTCCCACTCAACACTTTCCAGAAAAACTTTTCCTCGAGAAAGGACCCGATTCTAGAAACAATCCCTAATTGCTTTCGGATCTGAGACAGGAGGTATACCCAACTGCTTTGGGTGTCCTATGAAGATGCATTTATCCGCTTTGGGTTCGAGCTTATTAGCCTGAAACTTTTTCACATAAGCATAGCAGCCCCGAACTTTTAAGAAATGACAGCTTAGGTTTCTCTAAACCATAGTTCATACGGTGTCATCTCATCGGAATTACGTGGTGCCCTATTTAAAGTGAGTGCAGTTGTCTCTAATGCCTATCCCATGAACGATAGTGGTAATTCGATAAGAGACATCATGGTATGCACCATATCCAATAGGGTGCAACTATGATGTTCGGACACACCATCCCACTATGGTGTTCCAGGCTGTATTAGTTGTGAAACAATTTCCACAATGTCTTAATTCTGTGCCAAACTCGTAATTCAGATATTCATCTCTATGATCATATCATAGATCTTTTATCCTCTTGTCACGACGATCTTTCAACTTCACAATGAAATTACTTGAACCTTTCAATAATTCAGACTCGTGATTCATCAAGTAAATATACTCAAATAATCTGTGAAGTAAGAACATAACAATATCCACTACACACCTCAGCCCTCATTGGACTGCACACATCAAAATGTATTACTTCCAACAAGTTGCTTTCCAGTTCCATTTTTTTGAAACCGAGGCTTTCAGTCATCTTGCCCATGTGGTATGATTTGCATGTCTCAAGTGATTCAAAATCAAGTAAGTCCAAACGGTCCATTTGCATGGAGTTTCTTCATGCATAATCACCAATAGACATGGTTCGCATGTCTCAAACTTTTCGAAAATGAGTGAGTCCAAAGATCCATCAACATGGAGCTTCTTCATGCGTTTTATACCAATATGACTTACGTGGCAGTGCCACAAGTAGGTGGTACTATCATTACTATCTTTTGGCATGAACATGTGTATCACTACGATCGAGATTCAATAAACCATTCAATTTAGGTGCAAGACCATTGAAGGTATTATTCAAATAAACAGAGTAACCGTTATTCTCCTTAAATGAATAACCGTATTCCGATAGACATAATCCAATCATGTCTATGCTCAACGCAAACACCAATCTCGATGGTAGAGGGAGCGTGCGATGCTTGATCATATCAACATTGGAAACACTTCCAACACATATCGTCAGCTCACCTTTAGCTAGTCTCCGTTTATTCCGTAGCTTTTATTTCGAGTTACTAATACTTAGCAACCGAACTGGTATCTAATACCCTGGTGCTACTAGGAGTACTAGTAAAGTACACATCAACACAATGTATATCCAATATACTTCTATCGACCTTGCCAGCCTTCTAATCTACCAAGTATCTAGGGTAATTCTTCTCCAGTGGTTATTCCCCTTATTACAGAAGCACTTAATCTCGGGTTTGGGTTTAACCTTGGGTTTCTTCACTAGAGCAGCAGCTGATTTGCCGTTTCATGAAGTATCCCTTCTTGCCCTTGCCCTTCTTGAAACTAGTGGTTTCACCAACCATCAACAATTGATGCTCCTTCTTGATTTCTACTTTTGTGGTGTCAAACATTGCGAATATCTCAAGGATCATCATATATGTCCCTGATATATCATAGTTCATCACGAAGCTCTAGCAGCTTGGTGGTAATGACTTCGGAGAACCATCACTTTTTCATCTGGAAGATCAACTCCCACTCGATTCAAGCGATTGTTGTACTCAGACAATCTGAGCACAAGCACAACAATTGAGCTTTACTCCTTAGTTTGCAGGCTAAGAAAATCGTCGGAGGTCTTATACCTCTTGACGTGGGCACGAGCCTGAAATCCCAATTTCAGCCCTCAAAACATCTCATATGTTTCGCGACGTTTCAAAAACGTCTTTGGTGCCTCAATTCCAAACCGTTTAACTGAACTATCACGTAGTTATCAAAATGTGTATGTCAGATGTTCGCAACATCCACATACAACGTTCGAGGTTCAGCACACTGAGCGGTGCATTAAGGACATAAGCCTTCTATGAAGCAATGAGGACAATCCTCAGTTTATGGACCTAGTCCGCATAATTGCTACTATCAACTTTCAACTAATTTTTCTCTAGGAACATATCTAAACAGTAGAACTATAGCGTGAGCTACGACATAATTTGCAAAATCCTTTTGACTATGTTCAGGATAATTAAGTTCATCTTATGAACTCCCACTCAGATAGACATCCCTCTAGTCATCTAAGTGATTACATGAACCGAGTTAACTAGGCCGTGTCCAATCATCACGTGAGACGGACTAGCCAACGTCGGTGAACATCTTCATGTTGATCGTATCTACTATACGACTCATGCTCGACCTTTCGGTCTCTGTGTTCCGAGGCCATGTCTGTACATGCTAGGCTCGTCAAGTTAACCCTAAGTGTATTGCATGTGTAAATCTATCTTACACCCATTGTATGTGAACGTAAGGATCTATCACACCCGATCATCACGTGGTGCTTCGAAACGACGAACTGTAGCAACGGTGCACAGTTAGGGGAGAACACTTCTTGAAATTGTTGTAAGGGATCATCTTATTTACTACCATCGTTCTAAGTAAACAAGATGCATAAACATGATAAACATCACATGCAATCAAATAGTGACATGATATGGCCAATATCATTTTCCTCCTTTTGATCTCCATCTTCGGGGCTCCATGATCATCATCGTCACCGGCATGACACCATGATCTCCATCATCATGATCTCCATCATCGTGTTTTCATGAAGTTGTCTTGCCAACTATTACTTCTACTTCTATGGCTACCGTTAGCAATAAAGTAAAGTAATTACATGATGTTTAAGTTGACACGCAGGTCATAAATAAATAAAGACAACTCCTATGGCTCCTGCCGGTTGTCATACTCATCGACATGCAAGTCGTGATTCCTATTACAAGAACATGATCAATCTCATACATCACATATATCATTCATCACATCCTTTTTGGCCATATCACATCACATAGCATACCCTGCAAAAACAAGTTAGACGTCCTCTAATTGTTGTTTGCATGTTTTACGTGGCTGCTATGGGTTTCTAGCAAGAACGTTTCTTACCTACGCAAGAACCACAACGTGATATGCCAATTGCTATTTACCCTTCATAAGGACCCTTTTCATCGAATCCAATCCGACTAAAGTGGGAGAGACAGACACCCGCCAGCCACCTTATGCAACTAGTGCATGTTTGTCGGTGGAACCGATCTCACGTAAGAGTACGTGTAAGGTTGGTCCGGGCCGCTTCATCCCACGATGCCGCCGAATCAAGATAAGACTAGTAACGGCAAGCATATTGAACAAAATCAACGCCCACAACTACTTTGTGTTCTACTCGTGCATAGAATCTACGCAATAGACCTAGCTCTGATACCACTGTTGGGGAACGTAGCAGAAATTCAAAATTTTCCTACGTGTCACCAAGATCTATCTATGGAGAGACTAGCAACGAGGGGAAGGAGAGTGCATCTACATACCCTTGTAGATTGTTAAGCGGAAGCGTTCAAGTGAACGGGGTTGATGGAGTCATACTCGTCGTGATTCAGATCACCGATGATCCTAGTGCCGAACGGACGGCACCTCTGCGTTCAACACACGTACAGCCCGGTGACGTCTCCCACGCCTTGATCCAGCAAGGAGAGAGGGAGAGGTTGAGGAAGACTCCATCCAGCAGCAGCACAACGGCGTGGTGGTGATGGAGGAGCGTGGCAATCCTGCAGGGCTTCGCCAAGCACCTACGGGAGAGGAGGAGGTGTCACGGGAGGGAGGGAGGCGCCAGGGGCTCAGGTATGGATGCCCTCCCTCCCCTCCACTATATATAGGGGCATGGGAGAGGGGGGAGGCGCAGCCTTGCCCCTTCCTCCAAGGAAGGGGTGCGGCCAAGAGGGGGGGAGGAGTCCATCCTCCCCAAGGCACCTCGGAGGTGCCTTCCCCCTTGAGGACTCTTCCCTCTAGGGTTCCCTAGGCGCATGGGCCTCTTGGGGCTGGTGCCCTTGGCCCATGTAGGCCAAGGCGCACCCCCTACAGCCCATGTGGCCCCCCGAGGCAGGTGGCCCCACCCGGTGGGCCCCCGGGACCCTCCGGTGGTCCTCGTACAATACCGATGACCCCGAAACTTGTCCCGATGGCCGAAACAGGACTTCCTATATATAAATCTTTACCTCCGGACCATTCCGGAACTCCTCGTGACGTCCGGGATCTCATCCGGGACTCCGAACAACATTTGGTAACCACATACAAGATTCCTTTATAACCCTAGCGTCATCGAACCTTAAGTGTGTAGACCCTACGGGTTCGGGAGACATGCAGACATGACCGAGATGTTCTCCGGTCAATAACCAACAGCGGGATCTGGATACCCATGTTGGCTCCCACATGTTCCACGATGATCTCATCGGATGAACCACGATGTCAAGGACTCAATCGATCCCGTATACAATTCCCTTTGTCTATCGGTACGATACTTGCCCGAGATTCGATCGTCGGTATCCCGATACCTTGTTCAATCTCGTTACAGGCAAGTCTCTTTACTCGTTCCGTAACACATCATCCCGTGATCAACTCCTTGATCACATTGTGCACATTATGATGATGTCCTACCGAGTGGGCCCAGAGATACCTCTCCGTTTACACGGAGTGACAAATCCCAGTCTCGATTCGTGCCAACCCAACAGACACTTTCGGAGATACCTGTAATGCACCTTTATAGCCACCCAGTTACGTTGTGACGTTTGGTACACCCAAAGCATTCCTACGGTATCCGGGAGTTGCACAATCTCATGGTCTAAGGAAAAGATACTTGACATTAGAAAAGCTTTAGCATACGAACTACGATCTTTGTACTAGGCTTTGGATTGGGTCTTGTCCATCACATCATTCTTCTAATGATGTGATCCCGTTATCAATGACATCCAATGTCCATGGTTAGGAAACCGTAACCATCTATTGATCAACGAGCTAGTCAACTAGAGGCTTACTAGGGACTTGGTGTTGTCTATGTATCCACACATGTATCTAAGTTTCCTATCAATACAATTATAGCATGGATAATAAACGATTGTCATGAACAAGGAAATATAATAATAATCAATTTATTATTGCCTCCAGGGCATATTTCCAACACAACAGCTGGCGCGCAGCTAGCCGGAGCCTCATCTGTGTACATAGCAATCTGGAAGGAAAAAAGGAAGAAACATACATGCAGGACCTTCAAAATCAATTCTCAAGATCTAGAAGAAAAAAAAGGAACAAACATATATGTAGGACATTCAAAATTAATTATCAAGATCTAGCTACAAATTATTAGCACGCGCGCTAACCTTAGTCGGATTACTAGCAAAAAATCATTTGTATAGTACAAATAATTAATCACTAACCATAGATACAACTCAAACAATCAATACACTACACGGATCTAACGAATCTTACTCTGATTTCATGGACTGGGTGAACATAACCAAAGGTTTCTATTCCCAACAGGGGGGGGGGGGCTATCCGGTTTTCCGTCGGAGTCGGAGTCATTGCCAGTGTAGCTGTGGACCTCCGGCTCCGGCTGGGGAGGCACGACGACGATGAAGTCAAGGTCACGCTGCTGCCCGTGCGAGACCTCGTTAGCGGCGACAGCAACCTCTGCGCCCAGCTTCATGTGTTGCGCGGGTGCTTCACCAGCCCCGGCGTTGCCACTCCCACCGAGTGTGCTTTGGCAAAATCCTAATACACTCCATGCGGCCGTGACAACTGTGGACGGGGTGTGCGGCCACGGATCGGGCACGCCATTAATATGGAGCAGTGGGAGCATGGTGGGAGGTGGTCAAAGGGCTGGCTCGCCTCCCGGTGAGCCTGCGTAGCGGACTGCTGGCATGCCTACCATCATTTCACACAGCTAGTAGCACGCCCCATAGTGAATGTAGCGAACACGCGCATGCCTCGGTCTCCTAGTCTGCCTGCTACCATGCGTCTCGTCAACTCATGCATGCTCGTACAGCACACGGGACGCGTGTGCGGCACGTATTATATCAATTTTTCCTTTTTGATGACTAATTCTGCCGCTGTATTGCTTAATCGAAGCACTGCACTTACATTTTGTTTGTCTAAAGCACACGGTTCGAATAAAGAGTTTGTTTGCGATATTGGTTGAAATTATTTATAATTTCCTATATGTAAGAAGATTATATCAGAATTTGTCTCAAATTTGAAAAAAATATCATAGTCTATTGGTGTCCATATGACACCACGGTAATTTCATGAATTTCAACTTAGTTTTGGATTTATTGGATTTTAAAATCAAGATTCTAGATGTTAGAAATTTCTTGCAAGGGGACTAAACATGCACCCAAGGACATGTACACATATGATTATGCAATCCATTTTCGTGCACTATCACGGCTCTCATGTAGATCAAATTTGATTTTTGCACATTTAAATCCCTGGGAAATCAATCAATGTATAAAAAACAAAAAGATGTTATCTATTTTTTCATTTTTCAACACTAAACTCCTTTGGTCGCATGTTCGCTGCAGAAAAAGTTTGACATGCATCTTTGGGCCACATGCACGCGGTGGTCCTTGGACACTCACTCGCGTGGGCCCGCGAGGTCACCGTCCAACACTATGACATGCGACGAGAGAGGTTAATTTGACCAACAAGGATGGTCATTTTTGGTTCTTGTTATATGTACGGTAGGAGTATATATATATATATCTATATATATATATATATATATATATATATATATATATATATATATATATTATGCATTGAAGAGGGTGGCTGGGGACAATACTACGCGTCATATAGGACACTCACTCACGTGCGATGCTTCCATCCATGGGCCCACGAAGTTGTCCTCCATCACTTTGACCCAGCAAGGAGGTTTGTTTTTGGGTTGTGTTGAGGCAGGAGTATATAGTACACGTCGAAGAGGGGAGGAGGGGGCCGGGGCAGCACATATATACTACACACACGTCAAGAATCGATATCGCTCCGTGTGGGGACTTTTCGGTTTCTAAGGCAGGTGCCGCAAAAACTTGTGCACATTTGGTATTAAAAACAGCACCAACACATTGGGCCACGTGCAAACGATGGTTGTCACTCATCCACCTGCGACTCTTCTCTCCATGGGCTCGCGAGGTCGTCGTCCATCTAATATATGACACAACGAGAAAGGTAATTTGATGAACAAGGAGGATTATTTTCGCATTGTTTTATGGTATGTAGGAGTATATATTACACGTCGAAGAGGGGAGGGGGGCAACATATATATACTTCACGCACATGTGTATGCATGAATCCCTCCCACCGGGTCGAAGTGGGAGGGGGGGGGGGGGCGAGCATGCGACACATCATGAACCAGATCTGTGTGGGGACTGTGCGCTTTTCGACGCATGCATGCGCCACATCAAAATGTTCTGCTTTTGGTATTCAAACATGTATGCATGCATCACGCATGTCCATACATATGTTTGGGGCACATATATACATGCATAGGTTGTCTTTGGACACTCTACCTCGCTTGGTTATCATTGACGGCCTATATATTCGTGGGCCCGCATGGACGTCCATCACTTCGACCTACAATGCGAGAGAGGTTACCAGGGTGGATTCTTCTTCTCTTGGTTCACGTTACCGTATAGTCGTATGTTGATTATGGTGAGATTCAAGACCTAAGTTCGAGGGCTCGCGTGCACACACACACACACACACACACAAACATATATATATATATATATATATATATATATATATATATATATATATATATATATATATTATGATAACACCCTTAAGACCTTATTCTACACCCCAAAACCTTATTCTGCTAACACCGGACCAGACGCCCAACCCCAAAGAAAAACCCAACCCCCAGCTTATCCATTCCTAAAACCAGCCCACTCCTCTCTTTCCCCGTGCTACCCACCTCCCGCCCCGCCTCCTGTCCCGCGCCGCCGCCCTTCCTCTCACCCATGCCTTCGTGCCACCGCCCCACCTCCCACCCCGCGCCGCCGCCCGGCCTCCCGCCGCGCGCCGCCACCTCGCCTCCCGCCGCGCACCACCGCCTCGCCTCCCGCCGCGCGCTGCCTCCCTTCCTTGCCACTGAACTGCCTCCCCCATCGGCTACCTTCCCCGCCGCCCCACCACATCCCACCGATCACCTAGAATCGCCACGCTGCCAGCCGCCCCACGCCACTGCGTATCAAGCAGCACCGGATCCGGCCGACGCGCCACCTAGCCGGCCCGTGCTGCCGCAGATTCGGCCGACCGCCCCTCTTCCTCCTCCTGTGGCGCCGACGACATGACCTCGGGCTCGTCCCGCCACCAGGCCCTCCACCACCGGATCCGCATCCTCCGTCGCCGGTGGGTGCACAAAGCTCTCCCCTTCACTCCTTGTTGTTTGCCGAGGGCGGGGGGACAGAGTGGACTGCACCCGATCCATCTCGCACGAGTGATTCAAGCATCCCTCTGGCGACTACACTACAACACCCGGACGACTACACCGCATGAGGATCATGGGCGAACTGCTATCGTGGGTGTCCTCTGAAAGTAGCTGATACTCGATTCAACATGAGTGTTGCTCCTCCGCCTGCTTGATGAACCCCTCCTTGCATGGTAGCCCATGCTCGCCATTGATGGTATTCCCAGGGAGCTCCTCCTCGACTCTGGGGAGAGGTTGCCATCTCGTACCTCCCCCATAGCCGGCTTCTCCACTGGCCCTTCGCCATGCTGCACCGCTCCACCTTCCTCTCGTTCTAGCAACGCCTCCCGATGGCACAGTCAGTGCAATGGCAGCTTGCAGTTTGTTTGCAATCGGCGTGCATTTTGATTGTGAGGTCCAGGCCATGTCATTGCAGTGCATCTGGATCCCTCAAGCAATGCGCCGTGCGCCCTCGTGCGGTTCATCCACGGGCATCGAATGAATTTTTTGGTTTCTGCTGTTCTCCAGTTCGGTACCAGGTGTCATGTGTAGCTCGTTTACTTTTCAAGCTCTTGGCTGTAGTTCATTGTCTGAGGATGGGGCAAACCTGATTTTATTTTGTAAATCTAAATCCAGTTTGTGTGTATTGTGACATCCTCTTCTTGTTTGTGAGAGGTTCAGTCAACTGTACGATGTCGTTCTTTTTGTTGCAATTTGATGCAGTTCCTTTCGTTTTGCAAATTTCCAGGGACGAGAAATTGTAACCTAATGCACTTTCACACTGTTCACTATGAATAACATTCAAAAACGATGATGAAGTTCACTTGGACCCGTGCAGCAAATTAAGAAACAAAAAAAAATTAACACAATAAAAAAACCTTGTTCTAGAAGTTCACTCGGGATCAAGATGGCTCAATTCGTTTAGCAGAAAAGAATGGTGATTCACTCCTTAGATAGAATGTTTGCAGTGCACTCCTGTGGTTCCCTTTGTAAAAATATTCCCATTGTAAAAACAATAAAAAATCAACACATAATTAAGAAGTTCGTTTTTTAGATGAAGTCCACTAGTTTCTGCCATGCGATTCACTTTCACCGACCGAAAAATGTGGTTCTCTAGTCTGGGCCACGTGGTTCACTAACTTTGACCATGATGTTCACAAAAAAGCGTAAAAAAGTTAGAAAAAAGAGAAAACTTACAGGGTTCACTTGCCCGTCTGATGCACTCCAGTTTTCAGTATTAAGGAGTGTGTTTTTCAGTCTTAAGGAGTGTGGTTTTCTGTCCGATGCGGTTCACTCGTCAATTTTTGTGTCGCGAAAAACAGAGTCCGCATTCCGGTAAATTCAAAATTGCTCTTAAATGATAAGGAATTAGAGAGCGTGTTCTACATGAAAAGTTGCGCCTCATCGGTATATTTCCAATGGCATATAGTTTGAATCATTCCGATCAGCGGTTTGTAAAAATTTCATGAAAAACGGCCGCTACATATCATCATCAGTCACACAATTTTTGAAATTAACTAAAAACATAAGGAATCTCAAAAACATTTCAACATATGAAAGTTGTGCCTCGTCCGTAGCTTTCCAAGGGCGTATCATATGCCTTGTTTTGAGAAACGGTTCAAAAATTGGAGCGAAAACAGTATAAAAAATTGCAAAGAAATCGAAAAAACACAATTCCGCAATTTACTAAATTTAAAACTGCTCTCCACCTTCTCCCCCATCCCCCCAAATCCACCTTCTCCGGCAGGATCCCGGCGATGGCCAGCCCCCCACCTTCTCCCCCATCTGGATCCCGGTGATGCCCCACTCCCACCTTCTCCCCGGCTGGATCCCGGCGCTGCCCCGCCCCCACCTTCTTCTCGGCATCGCTGCTACGTCTTGAGCTTGCGTTGGTTTTCCTCGAAGAGGAGAGGGTGATGCAGCAAAGTGTAGCGTAAGTATTTCCCTCAGTTTTGAGAACCAAGGTATCAATCCAGTAGGAGGCTCCGCAAAAGTCCCACGCACCTACACAAACCAACTGAGAACTTGCAACCAACGCAATAAAGGGGTTGTCAATCCCTTCACGGCCACCTGCGACAGTGAGATCTAATAAAGACAGTATGATAAGATAAATATATTTTTGGTATTTTTGATATAGATGCAAAAAGTAAAGATGCAAATAAAGTAGACTGAAAGCAAATATGATAAGAGATAGACCCGGGGGCCATAGGTTTCACTAGAGGCTTCTCTCAAGATAGCATAAGTATTACGATGGGTGAACAAATTACTGTCGAGGAATTGATAGAAAAGTGCATAGTTATGAGATTATCTAGGCATGATCATGTATATAGGCATCACGTCCATAACAAGTAGACCGACTCCTGCCTGCATCTACTACTATTACTCCACACATCAACCGCTATCCAGCATGCATCTAGTGTATTAAGTTCATAAGAACAGAGCAACGCATTAAGCAAGATGACATGATGTAGAGGAATAAACACATGCAGTATGATATAAACCCCATCTTGTTATCCTCGATGGCAACAATACAATACGTGTCTTGCAACCCTTTCTGTCACTGGGTAAGAACACTGCAAGATTGAACCCAAAGCTAAACACTTCTCTCATGGCAAGAAAGATCAATCTAGTAGGCCAAACCAAACTGATAATTCGAAGAGACTTGCAGAGATAACTCAATCATACATAAAAGAATTCAGAGAAGATTCAAATATTATTCATAGATAAACTTGATCATAAACCCACAATTCATCGGATCTCGACAAACACACCGCAAAAAGAGATTACATCGAATAAATCTCCACAAGAGAGGGGGAGAACATTGTGTTGAGATCCAAAAAGAGAGAAGAAGCCATCTAGCTAATAACTATGGACCCGTAGGTCTGTGATAAACTACTCACAACTCATCGGAGGGGCAAGGATATTGATGTAGAGGCCCTCCGTGGTTGCTTCCCCCTCCGGCAGAGTGCCAGCAAGGGCTCCAATATGGGATCTCGCGGATACAGAAGGTTACGGCGGTGGAAATTGTGTTTCCTGGTGCTCCTGGATGTTTTCGGGGTACGTAGACATATATAGGAGGAAGAAGTACGTTGGTGGACGCCCGAGGGGCCCACGAGACAGGGGGCGCGCCTTGCAGGGGGGTCGCGCCCTCCTATCTCGTGGGGCCCTCAGAGCTTTCTTGACTTGCACTCCAGGCTCTCCGGATCAGATTTTTTCCAAAAATAACGCTCCCGAAGGTTTCATTCTGTTTGGACTCCGTTTGATATTCCTTTTCTTCGAAATACTGAAATAGGCAAAAAAACAGCAATATGGGCTGGGCCTCCGGTTAGTAGGTTAGTCCCAAAAATGATATAAATGTGTAAAATAAATCCCATAAACATCCAAAACAGCTAATATAATAGCATGGAACAATCAAAAATTATAGATACGTTGGAGACGTATCAAGTATCCCCAAGCTTAATTCCTGCTTGTCCTCGAGTAGGTAAATGATAAAAAGAGAATTTTTGATGTGGAATGCTACCTAGCATAATTCATAATGTAATTTTCTTTATTGTGGCGTGAATGTTCAGACCCAAATGAATACAAAATAAAAGTCATATTCACATAAGAAATAGTAATACTTCAAGCATACTAATCAAAGTAATCATGTCTTCTCAAAATAATATGGCTAAAGAAAGTTATCCCTACAAAATCATATAGTCTGGCTATGCTCTATCTTCATCACACAAAGTATTTAATCATGCACAACCCCGATGACAAGCCAAGCAATTGTTTCATACTTCAATAATCTCAAACCTTTTCAACTTTCATGCAATACATGAGCATGAGCCATGGACATAGCACTATATGTGGAATAGAAGGGTGGTTGTGGAGAAGACAAAAAGGAGAAGATAGTCTCACATCTACTAGGCGTATAACGGGCTATGGAGATGCCCATTAATAGATATCAATGTGAGTGAGTAGGGATTGCCATGCAACGGATGCACTATAGCTATAAATATATGAAAGCTCAACAAAAGAAACTGAGTGGGTGCATCCAACTTGCTTGCTCACGAAGACCTAGGGCACTTTTGAGGAGGCCCATCATTGGAATATACAAGCCAAGTTCTATAATGAAAAATTCCCACTAGTATATGAAAGTGACAACATATGAGACTCTCTAACATGAAGATCATGGTGCTATTTTGAAGCACAAGTGTGGAAAAAGAGATAGTAGCATTGTCCCTTCTCTCTTTTTCTGTCATTTTATTTTTTTCTTTCTCTTTTTCTTTCTTTTTTTTCTTTGGCCTATCTTTTTTTTCTTTTTGGCCTTTCTCTTTTTTTTCTTTTCTTTTTTCTTTTTGTAAAGTCCGAAGTCTCATCCCGACTTGTGGGGGAATCATAGTCTTCATCATCCTTTCACTACTAGGGAAAAGGCTAGCAGCAGCGCGGGTTTTAGATGTATCAGTAGCGCGGGTACCCGCGCTACTAATACGGCTCTACAGCTAACTCGTAGCAGTAGCGCGTGCGCACCCGCGCTGCTGCTACACAAGTGTAGCAGCAGCGCGGTTAGAGGAAGCTCGCTACCGCTAGTAGCGCTAGCGCTCTTTGGCTGGACGCGCTACTGCTATTGAGGCGCTGCTGCTAACTTTTATACACTCGCTACTGATAATTTAAGTAGTTTTTTTTGGCATATTTGTTTTGTATTTGAACCGGCTTTGTAGAAGAATCTTTAGCACATAGAAATGTCATCGTGATACACATACAAATGCCTGCGAGACCACAAATGTAATCATAGCATGTACATACAAATAGTCTCATCATAATCATCATCCAACACAAAGTGATATCTTGTCATCATCTCGAAAATAGCAATACATGCAAGTCTTGAATACTTGCAACTACAACAACGTCATCCATCTAAACTAAGGTATACGCAAGAAGTGCTATCACTATGAGTGAGAGCGGAACTATGCAGTACATGAGGTGGCGGTTACGAGTCCTCTCTCGCGCTAGCGTGAACCTCAAGTAACTAGCTTCTCCTTCTTGTCTGCTTTTGAAGCCTTTATGGCTGGCGCCCGTGAACCCATTCACTTGCGCCTGACACTCATGCCACTCGTTGTACACCCCCGGAACCTTCCCTTTGTACACAACATAGCATTTCCATCTCGCCATCAAGAAACTAGGTACCTGTTAGAGATGCATGTTCATGAAGAGGATGTACAATCATATATATGCAACAAAATGTACTAGAGCAACACCAAAAAAGAAAGGTTAGCAACTAGATGCAACATATACAGTACGCAAATTAATTAACTAGAGGTACGCAGGTCATCGTACGCAAACTAACAAAGTAGCGTTACGCAAGTTCGGCAGGGACCGTGGACATCACAAAGTTTCATTGCTACAAAATGTATACAAGTTCAACCGACACATATAATCATCATTGGCATCATAAATCACTAGAAGTTCCATCCTTCCATATCATCGAGGACGAACCCTAGCTTCTTAAACAGTGTGAGGTCTAGACGTTGCATGCCTATGCGAGTTCGGACGTCAGTTCGCGATATAGGGCCGTGGTGGAACATCCCCTTCTCATCGACGACTTCTTTCATGATGATCATCGCAATGTCGCTTTGGATGCGAAAGAAGTCATCTCTAAGTTTATAATTCGCTTCTCCATGAGATTCTAGACACTTGTGGATATGATCATCATTTCTGCTGTTAATGCGAAGCTTTTGGTGATCCATGTTGAACTGAATCATGAGATGGACGATGTAGAATCCATCCTTCTTGCTTGGTTTTGGGACATGGATGCAGGAGAAGTTAGTTTTATGCGCGAAACCCATCTTCTTGTTCCTTTGTTTCCTGATCTACACGTGGCCACCTCTAAAGCTGAAGCCTTGGAGAGCATCATCTAGAATATTCATTATGTGGGTGTAGTCCTTTTTCTCATAGTCTCTGGAAGGGTCAAAATACACGGCGTGGGAGACTTGCGGGTAAAGAACGATAAGGACGGCGCGCCCGTTGCTGCGGGGAAAAGACACCTCAAATTATTCCCCATATGAGAGAGAAGGGATGATTGAAATGTACGAAAGGGTTGTCCGAAATTGACTTACTTTGGATGATAAGGCACGAGGACAATTTCCCGGTCCTTATTCTGTACCATGAAGTTTTGGAGGTACTCCCTAGCAGTTTCGCGCTCAAAGTCGCCGAGACTCAAGAAAGACTCATGCATGTAGTACGGATCCGCCACACAGATTTGCGAGACTTCTTCACTCTTCATGACGGAGCTCATATGTAGCGCAAAAAGGCGGACGATAGTAAAATCAAGCCGCCTTGTTAGAAACATCTCAAAGATATGGTCAAACTGCAGGAAGAACACCTCCGCGGGCCGTGTGTCGACGTAGCACTTCCCCTCAGGCACACGAGCCGCGTATGTCGGATATCCTGGATCCTTTGAGGCTAGTAGGCTTTTCTCAGTCGACAGCACATGGTCGTGCAGTCTCCTGAGATCCCCTGATAATGCCTCCAGCGGTTTCGGCGGTAGCATCGGCTCGCCTGTGAAATGGAACATGACCGCACCTTTCACGGGTACACACTCTTCAGAATGCATCGTCTGGCTGTTGTGTGCTCTGGCTTGTTTGGAGGCAGTTACCTTCCCCGATTTATTCCTCTCCTTTTTCTTGGGCACACCTTCCAGACCCTTCCTTAACCCTGCCCAAGTGTTCCCGGGCTAAGTACTGTACGACCCTCGCGCCCGGCTAGTTGAGCCTGTGTTGAGGCGGCATCTTCAGGCGTGTCCTGTGAGGATTTCATGAAGAGAGACTTTTTGCAATCCATGGTACGACCCTGCCCGGGCATATCATCCATATCCTCATTAGCAAGCTGATAGCCTGATTCGTCATATGGTTGACTCATCATATCTATGTCACAGTCATACGCGTTTGTATTGAGGTAATCCATAGGGTCGACCTCCGTCTCATCATCCATTCTCTGTTCTACAGGAGAAATTACATCAGCCAGTACTATTGCACCCCCTTCATCATGTCGTCCGCCGCTCTCACCCGACACTACAGGAGCTGGTAATTGCGTAGGTGGGGTGGTGGTCTCCGCACATGATTGTTGATGTGTGGTAGTTATTGGTGTGCTCTCGGCCGGCTCCAGGCGAATAAGATTCTTCGGCCATAGTAGCACCCAACCCTTGCAGCGTCCAATCCACGGCGGGGTCTCATCGTCCGCTCCCACATGCTGTACTGGAGGAGGCAAATCCTCGTGCCCCGATTTCACACTGGTCAAGCTAACCCTGAAGTGCCCAGCGGGGATCGGCTGGTTGTGGAACATGCGTTGAGAGGGGTCCATTATCATCCCCTTTCCCACGTCCACCTTCTGGCCTTTGATCAAGTAGAGTATGGTGCACGGGGTTTCTTTCGCCTGCAAACACATATGTCTGTGGCGTAAAACAACCGAAAGGAAACAAAAATGGAATATTATATATATATATATATATATATATATATATATATATATATATATATATATATGTTGGTGCGACATGTAATTACCGTGACGACGTCGAGCTCACCCAAAGGCGAAGGCCCACCTAGCGCGCCTGAGACTGAGGACGTGCTGCTATGAGCGGGAGCGGCTGCGAGAGGAGGCCCGGTTGCTTGAGCAAGTGATGGTGCGATGGTGTTGTTGTTCATGGAGTTGCTCGCGACGAAACTGGGCATCGGGAAATCATGTACCGTCTTGTCTGGATTTTCCTTCGCCCAGTTGATGATAACTGGAACCAAGTTAGTAGCGAAATCATTTCTGTAGGCAGTTACAGTTGCATTGACTGCCTGCTGTAGCAACTCATATTTGTCCTCGGCTGCTTTTTAATCTTCGGATCATCCCACGGTTGTTCTATGTTATCATCCCGGTCAGGGAACTTGAATCTCTTGTGCAACTTCGTTAGGAGCAACTGCGTCAAATGTTCTTTACTCCTTAAGTCATCATCGTTGATGCTCGCGCATTCCCGTAGGATGCATCCTACTTGGCTCCCATAGCACTTGCGAGGTTCTTCCGGCTCTAACGGCTCAAACTTGCCAGGTGCCATCTTTGTGATCACAAGTCGTCCAATCCCTAGTTTGTTAGGTTTTCGTATCCTCTGCTTCTTATGCTTCCTCTTTTCGGTATCGGCATCGGGGCCGGTACCTTCCCCTCCGGTACCTTCCCCACCGGTCTCAGTGCCGCCATCGGTGCCGGCGCCGTCGGTGTCGATGTCGGCGTCAGTACCATCATCGAGGCCGACCTGCATACCTTGCTTAGCAGTCAAATAGTCGAGGTACTCTTGTTCACCCTCATAATCCATCTCGTCTGCATCTTGGTCAGAAGGCCCAGTTTCTTCGTTGTTCGACATGTTTCCTATGATTAAGTGGCCTCATTTATTTCTAAAAGTATGAATAAATGAGAAATGACATAAAAAGAAATCTATGTGCCAGCACTCGATATGCCAACTATGTAGCACAAATCATGCCTTCATTCACGGGAAATTTCGGCATGACCTTTGCTAAAAAATGGACATATCGAGCACCTGAAATTCACCGAAACGGAAATGAATCAACGTTCCGGCGTAACATAGGCCACTCGGATCATTTTCCAAACATGACATGTCCAAAACATGACATATGCACATATCACATGTCCAGTTCAAATTTGCATATAAATTCAGCTAATTTTGAAACCTAGCTAAATTCATAACTAAATAGATAACCTAATTAATTAACATGAAGAACCCTAGCAGAGAGGGGGGGTTTACAGAGAGTGCAGGGGCGAGGAGGCAGGCCCGACGACGGCTGGCAGGGGAGAGGAGGGAGGCGAGGGCCGACGGGTCGGGGGCGAGCGCGCCGGGGTCGGGGGCGAGCGCCGGCGCCGGAGTCGGGGCGAGCGGCTGGGTCGGGGGCAAGCGGCGTGGTCGGGGGCTAGCGCCGGTGCCGGGGTCGGGGTCGAGGGCCGGGACGGGGGCGAGCGCCGGGGCTAGCGCCGACGCCGGCGGAGTCGGGGGCGAGCGCTGGGGCCGGGTCGGGCGCGGCGGAGCGACGGGGGAGAGAGAGTGGGGATTTGGGGGGAAATGGCGGGATGAAGCAGGGCGAGTGAGAATTTTTGGTTAAGTGGACGTAGCAGTAGCGCGTTATCTCAAAACACTCTGCTACTAAATTCAGTAGCTGCAGCAGTTTAGGTGAAACGCGCTACTACTAAGATCTGTAGCTGCAGCGGTTTAGAAGAAATGCGCTACTACTAAGATCTGTAGCTGCAGCGGTTTAGGAGAAACGCGCTGCTACTACCGTCGCTACTGCCAGTTTTCCTTTTTCTTTTCCTTTATTTTATCCCACTGTTATTTCCCGAGGGCAGTGAACGGAGGGAGGGCGATATATATTGCATCATTTGACGGTTAAATATGTATGCAAAATAGGAACATATATATTACACATCATTGGACCCATGCATAATAATGGCTAAGTGTGTATACAAAATATGTATACAAAATAGGAACATATATATATTACACATCATTGGACCCATAACATACGTTTCCTCAGTGCTGACGTTTTCGTTTTTGAGTCAGCTTCTTTCCCTTCTTGTTCGTCGAAGAATAATTGAGCCCCTCATTGTGACTTTGCCTTTTCCATGGAGTACGATTTTTCTTAGGTAATGTAGTATTGATTCTTCTTTTGACGTATACTTCATCATCATCATCATCTTCCCTCATTGGGTTGCCGTACTGATCATAGTCTTCCTCGTTGGCGACTCCATCCATTCCAATGATGTTCCTTTTGCCTCTCCTCACGACAACACGGCTGGGATTGCGCGAGTCAGTTATGAAGAAGCATTGTGTCACGTGCTTAGCGTGTACCCATGGCTCGTTTTTTGCGATAGCGTTCACGGTAGCGCTCTTGGCGTCGGGTATAGTCATGGTAGTGAACATCCGGCTTTCTCTTTCGACATTCTTAGCCCATATGACACGGAACATCGTCGTGTTGTTCAGTCCAGAGTAGTCAAGCTCCCAGATCTCCTCGACCCTTCCATAAAATCGTTCAGTTGTGCCGTTGTCGCTGCCGGTCATGCATTCCATCGTCACCCCTGAGTTCTGATCATCACTGTCCATATCTTTTGCCTCCGTGTAGAACGTGTATCCGTTGATATCATATGCCTGATAGGTTACGAGGTTGGGCGAGGGGCCATGTGCTAAGGCGTATATGAGCAATCCATCCTTAGAGCCCTCCTCTAGGGGATTAGCAATAATATGCTCTTTGAACCAATGTAGGAAAGTGGAGTTGTGCTCTCTAGTAACTTCGGCGTCCGTCCTGCATACCCCCGGTCATGATACTTCTTTGCGATAATTTCTTTGTGCAGTGCCACGAAAGGATCTACCTCGTCTAGGTGTTGTAGCACTACCAAGTTTGCTCTGTCAAAGTCGCTGCGTCGATCTGAGTATGCCACGTGCAGTTCCCTGCGACCGTTGCAGTGAGCATCTCCTTCGAGCCTCCCATCGTGCTTGTTAACGGGCAAACCAACACTAACACCAGGCGGCTGGTCTGCGCCATATAGAAAATTCTCACAAAAAGAGATGCACTCTTGTGCCAAATAGCCCTGGACGATGCTTCCATCCGGATGGGACATGTTACGAACGAATCCTTTGATGATCCCATTCATCCTCTCAAACGGCATCATGTTGTGCAGGAATGACAGCCCCAGGTCTATTATGTCATCCACAATATGGACACACAGATGCACCATCACGTCGAAGAACGCGGGCGGGAAGTACATCTCAAGCTCATTCAGTATCACAACGATCTCTTCCTGTAGCCTTTGGAGCTGCTTCACAATGATCGACTTTCGAGAGATGACGTCGAAAAAGTTGCAGAGACCAATAAGCGTGTCACGGACGTGCTTGTCCATTATCCCTCTAAGGGCAACAGGTAATATCTGCGTCATCATCACATGACAGTCATGAGACTTCATCCCGCTGAACCTTTTCTTGTCCGTGTCTAGATATCTGCTTATCTTGCCACAGTAACCGGAACTAACTTTCACTCCAGTAAGGCACTTAAAGAATTGATTGATCTCAGCCTGACTTAAGGTGAAGCAAGAGGGGGGGGGCAATAATCCTCTTTCTTTATTTCCTTACCCTTCTTCTCCCGTGCCTCTGTCTCCGTCTCTGTCTCGTCTGACATTTTACGGGGCGGCATGTGCAGGTCTTCCCTGATTTTCAAATCTTGCAAGTCTTTTCTTGCCTTCGGCCCATCCTTGGTATTATCCGGCATGTTCATCAGTGTTGCGAGCAAGCTCTCAAGGACATTCTTACAGATATGCATTTGATCAAGGCAATGAGGTGTATCGAGTTTGTGCCAGTACTCCAAGTCCCAGAACACAGACCTCGTCTTCCATACCTTCAGCAGCGGCTCCAGCGCCTTTCTCATCGTCTTTCCCGGCGCGGGGCACTCCTTCCAGTTTTTCAACAGCTCATCGATTTCGGCACCGCTCCGCTTACGTGGAGGTCCTCGATGCTCAGCGTGACGATTGAATAGATCTCCATGGTTTCTCCACGGGTCATCCTGTTCAAGCCATCTTCGATGCCCCATGTACATGATTTTCCCAGACCCGCCATCTTTCCTTGACGTTAGCTGCTGAGATGTTGTATCATCCATGCACCGCGTGCATCCGCAATATCCATGGCACACCTGGCCTGCCACATATCTATAACCGAGATAGTCCTGCACTGTCGTGATCAGCGCGGCTCTCATGTTGAAACACTCACCTTTTGCTGGCATCCCATGTCTTGGCCGGTGTTTTCCATAACGTGTCTAACTCCTCTTGAAGTAGCCCCAGATACAAATTAATATTATTTCCTAGTTGTTTCGGCCCTTGAATTAGCATGCTCATGTGAATGTACTTCGATTTCATGCACAACCAGGGGGGAGGTTGTACATCCATACAAACACGGGCCATGTACTATGGTTGGTGTTCTGGTTGCCAAACAGATTCATGCCATCGGTACACGCGCCGAGCACGATGTTCCTTGCATCACATTCAAAATGCCGATAGAAGCTGTTCAACGCTCTCCACTGGCTTCCATCCTTCACGTGTCTCAGCTTCGGATCATCTCCATCGTCGGGCTTCTTCCTCTCCGCGTGCCAGCACATTAGCTTTGCTTCCTTGGGATCTACAAAATACCTCTGGAGATGGGCAGTGATCGGTAAGTACCATACAACTTTCTGGGGACATTTCTTCCCGGCCTTCTTGTATCGAGAAGCATTGCACACCGGACAGCTTGTTTTTTCCGCGTGCTCCTTCCGATAAATTATGCAATTGTTGATGCATGCATGGTATCTAACGTGTGGCAGATCAAGAGGGCACACGATCTTCTTGGCCTCATCAACACTAGTAGGACATAGATTACCCGCGGGAAGAACATCCTTTAGGTACTTGAGATGCTCATCGAGGCTAGTGTCGGTCCATTTGTTTTTAGCCTTCGTCTTCAGGAGTTGGAGCGTGAAACTCAACCGGGTCACTCAGGATTGCAACCATCATACAATGGAGTGTTCGAGTCTACCACCAGTTGCTCCAGCTTAGCCTCCTCTCTAGAAGCAGCTCTCTCAGTACTCGTCTCCTTGCGCAGCAATGCTTGAACATGAGGGTCCCGCACAATTGAACTTAGTACCGACGAACTCTGCTGCATGGAGTCCATGTCGTTCTCTCCGCCGCCATGTCCGGCCCCTTCTCCTCCGCCATGTCCGGCCCCTTCTCCGCCGCCATGTCCGGCCTCTTCCCCGCCGCCATTATCGATCATCTCTTCGTCTTGCCCCGTGTCATCATTGCCTGCCCCGTCGGCATCCTCAACATCGTCATCCTCATCTTCAATTATCCACCGAGTATAGCCATCCATGAAACCAGTCATGAGCAGGTGCGCTTCGACACGACCATCGTCATGGGGGTCGAGCCAAACTATTCCTTTGCATTTTCGACACGGACATAAAACCTCTGTCCCGTTATTTTCTTTCATGTCCTGCACCGCCGACCGCAACCACCTGTCCACCATCGTTCCACTGACCATCGTCAACTCTGCACGGTAGTAATAAAAAAATTGATTATAAAAATGCATGCATGCATCAAAGTCATAAAAATTTTTGGCATGACCTTCCCTAAAAATAGGACATATATGGATCTAGAGTTTGCCCGGAATTCGCCGAAACGGAAATAAATCGACATTTCGGCAAAACATAGGCAAATCAAAAGCACAATTTGGCGGCGTCAACTCATGCCACACACAAAATTTCCACAAACATATCACACACACATAAACACATTTCCATTTTGCAAAAGCATGAAATTTTCATCACCTCTATCCCGATCGAGATCAAGCACACGGTGGAGATGATGTTGTAGGGAGATCAAAAGTGCACAAAGCTCTTCTTGACAAAGATAGATCTAGTTAGGGGCAAATAGGTCACTTAACTAAATCCTACATCTACCTAGCTACCTAATTTGGGAGGAGACAACTTGAACTAGTGGAGGGGGAAGGAAAAAGAGAAAGGAGATGCATTAATGAAGGTGGTGTAGTTATGTAGGAGTAAGAAGAGAGAGAAAGGTGGATAGAAGAGAGAGAGTAATGGGGGAGAAGTATTGAGAAGAAGAAGAAGAGTGAGAGTGGGAGCATGTGGTGGAGGTAGGGGGAAGGGAAGAGAGGAGAGGGGGAGGTAGGGGGAAGGGAAAAGAGGAGGAGGAGGGGAGGGATGGGTGGGGAAAGGTGTTGGGTTGGTGCGGGTTAGCAGTAGCGCGGGAGAGAAACGCGCTGCTGCTAAGTATTTAGCAGCAGCGTGCTTTGCGGTATGGCGCTACTGCTAACTGGGACAAAAAATTGTGGCAATTTGAAACTTACCAGCAGCGATCCCGAAAAAAGCGCGCTACTACTACATACTTAGCAGTAGCGCTGTTCTTGCGACCGCGCTACTGCTACTTAGAGTTAGGTGAACACCGTTGGTCGATATTTGTAGCAGCGCATTTCTGGACGAGCGCGCTACTGCTAAATCCTTCTCAGCAGCGAGTTTACGTAACACGCGCTACAACTACTTAGCAGCAGCGCCCCATTTTGAACCGCGCTGCTACTAAGATTCTGTGTATAGGCTTTTCCCTAGTAGTGTTTCCTCACTAGGACAATGCTCTAATAATGAAGATCATCACACTTTTATGGATTTACAACTCAAAGCTAGAACAAAATATGACTCTATATGAATGCCTCCAGCGGTGTACCGGGATATGCAATGAATCAAGAGCGACATGTATGAAAATTATGAAGGTGGCCTTGCCACAAATACAATGTCAACTACATGATCATGCAAAAAGCAATATGACAAAAGTAATGTGTGTCATATGAACGGAACAGTGGAAAGTTGCATGGCAATATATCTCGGAATGGCTATGGAAATGCCATAATAGGTAGGTATGGTGGCTGTTTTGAGGAAGGTATATGGTGGGTGTATGGTACCGGCGAAAGTTGCGCGGTACAGGAGAGGCTAGCAATAGTGGAAGGGTGAAAGACTGCGTATAATCCATGGACTCAACATTAATCAAAAGAACTCATATACTTGTTGCAAAAATTTAGAAGTCATCAAAAACCAAAGTACTACGCGCATGCTCCTAGGGGGATAGATTGGTAGGAAAAGACCATCGCTCGTCCCCGACCGCCACTCATAAGGAATACATTCAATAAATAAAATTGTGCTCCAACTTCATCACAAAGCGGTTCACCATACGTGCATGTTACAGGAATCACAAGCTTCAACACAAACATTCTTTAAATTCATAATCACCCAACTAGCATGACTTTAGTATCACTACCTTCATATCTCAAAACAATTATCAAGCATCAAATTGATCATATCATCCAATTCACTTTCTATGATAGTTTTTATTATACCCAACTTGGATGCTCATCATTCTAGGACCAACTTTATGATAATAGCAAATACCATGCTGTTATAAAAGACTCTCAAAATAATATAAGTGAATCATGAGAGACTAGCAATTTCTTCAAAATTAAAACACCACCGTGCTCTAAAAGATATAAGTGAAGCACTAGAGCAAAAACTATCAAGCTCAAAAGATATAAGTGAAGCACATAGAGTATTCTAGCAAATTCTAATCAAATAGGCTTCTCCCAAAAGGTGTGTACAACAAGGATGATTGTGGTAAACTAAAAAGCAAATACTAATATAATACACGACGCTCCAAGCAAAACACATATCATGTAGCGAATAAAAATATAGCTCCAAGTAAAGTTACCAATGAACGAAGACGAAAGAGGGGATGCCTTCCCGGGGCATCCCCAAGCTTATGCTTTTGGCTATTCTTGAATATCTTGGGGTGCCATGGGCATCCCCAAGCTTAGGCTCTTGCCACTCCTTATTCCATAGTCCATAAAAGCTTTACCCAAAACATGAATACTTCACAACACAAAACTCAACAGGAAATCTTATAAGCTCCGTTAGTGAAAGAAAACAAAACCACCACATAAGGTACTGCAATGAACTCATTATTTATTTATATTGGTGTTAAACCTACTGTATTCCAACTTCTTTATGGTTTATAAACTAATTTACTAGCCATAGATGCATTGAAATAAGAAAACAACACACGAAAAACAGAATCTGTCAAAAACAGAACAGTCTGTAGCAATCTATAACTAACGCAAACTTCTGGAACTCTAAAAATCCTACGAAAATAGGAAGTCCTGGACAATTTGTCTATTGAACAGCAGCAAAAATAATGAACGCAAAAGCATGTTCCTGTGAATTAACAAAATTATATTCGTGCGTGCAAAGTTTGTGTTTTTCAGCAGAATCAAATCAACTATCATCGTAGGTTATCCTATAGGTTCTACTTGGCACAAACACTAACTAAAAGATAAAAACAAATCTATCCAGAAGGTAGATGCAAGATTTATTACTAAACAGGAGCAAAAACAAAAAACATAAAGAAAATTGTGTTGCCTCCCAACTAGCGCTATTGTTTAATGCCCCTAGCTAGGCATAAAAGCAAAGATAGATCTAAGTGGTGCCGTAATAATAAGATAGATCTTGAAAGCTCATCTCATATTCTCTACGTTCGGCAGCAGGTTTCCTTTGAGGCAAGCAAAAGTAATCAAAAGGGCAAAATTTAGTTGGACAAAGATCCCCAAGATCAATCACAGGAGGAACGGGTTCCTCTCTTGGCCCTTCATAGTGCACAACTATTTCATCACTAAAAGCATTCTTTTGGCAAAATCTTGTGAGCCTATACTCAAGAGAGTATCCTAGCTCATTGTTTCTAAGGGCAAAATCATTATTAAGCTTGTTAATGCAATCAACCAAGACATTGGTAGGAACCTTTTTTCTAAGGTTTTCATTAAAAGCAACATAGTCCGAAGATTGAAAACGTCTAAATTCCTCTTGATCATAGAGGATCGCCTCTATGGGCGGATGACCGGCATCCACCCTATAGTGCGCAAAGATTTCTTTGGCCTCTCTTATGATAAATCTAAACTCATGAGCCAAAAAGATAGTAACAGCACGCTTAACAGAAGAATGCTCACTATTAGAGAATTCTAGGAAAATTCTTTGTATGCAAGGATGCATATGCATAAATTGTCTTTCAAGTTCAACTACAAGCATAGAGACAGCATCCGCAAGACTACTAGTTCTATGAAGAATAGAACAACCCATCGAAGGTAAAGCACCGACACAAGTAAAGAAATCTTGAATAACACCTTTGCCAATGATGTTACCGCTACCGATTCGAAACTTTTTAGTATGCAAGATAGGGGGTTCATCGGCCGGAGCCTCGGGATTTTCTGTGTTACCATTGTTGTCCATATCGACGATAATCTCCCCAATTTCAGACATAGAGGCAAACAAAAGCAAGGCGGAAGAAGGCAAGCGAAAGAGAGAGGAGGAGATTGGGAAAGAGAGGGCGAATAAAACGGCAAGGGTGAAGTGGGGGAAAGGAAAACGAGAGGCAAATGGCAAATAATGTAAATGCGAGGGAGATGGGTTCCTGATGGGTACGTGGTATGTCTTGACTTGAGAGAAGACCTCCCCGGCAACGGCGCTAGAAATCCTTCTTGCTACATCTTGAGCTTGCGTTGGTTTTCCTCGAAGAGGAGAGGGTGATGCAGCAAAGTGTAGCGAGTATTTCCCTCGGTTTTGAGAACCAAGGTATCAATCCAGTAGGAGGCTCCTCAAAAGTCCGATGCACCTACACAAACAAACTGAGAACTCGCAACCAACGTAATAAAGGGGTTGTCAATCCCTTCACGGCCACTTGCGAAAGTGAGATCTAATAAAGATAGTATGATAAGATAAATATATTTTTGGTTTTTTTGATATAGATGCAAAAAGTAAAGATGCAAATAAAGTAGATTGAAAGCAAATATGATAAGAGATAGACCCGGGGGACATAGGTTTCACTAGAGGCTTCTCTCAAGATAGCATAAGTATTATGGTGGGTGAACAAATTACTGTCGAGCAATTGATAGAAAATCGCATAGTTATGAGATTATCTAGGCATGATCATGTATATAGGCATCACGTCCATAACAAGTAGACCGACTCCTGCCCGCATCTACTACTATTACTCCACACATCGACTGCTATCCAGCATGCATCTAGTGTATTAAGTTCATAAGAACAAAGCAACGCATTAAGAAAGATGACATGATGTAGAGGGATAAACACATGCAATATCGTATAAACCCCATCTTGTTATCCTTGATGCCAACAATACAATACGTGTCTTGCAACCCTTTCTGTCACTCGGTGAGAACACCACCAGATTGAACCCAAAGCTAAACACTTCTCTCATGGCAAGAAAGATCAATCTAGTAGGCCAAACCAAACTGATAATTTGAAGAGACTTGCAAAGATAACTCAATCATACATAAAGAATTCAGAGAAGATTCAAATATTATTCATAGATAAACTTGATCATAAACCCACAATTCATAGGATCTTGACAAACACACCGCAAAAACAGATTACATCGAATAGATCTCCACAAGAGAGGGGGAGAACATTGTATTGAGATCCAAAAAGAGAGAAGAAGCCATCTAGCTAATAACTATGGACACGTAGGTCTGTGATAAACTACTCACAACTCATCGGAGGGGCAAGGATGTTGATGTAGAGGCCCTCCCTGGTTGCTTCCCCCTCCGGTAGAGTGCCAGCAAGGGATCCAAGATGGGATCTCGCGGATACAGAAGGTTACGGCGGTGGAAATTATGTTTTGGGGTGCTCCTGGATGTTTTTGGGGTACGTAGACATATATAGGAGGAAGAAGTACGTCGGTGGACGCCCGAGGGGCCCACAAGACACGGGGCGCGCCCTACAGGGGGCGCCCTTCTATCTCGTGGGGCCCTCGGAGCTTTCTTGACTTGCACTCCAGGCTCTCCGGATCAGATTTGCTCCAAAAATAACGCTCCCGAAGGTTTCATTCTGTTTGGATTCCGTTTGATATTCCTTTTCTTCGAAATACTGAAATAGGCAAAAAAACAGCAATACGGGCTGGGCCTCCGGTTAGTAGGTTAGTCCCAAAAATGATATAAATGTGTAAAATAAAGCCCATAAACATCCAAAAGAGGTAATATAATAGCATGGAACAATAAAAAATTATAGATACGTTGGAGACGTATCAATCGCCCCGCCCCCCACCTTCTTCCCGGCGCCGCCCCGCCCCCACCTTCTTCCATCACCGCCCCACCCCCCACCTTCTTCCTGGTGCCGCCCCTGCTTCCACCTCCCGGCGACGCATCGCCCCCACCTTCTGGCCACGCACCGCCCAACACCTCCTAATCGACGGCCGCCCCTACTCCGCCTGGCCAAGCGCCACCGCGCCACCGACCTGCTCACTGGCGAGGCCCTCCTCCCCCACTACCGCCATGGCCATTCATGCCCCTCCCCTCCCCCTCTCTCTTCCCAATGACGACGACCTCCACAGCTAGGCCCGCTGCTCGTCGACGGCCAGATCCGAGACATACTCTGATTCTTCACCGACCCACCTCCTCCCTTCTCTTGGCCTCACGATCCCTGTCGCCCTCCTGGTCGCAGCATCCAACCAATTCTCGCGAGGCATCTAACAGCCGGACGCAGTGACCTTGAACTGCCAAGCATCTTCACTTGAATGGCTATGGCCTCTTCTAACATGTGCACTCTGCTGCTCTCCTCTGCTTTCTCTCTCGCACGGGTGCTGCTCTACTCCTCTCAAATCTCACTTCTGATGTTGCTGCTCCTCTCGAATCTCACTCCTCCTGCTGCACTACACTTGTAATTGCTGATGCTACTTCATCTCTACCTGACAAAGACCATCGTGGTGATGGTGTTTCGATTCCCTTTACCTTTACCAGTACTAATTGGTCATTGGCATCAGGGAAGAACGCTTCCCCACGCTGGTACAAGCTTTTTAATGTGTGCTTTTTGTTACAGCAAAAGCTGAACGGGTCACAAGACGAACATAGTTGTTGTTAAACGCCAAACTGGTGCCTGGGAATTGAGGCAATTGATGCACTGGTTTGTGCTTTGCTCATTCCATTGTTTCATGTCTGCTGTTGTTGATTGAGAAGTGTGAAAAATTTTCACTGCACTTTCCTTTGTAGGGAGAAGGACACAATGAACCACTGTAAAAGAATTCTAAATTATTGTCTGTTAAGCACTGCACAAGATTCTGCATCTTGGAAATGGCTAGTCATTACCATGCACCTTAGCAAAGAACAGTAGACGATATGACATGTCAAAAGGATGCGTTGAAGTGGTTGGTGCTGCTCTCTTGAAAGATGATTCATGCCTACCTCCTCCCGCTGGTGGGGCTCTATAGCTGCAGCGCCCCGACTATTCACAACCGCCACCCTGGGTCATTCAGCAACACAACGTTAAGCCGTTCTACGCTTCAGCTCGGGAGGTGCCCGCTTTTCCCCACCTCCCCCCGTATGTTCATTTCCTTCTCTTGGCTATATTCAGTTCAACATCTCGTGATTCTTCAGCTTGCCTTAGTCGGCATTTTGAGTTCGTCTTGCAGGTGGTGTAGCTCCCCTTCAGTTCATCTTGCAGGTGTGTTTTTGGGCAGTACAAATACATCACTATAGTTAGTACATATGTGGTAGCTTGTGATGTATACTACACAACCTTCTTCTTGTAGACGTTGTTGGGCCTGCAAGTGCACAGGTTTGTAGGACAGTAGCAAATTTCCCTCAAGTGGATGACCTAAGGTTTATCAATCCTAGAAGGCGTAGGATGAAGATGGTCTCTCTCAAACAACCCTGCAACCAAATAACAAAGAGTCTCTTGTGTCCCCAACACACCCAATACAATGGTAGATTGTATAGGTGCACTAGTTCGGCGAAGAGATGGTGATACAAGTGCAATATGGATAGTAGATATAGGTTTTTGTAATCTGAAAATATAAAAACAGCAAGGTAACTAAGGAAAAAAGTGAGCGTGAACGGTATTGCAATGATAGGAAACAAGGCCTAGGGTTCATACTTTCACTAGTGCAAGTTCTCTCAACAATAATAACATAGATAGATCATATAACAATCCCTCAACATGCAACAAAGAGTCACTCCAAAGCCACTAATAGCGGAGAACAAACGTAGAGATTATGGTAGGGTACGAAACCACCTCAAAGTTATTCTTTCGGATCAATCTATAAAAGAGTTCATACTAGAATAACACCTAAAGACACAAATCAACCAAAACCCTAATGTCACCTAGACACTCCATTGCCACCTCAAGTATTCGTGGGCATGATTATACGATATGCATAACACAATCTCAGATTCATCCAACCAACACAAAGTACTTCAAAGAGTGCCCCAAAGTTTCTACCAGAGAGTCAAGAACGTGTGCGAACCCCTATGCGTAGGTTCATGGCGGAACCCGCAAGTTGGTCACCAAAACATACATCAAGAGGCACGTGATATCCCATTGTCACCACAGATAAGCACGGCAAGACATACATCAAGTGTTCTCAAAGTAAAGACTCAATCCGATAAGATAACTTCAAAGGGGAAACTCAATTCATCACAAGAGAGTAGAGGGGGAGAAACATCATAAGATCCAACTACAATAGCAAAGCTCGGGATACATCAAGATCGTGCCATAGAGGGAACACGAGAGAGAACATGAGAAAGAGAGATCAAACACATAGCTACTGGTACATACCTTCAGCCCCGAGGGTGAACTACTCCCTCCTTGTCATGGAGAGCACCAGGATGATGAAGATGGCCACCGGTGATGGATTCCCCCTTCGGCAGGGTGCCGGAATGGGCTCCCGAGAGGTTTTTGGTGGCTACAGAGGCTTGCGGCAGCGGAAGTCCCGATCTATCTTGATATTCGATGGTTTTAGGGTACGTAGGTATATATAGGCGAAAGAAGTCGGTCGGGAGGTGCTCGAGGGGGCCACGAGACAGGGGGCCGCGCCCTATAGGGGGGCGTGCTCCCCTATCTCCTGGGCTCCTCGAGGACCTTCTGGCTTGGACTCCAAGTCTCCAGGATGATAATCTTCCAAAAAATCAGAATGCCGAAGGTTTCATTCCATTTGGACTCCGTTTGATATTCCTTTTCTTCGAAATACTGAAATAGGCAATAAAACAGCAATATGGGCTAGGCCTCCGGTTAGTAGGTTAGTCCCAAAAATGATATAAATATGTATAATAAAGCCCATAAACATCCAAAAGGGGTAATATAATAGCATGGAACAATAAAAAATTATAGATACGTTGGAGACGTATCAAGCATCCCCAAGCTTAATTCCTGCTCGTCCCCGAGTAGGTAAATGATAAAAATAGAATTTTTGATGTGGAATGCTACCTAGCATAATTTATAATGTAATTTTATTTATTGTGGCATGAATGTTCAGATCCAAATGATTCAAAATAAAAGTTCATATTGATAATAGAAATAGTAGCACTTCAAGGATACTAATCAAAGTAATCATGTCTTCTCAAAATAGCATGGCCAAAGAAAGTTATCCCTACAAAATCATATAGTCTGGCTATTGCTCTATCTTCATCACACAAAGTATTTAATCATGCACAACCCCGATGACAAGCCAAGCAATTGTTTCATACTTTAATAATCTCAAACTTTTTCAACTTTCACGCAAAACATGAGCGTGAGCCATGGACATAGCACTATATGTGGAATAGAATGGTGGTTGTGGAGAAGACAAAAAGGAGAAGATAGTCTCACATCAACTAGGCGTATCAACGGGCTATGGAGATGCCCATAAATAGCTATCAATGTGAGTGAGTAGGGATTGCCATGCAACGGATGCACTACAACTATAAATATATCAAAGCTCAACAAAAGAAACTAAGTGGGTGTGCATCCAACTTGCTTGCTCACGAAGACCTAGGGCACTTTTGAGGAAGCCCATCATTGGAATATACAAGCCAAGTTCTATAATGAAAAATTCCCACTAGTATATGAAAGTGACAACATATGAGACTCTCTAACATGAAGATCATGGTGCTATTTTTGAAGCACAAGTGTGGAAAAAGAGATAGTAGCATTGTCCCTTCTCTCTTTTTCTCTCATTTTTTTTTCTTTTTGGCCTTTCTTTTTTTTCTTTTTGGCCTTTCTCTTTATTTATTTTTTTCTCTTTTTTTTATTTTTGTAAAGTCCGAAGTCTCATCCCGACTTGTGGGGGAATCATAGTCTTCATCATCCTTTCCTCACTAGGACAATGCTCTAATAATGAAGATCATCACACTTTTATGGATTTACAACTCGAAGCTAGAACAAGATATGACTCTATATGAATGCCTCCGGCGGTGTACCGGGATATGCAATGAATCAAGAGCGACATGTATGAAGATAATGAAGGTAGCCTTGCCACAAATACAATGCCAACTACATGATCATGCAAAAAGCAATATGACAAAAGTAATGCGTGTTATATGAAAGGAACGGTGGAAAGTTGCATGGCAATATATCTCGGAATGGCTATGGAAATGCCATAATAGGTAGGTATGGTGGCTGTTTTGAGGAAGGTAAATGGTGGGTGTATGGTACCGGCGAAAGTTGCACGATACAAGAGAGGCTAGCAATAGTGGAAGGGTGAAAGAGTGCGTATAATCCATGGACTCAACATTAATCAAAAAACTCATATACTTGTTGCAAAAATTTAGAAGTTATCAAAAACCAAAGCACTACGTACATGCTCCTAGGGAGATATATTAGTAGGAAAAGACCATCGCTCGTCCCCGACCGCCACTCATAAGGAAGACAATCAATAAATAAAATTGTGCTCCAACTTCATCACAAAGCGGTTCACCATACGTGCATGCTACGGGAATCACAACCCTCAACACAAGTATTTTTCATGATCACCTCAACTAGCATGACTCTAATATCACTACCTCCATATCTCAAAACAATTTTCAAGCATCAAATTGATCATAGCATCCAATTCACTTTCTATGATAGTTTTTATTATACCCAACTTGGATGCCTACCATTCTAGGACCAACTTTGTAACCATAGCAAATACCATGCTGTTATAAAAGACTCAAAATAATATAAGTGAAGCATGAGAGAATAGCAATTTCTACAAAATATAACCAGCGCCGTGCTCTAAAAGATATAAGTGAAGCACTAGAGCAAACGACAAACTACTCCAAAACGATATAAGTGAAGATCAATGAGTAGCTAAATAATTATGCAACTATGCGAAGACTCTCTCATTAAAGAATTTCAGATCGTGGTATTGTATTCAAACAGAAAGCAAAATAAAACAAAAATGACATTGCAAGGATAGCACAACTCATGTGAAGAAGCAAAAACTTAGGCTCAACCGATAGTAACCGATAGTGGTTGAAGAAGAAAGGTGGGATGCCTACCGGGGCATCCCCAAGCTTAGATGCTTGAGACTTCTTGGAATATTATCTTGGGGTGCCTTGGGC
Organism: Triticum timopheevii; assembly: GCA_963921465.1. NCBI lineage: Eukaryota > Viridiplantae > Streptophyta > Magnoliopsida > Poales > Poaceae > Triticum > Triticum timopheevii. Next base: position 356,227,665 of record OY997264.1, read on the forward strand.
ATTCCCAAGCTTGAACTTTTGTGTCTCCTTAATTCCTCTCATATCATGGTTTCTCTTTTTCTCAAAAGCTTCATTCACAATAAACTCAACAAGAACTCAAAAAAAAAAACTCATGAGATAGGTTAGTATATACCAATGCAAAACCTTATCATTTTCTACTGTAAAAAATCACTAAAATTATTATTAAACATTGAATACTAAATGCCTCTGTATATTTAATACCCCTATCCTCAAATAGAATCATTAAACAAGCAAACATATGCAAACAATGCAAACATAACAGCAATCTGTCAAAACAGTACAGTCTGTAAAGAATGCAAGATTCATCATACTTCCCTAACTCCAAAAATTATGAAATAAAATTACCACTGTAGTAAATTTATCAGAGCTCATTATGCAAAAAGTTTCAACATTATACTATTCTCTTACTTTTCTAGGGAATTTTTGCAACAGCGGTAAACTTTCTGTTTTCAAACAGCAACATGTATACTAGCAAAATAAGCATGGCAAAGGCTATCCTAGACTTTTTTATTGAAACTACAGATGAAAAACATTATTATAAATAACATCAAGCAAATACTAACAAGATAAAATGACACTCCAAGCAAAACACATATCATGTGGTGAATAAAAATATAGCTCCAAGTAAAGTTGCCGATGAACGAAGACAAAAGAGGGGATGCCTTCCGGGGCATCCCCAAGGTTAGGCTTTTGGTTGTCCTTGAATATTACCTTGGGTTGCCAAGGAATCCCCAATCTTAGGCTCTTGCCACTCCTTATTCCATAGTCCATCGAATCCTTACCCAAAACTTGAAAACTCCACAACACAAAACTCAACAGAAAACTCGTAAGCCCCGTTAGTATAAGAAAATAAAACCACCATTTAGGTACTGTAATGAACTCATTCTAAATTCATATTGATGTAATATCTACTGTATTCCAACTTATCTATGGTTCATACCCTCTGATACTACTCATAGATTCATCAAAATAAGCAAACAACACATAGAAAACAGAATCTGTCAAAAACAGAACAGTCTGTAGTAATCTGTATCAAACGTATACTTCTGGAACTCCAAATATTCTACCAAATTAGGAAGTCCTAAGAAATTAGTTCACCAATCCAGATCAAAACGAATCAGATCAATAGCATGTTTCTGTGAATTAACAAAACTAATTTACTGGGTGCAAAAGTTTCTGATTTTCAGCAGGATCAACACAACTATCACCAAAAGCCATCCTAAAGGTCTTACTTGGCACTTTATTGAAACAAAAGCTATAAAACATTATTAGTACAGTAGCATAATCATGTGAACACACAAAAACAGTAAGGATAAGTATTGGGTTGTCTCCCAATGAGCGCTTTTCTTTAATGCCTTTCTAGCTAGGCATGATGATGACAATGATGCTCACATAAAAGATAAGAATTGAAACATAACAGGAGCATCATGAAGCATATGACTATCACATTTAATTCTAACCCACTTCCTATGCATACGGATGTTGTGAGCAAACAGCTTATGGGAACAATAATCAACAAGCATAGGAAGGTAAAACAAGCATAGCTTCAAAAATTTAAGCACATAGAGAGGAAACTTGACATTATTGCAATTCCTACAAGAATATATTCCTCCCTCATAATAATTTTCAGTAGCATCATGAATGAATTCAACAATATAACCAGCACCTAAAGCATTCTTTTCATGATCTACAAGCATAGAAAATTTACTATTCTTTACATAAGCAAAATTCTTCTCATGAATAGTACTGGGAGCAAACTCAGCAAAATAATTATCATGTGAGTCATAATCCAATTGAAAACTAAAATCATGATGACAAGTTTCATGGTTATCATTATTCTTAATAGCATACAAGTCATCACAATAATCATCATAGATAGTAAATTTGTTCTCATAATTAATTGGAACCTCTTCCAAAATAGTGGAATCATCACTAAATAAAGTTTACACTCTTCCAAACCCACTTTCATCAATATAATCATCATAAATAGGAGGCATGCTTTCATCATAATAAATTTTCTCATCAAAACTTGGGGGACAAAAAAATATCATATTCATCAAACATAGCTTCCCCAAGCTTGTGGCTTTGCATATCATTAGCATCATGGATATTCAAGGAATTCATACTAACAACATTGCAATCATGCTCATCATATAAAGATTTAGTATCAAACATTTTAATGCATTCTTCTTCTAGCACTTGAGCACAATTTTCCTTTCCATCATACTCACGAAAGATATTAAAAAGATGAAGCGTATGAGACAAACTTAACTCCTTTTTTTGTAATTTTCTTTTATAAACTAAACTAGTGATAAAACAAGAAACAAAAAGATTCGATTGCAAGATCTAAAGATATACCTTCAAGCACTCACCTCCCCGGCAACGGCGCCAGAAAAGAGTTTAGTTGACGGGGTGTGAGTGAGTGCCCTTTACCTAGCCTCCCCGGCAATGGCGCCAGAAAAGAGCTTGATGTATACTACAAAACCTTCTTCTTGTAGACGTTGTTGGGCTTGCAAGTGCACAGGTTTGTAGGACAGTAGCAAATTTCCCTCAAGTGGATGACCTAAGGTTTATCAATCCATAGGAGGCGTAGGATGAAGATGGTCTCTCTCAAACAACCCTGCAACCAAATAACAAAGAGTCTCTTGTGTCCCCAACACACCCAATACAATGGTAGATTGTATAGGTGCACTAGTTCGGCGAAGAGATGGTGATACAAGTGCAATATGGATAGTAGATATAGGTTTTTGTAATCTGAAAATATAAAAACAGCAAGGTAACTAAGGAAAAAAAGTGAGCGTAAACAGTATTGCAATGATAGGAAACAAGGCCTAGGGTTCATACTTTCACTAATGCAAGTTCTCTCAACAATAATAACATAGATAGATCATATAACAATCCCTCAACATGCAACAAAGAGTCACTCCAAAGCCACTAATAGCGGAGAACAAACGTAGAGATTATGGTAGGGTACGAAACCACCTCAAAGTTATTATTTCGGATCAATCTATAAAAGAGTTCGTACTAGAATAACACCTTAAGACACAAATCAACCAAAACCCTAATGTCACCTAGATACTCCATTGTCACCTCAAGTATCCGTGGGCATGATTATACGATATGCATAACACAATCTCAGATTCATCCAACCAACAAAAACTACTTCAAAGAGTGCCCTAAAGTTTCTGCCGGAGAGTCAAGAACGTGTGCCAACCCCTATGCGTAGGTTCATGGCTGAACCCGCAAGTTGGTCACCAAAACATACATCAAGAGGCACGTGATATCGCATTGTCACCACAGTTAAGCACGGCAAGACATACATCAAGTATTCTCAAAGTAAAGACTCAATCCGATAAGATAACTTCAAAGGGGAAACTCAATTCTTCACAAGAGAGTAGAGGGGGAGAAACATCATAAGATCCAACTACAATAGCAAAGCTCGGGATACATCAAGATCGTGCCATAGAGGGAACACGAGAGAGAACACGAGAAAGAGAGGTCAAACACATAGCTACTGGTACATACCCTTAGCCCCGAGGGTGAACTACTCCCTCCTCGTCGTGGAGAGCGCCGGGATGATGAAGATGGCCACCGGTGATGGATTCCCCCTCCGGCAGGGTGCCGGAACGGGCTCCCGAGAGGTTTTTGGTGGCTACAGAGGCTTGCGGCGGCGGAACTCCCGATCTATCTTGATATTCGATGGTTTTAGGGTACGTAGGTATATATAGGCGATAGAAGTCGGTCGGGATGTGCTCGAAGGGGCCACAAGACAGGGGGCCGCGCCTTGTAGGGGGGCGGTGCGCCCCTATCTCCTGGGCTCCTCGAGGACCTTCTGGCTTGGACTCCAAGTCTCCAGGATGATAATCTTCCAAAAAATCACAATGCCGAAGGTTTCATTCCGTTTGGCCTCTGTTTGATATTCCTTTTCTTTGAAATACTGAAACAGGCAATAAAACAGCAATATGGGCTGGGCCTCCGGTTAGTAGGTTAGTCCCAAAAATGATATAAATATGTATAATAAAGCCCATAAACATCCAAAAGGGGTAATATAATAGCATGGAACAATCAAAAATTATAGATACATTGGAGACGTATCAGCTTGCGGTGTACTAAAAAGACAAACTGCTTAGGATTACTATAATGAAATAATAATAAAATTTGAGTCCTTCAGGATCCTCTAGTTCTGGATATCCACCACCATCCCCGTCAGCCCCTATTTGTTCACTGTACGGAGGATCCCTGCTCATCGCTCGACTGACCTCTATTTGTTCTAGTTTCTGAAGAAATTACAAATCAAGTTTAGTTTGATGATGGCTGTTAAGGATTACATCTGTGTGCTTTGATTGATTTGTTTTCCGAATCTTGACTTGCTAAAATGAACCTATTCTGTTTTCAATCAATTGATGGAGTGCAGGAAATCCAAAAACTATCTTACTGTTTACTCCATCAATTCATATAAGTTCAGCTATTTTATTGCTAAATAAGTTCAGCTATTTTATCAAAAATAGGGGGCTATAAGATGTTGACTGTCATTGCCTTCCAAAAACCTGGCGTTGGTGTCGAACTATTCACAGTGAGTTTTAGTCCATAGGTTGCTCGTGATCCTCGCTCCTTTAGCTCCACTTCGTCGGCGCCGTCAGTCCACAGGAGTAGGGGCGGCATGCCCATCAACAAACAAGAACAGAAGGTATGTGCTTGGAAAACTTGAAATTATATACACATTTGGGCAACAGAAAGTTGTAGCTTCTTTCAAAGTTCAAAATGAAAGATATTCAGTTCAACTTGTTCTAGCAAAACATGTGCTTTTACCTGTTTCATTCCTGCATGTATGTATCAGTTCAATATTTTGAGATGGCTCTATTTAGATTACTTCCAACTCTGAAGCTTTACATGCATATTTGGGGATGGGATTTTCAGGTAGTACTAGTTTGGAACTTTATCTTCCAAAGCCCAGTCGTGTTTATACCCAAAGCCAAATCCAAGACCGCGGGCGCAAACGTCACCGCAAAAAATGAGCCATGGGTACTGGCTTCCCAAGTGGACCAATGCTTCTTCATTACCGACCCGCCAAAGCCCAGTCGTGTTGTTGTGAGGAGAGGCAAAAGGAAGATCATCGGAATGGATGGAGTAGCCAATGAGCAAGACTTCGAAAAGTACGGCGACCCGAAGATCGAACATGACGACGATGATGAAGTAGCAGCACACACCACAAGAAGAAGCAGGACCACCCTACCTAAAGGACGTCCGTTCCACAGAAGAACTCCATTTGCGAAAAAGAAGGGCAAGAAGATTGTGAACAGATAGCTAGCTAAGATCGATTGTATTTAAATCGTAGTCTTCATTTCTCGATTGTATTTCATGGGCACTTTTTGAATTCATGAGGACACTTGATCTCGATCCCCCTCCATCTCGATCTCGATTCCCCCTCCATCTCGATCTCGATCCCTGCACCCTCCCCCGCTCCACCGCCGCCGCCGATGATATTTTCAAGTTAGAAATTTGAACATATTTTTAAAAAAATTATTACTACTTTTATAAAAAATATTACTGTTATGATTTAAACAAGTTTGAACATATTTAAACACAAATAAATATAAAAAACAGCATTTAACATGCATAAAAAATATTGGGGAGCCTGGGAATCGAACCCAGGACCTCCTGGTGTGTGTGCTGCGTGCTGACCAGTCGGGCTAGTGGGTGGGTTCTATTGTAGATAGGGATAGGTTGTAGATATGGTTAGTGGGCTAGATTAAAACAAAATTCTAATGGCGCACCGAGGGGTGGTGCGCCATTAGAATAGTCATACTTATGGCGCACGACTGGACGGTGTGCCATTAGAACCCTCCCCCTAGCTATCCTCTCTCCCTCTCGCCAGATCCCCTTTGACCCTCTCTCCCTCGCCACCAGATCCACCCGTGCGCTGCCCCGACCCACGCAGCCGCCGCCCCCACGCCTCCGTCTCCATCGCTGCCCCCAGTCAGCCCCTGCCCTGCCCCCCATCGCCGTCCGCTCCCAATCCACCCCCTCCCTCGCCTTCACCACACCCACCCACCCCCTCCCTCGCCTTCCCAGCCCCCGAGCTCCACCGTGCGAGGCGACAGGCAAGGCGGCGGGTAGAATCTGCTTCAACACCGGGCCGGCGAGCCGCGGAACCAGGGCGCGATGGCGCTCGACCCCTCCACCCCCTCCACCTCTTCTTCCTCGGGTCGCCACTGTCTTCCTCAACTTCGGCCACCTCTGTTGCTACTAAGCTGTCGCAGGGCCTCCTTGCGCCTCCCCGGTGAGCTCCGCCTCCTCTCCCCTCTTCCTTCTCGCGTGCCAAGAAATGCATAGCAATTATTTGCTTCACTTAGTCATTGATGGTCATTCAGTATGAAATTACAACCTGCAAGTATTGGTTGGAATGTGTAACTACAATTTACAGGGGAAATGTTTGTAGTTAAGTTATGTGGTTGGAAAGATCATGTGTCATTAGAAACTTGGAATCTAAAAACATTGCGATCCTCACCATAAGGATGATTATATCTTCCATGCCTGAATAGCTCTGCCTAAATAATAAATATATAAAGGTAAAACTGAACCATGCTCAGCGATGAGTGATGTCAACTGACAACCAAAGCAAACTTGTTCATCATTACAAAAGAAAACTTGTTCAACATAACAAAAGGAAACTTGTTCAACATAACAAAAGCAAACTTGTTCAACCACATAACTACAAACTGAGACATAGTAGTAGGGGTCATCCCAATACCATAAACAACTCAATATCCCCAGTAGTAGGGGTCATCCCAATGATCCTCCGCCTCTTGCCAGAGCTCCAAACCTTCTTTGGTGATTTTGATTTTCTTCCATGCCTCGTAGGTGACGTACGCATCTTTCGCGGCGTACTCGATGAGCTTATTTGGCAGTGGGCTGTCCCCCCATATTAGGTGGTCCGATTTCCTGTCGATCTTCTGCTTCATTTCCTTGTAGGATGGGTGGATGAGGCTGCCTGCAAACTCAGCCAAAGACTGCCACTTCTTTCCATTGTTTGGAACTCTCCATTTGCGCTGCAAGTCGACGTACTTGTCGGGGTTGATCTCTAAACCAGACAACTTCAGCTTCTCCTTGTCGCCTCCAATGCAGAAGCCAACAAAGGTGTATAGCTTCTTCTCCTGCAGGAGCGGGCGGAGTTCCTTGGGCCTGCATCAAATTAATCTGGTGCATCAAATTCATCTACTTCAAAAACTTCAGAAACTACAGAATTAAAATGGGTTCAGTTGAAGCAAAATTCAGTTAAAATAGCATCTTCAGTTCTGACCAAAATTCAGTTAAAACAGTATGATCACAACAACTACTAAATGATCACAACAACTACAAGACAACATTCTGTATGATCAAAACAACAAGCATAACATCTCAATGATGTATTTTTTTTGCAATCTTTTGCATTACAAGACAACATTCATAATAGCTACTAAATGATCACAAAAACTTCTAGACAACATTTTGTATGATCACCAAAAAACTACTAATTAGACAGAAACTTCATAACTTCAGAACTAGTATTGCATCTACTTCAGAACTTCAGAACTATTGCATCTACTTCAGAAACTTCAGAAACTTCAGAAACTTCAGAAACCACTAATTAAAACGAAACTTCAGAACTTCAGAAACTTCAGAACTTCAGAACTAGTATTGCATCTACTTCAGAACTTCATAACTATTGCATCTACCTCAGAAACTACTAATTAGATAGAAACTTCAGAACTAGATGTTTTTACCATTTGGTTGCCGCGGTGATGTGGTATACCTGGACGGGATCCTCCATGCATAACTGCAGAACTGCAGCAATTTGCGGAGGTTTGTCTTCCCTGGTATACTCGACATCAACGCCGATATTCCAAGGAAGCATGCCGCCGAGCCTCCTCCTCATCTTGCAGATCATCTTGTCGGCTTCGTCTGGATTGCTGGTGCATACGACATCCAGCGGTTCCTTCAGGTGGATATCAACCTTGAGCGGCATGGTGTAGTCCCGCTTCTGCCCGGGGACCGGAACGTCGTTGTCGACCACCAGCGGCTCCTTGCCAGACGCCTCACCACAGTGATGCTTGGCAGACGGAGGGGAGTTGCTCCATGATGCCTCCGCCATTCTCTTGGCAGACGGAGGGGAGTTGCTCCACGATTCCTCCGCCATTGCCCTCCTGGCTAGCGATGGTGGAGGCAGAGGGGAGCTTCTTGATGCTGGAGGCAGAGGGAGGTAGAGGGAGGAAGATGGAGCGGCAATGGAATGAGGAGGGGGGCAGAGGGAGGAAGATGGAGCGGCAATGGAATAGGAGGGGAGTTACCTGGACGTGGGAAGAAAACCCTCTCTGCATCGTGGGGAGTTGCCATTGGAGGGGAGACGTGGGGAGTTGCCTTGAAAAGTCAAACATCCTGCCCTTTGGAGGGGAGACGTGGGCCCTCGAAAACTCTAGAGGGGAGACGTGGGCCCTCCTATTTCTGAAACGTCCAGGAGGGGAGACATGGTAAAATTTAGTTATAATGTGTTTGTCCCGCGTTCAACTTCGCAGCTGTTCTGCTCTCTATTTCTCTTCTTATTCAGCGATTACACAGCTAACAGAAAACGAGAAACTAGGCCACTTCCGGGTCGTGAGCACTGCCATCCCAGTGCTCCCCGCGTGTCACCCGCGATGCAGCCATGACCGTCTAGTTCGCGCCATCCCATGGTCGGGTCAGGGCCGCGGATAAACCTAACAAACTACGACCAATTCAGTTAACAACAACATTAGTAAAATTCAGTTAATTAACTGAAGAAGAGAAGAGAGAAAGTAGAGAGCAAGAGGAGTACTTGCATTAACTGAAATGTTTTACTTTAAACTTGCATGCCTTCTTTGCTTGTTTATATTCATTCTTGTAAACTGAACATGCTCAATCTGATCTCATCTGAAATGAATCTATAAATACAGAGTGTAGTTAGTTACAGAGTAGTAGAAATAGTTGTTGGATGCAGTTACTTGCATGGGCCTGACTGATGAAGAAAAACTATATATATATATATATTCATACTGATGTTGACTCTATAAATCATACTTATTGGACATGTTTTATGTGTTAATCCATCAATTGATCACATTGAGAAAGACCATCGTGTCTCCGACCATTTTGCAAAGGTCATGTCTCCGACCATCGTGTCGTGATGAATTTGCAGGTACCCCGAGAGGCCCTTGAGTTTGTCGGAATGTTGATTAACTTCCGTTCCGGCAAATTCGGGTACTCCATATGTCCTATTTTCAGCAAAGGTCATGCTGAAATTTTCCGTGAATTTTAGCATGACTTTGCTAAAAATAGGACATATGGGGTACTTGCGACTAATGCATGGGCCGGGGTATCTTAGTACGTAGTTAAGTAGGATCAACTGCCCCGCCATTCTTGCTGCATTAAACCATAGGTGGCAATAGAGCCAAGTGATTAGGCCCAACTTAGAATTCTCCTTAGCATCGATAAACCCTAGATGATAAACCCAACATAGGTGGCAATAGAGCCAAGTGATTAGTGCCAAGTGATTAGGCCCAACCTAGGGTGCCTCGGCATCGATAAACCCTAAATGATGGAAACTTAACTTGGCTGCCCCAGATGCCTTGGTGTCGATGAGAACCTAAATGATGTACGCTTAGGCTTTTAGGGTGCCTCAGCGTCGACAAACCCTAAATGATGAAAGCTTAGGCTTTTAGGGTGCCTCGGTGTCGACAAACCCTAAATGATGAGACCATGATCTTGTTCGTTGACAATAACCATCTTTTTGACCGAAATTTTTTCCTATTTAGAGAGAAACATGGCCCACAACGATGAGGCCGGTGGTTCGGGCGGCAAGCAATTCTGGGAGCTATCCCAGGAGATGGAGGAACAACCTCACCGCTATGAGGACGCTGCGGAAGACACCGATCCTGATTACACAACCCCTAGTGGCGTCGGGGATGACACCACTGATGGTGCCACCGAGGATGCCACCACTGATGATGGTGGCGCACACACAGATGGCAGCCAATCAAAGAAGCAAAGGAAGGACCGGTGTCCGAATGCGCTCCGCACCGTCAAGGAGGAATTCACTCAAGTACAAGGGTAAGGTTCCCGGAGTCTACGACGACTGGGAGGAGTGTCGGAGACAGGTTCACCGTTTCAGCGGTAACAGTTACAAAGGGTACACCACTAGGGCGGAGGCCGAATCTAGATATGCCCGCTATCTAGCGGGAGAGAGGAGGGAGCGTTGGAGGAACCGGATGAGGACCAGTTTGATCGCGATGATGCTCATCGTGATGACCACAACTCTCTTTTATGTGATGGTAGTTTAGATGATCGATATCGACTTGTAATGTGAAGACAAACTCGATACTCGCGGTCTTGAGACTTGTAATGTTTTATCTTTGTTCGGTCTTTTGAATTCGGAGACTAATATGATGAATTGTATTCGGAGACTAATCTTCTATTGTATTCGATGAATCTGATGTTGCTGTGTGCTGCTGTCTATATTCTGTCCAATAATATATTTTGTAACCAGTGCAAAAATCAGAAAAGCAAAAAAATACCAAATATTCATACTAATGGCGCATCAAGGCAGAGTGCACCATTAGTATGCCAAAGGATACTAATGGCGCATCAAGGCAGAGTGCGCCATTAGTGTGACAAAGCACATGGTTACACATGGCCCCCCGGGAGGCATACTAATGGCGCATGGAGTTACATACTAATGTCGCACTGCCAGGCGCGCCATTAGTATACCAGATAGTAATGGCGCACCAGTGGTGCGCCATTAGTAAAAAATTCTAATGGCGTGCTACTAATGGCGCACCGGTAGTGTGCCATTAGTAGGCAAAACCGGTGCGCCATTAGTAGGCCTTTTCCTAGTAGTGACCAAAAATTCTAGTCAAGTTACATATAAAGTTCATTTAGTTCGGAGCTACGGCCTAGAAGATATGAGCAACACAAGTTAAACATGGCAGTGATGCAAAATGCATCAAAACATCAAGCAAACACCTCAAGAAAAGGATGCAATATGATAATATGAAACTACATGCAATTCTAAGCAAGATTCATATAGAGCATGCTCAAAACGGAGCAACGGTGCAACACATACACTGCAAACAAGATATAACAACAATCTGCCCAAAACAGCAAGTAGCCACTTTGCAATCATCAAAACGACAAGCTACAGGAATTATAAGAGCACAAACTTGACATGCACTTCATTTACAAATAGCATACTTCAAATATCATTAAGGTTCAGGTTTATAAGCATCAATATTAAACCAATATGATCAAATAAAAAAGCAATTTTATAACACAAGAGTATATGCATGAGCAGAGTTAATAAGATGACAACTTGAGAGCAAGAAAGAGACAAGCTATAGCAAGTAAACATAGCAACCAAGGGCATGGAACCAACACTACTAGAAAAAGGCCTACTAATGGCGCACCGGTTTTGCCTACTAATGGCGCACTACCGGTGCGCCATTAGTAGCACGCCACTAGTATTTTTTTACTAATGGCGCACCACTACCACGTGGTGCGCCATTAGTATACCAGATACTAATGGCGCACTAGGTAGAAGTGCGCCATTAGTAACATTTTTTTTCAAATTTTTTTTCAGAATTTTTTTTCAATTTTTTTAAAATTGTTTTTTTTGTTTTTTTCTTAATCTCATGTCAATATGGCTTAATCTCAGGTCAATATGCTTAATCTCAGGTCAAATCGCACTCCGTGGTCAAACTTCCCGAAAGGTCACCCATCCTCACACTACTCCAGCCTAAGCACGCTTAACTTCAGAGTTCTATCCAACCCAGCAACAGCTCACTTCACAAGCACTTGTTGATATATCTAGCATATCAATCCTATTATACCTTGTTGATGTCTAGGACTTTGTTTATGTTCATGACTATGATGAAATTTTGAAAAATACTTCAAACTTCTCGGTCATATTACGTATCATTTTTTGAAAAACAATTCAAAAAAAAATTCAAAACCAATTTTTTTTCAAATTTTTTGAATTTTTTTGCCTCTAGATCTTGAAAGCCCCGTAACTTTTTTCTGTTAGGTTTTTGGGGATTTTGAACATGTTTAACGGGGTTCCCCGGTTAAATTTGGATGTAACTTTTTGAGTAGATGATTTTTCATATAAAAACTTTTTAATCCGAGTTCGTATGCAAAAGTTATGGCCATTTTACAAATTTCCAGAGAGATTTTGCAAATAAAGTCAAAATTCATATTTGTAAATTTTCCCAACAACTAGACCACATATTACATGGGAAAATTATTTTCTTTTATTTTTTTGACATTTCCATCATTTTCTTTTATTTTTTTAAACTGAAAAGGCGGTCCATGGGGGGGGGGGGTGCATTCCGTGTTGGGCCAAGTTAGTAATGGCGCACCGTGGGGTGGTAGGCCATTACTAGTTAAACTAGTAATAGCGCACCACCTCACGGTGCGCCATTACTAGTTTTGAAAAAAAATTGAATTTTTTTTAATTTTTTTTTGAAAAAAAACTTAGTAATGGCGCACCAGTGGACAGTGCGCCATTACTTGTTAAAACTAGTAATGGCGCACTGTCCACAGGTGTGCCATTACTAACAATTTTTTTATTTTTTTTTACTTTGTTTTTCAAAACTACTAATGGCGCACCGTGGGTGCGGTGCGCCATTACTATGTCAACTAGTAATGGCGCACCACCCCCACGGTGCGCCATTAGTAGTTTTGAAAAAATAAAAAATAAAATTTTTACTAATGGCGCACCGTGGGATGTGGTGCGCCCTTAGTATTTGCACACTAATGGCGCACCAACACATGGTGCGCCATTAGTATTTAGTAATGGCGCACCACATGTACAGTGCGCCATTAGTGTCCATCCTATCTATAGCCATTTTCCTAGTAATGCAAAGTACACATCACAAAGAGCAAATAGCATCATGGCATCATATACATATGGCTCATGGATTAGTGGGATCCAAAATGACAAGATTGAATGTTGAAACATTCTCAGCAAGTGTAAAACAGCAACATTATGATAGCATGTTTGCAAGCATGGAACAGAGGCATATTACATCCAAAATTAGCAATCATGACATTTGAAAAAAGCACTCATAGCATACTTAAAAACATGTAAATAGAGCATCTCCAGAAGAGGCATCGATCACTCAATAACAAGCTCAGAAAATGGCATAAAGAAGTTAACAGCAAACTGGAATAGTATGTCGAACAATAAAAACATATGCTACAGAACATATATAGGGCATCAAAAGGCATGGCATGATAGTGCATAGCATGGGAAACAAAACATATCAAATAAGCATCTCCAGGTTATGCATGGATAAATTGGTGGCATCAAGTAAACATGACAACATGATATGACAGATTCAATATTGACAGAAAGTTAACAGCAAGTAGCCCACTTCACAAGCTTGATGCACTCACTACAGGGCACACAAAAATACATGGATGACACCACTGTAAAGATGGCAGGAAAATCCTAAAACATGTAGACATCATGCTCATAGGATGCACACACAAAATGCAACAAAAATGACAAATCAGCAAGTTACAGCAGTTTTTAGCAGTTAACAGCAACATGCACTTTTTCAACAGGGATTAATATGTCAAGATGCACCCTAACATGAATGCAAAGAACACCAACATGTAGAGCATGAAGATCAGAACATGTGCATATCAAGATCATCATCATAGCCACAATAGAGACGAAGTTATGGCACTCACAAGATGCATACCTAATGTTAACAATCAGCAGATTTCAGCAACTTATATCATTTAGCAGTTTGGCAACAAAGATTAAGGCATCAAGATGAATCCTAACATGAATTCAAACTAGACCATCTTGAAGAGCAATGAACATTTTGACATATCATACACGCAAATCAGACCAACAGGCATCAAGATATGACATGATGAAGATGCACACATAGAATGAATTTTTAGGGACAGTGAAAATCAACCTCGGGGAAAAAGTGGACGTGGAGGACCCGGGACGGAGAGGACCGGGGAGGCTTGGGGCGTTCGGATCGGGGACCGTTGGATCTGGTCCCGATCCAGATCGAACGAACTTCGGCGAGGGCGACGAACTCCGGCGAGGGCAGCGGCAGGAGTTGGAGGGGCGCGGGGGCGAGGAGGTCGCGGCGACCGGCGATGGCGACGCGCTGCAGCGGCGGGGACAGGAGGCACAGGGCGCGGTGCGGGCGGCGGGGCGATGGCCGGTGGCGGGAGGCGCGGGTCGGCGGTGCTGAGAGGTCCGAGGCGGCGGGGCGAGGATCCAGGCGGGCCGGCATCTTCCTGCGACGTAGCTCCGGTGCCGGCGGGGAGTGGAGGCGACAATGGTCGGGGCGGCGCGGGAGCCGAGCGGCGGTTGGCTGCACAGGCCTGGGAGGGCCTGCCCTGGGCTCGCGGGCCCGCAGCGGCGCGCGGTGGAGACCGAGGGCGACGTGGAGGGTGCCGGTTGGCTGCGGGCGACGACGGCGATGATGTGTCGCCCCGGGATTGGCCGGGCGACGTGGCTGGCGGTAGTGGACAAGTCTGGCTGCGGGCGGACATGTCCGATGACAGAGAGGAGTTAGGCTAGGGTTTCATCCGCGAATTTGGAGGGGGAGACACATATATATATATTGGTAGAGGGAGGTAGGAGAGTCCAAATGAGGTGCGGTTTTCGCCCACACGATCGTGATCCAATGACGGAGGGGAGTTTGATGGGCTAGTGGGATGTTGTAGAGGGGTGCTAGGCTGCAAAGAGAAGGGGGTTTCGGTTAACTCCGTTAACCGTTGGGGCATCAAACGACCTCCAAATGGAACGAAATTTGACAGGCGGTCTACCGGTGATATACCAAGGCCACTCGGCAAATGTTGGACCATTCCTAGAACGTTTTTCTCCCACTCACGAAACAAGGTCTAAGAGGGGCGACAGGTGCATGCAAGTGTGGTCGGGCTCAGAACGGACAATGGAGAGAACCTAGGGAATCCGAACGGATGCAAGTTTTGAAAAAACATGCAGATGAAATGCAGATGATGACATGGCAAAGTGCAACATGCAAGCAAATGACACAGCAGCGACGACGAGTAACTGGAAGACACCTGGTGCATCGCATTTGAGGCGTTACAACTCTCCTCCACTAACAGGAGATCTCGTCCCGAGATCTCAGGAACGAGGCGGAAGAGAAAAAGGAAGAGGTGAAACAAGAATGCAAGAAAGAAGATGAACAAAGATCGAGAGCACTCGGTTTGGAAAGAGGAACAACGAATATGATGATAATGAAAAGCTCAAGAAACAAGAATGATTCTAAAACCACTCCGGTTAGGACAAGATAGGAAAGGAAAAAGAACGAAAGAATTTCGGTAGCACTCCGGCTGACACATGGAAGGAATAGAACATGAACTTCACAAGATGGGATGAAACTTGATGAGATGAACAATGCACTGCTTCCGGAAGGATTGAAAGAATGGAATGAAAAGAACGGATGAGAGAACAACAAGTTCCACCATGAATGAATTGATATGATTACAAAGGAAAATGAATCTTGAATGAACCACCATAAGAATTCAAAAATGATTGATGAAAGAGAATGAATTACCAGGAAGAATCAGAAGAACAAATATGCTTGAGGGGATTTAGATGCAAAAGAACGAAGAGATAACGAGCTGATTAAAGAATACTTGACATATGCGCCGGGGTAATTGGATAATGATAGTTGGAATGTGAGGACGAAGAATTCTTCTGGAATGATGGCCTCCGGTGAAATGAAACAGAAAACAACTCCTGACATACTCCGGATGGGTAAGAAAAGAATATCTGACAAATGGAATAATTCGATGGGATAACATGAAGCCAGAACCACAAATCTTTGAGAGAACGGGCAAGATTTAGTAGGAACTCTTCTTCAGTCTTCAAATGATAACGGGAAAAACCACCAAAATTGTTTAGATACTCGGGAGAATGAAAAGAGAAGAGGTTGAGCTAACAATGAATGAATTTGAAAGCGATCTTGGAGAAGGCATGTGACTGATGGGATCCATTCTTACATCACACTTGAAAAGAATTTGAGAATAACTCCGGAAAATTTGAAAATTTAGGTATGATCCTGGGAATAATCCTGTGGGTTAGGGCCCACTAAAAAGAAAACACCGTTGAAAAAGGATTGTTGAAGAGATAGATGATGTACCAGAACAATTGAAATATTTGAATGAGGTGACAACCTCAAATTAATTCGAACACAAAGGAATCTCCTGAGATGTATTGAGCACTCCAAAAGGATAAACTGGCGAGAGGTGAACGAGCAAGAGGAAACATTTGATCCAAGGAAAAGAATATGATCAACCCAAAAAACTTGAATTGAGTCCACCGAAAAATAAAAAGAGATGAAGAATATCGAGCAAAACGATAATTCACCGGTTGAAATGATTGAGGAAAGACTGAAGAGGCTCCGCACAAATGAAATTGATGCTCGAGAGAGACTCAAGCTCTGGGAAGAAAAAGGGGTGGGAGGGCGGGAAAAACAAAGACAACGTGGAAGGGAGAACCAACGAATATATTGAAGAGAAAACACCGGTTGAAATGATTGAGGAAAGAATGCAAAGGCTTCGCATGAGTAGGATGTCTACTCTATTAGGGACTCTGGCTCCAAGAAGAAAATAGGGTGGGCAGGTGGGAAAACAAAACAACTAAGGATGACATTGTCTCTCTTCAGACGACGTTGCTTCCCCGTCCAGGAAAAAAACTGAGGATTGATCTTGTGAAAACAAAGAGGGTCGAATCAACTTGACGAGAAATGCACCGGATGAAAAGAGCTGACAACCAATGATCAGAAATCTAACAGCGCGATCCTAAAGAAAATTTAAAGGGGAAGAGGAGCAAGTCAAAACACCTACATAAACATTCCTCACCAGAGCGACGAAGGGGCTCAGGAGTAAAAATAATTCCTACTCTCCGATATAATTAGACTCCGAAAACAGTTTTCTTCTAGACTCGACAACGGCCAAACTACGAACAATCAAGGGACCCTCCTATGGTCGGTCGAGGCTCTGATACCAACTTGTCACGCCCAATATGCGACCATGTCCTAAAGGAACTCAAAGGTCCCATCAAGGATAGAAGCGCATATTGGGGACGCTTTTGCAAGGTGGATATCATTACAACGTACCATTACATAATAGTTGGGGATACATACAAGAGGCATACAATGAATACAACAACATCATACATAAGAGCAACATCTGACTACGGATGAAACACAAACAGCAACTCAAACGACATCCATCCTGCTAGCCCAGACTGCCGACCAGGAACCTAACCCCTGATCAAAAAAGAAGCAAAAGAACTCGGAACAAGCAAGCATCGCTCTCGCGTCATGATCATCGAATTACCTGTACCTGCAACTGTTGTTGTAGTAATCTGTGAGCCACGAGCACTTAGCAATCCCATAACCATGGGTATCAAGACTAGCAAAGCTTAATGGGTAAGAAATGGATAAGTGGTGAGGCTACAGCAAGCGACTATGCATGATATGGTGGCTAACTTACGAGTACAAGAATAAGATGAGAAGCTACGCAAACGTTCACAAACTACTGATGATCAATAAGTGATCCTGAACTACTTATGTTCAAAACATAACCCCACCGTGTTCTCTTCTCGAACTCACCTGAAAAGAGATCGTCACGGTTACGCACATGGTTGGTGTATTTTAGTTCGAATCTCGTGTCTAGTTCTCTACAACCGGACATTAAAAATTCCCATCTGCAACATAACCGCGGGCACGACTTTTGAAAGTTTAAACTCTGCAGGGGTGTCCCAACTTAGCCCATTATAAGCTCACGATCCGCGGAGACAATCCTCCATTGCGGGACATCCGATCAGACTCGGGATCCCGGTGCACAAGACATTTCGACAATGGTAAAACTAATCAAGCAAAGCCTCCCGGCTTATCGACACCCTGATAGTAGCCGCGCGTATCTAGTCTCAGGACATGTTCGGATGGGAAAGCCTATGAGTAAAACCAGATCCTCGGGTTGCCCCGTGGTGGCCCCGCAGTCTGCCCGTTTGGGACCAACACCATCTGCGCTGGCCCCGCCCTGTATGTAGAAAAAATCTTTGGGTTCATGACGCCCTATGCCAATTCATTATTTAGTTTAAGTATTATTATGGCAAATGTTAAAACCAATGTTGGGCCTTGCTGGAAGAGTTTTATTCAAATCGAACTGTCAAGAGGGGCCCATAAACCCACACCGTGTTAGGGACGCAAAATCAAGGAACATAACACCGGTATGAAGGAAACTAGGGCGACAAGAGTGGAACAAAACACCAGGCATAAGGTCGAGCGTTCCACCCATTACCAAGTATATAGATGCATTATTTAAATAAGAGATATTGTGATATCCCAACATAAACATGTTCCAACATGCAACAATCTTCAACTTCACCTACAACTAATAACACTATAAGAGGGGCTGAGCAAAAGCAGTAACATGGCCAAACAACGGTTTGCTGGGAAGGGTGAAAAGGTTAGAGGCTGACATGGAAATTTGGGAGGCTTGATAAGCAAGTGATAGGTAGCACAACATAGCGATAGAACAAAGCAACTAGCATAGCAATGATAGTAGTGAGATCCAGGGTAACGGTCATCTTGCCTGAAATCCCGCTAGGAAGAAGAATGAGTCCATGAAGAAGACGAATTGGTGAATATGAACCAAGCGTAGACGAACACATCCTCACGATCGCAACGAAACAGGAACTATCGAGAAGAAGCACAACAGGAAAGAAGCAAACAACATGGTAAACAGACAACACATAGGCATGACATGATGCTCAACCAAGTATGATGCATGAAAAGGCTATGTGATGCTACTCATGGCAAGATATGATGCTACTCATGGCAAGATATGATGCAAACAAGAACAACACGTCAAAGAAAGTTTAAATGGGGCCGGAAACAACATATAACAAATCCGGTAAGTCCTCATATGCAAATTTCGAAATTGGTCCAGATCTGAATAAACCTTATGTTTAAATTGTTAAACAACAAGTTAAGATGCACCAATATGATCTACATGAAATTCTAGTCAAGTTACATATAAATTTCATTTAGTTCGGAGCTACGGCCTAGAAGACATGAGCAACACAAGTTAAACATGGAATTGATGCAAAATGCATCCAAACATCAAGCAAACACCTCAAAACAAGGATGCAACATGATAATATGAACTGCATGCAATTCTAAGCAAGATTCATATAGAGCATGCTCAAAGAGGAGCAACAGTGCAACACATACACTCCAAACAAGGTATAACAACAACCTGCCAAAAACAGCAAGTAGCCACTTTGCAATCATCAAAACAACAAGCTACAGGACTCATAAGAGCACAAACTTGACATGCACTTCATGTACAGATAGCATATTTAAAATATCATTAAGGTTCAAGTTCATAAGCATTAAGATTAAACCAATATGATCAAATAAAAAGGCAACTTTATAACACAGGAGTATATGCATGAGCAGAGTTAATAAGATGGCAACTTGAGAACAAGAAAGAGACAAGATACAACAAGTAAGCATAGCAACCAAGGGCATGGTATCAAAGTACACATCACAAAGAGAAAATAGCATCATGGCATCATATACATATGACTCATGGATTAGTGAGAACCAACATGACAAGATTGAATGTTGAAACAGTCTCGGCAAGTGTAAAACAGCAACAGTATATAGCATGTTTGCAAGCATGGAATAGAGACATATTACATCCAAAGTTAGAAAACATGGCATGCGAGCAAAGTACGCATAGCATAATTCAAAACATGTAATTGGTGCATCTTCAGAAGAGGCATGTATTACTCAATAGCAAGCTCACAAGATGGCATAAAGAAGTTAACAGCAAACTGGAACAGTATATAGGCATGTTCATGACAATGAAAAATATTCTATGGAACATATATAGGGCATCAAAAGGCATAACGTGCTAGAGCATAACATGGTCAACGAAACATATCAAATAAGCGTCTCCAGGTTATGCATGGATAAATTGGTGGCATCAAGTAAACATGGCAACATGATATTACAGATTCAGCATTGACAGAAAGTTAACAGCAAGTAATCCACTTCACAAGCTTGATGCATTCACTATAGGGCACATAAAAATACATGTGTGTCACCACTGTAAATATGGTATGAAATTACTCCTAAAGTATGTAGTCATCATGCTCATAGGATGCACACATAAAATGCAACAAAAATGACAATTCAACAAGTTACGACAGTTTTCAGCAGTTAACAGCAACATGCACTTTTGCAACAGGGATTAATATGTCAAGATGCACCCTAACATGAATTAAAATCACACCAACATATAGATAATGAAGAGCATCACATGTGCATATCAAGATCATCATCATAGCAACAATAGAGACGAAGTTATAGAAATCCCAACATGCATACCTAATGTTAACAATCAGCAGATATCAACAGCTTATATCATTTAGCAATTTGGAAACGAAGATTAAGGAATAAATATGAATCCTAACATGAATGAAAACTAGACCACCATGAAGAGCACTCTGAGATGAACATTTTGACATATCATACACGCAAATTGGAGCAACAGGCATCAAGATATGACATGATGAAGATGCACACATATAATGAATCTTCAGGGACAGTGAAAATCGACCTCGGGGAAAAAGTGGACGTGGAGGACCCGGGATGGAGAGGACCGGGGAGGCTCGGGGCGTTTGGATCAGGGACTGGTGGATCTGGTCCCGATCCAGATTCGACGAACTCCGACGAGGGCGACGAACTCCGACGAGGGCGGTGGCCGGAGTTGGAGAGGCGCGGGGGCGACGAGGTCGTGGCGACCGGCGATGGCGACGCGCTGCAGTGGCGGGGAGAGGAGGCGTGGGGCGCGGTGTGGGCGGCAGGGCAGTGGCCGGCGGTGCGAGGTGCGGGGTCGGCGGCGCGGAGAGGAGGCGGCGGGGCGACGATCCAGGTGGGCTGGTGTCCTCCGGCGACGTAGCTCCGGTGCCGGCGGGGAGCGGAGGCAGCGATTGTCGGGGCAACGCGGGAGCGCTGCGCGGGCCTGGGCGGGCCTGCCCTGGGCTCGCGGGCCCGCAGCGGTGCGCGGTGGAGACCGAGGGCGACGTGGAGGGCGCCAGTTGGCTGTGGGCGACGGCGGCGATGACATGTCGCCCCGGGATTGGCCGGGCGACGTGGTTGGCCGCGGTGGAAAAGTCTGGCTGCGGGCGGACATGTCCGGCGGCTGAGAGGAGTTAGGATAGGGTTTCATCCGCGAATTTGGAGGGGGAGACATATATATAGGTAGAGGGAGGTAGGAGAGTCCAAATGAGATGCGGTTTTCGCCCACACGATTGTGATCCAATGACGGAGAGCATGGAGGGGAGTTTGATGGGATGTCGTAGGGGGGGTGCTGGGATGCAAAGAGAAGGGGGTCTCGGTTAACTTGGTTAATCGTTGGGGGCATCAAATGACCTCTAAATGGAACGGAGTTTGACGACCGGTCTACTAGTGATATACCAAGGCCACTCGGCAAATCTCGGCCCATTCCGAGAACGTTTTTCTCCCGCTCACGAAACAAGGTCTGAGAGGGGCGACAGGTGCATGCGAGTGTGGTCGGGCTGAGAACGGACAACAGAGAGAACCAAGGGAAACCGAACAGATGCAAGTTTTAAAAAAACCTGCAGATGAAATGCAGATGATGACATGGCAAAGTGCAACACGCAAGCAAACGACACGACAACGACGGCGAGTAACTGGAAGACACCTGACGCATCGGATTCGGGGCGTTACAAGGGTGCCAACGTCGAGCCAAGGCGTGTAGCTCCGCGGCGCGACCCGTCGCACCCGGCGCCAACTCGGGATGATGTGAGGTGCCAGGTGGTGCAGCGGCCACAGGGGGAAGCGCGCGTGCTTCCAGGACCCCAGCACCAGGCCTGCGTACCACCGTAGGAGGTGGCGGTGCGCGTGCACTAGGATCAGTTTCCGCCCCCTGGAAGACCTCCGGTGGCCGCGACAGGATGCCGCGCGTTCACTCCGGAGCTCTGCAACGTCGTCCGGCCAAGCAAGTTCAAGCCTGGCCTGCCTCCATGCTACGGCGGCACCACCGACCCCACCGAGTTCCTGCAGCTATACAAGCTAAGCATCGAGGCGGCCAAAAGCGACGAGAAGATCATGGCAAACTGGTTCCTGACGGCCCTCAAGGATGGCGCACGTTCTCGGCTCCTGAACCTGACCGAGGGGTCAGTTTCTTTTTGGGAGGAAATGTGCAGCCGCTTCATCGCCAACTTCCAGGGCACTCGCGACCGCCCGCCGGCCGCGGGGACCTGCACCGCATCAAGCAGCAACCTGGAGAGACCCTGCAGAAGTATATCCAGCGCTTCAACAATGTTCGCCTCAATATTCCCAAGGTTTCGGAAGAAGCCATCATCTCCATGTTCATCGATGGCGTCCGCGATGTCAAGATGAAGGAGGAGCTCGCCATCCACGAGGATCTGTGCACCGCTCTGGAGATGTTCAATATGGCGAACAAGTGCGCAAGGGCTGAGGAGGGACGCCTCTCCCTCCTCGAGCTCCCCAATTCTGACCCAGAATACAAGAAGACCAAGACCAAGGACGTGAAGCACAAGGGGCCAGCCGTGCTTGCGTACGAGCCAGAGACGAAGCGTGGCTGCGACCACCCCGAGTCATCCAAGAGCAACCGGCCGTTCCGTGTCTTCCACAACGTTCACAGCCACAACACCAACGACTGCCAGGAGATGAGGGCCCTCCGCGATGGGCGTCTCGGTTGATGCCCCGAGTGCAACGATCGAGGCTACGGTCGTGGAGGCGGCCGAGGTGGAGGACGCTGGGATGGGCGCGACCATCGTCAGGAGTGGCACGACCAACCTCGCGAGGGCAACTGGGGGGAGCAGCCTCGTGAGGATCGCCCTCAAGGCAACGCAGCTTTGCCTCCTCTGCCTCCACTGCCAAGAAGGAATGAAGATCACCACCAGGACGAGGGGGCTGGGGGTTTCCAGGAGCCTCGGGCCATTGCCTACATCTTGGGCGGCTCACAGGCCCCGGCTTCCCACCGCGTCTTCAAGCAGTTTCCGCGCGAGGTGAATGCAGCGCTCCCCAAGCCTGAAGCAACTCACCCTCTCAAGTGGTCGTAGTGCGCCGTCACCTTCGACTCCTCAGACCGGCTCAAGTGCACGGCCACCGCTGGCGTGCTCCTCATGCTCTGCTCCCCCGTCATCAGCAACGTGATCGTCACCAAGCCTCTCATCAATGGCGGAGCGGAGCTCAGTGTTCTATCTGTTCAAACGTTCGATAGGCTCAAGTTGCCATACTACCAGCTTCACCCCACCAAGCCTTTCTCAGGTGTGACCGATGGTTCAACACACTCGATCGGGCAAGTTCACCTCCCTGTCACCTTCGGCGAGCGCAACAACTACCACACAGAGCTCATCGACTTCGACGTTGCCGACATCCGCTTGCCCTACAACGCCATCCTAGGGTACCCAGCACGGGCCAAGTTCATGGCGGCCACGCACCACGGCTACAATGTTCTCAAGATGCCAGGAAGCGGCGGCGTCATCATGGTTGCCTATCAAGAGAAGGATGTGGTGTGCTCCCTTGAGCGCGCCTTCCAGGCTGCAGCGGTCGAGAACCCCGAAGATGAGGACGGCGCCCTCCCACCTGAGGTCGCCCCCAAGGCAAAGAAGCCGCAGCTAGGACAGGGGTCTCATGAGGAAGCATCACTCGAGGATGCAACACTGAGCCTCGCGTCTCTGAATAAGGTACCATCACCCATCGCATAATAAGGCGTGCCCGACGCTCCTCTCAGGCTGGGTTCGGGGGCTCTTCTTTGAAGGGCCTCAGATCTAGGCAATGTCGCGAGGGAGGTGCTTGGGCACCATGTGGAGGCGCTCTTCAGAGCATGCTTCCCAGGAGAAGGCAGCAGGCGTGAGGCACCAGGCGTTCAACAGTTCATCAGCAAGGTAATCAAGGAGATTCAAGAAGGAATGGTTCGGCAAGGCGATCGTCACTTTCCGCGTGGCACGGCTCACTACCCTGGCGAGGGTAAGGAGTTCCGCGTCTGCATCGACATCCCCGGGCTTAACAGGGCCACGTCTCAGCAGCTCATGTGGCCGTATCGTGTCGGCCGATGCGAGGGTCCACCTCACAGCTACGTTCGCATGCCATTTGTCTTGGCGAGCACGACTGAGGCGTTCCAGCGCTGCATGAGGGATGCTCAAACGGCCTGCAAGGCCAGGCACCAGGCGGTCCTGGCGGAGATGGAGGAGCACCTTCAGGAGCCTCTCGGTCCCTCCGAGTCTCCCGAGGCTCGGCACCGGAGCGGCTCATGAGGAACGGCTCCAGCGGCGTGCATTTTTTGGCTACGTCAACACCTCTTTGGCAATGGTACCAGGTGACATCTTTCTAGTTTGTTCAGTTTGGGGGCGCCCCTCGGGCTGCATCATCCCTAGGGTTTAAGCTTCTGTCACTCTCGCAACCCATCATCTAATAATTACTCCGCAATGCATTACCTTAGGCCCAAATATGGTGAAGTATCATGTAGTCGATGTTCACATGACACCACTAAGGGAATCACAACATACATATCATCAAAATATCGAACACATATCAAGTTCACATGATTACTTGCAACATGATTTCTCCCGTGACCTCAAGAACGAAAGTAACTACTCACAAATGATAATCATGCTCAAGATCAGAGGGGTATTAAATAGCATAATGGATCTGAACATATAATCTTCCACCAAATAAACCATATAATAATCAAGCACCCACAAGCACCAATCTAGAGTTCCGGTACAAAGATTGAACACAAGAGATGAACTAGGGCATGATAGGAGTTGGTGTTGTTGAAGATGTTGATGAAGATAGCCCTCCCCAAGATGGGAGAGTTGTTGTGATGATGATGGCGATGATTTCCCCCTCCGGGAGGGAAGTTCCCGTGGTGGAATCACTCCGTCGGATGACAAAAGTGCTCCTGCCCAGGTTCCGCTTCGAGACGGCGGCGCTTTGTCCCAAAAGTCCTCTCCTTATTTTTTCTAGGTCACAATGACTTATATACCAGAAGAGGGGCACCTGAGGTGGGCCTGGGTGAGCACAACCAACCAGGGCGCGCCTGGGCTCCCTGGCATGCCCAGGTGGGTTGTGCCTACCTGGTGGCCCCCCTCTAGTACTTATTTGCTCCATTATTCCTCAAATATTCCATAAATATTCCTCGTAAAATTTCAGCTCATTTGGAGTTGTGCAGAATAGGTAGCTTGACGTAGCTTTTTCAGGTCCAGATGTCTAGCCGCCAGAATCCCCCCTTTGTGTATACCTTGCATATTATGAGATAAAAGGCATTATAATTACTCCAAAAAGCATTATTATACAATAAAACAACATAAATAACAGTAGGTAAATTTTTTGCAAAATGGACGTAGCACTCCTCTACTGCCTCGGCCCTTCCTGCCAATGCCATCTTGGTCTCTCTCTTTGACACGCTTCTCATACTTAGACTTCTGCTTCTTGACGAGTTGCTCATCTTGATGACACTCTTGGAGATCATGGCCCTTGGTCCGGTGGATCTTTCAGTACGGCCTGTCAGCCTTCCAGCCTTCTCGGCCGCCCCAGCTTCCCGGCAGCCAGTGCACATGGCAACTTCCTTGCCAGGGGCTTTGGTCTTGGCCTTCTTGCCGGTACTAGGAACGCCAGATCCCTCGACAGCCAGAACTGTTTTATCCTTGCGCTTTGATGTCTACTACGCAACTTTATTCTGGTAGACACGTGTTGGGCCTCCAAGCGCAGAGTTTTGTAGGGCAGTAGCAATTTTCCCTCAAGTGGATGACCTAAGGTTTATCAATCCGTGTGAGGTGTAGGATGAAGATAGTCACTGATGTCTACTACACAACCTTCTTCTTATTGACGTTGTTGGGCCTGCAAGTGCACAGGTTTGTAGGACAGTAGAAAATTTCCCTCAAGTGGATGACCTAAGGTTTATCAATCCGTAGGAGGCGTAGGATGAAGATGGTCTCTCTCAAGCAATCCTGCAACCAAATAACAAAGAGTCTCTTGTGTCCCCAACACACCCAATACAATGGTAAATTATATAGGTGCACTAGTTCGGCGAAGAGATGGTGATACAAGTGCAATATGGATGGTAGATAAAGGTTTTTGTAATCTAAAAATATAAAAACAGCAAGGTAACTAATGATAAAAGTGAGCGTAAATGGTATTGCAATGATCGGAAACAAGGCCTAGGGTTCATAATTTCACTAGTGCAAGTTCTCTCAACAATAATAACATAGATAGATCATATAACAAGCCCTCAACATGCAACAAAGAGTCACTCCAAAGCCACTAATAGCAGAAACAAACATAGAGATTACGGTAGGGTACGAAAACACCTCAAAGTTATTCTTTCGGATCGATCTATTAAAGAGTTTGTACTAGAATAACACCTTAAGACACAAATCAACCAAAACCCTAATGTCACCTAGATACTCCATTGTCACCTGAAGTATCCGTGGGCATGATTATACGATATGCATCACACAATCTCAAATTCATCCAACCAACACAAAGTACTTCAAAGAGTGCCCCAAAGTTTCTACCGGAGAGTCAAGAAAACTTGTGCCAACCCCTATGCATAGGTTCATGGGCGGAACCCACAAGTTGGTCACCAAAACATACATCAAGTGGCACGTGAAATCCCATTGTCACCACAGATAAACACGACAAGACATACATCAAGTGTTCTCAAATCAAAGACTCAATCCGATAAGATAACTTCAAGAGGGAAACTCAATTCATCACAAGAGAGTAGAGGGGGGAGAAACATCATAAGATCCAACTATAATAGCAAAGCTCGCGATACATCAAGATTGTGCCATAGAGAGAACACGAGAGAGAGAGAGAGAGAGAGAGATCAAACACATAGCTAATGGTACATACCCTCAGCCCCGAGGGTGAACTACTCCCTCCTCGTCATGGAGAGTGCCGGGATGATGAAGATGGCCACCGATGATGGGTTTCCCCTCCGGCAGGGTGCCGGAACGGACTCCCAAGAGGTTTTTGGTGGCTCCATAGGCTTGCGGCGGAACTCCGATCTATCTTGATATTCGATGTTTTTAGGGTACGTAGGCTTATATAGGCGAAAGAATTCGGCCGGGAGGTGCTCGAGAGGCCAACGAGACAAGGGGGCGCACCCTATAGGGGGGGCACCCTCCTATCTCGTGGCTGCCTCGAGGATCTTCTGACGTGAACTCCAAGTCTCCAGTATCATATTCTTCCAAAAAACCACACTGCCGAAGGTTTCATTCCGTTTGGACTCCGTTTGATATTCCTTTTCTTCGAAATACTGAAACAGGCAATGAAGCAGCAATATGGGCTGGGCCTTCGGTTAATAGGTTAGTCCCAAAAGTAATATAAAAGTGTATAATAAAGCCCATAATCATTCAAAACAGATAGTAAAATAGTACGAATGCTTCAGAAATTATAGATATGTTGGAGACGTATCAGCATCCCCAAGCTTAATTCCCGCTCGTCCTCGAGTAGGTAAATGATAAAGAAAGAATTTATGAAGTGTAAATGCTAGAAGGTGCACAAGTTTGATCAATGATAATTTCAATCACCTTTTCTAGCATGATAACATGTCATAACAGTAGTTCATCTCATAGAACTTCTCATGATAAAGTAACAAGCAATTCACATGTCAAAGCATAGACCATAAACTTTCTTGAAAACTAGCAAACTTCATTCTTAGTCATCAAACAATTGCAATTCATCTTAATTTCAGGAATAGCGAACTCCACATACTCAACTATCATATAGTCTTCTATAATTGCTAACACTCACACAATATTAATGGTTATGAAGTTTCAATCGGACACTGAGAAAGCTAGGGGCTTATAGTATTGCCTCCCAACGTATTCACCTTTGGGTGATGTCAACAATAATAGTTCATGCTAAATTACATCCAATTGGATATATATATATCAGGATCACCCCAACACAAAGTGCTTGCCAAAGGATAAAATTAAAAAGGGAAAGGTGAAGATCACCTTGACTCTTGCATAAAGTAAAAGACATAAAGTAAAAGATAGGCCCTTCGCAGAGGGAAGCAGAGGTTGTCATGCGCTTTTAGGGTTGGATGCACAAAATCTTAATGTGAATGAACGTCACTTCATATTGCCACTTGTATATGGACCTTTATTATGCAGTCCGTCGCTTTTATTACTTCCATATCACACGATCGTATAAAGCTTATTTTCTCCGCACTAATATGTCATACATATTTAGAGAGCAATTTTTATTGCTTGCAACATGACAACTTACTTGAAGGATCTTACTCAATCCATAGGTAGGTATGGTAGACTCTCATGGCAAAAACTGTGTTTAAGGATATTTGGAAGCACAAGTAGTATCTCTACTTGGTGCAAGGAATTTTGGCTAGCATGAGGGGGAAAGGCAAGCTCAACATGTTTGAATGATCCATGACAATATACTTTAACTGAGATGTGAGAAAACATAACCCATTACGTTGCCTTCCTTGTCCAACCTCAACTCTTTAGCATGTCATACTTAATGAGTGCCCACAATTATAAAAGATGTCTAGGATAGTATATTTATATGTGAAATCTCTCTTCCTTCAATGTTCTTTCATGAATTGTTCAAATGACCAATACAATGCTTGCTAACCTTCAATAAATTTACAACCTCTACTTCTTAGATGTGAAGTCATTACTCCCATGGGATAAGAAAATGAGGCATATATAATTTCAAATTTATGACAATCAACTCATTCAACCATTTACACATAGGATAGAAGTGAAGCACACGAGTAAATGACAAACTACTCCAAAAAGATATAAGTGAAGATCAATGAGTAGCTAAATATTTATGTAACTATGTGAAGATTCTCTCTCATTAAAGAATTTAAGATCTTGGTATTGTATTAAAACATCAAACAAAACAAAAATTACATTGCAAGGATATCACAACTCATGTGAAGAAGCAAAAACTTAGGCTCAACTGATACTAACCGATAGTTGTTGAAGAAGAAAGGTGGGATGCCTACCGGGGCATCCCCAAGCTTAGATGCTTGAGACTTCTTGAAATATTATCTTGGGGTGCCTTGGGCATCCCCAAGCTTGAACTTTTCTGTCTCCTTAATTCCTCTCATATCATGGTTTCTCTTTTTATCAAAAGCTTCATCCACACCAAACTCAACAAGAACTCGTGAGATAGGTTAGTATAAACCAATGCAAAACCTTATCATTTTCTACTGTAACAAATCACTAAAATTATTATTCCACATTGCATACTAAATGCCTCTGCATATTTAATACTCCTATCCTCAAATAGAATCATTAAACAAGCAAACATATGCAAACAATGCAAACATAACAGCAATCTGTCAAAACAGTACAGTCTGTAAAGAATGCAAAGGTATCAATACTTCCCTAACTCCAAAAATTATGAAATAAAATTCCCACTGTAGTAAATTTATCAGATCTCATTATGAAAAAAGTTTCAACATTATACTATTCTCTGACTTTTCTAGGGAATTTTTTGCAACAGCGGTAAACTTCCTGTTTTCAAACAGCAACATGTATACTAGCAAAATAAGCATGGCAAAGGCTATCCTTGACATTTTTATTGAAACTAAAGATGCAAAACATTATTCTAAATAACAGAAAGAAAATAATAACAAAATAAAATGACGCTCCAAGCAAAACACATATCATGTGGTGAATAAAAATATAGCTCCAAGTAAAGTTACCGATGAACGAAGACGAAAGAGGGGATGCCTTCCGGGGCATCCCCAAGCTTAGGCTCTTGCCACTCCTTATTCCATTGTCCATCGAATCTTTACCCAAAACATGAAAACTTCACAACATAAAAACTAAATAGAAAAATCGTAAGCTCCGTTAGTATAAGAAAATAAAACAACCACTTAGGTACTGTAATGAACTCATTCTAAATTCATATTGGTGTAATATATACTGTACTCCAACTTATCTATGGTTCATACCCTTCGATACTACTCATAGATTCATCAAAATAAGCAAACAACACATAGAAAACAGAATCTGTCAAAAACAGAACAGTCTGTAGTAATCTGTATCAAACGTATACTGATGGAACTCCAAAAATTCTACCAAATTAGGAAGTCCTAAGAAATTTGCGTGCCAATTCAGAGCAAAAACAATCAGATCAGAAGCACGTTTATGTGAATTACAAAATCTAATTGACTGGGTGTAAAAGTTTCTGATTCTCAGCAGGATCAACACAACTATCACCGTAAGCTATCCTACAGGTCTTACTTGGCAATTTATTGAAACAAAAGCTATAAAACATGATTATTACAGTGGAATAATCATGTGGACACACAAAAACAGTAAAGGTAAATATTGGGTTGTCTCCCAACAAGCGCTTTTCTTTAATGCCTTTCTAGCTAGGCAAGATGATGACAATGATGCTCACATAAAAGATAAGAATTGAAACATAATGGGAGCATCATCAAGCATATGACTAGCACATTTAAGTCTTACCCACTTCCTATGCATAGGGATTTTGTGAGCAGACAGCTTATGGGAAAAACAATCAACTAGCATAGGAAGGCAAAACAAGCATAACTTCAAAACTTTAAGCACATAGAGGGGAAACTTGACATTATTGCAATTCCTACAAGCATATGTTCCCCCCTCATAATAATTTTCAGTTGCATCATGAATTAATTCAACAATATAACCAGCACCTAAAGCATTCTTTTCATGATCTACAAGCATATAAAATTTACTACTCTCCACATAAGCAAAATTCTTCTCATCAATAGTAGTGGGAGCAAACTCAACAAAATAACTATCATGTGGGGCATAATCCAATTGAAAACTAAAATCATGGTGACAAGTTTCATGGTTATCATTAGTCTTAATAGCATACAAGTCATCACAATAATCATCATAAATAGCAACTTTGTTCTCATAATCAATTGGAACCTCTTCCGAAATAGTGGAATCATCACTAAATAAAGTTGACACTCTTCCGAATCCACTTTCATGTTCATCACAATAAGATTCAACATCCTACAAAGTAGTGGGATCACTACTTCCTAAAGTTGACACTCTTCCAAACCCACTTTCATCAATATAATCATCATAAATAGGAGGCATGCTATCATCATAATAAATTTGCTCATCAAAACTTGGGGGACAAAAAATATCATCTTCATCAAACATAGCATCCCCAACCTTGTGGCTTTGCATATCATTAGCCTTATGGATATTCAAGGAATTCATACTAACAACATTGCAATCATGCTCATCATACAAAGATTCAGTACCAAGCATTTTAATACACTCTTCTTCTAGCACTTGAGCACAATTTTCCTTTCCATCAAACTCACAAAAGATATTAAAAAGACGAAGCATATGAGACAAACTTAACTCCATTTTTTTGTAGTTTTCTTTTATAAACTAAACTAGTGATAAAACAAGAAACAAAAATATTCGATTGCAAGATCTAAAGATATACCTTCAAGCACTCACCTCCCTGGCAACGGCGCCAGAAAAGAGCTTGATGTCTACTACACAACCTTCTTCTTGTAGACGTTGTTGGGCCTGCAAGCGCACAGGTTTGTAGGACAGTAGAAAATTTCCCTCAAGTGGATGACCTAAGGTTTATCAATCCGTAGGAAGCGTCGGATGAAGATGGTCTCTCTCAAGCAACCCTGCAACCAAATAACAAAGAGTCTCTTGTGTCGCCAACACACCCAATACAATGGTACATTGTATAGGTGCACTAGTTCGGTGAAGAGATGGTTATACAAGTGCAATATGGATGGTAGATAAAGGTTTTTGTAATATGAAAATATAAAAACAACAAGGGAACTAAAAATAAAAGTTCGCTTAAATGGTATTGCAATGATCGGAAACAAGGCCTAGGGTTCATACTTTCACTAGTGCAAGTTCTCTCAACAATAATAACATAGATAGATCATATAACAAGCCCTCAACATGCAACAAAGAGTCACTCCAAAGCCACTAATAGCGGAAAAAAACGTAGAGAATATGATAGGGTACGAAACCACCTCAAAATTATTCTTTCAGATCGATCTATTAAAGAGTTCGTACTAGAATAACACCTTAAGACTAAAATCAACCAAAACCCTAATGTCACCTAGATACTCCATCATCACCTCAAGTATCCATGGGTATGATTATACGATATGCGTCACACAATCTCGAATTCATCCAACCAACACAAAGTACTTCAAAGAGTGCCCCAAAGTTTCTACTGGAGAGTCAAGAAAACGTGTGCCAACCCCTATGCATAGGTTCAGGGGCAGAACCTGCAAGTTGGTCACCAAAACATACATCAAGTGGCACGTGAAATCCCATTGTCACCACAGATAAACACGGCAAGACATACATCAAGTGTTCTCAAATCAAAGACTTGATCCGATAAGATAACTTCAAGAGGGAAACTCAATTCATCACAAGAGAGTAGAGGGGGGAGAAACATCATAAGATCCAACTATAATAGCAAAGCTCGCGATACATCAAGATCATGCCATAGAGAGAACACGAGAGAGAGAGAGACATCAAACAGATAGCTATCGGTACATACCCTCAGCCCCGAGGGTGAACTACTCCCTCCTCATCATGGAGAGCGCCGGGATGATGAAGATGGCCACCGGTGATGGGTTCCCCCTCCGGCAGGGTGCCGGAATGGACTCCCGAGAGGTTTTTGGTGGCTACAGAGGCTTGCGGCAGCGGAACTCCCGATCTATCTTGATATTCGATGCTTTTAGGGTACGTACGCTTATATAGGCGAAAGAAGTCGGTCGGGAGGTGCTCGAGAGGACCACGAGATAGGGGCGCGCCCTACAGGGGGGGCGCGCCCTCCTCTCTCGTGGCTGCATCGAGGATCTTCTGACGTGAACTCCAAGTCTCCAGGATCATATTCTTCCAAAAAATCACGCTGCCGAAGGTTTCATTCCGTTTGGACTCTGTTTGATATTCCTTTTCTTCGAAATACTGAAACAGGCAATAAAACAGCAATATGGGCTGGGCCTCCAGTTAATAGGTTAGTCCCAAAAGTAATATAAAAGTGTATAATAAAGCCCGTAATCATTCAAAACAGATATTAAAATAGCATGAATGCTTCATAAATTATAGATACGTTGGAGACGTATCAGTCACTCTCAAGTAACCCTGCAATCAAATACAATAAATCTCTTGTGTCCCCAACACACCCAATACAATAGCAAATTGTATAGGTGCACTAGTTCGGTGAAGAAACGGTGATAAAAGTGTAATATGGATGGTAGAAATATATTTTTATAATCTGAATAAATAAAAACAGCAAGGTAGCAAATAGTAAACAGGCACAAAAACGATATTGCAATGCCTGAAAACAAGGCCTAGGATCCGTACTTTTGCTAGTGCAATCTCTCAACAGTGCTAATATAATTGGATCATATAACCATCCCTCAAAGTGCGATAAAGAATCACTCCAAAGTTCCTATCTAGCGGAGAACATAAGAATAAATTGTTTGTAGGGTACGAAACCACCTCAAAGCTATTCTTTCCGTTCGATCTATTCAAGAGTTTGTACTAAAATAACACAAGGCTATTCTTTCCGTTCAATCTGTCCTAGAGTTCTTACTAAAATAACACCAAAGAAATTCATATTCATAATATTCAATCCAACATAAAGAACTTCAAAGAGTGCCCCAAGATTTCTACTGGAGAAACAAAAGACGAGAACGTGCATCAACCCCTATGCATAGATTAGGCCAATGTCACCATGGGAATCCGCGAGTTGAATGAGAAAACATATATCAAGTGAATCAATACGATACCCCATTTTCACCACGAGTATTCAATTGCAAGATATATATCAAGTGTTCTCAAATCCATAAAACTATTCAATCCGATAACAACGAAATCTCAAAGGGAAAAACTCAATTCATCACAACAAGATAGAGAGGGGAAAACACCATATGATCCGACTATATTAACAAAGCTCGCGATACATCAAGATCATGACATCTCAAGAACACGAGAGAGAGAGAGAGAGAGAGAGAGAGATTAAACACATAGCTACTGGTACAAACCCTCAGCCCCAAGGGTGGACTACTCCCTCCTCATCATGGTGGCCGCCAGGATGATGAAGATGGCCACCGGTGATGATCTCCCCCTCCGACAGGGTGCCCAGATGGGGTCTAGATTGGATCTTGTGGATAGAAAGGCCTTGGGGCGGTGGAAATTCTTATCTAGGGATACCCCAAGGATTTGGAATATTTGGGATTTTATAGGGTAAAGAGGCGGTCCAGGGGGCACCCGAGGTGGGCAGCACCCACCAGGACGTTCCTGGGCCTCCTGGCATGCCCTGGTGGGTGCTGCTCCCCTCGAGCAGCCCCCAGGTGCTTCCTAGGCCCACTAGCTTTCTTTTGGCCCGAAAAAAAATCCTCTAGGAGTTTTGTTGCCTTCGGACTTTGTTTGATATTGATTTCCTGCGATGTAAAAAACAAGCAAAAAACAGCAACTGGCACTGGGCACTGGGTCAATAGGTTAGTCCCAAAAAATGATACAAAGTTGCTATAGAATGATTGTAAAACATCCAAGAATGATAATAAAACAACATGAATACTTCATAAATTATAGATACGTTGGAGACGTATCAGCATCCCCAAGCTTAATTCCTACTCGTCCTCGAGTAGGTAATTGATAAAAGAAATAATTTATGAAGTGTGAATGCTAGCAAAGTGCATAAGTTTGATCAATGATAATTTCATTCACTTCTCCTAGCATCATAACATCAATTCTTTCTTATAAAACTTCTCATGTTATAGTAGCAACCAATTCAAATATTAAGGTTCAAACAATGAATTCTCTTGAAAGTCAACAACCTATGTTCTCAGTCACCAAGCAATTGCAATTCAACTTATTCAACAGAGTCTAAGTAAGAGCTCCACATACTCAACCATCATATAGTCTTCTATGATTGCTAACAATCACCGCATACACATGAGCAAAATGTTTCAACCGGACACATAGAAAGATAGGGGCTTATAATTTCGCCTCTCAACATATTCACCTTTGGGTGATGTCAACAATAATAACTCATGCTACCCATATTCAACTGGACATATGTGCCTAGATCTTTCCTCACCACATGATGCTTGCCAAGGGAGAAAAATAAAAAGGAATAGAGAGGAAATTTTTGACTCTTGCATGAAAGTAAATACATAAAAGTAAAAGATAGGCCCTTCGCAGAGGGAAGCATAGGTTTCCATGCGCTTATTTGTTTGTATGCTCAATCTCTTAGTGCAAAAGAACGTCACGTTCTATTGCCCCTTATGATAGCAACCTTTATTATGTAGTCTATCGCTTTTATTGTTTGCCATCACAAGTTCGTACAACGCTCAATTTTCTCTTACACTAAATGATCTAACACTTTTAGAAGCAATTTTTATTGCCTTATTGCGCCGATGACAACTTACTTGAAGGAGCTTGCTCAATCCATAGGTGGACTCTCAAAAAAAGATTTGGGTTTAAGGATTTGTGGATGCACAAGTAGTATCTCTACTTGGTACGGAATTTTTGGCTAGCACAGATAAGGGGAAAGCACCACATGTTGAAGGATCTATGACAATATAACTTCTATGTGAATATGAACAAACATAAATCATTATGTTTTCTTCCTTGTCCAACGTCAAAAATTTTGGCATATAATATTTTTATGTGGGCTCACAATCACAAAAGATATCCAAGATAGTGTATTTGCATGTGAAAGGTCTCTTCCTTATACTAATTACTCATGAATTGCTTGTATGGCCAATATTGTGATTATCAAGCTTCAAAAGCTTTCACTTTCTAAACCCAATGTGAGGCCACTACTAGGCATGATATGAACATGTAATTTCAACTTCATGATATTTAATTCATTCAACAATTTACTCATAGGATATAAGTGAAGCACTAGAGCAAATCCATAGAAAAGAGCTTCGTTGACGGGATGTGAATGCCGCTTACGCAGCCTCTGATTTGAGGACTCTATTTTACTTAAAAAAATTCAGGTCTAATATTTTATTAAAACATCAAGAAAAATTAAAATAAAAGGACATTCTAAGAATAGCACAACTCATGTGAAAAAGCAAAAACTTAGGCTCAACCGATACTAACCGATAATTATTGATGAAGAAAGGTGGGATGTCTACCAGGGCATCCCCAAGCTTAGATGCTTGAGACTTCTTGAAATATTATCTTGGGGTGCCTTGGTCATCCCCAATCTTGAGCTTTTGTGTCTCCTTAATTCTTCTCATATCACGGTTTTCCTAAATCTCAAAAGCGTCATCCACACAAAACTCGACAAGAACTCGTGAGATAAGTTAGTATAAATCAATGCAAAACCTTAACATTATCTACTGTAGCAAGCCACTAAAATTATTATTCAACATTGCACACTAAATGCCTCTGCATATTTAATAGTCCTATCCTCAAATCGAATCATCAAACAAGCAAACATATGCAAACAATGCAACCATAACAGCAATCTACCAAAACAGTACAGTCTGTAAAGCATGCAAGATTCATCATAATTCCCTAACCCCAAAAATTCTGAAACAAATACCACACTTTAGAAAGTTTATCAGAGATTATTTTGCAAAAAAGTTTCATCATTTTACCACATTCTGACTTTTCTAGGAAATTTTTGCAACAACGATAATTTTTTTGTTTTGAAACAGCAACATGTAGACTTGAAAAATGAAAGATGCAAAACATTATTATTGAAATTTTTTTGGGCAACGGCTATAATTGACATTTTTATTGAAATGAAAGATGAAAAAAATTATTCTAAATGACAGCAAGCAAATCCTAAGAAAATAAATTGACGCTCCAAGCAAAACACATATCATGTGATAAATGAAAACATAGCTCCAAGTGAGGTTATCGATAATGTTGGAGACGAAAGAGGGGATGCCTTCCGGGGCATCCCCAAGCTTAGTTGCTTGGATATTCCTCGAATATTACCTGGGGGTGCCTTGGGCATCCCCAAGCTTAGGGTCTTGTCAGTCCTTATTCTCCTCATATCAACATTTCACCCAAAACTTGAAAACTTCAATCACACAAAACTTAACGGAACTTCGTGAGATAGGTTAGTATGATAAAGAGCAAACCATTTCACTTCGGTACTGTCATAGACAATATTCATATTTTTTTACACACAATGCCCACTGTAGCATAGCATTTCCACAATTTATATTGAGCAATATAAGCCATAGAAACAAGGAAACAAGTAAACTATGCATTGAAAACAGAATCTGTCAAAAACAGAACAGTCTGTAGTAATCTGTACTCAAACCATACTTCTGATACTCCAAAAATTATGAGAAAAAATATTACCACGTGAGAAATTTCTATATTAATCTTATGCAAAAAGAGTCAACTCAAAAGAACTCTTCTGTTGAAAATGAGAGTTATTTTCGTGAGCGCAAAAGTTTCTGTTTTTTAGCTAGATCAAATCAACTATCACCCAACATGATCCCAAAGGCTTTACTTGGCACTTTATTGAAACAAAGACAATAAAACATAATTACTACAGTAGCTCAATCATGTGAACACACAAAAACAGTAGGTAAAAGTGTTGGGTTGTCTCCCAACAATCGCTTTTCTTTAATGCCTTTTAGCTAGGCATGATGAGTTCAATGATGCTCGCATAAAAGATAAGAATTGAAACATTAAAAAGAGCATCATGAATCACATGGCTAGCACATTTAAGTCTAACCCACGTCCTATGAATAGGGATTTTGTGATCAAACAATTTATGGGAACAAGAATCAACTAGCATAGGAAGGCAAAACAAGCACAACTTCAAAACTTTCAACATAAAGAGAGGAAACTTGATATTATTGCAATATGTAGAAGCACATGTTCCTCTCCCGTAATAATTTTTAGTAGCATCATGAATGAATTCAACAATATAACTATCACATGAAGCACTCCTTTCATGATGCATGAGCATAGAAATGTTATTACTCTCCACATAAGCAAATTTATTCTCATGAATAGTAGTGGGAGCAAATTCAACAAAATAACTATCATGTGATTGAAAATTAAAATCATGATGACAAGTTTCATGGTTATCATTATTCTTTATAGCATACATGTCATCACCATAATCATCATAGATAGCGACCTTGTTCTCATAGTCTATTGAAGCCTCGTCCAAAATGGTGGATTCATCATTAAATAAAGTCATGACCTCTCCGAATCCACTTTCATCATTATAATCATCATAAATAGGAGGCATGCAATCATTATAACAAATTTGCACATAAAATCTTGGGGGACTAAAAACATCATATTCATCAAACATAGTATCCCCAAGCTTGTGGCTTTTCATATCATTAGCATCATGGATATTCGAAGAGTTCATGCCAACAACATTGCAATCATGCTCATCATTCCAAGATTCTATGCCAAACATTTTATAGCATTCTTCTTCTAACAATTGAGCACAACTTTTCGATCCATCATTTTCAAGAAGATATTATAAAGATGATCAATAATATGATGCAACCTCAATTCCATTTTTATGTAGTTTTCTTTTTATAAACCAAACTAGTGATGAAACAAGAAACTAAAAGATTCGATTGCAAGATCTAAAGATATACCTTCAAGTACTCACCTCCCCGGCAACGGCGCCAGAAAAGATCTTGATGTCTACTACGCAACTTTATTCTTGTAGACACGTGTTGGGCCTCCAAGCGCAGAGTTTTGTAGGACAGTAGCAATTTTCCCTTAAGTGGATGACCTAAGGTTTATCATTCCGTGGGAGGCATAGGATGAAGATAGTCTCTCTCAAGCAACCCTGCAATCAAATACAATAAACCTCTTGTGTCCCCAACACACCCAATACAATGGAAAATTGTATAGGTGCACTAGTTCGGCGAAGAGATGGTGATAAAAGTGTAATATGGATGGTAGATATATACTATCTCCATCCGGGTTTATTGGTCCCCATTGTATTTTGTGCCAAACTTTGACCATAGATTAAACTAACAAAATGTTCATGCATGTCACCAAACATTATATTTTTGAAAACTATGTTAGTTAAATCTTTAGTCAAAATTTGGCACAAACTACAAAGGGGACCTATAAACCAGAACGGATGTAGTACTTTATAATCTGAATAAATAAAAACAGCAAGGTAGCGAATAGTAAACGGGAAGAAAAACGGTATTGCAATGCTTGAAAACAAGGCCTAGGATCCGTACTTTCGCTACTGCAATCTCTCAACATTGCTAATATAATTGGATCATATAACCAACCCTCAAAGTGCGAGAAAGAATCGCTCCAAAGTTCCTATCTAGCGGAGAACATAAGAATACATTGTTTGTAGGGTACAAAACCACCTCAAAGCTATTCTTTCCGTTTGATCTATTCAAGAGTTCGTACTAAAATAACACAAAGCTATTCTTTCCGTTCTGCCTATGCTAGAGTTCGTACTAAAATAACACCAAAGCACATTCATATTCATAATACTCAATCCAACACAAAGAACTTCAAAGAGTGCCCCAAGATTTCTATTGGAGAAACAAAAGATGAGAACGTGCATCAACCCTTATGCATAGATTACCCCAATGTCACCACGGGAATCCGCGAGTTGAGTGCCAAAACATATATCAAGTGAATCAATACGATACCCCATTGTCACCACGAGTATTAAATTGCAAGACATATATCAAGAGTTCTCAAATCCATAAAAGTATTCAATCCGATAACAACGAAATATCTAAGGGAAAAACTCAATTCATCACAACAAGATAGAGAGGGTAAACCATCATATGATCCATCTATATTAACAAAGCCCGCGATACATCAAGATCGTGACATCTCAAGAACACGAGAGAGAGAGAGATCAAAAACATAACTATTGGTACAAACCCTCAGCCCCGAGTGTCACTAGTAGAAAATAGGGCTTTGGTTCAGGCCGGGCTAGCCCATTAGTCCCGGTTCAGTCAAGAACCGGGACCCATGGGGGCATAGGTCCCAGTTCGTGAGGCCAGTGGGCCGGCCGGGCCATCGTGGGGCATTGGTCCCGGTTCATCTGGCCGCTTTGGTCCCGGTTCTAGGCACAAACCGGGACCAATGTGCCTCGCTCCTGGCCCACCACCATTGGTCCCGGTTGATGGCATGAACCGAGACCAAAGGGTGTCCTTTAGTCCCTGTTCCAGCCATGAACCGGGACCAATGAGTTGCCTATATATTCCCCCTCGCCTGCGAGTAGAGCACTCCACTGCTATGTTTTTTGGGTCGGCCGTTGGAGAGCTTTGTGGTGCTCTAGCTCACCTCCTATGCACATTAGGTGTTTGCTATGTCTTGATCTTGTGTTGGTTTTCCTTGAAGAGGAAAGGGTGATGCAACAATAGTAGCGTAAGTATTTCCCTCGGTTTTTGAGAACCAAGGTATCAATACAGTAGGAGGCTCCTCAAAAGTCCCACGCACCTACACAAACAAACAAAGAACTCGCAACCAACGCAATAAAGGGGTTGTCAATCCCTTCATGGCTACTTGCGAAAGTGAGATTTGATAGAGATAGTATGATAATATAAATATATTTTTGGTCTTTTATAATATAGATGCAAAAAGTAAAGACGCAAATAAAAGTAGATTGAAAATTATATGATAAAAGATAGATCCAGGGGCCATAGGTTTCACTAGAGGCTTCTCTCAAGATAGCATAAGTATTACGGTGGGTGAACAAATTATTGTCGAGCAATTGATAGAAAAGCGAATAATTGTGAGATTATCCATGCACGATCATGTATATAGGCATCACGTCCGCGACAAGTAGACCGACTCCTTCCAGCATCTACTATTATTACTCCACACATCGACTGACTCCTGCCTGCATCTAGAGTATTAAGTTCATAAAGAACAAAGTAACGCATTAAGAAAGATGACATGATGTAGAGGGATAAACTCAAGCAATATGATATAAACCCCATCTTTTTATCCTCGATGGCAACAATACAATACGTGCCTTGCTGCCCCTGCTGTCACTGGGAAAGGACACCGCAAGATTGAACCCAAAGCTAAGCACTTCCCCCATGGCAAGAAAGGTTAATCTAGTAGGCCAAACCAAACTAATAATTCGAAGAGACTTGCAAAGATAACTCAATCATACATAAAAGAATTCAGAGGAGATTCAAATATTTCTCATAGTTAAACTTGATCATAAACCCACAATTCATCGGATCTCGACAAACACACCGCAAAAAGAGTTTACATCGAATAGACCTCCACAAGAGAGGGGGAGAACATTGTATTGAGTTCCAAAAAGAGAGAAGAAGCCATCTAGCTAATAACGATGGACCTGAAGGTCTGTGGTAAACTACTCACAACTCATCGGAGGGGCTATGGTGTTGATGTAGAAGCCCTCCGTGGTCGATTCCCCCTCCGGCGGATCGCCGACGAAGGCTACAAGATGGGATCTCGCGGATACAGAAGGTTACGGTGGTGGAAATTTTGTTTCGTTGGCTCCTTGGATGTTTTTGGGGTACGTAGGTATATATAGGAGGAAGAAGTACGTCTGTGGCCGCCTGTGGTGCCCAGGATATAGGGGGCGCGCCCTCCCGTCTCCTAGCCGCCTCGCAAGCTTCTTGACTTGCACTCCAAGTTCTCCAGATTATGTTCGTTCCAAAAATCACGCTCCCGAAGGTTTCATTCTGTTTCTACTCCGTTTGATATTCCTTTTCTTCGAAATACTGAAATAGGCAAAAAAACAGCAATACAGGCTGGGCCTCCGGTTAGTAGGTTAGTCCCAAAAATGATATAAATGTGTAAAATAAAGCCCGTAAACATCCAAAAGGGGTAATATAATAGCATGGAACAATAAAAAATTATAGATACATTGGAGACGTATCAAGCATCCCCAAGCTTAATTCCTGCTCGTCCTCGAGTAGCTAAATGATAAAAACAGAATTTTTGATGTGGAATGCTACCTAGCATAATTCTCAATGTAATTTTCTTTATTGTGGCATGAATGTTCAGATCCAAATGATTCAAGATAAAAGCTTATAAAACATAAAAATAAGAATGCTTCGAAGCATACTATCAAATAATCATGTCCTATCAAAATAGCATAGCCAAAGAAAGCTTATCCCTACAAAATCATATAGTTAGGCCATGCTTCATTTTCATTACACAAAATACTCCCAGCATGCACAACCCCGGTTTCAGCCAAGCAATTGATTCATACTTTTTAACGCCCTTCAGCTTTTTCAACTCTTATGCAATACATGAGCGCAAGCCATAGACATAGCACTATGGTGGTGGTTGTGAAGACAAAAAGAGGGAGAAGAAAGTCTCACATCAACTAGGCGTATCAACGGGCTATGGAGATGCCCATCAATAGATATTAATGTGAGTGAGTAGGGATTGCCATGCAACGGATGCACTAGAGCTATAAATATATGAAAGCTCAACAAAAGAAACTAAGTGGGTGTGCATCCAACTTGCTTGCTCACGAAGACCTAAGGCATTTTGAGGAAGCCCATCATTGGAATATACAAGCCAAGTTCTATAATGAAAAATTCCCACTTAGTATATGAAAGTGACAACGTAGGAGACTCTCTATCATGAAGAGCATGGTGCTACTTTGAAGCACAAGTGTGGAAAAAGAGATAGTAGCGTTGTCCCTTCTCTCTTTTACTCTCATTTTATTTTTTTATTTTTTTCCTTTTTTTCCTTTGGCGTTTCCTTTTTTTCTTTTTGGCCTTTCTCTTTTTTTTTTCTTTTTTTCTTTTTAAAGTCCGAAGTCTCGTCCCGACTTGTGGGGGAATCATAGTCTTCATCATCCTTTCCTCACTGAGACAATGCTCTAATAATGAAGATCATCACACTTTTATTGATTTACAACTCAAGAATTACAACTCAAAGATAGAACAAGATATGACTCTATATGAATGCCTCCGACGGTGTACCGGGATATGCAATGAATCAAGAGTGACATGTATGAAAATTATGAAGGTGGCCTTGCCACAAATATGATGTCAACTACATGATCATGCAAAGAGCAATATGGCAATGATGGAACATGTCATAATAAACGGAACGGTGGAAAGTTGCATGGCAATATATCTCGGAATGGCTATGAAAATGCCATAATAGGTAGGTATGGTGGCTGTTTTGAGGAAGGTAAATAATGGGTGCATGATACCGGCGAAAGTTGCGCGGTATAATAGAGGCTAGCAAAGTGGAAGGATGAGTGTGCGTATATCCATGGACTCACATTAGTCATAAAGAACTCATATA
Organism: Triticum timopheevii; assembly: GCA_963921465.1. Taxonomy (NCBI): domain Eukaryota; kingdom Viridiplantae; phylum Streptophyta; class Magnoliopsida; order Poales; family Poaceae; genus Triticum; species Triticum timopheevii. The sequence goes on from OY997264.1 coordinate 356,271,046, forward strand.
CTTATTGCAAAAGTCTACTTGCCCTTGAAGCAAAGTACTACTACGCATGCTCCTAGGGGAAGGGTTGGTAGGAGTTAACCATTGCGTGATCCCGACCTCCACACATAAGGAAGACAATCAAAAGAGCACCTCATGCAACAAATTTGTCACACAACTTTTACCATACGTGCATGCTACGGGACTTGCCAACTTCAACACAAGAATTTCTTAATTTCATAATTACCCAATAGCATTACTCTAACATTACTACCTCTATATCTCAAAACAATTATCAAGCATCAAATTGATCATAGCATCCAATTCACTTCCTATGATAGTTTTTATTATACCCAACTTGGATGCTCATCATTCTAGGACCAATTTTATAACCATAGCAAATACCATGCTGTTTTAAAATACTCTCAAAATAATATAAGTGAATCATGATAGACTAGCAATTTCTTCAAAATTAAGCCACCGCCGTGCTCTAAAAGATATAAGTGAAGCACTAGAGCAAAAACTATCAAGCTCAAAAGATATAAGTGAAGCACATAGAGTATTCTAGCAAATTCTAATCAAGTAGGCTTCTCCCAAAAGGTGTGTACATAAAGTATGATTGTGGTAAACTAAAAGGAAAAGACTAATATAATACATGACGCTCCAAGCAAAACACATATCATGTGGCGAATAAAAATATAGCTCCAAGTAAAGTTACCAATGAACGAAGATGAAAGAGGGGATGCCTTCCCGGGGCATCCCCAAGCTTAGGATTTTGGCTATTCTTGAATATATTGGGGTGCCTTGGGCATCCCCAAGCTTAGGCTCTTGCCACTCCTTATTCCATAGTCCATCAAAGCTTTACCCAAAACTTGAAAACTTCACAACACAACACTCAACAGGAAATCTTATAAGCTCCGTTAGTGAAAGAAAACAAAACCACCACATAAGGTACTGTAATGAACTCATTCTTTATTTATTTTGGTGTTAAACCTACTGTATTCCAACTTCTCTTGGTTTATAAACTATTTTACTAGCCATAGATGCATCAAAATAAGCAAACAACACACGAAAGGCAGAATCTGTCAAAAACAGAACATTCTGTAGCAATCTGTAACTAACGCAAACTTCTGGAACTCTAAAAATCCTACCAAAATAGGAAGTCCTGGAAAATTTGTCTATTGATTAGCAGCAAAAAGAATCAACGCAAAAGCACGTTTCTGTGATTTAACAAAACTAATTGCGTGCGTGCAAAGTTTCTGTTTTTCAGCAGAATCAAATCAACTATCATCATAGGTTATCCTATAGGTGCTATTTGGCACAAACACTAATTAAAAGATAAAAACACATATAAACAGAAGGTAGATGCAAAATTTATTACTAAACAGAAACAAAAACAAAAAACACAAAGAAAATTGGGTTGCCTCCCAACTAGCGCTATCGTTTAACGCCCCTAGCTAGGCATAAAAGCGAAGATAGATCTAAGTAGTGCCATCTTTGGCACTCAATTCATAGGTAGCCCGTATGATAGATTCATAAGGTAATTTAACTTTCTTTCTTGTAAAGTGCTCCATGCCTTTCTTTAATGTAAATTGGAATCTAATATTCCCTTCCTTCATATCAATAATCGCACCAATCGTTCTAAGGAAAGGTCTACCAAGAATAATAGGGCAAGAAAGATTGCAATCTATATCAAGAACGATAAAACCTACGGGCACCAAATTTCTATTTGCAACAATGAGAACATCATTGATCCTTCCCATTGGCTTTTTAATGGTGGAATCCGCAATGTGCAAATTTAAAGAGCAATCATCAAGATCATGGAAACCTAGAATATCACATAAAGTTTTCGGAATCGTGGAAACATTAGAACCCAAATCACACAAAGCAAAACACTCATGATCTTTAATTATATTCTTTATAGTAGGTTCCCACTCATCATTAAGTTTTGTAGGTATAGAAACTTCCAAATTAAGTTTTTCATCATAAGATTGCATCAAGGCATCAACGATATGTTTGGTAAAAGCTTTATTTTGACTATAAGCATGAGGAGAATTAACAACGGATTGCAACAAGGAAATACAACCTTCTAAACAACAATTATCATAATCAAATTCCTTGAAATCCGAGATAGTGGGTTCAATACTATTTAAAGTCATGACCTCTCCAATCCTACTTTTACCAAATTTAGCATCAAGATCTAAAGACTCCGAATTATTGGGACGCCTTCTAACTAAAGTTGACTCATCTCCAGTCCCATTATTATCAAGATTCATATTGCAAAACAAAGATCTAATAGGGGACACATCAATAACTTTAAGATCTTCAACATTATTTTCATGGAAACTAGAAGAACACGCCTTTACAAAGCAATCTTTCTTAGCATGCAATCTAGCGGTTCTTTCCTTGCACTCATCAATGGACATTCTCATTGCTTTGAGAGACTCATTGATATCATGCTTAGGAGTATAAGATCTAAGTTTAAGAGAATCAACATCAAGCGAAAGTCTATCAATGTTCCTAGCCAAATCATCAACTTTGAGCAATTTTTCTTCAAGCAAGGCATTAAAATTCTTTTGGGAAATCATAAATTCTTTCACACTATTCTCAAAATCAGAGGGCATCTTATTAAAATTACCATAAGAATTATTGTAGTAATTTCCATAATTATTAGAGGAATTACTAGGGAACGGTCTAGAATTAAAGTTTCCTCTATAAGCATTGTTACCGAAACTATTCCTACCAACAAAATTCACATCCATAGATTCATTATTATTCTCAATCAAAGTTGACAAAGGCATATCATTGGGATCAAGAGGAGTATTTTTAGTAGCAAACAACTTCATAAGTTCGTCCATGTTTCCACTCAAAACATTGATTTCTTCTATAGCATGCACTTTTTGACTAGAAGATCTTTCGGTGTGCCATTAGGAATAATTAGCCATAATATTATCAAGAAGTTCTGTAGCATCTCCTAATGTGATTTCCATAAACGTGCCTCCCATGGCCGAATCTAAAAGATTTATAGAAGCAAAGTTCAAACCGGCATAAAAGATTTGTATGATCATCCATAAATTCAAACCATGAGTAGGGCAATTGCGAATCATCAATATCATTCTTTCCCAAGATTGGGCAACATGCTCATGATAAAGTTGTTTAAAATTCATAATATCATTCCTAAGAGTGATGATTTTAGCGGGAGGAAAAAACTTAGAGATAAAAGCATCTTTGCACTTGTTCCAAGAATCAATACTATTTTTAGGCAAAGACAAAAACCAAACTTTAGCACGATCTCTAAGTGAAAACGGAAATAACTTCAATTTAACAATATCATTATCCATATCTTTCTTCTTTTGCATATCACACAAATCAACAAAGTTGTTTAGATGAGTAGCGGTATCTTCACTAGGAAGGCCGGCGAATTGATCTTTCATAACAAGATTCAGCAAAGTAGTATTGATTTCACAAGACTCAACGTCATTAAGAGGAGCAATTGGAGTACTAAGGAAATCATTATTATTGGTATTGGAGAAATCACACAATTTGGTATTATCTTGCGCCATGGTAACAAGTAATCCAACACACAAGCAAACAGAAAAAAGAAAGTGAAAGAGAGAGGAGGAGATTGGGAAAGAGAGGGAAAATAAAATGGCAAGGGTGAAGTGGGGGAGAGGAAAACGAGAGGCAAATGGTAAATAATGTAAATGCGAGGGAGATGAGTTTGTGAGGGGTACTTGGTATGTCTTGACTTGAGCGAAGACCTCCCCAGCAATGGCGCCAGAAATCGCACGTTGGCGGGAGGTCGAATCTTGACTTGACTTGGTAGTAGCCTCCCCAGCAACAGCGCCAGAAATCCTTCTTGCAACGTCTAGAGCTTGCGTTGGTTTTCCTTGAAGAGGAAAGGGTGATGCAGCAATAGTAGCATAAGTATTTCCCTCGGTTTTTGAGAACCAAGGTATCAATCCAGTAGGAGGCTCCTCAAAAGTCCCACGCACCTACACAAACAAACAAAGAACTCACAACCAACGCAATAAAGGGGTTGTCAATCCCTTCACAGCCACTTGCAAAAGTGAGATCTAATAGAGATAGTATGATAAGATAAATATATTTTTGGTATTTTATAATATAGATGCAAAAAGTAAAGATGCAAATAAAAGTATATTGAAAACTTATATGATAAAAGATAGACCCGGGGGCCATAGGTTTCACTAGAGGCTTCTCTCAAGATAGCATAAGTATTACGGCGGGTGAGCAAATAACTGTCGAGCAGTTGATAGAAAAGCGAATAATTATGAGATTATCTAGTCATGATCATGTATATAGGCATCACGTCCACGACAAGTAGATCAACTCCTGCCTGCATCTACTACTATTACTCCACACATCGACCGACTCCTGCCTGCATCTAGAGTATTAAGTTCATAAAGAACAGAGTAACGCATTAAGAAAGATGACATGATGTAGAGGGATAAACTCAAGCAATATGATATAAACCCCATCTTTTTATCCTCGATGGCAACAATACAATACGTGCCTTGCCGCCCCTGCTGTCATTGGGAAAGGACACTGCAAGATTGAACCCAAAGCTAAGCACTTCTCCCATGGCAAGAAAGATCAATCTAGTAGGCCAAACCAAACTGATAATTCGAAGAGACTTGCAAAGATAACTCGATCACACATAAAAGAATTCAGAGGAGATTCAAATATTTCTCATAGATAAACTTGATCATAAACCCACAATTCATCGGATCTCGACAAACACACCGCAAAAATAGATTACACTGAATAGATCTCCACAAGAGAGGGGGAGAACATTGTATTGACAGCTAAAAAGAGAGAAGAAGCCATCTAGCTAATAACTATGGATCCGAAGGTCTGTGGTAAACTACTCACAACTCATCGGAGGGGCTATGGTGTTGATGTAGAAGCCCTCCTTGTCGATTCCCACTCCGACGGAGCGCCGACGAAGGCTCCAAGATGGGATCTCGCGGATGCAGAAGGTTACGGCGGTGGAAATTGTGTTTTGTTGGCTCCCTAGATGTTTGCGGGGTACGTAGGTATATATAGGAGGAAGAAGTACGTCGGTGGCCGCATGTGGGGCCCAGGAGATAGGGTGCACGCCCTCCTGTCTCCTGGCCACCTTGCAAGCTTCTTGACTTGGACTCCAAGTTCTCCGGATCACATCCGTTCCAAAAATCACGCTCCCGAAGGTTTCATTCTGTTTGGACTCCGTTTGATATTCCTTTTCTTCGAAATACTAAAATAGGCAAAAAAATAGCAATACGGGCTGGGCCTCCGGTTAATAGGATAGTCCCAAAAATGGTATTAAATGTGTAAAATAAAGCCCATAAACATCCAAAAGGGGTAATATAATAGCATGGAACACTAAAAAATTATAGATACGTTGGAGACATATCAGTGTTCGATGAAATGCCTGAGCCAAACTTAAGCTTTCTCCTCTCGAAGCTCCTTGTGCAAGCTCCATTTTCCTCGAGATTTGTCTAGGTTTGGCAGTCCGTCATGTCCCGTCCCCGTCCTCACCGCCGTTGATCGCCCATGCCGATCTCGTCGTCTGCACCACCGTGGTGAGCCTCTTGATCTTATCTTCTTTCTAAAAGAAAAAAGTTCTTACTTGTATGATTTAGATAGATACTTGTGTAGTTTTCTTACTTATTATTGTTTGTTATTATATAGTGCGATGGTTTTGGTATCCACCTCCGTCGGTCCTCGTCATGTCTTTGATTTTGACGTGGTATATATATATATATTTTATTTTATAACTATTAGTTTCATTTAGTGTTTATGACAATTATGTCGAGCAACGTGACATAGATTTTTTTATCTAGGAGGTATGTGAACGGGAAATTCCAACCCACCCTATTGTCGAGAGGTTAAATTTAGTTGAAGACGAAAACAATTACTTGAAGGAAAAATTAACAAAAAATTGAGGAGGAGAAGATGATATTGGAGTTGCATGTTGCAGATGCCGTCGATGATCACAAGATCAAGATGGATGCAATGCGCTTGAAGATTAGAAAGATTAGAAAATATTTCATTCATACTGAGGCTTGGTATCATTATGCCGTTGGATCAATTGTTACCTTGGTTGTGGTTATGATCACATTTGTTGTTGCATTGAAATCTTTTACATAGTTTCAGTATATGGTTTAATTAGATGCTCTGGAGAGCTATATGTTGTTCAATGAGAACTATATATGTACTTTGGGTTTAATGTGATGATGAACTTCAATTAATTTGGTCACTTATCTATTCATGATGTACACAGAGATGAACCGACAATGGATGTACGGTAACAGACGCACCTCTGAGTACATTAAGGGCGTAAATAATTTTCTCGCAGTGGCTGAGGCAAACAAGAAGAATGGTTTTATGTGTTGTCCATGCCCTATATGTGGGAATACGAGGTCTTACTCTGACTCGAAAACCCTTCACACCCACCTTCTTTATAAGGGTTTCATGCCACACTATAATGTTTGGACCAAGCACGGAGAAAGAGGGGTTATGATGGAAGACAGCGAAGAAGAAGAAGATGATGACGACTATGTGCCCCCTGAATAAGGTGATGCTGCAATGGGGGAAGCTGAAGATGCTGCAATGGGGGAAGCTAAAGATCAAGAGGAACCAAATGATGTGCCCGATGATGATCTTCGCCGGGTCATTGCTGATGCAAATTGACAGTGCGAAAGTGAAAAGGAGAAGCTGAAGTTCGATCGCATGTTAGAGGATCACAAAAAGGGTTGTACCCCAATTGCGAAGATGGCAACACAAAGCTCGGTACCGTACTAGAATTGCTGCAGTGGAAGGCAGAGAATGGTGTGCCTGACAAAGGATTTGAGAAGCTTCTGAAAATATTGAAGAAGAAGCTTCCAAAGGATAACAAATTGCCCGATAGTACGTGCGCAACAAAGAAGGTCGTATGCCCTCTAGGATTGGAGGTGCAGAAGATACATGCATGCCCTAATGACTGCATCCTCTACCATGGTGCGTACAAGGATTTGAATGCATACCCGGTATGCGGTGCATTGCAGTATAAGATCAGACGAGATGACCCTGGTGATGTTGATGGTGAGCGCCCCAGGAAGAGGGTTCCTGCCAAGGTGATGTCGTATGCTCCTATAATACCACGGTTGAAAAGCCTGTTCAGAAACAAATAGCATGCCAAGTTGATGCAATGGCACAGAGAGGACCGTAAGAAAGACGGGAAGTTGAGGGCACCCGCTGATGGGTCGCAGTGGAGAAAAATCGAGAGTAAGTACTGGGAGGAGTTTGCAGGTGACGCAAGGAACGTATGGTTTGGTTTAAGTGCGGATGGCATTAATCCTTTTGGGGAGAAGAGCAGCAATCACATCACCTGGCCCGCGACTCTATGTATCTATAACCTTCCACCTTGGCTGTGCATGAAGCGGAAGTTCATTATGATGCCAGTTCTCATCCAAGGCCCTAAGCAACTTGGCAACAACATTGATGTGTACCTAAGGCCATTAGTTGAAGAACTTTTACAGCTGTGGATTGGAAATAGTGTACGTGTGTGGGATGAGCACAAATAGGAGGAATTTGACCTGCATGCATTGCTGTTTGTAAGCATCAATGATTGGCCTACTCTCAGTAACCTTTCAGGATAGACAAACAAGGGATACCACACATGCACGCACTATTTAGATGACACCGAAAGTATATACTTGGACAGATGCATGAAGAATGTGTACCTGGGGCATCGTCGATTTCTTCTGACCAACCATCAATGTCGAAAGAAAGGCAAGCATTTCAAAGGCGAGGCAGATCACCAGAAGAAGACCGCCATGCGTACCGGTGATCACGTACTTGCTATGGTCAATGATTTAAAAGTAATCTTCGGAAAGGGTCCCGGTGGACTATCTATTCCGAATGACGCTGAGGGACGCGCACCCATGTGGAATAAGAAATCTACATTTTGGGACCTACCCTACTGGAAAGACCTAGAGGTTCGCTCTTCAATCAATGTGATGCACATGACGAAGAACCTTTGCGTGAACCTGCTAGGCTTCTTGGGCGTGTATGGGAAGACAAAAGATACACTTGAGGCACGAGAGGACCTGCAACGTTTGGACGAAAAAGACGGCATGCCTCCGAAGTAGTATGAAGGTCCTGCCAGCTATGCTATTATCAAAGAGGAGAAGGAAATCTCTTTGAATGCCTGCTCAGTATGAAGGTCCCGTCTGGCTACTCGTCAAATATAAAGGGAATAATAAATATGGCAGAGAAAAAGTTCCAGAACCTAAATTCTCATGACTGCCACGTGATTATGATGCAACTGCTTCCGGTTGCATTGATGGGGCTTCTACCGGAAAACGTTTGATTAGCCATTGTGAAGCTATGTTCATTCCTTAATGCAATCTCTCATAAGGTGATCGATCCAAAAATCCTACCAAGGTTAGGGAGTGATGTGGTGCAATGTCTTGTCAGTTTCAAGATGGTGTTCCCACCATCCTTCTTCAATATCATGACGCACGTCCTAGTTCATCTAGTCGATGAGATTGTCATTCTAGGCCCTGTATTTCTACACAATATGTTCCCCTTTGAGAGGTTCATGGGAGTCCTAAAGAAATATGTCTGTAACGACTCTAGGCCAGAAGGAAGCATCTCCGTGGCCATCAAACAGAGGATGCCATTGGGTTTTGTGTTGACTTCATTCCTGACCTTAAGAAGATTGGTCTCCCTTAATCGCGGTATGAGGGGAGACCGAGTGGAAAAGGCGCGCTAGGAGGGGACTCAATAATATGTAGCGACGGGCATTCTTGGTCTCAAGAACACCACACAGTTCTAAAACATTCTACCTTGGTGACCCCGTATGTCGATGAACACAAGAACATTCTGCGCTCCAAACACCCAGACCAGTGTGACGACAGGATTACATGTGAACACATCAGGACTTTCGGCAGTTGGTTGCAAACACGTCTCAGGTGTGACAACAATGTTTCTGATGAGCTGTACTCATTGGCTAGGGAACCATCTTCGACTGTAATGACTTACAAAGGGTACGAGATAAATGGGAATACATTTACACGACCGCCCAAGGTCAAAAGGGCACCAACCAAAACAATGGTGTCCGCTTTGATGCAACAACCAAGAGGGGAAAGGACACATATTATGGTTACATAGTGGACATATGGGAACTTGACTATGGACATGATTTTAAGGTCCCTTTGTTTAAGTGCAAATGGGTCAATCTGTCAGGAGGCGGGGTACAGGTAAACCCATAGTACGGAATGACAATAGTGGATCTGAACAATCTTGGGTACACAGACGAACCATTCGTCAATGATGTGCTGCAGGTTTTCTATGTGCAGGACATGTCTACCAAACCGATAAAAAGAAAAGATAAGGAAGTGAATACATCATACGATGAGCCAAAGCGCCACATAGTTCTTTTAGGAAAAAGAGACATTGTGGGATTGGAGGGCAAGACAGACATGTTCGAAGATTATGAAAAGTTTCATGAAATTCCTCCCTTCAAAGTCAAGGCTGACCCAAGCACCCTGTTAAACGATGAAGATTATCAATGGTTACGGCGCAATAAGCAAAGGACACAAACGAAGAAAAAGTGAATAATTTCTATCCAAAACTATTATGATGATGCCTTTGATCTAGAATATCACTACAGTTACATGTGAAGAAATGAAATGCCTTTTGTAACAGATTAGTTTCCGTCCGAAACCCTGCTACTTCGAAAGAGATTGTCTGTTTTGTACACGAAGTGCATCCAGTTTTTGCCATAACCCTCTCAACTTCTTAGCACATGCTATGTGGGTGAAATGATGATACTAGGCCAACTTTCAGCCTTTTCAGAGTTCATTTGTAGTGCTTTTCAATTTTAGGATCATTTAGCTCAAAAATATCAGTAAATGCATGAAAAATACCAAGTGAAGTCAGAAATGGTGCATACTGACACACCTCATTATATTCGTGGTTGAAAATTGATGACGTGGCTTTGAATGGTGCATACTGGCACACCTAGCGAGTTGGCAGCCCGCCACGGCGCAAGCACACATATGACGAACCAAGCGTTCCTGTCCCAGCCGCCGGCCAACGTGCGTATGTGGGAGCATCGGCTGGTCGCCACGGAGCTTAGTTAGGTGTCAGTTGTGGCCCTTTCATACTGGGAGGCAACCAAGCAGGTGAACCCATGTTCCTCTTTCTTACTGCCACCCGCTACTCTGCTGCTCTATAAGGATCTCCAACTGGTGCTCCAAGCCTCCGACCGACCTATTTTCTCGGTGCAGTGCAGTCTATAGCCTATACACTAGTCCTCGAGGCTTGAAGCTAAGCAACGTGCAGGTGAGTATTGCGCCTCTCCATCAGCGTTCTTCATCTCTGCATGGGACACAAGTACACGTTTAAAATGCCAAAACACATAAGCACGCTAACTATTACAAAGATTCCCTACGGTTTGTCCAAAGTGGGACTTTCCAGATATATAAGTCCGGAAACTCATTAGAGACACTAGTGGAAAAAGGCCCAATTATCCTGGTTTCAGAGGCCCATTTGTCCCGGTTCTGGACCCGCGACTAAAAAGCAATAAGAATGAACTCAAAATAATCAATTAAAATATTCTTTTATGATCAACTAAAACAAAACTATAATATTCTTCAATAGAAAAAAGAATCAACTAAAAACTTTTATAAAACTCCAATAGCAAAAGGAATCAACTAAAAAGCTTTTATAAACCTCTAGTACTATTGAAACTAAAATTATATAAAATTTATGCAACTAAAATTATCAAAGTATTTTTTGTTCAAAACATTAAAAGCAAAAAGAATTTTCATACAGAATTTTTTTTGTTAGAAATTTAATAGCAAAAACAATTATCCTAAAGATTTTTTGTTAGAAACTAAAATAACAAAAGTTGCTTTTGAATATAATGATAAAACACAGTAATATTAAATAGTTGGAAAAAGAATCACTCAAAAATCTATTTTTATAGTAAAGTTATTCAAAAACTAGTGATTCACACAAAATTTCCAAAAATTCACATTTAAACTATTCAAATTGGAAAACAAATGGCACTAACAGAAAGTTTATAATTTTTATTACCGAAAAGCAAAAAGAATCACTAAAAAACTAGTAAGTATTTTGCTGTAAGTAGAAACAAAATAAAATAAATAAAGCAAAAATGAAAACAAAAAAAAAATAAAAAAAGTGGCACCTACCTGGCCACCATGGCCTAAATACGACTAGAAACCCAACCATGGTCCAGGATTCAGGCCCGCAGCAGGCCCAGTAGGCCCACAGGCACACAGTGACAGATTAAGCCCGGAAGCCTGCAGTTGAGAGGAGCTCGAGAGGGTGGGCGCAGCAGCGCTTATAAACCACTCTCGAGCTCTCTCAACTAGCGAGGTGGGACTAAACTTTTGGCCGCGATGCAGGCAGCACAAGGCCTTTTGTCCCAGTTGGTGGCACCAACCGGGACTAAAGGGGTGCATTGGTACCGGTTCATGGTACCAACCGGGACCAAGCCCCCACCTTTAGTCCTGGTTGGTGCCACCAACCGGGACCAAAGGTCCCTGTTTCCCGCCCTTTGGGCTGCTGAAAAGAGACCTTTGGTCCCGGTTGGTGGCACCAACCGGGACTAAAGGGGGGCATTGGTCCCGGTTGGTGCCACGAACCGGGACCAAAGGTCTGGGCATATAAGAAAGCAGTTAGAAGTTTCTCCAAAATTCATTACTTCTTCTCTGCCCGACGCCCCTGCTCCTCCTCGCCGCCGTCGCCGCCCGATGCCCCTGCTCCTCTGGTAGACCTCGCCATCGCCGCTGTCGCCGACATCGTCAGGCTGCTCAACATTGCCGACGCCGCCCTCTGCCCCGACGACGGCGCCGCTCCCCGCCCCGACGCCGCCCACCATGCCCCGCCGCCCCTATGAGCACCAGCCTGCTCCTGCACCCCTTCCCTGCCCCGCGCCCCTGCACCCTGCCCTACCCCGTCGGCGTCGGTGCCGGCACCGCCGCCATGCCCCTCCGCCGTGCCCCTCTGCCCCTGCTTCCTTTTTGTTATATATACATGTATATGCTATTTTTAGATTTTTTAGATGTACTTTTTTAGATGTATATATATATGTTAAAACTTGGTCTATTTTTTCTATAGTATATATATGAAAACTTGGTCAATTTTTTTCTCTAGTAGATGATGATGATGATATATGAAAACTTTTTTAGATGTATATATATGATGATGATGATGTAGTTTTGTTCAATGATATATGATGATGTAATTTTGTCGATATATCCCCTCCCCGATAACTTCGACATGAGGGGGGGTCGGTATACCCCCTCCCCGATTACATTTTCTTCTATGTATGTGTGTCGTCATTTTCAATATACCCCCTCCCCGATAACTTCGACATGAGGAGAAGAAGAAGGAGAAGAAGAGGAGAAAAATAAATAAGAAGAGGAAGAAGAAGAAAAAATAGAAAAAAATTTCTATTTTTCTTCTTCTCCTCTATTCCTTCTACTTCTCCTTTTTTTCTATTTTTTCTTCTTCTTCTTCTCCTCTTTTTTTACTTCTTCTTCCTCTTCTTATTTTTTATCGGGAACGAGGGTGTCGAGGATCGCCGAGCGGTCGAGGGTCGGGAACTAGGGTAGAGGGTCGAGGGTCCTCGAGGGGTCGTGGGTCGAGGGTCGAGGGTCGTCGAGGGGTAGAGGGTCGAGGGTTGAGGGTCGTCGAGGGATCGAGGGTCGAGGATCGCTGAGGGGTCGACGGTCGTCTAGGTGTCGAGGGTCTCCATTTAACAAGAATGCCCCCATTATGGATGTGCACAGGTTGATCCATTATTTATCTGATCTCATCTATATATATATTCTTCTATATGTCATGTTGTCTGTCAAAGTATTGAAGAAATCCATGGCTACATAATTTAATAGAAGTAACAGGCGTATGATGCTACGAAGCTCTTCAAAGTTGTTTTGGAATGGAGTTCCTGATAGAATAATTCGCTTTTTCGTACGAATTTCAGCAAAGGCCTTCCAAATAGCGATATTCAGAAGGCTCTTGCTGAATACCAAAAAGCTAATTATCCTATCCGGGACTCCGTTCCAAAATAATTTTGAAGAGCTTCGTACCATTATGCACCTGTTACTTCCGGCAAATGATGAAGTAATGGTTTTCTTGAATCCTTTGACACTAGACAACGTGACATATAGAAGGGTAGATGAGATCAGGAAAAATATGGACCATTTTCTACACATCCAGAATGGCGCCATCTTGTTAAATCCCTTAAAGGTTAAGATAATCCGAGCGGTCAAGGATCGGAACTAGGGTAGAGGGTCAAGGGTCGCCGAGGGGATGAGGGTCGAGGCTCGAGGATCACCGAGGGGTCGAGAGGGGGACGTCGATTAACCTCCTCTCGCTCAACTAACTCTCGAGGACACCCAAACCATAGAAAAAACGTTGTCGATCTCGTACCCCCTCCCACCCCTACTCGACAAACTCTCTCGAGATTTATAAGAGATTTATCAAGAATGCCCCCACTATGAATGTTGGACATTCATGAGAGAGGCGGTCTGGGCCAAACCCTAGAAGCATTGCCGAGGCCACCCTAAACCCTAGAAGTGTCGAGGCCACCCAAATTTACCAAGTTAAAAGAGCGTTGTCGAGGCCACCCCAAACTCTAGAAGCGTCGTTGAGGCCACCCCAAACTGTAGAGGCGTTGAGGCCACTAATTAATATTCCTTGTTGTGCTTAGCTAGCTAGGTCTATGTTTGCCACTATTAATATATCCATCTCTCATGTTTGTATATTAATTTCCATGTTGTAATATTTGCAGAAACTATGGATCAACAAAGAGACTTCGAACAAGAAAAGATATTGGGGGACATAATCCTTGACGTAGGTGATATCTTGTCATTATTTCTCAACGACACCGATGGTCTAGAAGGAGAGGAAGCAGGCTACGGTGATCGAACAATGGAGAGGGAAAGTCATGATCATGGTGGTGGCTCCTTTGACTGTGATGACGGCTCCGGTGACCGAACGGAATCGGGATCAACTGTTGCAAAGTTCGGCGCGGTGTATATGTAAAGCCAGTGCTGACTAGCTAATTAATGCATTAAATTTTTTGGTATGTACATCTTTTATAGCCCTACGGATTGAGCCAAACTTCGGTAACGAGACGAGGCCCGAAGAGAAGGTTGCGCCAGGATGAAAGGTTCACGATCACATCAATCGCTGGCGATGGCCAACCGATTGAACCCCTCCGGACCAAGGAATCATTTTCTGCTCAGTGCGGGGTTCTTGTTAGGGACATGATCCCGATCAGCATCCACCAATGGTATAAGCCTAAGAACGAAGACCCTCAAGTTTCTTATGTCAAAGATAGACAGAAATATGATCTTTGGACAGTGTTGAAGGAAAATTTCACCCTACCGACAGAGGAGGATCCGAATAAGCCAGTTATAGAGCCATTGGTCAAGGCTCATGCTCTCAAGAAGATGGCAGATCTATTCAGGAGGTGGAAGAATGATTTGAAATCAATGTATGTCGACAAAGACAAGACTCCAGAATTCACCGGCCGATTTGAGAAGATAAGAGATCACTGGGCCGCATTTGTGGCCCACAAGACATCGGAGAAGAGTAAGAAGATGTCAGCAACAAACAAGATAAATGCTGCAAAGAAGGAGCATCACCATTGCATGGGGTCAAGTGGCTACCTCAAAGCCTGGCCGTTGTGGGACAAGGCTGAGAGTGACCTGATTGCTAAAGGGGTCGAACCAGAGACATTGAACTGTCCAGACCGTTCAAGGACTTGGTTCTTTGGGGTTGGGGGAACCTCGGACCCTGAAACAGGGAAGTGTGTTTGGACGGACGAGCAACTTGAAATACCCGTCAAGAAGCTGCAAAAGTATATCGCCGCAGCGCAGCAAGGGACGTTCATTCCCGACAAAGAGAACGACGAGCTCACACAGGCCCTCGGGAATCCTAAGCAACCTAGACGAAGACGAGGCACACCAGGCTCTGTTTCGTGGAAGGTTGGGTTTCACAACGCAGGCGGTTACAAAACCCAAGAGAGGAGGAGGAAAGTGGAGCTGAGCGAACTGCAGAAGCTGAATGCAAGGGTACGAAAGCTAGAGGAACAAGTTGTTGAGAACCAACGACCTATCCAAGCTACCCCGGATGCTACCTCACCATCTCAGCGAAGAAGCAGTGTGGCTTCCACCAAGGTCGTTCAGCAGCCTGACTTCACGGCTCCTAGCTACCCCGTGGATGCTATCACGGAGGCTCACCAGTGCCAGCTTATGACGCAATATAAGAACCTCAAAGTCAAGGTGGCTGTCGGCTCTGTTGCACCTCCTGAACCCGACGCAACTTTTCACTGCCTTCCAATTCCACAAGGCTATGCTGTTGTGATGGTGGATGAAATAACGGAGGGATTTGAGGAGCTCCAGCATGACCACCCTACAGGTGAAGGGGAGACTCAGCTGGGTCTTGCTCTGAAGACTCCATGTCTATGGCGGAAGGAGCACATCAAGCTTATGAAGTTCACGCCTCCGCCTCCTCCTCCTCCTCCGGCGAGTCAGGGCACTCCGCCTCCTCCGCCTCCTCCTCCTCCGGCGAGTCAGGGCACTCCGCCTCCTCCGCCTCCTCCTCCTCCGGCGAGTGATCAGGGCACTCCGCCTCCTTCTCTGGCGCATGAGGGCAGCACTCTACCTCCTTCTCCGCCTGCTCTGACGCGTCCGAGCAGCCCGCCTCCTCCGCCTCGTCAGCAACGGCAGAACACAGACGCTGCCGCTCCGGCTGCTCTGGCGCGTCGGACCACTCCGACTCCTTCTACTACTCATCAGCAGCAACGGAAGAGAGCCGCCGCTGCTCTGGCGTCTAGCAGTACAACCAGAGGCGGGAGGCAATATAGATTCGGTCCATCTCTCAAGCCTGTAGAGAAGTTACCATACGAGATGACCGTGGAGGAGAACGAGAAGATCATTCAAGCCCAAGTGAAGGACTTCTTTGAAACGCGAAAAGCTATGAAACATCCACCTCTGGAGGAGAAGATAGATCCGGTGAAAGCGAAGCAAACTATCTATGTCCTGAAGCGACCACCACCGCGTTCGCTGGATAACAACAATCTCTGCTGTCTTAAAGATACATTGCAAGAAGCGCGCCAGTCGGGAGGTACTTCAACCGACAAAAGGTTAAAAGAACGAAGAAGTGGGAAGAAAATTCCCCAGCTCGGATAACAGGAGAACCAATCATTCCCCTTGCTCAAGGTGTCTAGCAATATCATTGCAAATCAGCCGCTACTGCCTAGTTTCACTATTGGTGATTACCTGCCCGACGATGTAGATTTTGAAACAATGGAGGTGGAAGAAATCAAATACCATTACGGGAAGCCTCTCATCAAATATACTCTTGATCTAACAACGATGATGCGAAGATTCGATGACTGGTACATGAAAACCTGTAGCGAGTCTGGGAAGGATGCTTTGTCGATGCTGATTAAAGAGGACCACGACTTCATTGGCCAAGAACTCTTAACTGTTGATTTTGACGAGTTTTTCCAGTTCTACAATCAAAAGGCCCTCGACAAATCACTTGTGGCTTGCTACTGTTTGTAAGTACTACTTCCTAT
This sequence comes from Triticum timopheevii, assembly GCA_963921465.1. Classification (NCBI taxonomy): domain Eukaryota; kingdom Viridiplantae; phylum Streptophyta; class Magnoliopsida; order Poales; family Poaceae; genus Triticum; species Triticum timopheevii. The sequence goes on from OY997264.1 coordinate 356,287,637, forward strand.
AATTAAGTCTCTATATATATAACTCAACTCTTTCATTGCATTTATATATAATTATCCTCACTATATTATGCAGATTGAAGATCGTCGAACGCAGAAAAGCACAAATCTATGACATTGGGTTCATTAACCAAAATGTCATACATGAATGGACGGTTCAAAAGAATGTCGCAGAAACTGAGGACAACTTGCTCAAATCGTTGGTAAAAAATCAAACCAAAGATAAAATACTCTTTCCTTACAACTTCAAGTGAGTGTTACTGTCTTGTGCATATTCAGTTTCCCTTATTACTCAAGGTTATAGTCATGTAACTGATGAGTTGTGCATGCATGCGCAGCTTCCACTTTATTCTCCTAGTGATTAAGCTTGAGAAGGGAGAAGTAACTGTCTTAGACTCGAGACGAAAAGTTCCCGAGGACTATGAGGACATGACTGGAATGCTCCAGAAGTAAGTTCAATCGATCATTATCGCACCATATCGGCAACTTTGTTCATTTCTTGATGTCAAGTAATTATTTTCTTTGTGTGGTAGAGTTTGGAAAGAGTTCACCGCAATTTCTCCGGGACTGCCAACCGAGCTGACATTTAAACAACCGAAAGTAAGTACTACTACCTAGTTCCGCGCATCTCCAATTGATTGTAGCTAGTTTCATCAATACCATTTAGCATGCTTGCTTATTAGTTTGATTGACCTCTATTTCTCGTAAAGTGCTTGTGGAAGGAACAAGGAAATAATTTCTGTGGATACTACGTGTGCGAGTTCATCTACAATGAGACGACCAAGAATAAGCGGGGCTACTCCGAAAAACAATATCAAGTGTGTAAGCAAAAATATTCACAATTGTATTTTATTACCATCATTTGTGTTGAGTTTCATTCATACACATGTATCGACCCTCTTCTTTGATTTACATCTGGTAGCTGCGGGATGAGGTCCTACCACATGATCGATTAAAAACAATTCAAGAGGAATTGGCGGGATTCTTTCTTGACCACGTCATCAATAAAGACGGAGAATACCATGTGGAACTTGACTTCAGACATTAAGGATTGTAATAGATCTTTTATTGTATATATGTAGCTAGTAGCGTCAGATAGATATACGAAAACTTGTTGTTCGACCAAACTCTCGGAGAAGGAGAGGTTGATCACTTCTCTCTGTATATGTTCACGACGATCTTCTGTACTTAATGGTTTCCTTCATTTTTTTACTAGCTAGCGTGCCGAGTCCTCTATACGTATAGTACGTAGCATCATCCAAGCACGAAGATAAGAGAGGTCACTTCCTCTCTATTAACTAGCTAACACAATATATGAAACCCCTAATTAAATTAACCATCCAAAACCCCAACCCCCCCCCCCCCCTTCAAAAAAACAAAAGCCCCAGCTCCTGAGCAGCTGACGTGTGGATGCCTTTTGGTCCCGGTTGCTGTTACCAACCGGGACCAAAGGCCCTCCTGCCGGGGCTCGGCGCAGCGGCCACGGGGAGCCCCATCTATCCCGGTTCGTGAGAGAACCGAGACTAAAGGTCATGGGATTTAGTCCCGACCCTTTAGTCCTGGGTCTAGAACCGGGACAAATGGGCATCTGTAACCGGGACAAATGGGACTTTTTCCACTAGTGGGTGGACTACTCCCTCCTCATCGTGGTGGCCGCCGGGATGATGAAGATGGCCACAAGTGATGATCTCCCCCTCCGGCAGGGTGCCGGAACAGGGTCTAGATTAGATCGCGTGGATACAAAGGCCTTGCGGCGGCGGAACTTCTGATCTAGGGCTACCCCCAAGGGTTTTGGAATATTTGGGATTTTATAGGGTAAAGAGGCGGTCCGGGGGGCACCCGAGGTGGGCAGCACCCACCAGGGCGTGCTTGGGCCTCCTAGCGCGCCCTGGTGGGTGCTGCTCCCCTCGAGTAGCCCCCCGGGTGCTTCCTTGGACCACTGGCTTTCTTTTGGCCCTAAAAAATCCTCCAGGAGGTTCATTGCATTTGGAATCCGTTAGATATTGATTTCCTGCGATGTAAAAAACAAGCAAAAATTAGCAACTGGCACTGGGCACTGGGTCAATAGGTTAGTCCCAAAAAATTATATAAAGTTGCTATTAAATTATTGTAAAACATCCAAGAATGATTATAAAATAGCATGGATACTTCATAAATTATAGATACCTTGGAGATGTATCATGATGCTTGTTGTGTTTCTTGTTCTTCTTCTTCTGGCTGGCAGTATCGTCATCGTCTTCTGAGTCGACGTTGAATCCATCCTCTTCTCCGGGGAGCCTCCTCCCCTCCTATGTACGGGCACACTTATCTACCAAGGTGTAATGCTCATTCACAGCCTTGGGCAACCAGACGTTCATCTTGGAACATATCCTGCGGTTGTGTATGTTGGACTGGAACGCAGCAATCACAACTGCCGGGTGGATCCGGAATGTTCCTGTGCACCCGACTGAACATCTGCATGTACTTGCGCAACCTCTCCCCTTCCTAGTTCTTGATGGCCGCCCGTGAAAGCACCAATGAACTCATGGCACAGGTCATCAGCCCACGTTGAGATGGAGTTCTCTGGCAAATGCATCAGCCACGATCTCACATTTTGCTTGAATGCTAAAGGGAAGTAGTTGGCGAATACCTTTTCATCTCTTCCTCCGGCTGCTTCAACGGTGATGGTGTAAATGCTCAAGAACTCTGCCGGGTTCAATCTTCCATCGTATTTTTCTGGTATCTATGGCTTGAACACATGGGCAGATGGCCAATGGACTTGCCGTAGCTCACGAGTGAAGGCAGGGACCCAACCTTGAAAGGCAGGTATCCGTCTCCACTGGGCATGAGTTCGTCGACGCCGGGGCCATTGCACCTATCAAACTAGCGGCGGATTTCACAGCGTCACTCTATGGTGACGCGCGCATCTTCCCTCCGCATGTATTCCAGGGCCTGCCACTGGTCTCGATGGGCTCGAGGATCAGATGAAGCAATCGACACATCGAAGAGTTCTTGATCATGTGGCTCTGCCTGCGGCCTCTATGTTGGTTGTCGTGGAGGGGACTACACCATAGGAGTGCCCCCTTCGGTATGGCCAGTGGCTTGGACCATTGCCGCCGCCTGTGAAGGTTGTGGCAGGCCTGCTCGCTGTGATCCTCTTTCCTCAACGAAACCAATAGGTTCTGAATGGTGGCTCTCCATTCATCCATTTGATCGGCCGCTGGCAAAATTCTCAACAGGAGTTGGGTCCGCGCCATGGCTTCTGAAGCAGTGCTTGGCATAGGCGATGGCACAGATCACGACATTGTCTGGCTTCTAATGGTGCCGATAGTGGCGGCCGTGTTCGCATCGCCGTGAGCCGGTCGTCAGAGTTGCATGGTGACGAGGCAGATGCGCTTGGGGATTGGTGACCCCATTCGGTGCATCGTCTTGGTTAACTTGCCCTGGGTATGACGTGGGCCCGGTAGCCACACCCACGGCGGGGGAAGCTGGAGGGTTGCGATTCGCACCAGAGCGAGCACCATCACTGTGCCCGCGTCCTTCAGCGAGCTAGAGAGGTGGAGATGGAATGTTCTCCCCACCCGCGTCTTGTGGAGCATGGCCGCTAGGATGCTATTGACGCTGTCCTCCTCTAGCGCCTCTTGCTCCCGCTTCGACCATAGGGGGAACTGTGGTGGCGCCACCTGCGCCGGCCACGTCCCCCGCGACGTCCACGTCCCCGTGTGTCCCCGTAGCCCCAATGGCACCAGTGGCTGCATGCGAGGGGGCCTTCGAGGTGGACGGGTGAGCTGTAGCGTTGGACTTTTTGTTGGGCGCCATGGATGGTGGAGCCGCCGATGGAGAAGATGATGATGAAGATGACGCGCTGCTTACACCCTCGGGTTTGCACAAGCGCTCCCCCCTACCTGGCATGCCAAAGATGTCGTGGTTCAACGCGGCCACTTATGAGACCATTGGCCCCGTTGTGGTTTGGCAAGGAGGAAGGGCGCGTTGCACAAAGAGCAGAGGCTGCAGAGCAGCACGACATCAATGACACGGGTAGTTTTTACCTAGGTTCGGGATGCCGCAAGGCATAAAACCCTACTCCTGCTTTGGTGGATTGATGAATGGACCGTGGTGGAGATGCAATGCACTAGCCTGACAAGGTCACCTTGGGACGAGAGCAGCTATGTGCGTATGAGTGTATAAGGGTCCAAATCCTTTCTAAGGTACCACGACCCTCCTTTTATCAAGTGATTAGATAGCCAAAGTGCTATCATACCTAACTCTGTAGATAGGACAAGGTGCATTAAATGCATCACTTAGTGTCACATCATGGGGGTATCCCGGCAAGCCTTGTTGTGCTAATTATCCACCTTCTCGCTTGCCTGCATGACACGCCTCTAGGCGAGTGTCATTTAGGGGCGATCTTCTTCATAAATGGCTGCCACATGCCAAATGACAGCCACTTAATCATTTGGGGGTTCGACACCGCACCGATAGGTGACTTGCGTCATTGTGAGGTGGAACGGTGGCAGCTTGGCAGGGTAATAACCCTCAGCATCCCTGCAAAGCCTGCCGGGGGAGACTTGGGACTTGTCTTTGGGGTGACCTCGACCCTGCCAGGCTTGTCTGCCTGGCAAGGTAGGTTTTTCCTTAGTGATATCTTGCTTATTTGGCTTGTCTTGGTCTTCTTGATCCGTCCTTTGATTTCTCAAAGAGCTGTCTCTTCTGGTTGGCCTTGTCTTGGATGATGTAACCTTGGTCTTGAGCCTGTGTACAGTCCGGGCAACATACACCATGGTTTGTTGCACCGACAACAATATATTTCATATTCGTATTATAGCAGCAAGGATTTCATAATTGAAATACATCAGAGTACAACATCATATAGCTTCAGCACTCAGTTACACCATATAGGCATATATCTAGCTACCCCATTACACAACAGTAGCAAGATTTATATGCAATATCTAAAACCTTTGGAAATTAGCATCATAGATGGTAAATAGACAGATGAATCTCATCTGGAAAACTAGTGAAGCACAAGGAGAATATTGAGCCTTCAATAATGTTGAAGGTCCTTGCAACTTTAGGCCAATGCGTGTGGATTATTAACCGCCATCCTTCTTCCTTTTGAGGAAGACTTCAATATTGTACCATGGGTGCTGTATGAATACCTTCCTCGCATCTTGACTATACAGGTGGTTTGAGAGGCAATCATCGGTGAATTGCTTTGGAAAGGCCTAAAGAAAAAGATATGCATACATATCTTCTCTAAATTTTGAAATAGCGCAAAGGAAAAAAACAACGTACAAGAGTTAGTACCATCCTATAGTTGACTGATGTCTTCTTCATTGTGAAGACAAAGATCTTGTTGTTTTTGGTTGCTAGTTTCTTTGTCCTAACAATCTTTATGAGTTTCTTGACTTGACTGATATTGATGGATATCTCATTTCCCCATATGCAAACTGGGTCGAACAGTGGGTCTAAACCCCTGACAGCAGGACCTACATATGCAAGACCAAATTGTAAAAAACCTGATACTATAATGGTTCCTGCAATTGCACAATAATGTGCTATTAGGCAAAGGACCATGCATGTGCAAACCTCGATGGTAAACCTGAGTTGTTTCCCTGAAACACATATAAGGTAGTTATTGATCAGGTCAAGTGAGAGTTGGCATACTATCAATAAAATATGTTAATGAAGAATAAACACATTGCAGATCCAGCAGATTAATTCGAGCCACATGGAAAAGACAGTTATCCAAACCAAGCATGCTTAAGAACTGGGAAATATAGCAACTGTATATGTTTCTCATGTATTTACTACAACCAAATTCTATTTATTTCTCTCCTGAATAACAATACGAAACTGTACCGCAACAATTGAATATCATATTATGGAATTGAACTAAACAGTTAATTGAGCACCACAAGAAATGAACCAAACAATCAACTGAGTAACACATTGCACAATAGAACATACTAGAAGATCAAATAGTTAACCAAACCAGGCATGCTTAACAACTTCAAAATATAGCAATTCTATATGTTTCTCATGTATTTAGTACAACCAAATTCAATTTATTTCTCACATGCATAACAATACAAAATTGTACCCAGAAGAATTGAAGAACGTCACATTATAGAATTGAACCAAATAGTTAATTGAGCACCACATTGCACAAAATATAAACCATATATACTAGAAGATCATATTGCATAGTAACATTACATAGGACAATTCACTAGAATTTCTAAAGGAAAGGTAGGAGCAGCACATGCAATAGGTAAACTGAACATGCTTAACATGCATAACTAGCTGGACATAGATCATTATAGTAAGTTAAATAAACAAGCTACTCCTCATCGTCGGAGATACCGATATTGATGGGCTCCCTAAACATGGAAGAGGGCGAGGCCTCCACATCGTGTGTGCCTTCCATGTAGTGGTGAGTCGCAGGGGCCACTTCGGGCACCAACATGATGGCTCTAGAGTTGAGGTAAGCATGGGTGCGTTGATAAAACACCTCGTAGTCTTCATCGAAGGCACCAATGGCGGCCTCGAGAAAACACCATGAAATGTCCTTTGAAGCAGCCAATCGCGTGCCGGTGTCCGCGCATGAGGCATCATTGGTGGCCTCGACAGTGAGATGATCCTCCAAGATTTCACGGACGGCATGCATGGCAGCCATCACAACCTCATCCGTGCTTGGGGCCGCGATTTGCTTCTCCACTGCCAATTACTCCTCGAGCTCCTGGCTATACTACATGCACCATGGCTTTGGGCATCTCTTATCACTATAAGAAATATGTCAACCAGTGACCTTCTATCAGTGACCCTGGAAGAATTGGTCATAGATCTATGACCATTTGAGACCAATTGGTCAAAAGCTGTTCGGGGGGCTCCAAACCCTAAACCATTGCGACCATTTTGGTCAGAAAGGTCGTAATTTCCTTACACGAAATGATCATAAAGCAAACAGTGCTGGTCCGCTGCCTTATTTCTAGTTGTTAACGACCAATATAGATGGTCATAGCCTTGTAAAATTGTGGTGGGTTGTGATGACTAGGTGCCATCTCATCAGTTTTGCCTATGTGTCATGTCCATGTGTAAACCCACTAGACATGCCTAGGCCGCCTAGAACACATGGCAACGCCACGGTCACGCGGTGACCACGCGGCGGGCATGCGAGTTTACACGCTCTAGAGTTGGGGCCCTCGGCCACCGTCCAAACCTCGATGTCTCACCATCAAACCATGTATTTCTGATTAAATAGATACTTATTTACCTAGAAATGGTTTTTGGAAAAAATAAAGACCAAACTTCGATGCAGGTGCAGTTCAAATTTGACCCGCTTCCAGCTGAATCAGCGGGAATTTGTCTTTTTCATGAGAGGTGGATCAAAACTTTTGACACCCAACCATTTTGTCAATTGTGCATTAAATATGGCCTAGTATTTTACAAAATTGATTAGGTCCAATTTTGCAACAAATATATGGTAGGTCCTTCACAAAAAGAACTCATTTCGGGCACTCGAAAAATGGAAAATGTATTTTCCCTGAAAAGAAAATGAAAACTCCCTTAGGCAACATTGTTTGGAATTCCAAGATGCACCCTTGTGCACAATATGAGATCATTTGAACAAACTATGCCATGAATGTGGCCATAAGATTGATCATTTGGCTTGAAAGCCATGAATCTTCACGCATGATAGCTCATTTCTGAGAACACTTTTTTAAAATAATTACCGTATTACAAGTTTATTATTTTTCCTGGAAACTTGGTCACATATAATTAAACAACGCAAAGGTTTTCCAATTTTTTGATTTTTTTGAATTTTTTATGCCCGTTTCAAAATGCGGTCAAAACGGCGGGAATGACCGTTCCTAGCTAGTGGTTGAATCTTGGAATTTTTTTTGGTGTTTCTCTGATTAAATAGATACTTATGTACCTAGAAATGATTTTTTGAAAAAGTAAAGAGCAAACTACGAGATAGCTATAGTTCAAATTTGACCCGATTCCAGCTGAATCGGCGAAAATTTGTCTTTTTCACCAGGGGTGGATCATAACTTTTTACAACCAACCATTTTGTCAACTGTGCATTAAATATGTCCTAGTATTTTAGAAAATTGATTTGGTCCAATTTTTCAACAAATATATGGTAGGTCCTTCACAAAAAAAAACTCAGTTCGGGCACTCGAAAAATGGAAAATGAGTTTTTCGTGCAAAGAAAATGAAAACTCCCTTAGGCAACATTGTTTGGAATTCCAAGATGCACACTTGTGCACAATATGAGGTCATTTGAAGAAACTATGAACCGGATGTGGCCATAAGCTTGATCATTTGGCTTGAAAGCCATGAATCTTCACGCATGATAGCTCATTTCTGAGAACACTTTTTTAAAATAATTTCTGTATTACTAGTTTATTATTTTTCTAATCTTGGTCACATATAATGACACGATGTGAAGGTTTTCCAATTTTTTGATTTTTTTTTTGAATTTTTTATGCCCGTTTCAAAATGCGGTCAAAGCGGGCTTGACCGTTCCTAGCTAGTGCTTCTCTGATTAAATAGATACTTATATACCTAGAAATGATTTTTTGGAAAAAATAAAGAGCGAACTACGAGGTAGCTGCAGTTCCAACTTGACCCGCGTCCAACTGAATCGGCGGGAATTTGTCTTTTTCACCAGAGGTGGATCAAAACTTTTGACACCCAACCATTTTGTCAATTGTGCATTAAATATGGCCTAGTATTTTAGAAAATCGATTTGGTCCAATTTTACAACCAATATATGGTAGGTCCTTCACATAAAAAAACTCATTTTGGGCACTCGGAAAATGGAAAATGAATTTTCCGTGCAAAAAATAAATGAAAACTCCCTTAGGCAACATTGTTTGGAATTCCAAGATGCACACTTGTGCACAATATGAGATCATTTGAACAAACTATGCCATGAATGTGGCCATAAGATTGATCATTGACTTGAAAGCCGTGAATCTTCATGGATGATAGCTCATTTCTGAGAACACTTTTCTAAATTAATTGTCGTATTACAAGTTTATTATTTTTTCCTGGAAACTTGGTCACATATAATGACACAATGCGAAGGTTTTCCAATTTTTTGAGTTTTTTTGAATTTTTTATGCCCGTTTCAAAATGCTGTCAAAACAGCGGGCTTGACCGTTCCTAGCTAGTGGTTGAATCTTGGAATTTTTTTGATATTGCTCTGATTAAACAAATACTTATGTACCTAGAAATGATTTTTGGAAAAAATAAAGAGCAAACTATGAGGTAGCAGCAGTTCAAATTTGACCCGCTTCCAACTGAATCGGCGGAAATTTGTCTTTTTCACCAGATGTGGATCAAAACTTTTGACACCCAACCATTTGGTCAATTGTGCATTAAATATGGCCTAGTTTTTTATTTAATTGATTTGGTTCAATTTTGCAACAAATATATGGTAGGTCCTTCACAAAAAAACTCATTTCGGGCACTCGGAAAATGGAAAATGAATATTTTCGTGCAAAGAAAATGGAAACTCCCTTAGGCAACATTGTTTGCCCTTCCAAGATGCAGCCTTGTGCAAAATATGAGATCATTTGAACAAACTCCTTTGATTTGGTTCAATTTTGCAACATAGATTTGTAGGCATTTAATTTTTTTCTTCAGAAATTTGGGTCCAAATTTTGGATATTTGAGCGCGAGCCAGCCAACCAATGAGAAGCGAGGAACCACGTCCATGCGGATCACCAAGTTGGACACGATCTGAGCCATCCATCACGGGCCCATCCAACGGTGGATCTTCTCCTAAAAGACCAAAACCCTAACCCACCTACCCACCCACCCTTTCCTTCTCCAGATCCAATCGAGGCTGCCGCGCCATCCTCTCCCTTGTCGCGACCTAGTCTCCGCCACCACCGCCATCCCCACCCACCACCGCCGCCCCCACCCACCGCCGACCTTGTCTCCAACATCCCCCTCCCCTCTCCTTCATCCGGCGTGTGTGCGTGCGTCCAACCGGCCCCAAAAATGAAGACAGGGGGCTTGCTCCTCCTCATCGCACCCAATCGCCGCCGCCGCCGACCACCTCCCTCTCCCCCAATCCCAACCCCACTGGCGGCGAGCTCGTCTTCCCGAGGCCCATCCTCTGCCCTCCACCCCACCACCGGCGCCCTTAGTCTCTGCTTTATCTCCCTACGCTCCAGATCCGGGGGCCGCAGCCGTGCACCCAGATCGAGAGGGGAGGCCGTGTCGCTCCTGCCGTGGCCGGATCCAAGGCCAAGCCCGTGGGGTCCTGCTCGTGCTCCTCACAGGGGCCACGACGGCGGGATCCACAACCACGGTGGGTCCGAACCCTAGCCCCCGTAGTGGGTCACCGGCACGACCCTCGCACCTCCGACGGGCAACGACACCAAGGGTCGCTCTACGCAGGCCTTCATCAGCGCCAACATCACCACCGGGACATGCAGCCTCCTCCTTCGGCGTTCATCTGCATTAGGGAAGGTAACCCCGCCAATCTCCTTTCCTTGTGCTCTCTTGGTGATGCAAAATCCGATTCTTCTTGGCCACTGAAACTCGAGCAGTTCTTCAGTTAGTCAGTATGCACGCATTAGAAACAACCTGATTTTGTTCTTGTCCCCTGTATTCGGCAGCGTCGGTTAAGAGACAATGGGTTAATCATGCCAGGCAGGACACTTGCATCCATCCAGCTGTGAGGGCTAGCTTGATACAAGCGCATCCATCATTCTCTTCTTCTGTTGAATAAAGTACGGGCCTGATACAAGTGCGATGGTTGTGTTTGATTCCTTGCTTAGCTGAACGATGCTACAATTAGTAGGTGTTATATGCTGAATGATGCTAGTTGTTGTACCAATATGGATCATTGGAAGCAACTTAGGCTAGCAGGGTACTGTACTTTGGACAGTGTTGCTTATGAGTTACATTTGGTTTGGTCCTCAGTGCTGATTTGGTGCATTTTGGATGTAGCTTACTTCCTGTTTGTCTTGGTCTGTTTGGTTCCCTCTCACTACCTATTTGCGCAGCTACTTTCAGAGTTATTAGTCAAATATGATTACTGCTGGCGGTGGAGGGGATTTTTTCTGTGGCAATCAGTCAGTAAGTGGGGCTTTTTTCTGCTGCTTGTGTTTTCTTCAGTTGGGTACATGAATCTCTGGTTATAAGGATTTCAGAGCCAGGACTTGTCCTAAATCTCTGGTTGTTTCATGATGCTAGTCCGCACTTACAGTATATAATCCTAAGGTGACGCATGCATGATCAGTACCAGTGTGAGATGTCGATTCATGTATCCGTGTTTGGTGCGACATTCATGCACCTCATCATGTGTAATTATTCGGTGTACGAGACCTACGGTATATACTTACCAGTACTGTCTACTATGATTGAGTATTTATTGATGGTGCTTCGTCTGCACTACTATAGTGATACATTCTGTAGTACACTGCTAATGCTTATCTGAGTTCATTGTTTTATTTTCATGGTAACTAAATGTTGACATATTAGCTAATGGTGTACCTAAATATGACCTAGATATAGCGGCGCTGCTGGTTCCTTGAGGCCAGGTCGAGTTGAGGTAGGGGATAGGAAGATTGAGCCGCTCGGGTGCTGATCATGTATAGCGGCTCTCTTTTCAGCATCGACCTGACCAAACCAATGATGCAAGGCTTGTCCTACTACTGCATGTCTTCGTCAACTTAGTTCTTCCACAGGGAGAGATTTAAATCCTTCACTTGCTAGCAGCCTGTTCCATTTGTCTCATTCTAATTACTACTCATATATGGCAATTCATACCTGGCATAAGTTACACTTGACAAGAGTATCTTGCACACTTTCTGTCTTCTCTGTTACTATTCATTTCTAAATCTGGTCTCAGTCTCAAGCATTCTTTATAGTCTCATATATATTGTATTTATACATCTTTGTGGAGCTTAATTTGATCCTAAATAAAGATGCTTGGACATTGGTGGAACTTTATCTAAATAAAAGATGCTTTTATTTTGCTGCAAAGGTCATTTTACTTCCAAGACAAGCACACGGGTCAATTGTGATGGATTATGAAGTATCCATTGGCCCACTAGAAGTTATATTCATACTATGAAATACTGTGCATTGCACACATTTGTAGGTGGTGTAGCTATAGCAGCATGCTTAGAAGAAAAGTTAGCTTGACCTTGAACTATAAGTTGCGTCAGTCTATATGCTACTTGCATGGAGGCATCAGCTTTTACATTCAGAATTTCTCACACAAGCAAGTGTGTTGTGGTATTAGAATCAATTGGAAACAACACTTGCATGCCTAGTAGTTAAACCTCGATATGATCAATTGACACAACTTTGATCAATTAAAATCTAAATTTGGTTGAAGACTTGAATTGTGCACAATTATATTTGTACCACTTTGAGGTTGTTATTCTCTGTTTTGGAAATATATTCATTCTGGGGATGCCATGTTTTTTTCTTGCTGATGTTATTCTCTGTTTTGGAAATATATTTAGTTTGGGGATCCCATGTTACACTGACACAACTTATTAGTTTGGTCCTTGTCTGATTTAGTTGTTGCATATTGTCTTCATCTCCCCTGCCTCCCTCTGATTCCTCGTGTGTTTGCTTTGGGTGCAGGTTGATTTGATCTGTACAAGCTGCTGCTGCTGCAGGTGGACAAGGAAGCCCTCATGGCTGCTGCTGCACTACAGTCTGCTTTTCATTTTTTAAACAAGATGTATTAATGTTAAGTTGACACTACTGTTGCCTTGAGCTACATACACTTACTAACATAGATCCTGGTATCCTATTGTTTACTGTAAGACTTGCTGTTTAGCAAGGCTTGAGTAATTTAGTGTACTGCATCTTTGTAATGACCAGACCTCAAACAGTTCAATCTCTGTGCTTTAGTGTCATCCCTGGATCAGTAATGCTGACATGCACAGTACTTGAAGGATTTATAACATAGTAGCGATCACACACTTATTACATCAAATGTCTCAAAAGAGAACTTATTATAATAAATATGGCTTAAGGCCATCTAATAACGATAACATCGGAAGGCTTGGAAGATAAGTGAGTCCATCAACTCCAACGACATCAATGAGTATAGAACCACGATCTAAGGCACCTTATTCGTTGTCTGAAAAGTCTGCAACATGAACGTTGTAGCCAGAAAACGGGTCAACACATGGAATATGCTGGCAATGTAACACATAGAGAGTAATGAACAGAAATATGCTATACTACATGCATATATGGCTGGTGTAAAGCTCTATGGTTACAGTTTTGCATAAAGCCAATTTTTCCCTACTGCAAAGGAATAAATTTTATTTCACTATCTTGGTGGTTGTTAAACATTGAGAGTGTAGACACACTCTCAATCCCAATTAAACATCATCATTAAAACCCAACAGATTAAATTAAAGTAACATAATGAGATTCACATGATAATCCAAGTACTAGATAATCAAAACATCCATGATCGGGGACACGGCTAACCATGATTAGTTTGTACACTCTGCAGAGGTTTGTGCACTTTTCCCCACAAGACTCGATCTCCTCCGTTAGATTTCTCGCACTACATGGTGTTTGAGAAACAGATGACCGAGACATAGTGTTTCAGAAGTGCTAGCACCTTACGATCGGGTAGACAGTCACACCTACTTTCTCCTACATATGCTAGTCTACCAATTTAAGAGTTCACACGACTTAATCAACTATGCTAGAGCCCATAGTAGCTTGCGACTGCACATGGAAGTTTCTAGCATGAAAAATCTCATGATCCCTTTGAGCCTGGGTGGCGGTCCATAAAGAAAACAGGCAATCGCTGGAATACCCAGGTGCCTCAATTCAGCCAGATGTGGGTTTAAGTTGCCACCTTAAATAAAACATTAAATAACAATCTCACATCTATCATGGATACACTCACCCAATCCACGTCTACTAGCATAACATGGCATTATAACCAAACATAGAAGTAACTCCCAAGGGTTTGATAATAAAATAGGTAATAGGTACTACCTCATCTACTTCCCAAAACCCACATATTAATCAGATCCTAACCATGCAATTGTTTGAGGATGGATCTAATGCAATAAAACTGGGTAGTAAAGAGGTATGATCAAAGTGTTGCTTGCCTTGCTGATGATCCGTGAAACCTAGCGATTCGAAGTAGCAAGTGGCGCACTCCGGGTACTCTATCGCAAACAAACAAGCATACAATAAGTACTCATCTAGTGCATGGGTAAAACTCAAATAAGAGATCTAACCAGAAAGTTCAACTTAAGAACTCCGGTTTGCAAAAAGAATCAAATCAAACGAAGCAACGAAAGTAAAACGGCGAAAGAAACAAGCTTCGTTTACTAATCTGGACCTAAGTCAAATTTTACAGAAGCAAAAACTTGTTTGAGTTGGTTAAACGAAGGAGGGTTTCGAGATGAAACTCGAGGCGCTTGAATCGCCTGATTCCGATAAACGAGCGAAAAATTATACTAGAACGAAAATCGGATCAGAAATCGCGATCTGGAATAATTGCGGAGAATCTGAGAAAAAGAAAAACTAACGAACAACTTAACGACCGGACGTTCGTTAACTGCAACTAAACGGTGAACTCGTCCGTTAAAACGAACGAATGAGCGAACGCTTGCTAAATAAATAAACCAGAAAAAAAAATAAAATAAACCGATCTAAAAAAACCTAGGGTTTTCTAAAAAAACCAAATCAGTTTTCTTAGAAAACCGGGGCGGCGGCGGCGGCTACCTCGTCGGGGCTCCGGCGAAGTCCGGCAGCTCCGGCGGGGCTTCGGGCGGCGGCTGGGCTTCGGGTGGCAGCGGCTGCGGCGAACAGCGGTGGCGGGCGGCGGCTTGCGGCGTCGGCGGCTCCGGCTTTGGGGCTCCACGGGGGCCCCGGGTCGGCTTGTAAAGGGGGGAGGGCGGTGGCTTGCGGGAGGGGGATGGGAGGCGTGGTCCCCCCAGACTCGGGCGGCGGTGGCGATCGGGACTCCGGTCCCGATCCGGTGCGGGAGACGGCGGCGGCGCTGGGCCGGCTCGGCTGGGCCTTCGGCCCAGTCGGGCGCGCGGGATTTTTTTTAACAATTCCGCCGAACAGAAAAATAAACCTAGAAAAATAAATAAAAATCTAAAATTGGCAAAACAAATTTTCACCATCTAAATAAAATATCTAGAACAAGATGAACATTTTCTTGGCCCTAAAATGCAGTTTTGAAAAACGTGCAATTTTCCTAAATTCAAATAGAAAGCCAAAAACTCCAAAATAAAATCTTATTTGATTTTTTTAAATCCTCAATATTTCTTTATTTTGGGAAAGTCATTTTATTCCCTCTCTCATATTTTTATAATAGAAATAATTGAAGATAAAATAAACAAAATCAAATGATCCTATTTTCAAAATTTGAGAAAACTCAAATATGAAAATAACGAAATCCCCAACTCTCTCTGAGGGTCCTTGAGTTGCGTAGAATTTCTAGTATAAAGCCCAAAGCAATAAAATATGATATGCAATGATGATCTAGTGTATAACATTCCAAGTTGAAAATTTGGGATGTTACAAACCTACCCCCATTAAGATGAATCTCGCCCTTGAGATTCGGGTTGGCTAGAAAATAGGTGAGGGTGGTCCTTCAGCAGATCTTCCTCTCGTTCCCAGGTGGCTTCATCCTCGGTGTGGTGGCTCCACTGAACCTTACAAAACTTGATAACCTTGCTGCGGGTGGCTCGGCTGGCATACTCAAGAATTTTGACTGGTTTCTCCTCGTAGGTTAAATCACTATCCAACTGATTTGCTTCCAGCGGCACTGTATCTCTCAGCGGTATATCAGCCATCTCTGCGTGGCACTTCTTCAACTGGGAAACGTGGAACACATAATGAACTCCTGATAATCCTTCGGGCAATTCCAATTTGTAAGCAACTTCTCCCATGCGCTCCAAAACTTTGTAGGGTCCCACAAAACGTGGCGCTAACTTTCCCTTAACTCCACAGTGCTTAACTCCTCGAAGTGGAGATACACGAAGATAAACTCTGTCTCTGACTTCATAAACTGTCTCCTTGCGTTTAGAATCTGCATAGCTCTTCTGCCTGGACTGGGCTACCTTGAGCCTATTGCGAATCAAATTCACCTTCTGTTCAGACTCCATAATTAAATCTGGTCCAAACAATTGGCGATCTCCAACTTCATCCCACGACAATGGGGTCCTGCACCTTCTTCCGTACAAGGCTTCTAAAGGGGCCATCTTCAAACTGGATTGATAACTGTTGTTGTAGGAAACTCTGCATATGGCAAATTGTTGTCCCAACTAGATCCATAATCTAGCGCACAAGCTCTTAGCATATCCTCCAAAATCTGATTGACTCTCTCGGTCTGTCCATCTGGCTGCGGATGAAAGGCTGTACTGAACTCTAGCCTAGTACCCAAAGTTTCGTGCAACTGATTCCAGAACTTTGAGGTAAACTGGGTTCCTCTATCTGATACAATGCTCCTCGGAACTCCATGCAGACATACGATCCTGGTCATGTATATCTTAGCCAACTTAGCACTAGTGTAAGTGGTCTTCACTGGGATGAAATGAACTACCTTCGTCAAATGATCGACTACAACCCATATCGAGTCATAGCCTGGACGAGTCCTGGGCAATCCAGTGATAAAGTCCATGCCTAGCTTATCCCACTTCCATTGGATATCGGCAATGGCTGTAACAATCCTGCTGGCTTCTCTCTTCCTTCACTCTCTGACATACATCACAAACTGCTACATATTCCGCAATATCCTTCTTCATTCCGGTCCACCAGAATGTGTCTTTCAAATCCAAATACATGTTGGTATTACTTGGGTGAATCGAGTACGGCGAATCATGGGCCTCCTGAAGAATTAACTTCCTGATCTCCGGATCATTAGGCACATAAACACGGTCCTCAAACCATAAGGTATCATGCTCATCCTCACGAAATCCTTTAGCTTTTCCCTTGCACATCTTCTCCTTTATAGAGGCAATCTCCTTGTCAGTCTTCTGAGCTTCTCTGATCTTATCCATCAATGTAGATTGAATCTCCAATGCTGCTACATAGCCTCTCGGAACTATCTCCAAACATAGCTCACGAAGATCCTCGGCTAACTCCTTTGGTAACTCCCCGGTCAAGAGTGTGTTGACATGGCTCTTGCGGCTCAACGCGTCAGCTACTACGTTAGCCTTTCCGGGATGATAATGCAATCACATATCATAATATTTGATGAGCTCCAACCATCTCCTTTGCCTGAGATTCAACTCCTTCTGTGTGAAAATGTACTTCAAACTTTTGTGATCCGTGTACACCTCACAATGGTTTCCGATGAGAAAATGTCTCCAAGTCTTCAATGCATGCACTACGGCTGCTAACTCCAAATCATGTGTAGCATAATTCAACTCATGGGGCTTAAGCTGTCGTGAGGCATACGAAACAACTCTTCCCTCTTGCGTAAGCATGGCTCCAAGTCCTTGACGTGAAGCGTCGCCATACACCTCATAATCATTGCGCTGATCTGGCAGAATCAAAACTGGCGATGTAACCAAACATTGCTTCAACTCCTGAAAACTGGCCTCACATTCCTCAGTCCATTTGAACTTGGTGTCCTGCTTCAACAACTCCGTCATGGGCTTTGCAATCTTCAAGAAATTCTCAATAAATCTCCGGTAGTATCCTGCAAGTCCAAGAAAACTCCGGATCTCTCCAACTGTCGTTGGTGCTACCCAATTTGTCACGGTCACAACTTTGGTGGGATCTACTACTATTCCTTCTCCGGATATAACATGTCTGAGGAATCCAACTTCCTTCAACCAAAACTCACATTTGCTGAACTTGTCATATAACTGATGTTCTCTGAGCTTCTCCAGTACCAAACACAAATGCTCCTTATGCTCTTCTTCACTCTTTGAATAGACCAAAATATCATCAATGAACACCACGACGAACTTATCCAGAAACTCCATAAACACCTTGTTCATCATGTTCATGAAATATGCAGGTGTGTTAGTCAGACCAAATGACATAACGGTATACTCATACAGCCCATACCTGGTGGTAAAAGCCCGTCTTAGGTATATCCTGCTCTCGGATCTTCAACTGGTGGTACCCCGATCGCAAATCGATCTTGGAAAATACCTTAGCTCCTTGCAATTGGTCAAACAAATCATTGATCATCGGCAACGGGTACTTGTTCTTGATTGTTACTTCATTCAATCCTCGATAATCAACAACCATCCTCAATGATCCATCCTTCTTCTCCACTAGAAGCACTGGCGATCTCCAAGGTGAAGAACTTGGGCGAATATAACCTTTATCCAGTAGCTCCTTAATCTGCTTCTTAATTTCCTCCAAATCTTTTGCGGGCATCCTGTACGGTCTCTTAGATATCGGCCCTGTGCCTGGCAAAAGCTCAATCTAAAACTCAATGTCTCTATCCGGTGGCATGCCTGGCAACTCCTCTGGAAATACGTCAGGGAAATCCTTCACCACTGGTACTTCCTCCTGTACAACTCCTGATAAGGAATTTACTTGAGTCCTCTTCGGCTCATGCCGTGATACATACTTGATCCTCCTCCCTTCTGGGGTGGTAAGAAAAATCAACTTACTAGCGCAATCGATGTTTCCTCCATACTTTGATAGCCAATCCATACCCAGAATCACATCCAAACCTTGAGATTCCAAAATGATTAAATTTGAGGGGAAAACATGCCTACCTATACTCAATGGCACTTGAAAACATCCTCGACTGGCCATATACTCCGCTCCTGCTGAGCTTACTAACATAGGTGTTCTAAGAACCTTGGTGGGCAGTTTATACTTATCCACAAATCCCCTTGATATGTATGAATGTGATGCACCAGTATCAAAAAGTATGATTGCAATAAATGACTTGACCAAAAACTTACCTATTACTGCATCTGGCTGGGCTTCAACCTCCTCCACGTTAACGTGGTTCACCTGTCCCCTATTGAAAGGGTTCGTCTTCTTCCCAGAGCTTCCATTGACATTTCCATTCTGGGCTTTAGGACATTCATTGGCATAATGTCCAGTCTTCTGACACTTGTAGCAAGTGACTTGGCTCAGGTCTCTCTTGGCTGGGGTTGATGGGTTGCTACGGTTCTGACCGTTGCTTCCTCGATTCCTGTTACCATTCTTGGGGCCACTATGATTATGCGAGCTACCTCCTCCATGGGTATGTTGAAAATGTCCTCCCGATTTTGGGGTAAAACGTGGCTTCTGCTGAGCTCCGGAATTGTACTTCCCTTGTCCATACTTGCTCTTGCGGTTTTCAATCTGCTGCTGCTTCCCTTCAATCATGAGAGCATGATCTACCAACTCCTGGTAGTTGTTGAAAGTTGCTACCATCAACTGCATGCTCACCTCATCATTCAGTCATTCCAGAAACTTCTCCTACTTAGCTGCATCTGTAGCAACGTCATCTGGGGCATAACGTGCTAGCTTACTAAAGTCATCCACGTAATGGCCAACTGTCCGTCCTCCTTGGCGCAAGTTGCGAAACTCACGCTTCTTCATGGCCATAGCTCCTGCAGAAACATGGGCAGTATGGAAAGCCTGTTGAAACTTATCCCATGTGACCGTGTTGATAGGATATGTCGCTGTGAAATTCTCCCACCATGATGCTGCGGGTCCATCAAGTTGATGTGCGGCAAAACGCACCTTTTCCGCATCTGTGCATCCTGCAGTGGTCAACTTCCTTCCTGTCTTGCGGAGCCAATCATCTGCAACTATCGGCTTGGTGCTACTGGAGAACACCGGTGGATTCAGTCTAAGGAAACGGGTTAAGTGATCAACAGGTGGTGGTGGTGGTGGTGGTGGGTTGTTGTTGTTGTTGTTGTTCCCCTAACTCGGATTCTGGACTAGCAACTACATCAACGCATTCTGCTGCTGGATCAACTGGGTGAGCTCCGGTGGGAAAGCAAATCCATTGTCACGTCTCGGAGGCATCTGAGGGTTTCAGAAAAGATGAAAAAAATAGAATAGAATGAGTTCTAGAGGGAAAACACTACCCATATGCACATGAGACAAATGCAAACAATATCACTTCATTCAATTTAAACAAGGGCATAAAACGGTCTAACTATCGTTACAAAAGTGCTCGGACTATACTAGATACATGGGGGAATACTACTACTGTTATGGTGGTCGACTAGAAAAACTGCTCCGTTGAAGACTCCATGATATCTGCTCCAGCTTCATCAACATAGTCATCATCGCTATTGTCTGGGTCCGAGTCGGTGTCGTCGATGATGATGTAATTCTCCGGGCAAGTGCAATCATCGTCTTCTCCTCCAGTCACGGGGAATCCCATGAATAGCTTCAGCTTCTTCTTCAGATCATCGTTCTTCTCCACGAGTGTTGCTATTTCCTCCTCATATCCATCGCGTGTATACTTGAGTTCTTCCTCCAGTTCTGTGATCTTGGTCATGGCCTTCTTCAGATCTATCATGCCTACGCACATCTGGTTCTCCTGGCGACGAATGTGTTGGTTTAACTCCTGAATGAAAGCTGCAATTGATCTATCCTTCCTGGTGCTGATCATCTCCCATTTCTCATCTCGGCACCCACAAATCTGGTAGATAGTATCCTTGATATCCTTGTGGTAAACTTCTCCAATGCATCCCATTGTGATGTGTGCTGCCATGCTCTTTCCTGGACTCCAGGTTGGTGCATCAAAGGAAAACTCTATGGGCTCAGTGATGGGCATGAACGTCCTTCCTGGAACTTGAACTTGAATCATCCAACGCTCCTCTTCAGGTAAAGTGGCGATGTAGGTCCCGGTGAAGCTTGGTACTCCGATGTTCAGGTACTTAGTGACTTCCTTCAAGTGGCGGCCAAAGGGTATATCTTCATCTGGTTGCGTGAACTTGTTCCTTGCATCCGCCATCCTAAAAGAGTAGAAAAGATGAGGAGTCAGAAATGAGAAGAGTGAGTAGTGATCTAGGGCTTTTAGCTTAGTGGTCGTGTCCTACAGTCAGCGTGTGCTCTGATACCATCTTGTAACGACCAGACCTCAAACAGTTCGATCTCTGTGCTTTAGTGTCATCCCTGGATCAGTAATGCTGACACGCACAGTACTTGAAGGATTTATAACAGAGTAGCAATCACACACTTATTACATCGAATGTCTCGAAAGAGAACTTATTACAATAAATATGGCTTAAGGCCATCTAATAACGATAACAACGGAAGGCTTGGAAGATAAGTGAGTCCATCAACTCCAACGGCATCACTGAGTATAGAACCATGACCTAAGGCACCTTATTCGTCATCTGAAAAGTCTACAAGATGCACGTTGCAGCCCGAAAACGGGTCAGCACATGGAATATGCTGGCAATGTAACACATAGAGAGTAATGAACAGAAATATGATATACTACATGCATATATGGCTGGTGGAAAGCTCTATGGTTACAGTTTTGCATAAAGCCAATTTTTCCCTACTTCAAAGGAATAAATTTTATTTAACTATCATGGTGGTTGTTAAACATTGAGAGTGTAGACACCCTCTCAATCCCAATTAAGCATCATCATTAAAACCCAACAAATTAAATTAAAGTAACATGATGAGATTCACATGATAATCCAAGTACTAGATACTCAAAATGTCCATAACCAGGGACACGGCTAACCATGATTAGTTTGTACACTCTACAGAGGTTTGTGCACTTTTCCCCACAAGACTTGATCTCCTCCGTTAGATTTCTCGCACTACATGGTGTTTGAGAAACGGATGACCGAGACATAGTCTTTCAGAAGCGCTAGCACCTTACGATCGGGTAGACCGTTACACCTACTTTCCCCTACATCGGCTAGTGTACCACTGTAAGAGTTCGCACGACTTAATCAACTATGCTAGAGCCCATAGTAGATTGCGGTTGCACATGGAAGTTTCTAGCATGAAAAAACTCATGATTCCGTTGAGCCTGGGTGGCGGTCCATAAAGAAAACAGGCAATCGCTGGAATACCCAGGTGCCTCAATCCACCCAGATGTGTGTTTAACTTGCCACGTTAAATAAACCATTAAATAACAATCTCACATCTGTCATGGATACACTCACCCAATAAAAGTCTACTAGCATAGCATGGCATTATAACCAAATGTAGAAGTAACTCCCAGTGGTTTGATAATAAAACAGGTAATAGGTACTACCTCATCTACTTCCCAAATCCCACATATTAATCAGATCCTAACCATGAAATTGTTTGAGGATTGATCTAATGCAATAAAACTGGGTAGTAAAGAGGTATGATCAAAGTGTTACTTGCCTTGCTGATGATCCATGAAACCTAGCGATTCGAAGTAGCAAGCGGCGCACTCCGGTTACTCTATCGCAAACAAACAATCTTACAATAAGTACTCATCTAGTGCACGGGTAAAACTCAAATAAGAGATCTAACCAGAAAGTTCAACTTAAGAACTCCGGTTTGCAAAAAGAATCAAATCAAACGAAGCAACGAAAGTCAAACGGCGAAAGAAACAAGCTTCATTTACTAATCTGGACCTAAGTCAAATTTTACAGAAGCAAAAACTTGTTTGAGTTGGTTAAACGGATAGATGGTTTCGAGACGAAACTCTAGGCGCTTGAATCGCCTGATTCCAATAAACGAGCGAAAAGTTATACTAGAACGAAAATCGGATCAGAAATCGTGATCTGGAATAATCGCGGAAAATCCGAGAAAAAGAAAAACTGACGAACAGCTTGACGAACGTTCGTTCGTTAACTGCAACTAAATGGTGAACTCGTCCGTTAAAACGAACGAACGAGCGAACGCTCGCTAAATATATAAACCGGAAAAAAAATAAACCGATCTAAAAAACCGAGGGTTTTCTAAAAAAACCAAATCGGTTTTCTTAGAAAACCGGGGCGGCGGCGGCGGCTACCTCGTCGGGGCTCTGGCGGGGCTTCGGGCGGCGGCCGCGGGCGGTGACAGCGGCAGCTGCGGCGAATGGCGCTGGCGGCTCCGGCTTTGGGGCTCTAGGGGGGCCCCGGGTCGGCTTGTAAAGGGGGGAGGGCGGTGGCTTGCGGGAGGGGGCGGGGAGGCATGGTCCTCCCTGACTCGGGCGGCGGCGGCGATCGGGACTCCGGTCCCGATCCGGTGCGGGAGACGGCGGCGGCGCTGGGCCGGCTCGGCTGGACCCAGTCGGGCGCGCGGGATTTTTTTTTAAACAATTTCGCCGAACAGAAAAATAAACCTAGAAAAATAGATAAAAATCTAAAAATGCCAAAACAAATTTTCATCGTCTAAATAAAATATTTAGAAAAAGATGAACATTTTCTTGGCCCTAAAATGCAGTTTTGAAACACGTGCAATTTTCCTAAATTCAAATAGAAAGCCAAAAACTCCGAAATAAAATCTTATTTGATTTTTTTATTAAATCCTGAATATTTGTTTATTTTGGGAAAGTCATTTTATTCCCTCTCTCATATTTTTATAATAGAAATAATTGAAGATAAAATAAACAAAATCAAATGATCCTATTTTCAAAATTTGAGAAAACTCAAATATGAAAATAACGAAATCCCCAACTCTCTCCGAGGGTCCTTGAGTTGCGTAGAATTTCTAGGATCAATCCCAAAGCAATAAAATATGATATGCAATGATGATCTGGTGTATAACATTCCAAATTGCTCTTTAGTTTCAACTAAATTTTTTATCATGCTACTGTGACATCTACTGAAAATTTCGAACAAATGAAAGGAGTACTGCAGTTACAAATGGAGCCTACAAATTCTGTACATTTACTGTACTCATTTTTAGTTATCTGTAGTTACAAAGCATCAATTGTAAGACTGTAACTAAACATATCTTCTTATCCTCTTTGATTTTACTCATACACATGCTTATCTTCCTATTAACAACATAGCGTTTGTAGTATGATCATGTTTGTAATATGATTACAATAGCAGATTTGGCAACAGAGCATTTGTAATGCGGCCTCGTTGTTGTTCTCTTTTTCATACGCAGTGCTACTGTTATGTGTGTGATGCTCCAGCTCCATGCAAGCATTGGGGAAAAGGGCTCTGTCAAGCAGGTCTCCTGGTAAGCGTCGCGTTTCCGCTCCGTCCCCCATCCACCTCTGTCTGTTCGTTCAAACTGGTGGTGCTGCGAGATGGGTTTGCTTGTGGATTCTTGTTTTGGTAGTAGTTTGCTTTGCTATGAGTAAAATGCTGGTACTTTTCTTGCCATGTCTGGTTCTTGTTTTGGTAGTAGTTTGCTTTGCTTATCCAGTAGTATCAGTCAATTGGCCAGCCTGGAGCAGCTTGTTGTTGTATATGATGGTGTTAACTCTGAAAATGCCAAGTTGTTCTTGTGTGAATGCATTCTTTAAATGAGATGATGTGCTAGAGACATGCTACTTACTATAAACAAGATGGTGTTTACTGTATTGTCTTTCATGCACATTTGGTGTATTATCTTCTGACCTGCTGGTGTCATATGTACTGTACACACAGAAGGTGAACTATCTTCACTGAAATTCAAGAATTCTCTTCACTGTTTTTCCCTGCTACATTGCCTCACCCATTTTCCTTCTATCTTAGTCTTGATATAACTCTGCAGTTTACTTGAATCTGTAGTTACTTTCAAAAGTATATGCAAAGTGTGTGTGTGTGTGTGTGTGTATCTAGTAAGAAAATCTATAGTAATTACTGAGTATACTATCTGCTTTCTTTTAGTGGATATTTTCTCCTTAGTTCTCTTTTGATATATAGTTTGTTCTCTTTGAATGTGCAGGTAGTATATTGTGCTGGTGATGTTTTTTCGTTGCTGGGATCATTTGAACCTGGATGTCATGTGTTATGTGATCTGAGCCATATGGCATATTGTAAAAAAATTATGTATGATGTTTTTTCGTTGCTGGGATCATGTGAAGATGTACGTTCGAAATACTGCTTTGACAACAAACTTGTATTCCTGTGTACATCCTACTTTGACAGCAAAATTATGAAAATTTCTCAACAATATATATTGGTTAAATATCTGTTTTCCAATTTTCTATGCTTAAAGTTGTACTGCACCTAAAAAGGCTACAGCCTAACTGATGATGTTGTTGTGGAATTGTTTTATTTAAAATAGCGAAAATAATAATAATTCTGCCAAAAGTAAAAAAAAAACAAAATGAAAAGGCCAGCAAAAACAAAATGAAAAGGCCAACAAAAATAGAAATTTACTAGAAAAAGGAAAGGGCCCAGAAAAGAAAAAGGCTGTAAAATTTGGTTTGGCCCAGTTAGTTGACCATGAAGAAAACACAAATAGGCTGAATTGTTGGGCTCGGCCCATGTAAAACACCGAATCGGACCGGGCTGAATCTTATCAGTGACCTTTTCAATAGGTCGCAATTTTTCCATGTCAGATTGCCACGTTGGATCCGACGTGGCCTGGGCAGATAGCTAGAGACTAAAACAAAAGGTCATGGGTTCAACGACCTTCTGTTTTGGTCGTAAACATCTATGACCTTCTCACAGAGAAGGTCGTTAATGTCAGTTTACGATGGTCAGCTTTTGACCTTCTTTTTTGGTCACAAAAATGTCACAAATGGAAAACAATGACCATTCAGTGACCAATAGTGGTGGTCACAAGTTGACATGTTTCTTGTAGTGTATTTGGAGGATGGGGCGGTGATTTGGGTGGAAGATGTCACGCAAATGGTCGGGGCATGTGGGATGGAGGAGGAGGAGGATGGTGGTGGGTGTGTGTATTACCTAACTAGATCGATGAGGCCGAGCAGTTGGAAGGAGCATCGCCGACGAGGAGGCGGTGCTGCAAGCAAGCACTGAGGTTTTAACTTGGAAAGGAAAGAGGAAACAGGGGAAATGTGGCCTTTGGTGACGAGGAGGGGGTAGATATTTCTGCAGTTGCTGAATTTTTTTGCTTGATGTAGCGAAAAACTGGCATGCAAAGTGTCATAGGACACGATCCCATATTCAACACTGTGTACAATACCTGAACATCACAAATGATTCCTATAGCTTACCCCATGTCTGATGATTTTGAATGCACAAATTTTGGTCCAATTTTCCCTGGTTACGGTGGTCATCATTGCATAATTGAACATCACTTGCTAATTGGGCTACACAAAAGGGCCTATAGCACACATCTCACACTTGCTTAATCGAGCAATTTCAGCAATTAAACAGAGCTAGTTGACCTAAACATTACTCTAACAAAAGACCAATGCTCTAAACAAAGACTAATATTCTGCATGGCGCTTGTCGATCTCCACCTCCTCCCCGATGCACTACAAAAAAACACTTCCGTGATGATATGTCTTTGTCACAGTAGGTCACGTTTTCTGTAATGCAAGTACATCCGTGACGATTCTATGATAGAATCAAGATAATCATACCTATGCTATCGTAGAAGTGTTTCATGACAATACTCAAATTATCATCACGGAAGTGTCCACTTCCATGATGATAAATGTTGCTCATGGAAGTGTTTTCATCTAGGGTAATCGACACGTGCCATTCACCGTAACGGGTCACCTTAAGCTATCGGGTGAAGTTTTGGATCCGATAACCCATTAACAACAATGACCAATGGAGATTTTCCACGTGTAAAATTTTCATTGGCCGAAGGAATCACGTGTTAGGTCCACATTGGTACAGATGTCATCCATTCAATGGGCGAGACATTCCTATGTTACGTCGACACGTGGCACGACTTTCGGTGTCAAAACCAATGGATCTCGGGTTGGGGGGTCCCGAACTGTAGATCTTGGATCGATGGGGAACAAGGGACGTGGGACACGATATTTACCTAGGTTCGGACCCTCTCTAAGAGGTAAAACCCTACGTCCTGCTTGATTATATTGCTTGTGTATATGAGGATTACAGAGTCGATCTACCACGAGATTAGATGAAAAACCCTAAGTTAGTAGGATAATGGATGCTCCCCTCTAGGGACCAAACTCTCTGGTTTATATAGACACCAGGGGTAACAAGGTTACACACAGTCGGTTACAACAAGGGAACGAGTACGCCGAATCTCCTATCTTGACTTGAAGTACAAACCAAGGCATAAAAGGTCTCCTGTCCGGATACAGTACGGCCCAACCTGTCCGGCCCATGAGAGACGGGCCGGCAACCCAAGGACCCCCAATATAGGACTCCCTCAGTAGCCCCCGTACTAGCCTCCAACACCATTTTCCCGTAACTCCCGCATCTGCGGACTCCCTCTTGCAGACGAGTTCCCTTCCTTTGGAGTATTCGGAACAATCTTCTCTAGCCAAGCCTTCGCCCGATATTCGGTCATGTGCCGAGTCATGCTATATCCAGAATCCGAACTATCACTTTTGACTTAGCCTCAAAGGCCAACCACTCAAGTGCGGATAGTACTTTTGATTGACAATATTTCGCGAAGGGTCACGGCTGGTCATTAACATGGAACCATCGTGAGAGCTCGATGCGTGGCTCGAGGCGGTACCTCTATTGGTGTGTCCCATCGAGGTGGAGATCGTGTCCTGCTTTTTAGGGGATTTGATCAATGATTTCCAGTATTCCACCCACGCGTAATGCTATGAGTATATCGGGAAGTGGCGAGGCACCATCGCATTTAAAGGACTCTTGGTATCACGATTGCTTATAAAAAGACACGAACCGCGGTTATTCCCTCACGCCTTCTTCCTCCTCTTGCCACAATATTTTCCAACTTCCCCAAAGACCTCTTCTCCCCGAGCTTGACAATGGCCGGATCTGGAGAAAAGGGAAAGTGGGAGGCCTTGTGTGTCACCAACAACGACATCCAAGACCTGAAGCGAGCGGGCTACCTTTCCGTCGACATTGCTCATTGGGCTCTAGAGGAGCGCAAGGTCATACCGACGCTCCTCTCCGGCGAACGGGTGGTATTCATTCCCCACTTTAGCCGGGGACCGGGCTTCCTCTCCACCGTTTTGTTCAGGGGCTAATGTTCTTCTACGGGCTGGACTTCCACGACCTGGTTCCAAATTATTTTCTTCATATCTCGGCCTTCATCTCCATCTTCGAGGCCTTTCTCCGGGTCCAGCCACACTTTGGCCTATGGCTGAAAGTGTTCAATGTTAAGCCGAAGATCGTTGATGGCCAGTAGGCGGCCTGTGGGGGGCGATGGTGAGCAGGCTCACCCGAGTCGGGTGGCCAGAGGGCACATTTATCAACACCATCAAAATCTGCTAGAAAGAGTGGTTCTACGTCAGAGAGCCTCATGACGAGGCTCGGGCGGCCACTCCGGAATTCATATCATGACCCCCAGCGAGGCTAACCTCATGTACTAAGAAGGTTCTTGAGTGGGAGTCCACTAGAGAGGTGGAGGTGCTGCAGAAACGGGTCTCCAACATGATAAAGGTGGGAGCCAAGCTGACCAACATGGTCCAGATTGTGCTCCATTGCAGCCTCCCTCCTTGCTAGCTCTGGGCCGCCTCAGTGTGGTCCTTGAAGCCCAAAGACCCCCGCACCATGCAACTCTTCTATGACACCACCCACGAGAAGCTGTGGAAGTTGTTGGTCAAGCTATAGAAGACGTGGCCGACCAAGGAGGAGGACATCAGCCTCGACGCCGAGAACCCTTCTAAGGAGGTAACAAAATATCATTTGTCCTATATTCGGATATTTGTACTTCAAGTAAGGCCCTTGAGGGAGTCCTGGACTAGGGGGTGTCCGGATAGCCGAACTATCATCTTTGGCCGGACTCCTAGACTATGAAAATACAAGATTGAAGACTTCGTCCCGTGTCCGGATGGGACTTTCCTTGGCGTGGAAGGCAAGCTTGGCGATACGGATATGTAGATCTCCTACCATTGTAACCGACTCTGTGTAACCCTAGCCCTCTCCGTTGTCTATATAAACCGGAGGGTTTTAGTCCATAGGACAAACAACAATCATACCATAGGCTAGCTTCTAGGGTTTAGCCTCTTTGATCTCGTGGTAGATCTACTCTTGTACTACCCATATCATCAATATTAATCAAGTAGGAGTAGGGTTTTACCTCCACCGAGAGGGCCCGAACCTGGGTAAAAACATCGTGTCCCGTGTCTCCTGCTACCATCCGCCTAGACGCACAGTTCGGGACCCCCTACCCGAGATCCGCCGGTTTTGACACCAACATTGGTGCTTTCATTGAGAGTTCCTCTGTGTCTTCACCTTTAGGCCCGATGGCTCCTTCGATCATCAACAACGACGCGGTCTAGGGTGAGACTTTTCTTCCCGGACAGATCTTTGTATTCGGCGGCTTTGCCCTGCGGGCCAATTCACTTGGCCATCTGGAGCAGATTGAAAGCTACGCCCCTGGCCATCAGGTCAGATTTGGAAGTTTGAACTATACGGCTGACGTCCGCGGAGACTTGATCTTCGACGGGTTCGAGCCACAGCCAAGCGCGATGCACTGTCACGATAGTCATGATCTAGCTCTGCTGCCGGACAGTGCCCTGGAAGCCGCACAAGTGTCCGCTCCGACCGCTCTGACCCTTAGCTCGGAGCCGACTACGCCGATCGAGGACGGGTGGTTGGACACCGCCTCAGGGGCTGCCACCTCTACGGTGATAGAGCCGAATACCATCCCTGTCCTTTGCGAAGCTCGTGACTCCAAGGTGCCAGACTCCTCTCCGGACTCCGAGCCTTCCGTGCCCTTGCCAATCGAATTCGGTTGGGCGCCTGTTATGGAGTTCACTGCCGCGCACATCTTTCAACACTCGCCCTTTGGCGACATCCTGAATTCACTAAAGTCTCTCTCTTTATCAGGAGAGCCCTGGCCGGACTAAGGTCAGGAAGGTTGGGACACGGACGACGAAGAAATTCAACGCCCACCCACCACCCACTTTGTAGCCACTATCAACGATTTAACTGACATGCTCGACTTTGACTCTAAAGACAACGACGGTATGGACGACGATGCCGGAGACGACCAAGAACCAGCGCCTACAGGGCATGGGAAGGCCACCTCAACTCATGATGTATATATGGTGGAACAACGGGACGCTGCGAAGGATAATTCCCTCGAAAAGCAGTCAAAACGGCGACGTAAGCGCCGCTCAAAGTCCCTCCTTGACAGAGACAGCACCCATACAGACCCAGCCATAGAGCAGGGCGAACCGGTGGACGAAGAACATGCCCTCGAGCAACCATCCAAACAGGATAACTTGGATAAACAATCCGTCCTCGGCGAAGATAACAGTCTGGACGATCTCACGCCGGACACATCGTTGGAGCAGAAGAACCTCCACAAAAGGCTCGGCGCCACTGCACGTAGTCTGAAGAAGCAGAAGCGGAAGCTCAAAATAGCGGAAGACGCACTCAAAATGAGATGGAGCAAAGTACTCAGGACCACAGACAAATACGACGATAGTCGCCAAACAAAGAGCTACCCAAAGTGCAAACTACTTCCCGAATTTGACGAGGAGGCCGTAGAGCCCCCACAATCAAAGAACAAAGAGGCCGCCCGGTCGGATAGACGACCACATGGCAAACATAGAGCGGCAAGCAGCGCCGCACACAAGCCATCATGCGATCCGCATAAGGATCCGCACCAAAAGGATGGCACAGTCAGGTCTATCTATGGGCCAAGAAAGCAAGCTCTAGAAGGCAATGCAACACGTCGAGTATTCAAACATCACGGCACACCCAAATACAGGGGCGCCGCACACCCCCTATGTTTCACCGATGAGGTGCTGGATCATGAATTCCCAGCAGGATTCAAGCCCGTAAACATAGAGGCATACGACGGAACAACAGACCCTGGAGTCTGGATTGAGGATTACATCCTCCACATACACATGGCCAGAGGAGATGACTTCCACGCCATAAAATATTTACCCCTCAAGCTCAAAGGGCCAGCCCGGCATTGGCTCAAAAGCCTCCCGGAAAATACCATTGGAAGTTGGGAAGAGCTCGAGGATGCGTTTCGCGCAAATTTCCAGGGGACTTATGTCCGCCCTCCGGATGCAGACGATTTAAGTCACATAACTCAACAGCCCGGTGAGTCAGCCCGCAAATTCTGGAACAGGTTCCTCACCAAAAAGAACCAAATAGTTGACTGTCCGGACGCCAAAGCCCTAGCAGCTTTCAAACACAACGTCCGAGACAAATGGCTTGCCAGACACCTTGGCCAAGAAAAGCCGAGAACAATGGCCGCACTAACAAGCCTCATGACCCGCTTTTGCGCGGGAGAGGATAGCTGGCTGGCAAGATGCAGCACCAGCGACCCAAGTACATCCGAGGTCAGGGATGGAAATGGGAAACCACGATGCAGCAAGGACCAGCGCCGGACCAATGGAAACAGTCCGAAGAGCACGGCAGTTAACGCCGGATTCAAAAGCTCTCGGCAGAACAACAAAAAACTTCCTCTTAAGGACAACATCGACGAGCTATCCAACCTAAACAAAATCTTGGACAAGATATGCCAAATCCACAGTACTCCCGGGAAGCCTGCAAACCATACCCACAGAGATTGTTGGGTCTTCAAGAAGTCCAGCCGACTTAACGCCGAACACAAGGGGCTCGACACACCAAGTGAGGACGACGACGAACCCCATAAGCAGAGCACCAGAAAACAAAAGAATTTCCCACATAAGGTCAAAACAGTAAACTCACTTTAAGTGACAAAAGGGAAAAACAGAGCGGCGCCAACTGAAATACGCGCAGCACGGTCCACCCCAGCGGAGTCCCGACACTGGATGTCAAAACCAATCACCTTCAACCATCAGGATTACTCCGAAATTATCCGGAATGCAGGATGGACTGCTTTGATATTAGATCCTATAATCGACGGACTAAAATTTACACAAGTCCTAATGGACGGCGGCAGTGATCTAAACATGCTATATCAGGACACAATCAGAATGGGGATAGACCCAACCAAAATTCGCCATAGCAACACTTCCTTTCAAGGAGTAATGCCAGGCCCATACGCCCATTGTAGGGCTCTCTACCACTAGAAGTTGTGTTCGGCTCATCCGACAACTTCCGTCGCGAAAAGTTAGTGTTCCACATCGCCCCATTTAAAAGTAGCTATCAAGCACTATTGGGACACGAAGCTTTTGCCCGCTTTAACGCAATACTGCATTACGCATCTCTTACACTTAAAATGCCTGGTCCACGCGGCATCATCTCATTAAAGGGAAACTTCGAGTGTTCCTCGAATACGGAAGAACGTGAGATTGCCTTGACAGCCACACACCAATCCGGCTTTGCTGATCAAAGCACCTAAACAGGTCATTCAGACCCCGGACACGGTTAGACGAGTCCGGCATAAATAAACAAGGGGCTTACTAGCCGCGTACCCCCTTACAAGGGGCTCCACGCATGTACAACAAGAGACAATAAAGCTCAATTTTATTCATTTTTTGACTCATACTCTGTTTATTTTCAAACACATTTTTCACACGATCTTTTTTCTACAACTAAGTTCCTCTCTTTTTACAGATGAATGCCGTGCTATACCCGTCCAGGATATGGCACAACGGAGACACAGGCGCAGACGTGCAGCAGGGACCCGTTGCAAGGATTCTTTTCAGATTAAGACCCTGCGTAAACCTTTTTTACTGTCTCTTGTTGTTACACATCCCCCGGTTTCTTGCTATAACCGAGGAGGAGGCTGGCGTTTTGGCATCAGCCGCGTCAGAAATTTTTGCGCGTGCCTGGACACTAGGGGCTTAGG
The DNA here is from genome assembly GCA_963921465.1 of Triticum timopheevii. NCBI lineage: Eukaryota > Viridiplantae > Streptophyta > Magnoliopsida > Poales > Poaceae > Triticum > Triticum timopheevii. The sequence goes on from OY997264.1 coordinate 356,320,271, forward strand.
GCATTGTTCTGCCCGTTTTCATAAAGACCGAATACCTTAGGGAGTGTTCGGCGTCTCGAGTTAGGCCTTATATGCATCAACTCCGAATCATGTCTTTGGTCAAATGTTGGGTTTGCCCGGCTCCTATGTTTTGCTGCCTTACGTTCCGCTCTATCGGCTAACGCGGCACCAGGAGAACTACTGCGATTGTGCCCCGGTTTGGCCTGGTGAGCACCTCAGTAGAGAAAGCCGAAAATTGACTGTCATGATATAGCGTGAGACTGGTCAACCACTCGATGACCCACCAGAATGTTTAGAATTCCTCCGCATTAATGAAGGACCGTTTCCCGGTCAGGCACATACGCGCCCCGAATTCGGAGAGCGTGGTGCCCTTAGGGGCTATATAGTAGCCCCACCATCGAACTCCTATGGCTAAGTGAAAGTGATAAAGCATTATAGTCCGGTTGCCTAGTTTGCTACGCTATCACCTCCTTCACAGGACCAAGACGTTGGATTAAGTGTGAAAATGCGCTTTTTTTGCAAACACCCTCGCACTATGTGCGTGGGGGCTGAAGCCGAAGACTGCCATCTTTCAGGTTATATACACATATACATTAACGGCCGCACAGGAGGTAGCTCAATACTTGAACGCACAAGTATAAAATGCCCTTATATTATATTGAAACATTGTTTCACAAATCATACATGTCATTTGAACATAATATCCTTCGAGCACTGCGTCTCTATTAAACGAGCGCCCTGCAAGACTTCCTCAAAATAGTGCTCGGAAGGTACTCGGCTTCTGTCCGAATCCCGGGATGCAACGTCGGTGGCCTTCATCTCTTCCCAGTATGTTTTGGCACGGGCAAGAGCCATCCGCGCACCCTCTATGCATGCCGACCGCTTCATTGCATCGATATGCGGCACCGCACCAAGGAACTGCTGCACCAAGCCAAAATAACTCTTTGGCTCGGGCCTTTTCGGCCACAAATGAGTCACGACATCCTTCATGGCAAGTCCGGACAACCTATTCAGCTCAGCCCATTTGGCCAAATGATCGGTCAATGGAAGCGGACGCTCTGGACTATGGAACTGCGACCAAAAAAGCTCTTCCATCCCGTGATCCTTCTGGCCTCGGAAGTGTGCGACCGCATCTGCGGCACTCGCCTCCAAATACAGATAGGCATCCTCCGCACCCCATAGTTGGCCCAACTGAGCATACCTCGGATCCGTGAACTTCCTCCGCAGCAGAAAGGGCTTTCCAACCGCGATATCCCCGGCTTGACATAGCTCCTCCTTTATAGCTCTCATCGCAGAGCGGGCATCCTTGGCTTCGGCGGTGGCCTTCTTCAGGTCCTCTTGCTCCTCTCGATGGTCTTTTTCAAGAAACTCGCAGCGGTCGGTAGCATTCTTCAACTTCCCGTCCATCTCGGCCATTTCCTCCCTGCTTCGGCAGTGAGCAGCCTGTTCGGTTTTAGCTCTTCGGCCGCCCTCAAGGCAGCCGCATCACTTTTTCTGGCTTGCTCCTTGACTCGGGCTAGCTCCGCCCGAAGTTTCTCCATAGCAGCGGCACCATCTGCATAAAGCATACATGTTGTAAGGCATGGACGTCAAGCTCCCTTACCATGTGTCCGCGGAGAAGTTGCATACCTTGTGACTCGTCAAGCCGCTTATTGACAAGCACGATGTCCGCATCCGCCACATCAAGTTGCCACTTTAGTTCGGCAAATTGATCAGTCCGGCTAGCCACCGGACGCTTCGCCACCTATATAGGACAGGCGACATCTTACATCCGTGATTATGATCCTTGGCGCGCTGTCACTCTCGACAACGTACCGAGTCTCAGGGGCTACTATCTATACAGGGCGCATTCTATATGCAAAACTGTTAGAAGGTATATCATTTTCACGTACCTAAAACCCTGTCAGTAAACTTCTGATGGCTTCATGCAATCCGCTCTCAGCGGATGAAATCATTTCAATCACCGTACCCATTAACGCACGATGATCTTCTGAGATAGACGCTTGCCCGACAGATCCTTCAGCTCCTCCGACCGTACACCAGTTGGTGCCGGACTTCCCGGCCCCGCCGGACTCGGGGAAACCCTCCGCGATGATACCTCAGGGTCGTCCGCCCCGCATGAAGGAGCGGCAGATGGAGGCGTTTCACTCTCCATCATCTCCGGACGAAGATCCCCCGAAGATGAGCTCTGTTGAGAAGGGCTGAGATCCGAACTACAAGGTAAAGCTTCAGTTATCTTCAGAAATAAAAACAGGGATGTCCCTTATTACAAAACTCCCCGTTCTACTTACGGCTCGCTGGAGGGCTCATTCCCTTGGGGAAATAGTGCGGCCGGGGCTTCTCCTGGTGCAGGACCCTCTGGTGAAGATTTCTTCCCCCGCTTTGAGGCCTTGGCCTCCGGATCTTCAGAAGCGGTCCTCTTCTCCCCCTGGAGGGAGGTATTCTCGATCCCCCCTTCCTTAAAAGCCTCCTTCGCGGAGGCAGTAGCTTTCTTGTTCCCCCCTTTGCCCTCTTCCAAAGGCGCAGCCTCCAGTATCTTGGTTAACACAGGATCCGGCATTGTATCAGGGAGGGGGGCCGGACACCTTATTAGTTTTGCATTCGCTATCCACTCCTGTTCAAGGGACAGCTCTTTAAAGGGCAAGTTACGATAAATGTACGGATAGCGTGTCTGGGCACAAGACTACTTACTTGAGTATCCGGGCAATTGCAGCTCTGACCTGCGTCCTCGGTCAAGTCTGGACACATCTCTCGTGATCCGAAGAACAGTTTATATATCTCCACGGGCGTCGCGCCCATGAAGTGTTGGAGAGCTCGTGGTCCCTCCGGATTAAATTCCCACAGGCGGAGGGGGCGACGATTGCAGGGCAGGAGGCGCCGAATCAGCATGACCTGCGCCACTACGACCAGATTGATCTCTCTCTCTCTTGGAGGTCTCGAATACGGCCCTGCAGCAGAGGAACATCCTTGGACGGCCCCCAGTCGAGCCCTTTGTTGACCCATGACGCCAGCCGCTGTGGAGGACCCGGGCGGAAGGCAGGTGGCGCCACTCATTTGGTACCCCTGGGAGCAGTGATGTAAAACCACTCCTGTTGCCATAAACCGAGCACCTCTTGAAAAGAGCCCTCGGGCCATGGAGCGTCAGCATTTTTGCTTATAACAGCCCCTCCACACTCTGTCTGCTACCCCTTGATCATCTTCGGCTCCACTTTGAAGGTCTTGAGCCACAATCCGAAGTGAGGGGTAATGCGGAGGAAGGCTTCACATACGACAATGAACGATGAGATGTGGAGGATGGACTCCGGATCCAAGTCGTGGAATTCCAGCCCATAATAAAACATGAGCCCCCTCACGAAGGGGTTCGTCGGGAAGCATAAACCCCAAAGGAAGTGAGACACGAACACCACGCTCTCACCAGGCTCGGCAGTGGGAATAACCTGCCCTTGGGCAGGCAGCCTATGCGAAATTTCGCCGATTAGATACCTGGCGTCTTTCAGCTTTAGCACGTCTTCTTCCGTGACGAAAGAAGGCATCCACCGGCCTTGCAGGTCGGAGCCGGACATCGTCGAAGGTCCGAAGCGCCTGAATCTAGAGCCTTGGGTGTTGGAACTCGAGGCGAGGGGCGGATTCGATTGAGATTAAAAGAAAGGAGCGGGCCTTGGTCTCGTTATAAAGAGGTTGAATACCAAGAGCCCTCCCGGTGGCCGTTTGGGACTCGCCTTCGATAGAGGGGGCGTGCCAACATGCACGGTTGGGTTACCCACGCCCGTATTGATGAGGATCTCGGAATAAGGGGGCACGATATCCGCTTTGAGAAGACGTGCCAAGGAAATCGCCTCGCTAAACGCGCTGAGGTGGGACAGTAAAAAACGATTCGAATAAAGGCCTGGCCATGGTGTGATGTCACACCGCGGGATACGTCAGCAGATCTGTGTAAAGATCATTCTCTCTACGGTGGTATGTGGAACTTGTTTTGCAGAGCCGGACACTATCCTTGTGTTCAAAATCTTCTATGAAGTATTTGGAGGAGGAACCCGCCTTGCAATGCCGAAGACAATATGCGCGCAAGACTCGTTGTCATTGAAGCCAGGTTCAGGGGCTACTGAGGGAGTCCTGGACTAGGGGGTGTCCGGATAGCCGAACTATCATCTTTGGCTGGACTCCTAGACAATGAAGATACAAGATTGAAGACTTCATCCCGTGTCCGGATGGGACTTTCCTTGGCGTGGAAGGCAAGCTTGGCGATACAGATATGTAGATCTCCTACCATTGTAACCGACTCTGTGTAACCCTAGCCCTCTCCGGTGTCTATATAAACCGGAGGGTTTTAGTCCGTAGGATGAACAACAATCATACCATAGGCTAGCTTCTAGGGTTTAGCCTCTCTGATCTTATGGTAGATCTACTCTTGTACTACCCATATCATCAATATTAATCAAGCAGGAGTAGGGTTTTACCTCCACCGAGAGGGCCCGAACCTGGGTAAAAACATCGTGTCCCTTGTCTCCTGTTACCATCTGCCTAGACGCATAGTTCGGGACCCCCTACCCGAGATCCGCCGGTTTTGACACCGACAGCCCACAACTTCTTCTTCTCGTTCCCGCGGAGCTGGCTTAGGAGGATCGTGCCAATCGACTACCTAGCCCCACTGCCCAAGGACCCCCGATTGGCTCAACTGGAGGAAATGTTAACCATGGCGCCCTACAAGGCGCCAGAAAAGAGAGAGAAGGAGAAGAAGAATAGTGAAACGAGGAAGGCCGAAGAGGGCCTCTGTCGGTGTCAAAACCGGCGGATCTCGGGTAGGGGGTCCCGAACTGTGCGTCTAGGCGGATGGTAACAGGAGACATGGGACACGATGTTTTTACCCAGGTTCGGGCCCTCTTGATGGAGGTAAAACCCTACTCCTGCTTGATTGATATTGATGATATGGGTAGTACAAGAGTGGATCTACCACGAGATCAAGGAGGCTAAACCCTAGAAGCTAGCCTATGGTATGATTGTTGTTGTGATTGTTGTCCTACGGACTAAAACCCTCCGGCTTATATAGACACCGGAGAGGGCTAGGGTTACACAGAGTCGGTTACAATGGTAGGAGAACTACATATCCGTATTGCCAAGCTTGCCTTCCACGCCAAGGAAAGTCCCATCCGGACACGGGACAAAGTCTTCAGTATTGTATCTTCATTGTCTTGGAGTCCGGCCGATGATGATAGTTCGGCTATCCGGACACCCCTAGTCCAGGACTCCCTCAGTAGCCCCTGAACCAGGCTTCAATGACAACGAGTTCGGCGCGCATATTGTCTTCGGCATTGCAAGGCGGGTTCCTCCTCCGAATAATTCATAGAAGATTGTGAACGCCAGGATAGTGTCCGGCTCTGTAAAATAAATTCCACATACCACCGTAGAGAGAATAATATTTACACAAGTTCAATCTATTGACGTATTTTGTGGCGTGACGTCACACCACTACCAAGCCATTACTTGAATCGTTTGTATTATACCACCTTAGCGCGTTTAGCGAAGCGGTTTCCTTGGCACGTCTTGTCGAAGTAGAGATCGTGTTCCCCTTATTCCGGGATTCCCATCAATACGGACGTGGATAACCCAACCGCGCCATTGATTGCGGCGCTTGGGAGATAAGCGAGTTTTACCAGGCTAGTAGGGACGCATAGTTTCATCCGCCCATATATAAGGGGATAAGGATCCACCTCCTTTACCTACACCTTCTTCCTTCTTTGCTTATCCATCTCTGCGCACTCGAGCTCCAGCGCTCAAGTCCGCACATCTCACCTCAACCCTTTCCAGCCATGTCCGGAGCGGGAGGGAAGTGGATGGCCTCCTCTGTTATGGAGGGGCACATCGAGAAGCTGCGCAGTGCCGGATACCTGTCTAGCGACATCGCGCACTGGCTGCCCGACGAGGGGCAGCTCATCCCCACCCCCAGGCCCCATGAGAGGGTCGTATTCCTTCCCCACTTCCTCCGCGGACTGGGCTTCCCACTCCACCCCTTCATCCGGGGGCTCATGTACTACTACGGCCTGGATTTCCACGATCTGGCCCCAAATTTCATCCTCAATATCTCGGCGTTTATCGTCGTGTGCGAGGCCTTCCTCTGCATCCAGCCCCACTTCGGCTTGTGGCTAAAGACCTTCAATGTCAAGCCGAAGGTTGTGAAGGGCAGCCAAGCGGAGTGCGGAGGCGCCATGGTGGGCAAAATGCCCAACGTCACTTGGCTTGAGGGTGCCTTCGTGGAATCCATCAAGGGGTGGCAATCGGGGTGGTTCTACATCACCAAGCCGCGTGACCCTAAATGGGCAGTGGCCCCCGAGTTCAGATCTGGCATCCCCATGTAGCTCACCTCCTGGAAAGAGAAGGGCTTGCTTTGGGGTAGTTCAGAGGAGCTGACCGGACTCCAGTCCTGTCTCTAGACCTTGGTGAACAAGAAGCTTAAGCTTGTCAACGTGATCCAGGTCATGCTCGTCCGCCGGATTCTCCCCTGCCAGCAACGGGCCTTCAATTTGTGGGAGTTTGATCCGGCACAGCACCGGACCTTGAGCGGGCTCTTCGACACGACGTACGAAGCTGCCTGGAGGGTGTTGTTCAAGGGCGCCGAAGCTCCCGCATCCGCGACCGAAGATCGCAGATTCAGCACGCAGCGCCCGGCTGGCGAGGTAAGCTATGTTATCCTTTATGGGACACTCATTTTTTCCATAGTTTGACTCTATGTGGGATCGAAACTCCCAATACCTTTAACAGGTGTGGCAGAAGATGTCCGGACAGGTTAACTGTACGGCTCCCCTTCCAGAAGACCCAGCGGACGCACGTTTGACAGGGTTGCTGGTCCCGGCACTCTACGTGGTGCCGAAGAAGAAGGCCAAGAAGAAGGCCACGGGAACCCGAAGGAGTTCCCAGCGTCAGGTGATATCAGACTCATCGTCCGATGACTCCAAGGCGGACTCCTCCCACGAAGACGAGGAGGAGAAGAAAGAGGACTCTCCCCCAGCGGGGGGAGAGAAGAAGAGGAAGGCCTCCCCAACGAGGGAGGCCGAAGGGTCCAAGAAGGGAAGGACCCTTCCCTCGGACTGCTCCGCCAACGTTGGCGACGACAACGAGGAGTGGCCCTCAAGGGCAGAGCCCCTGGCGAGATCATAAGTATCCGGGCTCCTAGATAATTTATAATTTTTCTTTTTGCCATGCGGTGTCTTTCTAATGCCGCATACAATCTATAGTCCGGCCAGGGACGATCTTCCCGCTTCGTCGAGCGGGTCCTTGGGCACGCCGGATATGGATTCTCTTCCGACCGCCTCAACCCCCCGTGACGCCGACGACGCCGAGGTGGGATCCCGGGAAGGGACCCACCAGGAGGAGGAGGCCCCGGAGGTGCCGCAAGGAAACCTCCCGGACTCTGCACCGGACTCTGCACCGGACTCCGCACTGGAACCTGCAGTGGTTCCAGAGTCCGGCGAGCGGCCCCTTTGTAAGAAGGGCAAGACTGTGACACCGGCGGCCTCTGTCCAACCGGAGGCGCTGGATAACTTGCTGGAGGCGCCCAACGGCGCTTCCATCGAAGAAGAACACCGCACTGTCATGAGTGCGGTGATTCAGAAGGTTCAGCTCGCCAAGAGCGGGCTGATCAAAGCCTGCAGCAGCCTTCTAACAGGCTTTGAGGTAAGAATTATAAAATATGTAATATAATACCGCATAGACAGTAGCCCCTGATGCTCGGTTCGGTGTTCGAAAAGAAAATACGGACTGAGGATCTAAAAAGATATACGCAGGAGTTCTAAAAAATATGTCAACATGGGATTGCAGGCTGCGCTGCTGACCTCTACCGCACTAACTGCGGAGGTCAATGCTTTGAAGCAGAGCCTCGAGCAGTCCGAGAGCAAGCTCGGCCGTGCCAAGAAGCAGCTCGAGGAAAATGAGGGTGAGTAACACCATATTAAATTAGTACCTTACAGAAAAGGATTTGGTTGCAAGAGAAATAACAAGGATAACATGGGTACTCCAGGGGCCACAAACGAGGTGGCGACCCTGAAGGAGGCGGTGTCCGCGGCCGAACGCAATGCGGCCGCGGAGCGAGCCGAGCGAGAGAACCAGGAGGCGTGGGTGGCGGAGGTGCGGCAAGAGCTCCAGGCTCTCATGGAAAAACATGAGGGTTTGGAGCGCGACTCAAAGACTCGAGAGTCCGAGCTTGCATCGGCTCTTGAGAGTGCCAAAGCCGCTAAGGCCGAAGCCCACAAGGCCCTCCAGGAAATCGAGGTGTTGAAGAAGATAGCGGTGGGTAAGGCATTTTTCATGCAAAGCAAGCATGTGAATGTGAATTACCTATTACTTAGCCGAATTCGGAGCTCTCCAGGAGCGTTCGCAGATCTGCACCGCAGTGTGTCCGATGCTGTCGCTTTCTACTGGGCCGAGGAGGGGAGCTCGACGGAGAAGGTCTTCTGGTCTCAGTATGCTGAGGCCGGACATCCGGTGCCCCTTAGCGACCAGCTGAAGCAGCTGGTCGAGCTCCACAAGGTAGCCGAACAGGCCATGAAGGGCCTCATAGTTCGGCTGTGGCCTAAGGAGGCCATGCCTGGGAGCTACTTCGGCCTGGTGCGGCGGCTGGTGGATGCGTGTCCCTGGGTTGAAGTCATCAAGCACTCTGCCTGCATTGAAGGTGCCCGTCGGGCCCTTGCCCGTGCAAAGGTGCACTGGGGCAGGATGGACGCTGAGAAGCTTGTGACGGACGCGCCACCGACGGGCAAGGAGTATCATACGCCCGAAATGTATTATAAGAGTGTTCTGAAGGGTGCCTGCATGATTGCGGGTGAGTGCTCAAAAGATGTAATATTTGAGTAGACTCGCATTTTGTTATCTTGTGCGCTGAAAACTTTGTTCATATGCGCTAAGCAACGCTTGTTAATTTAAAATATTACCTTCTGTGCGGCCGTTTATCAAATCTGAGAGATGGCAAGTCGTCGGCTTCAGCCCCCATGCCACAAGTGCTGGGGTGTTCGGGATAACCTTGAGCGCTCTTGTTCCCATTGTTGGGTCCATCTAGGGAGGCATTCAACACAACAAACGAGGCAACCGGACTTATAATGCTTGAACACTCTCACTTAGCCATAGAATTCTATAATTTTAAATTTCGGCGAAGCCCCTAGTGTTAGGAAGACCGAGTTCGGGGCGCTATCCACGCCTGGGCAGGACAAAGCCGGTTCCTCGCTCTAAGCGGCATAAGTCTTTAGGGACTCGAAAAAACCTCTCGAACAACGACCGGCTCTCGCCTTATCATGAAGGTCAGTTTTAGCTTTCTCCACTGAGGCGCTCGCCCAGCTCAACCGGTGCGCAATCACAGTGGTTCTCCCAGTGCTACCTTAGCCGATACAACGGAACGTAAGGTACCAAAACATGGGAGCCGGGAAAACCCAACTATTGACCCAAGACATGATTCGGAGCCGATGCATATAATGCTATAAGTTCGGGGTGCCGCACTTGTGAAAGTGTTCGGACTTATCACACCATAATGTGGGGAACTTAAGCCCCTGGTGTATTTAGACGTACCAAAGTGTACGGATGCAACATGTCGTAAATGAACATATAAATAAGAAAGAAATGCAGTTATAAGCAAAAAGCAATGCATTGTTTATTCAAGAAATACTGCCATGAATGCAGAACGATACAAATAGTGCAGTGAGCAAGGGATAGGACTATTAAACATGTCCTCCTCGAGGGGTAGGCTGCGGAATGGTGTATAAAATGGATTTGATGCTCGTAATGGAGACCACCTGGATACTCATCGTAGCCTTTCTCCTCCCCTGGCTGTTGCATCGTGAGTTCGGCAGGTCTACTGGCGGACAGGGCCTCTGGTGAACGGAGTCCTGTGGGTAAGAAAAAAGAAAAAAGGAAAAAGAGTGACACACTTGGGAGCCCCAGGTGCGGTTAAGCCGCATTCTGGGCCTGTGGTGGTCGTGCCCCTCCCCCTATGCCCATGGTATTTCCAAAGCGTAATGATGTACGCGAAGGACCAGTCTTGCAATTTTGCAAGGGCTGGGGTTGGGGCCGCATTGCTACGCGTGCTCGGAACGTGCCAGGTGGTCTTGTAGTAGGTTACTCCGGGTGCGTTTAGCCGTGTCCGGTCGCTTAACGGCCGGACTCGAGAATTGCCTTAAGAGGCTGGTCTGTACTTCTGCCGCGAGAGCCGCTGTGTGTTCCTCCGTTTGGAGGGAGCGTTCAGTGTTTCTGTTGACCGTAATGACTCCTCGAGGGCCTGGCATCTTGAGCTTGAGGTATGCGTAGTGCGGCACCGCGTTGAACTTTGTGAACACTGTTCGTCCGAGCAGAGCATGATAGCCGCTGCGGAATGGGACTATATCAAAGATTAACTCCTCGCTTTGGAAGTTATCCGGGGATCCGAAGACCACTTCCAGTGTAACTGAGCTTGTACAATTGGCCTCTACACCTGGTATGATGCCTTTGAAGGTCGTCTTTGTGGGTTTAATCCTTGAGGGGTCTATGCCCATCTTGCGCACTGTATCCTGATAAAGCAGGTTCAGGCTGCTACCGCCGTCCATTAGGACTCTAGTGAGGTGAAATCCATTGACGATTGGGTCCAAAACCAATGCGGCGAATCCTCCGTGGCGGATACTAGTGGGGTGGTCCCTTCGATCAAAAGTGATCCGGCAGGAGGACCATGGGTTGAACTTCGGGGCACCTGGCTCCATCGTGTATACGTCCCTGAGTGCACGCTTCCGCTCCCTCTTGGGTATGTGGGTTGCGTATATCATGTTCACCGTCCGCACTTGTGGGGGGAAACCCTTCTGTCCTCTATTGTTCGGCGGCCGGGTCTCTTCCTCGTCATCGCTATGCATCCCCTTGTCATTGTTTTCGGCAATTAACTTGCCTGCCTGCTTGAATACCCAACAATCCCTGTTGGTGTGATTGGCTGGCTTTTCGGGGGTGCCGTGTATCTGGCACGAGCGGTCGAGTATTCGGTCCAAATTGGACAGACCCGGAGTAGTTCTTTTGAATGGCTTTTTCCGCTGACCGGGTTTGGAGCCTCTGAATCCAGCATTGACTGCTGTATCCTCATTGTTATCGCCGTTAACGCGGAGTTTGTTTTTGTTGCGACGCGACCTGCCATTGCGGTCCTTGGTATCCGGACTGCCAGAATTTTTGCTGAGATTGTTACTGCGGGCTAGCCAGCTATCCTCTCCTGCGCAGAAGCGGGTCATAAGTGATGTGAGGGCTGCCATGAATTTCGACTTTTCCTGTCCTAGGTGCCGGGCCAGCCACTCGTCACAGATGTTATGTTTAAAGGCTGCTAGAGCCTCTGCATCCGGACAGTCGACGATTTGATTTTTCTTTGTTAAGAACCGTGTCCAGAATTGTCGGGCCGATTCGTCTGGCTGCTGAATTATGTGGCTTAGGTCATCGGCGTCTGGTGGTCGCACGTATGTGCCCTGGAAGTTGTCAAGGAATGCGGCTTCTAGGTCCTCCCAACACCCAATTGATTCTGCTAGCAAGCTATTGAGCCAATGTCGAGCTGGTCCTTTAAGCTTGAGTGGGAGATATTTGATGGCGTGAAGATCGTCACCGCGGGCCATGTGGATATGAAGGAGATAGTCTTTGATCCAAACCGCGGGGTCTGTTGTGCCATCATAGGATTCAATATTCACGGGTTTAAACCCTTCGGGGATTTGATGATCCATTACTTCATCTGTGAAGCATAGTGGGTGTGCGGCGCCTCTATATTGGGCTATATCACGACGTAGCTCAAGTGAGCTTTGTCTACTGTGTTCGGCCCGGCCGGAGTTGCTGTATCCGGCGCTACGGTCATTGTCGCGCATCGTGGGGCGCCCACGCGATCCGTAGATCGATCTTGATTGTCTTGCCTTATCCTCCAATATGTCTCGCAAGTCCGGCGCATTCCCCCGTGGCTTCGTACTTTTCGAGCGTGGCCGGGGTACGGTTCTGGTGGAGGGCCTAGAGGCCTCTCTGTCGTGGCCACGAGGTGGTCCGTCGGCCGTATTGTGCACTGGTGATGCAGGTTTATATGCCTCCTCCTCTAATCGGGGGAGCAACTTGCATTTGGGGTAGCTTTTGGAGGGGTGTTCGAGTTCATACTCTTCAGCCGCAAGGACTTCAGTCCATCTGTCAGCTAGCAGGTCTTGATCAGCTCTAAGCTGTTGCTGCTTTTTCTTTAGGCTGTTCGCCGTGGCCATTAGCCTGCGTTTGAAACACTCTTGTTCGACGGGATCCTCGGGCACGACGAATTTGTCGTCGTTGAGGCTTGCCTCGTCTCTGGAGGGAGGCATGTAATTATCATCCTCTACATCTTTGTCTGCCGCTCTCTCATGAGGGCTGGCTTCTCCGTCCTCCTATGCTGAATCTTGCTGGAGGGGGTTGTCTTCGGCACTCTCTAGGGTGTTATTATCTCCGGTGCCGGAATCTCCATTCTTGGTGTGGCGGGATTTAGAGCGGCGCCACTGACACCGGCGCTTGGGCTGTTTCTTGGAGGAGCCTTCCTCCGCTGCTTCCTCGCCATTCCCATCCTTTGGGATGTCCACCATATATATGTCGTATGACGAGGTGGTCTTCCAGTGCCCCGTAGGCGCTGGTTCTTGGTCGTCTCCGGCATCGTCGTCCATACCGTCGATGTCTTCGGAGTCGTAGTCTAGCATGTCGGTTAGATCGTCGACAGTGGCTATAAAGTGGGTGGTGGGTGGTTTTGAATTTCTTCGTCGTCCGCATCCCAACCATCCTGACCGCAATTCGGCCAGGGCTCTCCTGATAGCGAGAGGTACTTTAGTGAATTCAGGATGTCGCCAAAAGGTGAGTGTTGAAAGATGTCCGCGGCAGTGAACTCCATGATCGGCGCCCAATCAGATTCGATTGGAGGGGGCGCGGGAGGTTCGAAGTCCGGCACCTCGGAGTCACGAGCCTCACAAGGGACAAAGTCAGTGTTCGGCTCCGTCGCCGTAGAGGTTGCAGCCCCCGAGGCGGTGTCTAGCCACCCATCCTTGATATGCGCGGTCGGCTCCGAATTAAGGGTCGGAGCGGACTCATGTGCGGCCTCCAGGGCACTGTCCGGCAGCAGAGCTAAATCATGCCCATCGTGACAGTGCGGCGCGCTTGGCTGTGGCTCGAATCCGTCGAAGATCAAGTCTCCGCGGACGTCAGCCATGAAGTTCAGGCTTCCGAATCTGACCTGATGGCCTGGGGCGTAGCTTTCAATCTGCTCCAGATGGCCAAGCGAATTGGCCCGCGGTGCAAAGCCGCCGAATACGAAGATCTGTCCGGGGAGAAAAATCTCACCCTGGACTGCGTTGTTGTTTATGATCGAAGGAGCCATCAAGCCTATCAGTGACGACACAGAGGAACTCTCAATGAAAGCACCAATGTCGGTGTCAAAACCGGCGGATCTCGGGTAGGGGGTCCCGAACTTTGCGTCTAGGCGGATGGTAACAGGAGACAAGGGACACGATGTTTTTACCCAGGTTCGGGCCCTCTTGATGGAGGTAAAACCCTACTCCTGCTTGATTGATATTGATGATATGGGTAGTACAAGAGTGGATCTACCACGAGATCAAGGAGGCTAAACCCTAGAAGCTAGCCTATGGTATGATTGTTGTCCTACGGACTAAAACCTTCCGTTTTATATAGACACCGGAGAGGGCTAGGGTTATACAGAGTCGGTTACAATGGTAGGAGATCTAATTATCCGTATTGCCAAGCTTGCCTTCCACGCCAAGGAAAGTCCCATCCGGACATGGGACGAAGTCTTCAATCTTGTATCTTCATAGTCTTGGAGTCCGGCCGATGATGATAGTTCGGCTATCCGGACACCCCCTAGTCCAGGACTCCCTCAGCCTCCACCCAAGAGTCCATCCGGACACAAAGTCCAGGGACACCCAAGCCCCTTGCTCACACAATGGGGAGCAGGAAGAGGAGGAGTAGAGCGATTCCTCCTGCTCTAGGAAGAGGGTGGCGTGATGTCTACTACAAAACCTTTCTTCTTGTAGACTCGTGTTGGGCCTCCAAGTGCAGAGTTTTGTAGGACAATAGTAATTTTCCCTCAAGTGGATGAACTAAGGTTTATCAATCCGTGGGAGGCGTAGAATGAAGATGGTCTCTCTCAAACAACCCTGCAACCAAATAACAAAGAGTCGCTTGTGTCCCCAACACACCCAATACAATGGTAAATTGTATAGGTGCGCTAGTTCGGCGAAGAGATGTACAAGTGTAATATGGATAGTATATATAGGTTTTTGTAATGTGATAATGTAAAAACATCAAGGTAACTAGTAACAAAAGTGAGCAAAAAAGGTATTGGAATGCTTGAAAACAAGGCCTAGGGTTCATAGTTTCACTAGTGCAAATAATCAACTAGGATAGGAGGGCAAAACAAGCATGATTTCAAAACATTCAACACATAGAGATGAAACTTGAGACAATTCAAATATGTGGCACAACTTTGGGTTTAAGGAGTTGCATGCACAAGAAGTATTCCCGCTTAATACAAGGGAAGGCTAGCAAATTGATTGAGAAGCAACCAACCAAACAACAAGAACGGTCATAAACGAGCATAGAAAATAATTAACACTGAATAATGCACCACAAGTAGCATATAATTTCATTGCATAACTATTGACTTCATGTGCATGCATAGGGAATCACAAACCTTAACACCAACATTCTTACTAAAGAATAATTACTCACCAACATCTCACATATCACTATCTCCATATCGCAAAACTATGGCAAGGAATCAAGTTCATAATATCCAATGATCTTCATGGAAGTTTTTATTATACCCCCTTGGGTATCTATCACTTCGGTACCAGATTCCTATCTCATGAAAATTACCATTACTATTCTTTACTCTCAAAGAGATCTAAGTGAAGCACGAGAGCATAAATATTTCTTCAAAATTTTCATCTCTCAAAATAATATAAGTGAAGCATTAGAGCATATTTCTTTAAAACTTAATAACTCTCAAAATAATATAAGTGAAGAAAGAGACCGTATTTCTTCAAAATATAACCACCGCCATGCTAAAAAAGATATAAGTGAAGTACTAGAGCAACTGCCTAGCTCAAAAGATTTAAGTGAAGCACATAGAGTATTCTAGCAAATCATGATATGTGTGTGGTTATCTCAAAAAAGTGTGTTCAGCAAGGATGACTTTGACAAACTAAATAATAAACAAAGCAAAGACTCATATACAAGGCGCTCCAAGCAAAAATCATGATATGTGTCGGTGGGAAACGACACCTATGGGATCACGAGGATCCCTTCTGCGGTTGCGGGGCGTGGGATTGTGAGAAGAGCAGGATTAGTAACTAGCACAAGGATCGTTTACCCAGGTTCGGGCCGCGAGGAACACGTAAAACCCTAGTCCTGCTTTGGTGGATGTATTGAGTGTTTCTAGGCTCTTGAACTAGCTACGGTAGTTGCATGGTTCCAAAGAGCCGAATCCCTCTCCAGTACGACATGGGCCTCCTTTTATAGTCGAAAGGGGCTGCCACAGTGGCACACATGAGGTGGAAAGGCCTACAGTACTATGAGCTTATCGCTCATATTACAGGACAAGGCGCATTTAATGCGTAGCTTAGGTGTCCTCTTGCTTTATCGGGGACGGGAGCGAGGCCCATCCCGTCCGTCACCGCTCCTCCTCGCTTCGACACGCGCCCTGGCCAGCGATGCATGCGGCGCCATGTAGGCAGGCAAGCAGCTGAGGTGGCGCGGTGGTGGAGCCTCCAGAAGATCTGCATGCCGCCACACAGGTGTGTGTTGAGTTGGCATGGAAGCTGCATGTTGCCACGCAGGTGCCTGCCCAGCTGGCTAGGCTGGCAGCTGCATGTGAATGGCGGTGGAGACTTGGTTGGTGCGGGCCTGGTAGTGGCCCCGCTGACGCCCTTGGCAAGGACCTTGGCGGGTGGCCCGGCAAGGGTCTTGCCATGGCGCGCTGTCGTCCCTGGCAAGGATCTTGCCGGGGGTCTTGTGGGTTTCCTCGGCAAGGATCTTGTCGAGGGTTGTTGCCTTCCAATCCT
Source organism: Triticum timopheevii (assembly GCA_963921465.1). Lineage (NCBI taxonomy): Eukaryota > Viridiplantae > Streptophyta > Magnoliopsida > Poales > Poaceae > Triticum > Triticum timopheevii. The sequence goes on from OY997264.1 coordinate 356,336,311, forward strand.
TATCTGATCTTGAATATTCTTTGTCTTCACAAAGATCTGCTTGCCACCATGGATGTGCCTCCCGAGGCCTGGCCCAACGTGGTTGATGGTGTTGGAGACCGTGGGTGCGAGGGTGGCTCACTCCACTGGTGTGGGCGAGCCACCCTAGCAAGGGTCTTGCCGGGGGTGCTGAGGCTGCCCCGGCAAGGGTCTTGCCGGGGAAACTTGCTTCGTCCATCTGCTATTTGTGGTCTCGGTCTTTGACGTTGCGCTGATCATCTTGCGGCTTCGCCTCCTCCCTTTTGCCCTGCTAAGTGTGGCTTTGGCCCATGGCTCTGACTGCCCACGCACAAGTAAGGGGTACAAAGGAGTTCCCCTACTTTAGTACACCGAAAGGAGCCCCCGGTCCTGGGCCACACATAGGAGCAATGCGTTGTTGGGCCAGGCCCAAAACGGTGCGTGGGCAGGCGGGGCGGTTTTTTACCGCGGTAAAACTTTCCGTCTGCTGCACTTCCCCACGACCTGCGCGACGTGGGGGAGGTCATGCGTGACGTGGGGGGCATGCGCGGGGCGGTTCCCGCATGCATGCATCGTATCGCAGTTAATGGGAAAGGAGGCGGCCCGCGCCTTCCCTGTAAAAAGGAATAACCGCGGGTGCGCTGCTCACTTTACCCCTTCACTGCGTCTTCTCCAATCTTGGAACCGCCGCCCCCTTTCTTCCTCCTTCTCAAGCCCCCCGTCTTTGTTCATCTTCGCTGCGCTTCCGCCATCTTCTGCCCTCTTGCTTCTCGCAGCCGCCATGGCGCACAAACTCACTAAAGGCAAGGGAGTGGCCAAAGATGTCGGGGTGACGGAGCAGCCGGAGAGCGAGCTGGTGGTGCGACGAGCACAGTTCACCTAATTCCCCTCGATGGTCGACATGTCCGAGCTCCGAGAGTTCTTCAAATCTCTGCGGGGGTGAAGACGGGGGGACAAACGACGGGGCAGTCAGCCACGTGCGTCATCCCTGCGTGCGCCGAGGCCGCCCCAAATCGGTACCCTTTTTTGTCGACTACTTCTCCTGCGGGCTCTGTCCCCCCTTCTCCGATTTCTTCAAAGATGTCATGCACACTTACGGCTTCCTCCTTTTGGATTTCACTCCGAATGCCGTGGCGTGCATGGCTCTCTTCGCACACCTCTGCTAGGGCTTCGCCGGGGTGCACCCCAACACGGCACTCTTCCACCACTACTTCTCCCCTCGGATCCAAAAGGGGGGCGCCATCTCTGGTTGCGTTGCCTGGATTCTGAGGGCCAAGGGGACGTACCCCGAAGGGCTCCACGAATGAGAGGTGGGAAGAGTGGCCGGGCCGGTGGTGCTTGATTGAGGAGTAGAACCCACCAGCATTCTATGAGGTTCGTCGGGAGCCGCCGGTCCGTAGAAAAGATTGGGGCGACATTGACGCTGATGACGAGAAGCTCACGGTTGCCACCACCAGGATCCTCCGGCTCACCGAGGCCGGGCTCACCCTCGAAATGATCGGGGCGGACTTCATCCGCCGCCGAATTGCTCCTCTGCACAACAAGGGGAGGCTGGCCTGGCTTTTCACGAATGCTGCTGACATCATGAGGCTCCGCCCCGGCCTCGACCACAACCTGACGGTGCTGAGGCACGCCCATCTCTGCCAGCGGATCTTCTAGCTTGAGGTCAGTAGCGACAGCGAGGTTGAGCGGTTCAGCAAGGCTGTGAGGGCTTCCGCGAAGGCCGGCAAGGTTGCCAAAGAGCCCGTTTTCAAGTTGCCGGCGGGAGTAGTCCCGCTGTGCAACAATTCTTGCCGGTCCGACATCATCGCCATGATGCCGTACTTCAATGCGCACGGCCTTGACCCGAGCTAGGTCGAGCCGGATGAGCTCGAGGTGGAGGAATTCTTTGACACCTTGCACGAGGGTATGTCACCGCTGAGCCGCGGCTCATCCAGGATACCTCCCAGGCGGAGCTAGACTACATCGCCGCCAGGGTGGCGGAGGCGAAGCTCGCCGAGGAGGCCGGCAGCACCGGCGGCATGGAGGACAAGGTCGCGGCAGAAGCGGAGGAAGAAGAGCTTGGCCGGTGGGCGGCGGCCGCTGGGGAGGCCAGCGGAGCCGGCAGCGGGGCTCCCCTCGTCGAGGACGTGGTCGACGAGTCAGAGGAGGAGGAGGAAGAGGGGGAGGAGCCCGACCGCCGACCCTCCAGTCACTGGAAGAGGGAAAGTCCTGCAGAGGGCCACCTCTGGCGAGCCGGTCCGTTCCGGCTAGGCCGCGTAGCTGCGGTAGGCCCAGGAGACATGTGCGCGCCAGACGAGGGCTGCGGCGACGAGGAAGGCGATGAAGGCCGTGGTGGCGAAGAAGAAGGCATCCGCTTCTTCGTCGTCCAAGCGTGCCCATACGCCACCGCCTCCCCCCTTGCCGGCAGACGTTGGTGCGGGGATCGCTTTTGACTTTGGACCCCTCAGCCCAGAGAGGAAGAGGAAGGAAACAAAGGAGGAGGAGGAGGAAGAGGAAGAAGAGTAAGTTCTGCTTTCCCCCTGCTCTTCTTTTTTGCTTTCTCCATTTCCTCAAATGGTGCCGCCCATTCTGAATCATCTTCATCCCGTAGGGACGTGGAGACACTGTCCCAAAGGGCGAAGAGGGCCAGGACTTCGACGGGCAGCCAGCCCCCAGCAGGCACCTCCAGCACGCCACTGGTGGTGTTGAGCAGCCCGGACAGCAGCCCCCGGCCCAGCCCCCAGCGTGAGTCCATCACCTGTCCTTCGTCGACGTGCGCTAGGGGTACGATACTTTGGTACTGACCATGTTGTGGGTGTAGGAGGGGAGCAGCAGCAAGGGGAGCCACAGAGGGCTTCTCCCAACACGCCGCCCCCATCGACCACGCCACCCCGAGGGGCGTCCCCAGCAAGGGCACCATGCACTGAGCCCATGCACATGGAGGAGGAGGAGGAGAACGCGGGTGCCGGTGGCTTCGCCTCGGCGCCGAACCTTGGCGGAGAGGGGACTTCTGCTTCTTGGCTTGGCACGGGTAAGCCTCTTGCTTTCCGTTTCTGCTTGCGTTCTTTCTTTCTTCTTACTGGCTTTTGATCTTGGCCCCGCCCTATCCCCTTCTTGGCATTCAGACTTCTCCTGGATGAACCCAGAGGATGTCGATACCGTCATCAAGGATGTCACCAAGGATGCCGCGGCGCAGGCCGAGAAGATCGCCACCGAGGAGAGCGCCAAGGGCGCTGCTAAGGACGCCGCCAAGGGGCCCGCCAGGGAGCCCGGCAAGGCTGCTGCCGAGGAGGAGGTGGTTGATGGTCAGCCCTCCTCCTCCGCTGCCTCCGGCTCCGGCAGGTACCTGAGGATGGGTGATGACTTGTTCGTCCACCTCCCAGGCGTGTCGAGCACCCGGGCTCCCATCAAGGGAGAGGTGTTTGATGACAAAGTGCTTGCCGCCGCCGGGCTCGAGGTCGTCGACGAGCCGGGCATTGGTGGCGACGCCTCCCAGGATGAGCGGCTGCTCCAGGCCATGGGCGCCAGGTTCCGGAAGCTCCAGGCGCTCCACCGCGCCCGTTTGGACAAGGCCAAGTCCAGGACGGTGGTGGTGGAGAAGGCGGAGGCGGACCTCCAGGGGCGCATCGCCGAGGTGCAGGACTGGTTCCGCCAGGCTCAAGATGAGCTGAAGGCGGCCCAGGGTGAGCTGGCCAAGCGTGACATGGAGCTCACCATGAAGCTGGCTGATGTCGAGAAGGCCCAAGAGACGGCGAGGAACATTGCCGCCGCCGCCGAAGCCGCCCGGACCCAGCACAAAGCCGCACTAAACTCCCAAGAGGAGGACCTTGCCGCGCGCGAGGAGAGGCTCGTCACCACGCTCCGTGGCAAGGATGAAGAGGTGGACAAGCTTGTCGCGGCGCGGATCCAGGAGCTGGAGCGCCAGCACAAGGAGGCGCTCGTCGCCCAGGCCCTGGCCCACGACAACAGGGTGAAGGAGTTGGAGGCGGAGCGGGATGAGCTGAAGGAGCAAACTCTGGAGCTGTCCAAGGAGAAGGACACGCTCAACAGCGCCCTGGCGGAGGCGCATGGCATGGCCGTTAGCAGGGTCGAAGAGCTCTTCGAGGCCAACAACTCCATTAGAGTCCTCAGGCTGAAGCTGGAGGATCTCGAGAAGATGCTGTCGGAGGCCAAGGCCCGAGAGGGGACCCTGACCAAGGACCTGGAGATCGAGAAGCAGCTGCGGAGGAATGAGGCCACCAACCTTAATGACCACGTGGAGGGTGAGAAGCGTTTGCTCGGACGCCTCGCCGTTGTTGCGAACTCGGCCGCCATGTAGCTAGCCACCATGGGGATGTTGGACGTGAGTTACACTCCAGAGACGAGCCTGAGCCCCAACACTAACCCGACCCTGTTCTTTGAGAGGGTCGTCGGCGCCCTGGAGCGGCTTCACTCCAATCGGGTGGCCTCCTTGGCCGAGGAGTCCCGGATCCTCTGCCGGGGTGCCATGACCAAGGTGCTTGCCAAGATAACGCACTGGCATCCTGACCTCGACTTCGAAGCTGCGCTGAAGAGCTTGCCGGAGGATGCAGACATCGCGGCGCTCAAGGAGCGTATCAAGCCCATCATCAGCCGCATCGACAGAATCAAGAGGTTGGAGGGCCAATGCCGGGACTAGGCACCCCGTTTCTTATCGCCGCTGCAGGTCCATGACCAAGACAATTTCTATCTTCAGTTAGAACCGCGGCGGCAATTTCTGTAATATAACTCTGCAGTACTTCTTACATTATGCATGTTATTTTCCCGTTCGACTTTCCTTTGTATGTCCACCCTACGTTAACTGGGTAGGCTTGCCGGTGCGTAAACTCAGGGCGGCATCTTAAGGACGGATCCCCATTGGCCTGCCGGGTGCGCTTGCTGCTGGGCAAAGCACCTTACCGCCCTTAATGCGGCCGCTCAAACTGTCGAGCTTGACTCGAGTTAGAGTCGAGAGTGTTGCTAATTGCGGAAGGCTTCCCTTCCGCTCTCGACGCGGCTGCTTGAGCTGTTGAGCAGACTCCGACCAGAACAAGGGCGCTGCCAATTGCGGGAGGGCCCCTCTGCGTACAGGTTTTCCATACATAGGCAGAATCTCCGAGGACGATAACCTTATCTTAAGGAGGGAAGTTTAAAGTTTGGCATGACTTAGCTTTTTCGTTGCCGCCCTGGCATCCTTCGTGCTCGCAGACAGCACTGCTCTCTTGGCCGCCTTCTCCTCCGGCGACCACAGCCGCGGGAAACCAGTAGGCCGGCTATTAAACCAGATTCTCACAATTGCGCCCCCTACCTGGCGCGCCAAAGATGTCGGTGGGAAACGACACCTATGGGAACATGAGGATCCCTTCCGCGGTTGCGGGGCACGGGATTGTGAGAAGAGCAGGATTACTAACCATCACAAGGATCGTTTACCCAGGTTCGGGCCGTGAGGAACGCGTAAAACCCTAGTCCTGCTTTGGTGGATGTATTAAGTGTTTCTGAGCTCTTGAACTAGCTACGGTGGATGCGTGGTTCCAAAGAGCCGAATCCCTCTCCAGTACGCCATGGGCCTCCTTTTATAGTCGAAAGGGGCTGCCACAGTGGCACACATGAGGTGGAAAGGCCTACAGTGCAATGAGCTTATCGCTCGTATTACAGGACAAGGCGCATTTAATGCGTAGCTTAGGTGCCCTCCTGCTTTATTGGGGATGGGAGCAAGGCCCATCCCGTCCGTCACCGCTCCTCCTCGCTTCGACACGCGACCTGGCCAGTGATGCATGCGGCGCCATGTAGGCAGGCAAGCAGCTGAGGTGGCTCGGTGGTGGAGCCTCCATGAAGATCTGCATGCCGCCACGCAGGTGTGCGCTGAGTTGGCCTGGAAGCTGCATGTTGCCATGCAGGTGCCTGCCCAGCTGGTTGGGCTGGCAGATGCATGTGAGCGGCAGTGGAGACTTGGTTGGTGCGGGCCTGGCACTGGCCCCACTGACACCCTTGGCAAGGGCCTTGCCGGGTGGCCCGGCAAGGGTCTTGCCGTGGTGCGCTGTCGTCCCCGGCAAGGATCTTGCTGGGGGTCTTGTGGGTTTCCTTGGGGATCTTGTCGAGGGTTGTTGCCTTCCAATCCTTATCTGATCTTGAATATTCTTTGTCTTCACAAAGATCTGCATGCCACCATGGAGGTGCCTCCCGAGCCCTGGCCTAACGTTGCTGATGGTGTTGGAGACCGTGGGTTCGTGGGTGGCACACTCCGCTGGTGTGGGTGAGCCCCCCCGGCAAGGGTGTTGCCGGGGAAACCTGCTTCGTCCATCTGCTCTCTGTGGTCTCGGTCTTTGGCGTTGCACTGATCATCTTGCGGCTTCGCCTCCTCCCTTTTGCCCTGCTAAGTGTGGCTTCGGCCCGTGGCTCTGACTGCCCGCGCACAAGTAAGGGGTACAAAGGAGTGCCCCTACTTCAGTACACCGACAATATGTGAAAAATTAAAATATAGCTCCAAGTAAAATTACCGATGGTCGTTAGAAGAAAGAGGGGATGACTTCTGGGGCATACCTGAGGTTAGTTCCTTGGGAGTCCTTGTATATTACATTGGGGTTCCTTGGGCATCCCCAAGCGTAGTCTCCTGCCACTCCTTATTCCTTCATCCATTATGATCTCACCCAAAACTTGAAAACTTCAATCACACAAAACTTAGCAAAACCTTTGTCAGATCCGTTAGTATAATAAAGCAAATCACCGTTTTAAGTACCATTGCAAACCCATTCATACTTTATTATTGGATTATACCTATTGTATTCTAACTTTACCATGGCTTATACCCCCAATACAATCCACAGATTCATCAAAATAAGCACACAATGCAACGAAAACAGAATCTGTCAAAAACAGAAAAGTCTGTAGAAATCTGAACTTTGATGATACTTTTATTACTTCGAAAACTCAAAAAAATTAGGAAACCATGGGAAATGGGAATATAAATAATGTGTAAAAAATTCAGAATTTTATCATGCTCCAGAAAATTTTAACAATTCTGCTACTCGACGCAAAAGTTTCTATTAATGCACAGAATCAAATCAACTATCACCCAAATCATCCCATAGGCTTTACTTGACTCAAACACTAAGTTAAACACTAAATCACAATCATAAAATTAGCATAATTATATATTTATTGAAAAAATAATGGGAAACAAAAAAAAGTAAAAGATAACTAATGGGTCGCCTCCCAATTAGCGCTATTGTTTTACTCCCCTAGCTAGGCATAATGCAAAATTTCGAGTATTGTCATCTTTTGTTTTTGTTCCATAGGTGACCCTCATGATTGACTCATATGGTGGCTTAATTCTAGTTCTAGGGAAGTGTTCCATACACTTCTTTAATGAAAACTGAAATTTAATATTCCCTTCTTTCATGTCAATAACGACAGCTATCATCGTAAAAACGGTCTACCAAATATGATGGGGCAAGACGGATTGCAATCAATCTCAAGTACAATAAAATCAACGGGCACATAGTTCCTATTTCCTATTTGAAAGAATAAGAACATAAATAATTCTACCCAAAGGCTTTTTAATAGTATAATCCTCCAAGTGCAACTTAAGAGAACATTCCTCCATATTTGTAAAACTGAGCACATCACATAGAGATTTTGGAATTGTGGAAACACTAGCACCCAAATCTCATAAAGCATTGCATTCATAATTTTTAATATTGACTTTAATTGTGGGTTCCCATTCATCATATAATTTTCTGGGAACTGAAACCTCTAATTTTAACTTTTCTTCTACAATATGTTTAGTAAAATCTTTATTTTGTTCATAGGCATTGGGAGAATTTAACATGGATTGCAAAAAGGAAATACACTCAATCAAAGAGAAACTATCATAATTAAAAAATTTGTAATCCAAGAGAGTGGGCACATCACTAGTTAAAGTTTTGCCAAACCCACTTTTAGCAAAAAAAATTATGGTTTTCACATTGCGAACCACGAGGACGCCTTCTAACTAAAGTTGACTCTTCTTAAGTCCTCTTATCATCAATTTTAATATTACTAAACAAGGAATCAATAGAAGCAACACCAATCATTTTAATCTCCTCCTCATTACTACGAAAGAAACTGGGAGGAATCGCTTTTCTCTAAAAATGCTCTTTTACCTCGAAGCATAGAGGTTATTTTCTTACTTCCATCCATAGAGACATAGAAAGCTTTAATTGATCCATTAATATCAATCTTGGGTGGAAAAGTTTTAGTCTTAAGATTTTCCACATCATGAATAATTCTATCGATGCTCCTAGACATATCATCAAGTTTACTCAATTTTTCTTCTATCGTAGTGTTGAAAACTTTTTGAGCATTGATAAATTCTTTAATATTACTTTCAAGATCAGAGGGCATCCTAGTATTATTATTATTATAAGAATTACCATAGGAATTGCCATAACTATTAGAGGAATTTCCAGGAAATGACCTAGGATTAAAATTACCTCTATAAGAATTTTTATTAAAATTGTTTTGCGGGACAAAATTCACATCTATAGGATCGTTATTTTGCTCAATCAAAGTGGACAAAGGAACATCATGAGGATCAATAGGAGCTCTTTCATTAGGAACCAACTTCATAAGAACATCAAGTTTATCACTCAAAGTTCTAATTTCCCCAACATAATTCACTTTTTTACTAGTAGGATCTCTTTCAATATGACATTGTGAATAATTTGCCATAATATTATCAAGCAATTTAGTAGCTTCCCCCAAAGTACTCTCCATAAAAGTACCACCCGCGGCAGTATCTAAAAGATTTCTAGAAGCATAATTCAATCCCGCATAAATTTTTTGTATGATCATCCACAAATTTAAACCATGAGTAGGGCAATTTCTTATCATTAATTTAATCCTTTCCCAAGATTGGGCAACATGTTCATGCTCAAGTTGCTTAAAATTTATAATTTGATTTCTAAGGAAAATAATTTTCACGAGAGTAAAATACATAGTAATAAAAGCATCTTTTTACTTATCCCAAGAATCAATTCTATTTCATGGCAAAGATGAAAACCAAAATTTTGCATGATCCTGCAAGGAGAAAGGGAATAATTTTAATTTCACAATATCATTATCCACATAGTTTTTCTTTTGAATATCACACAATTCTACAAAAGTTTTTAGATGGGACGCGACATCCTCATGAGGATTACCGGAAAATTGTTCTTTCATAACAAGATTCAACAAAGTGGCATTAATATCATAATACTCCGCACTAGCGGCGGTAGGAGCAATCGGAGTACTAATAAAATCATTATTATTAGTATTGGAAAAATCACACAACTTTGTATTTTCTTGAGACATCGTGACTACGTAAACAAGATAACAAGCAAGCAAAAGATCAAACAAGAAAAAGGCAAACAAAAAATATTTTTGTATTTTTGTATTTTTCTAAAAAAGCTTTTTAGAAGTGGCGGAGATGAAAATGAGAGGAAAATGGAAAATAAAGTAAATAGGAGATGAAATTTTATGCGTAGATACTTTATAGATGTTGATGATGTCTCCCCGGTAACTGCGCCAGAAATTCTTCCTGCTACTTGTGAGCTGAGTTGGGATTTCCCCGAAGAGGAGAGGATGAGGCAATATAGTAGAGATAAGTATTCCCCTCAGTTATGAAACCATGGTTATCAATCCAGTAGGAGAACCAAGCAACACTATGTAATCAACACCTGCACACAAACAACAAATACCTGCAACCCAATTTGTAGAGGGGTTGTCAATCCCTCAATTGTATTGAGAAAGATTAAATTGCACAAGTTCTCATAAATATATCTAACAAAAATAAAAAATAAAATAAATAAAATAAAATTGCAGCAAGGTATTTTTGGTTTTAATATATGATAGAAAATAGACCCAGGGGCCCTAGTTTTCACTAGAAGCTTCTCACGAGACAATAGCATACGCTGGGAAACAAATTACTATTGGGCAACTGACAGAAAAGGAAATGATTATGACGATATCCAAGGCAATGATCATGTATATAGGCATTGATGACCCACAAGTATAGGGTGTCAATAGTAGTCCTTTCAATAAGTAAGAGTGTCGAACCTAACAAGAAGCAGAAGGAAATGACAAGCGATTTTTAGCAAGGTAATGTCTGCCAGTACTGAAATTATAAGTAACGAGTAGTTTGATAGCAAGATAATTGGTACCAAGCAAGCAACGGTAATGGTAACAAAAGTGTAGCAAGGTAGCCCAATCCTTTTGAGGCAAAGGACAGCCCAAAACGGTCTCTTATGATAAGCAAGGTGTTCTTGAGGGTACACGGGAATTTCATCTAGTAACTTTCATCATGCTGGTTTGATTTGTGTTCACTACTTTGATAATTTGATATGTGGGTGGACCGGTGCTTAGGTGTTGTTCTTACTTGAACAAACCCCCTACTTATGATTAACCCCCTCGCAAGCATCCGCAACTACGAGAAAAGTATTAAGAATAAATTCTATCCATAGCATTAAACTTGTGGATCCAAATCATCCCCTTACGGAATAGCGCATAAACTAGGGTTTAAGCTTCTATCACTCTCGCAACCCATCATCTAATAACTACTCCATAATGCATTCCCTTAGGCCCAAATATGGTGAAGTGTCATGTAGTCGACGTTCACATGATACCACTAAGGGAATCACAACATACATATCATCAAAATATCAAACACATATAAAGTTCACATGATTACTTGCAACAAGATTTCTCTCGTGATCTCAAGAACAAAAGTAACTACTCACAATTGATAATCATGTTCAAGATCATAGGGGTATTAAATAGCATAATGGATCTGAACATATAATCTTCCACCAAATAAACCATATAGTAATCAACTACAAGATGTAATCCACAATACTATTCACCCACAAGCACCAATCTATAGTTCCGGTACAAAGGTTGAACACAACAGATAAACTAGGGTTTGAGAGGAGATGGTGCTATTGAAGATGTTAATGGAGATTGGCCTACCCAAGATGGGAGAGTTGTTGGTGATGATGGTGATGATGATTTCCCCCTTCGGCAGGGAAGTTCCCCAAGGGGAATCGCTCCACCAGAGGGCAAAAGTGTTCCTGCCCTAGTTAACCCTCGAGACAGCAGCGCTTTGTCCCAAAAGTACTCCTCTTAGTTTTTTCTAGCTCAAAATCACTTAAATACCAGAAGAGGGGCACCAGAGGTGGGCTGGGCTGAGCACAACCCACCAGGGCGCGCCTGGGGGCCCTGGCGCGCCCTGGTGTCTTGTGCTCACCAGGTGCCCCCTTGGGTAGTTAGTTGCTCTAGTATTTCTTATTTATTCCATAAAAAATCCTCATGAAGTTTCAGCTTATTTGGAGTTGTGCAGAATAGGTGGCTTGACGTAGCTTTTTCAGGTTTAGATTTCTAGCTGCTGAAATTCTCCCTCTTTGTGTGAACCTTGCATATTATGAGAGAAAAGGCATTAGAATTACTCCAAGAAGCATTATTATGCATAAAAACAATATGAATAATAGTAGGTAAACATGATGTAAAATGGATGTATCATGCATCAGTACAAGATTACTTGACCGACTCCTGCCTGCATCTATGTAACATCCCAAATTTCAAATTTGGAATGTTATACATTAGATCATTGCATATCATATTTTATTGCATTTTTGGTTGATCCTAGAAATTCTAAGCAACTCAAGGACCCACGGAGAGAGTTGGGGATTTCGTTATTTTCATATTTGAGTTTTCTCAAATTTTTGAAAAGAGGGTCACTTGCTTTTAATTATTTTCTCTTTGTATAGTTATAATATAAAAATAAAAGAGAGGGGATAAAATGACTTCTCCAAAATAAAGAAATATTGGAGGAAAAATATTAAAATCAAATAAGAATTTTATTCGAAGTTTTATTGCTATTTTGTTTCAATTAGGAAAACAAAGGTGCGTTTTTCAAAATTGCATTAGAGGCCCAAAATATTCATCTTGTCCGCTATATTTTTAGAGGATGGGGAAAATTTATTTCAGGATTTTTGGAGTCCGTTTAGTATTTTCTTTTACTTGTTTTTCTGCGCATCGTAATTATTTAAAAAATAAGTTAACCGACTTACCGGGCCGTGTTCGCCAAGGACTCTAGCCCGGCCGGCCTCTTTAAAGGCCGAGGCCTTGAGCCGCCTCAGCCAGTCCCGCCGCCCCGCCCCGCAAACCCTAGCGTCGCCGCCGCCGCCGCGCGGAACCGCCGCCGCCGTCGCCGTCTCCCGCCACCGCTGCCCTGTTCCGCCACCCCGCCGCCGTCGGAGGAGCCGCCGCCGATCCCGCCGCCGCCGCCGACATCGCTGGAGGTAGAACCGTGGCCGCCGCCGCAGGTTTATCCTAGTATCGTTTTTTAGATTGGTTCATTTTTTTCCGGTTTAGTTAAATAGCGGATGTTCATCAATACATTCATTTTAATGAACGATGCTAATCCGTTAGCCGCAGGCAGCGAACGTTCGTTCGTTAGCATGTCCGTCAGTTTTTCTTTTTCCAGGGTTTTTCCCGCGATTATTTTCGATTGCGATTTCTGCCCTGATCTTCGTTTTAGTTTATCTTTTCGCTCATTTATCAGAATCAGGTGATTCAACCGCCTAGATCTTCACCTTGAAGCCCTCTTTCTGTTTAATCAACTTGAACAAGATTTTCGTACTGTAAAATTTGACTTTAGTCTAGATTAGTAAACAGATCTTGTTTCTTTTGCAGTTTGAGTTTCGTTGCTCCGTTTGATTTGATTCTTGTTGCAAACCAGACTTCTTTAGTTGAACTTTCTGGTTAGATTCTCTTATTTGAGTTTTACCCGTGTTGTGTGCTTATGTATGTTATTGTTTGTTGCAATAGAGTACCCGGACTGTGAAGCGTGCTACTATGAGTCTCTAGGTTTTGCGGATCATCAGCAAGGCAAGTAACACTTTGATCATACCTCTTTACTACCCATTTTTTATGCATTAGATCAACCCTCAAGCATTGCATGGTTAGGATCTGATTAACATGTGGGTTTTGGGAAGTAGATGATGAGGTAGAACCTATTGCCATGTTTATTATCAACCCTTTGGGAGTTACTTTTACGTGATGCTTATATTGCTATGCTATGCTTGTAGACGTGGTTTGGTTGAGTGTATCCAAGACATATGTGAGTATTTTTAATTAATGGTTAACTTAAGGTGTCTACTTAAATACACCTCTGGGTGGATTGCTTGAGGCACCCTGGAGTACCCAGTTGTTGTCAGGGCACCTGGAGAATCCAGTGTTGTCCTAGGATATCCCGGAGTACCCGTGTGATCATCCTACAGTTCGCCACCCAGGCTCAAAGGGATAACAAGATTATTCATGCTAGAAACTTCCGTGTGTAGCCACAAGCCAATATGGATCTGGCATAGTTGAGTAAGTTGCGTGATGCTCTTGAAGAGGTACACTAGCAGATGTAGTGGGTTGTAGGTGGCACTGTCTACCTAGAGTAGAGAGTTAATGCTTCAGAAAGATTGTGTCTTGAATCTCCGACCATGGATGTGTTTGAGTCTTGTGGGGAAAAGTGCGCAAACCTCTGCAGAGTGTACAAACTAATCATGGTTAGCCGTGTCCCCGGTTGTGGACATCTAGATTATCTGGTTCTTGGATTATCATGTTGATCTCATCACTCTAAATTAATTTGATTGGGTTAATGATGATGTTTAATTGGGATTGAGTTGGAGGAACCTTCTCAATGTTTAACAACCACCATGATAGTTAAATAAACTTTATTCCTTTGTTGTAGGGAAAATTTGGTGTTATGCAAAAGTGTAACCATAGAGCTTTCCACCAGCCATATATGCATGTAGTGATAGCATTCATTCTGTTCATTACTCTATGTGTTACATTGCCAGCATATTCCATGTGCTGATCCGTTTCAGGCTGCAACATTTCATGTTGCAGACTTTTCAGACGACGAGTAAGGTGCCATAGGTCGTTGTCTTTCACTCAGCTATGCCGTTGGAGTTGATGGACTCACTTTATCTTCCAAGCCTTCCGTTGTTATCGTTTTTAGATGGCCTTAAGCGATATTATTGTAATAAGTTCTCTTTTGAGACATTCTATGTAATAACTGTGTGATTGAAACTCTGTTATAAATCCTGAAGTACTGTGCGTGTCAGCATTACCGATCCAGGGGTGACACTGATGCACAGAGACTAGACTGTTTGAGGTCTGGTCGCTACAATCTACTACTATTACTCCACACATCGACCACTATCCAGCATGCATCTGGTGTATTAAATTCATGGAAGAACAGAGTAATGCTTTAAGCAAGATGGCATGATCTAGACAAGATAAACTCATGTATGAATAAGCCCCATCTTGTTACATGCGTGTTATGCCTCTTTCTGTCACTATAAAGATTGAGCACCGCAAGATCGAACCCATTAAAAAGCACCTCTTCCCATGGCAAGAAAAATCAATCTAGTTGGCCAAACCAAACTAATAATTCGGAGAAGAAATACGAGGCTATAACAATCATGCATAAAAGAGTTCAGAATAAACTCAAATTATATTCATGGATAGATCTTATCATAAATGCGCAATTCATCGGATCTCAACAAACACACTGCAAAAAGTCATTACATCAAATAGCTCCAAGAACACCGAGGAGAACATTATATGGAAGATCGATAAGAGATAAGAAGCCATCTAGCTACTAACGACGGACCCGTACGTCTGTGGTAAAGTACTCACACATCATCGGAGGGGCAGCAAGGATGATGAAGAACCCCTTCCTGATCATTCACCCCTCTGGTAGAGTGTCGGAAAAGGCCTCTAGATTGGATCTCGTGGTTTTGGAACTTGCGACGGTAGAAAAGTATTTCATGGACTCCCGTGAGGGTTGTGGGATTTTAGAGTATTTATAGAGGTAGAGGTAGGTCAAAACAATTCTCGTGGGCCCCACTATCGACCAGGGCGCGCCAGAGGCCCTTGGCATGCCTTGGTGCCTAATGGCCCCCCTCCATCTTCTCATGGTCTCTAGAAGCTTCCAGGGGTATCCTATCACCAGAAAAATCTCCAAAAAATTTGGGGCATTTGGACTTCGTTTGGTACTGATATTCTACAAAGTAAAAAACAAGCAACAAACAACAACTGGCACTGGGCACTGGGCACTAAGTTATTAGGTTAGCCCCAAAAATGATATAAAGTTGCTTGTAAATGTATATAAAACAACTAAGATTGATAATATAATAGCATGGAACAATCAAAAATTATAGATATGTTGGAGACGTGTCAGGGTCTTCCTTGATCATGGGTGAGTGTAAGTGCTCTAGGAACACATTTTTAGGGACTGCCTTTCGAGTGGAACCTATCTTGGCCAAATCGTCAGCTGCTTGGTTCTTAAATCGCGGTATATGATGGAGTTCCAGTTCTTCAAAGTGCTTTTCCAGCTTTCTGACAGTGTTGTAGTAGCATGTCATTGCCGGAATACGGATATTCCATTCTTTCATGACTTGGTTGACCACAAGGTCTGGGTCACCGTAGACCATCAATCGGCGAATCCCAAGAGAGATTGGCATCTGTAGCCCATGTAGTAGAGCTTCATACTCGGCTTCATTGTTGGAGGAGTCGAAGTGAATCTGAAGCACATAGCTGAGTTGGTTGCCTTTGGGGGACACCAAGACCACTCCAGCTCCGGAGCCATGGAGCATCTTGGAGCCATCGAAGAACATCGTCCAGTGCTCGGGGAGATTCGGGACATGCTACTCCTACTCCACCAACTCGAAGAGGAAATCCACTAGGCCTTGCAACTTGATGACTTTCTTAGCTTTGAACTTGATATCCAACGGAAGGAGCTTGATGGCCCACTTCGCCACTCAGCCTGTAGCATTTCTATTGTTCATGATCTCAGACAAAGGGCGTCAATTATCACTGTGACCGAGTTCTCTCGGAAGTAATGTGCCACCTTCTTTGCAGTCAGATAGATCTCGTACACTAGCTTCTCGTAATGTGGGTACCTTTGCTTGGAAGGGGTCAGAACTTCAGAGATGTAGTAGACTAGTCACTAAAGCTTTAAGGCTTTACGTTGTTCTTCCCGCTCCACAGTGAGCACACTGCTAACAACTTAGCTCGTGGCTGCGATGTATAAGAGCAAGGTCTCTTTGTTGCTCAGAGCAGCTAGCACTGGTCGGGTGGAAAGGAGGGCTTTGAGTTCCTAGAATGCGGCCTCCACTTCGGGAGTCCACACGAACCTGTCAGACTTCTTCATTAACCTGTAAAGTGACAAGGCTTTTTCATCGAGTCTTGAGATGAAGCTACTCAGAGCTGCCAAACAGCCCGTGAGACATTGTACGTCATGGAGACGCTCTGGTTGTTTCATTCAGACAATCACTCCGATCTTCTCCAGATTAGCGTCGATCTCGCGTTCGGAAACGAGGAAACCGAGTAACTTGCCAGCAGGGACCCCGAAGGTAAGCTTAGCCGGATTGAGTTTTATGCTAAAAAGGCGCAAGTTTGCGAAGGTCTCGGCGAGGTTAGTCAGTAGTTCGGAATATTTCCTAGACTTAACCACGATGTTGTCCATATAGGCCTCGACATTTCAACTAACCTACTTTTGGAAGCACTTCTGAATCATTCGCTGGAATATAGCCCCAACATTTTTCAATCCAAATGGCATAGTGATATAGCAAAAACACCTGAATTGGGTGATGAACATTTTTTCATGGGGACCATACATTCAGATCTGGTGGTACCCGTAGTACGCATCCAGAAACGATAACCGTTCACACCCGGCAGTACTACTATAAGATCTATGCGAGGGAGAGGGAAATGATCCTTCGGGCAGGTCCAATTGATGTGCTGAAAGACGATGCACATTCGGAGAGACTTATTCTTCTTCGTCACCATGACGACGTTGGCGAGCCACTCGGAGTGGTACACCTCTCGGATGAACTCAGCGGCTAAGAGCCATGCGATTTCCTCGCCAATCGCCTTGCGCCTCTCTATGGAAGATCATCGAAGGTTCTCTTTGACAGGCTTCATCTTCAGGTCAACATGGAGTCTATGCTCAGCCAGTCCCCTAGGCACACCCAGCGTGTCAGAGGGTTTCCATGCAAAGATGTCTGAGTCCTCACGGAGGAACTGGATGAGCTCGCCTTCCTATTTTCTATCAAGGGTGGTGGAGATGTTGGTCAGGGCGGCATTCAGATCTTCTTGGTGAGCATGCACTGGCTTCATCTCTCCGTCCAACTGGAAAGCATTCCAAAGTCGGCTTCTTGGACTTCAGTAGATCCTCGAATCCACCACTTTCTTGTACTCATCCAACTCGGCCATGCCATCTGTTCGTCAGCAATCTGGGAGCCCTTCTGGAGATACTCCTTGGCCAACTTCTGATTGCCTGTGGTAGTGATCACACCACTCGGCCCTGCCATCTTAAGTCTAAGATACACGTAACATGAACGGGCCATGAAACACGCATTGGTAAGCCCACCCAAGATGGCGTGGTAAGCACTCCGGAAGTCCACCACTTCAAAAGTCAGTCGCTCCTTCCTGAAATTCCACTCTTCGCCGAATACGATGTCAAGGGAAATTTTCCTGGGTGATTTGGCCTTCTTCCCGAGGATTACCCCGTGGAACTACATATTGCTCTTGCTGAGTCGGGACATCGGAATGCACATCGCAGTTGGACCCCTCCAACAGCCGGGTCAACCACTAAAGCCTATCGCGTAGGGGTCAGTATATGGGCCGGAGGATCCGATTGATCGAAAGTCACAGGCGTCTTGGCCTAGTCGAGGTATTTCGTGGCAGTCGGAACTGCCATGTAAACCTCTCGGCTTATGACCTTGAGGCGGCTCTTGCTTTTGACGTCGGCGAAGATCATCAAGACTTTTTCGATGTTGGGATACCTGGAAGTACCCTTATTTCCATTGTCGTCATCTTCCTCATCTCTGTCCCCAGAAGGGTCTTGCCGCATCTCGTGCTTCAAGAGTTGACACTCCCGAGTGGTATGCCTGGGAAAAATCAAATTGCCCTCCTCATCTCTCTTTGTGTGGATCTGGCAAGGTTGATCAAGGATGTCGCTCTTCTGGGTGACTTGTTTCTTCCCTTTCCAATCCTTCTAATTCTCATGCGAGCCCTTGCCTTTGCCTTGGCCGGCCAGAGCTGCAGCCTCAGCATTGCCTTCTACCTTAGCTTTCTGCTTGTGCTTCTTGCCCTTGTTGTTATCCGACTGATTAGCGTCACCTGCTCGGCTCTTGCCGCTTCTTAGTCAGTCTTCTTCCTCACTGCTGGCATACCGATTGGCTATCTCCATAGCCCGACTGAGATTTAGGGTCTCAGTATGTCCGAACTTCATGTTCAGCTCTCGGTATCTGACCCCTGCTTTGAAAGCACAAATTGCCTAGTGTTCGGTGACGTTCTCCACCTTGTTGTGCAGGGTTGTCCACCACTGAATGTACTCTCGGAGAGTCTCGTTTTGCCTCTGCACGCAATGCTGCAACTCAGCTAGACCACCTGGCCGCTTGTACGTGCCTTCAAAGGTCTTGACGAACACTCCGCAAAATCGTCCCAGCTGAATATGCTACCTAGCGAGAGCTGAGTGAGCCAGGCCCGAGCAGAATCTTCGCGCATCAGTGGCAGATGCTTCATAGCTACGTTGTCATTGCCACCGCTGATCTAGACGTCCACTCGGTAATCCTCTAACCAGAGTCCCGGCTTGGATTCATCGATGAACTTGCTGATCCCCATGGCCAACCTAAAGTTGTTGGGACTCTCGGCCACCGGAATTTACCGGTTGAAGCACTCGGGTCCTGAGGGTGCAGAACCACTTGGCGTGTCAGCATCTAGGCCTTCTCGCAAAGGCTGGCCCCTACCAACCAGGTTCCGAGCGAGAACGGATCCCACATTTAACTATGAGTCTCGGATGTCCCTCGGGTGAAGAGGAGGACTCGGCCTTCAATCAACACCACGCGTCTGCCCATCGTCATAGGGCCGACGTCTGTACGCACCATCTCACGGTGGGGGCATCAAGGCACGATCGTAATTGTCGTGCCGCCGGGGTGACGCAACCTGATCACGCCTCTGATATTCGCAGTGATCTCTCGAGGAAGATGTGGCTCGACGCCTTCCGGAGCCGAGCGGGCTGTGAGCCGACTGAACGGTCTCCGCTCGGACCGATGCGCAATGTATGAGATCCCTGGACTAGGACACCGCCGCATTCTTTGACAACACCATCTTCAGGAGCGCCTGGATCTGCCGAATCCCTTCTCCGGCGGTGGAGCCGGAGGCCTGTATGGAATCAATGATCCAAGTAGGAGCCGCCAAATTTTGCAGCGGAGTACCGAGGACCTGATACTTTCGAGGTTGGTAATTCGGGATAATCCGGCTTGTGGCGACTGGAGTTGGGCTGGTGGTGCGCGTGATGATCCAGCTGCTTCTAAAGCCGCTCAAGGCGGTCGCGCTCAGCTAGGGTGGCCTGGCGCGCCGACTCCATGGCCAGGGCCTCAGGAGTTGTCCAGGTGATGGGGATGCTCATAACTGCTCGTTTCTACGGTGAAGCTCCTCATGTTGCTCCCGAGTGAGAGCTTGCAGGACGTACAACTCATGAACGGGGGAGTGATTATCCATACCTCCTCCGTTGGTGTTCCCGTATGAAGTGCCTGCATGACCGTCCTGTGGATACGTGTACCCCGGGGGCGCGTGATGCTCGGAGTTGTCCACCATGAGAACTTTAGCCGTCGATTCGACACTCGCACTCGGATTTCTTGGAGGAGTCGTCGAGTAACCCGTCGGAGAGGTCTAGGGCGGGCTCGTTGGACTCGAGAGCCGCCACATGCTCCACCGCGGTCTGAAGGGCCACAGCGTGCTTGATCCAGCGCTGCAGCCGCGAGTGTCCGAAGCGCTTGCGGCGGCACGCGGTAGGATGGTGAGCGGCCACTCGGCACGGAGCCGAGGGCTGCCGGAGAAGGACTCCATACAAGGATGTGCGAAAATACACTACTCCGCGGATAGGCAGCGCCTCCACATCAAGCGGGGCCTCGCGAAGCCACGCTGAGTCATCGGCGATGAAGGAGAGCGTCTCAAAACGGATTTCGCCGCCGACCAACATGATGATGGAAATTCCGCCTACGCCGTGAAACTTTGCTAGACGGCTAGCCCCAAGGTGGGCGTCAACTATAGGGGTTACGATCCCGAAAATGAGTACTAGGGGTATGAAAGAGGGGCAGAGCCTAGCTACGGTGCAGGTGTAATACTCGGTGTTTCACGAGTTCAGGCCCCTCTCGGTGGAGGTAACAGCCCTACGTCTTATTCCTCGAGGCTTGATTTTTCTTGATGGGGATGGTTACAGAGTTTGCTTAAACCCGGCTCAGGAGGAGGAGCAGCTTATATAGAGTGCCTTGCAGCTCCACACTCTCCATGTCGCCAGGGCACTTAATGCCATTAAATACATCAATTACAAGTGTAAAGAGCCTCAACTACAACAGTTATAGGTAACGGTAGGCTTGACTCTACTTTAATGATGGTTTAGGATTTCTCGACCATTGCAGCTCCCACGCCGTCCCTTCATCTCTCTAGTCCGAGTGGTGGTGGTCCAACCGAGTGACGGGTGGTCGTTTGAGTGTCGTCGAGGTGTCCGAGTGGACCTCCTGATATACGCATCCGAGTGCTAGTATGGTCCAAGACCTAGTAATGACGGTGTGGGGCCCTACTACCTGTAGTAGGTGACCTAATCAGGGAACCAAACGCACCATATGTACTCGTACCTCGTTCCAGTAGGATATGGAAAAAATCAACAAATGACTATATGGCTCTGTCATTTGCAAAACCATGGCTTTAAGAGCAACTTGAACAGTTCCTGTAAAAAAAACTCCCCATAAAAGTGGTTTTACGAGTGTTCATATAATTTAGAGAAAGTTTTCAGTTGAGGTCTTTTTTTGAGATCCCCAAAGAAATCCCCCTAAAAGCAATTTTTCGCGGTGGTGCAGCGTCGACAACAAACTTTGGCGGCGGTTGACAATGGAAGGTGGTGGTTGGTGGCCGGGAGCGGGCACGCGAGCGGCATGGCGGCGATAGGTGAGACGTTCAGGGGTGGTGTGCTGGCACGGTGGGTGTGGCGGTGGCACGGCGGACTCAGGTGGCGGTGAGCTGACGTGACACTTTTATGCGAAGGGTGATCTTTCCGTAGATGTGGGGGGGGGGGGGGGGGGGTTCGAAGATTATACGGGATCTTGTAAAGAATACGTGTTTACGAAAACTATTGGAGAGTTTTTTGCCCATTTTTCCTAAATGGTAGTTATTTACGGAAAAGGAACTGTTGAAGATACATAAGAAGAGATTAAGGACGCGTCTCAAAGTTGAATAAAAAAAATTCGAATGTCAGCATATACGATTCAAAATGTTGTCATCTACATGTGTAGAGACTCTATCGCACATGGCTACATGGATATCTTATAATTGTGTAAGGGCCTGAGATGCATGCACCTGAATCAGCAAGAAACATGTACTGATGATAGTTGATGGCGTTTTCATAGGAGTACGAGTTTGAATTGTGCTCTCCTCGGGCCATCCTCCTTTTCTTGGCTATTGCCGTCACATGCTGTATCTTTGGGTAAGCCAAGTTGCTACAAAATTACAGATACCAAGGTGAAATGGGTTCCGTGACTTATTTATTTTGCAGCAAAAGGTGTCAACCCCACATACAACTCATGTTTATGGGAGAGGATTTTTGGCAGGAAGATCCGGGGCACCGAGCCCCTCGCACACTTTTTCTTTTGGCTTTTATTTTTTTAATGTTTCATATCTTTATAACGGAAAGTCTAAATTAAGTTTTACTTTTATATTCATGTTCCTGGTGATGAGAGATGAGATTCATTTTGAATATGTTTTAATGAGTTTTTATTTTTTTTGTTAAGTTTTAATTTTTGAAACTAGGTATGAGGGACCCATTAATCACAAGTTTAAGTAGCTGCGACCGACAAAAATGCAAGCTTTAAGTTTCAACTGTGAAACATGATACGAGCAACCGACAAAATCATAAGCTACGATCGGTAAAAACTTAAGTTTCAAAAAATTAAAACTTAAAACTTATTATTCCCTCCCGAGATCCAATGACTTTGCGAACCGCGAGGCAATCGGGTGACCATGTAGGGCTGGGCAAGTGCACGCTCTCGCACTTGCATGCCCCTGCCAAATTTTCGCATGTTTAGAGGTCTTTCCAGTAAAATAGTGTGTGATCACAAAAAGAAAAGAAAAAAGGTAAACTGGTAGAGAAAAGTAGTTGAGTAAACGTCGTCAGCATATTTTGGTCCAACTCTTGCTTTAGAATCACTACCAACGGCGTGGTCAATGTTAGCGGGGCATGGAGTTTTTTTACCCCCAGCTCACGTGCATACTGATGACCAATACAACAAAATAAAATAGTAAAATTTTAAAAAAACTACTGATTTTTATTTTGTGACAAAAATCGATGCATTCATCAGCAATGTATAAAATTTCATGTGAAATGATATTTATGAAGGCCCGGTCAAAACAAACAAAATCGATGATTCGAATAAACTATTGTAGGAAGCATTACATTGTATCGATGTTTTTCCTAGACCTCTACGAATACCATTTCATCATTTAATTTTGCACGTAAGTAAAACATTTATTATTGTTTATAACAAAAAAATCAGAATCTTTTGGATTCTTTTTTTATTATTATTGTTCACGAAGGAGCATCTGTGCTCGGAATGGAAAGAACATTTTCGGTATGTTAGTGTCACTATCATATAATTATTTTTAAGCATGGCTGAAGCACCTTTCGAATAATATATGTCGATTAATATTTCAGCCACATAAAGCACCATCCCGTCTCGAGCTGTCTTCAACTTTTTCTTTTCAGGAGAACTTTTTTATTTATTCCTAGAAGAAATTGATTGGTCTTTTTTAGCTCATGGAAAGTGGCTTGTGCAATTATTTCCATAAATGTGCAATACCAGTTGTACCATCATCCACTTTAATTTACGGAATGTTGTACAATACTCAACTCGCGAGACAGAATTGTTGAGTATAATGTTTATTTAGAAAATACAGGATAGCGTAGGATTTATTTCACATTGCCTTGTACTTCAAGATGATCATGTACTCCTATATTTACACCCACGGGGCTCAAGGAATAAACAACGATTCCACCTAATCCCTCTCTATCCCTTTTAACATGGTATTAGCCTAACCGATCCAAACCCTAATCGCTTTCGCCCCGCGCGCTGACCCCGGGGCGGCCGGCCTCCATGACCGCCGCTGGGGGGGGGGGGGGGGGCGCCCGTACCTAGGGTTCATTAGCCGGTCGTGTTGACCGGCTGCCCTAGAGAGTCTTTTGCCAATCTCTTGATACGGGTTTTCTCTCTTGCCGATCGTCTTGGTAAGCGTTTTTTTTTGTTTTTCGATCTAAGATGGGTATGCGTCGCCCGCCGCAGCCGTCGATCACGCGCCTCTACTCCGACACCGGCATGACACCCGGTGTCGTGGAATTGTCATGTCAGATGTCCTCGTGAAAGGACTTAGTTGTGGAGCCATCACAACTAGGAAGCTTGAAGGGGTTAATTGGGACAAGGATACGAGAGGTTTATACTAGTTCGGCCCCTTACGGTGAAGGTAAGGCCTACGTCTAGTTGGGTTGGTATTGATGTTTCGATGACCAGGGAGCGAGATACGCTATGCCCAGCTCTCGATGAGTTGTTTCTTGCCCTAAAACCGCCCGCGGGTCGTCCCTTATATACACGGGTTGACGCCCTGCGGGTTACAGAGTCCCGGCCGGCTTATAAACAGTGTCCGGCTCGGTGACTAGTTAAATCTATCTTATGATACAAGTCATGCCATTGTGGCGGTTTAGTACGACGGGCCTTAAGTCGCCAGTGGGCCTTAGACCCTTTACTGAACCGCCATCTTCATGCTTGGTCTTGGGCTTACTTCTGGTGAATCTTCTTTGCGTAACCCGGTCCCTCCTGGGCGGCTTACACAAATAGTCATATCCCCAACATTAGGCCCCAGATTGATTTGAACCGGTTCATGTGAATCTTAAAATACCTTAAGAAATAAATCTTCAGCCTTCTGCCTGTGCAAAAGGTTTTCTTTAACCCGCCATGACGTCATCTTTTGGATTTGCGTTAACCCGCCGTGACGTCATCCTTAATTAAATTCCTTCTTTATTCCACCGTATCCTCCAACGGATCTTTGCCTTTACTGACCGTTCCGAAAACCGAGGCGTCGGGGTCGCTGGATAATAATGTTTATCTCCTCGTTTCTCGCGCCATCTCAGTCAGTCCTTCCTTATAAATAGGAACGACCTAGGTCTTCTCCATTCTCCCCCTTCGGTCATCTTCTTCCTCTCATTGTCCCTCTGCTGCTCGAGCTCCGTCGCCGCCGCCGTCGCAGATCTCCTCGTCCTCTCCAACTCAGGCTGCTGCATCAACCTGTTTTGACCAGAGAAACGCGTCGAACCTCCGCAGCAAACTGCATCTGTAAGTTTCCTCTTATTCCTCAGATCCACATTAGGACCCTCAAGCTCTTTGGTGTTCTTCGCTGTTCGTCAGGCCCCCTCGTAGATTTCATCACCACCGCCGTTTTTTGTTCTTGAAAATGGTATAAACCTGATGCGGTAGTTATTTCGCACCTATTTTGAACACAAATAGATCCCTTTCCATCGCACAGAGGCCCCATTCGAACCCTTGAGCTTCATCTGTGTCAGTTTTAGGTCTAGAAATTTTTCTTTTCAGAACAGTTGTTCGATCCAGAATAATAGCGGCAACTTGTCAAATCTGTTTCTTTCACCCGGAAATAAAAAACTGCCTCTGTCGAACATGTTTAGCCATGACTGTCCATGTGGCCGGTTTAAGTAAATAACACTGATCTGTCAACCTTACTTGCTTCTCTCAGATTTAAGAATATTCAATTGCTCTTGATATCCGTAGCGGCTTAAATATCACTGCGTAGTTGCCCATACATCATTAGGCCCCTTCTTAAGCCGCCATCTTGAATAGATTTACAATGATTTTCTCCGGGTTAAATTTGAAACGGAACTTCTTATTTTGACATAGGCTTCAATTTACGCCATGGCACCTAAGGCAACCAAAGCTCCTGTGACCTGTAACTGGGTCCCATCCACAGTCACAAGAAGTAAACTATCTGAATTTGTGAAGTCTGGTCATCTGCCTAAGAAGGAGGTCATGTCTTATCGTGCCCCTGACCCGTCTGAAGAGAAGCCACAACCCAAAGAAGGGGAGGTGATAGTTTTTACGGATCACGTGAGCCGGGGATTCGCTCCTCCCGGTTCAAAATTCTTCAGGGATGTTTTGAATTTCTTTGACCTTAGACCTCAAGACATTGGACCCAATTCCGTGTCAAATATTTGCAATTTCCAAGTCTTCTGCGAGGTATACCTGGGAGAGGAGCTAAATCTGCTTTTGTTCAGAGAGCTTTTCTACTTGAATCGACAAAATGAATGTGCCAACGGGCCTAGTCTTGAACTTGGCGGCATCTCAATTCAGCGGCGGAGAGACTGCCTTTTTCCTTATGCTGAACTGCCGAGTCACCCGAAAGATTGGAATCAGACGTGGTTCTATTGTCAGGACACTACGCTGGCTAACGAGAGCCCTCTGCCCGGCTTCCGTGCTCTGCGCCTTGAGTCCAACCATCCGCTGGCGGATAAACTAACTGCTATTCAGCGTCTGCCTCTCGCTCCCACCATTAAGAAGATCAAATCTCTTTTGGGAAAAGGCTTAAACGGCATCGACCTGGTCCGAGTCTGGATCACTTGGCGAGTACTTCCGTTAAGCCGCCGTCCCGGCTTAATGTGTACTTACTCAGGCGAAAAGGATGATCCACTACGTCATAGCCCTGACGACTTACCAGATGATGTGGTGGAGGCTACAACCCAGTCGTTGCTGAAAGAGGGCACAGTAACTAGTAATGCCTTCGGCTTACTTCCCTTCTGCAAGAAGAACCCGACCCCCGCAGTGAGTTATCAACCTCAATAAATATTCTTTGCTATGTTACACCTTATTTTTACTCATAATTTCTTATCTTTTTTCATAGGCTGATGACAACTTCTGGAAGGTCAAGTATGACCATGAGGCTGCCAAACAAGCCAGGACAGCCAAGAAACTCGAAAGGAAGGCCGCCAAAATGGGAACTTCAAAGAAGAAGAAGCCCAGCGCTTCCGATCTACTCAAATCGGATGACACTTCTGAGGATGACGAAGAGGTAATCCTTAATTCTCTTAACTCCTTTGTCATTATTTTATTGACATTCTATTTTTTTAGGAGGATACGGGGAACAGCCAAGTAGTTGACGAAGAGGTAACTATAATATCCTCTGACTTAGAGCCTTTGCCAAAGCAGAAAATCCGAAGGGTGACCCAGAAAGTAAGATTTTCACATCCTCTAGCTTATCAAGATTCTCAATTTCTTTTGAAGCAACAACGCTTTAAAGCCGGAGGCAGACCCGGACCAACAAGGATGCAGAACTCTCCTCCGGCTTACCTGACGTAACTAGGAAGTGTCGGATTAAGGTTATCTCTGATTTACGTTCTGTTTTACCTTTGGCGGGTTTAACTCGCCAATCTCTCAATTCATCTGACTCCAATTATCAGGATACCTCTCCTTCTTCCGGCGAGTCTATGCAATCAAACATGCCGGCTTTCAAAACTGCCCCCGGGTAATGTAACTTTATTTACCTTAGGCTTTACCTTGCTCATGCTTTTGTATTCATCCTTCTACCTTTGTTGACAGTATGCAAGTAAAGCCCAGTAAGAGGGCAAAGAAGAATAAGCCGTCCCAAGCCCCGGTCGTGACTGAACCGGTGCTTGACATGTCTGCTCCTGACAGTTCCACCCATCAGCCGCCGCCTGAACTGGCCTCTGACATTTTGGTGCCAACCTCTGACCCTCCCGCCGAAGATACTCTCAATAGCTCTGATAACCCGGAAGCTCCTAGCCCGGTCAAGACAAATGACCCGGAAGTTGAGATTCTGAAAAGTCAGTTTGTTGAGCCAGGGCGGCCCACTGTCCTTGCCAAATGCACTGCTAAGGAGGAACTTATGGAACGCCGAAAGGCCAAGCTGGACATTACTAACTATACTCACTTAAGCATTGGAGATATAGTCTCTGGTTATCTTAATCAAGTGCACAACAACCATGACCTGGGATTGATATGGTGAAGCAAATACAACAAAAATCTGAGGTATACCTTATGCCCCTGTTTTGAATCATACTTACTGTATTAGCCCCCAAGTCTATTGCTTATTAATAAATATGTTGTAGACTTAGAAATCTGCTTACTGTTGTCGTGTCCAATTTAAAGAGAAGATATTTAACCCGGTTGTAGCATGATAGTTTGAACTTGCGATACATATTAGCCCCCAAGTGTCAAGTATCTTTACTTGTATAGTGCTTGGGACTTAATATGCATGACCCGGCATTGTAGGTTAAAAATTCTTCAGCATACATTAGCCCCCAAGTGTCAAGAACCTTTGCTCACAAAGTACTTGGGACTTAACGTTATCTTACCATGATTCTTACTATAACCCGGTATCAATGCAGGCCACCATAAGTCAATTTGAGTCAGAGATTGCTAACTTGAAGAGCCGTCTGACAGCTCAAGAAGTTGAAACTCAAAAGGCCAACTCCAAATTTGAATTCAGCGTCTCTGAACAAGAGAAGTTGAAGAAGAATTTTGAGTCAGAGAAGAAAATCTGGGCTGATGAGAAGGCTTCACTGGTGACCCGGGCCGAGACGGTAGAGGCATCACTTGCAGAAGCAACAACCGAGCTGTCCGACTTAAAGCGCCAGATATCTCAAATGGTCTCAACCATCTTCAGTAAGTTACTGTACATACCCTCAAACATTGTAATCTTTCCTTTGATGACTATTGTAATCGTTATCTCCGGCTCACTTTATGTTTGTGAACACACAGGCCCCAAGAGCACCAACCTCAAGCAAAACATGCTGATCAAACTTAAGGCGGTTTACACTCTAGTGGAGCAACTGTACACCGGGTCACAACGTGCTTTGGCCGTTGTAGCTTTATCAAATAACACTCCCTACCTTCTGCAAGACATGCTGAAGTGCCTCACTGTTCTACCTCAGCGGATCCAAGATTTAAGGCGGGCGTCCTCAAGAGCCGGGGCCGTAGCCGCGTTGAACCGGGCAAAGGCATGGATTCCAGAACTAGACCCGGCCGACCTCGCCCTTGGATACCCGAGTCTGAAGGAGGATGGTACCGTATTTGATGATCAGGACTTCACCGCCTGCGTCAAAGACATACATCCCGTGGCTACCCTCATTGGGAATGACACTGACCTCACCAAGTATTCACCGGGCTATGACAGTGAGAACCGGAGGATTCCAACACCTCCATATGATCAAGTCAGCCTGATCCCTCCAACTCGTAAGCATACCTTTGCCCCTGAAGTGGACCCAACCGGTTTAATAGATGATGAAGCTGAGTTTGAAGCCTTGAGTGGCATTGACCGGGCCTCGTCAAAGCAATCGACGGAGAGGCGGAGAAGGATAATCCGGAATCTTCAAGCCCGCCGAAGGAGTGAGCCGCCAGGCGTTTTATAACTTTGCAAAAAACAATGCTTCATTTATTTAGACTCGGGGAGTCTTGTAATAGGGCAGAAAAACATCTGAATTTTGTCATGCCTTCGCGCATGTTTATGGCACTTTAACACTTTCGTAAGCCGCCATCAGCTATATATTTCTAGCTTATGTTGATCGTTTATTTCCTTGATGTTAAATTTGCTTACCTTAACCTGCATATGAAACAAGCAAGATTCCCTTGGCAGTTTATCGCATCAGGGGTCATATAAAGTATTGATAACTCAGAGAGTGAACCCAAAACTTCAAACACAGGCCGACTTATGATTATATTTGTTAAACATAATCACAATAGTATACCTGCGATCCCTTTGGTAAGCTTGCCTGCTTATATGACCTTCACCATGCAATAAATGTAATCCCTGAAAGTTGGAACCTATATTGTTCACCTGGCACTTAACAACCTGGGGTGATCAATATTAAGCCAGATGAATAAAAAACCATCTCATAGTGTTTTCAAAACAAAGTCTCAAGATAGTCAAATAATTATGCTTATGAAATGTAATGGGTAACAAACAATGTTCACAGGCTTCTGATTCGAATACGATCAGTAAACCGTTCCAAAGGGGTTAAGCTAAGATTCGGATACGATCATATAGCCCCCAGTGGCCTTGGCGATGCCGATCATGTGGGTATCGACAGCTATGTTCTCTTTGGTTCGAATACGACCTATGTTTGAACAGGAAGCCCCAAGTGACCATAAGAGTTGTTTAATGACGCTGATTCGAATACGATCCACGTCAGACCCAAAGAGGTTAAGCTATGATTCAAATATGATCAGGAAGCCCCCAAGTGGGTTTGGCAGTATGCCGATCAAGTGGGTATAGACAGCTATGTTCTCTTTAGTTCGAATACGACCTATGTTTGAACAGGAAGCCCCCAAGTGATCATTGGCTAGATTCAGATATGATCATAAGCCAGACCAAAAGGAAAGCCGGATTCAGATATAATCTGCTCCCTGTTGGTTGTTTCCACCACCTGATAAAGAAAACATATACAATTTTGAGGATAAAAAATGACAGAGGTCCTGCTTTATTGATAATATATACACATTGTCAAAATATATACATCTTGAGAGCCGGCGGCTCAAGTATAGTAAGGCCGGAGATGAGCAATATTCCACGGTCGGCGGGTCTCCTCCTCCGATTTACGTGAGTCTTTGTGCTCTCGAACATCGATGAGGTAGTATGACCCGTTGTGCAGATTCTTGCTGACCACAAAGGGTCCTTCCCAAGGTGGGGTTAGCTTGTGCATGTCAAACTGATCCTGGATGAGCCGGCGTACCAAGTCGCCTTCCTGAAAGGTTCTGCTCCTAACTCGGCAGCTGTTATAGCGGCGCAGGTCTTGTTGATAAACCGTCGAGCGGGCTATTGCCAAGTCTCGCTCCTCATCCAACAAGTCAAGTGCATCCTGATGAGCTTTTTCGTTGTCAGCCTCAACGTAAGCCGCCACACGGGGTGAATCATGCCGGATGTCACTTGGCAGGACCGCCTCTACACCATACACCATAAAGAAAGGTGTGTAGCCTGTAGATCTGTTAGGCGTTGTGTTGATGCTCCACAATACAGAAGGTAACTCCTCCACCCAACAACCCGGAGTCCGTTGTAAGGGGACAAAGAGCCGGGGCTTGATACCCTTCAGGATCTCTTGATTAGCTCTTTCTGCTTAACCGCCGCTGGGGGGGGGGCGCCCGTACCTAGGGTTCATTAGCCGGTCGTGTTGACCGGCTGCCCTAGAGAGTCTTTTGCCAATCTCTTGATACGGGTTTTCTCTCTTGCCGATCGTCTTGGTAAGCGTTTCTTTTTGGTTTTTCGATCTAAGATGGGTATGCGTCGCCCGCCGCAGCCGTCGATCACGCGCCTCTACTCCGACACCGGCATGACACCCGGTGTCGTGGAATTGTCATGTCAGATGTCCTCGTGAAAGGACTTAGTTGTGGAGCCATCGCAACTAGGAAGCTTGAAGGGGTTAATTGGGACAAGGATACGAGAGGTTTATACTAGTTCGGCCCCTTACGGTGAAGGTAAGGCCTACGTCTAGTTGGGTTGGTATTGATGTTTCGATGACCAGGGAGCGAGATACGCTATGCCCAGCTCTCGATGAGTTGTTTCTTGCCCTAAAACCGCCCGCGGGTCGTCCCTTATATACACGGGTTGACGCCCTGCGGGTTACAGAGTCCCGGCCGGCTTATAAACAGTGTCCGGCTCGGTGACTAGTTAAATCTATCTTATGATACAAGTCATGCCATTGTGGCGGTTTAGTACGACGGGCCTTAAGTCGCCAGTGGGCCTTAGACCCTTTACTGAACCGCCATCTTCATGCTTGGTCTTGGGCTTACTTCTGGTGAATCTTCTTTCCGTAACCCGGTCCCTCCTGGGCGGCTTACACAAATAGTCATATCCCCAACATTAGGCCCTAGATTGATTTGAACCGGTTCATGTGAATCTTAAAATACCTTAAGAAATAAATCTTCAGCCTTCTGCCTGTGCAAAAGGTTTTCTTTAACCCGCCATGACGTCATCTTTTGGATTTGCGTTAACCCGCCGTGACGTCATCCTTAATTAAATTCCTTCTTTATTCCACCATATCCTCCAACGGATCTTTGCCTTTACTGACCGTTCCGAAAACCGAGGCGTCGGGGTCGCTGGATAATAATGTTTATCTCCTCGTTTCTCGCGCCATCTCAGTCAGTCCTTCCTTATAAATAGGAACGACCTAGGTCTTCTCCATTCTCCCCCTTCGGTCATCTTCTTCCTCTCATTGTCCCTCTGCTGCTCGAGCTCTGTCGCCGCCGCCGTCGCAGATCTCCTCGTCCTCTCCAACTCAGGCTGCTGCATCAACCTGTTTTGACCAGAGAAACGCGTCGAACCTCCGCAGCAAACTGCATCTGTAAGTTTCCTCTTATTCCTCAGATCCACATTAGGACCCTCAAGCTCTTTGGTGTTCTTCGCTGTTCGTCAGGCCCCCTCGTAGATTTCATCACCACCGCCGTTTTTTGTTCTTGAAAATGGTATAAACCTGATGCGGTAGTTATTTCGCACCTATTTTGAACACAAATAGATCCCTTTCCATCGCACAGAGGCCCCATTCGAACCCTTGAGCTTCATCTGTGTCAGTTTTAGGTCTAGAAATTTTTCTTTTCAGAACAGTTGTTCGATCCAGAATAATAGCGGCAACTTGTCAAATCTGTTTCTTTCACCCGGAAATAAAAAACTGCCTCTGTCGAACATGTTTAGCCATGACTGTCCATGTGGCCGGTTTAAGTAAATAACACTGATCTGTCAACCTTACTTGCTTCTCTCAGATTTAAGAATATTCAATTGCTCTTGATATCCGTAGCGGCTTAAATATCACTGCGTAGTTGCCCATACATCATTAGGCCCCTTCTTAAGCCGCCATCTTGAATAGATTTACAATGCTTTTCTCCGAGTTAAATTTGAAACGGAACTTCTTATTTTGACATAGGCTTCAATTTACGCCATGGCACCTAAGGCAACCAAAGCTCCTGTGACCTGTAACTGGGTCCCATCCACAGTCACAAGAAGTAAACTATCTGAATTTGTGAAGTCTGGTCATCTGCCTAAGAAGGAGGTCATGTCTTATCGTGCCCCTGACCCGTCTGAAGAGAAGCCACAACCCAAATAAGGGGAGGTGATAGTTTTTACGGATCACGTGAGCCGGGGATTCGCTCCTCCCGGTTCAAAATTCTTCAGGGATGTTTTGAATTTCTTTGACCTTAGACCTCAAGACGTTGGACCCAATTCCGTGTCAAATATTTGCAATTTCCAAGTCTTCTGCGAGGTATACCTGGGAGAGGAGCTAAATCTGCTTTTGTTCAGAGAGCTTTTCTACTTGAATCGACAAAATGAATGTGCCAACGGGCCTAGTCTTGAACTTGGCGGTATCTCAATTCAGCGGCGGAGAGACTGCCTTTTTCCTTATGCTGAACTGCCGAGTCACCCGAAAGATTGGAATCAGACGTGGTTCTATTGTCAGGACACTTCGCTGGCTAACGAGAGCCCTCTGCCCGGCTTCCGTGCTCTGCGCCTTGAGTCCAACCATCCGCTGGCGGATAAACTAACTGCTATTCAGCGTCTGCCTCTCGCTCCCACCATTAAGAAGATCAAATCTCTTTTGGGAAAAGGCTTAAACGGCATCGACCTGGTCCGAGTCTGGATCACTTGGCGAGTACTTCCGTTAAGCCGCCGTCCTGGCTTAATGTGTACTTACTCAGGCGAAAAGGATGATCCACTACGTCATAGCCCTGACGACTTACCAGATGATGTGGTGGAGGCTACAACCCAGTCGCTGCTGAAAGAGGGCACAGTAACTAGTAATGCCTTCGGCTTACTTCCCTTCTGCAAGAAGAACCCGACCCCCGCAGTGAGTTATCAACCTCAATAAATATTCTTTGCTATGTTACACCTTATTTTTACTCATAATTTCTTATCTTTTTTCATAGGCTGATGACAACTTCTGGAAGGTCAAGTATGACCATGAGGCTGCCAAACAAGCCAGGACAGCCAAGAAACTCGAAAGGAAGGCCGCCAAAATGGGAACTTCAAAGAAGAAGAAGCCCAGCGCTTCCGATCTACTCAAATCGGATGACACTTCTGAGGATGACGAAGAGGTAATCCTTAATTCTCTTAACTCCTTTGTCATTATTTTATTGACATTCTATTTTTTTAGGAGGATACGGGGAACAGCCAAGTAGTTGACGAAGAGGTAACTATAATCTCCTCTGACTTAGAGCCTTTGCCAAAGCATAAAATCCGAAGGGTGACCCAGAAAGTAAGATTTTCACATCCTCTAGCTTATCAAGATTCTCAATTTCTTTTGAAGCAACAACAGCTTGAAAGCCGGAGGCAGACCCGGACCAACAAGGATGCAGAACTCTCCTCCGGCTTACCTGACGTAACTAGGAAGTGTCGGACTAAGGTTATCTCTGATTTACGTTCTGTTTTACCTTTGGCGGGTTTAACTCGCCAATCTCTCAATTCATCTGACTCCAATTATCAGGATACCTCTCCTTCTTCCGGCGAGTCTATGCAATCAAACATGCCGGCTTTCAAAACTGCCCCCGGGTAATGTAACTTTATTTACCTTAGGCTTTACCTTGCTCATGCTTTTGTATTCATCCTTCTACCTTTGTTGACAGTATGCAAGTAAAGCCCAGTAAGAGGGCAAAGAAGAATAAGCCGTCCCAAGCCACGGTCGTGACTGAACCGGTGCTTGACATGTCTGCTCCTGACAGTTCCACCCATCAGCCGCCGCCTGAACTGGCCTCTGACATTTTGGTGCCAACCTCTGACCCTCCTGCCGAAGATACTCTCAATAGCTCTGATAACCCGGAAGCTCCTAGCCCGGTCAAGACAAATGACCCGGAAGTTGAGATTCTGAAAAGTCAGTTTGTTGAGCCAGGGCGGCCCACTGTCCTTGCCAAATGCACTGCTAAGGAGGAACTTATGGAACGCCGAAAGGCCAAGCTGGACATTACTAACAATACTCACTTAAGCATTGGAGATATAGTCTCTGGTTATCTTAATCAAGTGCACAACAACCATGACCTGGGATTGATATGGTGAAGCAAATACAACAAAAATCTGAGGTATACCTTATGCCCCTGTTCTGAATCATACTTACTGTATTAGCCCCCAAGTCTATTGCTTATTAATAAATATGTTGTAGACTTAGAAATCTGCTTACTGTTGTCGTGTCCAGTTTAAAGAGAAGATATTTAACCCGGTTGTAGCATGATAGTTTGAACTTGCGATACACATTAGCCCCCAAGTGTCAAGTATCTTTACTTGTATAGTGCTTGGGACTTAATATGCATGACCCGGCATTGTAGGTTAAAAATTCTTCAGCATACATTAGCCCCCAAGTGTCAAGAACCTTTGCTCACAAAGTACTTGGGACTTAACGTTATCTTACCATGATTCTTACTATAACCCGGTATCAATGCAGGCCACCATAAGTCAATTTGAGTCAGAGATTGCTAACTTGAAGAGCCGTCTGACAGCTCAAGAAGTTGAAACTCAAAAGGCCAACTCCAAATTTGAATTCAGCGTCTTTGAACAAGAGAAGTTGAAGAAGAATTTTGAGTCAGAGAAGAAAATCTGGGCTGATGAGAAGGCTTCACTGGTGACCCGGGCCGAGACGGTAGAGGCATCACTTGCAGAAGCAACAACCGAGCTGTCCGACTGAAAGCGCCAGATATCTCAAATGGTCTCAACCATCTTCAGTAAGTTACTGTACATACCCTCAAACATTGTAATCTTTCCTTTGATGACTATTGTAATCGTTATCTCCGGCTCACTTTATGTTTGTGAACACACAGGCCCCAGGAGCACCAACCTCAAGCAAAACATGCTGATCAAACTTAAGGCGGTTTACACTCTAGTGGAGCAACTGTACACCGGGTCACAACGTGCTTTGGCCGTTGTAGCTTTATCAAATAACACTCCCTACCTTCTGCAAGACATGCTGAAGTGCCTCACTGTTCTACCTCAGCGGATCCAAGATTTAAGGCGGGCGTCCTCAAGAGCCGGGGCCGTAGCCGCGTTGAGCCGGGCAAAGGCATGGATTCCAGAACTAGACCCGGCCGACCTCGCCCTTGGATACCCGAGTCTGAAGGAGGATGGTACCGTATTTGATGATCAGGACTTCACCGCCTGTGTCAAAGACATACATCCCGTGGCTACCCTCATTGGGAATGACACTGACCTCACCAAGTATTCGCCGGGCTATGACAGTGAGAACCGGAGGATTCCAACACCTCCATATGATCAAGTCAGCCTGATCCCTCCAACTCGTAAGCATACCTTTGCCCCTGAAGTGGACCCAACCGGTTTAATAGATGATGAAGCTGAGTTTGAAGCCTTGAGTGGCATTGACCGGGCCTCGTCAAAGCAATCGATGGAGAGGTGGAGAAGGATAATCCGGAATCTTCAAGCCCGCCGAAGGAGTGAGCCGCCAGGCATTTTATAACTTTGCAAAAAACAATGCTTCATTTATTTAGACTCGGGGAGTCTTGTAATAGGGCAGAAAAACATCTGAATTTTGTCATGCCTTCGCGCATGTTTATGGCACTTTAACACTTTCATAAGCCGCCATCAGCTATATATTTCTAGCTTATGTTGATCGTTTATTTCCTTGATGTTAAATTTGCTTACCTTAACCTGCATATGAAACAAGCAAGATTCCCTTGGCAGTTTATCGCATCAGGGGTCATATAAAGTATTGATAACTCAGAGAGTGAACCCAAAACTTCAAACACAGGCCGACTTATGATTATATTTGTTAAACATAATCACAATAGTATACCTGCGATCCCTTTGGTAAGCTTGCCTGCTTATATGACCTTCACCATGCAATAAATGTAATCCCTGAAAGTTGGAACCTATATTGTTCACCTGGCACTTAACAACCTGGGGTGATCAATATTAAGCCAGATGAATAAAAAACCATCTCATAGTGTTTTCAAAACAAAGTCTCAAGATAGTCAAATAATTATGCTTATGAAATGTAATGGGTAACAAACAATGTTCACAGGCTTCTGATTCGAATACGATCAGTAAACCGTTCCAAAGGGGTTAAGCTAAGATTCGGATACGATCATATAGCCCCCAGTGGCCTTGGCGATGCCGATCATGTGGGTATCGACAGCTATGTTCTCTTTGGTTCGAATACGACCTATGTTTGAACAGGAAGCCCCAAGTGACCATAAGAGTTGTTTAATGACGCTGATTCGAATACGATCCACGTCAGACCCAAAGAGGTTAAGCTATGATTCAAATATGATCAGGAAGCCCCCAAGTGGGTTTGGCAGTATGCCGATCAAGTGGGTATAGACAGCTATGTTCTCTTTAGTTCGAATACGACCTATGTTTGAACAGGAAGCCCCCAAGTGATCATTGGCTAGATTCAGATATGATCATAAGCCAGACCAAAAGGAAAGCCGGATTCAGATATAATCCGCTCCCTGTTGGTTGTTTCCACCACCTGATAAAGAAAACATATACAATTTTGAGGATAAAAAATGACAGAGGTCCTGCTTTATTGATAATATATACACATTGTCAAAATATATACATCTTGAGAGCCGGCGGCTCAAGTATAGTAAGGCCGGAGATGAGCAATATTCCACGGCCGGCGGGTCTCCTCCTCCGATTTACGTGAGTCTTTGTGCTCTCGAACATCGATGAGGTAGTATGACCCGTTGTGCAGATTCTTGCTGACCACAAAGGGTCCTTCCCAAGGTGGGGTTAGCTTGTGCATGTCAAACTGATCCTGGATGAGCCGGCGTACCAAGTCGCCTTCCTGAAAGGTTCTGCTCCTAACTCGGCGGCTGTTATAGCGGCGCAGGTCTTGTTGATAAACCGTCGAGCGGGCTATTGCCAAGTCTCGCTCCTCATCCAACAAGTCAAGTGCATCCTGATGAGCTTTTTCGTTGTCAGCCTCAACGTAAGCCGCCACACGGGGTGAATCATGCCGGATGTCACTTGGCAGGACCGCCTCTACACCATACACCATAAAGAAAGGTGTGTAGCCTGTAGATCTGTTAGGCGTTGTGTTGATGCTCCACAATACAGAAGGTAACTCCTCCACCCAACAACCCGGAGTCCGTTGTAAGGGGACAAAGAGCCGGGGCTTGATACCCTTCAGGATCTCTT
This sequence comes from Triticum timopheevii, assembly GCA_963921465.1. Lineage (NCBI taxonomy): Eukaryota > Viridiplantae > Streptophyta > Magnoliopsida > Poales > Poaceae > Triticum > Triticum timopheevii. The sequence goes on from OY997264.1 coordinate 356,373,553, forward strand.
GATTAGCTCTTTCTGCTTAACCATTGGATTGAGGATGAGCAACAGCCGAAACATCAAGCCAGATATGTTCTCGTTGACAGAACTCTTCCATGGCACCCTTGGAGAGATTAGTGCCATTATCAGTTATAATGTTGTGCGGAAAACCAAAACGAAAGATCACCTTTTTCATGAACTGAACCGCCGTGGCTGCATCACACTTACTGACTGGCTCTGCCTCAACCCACTTTGTAAACTTATCCACTGCCACCAGGAGGTGTGTCTTTTTATCTTTAGACCTCTTGAAAGGCCCAACCATGTCAAGCCCCCAGACTGCAAACGACCAAGTGATTGGAATCATCCTCAACTCTTGAGCCGGCACATGAGCTCGTCGTGAGAACTTTTGACAACCATCACATTTACTAACCAGATCCTCCGCATCAGCATGAGCCGTCAGCCAGTAGAAACCATGACGGAAAGCCTTGGCCACAAGAGATTTTGAGCCGGCATGATGGCCACAATCCCCTTCATGGATCTCACGAAGTATCTCTTGGCCCTCCGCAGGCGACACACAGCGTTGAAATGCCCCAGTGACGCTTTGGTGATGTAACTCGCCATGAACAATCGTCATAGATTTGGACCGCTTGACGATTTGTCTTGCCAAGGTCTCATCCTCAGGAAACTCTCCCCGAGTCATATATGCTGTTGGGGATATAACTATTTGTGTAAGCCGCCCAGGAGGGGTCGGGTTACGCAAAGAAGATTCACCAGAAGGAAGCCCAAGACCAAGCATGAAGATGGCGGTTCAGTAAAGGGTCTAAGGCCCACAGGCGACTTAAGGCCCGTCGTAGTAAACCGCCACAATGGCATGACTTGTATCATAAGGTAGATTTAACTAGTCACCGAGCCGGACACTATTTATAAGCCGGCCGGGACTCTGTAAGCTGCAGTGCGTCAACCCGTGTATATAAGGGCACGACCCGCTGGTGGTTTAGGGCAAAAAAACAACTCATCGAGAGCCGGGCATAGCATATCTAGCTCCCTGGTCATCGAAACATCAATACCAACCCAACTAGACGTAGGCCTTACCTTCACCGTAAGGGGCCGAACTAGTATAAACCTGTCGTATCCTTGTCCCAATTAACCCCTTCAAGCTTCCTAGTTGCGATGGCTCCACAACTAAGTCCTTTCACGAGGACATCTGACGTGACAATTCCACGACAGTTGGTGCCCACCGTGGGGCCAGTGCACGGTGGATTTGAGTTCTTGAAGGCCAACTTCGAAGGGCTCAAGGGATACGTAGTGGGCCGGATGACCAAGAGTCGTCGCGGCAAGATCTACATCAATGATGAAGGCTGGGGCCCCGACGCCGGCTCAATTGAGTACAGGTACCGGGTCCCCTTCGGCGGAATCCACGTCTTCATCGGCCGGATTGGTGAGCCGGGCCCTGAGCCGGATAACTGCACCAACCTCGTCGAGACGGCTCAGCGTGCGAGGAAGGCCCGAGTTCAACCTGTCATGAAGCGTGCCTTCGTGGGCTGCATCCACGGAGAGAAACTATCTGAAGGATCTGAAGATGGTGGTGAGACGCCCGTCCTCCCGGATGATGATTCGTCCGCCGGTTCAATAGATTCGCTATACCAAGTGCAAGGCGGCATGCTTGGGGGCTATTCCGATGGCACTAGTATTCCGGACCCCTATGAGCCGCCAAGATGGGTAGGAGTCTTCATGGCCGGGACTCAACCCGGCCAAAATTCTACGGCCGCTACAGCAATAACGTCCGGGACGGGGGCAGCCGGGCAGCAGGCCCTGCGCGCCTGCCGGCTCAGGTGCTGATAGATCTCATGGACAAGCTTACGGCCCTGTTAACCGCCATGGTTATTCCTGCAAACAAAGATGAGCATGACGGGGAGGTGGCACGGGTGCGTGAGGAGATAGCTCGGGCCAAGGAGGCTTTGGCAGCTGAGGACACTAGATTAGCCACAGAGCGGGCGGCTCTAGATGCACGGGCGCAGCGGCTACAGTCAGAAGCTTACCAGCTCATGATGAGCCTAAACGGGTCCAACGAGGTGATGAGGAGGAGACATCAGAAATCTTAATCCCGTTTGCCTCCGGTTTATGATCCTTGGAATCTTTTCGCTACACCCGGAGCCGGTCCTAGTAACCCGCCAGATGCAAATCAGTTTATGACAGCCGGAACAGGAGGACCGGCTCAGCCTCGGGAGATGGCACCTCCTCATGGGAGTATGGCTCCGGCCCGTTACGTACCGATACCGCCAGGTCACTTTTCCAACCCCATGGAGAACTTAATCGCAGCATCGGCGCGCTTGGCGGCTCTCCCCGTGGACGGTGATGACCCCAACAGCGGTGGAGACCCGGAGGGTTAGAGAACTTCTCCAGACGGCCATGGCTCAACAAGAGACTTATTCTTACAACCGGGACAGGATTCATTCAACTCCTCCGCCTTTGTTAGCACCGCCCCGTCAAAACCGGAGTCCGAGTTACAGCAGGCACATGGAGTCTGAAGCTTTGTCAAGCAACGCCCAGCGCCGTAACCAGCCCGGTGGCTATAATCCGGTGCAGGACCGAGTACGTCAGGAGAACGAGCGGGCGGCTCAGCTAGCGGCTCAACAGGCGGCTCATCAAGATTTCCCAGAGTACCCGATGACTTCCGTTGAGATGGGAGTAGCCACTAGAACTGGCGGCGTTCCTTGTTTGGTACCTGCTCTGCGTAATGTGCGCCTACCCAAGGATTTCAAGGGACCTCGAAAGGTGCCGAACTACATGGCTGACTTACAGCCCGGAGCGTGGATTGAAAGTTATGAGATGGCCATGGAGCTGTTGGAGGTCAGCGACGCAGCAATGGATAAGTACTTCACCATGATATTAGATGGAACGGCCCGGTCTTGGTTAAAGGGTCTGCCACCCAATTCCATTGGTTCATGGGCCGAGTTAAACGCCTGTTTCATCCAGAACTTCAAAGACACTTGTAAGCAGTCTATGTCGATTGTGGACTTGACAAATTATAAGCAGGAGGAGGGTGAATCCACGACTCATTGAGTACGCCGGGTCAAGGAGATAATACATTCATCTGACAAGATGGATGCTGGCTCTACAGTCCTCATGTTGGAGAAGATTGCCGCTTTGAGCCGCTGAGGCAGAAAATGGGGCGCCTTAAGCATGATTGCAACAATATGGGTACGCTGATGGTGGCTTTAGTCAAATATGCCGACTCTGATATTACCAAGGATCTCGCGTCTGATGAGGAAAAGACAGGGAAAGGAAAGAAGAACGGCAATGGAAAGGGTCAGCAGCATAACCCGATGAATCAAGGTGGAAATAAGCGTAAGGCGGATGGTAACCCGGAGTTTGTGGCCAACGCTAATGCGCAAGGTAACAATCAGAGACGTAAGGGCAAGCCGCCCCCTCGATCTGGAGGGTCAGGCCCATCCCTTGTGCAGTTGCTCAATGAGCCTTGTCCGAGACACGACACCTGGGAACGACCCGCCACCCACTTATGGAAAGATTGTGCGATCATGAAAGCTTTTAAGAATTCCAACGCGTTTGGTGACAATTCTGGGTCCGGCGGCGGTTCAGGAGCTGGCGGTTTTCATGGCCCGGGCGGCGGCTCAAACTCTGGCTTCCAGGGACATCAAGGCGGTTATAATCAACAGCAGTCTGGTCAAGGAGAGCAACAACAGCAGCAGTCGGGTTATCAAAGCCATCCGAAGCAGTTGAATAGTGGGCAGTATCACGTGTTTACTACTAGCTTATGCAAATGTGACCAGAAGGTTCATAAGAGGGCCGTGAATTCTGTTGAGCCAGCAGTTCCTCGTTATTTGAGGTGGTTAGAACAACCCATTATATGGAGCAGAGAAGATCACCCTCCACGGGTTGATAATCTGGGTCAGTTAGCCTTGGTGGTAGCACCTCAGGTTGGTGGATATAAATTCACTAAGGTACTCATGGACGGAGGTAGCAACATCAATATCCTCTATTATGAGACCTTTCGACGCATGGGGTTGAATGATAAGAATTTGAGGACATCCAACACTGTTTTCCATGGAGTGGTTCCTGGTAAGTCGGCTTACCCAGTTGGCAAGATTGAACTGGAAGTGGCCTTTGGAGATGAATATGATTCCAGGGCTGAGAAATTGACGTTTGAAGTGGTCAAAATCAGGAGCCCATATCATGCTCTGTTTGGGCGGCCGGCTTATGCTAAGTTCATGGCACGGCCGTGTTACGTTTATTTGCAGCTCAAGATGCCGGGTCACAAGGGCACCATCACTGTGCGTGGGAGTCGACGCGGCTTATGCTGAGTCGGCCTGTGCAGCGGAAGAGCTCAAATTTTATCAAGACAACGTTGACCCGGCAGATATGACCTCCCTGAAGAAGCCAACTATAGAGCATGACCCAGCGTTGAAGTTCAAATTGGCCACTGAGATGAAGCTTGTTGACTTTACCCCAGGTGACTCCTCTAAGCAATTCAGCATCAGTAACAATTTGGATCCTAAATAGGAAAGCGCGCTCATCGAGTTCATCCGTGAGAACCGGGACATCTTTGCATGGAAACCTTCTGACATGTTGGGTGTACCGAGGGAACTCGTTGAGCACACTCTCAATATTGATCTGAAGTATAAGCCGGTCAGGCAGTTTCATCGATGGTTTAACGAAGAAAGACGGAAAGCTATTGGAGAGGAAATTGCACGGCTCTTAGCGGTCGGGTTCATTGTTGAAGTTTTTCACCCGGAGTGGTTGGCTAACCCGGTGCTTGTGCTTAAAAAGAACGGCACCTGGCGGATGTGTGTGGATTACACGGACTTAAACAAGGCTTGTTCGGCTGATCCCTTTGCTCTCCCCCGTATTGATCAAATCATTGATGCTACGGCGGGTTGTGAACATTTGAGCTTCTTGGATGCTTACTCTGGTTATCATCAGATCAAAATGGCAGTTAAGGACCAGGAGAAGACGACTTTCATCACTCCGTTTGGAGCCTTCTTTTATGTATCTATGCTATTTGGGCTCAAGAGTGCTCAGGCGACTTATCAGCGATGTGTGCAGAACTGTCTACACGATCAAATCGGGCGTAATGTTCATGCTTATGTAGATGACATCATGGTGAAGTCCAGAGAGAAGGAAACCTTGATATCTGACTTGAAAGAGACCTTTGATAATCTCCGGGTTTATAAGATGATGCTTAACCCGGCCAAGTGTGTGTTTGGTGTACCTGCAGGCAAGCTCTTGGGGTTTATGGTCTCAAACAGAGGCGTTGAAGCTAATCCGGAGAAGATCAAGGCGTTGAAGCTAAACCGGCGTGCATCAATGATGTTCAGCGACTGGCGGGTCGTGTTGCTGCTTTAAGCCGGTTCATAAGCTGGTTGGGCGAGAAGGCCCTACCACTGTATCAGATGATGAAGAAAACAGACACCTTTGTCTGGAGTGATGCTGCTAATGCTGCCTTTGAAGATTTGAAGAGACAGTTGTCAGAGCCACCAGTTCTTGCGGTTCCCATTTATAAGGAGTCGCTGCTGTTATATGTGGCTGCTAACTCACGAGCCGTTAGTGTTGCCATTGTGGTAGAGCGTAAGGAAGCTGGCAAGGAGCATCCGGTTCAACGGCCGGTTTACTACATCAGTGAGGTGCTCATTGAGTCTAAACAAAGGTATCCACATTGGCAGAAACTTGTTACGGAGTGTTTATGGCAAACCGGAAGTTGAAGCAGTACTTCCAAATTCATCCTATAACTGTGGTAAGTTCTGCCCCCTTGGGAGACATCATCCAGAATAGGGAAGCCACAGGACGAGTCGCCAAGTGGGCTATTGAGCTTGGGCCTTATGGTTTGAAATATATGCCACGTACTGCTATCAAGTCACAAGCCTTGGTGGATTTTATCAATGATTGGACAGAGTTGCAGGCACCTGAGGAGAAGCCAGATAACACGTATTGGACTATTCACTTTGACGGGTCCAGGCAGTTAGAAGGCTCGGGGGCTGGAGTTGTTTTAACTTCCCCTCGAGGTGACAAATTTTGTTATGTGCTCCGGCTTATGTTTCCTTGTACTAACAATGCAGCTGAGTACGAGGCCTTACTCCATGGTCTCCGGATGGCTAAGGAGATGAACTTAAGCCGGGTAAGGTGCTTGGGCGATTTAGATCTCATGGCCCAACAGGTATCGGGCAAGTGGGACTCCAAGGATTCTCTCATGGCGGCTTATTGTCGTGAAGTAGATGCTGTGGCTGGGCACTTCAAGGGCTATCAAGTGGAGCACATTGACCGAAGGAAGAATGAGGCGGCTGATGCTTTAAGCCGGCTGGGATCTCAACGTAAGCCGGTGCCGCCTAACATCTTTCTTGACGTTTTGCATAACCCTTCTGTCAAGGTGCCTACATAGGAAGAACTAGCAGTGCCAGACCCGGAGGCACAGCTGGTGGCAGCTCTTCACGTCATCCCGGATTGGACAGTACCATATTTGGCCTATGTTGGGGATATAACTATTTGTGTAAGCCGCCCAGGAGGGGCCGGGTTACGCAAAGAAGATTCACCAGAAGGAAGCCCAAGACCAAGCATGAAGATGGCGGTTCAGTAAAGGGTCTAAGGCCCACAGGCGACTTAAGGCCCGTCGTAGTAAACCGCCACAATGGCATGACTTGTATCATAAGGTAGATTTAACTAGTCACCGAGCCGGACACTATTTATAAGCCGGCCGGGACTCTGTAAGCCGCAGGGCGTCAACCCGTGTATATAAGGGCACGACCTGCTGGCGGTTTAGGGCAAAAACAACTCATCGAGAGCCGGGCATAGCGTATCTCGCTCCCTGGTCATCGAAACATCAATACCAACCCAACTAGACGTAGGCCTTACCTTCACCGTAAGGGGCCGAACTAGTATAAACCTCTCGTATCCTTGTCCCAATTAACCCCTTCAAGCTTCCTAGTTGCGACGGCTCCACAACTAAGTCCTTTCACGAGGACATCTAACGTGACAATTCCACGACACCCGGCCTCTTCTCCGACACGGCGGCCCATCACGGCCGTTGTTCGCGCCTCTGCCTGCCTGTCTCTCTATGCCGGTAGTAGCCACCCTGCTCCGACCGGGACTCCTGTATCACCTCCCGCCTCCGCCGTGTATGTACTGCCGTGTTTGCAAGACATTGTGTTCGCCGCTTTGGGCTTGGCCGATCAGGTGTCGTTGTTGCGTTCACCGCTCGGGCATCGTTGCTCGAGCGCCGGCGTTGTGTTGGCATCCCGCACGTTGCCGCCAACGTAGTCGTCCGCATGTCGTCCTACGCCATTTGTCGTCGTTGGCTTCAGCTTGGACTGGACCACCACCCCGCCTCCACCAAGCGACGCACTGACCTCGCGCACGATCGGATGGATCACCCGCCCGCCACTGCGATCCGCCTCATCTACTCGTGCGACCGACCTATCCACTCAGTTGTGCGCGCCTCCGCAGGTCCCATGAAGACCATCCCAAATATAGTGCACCCCTACAGCGACCAAGCATCGGGCTCTGCTACGTCACCCCTTCGGGCCGCAGCGCTGCCGCCCCGTGCTTCTCCCCGTGAATGCATTGACCCGCGTGCTGCCGCTACATCGCCCCTTTGGTCCGTAGTGTCACCTCCCGAGGCCGTCCTATCCAGGTCGTCCCTGTTGTGCTAACGCTTCACTGCTGCGTCGCCCCTTCGGGCCGTAGCGCCGCGGCCCGTGGTCACCGTGTTGGGGAACGTAGTAATTTCAAAAAAATTCCTATGCACACGCAAGATCATGGTGATGCATAGCAACGAGAGGGGAGAGTGTGTCCACGTACACTCATAGATCGAAAGCGGAAGTGTTAGCACAACACGGTTGATATAGTCATACGTCTTCATGATCCGACCGATCAAGTACCGAACACACGGCACCTCCGAGTTCAACACACGTTCAGCTCGATGACGTCCCTCGAACTCCGATCCAACCGGGCTTTGAGGTAGAGCTCCGTTAACACGACGGCATGGTGACGATGCTGGGTCCCCTCCTGGGATCCCACCTCGGTGTCGTCAGCACCACGAGGGGTGGAGGCGGTCGGAATGGAATCCACGTCCGACGGAGCCAAGGACCCGCTCGATGAAGCGGGAAGATCATCATCGGCCGGACTGCAGGCAGTATGCGGCATTAGAAGGACACTATGTGACACAAAAGATAAATTATGAATCATTCAGGAATCCGGATACTTACGATATTGCCGGAGGCCTGGCCCTTGAGGGCCACTCTTCGTCGCCAACGTTGGCGTTGGCGGAGCTGTCCGGGGGAATAGTCCTTCCCCTCTTGGACCCTTCGCCCTCCCCAGTTGGGGAGGCCTTCCTCTTCCTCTCTCCCTCCTCTGGGAGAGAGTCCTCTTTCTCCTCCTCATCTTCGGGGGAGGAGTCCGCCTCGGAGCCATCGGACGACGAGTCTGATATCACCTGGCGCCGGGAACTTCTTCGGGTTCCCGTGGCCTTCTTCTTGGCCTTCTGCTCCGGCACCACATAAAGTGCCGGGACTAGCAGCCTCGTTAAACAGGCGTCCACTGGGTCTTCGGGAAGGGGAGCCGGACAGTCTACCTGTCCGGACGTCCTCTACCAGTCCTGTTAAAGGCATTGGGAGTTTTAGATCCCACAATAGAGTCAAACTATGAAAGAAAATAAGTGTCCCATAGAGGATAACAAAGCTTACCTCACCGGCCGGGCACTTGGTGCTGAATCCGTGATCTTCAGTCGCGGATGCGGGGGCTTCTCTGCCCTTGAACAGCACCCTCCAGACGGCTTCGTACGTTGTGTCAAAGAGCCCGCTCAGAGTCCGTTGCTATGCCCGATCGAACTCCCACAAATTGAAGGCCCGCTGTTGGCAGGGGAGAATCCGGCGGACGAGCATGACCTGGATCACATTGACAAGCCTAAGCTTCTTGTTCACCAAGGTCTGGAGGCAGGACTGGAGTCCTGCCAGCTCCTCCGAACTGCCCCATAGAAGCCCTTCTCTTTCCAGGAGGTGAGCTGCATGGGAATGCCAGATCTGAATTCGGGGGCCGCTGCCCATTTAGGGTCACGCGGCTCGGTGATGTAGAACCACCCTGATTGCTATCCCTTGATGGACTCCACGAAAGCCCCCTCGAGCCAGGTGACGTTGGGCATTTTGCCCACCATGGCGCCTCCGCATTCCGCTTGGACGCCCTTCACTACCTTTGGCTTGACATTGAAGGTCTTGAGCCACAAGCCGAAGTGGGGCTGGATGCAGAGGAAGGCCTCGCACACGACGATAAACGCCGAGATGTTGTGGATGAAGTTTGGCACCAGATCGTGGAAGTCCAGGCCGTAGTAGAACATGAGCCCCCGGACGAAGGGATGAAGTGGGAAGCCCAGTCCACGGAGGAAGTGGGGAAGGAATACGACCCTCTCATGGGGCCTGGGGGTGGGGATGAGCTGCCCCTCGTCGGGCAGCCGATGCGCGATGTCGTTGGAGAGGTATCCGGCGTCGCGCAGCTTTTCGATGTGCCCCTCTGTGACGGAGGAGGCCAACCACTTGCCTCCCGCTCTGGACATGGTTGAAGAAGGTTGAGGCGAGATGTGCGAACTTGGGCGTTGGAGCTCGAGTGCGCGGAGATGGATAAGCAAAGGAGGAAGAAGGCGTAGGTAAAAAAGGTGGATCCTTATCCCCTTATATATGGGCGGACGAAGACTATGCGTCCCCACCAGCCTGGTAAAACTCGCTTATCTCCCAAGCGCCACCATCAATGGCGCGGTTGGGTTACCCATGTCCGTATTGATGGGAATCCCGGAATAAGGGGAACACGATCTCTGCTTCGACAAGATGTGCCAAGGAAACCGCTTCGCTAAACGCGCTGAGGTGGTATAATAAAAAACGATTCAAGTAAAGGCTTGGTAGTGGCGTGACGTCATGCCACAAAATACGTCAGCAGATTGAACTTGTGTACATATTATTCTCTCTACGGTGGAATGTGGAATTTATTTTGCAGAGCCGGACACTATCCTGGTGTTCACAATCTTCTATGAGTTATTCAGAGGAGGAACCCGCCTTGCAATGCCGAACATTATGCGTGCCGGACTCATCATCATTGAAGCCTGGTTCAGGGGCTACTGAGGGAGTCCTGGACTAGGGGGTGTCTGGATAGCCGGACTATCATCATCGGCCGGACTCCAAGACTACGAAGATACAAGATTGAAGACTTCGTCCCATGTCCGGATGGGACTTTCCTTGGCGTGGAAGGCAAGCTTGGCGATACGGATATGTAGATCTCCTACCATTGTAACCGACTCTGTGTAACCCTAGCCCTCTCTGGTGTCTATATAAACCGGAGGGTTTTAGTCCGTAGGACGAACACAACAACCATTACAACAATCATACCATAGGCTAGCTTCTAGGGTTTAGCCTCCTTGATCTCATGGTAGATCCACTCTTGTACTACCCATATCATCAATATCAATCAAGCAGGAGTAGGGTTTTACCTCCATCGAGAGGGCCCGAACCTGGGTAAAAACATTGTGTCCCTTGTCTCCTGTTACCATCCGCCTAGACGCACAGTTCGGGACCCCCTACCCGAGATCCGCCGGTTTTCACACCGACAGCTAGGGCTACACAGAGTCGGTTACAATGGTAGGAGATCTACATGTCCGTATCGCCAAGCTTGCCTTCCACGCCAAGGAAAGTCCCATCCGGACACGGGACGAAGTCTTCAATCTTGTATCTTCATAGTCTTGGAGTCCGGCTGACGATGATAGTCCGGCTGTCCGGACACCCCCTAGTCCAGGACTCCCTCAGTAGCCCCTGAACCAGGCTTCAATGACGATGAGTCCTGTGTGCATAATGTTTGGCATTGCAAGGCGGGTTCCTCCTCCGAATAACTCATAAAAGATTGTGAACACCAGGATAGTGTCCGGCTCTGCAAAATAAATTCCACATTCCACCATAGAGAGAATAATATGTACACAAGTTCAATTTGCTGGCGTATTTTGTGGCATGACGTCACGCCACTACCAAGCCTTTACTGGAATCATTTTTTATTATACCACCTCAGTGCGTTTAGCGAAGCGGTTTCCTTGGCACGTCTTGTTCTAGCAGAGATCGTGTCCCCCTTATCCCGGGATTCCCATCAATACGGACGTGGGTAACCCAACCGTGCCCGTCGCTACGCCTCCTCTATCGGAGGCGAGTCCCGAACGGTCATGGGGACGGCTCTTGGTATTCTTCCTCTTTATAACGGGACCAAGGCTTCGTTTCTTCTCTTCAACCTTCAATCGAATGTACTCCTCGCCCCGAGTTCCAACACCCAGAGCCCTAGATTCGAGCACTTCGGACCTTCAACAATGTCCGGCTCTGACCTACAGGGCTGGTGGATGCCCTCCTCCATCACGGAGGAGGACTTGCTAAAGCTGCAAGAGGCCAAGTACCTGTCTTACGAGATTTCGCACAGGTTGCCCGCCAAGGGGCAAGTCATCCCCACCCCCGAGCCCGACGAGTACGTCGTGTTTGTGTCCCACCTCCGTCGGGGCTTAGGCTTCCCGATGGATCCTTTTGTGAGAGGGCTCATGTTTTACTATGGGTTGGAATTCCACGACTTGGCTCTAGAGTCCATCCTCCATATTTCTTCATTCACCGTCGTCTGTGAAGCCTTCCTCCGCATTACCCCTCACTTCGGCCTGTGGCTGAAGACCTTCAATATGGAGCCAAAGATGATCGGGGGGCGTCAAGCAGAGTGCGGCGGGGTGGCCGTAAGCAGGAGGGCCGATGCCCCGTGGCCCGAGGGCTCCTTCCAAGAGGAGCTCGGCCTGTGGCAACAGGAGTCGTTTTATATTACCGCTCCCAGGGGCAGCAGGCAAAAGCCGCCGCCCGTATTCCACTCGGGACCTCCACGACGGTTGATGTCATGGGTCAACCAAGGGCTCAGCTGGGGGCCGTCAAAGGACGTGCCCCTATTGCAGGGCCGAATTCGAGATCTCCAAGCGAGGGAGATCGATCTGGTCGTGGTGATGCAGGTTATGCTGATTAGGCGTCTCCTGCCCTGCAAACGCCATCCTCTCCGGCTATGGGAATTTAATCCGGAGGGACCACGGATTCTCCAACACTTCATGGGTACGTCACCCGTGGAGATGTACAAATTGTTCTTCGGATCATGAGAGGTGTGTCCGGAATTGACCGAGGACGCCGGCCTAAGCTGCAATCGCCCGGATACACAAGTAAGTAGCTCTGTTGTTCGGACATACCATTTGTTTGCCTTTCTACAATTCTCCTTTTAAACCATTGTCCTTTAACAGGAGTGGATAGCGGAGGCAGAGCTAATACGGTATCCAGCGCCCCTCCCAGAGACCGCGCCGGATCCCGTGCTGGTCAGGATGCTTGAGGTTGCGCCTTCAGAAGAAGGCGAAGGGGGAAGCCAAGGAGCTACCGCCTCGCCCAAGGAGGCTTTTGAGGAAGGGGAGATCGAGAATCCCTCCCTCCAAGGGGAGAAGAGGACTGCTTCCAAAGACCCGGAGGCCAAAGCCCCTAAGTGGGGGAAGAAATCTTCACCAGAGGGTCCTGCATCCGGGGAGACCCCGGCCGCACAGTCTCCCCTAAAGAATCAGCCCTCCAGCGAGCCGTAAGTACAAAAAGGGGAGTTTTGTAATAAGGAACATCCCTATTTGTGCTTCTGAGGATAACTTAAGTTTTTACCTTGTAGTTCGGATCTCCGTCCTTCGCAGATGAGCTCGTCTTCGGGGGACCTTCATCCGGAGATGGTGGAGAGCGAGACGCCTCCGTCCGCTGCACCGTCGGATAAGGCGGACGAGCCTGAAGTGTCGTCACGGAGGGTATCCCCGAGTCCGGCAGGGCCGAGTAGTCCGGCACCTGGTGTTCGGCCGGGGGAGCTGAAGGATCTGCTTGAGAGGGCGTCTATATCCGAAGATCACCATGCATTGATGAGTATGGTGATTGGAAGGATTTCATCCGCCGAAGGCGGATTGCGTAATGCCGTCAGGAGTTTGCTGGCGGGGTTTGAGGTACGTAAAAATGACACACCTTTTGATAGTTTTACACATAAAGTGCGCCCTGTATGAATAGTATCCCCTGAGACTCAGTAGGTTGTCAAAAGCGACAGCGTGCCGAGGATCAAAATCGCAGGTATTAATTTTCGCCTTTCCTATGCAAGTGGCGGATAGTCTGGGGGCCAGCCGGAATGATAGAGTTGCTGAACTGAAGCGGCAACTCGACGTTGCGGATGCGGACATGGCGCTAGTCCACAGGCGACTTGACGAGTCGCAAGGTAAGTTGTTTTTTCTGTGGTCACCTAGTAAGGGAGCCGAAGCCCACCCCTTACAATATGTGTGCTTGACGCAGATGGTGCCACTGCTGTGGAGAGCCTTCGGGCAGAACTTGCTCAAGCCAAGGAGCAAGCCAGAAGGAGTGATGCGGCTGCCTCGAGGGCGGCCGAGGAGTTGGAAGCCGAAAGGGCTGCACACTGCCGAAGCAGGGAAGAGATGGCCGAAATGGCCGTGAAGTTAAAAGATGCTACCGACCGCAATGAGGTTCTTGAAAAGGAGCGCCTAGCGGAGCGAGAAGACCTGGGGAAGGCCACCGCCAAAGCCAAGGATGCTCGTTCTGCAATGCGGACTATAAAGGAGGAGCTGCGCCAGGTCGGAGATATTGTGGCTGGCAAGCCTTTTCTGCTACGCCGAAGGTTTACGGATCCAAAGTATGCTCAGCCTGGCCAGCTGTGGGGTCCGGAGGATCCTTATATGGACTTAGCGGCGAGTGCGGCGGATGCCGTTATGCACTTCCGAAGTCAGAAGGATCACAAGACGGAAGAGCTGTTTTGGTCTCAATTCCATAGTCCGGAGCGTTCACTTCTGCTGACCGATCGGTTGGCCGAGTGGGCTGAGCTGAATAGGTTGTCCGGACTTGCCATGACGGATATCGCGACTCATGTCGGGCCGGATAGGCCCAAGCCGAAGAGTTATTTTGGCTTATTGCAGCAATTTCTTGGGGCAGTGCCGCATATCAAAGCGATGAAGCGGTCGGCCTGCATAGAGGGTGCACGGATGGCCCTTGCCCGTGTGAAGACACATTGGACAGAGATGGATGCCACCGTTGTTGCGACCCAAGGTTCGGACGAGAGCCGGTTACCCGCCAAGCACTATTTTGGGGAAGTTCTGCGTGGTGCTCGTGTAATAGAGTCGCAGTGCTAAAAAAATGTCACGTTCAAATGAGCGTTTTCATTTGTAAAACAATGTTTATGATGTAGGCTCTTTTTGTACTTGTGCATTCAAGTATTGAAATATCTCCTGTGCAGCCGTTTATGTATACGTGTGTATAACCTGAAAGATGGCAGTCGTCGGCTTCAGCCCCCACGCACAAGGTGCGGGGGTGTTCGCAAAAATAGCGCATTTTCACACTTAATCCGACGTCTCGGTCCTGTGAAGGAGGTGGTAGCATAGCAAACGAGGCAACCGGACTATAGTGCTTTATCACTTTCACTTAGACATAGGAGTTTGAGGGTGGGGCTACGATATAGCCCCTAGGGGCACCGCGCTCTCCGAATTCGGGGTGCGTATGTGCCTGACCGGGAAACGGTCCTTCGTCAAAGCGGAGGAATTCTAAACATTCCGGTAGTCGATCGAGTGGTTGACCAGTCTCTCGCTGTATCATGACAGTCAGTTTTCGGCTTTCTCTACTAAGGTGCTCGCCCAGCCGAACCGGGGCACAATCACAGTAGTTCTCCTAGTGCCGCGTTAGCCGATGATACAGAACATAAGGCAGCAAAACACAGGAGCCGGGCAAACCCAACATTTGACCAAAGACATGATTCGGAGCTGATGCATATAAGGCCTAACTCGAGACGCTGAACACTCCCTAAGGTGTTCGGTCTTTATAATAACGGGCAGAACAATGCCCTAAGCCCCTAGTGTCCAGGTACGGGCAAGGTCCTCTGGCGCGGCCAATGCCAAAACGCCAGTCTCCTCTCTGGTTATAATGAGAAACCAGGGGATTATAGCAACAAGAGACAGTAAAAAAGGTTTACGCAGGGTCTTAATCTCAAAAAAAATCCTTGCAATGGGTCCCTACTGCACGTCTGCGCCTGTGTCTCCGTTGTGCCGTATCCTGGACGGGTGTGCACGTTGTTCATCTGTAAAAAGAGAGGAACATAGTTTGGAAGGAAATCGTGTGAAAAGTGCATAAAAAATTGAAATATTAATAAATGAATAAAGCTGAGCCTATATTAGCTCGTTATTGCTTATATGCACAGCTCCTTGTGAAGGGGTGTGCGGCTAGGGAGCCCCTAGCTTATTTATGCCGGACTCGTCTAGCCGTGTCCAGGGTCTTGAACGACCTTTTAATGAAATGATGCCGCGTGGAGCGGGCATTTTAAGCGTAAGAGACGCGTAATGTGGTATTGCGTTAAAGCGGACAAAAGCTTCGCGTCCCAATAGTGCTTGATAGCTACTTTTGAATGGGGCGACATGAAAGATTAGCTTTTCGCGTCGGAAGTTGTCAGGTGGCCCGAACACAACTTCTAGTAATAAGGAGCCTGTGCACTTGGCGTAAGGGCCTGGCGTCACTCCTTTAAAGGAAGTGCGGCTATGTCGAATTTTAGTGAGGTCTATCCCCAACTTGCAGATTGTGTCCGGATATAGCAGGTTTAAATCGCTGCCGCCGTCCATCAGGACTTGTGTAAATTGTAGTCCGTCGATTATAGGATCCAATATCAGAGCAGTCCATCCTGCGTTTCGAGTGCTTCTGGAATAATCCAGGTGGTCGAAAGTGATTGGTTTTGACATCCAATCTCGTGGTTCCGCTGGGGTAGACCGTGCGACACCTACTTTAGTGGGTGCCGCATTGTTTTTCCGTACTATCACATGAAGTGAGTTTACTGTTTTGACTTCTTGTGGAAAAGTCTTTTGTTTTCCGGTGCTCTGCTGGTGGGTTCGTCATCATCCTCGCTTGGCGCGTCGAGCCCCTTGTGTTCGGCGTTGAGTCGGCCAAACTATTTGAAAACCCAACAATCTCGGTGGGTGTGGTTTGCAGGCCTTCCGGATGTACTGTGGATTTGACATATCCGATCCAAAATTTTGTTTAAGTTGGATAGCTCGTCACTTTTGTCCTTAAAAGGCAGTGTTTTGTTGTTCGGCCACGAGCTATTGAATCCGGTGTTGACCGCCGTGTTCTTTGGGCTTTTTTCTTTATTTCGGCGCTGATCCTTTCTGCGTCGTGATTTTCCGTTTCCATCTCTGATCTCGGATGTACTCGGGTCGCTGGT
This sequence comes from Triticum timopheevii, assembly GCA_963921465.1. NCBI lineage: Eukaryota > Viridiplantae > Streptophyta > Magnoliopsida > Poales > Poaceae > Triticum > Triticum timopheevii. Next base: position 356,389,789 of record OY997264.1, read on the forward strand.
GCTGCGTCTTGCTAGCCAGCTGTCTTCCCCCGCGCAAAAGCGGGTCATGAGGCTTGTTAGCGTGGCCATTGTTCTCGGCTTCTCTTGGCCGAGGTGTCTGGCAAGCCATTCATCTCGGACATTATGTTTAAAAGCTGCTAAGGCTTCGGCGTCCGGACAGTCGACTATTTGGTTCTTTTTGGTAAGGAACCTATTCCAGAATTTGCACGCTGACTCTCCGGGCTGTTGAGTTATGTGACTTAAATCGTCTGCATCCAGAGGGCGGACATAAGTCCCTTGAAAGTTTGCTCTAAACGCGTCCTCGAGCTCTTCCCAGCGTCCAATAGTGTTTTCTGGGAGGCTTTTGAGCCAGTGCCGGGCTGGCCCTTTGATCTTGAGGGGTAGATATTTTATGGCGTGGAGATCATCTCCTCTAGCCATGTGTATGTGGAGGATGTAATCCTCAATCCAGACTCCAGGGTCTGTTGTTCTGTCGTATGCCTCTATGTTTACGGGTTTGAACCCCGCTGGAAATTCATGATCCAGCACCTCATTGGTGAAACATAGTGGGTGTGCGGCGCCCCTGTATTTGGGTGTGCCGTTGTCTTAGAACACTTGGCGTGTTGTGTTGCTTCCTGGGGCCCTCTTTTTTGGCCCATAAATGGACCTGGCCGGGCCATCTGTTTTCCGAAGATCATGAGTCGGCTTGTGTGCGGCGCCGCTTGTCTCTTTTGGCCTGTCATCTGGCCGTCTATCCGGCCAGACGGCCTCTTTGTTTTTTGACTGTGGGGGCTCTATGGCTTCCTCGTCAAATTCTGGCAGCAGCTTGCGCTTCGGGTAGCTCTTTGTTTGGTGGCCATTGCCATATTTGTCTGCGGTCTTGAGTACTTTGCTCCACCTCATTCTGAGTATGTCTTCCGCTGTTTTGAGGTTCCTCTTTTCCTTCTTCAGGCTTCTTGCAGTGGCGAGAAGTATTTTGTGAGTGTCCTTATGCTCCAGTGGTGTGTCCGGCGTGAGATCGTCTGGACTGTTGTTTTCGCCGGGCATAGATTGATTATCCGATTCATCCTGTTCGGATGGTTGCTTGATTGCATGTTCGTCGCCCACTGATTTGCCCTGCTCTATTGCTGGGTCCTTAGGAGTGCTGTTGTTGTCGAGGCGGGACTTAGGGCGGCGCCTACGTCGCCGTTTTGGTTGTTTTTTGGCGGAATTATCCTTTGCCGCTTCCCGTTGTTCCTTGTTATCGCTTCCTTTTGGGGTGTCCACCATATATACACCATGGGTTGGGGTGGCCTTCCACTGCTCGGTGAGCGCTGGTTCTTGATCGTCTCCGGCATCGTCGTCCATACCGTCGATGTCTTCGGAGTCGTAGTCTAGCATGTCGGTTAGATCGTCGACAGTGGCTACAAAGTGGGTGGTGGGTGGGCTTTGAATTTCTTCGTTGTCCGCAGCCCAACCATCCTGGCCGCAGTCCGGCCAGGGACTTCCTGATAGCGAGAGATGTTTTAGCGAATTTAGGATGTCGCCAAAAGGTGAGTGCTGAAAGATGTCCGCAGCGGTGAACTCCATGATCGGCGCCCAATCGGATTCGATGGGGAGGGGCGCAGGAGGTTCGGAGTCCGGCAGGGAGTCCGGCTCCTCGGAGTCACGAGCTTTATAAGGGACAAGGTCAGTGTTTGGCTCCATCGCCGTGGAAGTTGCAGTTCCCGAGGTGGTGTCTAGCCACCCTTCCTCGATCTGCGTGGTCGGCTCCGGACTATGGGTCGGAGCGGATCCGTGTGCGGCCTCCAGGGTACTGTCCGGCGGCAGAGTTAGATCATGCCCATCGTGACAGTGCGGCACGCTTGGCTGTGGCTCGAATCCGTCAAAGATCAAGTCTCCGCGGATGTCAGCCGTGAAGTTTAGGCTTCCGAATCTAACGTGATGGCTAGGGGCGTAGCTTTCGATCTGCTCTAGATGGCCAAGTGAATTGGCCCGCAGTGTGAAGCCGCCGAATACGAAGATCTGTCTGGGGAGAAAAGTCTCACCCTGGACTGTGTCGTCGTTGATTGAAGAAGCCATCAAGCCTATCGGTGATGACACAGAGGAACTCTCAATGAAAGCACCAATGTCGGTGTCAAAACCGGCGGATCTCGGGTAGGGGGTCCCGAACTGTGCATCTAGGCGGATGGTAGCAGGAGACAAGGGACACGATGTTTTTACCTAGGTTTGGGCCCTCTCGATGGAGGTAAAACCCTACTCCTGCTTGATTGATATTGATGATATGGGTAGTACAAGAGTGGATCTACCACGAGATCAAGGAGGCTAAACCCTAGAAGCTAGACTATGGTATGATTGTTGTAATGGTTGTGTTCGTCCTACGGACTAAAACCCTCCGGTTTATATAGACAACGGAGAGGGCTAGGGTTACACAGAGTCGGTTACAATGGTAGGAGATCTACATATCTGTATCGCCAAGCTTTCCTTCCACGCCAAGGAAAGTCCCATCCGTACACGGGACGAAGTCTTCAATCTTGTATCTTCATAGTCTTGGAGTCCGGCTGACGATGATAGTCCGGCTGTCCGGACACCCCCTAGTCCAGGACTCCCTCACCAATATTCACATCTGTATGTGATTAACGCCCATAGGTCACATCATCATGTGACCAACCCCCGAAGGGTTTACTAGAGTCAATAATCTAGTTCATATGGCTATGTGATTAACACCCAAAGAGTACTAAGGTATGATCATGTTTTGCTCGTGAGAGAAGTTTAGTCAAGCGTCTGTCACATTCAGAGCCATATGTATTTTGCAAAAATATTCTATGTCTACAATGCTCTGTACGGAGCTACTCTAGCTAATTGCTTCCACTTTCAATATGTATCCAGATTGAGACTTAGAGTCATCTGGATCATTGTCAAATCTTGCATCGACGTAACCCTTTACGACGAACCTCTTGTCACCTCCATAATCGAGAAACATATCCTTATTCCACTAAGGATAATTTTGACCAATGTCCAGTGATCTACTCCTAGATCACCATTGTACTCCCTTGCCAAACCAGGGCATAGTATACAATAGGTATGGTCCATAGCATGGCATACTTTTATAGAACCTATGACTGAGGCATAGGGAATGACTTTCATTCTCTTTCTATTTTCTGCCGTGGTCGGGATTTGGTCTTACTCAATTTCATACCTTTGCAACACAGGCAAGAACTCTTTCTTTGACTGTTCCATTTTGAACTACTTCAAAATCTTGTCAAGGTATGTACTCATTGAAAATCTTATCAAGCGTCTTGATCTATCTCAATAGATCTTGATGCTCAATATGTAAGTAGCTTTACGGAGGTCTTTCTTTTAAAGAAATCCTTTCAAACACTTCTTTATGCTTTCCAGAAAAATTCTACATCATTTCTGATCAACAATATGTCACTCACATATACTTATCAGATATGCTACAGAGCTCCCACTCACTTTCTTGTAAATACGGGCTTCTCCAGAAGTCTGTATAAAACCATATGCTTTGATCACACTATCAAAGTGTTTATTCCAACTCCGAGAGGCTTGCACCAGTCCATAAATGGATCGCTAGAGCTTGCACAGTTTGTTAGCACCTTTCGGATCGACAAAACCTTCTAGTTGCATCATATACAACTCTTCTTCCAGAAATTCATTCAGGAATGCAGTTTTGACATCCATTTGCCAAATTTCATAATCATAAAATGCGGCAATTGCTAACATGATTCGGACAGACTTAAGCATCGCTACGGGTGAGAAGGTCTCATCGTAGTCAACCCCTTGAACTTGTCAAAAACCTTTCACAACAAGTCGAGCTTTGTATATAGTAACACTATTATCAATGTCCGTCTTCCTCTTGAAGATCCATTTATCTATGGCTTGCCGATCATCAGGCAAGTCCACCAAAGTGCACACTTTGTTCTCATACATGGATCCCATCTCAGATTTCATGGCCTCAAACCATTTCACGGAATCTAGGCTCATCATCACTTCCTCATAGTTTTTAGGTTTATCATGGTCTAGTAACATGACTTCCAGAATAGGATTACCGTACCACTCTTGTGCGGACTGTACTCTGGAAGACCTACGAGGTTCTGTAGTAACTTGATTTTAAGTTTCATGATCATCATCATTAGCTTCCTCACTAATTGGTGTAGGCATCACTAGAACTGATTTCAGTGATGAACTATTTTCCAATTCGGGAGAAGGTACTATTACCTCATCAAGTTCTACTTTTCTCCTACTCACTTCTTTCGAGAGAAACTCCTTCTGTCGAAAGGATCCATTCTTAGCAACGAATATTTTGCCTTCGGATATGTGATTAGAAGGTGTACCCAACAGTCTCCTTTGGGTATCCTATGAAGACGCATTTCTCCGATTTGGGTTCGAGCTTATCAGGTTGAAACGTTTTCACATAAACATCGCAACTCCAAACTTTAAGAAACGACAACTTAGGTTTATTGCTAAACCATAGTTCATACGGTGTTGTCTCAACGGATTTAGATGGTGCTCTATTTTAACGTGAATGCAGCTATCTCTAATGCATAACCCTAAAACGATATTGGTAAATCAGTAAGAGACATCATTGATCGCACCATATCAAATAAAGTGCGGTTATGACGTTCGGACACACCGTTACGCTATGGTGTTCCAGGTGGCATTAGTTTGTGAAAGTATTCCACATTATTTTAACTGAAGGCCAAACTCGTAACTCAAATATTCATCTCCACGATCGGATCGCAGAAACTTTATTTTTCTTGTTATGATGATTTTCCACTTCACTTTGAAATTCTTTGAACCTTTCAACTATTTCAGACTTATGTTTCATCAAGTAGATATACCCATATCTGCTCAAATCATCTGTGAAGGTCAGAAAATAACGATACCCGCCATGAGCCTTAATACTCATTGGTCTGCATACATCAGTATGTATTATTTCCAACAAGTCAGTAGCTCGTTCAATTGTTCCGGAGAACGGAGTTTTAGTCATCTTGCCCAAAAGGCATGGTTCGCAAGCATCAAATGATTCATAACCAAGTGATTCCGAAAATCCATCTTTATGGAGTTTCTTCATGCGCTTTACACCGATATGACCCAAACGGCAGTGCCACAAATAATTTGCACTATCTTTATTAATTTTGCATCTTTTGGCATCAATATTATGAATATGTGTATCACTACGATCGAGATCCAACAAACTATTTTCATTGGGTGTATGACCATTGAAGGTTTTATTCATGTAAACAGAACAACAATTATTCTCTGACTTTAAATGAATAACCGCATTGCAATAAATATGATCAAATCATATTCATGCTCAATGCAAATGCCAAATAACATTTATTTAGATTTAACACTAATCCTGAAAGTATAGGGAGTGTGTGATGATGATCATATCAATTTTGGAACTACTTCCAACACTCATCGTCAATTCGCCTCAACTAGTCTCTATTTATTATGTAACTCCTGTTTCGAGTTACTAATCTTAGCAACCGAACAAGTATCAAATACTCAGGGGCTACTATAAACACTAGTAAGGCACATATCAATAACCTGTATATCAAATATACCCTTTTTCACTTTGCCATCCTTCTTATCCACCAAATATTCAGGGCATTTCCGTTTCCAGTGACCATTTCCTTTGCAGTGTAAGCACTCAGTTTCAGGCTTTGGTCCAGCTTTGGGCTTCTTCGCGGGAGTCACAACTTGCTTGTCATTCTACTTGAAGTTCCCTTTCTTTCCCTTTGCCTTTTACTTGAAACTAGTGGTCTTGTCAATCATCAACACTTGATGCTCTTTCTTGATTTCTACCTTCGTTGATTTCAACATCGCGAAGAGCTCGGGAATCGTTTTCGTCATCCTTTGCATACTATAGTTCATCACGAAGTTCTACTAACTTGGTGATGGTGACTAGAGAACTCTGCCAATCACTATCTTATCTAGAAGATTAACTCCCACTTGATTCAAGCGATTGTAGTACCCAGACAATCTGAGCACATGCTTACTAGTTGAGCAATTCTCCTCCATCTTTTAGCTATAGAACTTGTTAGAGATTTCATATCTCTCAACTCGGGTATTTGCTTGAAATATTAAGTTCAACTCCTGGAACATCTCGTATGGCCCATGATGTTCAAAACGTCTTTGAAGTCCCAATTCTAAGCCGTTAAGCATGGTGCACTAAACTATCAAGTAGTCATCATATTGAGCTAGCCAAACGTTCAAAACGTCTGCATCTGCTCCTGCAATAGGTCTGTCACCTAGCGGTGCATCAAGGACATAATTCTTCTGTGCAGCAATGAGGACAATCCTCAGATCACAGATCCAATCTGCATCATTGCTACTAACATCTTTCAACACAGTTTTCTCTAGGAACATATCAAAATAAACAGATGAAAGCAACAATGCGAGCTATTGATCTACAACATAATTTACAAAATACTACCAGGACTAAGTTCATGATAAATTTAAGTTCAATTAATCATATTACTTAAGAACTCCCACTTAGATAGACATCTCTCTAATCATCTAAGTGATCATGTGATCCAAATCAACTAAACCATAACTGATCATCACGTGAAATGGAGTAGTTTTCAATGGTGAACATCACTATGTTGATCATATCTACTATATGATTCACGCTCGACCTTTCGGTCTCAGTGTTCCGAGGCCATATCTGCATATGCTAGGCTCATCAAGTTTAACCTGAGTATTCTGCATGTGCAAAACTGGCTTGCACCCGTTGTAGATGGACGTAGAGCTTATCACCCAATCATCACATGGTGTCTGGGCACAACGAACTTTGCCAACAGTGCATACTCAGGGAGAACACTTTTATCTTGAAATTTAGTGAGAGATCATCTTATAATGCTACCATCAATCAAAGTAAGATAAGATGCACAAAAGATAAACATCACATGCAATCAATATAAGTGATATGATATGGCCATCATCATCTTGTGCTTGTGATCTCCATCTCCAAAGCACCATCATGATCACCATCGTCACCGGTGCGACACCTTGATCTCCATCGTAGCATCGTTGTCGTCTCGCCAACTATTGCTTCTACGACTATCGCTACCGCTTAGTGATAAAGTAAAGCAATTACAGGGCGATTGCATTGCATACAATAAAGCGACAATCATATGGCTCCTACCAGTTGCCGATAACTCGGTTACAAAACATGATAATCTCATACAATAAAATATAGCATCATGCCTTGACCATATCACATCACAACATGCCCTGCAAAAACAAGTTTGACGTCCTCTACTTTGTTGTTGCAAGTTTTACGTGGCTGCTACGGGCTGAGCAAGAACCGTTCTTACCTACGCATCAAAACCACAACGATAGTTCATCAAGTTAGTGTTGTTTTAACCTTCTCAAGGACCGGGCGTAGTCACACTCAGTTCAACTAAAGTTGGAGAAACTGACACCCGCCAGCCACCTGTGTGCAAAGCACGTCGTTAGAACCAGTCTCGCGTAAGCGTACGCGTAATGTCGGTCTGGGCCGCTTCATCCAACAATACCGCCAAACCAAAGTATGACATGCTGGTAAGCAGTATGACTTGTATCGCCCACAACTCACTTGTGTTCTACTTGTGCATATAACATATACGCATAAAACCAGGCTCTGATGCCACTGTTGGGGAACGTAGTAATTTCAAAAAAATTCCTACGCACATGCAAGATCATGGTGATGCATTGCAACGAGAGGGGAGTGTGTGTCCACGTACCCTCGTAGACCGAAAGCGTAAGCGTTAGCACAACGCAGTTGATGTAGTCGTACGTCTTCATGATCCGACCGATCAAGTACCGAACGCACGACACCTCCGAGTTCAGCACACGTTCAGCTCGATGACATTCCTCGAGCTACGATCCAGCCGAGCTGTGAGGGAGAGTTCCGTCAGCACGATGGTGTGGTGACGATGATGATGTTCTACTGATGCAGGGCTTCTCCTAAGCACCGCTACAATATTATCGAGGTGGATTATGGTGGAGGGGGGCACCGCACACGGCTAAGAGATCCAAGGGATCAATTTTTGTGTCTAGAGGTGCCCCCTGCCCCGTATATAAAGGAGCAAGGGGGGAGGCTGGCCAGCCTTGGGGTGTACCAAGGAGGGGAGGAGTCCTCCTCCTAGTAGGAGTAGGACTCCCCTCTTTCCTAGTCCAACTAGGAAAAGGAAGGGAGGCGCGCCCCCCTCCCTAGTCCAATTCGGACCCCCTATAGGGAGGGGACGCAACTGCCCCTTGTGGTCTGCCTTCCCTCTTCCCTATGGCCCATGTAGGCCCAATAGTCCCCCCGGGGTTTCCTATAACCCCCCGGCACTCCGATAAATACCCGAATCACTCGGAACCTTTCCGATGTCCCAATATAGTCGTCCAATATATCGATCTTTATGTCTCGACCATTTCGAGACTCCCCGTCATGTCCCCGATCTCATCCGGGACTCCGAACTACCTTCGGTACATCAAAACACATAAACTCATAATATAACCATCATCGAACTTTAAGCGTGCGGACCCTACGGGTTCGAGAACTATGTAGACATGACCGAGACACATCTCCGGTCAATAACCAATAGCGGAACCTGGATGCTCATATTGGCTCCCACATATTCTACGAAGATCTTTATCGGTCAAACCGCATAACAACATACGTTGTTCCCTTTGTCATCGGTATGTTACTTGCCCGAGATTCGATTGTCGGTATCTCAATACCTAGTTCAATCTCGTTACCGGCAAGTCTCTTTACTCATTCCGTAATACATCATCATATAACTAACTCATTAATTACAATGCTTGCAAGGCTTATAGTGATGTGCATTACCGAGTGGGCCCAGAGATACCTCTTTGACAATCGGAGTGACAAATCCTAATCTCGGAGTACGCCAACCCAACAAGTACCTTCGCAAACACCTGTAGAGCACCTTTATAATCACCCTGTTACTTTTGTGATGTTTGGTAGCACACAAAGTGTTCCTCCGGTAAACGGGAGTTGCATAAGCTCATAGTTATAGGAACATGTATAAGTCATGAAGAAAGCAATAGCAACATACTAAACGATCAAGTACTAAGCTAATAGAATGGGTCAAGTCAATCACATCATTCTCCTAATGATGTGATCCCGTTAATCAAATGCCAACTCATGTCTATGGTTAGGAAACTTAATCATCTTTGATTAACGAGCAAGTCAAGTAGAGGCATACTAGTGACACTATGTTTGTCTATGTATTCACACATGTATTATGTTTCCAGTTAATACAATTCTAGCATGAATAAATAAACATTTATCATGAAATAAGGAAATAAATAATAACTTTATAATTGTCTCTAGGGCATATTTCCTTCACACCGCCGCTGCCCCGAGGTCTTTCCGCCATCGCCTCGACCCGCCTACTACCGCCACGTTACCCATTGGGGCCATAGCCCCACGGCCTGCCGTCTACTCCACTGTCCCCGTGCGTTGACTTCCTGTGGTATGCGTCATGCCGCCTCCCTTAGCGCCGGAACGCTACCGTCCGTGCCGGCCTTCATCATGCTGTTGGGTTCTTCGTCTACTTCGAGCATTGCCCCGCACTCCTAACTGTAGCCGCCACCGCCGTCAGGCCGCCGCCGCCGCTCTTTTTCTGCCATCGTTGCTGCTACCCCATTAGCTGCGGCCGCCGCACATCCACCCCCTTCGTCTTTGTCGAGCACCATCTCTCGCCAGTGTCGCCATCATCTTGCCCAACAACTTCATCTACTCCTACCATCGTTGTTGACATCGGCCCCACGCCGATTGGCTCCACAACTGTTGTCGTCGAATCTCATTCTCTGCTGGCCCCTCTAACTCCTCGACATGGTGTACAGATCGCGCACGTCCCTCGTTTACGCATGCCCGGTGCTGGCAACATCGATGCATGCCTTTGGCCACGACGTGTCCCCGGGCCTGGCAAGCCTGGTGCGGTGCTTTGTCAATTTCGTCTTCATTCGTCTACACATGCCTCGTGCTAGTAACACCGACGCGTGCCTTCATCTATTACATGCTCCCGAGTTTGGCAAACACGGTGCTACGCCTCGTCAACAACATCTTGTTCCTGGCGCACCACTACTTCGACACCACTGTGCCTATGACTAACACAACGCATCCTTGCGCCCGCGGTTCCACAATGCCTTCCTCAACACCGGCTACCCCGACTTGGCATCGACCATGGCATTCTTCACATAGCTACCTCGACCACAACTACACCACCCTATGCTCTTAGCTACATCGACATCGGCACAAAGGGCTACCGCCTTGCTTGAGAAACCTTTTTAGTTTCCAATCCAGCCGCGACTTCTGCGATGCATCGACCGTTACGACTATGGGGGCCTCTTCGTTGGCTTACCTTCGGATTCTTCTCCGGTCTCAACGTCTGCATCGCTACCGTTGTGACTGCAAGGGATGTTGAGAATAAGAATACAAAATAATACACTTCCGTGATGATACGTGTTTTTCACAGTAGGTCATGTTTTCTGTCTTGCATGTACATCCATGACGATTTTATGACAGAATCAAGATAGTCATACATGTGCTGTCGTAGAAGTGTTCCATGACATTACCAAAATTATCATCATGGAAGTGTCCACTTCCATGAAGATAAATGGCGCGTCATGGAAGTGCTTTCGTTAAGGGTAATCGACACATGAGATCCACTGTATTTGGTCACCATTAAGACATCGAGTTCCGGTTTGGATCCGATAACCCATTAACAGCCCGAACCAATGGGGATTTTCCATGTGTAAAATTCTCAATGGCCAAAGGAACCATGTGTCGGCTCAGCATTGGGAAAGATGTCATCGACTCATTGGACGGGAGGCGCCTATGATATATCGACACGTGGCACGGCCTAACAGAGGCCCATTCAGGTGAAAATGCCGGCCCGTTGGACTTGGTCAAAAGGTAGTGGGCCGAGCCACGGAAAGCCTGTTAAAGGCATGTTCGCATATAGCCCATTTATAGCCTGCTAACTCAAGACCCCTTATGGCCTATCCAAATTGGGTCTAGTATCGTTATCTGGGCCATCCAATATGGTTCCAGCCTGTTGTAACCTCCAGCCCAGGAATGGCCCATGACGTCTTTCGGCCCATACGAGGCCCTTTGTAACTCTTGGCCCTTTAAAGGCCTGTGGTGAAACTGGCCCATAATGAACAGTGTAACGCTTTACACCCATTAACGGCCCATTATTCCATTGGGCCGTTTCTAGCCCATGTTACCTTTCGGCCATCCAAGGGCCCATTTGTTCTTGGGCACATTTCCAGCATTCGGTTACAATTATTATTTCGGAACCCATCAAAATGTGGGAAATTTATTCAATTCTGTTTTGAGCATTTGGTTGAAATTATTAATCGTTGTCCTAGCTAGAAAATGGGCTGTAATTTTAACAAACTGTAAATGGGGTGTAGTAATTCCATTAGAATTAAAAAATGGGTTGTACATTCTTACAAATCGCAAATGGGCCATATGTTATCTACCACACACTTGTGGGCCTACTAGGTTGACGTCTACGCAAGGCTATGTCAACTTATAGTCAACACACGATTCTAGCTGCAGTGGCCGTTGGCTGTCCATCCAACGGATGTCGTGCTTCTTCTTCAATCTCGGATATTCTTGCTTCAGCCGCCCAAACCATCGACGGCAGTACCGCCTGCTACCGTCTCCCGTGCATGGTTATGCTGCCACGCTGGACTCACCGGCCCACCCTACTCCCATCGTTATCCAGGCCATTCCTCTACTCACCAACACCTCATGTTATTCTCCGACAACGGCAGCCTCCCACCGCAGCCGAACTGGTGAACCCTTGTACTCCCCTTCGCATGGGCATCCACCTGACTCATCTTCCCTAGCTACGCATCATTCTCTTCCTAGGTCTTGCCGTCATCCACCTCTTGGGTGTTGTCCGCGCGACGTGGTCAACAAATGACAGCCATCAGAAGAGGACTCTACGGGGAGAGGCTAATAGATGCACCCACCAGCTACATCTTCGCACGCAAGGAAGTGTGTCCATATTACAGGAAAAAAATGATTCTTCCCCCAGAAAGCTGGGACCCATCAGTTATATCTTCGCACGCAAGGAAGTGCTTCCTTGTCCTCGTTGACAGCTGGGAGCCACCCGATCAAAGCGTACATAGCATTTTTTGTCTGGTCGCGAACATGTACGTACATACTGGTCGATCGGTCTCTCTGCAACAATGAACCGTTACCGAGCAAGCAGTGACACATGTAGTAGTTGAGCCCCCGACACAATCCCTTTTAAACCGTGTACATGTACGAACAACCATATGCCAAAAAATATGGCCACGTACATACATACGGGCGGGGTCTCGAACGCCTACTAAAGCATACGTATGGCCAGTGCTCGTGTACATGGAGAGGTAACGGACAGCAGCAATGGCGTCCTGTTCATCAGAAGTCAACCGGCTGGGTCGAAACGGAGAAACTATGTCATGTTCATCGAGAGGCAATAGAATGCTCGTGTCCATCGGGAGCCAACCGGCTTTGATGGAATAGCCAAAATGGGGTCTGGCGTACCGCAATATGGAGAAAACGACCTTCTGTTCGACCGGCTACGGTCAAAACGCCATCCTGTTCATCGGGAGGGGCGTGGCGTATCGCAAAATGGAAGAAACAGACTTGTGTAGGAGCGCCTACAGTCGAAACGGGGTCCTGTTCATTAGGAGGGGTGTGGCGTACCGCAAAACGGGACTCCACGGGCTATTGTTCATCCACCATCGACTTCCTCCAGCCTCCACCAGCTACTGTTCATCCACGGGGTCCTGTTCATCTAGCCTCCACCAGTTATTGTTCATCCAGCATCCATCGGCTCCTGTTTTCATCTAGCCTCCACTGGCTCCTGTTCAACTAGCCCTCGACGGGGTCCCATTCAACTAGCCCTCCAGAGGGTCCTTTTCAACCAGCCCTCCACGGTCGGGTCCCTCCACTTCATCCACCCCACCTACTCATCGGGGTCCTGTTCATCCAGCAGCAACATCCTCTACTACCATGGGATCCTGTTCATGCAATCCCCACCGGGAACTGTTCATCCAACCCCCACCGGGGACTATTCATCAAGAGGCAGCTTCGATCGGCTTCAGTTAGCAGCAGTAGCGAAGGAATCACTCGAGTTCAGTTAACAACCGAGGGATCGATCAAGTTCAGTAACGTAGCTAGTGCAATCACTCGGGTTCAGTTAGAGCCCAACGCCTCACTCGGGTTCAGTTATAGCCCAACGCCTTGCACACACGTGCGTACGTGTACGAGATAAAGGTGCAATCCCTCAGTGCATCGCTCGGCCCCGACCACCCACCGTAACCGGGAACTCCCCGAAATTTTCCTTGCCCTCGCTTCTACCATGATATTTTCCGTCATGGACGGCCCAAAGAATGTCAGGCAGGTGCGTCCCCAGCCTACCCAGGACGAAAATCCCATTTTCTGTCATGATTTTTTTCATAGAAGTAGGAGCCCACTACATCTATGTTGATACATGCTTTTGTCACAATTATCATCATAGAAGTGTCATAAGCATGACATATTTTTTATCTGTACGGCCCAAAATGTCACAGACATGTCTTCTTTTTGTAGTGTAATTATTATTTGGAAAACATAGGATAGTGTAGGATTTATTCCACCTTGCCTTGTACTCCAAGATGATCATCGACTCCTATATATATGCCCACGAGGCTCAAGTAATAAACAACGATTCCACCAAAGCCCTCTCTATTCCTTCTAACAAGAATGATTTTCTTTCATATGCTCATACTTTTGCACATGTTCATTTAACAAAAGTGTGGGTGGGGCAGCCATGACGGTGCTGACGTCTGGTGCACCTGCCTGTCTCGATGTGCTAGTGAATACTAGCGGTTAGGACATCGCATCATGGTGGATGGAGTTCTTGTTGGAAATATGCCCTAGAGGCAATAATAAATTAGTTATTATTATATTTCCTTGTTCATGATAATCGTTTATTATCCATGCTATAATTGTATTGGTAGGAAACTCAGATACATGTGTGGATACATAGACAACACCATGTCCCTAGTAAGCCTCTAGTTGACTAGCTCGTTGATCAATAGATGGTTACGGTTTCCTGACCATGGACATTGGATGCTGTTGATAACGGGATCACATCATTAGGAGAATGATGTGATGGACAAGACCCAATCCTAAGCTTAGCTCAAAGATCGTGTAGTTCGTATGCTAAAGCTTTTCTAATGTCAAGTATCATTTCCTTAGACCATGAGATTGTGCAACTCCCGGATACCGTAGGAGTGCTTTGGGTGTGCCAAACGTCACAACGTAACTGGGTGGCTATAAAGGTACATTACAGGTATCTCCGAAAGTGTCTGTTGGGTTGGCACGAATCGAGACTGGGATTTGTCACTCCGTGTAAGCGGACAGGTATCTCTGGGCCCACTCGGTAGGACATCATCATAATGTGCACAATGTGATCAAGGAGTTGAATCACGGGCTGATGTGTTACGGAACGAGTAAAGAGACTTGTCGGTAACGATATTGAACAAGGTATAGGGATACCGACGATCGAATCTCGGGCAAGTACAATACCGCTAGACAAAGGGAATTGCATACGGGATTGATTAAGTCCTTGACATCATGGTTCATCCGATGAGATCATCGTGGAACATGTGGGAGACAACATGGGTATCCAGATCCCGCTGTTGGTTATTGACCGGAGAATCGTCTCGGTCATGTCTGCATGTCTCCCGAACCCGTAGGGTCTACACACTTAAGGTTCGGTGACGCTAGGGTTGTAGAGATATTAGTATGCGGTAACCTGAATGTTGTTCGGAGTCCCGCATGAGATCCCGGACGTCACGAGGAGTTCCGGAATGGACCGGAGGTAAAGAATTATATATAGGAAGTCCTGTTTCGGCCATCGGGACAAGTTTCGGGGTCATCGGTATTGTACCGGGACCACCGGAAGGGTCCCGGGGGTCCACCGGGTGGGGCCACCTGCCCCGGGGGGGCACATGGGCTGTAGGGGGTGTGCCTTGGCCTATATGGGCCAAGGGCACCAGCCCCAAGAGGCCCATGCGCCAATAGAAGAGGAAAAGGGGAGAGTCCTAAAAGGGGAAGGCACCTCCGAGGTGCCTTGGGGAGGATGGACTCCTCCCCCCCTTGGCCGCACCATTCCTTGGAGGAAGGGGCAAGGGCTGCGCCTCCCCCTCTCCCTTGGCCCTATATATAGTGGGGAAAAGGAGGTGCAAACATACCTAAGGCCTAGCGCCTCCCTCTCCCTCCCGTGACACATCTCCCTCCTCCCGCAGCGCTTAGCGAAGCCCTGTTGGAATCCCGCTACTTCCACCACGCCGTCGTGCTGTTGGATCTCCATCAACCTCTCCTCCCCCCTTGCTGGATCAAGAAGGAGGAGACGTCGCTGCTCCGTACGTGTGTTGAACGCGGAGGTGCCGTCCGTTCGGCGCTAGGATCATCGGTGATTTGGATCACGACGAGTACGACTCCATCAACCCCGTTCTCTTGAATGCTTCCGCGCACGATCTACAATGGTATGTAGATCCACTCCTCCCTCGTTGCTAGATGACTCCATAGATAGATCTTGTTGACACGTAGGAAAATTTTGAATTTATGCTACGTTCCCCAACAGTGGCATCATGAGCTAGGTCTATGCATAGTTTCTATGCACGAGTAGAACACAAAGTAGTTGTGGGCGTTGATTTTGTTCCATATGCTTGCCGTTACTAGTCCAATCTTGTTTCAACGGTATTGTGGGATGAAGCGGCCCGGATCGACCTTACACGTATTCTTACGTGAGACTGGTTCCACCGACTGACATGCACTAGTTGCATAAGGTGGCTAGCGGGTGTCTGTCTCTCCCACTTTAGTCGGATCGGATTTGATGAAAAGGGTCCTTATGAAGGGTAAATAGCAATTGGCATATCACGTTGTGGTTTTGCGTAGGTAAGAAACGTTCTTGCTAGAAACCCATAGCAGCCACGTAAAACATGCAAACAACAATTAGAGGACGTCTAACTTGTTTTTGCAGGGTATGCTATGTGATGTGATATGGCCAAAAGGATGTGATGAATGATATATGTGATGTATGAGATTGATCATGTTCTTGTAATAGGAATCACGACTTGCATGTCGATGCCGGTGACAAGATGATCATGGAGCCCCAAGATGGAGATCAAAGGAGCTATATGATATTGGCCATATCATGTCACTATTATTTGATTGCATGTGATGTTTATCATGTTTATACACCTTGTTTGCTTAGAACGACGGTAGTAAATAAGATGATCCCTCATTAAAATTTCAATAAGTGTTCTCCCCTAACTGTGCACCGTTGCTAAAGTTCGTCGTTTCGAAGCACCACGTGATGATCGGGTGTGATAGATCCTTACGTTCACATACAACGGGTGTAAGACAGTTTTACACATGCAAAACACTTAGGGTTAACTTGACGAGCCTAGCATGTGCATAGACATGGACTCGGAACACAGAAGACTGAAAGGTCGAGCATGAGTCGTATAGAAGATACGATCAACATGAAGATGTTCACCGATGTTGACTAGTCCGTCTCACGTGATGATCGGACACGGCCTAGTTGACTCGGATCATGTAATCGCTTAGATGACTAGAGGGATGTCTATCTGAGTGGGAGTTCATAAGATGAACTTAATTATCCTGAACATAGTCAAAAGGATTTTGCAAATTATGTCATAGCTCGCGCTTTAGTTCTACTATTTAGATATGTTCCTAGAGAAAATTTAGTTGAAAGTTGATAGTAGCAATTATGCGGACTAGGTCCGTAAACTGAGGATTGTCCTCATTACTTCATGGAAGGCTTATGTCCTTAATGCACCGCTCAGTGTGCTGAACCTCGAACGTTGTCTATGAATGTTGCGAACATCTGACATACACGTTTTGATAACTACATGATAGTTCAGTTAAACGGTTTAGAATTGAGGCACCAAAGACGTTTTGAAACGTCGCAAAACATATGAGATGTTTTGAGGGCTGAAATTGGGATTTCAGGCTCGTGCCCACGTCAAGAGGTATAAGACCTCCGACGATCTTCTTAGCCTGCAAACTAAGGAGAAAAGCTCAATTGTTGTGCTTGTGCTCAGATTGTCTGAGTACAACAATCGCTTGAATCGAGTGGGAGTTGATCTTCCAGATGAAATAGTGATGGTTCTCCAAAGTCATTACCACCAAGCTGCTAGAGCTTCGTGATGAACTATGATAGATCAGGGACATATATGATGATCCTTGAGATATTCGTGATGTTTGACACCACAAAAGTAGAAATCAAGAAGGAGCATCAATTGTTGATGGTTGGTGAAACCACTAGTTTCAAGAAGGGCAAGGGCAAGAAGGGATACTTCATGAAACGGCAATTCAGCTGCTGCTCTAGTGAAGAAACCCAAGGTTGAACCCAAACCTGAGACTAAGTGCTTCTGTAATAAGGGGAACAGCCACTGGTGCAGAATTACCCTAGATACTTGGTAGATGAGAAGGCTGGCAAGGTCGATAGAAGTATATAGGATATACATTGTGTTGATGTGTACTTTACTAGTACTCCTAGTAGCACCAGGGTATTAGATACCGGTTCGGTTGCTAAGTGTTAGTAACTCGAAATAAAAGCTACGGAATAAACGAAGACTAGCTAAAGGTGAGATGATGATATGTGTTGGAAGCATTTCCAAGGTTGATCAAATATCGTACGCTCCCTCTACCATCGAGATTGGTGTTTGCGTTGAGCACAGACATGATTGGATTATGTCTATCGCAATACGGTTATTCATTTAAGGAGAACAATCGTTACTCTGTTTATTTGAATAGTACCTTCAAATGGTCTTACACCTGAAATGAATGGTTTATTGAATCTCGATCATAGTGATAGACATGTTCATGCAAAAAGATAGTAATGATAGTACCACCTACTTGTGGCACTGCCACGTAAGTCATATCGGTATAAAACGCATGAAGAAGCTCCATGTTGATGGATCTTTGGGCTCACTAGTTTTTGAAAAGTTTGAGACATGCGAACCATGTCTATTGGTGTATATGCATGAAGAAACTCCATGCAGATGGATCATTTCGACTCACTTGATTTTGAATCACTTGAGACATGCAAATCATACCACATGGGCAAGATGACTGAAAGCCTCGGTTTTAGTAAAATGGAACTAGAAAGCTACTTGTTGGAAGTAATACATTTTGATGTGTGCAGTCCAATGAGTGCTGAGGCGTGTAGTGGATATCGTTATGTTCTTACTTCACAGATGATTTGAGTAGATGTTGAGTATATTTACTTGATGAATCACGTGTCTGAATTATTGAAAGGTTCAAGTAATTTCAGGGTGAAGTTGAAAGATCGTCGTGACAAGAGGATAAAAGATCTATGATATGATCATAGAGATGAATATCTGAATTACGAGTTTGGCACAGAATTAAGACATTGTGGAAATTATTTCACAACTAATACAGCCTGGAACACCATAGTGTGATGGTGTGTCCGAACATCATAACTGCACCCTATTGGATATGATGCGTACCATGATGTCTCTTATTGAATTACCACGATAGTTTATGGGTTAGGCATTAGAGACAACCACATTCACATTAAATAGGGCACCACGTAATTCCGATGCGATGACACCGTATGAACTATGGTTTAGAGAAACCTAAGCTGTCATTTCTTAAAAGTTTGGGGCTGCGACGCTTATGTGAAAAAGTTTCAGGCTGATAAGCTCGAACCCAAAGCGGATAAATGCATCTTCATAGGACACCCAAAACAATTGGGTATACCTCCTGTCTCAGATCCGAAAGCAATAAGGGATTGTTTCTAGAATCGGGTCCTTTCTCGAAGAAAAGTTTCTCTCGAAAGAATTGAGTGGGAGGATGGTGGAGACTTGATGAGGTCATTGAACCGTCTCTTCAACTAGTGTGTGACAGGGCACAGGAAGTTGTTCCTGTGGCACCTACACCAATTGAAGTGGAAGCTCATGATAGTGATCATGAAACTTTAGATCAAGTCACTACCAAACCTCGTGGGATGACAAGGATGCATACTACTTCAGAGTGGTACGTAATCCTGTCTTGGAAGTCATGTTGCTAGACAACAATGAACCTACAAGCTATGGAGAAGGGATGGTGGGCCCGGATTCCGATAAATGGCTCGAGGCCATAAAATCTGAGAGAGGATCCATGTATGAAAACAAAGTGTAGACTTTGGCAGAACAGCACAATGGTCGTAAGGCTATTGAGTGCAGATGGATTTTAAAAGGAAGACGGACAATGATGGTAAATGTCACCATTAAGAAAGCTCGACTTGTCGTTAAGATGTTTTCCGACAAGTTCAAGGAGTTGACTGCGATGAGACTTTCTCACTCGTAGCGATGCTAAGAGTCTGTTGGAATTATATTAGCGATTACTGCATTATTTATGAAATCTTGCAGATAGGATGTCAAAACATTGTTTCCTCGACGATTTTCTTGAGGAAAAGGTTGTATGTGATACAAACCAGAAGGTTTTGTCAATCCTGAAAGATGCTAATAAGTATGCAAAGCTCCACTAATCCTTCTAAGGACTGGAGTAAGCATTTCGGAGTTGGAATGTACACTTTGATGAGATGATCAAAGATTTTGGGTTTATACAAAGTTTATGAGAAACTTGTAATTCCAAAGAAGTGAGTGGGAGCACTATAGAATTTCTGATGAGTATATGTTGTTGACATATTATGGATCAGAAATGATGTAGAATTTCTGGAAAGCATATAGGGTTATTTGGAAAGTGTTTTTCAATGGAAAGCCTGGATTAAGCTACTTGAACATTGAGCATCAAGATCTATGAGGATAGATCAAAATGCTTAATATTACTTTCAAATGAGCACATACCTTGAGATGATCTTGAAGGTGTTCAAGATGGATCAGTCAAAGAAGGAGTTCTTGCCTGAGTTGAAAGGTATGAAGTTAAGACTTAAAGCTCGACCACGGCAGAATAGAGAGAAAGGACGAAGGTCGTCTCCTATGCTTAAGACATAGGCCCTACAGTATGCTATGTTGTGTACCGCACCTGAAGTGTGCCTTGCCATGAGTCATTCAAGGGGTACAAGAGTGATCCAAGAATGGATCACAGGACAGCGGTCAAAGTTATCCTTAGTAACTAGTGGACTAAGGAAGTTTCTCGGTTATGGAGGTGGTAAAAAAGAGTTCGTCGTAAAGGGTTACGTCGATGCAAGCTTAACACCTATCCGGATAGCTCTGAGTAGAGATACCGGATGCATATAATGGAGCAACAATTTAGAATAGCTCCAAGTAGAACAGTTATTTGGAATAGCTCCAAATAGAGCGTGGTAGCTGCATCTAGGAGATGACATAAAGATTTGTAAAGCACACACGGATCTGAAAGGTTCAGACCCGTTGACTAAAACCTCTCTCACAAGCAACATGATCAAACCCAGAACTCATTGAGTGTTAATCACATAGTGATGTGAACTAGATTATTGACTCTAGTAAACTCTTTGGATGTTGGTTACATGGCGATGTGACCTGTGAGTGTTAATCACATGGCGATGTGAACTAGATTATTGACTCTAGTGCAAGTGGGAGACTGTTGGAAATATGCCCTAGAGGCAATAATAAATTAGTTATTATTATATTTCCTTGTTCATGATAATCGTTTATTATCCATGCTATAATTGTATTGATAGGAAACTCAGATACATGTGTGGATACATAGACAACACCATGTCCCTAGTAAGCCTCTAGTTGACTAGCTCGTTGATCAATAGATGGTTACGGTTTCCTGACCATGGACATTGGATGCCGTTGATAACGGGATCACATCATTAGGAGAATGATGTGATGGACAAGACCCAATCCTAAGCTTAGCTCAAAGATCGTGTAGTTCGTATGCTAAAGCTTTTCTAATGTCAAGTATCATTTCCTTAGACCATGAGATTGTGCAACTACCGGATACCGTAGGAGTGCTTTGGGTGTGCCAAACGTCACAACGTAACTGGGTGGCTATAAAGGTACATTACAGGTATCTCCGAAAGTGTCTGTTGGGTTGGCACGAATCGAGACTGGGATTTGTCACTCCGTGTAAGCGGAGAGGTATCTCTGGGCCCACTTGGTAGGACATCATCATAATGTGCACAATGTGATCAGGGAGTTGAATCACGGGATGATGTGTTACAGAACGAGTAAAGAGACTTGCCGGTAACGAGATTGAACAAGGTATAGGGATACCGACGATCGAATCTCGGGCAAGTAGAATACCACTAGACAAAGGGAATTGCATACGGGATTGATTAAGTCCTTGACATCGTGGTTCATCCGATGAGATCATCGTGGAACATGTGGGAGCCAACATGGGTATCCAGATCCCGCTGTTGGTTATTGACCGAAGAATTGTCTCGGTCATGTCTGCATGTCTCCCGAACCCGTAGGGTCTACACACTTAAGGTTCGGTGACGCTAGGGTTGTAGAGATATTAGTATGCGGTAACCCGAATGTTGTTCGGAGTCTCGGATGAGATCCCGGACGTCACGAGGAGTTCCGGAATGGACCGGAGGTAAAGAATTATATATAGGAAGTCCTGTTTCGGCCATCGGGACAAGTTTCGGGGTCATCGGTATTGTACCGGGACCACCGGAAGGGTCCCGGGGGTCCACCGGGTGGGGCCACCTGCCCCGGGGGGCCACATGGGCTGTAGGGGGTGTGCCTTGTCCTATATGGGCCAAGGGCACCAGCCTCAAGAGGCCCATGCACCAAGAGAAGAGGAAAAGGGGAGAGTCCTAAAAGGGGAAGGCACCTCCGAGGTGCCTTGGGGAGGATGGACTCCTCCCCCCCTTGGCCGCACCCTTCCTTGGAGGAAGGGGCAAGGGCTGCGCCTGCCCCTCTCCCTTGGCCCTATATATAGTGGGGAAAAGGAGGAGCAAACATACCTAAGGCCTGGCGCCTCCCTCTCCCTCCCGTGACACATCTCCCTCCTCCCGCAGCGCTTAGCGAAGCCCTGTTGGAATCCCGCTACTTCCACCATGCCGTCGTGCTGTTGGATCTCCATCAACCTCTCCTTCCCCCTTGCTGGATCAAGAAGGAGGAGACGTTGCTGCTCCGTACGTGTGTTGAACGCGGAGCTGCCGTCCGTTCGGCGCTAGGATCATCGGTGATTTGGATCACGACGAGTACGACTCCATCAACCCCGTTCTCTTGAACGCTTCCGCGCGCGATCTACAAGGGTATGTAGATCCACTCCTCCCTTGTTGCTAGATGACTCCATAGATAGATCTTGTTGACACGTAGGAAAATTTTGAATTTATGCTACGTTCCCCAACAGTTCTGTGGTGTTGGCGGGATGTGCTTCTCTGACCCCCGGGGTGGTATCCTTTGGTTGTAACGAGCGTCAGGTCCGGTGCGTTTGATTTTTGGCAGTGGCTCATGTGGAACGGAGGACACTAGGGTAGTGGCCCAAGGGTCGTGGTGGATGATGGTGCAAAATACCGTCAGGTTTTTTGATAGAGTTCCTTATAAGATCAGAAGTAGCGGGATGAAGCCCACACACAAAAGTTATTCAAGTTTGGTCCTCTAGAGAGTAACACAATACATCCTGCCTCTTCTAATTATTCATGGTGGTGGGATATGTTGTGCGAGGGAGTACAATGATATGGAATAGGATTCAATCGAGAGTTGTTTCCTCCAAGAATAGATGTCACGGGATCCCCCCCAACCTCCCTTTATATAGGCGATGAAGGTTAGGCTTTACAAGGAGGAGATTCGATCTATGCCACTGCCCTTTGTGGCTTGGAGGGCAAGATGCTTGTAAGTCGGTTCATCTAGCTTCTGGGCCTTATGGGCCCCGACTTAGCCTCCCGCTTGGTCTGTTTTGGTGAGCCACCCCCAGAGTATAGCCCTGTCAGTAGCCCCAAACCATGGCGGAGCTGCCAGGAGATGAACTCCTAGACCTCCTATGGGCTCTCATCTTCTGGTCGTGACCTTCCTTATTTTTTGAGGTCTTGCCACTTCAAGCAGCCGGGCCTTCTTGTGTTTGGCCTGTGTGGGCCTTGCTTCACCTTTTGAATCATCCAGCTTGACAACCGAAGGATCAGGCCGTTATGAGCCTACTAGTTGGGCCGGTGCTTTTTGTAGAAAGACCAAACACCGCTGTGACCCAGTCCACTGCCGGTGTTCCATGTGTCGTTATCAGCGGCTACAAGATTGTGGGGAATCTTTGCCATAAATCTAAAATGAAACATAGTGCTTTGGTCGCCCACTCTTCTTCCTCAGAATGCTTTCACTGGCCGCCATCAAACTCAGAGCACTCAACAATGGAGCACCCAGTTACGGTGGGTGGTCGAGGCCGAGCAATGCAGTGTGGTTTGTGCGTTTCTCTCATACACACGTGTGCGGGCACTCGCTAACTGAACTCGAGCGAGGTATTCGCTTACTGAACCTGAGCGACCGATCGATACCACTACGTACTGAAGTTGATCAATCCCTTCGCTGCTAACTGAACCCTAGTGATGCCTTCGTAACTGAACCCGAGCGATTCCTTCGCTACTTACTAAGCTAGATTGAGCCCCCGTGCGAGATGTAGCTAGCCGGTTGGGTTGCTCTGGATGAACAATCCCCATTGCTGCTGCGCACGTGATACGTAGAACGAGTCGACCTAGCCGGTTAGTTGGTTGTGGATGAATAGTCTCCGGTGGGGGTTGGATGAACATGACCCCGACCGTGTGTATGTGGTTGCTGCTAGATGAAGAAGACCCAGTGGTAGTTGGAGGTTGTCGCTGGATAAACAAGACCCTGAGGAGGCCACCACACACCCCAGCCGGTTGGAGTGGATGAACAGTAGCCGGTGGAGGATGGAGGAACAGTAGCCCGTGGAGGTTGGAGGAAGCCACGGTGGATGAGCAGTAGCTGGTGGAGGCTCTGGTGGAAGTTGGCGGTGGATGAACAGTAGCATGTGGAGTCCCGTTTTGCGGTACACCACACCCCTCCCAATGAACAGGACCCTATTTCGACCATAGGTGCTCGAAGAGAAATCTTTTTCCTTTGTTTTGCTATACACCAGACCCCTCTCGATCAACAGGACCCCGTTTCGACCGTAGGCAGTTGGAGAGAAGTCCATTTCCTCCGTTTTGTGGTACACCACACCCATCTTGATGAACATGACCCTGTTTCGACCGTAAGCGATCGAAGAGAATTATGTTTCCTCTGTTTTGTGGTATGCCATACCCCGACTCGATGAATAGGATCCTATTTCAGCTTTAGCGTCCAAGCCGGTTTGCTCTCGATGAACAAGATGCATTCCAACCCGGTCAGCTGCCTCCCGATGAAGATGACCTTCTTTCCTCCGTTGCGACCCGGCCGGTTGGCTGCAGATGAACATGGCCCCATTGCTGTACGCGTTGGAGACCCTGCCCGTATGTACGTACATGGCCGTATTTACTTTCTTACAACATCGTTGTGTACACGATTTAGATAGGTCTGCCTGAACTTCTACGTCGGGGCTCTACTACGACAGGCGGTGCTCCTTGCTCAGCCACTATTCATCGTTGGAAAGAGAACAGTCCACCAGTATGTATGTACATGTTTACGACAAGATACATAACATTACATATGCTTCAACCTGGTGGGTCCTAACTATCAGGGGAGTTACTGAGGCACTTCCTTTCGTGCGTAGATATAGCTGGCGTGGCCAAGCTTTCAAGGAGAGGAATCATTTTTTGCACGTAATAAGGACACACTTCCATGCGTGCGAATATGTAGCTGGTGGGTACTAGCTATAAGGGGGAGGAAACATTATTTTTCTGCATAAAAGGGAGGTTGTTGCATGCGTGCGTCCATGGACGTGGTGCGTCTCCACTGTCAGCCTCTCCATGTACAGTCATCTTCAGATGACTCTTGTTTGTTAACCACGTTGGCCACGCTGCGTCGAGTGCACCAAGGCGGTGGAAGACGGCGAGGCCCTAGATGGGAATGACCCGGAGATGGGGAGCATAAGGCAGTGGAGTCGCAGACAGAGAGGAGTGCGAGACTTGACTGGTTCAGGTGCGGGGTGGGGCTACAACAGGAGGTGCGGAGGAGTGGAGGGATGGCTTGGCTATCGATGGGGGTAGCATTTTGCTGCGAGGCGCGCGAAGCAGTGCTGTTGGACGCTAGAGGCTGGAGCAGGCGGTCCCCCCAACGCTAGAGGAAGAAGACGAAAGATTGAAGAGGAATGTCGGCCGTTGGATGTAAATACAACGCCTTTCTTAGGATTCGACCTATTGGCCCACATGTCAGCTGGTCCATTAGGTGGGCTGGGTGAAACAATAATGTAGCGTCTATGCAGCTCATTTATATATTATGTTAGAATTTACAGCCCATTTGCATATTTTTTCGATATACATGGATTTTCTGGGCTGGGTTATCATGTTGGGATGGACGGAGAAATGTTATAAAAACATAAGCACGTGATTGCACGTTTATCATTGTATTTGTTAGTAAAATCTTAGCAAACTGATGTACGCAATCATCAAGAATTAACTTGTCAACTTATTGTTAAACAATTATCATTATTATTTTCTAAGAACTTACATATATACCAAATAAAATATTATTTTAATTTGATGAGTTAATAAGACATGGGGTATTATTATCTTTTAGGCTAGACATGGAATAGCTTCTCGTACTGCTCCATGGTATGCTGATTATGCTAATTACATTGTTGCTAAATTTATACCACCTAGTTTCACATACCAGCAAAATAAAACGTTCTTTTATGATTTAAGACATTACTTCTGGGATGACCCACACCTTTATAAAGAAGGAGTAGATGGTGAAGACGTTGTGTACCTAAGCATGAACAGGAACAGATCCTACGCAAGTGTCACTCTGAATCGTATGGAGGACACCACGCTGGAGATAGAACTGCACATAAGGTATTGCAATCCGGTTTTTATTGGCCTACTCCCTTCAAAGATGCTCGTAAGTTTGTCTTATCTTGTGATGAATGTCAAAGAATTGGTAATATTAGTGGACGTCGAGAAATGCCTATGAATTATTCTCTTGTTATTGAACCGTTTGATGTTTGGGGCTTTGATTATATGGGACCTTTTCCTGCCTCTAATGGTTACACACATATTTTAGTTGTTGTTGATTACGTTACTAAGTGGGTAGAAGCTATTCCAACTAGTAGTGATGATCATAACACTTCTATTAAAATGCTTAAAGAAGTTATTTTTCCAAGGTTTGGAGTCCCTAGATATCTTATGGCTGATGGTGGTTCACATTTTATTTATGGTGCTTTCCGTAAGATGCTTGCTAAGTATGATGTTAATCATAGAATTGCATCTCCTTATCACCCGCTGTCTAGTGGTCAAGTAGAGTTGAGCAATAGAGAGCTCAAATTAATTTTGCAAAAGACTGTGAATAGATCTAGAAAGAATTGGTCCAAGAAAATTGATGATGCATTATGGGCCTATAGAACTGCATATAAAAATTCTATGGGTATGTCTCCATATAAGATGGTATATGGAAAAGCATGTCACTTACCTCTAGAACATGAACATAAAGCATATTGGGCTATTAAAGAGCTCAACTATGACTTCAAACTTGCCGGCGAGAAGAGGTTATTTGATCTTAGCTCACTTGATGAATGGAGAACCCAAGCCTATGAGAATGCCAAGCTATTCAAAGAAAAAGTCTAACGCTGGCATGACAAAAGGATACAAAAGCGTGAGTTTAACGTAGGTGATTATGTGTTATTATTCAACTCTCGTTTAAGATTTTTTGCAGGAAAACTTCTCTCTAAATGGGAAGGTCCTTACGTTATCGAGGAGGTCTATCGTTCCGGTTCCATAAAAATCAACAAATTCGAAGGAACAAGTCTTAGGGTGGTGAACGGTCAAAGAATCAAACATTATATCTCAGGTAATCCTATCAATGTTGAAACTAATATTATTGAGACCGTAACCCCGGAGGAATACATAAGGGACACTTTCCAGAACGTTTAAGACTCCGAAAAGGAATAGGTATGTGGTACGGTAAGTAGACCGACTCCAAAACAATTCTAATGGTAATTTTCCTCCGTTTTGGAATATTTAACAATTTTGGAAAGAAAGAAGTAATCCGGGAAGGACACGAGGCCTCCACGAGGGTGGAGGGCACGCCCACCCCTACTAGGCACGCCCCCTGTCTCGTGGCCACCTCGTGTGATTCCCGGACTCTGCTTTCTTGCACGTTATGTATTTTGGTCGGTAAAAATTCATTATATAATCTCCCGAAGGCTTTGACCACCGTATCACGCAAATATCATCTGTTTTTGTTTCGAGCTGTTTTTCTGACAGATCTTGAGCATCATGACGTCGCCCTCCTTCAACAATGAAGACAAGGATGCTTGGCTATTGAAGATAGAGATGAAAAGAGAAGAACCGGAGGAGATCAACAAGGATGAAGGGATCAAGAAGGCCATGGAGGATCAAGCTCCGGCGGCGGAAGAAGAAGACATCCCTCAACCTCTACCTAACCTCTTTACTCCAACTGAGATTGAAAATTTTATGATGATTGAGTTAGCTCGCATACAAAACAAGTATCTCACGCAGGAAAATATTTTGTTGAAGGATCATATTGTAGGGCTCAAGGGCATCATCCGCAACTTGGAGGATCTTTGACGCTCGATGTGTGATTATCCACCATCATCATTACCACCTCCATCACCTCCGAGGACATAATCACATGGGTATGGGCACTCCCCTTGGCAACTGCCAAGCTTGGGGGAGGTGCCCCCGTATCGTATCACCATCACACTCCTATCTTTACCGTTTTACTTAGTTCGATCCTTTTAGTAGTACCTTGATCTAGTAGATTGAAGTTTTGGTATCAAGTAGTTTTCAGTTTTGCTTTGTGATCTCTTTATGTAATCGAGTCCCTGAGCTATCTATAATAAAGATTAGTGTTGAGTCAAGGGCTTTGCTATCTTTCTATGATCTTGAGGAAGTAGAAAGAATAAAAAGAATAAAAAGAGTTCATATTGATCTTTTGGATAGTAATGACTTCACACATAAAGAGTATGAGGTATAAAAGTTGTTGAGAGTTGACAAACGTAGTTTCGGTCATCGTTGCAATTAATAGGAAGTAATAAGGAAAGAGACGTTTTCACATATAAATATACTATCTTGGACATCTTTTATGATTGTGAGCACTCATTAATTATGACATGCTAAAAGAGTTGATGTTGGACAAGGAAGACAATGTAATGGTTTATGTTTTCTCATATCTCAGTTGAAGTATATTGTCATTGATCTTCCCAACATGTTGAGCTTGCCTTTCTCCCTCATACTAGCCAAATTCCTTGCACCAAGTAGAGATACTACTTGTGCTTCCAAATATCCTTAAACCTAGTTTTTGCCATGAGAGTCCAACATACCTACCTATGGATTGAGTAAGATCCTTCAAGTAAGTTGTCATGTTGCAAGCAATAAAAATTGCTCTTTCAATATGTATGACTTGTTAGTGCAGAGAAAATAAGCTTTATACGATCCTGTTATGGAAGCAATAAAAGCGACAGACTGCATAATAAAGGTCCATACACAAGTGGCAATATAAAGTGACGTTCTTTTGCATTAAGATTTTGTGCATCCAACCCTAAAAGCACATGACAACCTCTGCTTCCCTCTGCGAAGGGCCTACCTTTTACTTTATATTTTTTACTTTATGCTTGAGTCAAGGTGATCTTCACCTTTCCATTTTTCATTTTATCCTTTGGCAAGCTCCTTGTGTTTGAAAGATCTTGATATATATATCCAATTGGATGTAAGTTAGCATGAATTATTATTGTTGACATCACCCAAAGGTGAATACGTTGGGAGGCAACATAATAAGCCCCTATCTTTCTCAATGTCCGATTAAAACTCCATAACCACAAGTATTGCGTGAGTATTAGCAATTGTAGAAGACTATATGATAGTTGAGTATGTGGACTTGCTCAAAAGCTCTATTCTTGACACTTTCTGATGTTATGATAAATTGCAATTGCTTCAATGATTGAGATTATAGTTTGTTAGTTCCCAATGAAGTTTCTGAACCATACTTGACATTGTGAATTGATTGTTACTTGAGCATAAGAAATCATATGACAAAATCTATATATGTTGCTGGTATAAGAATGATCATGATGCCCTCATGTCCGTATTTTATTTTTATCGACACCTCTATCTCTAAACATGTGGACATATTTTTCGATTTCGGCTTCCGCTTGAGGACAAGCGAGGTCTAAGCTTGGGGGAGTTGATACGTCCATTTTGCATCATGCTTTTATATCAATGTTTATTGCATTATGGCTGTTATTATACATTATATCTCAATACTTATGGCTATTCTCTCTTATTTTAAAAGGTTTACCATGAAGAGGGGAATGCCGGCAGCTGGAATTTTGGCTGGAAAAGGAGCAAATAGTGGAAACCTATTCTGCACAGCTCCAAAAATCTTGGAACTCCACGAAAGTCAGTTTTGGAATTAATAAGAATTATTGAGCAAAGAAAACACCAGAGGGGGCCCACACCCTGGCCAGGAGGGTGGGGGGGGGGCACCCACCCCTACTGTGCTTGCCCCTGTCTCCTGGGCCCCCTGTTGGCCCTCTGGTGCCCATCTTCTGCTGTATGAATGCTTTTACCCTGGAAAAATCATAAGCAAGCTTACGGGACGAAACTCCACCGCCACGAGGCGGAACCTTGGCGGAACCAATCTAGGGCTTTGGCGGAGCTGTTCTGCTGGGGAAACTTCCATCCGGGAGGGGGAAATCATCACCATCCTCATCACCAACGATCCTCTCATTGGGAGGGGGTCAATCACCATCAACATCTTCACCAACACCATCTCCTCTCAAAACCCTAGTTCATCTCTTGTATCCAATCTTGTATCAAAACCACAAATTGGTACCTGTGGGTTGCTAGTAGTGTTGATTACTCCTTGTAGTTGATGCTAATTGGTTTACTTGGTGGAAGATCATATGTTCAGATCCTTAATGCATATTAATACTCCTCTAATTATGAACATGAATATGCTTTGTGAGTAGTTACATTTGTTCCTGAGGACATGGGTGAAGTCTTGCTATTAGTAGTCATGTGAATTCGGTATTCGTTCGATATTTTGATGAGATGTATGTTGTCTCTCCTCTAGTGGTGTTATGTGAACGTAGTCTACATGACACTTCACCATTATTTGGGACTAGAGGAAGGCATTGGGAAGTAATAAGTAGATGATGGGTTGCTAGAGTGACAGAAGCTTAAACCCTAGTTTATGCGTTGCTGGGTAAGGGGCTGATTTGGATCCATATGTTTAATGCTGTGGTTAGGTTTACCTTAATACTTCTTTTGTAGTTGTGGATGCTTGCAATAGGGGTTAATCATAAGTGGAATGCTTGTCCAAGTAAGGGCAGTACCCAAGCACCGGTCCACCCACATATCAAATTATTAAAGTACTGAACGCGAATCACATGAGCGTGATGAAAACTAGCTTGACGATAATTCCCATGTGTCCTCGGGAGCGCTTTTCTCATTATAAGAAATTGTCCAGGATTGTCCTTTGCTACAAAAAGGATTGGGCCACCTTGCTGCACTTTATTTACTTTCATTGCTTGTTACCCGTTACAAATTATCTTATCACAAAACTATCTGTTACCTACAATTTCAGTGCTTGCAGAGAAAACCTTACTGAAAACCGCTTGTCATTTCCTTCTGCTCCTTGTTGGGTTCGACACTCTTACTTATCGAAAGGACTACGATAGATCCCCTATACTTGTGGGTCATCAAGACTCTTTTCTGGCGCCATTGCCGGGGAGTGAAGCGCCTTTGGTGAGTGGAACTTGGTATGGAAACATTTATATAGTGTGCTGAAATTTTCTGTCACTTGTTACTATGGAAACTAATCCTTTGAGGGGCTTCTTCGGGGTATGTTTGCCCCGACCAGAAGAGCAAAGAGTTGCTCCTCAACCTACTGAACCTACTGAAAATATTTACATTGAGATTCCTTTGGGTTTGATAGAGAAACTGCTAGCTAATCCCTTTGCAGGAGATGGAACATTGCATCCCGATTTACACCTTATCTTTGTGGATGAAGTTTGTGGATTATTTTAGCTTGCAGGTATTCTCGATGATGTTGTAAAAAGTAAGGTCTTCCCTTTATATTTGAAGGGAGATGCATTGACATGGTATAGGCTATGTGATGATACGGGGTCTTGGATTTATAAACAATTGAAGTTGGAATTTCACCAGAAGTTCTATCCTATGCATCTTATTCATCGTGATCGAATTACATATATAATTTCTGGCCTCGCAAAGGAGGAAGCATCGCTCAAGCTTGGGGGAGGCTTAAGTCAATGTTATATTCATGCCCCAATCATGAGCTCTCAAGAGAAATGATTATTCAAAACTTTTATGCTCGGCTTTCTCTTAATGATCGCACCATGCTCGATACTTCCTGTGCTGGTTCTTATATGCTGAAGACTACTGAATTCAAGTGGGATTTATTGGAAAGAATTAAAAACAACTCTAAATATTGGGGTTTCGACGATGGTAAGGACTCAAGTATAACACCTAAGTTTGGTTGTGTTAAATCTTTTTATGGATACCGATGCTTTTCATGGATTTAGCGCTAAGTATGGACTTGACTCTGAGATAGTAGCTGCTTTTTGTGAATCTTTTCCTACTCACGTTGATCTCCCTAAGGAGAAGTGGTTTAAATATAATCCTCCCATTGAAGTAAAAGTAGTTGCACCTATTACAGTTGAAGAAAAGACTGTCACTTATAATGATCCTATTGTCCCTACTAGTTATGTTGAGAAACCACCTTTTCCTGTTAGGATGAAGGAGCATGCTAAAACTTCAACTGTTGTTAGTAAGAGTAATACTAGAACTTATACACCTCCTGAGAAAATCAAAGTCGAACCTAGTACTGCTATGGTTAAAGATCTCTTGGATGATAATTTAGATGGGCATGTTATTTATTTATGTGGTGAAACTGCTAATATTATTAGACCAGATGCTAAGATACATAGACCTGTTGTAGGCATGCCTGTTATTTCTGTTAAAATAGGAGATCAATGTTATCATGGCTTATGTGATATGGGTGCTAGTGCTAGTACAATACCCTATGACTTATATAAAGAAATTATGCATGATATTGCACCCGCTGAATTGGAAGGTATTGATCTTACTATCAAGCTTGCCAATAGAGATACTATTTCACCAGTTGGGATTGTTAGAGATGTTGAATTCTTGTGTGGGAAGGTTAAATATCCTGTTGGTTTTCTTGTTCTTAGTTCCCCACAAGATGACTTTTGTCCCATTATATTTGGTAGACCCTTTTTGAATATTGTTAATGCTAGGATTGATTGTGAAAAGGATATTGTTACAATTGGCTTAGGGGATATGTCTTAGAGTTTAATTTTGCTAAGTTTTGTAGACAACCCCTTGATAAAGAATCACCTAGCAAGGATGAGATTATTGGTCTTGCTTCTATTGCCGTGCCTCCTACTAATTCGTTAGAACAATATTTGTTAGACCATGAAAATGATATGTTTATGAATGAAAGAAGGGAAATAGATGGAGTGTTCCTTCAATGGGGTCCTATTCTGAAACACCACTTGCCTGTTGAAATCCTAGGGGATCCCCCTCCACCCAAGGGTGATCCCGTGTTCGATCTCAAACCATTACCTGAAAATCTTAAGTATGCTTACTTGATGAAAAGAAAATATATCATGTTATTATTAGTGCTAACCTTTCGGAGCAAGAGGAAGAAAGATTATTGAAAACTCTGAAGAAGCACCATGCTGCTATTGGATATACTCTAGATGATCTTAAGGGCATTAGTCCCACTCTATGCCAACACAAAATTAACGTGGAGAAAGATGCCAAACCAGTTAGAGATCCTCAACGACGATTGAATTCTAAGATGAAAGAAGTGGTAAGAAAGGAGATACTAAAGCTCCTTGAGGCAGGTATAATTTATCCCGTTGCTGATAGCGATTGGGTAAGTCCTGTCCATTGTGTTCCTAAAAAGGGAGGTATTACTGTCGTTACTAATGATAAAGATGAATTGATCCCGCAGAGAATTATTACAGGTTATATGATGGTAATTGATTTCCGTAAATTAAATAAAGCTACTAAGAAAGATCATTACCCTTTACCTTTTATTGATCAAATGCTAGAAAGACTATCCAAACACACACATTTCTGCTTTCTAGATGGTTATTCTGGTTTCTCTCAAATACCTGTGTCAGCGGAGGATCAATCAAAAACTACTTTTACTTGCCCTTTCGGTACTTTTGCTTATAGAAGTGTGCCTTTTGGTTTATGTAATGCACCTGCTAACTTTCAAAGATGCATGATGGCTATATTCTCTGACTTTTGTGAAAAGATTTGTGAGGTATTCATGGATGATTTCTCCGTTTATGGATCCTCTTTTGATGATTGCTTGAGCAACCTTGATCAAGTTTTGCAGAGATGTGAAGACACCAGTCTCATCTTGAATTGGGAAAAGTGCCACTTTATGGTTAATGAAGGCATTTTCTTGGGGCATAAGATTCCTGACAGAGGTATTGAAGTTGATAAAGCTAAAGTTGATGCTATTGAAAAGAGGCCATGTCCCAAGGACATAAAAGGTATAAGAAGTTTCCTTGGTCATGCCAGTTTTTACAGGAGGTTCATTAAGGACTTTTCTAAAATTTCTAGCTCTGACTAATTTATTGCAAAAAGATATTCCTTTTGTCTTTGATGAGGATTGTGTAGAAGCATTTGAAATACTTAAGAAAGCTTTGTTCACGTCACCTATTGTTCATCCACCTGATTGGAATTTACCGTTTGAAATTATGTGTGATGCTAGTGATTATGCTGTAGGTGATGTTCTAGGGCGAAGAGTTGATAAGAAATTGAATGTTATCCAGTATGCTAGTAAAACTCTTGATACTGCCAAGAGAAATTATGCCACTACTGAAAAGGAATTCTTAGCAGTTGTTTTTGCATGTGATAAGTTCAGACTTATATTGTTGATTCCAAAGTTACTATTCACACTGATCAAGCTGCTATTAAATATCTTATGGAAAAGAAAGATGCTAAGCCTAGACTTTTTAGATGGGTTCTCTTGCTCCAAGAATTTGATTTGCATATTATTGATAGAAAGAGAGCTGAGACCCCATTGCAGACAACTTGTCTAGGTTAGAGAATGTTCTTGATGACCCACTGCCTATTGATGATAGCTTTCCTGATGAACAATTAGCGGTCGTGTAACGCCCCAGACACACCCGCCGGTTGTTGTTACTCCTGGCGGGATCTAGACTAGCCCCACAGATCAATACTAGTCTTTTCTGTGCACTTTGTCCTCACTCATGCGCACCCGGGAGCAACTTCCCGGTCGGTCACCCATCCTGAAACTACTCCAAGCTGAGCACGCTTAACTTTGGAGTTCTGTTCGAATGGGCTCCCAAAAAAGAAGGAATTCCTTATTGATATGAGTAGTCTATCATCCCTAATAAGCCAGGCTATCACATACACCCCCACTCAGAGGAACCGACGTCCTCGTCGGGCCACAGGAACGTTCCCTCTTGGCACATACGTCTGTGCATCTAGTCCGGTACATGTGCCATGCCGTGTGCCACGACGGGTCACAAATGTCATGAATAACATGACCGCGCACCTGTCCGCAAACATCCGTGTAACCGCGAGGGTTGGCTCGGATACCAACTTGTATCGCCCCGGACACACCCGCCGGTGGTCGTTACTCCTGGCGGGATCTAGACTGGACCACAGATCAATACTAGTCTTTTCTGCGCACTTTGTCCTCACTCATGCGCACCCGGAAGAAACATCCCGGTCGGTCACCCATCCTGAAACTACTCCAAGTTGAGCATGCTTAACTTTGGAGTTCCGTTCGAATGGGCTCCCGGAAAAGAAGGAATTCCTTATTGATATGAGTAGTCTATCATCCCTAATAAGCCAGGCTATCACAGGTCGTTAATGCTTCTCGTACTGCTCCATGGTATGCTGATTATGCTAATTACATTGTTGCTAAATTTATACCACCTAGCTTCACATAACAACAAAAGAAAAAGTTCTTCTATGATTTAAGACATTACTTCTGGGATGACCCACACCTTTATAAAGAAGGAGTAGATGGTGTTATTAGATGTTGTGTACCTGAGCATGAACAGGAATAGATCCTACGTAAGTGTCACTCTGAATCGTATGGAGGACACCACGCTGGAGATAGAACTGCACATAAGGTATTGCAATCCGGTTATTATTGGCCTACTCTCTTCAAAGATGCTCGTAAGTTTGTCTTATCTTGTGATGAATGCCAAAGAATTGGTAATATTAGTAGACGTCAAGCAATGCCTATGAATTATTCTCTTGTTATTTAACCGTTTGATGTTTGGGGCTTTGATTATATGGGACCTTTTCCTGCCTCTAATGGTTACACACATATTTTAGTTGCTGTTGATTACGTTACTAAGTGGGTAGAAGCTATTCCAACTAGTAGTGCTGATCATAACACTTCTATTAAAATGCTTAAAGAAGTTATTTTTCCGAGGTTTGGAGTCCCTAGATATCTTTTGACTGATGGTGGTTCACATTTTATTCATGGTGCTTTCCGTAAGATGCTTGCTAAGTATGATGTTAATCATAGAATTGCATCTCCTTATCACCCGCTGTCTAGTGGTCAAGTAGAGTTGAGCAACAGAGAGCTCAAATTATTTTTGCAAAAGACTGTGAATAGATCTAGAAAGAACTGGTCCAAGAAAATTGATGATGCATTATGGGTATGTCTCCATATAAGATGGTATATGGAAAAGCATGTCACTTACCTCTAGAACATGAACATAAAGCATATTGGGCTATTAAAGAGCTCAACTATGACTTCAAACTTGCCGGCGAGAAGAGGTTATTTGATATTAGCTCACTTGATGAATGGAGAACCCAAGCCTATGAGAATGCCAAGCTATTCAAAGAAAAAGTCAAACGCTGGCATGATAAAAGGATACAAAAGCGTGCGTTTAACGTAGGTGATTATGTGTTATTATTCAACTCTCGTTTAAGATTTTTTGCAGGAAAACTTCTCTCTAAATGGGAAGGTCCTTACGTTATCGTGGAGGTCTATCGTTCCAGTGACATAAAAATCAACAACTTGAAAGGCACAAGTCCGAGGGTGGTGAACGGTCAAAGAATCAAACATTATATCTCAGGTAATCCTATCAATGTTGAAACTAATATTATTGAGACCGTAACCCCGGAGGAATACATAAGGGACACTTTCCAGAACGTTTCAGACTCCGAAAAGGAATAGGTATGTGGTACGGTAAGTAAACCGATTCCAAAACAATTCTAATGGTAATTTTCCTCCGTTTTGGAATATTTAACAATTTTGGAAAGAAAGAAGTAATCCGGGAAGGACACGAGGCCTCCACGAGGGTGGAGGGCGCGCCCACCCCTACTTGGCGCGCCCCCTGTCTCGTGGCCACCTCGTGTGCCTCCCGGACTCCGTTTTCTTGCACGTTATGTATTTTGGTCGGTAAAAATTCATTATATAATATCCCAAAGGCTTTGACCACCGTATCACGCAAATATCCTCTGTTTTCATTTCGAGCTGTTTTTCTGACAGATCTTGAGCATCATGATGTCGCCCTCCTTCAACAATGAATATAAGGATGCTTGGCTATTGAAGATAGAGCTGAAAAGAGAAGAACCAGAGCAGATCAACAAGGATGAAGGGATCAAGAAGGCCATGGAGGATCAAGCTCCGGCGGCGGAAGAAGAAGACATCCCTCAACCTCGACCTAACCTCTTTATTCCAACTAAGATTGAAGCTTTTAAGATGATTGAGTTAGGTCGCATACAAAACAAGTATCTCACGCAGGAAAATATTTTGGTGAAGGATCATATTGTAGGGCTCAAGGGCATCATCCGCAAGTTGGAGGAGCTTTTACGCTCGATGTGTGATTATCCACCATCATCATCACCACCTCCATCACCTCCGAGGACATAATCACATGGGTATGGGCACTCCCCTTGGCAACTGCCAAGCTTGGCGGAGGTGCCCCGGTATCGTATCACCATCACACTCCTATCTTTACCGCTTTACTTAGTTCGATCCTTTTAGTAGTACCTTGATCTAGTAGATTGAAGTTTTGGTATCAAGTAGTTTTGAGTTTTGCTTCGTGATCTCTTTATGTAATCAAGTCCATGAGCTATCTATAATGAAGATTAGTGTTGAGTCAAGGGCTTTGCTATCTTGCTATGATCTTGAGGAAGTAGAAAGAATAAAAAGAATAAAAAGAGTTCATATTGATCTTGTGGATAGTAATGACTTCACACATAAAGAGTATGAGGCACAAAAGTTGTTTAGAGTTGACAAACGTAGTTTCGGTCTTCGTTGCAATTAATAGGAAGTAATAAGGAAAGAGAGGATTTCACATATAAATATACTATCTTGGACATCTTTTATGATTGTGAGCACTCATTAAGTATGACATGCTAAAAGAGTTGATGTTGGACAAGGAAGACAACGTAATGGTTTATGTTTTCTCATATCTCAGTTAAAGTATATTGTCATTGATCTTCCCAACATGTTGAGCTTGCCTTCTCCCTCATGCTAGCCAAATTCCTTGCACCAAGTAGAGATACTACTTGTGCTTCCACATATCCTTAAACCCAGTTTTTGCCATGAGAGTCCACCATACCTACCTATGGATTGAGTAAGATCCTTCAAGTAAGTTGTCATGTTTCAAGCAATAAAAATTGCTCTTTAAATATGTATGATTTATTTGTGCGGAGAAAATAAGCTTTATACGATCTTGTTATGGAAGCAATAAATTGACAGACTGCATAATAAAGGTCCATACACAAGTGGCAATATAAAGTGACGTTCTTTTGCAAGATTTTGTGCATCCAACCCTAAAAGCACATGACAACCTCTGCTTCCCTCTGCGAAGGGCCTATCTTTTACTTTATGTTTTTACTTTATGCTTGAGTCAAGGTGATCTTCATCTTTCCCTTTTTCATTTTATCCTTTGGCAAGCTCCTTGTGTTTGAAAGATCTTGATATATATATATATATATATATATATATATATATATATATATATATATATGTATGTATGTATCTATATATGTATATATATATATCCAATTAGATGTAAGTTAGCATGAATTCTTATTGTTGACATCACCCAAAGGTGAACACGTTGGGAGGCAACATAACAAGCCCCTATCTTTCTTAGTGTCTGATTAAAACTCCAGAACCACAAGTATTGTGTGAGTGTTAGCAATTGTAGAAGACTATATGATAGTTGAGTATGTGGACTTGCTGAAAAGCTCTATTCTTGACTCTTTCTGATGTTATGATAAATTGGAATTGCTTCAATGATTGAGATTATAGTTTGTTAGTTCCTAATGAAGTTTTTGAACCATACTTGACATTGTGAATTGATTGTTACTTGAGCATAAGAAATCATATGACAAAATCTATATATGTTGCTGTTATAAGAATGATCATGATGCCCTCATGTCTGTATTTTATTTTTATCGACACCTCTATCTCTAAACATGTGGACATATTTTTCGATTTTGGCTTCCGCCTGCGGACAAGCGAGATCTAAGCTTGGGGAGTTGATACGTCCATTTTGCATCATGCTTTTATATCAATATTTATTGCATTATGGGCTGTTATTATACATTATATCTCAATACGTATGGCTATTCTCTCTTATTTTACAAGGTTTACCATGAAGAGGGGGAATGTCGGCAGCTGTAATTCTGGCTGGAAAAGGAGCAAATATTGGAAACCTATTCTGCAAAACTCCAAAAATCCTGAAACTCCACGGAAGTCAGTTTTGGAATTAATAAGAATTATTGAGCGAAGAAAACACCAGAGGGGCCCCACACCCTGGCCTAGAGGGTGGGGGGCGCGCCCACCCCTACTGGGCGCGCCCCCTGTCTCCTGGGCCCCCTGGTGGCCCTCCGGTGCCCATCTTCTGCTATATGAAGGCTTTTACCCTGAAAAAAAATCAGAAGCAAGCTTATGGGACGAAACTCCGCCACCACGAGGCGGAACCTTGGCGGAACCAATCTAGGGCTCCGGCGGAGCTGTTCTGCCAGGGAAACTTCCCTCCGGGAGGGGGAAATCATCACCATCGTCATCACCAACGATCCTCTCATCGGGAGGGGCAATCTCCATCAACATCTTCACCGGCACCATCTCCCTCAAACCCTAGTTCATCTCTTGTATCCAATCTTGTATCAAAACCACAAATTGGTACCTGTGGGTTGCTAGTAGTGTTGATTACTCCTTGTAGTTGATGCTAATTGGTTTCCTTGGTGGAAGATCATATGTTTAGATCCTTAATGCATATTAATACTCCTATGGTTATGAACATGAATATGCTTTGTGAGTAGTTATGTTTGTTCCTGAGGACATGGGTGAAGTCTTGCTATTAGTAGTCATGTGAATTTGGTATTCGTTCGATATTTTGATGAGATGTATGTTGTCTCTCCTCTAGTGGTGTTATGTGAATGTAGTCTACATGACACATCACCATTATTTGGGACTAGAGGAAGGCATTGGGAAGTAATAAGTAGATGATGGGTTGCTAGAGTGACAGAAGCTTAAACCCTAGTTTATGCATTGCTTCATAAGGGGCTGATTTGGATCCATATGTCTAATGTTGTGGTTAGGTTTACCTTAATACTTCTTTTCTAGTTGCGGATGCTTGCAATAGGGGTTAATCATAAGTGGGATGCTTGTCCAAGGGCAGTACCCAAGCACCGGTCCACCCACATATCAAATTATCAAAGTACCGAACGCAAATCACATGGGTGATGAAAACTAGCTTGACGATAATTCACATGTGTCCTCGGGAGCGCTTTTATCATTATAAGAAATTTTCCTGGCTTGTCCTTTGCTACAAAAAGGATTGGTCCACCTTGCTGCACTTTATTTACTTTCATTGCTTGTTACCCGTTACAAATTATCTTATCACAAAACTATCTGTTACCTACAATTTCAGTGCTTGCAGAGAAAACTTTACTGAACTTGTCATTTCGTTCTGCTCCTCGTTGGGTTCGACACTCTTACTTATCGAAAGGACTATGATAGATCCCCTATACTTGTGGGTCATCATTAGGGAGTAGAGGGATGGCCTGGTTGCCATAGGCTAGGATGGGTCACTGAGGCATGTGCGGCAGCGCCGCGAGCCGCCCTTGGAAGAGGACGAAAGATTGAACAAAATAAAGATATAAAAATGGATTGGTGGGTGGTCCCGATGTTCATGTACGAGACCTGTTGTGTCCACTTGAGAAGGTGTATATGTTGAGTGGAAGGAGATTCAAAGCACACCAGCCGTTGGATTTCAATCTAATGGCTGTCAGAAGGACCGTGGCAAGAGCTATCTAACTTAACTTGTTCTCATTGTTCATGATTAAACAAGACCACCCGGAGTGAAGATCTCTGATAATCTTGGCAAAACGAATGACTGTGCAACCTACAGAAAACAGACTCAGATTCAAATAGGAAAGACGCACTAGAAAAATGATACACTTGATGGATTCCCATAATCATGTTGTGGACCGTGGATGTCCTAAGAAAAGAAACCCACGCTGGGAAGCCACGACCCAGTTGATACCTACTGGACGTTAAAAACAAGGAAACACAACAGCCTAGTGAACTAGTTATATACATAACAAAATGGCCACTCAAAAAAATCAAACAGGTTAATGTGTTCTTAGATGACATATTTCGGATAAAACAGATAATTATGACACATAGGATAATGCATGAAACCCTCAAATGAGAAACGTGGTTATAAATAGACAAAGTACACCATCCAAATCTTCGTGGAACGCTTGATAATGACTATGTGGCTGTCCGTGTACTCCTCGGTTACAGGAAGCAGGCACGCCCTCATGTTCAAGATCCGCCTGTACATGTCATAGCATGCGTTTGTGTCCTTGGCCGTGTAGGTGATGTAGGCTAGATTCAGAGGTACCTCCCACGTGTTCAGGTCCTTCGTATCCATGTATTCGTTCATTTTGGCATTGCAAGGGTCGATTATGGCCACGGCGAGGTCAACCACGGAGTCCTTCTCCTGCCTGTAGCCGATGATCTTGTATTGCCTCTGGATGTTGACGAGCTTTTTGCACCAAATGGCCAAATCTTAAAGCACAGTGGTGTTCTTCCTATTCTCCACCATAGCGAAGGTGCAGTCGGCGGTGCCGATGAAATGGGCGAATGCTCTAGAACCTCTGATGGACCTACAGTAGTGGTAGAAGAGAACCTCGTACCACGCACATACCTGGGCAACGGCGATCCCCTGGTCCTTGTCAGGAGATGGATGGATGGGCACAAGGTCTAGTACCGCTACCTTGTGCTTCTTCTCCTATAGGTACACCGAGTCCGGATTGTTGGTGTACATCACATTCAACTTGGTGCTTCCATGGGTCTAAATGACGAACTCAAAGGTGAACTCCTTGCTGAAGTCCATATCTAGTAGGCTCACCCCTCGAATAGCCATTGGAGTCTCTTCTCACACCGAGTTGATGTGGTTGTTCTCGTTTTTTGGAGATTGGGGTAGGTGGGAAGATGAAGACAATGGGGAGATATGGAGAGCGGAGGGTTCCTTATTTATACTAGGGATTAGTGTGTAGTGGGGTACTCGGGCCGGCAGCAACATTTCGTTTTTCAAAT
Organism: Triticum timopheevii; assembly: GCA_963921465.1. NCBI lineage: Eukaryota > Viridiplantae > Streptophyta > Magnoliopsida > Poales > Poaceae > Triticum > Triticum timopheevii. The sequence continues at coordinate 356,431,489 of OY997264.1, forward strand.
CTTGGGGAAGTGCAATCGCCAATGAACATAGTGGGTAGCTAGCGGGAGCAGTTAATTTTTCTACTCTTGGGGAACTAAAATTGCCATTAAATGGAGTGAGTACAGGTGGAATTAGTTACTACCCCTCCTCCCTCGCCCGCTATATGCCCAGAAGAACACGCCTCCTTGACGCATTCAAAAGCCTCCATTAAACCGACCTGGAAGCCTAGAAACCTATTCCGGACACACGTCCTTTCACGAGAGTACTTAAATTTTACTCGCTTTATTTAAATTTTATTCTTAAAACAAGAAAAACATTGTCTCGTTTTATTAGTGCCATAGGATGAACATACAAAAAATTTAGAATTATTATTCTCAGGACGTACACGATCAGCTCATTTGCCTCACTTTCACACTTACAATACTACCAAGTTTGAATAGCATGTTATGGTTGTTGTCCTCTGCATCACCATGCCATATTTCCCAGCTTGCAAGATTCACGAGCAACCCATAAGATTCAAATAATAAGTACAACAAAGATGCCCATCTCAAGGATTCACATATCAGAGCCAATAGTTACTGTACAACTAAAATGTTGTGAGAATAAAATTGGTCGATTCTTCATGTATCCAATTTGATTCAAGGATTTGCTGAAACATTGAAACTAGTCCTGTTTATGATCACATAGGTCAAACATTGGCAAATGAAATATTCTGCATCACAGGTGGCACTAACACTTGCAATATATGCATAAGCGTGTCGCTGCTCACTACAAAAAATACACTCCCGTGATGATACATGTTTGTGAGAATAGGTCACGTTTTCTGTCATGCATTTACATCCATGACGATTTTATGACAGAATCAAGAAGGTCATACCTGTGCTATCGTAGAAGTGTTCCATGACAATACCAAAGTTATCATCACGGAAGTGTTCACTTCCATGACGATAAATAACGCGCCTTGGAAGTGCTTTCGTCAAGGGTAACCGACACATGGCATCCACCGTAACGGGACGCCGTTAAGCTATCGGGTCAAGTTTTGGATCCGATAACCCGTTAACAGCAACGACCAATGGTGATTTTCCACGTGTAAAATTCTCATTGGTCGACGAAAACACGTGTCAGCTAGTCATTCGGTCAGAGAGGCGCCTATGATATGTCGACATGTGCAACGGCCCAACACTGGCCCATTTAGCTTACAAAGGTCGGTCTGTTTGACTTGGTCAAAAGCTAGCGGGCTGGCCCATGAAAATCCTGTTAATGGTTTGTTTGCATATAGACCATTTTATGGCCCGCTAACTCACGACCTGTGATGGCATTCCTGAAAACTGCCCAACAACGTCATGTGGGCCATCCGGTATAATACCAGCCCGTTTCATTTTTGACCCATGTATGGCCCACAACATCTTTCGGCCCTTATGAGGCCTTTCGTATCTTTGGGACCTTTAGTGGCCCGCGGTGACTCTAGCCCATAATAAACAGTAAATTTCTTTATACCCATTAACGGCCCATGATTTACATGGGACGTTTCTAGCCCATGTTAGCTTTTGGCCTACTAACGGCCCATGCATTCTTGGGCTCCTTTTTGGCCCTCGATTACTTCTGGCCTGTTACTGGCCTATTACCCTAATGGGCCGAATCCAGCCCGTGGTTAGAACCGGCCTGTTAGTGGCCTGTTAACCTATTGCGCCGTTTCCAACCCGTCATGTATTCTGACCCATTAACGACCCGTTATGACTGTGACAGAATTAAGCCTTTGCTGTCTTCCAGCCTGTTAAGGGTCTGTTACCATGCTGGCCTGATACCAATTGTGCCTGTTTATGGCCCATGTCAGCTCATTTATCCATCGGCCTGTAGGAGGCCCACTGATTCTACGGCCCGTTGGAGGCCCATTTATCTGACGGCCCGTAGGAGGCCCATGATCCTACAGCCCCGTAGTAGGCCCAAGGTTACCACAGTCCGTATCTAGCCCATGATTGTTGTAGCCAGTAGCAGACCAAGGAAAAAGAAGACTAGGGAAATAAATAATCCATAAACTAATGCTAGGCGATTAAGGCAATTGCACATATTACATCCACTAGACATCAAAGTTCGCTAGCAGTGCAAATATAGGGAACACCCTACACTATACAAAAATGGCTTGTTGTTTTCTTCAGCCGGTCGCTGCATGTTAAGAACAAATTTTGTATCGCAAAAAAACAAATTACAACCATAAAACAAATTACAACCATGAAAGTTAACAGTCTGGCAGATAAATGCACCACCAGAAGTTGAAAACTCAGTTCATTTGACCTGACTGTTATGTTTTCATGTTGTACTATCCGATGGAGCACCATAACCTTCACCTTCATTTCTCCTAGGCTCTTGAACAGCATAGAAAATGTCTGATAGTCTGGTTTCAAAACTATGCATATCTTGACGATATCGAACAATGGCTTTCCTTGTTTCACAAATGGTCTCTGTTAAGGAATGGACTTGTGTCTGGAGCACAGATATAACATTGTTTTGCGCTTGCATATCTTGATGATGAGGCAGTTTGGATGAGATTGCCTTAACAACCAACCGAGTATTATGTAGGAACGTGCTTTTGGCACTGTTAGTGGATAACTACTGAGCCACTTTAGCAAGAGGTGGCATTCCTGCTATAGTTGCCTCGTCACCTTCAGAAGGTGGTGGTTCCACCATTTGTTCCATAGCTTGCTGAAAAGTTGAGTTTTTACATTAGTAGTACCGGAACAGAAGATACTAAGGAGGCAGCAAAACCAAAAAATAGTTGGAATCAAAAAGTTGAGTTTTTACAACCATAAAACAAAAGGAACCACATGTTGCCTCCACTTCAATCTAATCCGCCTACACACGCTATTTAATCATCATCATAGTCATTACGACCAACAGTAGCTATTTAATCATCATAGTCATACTGTAGCACACATCATCATCTTCAAAATCATTCTAGCTAGCTAATCACCACCAACACTAGCTACGGTAGCTATCTAATCACCACGAACACTAGCTAATAATAATCATCATAGTCATTACCACCAACGCTAGCTATTTAATCATCATAGTGTAGCACATCATCATCTTCAAACTCATTCTAGCTAGCTAATCACTCCTGCTGCTCTCTCTCTCTCAGGTAAAATAGCATAGAAAATGTGTAGCACTCCTGATTCATCATATTGGAGCATGCAGATGAACCTGTATCCTAATTGTGGGCTGCGCCTCTGATTGCTGCCCCTAGTACTTCTCTGCGATCCTTCACAATTTTGCTCCAGTCTTTGACTATTAAGACTTGCTCGCTTTTAGAAATCCTAAATGCACTCATGTGCGATGTAGGATGTCTTGGGCATAAGCTAACCATGCACATGCGACCTTTAGCCTCGATCCACTAAGGCACAACTATCATCGGGATTCCTTGTTGAAGAACATCGTAGTAACATACTTAGGAGTGAAGTTTAGCTTAAAAATAATGTATGCAAAAGATGCAATGAGGATGAATAGTAAAAATCTTACCATCTTTCCTAAATAGATGTGACCGTAGTTCAGTACGAACACTATTGGTGGCACGTTTTGAGTACTAAGAGTTTCAGGTTCAGGAAAATAATTTGTCTTGATAGTATGAAGATCCTCAAGCCATGAAACATAATGACTTATCTACTCGCAGTTTAGTTCAGCCTCGGGACAGTAGTAGGTCATGTCTACCAAGAACCGGACATGTTTGCTTGAATGGAAATCAGCTATCAATAGAAATTATTTGTCAACTATTTTTGAATAAACAATATCCAAGACATAAATATCACTACAGGAATCAAGAACTTTGCGGTCCGCCAAGGCTGACGGCAAAGGCATACATGGCGTATGGCAAAGACTTTGCCGTCAGCCAGCAGGTGGCAACACGTCCGGCTGAACAGGCTACAACAAAGGCCTCTTTGAAGTGTGCTGACGGACGGCAAAGATGAAAAGGGCTTTGTCGTCCGCTGACAGACGACAAAGAGCTTAGACGGTACACATGGTAGTTCAGGTCTGTTAAGTGGTTAACGGCGTGCTTTGCCATCAGCCAGCGGACGGCAAAGATGCAAAGGCCTTTGCCGTCTGCTAGCTGATGGCAAATCTGCCAAACAGGGCAGCCCCTAATTCCCAGGTTGCACAGGTAGCTGCCACGTGGCAGCTTTGACGTCCGCTGGCGGACAGTAAAGCTCTTTGCCGTCCGCCAGCACACGGCAAAGTGTCTATATAGCCCCTGTTTTTTCTTAAATTCATTCAATTTTAACAGAATTTCACATATATATATACACACACATTTCAAAATAATTTCAACAATAAATTTCCAACAAGAGATATATACAAGTTTCCAACATTTCCATATATACAATAAGTTTGCTACAAGAGATATCCAACCTAGACTAGCTATAAGTTTCTTATTTTTCTTCTTCTTTGTCTTCTTCTTGTTCTAACTAAGGTAGGTAAAAATGCCATTTTTTAGCTAAGGTGGGTAAAAATGCTTAGTGTGTAGGTCATTTTGTACCTAAGTGAGCTAATTATGTCATAAATGAAGTAGTTAAGCTAATTATAGATCATTATTGAGCTATCCTAGGTTGTTATGCCATTTTGTACCTAAGTGAGCTAATTATGTCATAAATGAAGTTGCTAAGCTAGTTACAGATCATTATTGAGCTATCCTAGGTTGTTATGCCATTTTGTACCTAAGTGAGCTAATTATGTCATAAATGAACTAGCTAAACTAGCTATAGAACATTATTGAGCTATCTAGGTTGTTATATGCCATTTTCTAGCTAACAAAGCATTTGTTAAGCAAAACACTTGGGATAACTTACCATGATCCGGGAGGTGAAGAGCCGGTCGGGGTTGCGCCACCATGAGATGGAAAAGGATCGGTCGATCCTTTGTGGGAGGCGTGTTACACGAAAGATCATTTGCAATGTTTAGTTAGCACGATGCAACTGAAATGTGAATACTAGTAACTAATTACCATTCAAATGAAACTCACTGTGTTCGCTATAGCAATCTGGAGCATCGGCGAAGGGGTCTGGCCGGTTTTCTCGCACACGGACTGCACATTTTGTTTTCAAGTCAGTCATATGAGTTAGTAATGAAATGAACATTGCATGCATGATTTGACTAGTATGCAAGAGAAACTTACCACAATGATCTCGTATAGGGCCCGGTGACCCGCGTCGTTCCGGTTCCTCTCCGCCTCCAACATATTAGCCGTCCTCTCCTCCATGTCCCTTACCTTCTTGTCCGCCTGCCTGGTTGCCTCTGACACAAGCTCCTGGGCCCTAGCCTCAGTAGCGAGATCCACTGGCCGTGGTCGAGGCCCCATCTCGGGAAGTGACTTCGTCTGCCTCTTCTTGATCTCGGAGAGACATCTAGGACAACGTATGAGCCCATCCCTAATGGCTACGTGGCCATGTTTCCTCCCATCACCAGATAGCATCACGAGCTCAGAATCAAAAGTACTTTGGCTTGGGTTGAAGTCCTCGCCTTTCATCTCCTTCCCCCAGTCTCTGTACCGCACAAGCTTGTTGTGGGACGAGATGTTGGTGAAGCTCTCTGGATGATTCAGGTCATCCTCCGAGAATGCCTTGGCCTTCTTGAATAGGGCACTATGGGCCATGGCATAGAGGTCGTATAGTGGCGCCTCCTCCTTCTTGTTGTATTTTGCCTGAAAGAGAGGGACGGGGGTAAATTAGTAATTAAAGCTAGCATGAAGAATGAAATTGCATGAATCGAACCACATACCCAGTGATCCCTGTACTCAAACAGGTTGGGGCTCCCTTGATGGTGCGGCAGACCTCGCATCTGGGCACGCTTGTCCCTGGCCTTGTTGTGCGTGGCTAGCCATTGGGGAGAGCACCACTCATCAACCAACCTCTCCCAACAGTCCATCTTATCGGCACACCATCTTGGGGGCACCTAAGTTAGACAAAGAGAAATTTCAGTGCTACGCCTACGAATGAAATCAAGGAAACTGGTACAAGGCCTCAGGAATAGGTAATTACCGTCATGTACTTCTCCTTACTCAGATACTTGAGGCGGCACTTCTTATTCTGCCTCCTGATGTTAGTCGAGGCGCAGTAGTCTCGGACATCCTGGACCAGAGCCTCGTGCCATGTGTTCTGAAGTAGGCGCTTGCACTCGGCTTCGATAACCATAGCCGCCTCCGCCTCGTGTTCCTCAAGACACCTGTAGAAGGTATGCAATCAAACAAGACAACACCGATCACTAGTACCATCACTAGGTACTGTTGATTTTTAATTCTGTAAGGAGAACTTACCCAAAACCGCCATCTCACAATGTCAGTCGCCGTCTCGCACACGACACCGTCGACCATCTCCCCCAGCGGGTCTGAGGGCAGCCTGGTACAGCTCCCAGGTGAGTGCTAGCTATCGAATCTCACCCTCACCGGGCAACATGACCCACCCCGGGAAGTGGTGTCGGACTAGAGTACCAAGGACCTGGTTGGGCCCGCAGACCTTATCTGCATGTACCCAACCCCTGCAGTATCACAAGGCCAACATATTAGATATTAATTTGAACAAACATCAAGGCAAAAGGTTAAAAAGAGTAAATTAATGCACTTACTTCTCCCCGTTAGGCTGAATCAACCACTCTGGTCATGGGTCGCCGGCACGGACGATAGCTTAGTACTACCACGCTGGTAGAACCTCTTGCCCTCCTCGACCTGCTCATTCTCGCTGTAGCTATCCTCAGATAAGGTCTCGCCGAGATCATTATCATGGTTGCTAGTCTTCGGAGTCACGTGGGATGAATACTCTGGGACCCTATTCTCCTGGGAGGAAGACTGTGGGACCCGAGTCTCCTGGGAGGAAGACACTGGGCCCCGAGGCAGCGACCAGAGCCTCGTCGACCCGTGGTTCGGCGACCAGAGGCTCGTCATCCCGAGGCTTGTGGACCGGAGTCTGACACGGGTCCAGGTCAAATGGGTCCACCTGAGACAGAGCACTCCGGTGGTTCGGAGACTCAGCGGGGGCTGGCGGCGAGGAAGGCAGAACAACCTTCCTACCTCTGCCAGCGCCCCGTCCACCTCTACCCCTTTTATTCTCTTGACCTCCTCTCCTGGCGGATGAAGAAGCGCCTACCGAAGGTGCTGGGGGTGTGTGCATGTTGTCTACCAGCGCCGTCCGAAGGTTGTGGGGTGGAATAACAACACCCATCCCACACGGTGAGGTAGGAGGTTTGGAGCGCTCTCGACCCAAGCCCACCATATGTCAACACCTGCAATGAGAAAGAGTAAACGAAATTAGTACAACATAAACATAATAAAAAATTAGTGTGTATCATCATCATGAACATAATAAAAAAAATTCGGGCTATCGTATCGGGGGTCGAGGGGTTGGGGTGTTAGGGTGTCGTGTCGAGGGTCGAGGGGTCAGGGTGTCGTGGTCGAGGGTCGAGGGGTCGGGGTGTCGGGGTCAGGGGGTCGGGGTCGGGATGGCAAATCCTCGACCCCTTGACACCTTGACCCTCGACACGACACCTCGACCCCTTGACCCTCGACACGACACACCGACCCCTCTTCTTCTTCTTCCCCTTCTACTTATTCTACTTTTCTTCTTCCTTTTTCAACTTTTTTTCACTTCCTTTAATTATGACTATTTAACTAAAACCTAACACTAATCTAATATAATCTAATCTAACTAATCTAATCTAGCTAACTATATAACCTAAACTAATTAAACCTAAACTAATTAAACTAAATAACCTAAACTAATTAAACCTAAACTAAAAAAACTTAAACTAAATAACCTAATCTAAACAGAAAAGTAAAATAGAAAAAACAGAAAAGAAAATAGGATAGGGGGGTGGCAGGGGCGGCGACGGGTCGGGGAGGGGGCCGCGGCGAGGCGGGGTGGGGCGGCAGCAAAGCGGGGAGGGGGCGGCGATGGGCGGTGCTCCTCGGGGGGCGGTCGACCCGCGGCTGCGGCAGGGAGGCGGCGGCGGGGAGGCTCGAGAGGGGGTGGGGAGGCAGGAAGGGGGCGGCGATGGGGCGGGGAGGGGCCGGTGACAGGGTAGGGAGGGGGCGACGACTGGGCGGGGAGGGTGCAGCGGCGACGACACGGGGAGGGTGCGGTGGCGACGTCATGGGGTGGCACGAGGGAGGAAGAAAGAGGGAAGGACATAGAGAGAGAGGGCGACGGCGGGGGCACGGCCGTTAAGTCAATTTTGAAGTTTTGCCATAAGCCATCTCTTTGCCGTCTGCTGGCGGACGACAAAGGAAGATTTGCCGTCTGCTAGCAGACGGCAAAGAGGGGCCCTATTAGGGGTTGATAGCCAGTGGGCCAAACCCCCTCTTTATCGTCGCTAGCTGATGTCGTCTGCTAGCAAATGGCAAATCTTTCTTCGCCGTCCACCAGCAGACGACAAAGAGTTGGCTTATGGCAAAGCCAGCCTTTGCCGTCTGCTGCCTCTTTGCCGGCTGCTTTCTGCTGGCTTATGGCAAAGCCTACCTTTGCCGTCAGCTAGAAGACGACAAAGAGTGGGCGGGCAGCAAATCTACTGATTCCAGTAGTGTATGGTTGAGAAAATCACATAATGGTAGAACTGGAGGCGTCTACACATCGACCCAGATGTCGATATTACCTTCAATATCATCTTCCGGACGAATATCAAAGGTGATAAGCATATCAGGCTGAAATGCATAAGCCTTGCATAGTGCTCTCCATTTTTTTCATTCAAAATGGTTGTATGTCAGCGTTCTGGGAACAGGAGTCCCCAGACTTGCCTGCGTGCGGCCTGCTACGTGGCTCCACCAGTGGCCCAGTATGGCCCGTCATCATCAACCAACACTCAAGACCCTCGCGAGGGGCCAAGCCTCGCGGGGCAGACGATGCAAGGCCTCCTCAGGAAAGGCCTCACCAGGCGGGCTCACAAAGAGGCGGAGAGATCAAGGCAAGGGGTACCTCGCAAGGTTCCCGTGAGGCAAGCCATGACGATCAAGAGCAAGCGGGCGCCAGGCGGGCGCCAGCCGCTCAGTGTTCTTGTTTCCTCTTTGGTGCTAAAGGGGAAAGTGCAGGCGCGGAGTATCAAGGCATCATGCAAAGGTTTCCATATCGGTGCAACAAGACCAAGACTAGCAGGACGACAGGACGGAGGTCACCGTGGAGACCAATACGGTGTCATCACCAGCGCCTTTGGCAGGCGAAGACCACCTTTAGTCAGGATAGCTTGTACTAGTTGTCCCCTTTCAAAATGGCCGTTGTTGGATCCCTCCCCGCTCAATATTTGGGAAGAGGACCAGGGCCTCTATAAATAGGGATAGCCACCACAGTAGAAGGGGGAAGAGGTGAAGTTCATCTACACACCACACCAGCTCAAGAACACCTCTCCTCGTGAGGCTGTTCTTCCCTTGTACTGTTCATCATCAGCCCAAGAAGTAATCCACCACCACATACAGGAGTAGGGTATTACACCACAAAGGTGGCCTGAACCTGTATAAATCTTGTGTCTCTTGTGTTGTGAGTTCATCGATCTAGCTTAGGGATCACGGCGAGGCTGAGAGCGAAATACGGTAGTAGGAAATCATCATGTGCACACCAGTGTTCGAACCTTAAGGGTTTTGCCGGAACCCGATATCTGACATTTGGTGCGCCAGGTAGTGGTGTGCCGGATTCTTCCTTCCGCTAATCTACATCCTGTCGCCTCGTCGCATCCATGTTTGGTGATCCGATGACCAACGCCAACCGCTGGGCGGCATGGCCAGCCCGTGCCACACCACCTGCCCAAGCTGACCTCAACCCCATGCCTCAGGCAGCTCGCGCACCACATAACACTGCGGGGAGGGGGCGGCACGGTCTCGCGTCGCCCGCCCTTACTCCGCGGTAGGTGCGGGCAGCTGCAAGGGCCTCAAGCCACGCCGCGGCCACGACGCCGCACACCCGAGGGGAACAAGCAAACATGAGAGCCGCGCTCACTGTGGCTCGGGAGCTGCTATGATGCAGGTTGATGGAGAGCGGCCGGGATGCATTGCTGGAGCATGTTGCCCAGCTCCTGGATGCCGCGGCCTCGGGGGCACCACCTTTCTGCTTCCAGCTTCCACCCCGGGCCCCGATCGGATCATGCGACGGGCCTCTCTGCACCCGCGCGCCCTCAGGCACGCCCCAAGGCGCCGTTGACACCAGCTCAACCATCGGCGCCGGACGCCAGGCAGCACCAGCACCACCTCAGATGAACGAGGGCATGCGCATCGCCGCCTACGGCCCGGGCGGGTCACTGCCCTACCATCCTCAAGACGGCATGCTAGGCCAGGCCACATGGAGCGTGGGGCACTATGGCAAAGTCATTGAGGTGGCGGCCTCGGAGGCTTAGGTGCCCCGGATGGTGGATCGGGAGTACACGCTGGAAGACGACCCTGGATCGTTCCTTGGGTCAAGCTGGGAGGAAGAGACGCCAGAAGCTGAGCCTTTTCAGGAGCCTCAAGGAAGCCTCACCAACCGCGCTGGCAGCAGCAGCTACCGGGTATCACTAATTCCTCAGGAGCAAGCTTATGCTAACCATGGGTCGCAGGAGGTTCAGGTCACAACAGCGGACGGCTTCCCCAGCTCGGCATCCTCCCTTCAGCCAGGAGGAGTGCATTGGGGGCTGCAGGAGAGGGGCCGGGAGCCAGGCCCCTCCCCATGGCACGAGGAGCAAGGCGTCCCCCGGAGGTAGGCCCTCTGCTGGGGAGGTGCTGCAAAGCCTACCCCCGGCAGAGGACCCGTGGTCGCCGAGGGCGCTGCTGGTGTCCCCTTTGCGCCATTTCCGTCGTCCTTGGTCTCCGGCCGCCGTCAATGGTTCTCGAGGGTGGCAAAAGGTGGGGCCCTCGTCTGGCGATATGAAGCAAGGCCCGGTGCCTGTGAAGAAGGCCTAGTGCCTGTGAAGCTCGCCACCCGTGACCCTCTCACATAATAATGAGTGGGGTTGTACACGCCCCGGAGTCTCTGGAGAGCCACCCTTGGGCCTCGGGGGCTCCCTCCCACGCCCACTGGCAGCACTTAGCTCCGCGCTGGTGAGAAGACATTGAAGACTAGACTAGGCGTCGGACACGGCCTTTTGCTTTTTGCCTCCCTTTCTGTGGTCGAGCTTCCTTGCTTCGGGTTAAAGTTTAAATTCAGTTTGCATTTGTGTGTGCGGGGGAGGGGTGTCTTCTCTCTCTCGTGTGATTTCTTGTGTTCTGGTTTCTGCCCCAATTTGGAGTTCGCACAACCTGCCTCCCCCTCGCGAGCCCCTCGCGGGCGGGGCTGGGCGAAGTGCACATACGCTGTGCACATGCCATACTACGGCCGGCACTTTCTCTCGCAAGGCCCTCTCGACTGAGTCGGCAGATCCCCCAGGGGATCCTCGGGAGGTCACGACCTCACGAGCAGGTTCGGTACCCGTCCTTGCTAAAGGTAAACTACATCAACAAGCTCGCCCCAGGGCCCGTAGGATCATGGAGGCATATCTTCAGCATCATTCCTGAAAGCATACGGACGGCAATATTTTTACATGAGGGGCTCCCCCTCCCAAAATGCTCTTACAACCTTTGGGGTCGCGCCCGAGCTTTTGTATGCAGGATAAACAACAGGGAAACACAAGATTAGTCAGACATGTCGCTCACCGCATCCTCCTGGTCATCTCCAGACGCATCGCTGGCATCGCTGTCACTGTCGCTGGCATCACCATCACCATCACCGCCGCCGCCATCACCGCCATCGACCACGACGCCTCCCTCCACCGCGACTACCACCCCGTCATCGTCGAAAGCGAAGGCCCTGACAAGCGCGTCCACGTTGTCCTCCACCCACCGCGCCAGGTCGCCCCGGATGGCCCCGGGCACCGGAGCAATGACGGTGTCGAAGTCGAAGTTGGGATCGGTGTTCTGAAGATGGCTGAAGACACGGGAGAATGCGCGCCCTAGCAGGCTCTGGCTCCTCTCCTCGACAAGCTGATGAGGTCTCTCGGAGCGGTTCTCTAGGCGCGTCACCACATCAGTGAAGAAGCGGAGATGACTGGCATAGTTGGTCACGTGAGGATGCGGGGCGTCCTCATCACAAATGTAGCCCAGGGCCTCATTGGCCCTGTTCCTGAGTTCCTGGAGCATGGGGCCGTGCAAGTGCTCCAGCATCTGTCGTTGAAGCACTTCCTCTCTGTTGTGCTGCGCAATGGACTCGGCGTCGTCAACCCGCTGTTGAAGAAGAAGAAGCTTGGCGTGGGCGGAGGTCAGCTCGGCCTGCGCCGAGACGAGGCGGCTGCGGCGGCCTACGTGCGCTGCTCCGCTTCAGTCAGCTTGGACCTAAGGACGACATTCCTGCCCGCAGCCTTGGCTTCAACCAGCTTCAGCTTCAGGTCATACCTGCTCACAAGATCTGCGCGAGCCTCTGCCACGCGGCGGTCGACCTCTTACTGGACTCGAGCCTCGCGTGCGCCAACATCGTCCTCCACCTGGGTAACCTGGCGCTCCCTCGTCTCCAACCTCTCAAGATCAAGATTGCGCTCGGCGGCCTCCAGCATCAGCACTTCCTCACGCCTCCGGAGCTCCTCCTCCTCGACAGGCGTCCACTTAAGCGATGCAAGGGCAGCCTGGCGCAACTCCACTTGCTGCTCCAGGGAGGCGTTCCAGGCTTGGAGCTCCCATGCACGCTTCTCCGCGACCTCGCGACGATAATCTGCTTCCCGAGCCTCCTCCAGAGCTCAAGAGCAGGCCTCTCGCAAGGCCGCAATGGTCGCCACGGCCTTCGCGTTGTCAAGCTCGCACTGGTGGCACGCGAGGTTGATGGCCACCTTCAGCTTGCATCGCTGCTTAGTAAGCCGTAGGCCCTCGGCTTCAAGGCGCGCGTCCACATCCGCAAGTTCTCCACCAAGCCGGCCCATCGCGTCCATCGCCTTCTGTAGGAACACGTTGCGGACGGTGCTTCGTTCGTGCGCAAGCTTGAGCACACTGCTGATGTCGTCCCCCGTCGTTGGCGCCATCGGTGGGACCCCAAGCTGTTCGCCCTTTCTTGGCAGGGGGCTGGGGGTTGGCGCCCCCACGATCGCTGTTCAGGCCCCGCCAGGGACCCGGGCTACCGGGGGCTCGCCACTCGAAGGGGCTCCCAGGATTGACGCCAACCATTTGCTGTCCACGACCAAAGGAGGAACCCTGGGCAGGCTGACTGCTCTCCAGGAAGGGTCGCGAAGCAAAGGCGGCAAGGGCACGGGCTCAAGACACCTTGCAGGCAGGCTTGCTTCTCCGGCTGACCCCGCGTCAGGGGCAGCATGCAGGCTCGGGACGTTCAAGGCCAACAATGAAGGCAAGGCCAGAGGAGGTTGCTTCTCGGGAGACCCTGCGGGCTTGGCAGGAGGGATCCTGATGAGCCACAGTCAGGAAGGGAAGCAGCAATGGAGGAATTACAAGGATAAGGTACTTACTCGTCTATGGCAATGTACTTTCTATGCTTCAATGGCCGGAAGGTGCGACCACTGCAGCTCGAAGACTCCTTCCTCTTGCGGAGCGCAACAAAGTCCACACGGAACCGGCCCACGCATTGAACGTGCGGGCTAGCATGGCGCGCGCCTGGAGAGGCGCCCAACTGATCGACCTCAGGAGCGCCAGGGTAGGAGGAACAATCATACCCAGCCTCATGATGGCTTGCCGAGGCCTCAGTAGCTCCGGCCTCGAGAGCCATAGACTGCATCTCCCCCTCAACAACCACCCTAGGGAGAGCCTTGAGGGTTTTGGAAGATGACGCCTCGGAAACCTCAAGTCGTGTCAGCACAGCGACACTCGAGCCTCCAGCCTCAAGCGATGCTTGCCTCCCTGCGTCCACTCTTGGGGCAAGGTCGGTGCTGGCGGCGAGGAGGGGAGCCATGACGACAGGATTCTCGTGAGGCACCGCAAGGCCAACCAGAAGCAACCTCCATTCGTCAAAGGGAGGCATCTGTCCCGCAAACTCAACCCTGTTCGAGCAAAGATACAAGAGGCTACCCCCTTGCTGCATATCGCCTGGCGAGGGGTCGCCAGTCAAAACTTCAAGCACAGTCCTCTGCGCTTCGGGCGAAAGTTCTGACTCCTGAAGCCTCATGTGATCCTGGTCACCGGTCAGGGCCCACATCAGCCGGGAATGGCGCTGAAGAGGGGCAATGCGACACCGGAGGAGCTCCTTCACCACTCGGGGCACAGTCACGCCGAGATCTCTCAACCTCTTCAGTTGGAACCAGATGAAGGAAAGTCGGGGGCCCACGAGCCTCTCATGGCCCCAGCCGGGTTTGGGGACAGCGGGCAACGACAGAGGCGAGAGTAGGGGGCTGAGCACTCCGACATCCACATACAACCACCGCATCCGGAACCCGCTCGTGGACGGCGGGAGATCAAAATCTATCCCCGAGGCGCCCGTCTCTGCCATGGCCTGGAAGCTCACGCACCCCGAGCACTGTGAGGGGTCGATCAGGTGCAACGAGACGAAGTGGCACAAGAGGGTGACGGAAGGAGCAATGCCCACCATGGCCTCGCAAACAAAGGCGAAGATGGCGAGAAGGGTAACGGATTGGGGATCAATATGCATCATATGGATCTGATAATGGGAAAGCACTACGTTGAAGAAGGCGGAGAAAGGGGGAACCAGGCCAGCCCACAAGGCGTCAACGAAGAACCGAACCTCGTGACTGTCCTGTTAATGGAGGCGCGGGACGCAGGCCAAGCCATCGTATTTCTGTACTCATTGAAGCTGGAAGCGAGCGCAGGGTAGACCTTGCCCATGGCCTCCAGGTTGAGCACGAGCGACCAGCTGACGGCGGGCTTGATTGTCGAGGACAGACTGGCCAAGGACAGAGGCTTCTTCCCCTTCTCCTCACTAGTTGGCGCCATGGCAATGGTGGGAGCAAAGCTCAAGTCAGATTGGGAGCGGAAGCAGGGACTCGAGGAAGAAGGGGGAATAGGAAGCACGGTGCCAGCAAGGAGGAAATAACTGTGTAGGGCGGCGTGGCCGCCTAGCTAGGCGGATATTGGGGCAGCGTGGGGAAGCGGAGACGCCCATGTCCAATCAGTCCCCACGCGTGGACCAAGGCCGCATGCTATTGGGGCCCGCGACGCTCCTCACTTGCCCTTTGCCTTCGCCGCTAAGCCAAGTCAGAGCGTGCCTTGGGCCCGGAGGCTACTGTCGACGTTTTGGGAACGGTGGTCCCCAGACTTGCCTGCCTGCAGCCTGCTGCATTGCTCCACCAGTGGCCCAGTATGAACCGTCTTCATCAACCAATGCTCAAGACCCTCGCGAGGGGCCAAGCCTCGTGGGGAGGATGACACAAGGCCTCCTTAGGATTGGCCTCACCAGGCGGTCTCGCGAGGAGGCGGAGAGATCAAGGCAAGGGGTACCTCAGGAGGTTCCCGTTACGCAAGCCATGACGATCAAGACCAGGCGGGCGCCAGGTGGGCGCCAGCCGCGCAATGTCCTCGTTTCCTCTTTGGTCCTAAAGGGGCAAGCGCAGACGCAGAGTACCGAGGCATCAGGCAAAGGTTTCCATATCGGTGCAACAAGACCAAGACCAGCAGGACGGAGGTCACCGTAGAGCCCAAGACGGCGTCATCACCAGCGCCTTTGGCAGGCTAAGACCACCTTTAGTCAGGATAGCTTGTATTAGTTGTCCCCTTTCAAAATGGCCGTTGTTGGATCCCTCCCCGCTCAATATTTTGGAAGAGGACCAGGGCCTCTATAAATAGGGATAGCCACCACAGTAGAAGGGGGAAGAGGGGAAGTTCATCTACACACCACACCAGCTCAAGAACACCTCTTCTCGCGAGGCTGTTCTTCCCTTATACTGTTCATCATCAGCCCAAGAGGCAATCCACCACCCCACACAGGAGTAGGGTATTACACCACAACGGTGGGCCCGAACCTGTATAAATCTTGTGTCTTTTGTGTTGTGAGTTCATCGATCTAGCTTAGGGATCGCGGCGAGGCTGAGAGCGAGATTCGGTAGGATGAAATCTTCGTGCGCTCCCCAGTGTTCGAACCTTAAGGGTTTTTCCGGAACCCGATATCCGACAGTGTAGGTTTCTAAATTGTATAATTTTGCGGCAAAAGTATAACCATGCTCGGTCCTCAAGTTAACTCCTTTTACCTCCATAGTTTCCATAGTACTGAAACCAACCTTATCCAAGACATACATTCTAGCATGGCAGGGGATACGCTAGTAGAATAGTAAAAAAATTAAAATTATAAGTTGAAGCAAAGGAAGCACAAGTCATGCTTAATTACGAAAAAAGACATGTTGTTTTGACTTACTGTATATACTTCGAAGGTGTCATCCAGCTTGATGCCGAAGCGCCTACCACCGACTAGGTGAGGCCTGTCGCACAAACCGTGCTCGTCTTCGCAGTATTCGCACATGCCGTATTCCTTTTTCATGGTCAAACATTTCCTACGTTCATAATTGAAACATTAATTAAAAATCGACTAAAGGCAACTACCAGGAAACTCAACACACAGATCACTATTACTCAATATGCAACGGGTTGACTTTAGGTGTCAAGTCTTCCTTCCTAAACTCTCATCTCACGTATATGGTGGGCACTCCCTCTCTGATATTGCGACTGTCGGTGATGGTCGCTACTCCTCCTTTCCCTAGTGCATTACAAATATCTAGCACAAGGAAAAGAAGGAGAAGCGACCCCCACGACAACAGTCGGCATTCTTCTTCTCTCATTTATGGTGGACACTACCTCACAAATTTTCTGACCATCGATGATGGCCGCTAGTCCTTCTTACCCTAATGCATAACAAAGGTCTAGCACAAAGAGAAGAAGGAGAAGTGACCCCCACGACAATAGTCGGCATTCTTCTTCTCTCATATATGGTGGAGACTCTCCCTCACCGATTTTTTGACTATCATGTATGGAGCCCCAACAGACTTAAAGTCAACTCGAAATGTCGTTTAATTCTCTTTCTAGCAAATCCGGGGCACTTGATATTTCCTATATATTCTAGCACAAGTCATGCTTAAATTCACAAAAAAATCCAGCATGAACTTTGCTAAAATAGAACATATCAAGCGCCTGAAATTTGCTGGAACAGAAATGAATCAACACTCCGGCAAAACATAGGCCACTGTGAGGTGTACCCTGCAAATATAGACCACTTGGGCAAGCACTATTACTACACAGAACACTACATATCACATGTCTAAATCTCCATCATATTCCATGAAAATTATCATAGCTACTCATGTAGCAACTACTCTACTACAACTATCAAAACATCTACATCATCATCGACATGGGGATTTGGCTGGTCTCACCTTGAGGTCGGAGGTGGTCGGTGACGGGGACGACGGTGGGGATGATGCAGGGGTTCCTTGATTTATGAAAAACCAAAATATAAACAAAAACATTGTTATCCTCATCTTAGGACTTAGTGAAAACCCTAAATGAAAATACAAACAAAAACCTACATTTACTAAAAATTTCCTATTCTATTCAAAAGACCTACATTTACTTATTCTTTTAAATATTCATATATTTTATTCTATTCAAATTCACTTATTCAAATTTTCTTAAAATTTCCTATTCTATTCAAAATACCTACATTTACTTATTCTTTTCAACTTCATATTTTATTCTATTCAAATTACTTATTCAAATTTTCTTAAAATTTCCTATTCTATTCAAAATACCTACATTTACTTATTCTTTTTCAATTTCACATTTTATTTTATTCAAATTACTTATTAAAATTTGAGGGGGAGGAGGAGATAGCAGGAGGGGTAGGATGAGGGAGGAGGAGGGGGGCACCGGAGAGGGAGGAGGAGGGGGGCCGCCGGCAGAGAGGGAGGATGAGGGGGAGGAGGAGGGAGGGACCTTGGGGGGTAGGAGGATGACAACGACGGAGGAGGAGGGATGGAGGGAGGACGATGGCGGCCACAGCGAAGGAAGCAACAAAGGCGATGAGAGAGTGTGAGGAGGAGGAGGAGGAGGAGGAGGGAGGGACATTGGGGGAGGAGGAGGGAGGGACATTGGTTGGAAGGATGATGGTGACGACGGAGGAGGATGACGGCGATGGAGCAGGACGACGACGGCGACGACGGAGGCGACAGAGGCGATGAGAGAGTGTGAGGGGGAGAGTGAGAGGACGTGCGGAGGCCGGTTTGGATAAGGGCCCTTAGTGGTAGCGCTTGTCCGTAAAAAGCGCTACTGCTAAAATCTATAGCAGTAGCGCTCTCTGTAAAAATGCGCTACTGATAAGGCTAAGAATGTAAAAAAAAATAAAAAATATGTGGGTCATCAATGATCTTTTTGTGTAGAATCTAAATTGTCAATAGGAATCTTCTCCGGTTTAAGAACTGGTGAAGATTCCTATTGCGGCCACAGATCCTACACATAGAGTTCAATGAAGACCAAGTGGTTGTGATGGTTTAAGAAGCACCATATTTAAGGTGGTAAAAATTCTGTTTGTGGAGCGAGGTGGGACTAAACTTTGGTCTTACTAGGAGGGGACTGAATTTATCAGTAGCACTGGTTAGGGTAAAAGCCCTGTTGCTAAGATCTATTGTAGTAGCACTTTCTACGAATGAGCGCTACTAGCATCCCTAGCATACCTGGAACGGTCTGTCAGTTTTAGTAGTAGCGCGTTTTCGAGATTCAGCGCTACTGCTATGCTCATATTAGCAGCGCTTGTGCTGCCCCAGTGCTACTACTATTTAGCAGCAGTGCTTCCTTTGTAAAAGTTCTACTGGTGAGCTCATGTGTATAAGGATTTCCCTAGTAGTGCATGGGTGCATGCTTTTCTGGTTGCATCATCTTGGCTATCCAACTTGAACCTCATCTGTTGAAAATTATGGGGACAGAGCAAGACGATATTACTAATTTACATACATAACCATACTTACAGATAAATGTTCGTGGAAAGTGTTAAACTGGGTTTCGTCTTTGTCATTCATGTACTGAATCCATGTTGGGTGAATACATGTAGGACACCTAACGGCTGCCTCTTATACTAACGTGGCTGACTCTGTAGCATCACATGGCCTTTTTAAACCCGCCTCAAAACAGATCTCCATTCTTCCTCCTCTAGATTTAGTTAACCTATCAAGCATTATCCCCTATGTCTGTTTCCTCTTGCGCCGAGGTGCTAGTTCAACAATGAACATGGGAAGTGTTAGTGTACATAAAACCATGAGACTACATATAAAGAAGCATGCAACTGTAACTTGACTCGAGCAACTACCTTCCTGCTGTTGAAGCTCACAAGGTTCATCTGATCTTGCCAACTCGTCTTGTCTCAAGAGTGCTTCAAAAGTAGTGTCAGGTGGCAAGGGAGCTTGGGAACTAGCCGCTAGCAGACTTCCTGAATGAGTAACTCATGTAGATGTTGGTACTTTGGAAGAAGGTGTTGCAAGAACTAGGGCTGTCGTTGCTTGTTTGGTGGCAGCTATTCGTTTCTGTTTGGATTGTTTTGCAGCTAGTGTAGCAGGGGATACCATGTTTTCACAACTTTTTGGTGGACTTTGATCTTCTATTGCATCATTAGTACCAGTAGAACTTGCATAATTCTTCCGCTTCCGTTTCTGTGCGTCCTGAGTACTAACACCATCCCCTACCATTCTGTGTTCCTTCCTATTTCACTTTGCCATGTCAAGTCAAGCTGACAATAAAAAGGAATAAAAAGTTAGTTCTCCAGAACAAGTTGATGCGTGATATAGACGAACTGAACTTTGATGTTAGACAACCGCATGATAGGAGGATGTAATATGTACGAAAAACAGGACGACATGAGATAATCAGAACTATGATGTGTAAACTAAGTAGAAGGCATTTCAATAAATTAGAAGCAATGCAATGGAAGGTGGACACCAAATGAAAGATGCTACAAATATCGCTCTGCCAAGTTAAAAGTGTCTCATCATAACTGCCATGTAAACAAATGTGAAGCTGTACAAGAAATAAATCATATGCAAGATGCAAACAACATCACACTACCAAGTTAAAGGTCTGTCGTCATTAGTGCCATTGCATATTCACAACGTTGCATATTCACAGCTATGATGTGTAAAGTAAGCAGAAGGGATTTCAACAAATTAGAAGCAATGAAAGCTAGACACCATATGTAAGATGCAACAAATATCACCCTACCAAGTTAAAAGTGTCTCGTCATTAGTGCCATTTCAAAAAATTAGTAGTACAAGCTAGAAAATAATGCGAGATGTAAAATATATCAGACTCCCAAGTTAAACGTGTCTTGTCATAAGTGATTGCTGTAGGTTACACAACAATAGTACTTTGACGTAAGAACATGGTGTGATAGAAAGATATTGTATGTTCTAGAAATAGGAACACGTGTCTTATTCACAAGTATAATGTGTAAAGTAAGCAGATGGAATTCAACAAAATTAGAAGCAATACAAGCTAGACATCATACATAACATGCAACCACATATAATAGTGCCAAGTTATAGGGAGCACCTGTGATGGTGGACTAGGGGAGACTTGTTCATCATCAACACAGCTACATTGAGTGTCTATGCATGTGTTGTCTTCCAAATCTTGTGGGGGGGGGGGGCTGGCAGACTAGAATCTGTAGAGGCCCTCCATTTCAATTTGTTATAAGGAGCGCCTTTATCCACTACCTTGCTAATTTCCTTCCGCTTTATTGATTTTGCATTGTCAAGTAAAACCGACAAGAAAAAGCAATAAAATTCACTCTTTAGAACTCATTCATGTATGATATTGATAATCACTACGTTGATGTAAGGCAAACACATGGTATGATGATGGAATATGTACGAAAAACAGGACGGCAGATCATATGCACAACTATTTGTAAACTAAGCAGAAGTAATTTAATCAAATTACAAGCAATACAAGCTAGACATCGTATGCAACATGCAAGACAATATCACAATGCCAAGTTAGAGAAAGCACATGGAATGCCGGTTTCAGCGGAAGACCGCCATCTTTACCTTCCTTAATTTTTTCCTTCCTCTTACTTAATTTTATTGCCTTGTCAAGTTAGACCCACAAGAAAAATGAATAAAAATTCGCTTTTTCAGAAATCACTAATGCAGGATGCTGACGAGCACTACTTTAATGTAAGGCGGCCGCATGATAGGACGATTGAATGTGTAAGAAAAGAGGACAACATTGCATATTCACAACTATGATGTGTAAACTAAGCAGAAGGCATTTCAATAAATTAGAAGCAATGAAAGCTAGACACCATATGAAACATGCAATGAATATCACTCTACCAAGTTAAATATGTCTCATCATAAGTGCCATTCAACAAATTAGAAGTAGTACAAGCTTGAAAAGAATGCGAGATGTAACCTATATCACACTCCCAGGTTAAATGTGTCTTATGATAAGTGATTGTCGCAGGTTAAACAACAGTTGTACTTTGATGTAAGAACATGGTGTGATGGACAGATATTGTATGTTCTAGAAAGAGGAACACGTGTCTTATTCACAAGTATAATGTGTAAAGTAGGCAAATGGAAGTCAACAAAATTAGAAGCAATACAAGCTAGACATCATACATGACATGCAACCACATATAGTAGTGACAAGTTAGAGGGAGCGCCTATAATGGTGGGCTAGGGGAGACGTGCTCATCATCAAAACATCTACATTGAGGGTCTATGCATGTGTTGTCTTAAAAATCATCTTGGGGGGATGGCGGACTAGAATCTGTAGAGGCCCTCCGTTTTAGTTGTTTGGAAGAAGCACCTTTATCCACTGCCTTGCTAATTTCCTTTCGCTTTATTGATTTTACATTGTCAAGTAAAACCGACAAGAAAAAACTATAAAATTCACTATTCAGAACTCATTCATGCATGATACTAACAATGACTACCTTGATGTAAGGCAAACACATGATACGAGGATGGAATATGTACGAAAAAACATGACGGCATGGAAGATTCACCACTATTTGTGTAAACTCAGTAGAAGTAATTTAATCAAATTACAAGCAATGCAAACTAGACACCGTATGCAACGTGCAAGACAATATCACACTACCAAGCTAGAGAAAGCACCTTGGATGCCGGTTTCGCCAGAAGACCGCCATCAGTCCCTGCCTTAATTTTGTCCTTCCTCTTACTTAATTTTATTGCCTTGTCAAGTCAAACCCACAGGAAAAATGAAGAAAAATTTGCTTTTCAAAACTCGTTGATGTAGGATGCTAACAAGCACTACTTTAATGTAAGGAGACCGCATGATAGGATGACTGAATGTGTAAGAAAAAGGACAACATTGCATATTCACAAGTGTGATGAGTAAACTAAGCAGAAGGCATTTCAACAAATTGGAAGGAATGGACGCTAGACACCATATGAAACATGCAACGAATATCACTCTATGAAGTTAAAACTGTCTCATCGTAAGTGCCATTTCAACAAATTAGAATTAGTACAAGCTAGAAAAGAATGCGACATGTAACCTATATCACACACCCAAGTTAAAATCATCTTATGATAAGTGATTGTTTCAGGTTACTCAAAAGTAGTACTTGATGTAAGAACATGGTGTGATAGATAGATATTGTATGTTCTAGAAACAGTATCACGTGTGTTATTCAAAAGTATAATGTGTAAAGTAAGCAGATGGAATTCAACAAAATTAGAAGCTACAAGCTAGACATCATACATAACATGCAACCACATATAACAGTGCCAAGTTAGAGGGAGCACCTATGATGATGGACTAGGGGAGACGTGCTCATCATCAACACAACTACGTTGAGTGTCTATGCATGTGTTGTCTTGCAAATGTACTTGGGGGGTGGCGGAGTCGAATCTATAGATACCCTCTGTATCAGTTGTTTGGAAGGAGCACCTTTATCCACTACCTTACTAATTACCTTCCGCTTTATTGATTTTACAATTTCAAGTAAAACCGACAAGAAAAATCAATAAAATTCACTCATCAGAACTCATTCATGCATGATACTGACAATCACTACTCTGATGTAAGGCAAACAAATGATGTGAGGATCTAATATGTACGAAAAACAGGACGGCATGGCATATTCACAACTATTTGTATAAACTAAGCAGAAGCCATTTCAACAAATTAGAAGCAATGCAAACTAGACACCACATGAAAGATGCACCCAATATGACTCTGCCAAGTTAAAATTAAGCGTCCCATCATAAACGACATTTCAACAAATTAGAAGCAGTGCATGATATAAATCATATGAAAGATGCAACCAATATCAGACTTCATATACTAAAGGTGTCTCGTCATAATTGATTGTTGTGCGATACAAAAAAAACATTAGTTTACAGCATTAGCTTCAAGCTCCACATGATCTTCAGCCAAGACAGGGTCATTGGCTTCTGCAGTGTTTGTGGCAGCCTCAATATTCTCAACCTCCATATGGTCAACGACCGGAGGATCTTGCACAATCACATTCTCCTCGAGAATGACTTGATCTGGGGCGGGGGGTGTGGCAACTCTGTCTTCTCTTCTTTCTTCTTCATCGGCTGATGCAGCCGGAATGTCTTCAGCAGCTTTGGCTTCAGACTCGGGGACCGTCGCAAAAGGATTCTCTTCAAGGAACACTTGACTTGCCAGTGAACTGGATTGTTGTGAATCTTCTTTTGGGATGGTTGACATGGAGACCGATGGCCTGAGACCTTTGCGAAGCCGTTGGAAAACGGGCGACGCCTTTGGTGATGGAGTGGTCTCCATGTAGTCGTCGTCATTCACCATTGGGTAGGTGACTTGAGATGGTGGAGTGCGAGGTGTTTCATCATGAACAGGTGTCTCTTCTTGTGGGCGCTCAACCCATGAATCATCGTGAGCAATTGGCGTCAATGGACGACCAATGCTGATGTATTCGCTGCTCGTTGGAGCAGGCGATGATACCAACTGATGCTCTAGTTGAGGAAGGACTTTATCATCTACAACATTGTCTTCATGACCAATGTCTTTAGCTGCGTTGGGCTCAACAGCTGGAACTTGTTCTTCTTCATGAGCCTCTGTGGAAGCAGGCTGGTGTAGTACAACTCGACATTCTTGATTTGTGGCAGCAGGAGGAGCAACTGAGATGGGTTCAACAATGAGTGGCTGAGAGGCCGCAACATGCTCTTTCTTTGAAGACTTTGTTCCCTTCGTCAGATATGTCCTTGTGCTTGCACTTCTTGGCTTCAGCTTCAGCCGCTCTTGTCTTCTTTAGTTCAGAAGCTGCTGAGGGGACCTTAGTCTTCGAGCTTGTCATACTGGCAGGGAAGACAACGCGATGTTCTTCCTGCCTTGGTGCAGTGTGGGTCTCAGCAGACTTCTTCTTCTTGGCAGCCATCCTGGGATCAATACCAGGGCGCCCAAGAGCTTTTTGCTTCTCAACTTCATTGTGGGCTTGAACGCATTTCTTAGCGAGATACTTCATGCGCTA
This sequence comes from Triticum timopheevii, assembly GCA_963921465.1. Lineage (NCBI taxonomy): Eukaryota > Viridiplantae > Streptophyta > Magnoliopsida > Poales > Poaceae > Triticum > Triticum timopheevii. Next base: position 356,455,837 of record OY997264.1, read on the forward strand.
CCTTGAGCCTTTAGGTTTAGTGCGTTTCTTGTGGAACTCCTCCTTGAGGTCATTCAACATCTTCTTGAAGATTTGAACATTAGCCACGTTGAGCTTGGCCATGTTCTTCTTGAAGTAAGCTTTCTCATAATCAATCTTGTTCTTCAGCTCCACAATCTTCTGAGCCAAGGCCAATTAACCAGCAATAGCTCCATGGAAGGTGACGCTGATGTCCACAGGGAGCTGAAGATCATCAATACGCATGTCCTGGTTGTCGAACCACTCATCTATGAAGTTATTCCGAATGTCAACATCAAAGAGGGGCATATCGTTGAAGATTTCTGCCTCTTGCTTGCTCTTGATAAGCATTTCCAGAGCATCATCAGCAAGATTGTCGGTGTCAAAACCGGCGGATCTCGGGTAGGGGGTCCCGAACTGTGCGTCTAGGCGGATGGTAACAGGAGACAAGGGACACGATGTTTTTACCCAGCTTCGGGCCCTCTCGATGGAGGTAAAACCCTACTCCTGCTTGATTGATATTGATGATATGGGTAGTACAAGAGTAGATCTACCACGAGATCAGAGAGGCTAAACCCTAGAAGCTAGCCTATGGTATGATTGTTATTTGTCCTACGGACTAAAACCCTCCGGTTTATATAGGCACCGAAGAGGGTTAGGGTTACACAGAGTCGTTTACAATGGTAGGAGATCTACATATCCGTATCGCCAAGCTTGCCTTCCACGCCAAGGAAAGTCCCATCCAGACACGGGACGAAGTCTTCAATCTTGTATCTTCATAGTCCAGGAGTTCGGCCGAAGATGATAGTTCGGCTATCCGAACACCCCCTGGTCCGGGACTCCCTCAGTAGCCCCTGAACCAGGCATCAATGACGACGAGTCCGGCGCGCATATTGTCTTTGGCATTGCAAGGCGGGTTCCTCCTCTGAATACTTCATAGAAGATTTTGAACACAAGGATAGTGTCCGGCTCTGCAAACTAAGTTCCACATACCACCATAGAGAGAATAATATTTACACAAATTCAACCTGCTGACGTATTCCGTGGCGTGACATCACACCATGGCCAAGCCTTTATTCGAATCGTTTTTATTGTTCCACCTCAGCGCGTTTAGCGAGGCGGTTTCCTTGGCACGTCTTGTCAAAGCAGAGATCGTGTCCCCTTATTCCAGGATTCTCATCAATACTGGCGTGGGTAACCCAACCGCGCCATTGATTACGACGCTTGGGAGATAAGCGAGTTTTACCAGGCTGTTGGGGACGCATAGTTTCGTCCGTCCATATAAGGGGATAAGGATCCATTTTTCACACACGCCTTCTTCCTCCTTTGCCCATCCATTTTCGCGCACTCGAACTCCAGCGCCCAAGTCCGCACAACTCGCCTCAACCTTCCCCAGCCATGTCCGGAGGGGGAGGCAAGTGGATGGTCTCCTCCGTCACGGAGGGGCACATCAAAAAGCTGCGGAAGGTCGGATACTTGTCCATCGACATCGCGCATCGGCTCCCCGACAAGGGGCAGCTCATCCCCACCCCCGGGACCCATGAGAGGGTGGTGTTCCTCACCCACTTCCTCCGTGGACTAGGTTTTCCACTTCACCCCATTTGTCCGGGGGCTCATGTTCTACTACGGCCTGGATTTCCATGATCTGGCCCCGAATTTCATCCTCAACATCTTGGCGTTCATCGTCGTGTGCGAGGCCTTCCTCTGCATCCAACCCCACTTCGGCTTATGTCTAAAGACCTTCAATGTCAAGCCGAAGGTAGTGGGTGGCCGCCAGGCGGAGTGCGGAGGTGCCATGGTGGGCAGGATGCCCAACGTCCAATGGCTCGAGGGCTCTTTTGTGGAGACCATAAAGGGGTGGCAATCGGGGTGGTTCTACATCACCGAGCCGCGTGACCCTAAATGGGCGGCGGCCCCCGAATTTCGATCTGGCTTCCCTACATGGCTCACCTCCTGGAAGGAGACGGGCTTGACGTGGGGTAATTCGGAAGAGCTGACCAGACTTCAATCCTGCATCCAAAGCCTGGTGAACAAGAAGCTCAAGCTTGTCAACATAGTCCAGGTCATGCTCATCCGCCGGATCCTCCCGTGCCAACAACGGGCCTTCAGCTTGTGGGAGTTTGATCCGGCACAGCACCAAACCTTGAGCTGGCTCTTTGACACTACGTATGAAGATGCCTGGAAGGTGCTTTTCAAGGGCGCCGAGGCTCCCGCATCCGCTACCGAAGATCGCGGATACAGCTCGCAGCGTCAAGCCAGCGAGGTAAGCTACTTTACCTTTTACGGGACTCTTGTTTTCCATAGTTTGACTCTATGCGGGATCTAAACTCCCTTACCTTTGAAAGGCCTGACAAAAGACGTTCGGGCAAGTTAACTATCTGGCTCCCTTGCCAGAAGACCCAGCGGACGCCCGATTGACGGGGATGCTGGTTCCGGCACCTCACGTGGTGCCGGAGAAGAAGGCCAAGAAGAAGGCCACAGGAACTCGAAGGAGTTCCTGGCGCCAGGTGTTGTCGGACTCATCGTCCGATGACTCCGAGGCGGACTCCTCCCGCGAAGACGAGGAGGAGGAAAAAAAGGCCTCTCCCCCAGCGGGGGGAGAGAAGAAAAGGAAGGCCGCCCCAATGGGGGAGGCCGAAGGGTCCAAGAAGGGAAGGACCCTCCCTCCGGACTACTCCACCAACGCCGCCGACGACGAAGAGGAGTGCCCACTGAGGACTAAGCCCCTGGCGACATCGTAAGCGTCCGGATACCAGAATAATTCATGGCTTTTCGTTTGTCGCATAGAATCTCCTAACGCCGAATATAACCCTGGAGCCCGCCCAAGGACGGGCTCGGCACTTCAACGAGCGTCTCCCTGGCTTCATCGGACGTGAATAGCACTTAACTTCCGGCCGTCTCCTCTCCTCGCGCTGTGAATGATGGCGAGGTGGGGTCCCAAAAGGGGCCCAGCTAGGAGGAGGAGGTCCCGGAGGTGCCGCAAGGCAACCTCCCGGACCTCGGGCACAAGGGGGATCAAACCCCAAAGGGCTCTGAGTTCGGCCCTGGGCCGGACTCCACACCGGAACCTTCAGTGGTTCCGGAGTCCGGCGGGCGGTCCCTTCGTAAGAAGGGCGAGACTGCGACACCGGTGACCTCCGTCCAACCGGAGGCACCGGATAATTTGCTGGAGGCGCATAACGGTGCCTCCATTGACGAGGAGCACCGCACTGTTATGAGTGTGGTGATCGAGAAAGTTTAGTCCGCCAAGAGCGGGCTGACTGAAGCCTGTGCCAGCCTTCTAACAGGCTTTGAGGTATGTAGTTAAGATATGTAAAAATATTACCGCATAGACAGTAGCCCCTGATGCTCAGTTTGGTGTTCGGAAAGAAAAGCCGAACTGAGGATCTAAAAAGATATACGCAGGAGTCTAACATAAGCATGTCAATATGGGAATGCAGGCTGCGCTGCTGACCTCTGCCGCACTGACTGCGGGGGTCAATGCATTGAAGCAGAGCCTCAAGCGGTCCGACAACGAGCTCGGCCTTGCCAAGAAGCAGCTCGAGGACAAGGAAGGTAAGTAATACCTTATGGAAGTATATAAAAGATGTGGTTGCGAAAAATAACAGGAATAACGTGAGAATTGCAGGGGCCACGAACGAGGTGGCGACCCTGAAGGAAGTGGTGTCAATGGCCGAAAGCAATGCGGCCGCGGAACGCACTGAGCGAGAGAAGCAGGAGGCGCGGGTGGTGGAGGTGCGGCAAGAGCTCCAGGCTCTCGTGGAAAAACACGAGAGTTTGGAGCGTGACTCAAAGACTCGAGAGTCCGAGCTCGCCTCAGCTCTTGAGAGTGCCAAAGCCGCTAAGGCCGAAGCCCAAAAAGCCCTCCAGGAAATTGAGGCAATAAAGAAGATAGCGGTGGGTAAGGCATTCTTCATGCAAAGCAAGCACGTGAAAGTGAAGTACTTGTTACTTACCCGAATCCGGAGCTCTCCAGGAGCATTCGCAGATCTGCCCAGCAGTGTGTCCGACGCTGCCGCATTCTACCGGGCCGAGGAGGGGAGCTCGATGGAGAAGGTGTTTTGGTCTCAGTATGCTGAGGCCGGACACCCGGTGCCCTTGAGCGACCAGCTGAAGCAGCTGGTCGAGCTCCATAAGGTGGCCGAACAGGCCATGAAGGGCCTCATAGTTTGGCTGTGGCCTAAAGAAGCCATGCCTGGGAGCTACTTCGGGCTGGTGAGGCAGCTGGTGGACGCCTGTCCATGGATTGAAGTCGTCAAGCGCTCCGTCTGTATCAAAGGTGCCCGTAGGGCCCTTGCCCGTGCTAAAGTGCACTGGGGCAAGATGGACGCTGAGAAGCTTGTGAAGGACGCTCCACCGCCGGGCCGGGAGTATCGCACGCCCGAGATGTATTATGCGGTCGTCCTGAAGGGTGCCCGCCTTATAGCGGGCGAATGCTCCAAAGATGTAATTTTTGAGTAAACTCGCATTTGTTATCCTGTACGCTTGAAAACTTGTTCATATGCGCTAAGCAACGCTTGTGAATTTAAAATATTACCTTCTGTGCGGCCGTTTATTAAATTTGAGAGATGGTGAGTCGTCGGCTTCTGCCCCCATGCCACGAGTGCTGGGGTGTTTGGGATAAACCTGAGCGCTCTTTTTCCCATTCTTGGGTCCTTCGAGGGAGGCGTTCAACGCAACGAACAAGGCAACCGGACTATAATGCTTGAACACTCTCACTTAGCCATAGAATTCTATAATTTTAAATTTCAGCGAAGCCCCTAGTATTCGGAAGACCGAATTCGGGGAGATATCCATGCCTGGGTTGGACAAAGCCGACTCCTCGCTCTAAGTGGCATAAGTCTTTAGGGACTCGAAAACCTCTCGAACATCGACCGGCTCTCGCCCTATCATGACGGTCAGTTTTAGCTTTCTCCACTAAGGTGCTCAACCCAACTCAACTGGGGCACAATCGCAGTGGTTCTCCCAGTGCTACCTTAGCCGATATAACGGAACGTAAGGTACCAAAACATGGGACCCGGGCAAACCCAACTATTGACCCAAGACATGATTCAGAGCCGATGCATGTAATGCTATAAGTTCGGGGTGCCGCAGTTGTGAAAGTGTTCGGACTTATCACACCATATTTTGGGGTACTTAAGCCCCCGGTGTATTTGGCCGTACCAAAGCGTACGGATGCAACATGTCATAAGTGAACATATATAAATAAAAAAAAGAATGCAATAATAGGCAAAAGCTATGCATTGCTTACTCAAGAAAGCTGCGGTAAAAGCAGAACGATACAAATAGTGCGATAAGCAAGGGACGGGACTATTTGACATGTCCCCCTCCAGAAGCGAGCTGCGGGATGTTATGTAAAACAGGTATACTACTCGTTATAGAGACCACGTGGACACTCGACGTAGCTTTCTGCTTCCCTGGCTGTTGCATCGTGTGTTCGGCGATTCTACTGCCGGACAGGGCTTCTTGATAAAGGAGTCCTGAAAGTAAGAGAAAAAAAGGAAGAATGACACAATTGGGAGCCCCTGGTGCGGTTGAGCCGCATTCTGGGCCTACTGTGGTCGTGCCCCTCCCCAAATGCCCATGATATTTCCAGAGCGTAGTTATGTATGCGTATTACTGGTTTCGCAATTTCACGAGGGCTGGGGTTGGGGCCGCATTGCTACGCGTCCTCGGAATGTGCCAGGCGGTCTTGTTGTAGGTTACTCTGGGCGCGCTTGACGGTGGTCCGGACGTTTAATAGCTGGACTCAAGAATTTCCTTAAGAGGCTGCTTTGTACTTCCGCCGCTAGGGTTGCCGTATGCTCCTCCGTTCGGAGAGAGTGTTCGGTGTTTCCGTTGACCGTAATGACTCCTCGAGGACCTGGCATCTTGAGCTTGAGGTATGCGTAGTGCGGCACCGCATTGAACTTTGCAAATGCGGTTCGTCCGAGCAGTGCGTGATAGCCGCTACGGAACGGGACTATGTCGAAGATTAATTCCTCGCTTCGGAAGTTATCCGGTGATTCGAAGACCACTTCAAGTGTAACTGAGCCTGTACAGTTGGCCTCTACACCTGGTATGACGCCTTTAAAGGTCGTCTTTGTGGGTTTAATCCTTGAGGGGTCTATGCGCATCTTGCGCACTGTATCCTGGTAAAGCAGGTTCAGGCTGCTGCCGCCGTCCACTAGGACTCTAGTGAGGTGAAATCCGTCAAAGATTGGGTCTAGAACCAATGCAGCGAATCCGCCATGGCGGATGCTAGTGGGGTGGTCCCTTTGATCAAAAGTGATCGGGCAGGAGGACCACAGATTGAACTTTGGGGCAACTGGCTCCATCGCATATACGTCCCTTAGTGCATGCTTCCGCTCCCTTTTGGGTATGTGGGTTGCGTATATCATGTTAACCGTCCGCACTTGTGGGGGGAAGCCCTTCTGTCCTCTATTTTTCGGTGGCCGGGGATCCTCCTCATCATCGCTATGCAGCCCCTTGTCATTGTTTTCGGCATTTAGCTTGCCTGCCTGCTTGAACAACCAACAATCCCTGTTGGTGTGATTGGCTGGCTTTTCGGGGGTGCCGTGTATCTGGCACGAGCGATCGAGTATTCGGTCCAAATTGGATGGGCCCGGAGTATTTCTTTTCAATGGCTTTTTCCGCTGACCGGGTTTAGAGCCTCTGAATCCGGCATTGACTGTTGTATCTTCAGCATTATTGCCATTAATGCGGCGTTTATGTTTGTTGCGACGCGACCTGCCGTTGTTGTCCTTGGTATCCGAACTACCATGGCTCTTGGGCATGTTGTTACTATGAGCTAGCCAGCTGTCCTCTCCCGCGCAAAAGCGGGTCATGAGTGTTGTGAGGGCTGCCATGGATTTTGGCTTTTCCTGTTCTAGGTGCCGGGCAAGCCACTCATCGTGGATGTTATATTTAAAGGCTGCAAGGGCCTCTGCATCCGGACAGTCGACAATTTGATTTTTCTTGGTTAGGAACCGTGTCTAGAATTGTCTGGCCGATTCTTCTGGCTGCTGAATTATGTGGCTTAGGTCATCGGTGTCTTATGGTCGCACGGAGGTGCCTTGGAAGTTGTCGAGGAATGCGGCTTCCAGGTCTTCCCAACAACCAATTGACTCTACTGGCAAGCTATTAAGCCAATGCCGAGCTGGTCCTTTAAGCTTGAGTGGGAGGTATTTGATGGCGCGTAGATCGTCACCGCAGGCCATGTGGATATGAAGGAGATAGTCCTCGATCCAAACCGCAGGATCTGTTGTGCCATCGTATGATTCAATGTTACGGGTTTGAAACCCTCAGGGATTTGATGATCCATCACTTCGTCTGTGAAGCATAGTGGGTGTGCGGCGCCCCTGTATTGGCTATATCACGATGTAGCTCAAATGAGCTTTGTCTACTGTGTTCGGCCCGGCCGGAATTGCCATATCCAGCGTGACGGTTATCATCACACATCATGGGGCGCCCACCGATCCGTAGATCGATATTGTTTGTCTTGCCTTGTCCTCCAATATATCCCGCAGGTCTGGCGCATTTCCCGCGCCTTGGTATTTTTTGAGCGGCGCCGGGGTGCGGCTTGAGTGGAGGGCCGAGAGGCCTCTCTATCGCGGCCACGAGGTGGCCGGTCGGCCGTATCATGCGCTGGTGATGTAGGTTTAGGTGCTTCCTCCTCTAATCCCGGTAGCAGCCTGCGTTTTGGGTAGTTCTTGGAGGGGCGTTCGAGTTCATACTCTTCGGCCGCGAGGACTTCAGTCCATCTGTCGGCTAGCAAGTCTTGGTCAGCTCTAAGCTGTTGCTGCTTTTTCTTGAGGCTGCTTGCCGTGGCCATAACCCTGCGTTTGAAACGCTCTTGTTCGACGGGATCCTCAGGCACGACAAATTCGTCATCGTCGAGGCTTGCCTCGTCTTCGGAGGGAGGCATGTAATTATCGACCTCTACCTCTCTGTCTGCCGCTCTCTCATGAGGGCTGGCTTCTCCCTCCTCCTGCGCTGAATCCTGCTGGAGGGGGTTGTCTTCGGCACTGTCCGGGGTGTTATTGTCTCCGGTGTCGGAATCTCCGTTTTAGCTGTGGCGGGATTTAGAGCGGCGCCGCTGACGCCGGCGCTTAGGCTGTTTCTTGGAGGGGTCATCCTCTATTGTTCCATCGCCATTCCCATCATTTGGGATGTCCACCATGTATATGTCGTATGATGGGGTGGCCTTCCAGTGCCCTGTAGGCACTGGTTCTTGGTCGTCTCCTGCATCGTCGTCCATACCGTTGATGTCTTCGGAGTCGAAGTCGAGCATGTCGCTTAAGTCATCGACAGTGGCTACGAAGTGGGTGGTGGGTGGGCTTTGAATTTCTTCGTTGTCCGCATCCCAACCTTCCTGACCATAATCCGGCCAGGGCTCTCCTGATAAAGAGAGAAACTTTAGCCAATTCAGGATGTCGCCAAAGGGCAAGTGCTGAAAGATGTCCGCAGCAATGAACTCCATGATCGGCGCCCAATCAGATTCGATTGGCAGGGGCGCGGAAGGTTCGGAGTCCGGAGAGGAGTCCGGCACCTTGGAGTCAAGAGCTTCACAAAGGACAGGGTTGGTGTTCGGCTCAATTACCGTAGAGGTAGCAGCCCCTGAGGGGTGTCCAGCCACTCATCCTCGATTAGTGCAGTCGGCTCCGAGCTAAGGTTCGGAGCGGACACTTGTGCGGCCTCCAGGGCACTGTCCGGCAGCAGAGCTAGATCATGCCCATCATAACAGTGCGGCACGCTTGGCTGTGGCTCGAACCCGTCGAAGATCAAGTCTCCGCGGACGTCAGCCGTATAGTTCAAACTTCGAAATCTGACCTAATGGCCAGGGGCGTAGCTTTCAATCTGCTCCAGATGGCCAAGCGAATTGGCCCGCAGTGCAAAGCCGCCGAATACGAAGATCTGTCCGGGGAGAAAAGTCTCACCCTGGACCGCATCGTTCTTGATGGTCGGAGGAGCCATCGGGCCTAAAGATGACGACACAGAGGAACTCTCGATGAAAGCACCAACAATGAGAGCACCAATGTCGATGTCAAAACCGGCGGATCTCGGGTAGGGGGTCCCGAACTGTGCATCTAGGCGGATGGTAACAGGAGACAAGGGACACGATGTTTTTACCTAGGTTCGGGCCCTCTCGATGGAGGTAAAACCCTACTCCTGCTTGATTGATATTGATGATATTGGTAGTACAAGAGTAGATCTACCACGAGATCAGAGAGGCTAAACCCTAGAAGCTAGCCTATGGTATGATTGTTGTTCGTCCTACGGACTAAAACCCTCCGGTTTATATAGGCACCGAAGAGGGTTAGGGTTACACAGAGTCGGTTACAATGATAGGAGATCTACATATCCATATCGCCAACCTTGCCTTCCACGCCAAGGAAAGTCCCATCCGGACACGGGACGAAGTCTTCAATCTTGTATCCTCATAGTCCAGGAGTCCGGCCGAAGATGATAGTTCGGCTATCCGGACACCCCCTAGTCCGGGACTCCCTCAAAGATCTTCATCACTGGATAGATCAATGGCTTCATCTTCGTTTTGTAGCACATCAAAACGGTGTCAGGGGTTTCCAGTGGCCTTCTTGGGTAATGGCTTCTTGGTCCTCTTGGACACGCGCTAGAGTCTTTAGACCGCACACTGGATTCAGGCGGTGCAGTCTTTAGAGTCTTCCTTGTTGAAGCTTTTGGTGAAGAAGATGGCTTTGAAGCTTTTGCCTTCTTCTCCTACTTTTCCTTGGGAGGTGAGGGAGCAGCTTCAGTATCAGCTTCATCATCAAATTGCTCCACAGCTGCTCTCTGAGCGGCAATGTGAGACAGAAGCCCATGAAAATTGGCAAAGGGGCCAATTCTGTTCTCATTAGCTTCACGAGTCCCATCAGATCTGGGAGCAGAGGGGCCAGGTTTGAAGTTGAGGCCATAATCCTTTTTGTTCTTGGCAGCTGAATCTTTAGCGAACTGATAGTTGCGCTTGAAAAGATTGTCGTCACGACACCATAATACAGAAGATGGGTGGGCATTCTCAGGCTATGGTCCTCTGACCATGCAAGGATAGAGTACTTGTGCAATGGCTTCAGGCTTGCTCTTTGGCACCAATATGCGATACAGACAGTCACCCCATGGGTGCTTGATGGCGTTCTTCTCAGCATATTCACACGTAACAAACCTGTACTTGAACCATTGTTCAGCCCAATATCTTTGGATCCACTGAATCCGATTCTCGCGCTGGTTGTAGTTTTCTTCTGGATCGGACTTGTATAGTTCATACAGTTCAGAGGGCAGATCAAGTGTTGTGTTGCCTCAGCGTTGCCTGCCACCCTGTCGTGCAAACTTCTCTGAAGCCATAATATTCAAGCTGATTGGCTTTAGTACAGTGAATGGCTTCCGTCTGCTGGTCAGACAAGAACGGGCTTTAGGTGATTCAATGTGATGTAAGAATTCTGCAAATGAATGCAGACTATGAGAACCAAGGGATTCTCCCACGGACATGTACCTGTGATAGCATTAGAGATGCGAGGGAAGGGGAAGAGGTCATATGCATTCTTAGAAGATTTTGAAGATAAATCAGTTTAGAACACATTGACCTCATAGTGCGAAGACATTCACTTATTTGGAGAGAGTTGGTTCCAGATTTGTACAAATCCATGAATAAGTACAAGTGAGGAATCTAACTAGTTATGAAGCATAAGTGAATATACTTGGCATGGTATGAGATGCAGTAAGAGAACAAATCCAGATTTGGAAGTGAAGAAACCACTTTTGGTTGAAGTGGAAGGATTTGACAGATCAAAACAGCAGTAAAAAGAGAGATTTAATTACCGCGGATGAACTGCTAGACGGGTTAGAACAGAGCCGAGAAGTTCAATCTCCCGCGCCCTAACTTGGCGGCGGAAGACACCTACGGCGGCAGCGAAGGGGACAAGGTCCGCGGCTGGTGATATGTCTCCAACGTATCTATAATTTTTTATTGTTCCATGCTATTATACTACCCGTTTTGGATGTTTATGGGCTTTACTTCACACTTTTACATCATTTTTGGGACTAACCTACTAACCAGAGGCCCAACCCGAATTGCTGTTTTTTGCCTATTTCAGTGTTTCGAGGAAAAGGAATATCAAATGGAGTCCAAACGGAATGAAACCTTCGGGAGCGATCTTTTTGGAACAAACGCAATCCAGGAGACTTGGAGTGGACGTCAAGAAGCAGCCGAGGCAGCCTCGAGGCAGGAGGGCGCGCCCTAGGGGGTGGATGCGCCCCCCACCCTCGTGGGCCCCTCGTGGCTCCCCTGACCTACCTCATTCGCCTATATATATCCACATAACCCGAAAACATCGAGGAGCACCACGAAAAACTACTTCCACCGCCGCAACCTTCTGTATCCGCGAGATCACATCTTGGAGCTTCCACCGGTGCTCCGCCGAAGGGGGAATCGACCATGGAGGGCCTCTACATCATCTCCAAGGCCTCTCCGATGAGTTGTGAGTAGTTTACCACAGACCTTCGTGTCCATAGTTATTAGCTAGATGGCTTCTTCTCTCTCTTTGAATCTCAATACAAAGTTCTCCTCGATCTTCTTGGAGATATATTCGATGTAACTGTTTTTGCGGTGTGTTTGTCGAGATCCGATGAATTGTGGGTTTATGATCAAGTTTATCTATGAGAAATAATTAAATCTCCTCTGAATTCTTTGATGTGTGATTGGTTATCTTTGCAAGTCTCTTCGAATTATCAGTTTGGTTTGGCCTACTAGATTGATCTTTCTTGCAATGGGAGAAGTGCTTAGCTTTGGGTTCCCAATGACTGCAGGGGCAGCAAGGCACGTATTGTATTATTTCCATCGAGGATAAAAAGATGGGGTTTATATCATATTGCTTGAGTTCATCCCTCTACATCATGTCATCTTGCTTAATGCGTTACTTTGTTCTTATGAACTTAATACTCTAGATGCAGGAAGGGGTCGGTGGATGTGTGGAGTAATAGTAGTAGATGCAGAATCGTTTCGATCTACTTGTTGCGGACTTGATGCCTATATACATGATCATGCCTAGATAATCTCATAACTATGCACTTTTCTATCAATTGCTCGACAGTAATTTGTTCACCCACCGTAATACTTATGCTATCTTGAGAGAAGCCACTAGTGAAACCTATGGCCCCCGGGTCTATCTTTTATCATATAAGTTTTCCATCTACTTTTATTTGCAATCTTTACTTTCCAATATATATCATAAAAATACCAAAAATATTTATCTTATCTTATTATCTCTATCAGATCTCACTTTCGCAAGTTACCGTGAAGGGATTGACAACCCCTTTATCGCGTTGGTTGCGAGGTTCTTGTTTGTTTGTGTAAGTACGAGGGACTTTTGAGGAGTCTCCTACTGGACTGATACCTTGGTTCTCAAAAGCTGAGGGAAATACTTATGCTACTTTGCTGCATCACCCTTTCCTCTTCAAGGGAAAACCAACATAGTACTCAAGAGGTAGCAAGAAGGATTTCTGGCGCCATTGCTGGGGAGGTCTTGGCTCAAGTCAAGACATACCAAGTACCCATGACAAACTCATCTCCCTCGCATTACATTATTTGCCATTTGCCTCTCGTTTTCCTCTCCCCCACTTCACCCTTGCCGTTTTATTCGCCCTCTCTTTCCCGTACTCCTCTCTCTTCTTCGCTTGCCTCTCGTGTGCATGTTTGCCCTTATGGATTTCCCTAAGAACGCTGATCTTCATCTTAAAAGTTTAGAGGAAATCAAATTAAACATTAGAAGCTTTATGACTTTACAATTTGAGCATAAAATTTTCTTTAGGAACGAGCTTAAAGAACAAAAAAGCTTTATGGGGTACATGAATAAATAACTTGATGATATGTCTAAGGAATTTTATGGTTTGAATTCTCAGATTGCTCGTCTTGAAAAATCAATAGCCCAAATTTCTGATAAGCAAGCCACCTTAGTTAATAAGATGGCTGCCAAACCAGAAGGGTTAGGGGAAAATAATGATGAAGATATAAAATTTATTGACGTGTCCCCTATTAAATCTTTGTTTTGCAATATGAATCTTGATAATAATGTGACTGGAGATGAGTCAACTTTAGTTAAAAGGCGTCCCAATGATTCGGAGTTTTTAGATCTTGATACTAAATTTGGTAAAAGTGGGATTGGAGAGGTCAAAACTTTACATAGCATTGAACCCACTATTATGGATTTCAAGGAATTTAATTATGATAATTGTTCTTTAATAGATTCCTTGTTGCAATCCGTGTTGAATTCTCCTCATGCTTATAGACAAAACAAATCTTTTACCAAACATATTGTTGATGCTTTGATGCAATCTTATGAAGAAAAACTTTAATTGGAAGTCTCTATACCTATAAAACTTTATGATGAGTGGGAACCTACTATAAAAATTAAAATTAAAGATCATGAATGCTATGCTTCGTGTGATTTGGGTGCTAGTGTTTCCACGATTCCGAAAACTTTATGTGATGTGCTAGGTTTTAATGAATTTGATGATTGCTCTTAATCTTGCACCTTGGGGATTCCACTATTAAGAAACCTATGGGAAGGATTAATGATGTTCTTATTGTTGCAAATAGGAATTATGTGCCCGTAGATTTCATCGTTCTTGATATAGATTGCAATCTTTTTCATGTCCTATTATTCTTGGTAGACCTTTCCTTAGAACGATTGGTGCAATTATTGATATGAAGGAAGGGAATATTAGATTCCAATTTCCATTAAGGAAAGGCATGGAACATTTCCCTAGAAATAAAGTCAAATTACCTTATGAGTCTATTATGCGAGCGACTTATGAATTGAATACCAAATATGGCAATACTTAGATCTATTTTCGTTTTTATGCCTAGCTAGGGGCGTTAAATGATAACGCTTGTTGGGAGGCAACCCAATTTTATTTTTGTTATTTGCTTTTTGCTTCTATTTAGTAATAAATATTTCATCCAGCCTCTGTTTATATGTGGTTTTATGTTTTAATTAGTGTTTGTGCCAAGTAGAACCTATATGATAACCTACGGTGATAGTTAATTTGATTTTGCTGAAAAACAGAAACTTTTGCACGCACGAGAATAATTTTAATAAATCACAGAGATGTGCTTTTGCATTTATTCTTTTTGAAGTAGATCAATAGACAAATTGACAAGGACTTCCTATTTTGGTAGGATTTTTAGAGTTCTATAAGTATTCGAAAGTTACAGATTTCTACAGACTGCTCTGTTTTTGACAGATTCTGTTTTTCCTGTGTTGTTTGCTTATTTTGATGTATCTATGGCTAGTATCAGGGGGTATGAACCATAGATAAGTTGGAATACAGTAGGTTTAACACCAATACAAATAAAGAATTAGTTCATTATAGTACCTTATGTGGTGGTTTTTCTTTCTTGCACTAACGGAGCTCATGAGATTTCCTGTTGAGTTTTGTGTTGTGAAGTTTTCAAATTTTGGGTAAAGATTTGATGGACTATGGAATAAGGAGTGGCAAGAACCTAAGCTTGGTGATGCCCATGGAACCCCAAGATATTCAAGGACAACCAAAAGCCTAATCTTGGGGATGCCCCGGAAGGCATCCCCTCTTTCGTCTTCGTCTATCGGTAACTTTACTTGGAGCTATATTTTTATTCGCCACATGATATGTGTTTTGCTTGGAGCGTCTTGTGTGATATGAGTCTTTGCTTTTTAGTTTACCACAATCATACTTGCTATACACACCTTTTGGGATAGATACACTTGATTCGGATTTATTAGAACACTCTATGTGCTTCACTTATATCTTTTGACCTAGACAAGTTTAGCTCTAGTACTTCACTTATATCTTTTAGAGCACGGCGGTTGCTTAATTTTGTAGAAATTGTTGATCTCTCATGCTTCACTTATATCATTTTGAGAGTCTTTTAGAACAACATGGTATTTTCTATGGTTATAAAACTGGTCCTAGAATGATGGGCATCCAAGTTGGCTATAATAAAAAATATCATAGAAAGTGCATTAAACACTATGATCAATTTGATGCTTGAAAATTGTTTTGAGATATAAAGGTGGTAATGTTAGAATAATGCTAGTTGGGTAATTATAAAATTGAGAAATACTTTTGTTAAGGTTGGCAAGTCCCGTAGCATGCACGTATGGTAAAAGTTGTGTGGCAAATTTGTTGCATGGGGTGCTCTTTTAATTGTCTTCCTTATGTGTGGAGGTCGGGATCGCGCGATGGTTAACTCCTACCAACCCTTCCCCTAGGAGAATGCGTAGTAGTACTTTGCTTTGAGGGCAAGTAGACTTTTGCAATAAGTATATGAGTACTTTATGACTAATGTGAGTCCATGGATTATACGCACTCTCACCCTTCCACAATTGCTAGCCTCTATTACACCGTGCAAATTTCGCCGGTATTATACACCCACCATTTACCTTCCTCAAAACAGCCACCATACCTACCTACTATGGCATTTCCATAGCCATTCCGAGATATATTGCCATGCAACTTTCCACAGTTCCATTTATTATGACACGCCCCATCATTGGCATATTGCTCTTTGCATGATCATGTAGTTGACATTGTATTTGTGGCAAGGCCGCCTTCATAATTTTTCATACATGTCACTCTTGATTCATTGCATATCCCAGTACACCGCCGGAGGCATTCACGTAGAGTCATATTTTGTTCTAAGTGTTGAGTTGTAATTCTTGAGTTGTAACTCAATAAAAGTGTGATGATCTTCATTATTAGATTATTGTCCCAAGTGAGGAAAGGATGATGAAGACTATGATTCCCCCACAAGTCAGGATGAGACTTCGGACTTTATAAAAAATAAAAGAGGCCAACGAAGCCCAAATAAAAAAATAAAAGAAAAAAGAGAGGCCAAAGAAGCCCACCAAATAAAAAATGAGAGAAAAGAGAGAAGGGGCAATGTTACTATCTTTTTACCACACTTGTGCTTCAAATAACACCATGATCTTCATGATAGAGAGTCTCCTATGTTGTCACGTTCATATACTAGTGGGAATTTTTCATTATAGAACTTGGCTTGTATATTCCAATGATGGGCTTCCTCAAAATGCCCTAGGTCTTCGTGAGCAAGCAAATTGGATGCACACCCACTGAGTTTCTTTTGTTGAGCTTTCATATATTTATAGCTCTAGTGCATCCGTTTCATGGCAATCCATACTCACTCACATTGATATCTATTAATGGGCCTAGTTGATGTGAGAATATCTTACCGCTTTTTGTCTTCACAACCACCACTCTATTCCACATGTAGTGCTATGTCCATGGCTTGCGCTCATGTATTTCGTAAGAGTTGAAAAAGCTGAAGCGCGTTAAAAAGTATGAACCAATTGCTTGGCTGAAATCGGGGTTGTGCATGATGGGAGTATTTTGTGTGATGAAAATGAAGCATGGCCTAACTATATGATTTTGTAGGGATAAGCTTTCTTTGGCTATGCTATTTTGATAAGACATGATCACTTGTTAGTATGCTTGAAGTATTACTATTTTTTTATTTTATGAACTTTTATCTTGAATCATTTGGATCTGAACAATCATGCCACAATAAAGAAAATTACATTGAGAATTATGCTTGGTAGCATTCCACATCAAAAATTCTGTTTTTATCATTTACCTACTCGAGGACGAGCAAGAATTAAGCTTGGGGATGCTTGATACGTCTCCAACGTATCTAATTTTTTTATTGTTCCATGCTATTATGTACCCGTTTTGGATGTTTATGGGCTTTACTTTACACTTTTATATCATTTTTGGGACTAACCTACTAACCGGAGGGCCAACCCGAATTGCTGTTTTTTTGCCTATTTCAGTGTTTCGAAGAAAAGGAATGTCAAACGGAGTCCAAACAGAATGAAACCTTCGGGAGCGATCTTTTTGGAACAAACACAATCCAGCAGACTTGGAGTGGATGTCAAGAAGTAGTCAAGGTGGCCACGAGGCAGGAGGGCGCGCCCTAGGGGGGTGGGTGCGCCCCCCACCCTCATGGGCCCCTCGTGGCTCCCCTGACCTACCTCCTTCGCCTATATATATCCACGTACCCCGAAAACATCTAGGAGCACCACGAAAAACTATTTCCACCGCCGAAACCTTCTGTATCCGCGAGATTCCATCTTGGAGCTTCTGCCGGTGCTCCGCCGGAGGGGGAATCGACCACGGAGGGCCTCTATATCATCTCCAAGGCCTCTCCGATGAGTTGTGAGTAGTTTACCACAGACCTTCGGGTCCATAGTTATTAGCTAGATGGCTTCTTCTCTCTCTTTGAATCTCAATACAAAGTTCTCCTTGATCTTCTTGGAGATCTATTTGATGAACTCTTTTTGCGGTGTGTTTGTCGAGATCCGATGAATTGTGGGTTTATGATCAAGTTTATCTATGAGAAATAATTGAATCTCCTCTGAGTTCTTTTATGTGTGATTGGTTATCTTTGCATGTCTCTTCGAATTATCAGTTTGGTTTGGCCTACTATATTGATCTTTCTTGCAATGGGAGAAGTGCTTAGCTTTGGGTTCAATCTTGCGGTGTCCTTTCCCAGTTACAGCAGGGGCAGCAAAGCACATATTGCATTGTTGCCATCGAGGATAAAAAGATGGGGTTTATATCATATTGCCTGAGTTTATCCCTCTACATCATGATATCTTGCTTAATGCGTTACTCTGTTCTTATGAACTTAATACTCTAGATGCAGGCAGGAGTCGGTCGATGTGTGGAGTAATAGTAGTAGATGCAGAATCGTTTCGATCTACTTGTTGTGGACGTGATGCCTATATACATGATCATGCCTAGATAATCTCATAACTATGCACTTTTCTATCAATTGCTCGACAGTAATTTGTTCACCCACCGTAATACTTATGCTCTCTTGAGAGAAGCCACTAGTGACACCTATGGCCCCCGGGTCTATCTTTTATCTTATAAGTTTTCCATCTACTTTTATTTGCAATCTTTACTTTCCAATCTATATCATAAAAGTACCAAAAATATTTATCTTATCTTATGATCTCTACCAGATCTCACTTTCGCAAGTTACCGTGAAGGGATTGACAACCCCTTTATCGCGTTGGTTGCGAGGTTCTTGTTTGTTTTTGTAGGTGTGAGGGACTTTTGAGGGGCCTCCTACTGGATTGATACCTTGGTTCTCAAAAACTAAGGGAAATACTTACGCTACTTTGCTGCATCACCCTTTCCTCTTCAAGGGAAAACCAATGCAGTGCTCAAGAGGTAGCAGCCGGCGTGAGGACAACATCGAAGAAGTCACGGCAGCTAAGCGCTTCGTCTTCGGTGTCGACGCGAGCTAGCGAAGGCGCTAGGGTTTGTGCGAGGTGACGCGGTCGAAGAACAGATATTGACCGCATGGGTGTGTATTTATAAGAGGTAGGAGGGCGGCGCAGCACAATTACGCAGGTGCCCCTAGCGGTTCACATCTAAGAGACATGTGGCATGCATGCAACTCATTGAAAGTTGTTCCATGTTCCCTTGCACACCTGGATTGTCGGGTGGTTGTTCTGGCTTCTCTGGTTTTCAGGCAATAAGGATGCACTTTGAACCAACTCAACATTGTGAAGATAAATCATGAAGACAAATCAATGTTGAAGACTAACCTAATGCAAAGACTATGCAACTATAACGCCAAGAGAAACACTTCAATAAGAATTTGGTGGTGGCGTTACCCACCATATAGGAAGTATTAGACCCAGACACGGCGTACAATTATCGTGGCGCTCCGAAGTCAAATTCCACATTAATGTATTCACACTCAGAAGGTAAGTCTTCATTGATTGAAGATATACGTTACTTCGTGTGTTGCACATCTAAGTCGTCAACATGCATAAGCGTTAGGATGTGTGTCCAATTACAGGACATTTGAGGATTCTAAGATATTTAGCTCACACCGCAACTTGCAAAACCTTTTCTCATCCAAGGGCTTAGTGAAGATATCTGCCAATTGCTCTTCAGTGTTGATGTGAATGATATCAATATCTTCGTTGTTGACATGATCTCTGAGAAAGTGATGACGGATCTTAATGTGCTTTGTCTTCGAGTGCTGAACTGGATTCTTGGAAAGCTTGATGGCGCTTTCATTGTCGCAGAAGAGTGGTACATTCTTCGTGTTGATGTCGTAGTCCTTGAGAGTTTGCTTCATCCATAGAAGCTGAGCACAACACGATCCAGCAGCAATGTATTCAGATTCAGCAGTGGAGAGTGACACTCAGTTCTGCTTCTTTAAAGACCAACAGACAAGTGATCGACCGAGAAAGTGCCATATTCCTGAGGTGGACTTGCGATCAACCTTGTCACCAGCATAATCTGCATCAGAATACCGAATCAGATCAAATGTTGAGCCCTTTGGATACCATAATCCTATCGTTGGGGTGTAAGCCAAATATCGAAGTATTCGCTTCACCGCTAGGTGATGCGACTCCTTAGGTGCCGCTTGAAATCGGGCACACATGCGAACTCTAAGCATTATATCTGGCCTAGATGCACATAAGTAAAGTAAATAACCAATCATGGAGCGGTATACCTTTTGATAGAACTCTTTACCATTGTCGTCAGGACCCAGATGACTTTTGGTTGGCATTGGCATCATGTATCCTTTGCAGTCTTGCATTCCAAACTTCTTCATGCAATATTTGAGGTACTTCTCTTGTGATATGAAGATGCCATTCCTCTACTGACAGATTTGAAGACCAAGGAATAACTTTAGCTCACCCATCATGGACATCTGATATTGCTCTTGCATCATGTGCCCAAAATCATCACTGTATCTCTTATCAGTGCAGCTGTAGATAATGTCATCCACATAGATTTGTCACACAAACAATTCATAGTCATATGTCTTCGTGAAGAGTGTTGGATCTAGAGAACCAGGTTTGAAGCCTTTGCTCTTCAGGAAGTCTTTGAGCGTGTCATACCAATCGTGAGGTGCTTGTTTGAGGCCATATAGTGCCTCGTTGAGCTTGTACACCATATCAGGATGTTTTGGATCTTCAAAGTAGGTGGTTGTGCAACGTACACTTCTTCTTCAATATTGCCATTGAGAAAGGCAATCTTCAAGGTACAGAAGAATGTTGTGGTGGTTGTCATAGGCTAGCAGTATGTGAATGACTTCAAGCCTTGCGACGGGAGCAAATGTTTCATCGAAGTCAATTCCTTCTACTTGAGTTTAGCCTTGAGCAACTAGACGAGCCTTCTTTCTGACAACTTGACCATGCTCATCTTGTTTTTTGCGATAGATCCATTTGGTGCCAATGATATTGTGCTTGCGAGGATCAGGACGCTTGACCAGTTCCTAGACATTGTTCAACTTGAACTGATGAAGCTCTTCTTGCACAGGTTGAACCCATTCAGGTTCCGTAAAGGCTTGAGCCACTTTCTTGGGTTCAGATATAGAGACAATGCAAAGTGCCCACAGAAATTTGCTAGATGTGTTGCTCTTGAACGAGTGAGTGGACCAGGTGCATTGATGCTATCAATTATCTTCTCAATTTGTACTTCATTTGCAACACGGGGATGAACTAGACGAAGATTTTGCCCTCAAAGATCATTGTCTTCAGCTTCAGCATTGTCTTCAGGCTGATCATTCTCTTCAGGATGACTTGGTGCAATGATGAGTTCGTCTCAGCCTGAGCTTCTGAAGGTTTGATTTCTCCAGTACCCATGACCTTGATAGATTCACTAGGAGGAACATCATCTAGCACATTTGGCAGGTGCTCTCTTTGCGAGCCGTTAGTCTCATCGAACCGCACATCCACAGTTTCAACCACTTGTAGTGAAAGAGGTTGAAGACTCCGTGGGAGTGTGAGTCCTTTCCGTATCCAAGCATAAAACCTTCATGTGCTTTCAGTGAAAATTTTGAAGTGTGATGTGGATCCTTGATCCAGCACCTAGCACCAAATACTCTGAAGTATCTGGCGTTTGGCTTCTTACTCATTAGCATCTCATATAATGTCTTCTTTAGAAGCTTGTGAAGATAAACGTGGTTGATGACATGGCATGTAGTATATGGCTTCAGGCCAGAACTTCCTTGGAGTCTTATACTCATCAAGCATCATCTGAGCCATCTCAGTGAGGGATCTGTTCTTGTGCTCCACGATACCATTCTGCTAAGGTGTGTAAGGAGCTGAAAACTCATGAGTGATGCCTAGTGTATCAAGATAAGTGTTGAGGCCGGTGTTCTTGAATTCTTTGTTGTTGTCAGTTCTGATGTGCTTGATCTTGACGCCATAGTTCGTCATGGCACGATTGGCAAATCGTCTGAAGACATCCTGCACTTCAGTCTTATAGAGAATTATATGCACCCATATATATCTTGAGTAATCATCAACAATGACGAAACCATAGAGATAAGCAGTGGTAGTAAGAGTAGAGTAGTGAGTAGGGCCGAATAAGTCCATGTGAAGTAGCTCAAAGGGTTGAGATGTCCTCATGATTGTCTTCGAGGGATGCTTGGCCCTAGTCATCTTCCCAGCTTCATAGGCACCACACAGATGATCCTTCTTGAACTTGATGCACTCGATGCCCACGACATGCTTCTTCTTCATGAGAGTGTACAAGTTCCTCATGCCCGCATGTCCTAGCCTCCGATGCCAGAGCCAGCACTCTAAAGCTTTTGCTAGAAGACATACGACTAGCTGTGGTCCTGCTGAGAAATCCACCATATACAGATCATCTTTATGATACCCTTCAAAGACTAGAGATTTGTAAGATTCCATAAGGACAAGGAAACGATATTTTCCAAATATCACAATCATGTTCAAATCACATAGCATTGACACAAACATTAAGTTGAAACCGAGGGATTCAACAAGCATCACTTGATCCATGTGCTGATCCTTTGAGATTGCAACTCTACTAAGACCCAATACCTTGCTTTTACCAGTGTCAGCAAATGTGATGTGACTTTTATCAGATGGGCGTAGGGTTGAATGCATTAGAAGACTTCGATCACCAGTCATGTGGTTGGTGCAGCCACTATCCATAATCCATTCTGAAGCCTTTGGTGTCATATCCTACATTACAGTTTGGGGGATAGGCTTCACCAAGGGAGTTGTGAAGCAGAAACATTTGACGAACAAGCAGGACATAAAAGTTCAGATCTTGGTTAGGATAGATAGGATGAGTGTCAAGGAATCCCAGGACGAAATACATAGTAAGACCATTTGAACATTTTATCTTGCGTCCCACAATATGTTTAAGGTCCCCAGCATAAGCATCAGACGCCTTTGACTTCCGGCTGGAGACCTTTCCCTGCAAAAGAGATTTAAGTTTTCTTAACCACCCACATCTTCAGGGGTGGCTTAGAAGCAATGAGTCTAAGTGCAGCATCTGAAAACTTCGGCTTTGGAGCCCAAGCAAATAGCCTTGCAGGAGGAGAATAATACTCATAAGAATAAGCAGAAAAGTTCTTAGACTTATGAACATAGAGGTTTGATGAAACACGCTCATATTCAAAAGTCTGAGTATGGTTTCCCTACAAAACATTGGTGTTAGGGACTCAGGTGAGTCATCTGTCTGTATGAAGCCTTTGGACCATATGAAGTCTTTGGCCTGGGATTTGTCTTCTTCCCTGGTGGTGTCATGACGACATTCACGGGAAGACGTTCAAGACAACTTTTGGGTACCCAGATCTTCTTTAGAGGTTGTCCATTCCTGCAGTAAGTACCAATATACCTGGCAAACACTTCACCATTTTGATTCATGAACAATTTATAGTTTGCATCAAAGGATTCATCAATGATAATTGGGTTAGCACTAGTGAAGCCAGATAAGGTAGATGGATCCACTGAAGGTCCCTTAGCAGCAACCCATGTGATTTTGGCGTACTGCTCAGGCATCCATTAAGAACCATCGACATTCATTTTCCTCTCGAACCCAACATCCTCTTTCCTAGGGTTTCGATTCAGAATCTGCTTTATGAGGACATCACATAGTCTCTGATGCCCCTTGAGACTTTTGTACATTCCTGTCTCAAGCAATGACTTCAACCTGGCATTCTCATCAGCAATAGTAGTGGTATCCTTAGTGGAGGGGTTAGTTACCACATTAGCAGTTGAAGATATTGCAACAGTAGCAGTAGTTGAACATTTAGCAATAGAGACAACATTATCATGCTCAAGACATTTAGACATGGTGGTTCAAATCCTTCCTGAGCGGAACTGATCTGTTGAGCACGAAGTGACTCGTTCTCCTTTTGAAGATCTTCATGAGCCGATCTCAATTTGTCAAGCTCTTGCTTCCTTTGAAGATAATCATAGGAGAGATTTTCATGAGAAGTTGAGAGCGTTTCATGACGACTTTCAAGTTCCTCGTACTTAATATGAAGATGTTTAATGCCTTCAATTAAGGACTGAGTTCGGGTCATTTTCGCTTCCAACAGGTCATCCCTTTTGTCTAACAACTTTTGAATATGTTCCATGGCATTCTGTTGTTCAGTTGAAATTTTAGCAAGTGTTTTGTAGCTAGGTTTAGATTCACATTCAGAGTCATCTTCACTTGATGTTTGATAGTAAGCATCACGTGAGTTTACCTTGGCACCATGTGCCATGAAGTAGTAGGTGGGAGCAGAGTCATCCTCATCCTTGGCATCAACATTGGTGATGAGGCCATTGTCTTCAGTGTTGAAGATGGACTTGGCGACATATGCAAAAGCTAGAGCCAGGCTTGCTACTCCAGAATCAGATTCATCTTCAGACTCCACCTCTGTCTCCTCAGATGCAGACTCCTCCTTTGAATCCATCTCCTTGCCAACAAATGCACGAGCCTTTCTTGATGAGCTATTTTTGTGTGATGAAGACTTCGATGAAGAATTGGAAGAAGACTTTGAGGATTTCTTCTTCTTCTTGTCATCAGAATCATATTCCTTGTTTTTCTTAATTCTTCTTCTTCATCTTTGTCTCATTGTCCCACTGTAGACACTCAGAGATGTAGTGACCAGGTTTCTTGCACTTGTGATAGGTTCTCTTCTTGTGATCACGAGAGGAAGCTTCATCATTTCTTGAGCTGGATCTTGAAGACTTTCTGAAGTCTTTCTTCTTGGCAAACTTTTGGAACTTCTTCACAAGCATAGCAGGATCCTTTCCAATATCTTCAGGATTCCCAGAACTGCAGTCAGATTCTTCTTCAGATGAGGACACAACCTTTGCCTTCAAAGCGCGAGTACGACCATATTTGGGACCATATATATGTCTTTTCTGAGATAGCTGGAACTCATGTGTGTTCAGCCTCTCAAGTATGTCAGATGGATCGAGAGTCTTGAAGCCAGGGAGCTCTTGAATCATCAGGGCCAGGGTGTCAAATGAGTTGTCAAGAGATCTTAGAAGTGTCTTGACGATTTCGTGCTTGGTGATCTCAGTGGCGCCGAGTGCATGAAGCTCATTGGTGATATCAGTGAGGTGATCAAATGAGCTGGACATTCTCATTGTCATTTATCTTGAAGCAGTTGAAGAGATTGCAAAGAACACTAACCCTTGAATCTCTCTGTGTTGAGACGCCTTCGTTGACCTTGGAGAGCCAGTCCTAGACTAGCTTCACAGTTTCCATAGCACTCACACGACCATAATGCCCTTTGGTCAGATGACCACAGATGATGTTCTTGGCAGTTGAGTCCAGTTGGATGAACTTCTTGACATCAGTAGGAGTAACACCTTCACCGGCCTTGGGAACGCCGTTCTTGATGACATACCAGAGATCAACATCAATGGCTTCAAGATGCATACACATCTTATTCTTCCAGTAGGGGTAATCAGTGCCATCGAAGACAGGGCATGCAGCGGAGACCTTGATTATCCCTGCAGTCGACATAGCTAAACTCCAGGTGGTTAAACCAAATCACACAGAACAAGGGAGCACCTTGCTCTGATACCAATTGAAAGTGCTAGTATTCGACTCGAGAGGGGGGTGAATAGGCGATTTTTATGAAAGTCTTCAGAACAGGGGTGTTATGAAGACAAACAATAGAAATGAACCTATTGACATGCAGTGGAAGGTAGACTACACTAGACAAGCCATAGTCAATTAAGTAATGTAGTGAAAGCACGAAGACTATCAGCAACTAGGTAGTATGGATCAGGATGGAAGATAGTATGAAGCCAAACAGTAAACAGTCGTCACACAATGAAGTCAATCAGATCAAGTAAGTGGGCAAAGACTTCATGAAGACAAACTGGAAGTAAGGTGAGAGAGAAAGGATAGAACCAGTTGCTCGGAGAGGACAAGGGATTTATTGGACCAGTTCCAGTTGCTATGACAACTATACGTCTGGTTAGGGAGGGTGAGATTCAACTCAAAAGACCGTGTCTTCACCTTATTCCCTTGAGCTAAGAACACTTAGTCCTCACCCAATCACTCTGGTAAGTCTTCAAGGGAGACTTCCAAACCTTCACAGACTTCGTTCGCCAGCAATCCACAATGACTCTTGGATGCTCAGAACTCGACGCCTAACCGGCTGGAGGATTCACAGTCCTCATGCGTAATAAGTCTTTAGATCACGCGGATAGACAGACTTCAGTGATGCCTAACACTCTTTGGCTCTAGGTGTTTTGGGCCTTGTCCTCGCAAGCATTTCTCTCTCAAAGGCTTCGGAGGTGGGTTGCTCTCAAATGATAAAAGCCGTGCACTAACTCTGAGCAGCCACCAATTTATGGTGTAGGGGGTGGGCTATTTATAGCCAGGAGGCAACCCGACCTGATTTGTCCAAAATGACCCTGGGTTACTAAGGAACTGACACATGTCCAACGGTCAAATTTCAAACACTTGCGGCAGCTTAGCTTGGGCTACAAGCAAAGCTGACTCATCAAACTCTGGATAAGATTTGCTCTCATTGTCTTCTCTCAAAGACATAGGATTTGGTTGAGCATCACATCAGTCACTCTGACTTTGTTCACTTGGACCCCACTTGACAGTACGGTGGTTCCTATGACTCAACAAAGAAGAAAAGGAAACTACAAAACAACTATGTCTTCGCACTCCATAGTCTTCACATGATGTCTTCTCTTGTCATAGTCTTCAATGTGAAAATCTTCACAGACTACCATTGTCTTCAATGTCTTCATACATTTTTAGGGGTCATCTCTGGTAGGTAAACCGAATCAATATGGGACTACTACCTGTGTTATCCTGCAATTCTCACAAACACATTAGTCCCTCAACCAAGTTTGTCGTCAATACTCTAAAACCAACTGGGGGTGGCACTAGATGCACTTACACATACAAAAGTTGCAAAAACCAAATATGACAACACTTATATCTTTGCTTTATGCCTAGCTAGGGGCGTAAACCGATAGCGCTTGTTGGGAGGCAACCCAATGAATAAAATTTATTTTTGTATTTTCTTTCTATTCGTGAGTATTTCTACAATTACGCCTCTGTTATGATTGTGTCTTTTGTGTATTAATTAGTGTTTGTGCCAAGCAAATCCTTTGGGATCATGTGGGGTGATAGTTTCTTTGATCTTGTTGAAAAAAGAAACTTTTGCACTCAAAAAAATAATTTTAGTAAATCACAAAAATGTGCTTTTGCTCTGTTTTTTTGCACAAGATTGATATACAAATTTCCCACATTGTCCTAATTTTCCAGAATTGTTTGAGTTACAGAAGTATATGAAGCATTAAGATTACTACAGATTGTTTTGTTTTTGACAGATTCTTTTTTTTTGTGTTGTGTGCTTATTTCGATGAATCTATGTAGGATCGAAAGTATGTCTAGAGGGGGGGTGATTAGACTACTTGACCAAATAAAAACTTATCGTTTTCCCAATTTTAGTCTTTGGCAGATTTTAGCTATCTTAGCACAAGTCAAGCAATCTTAACACAATTCAAGCAAGCATGCAAAGAGTATATGAGCAGCGGAAAGTAAAGCATGCAACTTGCAAGAATGTAAAGGGAAGGGTTTGGAGAATTCAAACGCAATTTGGAGACACGGTGATTTTTGAGCCGTGGTTCCGATAGGTGGTGCTATCGTACATCCACGTTGATGGAGACTTCAACCCACGAAGGGTAACGGTTGCGCGAGTCCACGGAGGGCTCCACCCACGAAGGGTCCACGAAGAAGTAACCTTGTCCATCCCACCATGGCAGTAGATCTTCATGAAGTAGGCGATCTCCTTGCCCTTACAAACTCCTTGGTTAAACTCCACAATCTTGTCGGAGGCTCCTAAGTGACACCTAGCCAATCTAGGAGACACCACTCTCCAAGAAGTAACAAATGGTGTGTTGATGATGAACTCCTTGCTCTTGTGCTTCAAATGATAGTCTCCCCAACACTCAACTCTCTCTCTCACAGGATTTGGATTTGGTGGAAAGAATATTTGAGTGGAAAGCCACTTGGGGAAGGCTAGAGATCAAGATTCATATGGTAGGAATGGAATATCTTGGCCTCAACACATGAGTAGGTGGTTCCTTCTCAGAAACAACAAGTTGGAAGTGTAGGTTTGTTCTGATGGCTCTCTCCACAAATGAAGAGGAGGTGGAGGGGTATATATTGCCTCCACACAAAATCTATCCGTTACACACAACTTGCCAAACTCGGTGGGACCGAATTGGTAAACTCGGTCAGACCGATTCAGCAAATCTAGTGACCGTTATGATTTTCGATGGGACCGACATGCAACTCAGTAGGACCGATATGGTTAAGGTTAGGGCATAACTTAATCTCGGTGAGAACGATTACACAAACTCGGTGAGACCGATTTTGGTAATAAGCTAACCAGAGAGTTGGTCAGGTAAACTCGGTGGGACCGGTTCGCTCATTTCGGCGGGACCGAAATGTTACGAAAAGGAAATAGGGAGTTTGCATTGCAATCTCGGTGGGACTGATCTCTCATCTCGGTGGTACCGAAACGTTACGAAGGGAAACAGAGAGATTACAACCCCATCTCGGTGAGACCGAGATCCCTATCGGTGAGACCAATTTGCCTAGGGTTTGTGGCAGTGGCTATGACATCTGAACTCGGTGGCGCCGGGTAGAAAGAATCGGTGGGGCCGAGTTTGACTGTTGGTTTAGGTCATATGTGGATATGAGAAAGTAGTTGGGGGTTTTGGAGCATATCACTAAGCACTGTGGAGCAAGAAACTCATTAAGCAACACCTCATCCCTCCTTGATAGTATTGGATTTTCCTATAGACTGAATGTGATCTTGGATCACTAAAATATAAAATGTAGAGTCTTGAGCTTTTGAGTTTGAGCCAATCCTTTTCTCCTTAGCATTTTGAGGGATCCACTTTTCTCATCCATGCCATGCCATTCATTGAGCTTTTCCTGAAATATTCATCTTGGAATGATGTTAGCTCAGTGAGCTATATGTTGTTAGGAATTAACAAACCACCTACGGATAGTTGCACTTTCAATCTCCCCCTTTTTGGTAATTGATGACAACATATAGATCAAAGCTTCGACAAATGATAATAAGAGTGAAAAACATAGTCGCTTTGAGAAGTATGTGATAAGCAAGAGCTCCCCCTAAATTTGTGCATAGTTTAAGATTTGCTTTGGACTGCAAATGCACAAGGAGTTAGGCTCATGGGAAACTCTTCCATGTCTCATACATCTTGGTGGAGCGCTCATAATGGTAATAACTGAATACATGCACTCATCACCAAGCAAAGTGAATGATCATATAGAGATAAATGAGATAATGTCATCCAACAAGCATAAATGTAGCATATGATCAAACACATGATCATACAAGTATCACACAGACATAAAAGTATCTCAAACAAGCAAATAAAGTTTAACCACCAAAGCAAGAGAGAACAAAAATCAACACACTCTCTCTCTCGAAGCCTATGATCTATACATTTTTCTCCCCCTTTGGCAACAAGTTACCAAAAAGTTCATAGAAAATGCATAGCACTAGATCGACTCTCAGGCTTGATCTTCAGGTGGTGGTGTAGAGATGGCTCCTTGGACGAATACTTCAGTAGATGTGGATGGAGCTGGAGGTGTGGGTGCTGAAGCTGGTTGCGCTGGAGCTGTAGGAGCTGTAGCTGGTGCAGATGAAGTGGCTCTGGTGTCTGTCACTGGCACTGCAGCTGATCTCTGAGCTCTAGGCACTTTGGCAAATGCATAAATGGTTGTCTTGCCCTTCCTCTCCTCCATGTCATCCTGAAGCTGCTCAACAACAGAATGGATCTCAGTTACCTTCACATCCAAGTTATAGAACTTCTGCTCCATGATCCTCTCCAGGCTCTCCTGGTTTTGAGTCAAGGTGGCCAGCCCTTTCTCAATCCTCAGAGGGATGCAATCAAGTAGCCTAGTTGATCCTATTTGCTCTTCAGAAAATACTAAGATGCCTCTTCCATTGTTGGCATCTTGGTAGCCTTCTCTGTCCTTGCCTTCTCCTTCTTGGCTTGAGCATGCACAGAAGATGGCTCATCTTCATTCATAACCACTTGGTTATCCTCAAAGTCTGGATAGATAGCAAAATGTTCCTTGTCCAGCAAGTATGTGCCTGTGCCCATCTTGGTGTTTATCAGCTCCTGGATCTGTGGGGCATACCCACAACTTCCTTTCTGGTCAGCTGCTGTCCTCCTGATAGTCTCAACAATGAGGCTCATGACCTTGAATTTCTGTGGCACATCAAATAGGTGTAGCAAGTTTATTGCATGGCCTCTGATAATGTTGTGGTCACCTGACTTGGGCAAGAGAGTGTGCCTGAGGATCTAGTTGATGGTTGGCAGTCCTGATAGAAGATAGTGTACAGATCCAAACTTATGTGTCTCAACTGCAGCATCTGGGATGTCTTTGTACATATGTGCCATAGTGTTTTGATCTATCTTCTTCTTGGCATAGACATCCAAGTCATCTTCCTTCTCCTTAGGTGCATTGATTAGATTTGCCCGTTCCTCAATAGTTGATTGGTACCTTGTACCTTCAGACATCCACACTATCTTGCCATCTGGATAGAAGTGTGCTATGGAGTAGATTTGCATAATGAGCTCATCATTCCACTTTGTGAGCTTCTGCCCAACAAAGTCTGCAACTCCACAAGCACTGAAACTGGCATACACTCCAGGATAGTGTTCCTCATTTTCCTTCATGTAAGTCCAGTCCACCCACCTCATGTCACAAACTATAGGCTTCGTGTCCAACAGTACTGTCTCATAGAAATCCTGATGTTCCTTAGTATGGAACCTATAATCAACAGCAGTCCTTCTCCTGATAGAATAGGGATCAGACAACCTCCACTGTATGAGTCCTTCATCCTTCCTTAGCTTCATGTTCTCAGCCACAGGATGAGCATCATTGTGGTCTGGAATCTTTGGCTTCAACTTTCTCAGAACATGCTCTTCATCTTCTTCTTCTTCAGCAGTAGTTTCAGGCACTGGGGCCTTGTTCTTCTCAGCAGCAGATATGTTTCTGGTATTCCTCTTTGGTGCACTCTTTGGTTTGGAGGCAGCTTTGGGTGCTTCTTCGGGTTTTGATGATGCAACCCTTGACCTAATAGCATCACCCATAAGCTTCTGAGCCTTGGGTGCTAGTGCAGCAACCT
Source organism: Triticum timopheevii (assembly GCA_963921465.1). Lineage (NCBI taxonomy): Eukaryota > Viridiplantae > Streptophyta > Magnoliopsida > Poales > Poaceae > Triticum > Triticum timopheevii. The sequence continues at coordinate 356,486,327 of OY997264.1, forward strand.
CTTCTTCCTCTTCCTCAGAGTCTCTCCTCATAGAAGGATTGCCAAGAACTTTGGCAGTAGTGATTCTGACTCTCTTCTTCTTTTTGTCTTGACCACCAGCTTCATCTTCTGACTCAATAGTAAACTTCATGGTTTCTCCAGTTGCAACCTTCCTGGGTTTGGAAGTGGGTATCCTTCTTGCAGGTGCCTTTTTCTGCACTACTGGCTTAGTGGTTGCAGCTGATCCATATTCTTTCTTGACCACCTTCTTCTTGGAAGTGGCCTCATCCTCTACTGCCACATAGTCTTCATCCTCAGATTCTGAGGTTTTCTTCTTTCTGGTTCTGGTGGCAGCTTTAGGCAAGTTGCTTGGGGTGCTCCTGCTTCCATCATCAGAGGTGCTAGAGGGACTAGTGCCCTCACTCATCTGATCCTGCTCCTCTTCCCTGTTCTGGCTGTCACTTTGATCAGACATGTTGCAAACACAGACTGCTGACCCTGTGAATAGATGTAGATGAGATAGAGTGGATGAGCATCACAAAATATAGAGGTTTTTGCAAAAGAATGATTCAAAAACTTAGTTTTAGTTTTCCATAGAAAGCATTTCGGATCAACCGATTTGCAAACTCGGTGATACCGAAGCAGCTTTTGGAACCTAAACTAGTGAACTTGGTCAGACCGAGTCACAGTTTGGTGGCACCAAGACTGCTAGGGTTTCACAAAGTCCTGAACTCGGTCACACTGATTTGCAATTCTCAGTCAGACCGAGAATCACTTGTGCAATGGCCTTAGCCAAATCGTTGGAACCGAGTTCTGCAACTCGGTGGGTCCGAGATGGTTTCGGCGGAAACCTAACCCTAAATTTTCAATTCATTACTAAACTATGGATTGTTTTGACTGGATAGAGTAGATTCAATCGTGGCAAGAATCATGTTGAACACAATGTGCTAGGAATCGGACGGGGATAGCACTGTGATCGAGTCCATACCCTAGCTTGGCGATGAACTCGTTACGGCGGCAACGGCGGGGGTGAATTTCGTTGACGGCGGCGGAGACCAGCGACTGGAGGCAGCTGGCGACGAGGAGGACGATCCGGAGACCCATGAGGTAGAGCGAGCTATGCGCGGGCGAAGGGGTTTGGAGAAGGTTTCCAAATTTTTGCCCGTGAATATATATAGCCCGACCCTGTCGGTGTGACCGAGTGGAACAACTCGGTGGCACCGACATGCATAACTGTATACAGTTACAACAACTCGGTGTGACCGAAAAGTTCAAATCGGTTGCACCGAGATTGAAAACCTAGATCGACTTAGTGATCTCGGTATGACCGAAATGGAGGAATCGGTCAGACCGAAACACACAAAGAAGTTTTGGAATTTTAAGTCTATGATGAATCGGGGACTCCGAGTGCTCCTCACACAGACTGGTTCGAATCTGACTTGATCAAATTTTGTGATGTAGCATGAATAGAGTTTGAGACGAGAAAAGCATAGATAGCTAGAGAAGGTTCTTAGGCATTCTTGTTAATCCACTTGGCAAAAATAAAAAGAAACCAATCAATCAAAGCAACAAGTGGATGTCCTCGAATGAGTAAAATATGCAACCAACATGCTCACACAATAAAATGGAAAATGAAATATGTGGAAAAGCATGCACAACCAATTCTAGCATCTATCAAACAATTGGCAATGACTAGGTCATCTATATATGAGTATATTGACTTAGGAGTCAAATGAGAACATTTGATCATAGGTCATACTCATCGTTTAAGCTCAAGTGGGGTTACCACTTTTACATAATGCATTGATGTGTTCACACCATTAGAGTTGCTTTGACTCAATTCTTAGAGTTAAGGTCCCCCTAGATGTGAGATCCCCCCTTAGAGGGATAAACTAACCTTGGGTTTTGTCGATGATGACTTCATGTAGGTGTTGAAGATGTGGATGCTCAATGTTGATGTAGATCATTTGGAGCAATCCCTTGGAGTGAGTTGCACTTTCAATACCTATACGGGTTAGTCCCACAAGGAACAAACAAGGATATCCATAGACATAGAGTGATGCTCACACAAGATAATTTCTATGAGAGCATTAGGTTACCTTGTCCCTTGTCTTACCAACAAGAGGGTTTGTGACTCCTTGAACTAGTGCAAGATGTGGAAGTTGATTGCACTTGTTGTTGCCAAAATGATATGAGTGAAATATGTTGGCGAAGTCACCCTCAAGAACTCTCTAGTTCTTCTTGTTTGGGATCCACATCATCTTGATGGGAATCCTTGGAGTTGTAGTCGTACTTGATGAAGTAGAGCTTAATGTAGTCTTGGGAACCCACTTGACCAATGCCTTAGGAGCTTCTTCAAATGCATCAATCTCCTCTTGAAGCTTGTCCTTGCCTATTTGCTTGTGGTCTTGTGGTGGAAGATCATCTTGAGCTTGTGTCCCGTTGAAGGAAGTAGGATCATACTTCTCTTGTTGAGGAACAAACTTTGTCTTGGGGTATTGACCTTCTTCCCACTCAACTCCATTAGCATTGAACTTTCGTTCAAAACCAACACCTTGGTTCTTCCGGTGCCTTCCTTGCTCCCGGCAAGGCTCTTGTAAACACCTTTCTCTATAATTCCCTTCAATAAGCTATTTTCTTGCTCAAGTGTAACTTGGCTAAAGAATCATTAGTGGAATCAAGAGAACTACTAGAAGCAACAGCATTTGATTTAGCATGATTATTGTTACTACTAGAGGAAGAATCCTTCTTGTTTTTTAGTGGACTTGACTTGAGGCATGTAAGTAGATAAGAGTAAATGCTTGGCAATGTAAGAAGAACTTTTCATATGAAGATCATCATTGATTGCCTTTAAGAACTCATGCTCTTGCTCAAGGTTGAGCTTTTCAAAGCGTAACTTCTCATGAGTCCTTAAAAGTTCTCGATGATCTTCTAAGATAGTTTCATGAGCTAACTTAAGAGTGTTTAGTTCTTTAGTTAGAAGCTCAATATTCTCCTTATCATTGTCATTCGTTTTATCTTGATTAGCATGATTAATTGACGTTTCATCATTGTATTCATCACTAGAGTTGTCAACAAGTAAATCATCATCACCTAGCAAGTCATCTTCATCACTATTGAAGTCAACATACTCAGGGTGTGTTTCCTTTGGGCCTTTAGCCATGAAGCATCTTCCAAGTTCTTCATTTGGTGAGTCAAATATGTTGTAGGAGTTGGTTGACACAAGTGCTAGACCGGCAACACCTTCATCTTGAGTATATTCGGAGTCGGAGTGATAGCTTCTCTCGGAGTGATTGTCGGAGTCGGAGCCGGATACCAATTCACCAACATGAGCTTGTTGTCTTCGTTTTGCGTAGCTCCTTGATGACCTGTCCTTCCTTTCCAAATCCTTGTTTTTCCGGGATGTTCTTCATTCATAACGATCATCTCTATTCCTCCTCTCTCTTGGTGGTGATTCTTCTCTTCTACTTCTCCTCTTGGGTGATTCTTCTCTTCTTTTGTGGGGTGCCGTACACTCATTGGAATAGTGTCTGGGTCTCCCACAATTGTAGCAATTGTGTTCTCGACTAGAAGATCTTTTGTCATTGTAGGACCTTGACTTGGAGCTTCTCTCTTTGCTTCTACTCTTGTGGAATTTGTTGAAGTTCTTCACCATTAAGCTCAATTCTTCATTGAAGGTTTGTTCCTCACTTGATGATGTGGGGGCTTCACATGAGGCTTTGTAAGCACCACTTGAGTTGTTGTGAAGTTCCTCCTTATCCTTGAGTGACATATCATGAGCAAGAATTCTTCCAATGACTTCCGCTGGATTGAGATCTTTGTAATTTGGCATCATTTGGATCAATGTGCACATGGTATCGTATTTTCCGTCCAAAGCTCTTAGGATCTTCTTGATGATGAATTTGTCGGTCATCTCTTCACTTCCTAAGCCCACAATCTCAATTGTGATAAGAACAAGCCTAGAGTACATTTCAGCGACACCTTCACCATCCTTCATTTTGAACTTGTCAAGTTGACTTTGGAGCACATCCAACTTGGATTCCTCGACGGAGTCGGTACCTTCATGCATATCAATCAAAGTGTCCCAAATTTCTTTTGCATTCTCAAGACGGCTGATTTTGTTGAATTCTTCAGGGCACAATCTGTTGAAGAGGATATCACAAGCTTGAGTGTTGTATTGCAGCATCTTCAACTCTTCCGTACTAGCTTCACGGTTTGTTTCTCTCCCATCAGAGAATTCACCTTGCAAGCCAATACACACAATAGCCCAAACGGCGGGGTTATGTCCTAGAATATACATTTTCATCTTATGCTTCCAACTAGCAAAATTAGTACCATCAAAGCAAGGACCTCTACGATGATAATTTCCCTCACTAGACGCCATACTCTCCTAGGTTGTGAAACCAAGGCTATGACCACCAAAAGCTATGGAAATCAAAGCAAATGGAGACCAAAGCTATGATACCACTTGTAGGATCGAAAGTATGTCTAGAGGGGGGGTGATTAGACTACTTGACCAAATAAAAACTTATCCTTTTCCCAATTTTAGTCTTTGGCAAATTTTAGCTATCTTAGCACAAGTCAAGCAATCTTAACACAATTCAAGCAAGCATTTAAAGAGTATATGAGCAGCGAAAAGTAAAGCATGCAACTTGCAAGAATGTAATGGGAAGGGTTTGGAGAATTCAAACGCAATTTGGAGACACGGTGATTTTTGAGCCGTGGTTCCTATAGGTGGTGCTATCATACATCCACATTGATGGAGACTTCAACCCACGAAGGGTAATGGTTGCGCGAGTCCACGGAGGGCTCCACCCACGAAGGGTCCACGAAGAAGCAACCTTGTCTATCCGACCATGGTCGTAGCCCACGAAGGACTTGCCTCACTAGCGGTAGATCTTCACGAAGTAGGCGATCTCCTTGCCCTTACAAACTCCTTGGTTCAAATCCACAATCTTGTCGGAGGCTCCCAAGTGACACCTAGCGAATCTAGGAGACACCACTCTCCAAGAAGTAACAAATGGTGTGTTGATGATGAACTCCTTGCTCTTGTGCTTCAAATGATAGTCTCCCCAACACTCAACTCTCTCTCAAAGGATTTGGATTTGGTGGAAAGAAGATTTGAGTGGAAAGCAACTTGGGGAAGGCTAGAGATCAAGATTCATATGGTAGGAATGGAATATCTTGGCCTCAACACATGAGTAGGTGGTTCCTTCTCAGAAACAGCAAGTTGGAAGTGTAGGTTTGTTCTGATGGCTCTCTCCATGAATGAAGAGGAGGTGGAGGGGTATATATAGCCTCCACACAAAATCTAACCGTTACACATAACCTGCCAAACTCGGTGGGACCGAATTTGTAAACTCGGTCAGACCGATTCAGCAAATCTAGTGACCGTTAGGATTTTCGGTGGGACCGACATGCAACTCGGTAGGACCGATATGGTTAGGGTTAGGGCATAACGTAATCTCGGTGAGACCTATTACACAAACTCGATGAGACCGATTTTGGTAATAAGCTAACCAGAGAGTTGGTTAGGTAAACTCGGTGGGACCAGTTCGCTCATTTCGGTGGGACCGAAATGTTATGAAAAGGAAACAGGGAGTTTACATTGCAATCTCGGTGGGACCAATCGCTCATCTCGGTGGTACCGAAACGTTACGAAGGCAAATGGAGAGATTACAACCCCATCTCGGTGAGACCGAGATCCCTATCGGTGAGACCGATTTGCGTAGGGATTGTGGCAGTGGCTATGACATCTGAACTCGGTGGCGCCGGGTAGAAAGAATCGGTGGGGCCGAGTTTGACTGTTGGTTTAGGTCATATGTGGATATGAGAAAGTAATTGGGGGGTTTTGGAGCATATCACTAAGCACTGTGGAGCAAGAAACTCATTAAGCAACACCTAATCCCTCCTTGATAGTATTGGCTTTTCCTATAGACTCAATGTGATCTTGGATCACTAAAATAAAAAATGTAGAGTCTTGAGCTTTTAAGCTTGAGCCAATCCTTTTCTCCTTAGCATTTTGAGGGATCCACTTTTCTCATCCATGCCATGCCATTCATTGAGCTTTTCCTGAAATATTCATCTTGGAATGATGTTAGCTCAATGAGCTATATGTTGTTAGGAATTACCAAAACCACCTAGGGATAGTTGCACTTTCAATCTATGATCTTTATTGGAGGGTATAAGCTATACTAAAGTTGGAATACAGTAGATATAATGCAAAAATAAACTATGAATGGGTTTGCAACAATACTTAGAGTAGTGATTTGCTTTGTTATACTAACGGATCTCTTGAAGGTTTTGTTGAGTTTTGTGTGATTGATGTTTTCAAGTTTTGGGTGAGATCACGATGGATGAAGGAAAAAGGAGTAAGAAGAGCCTAATCTTGGGGATGCCCATGGCATCCCAAGCTATTATCTAAAAGATAAGCAACCAACTAAGCTTGGGGATGCCCGAGTGGCATCCCCTCTTTCTTCTAACGACCAGCGGTATTTTACTTGGAGCTGTATTTTTATTTGTCACATATCATGAGTTTTTCTTGCAGCGTCTTGTATTATACGAGTCTTTTCTTGTTTTTCTTTTTATTTTGTGTCATCTATCCTTGTTGGACACACCTATTTGAGAGAGCTAAAACTATGCTATGACTTGTTAGAATTGCTCTCTATGCTTCACTTAAATCTTTATGAGCTATGGAATTGCTCTAGTTCTTCATTTATATCTTTTTGAGCACGGTGTGATTTATATTTTTGAAGAAATGCTCTCATGCTTCACTTAGATTTATATGAGAGTTAGTAATTTTTTTAATAAATTCTCTCTTACTTGACTTAAATTATTTTGAGAGAAGAATTTTTTTATGCTCATGTTCTTCACTTAGATTTGTTTGAGCTATCAAAAGCAACATATGAAATTAGTCCCAAAGTGATAGATATTCAAGAGGGGTATAATGAAAACATTCATGAAGATCATTGGACAAAATAAACTTGATTCTTTGTAATAGTTTGCGATATGATGATATAATATATGAGTCATGTTGATGAGTAATCTTGCTTGAGTAAGAATATTGGTGTTAAGGTTTGTGATTCCCTATGCAAGCACGAAAGTGAATAGTTATGCAATGAAATTACATCCTACTTTGTGGTGCCTTGTTCGGTGTTAGTTATGCTTAATCCCCGCTTATGAGATTTTTTGTTTCTTGGTTGGATGCTTCTCAATCTTTTGCTAACCTTCACTTGCACTAAGTATGATCACTACTTGTGCCTCCAAAATCCTTAAACCCATTTTTGCCATATGAGTCCACTATACCTACCTATATGTGGTATTCTTCTGCCATTCTAAGAAATTGTATGTGCCGTCTCTAATTTTAAAAATAAATTTCTCTTTTGTGTGCTCGTACCACTCATGGAACGGTGGGGGTGGTTGATATTTTTCCATGCTAGATGTGTTATTCCCAAGATGAGTGTTTATTCACTTGTAATTGCACGAGAGTACGACAAAGGTATTAGGGATGCCCAGTTCTGAAATAAAAAATGAATTTACTTTATGTTGTCAAATAATAAATTCCTTGAAAAGCGTTGGTATGGACGACACCCATGGATTCGGTTAGCCGTGGAATGTGAAAGTACGGTGGAAAAAGGAATAAACTTTATTTTATGTTTGGGAACCGCCTATGATATATCAGCATGCCACCCAAAATGTTTTATCTCTATCTTTTTGCTTTGAGCTCTAGCACCTCTACAAATCCCTACTTCCCTCTGCGAAGGGCATTTCTATTTACTTTATGCAATTTTTATTTTGAGCCAATAGCTTCTCTTATAGTGCACCAACTAAGGGGCACTATGATCATACTTGAGCATTGGGTGTAACTAATATGCGATGTGTTTCATGAATGGATCAATGATTGAGCATAATGGGCTAGGGATAACTTGCTTTAGCATTGATATTTTGAAAGATATGGTTGCTTGTTGATATGCTTGAGTATTGAAATCCTCATGTCAAAACTAGACTATTGCTTTGAATCATATAAAAGTCCAAATGTCCATGCTACAAAGAAAAGAATATGTGATGAACATGTTAGGCAGCATTACACATCAATAATTCTATTTTTATCATTTACCTACTCAAGGACGAGCAGGAATTAAGCTTGGGGATATTGATACATCTCCAACGTATCTATAATTTTTTTATTATTCCATGTTGTTATATTATCATCCTTGGATGTTTTACAATCATTTTATAGCAACTTTATATCATTTGTTGGGACTAACCTATTGACCTAGTGCGTAGTGCCAGTTGTTGTTTTTTGCTTGTTTTTACTTCGCACAAAATCAATGCCAAATGGAGTCCAAATGCAGCGGAACTTTTTTGGTGATTTTTTCTGGACCAAAAGACACCAGTTGGACCAAAGTACCAAAGGGGGGCTCCGGGGAGCACAACCCACCTGAGCGCGCCTGGGGGCCCAGGCGCGCCCTGGTGGGTTGTGCCCACCTCGGACGCCTCCCGCACCACCTCTTTGGTCTATAAATACCCCAATATTCCAAAAACCCTAGGGGAGTCGACGAAAAACAATTCTAGTCGCCGCAAGTTCCAGAAACCACAGATCCAATCTAGACACCATCATAGAGGGTTCATCATCCTCATTGGTGCCTCTCCGATGATGCGCGAGTAGTTCATTGTAGACCTGCGGGTTCGTAGTTAGTAGCTAGATGGCTTCCTCTCTCTCTCTTTTGATTCTCAATACAATGGTCTCTTGGAGATCTATTTGATGTAACTTTTTTTGCGGTGTGTTTGTTGTGATCCGATGAACTTTGAGTTTATGATCAGATCTATGTTTTTATCCATGAAAGTTATTTGAGTCTTTTGATCTCTTACTTGCATGATTGCTTATAGTCTTGTATTTCTTCTTTCAATCTTTGGTTTAGGTAGGCCGACAAGATCGATTTTTCTTGCCATCGGAAGAGGTGCTTTGTGATGGGTTCGATCTTACGGTGCTCAATCCCATTGACAGAAGGGGAAATGGCACGTATGTATCATTGCTATTAAGGATAACAAGATGGGGTTCATTCCTACATGAATAGATCTTGTCTACATCATGTCATTGTTCTTATTGCATTACTCCGTTTCTCCATGAACTGAATACACTAGATGCATGCTGGATAGTGGTCGATGTGTGGAGTAATAGTAGTAGATGCAGGCAGGAGTCGGTCTACTAATATTAGACATGATTCCTATATAGGAGTAATGATCATTGCCTAGATATCATCATAATTATTTGAAGTTCTATCAATTGCCCAAAGTAATTTGTTTACCCACCGTATGCTATTTTTCTCGATAGAAGCCACTATTGAAATCTAGGGCCCGGGTCTCTTCTTTATCATATTTGCCTTTGAGATCTATTTTTATTCACTTTTATTTTCAGATCTATATTATCAAAAAACCAAAAATACCTCGCTGAATTTTATTTAATTTTATTTGCATCTATGCATGTACTACAATTTTATCACGTCCACTTGACAATTTCTGGCACCGTTACCCGAAAGGGATTGACAACCCCTTTAACACGTCGGGTTTCAAGTATTTGTTCTTTGTGTGAAGGTACCGTTTACATAGTGTTGTGTGGTTCTCCCACCGGTTCGATAACCTTGGTCTCATCACTGAGGGAAATACCTAATGTTGATGTGTTGCATCATCCCTTCCTCTTTTGGGAAATACCGATGTAGTTCAAGCCGCATCACTTGTATCTAGCAAGAGAGGGTGGGAGGGGGAGAGAGAGTTTGGCATGGAGTGCAATGGCAGGTATGTGATAGAGATACATTTGGTAACAGAGTGGAAAACGGGGGTTGTGTAGTTGAGAGAGTTAGAGATCGAAACATGGAGAGAAAGAATGAACGTTTGTCGGAAACTAATAGCTTTGTAAGGTGGTTAGGACTGGAAGATTGATTGATACAGGAAGTATGTAGAGTGTGTGCCTAGGGGGGGGGGTGCTAAAAACAACATTTGAATGTAGATATTATGAGATTTAATATCGATGTTTCAATTCAGTGTACATTGTAAGATTTGAATTGAGGACCATGCATATGTCTTCCGTAATTATTTCAAATTCGTGCCAAACTAGGTTTGAAAAAGTTGACATTGACTCGATTGTTGTGCTATTTTGTAGGTCATTTGTTTGAATTCAACCAAAGTTTTCTGACTACCACGGTGCTCATCTTGTACCTATGAATTTGTATTAAAAAAGTAGCGTGGATACCATGAAATGTGAAATCCACGTTAGAATTGGAGATCACTATGTGACACACACACTCTAATTAAAATAACACCTCATTAATTAATTTATAGTATCTCGTTTTGAATGACTATTTATTTACAAGGAAAACATGGGCATGGTAATACATATAGATTCGTTTGCAAATGAAAGAAGATTCATTTTCATTCTCAAATGTAGGCGCACCAGGCAGATGAGGGTCGTGTCGTGGTGGTCGTGTCTGTCGTATGAACGCTAGCAGCCTAGCACCCAGCCACCCACCCCCTCCCTCCCCCCCACCAAAAAAAACGATGACAAAAAAGTTCGCGCTTCCATGTTTCGGATTGAAATATCTGGCAGCCCCAATTCCAGCCCTGCAAAATCGCCCTTCTCCACCATCCCCTTCCGCGTCAGAGTGCTCAAATCCCTAATTTGCCGCCAACCCAAGCAAAGTTTGAATCGCCCCTCATCTCGTCTCTTTCCCTACCTCTGTGTCGGACGACGACGGCGAAGATGACGGTCGCTCTTCACCACTGCACCAGAGCTACCTCATCTATGCCCTCGTCCACCGCACAGGGTGGTCCACCGACAATGTTGGCTACTGCAACAGACATGCCTCACAGACACCAACTTTCACCGCATCAGGTGTGCTTCACCAACGCCGTCTCCCACCTCACCGGGGCTACTTCACCGAGCACATTGTTGCACCTCCAGCCCTTGAGGCCATTGGGGGTTCACCAACGGTCTCGTCCACAGCATCATAGCACTCCGTTGCCGCTCAAGATCTGCATCCATGCACAGCCAGCCAACGCCAGCACATCACCCTCAATGGCTTTGAAGTGACACGCATTCTAGCTAGGCAAGCATGCCCAAATGCTGGCCCGAACTAGGTATCCACATATCACTCCCTTGTGCACTGTTCCGGCGATGTTTGGATATCCTTTTACTGCTCTCTTTGCTTACACGCCTATGCAACTCTGACTTTAACTCTTATTTCTTCTGGAGATATCATCTAAAACAAGCAAAACGATTTTTTAGCAAAGAATGTCGGTGCTACGGGATCTGGTATGCATCCTGCACACTGGTATAACCTTGTAAGTACCTGTCCTCTAGTACAACATCAAGGTCGATTCCTCTTATTTGATTAACCATTCACCGTGTCAAAAATGCAGAGGGGGGTGCAAGGAGCACAAGGACTGCACATCCCAACAAGTGGTAACATGGACTTGTCCATTGCACATCCCAAGCGCAAGCAGAGCTGCAGTGAGCCTATACAACAAGCTAGCGTAAGTCCCTGCATTTCATTTAATTCGTACTGGCCTGCGTGTATGATTTGTGTGCAGTGGCAGATGCACAAATTCAAGTTACCAGGGGCAAAAATTTAACTTAAAAAATACGAAGGCACTTGCACTCCGGTAATCAACACAACTTGATAAATGTGAAGCTACATGCACTTTGAAAACCAGCTAATGATCCAAAGTAGTTCCATATAATAAAACACTAAATGATGTAAGCACCAAAAAATACAAAATGCAACATGGTGTACAAGGACTACTAACATGGACTATACCTGCTTGAATTATTCGTTCTCTAGCTGAAAATATCGAAGTGTAATTGCACCAATAACCAGTGCGCAAACTGCATATCAATATATCTATCATGCACAAGTATGCCAATAGTGTCAAACAACAGATTAGAAAAGTATTTATGCTATGTTGTCATGATACGGGGACTTTCTAGTAGATGGCCTCGATGTTTCCTCAAGCCATGAAAATGTACTATAATTTGCTTGTCATCAATTCCTTCAAATCTCTCTCTCTATATATATATATATATATATCTCAACATAGCAGATCATCATTAGACACTAAATCCTTCAATGGGATCTTGCAAAATGCTTGCATTAGATCCCTCATTAGACACTATATGTTCATCACCAGGAGCATGTAAAATGTTTGCATCAAATCCTTCATTAGTAGTCGGTTCATTAGACACTTCAGGCTCAAGAACAACATGAGCTTGTATGTTTGCATCGGAAAGTTGATTAGACACATCAGGTTCAGTCAGTTCAGTATTGATAGAGGGTGTTGTAAAATAAGCAGAAATTTGTTTCATTTTCTTATAGATTCCCTACATACAAGCAGTTTTACAACACTGTCAGGTTTAACTATTGGCCAGAAATTGAACAGTTGAATTAGATATAATCAGGGATGTGATGTACCTACTCATTGCGCATGCTGATCTTGCAAGCTGCAACTGGCCGTTTGCGCAAGCTCGATGCCATTCGCTTGAAGCCCGACGACTGGCGTCCAACGAGGGCGCAAGGAAATGCTGTGTCGGTCTGTCCAGCGACGGCTAGGTTAGGAGCAAACCAGACTGGATGCTGGAGTGAACGAATTGGGAATTTTCATGTTGTCAATCGATATGTGAGGCACTCGTTTGGGCCGCGAGCCTACTATAGGGCCTGCCTTGCACTTACGTTATTGGCCCATCCAAATTGAAACATTTTTCTTCATTTTTTACATTCCCTGCTCGTGCGCTGGGACGAACAAAACTAGCCTAGGCCAACCTGGACGACTCAAACTAGGTTCACACTTTCCAGCCACCCGAGGCGGCCTCCCATACTAGCCCCTATGGTGGCCTCGCCCCTTTTTGCGTGTATGATTGGGGCAGTGAAAAATATTCCAGTGGCGCTTTTGATTTACACACAGAATGGTTGAATTGCTTATTTCTATGAACTGAGTTTGCCAATAATGTGAAGGATGTCAGTCTTTTCATCCTATTGTAGATTTCTTAGATCTCGATATGCCAAATGTAATCGCATGCAATATACAGTAAAAGCCAGTGTGATGTGTGTTGCTACAACTAGTCTGACAACCCGTCCTCATATAACATATCAAGGATGCACCATCTTATCAGATTAACCATTCGACTTACCAATGCAGTGTGGGAAGAAAGAAGTATTGGGACCGCATATCCAAGCAATTGATGCCATGGACTCCTTCGTAGAACCTTGTAAGTGAAAAAGAAGTTGCAGTGTGCCTGTACAAAGAGCTAGCGTAAGTTCAGTTACCTTCTTCTCGGAATTTTAGTTAGCAACTTATTGCAAAAAATGTTCTATTACGTTGCTTGGCTTAATTTAATTTGCTACTGATTACATAATGCCATAGCCTGATAATCCTATTATAGGTTGCGCTTATCTATGTGTTTGATACTTACTGTTAAGAATTATCTGTTTGCCTGAACTTAAATAGCTACTTAAGCACATAGATAGCTGGTCATATGTACTTCTAGGGTGCAGTAAAATTCACATGTAATTTACGTTCTGATACCCTGTTTGTTTAAATGGCTTCCTGTTATCACTTGTAGCACTAGTAATGTTTGCATGTTCATAGATACACAACTATCAGGTTTATATGAGGGACACCGTGTTTTTAACTTATTTATATGTGTCAGAATCATTTTGCTTACATCGAAGAAATTTACAGATGTCTGTGTTGCTGGTAAACAGTGCCGACCTGTTACTTTAATACGTTGCAAAGAACTTGTTAGTTTTACTAGTTCATTTGTAACTAAATACGTTGCCAAAACTGGTTAGTTTTACTAGTTTGATGTTAGTTTCTTATGGCTCTTGCAACACTTTATTTATGATTGCTGACATTCAAGTTTGCAGGATCCAACTGAAACTCCGTTGGCACAACAGGTATGTTTTCAGAAATTACCTTGTTTACCTTGTTTGCCGCTATAACTTGTTGATGTAATCATCTTGCTAACTTCAAGTTTTCAGGATCTAATTGGAAGTCCAATTGCACAGCAGGTACATTTTCAAAAATATATTTGTGTAACAGGTTTGTTGTTGGAAATTGTTGCTCTAATCAAGTTACTGACTACTCAACTTTTCAGGATCCAAGAGAAACTCCAACGCCACAACAGGTTCCTTTTAAAAAACTGGTTTGTTCAACTGCTTTGCTGCTGCAACCGGTTGCTCTAATCATGTTACTGGCTACTCAACTTTCAGGATCCAAGAGAAACTCCAATGCCACAACAGGTACCTTTTAGAAAACTTGTTTGTTTAACTGCTTTGCTCCCGCAACCGGTTATAGTGATGTTAATAACTACTTTTCATCATCCAATTGAAACTCTTTAATTCCTTGTTTGTTTAACTGGTTTGCTGTTATAACTCCCAGTTGAGATGTTTTGCTAACTTCAAATTTTTAGAATCCAATTGGAACTTTAATGGCAAAACAAGTTAGCCCAAGATCAAAGAGCGAGGTCCCCATGGATATTGTATCATCCCACAATAGTGGCACCGGCCCAATCGTGCATCATGAATTGCCAACTGCTGATGCTCTAGAGGCTAAACTATTGGTAGAAAGAGATTCTACTTCTGCACTTAGAGATGAAGTTGACATGTTGAGGAAGCAAATAGCAAAATCACAAGCAGTACTCAACACAGCCATTAAATATTTGGTGGATTTCAAAACAAAGCAAGATGAGACTAACCGCATTGTTAAGGCCTTGAAGGAAAAAAGGAAATTAAATTCCCACTTGGTAAATCATAGGTGAAATGATTTTCCATTGTTGAATAACCTTTGTGTTGTTTGTTCATGTAATCGATCAAACCATTTGTTTTAGAGATTATGTAATAATTAATTTTTTTTTGGTTTGTAATTTTTTTAGCACAAGTCTGTATTAATTGATAAGGGTCTAAGACATTTCATTTTGATTGTTGTGCCAGACATACAAATATGCCAATCGGGCTGAATGTGCATTCAACAATAATAGTAGTATAGATGGTACTTAAGTGGCACGCCTCTGAAAGGGCCAAGATGTTGTAATAGCTTCGCTAAAAAATGATGCTCTTCTAGCAAAAAAAGTATAGCGGCCTGGCTTATGTATGTTAGTTGATATTATTGTTCCATATACTCCATAAGTGTTTATATGTCTGTTAGTTTTGTACATCATTGGTTGATTGACTCGGTATTTTGAATCTTGAGACATCGCTTGTGTACATATCTCAATGGGAGTACACATAATGATGCGTGTGACACTTGAGTTGGATATAAAGTGCTTTCAAATATTTGAATTCACCTTAAACTAGATTCTAGCTTCTGAATTCGAGTATCGGCATTTGTAAATCATATTTATATATGATAGTGGAATACATCTTTGTTGTGCTTTTGAAGATATATAAAAACACATAGAATGATTTATAAAGATCCGTTTAAGAATACAAAATGCATTCAAATTTAGTTGCTAGGGTAAACGTGGAAGCTAATTGTCCCAAAATTCGAATGAAGCGGCAAAATATCCACTCCCACGTCGGCTTCCCAAAGCCAGTGTTTGCGAGATGGAAATTACTATCTACCCCTTACACGGACAATCCATCGGCCCGATTTCCACTGCTCTCAATAGGGGTAGGTTAGTAACTTCAATTAGATGTGACACGACCGCCTCTGAGCCCATTCAGACACGGTGGGCGCCAAACGTGGGCGGCAAAACACATTTGATTCAAGCTCGTCCGAAAGACCTCTTTCTCTCCCTCCATTTCCCCATTCATACACGGTGGGCGGCAAAACAAACTCGACTCGACCGAAATTGATATAGGCAAATATTTTCAATATGGGCAGGTTTGTAACTTCACTCAGATGTGACACAACCGCCCTACCTGTCAGCCCCGTTCATACATCGTGGGCGCCAACCGTAGGTGCCAAAACACCCTCTCGTCGCCCGAAATCTCTCTGGGCAAATATTGGGGAGATGCGAGATTAGCATCCTATCCCCAACTGACAAGACGTGCAAATTTTAAACGGGGGCTAAGTTTGTAACTTTCCCATATTTCAGATAGGTGCGTCCCAAAAACATGGTTCCCCGTACCTCCCCCTCCATTTTCCCATTCATACACCGTCCGTACTAGAACACCATCCCACACCAGCCTCCTTCGTCCACCACCCCATCCATCGCCGCCGTCCTCCACCATGTCGGAGCGCCTACCAAGACCGCGTCGTCCACTGCTAGAGATGGACGTTTCTCATCCACGGCGATGGAACAGGAGCCTTGCATCGCATCCTCTCGCTTCATCGGCGCCGTCGTCCACCTTGCCGGGGCCGCTCCACGACCTTCTTGTCGACCACAATGGGACATCCCTCGATGCACTAGTCTACCATCGCAGATCTGCTTCAACGCCACCGACAGCCATCGCACACCCGATGCCTACACGGCACCACAAGAGAGGTGGTACTACTTCATATCTAGTCAACTTTTTTATCTCAACCAGAAAATAGATCATAACTTGGTTACTGTACTTTCTTTTTAGTTCTTAGTTCGAAGAAAATAATGGTTGCTAAATAGCATTTCTGTGATTTGTAGCTTCAAATCTGCCATGGCACAGCCATAATAGGGTTTAATTTATAATGCTTAGGGTTTCCTCCCTTTTATGATCACTATACGATCAGCATACGTGCTTCGTGTCATAATATCACTGCTCCACCCATCAAGCTAAACAAGCTTAGTTGTTGAAAAACAAATATGATATTATTAAATCAGAGTCATTTAATTGGTCAGATAAATGTTCCTAATTTAGTTTTGAAAATGCTTGTACGTTGCTCGGGTGAGGATCTACAGGGTGCCCACCGTGGGTCGTGGCCCACCCTGGGATTTTGGGTCGCCCCAGGACCCAATTCCTCTATGTTCTGCTGTGCTTTCGATCTCCACTCGCCCCAGCCGCATGCCTCGCCGACAACTTGCGATCCTCGGACGGCATGACTCTAGGAGGAGACGGCAAACTAACAGGAGGTCAAGATTTGCTCGCCAAAAATGTCACCGCTACCCGGGCGCGCCGCCGTGCCTACCTTCCTAGTCCGTTCAGGGCTCAGGCATGCAGCAGCCACTAAGCCAACCCGATTTATCTTGAGATACGTCCTCAACACTCAGCAGCCACTCTTCATCACCCATTTTCTAATTGATTCATTATTCATTAGGCAGGACTATCATTAGGGCTTGTTGTGTACTGAGTGCTACCTACACTTAATGGTTCAGATGTATTTCAGTAATTTTTAGTACCTGTAAAGTTCACAGGGTTTCAAAATTCCGGCCCTAGGAATAGACACTAGTCATTTTGGATTGTTAGTCATAGTGACATTGACCCAGATTACTACTGCAGGCCAGGTTTGTTGACAATTTACTTGTCTTTCTTACTCATTCGATATGATATCCAATTATTCACGTCGATTAGTTGCAAACAATAAATGCTAGACCAACTTCTTGATTCAAATTTTGGACGGTCTCTTACTATAGTTACAATTCTGCATACTTGTCCAAGTAAGCTCACAAGTAATGATTAATTCAGTACCTCTATGCTTGCCTTGTCATATTTGTTGTCAATATTCTTTTAGGGTGGACATCCTATTTCAAAATACTAGAACCGATAACATGAGTGAATAGTATTTCTCTGTGTGATCTCTTCCATCATGTGTGGGCAACGAACACTGCATTCTATAGAAAGAAGTGTCATATCCACCTTTTACATAGACTAAGATCTTTTACATGGAATACAATCTGCCTACTTGCTTTGTGTCGCACTACCAGCACTCAACCCTTGAAGCTAAACATTATGTCACTCATAATTCCTTAGTTTATTTGTTCAAATACGAATTTGATATGATTATAAAGTTCCTACTTTAGCTTTGGAAATGTGTGTCTGCCTGTTATAGAGACATAAGAGGTTTGTATTTCTGTGTGTGGTCTGTTCAGCACGGTTGGGTGTGAACTTTGTATACGCAGGGGTTTGTAGGGAGACACTCTTCGATTGAATCCGCAATGCATTCCATATATAATCTGACTACTTTTTATGTTTTCACGAATCTCAGATATTGAACAACATATAATGATTATGAGCTTGTGTGCATGAAAAAAATAAAGCAGAACAATGCCATGGTTGTCAAACTTGGCATTAAGGGACTGAAATCAAGTCTGGATGCACTGCAATGCAAACGCTCTCCACCTACATATTCATGCTCAGAATATGATCCTAACAATGATTCTGAGCTAGAGGGAGACCTAAATCAATGTAGCTCCCTAGTGGAGGAGTCAGAGGTAGATGTCCTATCTTATTCACCGATCAAGGTGCTTTCTCTAACTTTCTAAGGTTATATTAGTCGCACATATCTTGCAACGGATGCTTTGCATTGCTTCTACTTTGTTGCACTGCCATTAGCTTAGTTTACACATCGTGTATGTGAATACGCCCAGCCTATCCATTTTCAGTACATATTCCATCTGTCATCATACCATACTTATCCATTCAAATGATGTTCTTGTGTAACATACATTCAAAAGGAAGAGGGCGACTGCTGATCATGGAGGAGCATGAACAAAGTATTTGGAAAAGGTAGTGACACCTGATAAATCAAATAGCCCATTAGGTGTAGTTGCAATATCACCAGTCCCAGAAAACACGGCCACAACTCTAGCACACTCTAGCCCTACTACACAAGCCATCTCTGATGCCCCAACTCAGTAGACCCCAACTGCAGCAGACAGTACGATGATGCCAGTTGATATGGCACTAGCTCTATGACTCAAAACCCCCATTCCAGCAAAGAGTACACCAAATCCAGTTGCCAAATCCCTTTTTGAACGAGAGAGACCCAATTGCAGCAAATAGGACTCCTGTTCCACTTCTTCCCAGTTTAGAAGACGAAGCTTATATTGTTGTCAGGAACTTTGTGTGCATCTTTCTTTCATGGAATTTCCAATCTTGCTTCGCAAGTTACACGTAAGTAATGTACTAATGTTATTCATGGTAATTACTGCATATGTTTCTAACACAAGATTTCATTCTTTTAAATGGGCGAGGACCAAACTGGATAGTCAAGGCGAGCAAGGGCTGGTTGCGCTTTTAAGCACTCGTTGATGAAGTATCGTTCCTACCTGAGGCAAGCGCACTTCGTTGGCAAGCCTCTAAACGACATTTTTGTAAAGTCTCCAGTGCTACATTTATCAGACAGTGACTGGAATAATCTTGTTACACATTGGTCTTGTCTACAGCATAAGGTATTGTCTATGATATCACACAACAATTTGAACTACATTTCTACATGTGCCTTAACGTCTCACTTGTATAAAAACTGTTTGCAGAAGAACAGTCATTCTCAAGGGACCACACAATCTCACAAGTATACTGCACACTGCATTGCTCTTGTGAGTACCTCTTGCCCTATATGACCATACTTACTTTCATAGCTGGTTGATTATGTAGCATCACTGTACATGTTAGCCTCGTTATCCTCCATTCGGTGGACATTATAAGATCTGTATCGACTCGTGCATAAATTAAGAATCAACCCAATGTTGTTGAATAGATTTAGCTCTACAGTCCTTTTGTAAGGACTGAACGTCGTCTATCACTGTACTTACATTAATAGCTACTCCCTCCGTCCCATAATATAAGAGCATTTTGTACAGTACACCAGTGTTCAAAACACTCTTATATTATGGGAAGAGGGATCGGTTCATTGTGTAGCATTCTGCATCTTATCTCCCTCACGCACCATTTACTAAAAAATATCAGATTTATATTTAATCTTACCAAAAAGTTGAATACACAGACAATGCCAGTGCAGAAGTGTAGCCCACTTCTCTTGTCAGTACATTATTTCTTGTAACGCTTTCCAGGGATTGGTAGTTGATTATGTAGCATCAATTTGCTTCTTATCTTCATTATGCTCCATTCCTTCCAGTATTATCATATCTATAATTACTCTCTAAAAAATGTAGAGTATAGGCCATGCTTATGAAGAAGATTCTGTGATGAAAATTCTTGAGTTATCCTTCACTTGACATGGAGAATGGCATTATAAAGCCGGTGTTAACTGTTAATATAAGTCAGTCCTTCTAAAGCCTTTATCCTCAACTACTGTTTAATTTTCTCATACTCCCTATCGTCAACTATTGTTTAGTTTGCTATTTCTATCAAAATGCATGTTCGCAACAACTTTAAGTTCTAAGTTTTACTTATAAAACCAAATTCCTTATTCATACCATGCACATTACTCAACAATCCCAATATATATGCTTGTTTTTGTGGATCTATAATCCAGTGTGTGGTGAAGCAGCCCACATTTGCACCTTGTCATCTCATGTTTTATCTTAGTGATGTGGCTGATGATATGAACAACATGCCATGCACATTAACCAAAATAGATACAAGGATTGTCTTTGCCCTTAATCTATGCTTGTTTTGTTGACATGGTAATCCAGTAGTGTGGTGAAGCTCCTCGCATTATGAACAATGCCAAATTATGCTATTGATATTTTGAACTTACTCTTTATTTTCTAATTTGAAATTGGATGGAATTGACAACACAGTTACCATCTTTGTTTATACATGTGCAAAACCTATCATCTCTCTGCTTGTTTTAGGGTGATATGCCTGATGGCATGCACAACTCTGCTGAAGCTATGAGAACAACCCAACATATATTGCAGCAAAGAAGGCAAACCATCTTGAAGATAGTGAGACAACCCCAAAGGCTTGTCTTCATGTAGTGTTCAAGTTACTTGAGACTAGCAGTCAGACAAGCTCATAGTATTCGTTGTCTGAATCAGTTCGACTTCTTTAGTCCCAAGTTCTATGAGAAAGGCATTCTGCAACTCAACTTCGACTTGAAGTCCTATCTCTAAGAAAGATTGTGGAGAACACCAATGAGAACCTCATTGCTAAACAACTACGCTTGGAAGCAATGACCGACATGCTAGGCTGGTCTCACAGCCTTGCTCAGCAGCTTGCGCAGCAGTTCCCGCGCAAGGCTAACCTTTCTTGAACTGTCTTGAAAGTGGTCTTGGTTCAATATTATTTTGTTACGTTGCAATGGCGCCCAGTTTTGTAATCTGCATCTTCATTGCGCTTTATGACCACTGGTGGCAAACTTCGATGCCCAGTGGATGTAATATACCATTGTATATTGTAGGTTTATTCTAAGTTACTATGCCGTAATTCCTTTATTGTATAGAGTAGTTTTGTTCTTAATTCCTACTAGTTACTGTATATGCCATCATTCTCTATTTGGAAAAAAAACAGCGAAAATTTAATGTAGTCGACCGGGCCAAAACATTCGCCTCTAACGGGCCTGCATTTTAGCGGGCCACAATTGGGTCGTCCTGCAACTTTTCTTGGTCCTGAAAGGCCATTGGGGCCTCCACACTTTGTTAGACCCACAACTTACACGGGCCTATATTCGGCCCAAAGTTCAATTGGGCCTTTAGTGTACCCATATCTTAGTTGGGCCCATGTAGCTTCGAGCCATTAACAGGCTGAATATTCTATTGGCCTGTTACGGCCCAGAAGAAACCATGGGACTTTAGCAGGCCGAAATGCATGTTGGCCTCCATTTTCACTAGTCTCGATGGGCCTTCAGCAGGCTGAAATGTAGACCGGGCGATCATTGGCCGAGTTATATAACGGGCCATTACCAGGCCGAAACATATCTGGGGCCTTAGTTGGCCCACTGATATCATGGGCCTTTAAGAGGCCGAAAGCTTAGTAGAGGCATCAACGGGGCAAATTATATGACAGGCCTTTAACAGGCCCAAAGTCACGTTGGGATGAACTGTTGCCACCTTGATCATGGGCCATTAGAGGGTTGGCTATCGCCTCGGACCATATATGGCCCATGGGCAGCACGGGCCATTGCCAGGCCGAAAAGCACACCGGGCTGAAATGGGCCCATGTCTACCTCGGGCCTCTAACGGGCCAAATGTCACTGGGCCGTAATTGGGCCCAAATATTCGGCGAGCAATTAGCGAGCTAGACGTGGCTTTGGGCCGTAAAAGGGCCATGTTTAAACATGCCGTTAGTGGGCTATCCCACTAGTACCTGAGTAAATACTACAGGCCTTTGACTGAGCTAGCCTTTTTAACCTATGTGGGTTTCTGTTGGTCCCTGCCACGTGTTGACGTATCATAGGCACGTCTCCTCCATTGGACGAACGACATCTGGCCCACCGAGGAGCCGACACATGTTTCCTCAAGCCAATGATGATTTTACACGTGGAAAATCCCCATTGGTCTGGGATTTTAACGGGATATCGGATCCAAATCGGAACCTGATAGCTTAACGGTGACCCGTTATGGTGGATGCCACATGTCCGTTATGCTTGACGAAAGCACTTCCATGACGTGCCATTTATCGTCATGGAAGTGGACACTTCCGTGATGATAATTTTGGTATTGTCATGGAGTACTTCTACGACAACATAGGTATGACTATCTTGAATCTGTCATAAAATCGTCACGGATGTACATGCATGAAAAAAAATGTGACCTACTGTGACAAACATGAACCATCACGAAAGTGTTTTTTTAGTGTATTGACTTTACGTGGATGCATAGGCAATCACAAACCTTAAAACCAATATTCTTACTAAAGCATAATTCTCACCAACATGACTCACATATCACTATCTTCATATCACAAAACTATTACAAGGAATCAAGTTTATCATATCCAATGATCTATATGAAAGTTTTTATTATATCCCCCTTGGATATCTATCACTTTGGGACCAAATTCATATCTTATGCAAATTACCATTGCGGTTATCAACTCTCAAAAAGATATAAGTGAAGCATGACAACAAAATTATTTTAAAAAATTCAACTCTAAAAATAATTTAAGTGAAGCATGAGAGCATTCTTCTTTAAAATGTAACCACCATTGTGCTCAAAAAGATATAAGTGAAGTACTAGAGCAACTACCTAGCTCAAAAGGTTTAAGTGAAGCACATAGAGTATTCTAGCAAATCATGATATGTGTGCGGCTCTCTCAAACAAGTGTGTTTAGGAAGGATGCTTGTGACAAACTAAAAACCAAACAAAGCAAAGACTCATATAATACACGACGCTCCAAGCAAAACTCATGATATGTGACAAATAAAAATATAGCTCCAAGTAAAACTACCGATGGTCGTTAGAAGAAACAGGGGATGCCTTCCAGGGCATCCCAAAGCTTTGTTGCTTGGGAGTCTTGAATATTACCTTGGGGTGCCTCGGGCATCCCCAAGTTGAGGCTCTTGCCACTCCTTAATCCTTCATCTGTCGTCAACTCACCCAAAACTTCAAAACTTCTATCACAGAAAACTCAACAAAACCTCGAGTCCCGTTAGTATAATAAAGCAAATCAGTACTTTAAGAAATATTTGCAAACCCATTCATATTTCGTTATTGCATTATCCTACTGTATTCTACCTTTACCATGGCTTATACCCCGCGATGCAATCCATAGATTCGTCAAAATAAGCGCACAATGCAATGAAACGGAATCTATCAAAAATAGATCAGTCTATAGTAATCTAAACATTGACCATACTTCTGGAATTGCAAAACTTCTAAAAAATTAGCACAACATGGGAAATTTGTATATCAAATATTCGTGAAAAAATCAGAATTTTAACACGCTCCAGCAAATTTTAACAATTCTGCTACTGGATGCAAAAGTTTCCATTAATGCATACAATCAAAGCAACTATCACCCAAATCATCCCAAAGGCTTTACTTGGCACACACACTAATTAAAACACTAAAACACAATAATAACAGTAGCAGGATTGTTTGCACACAAGAAAACAAAAAAATACTATTGGGTTGTCTCCCAACAAGCTCTTTCTTTATAGCCATAAAGATAGGCTTGAGATTTCAATGATGCTCACATGAAAGATAGTAATCGAAACACGAAGAGAGTATCATGTAGCATGTGAAAACACATTTAAGTCTAACATACTTCCTATGCATAGGAATTTTATAAGTAAACAAATTATCAAGACAAGAAACATCTAGCATATGCATAGGAGAGGAATAAAACATTGACAATCTCAACATAACGAGAAGTAATTTAGTAACACGAAAATTTCCACAACAATATTTTCCTCTCTCATAATAATTACATGTAGGATCATAATCAAATTCAACAATATAGCAATCATATAAAATTTTCTCTTCATGATCCACATGCAAAAAAGTCTTATAATCTTCCAAAATAGTGGGATTAACATGGACTGAAGTCATGACCTTGCCAAACCCACTTTTATCAATAATTTCATAAGATTGATCATTCTCCAAAGTAGTGGGATCATTATTACCTAAAGTTAGGACTCTTCCAAACCCGCTTTCAATATTATTGCAAACACTATTATCAATATCATATTCATCATGAGGCTTAAATAAATTTTCAACATCATAAGAAGAAGAATCCCAGTCATGATCATTGCAATAAGTAGTGGACGTAGCAAAATTAGCATCCCCAAGCTTAGAGTTTTGCATATTAGCACAATTGACATTAATTGAATTTATAATAACATGATTGCAATCATGCTTTTCATTTAAGGAGCTATCGTGAATCACTTTATAAATTTCTTCTTTTAACACTTTTCATATTTTCATATTCACAAATATGAAGCAAAACTACATAAATATAGTCTAGTGAATTCAATTCACTAGCAATTGGTTCATCATAATTGGATCTTTTAAAAAGATTAGAAAGTGGATGAGGATCCATAATTTTTCATTTTATGATTTCCAATATGCACACAATTATGGCAAACAAACAAGCAAAGCCACAAAGTAGAACATTTTTGTGTTACTTTTTCTCGATAAAACGTTTTAGAAGTGGGGGAGATGAAAATGAGAGGCAAATGGAAAATAATGTAAATGCAAGGAGATGAAAGTTTATGTGTAGGTACTTGATAGTTGTTGATGATCTCTCCCCGATAACGGCGCCGAAAATTATTCCTGCTACTTGTGAGTTGCGTTGGGATTTCCACGAAGAGGAGATGATGATGCAGTACAGTAGAGATAAGTATTTCCCTCAGCTATGAAACCAATGTTATCAATCATTAGGCGAACCAAGCATCACTATGTAAACAACACCTGCACACAAACAACAAATACTTGCAACCCAACGCGTAGAGGGGTTTTCAATCCATCAACGGTTACAAGCAAGATTAAACGACACAGTGTTTGATAGATAGATCAAACAAAAATACAAAATAAGATTAATAAAATAAATTGCAGCGAGATATTTTTGGTTTTAATATATGATAGAAAATAGACTCGGGGGCCATAGGTTCCACTAGAGGCTTCTCTCATAAAAAGAGCATACGCTGGGTAGACAAATTACTATTGGGCAATTGACAGAAAAGCAAATAATTATGACGATATCCAAGGCAATGATCATGTATATAGACATCACGTCCGAGAAAAGTAGACCGAAATGATTCTGCATCTACTACTATTACTCCGCACATCGACCGCTATGCAGCATGCATCTAGTGTATTAATTTCATGGAAGACAGAGTAACGTCTTAAGCAAGATGACGTGATGTAGACAAGATAAAATCATGTATGAAATAAATCCCATCTTGTTAACCTTAATGGCAATGATACATGCATGTCACGTCCCTTTCTATCACTGGAAATTGAGCATCGCAAGATCGAACCCATCACAAAGCACATCTTCCCATGGCAAGGTAAATCAACCTAGTTGGCCAAACCAAACCAATCAATCTGACAAGAAATATGAAGCTATAACAATCATGCATAAAAGAGTTCAAATAAAACTCAAATAATATTCATGGATAGATCAGATCATAAACTTACAAATCCCAACAAACACAACACAAAAAGTCATTACGTCAAATAGATCTCCAAGAAAACCAAGGAGAACATTGTATTGAAGATCAAAAAGAGAGAAGAAGCCATCTAGCTACTAACTATGGACCTGTAGGTCTGTGGTAAACTACTCACGCATCATCGGAGGGTAGCAAGGATGATGAAGAGCCCCATCCGTGATCGAATCCCCCTCAGACAGAGTGCCAAAAAAGGCCTCTAGATGGGAACTCATGGTTCTGGAACTTGCGGCGGCGAAAAAAGTATTTCGTGGACTCCAATGTTGGTTTCATGATTTTAGAGAATTTATAGAGGCAGAGCTAGGTCAAACAGAGCCTCGTGGGCCCCACCAACCATCGGTGCGTGCCTGCCCCCCCCCCTAGGGCGCGCCCTAGTGGGTGGTGGGCCCATGCTCCCATGTCTGGTCTTCAATAAGTTTCGTGGCTTTTGGACATTGTTTGCTACTAATATTCTGCGAAACCAAAAACAAGCAAAAAACAACAAATGACACTCAGCACTAAGTTAATAGGGTAGTCCCAAAAAAAAATATAATTGCTTGTAAGTGTATATATAAAATCTAATATTGATAATATAATATCATGGAACAATAAAAAATTATAGATATGTTGGAGACGTATCAGTAACCTAGTAGCCGCTGAGAGAGTTGAAGCACACACCAACAGAAATGCAAAATCTTACCAGCTTGTGACAGCAGCCGCTTTGAGTGCGCGACCACCCGCCAAGAATGCCCGAACAACTGCCGAATTTGTGAAGATGGTTGTAGTCGAGATCATGAAGATGACTGGAGACGAGGAGAGATCTTGAGAGAGCATAGCTTTTTCTTGTGCCCTAGTGATGCACTACCTTTACGTGTTCGACTGTGAACTTAATTTCATGTAGCTATCATGGAGCTGAACTTAATTTTTATGTTGTGAACTAGTGTTATGGTTCCTTTATGTGATCTCTAGCTATGATCGGTGCTTGTGAATGTAATATTTATGTTTCTATGAAGATTTCTATATGCATGTTTAATTTGCTTACATACGAGCCCGATCCATTAGTCGTGGCTCGTATTGTCTTCAGTTTCTAGCAAGTGGGCAGCCCAGATTCAAACTCCCAACATGGGCAAGATAAAATGGTCCGACATCACCGAGGCGGCGGCACATGCACTATTGGTTATGTGTGATCGCACATGCTACCGTTATGAATTTTTTTCATCAACTTTTAATCTTCCATCTATGAACACAACAAATGAATGAGGATGAGCTTGATGGGATCCAAGAGTGCCACTACTGTTTTGAAAATGGGGGTATGTGCGACGATCCTCATCTACATGACGATAGGTACTTCTCGCTAACTGTTAAAGAAGGCTACATATATTATATGAGAATTAATTTCTGCACATATTTCCTTCTTAACTAAACATGTCTCAAGATTTTTGTTATAACGTGTAATTTTGTTTTTTTTAAATTCGACTAGTGCATCCCCTACTACGCAAGGCCTTTTTTCATAGAGAAGTTGCAAGTCGAAGATAGAGATGACGTGGATGAGAGGACTATTTACCTGAATACGAAACATGGTTTTGATACGTCTCCGTCGTATCTACTTTTCCAAACACTTTTGCCCTTGTTTTGGACTCTAACTTGCATGATTTGAATAAAACTAACCCGGACTGACGCTGTTTTCGGCAGCACAGCCATGGTGTTATTTTTGTGCAGAAGTAAAAAGTTCTCGGAATGACATTAAAATCCACGGAGGAACTTTTTAGAAAATATAGAAAATACTGGCGAAAGAATCAAGGCTAGGGGGCCCACACCCTGTCCACGAGGGTGGGGGGCGCGCCCCTCCCCCTGGGCGCGTCCCCCTGCCTCGTGGCCCCCCTAGTGCTCCACCGACCTCAACTCCAACTCCATATATTCACGTTCAGGGAGAAAAACTCAGAGAGAAAGTTTCACGCATTTTTATGATATGGATCCACCGCGAAGCCCTAATCTCTCTCGTGAGGGCTGATCTGGAGTCCGTTCGGGGCTCCAGAGAGGGGGTTCGACGCCGTCATCATCATCAACCATCCTCCATCACCAATTTCATGATGCTCACCACCGTGCGTGAGTAATTCCATTGTAGGCTTGCTGGACGGTGATGGGTTGGATGAGATTTACCATGTAATCAAGTTAGTTTTGTTAGGGTTTGATCCCTAGTATCCACTATGTTCTGAGCATGATGTTGCTATGACTTTGCTATGCTTAATGCTTGTCACTAGCACCCGAGTGCCATGATTTCAGATCTGCACCTATTGTGTTTTCATGAATATATGTG
Organism: Triticum timopheevii; assembly: GCA_963921465.1. NCBI lineage: Eukaryota > Viridiplantae > Streptophyta > Magnoliopsida > Poales > Poaceae > Triticum > Triticum timopheevii. The sequence continues at coordinate 356,514,525 of OY997264.1, forward strand.
AGTTCTTGATCTTATCTTGCAAGTCTATAGTCACCTATTATGTATTATGATCCGACAAACCCGAAGTGACCATAATCGGGATACTTCTCGGTGATAACCATAATTTGAGGAGTTCATGTATTCACTATGTGTTAATGCTTTGGTCCGGTACTCTATTAAAAGCAGGCCTTAATATCCCTTAGTTTCCATTAGGACCCAGCTGCCACGGGAGGGTAGGACAAAAGATGTCATGCAAGTTCTTTTCCATAAGCACGTATGACTATATTCGGAGTACATGCCTACATTACATTGATGAACTGGAGCTAGTTCTTTGTCACCCTATGTTATAACTATTACATGAGGAATCGCATCCAACATAATTATCCATCACTGATCCAATGCCACCGAGCTTTTCACATATTGTGCTTTGCTTATTTACTTTACCGTTACTATTGTTAAAATTACTACAAAACTTCTATCTTAACTTTTGCCACTGTTACCATTACTATCATACTACTTTGCTACTAAATACTTTGCTGCAGATACTAAGTTATCGAGGTGTGGTTGAATTGACAACTCAACTGCTAATACTTGATAATATTCTTTGGCTCCCCTTGTGTCGAATCAATAAATTAGGGTTGAATACTCTACCCTCGAAAACTGTTGCGATCCCCTATACTTGTGGGTTATCAAGACTATTTTCTGGCGCCGTTGCCGGGGAGCATAGCTCTATTCTTTGAGTCACTTGGGATTTATATCTGCTGATCATTATGAGGAACTTGAAAGACGAAAGAACTAAGATTTTTCCCTCAACTACGAGGGGAGGTAAGGAACTGCCATCTAGCTCTGCACTAGATTCTCCTTCTCTTTTGAGTAAGCTTGCGACACCTAAACCTGCTACTGCTATGAATTCTGATATGTCACATGTTATTGATGATGCAACTTCTGCTATGCATGATACTTATGATGAAACTACTTCTGTGCTTGATACTACTCTGCCATTAGGTGAATTTCTAGATGAATAACTTGCTAGGGTTAGAGGGAATGAAATTATTGAAGATGAAATGATTGATGATAGTGATGATGAAGGTTCTCCCCCTAAGTATGAATTGCCTGTTGTTCCTGAGGGTTAAGTTATGGATGAAGAAGCTGCTAGAGCTATTCTTGCTTGCAATGATATATATGATCTTAAGAAGTTATTAGCTAAATGGAAGCAGCAATCTCTGAATACTAGAATGAAATATGACCCTGGTTTTGCTACTTCACCTATCTTTGTTACTGATAAGGATTATGAATTCTCTATTGATCCTGAAATAATTACTTTGGTTGAATCTGATCCTTTTTATGGCAATGAATCTAAAACTGTTGTGGCACATCTTACTAAGTTAAATGATATAGCCACCCTGTTCACTAATGATAAGAAATCTCGCTACTATTATATGCTTAAGATATTTCCATTCTCATTAAAGGGTGATGCTAAAACTTGGTTTAATTCTCTTGATCCTGGTTATGTGCGTAGTCCCCAGGATATGATTTATTACTTCTCTGCTAACTATTTCTGTGCACATAAGAAACAAGCTGCCTTCAGGGAAATATATAATTTTGTGCAGATCGAAGAAGAGAGTCTCCCACAAGCTTGGGGGAGGCTTCTCCGGTTACTTAATGCTTTGCCTGATCATCCTCTTAAGAAAAACGAAATACTTGATATCTTTTATAATGGACTAACCGATGCTTCCAAGGACCACTTGGATAGTTGTGATGGTTGTGTTTTCAGGGAAAGAACAATCGACCAAGCTGAATTGTTATTGAATTATATGTTGACTAATGAAAATAATTGGACTCTTCCTGAGCCTATTCCAAACCAACTCCGAAGAAGAGAGGTGTTCTATTTCTCAGTCCTGAAGATATGCAAGAGGCAAATAAATCTATGAAAGAAAAAGGCATTAAAGCTGAAGATGTTAAGAATTTACCTCCTATTGAAGAAATACATGGTCTTAATATACCGCCTGTCGAAGAAACACATTGTCTTGATAACCCGACACAGGTAGTAAAGGTAAATTCTCTCTATAGATATGATAAAGTTGAAATCCCATCCGTTAAATTTCCTAGCCAATGTCTGGATGAATTTGATGACTTTATGGCTAGAGAAGAAAGTTTTAATGCTTATGTTGGTAGAGAATTAAAGAATAATGCTTTCATGATAGGACGCTAGAGTGATTATATGGCTAGAGTTAATGGTGAACTTAAACTCATTAGCAAATATGCTTCTATGGTTACCACTCAAGCAGAGCAAGTACTAAAAGCTCAAAGTGATTTGCTCGATGAATTAAATAATAAACATGATTTTGCTGTTAGAGTGGCTACTAGAACTGGTAGAATGACTCAGGAACCTTTGTATCCTGAAGACCACCCTAAGAGAGTCGAGCAGGATTCTCAGAGAAATAATTTAGATGCACCTAGTCCTTCTAAAAAGAAGAAAAAGAAAAATAACAGGACTTTGCATGCTTCTAGTGAACCTATTGTAGACACACCTGAGAATCCCAATGATATTTCTATCTCTGATGCTGAAACACAATCTAGTGATGAACATGAACCTAGTGATAATGTTAATGATAATGTTCATGTTGATGCTCAACCTAGCACTAATAATGATGTAGAGATTGAACCTGCTGTTGATCTTGATAACCCACAATCAAAGAATCAACGTTATGATAAAAGAGACTTTGTTGCTAGGAAGCACGGTAAAGAAAGAGAACCATGGGTTCTGAAACCCATGCCTTTCTCTCCGAAGCCATCCAAGAAAAAGGATGATGAGGATTTTGAGCGCTTTGCTGAAATGCTTAGACCTATCTTCTTACGTATGCGCTTAACTGATATGCTTAAAGTAAATCCTTATGCTAAATACATGAAGGATATCATTACAAATAAAAGAAAGATACCAGAAGCTCAAATTTCCACCATGCTTGCTAATTATACTTTTAAGGGTGGAATACCTAAGAAACTTGGAGATCAAGGAGTACCAACTATACCATGCTCCATTAAAAGAAACTATGTGAAAACTGCTTTATGTGATCTTGGAGCCGGTGTTAGTGTTATGCCTCCCTCTCTATATCGTAGACTCGAATTAAATAAGTTGACACCTACTGAAATATCTTTGCAAATGGCTGATAAATCAACTGCTATACCTGTCAGTATTTGTGAGGATGTGCCTGTTGTGGTTGCAAATGGCACTATCTTAACGGACTTTGTTATTCTTGATATTCCCGAGGACGATAGTATGTCGATTATCCTTGGTAGACCCTTTTTGAATACTGCAGGGGCTGTTATTGATTGCAACAAAGGCAATGTCACTTTTCATGTTAATGGCAATGAGCATACAGTACACTTTCCGAGGAAACAACCTCAAGTTCATAGCATCAATTCTATTGGAAAAATTCCAACTATCATTATTGGAGGTTTTGAATTTACTCTTCCTACTATCAAGAAAAAATATGATATTCTTATTATAGGGGATGTTCATATCCCCGTTGAGGTAACCTAGTGTTATTCGAAATTTCTCCGGCTCCATGTTATTCGGAATGAGTTTGTTAACAAGACTTGATCAACCTTGTTAGTGGATTCCTTTTGATGAGCATGAGATGGATGAAACTAGAAGGCACAACCTTCTGTACCCTCTTTTTACTTTCTATTATTTATAATAAATAAAGCAAAAATAGTATTATCTGTCTATTTTCTGAATTATCCATGCAATAAAAATATCCCAAAAATAAAAGTTCTCCAAATGCCCTGCAAATTTAGTATGATTTTTTATGGAATATTTGAGGATTTTAGGCACTGAGAACACAGCAATGGGGGCAAGCACCTGGCCACGAGGGTCCATGGCGCACCCACTCTGACTGGGCATGCCCCCTGCCTCGTGGGCCCATGGTGGCCCCCTCCACTTCTTCCTGCACCCACACACTCCATCTTCCTCCCAAAAAAATCACCCTCCATCTCAAGCACGAGTTCTAGCTCATTTTGCTGCGATTTTCGATCTCCTTGCTCAAAGCTCCATTCACAAAACTGCTTTGGGAGATTGTTCCTTGGTATGTGACTCCTCCAATGGTCCAATTAGTTTTTGTTCTAGTACTTTATTAATTGCAAAAATTTTCTGCCTAGGTGACCCTGTTCTTGAGCTTGCATGTCAAATTTATGATGTCCCAAGTAATTCTAATGCATGATATAGGGTCTAGGCACTTATGGGAGTAGTTGCTATCAGTTTTATTGAGTTTGATTCACTTTTATTTTGAGTTACTAAAAATTTCAGAAATTTTTCAGAGGAAGAAATATGTTTAGGAAAATGTACCAAGGTGGTTCTTCAACAATGAAGGGACCCAGGCGTGCTATGCGTGAGCAAGACGATCAACCACCAAGGGAAGCTGATGTGCGTCCTTGTGAATGGCTGTCAGAACAGTTTATGGTCAAGGTAGGCACCAAGGATGAATTTGATGCATATGTGCATAACGCCGATCTTGAGGACTTCATGCAAGATAAGTGTCCTCAGTACTACTATTTGACTGATTCATTCGTGAGAAGCGTTAAATTTACATCTTCGCGTAATTCTCAAAGTGTCCTGTTTGATATTTATGATCAATCATATACCATGGACCTAGAAGATTTTACTACTGCTTGCAAACTCCCGCAGTGGGGTAGTGTTAACGAACCCCGTAAATCTGAATATAAAGACTTTCTTGCTAGTATCACTGTGAGAGAATCTAGAGATATAGCACAAGCTACCATAGGGAGCATCCATTTTCCTGCTATACATTATTTAGCTCTCTTCATTGGTAGATTCATTAACGGTAAGGATGAAGCATGTCACATGTGTGTTCCTGATCTTTGTGTCCTCAAGAGTGCTGTATTAGGTAATAAAGATTATAACTTGGGGGCAATTGTTGCACGTAGGTTGCATAATAATGGTTTAGTTTGAGTTTTATTTGGAGGGATTTATGCGACCTATGTTGCTAATTATCTTGGTATACCTCCACGGGAGGGTGATAGGGAGTTGCTTCCCGCTTACTTAGATTATGACGCTATGGTCAGTCATCATTTTCTTGTGAGGAATGAACAATTCCTCCAGTATCGACTAATCTTTGACAGACGTCGCGCTGTCCATGTTACTCTCCCTGCTCCTTCCCTTTTTGATTACTAGGCAAAACAAAGATATGTTGTCACCAGGGAGGAGGCAAACGAACACGAGAGGAGAGCGGAGGCAGCTCGTCACCATGCCACAGCTCAGGAGGCAATGGCTACTGCATCTCAGTACGACCCCAGTTATAACTTCGGATATCAGTCAGGCTATCCATGGCCATAGACCAACTTAGGCCAAAAGCCTAAGCTTGGGGGAGTACGTGTTTCTCACCGACATTACATTCATGTTCACACACTTATTCTAGTTGTCGGTGTTCATACTCTTTCACTGTACTATCCATGCTAGTTAATTTCTTTTTCCAGCTTTCTTCTTGTGTGTTTGATAAACCTTAAGAAAAAACAAAAAAATTAGTTAGTTTACTTTCCATGCTTGTAGTAACAATTAAAAGAAAACCCAAAAAGATTTCTCGTTCTTCTTTTACTTGTTGGGAGCTTCCCCGTGTAAATAGTTTTATTCTCTTTTATTTCCTTTGGGGGTCGAGAGGAGAAGACCATAATGAAAATGCTTAGTGGCTCTTATATGCATGATTGTTTATTTAACCCAGAGCCCATATTACCTTGTCTTCTCCCTTGAATTGAATGCTTGCAGATTCCAGCTTAGTCCAATGCACGTGCACTATTATTATTATACACACCGTTCGGTCGTGCAAGTGAAAGGCAATAATGACGATATAAGATGGACTGATTGAGATGAGAGAAGCTGGTATGAACTCAACCTCTCTTGTTTTTGTAAATATGATGAGTTCATTGTTCTTGATTCAGCCTATTATGAATAAACATGTTTGCAATGACAATTAGAGATTATAGTTGCTTATGCCATGCTTAATTAGCTAGGAGCTTATAATGGTGTACCTTGCATGCCAACATGCTATTAAAATGGTTGTGATGTGGTATGATAGGGTGGTATCCTCCTTTGAATGATTCGAGTGACTTGACTTGGCACATGTTCACGCATGTAGTTGAAACAAATCAACATAGCCTTCGCGATATTTATGTTCATGGTGGATTATATCCTACTCATGTTTGCACTCAGTGTTGATTAATTTTAATGCATGTTCATGACTGTTGTCGCTCTCTCAGTTGGTCGCTTCCCAGTCTTTTGCTAGCCTTCACCTGTACTAAGCGGGAATACTGCTTGTGCATACAAACTCCATGAACCCCAAAGTTATTCCATATGAGTCCACCATACCTTCCTATATGCGGTATTTACCTGCCGTTCCTAGTAAATTTGTATGTGCCAAACTCCAAAGCTTCAAATGAAATTCTGTTTTGTATGCTCGAGCAGCTCATGTTTCAACTAGGGATATCTGTATCTTCCATGCTAGGTGGGTTATTCTCAAGAGGAGTGGACTCTGCTCCTCATTCACGAGAAAATGGTTGGTAACCAGGATGCCCAGACCCATGATCAAAAAGATCAAAGCAAATCGAAATAATTAAACAAAAATCCCCCAGCTGTTGCTACTTGGAGGCACTCGTTGTTTTGATCAAGCCATGGATTGATGCTTGTTGGTGGTGGGGGAGTATAAACTTTACCATTCTGTTTGGGAACCGCCTATAATGTATGTAGCATGGAAGATATCGAGATCTAATAGTTGTTGCGTTGACAGTGAAAGTATACCTCTCAAAATGTTATTAATCTCTATTTTAAAATCGAGCTCTGGCACCTCTACAAATCCCTGCTTCCCTCTACGAAGGGCCTATCTATTTACTTTTATGTTGAGTCATCACCCTCTTATTAAAAAGCACCCGCTGGAGAGCACCGCTGTCATTTGCATGCATTACTATTAGTTTATATTGGGTATGACTTGACTGGATCTCTTTTACCATGAATTACAATGTCTATTCAGTCCTTGATCTTTAAAGTTGCTCTGCATTTATGTTTTGCCGTCTCAGAAAGGGCTAGCGAGATACCATCTTGTTATATCATATTATGATTGTTTTGAGAAAGTGTTGTCATCCGAGATTTATTATTATTGCTCACTAATTGATTATGTCATTGATATGAGTAAACATGAGACCTAAGTGTTATTGTGAATATGGTTAGTTCATAATCTTTGCTGAAAACTTGAATGATGGCTTTACATATTTGCAACAACAAGAGCAAACATAGTTTGTAAAAGTTTTTCTTTATCACTTTCAGTTTATCAACTGAATTGCTTGAGGACAAGCAAAGGTTTAAGCTTGGGGGAGTTGATACGTCTCCGTCGTATCTACTTTTCCAAACACTTTTGCCCTTGTTTTGGACTCTAACTTGCATGATTTGAATGAAACTAACCCGGACTGACGATGTTTTCAGCAGAACTGCCATGGTGTTATTTTTGTGCAGAAATAAAAAGTTCTCGGAATGACCTAAAAATCCATGGAGGAACTTTTCAAAAAATATAAAAAATACTAGCAAAAGAATCAAGGCCAGGGGCCCCACACCCTGTCCACGAGGGTGGGGGCGCGCCCCCTCCCCCTGGGCACGTCCCCCTGCCTCATGGGCCCCCTGGTGCTCCACCGACCTCAACTCCAACTCCATATATTCACGTTCGGGGAGAAAAAAAATCAGAGAGAAAGTTTTACCGCGTTTTACCATACGGAGCCGCCACCAAGCCCTAATCTCTCTCGGGAGGGCTGATCTGGAGTCCGTTTGGGGCTCCGGAGAGGGGGATTCGACGCCATTATCATCATCAACCATTCTCCAGCACTAATTTCATGATGCTCACTGCCGTGCGTGAGTAATTTCATCGTAGGCTTGCTGGACGGTGATGGGTTGGATGAGATTTACCATGTAATCAAGTGAGTAATTCCACTATGTTCTGAGATTGATGTTGCTATGACTTTGCTATGCTTAATGCTTATCACTAGCGCCCGAGTGCCATGATTTCAGATCTGAACCTATTATGTTTTCATGAATATATGTGAGTTGTTGATCTTATCTTGCAAGTCTATAGTCACCTATTATGTGTTATGATCCGATAACCCCAAAGTGACAATAATCAGGATACTTCTTGGTGATGACCGTAGTTTGAGGAGTTCATGTATTCACTATGTGTTAATGCTTTGGTCCGGTACTCTATAAAAAGGAGGCCTCAATATCCCTTAGTTTCCATTAGGACCCCGCTGCCATGGGAGGGTAGGACAAAAGATGTCATGCAGGTTCTTTTCCATACGCACGTATGACTATATTCGGAATACATGCCTACATTACATTGATGAACTGGAGCTAGTTCTGTGTCACCCTATGTTATAACTATTACATGAGGGATCACATCCGACATAATTATCCATCACACGATCCAATGCTTACGAGCTTTTCACATATTGTGGCTTGCTTATTTACTTTACCATTGCTACTATTACAATTACTACAAAACTGATATCTTTACTTTTGCCACTGTTACCATTACTATCATACTACTTTGCTACTAAATACTTTGCTGCAGATACTAAGTTATCGAGGTGTGGTTGAATTGACAACTGAACTGCTAATACTTGAGAATATTCTTTGGCTCCCCTTGTGTCGAATCAATAAATTTGGGTTGAATACTCTACCCTCGAAAACTGTTGCGATCCCCTATACTTGTGGGTTATCAGGTTTCGTTTTGGAAGCTAGGATCGAAAATGAAGTAGATCACACATATTTTGGATGCACAAATTGGAGAAGATTATGCAAGGCTTATGTATTTGAGGAGGGTGTGAGTATGTCCTTTGATATTGGTACCTTTCCTCGTTTTGATCAAGACATTTGGGAGGAACTTGACATAATTCCTATCCCCCCACCCCTTGAGTTTCTCAAACAAATTTGTTAAGTAATATATCTTGCTAAATTTGAAAATTTTGTTATTCAATCCTAAGATAAAATTTTAATTACAATCTAAAGCCTATTTTCTATCTCGAAGAAAAATACAAAATATAGTTGACGAAAAATATTACACTATTGGCTCTGACCTTACTTGGGAGGATAAGAATTATCTTGTATCCTTTGTGAATGATGTTGAGTCATTCAAGAGCACTTACAGAACTAGTCCAAATACTAAAACATCCATGCCACAAGTCCATAAGTTGCACAATACCAACATTCATAAAAATGTATGGAATGGTTTGTACTAGTCTATCTTAAATAAACAACATTGCTTACTATGATAATATGTTGTTCTTCAATAGAAGCTCCCAAGAGTTGTTGTACCTACAGTGATGGATGCGGAAGGTGAGATGACAATTATTTGCCACCAAAAGACCAATTTCAAATACACCTATTTGACTGCAGACCCACGAGATGGACACCTCAAAATTGATGAATGGCGGAAAATATTGAATGAGTGCAGACCAGGAATTCGATCGGTGGATCTCCGTGCTCCACTATGGGGGTGCAAGGATTTTCTTATTCTTTTCAGTTTATCCTAAAAGTGAGGAGTAGTTCCTAGTACTTTGTCATTATCAGGATTAATTAACCGGTGGATGTTTGTATCGTCAATCATGTTTTTCCTACTATGTGTTGGCTGCTACCGAATATTTAGTTGGGGCATTTGTGGTCATGGTTCAAAACAATTGGAGCTAGTGGTTAATGCATGCAACAATATTTTGTCCTCTCTTATTCTTATCAATGTATACTGATATGGGTTGTATGAAAAACGCAGCCATAGTAGCATAAATGTTGTCGTCGCTGTAAAAAAATTCATTTGTGTGACTGACACTCAGTGGCAGGCGCTACAAAAAACCCGCCACGGGTACGAAACCAACCAGTGGCAAGCATCTAGGCACGCCCACCACGTCCGAGTCGGTACTAGTGGCCAGCGGGCACCCACCACTAATGGCATGTTAGAAGTGTCGGGAAGTCAGTGGCGGGTGCCTCTGGGAGCCTTGCCCGACATTGCTGGGCTTTTCCCGCCCGCCACAGCTAGCATTCCTGTAGTAGTATTAGGGGCTCCTCCGTGAAGATCTTCCCAGCCACCCAAAATTTCAAGTCGATTCTTGCCTTCGGGCCATCTTTGGTGTTCTCTGACATTTTCATTAGTGTGCCAATTAAACAAGCTCTCATGGCTATTCTTCGTGATATACATGACATCAAGGCTATGAGGTATGTCGAGGAAGGGCCAGCACCGCAAGTCCCAAAAAACATACCTCCTTTTTCATACCTTCAGCAGCGGCTCCGACGCCTTTTTCTTCTTTCCTAGTGCGGGGCACTGTTCCCAATTTTTCAACAATGTATCGCTTTTGATGATGCTTCTCTTACGTGGAGGTCCTCGACACTCAACCTCCTTATTGAATAGATCTCCACACTTTCTCCACACTTCATCCTTTTCAAGCCATCCTCAATGCCCCATGTACACAGTTTTTGAAGACCCGCCATCATTCTGCAACTGCAAAGACGTTGTATCATCCATGCACCTGGTGTATCCGCAATGTCCGTGGCAGATCTAGCCTGGGACATATCTGTAACCGAGATAGTCATGCGCCATCGTGATTTTTGCGGCTCTCATAGGGAAATAATCTCCTATGCTGGAGTCCCATGTCCTGACGCCTGTTGTCCATAATGTGTCTAGCTCCACTCTCAGTAGCTGGAGATACAGATTAATATCATTTCCCGGTTGTTTTTACCCATCAATTAGCATACTCATGTGCACGTACTTTGTCTTCAGCACTTCATGGGGGATGTTGTACATCCATACAAACACCGGCCATGTGCTATGATTGGTGCTCTGGTTGCCATGTGGATTAATGCCATTAGTACTCGCACCAAGCACAATGTACCTTGGTTCTTCTATGAAATATGGATATTCAGTGTTTAATGCTCTCCATTGGGTAGCATCTGCAAGGTGTTTCAGCCTCAGATCATCTCCATTATTTTGCTTCACCCTATCTGGATGCCACTTCATTAGCTTTGCTTCCTTAGGATCTACAAAATGCGCTACCGATAGGGAGTGATTAGAAAGCACCACACAACTTTTTCAGGGGCTTTCTTTCCAGCCATCTTGTATTGAGAGGCATTGCACACTCCACAGCTAGTTTTTCCATGTGCTTGTTTCGATAAATGATGCAATCATTGATGCATGTGTGGTATCTAATGTGTGGTAAATCAAGAGGGCAAACGATTTTCTTGGGATCCTTGATACTAGTAGGACACACGTTCACCGCGGGAAGAAGTTTCTGTAGAAACATCAAATTCTCATAGAGGTTTGCGTCGGTCCATTTGTTTTTTGCCTTCATCTTTAGAAGATTGAGCATGAAACTCATGCGGGTGTCGTCGGAATTGCAACCATCATACAATGGATTCATCGAGTCTAAATCAAGTTGCGCCATCTTGGCCTCCTCTCTAGAAGCAGCTCTGACTCTAGTCGTCTTTTTGTGAAGCAGGTCTCGAACATGAGGGTCCAGCACGACTGAACTTAGTAGCGACAAAGACTACGGCGTGTCCATGTCTTCTTCATGTCTGGCCTCTTCTCCATCTCCAGCCTCTTCTTCATGTCAGGCGGTCGTCTCTTCGTCTGGTCCCATGTTGTTATTGTCTTCCCTGTTTATGTCCTCATCATTATTTTCTCTTATCCACCGAGTATAGCCATCCATGAAACCATGCATGAGAAGGTGTGCCTTCAAATGGCCACATGAAAAGGGTCGATCCAGACTCCTTTGCATATTTGACACATGTCGGACACTGCGGGTCGCAAGAATCTATCCACGATCCTTCCACTGACCTTAATTACCTGTGCGGTATAAGAAAAAGAATTATGATGATGCATGCATAAAAGTCATACAAAATTAGGCTTGACCTTCCCTAATGTTAGACATGTTCATTTGGCCAGAAATTCGCCAAAAGGGAAATAAATTAACATTTCGGCAAAACATAGGCAACTCATGTCACGCACAATTACTCCATTTAATCATGGTCACATGCACAATTCGGTCGATCATATTGCACACACGAAAATCCATTCTTACACAACAATATTATTTACTCACCTATCTCAAAAGAGCATGACCGGTGTCACTTGGGATCGAAGTGGACAAAGATGTTTAATGCTCGTTCATTAATGAGTGGGAGGTAGCTATCTTACTTCATTTAATGAGTATGGGAGAGTTAGGTGATTAAGTAGTAGATCTACTTGGAGGAGAGATGAGTCTAACTAGTGGAGAGGGAGAGAGAGTTGGTGAGTGAATGGAGAGAGAGAGAGAGAGAGATAGAGATAGAGAGAGAGAGAGAAGCAAGTGTGGAAGAGAGGAAGGGGATCCATTAATGGAGATGGTGGAGAGGGGCAAAGGGGAGAGAGCAAGAAGAGCGGAGGAAGGGAGAGAGAAGAAAGTAAGTGTGAGGAAAGAGCTAGCTAGAGATAAGGAGAGGGACATGCAGAAGGGGGGACTAGCTAAGGTGGTTGATGCGCTTAGTAGTAGCGCGGGGCATGGGGGTCGCGCTACTACTAAGCCCATTAGTTGGAGAACAGCCTCAGGCACCAGCACTTAAGCTGCTACTAAGCAAGGCCCACCAGCTGGCCCCGTCTATCCATGATAGTAGAGCGGGGTGGCACACACGCGCTACTACTATCAACCTAGTAGTAACACGGGTTTTATACCCCGCGCTACTACACTAGTAGAAAAAGGGCCTAATGTGAAGCACATTAGTCCCAGTTTGTAATTGAACCGGCACTAATGTGACCATTAGTGCCGGTTCCAACGGCTAGGCGGGCGGTGGTCATTAGTCCCGGTTTGTTGTGAACCTCTAGTACCGGTTCATGCCATGAACCGGTACTAAAGAGGTGGTGGCAGACTGGTGTCAGGTTGCGGCCCCACCAGCACCTCTAATACCGGTTCATGCCATGAACCAAGACTGGAGATGCACCTTTAGTCCCGGTTCATATAACCAACCGGAACTAAAGATGCCTCTATATAAACCCTTCATCGAGCCTGAGCCCTTTTCTCTCTGTTTTCCCCTTTCATTCCTTCCTCTCCTCTGTTCTTCCGCATTGCTCGAGCTCACACTCCATTTTTGCCAAAATTTGCGAAGATTTGAAGGCACCCCATCCATCCAAATGATAACAAAGGTTAGCAACTTTGTCCTTTCATCTCTCATTGCTAGATTAGCTCTTGTAATGCTCTATAAGTATAGTGGTTTGTGGGTTTTATTGTGGGAGGAATTATATGTGGTAGTATTTGATTTATATGCAAACTTAGGTCAAAATAACTCTTAGTTTGCATATGTAGGTGTGGTTTACTTAGTGCCTTCCCGTCTCCGTCCTAACCACCGTCGATCGCCCGCACCTTCCCGTCACCGGCTCCATGTTGTGGTGAGCCTCTTGTTCTTATCTTTTTAATATAAGAAAAAAAATCATGTTTGTGTGATTTAGATATATAGTTACTTGTATAATTATCTTACTTGTATGTTGTTTGTTATACATAGTGCCATGGTTTTGATATCCGTCCCCGTTGTCCCTCTTCCGGGTTATGATTCGGATGTGGTATATTCTCTTTTATAACTATTTGTTGCATTTCGTGTTTATGACAAATTATGCCCATGAAGTTGACATAGATATTTTTATCTAGGAGGTATGTGAACAGGAAATTCCAACCGATCCTATTGTCGAGAGGTTAAATTTAGTTGAAAAATAAAATGTGTATTTGAAGGAAAAATTGAAAAGAATTGAGGGGGAGAGGATAGAATTGGAGTTGCATGTTGCCGATGTAATCGATGATCACAAGATCAAGATGGAGAAAATGCTCTTGAAGATTAGAAAGATTAGAAAATATGCCATCGATAGTGAGGCTTGGTATCATTATGTTGTTGGATCAATTGTTACCTTAGTTGCGATCTTGATCACATTTGTTGTTGTATTTAAATGCTTTAGCTAGAGAGTTATTTGTATGTTGTTTTATGAGAATAAGTGTTGTATGAACTTTATGTATGAACTTGTATTAATTTGGTCTTTTCAGTGCTGCGTAAATGAAGATGAGTCGGCAATGGATGTACGATGACCGATGCTCTCCCCAGTTCATTAATGGCATGCATACTTTTCTGCTTGCGGCTGAGGAAAACAAGCGGGCGGATGGTTTTATGCCTTGTCCATGTGGTGGCTATAAGAATGATATGAATTACTCTAAGTCAAGAACCATTCACGTCCACCTATTTGAGTCCGGTTTCATGCCCCCTATAATGATTGGACCAAGCCCGAAGAAAGAGGGGTTATGATGGAAGACAATGAAGAAGAAGAGGACGAAAATAGCTATCCTGGCCATGGGTTCCCTGAATATGATGGTCCAACAATGGGGGAAGAAGCTGAGTCGGCAATGCGGGAAGAAGCTGAAGAAGAGGCATCAGATGAGCCCACTGATGATCTCAGTCGGGCCATTGCCGATGCAAAGAGAAACTGCGCAAGTAAAAAGGAGAAGAAGAAGTTGCAGCGCATGTTAGAGGATCACAAGAAATTGTTGTACCCGAATTGCGAAGATGACAAGAAAAAGTTGGGCACCACACTGGAATTGCTGCAATGGAAGGCAGAGAACAGTGTATCTGACAAGGGGTTTGGAAACTTGCTGATAATGTTAAAGAATATGCTTCCAAAGGACAAAGAATTGCCCGAGAGTGCGTACAAAGCAAAGAAGGTTGTCTGCCCTCTAGGATTAGAGGTGCAGAAGATACATGTGTGCCCTAATGACTGCATTCTCTACCGCGGTGAGTACGAGGATTTGAACGCGTGCCCGGTATGTGGTGAATTGCACTATAAGATCAGCCGCGATGACCCTGGTGATGTCGAGGGCAAGCGCCCCAGGAAGAAGGTTCCTGCCAAGGTGATGTGGTATGCTCCTATAATACCATGGTTGAAATGTTTGTTCCAAAACAAAGAGCATGCCAAGTCGATGCGATGGCACAGAGAAGACCGTAAGAAAGAGGGAAGTTGAGAGTACCCGCTGACGGGTCACAGTGGAGAAAAATCGAAAGTACTGGGAGGACTTTGCAGGTGACGCAAGGAACGTATGGCTTGGTCTAAGCGCAGATGGCATTAATCCTTTTGGGGAGCAGAGCAGCAACCATAGCACCTGGCATGTGACTCTATGTATGTATAGCCTTCATCCTTGGTTGTGCATGAAGCGGAAGTTCCTTATGTTGCCACTGCTCATCCAAGGCCCTAAGCAACCCGGCAACGACATTGATGTGTACCTAAGGCCATTAGTTGAAGAACTCTTACAGCTGTGGAATGAAAAAGGTGTACATGCATGGGATGAGAACAAACAAGAAGAATTTGACCTACATGCGTTGCTGTTTATGACCATCAATGATTGGTCTGCTCTCAGTAACCTTTCAGGATAGACAAACAAGGGATACCACACATGCACGCACTGTTTGGATGATACCGAGAGTATATATTTGCATAATTGTAAGAAGAATGTGTACCTGGGACATTGTCGATTTCTTTCGAGTAGGCATCCCGTAAGAAAGAAAGGCAAGCATTTCAAAGGTGAGGCAGATCATCGGACGAAGCCTCGCCACCGTACCGGTGATGATGTACATGATATGGTCACGGATTTGAGGGTAATCTTAGGAAAGGGTCCTGGCGGACAATCTGTTCCAAATGACGCTGACGGACGCGCACCCATGTGGAAGAAGAAATCTATATTTTGGGACCTACCCTATTGGAAAGACCTAGAGCTCCGCTCTGCAATCGACATGATTCTCGTGACGAAGAATATTTGTGTGACCCTTCTTGGATTCTTGGGCGTGTATGGGAAGACAAAATATACACCGGAGGCACGGGAGGACCAGCAACGTATGCACGGAAAGGACAACATACATCATGGTCATGTCAGCTACACTCTTACCAAAGAAGAGAAGGAAATCTTCTTTGAATGCCTACTCAGTACGAAGGTACCGTCTGGCTTCTCATCGAATATAAAAGAGTAAAATATATGATAGAGAAAAAGTTTCAGAACCTAAAGTCTCATGACTGCCACGTGATTATGACGTAGTTGCTTCCGGTTGCATTGAGGGGGCTTCTACTGGAAAACGTTCGATTAGCCATTCTGAAGTTGTGTGCATTCCTCAATGCAATCTCTCAGAAGGTAATCGATCCATAAATCATACCAAGGTTGGAGAATGATTTGGTGCAACGTCTTGTCAGTTTTGAGTTGGTGTTCCCACCATCCTTCTTCAATATCATGACGCATGTCCTAGTTCACCTATGCGAAGAGATTGTCGTTCTGGGTCTTGTATTTCTACACAATATGTTCCCCTTTGAGAGGTTCATGGGAGTCTTAAAGAAATATGTTCATAACCATGCTAGGCCAAGAGTAAGCATCTCCAAGGGCCATGGAAATGAGGAGGTCATTGAGTTTCGTGTTGACTTTATTCTTGACCTTAGGCCGATTGGTGTTCCTGGATCGTGGCATAAGGGCAAACTGGGTGGAAATGGCATGCTAGGACCTGATTAAATAATATGTATGGACAGGCATTCTCTCACTGAAGCACACTACACAGTTCTACAAAATTCCGTCTTGGTGGCTCCGTATATGGAGAAACACAAGAATATCCTAATCTCCAAATACCCGGAGCAGTCTGAAGACTGGATTACACGTGAAAAAATGAGGACTTTCGCCGGTTGGTTGCAGTCACGTGCCATGCATGACGTCGATATCGAAGATGACATGTACTTGCTGTCCCAGTTACCATCTTCGAATATAATGACTTTCAAAGGGTACGAGATAAATGGGAATACATTTTACACAATCGCCCAAGATAAAAAGAGCATCAGCCAAAACAGTGGTGTCCGCTTTGATGCAGCAACCAGTAGGGGAAAGGACACATATTATGGTTACGTGGAGGAGATATGGGAACTTGACTATGGACGTGATTTGAAGGTCCCTTTGTTTCGGTGGAAATGGGTCAATATGACAGGAGGCAGCGTAAAGGAAGACCCGCAGTACGGAATGACAACAGTGGAAATCAACAATCTTGCGTACGCAGACGAACCATTCGTCCTAGCCAATGATGTGGCGCAGGTTTTCTATGTGAAGACATGTCTACCTAGCCGAGAAAAAGAAAAGATAAGGAAGCGTACATCATACGATGAGCCAAAGTGCCACATAGTTCTTTCAGGGAAAAGAAACATCGTGGGAGTGGATGACAAGACAGACATGTCAGAAGATTATGAGAAGTTTCATGAAATTGCTCCCTTCAAAGTGAATATTGACCCGAGCATCCAGTTAAATGATGAAGATTGTCCATGGTTACGATGCAAAGGGACACACGCGAAGAAAAAGTTTCACACCCAAAGACAGTAGGGAATCTTTGTATAGTTTGGGTGCTTATGTGTTTTGCATTTGAAACATGTACTTTTGTGCTTCACACAAACGTGTACCTTTCTGACTTCATTTGCTAATTTTTATCTCATTTCCTAAATTTTTTTGAGCTAAATGACCCTGAAATTGAAACCACTACAAATGAACTCTGAAAAGGTTGAAAGTTGGCATGGTGTCATCATTTCACCCACATAGCATGTGCAAAAAAGTAGAGAGGGTTCCGGCAAAAACTGGATGCACTTCGTGTACAAAATGGACAATCTCTTTTGAACTATCAGGGTTTCGGACGAAAACCCATCCGTTACAAAGGCATTTCATTTTTTTAACTTACTACAACTCCAGATCTTTATTGCGTTCAGTATGCACCAATCAAAGCCACTTCATCAACTTTCAACCCTTTCTGACATCATTTGTTATTTTTCATGCATTTATTGATTTTTTTAGCTAAATGATCCCGTAATTGAAAAGCACTACAAATGAACTCTGAAAAGTTGCAAGTTGGCATGCTATCATCATTTCACCAACATAGCATGTGCAAAAAAGTAGAGAGGGTTATGGCAAAAACTGGATCCTCTTCGTGTACAAAATGGACAATCTCTTTCGAAGTATCACGGTTTTGGACGAAAACTCATCTGTTACAAAGGCATTTCATTTTTCAATAACCTAAGTATTACCAAATTGAATATAACGATAACACACACTAATATTAAACATAAGAAAAAAGAATCACTGAAAAACTATTTTTAAAGTAAAGTTATTCCCAAACTAGTGATTCACACAAATTTCAAATAATTCAAATTTAAACTATTCAAATTTGAAAACTACTGACACTAATAGAAAGTTTGTAATTTTTGGTACCTAAAGCAAAAATATTCACAAAGAAATTCTAAATACAGCAAAAACAACTCAGAAATAAATAAAAGAAAATAAATAGAGTAGAAAAAAGGAAAAAAACAAATTTTAAAAAAGCCCGCCTACTAGGCCACAGCGGCCTGCATGCGACTAGAAACCCAACCTGTAGTTGGGCCAGGATGCAGGCCCGCTAGCCCAGTAGGCCCAACAGGCCAGCACAGATTGTATAGGCCACAAGGGCCTGCTTAGAGAGGAGCTTGAGAGAGCTACCGCACTGGGGCTTATAAACCAGTGCGGTCGCCCCTCGGCTAGCGAGATGGGACTAAACTTGCACACCGCACCTGGGCCTGCACACCCTCTTTAGTACCGGGTCGTGGCTCGAACCAGTACTAAAGGGGGGCCTTTAGTACCGGTTGCAGCCACGGCCCGGTACTAAAGGGGGTCGCTTCCCACCGCTTGGCCTGGCCAAATTTGACCTTTAGTCCCGGGTCATGGCTTCAACTGGTACTAAAGGCCCCTCCTATATATATAGCACTTACGAAAATTAGCAGTTTCATCTCCACTTCCTCTCCTCTGCTTCAACGTCGCCGCCGCCCCTGTCCCGCGCTGTTGTTGTCCCTGTCGCCGCCCCCGTCGCACGCCGTCGCCGTCAGCGTCCCCATCGCTGCTCCGGCATGTCCCTGTCGCCGTCCCCGTCGTCGTCGCGTCTCGCCGCCACCCCATACGCCGCCTCCCCATTGTCGCGCCCGTCGATCACCGCCCCCCGTTGCCGCCCCAGACGCCCCGCGTTGTGAATCCCCTGCGCTTGCCATGGCCACGCCCCCGCCCGTACACACACGCGCGCGCTCACACACATGTACATGCGCGCGTGCACACACACACACACACACACACACACACACGTACACGCGCGCGCGCACGCACACACACACACACACACACACATTTTTTACTTATTTTCCGTTTTCTATTTTTTAGATTAATGTCAAATTGTTGATGTCAAAGTTTTAGCTAGCTAGATGAATTATATTATAATGTCAATTTGTTAATTCGATGACCAAATTAGATATATTAATCTCAAATGTTAGATTAGATAGAAATGTTATATGTCAAATGTTAGATGAATTAGCTAGATAGATAGAAATGTTAGATTATTGATCATATATATCAAATGTTAGCTAGATGAATTAGATGAATTAGCTAGAGCTAGCTAGATATGAATTTTGACATATGCAACATTTGATCATATATATATATATATATATATATATATATATATATATATATATATATATATATATATATTGACATTCCTGGAGGTGACAACGAGCGCACACTGGAGAGGCATCACATTATATCGTTCTATGGACAAAGGATTGCCTCGTCTTTCTAACGCCACCTACACCGCGTCAGCCCGCTCCTCCTTCAAGTCCGCCACCGCATCAACAATCGACTCCAGCTCCTCCAAGTCAGCCACCGCCTCTGCAGACTCCTGCTCCTCCAAGTCCGCCAATGCGTGAGGCCACTCCTCCTCCTCCAAGTCCGACATCACGTGAGCCCAATCATCCTCCTCTAAGTCATCCGGCACCGCATCAGCCCAGGCCTCCTCCTCCAAGTCAGGCACCGCGTAAGTCGTCTCTGCCACCTCAGCGTGCTCTGCCGCCTAAGCAACAGCGGAAGAGAGCCGCCTCAGCTATGGCGGCTAGCGGTACAAGTACCAGAGGAAATAGATACCAATTTGGTCTAAGCCTCGCCTCTTACGAAGAGGCTATGACATGAGCGAAGAGGAAAACGCCGCCGAATGCATGAGACAATTGGACGCCCATTTTGGACCGAAACCGCCACCGCCGCCAAAGGAGAAAGTGACTGAGCATGCCATTGAGCACTTTATTCGTATGGCTCAATCACCAGCCCCCAAACCTGTTGACTCAGTCTATGAGCGCCAAATCAGGAAGGCATATGAAGCACAACAAAATAAGGAGTCGAGCTCGAGCTCCAGCCAAGCAGCTGCCAAGAAAAGCGGGAAAACTGTTCCCCAGCTGGGAGAACAGGCAGTGCAATCAATGCCCTCACTCATTGTACCAACAGACATGAGTAGTACCGGCGCAGCCGATCATCTGGTAATAACCGACGATCATAGAAGGCATGCTGCAGAGAACAGCTCCTAGGGCTTGAGCCCGTGGATACTTTTATAGAGCAGGAACTAAAATGGAAATATGCCCACGGCGAACCTTTGGTCAAGCCTGAGGAGGTCAAGAAGCTCTCAACGAGAATGTATGAATTGCATGAATGGTACATGAAAATTACCAAGACTACCAATCGAGAGTCCCTGATGGTGAAAGTCAAGGCAGATCATTACTACCATGAGAATGCTCTAGATGTTGAGTTACAGAACTATTTCAGTTACTCAATCAAGACGCACTCGACAAATCTATCGTCAGTTGCTATTGTCTGTAAGTGATTTCTTTTTGTAATTTAAGTCTCAAGCTAGCTGTAGTGCTCGTTGATCATTACCTGTAATTATCCTCACTATATTCTTTTCTGTGGTATTATGCAGAATGAAGATCTATGAAATTAAAAAAGCTGGACGCTATGGCATTGGGTTCATTGACCCAAATACCGTTAATCAAGAGACATGGTGAGAGCCATTCTATCGAGAAGATAGAGAGAATAGCTTCGTAGAGTTCTTGAAGCGCCTAAATACCAATCGAGATATACTACTTCCTTACCACTTCAAGTGAGTCACACTATCTTGTACTACAAATTCTGTTTTTGCTTACTAGCTAGATGTTAATTAATAGGTGTATAGGGTTTAGGGTAGTTGATGAGTGTTATGCACATGCCCGCTTAATTTTTCTACATGCAAACATGTGTGCATGCAGTTTCCACTGGATCTTGTTAACCATTCAAGTTGAAGATGTTGAAGTTGAAGTTTTGGACTCGCTACTTAAACCACCCGAGCAGTACGAAATCGTGAAGGGGATAGTCGACAGGTAATTTCAATCATTATCAAACTATATGTCGGCCTCTTTAGTTCGTCATTTCCTGATATCAACTAATTAATAACTCCTTTATTCATTTTCTTTGCCGGCGGGCAGGGCTTGGAAAAAGGCCAGGAAAGATGTTCCAGGTCCATGGAAAGAAAAGTTGTATTGGTATCGACCCAAAGTATAATTAATTAAATAGTACTAGCTAGCTACCATCTCTTTAATTCTAGTTTCAATAACATTAGTTATCATGCTTGATTAATTATTATCTGATTGAATTCTATTCTCGTAAAGTGCATGAAGAAGTTGCCAGGGAATGATTTATGTGCATACTACGTGTGTGAGAACATTCGCATGATGGCGTCCGAAAGGAGCAGAGATGATAGACAGCAATGGGTACGTTTGCCAAAGCACTAATCAGAATTTTTACATCATTAACGATATCTAATATATACACACACAACTAATACATGCATATTTGATCTCCTTTAAAGTTCAAGGACATGCGGCAGAAGCTCCTACCAGCGGATCGCGTACGAGCAATTCAAGAAGAAATAGCGGGATTTTTGCTCGATCAGGTCATAGATCCCAAAGGAGAATTCCATTACCTGCTACCACCACAGTGATGCCTCCATGTAGGAGAAATTGTATATACCAAATTGTGTGTGTGTGTGTGTCTATATATATATATATATATATATATATATATATATATATATATATATAGACACATGTGTATGTGTGAATGGTGGTGCGAGACATTCGGTTCTACGAGAAATCCTATTTATATATATGCATAACATGTACAATATATAGTATCGTGAAATACCAGCAAATGAAATAGAATTAAATGGAAAACACAAAATTAAAAGAAAAAAATCATAAACCCAAACCCCCTAAACCTTTAGTACCGGTTGGTGTTACCAACCGGTACTAAAGGTCTCCCAGCCCCGACCTAAAGTACTAAAGGCCAAAAACCCCCTAAACCTTTAGTCCCGGTTTATCATTTTTCTACTACTGAATGATGATCTTTTATCGCTTCATAAGGGCCTATTAATTCCAAAGTTTAGACGAAGCGATAAAAGATCATCATTCACTAGTAGAAAAATGACCTATTGTCTCGGTTCGTAAGGGCCATTTGTCCCGGTTTTTGAACAGGGGCTAAAGTGTCGGTACTAATGCCCTAGACCTTTAGTCCCGGTTCTTGCATAAACCAGGACAGATGGGCCTCCACGTGGCCGGTGCGGCGAGCCCAGGCAGGAGGCCCTTTGGTCCCGGTTGGTGGCACCAACCGGGACCAATAGACATCCACGCGTCAGCATTTCAGGTGGTGGGGTTTTTGTTTTTTTGAGGGGGGGTTAGGGGGTTTTGGGGGGTTAATTTAGGTGTTTCATATATTGTGTTAGCTAGCTAATTAAGAGAAGTGTCGTCTCTTATCTCCGTGCTTGGTCGACGCTACGTACTATACGTATAGACAGGACTAGACACGCTAGCTAGTAAGCAAATGAAGGAAACAGAAGATCGTCATGAACATATGCATATAGAGAGAAGTGATATCGACCACCTCTCCTTCTCTGAGAGATTGGTCGAACAACAAGTTCTCGTATATCTATCCGACACTACGTACTGGCTACATATATACAATATAAGTATCTCTTACAATATAATCTCCTAATTTAAAACAAGCTGATTAGGGTCCACATGGTATTCTCCGTCTTTAGCGATCACGTGGTCAAGAAATAATGCCGCCAATTCCTCTTGAATTTCTCGCATACGATCTGGTGGTAGGAGTTCATCCCGCATCCGAAATATCTAATTTGAAGAAGGGGGTCAATACATATATATGAATAAATGAAACTGAACACAAATGATGGTAATAAAATAAAATTGTGAATATTATTATTTACGCACTTCATATTGTTTGTCAGAGTAGCCCCGCCCACAGGTCGTGTGGCGGATGGACTCGCAAATGTAGTATCCACAGTAATCATTCCCTTATTCCTGCCACAACCACTTTACAAGAAATAGAGGTCAATCAAACTGATAATTAGCAAGCATGCTAAATGGTATTGATGAAACTAGCGCTTGAATCACTAGGAGATGCGTGGAACATGCTACTATAGTACTTACTTTCGGGTGTCTAAATTGCAGCGTCTTCGGCAGTCCCGGAGTTTTTGAGGTGAATTTTTTTCCAATCCTTGCCAGACAAAGAAAACAATTACTTGATATCAGCAAATGAACAAAGTTGCCGATATGGTGTGATAATGATCGATTTAACTTACTTCTCTAGGATTTCAGTCATGTCCGCATACTCCTTGGGATCTTTTCGTCTCGAGTCTAAGACGGTTACTAGTCCCTGCTCAAGCTTAATCTCTAGGAGAATATAGTGGAACCTGCGCACGCATGCATAACTCATCAATTACATTACTATAACCTCGACTAATAAGGGAAACCGAACATGCACAAGACAGTAACACTCACTTGAATTCGTAAGGGAAGAGTATTATAGGTTTGTTTTGATTTAATACAAACGATTGTAGCATCTTGGCCTCGGTATATTTGGCCTAAAATTTAACCATATATGCATCTATGAGATTTGTATTAATGAGCCCAATATCACCGATTTGTCATTTTTTCAATTCGGCGATCTTCAATCTGCATAATATAGTGAGGATAATTAAAAATACATGCAATGAAAGAGCTGACCTATATATAGAGACTTAATGACAGAATAGTACTATACTTATAGGCAGTAGCAAGTGATCATTAATTTATCGAGGGCCTTTAGATTGAAAAACGTGAAGAACTCCTCAAATGGAACATTCAACAGTTCAATTCCAACGAGGTCATGCTCCTCTCTGACTCTCAGCATCAAAATATTAGTCCCCTCAGACTCTCTGCAGGTTTTCATGTACCAATCATGGAATCTGAACATCATCATTGGTAGAGATCTTTCATCTTTGATGAGAGGCTTCCCGTACACGTATTTGTGTTCGTCCACCTCCAAGAAATCATAATGTACATCATCGGGCAGGTAATCTTCAAGATTGTTATAACCGGGCACCATCCCGCCCGGAACATTAGCGACGATATCGCTAGACACCTGGAGCGGGGCGAACGATTAGTTCGCTTGTTCGCCGAGTTGGGAAACTTTTTTCCTAGCTCGTTGTTGACCACTGATATTACTTCCCGACCGTGACGCTTCCATAAATGACTTTGTAAGAATGTTCTCATAGTTGCCTTTCGTTGGAGACTTTGGTGGTTTCTTCAAGGCAGCCAGAGTACGCTTCACTTTTACCAGATCTTATTCACTTCGGCTTGCACGATCTACGTGTTTTCCTCCATGGTCCTCTCGTATGGTAACTTCTCTGGAGTCTTGAGAGAAGGATCGAATTTGTATTGCCTCCCGGCTCTGGCTGTGCTGCTAGACGCCGGAGCAGACGGAGCGGCTACGGCTGTTTTTCCTTTCTTACAAGGCGGAGGAGAAGGACTACGACGCGCCGGAGCAGCAGGAGCGGCGGCGGGTCTCTTGATCTGCCCTTGTTGACGAGGCGGAGAAGGAGGAGGCTGGCTACTCGGGCACGCCGGTGCAGGCGGAGAAGGAGGCCGAGTGCCGCCACGCGCTGGAGAAGGAGGCTGAGTGTCCTGATCACTCGTCGGAGGAGGAGGCGGATTGCCCTGACTCGCCGTAGGAGGAGGAGGAGGCGGAGGCGTCCAGTTCGGAAGGTTGATGAGCTCCTTCCTCCATAGGCATGGAGTCTTCAGAGAAGAACCCAGTCGAATCTCCCCTTCACCCGTAGGGTGGTCAAGCTCAAGGTCCTCAAATCCGTCCGTTATTTGATCCACCATCACCCTAGCATATCCTTATGGAATCGACTGGCCGTGGTAGGTTGCGCTAGGTTCGTTAGGTAAAACAAAGCCAATAGCCGCCTTGACTTTCAATGTCATCCATCGCGTCATAAGGTGGCAATGTTGAGACTCCGTGATAGCATCCATGGGGTAGCTAGCAGGAGCCATGAAGACAGGCTCCAGCTGCTGAGTCTGCTCGGTGGAAGCCATGCTGCTTCTCCGCTGAGATGGCGGGGTAGCTTCAGGGGAAGCTTCGGCAGGTCATTGGCTGCGATCTGCTTCTCGTTCCTCTAGCCCTTGTACCCTTTCGTGCAGCGCCTGCAGTTGGCTATGCTCCACTTTCTTCCTCCTCTCCTGGGTTTTGTAACCCCCTATGTCTGGAAACCCAGCCTTCCACAGATCGGGGCCTGGCGTGCCTCGTGTCCGTCCAGGGTGCTCAGGATCCCCGAGGGCCATTGTGAGCTCGTCCTTCTCTCTGTCTGGGACGAACGTCCCTTGGTGCGCTTTCTCGATATACTCCTGAAGCCTTGTGACGGGTATTCGCAGTTGCCCTTCCGTCCAAACGCACTTCCCTGTGGTCCAAGGTTCCGGCAACCCCGAAGAACCAAGTCCGGCAACGGTCTGGCTAGTTCAATGTCTCTCGTTTGACCCCTTTAGCAATCAGGTCATTCTCAGCCTTGTCCCACAAAGGTCGGGCTTTGAGGTAGCCACCTGACCCCATGCGATGGTGATGCTTCTTCTTCGCAACATTTTTCTTGTTTATCGCTGACATCTTCTTACTCTTTTCCGATGTCTTGTGGGCCACAAATGCGGGCCAATGATCTCTGATCTTCTCATACTTTCCGGTGAATTGTGGTGTCAAATCTTCGTCGACAAACTCTGTTTTCAGCTCATTCTTCCACCTCCTGAATAGTTCTGCCATCTTCTTAAGAGCACGAGACTTGATCAATTGCTCATTACCTGGCTTCTCCCGATCCTTCTCTGGCGGTAGGGTGAAATTTGCCTTAAGCGATGTCCAAAGATCTTCTTTCTGCATATCGGAGACATAAGACGCCTCAGGGTCTTCATTCTTAGACTTTAACCATTGCTGGATACTGATCAGGATCTTGTCCCTAACAAGAACCCTGCACTGAGCACGAAATGCATCCCTTGTCCGAATGGGTTCAATCGGCTTGCCATCACGTGCGATTGCTGTGATCTCAAACCTTTCATCTGAGTGCAACTTTTTCTTCGGGCCTCGTTTCTTTACCGAAGTTGTGCTCGATCCGAAGGGCTAGAGAAAAGAAGAAAGACGAGAGTTAATTAATATGTGTACATACGAAAACAATGAATGCATCAATTAGCTAGTCAGCATAGGCTTAACTAATATATATACCTGACCGGACTCGGTTCGGTCACCGGAGTCGTCATGACGATCTACTTCTTGTATCGGCATTGGGTCACCGGAGCCATCATAATCATAACATTCTTCTTCACTACCCTGTCCTTCCAGACCATCGGTGTCGTTGAGAAACGACGCAACGACATCACTTCCTTTTTCGATTATGTCCCCAACATCTCTTCTGTTTCTTTGTCTCGGGGGTGCTCCATAGTTTCTGCAAATATTTACAACATGGCAATTATTATTCAAACATGACAGATGGATACATTAATTAGTGGCAAACGTAGAACTAGCTAGCTAATATAATCACAATAAGGAATCATATTAGTGGCCTCGACGCTGCTTCTCTAGGGTTTGGGGTGGCCTCGGCAACGCTTCAAGGGTTTGGGGTGGCCTCGACGACAACGCTCTTTTAACTTGGTAAATTTAGGTGGCCTCGAGAGAGTTTGTCAGGTAGGGGCGCGGAAGGAGGGGGTAGGAGACCAACATCGTTTTTTTCTAGGGTTTGGGTGTCCTCGAGAGTTTTGGTCGAGCGAGAGGGCCGGGGGGGGGTGCTCCCGTGGTATAAGTTATCACGGTCGAGAGGGGGTATATATATCGACCGCCCCTCATGTCGAAGTTATCCGGGAGGGGGTTATATCGACAACGACGTGACATACATACATGGGAAAATAATGTTATCGGGGAGGGGGTATATTGACCCCCCCTCGTGTTGAAGTTATCGGTAGGGGGTATATCGACAATGACATACCCGATAAAAAATAAGAAGACAAAAGAAGAAATAAAAAGAGGAGAAGAAGAAAGGAATAGAAGAGAAGAAATCGAAGAAAAAAAAAAGAAGAAAAAGGAGAAGAAGAAAGGAATAGAGGAGAAGAAGAAGAAATAGAAAATTTTCTATTTTTTCTTCTTCTCCTCTATTCCTTTCTTCTTCTCCTCTTCTTTTTCTTCTTTTTTCCTCTTCTTATTTATTTCTCCTCTTCTTCCTCTCCTCTTCTTCTTTCTTCCTCTTCTTATTTTCTTTTTTCCTATCCTTCTTTTTCTTCTTCTTCCTTCTTAATATCACTTAGCAACTTTTGCAACGATAGGGGGGTGCTCCTGTGGTCTAAAATCGGCCTATCCACGATAGAAAATTCTGAAAAAATTACATCTATTATCCCTCGACGTCCCCGCCTCTCTCATGAACAAAAAAATCTATGAATAAAAAAACATCATGTTCTATGAACAAAAAAAAATCATATTTCATCCACATCCATGCATACATCATATATGTGATCATCTATGAAAAAAAACATCATATTCTATAAAAAAATCATCATATATATATGAACAAAAACAATTATGATAACAAGCATATATATCATTGTATATATGAATAAACAAGCATATACATGAAAAAACAAGCATACTATATGAAAAAAATGCTGCCGGACGGACCAAGGTGAGGAGGAGCGCGGGGTCGGCGGCGAGGACGGTGACGGGGCAGTGGGCGCGCACTCGGGGTAGGGGGCGACAGCGACGGCGACGACGGGGGCGGGCCGGGGCGGCGCGCGACGGGGTAGGGGAGCGGGCGACAGCGAGGGCGCGGGCAACGGCGAGGGCGCAGGCCACGGCGACGGCGGGGGCGACGGCGACGGCGACGGCCGGGGCGGTGGGCGGCGTCGGGGCAGCCTGGCGGCGTCGATGTCGTCTGTGTCGTCGGGGCGGCAACTGCGAGATGAGAGTGAATTTTCTAAGTGTGAAATTATATAGCAAAGCCTTTAGTCCCGGTTGGTGCCACAAACGGGGACTAAAGGGGTGCATTAGTCCCGGTTGGTGCCACCAATCGAGACCAAATGCCTCTTTTTAGAGCAGAGGCCTTTAGTCCCGGTTGGTGGCACCAACCGGGACTAAAGGGGGGTCATTGGTACCGGTTGGTGGCACCAATCGGGACCACCAACTGGGACTAAAGGGGGGTCATTGGTACCGGTTGGTGGCACCAACCGGGACCAATGCACCCCTTTAGTCCTGGTTGGTGCCACCAACCGGGACTAAAGGCCTTGCGCTGGCGCAGTGCGGTGGGATGTTTAGTCCCACCTCGCTAGCTGAGAGGGGCGCGCAGTAGTTTATAAGCCCCACTGCTGCACCCCTCTCGAGCTCCTCTCCATTGCAGGCTTACGGGCCTAATTGTGATTGCTATGCCTGATGGGCCTACTGGGCCTTCTGCGGGCCTGAATCCTGGGCCATGGATCGGTTTCTAGTCGTATTCAGGCCGTGGTGGCCCAATAGGTGGCAATTTTTTTATTTTTTACAAGTTTTTTTGTTTTATTTTTTTGCTTTATTTTTTTTTGTTTCCACTTACAACAAAATATTATTTTTTTTATTTGTTTGTTTCTAATTACTTATTAATTTTATTTTATCATAATTATTTTTGCTATTAAAGTTTCTAACAAAAAACAGTTCTTTATGAAAATTCTTCTTGCTTTTAATGATTTTGAACAGAAAATACGTTGATAATTTTAGTTGCATCAATTTTATATAATTTTAGTTTCAATAATACTAGAGGTTGCTTATAATGTTTTGAACAGGAAGTACTTTGATAATTTTAGTTTCATAAATTTTATTTATGTTATTAAAGTTTATTTTATTTTATTTCTACTTATATATTTTATTAAAGTTTATATTATCTTGTTTCAAATAACTTATTTATTTTATTTTATGATAATTCGTGTACAAAACTTATTCATTTTATGATAACTCGTATGTTACAAAGGGATTTTCATTTTTTTGAACATATTTGAACTCCATAGTTTTTCTGTGTTCAAAATGCACCATTCAAAGCCACATCATCAATTTGCAACCCTTTCTGACTTCATTTGTTATTTTTCATGCATTTACTGATTATTTTGAGCTATAAGACCATGAAATTGAAAATCATTTGAAATGAACTCTGAAAAGGTTCCAAGTTGGCATGGTATCATCATTTCACCCACATAGCATGTGCAAGAAAGTAGAGAGGGTTACGGCAAAAACTGGATGCACTTCGTGTACAAAACGGACAATCTCTTTCGAAGTATCAGAGTTTCATACGGAAACTCGTCTGTTACAAAGGGCTTTCATTTTTTTGAACTTATTTGAACTCCATAGTTTTTCTGTGTTCAAAATGCACCATTCAAAGCCACATCATCAATTTACAACCCTTTTTGACTACATTTGTTATTTTTCATGCATTTACTGATTATTTTGGGCTATAAGACCATGAAATTGAAAAAGATTTGAAATGAACTCTGAAAAGGTTCCAAGTTGGCATGGTATCATCATTTCACCCACATAGCATGTGCGAGAAAGTAGAGAGGGTTACGGCAAAAACTGGATGCACTTCATGTACAAAACGGACAATCTTTTTCGAAGTTTCAGGGTTTCATACGGAAACTCGTCTGTTACAAATGGATTTCATTTTTTGAACTTATTTGAACTCCATAGTTTTTCTATGTTCAAAATGCACCATTCAAAGCCTCATCATCAATTTACAACCCTTTCTGACTTCATTTGTTATTTTTCATGCATTTACTGATTATTCTAAGCTATAAGACCATGAAATTGAAAAGCATTTGAAATGAACTCTGAAAAGGTTCCAAGTTGGCATAGTATCATCATTTCACCCACATAGCATGTGCGAGAAAGTAGAGAGGGTCACGACAAATACTGGATGCACTTCGTGTACAAAACGGACAATCTCTTTCGAAGTATCAAGGTTCCATACGGAAACTCGTCTGTTACAAAGGGATTTCATTTTCTGAACTTATTTGAACTCCATAGTTTTTCTGTGTTCAAAATGCACCATTCAAAGCCACATCATCAATTTACAACCCTTTCTGACTTCATTTGTTATTTTTCATGCATTTACAGATTATTTTGAGCTATAAGACCATGAAATTGAAAAGCATTTGAAATGAACTCTGAAAAGGTTCCAAGTTGGCATGGTATCATCATTTTCACCTATATAGCATGTGCGAGAAAGTAGAGAGGGTTACGGAAAAAACTGGATGCACTTCTGTACAAAAGGGACAATCTCTTTCGAAGTTTCAGGGTTTCATACGGAAACTCGTCTGTTACAAATGGATTTCATTTTTTGAACTTATTTGAACTCCATAGTTTTTCTATGTTCAAAATGCACCATTCAAAGCCTCATCATCAATTTACAACCCTTTCTGACTTCATTTGTTATTTTTCATGCATTTACTGATTATTTTGAGCTATAAGAGCATGAAATTGAAAAGCATTTGAAATGAACTCTGAAAAGGTTCCAAGTTGGCATAGTATCATCATTTCACCCACATAGCATGTGCGAGAAAGTAGAGAGGGTTACGACAAATACTGGATGCACTTCGTGTACAAAACGGACAATCTCTTTCGAAGTATCAAGGTTCCATACGGAAACTCGTCTGTTACAAAGAGATTTCATTTTTTGAACTTATTTGAACTCCATATTTCTGTGTTCAAAATGCACCATTCAAAGCCACATCATCAATTTACAACCCTTTCTGACTTCATTTGTTATTTTTCATGCATTTACAGATTATTTTGAGCTATAAGACCATGAAATTGAAAAGCATTTGAAATGAACTCTGAAAAGGTTCCAAGTTGGCATGGTATCATCATTTTCACCTATATAGCATGTGCGAGAAAGTAGAGAGGGTTACGGCAAAAACTGGATGCACTTCTGTACAAAAGGGACAATCTCTTTCGAAGTTTCAGGGTTTCATACGGAAACTCGTCTGTTACAAATGGATTTCATTTTTTGAACTTATTTGAACTCCATAGTTTTTCTATGTTCAAAATGCACCATTCAAAGCCTCATCATCAATTTACAACCCTTTCTGACTTCATTTGTTATTTTTCATGCATTTACTGATTATTTTGAGCTATAAGACCATGAAATTGAAAAGCATTTGAAATGAACTCTGAAAAGGTTCCAAGTTGGCATAGTATCATCATTTCACCCACATAGCATGTGCGAGAAAGTAGAGAGGGTTACGACAAATACTGGATGCACTTCGTGTACAAAACGGACAATCTCTTTCGAAGTATCAAGGTTCCATACGGAAACTCGTCTGTTCCAAAGGGATTTCATTTTTTGAACTTATTTGAACTCCATAGTTTTTCTGTGTTCAAAATGCACCATTCAAAGCCACATCATCAATTTACAACCCTTTCTGACTTCATTTGTTATTTTTCATGCATTTATAGATTATTTTGAGCTATAAGACCATGAAATTGAAAAGCATTTGAAATGAACTCTGAAAAGGTTCCAAGTTGGCATGGTATCATCATTTTCACCTACATAGCATGTGCGAGAAAGTAGAGAGGGTTACGGCAAAAACTGGATGCACTTCGTGTACAAAACGGACAATCTCTTTCGAAGTATCTCAGTTTCATACGGAAACTCGTGTGTTACAAATGGATTTCATTTTTTCGAACATATTTGAACTCCATAGTTTTTCTTTGTTCAAAATGCACCATTCAAAGCCACATCATCAATTTACAACCATTTTTGACTTCATTTGTTATTTTTCATGCATTTACTGATTATTTTGAGCTATAAGACCATGAAATTGAAAAGCATTTGAAATGAACTCTGAAAAGGTTCCAAGTTGGCATGGTATCATCATTTCACCCACATAGCATGTGCGAGAAAGTAGAGAGGGTTACGGCAAAAACTTGATGCACTTCGTGTACAAAACGGACAATCTCTTTCGAAGTATCAGATTTTCATACGGAAACTCGTCTGTTACAAAGGGATTTCATTTTTTTGAACTTATTTGAACTCCATAGTTTTTCTGTGTTCAAAATGCACCATTCAAAGCCACATCATCAATTTACAACCCTTTCTGACTTCATTTGTTATTTTTCATGCATTTACTGATTATTTTGAGCTATAAGACCATGAAATTGAAAAGTATTTGAAATGAACTCTGAAAAGGTTCCAAGTTGGCCTGGTATCATAATTTTCACCTATATAGCATGTGCGAGAAAGTAGAGAGGGTTACGGCAAAAACTGGATGCACTTCTGTACAAAAGGGACAATCTCTTTCGAAGTTTCAGGGTTTCATACGGAAACTCGTCTGTTACAAATGGATATCATTTTTTGAACTTATTTGAACTCCATAGTTTTTCTATGCTCAAAATGCACCATTCAAAGCCTCATCATCAATTTACAACCCTTTCTGACTTCATTTGTTATTTTTCATGCATTTACTGATTACTTTGAGCTATAAGACCATGAAATTGAAAAGCATTTGAAATGAACTCTGAAAAGGTTCCAAGTTGGCATAGTATCATCATTTCACCCACATAGCATGTGCAAGAAAGTAGAGAGGGTTACGAGAAAAACTGAATGCACTTCGTGTACGAAACGGACAATCTCTTTCGAAGTATCAAGGTTTCATACGGAAACTCGTTTGCTACAAAGGGATTTCATTTTTTGAACTTATTTGAACTCCATAGTTTTTCTATGTTCAAAATGCACCATTCAAAGCCTCATCATCAATTTACAACCCTTTCTGACTTCATTTGTTATTTTTCATGCATTTACTAATTATTCTAAGCTATAAGACCATGAAATTGAAAAGCATTTGAAATGAACTCTGAAAAGGTTCCAAGTTGGCATAGTATCATCATTTCACCCACATAGCATGTGTGAGAAAGTAGAGAGGGTTACGACCAATACTGGATGCACTTCATGTACAAAACGGACAATCTCTTTCGAAGTATCAAGGTTCCATACGGAAACTCGTCTGTTACAAAGGGATTTCATTTTTTGAACTTATTTGAACTCCATAGTTTTTCTGTGTTCAAAATGCACCATTCAAAGCCACATCATCAATTTACAACCCTTTCTAACTTCATTTGTTATTTTTCATGCATTTACAGATTATTTTGAGCTATAAGACCATGAAATTGAAAAGCATTTGAAATGAACTCTGAAAAGGTTCCAAGTTGGCATGGTATCATCATTTTCACCTATATAGCATGTGCGAGAAAGTAGAGAGGGTTACGGCAAAAACTGGATGCACTTCTGTACAAAAGGGACAATCTCTTTCGAAGTTTCAGGGTTCCATACGGAAACTCGTCTGTTACAAATGGATTTCATTTTTTGAAGTTATTTGAACTCCATAGTTTTTCTATGTTCAAAATGCACCATTCAAAGCCTCATCATCAATTTACAACCCTTTCTGACTTCATTTGTTATTTTTCATGCATTTACTGATTATTTTGAGCTATAAGACCATGAAATTGAAAAGCATTTGAAATGAACTCTGAAAAGGTTCCAAGTTGGCATAGTATCATCATTTCACCCACATAGCATGTGCGAGAAAGTAGAGAGGGTTACGACAAAAACTGAATGCACTTCGTGTACAAAACGGACAATCTCTTTCGAAGTATCAAGGTTTCATACGGAAACTCGTTTGTTACAAAGGGATTTCATTTTTTGAACTTATTTGAACTCCATAGTTTTTCTGTGTTCAAAATGCACCATTCAAAGCCACATCATCAATTTACAACCCTTTCTGACTTCATTTGTTATTTTTCATGCATTTACTGATTATTTTGAGCTATAAGACCATGAAATTGAAAAGCATTCGAAATGAACTCTGAAAAGGTTCCAAGTTGGCATGGTATCATCATTTTCACCTACATAGCATGTGCGAGAAAGTAGAGAGGGTTACGGCAAAAACTGGATGCACTTCGTGTACAAAACGGACAATCTGTTTCGAAGTATCTCAGTTTCATACGGAAACTCGTGTGTTACAAATGGATTTCATTTTTTCGAACTTATTTGAACTCCATAGTTTTTCTTTGTTCAAAATGCACCATTCAAAGCCACATCATCAATTTACAACCATTTCTGACTTCATTTGTTATTTTTCATGCATTTACTGATTATTTTGAGCTATAAGACCATGAAATTGAAAAGCATTTGAAATGAACTCTGAAAAGGTTCCAAGGTTGCATGGTATCATCATTTCACCCACATAGCATGTGCGAGAAAGTAGAGAGGGTTACGGCAAAAACTGGATGCACTTCGTGTACAAAACGGACAATCTCTTTCGAAGTATCAGAGTTTCATACGGAAACTCGTCTGTTACAAAGGGATTTCATTTTTTTGAACTTATTTGAACTCCATAGTTTTTCTGTGTTCAAAATGCATCATTCAAAGCCACATCATCAATTTACAACCCTTTCTGACTTCATTTGTTATTTTTCATGCATTTACTGATTATTTTTAGCTATAAGACCATGAAATTGAAAAGCATTTGAAATGAACTCTGAAAAGGTTCCAAGTTGGCATGGTATCATCATTTTCACCTATATAGCATGTGCGAGAAAGTAGAGAGGGTTACGGCAAAAACTGGATGCACTTCTGTACAAAAGGGACAATCTCTTTCGAAGTTTCAGGGTTTCATACGGAAACTCGTCTGTTACAAATGGATTTCATTTTTTGAACTTATTTGAACTCCATAGTTTTTCTATGTTCAAAATGCACCATTCAAAGCCTCATCATCAATTTACAACCCTTTCTGACTTCATTGTTATTTTTTGATGCATTTACTGATTATTTTGAGCTATAAGACCATGAAATTGAAAAGCATTTGAAATGAACTCTGAAAAGGTTCCAAGTTGGCATAGTATCATCATTTCACCCACATAGCATGTGCAAGAAAGTAGAGAGGGTTACGACAAAAACTGAATGCACTTCGTGTACGAAACGGACAATCTCTTTCGAAGTATCAAGGTTTCATACGGAAACTCGTTTGCTACAAAGGGATTTCATTTTTTGAACTTATTTGAACTCCATAGTTTTTCTGTGTTCAAAATGCACCATTCAAAGCCACATCATCAATTTACAACCCTTTCTGACTTCATTTGTTATTTTTCATGCATTTACTGATTATTTTGAGCTATAAGACCATGAAATTGAAAAGCATTTGAAATGAACTCTGAAAAGGTTCCAAGTTGGCATGGTATCATCATCTTCACCTACATAGCATGTGCGAGAAAGTAGAGATGGTTACGGCAAAAACTGGATGCACTTCGTGTACAAAACGGACAATCTCTTTCGAAGTATCTCAGTTTCATACGGAAACTCGTGTGTTACAAATGGATTTCATTTTTTCGAACTTATTTGAACTCCATAGTTTTTCTTTGTTCAAAATGCACCATTCAAAGCCACATCATAAATTTACAACCATTTCTGACTTCATTTGTTATTTTTCATGCATTTACTAATTATTTTGAGCTATAAGACCATGAAATTGAAAAGCATTTGAAATGAACTCTGAAAAGCTTCCAAGTTGGCATGGTATCATCATTTCACCCACATAGCATGTGCGAGAAATTAGAGAGGGTTACGGCAAAAACTGGATGCAGTTCGTGTACAAAACGGACAATCTCTTTCGAAGTATCAGAGTTTCATACGGAAACTCGTCTGTTACAAAGGGATTTCATTTTTTTGAACTTATTTGAACTCCATAGTTTTTCTGTGTTCAAAATGCACCATTCAAAGCCACATCATCAATTTAAAACCCTTTCTGACTACATTTGTTATTTTTCATGCATTTACTGATTATTTTGGGCTATAAGACCATGAAATTGAAAAGGATTTGAAATGAACTCTGAAAAGGTTCCAAGTTGGCATGGTATCATCATTTCACCCACATAGCATGTGCGAGAAAGTAGAGAGGGTTACGGCAAAAACTGGATGCACTTCATGTACAAAACGGACAATCTCTTTCGAAGTTTCAGGGTTTCATACGGAAACTCGTCTGTTACAAATGGATTTCATTTTTTGAACTTATTTGAACTCCATAGTTTTTCTATGTTCAAAATGCACCATTCAAAGCCTCATCATCAATTTACAACCCTTTATGACTTCATTTGTTATTTTTCATGCATTTACTGATTATTTTAAGCTATAAGACCATGAAATTGAAAAGCATTTGAAATGAACTCTGAAAAGGTTCCAAGTTGGCATGGTATCATCATTTCACCCACATTGCATGTGCGAGAAAGTAGAGAGGGTTACGACAAAAACTGGATGCACTTCTGTACAAAACGGACAATCTCTTTCGAAGTATCAAGGTTTCATACGGAAACTCGTCTGTTACAAAGGGATTTCATTTTTTGAACTTATTTGAACTCCATAGTTTTTCTGTGTTCAAAATGCACCATTCAAAGCCACATCATCAATTTACAACCCTTTCTGACTTCATTTGTTATTTTTCATGCATTTACTGATTATTTTGATCTATAAGACCATGAAATTGAAAAGCATTTGAAATGAACTCTGAAAAGGTTCCAAGTTGGCATGGTATCATCATTTTCACCTACATAGCATGTGCGAGAAAGTAGAGAGGGTTACGGCAAAAACTGGATGCACTTCGTGTACAAAACGGACAATCTCTTTCGAAGTATCTCAGTTTCATACGGAAACTCGTGTGTTACAAATGGATTTCATTTTTTCGAACTTATTTGAACTCCATAGTTTTTCTTTGTTCAAAATGCACCATTCAAAGCCACATCATCAATTTACAACCATTTCTGACTTCATTTGTTATTTTTCATGCATTTACTGATTATTTTGAGCTATAAGACCATGAAATTGAAAAGCCTTTGAAATTAACTCTGAAAAGGTTCCAAGTTAGCATGGTATCATCATTTGACCCACATAGCATGTGCAAGAAAGTAGAGAGGGTTACGGCAAAAACTGGATGCACTTCGTGTACAAAACGGACAATCTCTTTCGAAGTATCAGAATTTCATACGGAAACTCGTCTGTTACAAAGGGATTTCATTTTTTTGAACTTATTTGAACTCCATAGTTTTTCTTTGTTCAAAATGCACCATTCAAAGCCACATCATCAATTTACAACCCTTTCTGACTACATTTGTTATCTTTCATGCATTTACTGATTATTTTGGGCTATAAGACCATGAAATTGAAAAAGATTTGAAATGAACTCTGAAAAGGTTCCAAGTTGGCATGGTATCATCATTTCACCCACATAGCATGTGCGAGAAAGTAGAGAGGGTTACGGCAAAAACTGGATGCACTTCATGTACAAAACGGACAATCTCTTTCGAAGTTTCAGGGTTTCATACGGAAACTCGTCTGTTACAAATGGATTTCATTTTTTGAACTTATTTGAACTCCATAGTTTTTGTATGTTCAAAATGCACCATTCAAAGCCTCATCATCAATATACAACCCTTTCTGACTTCATTGTTATTTTTCATGCATTTACTGATTATTTTGAGCTATAAGACCATGAAATTGAAAAGCATTTGAAATGAACTCTGAAAAGGTTCCAAGTTGGCATGGTATCATCATTTCACCCACATAGCATGTGCGAGAAAGTAGAGAGGGTTACGACAAAAACTGGATGCACTTCGTGTACAAAACGGACAATCTCTTTCGAAGTATCAAGGTTTCATACGGAAACTCATTTGTTACAAAGGGATTTCATTTTTTGAACTTATTTGAACTCCATATTTTTTCTGTGTTCAAAATGCACCATTCAAAGCCACATCATCAATTTACAACCCTTTCTGACTTCATTTGTTATTTTTCATGCATTTACTGATTAGTTTGAGCTATAAGACCATGAAATTGAAAAGCATTTGAAATGAACTCTGAAAAGGTCCCAAGTTGGCATGGTATCATCATTTCACCCACATAGCATGTGCGAGAAAGTAGACAGGGTTACGACAAAAACTGGATGCACTTCGTGTACAAAACGGACAATCTCTTTCGAAGTATCAAGGTTTCATACGGAAACTCGTCTGTTACAAAGGGATTTCATTTTTTGAACTTATTTGAACTCCATAGTTTTTCTATGTTCAAAATGCACCATTCAAAGCCACATCATCAATTTACAACCCTTTCTGACTTCATTTGTTATTTTTCATGCATTTAGTGATTATTTTGAGCTATAAGACCATGAAATTGAAAAGAATTTGAAATGAACTCTGAAAAGGTTCCAAGTTGGCATGGTATCATCATTTCACCCACATAGCATGTGCGAGAAAGTAGAGAGAGTTACGGCAAAAACTGGATGCACTTCATGTACAAAACGGACAATCTCTTTCGAAGTTTCACGGTTTCATACGGAAACTTGTCTGTTACAAATGGATTTCATTTTTTGAACTTATTTGAACTCCATAGTTTTTCTATGTTCAAAATGCACCATTCAAAGCCTCATCATAATTTTACAACCCTTTCTGACTTCATTTGTTATTTTTCATGCATTTATTGATTATTTTGAGCTATAAGACCATGAAATTGAAAAGCATTTGAAATGAACTCTGAAAAGGTTCCAAGTTGGCATAGTATCATCAGTTCACCCACATAGCATGTGCGAGAAAGTAGAGAGGGTTACGACAAAAACTGAACGCACTTCGTGTACAAAACGGATAATCTCTTTCGAAGTATCAAGGTTTCATACGGAAACTCGTCTGTTACAAAGGGATTTCATTTTTTGAACTTATTTGAACTCCATAGTTTTTCTGTGTTCAAAATGCACCATTCAAATCCACATCATCAATTTACAACCCTTTCTGACTTCATTTGTTATTTTTCATGCATTTACTGATTATTTTGAGCTATAAGACCATGAAATTGAAAAGCATTTGTAATGAACTCTGAAAAGGTTCCAAGTTGCCATGGTATCATCATTTTCACCTACATAGCATGTGCGAGAAAGTAGAGAGGTTTACGGCAAAAACTGGATGCACTTCGTGTACAAAACGGACAATCTCTTTCGAAGTATCTCGGTTTCATATGGAAACTCGTGTGTTACAAATGGATTTCATTTTTTCGAACTTATTTGAACTCCATAGTTTTTCTTTATTCAAAATGCACCATTCAAAGCCACATCATCAATTTACAACCATATCTGACTTCATTTGTTATTTTTCATGCATTTACTGATTATTTTGAGCTATAAGACCATGAAATTGAAAATCATTTGAAATGAACTCTGAAAAGGTTCCAAGTTGGCATGGTATCATCATTTCACCCACATAGCATGTGCGAGAAAGTAGAGAGGGTTACGGCAAAAACTGGATGCACTTCGTGTACAAAACGGACAATCTCTTTCGAAGTATGAGAGTTTCATACGGAAACTCGTCTGTTACAAAGGGATTTCATTTTTTTGAACTTATTTGAACTCCATAGTTTTTCTATGTTCAAAATGCACCATTCAAAGCCACATCATCAATTTACAACCCTTTCTGACTACATTTGTTATTTTTCATGCATTTACTGATTATTTTGGGCTATAAGACCATGAAATTGAAAAAGATTTGAAATGAACTCTGAAAAGGTTCCAAATTGGCATGGTATCATCATTTCACCCACATAGCATGTGCGAGAAAGTAGAGAGGGTTACGGCAAAAACTGGATGCACTTCATGTACAAAACGGACAATCTCTTTCGAAGTTTCACGGTTTCATACGGAAACTCGTCTGTTACAAATGGATTTCATTTTTTGAACTTATTTGAACTCCATAGTTTTTCTGTGTTCAAAATGCACCATTCAAATCCACATCATCAATTTACAACCCTCTCTGACTTCATTTGTTATTTTTCATGCATTTACTGATTATTTCGAGCTATAAGACCATGAAATTGAAAAGCATTTGAAATGAACTCTAAAAAGGTTCCAAGTTGGCATGGTATCATCACTTTCACCTACATAGCATGTGCGAGAAAGTAGAGAGGTTTACGGCAAAAACTGGATGCACTTCGTGTACAAAACGGACAATCTCTTTCGAAGTATCTCGGTTTCATACGGAAACTCGTGTGTTACAAATGGATTTCATTTTTTCGAACTTATTTGAACTCCATAGTTTTTCTTTATTCAAAATGCACCATTCAAAGCCACATCATCAATTTACAACCATATCTGACTTCATTTGTTATTTTTCATGCATTTACTGATTATTTTGAGCTATAAGACCATGAAATTGAAAAGCATTTGAAATGAACTCTGAAAAGGTTCCAAGTTGGCATGGTATCATCATTTCACCCACATAGCATGTGCGAGAAAGTAGAGAGGGTTACGACAAAAACTGGATGCACTTCGTGTACAAAACGGACAATCTCTTTCGAAGTATCAGAGTTTCATACGGAAACTCGTCTGTTAAAAAGGGATTTCATTTTTTTGAACTTATTTGAACTCCATAGTTTTTCTATGTTCAAAATGCACCATTCAAAGCCACATCATCAATTTACAACCCTTTCTGACTACATTTGTTATTTTTCATGCATTTACTGATTATTTTGGGCTATAAGACCATGAAATTGAAAAAGATTTGAAATGAACTCTGAAAAGGTTCCAAGTTGGCATGGTATCATCATTTCACCCACATAGCATGTGCGAGAAAGTAGAGAGGGTTACGGCAAAAACTGGATGCACTTCATGTACAAAACGGACAATCTCTTTCGAAGTTTCACGGTTTCATACGAAAACTCGTCTGCTACAAATGGATTTCATTTTTTGAACTTATTTGAACTCCATAGTTTTTCTGTGTTCAAAATGCACCATTCAAAGCCTCATCATCAATTTACAACCCTTTCTGACTTCATTTGTTATTTTTCATGCATTTACTGATTATTTTAAGCTATAAGACCATGAAATTGAAAAGCATTTGAAATGAACTCTGAAAAGGTTCCAAGTTGGCATGGTATCATCATTTCACCCACATAGCATGTGCGAGAAAGTAGAGAGGGTTACGACAAAAACTGGATGCACTTCGTGTACAAAACGGACAATTTCTTTCGAAGTATCAAGGTTTCATACGGAAACTCGTCTGTTACAAAGGGATTTCATTTTTTGAACTTATTTGAACTCCATAGTTTTTCTGTGTTCAAAATGCACCATTCAAAGCCACATCATCAATTTACAACCCTTTCTGACTTGATTTGTTATTTTTCATGCATTTACTGATTATTTTGAGCTATAAGACCATGAAATTGAAAAGCATTTGAAATGAACTCTGAAAAGATTCCAAGTTGGCATGGTATCATCATTTTCACCTACATAGCATGTGCGAGAAAGTAGAGAGGGTTACGGCAAAAACTGGATGCACTTCGTGTACAAAACGAACAATCTCTTTCAAAGTTTCAGGGTTTCATACGGAAACTCATCTGTTACAAATGGATTTCATTTTTTGAACTTACTTGAACTCCATAGTTTTTCTATGTTCAAAATGCACCATTCAAAGCCCCATCATCAATTTACAACCCTTTCTGACTTCATTTGTTATTTTTCATGCATTTACTGATTATTTTAAGCTATAAGACCATGAAATTGAAAAGCATTTGAAATGAACTCTGAAAAGGTTCCAAGTTGGCATGGTATCATCATTTCACCCACATAGCATGTGCGAGAAAGTAGAGAGGGTTACGACAAAAACTGGATGCACTTCGTGTACAAAACGGACAATCTCTTTTGAAGTATCAAGGTTTCATACGGAAACTTGTTTGTTACAAAGGGATTTCATTTTTTGAACTTATTTGAACTCCATAGTTTTTCTGTGTTCAAAATGCACCATTCAAAGCCACATCATCAATTTACAACCCTTTCTGACTTCATTTGTTATTTTTCATGCATTTACTGATTATTTTGAGCTATAAGACCATGAAATTGAAAAGCATTTGAAATGAACTCTGAAAAGGTTCCAAGTTGGCATGGTATCATCATTTTCACCTACATAGCATGTGCGAGAAAGTAGAGAGGGTTACGGCAAAAACTGGATGCACTTCGTGTACAAAACGAATAATCTCTTTCGAAGTTTCAGGGTTTCATACGGAAACTCGTCTGTTACAAAGGGATTTCATTTTTTTGAACTTATTTGAACTCCATAGTTTTCATGTGTTCAAAATGCACCATTCAAAGCCACATCATCAATTTACAACCCTTTCTGACTTCATTTGTTATTTTTCATGCATTTACTGATTATTTTGAGCTATAAGACCTTGAAATTGAAAAGCATTTGAAATGAACTCTGAAAAGGTTCCAAGTTGGCATGGTATCATCATTTCACCCACATAGCATGTGCGAGAAAGTAGAGAGGGTTACGGCAAAAACTGGATGCACTTCGTGTACAAAACGGACAATCTCTTTCGAAGTATCAGAGTTTCATACGGAAACTCGTCTGTTACAAAGGGATTTCATTTTTTTGAACTTATTTGAACTCCATAGTTTTTCTGTGTTCAAAATGCACCATTCAAAGCCACATCATCAATTTACAACCCTTTCTGACTACATTTGTTATTTTTCATGCATTTACTGATTATTTTGGGCTATAAGACCATGAAATTGAAAAAGATTTAAAATGAACTCTAAAAAGGTTCCAAGTTGGCATGGTATCATCATTTCACCCACATAGCATGTGCGAGAAAGTAGAGAGGGTTACGGCAAAAACTGGATGCACTTCGTGTACAAAACGGACAATCTCTTTCGAAGTATCAGAGTTTCATACGGAAACTCGTCTGTTACAAAGGGATTTCATTTTTTTGAACTTATTTGAACTCCATAGTTTTTCTGTGTTCAAAATGCACCATTCAAAGCCACATCATCAATTTAAAACCCTTTCTGACTACATTTGTTATTTTTCATGCATTTACTGATTATTTTGGGCTATAAGACCATGAAATTGAAAAGGATTTGAAATGAACTCTGAAAAGGTTCCAAGTTGGCATGGTATCATCATTTCACCCACATAGCATGTGCGAGAAAGTAGAGAGGGTTACGACAAAAACTGGATGCACTTCGTGTACAAAACGGACAATCTCTTTCGAAGTATCAAGGTTTCATACGGAAACTCGTGTGTTACAAAGGGATTTCATTTTTTGAACTTATTTGAACTCCATAGTTTTTTTGTGTTCGAAATGCACCATTCAAAGCCACATCATCAATTTACAACCCTTTCTGACTTCATTTGTTATTTTTCATGCATTTACTGATTATTTTGACTATAAGACCATGAAATTGATAAGCATTTGAAATGAACTCTGAAAAGGTTCCAAGTTGGCATGGTATCATCATTTTCACCTACATATCATGTGCGAGAAAGTAGAGAGGGTTACGGCAAAAACTGGATGCACTTCGTGTACAAAACGAACAATCTCTTTCGAAGTTTCAGGGTTTCATACGGAAACTCGTCTGTTACAAATGGATTTCATTTTTTGAACTTATTTGAACTCCATAGTTTTTCTATGTTCAAAATGCACCATTCAAAGCCTCATCATCAATTTACAACCCTTTCTGACTTCATTTGTTATATTTCATGCATTTACTGATTATTTTAAGCTATAAGACCATGAAATTGAAAAGCATTTGAAATGAACTCTGAAAAGGTTCCAAGTTGGCATGGTATCATCATTTCACCCACATAGCATGTGCGAGAAAGTAGAGAGGGTTACGACAAAAACTGGATGCACTTCGTGTACAAAACGGACAATCTCTTTCGAAGTATCAAGGTTTCATACGGAAACTCGTCTGTTACAAAGGGATTTCATTTTTTGAACTTATTTGAACTCCATAGTTTTTCTGTGTTCAAAATGCACCATTCAAAGCCACATCATCAATTTACAACCCTTTCTGACTTCATTTGTTATTTTTCATGCATTTACTGATTATTTTGAGCTATAAGACCATGAAATTGAAAAGCATTTGAAATGAACTCTGAAAAGGTTCCAAGTTGGCATGGTATCATAATTTTCACCTACATAGCATGTGCGAGAAAGTAGAGAGGGTTACGGCAAAAACTGGATGCACTTCGTGTACAAAACGAATAATCTCTTTCGAAGTTTCAGGGTTTCATACGGAAACTCGTCTGTTACAAAGGGATTTCATTTTTTTGAACTTATTTGAACT
Source organism: Triticum timopheevii (assembly GCA_963921465.1). Taxonomy (NCBI): domain Eukaryota; kingdom Viridiplantae; phylum Streptophyta; class Magnoliopsida; order Poales; family Poaceae; genus Triticum; species Triticum timopheevii. The sequence continues at coordinate 356,558,948 of OY997264.1, forward strand.
CCATAGTTTTCATGTGTTCAAAATGCACCATTCAAAGCCACATCATCAATTTACAACCCTTTCTGACTTCATTTGTTATTTTTCATGCATTTACTGATTATTTTGAGCTATAAGACCATGAAATTGAAAAGCATTTGAAATGAACTCTAAAAAGGTTCCAAGTTGGCATGGTATCATCATTTCACCCACATAGCATGTGCGAGAAAGTAGAGAGGGTTACGGCAAAAACTGGATGCACTTCGTGTACAAAACGTACAATCTCTTTCGAAGTATCAGAGTTTCATACGGAAACTCGTCTGTTACAAAGGGATTTCATTTTTTTGAACTTATTTGAACTCCATAGTTTTTCTGTGTTCAAAATGCACCATTCAAAGCCACATCACCAATTTACAACCCTTTCTGACTACATTTGTTATTTTTCATGCATTTACTGATTATTTTGGGCTATGAGACCATGAAATTGAAAAAGATTTGAAATGAACTCTGAAAAGGTTCCAAGTTGGCATGGTATCATCATTTCACCCACATAGCATGTGCGAGAAAGTAGAGAGGGTTACGAGAAAAACTGGATGCACTTTGTGTAGAAAACGGACAATCTCTTTCGAAGTATCAAGGTTTCATACGGAAACTCGTCTGTTACAAAGGGATTTCATTTTTTGAACTTATTTGAACTCCATAGTTTTTCTGTGTTCAAAATGCACCATTCAAAGCCACATCATCAATTTACAACCCTTTCTGACTTGATTTGTTATTTTTCATGCATTTACTGATTATTTTGAGCTATAAGACCATGAAATTGAAAAGCATTTGAAATGAACTCTGAAAAGGTTCCAAGTTGGCATGGTATCATAATTTTCACCTACATAGCATGTGCGAGAAAGTAGAGAGGGTTACGGCAAAAACTGGATGCACTTCGTGTACAAAACGAATAATCTCTTTCGAAGTTTCAGGGTTTCATACGGAAACTCGTCTGTTACAAAGGGATTTCATTTTTTTGAACTTATTTGAACTCCATAGTTTTCATGTGTTCAAAATGCACCATTCAAAGCCACATCATCAATTTACAACCCTTTCTGACTTCATTTGTTATTTTCATGCATTTACTGATTATTTTGAGCTATAAGACCATGAAATTGAAAAGCATTTGAAATGAACTCTGAAAAGGTTCCAAGTTGGCATGGTATCATCATTTCACCCACATAGCATGTGCGAGAAAGTAGAGAGGGTTACGGCAAAAACTGGATGCACTTCGTGTACAAAACGTACAATCTCTTTCGAAGTATCAGAGTTTCATACGGAAACTCGTCTGTTACAAAGGGATTTCATTTTTTTGAACTTATTTGAACTCCATAGTTTTTCTGTGTTCAAAATGCACCATTCAAAGACACATCACCAATTTACAACCCTTTCTGACTACATTTGTTATTTTTCATGCATTTACTGATTATTTTGGGCTATAAGACCATGAAATTGAAAAAGATTTGAAATGAACTCTGAAAAGGTTCCAAGTTGGCATGGTATCATCATTTCACCCACATAGCATGTGCGAGAAAGTAGAGAGGGTTACGAGAAAAACTGGATGCACTTTGTGTAGAAAACGGACAATCTCTTTCGAAGTATCAAGGTTTCATGCGGAAACTCGTCTGTTACAAAGGGATTTCATTTTTTGAACTTATTTGAACTCCATAGTTTTTCTGTGTTCAAAATGCACCATTCAAAGCCACATCATCAATTTACAACCCTTTCTGACTTCATTTGTTATTTTTCATGCATTTACTGGTTATTTTGAGCTATAAGACCATGAAATTGAAAAGCATTTGAAATGAACTCTGAAAAGGTTCCAAGTTGGCATGGTATCATCATTTTCACCTACATAGCATGTGCGAGAAAGTAGGGAGGGTTACGGCAAAAACTGGATGCACTTCGTGTACAAAACCAACAATCTCTTTCGAAGTTTCAGTGTTTCATACGGAAACTCGTCTGTTACAAATGGATTTCATTTTTTGAACTTATCTGACTCCATAGTTTTTCTATGTTCAAAATGCACCATTCGAAGCCTCATCATCAATTTACAACCCTTTCTGACTTCATTTGTTATTTTTCATGCATTTACTGATTATTTTGAGCTATAAGACCATGAAACTGAAAAGCACTTGAAATGAACTCTGAAAAGGTTCCAAGTTGGCATGGTATCATCATTTCACCCACATAGCATGTGCGAGAAAGTAGAGAGGGTTATGGCAAAAACTGGATGCACTTCGTGTACAAAACGGACAATCTCTTTCGAAGTATCAGAGTTTCATATGGAAACTCGTCTGTTACAAAGGGATTTCATTTTTTTGAACTTATTTGAACTCCATAGTTTTCATGTGTTCAAAATGCACCATTAAAAGCCACATCATCAATTTACAACCCTTTCTGACTACATTTGTAATTTTTCATGCATTTACTGATTATTTTGAGCTATAAGACCATGAAGTTGAAAAGCATTTGAAATGAACTCTGAAAAGGTTCCAATTTGGCATGGTATCATCATTTTCACCTACAAAGCATGTGCGAGAAAGTAGAGAGGGTTACGGCAAAAACTGGATGCACTTCGTGTACAAAACGGACAATCTCTTTCGAAGTATCTCGGTTTCATACAGAAACTCGTGTGTTACAAATGGATTTCATTTATTCGAACTTATTTGAACTCCATAGTTTTTCTTTGTTCAAAAAGCACTATTCAAAGCCACATCATAAATTTACAACCATTTCTGACTTCATTTGTTATTTTTCATGCATTTACTGATTATTTTGAGCAATAAGACCATGAAATTGAAAAGCATTTGAAATGAACTCTGAAAAGGTGCCAAGTTTGCATGGTATCGTCATTTCACCCACATAGCATGTGCGAGAAAGTAGAGAGGGTTACGGCAAAAACTGGATGCACTTCGTGTACAAAACGGACAATCTCTTTCGAAGTATCAGAGTTTCATACGGAAACTCGTCTGTTACAAAGGGATTTCATTTTTTTGAACTTATTTGAACTCCATAGTTTTTCTGTGTTTAAAATGCACCATTCAAAGCCACATCATCAATTTACAACCCTTTCTGACTACATTTGTTATTTTTCATGCATTTACTGATTATTTTGGGCTATAAGACCATGAAATTGAAAAAGATTTGAAATGAACTCTGAAAAGGTTCCAAGTTGGCATGGTATCATCATTTCGCCCACATAGCATGTGCGAGAAAGTAGAGAGGGTTACGGCAAAAACTGGAAGCACTTCGTGTACAAAACGGACAATCTCTTTTGAAGTTTCAGGGTTTCATACGGAAACTCGTCTGTTACAAATGGATATCATTTTTTGAACTTATTTGAACTCCATAGTTTTTCTATGTTCAAAATGCACCATTCAAAGCCTCATCATCAATTTACAGCCCTTTCTGACTTCATTTGTTATTTTTCACGCATTTACTGATTATTTTAAGCTATAAGACCATGAAATTGAAAAGCATTTGAAATGAACTCTGAAAAGGTTCCAAGTTGGCATGGTATCATCATTTCACCCACATAGCATGTGCGAGAAAGTAGAGAGGGTTACGGCAAAAACTGGATGCACTTCGTGTACAAAACTGACAATCTCTTTCGAATTATCAAGGTTTCATACAAAACTCGTCTGTTACAAAGGGATTTCATTTTTTGAACTTATTTGAACTCCATAGTTTTTCTGTGTTCAAAATGCACCATTCAAAGCCACATCATCAATTTACAACCCTTTCTGACTTCATTTGTTATTTTTCATGCATTTACTGATTATTTTGAGCTATAAGACCATGAAATTGAAAAGCATTTGAAATGAACTCTGAAAAGGTTCCAAGTTGGCATGGTATCATCATTTCACCCACATAGCATGTGCGAGAAAGTAGAGAGGGTTACAGCAAAAACTGGATGCACTTCGTGTACAAAACGGACAATCTCTTTCGAAGTATCAAGGTTTGATACGGAAACTCGTCTGTTACAAAGGGATTTCATTTTTTGAACTTATTTGAACTCCATAGTTTTTCTGTGTTCAAAATGCACCATTCAAAGCCACATAATAAATTTACAACCCTTTCTGACTTCATTTGTTATTTTTCATGCATTTATTGATTATTTTGAGCTATAAGACCATGAAATTGAAAAGCATTTGAAATGAACTCTTAAAAGGTTCCAAGTTGGCATGGTATCATCATTTTGACCTACATAGCATGTGCGAGAAAGTAGAGAGGGTTATGACAAAAACTATATGCACTTCGTGTACAAAACGGACAATCTCTTTCGAAGTTTCAGGGTTTCATACGGAAACTCGTCTGTTACAAATGGATTTCATTTTTTGAACTTATTTGAACTCCATAGTTTTTCTATGTTCAAAATGCACCATTCAAAGCCTCATCATCAATTTACAACCCTTTCTGACTTCATTTGTTATTTTTCATGCATTTACTGATTATTTTGAGTTATAAGACCATGAAATTGAAAAGCATTTGAAATGAACTCTGAAAAGGTTCCAACTTGGCATAGTATCATCATTTCACCCACATAGCATGTGCGAGAAAGTAGAGAGGGTTACGACAAAAACTGGATGCACTTCGTGTATAAAACGGACAATCTCTTTCGAAGTATCAAGGTTTCATACGGAAACTCATTTGTTACAAAGGGATTTCATTTTTTGAACTTTTTTGAACTCCATATTTTTTCTGTGTTCAAAATGCACCATTCAAAGCCACATCATCAATTTACAACCCTTTCTGACTTGATTTGTTATTTTTCATGCATTTACTGATTAGTTTGAGCTATAAGACCATGAAATTGAAAAGCATTTGAAATGAACTCTGAAAAGGTTCCAAGTTGGCATGGTATCATCATTTTCACCTACATAGAATGTGCGAGAAAGTAGAGAGAGCTACGGCAAAAACTGGATGCACTTCGTGTACAAAACGGACAATCTCTTTCGAAGTATCTCGGTTTCATACGGAAATTCGTGTGTTACAAATGGATTTCATTTTTTCAAACTTATTTGAACTCCATAGTTTTTCTTTGTTCAAAATGCACCATTCAAAGCCACATCATCAATTTACAACCATTTTTGACTTCATTTGTTATTTTTCATGCATTTACTGATTATTTTGAGCTATAAGACCATGAAATTGAAAAGCATTTGAAATGAACTCTGAAAAGGTTCCACGTTTGCATGGTATCATCATTTCACCCACATAGCATGTGCGAGAAAGTAGAGAGGGTTACGGCAAAAACTGGATGCACTTCGTGTACAAAACGGACAATCTCTTTCGAAGTATCAAGGTTTCGTACGGAAACTCGTCTGTTACAAATGGATTTCATTTTTTTGAACATATTTGAACTCCATAGTTTTTTTGTGTTCAAAATGCACCATTCAAAGCCACATCATCAATTTACAACCCTTTCTGACTACATTTGTTATTTTTCATGCAGTTACTGATTATTTTGGGCTATAAGACCATGAAATTGAAAAAGATTTGAAATGAACTCTGAAAAGGTTCCAAGTTGGCATGGTGTCATCATTTCACCCACATAGCATGTGCGAGAAAGTAGAGAGGGTTACGGCAAAAACTGGATGCACTTCATGTACAAAACGGACAATCTCTTTCGAAGTTTCAGGGTTTCATACGGAAACTCGTCTGTTACAAATGGATTTCATTTTTGAACTTATTTGAACTCCATAGTTTTTCTATGTTCAAAATGCAACATTCAAAGCCTCATCATCAATTTACAACCCTTTCTGACTTCATTTGTTATTTTTCATGCATTTACTGATTATTTTAAGCTATAAGACCATGAAATTGAAAAGCATTTGAAATGAACTCTGAAAAGGTTCCAAGTTGGCATGGTATCATCATTTCACCCACATAGCATGTGCGAGAAAGTAGAGAGGGTTACGACAAAAACTGGATGCACTTCGTGTACAAAACGGACAATCTCTTTCGAAGTATCAAGGTTTCATACGGAAACTCTTCTGTTACAAAGGGATTTCATTTTTTGAACTTATTTGATCTCCATAGTTTTCTGTGTTCAAAATGCACCATTCAAAGCCACATCATCAATTTACAACCCTTTCTGACTTCATTTGTTATTTTTCATGCATTTACTGATTATTTTGAGCTATAAGACCATGAAACTGAAAAGCATTTGAAATGAACTCTGAAAAGGTTCCAAGTTGGCATGGTATCATCATTTCACCCACATAGCATGTGCGAGAAGGTAGAGAGGGTTATGGCAAAAACTGGATGCACTTCGTGTACAAAACAGACAATCTCTTTCGAAGTATCAGAGTTTCATACGGAAACTCGTCTGTTACAAAGGGATTTCATTTTTTGAACTTATTTGAACTCCATAGTTTTCATGTGTTCAAAATGCACCATTCAAAGCCACATCATCAATTTACAACCCTTTCTGACTACATTTGTAATTTTTCATGCATTTACTGATTATTTTGAGCTATAAGACCATGAAGTTGAAAAGCATTTGAAATGAACTCTGAAAAGGTTCCAATTTGGCATGGTATCATCATTTTCACCTACAAAGCATGTGCGAGAAAGTAGAGAGGGTTACGGCAAAAACTGGATGCACTTCGTGTACAAAACGGACAATCTCTTTCGAAGTATCTCGGTTTCATACAGAAACTCGTGTGTTACAAATGGATTTCATTTTTTTGAACTTATTTGAACTCCATAGTTTTTCTTTGTTCAAAAAGCACTATTCAAAGCCACATCATAAATTTACAACCATTTCTGACTTCATTTGTTATTTTTCATGCATTTACTAATTATTTTGAGCAATAAGACCATGAAATTGAAAAGCATTTGAAATGAACTCTGAAAAGGTGCCAAGTTTGCATGGTATCGTCATTTCACCCACATAGCATGTGCGAGAATGTAGAGAGGGTTACGGCAAAAACTGGATGCACTTCGTGTACAAAACGGACAATCTCTTTCGAAGTATCAGAGTTTCATACGGAAACTCGTCTGTTACAAAGGGATTTCATTTTTTTGAACTTATTTGAACTCCATAGTTTTTCTGTGTTTAAAATGCACCATTCAAAGCCACATCATCAATTTACAACCCTTTCTGACTACATTTGTTATTTTTCATGCATTTACTGATTATTTTGGGCTATAAGACCATGAAATTGAAAAAGATTTGAAATGAACTCTGAAAAGGTTCCAAGTTGGCATGGTATCATCATTTCGCCCACATAGCATGTGCGAGAAAGTAGAGAGGGTTACGGCAAAAACTGGAAGCACTTCGTGTACAAAACGGACAATCTCTTTCGAAGTTTCAGGGTTTCATACGGAAACTCGTCTGTTACAAATGGATATCATTTTTTGAACTTATTTGAACTCCATAGTTTTTCTATGTTCAAAATGCACCATTCAAAGCCTCATCATCAATTTACAGCCCTTTCTGACTTCATTTGTTATTTTTCACGCATTTACAGATTATTTTAAGCTATAAGACCATGAAATTGAAAAGCATTTGAAATGAACTCTGAAAAGGTTCCAAGTTGGCATGGTATCATCATTTCACCCACATAGCATGTGCGAGAAAGTAGAGAGGGTTACGGCAAAAACTGGATGCACTTCGTGTACAAAACTGACAATCTCTTTCGAATTATCAAGGTTTCATACAAAACTCGTCTGTTACAAAGGGATTTCATTTTTTGAACTTATTTGAACTCCATAGTTTTTCTGTGTTCAAAATGCACCATTCAAAGCCACATCATCAATTTACAACCCTTTCTGACTTCATTTGTTATTTTTCATGCATTTACTGATTATTTTGAGCTATAAGACCATGAAATTGAAAAGCATTTGAAATGAACTCTGAAAAGGTTCCAAGTTGGCATGGTATCATCATTTCACCCACATAGCATGTGCGAGAAAGTAGAGAGGGTTACGGCAAAAACTGGATGCACTTCGTGTACAAAACGGACAATCTCTTTCGAAGTATCAAGGTTTCGTACGGAAACTCGTCTGTTACAAATGGATTTCATTTTTTTGAACATATTTGAACTCCATAGTTTTTTTGTGTTCAAAATGCACCATTCAAAGCCACATCATCAATTTACAACCCTTTCTGACTACATTTGTTATTTTTCATGCAGTTACTGATTATTTTGGGCTATAAGACCATGAAATTGAAAAAGATTTGAAATGAACTCTGAAAAGGTTCCAAGTTGGCATGGTGTCATCATTTCACCCACATAGCATGTGCGAGAAAGTAGAGAGGGTTACGGCAAAAACTGGATGCACTTCATGTACAAAACGGACAATCTCTTTCGAAGTTTCAGGGTTTCATACGGAAACTCGTCTGTTACAAATGGATTTCATTTTTGAACTTATTTGAACTCCATAGTTTTTCTATGTTCAAAATGCAACATTCAAAGCCTCATCATCAATTTACAACCCTTTCTGACTTCATCTGTTATTTTTCATGCATTTACTGATTATTTTAAGCTATAAGACCATGAAATTGAAAAGCATTTGAAATGAACTCTGAAAAGGTTCCAAGTTGGCATGGTATCATCATTTCACCCACATAGCATGTGCGAGAAAGTAGAGAGGGTTACGACAAAAACTGGATGCACTTCGTGTACAAAACGGACAATCTCTTTCGAAGTATCAAGGTTTCATACGGAAACTCTTCTGTTACAAAGGGATTTCATTTTTTGAACTTATTTGAACTCCATAGTTTTCTGTGTTCAAAATGCACCATTCAAAGCCACATCATCAATTTACAACCCTTTCTGACTTCATTTGTTATTTTTCATGCATTTACTGATTATTTTGAGCTATAAGACCATGAAACTGAAAAGCATTTGAAATGAACTCTGAAAAGGTTCCAAGTTGGCATGGTATCATCATTTCACCCACATAGCATGTGCGAGAAAGTAGAGAGGGTTATGGCAAAAACTGGATGCACTTCGTGTACAAAACAGACAATCTCTTTCGAAGTATCAGAGTTTCATACGGAAACTCGTCTGTTACAAAGGGATTTCATTTTTTGAACTTATTTGAACTCCATAGTTTTCATGTGTTCAAAATGCACCATTCAAAGCCACATCATCAATTTACAACCCTTTCTGACTACATTTGTAATTTTTCATGCATTTACTGATTATTTTGAGCTATAAGACCATGAAGTTGAAAAGCATTTGAAATGAACTCTGAAAAGGTTCCAATTTGGCATGGTATCATCATTTTCACCTACAAAGCATGTGCGAGAAAGTAGAGAGGGTTACGGCAAAAACTGGATGCACTTCGTGTACAAAACGGACAATCTCTTTCGAAGTATCTCGGTTTCATACAGAAACTCGTGTGTTACAAATGGATTTCATTTTTTCGAACTTATTTGAACTCCATAGTTTTTCTTTGTTCAAAAAGCACTATTCAAAGCCACATCATAAATTTACAACCATTTCTGACTTCATTTGTTATTTTTCATGCATTTACTGATTATTTTGAGCAATAAGACCATGAAATTGAAAAGCATTTGAAATGAACTCTGAAAAGGTGCCAAGTTTGCATGGTATCGTCATTTCACCCACATAGCATGTGCGAGAAAGTAGAGAGGGTTACGGCAAAAACTGGATGCACTTCGTGTACAAAACGGACAATCTCTTTCGAAGTATCAGAGTTTCATACGGAAACTCGTCTGTTACAAAGGGATTTCATTTTTTTGAACTTATTTGAACTCCATAGTTTTTCTGTGTTTAAAATGCACCATTCAAAGCCACATCATCAATTTACAACCCTTTCTGACTACATTTGTTATTTTTCATGCATTTACTGATTATTTTGGGCTATAAGACCATGAAATTGAAAAAGATTTGAAATGAACTCTGAAAAGGTTCCAAGTTGGCATGGTATCATCATTTCGCCCACATAGCATGTGCGAGAAAGTAGAGAGGGTTACGGCAAAAACTGGAAGCACTTCGTGTACAAAACGGACAATCTCTTTCGAAGTTTCAGGGTTTCATACGGAAACTCGTCTGTTACAAATGGATATCATTTTTTGAACTTATTTGAACTCCATAGTTTTTCTATGTTCAAAATGCACCATTCAAAGCCTCATCATCAATTTACAGCCCTTTCTGACTTCATTTGTTATTTTTCACGCATTTACAGATTATTTTAAGCTATAAGACCATGAAATTGAAAAGCATTTGAAATGAACTCTGAAAAGGTTCCAAGTTGGCATGGTATCGTCATTTCACCCACATAGCATGTGCGAGAAAGTAGAGAGGGTTACGGCAAAAACTGGATGCACTTTGTGTACAAAACGGACAATCTCTTTCGAAGTATCAAGGTTTCATACGGAAACTCATTTGTTACAAAGGGATTTCATTTTTTGAACTTTTTTGAACTCCATATTTTTTCTGTGTTCAAAATGCACCATTCAAAGCCACATCATCAATTTACAACTCTTTCTGACTTCATTTGTTATTTTTCATGGATTTACTGATTAGTTTGAGCTATAAGACCATGAAATTGAAAAGCATTTGAAATGAACTCTGAAAAGGTTCCAAGTTGGCATGGTATCATCATTTTCACCTACATAGAATGTGCGAGAAAGTAGAGAGAGTTACGGCAAAAACTGGATGCACTTCGTGTACAAAACGGACAATCTCTTTCGAAGTATCTCGGTTTCATACGGAAATTCGTGTGTTACAAATGGATTTCATTTTTTCGAACTTATTTGAACTCCATAGTTTTTCTTTGTTCAAAATGCACCATTCAAAGCCACATCATCAATTTACAACCATTTTTGACTTCATTTGTTATTTTTCATGCATTTACTGATTATTTTGAGCTATAAGACCATGAAATTGAAAAGCATTTGAAATGAACTCTGAAAAGGTTCCACGTTTTCATGGTATCATCATTTCACCCACATAGCATGTGCGAGAAAGTAGAGAGGGTTACGGCAAAAACTGGATGCACTTCGTGTACAAAACGGACAATCTCTTTCGAAGTATCAAGGTTTCGTACGGAAACTCGTCTGTTACAAATGGATTTCATTTTTTTGAACTTACTTGAACTCCATAGTTTTTTTGTGTTCAAAATGCACCATTCAAAGCCACATCATCAATTTACAACCCTTTCTGACTACATTTGTTATTTTTCATGCACTTACTGATTATTTTGGGCTATAAGACCATGAAATTGAAAAAGATTTGAAATGAACTCTGAAAATGTTCCAAGTTGGCATGGTGTCATCATTTCACCCACATAGCATGTGCGAGAAAGTAGAGAGGGTTATGGCAAAAACTGGATGCACTTCATGTACAAAACGGACAATCTCTTTCGAAGTTTCAGGGTTTCATACGGAAACTCGTCTGTTACAAATGGATTTCATTTTTGAACTTATTTGAACTCCATAGTTTTTATATGTTCAAAATGCAACATTCAAAGCCTCATCATCAATTTACAACCCTTTCTGACTTCATTTGTTATTTTTCACGCATTTACTGATTATTTTAAGCTATAAGACCATGAAATTGAAAAGCATTTGAAATGAACTCTGAAAAGGTTCCAAGTTGGCATGGTATCGTCATTTCACCCACATAGCATGTGCGAGAAAGTAGAGAGGGTTACGGGAAAAACTGGATGCACTTCGTGTAAAAAACGGACAATCTCTTTCGAAGTATCAAGGTTTCATACGGAAACTCATTTGTTACAAAGGGATTTCATTTTTTGAACTTTTTTGAACTCCATATTTTTTCTGTGTTCAAAATGCACCATTCAAAGCCACATCATCAATTTACAACCCTTTCTGACTTCATTTGTTATTTTTCATGCATTTACTGATTAGTTTGAGCTATAAGACCATGAAATTGAAAAGCATTTGAAATGAACTCTGAAAAGGTTCCAAGTTGGCATGGTATCATCATTTTCACCTACATAGAATGTGCGAGAAAGTAGAGAGAGTTACGGCAAAAACTGGATGCACTTCGTGTACAAAACGGACAATCTCTTTCGAAGTATCTCGGTTTCATACGGAAATTCGTGTGTTACAAATGGATTTCATTTTTTCGAACTTATTTGAACTCCATAGTTTTTCTTTGTTCAAAAAGCACCATTCAAAGCCACATCATAAATTTACAACCATTTTTGACTTCATTTGTTATTTTTCATGCATTTACTGATTATTTTGAGCAATAAGACCATGAAATTGAAAAGCATTTGAAATGAACTCTGAAAAGGTGCCAAGTTTGCATGGTATCGTCATTTCACCCACATAGCATGTGCGAGAAAGTAGAGAGGGTTACGGCAAAAACTGGATGCACTTCGTGTACAAAACGGACAATCTCTTTCGAAGTATCAGAGTTTCATACGGAAACTCGTCTGTTACAAAGGGATTTCATTTTTTTGAACTTATTTGAACTCCATAGTTTTTCTGTGTTTAAAATGCACCATTCAAAGCCACATCATCAATTTACAACCCTTTCTGACTACATTTGTTATTTTTCATGCATTTACTGATTATTTTGGGCTATAAGACCATGAAATTGAAAAAGATTTGAAATGAACTCTGAAAAGGTTCCAAGTTGGCATGGTATCATCATTTCGCCCACATAGCATGTGCGAGAAAGTAGAGAGGGTTACGGCAAAAACTGGAAGCACTTCGTGTACAAAACGGACAATCTCTTTCGAAGTTTCAGGGTTTCATACGGAAACTCGTCTGTTACAAATGGATATCATTTTTTGAACTTATTTGAACTCCATAGTTTTTCTATGTTCAAAATGCACCATTCAAAGCCTCATCATCAATTTACAGCCCTTTCTGACTTCATTTGTTATTTTTCACGCATTTACTGATTATTTTAAGCTATAAGACCATGAAATTGAAAAGCATTTGAAATGAACTCTGAAAAGGTTCCAAGTTGGCATGGTATCGTCATTTCACCCACATAGCATGTGCGAGAAAGTAGAGAGGGTTACGGCAAAAACTGGATGCACTTCGTGTACAAAACGGACAATCTCTTTCGAAGTATCAAGGTTTCATACGGAAACTCATTTGTTACAAAGGGATTTCATTTTTTGAACTTTTTTGAACTCCATATTTTTTCTGTGTTCAAAATGCACCATTCAAAGCCACATCATCAATTTACAACCCTTTCTGACTTCATTTGTTATTTTTCATGCATTTACTGATTAGTTTGAGCTATAAGACCATGAAATTGAAAAGCATTTGAAATGAACTCTGAAAAGGTTCCAAGTTGGCATGGTATCATCATTTTCACCTACATAGAATGTGCGAGAAAGTAGAGAGAGTTACGGCAAAAACTGGATGCACTTCGTGTACAAAACGGACAATCTCTTTCGAAGTATCTCGGTTTCATACGGAAATTCGTGTGTTACAAATGGATTTCATTTTTTCGAACTTATTTGAACTCCATAGTTTTTCTTTGTTCAAAATGCACCATTCAAAGCCACATCATCAATTTACAACCATTTTTGACTTCATTTGTTATTTTTCATGCATTTACTGATTATTTTGAGCTATAAGACCATGAAATTGAAAAGCTTTTGAAATGAACTCTGAAAAGGTTCCACGTTTGCATGGTATCATCATTTCACCCACATAGCATGTGCGAGAAAGTAGAGAGGGTTACGGCAAAAACTGGATGCACTTCGTGTACAAAACGGACAATCTCTTTCGAAGTATCAAGGTTTCGTACGGAAACTCGTCTGTTACAAATGGATTTCATTTTTTTGAACTAACTTGAACTCCATAGTTTTTTTGTGTTCAAAATGCACCATTCAAAGCCACATCATCAATTTACAACCCTTTCTGACTACATTTGTTATTTTTCATGCACTTACTGATTATTTTGGGCTATAAGACCATGAAATTGAAAAAGATTTGAAATGAACTCTGAAAATGTTCCAAGTTGGCATGGTGTCATCATTTCACCCACATAGCATGTGCGAGAAAGTAGAGAGGGTTATGGCAAAAACTGGATGCACTTCATGTACAAAACGGACAATCTCTTTCGAAGTTTCAGGGTTTCATACGGAAACTCGTCTGTTACAAATGGATTTCATTTTTGAACTTATTTGAACTCCATAGTTTTTCTATGTTCAAAATGCAACATTCAAAGCCTCATCATCAATTTACAACCCTTTCTGACTTCATTTGTTATTTTTCATGCATTTATTGATTATTTTAAGCTATAAGACCATGAAATTGAAAAGCATTTGAAATGAACTCTGAAAAGGTTCCAAGTTGGCATGTTATTATCATTTCACCCACATAGCATGTGCGAGAAAGTAGAGAGGGTTACGACAAAAACTGGATGCACTTCGTGTACAAAACGGACAATCTCTTTCGAAGTATCAAGGTTTCATACGGAAACTCTTCTGTTACAAAGGGATTTCATTTTTTGAACTTATTTGAACTCCATAGTTTTCTGTGTTCAAAATGCACCATTCAAAGCCACATCATCAATTTACAACCCTTTCTGACTTCATTTGTCATTTTTCATGCATTTACTGATTATTTTGAGCTATAAGACCATGAAATTGAAAAGCATTTGAAATGAACTCTGAAAAGGTTCCAAGTTGGCATGGTATCATCATTTTCACCTACATAGCATGTGCGAGAAAGTAGGGAGGGTTACGGCAAAAACTGGATGCACTTCGTGTACAAAACGAACAATCTCTCTCGAAGTTTCAGTGTTTCATACGGAAACTCGTCTGTTACAAATGGATTTCATTTTTTGAACTTATTTGACTCCATAGTTTTTCTATGTTCAAAATGCACCATTCAAAGCCTCATCATCAATTTACAACCCTTTCTGACTTCATTTGTTATTTTTCATGCATTTACTGATTATTTTGAGCTATAAGACCATGAAATTGAAAAGCATTTGAAATGAACTCTGAAAAGGTTCCAAGTTGGCATAGTATCATCATTTCACCCACATAGCATATGCGAGAAAGTAGAGAGGGTTACGGCAAAAACCGGATGCACTTCGTGTACAAAACGGACAATCTCTTTCGAAGTATCAGAGTTTCATACGGAAACTCGTCTGTTACAAAGGGATTTCATTTTTTTGAACTTAACTCCATAGTTTTTCTGTGTTCAAAATGCACCATTCAAAGCCACATCATCAATTTACAACCCTTTCTGACTACAATTGTTATTTTTCATGCATTTACTGATTATTTTGGGCTATAAGACCATGAAAATGAAATAGATTTGAAATGAACTCTGAAAAGGTTCCAAGTTGGCATGGTATCATCATTTTCACCTACAAAGCATGTGCGAGAAAGTAGAGAGGGTTACGGCAAAAACTGGATGCACTTCGTGTACAAAACGTTCAATCTCTTTCGAAGTATCTCGGTTTCATACAAAAACTCGTGTGTTACAAAGGGATTTCATTTTTTTGAACTTATTTGAACTCCATAGTTTTTCTGTTCAAAATGCACCATTCAAAGCCACATCATCAATTTACAACCCTTTCTGACTACATTTGTTATTTTTCATGTATTTACTGATTATTTTGGGCTATAAGACCATGAAATTGAAAAAGTTTTGAAATGAACTCTGAAAAGGTTCCAAGTTGGCATGGTATCATCATTTCACCCACATAGCATGTGCGAGAAAGTAGAGAGGGTTAAGGCAAAAACTGGATGCACTTCGTGTACAAAACGGACAATCTCTTTCGAAGTTTTAGGGTTTCATACGGAAACTCGTCTGTTACAAATGGATTTCATTTTTTGAACTTATTTGAACTCCATAGTTTTTCTATGTTCAAAATGCACCATTCAAAGCCTCATCATCAATTTACAGCCCTTTCTGACTTCATTTGTTATTTTTCATGCATTTACTGATTATTTTAAGCTATAAGACCATGAAATTGAAAAGCATTTGAAATGAACTCTGAAAAGGTTCCAATTTGGCATGGTATGATCATTTCACCCACATAGCATGTGCGAGAAAGTAGAGAGGGTTACGGCAAAAACTGGATGCACTTCGTGTACAAAACTGACAATCTCTTTCGAAGTATCAAGGTTTCATACGAAACTCGTCTGTTACAAAGGGATTTCATTTTTTTGAACTTATTTGAACTCCATAGTTTTTCTGTGTTCAAAATGCACCATTCAAAGCCACATCATCAATTTACAACCCTTTCTGACTACATTTGTTATTTTTCATGCATTTACTGATTATTTTGGGCTATAAGACCATGAAATTGAAAAAGATTTGAAATGAACTCTGAAAAGGTTCCAAGTTGGCATGGTATCATCATTTTCACCTACAAAGCATGTGCGAGAAAGTAGAGAGGGTTACGGCAAAAACTGGATGCACTTTGTGTACAAAACGTTCAATCTCTTTCGAAGTATCTTGGTTTCATACAGAAACTCGTGTGTTACAAAGGGATTTCATTTTTTTGAACTTATTTGAACTCCATAGTTTTTCTGTGTTCAAAATGCACCATTCAAAGCCACATCATCAATTTACAACCCTTTCTGACTACATTTGTTATTTTTCATGCATTTACTGATTATTTTGGGCTATAAGACCATGAAATTGAAAAAGTTTTGAAATGAACTCTGAAAAGGTTCCAAGTTGGCATGGTATCATCATTTCACCCACATAGCATGTGCGAGAAAGTAGAGAGTGTTACGGCAAAAACTGGATGCACTTCGTGTACAAAACGGACAATCTCTTTCGAAGTTTCAGGGTTTCATACGGAAACTCGTCTGTTACAAATGGATTTCATTTTTTGAACTTATTTGAACTCCATAGTTTTTCTATGTTCAAAATGCACCATTCAAAGCCTCACCATCAATTTACAGCCCTTTCTGACTTCATTTGTTATTTTTCATGCATTTACTAATTATTTTAAGCTATAAGACCATGAAATTGAAAAGCATTTGAAATGAACTCTTAAAAGGTTCCAAGTTGGCATGGTATCATCATTTTCACCTACATAGCATGTGCGAGAAAGTAGAGAGGGTTACGACAAAAACTATATGCACTTCGTGTACAAAACGGACAATCTCTTTCGAAGTTTCAGGGTTTCATACGGAAACTCGTCTGTTACAAATGGATTTCATTTTTTGAACTTATTTGAACTCCATAGTTTTTCTATGCTCAAAATGCACCATTCAAAGCCTCATCATCAATTTACAACCCTTTCTGACTTCATTTGTTATTTTTCATGCATTTACTGATTATTTTGAGTTATAAGACCATGAAATTGAAAAGCATTTGAAATGAACTCTGAAAAGGTTCCAAGTTGGCATAGTATCATCATTTCACCCACATAGCATGTGCGAGAAAGTAAAGAGGGTTACGACAAAAACTGGATGCACTTCGTGTACAACACGGACAATCTCTTTCGAAGTATCAAGGTTTCATACGGAAACTCATTTGTTACAAAGGGATTTCATTTTTTGAACTTATTTGAACTCCATATTTTTTCTGTGTTCAAAATGCACCATTCAAAGCCACATCAACCCTTTCTGACTTCATTTGTTATTTTTCATGCATTTACTGATTAGTTTGAGCTATAAGACCATGAAATTGAAAAGCATTTGAAATGAACTCTGAAAAGGTTCCAAGTTGGCATGGTATCATCATTTTCACCTACATAGAATGTGCGAGAAAGTAGAGAGAGTTACGGCAAAAACTGGATGCACTTCGTGTACAAAACGGACAATCTCTTTCAAAGTATCTCGGTTTCATGCGGAAACTCGTGTGTTACAAATGGATTTCATTTTTTTCGAACTTATTTGAACTCCTAGTTTTTCTTTGTTCAAAATGCACCATTCAAAGCCACATCATCAATTTACAACCATTTTTGACTTCATTTGTTATTTTTCATGCATTTACTGATTATTTTGAGCTATAAGACCATGAAATTGAAAAGCATTTGAAATGAACTCTGAAAAGGTTCCACGTTTGGATGGTATCATCATTTCACCCACATAGCATGTGCGAGAAAGTAGAGAGGGTTACGGCAAAAACTGGATGCACTTCGTGTACAAAACGGACAATCTCTTTCGAAGTATCAAGGTTTCATACGAAACTCGTCTGTTACAAAGGGATTTCATTTTTTGAACTTATTTGAACTCCATAGTTTTTCTGTGTTCAAAATGCACCATTCAAAGCCACATCATAAATTTACAACCCTTTCTGACATCATTTGTTATTTTTCATGCATTTACTGATTATTTTGAGCTATAAGACCATGAAATTGAAAAGCATTTGAAATGAACTCTGAAAAGGTTCCAAGTTGGCATGGTATCATCATTTCACCCACATAGCATGTGCGAGAAAGTAGAGAGGGTTACGGCAAAAACTGGATGCACTTCGTGTACAAAATGGACAATCTCTTTCGAAGTATCAAGGTTTCATACGGAAACTCGTCTGTTACAAAGGGATTTCATTTTTTGAACTTATTTGAACTCCATAGTTTTTCTGTCTTCAAAATGCACCATTCAAAGCCACATCATCAATTTACAACCCTTTCTGACTTCATTTGTTATTTTTCATGCATTTATTGATTATTTTGAGCTATAATACCATGAAATTGAAAAGCATTTGAAATGAACTCTTAAAAGGTTCCAAGTTGGCATGGTATCATCATTTTCACCTACATAGCATGTGCGAGAAAGTAGAGAGGGTTACGACAAAAACTATATGCACTTCGTGTACAAAACGGACAATCTCTTTCGAAGTTTCAGGGTTTCATACGGAAACTCGTCTGTTACAAATGGATTTCATTTTTTGAACTTATTTGAACTCCATAGTTTTTCTATGTTCAAAATGCACCATTCAAAGCCTCATCATCAATTTACAACCCTTTCTGACTTCATTTGTTATTTTTCATGCATTTACTGATTATTTTGAGTTATAAGACCATGAAATTGAAAAGCATTTGAAATGAACTCTAAAAAGGTTCCAAGTTGGCATAGTATCATCATTTCACCCACATAGCATGTGCGAGAAAGTAAAGAGGGTTACGACAAAAACTGGATGCACTTCGTGTACAACACGGACAATCTCTTTCGAAGTATCAAGGTTTCATACGGAAACTCATTTGTTACAAAGGGATTTCATTTTTTGAACTTATTTGAACTCCATATTTTTTTCTGTGTTCAAAATGCACCATTCAAAGCCACATCAACCCTTTCTGACTTCATTTGTTATTTTTCATGCATTTACTGATTAGTTTGAGCTATAAGACCATGAAATTGAAAAGCATTTGAAATGAACTCTGAAAAGGTTCCAAGTTGGCATGGTATCATCATTTTCACCTACATAGAATGTGCGAGAAAGTAGAGAGAGTTACGGCAAAAACTGGATGCACTTCGTGTACAAAACGGACAATCTCTTTCGAAGTATCTCGGTTTCGTGCGGAAACTCGTGTGTTACAAATGGATTTCATTTTTTTCGAACTTATTTGAACTCCTAGTTTTTCTTTGTTCAAAATGCACCATTCAAAGCCACATCATCAATTTACAACCATTTTTGACTTCATTTGTTATTTTTCATGCATTTACTGATTATTTTGAGCTATAAGACCATGAAATTGAAAAGCATTTGAAATGAACTCTGAAAAGGTTCCACGTTTGGATGGTATCATCATTTCACCCACATAGCATGTGCGAGAAAGTAGAGAGGGTTACGGCAAAAACTGGATGCACTTCGTGTACAAAACGGACAATCTCTTTCGAAGTATCAAGGTTTCGTACGGAAACTCGTCTGTTACAAAGGGATTTCATTTTTTTGAACTTATTTGAACTCCATAGTTTTTCTGTGTTCAAAATGCACCATTCAAAGCCACATCATCAATTTACAACCCTTTCTGACTACATTTGTTATTTTTCATGCATTTACTGATTATTTTGGGCTATAAGACCATGAAATTGAAAAAGATTTGAAATGAACTCTGAAAAGGTTCCAAGTTGGCACGGTGTCATCATTTCACCCACATAGCATGTGCGAGAAAGTAGTGAGGGTTACGGCAAAAACTGGATGCACTTCATGTACAAAACGGACAATCTCTTTCGAAGTTTCAGGGTTTCATACGGAAACTCGTCTGTTACAAATGGATTTCATTTTTGAACTTATTTGAACTCCATAGTTTTTCTATGTTCAATATGCACCATTCAAAGCCTCATCATAAATTTACAACCCTTTCTGACTTCATTTGTTATTTTTCATGCATTTACTGATTATTTTAAGCTATAAGACCATGAAATTGAAAAGCATTTGAAATGAACTCTGAAAAGGTTCCAAGTTGGCATGGTATCATCATTTCACCCACATAGCATGTGCGAGAAAGTAGAGAGGGTTACGACAAAAACTGGATGCACTTCGTGTACAAAACGGACAATCTCTTTCGAAGTATCAAGGTTTCGTACGGAAACTCGTCTGTTACAAAGGGATTTCATTTTTTGAACTTATTTGAACTCCATATTTTTTATGTGTTCAAAATGCACCATTCAAAGCCACATCATCAATTGTAGAGTGCGACGTTGTTTGTATGATTGAAACATAGTCTAAGAAGTAGCTATCAATCTTATATCTCTTCGACTGCATACACTTAAAGTCTGCTATTACACATTATATTCTTTTTGGAAATATACGTTGTAATTTTTACTGCTCTTCCCTGAATAGTTATAGATTAGGACAAAATTTTATAAAGAAATATTTGTATAAAATTGTCATTGTCATTTGATCTTACACCCAACGATATTTATATACTAGGTTATATTGGCGGATATCGTTTTAGGAAAGAAGAAAATGACGTCTAAAGTCATGGCCGCAACATATGTAATGAGTAGGAAGCCTGTTGAGGATAAGCACATTGTTTGGACGGTTGCCTAAACCAACCAAACAAGTACCGTTGGTCTTATCAGTACATCAGTACCTTGATTTTAGTATAGCACTTTAGGTTCAATTTTTTTGGGCGGGAAATTTTAGGTTGAATTTAACGAAATACGTTTACAAATATGTATCTACTTGATCATTAATGCTGGGTCCGGCCCCACTCTTTTCATGTTTGTACTTCCTATATTCACATAATTAAAAGACTAGAATATAAAACATGCTATTACATGTGTACCCAACAGCGTCGTCTGTACATTTTGTCTATGCATAAAAATACTTGTATCTATCCAGATTTACTTTATTTGGAAGGAAGAATCTTGTCACTAGAAATATTTTCTGCACAAAAATCTACAATTGAGCACCTGAGATTTAGATGCGCATTTATGGTCTGGTCATGTGAAGCATACGGTAATTAAGATGAATGACATTAGAGGGGGTATATTATCCTCTATGGCATATTATTATGGATGACATGCAAGTTATTACTTAATTATTACTATTAGTATATTGTTGCAATATTAATTGATCATGTAAAGATAGTTGCAACACATGACACTACATGCAACTGCATCTTGCTTAGAAGATCAATCCATAATATCACTGATTTCACATAACCAATGCTATCTATGTATTTCATGAAAAATAAACCAATGGAATACAGAAATATATGAACTGTGTAATGAAAAACCATGCAGATTTGCTCGCGGAGACCTTGCTAGGAACATCCGTGGGAAGTCACACTATCGTGTCACTTCAGTAGCGATGTGATTACCCATGTAGTGTTTGTTTGTCGGACCTAACAGTTAAGAACTTGCATCACTATCTTATTAGGCATTGTCTCCATGCTGATGTTCTAGCCTTGTTGATCTGGCATCCACGATGAAAATTCTTGCGCTAAGGGCATGCACAATGCATAGCCCCAGTGTGATGCCTCATACGCCATGTAGGATCGGATGTTAGAAAAAGTAGGTTTCGGATGAAGCAATGGGATCCTCTATAGGAGGCGGGTGATTAGGGAGAAAAAGTGTGGTCCGGTGCATAAAGCTGAAAACTTGAAGTGAAGAGTAGGGATGCATGATAGTGGGAGTCTATTTTCTATTATCTGATGAGGCTCACTTGTAGTAGCTTGCATTGGGGAAAAAATCAATGTAAATGCCTCTGGCTACTTTTTGTCATGAGGCATCTGTATCCATATGCCACCATTATACATGCGCTAATAGGTTGGACGGGGTGACGTTGGTGTGAGTGTTTTTTCTGTTGTTTTTTCGTTCTCACTTCTTGATGGATTGGTGCAGCAGAAAGTGACTTAGTCGTATGTGTTTTTTCATATTGGTCCATCTAATGTATGATCTTTGTTGATTATTTTTGTCTCATGGCCTTGTGTCTTTAGATTCATTTTATGATAGCTTACCAAATATGTCACATGGTCTTGGTTCTTTGTATCAATTTTAATATTATTATGTGGTGTGCATCTGCAGATGCACCGGCGGAAATGTTTAACCTTCTTTTCGGAAAAAAAATGTGAGCATGTCTGTAATAGTGGTCTACTTTATGTGAATCATGTAAATGTATGTTTTTTTGTCAACTTTCGTAAAACATGTAAATTAATGTCATTTGGATGCCAAGACAGAAAGTGTGTGTTCTTCCGGGAAATACTATTCATCACCTTGAATGTATCTCAGGAATGCGACCCCCCCTAACAGACTACAGGTGCGAGCTTAACCTCGTTCAGTATCAATAGTCCGTATTGCATAACGCAAGCACGATTGGTTCGTACCATGGAGTTTCTAAGGTGCTCTGGACCTCTGGTGTACTCTCAAGAGCGAGTGCATTTGGACATGTATTAGTTTTTAACTTTCCTTAGTTATAACTAATTACTAATATATGTACAAAACAATATTATTTTTAGCGGAGCATAACAATTTCTGTGCTGAAATATCATGGCAAGCCATATCTGTTTATCTGTATTTGGTTATATTTGTTCCATGTAGAGTGCAGGAATGACAGCCCTAATTTGCAACAGAAAGATCTAAATTAACTAATTAATGGAAATCTCTTATTTATATTGCATTTTATAAAGCATGAGTGATTGATTCGGTTCACTGAATCTATCACTCAAGCTTCACAAACCATACACTACAATATAGTAATATATATGTACAAACAATTCGGCTGGAGATAGCACTGGATGACCCCGGCCGTATTGAGCTACACACATGCAGACCAGCAAAAGCCACACGCACGCGCACGTAGTACCGTGGTATTTTGATCGCACACATATACAATACATACGTACGGTGGTAATATATATGACGGCCGGCCGTCCTGCGAGGTAGACGAAGACTACCTCGTGGTGTCTATATCTTACCCAGGGCAGACAGGCAAGCTTGGAAGGTCACGCGTCGCGGACCTCGAACACGTTGCGCGTCTTGACGACGACGTCGTACATGTGGACGAGCTTGAGGCGGGCGAAGTCTCGCGGGACGGAGATGAGGTGCACGGTGGAGCGCTGGTGGAACTGGAGCAGGCACGGGTCGTTGAGGTAGCGCTCCCACCCCAGCTCCCGCAGCCGCCGCTCCAGGACGTCGTACGTGGTCACCACCTCGCCGCTCGGCACATGGACCAGCACTTTGCCCGGCCGCGCCCCGCTCCCGCCGCTGCGGCCGGGCGCCTCGCTGTCCGCCCGCCTCACGATCCCGTCCTCGAATACCCACACGCCAGTCATGCTAGCTATTTCACTTGACTTGACTAGCTTGTAGGCTTTTGCTAACAGCTTGCAAGATGTATCGATTTCAGAGGTGATCGATCAACAATGGTGATTGATGGTGCAAAGAGGTGGGAAGAAGGTGCAGAGCTTATATAGAGGCGAAGGCTACCGGGATGACGTCGGAGGCCGGGCGCACTGCTTATTACGGAGTGGCTCCTGCATCGGCTAAGGTGGGTCCCGCCAGCTCAGCGGTGGTGTCCTTGGAATGGGGTGGTGTGGGCCCCCGGGAATCACGGCGCCTCCAACCATAGAAGTAGAACATAGTCGGAAGTTTCCAATCGAATACTGACAATCAACCGTTCGATCACAGAATAGATGGCCAGATCCGTTGTGTTCCTCTGGGCCACGGAAAAGCAAGATGGTCATCGAAGCCGTCTATAATAACGATGGAAAAGGGCTGAGATATACTCCCTCCGTTCGGAATTATTTGTCGCGAAAATGGATGTATCTAGATGTATTTTAGTTCTAGATACATTCTTTTCCGAGACAAGTAATTCCGAACGGAGGGAGTACCTTGTAATAACTATGTTTTTTTAATTAATAAATACAGTATAGACACAGACCCTCATAAACACATACATAGACTCGCCGCTATTAATACATGGACGCACATCATACGCTATGAGCAATTTCGAAAGACTAAGCTGACAAGTTTTGAGATTGACATCATAGGCATCTCGCTATCGACGAGAACGTCACCTCCACCTATAGCATCCAACCACAAGTCAGTTCTCATAATTATTTTATCTTTTGAAAAAGGGTATATATTTAATATCATGTCAATACCAAATACGCCAAGTCCATGCAACACCATGCATATTTAATGATATTAAAGAATGAAAGATACAAAACTACAGAAAAATTTAATACGTATCAACATTCCTAAGTTTAATCTAATATCGCTCTCGAGCATATAGATGATCCAGGAATAATGTTGAAGATTAAATGATTTCTTAACTGATGAGGACATCAATATCATTGTTATACCCACAACCCCTGCTGCTATACATACTGTACCAATTACTAAAGCTCGTGCACCTCAATTAAATTACTAGGTACTTTCTTTTCTTGGTCATGATTCTAATGTTCATGAGAATATGATGATGCCTAAATTGGATACATTTGTTTTGCTTACAAATGCAGGACCTAGCTTGGACAAGATGGATGAACATTGGAGTAAGAACAAGCATGGAGATGATGGCATGCGCAAGAGGAACAAGAACGGAGTTTCAAATGATGATTTCAGGACTTTGAAGCCACCCTAATGAGTGCATGAAGGCTTGGACGAAATATACAAGATGCCACATCAAAAATTTCGTCCAAAGGCTATAATAGGTGCTGCATCACCTTATTATTGGGCGAGACCCATGTAATTTTGAAATAGTTAAGCATAAGCTGTTTTAGAGTCCGTATGTGTGGGGAAACAAAGTTAGGGTTGGTTTCGGACCCCTCCTACAAGAGGTCACGAAATTCCCCCTACTCCATATATGCAATCCTTAGGGCGTCGTTTAGACTTCGTGTTTTGTTTAGATTAAATGTTTGCCATAGCTGCAACTTTGCGTACTTCGTTTGTGTTCAACAACCAGACCAAGATGTCACAGAATCCCACCTTGATCAATAAAGCTTTCATCTTATATTCGCAATATCCAGATTACAATCTTAATTTCTTGCTTGTTCTTCGTTTGCTTGCAGGAAATAGACCTTCATGGTCTGGTTGATCGTGCTCCGGCGTGGTCAATAACCTCTCGGAGTTGATTTAGCGATTGCTAACGCGCGACGTCCTCGCACGTTCGTAGTTGGATCGTCAAAGTCTACTCCTCTGAAACGATAATCACCTTCTCATCGAAAGGCCGGACACCTTTGCCTCTATCAAGTGGTATCAGATTTCCAGGTTGCTCGGTTAGATTTTCCAGTTTTTCATAGTTTAGATCGAGTTTGTTCTTCATACCTACAGTCCACGAAAAAGCCAAAAAATATTAGGGTTAGTTCATCATATCCGAACCAATCTTAGCCTTTGCATAATCTTATTAGGGTTTTTCTTTGTTGAATTTGCGGTTGCATCGTCGTGTCTAGTTGCTGGTCTTAACGTCTAGTCCTTAGAGTTTTGAGTTCTGTCACAGTTTGTCACGCTGCCGCCACACCATCTTCATCGTCGTTGCCATATCGTAGCACCGCTGCCATATCCTACCACCGCTGCCATATCCTACCACCATTGTCATATACCACCACCGCTGCCATATCCCACCACCATATATCAACCACCAATCCGAGTTCTTTCCATATTAGGTTTGCTTTCGAGATCCATCTATTTTCAGATTCGTGTTTCCTTTCCTGAGTGAGTTTCGAAAAAAAAGAGCACAGTACCATCTAGAGACCCCCAAGCAGTTTTTAGGCCAAAATTTTAGCAGGTGAAAATATTTTTCCTATCCTGTTTTTAGGCATTTCTGAGTCTCTTGAGACACGTGCCATCAGACTGATTTTTTATCGCACTTTTTGGTCGTCGCTACCCTGATTTCCAAAAAAAATAGTCAAAAAAATTAGTGCATATCCTGTTATTTTGACATGCGAAGAGTTTTGAGATACTCGCCATTACAGTGATTTTCGGCAAAAAAAGAGCGCAAAAAAAAAGAGCGACAAGAAAAAATTCCAGTGTGCTTTTCCCTTGTTTACGTGTCACGCCATGATTTTTATAGTGTTCTAGGCTCGCGTCTCTAGCACGGTCTAGCCTAGGACCAGCATAGTAATGTTGTTGAGCGTTTATTCAAGTTTGCATCTCTGAATTGATTATTGCTGACATTTTTGCTACCATATCATAAGCCTTTCCAGCTCCACATACGTCTACATCGTGCGTTTGACATCACCTGGCAATCGCACTGTGCAAGCTTTGAGAGTTTTGACTACAACGGTTGCCAATCACCATCAATTGCTGGGTAAGAACTAGTAAGAATTTAAGATTTGCTTGACGGATTTGTGACACTCCACCACCACCACTTTCTAGTAGTCTCTAGGATCATATTCTTATGTGTTTCTATTTCTGCTAACCATGGCAGGACCACAAGACGACGAGATTTACTGGGAGAACATGACAAAGAAGGAGCTTCATGATAAATTTCAGCAAATGTTGGGTTAACAGGTGGAAGACGTGATGGCCAGCTTTGGAAAGGCACTGGAGAGGATTGATGACACCAAGAAGACAATTGACACCAAGTTGGACGCCAAGTTTGATGAAGTAATGGTGCATCTACCACAACCACCAGCCGCCTCTACTGCACCGTTGCAACAACATCAACAACTACCGCCACGTCGCGATCCAGCAAGGCGAGCGCAGCATGTTCCTATTGAGCCATGCCAAACTTCTGGTACCGTTGATACTGTTGTTGATGTTTCTGTAGCTCCTACTGGTACTGCAGAGGAGGAGGACCATTACGAGGACGAGGCTGATCAAAATCAGAACTACGTGCAACCACCAGCACCACCAACACTAGGTCGTCCTCATGCATATAATCACAATGGTAGGGCTGGACCACCCCCTTTGTTACGAGATCAAGACCACATCCCTAAACTAAAATTGGATATCTCGCCATTCGAGGGTAGATACATTCCTGATATTTATGTTACTTGGGAGTTAGAAACTGAACAACGCTTTACATGCTTACAATATCCCGAGGATAGACGTGTTGCTGCTGCTGTTTGTGCTTTCACTAGTTTTGCACGTGTTTGGTGGTCTGAACATTGTAGATTATATCTTATTCCAGCTACTTGGGATGCTTATAAAACTGTTATGCTTACTTGTTGGGCTCCACCATATTATCAACGTGAATTACTTCAAAAATTGCAGCGCTTAAGACAAGGAAAAAATTATGTAGAAGAATATTATCAGGAATTAAAAACTAGCATGATTAGATGTGGTATTGTTAAGGATAATGAATTTATGCTTGCATGTTTTATGGGTGGATTAAATAGAGAGATTCAAATCATTCAAGAGTATAAGGAGTATAATAATATCACTCGTTTACTCCATCTTGCTTGCAAAGATGAATATGAAGTGCAGTATCAACAGGCATTGGCGCAAACTAATTTTTCTGCACGTCGATCTTCATCATGGACACCACATACATCCTCTACTTCCACACGTCATACTGCAGCACCGCTTACTTCAGCCGCCAATTCCAACCGAGATAAAAAAACAGGCACCACCACCACCATCTGCCAGGAGCACACCTTCTGGTCCTGCACATAGCTCTTCTTCATCGATGGCATCAATAGGGCAAACACATGAGGTTATATGCCGTCGTCGCAAGGGTGGAGGTCACTATGCGAGCACATGTCCATCTCCACATGTAATGATTGTTACTGAGGACGGTGGGTATGAGTCTGCTAGTGACTATGATGAGGAGACTTTGGCTCTTATTGCAAGTGAAGAGAACGGTGAAGATGATTCTGAACATGAGACGCAATACATGGCTGCTAAAGATGCTGACAGGTATGAGAGTTTAGTTGATCAATGTGTTTTGAGCGTGTAGGTAACACAAGCTGAGAAAAATCAGAGGCATAATTTTTTCCACACAAAGGGAGTTGTGAAGGAACGTTCTGTCCTCGTCATCATTGATGGAGGGAGTTGCAACAACTTGGCTAGCATGGAGATGGTGGGGAAGTTATCTCTCACCACAAGACCCCATCTGTATCCTAACTACATCCAATGGTTCAACAATAGCTGGAAGGTTAAGGTAACACGTACTATTCCTACGCATTTTATTATAGCTATATATGCTGATTATGTTGATTGTGATGTCGTACCCATGCAAGCATGTTCCTTATTACTTGCTAGATCTTCACACATGCCCCAGAGTTTGAACCTTGTTGGGTCTCGAATCTCGTCGCCTCATGGCTTGGCCTCATCGAGTTCACGCCGAGCAGGGTAAGGAGATGAACACAGAGATTTACCCAGGTTCGGGCCAGCTTGCAGTGTAAAACCCTACTCCTGCTTTGTGGTGGGATTGGCCTCGCAAGGAGGTTAAGGATGAACTAGTACAATGGGTGAGCTTTCCTCGCGAGGGCTCGGAGGGTCAGAATGAATCGATCCCTCTCTATGGTGGAGACTAACCTATATCCCTCTCCGCAGCAAAGTGTTTAGTAGCAAAGTGTTTAGGACAGCACTATTCTAATCCCAGGATTAGAATAGTTATTTGAATCACAGTAGCCTCTATATAGGGCCCGACAGGGCCCTCCCAAACTTCCCTGAACTGCCGGGCCGGCCCGAGACACGGGATCCCGAGGCTGCCCCTACAGGATCCACTTGATCCCCCGATCCCGATCCCGCGCCGACCAAACCCCCTCCTCGCCGCTCCTCCCGTCGATCCCCGACCTTCCCCCGTGGTTCGCCGCCGATCTTCGCCGGATCCGGTGACTCCCCCCTTCTCCAGCTCCGGGCCGACCGGATCCACCACCTCCCCTCCGTCTCCAGCTCCTGGTCGACCGGATCCGCCGCCACACCTCCATCCTACCTCACGGCCGACTGATAACCCACAAGTGTAGGGGATCGCAACATCTTTCGAGGGTAAAGTATTCAACCTAAATTTATTGATTCGACACAAGGGGAGCCAAAGAATATTCTTGAGTATTAGCAGTTGAGTTGTCAATTAAACCACACCTGGATAACTTAGTATCTGCAGCAAAGTGTTTAGTAGAAAAAGTAGTATGATAATAATAGTAACGGTAACAAAAGTAAAGATAAATGTTTTTGGATTTTTGTAGCAGTTGTAACAGTAGCAACGGAAAAGTAAATAAGCGAAGAACAATATGTGAAAAGCTCGTAGGCAATGGATCAGTGATGGATAATTATGCCGGATGCGATTCCTCATGTAATAGCTATAACATAGGGTGACACAGAACTAGCTCTAGTTCATCAATGTAATGTAGGCATGTATTCCGTAAATAGTCATACGTGCTTATGGAAAAGAACTTGTATGACATCTTTTGTCCTACCCTCCCGTGGCAGCGGGGTCCTAGCGGAAACTAAGGGATATTAAGGCCTCCTTTTAATAGAGAACCGGAACAAAGTATTAGCACATAGTGAATACATGAACTCCTCAAACTACGGCCATCACCGAGAAGTATCCCGATTATTGTCACTTCGGGGTTGTCGGATCATAACACATAATAGGTGACTATAGACTTACAAGATAGGATCAAGAACACACATATATTCATGAAAACATAATAGGTTCAGATCTGAAATCATGACACTCGGGCCCTAGTGACAAGCATTAAGCATAGCTAAGCCATAGCAACATCAATCTGAGAACATAGTGGATACTAGGGATCAAACCCCAACAAAATTAACTTGATTACATGGTAAATCTCATCCAACCCATCACCGTCCAGCAAGCCTACGATGGAATTACTCACGCACGGCGGTGAGCATCATGAAATTGGTGATGGAGGATGGTTGATGATGACGACGGCGACGAATACCCCTCTCCGGAGCCCTGAACGGAATCCAGATCAGCCCTCCCGAGAGAGATTAGGGCTTGGCGGCGTCTCCGCGTCGTAAAACGCGATGAAACTTTCTCTCTGATTTTTTTTCTCCCCGGACGTGAATATATGGAGTTGGAGTTGACGTCGGTGGAGGTCCAGTGGGCCCACTAGATAGGAGGCCGCGCCCTACAGGGGGGCCGCGCCCCCTGTCTCGTGGACAGGCCCTGGGGCCCCTGGCATTAATTCTTTTGCCAAAAATTCTTATTAATTCCAAAAAGTGCCTCCGTGGATTTCCAGGACATTCCGAGAACTTTTCTTTTCTACACATAAAACAACATCATGGTAGTTCTGCTGAAAACAGCGTCAGTCCGGGTTAGTTTCATTCAAATCATGTAAGTTAGAGTCCAAAACAAGGGCAAAAGTATTTGGAAAAGTAGATACGTTGGAGACGTATCAACTCCCCCAAGCTTAAACCTTTGCTTGTCCTCAAGCAATTCAGTTGATAAACTGAAAGTGATAAAGAAAAACTTTTACGAACTCTGTTTGCTCTTGTTATTGTAACATGAAAAGCCAGCATTCAAGTTTCAGAAAATATTATGAACTAACCATACTCACAATAACACATAGGTCTCACAATTACTCATATCAATAACATAATCAGCTAGTGAGCCATATTAATAAAACTCAGATGACAACACTTTCTCAAAATAATTATAACATGATATAGCAAAATGGTATCTCGCTAGCCCTTTCTGAGACCGCAAAACATAAATGCAGAGCACCTTTAAAGATCAAGAACTGACTAAACATTGTAATTCATGGTAAAAGAGATCCAGTCAAGTCATACCCAATATAAACCAATAATAATGAATGCAAATGACAGTGTGCTCTCCAGCGGGTGCTTTAATAAGAAGGGTGATGATTCAACATAAAAGTAAATAGATAGGCCCTTCGCAGAGGGAAGCAGGGATTTGTAGAGGTGCCAGAGCTCGATTTTAAAATAGAGGTTGAATAACATTTTGAGCGGCATACTTTTGCTGTCAACGCAACAACTATGAGATGGCTGTATCTTCCATACTACATGCATTATAGGAAGTTCCCAAACAGAATGGTAAAGGTTTATACTCCCCCAACCACCAACAAGCATCAATCCATGGCTTGCTTGAAAAAACGAGTGCCTCCAACATACAACAGCCCTGGGGGAGTTTTGTTTAATTATTTTGATTTGCTTTGATCTTTTTGGATCATGGGACTGGGCATCCCGGTTACCGGCCCTTTCTCATGAATGAGGAGCGGAGTCCACTCCTCTTGAGAATAACCCACCTAGCATGGAAGATATAGGTAGCCCTAGTTGTAACATGAGCTGCTCGAGCATACAAAACAGAATTTCATTTGAAGGTTTGGAGTTTGGCACATACAAATTTACTTGGAATGGCAGGTAAATACCGCATATAGGAAGGTAAAGTGGACTCATATGGAACAACTTTGGGGTTTAAGGAGTTTGGATGCACAAGCAGTATTCCCGCTTAGTACAGGTGAAGGCTAGCAAAAGACTGGGAAGCGACCAACTGAGAGAGCGACCACAGTCATAAACATGCATTAAAATTAATTCACACCGAATACAAGCATGAGTAGGATATAATCCACCATGAACATAAATATTGTGAAGGCTATGTTGATTTGATTCAACTACATGCGTGAACATGTGCCAAGTCGAGTCACTCAATTCATTCAAAGGAGGATACCATCCCATCATATCACATCATAATCATTCTAATAGCATGTTGGCACGCAAGGTAAACCATTATAACTCATAGCTAATCAAGCATGGCACAAGCAACTATAATCTCTGAATGTCATTGCAAATATGTTTACTTCATGATAGCTAACTCAGGAACGATGAACTCATCATATTTACAAAAACAAGAGAGGTCGAGTTCATACCAGCTTTTCTCATCCCAATAAGTCCATCATATATCGTCATTATTGCCTTTCACTTTCACGACCGAACGATGTGTATAATAATAAGAGTGCACGTGCATTGGACTAAGCTGGAATCTGCAAGCATTCAACTCAAGAGAGAAGACAAGGTAATATGGGCTCTAAGTTAAATAAACAATCATGCATATGAGAGCCACTAAGCATTTCCAATATGGTCTTCTCGACCCCCAAAGGAAAGAAAATAAAATAAAACTATTTACACGGGAAAGCTCCCAACAAGTAAAAGAAGAACGAGAAATCTTTTTGGGTTTTCATTTTAATTTCTACTACAAGCATGGAAATTAAACTAACTAATTTTTTTGGTTTTTCTCAAGGTTTAACAAACACACAAGAAGAAAACTAGAAAAATAAATTTAAACTAACATGGATAATAGAATGAAAGAGTATGAGCACCGACGACTAGTGTGTGAACATGAATTAAAGTCGGTGAGAAATACGTACTCCCCCAAGCTTAGGCTTTTGGCCTAAGTTGGTCTAGTACCAAGGACCACCACTACTCTCCCCGGTATAATGGGAGGTGTAATCAGGATATCACTGGCTGGTCATCTCCGGATCCCACTGGACAGATGATGCACGATAAGGGTCCAGCTCAGGTTCCGGCTCAGGTTCAGGTTCTGGAGTAAAAGCTTGAGCTCGATGATTGTTCACCGCTTTCGGCATGACAAGACGATTTTCTGCGAGCAAATCAAACAACAGAGGCGTAGGCAAAATAATAATCTCAATGTGTTTCTTATTAAATCTAAGTTTATACAAGAGCATCTTCTCTTCATTGTCAACAATAAACTTGTGTGCTACCATGCTCTTGTAATCTAAAATGTGAGGGGGCAATTTTATCTCATCCTCCTCATGGTGCCTAATTGGTATCTGAAAATGTTTAGCAAGACGTGAAGCATAGATACCTCCAAATATGGGGCCTTTTGTACGATTCAGGGCTAGCCGCTTAGCAACGACGACACCCATACTAAAAGTATTGTCTCCAAGAAAAGCATGTTGCAGAATGATAATATCAGGAACGCTCAGATTTCCGCTATTTCCACGACCAATCAAGCATCTACTAGCAAATATGGAAAAGTAGCATAAAACAGGAAAGTGTATGCTAGAGACTTTTGCCTCAGAGCCCTTCTTTGGCTCTTCTACAGCAATAGTTTTAACGAAGCCACCCACATCTTCACGATGGGGTTCCTCTAATTCTCCCTCATAAGGTATCCTACATATCGCACAAAAATGACGTAAAGACATTTCTTTGAATTCATCATATAAATGAAATGATACTGCAGGCGGTGACTTCTTAGGATAATAATAAAAGTTTTGCACGAAAGTATTGGTAAGTAAGAGATACTGATCGATTCGGTCATTGATGAAACCGGTGAGGCCTGCAGTCTCGATTAAAGCATAAAAGTCTTCATGAATTCCAGCTTCTTTCAAGAAATCCTCGCATGGCCATTCACACGACCGTACTTCCGCTAAGCGAGGAAGATTATACTTGGCTTTTTCCTTCTCTTTGTCTTGTTTTTCCTTAGAGCTTTGGCTAGAAGAGCCCCTCAAAAGTTTCCTTAACATTTTCTGAAAATTTCTGAAATTTTAGTAACTTCAAAATAAAAGTGAATAAAACTAAACAAGATTGATAGCAACTACTCCTACAAGTGCCTAGAGCCTATATCATGCATTGGAATTGCTTGGGACCTCAAAAATTTAACATGCAAGCTCAAGAACATGGTCACCTATGCAGCAAAAATTTGCAATGAATAAATCACTAGAACAAAAACTAATTGGACCAATGGAGGAGTCACATACCAAGCAACAATCTCCCAAAGAAGTTTTGTGAATGGAGCTTTGAGCTAAAAGATCGAAAATCGCAGCAAAACGAGATAGAACTCGTGCTTGAGCTGGATGGGGATTTTTCTGGGTAGAGGATGAAGTGTGTGGGTGCTGGCATAAGTGGAGGGGAGCCACCAGGGGCCCACGAGATAGGGGGCGCGCCCTATAGGGGGGGCGCGCCCTCCTCTCTCGTGGCCTGGTGCTTGCCCCTCCTACAATGTTTTCAGTGCCTAAAATCCTCAAATATTCCAGAAAAAATCATACTAAATTTGCAGGGCATTTGGAGCACTTTTATTTTTGGACTATTTTTTTAATGCACGGATAATTCAGAAAACAGATAGATAATACTATTTTTGCTTTATTTATTCTAAATAACAGAAAGTAAAGAGAGGGTACAGAAGGTTGTGCCTTCTAGTTTCATCCATCTCGTGATCATGAAAATGAATCCACTAACAAGGTTGATCAAGTCTTGTTAACAAACTCATTCCGAATGACACGGAACCGGAGAAATTTCGAATAACACTAAGTTACCTCAATGGGGATATGAAAATCCCCAACAACAAGAATATCATACTTTTTCTTGACAGTAGGGAGAGGAAATTCAAAACCTCCAATAATAATAGTTGAAACTTGTCCAATAGAATTGATGCTATGAACTTGAGATTGTTTCCTCGGAAAATGTACCATATGCTCATTACCATTAACATGAAAAGTGACATTGCCTTTGTTGCAATCAATAACTGCCCCTGCAGTATTAAGAAAAGGTCTACCAAGGATAATAGACATACTATCGTCCTTGGGAATATCAAGAATAACAAAGTCCGTTAAGATAGTGACATTTGCAACCACAACAGGCACATCCTCACAAATACCGACAGGTATAGCAATTGATTTATCAGCCATTTGCAAAGATATTTCAGTAGGTGTCAACTTATTCAATTCAAGTCTACGATATAAAGGGAGAGGCATAACGCTAACACCGGCTCCAAGATCACATAAAGAAGTTCTAACATAATTTATTTTAATGGAGCATGGTATAGTTGGTACACCCGGATCTCCAAGTTTCTTTGGTATTCCACCCTTAAAAGTGTAATTAGCAAGCATGGTGGATATTTCAGCTTCCGGTATCTTTCTTTTATTTGTGATGATATCCTTCATATATTTAGCATAATGATTTACTTTCAGCATATCAGTTAAGCGCATACGTAAGAAAATAGGTCTAATCATTTCAGCAAAGCGCTCAAAATCCTCATCATCCTTTGACTTGGATGGTTTAGGAGGAAAGGGCATGGGTTTCTGAACCCATGGTTCTCTTTCTTTACCGTGCTTCCTAGCAACAAAATCTCTCTTATCATAACGTTGATTCTTTGATTGTGGATTATCAAGATCAACAGCAGGTTCAATCTCTACATCGTTGTCTTTGCTAGGTTGAGCATCAACATGAACATTATCATTAACATTATCACTAGGTTCATGTTCATCACCTGATTGAGTTTCAGCATCAGAGATAGAAATATCATTGGGATTCTCAGGTGTGTCTACAGTAGGTTCACTAGAAGCATGCAAAGTCCTATCATTTTTCTTTTTCTTCTTTTTAGAAGAACTAGGTGCCTCTAAATTATTTCTCTGAGAATCTTGCTCGATTCTCTTAGGGTGGCCTTCAGGATACAAAGGTTCATGAGTGATTCTACCAGTTCTAGTAGCCACTCTAACAGCAAAATCATTTTTATTATTTAGCTCATCAAGCAAGTCATTTTGAGCTTTAAGTACTTGCTCAGCCTAAGTAGCAAGCATAGAAGCATACTTGCTAACATCGTGAAGTTCATCTTTAACTCTAGCTATATTATCGCCTACGCGTCCTATCTCGAAAGCATTATTCTTTAACTCTCTACCAACATAAGCATTAAAACTTTCTTGTCTAGCCATAAAGTCATCAAATTCATCTAATCATGGGCTATGAAATTTAGTAGAGGGTATTTCAACTTTATCATATCTATAGAGAGAATTTACCTTTACTACCTGTGTCGGGTTAGCAAGGCAATGTGGTTCTTTAGGCGGTATATTAAGACCATGTATTTCTTCAATAGGTGGTAAATTCTTAACATCTCTAGCTTTAATACCATTTCTTTCATTGATTTCTTTGCCTCTTGCATATCTTCAGGACTGAGAAATAAAACACCTCCCTTCTTTCGAGTGGGTTTAGGAATAGGCTCAGGAGTTAGCTCAATTGGTTTAGGAACTACTTCAGGAACTGGCTCGGGGAGAGTCCAATTATTTTCATTAGTCAACATATTATTCAATAGTATTTCAGCTTCGTCGACTGTTCTTTCCCTGAAAACACAACCAGCACAACTATCCAAGTAGTCCTTGGAAGCATCGGTTAATCCATTATAAAAGATATCAAGTATTTCATTTTTCTTAAGAGGATGATCAGGCAAAGCATTAAGTAACTGGAGAAGCCTCCCCCAAGCTTGTGGGAGACTCTCTTCTTTGATTTGCACAAAATTATATATTTCCCCCAAAGCAGCTTGTTTCTTATGAGCGGGAAATATTTAGCAGAGAAGTAATAAATCATATCCTGGGGACTACGCACACAACCAGGAGCAAGAGAATTATACCAAGTCTTAGCATCACCCTTTAATGAGGACGGAAATATCTTAAGGATATATAAATAGCGAGACTTCTCATCATTAGTAAACAGGGTGGCTATATCATTCAACTTGGTAAGATGTGCCACAACAGTTTCAGCTTCAAGGCCATAAAAAGGATCAGATTCAACTAAAGTAATAATCTCAGGATCAACAGAGAATTCATAATCCTTATCAGTAACACAGATAGGTGAAGTAGCAAAAGCAGGATCGGGTTTCATTCTAGCATTAACAGACTGCTGCTTCCATTTAGCTAATAATTTCTTAAGATCATTTCTATCATTGCAAGCAAAAATTTCCCTAACAGCTTCTTCATTCATAACATAACCCTTAGGAACAACAGCTAATACATAATCATTGGGGGAACCTTCATCATCACTATCATTAATAATAGGTTCTTCAATATTTTCATTCCCCCTAACTCTAGCAAGTTGTTCGTCTAGAAATTCACCTAATGGCAAAGTAGTATCACGCACAGAAGTAGTTTCATCATGCATAGCAGAAGTGGCATCATCAATAACATGCGACATATCAGAATTCATAGCAGTAGCAGGTTTAGGTGTCGCAAGCCTACTAATAACGGAAAGAGAATCTGGTGCAGAGCTAGATGGCAGTTCCTTACCTCCCCTCGTAGTTGAGGGCAAAATCTTGGTTTTAGGGTCTTTCAAGTTCTTCATAGTGATCAACAGATATAAATCCCAAGTGACTCAGAGAATAGAGCTATGCTCCCCGGCAAAGGCGCCAGAAATTTGTCTTGATAACCCACAAGTGTAGGGGATCGCAACAGCTTTCGAGGGTAAAGTATTCAACCCAAATTTATTGATTCAACACAAGGGGAGCCAAAGAATATTCTTGAGTATTAGCAGTTGAGTTGTCAATTCAACCACACCTGGATAACTTAGTATCTGCAGCAAAGTGTTTAGTAGCAAAAGTAGTATGATAATAATAGTAACGGTAACAAAAGTAAAGATAAATGTTTTTGGGTTTTTGTAGTAGTTGTAACAGTAGCAACGGAAAAGTAAATAAGCGAAGAACAATATGTGAAAAGCTCATAGGCAATGGATCAGTGATGGATAATTATGCCGGATGCGATTCCTCATGTAATAGCTATAACATAGGGTGACACAGAACTAGCTCCAGTTCATCAATGTAATGTAGGCATCTATTCCGTAAATAGTCATACGTGCTTATGGAAAAGAACTTGTATGACATCTTTTGTCCTACCCTCCCGTGGCAGCGGGGTCCTAGCGGCAACTAAGGGATATTAAGGCCTCCTTTTAATGGAGAATCGGAACAAAGCATTAGCACCTAGTGAATACATGAACTCCTCAAACTATGGTCATCACCGAGAAGTATCCCGATTATTGTCACTTCGGGGTTGTCGGATCATAACACATAATAGGTGACTATAGACTTGCAAGATAGGATCAAGAACACACATATATTCATGAAAACATAATAGGTTCAGATCTGAAATCATGGCACTCGGACCCTAGTGACAAGCATTAAGCATAGCAAAGTCATAGCAACATCAATCTTAGAACATAGTGGATACTAAGGATCAAACCCCAAAAAAACTAACTTGATTACATGGTAAATCTCATCCAACCCATCACCGTCCAGCAAGCCTATGATGGAATTACTCATGCACGGCGGTGAGCATCATGAAATTGGTGATGGAGGATGGTTGATGATGACGACGGCGATGAATCCCCCTCTCCGGAGCCCCGAACGGACTCCAGATCAGCCCTCCCGAGAGATTAGGGCTTGGCTGCGGCTCCGTGTCATAAAACGCAATGAAACTTTCTCTCTGATTTTTTTCTCCCCGAATGTGAATATATGGAGTTGGAGTTGACGTCGGTGGAGGTCCAGGGGGCCCACGAGATAGGAGGTCGCGCCCTACAGGGGGGGCTACAGCAGACGCCTGCGCGAGGGAGCCCGCGTCGCCTGGATGTGGTGAACCGCCATGGACTTTCGGAAGCCTCATCCTCCTTCCATCCTCACCGCCCGACGCCTTCGCAGAGCTGATGACAGCCCTGACGCAAGCTGCGGCGAGCGGATCAACTCCGCGGCGGAGGCGACATCGGCGGCGCCTTAAAATCTAGCAACGGTAGATGAACTTCCTCCCACTTCTTGCCTTCTTCTTCAATCTTTCCTTGCCTTACATTCTTTGTTCATGCAGATGAACTTTGCGCCCTCTACAAGACATGGATTGCCATCGAATTCCTCTCCTAGCTCCCCGATGAATTGCTCTCAAGGTGGCCTATCTACTGCTGGAAAAAGGTTGGCCGAACTTCTAGCCAAGGTATGGTTGAACTTCCTTCTGTCTGTTATTTTCTGACAGCCATGTGAAGTTCTGGTAGTGTGAAAAGCCATGTGAAGTTCTGGTAGTGTGTGAGCCTTGGTCTAGGCTACAAAACAGTAGAAAATCTGCCTGCATTCACATGTGAAAAGCCATGTGAAGTTCAACTATTAAGTGAGCCTCAGTCCAGGCTACAAAACAGAAGAACCCCTGCCTGCATCCACATGTGAAAAGCCATGTGAAGTTCAACTACTAAGTGTTCTAGAGTTCAAGTTGATATGTACCTGGTTGTGTGAAAAAATAAAAGAGAAAAGAAAATGAACATGTGATGACATGAAGGTCACGTTGGTATGCACTAGTGGTTCAAGCATTCAAACTCATGAAGGTTCAGTCTTTTTTTAACTGTAGATAGTATTTCCCCTTTGCAAACAAGAAGTTCAGGGTGTCGATAGTGCTCAGTTCAGGTACATACAAGTAATCAAATAGTGTAGAATTAACAGAATATGAGTTTCATTCTGTGAAGTGTGCTCAGTTTAGGTACAGAAGTATTGGCAGATGCTCAGCTCGGTACAGAGTGTGATGCCTGTCCTAGGGAAAAAATATGTACATGAACACCACTTTTATATGCGAAGTTCAGGCTGTGAATAATGCTCAGTTCAGTTACAAAGTTGTAGGCAGATATAACTTGTGTGCTAATAAACATTTTTCCTTTTATGTCAGCAAGACGAGAGACGCATGAAGAAGCTTAGAAGTTCCCAACAGCAAATACACAATTCTAAGCCTGTACGCGTTGCACCACCCCCTCAATGGGTCACACCACCTTCTCCATACCAAAATTGGATGACACCCAAAACGCAATAAGACAATTTTGCGCCTCCACCTAATTGGGTGATGCAGGAAATCCCATGCGGATTCTTTGTATCCACCAGCAGACTCCCAAGCACGCCGATGGAGGAGGGGGTTAGCT
This sequence comes from Triticum timopheevii, assembly GCA_963921465.1. Taxonomy (NCBI): domain Eukaryota; kingdom Viridiplantae; phylum Streptophyta; class Magnoliopsida; order Poales; family Poaceae; genus Triticum; species Triticum timopheevii. Next base: position 356,598,845 of record OY997264.1, read on the forward strand.
CAAGTCCTGCGTGTAACTCTGGAGGTTCCTGGTGTGCCTCGTCAATTCCAAAGGGAAGCAAGTAAACCGGATCCCATGACAAATCCAACAGGAACACACACACGGAGAAGGGTGCTCTACACACTAACACCGTTGGATGATGCTGCTGCTGCTACAACTCAGAATTGTACGGGACATAAGGTAGATGGATTTGTTCACAAAACAAGAGCGCAAACAAAAACCAGGATTGCAATGCCTCCACAACCACCTCAAGCAAAAAGGACGCAAACAAGAGAGAGACCATCTTCATCCCTCCTTCCTCCTCGTGATCCACTCCTGCATCCTCCTATGATAACTCCGCCGTGCCCCATCCCAGAGGGCCAGCAGCAGACTCCAGTGGACTGGTGATCATACACGCACGTAAGTGAAACAAAATTTAGGTATTTATATACGCATCATGTATTATCTGCAAATTTACACTCCCTCCAGGATAACAAGATCATAAACTGCATTTTAACGTGTCGTTTGCATTATTTTTTCTTTTTCTGCAGATGCCAGATCTCCCGGATTATCTAATACCAAGACTAAAAATGCCATTCTAGAATGTAGAGAAAGCAAGGGAATTTTATAACAGATACGCTAGACACGCAGGTTTTGGAATCAGGAAGACGGGAGGGAATGACAATCACAAGTATTTTGTTTGCATGTTCCAAGGGAAACACACAACTTCTATTTCAGAGGCTAACAGGAAACAAAACAAAACATCGCAGAGAACAGGCTACAATGGAAGAATGAGGGTGAAAGTGCAGGAGGATGACACATGTGTGGTAGTGGACATTGAGTACAATCATAATCACCACCTCATGCAATCGGATGACATGCTGGTATTCTTGCACTCACACAAGAATTATGACCCCACTATTCTCGAGTACGTAAAGCTCCTGCAATACCATGATGTCAAGCATACAACAATCCATGCTATCTGAAAATGAAGATGGAAGCTAGTTCCTAAGCATGACCGGACAAGACCTACTAAACCAGTAAGTATTCAAAAATGCACATACTGCAATGTACATAGCATCCTAAATCACAACCCTTTGCTAGCAAAGATAACAAAATGCATGTTTGCATATAATTTGCAGGAAAGAAATGAATGCAAGGAAAGATGATTTGGATGATGTATTGAAACTTGTATCTTTCTTTAAAGACATGAAGGCAATCAATGATGAGTTTTTCTATGACATACAAGTAGACAGCAACAAAACAGATAAAAACATTTTCTGGTTCAATCCAAGCTGTCGAGGAGCATATCAAGACTTTGGCGATTGCGTCACATTCGACACAACTTACAAGACCATCAGATTTCATATGCCTCTGGGAGTGTTTGTTGGAACAAACCGTCACTTGAGTCAACGATATTTGCTATTGCCCTGATTAGAGACGAAGATGCAAAGTCATTCAAGTGGCTGTTCAATACATTTGTACGGCGCGTCAACAACAAACATCCAACTTGCATTCTAACAGGTAAGTTCAAAAAAAAAACTCTACAAGTTTCATCAATTATTTAGTCTATGGGTTTGTATCTGGGCACACTGGTTTTATCTAAAAATAATATAAAGCAAGGAGTTCAACCACTATTAGCACAGAAGTCCAACAAAACAGTATAAGAAGCAAAATAATATGTCACATGTTTAGGAAAAATATAGTTCTGGATGTGAAGTTCAAATACAGGAACCACAGAAGTTCAAGGACACCGCTGTAAGAGAAAACACATGAAACATGTTCAGGAAAAATATAGTTATGTATGTGAAGTTCAAGCACTAGTACCACAGAAGTTCAACAACACTCCTGTAAGAAAAAATATATGTCACATTATTAGTTAGTCCTACTTCTACCTGTGAAGTTCACCATCAGTAGAAAGAAGCAAGTTCCATTTTTTTAATTCATGCAGACCAGTGCCCGTCGATGGTGAAAGCTATACCACAATCATTCCCAAACACCGTCCACAAGCTATGCCGATGGCACATCCTGAAGAAGTTCAAGGAATACCTCGCGTTGATGTACAAAGAGTATGACACATTCAAACAGGAGTTCAGAGCGATCTTAAACTGGCCGCTAATGCCTACAGAGTTTGAAACTGCATGGGCTACACTCGTGCAGAAGTTCAACCTGCAGAATGACCAGAAGATGATGCAGCTCTGGAATGATGGGAAGATGTGGATTTCAGCATATTACAAGAATATTTTATGTGCTAGAATGACTTCCACACAACGAAGCGAGATCATGAATCACGTTGTTAAGAGAGGGTTTGTCAAGGGGACCCAGAACCTACACAAGTTTGCTAGGCGGGTAAATGCCTGCATACAAACTCGGATGCAGAAGGAGAACGAGAAAACAATGACTAGCATGGTATTAAAGACAAAAAACACCCCCATCTTATTGCGACTTGCTTCAACATGTGCATACTGTATTTAAAAAATGACTCTGCTTGGACTAATATCTTATTTCTTGACATGTGTGCAGACCAATCCTGTGACAAAAACAACTTACAGCTACGAGGAGGACATGGCTATCAAGTACACGAGAGCCATGTACACCGAGATGAGGACTAGGATGAGAAAAGCGACGCTATTTCACGCAAAGCCTACAACAGAGCCCACTAAGTACCTTGTGTACTACCACAACAAGGCTGGCCATGATGATGAAGAAAGATTTGCCTGGTCAAAGCATGAATTCCAGGTTGTAGCTGACCCTGATAATGAAATATACGAGTGTGAATGCAAGCTATGGACACACACATGTGAGCGGAAAAACAAACTCATTAAATACCTAAACTAGTTGTATCATATCAAATAGATGAAACTCATTGTTGGCTCACAAACTATGTATTCTGCATTCATCACAAAATTGCGGGCCTGTTCTGCCTTCACATCATGAACATACTAGACTACCTGAAGCCTGACAAATTTCCAGACAAGTATATCCTCAAACGGTACACAAAGACTGCAAAATCACAACTAACATTTGATACAAGGGACTACAACACAACTGCATCGGATGGCAGCTCAAGACTATCGAAGCAAGACATCTTGTTGCAGCTAAATTTGATGGTTAACAAGAGAGCGATGAGATGTGACCAGCAATATGACAGAGCCTTCTATGTTCTCAAGAGGTTAGTGGAAGAGCTTGATGGAATACATTCAGCAAATCGAGCGGATGCTGACCAAAGGATGGCTGAAGAGGATACTGAAATTGAAGATGACCTTCATTATTATGCAGCTGAAATGCTCCAGGCCGCTGCGCAAGCCAACCAATCCAAGCAGGGTGTTGACCAATTAATGCAGCTGCGGTAGCAAGAGTCGATGAAACTGCCGCTGTACTCTGAAAAAAAGGGTAGGAAGAAAATTCTGCAACAAAGAAAAGTGAGAGAGCTCAAATAAAGGCACAACCTGCAGGAAGAGTCGTCGTGCTCGATGGGAACGGACTGCCACTTGGACACATGCAATGTAGTGTGTGCAAAAAGGTTGCAGGACACAACAAGCTCACCAGTCCAACAATCTTAGAAAGAAACGATATAGAGGAGGTCAAGCAACCCAAAGTTCAAAAACAGCAGCCCAAAGTTATAGAACAAAACAAGGGACCACACCCACAGAAAGCAAGCAGCAGACTTTGTAGCATATGCAAGAAGTATGAACCACATAATGCAAGAACATGCCTGAAGCGCGCTGATGCTAAAAAGACAAGCAAAAGGCCAGAGAAGAAACAGAAAGCAAAACCTAGAGCCAGCAACAAGAAAGTGGTGGAAGATGAAGAGGAATACGAAGATGAAGACACCATGGAAGAAGAGGAAGACGAAGAGGAAGAGGAAGAGGACGATGAAGAGGAAGAGGACGACGAAGAGGAAGTGGAAGAGGAAGATGAAGAGGGAAAGGTAGAGGTACATGTCAAGCAAAAACAACTACAACCAAAGCCTAGGAGGAGCGCAAGGCCGATGAGCAATTAGACTAGGTCAATCAAACAAAGCAAACTTATGTTGTGTCAATGTGCAGAATGTTATTCCACTTTTGAAACAGTATTTTAGGGAGAAGAAGCTTACTTGAACTTCTATTGTTGAACTTTCAAAGAAATTATACAGTAGAAGTTCAAGTAAGCTTACTGCAGAAGTCCTGGTATAGTATGACAGGAGGTGTTGGTGATGTATTGGATGAAAGAGCAAGCAGTAATAAAATGAAAAAATACATTGTGAAGTTGAACTAATATTTTTGTAGAAGTCCTGGTATATTATGAGAGGAAGTGTTGTGTTGGTGATGTATTTAATAAATGTGCAAGATGGAATACAAATGAAAAAATATACACTATGAAGTTCAAGTGCTTACAGTGGAAGTTCTGGTATATTATGATAAGATGTGCTGGTGTTGTAATCCATAAGAAATTCAGGCCAGCAGGAATAATTATACAGTCTGAAGTTCAGGTTAGCTTGCAGAAGAAGTTCTGGTATATATATTGATGTAGGAAAAAATATGCTTACAAAAAAAGTATTGCCGTATAAACTAAGGTTAGCAAGCCTAAGACAACGCATTCAGGAGTGAAGTTTCTGTTTGGATACGTGCAGAAGTTCATGTTGAATGCCGACAAAAAGATAAAGAAACATAAAGGAGTGTATGACAATATTTTTGCACGAAGTTATAGTTGAAAACCATTTGCAGTTGAAAAATCACAAAAAAGCACATATATATTCTCTTCAAAAGGCTACATATTGGTTGAATTGAAAAATAAAAATACATTGCACAACACATTAAATCCTCTCCCATCTGAAACCAGCAGTCTAGTGAGGTCTCAAGCATCAGTTCAAGTCAAAGATCATATGTTCGGGCCCAAAATTAAACAACACAAAAAATCAGTAGTTCAACCATAGCCCAGAGAGAAGTTCAAGTACATATGTCGTGGAAAAAACACACAACACATGGATACTGAAAAATGATGCAGTACATTGAAATTCACAAAGCCAAATCATTCTTCACACCAGATACATTTGTCCTCAATATCATAAATAATAGTTCTGCAGCTATAGATACACAAATTACTACACCATTCTTACAATCAAATCTTTACCGAATCATTCCAATCATTATCAAACCTAAATCTTCTTTACGAAATCAAATCTACACTGAAACTAATGCTTCGAATTCACGGGCTCAAGGACTGGATCTCTTTAGGAAGCTCTGTACGCAAGACTTCATTCTTGTCACTAAAGATTAGAGTGTGCATGAACTCGGCCTTCCAGTCATCTGCAGCAGCCTGCAAACAAGAAATGAAATGATGGTTTAGTAAAGGATAACTAAAACCACAGCAGGAGCATCTCAGCAAAAACACATAACAAAAATGAAAAGGATGATGAGACAAAACATACCTCCACATCACTGAAATCATCAACAAGCTCATCGCCATCATATGTAGAGCAGAACTTCACGGGAAAGAAAACCACAATCATTATTCACTTGCTTTGGAACATCGATAAAGGTCGGCCTCTTTGCAATAGTCACCCAGTTAGGATGCTTGCTCGCTTTGTATGCAGCCTTGCCGTACACCTCCTTGAGCAACCCAACAAATCTCTTGATCTGCAAGAAATGAAAAATAAGATGAAATCAGAAACATGTTAACCAAAAATAGTTAAGTTCAGGTACATAAGAGCGGCACTTGCATAAGATCCAGCTAAACAAATACCAGAAGTTCAACTGTAAAATGATGGACAGTTCAAGCAGTATTACCAAAGCAGAGGCAGAAAGATATTTTGTCAATGGAAGGCATAATAAACTTTGTGTCAAACAAGAAAATATGAAAGGAGGTTTAGGCTAAGAAACACTCGCGATATTTTGGCAGTCTCCATGGAAAGATGTTCGTGACATTCCCTTATTACTGTAAGGAAGTGAATCAAGGATGTCAATGCTCCCACGATATCTATTCAGCACATACACACTGTAGTGCCCTAATGTGTCAATTGGCTTGAATTATCAAAAAAAACCTGCAAAGAATGAAAGAAATTGTGAACACAAACTATAAAGCATAGGTATTTAACAACCGGGATGAACACAAACTTCTTGACAAACTCAGCAAAAGGATGTACATAAAATTAAAAAAAGGAAAGAGTTATGAAGACCTAACCAGCTTTGCGTTAAGAAGGTCTTCTCCCTTGCGAACAAACATTGGGAGGAGTTTAGCCGAAGTTTTTGCATCAAACTTTGGAACTGTTGCAGTGAAGAAATCATACTCCAGGCAGTACTGTGCATTCACAAAAACAGAATTAAAACAACCTCCCAAATGCCACTACACCAAAACTAGAGCAAAAAAGGGAGACAGGGGTGCAAAGAACTAAAAACTGTATGGAGTAGGGACTAAGTACAACCCTGTCAGGAGAAGAGAATATATCAGAGGTCTCCGGCTTATCCTTCCACAAGTTAATGAGATAAACCATTACATCTCCTTCCATCTGCTGCCCTTCACCGAAAAGAGTATAAAGGACACGCCCTGTGAGGTCAATCACATTCCCAGGGATGGTAAACATGCACTAGCTTGTCCTGCAGATTTAAAAGGATGGGAAAAAAATATTAGAAGTTCAGACATTAATACAACAGAAGTTAAGAAACTATAACTCCAAGAGGCAGGGAGAAATTAACAGGAGTTCAGATACTAATACAACAGAAGTTCAGAACAATGTAGCATCTCTGGAAGCAACAAAAATAAGAAGAAGAAAACTCACTCAGAATGCTTCTCCAGACCATCGTCACTAAGCACAAACTGTTTCACTCTCCGGGCCTTGGATAGATGAGGGTAAATGTACTTATTTAGGGGAGCGACAGCAGAACACCACTTCAAAGGCAATCTCTATGCTCTCTTGGAGGAAGTTATGTTGCCAGACTCAACTGCCGGTTTCCTCCTGGTGATGATAGCATTCTTCCCACCTCTCGCAACAACAGTACCAGCAGAAGATTTACCATTCTTCGGGTAAGCAATCTTCTCAAAATCATCATCCGACAAAATCACCTCTTCTTCGTCTGCTTTGACTGCACCGACCTTCCTGGAGCAAGGGGTGTTTGGAGCACCACAAATACCGACAGCCTGCTTCCCCAACTTGGAAGGAATAAGGGTTCGAGCGCTATCATCTTCTCTCGGAGTTATACTCATCGATTCCTCCCTAGGTTGGTATTCCTGTGACCCGAGGAATGAGTAGTGGTAATCGGTCAAGTCCAACGGCTTCACTGTCAAAGAAAAGGAAGACCAAAAAGACCATTAATTATAACTGAAGTTCAGGTACAACACAATGTACAGTCCAACTAATATTGATGACATGGTCACTACTAAAACCGACCTAAAAATATGTGTTCCATTTAAAAACTAAATGAAGTTCAGGCACAACCAAAGGCACAGCTCAACATAAACGGATGAATTGGAAAACAATCAACTAGAGCTAACAAAAGCATAAAAAGGCATCATATCTTGAAGTTCAAGTAGAAGAAATGCTCCTGTCCAAGTAAGCAATGAAAGGAAAAAATTTACTAAAACAAAATACAAAAGCAAAATAAAAAAAGATAGAAATGAAGTTCATGTACAATAAAAGATGAAGTACAGGCAAGCAGTCCAAGTGTCAAGTCTTACATTTATAGTAGCCAAACAGACTTTGAAAGTCTGTTTCGAACAGGTTAGAAGAAGCAATAGAGTACAGCCACGTCTTTCTGATATCTGCGATATTATGATGGGAGTAGTTTGCAAGAACCCCTTCATGAAACGAATTAACATTCGTAAGCATGAAGAATCCGCAGTCGATGCTAGCAACAAACAAAAAAATAACATTGTTAAAACAAAAAGAAAACCAAAGGAATAAAAGATGTTGCAGCTTACGTACAACTACAGTTAAAATAAAAGAGATGGAGATAAAAAGTGGAACTAATACTTGTTTTGCTGCTGGGGCACATCAATCCAATCCAAAGGGAAATTTTCAATAGAAGGAGGACTGAAGGGTTTCTCCCTGTCAATGCTGGCATCATTCCAAAGCTTCTTGATGTCATTAGTCATCCGCCGAAACAGGCATACCGCACAGTCATCGTTTGGTCTATAGTATGTCAAGAAGCTGGAATCTTGAATTCTTCAGGTCAAGAAATATCGAGACCCAATGACCAACACCAACCAAGTGAGAAGGCATTTCAGGTGGGTCAAAAGTGTGGAAAACAACCTGAAGCAAACAAAAACACACAAATCATTAAAAACTGAAAATTAATATCAAATGGTACAAACAAAAATAAAACAAAATAAATAGAGTGGATCGCAGTGCAAACTAATACAAAAGATAAAGAACAAGATATTGCTTACAGAATTGTGTGCATCCATGCTATCTGGACCAGTCGCCAAGAAGTACGTCCTCACACGGGAATCAAATTGACCTATAAAAATCTTGTCCTAAAATAATGCAGACAACAGCAACATATGAAAATACAAATGAGATAAACAAGTTTTAACTGAAATGGTAAGGAACAAAACAGAAAAGAAATCACTATAGGGTTGACTTACACAAACCCAATACGGCAGAATAAGTTTATCTGATTTCTGGTATTTCGCACGTAGACAATACAGTGCAATCTCAGCTACATTAGATTGAAGCATTCCGCGAGGAGAAAAAGATATTGCTAAATATTTAACAGTAGATTCACACTCATTGTTTTGGAACATAATCTTTGATCTAAAACAAGCAATAGAAAGTAAAAAGAGAAGTTAAGCATCAGGAACTCAAGAAGTTCATCACACATATAAGCACAGAAGTTTAGCTACATCACAATAGGAAGTAAAAAAGACTAGATGTTCAGCACAAGAGAAGAAATTAGAAGTTCAGCAACAAATAGTAAAGAAGTTCAGGTATGAAACAGCAGGCAGTTCATGGTGGTAGATGGATGTAAATTCTGACCAGCTGCACTCACCTCTTAGAACGATCATTCTTAAGCCTATTTACACTGAAATAAAGTCATCAACCTTCTTTCGGACAACAGCAAGTTCACTATCTGCTCAGCAAAATAAATAGAAAATAAGAGCAACATTCGAGCACCACATTCAAACACAAGCACATCTCAGCTGCTACACCAGAAAAGATAAAACAACAGGATTATAAACATCACAACCCATGCACTACAGACCTCCCCCCACATAGAAACAGGTTCACATAAGTTTATTTACAAACCAACCGACAAAGCACAAACCAGAAGTTCAACTTGCACCACACATGCAGTTCACAGGGATATCATGGACCAAAACCAAAAACAAAAGGAACGGGGATGGGGAAAGAAGAGAGAAGCATGCTCCTCTCTTTATGGATTCTTGCCTATTCCAGTCGTAGCACCGGAATGATCAACCTCCTCTCCCACGCTATCGCTGTTGGTCTCTTCATCGTCATCTCAAGTAGACATTGCAGCAGCATCAGCGAGGACAGCAGCAGCAGTTGGAGCAGCTGGAGAATCTGAAACAACAAAAACTGTTGGAGCAGTTGGAGCAGCTGGAGCAGCTGGAGAACCAGCATCAACAACAACTGATGGCTCTGCTGGAGGAGACTTCTTCAGGCCTGCAGCAACACTACCACCAGTCTCAACAGCAGCCTCGACGGGATCTTTCTCCAAAATGATATCTCCAGCTGTCTTGCCCTGCTCAACATCAGAAACCACAGCGCCAATGGATGACTGAGGTTCAGTTGGCTCCACCCCGTCAGAGCAGTCGGTGCCTAACACGGTCTTGTCTACAACCTTCTCTAGAGAAACACTAGAATCATCATTTTGCAGCAAAGAACAGAAAGTCATCACAAATGGGCACACAATGATAAAATGCAAAAACAAGTAAAATAAAAAAATGAGACAAATGGGCAAGAAAAATGGTACTTTATTTTCACTGCCATGAACCTCATCAAGTGATACATCACCCGCGGGAACAGGTTCATGCACAGGAGAAGTTGTGCTTTCAGGTAAAACATCCTCCTCAACCCTAGCACCATCATCAACAGCCTACAAAAAAATCATGTAGAACACAAATGCCTAATCAGCAGAAGTTCACATTACATAATAAAAGAAGGCCAGCTATGACAAAATGACACATAGTGGAAGTCCAAATACAATAAACATAGAAAGTCGGATAGCAAACTACTCTAATGCAAAAGGGAACAAAAAGGCCAGTTATGGAAATGACAGAAGTTCAGGTGTTGTAGCCCCTGGAGTTCAGGTACTTTAAACAAAGAAGGTCACCTAGGAAACACTAGCACTAAAAGGAAAAGTTTTAGGACACATGAAATCAATAAGGGTCACCTATGACTACAAACAGTAATAACTGAAAGCTAACAATGAACATTAATGCACAGAAATATTAAAAAGCCAACACAAACAAACCTCTTTGGTATGCTCCACGTGGCCTCCTTCACGACCCAAACAAACAGGACCTTGCCTCTGAATCTGACTCACAACAAATATTGCCTCATCTTCAAAAGGCTTGCAACGAACATCCTGCATTTGCTTGAACGGCCCAAAGCTAGTCCGGAGGTGGGAAGCGCTCTGACAAAGCTCACCAAGAAATCTAGCTTCAATCGACAAAACCTCCTTCGAAGACTTAGCATCAAAACCGTGGCCGAGAGGAAGAATCCCATCCACGCAACTAAGATGCTCAACCGTTGTTGGAACACGAGCCATCTCTCCACAAACAGCTTCCAGAAGTCCATCAATCCTAGCAAGGGAAAGATTGGCAGCATCAAACAAACCATCAGAAGAACCGCCACCTGCAGCACTCACACAGGCAGAAGAACCTCCTGGATCTACAGGGGGCACCAGTGTTAACATCCCAGGCGAATTCAAATCTTGGGGAAGTTCCACTCCCTAGGACGGAGGCACGAGGCATAGTAAGAACAGGACGTTCAATATGCCTAAAGAACACAACCTCAGCTTGTGTATTCCACTACATACAAAAACAAACATCAACACGTCATAGAACAAATGAAAGAACATGGAAGTAGAAATACAGAAGACAGTAGCAGAAGTTCAAGTTAAACTACACAGGAAAGAAGAAACACTCACAGGCGGTTTCCCAAACACCCAGTTGGTTGGGTCATCATCACCCTTCCTGACCAAGTCAGCCACTGCAAGCTCAAGAAGATTGGCCTGATTCGTGAAACTTATGCGAGGGGTCCTCAAGTCAACAACAAGCTTCTTGCCAATGATAAGGCAGTCCAAATACATAAGAAGCGGCGCGATGGCACAGCCTGTGACAGCTTTTCCTTTGCTAGTCCCTTGCTGATATCTAATAATAGCCCTTCGAATGTCATCAACAACCAACTGGCAATAGTCCATGTCTGCCATATCTTCAGAGACAAGGTTCTCAGCCATTGCTGCCTTCCTGGACACTCGTGTAGACGTACCAGGAATAACCACCTTCATGAATAGAATCAGGTAAAACACCTGCAGAGCCAGATCATCATTCGTCTCATCCTTCACAAATTTCGCAAGGATATTCCGCAGATCCTTTGTCTATATGTCGTCACTCCTACCGTAGCCAAGTTTGGACTTCAGCCTCATGACAGCATCATCAAACCCATCAGTCGAGGGCCTAGGAGGGGTACGATCACCTTGAGGGAATCCAAAAAGATGGTGAATAGCATCACTTATAATATGCAGAACCATGTTCGCTTCACCCATGTCCAGAATCATGGTTGTAGGGTCAATCCTCGTGTAGATGTTGCCCATCAAAGGACGAGAAATGTGGGGATCAACAGTTAAGTCAAACACACAACCAAAACCAGCCTTGATAACCCTCGTCTTGTGCCTAAGTTGTAGCATTTTTGCACACGTCTTGACCTCTTTCAATAGGCAGCGAACCTTCTTGTTAAAATGTTTTGCCGCATCTCCTCCTTCGTCACCTTCTTCGGGCATTTTCCTGCTCTCTTCCTCCTCACAGGCCGCTCCACAATCTAATACTGAAAAAATACAATGACAAGGAAAAAACAAAGAACAATGAGATACACAAACTACACCAAAATTCCACTAATGCCTACATGCAAAGTACATTTCAGAAGTCCAACTATGTCTACATAGGTAGTACAGCTGCCATGGTGGGCGCACGGCAGATGTCATGGGATGGCTAAAGAGAGGAGGAGGCTCGAGGGCACTGGTGGGCTCCACAGGCGGGGTTGGTATCAGCGAGCGCGGGACACAAGACATACCCAGGTTCGGGGCTCTCCAGAGAGATAACACCCCTAGTCCTGCCGAGTGTAGTTTGATGTTCGATAGTACAAGGTTGCTCCTAGAGCTGTGTGGAGGAGGAAGGAAGGCTAGCCAAGGCTTAGGCTGCTCCTTCTCCCCGAGTGGATATTATTTTTTGGTGGCTCTCTCTTCTCTGCGTTGTTGCTTGCCCGTATGCGTGGGCTCCTGGGGGGTTTTATAGGCCAACCCCCCAGGGATACAATGGTAGTGTTACAAGTTGGTGGGTCCGGATTGTCTGCGTCCCGGGACCCGGGCTAGGCGCCTGTGGATCGCCGGGTTCCCCTAGTTGTGGGCCCTGCATGCCTAGGGGGACTGTGCGTCGTCTTGTCGATCATTAGGGCGTGGCCGAGTCGAGTCGTATACAGTGGCGCTCTGTCAGGTCGCTGCTTGCTGCCGTCAGTGGTGATGGCAGTGGCACTGTAGCCATGCCGGCCCTAGTCAGCGGGTAGGTGAGGGGCACTGTTGCCACGCTCCGGCTGACCAGAGGCATGGGCGGGGCACTGTTGCCTTGGTCATCAGTGGCTGAAGACCCGTTGCTGGATTGCAGAGCATGCCACGGGTGGAGCTGGCTTGTTGAGGAAGCCTTGGTTGTGCCGGGTTTGGCTGTCTTGGACTAGTTGTTGAGGCCGAGTCGACGTGTCTTGCTGGGTCGGAGAGTTTGGCCAGGTTGCGGGGTTTAGCCGGGTCAATCGACCCGGCCAAGCGCGTGCCGGCTTGAGGGGTGACACCGGCCCCGTTGTTTTTTAAAAGGATCCGGGTTCCGTTGCCTGCTCGGGGTTCACCCCCGTGACAGTAGTCCCCGAAGCTGTGAAGGTCCGCCATCTTCGGATGAGTGGGCTTTCACAGTTTCCCCCTTAAGCAAGGCGGATTCTACGAGCGCCGGGTCCGGCAACACCCATTGTGTGCCGATTTTTTAGGAAACCGGATTGCGGTGCCCTGGCGGGGGCGGGAACCGAGGAGTCCGTCAAATCTTGGGGCAATCCCTCAGGCTTCGCGCGGGCGCCACGTGGTGCCCGGAAGTCGGAGGGGACAGACAGGCCATGCGCGTGACGGGACTGGGCGACGGGCTGGGGCTCGCCGCTGTGCGCCCTTGGCCCATGCACACGGATTTATTGCGGCGTCCGGGGGCCGGTTGCTCTTCCTCGGGTAGTTATTGCGTGCGTACGTGCGCACTTATTGCGGGGCAGTGGGAAAGGCGAGCACAGACGATCCCACTCCCCCACGTTCAAACTGAGGGTTATAAATTGGGAGAAAGGGGGGCGGCGGACATTATTCTCGCTCGCGCCCTCCTGCCCCTTTGTTCTTGCTCTGCTTCTTGCTACCGACACACCGCAACGCCCGTTGCTCCGAGCAGAACTTCACCATCGTCCATCTTCTTCCTTCCTCTCCTGCTTTCATCCATGGCGCTGCCGTCGGGCTCTTGGATGGACTCGAACGTCACCGTCTAGGACATCGCGCATGTTCGCGCGTCCCGGCATTTGCCGCGGGAGAGGGATGTTGCCGTCCGTCTACCGCGCGGCGAGCAGAGGCCACAGCCCTAGGAGACGGAGCGCGTGGTCTTCCTCATGCACTTCAAGCATGGATTTGGGTTACCGGCGAGCACCTTCTAACGCACGTTCCTGGAGCTCTTCGGGCTCCAGCCTCACCATCTTGGCGCCAGCGCCGGTGTCCAACATTCGGGCTTCGTCACCCTCTACGAGGGGTATCTAGGGGTCGAGCCCATGATCGACCTCTGGGCACGCTTCTTCTCCTTGAAGCAGCAGGTCCCAACGGCCGGGGAGTTCACCGACTGTGGCGCCGCCGTCATTTTGAAGCGGTCTGGGGCGGACTGCCCCAAGATCCCGCTAGAGGATTCTGCCAAGAAATGGCAGAACTCCTTCTTCGTCCGCAACCTGGGTGCGGATCGCATCAATCTTCCGGACTTCGCCATCGCGCCGCCGCAAGCGAAGATGAACTGGGGTTACTCCCCTAGGCGTCCATCGTAGGAGATTCTCAATCTCTACGAGTGGGTGGCAGTGATGAGGACGCGGGAGGGGCTCACCAGCAACGACCTCATCGCCGCATTCATCATGCGCCGGGTTCTCCCGCTGCAGAGGTGCTCCTGCCTCATCGGCGAGATGGCCGATCTTCATGATCCCAACCGCATGGGATCGACGCGCCTGACGGCGGAGCAGATCGTTCCCCGAGTGAACGATATCTCCAAGGCCAACCTTGGGGAGGAGTGGCGGTTCGGCAAGGTGCCGTACAGCGAGTCGAATCCGGCGCCACTGGTGAGTGTCTGGTCACCTTACTTTGCTGCTGCGCACCTCCTTGTCCATCCTGACGCGATGCGGGAGGTGCTTCTCAATGCGATCCGTCATCCTTACGCCCGGGCCCCGTCGCAGGTGGTGCGGGTGGCGCCGGAGGAGCCCGCGGACCATGGCAGGAGAAGGAGGCCGAGGCCGACGCCGGCGCTCGGCGTCGCGCGGGTAAGTCTTATCTTTTTCTTTGTGATTATCGAGTAGTTCACCATGGCACAGCGCGGGTGATGCTGACGCCAGTTGTTGGTGTAGTGGCACTGTGCGGGGGAGGCAGCGACGCGGGAGGAGCCGGATCATCGCGTAGGCGCTGCCCACATGGGAAAGACAGTGTCACACCGCGGCCCCGGGCCACGAAGCACGCGGCAGACCCGGCTGGGGGCGGGAGGCCGGCCAAGAGGAAGCGCGGTGCCGGGCATAGGAGGCCGGCCCCCGTCCCGGTCCTGACAGGGTGAGTTTCCTCTCCTGTATGCATTCCAGCGGTCGAGCTGGCTTTGTTTTTTGCTCATTATGTCTTCTTCTTCAGGTTGCCGATCGCGCTGGTGAGGGTGGCGGCGGCCGCCGCGGCCGCCAAGGGGACCGCATTCCATAGGAGCCGGTCCGACCTTGTCGACCAGGTCGAGGAGGAGGGACGGGCCAACCCGAACCTCGGCTTGGATCCGTCTGACACCGAGGGCCTGGCCTGGCGGGACAGGAATAGGGCCGAGCGGAGCTGGAGGCGGCGTCGGTCCGGGCTTAGACCGATGCGGCGGCAGCATGGGTGCGAGCCGGCGCTGAGCCGACCTGGCGCGAGATACCGGAGGGCTCGGTGGTGGCGGCGACGGTCTTCGAGCCGTCGCCGGTGAGGGAGCGTGGCCGTGAAGGCCGGGCTGAGGTGGTGATCCTCGACCAGGAGGTCATGGAGGTGGAGGACGACACCCTGCCGCGGGTCGACGTTGTCGAGCGGGCGGGTGCCCATGGAGGTGGTGGTGGCGCCGTCTTGGAGGAGGCGCTGTGAGCGGCGGCGCACGAGACGCCGCCGGTGTTGGAGGAGGCTCCATGGGCGGCGGCACTGCAGGCCACACTGGCAGCTGGGCCGGTGGTGGCGCATAAGGCCGTCCCAGTGTCCGGACCGGTGGCGGTGACGCAGGACGCCCCGGTGTCCGGGTCGTCGACGGTGCCGGAGAAGGCGTCGGAGGAGGTGCTGGCCGCGTCTTGAGCGGCCTGCGGGGAGCATGCTTTGGTGCCCCGGCAAGGAGGGCGTCAGGCCGCCGCTCCACAGCCGGCGCGGAGCGGGGGCGTCGTGGTCTTTGGACCTCAGACCCAAGAGAAGGTGGCGATGGATGCCGTCAGCCGCCGTCTGCGCGGCCGGACGGACCGGCTCGAGGCCTTCGCCCAGGCCGAGGTGGAGCAGACGCGGGACTTGGAGCACGCCGTGTTGGTAAGCTTCTTTTTGCAACTTCTTCTTTGTGGGGGCGCGCCAGCGCACCCACTGGGTGTAGCCCCCGAGGTTCGGGCCAACTATGGAGTAGTTGGGTCGAATATTTAGAATGCTGTCTTTGTTCTAATTTCTGCTTTCTTCAGCAACTCGACGCCTACCGGGTCGACACCTTCAACCGTCTCCTGGGCAAATACCGGGAGCTCAAGGAGCAGCTTGCCGCCAAGGAGGAGGAGCTCCGCATTGCCGCATGTATCTTCATGCTCTTTTCTAGTGGGGGCGCGCTAGCGCACCCACTGGGTGTAGCCCCCGAGATTCGGGCCAACTATGTAACAGTTGGGCCAAATCTTAAGTCTTGCTTTCTTCTTTCCTGAATCTTCTTTTTTGTAGCCGAGGTGCTGTCCCGGCAGACCCGGCTGCTCTGGGCTGGTCATCACTATGACCGGCTTGTTGTCGACACCGGCCGTCTTGGCGCCGAGGTGGCGCGGGCAAGGGCAGAGACGGCCGCGGCCCGGCGGTCGCTTGACGAGGCCAACCGGCTGCGGGAGCAGCTGGCGGGTCATAAGAGCCGCCTCGAGGGTGAGGTCGAGCTCCTTAAGGCGGAGTCCGCCAAGGTGGTGGAGGCGCAGCAGGCCCTGGTCGAGGCGGACCAGCAGCGCGGCAGGCTAGCCGACGACAAGGGCTGGCTCAAGGTCGAGGTGGAGCGCCTGCGGGGGCAGGTTACCATGGCTGAGGGGGCTCGTCAGGATGAGGCCCGCCGTCACGAGGCGGTCGATGACAAGGACGCCGAGCTGAAGGCGGCCCTTGCCAAGGCGGTCAACCTGGAGAAGGCAATCCAGGAGCGCGACCACACCATTGACCGGGAGCGGCGTGGTACGTTGCTCGAAGCGCAGCACGTGGACGAGTCCTTCTCTAGTAAGTGATTTTCTTGTGTTTTGTCGGGTCGGGATCCGGCCTTTCGTCCTTGTTGTCTTTTTCCTGATATGCTTTGCTTTTCTGGCAGGAGCCTTCCCGGAGACGCATCGGCTGGCGGAGGAAGCCGTCCGCTTTTAGCATGACCCAACGGGAGTCGTCGGTTCCGGGACGGACCCGCAGGTGGCGTGGACCTTCCCGGAAATCATAACCGCCGCCGAGGCCCACCTGCGGGTCTTGGGGGAGCAGATGGGGCAGCTGTCCCAGGCTTGCACCGCAAGTAAGACGGCCCTTTGGCCAGGCTCCGTCGAGCCGAACAGCTTCACGCACCAGGCGCGTTGGCTGGAGATGGGACCGGACCGGCTTCACAAGTGGCGCGTCTCCGCTGCTCGTGCCGGTGCTGAGATGGCGCTCCGGTTTCCGCTGTCTTGGCATCCGGACCAGCACCTGGATGCGCTGATGGGCCAGCGGGCTGGCTCGAAGCAGCTGTTGCAGGAGCAAGCCGGCCGGATTGCCTCCCGAGCCAGCTACATCGCCGAGTTCGCCTTCCTTGACGAGTTCCACCCTGAGCGGGTGGGGGACGGTGGGGTCGTGGCCGGTGACGAATACGGCCTGCTTCTTCACGATCCGTAGGGGAGCTCCGAGGAGACGGGCGTCTACCGCGACGGGGGTGCCGAGGAGGACACTGGTTCCTTGCTAGAACCGGAAGCTGCCAGGGGAGAGCCGTCGATGTCGCGACGCGGCGCTGGAGATGCCTGAGATATCTTAGTAGGATTCGTTAGGTAGCAGGTCCACCCACCCGCTGGGGGTTTAGGGTGTAATGAACTCGGGCCGTGGGCCTTTAAATATTTATATGTATATGTCGTGAATGTTTCTACTCTTGCTTTTCATTTTTTGGACCGATTTCTTGCGCCTTTCCTTTCTCAAACTTCCCCCCGCGAGTCATACGGCCGAGGCTCCGGCTGTGACAAGGAGTTCGGTTCTTCGAGAGGAGCGCGCAGGACTTCGGTTTTTCAAAACGTTGAGCGGGAGCGAAACACCCACTGGGCCGGCTGGCGGCAACCCGGCGAAGCCGGTTGGTGAGCAGCCGGTCGTGCGGCTGTTTGTTTTTATTTTCTGAGCGGCGGGTCGGGTTGGTCGACCCGGCAGCCTTTGACTTGGTGTTTGAAGCGTGAAGGAGCTCTGGCCCGTTGTGCTTGCCAGCCGACAGCCGAATCCGGGTCTGTGGCTTAGGGCGAAGTGTGGGACCGCGGCATCCTTAGTGCATCAGCAATCATCAAGTAAGGCGGCAGGGTGGCAATCTAGCCGGCCAGCCCCCGAGCCCCCGGGTCGAGCGGGTCGGACCGGTGGCCAGGTTCAGGAGCATGGTGATGCAAAAAAGTAGGGACACAATAAGTTGGTTGACAAAAGGCAGCCCCCGAGTCTCGTTTGGGGACCTCATAGTTTCATGCGTTTACAAAAGGCGACGATACATACACTCATGCGGCTAACTGTAAAACTAGCGGAGGAGTTCAGCGTTCCACGGCCGGGTCGTTTCTTCACCAGCGGTGTCTCTCTTGCGCTTGTTTGACTTGCGTGCGTCGATGAGGTAGTAGGCGTTGCAGTCGCGCAAGGCCCTGCTCACGATGAATGGGCCCTCCCATGGAGGGGACAGCTTGTGTTGGATGGCTTGCTCTTGGACAAGTCGGAGGACGAGGTCGCCCTCGCGGAACGTGAGGGGCTTGATCTTCTTGTTGTGGTAGTGCCTCAGGCCTTGCTGGTAGATGGACGAACGGCTGAGCGCCAGGAGGCGAGCTTCTTCGAGCAGGTTGACGTCATCTTCGCGGGCTTCTCTGGCTTCGGCTTCTGTGTACATTGCGACGCGCGGCGAGTCGAACTCGACGTCGGTCGGGATGATGGCTTCAGCTCCATAGACGAGGAAGAATGGGGAGAACCCGGTCGACCGATTTGGCATGGTTTGGAGACTCCAGAGAACGGCCGGCAGCTCATCGAGCCAGCTAACGGGTGAGCGGATGAGTGGCTCAATGAGTCGCGGCTTGATGCCGGACAGGATGAGTCCATTGGCCCGCTCGACCTACCTGTTGGACTGCGGATGTGCAACGTAGGCCAGGTCGTGGTGGATGCCACAGACGGAGCAGTATTGTTCGAGCGCGCCCTTGGCTAAGTTGGTGCCGTTGTCCGTGATGATACTGTTCGGCATGCCGTAGCAAACCGCCATGTCCTTGATGAACCGGACGACTGTTGGCCCGTCCAGTTTCTTGATTGGCCATGCTTCGATCCACTTGGTGAACTTGTCCACCGCCACCAGTAGGTGTGTCATGCCGCCTCAAGCGGTTTTGAAGGGTCCCACCATGTCGAGCCCCCAGACCGTGAAAGGCCAGGCGATCGGAATGGTGCGGAGTGCTGACGTCGGCTGGTGGCTGTGCTTGCTGAAGCGCTGGCATCCTTCACACTTGAGAACGAGTGACTCGGGATCTTAGAGGGCCATGCGCTAGTAAAAACTATGGTGGAACGCCTTGGCCACCAGGGATTGTGATGCGGCATGGTGTCCGCATTCGCCCTGGGGTATGTTGAGGAGGATGTCGACGCCCTGTTCCTGCTCGACGCAGCGCTAGAACACGCCGGTCGAGCAGCGCTTGATGAGCTCATTGTTAATGATGTTGTAGGCGGATGCCCGACGGTGCACTTGCCGGGCTTCGGTCTCATCCATGGGGAGAACCCCGTTCTCCAAGAATTCTGAGATTGGGAGGGCCCAAGTCGGAGCCGTCACCACGGCGAAGATGGCCACCAGGGTGGGTTCCAAGTCGGCAGCCCCCGAGCTGGGTTGAGCAGCCCCCGGGTCGGGGATGGCGACGGCCGGGTCGAGCTGAGCAGCCCTCGGTCCGGGTTCAGCAGCCCCCGGGCCGGGTTGAGATGCGGCTGGGTCGTGTGGAACGTGGATCGACTCGGAGTCCAGCGACGGCTTGACGGACAGCTTGTGCAGGTGCTCGAGGGAGACGCCGAACGGGATGGACTGTCGGGACGAGGCGATTTTGGCGAGTGTGTCGGCCGCTTCGTTCTTCGTGCACCGAACATGGAGAAACTCGCAGCCCTCGAAGGACCCGGACAACTTCTAGACGAGGAAGCGGTAGCTTGCCATGTTGGAGTCGCGGGCGTCCCACTCGTCGGAGCACTGCTGCACCACTACGTTCGAGTCGTCGTAGCACAGGATGCGCCGGATGCTGAGTTCCATGGCAAGCCAGAGGCCATGCATGAGGGCCTCGTACTCGGCGACGTTGTTGGAGGCGGCAAAGTGGATCTGGAGTGCATAGCGGAGTCGGTCACCTTTTGTGGATGATAGCACGATGTCGGCTCCTAGGCCGAGTCTCATCTTGGACCCGTCGAAATGCATGCGCCAATGCGTTGAGTCGGGGGGTGGCAGTAAGTACTGGGTCTCGGTCCAGTTGATGAGGAAGTCGGCCAGGGCCTGAGACTTGATCGTGGTGCGGGGCTCGTAGAGGATAGTGTGGCCGGCCAGCTGGAGCGCCCACTTGGTGACCCAGTCAAGGGCACCCCCGCACCCGATGATTTCTCCGATAGGAGCCGTGCTGACCATGGTGATGACGTGCTCTTGGAAGTACTGCTTCAGCTCCTTGGCGGTAAAGTACACGTCGTAACACATCTTCTGGTAGTGCGGGTAGTTCTGCTTGGAGTTGGAGAGCACTTCGATCAGGTAGTAGACCGGGCGCTGGACGGCTTGGATCTTGCCCTTCTCTGGTTGCTCGACCACCAGCATCGTGCTAACCGCCCGTGAGGTCGCGGCTATGTAGAGCAACAACGGATCCTTGTCGGTTTGTGCGGCAAGGACTGGTGCGGTGGAGAGCATACGCTTGAGGTCTTGGAAGGCCTCGTCTGCCTGGTCATTCCACTCGAACGACTTAGTCTTCTTCATCAGCTGGTACAGGGGTAGCGCCCTCTCGCCCAGCCGGCTTAGAAACCGGCTGACCGAGGCCAAGCATCCGGTGAACTTCTGGACATCGCGCAGCCGAGCCGGCTTGCGCATGCGCTCGATGGCCTTGATCTTCTTCGGGTTCGCCTCAATGCCGCGTTCCGAGACGAGGAATCCGAGTAGCTTTCCGGCCAGGACGCCGAAAACGCATTTTTCCGGGTTAAGCTTGACCTTGTATTCACGGAGGTTGGCGAATGTTTCCTTTAAGTCGTCGAGGAGCGTGAGGTGCTGCTTGGTCTTCACCACGATGTCGTCCACATAAACGTGGATATTGCGGCTGAGTTGCGGCAGCAGGCATTTCTACATGCAGCGCTGGAAGGTGGCGCCAGCGTTCTTCAAGCCGAACGACATGGTGATGTAGCAATATGCCCCAAAGGGCGTGATGAAGGACGTCTTCAGGGCGTCGGCTGGGTCCATCTTGATCTGATGGTAGCCAGAGTAAGCGTCCAGGAAGGACAGGAGCTCGCACCCGGCGGTCGAGTCGATGACTTGGTCGATCCGCGGGAGGGCGAACGGATCCATGGGACAGGCCTTGTTGAGGCTTGTGTAGTCGATACACATGCGCTAGGTCTTGTTCTTCTTCAGGACAAGGACTGGATTGGCCAGCCACTCAGGATGAAACACTTGCATGATGAAGCCGGCCGCCAAAATCTTGGTGACCTCTTCGCCGATGGTTCTTCTCTTCTCTTCAGAAAAACGTCGCAGGGGTTGGCGGACGGGCTTGGTGTGCTTGCGAAAGTGAAGTTTGTGCTCGGCGTACTTCCTTGGGCATGTCCTTGGGGGTCCATGCGAAGATATCCCGATTCTCACGGAGGAAGTCGACAAGCTCGCCTTCCTATTTGCTGTCGAGGCAGGCGCCTACGATAACATACTTGCTGCAGCTGGGGTCCTCCGGGTTCAGCTTTACTTTCTTGGTCTCCTTGGATGGCTTGAAGGCGGCCTCGTCGGCCGGGTCCTTGGTTGGGATTGACGCGGCCGAGGCCTCGCTACCATGGCGACGACCCGGTCGATCTGGCGCCGCTCCTCGGAAATGACCAGCGACTCGGTCAGCTTGGCGCCGTCTCGGGCACACTCCATGGACTTGCGGTAGTCGTCGGTAATGGTGATGAGGTCCTTGGGACCCGACATCTTCATCTTCAGGTACGCGTAATGGGGACCACCATGAACTTGGCGAGCGCGGGTCGGCCCAGTAGTGCGTCATACGCGCTGGATAGGTCCACCACCTCGAACCAGATTGGTTCGTGTCGGAAGTGATTGCTGTCACCGAACAGGACGTAGAGCCAGACCCGGCCAATGGGAGAGCAGGAGAGGCCGGGTACGATGCCGTGGAAGATCGTCCGGGTTGGTTCCAGGTCCTCGGCCTTGAGGCCGAGTTTGGTCATTGTGTCGCGGTAGAGGGTGTTGATGATGATGCCGCTGTTGATGAGGACTCTGGAGAACTTGCACGTGCGCCATGCGACGATGGTGGGGTTGAGGACGAGGGCGTAACCACCCGGATTCGGCATGACCGCCGGGTGATCCTCCCGGGTCCAGGTGACCCGGCGGTCCGACCAGTGCATGAACTCTGGCTTGGCTGGGACGACGGTGTTCACCTCCTGCCGAAGGAGGCGCTCGCTGTGCTTTTCATCGCCGAGGCTGGTGAAGACGATGTAGGCCGCGTTCTGGTCCGGGTAGGTGTCATCGCGCATCGCTCCGCCAGCTGGAGGCAGCGGTGGAGGTGGAGGTGGCTGCCCCGCGCCTGGAGCTAGAGCCGGAGGAGGCAGGACGTCGCCCCTCATGATGCCCTTGGTGATCCTGCACTGCCAAAGCGTGTGCGTGGACAGTCTTGCGCCGCTGTGGTGCTTGCAGGGGGCATCGAGCATCTCTTCGAAGTTCATGGTAGGTTGCCACACCGTCTTGCCGGTCTGCCGGCGCTTGGCCGCCGGGTCCGCCGCGGGCTCGGTGGCCATGATGAGCCGATTGTCGTAGCGCTACGCTGGCTGGTCGTCCTTGCGCTTGTTGTTCTGGTGATGCTGCTGCCGGCTACTTTCGCCGACCGGCTTTGGAGGGGGAACCGGCTTTGCCTTGCCGGCTTCATCCAGGCCCACCTGGATCTTCATGGCGGAGTCGGTGTTGGCGTATTTGTCCGCCGTCACCATGAGCGCGGCCATGGTGGCTAGCTCGGAGCGCAAGAGCTTGTGCTTGAGGAGGGTGCCGTCTCGGCACCCGTTGACGAAGTACTGGATCGCTTGGACTTCATGGACGCCCTCGCAACTATTTCGAAGCTCGGTCCAGTGTGTGAGGTACTCGCGACCGGTCTCCGTAGGCCCTTGCACGCACATGGCGAGCTGGCTAGGGCGGCCAGGTCATTTGTAGGTCCCCGTGAAGTTGTGGACGAAGGCTTGCTCGAAATCAACTTACATGTTGACGCTGCCCATTGGCAGACTGTTCAACCAGGTGCGGGCCCTGGAGCATGAGCGGTGCGTAGAGCACGATGAATCGGCGATTGGCACCGGTGATGCCAATGGCGGTGGTGTAGTCGATGAGCCAATCTTCTGGCTTCACGGTCCCGTTGTACTTGGGGGTGTCGCGGGGGAGCATGAACCCTTTGGGAAAGGGCGGATGCGTGGGCCGAAGCACGCCAACCCGATAGAGCCGCTTTCCTCCACCTCCAGGGAGTGAGCGAGCTGGTCGAGGCAGTGGCGAGCGTCGGCGTCGTCGATGGCGTGCAGGCCGAGTCGACTGGCGACCAGGCCACGAGGGACCGGGTCGGTTGGAGACGGACACCGGCCATGCTGGCCGGGTCCATGCTGGATCTCCGGGATGGGCTCGTCGCCCAAAAGCCGATGGCTGTGGCGGCCAGGTCGCGCTGAGTCCGGACTCGACCGGAGTGCGCCTCACGGGGCGGCGAGGAAGCTATATGCTGAAGTTCTCCGGGTCCGCCAATGCAGGCGGAGCCGGATCCCGCTGGCTTGTCGAGCTGGTTGAGGCGGTCTTGCTGAGTGTTGGCCGTGTTGAGGAGGTCACGCATCCGCTCGATGCGCTCCTTCAGTTCCTCGCCCGTGAGCTGGTCCAGGTCGACTGCGGCTGCCTAGGCGACGCGCATGTTCTTCGCTGGGGTCTCGTAGATGGTAGGGACGGTGCCGAGGGCCCGGCCAATCGCTCCTCCCCGGGCATGCACGTCGGCGACCTGGCTCGGCTCGGGCGCGGCGGGCATGAATCCGTAGGCGGTGTTGCGCTCCAGCTGAGCGGAATCCAGACGACGCTGGGTCCAGCGAGCGTCTTGGACAGGTCTAGCATCTGCTGGCGCCTTTCCTCGAGCTGGGCCCGGGCCTCAGCGACGTTGGTGGCGTCGACGTTGGTGCCGATGGGGATGCGGAGGCTCTACATTGCGGTGCGCAACGGATCGGACAGCTCGATCTGTTTCGCTGCGGCCCTGGCTTCGGCAGCCTTCCTCATCTTGCTCGAATAGGAGGATGTGCCGTCGCTAGTGACGAAGACCTCCACATGGACGTCCTTTGCCCCGACGGAAATGCCACTACCGAGGGACAGAAGGGAGTCGGAGTAGCTGAGTACCTCGCTGGGGTACTCGTCGGCCGTGGGCGCATCAAAGATGTGCAGCGCAACGAAGGAGGCGGCGAGCGCGCTGACGACGTCGTCCGCCAGCATGACGGACTCGTCGGAGTAGGAGAGGGGCCCCGTCCGAAGCATGCTCCCGGCCAGCTCCTCGAGCTGCCCCACGGTGGGTGCCAACTGTCGTCGTGGGCGCACGGCAGATTCCATGGGATGGCTAAAGAGAGGAGGAGGCCCGAGGGCACTATTGGGCTCCACAGGCGAGGTTGGTATAAGTGAGCGCGGGATGCAAGACATACCCAGGTTCGGGGCTCTCCGGAGAGGTAACACACCTAGTCCTGCCGAGTGTAGTTTGATGTTCGATAGTACAATGTTGCTCCTAGAGCTGTGTGGAGGAGGAAGGAAGGCTGGCCAAGCTTTAGGCTGCTCCGTCTCTCCGAGTGGATATTACTGTTTGGTGGCTCGCTCTTCTCTACGTTGTTGCTTGCCCATATGCGTGGGATCCTGGGGGGTTTTATAGGCCAACCCTCAGGGATACAATGGTAATGTTACAAGTTGGCGGGTCCGGGTTGTCGGTGTCCGGGGACCCGGGCTGGGACCCGCTGGGGGCCTGTGGTGCACCGGGTTCCCCTAGGTGCGGGCCCCTCGTGCCTAGGAGGACTGTGCGCCGTCTTGTCGATCGTCAGGGCGTGGCCGAGTCGAGTCGTATACAGTGGCGCTCCATCAGGTCGCCGCTTGCTGTCGTCAGTGGTGATGGCGGTGGCACTGTAGCCATGCCGGCCCTGGTCAACGGGTATGTGAGGGGCACTGTTGCCACGCTCTGGCTGACCAGAGGCATGGGCGGGGCACTGTTGCCTTGGTCATCAGTGGCTAAAGACTCATCCCATCGTACGACCTGGATGGGACGGGAGCTGACCCGTGGCTGGATTGCGAAGCACGCAACGGGTGGAGCTAGCTTGTTGAGGAAGCATTGGTTGTGCCGGGTTCGGCTGTCTTGTACTAGTTGTTGAGGCCGAGTCGACGTGTCTTGCCGGGTCGGAGAGTTTGGCCGGGTTGCAGGGTTTGGCCGGGTCGAGCGCCCCGGCCAAGCGCGTGCCGGCTTGAGGGGTGACGCCAGCCCTGTTGTTTTTGAAAAGGATCCGGGTTCCGTTGCCTACCCGGGGTTCATCCCCCCGACAACAACCATGTATGACCATAAGTTAACATGCTTTCAAAATGTTAGAAATGTACATAGCAGAAGTTCAACCATGTACACCAAGGCAGTAATAAAACATGTACAACAATAAGTTAAGCTAATTTCTTATGTATTTATCCAGAAGTTCACCTATGTACACAAAGGCAGTAATACCATATAAGCCAAGCAGTTCAGCTAATTTACTCGTCTACATGAAGCAGAAGGTCAGCTATGTACATAGAAGAAATTCAACCATGTACACCAAGGCAGTGCTATAAACACAAAAACTACAACAAATCTACAAATGCTCTCAAAATCAGTAAACATGAGAGATTCATACATGATTAGTGGGATCTTCATCATCATCATCATCCTCATCATCAGCGTTGAAATCAGCATCATCCTTGTCCTCTGGGTTAACACGAGAACACTTCTTCATACCCTTGTTGACCTTTGCAGGTGCAACCTTGCACTTAACGCCACATTTCTTCCCCTTACAAGATGCACTAGCACCAAGCGGAGAAGGCGTAGGCGCCGCAGTGGCAAGCACATGAGGACTACGGCATGGCGTACTACCGAGGGCTAGCCCTTCCTCTTCAGCAATTTCTGTAGCCTTTGAAACATGTGGGCTCCTCCGAGGAGTAAGTTCACCAACTAAATTCTTCCTGGCAGCGGTCTTCTTGATTTTCTTCTTCACAGGGACAACCACGTCATCAGCACCACATGGCATGTCTTCCTCAGCAACAGAGCAATGCCCAACCGTGAGCTCAGCAACATCAACAGTTTCAGGAACATCAGAACCTTTCTGAAGGTGGGCCGCCATCTTCTTGTCAAAATCTTCTTGCTTCTTCCTCTTGCGCTGGTCCTCTAGAAGAAGCTGAAGAGGCACATCCTCAGGTTGCGTGACAGGTTCAGTGCCATCAACAGACTGCGACTGCGTCTCTGACATCTGAATAGAGCACAAAGGATCCGGAACGGAATCAGAACCTTCGACTGATGGAGCCCCCTGCTCGGCAGCAGTAGTGTTTTCTGATAAACCCATCTCAGATAGAATATCGTTGATTGTGTTCACAGCTTCCTCTCCTATGGACACATCTGCAAAGAACACAAAAAGCATAGCGAAAAAGAAAAATAGTCAGCAACAGAAAACAGAAAACACACGACAGGAACAAGTTAAAAAAACATGGCTTGAGAATTTAAAATAAAAAGAAAAGGAGTTGCACATACTAGGTGAAGCAAGAGCTGCAGAAGCAAGTTCCTCGAGGATTGAATTATTCTCAAGGCTCAAAGCAACGTCAACAATCAAAGTCAAAGGAATAACAGGTGATTTAGCCGCATTAGATATTGGATCTTCAGTATTAACTCTGAAGCTCCATCTTGATCACATGCATTTTTTTCAGAACTATTCAATTCATCATCAACTACAAAAAATGCAAGTAAAAAGGAAGTTGAGTCCTAATCCACAATCCTACACCAAAGGGGGTTCTACTATTGCATTCAATATATAATACCCAGAAGTTTAACAATACCTAACAAAGAAGTAAACACAATGAACAATTTACAATTTACATACTAAATATAGAACAATCTACACCAGAGGGGGTACTACATATAAGATGAATGTCTAGAAGTTCAACAATATATAACAAAGCAGTAAAACAAATACATAGAACAGAAGTTCAACCAAATTTCATTATAAACAAACAATAATTAAAACCAGAAGTTCAACTATGTGGCCCAAGCAAGTACCACATAAAAAAGATGTAGCATGAGCAGAAATACTATTTCACAGGCAAACTAAATATCAATACCATGAAAATGATCACACAAAAAAAACAAAGATATACACTATAAAATATGAAACATGTGGGAAGTCCAACAACACTTGGTGACATAGTTCACCAGCAATTCATCAAATAAAAAATTAAGTAACACTCTACTAACTTAAACTAAGGGTAAAATGCATACACATCACCTTTGCTAGAAGTTCACACTTTTAAGAATGGGCAGTCCAACAAGACAAGCAAGTGAAGATATGGGCAGACATATATAACAAAACTTCTACTTAAAATACAAGATGCAACTACATTAAAATACCTGGAGAAGGTTTTGAAGCCATGACAACACAACCCCCTTGATGAATGGTACTCCAACCCTAGATCAACCTACAAAAAACAGAGGAGAAATTACATATAGTTAGCATGTACCGAATCATACAACAATGCAAAAAAGCAGCTAAATCAAACCCTAGGTTGAAAAAACTAAAACACATCAACAATTATGATAGAAGAACAAAAGCACATCTAGGCAAGCACAACAAAAAGTACTCATAAACTAATGAAAGCATGTGACAGACACAATCTAGACTACGAAATCAATAGCACTAATGCATTTAGATGCATCAGAACCAGTATCAACCGTAACACCACACCCTTCTTACATGCATCTAATTGGTGAAATCACTGAAGGGGAAAATGAAATACACACAAGTCTGAAGGGGGAAATAGCACACAAGCATCTCACAGATAAATCTGACCACGCGGGAATGGAATCCACCGACCACACGCACAAGAACCCTACCTAATTTCCAACCCAACCATCAGAAGAAAGGGTAGGAGGCGGATGCGAGAGCACACAGAAGAAACAGAGAGGCCCCGTCAGATCTGGCGAACACTAAGAGCAAGGATTGGGGGCAGGCAGCATTTGTACCTCTCCAAACGACCCTGACGCACGAATCTGCGGCGGTTCTTCCATTCCCCACGATGCCATGTGCACCTTGGAACCGCACAGGCAGTTGTCGCCCTCGCTTCAGAGTAGAACAGAGCGGGCTAAGGGAGGGAGAGCGGGGCATGATCCAGAAATAGGAGCGGGGGCGTGCACCGGTTACTCCAATCATGAGGGCAGGGGATAGTGGCGAAGAAATCAGGGGAAGTTGGAGGGGACGAAGGCAGCGGAGCAACATAGAGGGGGAAGAAAGTGTGCGACAGGGAGGGGGTTTTCTGACAGGTGGTGGCGAGAGAGATGGACACTTAATGCCTCCCTGTCGTGGGTGTTGCAGCAATGGTGAAATTACAGTTTTACCCTCCCCCCAACAACTAAAAGAGTAAATGCTTATTTTGATAAATGAATGCACCATTTGAATGCATCTATTTTCAAAAGATAAGATCACATAACAAATCTGCTGGTATCCTTAAAACCAAAAATTGATGGCAAACAGAAAGGTCAAGTACTCTACCAAGGGAAGAAAAATACATACACAAATAAGCACCTACAAACAAGAGAAAGAAGTTCAAAAAAAGAACAGAAGTTCAAGTACAGTAATCAGCGAAGTAAAGGCATATGAATAAATAAACACTAAGAAACAAAAATAAGAAGTTCAAATGCAAAAACAGATGATGTCCATATCTAACTAAAACACACAACTTAAAAACAATATAGAAGTTCAAAATTCAAATACACACAAAGTACACATGCGGCTCGACCTCGCGCTACCGCATTGCTGCGCGCTAGCTTTTTTGACAGGACACAATGCGGTTATTCTATTTCCACCCCTACCGCACGCACTCCAGAGCCACACCCCTAATATAGATAGTGGGGTCACGGATGTGACGGACTCGCCTCCGCATGCGATGATGCGTCACGCCACGTCGTCGCCTGCTCCGGCTCGTTCCTGTCTTGGCCTCGCAGGGAAGGGGAGGGGGGGTCCCGACCCCCCTCCCCCCTGCTCGGCCTCGTGCTATCGCATTGCTGCGCGCTAGGTTTTTTACAGGACACAATGCGGTTATTCTATTTCCACCCCCACCGCACGCACCCCAGAGCCACACCCCTAAGATAGATAGTGGGGTCACGGATGTGACGGACTCGCCTCCGCATGCGATGACGCGGCACGCCACGTCGTCGCCTGCTCCAGCTCGTTCCTGTCTCGGCCTCGCAGGGGGAGGGGAGGGGGGTCCCGACCCTCCTCCCCCTCCTCCCTCCCTGCTCGGCCTCACGCTACCGCATTGCTGCGCGCTAGGTTTTTGACAGGACCCAATGCGGTTATCAATGATTGAAAAAATCCATAAAAAATTATCAACAATTATTGATAAAGTTCAAATTGTAAAAACTCAGAAGTTCGATGGTTTGAAAAAAACATGAAATGAACATGTAAAAAAAATAAAAATAGAAAAATATTGTAAGTTTAGGTTAAACACATATTGAAGTTCTACCACTGTTCGAAGTATGCAAACATGTTACAAAAAAATAAAAAGGTATGCATGCATATGGTGGAATAATCCCATAGTTGCCCACGGAACAAACTCAAATCCGAAATCAAAAATTGAATAATAATAATATATATATTAGAGAGAGAGAGAGCGTGCAATGCTGCATCGCCTTGCAATGTGGAAAGCAGGAAGTTCAATCAGTGGTACCATGGAAGTCCAACTACTACCACAAAACGTGGATGAACCAAAAAAGTAATCCCAAAGACAGAATAAATGTAAAAAATGGATCCGTGTGTCTACGGGCTAGCTATACATTTACACATATCAGTACTCTCACAAACAAACAAAAAGTACACAAAATTTTAATAACAACACCAACCGAACAGATCGTATTGCAGCATCTCCTTAATAACATGCATTAAAATGAGGGAAGTTCAAGCACAAAAGGTGTGGAAGTCCAACTCTATAACAAAGACATTAGAATCGCTGGAAAAAAATACACAATATGAAATTTGATTTTCAGATTTAATCACATGGGTGACTACACCTTCTCAGTCCGCGACCTCGAGCAATATCCTACTACGCCCTAACATCAAAAAGTTAAATCCACCAAGCTGTCTCATCGAAGAACCGAAACCAACACGGGCAGACACGAGATCCAATCGCCCGATTTCAGGGGTGTACTCGCTTGCCCGATAAAATTAACAACGTATGAATTATCCAATATCAGTACTGCAATCAAACCCGCCCTCTATATTCACAGAAAACAAAAAATACACAGAAGCCACGGAAACCACTCCCGCGGACGAAGAACACAGAACCCGAAATCAAATCCGTTCAAATTAACGACCAATTTTCCATGAAACTTGTACCTACACCAAATTCCAATCATGTTAAAGGTTCTAGAACATCCAGTGAATGCATCAAACGTGTAAACAAACACAAGTTCATCCGCCTCGAGAGTGAATCAGCCAAAATGAAAAATCACAAATCAAAACGAGCATTTAGATGCAGGTATGGGTATCTGGTTTACAGTCACACCCCATACAACACTACCGATCGGAGTAATTCGCGAGGAAAGCCACTGTTTCGAAGATAGCCCGAACATCGGGTTCGTACTAAGGGAATTTTAGGAGCATTACTCGGGAAGTTCAGGTTGTGATCAGAATATTATTCTGATCCCGTGATTAGAATAGTGTTTATGTGTCTATATATATATATATTATATATATATATATATATATATATATATAGAGAGAGAGAGAGAGAGAAAGAGAGAGAGAGAGAGAAGAAGGAAGAAGTGAGGAAGGAGCAAGTATGGTACCTGGAGAAGTCTATCGGGCGGGAACCTCAGTCTCCCCGACAACAGTTGTTGCCGGGACCCGAGCTTCGCCTTCTGCCCTGACAGTCCCGGCAGCCTCCAACGCGGCTTCACCCACCAAGAGTTCCATGGAGCTATCTCCATCTCGAGTGGCAGGGGAGGCATGCCCCTCAGGGAGGGGCTCGTCCTGTGTCGCCTCGCCTCCACCACCTAGAGGGGTAGGAGGACTGTCTCCGTCATCTCCGGCAGGCGGAACGAAGTCCTTGCTCCCAGGACGAGGGCTGGACTGGGGGCTCGACACAGGATCCTCTGCCTCGCTCCCCACCAAGGCCGAGCTCCATGTGCCCTCCGACGACCCGAGACGCCGGAGCTTCCTCCGGGAACGATGGATAAGGGTTTCGGTCTCCTCCTGCACCCCCCCGCCGATGACAACAAATGCAAGAGGCCAGTCAGCAGAAATACCAAGATATGCACGAGCTATTCGCAAAAAAAATCCTCCTTACTCTTCCGCAATCAACATGGAGTCCAATTCGAGCTCCATGAGAGGCGAGGCTCCCTCCTCCTACTCGGGGGCGTAGGAGCAGGGCTCTCCGGCAGCAGCGGCACCAGGCGCAGCGCCGTAGGGTCAGACGAAGATGAGTCCTATGAAGAACTCGAGATCAAGATGGAGTCGGGGTCGTCCTCAATCACTGCTAGCCGGGAAAAAGGGGCCTTGATCTTGGCAAGGCGAGGAGATTGGCGACATGCCGCCTCAGCCTTGGAGGCTTTGGTGGTCATCTTCTTCACCATCCTGGCGGCTGGGCCGGCAGTGGCGCGCTTGCGGGTACACTGCTCAAGGTCCGGCTCGGGGGGATGTGGCCCGGCCGTGAGCTACTCTTCGGGTTCTGCCACTTTTCCAACCTCCTCCTCCTTCTAATGCTCCTTTGCTTTCGTGACTAATGCATCTAGGCCGCCAAAGTTTCCTCCGGCAGACTCTTCCCCGGCAGCTCCTTCCGCGGCTTGCGCCCCGTCGCCGCCTTGGGAAGAACTCCCATCCCAGTTTTCCCCTTGCTCTTCCCGGCCTTCGCGGCCTTTGCCATCTCCATGAGATAGGCTGCCTTGGCCTCCTCGACTCTCCTCAGGATATACGCCACCTCTGCAGAAGAAGTGGGCTTATACATCCTAGTTTCAATCCTGGTGGCCACCTCCACCAGGGTGCTCGATCGCTTGAGCTCTTTATCCATAGTAGGCAACTGCCAAGTGCTCGTCACCCCTTTACCATTGCAGTCCGGCATCCACGACAATATCTGGTCCCGAGCAAAATTGATGTTCAGGGGGATGACGGTTGCTGAGAGCTGAACATGTCGAAGCGGCCAAACAATTGATCGCACAACCAGGTGTGTCCATACACCAACAGGTTATTGGCCAGCCCGGGGAGCAACCTCATCATATCTGCCGCATCACCACACAGCCACGCAGATCTATCCCTTTCCTGCAACAGCAAGATCCGGTGGAGAAGAAAATCCGCCCCCACATGCTTGGTGGTTAGCCCGGCAGCCCTCAAACGGGTGATCCTGTTGATTGTCGGTGCATCCTATCTTCAGTGAGGCCCTTGGTGCTCCAATCCCTGCCATGCTCGACACTTTCCTTCCGGACCTCACAAAAATCAGGGGCCTGCTTATCCTGGATCCAGCACCAACCACCCCTCCACTCATCCCACCTTTCCCGCTGATACCCGGGGAGGTAACCCTAGACCTTCCTCGCCACGCGTGGCATCCAGCTAATAACCCCGGAGCGATAGGCTTTGCTCTCCACTCGAGGGACAAAGTAATGCTGGAACTGATCCACATTGGGCTTGACTCTGACGAAGTTCTCGCACAAATGGGTAAAGATGTCCATGGTCTCCATTGCATTTGGCGTGAAATCAAGGAGGTGGAATCCATAAGTGTTCATGATCGCCTCAAAGAATCCACAGAAGGGAGGGCAAAGACCACAGATGAAATAGGCACAGAAGAAATGATAAGAATCCTGCGGCCTCCTTCCCCGCCATGATCACCATCAGCGGCCCGTGCCCCTTCTCGACAGGCCTCCCCCACAGATATCCATACCTTTCTTGGAGGACCGGACCACTCAGATTTGACGGAGTGAAGACGACGTCTTCGCTCTGCCTCTTGATCAACTCCGACCCTCTTTTGCTCCCCTCGGCAGCGACCTCCTTCGCCGCGGCCGCCTGCTTCTTCTTGTTTCCAGGTTTCTTCCCCATTCCGGCAACGGCGATGGGGAGAGATATGGTGGAAGGGAGAGAAGGGGAACAGTTGCTTGGCTTGCAGAAGAAGATGGGGGAGCAGAACAGAGGACAGATGAATCGGGTTGCTCCGCTTTTTCCTGCTCCTAAGGGAGGAAAACGGAATAGGGGCACGACACTTCAGAAAGTTGCCATTTATCTAAACTGCTACAGTCCCATGACCCCACGACACGCAATAATCACGCGAAGTGGACGTTGGATTAACTAGTCATCATGGCGAACCCGCACGCGTAGCCCTCTCCTGCCACGTGTCTGCACATGGTTTGGGACCTAACCCAACGTGCCCAGCGACACGTATGGCTCAGGTCTGTAGAGGAACCAATATTGAAGCTTCAGAACAAGAAGAGTAAGAGACCAAGGAATTTAAAGCATCAACAAATAGATCGGAAGGATCCAAGGCCAAGGCAGAGGAGCCAGATATTGTCAAGAGAAAAGCCTCCCTTGCCGGGCAGGCGAGCCTGGCAAGGGGCGAGGCCACCCCCAGGAGGAGATGACCAAGGCATCCCGGCAGGGCCTGCCGGCGAAGACTAGATTACCTCACCGACTACTCCACCACGACCCACACTGTTGATTAGTGCGGTGTCAAGATGCAGAGTGATTAAGTGGCGGCCATTCGCCACATGGAGGCCACTTCCTACCAAGGAAACCCACAGATGACACCCGTCCAGTGAAGTGTCAAGCAAGCAAGCATGGAGCTGGCGAATTAGCCGGACAAGCCTTGTTGGGCAACCAACGACGTGACACTAAGTAGTGCACTAAATGCACACTGTCAGCCAGCAGAGTTAGGTATGATAGCACTATTTGCTATCATATCATTGTCTAATGACTAAACTGCCACTGTGGTGACTCCTTAACCTATAAAAGGAGGCCCGTGGCAACCGTAGAAAGGGTTCGCGAGGTTAGGAAGTTAGACCACTCGCACCCCCGCACGCGTGTAGTCATTGCCGTCCCAAAGCAACCCCTGCCGGGCAAGTGTACTACGCACCACCACCACCACCACCTTTCCACCATCAATCCACCAAAGCAGGAGTAGGGTTTTACGCCTCACGGTGGCCCGAACCTGGGTAAAACTGCCCATGTGATCTCTACCACACTGTCTTACGTTGGTCTGCTCTTTGTGTAACGCGACTCCCCCCTGCCGAACCAGCAAGGGGTCCCATGGCCCCATAGGTGGCTGAGGTTTCCCGCGACAGTCCTCATCATCTTCGTCCTCTGAGTTGAGGTAGATAACATCGAGCCTTGGAGTTTGTCTTCTGAAGGAGAAGCTGATCAGTTCACCCCCCCCCCCCCAAGTGAGATGCATTTGGGCAATGAAACGATCCCATTCATCTCCTCCAATATGGGATATCTTCGTCCCTTGTGGACCTCCATAGTGTAGGGCCCCCCAGGGGCATTGAAGATCACAGTGTCCTTGGTAATGAGCTCACTGAACTCAAATCTCACACTACAAGGGACGATCTGTGTAAGAAAAGGATAAAAACAAACACACTGCATTACTAGAAATAGCAAGAAAAAAAACTAACTGTTAGAAGGTTCATATAATGTGTTACCGCTACAGGAACAAAACACGATTGGAAGTAGATGCCAAATAGCGTGCCACTTGTAAGGCTGGTTGTGCACCTTGACTTGCACACTGGACATGGTGGCGGATGCGCCATTCCTCAAAAAATATAATTGAAACTAAGTATATAATCATTTTGTACACTAGTAAATCAATTTTAACTAAACATAATTGGAGTTCATTTTACACAAAACATATTGAGAACTAAGTAAATAGTTCTACACCAGTAATTGTATACACAAATAAACAAAATCTTTGGAGGGAGACACAAATAATCAAATTCTACACTAGTAATTTATAGGAGTTCATTTTATTTATTCCTAATAATTTAGACACTCAAAATATTTCTAATCGAAATGCATTATAAATATCGGATTCTACACAATAGCAATTGGATTATCACTAAAATTTCTACACAAAGCACAATTAACTCTGGATTCTACATCACACAAACCAAACCATATTGTATAATAATATTTCTACACAAACTAAAGCAATGCCCTAAATCAACTACATGAATCCCAATGGATCCCGTGTGGCGTGTCTGTGGACGCAGGACGTGAGAGTGGAAAGGAAGGAGATGCGATGGGAGGAGGAGTGGATCAAACCTTGGTGCCTACGAGGGGCGGCGGCGGCTTTGGTCAAGGGGGAAGTGTATACGGCCGGGGTGGGTGTGAAATGAGAGGGCGGTGACTTAGGTATTTTACTAAGTTGACTCAGGTGGGCTATTGCTAGCGTGGGACTAAAAAGCAATGCCATAGCTAATAACAACACAAATTAAAAAAATACTAAGATTAATGAAAGACTTAACAAAATAAAAGGCTCAAAATTAGAACTGGTAATAAAGAAATAAAAGTCCTCAAATGATAAGAACACTAAAAATAATGATGACAAAAAACATAATATAAATTTTCATTATTTTTTGACTAGTATAATCATTAAATACTTAAAACACTTGATCAAATGAAAAGATTGTTTCTGGCGTGCATATAAAACGAACGTCACCACTGACAAATTAACTATTGCGTGCATAGAAATCCAACGCCACCACTATATACCAAATAGTGAGTACATATGGGCCAATAGATTTGTGGTGTGTCTAGAAAAAGCTGACATGCTAATTATGCCGAGCCAGCACTATTTGAAAAAAAATAGTGCTGGCGTTGATGGAAAAAAGACGCGCCGCCAACGAAAGTTGTGGCTAGCCATTTTTTGCACTAGTGGTACATAGATAGTGATATCGCTCGGTTTCAATAAGCAAAAGCCTCGCTCGGGTTCAGTTAGAGAATGCCTCGCGTACACACGCGTATGAGATAAATGCGCAAACCACACTACATCGCTCGGCCCCGACCACCCACCGTAACCGGGAACTACCCGACATTTTCTTTCTACCATGATTTTTTTCATCATGGATGGCCCAAAGAATGTCATGCAGGTGCGTGTCTGGTCTGCCCCGGATGTAATTAATGGGGGCTCATAATCATGGAAGATGTCCAAGATAGTAAATTTATATGTGGAATCTCTCTTCCTTCAGTATTCTTTCATGAATTGTTCTAGTGAGCAATGTTGTGTTTGTTAACTTTCAAAAAAATTCACCACTAATACTTCTTATATGTGAAGTCATTACTAACCATGGGACAAGCAATGAAGCATATATACTTTTATATTTATGATATTCAATTCATTCAACAATTCACTCTTAGGATATAAATGAAGCACAAGACTAAATGACAAACTACTCTGAAAGATATAAGTGAAGATCAATGAGTAGTCAAAAAATTAAGTAGCTATGTAAAGACTCTCTCAAATTAAAATTTCAGAACCAATTTTTTATTCAAACAACAAACAAAAAAATTACACTCCAAGAATACCACATATCATGTGAACAAATAAAAACTTAAGCTTAACCGAGACTAACCGATAGTTGTTGATGAAGAAAGGTGGGATGCCTACCGGGGCATCCCCAGGCTTACGTGCTTGAGATTTCTTGAAGTATTAACTTGGGATGCATTAGGCATCCCCAAGCTTGATCTCTTGTGTCTCCTTAATTCATCTCATATTTGGGTTTCCCTAAATCTTAAAAACTTCATCAACACAAAACTCAACAAGAACTCGTGAGATAATTAGTATAAATCAATGCAAAACCTTATCATTCTCTACTTTAACAAATTACTAAAATTATAATTAAACATTGCATAATAAATGTGCATATTTAATACTCCTATCCTCAAATAGAATATAACCAAACATATGCAAACAACGCAAACATACCATCAATTTGTCTAAACAGAACTGACTGTAAAGGATGAAGCAAAAGTCATACTTCTTTAACTCCAAAAATTCTGACAAATTGCCACACTATAGAAAAAAGTTATATCTTACTTTGTCAAAATTTCAAGATTTATGATGTTTGACTATTCAAGAATATTCACGACATAACAGAAAACTTTCTGTTTTCAAATAGCAACATATAGACTTGCAAACTAAGCATGGTAAAGTCTATAATTGACACTTTTATTGAAATAAAAGATACAAACATGATTATTAATAACAGCAAGAATATCTCAACAAAATAAAATGATGCTCCAAGCAAAACTCATATCATCTGACGAATAAAAACATAGCTCTAAGTGAGGTTACCGATTACGTTGAAGACGAAAGAGGGAATGCCTTCCCAGGCATCTCCAAGCTTAGACGCTTGAGTCTTCCTTGAATATTACCTAGGGGTGCCTTGGGAATCCCCAAGCTTAGGTTCATTCAACTCCTTATTCTCCTCATATCAATATCTCACCCAAAACTTGAAAACTTCAATCACACAAAACTTAACAGAACTCGTGAGATAGGTTAGTATGATAAAGAGCAAAGCATTCACTTTGTACTGTCAATGCAAGATTCATATTTTTTCTTACATAATGCTTACTATACACTATCATGTCCAAAATTTATATTCACCAATATAGTCCATAGAAACTATAAAACAACCAAACTGTGCATTTAAAACAGAATCTGCCAAAAACAGAATAGATTGTAATCAACTGAACAAAACACATACTTTTGTAAGTTCAAAATTCTGAAAAATTATAACAATGTAGGAAATTTGTAAAAAAAATTGAATTTTATCGCATCCCAGTGGATTATAGAAATTCTAGCACTATGTGGAAAAGTTTCTGTTTGTGGACAGAAACAATTCAACTAGCATCCAAATCATCCCAAAGGGGTAAATATTGGCTTGCCTCCCAACAAGCGCTTTTTAGATAAGCATGATGATTCTAATGATGCTCACATAAGAATGCAAGAGAGAATCAAGAATCACATGGCAAGCACATTTAAGCCTAACACACTTCCTATGCATAGGGATTTTGTGAGCAAACAATTTATGGGATCAAGAATTAACTAGCATAGGAAGGCAAAGAAAGCAATACTTCAAAACTTTCAACACATACAGAGGAAACTTGATATTATTGAGATATGTAAAAGCACATGTTCCTCTCTCATAAAAAAATTTAGTAGCATCATGAATGAATTTTATTAGCCTCCACATAAGCAAATTTATTCTCATTCATGATAGTGGAAGTAACTTGTGAAACTCAAATACTATAAATTGTTTCCACATTAAAAGAGTAATTTTCAGTAGAAGGGTATTCATAATTATGACAATAATTATCACTACATTTTATAACATAAGTATCATCACAATAACCATCATAACTAGCAACTTTATCCTCATCATAATCAACTGAAACCTCTTTCGAGATAGTGAACTCATTACTAAACAAAGTCATGACCTCTCCAAATCCACTTTTATCATTATAATAAGATTCAACATCCTCCAAAATAGTATTATAATCATTAACTAAAGTTGACACTCTTCCAAACACACTTCCGTAATTATTGCGGATGTTATTCATAGATCATGCATATGCATCCATGATTTATGCATTTTGTTGCTTTGTTTTAGTTGCATTTTGATCCAAGAGACCTTAAGCAACTCAAGGACCAATTTGAGAGAGTTGGAGGTTTCACAAAAATCCAATTTTGATTTATCAAAAATTTGGTAATTGGATCAAAGTGTTTTTCAAAATTCTTTTCCAATTATTTTAAAATAAAGACAAAAGATAAAATGACTTCTTCAATATCAGTAAAGAAATATTGGAAATTGATTTTTGAATTTTTGGGATTTTATTTGATTTTATTCGCTACTTTATTTATTAGTTAGTGGAGTAATTAGTAGTGTAATGTTTCTTTTTAGTTTAGGCATTTAGGCCCAGAAAAATGTTCAGTAGGTCAATAATAAGGCCAGATAGCTACGTGATTTTTTTCTGGAATTTTTTAGGATTTTATTTATATTTATTTTAGCTTGTTTTGTCTCTCTAAAATAGATTCTTTTAAAAAAATCTTGTTCGGGCCAACCAAACTGGGCCGCGCCCAGCCCACCCGGCCCAGCCGTCACCACCCGTCCCCGAGCCGGACTCCGCCGGAGTCCGCCGCCTCGCCTTGCCCCTGCCGCAAGGCAGCACCCCCTAACCCCCTTTATAAATCGCCCGACCCGGCCCCTCTCCTCCTCGTCCGATGCCGTCGCCGCCCACGTCGCCTTAGCCGTCGCACCGCCCGCAGCTGCCGCGACATCGCCGGCCACACCCGCAGCGCCGCCGTTGCACCCCGCCGCCACCACGCAGCCGAACCTGGCGCCGCCGCCACCGTCGAACCCAAACCGCCGAACCGGTATAAACTGTCCCCGGTCCGATCGGTTTTTTTGTTTTCTTTTAGATCATTTTATGTTAATTAATTCGGTTAATTAGCGAACATTTGTTCGTTTAATTTTTGTATGGAACGGATTCGTCAGATTAGGTTCTGTAGTGAATATTCGTTCTATTGTTTTTTCCTATAATTTTAGTTTTCATCCAGGGACCTATCCGTGAATATTTTTCTTTGCAGATTAGCCCCTGATCTTTAAACCCTCGTAACTTTTCGATCGTTTGTCCAAATTTGAAGAAACCAATGCCAAAATCTTCAGAGTGATCTCATCTATCCAGTAAACCAATTTGAACATGTTTTTGACAATTTAAAATTTGAGTTTAGTTCAGATTGGAATTTGATCTTGTTTTGTTTGTATCTTGAGTTTCGTAGCTCCGTTTGAGTTGATTCATTTTGCAAATCATAGCTAATCTCTTGTACCTTCTGTTAAGATCTAATCCACATAAATTAATGCTCTTAGAAATTGTTTTCCATTTATATTAGTTATTTGCTTGTTTTTGAGTTCTTTGGATCTTTTTCTTCGATTTCTCTTTGCAGCGTTTGCTTGAGTGCTTATGTATGCTATTGTTTGTCTACG
Source organism: Triticum timopheevii (assembly GCA_963921465.1). Classification (NCBI taxonomy): domain Eukaryota; kingdom Viridiplantae; phylum Streptophyta; class Magnoliopsida; order Poales; family Poaceae; genus Triticum; species Triticum timopheevii. The sequence continues at coordinate 356,639,139 of OY997264.1, forward strand.
CTAGATTTTCCGGAGTGCGAAGCTTGTTACTACGAATCTCTAGAGTTTTCCGCTCATGGATGCGGTCAAGTCTTGTGGGAAAAAGTGCGCAACCTCTGGAGAGTGTATAAACTAATCATGCTTAGCCGTGTCCCCGGTTATGGACATTTTGAGTATCTAGAAGTGGATATTTATGTTGATCTCATCACTCTTTAATTAATGAATTGGGTTTAATGATGATACTTGGTTAATTTTGGGATTTTAGTTGGAGGAACCTTCTCAATAATCTGTATAAACTTTGTAGTAAATAAAATTTGTTCCTTTGTTGTAGGGAAAAAATAGCTTTATGCAAAAAATTAAACTTAGACCCTCCACCAGCCAAATATGCATGTAGATATAGTTTCTTGCATTTATTTGCGCTATAGTGTAACTCTGCCAGCATATTCCATGTGCTGACCTACACGGCTGCAACGTCTCATGTTGCAGACTTTACCGACGAAGAATAAGGTGTGATAGGTCGTTGTCGTGCACTCAGCTATGTCATTAGAGTTTGACGGACTCATTTATCTTCGAAGCTTCCACAGTTACTTTATGTAGATGGCCTTAAGCCATATTATTTGTGTAATTGATACTCTTTATGAGGAACTCGATGTAATAAATGTGTGATTGAAATATGTTATAATTCCTCGAGTATTATGTGTGTCAGCATACCCATCCAGGGATGACACTTAAGCACAGAGACTTCGATCCATTGGGATCATGGTCACTACAATGAATAGCACCAATAGTATAACAATTACTATCATCATAATTTTCCAAGTTGGTGCCAAAAAGATTTTCAAGATTATAAGGAGTGTCACTATCTTCCCAATCATAATTATCACAACAAGTAATAGGCATAACAAAATCATCCTCAATAGTTCCTAGAAACATTGCACCATAGGACCAAAAGCAATATCATCGTCAAGTGTATCATCTTCCACTATTATTTTTGATTCGTTCTCATGAGACAAAACAATAATAGAAGCAACATTATTTGGGAGAGATACCTTTTTACCTTTGCTTCTCTTTCTTTTCTTATTCTTCTTCTTCACCACATTGCGTGTGGGTTCAATAAATTTTTTTGACCCTCTTGTTGAAGAGATTGGTTGGGTAGGAAGCTCCTCCTTGTCACCTGATTCATCATGAGAAACAATAGGAGGGAATTGGGAAACCTTTACCCTTCCATTATTATTCCTTTTATATTCTATTGGCTTTCCCATCTTCCTATAATTGGCGATATAAGCATTTCATTGAAATTTACCACATAAAACATATGAATTTATTTCAAAGTAGCTTCAGCATGGTTTGTGAATATGAATGCTTCAAACCAAGTATTTTTAAGTGACAATTATTCACATCCCAAAAATAAACAAAGTTCATTATAAAGTTCAAGGGTGATCAAGTTATTACAATATTGGGACACGATTCAATCATGAAAAAGCATGCATTGGAAATTAAGATAACAAACTTTTTTGCAAAATCATCTATCACTCTAAGCCACCCTAAAGTTTTGTCGTGCTTATGCTTCTTACAAAATATATCATCCCTATAAGGCATGTCTTCACAAAGTTTATGCACTCCACAAAAATTGACATGCTTATAAGAAACATTGTTATCATGACTAGAACAATCATCATTAGTATTTTGGATATTCATAGCAAGCATACTAACAACATTGCAATCATGATTAAAGTTTAAGAATTTAATGCCAAACATTTTATTGAATTCTTCTGCTAACACTTTGGCACAATTTTTCGATCCACCATTTTCAATAAAGATATCATAAAGATAAAGAACTTGATGCAACTTCAATTCCATTTTTTGTAGTTTTCTTTTATAAACCAAACTAGTAAATAAACAAGAAACTAAAAGATTTAATTGCAAGATCTAAAGGTATACCTTCAAGCACTCACCTCCCTGGGACCTGCGCTAGAAATAGGTTGATGTCTACTACACAACTTTTCTTCTTGTAGACTCTGTTGAGCCTCTAAGCGCAGAGTTTTGCATGACAGTAGCAAATTTCCCTCAAGTGGATGACCTAAGGTTTATCAATCCGTTGCAGGTGTATGATGAAGATGGTCTCTCTCAAACTACCCTACAATCAAATACAAGAAATCTCTTATGTATCGAACATGCCCAATACAAAGGCAAATTGTATAGGTGCACTAGTTCGGCGAAGAGACAGTGATACAAGTGTACTACGGATAGTAAAAGTAGGTTTTTGTAATGTGAACAAGTAAAAACAACAAGGTAGCAAGCAACAAAAGTGAGCACGAACGGTATTACAATGCTTAGAAACAAGGCCTAGGGTTCACACTTTCACTAGTGCAATATCTCAATAGTGCTAACATAATTGAATCATATAACAATCCCTCAACTCGTGACAAAGAATCACTCCAAAGTTTCTATCAAAGAAAGTAGGACAAAAACGTGTATCAACCTATGTGCTTAGATTACCCCAATGTCAACACAGGAATCCACAAGTTGATTACCATAACATATATCAAGTGACTCAATAGAATACCCCATTGTCACCAGAGTATCCACATGCAAGACATGCATCAAGTGATCTCAAATCCAATATTCAATCCAACATAACGAAACCTCAGAGAGCAAGACTCAATTCATCATAACAAGAATAGAGAGGGAAGAACACTATATGATCCAACTATATTAACAAAGCCCATGGTTACATCAACATCATGCCAAATCAAGAACACAGGAGAGGGAGAGAGAGAGAGAACACATAGCTAGTGGTACATATCCTTAGACCCGAGGGTGAACTACTCTCTCCTCTTCATGGAGACCGCTGGGATGATAAAGATGGCCTCTAGTGATGAGTTCCCCCTCCGTCAGGGTACCGAAAAAGGCCTCCTGATGGGATCTCTTAAGAACAGAGGCTTGTGGTGGCGGAGTCGAAGTTCTAGGTTTATTTCTGGGGTTTCTCTATTTATAAGAATTTTCAGCATTGTTTTCACGCAAAAAGGAGTTATGAGGGGCCCATAAGGCAACAACACACGACCACCCCTCCCCCAGGGTGGGCCGGCTTGCCTTGTCACCGCCTTGTGGGTCTTCTCATGCTCCCACGAAGCTTCGGGGGTCTCTTATGTTCCAAAAAAAATCATCAAAAATTTCGTCGCGTTTGGACTTCATTTTGTATGGATTTTCTGGAAAACTAAAAACAAGCAGAAAACAACAACTGGCACTGGGCACTAGGTTAATATGTTAGTCCATGAAAATTATATAGAAATCATATAAAAATGCACCAAAACCATATAAAATTATTACTAACATGGCATGAATACTTCATAAATTATAGATACGTTAGAGATGTATTAGCAACTCCCATATTGAAGGCCAAAGCATTAGGAAAGCTAGAGAAAAAGACGGCCTTCCATGCAAGCATAGTCGCTTGCCTGGTTGGTCTTCTGAGGCACCAGTAGCTCACCATGTATATACAAGACATTCGTGAAGGAGAGAAGGGGAAGAGAGAATCGTAGCCACCGCCGCAACAAAAACAGAGAGAGAAGAGAATGAGAGAATCACCAGAGATCTTCTTAGTCATCCTCATTTCAACCTTTACTGTTGTTGTCGGGGGGGGGGGGTTGAACTTGGGGCAGGCAACGAAACTCGGATCCTTTTCAAAAATAATAGGGCCAGCATCGCCCCTCAAGCTGGCACGCGCTTGGCCAGGTCGCCCGACCCAGCCAAGCCCCTCGACCCGGCCGAACTCTCCAACCCGGCCAAGCTCCTCTACTCAGCCCCAACAACCAGCTCAAGGTGGCCGAACTCGGCACACCAAGACTTCCCCAACAAGCCAACACCGCCCTTGGCGTGTTCCACAACCCAGCCACGGGTCAGCTCCCATCCCGTCCAAGTCGTACAATGGGACGAGTCTCCATCTACCAATGACCGAGGAAACAGTGCTCCGCCCATGCCTCTGGTCAGCCGAAGCGTGGCAACAGTGCCCCTCACCTACCCGCTGACCAGGGCCGGTGTAGCAATAGTGCCCTCGTCGTCACTACTGACACCAACAAGCGGCGACCTGATGGAGTGCCACTGTACCTAACTCAACCCGGCCACTCCCTGACGATCGACAAGACGGCGCACAGTGCCCCTAAGCAAGTGGGGCCCGCACCTAGGAAAACCCGACGAGCCCTGGCACCCGGCAGATCCCAGCTCTGGGTTCCCAGACGCTGACAACCTGGCCCTACGGTCCTGTAACATTACCATTGTACCCCCGGGGGGGTTGGCCTATAAAACCCCCCAGGAGCCCTCATGCATACGGGCAAGCATGCAGAGAAGTAGCCAACCGATCAGTAGAACACACAAACACGCACACGAAGAGGGAGCAGCCTAAGCCCTGGCCAGCCCTCCTTCTTCCTCCAAACAGCTCTAGGAGCAACTCTGTACTGTTGCATATCAACCACACTCGGCAGGACTAGGGGTGTTATCTCTCCGGAGAGCCCCAAACCTGGGTATATCTTGCATCCCGCGCTCGCTCATGCCGACCTCGCCTCTGGATCCCACCAGTGCCCTCGAGCCTCCTCTTCTCTTTAGCCATCCCTTGGCATCTTCCGTGCGCCCACCATGACAGTTGGCGCCCACCATGACAGTTGGCAACCCGGGTGGCTAAGCCCTCGTTCTCAACCCCACCATCGTCGCACCTCGGCGCACGTGCAAGTTCTCCTGAGTCCTCATCGACGGCAGCAACAACATCAACATCCTCTACTGCGACACCATGACAAAGATCGGCCTCGAGGCCAAAGACCTGGAGCCAACTCGGACGATCTTCCAATACATCGTTTCCGGCCTCTCCTGCTCTCCGATTGGTTAGGTCCGGCTCGACGTCCTGTTCGGCGACAGCAACCACTTCCGACGCGAGCCAATCTGGTTCGAGGTGGTGGACCTGTCCAGCGCATACCACGCACTGCTGGGCCTGCCCGCGCTCGCCAAGTTCATGGAAGTCCCCCACTATGCTGACCTGAAAATGAAGCTCCCGGGTCCAAAGGGCCTCATCACCATCACCGGCGACTACTGCAAGTCCCTCGAGTGCGCCCGAGACGGCGCCAAGCTGGCCAAGTCGCTGGTCATAGCCGAGGAGCGGTGCCAGCTCGACCGGATCATCGCCCTGGCCAACAAGACATCAACCGCGCCGATCCCGGTCAAGGAGCCGGCCAACAAGGCCGCCTTCAAGCCCTCCAAGGAGACCAAGAAAGTGAAGCTGAACCCGGAAGACCCCAGCTGCAGCAAGTACGTTGTCGTAGGCGCCCGCCTCGACAGCAAATAGGAAGGCGAGCTCGTTGACTTCCTCCATGAGAATAGGGATATTTTTGCATGGACCCCAAAGGACATGTCGGGTATCCCGAGGAAGTACGCCGCACACAAACTCCACATCCGCAAGGACGCCAAGTCTGTCCGCCAACCCCTACGATGTTTCTCGGAAAAGAAGAGAAGAACCATCGGTGAAGAGGTCGCCAAGCTTTTGGCGGTCGACTTCATCATGGAAGTGTTCCACCCCAAGTGGCTGGCGAACCCATTCCTCATCCCGAAGAAGAACAACACCTGGCTCATGTGCATCGACTGCACTAGCCTGAACAAGGCCTGTCCCAAGGATCCATTCGCCCTCCTGCGGATCGACCAAGTCATCAACTCGACTACTCGGTGCGAGCTCCTGTCCTTCCTGGATGCTTACTCCGGCTATCATCAGATAAAGATGGATCCGGCCGACGCCCTGAAGACGTCCTTCATCACGCCCTTTGGGGCGTATTGCTACATCAACATGTCATTCGGCCTGAAGAACGCCGGTGCCACCTTCCAGCGCTACATGCAGAAATGCTTGCTGCCGCGACTCGACCGCAACATCCATGTTTACGTGGAGGACATCATGGTGAAGACCGAGCAGCACCTCACACTCCTCGACGACCTGAAGGAAACATTCACCAACCTGTGTGAATACAAAATCAAGATCAACCCGGAGAAGTATGTTTTCGGCGTCCCGGTCGGAAAGCTACTCGTATTCCTCATCTCGGAGCGCGGCATTGAGGTGAACCCGGAGAAGATCAAGGACATCGAGCGCATGCGCAAGCCGGCTCGGCTACGCGATGTCTAGAAGTTCACCGACTGCTTGGCCTCGGTCAGCCGGTTTCTCAGCCGGCTGGGCGAGAGGGCCTTGCCCCTGTATCAGCTGATGAAGAAGATGACGCCGTTCAAATGGAACGACCAGGCAGACGATGTGTTCTGGGATCTCAAGCACATGCTCTTCACCACACCAGTCATGGCCGCGCCGGCCGAGAAGGAGCCAGTGTTGCTCTATGTTACCGCGACCTCGCGGTCGGTCAGCATGGTGATGGTGTCGAGCGACCAAAGAAGGGCAAGGTCCAAGCCGTCCCGGGTTCAGTCTACTACCTGAGCGAGGTGCTCTCCACCTCCAAGCAGAATTACCCGCACTACTAGAAGATGTGTTATGGCGTGTAGTTTACCACCAAGAAATTGAAGCAATACTTCCAAGAGCATGTTGTCACCGTGGTCAGCACGATCCCCCTCGATGAAATCATCGGGTGTTGGGACGCTCTGGCCAGGTCGCCAAGTGGGCGCTCGAGCTAGCTGGCCACACCATCCTCTACGAGCCCCACACCATGATCATGTCCCAGGCCCTACCCGACTTCCTCGTCGACTGGATGTAGACCCAGTACCTGCTGCCACCGCCAGACTCGATGCACTGCCCTAGGGGCGTCTCGGCCTAGGGGCCGGCATGGTGATGTCTTCCCCGAAGGGCGACCGACTTCGCTACGCACTCCAGATCCACTTCGCCGCCTCCAACAACATCGCCGAGTACGAAGCCCTTGTACATGGCATCCGGCTTGCCAATGAACTCGACATCCAGCGCATCCTATGCTACGGCAACTCGGATCTGGTGCTGCAGCAGTGCTCCGGTGAGTGGGACACCCGCGACCCCAACATGGCGAGCTACCGCTTCCTCATGCAGAAGCTATCCAGATTCTTCGTGGGCTACGAGTTCCTCCATGCCCGCGCACGGAGAATGAGGCGGCCGACACGCTTGCCAAGATCGCCTCGTCCCGACAGTCCATCTCGTCCAGCGTCTCCCTCGAGCACCTACACAAACTGTTCATCAAGCCGTCTCCGGACTCCAAGTCCATCTATGTTCCAGACAACCCAGCCGCGCCCCAACCCGGCCGGGGGGCTTCCGAACCCAGACCGGGGACTGCCAAACCCAGCCCGGGGACTGCTGAACCCGGCCCGCAGGCTGAAGCCGTCAACCCTGCCACCGTCGCCCTCGACCCGACAGCCGCCATCCCCGACCCGGGGGCTGCTCAACCCGGCTCAGGGGCTGCCACTTTGGAACCCGCCCTGGTCGCCATCTTCGCCGTGGTGACGGCCCCATCTTGGGCCCTGCCCATCTAGGAGTTCCTGGAAAACGGGGTCCTCCCCATGGACGAGACCGAAGCCCGGCAAGTGCAGCGCCGGGCATCCGCCTACAGCATCATCAACAACGAGCTCATCAAACACAGCTCCAGCGGCGTGTCCCAACGCTATGTCGAGCAGGACCAAGGCATTGAGATCCTCCTCGACATACATCAGGGCGAGTGCGGGCACCACACAGCCTCGCGGTCCCTGGTGGCCAAGGCTTTCCGCCATGGTTTCTACTGGCCTACCGCCCTCCAAGATGCCGAGTCGCTCCTCCTCAAGTGCGAGGGATGCCAGCGCTTCACAAAGCGCAGCCACCAGTCGGCGTCAGCACTCCGGACCATCCCAATCGCCTGGCCTTTTGCGGTCTGGCAACTCAACATGGTGGGGCCCTTCAAAGCCGCTCGAGGCGGCATGACGCATTTGCTGGTAGCAGTGGACAAGTTCACCAAGTGGATCAAAGCACGGCCGATCAAGAAGCTGGATGGGCCGACGGGCGTCCGGTTCATCAAAGACATCGCGGTACGCTACGGCGTGCCGAACAGCATCATCACGGACAACGGCACCAACTTCGCCAAGGGTGCGCTCGCACAATACTCCTCCGTCTCCTGCATCCGCCTCGACCTGGCTTCCATTGCACACCCGTAGTCCAATGGGCAGGTCGAGCGGGCCAACGGCCTCATCCTATTTGGCATCAAGCCATGAATCGTCGAGCCGCTTATCCGCTCACCCGGCAGCTGGCTCGACGAGTTGCCAGCCGTCCTCTGGAGTCTCCGCACCATGCCAAACCGGTCGATTGGGTTCACCCCATTCTTCCTCATTTATGGAGCCAAAGTGGTCATCCCGACCGACATCGAGTTCGAGTCGCCGCGTGTCGCGATGTACACTGAAGCCGAAGCCAAGGAAGCCCGCGAAGACGGCATTGATCTACTCGAAGAAGTGCGCCTCCTTGCGCTCAGCCGTTCAGCCATCTACCAGCAAGGCCTGAGGCACTACCACAGCAAGAAGATCAAGTCCCTCGCATTCCGCGAGGGAGACCTCGTCCTCCAACTCGTCCAAGAGCAAGCCAACCAGCACAAGCTGTCCCCTCCATGGGAGGGCCCATTCGTCGTCAGCAGGGCCTTGTGCGCTCACAACGCCTACTACCTCATCGACACCTGTAAGTCAAACAAGCGCAAGAGAGACACCGCCAGTGAAGAGACAACCTGACCGTGGAACACGGAACTCCTCCGCCCGTTTTACAGTTAGTTGTATGCACGTATGTATCGCTGCCTTTTGTAATCGCATGAAACTACGGAGTCCCCGAACGACGCTCGGGGGCTTCCCTTTTCCGACCAAGTTATTGTGTCTCCTACATTTGCGCATCACTTTCTCTTAAAAACCCGACCACCGGTCTGACTCGCTCGACCCGGGGACTCGGGGGCTGGCTAGCTTGGTCACCACCCGCCGCCTTCCTTGGTGATTTCTGACGCGTTAGGGATGCCGCGGCCCCCCACTTCACCTTAGGCCACAGAACCGGCTTCGGTTGTCGGCTAGCAAGCACAACGGGCCAGAGCACCAGCACGCCTCAAACACTAAGTCAAGGGTCGCCAGGTCGCACAACCCGGTCCATCACTTTAAGTGGCTGCACAACTGGCTGCCCGCCAACCGGCTTCGCCGGATTGCCGCCAACCGTCCCTGTGGGTGTTTCGCTCGCGCTCAACGTTTTGAAAGCCTAAGTACCGCACGCTCCTCTCAAAGACCAAACTCCTTGTCACGGACCGAAGCCTCGGCCATCAAAATCGCAGGGGGGAGGTTCGAGAGAGGAAGGTCGCAAGAAAACGGCTCAAAAAGCAAAAAGCAAAAGCACAGGCATCCACGAAATATACACATCACAAATCTTAAAGGACAGGCCAAAGGCCAGAGTTCATTACACCCGAAAACCCCCAGTGGGTGGGTGGACCTGCTACCTAACATAAATTTTCGCTAAGATATGAGAGAGCAGCCTCACGCATCTCCAGCACTGGGCGGCGCAGCTGACAGCTCCCCCTCGGCAGCCTCCGGGTCCGCCGAAGTGCCGGTGTCTTCCTCCTCGGCACCCCCGTCGCGGTAGACGTCCGTCTCCTCGGAGCTGCCCTCCGGGTCGTGCAGAAGCAGGCCATAGTCGTCACCAAGCACGACTCTGCCATCCTCCGCCTGCTCCGGGTGTAACTCGTCATGGAAGGCGAACCCGGCGACGTAGCTGGCTCGGGCAGCTATCCATCCGGCCTATGCCTGCAGTAGGTCCTCCGAGCCGGCCCGCTGGCCCATCAACGCATCCAGCTGCAGGTACGGGTGCCAGGACACTGCAAACCTGAGCGCCATCTCGGTGCCAACACGAGCGGCGGAAACACGCCACTCATGGAGCCTATCCGGCCCCATCTCCAACCACCGCGCCAGCAACGTGAATCTGCTCGGCGCGACGGAGCCCGGCCACAGGGCCGCCATCATCGACATGCCAGCATTAGAGAGCCGCCCCATCTGCTCGCCCAAGACTCCCAGACAAGCCTCGGCGGCGGTTATGATCTCCAGGAAATTCCAAGCCACCTGTGGGTGGTCCTGGAGCCAACGACCCCCAGCGGGTCGCGCTGAAAGCGGACGGCTTCCTCTGCCAGCTGGCGCGTCTCCGGAAAGGCCCCTATTAGAAAGCAAAGCGAGTTAGAAAAAATCACCAAGGACAAGAAGCCAGGATCCCAACCCAGCAGAACTCAAGAAAAGCACTTACTAGAGAAGGACTCTTCCAGGTGCTGCACTTCAAGCAACGCACCGCGCCGCTCCCGAGCAATGGTGTGGTCACGCTCCTAGAGCGCCTTCTCCAAGTCGGCCTCCTTGGAAAGGGTCGCCTTCAGCTCAGCGTCCTTGTCCTCGATCACCTTCTCGGACGCCTCACGGTGGCGGGTCTCCCCTTGATGGGCCTCCTCCGCCGCAGCCATCAGCCCCTTCAGGCGCTCCACCTCGGCCTGGAGATGGCCCTTATCGTCTGCCAGCTTGCCGCGCTGCTGGTCCACCTCGGCCAGGGCACACTACGCCTCCACAACCTTGGCGGCTTCCACCTTGATGCGCTCCACCTCGGCCTCAAGACGGCTCTTGTCGCCCGCCAGCTGCTCCTGCAGCTGGCTGGCTTCATCGAGCGACCGTCGGGCTACCACCGTCTCCGCCTTCGCCTCCGCCACCTCGGCCCCAAGCCGGCTAGCGTCGGCGACAAGACGGTCTTTCTGGAGGTCGTCACGAAACAGCCGGGTCTTCCGAGACAGCACCTCGGCTACAAGAAGAAGATTCAGAAACAAAGGACCAGTTTTAAGATTCGACCCAACTACTATGCAGTTGGCTCGAATCTCGGGGGCTACACCAAGTGGGTGCACTAGCGCGACCCCACTAAAAAATAGCACAAGAAAAATACCTGTAGCGACGCGGAGCTCCTCCTCCTTGGCGGCGAGCTGCTCCTTGAGCTCCCGATACTTGCCCAGGAGACGGTTGAATGCACTGACCCGATGGGAATCCAGTTGCTGCAAAAAGGCAACGATCAGCACAAGACGACATTTTAAGATTCGACCCAACTACTATGTAGTTTGCCCGAACCTCGGGGGCTACACCTAGTGGATGCGCTAGCGCGCACCAACAAAGAAGAAGCCACAAAAGAGAAAAAAGCGGAAGACAAGGGAGAGGAACTTACCAGCACGGCGCGCTCCAGCTCCCATGTCTACTCCACCTCGGCCTGGGCGAAGGCCTGGATCCGGTCCGTCCGCCCTCGCAGACGGTGCCTGACGGCATCCATCGCTGCCTCCTCCTGGGTCTGGGGCCCAAAGATCTCGCCAGCCCCACCCCGTGCCGGCAGCTACCCGATGGGCCGGCGCCCCCCTGGCCTGAGTACTAGGGCGTGCTCTCCGCTGGCCGCTCCCCACGCGGCCGGCGTCTCTTCCGACGCCCTCTCCGGCGCCACCGCCGGATCGACGGTCGGGATGGCCTGCAGTTCCACCACCAGTGGTGCCTCGCTCATCCACGCCCGGGGCACCCCCTGCGGCGCCATCTGCGGCACCTCCTCCAAGACGGCGTCGCTGCCGCCCCCGTCGACCCCCGCCCGCTCGACCGCGTCAATCCGCGGCAGGGTGTCGTCCCCAACAACCACGACCTCCCGGTCGAGGTCCACCACCTCCGCCCGGCCTCCTTGTCCGCGATCCCCAACAACGATGGCTCAAAGACTGTTGCCGCCACCATCGTCCCCGCCGGCATCTCCGGCCACGCCGGCTCGCGCCCACGTCGCCGCGGCGTTGGTCTAGGCCTGGGCCGATGCCGCCTCCAGCTCTGCCTCGGCCCTGTTCCGGTCCCTCCAGGCCAAGCCTTCGGTGTCGGCCGGGTCTAGGCCAAGATCCAGATCCACTGGCTCCTCCTCCTCGTCCCGATCAGCGGCGCCGGACCGACTCCTTCGGAACACGGAGCCCTCGGTGGACGTAGCATCCGCCGCCACCCTCGCCAGCGAGATCGGTGACCTGAAGTTCAAGATGAAGTAAACAACAAGCAGGTCCGCTCGGCCACTCGGATGCAAGCAAGAGAGAAACTTACCCCGACTGCACCAGAAGGGTGTGCCTCGTCGGCCTCTCCTGCGGAGCCCCGCGCCTCCTCTTGGCATCCGGCCTCGCACCCTCAGCCGGGTTCGCCGCGCGCTTCAGGCCGGGGACCGTGGCGCGATGTTGTTCTTCCCATGCGGCTGGCTCGCCGTCGGCGTCCCCCGCGACGACCCGGCATCGCCCGCGCCGCCGCCTTCTCCACCCAGCGCCACTACACCAATAGATCGCGTCAGCATTACCCATGCAGCGTCACGCCCGCCAACTCAAGGAATATGAAAAACAAAGCTTACCCGCATGGTTCCCTGTGTCGATGTCGGCGGCTGCCTCCTTCCCTCCGCCGTGGGCTGCGGGTTCCTCTGACTCGGCCGCACCACCTACGACGGCACCCGGGCGTAAGGATGCCTGATCGCGTTCAGAAGCACCTCCCGCGTCCCATCGGGACGAATAAAAAGATGTGCAGCAGCAAAGTATGGAGACCTGGGACTCACCATGGGTGCCGGGTTCGCGTGGTTGTACGGCGGCTTGCCAAACTACCAGTCATCCCACAGCGCGGCCTTGGAGATATCGTTGACCCGGCGCCCGACCTGGTCCGCCCCCAGGCGCATGACCGACATGCGGTTGGGATCCCGAAGACCGGTCATCTGACCAATGAGGCAGTTGCGTCGCTGTAGCGATAGAACCTGACTCATAATGAAGGCGGCAATGAGGTCTGTGCTGGTGAGCCTGTCCCGCGTCTTCATCTCCGACACCCACTCGCAGAGGTTGAGTATCTCCTGCGATGGGTGCCTGGGGTAATAACCCCAGTTTCGCTTCGCCTGCGGCGGCGCGTTGACGAAGGGTGGCAAGTCGATGTGGTCCGCGCCGAGATTGTGGACGTAGAAGAAAGAATTTTGCCATTTCTTGGTAGTATCCTCCAGCGGCATCTTGGGGCAATCAACGCCTGACCGCTTTGAGATAACGGCGGCCCCGTAGTCGGACATCTCCCCGGCCCTTGGCCCCTGCTGCTTCAAGGAGAAGAAGCACACCCCGAGGTCGATCGTAGGCTCGACCCCCAGGTACCCCTCGCAAAGGGTGACGAAGCCCGAGAGCTGCATGATGCCGCCGGCGCCAAGATGATGGGGCTGGAGCCCGAAGAACTCCAAGAAGTCGTGGCAGAAGGTGCTCGTAGGAAGGCCGAACCCGCGCTTGAAGTGCCGGAAGAAGACCACGCGCTCTGTACCCTCGGGCCGCGGCTCTTGCTCGCCCAGCGGCAGGCGCGCAACAACCTCTGTCTCCCCCGGCAAGCGCCTAGTGGTGCAGAGGTAGGCGATGTCGTCGAGGGTGACGGTCGAGCCCATCCACGAGCCCGAGGGCAGCACCATCAATGGAGATGAAAGAGAAAGAAGGATGGAGAACAACGATGGAGCTCTGCTCAAAACAGCGGGCATCGCAGCGCGGCGGTCGCAGGAAGCATAGAAAGGATGAGGAGGCAGGGGAGCGCGATTGAGAATGATGTCCGCCGCCCCCCTCGCCCCAATTTATAAGCGCCGGTTCGAAACGTGGGGAAGTGGGATCGTTTGCACTCGCCCTTCCCACTTCCCCGCAATAAGTGCGCACGTACACACGCAATAACTGCATGGGGAAGAGCAACCGACTTATGGACGCCGCAATAAATCTGCAGGTGTGGGACAATGGCGCGTGGCGGCGGGCCTCAGCACGTCATCCAGCCCCGTCACGCGTGTGGCCTGTCCGGCCCCTCCGACTTCCAGGCACCCCGTGGCGCCCGCGCAAAGCCCAAGTGATTGCCTCAAGATTCGGCGGACCCTCCGGTTTCCCGCCGCTGCCGGGATGCTGCGATCCGGTTTCTGAAAACCGGCACACAGTGGGTGTTGCCGGACCCGGCGATCGCAAGATTCACCTCCTCAAGGGGGGAAACTTTGAAGGCCCTCCCATCCGAAGAAGGCGGACCTTCACAGCTTCGGGGACTATTGTCAGGGGGCACGAACCCCGGGCAGGCAACGGAACCTGGATCCTTTTCAAAAATAACAGGGCTAGCATCGCCCCTCAAGCCGTCTTGCGCTTGGCCGGGTCGCTCGACCCGGCCAAGCCCCTTGACCCGGCCGAACTCTCCAACCTGGCCAAGCTCCTCGACTCGGCCCCAACAACCAGCTCAAGGCGGGCGAACCCGGCACCCCAAGACTTCCCCAACAAGCCAGCACCGCCCTTGGCGTGTTCCTCAACCCATCCATGGGTGATCTCCCATCCCGTCCAGGCCGTACGATGGGACGAGTCTCCATCTACCAATGACTGAGGCAACAGTGCTGCACCCATGCCTCTGGTCAGCCGGAGCATGGCAACAGTGCCCCTCACCTACCTGCTGACCAGGGCTGGCGTGGCAACAGTGCCCCCATCGTCACTACTGACACCAGCAATCGGCGACCTGATGGAGTGCCACTGTACCCGACTCAACCCGGCCGCTCCCTGACAATCGACAAGACGGCTCATAGTGCCCCTAAGCAAGCGGGGTCCGCACCTAGGAGAACCCGGCGAGCCCTGGCACCCGGAAGGTCCCAGCTCTGGGTTCCCAGACGCTGACAACCCGGCCCTACGGCCTTGTAACATTACCATTGTACCCCCGGGGGGTTGGCCTATAAAACCCCCAGGAGCCCTCATGCATACGGACAAGCACGAAGAGAAGTAGCCAACAGATCAGTAGAACAAACAAACACACACAGGAAGAGGGAGCAGCCTAAGCCCTGGCCAGCCCTCCTTGTTCCTCCAAACAGCTCTAGGAGCAACTTTGTATTGTTGCATATCAACCACACTCGGTAGGACTAGGGGTGTTATCTCTCCGGAGAGCCCCGAACCTGGGTATATCTTGCGTCCCGCGCTCGCTCATGCCGACCTCGCCTCTGGAGCCCACTAGTTCCCTCGAGCCTCCTCCTCTCTTTAGCCATCCCTTGGCATCTGCCGTGAGCCCACCACGACAATTCTAATAGGAATTCCAGGTTGTGTGAACAAGTTAAAAACTCTATTCATACTCATCTAGAGAACAAAATTATTTGGATCATTCATTTCATCGTGGATCTTTCAAGTGTTATTGATATGGTTTTCGTTGGTTTATTCACCGAGATTATTGGTTATTCTCTTATGATGCATGGTTAGTTCTCCATAAGCATGGTAGATGTAGGCATTGTTCAAAAAATCTTCCAATTCGGCGATTAATCTTCCAATTTATCGCTACTCGGGGGTTGACCGATAAGATTATACCTTATCTTCACTGTTTATCTTTTGGCCCGATTTATCACTCTGACAAGTGATTTATCGGGAATCTACAGACAAATCGGACATATCCATAGCACTATGTTTGCAAAACTTTGTTTATTTGTGTTTTGTGGACCTTGTTACGCAATTTGTATTGTTGCCCTATTTTTTGTCATTATACAAGGATTCAAAGGCGAGGAATCAAGGTAACATATCTTTCCAATATTGTTTTGGTGTTGAATATAGTGTATTTTAGTGTTGGGAACCTGGGATATGCAAAAAAATATCCGATTAATAGTCGACCGATAAAATCGATTAATCGGCTAATTACTGATTAATCTCTAATCCCTAGCTGATCGAGATGATAACGATAAGCGATATCCTCAACATTGGATGTAGGTGAGTGCTAAGATTCATTTGTGCCTGATCTATATGTCATCATTTGTTCATGTAGTCTTATGATCTGTCTAGTAAGTTGTTATACTGTGGTGAACTCTATGCGTGTGGTCCAATTTAAGGGCTCAGGCAACATGATCTCAAGACCTACACATGTAACACATATTATTTAGGAAATCTACGACCTCTGACGTGACAGGTGGATGCATCTATGAGGACCGAAGACAATATGACATAGTGGTGATCCATTAAACTTAATGCCTGGTTTCAATCCAGGGAACTTACTTGTGGAGATGAACACTTTATGGCGAAGGCGAAGCAGGACCATAGAATGGAATATAATCCCGCGAGGAGGAGTTCCATGACTTTAGGATGACCCGCCTACTGAACAAACAAATCAAATACTATACTCATGATACAAGGTAACTGGTATTACTGTTGCACTGGCACACTTGATACTTACCATGAACTGAACTCTCTCCATTCCTAACTTCTCCATTGCAAGAAACACAACTCTACTTTCTGTTTTATTTATCTCTTTACTTTCAAGTGTTATTACTCTCGTTGCTAACAACCCGTTTTATTTATCACTCAGGTTTATTTGCCTCTTGGGACAGTAACAGTGTTTCCAGATCACAAGCACTTTCTTCACATAAGAACTATGACAACTTGTGTGTGATAGAAACGCTACTTATAAATACTCTCATCTGCTCTTCATTGGGATGATAACTAATTGAGATACTACCACGAAAGTGCTACACCACCATGTGTGTCTTGCACGCCAACAGACAACTAGCTAAGAAATGCAATACAAGCAACAAATATGGCTCAATCTAGTGCTTAGTTTAGTATCTAAAACATCACTAAACTACATAGGCTATATAATATAATGTATCATGTTCATGAAAAATAGTGTGAAGAAAACTAGATAACACATAGAGTTTGGATAAACAACAACCTAGAGCATGACATGACTTTAATATTTAGAGCACACATGCAACATATTTGAGAATGATTCTAGAGACCATAACTAAGATATATGCATACTACTAAAAATGAAAATAAGCAAACATGAAGTATTTTATAATTAAATAATCGAGCAAAGCTTGGAATAAAATCCCATAAATCTATGCATGGGAATACTTCATAAATACTTTTTACAGAGGCATATCGTACAACTACATAGTGCACCAACAATTATCCACGCGAAACAACTACATTGTTAAGAATTAAAATAGACATTAGAACAAATCTAGTAAATCACATGTAACTCCTAGAATTTTGATATAATTCAAGTTGACTCCTAGGTATGAGATGAGCAAATGATACATAACATATTAACCAAAATTTCACCGATCTACAAATCTCCTTGGATCTTCGCGAAAAACTACAATACTAAATCTATACCAAACCATGATTGACCAAACAAGCAATCTAACTCCACCACAAGGTTTACTACAGTCATATGGAGCATTTGGTACATTGAGTATGAAGTCATCTAGGGAATGGAAACTACTGGACATGTCGATGCCATCGGATGGCATCCGTTCGTACATCAGCATGCCCAACACAGAAAATTGGCCAAACCACGATGTCAGATAGATGAGAAACATTTCAAGGAACAAGCCTCCAAAATTAATTGGAGAGGTACTCAGTGAGCTTGACGAATCGATGCGATGCACTCTGTGAATGGATTCAAAGGAGATGCAAAATAATTCGTGTGTGGTAGACGGGACGAACTTGTTCTTCCCTGAACGGAGTAGCGGCATGGAGGAGAAACTTTTGCCGCAAGGGCTCGGACGAAATGGTCGAGGTCACTGGGATTGATTACCGACGTCCATGGAGCATCATTTTTGGGGAGAGTTCTTAGGAGAATGAGGAAGCGAGAGGGCAAGGAAACTAGGAATATCATAGAGGAGATAAGGGCGCACGTCAGCACTGCTTCAAATTTGGAAATGGTGGAAATTAAAAGGAGTTAAAGGAGGGGAAGATCCCTGGCTGTTGTGTTTCCTTTCTGTACTTCTTTTTCTTTTGAGAACAAGTTCCTTTCTGTACGTGTGCATCTAAGTGTGATGAATTTTGTTTAGGGGAGTGTAAGTGTGATGAAATAGAGTGACCCAGTTAGGTTAGGCCCAAATTGCAAGCAACAAGGGGGGAAAGATGATGGGCTTCGCCCATTCGGATGGAGGGAAAAAAATAGAGAAGAGAGGAGGCACACTTGGCTAGGCCCATTCTGTTTGGAGGGTGTGGCTGCACCTAGGTGTGAGGGCTATGCCTCGCACCTACAGATTCCTATTGGGAATCGCTTACGGGCGAGCAGACCAGGCTGACCCATTAGTGCAGCTGCTAGTATGTCGTTCTATGTTCCCTCGAATTGCTCCAGTTTTCTTCCCTTTTTTTCTTTTCTTATCTTTTCCCTCTGGTTTTCTTTGGTTTTTCTTTGTTATACTTTTGGGGTTTTCGTATTCTTCTGTTTTCTTTGTTTCTTTTTCAATTCTAATCGGGTTTTTTCATGCAGTCTATCTTTTCTCAGTACACAATGGACATTTTAGCATACACGTGAAATATATTATTGAGACACTTTTGACATTTTTCATGATGTACATTTTTTAAAATATATGTTTTGATCACTTTGTTGAATACACACATTTTTCAAATACACGTTGCATATTTTTTTTTAACCATTATGGGGCTGGCGTTTTGGCTCCCGGGAGCATATGCTCCCAGGTGAACAGTAACATGAAAAAAAATTAAATGTTTTCAAAAATTCTGATTTTTTTGCATATGATTGTATTAGTGTCGCAAACATGCATGTCAATTTTTATGCGGAACGGAGCGGCGGTGTTTCGTCGGCAAAAAAAAAATTGGGCTGACATTTTGAGATAACTTTTGGTGTTTAATTTGTTTTTTTTCACAAGCCAAAATGTTTTATCGTTTTGCCTCAAAATTTGCAGGTAGCATTTGGATGTGACTAGATACAGACAAAATTTTTGTCTTGATTTTTTTTCATTTTAAAATTTCCTTTTGGCCCCAGGAGCATGTGCTCCTGAGAGCCAAATTGACTTTCCGGTTAACATTTTATTAAACTACACAAACATTTTTAGTTTAATGGACATTTTTTGGAAACACATGAATATTTCTTTAAAATGCCATGTGCATTTTTAATGAAAAAAAATAACCTACTAGAACTTTTTTCATTATATCATTTTTTTTTCAAATATCACAAACATTTTTTTGAATCACTGGTTTTTTTATCTAAAATGTCTAATACCCCATGTTCAAACGTGCTCATGTAATTTTTTTCGTAACAAGTCATGTAAGTAGTTACAACTTCCTACAAAATCTCAAGTCACTAGTGCACATGCACGCCTAAAGTTGGCATCCAAATTTGTCACCACCCTTCGCTATTTCTTCTTCCCTCCACCCATCACCACCACCGGACAGCCTTGTTCCAAGCCTTTGCGCGCATACCTCAGCAATCATGGCATGTCCGAGGGCCGCCACCGCTGCACTCCTCCTTCTCACCCTTGCATCGTTGGCCACGGCCACCACGACAAAGTTCAACATTACCGAGGTCCTCAAGGAATCTTGCAACTCAGTTTAGAATAGCGAAAACGCCACCTTGTTGTCTTTGTTGCTGGACTTTCAACTGACTAGAGAGATGGTTGTGTATTTCGTCAAGGGTGAACAGAAAATCTGCTCCAAACAAGTGGCACGGCCATTTGATGCTTCAAAACAAAGAGGTTGTGAATGTAGGCCCTATTTGAAGTAGCAAGGTACTACCTAACAAGGTCAAGATTTTCGCTTGACTTCTCTTTCACAATCGACTCAACTACAAAGCAACCTTGCTTACAATAAAATAACTCTCATTATCAAAGGTGTGGCCATGACCATGCCCTCTTGTTTGTGAATTGCGGTAGCGGATTGCCATTTGCCCGGTATCCAACATTCTAGCTTTGTGTGACTGCCAGCCTTCCTTAGGCCTTAATGGTTCTATTTGGTCTTACATTCTGCTAGTCATTTTCGAAAGATTTGGGACTCACGGAATGCATCTTCACGAATCAAACACATGCATAGCTACCTGACCCTCAAAACTGAGACCGCAATATTTGAGGAACGTTCCTTCGGAATTTATTTCTCAGCCAACGGCAAACTTGCTATGACCAAACAGATAGGAGGTCAGGTAAAGACCATTTTCCACCTCCCCTCCCCTCCCGGTCGCTCCCGCGAGCGGCCCGGGGGCAACCCTAACCGCCACCGAAACTACCTCCCCTCCCCGTCCCTCCTCCCCCGCCGCCGCCGGCAAGTGCCACCGGGCAAAGCCCGGCCGGCATTGGCGGCGGCGGGGCTCTCCTCTCCCCTGCGCACTTCCATGGCTGGATCGGGGTGGCGACGTGGCGGCGACCGTTCTGGCGGCGACGGGCGTGTCTTCTCGTGGCGCCGACGATCGGGCTTGCGCCGTGGCGGCTGCGGGCTCTCGGGATCTCGCGCTGGCCGGTCCTCCAGGTGGTGTGCGCGGGTGGGTTCCGGTCAAATCTGGCCGGATCTGCCTCCGGCGCCTCTTTCGGCGGCGCGGGCTAGGTGCAGCAGGGTCGCGGGCAGCTGGCGCCGCCGTGCATAGGGGTGGTGGTGCTGGTGGCGGCGCGTGTGGGCTCCGAGTATAGTTGGGCGTCCTTCTCGGCTGTGGTCGGCGGCGCGTGGCGCGAGCGGGCTGTCCCTGGATCCCTCCCTGGCGGCGGCAGCGGTGGATCTTCTTCCTCCTTCGTCGGACGAGCGGCCGTCGGTGGCCTCGCGGTGGGTTGTGCCAATAGCAGGGCCGGGGCAAAGCAGGTGCTTCGGGGGGGGGGGGGGGGGGGGGGGGGGAGTGGTTGGAGGGATGGGGCTTCAACATGGTCGAGCCGCCGCCACCGGCACCGTGAGTGCCGGGAATGCCCGAGTGGCGCACCTCCCCTTCCCCTTTCCCCGGCCTGAGGCTTCGTGGCTGTTGTCCCATGCGATGTTCGAGGCGGGACGATTTGCAGGTTGCGGCGATGATGGGAGTTGGCTTCGTCCAAAGCCGTCTCCTTTGAGGGTGCCAGGACGGTCCGGATGCTGGGCGGCGGCCCTGGCGGTGGGAGATGCGTGGATCTTGGGCAGATTGTGCAGCTCGGATGCGGGCAGCAGACATGGCCGCGCGGGGCGGCATGGATGTGGGTGGTTGGCGGAGCAGGGGATGCCGAAGGGTTGGTGCACCGGGCTACATCACTTGCCTAGTCCTCGTACTGGCCGACGGTGGCGGCGTCCGCGGACATCGTTTCCTCCCTGCAGGCTCCGTCGCGGTGCTTCCTTTCCCGTCGGGTTACTCCGGGTGAAAGCCTGATCTGCGTGATTGGACGGTGTCGGCTAAGGTCGTACCCTTGTTGGAGGCACCGTTTTGAAGTCCTTGCTCCGTCGTCGGTTGTCTCACCTCTCCTAGGTGATTGCTCATGGTGATCTCCGTCGGCTCAAGGCGATGCCTCTTTGCTCATCTTTAGTTTGCTTTGTCGTTCGTTGGAGTGATGTGTCGGTGCCAGGCACCCTTGTATCTCGCCATGGGTGTGTGTTCTTGACTTGGGTGTGTGGTGTGTGGTGTGTGTAGTGTGTGTTTGTATCGGATCTCGGTTGTATCGGTGTTGGATGCTTTATAATATAAAGCGGGGAAACCCTTTTTCTTAACTTGCTATGGCAAAACAACTACTGTTGCCATGGCAACTTTGTAGGATTTGTCATGATAGGCACGAAAATTGTCATGTAGTGCAATAAAAAGCAAAAACAATTATGATATTTCACGGAGAAATCGTCGTTCATTTGATCGTGACCAGACGGCTTTGAGGGTGTTTGTTGGGAGGCACAAAAGATATGACATTCGCCCATTATCATTTTCTTAAAACTGATCATTGACAACTTAGCTATTTGCACTCCTCGGTTTATAAAAACGATTGATAAGGATTCCATATCGCCTACCCGTGGTAACAATATCTAATAACTCATGTTCAAACGTGTGTGAGATAGGCTGGAAGCGTATGCTCTTGAGCAGGGACGCGATGCGTGTTATATAGGCACAAAGGGCCGAATTGATGTACATCAGGGAAAGGTTAAAGGAGTTAGGATTGATCAACTCTTATCTACAGAATAAACACAAGGAGGAGATCAATCCTAACGCCCAACCTGAACAAACACAACACGCTACGTCCCTAATACTTGGAGACCACGGTTTATACATGTACCGGGTACATACAATGTTTAACACTCCCCCTCAATCACAACTATCTAAGTTGAGATTGCGCCAAAAAATCGCCAATTGCTTTGCTGTGAGGGGTTTAGTAAACCCATCTGCCACTTGATCACCTGTAGGTATAAACCTGATATGCAATAATTTATTAGCAACCCTCTCTCGAACAAAGTGATAGTCAATTTCAATAAGCTTCGTCCGGGCATGAAAGATAGGATTCGCAGACAAGTAGGTGGCACCAAGATTGTCACACCAAAGAGATGCCGCTTTTGGATGCTGAATACCCAATTCTGTCAAAAGATTCTGGACCCAAATAACCTCTGCAGTGGCATTGGCCAGAGCTTTGTATTCAGCCTCTGTACTAGAGCGAGACACAACAGCCTGTTTGCGAGCAATCCATGAGACTAAGTTACTGCCCAAAAAAACTGCAAAACCACCTGTGGATCGCCTATCATCTGGACAACCTGCCCAGTCTGCATCAGAAAAGGCACTAACCAACATAGAATCCGAGTTTCCAATCCTGAGACCATGAGCCATGGTTCCTTGCAAATAGCGAAGAATGCGCTTAACCAAGGACCAATGAACAGTTGTAGGAGCATGCAAAAACTGACAAGCTTTGTTGACTGAGAAAGAAACATCAGGTCTAGTTAAAGTCAGATACTGTAAAGCCCCAACAATACTTCTGTATTTGGTAGAGTCCTCTCCTCCAAGAGGCTCACCATCATAAAGAGATAACTTTTCTGATGTTGGCAGTGGAGTGGATACAGGTTTACAACCTTTCATGCCAACACGTTTAATCAGATCAAGCAAATATTTGCCTTGTGATAAAACAATTCCATCGCGGGCAGGAGTTACCTCAATACCAAGGAAATAGTGTAAGTCTCCTAGATCCTTAAGTGCGAAGTCCATACGCAGATCTTTCAACAAAGCTTCAACTACCTGAGTTGAGGAACTGGTAACAATGATATCATCAACATAGATAAGCATAAAAATAGTGACCCCTCTCCGCGAGTAAAAGAACAATGAGGTATCGGCCTTGGAAGGACGAAATCCAAGAGACTGAAGTTTGGATGGCAAACGAGAGTACCATGCTCGAGGTGCTTGTTTCAGACCATATAATGATTTATCAAGTTTGCAAATAAAATGTGGTAATCATGAATCTGCATACCCAGGTGGCTGTCTCATAAAAACATCCTCTTCCAGAACACCATGTAAGAACGCGTTCTTTACATCTAACTGTCACATGCACCAATTTCTAGAGACAGCTATAGAAAGAATTATCCGGATTGTGGCAGCTTTAACAACTGGACTAAATGTATCTTCATAATCAATGACATAGCGTTGCTTAAATCCTTTTGCAACTAAGTGTGCCTTATACCGATCAATAGTACCATCAGATTTCCGTTTTACCTTATATACCCACTTACAGTCAATGATATTCTGCCCCTTACTGGGTGGAACCAGATGCCAAGTTTTGTTGTCCAAGAGAGCTCGAAACCCTTCATTCATGGCAGCTTTCCACTTAGGATGACCAAGTGCCTCCTTTAAGTTTTCCGGTTCACCTGTGGAACAGAAAGAACCCCAACGAATGCAACCATCTGTATAATTTTTGGGTTGAAAAATACCACTTTGAGACCGTGTATGAGTGCGTGTCGGAGGAGGGGCCGCCGGAGGTGGAAGCATGCGCTGACAAATGCGGCGCACTACATGCGAATCAGAGGAAGCAGCATTGTCGGTTGCATGCAGTGAATCAACAGACGCCACTGTTTTGTCCAAGGGAGCAGTATCAGACGAAGAAACAGCGTCTGCCTCGTCGTGGGAAATGGGAACTATAGGTGAGTGCGCGGGCCCGAAGGAGGAATCCGCCGCTTCAACCAGCGAGGGCGCGCCACAGTCCGGGACCCGGCCCACGCCTGCATCACTGGTGGGAGACACCGCGGGGTCCGCGGCTGCATGCAAGCGCGGACGGCGCGGCGATCTCGGGATGGGTCCGCCTGACCCAGGAGCTGTAGGGGCCGATCCCGAGGCGGTTCGGCTCGATCCCGAGAGAGAACGCCCGGGGGAATCAGCTACGGAACTCGCGCCGCCCGGATCTTCTGCGGCAGTCAGCCCTGCATCACTGTTTACCTGCATAAAATCACAATTTTCTGTGCTGTTGTCTCCCGAGTCCTGCACACTATTAGCAGAGTTTGTATCAAAAGTATGGGAAATTGACATGTGATCATTCTGGACTTCTTCACGATGATTAAGGCTTGAAGAATTCAGAAGTGTAGGTGGAAGGAGAACAAGCTCCGCACGAAGTTGGGCATCGGCGTTGGGATGCAAAGCAGCAAAAGGAAAAATGTGCTCATCAAAGATAACATCACGGGAAACATAAGCTCGTCCAGTGGAAGCATCTAGGCATTTATATCCCTTATGAAGGGCACTATAGCCAAGAAATACACACTGCTTAGAACGATACTCAAGTTTATGTTTATTGAAAGGTCGCAAGTTAGGCCATACGGCACACCCAAAACTGCGAAGAAAATTGTAGTTGGGTTTAGTGCCAAAGAGTCGTTCTAAGGGAGTTTGATTGTGTATGACACGACTAGGTACTCAGTTGATGAGATAGACAGCCGTAAGAAACGCCTCATCCCAGAATTTTAGTGGCATAGATGCATGAGCTAAAAGAGATAGGCCAACTTCGACAATGTGTCGATGTTTGCGTTCAGCCGAACCATTCTGTTGGCGTGCATGGGGGCATGATACATGATGGGTGATTCCAAGTCGCTCAAAAAATTGATTCAACTTTTGATATTCACCCCCCCCAATCTGTTTGCATGGCAACAATTTTACGATCAAACAAACGTTCAACAAGTGCTTGGAAGAGATGAAACTTCTGAAATACATCGGATTTATTTTTGATAAGATAAAGCCAACTAAACTTGCTGAAATCATCTATAAAGCTGACATAGTATTTTTGTTTGCCAACAGAAAGAGGCCCGGGGCCCCATACATCCGAAAAACAAGCTCTAAAGGAGCTTGAGACACACTAGTTGAACGAGAATACGGTAACTGATGGCTTTTAGCCATTTGACATGCATCACAAACTAGATGATGATCTACTTTATTTGACACTGGAAGATTATTATCACGAAGAATATTCTGCACCACCGGAAGTGATGGATGACCGAGGCGCCTATGCCACCTAGAAGTAGATGGCTTGGTTACTCCAAGAATTTGTCGTCCATGAGCAGCCGGTTGGCCAGCAACTGGGTACAACCCACCCTTACTCGGACCGTGAAGAATTGTGCCCCCCGTTGCCTGACCGTGAACAGAAAAGAACTCCGGGTAAACAACAAGATAGGCATCATTATCTTTAGTGAGTTGGTAACCAGAAATAAGACCTTGGGAGTGTGGAACATGAAGGATGTTGTTCAACTTTAAAGATTTGTGTGGAGTAGGGAGAAGTGAATGACCAACATGCTTAATTTCCATACCTTGACCACTCGCAGTGTGGATTTGTTCCGGTCCGGTGTAGCGGTCACGAACAGCAAGCTTTTCCAGCTCGCCAGTCACATGATCAGTGGCTCCGGTGTCGAGATACCAATTGGTATCGACGCCATAGGAGGCAGCAGCAGCATTGGCAGATTTCTTGCCGCCGTTGCCACTGCCGCCGCCTTGTCGCTTGGGAGGGGGGTTGAAGGTCTTGTCAAAACGTTTGTAGCAGCGCCATGCAGCATGCCCTTCACGTTTGCAAATCTGACACTTCTCAGTACCCCCTCCTCCTGAAGATTGGACGACACCATTGTCGGAGAAGTTGCTGGAGGTGCTGCCCCCACCATAGCTGCCACCAGTAGGACGGCCAGAGTTGTTGCGGGGGCCGCCCTTGGAGGCAAGGTTGATGGAGTAGCTGCTGCTGTTGCCGCCGTTCTGCGCGTCGAGGCGCGCCTCTGCCGTGATCAGCAGTGAGTAGAGCTCCGTGAGACCGATCTGCTGATCAGTCCCGGTGCGGGTGGAGAAAGCTGCAACGTACGGGTTGTAATCCGAGTCCAGCCCCTGCAAGATGTAGGAGACCAGATCATCGTCGTCGACAGGTTTCCCGGCCGCCGCTAGTTCATCTGCAAAGCCCTTCATCTTGGAGAAGTAGATGGCAGCAGATGAGTCTCCTTTCTTCGTGTTGTTGAGTTGTCCACGAAGCTGGATGTGACGTGCCCTGGACTGGGACGCGAACATCTGCAGGATGGCCGTCTAGACGCCGGTGGAGGAGACGATGGAGTGCACCTGTAGAAGAACCTCTCGGGACAAAGATGCAAGCAGAAAAGTAAGGACCTGCTGGTCCTGTGTGTACCAGAGGGCATGGGCAGGGTTCGGAGCAGAAGAGAGCTCCTTCTTCCCGCCTGTAACTTCCGTCTCCGAGATCAAAACAGCGGGCGTCTCGGCCATGGTTCCATCGAGGTAGCCCATGAGACCAGCAGCGCGCACGTGTGGGAGGACTTGAGCCTTCCACACCAAAAAATTGTCCCTAGCTAGCTTTTCGGTAATGGTGTGACCTAGCGCAGCAAGGGAGGAAGCCATGGTAGAGCTTGAGGAGGAGGATGATATAGATGTGGAAGAGGTAGGCTCTAATACCATGTGAGATAGGCTGGAAGCGTATGCTCTCGAGCAGGGACGCGATGCGTGTTATATAGGCACAAAGGGCCGAAGAGATATACATCAGGGAAAGGTTAAAGGAGTTAGGATTGATCAACTCTTATCTACAGAATAAACACAAGGAGGAGATCAATCCTAACGCCCAACCTGAACAAACACAACACGCTACGTCCCTAATACTTGGAGACCACGGTTTATACATGTACCGGGTACATACAATGTTTAACAACGTGCCCATATGTGATCCTCTCCATAACCAGTCATGTAACTGGTTACAACTTCCTACAAAATCTCAAGTCACCAGTGCATGCACACCCCCAAAGTTGGCATCCAAATTTGTCACCACCCTTCGCTATTTCTTCTCCTCTCCACCCATCATCACTACCGGACGGCCTTGCCCCAAGCCTGTACGTCCGTACCTCAGCAACCATGGCATGTCTGAGGGCCACCGCCGCCGCACTCCTTCTCACCCTTGCGTCATCGGCCGCGGCCACCACGACAAAGTTCAACATTACCGAGGTCCTCAACGAATCCCCCGAGTTCTTGACCTTCAACAGCCTTCTGTCGAAGACGAACCTCGCTGAGGAAATCAACAAGCGGCAGACCATCACCGTTCTCGTGGTCGACAACTCCGCTGCCAGCGGCATCACGTCGCTGCCCACAGACACGCAGAAGAAGGTGCTCGCCGTGCACGTCATCCTCGACTACTACGATCCCATGAAACTTGAAAACATCGAGAAGGGGACGGCGCTCCTTACCTCGCTCTTCCAGACTACCGGCGCCGCCACCGACCGCATGGGGTTCGTCAACTACACCCATAGCGCGGACGACCAGATGGTGTTTGGCTCAGCCGAGCCCGGCGCACCGCTCAGCTCGCAGCTGGTGAAGGTCGTTGCGTGCCGACCGTACAATCTATCCGTCATGCAGGTCAGCGCAGCAATCATTCCACCGAGCATCAGCCCGTCGGGCAAGGGGAGCTCCGCGGCACCCGGTACAGCCCACGGTTCATCGTCCAACGCGAGTGTCCCGACCATTACCGCGGCTGAGACGCTTGAATCGTCCGACGAGGCCAGTGCGCTAGACGATGACGCTCCTGCATCATCGCCACCAGTGCATAGCGCTGACGCGGCCGCAGGCGCGCACACTTCGGCGGGGAACACAGTAGTGGTCCGCTCACGTGTTTGGCTCGTGGGGCTTGTGATGTTGATGGTTTAAAATTCTACGCACAGCAACGGCCGATGTTTAGCTTTACACGTCTAGTTTTTTTTTTCCGGGGATTTACACGTCTAGTTGTGTAAGAAGTACTCCCTCCGTCCCATAATGTAGTGTCAAAAAACGTCTTACAATATGGGAGGGAGTACTTGTGTATGTTGTAATTCGTTCGATGGATGCCCTTGATGTAAATTAAACGACATTTTGTTTTCCTTTTTTTCTCGGTCAACCAAGTTTTTTTTTTGGCACCCATTCCCTACTGACATTGACTTTTTCTTTATAAGGAACCAAGAAAACGCCTAATGCCTAATTTATTTTTATTTCTATACATTTTCCCTTAATCTTTACCTACTAATAAAAGGGCTATTGTTTCTGCCAGTTCACCGTCATTTTTTTTAAAAAAAGATCATGTCGTTTTGGATAATTAACCCGCACTCTAGATTTGCTTCTGCTCGTCCGTTTCTTCGTACGCTATGTTGGATGTCGCTCAGATGGGCCTAGCTGGCCTTGCGTCTATGGTAAAAATTAAATAAGAATAGAATGCACTATTAATCAAGGTAGCCTGGAATAGGTTCTTTGCAATAACAACGAGCAGCGAGCACACAGAGGAAGCAGAAACCGGGCGGGCTAGCTGGTGCTGGTGTGCAGAGAGGCAAGGAGGAGGCTAGCAGTGAGGGCCAGATGCATAGCCATTGGCATGAGGGAGGCCATGGCGGAGTAGGTGGCGGACGCTGACCCATAGCTAGCAGAAGAAGACGTCCACGCTGGACCAGAGAGAAGAGAAAAGGAATAAAAGGGGGAGCAGAAGAGAGCGGTCGGGCGATCCCGGCGGAGGAGTGAGCCATGTACGCCGTCGGACTCCCGGAAGCGCGTGGATCTCTCGCTGATGGCAGCAGCTGCGCGGCTAATGTTTCTGCCCGCTCACCGTTACAGCATTTTTACAAAAAAAATCCTGTGTTTTAATGTATTCAACCCACAGTCCTTTCTAACTGGCTAATTTGATAAAACGTTTTAGTTCTGCAAAAAAGACCCTACAGTTCATCCGCACACATCGCATCTCATCCGCAACCGCCAACACACTCCCTGCTCCCGCCGCCACCCTCCCCGCTCCCCAACGCATAGCTCCTCCCCACTCCTTCTTGGACGGGGAAGGGGAAAATGGCGGCGCACATGGACGAGCCTCCGCTTGCGGGGTTCACCACCATGTGGCACTCGTAGCACCCCGACAGCCGCCGCAGCTGGAACGACGACCAACCGTCGCCCGCCTCGACGAGGATGAGGATGCAATGGATGACTGAGGGAGTCTTGGATTATGGGGTCCTCGAAGAGCCGGCCTATGTGACATGGGCCAGACTGACAGGCCGTGAAGATACAAAACAGAAGGCCTTCTCCCGTGTACGGATGGGACCCTCCTTTGCGTGGATGACAAACTTGGCGTCCGGATGTGTAGTTTCCTTCTTCTGTAAACCGACTTTGTTTAGCCCTAGCCCCCTCCAATGTCTATATAAACCAAAGGGTTTAGTCCGTAGGGGCAATCGCAATCATACAGGCTAGACATCTAGGGTTTAGCCATTACGATCTCGAGGTGGATCAACTCTTGTAACCCCTATACTCATCAAAGTCAATCAAGCAGGAAGTAGGGTATTACCTCCATTAAGAGGGCCCGAACCTAGGTAAACATCGTGTCCCCTCCCTCCTGTTACCTTTTGATCCTTAGACACACAGTTCGGGACCCCCTACCCGAGATCTGCCAGTTTTAACACAGACATTGGTGCTTTCATTGAGAGTTCCTCTGTGCCGTCGACAGAAGGGTTGATGGCTCGCCTTGTCATCAAGGATAGTATCACTTTCGGAGGAGCCCTAGCCTTAGGGAAAACCCTCCGGCTTGGCAGCTTCACTATGGGCACTTGTTCGGCGATTAAGCCAAAGGCAGCCCAGCCTGTCACCAAAAATCGTCTCCGCGTCGGCCCTGAATATCCAACAAGATGGATCCGGCAGATGTATCGGCCTTAAATGAACTGCGAGATCGCATCGCCGCCCTGGGGATCGCAACCGACTATGATCGGATTGGGCTTAAACCTGATCAGAGAGAAATCAAATCTCCACCGATCACCCATCAGGTGGCAGTTGTGGAAGAACAAACTGACAATAACTCTCCTCCTACGTTGAGAACAAAGTATGCTCAGATTTCCGAGCCCGGAGGGCCGGACACCCATCCTCGGGAGGACACTTCCTGCCCTCCGAAGATAGAAACGGGCGTAGAGCCTAAAAACTCACTGGACGTTCCAGAGCCAGGGCTTGTAGCCTCGGAAATTCTTCAGAATCCGGACTTCGCAGCGGGTCAGGGTTCGGATTTTATCCCGCCCACCCACCACAAGAAATATTCCCCAGGCAATTCCGGTCCTCCGGACATATGCGACTTAATGTACGTGTGGCAGCAGCCTCAGGAAACAGTCCATCACTTTTGGGCCGGATTCCTACTTGTTAAACGCAAGATCAAAGATTGCTGCGACAATGACGCGATCTCGGTATTTTGCAACAATTGTACGGATGAGGGAATCATTAATGGCCTCAACCGCCGTCGCGTACTGCACTTTGCAGATTTGGCACACATAGTACAGAAGTACTGCGCAATGGAAAGCGCCTGGAAAACCCAGATAACCCACTGGGAACCACAGGCCTTTAGGCCATCTCCCGGACAAGCAAAGAGGATGCACCCTCGCGTAGCACCTAACAATCATCCCGTGGACAAGAAAATCAAGCCCTTTATAGGGCATAGAACTGTCCTCGAGGAATGGCTCGACAAGCCCTGTCAAATTCACATGATGCCGAACAACGAACCAACGCATAACCTTCGAGCATGTTGGATACTCCGGCAAGTGGCCAAGAGCGGTGAGGGTATCCTCACCAACAACACCCCAGAGAACTACTCGTCGGAGGACAACAATCTCAAAGTATTCACGGTCTTCGAGACCTTTTCATCAAATAATAGGCGCAAAAGGGCGCTCCGCGACCTCGTCGAAGTCTGCCAGGTGGCAGCAGTAAATCCTTGGAACGAGACGACGATCACTTTAAACACTGAGGATGAACCAAGATCCTACTCAATCCGGGCACCAGCCGCTTTGGTCCTAAACCTAATAGTAGACGGCTTTTGGCTCACTAAAGTGCTAATGGACGGCGGTGGGGGACTGAACCTCATCTACAAGGACACGCTCAATAAAATGCAAATGGACAGGAGTCGCATTGAGCAAAGTAACACAACCTTTCGCGGTATTATCCCTAGTCGGGAAGCAAGATGCTCGGGGAAAATCAAACTCGATGTGGTATTCGGCACGCCGACGAACTATAGGTCCAAAGAGTTACTCTTACATGTGGCACCTTTCAACAGCGGGTATCATGCCTTGCTGGGGCGAGATGCATTCACGCGCTTCCAAGCCGTACCCCGTTACAGGTATAGGAAGCTCAAAATGCCCAGTCCCAATGGAGTTATCACTATCATCAGTGATCCGGACATAGCACTCCGTGTCAAAAACAAAACCGCCTCTCTGGCCCTCAAGGCCGAAGAATTAACCACCCTTCGTTCCACGGTGGATAGGGACGACGTAATCCTCGACAAGAGACCCAAATCCACTTCCTTCAAGCCAGCAGATGAAATAGTAAAATTTCAAGTCCACCCGACGGACCGCAAGAAGACAGCGTCCATTGGGGCACAGCTGGATCCGACGGTCGACGCCGCATTATGTTCATTCCTGCGTGAGAACTAGGACATCTTTGCCTAGCACCCTTCGGATATGCCAGGTATCCCACGAAGACTAGCCGAGCATAGTCTCAATATACTGAAAGGATGCAAACCAGTCAAGCAAACTATGCGCCGATTTTCCGAACCCAAACGACAGGCTATGGTGGAGGAGCTAGCCAAGCTACTCGAAGCCGGATTTATCAGAGAGATCAAACATCCGGACTGGCTAGCAAACCTGGTCATGGTACCTAAGAAGGATAAATCCTGGCGCCTGTGTGTCGATTTCAAAGACCTTAATAAGGCTTGCCCTAAGGACCCCTTCCCACTACCTCGCATTGACCAGATTATTGACGCGACCATAGGACACAATTCCCTGTGCTTCCTCGACGCGTACTCCGGATACCATCAAATTAAGATGAAAGAATCCGACCAAGCCGCAACAGCATTTATCACTCCGTATGGGCCCTTCTGCTTCAACACTATGCCTTTTGGGCTCAAGAACGACGGCGCAACCTACCAACGCATGATTCAAACATGCCTGGAAAAGCAAATCGGCAAAACTATGGAGGCATATGTAGATGGCGTAGTCATAAAAACCAACCATGTCGAATCATTGGTGGATGACTTACACCTTACATTCGACAACCTCCAAGCGTATGACATATGGCTCAATCTGGAAAAATGCATTTTCGGTGTTCCAGCCGGAAAACTGCTTGGGTTCATTGTCTCCAATAGAGGAATCGAAGCAAACCCAGTCAAAATCCGAGCCCTGTCACAGTTGGCAACACCAACAGACCTCAAGCAGGTCCAAAAATTAGCTGGATGCATGGCAGCTTTGAGCCATTTTATCTCCAGACTAGGGGAAAAGGCATTGCCATTGTATCGCCTGCTTCGCAGCACCGACCAATTTGTGTGGACGGACGCCACCACAGCCGGACTGGACGAAATAAAAACTTTGCTAGCAAGCAACCCAATCCTGGCTGCACCAAAGTCCGCGAACCGATGTTGCTTTACATATCTGCAACTCACCAGGTGGTGAGTGCGGTGCTCACCGTCGAATGAGATGAAGAGGGACATAAATTCCCACTTCAAAAACCAGTATATTACGTATAGATGGTCCTCACACCTTGCAAATCCCGATACCTGCACTATCAAAAGATAGAATACACGGTCTTTATGGCATCCCGCAAGCTGCGGCACTACTTTCAAGAGTGCTCGATCACGGTGGCTTCCGAAGTACCACTTAATGACATCATAAACAACCGTGACGCCACCGGCCGGATTGCCAAATGGGCCATTGAGCTCTTACCATTTGAATAACTTACAAGCCACGCCTAGCTATTAAATCTCAAGTGTTGGCTGACTTCGTCGCCGAATGGATAGAGGCCGAACTCCCTAAAGAGTATGGCACATATTCCAACTGGGTGATGCACTTTGATGGATCTAAAATGCTAGCCGAACTAGGGGCTGGTGTTGTCTTGACATCCCCCACAGGAGACACAATCTGTTATGTGCTCCAAATACTATATACAAACTCTAACAATGCAGCCGAATACGAGGCCCTATTACATGGTCTCCGGATTACTGTCTCCATGGGCATACAACGCCTCGAGGTGCGCAGGGATTCAAATCTCACAATATACCAAATAAATGGAGAATTCTATGCAAAAGATCCGAAGATGGCGGCTTACCGCAACGCCGTACTCAAAATATCAGCTCGGTTTGAGGGGATCGAGTTTCATCACGTGGCTCGAGAGAGTAATCAAGCTGCAAACATTCTTGCCCGCATGGGCGCCAAACGCGACCCCGTACCACCTAACAGCTTTGTGGAGAGGCTCTTCAAGTCATCTGTAGTGTGGCAGGACGAGAGCGGCAACACCGTTCCGGAGCCGATCATGCCCCAAAATTCTGAACACAGTTCTGATATCATCGGTGGTTCGGGCACCGAAATAACACCATCAGCCCACGAAATCATGGTTGTAATTGCCCCGTGGACTGAACCTTTCCTCGCCTATCTTACTAGGAATGAGCTCCCTGATAATCAGACTGAGGCCCGTCGTATTGTTTGACGCTCGAAGGCCTACAAAGTTCACGAGGGGGAACTGTACAAGAAAAGTACTACCGGAGTACTTCAAAGATGTATCTCCGAAGAGGAGGGCCGGCAGCTCTTGGCCGAAATACACGCCGGTCTTGGTGGCCATCACGCCGCAGCTCGGGCTCTCGTAAGTAAGGCCTTCCATACAGGTTACTTTTGGCCGACGGCTCGAGCAGATGCACAGGACCTCGTACAACACTGCGTTGGATGCTAGCTTTTCGCCAATCAAAGCCATATGCCGCCCACTGCCCTACGAACGATTCCCATTACTTGGCCTTTTGCGGTTTGGGGGCTATACATGGTCGGACCCCTTAAATGGGGAAGCCATAAGAAGAAATATTTACTGGTTATGGTTGACAAGTTCACTAAGTGGATAGAAGCCAAACCAGTCAAAACGGCCAAAGTCGGACCGGTTATGGACTTTATATCCGGTGTCATACAAACGGTCAGGTCAAAACTGATGAGGTGAAAACTGGGTGCACTAATTTGGGCATCAAGCTTGATTACGCCTTCGTATATCACCCTCAGACAAACGGTCAGGTCAAATGGGCTAATGGCCTGATAATGAGCGGCATCAAACCCAGACTAGTGCGATCTCTGCAAGAATCAGACAAGCAATGGGTCGAGGAACTCGATTCCGTACTGTGGGGGCTGCGGACCATGCCCAATCGCACGACCGGATATACACCTTTTTTCATGGTGTACGGTGCGGGGGCAGTTCTGCCTTGCGACATTATTCATGACTCACCTCAAGTGCGCATGTACGAAGAGAGAGAGAGGCCGAGCTCGATGTATGGCTTAGAGGAGGAGCGCGATTTCGCGAAGGCCCGTTCCACAATCTACCAACAGCAAGCTTGGCGATATCAAAGCAAGGAGGTACGGGCAAAGACTTATAATGTCGGTGAACTCGTTCTACGCCTACCAAAGAATAAAATGGAAGAGCTCAAGCCCAAATGGGAGGATCCCTTCATTATAGATGAAGTTCTCACTGGAGGAGCCTATTGCCTTCGCAACGCTTCGGATAATCGCTTAGAATCAAACCCATGGGACGCTGCCCAGCTCCAAAGATTCTACGCCTAAGTTCGCACTTATATCTTTTGCTTCGTTCCTTCTTTTCTCCCTCTCACCTTTTTCTCTTTTCATTTTTATACGACTTCTAGCCAGTGTTCGGATAAACCGCATACTTGAGGGGCATACATCATTAAATGTACATACCCCATAATACCTGGGGGCTTCTTTTCACAGAAGCTTATTATCATTATTACTTTTCGAGCATCAAGCTCACCGTATATATGTGTTGTCTACTCATATATGTCTTGTCCTCGCAATTATATGCACATTTATGACTTATGTTTTTGCCAAGCTGGGTTGCCTGGTGAGGGAGTCCTAGACTAGGGGGTGTCCGGATAGCCGAACTATCATCATCGGCCGGACTCCAAGACTATGAAGATACAAGATTGAAAACTTCGTCCCGTGTCCGGATGGGACTTTCCTTGGCGTGGAAGGCAAGCTTGGCAATACGGATATGTAGATCTCCTACCATTGTAACCGACTCTGTGTAACCCTAGCCCTCTCCGGTGTCTATATAAACCGGAGGGTTTTAGTCCGTAGGACAACAATCATAACAACAATCATACCATAGGCTAGCTTCTAGGGTTTAGCCTCCTTGATCTCGTGGTAGATCCACTCTTGTACTACCCATATCATCAATATCGATCAAGCAGGAGTAGGATTTTACCTCCATCGAGAGGGCCCGAACCTGGGTAAAAACATCGTGTCCCTTGTCTCCTGTTACCATCCGCCTAGACGCACAATTCAGGACCCCCTACCCGAGATCCGCCGGTTTTGACACCGACATTGGTGCTTTCATTGAGAGTTCCTCTGTGTCGTCACTGATAGGCTTGATGGCTCCTTCGATCATCAACAACGACCCAGTCCAGGGTGAGATTTTTCTCCCCGGACAGATCTTCGTATTCGGCGGCTTTGCACTGCGGGCCAATTCGCTTGGCCATCTGGAGCAGATTGGAAGCTACGCCCTTGGCCATTAGGTCAGATTCGGAAGCCTGAACTTCACGGCTGACGTCCGCGGAGACTTGATCTTCAACGGATTCGAGCCACAGCCGAGCGCGCCACACTGTCGCGATAGGCATGATTTAGCTCTGCTGCCGGACAGTGCCCTGGGGGCCGCACACGAGTCCGCTCCGACCCTTAATTCAGAGCCGACCGCGCAGATCGAGGATGGGTGGCTAGACACCGCCTTGGGGGCTGCAACCTCTATGGCGATGGAGCCGAATACTGACTTTGTCCCTTGTGAGGCTCGTGACTCCGAGGTGCCGGACTCCTCTCCGGACTCTGAACCTCCCGCGCCCCCTCCAATGAAATCCGATTGGGCACCAATCATGGAGTTCACTGCCGCGGGTATCTTTCAACGCTCACCTTTTGGCGACATCCTGAATTCGCTAAAATATCTCTCGTTATCAGGAGAGCCCTGGCCGGACTACGGTCAGGACGGTTGGGATGTGGACGATGAAGAAATTCAAAACCCACCCACCACCCACTTTGTAGCAACTGTCGACGATCTAACCGACATGCTAGACTACGACTCTGAAGACATCGACGGTATGGACGACGATGCCGGAGACGACCAAGAACCAGCGCCTACTGGGCACTGGAAAGCCACCCCAACTCATGACATATACATGGTGGATACACCAAAAGGAAGCGATAACGAGGAACAATGGGACGCGGCGAAGGATAATTCCCCCGAAAAACAACCAAAACGGCGACGCAAGCACCGCCCGAAGTCCCGCCTCGATAACAACAACACCCACAATGACCCAGCCGTAGAGCAGGGCGAACCAGTGGACGACGAACATGCAACCAAGCAACCATCCGAACAGGATGAATTGGACAAGCAACCCATCCCCGTCGAAAACAACAGCCCAAACGATCTCATGCCGGACACATCACCGGAGCATAAGAACCTTCGCAAGAGGCTCGTCGCCACTGCAAGAAGTTTGAAGAAGCAGAAGCGGACGCTCGAAACAGCGGAAGACGCACTCAGAATGAGATGGAGCAAAGTACTCAAGACCGCAGACAAATACGGCAATAGTCACCAAGCAAAGAGCTACCCAAAGCGTAAGCTGCTGCCTGAATTCGACGAAGAGGCCATAGAGCCACCACAATCAAAAAGCAAAGAGGCCGCCTGGCCGGATAGACGAACAGATGACAGGCTAAGAGCGGCAAGCGGCGCCGCACACAAGCCGGCACATGATACACATAAAGATCATCGCAAAAAGGATGGCCCGGTCAGGTCCATTTATGGGCCAAAAAAGAGGGCTCCAGGAAGCAACACGCCGAGTGTTTGAAGATAACGGCACACCCAAATACAGGGGCGCCGCACACCCACTATGTTTCACCGATGAGGTACTGGATCATGAATTTCCAGCGGGTTTTAAGCCCGTAAACATAGAGGCATACGACGGAACAACAGACCCCGGAGTCTGGATTGAGGATTACATCCTACACATACATATGGCTAGAGGAGACAATCTCCATGCCATAAAATACCTACCCCTCAAGCTCAAAGGGCCAGCTCGGCATTGGCTCAAAAGCCTCCCAGAAAATACCATTGGAAGTTGGGAAGAGCTCGAGGATGCGTTTAGAGCAAATTTTCAGGGGACTTATGTCCGCCCTCCGGATGCAGACGATTTAAGTCACATAACTCAACAGCCCGGAGAGTCAGCACACAAATTCTGGAACAGGTTCCTCACCAAAAAGAACCAGATAGTCGACTGTCCGGACGCCGAAGCCTTAGCAGCTTTTAAACATAACGTCCGAGATGAATGGCTCGCCAGACACCTCGGCCAGGAAAAACCAAGAACAATGGCCGCGCTAACGAGCCTCATGAACCGCTTTTGTGCGGGAGAAGATAGCTGGCTGGCAAGATGCGGCACCAGTGACCCAAGTACATCCGAGGTCAGAGATGGAAATGGGAAATCACGACGCAGAAAAGATCAGCGCCGGAATAAAGAAAATGGCCCAAAGAACACGGCGGTCAATGCCGGATTCAAAAGCTCTCGGCCGAACAGCAAAACTCTGCCTCTTAAGGACAATAGTGACGAGTTATCCAACCTAAACAAAATTTTGGATAGGATATGTCAAATCCACAGTACCCCCGGGAAGCCTGCAAACCACACCCACCGAGATTGTTGGGTCTTCAAGCAGTCCGGCCGACTCAACGCCGAACACAAGGGGCTCGACACACCAAGCGAAGACGATGACGAACCCCACAAGCAGAGCGCCGGAAAACAAAAGACTTTCCCACAAGAGGTCAAAACAGTAAACTCACTTCATGTGATAATATGGGACAATGGTGCGGCACCTGCTAAAATACGCGCCGCACGGTCCACCCCAGCGGAATCCCGAGATTGGATGTCAAAACCAATTACTTTCGACCATCTGGATTACTCTAGAAGTATTTGAAACACAGAATGGACTGCTTTGATATTGGATCCTATAATCGACGGACTACAATTTACACAAGTCCTAATGGATGGCGGTAGCGATTTAAACCTGCTATATTCGGACACAATCCGCAGGATGGGGATAGGCCCTACCAAAATTCGCCATAGCAGCACTTCCTTCAAAGGAGTGACGCCAGGCCCTTACACCAATTGCACGGGCTCCTTACTACTAGAAGTTGTGTTCGGTTCACCCGACAACTTCCATCGCAAAAAGCTAATCTTCCATATCGCCCCATTTAAAAGTAGCCACAAGGCACTATTGGGATGCGAAGCTTTCGTCCGCTTTAACGCAATACCGCATTACGCGTCTCTTACACTTAAAATGCCCGGTCCACGCGGCATCATCTCCTTAAAAGGTCGCTCAAGACCCCGGACACGGCTAGGCGAGTCCGGCATAAATAAACTAGGGGCTTCCTAGCCGCATACCCCTTCACAAGGAGCTATGCGCATGAAACAATGAGAGCCAATAAAAGCTCAACTTTATTCATTTATTCATACTCTGTTTTAAATACATTTTTTGCACGATACCTTTCCAAACTAAGTTCTTCTCTTTTACAGATGAACATCGTGCTACACCCATCCAGGATACAGCACAACGGAGACACAGACGCAGACGTGCAGCAGGGACCCGTTGCAAGGATTCTTTTCAGATTAAGACCCTGCGTAAACCTTTCTTACTGTCTCTTGTTGATACACATCCCCCGGTTTCTTATTATAACTGAGGAGGCTGGCGTTTTGGCATCGGCCGCGTCAGAAGTTTTCGCCCATACCTGGACACTAGGGGCTTAGGGCATTGTTCTGCCCGTTATCATAAAGACCGAATACCTTAGGGAGTGTTCGGCGTCTCGAGTTAGGCCCTGTATGCATCAGCTCCGAGTCATGTCTTTGGTCAAATGTTGGGTTTGCCCGGCTCCTGTGTTTTGCTGCCTTACATTCCGTATCATTGGCTAACGCGGCACCAGGAGAACTACTGCCATTGTGCCCTGGTTCGGCTAGGCGAGCACCTCAGTAGAGAAAGCCGAAAACTGACTATCATGATATAGCGAGAGACTGGTCAACCACTCGATCGACTACCGGAATGTTTAGAATTCCTCCGCTTGACGAAGGACCGTTTCCCGGTGAGGCACATACGCGCCCCGAATCCGGAGAGCGCGGTGCCCCTAGGGGCTATATCGCAGCCCCACCTTCGAACTCCTATGGCTAAGTGAAAGTGATAAAGCATTATAGTCCGGTTGCCTAGTTTGCTACGCTACCACCTCCTTCACAGGACCAAGACGTTGGATTAAGTGTGAAAATGCGATATTTTTGCAAACACCCCCGCACCATGTGCGTTGGGGCTGAAGCCGAAGACTGCCATCTTTCAGGTTACATACACATATACATTAACGGCCGCACAGGAGATATTTCAATACTTGAACGCACAAGTATAAAAAGCACTCATATTATAAATATGGTTTTACAAATCATACATGTCATTTGAACATAACATTTTTCGAGCACTGCGACTCTATTAAACGAGCGCCTCGCAGGACTTCCCCAAAATAGTGCTCGGCGGGTAACCGGTTCCCGTCCGAACCCCGGGATGCAACATCGGTGGCATCCATCTCCGCCCAGTATGTCTTAACACGGGCGAGGGCCATCCGTGCACCCTCTATGCATGCCGACCGCTTCATCGCCTTGATATGCGGCACCGCCCCAAGGAATTGCTGCAATAAGCCAAAATAACTCTTCGGCTTGGGCCTATCCGGCCACAGATGAGCCACTACATCCGTCATGGCAAATCTGGACAATCTATTTAGCTCAGCCCACTCAGCCAACCGATCGGTCAACAGAAGTGAACGCTCTGGACTGTGGAATTGAGACCAAAACAGCTCTTCCATCTCGTGATACTTTTGGCTTCGGAAGTGCACAACCGCATCCGCCGCACTCGCCGCCAAATCCAGATAAGGATCCTCCGCACCCCACAGCTGGCCCAGCTGAGCATACTTGATGCGGAGCCTCCTTCCATCATCCCCATGGACTCTACATCAACATATCCAACCCCACAAGGACCCATGACAAGAGCTAGAGCACGTGCTTTGGAAACCGAGGTGAACTCCTTCCTACTAGACTTGCATATGAACCCAAATGGAACATGTATACTACCTCACCAAAATGTGCTATGCCTCCTTAGGTACGAAGAGAAACACCACCAAGGAGCTCAGGATCATCCCCAAGAAGAAGGAGAACCACCCCAAGGCCACGAGGATCAAGAAGAAGGACAACAGCAGCAGCACAGGAAGCTCCAGGTCACCCCGTGCGCACGGGCCCCAGAAACCCCGTGTCCACGGGCTACTCAGGGAGTTGACGCTGGAGCACCCCGTGCGCACGGGCTTGTACCGTGCCC
Organism: Triticum timopheevii; assembly: GCA_963921465.1. NCBI lineage: Eukaryota > Viridiplantae > Streptophyta > Magnoliopsida > Poales > Poaceae > Triticum > Triticum timopheevii. Next base: position 356,679,650 of record OY997264.1, read on the forward strand.
ACGGGACCCCCGTGCGCACGGGCCCAACTTACCCCGTGCGCACGGGCCTCCCAGGATGGACGGCTATGATGATGACTTCGGCTCCACTTCTCCTCCTTCGACCCCAAGCCTATATAATTCATACCTAGGGCCATGTTTAGGGTTAGCAAAGTAGTAGATGAGATCTTGGTGAGCTTTGCTCCATTAGCTTCCCTCTTTGAGGATCAAGACCCCATAGGGAAGAATCCTTGAGGATTTCAAGACCTCCTTCTAGGAGAAGACTATCTACCACCAAGACCCCTCTTCCTTTGGATTTGGGATGAACTTTGCCATTGTATCTTTCCTTTGATTGTGTTTGCGACTTGTGGATCTTGTGTTGTTACTCTAGTGGATGTGTAATTGGGAATTGTTGGAGTGATTACCTCTTTGTGTTCATCCTTGTGTTCTTGTGGTTCTTGTGTTTCCCTCCATTTTCCCCCTCCAAGTGTGAAAAGATCTCCACCTAGGGTTCTACCCTACATCATATGGTATCATGAGCCAGGTTGATTCACACCTTGGAGTCCTTACCTTCCACTTTCTAGCTTGATTTTGTTGTTTTTCGTCCTAATCCGAAAATCCCCACCAAAAATAGCCCCAAAATTTTTGTTGCAATTTGTTGATCTTGTGAGATTTGGTTGATTTGATCCACGAATTTGCTGTTTGACAAGTGGATCTACACCTCCACCACCATCCCCACCCATCCCCCACGGGAATTTGGACAAAAACTCGAAATCCCCACGAAATCACAGGAGTTCATCCGCTCTCGGGAGACCCCGTGCACACGGGCCATCGGGACCCCGTGCACACGGGCCTCACTAACCCCGTGCGCACGGCCTATCCAGGGACTTTCGGCCATTTTTCTGTTTTTCCCATTTTGCTTCACCACCACCTCTTGTATTTTTCCACACCTTTCCACATGTTTGTTGAGTGTTCGGTTGCGATTTCTCTTGTGTCCTAAGGTGTTTCGGCTACTTAGGCGCAACTTGGTATCATCATCGCCACCAATCATCGACTCAAACAACACTTCGGCTTCGACAAGATCATCTTCGACCATAAGCAAGGACGGTAACCTCGACGACACTCTGTACCCCTTGCCATTAACTTGATAGCCTCGAGCCATTTTGCATAGCTTACCCATCGAGACTAGCTTGTTGAGTATTGCCGGGCCACGTCTTAGTGCACCATTTAGTGTTCCGTCCATCCCGTGCATATACTACTTGTTACCTCATTGTGTGGCTCGCATATCAAGCATTGTGGCATAGTTGAAAAAAAAGTGAGATGATGCGGAGCATCCTTCCATCATCCCCATGGACTCTACATCAACATATCCAACCCCACAAGGACCCATGACAAGAGCTAGAGCACGTGCTTTGGAAACCGAGGTGAACTCCTTCCTACTGGACTTGCATATGAACCCAAATGGAACATGTATACTACCTCACCAAAATGTGCTATGCCTCCTTAGGTACGAAGAGGAACACCACCAAGGAGCTCAGGAGCATCCCCAAGAAGAAGGAGAACCACCCCAAGGCCACGAGGATCAAGAAGAAGGACAATAGCAGCAGCACAGGAAGCTCCAGGTCACCCCGTGCGCACGGGCCCCAGAAACCCCGTGTCCACGGGCTACTCAGGGAGTTGACGCTGGAGCACCCCGTGCGCACGGGCTTGTACCGTGCCCACGGGAGCCCCGTGCGCACGGGCCCAACTTACCCCGTGCGCACGGGCCTCCCAGGATGGACGGCTATGATGATGACTTCGGCTCCACTTCTCCTCCTTCGACCCCAAGCCTATATAATTCGTACCTAGGGCCATGTTTAGGGTTAGCAAAGTAGTAGATGAGATCTTGGTGAGCTTTGCTCCATTACCTTCCCTCTTTGAGGATCAAGACCCCATAGGGAAGAATCCTTGAGGATTTCAAGACCTCCTTCTAGGAGAAGACTATCTACCACCAAGACCCCTCTTCCTTTGGATTTGGGATGAACTTTGCCATTGTATCTTTCCTTTGACTTGTTTGATAGTGAGAAAGAGAGCCACCAAAACATGATTGAGAGCAAAAAGTCACACTTGAGCGCCTCTTCGCCTAGAGAGAAAAACCTCATTCTATTCGCCACCAAACATGAGATGAGAGAAGTGTGCGAGAACCCATCGAGTGTGATGCACTTTGTCCTTGTGTGCAAGGATGGAGAACCAAAAACTAACACTACTCACGAGCTACCTTTGGTGTTTCAATCTCTTTTGCAGGAATTTCAAGATGTTTTCCCCGACGAGCTACCTCCGGGTCTACCTCCTCTACGAGGCATTGAGCATCGAATCGATCTCATCCCCGGAGCGCCACTTCCAAACAAAGCTCCATACCGTGTGAATCCCGAAGAAACCAAGGAGATTCAACGGCAAGTAAACAACTAATCGACAACGGTCATGTACGTGAAAGCTTAAGCCCTTGTGCCATTCCCGTTATACTTGTGCCTAAACCCGATGGAAGTTTCCGCTTATGTTCCGATTGTAGACCTATAAATGCTATCACCGTTCGCTATAGGCATCCCATTCCTCGCTTAGATGATATTCTTGATGAACTTAGTGGAGCCAACTTTTTCTCCAAAATTGATCTTAAAAGTGGCTATTATCAAATCCGCATACAAGAAGGTGATGAATGGAAAACTGCTTTCAAAACAAAATTTGGCTTATATGAATGGTTAGTCATGCCTATGGGTTTGTCGGAAGCTCCCGGTACTTTTGTGCGTCTCATGCATCATGTCCTTCGCCCTTACATTGGAGTCTTTGTTTTGGTTTACTTCGATGATATTCTTGTGTTTAGCAAAACCATGAAAGAGCATCTTGATCATGTTAAGCTTGTTTTGCAAACACTTTGAAAGGAAAGTCTTTATGCCAACATGAAAAAATGCACGTTTGGTGTTGACAAAGTGGTTTTCTTGGGTTTTGTTGTCTCTTCCAAGGGTGTTCATGTTGATGAAACTAAAATTGAAGCAATTAAAACTTGGCCCCAACCCACCAATTTGCAACAAGTGCAAAGTTTCCTTGGTCTTGCAGGTTTTTATCGTCGCTTTGTGAAAAACTTTAGCACTATTGCATCCCCTTTGCATGCTTTGAGTAAGAAAAATGCTCCTTTTGTTTGGGGAACTTTGCAATCAACTGCTTTTGATGAGCTCAAGTCTTTGCTTACTCATGCTCCAATTCTTGCTTTGCCCAACTTTGACAAAACTTTTGAGGTTCATCGTGATGCAAGTGGTACCGGAATTGGCGGAGTTTTGATGCAAGAAAAACGTGTAATTGCATATTTTAGTGAAAAACTCTCCGGTGCTCAACTTAACTATCCGATCTATGACAAAGAATTGTATGCTTTAGTGCGTGTCCTACATTTTTGGGAACATTATCTTAGACCTCATGAGTTTGTCATACACACCGATCATGAAACGCTTAAGTACTTAAAAGGTCAAACTAAATTGAACAAGCATCATGCCAAATGGAGTGAATTTATTGAATCTTTCCCATATGTGATCAAGTACATTATGGGTAAGGAACATGTAGTTGCCGATGCACTTTCTCGCATATGCACGCTTGTCACCCAACTTGAGTTGAATGTTATTGGCTTTGAGCACATAAAAGATTTGTATGCTAGTGATCAATCTTTTGCATCTCATTACGCTAAATGTTTGATGCATACATCTTGGGAACAATACTACATCAAGGATGGTTATCTTATGAGAGCCAACAAACTATGCATTCCCGAGTCTTCTCTTCGTTTGCTACTTTTGCAAGAGGCTCATGGAGGTGGACTCATGGGACACTTTGGACGCGACAAGACTTTCGCCACGCTTTCCAAGAACTACTTTTGGCCCAAGATGTTCCGCGACGTCTCATGCTTCACTACTCGATGCTCTACATGCCGCAAAGCTAAGTTAAAAGCTCAATCTCATGGTCTTTACATGCCTCTTCCAATTCCTTATCAACCTTGGGAAGACATTAGCATGGATTTTGTACTTGGTTTGCCTAGAACTCAAAATGGAAAAGACTCCGTGTTTGTTGTTGTGGACCGATTTTCTAAAATGGGCACATTTCATTCCTTGCAACAAGGTAGACGATGCTTCACATATTGCAAATCTTTTTGTAGGGAAATCTTGCGCCTCCATGGAATACCAAAGTCAATCGTCTCCGACCGCGACGTCAAGTTCTTGAGTTACTTTTGGAAGACCCTATGCGCCAAGCTCGGAATCAAGCTCTTGTTCTCATCCGCATACCATCCTCAAACCGACGGCCAAACGGAGGTGACGAACCGGACTCTCTCCACTCTACTTCGCGTGTTGATCAAGAAGAACATCAAGGAGTGGGAGGTGTGTCTACCCATCGCCGGGTACGCCTACAACCGCGCAAGACATTCAACTACCGGCAAGTCCCCCTTCCAGGTCGTCTACGGCTTCAACCCATTGTCCCCATTGGACATCCTACCTCTACCTCTACAAGAGCGAACCAACATGGATGCGAGTGAACGAGCAAGCTACATCAAGAAGATGCATGAAGATACAAGAAACATCATCGAGCGCAAAGTACATCGACTAGCGACCAAGCTCAACGTCAACAAGCAACCCATGATCTTCAACATAGGTGATCTCATGTGGCTATACCTTCGCAAGGAACGGTTCCCCAACGAACGCAAGTCCAAACTACTACCTCGAGCCGATGGACCATTCAAGGTGCTAGCACGCTACAACAACAACGCCTACAAGATTGAACTCCCACGAGACAAGTACAACGTGAGCGACATCTTCAATGTCAAAGACCTCTCGCCTTTCCATGGTGATGAAGATCTTGATCCGAGGTCGGATCCTTTTGAGGGGAGGGGAGATGATGCGGAGCATCCTTCCATCATCCCCATGGACTCTACATCAACATATCCAACCCCACAAGGACCCATGACAAGAGCTAGAGCACGTGCTTTGGAAACCGAGGTGAACTCCTTCCTACTAGACTTGCATATGAACCCAAATGGAACATGTATACTACCTCACCAAAATGTGCTATGCCTCCTTAGGTACGAAGAGGAACACCACCAAGGAGCTCAGGAGCATCCCCAAGAAGAAGGAGAACCACCCCAAGGCCACGAGGATCAAGAAGAAGGACAACAGCAGCAGCACAGGAAGCTCTAGGTCACCCCGTGCGCACGGGCCCCAGAAACCCCGTGTCCACGGGCTACTCAGGGAATTGACGCTGGAGCACCCCGTGCGCACGGGCTTGTACCGTGCCCACGGGACCCCCGTGCGCACGGGCCCAACTTACCCCGTGCGCACGGGCCTCCCAGGATGGACGGCTATGATGATGACTTCGGCTCCACTTCTCTTCCTTCGACCCCAAGCCTATATAATTCGTACCTAGGGCCATGTTTAGGGTTAGCAAAGTAGTAGATGAGATCTTGGTGAGCTTTGCTCCATTACCTTCCCTCTTTGAGGATCAAGACCCCATAGGGAAGAATCCTTGAGGATTTCAAGACCTCCTTCTAGGAGAAGACTATCTACCACCAAGACCCCTCTTCCTTTAGATTTGGGATGAACTTTGCCATTGTATCTTTCCTTTGGTTGTGTTTGCGACTTGTGGATATTGTGTTGTTACTCTAGTGGATGTGTAATTGGGAATTGTTGGAGTGATTACCTCTTTGTGTTCATCCTTGTGTTCTTGTGGTTCTTGTGTTTCCCTCCATTTTCCCCCTCCAAGTGTGAAAAGATCTCCACCTAGGGTTCTACCCTATATCAATACTTCTGATCTGTGAACTTCCTGTGCAGAAGAAAGGGCTTTCCAGCCGCAATCTCTCCGGCCTGACGCAGCTCCTCCTTTATAGCCCTCATTGCAGAACGGGCATCCTTGGCCTCAGCGGTGGCCTTCTTCAGGTCCTCTTGTTCCGCTCGGCGTTCCTCTTCAAGAACCTCATAGCGGTCGGTAACATCCTTAAGCTTCACGGCCATTCCGGCCATCTCCTCCCTGCTTCGGCAGTGAGCAGCCTTTTTGGCTTTTAGCTCTTCAGCTGCCTTCGAGGCAGCCGCATCACTCCTTCTGGCCTGCTCCTTGGCTCAAGCAAGCTCTGCCCGAAGGTCCTCCACAGTAGCGGCACCATATGCATAAAGCACACATATTGTAAGGAGTGGGCGTCAGCTCCCTTACTAGGTGACCACGGAGAAACAACCTACCTTGTGACTCGTCAAGTCGTTTATTGACCAGCGCGATGTCTGCATCCGCAACATCGAGTTGCCGCTTTAGCTCGGCAACTCTATCAGTCCGGCTGGCCACCGGACGATCCGCCACCTGCATAGGAAAAGCGAGAATTAATAACTGAGATTATGACCCTCGGCACGTTGTCGCTTTCGAAAACATAACGAGTCTCAGGGGCTACTATCTATACAGGGCGCACTCTATGTGCAAAACTGTCAAAAGGTATGTCATTTTTACGTACCTCAAACCCCGCCAGTAAACTTCTGACGGCATCATGCAACCCGCCCTCAGCGGATGAAATTCTTTCAATCACCGTATTCATTAATGTACGGTGATCTTCTGAGATAGATGCCCTCTCGAGCAGATCCTTCAGCTCCCCCGGCCGTACACCAGTTGGTGTCGAACTCTCCGGCCCTGCCAGACTCGGGGATACCCTCCGCGACGACACCTCAGGGTCGTCCGCCCCGCCTGACGGCGCGGCAGATGGAGGCGTCTCGCTCTCCATCATCTCCGGACGAAGGTCCCCCGAAGACGAGCTCAGCTGAGAAGGACGGAGATCCGAACTACAAGGTAAAAACTTCGGTTATCCTCAGAAGCAAAAATAGGGATGTCCCTTATTACAAAACTCCCCTTTTTCTACTTACGGCTCGCTGGAGGGCTGATTCCTTAGGGGAGATAGTGCGGCCGGGGCTTCCCCTGGCGCAGGACCCTCTGGTGAAGATTTCTTCCCCCGCTTTGAGGCCTTAGCCTCCGGATCTTCAGAAGCGGTCCTTTTCTCCCCCTGGAAGGAGGGATTCTCGATCCCCCCTTTCTCGAAAGCCTCCTTAGTAGAGGCGGTAGTTTCTCTGTTTTCCCCTTCGCCCTCCTCTTGATCAACACCGGATCCGGCGCGGTCTCCGGGAGGGGGGCCGGACACCGTATCAGTTTTGCTTGTGCTATCCACTCATGTTCAAAGGGCGATTGGTTAAAAGGCAAATCCAAGATATGCAAACAAATGGTATGTCCGGACACAGGGCTACTTACTTGAGTATCCGGGCGATTGTAGCTTAAATTGGCGTCCTCGGTCAATTTCGGATACACCTCTTGTGATCCGAAGAACAATTTGTACATCTCCACGGGTGTCGTACCCATGAAGTGTTGGAGAGCTCGTGGTCCCTCCGGATTGAATTCCCACAGGCGGAGGGGGCGACGTTTGCATGACAGAAGACGCCGAATCAGCATAACCTGCATCACTACGACCAGATTGATCTCCCTCTCTTGGAGGTCTCGAATCCGGCCCTGCAATAGGGGTACGTCCTTGGACGGTCCCTAGTCAAGCCCTTTGTTGACCCATGACGTCAGCCGTTGTGGAGAGCAAGAGCGAAAGATGGGCGGCGGCCTCTGCCTGCTGCCCCTGGGAGCGGTGATATAAAAGCACTCCTGTTGCCACAAACCGAGCTCCTCCTGAAAAGAGCCCTCGAGCCATGGAGCATCGACCCTGCTGCTTATAATCACCCCGCCGCACTCTGCCTGACGCCCCTCAATCATCTTCGGCTCCACGTTGAAGGTTTTCAGCCACAAACCGAAGTGAGGGGTGGTACGGAGGAAGGCTTCGCAGACGATAATGAATGATGAGATATGGAGGATGGACTCCGGAGCCAAGTCATGGAATTCCAGCCCATAGTAAAACATGAGCCCTCTCACAAAAGGATCCATCGGGAAGCCTAAACCCCGACGGAGGTGAGACACGAACACGACGCTCTCTCCTGGCTCGGGAGTGGGAATGACTTGCCCTTGGGCAGGCAACCTATGCGAAATCTCGTAGGTTAAGTACCTGGCTTCTCTCAGCTTTAGCACGTCCTCTTCTGTGACGGAGGAGGACATCCACCGGCCCTGTAGGTCAGAGCCGGACATTGTCGAAGGTCCGAAGCACTTGAATCTGGAGCCCTGAGTGCTGGAACTTGGGGCGAGGGGTAGATTCGATGGAGGATTGAAGAAAAGAAACGAGCCTTGGTCTCATTATAAAGAGGGAGAATACCAAGAGCCGTCCCCGTGACCGTTTGGAACTCGCCTTCGATGGAGGGGGCGTGGCAACGGGCGCGGTTTGGTTACCCACGTCCGTATTGATGGGAATCCCGGAATAAGGGGAATAAGATCTCTGCTTCAACAAGACGTGCCAAGGAAACCTCTTCGCTAAACGCGCTGAGGTGGTATAATAAAAACGATTCAAGTAAAGGCTTGGTAGTGGTTTGACGTCACGCCACAAAATACGTCAGCAGATTGAACTTGTGTAAATATTATTCTCTCTACGGTGGTATGTGGAATTTATTTTGCAGAGCCGGACACTATCCTGGTGTTCACAATCTTCTATGAATTATTCGGAGGAGGAACCCGCCTTGTAATGCCGAAGACAATATGCGCGCCGGACTCCTCGTCATTGAAGCCTGGTTCAGGGGCTACTGAGGGAGTCCTGGACTAGGGGGTGTCCGGATAGCCGAACTATCATCATCGGCCGGACTCCAAGACTATGAAGATACAAGATTGAAGACTTCGTCCCGTGTCCGGATGGGACTTTCCTTGGCGTGGAAGGCAGGCTTGGCAATACGGATATGTAGATCTCCTACCATTGTAACCGACTCTGTGTAACCCTAGCCCTCTCCGGTGTCTATATAAAACAGAGGGTTTTAGTCCGTAGGACAACAATCACAACAACAATCATACCATAGGCTAGCTTCTAGGGTTTAGCCTCCTTGATCTCGTGGTAGATCCACTCTTGTACTACCCATATCATCAATATCAATCAAGCAGGAGTAGGGTTTTACCTCCATCGAGAGGGCCCAAACCTGGGTAAAAACATCGTGTCCCTTGTCTCCTGTTACCATCCACCTAGACGCACAGTTCGGGACCCCCTACCTGATATCCGCCGGTTTTGACACTGACACCTGGCGCATGTGCTTATGCCCTATTAGGGAGTCCTGGACTAGGGGGTGTCCAGATAGACGAACTATCATCATTGGCCGGACTCCAAGACTATGAAGATACAAGATTGAAGACTTCGTCCCGTGTCCGGATGGGACTTTCCTTGGCATGGATGGCAAGCTTGGCAATACGGATATGTAGATCTCCTACCATTGTAACCGACTCTGTGTAACCCTAGCCCTCTCCGATGTCTATATAAACCGGAGGGTTTTAGTCCATAGGACGAACAACAATCATACCATAGGCTAGCTTCTAGGGTTTAGCCTCCTTGATATCGTGGTAGATCTACTCTTGTACTACCCATATCATCAATATCAATCAAGCAGGAGTAGGGTTTTACCTCCATCGACAGGGCCCGAACCTAGGTAAAAACATCGTGTCCCTTGTCTCCTGTTACCATCCGCCTAGACGCACAGTTCGGGACCCCCTACCCGAGATCTGCCGGTTTTGATACCGACATTGGTGCTTTCATTGAGAGTTCCTCTGTGTCGTCGCATATAGGCCCGATGGCTCCTTCGATCATCAACAATGACGCGGTCCAGAGTGAGACTTTTCTCCCTGGTAGATCTTCGTATTTGGCTGCTTTGCACGGCGGGCCAATTCGCCTGGCCATTTGGAGCAGATTGAAAGCTACGCCCCTGGCCATCAGGTCAGATTTGGAAGTTTGAACTTCACGGCCGACATCCGCGGAGACTTGATCTTCGACGGATTCGAGCCACAGCCGTGCGCGCCGCACTGTCATGATGGGCATGATCTAGCTCTGCCGCCAGACAGTGCCCTGGAGGCCGCACAAGAGTCCGCTCCGACCCTTGACTCGGAGCCGACTGCGCCGATCAAGGACGGGTGGCTAGACACCACCTCGGGGGCTGCTACCTCTACGGTGATGGAGCCGAATACCGACCCTGTCCCTTGTGAAGCTCGTGACTCTGAGGTGCCGGACTCCTCACCGGACTTCGATCCTCCCGCGCCCCTACCGATCGAACCCGATTGGGCCCCGACCATGGAGTTCACCGGTGCGGACATCTTTCAGCACTCGCCTTTTGGCGACATCCTGAATTTGCTAAAGTATCTCTCGTTATCAGGAGAGCCCTGGCCGGACTGCGGTTAGGACGGTTGGGATGCGGACGACGAAGAAATTCAAAGCCCACCCACCACCCACTTTGTAGCCACTGTCGACGATCTAACCGACATCCTAGATTTCGACTCCGAAGACATCGACGGTATGGACGACGATGCCGGAGACGACCAAGAACCAGCACCCACGGGGCACTGGAAAGCCACCTCGTCATACGACATATACATGGTGGACATCCCAAAGGATGGGAATGGTGAGGCAACAGCGGAGGAAGACCCCCTCCAAGAAATAGCCTAAGCGCCGACGTCAGCGGCGCTGCTCTAAATCCCGCCACAGCAAGAATGGAGATTCCAGTACCGGAGACAATAACACCCCAGACAGTGCCGAAGACAACCCCCTCCAGCAAGATTCAGCACAGGAGGACGGAGAAGCCAGCCCTCACGAGAGAGCGGCAGACGAAGAGGTAGAGGACGATAATTACATGCCTCCCTCCGGAGACGAGGCAAGCCTCGACGACGACAAATTCGTCGTGCCTGAGGATCCCGTCGAACAAGAGCGTTTCAAACGCGGGGTTATGGCCACGGCAAGCAGCCTCAAGAAAAAGCAGCAATAGCTTAGAGCTAATCAAGATCTGCTAGCTGACAGATGGACCGAAGTCCTCGCGGCCGAAGAGTACGAACTCGAACGCCCCTCCAAAAGCTACCCCAAACGCAAGCTGCTGCCCCAATTGGAGGAGGAAGCATATAAACCTACATCACCAGCGCACAATACGGCCGACCGGCCACCTCGTGGCCACGACAGAGAGGCCTCTAGGCCCTCCACTAAAGCCGTACCCCAGCATTGCTCGAAAAGTACAAAGCCACGGGGGAATGCGTCGAACTTGCGAGACATATTGGAGGATAAGGCGAGACAACCAAGATCGATCTACGGATCGCGTGGGCACCCCACGATACGCGACGACAACCGTCGCGCCTGATACAGCAAGTCCGGCCGGGCCGAACACAGTAGACAAAGCTCGTTTGATCTACGTCGTGACATAGCCCAATACAGAGGCGCCGCACACCCACTATGCTTCACAGATGAAGTAATGGATCATCAAATCCCAGAAAGGTTCAAACCCGTGAACATTGAATCCTACGATGGCACAACAGACCCCACGGTTTGGATCGACGACTATCTCCTTCATATCCACATGGCCCGCGGTGATGATCTTCAAGCCATCAAATACCTCCAACTCAAGCTTAAAGGACCAGCTCGGCATTGGCTTAACAGCCTGCCAGCAGAATCAATTGGGTGTCGGGAGGACCTAGAAGCCGCATTCCTTGACAACTTCCAGGGCACATATGTGCGACCGCCAGACGCTGATGACCTAAGCCACATAATTCAGCAGCCAGATGAATCGGCCAGACAATTCTGGATACGGTTCCTAACCAAGAAAAATCAAATCGTCGACTGTCCGGATGTGGAGGCCCTCGCAGCCTTCAAACATAACATCCGCGACGAGTGGCTTGCCCGACACCTGGGACAGGAAAAGCCGAAATCCATGGCAGCCCTCACATCACTCATGACCCGCTTATGCGTGGGAGAGGACAGCTGGCTAGCCCGCAGTAACAACCTCAACAAAAATTCTGGCAGTCCGGATACCAAGGACCGCAATGGCAGGTCGCGTCGCAACAAGCACAAACGCCGCATTAACGGCGATAATACTGAGGATACGGCATTCAATGCCGGATTCAGAGGCTCCAAACCTGGTCAACGGAAAAAGCCATTCAAAAGAACTACTCCGGGTCCGTCCAATTTGGACCGAATACTCGACCGCTCGTGCCAGATACACGGCACCCCTGAAAAGCCAGCTAATCACACCAACAATGATTTTTGGGTATTCAAGCAGGCAGGCAAGTTAATTGCTGAAAACAATGACAAGGGACTGCATAGCGATGACGAGGAAGAGACCCGGCTGCTGAACAATAGGGGACAGAAGAGTTTCCCCCCACAAGTGCGGACGGTGAACATGATATACGTAACCCACATACCCAAAAGGGATGTATACGCGATGGAGCTAGTCGCCCCAAAGTTCAACCCATGTTCCTCCTGCCCGATCACTTTTGATCTAAGGGACCACCCCACCAGCATCCGCCATGGTGGGTTCGCTGCATTGGTTCTAGACCCAATCGTCGATGGATTTCACCTCACCAGAGTCCTAATGGACGGCGGCAGCAGCCTGAACCTGCTCTATCAGGATACAGTGTGCAAGATGGGCATAGACCCCTCAAGGATTAAACCCACAAAGACGACCTTCAAAGGTCTCATACCAGGTGTAGAGGCCAATTGTACAGGCTCAGTTACACTGGAAGTGGTCTTCGGATCCCCGGATAACTTCCGAAGCGAGGAGTTAATCTTCGACATAGTTCCGTTCCGCAGCGGCTATCATGCACTGCTCGGACAAACCGCGTTTGCAAAATTCAATGCGGTGCCGCACTATGCATACCTCAAGCTCAAGATGCTAGGCCCTCGAGGAGTCATCACGGTCAACGGAAACACTGAACGCTCCCTCCAAACGGAGGAGCATACAGCGGCTCTCGCGGCAGAAGTGCAGAGCAGCCTTTTAAGGCAATTCTCGAGTCCGGCCGTTAAGCGACCGGACACTGCTAAGCGCGCCTGGAGTAACCTACAACAAGACCACCTGGCACGTTCCGAGCACGCGTAGCAATGCGGCCCCAACCCCAGCCCTCGCAAAATTGCAAGACCAGTACTTCGCGTACATCATTACGCTCTGGAGATACCATGGGCATAGGGGGAGGGGCACGACCACGGCAGACCCAGAGTGCGGCTCAACCACACCAGGGGCTCCCAAGTGTGTCATCCTTTTTCTTTCCTTTTTTTCTCATCCTCAGGACTCCATTTACCAGAGGCCCTGTCCGGCAGTAGACCCGCCGGACCCACGATACAATAGCCAGGGAAGAAGAAAGGCCACGACGAGTATCCAGGTGGTCTCCATTCCGAGCATTATACCTGTTTTATACACCATTCCGCAGCCTACCCCTGAAGGGGGACATGCTAAATAGTTCCACCCATTGCTTATTGCACTATCTGTATCGTTCTGCATTCATGGCAGTATTTTTTGAATAAAAAATGCATCACTTTTTGCCTATAATTTCATTCCTTTCTTATACATATGTTCAGTTATGACATGTTGCATCCGTACACTTTGGTACGGCTAAATACACCAGGGGCTTAAGTTCCCACATTATGGTGTGATAAGTCCGAACACTTTCACAAGTGCGGCACCCCGAACTTATAGCATTATATGCATCGGCTCCGAATCATGTCTTGGGTCAATAGTTGGGTTTGCCCGGCTCCCATGTTTTGGTACCTTACGTTCCGTTATATCGGCTAAGGTAGCGCTGGGAGAACCACTGCGATTGTGCCCCAGTTGAGCTGGGCGATCACCTCAGTGGAGAAAGCTAAAACTGACCGTCATGATGGGGCGAGAGCCGGCCGCTGTTCGAGAGGTTTTTTCGAGTCCCTAAAGACTTATGCCGCTTAGAGCGAGGAACCGGCTTTGTCCGGCCCAGGCATGGATAGTGCCCCGAATTCGGCCTTCCGAACACTAGGGGCTTCGCCGAAATTTAAAATTATAGAATTCTATGGCTAAGTGAGAGTGTTCAAGCATTATAAGTACGGTTGCCTCGTTCGCTGTGTTGAGCACCTCCCTAGATGGACCCAAAAATGGGAACAAGAGCGCTCAAGTTTATCCCGAACACCCCAGCACTCGTGGCATGGGGGCTGAAGCCGACGACTTGCCATCTCTCAGATTTGATAAACGGCCGCACAGAAGGTAATATTTTAAATTAACAAATGTTGCTTAGCGCATATGAACAAAGTTTTCGGCGCACATGATAACAAAATGCGAGTCTACTCAAATATTACATCTTTGGAGCACTCACCCGCAATAATGCGGGCACCCTTCAGGACACCCTTATAATACATCTCAGGTGTGCGATACTCCTTGCCCGGCGGTGGCGCATCCATCACAAGCTTCTCAGCATCCATCCTGCCCTAGTGCACTTTAGCATGAGCAAGGGCCCGACGGGCACCTTCAATGCAGGCGGAGTGCTTGATGACTTCAACCCAGGGACACACATCCACCAGCCATCGCACCAGGCCGAAGTAGCTCCCAGGCATGGCCTCTTTGGGCCATAGCCGAACTATAAGGCCCTTCATGGCCTGTTCGGCCACCTTGTGAAGCTCGACCAGCTGCATCAGCTGGTCGCTAAGGGGCACCGGATGTCCGGCCTCAGCATACTGAGACCAGAACACCTTCTCCGTCGAGATCCCCTCCTCGGCTCTGTAGAAAGTGGCAGCATCGGACACGCTGCGGGGCAGATCTGCGAACGCTCCTGGAGACCTCCGAATTCGGGTAAGTAACAGATAATTCACTTTTACATGCTTGCTTTGCATGAAGAATGCCTTACCCGCCACTATTTTCTTCAATTCCTCGATTTCCTAGAGGGCCTTGTGGGCTTCGGCCTTAGCGGCTTTGGCACTCTCAAGAGCCGATGCAAGCTTGGACTCTCGAGTCTTCGAGTCACGCTCCAAACGCTCGTGTTTTTCCACGAGAGCCTGGAGCTCTTGCTGTACCTCCGCCACCCACGCCTCCTGCTTCTCTTTCCTGGTGCGTTCCGCGGCCACATTGTGTTTGGCCGCGGACACCGCCTCCTTCAGGGTCGCCACCTCGCTCGTAGCCCCTGGAGTACCCACGTTATCCTTGTCACTCCTATTGCAACCAAATCCTTTTCTGTAAGGTACAATTCTAATAAGGTGTTACTCACCTTCCTTGTCCCCGAGCTGCTTCTTGGCACGGCCGAGCTTGCTCTTGGACCGCTCGAGGCTCTGCTTCAAAGCATTGACCTCCGCAGTCAGTGCGGCAGAGGTTAGCAGCGCAGCCTGCATTCCCATATTGACATATTTTTGTTAAGACTCCTGCGTATATCTTTTTAGATCCCCAGTCCGGCTTTTCTTTCCGAACACCGAACCGAGCATCAGGGACTACTGTCTATGCGGTATTATATTACATATCTTAAAATTCTTACCTCAAAGCCTGTTAAAAGGCTGCTGCAGGCTTCGGTCAGCCCGCTCTTGGCGAGCTGAACCTTCTGAATCACCGCACTCATGACAGTGCGGTGTTCCTCTTCGATGGAAGCGTCGTTGAGCGCCTCCAGCAAGTTATCCGGCGCCTCCGGTTGGATGGAGGCCGCCGGTGTCACTGTCTTGCCCTTCTTACGAAGGGTCCGCCCACCGGGCTCCGGAACCACTGCAGGTTCCGGTGCGGAGTCCGGTCCAAAGTCCGGGAGGTTGCCCTACGGCACCTCCGGGGCCTCCTCCTCCTGGTGGGTCCCTTTTTGGGATCCCACCTCGGTGTCGTCGGCGTCACGAGGGGAGGAGGCAGACGGAAGTGAAGTACTATTCACATCCGACGTACCCAAGGACCCGCTCGACGAAGCGGGAAAGTCGTCCTTGGGCGGACTACAGGGTTGTATGCGGCATTAAAAGATGCTATGCGACAAAAAATTATGAGTTATTCAGGAGTCCGGATACTTACGATCTCGCCAGGGGCTTGGCCCTTGAGGGCCACTCCTCGTCACCGTCGCCGGCGTTGGCAGAGCAGTCCGGGGGAAGGGTCCTTCCCTTCTTGGACCCTTCGGCTCCCCCGTTGGGGAGGCCTTCCTCTTCTTCTCTCCCCCCGCTGGGGGAGAGGCCTCTTTCTTCTCCTCCTCGTCCTCGTCGGAGGAGTCCGCCTCGGAGTCATCGGACGATGAATCCGATAACACCTGGCGCCGGGAACTCCTCCGGGTTCCCATGGCCTTCTTCTCCGGCACCACGTAAGGTGCCGGGACCAGCAGCCCTATTAGACGGGCATCCGCTGGGTCTTCTGGAAGGGGAGCCGGACAGTTAACCTGTCCGGACGTCTTCTGCCAGTCCTGTTAAAGGTATTGGGAGTTTAGATCCCGCATAGAGTCAAACTATGAAAAGCAAGTGTCCCATAAAGGATAACATGGCTTACCTCGCCAGCCAGATGCTGCGAGCTGAATCCGCGATCTTCAGTAGCGGATGCGGGGGCCTCGACGCCCTTGAACAGCACCCTCCAGGCTTCATCGTACGTAGTGTCGAAGAGCTCGCTCAGGGTTTGGTGCTGTGCCGGATCGAACTCCCACAAATTGAAGTCCCGCCGTTGGCAGGGGAGAATCCGGTGGATGGGCATGACCTGGATCACGTTGACAAGCTTGAGCTTCTTGTTCACCAGGGTTTGGAGACAGGATTGGAGTCTGGTCAGCTCTTCCGAATCGCCCCACTACAGGTCCTTCTCTTTCCAGGAGGTGAGCCGCATGGGGATGCCAGATCTGAATTTGGGGGCCACTGCCCATTCAGGGTCACGCGGCTCGGTGATGTAGAACCACCCCGATTGCCACCCCTTGATGGTTTCCACAAAGGTTCCCTCGAGCCAAGTAACGTTGGGCATTTTGCCCACCATGGCGCCTCCACACTCTGCTTGGCTGCCCTTCACAACCTTCGGCTTGACATTGAAGGTCTTTATCCACAAGCCGAAGTGGGGCTGGATGCAGAGGAAGGCCTCGCACACGACGATAAACGCCGAGATGTTGAGGATGAAATTCGGGGCCAGATCATGGAAATCCAGGCCGTAGTAGAACATGAGCCCCCGGACAAAGGGGTGGAGTGGGAAGCCTAGTCCGTGGAGGAAATGGGGAAGAAATACCACCCTCTCATGGGGCCTGGGGGTGGGGATGAGCTGCCCCTCGTCGGGGCGCCGGTGCGTGATATCGCTGGACAAATATCCGGCGCTGCACAGCTTCTTGATGTGCCCCTCCATAATGGAGGAGGCCATCCACTTGCCTCCCACTCCGGACATGGTTGGAGAAGGTTGAGGATAGATGTGCGGAGTTGGGCGCTGGAGCTCGAGTGCGTGGAGATGGATAAGCAAAGGAGGAAGAAGGCGTAGGTAAAAAGGTGGATCCTTATCCCTTTATATATGGGCGGACGAAACCATACGTCCCCACCAGCCTGGTAAAACTCGCTTATCTCCCAAGTGCCACAATCAATGGCGCGGTTGGGTTACCCACGTTTGTATTGATGTGGATCCCGGAATAAGGGGGACACAATCTCTATTTCGACAAGACATGCCAAGGAAACCGCTTCGCTAAACGCGCTGAGGTGGTATAATAAAAACGATTCGAATAAGGGCTTGGCCGTGGCGTGAGGTCACTCCACAAAATACGTCAACAGATTGAACTTGGGTAAATATTATTCTCTCTACGGAGGTATGTGGAATTTATTTTGCAGAGCCGGACACTATCCTGGTGTTCATGATCTTCTATGAATTATTCGGAGGAGGAACCAGCCTTGCAATGCCGAAGACAATATGCGCGTCGGACTCGTCGTCATTGAAGCCTGGTTCAGGGGCTAGTGAGGGAGTCCTAGACTAGGGGGTGTCCGGATAGCCGAACTATCATCATTGGCCGGACTCCAAGACTATGAAGATACAAGATTGAAGACTTCGTCCTGTGTCCGGATGGGACTTTCCTTGGCGTGGAAGGCAAGCTTGGAAATACGGATATGTAGATCTCCTACCATTGTAACCGACTCTGTGTAACCCTAGCCCTCTCCGGTGTCTATATAAACCGGAGGGTTTTAGTCCATAGGACGAACAACAATCATACCATAGGCTAGCTTCTAGGGTTTAGCCTCCTTGATCTCGTGGTAGATCTACTCTTGTACTACCCATATCATCAATATCAATCAAGCAGGAGTAGGGTCTTACCTCCATCGAGAGGGCCCAAACCTGGGTAAAAACATCGTGTCCCTTGTCTCCTGTTACCATCCACCTAGACGCACAGTTCGGGACCCCCTACCCTAGATCCGCCGGTTTTGACACCGACACCCTACGTTCCCGCTTGTTCGGCTAGGGCATAAAGGGAGCACCTCTGCGATTGTTACAGCCGGGTTATCCGGACGTGTACCTCAGATGGGTGAAGCCGAAAGCTAGCATTCTTAAGGGAATAATTGGTCGGCGGACAAAAGATGAACTGCCCTCGCAGCAGTATGAGCCCCCAAATAATAGCGCATACTGTGATTCTTAGCATTACAGCTCAAGCATGCACAAAAATGCATGGAGACCCAGGGAAAGAAACCCTTAACGGAACTATTCACTCTAGAAGATGTTTCTTACGATCAAATGTAATATAACATAACTCCCCGAATACAACTTGTCTGTTCAAGCAATGATGACCGGACTGCCTGGTTTTCGAACATACTTTGGTGTTTACCGACTGTATAGTATCTGAAAACACTCTGAACCTCGAGTTTCAGAGGTCGAAGCAGAAAGTCTACCATGACAATCATTTTACAATTCGGATGGAGATAAGTTTGTTGATAAAAGTACACTACTACTTGGACTCAAAAACTTCTTCCTCTTCTAGACCCTCTAGCAGGTTCTCTAGTTTACAATCTTGTTGAGAAAACTTAGCAGCTATCTTTACTTAGTCGTATACTAAGCTCACAGGAATTTCTTGTCCATCTGGTCCCCGAGGTCCGACCTGGGCCATATGATTCAGATCAAGTCTGGTGTACCGCATTTTCACCATGGCCCAGGCCTCTTGCATGCCTTCCCGACATGCTGATATCTTCCATAGCTCAAAACGGTGATGAGCTCCCTTGAATAAATTCATAAACTCCTCCATGCTTCCTGGAGGTAGATCGGATGGCCATTCAATGCTTTCCGAGCTTGCTCGTGCACTTTGGATAGCTCTTGTAGCAGGTCGCCTTGGAATCTAGACACTTCTCCCTCGGGACGTCCGGTTAGCACACCTACAGAAGCAAACTTGTAAAAAAATTCAAACAGGAGACTGCTTGATAGATAGGTTAAAGAGCATATTGAATATGCCACCTTTCAGCTTCCTATTCTCCTTCAAAGCATCCGATAGTTGGGCTCTTAAATCCTTCAGTTCTTCGGCTTGCTTGATATTTGCATCCTGTAGTTTGTTCTTCTCATTAATGGTCCATGTCAATACATGTTGACCAGCGGCTTCTTGCCCTTCGGCATGTTGTTTGTCCACTTGAGCACCCTTAGACTCTCTTCTAGTTGTTCTATCGACCCTACGAATGAAGCGATGCATAGTTAAGCAACATTGTTGTAGGGACAGAATCTTATTTCCGGGCTACTATTGTACTTACCATCAGGTGCCTTCTTGGATTTATTTAAATTTTCCAGTTCGGCGGTGGCAACAGTTAGCTTAGTTCGGCATTCGTCTAGCTCCTTGGACAGTGTGTTATTTCTCTCCGTGAGTACCTGAGAATGTAACGACCCTTAAATCAGTTGGGCCAACTGCTTCGAGACTCGGGGGCTACTGGCATATGATAATTAAATCTGCACCAAAAGTACTTACTCGCATATCCTTTGAAAGCTGGTGAGTGGCTCCAGCAAGTCCATCCCGAGCAGCTCGGATGTTAGCATCTGTTGAGCTGAAAGCATTGAATGCCTCTTCAGTGAAATTTGGGTCATGCATAGCCGCTCTCCGCCGCCGATGATTCATGGACTCTCCACTTTGTAGTTGGTGATGGATACATTATCTGAATCCTCGGGGAGATGACAATCCGGCATTGCTCCCACATCCCATCCAGTCCTTGTGGCAGGGTCTGGGGCCGGATTAGTCTGCGCATGGCCGGCCAGGTTTTTGAATACAGTCCGGCATACACTCCTCCTGCAATATGGCATGGCAGGAAACGTCACCATCCAATCTATCCACTGAGTGTGTGTTAAAGGATTATACCTCTTTGATGAAGGAGAGGGCCCGGTTGTATCGTTGTTTGCCTTTCTTTTCAGAGACGCGCCCTGTGCAAGCGTCGTCTTCTTAGAGGACGCCTATGCTGTAGTACGATAGTGCGAGTGTCGCCCCTTGGGAGCACGATGTAGTGCGGTGGGTGAGTCGCAAGGGGAAAACTCTTTTTGAGGAGATGTCTCCTGGGTACTTACATGGGAGGAGGGGAGAAGGTCGGGGTAATCGGCTATAATAGCCACTTTCGTGCCACGGTAGCTCGTCTGATAAAAGACTCCATCCTTAAACTCTATAAATATATCTGGATCCTCTTCAAATCCAAGATCAAGGTCTCGATTATGGTCCTCCGGCTGCGGAGTGGGGCTGTAGATCCCCGCAACGATCTTTCTCCATTCCTGTTAAAGTTAGCCGGATTAAGT
Organism: Triticum timopheevii; assembly: GCA_963921465.1. Classification (NCBI taxonomy): domain Eukaryota; kingdom Viridiplantae; phylum Streptophyta; class Magnoliopsida; order Poales; family Poaceae; genus Triticum; species Triticum timopheevii. Next base: position 356,700,187 of record OY997264.1, read on the forward strand.
TTGACTAAAAGCATAGTTAAGGAAAAAGACTGAATAAGGCCTATGATCAAAGACTCACCCAGTCAATGGGGTTATACATGGAGAAACCTTCTCGGCACTTCAGGCGAGCGAAGTCTTACTTTTCCCCTTTGAAAAGGTCAGCAAACGTGGCGGCCAAAGCGGCAAAATTGGCCTGACCCTTGGGCCCACAGCATGATGGGTCGTCCTCCCTGTTGTAATGCCATATGAGAAGCCCTCTGGATTGTAGCAGTTGAATGCATCGCGTTACTGAAATCGCCATAACCTTGACTATGGATAGACCGGAGTGGGCAAGTATTTTGATCTTGTTCACTAGCCTCTTAATCTCTGCACTGTCTTCTTTTTCATAGCTTCGGGGACGCCAACTGGCGTGTGTCGGTGTACTAAAGTAGGGGTACCTTAGTATCCCGAACTTGTGCACGGGCAGTCGCAGCGTCCCGCGGCAAGGCTTGCCGGGCGTCCGCCAAGATCTTCGCTATTCCTATTACCGCCATTCAAGAACAAAGTGTTTAACTGAGAAGACAGAGTCCCGGCAAGAGGAGTCTGCCGGGAAGGACAAGACCCCGGCAAGAGGAGCTTGCCGGGAAGGCCAACCAAGGCATTTTAAGAGACTTGCTGCGACGCACCGCGTGTCCCGGCAAGGCCCAGCGAGCGACAAGCTTGCGGGTGCGACAAGACAGCGACCGCGGCAAGGCGCTTGCCACGGAGAAGCCACCACTCTGCGCCCACGCTCCAGCGCATCCGACGACGTGTCGCCGCAGGATCGCTCCTGGTGCACGTGGCGGGTAGCTGTGCAGCCATGCGGTGCGAGGTGGCAAGTGAAGATGACTAGAAGGCCATCGTGGCGATCGGTGGCGCCCCTAACGATCGTTTCTTGCACTGTTTAGGCGACCGGACGGGCATTAAATGCCCTTGTCCCCTGCCGTCAGAGTTAGGTAGGGGGCACTGTTGATAGCGGTTGTACCAACCCCTGTTTTTACTTTTTTACCCCTCTCTCTACGCTGCCACCTGTGGGTGACCCCTTTAGACTATAAAAAGGAGGCCCATGCGCACGTAGAAGGGGTTCGACTCATTCGGAACTACAACACACCCACGCTCTCAAGCAAGAACAGAATAGAAACACCAAGCAGCAGTAGGAGTTTTATCTCTCCGGAGAGCTCCGAAGCTGGGTAAAATCCCTCGCGTGCTTCGCCTCGATCTGCTCTTCGTGCGCCCTCCGCTCCCTTGCCGGACCGAAAGGGGCCCTGCCCCATAGGTGTTCGTTTCCCACGACATCTTTGGCGTGCCAGGTAGGGGAGCGTCGAGGTTGTGCGAACCTGATCCGGCGTCTGCGCGCGCTACATCAGCATCTTCATCGATATGCCACCGAAGAAGAAGGCTTCGGAGGTGGCTGCTCCATCTGCGACTATCCTACCGCCGCCGGAGCAAACGGGCGGTGGGGTGGACGCCGGCGGAGGAGCGGGCGCCGACGGGGGGACTCACGTCGTCACCAGGTCCAAGGACAAGGCCCCGCAAGCTTCAGTGTCTGTACATCCGCCGCACCCCTCCCAGGAGGTGCAAGATCGACAACGCCACGATGCTCCTAGCACCGTACTTGCGTTGGAACAAGGCCAAGATGGTGGGTCGCGGGACGCTCAAGGCCAACATACGCGCCAACACGCTGGCACGAGCGCAGTTCGGTCGCCTGGACGAGATATTGCCCCTTCTAACACTGTTAGAAGTTTGAGCATATCCCGCACCTCGCGTCGCTCGCCAATGCCATCCAAGACTCCAGAGGAAGCGTTGGCCCGAGCCCAGCTGCTTCTAGATTACCCTCCAGCGCCAGACAAGATCGACGACTGGAGGGCCACCATTCAGAGCCTCATCGGCTTCGCCAACGGCGACAAGCCCCGGCAACCAAGCACATCGAAGCCCCGGCAAGACGCCCAGGCGCAAGCCGACGCTGACAAGACCGTTGGGGGTGCCACCACCGTGCACTCCCCGCCTCGAAGGCCAAGATCGTCGACTCGCCGGGCCAACCTCGACACCGACTCCACCGCGTCGTCGGACCCGCGAGTTTGCCGCGATCAACGCCAAGTTCTCCAAGAACGACGACACGAAGACACTCGTACTCGCATCGAGCGTTGAAGAGAAGCGCGGCGTCAGTCAGACCAGCGCGTTGGGCCCACTGTTGATATGCATGCGCCAGGGGAACCAGGCGACTTGCCGTACGCAGTAGGTTTCCCTGCGTTCACCCGTGAGCTGCGGCAGGTCCAGTGGCCCAGTACCAAGAACTTCAAGCCAGACGTGCCCGAGAAGTACGATGGCAGGATACATCCGTCAGAGTTCCTCAGCGTCTACACCATCGCGGTGCAGGCTGCCGGGGAGCGCGACGAGAAGATCCTCGCCAACTACTTCCCGCTGGTGCTCAAGCCCAACGTCAGATCTTGGCTCATGCACTTGCTCAACAACTCCATCTCTTCGTGGGCGGACCTGTGCCATCAGTTTGTCGGCACCTTCACGGGCGGCCATAAACCCCATGGCCAGGAGAGCGATCTTCATCTGCTCGCCTGGAAAGAGGGAGAACCCCTGCGCAAGTACATACAGAGATTCAGCCGTGAACATTGAATCCTACGATGGCACAACAGACCTCACGGTTTGGATCGACGACTATCTCCTTCATATCCACATGGCCCGCGGTGATGATCTTCAAGCCATCAAATACCTCCAACTCAAGCTTAAAGGACCAGCTCGGCATCGGCTTAACAGCCTGCCAGCAGAATCAATTGGGTGTCGGGAGGACCTAGAAGCCGCATTCCTTGACAACTTCCAGGGCACATATGTGCAACCGCCAGACGCTGATGACCTAAGCCACATAATTCAGCAGCCAGATGAATCGGCCAGACAATTCTGGACACGGTTCCTAACCAAGAAAAATCAAATCGTCGACTGTCCGGATGTGGAGGCCCTCGCAGCCTTCAAACATAACATCCGCGACGAGTGGCTTGCCCGGCACCTGGGACAGGAAAAGCCGAAATCCATGGCAGCCCTCACATCACTCATGACCCGCTTATGCGTGGGAGAGGACAGCTGGCTAGCCCGCAGTAACAACCTCAACAAAAATTCTGGCAGTCCGGATACCAAGGACCGCAATGGCAGGTCGCGTCGCAACAAGCACAAACGCCGCATTAACGGCGATAATACTGAGGATACGGCATTCAATGCCGGATTCAGAGGCTCCAAACCCGGTCAGCGGAAAAAGCCATTCAAAAGAACTACTCCTGGTCCGTCCAATTTGGACCGAATACTCGACCGCTCGTGCCAGATACACGGCACCCCTGAAAAGCCAGCTAATCACACCAACAGTGATTTTTGGGTATTCAAGCAGGCAGGCAAGTTAATTGCTGAAAACAATGACAAGGGACTGCATAGCGATGACGAGGAAGAGACCCGGCTGCTGAACAATAGGGGACAGAAGGGTTTCCCCCCACAAGTGCGGACGGTGAACATGATATACGTAACCCACATACCCAAAAGGGATGTATACGCGATGGAGCTAGTCGCCCCAAAGTTCAACCCATGGTCCTCCTGCCCTATCACTTTTGATCTAAGGGACCACCCCACCAGCATCCGCCATGGTGGGTTCGCCGCATTGGTTCTAGACCCAATCGTCGATGGATTTCACCTCACCAGAGTCCTAATGGACGGCGGCAGCAGCCTGAACCTGCTCTATCAGGATACAGTGTGCAAGATGGGCATAGACCCCTCAAGGATTAAACCCACAAAGACGACCTTCAAAGGTCTCATACCAGGTGTAGAGGCCAATTGTACAGGCTCAGTTACACTGGAAGTGGTCTTCGGATCCCCGGATAACTTCCGAAGCGAGGAGTTAATCTTCGACATAGTTCCGTTCCGCAGCGGCTATCATGCACTGCTCGGACAAACCGCGTTTGCAAAATTCAATGCGGTGCCGCACTATGCATACCTCAAGCTCAAGATGCTAGGCCCTCGAGGAGTCATCACGGTCAACGGAAACACTGAACGCTCCCTCCAAACGGAGGAGCATACAGCGGCTCTCGCGGCAGAAGTGCAGAGCAGCCTTTTAAGGCAATTCTCGAGTCCGGCCGTTAAGCGACCGGACACTGCTAAGCGCGCTTGGAGTAACCTACAACAAGACCACCTGGCACGTTCCGAGCACGCGTAGCAATGCGGCCCCAACCCCAGCCCTCGCAAAATTGCAAGACCAGTACTTCGCGTACATCATTATGCTCTGGAGATACCATGGGCATAGGGGGAGGGGCACGACCACGGCAGACCCAGAGTGCGGCTCAACCACACCAGGGGCTCCCAAGTGTGTCATCCTTTTTCTTTCCTTTTTTTCTCATCCTCAGGACTCCATTTACCAGAGGCCCTGTCCGGCAGTAGACCCGCCGGACCCACGATACAATAGCCAGGGAAGAAGAAAGGCCACGACGAGTATCCAGGTGGTCTCCATTCCGAGCATTATACCTGTTTTATACACCATTCCGCAGCCTACCCCTGAAGGGGGACATGCTAAATAGTTCCACCCATTGCTTATTGCACTATCTGTATCGTTCTGCATTCATGGCAGTATTTTTTGAATAAAAAATGCATCACTTTTTGCCTATAATTGCATTCCTTTCTTATACATATGTTCAGTTATGACATGTTGCATCCGTACACTTTGGTACGGCTAAATACACCAGGGGCTTAAGTTCCCCGCATTATGGTGTGATAAGTCCGAACACTTTCACAAGTGCGGCACCCCGAACTTATAGCATTATATGCATCGGCTCCGAATCATGTCTTGGGTCAATAGTTGGGTTTGCCCGGCTCCCATGTTTTGGTACCTTACGTTCCGTTATATCGGCTAAGGTAGCGCTGGGAGAACCACTGCGATTGTGCCCCAGTTGAGCTGGGTGATCACCTCAGTGGAGAAAGCTAAAACTGACCGTCATGATGGGGCGAGAGCCGGCCGCTGTTCAAGAGGTTTTTTCGAGTCCCTAAAGACTTATGCCGCTTAGAGCGAGGAACCGGCTTTGTCCGGCCCAGGCATGGATAGCGCCCCGAATTCGGCCTTCCGAACACTAGGGGCTTCGCCGAAATTTAAAATTATAGAATTCTATGGCTAAGTGAGAGTGTTCAAGCATTATAAGTCCAGTTGCCTCGTTCGCTGTGTTGAGCACCTCCCTAGATGGACCCAAAAATGGGAACAAGAGCGCTCAAGTTTATCCCGAACACCCCAGCACTCGTGGCATGGGGGCTGAAGCCGACGACTTGCCATCTCTCAGATTTGATAAACGGCCGCACAGAAGGTAATATTTTAAATTAACAAACGTTGCTTAGCGCATATGAACAAAGTTTTCGGCGCACATGATAACAAAATGCGAGTCTACTCAAATATTACATCTTTGGAGCACTCACCCGCAATAATGCGGGCACCCTTCAGGACACCCTTATAATACATCTCGGGTGTGCGATACTCCTTGCCCGGCGGTGGCGCATCCATCACAAGCTTCTCAGCATCCATCCTTCCCTAGTGCACTTTAGCATGAGCAAGGGCCCGACGGGCACCTTCAATGCAGGCGGAGTGCTTGATGACTTCAACCCAGGGACACACATCCACCAGCCACCGCACCAGGCCGAAGTAGCTCCCAGGCATGGCCTCTTTGGGCCATATCCGAACTATAAGGCCCTTCATGGCCTGTTCGGCCACCTTGTGGAGCTCGACCAGCTGCATCAGCTGGTCGCTAAGGGGCACCGGATGTCCGGCCTCAGCATACTGAGACCAGAACACCTTCTCTGTCGAGCTCCCCTCCTCGGCTCTGTAGAAAGCGGCAGCATCGGACACGCTGCGGGGCAGATCTGCGAACGCTCCTGGAGACCTCCGAATTCGGGTAAGTAACAGATAATTCACTTTTACATGCTTGCTTTGCATGAAGAATGCCTTACCCGCCACTATTTTCTTAAATTCCTCGATTTCCTAGAGGGCCTTGTGGGCTTCGGCCTTAGCGGCTTTGGCACTCTCAAGAGCCGATGCAAGCTCGGACTCTCGAGTCTTCGAGTCACGCTCCAAACGCTCGTGTTTTTCCACGAGAGCCTGGAGCTCTTGCTGTACCTCCGCCACCCACGCCTCCTGCTTCTCTTTCCCGGTGCGTTCCGCGGCCACATTGTGTTTGGCCGCGGACACCGCCTCCTTCAGGGTCGCCACCTCGCTCGTAGCCCCTGGAGTACCCACGTTATCCTTGTCACTCCTATTGCAACCAAATCCTTTTCTGTAAGGTACAATTCTAATAAGGTGTTACTCACCTTCCTTGTCCCCGAGCTGCTTCTTGGCACGGCCGAGCTTGCTCTCGGACCGCTCGAGGCTCTGCTTCAAAGCATTGACCTCCGCAGTCAGTGCGGCAGAGGTTAGCAGCGCAGCCTGCATTCCCATATTGACATATTTTTGTTAAGACTCCTGCGTATATCTTTTTAGATCCCCAGTCCGGCTTTTCTTTCCGAACACCGAACCGAGCATCAGGGACTACTGTCTATGCGGTATTATATTACATATCTTAAAATTCTTACCTCAAAGCCTGTTAAAAGGCTGCTGCAGGCTTCGGTCAGCCCGCTCTTGGCGAGCTGAACCTTCTGAATCACCGCACTCATGACAGTGCGGTGTTCCTCTTCGATGGAAGCGCCGTTGAGCGCCTCCAGCAAGTTATCCGGCGCCTCCGGTTGGATGGAGGCCGCCGGTGTCACTGTCTTGCCCTTCTTACGAAGGGTCCGCCCACCGGGCTCCGGAACCACTGCAGGTTCCGGTGCGGAGTCCGGTCCAAAGTCCGGGAGGTTGCCCTACGGCACCTCCGGGGCCTCCTCCTCCTGGTGGGTCCCTTTCCAGGATCCCACCTCGGTGTCGTCGGCATCACGAGGGGAGGAGGCAGACGGAAGTGAAGTACTATTCGCATCCGACGTACCCAAGGACCCGCTCGACGAAGCGGGAAAGTCGTCCTTGGGCGGACTACAGGGTTGTATGCGGCATTAAAAGATGCTACGCGACAAAAAATTATGAGTTATTCAGGAGTCCGGATACTTACGATCTCGCCAGGGGCTTGGCCCTTGAGGGCCACTCCTCGTTGCCGTCGCCGGTGTTGGCAGAGCAGTCCGGGGGAAGGGTCCTTCCCTTCTTGGACCCTTCGGCTCCCCCGTTGGGGAGGCCTTCCTCTTCTTCTCTCCCCCCGCTGGGGGAGAGGCCTCTTTCTTCTCCTCCTCGTCCTCGTCGGAGGAGTCCGCCTCGGAGTCATCGGACGATGAATCCGATAACACCTGGCGCTGGGAACTCCTCCGGGTTCCCATGGCCTTCTTCTCCGGCACCACGTAAGGTGCCGGGACCAGCAGCCCTATTAGACGGGCATCCGCTGGGTCTTCTGGAAGGGGAGCCGGACAGTTAACCTGTCCGGACGTCTTCTGCCAGTCCTGTTAAAGGTATTGGGAGTTTAGATCCCGCATAGAGTCAAACTATGAAAAGCAAGTGTCCCATAAAGGATAACATGGCTTACCTCGCTAGCCAGACGCTGCGAGCTGAATCCGCAATCTTCAGTAGCGGATGCGGGGGCCTCGACGCCCTTGAACAGCACCCTCCAGGCTTCATCGTACGTAGTGTCGAAGAGCCCGCTCAGGGTTTGGTGCTGTGCCGGATCGAACTCCCACAAATTGAAGTCCCGCCGTTGGCAGGGGAGAATCCGGCGGATGGGCATGACCTGGATCACGTTGACAAGCTTGAGCTTCTTGTTCACCAGGGTTTGGAGACAGGATTGGAGTCTGGTCAGCTCTTCCGAATCGCCCCACTACAGATCCTTCTCTTTCCAGGAGGTGAGCCGCATGGGGATGCCAGATCTGAATTTGGGGGCCACTGCCCATTCAGGGTCACGCGGCTCGGTGATGTAGAACCACCCCGATTGCCACCCCTTGATGGTTTCCACAAAGGTGCCCTCGAGTCAAGTAACGTTGGGCATTTTGCCCACCATGGCGCCTCCGCACTCTGCTTGGCTTCCCTTCACAACCTTCGGCTTGACATTGAAGGTCTTTAGCCACAAGCCGAAGTGGGGCTGGATGCAGAGGAAGGCCTCGCACACGACGATAAACGCCGAGATGTTGAGGATGAAATTCGGGGCCAGATCATGGAAATCCAGGCCGTAGTAGAACATGAGCCCCCGGACAAAGGGGTGGAGTGGGAAGCCCAGTCCGTGGAGGAAATGGGGAAGAAATACCACCCTCTCATGGGGCCTGGGGGTGGGGATGAGCTGCCCCTCGTCGGGGAGCCGGTGCGTGATATCGCTGGACAAATATCCGGCGCTGCGCAGCTTCTTGATGTGCCCCTCCATAATGGAGGAGGCCATCCACTTGCCTCCCGCTCCGGACATGGTTGGAGAAGGTTGAGGTTAGATGTGCGGAGTTGGGCGCTGGAGCTCGAGTGCGTGGAGATGGATAAGCAAAGGAGGAAGAAGGCGTAGGTAAAAAGGTGGATCCTTATCCCTTTATATATGGGCGAACGAAACCATACGTCCCCACCAGCCTGGTAAAACTCGCTTATCTCCCAAGTGCCACAATCAATGGCGCGGTTGGGTTACCCACGTTCGTATTGATGAGGATCCCAGAATAAGGGGGACACAATCTCTGTTTCGACAAGACATGCCAAGGAAACCGCTTCGCTAAACGGGCTGAGGTGGTATAATAAAAACGATTCGAATAAGGGCTTGGCCGTGGCGTGAGGTCACTCCACAAAATACGTCAACAGATTGAACTTGCGTAAATATTATTCTCTCTACGGAGGTATGTGGAATTTATTTTGCAGAGCCGGACACTATCCTGGTGTTCACGATCTTCTATGAATTATTCGGAGGAGGAACCCACCTTGCAATGCCGAAGACAATATGCGCGTCGGACTCGTCGTCATTGAAGCCTGGTTCAGGGGCTACTGAGGGAGTCCTGGACTAGGGGGTGTCCGGATAGCCGAACTATCATCATTGGCCGGACTCCAAGACTATGAAGATACAAGATTGAAGACTTCGTCCCGTGTCCGGATGGGACTTTCCTTGGCGTGGAAGGCAAGCTTGGAAATACGGATATGTAGATCTCCTACCATTGTAACCGACTCTGTGTAACCCTAGCCCTCTCCGGTGTCTATATAAACCGGAGGGTTTTAGTCCATAGAATGAACAACAATCATACCATAGGCTAGCTTCTAGGGTTTAGCCTCCTTGATCTCGTGGTAGATCTACTCTTGTACTACCCATATCATCAATATCAATCAAGCAGGAGTAGGGTCTTACCTCCATCGAGAGGGCCCAAACCTGGGTAAAAACATCGTGTCCCTTGTCTCCTCTTACCATCCACCTAGACGCACAGTTCGGGACCCCCTACCCGAGATCCGCCGGTTTTGACACCGACACCCTACGTTCCCGCTTGTTCGGCTAGGGCATAGAGGGAGCACCTCTGCGATTGTTACAGCCGGGTTATCCGGACGTGTACCTCAGATGGGTGAAGCCGAAAGCTAGCATTCTTAAGGGAATAATTTGTCGGCGGACAAAAGATGAACTGCCCTCGCAGCAGTATGAGCCCCCAAATAATAGCGCATACTGTGATTCTTAGGATTACAGCTCAAGCATGCACAAAAATGCATGCAGACCCAGGGAAAGAAACCCTTAACGGAACTATTCACTCTAGAAGATGTTTCTTACGATCAAATGTAATATAACATAACTCCCCGAATACAACTTGTCTGTTCAAGCAATGATGACCGGACTGCCTGGTTTTCGAACATACTTTGGTGTTTACTGACTGTATAGTATCTGAAAACACTCCGAACCTCGGGTTTCAGAGGTCGAAGAAGAAAGTCTACCATGACAATCGTTTTACAATTCGGATGGAGATAAGTTTGTTGATAAAAGTACACTACTACTTGGACTCAAAAACTTCTTCCTCGTCTAGACCCTCTAGCAGGTTCTCTAGTTTACAATCTTGTTGAGAAAACTTAGCAGCTATCTTTACTTAGTCGTATACTAAGCTCACAGGAATTTCTTGTCCATCTGGTCCCCGAGGTCCGACCTGGGCCATATGATTCAGATCAAGCCTGGTGTACCGCATTTTCACCATGGCCCAGGCCTCTTGCATGCCTTCCCGACATGCTGATATCTTCCATAGCTCAAAACGGTGATGAGCTCCCTTGAATAAATTCATAAACTCCTCCATGCTTCCTGGAGGTAGATCGGATGGCCATTCAATGCTTTCCGAGCTTGCTCATGCACTTTGGATAGCTCTTGTAGCAGGTCGCCTTGGAATCCAGACACTTCTCCCTCGGGACGTCCGGTTAGCACACCTACAGAAGCAAACTTATAAAAAAATTCAAACAGGAGACCGCTTGATAGATAGGTTAAAGAGCATATTGAATATGCCACCTTTCAGCTTCCTATTCTCCTTCAAAGCATCCGATAGTTGGGCTCTTAAATCCTTCAGTTCTTCGGCTTGCTTGATATTTGCATCCTGTAGTTTGTTCTTCTCATTAATGGTCCATGTCAATACACGTTGACCAGCGGCTTCTTGCCCTTCGGCATGTTGTTTGTCCACTTGAGCACCCTTAGACTCTCTTCTAGTTGTTCTATCGACCCTACCAATGAAGCGATGCATAGTTAAGCAACATTGTTGTAGGGACAGAATCTTATTTCCGGGCTACTATTGTACTTACCATCAGGTGCCTTCTTGGATTTCTTTAAATTTTCCAGTTCGGCGGTGGCAACAGTTAGCTTAGTTCGGCATTCGTCTAGCTCCTTGGACAGTGTGTTATTTCTCTCCGTGAGTACCTGAGAATGTAACGACCCTTAAATCAGTTGGGCCAACTGCTTCAAGACTCGGGGGCTACTGGCATATGATAATTAAATCTGCACCAAAAGTACTTACTCGCATATCCTTTGAAAGCTGGTGAGTGGCTCCAGCAAGTCCATCCCGAGCAGCTCGGATGTTAGCATCTGTTGAGCTGAAAGCATTGAATGCCTCTTCAGTGAAATTTGGGTCATGCATAGCCGCTCTCCGCCGCCGATGATTCATGGCACTCTCCACTTCGTAGTTGGTGATGGATACATTATCTGAATCCTCGGGGAGATGACAATCCGGCATTGCTCCCACATCCCCTCCAGTCCTTGTGGCAGGGTCTGGGGCCGGATTAGTCTGTGCATGGCCGGCCAGGTTTTCGAATACAGTCCGGCATACACTCCTCCTGCAATATGGCATGGCAGGAAACGTCACCATCCAATCTATCCACTGAGTGTGTGTTAAAGGATTATACCTCTTTGACGAAGGAGAGGGCCCGATTGTATCGTCGTTTGCCTTTCTTTTCAGAGACGCGCCCTGTGCAAGCGTCGTCTTCTTAGAGGACGCCTTTGCTGTAGTACGATAGTGCGAGCGTCGCCCCTTGGGAGCACGATGTAGTGCGGTGGGTGAGTCGCAAGGGGAAAAATCTTTTTGAGGAGATGTCTCCTGGGTACTTACATGGGAGGAGGGGAGAAGGTCGGGGTAATCGGCTATAATAGCCACTTTCGTGCCACGGTAGCTCGTCTGATAAAAGACTCCATCCTTAAACTCTATAAATATATATGGATCCTCTTCAAATCCAGGATCAAGGTCTCGATTATGGTCCTCCGGCTGCGGAGCGGGGCTGTAGATCCCCGCAACGATCTTTCTCCATTCCTGTTAAAGTTAGCCGGATTAAGTTTGACTAAAAGCATAGTTAAGGAAAAAGACTGAATAAGGCCTATGATCAAAGACTCACCCAGTCAATGGGGTTATACATGGAGAAACCTTCTCGGCACTTCAGGCGAGAGAAGTCTTACTTTTCCCCTTTGAAAAGGTCAGCCAACGTGGCGGCCAAAGCGGCAAAATTGGCCTGACCCTTGGGCCCACAGCATGATGGGTCGTCCTCCCTGTTGTAATGCCACATGAGAAGCCCTCTGGATTGTAGCAGCTGAACGCATCGCGTTACTGAAATCGCCATAACCTTGACTATGGATAGACCGGAGTGGGCAAGTATTTTGATCTTGTTCACTAGCCTCTTAATCTCTGCACTGTCTTCTTTTTCATAGCTTCGGGGACGCCAACTGGCGCGTGTCGGTGTACTAAAGTAGGGGTACCTTAGTATCCCGAACTTGTGCACGGGCAGTCGCAGCGTCCCGCGGCAAGGCTTGCCGGGCGTCCGCCAAGATCTTCGCTATTCCTATTACCGCCATTCAAGAACAAAGTGTTTAACTGAGAAGACAGAGTCCCGGCAAGAGGAGTCTGCCGGGAAGGACAAGACCCCGGCAAGAGGAGCTTGCCGGGAAGGCCAACCAAGGCATTTTAAGAGACTTGCTGCGACGCACCGCGTGTCCCGGCAAGGCCCAGCGAGCGACAAGCTTGCGGGTGCGACAAGACAGCGACCGCAGCAAGGCGCTTGCCACGGCGAAGCCACCACTCTACGCCCACGCTCCAGCGCATCCGACGATGTGTCGCCGCAGGATCGCTCCTGGTGCACGTGGCGGGTAGCTGTGCAGCCATGCGGTGCGAGGTGGCAAGTGAAGATGACTAGAAGGCCATCGTGGCGATCGGTGGCGCCCTTAATGGTCGTTTCTTGCACTGTTTAGGCGACCGGACGGGCATTAAATGCCCTTGTCCCATGCCGTCAGAGTTAGGTAGGGGGCACTGTTGATAGCGGTTGTACCAACCCCTATTTTTACTTTTTTACCCCTCTCTCTACGCTGCCACCTGTGGGTGACCCCTTTAGACTATAAAAAGGAGGCCCATGCGCACGTAGAAGGGGTTCGACTCATTCGGAACTACAACACACCCACGCTCTCGAGCAAGAACAGAATAGAAACACCAAGCAGCAGTAGGAGTTTTATCTCTCCGGAGAGCTCCGAAGCTGGGTAAAATCCCTCGTGTGCTTCGCCTCGATCTGCTCTTCGTGCGCCCTCCGCTCCCTTGCCGGACCGAAAGGGGCCCTGCCCCATAGGTGTTCGTTTCCCACGACATCTTTGGCGTGCCAGGTAGGGGAGCGTCGAGGTTGTGCGAACCTGATCCGACGTCTGCGCGCGCTATATCAGCATCTTCATCGATATGCCACCGAAGAAGAAGGCTTCGGAGGTGGCCGCTCCATCTGCGACTATCCTACCGCCGCCGGAGCAAACGGGCGGTGGGGTGGACGCTGGCGGAGGAGAGGGCGCCGACGGGGGGACTCACGTCGTCACCAGGTCCAAGGACAAGGCCCCGCAAGCTTCAGTGTCTGTACATCCGCCGCACCCCTCCCAGGAGGTGCAAGATCGACAACGCCACGGTGCTCCTAGCACCGTACTCGCGTTGGAACAAGGCCAAGCTGGTGGGTCGCGGGACGCTCAAGGCCAACATACACGCCAACACGCTGGCACGAGCGCAGTTCGGTCGCCTGGACGAGATATTGCCCCTTCTAACACTGTTAGAAGTTTGAGCATATCCCGCACCTCGCGTCGCTCGCCAATGCCATCCAAGACTCCAGAGGAAGCGGTGGCCCGAGCCCAGCTGCTTCTAGATTACCCTCCAGCGCCAGACAAGATCGACGACTGGAGGGCCACCATTCAGAGCCTCATCGGCTTCGCCAACGGCGACAAGCCCCGGCAACCAAGCACATCGATGCCCCGGCAAGACGCCCAGGCGCAAGCCGACGCCGACAAGACCGTTGGGGGTGCCACCACCGTGCACTCCCCGCCCCGAAGGACAAGATCGCCGACTCGCCGGGCCAACCTCGACACTGACTCCACCGCGTCGTCGGACCCGCGAGCTTGCCGCGATCAACGCCAAGTTCTGCAAGAACGACGACATGAAGACACTCGTACTCGCATCGAGCGTCGAAGAGAAGCGCGGGGTCAGTCAGACCAGCGCGCTGGGCCCACTGTTGATATGCATGCGCCAGGGGAACCAGGCGACTTGCCGTACGCGGTAGGTTTCCCTGCGTTCACCCGTGAGCTGCGGCAGGTCCAGTGGCCCAGTACCAAGAACTTCAAGCCAGACGTGCCCGAGAAGTACGATGGCAGGATACATCCGTCAGAGTTCCTCAGTGTCTACACCATCGCGGTGCAGGCTGCCGGGGAGCGCGACGAGAAGATCCTCGCCAACTACTTCCCGCTGGTGCTCAAGCCCAACGTCAGATCTTGGCTCATGCACTTGCCGAACAACTCCATCTCTTCGTGGGCGGACCTGTGCCATCAGTTTGTCGGCACCTTCACGGGCGGCCACAAACCCCATGGCCAGGAGAGCGATCTTCATCTGCTCGCCTAGAAAGAAGGAGAACCCCTGCGCAAGTACATACAGAGATTCAGCCAGGTGCAGCGCAACATCCCAGATGTCCACCCTGCCGCGGTTATCAGCGCGTTCCATCAGAACGTGCGTAACCGCAGGATGAGGGAGGAGATGGCGATGTGCAAAATCAGAGATGTCAGCGAGCTATATGCTCTGGCCGACAAGTGTGCACGTGCTGAGGAGGGGAGGAAACTCCCCGGAGAGAACGCGGGAGCAGAAGGATCTGACAGTGAGGATGCCGCCCCAGCAAAGAAGAACCGGAGGCGGAATAACAGAAAGAGAAAAGCTAAGGATGTACTAGTCGTCGAGCAGTCCGGCAACGGAGGTGGCGCCGAGAAGGCCAAAGCTGGTGACTCCGGCGAGGCTGTGGTGGCCGCCGACAAGCAGGACGGCTCCAGCAAGCAGTACTGCAAGATCCATCGCACCAAGGGCCATGACCTCCAGGCCTGCAAGAAGGTTGAGCAGCTCGTAGAACTGCAGAAAGATGAATACGAGCGCCGCGACAAGGAGAAGGCCTAGGAAGGTGGCGGAGGATCCGGCAAGAACCGTCCCGCCCAGGGAGGGCGTCGCGGCAAGGCCAAGCAGCGGCAAGGAGATAGGCCTCCCCGCGGCCGCGACAAGGACGAAGATGAGGACGAAGATGAAGAGATGGATGAGGATGAGGCCGACGAGCAGGAGTTTCAGAAGGCAACGGAGGTTTTGTGCGTCAACGGTGGTGCTTCTCTGCATACCTCGCACCGCCAAATCAAACAGTGGGTGCGAGAAGTAAATGCAGCAGAACCGTCCGTTGAGTCGCGCAAGCCCCTGAAGTGGTCTAGCACGCCCATCATCTTCGACGTTGAGGATCACCCTGATCGCATAACTGCGGTCGGGTGCTTGCCGATGTTGGTTTCGCCAACAATCCGCAACCTCAAGGTCACGAAGATGCTGGTTGACGGCGGGGCCGGCCTGAATCTGATCTCTTCCGCAGTGCTCAAGAAGCTCCAGATCCCCGACAGCGAGCTCGAAGAGACCGGCACCTTTCAAGGAATCAACCCGGGAAGGAGCAAGCCGAAGGGGAAGATCACACTGCCAGTAACGTTTGGCAGCAAGCTGAACTTCAGGACAGAGAGAGTCACATTCGACGTTGCTGATTTCCCATTGCCCTATAATGGGATACTTGGCCGTCCAGCGCTTGCCAAGTTCATGGCAGCCTCTCATTACGCCTACAACGTGCTCAAGATGCCCGGTCCGATAAGTGTCATTTCTGTCCATGGCGACAAGAAAGATGCACTTATCTGTACCGACAAGATCTACCGGGAAGCAGCAGCCGCAGCAGAACGCAAACCACTTGCCGCTGAAGCTCCTGAGGGGAAGAAGAAGACCAAGTCCGGCAAGAGTAGCTCTGATGCCCACTCCGGCAAGCGCACCTCTTCGGAGTGCTGCGCTACCGTCGAGGACGCACCATCGAGCTCCACCGGCAAGTGCAAGAAGGCAAAGACAGCTTCACCAGAGACCAAGAAAGTGGCCGCCAAGGAGGACGGCACTGGTGGTACCTTCACCATCAGTGCCACGCTCGACCCTAAATAGGAAAGCGCGCCGTTGCTTTCCTGCGGGCGAATGTCGATGTATTTGCATGGCAACCATCTGACATCCCCGGTGTTCCCAGGAAAGTGATTGAGCACCACCTTGCCGTCTGCCCTCACGCGCGGCCCGTCAAGCAGAGAGTCAGAAAACAAGCAGTAGAACGCCAAGAGTTCATTGCAGAGGAGATCAAGAAGTTGGAAGCAGCAGGCCTGGTCCGTGGAGTACTCCATCCAACGTGGTTAGCCAATCCAGTAGTCGTGCGCAAAGCAAACGGGAAGTGGAGGCTTTGTATTGACTTCACTGATGTTAATAAAGCTTGTCCCAAGGATCCATTTCCCTTGCCGCGCATTGACCAGATTGTCGACTCCACGGCAGGACGTGATCTGCTTTCATTCCTTGATGCATACTCAGATATCATCAGATCTTCATGGCAGAAGAGTATGAAGAGAAAACCGCATTCATTACTCCATTGGCACGTACTGCTTTGTACAGATGCCTTTCGGACTAAAGAATGCTAGTTCAACATTTGCAAGAGTAGTCAGTCATGCTTTTGAGCCACAGCTGCACAGAAATGTAGAAGCTTACATGGATGACATAGTGGTCAAGAGCAAGGACAAAGAAACTTTGATCCAAGATCTGGACGAGACTTTTGCAAATCTACGCAAGATCAATCTCAAGTTGAATCCCGAGAAGTGCATGTTTGGAGTTCCTTCCGGCAAGCTTCTCGGATTCTTTGTATCTCAGCGGGGGATTGAAGCCAATCCCGACAAGATCAAGGCCATTGAGCAGATCGAAGCACCGAAGCGCGTCAAGGATGTGCGAAGGCTTGCCGGCTGTGTTGCTGCTCTCAGTAGGTTCATCTCTAAGTCTGCTGAGCGCGCCCTGCCATTTTTCAAAATTTTGAAAAAGGCAGGTCCAATGAAATGGACTCCGGAAGCGGAGGCTGCGCTGCAGGACTTGAAGAGATACCTATCCTCCACTCCGATACTTGTCGCACCTAAGCCACAAGAGAAGTTGCTGCTGTATCTACTGGCAACCAATCAAGTGGTTAGTGCTGCGTTAGTGGCGGAGAGAGAGGCGGATGATGAGCCAGCGGCCGCGGCAAGCGAGTCCAGCGACAAGCATGGGGCTTCCCCGACAAGCTTTGGTCCCGACAAGGATAGATCTACGCAGCCGCAGGAAGAAAAACAAAAGAAGATGGTGCAGCGCCCAGTGTATTTTGTCAGTTCCCTTCTGTAGGGGGCTAGATCAAGGTACTCTGGAGTCCAAAAGTTGCTTTTCGGCCTTCTCATGGCCTCGAGGAAGCTGCGCCATTACTTTCAAGCTCACGAGATCACAGTTGTCACTCGCTTTCCGTTAAAGAGGATATTGCAGAATCCAGAAGCAACAGGAAGGATTGTCGAGTGGGCACTGGAATTGTCAAGCTTTGGCCTCAAGTTTGAAAGTACCTCAACCATCCAGAGCCGAGCATTGGCAGAATTCATAGCAGAATGGACGCCAACACCTGATGAAAGAAACTTCGGAGACGAGCATCCCCGTCAAGGAAACGAGCAAAGAATGGATCATGTACTTTGACGGTGCCTTCTCGCTGCAAGGCGCCGGTGCGGGCGTACTACTTGTCGCACCCACCGGAGAGCACCTCAAGTACGTGGTCCAGATGCACTTTCCCAAGGAGCAAGAAACAAACAATACTGCAGAGTATGAAGGCTTGCTTGCTGGACTCAGGATCGCCGCGGACCTTGGGATCAAAAAGCTTATTGTCAGTGGTGACTCGCAGCTTGTCGTCCGTCAAGTAAACAAAGATTATCAGAGTCTGTGGATGGAAGCATACATTGATGAAGTGAGGAGGCTAGAAGAACATTTTGATGGCCTACAGATGGAACACGTTCCAAGAGCTCAGAACGATATTGCAGATGGCCTGTCAAAATGCGCCGCACTCAAGTTACCTGTGGAACCAGGAATTTTTGTGCTCAAGCTGACTCAACCATTCGTAACACCGTCAACTGGACAGAGCAAGAAGAGGAAGTTGGTTAATGGCGACTACTTTCCGGCAGAGCTCCCCGAAGCCACCGTCAAGAAGGTCCCCAAGATCAACACAAAGAGTGCTGAGGAGCAGTCTGCTCCGACAAGCCCTAGGGTTTGTTTCGTTGAAGTAGACGCTCCCGACAAGCTGTGTCCCAACACGCTTGCCGGGGAGCATCACGCTCTGGCTGAATCACAGATTCTTGCCATGGAAGCAGATGTTCCCGCAGCAGCATTTGCGCCTTTAGTCCTTGTCGTTGAGCCACAAGCTCCGGCATGGGCACAACAGATCGTCCATTTCCTTCAGACAGGAGAACTTCCCGAAGAACAAGAAGAAGAGGAGAGAGTAGCCCGACAATCAAGTATGTACCAGTTTGTCAATGACATACTGTACAGAAGAAGATTCAACGGAGTGAAATTGAAGTGCATTTCCCGAGAAGATGGACAGGAGCTGTTGGCAGAGATACATGGGGGCATATGTGGTCACCACATTGGCGCAAGAGCACTTGCCGGCAAAGCCTTCCGGCAAGGTTTCTTCTGGCCGACAGCCCTCCAGGATGCAACTGCACAAGTAACCCAGTGTGAAGCGTGCCAGTTCCACTCCAAGCAGATACATCAACCAGCTCAAGCTCTCCAAACAATCCCTTTATCCTGGCCATTTTCGGTCTGGGGGCTCGACATCCTCGGCCCCTTTCCCCGAGCTGTCGGGGGCTTTGAGTACTTGTACGTTGCAATCGACAAGTTCACAAAGTGGCCTGAAGTGGAAGCAGTGAGGAGGGTGACAGCACAGTCAGCAATCAAGTTCTTCAGGTCAATTGTTTGCCGTTTCGGAGTCCCTAACAGGATCATCACCGACAATGGCACACAATTCACAAGCCACACCTTCATGCAGTACGTCCAAGATCTTGGCGCCAAGATCTGCTTCACTTCTGTTGCTCACCCGAGAAGCAACGGTCAAGCAGAGAGGGCAAACGCTGAAGTGCTGCGCGGGCTCAAGACCAGAACTTTCGACAGGCTGCGCAATTGCGGAAGAAATTGGATCGAGGAGCTGCCGGTGGTTCTTTGGTCGATCAGGACGACGCCAAATCGAGCCACTGGCCAGACACCTTTTCCTCTAGTCTATGGAGCAGAAGCAGTTCTCCCCATGGAACTCGTATACGGATCACCTCGTGTGCTCGCTTATGATGAGCTTGAGCAAGAGTAGCTGCGGCAAGATGACGCGCTGCTCCTCGAGGAAGATCGTCTTCAGGCTGCTGTACGAGCTGCTCACTACCAGCAAGCTTTGCGTCGCTACCATAGCCGCAAAGTTAACGCCAGAAGCTTCGAGGAAGGCGACCTTGTTCTTCGGCGCGTTCAATCCGCCAAGAATTCCAACAAGTTGACGCCGAAGTGGGAAGGCCCTTATCGGGTGAAACGAGTCACTAGGCCTAGAGCTGTCCGCCTTGAGACCGAAGATGGCTTTCCGGTGAGCAACTCCTGAAACATAGAGCATCTTCGTAAGTTTTACCCATAAGGCGCGGTTGCCGGAACCTGTTCCGGCAACCACCTTTTGTACAAGCCTTGCCGCTGTTGCATGTAACCGTTTGTACAAAGCCGGGCAGAGATCCCGCGCATAAATAAAGTTTATGTGCTCCGCACATCTTGTCAAATTTCATGCATTCTTTCTTTTTTGCATGTTTTATCTGACACTTTGTGCAGCACTTACCCCCGGTAAGCAATAACGAGCCTTAAGGCTCCATATCATTATTTTCTCTTCTTTCTTCTCAAAAAGAAGGTTCCTTCACCCACAAGTTCACGGGGGGGGGGGGGGGGGAGGGGAGGATAAAGGTGTGGACCGGGCGTCGTTCGAAGGAGAATAGCCTTGCCGGGACACGGACGACAGAAAAGCTAAGTTGCCAAAGTTTGAGCATGATCAGTTTTTAAAAATTTTAAGTTATCTTCCTTGAACGACCGCACTTTGTATGGAAAACCTGTGCGCGGAGGAACCTCCTCGTAGCTAGTTGCGCCCTTACTTTGTTTCGAGTCTGCTCAACAACTTAAGTGTGCTGCAACTAGTTGCGGCAAGGTTTCTTGCCGGAGCCGGCACCGCCAGCAGGATGCTGATGTTCCGCACTCAGCACTTGCGGCAAGCGTGCCCGCGCCGGCAAGTTCCCTAAAAGCGTAGGGTAAAAACATACAAAGAAGGGAATCAAGTAAAGGAGATAGCATAGCAAGCGTTGCCCAGAATAAAGTTATATTACAAAAGTAACTTGTTGCGGCACTGACTAAATTGTTCTCATGACTTAAATAAACAACGACAAGGAAGGGAGAAGAAGGGTGGCCTAATCCACGTGCTCACCGTCAACCCTCCTGACCTCATTCACCTTGTCCACGATGGGTGCGACAATGGCTTTGAGTTCTTCAAGATCAGCACCCGCCGGCAGCTTCTTGAGGACGCGGGTGAGGTCGAGGCCCGTATTGCGGAAGAGTATCTTCACCAACACCTTCTCTAAGACCTTGGCGCAGATTGCGCGCGACTCGTCCGCCAGCTTCTTTGGGATCCTTTCCCGGAGTTGCTGGAGGGCCGTCACCACACCCTTGAAGAAAAGAGTAAGCTTGGCGCTGTGCTGGAGGTTTTCGTCAGTGGAGTACCCGAAGCCCGCCAAGTCCAGCTCCGCCAGCTCCTCGTCGATGGCTGCAGCGATGTTGACGAGGCCCTCCGTCTAGAGCTCCACCGTAGCCTTGAAGGTGTTCTGAGTCTCGGCGGCCCTTGTCAGCAGCTCCTCGTTGCCCTTGATCTCTTTCTTCAAGTCATCCTCGCGCTTCTTGGCGCCATCCAGCGTCTCTGTCAGTGTGGCCAGCTTCAGCTCCAGATCAGCGCTCGAGTCCTTGGCGGCGTTCAGTTCCTTGATCTTGTCGGCAAGTTGAACTTGCAGATCGCCATGGGCGAGGGCATCCTTCTCACGTTCGCGCTGGAGTGCGGCAAGCTCTTCATCTTTCCCTTTCATGTCAGCCTCCAGCTGCGTCACCTTCGCTTCTAATTCCCTCTTGGCGGCCTCGGCAGCTGCGGCAGCATCCTTCGCTTCCTTGAGCGCCCCGCCAAGTGATTGTTCCCGGGCAGCGAGATCCTCCTCGTGGCTGTCCAGATTTACCTTTTTCTGCGTCAGCTCACCTTCCTGCCTGGACATCTCCTCGGCGGCGAGCCTCTGCTGCTCTCGGCTTCAGCCTTTTCAAGGATGAACGCCTTCTTCGCCTCGACGAGTTGCGCCCTCTCCTCCGCGATGGATTGGAGGGCCTCCTGGTTGCGGCTCTTGAGCTCCTCCGCATGCTTCTCTATGTCAACTCCCGCCCGCGCGACAAGCGCTTCCCGGGACTCAAGCTTCGCTTGCCGGGCGCGATAGAGTGACACCAACTTTCGGAGCAACTGCTCCTCCTCGGACTCGCCACTGCTGCTGCTTGGCGCGTCAACCACTGCCAGCCCAGCAGAGGCGAGTACTTCCCCGTCAAACTCCTCTCCTTCGACCGGCGCCCTGGAGCTCGACGCCCAGGGAAGCTTGATGTAGACACCCTCGCCGGCCTTCAAGTAGGCGCCTGGCTGGGGCTCCTCGGAGCCCGGAGCTGCATCAGTGGCGGAGGGGTCGGCAGTCGGTGTAGCGCCTTGCGCTCCTGCACCCTCAGGGTCGCCAGTACGGTTGCCGGACCCCTCGCCAGCTCCTGCACCAGCAGCCTTGGCGGCTTCTTCGTCGGCGGGTTCATCAGCGTCGGCCTCTCCCTCGTTCGGCATCTTCGGTATTACCGCGTGCATCTTCCTCACCGGTGGCATCAGTCTCCATCGGGTCTGTGAGAGGGGGATCTGAGGACAGGAAGAGGAAGGAAAAGTCAAGCAAAGATCCAAAAAAGAAGATCAAAAGAAAAACCCAAGGGAAAATTTCCGACAAGGAGGGTTACCCGTGCTGGGCTCCGTGACCATGGGCTCCACCACCGGAGGATCGCTGGTCCCGTCCCTCGCCGGGGAACTGCCCCTTGCCAGGGACCGCTCCCTTGCCGGAGAGCGCTCCCTTGTCAGAGAATCGCCCCTTGGCGGCGTAGTCGAAGTAGACAGCACCTCTGGAGCGGCTTCTGGTTGCTCCTGATGGACCTGCTTTGCTCCTACACAAGTAAATCAACAATCAAGATGCCAGCAAAAGAAAAATCACCCATGCGCGCCCCATGACAGGAAGTGAACCAAACACTTACGCTGGGGGCTGTGCTGGGGGCTGCTTCGAGGAGATGGTGCCGGGTCCGTCAGGGTAGTCTCGGACGTGTCCTCTGCCATCACAGCAGGGTCGTCCTCGATGACAACCACGGGGACCTTGGCCCTCTTCGCCGCTCTCTCGGCCAGAGTCCTGAAGTGGAACAAGGATTCAGAGGGAGGCAGATCAGATGCAAGACAAGAAACAACAAAGATTGAAGAAATACAAGTACAGCAAGGAGAAAGCCTTACTCCTCCTCCTCCTCTTCTTCCTCCTCGTCGGAGCTTAGCGCAGAGAGGTCGAAGTCTGGTAT
The DNA here is from genome assembly GCA_963921465.1 of Triticum timopheevii. Classification (NCBI taxonomy): domain Eukaryota; kingdom Viridiplantae; phylum Streptophyta; class Magnoliopsida; order Poales; family Poaceae; genus Triticum; species Triticum timopheevii. Next base: position 356,722,657 of record OY997264.1, read on the forward strand.
CCTTTCTGCGCGGTGAGGCGGAGGAGTGGGCTCCCTTCGACGTTTACCGGGAGCTGCGGCAGGATCAGGCATGGCGGCCCGGGAAGATCCCGCCTCAGTTGCCGGCACGGCCTGAGACGCTCCCGCGGCAACGGTACTTGCCGCGGTGGAGCATGTCCCACGGCGCTGTGGTTGTTGGCCTGCCTGCCGCCCTGCTATATCTCCAGTTCGACGGAGGCGCCTTCTTGGTTGAAATTGGGGCTGCGCTTGGGGGCTCCGCCTGCGGCAAGCTGCTCGAAGACGGCTGGCCGCTCGCGCCCTCGGCGGGCTCGCTCGCTTCGGCTTTGGGCTCCCCCTCGCCAACGACCCCTCCGGCAAGGTCTTCCCGGTCGGCAACGCTTGCCGCCTCTGCCTCCTCCAAGGTGAAGCCAAATTCACCCGCTGCGGCGGCTGCCGCCGCCTCTTCGGCCCTGGTGGTGATGTATCGCATCTCGTCGTCGGTGGTGTCGCGGGTGAGGAGCCTCTGCTCGTCAGCGTGGACTGCTACCTCCGCCAAGCCATCGAATAATTGCCGCACGACGTCGTCGGCGGGCTCCATCCAAGATGGGTTTATCCCATGTGAGTCGCACTCCGGCATCATTGCACAGATGCGATCACGCTGGGAGTTGTTGCACGGTGGGATGACGCCCTGCGGCAGCCTGAACCACTCCTGATGGTTGGCGTCATGCTTGAACAGCTCCTTGAGCATCCCGTCAAGCTCCAGAACCGTGAAGTTGAAGTTGAGGCCTGGGCGCAGCCTCATGATATCCGCCGGGCCGCCAAACAGCCAAGCGGACCTCCCCCTCTTCTGCAGAGGGGCGATGCGACGGCGAAGGAAGTCCGCACCCACGGCCCCTGCTGTGAGCCCGGCAAGCCTGAGCCGCAGGATTCGGGTGGTGGCGATCTTCAGCTTGGCGTCGTCCGGCGACAGAGCGCTCCAGTCGCCGCCGCGCACTACCCGGGTCTGGCGTAGGTTGGTGAATGGCTGCGGATTGGCGTCAACAATCCAGCACCACTCCGCCCTCCACTCATCCTACTTGCTGCGGAGCTCACCCCCCAGATACACCTCCTCATGCCGATTCGTGAGGTCCAGGCGATTCCGCCAGCCAATGGCTCTCCTTTCTCGGCTCGGGGGGTGAAATAGTGGTGAAAAAGAGCAACATTTGGGTGGATGCCAACGAAGTTCTCACAGAGGTGTGCGAAAACCGCCATTGTCAGAACGACGTTGGGGGTGAAATCAAGAAGATGAAACCCGTAGGTATTCATGATGTCGGAGAAGAAATCAGAAAAAGGTGGGCAGAGCCCACAATAGAAGAACACCAGAAAGAAATAGTACCCTTTTGGGCACTGCTTCGAAGTAGAAGCTTCGACGGAGAGCACCGGAGTGCGCGGATGCGCCCGCGTCTCCGTCAACCAGAAGAGGTAAAACTCCTCCCGCAGCGCCTTCGGGGTGAGCTCGGGGGGGAAAAGCACTTGCTCCTTGCGCAGCGCCTCAAGCCGCAACGCCTCGGCCGACTTTATGCTCGACTTTGTGCTCTTGCCGGTCTTCGGAGCCATGGCTGAAGCGGCGGGGGAGCGCGGAAGTGTTGAGGGCGACGGCGGCGACGGGCGGCGGAGCGCTGCTCTCTTTCGGCTTGGGAAGCGGAGGAGAGCGGCGGAGCTTTCGGAGGAAGATACTGCAAGTGGCGAAGGTGGGGGAACGGCCCTGTTTCCTCTGCTTATAAACAGGGGAGGCGAACGTTAAGCCTTTCCTGATTAAAGAATTGCCCACGATCTCTCCCACGACGCCGCGTTTGACGCGTGCCGTTACGGGAGGGCGCGGTGGATACGGAGTCAGATTTAGTGTGGACCCAGGCCACGTGTGCCCGTGCCCTGTTTTGGGCCTGGCCCAACAGCGCTCGGCACCGTGTATGGCCCAGGCCCGGGGGCTCCTGTCGGTGTACTAAAGTAGGGGTACCTTAGTATCCCGAACTTGTGCACGGGCAATCGCAGCGTCCCGCGGCAAGGCTTGCTGGGCGTCCGCCAAGATCCTTCGCTATTCCTATTACCGCCATTCAAGAACAAAGTGTTTAACTGAGAAGACAGAGTCCCGGCAAGAGGAGTCTGTCGGGAAGGACAGGACCCCGGCAAGAGGAGCTTGCCGGGAAGGCCAACCAAGGCATTTTAAGAGACTTGCCGCGACGCACCGCGCGTCCTGGCAAGGCCCGGCGAGCGACAAGCTTGCGGGTGCGACAAGACAGCAACCGCGGCAAGGCGCTTGCCGCGGCGAAGCCACCACTCTGCGCCCACGCTCCAGTGCATCCGACAACGTGTCGCCGCAGGATCGCTCCTGGTGCACGTGGCGAGTAGCTGTGCAGCCAAGCGATGCGAGGTGGCAAGTGAAGATGACTAGAAGGCCATCATGGCGATCGGTGGCGCCCCTAACGGTCGTTTCTTGCACTGTTTAGGCGACCGGACGGGCATTAAATGCCCTTGTCCCCTGCCGTCAGAGTTAGGTAGGGGGCACTGTTGATAGCGGTTGTACCAACCCTTGTTTTTACTTTTTTACCCCTCTCTCTACGCTGCCACCTGTCGGTGACCCCTTTAGACTATAAAAAGGAGGCCCATGCGCATGTAGAAGGGGTTCGACTCATTCGAAACTACAACACACCCACGCTCTCGAGCAAGAACAGAATAGAAACACCAAGCAGCAGTAGGAGTTTTATCTCTCCGGAGAGCTCCGAAGCTGGGTAAAATCCCTCGCGTGCTTCGCCTCGATCTGCTCTTCGTGCGCCCTCCGCTCCCTTGCCGGACCGAAAGGGGCCCTGCCCCATAGGTGTTCGTTTCCCACGACAGTGCGCTTCTTTAAAGGAGCGGTGGAAAATTCGGGAAGACCTTGCCGGATTGGGTCCGGGAGGACAACATCTTTGATATAGAACCACTCCGAGGGCCACTCTTCGGATACCTTCTTCGGCGTGCAGACAGGTATCATGTTCCAGCTATACGCCATACTTCACCACCACCCACCTCGAATATGGATCCCTTTTGGGAGAGGGGGATGAGGCAGAAATATTTCCTCCATAACTCGAAATGGGCCTCACAGCTAGGAACAGCTCGTAGAGAGCAACAAAGCCCGCGATGTGTAGGATGAAGCCCGGCATGAGGTTGTGCAGTTGGAGACCGTAGTACTCATGAAGACCTCTGAGGAAAGGGTGGATTGGAAATCTCACGCCCCTCAGCAGGAAGGAAACAAAGCACACCCGCTCCCCTTTATTGGGATTGGGGAAGTTCTCCGCCAGGGCTTCGTCGTTGATGGAAGTTAATCCCGCCCGAACAGGGACTAGATCCGATGGAGGGAGGTATCCCTACCTCTGAAGCTTGGTCAACTGGGCGTGGGGCACCGAGCATCTCTCCAAGTCTCCTCCTTGAGGGCCGTGGGGGCGCGAGGAAGAACTAGGAGCGTTGGCCATCTTTGGTTGGTTTCCTATGGCAACCTCTAAGGACTTTCGCCCGGTGAGGAATGTCATATGAGATTCAGTCTCTTTAAATAAGTGCCTTCCCTACGTGGTTGAGGTGTTGCCCATAAAAATACTTAGACCCTTCGTATTCGTCTGACACATGGAAGCCGAGGCAACGGCGGCGCGGAAGCTGAAGAGCATAATATTTAAATGTAAAGGTCGACCTATATGGAGTAGGATGGAGAACTCTCCTTGCAAAGCCGAAGACATGAAGCCGGATACAACTCGTCATTTAAGGCAAGTTCGGGGGCTACCGAGGGAGACCTGCATTATGGGGTCCTCGGGGAGCCGGCCTTTGTGACATGGGCCGAACTGACAGGCCGTGAAGATACAAAACAGAAGGCCTTCTCCCGTGTCCGGATGTGACTCCCCTTTGCGTGGATGACAAGCTTGGCGTCCGGATGTGTAGTTTGCTTCCTCTGTAAACCGACTTTGTTTAGCCCTAGCCCCCTCGGGTGTCTATAGAAACCGGAGGGATTAGTCCGTAGGGGTAATCACAATCATACAGGCTAGACATCAAGGGTTTAGCCATTATGATCTCGAGGTAGATCAACTCTTGTAATCCCTATACTCATCAAAGGCAATCAAGCAGGAAGTATGGTATCACCTCCATTAAGAGGGCCCGAACCTGGGTAAACATCGTGTCCCCTGCCTCCTATTACCTTTCGATCCTTCGACGCACAGTTCGGGACCCCCTAACCGAGATCTGCTGGGTTTGACACCAACAATGACCCCCAGTGCCTCAACGATGAGCCGACCACCATGGTGCCCGCTGCCTCGCTTTACCCATATTGCGGCTGCTGCAGGAGCTTCTTCACCCGCCACTCGCCAACACCGCTCACTGGCGGCCATTGCAGCATCGGAGGGCAGCTCCTTCTTGGCAGGTGGGGCAGTGCAGCGTGACCCATGCAGGCTACCATCACAGAGCTGGCAGACGGAGGCAGAGCAGTCGAGTTGCGCATGCTTCTTGGACTTCTTCTTGCACCTCCTGGCCGCCTCATCTACCGCCGCCGGCTGTGGTGCGGCGGCGCGATGGCTGTGCTGGTGCTGCACTGTGTGGTTGTTCTGGCAAGAGAAGAGGCTCCTAAGAGCCAGCCTGTAGGAAGGGCTCTCCATAGCCGCAGCAACGGCCCCTGCGACGACATGGCTGCTCTGCTAATTCTTGTCGCCTTGATCCGCCGGCTTCTCCTTATCCTGCTTGGGGGTGGCTGCTGATGTTGCCATCAGCTTCTTCCTCACGCCAGTGGTGGTGGTAGAGCTCTTAGCACCGGATGATCTGCTCGGTTCCACCATTGCCGTCCTCTGAATCAAGTGAGCTCACTGGTACAGTGAGGTGCTATACAAAAGGTTTTTAATCCCTTTCTGCAATGGCATTTTGAACCGTCGCCAAGTGAGTGTGGGCGATAAGGGGGTCCTTCCCAAATGACTCGGAAATCGTCGGGGATAGGCCCTTCGGTCACACACGTTGGATAAAATGAGGTCGTGTGTGACGGGCAAGCGATCAATATAGTTATACTTAAAATTGTGTTAAAAAATACAATTATACAGGCTTAATCATTTCCGCTCATAAGTACATCCCACACAGTCAGTCCCAGACAAACATTTTCGTACGTATGTACATTCCACGCAGTCAATCCAAGGAATATGTTTTCGTTCGTATGTACAACCCATACAGTCAATCCAAAAAGTATGTTTCCGTTCCTATGTACATACCACACAGTCAATTGAGGGAAAACTTTTCCGGTATGTACATCGCACATAATTTTCCCCATTAAATCATTTGTGATAGCGTTGCTGCAGACGATATTAAAAAATTTACTGTTTGCATTATTGAATACATCACACATGATGCGTAGAAGAAACTGTGTGGCATAGGTTGTCCATCACACACACTTTTTATATGGTAAATGTTTGCGCATGGTGGCATAACGCAAACATTTTTCAAGAGAAAGCCATGTGTGATCGTTCATTGATCCAACCCATTTTATTCCTAGAAATTGTGTGCTTTGTCTGAGGTCACACTACTAGGAAAAGGCATGCTAGTGGCGCACCAGTTTTGCCTTCTAATGGCGCATGGCCGGTGCGCCACTAGCCTCATGCCATTAGAATATTTTTCTAATGGCGCACCACATGTGCGCCATTAGAATCTGGTATTCTAATGGCACACCAGGCAGTGCGCCATTAGTACTGCCCACAGTACGCCACTATTATCTGCTATACTTATAGCGCAGCACATGTTAGTGCGCCATTAGTAACAACTTTTTTAATTTTTTTTCTTCTTAATCTCAGGTCACTATTTCACATATGAGATATTCAACACATATATATATACAACAAGCATCCATATAGCAATTATATCCAACACACAAGTTTCATCATATATACATACATAGCCAACACATAGTTCCGTCGTTACAAAAGTTTCACATTGTTCATCCAACACCGTTATCCATCAATTCACAAAAGTTTCACATTGATACAAAATAAAAACACAAATGGAAAAGAAGCACTCCATCCACGCAAGCTTCCGTCAATTAAATCAAATCTGCAAAATGATAAACAAGAAGTTAGAAGAAGAAAAAGAAGAAGACTAGAAGAATACTAGAAGAAGAAGAACACTAGAAGAAGAATAAGAAGAGTTTTGGAAAAGAAGAAGAATAAGAAGAAGACTATAAGCTTATTATGTAAACTTGATCATTTTGTGCTAACATAAGTTATTTTGGAGCTAACCTATAGGAAACTAAGCATATAAGCTCTAAGTTAGTATATTAGAGCCAACTTAGGTAAAATGAAGCTAACCTATGTCATTTTGGAAAAGAAGAATAAGAAAAAGACTATAAGCTTATTATGTAAACTTGATCATTTTGTGCTAACATAAGTTATTTTGGAGCTAACCTATAGGAAACTAAGCATATAAGCTCTAAGTTAGTATATTAGAGCCAACTTAGGTAAAATGAAGCTAACCTATAGGAAACTAAGCATATTAGAGATAACATAGGTAACTAAGTATATATATATATATCATTTTGGATAGCTAACCTATAGGAGATCTGACATACCTGACAAAGTAGGCAGTTCTTCTCCTTCTTCTCCTTCATCTCTCTGATGCGCATAGAGCGGCGAGGCGGTGGAGGCAGTGGAGGCAGTGGGATGTAGTCTTCTACCACAATTGGCGTGGTCATGTCGCCCAGCTGTGGGATCGCCGGCGCCACCACCGGTGCGTGGTCATTGTCAGGCACCACCACCATCGCGAGGCCACCTTCAGGCACGACCATCGCTAGGTCATCCTCAGCCACCTCCATCTCTTGCCCATGGTCAGCCACCACCATCTCTTGCCCTTGGTCAGCCACCACCAGCGCTAGGTCATCCTCAGCCTGATGCCCATCGTCATCCTGCAGCTCCTCATCCTCACTCTGCTCCTCTTCTCCCGCACTCCATTCCGGATCATCCTTCTTGTTGTCTATGATGCTGCCAGAATCGCTGCTGCTTTCGCTACAGCCAGAATCGCTGCTGCTTTCGCTACAGCCATAGTCGCTGCTGCTTTGGCTGTAGCCAGTGTCCCTGCTGCTGCTCCTACCTGTCCAAAATGCAACAATGACCGTTAACAATCGATGTGAGACAATGCCAAATGTAGAGGAATAAGAAGAGGCAGAACGTACCGGCATCATCATCGGCAGCGTAGCGCATGCGACACATAGTCTTGTTGTACACCTTCATGATGAGCATGTTGGCGTCGTCGTCGTACCTGAAGACAAGGAAGTACCCCAGCCGCAGGTCGTAGGCACGGTAGAACTTCTCCCACCCACGAGACAAGTACATGTGGCCCTTCTTGATCGCCAACTGCACATCTCACTGCCTGCGAAACCCGCTGCCGGCCTGTCGCAGCTTCACATTATTTGGCGGATCTTCACCCATCAGCATGTTCATAAAACTATCAGGCAGCCTCTGCAGTTTGGGACAATGACTGATGTAGCAAACAACAGATATCATAATGAGATGGGTGAAGTGGAGATCTCTCGTTTTATATACCTGCGTCATGGATGATACTGAAGCCTCAAGTATGATAGTGAAGAACTCGAAAGCATCCAACTCGTACTGCGGTGTCGCAGATGGGCGGTGGCTGCTTCCCGCCATCTCTGATAAGTAGCAGAAGAGACCAATTAACAGGCATTAGTCGCAAGTACCCCATATGTCCTATTTTTAGCAAAGTAATGCTAAAATTCACAGAAAATTTCAGCATTACCTTTGCTGAAAATAGGACATATGGATTACCCGAATTTGCTGAAACAGAAGTTAATCGACATTCCGGCAAACTCAAGGGCCTCTCGGGGTACCTGCAAATTCATCATGACACAATGGTCGGAGACAAAACCCAGCAAACTAGCACCACAAAGCACATAATAAAATTCAGTAAATTTCCAGCAACTACTCCTAATGCAAACAAGATTCACCTAGCAAGGTTTATTTGACATGGAGTAGTTTATTTCATAGAGTAAACATTAATTAGCACTATTTGACAGTAAAAGGTTTTAGCTAATTTGAATTAACTAAAAGCAGCAGTACATCATTTTTATTGATAGTAAAATGTTCAAAGAAACAGAAATATCAGTACAATAGCTAGATTACACTATCAGTACACTAGCAGTAAAATGTTCATTTACTTTGAATAAACAAATATTCAAGCAGATTTATAGGCATATTTATAGGCATATAGGCATATTTATTCGGTTCAGCAAACATCCATAGCACTACTAGTAAGAGAGTAGAACTACTAGTACTAGCCTTATAGGCATATTTATTTGGTTCAGCAAACATCCATAGCAGGAGATAGTTGTAGGTCTAGGTCATATAGGCATATTTCTGCATATGTTTGGGATGTCAGTAAGAGATGATACATGAACCGTTAGGAGCCTATCGAACCATCAACCCGCGTGTTGTCGAAAAGAAGAAAAGCCAGTTACCATTATCTTAATATTTTGCAATACTCCTAAGTCTTTGGTACTGGACAGTTGTGTCAAACATTAAACTGAATTTGTATAAAACAGACCAAGGATGTTGAATTCTCTTCTAAGTTTCCCCTACACTGAATGAATTAAGGCGATTTACTTATGAATCAGAACACTTAAAATATTGGATGAGTGGTCCATACTCTGTTTTTTGTTTCTACTGTTCAAAGCATAATTTTAATTAAAAGCATAATTCTCTTGATCTTGCTGTCCAGGACATGGAGAGAGAGGGAGAAGGGGCAGGGAAGCTCACCTTGGACGGCGCAGAGAGGAAGTAGGGGAGATCGGGGTTGGCAGCGAGGGTCATGGCACCGTCCTTGGCTCGCCGGCTGCTGCGGAGGTGACCGGTGGCGGAGGACGGCAGGGGCAGGCAGGGTGGGCGCGTCGGGGCCGCGCTTGTCGGCTGCTGCAGGGGCCGGAGGAGGCCCTCGCTCGTCGGAGGGAGGAGGAGAGGAGAGGAGCGGGCGGCGGGGTGAGGAACCCTAGCGCGTGCGCTCGGCCGATCCCGTTCGGGGGGCGCGGGGGCGGCGGGGGTGGAGTCCGGTGGCGGTCGGGGTGGCGGCATCGTGGCAGCACAAGACCACAGCCAGGAGAGGCGGCGGCGTCGCCGACGGCGGGCAGGCGCGGCGGAGGGAGGGGGCGGAGCAAGGCGGGACGGCGAACACGGGGGGGGGGGGGGGGGGCAGCGGGTGAGATCGATGAGGCAGGGGAGAGATTAGAGAGATTGGGGATTAATTAGTGTACGACTATTCTAATGGCGCACCACCATCTCGTGCGCCATAAGTACGACTATTCTAATGGCGCACCAGATCTCGGTGCACCATTAGAATTTTGTTCTAATCTAGCCCACTAGCCCTATCTACAACCTAACCCTATCTACAACATAACCCACCCACTAGCCCGGCTGGTCGGCACGCAACACACATAGCAGGAGGTCCTGGGTTCGATTCCCAGGCTCCCCAATATTTTTTTATGCATTTTAAATGCTGTTTTTATATTTATTTGTCTTTAAATATGTTCAAACTTGTTTAAATCATAACTGTAATATTCTTTTATAAAAACAGTACTAATTTTTTAAAAAATATGTTCAAATTTGTTACTTGGAAATATCATCGGCGGCGGCGGTGGAGCGGGGGAGGGTGCGGGGGGGCCGGGTGCTCGTCGGCGGCGGTGGAGCGGGGGAGGGTTGCGGTGGGTCGTCGGTGGCGGTAGAGCTAGCGTGGGAGGGTGCGGGGGTGCCCGTTGGCGGCGGCGGAGCGGGGGAGGGTGCGGGGGGGGGGGGGCCGGGTGCTCGTCGGCAGCGGTGGAGCGGGGGAGGGTTGCGATGGGTCGTCGGCGGCGGTGGAGGTAGCGGGGGAGGGTGCGGGTGGGATCGAGATCGAGATCAAAAAGTGTCCATGAAAATATACACGGTGCGCCATTAGCAGTTTTGCAAAAAAGTAAAAAAAATATACTAATGGCGCACTGCTTGCAAGGTGCGCCATTACTTGGTAGAACTAGTAATGTCGCACTTCGGCGCCATGCGCCATTAGAGTGTATGGAAAAATGGGAAAAAAATCAATACTAGTGGCGCACCCTGTGCCCGGTGAGCCATTAGTTTCTTCCACACTAATGGCGCACCTCCGTCCGGTGCGCCATTAGTATATAGTAGTGGCGCACTGCTTACCAGGTGCACCATTAGAATCAATCCTATCTATAGCCCTTTTCCTACTAGTGTCATTGCCGACGGTGTTTTCTCAATAATGTTTTGCAAGATAAACCCCAGTTAGCAGGCTAATTGGCCTATTGTTAATAATTCATTTATTAATCTAATTGACATTTCATATTAAGCACACAATATATTTCATTTTTGTATTAAGAAAGCAGGATTTCATAATTGAAATACATCTGAGTACAACATCATATAGCTTCAGCGCTCAGCTACCCCATTACACAATTGCACCAACACCAAGTTTCACATGCAACATCTATAACCTTTCAAAATTAGCATCATAGACGGTATATAGAAAGATGAATCTCATCTGGAAAACTAGTGAAGTGGAAGGCAAATACTGAGCCTTCATTGAGGGTGAAGGTCTTTGCAACTTTAGGATAGTGCATGTGGATGATTGACTGTCCATCCTTCATCCTCTTCAGGAAGACTTCAATATTGAACCGTGGGTGTTGTATGAATACCTTCCTTGCCTCCTGACCATACAGGTGGTTTGAGAGGTAATCATCAGTGAACTAGTTTGGAAAGCCCTGAAAACAAGGATATGAAATGGCGCAAAGGAATAAAAAGACAATGTATAACAGTTAGTACCATCCCGTAGTGAACTGATGTCTTCTTCATTGTGCAGACAAAGATCTTATTGTTTTTTGTTGCTAATTTCTTTATCCTAACAATCTTTCTGAGTTTCTTGACTTGACTGATATCCATGGACAACTCATTTCCCAATATGCAAAAAGTGTCAAATAGTGGGTCAAAAGCTCTAACAACAGTACCTACTTATGCAAGACCAAATTGTTAAAAACCTAATATTTCAAAATGGTTCCTCCTATTGCACAATAATGTGCTATTAGACAAAGGACCATGCATGTGCAAACCTCGATTGTAAACCTCAATGCTTTCCATTGTTTACCTGCAACACATATAAGGTAGTTAGTGATCAGGTTAAGTGAGGGTTGACATGCTATCAGTAAAATATGTTGATGAAAATAAACACATTGCAGATTCATCAGATTAATTCGAGCCACATGAAAAACCCATTTATCCAAAGCAAGAATGATTAAGAATTAAGAAATATAGCAATTGTATATGTTTCTCATGTATTAAGTGCGGCCAAATTCAAATTATTCCTCACATGCATAACAATACAAAATTCTACCCATAACAATTGGGCATCGCATTGCAGAATTGAACCAAGCAGTTAACTAAACACCACAACAAATGAACCAAATATTAACTTAGAACCACATTGCATAATATAACATACTCCTAATAGAAGATCAGACAGTTAACCAAACTAAGCATTCTTAACAACTAGGAAATGTTGCAATTGTATATGTTTCTCATGTATTTAGTACAACCAAATTCGATTTATTCCTCACATGCATAACAATACAAAATTGTAACCACAACAATTGAACTTCGCATTGTAGACTTCAACCAAACAGTTAACTAAACACCACAACAAATGAACCAAACATTAACTGAGCACCACAATTATAACATACTAGATGATCAGTGAGTTAAGCAGACCAAGCATGCTTGAAAACTTGGAAATATAGCAATTGTGTTTGTTTCTCATGTATTTTTTTAAATAAATTTGATTTATTTCACACAAGGAAGACAATAAAAAATTGCACCCTGAAGAATTGAACATCACATTGAAGAATTGAACCAAACAGTTAACTGAACACGACAAGTAATTAACTAAACAATTACTAAGTGAGCACCACATTGCACGACATATGGAAAATATACACTAGAGCAATAGATTGCATGGTAAAAGTAGATAGGATAATTCACTAGAATTTGTTAAGGAAAAGTAGGATCAACACATGCAATGGGTAAACCGAGCAATGCTTAACCGGCGTAGCTAGTTAAATGAACATCGGTCCTTATAGTGAGCTAATAACACAAGCTACTCCTCATCGTCGGGAGATATCGATGATGATTGGCTCCCTACACATGGAAGAGGGCGAGGCCTCAACATCGTGGGTGATCTCCTCATAGTGGTGAGTTTCCTGAGACACTCCGGGCACCAACCTGCTGGCTGTCGAGTTGAGATAAGCATGGGCACGTAGAGAAAACACCTCGTAGTCTTCATCGAAGTCACCGACGGTGGCCTCAAGAAAACGCCACGAACTATTTGCTAAAGCAGCCAACCGCGCCGCGGCATTAGCGCGCCAGGCGTCGACAGTGGCCTCGACGGTGAGGTGCTCCTCCAAGATCTGGGGTCGGCAAGCTTGCAGCCATCGCGACCTCATCCGCCCATGCGGCCGCGATTTGCTTCTCCGCTGTCAAATGCGGCTATACTGCATGCACCATGGCTTAGGGCGGCGTTTATTTGGGGGAGGGGTTAGTGATTTGGGTGCAAGGTGTCACGCCAGCGGTCGGGGCATATGGCATGTGGAAGGAGGAGGAGGATGGGGGTCGGGTGTGGATTACCTGCCTGGATCGACGATGCCGAGCAGCGTGAAGGAGGGTCGCCAGTGAGGAGGCGGCGCTGCAAGCAAGGAGTGAAGGTTTCAACTTGGAAAGGAAGGCGGAAACAGGGGAAATGTGGGTTTTGGTATGGGGAGGGGCGGGGAGGTAGATATTTCCGCAGAAGCCAAAAATTTTGGATCGGTGCAGCGAAAAAACTGGCGCGCAAAGTGTCATCAGACACAGTCCCTTATTCAGCATTGTGTATGATATGTGAAGATCACAAATGATTCATATAGCTTACCCCATGTGTGATGAGTTCGAATGTGCAAATTTTGGTTTGAATTTCCCTGGTTACAGTGGTCATCCACGTCATTGCATAATTTGTGTATGCAAAGGAGACTACAACACACCCACACTTCTTAATCGAGCAAGTTCAGCAATTAAATAGAGCTAGCTGACCTACATTACTCTAACAAATTAAAGACTAGCGCTCTTAATTAAAAAAACAAAGAGTATTACTCTGGCTAGCGCTCGTCGATCTCCGCCGCCTCCTCCATGTCGAGCTCGCGCCAAACGATCTCTTGGGGAAGGATCTCCATGTCATCCATCACACCATACTCGGCAAGCATCTCGCCATACGTGTCTGCCATATCTTTGGAAAAGGACGCCACGAGCAGGGCGTGGGCGGCCGTGATCTGGGCTTGGACGGGCTCTGTCATGGCAAGGTATGCCGCGGAGGAATGGACGGCTACTCGGTCGCTCTCGGCGATTGCCAACTCTTTGGCCATGGGTTTCCGGCCGTTGTCAGAGAAGTTTCGTTCAATTTGTGTGGTGACCACTAGGAATTGGGCGTGGGCAGCCTCGACATGGCCGTGGGCGGCCTCCATCAGGGCTAAGGCCACCGCTGCAGAACTGACAGCTGTTGTGCTGCTCTCGCCAGTTGCTATCCCCGAGGCAGATGTTGCTGCCGCCACCTGAGAAGCAACAACGGCCGTCTGGGCTGCCTTGGCCGCCCAGTCGCAGATTGCGGCCGTACTCACGCATCTTGTTAGCACACGCATGGTGGCTATGGCCGTGCTCTCACGGGAGTGGGCCACCGAAGTTGCCCTCATGACGCGGGTCCACGTCCCCATCTTTCACCGGTGACAATTGAATAGTGAAATGATATTTGGGAAGCGAGCTAGTGTGCTTGACATGCCGGCTGTGGACTGTAGGTGCCGCACCTTCTCGCATAAGCCATATGCGTACTATACTCCGACGGTGCTCCAAGATATTTTGTACTGCATGTCACACAGTTGGTGATAATAAACTGTGTGTGATCTACTTGATTTTTCGTCTTTATTTCAAATACATAATGGGATAACAGCGGCAAAGTAGGGTGTTTGAATTGCTAGAACTTTTATCTGAAGTGAACATGCAACTATAGGTGCGTCATCAAAAAATGCAATTATTCAGGGTTCATTTGGACAATTTTATCCATTAACTTGGTTTTCTAGGCATTTCAGGTGCACAATTCAAAATTGAACTACATGCACATGCTCCGGTGCACCAAAATGGGTTGTAAAATCTTGATGCTTATGTCCCATGCAAGAAATGGGCATGAACGTCAAACACCACAGCACTGTGGCTCGCTGGAAAACATTGAGATACTTGTTTTTGTAATTCTGGTAAATCCAAAACTCGTCTAAAATTCATGAACCTTGGTATGCGATCGTGGAATGGCATCAACGTGCTGGGGTAAAAAAATTGTCCTAGTTGGGGGAGGTTTTGGGATAAGCTTCCCACAAACCAGAGCTTCTAACAAGAAGCCCCATAGTTCCGGTAGGGAAATGTGTCACCTTTGTGGACAAAATGATATTCTTCCCCTCTTCTTGCTTTCAAATTTTTTTCTGGTGTCAACATAGAACAACAGGAGTGTCGTGTTAAATTTTGGAATTTTTCGCGGTTTGTTTGAACATTTTTAGACGTTAAATGAGTTTTCTAGGCATTTATGTGCATAATTCAAATTTGAACTACATGCACTTGCTCCAGTTCATAAAAGTGGATTGAAAAATCGAATGTCTGTCCTTGGTTGCTTGCTTAGGTCATATTCAGGAAATGAGAATGAATGTCAAACACCTTGACACTGTCGCTCAGCCGCTAACATTGAGATACATGGTTTTAAAATTCTAGTAAATCAAAAACTCGTCTGAAATTCATGAAACTTGACATGATACCATGGAACGGAAAGATGCAGTGGTAAAAATATTGTCCTATTTGGAATAGGTTTGGGTATAAACTTTTCACAAACTAGAGCTTCTCACAACAAGCCTGATGGTTTTGATAGGGAACGTGCCACCTTTGTGGACGAAACGATATCCGTTGCCTCTTCTTGATTTCAAAAATTTTCTAGTATCAACATAGAAAAACAGGAGTGTTGTGTCAATTTTTGGGATATTTCGGGGTTCGTTTGGACATTTTTATACATTAACTGAGTTTTCTATGCATTTATGTGCATAATTCAAATTTGAACTACATGCACATGCTCCAGTGCATATAAATGGGTTCACAATTCAAATATGTGTCCTTGGTTGCATGCTTAGGTCCCATGCAAGAAATGGGAATGAATGTCAAACACCTTGGTACCGTCGCTCGGTCGCTAACATTGAGATACATGGTTTTTAAATTCTAGTAAATTGAAAGCTCGTTTGAAATTTATGAAACTTGACATGCTATCATGGAACGACATCAACATGTCATGGTAAAAATATTGTCTCATTTGGGGCAGGTTGGGGTATAAGCTTCTCACAAACCAGAACTTCTCACAATAAGCCTCATGGTTACGGTAGGGAACGTTTCACCTTTGTGGACGAAATGATATTCGTTGCCTCTTCTTGCTTTCAATTTTTTAGTGTCAACATAGGACAACAGGAGTGTTATGTTATTCGAGGTCCGTTTGGAGATTTTTATACATTAACTGAGTTTTCTATGCATTCATGTGCATAATTCAAATTTGAACTACACGCACTTGCTCCACTGCATATAAATTGGTTGAAAAATCAAATTGTGTCCTTGGTTGCATTCTAAGCTCCCACGCAAAAAATGGGAATGAATGTCAAACACATTGCCACCGTCGCTCGGCTGCAAACATTGAGATACATGGTTTTTAAATTCTAGTAAATCTAAAACTCATCTGAAATTCATGAAACTTTGCATGCTATCATGGAACGACATCAACATGTTGTGGTAAATATTTTATTCCATTTGGGGCAGGTTTGGGTATATGCTTCTCACATAACAGAGCTTCTGATAACAAGCCTCATGGTTTTGGTAGGGAATGTGTCCGGTGGATGAAATGATATTCGTTGCCTCTTCCTCTTTTCAATTTTTTTCCTAATGGCAACATGAAGAAACAGGAGTGTCATGTTAAAATTTGAAGTTTCGTGGTTCGTTTGGACATTTTTATACATTAGCTGAGTTTTCTAGGCATTTTCTATGCATAATTCAAATTTAAACTACATGCACATGCTCTAGTGCAAAAAAATGGGTTGACAAATCAAATGTGTATCCTTGGGTGCATGCTTAGGTCCCATGCAAGAAATGGGAATGAATTTCAAACACCAGGGCACTGTTGCTTGCCGGCAAACCATTGAGATACTTTATTTTTGAATTCTAGTAAATCCAAAACTCGTCTGAAATTCATGAAACTTGGCATGCTATCATGGAATGGCACCCGACATGTTGTGGTATTTTTCATGTCCATTTTGCGAGAAGGCGCACTCGAATAATAGCCAACAAAGGCATTTTGAAACAAATAGCTGCCACTTTAACATCTCAAATGTTTGTATAATTTAAATCTTGTCCGTGTTGTTAATCATTCACGTGACGCCACGCGTCACACTTTTAATGGCTAGGAGGTGTCGTGCGGACAGTTGCTCTAGTAGACGGGGGGCATGCAAGCGCAGTCCACTGCGAAGGCTGACTGAGAGGTGTGCAAGCTATCCTCCAATGCGCAGGCTCAGCGGAAAGCGTGTGAGTTGTACGCTGCACGGGCTCACTGGGAAGTGAGCTCTTTCACTTCCAGGCCCGCCGACCTTGGTGAAGTCGACTCCGAGCCGGACGAGATAGAAAATAAGGAGGAATGGGGCCTCATGGACATGGCCCTGAACGAGTTGGGCGCGGTGCTTGCTTCCCCCGCGCCCATCCCAGCTCCCATCCAGCGCCAGCGCTAGTGACCGTCCCCATAGCATTGATAGGTTGTTCGCTGAGCACTATCGCAGAGCTGGAAGCCGCGAGCGTCAGCGAGGTCCCCGCGGACCCGCGTGGGCTCGTG
Source organism: Triticum timopheevii (assembly GCA_963921465.1). Lineage (NCBI taxonomy): Eukaryota > Viridiplantae > Streptophyta > Magnoliopsida > Poales > Poaceae > Triticum > Triticum timopheevii. Next base: position 356,739,622 of record OY997264.1, read on the forward strand.
TACATGCCAGCGCCAGTGCCCTTGCCCGTGCACGCCCCTGCACTCACCGCGGCACCATTCCTCGTGTGTTTGCATGCACCCGCCATGCCCGTGCCCGTGCGCATGCCCCCTTGCGGCATGGGACGCCATCGTTGACTGCTACGTCACAGTGCCGCGAGTTGCCGTCCTCTTCCACACCCCGCCCATCGATCGATGATAGGATGTTTGGTTTCCAAGTGAAGAATATTATGTGATGCCTTGAAGACTTCAACAATGGCATCCCCGAGGATGGCAACGACAACAACAGCGCAGCATGCTGCCTCCGACGCTGCCAAAATTAGTTTTTTTGTGGGTTTAATATTGTATCTCGATCGTATGAATATAAACTCGCAGTGTGACTGATTGAAAGATATGGTTTGAACGAACTTGTGTTTTTCAATCTTAATGTACAGACTTATAAAATGATTTCTTTTAAAAACGTCAATGGTTTTTAAATATAAAACCCTCATTGCAAACGTTTTAGAGAGAACACCCGTATGCATACCGACAGCTTCCCCAGGAAGCCAATGGAGATTGTGCCGAGTAGGATTTGTGCCACTCTTGATCCCAAATGTTTTAGATAGAACACCCGTATGCAAATCGACAGCTTCCCTAGTAAGACAAAGGAAAATGTGTCGGGCAGGATTTGTGCAGCTCTTCATCGCAAACGTTTTAGGTAGAATACCCGTATGAAAAGTGAGAGCTATGGTCTTCCCCAGTAAGCCAAGGGAAAATTCATCGCGTGGGATTTGTGCATCTCTTCAACGCAAACGGTTCAGATTGAATATGGTACGCAAAGCAAGACTTCGCCGCTAAGCCCAGAGAAACTCTGGCACGCAAGATTTGTACATCCCTTGAACGAAAAGGGTTTTTTCGCATGATCCATGTGCAACCACGTACACACAATATATTTGCATCTCCCATATTGGGTATATTGCCATTTGTCAAACTGGAAAGATTGACATTTGTTGATCTAGTAACATTGCATTTCTCAACCTTGTAACCCTGCAGCTAAAAATCACTAGCACTATCTAATTTTGCAACTGAAATTCAGTAAGCATAGATTTCATTCATAGATTAAGCAGTCTTTTTTACACAAATAGTTCAACTTGGCAGCTGAACCGACCAAACTTTTTCCCAATTGTTGCCAACCACGTACTGAAACAGCTAGTTCAACTATATATATTAGCTAATTTTAAGTACGTAGTACAGTTCAACCACATCTATAGTCAGACGAACTGAAGAAAATAGGCCCTAAATACTACTACTACGGAGGGGCTTTTTACTACTTCTGGCAGCCTTTCCTCTGCCAAGCATGCTCAATAAGAGGCAGGGGAGGAGGAGTCTACCGATGAACTGCACAACTGGAACATGGTGCCTGCCGCTGCTGCACCTTTAGTGATGCTCACCTCGAACGTCGTTTGCCGCTCTAGACGACCCCTCTCGAAGCAGTGGGACTCCTTGTAGATCTCCTCATTCTGCGCCACTACGGCGGCGTGTGATGTGGCCACAGCGGCGGTAAGACTCTTAGAGTGCTCGACCAGGCGCTCCTCCTCCTCCCGTGGGAGCTCGATGTAGCATGCTAGGTCGCTGACGCGCAGGTGGGGCTCAACCTCCACCTCCCGCCTACGGGCGGCGGTGGCATAGCTGGTGATGACCCCGTGTAGCGACCAGACCTCAAACAGTCTGATCTCTGTGCATCAGTGTCATCCCTGGATCGGTAATGCTGACACGCACAGTACTTGAAGGATTTATAGCAGAGTAGCAATCACACACTTATTACATTGAATGTCTCCAAAGAGAGCTTACTTCAATAAATATGGCTTAAGGCCATCTAATAACGATAACAGCGGAAGGCTTGGAAGATAAGCGAGTCCATCAACTCCAACAGCATCACTGAGTATAAGATCACGACCTAAGGCACCTTACTCGTCGTTTTAAAAGTCTGCAACATGAAAGTTGCATCCCAAAAACGGGTCAGCACATGGAATATGCTGGCATGTAACACATAGAGAGTAATGAATAGAATAATGCTATACCATATGCATATATGGCTGGCGGAAAAGCTCTACGGTTACAGCTTTGCATAAAGCCAGTTTTCCCCTACTGCAAAGGAGTAAATTTTATTTAACTATCATGGTGGTTGTTAAACATTGAGAAGGATACTCCAACTCAATCCCAATTAAACCTCATCATTAAACCCAACAAAATTAATTAAAGTAACATGATGAGATTCACATGATAATCCAAGTACTAGATACTCAAAACGTCCATAACTGGGGACACGGCTAACCATGATTAGTTTATACACTCTGCAGAGGTTTGCGCACTTTTCCCCGCAAGACTCGATCTCCTCCGCTTGATTTCTCGCACTACATGGTGTTTGAGAAACGGATGACCGAGACACAGCCTTTCAGAAGCATTAAGTCTCTACTCGGGGTAGACATTACCTACCTACATCCCCTACATCTGCTAGTCTACCTCTTCAAGAGCTCACGCAACTTAATCAACTATGCTAGAGCCCTGTGACGCCCCCGATTCAATCGTACACTAATCATGCATGCAAATGTGTACGATCAAGATCAGGGACTCACGGGAAGATATCACAACACAACTCTAAAACATAAATAAGTCATACAAGCATCATAATACAAGCCAGGGGCCTCGAGGGCTCGAATACAAGTGCTCGATCATAGACGAGTCAGCGGATGCAACAATATCTGAGTACAGACATAAGTTAAACAAGTTTGCCTTAAGAAGGCTAGCACAAACTGGGATACAGATCGAAAGAGGCGTAGGCCTCTTGCCTGGGATCCTCCTAAACTACTCCTGGTCGTCGTAAGCAGCCTACACGTAGTAGTAGGCACCTCCAGTGTAGTAGTCGTCGTCGACGGTGGCGTCTGGCTCCTGGGCTCTAAAGTCTGGTTGTGGCATCCGGGAAGAAGAGGAAAACGGGGGAAAAGAGGGAGCAAAGCAACCGTGAGTACTCATCCAAAATACTCGCAAGCAAGGAGCTACACTACATATGCATGGGTATATGTGTAAGGAGGCCATATCAGTGGACTGAACTGCAGAATGCTAGAATAAGAGGGGGATAGAAAGTCCTATCGAAGACTACGCTTCTGGCAGCCTCCGTCTTGCAGCATGTAGAAGAGAGTAGATTGAAGTCCTCCAAGTAGCATCGCATAGCATAATCCTACCCGGCGATCCTCCCCTCGTCGCCCTGTGGAAAAGCGATCACCGGGTTGTCTGTGGAACTTGTTTGGGTGTGTTTTATTAAGTATCCGGTTCTGGTTGTCATAAGGTCAAGGTACAACTCCAGGTCGTCCTTTTACCGAGGGACATGGCTATTCCAATAGATTAACTTCCCTGCAGGGGTGCACCACATAACCCAACACGCTCGATCCCATTTGGCCGGACACACTTTCCTGGGTCATGCCCGGCCTCGAAAGATCAACACGTCGCAGCCCCACCTAGGCACAACAGAGAGGTCAGCATGCCGGTCTAAATCCTATGCGCGCAGGGGTCTAGGCCCATCGCCCATTGCACACCTGCACGTTGCGTGGGAGGCCGGAAGTAGACCTAGCAACCTCCACTACTAAGGAAGTCACATTACGCGGTCCAATCTGGCGCGCGCTGCTCAGTCACTGACGTCCCGAAGGCTTTGGCTGATACCACGACGTCGAGTGCCCATATCTTTCCCGTGTAGTTGGTTAGTGCGTATAGGCCAGTGGCCAGACTCAGATCAAATACCAAGATCTCGTTAAGCGTGTTATTATGAATCAACCGCGAACGTCGACCAGGGCCAGGCCCACCTCTCGCCTAGGCGGTTTCAACCTGCCCTGTCGCTCCGCCACAAAGATCCACACAGAGGGCCGTCGGGACAAAGGTCCTTTCAGCCCCCAATCCGTGAATGACTCGCGGGTACTCCTCGAGCCGACCCGACTTTAGTCACCATCTGTAGTATGTATATATGTATAGTATATACCCGTGATCACCTCCCGAGTGATCACGGCCCAATAGTATAGCAAGGCAGACTGACAAGAATGTATTGCCAATGATGATAAACTAGCATCCTATACTAAGCATTTAGGATTGCAGGTAAGGTATCAATGACTGTAGCAACAATGACAGGCTATGCAACAGAATAGGAGTAACCGACCAGTAACATGCTACACTACTCTAATGCAAGCAGTATAGAGAAGAATAGGCGATATCTGGTGATCAAGGGGGGGCTTGCCTGGTTGCTTTGGCAAGAAGGAGGGGTCGTCAACTCCGTAGTTCAACTGGGCAGCAGCAGCGTCGGTCTCGTAGCCTACCGGAGAAAAGAGGGGGAAGAAACAATGAATACCATGCAAACAGATGCATATCGATGCATGACATGACAAGTAACGATGCTAGGTGTGCCCAATCGCGGTAGTAGGTGATACCGACGAAGGGGGAAAACATCCGGGAAGGTATTCCCGGTGTTTCGCGTTTTCGGACAGGTGAACCGGAGGGGGAAAGTTGTGTGTTTGTTATGCTAGGTATGTGTGGCGGACGAATGGGCTGCGTATCCGGATTCGTCTCATTGTTTTGAGCAACTTTCATGTTGAAAAAAATTTAATCCGAGTTACGGATTAAAAGTTATGATTTTCTAAAGATTTTTTTAATTTCTGGAATTTAATTAGTTATTTAAATTAATTCGAAAATGGAATAATGACATCAGCATGACGTCATGCTGACGTCAGCAGTCAACAGAGTTGACTGGTCATCCTGACCAGTGGGTCCCACTGGTCAGAGACACATGTTAATTATCCAAATTTAATTTAATCTAATCAGAATTAACTAGGGGTGGGCCCCACTGTCATACTAATTAACTAACCAGGTTAATTAGATAACTAATGTTTAATTAGTTTAGTTAGTTGTTTAGTTTAATTAAACAAAATTAATTAAGTTAATTATTTCTCTAATTAATCAATCAATTATTTTTATTTTTATTTTTATTTTTATTTTTATTTTTATAAATACGTTTAGGGGGGTGGGGGGCCCTTGTCATTGACCCAGGGGGCCTAGTGGGTTTGCGGGCGCTGCAGTTGCCGCGGGTGCGGGCGCTGGGCGTCAGCGCCCGACTGGGCGAGCGCCCAGATCGACAGGCAGGGGGGCGCCAACCACGGGCGTGGCGAGGCGCCGGCGGCCGGCCAAGGGAACAGAGGGCGGCACCACGGGAGGGCGGTCACGGGCGTTCAGCGTGGCAAGGCCGCGCACGAGAGGAGGAGAGCGGGGCGGTCAGAGCGTCGGAGTTGGCCGCGGACAAGGCGGTGTCACCGGTGCAGGGGGGTGCAGGAGCGGGGCAAGGTGAACGGCGGCGAGCACGGAGGAGTCGACGACGGGTGCGGCAAACGGGAGGTGGCCGGGGCGCGCGGGGCTGGCGCGGTCCCGAGCGGCGAGCAGGGGAGGAGACAAGCACAGAGCGAGGGAGAGAGAGGAGGGGCGCAGAGGCCGTGGCCTCACCGGAGTCGTAGGGTCTGGGCAGCGGTGGTCGGGGTGGTCGACGGGGACGACGCGCGACGGGGAGGCAGGCCAGTGGGGAAGTCCGGCGGGGCAGCGTGGTGGTCTACGGGTGGCACTGGCGAGCGGTCGATCCAGGCGGCGGGGTCATGGTCGCCGTCAGCGCGGCGAGGGGCGCCGTCGAGGGAGAGAGGACGGGGTGCGATAACGAGGGCGGGGGCCGGCGAGCAGGCTCCGGCGTCGGGGTTCGGCCCGATCCAGTTCTGGATCGCGGGAGATGGGGAGCGAGAGGGGGAGTGGGGTTTCATCCCCGATCCAGATTGGATCGGTAGAGGGAGAGGGAGTGGCGATGTCGGGAGGGAGTGGGAGCGAGTGGGTTAGGGTTTCGGTAGCCACGGGGTTATAGTGAGTGGGGGTGTGGGGCGGTTGGGCCGGCCCGTTCGGGCGGCGGAGGCCAGCTGGGCCACTTGGCCCAGCGGGGGGGGGGGGGTTCTATTGTTTTTGTTTTGTTTTGTTTTCCTTTCATTTCTTTCTTTTTATTTATTTTCCTTTCTGTTTTATTCAATTTAAAATATTTATGCATTTTCTAAAAATGTGTTTACTTCACCATAATTATCTATGCAATATTTGACACGGTCCGAACATTTTTGTTTTAAAGTTTGAAAACTTTATTTGTTTGCCAAGAATTCAAATTTGAATTCGAATCGTTTTGAACTAACGCGAGATTAGTGACAGTAACGGAGGTGACATGGCGTCATTAGCAGAGGTTACTGTAGCTTGATTATCCGGGCGTCACAAGCCCATAGTAGCTTGCGGCTGCACACGGAAGTTTCTAGCATGAATAATCTCATGATCCCTTTGAGTCTGGGTGGCGGTCCATAGGAGAATCACACGGTACCCCGGGATTTCCAAAAACACAAACAACACTGGGTTCCCCAGGTGTCTCAATCCACCCAGATGTGAATTTAAGTTGCCACCTTAAGTAAACCATTAACTAACAATCTTACATCTGTCATGGATACACTCACCCAATCCACGTCTACTAGCATAGCATGGCAATATAAGCAAACGTAGAAGTAACTCCCAAAGGTTTGATAACAAAACAGGTAATAGGTTCTACCTCATCTAGTTCCCAAAACGCACATGTTAATCAGATCCTAATCATGCAATTGTTTGAGGATTGATCTAATGCAATAAAACTAGGTAGTAAAGGGGTATGATCAAAGTGTTACTTGCCTTGCTGATGATCCGTGAAACCAAGAGATTCGAAGTAGCAAGCGGCGCACTCCGGGTACTCTATCGCAAACAAACAAGCATACAATAAGCACTCATCTAATGCACAGGTAAAACTCAAATAAGAGATGTAACCAGAAAGTTCAACTTAAGAACTCCGGTTTGCAAAAAGAATCAAACCAAACAAAGCAATGAAAGTCAAACAGCAAAAGAAACAAGCTTCGTTTTACTAATCTAGACCTAAGTCAAATTTTACAGTAGCAAAAACTTGTTTGAGTTGGTTCAACGGAAAGAGGGTTTCGAGGCGAAACTCTAGGAGCTTGAATCGCCTGATTCCGGTAAACGAGCGAAAAGTTATACTAGAACGAAAGTCGAATCAGAAATCGCGATCAGAAATACTCGCGGAAAATCCGGGAAAAAGAGAAATAGACGAACAGGCTAATGAATGAACGTTCGCTGTCTGCGGCTAAAAGACGAAAAGTGATCGCTAAAACAAACGAACGAAAGGGTGTTTGCTAAATAGACTAAACCGAAAAAAAATAAAAAAACGATCTAATGTAAAAAAAAAACAACCTCGGTTTTTATTAAAAAACCGGGCGGTTAACTAGCGAAAATCGGCGGCGATGGCGGCTACCTCGGGGTCGGGGTCCGGCGAGGTCGGCGGCGAGCTCCGGCGGGGCTGGCGGCGGCGGCGAGGGAATCCGGCGGCGGCGGCGGACGTCGGCGGCGGCGGGATCCGGCGGCGTCGGGGCGGCGGGGCGGCGCGTCGGGGCGGCGCAGCGCGGGCGATCTCCGGCGGTGGCGGCGGCGGAATGCGGCGGCGGCGGCGGGAGGCGACGGCGCTAGGGTTTTGGGGTGGGGGCGGCTGGCTCGGTCCTCGCGGCTCTTAAAGGGCCGGCCGGGTCGGAGTCCCAGGCGGACACGGCCCGGTTAGGTCAGTTCGCGTGTTTTTTTTAAATTAATTTCGTGCAGAAAACAAATAAAAGAAATACTAAATGGACACCAAAAATCCCTAAATAAATTTTTCCCGACTTCTAAAATCAAGCCGGACAAGATGAACATTTATTGGGGGCTAAATGCAATTTTGAAAAACGCGCACTTTTCCTAATTCAAATAAAGTAGCAATAAAACTCTGAAATAAAATCTTATTTGATTTTATTATTAAATCCTCAATATTTCTTTATTTTAGGAAAGTCATTTTATTCCCTCTCTCATATTTTTATAATAGAAATAATTGAAGATAAAATAATTAAAATCAAATGATCCTATTTTCAAAATTTGAGAAAACTCAAATATGAAAATAACGAAATCCCCAACTCTCTCCGTGGGTCCTTGAGTTGCGTAGAATTTCTAGGATCGAGCCAAAATGCAATAAAATATGATATGCAATGATTATCTAATGTATAACATTCCAAATTAAAAATTTGGGATGTTACAAACCTACCCCCCTTAAGATGAATCTCGTCCTCGAGATTCGGGTTGGCTAGAAAATAGGTGAGGGTGGTCCTTTAGTAGATCTTCCTCTCGCTCCCAGGTGGCTTCATCCTCGGTATGGTGGCTCCACTGAACTTTGCAAAACTTGATAACCTTGCTGCGGGTGACTCGGCTGGCATATTCGAGAATCTTGACTGGTTTATTCTCATAGGTCAAATCACTATGCAACTGAATCGCTTCCAGTGGCACTGTATCTCTCAGCGGTATATCAGCCATCTCTGCGTGGCACTTCTTCAACTGGGAAACGTGAAACACATCGTGAACTCCTGACAATCCTTCGAGCAATTCCAACTTATAAGCAACTTCTCTCATACGCTCCAAAACTTTATATGGTCCAACAAAACGTGGCGCTAACTTTCCCTTAACTCCAAAGCGCTTAACTCCTCGAAGTGGAGATACACAAAGATCAACTCTGTCTCCGACTTCGTAAACTGTCTCCTTGCATTTAGAATCTATGTAGCTCTTCTGCCTAGACTGGGCTACCTTGACAACTTCACCTTCTGTTCAGACTCTTTAATCAAATCTGGTCCAAACAACTGGCGGTCTCCAACTTCATCCCACAACAACAATGTCCTGCACCTCCTTCCGTATAGAGCTTCGAAAGGGGCCATCTTCAAACTGGATTGATAACTATTGTTGTAAGAGAACTCTGCATATGGCAAATTGTCATCCCAACTAGATCCATAATCTAGCGCACAAGCTCTCAGCATGTCCTCCAGAATCTGATTGACTCTCTCGGTCTGTCCATCTGTCTGCAGATGAAAGGCTGTACTGAACTCTAGCCTGGTACCCAAAGTTTCGTGCAACTAATTCCAGAACTTTGAGGTAAACTGGGCTCCTCTATCTGATACAATGCTCCTCGGAACTCCGTGCAGACATACGATCCTGGTCATGTATATCTTTGCCAACTTAGCACTGGTGTAAGTGGTCTTCACTGGGATGAAATGAGCTACCTTCGTCAAACGATCGACTACAACTCATGTCGAGTCATAGCCTGAACGAGTCTTGGGAAATCCCGTGATAAAATCCATGCCTAACTTGTCGCACTTCCATTCGGGTATCAGCAATGGCTGTAGCAATCCTGCTGGCTTCTGATGCTCTGCCTTCACTCTCTGACATACATCACATACTGCTACATACTCCGCAATATCCTTCTTCATTCCGGTCCACCAGAAAGTGTCCTTCAAATCCAGATACATCTTGGTATTTCCTGGGTGAATCGAGTACGACGAATCATGGGCCTCTTGCAGAATCAACTTCCTGATCTTTGGGTCATTAGGCACATAAACGCGGTCCTCAAACCATAGGGTATCGTGCTCATCCTCATGAAATCCCTTAGCTTTTCCTTTGCTCATTTTCTCCTTTATCTTGGCAATCTCCTTGTCAGCCTTCTGAGCTTCTCTGATCTTATCCATCAAGGTAGACTGAATCTCTAATGCTGCTACATAGCCTCTCGGAACTATCTCCAAACATAGCTCACGAAGATCCTCGGCAAACTCCTTCGGTAATTCTCCGGTCATGAGTGTGTTGACATGGCTCTTGTGGCTCAACGCATTGGCTACTACGTTTGCCTTTCCGGGGTGATAATGCAATCTCATATCGTAATCCTTGATGAGCTCCAACCATCTCCTTTGCCTGAGATTCAACTCCTTCTGCGTGAAGATGTACTTCAAACTCTTGTGATCCGTGTACACCTCACGATGGTTTCCAATGAGAAAGTGTCTCCATGTCTTCAATGCATGCACTACGGCTGCTAACTCCAAATCATGTGTAGCATAATTCAACTCATGGGTTTTAAGCTGTCGTGAGGCATATGAAACAACTTCCCTCCTGCATAAGCACTGCTCCTAGTCCTCGACGAGAAGCGTCGCAATATACTTTGTAATCCTTGCGTTGATCAGGCAGAATCAACACTGGTGATGTAACCAAACGTTTCTTCAACTCCTGGAAACTGGCCTCACATTCCTCAGTCCATTTGAACTTGGTGTCCTTCTTCAACAACTCTGTTATGGGCTTTGCAATATTCGAGAAATTCTCAATGAACCACCGGTAGTATCCTGTGAGTCCAAGGAAACTCCGGATCTCTCCAACTGTTGTTGGGGCTTCCCAATTTGTCACAGTGACAACTTTGGTGGGGTCTACTGCCATTCCTTCTCTGGATATAACATGTCCGAGGAATCCAACTTCCTTCAACCAAAACTCACATTTGCTGAACTTGGCGTATAATTGATGTTCTCTGAGCTTCTCCAGTACCAAACGCAAATGATCCTTATGCTCTTCTTCATTCTTTGAGTAGACCAAAATATCATCAATGAACACCATGACGAACTTATCTAGAAACTCCATAAACACCTTGTTCATCATGTTCATGAAATAGGCAGGTGCGTTAGTCAGACCAAATGACATAACGGTATACTCATACAGCCCGTACATGGTGGTAAAAGCTGTCTTAGGTATATCCTGCTCTCAAATCTTCAACTGGTGGTATCCTGATCGCAGATCGATCTTGGAAAATACCTTAGCTCCTTGCAATCGGTCAAACAAGTCATTGATCATCGGCAGTGGGTACTTGGTCTTGATTGTCACTTCATTCAATCCTCGATAATCAACAACCATCCTTAATGATCCATCCTTCTTCTCCACTAGAAGCACTGGCGATCCCCAAGGTGAAGAACTTGGGCGAATATAGCCTTTATCCAGTAACTCCTTAATCTACTTCTTAATTTCCTCCAAATCTTTTGCGGGCATCCTGTACGGTCTCTTAGATATTGGTCTTGTGCCTGGCAAAAGCTCAATCAAAAACTCAATGTCTCTATTCGGTGGCATGCCTGGCAACTCCTCTGGAAATACGTCAGGAAAATCCTTCACCACTGGTACTTCGTCCTGTACAACTCCTGATAAGGAATTTACTTGAGTCCTCTTTGGCACATGAAGGGATACATACTTGATCCTTCTTCCTTCTGGCGTGGTAAGCAAAATCGACTTACTGGCGCATTCAATGTTCCCTCCATACTTAGATAACCACTCCATGCCTAATATCACATCCAGTCCTTGTGATTCCAATACTATTAGGTCTGAGGGAAACACGTAGTTACCAATCCTTAATGGTAACCGATCACACCATAGACTATCCATATACTCTGCTCCTAGCGGGGTTACTAACATGGGTGACCTAAGGGCTTGGGTTAGCAGTTTATACTTATCCACAAATCCCCTTGATATGTATGAATGTGATGCACCAGTATCGAAAAGAACGATTGCAGTAAATGACTTAACCAAAAACTTACATATTACTGCATCTTGCTGTGCTTCTACCTCCTCCACGCTAACGTGGTTCACCTGTCCTTTGTTGAAAGGATTGGGCTTATTCCCAGAGCTTCCATTGTCGTTTCCATTCTTCGCTTCAGGACATTCAGTGGCATAATGTACAGTCTTCTGACATTTGTAGCAGATAATGTGGCTCAGATCCCTCTGGGCTAGTGTTGATGGGTTGGTGCGGTTCTGTTCGTTGCTTCCTCCATTCCCATTACCATTCTTGGGGCCACTATGGTTGTGCGAACTACCTCCTCCATGGGTATGCTGAAAATGTCCTCCCGGTTTCGGGGTAAAAAGAGGCTTCTGTTGAGCTCTAGAATTGTACTTCCCTTTTCCATACTTTCTCTTGCGGCTGTCAATCTGCTGCTGCTCCCTTCAATCATGAGAGCTCTATCTACCAACTCCTGGTAGTTGTTGAAGGTTGCTACCCTCAACTGCATGCTCAGCTCATCATTCAGTCTTTCCAGAAACTTCTCCTGCTTAGCTGCATCCGTAATGAAGTCATCTGGGGCATAACGTGCTAGCTTACTAAATTCATCCACATACTGGCCAACAGTACATCCTTCTTGGCGCAAGTTGCGAAACTCAGGCTTCTTCATGGCCATAGCTCCTGCTGAAACATGGGCAGTACAGAAAGCCTGCAAAAACTGATCCGATGTGACCGTGTCGATGGGGTATGTGGTTGTGAAATTCTCCCACCATGATGCTGCGGGTCCATCAAGCTGATGTGCGGCAAAATGGACCTTCTCCGCATCTGTGCATCCTGCAGTGGTCAACTCCCTTCCCATTTTGCGGAGCCAATCATCTGCAACTATCGGCTCGGTGCTACTGGAGAACACCGGCGGATTCAGCCTGAAGAAACGGGCTAAGTGATCAACAAGTGGTGGAGGTGGTGGGTTATTATTGTTGTTGTTATTCCCCTGATTCTGATTCTGGACTAACATCTGCATCAATGCATTCTGCTTCTGGATCAACTGAGTGAGCTCTAGTGGGAAAGCAAATCCATTGTCATGTCTCGGAGGCATCTGAGGGTTCAGAAAAGATGAGAATATAGAATAGAATGAGGTCTAGAGAGAAAAACACTACCCATATGCACATGAGAAAAATGCAAACAATATCACTTCAATCAATGCAAACAAGGGCATACAACGGTCTAACTATCATTGCAAAAGTGCTCGGACTATACTATATACATGGGGAAATACTACTACTGTTATGGTGGTTGACTAGAAAAACAGCTCAGTCGAAGACTCCATGATATCTGCTCCAGCTTCATCAACAAAGTCATCATCACTATCGTCTGGGTCCGAGTCGGTGTCGTTGATGATGATGTAGTTCTCCGAGCAAGGGCAATCATCGTCTACTCCTCCAGTCGTGGGAAATCCCATGAATACTTTTAGCTTATTCTTCAGATCTTCATTCTTCTCCACGAGTGTCGCTATTTCCTCCTCATATCCATCGCGCGTAGACTTGAGTTCTTATTCCAACTCTGTGCTTTTGGTCAATGCCTTCTTCAGATCTATCATGCCTGCGCACATCTGGTTCTCCTAGCGGCGAATGTGCTGCTTTAACTCCTGGATGAAAGCTGCAATTGATCTATCCTTCTTGGTGCTGATCATCTCCCATTGCTCATCTCGGCGCCCACAATTCTAGTAGATAGTATCCTTGAGATCCTTGTGGTAAACTTCTCCAATGCGTCCCATGGTGATGTGAGCTGCCATGCTCTTTCCTAGACTCCACGTTGGTGCATCAAAGGAAAACTCTATGGGCTTAGTGATAGGCATGAACGTCCTTCCTGGAACTTGGACTTGAATCATCCAACGCTCCTCTTCGGGTAAAGTGGCGATGTAGGTCCCGGTGAAGCTTGGTACTCCGATGTTCAGGTATCTAGTGACTTACTTCAAGTGGCGTCTAAAAGGTGTATCTTCATCCGGTTGCGTGAACTTGTTCCTTGCATCCGCCATCCTAAAAGAGTAGAAAAGATGAGGAGTCGGAATGAGAAGAGAGAGTAGTGATCTAGGGCTTTAGCTTAGTGGTCGTGTCCTACAGTCAGCTTGTGCTCTGATATCATCTTGTAGCGACCAGACCTCAAACAATCTGATCTCTGTGCATCAGTGTCATCCCTGGATCGGTAATGCTGACACGCACAGTACTTGAAGAATTTATAACAGAGTAGCAATCACACACTTATTACATCGAATGTCTCCAACGAGAGCTTATTTCAATAAATATGTCTTAAGGCCATCTAATAATGATAACATCAGAAGGCTTGGAAGATAAGCGAGTCCATCAACTCCAACGGCATCACTGAGTATAAGATCACGACTCGTCGTCTGAAAAGTCTGCAACATGAAAGTTGCAGCCCGAAAACGGGTCAGCACATGGAATATGCTGGCATGTAACACACAGAGAGTAATGAACAGAATAATGCTATACTACATGCATATATGGCTGGTGGAAAAGCTCTACAGTTACAGTTTTGCATAAAGCCAGTTTTTCCCTACTGCAAAGGAATAAATTTTATTTAACTATCATGGTGGTTGTTAAACATTGAGAAGGATACTCCAACTCAATCCCAATTAAACATCATCAGTTAACCAAATAAAATTAATTAAAGTAACATGATGAGATTCACATGATAATCCAAGTACTAGATACTCAAAACGTCCATAACTGGGGACACGACTAACCATGATTAGTGTATACACTCTGCAGAGGTTTGCGCACATTTCCCCGCAAGACTCGATCTCCTCCGCTTGATTTCTCGCACTACATGGTGTTTGAGAAATGGATGACCGAGACACGGTCTTTCAGAAGCATTAACTCTCTACTCCGGGTAGACAGTACCAACCTACATCCCCTACATCTGCTAGTCTACCTCTTCAAGAGCTCACGCAACTTAATCAACTATGCTAGAGCCCTTAGTAGCTTGCGGCTGCACACGGAAGTTTCTAGCATCAATAATATCATGATCCCTATGAGCCTGGGTGGTAGTCCATAGGAGAATCACACGGTACCCCGGGATTTCCAAAAACACAGACAACACTGGGTTCCCCAGGTGCCTCAATCCACCCAGATGTGAATTTAAGTTGCCACCTTAAGTAAACCAGTAATTAACAATCTCACATCTGTCATGGATACACTCATCCAATCCACGTCTACTAGCATAGCATGGCAATATAAGCAAACGTAGAAGTAACTCCCAAAGGTTTGATAACAAAACAGGTAATAGGTTCTACCTCATCTACTTCCCAAAACCCACATGTTAATCAGATCCTAATCATGCAATTGTTTGAGGATTGATCTAATGCAATAAAACTGGGTAGTAAAGGGGTATGATCAAAGCGTTACTTGCCTTGCTGATGATCCGTGAAACCTAGAGATTCGAAGTAGCAAGCGACGCACTCCGGGTACTCTATCCCAAACAAACAAGCATACAATAAGCACTCATCTAATGCACAGGTAAAACTCAAATAAGAGATGTAACCAGAAAGTTCAACTTAAGAACTCCGGTTTGCAAAAAAGAATCAAACCAAACAAAGCAACGAAAGTCAAACAGCGAAAGAAACAAGTTTCATTTTACTAATCTGTACCAAAGTCAAATTTTACAGTAGCAAAAACTTGTTTGAGTTGGTTAAAGGGAAAGAGGGTTTCGAGACGAAACTCTAGGCGCTTGAATCGCCTGATTCTGATAAACGAGCGAAAAGTTATACTAGAACGAAAATCGGATCAAAAATCGTGATCAGAAATAATCGCGGAAAATCCGGGAAAAAGAAAAACGGACGAACAGGCTTGCGAACGAACGTTCGCTGTCTGTGGTAAAAGACGAAAACTAATCGCTAAAACGAACGAACTAACGGGCGTTCGCTAAATAGACTAAACCGAAAAAAATAAAAAAATTGATCTAATGAAAAAAAACAACCGCGGTTTTTATAAAAAAACGGGGCGGTTAACCGGCGAAGACCGGCGGCGGTGACGGCTACCTCGGGGTTGGGGTCCGGCAAGGTCGGCAGCGAGCTCCGGCGGGGCTGGCGGCGGCGGAGAGGGAATCCGGCGGCGGTGGCCGACGTCAGCGTCGGCGGGATCCGGCGGCGTTGGGGCGGCGGGGCGGCGCGACGCGGGCGATCTCCGGCGGCGGCGGCGGCGAGAGGCGACAACGCTAGGGTTTTGGGGTGGGGTGTCACATCCCTGGTCCTGGTATGCATTAGGCTAGCCCTTCATTTGTGCATCATGTTTAACTTTTCAAATGAACTTGAAATGGGGACTGATCAAACCCTAGCACCAGATCAAATCAAATAGGTTCAACATAAAATCATTTTCAATGAACCTGAAATGCCCTTCTAAAATGTTCATCATCTTTGCCTTGGTCTTAAACCTCTGACAAAAATGGTGCACAATTTTCTAGGTCATCCTAAGGTCACTGAATTAAATCATAAGTATTTGAATTTGGACATTTAAATTCTATAAAATATTTTAAATGTCCAAATACTCCTAAACTGAAATGTTCCATGTTGGATATATTCTATACAGTGGGCATGTGCAGTTTAGTGATTTTTGAAAGGGTCTAGATATTTTTAGAAAAGCCCTAAAGATTATGGAATAATAGAAAACAGAAATTAAAATAGAGAACCAGAGAGAGAGAACTTACCTGGCGTTCACCTGGCAGCCCAGCTGGCCCAGCACTATAGCTGAGGCCCAGCCCACCAGGGCGAAGCGGTCGTCTTCAACCTCTGCCAGTAGGCAGAGGCGTGTCGACGCCAGCGCGCCCGAGGCCTCCACCTCCTCCCTCCCAGCCTGCCTGGCTCCTCCTCGATGCACCAGGCGACGCCACGCAGCCCCTGGCCCCCTCTCACTCTCTCCCGTGCCTCTCCCCTCCTCTGCTTTCTCTCCCTCGCGCGCCCGAGCGCAACCGCCGACGCCGCTCGCCACCACCGCAGCCACCGCCTTCCCCTCGACTTCCCGACGTGTTCAGGAGCTCCGCCTTGACCACCTCCCCCTCCTCGCCAAGCAATGCACCATGGGAGCCCCTGGAATGCCGCCATCGCCGTCGTCTTCAACCTCCAGCACCTGAGATCGCCGGCAAAGCCACGTCACCGTCCGGCCTCCCCCGAGCTCGCAGATGCCTCCAAACGACGCGGGGTGAGCCCCTCTTCGTTTCGCCCCTATCCCCGTCGCCCCGCACGTTCTCTAGCGCTAACTCCACCGTGCCCGAATCCCGCCGCCGCCGTGCCATGTCGCTGCCGTGGCCAAAGCTGCCTACGCCTGCTTTTGAGCGTGTCGCCGTTCTCACCGTGCTCCCAGGAGCCGAACGCATGCACCAGCTCCTCCTGCCGTGCTCCCTAACACCGACTCCGAGCTCACCCGAGCTCCGGCGACTGCCAAGGTCATCGCCGGTGACAACTCCGGCCACCCCAGGCCCAACTGCCACCACCACCCGATGCGGACGTGCGTCCGCATCATGTAGATGCCCTCCGCCGGCCGTTTGGTCGCCGGAGACACAAACCCGAGGCTCGCCACCGCGGCTGGCCTCGCCGGCGTCAAGCCGCCAGTGGGTTTGACCCCGCTGACCCGGGGTTGACCTTGTTTGACCCCCCCAAGGTCGCTGACAATTGGGCCCAGGGCCCCAGCTAATCCTAGTTTAGTTTTTAATTAAGTCTAATTACTCCACTGACATTTTTAGTTAGTAGTAGTTTAACACTAATTAATTTAGATTAGTTAGTTAGTCACTGACGTGTGGACCCCACACGTCAGGTTTGACCTGGACCCGGCTCCGTTGACCCGCTGACGTCACACTGACGTCAGGCTAACGCAGTAAATCATTTCCTGGATTTATTCTTTTTAGGAAATTCCAGAAAATGGTCAAAACTTCTAAAAATCATAGAAATTCAACCGTAACTCCAAATGAAATAATTTATATATGAAAAATTATCAGAAAAATCCAATCTATCCATCTGTACTATTTTCATGCATGTTAGAACAACTTATGACTACTTTTTAGGAAAATTCAATTAAATGGCATTTAAATAACCACATGTGGAGTTTGAGTTTGAATCTTGGATTCAAACCAACTTCATTTAATCTGGTTTTAGTTGCATTAGCACAAACCACAGCATATTGCCATGTCACATTCATGCATCATATTGTTGCATTGCATTGATTGTGTTTCTTCTTTGTTTGTCGGTGCTTGTCCCCTCTCAGTAGACATGGTTTCGACGATGAGTTCAATGACACCAATAGAACTATACTATCTTCAGAAGTGACAGGCAAGCAAAACCCCCTTGTTCATTCCGATACAATCCCACTCTCTCGCTCCTGCTCTATTTTACTGCATTAGGACAACAATGATACAACTGTTACTTGTTGCGGTAGTTGAACCCCTTTATCCTCTGCATGACCTGTCATTGCCACAGTAAATAGATGAAACCCACTAGCATGAGTAGGAGTTGTTTGAGCCCTGATGTGCCTACTCATTCATGCTTGTTTGTCATGCTTGCTATTGCTTAGAGTTGTGTCAGGTCTGATTCATCGGGGATGAATTGGAGGTGTGTAAACATGTCCTACTGTGTGTGAGCTAAGTGTGTGAACACGATTTGGTAAAGGTAGCGGTGAGAGGCCATGTAGGAGTACATGGTGGGTTGTCTCATTGAAGCCGTCCTTAGGAACTGAGTTCTGTGTTTGTGATCCATGAAAAGTTACTACCACACATTTGGCTCCGAGCACTCCAAGCTCTCTCGACTTATTAATCAACTTGATCTCTGTCCAGGAGTTGCAACTAGTTTCTGGTGTTTGTAGGTAGTGTTAGTAGTCTACCAAGTGGCACCCGGTACAGGTGGGTTTGGGACAGACTAGGCACAGTGGCACGGTGTACCAAGTGGCACCCGGATGGTGGGCTTGGGAACCCTGCTCACATCATTTGGGGCCGTGAGCAACACCCTGGCCGGATCTCCTTGCGGATGGAACCCAAATAGGCGATAAACCTGAACCCAAATAGGCTTGCAGGGTTAATATGATCTATTCGAATAGCCGTGTCCATGGTAAAGGACTTCTGGGTTGCCTATACAGTTCATAGACAAGTGAAAGTGGATACTCTAAAATACGCAAGATAAGCGTAAGTGCTATGGATGGCGTTCTCGTAGGGAGACGGGAGCGGATCCATAGTGGTGTATTGATATGGTGAATACGTGGACTCGTGTGCGCCACCTCAAAAGAGTTACTTGCAGTTGTAGTTCAGGATAGCCACTGAGTCAAAGCTGGCTTGCTGCAGTTAAACCCCACCACCCCCTTTGTTGATAATGATGCATATGTAGTTAGTTCTGATGTAAGTCTTGTTGGGTACATTTGTACTCACGTTTGCCTATTTTATGTTTTTGCAGAGAGACTTCAGTCTCACTAGTAGTTCCGTGTGGACTTCGACGTTTAGCTTGTTACCTCAGCTACGATCTTGTGCCCTCGGCAGGATCTGGTAGTTAGTCAGGCTTCTCAGCCTTTTTCATTTGTAGTTGTCTGTACCCAGACATGTTAAGCTTCCGCATGTGCTTTGACTTGTATGCTCTGCATGTTGGGTCGTGAGACGCATGTTTGTAATATCTCGCTCCTCGGAGCCTATTGAATAAATACTTGAGTTGTAGAGTCATGTTGTGATGCCATGTTGTATTTGCACATATCGAGCATATTGTGTGTATGTTATTGAAATGCTTGGTATGTGTGGGATCTGACTATCTAGTTGTTTATCCTTAGTAGCCTCTCTTACCGGGAAATGTCTCCTAGTGCTTCCACTGAGCCATGGTAGCTTGCTACTGCTCCGGAACACTTAGGCTGGCCGGCATGTGTCCTTCTTCGTTCCTGTGTCTGTCCCTTCGGGGAAATGTCACACGATGAATACCGTAGTCCTGCTAGCCCAGTGCTACAGCCTGGATTCACTCGCTGATGACCGACATGTTCGATGCTGGGTCATGGATACATGTCCCTGTAAGTTTGTGCCACTTTGGGTTTACGACTAGCCATGTCAGCCCGGGCTCCTTATCATATGGATGCTAGCGACACTATCATATACGTGTGCCAAAAGGCGCAAACGGACTCGGGCAAAGGTGAGGCGGCACCCGTGGGGATACCGTGCGTGAGGCCGCAAAGTGATATGAGGTGTTACATGCTAGATCGATGTGGCATCGAGGCCCAGCGGCTGGCTCGGGGCTCGCGGCTCTTAAAGGGCCAGCCGGGTCAGAGTCCCAGGCGGACACGGCCCGGTTAGGTTGGTTCGCGTGTTTTGTTTAAAACTTAATTTCACGCAGAAAAACAAATAAAAGAAATACTAAACGGACTCCAAAAATCCCAAAATAAATTTTCCTCGACTTCTAAAATCAAGCCGGACAAGATGAACATTTATTTGGGGCCTAAATGGAATTTTGAAAAACGCACAGTTTTCCTAATTCAAATAAAGTAGCAATAAAACTCCAAAATAAAATCTTATTAGATTTTATTATTAAATCCTCAATATTTCTTTATTTTGGGTAAGTCATTTTATTCCCTCTCTCATATTTTTATAATAGAAATAATTGAAGATAAAATAATTAAAATCAAATGATCCTATTTTCAAAATTTGAGAAAACTCAAATATGAAAATAACGAAATCCCCAACTCTCTTCGTGGGGCCTTGAGTTGCGTAGAATTTCTAGGATCGAGCCAAAATGCAATAAAATATGATATGCAATGATGATCTAATGTATAACATTCCAAATTGAAAATTTGGGATGTTACAAACCTACCCCCCTTAAGATGAATCTCGTCCTCGAGATTCGGCTTGGCTAGAAAATAGGTGAGGGTGGTCCTTTAGTAGATCTTCCTCTCGCTCCCAGGTGGCTTCATCCTCGGTATGGTGGCTCCACTGAACTTTGCAAAACTTGATAACCTTGCCGCGGGTGACTCGGCTGGCATATTCGAGAATCTTGACTGGTTTCTCCTCATAGGTCAAATCACTATCCAACCCAATCGCTTCCAGTTGCACTGTATCTCTCAACGGTATATCAGCCATCTCTGCGTGGCACTTCTTCAACTGGGAAACATGAAACACATCGTGAACTCCTAAAAATCCTTCGGGCAATTCCAACTTGTAAGCAACTTCTCCCATACACTCCAAAACTTTATATGGTCCAACAAAACGTGGCGCTAACTTTCCCTTAACTCCAAAGTGCTTAACTCATCGAAGTGGAGATACACGAAGATAAACTATGTCTCCAACTTCGTAAACTGTCTCCTTGCGTTTAGAATCTGCGTAGCTCTTCTGCCTGGACTGGGCTACCTTGAGCCTATCGCGAATCAACTTCACCTTCTGTTCAGACTCTTTAATCAAATCTGGTCCAAACAACTGGTGGTCTCCAACTTCATCCCACAACAACGGTGTCCTGCACCTCCTTCTGTACAGAGCTTCAGAAGGGGCCATCTTCAAACTAGATTGATAACTGTTGTTGTAAGAGAACTCCGCATATGGCAAATTGTCATCCCAACTAGATCCATAATCTAGAGCACAAGCTCTCAGCATGTCCTCCAGAATCTGATTGACTCTCTCGGTCTGTCCATCTGTCTGCGGATGAAAGGCTGTACTGAACTCTAGCTTGGTACCCAAAGTTTCGTGCAACTAATCCCAGAACTTTGAGGTACACTGGGATCCTCTATCTGATACAATGCTCCTCGGAACTCCGTGCAGACATACAATCCTAGTCATGTATATCTTTGCCAACTTAGCACCGGTGTAAGTGGTCTTCACTGGGATGAAATGAGCTACCTTCGTCAAATGATCTACTACAACCCATATTGAGTCATAGCCTGAACGAGTCCTGGGCAATCCCGTGATAAAATCCATGCCTAACTTGTCCCACTTCCATTCGGGTATCAGTAATGGCTATAGCAATCCTGCTGGCTTCTGATGCTCTGCCTTCACTCCTTGACATACATCACATACTACTACATACTCCGCAATATCCTTCTTCATTCCGGTCCACAAGAAAGTGTCCTTCAAATCCAGATACATCTTGGTATTTCCTGGGTGAATCGAGTACGGCGAATCATGGGCCTCTTGCAGACTCAACTTCCTGATCTCCGGGTCATTAGGCACATAAACGCGGTCCTCAAACCATAGGGTATCATGCTCATCCTCACGAAATCCCTTAGCTTTTCCTTTGCTCATTTTCTCCTTTATCTCGGCAATCTCCTTGTCAGCCTTCTGAGCTTCTCTGATCTTATCCATCAAGGTAGATTGAATCTCTAATGCTTCTACATAGCCTCTCGGAACTATCTCCAAACATAGCTCACGAAGATCCTCGGCTAATTCCTTCGGTAACTCTCTGGTCATGAGTGTGTTGACATGGCTCTTCCGGCTTAACACATCGGCTACTACGTTAGCCTTTCCGGGGTGATAATGCAATCTCATATCATAATCCTTGATGAGATCCAACCATCTCCTTTGCCTGAGATTTAACTCCTTCTGCGTGAATATGTACTTCAAACTCTTGTGATCCGTGTACACCTCACAATGGTTTCCAATGAGAAAGTGTCTGCTAACTCCAAATCATGTGTAGCATAATTCAAATCATGGGGTTTAAGCTGTCGTGAGGCATATGAAACAACTCTTCCCTCCTGCATAAGCACTACTCCTAGTCCTCGACGAGAAGCGTTGCAATATACTTTGTAATCCTTGCGTTGATCAGGCAGAACCAACAATGGTGATGTAACCAAACGTTTCTTCAACTCCTGGAAACTAGCCTCACATTCCTCGGTCCATTTGAACTTGGTGTCCTTCTTCAACAACTCTGTCATGGGCTTTGCAATCTTCGAGAAATTCTCAATGAACCTCCGGTAGTATCCTGCGAGTCCAAGAAAACTCCGGATCTCTCCAACTGTTGTTGGGGCTTCCCAATTTGTCACAGTGACAACTTTGGTGGGGTCTACTGCTATTCCTTTTCTGGATATAACATGTCCGAGGATTCCAACTTCCTTCAACCAAAACTCACATTTGCTGAACTTGGCGTATAACTGATGTTCTCTGACCTTCTCCAGTACCAAACGCAAATGCTCCTTATGCTCTTCTTCATATTTTAAGTAGACCAAAATATCATCAATGAACACCATGACGAACTTATCCAGAAACTCCATAAACACCTTGTTCATCATGTTCATGAAATAGGCAGATGCGTTAGTCAGACCAAATGACATAACGGTATACTCATACAGCCCATACCTAGTGGTAAAAGCCGTCTTAGGTATATCCTACTCTCGAATCTTCAACTGGTGGTATCCTGATCGCAGATCGATCTTGGAAAATACCTTAGCTCCTTGCAATCGGTCAAACAAGTCATTGATCATCGGCAGTGGGTACTTGTTCTTGATTGTCACTTCATTCAATCCTCGATAATCAACAACCATCCTTAATGATCCATCCTTCTTCTCCACTAGAAGCACTGGTGATCCCCAAGGTGAAGAACTTGGGCGAATATAGCCTTTATCTAGTAACTCCTTAATCTGCTTCTTAATTTCCTCCAAATATTTTGCGGGCATCCAATATGGTCTCTTAGATATTGGTCCTGTGCCTGGCAAAAGCTCAATCAAAAACTCAATGTCTCTATCCGGTGGCTTGCCTGGCAACTCCTCTAGAAATACGTCAGGAAAATCATTCACCACTAGTACTTCCTCCTGTACAACTCCTGGTAAGGAATTTACTTGAGTCCTCTTTGGCACATGCCGGGATACATACTTGATCCTTTTTCCTTCTGGCGTGGTAAGAAAAATCGACTTACTGGCGCATTCAATGTTCCCTCCATACTTAGATAACCAATCCAAGCCTAATAATACATCCAGTCCTTGTGATTCCAATACTATTAGGTCTGAGGGAAACACGTAGTTACCAATCCTTAATGGTAACCGATCACACCATACACTAGCCATATGCTCTGCTCCTGGCGAGGTTACTAACATGGGTGACCTAAGGGCTTGGGTTGGCAGTTTATACTTATCCACAAATCCCCTTGATATTTATGAATGTGATGCACCAGTATCAAAAAGAACGATTGCAGTAAATGACTTAACCAAAATATTACCTATTACTGCATCTGGTTGGGCTTCTACCTCCTCCATGCTAACGTGGTTCACCTGTCCTTTGTTGAAAGGATTGGGCTTCTTCCCAGAGCTTCCATTGTCGTTTCCATTCTTCGCTTCAGGACATTCAGTGGCATAATGTCCAGTCTTCTGACATTTGTAGCAGGTAATGTGGTTCAGATCCCTCTTGGCTGGTGTTGATGGGTTGGTGCGGTTCTGTCTGTTGCTTCCTCCATTTCCATTACCATTCTTGGGGACACTATGGTTGTGCGAAGTACCTCCTCCATGGGTATGCTGAAAATGTCCTCCCGAGTTTGGGGTAAAACGAGGCTTCTGTTGAGCTCCAGAATTGTACTTCCCTTGTCCATACTTCCTCTTGCGGCTGTCAATCTGCTCCTGCTTCCCTTCAATCATGAGAGCTCTATCTACCAACTCCTGGTAGTTGTTGAAGGTTGCTACCATCAACTGCATGCTCAACTCATCGTTCAGCCCTTCCAGAAACTTCTCCTGCTTAGATGCATCCGTAGCGACGTCATCTGGGGCATAACGTGCTAGCTTACTAAATTCATCCACATACTGGCCAACAGTACGTCCTCCTTGGCGCAAGTTGTAAAACTCACGCTTCTTCATGGCCATAGCTCCTGCTGAAACATGGGCAGTACGGAAAGCCTACTGAAACTGATCCCATGTGACCGTGTCGATGGGGTAAGTGGCTGTGAAATTCTCCCACCATGATGTTGCGGGTCCATCAAGATGATGTGCGGCAAAATGCACCTTCTCTGCATCTATGCATCCTAAAGTGGTCAACTCCCTTCCCATTTTGCGGAGCCAATCATCTGCAACTATCGGCTCGGTGCTACTGGAGAACACCGGCGGATTCAGCCTCAAGAAACGGGCTAAGTGATCAACAGGTGGTGGAGGTGGTGGGTTGTTGTTGTTGTTGTTGTTGTTCTTCCCCTGATTCTGATTCTGGACTAACATCTACATCAATGCATTCTGCTGCTGGATCAACTGAGTGAGCTCTGGTGGGAAAGCAAATCCATTGTCACATCTCGGAGGCATATGAGGGTTTAGAAAATATGAGAATATAGAATAGAATGAGGTCTAGAGAGAAAAACACTACCCATATGCACATGAGACAAATGCAAACAATATCACTTCAATCAATGCAAACAAGGGCATACAACGGTCTAACTATCGTTACAAAAGTGCTCGGACTATACTATATACATGGGGAAATACTACTACTGTTATGGTGGTCGAGTAGAAAAACTGCTCGGTCGAAGACTCCATGATATCTGCTCAAGCTTCATCAACAAAGTCATCATTACTATCGTCTGGGTCCGAGTCGGTGTCGTCGATGATGATGTAGTTCTCCGGGCAAGGGCAATCATCGTCTTCTCCTCTAGTCGCGGGAAATCCCATGAATACTTTTAGCTTCTTCTTCAGATCTTCATTCTTCTCCACGAGGGTTGCTATTTCCTCCTCATATCCATCGCGCGTAGACTTGAGTTCTTCCTCCAACTCCGTGTCCTTGGTCACTGCCTTCTTCAGATCTATCATGCCTGCGCACATCTGGTTCTCTTGGCGGAGAATGTGCTGGTTTAACTCCTGAATGAAAGCTGCAATTGATCTATCCTTCCTGGTGCTAATCATCTCCCATTGCTCATCTTGGCGCCCACAAATCTGGTAGATAGTATCCTTGAGATCCTTGTGGTAAACTTCTCCAATGCGTCCCATGGTGATGTGAGCTGCCATGCTCTTTCCTAGACTCCAGGTTTGTGCATTAAAGGAAAACTCTATGGGCTCAGTGACAGGCGGCATGAACGTCCTTCCTGGAACATGGACTTGAATCATCCAATGCTCCTCTTCGGGTAAAGTGGCGATGTAGGTCCTGGTGAAGCTTGGTACTCCGATGTTCAGGTATCTAGTGACTTCCTTCAAGTGGCGTCAAAAAGGTGTATCTTCATCTGGTTGCGTGAACTTGTTCCTTGCATCTGCCATCCTAAAAGAGTAAAAAAGAAGAGGAGTCAGAATGAGAAGAGAGAGTAGTGATCCAGGGATTTAACTTAGTGGTCGTGTCCTACAATCAGCGTGTGCTCTGATAGCATCTTGTAGCGACCAGACCTCAAACAGTCTGATCTCTGTGCATCAGTGTCATCCCTGGATCGGTACTGCTGACATGCACAGTACTTGAAGGATTTATAACAAAGTAGCAATCACACACTTATTACATCGAATGTCTCCAAAGAGAGCTTATTTCAATAAATATGGCTTAAGGCCATCTAATAACTATAACAGCGGAAGGCTTGAAAGATAAGCGAGTCCATCAACTCCAACGGCATCACTGAGTATAAGATCACGACCTAAGGCACCTTACTCGTCGTCTGAAAAGTCTGCAACATGAAAGTTGCAACCCGAAAACGGGTCAGCACATCGAATATGCTGGCATGTAACACATAGAGAGTAATGAACAGAATAATGCTATACTACATGCATATATGGCTGGTGTAAAAGCTCTACGGTTACAGTTTTGCATAAAGCCAGTTTTTTCCTACTTCAAAGCAATAAATTTTATTTAACTATCATGGTGGTTGTTAAACATTGAGAAGGATACTCCAACTTAATCCCAATTAAACGTCATCATTAAACCCAACAAAATTAATTAAAGTAACATGATGAGATTCACATGGTAATCCAAGTACTAGATACTCAAAACATCCATAACCGGGGACACGGCTAACCATGATTAGTTTATACACTCTACAGATGTTTGCGCACTTTTCCCCGCAAGACTCGATCTCCTCTGCTTGATTTCTCGCACTACATGGTGTTTGAGAAACGGATGACCGAGACACAGTCTTTCAGAAGCATTAACTCTCTACTCCGGGTAGACAGTACCAACCTACATCCCCTACATATGCTAGTCTACCTCTTCAAGAGCTCACGCAACTTAATCAACTATGCTAGAGCCCATAGTAGCTTGCGGCTGCACACGGAAGTTTCTAGCATGAATAATCTCATGATCCCTTTGAGCCTGGGTGGCGGTCCATAGAAGAATCACACAGTACCCCGGGATTTCCAAAAATACAGACAACTTGGGTTCCCCAGGTGCCTCAATCCACCCAGATGTGAATTTAAGTTGCCACCTTAAGTAAACCATTAATTAACAATCTCACAGCTATTATGGATACACTCACCCAATCCACGTCTACTAGCATAGCATGGCAATATAAGCAAATGTAGAAGTAACTCCCAAAGGTTTGATAACAAAATAGGTAATAGGTTCTACCTCATCTACTTCCCAAAACCCACATGTTAATCAGATCCTAATCATGCAATTGTTTGAGGATTGATCTAGTGAAATAAAGCTGGGTAGTAAAGGGGTATCATCAAAGTGTTACTTGCCTTGTTGATGATCCGTGAAACCTAGAGATTTGAAGTAGCAAGCGGCGCACTCCGGGTACTCTATCGCAAACAAACAAGCATACAATAAGCACTCATCTAATGCATAGGTAAAAATCAAATAAGAGATGTATCCAGAAAGTTCAACTTAAGAACTCTGGTTTGCAAAAAGAATCAAACCAAACGAAGCAACGAAAGTCAAACAGCGAAAGAAACAAGCTTCGTTTTACTAATCTGGACCTAAGTCAAATTTTACAGTAGCAAAAACTTGTTTGAGTTGGTTAAAGGGAAAGAGTGTTTCGAGACGAAACTCTAGGTGCTTGAATCGCTTGATTCCGATAAACGAGCGAAAAGTTATATTAGAATGAAAATCAGATCAGAAATCGCGATCAGAAATAATCGCGGAAAATCCGGGAAAAAGAAAAACGGACGAACAGGCTAGCGAACGAACGTTCACTGTCTACGGCTAAAAGACGAAAACTGATCGCTAAAACGAACGAACGAACAAACGGGCGTTCGCTAAATAGACTAAACCGAAAAAAATAAAAAAATCGATCTAATGAAAAAAAAAACGTAGTTTTTATAAAAAAACAGGGCGGTTAACCGGCGAAGACCGGAGGCGGTGACGGCTACCTCGGAGGCGGTGACGGCTACCTCGGGGTTGGGGTCCGGCGAGGTCGGCAGCGAGCTCCGGCGGGGCTGGCGGCGGCAGCGGCGGCGGACGTCGGCGGCGGCGGATCCGACGGCGTTGGGGCGGCGGGGCGGCGCGGCGCGGGCAATCTCCGGCGGCGGAGGCGGCGGAAAGCGGCGGCGGCGGGAGGCGGCGGCGCTAGGGTTTGGGGGCGAGGGCGGCTGGCTCGGGCCTCGCGGCTCTTAGAGGGCCGGCCGGGTCGGAGTCCCGGGCGGACACGGCCCGGTTAGGTCGGTTCGCGTGTTTTTTTAATTAATTTTGCGCAGAAAAACAAATAAAGGAAATACTAAATGGACTCAAAAAATCCCGAAATAAATTTTCACCGACTTCTAAAATCAAGACGGACAAGATGGACATTTATTTGGGGCCTAAATGCAATTTTGAAAAACGCGCATTTTTCCTAATTCAACTAAAGTAGCAATAAAACTCCGAAATAAATTCTTATTTGATTTTATTATTAAATCCTTGATATTTCTTTATTTTGGGAAAGTCATTTTATTCCCTCTCTCATATTTTTATAATAGAAATAATTGAAAATAAAATAATTAAAATCAAATGATCCTATTTTCAAATTTTGAGAAAACTCAAATATGAAAATAACGAAATCCCCAACTCTCTCCTTGGGTCCTTGAGTTGCATAGAATTTCTAGGATCGAGCCAAAATGCAATAAAATA
Source organism: Triticum timopheevii (assembly GCA_963921465.1). Classification (NCBI taxonomy): domain Eukaryota; kingdom Viridiplantae; phylum Streptophyta; class Magnoliopsida; order Poales; family Poaceae; genus Triticum; species Triticum timopheevii. The sequence goes on from OY997264.1 coordinate 356,768,027, forward strand.
TGATATGCAATGATGATCTAATGTATAACATTCCAAATTGAAAATTTGGGATGTTACACCCCGGCGGTCAATGGTGGGCTAGCGGCCATGGTGGCCGATGGTGGAATGGCGTCCACAACGGCCACCTCCCTCCTTAGGGTCGCGGTAGTGGAGCTGGTGATGGCCACGATGGCGACAGTGGGGTGGCGGCCACGATGGCAGATAGTGAGGTGGCGGCCACGACGACCACCTCCCACATTCGGGTCGCGGTGGCGGAGCGAGCGATGGCCATGGATTTTGATGGTGGTGTGGCTGCAGACGGTAGGGTAGCGGCCAACAATAGTTGCCGACGGGCAGCGGCGGTGGAGCGTGTGGTGGGTGTTGCGCACACACACAACAGGACGCCACGCGCACCACACTGTGCCGGGGACTGCGCCATCACCGCGGTGTAGCCTCCCAGCTGGAGCTGTCCGCTGAGGACGGCGGAGTGGCTAAGCGATGATGATGGACCGGTGCCATTGGCGTTTGTGAGAGAAGCTGACGAGATAAGCTACAGGGAGGAATGGGATGCAACGCAGGACTCGTCGGTCGTGAGGGTTTATATAGTAGGCCGGTAAGCATTGGGATTTTGGAGGATTTCAACGAGTCGGGTGGGAAGCTTGCACGGCTATGCGTGGGAACCTGCGCGGTTGCGCGGGAACGGGCTCACCGATGATTCATTGGCGCCACTTGGAGCCACTGTTCGACCAAAAGAACGCCCTTGTGCACTGTTCAAGCTTGCGCTCGAAGCCGACTACGGCAGCAGCGTGACAAGACATGCGAGAGGAGGACAAAACGACACGTACACGCATGGTTAATGAAAAATTGTTTGCGAATTAATTACCTACTAACCCCGTCATTGTTTATAGTCCTCTTTGTATTTTTGTGCCAGATTTTGACTAGAGATTTAACCAATAAAACACGAATGCATGTCGCCAAAGATTATATTGTTGGATTCATATTTGAACATAGTTTCCAATTATATTATTTTTATAACATGCATTAATATTTTGTTAGTTAAATTTAAGTTCAAGATATGGCATAGAGTATAAAAGGGGGCTAATAGACCAAGACAGAGTTAGTAGCACAAGGCCGCTCTCTACGCAGCATGGCGAACGATTGTTCGACCACCGTGTGATGTGGAACGCGACGTAGTATCACATCATGCTGCCGGCTGGCATCTACCGGCTGGCTTGTAAACAACCATTTCCTACGTGTTCAACTGCTCTATGTGTGTGGTTGCTCGCGGTTGAGGCGGTGCGGTCGTGGCACGCTCTGCTCGCATCCCTCCAGATGCTCTACCTGCGTCCCTCCACTGGCGTTGCCAGTGTTTGGTGCCGGTGCATGATCACGTACATTCGTGCTGCCATTATGCGTGCAGTTGCGCTGGCGCGGCGCCACGATGCAGTTACCCGCTACAAAAACTGCCATGCGGACGTGCCCAGAATCCAGGTCGGCCGGCCCCCATTTATTCCCCCACCTATTTACCTTTTATCTCTCGTGCCACACGACACAATAAGCACACCCACGAGGACACATACAGAGAGGACATCCAGCAGTTCCAATGGCGCTCCTAGTGGCCGATGATGACAACGGGGGGTTGTTCACCATGCTTCACATAATGGACACCCACGTGAGGGGGAAGACCTCTTATTGGTGTACAATAACGAGCCGGTCTCGGTGGAGAGCTCCATCCAAACTATGGAGCAGTTGCTTACTGAGGACAAGTACCAAGTGGTCAGCTTCGACCTTGAGTTCACAAGTGGTCGTGTCGGGAACGATCAGAAGGTGTCGTCGCCCAGTTGTGCATGTGACATGACGTCCTCATCTACCACTACCACCTGGCCACAAGGCCTTGTGAGCGTTTCTCCAGGTTTATCAACAGCTCCGACTATAGTTTTGCTATGGTGGACACCACCAACAATCTAAAAGCGCTCAAGGTTTCGGGGTTGACCTGCCGGAATCTTGTCAACATCCATGGCCACTACAAGGTCTAGAGCAGCAACAACAACAAACAGAACTCCCTGGTTGACCTTGCCTCGACCATCATCGACCCCTAATACATGAAGATGATGAGAGCACGAAGGACAAGAATGCCTGGCACAATGCCTGGCATCAGAGACTGGATGAAGAACACATCAAGTACGCGGTCAAGGACGCGTACACAAGCTACGAGATGTACAGGCAGATCATTGACAAGAGGAAGTGTCTTCATCCTGCCCTAGACGAGGGATCGAGCCACAGAGCAGTGGCGGGAGCGTCGCAAGAAGTAGATGATTAAACTATCATTTCTCCTAGTTTAGAATGCATGCAATTGTTTATTGAGGTGTGTGTGAATGATCTGTATAGTCACTTATGTTTTGATGTTTATTTCAGTTATATATATGTTGTTCTTCTGTAGATAGAGCAAATCATACAGCTTAGCAGCAATTCTTTGTGTTATTATTGGTCTTCGCACACATTTTGGATTATGGACATGTTTGCCGCGTATCACACACATCTTGTTCGGTTGACATGTTTCTATTGTCTTGGCTCATCGCTAGCAGTTCATCCGAGTGAACTATATGCCCTCCATCGCACACACCTTGATCTGGTTGACCGTTTCTATTGTGTTTCCTAATCACACATAGTTCATCCTAGTGAACTATAAGTCGTATATCGCACACACCCTCATCTGGCTGACTATTTCTATTGTTCCGGTTCATCGCAAACAGTTTCTATGGATGAACCGTATGCCACGGATCGCACAGGCCCTCATCTGGCTGGCCGTTTCTGTTGTTCTGGATCATCGCAAAAAGTTTGTATGGATTAACATTATGCCACACATCGCACACGCAGCTCTGATCTGAATTTTGTTTGATGTATGTGCCATCGCAAACAGTTTATCTCTTTTTTGACGGTGTTCTTACACCATCGTTGTGATTAACGCATCGCACACAGTTTCGTCGAAGGGTCTCTGATTGGACTGTCGCGTTTGGACCATCCTGCAGTAGTGGCTCTTGGATTTGTATGTAGATCAGATTCAGGTGTGAGGGCGAGCAAAGTGAGATGAGTTATATGACGACGTTTGGATAGGATGGATGATGGCTGATATCTGAATTTTTTTATTGTTGTTGCTAGCTGAATTTTGTTATTCCTCCTGCTAGCTCATAGACATGGCAAGTTGATTGATACATGCACAAATGTTTCTGCTATTTTTGTTGTTGCTACCCTAACTCATAAGTACTCAAATGATGCTTCGATTTTATAGATAGGGAGAGCGGTGATTACTTTGTAAAATTATACAGAGGGAGATATACCTCTTCCATGTTATACTCTGAGAGGTTTATTGCTCTGATTTCATACAGAGAGGGGTAGTGTTGTACTGTTGTTCATTGCTTTATGATGGCATGAAATTGCTTCTTCTGTACCTCGATGTCCTATTTGCTCAGTCAACCAGGGTATGTGGTTCATGTACTTTGTGATTGAAGAAACTTCTTCTGCACCTGCCTGCTTTCTCTGTCCTCCGATGTTGTTGCATTAGAGCTAGGCAAGGCGCAGTCCAGGAGGAAGTAGAAGAGAACAAATGGTACAAGGACAAGAGAAGAAGAACCAGAAGGAGGACAGGAAGGTTGTAGCCGCCGCATAGAATGGCAAGGTAAATGTAGGCCTACACTAAGCCATTATTAGGCAGTACGATGTATTGTAGAGCTGAGGATTCAAAGTATTTCTAAAAACAATTGTCAGTAGACTCACTTTGAATTGGAAGACGTTATGATGCAATGTAAATTAAACTTCAAAGTTTCTATTTCAATTTTGAGCAGAAATCTAAACCATGGCTTACATTGAGCTATATTTCTAAAATATTGTACAAAGTGCTATTTTTGGATGCCAAGTTTCTAATTTCCAGTAGGAAATTATGGCCCTATTCAGTTTTAATGGTCGGAAAGAAACAAAGTTATTTTTCATCGTCCAATGGCGTTAAGTTACTAATCTATAATTTAAAAATAAGTAAGGAAGTGTTCTTTTGTGTTTCGTTGCTTATGCATTTTATTTTTGGAGGATACTATGGATGCAAAGTGGCTTATGACCAGTAATGGCAATAGAGTTGCTCCCATCATGGATTTTCATTGTGTGTTAGAAAAAGTATGCACCTGGAATTATAGGCCTTGCCCATCTGTTAAATTTTTATATGTAGTTTCTTTTTCTTTGCAAGAGATATTTATTTTGTTTATGACAACCATAGAAGGAGAATATGAGGCAGACAAATGGCACAAACGACAAACAGGAGAGCATTGGTCTGTTTGAGCACTCACAAAGAGGTTTGGGCACTAGCCTTCTTCTAGTGCATCCAATGTGACATCATAGCCTCCCTCTTTCTTCTACTACATTCATTGTGACATCACAACCTCCCTCTTCTCAGAGTAATGGCTTGTGCCTTACTTGATGCATGCATTGTCTGCTTTCCTAATTGTGCATGTTTACAGAGATGTGCTCATATAGTTGTTGCGTTATATTGTTTGTAACTTATATTTATGTACGAGTAGGCAAGAGTTGATAAAAGAAGTTACTCCCTCCGATCCATGACAAGTGTCGCAACTTTGAACTAAGATAGAACTAATATTAGTTCAAAGCTACGACACTTTTTTTGGACCATAGGGAGTATGTTTTTATTTTAATTTATGTGACACATCCTATATACGAACCAAGTTTATATTTTTTGGTTTTCATTATTTGTTATATCACTCTTAATATTTAGATACGCTTGATGTTTCTCTTATTAAACATCACAACAATACCGATCTCAACTAGAAAATAATAATATCCACCCATTGCAACGCACAGACATATGTGATAGTATTAATAAAGTACGGAGCGTTTTTACTTGTTTGTCGTCATACGTTTCATGGAAAAAGCCCCTGATTTTTTAAGAAACACATGGTCCAACATTAAGTGTCCTTTCTTTGTTGGGCTTCAGCCCAACTGCGGCAGCCGCTGACTCGTGCACCTGAGCACCGGTTAGTGTTCCGTGTTCAGCTGCAGTAGGCCCATTTTGCTATATTTTTAACCCGTTAGGTTACTGGCTTTTATTATTTACAGAGAATATGTTAAATATGATTATGCTATAACTTTACAACCGTAACTCGGTATTGACTAATTTGTATATGTAATTTGATCAGAAAAATGCATAGTTTCCAACTATTTGTCCCTGTTAACCACTTTAAAATTCTGTTCAATGCATAAACTTAATTAACCTAATTCATTGTTATGGTGTATTTTAGGAAATACTAACATAGAATATAACTCTTTATATATATATATATATATATATATATATATATATATATATATATATATATATATATATATATATAAACACTATTCTGATCACGGGATTAGAATATTATTATGATCACATCCTGAATTTCCTGAGTTACACAGCATGAACTTCCCTCTGTAGGAACCCGACCTTCCGGCTATCTTCACAACCGTGTCTCCCTGCAGGAATTATTTTGGTCAGTCGTGTTCTATGTGATGTAAGTGTAACGTGCAAACTATTTGTAGAAACTAAATGCCCGTTTTAAATAGGAATCTCGCTCATTGGCAGATTTGCTCTCGGGTCGTGATGAACATGTGTCTGTTACAAGTTTAAGGCATGCGTTGGATGTTGTCAAAGCTCGAGCACAATGGGAACTAGGTTTTGGTACGAGTTTGGTGCACAATTTTTTGTTATTTCAAACGAATTTGAAATCGGCCATGTTCTTCATCCACCCGAGATGCATCCTCCGCTTCTAAAAATTTCTCATTGTTCTATAAAGTTTGCTAGCTAATTTGCGTACTTGAGTGAAATTCAAGGCTTACTACATCGTCAATTTCAATTGGGAGGGTCCATACGGTTTGATTTCTAGTGATTTGATGTTTGCACTCCCGTGGCTATTGCACGGGGTGTTTTTTTTTTGTTTTTTAGATTTGCCCTCTAGTCATTTTTGTTGTAGAAAGGGAGTTGCCAGATCATTTCGAAGGGGGTGCGGACGTGTTCTAATGAGGCGCAGAGGATTTTATGCTTCAGACGAATTTGTTCGTTCATATTTTTCTAGATCTTCTAATAGTCGTTGTACAAGCTGGACTTCTGCGCTATTCATACCTGAACTTTTGCTTTTCCTTCTTTGCACAATAACGAAGAAAATCCTCCGTATTTCTTTTTTTTTGTCATTTTTCATTCTTTGCATTGGTTTTGATTTTTCGACTAAGTCTCGTCAGCAACCACGGAATTGGCCGACGGATATGTGTATATTTTTTATTTTTTCTAGTATGTTTTTGTAGTTCTAATAGTTGTTGGACTTCACTGAGTAACTATCCTGAACTTCTATATGCTAATTGTTTTTAACATGTTAATTTGAGGTTTTAAAAAACCCCAAACTTCTACACTTCACTATTTGAACTTCTTATTTATAATTTTTTTTGTTATTTTTGGATTTAAATATTTGTAGACATTGGAACCGGCATTGCGCATATTGACCATTGCGGTAGCGCGAGGCCGAACCGGGGGGAGGGACACCCCTCCCCTCCCCCTGCGAGGCCGAGATAGGAACAAGCCGTAGCACGCGACGATGCGGCGTGCCTCGTCATCGCAGGTGGAGGCGATTCTGTCACATCCGTCACCCCACTATCTATCTTAGGGGTGTGCCTTTGGGATGTGTGCGGTGGGGATGGAAATAGAATAACTGCATTGCACTGTCAACCAAGCGCGCACCAATGCGGTAGCGCGAGGCTGGGCCGGGGGGAGGGCCCGCCCTCCCCTCCTCCTGCGAGGTCGAGACAGGAATGAGCCAGAGCAGGCGATGACGCGACGTGCCGCATCGTCGCATGCGGAGGCGAGTCCGTCATATCCGTGACCCCACTATCTATCTTAGGGGTGTGGCTCTGGGGTGCGTGCGGTGCGGGTGGAAACAGAATAACCGCATTGTGCCTGTCAACCTAGCATGCACCAAAGCGGTAGCGCGAGGCCAAGCCGGGGGGCCTGCGACGAGTGGATGCGAGTCCGCGGGGACCCTTGGTGTGGCCGAGACAGGAACGAGTCGAAGCAGGCGATGACGCGGCGTACCGCGTCGTCGCATGCCGAGGCGAGTCTGTTACATGTGTATATTGTGTGTAGGTGAATTTTCAACTTCTATAAGTTGTGTATTTTAGTTAGATATGGACTTCATATGTTTTTGTATTTGAACTTCTTCTTTTGTTTCTTAGTATTTATTTATTCGTATGCCCTACTTCGCTAATTAGTGTACTTGAACTTATGTTCTTTATTTTTGAACTTTCTTTGTTTGTAAGTACTTATCTTTGTATGTAATTTTTTTCCCTTGGTAGTGAACTTGACCTTCTGTTTGCCATCAATTTTTTGTTTAAGGGATACTAGCAGATTTTTTATTTGATCTTATCTTTTTTAAGTAGAGCATTCAAATGGTGCATTCATTTTTCAGCAAATGCATTTACCATTTTAGTTGTTGGGGGGTAAAACTATAATTACCTCGGAGCTCCAACACCCGCTAAAGAGAGGCATTTACTGCCCATCTCCTCGCGACCACCTGTCAGAAACCTTCCCCCCTGTCGCTCACTCTCTTCTCCCTCTCTGTCGCTCCTCTCCCTTCCTCCAACCTCCCCCGACTTCTCCGCCGCTGTCTCCTGCGCTCGTGAGTGGAGTAACCGGCGCACGCCCCACTCCTATTTCTTCCCCACGCCTCGCTCTCCCTCCCTTAGCCCGCTCTCTTCTCCTCTGAAGCAAAACCGACAACTGTCTGTGCGGTTACAAGGTGCGCGTTGCATCGTGGGGGTGGAAGAACCGTCGCAAATTCGTGCATCGGGTTCGTTTGGAGTGGTACAAATGCTGCCTCCCCCCAATGCTTGCTCTTAGTTTTTGCCAGATCTGCTGAGCTCTCTCTGTTTCTTCTGTGTGCTCTCGCACCCGCCTCCTACCTATTCTTCTGATGGTTGGATGGGAGATTAGGTAGGATTCTTGTGCGTGTGGTGGGTGGATTCCATTCCCCCGTGGTTAATTTTATCTGTGAGATGCTTGTGTGTGTGTGTGTGTGTGCTATTTCACCCTTCAGACTTGTGTGGATTTCATTTCCCCTTTGGTAATTTCACCAGTGAGATGCATGTAAGAAGGGTGTGGTGTGGTGGTTGCTGCTGGATCTGATGTATCTACATCCATTAATGTTATTGATTTCGTAGACTAGATTGTGCCTGTCACATGCTAGTTAGTTTATGAATATTGTTTTTTTGTGCTTGCCTAGATGTGCTACTGTTCATCTTTCATAATTGTTGATGTGTTTTAGTTGTTTCATCCTAGGGTTTCATTTAGTTGCTTTTTGTATTGTTGTATGATTTCTACTTGCTAATTAGATGTAGTTTCTTCCCTGGTTTTCGTAGGTTGATCTAGGGTTTGGACTTCCATTCGTCAAGGAGTGGTGCTTCAAAACCTTCTTTAGGTATGTAGATGTATATGCATCTTGTATTATAAATAGGAGTTTTCTTTGATATGTCTGCCCATATCTTCACTTGGTTGTCTTGTTGGACTGCCCATGTTTAAAAGTGTGAACTTCTAACATAGGTGATGTGTATGCATTTTACTCTAAGTTAGTAGAGTGTTGCTTAATTTTTTTGATGATTTTCCAGTGAACTATGTCACCAAGTGTGTTTGGACATCCTAAATGTTTTATTTTTAGTGTATATTTTTGTATTTTTGTTATCATTTTCATGGTATTGATAAGTAGTTCGATAAGTAGTTTGGTTGTGATAAAGTATTTTTGCTCATGCTTCATCTTTTTTATGTAGTACTTCCTTGGGTCACATAGTTGAACTTCTGGTTTTAATTATTTTTGTTTATAATGAAATTTTGTTGAAATTTTGTTTGTGCATTGTTTTACTGCTTTGTTATGTATTGTTGAACTTCTGGACATTCATCTATATGTTGTACTCCCTCTGGTGTAGATTGTTTTATTTTTAGCATGTAGATTGTAGCTTCTGCATTGGCCTAATGCTTTGTTAGATATGTGAACTACTGGACATTGAACTCAGCTACCTTTTTACTTCCACTTTTTGTAGTTGGTGATGAATTTAATAGTTCTGAAAAAATGCTTGTGATCCAGATGGAGCTTCATAAGTTAATACTGATGCTCCAAGATCTGATGCGGCTAAACCACCTATTATTGCTTTGACTGTAATTGTTGGGGTTTCTTTGAGCCTTGAGAAAAAACTAAGCCTCGAGGATCTTGCTTCTGCAGCTCTTGTGTCGGTGTCAAAACCGGCGGATCTCGGGTAGGGGGTCCCAAGCAGTGCGTCTTAGGATCAATGGTAACAGGAGACAAGGGACACGATGTTTTGACCCAGGTTCGGGCCCTCTCGATGGAGGTAAAACCCTAATCCTGCTTGATTGATATTGATGATATGGGTAGTACAAGAGTTGATCTACCACGAGATCAGAGAGGCTAAACCCTAGAAGCTAGCCTATGGTATGATTGTTGTTGTATATCTCTATCGACTAGCCTAGCCCCAGTTTATATAATGCACCAGAGGCCTAGGATAACCTGAGTCCTAGCCGAATACACGGGTGGAGGAGGAGTCCTTGTCTTGATCGCCAAGTCTTGTTGATTCTTCCTTGTATGCGGCAGCTGTCCGGACTGGCCCATGAGTATACGGCCATGGGGGTCCTCGGCCCAATCCAACTGATTGGGAGACGACGCGTTGAGTACCCCCTAGTCCAGGACACCATCAGTAGCCCCCTGAACCGGTCTTCAAGTTAGGGATGCTCCTCGATACTTCCGAACTGTTCTTCATCTTCGGTTGCCGGTCTTGAAAACTGGTTCAACAAATATTCTCATCTTCTATCTTGAGGATCGCCGAAATGCATTCGACGAGTTTATACGTCGGGTATCCGAGGAGCCCCTTTAAGTTTCCGGCCTTTATCAATGCCTTATTATTTTTATGCCACACCTCGGGTTCGAAGTTGATCCCGGGAGGCAGTGTCCTCTTGTGTCCGAGCTCTAACGCCGGACTGCATTCAAGGTATCTCTTGCAGCCGAGCATCAATGCCGGACTGCTTTCGAGCTCCAACGCCGAAATGTATCCGAACTCCAACGCCGGACTGTGTCCAAGCTCCAACGCCGGACTATATCCAAGATGTCATAGATCATCTTGGTCCAAAAAAGTTGAAGGAGTTTAGCCGAGCTTAATGCCGGAAATGCCCTCTAAGGAGCTAGCCACTTGCATCCGAGCTATATGCCGAACTGCTTCCGAGGTGGTTCAGCACCTCGGTCATGGGCTGATTTTTGGTCAATATTTTTTATTGATGCAATTTATTCTCTGACAAGATATATAGCCAGTAGCCCTCAAGGTGTGTATCGGTCTAAAACCCGAGATGCACCTGAAGGATGACATAAGACCGCTGATCCCAGTAACCGCTGAGACTCAGGTTGATTTGCAAAATCGGCCTGAGGATCAAGTCCTAGCTTGGCAGAATACTTCGGGACACAAAAAGCGGCGTGCTTAGTCCTCGAGACTCAGGTTGGGTGCGGCCGACCAACACGAGGATCAAAATCTCCTTGGAAACTGTGTTGCACTTAAAATTTTCTGCATAGAACAGGCAATGCAGTAGCCCCCGAGACACTAGTCGGGTGGCAACACCAGATCAGGGGATCGATGTGCCCCTTTAATATTTGTAAATAATAAGCCCAAAGCCCAGTAGCCCCCGAGCCTTAATGCGGGCACGGGAGGCCGAATTAAGGATCGATATCCATAGTAAAATCACAATCTATGTGTAATGACTCTATGTATCCAAGTACTTTACGTCATTAATGCTCGGATCCGCATTGTACAAAACTTTGTTGACCGACCATCGGCTTCCACCTCCTCGGCCAATAGCCGAGGAGTGTTTGTCCTACTTTATAAAGCCTTTATGAGGGCAAAGATTTACAACAAACAAGGCAATTTGGCCATACGGTTTTTATAAACAAAGGTACGCGGAGAGACATGTTATATTACTATTTAACAGAAGAAATGTCTTCCAAAGAAAATAGTCCCACTATCGGTTCCTTTCTTTGGGTTGTCATGCTAAGCATGATCATGAAACCTCAGCTCCAATATAAGAGCAAAATATCGAGGATTTAGTTTGGGAGGCCAGTTAATAGCCCCCAGTAGTGTTCGGCGACAGTCAAGGTCAAGCCGGAAACACTTCGGCGAATGTTATGAATGGCCCGTCATTTAATATAGTCATCGGATCGCTGACCAGTTTACACCTATTGTGACAGTCAGTTTTCGGCTTTCTCCACTGAGGTGCTTGACCATGCGAGCTGGAAGCACATTCGCAGTGGTTCTCCCTTTGCACACCTAGCCGAACAAAGCGGAACGTAGGAGGCAAGAGCGGGAGCCGGGCAACCCAACTATTGACCGAAGACACAATTTGAAACTGATGCATATATAGCAATATCCGAGAATGTTTTTGCTGAATCTCTAAAGTTGTCCGGCGTTGCACTGCGAGACTTGTGCTGAAAACACACAAATAGTTTAGAAGTGCCAAAAGCTTGGAAAACCAAAAAACGTCAGTAAAAACATGACGTCCAAACAAGATCAAGTGTTCGGTGCCAATCCAAAAATTGGACTTTTAGAAAAAAAAGTGCTTCTGCCGTGCTTTAACATGACACATCCTATCTCAAGACTTCAAGCGGGTCAGCCTATGGCTTGAGTCTTCCATCCCGAAGGCGGAGTACTTCTCATTAGGCCAGTTTAGAAAACTAAACTCTAGCGGTTTTGAGAGAGAAATTAGGCTCCCCGGCTAGTGACCGCACACTTGTGTAGAAAAAAAGGAGTGATAAATAATAAAAAAAAATTTGCAACGACTAACAAGAAAAACACTTATCATAAAACGGCTTATATAAATTTAAGAGACCCCAAGTGACTTGGGTAAAAGAATGATTGCATGTACCGAAGTACTTATATCATATCTATGTTCAACCGAACTTTAAACGCGTCTTAACCGACCGTCGGCTTCTCCCTCTTCGGTCAAGGACCGAAAAGTGTTATGTACTCCATCTATCGAGAATATCGACGGTGTTTCCAATAACCAGGCAATCAGGCCATAAGGCTGTAACAGACAAAGCGCGCTCAGGGAACTTATGCTATATTACTGCGAAGAGTAAGAAGCATCTTCGAAGAAAATAGTACCCCCACCGATACCTTTCTTCGGTGCTCATTGTTATTATGAGACTTGTGCAATAGATTTTTTGTACTCATGAGTTCCGTTGTGTGCCGACCATGATTGAAAACAATAAGAGCGCTAGCTTTCGGCTTCACCCAGTCTGAGGTCCGGCTCGGGTGACCCGATCGTGACAATCGCAGAGGTGCTCCCTTTACTCCCTAGCCGAACAATCGGAAACATAGGGGTAAGCACAGGAGCCAGGCAACCCAGCTTGCAAATCGCTTAAGTCAATATGGTGCATATTGTGGCGTAATACAAGAACAAGGAACGAAGCCGTACAAGTATAACCATATGCAAGAGGAAAAAGCTTCATGAAGGAAGCTCCCAAGTAATCGGGGTATCTGAATTTGCACGTCACAAACAAAGTTTGGACAAGGAAATTTTTACAAGCAACTTTTTTCCAAAAAAGTATAATGCTTGGCTGAGCCGAACACAAGTTAAAAATTTAAAACTTTGAGCATGAAGACAACTTAGCTGGTTAATGTGTTCGGTATTGATGACGTGGTCCGAGCTTGATGCGGGACAAGGTTCCATCCCCGAGCCGGTCACGAGGTGGCGGAGCAAAGATCTCGGCATTCCGAAGTGGTGACATAGCACGGTCAATGCAGGACGATAGGGTGACGCCGAAGTCCCCGGCATGGGGTAATGAAGTGTTGACGAAGCCCCCCGTCCAGCTGAGGTGACGCCAAAGGATATAGTCCGGCTGGATCATTTTCCTGTGCACAAAAAATAGTGCAAACCGGAGATAATAGTAATAATAATAATAAAAATCGTTGCATAACAAATAATTTATGCAAAGTGAGTAATAAAAGAAAAATGGCCTGGCGCTGAAGTCAATGTCGATGCAGGGGCGGCGGCGTGATGCGGTAAAGGCATGGCAAGGCCTGAATTCACAGGTCGGTTCGAGTTCCGGATGCGGCGTTCACCAGACTATGTACGGAAACTGACCGAACCACCATGCGACCGTCGTTAATGCGGCCACCATTTGATAGACCTGCGTATATATGACGGACAAACTAGAGTAATAGTTCATTGGGAAAAATGAACCCTAACAAGCAAAAAATACTAGGATTAATAGCACCTGGCTTATTTGTTGTAGCAATCCGAAGAAAGGTGATTCCCGAAATTGGGACTCAATCCGCACACCTATCGCCTGATGGGCGATAAAGCAACGGCATGGTGATGCTGGCAAAGGTTGGCTCACCGAGGCAAAGCCCTCAGTCCAGCTAACGTGACGGAGCTGGTCGACCAGCGACGCCGAAGTCTCCAGAGTAGGTTGATGAAGAGATGATGAAGCCCCCGGTCCAGCGATGCAGGTCGTGACGTGGTCGATGCCGGCTTGATGAAGTGACCGTGTGGCGATGCAGGTGTGCCCGCTCCGTGTAATCCGTGGGGCGGCGATGTTGGTGACAATTTATCCTTCGCGATGCCGAACTATTATTTGGCTGGCCGAGATGACGATCCGAAGAAATTGAGCTCGGCTCAACAAAGCGACGACGTGTCTAACGCAGGTCGGCCGCCGTGGAGTGATGTTGTCGGGCTGGTTTGACACCGGCGCGACGGTGAAGTTCGTATTGCAAGAATACTTTTAATACTACTAGGATGTGTTTGAGAATAAAATACAACACCCCATACGAAAACTTCCTTAAAAAAGGATGTCCGAGATCCCGTTCATAAAGAAGATGAATTTGGGTCCGATTCGTTCTCGCGCAGAAAACAGATCCAAAAAGTGATGCACTAATCGGAAGTTTCCCAGAGGTTGGACGGTCGGATCAAGCTGAATTTTGGCAGGTGGTAGATATGGGAATTCTGCAGCAAATCAACGGTTGGATCCTCGAAAGGACATCCGAGCTAGATGCTGGATACCACGCCGTAAACTCGTCCGGATTCTCGTCCAGATTCAACAGGGCTCCGGTATATCGGAGATTGCCGGAGATTCCTCCATCGGAACTCGACGAAATTTTTGCAGGGTTGTTGTAGACTTAATTCTGCAAAATTCCACCAAAGTAATCGTTTAAGTGACACTCGAGGAGGCGGTGGCGGCGGATACAAGTTTGTTGTCCAGAAAAACAGCACGGTCGCCTGAGGGCAATGTTGACGTTGAGCCCCCAAGCTCCATGGATGACTCCTCTATGATCTTGATAGAGATCGGAGTTGGTGTTGATGAAGGCCTTCATCCGAACATGACGATCGGAGGTAGGGCGCAGTCCTCGGTCAAGCCAAGGTGACCAGTCGAGCTGGTGACGAAGAAGCCGGCGTCGCAGTTGACCTGCAGTCGGGCCACTGATCCTTTCGCCGATCACACAGCGGAACTCTCAATGAAAGCACCAATGTCGGTGTCAAAACCGGCGGATCTCGGGTAGGGGGTCCCAAGCAGTGCATCTTAGGATCAATGGTAACAGGAGACAGGGGACACGATGTTTTTACCCAGGTTCGGGCCCTCTAGATGGAGGTAAAACCCTACTCCTGCTTGATTGATATTGATGATATGGGTAGTACAAGAGTTGATCTACCACGAGATTAGAGAGGCTAAACCCTAGAAGCTAGCCTATGGTATGATTGTTGTTATATATCTCTATCGACTAGCCTGGCCCCGGTTTATATAATGCACCAGAGGCCTAGGATAACAAGAGTCCTAGCCGAATACACCGGTGGGGGAGGAGTCCTTGTCTTGATCGCCAAGTCTTGTTGATTCTTCCTTGTATGCGGCAGTTATCCGGACTGGCCCATGAGTATACGGCCATGGGGATCCTCGGCCCAATCCAACTGATTGAGAGACGACGCGTTGAGTACCCCCTAGTCCAGGACACCGTCATCTTGCTTCACCTAGTATGTGCAACTCCTTTTCTTTTTTTATTCTCGAGCCATTTAGTTGGTGCAGCTGGCGAGGAAGCATTTAGTTGGTGAAGCATTTACTTGGTCCTGTAGCTGAAGAAACCCGCGGCGAGGAAGCATTTAGCTGATGAAGTTACTCCTCGGAGGAGCCCACGTGTTTCAAAGGCTGCAGGACCAAGTGTGGGTGAACTTCCTAAAGTGGAAGGCCAAGCCCGCGGTGGTACGACACGTCGTAGTCCTCCTGTGCTTGCCACTACGGCGCCTACACCTTCTCCGCTCGGTGCTGGTGCAGCTGGTAAGGGCAAGAAATGCGGCATTAAGCGCAAGGTTGCACCAGCAAAGGCTAACAAGGTTTGCAAGAAGCATTCTTGTGTTAATCCAGACGACCAGGGTGATGCTGATTTGAACGTTGATGATGAGGATGACGACGATGATGCTGCTGCTGCTGCTGCTGATCAGGTATATATCTCTCGTGTTTACTGTTTTTGAGAACATTGTAGATTTCTTGTTATATTTGTGTATGTAGTACTACCTTGGTGAACATAGCTTCCCTTCTGCTATATATACATGAAGAAATTAGCTGAACTACTTGGTTCATGTGGTATTACTGCCTTTGTGTACATAGGTGAACTTCTCGATATATGCATGAAGAAATTAGCTGTACATAGTTTTAATGCCTTGGTGTACATAGTTGAACTTTTGCTCTGTAAATTTCTAACATTTAGAAAGCATCTTAACTTCTGGTCATACATGGTTGTACTACCTATGTAGACATAGTTGAACTTCTGAAATCCACAGTGCTAACATTTAGAAAGCAGTTTTTTCATCTTTTTTTTAATGGTTGAACTTCTGGTATATACATTTTTTGGTCCATGCTCTATTTGCTTATGCATCTTTTCCAATTTAGCATTAGTGAACTTTTGGTTTAGTTTGTTTATCTCATTGTTCTGCCTTTTTTCCTGTCATTGCATTTTTTGCAGTGTCAGCTTGTGATGCGGCCTGAGCTGAGGAAGAGAGGAGGCAAAGAAGTGGAAGAGGCTGATGAAGGAGGAGATGATGCAAAACGTTTTAACAAGATGGTTCACTGCTCACTGAAGGAGGTCAAGTTGTGCACAAAAATGCTACAACTTAGGCACAAGGAGAGGGTTATCAAGGCCGGTTTTGGTTGTGTGTTTGATTTGAAGGTTTATTCGAACATTTCTTGTCCTTTGATGGGCCACATCTACATGAGGATTGACCCTTGGGTGAGGCGAACAAGGTTTTGCATATTACAAGTGATGTTGTTCACCATCTTTTTGGATTTCCTCAAGGTGATCGTACCCCTCCTAGGCCCTCGGAGGATGGGTTTGATACTGCTGTTATGAGGCTGGAGGATAAACTTGGCTACAAGAGGAGTGATGATATCAAGACAAAGGATCAGCGGAAGATCCTTGGGGAACTTGTGAAGGATGATACGAAGGATGAACTGGCTCTGCAAGTGTTTTACCTGATTCTTTTCATGAAGGTTGTTATTTCTGGTATGTCTACACAAGTGTCTATGGAGGCAGCAATGGCTGAGAATCTTGTCTATGAAGATATGGAAAATATGCACTATTGCCAGTTGCTTATTGATGATATTCAAAGGGTTGTTACTAGGTATCAGCTAGGGACTAGCAGAGGAAAAGTTGTCACAGGTTGTGGCATCGTGCCGCTTCTTATGTATCTGGACTGCCTTATCATTGGCAAGAAGCCTAATCCTGACTTGAGAACTCCTCGCATCAATTTCATGGATCAGGCCAAGCTATGTGAGCTTGTTGTTGCTGACTTGGTTAAGAAGGGTGATGATGACCCAACCAACGGGGTGTTTGGGAAACTTCCTGTGAGTGTTTGTATGCATCATTCTTTCCTGTATAGTTTAACTTGAACTTCCGATACTGTCTTCAATATTTGTTCCATGTTCCTTCATTGTTTTTTGACGTGTTGACTTTTGTTTTGTATGTAGTGGAAGACCTAGGCTGAGGTTGTGTTCTTTAGATGTATCGAACGTCTTGTTCTTACTATGCCTCGTGCCACCGGCCTAGGGAGTGGAGGTGCCCCTAGATTTGAATTCTCCCAGGATGTCAATACTGGTGCTCCCCCTATAGATCCTAGAGGTTCTTCTGGTCGTGTGAGTGCTGCAGGTGATGTTTCTTCTGAGGGTTTGTTTGATGCTGCCATCTTTCCCTTGTTAGGATTGATGGTCTTCTGGAAACTGTTTGTGGGGAGATGGCCCATGTTCTGACAACCCTTGAACGTCTTAGTCGCCTCGATGGTATTCTTACTCCCGGCCATGGTTTTGACGCTGAGTGTTCTAAGGAGGTTTTGTCAACTGAAGCTAGATTTCTTGTTAAGCTTCATCA
Organism: Triticum timopheevii; assembly: GCA_963921465.1. Classification (NCBI taxonomy): domain Eukaryota; kingdom Viridiplantae; phylum Streptophyta; class Magnoliopsida; order Poales; family Poaceae; genus Triticum; species Triticum timopheevii. The sequence continues at coordinate 356,785,487 of OY997264.1, forward strand.
GAGCACTTCCCACCTCCGGATTAGCTTTGGGTTGTTCAAGGAAATGCAGGATGCTCATTGCAAGTATTTTGAAGATGAGGCTAGTGTTGCTATCAGTCAGATTTAGAGGCAAGATTCTGTTCGTTTGGGTTGTGAAGGAGGCCACGAGGAGCATACTGAAGAGGTTTCTTTATGTTGGCTTTGATAGTTCTTTGAATTAATGTTCATTGTTAGCTTTCAGTTATTACTGTTCTTTCTCATTGGTGGCCGTTCTTGATTTCATGTGTTCTGAACTTCTTTTTTGAGTATTAGTGTTTCGTAGTTGACATGCTCTGTTTACAGTATCTGAATTTCTAAGCTTTCCATTACTGTCCCTTTTTCCCTTTGTATGATAGTACTTTGATATCTGACCTTCTATGTTTACTGTCTTTGGACTTCCTCCATGTGTCAGTGGTCATAGATGACCTTCTTTAATTATATAATGTGAACTTGTCCTGATTAGACATTGTGTTCTATATGATTTTTGTAGGCTGTTGATGATGGTGCTAGGGTTGAGGAGGATGTTTTACTTGAAAGTGCATACGTCCCTGTGCATGAGTCTGCTCCTGCAAGTGATCTATTTGTTGATGAGGTTCATGGCAGTTATCCTAAAGTATCATTTTTCTTGTCCATTTGTTTCATTTTTATTTTACTTCTTGTTCATTTTTTCACTATGTGCCCATTTTTATTGACTTTTTGTTGTTGTTGCAGAATGACGATGCTAGTGTTCCTTCAAAGAAGGTTGCAGACAAGGTTGTATCAGGCACTGGCTGCTCCGATTGGCTGGACCCAACTGAACCTCACTCGTCCATCGATGTTGTGGTTTCTGATGCTGAGCAGGGCAAGACAGCTGGAGATATTATTTCAGAGAAATATCCCATCGAGGCTGCTATTGAGACTAGTAGTGCTCCTGCAGGCCCGGAGAAGTCTCCTGCAGCAGAGCAATCAGTTGATGTTGATGCTGGTTCTCCAGCTCTTCGTACTACAGCACAACCAACAGTTTTTGTTGTTTCAGATTCTCCAGTTGCTCCAGCTGCTACTGGTGTGCTTGCCAACGACACTGCAATGTCTACTAGAGATGATGATGAAGAGACTTAAAGCGATAGCTTGGGAAAGGAGAATGATATTTCTAGTGCTGCAACTGGTCTAGGCAAGATTCCATAAAGAGAGGAGCATGCTTCTCTCTTCTTTTCCCATCCCCATCCCTTCTGTTGTTGGTTTTAGTCTTTGATGTCCCTATGTATTGTCTGTGTGGTGCAAGTTGAACAAATGGTTTGTGCTTTGCCGTTTGGTTTCTAAATAAAGTGAAGTGAAGCTGTTTTATGTGGGGGGAGGTTTGTAATGCATGGGTTGTGATGTTTATAATCATGTGGTTTTATCTTTCGGTGTAGCAGGTGAGATGTGTGTGTGTGTTTGTTTGTTGCTCCTGCCGTGATCTATGTGTTTGTATGTTGCTCTTAATTTCTATTCTTTTGTTGAGTAGATAGTGAACTTTCTGCCATCCGAAAGAAGGTTGATGACTTTTATTTCAGTGTAACTAGGCTTAAGAATGATCGCTCTAAGACGTGAGTGCAGCTGGTCAGAATTTATATCCATCTAACTTATGAACTGCCTGTGGTTTTATACCTGAACTTCTTTACTTTCTATTGCTGAACTTCTTTACTTTCTGGTGCTGAACATCTAACTTTTTGTACTGCCTGTTGTTATGTAGTTGAACTTATATGCTTTTCTATGTGATGAACTTCTTGAGTTTCTGATGCTGAACTTCTTTACTTTCTTTTGCTTGTTTTAGATCAAGGATTTTGCTCCAAAACAATGAGTGTGAAGCTACTGTTGAAGATGTCACAACATCTTTTTCTCCTCGTGGAATGCTTCGATCTAATGTACCTGAGGTTGCAATGTATTATCTACGTGCCAAATACCAGGAATCAGAAAAACTCATCCTGCCGTCTTGGGTTTGTGTAAGTCAACTCTATAGTAATTTATTTTGTGTTGTTCCTTACCATAATAGTTAAAACTTGTTGGTCTCATTGTGTTTCATATGTTCCTATTATCTGCATTATATTAGGACAAGATTTTGAGAGGGCAGTTTGATTCCCGTGTGAGGAAGTACTTCTTAGCGACCGGTCTAGATAGCATGGATGCGCATGATTCTGTAAGCAATATTTTTGTTCTTTGTCTCTGTATTTGTTTCCACTGTGATCCTCTCTGTTTATATTGTATATTTTTTGTGCTCCCGATATTAATTTCAGTTTTAATGATTTGTGTGTTTATCTTGCGTCAGGTTGTTTTTCCCACTTTTGACCCACCTAAAATTCCTGCGCACTTGGGTGGTGTTGGTCATTGGGTTTCCATATTTCTTGACCTGAAGAATTCAAGGTTCCAACTTCTCGACTCCTACTATGGACCAAATGATGACTGTGCGGTATGCCTGTTTTGGCGGATGACTGATGACATCAAGAAGCTTCGGACTGATGCCAGCAATGACAGGGAGACAACCTTCAGTCCACTTACTATTGACCATTTCCCTTTGGATTGGATTGATGTCCCCCAACAGACTAACAAGTATGAGTTCCACTTTCTCTCTATCACTTTCTCTTTAATTGTAGTTGTACGTAAGCTGCAACATCTTTTATGCTTTGGCTTTCCTTTATATCAATAATTGCACCAATCGTTCTAAGGAAAGGTCTACCAAGAATAATAGGACATGTAAGATTGCAACCTATGTCAAGAACAATGAAATCTATGGGCACATAATTCCTATTTGCAACAATAAGAACATCATTAATTCTTCCCATAGGTTTCTTAATGGTGGAATCCGCAAGATGCAAATTTAAAGAACAGTCATCAAATTCACGTAAACCTAGCACATCACATAAAGTTTTTGGAATCGTGGAAACACTAGCACCCAAATCACACAAAATATAGCATTCATAATCTTTAATATTAATCTTAATAGTAGGTTCCCACTCATCATAAACTTTTCTAGGGATAGAAACTTCTAGTTCAAGCTTTTCTTCATAAGATTGCATCAAAGCATCAATGATATGTTTAGTAGAAGATTTATATTGATTATAAGCATGAGGAGAATTTAACACGGATTGCAACAAGGAAATACAATCTATCAAAGAACAATTATCATAATTAAATTCCTTGAAATCCAAAATAGTGGGTTCATTTCTATGTATAGTTTTGACCTCTTCAATCCCACTTTTATCAATTTTTGTATCAAGATCTAAAAACTCCAACTCATTGGGACGCCTTTTAACTAAAGTTGACTCATCTCCAGTCCCATCTTTATCAAGATTCATATTAGAAAACAAAGATTTAATAGGAGTCACATCAATCACTTTTAGATCTTCATCATTATTTAATGAAAACTAGAAGAACAGGCTTTCACAAAGCAATCTTTTCTAGCACGCATCCTAGCGGTTCTTTCTTTGCACTCATCAATGGAAATTATCATGGCTTTGAGAGACTCATTGATGTCATGCTTAGGTGGAATAGATCTAAGTTTCAAAGAATCAACATCAAGAGAAATTCTATCCACGTTCCTAGCCAACTCATCAATTTCAAGCATTTTTCTTCAACCAAAGCATTGAAATTATTTTGCGAACTCATAAATTCTTTAACACTATTCTCAAAATCAGAGGGCATATTATTAAAATCTCCATAAGAGTTGTTGTAGGAATTACCATAATTATTAGAGGAATTACTAGGAAACGGCCTAGAATTAAAATTTCCTCTATACGCGTTGTTACCAAAATTGTTCCTACCAACGAAATTCACATCCATAGATTCATTATTATTCTCAATCAAAGTGGACAAAGGCATATAATTAGGATCTGAAGAAACACTTTTATCAGCAAACAATTTCATAAGCTCATCCATCTTTCCACTTAAAACATTAATTTCTTCAATCGCGTGAACTTTTTTACGAGTGGATCTTTCTGTGTGCCATTGAGTATAATTAACCGTAATATTTTCTAGGAGTTTAGTAGCTTATCCTAAAGTGATTTCCATAAAAGTGCCTCCCGCGGCCGAATCTAAAATATTTCTAGAAGCAAAATTCAACCCGGCATAAAATTTTTGTATAATCATCCACAAGTTCAAACCATGTGTAGGGCAATTACGTATCATTAATTTCATCCTCTCCCAAACTTGTGCAACATGCTCATGATCAAGTTGCTTAAAATTCATAATATCGTTCCTAAGAGAGATGATCTTAGCAGGAGGAAAATACTTAGAGATAAAAGCATTTTTGCACTTATTCCATGAATCAATACTATTTTTAGGCAAAGAAGAGAACCAAATTTTAGCATGATCTCTAAGAGAAAACGGAAATAGCTTCATTTTAACAATATCATTATCCACATCTTTCTTCTTTTGCATATCACACAAATCAACGAATTTGTTTAGATGGGTTGCGGCATCTTCACTAGGAAGGCCAGAAAATTGATCTTTCATAACAAGATTCAACAAAGCGGTATTAATTTCACAAGATTCAGCATCGGTAGTAGGAGCAATTAGAGTGCTAATAAAATCATTGTTGTTGGTATTGGAAAAGTCACATGATTTAGTATTATCTTGAGCCGTCATGACAAACAATCGATCCAACACACAAGTACACAAGAAGGAAGCAAAAAAAGACGAACGAAAGAGCGACGAAGAAAAGGCGAAGGTTTTTGAAAATCATTTTAGAAGTGGGGGAGAGGAAAACGAGAGGCAAATGTCAATAATGTAGTGCGAGGGAGAAGAGTTTATGATGGGTACTTGGTATGGCTTGAATTGACGTAGATCTCCCCGACAACGGCGCCAGAAATTGGCAAGTTGGTGGGAGATCAAATCTTGTCTTGACTTGGCGTAGGTCTCCCCGGCAACGGCGCCAGAAATCCTTCTTGCTACCTCTTGAGAATGCGTTGGTTTTCTCTTGAAGAGGAAAGGGTGATGCAGCAAAGTAGCATTATATTTCCCTCAGTTTTGAGAACCAAGGTATCAATCCAGTAGGAGACAACACACAAGTAACCTAGTACCTGCACAAACAATCAAGAGCCTTACAACCAACGCGATAAAGGGGTTGTCAATCCCTTCACGGTCACTCGCAAAAGTGAGATCTAATAAAGATAGTAAAGTAAATATTTTTGGTATTTTTGTTGTATAGATTGGAAAGTAAAGATTGCAAAATAGTAAACGAGATGCGATATAATGGAAAGGAGATGTAATATAATAGGAAAGAGACCCGGGGGACATAGGTTTCACTAGTGGCTTCTCTCAAGATAGCATGTATTACGGTGGGTGAACAAATTACTGCCAAGCAATTGATAGAAAAGTGCATAATTATGAAGACATCTAAGGCAATGATCATGAACATAGGCATCACATCCGTGTCAAGTAGACCGAAACGATTCTGCATCTACTACTATTACTCCACACATCGACCACTATCCAGCATGCATCTAGAGTATTAAGTTCATAAGAACGGAGTAACACATTAAGCAAGATGACATGATGTAGAGGGATAAACTCAAGAAATATGATATAAACCCCATCTTTTTATCCTCGATGGAAACAATAAAATATGTGCCTTGCTGCCCCTAGTGTCATTGGGAAAGGACACCGCAAGATTGAACCCAAAGCTAAGCACTTCTCCCATTGCAAGAAAGATCAATCTAGTAGGCCAAACTAAACCGATAATTCGAAGAGACTTGCAAAGATATTAAATCATGCATATAAGAATTCAGAGAAGAAACAAATAATATTCATAGATAATCTTGTTCATAAATCCACAATTCATCGGATGTCAGCAAACACACCGCAAAAGAGTATTACATCAAATACAGCTCCAAGAACATCGAGGAGAACTTTATATTGAGAATCAAAGAGAGAGAATAAGCCCAACGTGATCGATTCCCCCTCCGACAGATCGCCGAAAAAGGCCCCAAGATGGGATCTCATGGGTACAGAAGGTTTTGGCGGTGGAAAAGTGGTTTCGTGGCTCCCCCTTATGTTTCTAGGGTATAAGAGTATATATAGGCGAAAGAAGTACGTCGGTGGAGCTACGAGGGGCCCACGAGGGTGAGGGGCATGTCCTCCTGCCTCGTGGCTTCCTTGTGGCGTTCCAGACTTCTACTCCAGGTCTTCTGGATTGCTTTCGGTCCAAGAAATATCATCGCGAAGGTTTCATTCTCCTTGGACTCCGTTTGGTATTCCTTTTCTGCAAAACTCTAAAACAGGCAAAAAAACAGAAATTGGCACTGGGCCTCCGGTTAATAGGTTAGTCCCAAAAATAATACAAAATAGCATATTAAATCCCATTAAACATCCAAAACAGATAATATAATAGCATGGAACAATCAAAAATTATAGATACGTTGGAGACGTATCAAACATCAAGTTCTATTCAAGGGCTGCACAACCACTGAGTTACTCCTTAATTCAAACATGTAAGTCGGGCCTCACATGACCAAATCGTTGTTTTAACTTTGAAAAGTTCAAGGTCTTTAAAAGATTAACTATCAAGAGTACATCGAGTCATACCAGGATTACCTGGTCGGAGTGGCAGGCATACAAAGGCAGGATAACCCGGATTTTTGGTGAATACACCTCGCGTCCAAGCCTATTACGAGGGACAACAAAGATTTTGTTCAATTAACAAAATCCCCCCAAGTAATATTGTGATCCAGGCATAGAAGCCGGACCAGAAGAGTAGTCAGAGCTATGCTCAATGAGCAGGAAGCCCCCAAGTATTTGTAATCAAGGCGTACAAGCCGGATCAAAAGGGTCATAGCTATGCTCAATGAGCAGGAAGCCCCCAAGTGACCTTATGAAGTAAATAAAGACTCAGATTCTTAGAAATGAAATGACAGAGGCCATGAATCATCAGGGATGCCGACTTTATTATACTAATCATAATATATACATTGATAAAAGTATGTACATCACAAGAGCCAGTGGCTTAGGTGTAATAAGGCCGATGATGAGCAATATTCCACGGCCGGTGGGTCTCCTCCTCCGACGTGCGTGAGTCCTTGTGGTCTTGAACATCGATAAGGTAGTATGACCCGTTGTTCAGATTTTTGCTGACCACAAAAGGCCCTTCCCAAGGTGGGGTTAACTTGTGCATGTCAGTTTGATCTTGGATGAGCCGGAGCACCAAATCTCCTACTTGAAAGGTTCTGGTTTTAACCCCGCGGCTGTGATAATGACGCAGATATTGCTGGTAAATCGCTGAACGAGCTTCCGCAAGGTCACACTCTTCATCCAACAGGTCAATAGCATCCTGACGTGCTTTCTCATTATCAACTTCAACATAATCCGCCATGCGGGGCGAGTCGTGACGTATGTCACTAGGGAGAATCGCCTCTGCTCCATAAACCATGAAGAAAGGCGTGCAACCCGTAGATTTGTTGGGAGTGGTATTGATACTCCAAAGCACTGAGGGCAACTCTTCCACCCAACAACCCGGCATCCTCTGCAAAGGGACCATAAGCCGGGGCTTGATACCTCTTAAGATTTCTTGATTAGCTCGTTTAGCTTGACCATTAGACTGGGGTGAGCCACTGATGACACATCAAGCCGGATATGTTCCTGTTGATAAAATTCTTTCATTTCCCCCTTAGACAAATTAGTACCATTATCAGTAATGATACTATGAGGATATCCAAAATGAAAGATCACCCTTTTGATGAATTGAATTGTCATGGCTGCATCACATTTGCAGATCGGTTCAGCTTCAACCCACTTTGTAAACTTGTCAATAGCTACCAGGAGATGAGTCTTTTTATCCTTAGACCTTTTAAAAGGCCCAACCATATCCAGCCACCAAACTGCAAACGGCCAAGTAATTGGAATCATCCTCAATTCTTGAGCCGGCACATTAGCTCATCTTGAAAATTTCTAACATCCATCACACTTACTGACCAGATCCTCTGCATCAGCATGAGCCGTCAGCCAATAAAACCCATGACAAAAAGCTTTAGCAACGAGATATTTAGAGCCGGCGTGATGACCGCAATCTCCTTCATGAATCTCCCTTAAAATTTCACATCCCTCCTCAGGAGAAATACATCATTGAAACACACATGTAACACTGCATCTATGAAGCTCACATTGACAATAGTCATTGACTTAGAAGTCCGGGTTATTTGCCTGGCCAAGGTTTCATCCTCAGGTAACTCGCCCTGGGTCATATACACCAAATATGGAATGGTCCAATCAGGGATAACATGGAGAGCCGCCACCAACTGTGCCCCGGGTCAGGAACTGCCAAGTCCTCCTCTATAGGCGACTTTACTGATGAGTTATGCAAAACATCAAGGAAAACATTCGAGGGGGCTTACACTGAGACCCCAGCCGGCTTAAAGCATCAGCAACCTCATTTTTCCTACGATCAACATGCTCCACTTGATAACCTTTGAAATGACCAGCAATAGCATCAACCTCTCGACGATAAGCCGCCATGAGTGGATCCTGTCAGATTTCGGGTTCCAGCAAAACCCTTGAGGTTCGAACACTGGGGTGCGCACGAAGATTTCCCCCTACTGAATCTCGCTCTCAGCCTCGCCGCGATCGCTAAGCTTAGCTTGATGAACTCACAACACAAGAGACACAAGATTTATACAGGTTCAGGCCACCGCTGTGGTGTAATACCCTACTCATGTGTGGTGGTGGTGGATTGCCTCTTGGGCTGATGATGAACCGTACAAGGGAAGAACAACCTCGTGAGGAGAGGTGTTCTTGAGCTGGTGTGGTGTTCTGCTTGGCAAGTATTTGATTTGTCGATTAGTTGCCCCTTCTACTGTGGTGGCTAGCCCTATTTATAGAGGCCCTGGTCCTCTCCCCAAATATTGAGCGGGAAGGGATCCAACAACGGCCAAATTGAAAGGGGACAGCTAGTACAAGCTATCCTGACTAAAGGTGGTCTTCGCCTGTCAAAGGCGCTCGTGATGACGCCATCTTGGGCTCCATGGTGACCTCCGTCCTGCCGTCCTCCTAGTCTTGGTCTTGTTGCACCGATATGGAAACCTTTGCCTGATGCCTAGGTACTCTGCGCCTGCGCTTGCCCCCTTAGCACCAAAGAGGAAACGAGGACAGTGCGCGGGCTGGCGCTCGCCTCGCCTTGGTCATCATGGCTTGCATCACGAGAACCTCGCGAGGTACCCCCTTGCCTTGATCTCTCCGCCTCCTCACGAGCTCGCTTGGTGAGGCCGCTCCTAAGGAGGCCTTGCGTCGTCCGCCCCACGAGGCTTGGCCCCTCGCGAGGGTCTTGAGTGTTGGTTGATGAAGACGGGCCGTACTAGGCCACTGGGAGCCACGCCGCGGGCCACAGGCAGGCAAGTCTAGGGACCCCCGTTTCCAGAACACCGACAGCAGCCCCCGGGCCCAAGGCGTGCTCGAACTTGGCTTAGCGGCGAAGCCAAAGGGCAAGTGCGAAGCGCCGCGGGCCCCAACAGCCTGCGGCCTTGGTCGACGCGTGGCGACTGATTGGACGTGGGCATCTCCGCTTCCCCACGCTGCCTCAATATCCGCCTGGCTAGGCGGCCACGGTGCCCTACACAATTTATTTCCCCTTCGCAGGCGGCGTGCTTCCTATTCTCCTTTCTTCCACGTGTTGGGGAACGTAGTAATTTCAAAAAAAATCCTACGCACACGCAAGATCATGGTGATGCATAGCAACGAGAGGGGAGAGTGTGTCCACGTACCCTCGTAGACCGAAAGCGGAAGCGTTAGCACAACGCGGTTGATGTAGTCGTACGTCTTCACGGCCCAACCGATCAAGCACGGAAACTATGGCACCTCCAAGTTCCTGCACACGTTCAACTCGATGACATTCCCCGTACTCCAATCCAGCAGAATGTCGGGGAAGAGTTCCGTCAGCACGACGGCGTGGTGACGGTCTTGATGTTCTACCGTCGCAGGGCTTCGCCTAAGCACCGCTACAATATTATCGAGGAGAACTATGGTGGAGGGGGGCACGACACACGGCTAAGAGATCAAAAGATCAATTGTTGTGTCTATGGGGTGCCCTCCTCCCCGTATATAAAGGAGTGGAGGAGGGGGCCGACCAAGGGGGGTGGCGTGCCCTAGGGGGGGAATCCAACTCCCACCGGGAGTAGAACTCCCCCCTTTCCTATTAGGAGAAGGAGAGGGAAGGAAGAGGAAGGAAGGAGGAAGGAAAGGGGGGCCGACCCCCCTCCCAATTCGGATTGGGCTTGGGGGGGCGCGCCCCCTCCCTTGCTCCTTGCCCCTCCTTTCCACTAAGGCCCAATAAGGCCCATATACCTCCCGGGGGGTTCCGATAACCTCCCGGAGCTCCGGTATTGTCCCAATCTCATCCGGAACCTTTCCGGTGTCCAAATATAGTCGTCCAATATATCGATCTTTATGTCTCGACCATTTCGAGACTCCTCGTCAAGTCCGTGATCACATCCGAGACTCCGAACAACCTTCGGTACATCAAAACTCATAAACTCATAATAAAACTATCAACGAAACCTTAAGCGTGCGGACCCTGCGGGTTCGAGAACTATGTAGACATGACCGAAACACGTTTCCGGTCAATAAACAATAGTGGAACCTGGATGCTCATATTGGCTCCTACATATTCTATGAAGATCTTTATCGGTCAAACCGCATAACAACATACGTTGTTCCCTTTGTCATCGGTATGTTTCTTGCCCGAGATTCGATCATCGGTATCTCAATACCTAGTTCAATCTCGTTATTGGCAAGTCTCTTTACTCGTTATGTAATGCATCATTCCGTAACTAACTCGTTAGTTACATTGCTTGCAAGGCTTATAGTCATGTGCATTACCGAGAGGGCCCAGAGATACCTCTCCGACAATCGGAGTGACAAAACCTAATCTCGAAATACGCCAACTCAACATGTACCTTTGGAGACAACTGTAGAGCTCCTTTATAATCACCCAGTTATGTTGTGACGTTTGGTAGCACACAAAGTGTTCCTCCGGTAAACGGGAGTTGCATAATCTCATAGTTGTAGGAACATGTATAAGTCATGAAGAAAGCAATAGCAACATACTAAACGATCAAGTGCTAAGCTAACGGAATGGGTCAAGTCAATCAAATCATTCTCTTAATGATGTGATCCCGTTAATCAAATGACAACTTATGTCTATGGTTAGGAAACTTAACCATCTTCATGAGCTAGTCAAGTAGAGGCATACTAGTGACACTCTGTTTGTCTATGTATTCACACATGTATTATGTTTCTGGTTAATACAATTCTAGCATGAATAATAAACATTTATCATGATATAAGGAAATAAATAATAACTTTATTATTGCCTCTAGGGCATATTTCCTTTAGTCTCCCACTTGCACTAGAGTCAATAATCTAGTTCACATCACCATGTGATTTAACACCAATATTCACATCTGTATGTGATTAATACCCAAAGTTCACATCGTCATGTGATCAACATCCAAAGGGTTTACTAGAGTCAATAATCTAGTTCACATTGCTATGTGATTAACACCCTAAGAGTACTAAGGTATGATCATGTTTTCCTCATGAGAGAAGTTTAGTCAACGGGTCTGTCACATTTAGAGCCGTATGTATTTTGCAAATATTCTATGTCTACAATGCTCTGCACGAAGCTACTCTAGCTAATTGCTCCCACTTTCAATATGTATCCAGATTGAGACTTAGAGTCATCTGGGTTGGTGTAAAAGCTTGCACCGATGTAACTCTTTACGACGGGCTCTTTTATCACCTCCATAATCGAGAAATATTTCCTTAGTCCTCACTAAGGATATTCTTGACCAATGTCCAGTGATCTACTCCTAGATCACTATTGTACTCCCTTGCCAAATTCAGAGCAAGGTATACAATAGGTCTAGTACATAGCATAACATACTTTATAGAACCTATGACTGAGGCATAGGGAATGACTTTCATTCTCTTTTCTATTTTCTGCCGTGGTCGGGATTTGAGTCTTACTCAATTTCACACCTTTGCAACACAGGCAAGAACTCTTTCTTTGACTGTTCCATTTTGAACCATTTCAAAATCTTGACAAGGTATGTACTTATTGAAAAACTTATCAAGCGTCTTGATGTATCTCAATAGATCTTGATGCTCAATATGTAAGTAGCTTTACCGAGGTCTTTCTTTTAAAGAACTCCTTTCAAATACTCCTTTATGCTTTCCAGAAAAATTCTACATCATTTCTGATCAGCACTATGTTACTCACATATATTTATCAGAAAGGCGGTAGTGCTCCCACTCACTTTATTGTAAATACAGGCTTCACCGCAAGTCTGTATAAAACTATATGCTTTGATCAACTTATCAAAGCGTATATTCCAACTCTGAGATGCTTGCACTAGTCCATAGATGGGTCGCTAGAGCTTGCACATTTTGTTAGTACCTTTAGGATTGACAAAACCTTCTGGTTGCATCATATACAACTTTTCTTTAAGAAAACCATCAAGGAATGTAGTTTTGACATCCATTTGACAGATTGCATAAAATGTGGCAATTGCTAACATGATTCAGACAGACTTAAGCATCACTACAGTTGAGAAAATCTCATTGTAGTCAACACCTTGAACTTGTCGAAAACCTTTTTGCGACAAGTTGAGCTTTGTAGATAGTAACACTACTATCAGCGTCTGTCTTCCTCTTGAAGATCCATTTATACAATATGGCTTGCGGATCATCAGGCAACTCCACCAAAGTCCACATTTTGTTCTCATACATGGATCCCATCTCAGATTTCATGGCCTCAAGCCATTTCACGGAATCTGGGCTCATCATCGCTTCCTCATAGTTCGTAGGTTCATCATGGTCTAGTAACATGACTTCTAGAACAGGATTACCGTACCACTCTGGTGCGGACTGTACTTTGGAAGACCTACGAGGTTCTGTAGTAACTTAATCTAAAGTTTCATGATAATCATCATTAATTTCCTCACTAATTGGTGTAGGAATCACTGGAACTTATTTCTGTGATGAACTACTTTCCAATTTGTGAGAAGGTACAATTACCTTATCAAGTTCTACTTTCCTACCACTCACTTTTTTCAAGAGAAACTCCTTCTCTAGAAAGGATCCATTTTAAGCAATGAATGTTTTGCTTTCGCATCTGTGATAGAAGGTGTACCCAATAGTTTCCTTTGGGTATTCTATGAAGACGCACTTCTCCGATTTGGGTTCGAGCTTATCAGGTTGAAACCTTTTTCACATAAGCATCGCAACTCCAAACTTTAAGAAATGACAGCTTAGGTTTACTGCTAAACCACAGTTCATACGGTGTCGTCTCAACGGATTTAGATGGTGCCCTATTTAAAGTGAATGCAGCTATCTCTAATGCATAACCCCAAAACGATAGTGGTAAATCGGTAAGATACATCATAGATCGCACCATATCCAAGAAAGTACGGTCACGATGTTCGGAAACACCATTACGCTATGGTGTTCCATGTGGCGTGAACTGTGAAACTATTCCACATTGTTTAAAATGAAGGCCAAACTCGTAACCCAAATATTCTTCTCTACGATCAGATTGTAGAAACTTTATTTTCTTGTTACGATGATTCTCCACTTCACTATGAAATTCTTTGAAATTTTCAAATGTTTCAGACTTGTGCTTCATTAAGTAGATATACGCATATCTGCTCAAATCATCTGTGAAGGTCAGAAAATAACGATACCCGCCACGAGCATCAACACTCATTGGACTGCATACATCAGTATGTATTAGTTCCAACAAGTTAGTAGCTCGTTCCATTGTTCCGGAGAAAGGAGTTTTAGTCATCTTGCCAAAAAGGCACGGTTCGCAAGCATCAAATGATCCATAACCAAGTGATTCCGAAAATCCATCTTTATGGAGTTTCTTCATGCACTTTACACCGATATGACCCAAACGGCAGTGCCACAAATAAGCTGCACTATCATTATTAACTTTGCATCTTTTGGCATCAACATTATGAATATGTGTATCACTATGATCAAGAATCAATAAACCATCACCATTGGGTGTATTACCATAGAAGATTTTATTCATGTAAATAGAATAACAATTTATTCTCTATCTTAGATGAATAATAGTATCGCAATAAACATGATCTTATCATATTTATGCTCAACACAAACACCAAATAACATTTATTTAGGTTTAACACTAATCTCGAAAATATAGGGAGTGTGTGATGATGATCATATCAATCTTGGAACTTCTTCCAACACTCATCGTCACTACCCCCTCAACTAGTCTCTGTTTATTCTGTAACTCCTGTTTCGAGTTACTAATCTCAACAACCGAACAAGTATCAAATACTCAGGGGTTAGTATAAACACTAGTAAGGCACACATCAATAACCTGTATATCAAATATACCCTTGTTCAATTTGCCATCCTTCTTATCCACCAAATATTCAGGGCATTTCCGCTTCCAGTGACCATTTCCTTTGAAGTGTAAGCACTCAGTTTCAGGCTTTGGTCCAACTTTGGGCTTCTTCGCAGGAGTGACAACTTGCTTGTCATTCTACTTGAAGTTCCCTTTCTTTCCCTTTGCCCTTCTCTTCAAACTAGTGGTCTTGTCGATCATCAACACTTGATGCTCTTTCTTGATTTCTACCTTCGTCGATTTCAACATCACGAAGAGCTCGGGAATCGTTTTCGTCATCCCTTGCATACTATAGTTCATCACGAAGTTCTAGTAACTTGGTGATGGTGACTAGAGAACTCTGGCAATCACTATCTTATCTGGAAGATTAAATCCCACTTGATTCAAGCGATTGTAGTACCCAGACAATCTGAGCACATGCTCACTAGTTGAGCGATTCTCCTCATCTTTTAGCTATAGAACTTGTTGGAGACTTCATATCTCTCAACTCGGGTATTTGCTTGAAATATTAACTTCAATTCCTGGAACATCTCATATGGTCCATGACGTTCAAAATGTCTTTGAAGTCCCTATCCTAAGCCGTTAAGCATGGTGCACTAAACTATCAAGTAGTCATCATATTGAGCTAGCCAAACGCTCAAAACGTCTGTATCTGCTCCTGCAATAGGTCTTTCACCTAGCAGTGCATTAAGGACATAATTCTTCTGTGCAGCAAGGAGTATAAACCTCAGATCATAGATCCAATCCGCATCATTGCTACTAACATCTTTCAACACAATTTTCTCTAGGAACATGTCAAAATAAACATATGAAAGCAACAACGCGAGCTATTGATCTACAACATAATTTGCAAAATACTACCAGGACTAAGTTCATGATAAATTTAAGTTCAATTAATCATATTACTTAAGAACTCCCACTTAGATTAACATCCCTCTAATCATGTAAGTGATCACGTGATCCAAATCAACTAAACCATAACCGATCATCACGTGAAATGGAGTAGTTTTCAATGGTGAACATCACTATGTTGATCATATCTACTATATGATTCACGCTCGACCTTTCGGTCTCAGTGTTCCGAGGCCATATCTGCATATGCTAGGCTCGTCAAGTTTAACCTGAGTATTCTGCGTGTTCAAAAACTGGCTTGCACCCGTTGTAGATGGACGTAGAGCTTATCACACCCGATCATCACGTGGTGTCTGGGCACGACGAACTTTGGCAACGGTGCATACTCAGGGAGAACACATTTATCTTGAAATTTAGTGAGAGATCATCTTATAATGATACCGTCAAACAAAGGAAGATAAGATGCATAAAGGATAAACATCACATGCAATCAATATAAGTGATATGATATGGTCATCATCATCTTGTGCTTGTGATCTCCATCTCCGAAGCACCGTCATGATCACCATCGTCATCGGCGCGACACCTTGATCTCCATCGTAGTATCGTTGTAGTCTTGCCAACTATTGCGTCTACGTCTATCACTACTGCTTAGTGATAAAGTAAAGCAATTACAGGGCGATTGCATTGCATACAATAAAGCGAACACCATATGGCTCCTGCCAGTTGCCGATAACTCGGTTACAAAACATGATCATCTCATACAATAAAATATAGCATCACGTCTTGACCATATCACATCACAACATGCCCTGCAAAAACAAGTTAGACGTCCTCTACTTTGTTGTTGCAAGTTTTATGTG
Organism: Triticum timopheevii; assembly: GCA_963921465.1. Taxonomy (NCBI): domain Eukaryota; kingdom Viridiplantae; phylum Streptophyta; class Magnoliopsida; order Poales; family Poaceae; genus Triticum; species Triticum timopheevii. The sequence continues at coordinate 356,801,594 of OY997264.1, forward strand.
GCTGCTACGGGCTGAGCAAGAACCGTTCTTACCTACGCATTAAAACCACAACGACAGTTTGTCAAGTTAGTGTTGTTTTAACCTTCTCAAGGACCAGGCGTAGCCACACTCGGTTCAACTAAAGTTGGAGAAACTAACACCCGCCAGCCACCTGTGTGCAAAGCACGTCGGTAGAACCAGTCTCGCGTAAGCGTACGCGTAATGTCGGTCCGGGCCGCTTCATCCAACAATACCGCCGAACCAATGTATGACATGCTGGTAAGCAGTATGACTTGTATCGCCCACAACTCACTTGTGTTCTACTCGTGCATATAACATCAACGCATAAAACCTGGCTCTGATACCACTATTGGGGAACGTAGTAATTTCAAAAAAATTCCTACGCACACGCAAGATCATGGTGATGCATAGCAGCAAGAGGGGAGAGTGTGTCCACGTACCCTTGTAGACCAAAAGAGGAAGTGTTAGCACAACGCGGTTGATGTAGTCGTATGTCTTCACGGCCTGACTGATCAAGCACCGAAACTATGGAACCTCTGAGTTCTTGCACACGTTCAGCTCGATGACGTTCCCCGTACTCTGATCCAGCAGAATGTCGGGGAAGAGTTCCGTCAGCACGACGGCGTGGTGACGGTCTTGATGTTCTACCGTCGCAGGGCTTCGCCTAAGCACCGCTACGATATTATCGAGGAGAACTATGGTGGAGGGGGGCACCGCACATGGCTAAGAGATCAACAGATCAATTGTTGCGTCTATGGGGTGCCCCCTCCCCGTATATAAAGGAGTGGAGGAGGGGGCGGCCAAGGGGGGTGGCGCGCCCTAGGGGGGAGTCCAACTCCCACCGGGAGTAGGACTCCCCCCTTTCATATTAGGAGAAGGAGAGGGAAGGAAGAGGAAGGAGGGAGGAAGGAAAGGGGGGCCGGCCCCCCTCCCAATTCGGATTGGGCTTGGGGGGCGCTCCCTCCCTTGCTCATTTCCCCTCCTTTCCACTAAGGCCCAATAAGGCCTATATACCTCCCGGGGGGTTCCGATAACCTCCCGGAGCTCCGGTATTGTCCCAATCTCATCCGGAACCTTTCCGATGTCCAAATATAGTCGTCCAATATATCGATCTTTATGTCTCGACCATTTCGAGACTCCTCGTCAAGTTCGTGATCACATCCGGGACTCCGAACAACCTTCGGTACATCAAAACTCGCAAACTCATAAAAAAACAATCAACAAAACCTTAAGCGTGCTGACCCTACGGGTTCGAGAACTATGTAGACATGACCGAAAAACGTTTCCGGTCAATAACCAATAGCGGAACCTGGATGCTCATATTGGCTCCTACATATTCTACGAAGATCTTTATCGGTCAAACCGCATAGCAACATTTGTTGTTCCCTTTGTCATCGGTATGTTACTTTCCCGAGATTCGATCGTCGGTATCTCAATACCTAGTTCAATCTCATTACCGGCAAGTCTCTTTACTCGTTATGTAATGCATCATTCCATAACTAACTCATTAGTTACATTGCTTGCAAGGCTTATAGTGATGTGCATTACCGAGAGGGCCCAGAGATACATCTCCGACAATCGGAGTGACAAAACCTAATCTTGAAATACGCCAACTCAACATGTACCTTTGGAGACACCCGTAGAGCTCCTTTATAATCACCCAGTTACATTGTGACATTTGGCAGCACACAAAGTGTTCCTCTGGTAAATGGGGGTTGCATAATCTCATAGTTGTAGGAACATGTATAAGTCATGAAGAAAGCAATAGCAACATACTATACGATCAAGTGCTAAGCTAACGAAATGGGTCAAGTCAATCACATCATTCTCCTAATGATGTGATCCCATTAATCAAATGACAACTCATGTCTATGGTTAGGAAACTTAACCATCTTTGATTCATGAGCTAGTCAAGTAGAGGCATACTAGTGACACTCTATTTGTCTATGTATTCACACATGTATTATGTTTCCGGTTAATACAATTCTAGCATGAATAATAAACATTTATCATGATATAAGGTAATAAATAATAACTTTTTTATTGCCTCTAGGGCATATTTCCTTCACCTCGAGCCCCTGCTTCGGCTCCCAATCTGACTTGAGCCCTGCTCCCTCCCTTGCCATGGAACCGACTAGCATGGAGAAGGGGAAGAAGCCTCTGTCCTCATCCAGCCCACCCCCGACAATCGAGCCCGCCGTCGGCCGATCGCTGGTGCTCAACCTGGAGGCCATGGGCAAGGTCTGTCTTGCGCTCGCTTCCAGCTTCAGTGAGTGGGGAGGGATGGTGGCTTGGCCTCCTTGACAGGACAGTCACTGAGGTTTGGTTCTTCGTCGACGCCTTGTGGGCTGGCCTGGTTCCCCCTTTCTCCGCCTTCTTCAACGCGGTGCTTTCCCATTATTAGATTCACATGCTGCATCTTGATCCCCAATCCATTGCCCTTCTCGCCGTCTTCGCCTTTGTTTGCGAAGCCATGGTGGGCATTGCTCCTTCTGTCGCCCTCTTGCCCCATTTCTTCTCGCTGCATCTGACTGACCCCTCGCAATGCTCGGGGTGCCTGAGCTTCCAGGCTGTGGCAGAGACGGCCGCCTCAGGGATCGATTTTGATCTCCCATCGTCCACGAGCGGGTTTCGGATGCGGTGGATCTACGTGGATGTTGGGGTGCTCAGCCCCATACTCTCGCCTCCGTCGTCGCCCGCCGACCCCAACTCCGACTGGGGCCACGAGAGGCTTGCGACCGGGTGGTGAAGGAGTTCCCCCGGCGTCACATTGCCCCTATCCAGTGCCATTCCCGGCCGATGTGGGCCCTGACCGGTGACCAGGATCACATGAGGCTTCAGGAGTCGGGGCTCTCGCCCGAAGCGCGGAGTACGGTGCTTGAAGTCTTGAGTGGCAACCCCTCGCCAGGCAATATGCCGCAAGAGGGTTGCCTCTTATATCTCTACTCGAACGGGGTTGAGTTTTCGGGATAGATGCCTTCCCTTTGATGAATGGGGGTTGCGTCCGGTTGGCCTTGTGGGCCTCGCGAGAATCCTGTCGCCGTGGCTTCCCTCCTTGCCGCGAGCACCGATCTTTCCCCAAGAGTGGATGTAGGGAGGCAAGCATCGCTCGAGGCCGGAGGCACGGGTGTCGAGGTGCCGATGCCGCTTGAGGTTCCCAAGGCGACATCCTCCAGAACCCGTGATGCTCGCCCTGGGGCGGTCGTTGAGGGGGAGATGTAGTCAGCGGCTCCCGAGGCCGGAGCTCCTGAGACCCCGGCAAGCCAGCATGAGGCGGAGCCTAATTGCTCTTCCCAGCTTGGCGCTCCTGAGGTCAACCGCTTGGGTGCCTCTCCGGCCGCGCGCCGCGCTGGCCCCCACGTCCAACGCCTGGGCCAGTTCCGCGTGGACTTCGCCGCGCTCCGCAAGAGGAAGGAGTCTTCGAGCTGCAGTGGTGGCACCATCCGGCCGGTGAAACATAGAAAGTAATCGCCATAGATGAGTAAGTACCTTATCCTTGTGATTCCCCAATCACTGTTCCCTTCCTGACTGTGGCTCTTCAGGACTCCTTCTGCCAAGTCCACAGAATCTCCTGAGAAGCAAACCCCTTTGGCCTTGCCTTCGTCGCTAGCCTTGAGCGTCCCAAGCCTGCACACCGCCCCTGGCGCGGGGTTAGCAGGAGAAGCAAGCCTGCCTGCAAGGCGCCTTGAGCCTGTGCCCTTGCCGCCTTGCCTTCGCAACCTTTCCTGGTGCGCAGCCAGCCTACCCAGGGCTCCTCCTCTAGTCGTGGACGGCAGCTGGTTGGTGTCGATCCTAGGATCCTCTTCAAGTGGCGAGCCTGCACTAGTACGGGTCCCTTGCGAGGCCTGGCCAGCGATCGTGGGGGCGCCAGCCCCCTGCCGAGAGGGGGCGAACCGCTTCGGACCCTGTCGACGGCGCCAATGATGGGGGACGACATCAACAGCGTGATCAAGCTTGCGCGCGAACGAAGCATCGTCTGCCACGAGTTCTTCCAAAAAGCGATGGACGCGATGGGCCAGCTTGGTGGAGAGCTTGTGGACGTAGATGCGCGCCTTGAAGCCGAGGGCCTACGGCTGATCGAGGAGCGACATAAGCTGAGGGTGGCCATCAACCTCGCGCGCCACCAGCGCAAGCTTAACAACGCAAAGGCCGAGGTGTCCCTCGCGACCTTGTGAGAGGCCTTCTCCCGATCTTTGGAGGATGCCCGGGAAGCAGATCGTCATCGCGAGATTGCAGAGAAGTGCGTGTGGGAGCTTCAAGCCTGGAGCACCTCCTTGGAGCAGCAAGTGGAGTTGTGCCAAGCCGCCCTTGCTTTGCTGAGGGGGACGCCTGTCGAGGAGGATGAGCTCCGGAAGCATGAGGAAGCGCTGACGCTGGAGGCCGTCGAGCGTAGTCTTGATCTTGAGCGGTTGGAAATGAGGGAGCGCCAGGTTGCCCAAGAGGAGGATGCCGTTGGCGCGCGCGAGGCCTGGGTCCAGGAGGAAGTCGACCACCGCGTGGCCGAGGCTCGTGCGGATCTTGCGAGCAGGCATGACTTGAAGTTGAAGTTGCTTGAAGCCGAGGTTGCAGGCAGGACTGCCGCCCTTAGGTCCAGGCCGACCGAAGCGGAACGGCGCGCGGAGGCCGCCACAGCCGCCCTGGTCTCGGCGCAGGCCGAGTTGACCTCCGCTCGTGCCGAGCTGCTTCCTCTTCAGCAGCGGGTTGTCGACGCCGAGTCCATCACGCAGCAGAACAGAGAGGAAGCGCTTCAACGGCGGACGTTGGAGCACGTGCACGGCCCCATGCTCGAGGACCTTAGGAACAGGGCCAACGCAGCCCTGGGCAACATCTGTAATGACAACGCCCCGCATCCCCACACGACCAACTATGCCAGTTATCTCCGCTTCTTGACTAACGTGGTGACGCGCCTAGAGAACCGCTCCGAGAGAGCTCACCAGCTTGTTGAGGACAGGAGCCACAGCCTGCTCGGGCGCGCATTTTCCCGCGTCTTCAGCCATCTTCAGAACACCAATCCCGACTTTGACATTGACTCTGCCATCGCCCCGGTGCCCGAGGCCATCCGGGGTGACCTGGCGCGGTGGGTGGAGGACAACGTGGATGCGCTTGTTAGGGCCTTTGCTTCCGACAACGACGGGGTGGTAGTCGCGGTGGATGGAGGCGACGGGGTCGATGATGGTGACAGCGGCGCCGGTGATGGTGATGGCGAAGCCAGTGACAGCGACAGTGATGCCAGCGATGCATCTGGAGGCGACCAGGGGACATGGTGACCGATATGTCTGACTGATCCCGTGTTTCTCTATTGTTTATCCTGCATACAGAAGCTCGGGCGCGGCCCCAAAGGTTGTAAGAGCATTTTGTGAGGGGATGCCCCTCGTGTAAAAAGATTACCATTTTTATGCTTTCAGGGCCAAGCTGAATTTATGCTTCTATGAGCCTACGGGCTCTGCGGAGAGCTTGCTGTTGTAATTTACCTTTAGCCGGGACAAGTCCTGAACCGGCTCGTGAGGTCGTCAGTTCCCGAGGATCCCCTGAGTGACCTGCCAACCCGGTCGAGAGGGCCTCACGAGAGCAAGTGACAGCCATAATATGGCACGCGCACAGTGTATGTGCACTTCGCCCAGCCCCGCCCGCGAGGGGCTCGCGAGGGGGAGGCAGCCGATGCGAACTCCAAATTAAGGCAAGAAACCAGAACGCAAGAAATCACACGAACAAGAAAAGACACCCTCCCCGCACACACAAATGAAAATTCAACTTCAACTTAAATCCGAAGTAAGGAAGCACGACCACAGAAAGGGAGGCAAAAAAAAGGCCGTCCGGCGCCTAGTCTAGTCTTCGACGTCTTCTCACCAGCGTGGAGCTAAGTGCTGCCACTGGGCGTGGGAGGGAGCCCCCGAGGCCCGAGGGCGGCGCTCCTGAGGCTCCGGGGCATGTACAACCCCACTCATTATTATGTGAGAGTGTCACGGGCGACGAGCTTCATAGGCACTGGGCCTTCTTCATAGGCACCGGGCCTTGCTTCATATCGCTAGACGAGGGCCCCACCTTGCACCACCCTCGACCACCATTGGCGGCGACCGGAAACCAGGACGACACCAAAGGGGCAAAGGGGACGCCAGTGGCGCCCTCGGCGACCACGGGTCCTTTGCTGGGGGTAGGCTTTGCAGCACCTCCCCGACAGAGGGCGTACCTACAGGGAACGCCTTGCTCTGTGCGTCGTGGGGAGGGGCCTGGCTCCCGGCCCCTCTCCTGCAGGCCCCAGTGCGCTCCTCCTAGAGGACGGGAGGCTGCCGAGCTGGGGCAGCCGCCCGCTGCTGCGACCTGTCCTTTCTCTGACCCATGGTTAGCATAAGCTTGCTCCTGAGGAATTAATGGTACCCGGTAACTGCTGCTGTCGGCGCGGTTGGTGAGGCTCCCTTGAGGCTCCTGGAAGGGCTCGGCTTCCGGCGTCTCTTCTTCCCAGCTTGGCCCGAGGAACGAGCCAGGGTCGTCATCTAGAGCGTACTCACATTCCACCATGCGGGGCACGTAAGCCTCCGAAGCCGTCGCCTCGAAGACTTCACGTAGTGCCCCACACTCCATGTCGCTCGTTCTAGTGCACCGTCTTGAGGATGGTAGGGTAGTGGCCCGCCCGGGCCGTAGGCGGCTGTCACGCCCAATATGCGACCCTATCCAAAAGGAACTCGAAGGTCCCACCAAGGATAGACCCGCATATTGGAACGCTTTTGCAAGGTGGATATCATTACATCAACATTACGTAATAGTGGGGATACATCCAAAAAACATACAATGTCACATGAATACAACAATAGAACATACAAGAACAACATCCGACTACGGATGAATCATAAACAGAAACTCAAACGACATCCACCTGGATAGCCCAAGCTGCCGACCTGGAACCTATCCCCTGATCGAAGAAGAAGCAGAAGAAGAACTCCAAACAAGCAAACATCGCTCTCGCGTCATGACCATCATATAATCTGTACCTGCAACTGTTGTTGTAGTAATCTGTGAGCCACGAGGACTCCGCAATCCCATTACCATGGGTATCAAGACTAGCAAAGCTTAATGGGAAAGGAAGGGGTAAAGTGGTGAGGTTGCAGCAGCGACTAATCATGATATGGTGGCTAACATACGCAAATGAGAGTGAGAAGAGAAACAAAGGAATGGTCGTCAACTAGTAATGATCAAGAGGTGATCCTGAACACCTACTTACGTCAATCATAACACAGAAACCGTGTTCACTTCCCGGACTCCGCCGAAAAGAGACCACCACGGCTACACACTCGGTTGATGCGTTTTAATTCGGATCAGGTGTCAAGTTATCTACAACCGGACATTAACAAATTCCCATCTGCCACATAACCGCGGGCACGGCTCTCAAAAGTTTATACCCTGCAGGGGTGTCCCAACTTAGCCCATGATAAGCTCTCGCGATCAACGAAGGATATACCTTCTCCCAGGAAGACCCGATCAGTCTTGGAATCCCGGTTTACAAGACATTTCGACAATGGTAAAACAAGACCAGCAAAGCCGCCCGATGCGCCGACATCCCGATAGGAGCTGCACATATCTTGTTCTCAGGGCAACACCGGATAAGCTAAGCGTACAGGTACCAACGTAACCCAAGTTGCCAAGGGATGGTCCCGCATGGTGCTCTAGTTTGGACCAACACTTAGACAATCATTGCCCCGGGGGGGCTATAATAAAGATGACCCTTGGGTTAATTACTTCCAAGGGAAAAGTAGGTGGTGGTGAGGCAAATGGTAAAACCAAGGTTGGGCCTTGCTGGAGGAGTTTTATTCAAAGCGAACTGTCAGGGGGGTCCCATAAATCACCCAACCGCGATAGGAACGAGAAATCTGGGAACATAATACCGGTATAACGGAAACTAGGGCGGCAAGAGTGGAACAAAACACCAGGCATAAGGCCGAGCCTTCCAACCTTTACCAAGTATATAGATGCATTAATAATATAAGAGATATTGTGATATCCCAACAAAATCCTGTCCACCATGGAGCAAACTTCATCTTCACCTGCAACTAGCAACGCTATAAGAGGGGCTTAGCAAAGCGGTAACATAGCCAAGAAATGGTTTGCTAGGAGTGGTGTCAAAGGTTAGAGGTTCATGGCAATTTGGGAGGCTTGATGAGCAAAAGATAGGTAACGCAGCATAGCGATAGAATGAAGCAACTAGCATAGCAATGATAGTAGTGAGATCCAGGGTAGCGGTCATCTTGCCTGAAATCCCGCAAGGAAGAAGAACGAGTCCATGAAGAAGATGAAGCCACGAAGACGAACCACACGTAGACGAACGCATCCTCACGATCGCAACGAAACGGGAACTATCGAGAAGAAGCACACAACATGGTAAACACACCACACATAGACAAGACATGATGCACAAACAAGCATGATGCATGACAAAGCTACATGAAGCTACTCATGGCAAGAGATGATGCAAACAAGAACTACACATCAAGGCAAGTTTAAATGAGGCCGGAAACAACATATAACAATTCCGGTAAGTCCTCATATGCAAATTTCGAAATTGGTCCAGAACTGAATAAACCTTATGTTCAAGTTATTAAACAGCAAGTTAAGATGCACCAAGAGGATCTACACGAAATTCTAGTCAAGTTACATATAAAGTTCATTAGATTCGGAGCTACGGCCTAAAAGATATGAGCAAAACAAGTTAAGCATGGCATTGATGCAAAATGCAACCAAACATCAAGCAAACACCTCAAAACAAGGATGCAACATGGTAATATGAAGCTACATGCAAAATCAAGCAAGTTTCATATAGAGGACACTCAAAACGGAGCAACGGTTCAACACATGCACACTATACAAGTTATAGCAACAATCTATCCAAAACAGCAACTAGGCAACTTGCAAGCATCAAAACAATATGCTACATCACCCCAACATAATAACAAAAGGCATGGACATGAAGTATAGGTAAGGCATAACAAAACATGAACACTGAGCTATCTCCAGAAATCACTAGAACATGCTCAAAAGGACATGGGAAGATTGCAAACATTAACATTTTCAGACTTGGCAGAAAATAACATCAGGTTGCAATGTTTAGAGCTATCAAACAACATGCTACAGGAACACATCATGACAAACAAAGGCATGGCATGAATCTACTAATTGCATAGAACAAGAGTCCCTTACTGACCAAGAGCCAAAAGGGCACAGAAAATAAGATGGCACCCATGTAAACATGACAAGTTATATTACAGATTCAAACATGGCAGGAACAACAATAAGTAGGCATGTTGGTGAGCTTGAACCACTCACCATAAAGCAATACATGGCATGGCAAGACAACCAACAGTAATAAGACATGTTTATGAAGCTAAGCATGGCAAGAACAAGTTCATAGGATGTATGGATCACTAGAAAAGCACATGGCCAAAACTGAACTTCATGTTAACAGGTTGACAGCAACATCATTTAGCAACTTTGGAGCAAGATATGAACAATCTACAGCAAGCTATAAATACAACCAGGGGCATGAATGGATAGATCAAGACATTTATAGCAAAACATCCTTAGTGAACATCTCCCGAATAATGCACGAAATGACTAGTAGAAGCTTGTTTACATAGCAACAAAATATAACAGAATATGTCAGGAAAACAGCAACAGCAAGTACTCTACTTAGCAAGCTTGATGCACTCAACACACAACTCACAAAAATACATGGATGGCACCCATGGAAAGATGGCATATCATAGATCAAAACACATGTAGACATCAACCTCATAGGATGCACACATCAAACATGGCAAATATGCCAAATGAGCATGTTATAACAGTTTCAGCAGATTAACATCAAAATGCACTCTTCCAACTGCATTTCGGGCATCAAGATGAGCTCAAATGAAAATGATGCAATGGAATGAAATGAAGCACTCGTCAAAGCGAACAATTTGACATATTACACGCATGAAATGGAGCTACGGGTGCAGAGACACAATGCGATGAACATGGCATGATTATGCAAAATATTTCGGGACATAGAAGAATTTTTAGAGGGGGGAAAGTCAACCTATCCAGATCTGGATTGGGATCCTGGCGCGGATGCCGAGGACGGGCCGGAGCTCTCGCCGGAGCTGGGCGGTGCCGGCAACGAGGAAGGAGGCCGGAGATGGGGGCCGGCGAGGGGGGGCGTGGCGAGCGCCGGCGGGAGGCGGAGGGGCGCCGGGGCGCAACGGCGCTCGGCGAGGAGGGCCGAGGCGCGAGAGCGGTGGCGCAGGGGAGGCGCTGCAGCGGTCGATGGCGAGGCGGCAGTCACCGGCGAAGGGCAGCGAAGCGCGGGGGGGCACGAATGGCGGCAGTGACCGGGCGGCCAGGGGCGGCGCCGGTGAGCCAACGGCGGCGGCGAACGGGCGCACCGGCAGCGCGGGATCTCGGTAGGGAGCGGCGGCGCGGCACGGGCCGGGCGGCGGCGTGGACGGGCGCACCGGCGGTGCGGGATCTCGGTAGGGAGCGGCGGCGCGGCGCGGGCCGGGCGGCGGCGCGGATGGGCCTGCGCGGGCCCGCGACGGGCTCTCCCGGCCGCGGCGGCGGGGCGGCGGCGCGCGGACACGTGGCGGCTCGCCATTAGCTGGGGCACGGCGGGCGGACATGTCCGGGCGCGGGGTAGACGCGTCCGGCGCGCGGAGGAAGAAGGGGCTAGGGTTTGGACCCGAAAATTCGGAGGGGGAGGTGTTTATATAGGTAGAAGGAGCTAGGAGAGTCCAAATGAGGTGCGGTTTTCGCCCACACGATCGTGATCGAACGACCGAGAGCATGGAGGGGAGTTTGCTGGGTTTTGGGCCACTTTGGAGGGGGTGTTGGGCTGCACACAAAAGAGGCCTTTACGGTTACCCGGTTAACCATTGGAGTATCAAACGACCTCCAAATGACACGAAACTTGACAGGCGGTCTACCGGTGCTATACCAAGGCTTCTTGGCAAACCTCGGGCCATTCCGAGAAAGTTTAACACCCGCACACGAAAAGAGACAGGAGGGGAACGCCAGATGACATAGGAGCGCCGGATTGCAAAACGGACAACGGGGAAAATGCTCGGATGCATGAGATGAACACGTATGCACAATGAAATGCACATGATGACATGATATGAAATGCATATGATGACATGGCAAAGTGCAACACGCAAGCAAATGACATGGCAACGACGGCGAATAACTGGCAGACAGCTGGCGCATCGAAACCGGGGCGTTACAACACTCCTCCACTAACCAGAGATCTCGTCCCGAGATCTTAGGACCGAGACGGAAGGGAAAATGGGATGGGTGAAACAAAAACTTAAGAGAAGAAGCAAAGAATCGAGAGCACTCGAGAAGAAGAGAGAAACGACGAGAATGACGAGAATGGAAAGCTCACGGAATCAGATAGACTCTGAACGCACTTGTTCTAACCGGAGTGGTTAGAATGAGAAAAGAAACAAATAAGACTGAAAGGATTTAGGCAGCACTTCGGCTGAAAATGGGAGGATCAGAACACGCGCTTGAAAATGGAAATGATACTTGATGAAGACATGACACAAAAGCTCCGAAAAGAATTGAAAGAGTTGAATGAAAAGAACGGAGAAGAAAAGATACTTGAACTCCACCAACAAGAACCTTGATGAACACTTGAGGAATGAATTAAATCATGAAGAACCACCATGAGGAACTCCAGTGACAAGAGGATGATGAGATAGAATGAAGGATGAAAGAATAAGATGAGCTTTGCGATGATTTAGATGGAGGATCCGACGAAATGGCCGAGGAAATTTGAACTCCGAAAAAGAAAAGATGAAACACTTGAAACTAGAATTTATTCATCAAGAACAAACTCCGAAGGAAGGGATTACTCGCTTGGATGAAATAAGAATAAGATTTATTGTATGCTTATCCTTCGTCAAATTAAATTGATGACAAGCAATGGATTTTGCATACTACTTATTCTTCTTGAAAAGGATTGAGAAGTGACATGTCACAAACTTGAGAAGGTCTTCATGAACCGCCGGTAGGATAGAAAAGAAACGAATGGATTAATATGATAAGCAAGGAAAAAGAATCTGAAAGAACCACCGTTAGAATTCGGAAATGACTGTCGAAAGAGAATGAATCACCGGGAAGAATTAGAAGAACAAATATGCTTGAGGGAATTTAGAAGCAAAAGAAGAAAGAGATCGCGAACTGATTGAAGAATGCTTGAACGAAGCACCGGGATAAATAGAGAACGATAACTAGAATGATGGCCTCCGGTGAAAAGAAACAGAAATCAACTCCTGAAATGCTCCGGATGGATGAAAAGAATTCGCATGACTGGAAAACAATTTGATAGGATAACACCGAGCTAGCACCATGAATCTCCGGGGAACGGACAAGATTTAGAGGAAAAACTCTTCTACGGTCTTCAAATGACGACGAGAAACACCACCAAAATTGTTGAGGTACTCCGGGAGAAATAAAAGCGCAAAGGTTGAGCCAATGATGAAAATAATTTGAAAGTGATCTTGGAGAAGGCATGTGACTGATGGGATCCATTCTTACATCACACTTTGAAAAGAATTTGAGAATAACTCCGGGGAATTAGAAGAGTCAGGTAAGATCCTGGGAAAAGACCTGTGGGTTAGGGCCCACTAAAAGAAAAAAACACCATTGGAAAGGATTGTTGAAAAGATAGATGATGCACCGGAACAATTGAAATATTTGAATGAGGTGACCACCTCCAATTAATTGGAACACGGACGAATCTCCTGAGACGTCTTGAACACTCCGGAAGGATAAACTGGCGAGAGGCGAACGAGCAAGGGGAAAACATTTGAGCCAAGGAAAAGAATACGATCAACACCGAAAAACTTGAATACAAAACACCGGAAAAAGAGAGGGATGAAGAATGGCGAACTAGACAAGAAACCACCGGTTGAAATAATTGAGGGAAGACTGGAGAGGCTCCACACGAATGGAATTGATGCTCGAAATAGTCTCCGACTCTGGGAAGAAAACGGGTGGGAGGGAGGGAAAAACAAAGGCAACTTTGACGGGGAACCAACGAATATCTTGAAGAGAAAACACCGGTTGAAATCATTGAGGAAAGAAAGCAAAGACTTCGCCCGAGTAGGATGGATACTCGAATACAGACTCCGGTTCGAAAAAGAAGAAGGGAGGGCGGGTGGGAAAAACAAGGACCACTTCAGACAGGGAAACAACATCGATCGAAAAGAGCTGAGGATTGATCTCCCAAAGAGAGAGAGGTTCGAATCAGCTTGACGAGGAATGCGCAGGACAAAAGAGAATGGACAACAAACGAAAACTAACCGCGTGATCCTAAAGAAAATTTGAAAAGGGAAGAGGAGTAATTCAAAACACCTACGTCAGGATTCCTTACCAGAGCGACGAAGGGGCTGAGGAGTAAAAAGAATTCCTACTCTCCGATATAGCTAGACTTAGAAATTAGTTTTCTTCTAGACTCAACAACGGCCAAACTACACGATCAATCAAGGGGGCTCCTAGGGTCGGTCGAGGCTCTGATACCAACTTGTCATGCCCAATATGCGACCCTATCCAAAAGGAACTCGAAGGTCCCACGAAGGATAGACCCGCATATTGGAACGCTTTTGCAAGGTGGATATCATTATATCAACATTACGTAATAGTGGGGATACATCCAAAAAACATACAATGTCACATGAATACAACAATACAACATACAAGAACAACATCCGACTACGGATGAATCATAAACAGAAACTCAAAAGACATCCACCCTGCTAGCCCAGGGTGCCGACCTAGAACCTATCCCCTGATCGAAGAAGAAGCAGAAGAAGAACTCCAAACAAGCAAACATCGCTCTCACGTCATGACCATCGCATAACCTGTACCTGCAACTGTTGTTGTAGTAATCTGTGAGCCACGAGGACTCAGCAATCCCATTACCATGGGTATCAAGACTAGCAAAGCTTAATGGGAAAGGAAGGGGTAAAGTGGTGAGGTTGCAGCAGCGACTAAGCATGATATGGTGGCTAACATACGCAAATGAGAGCGAGAAGAGAAACAAAGGAACGGTCGTCAACTAGTAATGATCAAGAGGTGATCCTGAACACCTACTTACGTCAATCATAACACAGAAACCGTGTTCACTTCCCGGACTCCGCCGAAAAGAGACCATCACGGCTACACACTCGGTTGATGCGTTTTAATTCGGATCAGGTGTCAAGTTATCTACAACCGGACATTAACAAATTCCCATCTGCCACATAACCGCAGGCACGGCTCTCGAAAGTTTCTACCCTGCAGGGGTGTCCCAACTTAGCCCATGATAAGCTCTCGCGATCAACGAAGGATATACCTTCTCCCAGGAAGACCCGATCAGTCTCAGAATCCCGGTTTACAAGACATTTCGACAATGGTAAAACAAGACCAGCAAAGCCGCCCGATGCGCCGACATCCCGATAGTAGCTGCACATATCTCGTTCTCAGGGCAACATCGGATAAGCTAAGCGTACAGGTACCGACGTAACCCAAGTTGCCAAGGGATGGTCCCGCACGGTGCTCTAGTTTGGACCAACACTTAGACAAGCATTGGCCCAGGGGGGCTATAATAAAGATGACCCTTGGGTTAATTACTCCCAAGGGAAAAGTAGGTGGTGGTGAGGCAAATGGTAAAACCAAGGTTGGGCCTTGCTGGAGGAGTTTTATTCAAAGCGAACTATCAGGGGGGTCCCATAAATCACCCGACCGCGTTAGGAACGAAAAATCCGGGAACATAATACCGGTATGACGGAAACTAGGGCGGCAAGAGTGGAACAAAACACCAGGCATAAGGCCGAGCCTTCCACCCTTTACCAAGTATATAGATGCATTAATAATATAAGAGATATTGTGATATCCCAACAAAATCCTGTCCACCATGGAGCAAACTTCATCTTCACCTGCAACTAGCAATGCTATAAGAGGGGCTGAGCAAAGCGGTAACATAGCCAAGCAATGGTTTGCTAGGAGTGGTGTCAAAGGTTAGAGGTTCATGGCAATTTGGGAGGCTTGATGAGCAAAAGATAGGTAACGCAGCATAGCGATAGAACGAAGCAACTAGCATAGAAATGATAGTAGTGAGATCCAGGGTAGCGGTCATCTTGCCTGAAATCCCGCAAGGAAGAAGAACGAGTCCATGAAGAAGATGAAGCCACGAAGACGAACCACACGTAGACGAACGCATCCTCACGATCGCAACGAAACGGGAACTATCGAGAAGAAGCACACAACATGGTAAACACACCACACATAGACAAGACATGATGCACAAACAAGCATGATGCATGACAAAGCTACATGAAGCTACTCATGGCAAGAGATGATGCAAACAAGAACAACACATCAAGGCAAGTTTAAATGAGGCCGGAAACAACATACAACAATTCCGATAAGTCCTCATATGCAAATTTCGAAATTGGTCCAGAACTGAATAAACCTTATGTTCAAGTTATTAAACAGCAAGTTAAGATGCACCAAGAGGATCTACACGAAATTCTAGTCAAGTTACATATAAAGTTCATTAGATTTGGAGCTACGGCCTAAAAGATATGAGCAAAACAAGTTAAGCATGGCATTGATGCAAAATGCAACCAAACATCAAGCAAACACCTCAAAACAAGGATGCAACATGGTAATATGAAGCTACATGCAAAATCAAGCAAGTTTCATATAGAGCACACTCAAAACGGAGCAACGGTTCAACACATGCACACTATACAAGTTATAGCAACAATCTGTCCAAAACAGCAACTAGGCAACTTGCAAACATCAAAAAAATATGCTACAGCACCCCAACATAATAACAAAAGGCATGGGCATGAAGTATAGGTAAAGCATAACAAAACATGAACACTGAGCTATCTCCAGAAATCACTAGAACATGCTCAAAAGGACATGGGAAGATTGCAAACATTAACAGTTTCAGACTTGGCAGAAAATAATATCAGGTTGCAATGTTTAGAGCTATCAAACAACATGTTACAGGAACACATCATGGCAAACAAAGGCATGGCATGAATCTATTAATTTCATAGAACAAGAGTCCCTTACTGACCAAGAGCCAAAAGGGCACAGAAAATAAGATGGCACCCATGTAAACATGGCAAGTTATATTACAGATTCAAATATGGCAGAAACAACAATAAGTAGGCATGTTGGTGAGCATGAACCACTCACCACAGAGCAATACATGGCATGGCAAGACAACCAACAGTAAGAAGACATGTTTATGAAGCTAAGCATAGCAAGAACAAGTTCATAGGATGTGTGGATCACTAGAAAAGCACATGGCCAAAACTGAACTTCATGTTAACAGGTTGACAGCAACATCATTTAGCAACTTTGGAGCAAGATATGGACAATCTACAGCAAGCTATAAATACAACCTGGGGCATGAATGGATAGAGCAAGACATGTATAACAAAACATCCTTAGTGAACATATCCCGAATAATGCACGAAATGACTAGTAGAAGCATGTTTACATAGCAACAAAATATAACAGAATCTGTCAGGAAAACAACAACAGCAAGTACTCTACTTAGCAAGCTTGATGCACTCAACACACAACTCACAAAAATACATGGATGGCACCCCTGGAAAGATGGCATATCATAGATCAAAACACATGTAGACATCAACCTCATAGGATGCACATATCAAACATGGCAAATATGACAAATGAGCATGTTATAACAGTTTCAACAGATTAACATCAACATGCACTCTTCCAACTGCATTTCGGGCATCAAGATGAGCTCAAATGAAAATGAT
Source organism: Triticum timopheevii (assembly GCA_963921465.1). Classification (NCBI taxonomy): domain Eukaryota; kingdom Viridiplantae; phylum Streptophyta; class Magnoliopsida; order Poales; family Poaceae; genus Triticum; species Triticum timopheevii. The sequence continues at coordinate 356,818,411 of OY997264.1, forward strand.
GCAATGGAATCAAATGAAGTACTCGTCGAAGCGAACAATTTGACATATTACACGCACGAAACAGAGCTATGGGTGCAAAGATACAATGCGATGAACATGGCATGATTATGCAAAATATTTCAGGACTTGGAAGAATTTTTAGAGGGGGGAAAGTCAACCTATCCGGATCTGGATCGGGATCCCGGCGCGGATGCCGAGGACGGGCCGGAGCTCTCGCCGGAGCTGTGCGGTGCCGTCAACGAGGAAGGAGGCCGGAGATGGGGGCCGGCGAGGGGGGGCGTGGCGAGCGCCGGCGGGAGGCGGAGGGGCGCCGGGGCGCAGCGGCGCTCGGCGAGGAGGGCCGAGGCGCGAGAGCGGCGGCGCAGGGGAGGCGCTGCAGCAGTCGCCGGCGGGGCGGCGGTCGCCGGCGAAGGGCGGCGAAGCGCTGGGGGGCACGAACGGCGGTGGTGACCGGGCGGCCAGGGGCGGCGCCGGTGAGCCAACGGCGGCGGCGGATGGGCGCACCGGCGGTGCGGGATCTCGGTAGGGAGCGGCGGCGCGGCGCGGGCGGGGCGGCGGCGCGGACGGGCCTGCGCTGGCCCGCGACGGGCTCTCCGGGCCGCGGCGGCGGGACGGCGGCGCGTGGACACGTGGCAGCTCGCCATTGGCTGGGGCGCGGCGGGCGGACATGTCCGGGCGCGGGGTAGACGCATCCGGCGCGCAGAGGAAGAAGGGGCTAGGGTTTGGACCCGAAAATTCGGAGGGGGGGGTGTTTATATAGGTAGAAGGAGCTAGGAGAGTCCAAATGAGGTGCGGTTTTCGCCCACATGATCGTGATCAAACGACCGAGAGCATGGAGGGGAGTTTGCTGGGTTTTGGGCCACTTTGGAGGGGGTGTTGGGCTGCACACAAAAGAGGCCTTTATGGTTACCCGGTTAACCGTTGGAGTATCAAACGACCTCCAAATGACACGAAACTTGACAGGCGGTCTACCGGTGCTATACCAAGGCCGCTTGGCAAACCTCGAGCCATTCCGAGAAAGTTTAACACCCTCACACGAAAAGAGACAAGAGGGGAACGCCGGATGACATAGGAGCGCCGGATTGCAAAATGGACAACAGGGAAAATGCTCGGATGCATGAGATGAACACGAATGCAAAATGAAATGCACATGATGACATGATATGAAATGCATATGATGACATGGGAATGTGCAACACGCAAGCAAATGACATGGCAACGACGGCGAATAACTGGCAGACACCTGGCGCATCAAAACCGGGGCGTTACAGTGGCAGCACGCATGCCCTGTGTGCAACCCGGTGTCCGGCAACGATGGTTGAGCTGGTGTCGATGAAGCCTTGGGGCGTGCTTGGGGTCGCACTAGCGCGGAGAGGTCCTCCGTGCGGTCCGGCCTAGGCCCGGGGTGCAAGCTTGAAGCAGAAGGGCGGTGCCCCCAAGGCCGCGGCATCCAAGAGCTCGGCAACGCGTTCCAGCAACGCGTCCTGACCTCTCTCCATCAACATGCATCGCAGCAGCTCCCGAGCCACGGTAGGCGTGGCTCTCATGTTTTCCTGCTCCCGTCAGGTGTGCGGTGCCATGGCCGCGGCGTGGCTTGAGGCCCTTGCGGCTGCCCGCACCTGCCGCGGAGTAAGGGCGGGCGGTGTGTGACTGAGCTGCCCTCGCCCCATGATGTTTTGCGGTGTGCGAGTTGCCTGGGGCGTGGGGTTGAGGTCTTCTTGGGCAGGCGGCGTGGCTCGGGCTGGCCAGGCTGCCCAGCGGTCAGCGTTGGTCATCGGATCTCCAGACATGGATGCGACGAGGCGACGGGACGCGGATCAGTGGACGGAAGACTTCGGCACACCCCTACCTGGCGCGCCAACTGTCGGATTTCGGGTTCCGGCAAAACCCTTGAGGTTCGAACACTGGGGTGCGCATGAAGATCCCCCCTACCGTATCTCACTCTCAGTCTCGCCACGATCCCAAAGCTTATCTTGATGAACTCACAACACAAGAAACACAAGATTTATACAGGTTCGGGCCACCGCTGTGGCGTAATACCCTACTCCTTTGTGGTGGTGGTGGATTGCCTCTTGGGATGATGATGAACCGCACAAGGGAAGAACATCCTCGTGAGGAGAGGTGTTCTTGAGCTGGTGTGGTGTTCTTCTTTCGATCTGTCGAGCCATTGCCCCTTCTAATGTGGTGGCTAGCCCTATTTAGAGGCCCTGGTCCTGTCCCCAAATATTGAGCGGGAAGGGATCCAACAACGGCCAATTTGAAAGGAGACAGCTAGTACAAGCTATCCTGACTAAAGGTGGTCTTCGCCTGTCAAAGGCGCTGGTGATGACACCGTCTTGGGCTCCACGGTGACCTCCGTCCTGCCGTCCTACTAGTCTTGGTCTTGTTGCACCGATATGGAAACCTTTGCCTGATGCCTCGGTACTCCGCGCCTGTGCTTGCCCCCTTAGCACCAAAGAGGAAATGAGGACACTGCGCGGGCTGGCGCCCGCCTGGTGCCCGCATGGCCTTGGTCATCATGGCTTGCGTCACGGGAACCTCGCGAGGTACCCCCTTGCCTTGATCTCTCCGCCTCTGAGGCCGCTCCTGAGGAGGCCCTGCGTTGTCCGCCCCGCGAAGCTTGGCCCCTCGTGAGGGTCTTGAGTGTTGGTTGATGAAGACGGGCCGTACTAGGCCACTGCGAGCCATGCTGTGGGCCGCAAGCAGGCAAGTCTGGGGACCCCCGTTCCCAGAACGCCAACAGATCCTTTGAATCCCAAGTTCCTGACACTTGCTGAGCCTCCAAATCTGAGTCGCTAGAGCAGCTTTCCCAGCTTAGATTCATCTCTTTAGCCATCCAAAGAACATGGAGTAAGGCTTCATACTCAACTGCATTGTTAGTACAAGGGAACATCAACCTTAAACATAACAAAATTTATCACCTCATGGGGAAGTTAATATAACTCCACCCTCCGAGCCTTCCAATTGCCTGGACCCAACAAAATGAATAGTCCAATATGTATTGTCCAGCTTATCCTCAGGCATCTGCAGCTCTATCCAATCATTGATAAAGTCCACTAGTGCTTGAGATTTTATAGCCGTCCGAGGCACATACTTCAAGCCATGGGGTCCAAGCTCAATGGCCCTCTTAGCTACCCGACATGTGGCTTCTCTGTTTTGAATAATATCCTCCAATGGAGCAGAGCTAACCACAGTGATGTGATGACCAAGGAAATATTGCTTCAACTTGCAACTGGCCATGAACACGCTGTAAACCAATTTCTGCCAATGTGGTATCTCTGCTTAGATTCAATGAGTACCTCACTGACATAATAAACCAGCTTTTGAACCGGATACTCCTTGCCTAACTCCTTCCTTTCAACCACAACTGCCACACTAACAGCTCTGTTGTTTGCAGCCACATATAAAAGCAAGGGCTGCTTCTCAATAGGAGCTGCAAGAACCGGCGGCTCAGCCAGCTATTTCTTAAGCGCCTCAAACACCTCATTAGCCGCATTACTCCAGACAAAGTCATTTGTCTTCTTCATCATTTGATACAAAGGTATAGCCTTCTCTCCGAGGCGGCTTATAAACCGGCTCAAAGCTGCAATACGACCCGCTAAACGCTGGACGTTATTGATACACGCCGGCTTAGCCAAAGAAGTGATAGCCTTGATTTTCTCCGGGTTGGCTTCAATGCCCCTCTCAGAAACTAGGAAACCCAATAACTTGCCCGCTGGCAGGCCAAAGACACACTTGGCCGGGTTAAGCATCATTTTATAGACCCGGAGATTGTCAACGGTCTCCTTCAGATCATCTATCAAGGTCTCCTTCTTCTTAGATTTCACAACAATATCATCCACATAAGCGTGAACATTGCGCCCAATCTGGCTATGGAGGCAATTCTGAACACACCGTTGGTACGTCGCCTGGGCACTCTTGGGCCCCAAAGGCATCGACACATAGTAGAAGGGTCCAAAGGGAGTGATGAAAGTTGTCTTCTCCTGGTTCTTAACTGCCATCTTGATCTGATGATAACCAGAATAAGCATCCAAAAAACTCAAATGCTCACAACCCGTTGTAGCATCAATAATCTGACCAATACAAGGGAGAGCAAAAGGATCAACCGAACATGCCTTGTTAAGGTCTGTATAATCCACACACATACGCCAAGTGCCATTTTTCTTAAGTACCAGCACCGAGTTATCCAACCACTTAGAATGAGAGACTTCAATGATGAACCCTGCCGCCAAGAGCAGGGCCACCTCTTCACCAATTGCTTTGCGCCTCTCCTCATTAAAACGACGAAGAAACTGCTTGACTGGCTTAAAGTTTGAATCCACATTAAGGGTGTGCTCAGTGAGTTCCCTCGGTACACCTGGCATGTCAGAAGGTTTCCATGCAAAGATGTCCTGGTTATCATGGATGAGCTTGATGAGCACGCTTTCCAATTTCGGATCCATATTAGCACTGATGCTGAACTGCTTTGATGAGTCGCCAGGGACAAAATCAACCATGTTAGTATCATCTGCCGATTGAAACTTCAACAGGGGGTCATTCTCTGTGGTTGGCTTCTTCAAAGGCGTCATATCCGTCGGGTCAACATTGTCTTTATAAAACTTTAACTCCTCAGTAGCACAAGCCGACTCAGCATACACAACATCACCTTCTTCACAATCCAGAGAAATCCTTCTATTACCATGCACTGTGATGGTGCCCTTATTACCCGGCATCTTAAGCTGCAAATAAACATAACACGGCCGCGCCATAAACTTGGCATAAGCCGGCCGCCCGAACAAAGCGTGGTACGGGCTTTTGATCTTTACCACCTCAAAGGTCAACTTCTCAGCTCTGGAGTCATTGTCATCTCCAAAAGCTACCTCCAGCATTATCTTACCCACTGGATACGCCGACTTACCAGGCACCACCCCATGGAAAACAGTAGAAGACGCCTTAAGATCTTTGTTAGTCAAATTCATACGACAAAAAGTCTCATAGTAAAGGATATTGATATTGTTGCCTCCATCCATGAGCACCTTTGTAAGCTTATACCCCCCCACCTAAGGAGCAACCACCAATGCCAACTGACCTGGATTGTCAACCCGGGGTGGGTGATCCTCACGGCTCCATACAATAGGCTGCTCGGACCACCTCACATGATGATGCACCGCCGGCTCAAGTGAGTTCACCGCCCTCTTATGGATTTTCTGATCTCGCTTGCACAGCCTTGTGGTGAACACATGATACTAACTACTATTCTGTTGCTTCGGATTGCTCTGATAACCAGACTGCTGCTGCTGATTCCCTTGACTAGACTGTTGATTGAAACCACCTTACTTACCTTGGCCATGAAAGCCGGAGCTTGAGCCGCCACCTCCAAAACCAGGTCCATGAGAGTCAAATCCTGAACCGCCATGCAGGTCATGATTATTCTGGAAAAAGTTAGAGTTTCTGTACTCCCTCATAATGAAACAATCCTTCCACAGATGACTGGTCGGCTTATCCTGGGTTCCATGTTTTGGGCAAGGCTGATTCATCATGGCCTCAAGGTTGAACTTTGGCCCTCCAAACCGGGCCGCTTGTGTTTTCCCCTTACGATGTTGGTTATTACTCTACGTGTTGGTGTTAGCCACAAAGTCTAAACCGCCGTTCGCCTTACGTTTACCATTGCCACCTTGACCCGCCGTGTTATGTTGTCCCTTTGCGTTGCCGCTCTTCCTCCCCATCCCAATCTTCTCATCATCAGACTCGGGATCCTTAGTGCTATCAGAGTCGCCATACTTGACGAGAGCCACCATGAGATCCCCCATATCACTGCAATTACACTTAAGGCGTCCCAATTTCTGTTTAAGGGGAAGGAAACGACAATTCTTCTCTAACATCAGGACTGCTGAACCGGTGTTGATACTGTCCGATGAGTGTATAATAGCTGAGATCCGGCGCATCCAATTGGTTATTGACTCACCTTCACCCTGGACACAAGAGTCCAAATCAAGAATTGACATAGGCTGCTTGCATGTGTCTTTAAAATTTTGAATAACTCGCCTTTTCAACTCTGCCCATGACCCAATGGAGTTAGCAGGCAACCCTTTCAACCAAGTACGAGCCAGCCCATCCAACATCATGGTGAAATACTTAGCACATGCAGCATCACTGACACCCAACATCTCCATAGCCATCTCATAACTTTCAATCCAAGCCTCTGGGGGTTGATCCACCGTGTAGTTAGGCACCTTGCGAGGGCCCTTGAAATCCTTAGGCAAGCGCTCTTTGCGTAGAGCCGACATTAAACATTGCACACCCAAGGTTCTAGAGGTTACTCTTGCCTCCACAGACTTTGATGGATAAACCAGAGATTGTTGTTGAACCGCCAGCTCCGCCTCACGTCGAGCCTTGCCCTGGTCCACCAAAGCCTGAGCATCATTACCAACATGCGGAGGGTCAAGCCTACGAGGCTGATTGGGGTGCCGCTCACTGCTTGACACGGCCGGTTCATCAATGTGCCTGCTATAACTCTAGCTTGGACGAGGTGTTGAATGGATACGATCGCGACTATATGAATAAGCCACCTGCTGAGCCACAGCCGTCTGAAGAAGTTCTCCGGATCTCCGTATTTCCATCACCACTGGCGACTCATCCTGAAATGGGAGAGCCGCCAGTCGAGTAGCCGCAACTATCATGTTATCCAAAGGGTTAGAAAAATGACCCGGGGGCATCGGAACATGCTGAGGAGGCATAAAGTTCAAATTCGGGGGGTCTGCAGCATGAGGTTGAACCGGTTCCCCAGCCGTCGACGCCTCAATGGACCGATCCACACCAGGCGGGTTACTGGTTCTTGCCCCAGGCGTGTTAAAAAGGTTCCTCGCATCGTAAGCCAGGGGTAACAAACTCACATGCCTTCTGTTAAGGACAGCGTATGATGCGTCCCAGTCTAAGCTTAAGCGGAAGCTCTCTACTAGTAGCCGTTCTGCCTCCCTCTGCAAGGTGGCTTGCTCCATTGCCATCCGGGTGTTCTCCGCGTTCAGATTCTCCTTGGCCTGGGCTATCTCGTCATGTAACTTTGCAATGTTCGCATTATGCTGAGTTTGGTTCGCCGGGTTTACCTCCGCCGTTAACAATGTCGCCAGGGCATCCAATAGATTAGATAAAACTTGAGCCAGCGGGTGCACAGGGCCTGCAGGCCCAACTGCCGTCGCCGTTGCTGACCCGGAGTTCATTGCTGTTGCAGTTGAAGAATTCTTCCCCGACTGTGTACCGGCCATGATGATTGCAACCCGGTGTGGTGGCTCATAGGGGTCCGGAATACTATCACCATCGGAACAGCCCCCAAGCCCACCATCCTGAACCTGATAGATAGAATCGGTTTCACCAGTTGAAGATTCGTCGCCTGAGTAGACGACCGTCTCACCACCGGATTCAGATCCTCCTTCCAATTCCGCTCCTTGAACAAAGCCAACAAAGACATGCTTCGGGGCAGCTTGAACCTTGGCGGGTTGCCCGCGCTGAGCCATCTCGATGATGTCGGTGCAAACGTCCGGCTCTTCTTCCGACTCACCAATCTTGCCAGTGAAGATGTGGATTTCGCCAAAGGGGACCCGGTACCCGTACTCGATTGAGCCGGCCTCAGGTCCCCAGCCTGCGTCGTCGATGTAGAGCTTGCCGCGACGACTCTTAGTCATCTGGCCCACAGTGTATCCCTTGAGCCCTGCGAAGCTTCCCTTCAAGAACTCGAAACCACTGTGCACTGGCCCCATGGTGGGCGCCAACTGTTGTGGAATTGTCACGGTAGATGCCCTAGCATGAGGACTTAGGTGTGGAGCCATCGCAACGTAGTTAGCTTGAAGGGGTTAAACAGGACAAGGGACAAAGAGGGTTTATATTGGTTCGGCCCCTCGCGGTGGAGGTAAAGGCCTACTCCAGTTCAGGGTTGTATTGCTTGTGTTTCAATTACCAGGGAGCGAATACGCTTGACCTAGTTCTCGATCTCTTCTTTTCTTTCCCTAAACCGCCACCAGGTCACCCCTTTATATACACAAGCTGATGCCCGATGGCTTACAGAGTCCCGGCCTGCTCATACACAATGTGTCCGGCTCGGTGATAGCATTACGCTTTCCTTAACATACAAGTTAACATACAACGGTTTACGCTCGTGGGCCCCAAGTCTCCTCCGGGTCTTGGGCCTTCAGTAAGCTAGCATCATGAACCGCCATCTTCAACATCTTCATGGGCCTTCTCATTATGAACCGCCAGTGGTATGACCCGCCCCTCCTGGGCGGGTCATACCCAATAGCTATATCCCCAACAATACATGCATGCTTCGGGAATCACAAACCTTAACACAAATATTCTTACTAACGCCATACTCATTAAAACAAAAAGACAATTTTTATACATCCAACGTACTCCGGCATTCTGAAGTACTAAAATTGATACAATGTGTCTTTTGGACACATGGCCTCGGTCGCACGGGCACCTTCCTCCACCTCGGCGAAGAATTGCTCGCGCTGCCTGGCTTCCCTTCGGGGGGGAGGGCGCAACAATGATCGTTGTATCAACCTTCCGGAAGTGCATCTTCATGCAGGCGTACACTCTCCACGCTCCCTCTAAGTAGGCAGACCGTCTCTAGCAATCCACTTGCAGGGCAGCATCTCGCAGCCGAGCCAGCAGGCCGAAGAAGCTGGTCGGCAGGGCTTCGGCAGGCAACAGCTTGATACAGAGGTCCTGGGGTGCCGGCCTTGCCATGCGGAATAGCTTCGCCAGCTGCTTCATTCGATGATTCAGCAGCTGGGACGACGGCGACTCTGGGAATTGCCGCTAGAATGCCTTCTCTGCCTCATGACCCTCCAACTAGTCAAAGTGTTGGATGGCGTCTGTGACACTCTTTGGAAGATCCATGGAGACCTCTATGGAACGCCACAGCTAGGTGAGCCCGACATACCCTTTGCTGCCAAACACACACTGCGATAAATGCGGCTTACCCGCAGCTATTTGCTCCACTTGTTGGAGCACTTCGCGGTCGGCCGTGGCCGCGATCTGGAGCTCGTAGTGCGCAAGCTGGAGCTTCTCGAGCTCCTCTTTCGCCCGCTTCTCTCCTACCTTAATTTTGTTCCATGCTTCAAACACGCCCTTCAAAGTCTCCTCGATCTCTAGGACCCGCGTCTGGTCTGTCTCCCTGGCCACCTTTTTGGCAGCCCGGGCCTTCTCCGCCTTCGTGGCCACAACCTTTTGCTGCTCCGCCTCATGCCTAGCCCTCTTGAGCTCAGCCTTGAGCCCTTCAAGCTCGGCCACAACCGCTATCATTCAAAAAATTTGACATTTAAATTCCAAAAAATAGTAATCTTTTTGAAGTAACATTCAAGGGCAAGAAGCATTAGTCTCTTTCCTTGAGACTGCTCGAACCCTTGGTTCATCAGGTTGAGGTCCTTCTCGGACCTCTCGAGCTTTCGGTTTACCTCCGCAATCTCCTCGGAGACAGAGCTCAGAGCCGAGGTAGAAACCTGCAAGCAAAGATTTTTACATAAGCCCCACGATCAAGTCATTGGAACTTCGGACAAATTGCCTCATAACATTGGGCAGCGTCTTGGTGGCTACCCACTAAGCTCCTACTCTCACATGATTCCAACACCAGTTTCTTGAAACCAGCTTTGGGCCAAGGGCTACTCACTAACCAGGCTGTTTAGAAGGCCATGAGAATCTGTCCTCAGACGAAGACATAGATTTGCAAAGTAAACACAACCAAAGAAATAATTCTTGTACAAGGATAACAGAGTACCTCAAAGCTCATGACAAGGCCCTTGAAGACCTTGTGCAGTCCGGCCCCTACGGACAGGAAGCCATGTAGTGATGTGCCTATTAAGGCCTGATGCTCTTCTTTGAGGAAGGAACCCTTCAAGGTCTCCTCCATCTCCTCGGTCCACCCTACGCTGGCCCATCCTTGGGAAGGAGGCGGGGATAGCAAGACAACCTCTAAGACGAGCACCTGGGTGCTGGGCAAAGGGATCTCCGGCTACGGCATTGGAGCCGGAGCAGACTTCGGGTGGTCCAACGACTGGCACAACGCTTCCGTAATGACCTCGAGTCCCCTGTCCCCTTGGTCCCGTGGGACCGAGGTCTCAACCTCGGTCATGCCAATCAGCTGTCCGACCCCCGTCGTGTCAACTTGGCGGGCCGGAGTGGATGTTGCCTCCCCCAGCCCGTCATGAGCTGGTAGAGTAGCGGGACCCGGGGTCCCGCTGGCACACGGCAACCCGCTTGAGGAGTTGCTGGGGCGCACCTTCGGCAGACTGCATACAAGACGCCCGTATAAGCTTGGTATTGATAAAGGAGCTTATTAAAGCATGAAGTATAAAAGCGATGATGTACCCTCAGGGTGCTGGTTTCTTCCTCCCAAGGGCAAGGGGGTCATCCTCTGATCTGTCAGATAGCTCGACCTTCTCCGATGACTTTTCAGCGGCCTCGGCTGAGGTCCTCCTTGGCCTCTTTGAGCCCTTGGGTCGCGTTCCAGCTTTGGCATCCTCCGATCCTACCTTCTTCCCTTTGAGGGGAGGGGCTCTCCTTCTTCTCGTCCTCCCCCACGTCATCTTCGTGGATGGAGGAGGCGTGGTTTTGCTAGGACCGGGTGACCGATGTCTCCCGAGTCCGAGCACTCGCCTTGCCCTTCTGGAAGTTTGTCCCCTTGGGAACCACCACGTGCGGCTCCTCTACTAGGAGCCCCATGAGCAGAGGGGTTCTTGGCTCCTCTGGTAGTGGGTCGGGCACTGCATTTTTTGCATCCTAGCCGACCATTTCTGCAGATAGAAAACAAGACAATTCGTCAAAATCTATCTCACTGTACAGAAACAAAAAATATAAACATGTACTTACCGTTAGATTTCATAGCCAAACTTGAAGCCAAGGTCCTGCTCTTCCTTGGGGATCTTGTTCCTGGCCAACTTGAGGTGCCACGTCCACATACCGGCCATGGTGGCATGGAAGAAGTGGAGGATGGGCCCTGCATCCTCGGGCTTGTTCGCCCACATCGGCTTGGCCCAAAGTTGGCGCGGGAGAATGTTGTGATTCAGCTTGAAGTTGACCACGTCGGGGAGTTGGAGCTCCTTGTGGGTAGACCACCACTTAATCTTCTTGATCAACATATGCACCTCATATGGGTTCCCCCAGGCAAAGCCTTTCTCCCTCCAGGTCCTGAGCTCTTTTAGGGGTCCAGCCAGAAAGGCCGGGAGTTCGGTCTAGCCAGGGGCAAGCAGCTCAGTGACACAGAACCACCCGTGTTGCCATTCCTTGACCATATCGATGAAGGTGCCTTTGAACTAGTAAGCATTTTGGTTTTTGCTGACCATGGCCCCTCCACACTCCGCCAAATCAGAGCTGCTAGACTTTGGCTTGACCCCGAAGATCTTCAGCCACATGTCGAAGTGTGGCTTGCAGCGGAGGAAGGCCTTGCAGACTGTGATGAAGGAGGCAAGGTGGAGGATGGAGTTCGGGGCCATGTGGTGGAAGTCGAGCCCGTAGTAGAACATCATCTCTCACATGAATGGGCCAGGCCTCGGATGAGGTGGGGGATGAAGACTACCTGCTCCCTTGCGTGGGAGCGAGCACTTGCTAGTCGGTGCCTGGGGCACGGGCAACGATGTTGGTGGCGAGATATCCTGTGCCGCACAACTCCAGGATGGTGCCGTCCATAACGACGGACCACCCCAATGCCCTTTGAGGGTATCGGCCATGGCTAGATGTTGGAGCTTGGATATGCTAAGGAGGAGAAGTGTGAGAATGGATCTGGGCACTGGAGCTAGATGCAGCAACATGCGAGGGAAATTAGAGCGTGGTTACTTGTGCCGTCCTCTTTTTGCTCTTATAGGTTGTTGAAAGGCCAAGAGCCCCCCTTGCCGCGCTGATAAAAATGCCACTACCCTGCAAAAGATGTCATTATGCATATGGGGGGAAACAAAATCTTGATGATATCCCTGAGAAAACCGGCATGATCTCCACCTCGATGGGACGTGCTAGTAAAAATGATGCCTTGAGCCACAATTTTGGGGAGGCAGTAAGTGCCCAACCTATCATGGGGTGCGCCGCTTTGATAAAGTTATCAGACTAGGTGGAACTGTTCACACCTAGGTGGTTAGCCTTCGAGGCTAAGTTACCCCGTCTCTCCGTGTCCTTTAAAAGAATGGTTTAGGAATCTTAAAATCACAAAGGGGAACTTGTCTGTCAAGCCAGGGACTTCAGATCTGAGGTTGTCCTCGTCAAGGGAATCATCCTCGCCATAGAAGACCAGTTCGGGGGCTACTGACGGTGTCCTGGACTAGGGGGTACTAACCTAGCCGGCCAATGCTCCTCCGCTTGGGCTAGTGGGCCCTTGTTCTTATCAAGATGGACTCCGGAGGCTGCACGATGGGGCGTGATCAAGACTATGTCTGCCGAAGACTTGTCATATACTCCAAGCCTCCTCCTACCGCCTCATCGCCAAGATACCGACCTTGTAACCATAGACACCCTACCTGGCATGTATATAAGCCAAGGGGTCTAGCCCGTAGAGGGGGTATCAATGCAATCTCATTCACCTAGCCCTAGAGTTAGACCACATCTTACGATCTCGAGGTAGATGAACTCTGTACTCGATACATCTATGTCAATATAAACAAGAGCAAGATGTAGGATTTTACCTCCATCAAGAGGGCCCGAACCTGAGTAAATCATCGTCTCCCTGTTCCTGTTACCATCTGTCCAAGATGCACAGCTCGGGACTCCCTACCCCAAGGTCTATCAGTTTTCACATCGACACCTCCGGATAGAATAGAAGACGATAAGGAGATAAAGGATTATGTAGGACCTTGAGAAGAGGTGTCTAGATGGGGGGTGATTAGACACTAAGTACCAAAGTTGCAGTTTTTAAGATTCTTTAAGTTTAAGTGGAGTTTAGGCACAATTTCAACATTCACAATACATATCAAGCAAGCATGCAAAGAGTATATGAGCAGTGGAAAGTAAAGCATGCAACTTGCAAGAAAGTAAAGGGAAGGGTTTGGAGGATTCAAACGCAATTGGAGACACGGATGTTTTTGGCGTGGTTCCGATAGGTGGTGCTATCATACATCCACGTTGATGGAGACTTCAACCCATGAAGGGAGGCTGCGCGAGTCCACGGAGGGCTCCACCCACGAAGGGTCCACGAAGAAGCAACCTTGTCTATCCCACCATGGCCGTCGCCCACGAAGGACTTGCCTCACTAGCGGTAGATCTTCATGAAGTAGGCGATCTCCTTGCCCTTACAAACTCCTTGGTTCAACTCCACAATCTTGCCGGAGGCTCCCAAGTGACACCTAGCCAATCTAGGAGACACCACTCTCCAAGAAGTAACAAATGGTGCGTTGATGATGAACTCCTTGCTCTTTTGCTTCAAATGATAGTCTCCCCAACACTCAACTCTCTCTCATAGGTTTTGGATCTGGTGGAAAGAAGATTTGAGTGGAAAGCGACTTGGGGAAGGCTAGAGATCAAGATTCATATGGTAGGAATGGAATATCTTGGCCTCAACACATGAGTAGGTAGTTCTCTCTTAGAAAATTATGCTGGAAGTGTAGGTTCAGTCTGATGGCTCTCTCCATGAATGAAGAGGAGGTGGAGGGGTATATATAGCCTCCACACAAAATCTAACCGTTACACACAATTTACCAAACTCGGTGGGACCGAATTGTTAAACTCGGTCGGACCGATTTAGTAAACCTAGTGACCGTTAGTGATTTTCGGTGGGACTGACATGCATCTCGGTGAGACCGATTCGGTTAGGGTTAGGGCTTAACGTAATCTCGGTAGGACCGATTACACAAACTCGGTGAGACCGATTTGGTAATAAGCTTTCCAGAGAGTTGGTCAGGCAAACTCGGTGGGACCGATTACTCAAACTCGGTGAGACCAATTTTGGTAATAAGTTATCCAGAGAGTTTGCATCGTAATCTCGGTAATACCGATTTCTCAAACTCGGTGAGACCGATTTTGATAATGGACATACACAGAGAGATTACAATCCCATCTCGGTGAGACTGAGATCCCTATCGGTAAGACCGATTTGCTTAGGGTTTGTGGCAGTGGCTATGACTTTTGGAATCGGTGGCGCCGGATAGGAAGAATCGGTGTGACCGATTTTGGCTTTATGTTTAGGTCATTTGTGGAAGTGGGAAAGTAGCTGAGGGTTTTGGAGCATTCGTCATAAGAGAAAAACATCAAGGATTAGTCATAAGCTCATGTCTTGCATGTATCCAATGGAGTTTCTACTTCAAGTTTGAAGCATCAATGATGTTCAATTCTGCTCTTAACCTGCAAAACACTTTCTCATCAAGAGGTTTAGTAAATATATCCGCTAATTGCTTTTCGGTGCGAACATGCTTAAGATCAATGTCACCCTTAGCAACATGATCTCGAATGAAATGATGACGAACTTCAATATGCTTAGTTCGAGAATGTTGCACAGGATTATGACCAATTTTGATAGCACTTTCATTGTCACAAAGCAATGGAACATGTCTCACATATATCCCATAACCTTTAAGAGTTTGGGTCATCCAAAGTAATTGAGCACAACATGAACCAGCGGCAATATATTCAACTTCGGCAGTGGATAAGGATACCGAGTTTTGTTTCTTGGAGGACCAAGACACAAGAGATCTACCAAGAAATTGACAAGTACCTGAAGTGGACTTTCTATCAACCTTGTCTTCGGCATAGTCCGAGTCGGAATAGACAACAAGATCGAAAGAGGTCCTCTTAGGATACCAAATGCCAAAATTTGGTGTATGAATTAAGTATCTCACTATCCTTTTCACGGCCTTAAGATGACATTCCTTAGGAGCAGCTTGATATCATGCACACATGCATACACTTAACATGATATCGGGACGTGAAGCACATAGATACAACAATGAACCGATCATAGAGCGATAAACCTTTTGATCAACCGGTTCACCGTCTTTTGTCGAGTCATTATGTCCACTAGTAGGCATGGGTGTAGACATACCTTTGCATTCTTGCATATTGAACTTCTTGAGTAAGTCCTTAGTGTACTTCGTTTGAGAAACAAAGGTACCTTCCTTCGTTTGCTTGATTTGCAACCCAAGGAAGAATTTGAGTTCACTCATCATGGACATCTCAAACTTCTCTGACATTAGCTTCCCAAACTTTTCACTAAAATGAGGGTTGATCAAACCAAATATAATATCATCAACATAGATTTGGCACACAAATAGTTCTCCATTAACCCTTTTAGTAAAAAGAGCAGAATCAATTTTCCCAATTTCAAAGCCTTTTTCAATAAGGAACTTGGTCAAGCATTTATACCATGCTCTAGGAGCTTGTTTAAGACCATAAAGATCTTTGTGAAGTTTGTAAACATGATTGGGTTTCTTAGGATTGACAAAGCCGGGAGGTTGTTTAACATAAACTTCCTCCTCTATTTCACCATTTAGAAAAGCACTTTTAATGTCCATTTGGTACAAGGTGATATCATGATGATTGGCATAGGAAAGTAAGATGCGAATGGACTCAAGTCTAGCAATGGGGGCGTAAGTCTCACCATAGTCCATACCTTCGACTTGTGTGTAGCCTTGGGCGACGAGACGTGCTTTGTTGCAAACTACTTGTCCATCTTCATCTTGCTTGTTGCGAAACACCCATTTGGTACCGATGACGTTGTGGTTGTTGTCGGGCTTCTCAACCAATGTCCAAACTTGATTCCTCTCAAAGTTATGTAGCTCTTCATGCATAGCATTTATCCAATCCGGATCTCCCAATGCTTCTACAACCTTCATAGGTTCAATGCTCGAGATGAAAGAATAGTTTTCACAAAAGTTAGCTAAACGAGTTTTAGAGCAAGTGATTCTCCCGGTTTGAATGTCATTGTAGATTTGCTCGACGGGATGATCTTTAGCAACTCTTGCTCGAACTCGTGAAAGCTTTTGCTTGGGTCTTCGTTGAACATCTTCTTCATCTTGTTCTTCTTCTTCTTGGCCCTCTTCATTGTTGGCATTGTCGTTCTCTTGTCATGGTGGAGAAGGAGGTTGTTGACGTTCATCTTGATGCACTTCCTTGTTTTCTTCATCTTGGTGTGTCCCGCTTGTGGATGCTTCCGTATCAACTCTTGCTTAACCTTGTTGTGAAGTTGAAGCTTCCACTTGGACAGACGCGGTACTCTCCTTCACCTCCGTTGGACGAACTTTGCCAATAGCCAAGTCTTGAATTGCTTCCGAAGGATGTTTGTCTCCTGCATCAATTGGCAATTGCTCTACTTGCGAGTCGTTAGATTCATCAAACTTCACATCTACCGCCTCTTCAACCTTTCGAGTGAAATTGTTGTAGACACGGTAAGTGTGAGAGTTTGGGCCATAACCTAGTAGGAAACCTTCATGAGACTTAGGAGCAAATTTAGAGCGACGATGCTTATCAAGAATGTAGCACTTTGAGCCGAATACTCGAAAGTATCCAACTTGGGGTTTGTTACCGGTGAGGAGCTCGTATGACGTCTTGCCGAGTAGCTTGTGAAGATACAAGCGATTTGTTGCATGACAAGCTGTCTCAACCGCTTCCGCTCAAAAGTGCTTCGGCGTCTTGTACTCATCAAGCATCGTTCTCCCATTTCGATGAGCGTCCGGTTCTTCCTCTCAACAACTCCATTTTGTTGAGGTGTGTACGTAGCCGAGAACTCGTGTGAAATCCCTTCTTCATCAAGAAAGGTGTCCACATTTGTGTTCTTGAACTCCGTTCCGTTGTCGCTGTGAACCTTCTTGATCTTCACTTCAAATTGATTTTGGGCCTTCCTTGCGAAGTTTTTGAAGATCTTTTGGACCTGCAATTTATCATCGAGAAAGAACACCCACGTAAATCTTGAAAAATCATCAACTATAACTAGACCAAAAGAATTTCCACCGAGACTCTTGTAAGAGTTGGCACCAAAGAGATCCATGTGAAGTAGCTCGAGTGGCCTCCCGGTAGTCATGATGTTCTTCACGGGATGCCTTCCTCCAACCTGTTTACCTGCTTGACAAGTGCTGCAAAGTCTATCCTTATCAAATATGACATCGTTAACTCCAAGAATATGATTTCCTTTAATAAGCTTGTCAAGGTTTCGCATACCAACATGACCTAGTTGTCTGTGCCACAACCAACCTTTTGAGGATTTAGCAATGAAGCAAGTTTTAGGTTGAGCCTTTTTAGTGAAATCAACAATGTATAGATCACCTCTACGCACACCGGTAAAGACCATTTTATGATTATCTCGACGAAACACTTGGCAATCTACTTCAGTAAATAGAACATTGAAACCAAAATCAGCAAGTCTAGATACTGAAAGTAAGTTGTAACCAAGAGATTCAACGAGCATGACATTTTGTATGGAGCTATCATATGATATGGCCACCTTACCAAGGCCAACCACCTTACCCTTTGAGTTGTCACCAAAGGTGACATACTTTCGAGGACTATCATTATCAGCAAGCTCACGGAACATGTCTTTATCTCCGGTCATGTGATCGGTACATCCACTATCAAGAACCGATTCCTTTCCTCCTGACATGTATCCCCGAAGATTTGCCATAAGACCAAAATGTCTCATTGCATCATCAAGATCTAAGTCACTATCATCATCCTCATCATAGTATCCAGGTTCAACATCGTCATGTGGTGGATCAAGTTATAGAGAGGGTGATTCATTAGAATGAGTTTGATAGTCTTGCTTATGAATTTTTTTAGCATCGGAAATAAT
This sequence comes from Triticum timopheevii, assembly GCA_963921465.1. Lineage (NCBI taxonomy): Eukaryota > Viridiplantae > Streptophyta > Magnoliopsida > Poales > Poaceae > Triticum > Triticum timopheevii. The sequence continues at coordinate 356,836,139 of OY997264.1, forward strand.
GTCACTAATAATACCAACATTTCCTTTGGCACGCATAAGGTTTGTAAGCTCAAATAGACGATCACCAAACATAGGATCACTAGTATTCATTTTACTCAAGGCAATAGACTTATGGAGAATTTCATCAAGATTCTTCAAGGAATAATCTGGAAATCGTTCCTCGAGAAATTTCCATATGGTGTAGGCACACTTAAAAGTAGGCAAACATCCAAGCAAGTTTCTAGGCAATCCTCTAATGATAAGTTCGGCAGTTTTAAGATTCCTAATCATGTCAATTGACTCATCATGGGTAGGATGCATAGGATCAACATAAGGTGCACAAGGGCTAGCAATGTACTTGTTAAAATGATATTGATTGAAAATAACAAGCATCTCATTTTTCCACTCATGAAAATACTCCCCATCAAGAATAGGCACTCTATGTCTAATACTCCCAATAGTAGACTCATCCATCTTCCTCCAATGGTGATTAAACCAAAGCAATGGAGACCAATGCTTTTATACCACTTGTAGGACCTTGAGAAGAGGTGTCTAGAGGGGGTGATTAGACACTAAGTACCAAAGTTGCAGTTTTTAAGATTCTTTAAGTTTAAGTGGAGTTTAGGCACAATTTCAACATTCACAATACATATCAAGAAAGCATGCAAAGAGTATATGAGCAGCGGAAAGTAAAGCATGCAACTTTCAAGAAAGTAAAGGGAAGGGTTTGGAGGATTCAAACGCAATTGGAGACACGGATGTTTTTGGCGTGGTTCCGATAGGTGGTGCTATCGAACATCCACGTTGATGGAGACTTCAACCCACGAAGGGTAACGGCTGCGCGAGTCCACGGTGGGCTCCACCCACGAAGGGTCCACGAAGAAGCAACCTTGTCTATCCCACCATGGCCGTCGCCCACGAAGAACTTGCCTCACTAGCAGTAGATCATCACGAAGTAGGCGATCTCCTTGCCCTTACAAACTCCTTGGTTCAACTCCACAATCTTGTCAGACGCTCCCAAGTGACACCTAGCCAACCTAGGAGACACCACTCTCCAAGAAGTAACAAATGGTGCGTTGATGATGAACTCCTTGCTCTTGTGCTTCAAATAATAGTCTCCCCAACACTCAACTCTCTCTCATAGGTTTTGGATCTGGTGGAAAGAAGATTTGAGTGGAAAGCGACTTGGGGAAGGCTAGAGATCAAGATTCATATGGTAGGAATGGAATATCTTGGCCTCAACACATGAGTAGGTAGTTCTCTCTCAGAAAATGTATGCTAGAAGTGTAGGTTCAGTCTGATGTCTCTCTCCATGAATGAAGAGGAGGTGGAGGGGTATATATGGCCTCCACACAAAATCTAACCATTACACACAATTTACCAAACTCGGTGGACCGAATTGTAAAACTCGGTCGGACCGATTTAGTAAACCTAGTGACCGTTAGTGATTTTCGGTGGGACTGACATGCATCTCGGTGAGACCGATTCGGTTAGGGTTAGGGCATAACGTAATCTCGGTAGGACCGATTACACAAACTCGGTGAGACCGATTTGGTAATAAGCTTTCTAGAGAGTTGGTCAGGCAAACTCGGTGGGACCAATTACTCAAACTCAGTGAGGGAGTCCTGGACTAGGGGGTGTCCGGACAGTCGGACTATCATCGTCCGCCGGACTCCAAGACTACGAAGATACAAGATTGAAGACTCCGTCCCGTGTCCGGATGGGACTTTCCTTGGCGTGGAAGGCAAGCTTGGCGATACGGATATGTAGATCTCCTACCATTGTAACCGACTCTGTGTAACCCTAGCCTCCTCTGGTGTCTATATAAACTGGAGGGCTTTAGTCCATAGGACACCACATACATTACAACAATCATACCATAGGCTAGCTTTAGGGTTTAGCCTCCTTGATCTCGTGGTAGATCCACTCTTGTACTACCCATATCATCAATATTAATCGAGCAGGACGTAGGGTTTTACCTCCATCGAGAGGGCCGAACCTGGGTAAAACATCGTGTCCCTCGTCTCCTGTTACCATCCGCCTAGACGCACAGTTCGGGACCCCCTACCCGAGATCCGCCGGTTTTGACACCGACATTGGTGCTTTCATTGAGAGTTCCTCTGTGTCGTCACCGATAGGAAGGATGCCTCCACCCGTCTTCAAAGACGGTATTTTCGCCGAAGGGGCCTTGGCCATCGGCCAAACTATCCGGCTAGGTGGTTTTCTTATGACCGCCTGTCCGGCCACTGCTTCGACAATGACTTCTCAAGTCGTCAAAAGCAATCTTCGCGTCAGCTCAGAATCCGCCGAGCAGTTGGATCCAATAGAGCTCTCGTCTGTTAACGAGCTCTTGGATCGCATCGCCGCCCTGGGAGTCGCTACAGACTATGATCAGATTGGGCTTAAAACCGATCTGAGAGAGATTAACTCTCCCCAGGCCACCCACCACATCGCAGTGGTAGAGGAGCAATATGGCGACTCTTCGCCTATATTAAAGACTAGTCACGTCCGGATTCCCGAACCCTCCATGCCGGATTTCCACGGAGGGACGGGCTTCGATCGAGCATTGAACTTGAAACCATGCATCGCTCCGGACTCGCTGGATCGTGTCCAGCAACCTAAGCTTCCGAATTCGGAAACTCCTCGGCCTTTAAGCCCCAAGATGGGCAGGGATCTGGATTTTAGTCCACCCACCCGCCCAGACATATGCGATCTATCTCTAATACGGCAAGAGCCCGCTGAAACAGTACATCACTACTGGGCCAGATTCCTCCTGGTTATGGACAGGATAAAGGACTGCCGAGAGGAAAATGCAATCTCAATCTTCTGCAATAATTGCACGGACAAGGGAATACTAAATGCCATTGATCGTCGCAAAATTACGCGCTTCACCGATCTGGCGTCCATAGTACGAAAGTATTGTGCGATGGAGAGTTTCCGGAAAACCAAAAATCAATTTTGGGATAATCCAGCCCCAAACCCAGTCCGCAGCAAAAGGGCGCCTTACACTCACGCCCCAGATGCAAAAACGAAAAAACAAAAACCCAATAAGGGAAATGGAACCGTACTGGAGGGATGGCTCAATGGACCCTGTAAGCTTCATAGTACAGAGGGAGCCGTCCCAACACATAGCCTTCGAGCATGTTGGATATTACGGCAGGTGGCCAAAAGTGGCGAGGAGCTTCTAGCCCCACAAAACCACTCCAACAATACCGGTACAGTATCAACAGTCTTCGAGACTTTCGCATCAAACAATATGCGAAAGCGAACAATCCGCAGACTCGCCGAAGTCTACCAAATAGCAACAGCAAATCCATGGAGCGACACAGCTATCACCTTCAACGCCAGCGACGAGCCTAAATTCCGAACAGCCAGAGCACCAGCCGCACTGGTGCTTAGTCCCATAGTGGACGGCTTTCGACTGACAAAAGTCCTCATGGATGGCGGTAGCGGATTAAACCTCATTTACGAGGAAACTCTGCGGAAAATGGGAATCGATTGGAGCCGTATTGAGCGAAGCAGCACAACCTTCAGAGGAATAATCCCTAGCCGAGAAGCACGCCGCACCGGACAAATCACACTCGATGTGGTGTTCGGCTCGCCGGACAATTACAGATCCGAAGAAGTCACGTTCCAAGTGGCCCCGTTCAACAGCGGATATCACGCTATATTAGGACGAGAGGCATTCACAATTTTTCAAGCAGTACCTCATTACGGGTACATGAAGCTCAAAATGCCCGGGCCTGGCGGAATAATCACTCTTGCTAGTGATGCGGACATAGCACTCCGCGCCGAGAACAAGACAGCCGCACTAGCCCTGGAGGCACTATCCGAAGCCCTAGCGGCAGAGGAACTCACCGCGCTGCGCTCTACGGTGAACAAGGACGATGTGATACTCGATAAAAGATCCAAGTCCACCTCCTTCAAACCAGCAGATGAAATAACAAAATTCCAGGTCCATCCAACGGACCCAACAAAGACGGCCTCCATTGGGGCACAACTGAACCCCGAAGTAGACGCCGCACTGCGCGAATCTCTTCGAGAAAACTGGGACATTTTCGCCTGGCATCCTTCGGATATGCCCGGAATCCCACGCAGATTGGCAGAACACAGTCTAAACATCCTAAAAGGATTCAAGCCAGTCAAACAGGCTCTTCGACGATTTTCCGAACCCAAAAGACAGGCAATGGGAGAAGAGCTAGCCAAACTATTGGAAGCCGGATTCATCAGAGATATCAAACATCCGGACTGGCTAGCAAATCTGGTAATGGTACCAAAGAAGGACAAATCCTGGCGCCTCTGTGTCGATTTTAAAGACCTCAATAAGGCTTGCCGAAAGGATCCCTTCCCTCTCCCCCGCATCGACCAAATTATCGATGCTACCGCAGGGCACGATTCATTGTGTTTCCTCGACGCATACTCTGGCTATCATCAAATCAAGATGGCGGAAGCAGACCAAGCCGCCACGGCATTCATCACCCCTTACGGACCATTCTGCTTCAACACGATGCCCTTCAGACTTAAAAACGCCGGCGCAACATATCAGCGCATGATTCAAACATGTCTGGCTACCCAGATCGGCAAAACAGTCGAGGCATATGTAGACGACGTAGTCGTCAAAACAAAACACGTCGAAACTCTAGTAGACGATTTAAGGCTCACGTTTGACAACCTCAGAACATATGACATCAAGTTGAATCCGGAAAAATGTGTTTTCGGCGTACCAGCCGGAAAGCTGCTAGGCTTCATCGTGTCCAGTAGAGGAATTGAAGCAAATCCGGCTAAAATCCGAGCTCTATCACAGTTGGACATTCCAAAAGACCTCAAACAAATACAAAAATTAACAGGATGCGTGGCAGCTCTAAGCCGCTTTATCTCCCGTCTAGGAGAAAAGGCGTTGCCCCTCTATCACCTCCTCAGGCGCACTGAACACTTCGAGTGGACGGATGCTGCCACTGCCGGACTCGAAGAAATAAAGGCCATATTGGCAACAAATCCGGTCCTGGCTGCGCCCAGTCTGGGCAAACCAATGTTGTTATACATCGCAGCAACGCATCAAGTTGTAAGCGCGGTCCTCGTCGTCGAACGAGAGACAGAAGGGCACAAATTCCCTCTTCAAAAACCAGTGTATTATGTATCCACTGTGTTAACCCCCTGCAAGTCCTGTTACCCGCACTATCAGAAGATAGCATATGCGGTGTTCATGGCATCCCGGAAGCTCCGGCACTACTTTCAAGAGTGTTCGATAACAGTGGCCTCTGAAGTACCACTCAATGACATTATAAATAACCGCGACGCAACGGGCAGGATTGCAAAATGGGCCATTGAGCTCTTACCATTCGATATAACTTACAAACATCGGCGAGCTATAAAGTCACAAGTTTTGGCTGACTTCGTCACTGAATGGACCGAAGCCGAACTCCCTAAAGAGTACGGCGCATACTCCAATTGGGTTATGCATTTCGATGGCTCTAAAATGTTGGCCGGACTGGGGGCTGGCGTCTTATTGACGTCCCCAACCGGGGACACAGTCCAGTACGTACTTCAAATAATGTACATGGACTCCAACAACGCAGCCAAATACGAGGCCCTGTTACATGGTCTCCGGATGGTAGTCTCCATGGGTATTCAACGCCTAGAGGTGCGCGGGGATTCAAACCTTGCAATATCCCAAATAAATGGAGACTTTGACGCCAAGGATCCGAAAATGGCAGCATATCGCAACGTTGTCCTAAAAATGTCAGCTCGGTTTGAAGGACTTGAATTCCATCACATAGCCCGAGATAATAACCAAGCGGCCGACGTACTGGCACGCATCGGTGCGAAACGTGATGCTGTCCCTCCAAATATCTTCCTGGAACAGCTCTTCAAGCCATCCGTACTATGGGAAGAGGAGCCCAGAAGTGACAAACCGGAAAAAACCGAGCCAATCGGCGATTCAGCCGATGACATAACACCGTCAGCCCACGACATAATGGTAGTAATCGCCCCGTGGACAGAACCATTCCTAGCCTACTTGCTTAGGCAGGAACTTCCCGAAGACCAAAACGAGGCCCGCTGCATAGTCCGGCGATCGAAAGCCTACAAGGTCCATGAGGGAGAACTTTATAAGAAAAGAACAACCGGAGTCCTTCAAAGGTGTATCTCTGAAGAGGAAGGGTGCAACCTCTTGGATGAAATTCATGCCGGACTAGGCGGACACCACGCAGCAGCCCGAGCCCTTGTAGGAAAGGCATTCCGTACAAGATTTTATTGGCCGACGGCCCGGGCAGATGCCCAGGACTTAGTCCAGAGATGCGTTGGTTGTCAGCTCTTTGCTAATCAAAGCCATATGCCGCCTACCGCCCTCAAAACTATACCCATTACCTGGCTGTTCGTGGTCTGGGGGCTTGATATGGTTGGACCCCTTAAAGGGGGAACCCACAAGCAAAGGTACCTATTGGTCATGGTGGATAAATTCACCAAATGGATAGAGGCCAAGCCGGTCAAAACGGCAGAGTCCGGACCAGTGATAGACTTTATATCCGGGGTAGTACACCGTTACGGAGTCCCCCACAGCATCATCATCGACAACGGCACGAACTTCATAGCCGACGAGGTTAAGTCATGGTGCAAGAATATGGGCATTAAGCTCGACTACGCTTCAGTCTATCACCCTCAAACCAACGGTCAAGTGGAACGAGCAAATGGTCTAATAATGAGCGGCATTAAACCCAGACTAGTGCGGTCACTTACTAAATCTGACACGCACTGGGTCGAGGAGCTCGACTCTGTACTCTGGGGGCTGTGGACAACGCCTAACCGTACTACCGGATTCACACCATTTTTTATGGTATACGGTGCAGAGGCAGTCTTGCCCTATGACATTATTCATGACTCACCTCGAGTGCGCATGTACGAGGAAAGAGAAGCCGAGCTGGATCGGCAGGACAACTTGGACACATTGGAGGAAGAACGCGACGTCGCCAAGGCTCGTTCCGCATTCTATCAGCAGCAGGCCCGAAGATATCAAAGCAGAGAGGTACGGGCCAAGACTTACAACGTTGGTGAACTAGTTCTACGCCTGCCGGACAAGAAAAAGGACAAGCTCAAGCCCAAATGGGAGGGCCCTTTCATTATCGATCAAGTCCTGACCGGCGGAGCATACCGTCTACGAAATGCGTCGGATAACCGACTCGAGCCGAACCCATGGAACGCAGCCCGCCTCCGAAGATTCTATGCCTAGCGCCGGAGTAAGAGTTCGTCCCCTCCCTCCGTCCAAATTTTTATACTTTGGCTGTATTTTGTTTCTCTTTTCATAACCTTTTTATTAAAAAGCCCCTAAGGGCTTACTTTTGCATTTTTCGCATACACTTGATGTGCCATCCGCACTCATTATACCTGGGGGCTTCTTTTACAGAAGCTCAATTATAAGGGTTTCATGCCCAGCACATGTGTCAAGCTTCCACATGTACCTTTTACTCACCATTATATGCATCGATATGACTTAAGTTTTGGCCAAGCTGGGTTGCCTGGCTCCTGTGCTTACCCCTACGTTCCCGATTGTTCGGCTAGGAGGTAAAGGGAGCACCTCTGCGATTTCTACTGCCGGGTCAGCCGGATGTGTACCTCAGACTGGGTGAAGCCGAAAGCTAGCGTTCTTAAGGGAATATTCGGTCGGTGACTTAAAATATGATTTTCTTTACCTACTCATTTATCTGCCCCCAGATGTTTTTCTGCTTTTTTCGCAGTCTGGACATGCACTTTAGGGCATGCCTCCCAGGGAAAGGAACCCTTAACCGAACTATTCTCCCTGGAAGATGTTTCTTACTAACCATGTAATATAACATAACTAGTTGGGCACTTGTCTGATAAAGCACTAATGACCCCTACACCTGGTCTCCATGCATACCACGGTTGTTTCGTAACCAAAAAGGTATTCGGACACACTCTGGACTCTAGGGTCCCGAGGTTGAAGCGAAAAGGTCGGCAAAGACAAACGATCTACAATCCGGCTAGAAGGCATTTCACATGTCACTTTAAAGGAAAAAATACATTGTCAAATTTACTGATTGTATTCCTCCTCAATCCCGTCTAACAGGCTGTCTAACTTACAGTCCCGTTGGGAAAATTTAGCAGCCAACTCTACTTGGCTGTATACTAAACTCACAGGGATCTCCTTCCCATCGGGCCCCACCGGTCCAACTTCGGCCATGTGGTTGGGATCCGCCTTCTTGTAACGCGTCTTCACCATGGCCCAAGGCTCCCTGGCACCTTGACGGCAAGCCAAAATCTTCCACAAACGGAAGCGCTGCCGCACTCCCTGGAGCTTCTCCGCAAGCTCCCCAAGGCCATCGGGTAGGGAGAGGGCTGGCCATAAAGCCTGGACGACGCTGCTCATTGCCTGCCGAACTCGTTCGAGCAGTTGCAACAGCTCGGGAAGTTGATCACCCGTTGACACGGGCATCTCCTCCGCAGGGCGACCTGTGAGCATACCTACAAGACATAATATGTCAATTTGCTTCCTCGTCGAACTCTTCTTTTCAAAAGAGTCCGCTCAAGCACTTACTATAAATGCCGCGACGAAGCCGCTGGTTCTCCTTAACGGAGTTGGACAGCCCGGCTTGAGCGCCTTTCAGCTCTTCTCCGAGCTTGGCGTTGGCATCTTCGAGCTTGTTCCTTTCTTGCTGCACCTTATTCAGCACCCTCTCACCGGCCTTTAGCTGGCGCAGTAATTCTTGCCTGTCCGGATCTTGTCCGGCGGCACCTGCAATGTCACTATTAGACTTGCGCACACGCCGCACAGCACTTATATTTATTAATAAAAATGTGTTACCAGGAGGGGCCTCTGCGTCTCCTCCTGCGGCAGCAAGTGCGGCCTCAAGTTGGGCCTTGCATTCTTGCAGCTCCTGAGACAGCTGGGCATTCTTCTCGGTAAGAGCCTGCGTTTCACATGATCCTTAAATCAGTTAACATAACTACTTTAAGTCTCGGGGGCTACTGGTATATATAACCATTAAAATTCCCTTACCCGTATGTCTTTCACATACTGCTCCGTGGCTCTGGTAAAACCATCTTGAGCGGCACGGAGATGCGCGTCCCCTGCGTTAAAGGCATCCAATGCTTCAGGGGAGAAGCACGCTTCACGAAATACTGTTCGGCGGCACCTATGGTTCATGGCGCTCTCCACCTCAGACTTGGTGGCGGACAGTCTGTCGGCGTCCTCTGTTGGAGAAGGATCCGGCCCGCGTCTTGCGCTTGCCTCCCCCTCCAGGCCGGGCACTGGAGCCTGGCCGGTGTAAGTTGGATCAGCAACTTCCGCGCCCGCAGTCCGGCGAGCGCTTTTTCTCCTATAAAGATCATGAGCACTCAGACGTTTCCTAGGAACGTTGCTCTGAAAATTCAAATACGAGCTATACCTTTGCGGCGACGTCTCCGTCCGCACCGCGCTCCTTTTCCGCCTGCTGGTCCGGACTGACCTCTGTTGGTCAGCCGCCGCGGGCTCGGCTTCCTGCCGTAAAGGCGCTTCCTGTAAAATACCATCGTTCGCGAAGGTTAGAAATGGGCAAGGAAGAGATAATGGTGTCCGGGCCTCGGTCGCAGTCACCTGGGAAGCCGGATACAGTCCGGGGTAGTCCGCCGTAATGGCGACCAAAGCATTATCCATGCTGAGATGGTGAAATACCCTGTCGATCAGCTCCACCTCGATGTCCGGATCCTCTTCGGAGGCCGGATCCAGGGATCTTCCTGGATCCTCGGGTTGCGGAGCGGGACTTACCATGTCCTCCACAGTCCGGCGTAGATCCTGCGCCGAAGACATAATGTAAAGAAGCTTAAACTTCGAGAGCATGGGTTGAGCCTTTAAAGGTGTTCTCTTACCCATCCTCTAGGGTTGATCATGGAAAACCCATTCAAATGGTTCGTTCGAAGGAAGTCCTCCTTTTCCCCCTTGTACAGGCTGGAAAGGATCTTTACCAGATCCTCGGTCGAATCCGGCCCTTTGCGGCCGTGATGGGTGGCGTCGTCCTCCCCGTTGAAATCCCACATGGGGTGGCCTCTGTATTGCAATGGTTGTACCCCCCTCATGATGCATGTCGTCATGACTCCAATCATGGTCAACCCGGAATGGGCCAGTAATCTTATTCGGCCCATCAAGTAATGGACGCTCTTGTCTTACTCCAATCGGGGGCTCCGTGGGCGCCAGCTGAGGCGTTTCTTCAGGGGAGCAGCACTGAACTCCGGGAGGCCAATCCGGACTGGGTCCGGCAGCGGAGCGTCTCCTATGTAAAACCACTCTGAAGGCCAGTCTTCGGACGCCTTCTTGGGAGTACCGGATGGGTATCCGGTCCTGGTGATGCGCCATATTTCGGCGCCGCCCACTTGATATATGGACCCCTCGTGAGAACGGGGTACGAGGCAGAACAGCCTCTTCCACAATGCAAAATGGGGCTCAATGCCCAGGAATAGCTCGCAAAGAGCTACGTTGCCCGCGATATGCAGGACAGAGGCGGGCGTGAGGTGGTGGAGCTGGAGTCCGTAGGACTCCAAGAGGCCGCGGAGGAACGGATGTATCGGGAATCCAAGTCCCCTTATCAAATAAGGGACGAAGCATACTCGCTCCCCTTTATTGGGGCTTGGGATAGCCTCCGCTTGCCTCCCACCTTGATAAGTGACCAGCCCGGCTCGAACCGGGACCATGAAGGCCGGAGGGAGATATCCCCCCGCTTGGAGCTTCACTAGCTCGTTGTGTGGAACAGAGCACCTCATCCAATCCCCCGGCGGTGGGCTAGGAGCGCGTGAAGAAGAGCCGCGTCGACGGTCCATGATGGAATGGATTTTTAGGTCAAAGGCGCTCCGATGAAGTATTCGCGGGAGGAAGATGGTGTGGTTTGGATCTGGATTTTTGCCTCTTTTGTAGGCGGATGACTCGCACGACTGGGGGGTGAAACGTAAAAAACACCCTGGCTTTTCGCATTCGTGCGACGCGTGGAAAAAGACCATTATTGGGAGTAGAAGCCGAGAAACACAGTATTTATGATGAAGCCGAACACTGTTCGGCAGGTACATGGAACTTGAAGGGAGAACCCGCCTTGCAACGCCGAAGACTATATACGCGCTGGACTTATCGTCATTGAAGCCTGGTTCGGGGGCTACTGAGGGAGTCCTGGACTAGGGGGTGTTCGGACAGCCGGACTATCATCATCCGCCGGACTCCGAGACTACGAAGATACAAGATTAAAGACTCCATCCCGTGTCCGGATGGGACTTTCCTTGGCGTGGAAGGCAAGCTTGGCGATAGGGATATGTAGATCTCCTACCATTGTAACCGACTCTGTGTAACCCTAGCCTCCTCCGGTGTCTATATAAACCGGAGGGCTTTAGTCCGTAGGACACAAAATACATTACAACAATCATACCATAGGCTAGCTTTAGGGTTTAGCCTCCTTGATCTCGTGGTAGATCCACTCTTGTACTACCCATATCATCAATATTAATCGAGCAGGACATAGGGTTTTACCTCCATCGAGAGGGCCTGAACCTGGGTAAAACATCGTGTCCCTCGTCTCCTGTTACCATCCGCCTAGACACATAGTTCGGGACCCCCTACCCGAGATCCGCCGGTTTTGACACCGACACTCGGTGAGACCGATTTTGGTAATAAGTTATCCAGAGAGTTTGCATTGTAATCTTGGTAATATAGATTGCTCAAACTCGGTGAGACCGATTTTGATAATGGACATACACAGAGAGATTACAATCCCATCTTGATGAGACCGAGATCCCTATTGGTAAGACCGATTTGCTTAGGGTTTGTGGCAGTGGCTATGACTTTTGGAATCGGTGGCGCCGGATAGGAAGAATCGGTGTGACCGATTTTGGCTTTATGTTTAGGTCATTTGTGGAAGTGGGAAAGAAGCTGAGGGTTTTGGAGCATATCATAAAGCACACGAAGCAAGAGGCTCATTAAGCAACACCTCATCCCTCCTTGATAGTATTGGCTTTTCCTATAGACTCAATGTGATCTTGGACCACTAAAAATGTAAAATGAAGAGTCTTGGGTTTGAAGCTTGAGCCAATCCTTTGTCCTTAGCATCTTGAAGGAGTTCCCATATCCTTTAGTCCATGCCACTCCATTGTTGAACTTATCTGAAATATACTAGATAAAAGTGTTAGTCCAACAAGAGATATGTTGACATTAATTACCAAAACCACCTAGGGAGCACTTGTGCTTTCAGATTACCCTGCCGCCCCCGTGGGTTTTAAACTCTTAGTTTCCTCTGCATTAAATTGAACCTGATATTCAATAGTGGATACACATTCCATAATAAAATTAACCAATTTTCCAGGAAGCCTAATTTCAATGTAATCCCCCTTAAGAATGGCCACTCAACTTGGTCACAGGCTTTATGCACGTCTAGTTTAATGGCATAAAGACCTTCTTTGCCCTCCGTTTTACTTTTTATTTTAAGGAAACGCTCATATGCTACTAAAAGATTGTCTGTAATCATTATCCCAGGAATGATAGCACTCTGGGTCGGACTGATAATTTCAGGCAGAAAAACCTTCAAACGAGAAGCCACCATTTTTGCAATAATCTTGTATAACACATTAAATGAAATGACGGGCCTATATTGGGTTACCTTTTTCGGGTATTTAACCTTTGCAATCATCCCAATCACCGTATCATTCTAGCAGAATAATACAAGTATTAACAACTTGAAGAACCTCCTTGAGCAGATCATCACCTAACATGGGCCAGAATCTACTATAAAAAATAGCATGAACTCCATCTGGTCCCGAGGCTTTTAGGTCACCTATGGCAAATAGCGGCTTACACACATCATCAGTAGTATAGGAAGCAAGGAGAGCATTATTAATCTCCGCGGACACCTTCTTCCGGAGAAGGAATAACACTTCATGATTTGGTTGCAAAACTTCAGAGGTAAATAAATTTGCAAAATAACTAACTATATGATCCTTCAATTCTGTACCCTCAAAACCCTCATGTCATCTAGATGTTTCAAACACTTCTACTCTTCTAGTCGTAGCAGCATTGTGAAAGAAAGAAGTGTTAGGTGCTGTAGCGCTAAATACACAAGCTGCTCACGGGCATGTAAAGGCACCGTTTAGTTATTGGTGGCATAACATCCTATCTAGTTTGTCAAAACTGATGCTTATGCGCACAAGGATGAGAAATACTTACTTCTAATCCCATAAAATTATATGTTAATTTTATTCGTGGGGAGGGGGGGTTGTCTGTTGTTTAGTCAAATAGTTTATTGAGTGGTTTACTATCCTTTTATGTCATGTGCATTTTTAAGGTTTGGACAAATGTTGTACACATTAAGCTGTGCAAATTCCCTTACTCTCGATGGAAACACGGGGGTTTGCTCGTGTCTTCATTGTGCTGGGACTGCATCGGCATCAATGACGTCGATCCAGTTATTCCATCGACTCAGGCAAACTTCTAGGTATGATCAGCCTAGCATGATATTCTTCTCTGTCCATGGATTCTTCAAGGTCAACATCGCCAGCACTTCCTGCAGAGATCGGTGACTTATCGACTGCATGCATGGATAATATTCTTTTGTTTTGTCCACGACAAGAAACTCCAAAGGCAACAACATTGGCACGACATAGGCTTGTTGGGAGCGGAGAATTCTCCTAGGATTGGATTATATTTCTTTTTTATTTTATGAGCACATATGCCCGTGCGTTGCAACATTAGAGATAATTGACGTGTCCACAGAAATATCCATCAGCATGGCCCAACAACATCCGAATAGTGCCCAGCCATGGAAAAAAGGCGCACACTGAGGCCTAGAAGAAATTCATACCAGTAGGACATTAAAAAGCATGCTACATACATAATGCTTTTGGTACCCTTTTTGTACAACGATTCTGATATTAAAAAGCCTAATTTCAAATTTTCTGTACCAATGCATTATTTGTAAGTTGAAGCAATGTTCAGAATTTGCACGAAGTCGTGATAAAAATGTCAATTAAAGTATTTTATAAAAAATTTCCATACTCCATCCCGACGACTGAGAATACTCGAAAGCTCTACTGCTCTGCTGGTGCTGCGGGGTCCTCTCCTGAAGCGGACTCGGATCTAGAACTGACGGGGTTAACAGAGACCTTCGGGTTAAAAGTGACACGACGACGCTGGCTCCAGGGCTCTCCCTCTGGGGCAGGTGGAGGGTGGATCATCGGGGCTACAGGAGTGGCGAGGAGTGAAACTCACTCGGCAGGAGCACTAAGTGGACTCGCAGTCGTGGTGCCCGAGCTACTCGGAGGAGTAACCGGAGAAACAGGGGATCTAGAACTGGCAGGAATGTAGGGAGTAAATCCTACAGATGGAGAAGCAATGGCTGAGCGAGCAGGGACTAAAGTAGAAGCTAAAGCAGTATGGGCACGACTCAGCTCACGAGCCAGCTCATAGATCAGAAGATAGCTAGCAGCGATGTTGCAAGACAGGTGACTAGCTACACTATCAGACTCTGGATCAATGACAGGAAAACGGACACGATCATTATCCTGGAGAGAAGGATAGTAATGGAAACCTGGGTGGTTCTGCATCCGGACCTCGTTGTAGCGGAGCTCAACAAGTACCTCAAATGCAGCAAACTGGACAGCCTGAGAAGCGGTAGAAGCATAGCCGCCACGGGAGGTACGAGTGTAAGAGCTGGAATCGGACCTGGCGCGCAGAGTAACAGCGGCGTGATACTCATACACTGAGTCAGCTAGGCGCTCCCGGTACACACGATAGGCTGGATCGTCTCCGTGAGGGTACAACCGACACCACACGTTATGAAGGAGATGCGGCGACGTGTACGACATCACCTACAACTGGCACGGATACAGCACCGGAGCCATCTACACTCACAACCATTAGCAAGTTAGCATAAAAATATAATCAGTGCATGTAATGCAACAACCAGCTACAATTATTACCGACACTCAGCTACAACTCGTATCTAACATCCATTTAACTCGGCTTAGTCTAGCGTGGCCTACAGTCAGCACGGCTCTGATACCAAGCGTTGTGGCACCCCGGCTGAGAGCGACCGGTTTACCTTGCATTGCCAGCCCAGAGACCTTGTCTTCTGGCAACACACAACAACATGGTACAAAAAAACAACCTCTTTATTCATGCTAGCGGAGCATAGATTATATTATAACAGTTAGCGAGGCCAAGCGGCACACACGGTGCGGCTGCACAATATGTACATTATTTAGTGAACATAAAGGGGCCTCGATCATGACAACTACTCGGCAGCGGAACAACGTTGTAGCGGGACTCCATAGCACAAGGACACCGATGTGGACACAGTCTAGACTCGGAAAGCACTCCTTCCCAACGAGACTTTCCTAAAATCTGGCATGACACGACTGGTCAGTACATTGAATGTACTTGCAAGCTCACAATAAGCATAAACATAATGACAAACAATATCATGATATTAAACCATTTAAGCAACAATGCAACCATACATCAATATGCTATGACTATGTTCAACTGGTACTTGTTCCACGGACGTGCTTACCGGACGTGATCATTTCCAGACCACAAACATGATAGTTTCCAAAACACACTTGTGATCCTTTCAGCGATCACCACCCGACCAATCCATGGCCTATGATCCTTACGGCGATCATAACCCGACCAACTCTTGGCCCGTGATCCTTACAGCGATCACAACCCGACCAACTCATGGCCCGACTCAACACGATGGCCCCACTGACATCCTCAGTACAAACTCAGTGTGCATATTTTATTAAGTGTTGACCCATGGTGTACCCTACTTTTGAGCGTGTCCATAACCATGAATCGGCTATCGATAGATTAAAACACTCTGCAGAGGTTAGTACACTGTACCCACACTACGGAACCCATGGCCTCGCACTCCCATTCGGGTGGACCAACAGCGTTCCAACGAAACCATTTCATTGTCATGACACTCTCCCGGCCATTCCGACTCAGACCCCATCGGGCTAGTCCTGGGTGGCCCCGTGTCTACCTCCAAACACCTCGACCACCATCGTGGCCACGATCCACTCTGGGACCCGGTACCAAAACTTAACTTAACAATAGGCTCACAAGGTTATGCTTGCCTACCGGGCCAGGGTACAGCACGCCCATAACCTTCCCTAAATGGAGGCACCAACCAGAGGCACGACAATGAAATGCATTAAGGCCGTCCCATACCGGCAAATGTGGTTGCACTAGGAAAGACTCGTTTCAGCGGCACCATGACCCGGTCAATAACATATTCAAGTTGAGTTATTAATCAGGTTCAACATAGCCATGCAAACAACTGAATCAACCACGCTCCTACGGAGCCATCATCAACTCATGCTACTACTCTGGTTAAGATCACACCTTACTTATACCATAATCACTACTAGCAATCCCACATCATGCAAAAATAATAATTAAACTAATTATCAAACTCTATGACCATATCATTTATTCATTACTTGCAACTAAGTTCTCCTTAGCTTACCAACAAGATTCACTTCAAACATTCTGTAGTTCAAGTATTTTAACATGGCAAGCATCTAACAGAATAATAATCATTATATAACTAATTTAAATGCATAAATATTCATAAGTTCAAGTAGGAAAATCACAAATATTGAAGTGGCACTATGAAAATGTTATTGTGGCTTGCCTTAGTGCTGATGAGGTTCACAGAGCTCCTGGTGATCCTCAAGACAAGCTAGCTCTTCTGAAAATATTCAAAACCACAAAAAGAAAACATCAAGAAACCTTCTGAAAATTACCAGAAAATCTAGACAGCAAGGAAAAATCCCATATTTTGGGTGTTGTTAGTTTTTTGGACACAGAACACAATGCAAAAAAGAATCAATGCATTTGGACTTATAGATAAAAACTAATGGCCATTTGAAGTTTCCTGGATTTTAAATGAATTTGAAATAATTAAACAGGGGGATGACGTCGAAAGCGTAAACACCCAGGGAGCCACCACTCATACAGCTTCGTGCGCGTAATGAGTGTCTGACTAGCGGGCCCTGCTAGTCAGGCCGGAGGGAGGGGAGAGGGAAACAGAGGGAGGCGGCACTTCGTCGGAGCTCACGCCGGCGGTGAGGCTTCTTGGAGTCAAACGAGAGGGAGGGATCAACGGAGAAAACGCTTGCACACCTGCCCGTACCCGTAGCGTAGCTAGCGGTGACCGGACGGTGTCGGATTTGACCTCTCTAGCGGAGGCAGAGGGCGGAGGTTGCCGGAGTTGAAGAAGACAGCGGCTTGGGGTGCCTCTAGGGGCTCCAGAGGGGAGGGTTGGCTTCACGGAGGAGAGGTGGAGGCCTGGCAGGGTCGCCTTGGCTTGGGAGGGGCCGGAGCTGCGGGAACTATCCGGAGGGGATCGCCGGCGAGCTCGGCTTCGGGACGGCAGCCCGCGGCCTGCTCGGCCGGGCTGCGGCTTCTACTGGCTCTAGGAGGAGGGGGGAGTGGTTGTGGGTGCTCCAAGAGGCTGCGGGTGGCTGCTTTTATTGTCGGGGCGGGGGCGAGGAGGGCTCGGGCTCCGCTAGAGGACACCTGTCCATGGCGCCCGGCGACGAACAACGCTAGAGAGAGAAGATGACGGAGGTCACGCAGGAACTGTGTGCGGGCACGGACGAGCACAGGAGCGAGGGGGAAAGAGACGAACACAGTGCACCGCGCACTATGTCATTGCCGGACCCTGCCCGTGCTCCCTGCGGCGAGCTTCGGCGTCGGCGAGCGGTAGGGGGGATTTATGGAGGTGGAAATGGGGATGGTGGCGAAGTGTGGCACGCTCTGGCCGGCTGGGCAGCGAGCACACGCTCAACACAGGCGGTGGCGACGCACAGAGCGCGCGTATTGCATGCCAGCATGCTCGGACGAACGCGGTCACCGCATGAACCGTGACATCAGGCCACCCTACGCACTAACAAAGATGTCTGGCATGTAGTCCTTAGTAAACTGAGTTGTTACCACTGTTTAGTTCGGTTCCAGGTGCAGTAGAAGTAAACTTGTGTTGATGACAAGTTACTGGACAGTAACTTTGGAGAGTTACTGTGGTCAAACCACTGGGATACAAGGGCTAAGCTTTGGGGTTTTACTAACTCTTACATAGGTAAATAGGCACAGGGAAAACCAGCTACAATGGAGCTAGTAAAAAGGTAGTTGTTGTAGAAACTACCATTTCTGCCCATAAGTGACTTTATTTTCTGTAGCCAAAATATTACAAAGAGTGGTGAAATATTTTTGCTCAGAAATGTGCCCTAGGGTCCAAAGAATAATTGGGATTTTTATTAGGATTTTTGGGGCAAGAAAAATTAGAGTTCCTTTGGAGGTCAAAGGTTTAGCTAGGGTTTTGGAGGCCAAAATGAATAGTTTCCATTTAAGAAAAATATTCCAAACAATATTTTTGGGTTGGCCAGGGGTGAAGTGATGGTTGTGAGGAGGAGAGGGAACACTTGGGTGAAAATCAAGGGGTACCCAAGTGGTTAAGTCCAAATGAAATGATTCAAAACTCCAAATTCAAAACCAACTCAACTGAAAATCAAGCAAAGAAGAGAGGGCAAAAACCAGGCTGTCACAAACCTCCCCCACTTAGAATGAATCTCGTCCTCGAGATTCGGTTGCTTGGGAAAACCATTCTGGATAACATGCCCTTAGAAATTCTTCTGATACCCAGGTTGATTCTGACTCGGTGTGATGCATCCATTGGACCTTGTAAAACTTACGTGATTTACTGTGAGTGACCCTTTCCATCTGATCCAAAATTTTCACTGGCCTCTCTTTGTAGGTCAAGTCCTTTGGCAGCTCTATCTCTGTCAAATCGGTCTTTTCCTCGGGCGGTGATATGCACCGTCGCAGTTGTGAAACGTGGAATACGTTGTGCACGTCTGACAGCTCAGGGGGCAATTCCAACTGATATGCCACAACACTTACTCGTGTTATAACGGGAAATGGACCAATAAACCTGGGTGCCAATTTTCCACGGGTTTGAAACCTTTTGATTCCTTTCATAGGCGTGACTCGAGGGTAGACATGTTCTCCGGGTTCAAAGCTGATCTGTCGGTGCTTTGCATCGTAATAACTTTTCTGTCGCGATTTGGCCAATTGCAATCTATCTCGGATGTCCTTGACTTGGTTTTCGGCTTCCAGCATGAGATTTGTTCCGAAAATACGGCTATCTCCAGTTTGAGACCAATTTAATGGAGTGTGGCACTTACGGCCATACAAAGCTTCATATGGTGACATCTTTAAACTAGTCTGGAACCCATTGTTATACGAGAACTCGGCGTACGGCAAGAAATCTTCCCATTGTGGTCCTTGGGCCAAAACACAGGCTCGGAGCATATCTTCGAGTATCTGATTTACTCTTTCTGTCTGCCCATCCGTCTGAGGATGATAAGCGGTACTATATTTCAACTCTGTTCCGAGGGCCGGATGGAGACGGGACCAAAAAGCGGAGGTGAAAAGCGATCCTCGGTCAGAAGTGATGGTTCGGGGAACTCCATGCAGACTGACAATTCTGGATACATACGGTCGTGCGAGCTCATCTGCTCAGTATGAGGTTTTGATTGGGAGGAAGTGGGCCACCTTGGTTAATGTGTCTACTATGACCCAGATCACATTATTGCCTCGTCGGGTCTTAGGTAGTCCTGTGATGAAATCCATACAGACACGGTCCCATTTCCATTGTGATACTGGCAGTGGTTGGAGAAGTCCGGCTGGTTTCTGATGTTCTGCCTTTACTTTGTTGCATATGTCGCAACAGGCTACAAAATAAGCAATGTCTTTCTTCATTCCATCCCACCAGAATATTTGTCGAAGGTCTTCATACATTTTCGTACCTCCAGGGTGGATTGAATACGAGGATTCGTGGGCTTCTGACAAAATTTTCTGCTTCAGATCATCTTGATTAGGCACACAAATCCTTCCCCTGAATCGGTGGGTACCGTACTGATCCTTCGAGAAATTGGAAAACTTGATACGTTTCTACAGATCAGCATCGCCTGACTGGGCTTTGCGGATTTCTTCCTCAAGAGTAGGGGTAATTTTCAGAATATTGGCAAGGCCAGCCTCAACTATGACCAGGTTGAGCTGAGCCATCTCCTCTTTAAGTTCGGAAGGCAAAGATTCCAACATGACGTTTGAACTGACGGGTTTTGGATTGAGTGCATCAGCAACCACGTTGGCCTTACCCGGATGGTAATTTATTCCAAGGTCATAATCCTTGACCAACTCAAGCCATCTTCATTGACGGAGATTTAAATCCGGCTAGGTAAATATATACTTGAGGCTTTTGTGATCGGTAAAAATTTGGCACCTTTTTCGATGAGGTAGTGTCTCCAAATTTTTAAAGCATGAACCACCGCGGCCAATTCCAAATCATGACTGGGGTAATTTCCTTCGTGGGGTCGTAGCTGCCATGAGGCATAAGCTACTACCTTGCCGTCTTGCATAAGCACGCATCCTAGTCCTTGTCGGGAAGCGTCGTAGTATACGTCAAAACTGCGGTAGATATCTGGAAGTGTTAATATTCTTGCAGTTGTCAAGCATTTCTTCAACTCGGTGAAACTTTTCTCACAGCCCGAAGTCCATTCAAACTTCTTATCCTTTTTGAGCAGCTCCATCATGGGCTTAGCAATCTTGGAGAACCCTTCAATGAAATGGCGGTAGTATCCGGCTAATCCAAGAAAACTCATGCTAACTGCTGCCTGGAATATTTGGATTTTGAGAAATGGCAGAACCTTCAGAGCTGAGAGTGCCACTTTCAGTGCTTGGAAGTGCAAATTCATCCATGATATCTCATTACTTGCTCATAGGGTGAAGGATTGTATCAAACCACAACTCTTGGGTTGGATTGATTCTTTGTTGTAAAGGAGGTAGGGATGTTTAGCCATAGGTAGACTTTTACTTTTTTCCTTGTATATACTCTGTATTTTGTTTGTACAGCTCCATTTATTTTAATAAAGGGCTGTGGGGCTTTGCCTCATAGTATATATTCAAAAAATTGAAGAAAACTCCGGATTTGAGATACGGTGGCGGGTGGCAGCCAGTCGAGCACATCTTTCACCTTGCTTGGGTCCACGGCTATACCTTTAGCGGATAGCACATGCCCGAGGAATCCAACTTGCTTGAGCCAAAACTCGCATTTACTGAATTTGGCGTATAACTGGTGCTCACGGAGTCATTGTAACACTGCTCGGAGGTGTTCCTTATGCTCTTCTTCACTTCTTGAGTAAATAAGTATATCATCGATGAATACGACCACGAACTTATCGAGGAAATCCATGAATACTTTATTCATCATGTGCATGAAGAAAGTGGGGGCGTTGGTGAGGCCGAAGGACATGACTTTATATTCATAGAGACCGTAGCGAGTGGTGAATGTGGTCCTGGGAATATCCTCCTTTTTAATTTTGAGCTGATAGTATCCAGTCCACAAATCAATCTTTGAGAATACCTTAGCTCCACTGAACTGATCGAACAAATTATCAATTCTTGGCATAGGGGTATTTGTTTTTTATCATGACATCGTTCAACTGTCGGTAGTCCACATAAATACAGAGGCTGCCATCTTTCTTGTCCACAAAAATGGCAGGCGATCGCCATGGTGAGGAACTGGGGCGGATATACCCTATTTGGAGCATTTCATCAAGCTGTTTCTTTAGCTCCGCTAATTCGGATGACGGCATTCGATAATATTTCTTGTGTATTTGGTGTGGTTCCGGGCACAATTTCTATTGCAAACTCAAGCTCTCGATCAGGTGGCATGCCTGGCAGTTCTTCTGGGAATACATCAGAAAACTCACTGACCACCGGAATTAATTCCATTTAGGTTATTGTTGTAAAGACCATTTCCTTGGAGGGTATGCTCCTACGAGCAATAAACTTTGTAGTTTGTCCATCTTGGTCGGTCAAGTTGACTTCTTGGGTTGCACAATTTATGCATACTTGGTACTGAGTCAGCCAATTCATACCCAAGATAACATCCAATTTATGAGACTCAATAAGTATCAAAGACGTTGGAAAACGGATTCCGTTGATACTGACTTCCAGATTGTGGCAGACTAGATTGCTTCTGATAAGAGATCCCGGGGTTTGTACCAGCATATTCTTGCCCAAAAGCGAACAAGGAAATTTGTTTTGGGCAACATAACTCCGAGAAATAAAAGAGTGGGAAGCCCTAGAGTCAAATAAAATTACTGCAGGTATGTTATTAACAGGGAACATATCAATGACGACTTTGGGATTTTCTTGGGCTTCGTCGGCGGAAATGTGATGAACGTATCCCGTGACGTCGTGCTGACTAGGACCTGCCTCCAAATAATGGACTTGTGGCTTGAACGTAACATTGGTCCGATTGTTCTTGGGACACTATTTAGCATAATGTCCGGTTTGTCCACAACTGTAACAGGAATTATTGTGCAGGCGATTCTCCAGAACTGGGTTGAGCACGTTATTCTTGACTTGGGTGGTGGCTTTGTTAACATTTTGTTGCCAGTTAGGCTGGTATGCCACCGGAGTTGGCTGCCAGGTACGTACCTTCTGCACTGGTTGCATTTCCTTTTTGGGCTCAAACTTGCGCTTGTGATCGTTATGGGCAGACTTATTATCTGATACAAGCTTGTGTTCCCTTTCAGCAATGAAAGCCTTGTTCACCAGGGTTTGGAAATCTGGGAAATTGAACACACTGAGAGCACAGCGAAGTTGCGGGTTTAATCCACCAAGAAATCTGTCCATCTTCCTTTCTTCAGTGGCCACGTCATATTGGGAGTAACGTGACAGGTGATTGAATTTCTGCAAATATTCTCCCACTGACTGACTTCCTTGGAGGAGCGCGAGAAATTCACGCTGCTTAGTCTTCATAATTCCCGCAGGGATGTGATATTTCCGGAATTGCTCCTTGAATCTTGACCAGGTAATTGCTTCATTATTAGTCCCTATGGCTTTTTCATTTTCCCACCATATAGCAGCAGTGCCTTCCAGATAATGTGTTACAAACGGAACCTTATCCTCTTCATCAGTTCGAGCAACCTCAAGCTTCTTTTCCATAGTTCTCAGCCAATCATCTGCATCCAAGGGATCAATGGCCTGACTGAAACTGGGAGGCTTAATCCTTTGAAAATTAGATAACTTGGAGTGACGGACGGGCTGATTTCCATTCTGTCCAACCACTGCTTGAATACTTCTGAATATTTCCATCAGATCATTATTTTGTCGTTCCTCGAACATACGCATAATTTGCTTGGTGGAGGGCAGATTTGGCGGTGGAGGAGGTGGTGGAACGTATGGCTCGAGTGATTGTCATGCCTGTCGTGCGGAATGCCGAACAAGAGAACCCTCGCGAATGTTGCTACTGCAGCCTCCCCGCGTCATCCTAATATGATTTTTCCAAAGTCAACGCAACCGAGATGAGAAACATTCAGTATAAACTGGGGAGAAGCCAGCAACAAAATCCAAGTGAAACCAAAAAGGCTAAGAAAATACGGCGAATAAAATAAAGTCCAACATAATTATACATAGACTCATACATGAACGATAACAACATGCCAGGTCCAACTACCCTCATACATGAAACGAAACATCATGACTTGTACGACTACGTTCATACTCCATCCCGACAACTGAGAATATTCGAAAGCTCTACTGCTCTGCTGGTGCTACGGGGTCCTCTCCTGAAGCGGACTCGGATCCAGAACTGACGGGGTTAACAGAGACCTGCGGGTTAAAAGTGACACGACGACGCTGGCTCCAGGGCTCTCCCTCTGGGGCAGGTGGAGGGTGGATCATCGGGGCTACAGGAGTGGCGATAAGTGAAACCCACTCAGCAGGAGCACTAAGTGGACTCGCAGTCACGGTGCCCGAGCTACTCGGAAGAGTAACTAGAGAAATAGGGGATCTAGAACTGGCAGGAATGTAGGGAGTAAATCCTACAGATGGAGAAGCAGTGGCTGAGTAAGTAGAGACTAAAGTAGAAGCTAAAGCAGTACGGGCACGACTCAGCTCACGAGCTAGCTCGTAGATCAGAAGATAGCTAGCACTGATGTAGCGAGATAGGTGACTAGCTACACTAACAGACTCCGGATCAATGACAGGGAAACGGACACGACCATTATCGTGGAGAGAAGGATAGTAATGGAAACCTGGGTGGTTCTTCATCCGGACCTCGTTGTAGCGGAGCTCAACAAGTACCTCGAATGCAGCAAACTGGATAGCCTGAGAAGCGGTAGAAGCATAGCCGCTACAAGAGGTACGAGTGTAAGAGATGGAACTGGAACTGGCACGCAGAGTAACCACAATGTGATACTCATACACTGAGTCAGCTAGGCGCTCCCGGTACACACGACAGGCTGGATCGTCTCCGTGGGGGTACAGTCGATGCCACACGTTACGAAGGAGATGCGGCGACGTGTACGGCATCAGCTGCAACTGGCACGGATACAGCACCAGAGCCGTCTACACTCACAACCATTAGCAAGTTAGCATAAAAATAAAATCAGTGCATGTAATGCAACAACCAGCTACAATTATTACCGACACTCAGCTACAACTCATATCTAACATCCAGTTAACTCGGCTTAGTCTAGCGTGGCCTATAGTCAGCACGGCTCTGATACCAAGCGTTGTGGCACCCCGGCTCAGAGCGACCGGTTTACCTTGCATTGCCAGCCCAGAGACCTTGTCTTCTGGCAACACACAACAACATGGTACAGAAAAACAACCGCTTTATTCATGCTAGCGGAGCATAGTTTATATTACAATAGTTAGCGAGGCCAAGTGGCACACACGGTGCGACTGCACAATATGTACATTATTTAGTGAACATAAAGGGGCCTCGATCATGACAACTACTCGGCAGTGAAACAACGTTGTAGCGGGACTCCATAGCACAAGGACACCGACGTGGACACGGTCTAGACTCGGACATCACTCCTTCCCAACGAGACTTTCCTGAAATCTGGCATGACACGCCATGTCAGTACATTGAATGTAATTGCAAGCTCACAATAAGCATAAACATAATGACAAACAATATCATGATATTTAACCATTTAAACAACAATGCAACCATACATCCAATATGCTGTGACTATGTTCAACTGGTACTTGTTCCACGGACATGCTTACCGGACATGATCATTTCCAGACCACAAACATGATAGTTTCCAAAGCACACTTGTAATCCTTTCGGCGATCACCACCCGACCAATCCATGGCCTATGATCCTTATGGCGATCATAACCCGACCAACTCTTGGCCCGTGATCCTTACGGCTATCACAACCCGACCAACTCATGGCCAGACTCAACACGATGGCCTCACTGCCATCCTCAGTACAAACTCAGTGTGCATATTTTATTAAGTGTTGACCCATGGTGTACCCTACTTTCGAGCGTGTCTGTAACTGTGGACTCGGCTATCGATAGATTAAAAACAATCTGCAGAGGTTAGTACACTGTACCCACACTACGGAACCCATGGCCTCGCACTCCCATTCGGGTGGACCAACAGCGTTTCGACGAAACCATTTCATTGTCATGACACTCTCCCGGCCATTCCAACTCAGACCCCATCGGGCTAGTCCTGGGTGGCCCCGTGTCTACCTCCAGACACCTCGACCACCGTCATGGCCACGATCCACTCTGGGACCCGGTACCAAAACTTAACTTAACAACGGGCTCACAAGGTTATGCTTGCCTACCGAGCCAGGGTACAGCACGCCCATAACCTTCCCTAAATGGAGGCACTGACCAGAGGCACGACAATGAAACGCATTAAGGCCGTCCCATACCGGCAAATGTGGTTGCACTAGGAAAGACTCGTTTCAGCGGCACCATGACCCAGTCAACAACATATTCAAGTTGAGTTATTAATCAAGTTCAACTTAATGTAGAAAAAATAACCGGTGTCATAATGCCATACTATACATCACTTAACATATGCATCACATAGCCATGCAAACAACTGAATCAACCACGCTCCTACGGAGCCATCATCAACTCATGCTACTACTCTAGTTAAGATCACACCTTACTTATACCAGAATCATTACTAGCAATCCCACATCATGCAAAAATGATAATTAAACTAATTATCAAACTCTATGACCATATCATTTATTCATTACCTGCAACTAAGTTCTCCTTAGCTTACCAACAAGATTCACTTCAAACATTCTGCAGTTCAAGTATTTTAACATGACAAGCATCTAACAGAACAATGATCATTATATAACTAATTTAAATGCATAAATATTCATAAGTTCAAGTAGGAAAATCACAAATATTGAAGTGGCACTATGAAAATGTTGCTGTGGCTTGCCTTAGTGCTGATGAGGTTCACAGAGCTCCTGGTGATCCTCAAGACAAGTTGGCTCTTCTGAAAATATTCAAAACCACAAAAACAAAACATCAAGAAACCTTCTGAAAATTACCAAAAAATCTAGACAACAAGGAAAAATCCCATCTTTTGGGTGCTGTTAGATTTTTGGACAGAGAACACAATGGAAAAAAGAATCAATGCATTTGGATTTATAGATAAAAAGTTATGGCCATTTGAAGTTTGCTGGATTTTAAATGAATTTGAAATAATTAAACAGGGGGGTGACGTCGAAAGCGTAAACACCCGGGGCGCCACCACTCATACCTCTTCGCGCGCGTAATGCATGGCTGACTAGCGGGCCCCGCTAGTCAGGCCGGAGGGAGGGGAGAGGGAAACAGAGGGAGGCAGCGCTTTGCCAGAGCTCACGCCAGCGGTGAGGCTTCTTGGAGTCAAACAAGAGGGAGGGATCAACGGAGAAGACGCTTGCGCACCTGCCCGTACCCGTAGCATAGCTAGCGGTGACCGGACGGTGTCAGATTTGACCTCTCCACCGGAGGCAGAGGGCGTAGGTTGCCGGAGTTGAAGAAGACGGTGGCTTGGGGCAGCTCCAGGGGCTCCAGAGGGGAGGGTTGGCTTCACGGAGGAGAGTCAGAGGCCCTAGTGGGGTCGCCTTGGCTTGGGAGGGGCCGGAGTTGCGGGAATGATCCGGAGGGGATCGCCGGCGAGCTCGGCTCCGGGACGGCAGCCCGCGGTCTGCCCGGCCGGGCTGTGGCTTCTATTGGCTCTAGGAGGAGGGGGAAGTGGTTGTGGGTGCTCCAAGAGGCTGCGGGTGTGTCGGTGTACTAAAGTAGGGGTATCTTAGTATCCCAAACTTGTGCACGGGCAGTCGCAACACCCAGTGGCAGGGCTTGCCGGGCGTCCGCCAAGATCCTCCGTGGCTCACATTAATGCCATTCAAGAACAAAGTGTTTTGACTGAAAAGACAAGGCCCCGGCAAGAGGAGCTTGCCGGGAAGGCCAACCAAGGCACTGCGAAGAACTTGTCGCGACGCGCCGCGCGTCCCGGCAAGGCCCGACGAGCGGCAAGCTCTCGGGTGCAGCAAGACAACGACCGCGGCAAGGCGCTTGCCGCGGCGAAGCCACCACTCTGCGCCCACGCTCCAGCGCATCCGACGACGTGTCACCCCAAGACCATTCCTAGCGCACGTGGCGGGCGGCTGTGCAGCCAAGCGGTGCGAGGTGGCGAGTGGAGATGACGAGAAGGCCATCATGGCGATCGGTGGCGCCCCTAACGGTCGTTTCCTACACTGTTTGGGTGACCAGACGGGCATTAAATGCCCTTGTCCCCTGCCGTTAGAGTTAGGTAGGGGCACTGTAGATAGCGGTTGTACCAACCCCTCTTTTTACTTTTATACCCCTCTCTCTGCGTTGCCACCTGTCGGTGACCCCTTTAGCCTATAAAAGGAGGCCCATGCGCAACGTAGGGAGGGTTGGACTCCTTCGAAAACACAGAACGCTCACACCTTTGAGCAAGAACATAATACCACCACAAAGCAGCAGTAGGAGTTTTATCTCTCCGGAGAGCTCCGAAGCTAGGTAAAATCCCTCGCGCGCTTCGCCTCGATCTGCTCTTCGTGCGCTCTCCGCTCCCTTGCCGGACCGAAAGGGGCCCTGCCCCATAGGTGTTCGTTCCCCATGACAGGGTGGCTGCTTTTATAGGCGGGGGCGAGGAGGGCTCGGGCTCCGCCGGTGGACACCTGTCCACGGTGCCCGGCGACGAGTGGCGCCAAAGAGAGAGGGAGAAGACGATGGAGGTCACGTGGGAACTGTGCGCGGGCGCAGATGAGCACTGGAGCGACGGGGAAAGAGACGAACACAGTGCGCCGTGCACTGTGCCGTTGGCCGGACCATGCCCATGCTCGCTACAGTGAGCTCCGGCATCGGCGAGCGGCAGGGGGGAGTTATGGAGGTGGAGACGAGGATGGTGGTGTAGTGTGGCACGCTCTGGCCGGCTGGGCAGCGAGCACTCGCTCAACAGAGGCACTGGCGATGCGCAAAGCGTGTGTATTTCATGCCAGCACGCTCGGACGAACGCGGTCACCGCGTGAACCGTGACATCAGGCCACCCTACACACTAACAAAGATGTCTGGCATGTAGTCCTTAGTAAACTGAGTTGTTACCACTGTTTGGTTAGGTTCTAGGTGCAGTATAAGTAAACTTGTGTTGCTGACAAGTTACTGGACAGTAACTTTGGAGAATTACTATGGTCAAACCACTGGGATACAAGGGCTGAGCTTTGGGGTTTTACTAACTCTTACTAAGGTGAATAGGCACAGGGAAAACCATCTACAATGGAGCTAGTAAAAAGGTAGTTTTTGTAGAAACTACCATTTCTGCCCAGAAGTGACTTTATTTTCTGTAGCCAAAATATTACAAAGAGTGGTGAAATATTTTTGCTCAGAAATGTGCCCTAGGGTCGAAAGAATAATTGGGATTTTTCTCAGGATTTTTGGGGCAAGAAAAATTAGGGTTGCTTTGGAGCTCAAAGGGTTAGCTAGGGTTTTGGAGGCCAAAATGAACATTTTCCATTTAAGAAAAATATTCCAAACAATATTTTGGGGTTGGCCAGGGGTGAAGTGATGGTTGTGAGGAGGATAGGGAACACTTGGGTGAAAATCAAGGGGTACCCAAGTGGTTAAGTCCAAATGAAATGATTGAAAACTCCAAATTCAAAACCAACTCAACTGAAAATCAAGAAAAGAAGAGAGGGCAAAAACCAGGCTGTCACAAACCTCCCCCACTTAGAATGTATCTCGTCCTCGAGATTCGGTTGCTTGGGAAAAACATTCTGGATAACATGCCCTTAGAAATTCTTCTGATTCCCAGGTTGATTCTGACTGGATGTGATGCATCCATTGGACCTTGTAAAATTTTCGTGATTTACGGCGAGTAACCCTTTCCATCTGATCTAAAATTTTCACTAGCCTCTCTTCGTAGGTCAAGTCCTTTGCCAGCTCTATCTCTGTCAAATCGGTCTTTTTCTCGGGCGGTGATATGCACCATCGCAGTTGTGAAACGTGGAACATGTTGTGCACGTCTGACAGCTCAGGGGGCAATTCCAACTGATATGCCACAGCACCTACTCGTGTCATAACGGGAAATGGACCAATAAACATGGGTGCCAATTTTCCATGGGTTTGAAACCTTTTGATTCCTTTCAGAGGCGTGACTCAAAGGTAGAGATGTTCTCCGGGTTCAAAGCTGATCTGTCGGTACTTTGCATCGTAATAACTTTTCTGTCACGATTTGGCCAATTGCAATCTGTCTCGGATCTCCTTGACATGCTTTTCGGCTTCCAGCATGAGATCTGTTTCGAAAATACGGTTATCTCTAGTTTGAGACGAATTTAATGGAGTGCGGCACTTACGGCCATACAAAGCTTCATATGGTGACATCTTTAAACTGGTCTGGAACCCATTGTTATACGAGAACTCGGCGTACGGCAAGAAATATTCCCATTGTGGTCCTTGGGCCAAAACACAGGCTTGGAGCATATCTTCGAGTATCTGATTTACTCTTTCTGTCTGCCCATCCGTCTGACGATGATAAGCGGTGCTGTATTTCAACTCTGTTCCGAGGGCCGGATGGAGACGGGACCAAAAAGCAGAGGTGAAAAGCGATCCTCGGTCAGAAGTGATGGTTCGGGGAACTCCGTGCAGACTGACATTTCTGGATACATACAGTCGTGCAAGCTCGTCTGCTCGGTATGAGGTTTTGATTGGGAGGAAGTGGGCCACCTTGGTTAATGTGTCTACTATGACCCAGATCGCATTATTGCCTCGTCGGGTCTTAGGTAGTCATGTGATGAAATCCATACAGACATGGTCCCATTTCCATTGTGATACTGGCAGTGGTTAGAGAAGTCTGACTGGTTTCTGATGTTCTGCCTTTACTTTGTTGCATATGTCGCAACAGGCTACGAAATAAGCATTGTCTTTCTTCATTCCATCCCACCAGAATATTTGTCGAAGGTCTTCATACATTTTCATACCTCCAGGGTGGATTGAATACGAGGATTCGTGGGCTTCTGACAAAATTTTCTGCTTCAGATCAGCTTGATTAGGCACACAAATCCTTCCCCTGAATCGGAGGGTACCGTACTGATCCTTCGAGAAATTGGAAAACTTGATACGTTTCTGCAGATCGGCATCGCCTGACTGGGATTTGCGGGTTTCTTCCTCAAGAGTAGGGGTAACTTTCAGAATATTGGCAAGGCAAGCCTCAACTATGACCAGGTTGAGCTGAGCCATCTCCTCTTTAAGTTCAGAAGGCAAAGATTCCAACATGACGTTTGAACTGACGGGTTTTCGATTGAGTGCATCAGCAACCACGTTGGCCTTACCCGGATGGTAATTTATTCTAAGGTCATAATCCTTGACCAACTCAAGCCATCTTCGTTGACAGAGATTTAAATCCGGCTGGGTAAATATATACTTGAGGCTTTTGTGATCGGTAAAAATTTGGAACCTTTTTCCGATGAGGTAGTTTCTCCAAATTTTTAAAGCATGAACCACCGCGGCCTATTCCAAATCATGAGTGGGGTAATTTCCTTCGTGGGGTCGTAGCTACCGTGAGGCATAAGCTACTACCTTGCCATCTTGCATAAGCACGCATCCTAGTCCTAGCCGGGAAGCGTCGCAGTATACGTCAAAACTGTGGTAGATATGTGGAAGTGTTAATACTGGTGCAGTTGTCAAGCGTTTCTTCAACTCGGTGAAACTTTTCTCACAGTCTGAAGTCCATTCAAGCTTCTTATCATTTTTGAGCAGCTCCGTCATGGGCTTAGCAATCTTGGAGAACCCTTCAATGAAACGGCGGTATTATCCGGCTAATCCAAGAAAACTCCGGATCTGAGATACGGTGGCGGGTGGCAGCCAATCGAGCACATCTTTCACATTGCTTGGGTCCACGGCTATACCTTCAGCGGATAGCACATGCCTGAGGAATCCAACTTGCTTGAGCCAAAACTCGCACTTACTGAATTTGGCGTATAACCGGTGCTCACGGAGTCGTCGTAACACTGCTCGGAGGTGTTCCTTATGCTCTTCTTCACTTCTTGAGTAAATAAGTATATCATCGATGAAGACGACCATGAACTTATCGAGGAAATCCATGAATACTTTATTCATCATGTGCATGAAGAAAGCGGGGGCGTTGCTGAGGCCGAAGGACATGACTGTATATTCATAGAGACCGTAGCGAGTGGTGAATGCGGGCTTGGGAATATCCTCCTTTTTAATTTTGAGCTGATAGTATCCAGTCCGCAAATCAATCTTTGAGAATACCTTAGCTCCACTGAGCTGATTGAACAAATCATAAATTCTTAGCAGAGGGGTATTTGTTTTTTATCATGACATCGTTCAACTGTCGGTAGTCCACACACATACGGAGGCTGCCATCTTTCTTGTCCACAAAAATAGCAGGCGATCCCCATGGTGAGGAACTGGGGCGGATATACCCTATTTGGAGCATTTCATCAAGCTGTTTCTTTAGCTCCGCTA
The DNA here is from genome assembly GCA_963921465.1 of Triticum timopheevii. Lineage (NCBI taxonomy): Eukaryota > Viridiplantae > Streptophyta > Magnoliopsida > Poales > Poaceae > Triticum > Triticum timopheevii. The sequence continues at coordinate 356,867,987 of OY997264.1, forward strand.
ATTTGGATGACGGCATTCGATAATATTTCTTGTGTATTGGTGTGGTTCCGGGCACAATTTCTATTGCAAACTCAAGCTCTCGATCAGGTGGCATGCCTGGCAGTTCTTCTGGGAATACATCAGAAAACTCACTGACCACCGGAATTAATTCCATTTCAGTTATTGTTGTAAAGACCATTTCCTTGGAGGGTATGCTCCTATGAGCAATAAACTTTGTAGTTTGTCCATCTTGGCCGGTCAAGTTGACTTCTCAGGTTGCAAAATTTATGCATACTTGGTACTGAGTCAGCCAATTCATACCCAAGATAACGTCCAATTTATGAGACTCAATAAGTATCAAAGACGTTCGAAAACGGATTCCGTTGATACTGACTTCCAGATTGTGGCAGACTAGATTGCTTCTGATAAGAGATCCCGGGGTTTGTACCAGCATATTCTTGCCCAAAAGCAAACAAGGAAATTTGTTTTGGGCAACAAAACTCCGAGAAATAAAAGAGTGGGAAGCCCAGAGTCAAATAAAATTACTGCAGGTATGTTATTAACAGGGAACATATCAATGACGACTTCAGGATTTTCTTGGGCTTCGTCGGCGGAAATGTGATGAATGTATCCCGTGACGTCGTGCTGACTAGGACCTGCCTCCAAATAATGGACTTGTGGCTTGAACGTAACATTGGTCCGGTTGTTCTTGGGACACTGTTTAGCATAATGTCCGGTTTGTCCACAACTGTAACAGGAATTATTGCGCAGGAGATTCTCCAGAACTGGGTTGAGCACGTCATTCTTGACTTGGGTGGTGGCTTTGTTAACATTTTGTTGCCAGTTAGGCTGGTATGCCACCGGAGTTGGCTGCCAGGTACGAACCTTCTGCACTGGTTGCATTTCCTTTTTGGGCTCAAACTTGCGCTTGTGATCGTTATGGGCAGACTTATTATCTGATACAAGCTTGTGTTCCCTTTCAGCAATGAAAGCCTTGTTCACCAGGGTTTGGAAATCTGGGAAATTGAACACACTGAGAGCACAGCGAAGTTGCGGGTTTAATCCACCAAGAAATCTGTCCATATTCATTTGTTCAGTGGCCATGTCATATTGGGAGTAACGTGACAGGTGATTGAATTTCTGCAAATATTCTCCCACTGACTGACTTCCTTGGAGGAGCGCGAGAAATTCACGCTGCTTAGTCTTCATAATTCCCACAGGGATGTGATATTTCCGGAATTGCTCCTTGAATCTTGACCAGGTAATTGCTTCATTATCAGTCCCTATGGCTTTTTCATTTTCCCACCATATAGCAACGCCTTCCAGGTAATGTGTTACAAACGGAACCTTATCCTCTGCATCAGTTCGAGCAACCTCAAGCTTCTTTTCCATAGTTCTCAGCCAATCATCTGCATCCAAGGGATCAATGGCCTGACTGAAACTGGGAGGCTTAGTCCTTTGAAAATTAGATAACTTGGAGTGACGGACGGGCTGATTTCCATTCTGTCCAACCATTGCTTGAATACTTCTGAATATTTCCATCAGATCATTATTTTGTCGTTCCTCGAACATACGCATAATTTGCTCGGTGGAGGGCGGATTTGGCGGTGGAGGCGGTGGTGGAACGTATGGCTCGAGTGATTGTCCTGCCTGTCGTGCGGAACGCCGAACAAGAGAACCCTCGCGAACGTTGCTACTGCAGCCTTCCCGCGTCATCCTAATATGATTTTTCCCAAGTCAACGCAACCGAGATGAGAAACATTCAATATAAACTGGGGAGAAGCCAGCAAGAAAATCCAAGTGAAACCAAAAGGCGAAGAAAATACGGCGAATAAAATAAAGTCCAACATAATTATACATAGACTCATACATGAAAGGTAACAACATGCCAGGTCCAACTACCCTCATACATGAAACGAAACATCATGACTCATACGACTACGTCCATACTCCATCCCGACGACTGAGAATATTCGAAAGCTCTACTGCTCTGCTGGTGCTACGAGGTCCTCTCCTGAAGCGGACTCGGATCCAGAACTGACGGGGTTAACAGAGACCTGCGGGTTAAAAGTGACACGACGACGCTGCCTCCAGGGCTCTGCCTCTAGGGCAGGTGGAGGGTGGATCATCAAGGCTACAGGAGTGGCGAGGAGTGAAACCCACTCACTAGGAGCACTAAGTGGACTCGCAGTCGCGGTTGAGGGAGTCCTAGATTAGGGGGTATCCGGAAAGCCGGACTGTGTACAACGTCCGGACTATTTAAGCGTGAAGATACAAGACTCAAGACTTTGGCCCGTGTCCGGATGGGACTCTCGTTTGCGTGGAAGGCAAGCTTGGCGATCTGGATATTGTGTTTCCTTCCTTGTAACCGACTCCATGTAAACCCTAGCCCTCTCCGGTCTATATAAACCGGAGAGGTTGGTCCTTAGAAGGCCGATCACAATTACAATCATACCATCATAGGCTAGCTCTTAGGGTTTAGCCTCTATGATCTCGTGGTAGATCTACTCTTGTACTACCCATATCTTCAATATTAATCAAGCAGAAAGTAGGGTTTTACCTCCATCAGAGGGCCCGAACCTGGGTAAACATACGTGTCCCTTGCTTCCTGTTACCATCAGCCTTGACGCACAGATCGGGACCCCTACCCGTGATCCGCCAGTTTTGACACCGACATTGGTGCTTTCATTGAGAGTTCCTCTGTGTCATCACTGTCAGGCTCGATGGCTCCTTCAATCATCATCAACGACGCGGTCCAGGGCGAGACTTTCCTCCCCGGATAGATCTTCGTGTTCGGCGGCTTCGCACTGCGGGCCAATTCGCTTGGCCATCTGGAGCAGATCGACAGCTACACCCCTGGCCATCAAATCAGGTTCAGAAACCTGAACTACACGGCGGATATCCGCGGAGACTTGATCTTCGACGGATTCGGGCCAGCGCCAGGAGCACCGGACAGTCACGACGAGCATGGCATGAACCTGCTGTCGGACAACGCTCGGGATATCACCCCTGCAGTAGCCCTGAACTCAAATCCAGAGCAGACTGCGTTGCCTGAGGACGGAGGGATGGACCCCGCCTAGCAGGCCGTACCCTCATCGGCGGTAGAGCCGAACACAGGCCTCACTCCTGAGGAAGCCCGTGACTCCAGACCCCTGGATTCATATCTGGATGTAGGTTCTAGTCCGCACGTTCCCGAGCCCGTCGAGCCTGGTTGGGCTCCGGTAATGGAGTTCACCGCGGCGGACGTCTTTCAGCACTCGCCCTTTGGCGACATGCTGAACTTATTGAAGTCTCTCTCTTTGACAGGAGGCTCTGGGCCGAACTATGTCCGGCTTAAGTTGGAAGCGGATGACGACGGAATTCGTTGCCCACCCACCACCCACTTCATTACCACGATCGATGATTTAACCGACGTGCTTGACTTCGACTCCGAAGACATCGACGGTATGGACGACGATGCAGGAGAATTACAGGAGCCACCGCTCACAGGGCGGTGGACAGCCACCTCCTCATATGATATATATATATATATGGTGGACACTCCGAAGGAAACTAATGGCGATGAGGCAACGGAGGATAACCCCTCGGGAAGAAAAGCAAAGAACGGGCGTTGTCGGCGCCGCTCCAAGCCCCGCCACAGCAATACCGGCCCCAGAGACGAAAGTAATCCGGATGGCGCCGAAGAAGGATATGACCCTCACCAGCTCGCCTTCGAGCAGGCCGAACAGGAAGATGAGCAGGTCAACCCAGAAGAACAGGCGACGGATGGATACCCGGAGGAGGACAACTACATGCCCCCCTCCGAAGACGAGATTAGCCTCGGTGACGATGAATTCGGCGTGCCTGAGGATCCCGTGGAGCAGGAGCGCTTCAAGAGTAGGCTTATAGCCACTGCGAGGAGCCTGAAGAAGAAGCAATAGCAACTCCAAGCTGATCAAGACCTGCTCACAGATAGATGGACTAAAGTCCTGGCAGTCGAGGAATATGGACTCAAGCGCCAAATGGCTAACCGGCCACCCCGTGGCCGGGATAAAACAGGATATCAGCCCGAATACTAGCCCGCACCCCCATGCCGATACACTACAGCCTAGGGCAACAGGCAACACCTGCAAGATATTCTAGAAAACAAAGCAGGACAGCCAAGATCGATCTACAGATCGTGGGGGCGCGCCCTAGCGCGCGACGATGATCGTCGCGCCGGATACATCATCAACAAGTCTGGCCGGGCCGAACGTAGCAACCCAGACCAATTCGAGCTGCGTAGCCACATAGCCCGGCATAGAGGCGCCGCACACCCCCTCTGCTTCACTGACGAAGTGATGGATCATGAATTCCCAGAAGGGTTCAAACCCGTAAACATCAAATCATAGATGGCACAACAGACCCCGCGGTATGGATCGAAGATTTCCTTCTCCACATTCACATGACCCGCGGAGGTGATCTACACGCCATCAAGTATCTCCCCCTTAAACTCAAAGGACCAGGCCAGCATTGACTAAACAGCCTGCCAGCAAATTCCATTGGCAGTTGGGAAAACCTGGAAGACGCATTTCTTGACAACTTCCAGGGCACATATGTGCGACCACCGGACGTTGATGACCTGAGCCACATTACTCAACAGCCCGGAGAGTCAGCCAGGAAATTCTGGACTCGGTTCCTAACTAAAAAGAACCAAATAGTCAACTGTCTGGACGCCGAAGCCCTGGCGGGTTTTAAGCACAATATATGTGACGAGTGGCTTGCTCGACACCTCGGCCAGGAAAAACCCAAGTCCATGGCAGCTCTCACAACACTAATGACCCGCTTTTGCACGGGTGAGGACAGCTGGCTGGCTCGCAGCGGCACCACGCCACATTCTGAAACTTCGGACGGCCGCGATACTAACGGCAAGCCACGGCGCAACAGACATAAGAGATGGAACAATGGTGACAGCACTGAAGACACAGCAGTCAATGCCGGATTCAGCGGATCTAAGTCTGGTCAGCGGGAAAAGCCGTTCAAAAGAAATAATCAAGGACCATCCAGTCTACACCGCATACTGGAGCGCTCGTGCCAAATTCATGGCACACCGAACAAGCCAGCCAACCACACCAATAGGGATTGTTGGGTGTTCAAACAGGCCGGCAAAATAAATGCCAAAAACAAGGACAAGGGGCTGCACAGCGACGATGACGAAGAGCCCCGGCGTCCGAACACGGGGAAACAAAAGAAATCCCCCCCCCCCCCCGCCAGGTGAAAACGGTCAACATGATCTACGCCACTCACATCCCCAAGCGGGAACGGAAGCGAGCACTACGGGACGTCTATGCGATGGAGCCAGTCGTCCCCAAATTCAACCCATGGTTAGCTTGTCCGATCACCTTTGATCGTAGGGATCATCCTACTAGCATCCGTCATGGCGGCTCAGCCGCATTGGTCTTAGACCCAATCATCAACGGATTCCACCTCACGCGTGTCCTTATGGACGGCGGCAGCAGCCTAAACCTGCCTTATCAGGACACAGTGCGCAAGATGGGCATTGACCCTTCAAGGATCAAGCCCACCAAAACTACCTTTAAAGGTGTAATTCCTGGAGTAGAGGCCCGCTGTACGGGCTCTATAACATTGGAAGTGGTCTTCGGATCCCCGGACAACTTCCGGAGCGAAGAGTTAATCTTCGATTCCGTCCCTTTCCGTAGTGGTTACCACGCACTGCTCGGACGAACCGCATTCGCTAGATTCAATGCGGTACCGCATTATGCATACCTCAAGCTCAAGATGCCAGGTCTGCGCGGGGTCATAACAGTAAACGGAAACATGGACCGCTCTCTCCATACAGAAGAGCATACTGCAGCCCTCACGGCAGAAGTACAATGTGGCCTCCTCCAGCAAACCTCCAATCCGGCGACGACAACCTCAAGTACCGTCAAGCGAGTCTGGAGCACCCTGCAACAGGATCATCAGGAACGCCAAGAGCGTGATTAGCAGTCCGGCCTCCGCTCAAGACCCATCAAAGTAGCATTCGTGCTATGCGTACACAACTACGCACTCAAGATACCATGGGCATAGGCGGAGGCGCAATAACGACTCCGTCAATATTGCGGGTAACCACCAAATACATTCATCATATTTCCTTTTTACCTTTCAAGATACCGCTTTAGCGCAGTATCCCCAGAAGAGCCGTATTGCCGGACTTACATGGGAGAGACATCCACGGAGGCAGCAGACGTTGTGCGCAGAAGGAAATACCCAGGTGGAATCTATTTATGATCATTATACCTGCTTTATCTATATGTAAATTGCCTGCCCCTGGATAGGACATGTCAAATAGTCCTATTTATCTCCGCTTAATGCATCCATTGTAAACATACGCTTAAACGTATTATTCGTCAATGGGAGATCATATATAGCGTCAGCTTATTATTCTCATTTGAGCATTTTTTTCCTTATAAATGTTTATTTGATATTGAATCCATACACCTTGGTACGGTCAGTTTGCCAGGGGCTTCTCATGAAGCCCCGTAATATGGCGAGTAAAGTCCGAACACTTTCAATAGTGCGGCACCCCAAACTTATAGCACTATATGCATCAGCTCCGAATCATGTCTTGGGTCTACAGTTGGGATAGCCCGGCTCCCTTGTTTTGGTGCCTTACGTTCCGTTATATCGGCTAAGGTAGCGCAGGGAGAACTACTGCGATTGTGTCCCGGTTCTTCTGGACGAGCACCTCAGTAGAGAAAGCCGAAAACTGACCGGCATGATGTGGCGAGAGCTGGTCGCTGTTCGAGAGGTCTTAAAATCCTTAAAGATTTTCCGCTTTAGGCAATAAATCGGCTTTGTCCGATCTAGGCATATATAGCGCCCCAATTCGGCCTTCCGGATTCTAGGGGCTTCGCCGAAATTTAAAATTGTAGACTTCTATGGCTAAGTGAAAGTTATAAAGCCGCATAGTCCGATTGCCTTGTTCGCTGCGCCGGACACCTCCTTAAGGGACCAAACATTTGGATAAAGAGTGTCCGGGTTATCCACGAACACCCCAGTACTAGTTACGTGGGGGTGGAAGCCGACGACTGGCCTACTTTCAGAATTTTATAAATAGCCACGCAGAAGGTAATATTTTAAATAACAAAAGCGCTACATAGCGCAAGTAACTTCATCCTTAAATTACAAACATGACAGAAGTGAATTCATTCAAAAATGGTGTCCTTGGTACATTCATTAGCCACGCGACGAGCACCCTTCATAACACCATCATAGTACATCTCGGGATGGCGATGCGCCTTGCCCTCCGGCGGCCTGTCCTTGACCAGCTTCTCCGCATCCAGCTTGCCCCAATGCACCTTGACGCAGGCAAAGGCCCGGCGGGCACCCTCAATGCACACGGATCGCTTGATCACTTCAAGACGCGGACAGGCATCCACCATCTGCTTGATCAGGCCAAAGCAGCTAGTGGGCAGGAGCTCACCAGGCCACATCCAGACTATGAAACCTTTCATAGCCAGTTCGGCCGCCCAGTGGAGTTCGGCCAATTGCTTCAGCTGGTCACTCAGAGGCATCGGGTGTTCGGCCCCAGCATACTGGGACTAGAACAGCTTCTCCGTTGAGTTCCCCTCCTGGGCACGGTAAAACTCCGTAGCGTCTGATACGCTGTGTGGCAGATCTGCAATGGCCCTGGAGAGCTACGAATTCGAGTAAGTAAAAGAAATGCCTCCTCCACATGTTTGCTTTGCATAAAGAACTTCTTACCCGCTGCTATCTTCTTGGCCTCCTGGATCTCCTGCTGTGCTTTCTTGGCTTCGGCCTTGGCGTTTTTCAAATTCACAAGGGCCTTTGCAAGCTCGGCCTCTTTCGCCTTCAGATCATGCTCCATGGACTCGCACTTCTTGCCGAGGTCCCGGAGCTCTTGCTGTACCTCGCCCACTCTAGCACTTTGCTTCTCGCGCTCCTTTCATTCCAAGGCCGCTTTGTCTTCGGCCTCGGACAGCGCTTTCTTCAGGGACGCCACTTCGACGGTGGCCCCTATTACACAGTCACGACGCTTTGGCGTTAGACTGGCCAATTTTTCCTATCTTTAAATACATGCGAGCGGGGAATCGCTTACCTTTATTCTCCTTGAGCTGCCTCTTCATGAGGCCGAGCTCTCCCTGCGCTTGCTCCAGGTCCCGCTTTAGTTCGGCAACCTCAGTAGTACGGGCAGCAGTAGCAAGCAGCACAGCCTGCTCATCCACACGCATGTTTATTATTAGACTCCTGTGGATTATTGTTGACCCTCCGTTTGGTTTTTTCTTTCCGAACACCAAACAGAGTATCAGGGGATACTACCTATCGGGTGGTAATTTCTCAGACTTTTATTACTTACCTCAAAGCCTGTCAAGAGGCTGGTGCAGGCTTCGGTTAGTCCGCTCTTGGCGGACGAAACCTTCCGAATCACCGAACTCATAAGAGTACGGTGCTCTTCATCCATGGAAGCACTGCGAAGCGCTTCCAGCAGACAATCCGGCGCCTCGTGCGCACCGGAAGTCCTCAACACAGACGGATCGCCCTCCCTAACGAGGGGTTGTCCGCCTAAGTTCAGAACCTTTGAAGGTTTCGGGACAGTGTTCGGCTGAGAGCCCGGCCTAATGTGGCTCTCATCGACACGATCCGCGGGGATCTTGAACCCCGCGTGTCCGACATCTGGGACCCCGCCTCGGGGTGTCTCCAGAGTCACCTCCCCCTGCTCTGGGAGCCTTCAGGACAACACCTCCGTGTCATCCACGGGCTGAGGAGTAGTGGCTGTCGGAAGCAAATTCATCTCCGAATTGCTCAGGGACCCGGAGGAAGATACCTCGGGGTGAGCCCTGGCCGGACTGCACATATGTTCGGCGTTAAACAAAAGCTATGGAGTGAAGTTATGGTGGAGTGCGGACACTTACGATCGCACTGGAGGCTTCCCCCTGGGCAGCCACCCCTCCTTGCTGTGAGCGGCCGTGGCGGAGTAGTCCGGAAGGGACACTTTCCCTTCTTGGACGCCCCAGCTTCCCCCTCCGGGGCGGCTTTTCTCTTCTTCTCCCCCCCAAGTGTGGGGAGGTAGAATTTCTTCTTGATTCCCCTCGCCTCCGCGGGAGGAATTTGTCTCGTCATCATCAGACGACAGGGGTATGATGGCCTTACGATGAGGGCCTTTTCCGGCCCCTTGGTCCGCTTCCCCGGGCCCCTCATCCTTTCCAGATGGGGCATCTTCTTCTTCTTCCTCCCCCCCCCCCCTTCGTGGGAGGAGTGCGCCTCGTCATCTTCGGACGAGGCCTCTGGCACAACCTTACGACGGAGACTCTTTTGGGTCCCCGAGGCCTTCTTTTCGGCCTTCTTCTCCGGCACCTTGTACGGTGTCGGGACCAGCATCTCCGTCAGGAGAGCATCAGCTGGGCGTTCTGGCAACGGAACCGGACAGTAAACCTGCTCCGCTATCTCCACATAATCCTGAGGCAAATATGCATAACTACTTAAGGCTCTCCCATGAATATATTGGGAAGAACCGGGTCTGGTGGTAGTCTAAGAACTCACCTGACTAGGAGCCCGCGCGGCGTGAAGCCCGCGGTCCTCGGATGTGGGATGAGGTACTTTAGAGGCCTTAAATAGCACCTTCCATGCGCCTTTGTGCGTCATGTCGTAGAGCTTCCGGAGCGTCTGGTGTTCGGCCGGGACGAACTCCCACAGATTGAATGCCCGCCTTTGGCATGGCAGAATCCGGCGAACGAACATGACTTGGATCACGTTGACAAGATTAATGTTCTTGTCCTTCATGCTTTTGATGCATGTATGGAGTTCGGTCAGCTCCGTAGAATCTCCCCAGGCCAGGCCCTTCCATCCCAGGAGGTGAGCCGCACGGGGGTTCCGGATCGGAACTCGGGGGCCGCTGCCCAGTTGGCGGCGCGCGGCTCGGTGATGTACCCGATTGCCACCCTTTCACGATCTCCGCAAAGGAGCCGTCAAGCCATGTGACATTAGGCATCATGCCCACCATGGCCCCTCCGCACTCCGCTTGCTGGCCGCTCACGATCTTCGGCTTCACGGAGAAGGTTTGCAGCCATAGGCCGAAGTGAGGCCTGATGCGGAGGAAGGCCTCACATACGACGATGAACGCCGAGATGTTGAGGACGAAATTTGGGGCTAGATCGTGGAAATCTAGCCCATAGTAGAACATGAGCCCGCGGACAAAGGGGTGAAGTGGAAACCCAGTCCACAGACGAAGTGGGCGACGAACACAATCCTCTCATGGGGTCCTGGGATCGGAATGACCTGCCCAGCGTCCGGTAGCCGGTGCGCAATGTCTGCGGCCAAGTATCCGGCCGCCCGAAGATTTGTGACATGCTTTTCCTTGACGGTGGAAGCCACCCACTTGCCTCCTGCTCCGGACATGTTTAGTTGTACGAAGAAGACTTGGGCTTGGGCGCTGGAGCTCGAGGGGGCAAGAGTGAGCAAGGAAGAAAGGAGGCGTGGGTAAAAATAAGGAAATCTTATCCCTTTATAGAGGCGCCGAAAGCGGTGCGCCTCCCCACTTGCCCGTTGGGAATCGCTTGCTTCCCAAGCGCCACGATTGATGGCGTGGTGGGATTACCCATACCCATATTAATGAGAATCCCGTGATAAGGGGACACGATCTCTGCTTTGACAAGACGTGTCAAAGAAACTGCCTCGCAATATGCGCTGTAGCTGGTTGTGGGAAAACGGTTTGAATAATGATCCACCCGTAATAACATATCATGTCGTCAGAAAAAGTTGTCAGCAGGTTGTGTTTGTGAAATATCATTCTCTCTACAGCGGAGTGAAAAGATCATTTTGTGGATCCGGACACGATTCAAGTGTTCGATAATTACCTTCGAGTATTCGGAGAAGGAACCCGCCTTGCAATGTCGAAGACAATACTGCGCGCCGGTCTCATCATCATTGAAGCCTGGTTCAGGGGCTACTGAGGGAGTCCTGGATTAGGGGGTATCCGGACAGCGGGACTGTGTACAACGTCCAGACTATTGAAGCGTGAAGATACAAGACTCAAGACTTCGGCCCGTGTCCGGATGGGACTCTCCTTTGCGTGGAAGGCAAGCTTGGCGATCTGGATATTGTGTTTCCTTCCTTGTAACCGACTCCATGTAAACCCTAGACCTCTCCGGTGTCTATATAAACCGGAGAGGTTGGTCCTTAGAAGGCCGATCACAATTACAATCATACCATCATAGGCTAGCTCTTAGGGTTTAGCCTCTATAATCTCGTGGTAGATCTACTCTTGTACTACCCATATCTTCAATATTAATCAAGCAGGAAGTAGGATTTTACCTCCATCGAGAGGGCCCGAACCTGGGTAAACATCCATGTCCCTTGCTTCCTGTTACCATCAGCCTTGACGCACAGATCGGGACCCCCTACCCGAGATCCGCCGGTTTTGACACCGACAGCGGTGCCCGAGCTACTCGGAGGAGTAACCGGAGAAACAGGGGATCTAGAACTGGAAGGAATGTAGGGAGTAAATCCTACAGATGGAGATGTAGTGGCTGAGGGAGCAGAGACAAAAGTAGAAGCTAAAGCAGTACGGGCACGACTCAGCTCACGAGCCAGCTCGTAGATCAGAAGATAGCTAGCAGTGATGTAGCGAGACAGGTGACTAGCTGCACTATCAGACTCTGGATCAATGATAGGGAAACGGACACGACCATTATCGTGGAGAGAAGGATAGTAATGGAAACCTTGGTGGTTCTGCATCCGGACCTCGTTGTAGCGGAGCTCAACAAGTACCTCGAATGCAGCAAACTAGACAGCCTGAGAAGCGATAGAAGCATAGCCGCCATGAGAGGTATGAGTGTAAGAGCTGGAATCGGAACTGGCGCGCAGAGTAACCACGGCATGATACTCATACACTGAGTCAGCTAGGCGCTCCCGGTACACACGATAGGCTGGATCATCTCCGTGAGGGTACAGCCGAGGCCACACGTTACGAAGGAGATGCGGCGACGTGTACGGCATCAGCTGCAACTGGCACGGATACAGCACCGGAGCCATCTACACTCACAACCATTAGTAAGTTAGCATAAAAATAAAATCAGTGCATGTAATGCAACAACCAGCTACAATTATTACCGGCACTCCGCTACAACTCGTATCTAACGTCTAGCTAACTCGGCTTAGTCTAGCGTGACCTACAGTCAGCACGGCTCTGATACCAAGCGTTGTGGCACCCCGGCTCATAGCGACCGGTTTACCTTGCATTGCCTGCCCAGAGACCTTGTCTTCTGGCAAAACACAACAACATGGTACAGAAAAACAACCGCTTTATTCATGCTAGCAGAGCATAGTTTATATTACAACAGTTAGCGAGGCCAAGCAGCACACACGGTGCGGCTGCACAATATGTACATTATTTAGCGAACATAAAGGTGATCATGACAACTACTCGGCAGCGGAACAACATCGTAGCGGGACTCCATAGCACAAGGACACCAATGTGGACACGGTCTAGACTCGGACAACACTCCTTCCCAACGAGACTTTCCTGAAACCTGGCATGACACGCTAGGTCAGTACATTGAATGTACTTGCAAGCTCACAATAAGCATAAACATAATGACAAACAATATCATGATATTTAACCATTTAAGAAACAATGCAACCATACATCCAATATGCTGTGACTATGTTCAACTGGTACTTGTTCCACGGATGTGCTTACTGGACATGATCATTTCCAGACCACAAACATGATAGTTTCCAAAACACACTTGTGATCCTTTCGGCGATCACCACCCGACCAATCCATGGCCTATGATCCTTACGGCGATCATAACCCGACCAATTCTTGGCCCGTGATCCTTACGGCGATCGCAACCCGACCAACTCATAGCCAGACTCAACACGATGGCCTCACTGCCATCCTCAGTACAAACTCAGTGTGCATATTTTATTAAGCATTGACCCATGGTGTACCCTACTTTCGAGCGTGTCCGTAACCGTGGACTCGGCTATCGATAGATTAAAAACACTCTGCAGAGGTTAGTACACTGTACCCACACTATGAAACCCATGGCCTCGCACTCCCATTTGGGTGGACCAACAGCGTTCCGACAAAACCATTTCATTGTCATGACACTCTCCCGGCCATTCCAACTCAGACCCCATCGGTCTAGTCCTGGGTGGCCCCATGTCTACCTCCAGACACCTCGACCACCGTCGTGGCCACGATCCACTCTGGGACCCAGTACCAAAACTTAACTTAACAACGGGATCACAAGGTTATGCTTTCCTACCGGGCCAGGGTACAGCACGCCCATAACCTTCCCTAAATGGAGGCACCGACCAGAGGAACGACAATGAAACGCATTAAGGCCGTCCCATACCGGCAAATGTGGTTGCACTGGGAAAGACTCGTTTCAGCGGCACCATGACCCGGTCAACAACATATTCAAGTTGAGTTATTAATCAAGTTCAACTTAATGTAAAAAAATAACCGGTGTCATAATGCCATACTATACATCACTTAACATATGCATCACATAGCCATGCAAACAACTGAAGCAACCACGCTCCTACGGAGCCATCACCAACTCATGCTACTACTGTGGTTAAGATCACACCTTACTTATACCAGAATCATTACTAGCAATCCCACATCATGCAAAAATAATAATTAAACTAATTATCAAACTCTATGACCATATCATTTATTCATTACTTGCAACTAAGTTCTCCTTAGCTTACCAACAAGATTCACTTCAAACATTCTGTAGTTCAAGTATTTTAACATGACAAGCATGTAACAGAATAATAATCATTATATAACTAATTTAAATGCAGATATATTCATAAGTTCAAGTAGGAAAATCACAAATATAGAAGTGGCACTATGGAAATGTTACTATGGCTTGCCTTAGTGCTGATGAGGTTCACAGAGCTCCTGGTGATCCTCAAGACAAGCTGGCTCTTCTGAAAATATTCAAAACCACAAAAAGAAAACATCAAGAAACCTTCTGAAAATTACCAGAAAATCTAGACAGCAAGGAAAAATCCCATCTTTTGGGTGTTGTTAGATTTTCGGACACAGAACACAATGCAAAAAAGAATCAATGCATTTGGACTTGTAGATAAAAAGTTATGGCCATTTGAAGTTTCCTAGATTTTAAATGAATTTGAAATAATTAAACAGAGGGGTGAAGTCGAAAGCATAAACACCCGGGGCGTCACCACTCATACCGCTTCGCGCGCGTAATGAGTGGCTGACTAGCAAGCCCCGCTAGTCAGGCCGAAGGGAGGGGAGAGGGAAACAGAGGGAGGCGGCGCTTTGCCAGAGCTCACGCTGGCGGTGAGGCTTCTTGGAGTCAAACGAGAGGGAGGGATCGACGGAGAAGACACTTGCGCACCTGCCGTACCTGTAGCATAGCTAGCAGTGACCGGACGGCGTCGGATTTGACCTCTCCAGCAGAGGCAGAGGGCGTAGGTTGCCAGAGTTGAAGAAGACGGTGGCTTGGGGCGGCTCCAAGGGCTCCAGAGGGGAGGGTTGGCTTCACGGAGGAGAAGCGGAGGCCCTAGCGGGGTCGCCTTGGCTTGGGAGGGGCCGGAGTTGCGGGAACGATCCGGAGGGGATCGCCGGCGAGCTTGGCTCCGGGACGGCAGCCCGTAGTCTGCCCGGTCGGGCTGCGGCTTCTACTAGCTCTAGGAGGAGGGGGAAGTGGCTGTGGGTGCTCCAAGAGGCTGTGGGTGGCTGCTTTTATAGGCGGGGGGAGAGGAGGGCTCGAGCTCCGCCGGAGCACACCTGTCCACAGCGCCCAGCGACGAACGGCGCCAGAGAGAGAGAGGGAGAAGACGACGGAGGTCATGCAGGAACAATGCACGGGCGCGGACGAGCACAGGAGCGAGGGGGAAAGAGACGTACACAGTGCGCCGCGCACTGTGCCGTTGGCCGGATCGTGCCCATGCTTGCTACTTTGATCTCCGGCATCAGCGAGCGGCAGGGGAAGTTATGGAGGTGGAGACGAGGATGGTGGCAAAGTGTGGCACGCTCTGGCCGGCTGGGCAGCGAGCACGCGCTCAACAGAGCCGCTGGCGACGCGCAGAGCGCGCGAATTGCATGCCAGCATGCTCGGACGAACATGGTCACCGCGTGAACCATGACATCAGGCCACCCTACGCACTAACAAAGATGTCTGGCGTGTAGTCCTTAGTAAACTGAGTTGTTACCACGGTTTTGTTAGGTTCCAGGTGCAGTAGAAGTAAACTTGTGTTGCTGACAAGTTACTGGACAGTAACTTTGGAGATTTACTGTAATCAAACCACTGGGATACAAGGGCTGAGCTTTGGGGTTTTACTAACTCTTACTAAGGTAAATAGGCACAGGGAAAACCAGCTACAATGGAGCTAGTAAAAAGGTAGTTGTTGTAGAAACTACCATTTCTGCCCAGAAGTGACTTTATTTTCTGTAGCCAAAATATTACAAAGAGTGGTGAAATATTTTTGCTCAGAAATGTGTCGTAGGGTCCAAAGAATAATTGGGATTTTTCTCAGGATTTTTGGGGCAAGAAAAATTAGGGTTGCTTTGGATCTCAAAGGGTTAGCTAGGGTTTTGGAGGCCAAAATGAATATTTTCCATTTAAGAAAAATATTCCAAACAATATTTTGGGGTTGGCCAGGGGCGAAGTGATGGTTGTGTGGAGGAGAGGGAACACTTGGGTGAAAATCAAGGGGTACCCAAGTGGTTAAGTCCAAATGAAATGATTCAAAACTCCAAATTCAAAACCAACTCAACTGAAAATCAAGCAAAGAAGAGAGGGCAAAAACCAGGCTGTCACAGTCGCCGACCGGATCCAGCTCTGCCCCCTCCGTCGCCACCTCCTGTCCTACCGCCAGCGCAGGCAAGCAAGCGCCGGTGGACGCCAGCGCGAGGGAGTCCGCGTCGCCTGGAGGCGGCGAAGCCACCGGACTTTTTGCGACGACAGTCCATGGACTTCCAGAAGCCTCATCCTCCTTCCATCCTCACCTCCTGATGGCTTAGCAGAGCTGATGACGGCCAAGGCGCAAGGTACGGCAAACGGCACGGATGAACTTCATGCCCTCTGTAAGACATGGAATGCCATGGGTATCCTCTCATGACTCTCCGATGAACTGATCTGAAGGTGGCCTATCTACTGCTGGAAAAAGCTGGCCGAACTTCTATCCAAGGTATGGTTGAACTTCCTGATGTCTGTTATTTTCTTTCAGCCATGTGAAGTTCTGGTAGTGTGTGAGCCTCACTCCAAGATGCAAAAACTAAAAAATCTGCCTACATTCATATGTAAAAAAACTATGTGAAGTTCAACTAGTAAGTGGGATGGAGTTCAGGTTGGTATGTATCTGGTTGTGTATAAAAAAACGAAAATCAAACAAACATGTGATCATATGAAGGTCAGGTTGGTATGCACTAGTAATTTCAACCATTCAAACTCATGAAGGTTAGGTTTTTAACTATATAAAGTATTTCCCCTTTGCAAACGATGCAAACACATGAAGGTCAGGTTGATATGCACTAGTAAGTTCAGCCATTCAAACTTGTGAAGGTCAGGTTTTTAACTGTATACAATATTTCCCCTTTGCAAACCATGCAAACACATGAAGGTCAGGTTGGTATGCACTAGTAAGTTCAACCATTGAAACTCATGAGGTTAGGTTTTTAACTGTATACAATATTTCCCCTTTAAAACCATGCAAACACATGAATGTCAGGTTGGTATGCACTAGTAAGTTCAACCATTCATACTCATGAAGGTCAGGTTTTTAACTGTATACAGTATTTCCCCTTTACAAACCCGAAGTTCAGTTTGTGGAGAGTGCTTAGTTCAGGTATAGAAAAAAAATAGTGTAGAATTCAGATTGTGAGGTTCATAGTGCTCAGTTTAGGTACACAAGTATAGGTAGATGCTCAGCTCGGTTCAGAGTGTGATACCTGTCCTAGGAAAAATATGTACATGAACAACCCTTTTATGAGAAGTTCAGGCTGTGAATAATGCTCAGTTTAGCTACACTAGTATAGGCAGATATGACTTGTGTGCTAACACATTCTTTTTTTATGCCAGGAGGATGAGAGACGCAGAAAGAAGGTTAGAACTTCCTAGAAGCAAGTACACAACCCTAAGCCTGTACGCGTTGTGCCGCCCCCTTAATGGGTCACACCTCAAACGCACCAATAGCATTCCCAATCTGATCCACACCAAAATTGGTTGACACTCGAAACACATGTAGACTTCCAAGATGCTGGGTCACAGCCCGATCCACACCACTTTGCGCCTCCACCTAATTGGGTGATGCCGGAAATCTCCCACGAATTCTTTGTATCCACCAGCAGACTCCCAAGCACACCGATGGAGGAGGGTGTTAGCTCAAGTCCTGCATATAACTCTGGAGGTTATCCTGGTGTGGCTCGTCAATGTGAAAGGGGAGCAAGTAAACCAGATGCCAGGACAAATCCAACAGGAACACACACACACACACACACACACACACACACACACACACACACACACGGAGGAGAGTGCTCTGCACACTACTGCCGTTGGATGATGTTGTTGCTGCTACAACTCAGGATCGTACGAGACATGAGGTAGATGGATTGCTTCACAGAACAAAAGAGCAAACTAAAACCAGGATCGCCATACCTCCACAACCACCACAAGCAAAAAAGACGCAAAGAAGAGAGAGGTCTCTCCTTCCTCCTCGTGATCCACTCCTGCACCCTGCTATGATAACTCCGGCGTGCTCCATCCCAAAGGTCTAGCAGCAGACTTCGGTGGAGTTGCGATCATACACACATGTAAGTGAACAAAATTTAAGTATTTATATATGCATCTTGTATGATCTGCAAATTTTCTGCTCCCTCCAGGATAACCAATTTATAAACTGCATTTTAATGTACTGTTTGGATTTTTTTTCTTTTTCTACAGATGCCGGATCTCCTGGATTATCTAATACCAAGACTAAAGATGCCATTCAAGAATGTAGAGAAATCCAGGGAGTTTTACAACAAATATGTTGGTTTTGGAATTAGGAAGACGAGAGGGAATGACAATCACAAGTATTTTGTTTGTGCGTTCCAAGGGAAACACACAACTTCTGTTTCAGAGGTTGATAGGAAGCGAAACAAAACATCGCAGAGGACAGGCTGCAATGCAAGAATGAGGGTGAAGGTGCAAGAGGATAACACATGTGTGGCAGTGGACATTGAGTACAACCATAACCACCACCTCATCCAAACTGATGACATGCTGGTATTCTTGCACTCACACAAGAACTATGACCCTACTATTTTCGAGTATGTTAAGCTCTTGCAATACCATGATGTCAAACATACAACAATCATGTCCATGCTATCCGAAAATGAAGATGGAAGCTACTTCCTAAGCATGACCAGACGAGACCTACTAAACTAGTAAGTATTAAAAAATGCACATACTGCAAATGTACGTAGCATCCTAAGTCACCACCCTTGCTAGCAAAAAAATAACAAATGCATGTTTGCATATAATTTGCAGAAAGCCATGAATGCAAGGAAAGATGATCTGGATGATGTATTGAAACTTGTATCTCTCTTTAAAGACATGAAGGCAATCAATGATGAGTTTTTTTATGACATACAAGTACACAATGACAAATCAATTAAAAACATTTTCTGGTCTAATGCAAGATTCCTCGGAGCATATCAAGACTTTGGCGATTGTGTAACATTCGATACAACTTACAAGACTAACAGATTTCATATGCCTCTGGGAGTGTTTGTTGGAACAAACCACCATTTGTAGTCAACAATATTTGTTGTTGCCCTGATCAGAGACGAAGATGCAAAGTCATTCAAGTGGATGTTCGATACATTTACACGGTGCATGAACAACAAACGACCAACTTGCATTCTAACAGGTAAGCTCAAAAAACTCTACAAGTTTCATCATCTTTTTAGCTCTGGGTGTATATTGGGTATACTGGTTTTAACTGAAAATAATGTAAACCAAGCAGTTCAAACACCGGTATCGCAGAAGTCCAACAACAGTACAAGAAGCAAAATTATATGTCACATGTTTAGAAAAATATAGTTCTGGATGTGAAGTTCAAATACAGGAACCATAGAAGTTCAAGAACACTGCTGTAAGAAAAATATATGTAACATGTTCAGAAAAATATAGTTATGTCTGTGAAGTTCAAGCACTGGTACCGCAGAATTTTAACAACACTGCTATAATAAAAAATTGTGTGACATTATTAGATAGTCCTACTGCTGCCTGTGAAGTTCAAGTACTTGTATAACATAAGTTCAACAACACTGCTATAAGGAAAATATATGTGACATTATTAGATAGTCCTACTGCTACCTGTGAAGTTCAATCACTAGTACCACAGAAGTTCAACAACACTTCTATAAGAAAACTTTGTGTGACATTACTAGGTAGTCCTACTGCTGCCCGTGAAGTTCAAGTACTTGTATAACATAAGTTCACCATCAGTGTAAGAGGCAAGTTTCATTTTTTTGATTCATGCAGACCAGTGCCCGTCAATGGCGAAAGTTATACCACAATCATTCCCAAATACCATCCACAAGATATGCCATTGGCACATCCTGAAGAAGTTCAAGGAATACCTCGTGTTGTAGTACAAAAAGGTATACAACATTCAAAGAGGAGTTCACAACAATATTAAACTGACTGCTAATGCCAACAGCGTTTGGAGCTGCCTGGGCTGCACTCGTGCAGAAGTACAACCTACAGAATGACCAGATGATGATGCAGCTATGGAGTGATAGGAAACAGCGGATATCAGCATATTACAAGAACATTTTCTATGCTAGAATGACTTCTACACAATGAAGCGAGAGCATGAATCACGTGCTCAAGAGAGGGTTTGTCAAGGGGACCCAGAACCTACACAAGTTTGCTAGGCGGGTAAATGCTTGCGTACAAACTCGGATGTAGAAAGCGAACGAGCAAACAATGGCCAGCATGGTATTAAGATAAAATAAACACCCCCATATTGTGACTTCCTTGAACATGTGCACTTGTTATTTAAATGAAACTCATGACTCTGCTGGACTGATATCTTATTTTTTGACATGTGCAGAAAAATCATGTGACAAAAACAAATTACTACTACGAGGAAGACATGGCTATCAAGTACACGAGAGCCGTGTACAATGAGATGAGGGATAGGATGAGAAAAGCAACACTATTTCGTGCAAAAAAGACAACAAAACCCACTAAGTACCTTGTGTACTACCACAACAAGGATGGCCATGATGATGATGAAAGATTTGCCTAGTCAAAGCATGAATTCCAGGTTGTAGCTGACCCAAAGAATGAAATATATGAGTGCGAATGCAAGCTTCGGACACACATAGGTGAGCGTAAAAATAAACTCATTAAATAGCTAAACTAGTAGTATCATATCAATATATGAAACTCATTGCTGGCTCACAAATAATGTATTCTGCATTCATCACAAATGCAGGTCTGTTCTGCCTTCACATAATGAACATACGGGACTACCTGAAGCCTGACAAATTTCCAGACAAGTATATCCTGAAACAGTACACAAAGACTGCAAAATCACAACCAACATTTGATACAAGGGACTACAACACAATTGCATCGGATGGCAGCTCAAGACTATCCAAGCAAGACATCCTGCTAAAACTAAATTTGACGGTTAACAAGAAAGCGATGAGATGTGAACAGCAATATGACAGAGCCTTCTATGTTCTCAAGAGGCTCGTGGAAGAACTTGATGCAATACATTCAGCAAATCAAGCAGATGCTGATGAAAGGATGGCTGAAGAGGATGCTGAAATTTAAGATGACCTTCATTATTATGAAGCTAAAATGCTCCTGACTGGTGCTCAAGCCGACTGATGCAAGCAGGATGTTGACCAATTAGTGCAGCAGTAGGAACAAGAGATGATAAAAATACCTCTGTACTCTAAAACAAAGGGTAGGAAGAAACTTTCTGCAGCAAAGAAAAGTGTCCAGAGAGCTCAAATAAAGGCACCATCTACAGATAAAGTCGTCGCGCTGGATGAGAATGGAGTGCCACTTGGACACATACAATGTAGTGTGTGAAAAAAGTTTGCAGGATACAACAAACTCACTTGTACAACACTCTTAGAAAGAAATGATGCCGAGGAGGTTAAGCAATCCAAAGTTCAAAAACAGCATCCCAAAGTTCTAAAACAAAACAAGGGACCACACCCAAAGAAAGCTAGCAGTAGGCTTTGTAGCATATGCAAGGAATATGCTCCACACAATGCATGAACATGTCCAAAGCACGTAGAAGCTGAAAAGACAAGCCAAGAGCCAGAAAAGAAACAGAAAGCAAAACCTAGAGCCAGCATCAAGAAATTGGTGGAAGATGAAGAGGAGGATGAGCAAGACGAAGATGAAGACATCATCGAATAAGATGAAGAGGAAGCTTACTTGAACTTCTATTGTAGAAGTTTCAAAGAAATTATACAGTAGAAGTTCAGGTAAGCTTATAGAAGAAATTCTGGTATATTATGAGAGGAAGTGTTGGTGATGTATTCGATAAAAGGGCAAGCAGGAATAGAATGAACATACACTATGAAGTTCAGGTAAGCTTACAGAAGAAGTTCTGGTATATTATGAGAGGAGGTGCTGGTGATGTATTCCATAGAAGGGCAAGTAGGAATAAAATGAATATACACTATGAAGTTCAAGTAAGCTTACTGTAGAAGTTATGGTATATTATGAGATGCAGGAAAAATATGCTTGACAAATAAGTATTGTCGTATAAACTAACCTAGTAAGCCTAAGACGACGCGTGCAGATATGAAGTTCTATTTGGATACCTGGAGAAGTTCATGTAGAATGCCGACAAAGATAAAGAAACGTAAAGGAGTGTATGAGAATATTTTTACACAAAGTTCTAGTTGAAAACTATTTGCAGTTAAAAAATCACAAAAATCACATATAGATTCTATGCAAAAGGCTACATCTTGATTGAGTTGAAAAATAATAACACATTCTACAACACAAAAATTCTCTCCATCTGAAACCAGCAGCCCAGCCAGATCTCAAGCAGAAGTTCAAGTTCTTATGTTGGGGCCAAAATTAAACAACACTGGATTTGTGGACAATAAAGACTGTCCACAAAAAACTAGCAGTTCAGCTAGAACCCAGGCAGAAGTTCAAGTACATATGTCAGGGGGAAAAAACAAGACTAGAATGCTGAAAATGATGCAATACATTAAAATTCACAAGCCAATCATTCTTCATTCCAGATACATTTGTCCTCAATAAGATTAATAATAGTACTGATTACTAAACCATTCTTACAACCGAATCTTTACGAAAACATTCCAATCATTATCAAACCAAATCTTTACGAAATCAAATCTACACTAAAACCAATGTTTCTACACACATAATTCATGGGCCCAAGGACTGGATCTTGGCAGGAAGCTCTCCACGCACAACTTCATTCTTCTCATTGAAGACTAGAGTATGCATGAACTCGGCCTTCCAGTCATCTATAGCAGCCTGCAAACAAAAAGAATGAAGAATAAAAAAACATCAAAGGATAACTAAAACCACAACAGGAGCGTGTCGGCAAAAACACACAAAAAATGAAAGGATGATGAGGCAAGAACAAGGACAAAACATACTTCCACTTCACCAAAATCTTCAACAAGCTCATCGCCATCATATGTAGAGCAGAGCTTCACATCAAAGAAACCACAATCACCATTCACTTGCTTTGGACATAAATAAAAGTCGGCCTCTTTGCAATAGTCACCCAGTTTGGCTGCTTGCTCACTTTGTACGCAGCCTTGTCGTACATCTCCTCCAGCAACCCAATGAATCTCTTGATCTGCCAGAAATAACAAATATGATAAAATCAAAAACATCTTAACCAAAATAGCTAAGTTCAAGTACATAAAGCGACACTTGCATAAAATCCAACTAAACGATGCCAGAAGTTTAACTGTCAAATGATAGTCAGTTCAAGCACAAAACTTTGAAGTGGTATTACCAAACAAAGATAAAAAATATTTTGTCAACGAAAGGCAGAATAAACTTCATGTCAAAAAGAGAATATCACGGGAGGTTCGGGCTAAGAAACACTCATGATATTTTGGCAGTCTCCATGGAAACTTGTTCGTGGAAGTCCCTTATTAGAGTAAGGAAGTGAATCAAGGATGTTAATGCTCCCACGATATCTACTCAGCACATACACACTGTAGTGCGCTATTTTGTTAATTGGCTTGAAAAGTATCAAAAAACCTACCAAGATTGAAAACAAATGGTGAACACAAACTATAAACCATAAGTATTGAACAGCCGAGATGAACAAAAAATTCTTGACAAACTCAGCAAAAGGATGTACATAAAATAAAAAATCAAGAGTTATGAAAACCTAACCAGCTTTGTGTAAGAAGGTCTTCTTCCTTACGAACAAACATTGGGAGGAGTGCAGCCGATTTTTTTACATCGAATTTTGGAACTGATGCACTGAAAAAATCATACTCCAGGCAGTACTACATTCACAAACAGACCATAACAGAAGATTAAGAACACAAAATAATCACGACAAATTAAAACACCTCCCAAATGCCACTTCACCAAAAACTAGCACAAAAAGGGAGATAAGGTTACAAGAACAGAAACCTGTATGAAGTAGGGACTCAGAACAACCCTGTCAGAACAAGAGAAGATCTCAGAGGTCTCCGGCTTATCCTTCCACAAGTTTCTGAGAAAGCCCATTACGTCTCCTTCCATTTGCTACCCTTCACTGAAAAGAGTAGGAAGGACATGTCCTGTGAGGTCAATCACATTCCCAGGGACGGTAAACATGTTGTAGCTTGTCCTGCAGATTTAAAGGATGGGAAAAATATTAGAAGCGCAACTCCAGGACAAGGAGAATAAATAGAAGTTCAAATACTATAACATCAAAAGTTCACAACATGTCTGGTAGCAAAAACATAAGAAGAATACTCACTCAGAATACTTCTTCAGACCATCTTCACTAAGCACAAACTGTTTCAACCTTCGGGCCTTAGATAGATGAGGGTAACTGTATTTCTTTAGGGGAGCGACAACAGAATGCCACTTCATAGGCAATCTTGCTGCTCTCTTCGAGGAAGTTATGTTGCCAGACTCAACTGCCGGATTCCTCCTGGTGATGACAACATTCTTCCCACCTCTCCCAACAATAGTAGCAGCAGCAGATTTACCCTTCTTAGGGTAAGCAATCTTCTCAAAATCATCATCCGACGAAATCACCTCTGCTTCGACTGCACCAACCTTCCTGGAGCAAGGGGTATTTGGAGCAGCACCAATACCTAGGCTGCTTCCCCAACTTGGAAGGAAGAAGGGTTCAAGAGCTATCATCTTCTCTCGGAGTTGTACTCATCGATTCCTCCCTAGGCTGGTAGTCCTGTGACCCGAGGAATGAGTAGTGGTAATCGGTCAAGTCCAATTGATCCACTGTCCAAAAAAAGGAAAAAAAGACCATTAAATATAACTGAAGTTCAGGTACAACACAATGTACAGTCCAACAAATATAGATGACATGATTACTACTCAAATTGACCTAAAAAATGTGTTGCATTTAAAAACTAATGAAGTTCAGGCACAACCCAAGGCACAGTTCAAGATAAACTGATGAAATGGAAAACATTCAACTACAGCTAACAAAAGATAAAAAGGTATCATCTCTGAAGTTTAAGTAGAATAAAAGTTGTTGTCCAAGTAAGCAATGACAGGAATAAACATTGCAACAAAATACAAAAGCAAATAAAAGACAATGAAGTTCATGTAGAATAAAAGTTGCAGTCCAAGTAAGCAGTCCAAGTTTCAAGACTGACATGAATAGTAGCCAAACAAACCCTGGAAGTCTGTTTCAAACAAGTTGGAAGAAGCAATTGAGTACAACCATGTCTTCCTGATATCCAATATATTATCATGGGAATATTTTGCATGAACCCTTTCATAAAACGAATTAACATTCGCAAGCATGAAGAATCCACAGTCGATACTGTCATCAAAGAAAGAGAACAATGTTAAAACGAAAGAAGGAAATGTTTGATTCCAATTTCCATGAAGGAAAGGCATGGAACACTTTCCTAGGAAGAAAATTAAATTGCCTTATGAATCTATTATGAGAGCCACTTATGGATTGCATACCAAAGATGGCAATACCTAGATTTATTCGTGTTTTTATGCCTAGCTAGGGGCGTTAAACGATAGCGCTTGTTGGGAGCCAACCCAATTTTATTTTTGTTCTTTACTTTTTGCTCCTGTTTAGTAATAAATAATTCATCTAGCTTATGTTTAGATGTGGTTTTATGTTTTAATTTGTGTTTGTGCCAAGTAGAACCTTTGGGAAGACTTGGGTAAAGTCTTTGCGATCTTGCTATAAAAAATAGAAACTTTTGCGCTCACGAGAATAGCTATCACTGTTTACTGGAGAGTGCTTTTAGGTTGATTCTTTTTGCGGATCATTAATAGACAAATTACTCACGACAACCAATTTATTTCAGAATTTTTAGAGTTACATAAGTATTCGAAAGTTACAGATTTCTACAGACTGTTCTGTTTTTGACAGATTCTGTTTTTCGTGTGTTGTTTGCTTATTTTGATGAATCTATGAGTAGTATCGGAGGGCATGAACCATAGAGAAGTTGGAATACAGTAGGTTTAACACCAAAATAAATAAAGAATGATTTAATTACAGTACCTTAAAGTGGTGGTCTGTTTTCTTATACTAACGGCGCTCATGAGATTTTCTGTTGAAGTTTTGTGTTGTGAAGTTTTCAAGTTTTTGGGTAATGATTTGATCGATTTTTGAATAAGGAGTGGTAAGAGCCTAAGCTTGGGTATTACCAAGGCACCCCAAGGTAAAATTCAAGGACAACCAAAAGCCTAATCTTGGGGATGCCTCGGAAGGCATCCCCTCTTTCGTCTTCATCTATCGGTAACTTTACTTGAGGCTATAGTTTTATTCACCACATGATATGTGTTTTGCTTGGAGCGTCTTGTATGATTTGAGTCTTTGATTTTTAGTTTACCATAATCATCCTTGCCGTACACACCTTTTGGCAGAGACATGCATGAATCAGAATTTATTAGAATACTCTATGTGATTCACTTACATCTTTTGAGCTAGACAATATTGCTCTAGTGCTTCACTTATATCTTTTTAGAGCACAGGGGTGGTTTTATTTTATAGAAATTATTGATCTCTCATGCTTCACTTATGTTATTTTGAGAGTCTTTTAGAACAGTATGGTAATTTGCTTTGGCTATAAAACCGGTCCTAATATGATGGGCATCCAAGATGGGTATAATAAAAAGTTTCATCTAAAGTGCGTTGAATGCTATGAGAAGTTTGATTCTTGATGATTGTTTTGACATATAAGGATGGTGATATTAGAGTCATGATAGTAGAGTAATTGTGAATTTGAGAAATACTTGTGTTGAGGTTTGCAAGTCCCGTAGCATGCACGTATGGTAACCGTTGTGTAACAGGTTTGAAGCATGAGGTGTTTCTTTGATTGTCTTCCTTATGTGTGGAGGTCGGGATCGCGTGATGGTTAAATCCTACCAACCCTTCCCCTAGGAGCATGCACGTAGTGCTTGGTTTTGATGACTTGTACATTTTTGCAAGAAGTATGTGAGTTCTTTATGACTAATGTTGAGTCCATGGATTATACGCACTCTCACCCTTCCACCATTGCTAGCCTCTCTAGTACCGCGCAACTTTCGCGGTACCATAAACCCACCATTTACTTTCCTCAAAACAGCCACCATACCTACCTATTATGGCATTTCCATAGCCACTCCGCGATATATTTCCATGCAACTTTCCACCATTCCGTTTATTATGACACGCTCCATCATTGTCATATTGCCTTGCATGATCATGTAGTTGACATCGTATTTGTGGCAAAGCCACCGTTCATAATTTTTTCATACATGTCACTCATGATTCATTGCACATCTCGGTACACCGCCGGAGGCATTCATATAGAGTGATATTTTGTTCTAAGTATCGAGTTGTAATCCTTGAGTTGTAAATAAATAGAAGTGTGGTGATCATCATTATTAGAGCATTGTCTTGTGTGAGGAAATAAAATAAGGTTGAAGAAGCCAATGAAAAAAAGAGGCCAAAGAAGCCAAATAAAAAAAGGAGAGAATAATAGAGAAGGGGCAGTGCTACTATCCTTTTTCTACACTTGTGCTTCAAAGTAGCACCATGATCTTCATGATAGAGAGTCTCTTATTTTGTCTCTTTCATATACTAGTGGGAATTTTCGTTATAGAACTTGGCTTGTATATTCCAATGATGGGCTTCCTCAAAATGCCCTAGGTCTTCGTGAGCAAGCAAGTTGGATACACACCCACTTAGTTTCTTTTGTTGATCTTTCATACATTTATAGCTCTAGTGCATCCGTTGCATGGAAATCCCTACTCACTCACATTGATATCTATTAATAGCCATCTCCATAGCCCATTAATATGCCTAGTTGATGTGAGACCATCTTCCTCTTTTTTGTCTTCTCCACAACCACCACTCCATTCCACCTATACTGCTATGTCCATGGCTCACGCTCATCTATTGTGTGAAAATTGAAAAAGTTTGAGAATACTAAAGTATGAAACAATTGCTTGGCTGAAACCGGGGTTGTGCATGATTTGAACATTTTGTGTAACGAAGATGGAACATAGCCAAACTATATGATTTTGTAGGGATGAACTTTCTTTGGCCATGTTATTTTGAGAAGACATTGTTGCTTTGTTAGAATGCTTGAAGTATTATTATTTTTATGTCAATATTAAACTTTTGTCTTGAATCTTTCGGATCTGAACATTCATGCCACAATAAAGAAAATTACATTGATAAATATGCTAGGTAGAATTCCACATCAAAAATACTGTTTTTAACATTTACCTACTCGAGGATGAGCAGGAATTAAGCTTGGGAATGCTTGATACGTCTCCAACGTATCTATAATTTTTGATTGTTCTATGCTATTATATTATCTGTTTTGGATGTTTAATGGGCATTAATATGCTCTTTTATATTATTTTTGGGACTAATCTATTAACCGGAGGCCTAGTGCCAGTTTCTGCTTTTTGCCTATTTTAGAGTTTGACAGAAAAGAAATACCAAACGGAGTCTGTCGTGGAATTAACGCGTCAGATGTCCTTAGTATGAGGACTTAGTCGTGAGGACAACGCATCTATGTGGTAGCTTGAGAGGGGTTGGGCGGAATCGAGAGACGCAACACAAGACAAGGATTTAGACAGCTTCGGGCCCCGGGAAACATCATCCGGTAACAACCCTACATGCTGTTTGAGGCTAGGTCTCATTATGATCACGAGGGAGTCGCCGGTAAACCGGATCTTTGTGTCTAGCGCTAGAGATTGTTTCTTCTTTTACTGTCTCTCTTTGGGGAGCCCTGCCCCTCCTTATATATGTTGAAGGGGCGGGTTACATGTGGAGTCCTATTAGGATTAGGACTAATCTATCTCTAATACAAACCGGATACAAGTCCAGGTCTTAAATCCTTGTAAGACAAATATTCCTCACGCCTTTCCTCTTAAAACGGCCCACCATAACATGAGCCGGCCTTCTGGGCCTCGGGCCTTGTCACCGTCTGTCCCGCCCGTCGGGTTACCAGTGAACCATAATGTTCAGTCAGGTTGCTTGTAAATTGTCTGGTCTGTGCTGGTCGCCGGTGAATCGCCAAGGGTCAGCGGGGTCTCAAATAAACCGCCAAGTCCGGCCGGGTTATACTTCCGGCCGGTTTACGCTACGAGGTATATCCCCGACATTAGCCCCCAGTTTAATTCGGATTTATCCATGTTAAACTGATCCTGTAAAATAAACACAAGAACAAACTTGACAGATTATGCTCCGGGTTAAGAATTCTTGTAAACCGGCACCTGATCATCCTTAATTCCTTGTCATTTCCTTCTTCTAGAAAATCCAGGTCAATAAGCCAGCTTCATACTCAATTTGCTGACATTGGTTTCTCACAGAGAAATATTGTGAAGAATAACCCACTTCAGTCGGCTTCCAAAGTGTCGGCTTAAGAAGTATTGGTCTTGAAATACTCATCTGATATTCAGCCGGTTTGAAGATGTAAAACTTGCCGGTTTAATATTACCAAAATTGTCGGTTTGTAAATATGGATGGCACCGAGTCATAACAGTCACCGACGCCGGGTCATAATTGTTGCAGACACCGGGTCAATCTGGTTTGCTCAGAACTGAGAATTTGAAGATTTTTCTTCCTTATATCCATATTACCTGTAGCCCCCAAGTCTTGAGCAGAATAAAGTGATGGTTTAAGACTTGCTTCGATATAAATACTGCCACTTTTGAAGAAATCCATGTTGTTTATCCCAGTCACTTAGTAAAAACTGAATACTCCATATTATGTAGCCCCCAAGTGCCGGGTTGTCTTGCTTGCAGCAACCTGGGACTTGAAATTGCCTTATGCTCATAAAAACTTCAACCAGTGTAGCCCCCAAGGGCCAGGTCATTATGCAATAATGAGCAGGGACTTTGTAAATATAATCATGTAGATTTGAGCAATGATGTGTAGCCCCCAAGGCCCGGCTCATTAAGGTAATACTGAACTAGGACTTGATATATACTTCAATGAAACTAACATCTTATAATGTAGCCTCCATCGTAGGCCTTGAATTTTGATAGGAGCAATTGGTAGCCCCCAAGGGCCGGCTCATTATAATGTGATGAGTCGGGTTTTCAATAAGATGAGCAAAAAATGACTTTGCATTAGCCCCCAAGTGTCATGGTGCATGCTTGCAGCGACATGAGACTTGCATATTTGATGTAATCCCGACTTGACTAATGTAGCCCCCAAGTGCCGGGTTGTAAGCCTGCAGCGACTCGGGACTATTCCTTCAATTGTGGAATAAATCATATCCATTGATAATATGATAGCCATTGCGCTAAAGCGACTTTGAAAACCTTGATCATAATACTGGTTATTGATAACCATAATAAAATCCAACCATGTTGGCTATTTGAAGATTTGAATTATATAATCCAATGATTTATGAGCGCATGATTCCAATGGTGCAATCCAAATATATATACTGGTGACTTATAGTCCAAAGCCAGGCCGGGTTAATAAACGCCGGTAATTTATAATTATGCTTTATTCAACCTGTTTCTCTGACATTGAATCACATCATTGGTTTACCAACTTTTTGTAGTAAGGGTGATAACCCAAATCTTGAGTATGATAACTCCCCTCATATTTTGCCGGTTTGTAATAAAACCGTGTCGGGTTGTAATAAACACCGGATAATCATCGTGGCAACTTATAGTCAACGCCAGACCGGGCTAAGAAAACTCCAGTTTACAATTGAGTTTGTACTAACAACTGATAGTTGAAAGCTTGTGCCGGGTTAAGAAACGCCGGATAGATGAAATGACTTATGGTCTGGCCGAGTCAGTAGACACCGATTTAACTTAGAATTTTATCAAAAAAGAGATAAAACTTTGCAAACAGCAAAAGCAAATAAAACTTGTAGTCAAGGCTTTTCGAGGGCTGCCAGGCCCAAATTCGAGGCTTTTCGTGGGCTGCCAGGCCGCTGAGTTAAACCATTTGACAAAGCCTTTTAAGATGGGCCTCCAACTAACCAATCGTCGTTTTAACTTTGACAAGTTCAGGGCCTTGTATAAGAGTAACTTGTCAAACATTCAGTGGGTCATGCCAGGATTACCTAGATAGGAGTGGCTTACTTGATGAAGGCAGGTTAACCCAGGGTTTTAGGTGAATACACCAGGCTTCCAAGTCGTGGGTCGATACCCAATTACAAGGGTCCTTTCAAACTCTTTGTTACTTTACACAAAGAGCCCCCAAGTAACTTTGTGAGTTGTGCTCAATGGGTGCCTATGTTTGAGCTGTGCGTAGCAACAAAACTCTCTTTGGCCCCTTGGGTGTGAAGCTCCCAAGCTTTCTTGTGGTGTGATAGCCGGATTAATGGACAGGACTCCGCTTTGCAAGCAGAAGCCCCCATGTGATATATTTCTGAGCTGTGCTCGCCGGGTGCCTATGTTTGAGTTGTGCTGTGCAACAAACTCTCTTTGGCCCCTTATGATAATATTGGCTTGATATCTGCATCAAGAGGTAATAACGACATGTTCTCTTTGGTGAATACACCTATGCTTGAACAGGAAGCCCCCAAGTGATCATATAAAATGAGCCCATAAGGCAGGATACCCATGTTTGAACCGCACGTCAGGGCAGCTGGTCCTCTTCGGCAACCTTTAACATATTGCATGAGATAAAATCTGCTTGAACCGGGATTTTGAACCGGATATTGACAACTTCAGAGATTTGTGGGAGATAGATTTCCCCTTGAACCGGATTGTAAACTGGAATCCTTTCTGATGACCCGGAACTTCTTCATTAAGCCGGGATTTTTTTCATATACTTTCTGAGCCGGAAATTCTCTGACGGCCCTTAAATTTTCATAAATATAGCAGTAGCCTCCGGGACCAGGTTATCTTTTCCCTTCAACATTCTGGGGCACTTGGATTTTCTGAAACTGGCAAGACTTGCTGAGTCATATCATCGTAGCTCCCGAGTCTTAAGATGACTCAAGGAGTTGTCTTGAGATGCTCCGTACTTAACCATAGCAGATGGTATATATATCATCGGTGTTAATAACGCGATGTAAATCCACAGAAGGCTGAGGTGACTGCGGCGGATTATAAATGATCTCGTATGAGCCGTGTCA
This sequence comes from Triticum timopheevii, assembly GCA_963921465.1. NCBI lineage: Eukaryota > Viridiplantae > Streptophyta > Magnoliopsida > Poales > Poaceae > Triticum > Triticum timopheevii. The sequence continues at coordinate 356,899,716 of OY997264.1, forward strand.
GCAACTCATCCAATGGTTCCTTCCAACTGGCTGTTTGAAGTTAATCAAAACACAGTGGCGGCTGCTTGTGCGCCTGACCTACTAGGCCATTTGGTGCAGGTGGTAGCTGATAACATTGCATCAGAATTGTTGGAATAGATTGGACCGCAATTTGGCGGCCTATGCATATCCATTGGGCAGCTTGCCTGAGCGGGTGTGACCCTGACATGCTGATGCAGATTGGTCCGTAAGGGTAGCAACTTAAGCTTGTCCATTGAACGGCACAACACGGATAAACGTCCATGCAGAATAATGTTGTCTTTAATTCCATATCCATGGCATAATATCACCTTGGAGTAAATAATTGTCCTGATGTACTCAGACGACAAAAGATCTCATCATATCTGCTATGAACATGGAACAATTTGTCCTGTGTATAAAACAATAAAAGCAGAAAACTGTTCTCAAAAGAATTAAAGTATAATGATGAAACAAATAGGGTGGATAGCACCTGGAATTTTTCGTCGGATGACCGTGGAATTGTCCGGTACACCCATTATTCAATTCAGCTGCAATCAGAGTCAACTCAGTTAACTCCAGCAGATGTTCGGTGAGGCCAACTGGATAATCCCTTTTAATGTTATCTTCGTCGTTAACACAGCCATTTCCAAAACTCTCGACTGCACGGTGGTCCAAAGCAGAGACAAGGCCGCTCGCCCGGGGCAACTCAACGCAGTCACGACAGAGGAGCGAGGCGTAGGCAGGCCACAGACGAACACGGTAGCTAAAGCGGGTTTTGGGACATGACGACCCGGTGGCGGGTCAGGCCAGGTGAAGACGGCAGCTCGCAACGGACTGCACCGGCGGATAGCAAAGCGGCGACTTGGAGACGGCGTAATGCATCACGGCTAATGCATCACGGACCAGTGAGGTGAAGTAAAGGCGGCGACCGCAGATGTGGCCGGCGGGGCTCGCACAGGAGACAGAGTTGTGGTGGCGGTTTGGCCAGTGGCTCTCCCTGATTACAGTTGGGACGAGCGTCCTTGGCGGGTTCCAGGCGCGGCACGGGTTACCTCGATGGCAGGTCAAGGCTGGCCCACAACAGCGGTTTTGACGGAGGTGACCCGATGCAGAACCGGCTTGGCGGAGCTGACGTTTGACCCGCAACTGCGGGTGATTCACGATGAAACCTTTGCGATGATCTTTCTTGGACCGAAAGCAATCCAAAAGACTTGGAGTAGAAGTCTGGAACGCCACGAGGAAGCCACGAGGCAGGAGGGTGTGCCCAGGGTGTAGGCGCGCCCCCACCCTCGTTGACCCCTCGTAGCTCCACCAACGTACTTCTTTCGCCTATATATACTCTTATACCCTAGAAACATCAGGGGGAGCCACGAAACCACTTTTCCACCGCCGCAACCTTCTGTACACCATGAGATCCCATCTTGGGGCCTTTTCCGGCGATCTGTCGGAGGGGGAATCGATCGCGGAGGGCTTCTACATCAACACCATAGCCTCTCTGATGAAGTGTGAGTAGTTTATCACAGACCTTCGGGTCTGTAGTTATTAGCTAGATGGCTTCTTCTCTCTCTTTGATTCTCAATACAAAGTTCTCCTCTATGTTCTTGGAGATCTATTTGATGTAATATTCTTTTGCGGTGTGTTTGCCGAGTTCCGATGAATTGTGGATTTATGAACAAGATTATCTATGAATATTATTTGGTTCTTCTCTGAATTCTTATATGCATGATTTGATATCTTTGCAAGTCTCTTCAAATTATCGGTTTAGTTTGGCCTACTAGATTGATCTTTCTTGCAATGGGAGAAGTGCTTAGCTTTGGGTTCAATCTTGTGCTGTCCTTTCCCGGTGACAGTAGGGGCAGCAAGGCATGTATTGTATTGTTGCCATCGAGGATAAAAAGATGGGGTTTATATCATATAGCTTGAGTTTATCCCTCTACGTCATGTCATCTTGCTTAATGCGTTACTCCGTTCTTATGAACTTAATACTCTAGATGCATGCTAGATAGTGGCCGATGTGTGGAGTAATAGTAGTAGATGCAGAATCATTTCGGTCTACTTGACACGGACGTGATGCCTATGTTCATGATCATTGCCTTAGATGTCTTCATAATTATGCGGTTTTCTATCAATTGTCCGGCAGTAATTTGTTCACCCACCGTAATACATGCTATCTTGAGAGAAGCCACTAGTGAAACCTATGGCCCCCGGGTCTCTTTCATATTATATTACATCTCTTTTCCATTATATCGCATCTCCTTTACTATTTTGCAATCTTTACTTTCCAATCTATACAACAAAAATACCAAAAATATTTACTTTACTATCTTTATTAGATCTCACTTTTGCGAGTGACAGCGAAGGGATTGACAACCCCTTTATCGCGTTGGTTGCAAGGTTCTTGATTGTTTGTGCAGGTACTAGGTGACTTGTGCGTTGTCTCCTACTGGATTGATACCTTGGTTCTACAACTAAGGCAGCCTTTGAATGCCTTGATCTATATTTTCTTTTTTGCTTTTGAATCTTTTTTGATGATTTGCATTTATGCCATATTGATATATGGTGAAATTTGATTCAGGCCATGATGCTTGGATCTTCATTTGATAACGTCCGGTGTTTTGTTAAACTGACCTGGCTTTGGACTTTAAGTCGCCAGTATATGTTGATCATATCTATTGAGTCTTGTACTCTCAAATTTTGGGGGATGTTACCCTTTGCTGTCCAAGGTCTTGTAAGTCGGCGGCATGAATAAATTACAAAGTGTTGCACTCTGTACTGGGACTGTTGCCCTTATTACATATGGCCTGGTAAGCCGGCAATGCACATAAGTATCACAGGTATGATATTTATTTTGTTATCATTATATGAGGTTTTGATAAACCGGCCCTGGTTATGGACGTTACAGTCACTAGTGGCTTGTTATATGGGGTTTTTTTGACCCGCCTTGGGGTAAACCGCCAAGGCACTTGTGCTCTATTTGTATGCCGGGTTTATGATAGTGTGCTTAGGCAAAATTGATAATGTGTATGAGCATCAACATTGGATCATCAAAGAAGATCAAAACAGCTCAACAGTGTTATGCAGATCAACATGCGCGATGGCATGACAGATAATTGTTTAAAGGTAGCCTATTACAAGGCAACTAATGGCCCAAAAGAATTAAGTGTTTTTCAAGTAACACAGCTAACAGATATTAAGCCGACCCGCGGCTCACTCATCTTGGCCTTGACGAGTTGAGGGTTGTGGGTCATCCAGGGCTGGTTCATCCTCCTGTTCTTCACCCATTGGCATAGGGGAAATTGGCTTCTTTCCTCTCTTCTGAATTGAAACTCCACCAAGTTCCAAACTGGGCCCGTCAGTAAACTCTGTCTGACGGTTAAGTAATAAAACTCTCTAAACAGTTCAGCAGTGGGTTCTTCTTGAAGATAAGCTTCATAAAATACTTGGAAGTTGCAAATATTTGACATGGAGTTGGGCCCAATGTCTTGAGGGTGCAGTTGGAAAAAGTGCAGCACGTCCCGAAAGAATTTTGAGCCGGGCGGGGTAAACCCCCGGATCATGTGATTAGTGAAAACAAATATTTCTCCTTCCTTGGGCTCAGGAGGATTTTCAAGGCCTGGGACCCTCTAGTGGATGTCCTCTTTCTTGGCTAAAGCGCAGTTGCAACGAAATTGTTCAGATCTTCCTCGATGACCCGGGATGGCACCCAGTTGCATGCAGTGAATGTCTTAGTCATTGTTAATTATCTGAAAAGAAGATTTTTTGCCCGTTTAAGGTTATGTTGTTAAGCTGGCTGTTGGTTCAAGGGTAAGAATGATAAATCATGCGAGTATGTTAAGCCCGAGGATAGCATTGGAGTTATGAAGGCAAACTATTGGCGGCTTAAGAGGGGACTAATGGTACCTGGCGGGTTATGGTTTATGAGTTAAGCCACCCACACAGTTATTTATTTTCAGATCTCTGAGTGGAAAAATTGCTAAGTGTTGGACAAACAGCTTTCACAGATTGATGCTATCATTTTGGATCTACGGCAGTTCAAACAATGAAGAAATTTCTAAACCTAAGTTACAGCGGCAGAGCAGATCATGTGCTTAGATGGGATCTCTCACTGAAAAGAGGTGTTCAAATATCAAAAATGAGTAAGATGTGCATTAAACTTACAAGAAACAGGGAAGGACAGATGTAACATCCCAAATTTTCAATTTGGAATGTTATACATAGATCATCATTGCATATCATATTTTATTTGCCTTTTCCTTGATTCTAGAAATTCTATGCAACTCAAGGACCCATGGAGAGAGTTGGGAGTTTCGTTATTTTCATATTTGAGTTTTTCTCAAATCGTGAAAATATGATCATTTGATTTTATTTATTTTATCTTCAATTATTTCAATTATAAAAATATGAGAGAGGGAATAAAATGACTTTCCCAAAATAAAGAAATAATGAGGATTTAATAAAGAATCAAATAAGATTTATTTTGGTGTTTTTGCTATTTTATTTGAATTTGGGAAAAATTGCATGAATTTCAAAAATGCATTTTAGGACCAAAAAAATGTTCATCTTGTTCTAAATATTTTATTTGGATGTTAAAAATTTATTTTGGTATTTTTAGATTTTTTGTATTTAATTTTCTAGATTTTTTTTCAGTTCGGCGTAATTATTTTTAAAAAAACGCGCCCGCGCCCGACTGGGCCGAAGCCCAGCCAGGCCAGCCCAACCCAGCGCCGCCGCCTCCCCTCGCGCGCTCCGTCGTGCGCGGCACGGACGCCGAGGAGAGTCCGAGCCGGACTCCTCCCCGGGCGCCCCCTCGCCCAAGCCAGCCACCACCCCCCCCCCCTATATAAATCGCCGCCACCGCCCCCTTGGAGCCTCAAGCCGCCGCCGCCGAACCCCGCCGCCGCAGACGCTAGCCCCGCCGCCGCTTGCCGCCGCTGCCGGTGCCGTCGCCCGAGCCGCCCCACCCCGCCGCCGAGTAGCCGCCCCCGAGACGCCCCACCCTGCCGCCACCCCGCCGGAGGACCTCGCCGGAGGTACCGCCCGAGCCGCCACCGTCGCCGGTTTTTTTTAAGAAAAAACAATTCGATTTTTTCAAGAAAAACCCTAGATTTTTTTATTTTATTAGATCGGTTTTTCTCAGTTTATTTATTTAATGGGCGTTCGCTCATTCGTTCGTTTTAACGGACGCATCCGTTGTTTAGATCCAGATAACGAACGTTCATTCGTTAATCTGTTCGTCGTTTTCTTTTCTCGGAGTTATTCCGCGATTTCTCTGATCGCGATTTTTTATCCGATTTTCATTTTAGTTTATCTTTTCGCTCATTTATCAGAATCAGGCGATTCAAGCGCCTAGAGTTTCACCTCGAAACCCTCTTTCCGAATAATCTACTCAAACAAGTTTTTGCTTCTATAAAATTTGACTTAGGTCCAGATTAGTAAACGAAGCTTGTTTCTTTCGCCGTTTGAGATTTGTTTCTTCATTCAATTTGATTCTTTTTGCAAACCGGAGTTCTTAAGTTGAGCTTTCTGGTTAGATCTCTTATTTGAGTTTTACCCGTGCATTAGACGAGTACTTATTGTATGCTTATTTGTTTGTTTGCTTGCGATAGAGTACCCGGATTGCGCCGCTTGCTACTTCGAATCCCTAGGTTTCGCGGATCATCAGCAACGCAAGTAACACTTTGATCATACCTCTTTAATACCCAGTTTTATTGCATTAAATCAATCCTCAAACACTTGGATGATTTAGGATGTGATTAATATGTGGGTATTGGGAAGTAGATGAGGTAGTACCTATCACCTATTTCATTATCAAACCCTTGGGAGTTACTCTACGTTTGCTTATCATGCCATGTTATGCTAGTAGACGTGGATTGGGTGAGTGAATATCCATGACAGATGTGAGATTGTTAAATTAATGGTTTATTTAAGGTGGCAACTTTAATACACATCTGGGTGGATTGAGGCACTTGGGTATTCCAGGATTGCCTGTTTGTTTTGGAACGCCACCCAGGCTCAAAGGGATCATAAGATTATTCATGCTAGAAACTTTCGTGAGCAGCCACATGCTATTATGGGCTCTAGCATAGTTGATTAAGTCGTGCGAACTCTTACAGTGGTAGACTAGCAGATGTGGAGAAAAGTGCGCAAACCTCTGCAGAGTGTATAAACTAATCATGATTAGTCGTGTCCCCGGTTATGGACGTTTTGAGTATCTAGTACTTGGATTATCATGTGAATCTCATCATGTTACTTTAATTAATATTGATTGGGTTTGTTTAATAATGATATTTTAATTGGGATTGAGAATGCTGTCAACCATTCTCAATGTTTAACAACCACCATGATAGTTAAATAAAATTTATTCCTTTGCAGTAGGGAAAAATTGGCTTTATGCAAAACTGTAATCATAGAGCTTTCCACCAGCCATATATGCATGTAGTATAGATTTACTCTTTCGTTACTCTCTATGTGTTACTTTGCCAGTATATTCCATGTGCTGACCCGTTTTTCGGGCTACAATGTTCATGTTGCAGACTTTTCAGACGACGAGTAAGATGCTTAGGATCGTGGTTCTATACTCAGTGATGCCGTTGGAGTTGATGGACTCACTTATCTTCCAAGCCTTCTGCTGTTATCGTTATTAGATGGCCTTAAGCCATATTTATTGTAATAAGTTCTCTTTGGAGACATTCGATGTAATAAGTGTGTGATTGCTACTCTGTTATAAATCCTTCAAGTACTGTGCGTGTCAGCATTACTGATCTAGGGATGACACTGATGCGCAGAGATCAGACTGTTTGAGGTCTAGTCGCTACAAGATGGTATCAGAGCACACGCTAACTGTAGGACACGACCACTAAGATAAAGCCCTAGATCACTACTCTCTCTCTTCTCATTTCTAACTCCTCATCTTGTCCAATCTTCTAGGATGGCGGATGCAAGGAACAAGTTCATGCAACCGGATGAAGATACACCCTTTGGACGACACCTGAAGGAAGTTACCAAGTACCTGAAGATTGGAGTACCAAGCTTCACCGGAACCTACAACGCCACTTTACCTGAAGAGGAGCGCTGGATGATTCAAGTTCAAGTTCCAGGAAGGACACTCATGCCTGTCACTGAGCCCATAGAGTTTTCCTTTGATGCACCAACCTGGAGTTCAGGAAAGAGCATGGCAGCTCACATTACCATGGGACGTATTGGAGAAGTTTACCACAAGGAGCTTAAGGATACTACCTACCAGATTTGTGGGCGCCGAGATGTGCAATGGGAGATGATCAGCACCAGGAAGGACAAATCAATTGCAGCTTTCATCCAGGAGTTAAACCAGCACATTCGACGCCAGGAGAACCAGATGTGTGCAGGCATGATGGATCTGAAGAAGGCCATGACCAAAATCACGGAACTGGAGGAAGAACTCAAGGCTACACGCGATGGATATGAGGAGGAGATAGCAACGCTAGTCGAGAAGAATGATGATCTGAAAAAGAAGCTAAGAGTGTTCACGGGATTTCCAGCAACTGGAGAAGATGAAGATTGCACTTGTCCCAAAAACTACATCATCATTGACGACACTGACTCAGACCCAGATGATAGTGATGATGACTATGTTGATGAAGCCGGAGCAGATATCATGGAGTCTTCATCGGAGCAGCTTTTCTAGCAGACCACCATAAAAGAAGTAGAATTTCCCTCCATGTATCTATTATAGTCTGAGCACTTTTGTAACGATAGATAGACCGTTGTATGCCCTTGCTTGTTTGAATAAAGTGTTTTGATTGCTATTTTGTCTCATGTGCATATGGGTAGTGTTCTCCCTCTAGACCTCATTCTATTCTGTATTCTCATCTTTTCTAAACCTCAGATGCCTCCGAGGCGTGACAATGGATTTGCTTTCCCACCGGAGCTCACTCAGTTGATCCAGCAGTAGAATGCAATGATGCAGATACTAGTTCAGAATCAGAATCAGGGGAACAACAACAACAACAACAACAATCCACCACCTCCACCACATGTTGATCACTTAACCCGTTTCCTTAGGCTGAATCCACCGGTGTTTTCCAGTAGCACCGAGCTGATTGTTGCAGATGATTGGCTTCGCAAGACAGCCAGGGAGTTGACCACTGCAGGATGCACAGATGCGGAGAAGGTGCGATTTGCCGCACATCAGCTTGAGGGACCCGCAGCATCATGGTGGGAGAATTTCACAGCCACTTATCCAGTAAACACTGTCACATGGGATCAGTTTCAGCAGGCCTTTCGTACTACCCATGTTTCAGCAGGAGCTATGGCCATGAAGAAGCGTGAGTTTCGCAACTTGCGCTAGGGAGGAAGAACAGTTGGCCAGTATGTGGATGACTTCAGTAAGCTAGCACGTTATGCCCCAGATGACGTCGCTACGGATGCAGCTAAGCAAGAGAAGTTTCTGGAAGGGCTGAATGATGAGCTGAGCATGTAGTTGATGGTAGCAAGTTTCAACAACTACCAGGAGTTGGTAGACCGTGCTCTCATGATTGAAGGGAAGCAGCAGCAGATTGAAAACCGCAAGAGGAAGTATGGACAAGGGAAGTACAATTCTGGAGCTCAGCAGAAGCCCTGTTTTACTCCGAAGTCAGGAGGACAGTTCCAGCATACCCATGGAGGAGGTAGGTCGCACAATCACAATGGTTCCAAGAATGGTACCGGGAATGGAGGTAGTAGCCAGAACCGTACCAACCCCTCAACACCAGCCAAGAGAGATCTGAGTCAAGTCACTTGCTTTAAGTGCCAGAAGACCGGACATTACGCAAATGAATGCCCTGAAGGACAGAATGGGAGTGGAAATGGAAGCTCTGGGAAGAAGCCGAACCCTTTCAATAGAGGACAAGTGAACCACGTTAGCGTGGAGGAGGTTGAAGCCCAGCCAGATGCAGTAATAGGTAACTTTTTGGTTAAGTCATTTACTGCACTCATTCTTTTTGATACTGGTGCATCGCATTCATACATATCAAGGGGATTTGTGGATAAGTATAGACTGCCCACCAAGGTTCTAGGAACACCCATGTTAGTAACCTCACCAGGAGCAGAGTATATGGCCAGTCGAGGATGTTTTCAAGTATCGTTGAGTATAGGTAAGCATGTTTTCCCCTCAGACTTAATCATTTTGGAATCTCAAGGTTTGGATGCGATTCTGGGTATGGATTGGCTATCGATGTATGTAGGAAACATTGATTGCGCCAGTAAGACAATTTTGCTTACAACGCCAGAAGGGAAGAGGATCAAGTATGTTTCCAGGCATAAGCCGAAGGGGATGCACGTAAATTCCTTATCAGGAGTTGTGCGGGATGAAGTACCAGTGGTAAAGGATTTTCCTGATGTATTTCCAGAAGAGTTGCCAGGCATGCCACCAGACAGAGACATTGAGTTTTTAATTGAGCATTTGCCAGGCACAGGGCCAATATCCAAGAGACCATACAGGATGCCAGCAAAAGATTTGGAGGAGATTAACAGTCAGATTAAGGAGTTACTAGATAAAGGTTACATTCGCCCAAGTTCTTCACCTTGGGGATCACCAGTACTTTTAGTGGAGAAGAAGGACGGATCATTAAGAATGGTTGTCGATTATCGAGGATTAAATGCAGTAACCATCAATAACAAGTACCCACTGCCGATGATCAATGATCTGTTTGACCGACTGCAAGGAGCGAAGGTATTTTCCAAGATCGATTTGTGATCGGGATACCATCAGCTGAAAAATCGAGAGCAGGATATACCTAACACGGCTTTTACCACCAGGTATGGGCTGTACGAGTATACCGTTATGTCATTTGGTCTGACTAACGCACCTGCCTATTTCATGAACATGATGAACAGAGTATTTATGGAGTTTCTGGATAAGTTCGTCGTGGTGTTCATTGATGATATCTTGGTCTACTCGAAGAACGAAGAGGAGCATAAGGAGCATTTGCGTTTGGTATTGGAATAGCTCAAAGAACATCAGTTATACGCCAAGTTCAGCAAATGTGAGTTTTTGTTGAAGGAAGTTGGATTCCTCGGACATGTGTTATTCGGAGAGGGTATAGCAGTAAACCCCACCAAGGTTGTCACCGTGACAAATTGGGTAGCACCAACGACAGTTGGAGAGATCAGGAGTTTTCTTGGACTGGCAGGATACTACCGGAGATTCATTGAGAACTTTTCAAAGATTGCAAAACCCATGACGGAGTTGTTGAAGAAGGATACCAAGTTCAATTGGACTGAGGAATGTGAGGCTAGTTTCCAAGAATTGAAGGAACGTCTAGTTACCTCACCAGTGTTGATTCTGCCAGATCAGACCAAGGATTACGAGGTGTATTGCGATGCTTCACGTGAGGACTTGGAGCAGTGCTTATGCAGGAAGGAAGAGTTGTCTCGTATGCGTCACGATAGCTTAAACCTCATGAGTTAAATTATGCCACACATGATTTGGAATTAGCAGTCGTAGTGCATGCATTGAAGACATGGAGACATTTTCTTATCGGAAATCACTGTGAGGTGTACACGGATCACAAGAGTTTGAAGTACATTTTCACGCAAAAGGAGTTGAATCTTAGGCAAAGGAGATGGTTAGAGCTCATCAAGGATTATGATATGAGATTGCAGTATCACCCCGGAAAGGCTAATGTAGTAGCCGACGCGTTGAGCCGTAAGAGCCATGTTAATACACTCATGACCGCAGGACTGCCAAAGGAGTTAGCCGAGGATTTTTGCGAACTATGTTTCGAGATAGTTCCAAGAGGCTATGTAGCAACATTGGAAATTCAGTCGACTTTGATGGATAAGATCAGAGAAGCTCAGAAGACCGACAAGGAAATTGCTGTGATAAAGGAGAAGTTGAACAAAGGAAAAGCCAAGGGATTTCGTGAGGATGAGCACGATACCTTATGGTTTGAAGACCGTGTTTATGTTCCAAATGACCCAGAGATCAGGAAGTTGATTTTGCAAGAGGCCCACAATTCGCCATATTCAGTTCACCCAGGGAATACCAAGATGTACTTGGATTTGAAGGAGACTTTCTGGTGGACCGGAATGAAGAAAGATATTGCGGAGTATGTAGCAGTTTGTGATGTATGTCAGAGAGTAAAGGCAGAGCATCAGAAGCCAGCAGGATTGTTACAACCATTGCCAATACCCGAATGGAAGTGGGATAAACTCGGCATGGATTTCATTACGGGATTGCCCAAGACTCGTTCAGGCTATGATTCGATTTGGGTTGTAGTCGATCATTTGACGAAGGTAGCACATTTCATCCCAGTGAAGACCACTTACACCAGTGCTAAGTTGGCCAAGATATATATGACTAGGATTGTATGTCTGCATGGAGTTCCAAGGAGCATTGTATCAGATAGAGGAACCCAGTTTACCTCAAAGTTCTGGAATCAGTTGCACGAAACTTTGGGTACCAGGCTAGAGTTCAGTACAGCCTTTCATCCGCAGACAGATGGACAAACGGAGAGAGTCAATCAGATTTTGGAGGATATGCTGAGAGCCTGTGCGCTAGATTATGGATCGAGTTGGGATGACAATCTGCCATATGCAGAGTTTTCTTACAACAACAGTTATCAATCCAGTTTGAAGATGGCCCCTTTCGAAGCCTTGTATGGAAGGAGGTGCAGGACCCCGCTATCGTGGGATGAAGTTGGAGACCGCCAGTTGTTTGGGCCAGATTTGATCAAGGAGTCTGAATAGAAGGTGAAATTGATTCGCGATAGGCTAAAAGTGGCCCAATCCAGGCAGAAAAGCTATGCTGATTCAAAATGCAAGGAGATAGTTTACGAAGTCGGAGATAGAGTTTATCTTCGAGTATCTCCACTTTGAGGAGTTAAGCGTTTGGTGTTAAGGGAAAGTTAGCGCCACGTTTTGTGGGACCATACAAAGTTTTAGAGCGTATGGGAGAAGATGCCTACAAATTGGAATTGCCCGAAGGGTTGTCAGCAGTTCATGATGTATTCCACGTGTCCCAGTTGAAGAAGTGCCACGCAGAGATGGTTGAAATACCGCTGAGAGATACCGTGCCACTAGAGGCGATTCAGTTGGACAGTGATTTGACCTATGAGGAGAAACCAGTTAAGATTCTTGAGTATGCCAGCCGAGTCACGCGCAGCAAGGTTATCAAGTTCTGTAAGGTTCAGTGGAGCCACCACACCGAGGATGAAGCCACCTGGGAGCGAGAGGAAGATTTGCTGAAGGACCACCCTCACCTAGTTTCTAGCCAACCCGAATCTCGAGGGCGAGATTCATCTTAAGGGGGGTAGGTTTGTAACATCCCAAATTTTCAATTTGGAATGTTATACATAGATCATCATTGCATATCATATTTTATTTGCCTTTTCCTTGCTTCCAGAAATTCTACGCAACTCAAGGACCCACGGAGAGAGTTGGGAGTTTCGTTATTTTCATATTTGAGTTTTTCTCAAATCTTGAAAATAGGATCATTTGATTTTATTTATTTTATCTTCAATTATTTCAATTATAAAAATATGAGAGAGGGAATAAAACGACTTTCCCAAAATAAAGAAATAATGAGGATTTAATAAAAAATCAAATAATATTTATTTTGGTGTTTTTGCTATTTTATTTGAATTTAGGAAAAATTGCACGAATTTCAAAAATGCATTTTAGGACCAAACAAATGTCCGTCTTGTTCTAAATATTTTATTTGGACGATGAAAATTTATTTTGGTATTTTTAGATTTTTATTTAATTTTCCAGATTTTTTTCGGTTCGGCGTAATTATTTAAAAAAATGCGCCCGCGCCCGACTGGGCCGAAGCCCAGCCAGGCCGGCCCAACCCAGCGCCGCCGCCTCCCCTCGCCGTGCGCCGCCGTGGGCGGCACGGACACCGAGGAGAGTCTGAGCCGGACTCCTCCCCGGTCGCCCCCTCGCCCAAGCCAGCCACCACCGCCCCCCCCCCTCCTATATAAATCGCCGCCGCCGCCCCCTTGGAGCCTCAAGCCGCCGCCGCCGAACCCCGCCGCCGCAGCCGCCAGCCCCGCCGCCTCGCGCTGCCACCGCCGCCGCTTGCCGCCACCGCCGAAGCCGTCGCCCGAGCCGCCCCACCCCGCCACCGAGTCGCCGCCCCCGAGCCGCCCCACCCCGCCACCGAGTCGCCACCCCCGAACCGCCCCACCCCGCTGCCGCCCCGCCGGAGGACCTCGCCGGAGGTACCGCCCGAGCCGCCGCCGTCGCCGTTTTTTTAAGAAAAAACACTTCCGTTTTTTTAAGAAAAACCCTAGATTTTTTTATTTTATTAGATCGGTTTTTCTCGGTTTATTTATTTAACAGGCGTTCGCTCGTTCGTTCGTTTTAACGGACGCATCCGTTGTTTAGATCCAGATAACGAACGTTTGTTCGTTAATCTGTTCGTCATTTTCTTTTCTCGGATTTATTCCGCGATTTCTCTGATCGCGATTTTTGATCCGATTTTCATTTTAGTTTATATTTTCGCTCGTTCATCAGAATCAGGCGATTCAAGCGCCTAGAGTTTCATCTCGAAACCCTCTTTCCGAATAATCTAATCAAACAAGTTTTTGCTTCTGTAAAATTTGACTTAGGTACAGATTAGTAAATGAAGCTTGTTTCTTTCGGCGTTTGAGATTTGTTTCTTCGTTCGATTTGATTCTTTTTGCAAACCGGAGTTCTTAAGTTGAGCTTTCTGGTTAGATCTCTTATTTGAGTTTTACCCATGCATTAGACGAGTACTTATTGTATGCTTGTTTGTTTGTTTGCTTGCGATAGAGTACCCGGATTGCGCCGCTTGCTACTTCGAATCCCTAGGTTTCGCGGATCATCAGCAACGCAAGTAACACTTTGATCATACCTCTTTACTACCCAGTTTTATTGCATTAGATCAATCCTCAAACACTTGCATGATTTAGGATCTGATTAATATGTGGGTATTGGGAAGTAGATGAGGTAGTACCTATCACCTGTTTCATTATCAAACCCTTGGGAGTTACTCTATGTTTGCTTATCATGCCATGCTATGCTAGTAGACGTGGATTGGGTGAGTGAATATCCATGACAGATGTGAGATTGTTAAATTAATGGTTTATTTAAGGTGGCAACTTTAATACACATCTGGATGGATTGAGGCACTTGGGTATTCCAGGATTGCCTGTTTGTTTTGGACCGCCACCCAGGCTCAAAGGGATCATAAGATTATTCATGCTAGAAACTTCCGTGTGCAGCCACATGCTATTATGGGCTCTAGCATAGTTGATTAAGTCGTGCAAACTCTTACAGTGGTAGACTAGCAGATGTGGGGAAAAGTGTGCAAACCTCTACAGAGTGTATAAACTAATTATGATTAGCCGTGTCCCCGGTTATGGACGTTTTGAGTATCTAGTACTTGGATTATCATGTGAATCTCATCATGTTATTTTAATTAATATTGATTGGGTTTGTTTAATAATGATATTTTAATTGGGATTGAGAATGTTGTCAACCATTCTCAATGTTTAACAACCACCATGATAGTTAAATAAATTTATTCCTTTGCAGTAGGGAAAATTTGGCTTTATGCAAAACTGTAACCATAGAGCTTTCCACCAACCATATATGCATGTAGTATAGCTTTACTCTTTCATTACTCTCTATGTGTTACTTTGCCAGCATATTCCATGTGCTGACCCATTTTTTGGGCTGCAACGTTCATGTTGCAGACTTTTCAGACGACGAGTAAGATGCTTAGGATCGTGGTTCTATACTCAGTGATGTCGTTGGAGTTGATGGACTCACTTATCTTCCAAGCCTTCCGTTGTTATCGTTATTAGATGGCCTTAAGCCATATTTATTGTAATAAGTTCTCTTTTGAGACATTCGATGTAATAAGTGTGTGATTGCTACTCTGTTATAAATCCTTCAAGTACTGTGCATGTCAGCATTACTGATCCAGGGATGACACTGATGCACAGAGATCAGACTGTTTGAGGTCTGGTCGCTACAACAAAGAAGACCAGAGATGAACTCTGATGAACTTGCACAAACCCTAATGGGATCTACGGTGAGAGAATAAGGAAAGCGTACTGGGCTGTTGAAACAGCGGAGGCGTGCGGACGAGCTCTGGTCCGTTCAAGTTGATGCGGCGACCGGGGTCGAGGCAGTGGCGAAGGACGACGGAGGTGGCGGAGCTCGGGCATTGGAGGCATCGCGAGGAAGAGGATGAAGATGAGGAGGCAAGGGGGAAAGTGAAAGGGACCCCTGTCCCTATTTATAAGGCAGAAGGATAAGTGGCATGCGCGGGAATCGTGGAAGCTGAAAAATGGATATGTGACAGCACAGACGCCTCAATTTTCAGAGATTCATTAAAAGTGAAGGCATATTAAGATTTGGGCTTCATGTGACATTAATATGAGATGAAGTCATGGCGGCTTACCGCGATTCTATGAGCCGACATCATGGCAGGTTATAAGATCCCGCAAGGGCAGATGAGGAAAGATTTTTCTAAGTGTTGAAGATTGATATGAACAAATTCACATCAACCTGGGGCCTAATGTTGGGGATATAGCTATTGGGTATGACCCGCCCAGGAGGGGCCGGGTCATACCACTAGCGGTTCATAATGAGGAGGCCCATGAAGATGTTGAAGATGGCGGTTCACGATGCTAGCTTACTGAAGGCCCAAGACCCAAAGGAGACTTGAGGCCCACGAGCATAAACCGTCGTATGTTAACTTGTATGTTAAGGAAAGTGTAATGATGTCACCGAGCCGGACACATTGTGCATGAGCTAGCCGGGACTCTATAAGCCGCCGGGCGTCAGCCTGTGTATATAAAGGGGTGACCCGGCGGCGGTTTAGGACAAGAAAAGAAGAGATCAAGAACTAGGTCAAGCGTATTCGCTCCCTGGTAATCGAAACCCAAGCAATACAACCCTAAACTGGAGTAGGCCTTTACCTCCACCGCGAGGGGCCGAACCAGTATAAACTCTGTGTGTCCCTTGTCCCGTTTAACCCCTTCAAGCTAACTACGTTGCGATGGCTCCACACCTAAGTCCTCATGCTAGGTCATCTGCTGTGACAATTCCACGACACGTATGGTCTTTCGTTATGCGATGAAGTTGGAGCATGATTTATTTTTATTGTCTTCCTTATGAGTGGCGGCCGGGGACGAGCAATGCTCTTTTCCTACCAATCTATCCCCCTAGGAGCATGCGTATTAGTACTTTTATTCGAGGGCTAATAAACTTTTGCAATAAGTATGTGAGTTCTTTATGACTAATGTTGAGTCCATGGATTATACGCACTCTCACCCTTCCACCATTGCTACCCTCTTCGGTACCATGCACTGACCTTCTCACCTTGGGAGTTGGTCCAAACTTCGCCGGTGCATCCAAATCCCGTGATATGATACACTCTTTCACACATAAGCCACTTTATATCTTCCTCAAAACAGCCACCATACCTACCTATTATGGCATTTCCATAGCCCTTCTGAGATATATTGCCATGCAACTTCCACTGTTCCGGTTTATTATGACACATACCATCATTGTCATATTGCTTTGCATGATCATATAGTTGGCAAAGTATTTGTGGCTTGGCCACCGTTCATATTTTTTATACATGTCAGGCTAGATCATTGCATGAGGCGTTCATATAGAGTCATATATTTGTTCTAGTATCGAGTTGTAATTCTTGAGTTGTAAGTAAATAAAAGTGGGATGGTCATCATTATTAGAACATTGTCTCATGTGAGGAAAGGATGATAGAGACTATGATTACCTCACAAGTTGGGATGAGACTCTGGACTTAAATAAAAAAGAGGACAAAGAGCCCAAAATAAAAAAAATTCCAAAGAGCCCAAAATAAAGAAAGAAAATAAAAAAAGAGAAAAAGAGAAACAAAAAAAGAAAAAAATGAGAGAAAAAGAGAGAAGGGACAATGTTACTATCCTTTTCCACACTTGTGCTTCAAAGTAGCACCATGTTTTTCATGATAGAGAGTCTCCTATTTTGTCACTTTCATATACTACTAGTGGGAATTTTTCATTATAGAACTTGGCTTGTACTACTTCTGTCCTAGTTTATTGGTCCCCTTAGTATTTTGCGCCAAACTTTGACCGTAGATTTAATTAAGAAAATAATAATGCATGTCATAAAAAATTATATCATTGGATTCGTAATTGAATATAGTTTCCAGTGATATTATTTTTGGTTACATGCATTAATATTTTATTAATTAAATCTAAGGTTAAAATTGAGCACAAAATGCGAAGAGGACCAATAAACCAGGACGGAGGTAGTATAATCTAATGATGGGCTTCCTCAAATTGCCCTAGGTCTTCGTGAGCAAGCAAGTTGGATGCACACCCACTTAGTTTTCTTTTGATCTTTCATACACTTATAGCTCTAGTGCATCCGTTGCATGGCAATCCCTACTCCTTGCATTAACATTAATTGATGGTCATCTCCATAGCCCATTGATTAGCCTCATCAATGTGAGACTTGCTCCTTTTTTATCTTCTCCACACAACCTCCACCATCATATTCTATTCCACCTATGGTGCTATATTCATGGCTCATGCTCATGTATTGCGTGAAAGTTGAAAAGGCCTAAGAACGTTAAAAGTATGAAAAAATTGCTTGGCTTGTCATCGGGGTTGTGCATGATAAATACTTTGTGTGATGAAGATAGAGCATGACAAGATTATATGATTTTGCAAGGATAACTTTCTTTAGCCATGATATTTTTTAGAAGACATGATTGCTTTATTAGTATACTCAAAGTATTATTGTTTTATTATATTAAACTTTTGTTTTTAATCTTATGGATATGAATATTCATGCCACATAAAAAAAGATTACATTGATAAACATGTTAGGTAGCATTCCACATCAAAAATTCTGTTTTTATCATTTACCTACTTGAGGACGAGCAGGAATTAAGATTGGGTATGCTTGACACGTCTCCAACGTATCTATAAATTTTTATTATTCCATGCTATTATATTATCCATCTTGGATATTTTATATGCATTAGTATGCTATTTTATATCATTTTTTAGGACTAACCTATAGACCTAGTGCACGGTGCCAGTTGCTGTTTTTTTCTTCATGTTTTTCTCTTTTACAGAAAATCAATATCAAAAGGAGTCCAAACGGAACGAAGCTTGACACCTAGGAAGCTTTGGGGGAAGCCAGAAGGGCCACAGATTGGCCACAAGCTTGGAGGCCGCCCCTAGGGGGTGCCCTCCAGGGCTTGTGGGCCCCCCGTGGGTCTTCCAACCCTAATCTCAGCTCTATCAATATCCAAATATTCCCTGTATACCAAAGGGCACACCAAAACTAATTTTTCGCCGCCGCAAGTTTTTGTCCTCGTGAGATCCCATCTTGGGGCCTTTTCCGGTACTCTGTCGGAGGGGAATCCTCTAAATCAACCTTGCTTCCCTTCCGATGATGTTTGAGTAGTTTACCACAGACCTACGGGTCCATAGCTAGTAGCTAGATGGCTCCTTCTCTCTCTTTGATCTTCAATACAATGTTCTCCTCGATGTTCTCGGAGATCTATTTGATGTAATCTTCTTTTGCGGTGCGTTTGTTGAGATCAGATGAATTGTGGATTTATGATCAAATTATCTATGAATATTATTTGATTCTTCTCTGAACTCTTTTATGCATGATTAAGATAGCTTTGTATTTCTCTTCGATCTATTGATTTGGTTTGGCCAACTAGATTGATTTTTCTTGCAATGGGAGGGTGCCTTGTAATGGGTTCAATCTTGTGGTGTGCTCACCCAGTGACAGAAGGGGTGGCGAGGCACGTATTTGTATTGTTGCCATTAAGGATAAAAAGATGGGTTTTATTTCATATCGATTGGATCTATCCCTCTACATCATGTCATCTTGCTTAAGGCGTTACTCCATTCTTGTTAACTTAATACATTAGATGCATGCTGGATAGCGGTCGATGTGTGGAGTAATAGTAGTAGATGCAAACAAGACTCGGTCTACTTGTCACGGACGTGATGCCTATATTCATGATCATTGCCTTAGATATCGTCATAACTTTGCGCTTTTCTATCAATTGCTCAACAGTAATTTTTTCACCCACCGTATGTGTTCTTTCAAGAGAGAAGCCTCTAGTGAAAACTATGGCATCCTGGTCTTTTATAATATTATTTTTAGATCTATAAAACCAAAAATGACCACTTGAGAAAATAATGATCCTCAAAAATGATGACGTGAGAGGAAGAAAGCCATATAAGATGATTATGTCACTTTCATTATTGAATATATGAATGATATAAGAAAGGTGGAGGATCCAACCTCTTATGAGGAAGCCACTAAAAGTGAAAACTCGTCCAAAGTGGTTGGTTGCCATGGAAGACGAGTTTAAATCTATGGGCTCAAACGACATTTGGGATTTAGTAGAAGTTCTCGATGGAGCTAAGAAAGTAGGCTGCAAGTGGGTCTACAAAACCAAGTATGATTCCAAAGGGAATGTTGAACGGTTCAAAGCAAGGCTAGTGGCAAAAGGGTATACACAGAGAGAAGGAATTGACTATAGGCAAACCTTCTCTCCTATGTCAACTAAGGATTCTTTCAGAATCATAATGGCATTAGTAGCTCATTACGACCTAGAACTACACCAAATGGATGTTAAAACGGCATTTCTAAATGGTGACCTGAAAGAAAACGTTTACATGGATCGGCCGAGAGGCTTGTTGTGCAAGGGAAGGAACATTTAGCATATCGTCTAAAGAAATCAATTTATGGCTTAAAGCAAGCTTCAAGAGAGTGGTACCTCCAGTTTGGTAAAATTATCAAAACTTTTGGTTTTGCCGAAAATATTGTGGACAACTACATATATGTTAAGTTTAAAGGCAGTAGGTTTACAATTTTAGTCATATATGTTGATGACATTTGTTAGCATGTAGCGATAAGGATACGCTACATGAGACCAAGAATTTTCTGTCATCCAGTTTTGATGTGAAAGATCTTGGTGAAGCCTCGTATGTCCACAGCATTGAGATTCATCAAGATAGGTCCAGAGGAACGTTAGGACTATCTCAAAAGGCATACTTTGAGAGAGTGCTGAAGAAATTCAATATGCATAAGTGCTCACCCTCACCTGCTCCTATAGTTAACGGAGATAAGTTTGGGACATTTCAGTGTCCGAGGAACCAGTATGAAACTGATCAGATGAAGTCGGTTCCTTATGCTTTAGTTGTCGGAAGCATCACGTATGCTCAAGTGTGTACACGCCTAGATTTACGTTTTGTAACCGGGATGCTTGGCAGATACCAATCAAATCCAGGACCGGACCACTGGAAGGCCGCAAAGAAAGTCTTCGTTATATGCAAGGAACTAAGGATTTCATGCTTGCGTATAAAAGAAACTGATAACCTAGAAATTGTTGGTTATTCAGACTCTGATTTTGCCGGGTGTGTGGATAGTACGAGATCCACGCCAGGTTATATATTCACACTCGCGGGAGGAGCCATATCATGGAAAATCTCCAAACAAATGTTAACTACTAGATCTATGATGCAAACAGAATTTGTAGCATGTTTCGAGGCCACCGGGCAGGCTGTATGGCTAAAGAATTTTATTCTCGGGCTTAAAGTGGTTGACAGCATATCTAAACCAATTTTATTATACTGCAATAATGAACCCGCAGTTTTCTATACGAGTAACAACAGGTCAAGTGATGCTGCCAAACACATTGACATCAAGTATCGTGTTGTGAAAGATAGAATCCAGGATCAAACAATTGATGTTAAACATATAAGAATGAAGCATATGCTTGCGGATCCGCTAACTAAAGGTTTGCCACCCAGTATTTTTCGTGAGCATGTTGCCGGCATGGGATTACTGGAAGCCTTATGCTTTTGGAATGAGAGTACCATTGAAATAAACCACTCCCAATAAGTAAAATGTTATCCATTTCGAAATAGGTGGGTGTGCTATAAGTGTTGAGGTTCTACGGCGTTTTGAGCTGCTTTAACACCTCACTTTGGTACACCATTCCTATGGAGAATGGGTGAATGCAGTTAAGCCTAACGATTAAGGGGGAGAATGTTGGTATTGATCTGACGGCTAAACATGCAGATAGATCTATTAGCCTAACAGGAAAAAAGGGACAAAGAATAACGTTAAGAGATAGGCCACACACCAACTTACGTGCCCCTCATCTCCAACTGATGTGCCCTGATCGGGGGCATCCAAACCAACTTATGGTTTAGGTCCCCTGTTGCATAGCGTTATATAGAGGGATACGGGAGAGAGCTACCCCTATGTGATTCATACATTCACGTCAGGTTTCTCCTCCCTATATCTCAAAAACCCTATCCGATCTTGGGGGTGCTGCAGCAACGAGAAGACATACTCCAGCCGCCGTCGCCTCCCAGGCCAATGCCGGTGGCGTCCTGAGGGGATCAAGACATCCAGGAGATCGACCACGACCTCTACATCATCCATCAATATCGCCTACAATGAGCAAGCGATCATGTCGACCTCCGTGACACGTAAAGGGTCCCTAAACACATCTCTTTTCATGTTATTTTGAGAGATCTAGATGCAATTTTATCATGTTGTTTGCATCCTAGTGATGCATTAGAACCAACAATTATCAGCAATCATCATGTCCCTTCATAAGCTTTTCCATAATTTGCCTCAAGAAGTTTCAGTCTACCTTTCATAAGGCAACTGATAAGCGTCGGCGCGCCGGCCCAAAGTTTCGGCCGGTCGCGCCCCAGCCGCCCGATTGGCCCACCATGAGCCATTGGATCCTCATCTATCTAGGTCGCTTTCTTCCTTCTCACCCATTCACGTTCAGATCTGAAGAAATATCGCAGGACATGGCAGCCGTCCACCATCACTGCGTCGCGCTGCCGCCCTCCCCCGTTTGTCGTCGTCGACAGCCGCCGCCGTGCTCGCCGCTGATGCTCGCCATGGACACTTGCAACAAGAAAAGTTGTCAAAAAACAGCTCTGTGTCGCCACCCCTGTTGAATCATTTGAAGACCTGGTTCTAGCAAATTGAAGCTATGGTTGTAGCAAAAGTCCCTGGTCCAGCAAAGAATTAAACTCTGGTGGAAGCATTTTTGAATGCTGGTTCTAGCAAAACAAAACTGTGGTTGTAGCAAAAACAATTGTTGGTACAAAAAGAACGAATTCCCGCAGAAGCATTTTTGGGTGCTTGTTCCAGCAAAACAAAAATGTGGTTGTAGCAACAAATCACTGGTACAAAAAGAATGAGTTCCGGTGGAAACATTTTTGGATGTTGGTGCCAGCAAATCGCCCCATCGGTTCCAGCAAACCTGGTCGTGGTTGCAACACTGCCCCGCTGTGGTCACCATGAAGCTCGCCGTGGTCACCAATTCTAGCTAAAACCGGGCACGGTTGCAGCTCCTGCCTGAACAGTTGTAGCATCCCATGTGCTCCGCCGTCGCGCCTGCCAGTCGAGGTAGTAACAACTCAGTTGCCGGTTGCAGCTTGCCCCGCAACGGTTGTAGCATCCACACCAGCCGGTGGTAGCTCGTCAACTTGCGGTTTCAGCTCGGCCGTCCACCATCGCCGCTTCGCGCAGCCGCCCTCCCCCGTTTGTTGCCGTCGACAGCCGCCACCATGCTCGCCGCTGATGCTCTCCATGGACACTCGCCGACCATCACCAACCTCGACGGCTAGTCTGTTGTAGCTCACTGGCTGCAATCTCCACGATTGCCTGCTCGCCCCGACTCCCATAGCAGCAGCTCTGTGCCCCTTCCTTCAGCCCGATGTGATTCACAGCTAGTGGAGAGGGGGATTTAGTTGTGTTGGAGATCAGCAGGGGAGAGGGATTTTGCAAGGAAAGAAGCGGGCGTCCGTGCAGATGTGGATGGGGAATGAGTGCTGGAGCTCAGGGGCGAAGGGATAAGGTAGTCATGGGAGTGGGGCGGTGCGTGGGGCCAGTGACGTGTGGAGAGGAGAAAAGGAAGAGGTGGCTACGCGAGCGAGCGGCGCGACCAGCCGAAGCTTCGGCCGGTCCGCCAATTTCAGATGTTTCCCCTTTCATAAGCTATTGATAAATCCAGTTTATAAGCACACTAGCTCATTGAAGGGTCATTTCCATGATGAATACACTCAAAAGTAACTAGGTTGTTATCAAGAATTTCTTGACTGCAGTTAATTAACATCCAAAACACCATTCGTACACAAGATTTTAGAGACGGTAATGTTTTTTATCAAAGAAGGGCTTGCCCCTTCCGATTTTCATTACTGAAAACCACCACGATTCACAAAAGTTCAGCACAACTCCAGCCTAACACGAAGAACTAAAAGCTACCAAATTCAAACCGCAACACCACAAAAGGCCAACATAGGCCAAACATCCACGCTAGAACCCAGCATTTCACAACCGAAGACATAATCTACTGTCTAAACCGATCATTACACCAAAAGAAAACCAGGAACTGAAGGAAGCCCATCAGCAACTAGGACTAACAGCAACGCCAAGGTCACCACAGCAAGAGTTTCTTCATTCCATCCTAGCAACGTTGATCCTCCACCCCTACCTGGCTGTGAACACCTCATTTGCTGCCCGTTCTAGCACTCTTGCTCCCAGCTCCAGCATTTTTTTTACGGCTCCTTTATCTGCAGAATAGATCAGTCAGTTAACCATCTACACCTCATTTTGATAATATAGAAAGGATCATTTATCCCTTTCTTTTCGAATATAATCGCATTTCTGCTTTTCCAGATTGCCCAAAATAGGGCTGAAACCCCAACCATAACCATTTTCTTATCCTCTTTATTAAATTTTCTAATCCAACCCCCAAAACAATCTTTCACATTTAGTGGAACAGTTTTTAACCCACACACGCATCTAACCAAACTCCACAACAGTGAAGCTGAAGGACAAGAAAATAACAGGTGATCAATTGATTCCTCTTTCCCACAAAGAACACATTCCTTCCCTCCTTTCCAACCTTTTTTTAATAGCACATCCCTAGTCAGGATACTTTTTTTGTTAACTAACCATAAGAAAACTTTCAACTTTGCAGGTACCTTAATTTTCCATAGGTATTTTTGTGGGAATTTCACCCCTACAGTAATCAATTTCCTATAGAGGGACCCCACAGAAAACTTATGGTCAGCTGTGAGGGTTCAGAAAACTTTATCTGCCCCTTCTTGCATAGGTACTTCTTCACACCTCTTTTTAAGGCAATTTCATAACCCAAGAGTCTCCCCATATAAGGTTCTTCTGAATTTGAACCCATGCCACCCCTTTTGTATGGCCTCTTCCACAGTTATATTGTGGTCAAAACATATATCATACTGTCTAGGATAGGCATCTCTCAAAGGTTTATCATCAACCCAGGTATCTTCCCAGAACCTAGTGTTTCTCCCATTTCCCACCTCTTTTTTAACAAATTTGTAGAAGATCTCTTTGATTTTTAACAGATTAGCCCAGAATTGGGAGTCTCCAGGTTTCTTACTAACTAATGCTAGACAGCCACCTTTTCTGTACTTTTCATCCAGTACATCCTGCCAGAGACCTTCTTCTGTCTCCATTTTCCAAAACCACTTAACAAGCAGGGCAATATTCATTATTTCCAAATTGAGTATCCCTAAACCACCTACCTCCTTAGGCAGACAACATTCTTCCCATTTTACTAGGTGATATTTTTTAATATTTTCATCTTCCTGCCAAACCAACCTAGCCTTGAAGAAATCTGCTTTTTCAATAATCCCTTTGGGGACAGCATAAAAGGACATCAGGAATAAGGGTATATTGGTCAAGCATGCTTGCACCAAAGTAATTCAGCCGACAATGGAACCCAGCAGTTTCCCTTGCCAACACCCACATCTCTTTTCAATTTTATCAGTCACACAGTCCCAATGTGTGTTTCTAATTCTAGTTTCTGACACAGGAATTCCTAGGTATCTAATAGGTAGTTCCCCCATTTTACATGTCAGAATTTCTTGATATATCATTTGTTTCTCTTTGGCCTTTCCAAATAACAGCAATTCACTTTTGTGAAAATTAATTTTAAGCCCAGACATTTGCTCAAAAGCTCCTAGAATGAATTTGAGGTTTTTTACACTTTCTACCTCATCTTTAATCAGGAATATGGTGTCATCAGCATATTGTAGCATATTTATCCCCTTACCATCTCCTTTATTCAATACCCCTTTAACAATATCATGTTTCAGAGCATTATTCATTAGAATGGCCAAGGCATCAGCAGCCAGATCAAAAAGTAGAGGTGACATAGCATCTCCTTGTCTCAGACCTTTAAAAGTTTTAAAATATGGGCCAATTTCATAATTTACTCTGACTCCAACATGCCCCCCTCTCATAGTCTCCATTACCCAGTCACACCATTTATCAGGAAATCCTTTCAAATTTAACATTTGAATCACAAAGGGCCATTTGATTTTATCATATGCCTTCTCAAAATCTACTTTGAAAATCAAAGCATCTTCTTTATTTTTGTGG
The DNA here is from genome assembly GCA_963921465.1 of Triticum timopheevii. Lineage (NCBI taxonomy): Eukaryota > Viridiplantae > Streptophyta > Magnoliopsida > Poales > Poaceae > Triticum > Triticum timopheevii. The sequence continues at coordinate 356,925,156 of OY997264.1, forward strand.
AAAGAGTTCAAAGCTTCATGTAGTATAACCACCCCTTCCATTATATATCTACCCTTAATAAAGTCAGTCTGGGCTCTGGAGATCATAGGAGCCACACACCTGGCCAACCTATTCATCAGCACTTTAGTGATGATCTTAAAGCTGACATTTAATAGACAAATGGGTCTAAATTCTTGAATTTGTTTAGCATCACTGGTTTTAGGAACCAAAGTAATTATGCCATAATTGAGTCTGGCAATATTAATTTCCCCTTTTGCAAAGCTATCAACCAGAGCTTTCAGATCCCACTTAACCACTTCCCAGAAATATTGATAAAAATCAGCAGGGAACCCATCAGGGCCTGGACTTTTATTTCTTTTCATCCCAAAAACTACCTGATGAATTTCAGTTAGAGAGAAAGGGGCTAAAAGATGCTCTTTGTCTTGTGTACCAATTTTGGTCATTTCCATCTCCCTCAGAGAGATATTAGATTCTTCAGGGTGTCCAAATAATTCTTTGTAGAATTTAGTTATATATTCCATTAGCATGTCATCTCCTTCTATAATCCCTTCATCCTGTTCCAGGGAGACAATTCTATTTTTCCTTCTCCTCCCATTCACCTTAGCATGATAATACCTAGTGTTCCCGTCCCCATCTTTAATTTATGTATCTTTATACCTCTGCAACCATTTCATCTCCTCTTGTAACATCACTCTTTTCAATTGAGCTCTAAGCTCTTTTTGTTCAGTTCTATCCACAGCAGTTAATCCCATTATCTCAGCTATCTCGTCTAATTCATCTAGCTCCCTGATTATATCAAGCTTGATTTTCTTATACCAAGCATCCATGTTCTTATTCCAACCTTTTGCTTTCTTTCTCAGTTTTCTCAATCTTTGTTGCCATCTTTCCAAGATATCTCCTATATATCTCTCATTCCAAGTTTTATATACCAGCTCTTTAAAACCCTCTCTCAAGATCCAAGCATTTTCATATCTAAATGTATATTTATGTTTGTATGCCTCCCCTGTATCTAAGAACAAAGGGGTGTGATCAGAAATTTCTCTAGCAAATGCTTGTAATATGGTTAGTGGATATTTCTCCTCCCGGGCTGGGCACATTAAAACCCTATCCAGCTTCTCAAAAGTAGGATCTTCCTGGTTATTAGCCCAAGTGTATTTCCTCCCATTCAAAGGCAGTTCTCTCAACCCTGCTTGTTCAATGATAGCATTAAACATAAAGGGCCACTGATCATTTAGCATAGGTTTGTTTTCTTTCCTCCCATTTCTAATAATGTTGAAATCCCCCCCCCCCACCATGCAAGGCAGAGGGTTATCATGATATAGTCTTGCCAGCTCAGCAAGAAAGCTAGCTTTCCCTTCCTTCTGTGCATCTCCATACACAATCACCAAGTTCTAGTGCATTTTGATATTTTTATCAAAAACTAGCACTCTCAAAAAATACTGTCCTTTTTCAGTGGACACAACATCAAACATATCTTTGTTAATCCCCACTAAGATCCCTCCAGACATCCCTCTAGGAGGCTTCCAATACCATTGGTAATTTTTTCCTCCACATAAATTGTGCAGCTCATTTTTAGTGAAGTCTTGCTTTATGGTCTCAGAGATCCCAATAAAGTCCAGCTTCTGATCTATTATCATTTCTCTAATGTATCTCTTCTTGTGGTCTTGTCCAATACCTCTGACATTCCAAAAAAAATCTCTCATTTTTATTAAATTTAATATTTATATAATAATAAGATAACTACTTAGTCCTTCTTACTTTTTTTCTTCTTTGTAGGACCCCAATCCCAACAGTTTGCTTCACACAGTCCAATGTTGGTGAGCCTTTTTTACCACTTTTCTTCCCTGAGAGCATTCCTCTCAGTTTCTTAATTTGTTGTTCCTCAATATCAGCATCAGAATGTTCAAAATCAGAACTTAATCCCTCCACATCTATATCTCCAGTATTTATATATACTGAGATATCCTTTTCTTTCTCTTCTTTCCCCTCAAAACCCTCTCTTCCCCTGTCACTGTTCTCTTTTTTTATATTTTGAAAGTATAACTCTCTTCTGGCTATCTCCATCTTATTTATTACCTCTAGGTTTTTGTCAATCATTTCAATAGAATATCCCAAGTCAATTCCCACCAAAGAACTAATATGTAATAAAAAAGCATCAGCAAACACTAAATCAGGGTTCTTACCATAGTTATCTCTTTCCTCAGCTCTAATCTTTGCCATCTCTTCAATTTTTTGGTCTTCCTTTCCTTTGTTTTTGAGACTTCTTTTGATCTCCACTTCTCTCTCCACCCCACCTTTATCCAAGACCTCACTCCCATGTAACTCAACCATTTTTTCCCCAAGGTCCCAATTGACTCTTGGCTAGCATTGTAATCAGTAGGCTCATTATATTTTCCAGAATCAGTTTCCTCCTTTTTCTGCTGATTTTCTTTCTCATAGTCTTCAAGATCCATATTGGCTAACTCCATTTCATATTGCTCTCTGTTGGCAGCCTCTTGTATTAGCCTCTGGATTTCTTCTTGTTATTTTCTGCTCAACTCTTGCAAGTCCATTTGGTTATTTTCCAGCTCCTTGATTCTTTTCTCACTTTTAGCCCATAGTGCATTGTTTCTGACTTTGTCTTCCTCCAAGTTTTTTATTTTGCTGAACATGATTTCACTCTCTTTTTGCCATTTCCTTCTTTCCTCAACCATCTCATTTTGCCACTTCATCATACTCTCTTCCATTTGTGATCTCATTTTCTCAATTTTCCCATCTATTTCCTCACTTTGTTTCAGAGGTAAGCACCCCAAAGAAACCCCTTTATATTCCGTATCTTCCAACTTTGTTCTCTTCCTACTTTCCATCTCTTCCTCTCCCACTTCTAGGATATTGTTATTGTCACTCTTTCTTTTCTCCTCCTTGTACCAGCCAATTTCCACTACCTTCTCAGCTTCTGCCCCAATTCTGAACATAAGGAGATCAGGGGAAGTGATCTCCACTTGAGAAGGGATTTTATCCACATCCCTAGTTCCACATTTGACCCTGATTTTCTCTTCATTAATAGTGTCCATGTCAACTTCAAGCACAGGCCCAACTGCAACAGCAACCTCACAAATGCCTAAGAAGTGTCTAAAACAATCAGGGACCTTGGTCAACTTGATCCAAATTGTGTGCATTTTCCCAATAGCCTGATGATCCAGAGACCAGGGTTGGACTTTGATCACCACCCCTGTCCCCAGCAAATTGAAATCATTGAGCTTTGTCAGCTCCACTAGTTTTGCCTTGTTGGGTAATCTCATCATGTAGCCATTTTTTCCAAACTCTTTCACTCTCCATTGCCACCCCAATCAAACATTTCTCCCAAAGCATTAACAAGCTCAGTCTCATTAATATGTCCTTCTCTTATGACCACCACACCCAGGGGATTGGTGTGTTCAGCTACCATGACATCTTTATAACTTTGCACCAAAAGGATTCCTAAGTCTTTAGCAGCATATCCCACATATTTAGGTACTGGCTTAATTTGTTTCAGCAGATTGCACTCTCCAGTTGTGTGATTGTCCCTGCCACGGATCAAACAGTGACCCACCCTGCATTCCTTGGTGGTATGTCTAGGGTCCTTGCATTTACCACAAGCCTGCTTACTGAACCTGTCAAAACCTTTCTTGTTATCTTCAAAGTTTTGTTGCCAACTGTTCCTCCCTCCCTGTTTCTTCAGTTCCAAACCAGCAATTTGTTCAGACCCTTTGTCAGCTCTTTGTTGTCCTTCTCCACCTCTTTCTTCTTTCCTTTGACTATCTTTCCCAGGCAGATTTCCAGAATGTTTCACAAACATCTCCTCAATCTGATTTTTCTCACTGTTCTTCATCCCCTGCACTAACTGAGAGAGCAGAGAAGTCAGCAGCATCTGTTGTTGATTCTGATCTGGCTGGATCAACTGCTCCTTGTTTCTGTCCTTTTCAAGCCCAGCACCTCCTGCATCTCCATTGGCTTTTTTTGCGATCTCTTCCCCTACATCTTTCTTCCCTGTCTTGGCTTGCCAGACCAAATTCTCTCCATTTCTCTCAGCAACAGAGTCCTCTTCTTCTTCATCTCTGCCAACTCCATTTCCTGTACCAAATCGGCCATCTCCTCTCCCAAAACCACCAGATCTCCCTGGAAAGGCATGTCTGCCCCCATTCCATCCTCCTCCCCTGTCTGCATAACTGAATCTTCCTCCTGTGTGTCCACTCCCACCTCCTCGATTGAATCTAGGAGCTCCAAACCCTCTCCCAAAGTTTCCTGACATCTCTCCTTCTTGCGGTGGCGAGGGGAGGGGAGGGGGAAACCCTATGAGGAGGGATTGCTCCCCTCCCATCTCTGCTCCCTCTTTTATACCTGCCATGACCCCATCCACTTTTTGGGTTGGGCTGGACTCCAGCCCACCAGGCCTCCACCAAGGCAGGCCCACATCCACATCAATATTCAAATCTCCCCCAACTGAGCCCCCAAAAATGATCAGGGGTCTCAACTTTTCCCCAGAATTGATTTTTCCCAACTTTCCCTCTTTTGGAGCCAAATAGGCTGCAATTGGGGTCTTTTGTAATTCAGTTTCACCAAAATCCAAATCCTCATCCCCAAACCAAGGTATGGTAGGATGTACATTATTTTTTCCATATGTTTTTGCACAATATGCGCATCTACACCAGTAAACTTAATTTTATCACCCAACCTATCCCTTCTCTTATCCCAGCCCTCTTTTCCATTATCTGAACTAACAGAAACAAAGGAAGTCCTATAACATCCATCACACTTCTGAGATCTAGGCCCTTTTCGCACTTTGTTCCCATTACCAAGCCCTTTTTACCCAGATTTACCTCTAATTGTAGTATCATCTACCTCAATCGAAGTAGTAGATACTAAATATTTTGCAGATTTGGTCATACTTGCATCGAAGACGAGGACCTCCCCCTCCCCCTCCTCCTTAGAGCCCTCACCGGCCAGCAACCAGAAGCGATTGCCAGCCGGCGAGCGCCCTACTGGCGGTGGGAGAGAGCAAGGAGGCAAGGCGAACGCCTCTGGAAACGCGGGGAGTGGCGAAGAAGTGAGGCCGGGGTTGGAGGCACCCTGGCCCTCCTCCGTGGCGGCACCGCCACCTCCTCCTCCAGCTCTTCGAACTCCGTATCCTCCTCGATCTCGTTCGGAAGCCATCTGGATCCAGGAGCAGGGATCCCCATCACCACCGCCTGCGGCGCCGGTGGCGGTGCCCTTGGCTGGATCAGGCGGTAGCGGAGGGAGCGGAACACCTTCCACTTCTCCCTCTGCTCCGGAATCAACGACTCCGCCTCGAGCATCGCCCACAGGATCACCCCCATCGCCGGCTGACAGTCGTAGTTGGGGAAGCACCTGAGGATCTCCTCGCCTCGCAGCTTGTCCCTCACCATCTTCGACGCGTCGTTGAGGGCCTTCGCCGTTGGAAACCATCGACCTATCTCCTTCAATCTCCCCATCAGCACCTCATCGCCGGCGGACAGCGCCCACATCTGTTGCTCGCGCGTCGTCATCGAACCCTAGCTCTCGCAGCAGCAGGGCGCGGTGGTTTTCGTGGATGAGATTTGTGCGGTGGGAAGTGGTGGACAGCCGAGGCGACGGCCTAATAACCTCTCTCCCCTTCCCCAACTCGCCATTACTCACCTCGAAAACCGCCCCAATGTTGCCCCACCGGTCAGCCGCCGCAAGTTTCGCGATGTGGCACGGGAACGCCACCCTCTGGCCCACCCGCCGCTCTGCGCCGCCAACCCATCTACACGCATCTACCACCACCCCCTCGTCGTCGAGGAGCTCCACCCGCTGCCCTCGTCGTCGAGGAGCTCCACCCGCTGCCCTCGCCGGCGAACGTGGCCGTGCCGGGGCTCCGGCAGCGCCGTGTAAAAGTTCGGCACGTGATCGCATGGGAGACGTGTACCGCACGGATACGTCATCCCCCCTGCTCTTGCTTTCGTGAATGAGGCCAAAACGTGTCTGCGAGCTCCACCCTCAAAAGTAACTAGGCTGCTATCAAGAATTTCTTGACTGCAGTTAATTAACATCCAAAACACCATTCGTACACAAGATTTTAGAGACGGCAATGTTACTTGGCTGACGTTTGCCGAGAGAGGAGTGGCAAGCGAATGCCATTCGATGGCAGTTTTAGTTGTGAAGAAAAATCAAACGGCGGCAGTTTAAACAAAAATGTCTTCTCTGAAGAAATTGTCATGTCGCTGTGAAGAAATTGCCACCCTCTCAGAACTAAAATTGTCACCTAAAACGTTCGCGTGTGCCACCCTCCCTGGCGATCGTTCGCCAGTTATGAGCGTACCTTAAAAATCTGCCAGCTCACACGCGTACATAGCCTCTTGCCACACGTCGTACTATCCTTCCATGACTGAGTACCACCCTGCACGTATCCGCCGTAGCCTCTTGCCACACGTCGTATTCTTCCACGACTGAGTACCACCCTGCACGTATCCGCCGTAGCCTCTTGCCACACGTTGTATTCTTGTACGACGAAGTACCACCCTGCATGTGTCCGCTTCGGACAAGTGGCCCGAGTTCAATGCAAGCCCGTTCAACAGACCGGCTGTCTGGTAACGATGAAAACGTGGAAGGGATACAGCTCGGTCCCTCTCCCTCGTACTACTCCCTTCGTTCGGAATTACTTGTCTCGAAAATGAATGTATCTAAAACTAAAATACATCTAGATACATTCATTCCCGCGACAGGTAATTCCGAACGGAGGGAGTACCTGGATTGGAAGTTCGAAACTCGCTCGACAACATCTGCGCCATGGTGACCGAACAATCGCGATACGGCTACAGGAAGTTGATGGTAAGCTACGGCGGGAAGCTCCAGCGCTTCTCCGAAGGCGGCGGACCGCAGTACATCGGCGGCGAGCACCAGGTCGTGAGGGTCAGCCAGTCCATCTCGCTGCAGGAGCTCCGCGACCGGCTGGCCACGGCCGTGGGCTGTTTCAACATCGCTATCCAGTACGTCCGCCCCGGCGAGCCCCTGGACGCGCTCCACGATGTGGTGACCGCCGGCGACGTCCGGGACCTGCTAGACTGGGTGCTATACCGGGACATCCATATCAAACTGCTCTGCGCAAACCCAGCGGACGTCCCCCAAGTCCGGGTCTTCGTGGTCCGCGTGGATGGGCGGCCGCCGCTCCCCGAGGCGCTCTTCACTCCCGCTCCAAGCACGCCGGTCGCGGCGCCCACCGAGGCGCCGGTGTCTCTGTCCTCGCTCAAGCGGCGAAGTGCGTCGGCGCCTTCGCTGTCCACAAAGTTGCCGGACGGCACGTCGCAGCCCCTCTCTCCGGCCCTCATCCATCGGAGCGTATCGGCGCCTTCGCTGTCACCGCCGTCGACCGGGGACGACACAACGTCTTCGACTACGACGACAACTGCCGGAAGCACCCGTGCGACCCAAGATGTCGCCCCCAACGCGGCAATGCAGAGGAGTCTGGCGCGCCCGGCTCCGGTGTTCCTGGTGCCAGTAGCGCCGGTCATAGTGTACCAGCCGGTGATCCCAGTGTACCAGGTGTTCGTCGTGCGTGATTGTGCTGTTCACCGCCTCGATCAGATCAGGTAAATTTCACCGGTTAATCATCGCATAGAGTACAAACGTTATCGTCTTTTGATAAAAGAAAGTGTATTCTTATATGCAGGTGTCTACCAATTAGCTATGATATGAACAGTACTACTGAAACCGCAGTACAAGGAGCCAACGAAGCTTTGGCGTGAAGAAACTCAATCTCAAGTTCATTATTGTTAGTGTTTTGGATTTGGATGACGCAAGTGATAGCTTTTGAGTACTCCCTCTGTAAAGGAATTATAAGAGCGTTTAGCTGGCATGACCATCCTATTTGGTCCATGTGTTTAAATTGTCCTCCTTTGGTCAATGTCAAAGTTTGATCTTCTTACTTTTCCTTTGTAAAAAAGTTTTGATCTCCTTTTAGTAAACAATGTGATAAATTTGTTTATATGTATCTAACATGCAGAGATCAGGGTAATAAAACATTTCAATGTCTTAAAAATAAAAATAGTACAAGTACTCTCAAACTAAAATATACTACTCCCCCACTTCCAAAATAAGTGTCGTGAAACCACAACACTTATTTTGGAACGGAGGGAGTACTTAGTTAATCTCTCTCAATCTTTCCTTTCTCCTCTTCTTCTATTACCTCTCATCCCTGTGGACTAGTCCAGGTGCGTGGCATTTTACCAATAGGGAAAATGCTGTTTTACCAAATGAAATTTTCAATTTGTCGTGAGGAAATATTTACACGCTAGACCTCCCCTCACCTCTGCCTTCTCAAGAAGTGAAGAAAGTCATAAGAAATAAGAAGGAAATCGAATTGATTACTGAAAAAAGTATGCATCAAAACCATCTAACCTGGTAATAACAGATTCATATTTTGGGGTTCTATTCATATGTGTCTTGAGTATTTCAGAACATAGGAGTATCAAATATGAATATAGATATCACCCAATCCCAATATTCAGAGAGTATTAATTTTGTAATGTGAGATTTAATTACTCTTTGCGCACACATACACCACATGGTTATTTTATTTACTAATTTTATGTTAATTTCACTTTGCATCAGTATCACCATAGCTGTGTAGTTGCAGCACAGATCAGATGTCCATTAGTTACGTTAGGCCCAAAAAATAAGATGAATTCAGGTACATATGCAAATCGCTGAACAGACAGCAAAGGTTAATCCATTTTGTATAAGATTGTTTTTTTTAGATCATTTTGTATAATATTGTTAATAGTTGAATAAGACACGAAAGCAGATAGATAACCTTTTTTTTTTGCACGGATACAACACAAATGTCGGTCAAATGTGACATGGATAATGCAGATTAAAATTGACACCCTATGAACTGCACAAGCAAACATTCTAACAGATCAATGCTTGCCATTGCAAATATAATGTGTTCCACGATACAAACAGAAAAGGATTATAGGACTACAATTTAGGAAGCAAATAAATTGCTTACACTCGTTAATTCGACTGACTTGATACCTTGACACGGGCAGATTGATCCTGCTAGTTGTAGCAAAAGAGGCAACGACCTTCATGCTTCCATGCACTTCCAAATCCAACTTTACACATAGCAGCTTGGCTACCGACAAGCGCGTAAATATATATATCACTACACTTTCTGCATCTTACCACTAAGCTCCGTTGACTTGGCAGCCTTGCCCGAATCCATCTCCTGCCAATAATTAGTGGGGAAAATGTTAATTAACTGGACAACATAATTACAAGGGAAATGTTAATTAACTGGAGAACAAAATTAAAATAATGTTGCTTTTAAAATCAATAAACTAAACTCGATTCGGTATTTATATCCAGTGGTAAATATCATGAACATGAAATAATGCATCTTGGATACAAACCTACGGAACAAATAACCGGTAAAATTCTAGTTCTATTTCTTCATTTGATGACACTTTTACTCATCATGGGTACACCATACAGGAATGCATAAACAATGGTTTTCTGTATAATAGTGACAGCACAAATGCAGAACCAATTTGGCAATTACACAAACGTGGTTGTAAGAAACCAGTGAAGATAGAATCTAGAGAGGCAGCTACAAATTTTATCATGTTATGACCAATCTGAAGTGCTGAATTGCACTTGGCGCTTAAGGTAGTTAAAGTATGAGACGCAGAGTATGGCATTTTATTTTCCTGTGTCTAAACAATTATAGAAATAGTTTCTGCAAGTCCAAACAGACACTATCATCATCCTATAATAGAAAATTACATCTTTCAGAGATATCTTTCTACCTAAATTTAACAGCTCAATTCACATAAATTAAGGCTGCAGCAAAAACACCCTAGTTCAAAAACCAATTCATATTGTAGACACATCTTTCAATCAGAGAATTCTGGTAAAACCATAATATTTCCCCTTCTATCACTATAACACTACACTTGGACTAGTGTGACATCCAACAACTAAAACAAATTAATTTTGCAACATTGTAATATTGGCAATGCCCTGTACAGCAAATGCATCAGCTGCTGCACCTCCACTCCAATTATACTCGCCGTTATTTTCAGAGATGTTTATCATGTTAGTACACGGATATTTGCAAATTTTGGTGCAGATATATGGCTGCAAGTGTGTTGTGGATGTTAGTTTATGGTAGTTCAGTTGCAACTGGCCCGGATGGCAGGAAGGTCAATGCTATGGACATATTGCAGTAACAGGAGGTCACATGTTGATCAAGCACATGCAACAGCAAGCAAACTGAAGGGAGTCTTTTAGGATGTTTAGAATTGAATGATTCTAGTTTATTAGGGGTCTGTATTGTGTTACTAAAGGAAATGGGACCTAAGCATCCACTATATAAGGATGTGATGTATCTATGCTTGAGACAAGCAAGAACAATTAATCTAACCTCTCCCGGTTACTCACTCAGAATAAACCCTATGCCCACACAATCCCACGCTTCAGCATGGTAGTTATCCGGTTGTGGATCTAGGATCACAAAATTTCGTATCAGAGCAGACCACAATGGCTTTTGCTGCCAAGACGATGTCATGAAGGATCACTTGCGTCATGATACAGCATGGTATCTACCCTATCACAGAGAATGTGCTTCATTAAGTCTTTGATCCATATGGAGCAGGGGAGACAATTGAATTTTTCCAGTAAAGTCAAAGATCATGATCTCCATCAAATATGGTTTAGACCATGATGCAGCACGAGCTTTCAGGAGTTGACAAGGTCGCAACACCTACGACGGCTGTTGTGAGCGTGATACTAGGTTAATCCCTATATTGAGCAGTGCTACATTGACAGAGCCAAGTTGACAGTGGTGACACGACATAATGCAGTGGTGTTGGCGGCCCATCAGCAAGAAGCGGCAGAGGCTTCAAAGGCACAAGCAGCAACGGATCAGCCGCCACAAGCAAACGCATTTAAGCACTTAAACAGTTGCGTGGAGAGCGGCAGAGGCAGGTGCAGCCAAACTAACAGCAGGAAAGCTAGATGCAGCAGCTGTGGTAGACATAACAGCAGCGACAGCAACCGCCTTGGCGAACTTAAAATTGACGGTTCTTGCAAAGGCAACCAGAGGCAAGACATCTGGGTCGACACCTGCCAGCAATTTGGATGAATCATGCCCATGGCCATGGACTTTTATTCGGCTTGAGGATCATGAGGAACAAGAAACCAACGTCCCCGCTTGGACTTGTTTACCGTACTAGAAAAAGAGGAAGCTGCATGTATGCATTCGATCCTGAAGATTTGCAAGGATATATGCCAGACAATGTGGATTTCCGGCATCAAAGGAAAGGAGGCTCCATATTTCTTGTCAATAAGAGGTATTTCCGCAAAACAAATTTTCCATGGGTCATGTACTAAACAAGCATCGGAGAAGCCATACATTCGGTTTCTAAAAAGCTGGCAGGAAGTGAAAGTAAGCAAACCAAAAATAAATTTTAGTTATGTGCACATCTACAATACAAGGCACCTGCGCCACAACCTTCCACGTACATGGGGGTACAGTGGGCTGCAACCATGGCCGCCACCTGCAGCTTGAGGATAAGCTGCTTGTCCAGGTGGGGTGTAGTGTTATGGACATCAGCATATGGTGGTTCGGTACTTAGTTGCAGCCGGCCTGCCAGCAAGAAGCCAATGCTATGGGTGTATTGGAGTAACAGGACGCCCCGTGTTGATCAAGGATATGCAACAGCAAGCGAACGAAAGGGCGAGAGAGTCTTTTAGAAATAGTAATGTATTAGGAAGTTTTAAGATTGAAGTCTAGTCTATTAGGAGTCTACATTGTGTTAGGAAAGGAAAAGGACTTTAGCATCCACTATATAAGGATGTCATGAATCTATGTTTGAGACACGCAAGAATAATCAACCTACTCTCTCCCGGTTTCCCAACTCAATGAATGTCTACCCAATCCCTTGCAGCCACAATGTCTGGCTATCTTCAGCACCGTAGTTATCCCATTGTGGATCTAGGCCCACACCAATGCGCCATACACAAAATAAACAAGTTTTGCGTCTCCGCATAGCAATTTGTTAGCGTAGTTTTCACGTCTTCATGAACATCCATGACGGATTTCAATTTTTTCCAGAACTTATCATATTGGGTTTAGTGGAGAGATCATAGGGTGGAAAGAAGCCCTAGTGGAGAAAATCCAATTTATAGTTGATGGCCTACAATTCTCCTATGAAATTACCATGTGAGATGATCCGATTTACAAAGAGTTTGTGGAACATTATGATGAAAGGTTTTGCATGCTTCAAACTGGTCCGAAAAAAAGACAGAACAACACCGGCTGCTACTGCAAGTTGATACAGAATCAAATACAGATGATGTCGATAAATGATTTTTACATACACACTCCACGAGTTTTGAACAAAAATAGCATGCAGCTATAACTGTAAGCAGCTTTAATGGGTAGATAAGATGCATGGACATAATTCCTGACATTTTTCACGAAGTTCAAACGGAAGGTCGCACTTGGTCTAATAGTACAAAGGTACTCCCAATTCACAACATCCAATATTCAACCACGAATTTGTGCCTAGCATCATTCTAAATAACCAGAAGGTACTTTTTTGTTGAAAATCAGCAATGTGCTTATACCACAATAAAGAAGCCAATAACAAGAAAGAGCAAGCCTGTCACATCTTGATGCATACTAACTCTGTACTATAAAAATGGACATATAATCACATGATAACAATTTCTTACTATTTTACTAATTGGCGTGGACGGCCTTAAATAGCAATTCAATTTTATGACCTAATCCCCGTCTACAGGACGGTAAAAGATAGAAATTATTAAGAAAAAATTAACATATTAGTAGCAATGTGAAGTTTCAAAGTGTGGAGTGCGGGTGAATCTCAAAAGAACAAGTACACATAGTGTGGAAATTACAGTTATCTTATTTTAAGATCAATCGGCAGCTTCTCTAGGAGATGAAGCTTTCTGTACCTCACTTGGGATTTTATAATACGTCATTTGCGCATCCTCCAGCATGATGGATGGCATCTCAAATTCATTTTCAAGTACAACCATATATGACAAAGGCCCATTTTAGGCATCAATAAAGCTATACAAGTCACAACCATCAAGACACAAGTCACAGCTGCAGAATCCAATCTAAACCAACACACGCTTACAGCTCTTACCATGAATACTTAATCAAGCCCAAACGTGGTGGACCACCAAAAGAAAGCCGTAACTACATCCACAAAGAAAGAGATGCCGTAGAATAAACATGGATTAAAAACACTATGACAGAAAAGTTCAATAAAAACACTCTGACAGAAAAATTCTACAAAACACTAACAAAAGTGAAGACACAGCTGACTACTAAGTGATCTGACCTAAGAAAAAAGGGGACGCCCTAAAGCACAACCACCATCCAAATGCGTTGCAACTTGCAAATATTCCCCAAAACAGCTTTTGGCAGCACACGACCGAACAGACAGCACGTCTCTATCAACATTTTGCAAACCTTAAATGGCACTAAATCACACACATGATCACAACCGGTGACAGCTAATTGTCTACCACCAAGAATTAGCCTCACAAGAATAAGCTACAGCATTCCAGTTCCGTACAGAAGCAAGGACAGTGCAGTCCAGTTGGACGCACAGGAGATATGGATCTTCGCTGAGTTAACCCCAAACCACCGTAAATTTGCATCTAATCGAAGTCCCGGATACAGATCAGACAATCGGGTGAGCGTAACAATACAAGAGAAGCACAAATTTTAGAGTTGAAAGTGAAGGCAAGAACCTTTCCGGTGCTCTCGTAATAGTCGTTGAGCGCCCACTGGTACTTGGATTGATCCAGCCCGAACCAATTCGAAATGTACTCATCCAAGCTTGCGTGCGCTGCACATGGAGTGGAAAAACACACAGATCAAAACCACATATCAAAAGAATATACAAATTTAACGCACCAAACACTCTCCCGGGTCACCTTCTTGCACGCGCAAAACCGCGTCCCAGAAGAAGCCGAACGCCGATCCATCCGTCCTAGCCTCTGCCTTCTCGAACTGCGGCGGAGGCACCTGCACTGGCGAGGCCTGGAACAGCTTGGCTGGCGGCAGTGGCGGGGAGACCGTCTTGACCGGCGGAGGCGGCGAGACCATCTTGGCCGGCGGAGGCGATGTGGCTATATGCTCTGGCGGCGGGGACGCAGGAGACGCCACCGAACGGGGAGTGGAATTGGGGGTGGAAAACTCAGATCCTGGCGACTCGGCCGAACGAGAGGTCGGGGTATCCACTGGCGGCGGCGTGGCCGGGGGCGTGATGAAGACAGTGAGGTTTCCCGCCTTGCCGATTACCGGCGGCGGTGTGGACGCCATCGTCGAACAAAGGGAAGCGGAGGTGCGCGCTGGCGTTGAAGCTAGGGTAAGCGAGTGCTCGTGTGAGAGTGAGCCGACTGCGCCATTGGGGGAAAGTGGGGCGAAGCTTTTGTTACGCCTTTTTCGACATTTAACCTTTTCTTCGTGTAAAAAAAAGGGCAGTGCTTCCTGACTACCCCATGTTCTCGTGTAAAAATAATCGAAATATACATCTCAAAAACATCTCTCGATGCGAAGTTTGAGGGACTGTGGTATCTCCAGCCCACCAGAGTTAAGTCTTGGTGTTCACATTTATTTCTAGATTTATTTCAGGATTTCCGAAGATGCACGTCTCAAGGGGTGTTTGGTACACGGACTAGACTAAAAAAAAGTCCATTTTAGTCCCTATGTAATCAAACGGGAAAAAGGGACTAAAAAAAGACTCTACTGGAGGGTTTTTCCTTTAGTCACTGGCACTAAAAAAGTCTAGTCTCTTAGCAACCAAACACCCCCTCAGTCTTTCGTAGATGCTCATAGAAATAGGGTGTGCGTGTGTGCCTTCATAGGGGTGAGTGTATGCGCGTGTATATGAGCGCTTGCGTCTGTACTGTGTTAAAAAAACGTCTCTCCATGATGCAGATGCAATTTTTTTCCTAATCAAATTATACATTTGATGTAAAATGCATCACAAGTGATGCAAATATACATTACTTGACCACGCCGGATGTAAAATGGCCAGCAGCCTGGAACGTCAAACTGACAGTGCCTCACTTCCCCACACATCGCGCGACCGCTGCCTTGCCTCCCGTTGCACCATGTCGCCCGCCCACCGGACCCCGCTGCACTCCGTCGCCACCAGATCCGACCTCCACACCCCTGCCGCTGTCGTATCCGTCGCATTTCCGCCGCTCCGCCGCCGCCATGGGATTCAAGCTTCTTCGTCGTCGTCCTCACAGCCTCCGGCCTCCTCACCCTTGCCGTCATCGGAGCCGCCACTTTTCCGCCGCCCCACGCCTAAGATCTGCCGCGTTTGGAGTTCCACCGTCGTAGCGCGGTTTGGAGCTTCACTGCCCTGAAAGTCGCACCCGCTTGGTCGCCGCCGTACCATCGCTCGATTTTTGGCTGTTGTGCGCCTCAACTTCGTCGGTCGTCTAGAAGTTGCACCTGCGCCGCCACCATGACGCCAAAGAAGGTCTCTGAGAACAAGACCGGCTTCTTTAGGGTGCTGACGAAGCCGTCCGGGAACTTTGGGCGGAACCTCCTCCAAGTGATGTAAAATACAACACTTGAAGATCCAAATTTGCATCACCAGCCGCCTGGTGATGTAAAACACCCAGCCACGTGCCAAACCCCAACTGCCAAATCTGAATCTGAAACTTCCATCTTCCCACCCGACTCCCACCCGCCTCCCACATGCCGCCCACTGGCCGCCGCCAAGCCCCATGGCCGACTCCGACGACCTCGTCGCTGCCTCTGCCGGTTTGAGCCACCACGCCACGGCTGCCACCAGCGCTACGACCTTCCCCGATCCCACCCCCACCGCCGCCATGCCGCCCCCATCCCATCCCGTCAGTTTCGCCCCACCCCGGCAGGTCGCCGGTGCGGGAACCAGTGCGCCACCAACGAAGAAGCAAATGGCGGCCAAAACCCGTGGTGGTGGCGCGCAACCCTGCCGCTGCTCCATCTCGGGCTACTTCGGCCGATTTGATGCCACCGACGACCGCAGCAACTACCGCCGGACATGGGTCGCCTGCTCCTCCGCCACTGCAAGCCACGTCGTCGGCCATGGAGGAGACCCCTGGCCACACTTGCGGCCACCACTTCCAACGTGCTCGACGAAATGTCGCTAAGGTAAAAAAAACCTTTTTCTTTTTGCTTGTTCTTTTCATTTCTGATATGAAGAATGTGAGATTGTGTGTACTTCCATTTGTAGTCTTGATGATGAAGCATTCATGCGCGCGGCATAGGTCGCAAACGAAGATTATCTCTCAAGAGTATGCATCACAAGAATATGATACTCAATTTGATTATGATAATCTCGACATGGACGACAAGAGGTTTATTGCCAACGGAAGAACCGCAAATTATACCAACGCCGATGATGTGTTGATTGCAGTGCGTGGAAGCAAATCTCTCTTAATGCATCCGTGGGGACTGACCAAGCCGCCACCGCCTGTTGGGACCGCATCAAGAAATCTTCAAAGGGTGCAACACTAGTGGGCACATTCAATCAAGGGATTCTATTTGTCAATGTTGGGGCACCATTAACGGCAAATGGCAAAAGTGGGTAGGTTGCTTTGTTGATGTTGATCGCATGAATCCTAGTGGTTGTGGTGATAGTGACATGGTAATTGCTTGCTAGTTTTGTGTGCTTTGTTGCTTGGTACTATGCATATGTTCCTAATTTGATGTTGATACTTTTGTTGTTTTGTTGTAGAAAATGATTCTACAAGGCTTGTTCTAAGAAAGAAACAAGAACGGAGAGAACAGGAAAAAGAAAGGAAAAGCCTTCACTTTCCATCATTGCTACTAAGATATCAAGGATGAGAAGTGAAAGAATCGAGAAGATTTTCATGCTACAAAGAAGAAAGTTTGGTTGTCGATCATGAGGATGATGGTGATGGTGGTGGTGAGGAGAGAAGAAGGAGCCCCACTCCTCACTCGACGACCAAATCATATAGGCCGGATGGAAGTAAAGAAGTAAAGGGTTTGAGGCTGAAAACAATGATCTTAAAGAAGGATTTGACGCCATTGTCATTGCCAGGAAAGAGTATGCCGAAGAAAAAATGTTGGAGTTAAAAGAAATGGAGGAGAGGGGGAGTAGAGCGATGGAGGGCGGCGGCCGAGGAGAAGAGGGCGGTGGATGAGGAGAGGTTGGCGGCAGTTGGGGAGAGAAAGGTGGTGGTCGAAGAGCTCAAGATGGTGGAGGACAAGGCACTCAAGTTTATGTTCATGGACACAAGTGGCTTCAACTGTTGAGGAACGCAGTAATTTCAAAAAATTTCCTATGCACACGCAAGATCATGGTCATGCATAGCAACGAGAGGCGAGAGTGTTGTCTACATACCCTCGTAGACCGTAAGCGGAAGCGTTATGACAAAGCGGTTGATGTAGTCGTACGTCTTCACGATCCGACCGATCCAAGTATCGAACGTACGGCACCTCCGTGTCCTGCACACGTTCAGCTCGATGACGATCCCCGGACTCCGATCCAGCAGGGTGTCGGGGATGAGTTCCGTCAGCACGACGGCGTGGTGATGATGATGATGTTCTACCGACGCAGGGCTTCGCCTAAGCACCGCTACGATATGACCGAGGTGGAATATGGTGGAGGGGGCACCGCACACGGCTAAGGAACGATCACGAAGATCAACTTGTGTGTTCTAGGGTGCCCCCTTCCCCCTATATAAAGGAGCAAGGGGGAGGCCAGCCGGCCCTAGGGGGCGCGCCAAGGAGGGGGGAGTCCTCCTCCTAGTGGGAGTAGGACTCCCCTTTCCTAGTCCAACTAGGAAGAGAGAGGGGGAAGGAAAGAGAGGGAGAGGGAGAGGGAAAGAGGGGGCCGCGCCCCCCCTCCCTAGTCCAATTCGGACTCCCCATGGGGGGGCGCCACCTCCTGGGCTGCTGCCCTCTCTCTCCCCTCAGGCCCACTAAGGCCCAATACTTCCCCGGGGGGTTCCGGTAACCCCTCCGGCACTTCGGTTTTCTCCGAAATCACTCGGAACATTTCCGGTGTTCGAATATAGTCGTCTAATATATCGATCTTTATGTCTCGACCATTTCGAGACTCCTCGTCATGTCCATGATCACATCCGGGACTCCGAACAACCTTAGGTACATCAAAACTTATAAACTCATAATAAAACTGTCATCGTAACGTTAAGCGTGCGGACCCTACGGGTTCGAGAACTATGTAGACATGACCTAGAACTGTTTCCGGTCAATAACCAATAGCGGAACCTGG
Organism: Triticum timopheevii; assembly: GCA_963921465.1. Classification (NCBI taxonomy): domain Eukaryota; kingdom Viridiplantae; phylum Streptophyta; class Magnoliopsida; order Poales; family Poaceae; genus Triticum; species Triticum timopheevii. The sequence continues at coordinate 356,943,461 of OY997264.1, forward strand.
ATGCTCATATTAGTTCCTACATATTCTACGAAGATCTTTATCGGTCAAACCACATAACAACATACGTTGTTCCCTTTGTCATCGGTATGTTACTTGCCCGAGATTCGATCGTCGGTATCCAATACCTAGTTCAATCTCGTTACCGGCAAGTCTCTTTACTCGTTCCATAATACATCATCCTGTAACTAACTAATTAGTTACAATGCTTGCAAGGCTTAAGTGATGTGTATTACCGAGAGGGCCCAAAGATACCTCTCCGACAATCAGAGTGACAAAACCTAATCTCGAAATACGCCAACCCAACATGTACCTTCGGAGACACCTGCAGAGCACCTTTATAATCACCCAGTTACGTTGTGACGTTTGGTAGCACACAAAGTGTTCCTCCGGTAAACGGGAGTTGCATAATCTCATAGTTGTAGTGTATAAGTCATGAAGAAAGCAATAGCAACATACTAAACGATCAAGTGCTAAGCTAACGGAATGGGTCAAGTCAACCACATCATTCTCCTAATGATGTGATCCCATTAATCAAATGACAACTCTTTTGTCCATGGCTAGGAAACATAACCATCTTTGATAAACGAGCTAGTCAAGTAGAGGCATACTAGTGACACTATGTTTGTCTATGTATTCACACATGTATTATGTTTCCGGTTAATACAATTCTAGCATGAATAATAAACATTTGTCATGATATAAGAAAATAAATAATAACTTTATTATTGCCTCTAGGGCATATTTCCTTCAGTCTCCCACTTGCACTAGAGTCAATAATCTAGTTCACATCGCCATGTGATTTAATACCAATATTCATATCTGTATATGATTAACACCCATAGTTCACATCTTCATGTGACCAACACCCAAAGGGTTTACTAGAGTCAATAATCTAGTTCACATTGCTATGTGATTAACACCCAAAGAGTACTAAGGTATGATCATGTTTTGCTCGCGTGAGAAGCTTAGTCAACGGGTTTGTCACATTCAGAGCCGTATGTATTTTGCAAATATTCTATGTCTACAATGCTCTGCACGGAGCTACTCTAGCTAATTGCTCCCACTTTCAATATGTATCCAGATTAAGACTTAGAGTCATCTGGATCAGTGCCAAAACTTGTATTGACGTAACCCTTTACGACGAACCTTCCATAATTGAGAAACATATCCTTATTCCACTAAGGATAATTTTGACGAATGTCCAGTGATCTACTTCTAGATCACTATTGTACTCCCTTGCCAAACCAGGGCAGAGTATACAATAGGTCTGGTCCATAGCATGGCATACTTTTATAGAACCTATGACTAATGCATAGGGAATGACTTTCATTCTCTTTCTATTTTCTGCTGTGGTCGGGATTTGAGTCTTACTCAATTTCATACCTTTGCAACACAGGCAAGAACTCTTTCTTTGACTGATCTATTTTGAACTACTTCAAAATCTTGTCAAGGTATGTACTCATTGAAAATCTTATCAAGCGTTTTGATCTATCTCAATAGATCTTGATGCTCAATATGTAAGTAGCTTTACCGAGGTCTTTCTTTGAAAAATCTCCTTTCAAACACTCATTTATGCTTTGCAGAATAATTCTACATTATTTCTGATCAACAATATGTCATTCACATATACTTATCAGAAATGCTGTAGTGCTCCCACTCACTTTCTTGTAAATACAGGCTTCACCGCAAGTCTGTATAAAACTATATGCTTTGATCAACTTATCAAAGCGTATATTCCAACTCCGAGATGCTTGCACCAGTCCATAGATGGATTGCTGGAGCTTGCACATTTTGTTAGCACCTTTAGGATTGACAAAACCTTCTGGTTGCATCATATACAACTCTTCTTTAAGAAAACCATTAAGGAATGCAGTTTTGACATCCATTTGCCAGATTTCATAAAATGTGGCAATTGCTAACATGATTCGGACAGACTTAAGAATCGTTACAGTTGAGAAAATCTCATTGTAGTCAACACCTTGAACTTGTCAAAAACCTTTTTGCGACAAGTCGAGCTTTGTAGATAGTAACACTACTATCAATATCCGTCTTCCTCTTGAAGATCCATTTATTTTTCTATGGTTTGCCGATCATCGGGCAAGTCCACCAAAGTCCACACTTTGTTCTCATAGATGGATCTTATCTCAGATTTCATGGCCTCTAGCCATTTTGCGGAATCCGGGCTCATCATCGCTTCCTCATAGTTCATAGGTTTATCATGGTCTAGTAACATGACTTTCAGAACAGGATTACCGTACCACTCTGGTGCATACCGTACTCTGGAAGACCTACGAGGTTATGTAGTAACTTGATCAGAAGTTTCATGATCATCATCATTAGCTTCCTCACTAATTGGTGTAGGAATCACTGGAACTGATTTCAGTGATGAACTATTTTCCAATTCAGGATAAGGTACAGTTACCTCATCAAGTTCTACTTTCCTCCCACGCACTTCTTTCGAGAGAAACTCCTTCTCTAGAAAGGATCCATTTTTAGCAACGAATATCTTGCCTTCGGATCTGTGATAGAAGGTGTACCCAACAGTTTCCTTTGGGTATTCTATGAAGATGCACTTCTCCAATTTGGGTTTGAGCTTATCAGGATGAAACTTTTTCACACAAGCATCGCAGCCCCCAAACTTTAAGAAACGACAACTTGGGTTTCTTACTAAACCACAGTTCATATGCTGTCGTCTCAACGGATTTAGATGGTGCCTTTTTAACGTGAATGCAGCTGTCTCTAATGCATAACCCCAAAACAATAGTGGTAAATCAGCAAGAACATCATAGATCGCACCATATCCAATAAAGTGCGGTCACGATGTTCGGACACACCATAACGTTGTGGTGTTCCAGGTGGCGTGAGCTATGAAACTATTTCACATTGTTTTAATTGAAGACCAAACTCGTAACTCAAATATTCGTCTCCACGATCAGATCATAGAAAACTTTATTTTCTTGTTACGATGATTTTTCCACTTCACTCTGAAATTCTTTGAACCTTTCAACTATTTCAGACTTATGTTTCATCAAGTAGATATACCCATATCTGCTCAAATCATCTTGTGAAGGTCAGAAAATAACGATACTTGCCACGAGCATCAACACTCATTGGATCGCATACATCGGTATGTATTATTTCCAATAAGTCAGTAGCTTGTTCCATTGTTCCGGAGAACGGAGTTTTAGTCATCTTACCCAAAAGGCACGGTTCGCAAGCATCAAATGATTCATAACGAAGTGATTCCGAAAATCCATCTTTATGGAGTTTCTTCATGCGCTTTACATCGATATGACCCAAACGACAGTGCCACAAATAAGTTGCACTATCATTATTAACTTTGCATCTTTTGGCATCAATATTATGAATATGTGTATCACTACGATCAAGATCCAACAAACTATTTTCATTGGGTGTGTAACCATCGAAGGTCTTATTCATGTAAACAGAATAACAATTATTCTTTAACTTCAAATGAATAACCGTATCGCAATAAACATGATCAAATCATATTTATGCTCAACGCAAACGCTAAATAACATTTATTTAGGTTTAACACCAATCTCGAAAATATAGGGAGTGTGTGATGATGATCATATCAATCTTGGAACTATTTCCAACACTCATCGTCACTTCCCCTCAACTAGTCTCTGTTTATTATGTAACTCCTGTTTTGAATTACTAATCTTAGCAACCGAACAAGTATCAAATACTCAGGGGCTACTATAAACACTAGTAAGGCACACATCAAACACCTGTATATCAAATATACCCTTGTTCACTTTGCCATCCTTCTTATCCACCAAATATTTAGGGCATTTCCGCTTCCAGTGACCATTTCCTTTGCAGTTTAAGCACTCAGTTTCAGGCTTTGGTCCAGCTTTGGTCTTCTTCACGGGAGTGACAACTTGTTTGCCATTCTACTTGAAGTTTCCCTTTGCCCTTTTCTTGAAACTAGTGGTCTTGTCAATCATCAACACTTGATGCTCTTTCTTGATTTCTACCTTCGTCGATTTCAACATCACGAAGAGCTCGGGAATCGTTTTCGTCATCCCTTGCATACTATAGTTCATCACGAAGTTCTAGTAACTTAGTGATGGTGACTAGAGAATTCTGTCAATCACTATCTTATCTGGAAGATTAACTCCCACTTGATTCAAGCGATTGAAGTACCCAGACAATTTGAGCACATGCTCACTAGTTGAGCGATTCTCCTCCATCTTTTAGCTATAGAACTTGTTGGAGACTTCATATCTCTCAACTCGGGTATTTGCTTGAAATATTAACTTCAATTCCTGGAACATATCATATGGTCCATGACGTTCAAAACATCTTTGAAGTCCCGATTCTAAGCCGTTAAGCATGGTGCACTAAACTATCAAGTAGTCATCATATTGAGCTAGCCAAACGTTCATAACGTCTGCATCTGCTCCTGCAATAGGTTTCTCACCTAGCGGTGCATCAAGGACATAATTCTTCTGTGCAGCAATGAGGATAAACCTCAGATCACAGATCCAATCCGCATCATTGCTACTAACATCTTTCAACACAGTTTTCTCTAGGAACATATCAAAATAAACATATGAAAGCAACAACGCGAGCTATTGATCTATAACATAATTTGCAAAATACTACCAGGACTAAGTTCATGATAAATTAAAGTTCAATTAATCATATTACTTAAGAACTCCCACTTAGACAAACATCTCTCTAGTCATCTAAGTGATCACGTGATCCAAATCAACTAAACCATAACTGATCATCACGTGAGATGGAGTAGTTTTCAATGGTGAACATCATTATGTTGATCATATCTACTATATGATTCACGCTCGACCTTTCGGTCTCCGTGTTCCGAGGCCATATCTGCATATGCTAGGCTCGTCAAGTTTAACCTGAGTATTCTGCGTGTGCAAAACTGGCTTGCACCCGTTGTAGATGGACGTAGAGCTTATCACACCCGATCATCACGTGGTGTCTGGGCACGACAAACTTTGGCAATGGTGCATACTCAGGGAGAACACTTCTTGATAATTAGTGAGAGATCATCTTAAAATGCTATAGTCAATCAAAGCAAGATAAAATGCATAAAGGATAAACATCACATGCAATCAATATAAGTGATATGATATGGCCATCATTATCTTGTGCTTGCGATCTCCATCTCTGAAGCACCATCATGATCACCATCGTCACCGGCGCGACACCTTAATCTCCATCGTAGCATCGTTGTCGTCTCGCCAACTATTGCTTCTACGACTATCGCTACCGCTTAGTGATAAAGTAAAGCAATTACAGGGCGTTTGTATTTCATACAATAAAGCGACAACCATATGGCTCCTGCCAGTTGCCGATAACCCAGTTACAAAACATGATCATCTCATACAATAAAATATAGCATCACATCTTGACCATATCACATCACAACATGCCCTGCAAAAACAAGTTAGATGTCCTCTACTTTGTTGTTGCAAGTTTTACGTGGCTGCTACGGGCTGAGCAAGAACTGTTCTTACCTACGCATCAAAACCACAATGATAGTTCGTCAAGTTAGTGTTGTTTTAACCTTTGCAAGGACCGGGCGTAGCCACACTCGGTTCAACTAAAGGTTGAGAAACTGACACCCGCCAACCACCTGTGTGCAAAGCACGTCGGTAGAACCAGTCTCGCGTAAGCGTACGCGTAATGTCGGTCCGGGCCACTTCATCCAACAATACCGCTGAACCAAAGTATGTCATGCTGGTAAGCAGTATGACTTGTATCGCCCACAACTCACTTGTGTTCTACTCGTGCATATAACATCAACGCATAAAACCTGGCTCTGATGCCACTTTTGAGGAACGCAGTAATTTCAAAAATTTCCTACGCACACGCAAGATCATGGTGATGCATAGCAACGAGAGGGGAGAGTGTTGTCTACGTACCCTCGTAGACCGTAAGCGGAAGCGTTATGACAACGCGGTTGATGTAGTCGTACGTCTTCACGATCCGACTGATCCAAGTACCAAACGTATGACACCTTTGTGTTCTGCACACGTTCAGCTCGATGACGATCCCCGGACTCCGATCCAGCAGGGTGTCGGGGATGAGTTTCGTCAGCACGACAGCGTGGTGATGATGATGATGTTCTACCGACGCAGGGCTTCACCTAAGCACCGCTGCGATATGACCGAGGTGGAATATGGTGGAGGGGGGCACCGCACACGGCTAAGGAACGATCACGAAGATCAACTTGTGTGTTCTAGGGTGCCCCCTGCCCCCGTATATAAAGGAGCAAGGGGGGAGGCCGGCCGGCCCTAGGGGGCACGCCAAGGAGGGGGGAGTCCTCCTCCTAGTGGGAGTAGGACTCCCCTTTCCTAGTCCAACTAGGAAGAGAGAGGGGGAAGGAAAGAGAGGGAGAGGGAAAGGGAAAGAGGGGTCGTGCCCCCCCTCCCTAGTACAATTCAGACTCCCCATGGGGGGGGGGTGTCATGGTTCTAAGTCTGACAGTAGAGTGGGGGTAGGTATGGAGAGGCAAGGTCCTAGCTATGGAGAGGTTGTAAACACAAGCGATGTACGAGTTCAGGCCCTTCTCTGAGGAAGTAAAAGCCCTACGTCTCGGAGCCCGAAGGCGGTAGAGTGGATTATGTGTATATGAGTTACAGGGGTGCGAACCCTTCTGCCTGTGGAGGGGGGGTGGCTTATATAGAGTGCGCCAGGACCCCAGCCAACCCACGTAATGAAGGGTTTAAGGTACATTAAGTCCGGGGCGTTACTGGTAACGCCCCACATAAAGTGTCTTAACTATCATAAAGTCTACTTACTTACAGACCGTTGTAGTGCAGAATGCCTCTTGGCCTTCTGGTGGTTGAGTGAGTCTTCATGGTCGAGCCCTTCAAGTCAGTCGAGTGGGTTCCTCGTAGGTCGACTGGAAGGTGATCTCTTCTAAGGGTGTCCTTGGGTAGGGTACTTAGATCAGGTCTATGACCCTACCCTAGGTACATGAATCCATCATTAGCCCCCGAATGGATTGAGGCTTGAGTGAGGAAGGAGTTGATGCAGTTTCCGATTGATTTTTGCATACTGGTCATGCGTTGTTTTGGACTAAGAATCTCTTTGTTGATAACGAGCAACTTTTCTTCAGTCGACTCGATCCATTCTTCTCTTTCGTCGAGTGACCTTTTGGACTTTGCCGATTTCCGAGCGACGGATCGCAGGAAATCCCGCGCCTGACAGACCGATCTGCCATTTCACGGATTCTGCGGGATATGAAATTTGGGGAAGCGCGCGAAGCGGGGCGGACCGCGGCGCTCGGATGGGATAGGGCATAGACGCCTCGATCCCCGCGCCGCTTTTTTCGCCATGTATTGCGTCCGCGCAACTGTTTTGGGATATGATTAGATCGACCGGGCCCACCTGTCACCCACTCGGAAGGGATCTTATAAATGCGCCCGGCGAGGGTTTTTGAACAGTGCCTCCGCAATCCCTCTCTGCTCTCCTCATCTCCGCCCAACGCGCCCGCTCTCGCCTCCGCATAACTTCTCCTCGCGCGTCTCGCCGGCAGCCATGGTGAAGGAGAAGACGGCAGCGCTGGAACGCGCGAAGAAGGCGTCGGCGACGGAGAAGGCGAAGGGGAGATCCACCAGTCGCGGCGGGTCTTCGTCTAGATCTCGCCTGCCGAAAGGCTGGGTCCAGGGAGATTGGATCCGGTCGACCATCACGGAGGCGGATCTCCTCGACATGGCCAACGACGGGCTGATCCCCCACGGAGCCGCAAGGCTTCCGGGGAAAGAGTGGCAGCCCCAGCCGGAAGAGGGTGAGTGCGTGCTTCTGGCTACCCATGTCGACCGCGGATTTTCTTTGCCGCCAAGCGTTTTCTTCCGTGGTTTCTTGAACTTCTTTGGAGCGCAACTCCATCACTTCACCCCGAATTCCATCGCCTATCTTGCCGCGTTTGTGTCCATGTGTGAGAATTTTCTGGGTTGTCGACCGCATTGGGGCTTGTTCAAGCACATATTCACGTGTCGCTCTCAGACCGTGAAGAAGGCGAGCCCAGGCGACGAAAAAACCCAAGTTGTCCAAATGTGTGGAGGTCTGGGGATCCAGGTGAGGAACAAGAGCACCTTCCCAGCCATGACGTTTCCCGAGTCAGTCAGAGGCTGGCAGTCGACCTGGTTCTACTGCCAGAATCAGCCGACGCCGGGAAAGTCGAGTGGACTCCCTCAGTTCAGCATGGACCGAGTGAACAAGCCCTCCTCTCTGAAGGTGATTCCGGAGGAGAAAGCCGACATGAAGATGCTGATGGAGCGCGTAGTTCAGTTGGTTCGGGAGGGAGTGACGGGTATGGATCTCCTGGAGGTTTTTCTTAGGCGACAAATCCAACCTCTTCAGTTCCAGAGCCATTGCATGTGGTTGTACCGCGGGACTGAAGATGAGACTCGGATCAATCTAGAAGCAGTCGATGATGCCACTCTGGAAAGGTGGATGGCCGCTGTAACTGGGAACAAGGATAACCCTCGTGGAGCCAGAAGGATTACTCCACTCGACCACTGCAGCGTTCCAGACAAGGTATGTCCGCTCCACTTCCCATTGTATTCTTGTCATATTTATTTCTGTTTTCTTCGTAAATCGGTCGATTGATCTTTGTCTTGGTGTCTATCAGGCCCTCACTGAGCTGTACTCGATGCCCAATGGAGCACAGGCTCCGACTGAAGAGGGAGAAGCGAGCGGGGGCAAGAGCCAGGAGGATTGGGACTCGGATGCCGCTGAGGATGATGATGATGATGATGACGATGAGGAGGACGAAGAAGAGGAGGAGGAGGAGGTCGCACCACCGCGCTCGGAAAGGCGGTCGAAGCTTGTCCATGACCCTGTGACTGAACGTGGCAAGGGGGTTGCGACTGTCGCGCAGTCGACCAAGCGCCCTCGGACCACTTCACCTGCGCCGACTGAAAAGGCGTCGAAGCAGCCCAGGGCGGCCCCATCAAAGTCGACCAAGCTCCTGCCGAAGATGAAGGTGTCCATCCCCACCATATCAGGGTAATCATGCTGCTTAAGTCTTCTTGTTTTGTGCGAACTTTATCTCTGGTTGACGCTTGAGTTAGTCGACTGCTTCTTTGGAGTTGCAGTGCTGCTACTTCTAAGACCTCAGCCAGGGCTGACGACCATGAGATGGAGGACGCAGCAACCTCAAATCCTGGTACTATACTCTTAATTCCGTTTTTAGTCGATTGACTCATGATCTCTAATTCTGATTCTTTTCTGTAGCTCCATCCAATGTCGTTATCACTCTTCCTGATGATGATGATGATGAGGAACCACTGAAGCACAGGAGGAGCAGGAAAGCATCTGCCGGCAGGGTGGCCCAGGATGTGACGGCGCCCGAGACTCTGATCATGGAGGAGGAGAACACCACTTGACACACCGTGTCTTTCGCGGTGCCGTTGACGAGTGCTCATCCTGCTTCGTCGAGTGCTGCACAGCCTTCTCTCTTCATGATGCACCACGTCCCAGAGGACCAAGCCAGCGCTGCGAAGGAAGCCATACGCCAAGCAGGGGTCATGATGGAACAGGTGAAGGCCATCCGGGAAGCAAGTCAAGCAGCTTATGACGCCAGCTCCGCCCTTCAAAGCAATGTTCAGGTCAGTCGACCATCGCTTGTTCTGTTAGGATATGCTATCAAAACTTTTCTTTCCGGAATCTATAGTAGTCACCCAGTGGGTGTGTCGATTTAAACTCCGTGTTAGCGGGGGCACGCTGAGTGCACCCGCTGGGTGTATTCCCCAAGGCTAAGGTCGACTGCTGGCAGTCGGCCTTAGGCTTTATAAGTAAAGTATTTCCGTCATTCGACTGAGGCGAATGGATTTCTCAAACCGGTGGGGGCACGCTGAGTGCACCCACTGGGTGTAGTCCCCGAGACTGTGGTCGACTACTTGCAGTCGATTACAGTCTTAAAGAATACATCTTGTTTTTTTTGAGGTCGACTGGTCGACTCTGTCTTCAATAGGATTAGTGGGGGCACGCTGAGTGCACCCACTGGGTGTAGTCCCCGAGACTACGGTCGAATGCTTGTATTCGGCTGTAGTCTTAGAAACGCATGATTTTTCCTTTTCCACTCGGAAGTGAATTATCTTTGACATTTAGTCGATTGGTTCTTCGCAGAAATCCTGTGACCTTGCGGCTCGCTACACCGAGCTAGAAAACAAGCACATTCAGCTCGAGCTGGATTTGAAGCTGGTTCAGGAGAATCTGATGAAGGCAAAGGAGGAGACCAAAGGTATGTTTGGTGAGGCCTCGACGACTGCTTTTTCCCTTCATTTGTTTCAAAATCTGATCTTGCTATAACTTGCAGGTAAGGTGAAGGAGGCCCAACAGAAAGAAGACCTTGAACTAGCTGAGAAGATCAAGATTGCTGACGAGAAGTTAGCTTCAGTCACCAAGCTTGAACAAGAAAATACCAATATGAAAGCTGCTCTTGGGATCGCCAACAAGGAAGTCAGTCGACTGAAAACTGACAAAGCTGCCCTGACCGACAAAGTCAGCCAGTTGACTGGGAAGAAAAATGATCTGGAGGCCTTCCTGAGTGGTCTTGCCAAGAAGCTGTTTCTTATGCTTGAAGGTAACCCTTTACGCTCAACAATCATTTTCAACTGTGATGTTTCCATTCGACCATTGCCTTGACTCGGTGATTGTCCTTGCAGAATTTTGTCAAAACTTTGAAGAAGAGACTAGCCGGCTGGAACCAAACCTTGACCCCGTCAATTCTCCGGTGAACGACGAAGTTGCCATGAATGTTTTCCGACTGGAGTCCCGTGTTGCAGCTGTCGTGGGCTATCTTGCAAGGCTGAAGGTCGCCACATCTCGCATCGACTCAACACTCTGGCCCAGGGAGACACTCCAGAACGACCTCGAGTCGCTGATGGCTCGCCTGAACACTGTCCCTGGTCAAGTGCAGGAGTGGAAAAAGTCCTCGGCTCGGTGCGGTGCAGATGTTGCTCTGTGTCTGGCCCGAGTCCACTGCAAAGATGCGCGAGAAGACAAGCTGGCGGCTCTCCGGGTGGCCAACACCAAGAAACACGACTTCAGGTCCTTCATGGAAACCTTCATTGATGCTGCCACTTGGATCGCAGATGGAATTGATCTTGATGAGTTCGTTGCACCTTCCAGCCCTCCACAGGAGGGGTAAAAAACTTCTTTCAAGCTCGACACTTTAAATTTGCCTCGGTATGCCGAGTGGAGTTGTAACCGATAAACCTTAACAGGCTTAGCGCCTGAGCACTTTCGGTTCCTTTAGGTATCGATCCGAACTTGAATTTGATGTTTGAATATGATTGCTTTTGGCTCGAAATGTCTTTTGCAGGTTCAAAGCAAGACACTCACTGCAGTCGACTTATTCCTTAACCCACTTAGGCGAGCGCTGGGCTGCAGCTAAGCCCCCGGGTGAGAGGTTTGCTCTTCACTCGGTAGGATTTTCATATCTTAGGCGAGCACTGGGCTGCAGCTAAGCCCCCGAGTGAGAGGTTTGCTCTTCACTCGGTAGGATTTTTATATCTTAGGCGAGTACTGGGCTGCAGCTAAGCCCCCGAGTGAGAGGTTTGCTCTTCACTCAGTAGGATTTTTATATCTTAGGCGAGCACTGGGGCTGCAGCTAAGCCCCCGAATGAGAGGTTTGCTCTTCACTCGATAGGATTTTTATATCTTAGGCGAGCACTGGGCTGCAGCTAAGCCCCCGAGTGAGAGGTTTGCTTTTCACTCGGTAGGATTTTCACGTTGTACTTGTGGCGAAGCTCAGAGGAGAGGGTCGCAGTCGACCTGCACCTCATCCTCCTTACGAGCGCACATTGTACTTATGGCGTAGCTCAGAGGAGAGGGTCGCAGTCGACCTGCACCTCGTCCTCCTTACGAGCGCACATTGTACTTATGGCGTAGCTCAGAGGAGAGGGTCGCAGTCGACCTGCACCTCGTCCTCCTTTCGAGCGCACATTGTACTTATGGCGTAGCTCAGAGGAGAGGGTCGCAGTCGACCTGCACCTCCTCCTCCTTTCGAGCGTACGTTGTATTTGTGGCGTAGCTCAGAGGAGAGGGTCGCAGTCGACCTGCACCTCGTCCTCCTTGCGAGCGCACATTGTACTTAGGCGAGTGTTTAAACTGCAGCTAAGCCTCCCGAGTGGGAGTCTGGCTCGCCACTCGGTAGGATTTATATAACTTAGGCGAGTACTTGGACTGCAGCTAAGCCCCCGAGTGGAAGTCTGGCTTACCACTCGGTAGGATTTTTATAACTTAGGCGAGTACTTGGACTGCAGCTAAGCCTCCGAGTGGAAGTCTGGCTTACCACTCGGTAGGATTTTATTTAATCTTAGGCGAAACGGGTTCGCAGCTAAGCCTCCGAGTGGGAGTCTGGCTCACCACTCGGTAAGGATTTTTACAAACTTAGGCGAAACGGATTCGCGGCTAAGCCCCCAAGTGGGAGTCTTGCTCACCACTCGGTAAGGATTTTTACAAATTTAGGCAAAACGGATTCGCGGCTAAGCCCCCGAGTGGGAGTCTTGCTCACCACTCGGTAAGGATTTTTACAAACTTAGGCGAAACGGATTCGCGGCTAAGTCACCCACTGAGGGGAAAATTTTATTGGACAAATAAAAAGTGACAAAAATTATGGAGGAATTATGACACTATTATTTTGAAATCCATGAACTACATAAGTACTTTATTACAACTCATCCGAGTGATAAACTTAAGTGTAAAATGGGCGGAGTAGTTCCGCGTTCCAAGCTCGGGGCTCGTCGATATTATGTTCGACGTTGTAAAGACGGTACGCCCCATTGTGGAGAACTTTGGTGACGATGAAGGGTCCTTCCCAAGAAGGAGCAAGCTTGTGTTGTTTCTTCTGATCCACTCGGAGAACTAAATCCCCTTCTTGGAAGGCTCGACCCCTCACATTTCTGGCGTGGAAACGATGCAAGTCTTGTTGGTAGATGGTCGATCGGATCAGAGCCATCTCCCTTTCTTCCTCTAAAAGGTCGACTGCGTCCTGCCGCGCTTGTTCAGCTTCTGCTTCGTTGTAGAGTTCAACTCGAGGAGCATTGTGGAGAAGATCACTCGGCAAGACTGCTTCAGCTCCGTAGACCAAGAAGAATGGAGTTCTTCTGGTCGACCGATTAGGTGTGGTCCGCAGTCCCCAAAGCACCGAGGGAAGTTCGTCGACCCACGCCCTAGCCGCATGCTTGAGATCACGCATCAGTCGGGGTTTCAATCCTTTGAGGATCAGGCCATTGGCTCGCTCTGCTTGTCCATTCGACTGCGGATGGGCGACTGAAGCGTAGTCGACTCGTGTGCCTTCAGAATTGCAGAAATCTCTGAATTCTTCCGAGTCAAAGTTCGACCCATTATCCGTAATGATGCTGTGCGGGACTCCATATCTGAATATCAGTTCCCTGATGAAGCTAACAGCAGTACCGGCGTCAAGGTTCTTGATTGGCTTGGCCTCAATCCACTTGGTGAACTTGTCGACTGCCACCAGTACATGCGTGAAACCACTTCGACCTGTTCTCAAGGGACCGACCATGTCCAACCCCCATACTGCGAAAGGCCAGACGAGTGGAATGGTCTTCAAAGCTGATGCAGGCTTGTGTGACATATTTGAGTAGAACTGACATCCTTCGCATTTGTCCACTATTTCCTTTGTCATCTCATTCGCCTTTGGCCAGTAAAATCCGGCTTGGTATGCTTTGGCCATGATGGTCCGAGAGGACGCATGGTGACCACAGGTCCCCGAGTGGATATCATTAAGGATGATTCGACCTTCTTCTGGCGTTATGCACTTCTGACCAACTCCAGTCGCGCTTTCTCTATACAACTGTCCTTTGATAACGGTAAAGGCCTTGGATCGACGGACGATCTGTCGAGCCTCTTCCTCATCCTCTGGGAGCTCTTTTCTCAGGATATACGCGATATAGGGAATTGTCCAGTCGGGTGTGACTACCAAGATCTCCATAACCAAGTCGACCACTGCTGGGACTTCAACCTCAGTCAGATCTGTGGCACTCTTGGGCTGTGGAGCTTCTTCGGTGAAAGGATCTTCTTTGACTGACGGAGTGTGTATATGCTCCAAGAACACACCACTCGGAATGGCTTCTCTCTTGGAACCTATCTTTGCCAGATCATCTGCTGCCTGATTTTTCAGTCGGGGTATGTGATGGAGCTCTAACCCCTCAAACTTCTTTTCCAGCTTCCTCACTGCATTGCAGTATCCAGTCATGGCTGGGCTTCTCACGTCCCACTCCTTCATCACTTGGTTGACCACTAAATCGGAATCGCCATAGACCATCAGGCGACGGACGCCGAGTGAAATGGCCATGCGTAATCCATATAAGAGGGCCTCATACTCTGCCTCGTTGTTGGAGGAATCAAAGTGAATCTGGAGTACATATCTAAGCTTATCTCCTCTGGGGGAAACCAAGACCACCCCAGCACCGGAACCATTCAGCATTTTAGAGCCATCAAAGAACATGGTCCAATGCTCCGAGTGAACTTCAGTCGGCTGCTGTTGTTCAATCCACTCGGCGAGGAAATCTGCTATTGCCTGGGACTTAATGGCTTTCTTTGCCTCAAACTTGATATCAAGGGGAAGAAGTTCAATCGCCCATTTCGCCACTCGACCAGTTGCATCTCTGTTGTGCAAAATCTCTGATAGTGGAGCGTCGCTGACGACTGTGATGGAATTATCAGAGAAATAATGAGCAACCTTCTTCGTGGTCATGTATATTCCATACACAAGCTTCTGATAATGAGGATATCTCTGCTTGGATGGAGTCAAGACTTCAGACAAATATAATACACTGGGCGCTGAACTTTGAAGGCTTTTCCTTCTTCTTCCCGCTCGACCGTAAGCACTGTACTGACGACTTGCCCTGTGGCTGCGATATAAAGCAACAAAGGCTCTTTGCTGATTGGAGCAGCAAGCACCGGCTGGGTGGAGAGCAGAGCTTTTAGCTCGGCAAACGCTGCATCAGCTTCTGGAGTCCACTCGAACTTGTCTGCCTTCTTCATCAGTCGGTAAAGAGGCAATGCCTTTTCACCGAGTCGTGAGATGAATCGACTTAATGTGGCCAAGCATCCAGTAAGCTTTTGGACATCGTGCACTCGCACAGGGCGTTTCATTCGGAGAATAGTGCCGATCTTCTCTGGATTAGCATCGATCCCTCGCTCGGAAACGAGAAAACCGAGTAACTTGCCACAAGGAACTCCGAATGTGCACTTTGATGGATTGAGCTTGATATCATACCTTCTAAGGGTGGCAAATGTTTCGGCGAGGTCAGCGAGCAGGTCGGAACCTTTTCGTGACTTGACGACGATATCATCCATATACGCTTCCACATTCCGACTGATTTGAGTGAGCAGACACTTCTGAATCATTCGCATAAATGTGGCTCCGGCATTCTTGAGGCCGAATGGCATGGTGATATAGCAGAAGCACCCGAATGGAGTGATGAAAGCTGTTTTTATCTCATCGGGTCCGTACAGACGGATCTGGTGGTACCCGGAATAGGCGTCCAGAAAAGACAATCTCTCGCATCCCGCGGTCGAGTCAACAATTTGATCTATGCGAGGGAGAGGAAAATGATCTTTCGGGCAGGCCCGATTGATGTGCTTGAAATCAATGCACATTCATAGCGATTTGTCCTTCTTAGGAACCATGACGACATTAGCAAGCCACTCGGAGTGGTATATCTCTCGGATAAATCCTGCTGCCAACAGTCGAGCCACTTCCTCACCAATAGCCTTTCTCTTCTGGACGGCGGACCGCCGAAGATGTTCTTTAACTAGTTTTGCTGATGAGTCGACTCTAAGGCGATGCTCAGCCAGTCCCCTGGGAACACCTGGCATGTCAGCTGGCTTTCATGCAAAAATGTCCCAGTTCTCACGGAGGAACTGGATGAGCGCTTCTTCCTATTTCGGGTCGAGTGTTGTGGAGATGTGGGTCGGGGCTGCATTGGGATCGGTCGGGTGAATGTGGACAGGCTTCATCTCACCGGACGACTGAAATGCAGATTCTGTGGCGGGTTTCTTGGATCGCAGCAAATCACTCGGATCTGCGCTTTGCTTATACTCTTCAAACTCGACCGCTGTCACCTGGGAATCGGCAATCTTTGAGCCCTTCTGAAAGCACTCTTCTGCCTTTTTCCGATCACCGGTGATAGTGATCACTCCTTTGGGGCCAGGCATCTTCAGTTTGAGGTACATGTAACATGGTCGAGCCATGAATCGTGCATAAGCTGGCCTCCCCAAAATGGCGTGGTATGCACTCTGAAAATCCACGACCTCAAATGTCAACTTCTCTTTGCGAAAATGTTTCGAATCACCAAACACCACGTCCAGAGCTATTTGGCCGAGTGACTCGGCTTTCTTCCCTGGTATAACTCCATGAAAGCTCATGTTACTGGTGCTCAGTCGGGACATCGGAATGCCCATTCCTTTCAGTGTGTCTGCATACAACAAGTTCAGCCCACTACCACCGTCCATCAGCACTTTTGTCAGTCGAGTACCTTCGACAACTGGATCGACCACCAAAGCTTGCCTCCCAGGGGTGGCAATATGAGTCGAGTGATCAGATTGGTCGAATGTGATGGGTGTTTGGGACCATCTCAGATAACTTGCTTTCGCTGGGGCAACCATGTTCACCTCACGGTTAATGACTTTCAGTCGACTCTTGCTTTCCACATCTGCAAAGATCATCAGAGTGGAGTTGACATGCGGATATCCTTCCTCACTGTCCTCCTTGTCTTCGGCCTTGTCCGACTCCTTTTCCTTGTCCTTAGACTGTTTTCCTTGAAACTGCTGGATCAGGAGTCGACATTGGCGAGTGGTATGCTTTGGGTAAATGATATTGCCCTCTTCATCTTTCTTCGTGTGGATGTGACACGGCATATCCATCACGTCGTTCCCTTCTTTATCCTTCACCTTCTTAGGGTTCCAGGATCCTTTAGGTTTCCCTTTGAACTTTCCTTGAGTCACGGCCAGAGCCTCTCCAGGAGCTGCTGGTTCAGCCTTCCGCTTCTGTTTCCTACAGCTATTTCCCTTCTCCGACTGGCTCGGCTTGTACTTGCCGCTTCGGAGTCGGTCTTCTTCTTCGCCGTTGGCGTACTTGGTAGCAATCTCCATCATCCGACTCAGGGTCATGTCTCCGGTTCGACCAAATTTCAAACTCAATTCTCTGTTTTTGACGCCATCCTTGAAGGCGCAGACTGCCTGATGATCAGACACATTCTCCACAGTATGGTGCAAAGTGATCCATCTCTGAATATACTCCCTGAGAGTCTCATTGGTCTTCTGCACACAGACTTGCAGCTCCGTCAATCCAGCCGGTCGCTTGCAAGTTCCTTCAAACGTTCTGACGAACACTCGGGACAGATCTTCCCAAGTGTAAATGCTGCTAAGAGGTAACTGATTCAACCACGCTCTGGCAGAACCTTCCAACATGAGGGGCAAATGCTTCATGGCCACCTCGTCATTCCCACCACCAATCTGAACCGCCACTCGGTAGTCCTCAAGCCAAGTTTTAGGCTTAGACTCACCAGTGAACTTGCTGACTCCTGTTGCCAACCTGAAATTGGGGGGAATCACTGCGGCTCTGATAGCCCTGCCGAAACATTCTGGGCCAGAAACATGCACTCGACTGCTTGTGGGCGCATCTCTATCGGGCCCACCCCGATGGGCTCTGTTCCGGTCGACCAAGCCTTGCACGATAATGGATCGCGCGTCGAAGCCTGGTTCCCTGGGGTCGACTAGAACTCTTCGCCCCACACTGAGTTGACGCCTGTCATCTTGCTGCCGAGGAGCGTAAGACCCACCCCTCGGAGGGGAAGTGGGCACTCGACGCCTATCATCCCGGTCGTGTCGGTTTCTGTACTGGTCTCGCCGATTCTCGCGCCCTTCTCGCCGCGGAGGCGATCTGGGACTGTGAGCCGACTGAACCGTATTCGCAGCGATGGATCGACTGTGAATTCTGTTGCGCGACTGCGACACGGCTGAATTCTGGTCCCCTGCTGCCCAGAGAAAATCCTTGATCTGCATCAAGCCTCTGCCAGCTTCCGACTGAGAGGGCTGGATGGACTCTGCTATACGGGTCGCAGCTGCTAAATTCTGGATTGGGGTTCGATATACCTGAGTCGGCGGGAAGAGTTGACGTCGATTGGCGTCGGGAACTCGTTGCCGCGCGCGCTCGTCGAGTGCTCGCTGAAGATTCTCCAAGCGAGCGCGTTCGGCCAAATTGGCCAAACGTGCCTCTTCCAAGGCGCGAGCCTCGGGGGTTTCTCCTGCGATGGGAGTATGCAGGGCATCCATGTTCCTGCGGCGAAGTTCATCTCTTTGCAGAGAGTCGAGTGGCTCGGGCAGGTACTCTTCGTGGTCTCGTGCGGGGTCGTCTCCGCTACCTGCCCGCCCTCATGGGCGAAGCCAGGGGGACTGCGAGGTCCGTTGACCATCAGGATTTCCGCCGCAGGATCACTGCTATCGCATTCGGATGCAGTCTCTACGGAGCCAGTCGACAGATCGAACAGGCCGTAGAGAGATTCGTCGGGCTCGATTGCCGCAACTTGGGTGGTGGCTGTCTAGCGAGCCACCGCGTGCCTCACCCACCGCTGAAGCCTCGACCGACCAGAGCGCTTGCGCTGATGGGAGACCGAGAGGGTGGTCGATAGGGGAGTCGACCGATACGGGGTCGACGGTTGTCGCAGCAGAACGCCGCGGACACATGCACGAAAATGCGTCGCACCGCGGACGGGGAGCGCATCAACGTCGAGTGGAGCCTCCTGGAGCCAAGCGGAGTCGTCGGCGATGAAGGTGAGAGCGCCGAGACGGATCTCGTGACCCTCGACCAAAACTCCAGCAACCACCATGATGAAAGTACTCGGAAGAATCGCAACTTCTCCACAAAATCGCTAAAACACCTGCCCCACAGTGGGCGCCAACTCTCGTGGTTCTAAGTCTGACAGTAGAGTGGGGGGTAGGTATGGAGAGGCAAGGTCCTAGCTATGGAGAGGTTGTAAACACAAGCGATGTACGAGTTCAGGCCCTTCTCTGAGGAAGTAAAAGCCCTACGTCTCGGAGCCCGAAGGCGGTCGAGTGGATTATGTGTATATGAGTTACAGGGGTGCGAACCCTTCTGCCTGTGGAGGGGGTGGCTTATATAGAGTGCGCCAGGACCCCAGCCAACCCACGTAATGAAGGGTTTAAGGTACATTAAGTCCGGGGCGTTACTGGTAACGCCCCACATAAAGTGTCTTAACTATCATAAAGTCTACTTACTTACAGACCGTTGTAGTGCAAAATGCCTCTTGGCCTTCTGGTGGTCGAGTGAGTCTTCATGGTCGAGCCCTTCAAGTTAGTCGAGTGGGTTCCTCGTAGGTCGACTAGAAGGTGATCTCTTCTAAGGGTGTCCTTGGGTAGGGTACTTAGATCAGGTCTATGACCCTACCATAGGTACATGAATCCATCAGGGGCGCCACCTCCTGGGCTGCTGCCCTCTCTCTCCCCTCAGGCCCACTAAGGCCCAATACTTCCCCGGGGGGTTCCGGTAACCCCTCCGGCACTCCGGTTTTCTCCGAAATCACTCAGAACATTTCTGGTGTCCGAATATAGTCGTCCAATATATCGATCTTTATGTCTCGACCATTTCGAGACTCCTCGTCATGTCTGTGATCACATCCGGGACTCCGAACAACCTTCGGTACATCAAAACTTATAAACTCATAATAAAACTGTCATCGTAACGTTAAGTGTGCGGACCCTATGGGTTTGAGAACTATGTAGACATGACCTAGAACTGTTTCCGGTCAATAACCAATAGCGGAACCTGGATGCTCATATTGGTTCCTACATATTCTACGAAGATCTTTATCGGTCAAACCACATAACAACATACGTTGTTCCCTTTGTCATCGGTATGTTACTTGCCCGAGATTCGATCGTCGGTATCCAATACCTAGTTCAATCTCGTTACCGGCAAGGCTCTTTACTCGTTCCGTAATACATCATCCCGTAACTAACTCATTAGTTACAATGCTTACAAGGCTTAAGTGATGTGTATTACCGAGAGGGCCCAAAGATACCTCTCTGACAATCGGAGTGACAAAACCTAATCTCGAAATACACCAACCCAACATGTACCTTCGGAGACACCTGTAGAGCACCTTTATAATCACCCAGTTACGTTGTGACGTTTGGTAGCACACAAAGTGTTCCTCCGGTAAACGGGAGTTGCATAATCTCATAGTTGTAGGAACATGTATAAGTCATGAAGAAAGCAATAGCAACATACTAAACGATCAAGTGCTAAGCTAACGGAATGGGTCAAGTCAATCACATCATTCTCCTAATGATGTGATCCCGTTAATCAAATGACAACTCTTTGGTCCATGGCTAGGAAACATAACCATCTTTGATAAACGAGCTAGTCAAGTAGAGGCATACTAGTGACACTATGTTTGTCTATGTATTCACACATGTATTATGTTTCCGGTTAATACAATTCTAGCATGAATAATAAACATTTATCATGATATAAGGAAATAAATAATAACTTTATTATTGCCTCTAGAGCATATTTCCTTCATTAACCCCAAAGCAAAGGCATTTGTTGAGCTTTGTTGCGATGAAATGATCATGAAGAAGCAAATGCTCATGAGAAACATGATAGGGGGAGGAATGGGAGGTGCCATGGGCGGTGGAACGGGCGGCTACATGAACATGATGGGAGGTGCCATGGGTGGTGCGTTTGGTGGAAATATGGGTGCCTTTGGTGGAAACATGGGAGGTCGCTTCACTGGCAACATGGATGGTGGCTTCGGTGGCATGGGAGGTGGGTTCGCTGGAAATATGGGTGGCATGGGAGGTGGCTTCAGTGGCAACATGAGTGGCATGTGAGGTGGCTTCGGTGGCAACACGAGTGGCATTGGAGGTGCTTCCGGTGGAGGTGGCGGCAGCGATGCATCAACGCATGAAAACATCAACAAAGAAGCCATTGATGATGATGATGATGATGATGATGATGATGATGCCAATGTCCACAATGTGATAAGTGACAATGGAGAGGATGAAAATTGAGATGTTATGTTGGATCTTATCTTTATGTGCATTTTAGTTTGTTGGACCAAGAACTTTGATTGATATGATGCACTTTTATTTGTTGGATTACGAACTATGTTTGTTATGGAAGTTGAGTTCATGTTAAATCTGAAAATATTGCTCATTTATATATCTATATGATGATTTTCATTCAAAAGAGTGTGGTTGTACAATGGTTGTAGTGCGTTTGTAGGCTGTCGCATAGCTGTCGGTCGTTTTACATCTTCTAATATGCATCATCTGTTGGATTAGTAGTTTTACATCACCAAATATACAACATCTGTTGAAGTCGGGACTTTTTTGGAGGTGTACAAAGCACTTTTTGGTGATGTAAATTATACAGCACCTACTTTTACATCTCCAAATATACATCTTCTATTGGAGATGCTCTTACACATCATCTATTAGAGTTGGGTGTTTTTTGGTGATATAATTTTACATCTAACACTTTTTGATGATGTATTCTACATCATCTATTGGAGGTGCTCTAAGATAACAAACACATCTATAATTTATATTACTCTTAATAGCAAAAAGGCCCCTGCGTTGCAACGGAAGAAAACACTAGTTACTGTGCAAGCCCAAGGCGAAGTTAAATTGGGCCTGAGTTGAAACAGGGTCCACCTCCAACTCTTGCACCATGGGTTCGACTGGCATGCACAAAAAACACTTCCATGATGACACACATTTGTCACAGTAGGTCAGGTTCTTTGTCATGCATGTATATCCGCGACGATTGACGATTTTATGATAGAATCAAGATAGTCATACGTGTGTTGCAATGTAAGTGTTCCATGACAATAATACATTTATCATCACAGAAGTGAACTAAATGGCGTGTCATGGAAGTGATTCCATCAAGGGTAACAGACACGTGGCAGCCACCGTAATAGGTCGGGTGCCAGTTTTGGATTCGATAACCGTTAACAACCCCGACCAATGACGATTTTCCACGTGTCAATTTCTCATTCTGCAATGGAACCACGCGTCAGCTCTGCATTGCTACTGATGTCATCCATCCAATGAACGAGACACGCCTATGAAATGTCGATAGGTGGCACGGCCCAACTGTGTCCCATTTAGGTTAAAAAGGTCGGCCCAGTCAGAGGCCCGCAAGTTTGGTCAAAAATAGTGAGCCGGCCTATTAACCGTCCACTGTGTTTGGGTCCAATTAAGGTCCAGTGTGTATTTTGGCTTGTTAAAGGCCCATCATACAGTTTGACCAATTTCGGCCCAATGTTTATTTCGGCCCATTAGCGCCCCTTGGTGCAATTAGGTCACTTCCGGCCCGGTGTCTCTTTCAGCCATTTAACGACATGTGCTACATTTGGGCTCATTCTTGGTCTGAAGTGACTTTCGGCCTATTAACGGCCTATGGTCGTTGTGGATAAATTCAGCCCAACCTGACTACCGACCTGTTAAAGGCCTTTGGTACAATTTGGCCCATTTATGTCCTGACATTGCTTTTGGCCTGCTAACAGCCCATTATGTGATTGAGTTAAACAAGGCCCGAGATATAGTTCGCCTTGTTAACGACCCGCCATGTAATTGGGTCAATCATGGGCCTAGGTATATTTTGGCCTACTATCGGCCCATGAACAATTCAGCACAATTCAGGCCCAACCTAATTTTTAGAATGTTAAAATCCCATGGTATCTTCTGGCCCAATTAAGGCCCGCGGTTTACTTGTCATGTTAAAGGCCTGAAACTACATGGGGGCCGCTTTTCGTTTAGGCATGCTAATGGCCCATGATGATTATGGGCCCATGTGAGGACCGGACCCATGCAGTCCATGATGGGATCGACAATCATTTCAGCTCATCTACAGCGAGTTGTGGCCATCCGATTTGCGACGCATTTTTTACCACTAACGAACCGATAACGTTCTGGCATGTTGACCATGATAAAAGCTTTTGTCCTTTTGAGAGAGTGACGATATCATATACAGTAACCATGAATTAACCTAAACTACACGATAAATAAATTATGGCATAGTAACTAAGAATAAAGCTAGACTATACCACAAAGAAATTACGGATTTACATCCCCTGGGCATCAATGTTTGCCACCAGTGATAATAAAACGCAACCAAACAATAGATTACATATGTCGGTATCAAAGGTAGCCACCGGTCCAAATAAATGTGCCAACAAAACAATGTACAGAACCAAGAGCACTTTAACACAGCTTAAGAAAGGTTAGCCTAGCCCTGATGCTGCTCCACAAGCAGCTGAGCAAGTTGTTTATCCCACCTTTGTTTGAAGCTTATATCCTCTAGCTCAAGCCACTTAGCAACAAGGCACGCACTAGATTTCTCTGTGATCTTCCTTAGATATTGGACTTCGAGTCAGAGCTGAGTTGAACAATGTCTTTCACATTGAAGTTGAGATTGAAGAGGTTGAACGAATTCAGGCGGCAACTTCATCGAGCTTGTGTCACAGATATTAGTGAGTATCTTGAACTTGTTGTCTTCATCAAGACATGACTTTGGGGTTGTCTCGCTATCTTCAAGATGTTCTGCCTTCTTCGCTGCAATATAAGTGATAGGTACTGTAGCGACCAGACCTCAAACGGTCAAGTCTCTGTGCATCAGTGCCATCCTTGGATCGGTAGTGCTGACATGCACAGTACTCGAGGAATTATAGCAGAGTTTCAATCACACACTTATTACATCGAGTCCTCATAAAGAGTATGATTACATAAATAAATCATGGTTGAAGGCCATCTAAACTAGATAACTGCGGAAGCTTCGAAGGTAAATGAGTCCATCAACTCCAACGGCATAGCTGAGTGCAAAACAACGACCTATCGCACCTTATTCGTTGTCTGAGTAGTGTGCAACATAAGACGTTACAGCCCGAAATGGGTCAACACATGGAATATGCTGGCATAGTTACACTATAAAGCAATGATAATGCAAGAACTATATCTACATGCAATATTTGGCTGGTGGAGGCTGTAAGTTTCATGGTTTTGCATAAAGCTACTTTTTCCCTACAAGAAAGGAATAAATTTATTTAACTACTCCCATGTTGCCCATTATTTGAGAAGGTAACCCCAACTCAAATCCCAATTAAAAATATCATCATTAACCCAACATCATAATTAATTAAAGTAACGTGATGAGATTACATCAATAGATTCAAGTACTAGATACTCAAGACGTCCATAATCGGGGACACGGCTAACCATGACTAGTTTATACACTCTGTAGAGGTTTGCGCACTTTTCCCCACAAGACTCGACCGCATCCATGTTCAGATGATCAAGACATAGCCTTTCTGAAGCATTAACTCTCTACTCTGGGTAGACAGTACCACCTACAACCCTCTACATCTGCTAGTCTACCTCTTCAAGAGCTCACACAACTTACTCAACTATGCCAGAGCCCATAATGGCTTGTGGCTGCACACGGAAGTTTCTAGCATGAATAATCTTATGATCCCTTTGAGCCTAGGTGGCATTTCATAGGATAATCACACGGTGACCCCGGGATTTCCAAAAACAGGCAACACTGGGTTCCCCAGGTGCCTCAACCAATCCACCCAGATGTGTATTTAAGTTGCCACCTTAATGTTATCCATAATTAAAATAACTCTCAAACTTCCATGTGTGAATCACGATCCAATCCCCGTCTACGAGCATGGCTAAGCAATAATAAGCATAACATATATTCCCGGGGTGATCAAAATGTATTAGGTTCCTACCTCAAGCACTACAACCAAAACCACATGTTCCCAATCCTACCAATGCAAATATTTGTGGGGCAGAACTAGTGCATAGTAAAAACTGGGTATAAAATAGTATGATCAAAGTGTAACTTGCCTTGCTGACGATCTGCAAACTCTATAGATTCGTAGCAATAAGCTTCGCACTCTGGGTGATCTAGTGTAGACAAACAGTAGCATACATAAGCAATCACTCAAACAAAACACAAGAAAAACAGAGAAAAGATCCAAATCAAACACGAAACAAGCAAACGGCTTAAATTAACGAGAGTTAAAACCTAAAATCAATATTAACATGTGAATTAGATCTTAACAGTGAGTACATGTGATTTGCTACGATTTGCGAAAAGATTCAACTCAAACGGAGCAACGAAACTCAAAATACGAATGAAACAAGATCGTTTACTAATCTGGACTAAAGTCAAATTTTACAGTACCAAAATCATGTTCAAGTTGATTAACTGGAAAGAGGGCTTCGAGACGAAGGTTTCTGCGCTGGTTTCATCTAATTTCGATAAACGAGTTAAAAGTTATACTAGTTTAAAGATCAGTGGCTGAATTGCGATAAAAATAATCGTGGATAAGTGCCTAACCAAAAAAAAAGAAAAGACTAACGAATGAAAGTTTGCTGTCTGAACCTAACTGGTGAACAACGTTCATTAAAACGAACGAACGGACGAATGTCTGCTAAATAAAATAAACCGATGAAAACTGATCTAAAGAAATAAACCAGCAAACTAAAAAAACCGGGGTTTAACCGAGAAAAAACGACCGGTCAAACGGAGTCAACGGCGGCGGCTCCGGCGAGATCCGCGGTGGCGGTCGATGGTGCGGCGGTGCGGCTGGTGGTGCAGCGGCGGCGCGGTGTGGGGAGTGGCGCGGCAGCTCGACTGCTGCTGCTGTCACGTGGTGGGGCAAAAGCGGCGGGGCAGCGACGGCTTATAAGGAGGAGGGGGAGGGGTGCCTTGGCGGAGGGGGCAAGGCGGCGGTGGTGGTGTCCGGCTCGGACACGAGTCGGGCAGTGGCACGGCGCCCGCACGGGGGAGGCGGTGGCGGCCCGATCGGCTGCGCCGTTGTCCCAGTCGGGCGACGGAGGGAGTTTCTTTTAAATAATTTCGCCCGAAGAAGAAAATCCTAGTGAAATATAAAAAATATAAAAATTCCAAAAACAATTTTCACCATCAAAATGGAATATTTAGAACAAAGTGAACATTTTTCTGGCCTAAAAATGCAGTTTTGAAAAATGCATATTTTTCTAATTCAAATAAAATAGCAAATAAAATACCAGAAAATTTATAATTTGATTTTAAAATTGTTTCTCCAATATTTCTCTTAATATGAAGAAGTCGTATTATCCTCTCTCATTTATTTCTTCAACATTGGAAATGTTTGGAGAGAAAAATAATAAAAGTCAAATTGATCCTTTCTTCAAATTTGAATAAAACTCAAATATGAATTTTGTGAAACCTCCAACTCTCTCCGTGGGTCCTTAAGTTGCTTAAGATTCTAGGATCTCAACCAAAATGCAAAAACAAATATGGTATGCATATGATGATCTATGTATAACATCCAAATTGAAAATTGGGATGTTACAAACCTACCCCCCTTAAGATGAATCTCGCCCTCGAGATTCGGGTTGGTCAGCAAAAAGGTTTGGGTGGTCTCTACGAAGGTCTTCCTCTCGCTCCCAGGTGGCTTCCTCCTCGGTATGGTGGCTCCACTGAACTTTGCAAAACTTGATAACCTTACTACGAGTAACTCGGCTAGAAAACTCGAGAATCTTGACTGGCTTCTCCTCATAAGTCAAATCACTGTCTAACTGAATCGCTTCCAGTGGCACTATATCTCTCAGAGGAATATTGGCCATCTCTGTGTGGCACTTCTTCAGCTGGGAAACGTGAAACACATCATGAACTCCTGACAATCCTTCTAGCAATTCTAGCTTGTATGCAACTTCTCCCATACGTTCCAAAACTCTGTATGGTCCCAGGAAACGTGGTGCTAGCTTTCCCTTAATTCCAAACGCTTAACTCCTCGAAGCGGGGATACATGAAGATATACTCTGTCTCCGACTTCGTAAACTGTCTCTTTGTGTTTCGAATCTGTATAACTCTTCTGCCTGGACTGGGCTACCTTGAGTCTATCGCGAACCAACTTAACCTTCTCTCCAGAGTCTTTGATTAAATCTGGTCCGAACAACTGTCGATCTCCAACTTCATCCCACAATAACGGTGTCCTGCACCTCCTTCCGTACAAAGCTTCGAAAGGGGCCATCTTCAAACTGGCTTGATAACTGTTATTATAAGAGAACTCTGCATGCGACAAATTGTCGTCCCAACTAGAACCATAATCTAGCGCACAAGCTCTCAACATGTCTTCTAGAATTTGATTGAATCTCTCGGTCTGTCCATCTGTCTGCGGATGAAAGGCTGTATTGAACTCTAGCCTAGTACCCAAAGTTTCATGCAATTGATTCCAAAACTTTGAAGTGAACTGGGTTCCTCTGTTTGATACAATGGTTCTCGGAACACCATGCAGACATACGATCCTGGTCATGTATATCTTTGCCAACTTAGCACTCGTATAAGTGGTCTTCACCGGGATGAAATGAGGTACTTTCGTCAAACGATCGACTACAACCAGATAGAGTCATAGCCTGAACGAGTCCTGGGCAATCTAACGATAAAATCCATGCCTAGTTTATCCCACTTCCATTCGGGTATCGGCAATGGCTGTAGCAATCCTGCTGGCTTTTGATGCTCTGCCTTCATTCTCTGACATACATCACACACTGCTACATACTCGGCAATATCTTTCTTCATTCCTGTCCACTAGAAACTTTCCTTCAAATCAAGATACATCTTAGTGTTTCCTGGATGAATCGAATACGGTGAATCATGGGCCACTTGCAGAATCAACTTACTGATCTCGGGTCATTAGGCACATAAACGCGATCTTCAAACCATAAAGTGTCATGCTCGTCCTCACGAAATCCTTTAGCCTTTCCTTTGCTCATCCTTTCCTTTATCTCGACAATCTCCTTGTTAGTCATTTGGGCTTCTCTGATCTTTCCTGTCAAAGTGGACTGAATTTCCAATGCTGCTACATAACCTGTCGGAACTATCTCCAAACATAACTCTCGAAGATCATGTACTAACTCCTTAGGTAATCCTCCAGTCATGAGAGTATTAACATAGCTCTTGCGACTCAACGCGTCTGCTACTACATTGGCCTTTCCGGGATGATAGTGCAATTTCATATCATAATCCTTAATGAGCTCCAACCATCTCCTTTGCCTGAGATTCAACTCCTTCTGCGTGAAGATATATTTCAAACTCTTGTGATCCGTATATACCTCACAATGGTTTCCGATGAGAAAATGTCTCCATGTCTTCAGCGCATGCACTATGGCTGCTAACTCCAAATCATGCGTAGCATAATTCAACTCATGTGGTTTAAGCTGTCGTGAGGCATATGAAACAACTCTTCCTTCCTGCATAAGCACTCCTTCAAGTCCTCGACGTGAAGCGTCGCAATACACTTGATAATCCCGTCGCTGATCTGGAAGAATCAGCACTGGGGCTATAACCAAACGTTTCTTCAACTCCTGAAAACTAGCTGCACACTCCTTAGTCCATTTAAACTTGGTGTCCTTCTTCAATAACTCCGTCATGGGCTTTGCAATTATGGAGAAATTCTCAATGAACCTCCAATAATATCCTGCGAGTCCAAGAAAACTCTTGATCTCTCCGACTGATGTGGGTGCCACCCATTTAGTCACAGAAGCAACCTTGGTAGGGTCTACTGCTATTCCTTCTCCGGATATAACATGTCTGATAAATCCAACTTCCTTTAACCAAAACTCGCACTTGCTGAACTTGGCATACAACTGATGCTCTCGGAGCTTCTCAAGAACCAAACGCAAATGTTCCTTATGTTCCTCTGCATTCTTCGAGTAGACCAATATATCATCAATGAACACCACGACGAACTTATCCAAAAACTCCATAAACACCTTGTTCATCATGTTCATGAAATAGGAAGGCACGTTAGTCAGACCAAATGACATAACAGTATACTCATATAGCCCGTACCTTGTGGTAAAAGTTGTCTTAGGTATATCCTGCTCTCGGATCTTCAATTGGTGATAACCTGATCGAAGATCAATCTTAGAGAAAACTTTAGCTCCTTGCAACTAGTCAAACAAATCATTGATCATCGGCAAAGGGTATTTGTTCTTGATCATCACTTCATTCAACGCACGATAATCAACAACCATCCTTAATGATCCATCCTTCTCCGCTAGAAGCACTGGAGCTCCCCAAGGTGATGAACTTGGTCGAATGTAACCTTTATCCAGTAACTCCTTAATCTGCTTCTTAATTTCCTCCAAATCCTGTGAGGGCATCCGATACGGTCTCTTTGATATTGCCCGGTGCCTGGCAATAGCTCAATCAAAAACTCAATGTCTCGATCCGGTGGCATGCCTGGCAACTCCTCCAGAAATACGTTAAGGAAATCCTTCACCACTAGTACTTCCTCTTGTACAACTCCTGATAAGGAATTCACTTGAGTCCTCTTCGGCACATGTCAGGATACATACTTGATCCTTCTTCCTTCTGGGGTAGTGAGGAATTTTGACTTACTAGCACAATCAATGTTCCCTCCATACTTAAATAACCAATCCATGCCTAATATTATATCTAATCCTTGTGACTCCAAAATTATTAGGTCCGAGGGAAACACATAGTTACCAATCCTTAAGGGTAACCGATCACACCATCGGCTGGCCATATACTCTACTCCTGGTGATCTTACTAACATGGGTGACCTAAGGGCTTGGGTTGGAAGTTTATACTTATCCACAAATCCCCTTGATATGTATACATGCGATGCACCAGTATCGAAAAGAACAAGTGCGGTAAAAGCATTAATCAAAAACTTACCAACAACTGCGTCGGGTTGATCCTCAATCTCCTCCACGCTAATGTGGTTCACTGATATGTCTCCAATGTATCTATAATTTTTGATTGTTCCATGCTATTATATTACCCCTTTTGGATGTTTATGGGCTTTATTTTACACATTTATATCATTTTTGGGACTAACCTACTAACCGGAGGCCCAGCCTGCATTGCTGTTTTTTTGCCTATTTTAGTATTTCGAAGAAAAGGAATATCAAACAGAGTCCAAACGGAATGGAAACTTTGGGAGCGTGATTTTTGGAACGAACGTGATCCAGAGGACTTGGAGTGCAAGCCAAGAAGCAGCCGAGGCGGCCACGAGGGTGGAGGGCGCGCCCACCCCTACAAGGCGCGCCCCCCTGTCTCATGGGCCCCTCGGGCGGCCACC
Organism: Triticum timopheevii; assembly: GCA_963921465.1. Classification (NCBI taxonomy): domain Eukaryota; kingdom Viridiplantae; phylum Streptophyta; class Magnoliopsida; order Poales; family Poaceae; genus Triticum; species Triticum timopheevii. The sequence goes on from OY997264.1 coordinate 356,973,643, forward strand.
GACGTACTTCTTCCTCCTATATATACCCACGTACCCCGAAAACATCCAGGGAGCCAACGAAAAAAAAATTCCACCGCCGTAACCTTCTGTATCCGCGATATCCCATCTTGGACCCTTCGTCGGCGCTCCGCCGGAGGGGGAATCGACCACGGAGGTCTTCTACATCAACACCATAGCCCCTCCGATGAGTTGTGAGTAGTTTACCACAGACCTTTGGGTCCATAGTTATTAGCTAGATGGCTTCTTCTTTCTTTTTGGATCTCAATACCATGTTCTCCCCCTCTCTTGTGGAGATCTATTTGATGTAACTCTTTTTGCGGTGTGTTTGTCGAGATCCGATGAATTGGGTTTATGATCAAGTTTATCTATGAGAAATATTTGAATATACTCTGAATTCTATTATGTATGATTGAATTATCTTTGCAAGTCTCTTCGAATTATCAGTTTGGTTTGGCGTACTAGATTGATCTTTCTTGCCATGGGAGAAGTGCTTAGCTTTGGGTTCAATCTTGCGGTGTCCTTACCCAGTGATAGCAGGGGTTGCAAGGCACGTATTGTATTGTTGCCATCGAGGATAAAAAGATGGGGTTTATATCATATTGCTTGAGTTTATCCCTCTACATCATGTCATCTTTCTTAATGCGTTACTCTGTTCTTATGAGCTTAATACTCTAGATGCATGCTGGATAGCGGTCGATGTGTGGAGTAATAGTAGTAGATGCAGGCAGGAGTTGGTCTACTTGTCACGGACGTGATGCCTATATACATGATCATGCCTAGATAATCTCATAATTATTCGCTTTTGTATCAATTGCTCGACAATAATTTGTTCACCCACCGTAATACTTATGCTATCTTGAGAGAAGCCACTAGTGAAACCTATGGCCCCCGGGTCTATCTTTTACCATCTAAGCTTTCAATCTACTTTTATTTGCATCTTTACTTTTCCAATCTATATTATAAAATACCAAAAATATATTTATCTTATCATACTATCTCTATCAGATCTCACTTTCGCAAGTGGCCGTGAAGGGATTGACAACCCCTTTATTGCGTTGGTTGCGAGTTCTTTGTTTGTTTGTGTAGGTGCGTGGGACTTTTGAGGAGCCTCCTACTGGATTGATACCTTGGTTCTCAAAAACTGAGGGAAATACTTACGCTACTATTGCTGCATCACCCTTTCCTCTTCAAGGAAAACGAACGCAAGCTCAAGACGTAGCAAGAAGGATTTCTGGTGCCGTTGCCGGGGAGGTCTTCGCTCAAGTCAAGACATACCAAGTACCCATCACAAACTCATCTCCCTCGCATTTACATTATTTGCAATTTGCCTCTCGTTTTCCTCTCCCCCACTTCACCCTTGCCGTTTTATTCTCCCCTCTTCCGTTCGATCTTGTGTCTCCATGTGCCTTCCTTTTGCTGGCATCTTTGCTTGCTAGAAGTTTATGGATCCTCATCCACTTGATAATCTTTTTAAGAGATCCAATTATGTTGAACCAATTGCTAGTGAGTTGTGTGCACTAGATTATCTTTATGAGGTTTTGCTTAAAATTCGTGAATCTGAAAATTGTAATGAAGAAATTTATGAAGTGATTCACGGTAGATCTTTGAATAAAAAGCATGATTGCAATGATTTTACTATAAATTCTCTTGATGTCAATTGTGCTAATAATATGCAAAACCCTAAGCTTGGGGATGCTAGTTTTGCTATGCCTATTACTTGTTGCAATGATCATGATTGGGGTGATTCTTCTTATCTTGAAAATTTATTTAAGCCCCATGATGAATATGAGATTGATAATAGTGTTTGCAATAATATTGAAAGTGGGTTTGGAAGAGTGTCGACTTTACATCCCACATATTTGGAGTATGTTCAATCTTATATATTTTTGATAAAAGTGGGTTTGGAGCGGTCATGACTTTAGCTAATGTTAACCCCACTATCTTGGAAGAGTGTCAACTTTGCATGCATGTGGATCGTGTTAAGAATATGTTATGTGATAGCTATTTTGTTGAATTTGCCTATGATCCTACATGTAATTATTATGAGAGAGGAAAATATGGTCGTAGAAATTTTTATCTTACTAAATTACCTCTCGTCATGTTGAGATCGCTATCATCTCTTTCTTATTCCTTGCATATGCTAGTTTTTGTTTGCCTTGAAAATTTGTTTGCTTATAATATGCCTATGCATAGGAAGTATGTTAGACTTAAATGTGTTTGTCACGTGTTTCATGATGCTCTCTTTGTGCTTCAATTCTTGTCTTTCATATGAGCATCATTAAAATTATCAATGCCTAGCTAGGGGCGTTAAATGATAGCACTAGTTGGGAGGCAACCCAATTTTATTTATGTTTTTTGTTTTTGTTCCTGTTTAGTAATAAATTTTGCATCTACCTTCTGTTTAGATGTGTTTTTATGTTTTAATTAGTGTTTGTGCCAAGTAGAACCTATAGGATAACCTATGGTGATAGTTAATTTGATTCTGCTGAAAAACAAAAACTTTGCGCGCACGAAATTAGTTTTGTTAAATCACAGAAACGTGATTTTGCATTGATTATTTTTGCTGCTGATCAATAGATAAATTGTCCAGGACTTCCTATTTTGGTAGGATTTTAGAGTTCCATAAGTTTGCTTTAGTTACAGATTGCTACAGACTGTTCTGTTTTTGACAGATTTTGACTTTCGTGTGTTGTTTGCTTATTTTGATGCATCTATGGCTAGTATTAAGTAGTATGAACCATAGAGAACTTGGAATACAGTAGGTTTAACACCAAAATAAATAAGTAATGAGTTCATTACAGTACCTTATGTGGTGGTATTGCTTTCTTTCACTAACGGAGCTTATGAGATTTCCTGTTGAGTTTTGTGTTGTGAAGTTTTCAAGTTTTGGGTAAAGATTTGATGGACCATGGAACAAGGAGTGGCAAGACCTAAGATTGGAGATGCCCATGGCACCCCAAGATATTCAAGAGTAGCCAAAAGCCTAAGCTTGGGTATGCCCCCGGAAGGCATCCCCTCTTTCGTCTTCGTTCATTGGTAACTTTACTTGGAGCTATATTTTTATTCGCCACATGATATGTGTTTTGCTTGGAGCGTCGTGTATGATATTAGTATTTGATTTTTAGTTTACCACAATCATCCTTTATGTACACACCTTTTGGGAGAAGTCCACTTTATTAGAATTTGCTAGAATACTCTATGTGCTTCACTTATATCTTTTGAGCTTGATAGTTTTTGCTCTAGTACTTCACTTGTATCTTTTAGAGCACGGTGGTGGCTTAATTTTGAAGAAATTGCTAGTCTCTCATGCTTCACTTATATTATTTTTAGAGTCTTTTAGAACATCATGGTATTTGCTATGGTTATAAATTTGGTCCTAGAATGATGAGCATCCAAGTTGGGTATAATAAAAACTATCATAGAAAGTGCATAAAACACTAGGATCAGTTTGATGCTTGATAATTGTTTTGAGATATAGAGGCGGTAATGTTAGAGTCATGCTAGTGGGTAATTATGAAATTGAGAAATACTTGTGTTGAAGTTGGCAAGTCCCGTAGCATGCACGTATGGTAAAAGTTGTGTGACAAATTTGTTGCATGAGGTGCTCTTTTAACTGCCTTCCTTATGAGTGGAGGTCGGGATCGCGCGATGGTTAACTCCTACCAACCCTTCCCCTAGGAGCATGCATAGTAGTAATTTGCTTCGAGGGCAAGTAGACTTTTGCAATAAGTATATGAGTTCTTTATGACTAATGTGAGTCCATGGATATACGCACACTCACCCTTCCACTTTGCTAGCCTCTATTATACCGCGCAACTTTCGCCGGTATCATGCACCCATTATTTACCTTCCTTAAAACAGCCACCATACCTACCTCTTATGGCATTTCCATAGCCATTCCGAGATATATTGCCATGCAACTTTCCACCATTCCGTTTATTATGACACGCTCCATCATTGTCATATTGCTCTTTGCATGATTATGTAGTTGACATCGTATTTGTGGCAAAGCCACCTTCATAATTTTCATACATGTCGCTCTTGATTCATTGCATATCCCGGTACACCGCCGGAGGCATTCATATAGAGTCATATCTTGTTATAGTTTTGAGTTGAAATTCTTGAGTTGTAAATCAATAAAAGTGTGATGATCTTCATTATTAGAGCATTGTCCCAGTGAGGAAAGGATGACGAAGACTGTGATTCCCCCACAAGTCGGGATGAGACTTCGGACCTTTAAAAATAAGAAAAAAAGAAAAGAAAAAAAGGGAGAAAGGCCAAAGAAAAAAAAGAGAAAAGAAAAAAAAGAAGAAAAAAGAAGAAAAAAATAAAAAAAATAAAAAGAGAGAAAAAGAGAGAAGGGACAATGCTACTATCCTTTTTACCACACTTGTGCTTCAAAGTAGCACCATGATCTTCATAATAGAGAGTCTCCTATGTTGTCACTTTCATATACTAAGTGGGAATTTTTCATTATATAACTTGGCTTGTATATTCCAATGATGGGCTTCCTCAAAATGCCCTAGGTCTTCGTGAGCAAGCAAGTTGGATGCACACCCACTTAGTTTCTTTTGTTGAGCTTTCATATGTTTATAGCTCTGGTGCATCCGTTGCATGGCAATCCCTACTCACTCACATTCATATCTATTGATGGGCATCTCCATAGCCCGTTGACATGCCTAGTTGATGTGAGACTATCTTCTCCCTTTTTGTCCTCACAACCACCACCATATACCACCATAGTGCTATGTCCATGGCTTGCGCTCATGTATTGCGTAAGAGTTGAAAAAGTTGAAGCGCGTTAAAAGGTATGAACCAATTGCTTGGCTAAAACCGGGGTTGTGCATGATGGGAGTATTTTGTGTAATGAAAATGAAGCATGGCCTAACTATATGATTTTGTAGGGATAAGCTTTCTTTGGCTATGCTATTTTGATAGGACATGTGTCGGTGTCAAAACCGGCGGATCTCGGGTAGGGGGTCCCGAACTGTGCGTCTAGGCGGATGGTAACAGGAGACGAGGGACACGATGTTTTACCTAGGTTCGGGCCCTCTTGATGGAGGTAAAACCCTACGTCCTGCTTGATTAATATTGATGATATGGGTAGTACAAGAGTGGATCTACCACGAGATCAAGGAGGCTAAACCCTAGAAGCTAGCCTATGGTATGATTGTTGTAATGGATGTTGTGTCCTACGGACTAAAGCCCTCCGGTTTATATAGACACCGGAGAGGGCTAGGGTTACACAGAGTCGGTTACAATGGTAGGAGATCTACATATCCGTATCGCCAAGCTTGCCTTCCACGCCAAGGAAAGTCCCATCCGGACACGGGACGGAGTCTTCAATCTTGTATCTTCGTAGTCTTGGAGTCCGGCGGACGATGATAGTCCGGCTGTCCGGACACCCCCTAGTCCAGGACTCCCTCAGTAGCCCCTGAACCTGGCTTCAATGACGATGAGTCCGACGCGCATAATGTTCGGCATTGCAAGGCGGGTTCCTCCCTTGAATAATCCAGAGAAGATTGTGAACACCAGGATAGTGTCCAGCTCTGAAAAATAAATTCCACATTCCACCGTAGAGAGAATAATATGTGCACAAGTTCAATCTGCTGACGTATTCTACGGCGTGACGTCACACCGCTACCATGCCTTTACTTGAATCATTTTTTATTATACCACCTCAGCGCGTTTAGCGAAGCGGTTTCCCTTGGCACGTCTTGTCGAAGCAGAGATCGTGTTCCCCTTATTCCGGGATTCTCATAAATACGGACGTGGGTAACCCAACCGCGCCATTGATGGTGGCGCTTGGGAGATAAGCGAGTTTTACCAGGCCGGTGGGGACGTATAGTCTTCATCCGCCTATATATAAGGGAATAAGGATTCACCTTTTCACCTACGCCTTCTTCCTCCTTTGCTTATCCATCTCCGCGCACTCGAGCTCCAGCGCCCAAGTTCGCGCATATAGTCTCAACCTTCTCCGACCATGTCCGGAGGGGGAGGTAAATGGTTGGCCTCCACCGTTAAGGAGGAGCACATCGCCAAGCTGCGCAGCGCCGGATACCTTTCCGGCGACATCGCACACCGGCTGCCCGACAAGGGGCAGCTCATCCCCACCCCCAGGCCCCATGAGAGGGTCATGTTTCTCCCCCATTTCCTCCGCGGACTGGGCTTTCCACTTCACCCCTTTGTCCGGGGGCTCATGTTCTACTACGTCCTGGATTTCCATGATCTGGCGCCGAACTTCATCCTCAACATCGCGGCGTTCATCGTCGTGTGCGAGGCCTTCCTCTGCATTCAGCCCCACTTCGGCTTGTGGCTCAAGACCTTCAACGTCAAGCCGAAGGTAGTGAAGGGCACGCAGGCGGAGTGCGGAGGCGCCATGTTGGGCAAGATGCCCAACATCCTCTGGTTCGAAGGGGCCTTCGTGGAGTCCGTTAAGGGGTGGCAATCGGGGTGGTTCTACATCACCGAGCCGCGCGACCCTAAGTGGGCGGCGGCCCCCGAGTTCAGATCTGGTATCCCTGTGCAGCTCACCTCCTGGAAAGAGAAGGGCTTGCTATGGGGTAATTCGAAGGAGCTGACGAGACTCCAAGCCTGTATCCAGAAGCTGGTGAACAAGAAGCTCAGGCTGGTTAATGTGGTCCAAGTCATGCTCGTTCGCCGGATTCTCCCATGCCAAGAACGGGCATTCAATCTGTGGGAGTTCGATCCGGCACAGCACCAGGCGCTGAGCGGGCTCTTCGACACAACGTACGAAGGCGCCTAGAGGGTTCTGTTCAAGGGCGCCGAAGCCCCCGCATCTGCGACGGAAGATCGCGGATTTCACTCGCAGCGTCCAGCTGACGAGGTAAGTGATTCTACCCCTTTACGGGACACTTGTTGTTAATAGTTCGACCCTAAGCGGGTTTCAATCTCCCTTTTCCTTTGACAGGAATGGATGAAGAAGGCCGAGCAGCTCATCTGCCCGGCTCCCATGCCAGAAGACCCAGTGGACGCTCGTCTAGTGGGGCTGCTGGTTCTGGCACCGCACGTGGTGCCGGAGAAGAAGGCCAAGAAGGTGGCCACGGGCACTCGAAAGAGTTCCCGTTTCAAGTGTCCGACGACTCCGAGGCGGATTCCTCCCCCGAGGATGAGGAGGAGGAAGAAGACTCTCTCCCAGAGGAGGGAGAGAGAAAGAGGAAGGCCTCCCCAATAGGGGAGGCCGAAGGGTCCAAGAGGGGAAGAACTATTCCCCCGGACAGCCCCGCCAACATCAATGTTGGCGAGGAAGAGTGGCCTTCAAGGGCCAGGCCTCAGGCGAGATCGTAAGTATCCGGATTCCTGAATGATCTGCAATTTCTTTTGTGTCACATAGTGTCCTTCTAATGCCACATACTGCCTGTAGTCCGGCCGACGATGATCTCCCTGCTTCGTCTAGCGGGTCATTGGCTGCGTCGGATGTGGATTCCATTCCGACTGCCTCCATCCCTCGCGCCGCTGAGGACGCCGAGGTGGGATCCCGGGAAGGGATCCATCAGGAGGAGGCTCCAGAGGCGCCTTAAGGCAGCCTCCCAGACTTTGCGCCGGACTCTATGCTGGAACCTGCAGTGGTTCCAGAGTCCGGCAGGCGGCCCCTTCGCAAGAAGGGCAAGACCGTGACACCGGCGGCCCTCGTCCAACCGGAGGCGCAGGACAACTTGTTGGAGGCGCTCAAAGGCGCTTCCATCGAGGAAGAACATCGCACTATCATGAGTGCGGTGATTCAGAAGGTTCAGCTCGCCAAAAGCAGGCTGACCGAAGCCTGCAGCAGCCTTCTAACAGGCTTTGAGGTAAGAAGTTAAAATTATGTAATGTAATACCGCATAGACAGTAGCCCCTGATGCTCGGTTCGATGTTTGGAAAGAAAAGCCGGACTGAGGATCTAAAGAAGATATACGCATGGTTGCTAAAAATTATGTCAATATGGGTTTGCAGGCTGCGCTGCTGACCTCTGCCGCACTGACTGCGGAGGTCGGTGCATTGAAGCAGGATCTCGAGCGGTCCGAGCAAGAGCTCGGCCGTGCCAAGAAGCAGCTCGAGGACAAAGAAGGTGAGTAACACCACTTTGATAATTTACCTTACAGAAAAGGATTTAGGTTGCAAAAAATAACAAGGATAACGTGGGTACTGCAGGGGCCACGAACGAGGTGGCAACCCTGAAGGAGGCCGTGTCCGCGGCCGAACGCAATGCGGCCGCGGAACGGGCAGAGCGAGAGAAGCAGGAGGCGCGGGTGGCAGAGGTGCGGCAAGAGCTCTAGGCTCTCATGGAAAAGCATGAGAGTTTGGAGCGCGACTCAAAGACTCGAGAGTCCGAGCTTGCCTCGGCTCTCGAAAGTGCCAAGTCCACCAAGGCCGAGGCCCATAAGGCCCTTCAGGAGGTTGAGGATGTGAAGAAAATAGCGGCGGGTAAGGCATTTTTCATGCAAAGCAAGCATGTTAATGTAAACTACCTGACACTTACCCGAATTCGGAGCTCTCCAGGGGCGTTTGCAGATCTGCCTCGCAGTGTATCCGATGCCGCCGCATTCTACCGTGGTGAGGAGGGGAGCTCGACGGAGAAGGTCTTCTGGTCTCAGTACGCTGAGGCCGGCCATCCGGTGCCCCCTAGCGACCAGCTGAAGCAGCTGGTCGAGCTCCACAAGGTGGCTGAGGAGGCCATGAAGGGCCTCATAGTCCGGCTGTGGCCTGGAGGGGCCATGCCTGGGAGCTACTTCGGCCTCGTGCGGCGGCTGGTGGATGCGTGCCCCTGGGTGGAGGTCATCAAGCGCTCCGCCTGTATTGAAGGTGCTCGTCGGGCCCTTGCCCGCGCAAAGGTGCACTGGGGCAAGCTGGATGCGGAAAGGCTCATCACTGACGCGCCACCAATGGGCAAGGAGTATCGTACGCCCGAGATGTACTATAAGACTGTCCTGAAGGGTGCCCGCAAGATTGCGGATGAGTGCCCCAAAGATGTAATCATTGAGTAAACTCGCTATGTATTATCCCGTGCGCTGAAAACTTTGTTCATATGCGCGAAGCAACGCTTGTTTAATTTAAAATATTACCTTCTGTGCGGCCGTTTATAAAATCTGAGAGATGGCAAGTCGTCGGCTTCAGCCCCCAAGCCACGAGTGCTGGGGTGTTCGGGATAAACTTGAGCACTCTTGTTCCCATTCTTGGGTCCATCTAGGGAGGCGCTCAACACAACGAACAAGGCAACCGGACTTATAATGCTTGAACACTCTCACTTAGCCATAGAATTCTATAATTTTAAATTTTGGCGAAGCCCCTAGTGTTCGGAAGACCGAGTTCGGGGCGCTATCCATGCCTTGGCCGGACATTATCCGGTTCTTCGCTTGACGCGGCATAAGTCTTTAAGGACTCGAAAAGACCTCTCGAACAGCGACCAGTCTCTCGCCTTATCATGACAGTCAGTTTTAGCTTTCTCCACTGAGGCGCTCGCCCAGCTCAACCGGGGCGCAATCGCAGTGGTTCTCCCAGTGCCACCTTAGCCGACAGAACAGAACGTAAGGTACCAAAATGTGGGAGCCGGGCAAACCCAACTATTGACCCAAGACATGATTCGGAGCCGATTCATATAATGCTATAAGTTCGGGGTGCCGCACTTGTGAAAGTGTTCGGACTTATCACACCATAAAGCGGGGAACATAAGCCCCTGGTGTATTCGGCCGTACCAAAATATACGGATGCAAGATGTCATTAATGAACATATGTGTAAAGTAATGCAATAACAGGCAAAAAATGCTGCATTATTTATTCAAGGAATTCTGCTATGAGTGCGGAATGATACAAATAGTGCGGTAAGCAAGGGATTGGACTAAAACATGTCCCCCTCCAGGGGTGGGCTGCGGACTGGTGTATATAATCAAATTTAATGCTCGTAATGGAGACCACCTGAGTGTTCGTCGCAACCTTCTTCTCTCCCTGGCTGTTGCATCGTCAGTTCGGCGGGTTCACCGCCGGACAGGGCCTCTGGTGAACGGAGTCCTTTGTATACAAAGAAGGAAAATGAAATAAAAAAGGCGACACACTTGTGAGCCCCTGGTGTGGTCGAGCCGCACTCTGGGTCTGTTGTGGTCGTGCCCCTCCTCCTAGGCCCATGGTATCTCCAGAGCGTAATGATGTACGCGGAGGGTTGGTCTTGCAATTATGCAAGGGCTGGGGTTGGGGCCGCACTGCTATGCGTGCTCGGATCGTGCCAGGTGGTCTTGGTTGGTGTTGCTTCGGGCGCGTTTGGCCGTATCCGGCCGTTTAACGGCCGGACTCGAAAATTGCCTTAGAAGGCTGCTCTGTACTTCTGCCGCGAGAGCCGCTGTGTGTTCCTCCGTTCGGAGGGAGCGTTCCGTATTTCCGTTGACCGTGATGACTCCGCGAGGGCCTGGCATCTTGAGCTTTAGGTATGCGTAATGCGGTACCGCGTTGAACTTTGCAAAAGCGGTTCGTCCGAGCAGAGCGTGATAGCCGCTGCGGAACGGGATTATGTCGAAGATTAACTCCTCGCTCCGGAAATTGTCCGGGGATCCGAAGACCACTTCCAGTGTGACTGAGCCTGTACAATTGGCCTCAACACCTGGTATGACGCCTTTGAAGGTCGTCTTTGTAGGTTTAATCCTTGAGGGGTCTATGCCCATCTTGCGCACTATATCCTGATAAAGCAGGTTCAGGCTACTGCCGCCGTCCATCAGGACTCTTGTGAGGTGAAATCCATCAACGATTGGGTCTAAAACCAATGCGGCGAATCCGCCATGGCGGATACTGGTTGGGTGGTCTCTTCGATCGAAAGTGATCGGGCAAGAGGACCATGGATTGAACTTAGGGGCGACTGGCTCCATCGCATATACGTCCCTTAGTGCACGCTTCCGCTCCCTCTTGGGTATGTGGGTTGCGTATATCATGTTTACCGTCCGCACTTGTGGGGGGAAACCCTTCTGTCCTCTACTGTTGGGCGGTCGGGTCTCTTCCTCGTCGTCGCTGTGCAACCCCTTGTCATTGTTTTCGGCAATTAACTTGCCTGCCTGCTTGAATACCCAACAATCTCTGTTGGTGTGATTAGCTGGCTTTTCGGGGGTGCCATGTATTTGGCATGAGCGGTCGAGTATTCGGTCCAAATTGGACGGACCTGGAGTGGTTCTTTTGAATGGCTTCTTCCGCTGACCGGGTTTAGAGCCTCGGAATCCGGCGTTAACTGCCGTATCCTCCTTGTCGTCGCCGTTAACGTGGCGTTTATTTTTGCTTCGACGCGACCTGCCATTGTGGTCCTTGGTGTCCGGACTACCAGCGTTTTTGCTGAGGTTGTTGCTGCGAGCTAGCCAGCTATCCTCTCCCGCACAGAAGCGGGTCATTAATGATGTGAGGGCTGCCATGGATTTCGGCTTTTCCTGTCCTAGGTGCCGGGCTAGCCACTCGTCGTGGATGTTATGTTTGAAGGCTGCGAGGGCCTCTGCATCCGGACAGTCGACGATTTGATTTTTCTTCATTAAGAACCGTGTCCAGAATTGTCTGGCCGATTCGTCTGGCTGCTGGATTATGTGGCTTAGGTCATCGGCGTCTGGTGGCCGCACATATGTGCCCTGGAAGTTGTCGAGGAATGCGGCTTCCAGGTCCTCCCAACACCCAATTGACTCTGTGGGCAGGCTGTTGAGCCAATGCTGAGCTGGTCCTTTAAGCTTGAGCGGGAGGTATTTGATGGCGTGGAGATCGTCGCCGCGGGCCATATGGATGTGAAGGAGATAATCTTCGATCCAAACCGCGGGGTCTGTCATGCCATCGTAGGATTCAATGTTTACGGGTTTAAACCCTTCAGGGATTTGATGATCCATTACTTCGTCAGTGAAGCATAGCGGGTGTGCGGCGCCTCTGTATTGAGCAATATCACGACGTAGCTCAAGGGAGCATTGTCTGCTGTGTTCGGCCTGGCCGGAGTTGTTGTATCCGGATCGACGGTATTTGTCGTGGGTCGTGGGGCGCCCACGTGATCCATAGATGGATCTGGATTGTCTTGCCTTATCCTCCAATATGTCCCGCAAGTCCGGCGCGTTCCCTCGTGGCTTCATACTTTTCGAGCGATGCCGGGGTACGGTCTTGATGGGAGGCCTGGATGCCTCTCTGTCGCGACCACGGGGTGGTCGGTCGGCCGTATTGTGCGCTGGTGATGAGGGTATGTATGCTTCCTCCTCTAATCGAGGGAGCAACTTGCGTTTTGGGTAGCTCTTGGAGGGGCGTTCGAGTTCACACTCTTCGGCTGCGAGGACCTCGGTCCATCGATCGGCCAGCAGGTCTTGATCAGCTTGAAGCTGCTGCTGCTTTTTCTTTAGGCTGTTTGCCGTGGCCATTAGCCTGTTTTTGAAACGCTCTTGTTCGACGGGATCCTCGGGCATGAAAAATCCGTCGTCGTTGAGGCTTGCCTCGTCTTCAGAGGGAGGTATGTAATTATGATCCTCGACCTCTTCATCTGCCACTCTCTCGTGAGGGCTTGCTTGTGCATCATCCTGCGCTGAATCTTGCTGGAGGGGATTGTCTTCGGCACTTTCTGGGGTGTTATTATCTCCTGTGCTGGAATCTCCATTCTTGTTGTGGCGGGACTTAGAGCGGCGCCGCTGACGTCGGCGCTTGGGCTGCTTCTTTAAGGAATCTGCCTCCGCTGCTTCTTCGCCGTCCCCATCTTTTGGGGTGTCCACCATGTAAATGTCATATGACGAGGTGGTCTTCCAGTGCCCTGTAGGCGCTGGTTCTTGTTTGTCTCCGGCATCGTCGTCCATACCGTCAATGTCTTTGGAGTCATAGTCTAGCATGTCGGTTAGATCGTCGACAGTGGCTACAAAGTGGGAGGTGGGTGGGCTTTGAATTTCTTCGTCGTCCGCATCCCAACCATCCTGGCCATAATCCGGCCAGGGCTCTCCGGATAGCGAGAGATGCTTTAGCGAATTTAGGATGTCGCCAAAGGGCGAGTGCTGAAAGATGTCCGCAGCGGTGAACTCCATGATCGGCGCCCAATCGGATTCGATTGGCAGGGGCGCAGGAGGTTCGGAGTCCGGCAGGGAGTCCGGCACCTCGGAGTCACGAGCTTTACAGGGGACAAGGTCAGTGTTCGGCTCCATCGCCGCGGAAGTTGCAGCCCTCGAGGCGGTGTCCAGCCACCGGTCCTCGATCTGGGTGATCGGCTCCGGACTGAGGGTCGGAGCGGATTTGTTTGCGGCCACCAAGGCACTGTCCGGCGGCAGAGCTAAATCATGCCCATCGTGACAGTGCGGCACGCTCGGCTGTGGCTCGAGTCCGTCGAAGATCAAGTCCCCGCGGATATCGGCCGTGAAGTTTAGGCTTCCGAACCTGACCTGATGGCCAGGGGCGTAGCTTTTGATCTGCTCCAGCTGGCCAAGTGAATTAGCCCGCAGTGTGAAGCCACCGAATACGAAGATCTGTCCGGGGAGAAAAGTCTCACCCTAGACGACGTTGTTGTTGATTGGAGAAGCCATCGAGCCTATCGGTGATGACACAGAGGAACTCTCAATGAAAGCACCAATGTCGGTGTCAAAACCGGCGGATCTCGGGTAGGGGGTCCCGAACTGTGCGTCTAGGCGGATGGTAACAGGAGACGAGGGACACAATGTTTTACCCAGGTTCGGGCCCTCTTGATGGAGGTAAAACCCTACGTCCTGCTTGATTAATATTGATGATATGGGTAGTACAAGAGTGGATCTACCACGAGATCAAGGAGGCTAAACCCTAGAAGCTAGCCTATGGTATGATTGTTGTAATGGATGTTGTGTCCTACGGACTAAAGCCCTCCAGTTTATATAGACACCGGAGAGGGCTAGGGTTACACAGAGTCGGTTACAATGGTAGGAGATCTACATATCCGTATCGCCAAGCTTGCCTCCCACGCCAAGGAAAGTCCCATCCGGACACGGGACGGAGTCTTCAATCTTGTATCTTCGTAGTCTTGGAGTCCGGCGGACGATGATAGTCCGGCTGTCCGGACACCCCCTAGTCCAGGACTCCCACAACATGATTATTTGTTAGTATGCTTCGAAGCATTATTATTTTTTATATTTTATAAGCTTTTATCTTGAATCATTTGGATCTGAACAATCATGCCACAATAAAGAAAATTACATTGTGAGATATGCTAGGTAGCATTCCACATCAAAAATTCTGTTTTATCATTTACCTACTCGAGGACGAGCAGGAATTAAGCTTGGGAATGCTTGATACGTCTCCAATGTATCTATAATTTTTGATTGTTCCATGCTATTATATTACCCCTTTTGGATGTTTATGAGTTTTATTTTTCACATTTATATCATTTTTGGGACTAACCTACTAACCGGAGGCCCTGCCCGCATTGCTGTTTTTTTGTCTATTTCAGTATTTCGAAGAAAAGGAATATCAAATGGAGTCCAAACGGAATGAAACCTTCGGGAGCATGATTTTTGGAACGAACGTGATCCAGAGGACTTGGAGTGCAAGCTAAGAAGCAGCCGAGGCGACCACGAGGGTGGAGGGCGCGCCCACCCCTACAGGGCGCGCTCCCCTGTCTCGTGGGCCCCTCGGGCGGCCACTGACGTACTTCTTCCTCCTATATATACCCACGTACCCCGAAAACATCCAGGGAGCCAATGAAAAACAATTTCCACCGTCGTAACCTTCTGTATCCGCGAGATCCCATCTTGGAGCCTTTGTCGGCGCTCCGCCAGAGGGGGAATCGACCACGGAGGGCTTCTACATCAACACCATAGCCCCTCCGATGAGTTGTGAGTAGTTTACCACAGACCTTCGGGTCCATATTTATTAGCTAGATGGCTTCTTCTCTCTTTTTGGATCTCAATACCATGTTCTCCCCCTCTCTTGTGGAGATCTATTCGATGTAACTCTTTTTGCAGTGTGTTTGTCGAGATCTGATGAATTGTGGGTTTATGATCAAGTTTATCTATGAGAAATATTTGAATCTCCTCTGAATTCTTTTATGTATGATTGAGTTATCTTTGCAAGTCTCTTCGAATTATCAGTTTGGTTTGGCCTACTAGATTGATCTTTCTTGCCATGGGAGAAGTGCTTAGCTTTGGGTTCAATCTTGCGGTGTCCTTACCCAGTGATAGCAGGGGTTGCAAGGCACGTATTGTATTGTTTCCATCGAGGATAAAAAGATGGGGTTTATATCATATTGCTTGAGTTTATCCCTCTACATCATGTCATCTTTCTTAATGCATTACTCTGTTCTTATGAACTTGATACTCTAGATGCATGCTGGATAGCGGTCGATGTGTGGAGTAATAGTAGTAGATGCAGGCAGGAGTCGGTCTACTTGTCACGGAAGTGATGCCTATATACATGATCATGCCTAGATAATCTCATAATTATTCGCTTTTCTATCAATTGTTCGACAGTAATTTGTTCACCCACCATAATACTTATGCTATCTTGAGAGAAGCTACTAGTGAAACCTATGGCCCCTGGGTCTATCTTTTACCATATAAGCTTTCAATCTACTTTTATTTGCATCTTTACTTTTCCAATCTATATTATAAAATACCAAAAATATATTTATCTTATCATACTATCTCTCTCAGATCTCACTTCCGCAAGTGGCCCTGAAGGGATTGACAACCCCTTTATTGCGTTGGTTGCGAGTTCTTTGTTTGTTTGTGTAGGTGCGTGGTACTTTTGAGGAGCCTCCTACTGGATTGATACCTTGGTTCTCAAAAACTGAGGGAAATACTTACGCTACTATTGCTGCATCACCCTTTCCTCTTGAAGGAAAACCAACGCAAGCTCAAGACGTAGCATTCACCTGACCTTTGGTGAAGGGGTTGGGCATCTTGGTAGAACCTCCATTGCCATTTCAATTATTTGCGTCAGGACATTCATTGGCATAATGTCCAGTCTTCTGGCACTTGAAACAGGTAACGTGGCTCAAATCCCTCTTGGCTGGTGTTGAAGGGTTGGAACGGTTCTGGCTGCTGCTTGCTCCATTCCCATTGCCATTCTTGGGGCCACTATGGTTGTGCGAACTTGCTCCGTTGTGCGTGTGCCCTCCATGGTTGTGGGTATGTCCTCCCGAGTACGGGGAATAGCGGGGCTTCTGCTGGGTTCCTGAAGTGTACCTCCCCATTCCATACTTCCTCTTGCGATTATCAATCTATTGCTGCTTGCCTTCAATCATAAGAGCCCTGTCTACCAACTCCTGGTAGTTGTTGAATGTTGCCACCATCAACTGCATGCTCAACTCATCATTCAGTCCTTCCAGAAACTTCTCCTGCTTAGTGGCATCAATAGCCACGTCATCAGGGGCATAGTGTGCTAACTTACTAAACTCATCCACATACTGGCCCACTATACGTCCTCCTTGTGCAAGTTGCAAAACTCACGCTTCTTCATGCTCATAGGTCCAGCTGAAACATGGGCAGTGTGGAAACCCTGCTGAAACTGATCCCATGTAACAGTGTCAATGGGGTAAGTGGCTGTGAAATTCTCCCACCATGATGCTACGGGTCCATCAAGATGATGTGCGGCAAAACGCACTCTCTCCGCATCTGTGGATCCTGTAGTGGTCAGCTCTCTTCCAATCTTGCAGAGCCAATCATCTACAACAATCGGCTCGGTGCTACTAGAGAAGACTGACGGATTCAAACTTAGGAAACGGGCTAGGTGATCAACATGGGGTGGTGGTGGTGGGTTGTTGTTGTTGTTGTTGTTGTTGCCTTGTGTCACGCCCAATATGCGACCCTATCCAAGAGGAGCTCGAAGGTCCCACCAAGGATAGACCCGCATACTGAAACGCTTTTGCAAGGTGGATATCATTACATCATCATTACATAATAGATGGGGATACATACAAGAAGGCATACAATGCCACACGAATACAACATCATCTTACATAAGAGCACCATCCGACTACGGATGAAACACAAACAGAAACTCAAACGACATCCACCCTGCTAGCCCAGGCTGCCGACCTGGAACCTATCCCTTGATCGAAGAAGAACTCCAAAACAAGCATACATCGCTCTCGCGTCATGATCATCGCATAACCTGTACCTGCAACTGTTGTTGTAGTAATCTGTGAGCCACGAGGACTCAGCAATCCCATTACCATGGGTATCAAGACTAGCAAAGCTTAATGGGTAAGGAAGGGGTAAAGTGGTGAGGTTGCAGCAGCGGCTAAGCAAGTATGGTGGCTAACATACGCAAATGAGAGCGAGAAGAGAAACAAAGGAATGGTCGTCAACTAGTAATGATCAAGAGGTGATCCTGAACTCCTACTTACGTCAATCATAACCCAAAACCATGTTCACTTCCCGGACTCCGCCGAGAAGAGACCATCACGGCTACACACGCGGTTGATGCATTTTAATTCGAATCAGGTGTCAAGTTATGTACAACCGGACATTAACAAATTCCCATCTGCCACATAACCGCGGGCACAGCTCTTGAAAGTTTAAACCTGCAGGGGTGTCCCAACTTAGCCCATGATAAGCTCTCGCGATCAAGGAAGGATATTCCTTCTCCTAGGAAGACCCGATCAGTCTCGGAATCCCGGTTTACAAGACATTTCAACAATGGTAAAACAAGACCAGCAAGACCGCCTGATGCGCTGACAATCCCGATAGGAGCTGCACATATCTCGTTCTCAGGGCAACACCGGATGAGACAGGCTACGAGTAAAACCAGAACTCGAGTTTCCCTGAGGGGGCCCCGCAGGCGGCTCGGTTCGGACCAACACTTAGATAAGCACTGGCCCAGGGGGGCTAAAATAAAGATGACCCTCGGGCTCCGGAAACCCAAGGGAAAAAGGGGTAGGTGAGGCAAATGGTAAAACCAAGGTTGGGCCTTGCTAGAGGAGTTTTATTCAAAGCGAACTGTCGAGGGGGTCCCATAAATCACCCGACTGCGTAAGGAACGCAAAATCCGGGAACATAACACCGGTATGACGGAAACTAGGGTGGCAAGAGTGGAACAAAACACCAGGCATAAGGCCGAGCCTTCCACCCTTTACCAAGTATATAGATGCATTAATTAAATAAGAGATATTGTGATATCCCAACCAAAATCCTGTCCACCATGGAGCAATCTTCAACTTCACCTGCAACTAACAATGCTATAAGAGGGGCTGAGCAAAGCGGTAACATAGCCAAGCAATGGTTTGCTAGGAAGGGTGAAAAGGTTAGAGGCTGACATGGCAATTGGTGAGGCTTGAGCAACAAAAGATAGGTAGCACGGCAAAGCGATAGAATGAAGCAACTAGCATAGCAATGATAGTAGTGAGATCCAGGGTAGCGGTCATCTTGCCTGAAATCCCGCTAGGAAGAAGAACGAGTCCATGAAGAAGACGAACGGGCGTAGTCGAACGAATCCTCACAATCGCAACATTACCGGAACTAAGAAGCAACACCAGAAAGAAACAAACAACATGGTAAATGCACGAGCATAAACATGGCATGATGCATAAACAAGTATGATGCATGTCCGGTTTAATGAGGCATGGCATGGCAAAGTGCAACAAACAATGCTACAAGTTAAGTGGAGCTCAATATGCAACGAGTTGCATATTGACGAAACACCACATCCGAGTTATTTAGTTCGCTCTCGTTTAGGTACACAACAATGTTAAATGTTGTTAAACATGGCAAGGGGTGTAACAAAAGTAAACTAACTATTTAGGCAAGTTTAAATGAGGCCGGAACAACAAACAACAATTCCGGGAAAATCCTCATATCCAAATTATGGATTTGGTACTGTTCTGCCCTAAACCATATTTTAGAGTTGTTAACCATGCAAAACAAAGCCACCAAGTTAAACTAGGCATTTTTCCACCCCAAATACATATAAAGTTTATTTAAAACGGAGCAACGGTTATTTAATTATGAAATAAACCATTTTAACATGGCATTTTTGCAAAAATTAAACAAACAGCATGTTAAACATTTTAAACATGGATGAAAGTGGCATATTATTAATCTACACAAAATTCTAAGAATTTTACATGTTTAAATCATTTTAATCCGATGCACGATTTGGAGTTATTACATGCATGAACATGAGGGGTTTTCTGCAAAACTGTAATCTCTGGATAAATAACAAATTCGTAGACAGGAAAAAAATACACAGCGGGCTGAAACTGGTTGGCCCAACAGGAGAAAAAAAAAGGAGGGGCGCTGGGGGTGGCCTCACCATGGGCCTTGGCCCGATTGGAGGGGAGGCTGCAGGAGGGGCGCGCTGGGCCTGGAGGCTGCTGGCCCAGGCGCGACGCGGTCAACGAGCGGGCGAGCGGGCGCACAGGCGAGCACCTGCTCGATGCAGAGGATGCAGAGGCCGCGGCGGCTTCAGGCGATGCAGGGAACGGAGGAGGTCAGGGATGGACGGGTTCATGGGGGAGGCGGCGAGATCCAGAGGCCCCCGGCCGGATCTGGCGCGAAATGACGACGAGGGTTGACTCAGGTCAGAGCATGGGCATCCGTGGCGGTCCTGGGTTCCCTGGGAGAGAAACAGGACGAGGGAGGTGGTTAGAGAGAGCTTCAACGAAGAAGAGAAAAGGGAAGGGAGCAGGGGCGGCGAGGACGGCCTTCTGATGGCGCCTGGTCTCGGGTCGCCGGCAGCGGCCGGTCCAACGAGGCACACGGGAGGAGAGGCAGGGGCTTGAGGACGGGCGCAGGAGGTAGCACGGCGCGGCGGCGTGGGTCGAAGTTCTCCTGGACGGATGGATCGAGGGGCTTGGCGACGTGGACGCCGGAGTTGGGGTCCTTGGTCGCGGGGTGTGGAGGGAGGAGCTCGAGCTCCTGGTTTCTGCTCGGGAGGCGCGAAGCAGAGGAGACCGGTGGTGCTGGAGGTCTACTCCAGCGAGCTGGCCGGTGCTCGGGCGGCTGCAGGAGAGGGGCGACGGGTAGAGTAGCTCGGGCTCCTGCATGATTTGGGCGGCGATGGTGGTTGGACAGAAGGGGAAAACGAGGAGAAGGTGGAGGCTGCGAGGGGATTGGACGCTGGTGGATCCCGAGGAGGATTGTGCGGCGGCGGCAGGGACAAACTGCCTAGGATCTAGGGTTTGGTCTAGAAATGGACTAGGGGTCTATATATATATACGAAGGGGGATGATTTGGATCCTCCAATCGTGGTCGGGCAGTCCGAAATAAATGGGATAGGGAGTCCAAAAGAGAAAATGGAGATGTTTTATAGATGTTGGGGGATGATCCGAACCAACGGTCACGACAGCCCGGTTCGGGTTCGGGGCGGTTTTCGGACACGCAAGAGGGGGGTTTGGTCGTCACGGTCAAGAGGGAAGCAAAAACCCGATTGGTCTAGAACGGTCAGCGCGGGCAAGGTTATCCGAGGGAAGGTGATGAAGGCAAAAGGGAGAAACGGCAACGACGAACGAATACAAGTTTTAAGAAAATGATGCCGATGCAATGCGAATGATGACATGAGACGAGATGCATAACAAGAACAAAATGCAAAACATCAGACAAAAACCCAACCACGGAGGAAATAACATATCACATCTCCGGAAAAGGCAAGAGTTGGAGTTACGAATATGGAAAGTTGCATCCGGGGCGTTACAACACTCCACCACTACGAGAGGATCTCGTCCCGAGATCTAGGATGGCACCAGAGAGAAACGGAAGAGGAAGAGAAGAGGTAAAACTAAGTTGCTTGTTCAACCAATGAGTGAAACCACGAACCTTGAGAGCTTGAGCAATTTAAAAGAAAGAGTACAACAGAGATGAACGAGATTGCGAACAATCCGTTAGAAAAGAGGAACAAGGAACATTACGAGGACTTGACGGTTGAAAGACATGGAAATAAGAGCTTCACAAACGAAAAGAATATGACCACCTCGGTATAATGAGATAGCCAAGGAACAAGAATGACAGAATTTGGACAGCACTCCGGTAGAAAAGAGAAGAAAACTTGATGAGATGAAAAGATATTGAAGAGGTGATACAACACTCCGGTCAAATGGATAAGCAAGAAAAGAACACGATCCTCACAAAACAAGGTGATGGGTGAAGAGCACAACATCACAATGCCTCCGTAACGAAAGAATAGAAGCTAGATTGTTGGGACAAAGGGACGAAGAAGAAAATGACAACTTTTGTCACAAGTGAACCTGGAAAGCATCCTTGCAAAGAAGAATCGAACGGAGTTGTTGGAAAATCAACAACGAGAAGCACAAGCTTGTTGTGGGCTTATGGAAAACATCTTGAGATTATGAGGTGACAACCGGCCACAAATGGAAACCATTGATTTGACTGAGAACACCGAAGAGATGAAAAACTTCTTCCACCAAGATGATAGAGAGATAACTTGGATCATTGATAAACACCATAAATAGCAACAACCCTTACGGAAAGGCTTCAGGTGAAATCTGACACAAGATAACTCTAATGAAGAAGTTGATTGGTCTAAAAGATCTCTTGAATGAAGAGAAAATGATGGATTTAAAATACCTCATTCTTGACAACATATGAATCATGAAACATGAAGGAAATTGTCAAGAGTGACATAACACGACCTCAAAAGATAAGGTAGAAAGAATTGCACTTCGGATGCAAGATGAAGAATGCTTGAACTCCTCAAAACAAAACATGTGTTGGGCACAAGGTTTATTTTAGAGTATAGCTTGGCGGGTCATAACTCCAAGTGAAATCTTGAAGAACAATTTAAGAATGAAGAGAATCCTTGATGAACCACAATGTAGAGTCTCAATGAAGAACTCCGGTAATAAAAGGATGATGAAAAGAAAAAGAAGTTGAAAACACAAGGTGAAGCCTTGCAGTGATTTAGATGGAGCATCGCGACAATATAATCGAGAAAACTTGGAACTCCGGAAAAGAAAAAGATGAGAACACTTGAAAATAGAATTTATTCATCAAGAACAAACTCTGAAGGAAGGGATTACTCACTTTGAGGAAATAAGAATAAGATTTATTGTATGCTTATCCTTCATGAAATTAAATTGATGACAATCGGATTTGGCATGCAACTTATTCTTCTTGAACATGATTGAGAGGTGACATATCGCAAACTTGAGAAGGACTTCATGAACCACCGGTAGGATTGAAAAGAACGAGTGGATTAAAATGATAATCAAGGAAAAAGAATCTTGAATGATCCACCGTCAGAAGTCGGAAATGACTGATGAAAGAGAAAGCATCACCGGAAAAAATTAGGAGAACAAATATGCTAGAGGGGATTTAGAAGCAAAAGAACAAAGAGATCATGAGCTGATTGAAGAACACTTGAACGAAGCACCGGGATAAGTAGAGAACGATAACTGGAATGATGGCCTCCAGTGAAAGAAATGGAAAAACAACTCCTGAGATGCTCCGGATGGGAAGAAAAGAATTGTCACAATCAAAACAATTATGAGAGGATGGCATAAAGCTAGAATCATGAATCTGGAAGAACGGGTAAGGATTTAAGAGGAACTCTTCTTCGGTCTTCAAAATCCGAGAATGACGATGAGAAACACCACCATGAATTGTTGAGAAACTCTGGAAGGATTAAAAGAGAAAAGGTTGAGCCAAAGCTGAAAAGAATTTGAAAGCGATCTTGGGGAAGCAATATGACTGATGAAAATTCATTCTTACGTCAAACTTGGAAAAGAATTTGCGAATGGCTCCTGATAATTAGAAGAGTCAGGTAAGATCCTGGGAAAAGACCTGTGGGTTAGGGCCCACTGAAAAGATAACACCGTTGAACAATTGATTGAAAGGGGGGATTGCACCAGTTGAATTAAATGGCTTGAATGAGATAACAACCTCGAAATATCTTGAACGGATTGAGAATGGAAGCACAAATCTTGTGAGATATCTTCAGCACTCCAGAATAAATGAATAGGAAGAAGTGAATGATTAAGAGGTGCAACGGCATGAGAAAGCATTAGAAACGAGGAAAGGAATATGATCAACACTGAAAGCTTGAATTGGATCCACCGGAGAAGAAACAACAATGAAGGATGATGAACTTGAAACTGTTGAGCATCTTCATGGGGAATCACCGGATAAGAACATTGAAAGAAAAGAATGAAGATACTTCCCACAAATAAAAGGATACATGATTAAGAAATCTGAGTCCTTGAAGAAAAAGGGTGGGAGGGTGGGGAAAAACAAAGACAACTTGGGATGAACGAAACAAACATCGTTGAGAAAACTTAGAATTGATCTTGCGGATGGGGGAATGATGGGATCATCTCGAAGAGAAGCACGCCGGTTGGAAAGAATTAACATGACAACCTCAATGATCAAAAGGATTATTATTCACATAGCAATATGAGAACACCATTTAGGAAAGGTATGGATTCAACATTTGACTTCGAAGCAACTCGAATACCACAAATAAAACAAAACAAAGGATTTGGCTTGCAGAATAAGCCGGAAACAAACATATGATAGAGATTTACCCAATCCCATATCATGCATCTGTCAGAAAGATATTCTAGGAGCTACTTGAATTCCCACCTATAAACTCCCGAAACTTTCTGGTTATGCAACCTGGTGTTGGGGATACAGGGGAAGCAATATATCTCACCCAAACTAACAATCCCTACATCCAGCTGTATCCATCCGTCAACACATAACCAAGAAAACTCCAGAAATCATGTACCTCAACCTTCGAAAAGCATCCGTTATACGAGTTATGGCAATACTCCCGAACTCCCCAGTACTGGGTGGCGTCGAGGTTATCTCACCAACAACTACATAAAAGAGATTTTCGATGTTGGCAAAACTCAGGTATTCCAGAACTGCAACGATAAAATTATGACGACAACACCTCGGAGCTCAACTCCCCGGGACACTGCCACAACCCCTAAATGTCAGGAGGCACCAAGAAGAATGTTCTCGTCATAAGAATATCGGAACGATCCCAAGATACCCGCGTGAACCTAAAAAAATTTAGTGAAATCTGAGGCGAGGAAAGACAAAACATCTATGTCAGGAGTCCTCACTAGAACGATGAAGGGGGCTGAGGAGTAAAAAGAATCCTACTCTCCGATATATATAATCCTAAGACTCAAAATAGTTTTCTTTTAGACTCAACAACGGCCAACAATCAAGGGGGCTCCTATGGTCGGTCGAGGCTCTGATACGAACTTGTCACGCCCAGTATGCGACCCTATCCAAGAGGAACTCGAAGGTCCCACCAAGGATAGACCCGCATATTGAAACGCTTTTGCAAGGTGGATATCATTACATCAACATTACATAATAGATGGGGATACATACAAGAAGGCATACAATGCCACACGAATACAACATCATCTTACATAAGAGCACCATCCGACTACGGATGAAACACAAACAGAAACTCAAACAACATCCACCCTGCTAGCCCAGGCTGCCGACCTGGAACCTATCCCCTGATCGAAGAAGAACTCCAAAACAAGCATACATCGCTCTCGCGTCATGATCATCGCATAACCTGTACCTGCAACTGTTGTTGTAGTAATCTGTGAGCCACGAGGACTCAGCAATCCCATTACCATGGGTATCAAGACTAGCAAAGCTTAATGGGTAAGGAAGGGGTAAAGTGGTGAGGTTGCAGCAGCGGCTAAGCAAGTATGGTGGCTAACATACGCAAATGAGAGCGAGAAGAGAAACAAAGGAATGGTCGTCAACTAGTAATGATCAAGAGGTGATCCTGAACTCCTACTTACGTCAATCATAACCCAAAACCGTGTTCACTTCCCGGACTCCGCCGAGAAGAGACCATCACGGCTACACACGCGGTTGATGCGTTTTAATTCGAATCAGGTGTCAAGTTATGTACAACCGGACATTAACAAATTCCCATCTGCCACATAACCGCGAGCACGGCTCTCGAAAGTTTAAACCCTGTAGGGGTGTCCGAACTTAGCCCATGATAAGCTCTCGCGATCAACGAAGGATATTCCTTCTCCTAGGAAGACCCGATCAGTCTCGGAATCCCGGTTTACAAGACATTTCGACAATGGTAAAACAAGACCAGCAAGACTGCCTGATGCGCCGACAATCCTGATAGGAGCTGCACATATCTCGTTCTCAGGGCAACACCGGATGAGACAGGCTACGAGTAAAGCCAGACCTTGAGTTTCCCTGAGGGGGCCCCGCAGGCGGCTCGGTTCGGACCAACACTTAGAGAAGCACTGGCCCGGGGGGGCTAAAATAAAGATGACCCTCGGGCTCCGGAAACCCAAGGAAAAAGGGGTAGGTGAGGCAAATGGTAAAACCAAGGTTGGGCCTTGCTGGAGGAGTTTTATTCAAAGCGAACTGTCGAGGGGGTCCCATAAATCACCCGACCGCGTAAGGAACGCAAAATCTGGGAACATAACACCGGTATGACGGAAACTAGGGCGGCAAGAGTGGAACAAAACACCAGGCATAAGGCCGAGCCTTCCACCCTTTACCAAGTATATAGATGCATTAATTAAATAAGAGATATTGTGATATCCCAACCAAAATCCTGTCCACCATGGAGCAATCTTCAACTTCACCTGCAACTAACAATGCTATAAGAGGGGCTGAGCAAAGCGGTAACATAGCCAAGCAATGGTTTGCTAGGAAGGGTGAAAAGGTTAGAGGCTGACATGGCAATTGGTGAGGCTTGAGCAACAAAAGATAGGTAGCACGGCAAAGCGATAGAACGAAGCAACTAGCATAGCAATGATAGTAGTGAGATCCAGGGTAGCGGTCATCTTGCCTGAAATCCCGCTAGGAAGAAGAACGAGTCCATGAAGAAGACGAACGGGCGTAGTCGAACGAATCCTCACAATCGCAACATTACCGGAACTAAGAAGCAACACCAGAAAGAAACAAATAACATGGTAAATGCACGAGCATAAACATGGCATGATGCATAAACAAGTATGATGCATGTCCGGTTTAATGAGGCATGGCATGGCAAAGTGCAACAAACAATGCTACAAGTTAAGTGGAGCTCAATATGCAACGAGTTGCATATTGACGAAACACCACATCCGAGTTATTTAGTTCGCTCTCGTTTAGGTACACAACAATGTTAAATGTTGTTAAACATGGCAAGGGGTGTAACAAAAGTAAACTAACTATTTAGGCAAGTTTAAATGAGGCTGGAACAACAAACAACAATTCCGGGAAAATCCTCATATGCAAATTATGGATTTGGTACTGTTCTGCCCTAAACCATATTTTAGAGTTGTTAACCATGCAAAACAAAGCCACCAAGTTAAACTTGGCATTTTTCCACCCCAAATACATATAAAGTTTATTTAAAACGGAGCAACAGTTATTTAGTTATGAAATAAACCATTTTAACATGGCATTTATGCAAAAATTAAACAAACAACATGTTAAACATTTTAAACATGGATGAAAGTGGCATATTATTAATCTACACAAAATTCTAAGCATTTTACATGTTTAAATCATTTTAATCCGATGCACGGTTTGGAGTTATTACATGCATGAACATGAGGGGTTTTCTGCAAAACTGTAATCTCTGGATAAATAACAAATTTGCAGACAGGAAAAAAATACACAGCGGGCTGAAACTGGTTGGCCCAACAGGAGAAAAGAAAAAAAAGGAGGGGCGCTGGGGGTGGCCTCACCATGGGCCTTGGCTCGATTGGAGGGGAGGCTGCAGGAGGGGCGCGCTGGGCCTGGAGGCTGCTGGCCCAGGCGCGACGCAGTCAACGAGAGGGCGAGCGGGCGCGCAGGCGAGCACCTGCTCGATGCAGAGGATGTAGAGGCCGCGGCGGCTTCAGGCGATGCAGGGAACAGAGGAGGTCGGGGATGGACGGGTTCATGGCAGAGGCGGCGAGATCCAGCGGCCCCCGGCCGGATCTGGCACGAAACGACGGCGAGGGTTGACTCGGGGCAGAGCATGGGCATCCATGGCGGTCCTGGGTTCCCTGGGAGAGAAACAGGACGAGGGAGGTGGTTAGAGAGAGCTTCAACAAAGAAGAGAAAAGGGAAGGGAGCAGGGGCGGTGAGGACGGCCTTCTGATGGCGCCTGGTCTTAGTTCGCCGGCAGCGGCCGGTCCGACGAGGCACACGGGAGGAGAGGCAGGGGCTTGAGGACGGGCGCAGGAGGTAGCACGACGCGGCGGCGTGGGTCGACGTTCTCCTGGACGGCTGGATCGAGGGGCTTGGCGACGTGGACGCCGGAGTTGGGGTCCTCGGTCGCGGGGTGTGGAAGGAGGAGCTCGAGCTCCTGGTTTCTGCTCGGGAGGCGCGAAGCAGAGGAGACCGGTGGTGCTGGAGGTCTGCTCCAGCGAGCTGGCCGGTGCTCGGGCAGCTGCAGGAGAGGGGCGACGGGTAGAGGAGCTCAGGCTCCTGCAGGATTTGGGCGGCGATGGTGGTTGGACAGAAGGGGAAAACGAGGACAAGGTGGAGACTGCGAGGGGATTGGACGCTGGTGGATCCCGAGGAGGATTGTGCGGCGGCGGCAGGGACAAACTGCCTAGGATCTAGGGTTTGGTCTAGAAATGGACTAGGGGTCTATATATATATACGAAGGGGGATGATTTGGATCCTCTGATCGCGGTCGGGCAGTCCGAAATAAATGGGATAGGGAGTCCAAAAGAGAAAACAGAGATGTTTTATAGATGTTGGGGGATGATCCGGACCAACGGTCACGACAGCCCGGTTCGGGTTCGGGGCGGTTTTCTGACACGCAAGAGGGGGGTTTGGTCGTCACGGTCAAGAGGGAAGCAAAAACCTGATTGGTCTGGAACGGTCAGCGCGGGCAAGGTTATCCGAGGGAAGGTGATGAAGGCAAAAGGGAGAAACGGCAACGACGAACGAATGCAAGTTTTAAGAAAATGATGCCGATGCAATGCGAATGATGACATGAGACGAGATGCATAACAAGAACAAAATGCAAAACAACAGACAAAAACCCAACCACGGAGGAAATAACATATCACATCTCCGGAAAAGGCAAGAGTTGGAGTTACGAATATGGAAAGTTGCATCCGGGGCTTTACACCTTGGTTCTGATTCTGGACTAAAAGTTGCATCAAGGTATTCTGCTGCTGGATCAATTGAGTGAGCTCCGGTGGAAGGCAAATCCATTGTCACGTCTCGGAGGCATCTGATGGGTTCAGAAGGGGTGAGAAAACAGAATAGAATAGGGGTCTACGAGAGATTCACTACCCATAGTGCTCATGAGACAAACACAATCAATTTCACTTCAATCAATAGCACACAAGTTCACACAAAACGGTCTAACCTATAACTACAAACTCGATCGTAGCAACTACTTGGAGGGAAATACTACTAATTACAATGGTGGTCGTCTAGAAATTTTCATCAGAAGAAGACTCCATAATATCTGCTCCAGCTTCATCAACGTAGTCATCATCGCTATCAGGGTCGGAGTCTGTGTCGTCGAGGATGATGTAGTCTCCTGGTTGGTTGTCCTTCTTTGGCACGGGGTCTCCCATGAATACTCCTAGCCTCCTTGTCAGGTAGTCATTCTTTTCTACTAATATAGCAATTTCCTCCTCGTATCCATCACGTGTAGACTTGATCTCCTCTTCCAACTCGATGTTTCTCCTCACCAGTTTCTTGATCTTCTTCATGTGGATAATTTGTTGATTCTCCTGTCGACGAATTTGATTTCCCATCTCTTGAATGTAAGCTGCAATTGATCCATCCTTCCTGGTATGAATCATCTCCCATTTGTCATCTCGGCGGCCACATATCCGGTAGACGGTATTCTCCAGTTCCTTGTGATACACTTCACATATGCGTCCAAAGGTGATATGTGCGGCCATGCTCTTTCCAAAACTCCAGCTTGGTGCATCCAGGTAGAAATCAATAGGCTCCGTTGTTGGCGCAAATGTCCTCCTAGGTATCCAGACTTTGATCTTCCAACGCTCCTCTTCCGGTACAGATGTAGAGAAAGTCCCCGTGAAGCTTGGTAATCCGATGTTCAGATACTTAGTGACTTCCTTCAAGTGCTTTCTGAAAGGGGCATCGTCATCCGGCTGAGTGAACTTGTTCCTGGGATCCGCCATCTATACAGTAGAAAGAGAGGAGAATTAGAATTGAGTAGAGAAGAGAAATCCTATGGCTCATTCTAGTGGTCGCGTCCTATAGTCAGCGTGTGCTCTAATACCATCTTGTAGCAACCAGAACTCAAACGGTCAAGTCTCAGTGCATCAGTGTCATCCCTGGATTGGTAATGCTGACACGCACAGTAGTCAAGGAATTATAGCAGAGTTTCAACCACACACTTATTACATAGAGTCCTCATAAAGAGTATGATTACATAAATAAATGGTTGAAGGCCATATAAACTAGATAACTGCGGAAGCTTCGAAGGTAAATGAGTCCATCAACTCCAACGACATAGCTGAGTGCAAAACAATGACCTATCACACCTTATTCTTCGTCTGAGTAGTTTGCAACATAAGACGTTGCAACCGAAACGGGTCAACACATGGAATATGCTGGCATAGTTACACTGTAAAGCAATGATAATGCAAGAACTATATCTACATGCAATATTTGGCTAGTGGAGGCTGTAAGTTTCATGGTTTTGCGTAAAGCTAGTTTTTCCCTACAAGAAAGGAATAAATTTATTTAACTACTCCCATGTTGCCCATTATTTGAGGTAACCCCAACTCAAATCCCAATTAAAAATATCATCATTAACCCAACATCATGATTAATTAAAGTAACATGATGAGATCACATCAATAGATTCAAGTACTAGATACTCAAGACGTCCATAATCGGGGACACGGCTAACCATGATTAGTTTATACACTCTGCAGAGGTTTGTGCACTTTTCCCCACAAGACTCGACCGCATCCATGTTCGGATGATCGAGACATAGCCTTTCTGAAGCATTAACTCTCTACTCCGGGTAGACAGTACTACCTACAACCCTCTACATCTGCTAGTCTACCTCTTCAAGAGCTCACACAACTTACTCAACTATGCCAGAGCCATAATGGCTTGTGGCTGCACACGGAAGTTTCTAGCATGAATAATATTATGATCCCTTTGAGCCTAGGTGGCATTTCATAGGATAATCACACAGTAACCCCGGTATTTCCAAAAACAGGCAACACTGGGTTCCCCAGGTGCCTCAACCAATCCACCCAGATGTGTATTTAAGTTGCCACCTTAATGTTATCCATAATTAAAATAACTCTCAAACTTCCATGTGTGAATCACGATCCAATCCCCGTCTATGAGCATGGCTAAGCAATAATAAGCATAACGTATATTCCCGGGGTGATCAAAATGTATTAGGTTCCTACCTCAAGCACTACAACCAAAACCACATGTTCCCAATCCTACCAATGCAAATATTTGTGGGGCAGAACTAATGCATAGTAAAAACTGGGTATAAAAGAGTATGATCAAAGTGTAACTTGCCTTGCTAACGATCTAGAAACTCTAGAGATCTGTAGCAATAAGCTTCGCACTCCGGGTGATCTAGTGTAGACAAACAATAGCATACATAAGCAATCACTCAAAGAAACACGAGAAAAACAGAGAAAAGATCCAAATCAAACATGAAACAAGCAAACGTCTTATACTAACAATAGTCAAAACCTAACAGCAATGTTAACATGTGAATTAGATCTTAACAGTAAGTACATGTGATTTGCTACGGTTTGCAAAAAGATTCAATTCAAACAGAGCAACGAAACTCAAAATCAAATGAAACGAGATCGTTTACTAATCTGGACTAAAGTCAAATTTTACAGTACCAAAATCATGTTCAAGTTGATTAACTGGAAAGAGGCCTTCGAGACGAAGATTTCGGCGCTGGTTTCATCTAATTTGAATAAACGAGTAAAAAGTTATACTAGTTTAAAGTTCAGGGGCTGAATCGCGATAAAATAATCGCGGATTTTCCTAGCCATAAATAAAATAAAAAGAAAAGACTAACGAACGAACGATTGCTGTGTGAACCTAACCGGCGAACAACATTCATTAAAATGAACGAACGGACGAACGTCCGCTAAATAAAATTAACTGACGAAAACCGATCTAAAGAAATAAACTAGCAAACTAAAAACAACCGGGGTTTAACCGAGAAAAACTGACCGGTCAAACGGAGTCAATGGCGGCGGCTCCGGCGAGATCCGCGGTGGCGGTCGATGGCGCAGTGGTGCGGCGGGTGGTGCGGTGGCGGCGCGGCGTGGGGAGCGGCGCGGCGGCTCGGCTGCTGCTGCTGTGGCGAGACGGGGCAAAAGCGGCGGGGCGGCGACGACTTATAAGGAAGAGGGGGAGGGGTGCCTTGGGGAAGGGGGCAAGGCAGCGGCGGCGGTGTTCGGCTCGGACACGAGTCCGGTGGCGGCACAGCGCTCGCGCGGGGGAGGCGGCGGCGGCCCGATCGGCTGGGCCGTTGGCCCAGTCGGGCAACGGAGGGAGATTTTCTTAAATAATTTCGCCCTAAGAAGAAAATCCTAATAAAATATAAATAAAAAATCTAAAAATGCCAAAAACAATTTTCACCATCTAAATGGAATATTTAGAACAAAGTGAACATTTTTCTGGCCTAAAAATGCGGTTTTGAAAAATGCATATTTTTCTAATTCAAATAAAATAGCAAATAAAATACCAAAAATTTTATAATTCGATTTTAAAATTCTTTCTCCAATATTTCTCTTAATTTGAAGAAGTCATATTATCTTCTCTCATTTATTTCTTTAATATTGGAAATATTTGGAGAGAAAAAAATTGATCCTTTCTTCAAATTTGAATAAAACTCAAATATGAATTTTGTGAAACCTCCAACTCTTTCCGTGGGTCCTTGAGTTGCTTAAGATTTCTAGAATCTCAACCAAAATGCAAAAACAAATATGGTATGCATATGATGATCTATGTATAACATCCAAATTAGGATGTTATAGGTACTAGCAATGGGTTTGACTCACTATCTTCCTTGGAGTTCTGCCTGGCATCAGAGATATTACTGTGAAAGAGAAACAAGGAGACAAATGGCAGGTTTCACACATATACAAGCAACGATCATCAGTGTGATGTCAATTCCATCCCATTTCATATTTGCAAATTCAGAGATATAATTTAAAATAGCATTGACATAATATGGCATTGTCCATATCATCAGCCAAAATCAGTTAAGACAAAGTAGGAAATGACACGATGCAAGCGTGGGTAGCTTCACTACACCACCGGATTACAAATTTAGAACACGTGCATACATGTTGGCCTAAAGAAGGATCTATTCTGATTAATATGGATGGTATGAATATGGAACATGGTTTTTACAACTACAATTTGAAACCGGCAGTTGTTGCAAACATGCAATCTGATGCAAACACCAAACTAAACAATAGTTTAGGAAATGATGCCTGTCCAAATCCATACTAGAAAAAAGTTTGAAGGCTTGATAAGGATGGGCTTAAATTACAAGTTAACACCGGCTCTACAGCGCCCTTCTCCATGTCGATGGAAGGATAATTCAAGAAATCCACCACAAAGACTTCTTCATAAGCGTTGCCTTTATTCTACATTTTGTAAAGAGTAAATATAGATCTAATAATATTGGAAGAAATAAGGATAATGAACCTCAGATGGAGAGTGATGATGCATAATCAAATAGCTATCAATTAAGTATAGCATTACAAGGCAAAAGATACTGACAAAAGACCTCACTTCTGTAGTGGTATTGGCTTTATTCACCATTTTGGTTAGAGTAAATGTAGATCCGATAATTTGGAGAAAATGGAGGGCGGGGAAGACAAGATGCAGAGTAATGATAGACAATCAACTATATGTCAATGTAAGTACAGTAATACTACCTCCGTCCAGAATTACTTGTCGCTTAAATGGATGTATCTAACACTATTTAACTTCTAAATACATCCAATTGAGCGACAAGTACTTCAATACGGAGGGAGTACATGACAACATGTACTTACAAGAGCAATGCAAAACTTCTTAATAACCATTGGGTTTATTCTACATTATGTAAGAGTAAATATAAATCTTATAATTTCGAGCAAACATCAGACCGAAAATCACAGTGCAATGGCCTAGGCCAAATCGGTATGTACATGACCGATTTCTACAACTCAGTCGGTCCGAGATGAGATCGGTGGAAACCTAACCCTAAATTTTTGAATCAAAACTAATCTAGAGGAAGTTTCTGCTGGATAGAATAGTTTCAATCGTGGCAAGAATCATGGCATTATCTTTGTGCTAAGAATCGGAGTGAGAAAGCACAAAGGATCGAACTCATACCCTAACTTGGCGGTGAGTTCGCTACGGCGACAATGGCGGAGGAGATCCAGTTGATGGCGGCGGAGACCAGCGGCAGGAGGACACTGGCGACGAAGGCGACGATCCAGAGACCTGGGGTCGGCAGAGCTGGACAGCGCGGGCGAAGGGTTTTTGGAGAAGTTTCCAAAAATTTGATCGATGGTATATATCCAGACCCTGTCGGTGAGACCGAGTGGAACAACTCGGTGGCACCAAGATGCAGAATTGCAAGCGGTTACTGCAACTCGGTGAGACCGAAGTGTTCAAATCGTTTGCACCGAGATTGAAACCTAGATCAACTTAACGAACTCGGTGTGACCAAAGGGAATAAATCGGTCAGACCGAGATGCATCAAGAGGTTTTGGAACTTTTAGTCTATGACGAATCGGTTGCTCCGAGTGCTCCTCACCCAGAGGGTTCGAATCTGACTTAGATCAAACTTTGTGATGTAGCATGAATAGAGTTTGAGACAAGAAAAGCATAGATAGCTAGAGGGAATACTTAGGCATTCTTGTCCATCCATTTGGCAAAAGAAAAGACCAAAAAAAAATGGATATCCTCGAATGGAGAAAATTATGCAACCAACATGCTCACACAATAAGATAGCAAATGAAATATATGGCAAGCATGCACAAGCACTCTAGCATCTATCAAGCAATTGGCGATGACTAGGTCATCTATATATGAGTATATTGACTTAGGAGTCAAATGATAACATTTGATCATAGGTCATACTCATCGTTCAAGCACAAGTGGGGTTACCACTTTTACATAAAGCATTGTTGTGCTTACACCATTAGAGTTGCTTTAGCTCAATTCTTAGAGTAAAGCTCCCCCTAGATGTGATATCCCCTTTTAGAGGGATGAACTAACCTTGGGTTTTGTCGATGATGACTTCATGTAGATGTTGAAGATGTGGATGATCAAAGTTGATGTAGATCATTTGGAGCAATCCATTGGAGTGAGTTGCACTTTAAATACCTACATGGGTTAGTCCCACAAGGAACAAGCAAGAATATCCATAGACATAGAGTGAAGTACACACATGATAATGTCCATGAAAGCATTAGGTTACCTTGTCCCTTGACTTACTATCAAGAGGGTTTGTGACTCCTTGAAATAGTGCAAGATGTGGAAGTTGATTGCACTTGTTCTTGCCAATATGAATATGAGTGAAGTATGTTGGCGGAGTCACCCTCAAGAACTCTCTAGTTCTTCTT
This sequence comes from Triticum timopheevii, assembly GCA_963921465.1. NCBI lineage: Eukaryota > Viridiplantae > Streptophyta > Magnoliopsida > Poales > Poaceae > Triticum > Triticum timopheevii. Next base: position 357,008,081 of record OY997264.1, read on the forward strand.
CTTCGGGATCCACATCATCTTGATGGGAATCCTTGGGGTTGTAGATGTACTTGATGAAGTGGAACTTGAGGTAGACTTGGGAACCCACTTGACCAAGGCCTTTGGAGCATCTTCAAATGCATCAATCTCCTCTTGAAGCTTGTCCTTGCCTTTTAGCTTGTGGTCTTATGGTGGAAGATCATCTTGAGCTTGTGTCCCCTTGAAGGAAGTAGGATCATACCTCTCTTGTTGAGGAACAAACTTCGTCTTGGGGTATTGATCTTCTTCCCACTCAACTCCATTGGCATTGAACTTTCATTGAAAACCAACACCTTGATTCTTCCTGTGCCTTCCTTGATTCCGTACAATTTCCTCAAATTGCTTACTTCCGGCAAGGCTCTTGTGAACACCTTTCTCTATAATTCCCTTCAATAAGCTATTTTGTTGCTCAAGTGTAACTTGGCTAAGAGAATCATTAGTGGAATCAAGAGAACTAATAGAAGCAACAATATTGGATTTAGCATGGTTATTGTTACTACTAGAAGAAGAATTTTTCTTAATCTTGTTGCTATATTTTACTTGTGGCATGTAAGTAGACAAGAGTAAATGCTTGGCAATGTAAGAAGAACTTTTATTCTGAAGATCGTCATTGATGGCTTTTAAGAACCCATGTTCTTTATCTAGGTTGAGCTTCTCGAAGTAGCTTCTCATGAGTTTTTAGAAGTTCTCGATGATCTTCTAAAGTAGTTTCATGAGCTAATTTAAGAGTGTTTAGTTCTTTTGTTAGACGTTCGATCTCCTTCTTATCATTGTCATTCATTTCATCTTGATTAGCATGACTAATAGCAATTTCATCATAGTTTTCATCACTAGCATTGTCAATAAGTAAATCATCATATCCTAGCAAATGATCTTCATCACGATTGAAATCAAAATACTCGGGGTGTGATACCTTGGGGCCTTTAGCCATAAAGCATCTTCCTATTCCTTCATTTGGTGACTCAAATATGTCATAGGAGTTGAAGGAAATATGCCCTAGAGGCAATAATAAAGTTATTATTTATTTCCTTATTTCATGATAAATGTTTATTATTCATGCTAGAATTGTATTAACCGGAAACATAATACATGTGTGAATACATAGACAAACATAGTGTCACTAGTATGCCTCTAATTGACTAGCTCGTTGAATCAAAGATGGTTAAGTTTCCTAGCCATAGACATGAGTTGTCATTTGATTAACGGGATCACATCATTAGAGAATGATGTGATTGACTTGACCCATTCCGTTAGCTTAGCACTTGATCGTTTAGTATGTTGCTATTGCTTTCTTCATGACTTATACATGTTCCTATGACTATGAGATTATGCAACTCCCATTTACCGGAGTAACACTTTGTGTGCTACCAAACGTCACAACATAACCGGGTGATTATAAAGGTGCTCTATAGGTGTCTCTGAAGGTACTTGTTGAGTTGGCGTATTTCGAGATTAGGATTTGTCACTCTGATTGTCGGAGAGGTATCTCTGGGCCCTCTCGGTAATGCACATCACCATAAGCCTTGCAAGCAATGTGACTAATGAGTTAGTTGCGGGATGATGTATTATGGAACAAGTAAAGAGACTTGCCAGTAACGAGATTGAGCTAGGTATTGAGATACCGACGATCGAATCTCGGGCAAGTAACATACCGATGACAAAGGGAACAACGTATGTTGTTATGCGGTTTGACCGATAAAGATCTTCATAGAATATGTGGGAGCCAATATGAGCATCCAAGTTCTACTATTGGTTATTGACCGGAGACATGTCTCAGTCATGTCTACATAGTTCTCGAACCCGTAGGGTCTGCATGCTTAACGTTCGGTGATGATTTATATTATGAGTTATGTGTTTTGATGTACCGAAGGTAGTTCGGAGTCCCGGATGAGATCGGGGACATGACGAGGAGTCTCTAAATGGTCGAGATGTAAAGATCGATATATTGGACGACTATATTCGGACATCGTAAATGTTCTGAGTGATTCGGGTATTTATCGGAGTACCAGAGAGTTACGGGAATTCGCTGGGGAGTATATGGGCCTTATTGGGCTTTAAGTGAGAGAGAGAGAGGCAGGCCGCGCACCCCCCAAGGCCTAGTCCGAATTTGACTAGGGGAGGGGCAGCGCCCCCTCCTTCCTTCTCTTCTCTCTTCCCTTTCCTTGACTCCTACTCCTACTACATGGAAGGGGGGAATCCTACTCCTGATGGGAGTATGACTCCCCTTGGCACGCCCTCCTTGGCCGGCCACCTCTCCCCCCTCCTCCACTCCTTTATATACGGGGGTAGGGGGCACCTCTACACACAAGTTGATCTGTTGATCTCTCCCAGCCGTGTGTGGCGCCCCCCTCCACCATATTCCACCTCGATCATATCGTAGCGGTGCTTAGGCGAAGCCCTGCATTGGTAGCAACATCATCACCATCATCACGCCGTCGTCCTGACGGAACTCTCTCGTGAAGCTATGCTGGATCGGAGTTCGCGGGACGTCTTCGAGCTGAACGTGTGCTGAACTCAGAGGTGCTGTACGTTCGGCACTTGGATCAGTCGGATGGTGAAGACGTACGACTACATCAACTGTGTTGTGCTAACGCTTCCGCTTTTGGTCTACGAGGGTACATGGACAACACTCTCCCCTCTCATTGCTATGCATCACCATGATCTTGCGTGTGCGTAGGAAATTTTTTGAAATTACTATGTTCCCCAACAGTGGCATCAGAGCCAGGTTTATGCGTAGATGTTATATGCATGAGTATAACACAAATGAGTTGTGGGCGATACAAGTCATACTACTTACCAGCATGTCATACTTTGGTTCAGCGGTATTGTTGGATGAAGCGGCCCAGACTGACATTACGCGTATGCTTACGCTTACGCGAGACTGGTTCTATCGACGTGCTTTGCACACAGGTGGCTGGCGGGTGTCAGTTTCTCTAACTTTAGTTGAACTGAGTGTGACTACGCCCGGTCCTTGTTGAAGGTTAAAACATCACTAACTTGACGAAATATTGTTGTTGTTTTGATGCGTAGGTAAGAACGGTTCTTGCTCAGCCCGTAGCAGCCACGTAAAACTTGCAACAACAAAGTAGAGGACGTCTAACTTGTTTTTGCAGGGCATGTTGTGATGTGATATGGTCAAGACGTGATGAGATATAAAATTGTTATATGAGATGATCATGTTTTGTTCAAGTTATCGGCAACTGGCAGGAGCCTTATTGTCGGGGATATACCCCGCGGTATAAACCGCCGGATGTGTGACCCGGCTGGAGTTTGGCGATTCACTGGCGACCCACTTGGACCTGGCGGTTTACAATTCATTGGTAATCCGGCAGGCGGGTCAGAGGAGCGACAAGACCCGGTGGCTCAACGGGCGATTCATGAAAGGCCGGCTCATGTTATGGTGGGCCGGTTTAAGAGGAAGACATAAAGAGTATTCTACTACAAAGGAAGCAAGACTAGGACTCCACTTGTAATAGAGTAATCCCAATCCAACTAGGACTAGTCATGTAAACCGCAACTTCAACATATATAAGGAGGGGCGGGGCTCCCCAAAGAGGGACAAGCAAGAAGAAACAATCTCTAGGGCTAGACACAAAGAGCCGGTTTACCGGCGACTCTCTCGTGATGATAATGAGACCTAGCCACAAACAACATGTAGGGTTATTACCGGATGATGTTTCCCGGGGCCCGAAGCTGACTAAATCTTTGTATTGCATGTTGCGTCTCTCGATTCCGCTCAACCCTTCTCAAGCTACCACATAGATGCGTTGGCCTCACAACTAAGTCCTCACACTAGGACATCTGTCGTGAAAATTCCACGACACTTATGGTTGTCGATGCAAGCGCCATATGATTGCATTACTTTATCGTTGTGCGATAGCAATAGTTGCAAAAGCAATAGTTGGCGAGACGACCACGTGACGACACATTGATAAAGATCAAGATGATGGAGATCATGGTGTCATGCCGGTGACAATGGAGATCATAACGGTACTTCGCAGATGGAGATCAAAGGCACAAGATGATGATGGCCATATCATGTCACATATTTTGATTACATGTGATGTTTATCTTTTATGCTTCTTATTTTGCTTAGTTCGGCGGTAGCATTATAAGATGATCTCTCACTAAATTTCAAGATAAAAGTGTTCTCCCTGAGTATGCACCATTGCGAAAGTTCGTCGTGCCAAGACACCACGTGATGATCGGGTGTGATAAGCTCTACGTTCACCTACAACGGGTGCAAGCCAGTTTTGCACACGCAGAATACTCGGATTAAACTTGACGAGCCTAGCATATGCAGATATGGCCTCGGAACACTGGAGACCGAAAGGTCAAGCGTGAATCATATAGTAGATATGATCAACATAGTGATGTTCACCATTGAAAACTACTCCATCTCACGTGATGATCGGACATGGTTTAGTTGATTTGGATCACGCGATCACTTAGATGATTAGAGGGATGTCTATCTAAGTGGGAGTTCTTAAGTAATATGATTAATTGAACTTTAATTTATCATGAACTTAGTCGTGATAGTATTTTGCAAATAATGTTGTAGATCAATATCTCGCGTTGTTGCTTCCCTATGTTTTATATGTGTTCCTAGAGAAAACTAAATTGAAAAATGATAGTAGCAATGATGCGGACTGGGTCCGTGATCTGAGGTTTATCCTCATTGCTGCACAGAAGAATTATGTCCTTGATGCACCGCTAGGTGACAGACCTATTGCAGGAGCAGATGCAGACGTTATGAACATTTGGCTAGCTCAATATGATGACTACTTGATAGTTTAGTGCACCATGCTTACCGGCTTAGAATTGGGACTTCAAAGACGTTTTGAACGTCATGGACCATATGAGATGTTCCAGGAGTTGAAGTTAATATTTCAAGCAAATACCCGAGTTGAGAGGTATGAAGTCTCCAACAAGTTCTATAGCTAAAAGATGGAGGAGAATAGCTCAAGCAGTGAGCATGTGCTCAGATTGTCTGGGTACTACAATCGCTTGAATCAAGTGGGAGTTAATCTTCCAGATAAGATAGTGATTGATAGAGTTCTCTAGTCATCATCACCAAGTTACTGGAACTTCGTGATGAATTATAGTATGCAAGGGATGACAAAAATGATTCCCGAGCTCTTCGTGATGCTAGAATCAACAAAGGTAGAAATCAAGAAAGAGCATCAAGTGTTGATGATTGACAGGACCACTAGTTTCAAGAAAAGGGCAAAGGGAAAGAAAGGGAACTTCAAGTAGAATGGCAAGTAAGTTGTCACTCCCGTGAAGAAGCCCAAAGCCGGACCAAAGCCTGAAACTGAGTGCTTGTACTGCAAAGGAAATGGTCACTGGAAGTGGAAATGCCCTGAATATTTGGTAGATAAGAAGGATGGCAAAGTGAACAAGGGTATATTTGATATACAGGTTATTGATGTGTACCTTACTAGTGTTTATAGTAACCCCTGGGTATTTGATACTTGTTTGGTTGCTAAGATTAGTAACTCAAAACAGGAGTTACAGAATAAACAGAGACTAGTTGAGGGTGAAGTGATGATGTGTGTTGGAAGTGGTTCCAAGATTGATATGATCATCATCGCATACTCCCTATATTTTCGAGATTAGTGTTAAACCTAAATAAATGTTATTTGGCATTTGCGTTGAGCATTAATATGATTTGATCATGTTTATTGCAATACGATTATTCATTTAAAGTCAAAGAATAATTGTTGTTCTGTTTACATAAATAAAACCTTCGATGGTCATACACCCAATGAAAATAGTTTGTTGGATCTCGATCGTAGTGATACACATATTCATAATATTGATGCCAAAAGATGAAAAGTTGATAATGATAGTGCAACTTATTTGTGGCACTGCCATTTGGGTCATATCGGTGTAAAGCGCATGAAGAAACTCCATAAAGATGGATTTTTGGAATCACTTGGTTATGAATCATTTGATGCTTGCGAACCGTGCCTTTTGGGCAAGACGACTAAAACTCCGTTCTCCGGAACAATGGAACGTGTCGTGGAATTGTCACGTCAGATGTCCTAGTGAAAGGACTTAGTTGTGGAGCCATCACAACTAGGAAGCTTGAAGGGGTTAATCGGGACAAAGGACATGAGAGGTTTATACTAGTTCGGCCCCTTACGGTGAAGGTAAGGCATACGTCTAGTTGGGTTGGTATTGATTGATGTTTCGATGACCAGGGAGCGAGATATGCTTTGCTCGGCTCTCGATCAGTTGTTTCTTGCCCTAAGCCGCCGGCGGGTCGTCCCCTTATATACACGGGTGGACGCCCTGCGGCCTACAGAGTCCCGACCGGCTCATAGACAGTGTCCGGCTCGGTGACTAGTTAAATCTACCTTTTGTTACAAGTCATATCATCATGGCGGTTTACCACTATGGGCCTTAAGCCGCCACAGGCCTTAGACCCTTTATTGAACCGCCATCTTCATGCTTGGCCTTGGGGGCTTCTATCTGATGAGTCTTCTTTGCGTAACCCGGCCCCTCCTGGGCGGTTTACCCAAATAGTTATATCCCCAACATTAGGCCCTAGATTGATTTGAACCAGTTCATGTCAATCTTAAAATACCTTAAGAAATAAATTTTCAACCTTCTTCCTGCGCAAAGGGTTTTCATTAACCCGCCATGACATCATCTTTTGGCTCCGTGTTAACCCGCCGTGACGTCATCCTTACTTAAATTCATTCTTTATTCCACCGTATCCTCCAACGGATCTTTGCTTTTACTGACTGTTCCGAAAACCGAGGCGTCGGGGCCGCTGAATAATAATGTTTATCTCCTCGTTTCTCGCGCCGTCTCAGTCAGCCCTTCCTTATAAATAGGCACAACCTAGGTCTTTTCCATTCTCCCCCTTCGGTCGTCTTCTTCCTCTCACTGTTTCTCTGCCGCTCGAGCTCCGCCGCCGCCGTCGCCGCAGATCTCCTCGTCCTCGTCAACTCAGGCCGCTGCATCAACCTGATTTGACCAGAGAAACGTGAAGAACCTCTGCAGCAACCCTGCATCTGTGAGTTTCCTCTTTCTTGTTCCTCAGATCCGCATTAGGACCTTCGAGTTCCTTGGTGTTCTTCGCTGTTCGTCAGGAACCCCTCATAGATTTCATCACCACCGCCATTTCTTGATCTTGAAGATGATATAAAACTGACGCGGTAGCTATTTCGCACCCATTTCGACTGCAAGTAGATCCCTTTCTGTCGCACAGAGGCCTTGTTCGAGCCCTTGAGCTTCATCTGTGCCAGTCCTAGGTCTAGAAACTTTTCTTTTCAGAACAGCCATTTGATCCAAAATAATAGCGGCAACTTGTGAAACCTGTTTATTCCACCCTTAAATAAAAAACTACCTCTGTCGAATATGCTTAACCACGACTGTCCATGTGGCCAATTTAAGTAAATGATACTGATCTGTCAACCTTGCTTGCCTCTCTGGACTTAAGAAAATTTAACTGCTCTTGATACCCGTAGCGGCTTAAATATCATTGCATAGTTACCCATATATCATTAGGCCCCTTCTTAAGCTGCCATCTTGAATAGACTTAAAATATTTTCCTCCGGGTTAAATTTGAACCGGAACCTCTTATTTCGTCATAGGCTTCAATTTACGTCATGGCACCTAAGGCAACCAAGGCTCCTGTGACCTGTAATTGGGTCCCATCCACAGTCACAAGAAGTAAATTGTCTGAATTTGTGAAGTCTGGCCATCTGCCCAAGAAGGAGGTCATGTCTTATCGTGCCCCTGACCCGTCCGAGGAGAAACCTCAACCTAAAGAAGGGGAGGTGATAGTTTTTACGGATCACATGAGCCGGGGATTTGCACCACCCGGTTCAAAATTCTTCAGGGATGTTTTGCATTTCTTTGATCTTAGACCTCAAGACATCGGGCCCAATTCCGTGTCAAATATTTGCAACTTCCAAGTCTTCTGCGAGGTGTACCTGGGAGAACAGCCCAATCTGCTTTTGTTCAAAGAGCTTTTCTACTTAAACCCGCAGAATGAACGTGCTAACAGTCCCAGTCTTGAACTTGGTGGAATTTCGATTTAGCGGCGAAGAGACTGCCTTTTTCCTTATGCTGAACTGCCGAGTCATCCAAAAGATTGGAATAAGACGTGGTTCTATTGTCAGGACACTTCTCCGGCTGACGAAAACCCTCTGCCTGGCTTCCGCGCTCTGCGCCTTGAGTCCAACCACCCGCTGGCGGATAAACTTTCTGCTGTTGAACATCTGCCACTTGCTCCCACCATTAGAAAAATCAAAGCTCTTTTGGGAAACGGCTTTGATGGCATCGACCTGGTCTGAGTCTGGGTCACTTGGCGAGTGCTTCTGTTAAGCCGCCGCCCCAGCTTAATGTGCACTTACTCAGGCGAGAAGGATGACCCACTGCGTCATAGTCCCGAGGACTTGCCAGATGATGTGGTGGAGGCTATGACTCAAATGTTGCTGAAGGAGGGCACAGTGACTAGTAACGCCTTTGGCTTACTTCCTTTCTGCAAGAAGAACCCGGCCCCCACAGTGAGTCATCAATCCTCAATGAATACTCTTTTAGTGTATTACACCTTACTTTTACTCATAACCCCTTTATCTTTTTCACAGGCCGATGACAACTTCTGGAAGGTCAAGTATAACCATGAGGCTGCCAAACAAGCCAGAGCGGCTAAGAGAACCGAAAGAAAAGCCGCCAAAACGGGAACTTCAAGGAAGAAGAAGCCAAGCGCTTCAGATTTACTCAAATTGGACGACACTTCTGAGGATGATGATGAGGTAATCCTTAACTTTCCCGACTCTTTTGTCATTACTTTATTGACATTCTATCTTTTGAGGAGGATACGGGGAACAGTCAAGCGGTTGTCGAAGAGGTAACTATAATCTCCTCCGACTCATAGCCTTTGCCAAAGCAAAAAATCCGAAGGGTGACCTAAAAAGTAAGATTTTCACATCCTCTAGCTTATCAAGATCCTCAATTTCTTTTGAAGCAACAACAGCTTGAAAGCCGGAGGCAGACCCGGACCAGCAAGGATGTAGAGCTCTCCTCCGGCTTACCTGACATAACCAGGAAGCGTCAGACTGAGGTTACCTCTGATTTACGCTCTATTTTACCTTTGGCGGGTTTAATTCGCCAACCTCTTAATTCATCTGACTCCAATTATTAGGATACCTCTCCTTCCTCCGGCGAGTCTATGCAATCGAACATGCCGGCTTTCAAAACTGCCCCCGGGTAATGTAACTTTGTTTACCTTACGCTTTACCTTACTCATGCTTTTGTATTCATCCTTCTGCCTTTGTTGACAGCATGCAAGTGAAGCCCAGTAAGTGGGCAAAGAAGAGTAAGCCGTCCCAAAACCCGGTCGTGACTGAACCGGCGCTTGACACGTCTGCTCTTGACAGTTCCACCCATCAGCCGCCGCCTGAACCAGCCTCTGACATTCCAGCACCAACCTCTGATCAACTCGCCGAAGATACGCTCAACAGCTCTGATAACCCAGAAGCTCCTAGCCTGGTCAAGACAAATGACCCGGAAGTTGAGATTCTGAGGACTCAGTTTGTTGAGCCAGGGCGGCCCACTATCCTTGCCAAATGCTCTGCTAAGGAGGAACTTATAGAACGCCGAAAGGCCAAGCTGGACATTACTGATTATACTCACTTAAGCATTGGAGATATAGTCTCTAGCTATCTTAATCAAGTGCATAGCAGCTGTGACCTGGAAATTGACATGGTGAAGCAAATAGAGCAAAAATCTGAGGTATACCTTATGCCCCTTTTCTGAAGCATACTTACTGTATCAGCCCCCATGTCTATTGCTTATTAATAAATATGCTGTAAACTTAGAAAACTTCTTACCACTGTTTTGTCCTATTTAGAGAGAAGATATTTAACCCGGTTGTAACATGATACCTTGAACTTGCGATACACATTAGCCCCCAAGCGTCAAGTATCTTTGCTTGCAAAGTGATGGGACTTAATTTGCATGAACAAACATTGTAGGTTAAAATTCTTCAGCATACATTAGCCCCCAAGTGTCAAGTATCTTTGCTTGCAAAGTGCTTGGGACTTTAATATTATCTTACCATGATTCTGATTATAACCCGGCATCATTGCAGGCCACCATAAGCCAATTTGAGTTGGAGGTCGCTGACCTAAAGAGCCGTCTGACAGCTCAAGAACTTGAAATTCAAAAGGCCAACTCCAAATTTGAATTCAGTGTCTCTGAACAAGAGAAGCTGAAGAATAATTTTGAGGCGGAGAAGAAAATCTGGGCTGATGAAAAAACTTCACTGGTGACCCGGGCCGAGACAATAGAGGCATCACTTGCAGAAGCAACAGCCGAACTGTCCGGCTTAAAGCGCCAGATATCTCAAATGGTCTCCGCCATCTTCGGTAAGTTACTATATATAACCTCAAATATTGTAATCCTTCCTTTGATGACTATTTTAATCGTTACCCCCAGCTCACCTTATGTTCATGAACGCAGGCCCCAGGAGCACAAACCTCAACCAGAACATGCTGATCAAACTGAAAGCGGTTTACACTCTAGTGGAGCAGCTGTACACCGGGTCACAACGTGCTTTGGCCGTTGTAGCTTTATCAAATAACACTCCCCACCTCCTGCAAGACGTGCTAAAGTGTCTTGCTATACTGCCTCAACGGGTCCAAGATCTAAGGCGGGCGTCCTCAAGAGCCGGGGCCATAGCCGCGTTGAGCCGGGCAAAAGCATGGATTCCGGAACTAGACCCGGCCGACCTCGCTCTTGGATACCCAAGTCTGAAATAGGATGGGACCGTATTTGATGATCAGGATTTCATCAACTATGTCAAAGACATACGCCCTGTGGCTACCCTCATTGGGAACGATACTGACCTTACCAAGTATCAGTCGGGCTATGATAGTGAGAACCGGAGAATTCCAACACCTCCCTATGATCAAGTCAGCCTGATCCCTCCAACTCGTAAGCATACCTTTGCCCCTGAAGTGGACCCAGCCGGTTTAATAGATGCTGAAGCTGAGTTTCAAGCCATGAGTGGCACTGACTGGGCCTTGTCAACCTTCCAGGACAAGGCAACCGACGGAGAGGCAGAGAAGGATAACCCGAAATCTTCAAGCCCACCAAAGGAGTGAACCTCCAGGGGTTTATGACTTTGCCAAAAAACAATGCTTTGTTTATTCAGACTCGGGGAGTCTTGTAATAGGGTAGAAAAACCTCTCAATTTTTGTCATGCCTTCGCGCATGTTTATGGCGCTTAAAACTTTCGTAAGCCGCCATCACTATATATCTCCAGCTTATGTTGATCGTTTATTTCCTTGATGTTAAATTTGCTTGCCTTATCCTGCATATAAAACAAGAAAAATTCCCTTGGCGGTTTATCGCATCGGGGGTCACATAAGGTATTGACAACCCAGAGGGCGAACCCCAAACATCATATACATGCTGGTTTATGATTATATTTATTAAACATAATCACAATAGCATACCTATGATACCTTTGGTAATCTCGCCTGCTTATATGACCTTCATCATGCGGGAAAATTCAACTCCTGAAAGTTGGAACATATAATGTTCACCTAGTACTTAACAACCTGGGGTGATCAATATTAAGCCAAAAGAACAAAAAACCTTCTCATAGTGCTTTCAAAAAGGTCCCAAGGTAGTCAAATAATTATGTTTATGAAATATAATGGATAATAAACAATATTCAGAGGCTTCTGATTCGAATACGATCAGTAAACCGTTCCAAAGGGGTTAAGCTAAGATTCGGATACGATCATATAGCACCCAGTGGCTTTGGCGATGCCGATCAAGTGGGTATCGACAGCTATGTTCTCTTTGGTTCGAATACGACCTATGTTTGAACAGGAAGCCCCCAAGTGACCATAAGAGTTGTTTAATGACGCTGATTCGAATACAATCCACGTCAGACCCAAAGGGTTAAGCTATGATTCAAATATGATCAAGAAGCCCCCAAGTGGGTTTGGTAGTGTGCCGATCAAAGTGGGTATCGACAGCTATGTTCTCTTTGGTTCGAATACGACCTATGTTTGAACAAGAAGCCCCCAAGTGATCATGGCTAGATTCAGATATGATCATAAGACAGACCAAAGGGAAAGCCGGATTCAGATATGATCCGCTCCCTGTTGGTTGTTTTGACCACCTGATAAAGAAGACATATACACCTTTAAGGATAAAAAGGATAGAGGTCCTGCTTTATTGCTTTATATAATATATACATCGTCAAAATATATACATCTTGAGAGCCGGTGGCTCAAGTATAGTAAGGCCGAAGATGGGCGATATTCCACGGCCGGCGGGTCTCCTCGTCCGACTTACGTGAGTCTTTGTGCTCTCGAACATCGATAAGGTAGTATGACCCGTTGTTCAGATTCTTGCTGACCACAAAGGGTCCTTCCCAAGGAGGGGATAGCTTGTGCATATCAGACTGATCCTGGATGAGCCGGAGCACTAAGTCGCCTTCCTGAAAGGTTCTGCTTCTAACCCGGCGGCTGTGATAGCGGCGTAGGTCTTACTGGTAAATCGCTGAGCGGGCTATTGCTAAGTCTAGCTCCTCATCCAACAAGTCAAGAGCATCCTGACGAGCTTTTTCGTTATCAGCTCCAACGTAAGCCACCACGCGGGGTGAGTCGTGCCGGATGTCACTTGGCAGGACTACCTCTGCTCCATACACCATGAAGAAAGGTGTGTAACCTGTAGATCTGTTAGTCATAGTGTTGATACTCCACAATACAGAGGGTAACTCCTCCACCCAACAACCCGGAGTCCGCTGCAAGGGGACAAAGAGCCGGGCCTTGATACCCTTCAGGATATCTTGATTAGCTCTTTCTGCTTGACCATTGGATTGAGGATGAGCAACAGCCGAAACATCAAGCCGGATATGTTCTCGTTGACAGAACTCTTCCGTGGCACCCTTCAAAAGGTTAGTGCCATTATCAGTTATAGTGCTGTGTGGAAAACCAAAACGAAAGATCACCTTTTTCATGAACTGAACTGCCGTGGCCGCATCACACTTACTGACTGGCTCTGCCTCAACCCACTTTGTAAACTTATCCACTGCCACCAGGAGGTGTGTCTTTTTATCCTTAGACCTCTTGAAAGGTCCAACCATGTCAAGTCCCCAGACTGCAAACGGCCAAGTGATTGGAATCATCCTCAACTCTTGAGCCGGCACATGAGCTCGCCGTGAGAATTTTTGACACCCGTCACATTCGCTGACTAGATCCTCCGCATCAGCATGAGCCGTCAGCCAATAGAAACCATGAAGGAAAGCCTTGGCCACAAGAGATTTTAACCTAGCATGATGACCACAATCTCCTTCATGGATCTCACGAAGTATCTCTTGGCCCTCCGCAGGTGACACACAGTGTTGAAATGCCCCAGTGACACTTTGGTGATGTAACTCGCCATGAACGATTGTCATAGATTTGGACCACCTGACGATTTGTCTTGCCAAGGTCTCGTCCTGAGGCAACTCTCCCCGGGTCATATAGGCCAAATATGGCACTGTCCAATCCGGAATGACGTGAAGAGCCGCCACCAGTTGTGCCTCTGGGTCTGGCACTGCTAGTTCTTCCTCTGTAGGTACCTTCACAGAAGGATTATGCAAAACATCGAGGAAGGTGTTAGGCGGCACCGGCTTATGTTGTGATCCCAACCGGCTTAAAGCATCCGCCGCCTCATTCTTCCTTCGATCAATGTGCTCCACTTGATAACCTTTGAAGTGCCCAGTCACAGCATCTACTTCACGACGATAAGCCGCCATAAGGGGATCCTTGGAGTCCCACTTTCCTGACACCTGTTGGGCCACGAGATCTGAATCGCCCAAGCACCTTACCCGGCTCAAGTTCATCTCTTTGGCCATCCGGAGACCATGGAGTAAGGCCTCGTACTCAGCTGCATTGTTAGTACAAGGAAACATAAGCCAGAGCACATAACAAATTTGTCACCTCGAGGGGAAGTTAAAACAACTCCAACCCCCGAGCCTTCTAACTGCCTGGACCCATCAAAGTGAATAGTCCAATATGTGTTATCCGGCTTCTCCTCAGGTGCCTGCAACTCTGTCCAATCATTGATAAAATCCACCAAGGCTTGAGACTTAATAGCAGTACATGGCATATATTTTAAACCATGAGGCCCAAGCTCAATAGCCCACTTGGAGACTCGTCGCGTGGCCTCCCTATTCTGGATGATGTCTCCCAAGGGGGCAGAACTTACCATAGTTATAGGATGACTTTGAAAGTACTGCTTCAACTTCCGGTTCGCCATAAACACTCCGTATACAAGTTTCTGCCAATGTGGATACATTTGTTTAGACTCAATGAGCACCTCACTGATGTAGTAAACCAGCCGTTGAACCGAATGCTCCTTGCCTGCCTCCTTACGCTCCACCACGATGGCAACACTGATAGCTCGTGAATTAGCAGCTACATATAATAGCAACGACTCTTTATCAATGGGAGCCGCAAGGACCGGTGGCTTTTAACTGTCTTTTTAAATCTTCAAAGGCAGCATCAGCAGCATCACTCCAGACAAAAGTGTCCATTTTCTTCATCATCTGATACAGCAGTAGGGCCTTCTCACCTAACCGGCTTATGAACCGGCTTAAAGCAGCAACATGACCCGCCAGTCGCTGAACATCATTGATGCAGGCCGGTTTAGCCAGAGAGGTAATCGCCTTGATCTTCTCCGGATTAGCTTCAATGCCTCTGCTTGAGACCAGAAAACCCAAGAGCTTGCCTGCAGGTGCAACAAATACACACTTGGCCGGGTTAAGCATCATCTTATAAACCCGAAGATTATCAAAGGTCTCTTTCACGTTAGATATCAAGGTTTCCTTCTCTCTGGATATCACCATGATGTCATCCACGTATGCATGAACATTGCGCCCAATTTGATCGTGTAGACAGTTCTACACACATCGCTGATAAGTCGCTTGAGCACTCTTGAGCCCAAACGGCATAGATACATAACAGAAGGCTCCAAACGGAGTGATGAAAGCCGTCTTCTCCTGGTCCTTAACTGCCATTTTGATCTGATGATAACCAGAGTAAGCATCCAAAAAACTCAAACTTTCACAACCCGCCGTAGCATCAATGATTTGATCAATACGGGGGAGAGCAAAGGGATCAGCCGGACAAGCCTTGTTTAGGTCCGTGTAATCCACACACATCCGCCAGGTGCCGTTCTTCTTAAGCACAAGCACCAGGTTAGCCAACCACTCTAGGTGAAAAACTTCAACAATGAACCCGACCGCTAAGAGCCGGGCGACTTCCTCTCCAATAGCTTTCCACCACTCTTCGTTGAACCGTCGAAGAAACTGCCTGACCAGCTTATACTTCGGATCAATATTGAGAGTGTGCTAAGTGAGTTCCCTCGGTACACCCGGCATGTCAGAAGGTTTCCATGCAAAGATGTCCCGGTTCTCACGGATGAACTCGATGAGCGCGCTTTACTATTTAGGATCCAAATTGGTACTGATGCTGAATGGCTTAGAAGAGTCGGCTGGAGCAAAGTCAACAAGCTTCGTCTCAGCGGGCGATTTAAACTTCAACGCCGGGTCATGCTCTCTAGTTGGCTTCTTCAGGGAGGTCATATCCGCTGGGTCAACATTATCTTGATAAAATTTTAGCTCTTCCGCTGCACAAGCAGACTCAACATAAGCTGCGTCGCCTTCTTCACACTCCAAGGCTACGTTTCGACTTCCATGCATAGTGATGGTGCCCTTGTGACCCGGCATCTTGAGCTGCAAATAAACATAACACGGCTGTGCCATGAACTTAGCATAAGCCGCCCGCCCAAATAGAGCATGATACAGACTCCTGATTTTGACCACTTCGAACGTCAATTTCTCAGCCCTGGAGTCATACTCATCTCCAAAGGCTACTTCCAGTTCAATCTTGCCAACTGGGTAAGCCAACTTACGAGGAACCACTCCAAAAAAACAGTGTTGGATGTCCTCAAATTCTTATCAGTTAACCCCATGCATCGAAAGGTCTCATAATAGAGGATATTGATGCTGCTACCCCCGTCCATGAGTACCTTAGTGAATTTATATCCACCAACCTGCGGTGCTACCACCAAGGCTAACTGACCCGGATTATCAACCCATGGAGGGTGATCTTCTCTGCTCCATACAATGGGCTGTTCTGACCACCTCAGATAACGAGGAACCGCCGGCTCAACAGAATTCACGGCCCTCTTATGAACCTTCTGATCACGTTTGCATAAGCTAGTGGTGAACACGTGATACTGCCCTCTATTCAACTGCTTTGGGTGGCTTTGGTAACCCAACTGCTGCTGCTGTTGTTCCCCTTGACCAGACTGTTGTTGATTATAGCTGCCTTGATGTCCCTGAAAGCCGGAATTTGAACCGCCGCCCGGGCCATGAAAACCGCCAGCTCCTGAACCACCGCTGGACCCAGGATTGTCACCAAACGTGTTGGAATTCTTAAAAGCCTTCATGATCGTGCAATCTTTAAATAAGTGGGTGGCGGGTCATTCCAGGGTGCCGTGTCGCGGGCAAGGCTCATTGAGTAGCTGCTCAAGAGATGGGCCTGACCTGCCAGATCGAGGGGGCGGTTTGCCCTTACGTCTCTGATTGTTACCCTGTGCATTGGCGTTGGCTACAAACTCCGGGTTACCCTCCGCCTTACGCTTATTGCCTCCCTGATTCATTGGGTTATGTTGCTGACCCTTTCCATTGCCGTTCTTCTTTCCCTTCCCTGTCCTTTCCTCATCAGACGCGGGATCCTTGGTACTATCAGAATCGGCGTATTTGACTAAAGCCGCCATCAGCTTACCCATATTGTTGCAATCACGCTTAAGGCACCCCAGTTTCTGCCTCAGCGGCTCAAAGCGGCAATTCTTCTCCAACATGAGGACTGCAGAGCCGGCATCCATCTTGTCTGATGAATGTATTATCTCCTTGACCCGGCGTACCCAATGAGTCATGGATTCATCCTCCTCTTGCTTACAATTTGTCAAGTCCACAATTGACATAGATTGCTTACAAGTGTCTTTGAAGTTCTGGATGAAACAGGCCTTTAACTCTGCCCATGAACCAATGGAATTGGGTGGCAAACCCTTTAACCAAGACCGGGCCATTCCATCTAACATCATGGTGAAGTACTTAGCCATTGCCGCGTCGCTGACCTCCAACAGCTCCATGGCCATCTCATAACTTTCAATCCACGCTCCAGGCTGTAAGTCGGCTGTGTAATTCGGCACCTTTCGAGGTCCCTTGAAGTCCTTGGGTAGGCGCACATTACACAGAGCCGGTACCAAACAAGGAACACTGCTGGTTCTAGTAGCCACTCCCGTCTCAACGGAAGTCGTCGGAAACTCTGGGAAATCTTGATGAGCTGTCTGTTGAGCCGCTAGCTGAGCCGCCCGCTCGTTCTCCTGACGTATTTGGTCTTGCACCGGATTATAGCCACCGGGCTGGTTACGACGCTGGGCGTTGCTTGACAAAGCTTCTGACTCCATGTGCCTGCTGTAACTTAGACTCCGGTTTTGACGAGGCAGTGCTAACCAAGGCGGAGGAGTTGAATGAATCCTGTCCCGGCTATAAGAATAAGTCTCTTGCTGAGCCAGGGCCGTCTGGAGAAGTTCTCTGACCCTCCGGGTCTCCACCGCTATCGGGTCATCACCGTCCATTGGGAGAGCCGCCAAGCACGCCGATGTTGCGATTAAGTTCTCCATGGGGTTGGGAAAGTGACCCGGCGGTATCGGCACATAACGGGACGGTGCCATACTCCCATGAGGAGGTGCCATCTCCCGAGGCTGAGCCGGTCCTCCTGTTCCGGCTGTCATAAACTGATTTGCATCTGGCGGGTTACTTGGGCCGGCTCCAGGTGTAGCAAAAAGATTCCGAGGATCATAAACCGGAGGTAAACGGGACTGGGTTTTCTGATGTCTCCTCCTCATTACTTCGTTAGACACATTTAGGCTCATTGTGAGCTGGTAGGCTTCTGACTGTAACCGCCGTGCCCGCGCATCCAAAGCCGCCCGTTCTGTGGCTAATCTGGTGTCCTCAGCTGCCAAGGCCTCCTTGGCCCGAGCTATCTCCTCGCGCACCCGTGCCACCTCCGCGTCATGCTCATCTTTATTTGCAGGAATAACTATGGTGGTTAACAAGGCCGTAAGCTTATCCATGAGATCTATCAGCACCTGAGCCGGCGGGTGCGCAAGGCCTCCTGCCCCGGCTGCTCCTGTCCCGGACGTTATTGCTGTAGCGGCTGTAGAGTTTTGGCCGGGTTGAGTCCCAGCCATGAAGACTCCTGCCCATCTTGGCGGCTCATAGAGGTCCGGAATACTGGTGCCATCGGAACAGCCCCTGAGCACGCCGTCTTGCACTTGGTACAGTGAATCCGTTGAACCGGCGGACGAATCACCGTCAGAGAAGACGGCCGTCTCACTGATACGTCCATTTTGCATCATGCTTTTATATCAATATTTATTGCATTATGGGCTGTTATTTCACGTTATGTCACAATACTTATGGCTATTCTCTCTTATTTTACAGGGTTTACATGAAGAGGGAGAATGCCGGCAGCTGGAATTCTGGGCTGGAAAAGGAGCAAATATTGAAGGCCTATTCTGCGCAACTCCAAAAGTCCTGAAACTCCACGGAATACCTTAAAATAAATAAAGAAAAATCGTCGCCAAAGATGAAGGCCAAGGGGCCCACACCCTGCTCACGAGGGTGAAGGGCGCCCCCCTGGGCGCGCCCCCTACCTCGTGGGCCCCCTGGTGGCTCTCCGATGCCCATCTTCTCCTATATGAAGTCTTTCGATGAGAAAAAAAATAGGAGGCAACCTTTCGGGACAAGACTCCGCCGCCACGAGGCGGAACCTTGGCGGAACCAATCTAGGGCCCCGGCAGAGCTGTTCTGCCGGGGACACTTCCCTCCGGGAGGGGAAAATCATCACCATCGTCATCACCAACGCTCCTCTCATCGGGAGAGGGCAATCTCCATCAACATCTTCACCAGCACCATCTCATCTCCAAACCCTAGTTCATCTCTTGTATCCAATTCTTGTCTCCAAGTCCGGGATTGGTGCTAGTAGGTTGCTAGTAGTGTTGATTACTCCTTGTAGTTGATGCTAGTTGGTTTATTTGGTGGAAGATCACATGTTCAGATCCTTTATGCACATTATTACCCCTCTGATTATGAACATGAATATGCTTTGTGAGTAGATACATTTGTTCCTGAGGACAAGGGAGAAATCTTGCTATTAGTAGTCATGTGAATTTGGTATTCGTTCGATATTTTGATAAGATGTATGTTGTCTAACCTCTAGTGGTGTTATGTGAACGTTGACTACATAACACTTCACCATTATTTGGGCCTAGAGGAAGGCATTGGGAAGTAATAAGTAGATGATGGGTTGCTAGAGTGACAGAAGCTTAAACCCTAGTTTATGCGTTGCTTCGTAAGGGGCTGATTTGGATCCATATGTTTCATGCTATGGTTAGGTTTACCTTAATACTTTTGTTGTAGTTGCAGATGCTTGCAATAGAGGTTAATCATAAGTGGGATGCTTGTCCAAGTAAGGGCAGTACCCAAGCACCGGTCCATCCACATATCAAATTATCAAAGTACCGAACGCGAATCATATGAGCGTGATGAAAACTAGCTTGACGATATTCCCATGTGTCCTCGGGAGCGCTTTTCCTATTATTAGAGTTTGTCCAGGCTTGTCCTTTGCTACAAAAAGGATTGGGCCACCTTGCTGCACTTTATTTACTTTTGTTACTTGTTGCTCGTTACAATTTATCTTATCACAAAACTATCTGTTACCACTTATTTCAGTACTTGCAGAGAATACCTTGCTGAAAACCGCTTACCATTTCCTTCTGCTCCTCGTTGGGTTCGACACTCTTACTTATCGAAAGGACTACGATAGATCCCCTATACTTGTGGGTCATCACTCACCACCATCTTCAGATCCTTCAGAAAGTTCCTCTCCGTGGATGCAGCCCACGAAGGCACGCTTCATGACGGGTTGAACTCGGGCCTTTCTCGGACGCTGAGCCGTCTCGACGAGGTCGGTGCAGTTGTCCGGCTCAGGGAGTGGCTCACCAATCCGGCCGATGAAGACGTGGATTCCGCCGTAGGGGACCCGGTACCCGTACTCAATTGAGCCGGCGTCGGGGCCCCAGCCTTCGTCGTGGATGTAGATCTTGCCGCGATGACTCTTGGTCATCCAGCCCACTACGTATCCCTTGAGCCCTTTGAGGTTGCCCTTCATGAACTCAAATCCACTATGCGCTGGCCCCACGGTGGGCGCCAACTGTCGTGGAATTGTCATGTCAGATGTCCTAGTGAAAGGACTTAGTTGTGGAGCCATCGCAACTAGGAAGCCTGAAGGGGTTAATCGGGACAAAGGACATGAGAGGTTTATACTAGTTTGTCCCCTTACGGTGAAGGTAAGGCCTACGTCTAGTTGGGTTGGTATTGATTGATGTTTCGATGACCAGGGAGCGAGATACGCTTTGCCCGGCTCTCGATCAGTTGTTTCTTGCCCTAAGTCGCCGGCGGGTCGTCCCCTTATATACACGGGTGGACGCCCTACGGCCTACAGAGTCCCGGCCGGCTCATAGACAGTGTCCGGCTCGGTGACTAGTTAAATCTACCTTATGTTACAAGTCATATCATCATGGCGGTTTACCACTATGGGCCTTAAGCCGCCTGTGGGACTTAGACCCTTTATTGAACCGCCATCTTCATGCTTGGCCTTGGGGGTTTCTATCTGATGAGTCTTCTTTGCGTAACCCGGCCCCTCCTGGGTGGTTTACACAAATAGTTATATCCCCAACAGAACGAGCTACTGACTTGTTGGAAATAATACATACCGATGTATGCAGTTCAATGAGTGTTGATACTCGTAGCGGGTATCGTTATTTTCTGACCTTCACAGATGATTTGAGCAGATATGAGTATATCTACTTAATGAAGCACAAGTCTGAAATATTTGAAAAGTTCAAAGAATTTCAGAATGAAGTGGAGAATCATCGTAACAAGAAAATAAAAGTTTCTACAATCTGACCGTAGAGGAAAATATTTGAGTTACAAGTTTGGCCTTCATATAAAACAATGTGGTATAGTTTCACAGCTCAAGCCACATGGAACACCACAGCGTAATGGTGTGTCCGAACGTCGTAACCGCACTTTATTGGATATGGTGCGATCTATGATGTATCTTACCGACTTATCACTATCGTTTTGGGGTTATGCATTAGAGACAGCTGCATTCACTTTAAATAGGGCACCATCAAAATCCGTTGAGACGACGCCTTATGAATATGGTTTGGCAAGAAACCAAAGTTGCCGTTTCTTAAATTTCGGGGCTACGATGCTTATGTGAAAAAGTTTCAACCTGATAAGCTCGAACCCAAATCGGAGAAGTGCGTCTTCATAAAATACCCAAAGGAAACTATTGGGTACACCTTCTATCACAGATCCGAAGGCAAAATATTCGTTTCTAAGATGGATCCTTTCTAGAGAAGGAGTTTCTCTCGAAAGAAGTGAGTGGGAGGAAAGTAGAACTTGATGAGGTAACTGTACCTGCTCCCTTATTGGAAAGTAGTTCATCACAGAAACCGGTTCGTGTGACACCTACACCAATTAGTGAGGAAGCTAATGATATTGATCATGAAACTTCAGATCATGTTACTACCAAACCTCGTAGGTCAA
The DNA here is from genome assembly GCA_963921465.1 of Triticum timopheevii. Classification (NCBI taxonomy): domain Eukaryota; kingdom Viridiplantae; phylum Streptophyta; class Magnoliopsida; order Poales; family Poaceae; genus Triticum; species Triticum timopheevii. Next base: position 357,029,814 of record OY997264.1, read on the forward strand.
CCAGAGTAAGATCCGCACCAGAGTGGTACGGTAATCCTATTCTAGAGGTCATGTTACTTGATCATGGCGAACCTACGAACTATGAGGAAGCGATGATGAGCCCAGATTCCACGAAATGACTTAAAGCTATGAAATCTGAGATAGGATCCATGTATGAGAACAAAGTGTGGACTTTTGTTGACTTGCCCGATGATCGACAATGCATAGAAAATAAATGGATCTTCAAGAGGAAGATGGACGCTGATTGTTGTGTTACTATCTACAAAGCTCGAATTGTCGAAAAAGGTTTTCCACAAGTTCAAGGTGTTGAATACAATGAGATTTTCTCACTCGTATCGATGCTTAAAAGGCTGTCCAAATCATGTTAGCAATTGCCGCATTTTATGAAATTTGGAAAATTGATGTTAAAACTACATTCCTTAATGGATTTCTTAAAGAAGAGTTGTATATGATGCAAGCAGAAGGTTTTGTCAATCCGAAAGGTGCTAACAAAGTGTGCAAGCTCCAGTGATCCATCTACGGACTGGTGCAAGCATCTCGGAGTTGGAATATACACTTTGATGAGTTGATCAAAGCATATAGTTTTATACAGACTTGCGATGAAGCCTGTATTTACAGGAAAGTGAATGGGAGCACTACAGCCTTTCTGATAAGTATATGTGAATGACATATTGTTGATCAGAAATAATGTAGAATTTTCTTGAAAGCATAAAGGAGTGTTTGAAAGGAGTTCTTCAAAAGAAAGACCTCAGTAAAGCTACTTACATATTGAGCATCAAGATCTATTGAGATAGATCAAGACGCTTGATAAGATTTTCACTGAGTACATACCTTGACAAGATTTTGAAGTAGTTCAAAATGGAACAGTCAAAGAAAGAGTTCTTGCCTGTGTTGCAAAGGTGTGAATTTGAGTAAGACTCAAATCCGGACCATGGCAGAAAATAGAAAGAGAATGAAAGTCATTCCCTATGCCTCAGTCATAGGTTCTATAAAGTATGCAATGCTGTGTACCAGACCTATTGTATACCTTGCTCTGATTTTGGCAAGGGAGTACAATTTTGATCTAGGAGTAGATCACTGGACAACGGTCAAGAATATCCTTAGTGAGGACTAAGGAGATGTTTCTCGATTATGGAGGTGATAAAGGAGTTCATCGTAAAGAGTTACATTGATGCAAGCTTTTACACTAATCCAAATGACTCTAAGTCTCAATCTGGATACATATTGAAAGTGGGAGCAATTAGCTAGAGTAGCTCCGTGCAGAGCATTGTAGACATATACATACGACTCTAAATATGACAGACCCGTTGACTTAAATTCTCTCATGAGCAAAACATGATTACACCTTAGTACTCTTTGGGTGTTAATCACATATCGATGTGAACTAGATTATTGACTCTAGTAAACCCTTTGGGTGTTGGTCACATGACAATGTGAACTATGGGTGTTAATCACATGCAGATGTGGATACTAGTGTTAAATCACATGGTGATGTGAACTAGATTATTGAATCTAGTGCAAGTGGGAGACTGAAGGAAATATGCCCTAGAGGCAATAATAAAGTTATTATTTATTTCCTTATTTCATGATAAATGTTTATTATTCATGCTAGAATTGTATTAGCCGGAAACATAATACATGTGTGAATACACAAACAAACATAGTGTCACTAGTATGCCTCTACTTGACTAGCTCGTTGAATCAAAGATGGTTAAGTTTCCTAGCCATAGACATGAGTTGTCATTTGATTAACGGGATCACATCATTAGATAATGATGTGATTGACTTGATTCATTCTGTTAGCTTAGCACTTGATCGTTTAGCATGTTGCTATTGCTTTCTTCATGACTTATACATGTTCCTATGACTATGAGATTATGCAACTCCCATTTACCGGAGGAACACTTTGTGTGCTACCAAACGTCACAACGTAACCGGGTGATTATAAAGGTGCTCTACAGGTGTCTCCGAAGGTACTTGTTGAGTTAGCGTATTTTGAGATTAGGATTTGTAACTCCAATTGTCGGAGAGGTATCTTTGGGCCCTCTCAGTAATGCACATCACCATAAGCCTTGCAAGCAATGTGACTAATGAGTTAGTTGTGGGATGATGTATTACAGAATGAGTAAATAGACTTGCCGGTAACGAGATTGAGCTAGGTATTGAGATACCAACGATCGAATCTCGGACAAGTAACATACCGACGACAAAGGGAACAACGTATGTTGTTATGCGGTTTGACCAATAAAGATCTTTGTAGAATATGTGGGAGCCAATATGAGCATCCAGGTTCCGGTATTGGTTATTCACCAGAGACGTGTCTCGGTCATGTCTACATAGTTCTCGAACCCGTAGGGTCCGCACGCTTAACGTTCGGTGACGATTTATATTATGAGTTATGTGTTTTGATGTACCGAAGGTAGTTCGGAGTCCCGGATGAGATCGGGGATATGACGAGGAGTCTCGAAATGGTTGAGACGTAAAGATCGATATATTGGATGACTATATTCGGACATCGGAAAGGTTCCGAGTGATTCGGGTATTTATCGGAGTACCGGAGAGTTACGGGAATTCGCCGGGGAGTATATGGGCCTTATTGGGCTTTAAGGGAGAGAGAGAGAGAGGAAGGCCGCGCCCCCCAAGGCCTAGTCCGAATTGGACTAGGGGGAGGGGTGGCGCCCCCTCCTTCCTTCTCTTCTCTCTTCCCTTTCCTTGACTCCTACTCCTGCTACATGGAAGGGGGGGGGGGGGGAATCCTACTCCCGGTGGCAGTAGGACTGGGGGGGAATCCTACTCCCGGTGGCAGTAGGACTCCCCTTGGCGCGCCCTCCTTGGCCGGCCGCCTCTCCCCCCTCCTCCACTCCTTTATATACGAGGGCAGGGGGGCACCTCTACACACAAGTTGATCTGTTGATCTCTCCCAACCGTGTGCGGTGCCCCCCTTCACCATATTCCACCTCGGTCATATCGTAGCGGTGCTTAGGCAAAGCCTTGTGTTGATAGCAACATCATCACCGTCATCACGCCATTGTGCTGAAGGAACTCTCTCGTGAAGCTCTGCTGGATCGAAGTTCGCGGGACGTCATCGAGCTGAACGTGTGCTGAACTCGGAGGTGCCGTACGTTCGATACTTGGATCGGTCGGATCGTGAAGACGTACGACTACATCAACCGCGTTGTGCTAACGCTTCCGCTTTCGGTCTACGAGGGTACGTGGACAACACTCTCCCCTCTCGTTGCTATGCATCACCAAGATCTTGCGTGTGCATAGGAATTTTTTTGAAATTACTACGTTCCCCAACAGGAGTTGGTTGACACAAGTGCAAGACCGGAGCACCTTCATCTTGAGTATATTTGGAGTCGGAGTGATAACTTCTCTTGGATCGGTGGTCGGAGTCAGAACCGGATACCCATTCACCAATATGAGCTTGATGTCTTCGTTTTGTGTAGCTCTTTGATGACTTGTCCTTCCTTTCTGAATCCTTGCTTCTGCGAGAGGTTCTTTTAATAAAAGTTCATAATGATCATCTCTACTCCTTCTCTCTCTTGGAGGTGATTCTTCTCTTCTACTTCTTCTTTTAGGTGAGTATTCTCTTCTTTTGTAGGGAGCCGTACACTCATTGGGTTAGTGTTCGGGTCTTCCACAATTGTATAAATTTTGCTCACGATTAGAAGATCTTTTGTCATGGTAGGATCCTAACTTGGAGCTTCTTTCTTTGCTTCTACTCTTGTAGAATTTGTTGAAGTTCTTCACCATTAAGCTCAATTCCTCATTGAAGACTTGTTTTTCACTTGATGTTGTAGGAGCATCACATGAGGCTTTATATGCACCACTAGACTTGTTGTGAAGCTCTTCTTTATCCTTGACTGACATCTCATGAGCAACAATTCTTCCAATGACTTCCGTTGGCTTGAGATCTTTGTAATTGGGCATCATTCGGATCAATGTGCACACGGTATCATATTTTCAAGGCTCTTAGGATCTTCTTGATGATGAATCTGTTAGTCATCTCTTCACTTCCTAAGCCGGCAATCTCATTTGTGATAAGAGCAAGCCTAGAGTACATTTCAGTGACACCTTCACCATCCTTCATTTTGAACTTGACAAGTTGACTTTGAAGCACATCCAACTTGGATTCCCTAACGGACTTGGTACCTTCGTGCATATCAATCAAAGTATTCCAAATTTCCTTTGCATTCTCAAGACAGCTGATTTTGTTGAATTCTTCGGGGCACAATCCATTGAAGAGGATATCGCAAGCTTGAGCGTTGTATTGCAGCATCTTCAAATCTTCCGCGGTTGCTTCACGATTTGGTTCTCTCCCATCAAAGAATTCACCTTGCAAACCAATGCACATAATAGCTCAAACGGCGGGGTTATGTCCAAGAATATGCATGTTCATCTTATGCTTCCAACTAGCAAAATTAGTACCATCAAAGTAAGGACCTCTATGGTGGTAATTTCCCTCGCTAGACGCCATACTCTCCTAGGTTGTGAAACCAAGGCTATGATCACCAAAGCTATGGAAATCAAGGCAAATGGAGACCAAGGCTCTGATACCACTTGTAGGATCGAAAGTATGTCTAGAGGGGGGGGGGTGATTAGACTAGTTGACCAAATAAAAATCTAGCCTTTTTCCAATTTTATATCTTGGCAGATTTTAGCAACTAAACACAAGTCAAGCAATCAACCTACACATAGAATTCTAAGAGTATAGCAACGGAATGTAAATCATTGCATATGAAGGTAAAGGGGAGGAGTTTGGAGGGAGCAAACGCAATGTAGACACGGAGATTTTTGGCATGGTTCCGATAGGTGGTGCTATCGTACATCCATGTTGATGGAGACTTCAACCCACAAAGGGTAATGGCTGCACGAGTCCACAGAGGGCTCCACCCACGAAGGGTCCACGAAGAAGCAACCTTGTCTATCCCACCATGGCCATTGCCCACGAAGGACTTGCCTCACTAGGGTAGATCTTCACGAAGTAGGCGATCTCCTTGCTCTTACAAACTCCTTAGTTCAACTCCACAATCTTGACGGAGGCTCCCAAGTGACACCTAACCAATGTAGGAGACACAACTCTCCAAAAGGTAATAGATGGTGTGTTGATTATGAACTCCTTGCTCTTGTGCTTCAAATGATAGTCTCCCCAACACTCAACTCTCTCTCTCATAGATTTGGCTATGGTGGAAAGATGATTTGAGTGGAAAGCAACTTGGGGAAGGCTAGAGATCAAGATTCTTGTGGTTGGATTGGAATGTCTTGGTCTCAACACATGAGTAGGTGGTTCTCTCTCAGAACATGGGTAGTGGAAGTGTAGGCACGTTCTGAGAGCTCTCTCTCAGATGGAGAAGAGGGTGGAGGGGTATATATAGCCTCCACACAAAATCTAACTGTTACACACAAATTCCCAAACTCGGTGGGACAGAATGGTCAAACTCGGTTAGACCGACTTGGTTCAAAATGTGAATGTTAGGCATTTCGGTGGGACCGGCAACATCAACTCGGTGAGACTGATGTCCTAGGGTTAGGGCAAAACCTCATCTCGGTGAGACCGATCACGTGAACCCGGTGGGATCGTTTTCAGTAATAATCAAATAGAGACTTGGTCAGGCAAACTCGGTGGGACCGATCGCTCATCTCGGTTAGACCGAAACGTTACAAAAAGGAAACAAAGAGTTTGCAATGCCAACTCGGTGGGTCCGATCGCTCACTTTGGTTAGACCGAAACGTTACAAAGGGAAACAGAGAGTTTACATTCCCATCTCGGTGAGACCGAGATCGCTATCAGTGAGACCGAACTGATTAGGGTTTGTGGCTATGGCTGTGTCAAGTGAACTCGGTGGCGCCAGATGGATCAAATCAGTGGGGCCGTGTTTGAATTTAGGTTTAGGACATATGTGGAAAGAAAGTGGTTGAGGGATTTTGGAGCATATCACTAAGCATTTTGAGCAAGCAAGCCATTAAGCAACACCTCATCCCCTTTAGTATTGGCTTTCCTATAGACTCAATGTGATCTTGGATCACTAAAATGAAAAAGGTAGAGTCTTGAGCTTTTGCCAATATGTGTCCTTAGCATTTTGAGGGGGCCACATCTCTAGTCCATGCCATACCAATCACTGAACTTTCTGAAATATTGATCTTGAAAGAGTATAAGTTCAATGAGATATATGTTGTTATGAATTACCAAAACCACCCGGGGATTAGTTGCACTTTCAGTGTCTCAGTAGGTAGTGGAACTACGGTGGTAGAGGTGGGTAGAGCGGCAGTACCGCAGCAAGTGGTACTACCGCTTGCTACTACCACTGACGAGGGAATGGGTGTAGAAGCATTAGAACAAGCAGAAGTGCGTGGGGTAGTGGAACGATGGAAGTACTGCACAAGCAGTTCTACCGCCCTACTGCCGCGAATTTCTTTGGGCTATAAAGAAGACAACGGTGGTTGGGTAGTACTATCACCATAGTACCGCTGGAGCGGTACTACTGCTCTACTACTTTCCAACTACCGTTGAAGCAAGAAAGACCACAGTAGCCCAAAAACAAGTGGTGGTGACCGCGACACTGGAATGCAGAAGTACCGCTCAAGCAGCACTACCACTGCCCTGGGCGGTACTACTGCTAGGGTGCTTCAGAAACTCCCAAGATAGAAAATAGTAGGAACTCCAATGTTGCGAGGAAGGTATGTGTGTGTGCATGTCACGCTCCCAACTTAATCGTGCACTAATCATACACGCAAATGCACACGATCAAGATCAAAGACTCACGGGAAGATATCACAACACAACTCTAGACACAAATTCAAACATAAAGTTTATATTACAAACCGGGGCCACGAAGGCTCGAATACATAAGTTAGCAGAAGCAACAACATCCGAGTATAGACACAATTGAACAAGTTTGCCTTAAGAATAAAACAACAACATCTAATCGAAAAGGCGAAGGCCTCCTGCCTGGGACCTACTATCTACTCCTAGTTGTTGGTCGTCTCAACGCAGTAGTAGGCTCCGTCAGGGTAGTAGTAGTCGTCATCGGGATCAGCTGGCTCCTAGGCTCCGTTATCTGATCACAGCAATTAGGTAGTGAGGGAAAAGGTAGCAAAGCAACCGTGAGTACTCACCCGAAGTACCCGCAAGACTTACATTAGTTCTATACTAAGTATGCACCAGTATCAAAGAAATGGGGCTATATCTTTGGACTGCACTACAGAAATTTCAAAATAGAAGGGAAGGCCTAGCTTATCGAAGACTAGCATCTTGCAGCATTAGAAGAGTGCATATTAGTATAACATAAGTAATAAGTATGTAGTAGCAATGCCTAGAGATCTTTCCTCGACTCCTTGCGAGAAAGCAATCCCGGAGTAGTAAAAGAGTTAAGTATCACAATAGTATCTAGTTCTAGTTGTAGTAGATCAGGATACAACTCCAAGCGTCATGTTACCGTGGACACAACTATTCGAATAGATTACTTCCCCGCAAGGGTGCACCATATTACCCAACGCACTCGATTAACTCCGGCCGGACACACTTTTCTCAGTAATGCCCGGCCTCGGCTAATTAACACGCCATAGACCTACATAGACTCCGCAGAGTGGTCCACACACCGGTCTAAATCCTAAGTGCGAAGGGGTCATGGTTCAATCACCCTAAGCACTCCTGCATGTTGCGTGCACGGTCGGGACCAGTCCTGACTACCTCTTTTATACAAAGCAGGTGCTTACACGGACCACCCGGGTGTGTGCCACTCAACTGTGATGTATGACAGAGCTTTCAGAAGGAACGTACAACGCCGAGGTCCCATACACCATTATCCCACATGGCGGTTAGTGCGTATAGGACAACGGCCAAGTCAGATCAAATACCCAAACCCGTTAGTGTATTATTAGCATCTCGCGGAAACGACCAGGGCCGTCGCTCCGACTAGGTAACTCATAGACCACGACCAGGGACTAGGCCCACCTCTCTCTCGCGTGATCTCCACCTGCCCTGTTGTTCCGCCACATCATCTCTCGCAGGTACCCTTGGGGCCGACCCACCTTTAGCATTGTAACAGTTGGGGTACAGGTCCACACCATCAAGGTGAAATATGAGGAATCACCCTTGATAGATTTACCTTGATATACTACACGACAATCACCTAGAGTGAAATACGAGGAATCACCCTCAGTATATTACACTAGATGTGCTACACTACAGAGTCATCATCGAGAGTGAAATACAAGGAATCACCCTCGTTAGATCACACTAGATGTGCTACACTATATAGAGTCGTCACCGAGAGTGAAATACAAGGAATCACCCTCGGTGGATCACACTTGATTAGGGATGACAATGGGGACAATCCCCTATGGGCACCCCAAGAACATCCCCATCCCCATCCCCGTTTACCTGACTGGGGATGAAATTTCCCCATACCCATGCCCCTGGGGAACGGGGCCCCATTAGGGTCCCCATCCCCATAAATAGGTATTAATATACACAACATGACAAACTATAATCAACATATATACATGGTGTTGTCCTTGTCCTGCTAATGATGATTTAGGTTGTATTGGCTTCTTAGTCATGGTGGCGACTGAGATGAGGAGGTGAGGTAGGTTTAAGGATTTCCTAAGTTTTTTTGGCAAGGTTTTTTTGTAAATGTTTTAAGGTTGACCGCCGTATCATAGTTAAAAAGTGGGCCCCAATGGGTATTGGGTCTGGGGAATAGGATATTGTCCCCATCCCCATTGTACCCTATGGGGAATAAATTAGTTCGGTAAGTATCCCCATGGTGAAAATTTTCACCCATCCCCGCCCCCTAATAGATGAATTCCCCATGGGTTTGGCGGGTATGGGGCCCCATTGCCATCCCTACACTTGATACGGTTTGGTAGAGTCGTATAGTTGTAAGGGCCCTTAGGGCTGTTCTGGTCTCAGTACATCGGTCAGTCATCTCGAACAACCCAGGTAGGGCAAGAAGGCAACATGGACAAGGGTGTAGGGCCACTGATGGGACACCAGCATAACTATACTAAGCATATAGGACAACATGCAAGGTATCAATGACAGGTTACAAAAACAGGCTATGCATGAACATAGTAGCAAAATCTAATGCAAGAATAAGAGAGTAAGAATGGGCGATATAGGAATGATCAAGGGGGTTTTGCTTGCCTGGAAGCACTGTCGAGAAGGACGGGTCGTCGTCGACGTAGTCGTACTGGGTATCACCAGCAGTCTTGGGGTCTACCACAGAAGAAGAGGGGGAAGAAACAATAAATATAAAGCATACAAATGCAACACAATGCATGACATGGCAGTATGCTATGTTAGGGGTGCTCTAATGCATTTACTAAGTATTTTAGACGGAGCAAGAAATTATTCGGGAATATTTTTCCGGCTCCAAGCAATTTCTTTAGTATTGACCCAGAGGGGAAGATTCCATGTTTGTTATGTTAGAGGCATGTGATAGGTATGTGGATGACATGGTCGGATTCTTGATATTTTTCTGATCAACTTTGATATATAAATTATTTTCATCGAGTTACGGATTATTCTATATGATCTTTCAAAGTTTAAATGATTTTCTAAATTTCTGGATTTAATTTAATTCAAAATTATACTAATATTAAATGCTATGGGTACACTTTCTGTGTACTCAGATGTGTGCATCCTTGGCTGACAGGTGGGTTCAGTTGACCTGCTCAACTGCCCAGTCAACAGGTCCAGTCAGTAGTTACCAAGCACGTTGACTGGTCAAACCTGACCAGTGGGTCTCTCTGGTCAGTGTGATGGTTAACTAATAGGGATTTAATTTAATCTAATTAACTTAAGTAGAGTAGGGCCATGCTGTCAGCGACATAGGGTTTCATTAGTGTAATCAATTGCTACAGGGCACGAGCCCCACATGTCATTGAAATGGTTTAAGTGGAGGGTTATTTAGCTATGGGCCCATTGCCAGCGGCTATTTAGAGGGGTATTAGGCCTAATCTAATCTACTGGTGAACCAAGCCCACATGTCATCGGCATAGTGGTCGGGTTAAGGGGTTGTTTGGTTCCCAGCCACAGTTTGCCAAGCCAAAATTTGGCAGCCACAGTTTGCCAAGCATGTGCTTGGTTTTTGCCACACTTGGCTTGCCACACTTTATTGCTCTATGGCCCACTTGTCAAAGAGACAATTATTTTGCCAATTTTTGCCAAAGTTTGGCGTCCAATTTCTTAGCCACACTTTCCATTCTACTTGTGTGGCTAGCCACACTTTGGCTTGGCCACGCTAGTCTCCAAGCAGCTCCGGCGAATGCGCAGTGCGGCAACGACCCATCAAAATCAAGGCTCAGGCGACAAAATCGATGGCCGCGCCCACCTATGAGCGCGATAGCGCGCGTACAACAGTGCAACCAGCCGGAGCTGGGGTGAACTACATGGACAACGGCAATGACACGCAGCGGCGGCCGACGATGGCGCTCAACAAAGTCGAGACTAGCGGATGCATGCAGACAAACGAGAAGGGGAAGAAGGTGCCAGAGCTCACCCAAGAGCTATTGGCGTGCTCAGACGCGTCGAAGGCGGTCGAGGCAGTGCAGATCGAGCGTCGGAGCTCCGGTGGCTGTAGTTGGGGAAGACGGCAATGGCGGCGAAGATGGGTGTTCCCGACTCCATTCCGATGATGCAGGGGATGTAGTGGACGACGATGGTCCTCCTCGCGCCATCCTTGGCGGCGGGGAGGTTGTTGGCTGCATGGACGGAGGTGCCATGGCGACAGAGCTTTGAGTGTGTGTGCGGGAGAGAGAAGCGGCACGAGGGAGGGGGAGCATGAGGGGCTAGGGTTCATGGGGGAGAGAGTGGTGTCGAGGGGGAGTCCTTATCCACCCCTCCGACCGCGGGATGGCCGACAGTGCGGGATCCGCGCTCTGGACGGACGTAGGACGTCCACGGCGAGAGTTTAGGGATGGCGGTGCTAGTGGACCGGGCTGGGCACTGTGCCACTAAGGCCCAAAGTTATAGTGAACTCTTTCTTGTTTTTCTATTTTCCCTGATGTTTTGTAATTTATATTAATAGAAAATGAATTTTGTTGACTATGAAAGTGGGTGTACAAATAATGGGCTATAAGTTGAGCTACTATACCAAGTCTCAATTATTTGTGAATTTCTTAAATATTTATTTAAATTGAAATGGTTAAATTTAAATGTTGCTGGCTCTGTTTTAAATTGGTTAGGGGCATTTTAGTAATTCCTTATGGGTTGGTTTTCTGCATGACAATTACCTAGTGATTATTTGAAAAATTATGAACACTTTTACTTTAATATCCGAAGAATTAATTTCTTCCCTTCTATTATGAATTTGAACTTGAGTTCAATTAATTATTTAGTTGCATTTTAATTATGAAGAATATGATGACATGTCATATTAGGGGAAGATCACTATGGCTTGATTATTGGGGTGTTACAGTGAATATGGGTATGTGTTGGGGATATAATTATTGGGTATGACCCGCCCAGGAGGGGCCGGGTCATGCCACTGGCGACTTAAGATAAGGAAGCCCAAGAAGATGTGAAGATGGCGGTCCATAATATAGGTTTATTGAAAGCCCAAGACCCGGGGATGATATGAGGCCCATGGGTATGAACCGTCATATGTTTAACTTGTATGTTAAGGCAAGGTTAGCTGGTCACTGAGCCGGACACGTTGTGTATAAGCCGGCCGGGACTCTGTAAGCCGCCAGGCATCAACCTGTGTATATAAAGGGGTGACCCGGTGGCGGATTAACTCAAGAAACAATAGATCGAGAACTAGGTCAAGCGTATTCACTCCCTGGTAATCGAAACCCAAGCAATACAACCTAAAGCAGGAGTAGGCTTTTACCTTGTTGAGAGGGGTCGAACCTGGGTTAAACTCTCTGTGTCCTTTGTCCCGTTTTAACCCCTTCAAGCTAACCTAGCGGTGATGGATCCATACCTAAGTCCTCTTGCAAGGGCATCTGTCGTGTTAAGTCCACGACAGTTGGCGCCCACCATGGGGCCAGCGCACGGTGGTTTTGAATTCTTGAAGGGCAGCTTCGCAGGGATCAAGGGATACGGTGTGGGCCGAATGACTAAAAGTCGTCGTGGCAAGCTCTACATCGACGATGCAGGCTGGGGCCCTGAGACCGTCTCAATCGAGTATGGATATTGGGTCCCCTTTGGCGAGATTCATGTCTTCATCGGCAAGGTCGGCGAGTCGGAAGCTGAGCTGGACACCTGCCCCGACATCATCGAGACGGCTCAGCGCGCGTGACCCGCCAAGATTCAAGCCGCCCCGAAGCATGCTTTTGTTGGATTTACTCAAGGAGTGGATCTTGAGGGAGGATTTGTGTCTGGTGGAGAGACGGCCCTCTACTCAAGCGACGAGTCCTCAACCAGCAAGACCATTTCCATGTATCAAGTGCAGGATGACAGGCTTGGGGGCTGCTCCGATGGCGACAGTATTCTGGACCCCTATGAGCCGCCAAACCGGGCTGCGATCTTCATGGCAGGTACACAACCGGTGCATAATTCTTCAACTACGGCAGCAATGATCTCCGGTTCAGCGACTGCTACGACAGCCGGGGCAGGAGGCCCTGTGTGCCCGCCGACTCAAGTTTTATCTGAATTGCTTGGGGCTCTGGCAATGTTGCTAACGGTGGAGGTAACCCCGACAAACCAAGCGCAACATAACATGGACGTTGTGAAGTTACGTGATGAAATAGCTCAAGCTAAGGAGGATCTTAACACTGAGAACACCTGGATGTCGACAGAACGAGCCGCCTTGGAGAGGGAAGCAGAGTGGATTCAAGCATAAAATTTTCACTTGAGCTTGGACCGGAATGCATCAAATATTGTCTTTAATAGAAGGCATCGGAGTAGTTTACCTCCGGTGTACGATGCAAGAAACCTTTTCAATACGCCTGGGGAAGGAACCAGTAACCCACCCGTTGTGGATCAGGCCGTTAAGGCGCCTACAGCTGGAGCGCCGGTTCAACCACGTGCCGCAGATCCCCCATGCTTGAACTTGACTCCTCCTCAGCATGTTCCACGCCACCGGGTCATTATTCTAACCCTTTGGACAATATGATAGCCACGGCTACCCGATTGGCGGTTCTCCCAGTTCAAGATGAGTCACCAGCTACGATGGAGATACGACGAGCCGGAGAGCTTCTTCAGACGGTAGTGGCTCAACAGGCGGCTTGTTCATACAGTCGTGAACGGATTCATTTGACCCTGTGTCCAAGCCTGAGTTATAGCAGGCACATTGATTCGCCAACAGTGTCGAGCAGTGAGCGGCACCACAACCAACCTCGTAGGCCTGACCTATCGCGCGTTGGTAATGATGCTCATGCTTTGGTAGACCAGGGCAGAGCGCGGCGTGAGGCTGAGCAGGCGGCTCAGCAACAATCTCCGGTTTACCCAACGGCCTCTCTGGAGGCAGGTGTGACCTCTAGAACCCTTGGTGTGCCATGTTTAGTGCCGGCTCTACGTAACGAGCGCTTGCCTAAAGACTTCAAGGGCCCTCGCAAGGTGCCTAATTACACGGCGGATCAACCCCCAGAAGCTTGGATTGAGAGTTATGAGATGGCCATGGAGATGCTGGATGTTAGCGATGCTGCATGTGCTAAGTACTTCACCATGATGTTGGATGGACCGGCACGTACTTGGCTGAAAGGATTGCCCCCTAACTCCATCAGATCATGGGCTCAGCTGAAGGAGCATTTTATTCAAAATTTTAAAGACACGTGCAAGTAGCCTATGTCGATTCTAGACTTATGCTCTTGTGTCCAAGGAGAAGGCGAGTCAACAACCAATTGGGTACGTCGGATCTCGGGCGTTATCAATTCATCCGACAGTATCAATGCCAGTTCAGTCGTCCTGATGCTGGAAAAGAATTGCCATTTTCTTCCTCTTAAACAGAAGCTGGGGCGGCTTAAGCGCAACTACAATGACATGGGGGAGCTCATGGCGGCTCTCGTCAAATATGCCGACTCTGATAGTACTAGAGACCCTGAGTCTGATGAGGAGAAAGCTAGCAAGGGTAAGAAGAGTGGAAATGCGAAGGGACAACATAATACGGCGAGTCAGGGTGGCAACGGTAAGCGCAAGGGCGATGGCGGTTTGGATTTTGTGGCTAACACCAATGCGCAGAACAATAATCATTGTCGTAAGGGGAAAGCATCAACGCCCCGGTTTGGAGGGTCGAAGTTCAACCTTGAGGCCATGATGAATCAACCCTGCCCAAAGCACGATACACAAGAGAAGCCGGCCAGTCATCGGTGGAAGGATTGCTTCACATGAGGGAGTGTAGAAACTCTAATTTTTTCCAGAATAATCATGGCCCGCATGGAGGCTTAGGATCCGGCTCTCACAGACCTGGCTTTGGAGGTGGCCGTTCAAGCTCTGGTTTTCAGGGCCAAGGCAATCAAGGTGGCTTTAATCAGCAATCTGGTAAAGGGAATCGGCAGCAACAGTCTTGTCGTGGAATTAACACGTCAGGTGTCCTTAGTATGAGGACTTAGTCGTGAGGCCAACGCATCTGTGTGGTAGCTTGAGAGGGGTTGAGCGGAATCGAGAGACGCAACACAAAGACAAGGGTTTAGACAGCTTCGGGCCCCGGGAAACATCATCCGGTAAAAACCCTACATGCTGTTTGAGGCTAGATCTCGTTATCATCATGAAGGAGTCACCGTAAACCGACTCTCCTCTAGTTGTGTCTAGCCCTAGAGATTGTTTCTTGCTTGTCCCTCTTTGAGGAGCCCTGCCCCTCCTTATATATGTTGAAGGGGCGAGTTACATGTGGAGTCCAACTCGGACTTTAACTTAAACTATTTTGACTTCCCTTCCTGGGCTTCTTAACATCTGCCGATTTAACATTGTCTGTCGGTTTAACATTGTCTGCCGGTTTAACATTGTCTGCCGGTTTAACATTGTCTGCCTTAGCCATCTGTCTTGACTCTCCCCCGGTTTACCATCCGTCGGTTTACCAAGTCCCAGCCGGTTTACAACTCCAGCCGGGTCATACCGCGGGGTACATCCCCGACATTAGTCCCCAATTTAATTTGGATTTATCCATGTTAAACTGACTCTGATCATCCTTAAGTCCTTGTCACTTCCTTCTTCTAGAAAATCCAGTTTAATAGGCCAGCTTCATAATCAATTTGCTGACATTGGTTTGTCACAGAGAAATATTGTGAAGAATAACTTCTTGGACTCAGCTCCCAATGACTTAACAAAAATAATGGTCCTTGAAATCCTCATCTGATCTTCAGCCGGTTTAAGAATGTAGAACTTGTCGGTTTATAAATATTGATAGCACCGGGTTATACTTGTAGTTAACATCCAGCTTGAAAATATACCTCTTATATGACTATCACTTGTAGCCCTCAAGTCTTAAGAAGGTAGCATAGCAACAGCTTAAGACTTGCTTCAAATATAAATATCACAATCTTGAAGAAATCCAGGTTGTTGATCTCAATCACTAGTTGGAATTGAGTATTCCACATATGTAGCCCCCAAGTGCCAGGTTGTCATGCGTGCAGCAACCTGGGACTTGTAATTTCCTGATGCTCATAAAAACTTCAACCAGTGTAGCCCCCAAGGGTCGGGTCATTATGCAATAATGAGCAGGGACTTTGTAAATATAATCATGCAAACTTTAACAGCAATGGTGTAGCCCCCAAGGGTTGGCTCAGTAAAATGATATTGAGCTGGGACTTAATATATACTTCAATAAAAATAACATCATACGATGTAACCCCCATCATGGGGCTTGAATCCATGTCCACAAGGTTAAGAGCCTTGTGCTTTACCAACTGAGCAGTGGACAATGTAATGGATAAAAAACTTTGTACCTTGAATTGTTGACAGAAGCAATTGGTAGCCCCAAGGGCCGGCTCATTACGATGTGATGAGTCGGGTCTTCAATAAGGTGAGCAAATAATGACTTTGCATTAGCCCCCAAGTGTCATGGTGCATGCTTGCAGCGACATGAGACTTGCATATTTGATGTAATCTCAACTTAAATAATGTAGCCCCCAAGTGTCGGATTGTAAGCCTGCAGCAACTCGGGACTATTCCTTCAATTGAATAAATCATATCCATTGATAATATGATAGCCATTGCGCTAAAGCGACTTTTGAAAACCTTAATCATAATACTGGTTATTGATAAACATAATAGAAATCCAGCCATGTTGGCTATTTGAATAATATACCCAATGATTTATGCGCGCATAATTCCAGTGGCGCAATCCAAATATATCCTGGCTACTTATAGTCCAAAGCCAAGCCGGCTCAATAAACACCGGATCATAAGTGATTATGTACTGATAACTTGTAGTTGAAAGTCGAGCCGGGTTAACAAACACCGGGTTAATTTGATGACTGATAGTCATGACGGGTCAATAGACACCGGTTCAATCATAAAATTTATCAAAAGAAAAGTGATAAACGCAAATAAAATTGTGTAGTCGAGGCTTTTTGAGGGCTGCCAGGCCCAAATTCGAGGCTTTTGTGGGCTGCCAGGCCGCTGAGTTGAACCATTTAACAAAGCCTTTTAAGATGGACCTCCAACTGACCAATCACCGTTTTTACTTTGACAAGTGCAGGGTCTCAATGAGAGTAACTGTCAAACGTTCGGAGGGCCATGCCAGGATGACCTGGATAGGAGTGTCTTACTTGATGAAGGCAGGTTAACCTGGGGTTTTAGGTAAATATACCTGTCTTCTAAGCCGTGGGTCGATACCCAGCTACAAGGGTCCATTCAAGCTCCTTGGTATTTGACACAAGGAGCCCCCAAGTAACATGATGAGCTGTGCTCATTGGGTGCCTATGTTTGAGTTGTGCTTAGCAACAAGACTCTCTTTGGCCCCTTGGGTGTGAAGCTCCCAAGCTTTGTTGTGGCGTGGTAGCCGGATTAATGGACATAACTCCTCTTTGTCAGCTGAAGCCCCCATGTAACCAATAATATGATAAGCCAATAAGGCGGGATACCCATGTTTGAACCGCGCGTTAGGGCAACATGTCCTCTTGAGCAACCTTTAACTTTTTGCAAGAGATAAATTCTTCTTGAACTGGTATTTTGAACCGGATATCGAAAGCTTTAAAGCTTTGTGGGAGATAGCTTTCCCTTGAGCTGGATTTTGAACCGAAATTCTTCTTCTTAAACCGGAAATTTTCTGACGGCTTTAAACTCGAACTTGCGAGAGATTAATCCTTTTTGAACCGAAATTTCTTAAACCGGATTTGAGAGCTTCAGAGCTATGGGGGAACAGATTTTCCTTGAACTGGCATTTACACCAACATTCTTCGTTTTGAACCGGAAGATTCTTCAGACGACTTTTAAATTTCCGCCTATAAGGCAGTAGCCTCCGGGACCGGGTTATCTTTCCCTCCAACGTCCTAGAGTTCTTGACTTCACTGAAAACTGGTCAAGTCTTGCTAAATCATATCATCATAGCCCCCGAGTCTTAAGATGACTCAAGGAGTTGTCTTGAGATTCTCCGTGCTTGACCACAACAGAAGGTATATATATCATCGGTGTTGATAGCATGATATGGATTCACAGAAGGTTGAGGTGACTGCGGTGGGTTTTAATTTATCCCGTATGAGCCATGTCAGCAACTCGGCCAATGGTTCCTTCCAACTAGGTATTTGAAGTTAACCAAACTGTAGTGACAGCGATTGATGCACATGTCCATTGAACCATCCAACGCAGACAACAACTGATGATAACTTGCCTCCAATTTGCTGGAAGAAAAACCGGGCTACCCAAGCAGTGACTGGCTTTTTACTCAATAAAATAGCTCATGCGGATAGGCGAGTCAATCATGGACATAGTTCCGGCGAGTCGATGTAGATGGAGCTACACGGGTGGCAACTTGTGCACACCAAATCAATAGAAAGTAAGTGCGGACGCCAGTGCATGACGACGTTAATACATGCTCCATAAGCACAACATGGCACCACCCTTATAATTAATCACGGTCCTACACAAAATATATGACAGACCAAAGTAATTGCCTCTCGACAAAAATTATATGTGCCAAAATATACTTAAATGAATATCACCTGGCTTGTTTTGTCGGATGAACGCCGATGTTGGTGCCATATATTACCAAATAGTATATGAACGTTGAATTTCGCTGATGTGATGTAACATAACATCCATGTGACCCTCTGTTTTCTTGACAGCCCTTGACTTTTAGTCCAATTTTCCTACGGACAGCCAGCACCCCATCTCCTCCCCTGCCTTCAGCCGCACTTGCAAAGACAACAGTGGATGCGGCGAGCAACCAACGAAGCAGGAGTGGCGAGCCACGAGAGGGTGGAGCAGGCGGGTCTGGAGGCGGGGCCGGGTCAAAGCCATGGCCGTGCGGGTTGGAGACGAAGAGGCCCAGAGGAGAGGGGCAACTGGCGGTTTAATTGGTGAGGTACGGTTGAACCGACGGCGGATTCAAGGCGCAGTGACGGCCGGCTCAACTCGCAGTGGCGGATCGACGGCCGGTGCGCGGTGGAGATGGGGCCCCAGGCGGTTTCAGGCACGGCAGCTCTGAGCGGAGGCCAGGCGAGAAGGCAAGTCCACGAGGCACGCTACGGTAGAGACCGACTCCGACAACTCAGGACCGGGCGGAGCCTAAGGGTGGTGACCCGGCATGGGCTCGGGTGGCCAGCGGGGTCGGACGGGGAGGCGAAGCCGGCGTGAGGACGGGTCGGAGCGGGACGAGGCCAGTGCAGACAACCCGGAGCCTGCACGGGGAGGCCGGCACGGGAGGCAGCTAGCTGGGCTGCAGGAAGCCGGCGCGGGCGGAACTGGACGGACAGTTGCGTCCGGGCATGGCGGAGCCGGCAGCCGACGTAGGAGGCGCAGCGCCATAGCAGGGCAGACGGCGGAGGCGGCGGATAGGCAAGGGCCGGCCCGGGCCAGCGGGAGGTGGAGTCGGCGATGAAGTAGCGGGGACGATGGTGATCCGGACGACTAGGGGCAGGCGCCCCATTCCGGAGGCGACATGGCCGACTCAATCTGGCGGCGGAGTCAGGCCGGGGCGCTGGCGGATTACGGCGTCGGCGGTTTGTGGCGCTCAGCGGCGATTTACGGCGGGGCGTGGCCTGCTTAGCCCGGAGCAGAGGTGGAGATGCGGCGGTAGCTCGTCCACGGCGGAAGGTGGAGATGGAATCCCTGCGCTCCAAGGGCCCTGTCCGCCGTTAACATTGGTTGGTGACTGGGACGCGGCGTGGGAAGCCAGCGCGGGGGCGGAGCCGGTGATGCGGAGAGGCTGTGGCGATTTACCGCGGCGAATCCGGGTCACAGATGTAGCACTTATCGCCGCCGCCGCTGGGGGCCAGTCGGCCAGGCCGCCGAGGAGGCGGGTCGCGCGGTGGTGGTGCGGTGGGGCTTGGCGGACCACGGCAATGGCGTGGGCGGCTCAACAACGGCCCATGGCGGAGCCGACAGTACCGGTGCAAAACACGGCCGTTGATGGGAGGGCGCGGAACCGCGGCGGTTCGGCGCTAGCTGTGATTGAGGAGGCCCCCGGCAAGGCGGAACCCGGCGGGTTGAAGAGGCGCGGCAGAGAGGGAGGCAACCAGGCGACGGTGTCTCACGACAGAGGAGGTGACAGAGTGACCGGGTCGAGGCTCGCGGCCAGATGGTTTCAGCGGCTTAGAAGGCCGTCTCCAGGCAGGCCCGCGGCGGGGGCTCGAGGCAATGGGTCGCGACTGCTCTCACCGGAGGTGACTCGGACAACGCAGACAAGCTGGAGGCGGAGCGAGGGGACTCAGGGCCCAGCGGAGGTAGTAGAGATGGCCTGACAGTTAGGTGCAGCTGAACCGGCATCGGTTTGATGAGGAACAGAAACGGGTTGAGACGGTAATCCGGCGGGTCAAAGACACTCCGGCCGTGAGGCGATAAGCCGGCGAGGTGGGCTGTTGCCATAGAAGCGGCGGGTC
The DNA here is from genome assembly GCA_963921465.1 of Triticum timopheevii. Lineage (NCBI taxonomy): Eukaryota > Viridiplantae > Streptophyta > Magnoliopsida > Poales > Poaceae > Triticum > Triticum timopheevii. The sequence continues at coordinate 357,049,743 of OY997264.1, forward strand.
AATAAACGGCCCGCAGTGGAGGCAGCAGCGCTCAGGCGGTACCACAACACATGAGCAGAAAACATGGCATCTCAGTGATGGAAGCACGATCCGGCGGTGATGGAGGCACAACAAGTGCAGTAATCCGGAGTGCAACAGCAAGCGAGCGCTCATGAGTCGACGGCGGAGGCGAACCAGGTGGCTCGAGGCGTAGTCGCAGCTGCAGTGCTAGCAGAGACTGCGGCGGTGTCATAATCCGAGCCCCCGTCCTCCTCTGGGTTGTAGTTGCTTGGTGTAGCGCGGCGGTCGGTCATGACGGCAGAGATAGGAGGGCCAGCTCGGCAGTTCAGCAAGACAGGCCGGGTCAGCATGCTGCCAAGGACACGACAGAGACAGGAGGGCCGGCTCGTGGAGGAGCGACGGGCTATGGCAAGGACGAGTCTGAGTGGTGGACCGATTCTGTGCAGCAATTTGACTAGACAATTCTTGTCCCCTTGCCGACTCGGTTTTTGCATCAAACGTCATGATTGAAAACTAACCCGGATAGATTACCCGGTCTCGTGTGGAGGCACAAAAGCAAAGTCGGATTTGACGGATCACCTAGCAACGTGTGTGATGATCGTACGATCCTTCTCAATCTCCAGCGACGTGCACAGCGGTTCAACCGCACTCTTCCTCGATGGGTTACTCAGCGTCATCAGTCCGTGCAGTAAAAATTGATATTAACTTCGGATCCGACGGATCATGTTGAGTCAGTGGCACATAGAAGAAATTCCAAACCCTAATTTTATCTTGAAATCAAAAACTCATACTGCCGGCTCCAAAGTTAATAACCATCCTGATCACAAACGTAGTATTTACCAACTCCGCCGAAGACTATCTCCTGCCGAACTTTCTTCATCCGGCCAATTTCGAGCTTCTCGAAACCCTAGAAAAAATCCCTCCAAGAACTCAACACCACCGTGCGCTGGCCCCACGGTGGGCGCCAACTGTCGTGGAATTAACACGTCAGATGTCCTTAGTATGTGGACTTAGTCGCGAGGCCAACGCATCTGTGTGGTAGCTTGAGAGGGGTTGAGCGGAATCGAGAGACGCAACGCAAAGACAAGGGTTTAGATAGCTTCAGGCCCCAGGAAACATCATCCGGTAAAAACCCTACATCCTGTTTGAGGCTAGATCTCATTATCATCACGAAGGAGTCGCCGTAAACTGGCTCTCCTCTAGTTGTGTCTAGCCCTAGAGATTGTTTCTTGCTTGTCCCTCTTTGAGGAGCCCTGCCCCTCCTTATATATGTTGAAGGGGCGGGTTACATGTGGAGTCCAACTCGGACTTTAACTTAAACTATTTTGACTTCCCTTCCTGGGCTTCTTAACGTCTGCCGGTTTAACATTGTCTGCCGGTTTAACATTGTCTACCGGTTTAACATTGTCTGCCGGTTTAACATTGTCTGCCAGTTTAACATTGTCTGCCGGTTTAACATTGTCTGCCTTAGCCATCTGTCTTGACTCTCCGCCGGTTTACCATCCGCCGGTTTACCAAGTCCCAGCCGGTTTACAACTCCAGCCGGGTCATACCGCGGGGTATATCCCCGACAAGTCTGGTTATCAGAGCAATCCAAAGCAGCTGAATAGTGGTTAATATCATGTGTTCACAATGAGTCTGTGCAAATGAGATTAGAAAATTCATAAGCGGGCAGTGAATGCGGTTGAGCCGGCGATCCCTCGATATTTGAGGTGGTCTGAGCAGCCTATCATATGGAGTCGTGAGGATCACCTGCCCCGGGTTGACAATCCGGGTCAGTTGGCATTAGTGGTTGCTCTTCAGGTAGGAGGGTACAAGCTTACAAAGGTGCTCATGGATGGAGGTAGTAGTATCAATATCCTATACTATGATACTTTTTGCCGTATGAATTTGACTGACAAGGATCTTAAGACGTCTTCTACTGTTTTTCATGGGGTGGTGCCTGGTAAGTCGGCATATCCGTTGGGTAAGATAACCTGGAAGTGGCCTTTGGCAATGACCATGATTCTAGAGCTGAAAAATTGACCTTTGAGGTGGTCAAGATCAAAAGTCCGTATCACGGTTTGTTCGGGCGGCCGGCTTATGCCAAATTTATGGCACGACCTTGTTATGTTTATTTGCAGCTTGAAATTCTGGGTCGTAAAGGCACCATCATGGTGCACGGTGATAGGAGGATCGCTTTGGACTATGAGGAAGGCGATGTTGCTTATGCTGAGTCTGCTTGTGCCACAGAGGACTTGAAGTTTTACAAAGATAATGTTGACCTGACAGATATACACCTTTGAAGAAGCCAACTATAGAGCATGACCCCTTATTGAAATTTAAGTCGACAGATGATACTAACCTGGTTGACTTTGTTCCTGGTGACTCATCCAAGCAGTTCAGCATCAGTGCTAATATGGATCTGAAATAGGAAAGCGTGCTCATCGAGTTCATTCGTGAGAACCGAGACATATTTGCATGGAAACCTTCAGACATACCAGGTGTATCGAGGGAACTCGCTGAGCACACTCTCAATATTGATCCCAAGTTTAAGCCGGTCAAACAATTCCTTCGCCGTTTCAATGAAGAGAGGCGTAAGGCCATTGGTGAAGAAGTGGCCCGGCTCTTGGCGGCTGGGTTCATCATTGAAGTTTTTTGTCCTGAGTGGTTGGCTAACTCGGTGCTGGTGCTTAAGAAAAATGTCACTTGGTGTATGTGTGTGGATTATACATATCTTAATAAGGCCTGTCCGGCTGACCCTTTTGCTGTCCCTCGTATTGATCAGATTATTGATGCTACGGCAGGCTGTGAGCATTTGAGTTTTCTGGATGCTTATTCTGGCTATCATCTGATCAAGATGGCAGTGAAGGACCAGGAGAAGACAACTTTCAACACTCCCTTTGGAACCTTCTGCTATGTTTCTATGCCTTTTGGGCTCAAGAGTGCCCAAGCGACTTATCAGCGGTGCGTTCAAAATTGCCTCCGTGACCAGATTGGGCGCAATGTTCATGCCTATGTGTATGATATTGTTGTAAAATCCAGGAAGAAGGAGACCTTGATAGATGATTTGAAAGAGACCTTCGACAATCTCCGGGTCTATAAGATGATGCTTAACCTGGCCAAGTGTGTTTTTGGTGTACCAACAGGCAAACTATTGGGCTTCCTTGTTTCTGGGAGAGGCATTGAGGCTAACCCGAAGAAGATCAAGGCTATCACTTCTTTGGCTAAGACGGCACGTTTGGCAGGTCGTATTGCAGCTTTGAGCCGGTTTATAAGACGTCTAGGTGAAAAGGCCATTCCTCTTTATCAGATGATGAAGAAGATAGATCACTTTGTCTAGAGTGATGCTGCCAATGAGACGTTTGAGGTGCTTAAGAGATAGCTGGCTGAACAGCCAGTTCTTGTAGCTCCTATTGAGAAGGAGCCCTTGCTTTTATATGTGGCTGCTAACAACAGAGCTGTCAGTGTGGCAGTTGTGGTGGAAAGAAAAGAGTCAGGCAAGGAATATCCGGTTCAAAGGCCAGTTTATTATGTCAGTAAGGTGCTCATTGAATCTAAACAGAGATACCCACATTGGCAGAAACTGGTTTATGGCGTGTTCATGGCGAGCCGTAAGTTGAAACAGTATTTCCTTGGTCATCCCATCACTATGGTTAGTTCTGCTCCTTTAGGGGATATTATTCAAAACAGAGAAGCCACAGGTCGGGTAGCCAAGTGGGCCATTGAGCTTGGACCCCATGTTTTGAAGTATATGCCTCGGACAGCTATCAAGTCTCAAGCACTTGTGGATTTCATCAATGACTGGACAGAGCTACAGATGCCTGAGGAAAAGCCGGATAACACGTATTGGACTATTCACTTTGATGGATCCAGGCAATTGGAAGGCTCGGGGGCTGGAGTTATTTTTGACTTCCCCGCGAGGTGATAAATTTCGTTATGTTTTAAGGTTGATGTTCCCTTATACTAACAATGCAGCTGGGTATGAAGCCTTGCTCCATGGTCTTCGGATGGCTAAACAGATGAATATAAACCGGGTGAGGTGTTTTGGCGACTTAGACTTCGTGGCTCAGCAAGTTTAAGGAACTTGGGATTCAAAGGATCCACTCATGGCGGCTTATCGCCGAGAGGTTGATGCTATTGCTGGTCATTTCATGGGTTGTCAAGTGGAGGATGTTGATCACAGGAAAAATGAGGCTTCTAATGTTTTAGATCGGTTAGGGTCCCAGCTTAAGCTGGTCCCCCCTAATATTTTGCTCGATATTCTACATAATCATTCAGTTAAATTGCCTACGAAGGAAGATCTTGCAATTCCTGACTAGCAGGCATAGTTGGTGGCGGCTCTCCATGCTGTTCCTAATTGGACTATTCCATATTTGTCTTATATGACCCGGGATGAATTACCTGATGATGAAACTTTGGCCAGGCAAATAACCCGAAGGTCTAACTTGATGATTATTGTCAATGGTGAGTTACACCGATGCAGTGTTACATGGGTGTTTCAACGATGCATCTCTCCTGAGGAGGGCCGTGAAATTTTATGGGAGATTAATGAAGGAGATTGCGGTTATCATACCGGCTCTAAGTCTCTTGTTGCTAAGGCTTTTCATCATGGGTTTTATTGGCTGACGGCTCATGCTGATGCAGAGGATTTGGATAGTAAATGTGATGGTTGTCAGAACTTTTCAAGACGAGCTCATGTCCAGCTCAAGAATTGAGGATGATTCCAATTACTTGGCCTTTTGCAGTCCGGGGGCTGGATATGGTTGCGCCTTTTAAAAGGTCCAACGACAAAAAGACTCATCTCCTGGTGGCTGTTGACAAGTTTACAAAGTGGGTTGAAGCTGAGCCGGTCAGCAAATGTGATGCAACGACGGTGGTTCAATTCATTAAAAAAGTGATCTTTCATTTTGGATACCCTCATAGTATCATCACTAATAATGGTACTAATTTGTCTAAGGGTGCAATGAAAGAATTTTGTCAACAAGAACATATTCACCTTGATGTGTCATCTATGGCTCACCCCAGTCTATTGGTCAAGCTGAAAGAGACAATCAAGAAATTTTGAGAGGTATCAAGCCCCGGCTCATGGTCCCTTTGAAGAGGACACCAGGTTGTTGGGTGGAAGAGTTGCCCCCAGTGCTATGGAGTATCAATACTACCCCCAACAGATCTACGGGTTACACGCCCTTCTTCATGGTTTATGGAGCAGAGGCGGTTCTCCCTAGTGACATTCGTCACGACTCACCCCGTGTGGTGGCTTATGTTGAAGCTGATAATGAAAAAGCACGTCAGGATGCTCTTGACCTTTTGTATGAGGAGCGTGACCTTGCGGAGGCTTGTTCGGCGATTTACCAGCAAGATCCGCGTCGTTATCATAGCCGCTGGGCTAAAACACAGACTTTTCAAGAAGGAGATCTAGTGCTCTGGCCCATCTAGGACCAAACTAACATGCACAAGTTATCCCCACCTTGGGAAGGGCCTTTTGTGGTCAGCAAAAATATGAATAACGGGTCATACTACCTCATTGATGTTTGAGAGCAAAAGGACTCATGCAAGTCCAAGGAGGAGACCCACCGGCCGTGGAACATTGCCCATCTTCGGCCTTATTACAGCCGAGCCACCGGCTCTTGTGATGTACATACTTCTATCAATGTATATATTATGACTAGTATAATAAAGCCGGCATCCCTGATAATTCAGGGCCTCTGTCGTTTCATTTATGAGAATCTGAGTCTTTATTGTAAATTCATAAGCTCACTTGGGGGCTTCCTGCTCATTGAGCATAGCTATGACTACCCTCTTGATCCGGCTTGCATGCCTTGTTACAAAATAACTTGGGGGCTTCCTGCTCATTGAGCATAGCTTTGATTACCCTTCGATCTGGCTTATATGCCTGATTACAGACAACTTGGGGTTTTATGCCTAAGTTCAAGGTTACCAAAGAGAACTTGTTACAATGTACAATTCAAACATAGGTAACCTGCCTTTGATGATTTGTTAAATATTACTTGGGGCCTCCCTGTTAATGAATAAAGCTTTGTTGTCCTTTGTAATAGGCTTGGAAGCCATGTGTATTAACCAAAAAAGTAATTTGGAACTAATTGCCTGTTTGCTGTATTTGTTTATTCCATAGCCCATTTCTTATTATTTACAACCCATTTTCTGGGCAAACCGAATGCATCCCTCCTCGTTTTGAAAGATTTCTGGCCCAATAGGGCGTAGAAAAGCAAGTAGGCCTTCGTTAGTGATTCTGCAAAAAAAGTTGGGCTAGCCATTTTCACAAAGAAAAAAAAACTGGGCTGGTCATGTGGTAAACATATGAAATAAAATCCTGGCTAGACGGGCCATAACTCCCACACAACCCAGTTGATACCCTGCTCCATCCTGAAAAAAAATACTGCATGAGCTGCTGGGTCCCGGGTGTTAGCCACTCCTTGTGCAGTTATCTCACTTATTGACTATGTTGACAGTGGCGTGCGACCTAGATGTTAGGAAAACCTTAGGAGGAACCATTTTTTCTAGTAATAAAGGAGGCACTTGCTTGCCTACTGCCAAGATCCTGGTGAGTCGCTACTGTCAATCTCACCATGTACAATCATCTCCTTATTCCTCTCTGTTGTTGACCATGTTAACACTAGAGGAAGGCGGCGCTGCGGCGAGAAAACCAAGGCAGAGGGCGATGATGAGGCCTGGGATGGGAATGAACAGGAGCTGGTGAAGATGCGCAAAGTTTTAGGGTGCAATGTGGGCGTGATGCGTGCGCGACAGCAGATCCAGCCATGGGAGGCAGGAGTAGGCGGTCTCGCTGGTGCTTGTTTGGCTTTGGCGGCTGGAGGAAGAAGAGATTGAAGAAACACGACAGACGTTGAATGTCAATCCAATGGTTAAGGTTGGCACAATCGTTTGTTGACTAAGTCGACACCATGTAGCATACTTTTTTATAGGAAGAAAAGAAAAACTGGGCTCGTTCACCAGATAACATTCCCGAAACTGCCATCGTTCGATCTTGCGTCGCAACTAAAACTGCCAGGAAAATGCGTTCGTTTGTCGTCCTCCTCCCAGGGAACGTTCGCCACATAACATTCTCGAAAATCAAAGACTTGAGAAGGTGTACAGAACAAGCTAGTGTACCAGTAAAGAGACATTGCTGAGTTTTAGAAAAAAGAGAGGCGTGCTCCTGTAGCTAGTTCGAATCCAAACCTAGACTATAACTATATATAGTGCTATTCTATTATGCAGATAATGAAACTGACATATCCAACGCTCACTTCTCCTCTTCTCTAGTTACTCTACCTAGCATCAGAAGCTCTGGCCGCAGCAACCATGTCCGCTGGCGGCTCGTCCACCTGCTCTTCAGCAAGCAACAACCAGATATGCACCAAGTCACCACCCGTACCATCGCCTGTGGGTCTCATCACACCCCCACCGACACACTCACCGCAACCGGTTGCTAATCACAACCCGCTGCCGTTGGTGTGGTGCCATTGCTGCAAATCACGGAGAATCATCTGTCGTGTCTCAACTACAATCCTCAACCGTGGCCGAGTCTTCTACAATTGCCCGAATCATGGGTTAATAATATGTTTAAGTGTTGTTCGCCTGTGATACGTCTCCAACATATCTATAATTTATGAAGTCTTCACGCTATTATACTATCCATCTTTGTTGTTTTATAAGCATTTATATGTCATTTTATATGATATTTGGGACTAACCTATTAACCTAGAGCCCAGTGCTAGTTTCTGTTTTCTCCTTGTTTTTGTATTTTATAGAAAAGGGATACCAAACGGAGTCCAATTTACGTGCCAATTTTTGAGGATTTTTTTCTGGACCAAAAGAAGACCACGGAGCATTGGAGTTGGGCCAGGGGAGTCTCGGGCTGCCCACGAGACAGGGAGGCGCGCCCCCTTAGGGCGCGGCCCCCTCTCTCATGGACAGCCCAAAGGCCCCCTTGACGTGAAACCAACGCCAAAAATTCCTATAAATACTGAAACTTTCGGGAATTAACATAGATCGGAAGTTCCGCCGCCGCAAGCCTCTGTAGCCACGAGAAATCAATCTAGGCCCTCTCCAGCACCCTGCCGAAGAGGGCCATCATCACAGGAGGCCATGGAGGAGGATCTCAGAGGGGCCATCATTGCCATGAAGGCCAAGGACCAGAGGGGGAAAGCCATGAAGGAGGAAGCACAAGGGGGAGAACCTCTCCTCCTCTCTCTTGGTGGCACCGGAGTGCCATCGGGAGGGGAATCATCTCCGCGGTGATTGTCTTCATCAACATCACCATCATCATCACCATCCTCATCTCTTTTACGTGGTCCACTCTCCCGCACCCCGCTGTAATTCCTACTTGAACATGGTGCTTTATGCTACATATTATGATCCAATGATGTGTTACCATCTTATGATGTTTTGAGTAGATATCTTTTGTCTTTGAGTTGATTGATGATCTAGATTGGTACGAGTTGTATGTTTTATTTTGGTGCTGTCCTATGGTGCCCTCCGTGTCGCGCAAGCGTGAGGGATTCCTGCTGTAGGGTGTTGCAATACGTTCATGATTCGCTTATAGTGGGTTGCTAGAGTGACAGAAGCTTAAACCCGAGGAAGGGGGTTGTTGCGTATGGGATAAAAGGGGACTTGATGCTTTAATGCTATGGTTGGGTTTTACCTTAACGAATTTCTAGTATTTGTGGATGCTTGCTAGAGTTCCACTCATAAGAGCATACGATCCATGTAGGAAAAGTATGTTAGTTTATGCCTCTCCCTCATATGAAATTGCAATGACGACTATCGATCTTGTTAACAATTGCTTAGGACAATTCCGCACACCGATCCACCATTATTCCACACTTGCTATTTATATTATTTAGTAATATATTCTAACTTTATGATAACAGAACCTACTTTTATATTTTAGCTCTCCAATATCATACAAAGTTATCCTCTTTATATCCACAACACAGTTTTACTTCTTGTTTCTAGTTGGAAGCAAACGTTCGGTGCACGTAGGTTGTATCAGTGGCAGATAGGGCTTGAGAGAATATTGATCTTACCTTTAGCTCCTTGTGGGTTCGACACTCCATACTTATCACTTCCACCTTTGGGAATTGCTATGATGATTCCCTGCACTTGGGGATTATCAAGCTCTTTTCTGGCGCCGTTGCCGGGGAGCAATAGCGTGGGGTTGATATTCTCGTGTGTGCTTGTTTGCTTTCTTTACTTAGTAGATTTTGTTTTTCCTTTTTGTTTCTGTTTAGTTGTGGGTGAAACATACAATTTTTTTAAAAAAGATTGAAAATACCAAAAATATTTACTTGCCTCTCATGCCTAAAAAAGTTTTTCAAAAAGAGAAGTGATTGGAAAGTTATGCACTGAAGAAGTGAGGGTCGACCTTGAGCACTTGTGTTCATGCTCATGGAAACAATGTAGAATTTTTCATGGAATTTTCTCTGTAAATAATTATTCCCTTGTATATATTCATTGTATTATAAAATTAATGTGCCAAACTTTGGTTGTAGGATGATTAGATTGCTTGTTTACTACGTGCAGAACAAAAACAGAAACTTTGGCTGTAGTGCTTGAATTTACATTTTTTACTGGAAAGTCAAATTGGTCTGAAACTTTTTGCACATTACTTCTGTACAAATTTTTCAAATTTTCAAATTTATTTCATAATTTTTGGAGTTATAGAAGTTTACTAAACTTCCAGATTACTACAGACTGTCCTGTTCTTGACAGATTCTGGTTTTCGTGTGTTGTTTGCTTATTTTGATGCATCTATGGCTAGTATGTGGAAGTATGAACCATAGAGAAGTTGGAATACAGTAGTATTAACACCAATATAGACAAAGAATGAGTTAATTACAGTACCTTAAAGTGGTAGTTTGCTTTATTACACTAACAGATCTCACAAGTTTTTGTTTAAGTTTTTGTGAATGAAGTATTTGAAGAATGAGGAGTTACTGATGTGAGAAGAATAAAGAGGGACAAGCTAGAGTTCAAGATTGGGGATTCCCAAGGCACCCCAAGTAAATATTTCAAAGGATACTCAAGCATCTAAGCTTGGGGATGCCCCGGTTGGCATCCCATCTTTCTTCTTCAACAAATATCGGTATACCTCGATTTTTGTTTTGTTCACATGATTTGTGTCCTTTGTGTTTTTACTTTTCTTTAAGAATCATGCTAGTATGAGATAGCTCTTCATTGATTTATAGAATACTTCATGTGCTTCACTTATATCTTTTAAGTATGGTTTTATAGAATGCTTCGTGCGCTTCACTAATATATTTTGAGCTTGGATATTGGCTAGTCTATATTAATTGTAGAATGCTCCAGGAACTTCACTTATATCTTTTGGAGTATGAATAATACTATAACTTAAAGTGGGTTTGGAAGAGTGTTAACTTTGGGAATTAGTGATCCCACTATCTTGGAGGGTGTTGAATCTTCGTACGATATTTATGAAAGTGGATTTGGAAGAGTGTCAACTTTAGTTAGTATTCCACTATTTCAGAAGAGGTTCCAATTGAGTATGAGAACAAAGTTGCTATCTATGATGCTACTGAAAATTATTATGAGGGAGTAATATGTGCTTATAGGAGTTGCAATAATATCAATTTTCCTCTCTATGTGCTTAAAGTTTTGAAGTTATACTTGTTTTGCCTTCCTATGCTAGTTGACTTTTGTTCCTATAAATTGTGTGCTCAGAAAATCCCTAGGCATAGGAAGTGAGTTGGATTTAAATGTGCTAGTCATATTCTTCATGATGCTCTTTTTATGTTTCAACTCTTATCTTTTATGTGAGCATCACTGAAATCATCATGCCTAGCTAAAAGGCATTAAAGAAAAGCGCTTGTTGGGAGACAACCCAATATATTATCCTTACTGTTTTTGTGTGCCCATATGGTTAAGCTACTGTAGTAATCATGTTTTATGCTTTTTGTTCCAATAAAGTGCCAAGTAAGACCTTTGGGAAGACTTGGGTGAGAGTTAATGTGATCTTGCTGTAAAAAACAGAAACTTTGCGCTCACGAGATTAGCTGTCATTTTTTACAGAAGAGTGCTTTTGAGTTAATTCTTTTTGCAGAAGATTAATAGACAAATTACTCACGTCCACCAATTTATTTCTTAATTTTTGGAGTAGCAGAAGTATGGTTATTGTTCAGATCATTACAGACTATTCTGTTTCTGACAGATTCTGTTTTCATTGCATAGTTTGCTTGTTTTCTAGTTTCTATGGCTTATATTTCTCAATATAAATTGTAGAAATGATATGGTACAGTAAGCATTATGTGAAAACAATTATGAACCTTGTCTTTACAGTACCAAAGTGCATGGTTTACTCTTTATCATACTAACCTATCTCACGAAGTTCCATTAAGTTTTGTGTGATTGAAGTTTTCAAGTTTTGGGTGAGATATCGATATGAGAAGAATAAGGAGTGGAAAGACCCTAAGCTTGGGGATGCCCCGGAAGGCATCCCCTCTTTCGTCTCCAAAACTATCGGTATACCTTACTCGGGGCTATATTTTTATTCGTCACATGATATGTGTTTTGCTTGGAGCGTCATTTTCTTTTGTTAGTATTAGCTTCCTGTCATTTAGAATAGTGTTTTGCATCTTTATTTTCAATAAAATGTTAAGGATAGCCTTTACCATGCTTATTTTGCTAGTATACATGTTGCTGTTTGAAAACAGAAAATTTACCGCTGTTGCAAAAATTCCCTAGAAAAGTCAGAGCATGATATAATGTTGAAACTTTTTGCATAATGAGCTCTGATAAATATACTACAGGGGAATTTTCTCTCATAATTTTTGGAGTTAGGGAAGTATTTATACTCTCGCATTCTTTATAGGCTGTGCTGTTTGATAGATTGCTGTTATGTTTGCATTGTTTGCATATGTTTGCTTGTCTAATGATTCTATTTGAGGATAGGAGTATTAAATATGCAGAGGCATTTAGTATGCAATGTTGAATAATAATTCTAGTGATTTGTTACAGTATAAAATGATAAGGTTTTGCATTGGTTTATACTAACCTATCTCACGAGTTCTTGTTGAGTTTGGTGTGGATGAAGCTTTTGATAAAAAGAGAAACCATGATATGAGAAGAATTAAGGAGACACAGAAGTTCAAGCTTGGGGATGCCCAAGGCACCCCAAGATAATATTCCAAGAAGTCTCAAGCATCTAAGCTTGGGGATGCCCCGTTAGGCATCCCACCTTTCTTCTTCAACAACTATCGGTTAGTATCGGTTGAACCTAAGTTTTTGCTTCTTCACATGAGTTGTGCTATCCTTGCAATGTCATTTTATTTTACTTGTTGTTTGAATAAAATTATTGGGTCTGAAATTTTGAATAGAAAAAGAGCCCTCCCATGTCTAGTTCATTATTTGCCTACTCAGTATCCTTCACTCATATCTTTTAGAGTAGTTTGTCATTTACTCATGTGCTTCATGTATATCCTATGAGTAAATGGGGGAATGAATTTAATGTCATAAGTCTGAATTTTTTATATGTTTCATATGCTTATAACATGGTCAGTGATGACTTCACACATAGAAAGTATGAGGCATAAAAGTTGTTGAGAGTTGGCAAACGTAGTTTTGGTCATCGTTGCAATTAATAGGAAGTAATAAGGAAAGAGAGGTTCACATACAAATATATTATCTTGGACATCTTTTATGATTGTGAAGCACTCATTAAGTATGACATGCTAAAAGAGTTGATGTTGGACAAGGAAGACAACGTAATGGTTTATGTTTTCTGACATCTCAGTTAAAGTATATTGTCATTGAACTTCCAACCATGTTGAGCTTGCCTTTCCTCCTCATGCTAGAGAAATTCCTTGCACCAAGTAGAGATACTACTTGTGCTTCCAAATACCCTTAAACCTAGTTTTGCCATGAGAGTCCACCATACCTACCTATCGATTGAGTAAGATCCTTCAAGTAAGTTGTCATCGGTGCAAGCAATAAAAATTGCTCTCTAAATATGCATGACTTATTAGTGCAGAGAAAATAAGCTTTGTACGAACTTGTTGTGGAAGTAATAAAAGCGACGGACTGCATAATAAAGGTCCACATACAAGGGGCAATATAAAGTGACGTTCTTTTGCATTAAGATTTTGTGCATCAACCCTAAAAGCGCATGAAAACCTCTGCTTCCCTCTGCAAAGGGCCTATCTTTTACTTTATGTTTGAGTCAAGGTGATCCTCACCTTTCCCTTTTTCATTTTATCCTTTGGCAAGATCCTCGTGTTTGAAAGATCATGATATATATATCCAATTGGATGTAAGTTAGCATGGGCTATTATTGTTGACATCACCTAAAGGTGAATACGTTGGGAGGCAACACAATAAGCCCCTATCTTTCTCAGTGTCCGGCTGAAACTCCATAACCACAAGTATTGCATGAGTGTTAGCAATTGTAGAAGACTATATGATAGTTGAGTATGTGGACTTGATGAAAAGCTCTATTCTTGACTTTTTCTGATGTTATGATAAATTGTAATTGCTTCAATGACTGAGATTATAGTTTGTTAGTTCTCAATGAAGTTTCTGAACCAAGCTTGACATTGTGAATAGATTGTTACTTGATCATGAAAAGTTTTATGAGATAAGCTACTATTATGACACATTTTGATGCTAGAAAAGGTGATTGAAATTATCATTGATCAAACTTGTGCACCTTCTAGAATTCACACTTCATAAATTATTTCTTTTATCATTTACCTACTCGAGGACGAGCAGGAATTAAGCTTGGGGATGCTGATACGTCTCGAACGTATCTATAATTTATGAAGTCTTCACGCTATTATACTATCCATCTTTGTTGTTTTATAAGCATTTATATGTCATTTTATATGATTTTTGGGACTAACCTATTAACCTAGAGCCCAGTGCCAGTTTCTGTTTTCTCCTTGTTTTTGTATTTTACAGAAAAGGGATACTAAACGGAGTCCAATTGACGTGCCAATTTTTGAGGATTTTTTCTGGACCAAAAGAAGACCACGGAGCATCGGAGTTGGGCCAGGGGAGTCCCGGGCTGCCCACGAGACAGGGGGGCGCGCCCCCCCTAGCGCGCGACCCCCTCTCTCATGGACAGCCCGGAGGCCTCCTTGACATGAAACCAACGCCAAAAAATCCTATAAATACTGAAACTTTCGGGAATTAACCTAGATCGGAAGTTCCGCCGCTGAAAGACTCTGTAGCCACGAGAAATCAATCTAGGCCCTCTTCGGCACCCTGCCGGAGAGGGCCATCATCACCGGAGGCCATGGAGGAGGATCTTGGAGGTGCCATCATTGCCATGAAGGCCAAGGACCAGAGGGGGAAAGCCATGAAGGAGGAAGCACAAGGGGGAGAACCTCTCCTCCTCTCTCTTGGTGGCACCGGAGTGCCATCGGGAGGGGAATCATCGTCGTGGTGATCGTCTTCATCAACATCACCATCATCATCACCATCCTCATCTCTTTTACGCGGTCCACTCTCCCACACCCTGCTGTAATCCCTACTTGAACATGGTGCTTTATGCTACAGATTATGATCCAATGATGTGTTGCCATCTTATGATGTTTTGAGTAGATATCTTTTGTCTTTGAGTTGATTGATGATCTAGATTGGTACGAGTTGTATGTTTTATTTTGGTGCTGTCCTATGGTGCCCTCCATGTCGCGCAAGCGTGAGGGATTCCCGCTATAGGGTGTTGCAATACATTCATGATTCGCTTATAGTGGGTTGATAGAGTGACAGAAGCTTAAACCCAAGTAAGGGGGTTGTTGCGTATGGGATAAAAGGGGACTTGATGCTTTAATGCTATGGTTGGGTTTTACCTTAATGAATTTCTAGTATTTTTGGATGCTTGCTAGAGTTCCAGTCATAAGAGCATACGATCCATGTAGGAAAAGTATGTTAGTTTATGCCTCTCCCTCATATGAAATTGCAATGACGACTATCGATCTTGTTAACAATTGCTTAGGACAATTCCGCACACCGATCCACCATTATTCCACACTTGCTATTTATATTATTTAGTAATATATTCTAACTTTATGATAACAACACCTACTTTTATATTTTAGCTCTCCGATATCATACAAAGTTATCCTCTTTATACCCACAACACAGTTTTACTTCTTGTTTCTAGTTGGAAGCAAACGTTCGGTTCATGTAGAGTTGTATCAGTGGCAGATAGGGCTTGGGAGAATATTGATCTTACCTTTAGCTCCTTGTGGGTTCGACACTCCATACTTATCACTTCCACCTTTGGGAATTGCTACGATGATTCCCTCCACTTGGGGATTATCAGCCTGCTTTGAGTTGCCATTTTTTAATAGTTTGGTTGATGATCTTCAATTTGATTCATGCAGAAAATGGAAGATTCGTGTGATTTGTATTTCTGGGAAGTTGCTGATGTGGGGGAATGGAACTATGCTGATTGTTTGGTTAGCCGTGGAATCCCAATACCAACAGTTTGGGGTGTTGGATAAGTAATTGAAGGAACGACAGAAGAGGAAGATGCAGCTGTTGAATGACCTTGACAGCAATGAGGAGATGAAAGAGCTTGTGATGATAATGGGAAAGATCGCTGTGCTTTGTTGGATGATTGTCTCTTTATTTGCAGTGTATGTAGCACTCGTGATGTATTCAGTGGTTATGACATGAGCACTTTGCTGAAACTAGTAATGAATGAAACTTGTTTAGCAAGCTGGGTGTAGTGTTGTGAACATCTAATGTTTTATTTTAACGAAAATCGGGGGGTATCCCCTTTTGCTCATAGATAAATAAATAGCAGAGGCTCTTTTGCTAATAAATAAATAAATTAGCAGAGGCCCTGTCGGGCCAGCTTTGTTCCCATTCGAAGACGTAGAGCAAACTATAGTCCAACAACAAACTATGTCATCAAATACAAGTTTCACAGCCAAATATGAGTACAACTAAACAACAATGTCATCATGTTTTAGTCGTCATACAATCACCAAACACAAATCAACATACATAATAAGTGATGTTCTCACAGCAAAATACTAAACAACAACTTCATCAGGTTTCAGTTGTCATAGAAAACACAATTTCACATAGTAGACAAAAAGTCATCTTCTCACAGGCAAATACAACAAAAGCAATCTAATCATAATCCGCAGTAGTAGCGTCAACATCTTCGCCATGTGTACCAGTCTGAATCATAATTCCCCTAGTGTCAACTTCTTCTTCATCCTCAATGTCCTCGAACATTGGCGCCTTATTGATCAACTCTCGTACGTCCACAACCTGATAGGGAATCTTTTTGCCAGCGTTATTGACGTGATGGTTCTCAAAGATACTACGAACATCTATGGAATCTTCTACATTAGGAGCAGTGTAAGCATCATCTTGTTGTGCAACTTCATAAAATGAATTCCTCTGCCCAAACCTTTGCAATACTCTCCAGTCATCACTACATGCAAATGTGTCTTCCAAGAAAAATATCTGTGTTGCTTGATTTGCCAAAATAAAAGGCTCGTCGGTGTGGTACGCCGCCTTGACATTGATGGATTTGAAATAATCATCAGCTTTGGGTTTTGCATCCTAGAAAATAGGTTGTACCAACAACAGCAGAACAGAACCACACATCGATGAACCTCAAAACTGAAGATATACTGCAACTAAACAATGTCTTTTGCGTTAGCATACATTTCATTTGTCTCTCTTCCATACGTATCCGTGCTCATGACGTCATTGTTTTGTGTCTTCCTGCTTTAGTCGCATGCAAGCATGTTGTAGCGCACATCTCCAATAATACAAGATTCATAATGTCTTACCCGAGTATCTGGATCCATTGCTAGTGCGTAAAGGGCATCATTAACTGCCTGCCCATCGTCCTGCATCTTCTTAAACTATGGTTAGAAAATAGACAAGCTGATCATCTTATGTACCCAATATATTAAAAAAACTGACAGTGCAATTCAAAAGCTTACACGGCTCTTGGACCATTTCGTAAATCCTGCCATAACCCGTTTGTCAATGTTTCTTGGATTTTGTGGCAGTAATTCCTTTTTGTAGATGTTACACAACATAGTGATTGCGTCAAACATCTAAATATATATGAATGTGCTGCAAGTTTATTATACTATGATGTATAAGCTACAATATTTAGCACTTACTCGATATAAGGTAGAATCTCGGGGCAGTTATTCAACACATACCAAACCATTTTGTCCAAATCGTTAGGTTTGTCATCTTGTCGACTCTTCCTTGTAACTCGAACAGAACAATTGAAAACACTGAGCTCGGGATTGTCCTCACCCAACTTTTCGCTAAGATGATCAACTGTTTCAATGTATTTTGAGTAGAATGTCAACGCTTCTGTAGCAATGTAGGCCTCTGGAATGGAACCCTCGGGTCTAGCTCTATTCCTAACATATCCCTTGAAAGTGCCTAGCCGCCTTTCAATAGGGTACATCTAGCCAGACAGTACTGGACCTCTAAGTAGTGCCTCATCAGGTAGATGAACAACCAAATGCACCATCACATCAAAGAAGGCTAGAGGATATATCTTCTCAAGGTCGTATAGGATAGTTGGTATCTTATATCTAAGATGCTCCAAAGCATCTATCCTGATATTTCTACTGCAGAGTTCCCTGAAGAATTGTACAAACAATGCAACTGCTCTGTATAAGTCAGGGTGGCCCAATCCTCTAAGGATAACAGGTAAAACACTTTGAAGTAGGACGTGGTAGTCATGAGTTTTCAATTGTACCTTGTTTCCATCTGCACTGACTCTCCTTTCAAGGTTGGAAGCAAATCCATGTGGGAATCTCACACATGACATGACCTTGCAGAATTCTTTTCTTTTTACCTTGTCCAAGAGGTACACAGCTGGTGCCATATCTCGTGATGCACCATCATCTTTCACCTGCAAATCGGATCTGATACCCAAGTGTGTCAAATCAATCCTAGATTTTAAGGTATCTTTCGCCTTGCCTTCAATATTAAGAAGTGTGCTGATAATGTTGTCACATATATTTTTCTCAATGTGCATCACATCAAGATTGTGCCGCAGATCCAAATCTTTCCAATACTCCAAGTCCCACAAAGTGGACCCGCAGGTAAACAATAATCTCTCTTCTGCCCCGCCAAGCTTCCTTTTCCTACAACTCATCGTTGGTGAGCCTCTTTGGCACATCACGGTTTTCATGATTTGCATTGAACACATGTCTTCGGTATTTTGTAGGACACGACTTGTCCTTGGCAAGGAAACGACGGTGTCCAATGTAATAGATCTTGCTAAGTATTGTGAATGACAGTGGATTCTTGTCACAACGAACACATGCATGCATTGTAACCATGTGTCGTTAGCCCTGACATAGTGCCCAAAGACAGATAATCATGGATGCACCAAATTATAACAGCACACAGAAATAAATCATTTGGTGGTCTGCTATATAGGTCTTGAGTGAGAACATCCCTCCATAGCTATTGAAGTTCCTCCACAAGAGGCTCCATGAATAAGTCAAAATCCTTTCTAGGACTTTTTCGACCTGGAATGAGCAAGGCCATCATGTAGTTTGATCCTTTGGTGCAGACATTTGGTGGCACATTGTAAGGGATAACAAGCACTGGCCACATGCTATATGTGGTGCTCTGGTGGCCAAATGGGTTGAATCCATCTATAGCTAAGCCAAGTCTAATGTTTCTCGGCTCAACAACAACCTTTTTGTGTTTCTAAGTGAAGCTTATCCAATCACTAGATGGCTCATTACATTCTGATCTCTGTACTCCTGGTTCCTAGAATGCCACAATACATGCTCTCTTGTTTCAGCATCATGAAACAACCTCGCAATCTTGGTATAATTGGAAAATGCCTTAGAAAATTATGAGGAATCCTCTTCACAACATCACCATCTTTCCATCTTGATGATTTGCATTTTGGGCATTCACATAAGTTGGCACAATCCTTCCGGAATAGAACACAATTATTCTTACAAACATGGATCATATCGCATCCAATTCCAACTAAATGAAGGAAATTCTTCATTTTACTGTAGGTGTATGGCAGCTCAGACGCATCTGGGTATGATTTGCGGAAAGCAACCAACATTGCATCTTATGATTTGTTGGTCATCCACTCAGATGTCTTCACGTGAAGAAAGATGGCCATAGCTGAGAATAGTGACAGCTAATTTCCCGGGGTGACTGCCATGTTGCATTGTTCCAACATGCGGGCCCATCATTTTTCTTGTGCAGGTGAAAGTTCATGAAATGCGTGAGCATTTCGTAGCATTGTTCAATGTTGGGCAAACTCACTGGCTTCACCGCCACCACCACCTCCTCCTCTTCCACCTGAGCATCAGGCAGATCAAGATGGTGATCTGCTGCTTCCACATAGTCAGTAACATTGACGTTCACAGCTTCACCATGATGAACCCACCTAGTATATGTGATTGACATCCCATACAAGTGTATATGTTTTTGCACAGTTGACTGGGGTCTTCAGACTGAATTTATACACTGCTACACGGGCAGAGCGCATCTGATTTCGGACCACCGTATTCAGCTCTGATAAAGTTCATGAAGTTTTCAACCCCCTCGACATATGCAGCGGAGAATCTTCGAGCAGAAGTTATCCAAGTCATGTCCATCTGTTAGACATACAAATTAGTTCTTCTACTAGATATTACAGAAAAAAGATATATGCTTTTTTATAAAGTCCGGGAAAAATACCTGCTATGTCGATGTCTAAAGCTATGGCAAGATATTTGGACAAGCAGATCTAAGTAACGAAATAGTCCTATATGTAAAGCTAATTCAGCAAACATATTGAGTGTTAAATTATGGCAGGCTATTTCAGCAATCAATGAGGCCGAGCACATAGCCATGGAAAGCCATCTCAGCAAAAAAGATCGAGTATAAAATGATGTTGAGCTATTTCACCTAACAGACTGGCTACTAGACCATGGCAATCTACTTCACAATAAATACATGGCAGGATGTTTAGCAACTAATCAGGTGTGGCATGCCATCTTAGCAAAGCAGATTGAGTGCAGAACAGGGCAAGGAAGCTTCTTAAGCAGAGCGTATTGACTGTAAACAATTTTGGCAAACAGTGAGATTAACAACATCTATCAGCTAGCATTCAGCGCTACTCTGACATGCATGAGGCCTCAATATAGAATGTGCGTACCGTGGGAGAAACTGACCACCGTGCATCTCCACAAGAACGTTGCCAGCGGTGGCGGTGCGGCTGGAGGACGACAGTCTACAAGAGCGTACTGTGGGAGCGAGAGGATTGCCATGCGTCCCCTCGATGAACCGCAGCGCCGACGTATTGGCGTGGCAGGAGGGCGGCTTTGGTGGAGTGAATGGAGTGGAGGGGGCCGGGGGGAGGTGGGTTTGGGGAATATTATTGGCTAGTTGGCCGAAGGGCAGTTGAATTTAGGATTTGGGCGGAACTTTTGCGCGGTGGGCGGGCGAGTTTTGTGCATGGTTGGTTTCTCCAAATGTGGTCCCACGTGTCAGTAAAGAGGCAAGCCGAAGCACGTTCTGTTAGGGTGAGCCGTGTGCAGGACCGACCGTGTGAGGGGTGCAATGCGACCGCGACAGGCATGCTGTGAGTGTACCGCCCTTTTCCTTTTAAACTTGGTGCTTCGTGCAATCCATCGATACTACTAATAATCTGATAATCGCGACTACAATGGCACGACCAGGTCTTTTCCCGTGCAATATGCTGGGAGGTTGGCTTAGTTATTTTTAGGACTTTATTAAGGACAAGGCTTAGTTGGTTTGACAGATAGAGCGAGAGAAAGATGTGAAATGCGTGAATGTGTAATGGACATACTATTGGAGTGCCTAAGATAAATTGTGTATGTAGACCCTATGTGTTTATTTACTTCGCATGTTAGCTTCGTCTTGTGTCAAACCTTCTAAACTTAGACCAAGTTGATACACACAGAAAACAACGACAACCACAATACCAAGTAAATAAGATTAGAATCATCATTCAATATATTTCCTCTGCTCTTATAAAAAATAGAGTTGGTGATCCGGCAATATCGGCCGTCCGATCTATATCTGACGGTTACGAAGGAAACTATGACAATTTTGCAAAAAGATACCCGCACCCCTCTCCACATTTGTAGATAAGGCCTTCCCTTGTTCATCATTATCTCCCACAAGATAAACTACTCATATAAATGCATCTTGATGTTCCATGAAACACACGGGCATCTTACTAGTCATACAATATATCTTACTATTATTTTGAAAGTTCATATACACCAGACAAGATTCATGCAAACAGGCAGATATTCATTACATTTCGAACTTTTATAGGACAGAAAAATAATAGAAACACGACCCTAAACCTATCCTACGGCGGCGACCAACGTCCATTTTTCTTTGTACTTCCGCATCGGCGAGGACATCCTTCATCTGACGTCTCCATGAACGGCGGCGGGGTTCAAGACCCATGAAGTGAAGGTGCAGTCTCCAGCAAGGAAGAGTAGAACATGGGAGATGGACCGGCCAGTTGGCACACCATGCCCTGCTGCCTCCCATGCGCTACTCATCCTTGGAGGAGTCCCCGACCTCGGCGGTGTCGGTGGACGTGAGGTTGATGATGATGGACATGGATGGTCCGTCGCTTCACCTGCCACATGCACCACCGAACGTTGGATGATGGCAAGTAGGACGCATGGCTGGCGGTGGTCTTGTCATCGGCCGCTAGCACAGCTACTGCTTGTGCGGTTGCGTACACGTCCGGCTACGCTGGTATTGCATTGGAAGCAGCGAGTTGAGCAAGGGCGGCGACCTTGAGCTTCATCCCTGAAGACAAGCTCTCCCATAGAGCGTTCCCGCTCGCGGTCATGGTGGATGTGGTGCCAGGTAGGAGGATGCGCTGTGGTGTGGAGTTTGATGTCTACTACACAACCTTCTTCTTGTAGACATTGTTGTGCCTCCAAGTGCAGAGGTTTGTAGGACAGTAGCAAATTTCCCTCAAGTGGATGACCTAAGGTTTTTCAATCCGTGGGAGGCGTAGGATGAAGATGGTCTCTCTCAAACAACCCCGCAACCAAATAACAAAGAGTCTCTTGTGTCCCCAACACACCCAATACAATGGTAAATTGTATAGGTGCACTAGTTCGGCGAAGAGATGGTGATACAAGTGCAATATGGATGGTAGATATAGGTTTTTGTAATCTGAAAATATAAAAACAGCAAGGTAACTAATGACAAAAGTGAGCACAAACGGTATTGCAATGCTAGGAAACAAGGCCTAAGGTTCATACTTTCACTAGTGCAAGTTCTCTCAACAATAATAACATAACTGGGTCATATAACTATCCCTCAACATGCAACAAAGAGTCACTCCAAAGTCATTAAAAGCGGAGAACAAACGAAGAGATTATTGTAGGGTACGAAACCACCTCAAAGTTATCCTTTCTGATCGATCTATTCAAAAGTCCGTAGTAAAATAACATGAAGCTATTCTTTCCGTTCGATCTATCATATAGTTCGTACTAGAATAACACCTTAAGACACAAATCAACCAAAACCCTAATGTCACCTAGATACTCCAATGTCACCTCAAGTATCCGTGGGCATGATTATACGATATGCATCACACAATCTCAGATTCATCTATTCAACCAACACAAAGTACTTCAAGGAGTTCCCCAAAGTTTCTACCGAAGAGTCAAGACGAAAACGTGTGCCAACCCCCATGCATAAGTTCACAAGGTCACTGAACCCGCAAGTTGATCACCAAAACGCAGATCAAGTAGATCACGTGAATATCCCATTGTCACCACAGATAAGCACATGCAAGACATACATCAAGTGTTCTCAAATCCTTAAATACTCAATCCGATAAGATAACTTCAAAGGGAAAACTCAATCCATTACAAGAGAGTAGAGGGGGAGGAACATCATAAGATCCAACTATAATAGCAAAGCCCGCGATACATCAAGATCGTTCCAAATCAAGAACACGAGAGAGAGAGATCAAACACATAGCTACTGGTACATACCCTCAGCCCCGAGGGTGAACTACTCCCTCCTTGTCATGGAGAGCGCTGGGATGATGAAGATGGCCACCGGTGATGGATCCCCTCTCCGGCAGGGTGCCGGAACAGGGTCCCGATTGGTTTTTGGTGGCTACAGAGGCTTGTGGCGGCGGAACTCCCAATCTAGGTTATTTTCTGGAGGTTTCTCTATTTATAGGATTTTTTGGCGTAGGTCTCAAGTCTGGGGGGTCTCCGAGTCGTCCACGAGATAAGGGCCCACGCCCAGGGGGGTAGGGCATGCCCCCCACCCTCGTGGACGGCTCAGGACTCTTCTAGCCCAACTCTTTTACTCTGGGGGCTTCTTTTGGTCCATAAAAAATCATCAAAAATTGGCACGTCAATTGGACTCCATTTGGTATTTCTTTTCTGTAAAACTCAAAAAGAAGGAAAAACAGAAACTGGCACTGGGCTCTAGGTTAATAGGTTAATCCCAAAAATCATATAAAATAGAATATAAATGCATATAAAACATCCTAGATGGATAATATAATAGCATGGAACAATAAAAAATTATAGATACGTTGGAGATGTATCAGCATCCCCAAGCTTAATTCCTGCTCGTCCTCGAGTAGGTAAATGATAAAGACAGAATTTTTGATGTGGAATGCTACCTAACATAATTATCAATGTAATTTTCCTTATTGTGGCGCCACTTCCTGAAGGCTCGCCTAGCCCCACCATAGCCAAGATGCTTGGTCGTGTGCTAAGTAATGCCCTCGGGGAAAGACGAAGGGAAGAACAAAGAAGCAGAACTTCACACATTGTACATCCAAACCAGGGGAATTGCTACCTCCCCAAAGGAGGATAGTCGGGGAGGGGAATCTAAGGCCCCCTCCCCTCGCGGGAAGAAGAGGGCCGCCTCCGGAGACTTGGAGACGGAGGTGCCCAGACAAGGGAAGAAAGCTTCACCAGGGGGCCCTGCCCCAAAGGGCGTCCTCACTGCACCATGCCCGCCAACGGGCCAGCCCTCAGCCGAGCTGTAAGTTAATCGTAAATACGAAGGTACTACTTCCTTCTCCGAGAACAATAACCAGGATCCATTCTTTGTAGTCCGGCTAGCAGCTCTTCTTGACACAGTTCGTCTTCAGGGGATCTCCTTCCGGAGATGATGGAGAGTGAGACCCCACCAACCTCTCCGCCTCATGGGGCGGGTGATCCCGAAGTGTCGTCACGGAGGAGTCCAGATCTGCCGAAGCCATAAGCTAATACTTCGGCCGCCCTGAGCCCGGAGCGTTCTTCTCCTGCAGGGGGCGATAAGAAGGGTCCGGCATAGTTCGGAGTCCGGCCAGACACACTGACGGGCCTTCTGGAGCGAGCTGCTCTCTCAGAGGAGCACCGTTCAATAATGATCACGGTGCTTGAAAAGATTTCATCCGCCACAAGGAGGTTGAATGAAGCCTTTACGAGCCTGCTCAGAGGCTTTGAGGTGTGTAATAAAATACATAATTTTTGACTGTGACGCACGCGCTAGGTGTGCTCCATATGGATAGTAGCCCCTGAGACTCTGGTTGCCAGCCCTAGGCGGCAAACGGAGGATCACATTGTTAAGTAATGATCGCGCTGTATTTATGCGCATGTGTCTAAGGATTTGGTAGCCGATCGATCCATTGAAGTTGCCGAACTGAGGAGGCAGATTGGAGTTATTGATGCTGATATCACACTTGTGAACGAGCGGCTTAACGAGTCACAGGGTATGTGCTCTGCTTTCCTTATTTTTTATAGAAAAAATTGAGAGGAGCATAATATTAATGCTTGGACTACAGACGGTGCTGCTGCCGTGGAAGCCCTGAGGGCGGAACTTGCCCTGGCCAAGGAACAAACCCGGGCTAGCAATGCGGTTGCCCTAAAGGCGGCCGAAGAGTTGAGAGCCGAACAGGCTGCTCGTCGCCGAAGCAAAGACAAAATAGCCGAGATGGCTGTAGAGCTGAAAAATGCCGCCGACCGGTCTGAGCTCGTTGAAAAAGAGAATCAGGCTAATTCGGCTAACCTGAAGAAGGCACTTGATGCGGCCAAGGAGACACGGTCCGAGATCAGGGATGCGCGGGAGGAGCTTCGACAGGCCGGAGAAATCGCGGCTGGAAACCCCTATGTATTGCTTATGAAGTTTTTAGATCCGAAGTATGCTCCCCTGGATCGACGCTGGAGCCCTGCAGACGCGTATGCGGATTTGGCGAAGAGTGCGGCTGATGCGGCCAAGTTTTTTGAAGATCAAAAAGATAATGAAGTGGAGAAGTTGTTCTAGTCGCAATTTAGTGCTCCCACGTGCCCATTGCCATTGAATGAGAGGATGGCTGCTGTGGCTGAGCTCATAGGCTGTCCGGTCTTGCAATGCGGTCTGTAATAGACCATCTATGGCCGAAGGGGCCTAAGCCGGATAGTTATTTTGGTTTAGTGCAACAATTCCTAGGTGCCGTTTCGCAGATCGATGCCATGAAGAGGTTGGCGTGCATAGAGGGTGCACGGATGGCTCTTGCCCCCATTAAAGCATATTGGACAGATATGGAGGCCATCATCATTGCGACCCAGAATCCGGTGGGAGGCCAGGATCCGGCCGAGCACTACTTGGAGCAGGTAACAGAAGGTGCTCGCTTAATAGCGGCTCAGTGCTCGAAGAATCTCATGTTCGAGTGACAAATCATTTCATTGTAAAAACAATGCTATTTTAATTATGAAGGCTATGTTTATACTTTCTGCCCCAAAGTGTTATTGTGCCTCCTGTGCGGCCGTTTTATGTATAAATGTAATCTAAAAGTTAGTAGTCATTGGCTTCAGCCCAACGCATGCAATGCGGGGGTGTTCGCGAAAATATGCATACTCACACTTGATCCAACGTCTTGGTCCATTAAGGAGGTGATCGCACGTCGCACTTGGCAACCGGACTATATAGCTTTAACACTTTCACTTAGCCATAGGAGTTTGACGGTGGGACTACTATGTAGCCCCTGGTACCTTGCTCCGTCTTGAGCTTGCGTTGGTTTTCCTTGAAGAGGAAAGGGTGATGCAGCAATAGTAGCGTAAGTATTTCCCTTAGTTTTTGAGAACCAAGGTATCAATCCAGTAGGAGGCTCCTCAAAAGTCCCACACACCTACACAAACAAACAAAGAACTCGCAACCAACGCAATAAAGGGGTTGTCAATCCCTTCACGGCCACTTGAAAAAGTGAGATCTAATAAAGATAGTAAGATAAGATAAATATATTTTTGGTATTTTATAATATAGATGCAAAAAGTAAAGATGCAAATAAAAGTAGATTGGAAGCAAATATGATAAGAGATAGACCCGGGGGCCATAGGTTTCACTAGTGGCTTCTCTCAAGATAGCATAAGTATTACGGTGGGTGAACAAATTACTGTCGAGCAATTGATAGAAAAGCGAATAGTTATGAGATTATCTAGGCATGATCATGTATATAGGCATCACGTCCGTTCCAAAAATCACGCTCCCGAAGGTTTCATTCCGTTTGGACTCCGTTTGATATTCCTTTTCTTCGAAATACTGAAATAGGCAAAAAAACAGCAATACGGGCTGGGCCTCCGGTTAGTAGGTTAGTCCCAAAAATGATATAAATGTGTAAAATAAAGCCATAAACATCCAAAAGGGGTAATATAATAGCATGGAACAATCAAAAATTATAGATACGTTGGAGATTTATCAAGCATCCCCAAGCTTAATTCCTGCTCGTCCTCGAGTAGGTAAATGATAAAAAGAGAATTTTTGATGTGGAATGCTACCTATCATAATTCTTTAATGAAATTTTGTTTATTGTGGCACGAATGTTCAGATCCAAATGATTCAAAATAAAAGTTCATATTGATAAAATAAATAGTAACACTTCAAGCATACTAATCAAAGTAATCATGTCTTCTCAAAATAACATGGCAAAAGAAAGTTCATCCCTACAAAATCATATAGTTAGGCTATGCTTCATTTTCGTCACACAAAGATGTTCCCAACTTCTATACCCCCGATGACAAGCCAAGAATTGTTTCATACTTAAATAATCTCAAACTTTTTCAACCTTCACGCAATACATGAGCGTGAGCCATGGATATAGCACTATGGGTGGAATAGAATATGATGATGGGGATTGTGTGGAGAAGACAAAAAAGGAGAAAGTATTTCCATGGATATAGCACTATGGGTGGAATAGAATATGATGATGGGGATTGTGTGGAGAAGACAAACGAGGATAATCAACGG
Organism: Triticum timopheevii; assembly: GCA_963921465.1. Taxonomy (NCBI): domain Eukaryota; kingdom Viridiplantae; phylum Streptophyta; class Magnoliopsida; order Poales; family Poaceae; genus Triticum; species Triticum timopheevii. The sequence continues at coordinate 357,076,965 of OY997264.1, forward strand.
GCTATGGAGATGCCCATCAATTGATGTCAACATGAGAAGTAGGTATTTCCATGCAACGGATGCACTAGAGTTATAAATGAATGCTCAACAAAAGAATACTAGTGGGTGTGCATCCAACTTGCTTGCTCACGAAGACCTAGGGCATTTGAGGAAGCCCATCGTAGGAATATACAAGCCAAGTTCTATAATGAAAAATTCCCACTAGTATGAAAAAGACAACTTATGAGACTCGCTATATGAAAAACATGGTGCTACTTTGAAGCACAATATATGAGACTCACTACATGAAGAACAAGGTGCTACTTTGAAGCACAAGTGTGGAAAAAGAGATAGTAACATTGCCCTTTTTATTTATTTTCTTTATTTTTCTTTTTTTTCTCTTTTTTTTCCTTTTTTGGGCCTTTCTTTTTTTGGCCTTTCTTCTTCTTTTTTTATTTTTTTCTTTGGGCAATGTTCTAATAATGATGATCATCACACTTCTATTGATTACAACATATGAATTACAACTCGAAACTAGAACAAGATATGACTCTATATGAATGCCTCCGACGGTGTACCAGGATGGTGCAATGAATCAAGAGTAACATGTATGAAAAATAATGCATGGTGGCCTTGCCACAAATACGATGTCAACTACATGATCATGCAATGGCAATATGACAAAAGTAAAGTATGTCATGATGATGAATGGAACGGTGGAAAGTTGCTTGGCAATGTATCTCAGAATGGCTATGGAAATGCCATAATAGGTAGGTATGGTGGCTGTTTTGAGGAAGATATAAGGAGGTTTATGTGTGATAGAGCGTATCGTATCACGAGGTTTGGATGCACCAGTGAAGTTTGCACCAACTCTCAAGGTGAGAAAGGGCAATGCACGGTACCGAAGAGGCTAGCAATGGAGGAAAGGTAAAAGTGCGTATAATCCATGGACTCAACATTAGTCAAAAGAACTCATATACTTATTGCAAAAATTAGAAGTCATCAAAAATCAAGTACTGCGTGCATGCTCCTAGGGGGATAGATTGGTAGGAAAAGACCATCGCTCGTCCCTGACTGCCACTCATAAGGATGCACAAGCCAGGTACACTTCATGTTTCAGATTTGTTACACAACTTTAACCATACGTGCATGCTACGGGACTTGCTAACTTCAACACAAGCATTCTTTGAATTCATAATCACCCAACTAGCATGACTTTAATATCACTACCTCCATATCTCCAAACAATTATCAAGTATCAAATTGATCATAGCATCCAATTCACTTCCTACGATAGCTTTTATTATACCCAACTTGGATGCCTACCATTCTAGGACCAATTTTATAACCATAGCAAATACCATGCTGTTCTAAAAGACTCTCAAAAATATATAAGTGAAGCATGAGAGACTAGCAATTTCTACAAAAATAAGTCACCACCGTGCTCTAAAAGATATAAGTGAAGCACTAGAGCAAAAACTATCAAGCTCAAAAGATATAAGTGAAGCACATAGAGTATTCTAGAAAATTCTAATCAAATAGGCTTCTCCCAAAAGGTGTGTACAACAAGGATGATTGTGGTAAACTAAAAAGCAAAGACTAATATAATACACGACGCTCCAAGCAAAACACATATCATGTGGCGAATAAAAATATAGCTCCAAGTAAAGTTACCAATGAACGAAGACGACAGAGGGGATGCCTTCCCGGCGCATCCCCAAGCTTAGGCTTTTGGCTATTCTTGAATATCTTGGGGTGCCTTGGGCATCCCCAAGCTTAGGCTCTTGCCACTCCTTATTCCATAGTCCATAAAAGCTTTACCCAAAACTTGAAAACTTCACAACACAAAACTCAACAGGAAATCTTATAATCTCCGTTAGTGAAAGAAAACAAAACAACCACATAAGTTACTGTAATGAACTCATTATTTATTTATTTTGGTGTTAAAACTACTGTAATCCAACTTCTCTATGGTTTATAAACTAATTTACTAGCCATAGATGCATCGAAATAAGCAAACAAAACATGAAAAACAGAATCTGTCAAAAACAGAACAGTCTGTAGAAATCTGTAACTAACTCAAACTTATGGAACTCTAAAAATCCTACCAAAATAGGAAGTCCTGGAAAATTTGTTTCTTGATCATCAGAAAAAAGAATCAATGAAAAATCACGTTTCTGTGATTTAACAAAACTAAATTCGTGCATGCAAAGTTTCTGTTTTTCAGCAGAATCAAATCAACTATAATCATAGGTTATCCTATAGGTTCTACTTGGCACAAACACTAATTAAAAGATAAAAAAACATCTAAACAGAAGGTAGATTCAAGAATTATTACTTAAACAGGAGCAAAAGCGAAAAAACATAAAGAAAATTGGGTTGCCTCCCAACTAGCGCTATCGTTTAACGCCCCTAGCTAGTCATGAAAGCGAAGATAGATCTAACGAGTGCCATCTTTGGCACTAAATTCATAAGTAGCCCGCATGATAGATTCATAAGGTAATTTGACTTTCTTTCTTGGAAAGTGCTCCATGCCTTTCTTTAATGGAAATTGGAATCTAATATTCCCTTCCTTCATATCAATAATCGCGCCAATCGTTCTAAGGAAAGGTCTACCAAGAATAATAGGGCAAGAAAGATTGCAATCTATATCAAGAACGATAAAATCTACGGGCACCAAATTTCTATTTGCAACAATGAGAACATCATTGATCCTTCCCATTGGCTTTTTAATGGTGGAATCCGCAAGGTGCAAATTTAAAGAGCAATCATCAAGATCATGGAAACCTAGAACATCACATAAAGTTTTCGGAATCGTGGAAACACTAGCACCCAAATCACACAAAGCAAAACACTCATGATCTTTAATTCTAATCTTTATAGTAGGTTCCCACTCATCATTAAGTTTTCTAGGTATAGAAACTTCCAAATTAAGTTTTTCATCATAAGATTGCATCAAGGCATCAACGATATGTTTGGTAAAAGCTTTATTTTGACTGTAAGCATGAGGAGAATTAACAACGGATTGCAACAAGGAAATACAACCTTCTAAAGAACAATTATCATAATCAAAATCCTTGAAATGCGAGATAGTGGGTTCAATGCTATTTAAAGTTGTGACCTCTCCAATCCCACTTTTACCAAATTTAGCATCAAGATCTAAAAACTTCGAATTCTTGGGATGCCTTCTAGGTAAAGTTGACTCATCATCAGTCCCATAATTATCAAGATTCATATTGCAAAACATAGATCTAATAGGAGACGCATCAATAACTTTAAAATCCTCATCATTATTTTCATGGAAGCTAGAAAAACACGCCTTTACAAAGCAATCTTTCTTAGCACGCAATCTAGCGGTTCTTTCCTTGCACTCATCAATGGAAATTCTCATTGCTTTGAGAGACTCATTGATATCATGCTTAGGAGGAGAAGATCTAAGTTTAAGAGAATCAACATCAAGCGAAAGCCTATCAACGTTCCTAGCCAAATCATCAACTTTGAGTAATTTTTCTTCAAGCAAAGCATTAAAATTCTTTTGACAAATCATAAATTCTTTCACACTATTCTCAAAATCAGAGGGCATATTATTAAAATTACCATAAGAATTATTGTAGGAATTTCCATAATTATTGGAGGAATTACTAGGGAACGGTCTAGCATTAAAGTTTCCTCTATAAGCATTGTTTCCAAAACTATTCCTACCAACAAAATTCACATCCATAGATTCATTATTATTCTCAATCAAAGAAGACAAAGGCATATCATTGGGATCAAGAGGAGTATTTTTAGTAGCAAACAACTTCATAAGTTCATCCATCTTTCCACTCAAAACATTGATTTCTTCTATAGCATGCACTTGTTTACTAGAAGATCTTTCGGTGTGCCATTGAGAATAGTTAGCCATAATATTATCAAGAAGTTTCGTAGCATCTCCTAACGTGATTTCCATAAACGTGCCTCCCGCGGCCGAATCTAAGAGATTTCTAGAAGCAAAGTTCAAACCGGCATAAATTTTTTGTACGATCATCCATAAATTCAAACCACGAGTAGGGCAATTGCGAAGCATCAATTTCATTCTTTCCCAAGATTGGGCAACATGCTCATGATCAAGTTGTTTAAAATTCATAAATCGTTCCTAAGAGTGATAATCTTAGCGGGAGGAAAATATTTAGAGATAAAAGCAACTTTGCACTTGTTCCAAGAATCAATACTATAGGCAAAGACGAAAACCAAACTTTAGCATGATCTCTAAGTGAAAACGGAAATTGTAACATCCCAAATTTTCAATTTGGAATGTTATACAACTAGATCATTATTGCATATCATATTTATTGCATTTTGGTTCGATCCTACAAATTCTACGCAACTCAAGGGCCCACGGAGAGAGTTGGGGATTTTGATATTTTCATATTTGAGTTTTCTCAAATTTTGGAAATAGGATCATTTGATTTTATTTATTTTATCTTCAATTATTTAAATTATATAAATATGAGAGAGGGAATAAAATGACTTTCCCAAAATAAAGAAATATTGAGGATTTAATAAAAAAATCAAATAAGATTTTATTTTGGATTTTATTGCTATTTTATTTGAATTTAGGAAAAATGCGTGTTTTTCAAAATTGCATTTAGGCCCCAAATAAATGTTCATATAAACCGGCTTGATTTTAGAAGCTGGGGAAAATTTATTTCAGGATTTTTGGAGTCCGTTTAGTATTTCTTTTAATTGTTTTTCTATGTGTAATGTTTTTTAAAAAAACGAACCGACCTACCGGGCCGTGTCCGTCCGGGAGTCCGACCCGGCCGGCTTTAAAGCCCGAGTCCCAAGTCGCCCCAGCCCCAGCCGCCCCGCCCCCAAACCCTAGCGCCGCCGCCTACCGCCGTCCCGCTAGCCCCGCCGCCGGATCCCGCCGCCACCATCGCCGCCGCCGCCGCCGCCGCCACCGACCGCCCCACCGCCGCCTCCCCTCGCCGTCATCGCCAGCCCCGCCGCCAGAGCCGCCGCCAAGCCCTGCCGCCCGACGCCCGAGGTAGCCGCCACCGTCGCCATTTTTTTCTTCTGAAAAACCATTCAGTTTTTCCGTCGGTTTTTCGTTGGTTTTTTTAGATTCGTTTTTTATTAGATCGTTTTTTTCCAGTTTAGGTTAATTAGCGAGCATTCGCTCGTTCGTTCATTTTAACGAACGCGTTCATCGTTTAGAACCAGATAACGAACGTTCGTTCGTTAATCTGTTCGTTGTTTTTCTTTTTCTCGGATTTATTCTGCGATTTTTCTGATCGTGATTTCTGATCCGATTTTCGTTTTAGTATAACTTTTCGCTCGTTTATCGGAATCAGGCGATTCAAGCGCCTAGAGTTTCGTCTCAAAACCCTCTTTCCGATTAATCTACTCAAACAAGGTTTTGCTGCTGTAAAATTTGACTTAGGTCTAGATTAGTAAATGAAGCTTGTTTCTTTCGCCGTTTGAGTCTTGTTTCTTCGTTCGATTTGATTCTTTTTGCAAACCGGAGTTCTGAAGTTGAGCTTTCTGGTTAAATCTCTTATTTGAGTTTTACCTGTGCATTAGATGAGTACTTATTGTATGCTTGTTTGTTTGTTTGCTTGCGATAGAGTATCCGGATTGTGCCGCTTGCTACTTCGAATCCCTAGGTTTCGCGGATCATCAGCAAGGCAAGTAACACTTTGATCATACTTCTTTATTACCTAGTTTTTATGCATTAGATCAATCCTTAAACAATTGCATGATTAGGATCTGATTAATATGTGTGTTTTGGGAAGTAGATGAGGTAGTACCTATTACCTGTTTTATTATTGAACCTTTGGGAGTTACTTTCTATGTTTGCTTATTATGCCATGCTATGCTAGTAGACATGGATTGGGTGAGTGTATCCATGATAGATGTGAGATTGTTAATTAATGGTTTATTTAAGGTGGTAACTTTAATACACATCTGGGTGGATTGAGGTACCTGGGTATTCCATGATTGCCTGTTTGTTTTTGGACCGCCACCGAGGCTCAAAGGGATCATAAGATTATTCATGCTAGAAACTTCCGTGTGCAGCCACATGCTATTATGGGCTCTAGCATAGTTGATTAAGTCGTGCGAACTCTTACAGTGGTAGACTAGCAGATGTAGGGGAATGTAGGTGTACAGGTCTACCCATCGTAAGGTGCTAGAGCTTCTGAAAGACTATGTCTCGGTCATCCGTTTCTCAAACATCATGTAGTGCGAGAAAACCAACGGAGGAGATCGAGTCGTGTGGGGAAAAGTGCGCAACCTCTGCATAGTGTATAAACTAATCATGATTAGCCGTGTCCCCGGTTATGGACATTTTGAGTATCTAGTACTTGGATTATCATGTGAATCTCATCATGTTACTTTAATTAATATTGTTGGGTTTGTTTAATGATGATGTTACTTAATTGGGATTGAGAATGCTGTCAACCATTCTCAATGTTTTACAACCACCATGATAGTTAAATACATTTATTCCTTTGCAGTAGGGAAAAAATTGGCTTTATGCAAAATTGTAACCATAGAGCTTTCCACCAAGCCATATATGCATGTAGTATAGCTTTATTCTTTCATTACTCTCTATGTGTTACATTGCCAGCATATTCCATGTGCTGACCCGTTTTCGGGCTGCAACGTTCATGTTGCAGACTTTTCAGACGACGAGTAAGATGCCTTAGGATCGTGGTTCTATACTCTGTGATGCCGTTGGAGTTGATGGACTCACTTATCTTCCAAGCCTTCCGCTGTTATCGTTATTAGATGGCCTTAAGCCATATTTATTGTAATAAGCTATCTTTTGAGACATTTGATGTAATAAGTGTGTGATTGCTACTCTGTTATAAATCCTTCGAGTACTGAGCGTGTCAGCATTACTGATCCAGGGATGACACTGATGCACGGAGATCAGACTGTTTGAGGTCTGGTCGCTACAAGATGGTATCAGAGTACACGCTGACTGTAGGACACGACCACTAAGCTAAAGCCCTAGATCACTACTCTCTCTTCTCATTTCTAACTCCTCATCTTTTCTACTCTTTTAGGATGGCGGATGCAAGGAACAAGTTCACGCAACCGGATGAAGATACACCCTTTGGACGACACCTGAAGGAAGTCACGAGATACCTGAACATCGGAGTACCAAGCTTCACCGGGACCTACAACGTCACTTTACCTGAAGAAGAGCGCTGGATGATTCAAGTTCAAGTTCCAGGAAGGACGTTCATGCCCGTCACTGAGCCCATAGAGTTTTCCTTCGATGGACCAACCTGGAGTCTAGGAAAGAGCATGGCAGCCCACATCACCATGGGACGTATTGGAGAAGTTTACCACAAGGAGCTTAAGGATACTATCTACCAGATTTGTGAGCGCCGAGATGAGCAATGGGAGATGGTCAGCACCAGGAAGGACAGATCAATTGCAGCTTTCATCCAGGAGTTAAACCAGCACATTCGACGCCAGGAGAACCAGATGTGCACAGGCATGATGGATCTGAAGAAGGCCATGACCAAGATCACGGAACTGGAGGAAGAACTCAAGTCTACACGCGATGGATATGAGGAGGAAATAGCAACGCTAGTAGAGAAGAATGAAGATCTGAAGAAAAAGCTAAGAGTGTTCATGGGATTTCCAGCAACTGGAGAAGACGAAGATTGCACTTGTCCAGAGAACTACATCATCATCGACGACACTGACTCAGACCCGGACGATAGTGATGATGACTATGTTGATGAAGGTGGAGCAGATATCATGGAGTCTTCATCGGAGCAGTTTTCTAGTAGACCACCATAACAGTAGTAGTATTTCCCTCCATGTATCTAGTATAGTCCGAGCACTTTTGTAACGATAGATAGACCGTTGTATGCCCTTGCTTGTTTGAATGAAGTGTTTTGATTGAAATTTGTCTCATGTGCATATGGGTAGTGTTTTCCCTCTAGACCTCATTCTATTCTGAATTATCATCTTTTCTAAACCCTCAGATGCCTCCGAGACGTGACAACGGATTTGCTTTCCCGCCGGAGCTCACTCAGTTGATCCAGCAGCACAATGCATTGATGCAAATACTAGTCCAAAATCAGAATCAGGGGAACAACAACAACAACAACCCACCACCACCACCTGTTGATCACCTAACCCATTTTCTTAGGCTGAATCCGCCGGTGTTCTCCAGTAGCACCGAGCCGATTGTTGCAGATGATTGGCTTCGCAAGACAGCTAGGGAGTTGACCACTGCAGGATGCACAGATGCGAAGAAGGTGCCATTTGCTGCACATCAGCTTGAAGGACCCGCAGCATCATGGTGGGAGAATTTCATAGCCACCTATCCTGTATATACTGTCACATGGGATCAGTTTCAGCAGGCTTTCCATACTGCTCATGTTTCAGCAGGAGCTATGGCCATGAAGAAGCGTGAGTTTCGCAACTTACGCCAGGGAGGACGAACAGCTGGCCAGTATGTGGATGACTTTAGTAAGCTAGCACGTTATGCCCCAGATGACGTTGCTATAGATGCAGCTAAGCAAGAGAAGTTTCTGAAAGGACTGAATGATGAGCTGAGTATGCAGTTGATGGTAGCAAGTTTCAATAACTACCAAGAGTTGGTAGATAGAGCTCTCATGATTGAAGGGAAGTAGCAGCAGATTGAAAACCGCAAGAGGAAGTATGGACAAGGGAAGTACAATTCTGGAGCACAGCAGAAGCCACGATTTACCCCAAAATCGGGAGGACAGTTCCAGCATACCCATGGAGGTGGTAGCTTGAACAACCATAATGGTTCCAAGAATGGTAACAGGAATGGAGGAAGTAATGGCCAGAACCGTACCAACCCCTCAACACTAGCCAAGAGAGATTTGAGTCAGGTCACTTGCTTTAAGTGCCAAAAGACCGGACATTATGCTAATGAATGTCCTGAAGGCCAGAATGGAAATGGCAATGGAAGCTCTGGGAAGAAGCCAAACCCTTTCAACAGAGGACAGGTGAACCACGTTAGCGTGGAGGAGGTTGAAGCCCAGCCCGATGCAGTAATAGGTAAGTTTTTGGTTAAGTCATTTACTGCACTCATTCTTTTTGATACTGGTGCATCGCATTCATACATATCAAGGGGATTTGTGGATAAGTATAAACTGCCAACCCAAGCCCTTAGGTAACCCATGTTGGTAATTACGTGTTTCCCTCGAACCTAATAGTATTGGAATCACAAGGTTTGGATGTGATATTAGGCATGGATTGGTTATCGAAGTATGGAGGGAACATTGAATGCGCCAATAAGACAATTTTGCTTACAACGCCAGAAGGAAAGAGGATCAAGTATGTATCCAGACATGAGCCAAAGAGGATGCACGTAAATTCCTTATCAGGAGTTGTGCAGGAGGAAGTACCAGTAGTGAAGGATTTTCCTGACGTATTTCTAGAAGAGTTGCCAGGCATGCCACCGGATAGAGACAACGAGTTTTTGATTGAGCTTTTGCCAGGCACAGGGCCGATATCCAAGAGACAATACAGGATGCTAGCAAAGGATTTGGAGGAGATTAAGAGTCAGATTAAGGAGTTACTGGATAAAGGCTATATTCGCCCAAGTTCTTCGCCTTGGGGATCGCCAGTACTTCTAGTGGAGAAGAAAGATGGATCATTGAGGATGGTTGTTGACTATCGAGGCTTGAATGCAGTAAAAATCAAGAACAAGTACCCACTGCCGATGATCAATGATCTGTTTGACCGATTGCAGGGAGCAAAGGTATTTTCCAAGATTGATATGCGATCAGGGTACCATCAGTTGAAGATTCGAGAGCAGGATATACCAAAGACGCTTTTACCACCAGGTATGGGTTGTACGAGTATACTGTTATGTCATTTGGTCTGACGAATGCGCCTGCCTATTTAATGAACATGATGAACAAAGTATTTATGGAGTTTCTGGATAAGTTCGTCGTGGTGTTCATTGATGATATTTTGGTCTACTCGAAGAACGAAGAGGAGCATAAGGAGCATTTGCGTTTGGTATTGGAGAAGCTCAGAGAACACCAGTTATATGCCAAGTTCAACAAATGTGAGTTTTGGTTGAAGGAAGTTGGATTCCTCGGACATGTTATATCCAAAGAAGGAATAACAATAGGCCCCACAAAGGTTGTCACCGTAACAAATTGGGTACCACCAACGACAGTTGGAGAGATCCGAAGTTTTCTTGGACTGGCAGGATACTACCGGAGATTCATTGAAATTTTTTCAAAGATTGCAAAGCCCATGACAGAGTTGTTGAAGAAGGATACCAAGTTCAATTGGACTGAGGAATGTGAGGCCAGTTTCCAAGAATTGAAGACACGTTTGGTTACCTCGCCAGTGTTGATTCTGCCAGATCAGACCAAGGATTACGAGGTGTATTGCGATGCTTCACGTCGAGGACTTGGAGCAGTGCTTATGCAGGAGGGAAGAGTTGTTTCGTATGCTTCACGACAGCATAAACCTCATGAGTTGAATTATGCCACACACGATTTGGAGTTAGCAGCCATAGTGCATGCATTGAAGACATGGAGACATTTTCTTATCGGAAATCATTGTGAGGTGTACACGGATCACAAGAGTTTGAAGTACATTTTCACGCAGAAGGAGTTGAATCTCAGGCAAAGGAGATGGTTGGAGCTCATCAAGGATTATGACATGAGATTGCAGTACCACCCTGGGAAGGCTAACGTAGTAGCCGACGCGTTGAGCCGTAAGAGCCATGTCAATACACTCATGACCGCAGGGTTGCCAAAGGAGTTAGCCGAGGACCTTTGCGAACTATGCTTGGAGATAGTTCCGAGAGGCTATGTAGCAGCATTGGAAATTCAGTCGACCTTGATGGATAAGATCAGGGAAGCTCAGAAGACCGACAAGGAAATTGCTGAGATAAAAGAGAGGATGAGCAAAGGTAAAGCTAAGGGATTTCGTGAGGATGAGCACGACACCTTATGGTTTGAAGACCGCGTTTATGTTCCTAATGACCCGGAGATCAGGAAGTTGATTTTGCAAGAGGCCCATGATTCACCATATTCGATTCACCCAGGAAATACCAAGATGTATTTGGATTTGAAGGAGACTTTCTGGTGGACCGGAATGAAGAAGGATATTGCGGAGTATGTAGCAGTTTGTGATGTATGTCAGAGAGTAAAGGCAGAGCATCAGAAGCCAGCAGGATTGTTACAACCATTGCCGATACCCGAATGGAAGTGGGATAAGCTAGGCATGGATTTTATCACAGGATTGCCAGGACTTGTTCAGGCTATGACTCGATATGGGTTGTAGTCGATCATTTGACGAAGGTAGCACATTTCATTCCAGTGAAGACCACTTACACCAGTGCTAAGTTGGCCAAGATATACATGACCAGGATCGTATGTCTGCATGGAGTTTCGAGGAGCATTGTATCAGATAGAGGAACCCAGTTTACTTCAAAGTTCTAGAATCAGTTGCACAAAACCTTGGGTACCAGGCTAGAGTTTAGTACAGCTTTTCATCCACATACAGATGGACAGACTGAGAGAGTCAATCAGATTTTGGAGGATATGCTGAGAGCTTGTGCGCTAGATTACGGATCTAGTTGGGACGACAATTTGCCATATGCAGAGTTCTCTTACAACAACAGTTATCAATCCAGTTTGAAGATGGCCCCTTTCGAAGCCTTATACGGAAGGAGGTGCAGAACCCCGTTGTCATGGGATGAAGTTGCAGACCGCCAGTTGTTTGGACCGGATTTGATTAAGGAGTCTGAACGAAAAGTGAAGTTGATTCGTGATAGGCTCAAGGTAGCCCAGTCTAGGCAGAAAAGCTACGCAGATTCAAAATGCAAGGAGACAATTTACAAAGTCGGAGATAGAGTCTATCTTCGTGTATCCCCACTTCAAGGAGTTAAGCGTTTTGGAGTCAAGGGAAAGTTAGCACCACGTTTTGTGGGACCGTACAAAGTTTTGGAGCATATGTGAGAAGTTGCCTACAGGTTGGAATTGCCTGAGGGATTGTCAGGAGTCCATGATGTGTTCCACGTTTCCCAGTTGAAGAAGTGCCACGCAGAGATGGCTGATATACCGCTGAGAGATACAGTGCCGCTAGTGGTGATTCAGTTGGACAGCGATTTGACCTATGAGGAGAAACTAGTTAAGATTCTTGATTATGCCAGTCGAGTCACCCGCAGCAAGGTTATCAAGTTTTGCAAAGTTTAGTGGAGCCACCACACCGAGGATGAAGCCACCTCGGAGAGAGAAGAAGATATGCTGAAGGACCACCCTCACCTATTTTCTAGCCAACCCGAATCTCGAGGGCGAGATTCATCTTAAGGGGGTTAGGTTTGTAACATCCCAAATTTTCAATTTGGGATGTTATACAAATAGATCATGTCGTGGCAAACGAACACCTATGGGACCGGGGTCCCTTTCGGTCCGGCAGGGGGCGGAGATCGCGCGAAGAGCGGATCGAGGCGGAGCACGCGAGCGATTTTACCCAGCTTCGGAGCTCTCCGGGGAGATAATACTCCTACTGCTGCTTTGTGGTTGTATTATGCTCTTGCTCGAGAGCGTGGGAGTGTTCTGGTTTCGAATGAGTCGAACCCCCTCTACGTTGCGCATGGGCCTCCTTTTATAGGCTCAAGGGGTCACCGACAGGTGGCAACGCAGGCAAGGGTACAAATGTAAAAAGAGTGGTTGGCACAACTGCCTCTACAGTGGATCCTACCTAACTCTGGCGGCATGGGACAAGAGCATTTAATGCCCGTCCGCGTTGCCTAAATAGTGCAGAAAAGCGACCGTTAGGGGCGCCACCGCTTGCCACGATGGCCATCTCGTCATCTTCGTTCGCCACCTCGCACCGCTTGGCTGCACAGCCTCCCGCCACGTGCGCTTGGAACGATTCTGTGGCAACACGTCGACGGATGCGCTGGAGCATGGGCACAAAGTGGTGGCTTTGCTGCAGCAAGCGCCTTGCCGCGGTCGTTGTCTTGTCGTGCCCGGAAGCTTGTCGCTCGCCGGGTCTTGTCGGGACGCACGGTGCGTCGCGGCAAGTTCCTTGAAATGCCTTGGTTGGCCTTCCCGGCAAGCTCCTCTTGTCGGGGCCTTGTCCTTCCCGGCAAGCTCCTCTTGCCGGGGCCTTGTCTTCTCAGTTAAAACAATTTGTTCTTGAATGGCTCCAAAGGAACCACGGAGGACTTTGGTGGGCACCCGGCAAGCCTTGCCGCGGGACGCTACGACTGCCCGTGCACAAGTTCGGGATACTAAGGTACCCCTACTTTTGTACACCGACAGGAGCCCCCGGGCCTGGGCCACACACGGTGCCGAGCGCTGTTGGGCCAGGCCCAAAACAGGGCACGGGCACGCGCGGCCTGGGTCCACACCGTATCTGACTCCGTATCCACCGCGCCCTCCCACAACGGCACGCGTCGAATGCGGCGTCGTGGGAGAGATCGTGGGTGATTCTTTATTCGGAAAAAGCGTAACGTTCGCCTCCTCCTCTTTATAAGCAGGGGAAACAGGGGCAGTTCCCCCACCTTCGCCACTTGCGGTTCTAATCTCAGAAATCTCCGCTGCCCCCCTCCGCTTCCAAGGCCAAAAGGGAACAGCGCTCCGCCCCCATCGCCGCCGTCGCCGCCAACGCCCTCGATCTCCCCCACCGCCTCCGCCATGGCTCCGAAGACCGGGAAGGGTGCGAAGTCGGCCGAGGCACTGCGGCTTGAGGCGCTGCGAAAGGAGCGGGCACTTTTCCCCCCCGAGCTCTCCGCGAAGGAGCTGAGGGAGTGGTTCTATCTCTTCTGGTCGACGGAGACACGAGCGCATCCGCGCACCCAGGTACTCTCCGCCGCCGCTTCTGCTTCGAAAAGGGATCCAAAGGGATACCCCTTCTTCGCGATGTTCTTCTACTGTGGGCTCTGCCCACCCTTCTCCGATTTCTTCTGTGACATCATGAACACCTACGGGTTCCATCTCCTCGATTTCACCCCCAATGTTGTCCTGACCATGGCGGTTTTCGCACATCTCTGCGAGAACTTTGTCGGAATCCATCCAAACGTAGCCCTCTTCTGCCACTACTTCATGCCCCGGGTCGAGAGAGGAGAGCCCTTAGCGGGCGGGATCGCCTGGATCTCGAGAACCGGCAAGAAAGGAGACGTATCTGGAGGGGGAGCTCCGCAGCAAATGGGATGAGTGGAGAGCAGAGTGGTGCTAGATCGTCGAGGAGAACCCGCAGCCGTTCACTGCCCTGCGCCAAACCCCAGCAGTGCGCGGCAATGATTGGGGCGCCCTAGCGGCGGACGATGCTAGGCTGAAGATCGCCACCACCCGGATCTTGCGACTCAGGCTTGTCGGGCTCACTGTAGGGGCTGTTGGCGCGGACTTTCTTCGCCGCCGCATCGCCCCTCTGCAGGAGAGGGGGAGGCCTACCTGGCTGTTTGGGGGTCCGGCGGACATCATGAGGCTGCGCCCGGGCCTCAACTTCAATTTCACTGTCTTGGAGTTGGATGGGACGCTCAAGGAGCTGTTCAAGCATGACCCCAATCATCCCGAGTGGTTCAGGCTGCCGCAGGGCGTCGTCCCGTTGTGCAACAACTCCTCGCTCGATCGCATCCGCGCAATGATGCCGGAGTGCGACTCGCATGGAATCATTCCAACTTGGCAGGAGCCCGCCGACGATGTCGTGCAGTAATTCTTCGACGACTTGGTGGAGGTGGCGGTCCGTGTCGACGAGCAGAGGAGCCTCACCCGCGACACCACCAAATACAAGATGCGGCGCATCGCCACCAGGGCGGAAGAGGCGGCGGCGGCTGCCGCCGCAAGCGAGTTTGGGTTCACTGTGGAGGAGGCAGAGGCAGCCGAGGCGGCAAGCCTTGCCGACCGAGACGAGCTTGTCGGGGAGATCGTCGGCGAGTGAGGGCCCGAAGCCGAATCGAGTGAGCCCGCTGAGGGTGCAAGCGGCCAGCCGTCTTCAAGCAACTTGCCACAAGTGGAGCTTCCAGTGCAGCCCCCAGCTCCACCAAGAAGGCGCCTCCGCAGGACCGGAGACATATCAGGGCGGCAGACGGGTCAACAGCCACCGTGCCGCGGGACACGCTCCACCGCGACAAGCACTGTTGCCGCGGGAGCATCTCATGCCGCGCCGGCAACTGGAGCGGGGTCTTCTCGGGCCGCTGCTTCTGATCCTGCCGCAGCTCCCGCCAAGCGGCCAAGGGAGCCTACTCCTCTGCCCCGTCGTGCTGAAAGAGTACCGGACTTCGACCTCTCCGCGCTCAGCTCCGACGAGGAGGAAGAAGAGGAGTAAATTTCTCTGTTGTGTCTATATTTCGTCAATTCTTGCTGTTTCTTGTCTTGTATCTAATCTGTTTTCTTCTGAACCTTGTTTCTTTTCAGGACTCTAGCTCAGAGAGCGGCGAAGAGAGCCAAGGTCCCCGTGGTTGTCATCGAGGACGATCCTGCTGTGGCAACAGAGGGCGCGTCCGAGACCTCTTTGTCGGACCCGGCAACTTCTCCCCGAAGCAGCCCCCAGCGCAGCCCCCAGCGTAAGTACATAATTTTACTTCCCGCTGTCAGGCGCGCATGGGTGTTCATTCTTTGCTGATATCATGACTGTTGGTTTGTTTGTGTAGGAGCAGAACAGGCTCACCAGGAACAACCAGAAGCCGCCCCTGAGGTGCTATCTGCTTCAACTACGCCGCCAAGGGAAGATTCCCCGGCAAGGGAGCGCTCTCCGGCAAGGGAGAGGTCCCCGGCAAGGGACAGTTCTCCGGCAAGGGACGGGACCAGCGATCCCCCAGTGGTGGAGCCCATGACTACAGAGCCCAGCACAGGTAATCCTTCTTGTCGGAAAACTTCCCTTGGGTTTTTCTTCTTCTGATCTTCTTTTTGGATATTTGCTTGACTTTTTCTCCCTCTTCCTGCCTTCAGATCCTCCTTCCACAGAGCCGATGGAGACCGAGGCCACCGGCGAGGAGAACATGTGCAGCAATACTGACGATGCTGCCGCCACCGAAGAAGAGGCCGGCGCTGATGATCCTGCTGGCGAAGAGGCCACCAAGGTTGCTGGCGCAGGAGCTGGCGAGGGGTCCGGGGATCGCACTGAAGACCCTGGGGCCGCAGGAGCGCAAGGCACTACGCCGACCGCCGACCCCTCCGCCGCTGATGCAACGCCATGCTCCGAAGAGCCCCAGCCCGGCGCCTACTTGGAGGCCGGCGACGATATCTTCATCAAGCTCCCCTGGGCTTCGAGCTCCAGGGCGCCGGTCAAAGGAGAAGTTTTTGATGGAGAAGTGCTTGCCTCCGCTGGGTTGACAATGGTCGACGTGCCAAGCAGCAGCAGCGGCGAGCCTGAGGAGGAACAGCTGCCGCGGAGGCTGCTATCACTCTACCGCGCCCGACAAGCCAAACTGGAGTCCCGGGAAGCGCTTGTCGCGCAGGCGGGAGTGGACATTGAGAAGCATGCGGAGGAGCTCCAGAGCCGCAACCAAGAGGCCCTCCGGTCCATTGCAGAGGAGAGGGCGCAGCTTGCCGAGGTGCGGAAGGCCTTCCTCCTCGAGAAGGTAGAAGCCGAAGAGCAACAGCGGCTTGCCGCCGAGGAGCTGTCCGTGCGGGAAGGTGAGCTGACGCAGCGGAAGGTCAATCTGGACAGCTATGAGGAGGAGCTTGCCACGCGCGAGGAGACACTTGGCGGGGCCCTCAAGGAAGCGAAGGATGCTGCTGCAGCTGCCGAGGCCGCCAAGAAGGAGCTGGAGGTGAAGGTGACGCAGCTAGAGGGCGATCTCAAGGCGAAGAATGAAGAGCTTGCCGCGCTCCAGCGCGAGCGCGAGAAGGACGCCCTCGCCCACGGCGAGCTGCAGGGTCACCTCCTCGAGAGAGGCAAAGAGCTGAGCGCCGCCAAGGACTCCAATGCTGATCTGGAGTTGAAGCTGGCCACGCTGACTGAGACGCTGGACGGCGCCAAGAAGCGGGAGGAGGCCTTGAAGGAGGAGATCAAGGCCAACGAGGCGCTGCTGACGAGGGCCGCCGAAACCCAGAACACCTTCAGGGATACTGTGGAGCTCTGGACGGAGGGCCTCGTGAACATCGCCGCGGTCATCGACGAGGAGCTGACGCAGCTGGAAATGGAGGGTTTTGGGTACTCCTCCGACGAGAACCTCCAGCCCAGCGCCAAGCTCACTCTGTTCTTCAAGGGCGTGGCGACGGCCCTCCAGCAACTCCGGGAAAGGATCCCAAAGCAGCTGGCCGACGAGTCGCGCACGATCTATGCCAGAGTTCCGGAGAAGGTGTTGGTGAAGGTGGTCTTCCACAACCCAGGCCTCAACCTCACCAACGTCCTCAAGAAGCTACCGGCGGGTGCTGATCTTGAAGAGCTCAAGGACCTTGTCGCACCCATTGTGGACAAGGTGAATGAAGTCAGGAGGGTTGATGGCGGTCGCGTAGATTAGGCCGCATGTTTTCTCCTTTCCTTGCCGCTGCTATTCATGTTACGGGAACAATTCAGTCAGTTCTGCGACAAGTTATCTTTGTAATATAACTTTTATTCTTGGGCAGTATTTGCTATGTTATTTCCTTTACTTGATTCCTTCCTTTGTATGTTTTTACCCTACGCCTTCAGGGAACTTGCCGGCGTAGGCACCCTTGCCGCGAGCGCTGAGTGCGGAACATCAGCAGCCTGCTGGCGGTGTCGCTTCCGGCAAGAAACCTTGTCGTGGCTAGTCGCAGCACACTTAAGTTGCTGAGCGGACTCGAAACAAAGTAAGGGCGCAACTAGCTACGAGTTGGTTCCTCCACGCACAGGTTTTCCATACAAAGCACGGTCGTTCAAGGAAGATAAGATAAAATTTTTTAAAACTGATTGTGCTCAAACTTTGGCAACTTAGCTTTTCTGTCGTTTGCATCCCGGCAAGGCGATACTTTCTTGAACGACGCCTGGTCCACACCATTATCTTCTCTTCCCCCCCGGTGAACTTGTGGGCAAGGGAACCTTCCGTTTTCTTGAGAAAAAGAAAGAAGAGAAAATAAAGATATGGAGCCTTAAGGCTCGTTATTGCTTACCGGGGGCAAGTGCTGCACAAAGTGTCAGATAATACATGCAAAAAAATGAAAAAGCATGAAATTTGACAAGATGTGCGGAGCACATGAGCTTTAGTTATGCACGGGATCTGCGCCCGGTTTTGTACAAAGGGTTACATGCAACAGCGGCAAGGCTTGTACAAAAGGTGGTTGCCGGAACAGGTTCCGGCAACTGCGCCTTATGGGTAAAACTTACGAAGATGCTCAATGTTCCAGGAGTTGCTCACCGGAAAACCATCTTCGGTCTCAAGGCGGACAACGCTAGGCCTAGTGACTCGTTTCACCCGATAAGGGCCTTCCCACTTCGGCGTCAACTTGTTGGAATTCTTGGCGGACTAAACGCGCCGAAGAACAAGATCGCCTTCCTCGAGACTTCTGGCATTAACTTTGCGGCTGTGGTAGCGGCGCAAAGCTTGCTGGTATCAAGCAGCTCGTACAGCAGCCTGAAGACGATCTTCCTCAAGGAGCAGCGCGTCATCTTGCCACAGCTGCTCTTGCTCAAGCTCATCATAAGCGAGCACTCGAGGCGATCCGTATACGAGTTCCGTGGGGAGAACTGCCTCTGCTCCATAAACTAGAGCGAAAGGTGTCTGGCCAGTGGCTCGATTTGGCGTCGTCCTAATCGACCAAAGAACCACCGGCAGCTCCTCAATCCAGTTCTTTCCGCACTTGTGCAGCCTGTCGAAAGTCCTGGTCTTGAGGCCGCGCAGCACTTCAGCGTTTGCCCTCTCCGTTTGACCGTTGCTTCTCGGGTGAGCAACAGAAGCGAAGCAGACCTTAGAGCCAAGATCTTGGACGTACTGCATGAAGGTGCGGCTCGTGAATTGTGTGCCATTGTCGGTGATGATCCTGTTAGGGACTCCAAAACGGCAAATAATCGACCTGAAGAACTTGACTGCTGACTGTGCTGTCACCTTCCTCACTGCTTCCACTTCCGGCCACTTTGTGAACTTGTCGATTGCAACGTACAAGTACTCAAAGCCCCCGATAGCTCGGGGAAAGGGGCCGAGGATGTCGAGCCCCCATACCGAAAATGGCCAGGATAAAGGGATCGTCTGGAGAGCTTGAGCTGGCTGGTGTATCTGCTTGGAGTGGAACTGGCACGCTTCACACTTGGTTACTTGTGCAGTTGCATCCTGGAGAGCTGTCGGCCAAAAGAAACCTTGCCGGAATGCTTTGCCGGCAAGTGCTCTTGCGCCAATGTGATGACCACATATGCCTCCATGTATCTCCGCCAACAGCTTCTGTCCATCTTCCCGGGGAATGCACTTCAATTTCACTTCGTTGAATCTTCTTCTGTACAGTATGTCGTCGACAAACTGGTACATACTTGATTGCCGGGCTACTCTCTCTGCTTCTTCTTGCTCTTCAGGAAATTCTCCTATCTGAAGGAAACGGACAATCTGCTGCGCCCATGCTGGAGCTTGCGGCTCAACAACAAGGACTAAAGGCACAAATGCTGCTGTGGGAACATCTGCTTCTACGGCAAGAACCTGCTGCTCAGCCGGAGCTTGATGTTCCCCGGCAAGCTTGCCGAAGCAAAACATGTCGGGAGCGTCTGCTTCAACGAAACAAACCCTAGGGCTTGTCGGAGCAGACTGCTCCTCAACACCCTTGGTGTTGATCCTGGGGACCTTCTTGGCGGCGGCTTCGGGAAGCTCTGCCGGAAAATAATCACCAGAAACCAACTTCCTCTTCTTGCTCTGTCCAGATAATGGTGTTACAGATGGTTGAGTCAGCTTGAGCACAAAGATCCCTGGTTCCACAGGTAACTTTAATGCAGCGCATTTTGACAGGCCATCGGCAACGTCGTTCTGGGCTCTTGGAACATGTTCCATCTGCAAGCCGTCGAAATGTTCTTCCAACTTTCTCACTTCATCAATGTAAGCTTCCATCAACGGACTCTGATAATCTTTGTTTACTTGGCGGACGACAAGCTGCGAGTCACCCCTAATAATAAGCTTCTTGATCCCAAGGTCTGCCGCGATCCTGAGTCCGGCAAGCAAACCTTCATACTCTGCAGTATTGTTTGTCGCTTGCTCCTTAGGAAAGTGCATCTGGACCACGTACTTGAGGTGCTCTTCGGTGGGTGCGACAAGTAACACGCCTGCACCGGCGCCTTGCAGCGAGAAGGCACCATCAAAGTACATGATCCATTCTTTGCTTGACTCCTTAACGGGGATGCTCGTCTCTGATATTTCTTCATCAGGTGTTGGCGTCCACTCTGCTATGAATTCTGCCAATGCTCGGCTCTGGATAGTTGAAGTACTCTCAAACTTGAGGCCAAAGCTTGACAGTTCTAGTGACCACTCGACAATCCTACCCGTTGCTTCTGGATTCTGCAATATCCTCTTCAACAGAAAGCGAGTGACAGCTGTGATCTCATGTGCTTGGAAGTAATGGCGCAGCTTCCACGAGGCCATGAGAAGGCCAAAAAGCAATTTCTGCACACCAGAGTATCTTGATCTAGCCCCCTGCAGAAGGGAACTGACAAAGTAAACTGGGCACTGCACCATCTTCTTCTGCTTCTCTTCTTGTGTCTGCACAGATCTATCCTCGTCGGGACCAGAGCTTGTTGGGGAAGCCCCCTGCTTGTCGCTGGATGCACTTGCCGTGGTTGCTGGCTCATCATCCGCCTCCCTCTCCGCTACTAACGCAGCACTAACCACTTGATTGGTTGCCGCTAGATACAGCAACAACTTCTCTTGTGGCCTAGGTGCGACAAGTATTGGAGTGGAGGACGGGTATCTCTTCAAGTCTTGCAGCGCAGCCTCCTCTTCCGGAGTCCATTTCATTGGACCTTCCTTTTTCAATAATTTGAAAAATGGCAGGGCGCGCTCAGCAGACTTGGAGATAAACCTGCTGAGAGCAGCCACGCAGCCGGCAAGCCTTCATACGTCCTTGACGCGCTTCGGTGCTTCAATCTGCTCAATGGCCTTAATCTTGTCGGGATTGGCTTCAATTCCCCGCTGAGACACAAAGAACCCGAGAAGCTTGCCGGAGGGGACCCCAAACACACACTTCTCGGGGTTGAGCTTTAGGTTGATCTTGCGCAGATTTGCAAAGGTCTCGTCCAAATCTTGAATCAGAGTTGCTCTGTCTTTGCTCTTGACCACTATGTCATCCATGTAAGCTTCTACATTTCTGTGCAACTGTGGCTCAAAAGCTTCGTGAACTACCCTTGCAAACGTTGAACCGGCATTCTTTAGTCCGAAAGGCATCCGTACAAAACAGTATGTGCCACATGGAGTGATGAATGCGGTTTTCTCCTCATCCTCTTCTGCCATGAAGATCTGATGATATCCTGAATATGCATCAAGAAATGAAAGCAAATCACATCCTGCCGTGGAGTCGACAATCTGGTCAATGCGCGGCAAGGGAAATGGATCTTTGGGACAAGCTTTATTAACATCAGTAAAGTCAATACAAAGCCTCCATTTCCCGTTTGCCTTGCGCACGACTACAGGATTGGCCAGCCACGTAGGATGGAGCACTCCTCTGATCTCTTCTGCAATGAATTCTTGGTGCTCCACTGCTTGTTTCCTGACTTTCTGCTTGACGGGCCGCGCGTGAGGACATACGGCAAGGTGGTGCTCAATTTCTTTCCCGGGAACACCGGGGATGTCAGACGGTTGCCATGCAAACACGTCGACATTCGCCCGCAGGAAAGCAACGAGTGCGCTTTCCTATTTAGGGTCAAGCGTGGCACTGATGGTGAAGGTACCACCAGTGCCGTCCTCCTTGGCGGCCACTTTCTTGGTCTCTGGTGAAGCTGTCTTTGTCTTCTTACACTTGCTGGTGGAGCTCGATGGTGCGTCCTCGACGGTAGCGCAGCACTCCGAAGAGGTGCGCTTGCCGGAGTGGGCATCAAAGCTCTTGCCGGACTTGGTCTTCTTCTTCCCCCCGGGAGCTTCAGCGGCAAGTGTCTTGCGATCTGCTGCGGCTGCTGCTTCCCGGTAAATCTTGTCGGTACAGATAAGGGCATCTTTCTTGTCGCCAGGGACAGAGATGACACTTATCGGACCTGGCATCTTGAGCATATTGTATGCATAATGAGAGGCTGCCATGAACTTGGTGAGCGTTGGACGACCGAGTATCCCATTGTAGGGCAATGTGAAATCAGCAACGTCAAAAGTGACTTTCTCTGTCCTGAAATTCAGCTCGCTGCCAAATGTCACTGGCAATGTGATCTTCCCCTTCGGCTTGCTTCTTCCCGGATTGATTCCTTGAAATGTGCCGGTCTCTTCGAGCTCGCTGTCGGGGATCTGGACCTTCTGGAGTACCGCGGAGGAGATCAGATTCAAGCCGGCCCCGCCGTCAACTAGCATCTTTGTGACCTTGAGGTTGCGGATAGTTGGTGAAACCAACATCGGCAAGCACCCGACCGCAGTTATGCGATCAGGGTGGTCCTCAATATCAAAGACGATAGGCGTGCTAGACCACTTCAGAGGTTTGCGCGACTCAACTGGGGGTTCTGCTGCATTAACTTCCCATACCCACTGTTTGAGCTAGCGGTGCGAAGTATGCAGAGAGGCACCACCGTCAATGCACAGAACCTCTGTAGCTTTCTGAAACTCCTGCTCGTCGGCCTCATCATCATCCATGTCTTCGTCGTCGTCTTCATCTTCATCCTTGTCGCGGCCGCGGGGAGGCCTGTCTCCTTGCCGCTGCTTGGCCTTGCCGCGACGTCCTCCCTGGCCGGGACGCTTCTTGCCGGATCCACCAGTACCTTCCTGGGCCTTCTCCTTGTCGCGTCGCTCGTATTTAGCTTTCTGCTGTTCAACAAGGTGTTCAACCTTCTTGCAGCTCTGGAGATCGTGACCCTTGGTGTGATGGATCTTGCAATATTGCTTGCCGGAGCCGTCCTGCTTGTCGGCGGCCGCCACAGCCTCGCCGGAGCTACCAGCTTTGGCTTTTTCGGCGCCACCTCCGTTGCCGGACTGCTCAACAGCTAGCACATCTTTGCCTTTCCTTTTTCTGTTATTCCGCCGCCGGTTTTTCCTTGCTAGGGCGGCATCCTCACTGTCAGACCCCCCTGCTCCTGTGTTCTCTCCGGGGAGTTTCCTCCCTTCCTCAGCACGTGCACACTTGTCGGCCAGGGCGTAGAGCTCACTGACGTCTCTTATCTTGCACATCGCCATCTCCTCCCGCATCCTGCGGTTATGCACATTCTGATGGAACGCGCTGATGACCACGGCGGGGTGGACATCTGGGATGTTGCGCTGCACTTGGCTGAATCTTTGAATATACTTGCGCAGGGGCTCTACTTCCTTCTGGGCGAGCAGATGAAGATCACTCTCTTGACCATGAGGCTTGTGGCCGCCTGTAAAGGCGCCGGCAAACTGATGGCATAGATCCGCCCATGAGGAGATGGAGTTGTCCGGCAAGTGCATGAGCCAGGATCTGACATTGGGTTTGAGTACCAGCGGGAAGTAGTTGGCAAGGATCTTGTCGTCGCGTCCCCCGGCAGCTTGCACCGCGATGATGTAGATGCTGAGGAACTCTGACGGATGCAACCTGCCATCATACTTCTCTGGTACATCTGGCTTGAAGTTCTTTGTACCGTGCCACTGGACTTGCCGCAGCTCACGAGTGAACGCAGGGCAACCTACCACATACGGCAAGTCGCCTGGTTCCCCTGGCGCATGCATGTCGACAGTGGGCCCGGCGCGCTGGTCTGATTGACGCCGCGCTTCTCTTCAACGCTCGATGCGAGTACGAGTGTCTTCTTGTTGTCGTTCTTGAAGAACTTGGCGCTGATCGCGATGAGCTCGCGGATCTGATGACACTGTGGAGTCAGTGTCGAGGTTGACCCGGCGAGTCGGCGATCTTGGCCTTCGGGGTGGGGAGTGCACGGTGGTTGCACCCCCACCGGTCTTGTCGCCATCAGCTCGCGCCTGGTCGTCTTGCCGCGGCTTTGATGTGCTCGGTTGCCGGGGAGTGTCGCCGTTGGCGAAGCCGATGAGGCTTTGAATGGTGGCCCTCCAACCGTTGATCTTGTCCGCCGTCGGAGGGTAATCCAGGAGCAGTTGGGCTCGGGCCAACGCTTCTTCTGGAGTCTTTGGTGGCGGTGGTGAACGGTGCGAGGAGCGGGATATGCTCGGACTTCTAACTATGTTATAAGGAGCAGGATCCCGTCCAGGCGACCGTGTTTTGCTCGTGCCAGCAGGCTGGCGCGCGTGCTGGTCTTGAGCATCCCGAGATCCACCAGCTCGACCTTGGTCCAACGAGTGTATGGTACTGCGAGTACTGCGAGTACCATGACGCTGTCGGTCTCGCGCCTCCTAAGATGGGCGCGGTGCGTGTACGGACGCCGAGGTTTGTGCGGCCTTGTCCTTGGACCTGGCGGCAGCTTGAGCTTCCTCGTCGGCGCCCGTTCGTCCGCCGGCGTCTACCCCACCACCCGTTTGCTCCGGTGGCGGTGGGATTGACGCGGACGGAGCAGCCACCTCCGAAGCCTTCTTCTTCGGTGGCATGTCGATGAAGATGATAAAGATCTGGCTCACGTGAACGCCGGATCAGATTCACACAACCCCGACGCCCCCTACCTGGTGCGCCAAAGATGTCGTGGCAAACGAACACCTATGGGACCGGGGTCCCTTTCGGTCCGGCAGGGGGCGGAGATCGCGCGAAGAGCGGATCGAGGCGGAGCACGCGAGCGATTTTACCCAGCTTCGGAGCTCTCCGGGGAGATAATACTCCTACTGCTGCTTTGTGGTTGTATTATGCTCTTGCTCGAGAGCGTGGGAGTGTTCTGGTTTCGAATGAGTCGAACCCCCTCTACGTTGCGCATGGGCCTCCTTTTATAGGCTCAAGGGGTCACCGACAGGTGGCAACGCAGGCAAGGGTACAAATGTAAAAAGAGTGGTTGGTATAACTGCCTCTACAGTGGATCCTACCTAACTCTGACGTCAGGGGACAAGAGCATTTAATGCCCCTCCGCGTCGCCTAAACAGTGCAGAAAAGCGACCGTTAGGGGCGCCACCACTTGCCACGATGGCCATCTCGTCATCTTCGTTCGCCACCTCGCACCGCTTGGCTGCACAGCCTCCCGCCACGTGCGCTTGGAACGATTCTGTGGTGACACGTCGACGGATGCGCTGGAGCGTGGGCACAGAGTGGTGGCTTTGCCGCGGCAAGCGCCTTGCCGCGGTCGTTGTCTTGTCGCGCCCGGAAGCTTGTCGCTCGCCGGGTCTTGTCGGGACGCGCGGCGCGTCGCGGCAAGTTCCTTGAAATGCCTTGGTTGGCCTTCCCGGCAAGCTCCTCTTGTCGGGGCCTTGTCCTTCCCGGCAAGCTCCTCTTGCCGGGGCCTTGTCTTCTCAGTTAAAACACTTTGTTCTTGAATGGCTCCAAAGGAACCACGGAGGACTTTGGCGGGCACCCGGCAAGCCTTGCCGCGGGACGCTACGACTGCCCGTGCACAAGTTCGGGATACTAAGGTACCCCTACTTTAGTACACCGACAGATCATTATTGCATATCATATTTATTGCATTTTGGTTCAATCCTAGAAATTCTACGCAACTCAAGGACCCACGGAGAGAGTTGGGGATTTCGATATTTTCATATTTGAGTTTTCTCAAATTTTGGAAATAGGATCATTTGATTTTATTTATTTTATCTTCAATTATTTCAATTATATAAATATGAGAGAGGGAATAAAACGACTTTCCCAAAATAAAGAAATATTGAGGATATAATAAAAAAATCAAATAAGATTTTATTTTGGATTTTATTTGAATTTAGGAAAAGTGTGTGTTTTTCAAAATTGCATTTAGGCCCCAAATAAATGTTTATCTAAACCGGCTTTATTTTAGAAGCCGGGGAAAATTTATTTCGGGATTTATGCAGTCCGTTTAGTATTTCTTTTAATTGTTTTTCTGCATGTAATGTTTTTTTTAAAAAGAATCGATCTACCGGGCTGTGTCCGTCCGGGACTCCGACTCGGCCGACCTTTAAAGCCTGAAGCCCGAGCCGCCCCACCCCAGCCGCCCCGCCCCCAAACCCTAGTGCCGCCGCCGCCTCGCGCCGCCGCCGCCGCGTCCCGCCGCCGCCGCCGCCGCGCCGTGCCGTCCCGCCAGCCCCGCCGCCACCGTCGCCGCTGCCGCCGACGCCGCCACCGCCGACCGCCCTGCCGCCGCCTCCCCTCGCCGCCGCCGCCAGCCCCGCCGCCGGAGCCGCCGCCGAGCCCCGTCGCCCGACGCCCGAGGTAGCCGCCACTGCCGCCGTTTTTTTCTTTTTGAAAAACCGTTCGGTTTTTCGTCGGTTTTTTTAGATTCGTTTTTTTATTAGATTGTTTTTCCAGTTTAGGTTAGCGAGCGTTCGCTCGTTCGTTCGTTTTAACGAACGTGTTCATTGTTTAGATCCAGATAACGAACGTTCGTTCGTTAATCTGTTCGTCGTTTTTCTTTTTCTCGGATTTATTCCGCGATTTTTCTAATCGCGATTTCTGATCCGATTTTCGTTTTAGTATAACTTTTCACTCGTTTATCGGAATCAGGCGATTCAAGCGCCTAGAGTATCGTCTCGAAACCCTCTTTCCAATTAATCTACTCAACAAGTTTTTGCTTCTGTAAAATTTGACTTAGGTCCAGATTAGTAAATGAAGCTTGTTTCTTTCGCCGTTTGAGTTTTGTTTCTTCGTTCGATTTGATTCTTTTTGCAAACCGGAGTTCTTAAGTTGAGCTTTCTGGTTAGATCTCTTATTTGAGTTTTACCTGTGCATTAGATGAGTATTTATTGTATGCTTGTTTGTTTGTTTGCTTGCGATAGAGTACCCGGATTGCGCCGCTTGCTACTTCGAATCCCTAGGTTTCGCGGATCATCAGCAAGGCAAGTAAGACTTTGATCATACTTCTTTATTACCCAGTTTTTATGCATTAGATAAATCCTCAAACAATTGCATGATTAGGATCTGATTAATATGTGGGTTTTGGGAAGTAGATGAGGTTGTACCTATTACCTGTTTTATTATTGAACCTTTGGGACTTACTTTCTACGTTTGCTTATTATGCCATGCTATGCTAGTAGACGTGGATTGGGTGAGTGTATCCATGACAGATGTGAGATTGTTAATTAATGGTTTATTTAAGGTGGCAACTTTAATACACATCTGGGTGGATTGAGGTACCTAGGTATTCCAGGATTGCCTGTTTGTTTTTGGACCGCCACCCAGGCTTAAAGGGATCATAAGATTATTCATGCTAGAAACTTCCGTGTGCAGCCACATGCTATTATGGGCTCTAGCATAGTTGATTAAGTCTTGCGAACTCTTACAGTGGTAGACTAGCAGAATTAGGGGAAAGTAGGTGTACAGGTCTACCCATCGTAAGGTGCTAGCGCTTCTGAAAGACTATGTCTCGGTCATCTGTTTCTCAAACATCATGTAGTGCGAGAAAACCAACGGAGGAGATCGAGTCGTGTGGGGAAAAGTGTGCAACCTCTGCAGAGTGTATAAACTAATCATGATTAGCCATGTCCCCGGTTATGGACGTTTTGAGTATCTAGTACTTGGATTATCATGTGAATCTCATCATGTTACTTTAATTAATATTGTTGGGTTTGTTTAATGATGATGTTACTTAATTGGGATTGAGAATGCTGTCAACCATTCTCAATGTTTAACAACCACCATGATAGTTAAATAGATTTACTCCTTTGCAATAGGGAAAAATTGGCTTTATGCAAAACTGTAACCATAGAGCTTTCCACCAAGCCATATATGCATGTAGTATAGCTTTATTCTTTCATTACTCTCTATGTGTTACATTGCCAGTATATTCCATGTGCTGACCCGTTTTTGGGCTGCAACGTTCATGTTGCAGACTTTTCAGACGACGAGTAAGATGCCTTAGGATCGTGGTTCTATACTCAGTGATGCCATTGGAGTAGATGGACTCACTTATCTTCCAAGCCTTCCGCTGTTATCGTTATTAGATGGCCTTAAGCCATATTTATTGTAATAAGCTATCTTTTGAGACATTCGATGTAATAAGTGTGTGATTGCTACTCTGTTATAAATCCTTTGAGTACTATGCGTGTCAGCATTACTGATCCAGGGATGACACTGATGCACGGAGATCAAACTGTTTGAGGTCTGGTCGCTACAGAAATAACTTCAATTTGACAATATTGTTATCCGTATCTTTCTTCTTTTGCATATCACACAAATCAACAAAGTTGTTTAGATGAGTAGCAGCATCTTCGCTAGGAAGGCCGGCGAATTGATCTTTCATAACAAGATTCAGCAAAGCAGTATTGATTTCACAAGACTCAACATCATTAAGAGGAGCAATCGGAGTACTAAGGAAATCATTATTATTGGTATTCAAGAAATCACACAATTTGTAATTATCTTGCGCCATGGCAACAAGTAATCCAACACACAAGCAAACAGAAAAAGGCAAGTGAAAAAGAAAGGAGGAGATTGGGAAAGAGAGGGCAAATAAAATGGCAAGGGTGAAGTGGGGGAGAGGAAAACAAGAGGCAAATGGCAAATAATGTAAATGCGAGGGAGATGAGTTTGTGATGGGTACTTGGTATGTCTTGACTTGAGCGAAGACCTCCCCGGCAACGGCGCCAGAAATCGCACGTTGGCGGGAGGTCGAATCTTGACTTGACTTGGTGGAAGCCTCCCCGGCAACGGCGCCAGAAATCCTTCTTGCTACGTCTTGAGCTTGCGTTGGTTTTCCTTGAAGAGGAAAGGGTGATGCAGCAATAGTAGCATAATATTTCCCTCAGTTTTTGAGAACCAAGGTATCAATCCAATAGGAGGCTCCTCAAAAATCCCACGCACCTACACAAACAAACAAAGAACTCGCAACCAACGCAATAAAGGGGTTGTAAATCCCTTCACGGCCACTTGCGAAAGTGAGATCTAATAAAGATAGTAAGATAAGATAAATATATTTTTGGTATTTTATAATATAGATGCAAAAAGTAAAGATGCAAATAAAAGTAGATTGGAAGCAAATATGATAAGAGATAGACCCGGGGGCCATAGATTTCACTAGTGGCTTCTCTCAAGATATCATAAGTATTACGGTGGGTGAACAAACTACTGTCGAGCAATTGATAGAAAAGCGAATAGTTATGAGATTATATAGGCATGATCATGTATATAGGCATCACGTTTGCAACAAGTAGACCGACTCCTGCCTGCATCTACTACTATTACTCCACACATCGATCGACTCCTGCTTGCATCTAGAGTATTAAGTTCATAAGAACAAAGTAACGCATTAAGCAAGATGACATGATGTAGAACTCAAGCAATATGATATAAACCCCATATTGTTATCCTCGATGGCAACAATACAATACGTGCCTTGCAACCCTTTCTGTCACTAGGTAAGGACACCACAAGATTGAACCCAAAGCTAAGCACTTCTCCCATGGCAAGAAAGATCAATCTAGTAGGCCAAACCAAACTGATAATTCGAAGAGACTTGCAAAGATAAGTCAATCATATGTAAAAGAATTCAGAGAAGATTCAAATATTATTCATAGATAAACTTGATCATAAACCCACAATTCATAGGATCTCGACAAACACACCGCAAAAAGAGTTTACATTGAATAGATCTCCACAAGAGAGGGGGAGAACATTGTATTGAGATCCAAAAAGAGAGAAGAAGCCATCTAGCTATTAATTATGGACCCGTAGGTCCGTGGTGAACTACTCACAACTCATCGGAGGGGCAAGGATGTTGATGTCGAAGCCCTCCGTGGTCAATTCCCCCTCCGGCAGAGTGCCGATGAAGGCTCCAAGATGAGATCTCGCGGATACATAAGGTTACGGTGGTGGAAATTGTGTTTCGTCTGCTCCCTGGATGTTTTCGGGGTACATAGGCTTATATAGGAGGAAGAAGTATGTCGGTGGACGCCCGAGGGCCCACGAGATAGGGGGCGCGCCCTATAGGGGGGGCGCCCTCCTATCTTGTGGGGGCCTTGGCTGCTTCTTGACTTGCACTCCAAGTCCTGTGGATCAGGTTCGTTCCAAAAATCACGCTCCCGAAGTTTTCATTCCGTTTGGACTCCGTTTGATATTCCTTTTCTTCGAAATACTGAAATAGGCAAAAAAACAGCAATACGGGCTGGGCCTCCAGTTAGTAGGTTAGTCCCAAAAATGATATAAATGTGTAAAATAAAGCCCATAAACATCCAAAAGGGGTAATATAATAGCATGGAACAATAAAAAAATTATAGATACGTTGGAGACGTATCATACCTTCGCGTGCATCCGAATACGGGCACGTGTGTACATGACTGGGAAACGGTCCTTTGTTAATGCGGAGGAATCCTAAAGATTCCAATAAGTCTTCGAGTGGTTGAACAGTCTCTCGCTATATCATGACAGTCAGTTTTCGGCTTTCTCTACTGAGGTGCTCATCCGGAATAACCAGGGCACAATCGCAGTAGTTCTCCTTTGGCCGCCTTAGCCGATAAGAACGGAACGTAAGTCGGCAAACCCAGGAGCCGGGCAAAACCCAACATTTTACCAAAGACATGATTCGGAGCTGATGCATATAAGGCCAAACTCGCGACGCCGAACACCCCCGAAGGTATTCGGACTTTGTAACATATACTAGGCTGAATAACGCCCTTCATTATGAACCCTGTATTTCTAGGTACGTGCATTAGTCTGTCGTGGTGAAATGCCAATAACGGCAGTATCCTCTGTGGGTGTAATACCCATGGGATGTGTAAACAACAAGAGACAATAAAAAAGGTTTACACAGGGGCTTAATCTAAAGAGAAACTATCGGATTTCGGGTTCCGGCAGACCCTTGGGGTTCGAACACTGGGGTGCGCGCGGAGATTCAACCCTCTACCGGCTCGCTCCTCGCCGAATCGCTGGGACCTAAACTACAAAACTGAACAGCACAAGAGAGACACGATTTATACTGGTTCAGGCCACCATTGTGGTGTAATACCCTACTCCAGTGTGTGGTGTGGTGGATTGCCTCTTGGGCTAATGAGGAACAATACAAAGGAGAACAGCCTCGTGAGAGCCTGTTCTTGGCTGGCGCGATGAACTGCTAGGGGGAGTTCAGTCGCCTCTCCCTCTCTCTGTGTGTCTTTCTACCCTTGTTCTCTCAATCCGATCTAGCTCCGGTCTCTCCGGTCCCTCCCGCCTTGCGGGTGGCTAGTCCTATTTATAGGCAAAGGCCCTGGGCCTCTTCCCAAATATTGAGCGGGAAGGGCGCCAACAATTGGCCATTTTGAAGCAGAACAGCGGGTACACTTATCCTGACTAAAGTTGGTCCTCGCCTGTCAAAGGCTCCGGTGATGACACCGGCTTGGGCTCCACAATGACTTCCTTCCGGCCGTTGGGCTGATCTTGGTCTTGTTGCACCGAAATGGACGCCTTTGCTTGATGCTCTCACCTGCGCTTGCTCCCTTTGCACCAAAGAGGAAAGGAGGACACTGCGCGGGCTGGCGCCCGACTGGCGCCCTTGGTCGTCATGGCTTGCATCATGGGCACCTCGCGAGGTACCCTGCGTTGAACTCTCCGCCTCCTCATGAGCCAGCCTGACGAGGCCGTGCCTGAGGAAGCTCCTTGTCGTCTGCCCCGCGAGGCTTGGCCCCTCGCGAGGGTCTTGAGCTTGCGTGATGAAGATGGGCCATGCTGGGCCTCCTTTGAGCCACGCCGCAGGCCGTAGGCAGGCAAGTCTGGGGACCCCCGTTCCCAGAACACCGACAATAGCCCCCAGGCCCACGGCGCGCCCGAACTTGGCTGAGCAGAGAGGCGAAAGGGCAAGTGTGAAGTGTCGCGGGCCCTAACAGCCTGCGGCCTTGGGCGCCGTGTGGCGGTTGATTGGACGTGGGCGGCAATGCTTCCCCACGACGCCTCGGTAACCGCTCAGATTCGACAGGTCCCTGCATGCAAAGCAGGTCATGATTACCTGTGATCGTGGAGGCCGACGGTTGGCCTTTGCCGGCTATAAGTATGGAGTGGCGCGCGCCCTTCCAATCTATCCTTCTGCTTCTCCTCCTTCCTGGGCCTTGCTCCGTCTTGCTGCAATGGCTTCGATCCGCCGGTTCTCCGCGGAAGAGAAGGGAAAGGCTCCCCAAGAGGATCCTGACCAGCTTCCCCCGAAGAAGCGGCTTGCCCTCTGGTGTCTGGGCGAGAGCGCTCGCCAGGAGGCGTCAAGACCCTGGTGTGAGCGGCCGCCACCAGGGTTCCCTCTTCCCTTGTACTAGCACATCAGCGGCTCTGAAGGAGTCGGCGCCGAACGCCACAAGCGGCACCGCCGCCTACGCCGGCGTGTCACGAAGGTGTGCATCTTCCCCCCTGGAGTCCACGCCGAGGGCTCCTGCCGAGAGTTCATGCTCCACGCCGCCACGCCTCCTAAGTCTTGGATTCGCCTCCCTTCTTTCTTCGCCTCCGCCGTCCGGCAGGAGGAACCCCTGGGGCTCTGGCTGCAACACGCCGGCTGCGGCACCCTCGCGACCGGGGCAGAGGTGCGGTCGTTGCCCCGGGCGAGGCCCTCATGACTCGAGGTTGGGGCAAGGTCGCCCGGGTCTGCAGGACGAGGGGCGCCCTCACGATCCATCTGGAGTACGACGGTGCCTTGGTGATGTTCTTCAAGGTCTTCGATGCGGAGGGTCGTCGGCTAGAGTGCTGCCCCGGGAGAGGTGGTCGGGACCCTGCTGCAGTGAGACAGAGGCCAGCCGTCCGCTCCCTTGGCCGCTCCTCAAGCGACGGAGGCGCCGGAGGATCCAGTGTCTCTGCCGAGCTCTTCGTGACGCCGGAGACGAGCGACGACAGCTACAACCCCCGAGCCTGTGCCATTCCTGGAGCAGGTGGGGCTCGTTAGGTCGTCACCGCCCCTGATCTGGATGGGGTTGGCGTCGGTGCTGGGCGGCCCACTATTGATGATGGCATCTACCGCGATGCCCCCTCTAGTTAGGACTCCTTAGGATTCGCGCCTTTTGTTGCTGCGAGGGGCCAAGAATATACCCCACGGGGGCTTGTAAGATGTTTGTAGCTCCGTCTGTCAATATGATCCTTATTGTGAAGCAGTGCGAGATGCTCATTCCGTTTTAGCTTAGTTTCCTCCTTTCGGTCCTCACGAGGGCTTGATGCTCTGCGCCGATAGGTCCCAGTCCCAAGGCGGCTTCAGCCGTCGCTGGTATGCCAGGTCGTGATGCCATGGTCAAGGCCAGGAGGTGAGGGGCCCGAGGTCCGGTTAGAGCCCTTGAGTCGCGATGCTCAGGAGGTCCCCCTTAGTGCCCAAGCAGCCATCATTCAGTGAGAAAGGAGAGCGACGTTGCTAACACGGGATTGCATTGAGTGCGGGGATGGTGCTGCGATAACTTGTGCGTCCGGAGGGTGACTTATCTTGAGGGTCAGAAAAATGCTTCCAGGTGTGGCGCTAGCCTTGCCCGTCGCGAGGTTGCTCGGCGATGCTTCTTGGAGGGACCCTGCAAGCTCATCACAGAAGGAACGAGGGTTTGTCACGACAATCGAGTTAGCCGTTAGTTGCTCTGGAGGAGCGTGAAAGGCCTCGAGAGGTGTATTGGGGTACCCGTGAGCCAGCGCGGGGCTCACGGGGCCCTACGTCAAGGCGGGTTGCGCCTGGCTCTGGGCCTTATCTTGGAGTGTGTTCCTGCAAATTTGGCCAAATGCCGGTGCTCTACGTCTTCAGGTCCCGGCTCTCGGGCTGGTCTCAGCCGTCGCTGGCATGCCAGGTCGCGATGCCATGGACAAGACCAGAGGGTGAGGGCCGGAGAGCCGGTAGGAGCCCTGAGTCGCGATGCTCAAGCACCCCCCCTTTAACGCGCAAGCTGGATTAGATGACGAAACTCTACGTCCTCGGGTCCCGGCTCTCGGGCTGGTCTCAGCCGTCGCTGGCATGCCAGGTCGCGATGCCATGGACAAGACCAGAGGGTGAGGGCCGGAGAGCCGGTAGGAGCCCTGAGTCACGATGCTCAGGCACCCCCCCCTTTAACGTGCAAGATTCCGACACCCAGGAGAAAAAGGCACCAAATAACAAGCATGGTGGATCGAAAGCATAGTCCTAAGATAAACGCAAGAAGGATACATGCCGCTGGGACAGGCCCGAGTGGCTTGGGGATGATGCAGCCCGAGGGGCGCCCCCAATAAGATAAGCTAAGGACATGAAATAAAAGGGATACATGCCGCAGGGACGGACCCACGCGGCCTGGGAATAATGCGGCCCTGAGGGCGCTCCCAGCCAGAAACAAAACTTTAAAGATGTCACCTGATGATGTTGGGGACGAAGGGGTGTTGGTGTAGCAGACTCGGTGGGCTGCGGGAGCCGATCCTCACGAGCCCCCAGGCCCAGGGGCCTCTGGAGGTTCCGGAGGCGCTGGCAGCTCCTCGCGAGCCATCTCCATCTCCGCCAGGGCTGCGGCACGCCTGACCTCTTGAGCCTCCAAGATGGCCCTCATGAGACGCTGGTGCGCAGCAGCCGCATTTGGCAGGCCGTAAGGCATGAGCACGTAGCTGTGGGGCGGACCCTTGCAAAATCCCACTCGCGAGGGCCAGAGGCGCTCTTGAGGCGCGGCTCGGTTGAGCCCTGGTATGTCGATGCAGACGCACAACCCACCATCCTCGCCTGGATGGGGGCCCACAGCAGGTAGGCGGCGGCTGCCTCTCATGACCCTTGACTCCTGTAGCTCCTGAATGGCCTTGCTGACGAACTCCTGAGGGTTTGGCCCTCCTTGCCTTGCTCCTTCTTGAGGGAAATGTGCTTCGAAGCACGCCTCCACGTGGTGCCCAAGCGCCTCCCTCGTGACCTTGGCGAGGTCGGCGGCCCTCCAGGGGAGAGCCCCTGAGCCCTGCCTGAGGGGGGCGCCGGGCGCGCTTCCCTACACGATGGAAGGAGGCTCCTCCTGGCCAGGCGCGGGCCCTGAGGGCCCGGGCCGGTTGATGTCTTCTTCTTCTTGGGTGTGGCCTCGGGAGGCCTCCTGTTGCTGTGGTCTGGGTCTTCCAGTGATGCGGCCTGAAAGGCTCGCTCCAGGGAGCACACTGCGTCTCTCTCTTTGCAGGGCACCGTGATGACC
This sequence comes from Triticum timopheevii, assembly GCA_963921465.1. Classification (NCBI taxonomy): domain Eukaryota; kingdom Viridiplantae; phylum Streptophyta; class Magnoliopsida; order Poales; family Poaceae; genus Triticum; species Triticum timopheevii. The sequence goes on from OY997264.1 coordinate 357,112,030, forward strand.
CCGCCGCTTCCTGGCATCTTGAGGACGTTGTAGCCATGGTGGGTTACGGCCATGAACTTGGCCAGCGCCGGGTACCCAAGGATGGCGTTGTACGACAAGCGAATGTGGGCGACGTCGAAGTCGATGAGCTCAGTGCGGTAGTTGTCGCGAGCCCCGAAGGTGACAGGAAGGCGGACCTGCCTGATCGGGACCATGGAGCCGTCGGTGACTCCGGAGAAGGGCTTGGTTGGCTGAAGCTGACTATAAGGCACTTGAAGATTGTTGAATGTTTCCACGGACAGGACATTGAGCCCTGCCCCGCCGTCGATGAGGGTCCTGGTGACCAGCACATTGCTGATGATTGGGGAACAAAGCATCGGGAGGACTCCGGCTGTGGCCGCGCACTTGAGCTGATCCGCTGAGCTGAACGTGATGGCGCACGCCGACCACCTGAGAGGGCGCGTGGCCTCGGGCTTGGGGAGGACTGCATTCACTTCACGGGCGAACTGCTTGAAGATGCACTGAGAGGCTGGGGCTTGAGCTCCGCCCAAGATGCAGGCGATTGCACACGTTTCCCGGAAGCCCCCAACCCCCTCGTCCTGATGACGGTCTTCATTTCTCCTTGGCTGCGGCAGCAGCGGAGGGAGGCCTGCATTCCCTTGCGGGCGATCCTCGCGAGGCTGATCCCTCCAGCCTCCCTCGCGAGGCGGGTCCTGCCAGCGATCCTCGCGAGGTTGGTCGCACCACCCTTGGCGCGGGCTGCGGTTTTCCCAACGTCCTGCATTCCCTCCTCCTCCTTGGCCGTAGCCCCGATCGCTGCAGTCGGGGCGTCTGCCGACCCTTCCCTCTCGCACGACCCGGAGATCTTGGCATTCATTTGTGTTGTGGGTGTGGAGGTCGTGGTACACACAGTACCGACTGCCCTTGGAGGATTCGGGCTGATCTCTCCCCCGCTTGGTGTCTGGCTCGGCCGCGAGTACGGCAGCCCCCTTGCGCTTCATGTCCTTCGCCTTGGGCTTCTTCCCTTCGGGGTCCGCGGTAGGCAGCTCGAGGAGGGAGAGGCGCCCCTCCTCAGCCCCGGCGCACTTGGTCGCCAAGTTAAACAGCTCCAAGGAGGTGCACAGGTCTTCTTGCATCGCCAGCTCCTCCTTCATCTTGATGTCGCGCACACCGTCGGAGAAGGCGGAGATGATGGCCTCCTCCGTTACCCTGGGGATCTTGAGGCGCGCGTTGTTGAAGCGCTGGATGTACTTCTGCAGGGTTTCCCCTGGCTGCTGCTTGATACGGCACATGTCACTCACGGCGGGTGGCCGGTCGCGAGTACCCTGGAAGTTGGCGATGAAGCGGGTGCGCATCTCGTCCCAGGAGGAGATCGTGCCTGGGGCCAGATTTAGGAGCCAGGTGCGGGCTCCGTCCTTGAGCGCCATGGGAAACCAGTTCTCCATGACCTTTTCGTCTTCGTTGGCAGCCTCGATGCCCAACTCGTAGAGTTGGAGGAACTCCGCAGGGTCAGCCGTGCCGTCGTAGCGAGGGGGCAGGTCTGGCTTGAACTTGCCGGGCCACGCGACGCTGCGCAGCTCGGAGGTGAAGGCGCGGCAGCCCGCCGTGGACACGGGGCGGCCTTGGGCGACGGAGAGCTTGGTCCTGCGGGTCCCCGTGCACCGCGGCTGGGGGCAGCGCAGGGTCTTGACGTGCTGGAGCAGGGAGCGCTCGGGCAGCTTCTCGTGGGCGAGGGACTTCTTGGCAGCTCTGCTCTTGCCGCGCTGGCGCCTAGCGGAGCGGGTTCTGCCCAGGGGCCACGCGCCTTGGGGCCAGGGCGCCTTCTTGAGGAGGAGGCGACTGAGGCGCCCCAGGAGCTTCATCGCCCGCGCGGGGCGGGGTGCGGTGCAGCGAGAAGGACGGTGCGGGGGCGCCTCCGGTGGCGCGGACGAGCTCAGCGACTCGATCGAGCCATCCTTCGTAGATGTCGTCGATGGGGCGATAGCGCAGGAGCTCGTTTGCCGCGATGAGCGCAGCTCGGGCCTCCATGGCCGCGCGGGGCACGCGTGACGAAGAACCAGCGGGGGTGAGCGAGGGCGTGGCGGTGCGGCCGTCCCGCCTCATGGACGGATGCTGGGATGATGCTTGCTGCTCGTTCCCCGCCGGGCTGGTGGCGGCGTTGACAGCAGGTGATGGGGAACGACGAGGGCGCCCGCCGACGGGAGCCATCTGGGTGACATGGGAGGCGAGGGCGGCTTCGCGCTCGGCGCGAGCCCGACGAGCGTCAGACATGGTTGCGGTGGTCGGGGAAGAACAAGACGGCGGAAGGCAAATTCCGGCACACCCCTACCTGGCGCGCCAAATGTCGGATTTTGGGTTCCGGCAGAACCTTGGGGTTCGAGCACTGGGGTGCGTGCGGAGATTCAACCCTCTACCGGCTCGCTCCTCGCCGAATCACTGGGACCTAAACTACTAAACTGAACAGCACAAGAGACACAAGATTTATACTGGTTCAGGCCACCATTGTGGTGTAATACCCTACTCCAGTGTGTGGTGTGGTGGATTGTCTCTTGGGCTGATGAGGAACAATACAAAGGAGAACAGCCTCGCGAGAGTCTATTCTTGGCTGGCGCGATGAACTGCTAGGGGGAGTTCAGTCGCCTCTCTCTCTCTCTGTGTGTGTGTGTGTGTGTGTCTTTCTACCCTTGTTCTCTCAATCCGATCTAGCTCCGGTCTCTCCGGTCCCTCCCGCCTTGCGGGTGGCTAGTCCTATTTATAGGCAAAGGCCCTGGGCCTCTTCCCAAATATTGAGCAGGAAGGGCGCCAACAATTGGCCATTTTGAAGGGGAACAGCGGGTACACTTATCCTGACTAAAGTTTGTCCTCGCCTGTCAAAGGCTCCGGTGATGACGCCGGCTTGGGCTCCACAATGACTTCCTTCCGGCCGTTGGGCTGGTCTTGGTCTTGTTGCACCGAAATGGACGCCTTTGCTTGATGCTCTCGCCTGCGCTTGCTCCCATTGCACCAAAGAGGAAAGGAGGACACTGCGCGGGCTGGCGCCCGACAGGCGCCCTTGGTCGTCATGGCTTGTGTCATGGGCACCTCACGAGGTACCCTGCCTTGAACTCTCCGCCTCCTCATGAGCCAGCCTGACGAGGCCGTGCCTAAGGAAGCTCCTTGTTGTCCGCCCCGCGAGGCTTGGCCCCTCGCGAGGGTCTTGAGCTTGCGTGATTAAGATGGGCCGTGCTGGGCCTCCTTTGAGCCACGCCGCAGGCCGCAGGCAGGCAAGTCTGGGGACCCCGTTCCCAGAACGCCGACAGAAACCTTTGAGAGGGGCCCTGCTGCACGTCTGCGCCTTGGTCTCTGTTGTGCCGTGTCCTGGGAGGGTATCACACGAATGGTGTCTGTAAAAATAAAAACTCATGTAGAAGAGTATGACGTAAGCATGCGATGGATAGTAAAAGTGTAAGACATTGGCTTGTTAATAAGGTCAAGCCAACAGTGGGGCTTTATTAAATATCTATAGCCCCTGGTGTCCTCTATGGGATTACATGTATGGCGCCCCAGCTCAGGTTTATCTGGGCTGCCGGACTCGTCTAACCGTGTCCGTGGTCTTAACGAACACTCATGCGTTTTGATATTAGCGGCCGCTTAGAGTCCGGCTGCTAGAGCCGTCTCATACTCTTCCGCGCGTAAGGAACGCTCTGTATTTCCGTTGATGGTGATGATGCCACGTGGGCTGAGAATCTTGAGTTTAAGGTAGGCATAGTGTGGTACTGCGTTGAAGCGGGCGAAGGCCGTTCTCCTGAGCAAGGCATGATAACCACTTTGGAGGGGGGCGATCGTGAAGAGTAGTTCTTCGCTTCTGAAGTTGCCTGGGGAGCTAAATGTCACCTCTAGTATGAGGGAGCCCCTGCAGCAGGCTTCAACGCCTGGTATCACCCCTTCAAAGGTGGTGTTACTTTGGCTGATTCTGGATGGGTCTATCCTCATCCTGCGGACAGTGTCCTGGTATATTAGTTTAAGACTACTACAGCCGTCCATGAACACGCGAGTAAGATGGTATCTATCGATTATTGGGTCGAGTACCAAGGCAACTGATCCTCTGTGCCGCATACTAGTCGGGTGGTCCCTGTGATCGAAGGTGATTGGGCAGGCCGACCAGTGGTTAAGTTTGGGGGCGACGGGCTCTATAGCGTATGCGTCTCTGAGCGCGCGTTCGCGCCTTCTTGTGGGTATGTGAGCCGCGTGGATCATGTTTACTGTTTTCACCTCTGGTGGGAATTTTGTCCCCTAGTGTTTGGCTGGCGAGGCTCATCCTCATCTTCACTTGGTGTTTCCCTTCCCTTGTGTTCGACATTTAATTTGCCGGCCTGCTTAAAGACCCAGCATTCTCTATGAGTGTGGTTCACAGATTTTTTGGTGGTGCCATGAATTTGGCACAGTCTGTCCAGGACTTTGTTCAGGCTAGACGGTCCATCTTTGCTGCCTTTAAATGGCTTCTTTTGTTGACCGGGTGGAGAGCCCCTGAATCCGGCGTTGACCGCTGTGTTGTCCGGACTTTCTTCCTTGTTTTGACGTTTGTTTTTATTGCACCATGGCTTCCCGTTGCCATCCCTAATTTCGGATGTACTTGGGTCGCTGGTGCCTCTACGCGCCAACTAGCTATCTTCACCCGCGCAGAAGCGGGTCATAAGGCTAGTTAAGGCTGCCATTGTCCTCGGCTTTTCTTGGCCGAGGTGTCTGGCGAGCCACTCATCCCGGATGCTGTGTTTGAAGGCCTCTAAGGCTTCGACATCCGGACAATAGACAATTTGATTCTTCTTAGTGAGGAATCTGTTCCAAAGCTTGCGGGTGGACTCTCCCGGCTGTTGAATATGTGACTTAAATCGTCCGCTTCCGGAGGCCGGACATAGGTCCCTTGAAAATTGGCCCTGAAAGCACCCTCGAGTTCCTCCCAACTTCCGATTGAATTTTCGGGGAGGCTTTTCAACCAGTGTCGAGCTGGTCCCTTCAACTTGAGGGGAAGGTATTTGATGGCGTGGAGGTCGTCCCCACGAGCCATGTGGATATGCAGGATAAAATCCTCAATCCAGACCCCAGGGTCTGTCGTTCCTTCATATGCCTCTATGTTCACGGGTTTGAAACCCTGTGGAAATTTGTCGTCCAGTACCTCTTCGGTGAAGCACGGAGGGTGAGCAGCTCCTCTGTATATGGACATGTTGTGGCATGCTGTCGACTATTGTTGCATCCGGTGTTGATTCCGAACTAGTACTCGATCAGTATGATCGTTTTGGTGACCATAATCCTTCACCGGAGCGTGTCCTCTAGATCCGTAGATGGACCTAGTCGCGCCGGTCCTTTTGTCCAGTAGCTCACGTAAATTGTGTGCGGCATCAGTGGCTGCTTTGTTGCGACTACGAAGTGGTTTTTCTGGCCTACTGGTCGTATTGTTCTTCGGTGGAACGGCCTCATCGTCAAATTCTGGCAGCAGCTTGCGCTTTGGATAGCTCTTTGTGCGGTGATCGTCGCCGTATTTTTCTTCAGTGTCTAGCACTGTATTCCATCTGCGATTGAGCGTTTCCTGGGCAGCCTTAAGCCTTTGCTTCTGCTTCTTTAGACTTCTTGCAGTGGCCATGAGCTTTCTGTGGAGGTTATCTCATTCCAAACGTGGTTTTGGGATGATGAATGCATCGTCGTCCGGACTTTGCTCCTCTCCTGGGGCGGGTTGATGGGTTCGGCCCTCGGGATCGCTGTGATTGGGCGTCTGCTCCGGGCTGTGTTCGGTGTGACCTGGCTCCTCTTGCTCCATCACTGGGTCCATATGGTCGTTGTTGCCTTTGGAGTTGTCTGGGGTGTCGATCCTTTGAGCGTTGTTATCACTGTTTTTACTGTGGCTGGACTTAGAGCGGCGTCTACGCCGTCGTTTTGGCTTTTGTCCAGGGGTTTTCTCCTCTGTTTTATCGCCATCGTCCTCCTTAGGCGTGTCCACCATGTATATATATCATATGATGAGGTGGCAGTCCAGCGCCCCATGGGTGGTGGTTCTGAATCGTCTCCTGCGCCGACGTCCATACCGTCGGTGTCATCAGAGTCGAAGTCAAGCATGTCTGTTACGTCATCGACAGTGGCTATGAAGTGGGTGGTGGGTGGGTAACGAATTTCTTCATCGCCTTCTTCCCCCTCAAGCCGGACATAGTTCGGCCAAGAGTCTCCTGACAAAGAGAGAGACTTTAGTGAGTTCAGCATGTTGCCAAAGGGCGAGTGCTGGAAGATATCCGCGGCGGGAAATTCCATTACCGGAGCCCAGCCAGAATCGGCAGGCTCGGGGGCGCGCGGTCTGGGAACTACCACCGGACACAAGTCCAGGAGTCCGGAGACACAGGCTTCCTTGGGGATGAAGTCCGTGTTCGGCTCTTCTGCCGATGAGTGTGCGGCCTCCGGGGCGGGGTCCATCCACCCGTCCCCGGACGGCGCAATCTGCCCCGGATTTAGGTCCAGGGCTCCTGCGGGTGCGATATCCGGAGTATTGTCCGACAGCAGGTCTAAGCCGTGCTCATCGTGACTGTTCGACGCTCGTGGCGTAGGCCCGAATCCGTCGAAGGTCAAGTCTCCGCGAACATCTGCCATATAGTTCAAGTTTCCGAATCTGACCTGATGGCCAGGGGCGTAGCTGTCGATCTGCTCCAGATGGCCAAGCGAATTGGCCCGCAGTGCGAAGCCGCCGAACACGAAGATCTGTCCGGGGAGAAAAGTCTCACCCTGAACTATGTTATTGTTGATGATTGAAGGAGCCACCGAGCCTTGAAGCGACGACACAGAGGAACTCTCAATGAAAGCACCAATATCGGTGTCAAAACCGGCGGATCTCGGGTAGGGGGTCCCAATCTATGTGTGTAAGGCTAATGGTAATAGGAGGCAAGGCACATGATGTTTTACCCAGGTTCGGGCCCTCTCGATGGAGGTAAAACCCTACTTTCGGCTTGATTGATCTTGATGATATAAGTATTACAAGAGTTGATCTACCACGACATCGTAGAGGCTAAACCCTAGAAGCTAGCCTATGATGATTATGATTGTGTCTCTAAGGACTAAACCCTCCGGTTTATATAGACACCGGAGGGGGGCTAGGGTTTACACAGAGTCGGTTACAAAGAAGGAAATATATTATCCGGATTGCCAAGCTTGTCTTCCACGCAAAGGAGAGTCCCATCCGGACACGGTATGAAGTCTTGAGTCTTGTATCTTCACGCTCCAATAATCCGGAAAAAGTGTATAGTCCGGCTGTCCGGATACCCCCTAATCTAGGACTCCCTCAGCGGCAGCAGCTAGCGGTGGTAAAGGCGCGGCTGTGGAGGCGGGCTCGAGGCGGCGCTGCTTATGGAGAGGAGGGGGGTCAGGCCGCTTTTAAAGAGGGGAGGGGGCCTGCTTGGGCGAGGGGCAATGCGAGCGGCGGCGGGAGTCCGAGTCCGATCGGACTCTGGCGCAACGGCAGCTGGAACTCCATCCCGAGTGGAAGGAAGGTGGCGGCAGGATCTGGGCCGTGGCCCGGTTGCGGCTGGGCTGGCCCAGGAACTTAAAAAAACGATTTCCGCGAAGATAATCCTAATAAATAAAAATTAAAGTCTAAAAAATTCCAGAAACAATTTTCATCGTCCCTACCAAATATTTGGGACAAAATGAACATTTTTCTGGACTAAATGCAATTTTTAAAAATGCATGTTTTTCTCCAATTCAATAAAACTGCAAATAAAATTAAAATAAAATAATAATTTGGTTTCAAGATTTCTTTTCCAATATTTCTCCTCTGTTTTGAAGAAGTCATTTTATCTTCTCTCATTTATTTTTATTCTTGGAAATAATTGGAAAGAAATTGTTGAAAATCAAATTGATCCCGTTTTCAAATTTGAAATAAATGCAAATATGAAATTTAAATGAAACCTCCAACTCTCTCCTTGTGTCCTTCAGTTGCTTAATATTTCATGGATCACAACCAAAATGCAATAAAATATGAATTACATATGAATGATCTATGTATAACATCCAAATTGAAAATTGGGATGTTACATAGGTTGATTCTTTTTAAAGATGATTAATAGACAAATTCCTCACGTCCACCAATTTATTTCAAATTTTTTGGAGTTACAGAAGTATTCGAAAGTTACAGATTGCTAATAACTGTTCTGTTTTTTGTGTGTTGTTTGCTTATTTTGATGAATCTATGAGTAGTATCGGGGGGTTATGAACCATAGAGAAGTTGGAATACAGTAGGTTTAACACCAATATAAATAAACAATGAGTTCATTACAGTACCTTAGAGTGGTGGTTTATTTTCTTATACTAACGGAGCTCATGAGATTTTCTATTGAAGTTTTGTGTTGTGAACTTTTCAAGTCTTGGGTAAAGATTTGATGGATTTTGGAATAAGGAGTGGCAAGAGCCTAAGCTTGGGTATGCCCAAGGCACCCCAAGGTAAAATTCAAGGACAACCAAAAGCCTAAGCTTGGGGATGCCCCGGAAGGCATCCCCTCTTCCGTCTTCGTCTATCGGTAACTTTACTTGAGGCTATATTTTTATTCACCACATGATATGTGTTTTGCTTGGAGCGTCTTGTATGATTCGAGTCTTTGCTTTTTAGTTTACCACAATCATCCTTGCTGTACACACCTTTTGGGAGAGACACGCATGAATCAGAATTTGTTAGAATACTCTATGTGCTTCACTTATATCTTTTGAGCTAGACAAAATTACTCTAGTGCTTCACTTATATCTTTTTAGAGCATGACGGTAGTTTTATTTTATAGAAATTGTTGATCTCTCATGCTTCACTTATATTATTTTGAGAGTCTTTTAGAACAGCATGGTAATTTGCTTTGGTTATAAAATTAGTCCTAATATGATGGGCATCCAAGATGGGTATAATAAAAACTTTCATATAAAGTTCATTGAATACTGTGAGAAGTTTGATTCTTTATGATTGTTTTGAGATATGAAGATGGTGATATTAGAGTCATGCTAGTAGAGTAGTTGTGAATTTGAGAGATACTTGTGTTAAAGTTTGTGATTCCCGTAGCATGCACGTATGGTGAACCGTTATGTGATGAAGTTGGAGCATGATTTATTTATTGATTGTCTTCCTTATGAGCGGAGGTCGGGATCACACGATGGTTAACTCCTACCAGCCCTTCCCCTAGGAGCATGCGTGTAGTACTTTGTTTTGATAACTAATAGATTTTTGCAATAAGTATGTGAGTTCTTTATGACAAATGTCGAGTCCATGGATTATACGCACTCTCACCCTTCCACCATTGCTAGCCTTTCTAGTACCGCACAACTTTCGCCGGTACCATACACCCACCATATACCTTCCTTAAAACAGCCACCATACCTACTTATTATGGCATTTCTATTGCCATTCCGAGATATATTACCATGCAACTTTCCACCGTTCCATTTATTATGACACGCTCCATCATTGTCATATTGCCTTGCATGATCATGTAGTTGACATCGTATTTGTGGCAGAGCCAGCGTTCATAATTTTTCATACATGTCACTCTTGAATCATTGCACATCCCGGTACACCACCGGAGGCATTCACATAGAGTCATATTTTTTCTAAGTATCGAGTTGTAATTCTTGAGTTGTAAGTAAATAGTGTGATGATTTTCATTATTAGAGGATTGTCCTAGTGAGGAAAGGATGACGGAGACTATGATTCCCCCACAAGTCAGGATGAGACTCCGGACTAAATAAAAAAAGTGGCCATAAAAAAAAGAGAAAAGGCCCAACTAAAAAAATGAGAGAAAAAGAGAGAAGGGACAATGCTACTATCCTTTTTCCACACTTGTGCTTCAAAGTAGCACCATGATCTTCATGATAGAGAGTCTCTTATGTTTTCACTTTCATATACTAGTGGGAATTTTTCATTATAGAACTTGGCTTGTATATTCCAATGATGGGCTTCCTCAAATTGCCCTAGGTCTTCGTGAGCAAGCAAGTTGGATGCACGCCCACTTTGTTTTCTTTTGAGATTTCATACACTTATAGCTCTAGTGCAGCCGTTGCATGGCAATCCTACTCACTCACATTGATATCTATTGATGGGCATCTCCATAGCCCGTTGATACACCTAGTTGATGTGAGACTATATTCTCCTTTTTGCCTTCTCCACAACCACCATTCTATTCCACCTATAGTGCTATGTCCAGGGCTCACGCTCATGTATTGCGTGAAGATTGAAAAAGTTTGAAAATACTAAAGTATGAAACAATTGCTTGGCTGAAACTGGGGTTGTGCAGGATTTAAATATTTTGTGTGATGAAGATTGAGCATAGCCAGACTATATGATTTTGTAGGGGTAGCTTTCTTTGGCCATGTTATTTTGAGAAGACATGGTTGCTTTGTTAGTATGCTTGAAGTATTATTATTTTTACATTAAACTTTTGTCTTGAATCTTTCGGATCTGAACATTCATGCTACAATAAAGAAAATTTCATTGATGAATATGTTAGGTAGCATTCCACATCGAAAAATCTGTTTTTATCAATTACCTACGCGAGGATGAGCAGGAATTAATCTTGGGGATGCTTGATACGTCTCCAACGTATCTATAAATTTTTATTGTTCCATGCTATTATATTATCTGTTTTGGATGTTTAATGGGCTTTTATATGCTCTTTTATATTATTTCTGGGACTAACCTATTAACCGGAGGCCTAGTGCCAGTTTCTGTTTTTTTGCCTATTTTAGAGTTTTGCAGAAAAGGAATACCAAATGGAGTCCAAATGGAATGAAACCTTCGCGATGATCTTTCTTGGACCGAAAGCAAACCAGAAGAGTTGGAGTTAAAGTCAGAGACACAACAAGGCGTCCACGAGGCAGGAGGGCGCGCCCCCACCCTCGTGGGCCCCTCGTAGCTCCACCGACCTAGTTCTTTCTCCTATATATACTCTTATACCCTAAAAACATCAGGGGGAGCCACGAAACCACTTTTCCACCATCGCAACCTTCTGTACCCGTGAGATCCCATCTTGGGGCCTTTTCCGGCGATTTGCCAGAGGGGGAATTGATCACGGAGGGCTTCGACATCAACACCATTGCCTCTCCGATGAAGCGTGAGTAGTTTACCATAGACCTTCGGGTCCATAGTTATTAGCTAGATGGCTTCTTCTCTCTCTTTGATTCCCAATACAAAGTTCTCCTCGATGTTCTTGGAGATCTATTTAATGTAATATTCTTTTGCAGTGTGTTTGCCAAGATCCGATGAAGTGTGGATTTATGAACAAGATTATCTATGAATATTATTTGGTTCTTCTCTGAATTCTTATATGGATGATTTGATATCTTTGCAAGTATCCTCGAATTATCGGTTTAGTTTGGCCTACTAGATTGATCATTCTTGTCATGGGAGAACTGCTTAGCTTTGGGTTCAATCTTGCGGTGTCCTTTCCCAGTGACAGTAGGGCCAGCAAGGCACGTATTGCATTGTTGCCATCGAGGATAACAAGATGGGGTTTATATCATATTGCTTGAGTTTATCTCTCTACATCTTGTCATCTTGCTTAATGCGTTACTCCGTTCTTATGAACTTAATACTCTAGGTGCATGTTGGATAGCAGTCAATGTGTGGAGTAATAGTAGTAGATGCAGAATCATGTTGGTCTATTTGACACGGACATGATGCCTATGTTCATGATCATTACGTTAGATGTCATCATAATTATTTGCTTTTCTATCAATTACTCGATAGTAATTTGTTCACCCACCGTAACACATGCTATCTCGAGAGAAGCCACCAGTGAAACCTATGCCCCCCAGGTCTCTTTTCCATTATATTGCATCTCTTTTCCATATTATTGAATCTCATTTACTATTTTGCATCCTTTACTTTCTAATCTATATATCAAAAATACCAAAAAAATTACTTTATTATCTCTATCAGTTTTCACTTTTGTGAGTGACTGTGAAGGGATTGACAACCCCTTTATCGTGTTGGTTGCTAGTTCTTGATGGTTTGTGCAGGTATTCGGTCACTTGTGCGTCATCTCCTACTGGATTGATACCTTGGTTCTCAAAACTGAGGGAAATACTTATGCTACTTTGCTGCATCACCCTTTCCTCTTCAAGGGAAAACCAACACAACCTCAAGAGGTAGCAATCGACCCGTCATGAATCAAGCCCAGTAACACTACCTTTAAAGGTGTGATGCTGGGAGTGGAGGCCCGTTGCACGGGCTCGATCACACTGGAGGTAGTATTTGGCTCCCCAGATAACTTTCGCAGCGAAGATTTAATCTTTGACATCGTCTCTTTTCGAAGTGGTTACCATGCACTGCTTGGACGAACTGCCTTTGCCCGCTTTAACACTGTCCCACACTATGATTACTTGAAGCTCAAAATGCCCAGACCTCGTGGCATTATTATAGTCAACAGTAATATGGAATGCTCACTCCGTACTGAAGAGCACACTACGACCCTTGCAGCCGAAGTGTACAACGGCCTCATCAAGCCGAACAGCTCGCCGGCCAATAAAGCCAACGACGCATCCAAACGAGTCCGGTCCGCGCATAATAGCGGCAATTCAACAGATCCGGACCTTGATTAGAAGTTTGGCCTCCGCCGACCGCCCCATCAGGTCACGTCTTACGTACCGCGCGTACATAATTACACAATAAAATATCTTGGGCGGTGCTGGAGGTACACTGTGGAATAGGTCCATTACACGGCCTGACCGTAATTGGACCGCATATATCTTTTTCCTTTTAGCACAGGTTCATCAAGATCCCTACTTACAAGATGGTTGTCACAGGAGATCCTTTTAAGGCTAGCATGTCCCAACCATCAAACGCTCCTCTCAAAGGACTCACTACTAAGGAAGAAAGGCACAGACGTGCGGCAGGGCATCATTGGAGTTTCTTTTCCAAACTGAGGTTTTTTAGGCCCTGTGTTAGACTTTCCCTTATGTAACATTTCCTATTATTTGGGCATCTAATATGACCTTAGTATTGAACGGCATTTTCTATCATCAAAAATATCAATAAAGATATAAAGGGCACATATGATTACCACCTTCTTGGTTGGGTGTTAGATTTTTTACTTCGTCATCTGCACTATTCCTTATGTTCGACTGAGACACGTGGTTCGACACGGTCTTCATACTAGGGGCTGTATTCGACCCTAATAAACTCTTAAGTCCGAACACCCATAGGGAACTCTTCGGCGTCCTGGATATTGCATTATATGCATCTGCTCTGAATCATGTCTTTGGTCTACAGTTGGGTTGCCTGGCTGCTGTGTTTGCCACCTTACGTTCCCCAAGTTCGGCTAAGGTAGTAAAGGGAGAACTACTGCGATTGTATTTCCGGTTCGTCTGGTCAAGTACCTCAGTAGAGAAAGCTGAAAACTCACTGTCATGATAAGCAAGAGCGGGTCAGCGATCCGGAGACTTAATGTTATACTACGAATCGCTCGCGATTTATGCCGTGTCATACGAGGGGCTGGGTTTTTGACTAGCCGCGGTTGCAAAGGCGCTATACTCTGGCTCGCCGATCATGTAACAAGGGGCTAGTACTTAGCGCCACCAATGGACTCTTATGGCTAAGTGAAAGTGCTAAAGCCGCATAGTATGATTGCCTAGTTCACTTTGCAAGATGCCTCCTACCATTGGACAAAGACGTTGGATTAACTGCGGTCATGTGACCACGAAAACCCCTGTAATATCTACATGGGGGCTGAAGCCGACGACTGGTAAACTTTCAGACATATAAACAACGAAATAGGAGGATAAACTAAATCATGAATATCATACACACGGAGTTCATTACGTGAATCTTACAAACCGGATTCAACTACTCAAAGACGACATCCTTCAAACACTACCCCTCCACAATGCGAGCTCCCTCGAGGACCTTGTCAAAGTACTTCTCCGGCCGCCGGTGCTCTTTCTCTTCAGGCAGCCCTGCGGTAGCAATGTCGGCAGCCTTCATCTTTGCCCACTGCACCTTGACATGGGCAAAGGCCATCCGGGAACATTCAATGTAGGACGACCGCTTGAGGGCATCGATCCAAGGAAGCGCCTCCACTAGCCGCTGCACGAGTCTTAAGTGACTATTAGGGATGGGATCGGCCGACCACAAACGGATTATAACATCCTCATGGCCAGTCCAGCCACCCTGTGCAGCTCAGATAGCTGCTTTAGCTGGTCGCTCAGGGTCACGAGAAGTTCCGGCGCAAGGTACTGCGAGCAGAATAACTTCTCCGTCGAGCTCCCCTCTTCGGCTCGGATGAATGTGGCGGCATCCGCAATGCTCCTCGGCAGATCTGCAAAGGTGCCTGGAGAACTCCAAACTCTGGTCAGTAAAATATACCTCTTACTACTATATCTACTCTGTATTATAAAGGCCTCACCATCCGCAATCTGCTTCACCTCTTGTATATCCTGGCGAGCGCCCTATGCATCAACTCCGGCCTCCTTCAGACTATCGAGAGCTTTGGTGAGTTTGGAGGTTTGCTCCGAACTCTTCTGCTCCAAGGACTCACACCTTGCGATGGCGTCCTTGAGCTCCTGCACTATTTCCTCCAGCCGCGCCTTGTATTTTCGGCGGGTGGTTTGCTCTTCCTCTAGAGCCTTGGCCCCCCGGTCCGCGGCCACCTTCCTCGCCTCTGCCTCCTTCTTGGATTTCGCAAGGGTGCTCTTGAGGGACTCAACCTCGGTTGTGCCAACTGCGAGTATATACACAACATTCTTAGTCAGTTTCCAAACCAAATACACATGAATAAAATTTCTGGATATACCGAAATACCGCATACCTTGGGACTCGTCGAACCTCTTATTGGTATAGTCGAGTTCCTCAGCGGATAGCCGGAGCTTCCGATTAAGCTCGGCAATTTCCACAGCCTGGGCAATAGCTGCCAGTTTCGAAGACTGTCAAATATAACAAACAGTGCATAATATACCAGTTAATGATCCTCTGTTCGGGTTGTTCCAATCCGGATAGAGTCTCAGGGGCTACTACTGTCTGCACATGGGCATCGCCATACACATATATATACATAATACTCATGAAGAATATTAAGCCGCTTACCTCAAAGCATGTCAGTAGGCCGTGGAAGGTTTCAGCCAGTCCGCTTTTCGTGGACTGATCCTTCTCCATAGCCGCACCCATAAGGGTGCGGTGTTCCTCTACAATGGAGGCACGTTCCAGTGCCTCCCGCATACTATCAGCGGCCTCCGGATTGACAGTGGCCGCCGACAGAGCTCTTGCTCCTCCACCCTCCTTCGAAGAGGGGTGTTGATCCGAACCCGGTACCGTACTGGTGTCCGGGACGACAACCAGCAAGGGCCCGGACTGCTGAAGTCCTCCACCCTTGCTGGTTGTGGGGATCGCCATGCCCCGCTCTACAGCGCCTAAAGTGTTATCCTTAGGCGCCTTCCGAACTGCCTCGTCCGCCCCTTCCCGGCCAGGAGATGGCCTTTGGGATGACACCTCGGTGTCATCAATGGCGGGGGGAGAGAGGGCGCGAGAGGGGCCATCACTCTCGGCCTCTCAGGGGCTAGAGAGCTCCCCGTTGAAGAAGAAGGGATCGGTATTTCACGCGGAGGGCTAAAATTATAAAGGATGTTGAGCATGACAAAGTCAGATTAAAAAGATAGTTGAACGAGTGAGTTTCTAATACTTACGTCTCGGCCAGGGGCTTCTCCCTTTGGACCCGTCCCGAACTATGTTCGGACTCTGTGTCTGAACTGTCCAAAAGGACCACTCGCCCTTTCTTCGGCGTCGCCCCCTCTAGGTTCTTAGGAGCCGTCCTTTTCCTCCTCCTTGTCTTGAGGGGGGAGTTTCTCTCCACCTCCTCCTCATCCTCCTCTTGCTCTTCTTCGTCCTCATCCTCCTCGCGAGAGGAGACGGGCTCGGCCTCTCCGGGCATTGTTGCGGGAGGGCCCTTGCGGCGGGGCCTGTTCTTGGACCCTTTGCACCTTTTCTTGGCCTTCTTCTCTGGCGGCTGATAAGGCACCGGAACCAGCATCTTCTCCAGCTGAGGAGCGACTGGGTTTTCAGGCAATGGAGCCGAACACTTGATCCGCTCCAAATTCTTGGTCCAACCCTGCAACAAAAGAAGGGTTGATGAGTTCGGCATAGACCGAATAGATGTACATATACATGTGACTAGATATGTCTTCGGAGATATCAAATACTTACTGGAGAGGCCGGATACATGATGTTGATGCCGATGTCTTCGGTCTCCATGGGCCAGCTGCTCTTCTGTTCCTTAAAAAGCAGCTTCCACATCCCCTCGTGCGTAGCATCGAAGAAGTGCTGTAGCATCCGTGGATCCTCCGGCTTGAATTCCCACATGGGGGAAGCCCGGCGCTGGCAGGGGAGAATGCAGCGAAAAAGCATGATCTGAACCACGTTGGTCAGACCAACGTTCTTTCCTAGCATGTTGGTAATGCATGTCTGCATCGCTAGCACCTCCGTCTGGGACCCCCAGTCGATGCCCTTCTTGTTCCATGAGGTAAGCCTCATGGGGGGTCCGGATCTGAACTCCGGAATGGCCGCCCAGTTAGGGCGGTGTGGCTCGGTGATGTAGAACCACTCTTGTTGCTAGATCTTCACGGTCTCCACGAAGGCCCCCTTTGGCCAAGTGGTGTTCGGCAGCTTGCTAATCATCGCTCCGCCATAGTCCACTTGTTGCCCGTCGACCACCTTCAGCTTCACGTTGAAGACCTTGAGCCATGGACGCGGAGGAGAGCCTCACACATGACTATGAACGCCTATATGTGGAGAAATAAGTTCAGGGCTAGATCGTGGAAATCTAGCCCTTAGTAGTACATAACTCCGCGGACGAACAGGTGGAGTGGAAAACCTAGACCTCTAAGAAAATGGGGAAGGAAGACAACCCGTTCGCCGGGCTCCGTAGTGGGAAGGATTTGACTTTCTTAGGGAAGCCGGTGCTTGATGTCGGCGGTGAGATACCCCGCACTCCAGAAATCTTCTATGTTTTCGTCCATCACGGAGGAGGCCTCCCACTTGCCTTTGGAGCCAGCTCTGGCCATGGTCAAAGTAGGTGATGGTGGTGGTGAGAAAGACGGAGACTTTGTGGGCGCAGAGAGCTTGGGAAATTGGAAGGCTGGGGAGATGTGAAGGCGTGGGGAGGAAAGCAGGGGTCCCTTGCCCTCTTATAGGCAGTAAAAATGCCAACTTCCCCCCACTCGTGCCTTGAATCTCGCCTATTCCCAATGAAGGCGTGCGCCGCAAACGGTTGGATTACCCAAATATCATTGGTATGCATCCCGTATTAAGTGGGCATGATCTCTGTTTTGATGGGGCGTGCCAATGAGGCATGGCCTCGAAACATGGAACGCGGGGTGTGAAAACGGTTCGAAATGCCGAAAGGTCAAGTCGGACGCTTCACCGGAAAAGTTATCAATAAAATACACTATTCTCATTTTTTATATATCCTGCCTTCGCGGCTAATGGTTGTGTTTATTGCGAAAAGCCACATACAATTCTTTTTACAGAGGAAAGCCGGTGTGTATTGTTTGAGGAACCCGCCTTGCAATGCCAAAGAGAATCTAAGCGCTGAATATATCATCATTGAAGACTGGTTCAGGGGCTACTATGGGAGTCCTGAATTAGGGGGTCCTCGGGCGTCCGGACTACTGATGTGGGCCGGACTGGTGGGCCGTCAAGATACAAGACAGAAGATCATCTCCCGTGTCCGGTGGGGACTCTCACATGCGTGGATGGCAAGTATAGGTGTCAGGATATATTGTTCCTTTCTGTGAAACCGAGTTTGTACAAACCCTAAGCCCCTCCGGTGTCTATATAAACTGGAGGGTTATATCAGAGGCAGGATCACAACATTGCTAGGCTAGCTATCTAGGGTTAGCCGAATCGATCTCGTGGTAGATAAACTCTTGTAACACCTATACCCTTGAATATAATCAATCAGGAGTAGGGTTTTACCTCCATCAAGAGGGCCCGAACCTGGGTAAACGTTGTGTCCCTTCTACATTGTTACCATTGATCTTCAGATGCACAGCTTGGCCCCCCCTACCCGAGATCTGCCAGTTTTGACACCGACAACCCTCGATGTGTATGAGACAATGGATGCCAACTTTGTGCCGGCGTCCGGGTCCGCCATGGTGTAGTCGGACCATCAGTTCAACCTAGTGATCCTAAAGGAGCACCGGGAGGTGGAGGCTCAACTTGACGTGGAGAGTGCGGATGCCACTACCATCGAGGCCCTCCTATAGGCAGAACTGGATGTCGTGGACGTGAACCGGGCGGCGGAGGCTCAACTTGACGCGGAGCGCGCGGATGCCACTGCCATCCAGGCCCTACTGTAGGTGAAACGAACGTCCTGGACTTGAACCGGGCGGCGAAGGCTCAACTCAACATGGAGCGCGTGGATGCCACTGCCATCGAGGC
Source organism: Triticum timopheevii (assembly GCA_963921465.1). Taxonomy (NCBI): domain Eukaryota; kingdom Viridiplantae; phylum Streptophyta; class Magnoliopsida; order Poales; family Poaceae; genus Triticum; species Triticum timopheevii. Next base: position 357,130,421 of record OY997264.1, read on the forward strand.
CCTCTGATACGTCCATTTTGCATCATAGTTTTATCTTGATATGTATTGCATTATGGGCTGTTATTACACATTATGGTACAATACTTATACCTTTTCTCTCTTATTTGACATGGTTTACACAAAGAGGGAGAATGCCGATAGTTGGAATTCTGGACCGGAAAGGAGCAAATCTGAGAGACCTATTCTGCACAACTCCAAAAGTCCTCAAAATTTACGGAGAATTATTTTGGAATATTTAAGAAATATTGGGCGAAGAAATGCCTGAGGGGACCCACCAGGTGGCCACAAGCCTGGGGGCGCGCCCTAGGGCTTGTGGGCCCCCTGGCAGGTCTCCGATGTCCATCTTCTGTTATATGAAGGGTTTTTACTTGGAAAAAATCATAAGGAAGCTTTTGGGTGGAAGCGCCGCCATCTTGAGGTGGAACCTGGGCAGAAGAAATCTAGGGCTTCGGCGGAGCTGTTCTGCCGGGGAAACTTCCTTCCGGGAGGGGGAAATCAACATCTTCATCAGCACCATCTCCTCTCAAACCCTAGTTCATCTCTTGTATCCAACCATTGTCTCAAACCCTCAGATTGGTACCTGTGGGTTGCTAGTAGTGTTGATTACTCCTTGTAGTTGATGCTAGTTGGTTTATTTGGTGGAAAATCATATGTTCAGATCCTTAATGATATTCAATACCCCTCTGATTTTGAACATGAATATGCTTTGTGAGTAGTTATGTTTGTTCCTAACGACATGGGAAAAGTCTTGTTATAAGTAATCATGTGAGTATTCATTCGATATTTTAATCAGATGTATGTTGTCTTTCCTCTAGTGGTGTTATGTGAAAGTTGGCTACAGACACTTCACCATGATTTGGGCCTAGGAGAAGGCATTGAGAAGTAATAAGTAGATGATGGGTTGCTAGAGTGATAGAAGCTTAAACCCTATTTTATGCGTTGCTTCATGAGGGGCTGATTTGGATCCACATGTTTCATGTTATGGTTAGATTTATCTTAATTCTTCTTTCGTAGTTGCGCATGCTCGTGAGAGGGGTTAATCATAAGTGGGAGGCTTGTCCAAGTAAGGAAATCACCCAAGCACCGGTCCACCCACATATCAAATTATCAAAGTAACAAACGCGAATCATGTGGGCATGATGAAAACTAACTTGATAATAATTCCCATGTGTCCTTGGGAGTGCTTTGCTTTATATAAGAGTTTGTCCAGGCTTATCCTTTGCTACAAAAAGGATTGGGACACCTTGCTGCACCTTTGTTACACTTGTTACTTGTTACCCGTTACGAATTATCTTATCACAAAACTATCCGTTACCGATAATTTCAGTGCTTGCAGAAAATACCTTGCTGAAAACCGCTTGTCATTTCCTTTTGCTCCACGTTGGGTTCGACACTCTTACTTATCGGAAGGACTACAATAGATCCCCTATACTCGTGGGTCATCACCCTCATGCAGGCGGGACCGAACATCATGGACGTGAACCGGGCGGTGCTCGCGTCCGTGCAGAGCGCCTGCATGCTCCGTGTGAACGAGTAGCAGGAGGCCATGGACAACCACGGTGCGGAGACACACGTCGTCAGCTACGGCTGGTTCGCGCTGGCAGCCAAAGACGACGAGGTCGGATCATTCCCCGAGCAGTGATAGTTTATTTTTATGTTGTTGTTTTTAGTGATCTTTTGCTGTGTAAAAACATATATTTTTGTAAGTCGCCTGACTTTCATCATTTGGGTCAGTCAACCATTTCAGGCTGTTGGATGAATATCCTACGTCTCCTAACCCTTCTACTTCCTCACCTCTTCTTCTTCCCCAGCAGACCATCGCACGGGCCGCACAGATTTTGCCCAACACGCGGTTGGATAAACATACTGTATGAATGAAAATTAGGTGTCAGCGGTTGGACGACTGAGCTTGGTTTGATCACATGCGGTAGCACGTGTTAGTGAGCACGTTCCCTTCGGTGGGTTTGCAGCGTGGAGGAGCCACTGTGTGAGGGTGTAGTGCGACCATGACATGCATGCGTAAGTGTACCTCCTTTTAATTTTGAACTTGTAATAACATCTGGTCTGCGAGGGTGGGCGACTTCAATTTTAGTACGTACTGTGTTAAAAAAGAAGGTCAGGTTTTCCTTCACGGGATCGATCGATACAAATGCTCGTTTGACGTGTCAATTAATGCATATTTTTTCTCCAACGCCCAACAAGCTAACCATCTCACTCCTCATTGCTTGATTAATGCAGCGCCATGAAAACCAACCTTCTTATTTCCGCATGCATGCAAGGGTATATTGATGTCCTTGGTTGCTAGTATGAGGCAAACCCCATCAATTTTGCCTTGATTAGTGTTAGTGGCCTTCTGCAATTGTAATTTTGATACTAGCCTTGTATAAAGAAAATGGAGGTAGTAACTATTTGACTTCCTTCCCCATTGCGGTGACGTCGATGATATCTCGATCGATGTGGCTTTGGCAAAGTGCGTTTAACGGAGCACACCATTGAGGCAGACCACAGTAAGTCATTTGCAAGTGCTGCCTACAAGCTGAGACAACCGCCTTCTTTGCATCCAGGAAGTCCGTTGAACCAAAGGTGGCCTAAATGTACTACTAGCAGCACAATAGTGCGGTAAAGGTGGGTTCTCGAAGAAGACAATGGAGAAGCGTTGTCAGGGAAGAGTGAAATGATGGTTGCTTCATCCATGCTTTGTGATTTGACGCCTCACTGCTTTGTGATTTGTGATAGAAGGGACAAGGGAGTAGACTTTGTGCTCTATACATGCGTCCAAACATGGGATAAAGAGGAGAGAGGTTGCATTTTTCTATTCTTTCAATCAATCAATTAGGGTGCTTCGGTTCCCTCTTTTTTGGCTTTGGCAGCACCCTCCACAATGGTTCCCATCGATGCCAAAAGCTATTGTCATATTTGGCTACACATTGTGGATGCCCTTAAGCGTACCACTTGGTTTTGCTCCATGGTGCTATCTATACAAATCTCGATTATATTGATCTAAATATATATATTAAGATTAGTAAAAAGAGGTGATTTTGCCGCACGGAAGGCGAGGGAGGTTTCTTATTTTAGAGGAGGTTGGCCTGGCGGTTTTCTAACATGCGGTCCCACGTGTCAGTAATGTACCAAGCTGATCCGTGTCCCACATGAGGCAGAACAACGACAGAGGCAACACGTGGTTAACTTGAAGAAGATGAGGGAGAAGCGGCTTCAGCAAAGAGTGAAACGATGGTTGCTTCGTCCCTCCAACTTAACTGCAGGAAAGGTGTAGCTTTGTGATTTGACGCCTCATTCCTCATTACTATGACGGTGCCAAGAGCGGGGTATGTCCCCTGCTGCTCTGCACTGTTATTTTGGTATGACACATGGACCCGGTTGCTTGATGTCCCACATGCCGGCGAAAGGGACTAGAACGTTTATGAAAGCGAGTGCTCCACTCTTACGACGGAGAAGTACATGACACGACGGCCCAGTGAACTGTTACTTGTACTGTAGTACTACTATAGTTTTGCTGTTTCGCATGATCCATCGATACAAACCTGATTAAACAGGTGAGGGCAGGATTTCCCCCGCGCGGTAGGCATCGTAGTTTGGCATAGTCAGTATGACATAGAGAGCGAGAGAAAGATGTGAAATGCTTGAATGTGTAATGGGCCCTTGTGTGTGTGTGTGTGTGTGTGTACTCTGACCTTTCATATCACTAGATGATACTAGCCATGCATTTCAAAGGCAATTTTAATGTATGCAAACTGAATAATCAAGTAACAATATGAGATCTAGTAAAACTAAAAACACATATGATTTATTGTATTAGAGTGTAGTAGTGTTGTATTGCTTAATTGTTAGATGTAACATGCGAGAACGTGTAGAGATGTACTTTTGAGGGCCTATAGAGAGAAATTGGGCATAAGGTGGATTAAAATATGTGTATTCGTCTTCATAGCATTTGTAACTCATATCTACAGTTTGTACGGTAGGCATGAATGCTTGTTCACTCTTACAAAACCAGTACAAAAATAATGGGGTGGTGTGCGCCAATTTAGGCACTGGCACGTTGGCCTACTCGGCTCCACAGAGAGAGCAAGAGAAGAGATAAATACATTGGCGGTCAGTGTATTTCAAGCGAAAAGCATAATACGGTCACCACACTTCAGAATACGCTCATTACAGTCACTATATATGTTTTGCGGTTATATACGGTCAGTTGCTCACCATTCAGCATCAGATTGCACTCCATTGACTGGCCAAATAATCTATGTGGCACTATGTTTATTGGTTAAATTGACCATGTTCCTTGCCGGGTCCCACCTGTCAGTTCACAGAGGAAAAAAGTGAGATAAACACAAATTTACGCAGGCACGACAAGACTCCAACCCGTGCGCGGGAACCACCTAGTTGTGTATGTGTCTGTCAGAGCTTGATGTGTGTGCATGCATGTGTAGGTTGAGCAGTTGAGCGTGAGCGTGTGTGTTGGTCGCGTGGTGTGTGCATGCATGCGTGTGTGGGTGCATGTGAGTGTTGCGTGCGCGTGTGCGTGTGAGTGTTGCGTGCATGTGTGCATGTGAGTGCTACGTTGCTGCATGTGTACGTGTGAGTATTGCATGCATGCAGTTTGTGTGCATGCGTGTATTTGTGTATAATCACCACACTAGCTCCTGTGTATTAAAAAAGACGGCTCAGCATACCAATACAAGGCCACCTTGTCCGCTATGCCCGCGGTCATGACTTCGAAAACCCACCATCCAATATTTTTGTATCATTTGTTTTCATTGCTATACACGCTGACAGGTGGGCCTGATGGTAGTGAGATAATGTGATGCAACACTAGATGTGCCACATGGAGCGTTTAACTGGTCAACTAGTCGTTTCTTCAACAAATATAGAGATGTATGGTGAGCCTGTGACTGTATAATAACCACAAGACGTAAATGGTGACCGTAATGAGTGGATTCTAAAGTCCAATGAATGTATCATGATTTCGCCTTAAATACAATGGTCGTCACTGTATATATCGTGAGAGAAAGATGAAACATGCGTGAATGTGCCGGGGGCATACTTTTAGAGGACCTACAGATAGTTTCGGTGCGTACGTGAAAGGGGAGTAGAGGGGCGGTGTGCGATGGAGAGAGAGATGCTCTTCATTTCTCTTCATCATAACTAACTTTATATATAGTATAAAAATATAAAAATTCACAGTGCGGAATAAATATCATTGGGTGCACCATGCAATGCAAATTAACTTTCATACTCCATATAACTTTGTAATGTTGGATATATACGGAATTTCTAAAATAAAATTTTGGCCGCACTCTGTGTGATTTTATTCAAAAGGAATGTTGTATGCTAAGTAAAAGTGAAGAGAGGGCTTTTTAGATCAATGGGGTACGTGGTAAGACGTAACATGTGTGAATGTGTAGTTGACGTATTGGGCAGGGCCTATAGAGGATATGTGTATGTATTCGAGAGAGACATGGATATAGGGGCCGATAGGGGGGACGAGTGAGAGATAGCATGATAAATGAGAGAGGTCTACTGAGAGAGAGACGAATAGGATGTCTCAGTGAGAGATGCCCTTGAGTGTGTCCATGCAAGGGGGGAGGGGATAGAGGTATGAGGAGAAATAGTTTGTGCGGTGTCTGTGTTGGTATGTGTGGGTGTGAGAAGATAACGAGACCTAGGGGTAGAGGATGTGTGACCACGTGAGGTCCGGTGGGCCGAGGTGAGGCCATTGGGTCGGTTTCGTCCTACGCCACATGGTCGGCCTGTGACGCATTTCAGCGAGACCCATGGAGGAATAGTCGTACAGGACAAAGATACCAGAGCCGTGAAGGACTCTGTGTCCGTTGACAAAGCCGGCTAGGATTTTTAACCCTAGGTCCCCAAACTAAGGTAACCCCTTGTCTATGATATTACCATTCTTCTAGCCTAACTCTAAGGTGCATCCTATAGAATGCTCTGCTGGAATCATATTCGTCAATTAGGAAGAGAGGTGGAGACAATGCATGCGAGATAGGCCTAAAGATAACGTGCGTGTGGGAGACATGTCGGCATGTATATGTATAGAGAAAGGGCCGATGGGGATCGTGCGTGTGTATGTGTGTGAGAGGAAGAGTGCTTGTGACAAAGGTTACTGAAAGCAGTTGTAAATGGTTGCGAGAGAGAAGGGGGTGATATCATGAGCATGTGTGAGAGACCCCCGATGGATATACACCGTGTGCGCGTATGTGTGAAATAGAAAGTTAGTGTGTGTGTGAGGAGGGGCCTATGGAGAGTGAATCTACACGTAAAGGACCGATGTACACATTGATTAAAAAAATACTTTGTATCCAAATAATAGGATGGGATCATGATATTTGCAATTCGCCTAAGAAACCCCAGCATCCTCCGTCCGCCACCCCATCCCACCCATCAACCGTCGCCCTCCTCCATCAAGCCTGAGCCGATACTCCAACATCGTCGTCCACCACAACCACAATGCCCTCCATGGCTAATAGTTGAAGCCGAGGCCGAGCTGCCTCCAGGATGCCGACGTGCGCTGTACCAGAGCTAGTTAAACCACTCCGTCATGTGCCTCACCTCTGCCGCTCCAACATCACCACCGTCCACAGCACCAGAGTTGTTCCTGCTTTGCTGTCCACCGCCGCCTCAGATCTGCTTCCCCTCCACCGACAGACGGCCACCACAACACAGTCAACAATTTGGACATGGGTTCGTCCAAGGCTCCACCATCCTCCACAACATTGGTTTTCTCGGTAAAACCAAGAAGATCGGCACGAAATCAGGAGAACACAACACTGGCAACCGGAACTGGTACTCCTCTTCCCTTATTCGTGCAAACCTTATGTGTCTGCTTGCATGGTATTCATCCAACAGAAGGCACTAGTTGACCGCATCTTACTGCACCTTCTTGCTTATACTAGATGTTCCTAGTAACTCGCGAGGCACAAGGTTTATCCTCATATACTATTTCACCTTAGCTAGAGGTCTGTCACCCCCTTGGATTTCAGTTCCTAGTCAGTTGATTCCCAATTAAAGGAAGCACCACCCGCGGAGGCTCTAGTCCGTCTGTTATGCCGGGGAAGCAGTTCCTCGGTGTCTATCTTTGGGGTGTGTGGGGCCTAGGAGCTGCCGGCACCTGATCTGGAGGTCGGCCGGGCTTAAAGGGATGGACGGGGCACTGCCAAGCATGACGGTGGTGTGAGGTCGAGGGGAGGGTGGGGCGGCGGAGGCAGGGGTCTGGGCTGGTGTTCGCTGGTGGTTCGAGAAAGATCGTCAATAGTGACTGGTCGGAGGTAGACGAAGGCCATCTGCCTGTTCCCTGTAGATCGGACGGTTTAGAAAAAATTGACTGACCTATTTATTTTCAGTCGACTGTTATTTTGATAGGACCACATGTGGTGGTGTGCTGGAGGAGTACCTGCATTTCCCGACCATCCTGTGCTCATATTACAAAATCATACGGAGTATAGACTAATTTTGTTTGCCATGCAATGTTGTAGAGCCATCATATGTCTCCTGTCATTTATTTTTCAACCACCTACTATCTGCTTTTTTACAGTGCACTAGTTCTGCACACACTTCACCCATACTCTCACTATTGTTTTTTTATGCATGGGTACTTCATCCTCTACCAAACTGTTGATAAAAACACAAAAGAAAGGAGAGAAGTCGCTCCAGCTTTGTACATGGGTAGGCAAGACGCATTTCAGCACTTTAAAGGGTGCAGTGTCAGCAGATGGAGACGGTAAACATAGCTCTGGAGTTGATGATCTCGCTTGCCATGCACCACCATCTGAGGTGCTTGCTTTAACTTCGCGGTGTCATATGTGGTTGCACGTTGCATATGGTGTCTAGCTTGTATTCTAAAGGACGAAGTCGGTCTTTATTAAGATAAGGAAATATATTTTTTACATCAACCACCATCCCGGGAGCACCAGAAGCCAAATAGCTAGTCAGGGCACTGGCCGAGCCAGTGACAAGCCCAACACACACATGCATCACCTGCAAGCCAACTAAAAAGCCACGATGGTGGCGAAGCAGCCCGCCTCCCACCAGGCTCTCAGATCCTTGATGATCATGCTAACGAGTCTAGCCGGGTTTCTAGATTGTATTGCTTCCAATTTGGTTAAATTGCATTTTCTTAGCTTACACATTAATGTCAATTGTGCAAATAACATCATTGAAATCATGCTTTTCATCCAAGGACCTATCATGAATCACTTTATACATTTCTTCTTTTAACACTTCATCATAATTTTTAGATTCATGAATCTCAAGCAAAATTTCATAAAGATAATCTAGTGAACTCAATTTCACTATCAATTGGTTCATCATAATTGGATCTTTTCAAAAGATTAGAAAGTTGACGAGGAACCATATCAATAGATTTTTAGGAAGCGAAGATGCTAGCAAATAGAAGACACATGGGAACACAAGAAACAAAAGATTGAACAAGAAAAAGGCAAACGAAAAATATTTTTATATTTTTTGCAAAAATGTTTTAGAAGTGGGGGAGACGAAAACCAGAGGCAAATGGCAAACGGTGTAAATTACAAGGAAATGAGATTTGTGATTGGGTACCTGATAGATCTTGATGATGTCTCCCCGGCAATGGCGCCAGAAACTCTTTTGACGATAGCTTGAATCTGCATCGGTATTTCCTCAAAGAGGAAGGATGATGCATCACAACTACGATAAGTATTTCCCTCCGTTATGAAACCAAGGTTATCAATCCAGTAGAAGAACTAAGCAACACTATGTAAACGGTACCAGCACACAAAGAACAAATACTTGCAACCCAACAGGTAGGAGGGGTTGTCAATCCCTCTATGGTAAAAATATAGATTAAATTGTATGAGATTGGATAAATAGATCTAGCAAAAACACAAAATAAAACAAGGAAATAAAAAGTGCAGCAAGGTATTTTTGGGTTTTTGGAATAATAGATCTGAAAACGATATGATAAAAGATAGACCCGGGGGCCGTAGATTTCACTAGTGGATAAAACGTTTCAAAAGCATGATTGCAATGATGTTATTTATTCATTCTATTAATGTCAATTGTGCTAATAATATGCAAAACCCCAAGCTTGGGGATGCTAATATTGCCATGTCCACTACTTATTGCAATGATCATGATTGGGGTGATAATAATTCTTATGATCTTGAAAATTTATTTAAGCCTCATGATGAATATGTTTGTAATAATATTGAAAGTGGGTTTGGAAGAGTGTCAAATCTAGGGAAAAAGAATCCCACATATTTGGAGAGTGTTCAATCATATGAATTTTTTAATAGAAGTGGGTTTGGAGAGGTCATGACTTTATTTGATGATAATCTCACTATTTTGGAAGAGTGTCAACTTTGCATACATGTGGGTCATGAAGATAAAATTTTATATGATAGCTATATTGTTAAATTTGATTATGGTCCAACATATAATTATTATGAGAGAGGAAAATATTGTTTTAGAAATTTTCATGTTACTAATTTACCTCTCGTTATGTGGAGATTGTCAATGTTTTATTCCTCTCCTTTGCATATGCTAGATATTTCTTGTCTTCAGGATTTTTTTGCTTATTAAATTCCTATGCATAAGAAGTATGTTAGACTTAAATGTGTTTTCACATGCTATATGTCGGGGGTAGGGTGCGACATATGCCAAAGGATGGCTTATCATGGTGGGGGCGAGTAGAACGTCGCCGGTGCCTGGAAACGGAATGAGGCGTAGACATGCACGGGGGTGAATCTTACCCAACTTCGGGGCTCTCCGGGGAGATAACACCCCTACTGCTGCTCTGCGGGGTCTCCGCATGGTCACTATGGCGAAAAGGTTACAAGGGTGCTCCTAGAGCTGTATCGGGGGGCAGGAGGGAGCTAGGCTGGTTCTCTCCTCCCTGTCTATGTGTCTAACTCTATCAAAGGCCGAACCCTTTGCATGGGTGCCCCGGGGGGTTTATATAGGCCTACCCCCCGGGGGTACAATAGTAATCTGACTGGGCGTGGCCCCCAGCCGTTTGTCTCTCATGCCGCCGTCCTTCCTGCCGGCTTCTGGGGCCCGCCGACTGGTGGGTCCCGCGGACAGGCCGAACACTGTGCAGTACTCCCGATGACGCAGGCTTGGTCATGGGGTCGTGGCAACAGTGCCGCCGTCTGTCAGGTGATCACTGTCGCCACTCCCCGTCCAATCTGGTTTATGGCTCATGGGGCCCTGGGGGGAGGCGGTCGACTCCATGGAGGCCGACTCCCTCAGGGCCGTCTTCTGGCACTCTGCCATCTCTGATTCACCCACTGACGGGTGGCCCTGCGATCTCTGGGCCGTACAGGCCGGCGTCGTGGGCATAGTGCATCACGCACTGTGGCTGAGGTCAGGGGAGGCATGGCAACAATGTCGCGCCTCGCCGGAGATCTCCCGGCGATACGGCTCACTGTAGCCATGCCAACCCCTCGTAGGCAGGAAGGGACGGCCACGTCGGGGCCGAGCCCTGCATCGGTCTTCGTGAAAGGTCGCGGGCCGACTCCCATAGTCGGCACTTCTGGAGGTCGCAAGCCGGGAGTCGGCTTGCTTTAAAGTCGTCGTCTGGGACTCGGCTTTTCGGGGGATCGCCCTCTGGGACTCGGCCTCTCTGAAGATCTCCGGCCGGGACTCGGCCAGAGGGGCGCGGCCTGCCCCGATGTCTTGAAGATCCCGAGTCCCGGGTCGGCCTACCCGTGGCCCATTACTCTGACAGTAGTCCCCGAAGCTGGTGAAGCCCTGTGGGTGCCGCCTTGTGGGGCTTCAACAGTATCAATCTTCCCGGCGCCGTCTCTGAGACTCGGCCGCTGTTTCTTTGGGCCAACTCGCCGAAGTCGGATTTGTTCAGCGAGGGGCCATTATTCGTAAGTCGCGGCGGGAAAACAGGCGGCGTATCGGATACGCTTCCCTGCCGCCATCGAGACGGTCCTATCGTGCGGCGCCACGTGGGGAGGATAGTCTGCCCACCCACGCGCGCGACGGGACGGGCCGCCAGGTGGGGCCCGCCATTACCGCGCCTCGGCTTCCGAGCGGATCCGCTGCGGCTACGGACGGTTGGCATCCCCATGTTGTTACTGCATGCAGTAACTTCGTGGGGTAAATCGTGGGTGGCGTGGGGCCTCGGGTGCAGTTAATCCCACGTCCGCCCCCTCGGCTCCTCAGCCCGTAGGGCTATAAATAGGGGGGGAGGAGCGGGGCGGCACTGCACACACACCCTCTCCCCCGCTCTCCTGCCTTCTCTTCTTCCTCCGCCGCGAGCCAACGCATCCTCTCTCGTCGGTGATGAGCTCTTCCTCCGCCGCGCCCCCCGTCTCGCGTTCCGGCGTGTGGGACGGCTCGGACGTGGTGGCGGAGCACATCGAGTTTCTCCGCCGGACCCGCCGCCTCCCCGGCGCAGACCTGGTGCACGCCCGTCCCGCACCGGCGGGAGAGATCCGGCCCGCGCCGGAGGAGGGCGAGCGGGTTGTCTTCCGCTCGCACCTAATGCGCGGGCTGGGGCTTCCTGCGAGCGGGTTCTTCCGCTCGTTCCTGGAGTTCCATAAGCTTCAGCCGCACCACCTCACCCCAAACGCGGTGGTGTTGCTTTCCGCCTTCGCCACTCTGTGCGAAGGCTACCTCGGCGTTCTCCCCACCCTCGAGCTGTGGGGAGAATTTTTCTCTTCGAAACTCGGTACTCAGGCCGCCGGCACGCCGGCTCAGTGCGGCACCTACATCGCGGTGCGGCGCTCGACGGCCGACAACCCTTTCCCTCCCATCCCGTTGGTGAAGTCGGTGAAGATGTGGCAGAAATCTTACTTCTACGTGAAGAACATCTCCACCGACGGCGACTGGGTCAATTTGCCGCCCTTCGACCCCGAGCCTCTGACTGGCAGGCTTGCCAGTTGGTCCCACCGGTCCAAGTCGTTGTCCCCCTCCGAAGCCGGCTCCGTGGCGCGACTCCGAGTTCTGCTGCAGTCGGAGGGGCTCGTCGCATCCGATCTTCTGGCCGCCTTCGCAGCGCGCCGAGTCCTCCCGCTCCAGGGCCGGCCTCACCTCATCTGTCAGATGAGTGGCCGCCATGATCCGAGCCGGCTATGCACCAAGGAAATGCCCCGCGGGGAGGTGGCGAACTTGGTGAACCACATCGCGCACTGCGAGTTCACGGAGAACTGGCAGTTCGGCAAGGAGCCGTACTCGCACGACAACCCCCCTCCAATGGTAAGTCGCATCCTTCTGTAGCTTGATCTTCTTTGCAGCCGACTCCGGCCTCTAATCATCGTCGTTGGTTTCTACTGGGCAGAATCCCCTCACGGCGCCCGCAACCGGCGCCATGAGAGAGCCCCGCGACTACGTCCCAGATCGCGAGGACAGTGATGTCGACGACCCCGCTTGGGGGGGGGGGGGGGCGGCGCTGGAGGCCGACGCCGAAGGCGGCGGAGAGGCGGCGGACGGCGGCCTCAGGCCGTCGGCCACCTTCGCCGACTGGCCCGAGGACGACGCCGACATGGAAGTCGTCCCGCGCCGCCAGCCGAAGGCCGGCCCATCCGGCCAAGTCGGCGTGAAGAGGCGTCACGCCGGGCCGAGCGCGCCCGGCGGCAAACAGAAGAAGTTCAAGGGGGCGGCCGCCGCGACCAAGCGAGAGGAGGCGGCCGCGAAGGCGAACCGCTTCCGAAGGGAAGTGAGAAGGCCGCCGCTAGTTTCCTCGTAAGTCCTTTTTCACTCTTTCGTTTTCTTTGCTGGATCTTGTCCGAGTCTTCCTTGATTTTTCCCTCCGGTCTTCTCCAGAGCTCCCCTCTCCCTTGAGAGAGCCGCTGTCCCCTCTGTCATGGGGTCGGTAGAGACATCCGCCAACACCCGGCGGGTCGATCCCGCCGCCGACCTTCGAGAGGCGACGGAATGGAACGCGCGGGAGAAGCGCGATGAAGAGGAGGCCGACCGCCTGGAGAAGGCGGAGGCTGAGAAGGCGGCCGCCAATGCCCAGAGGAGACTGGAGGAGGCCGAGACTGCCGCCGCGACGAAACGACACGCTGAGGAGGTCGCGCGTCGCCGATCGGCGATGCTCGTCCCTCCGTTGTCGTCGGCGCCGCTGGCTCCGGAGTTCACGGGGCAGACCGGAGAGGTCGGCACCGAAAACCCTCTCGTGGAGGAGGGCGGCGACGCTTCAGGCTCGGACACCCACACGCCGCCTCCGCCTCCGTCGAGGAGGCCGCATGGCAAGCAGCCGGTGGGCCCGCAGGATCCACCGACCACGGACGACGCCGAGGCGCGGCTGCTTCTTCAAGTTGTCGTGCCGCCGCGCCGCCGGCTTGAGAGGACGAGCTCGGCGCCGCGAGCTCGGGAGACTGGCGCGGCCAGCTCGGCGAGTCTGGACGTCGAGGCCTCCAGTGCTGCGCCCACCGGCTGGTTGCGCGGAGGCGGCACTGGCCCGCTGAACCAGGCCCTCCTGGACGTCCAGGCAAAGCTGCGCGCGGAAAGCGACGCCCTCCAAGTCAGCACCAGAGCGCATCTGGCCGTGAGGACATCCGTCCGGGTAAGCTTCCTTCTCTTTTTTAATTCTTGTCTTTCTCTGTGGGGGCGCGCCAGTGCACCCACTGGGTGTAGTCCCCGAGTTCCGGGCCGGCTGCTGAGCAGGCGGTTCGGAACTCCTCCTGGCGAGCTCCGAACTCTAACTTTTGCCTTTGCCGGCTTTTTGTAGGAATATCATAACCTCCGCGCCGCTGTCTTCAACCGCAACGTCGAGGAGCTGAATAAGCGGACCGCCGACCTGACGGAAAGCCGAGGAGAGTTGTTTCTTCCTTCTTCGCGGGGGCGCGCTGGCGCACCCGCGGGCTGTAGTCCCCGAGATTCGGGCCGACTGCTGAGCAGTCGGGCCGGATCTCCCCGGCGGTCTACTTTCCTTCTTCTCCGCGGGGGCACGCTGGCGCGCCCGCGGGCTGTAGTCCCCGAGATTCGGGCTGACTGCTGAGCAGTCGGGCCGGATCTCCCCGACGATCTACCTTACTGATGACTTTCTTGTTTTCCTCTTCGCTCTTCAGGCGCCAACGCCGCCCTCCAGGAGCAGATGGGCGAGGCCAACACTGCTCGTCGTGCCAAGGAGGAGGAGTGCGACAGGCTCGCCAAGGAGCGCGATCTGCTGGCGACGCAGCTGGCCGAGCAGAAGGAGTTGCTCCGGAAGGCGCAGGACGACGCCAAGTCGCGGGAGGATGCCCTCATGGTCGAGTTCGAGGTCGAACGCTCTGCCTGGACTGATCGGGAGGCGATGCTGACCTCCGGCTACCAAGAGCTCGAGGACATCGTCGACGGTAAGTCTTTTTCGCTTCTTTGGTCTTCCGACTCTATGTCGGGCTGATTTCTGATTTCCCGACTATCTTCTTTTCTGCCTTGGCAGACTTCTTTCCCGGCCATTCACAAGCCGTCCCTCTGGCCATCGAGGCGGCTCGGGAGGCGCGAAGGGCGAAGGGGGAGGTGATTGCCGCCAACGCCCCCCGAACCATCGACGAGCAGCTTCTGAGCATCGGGGCTCGCCTTCGTCCTGCTCATCGGCTGCTGCGCCGTCTTCAGCGTGCCAGTGCCCAAGTGGTTGCCGCCCTGTGGCCGGACGTGCCGGCTCTTCGCACCGCCAGTCGGACTGCCGACTGGCTGGAGGTCGCCGCCGGCCGCCTTGAGGCTTGGAAGGGCTCCTCGGCTCGGGCCGGAGCACACCGGGCCTTGGAGTTCGTCAAGGCGTGGTATCCGGGGCTGGACCTGGACCGCCTGGCCGCATTCCGGTCAGAAGCCCAGGCCGAGCTGGAGGCCGTAGAAGGCGCCCTTGTCGAGCGCGCGGCGGCCATCGCCGAGTACACGGACACCAGCGTCTTCGTGCCCGAGCGGACTGAAGGCGGCGAGGAGGCACCGCCGGACTGGTTCGGGATGAACCCGGAGTACGAGGAAGACTCGGCGGAGGTGATCGACTCCAGCACCGAGGAGGAGGATGAGTCGGAGGACGGAGGCGAGGAGGAGGCGCCAGAAGACGAAGCAGGCAGCCAGCCTCAGCCCGATCGTGCCTCCAGCAACGAGCCGCGCAGGGACAAGGCGATCGCCGCCGGAGGCGACCAGGCTGAGACCGCCCAGCCGACTGCCCCGACCTCCGACACCGCCGTCACCTCCGATCCTCCGGCCCCGGAGGCCGCCTCCTAGGCTGCTTCTGTTTATCTGTCTTCATTAATCTTTTTGAAAGACTTGTTAGATTCGAACAATTCCACCCTCGGGGTGTATCCTGAATTTTTATTTGGAGATTCGGCCGAGGGCCTATGTAAATATTTATCTAATTTCCGCCTTTCCTTGCTTATTGCTCCTTGGACTTTTTCCTTTTGCCGCCTTCCTTTAGTTGCTGCCTTGCCGGCTGGGCAGCCGCTCCGCGGACTGTCGCCAGGTCAAGTGCTTGGCTACTTCAGGAAGGCAAGTACTTAGCCATTTAGAGTTTCTCCAGCAAGTCGGCTAGAAAGCGACAGGCCGACTATTCGAGAGTCGGCTGTCCTTGATAAAAGTCGAGACAGCGAGACGTCTGCTCATGAGTCGGCTCGGTGGGGGGAGGCTGGTAGCCGGCTTGGGCTATGCGTAAGCTTTTAGGTCCTTAGCCATTTTTCATGCGTGCACTCGTTCTTGCTTGTCCCCTGCCTACCGACAGTCGCTCTGCGAGCTGCGGCTTTCGACAGGAGATGGCTTGAGTGCAACACATTACTTGTCTGACCGCAGGAAGCATTTCATAGCGCAAGACGGCGAGTCCCCGGGCCGACTAGTCGGACCCGGTGCCAGACAGTATGATAAAAAGGAGCAGCATATTCGGAAGCGTAGTTCTTATCATACAGATAATCAAAAAGGCAGTCCCCGAGCTCGTCCCGGGGGGCCTAAGGTCTTAGTACTTTAATACAAAGAGGGTAGTGCGATACATACTGCATCAACTGTAAAATCTTCGAAGAAGATTTGCGTTCCATGGGCGCTCTGTTTCTTTGCCGGAGTCTTCCCTCTTGCGCGCTCGAGGCTTCTGAGCATCGATCAGATAGTACGCGTCGTTCCCTAGCACCTTGCTGATGATGAAGGGACCTTCCCAAGGCGCCGACAACTTGTGCTGGCTAGATGTTCTCTGAATCAGCCGGAGCACAAGGTCGCCCTCTTGGAACGATCTTGGCTTGACCTTGCGGTTGTAGTATCGGCGCAGACTCTGCTGGTAGATGCCGGACCAACTGAGTGCCAACAGTCGGCCCTCTTCCAGCAGATCGACGCCGTCTTGGCGTGCTTCTTCAGCTTCCTCTTCGGTGTACATGGAGATTCGCGGAGAGTCAAACTCTATATCCGTCGGGATGACGGCTTCGGCACCGTAGACGAGGAAGAAAGGCGTGAAGCCGGTTGACTTGTTTGGGGTTGTGCGCAGACTCCAGAGGACGGCAGGCAGCTCTTCGACCCAACAGCCGGCCAACCGCTCGAGTGGTTCGACCAATCGAGGCTTGATGCCGGACAAGATGAGGCCGTTGGTTCGTTCCACCTGGCCGTTTGACTGCGGATGGGCAACGGACGCTAAGTCCAGTCAGATGCCCTGCGTCGCGCAGAAACGAGCCAAGACGCCCTTGGCAAAGTTTGTGCCGTTGTCGGTGATGATGTTGTGCGGTATGCCGTACCGCACCGTGATGTCGGCAATGAAGGTTACTGCAGTCGGCTCGTTCAACTTCTTGATGGGCTTTGCTTCCACCCACTTGGTGAACTTGTCCACCGCGACAAGCAGATGAGTTAGGCCGCCTCGGGCCGTCTTGAGTGGTCCTACCATGTCCAGGCCCCAAACTGCGAAGGGCCAGGCAATGGGGATTGTCTTCAGCGCGGAAGCCGGCTAAAGGGGCTTGGAGCGGAACATCTGACACCCCTTGCATTTTTGGACTAGTTCTTTAGCTTCTTCCAGGGCAGTCGGCCAAAAGAAACCGTGCCGAAAGGCTTTGGCCACGAGTGCCCTCGAAGCCACATGGTGGCCGCACTCACCCTGATGGATGTCTCTGAGGATCGCTTGGCCTTGCTCTGATTCTACGCAGTGCTAGTAGACACCAGTGACACTACGCCTGACTAGCTCTCTGTTGACTATGGTGTATGCTGCTGCTCGGCGCTGCACTTGCCGAGCCAAGATCTCATCTGTTGGTAATTCTTTGCTCACTAGGAACTTGAGGATGGGCTGTGCCCATGAAGGTGCTGCTATCTCTTCAACTGCTACCACAGCGACTTGGACAAGGGCGGCTGGGCTGGGAGGCGGCGGGTTGGAGTCTGCGGCCGTTTGCTGAATTGGCGGAATCTCTGGGCCGACTGGGGCAGCTCCCGAGCCGACTGGCGTAGTCCCCGGGCCGACTGGCGCAGTCCCCGGGCTGGTTCCGACTGTAGCTTTCTTGAGGTCGCCCGCTGGGGCCTTGGAGTCGGATCCGACTATTTCTGGCGGAGCCGGCACGAAGATGGAGTCTAATTCTGGTGAAGGCTTGATAGACGGCTTGAGGAGGCGCTGAAGGGCGACGCCAGAAGGTATCGCTTGGCGAGTGGAGCCGACTCGTGCCAAGGCATCTGCTTGATCGTTGTCATTTCTTGGTACGTGAAGGAATTTGCACCCCTCGAAATATCCACTGAGTTGCTGCACCAGGAAGCGGTAGCTCGCCATGTTTGCGTCTTTGGCGTCCCAGTCGCCGGATGATTGCTGAACCACCAAGTCGGAGTCACCATAGCACAGGATCCGGCGGATGCCGAGTTCTTTGGCAAGCCGGAGCCCATGAATGAGCGCCTCATATTCGGCGACGTTGTTGGAGGCGGCGAAGTGGATTTGCAGCACGTATTTGAGCTTGTCGCCCTTCGGGGAGGTGAGGACGACGCCGGCTCCAAGGCCGGTGCGCATCTTGGAGCCGTCGAAATGCATCCGCCAATGAGTGGAGTCGGGCGCTGGCGGCAGGTACTGGGTCTCGGCCCAGTCGACGAGGAAGTCGGCCAGCGCCTGCGACTTGATGGCGGTGCGGGGCTGGTAGTAGATGGTGTAAGGGGCTAGATCTATAGCCCATTTGGCCACTCGGCCGGAGGCGTCTCGGCTTCCAATGATCTCGGCGAGTGGAGCAGTGCAAACCACAGTGATTGGATGCTCTTGAAAGTAGGGCTTCAGCTTCTTGGCGGCAAAATGCACGCCGTAACACATCTTCTGATAGTGAGGGTAGTTTTGCTTGGAGGTCGATAGTACCTCGCTCAGGTAATATACCGGTCTCTGGACGGGGAGCGCCTTGCCTTCCTCCTTGCGCTCGACTACGATGACTGTGCTGACTACTCGACTGGTGGCGGCGATGTACAAGAGCATGGGCTCTTTGGGAGTCGGAGCCGCCAACACGGGGGGAGTAGTCAACATCTTCTTCAGTTGGAGAAATGCCTCATCTGCCTTGTGGTTCCACTCAAAAAAGGTGGTCTTCTTCATCAGTTGATACAAGGGCAGAGCTTTCTCGCCCAGCCGGCTGATAAATCGGCTGATGGACGCCAAGCAGCCGGTGAACTTCTGCACATCCCACAGTCGGCTGGGTACCTCCATTCTCTCAATGGCCTTGATCTTCACGGGGTTGCACTCTATGCCGCGTTCGGAGACCAGGAAGCCAAGGAGCTGGCCGGCTGGGACTCCGAAAACGCACTTCTCGGGGTTGAGCTTGATCCGGAATCGGCGCAGATTTTCAAAGGTCTCTTTGAGGTCTTCCAGCAGCGTCCCACGCTTTTCTGTCTTCACCACCACATCATCCACATAGACGTGGGCGTTCCGGCCGAGTTCCTTGAGGAGGCACTTCTGCATGCGACGCTGAAAGGTGGCGCCGGCATTCCTTAAGCCGAACGTCATTGTCAGGTAACAGAAGGCCCCAAACGGCGTGATGAATGCGGTCTTCAGTCTGTCTGCTGGATTCAGCTTGATCTGGTGGTATCCTGAGTATGCGTCTAGGAAACTCAACAGCTCGTATCCGGCTGTGGAATCTATCACCTGATCAATCATTGGCAGAGCAAACGGGTCCTTCGGGCAGGCTTTGTTGAGGCTTGTGTAATTGATGCACATCCGCCACTGCTTGTTTTTCTTTAGTACCAACATCGGGTTTGCTAGCCACTCTGGAAAAAACACTTCCATGATGAAGCCGGCTGCCAGGAGCCGGGCTATCTCTTCTTCAACAACTCTTCTTTTCTCTTCTGACAGGCGGCGCAAGGGCTGTCTGACGGGCTTCATATCTGGCCTGACGTGTAGCTTGTGCTCGGCGAATTCCGTCGGTACACCCGGCATGTCCTTGGGGGACCATGCAAAGATGTCCCGATTCTCACAGAGGAAATCGACGAGCTCGCCTTCCTATTTGCTGTCAAGGCCTGTGCCTACGACAGCGTATCTCTCTGGGTGCTCTGGGTCCAAGGGTATCTTCTTGGTTTCTTTAGCCGGCTTGAATGATCCTTCTACCTCCGACTCCTTGGGGTCGGGCGACATTTCTGGCTGCTTTCCGGCCATCGCCATGACTCGGTCAAGGAGCCGTTTCTCGGCTGCGATCACCAAGGACTCGGCCAGCCGACTGCTCTCGGCCGCGCAAGCGGATGATTTCTTGTAGTCGCCGGCAATGGTCAAAATCCCCTTGGAACTCGGCATCTTCATTTTAAGGTAGGCGTAGTGTGGAACCGCCATGAACTTGGCCAAGGCAGGCCGGCCAAGCAAAGCGTGGTACGGGCTCTCCAAGTCCACCACCTCGAACCAGACCGGCTCTCGGCGGAAGTGATCTTTGTCCCCGAAGAGGACGTCTATCAGGATCTTGCCGATTGGTGAACAGGAGAGGCCGGGTACAATTCCATGGAACACGGTGCGGCTGCTCTGCAGCTGCCTTCGCCTGATTCCTAGCTTCTCCATGGTGTCTTTGTATAGGATGTTTATGCTGCTGCCTCCATCTATCAGGACCCGCGGAAAACGGGCGGCCCGCCTATCAGTGGCCAAGGTCGCGCCCAAGACCAGGGCATAGGAGCCTGGACTCGGCATCACCTCTGGGTGATCCGCCTGACTCCAACTGATAGGCCTCTCGGACCAATGCATGAACTCTGGAGCATCCGTTGCTACTGCGTTTACTTCTTGCTGCTGTTGGCGCCTGCTGCGCCGGTCATCTGCCACACTGGTGAATACTACGTAGGCTCCATGCTCTTCTGGGAACTCGTCTTGTACTGCGCCGACTGGCCGAGCCGCCGGCTGCTGGGGCGGCGGTGGAGGCGGCGGCCCTGCAGGCGGCGGAGGAGTGAGGCCGTCTCCCTTGGCGATTCTGGCGAGCCAGTGGCACTTTTTGGTGGTGTGGTTCGACGGCTTCGCACCGCTGTGGAACTTGCAAGGACCATCCAAAGTCTGCTCATAGGAGAAAGCCGGCAACCAATTGGACTTGCCGCCTTTCTGCCGCTTGGCCGGAGGCTGCCCCTCCGGCTGCTGATCTTCTACTGCTGCGACCTGCCGACTATTGGAAGTCGGCTGTGGGGCCTTGCGCTTGTTGTCGTTTTGTTGCTGTCGCCGACTGGCGTCTCCGGCTGGAGTTCTGGGAGCCTGGGGAGTCACTTTGCCAGCCACATTGACTTGAATCTCCGTCTTCATAGAAGAGTCGGCCGTGGCGTACTTATCCGCTATGACTAGCAGTTCGTCGAGGGTTTCTGGCTCATCGCAGAGGAGCTTGTGCTTGAGGAGGGTGCCCTCTCGGCACCCGGCGGTGAAGTATTCGATAGCCTGCACCTCGTGCACGCCCTCGCAGGAGTTTTGAAGTTCGCCCCAGCGTGTGAGGTAGTCGCGCGTTGATTCTTCAGGGCCCTGCACGCACAAGGAGAGCTGGCGCGGCTTGGGAGGTCGCTTGTACGTGCTGGTGAAGTTGCGAATGAAGGCTTCGGTGAAGTCGACCTAGCTATTGATGCTGCGGGGCTTCAGGCTATTCAGCCACGTCCGGGCCGTGCCCTGGAGCATGAGAGGAACATACTTCACGACAACCCGCTTGTTGCCGTTTGCTATGTTGACGGCTGTGGAGTAGTCTATCAGCCAGTCCTCCGGCTTCACGGAGTCGGTGTACTTGGGCATGTCTCGGGGGAGCGTGAACCCTTTGGGGAAGGGCTCGTCTCTGATGCGGGGCCCGAAGCAAGGCGGACCCAACTCATCTTCTTCTTCCAGCGCCAGGGATCGGTGGAGTTGGTCGATCCGATGGCGGGCATCATTCTCTCCGACTCACTCTCAGCGGCCAAGGCGACCTCCGAGAGTCGGATGCTCAACAGGTGGCGGAGAAACTCGCCGTTCTCTTCTGGGCGGGGGAGGCAGATAATCGTTCCGCCGTTCTACTGCTCTTGGGCGGCCGTCTTGGTCGCGCTCGATGGTGATATGAGTCCGGCTGTGACTAGCAGCCGGCTCCTTCTCTTTCCTTCCGCGGACTCCGCCAGTCGGCGTCCGGGAGGTCGCGCCTTGATCTCGGCGGGGAGGTAAGTCGTCGTTTGGCTGCTGCAGCGCATCCGCGCGGCCGCCGGCCGCGTTTTGCGCAGCAACCGCATCAAGGAGCTGCTGGACTCGCTCCGTCATCACACGACGCTCTTCGCCCTCAAAGTTTTTCAGCTCATCAGTCGCCGCTTGGGCGGCGCGGATATTCTCCGCTGGGGTGGCGTACACGGGGCGTTTCCCCCCGAGCAAGTCGGCGATGGCTGCGCCACGCTGTCGGACTGCACCTAGGCGGCTCGGCCCAGTCGGAGCCGGCGAGCCACCTACGGCGCGATCCATCTCGCGCTGGTATGCCTCTGACAAGCGCCTCATGCTTGCCAGCTTCTTGGCGCCTTCGACGATCTGAAGGCGGCGTGCCTCCAGTGTCTCGGCATCCGCGTCCTCTAGAATGGGCGCGGTCAGGTCTTGCAGGGCCGCGGCTAATGGGTCCTCGATTTCTTCGCCGGAGTGCTCGCCATGGCTGATGACGAGCACCTCCGTGACGTCGCTTCCGCCACTCTCCTCGTATGGAAGCGGCTCGTCGTAGACCACCACGTTGGTGGGGAAGATGTCAAGCGACACGGCATCGGAGTCGACCAGCATTGGGTCGGAGGAGCCTATGGACTCCAAGTCTACGGCAGGCTCGCCGGCAATGTGGAGTTGGTCGAGGAGGCCCGCGAGAAGGTTCTCAAGGCCACCCGTGCCTGCGCCGGATGCAGGCTCGTCGGAGAGGCGCACCTCGCCGATAAGTTCGGTGAGGCCGCTCGCAGCACAGGCGGCTTCGGCGCCGCGCAGTGTGTCGATGCAGACTCCATCTGGCGAGCCTGGCTGGCTGCGCTCGCCAGGGAGGAAAAGGGTTCCTGTCCAGAACAGATCTCCAGACGACGGTGCACCTCGCCCCACGGTGGGCGCCAAATGTCGGGGGTAGGTTGCGACATATGCCAAAGGATGGCTTATCATGGTGGGGGCGAGTAGAACGTCGCCGGTGCCTAGAAACGGAATGAGGCGTAGACATGCACGCCGGCGAATCTTACCCAGCTTCGGGGCTCTCCAGGGAGATAACACCCCTACTACTGCTCTGCGGGATCTCCGCATGGTCACTATGGCGAAAAGGTTACAAGGGTGCTCCTAGAGCTGTATCGGGGGGTAGGAGGGAGCTAGGCTGGTTCTCTCCTCCCTGTCTATGTGTCTAACTCTATCAAAGGCCGAACCCTTTGCATGGGTGCCCCGGGGGGTTTATATAGGCCTACCCCCCGGGGGTACAATAGTAATCTGACTGGGCATGGCCCCCAGCCGTCTGTCTCTCATGCCGCCGTCCTTCCTGCCGGCTTCTGGGGCCCGCCGACTTGTGGGTCCCGCGGACAGGCCGAAAACTATGCAGTACTCCCGATGACGCAGGCTTGGTCATGGGGTCGTGGCAACAGTGCCGCCGTCTGTCAGGTGATCACTGTCGCCACTCGCCGACTCCGTGGAGGCCGACTCCCTCAGGGCCGTCTTCTGGCACTCTGCCATCTCTGATTCACCCACTGACGGTTGGCCCTGCGATCTCTGGGCCGTACAGGCCGGCGTCGTGGGCACAGTGCATCACGCACTGTGGCTGAGGTCAGGGGAGGCATGGCAACAGTGCCGCGCCTCGCTGGAGATCTCCCGGCGATACGGCTCACTGTAGCCATGCCAACCCCTCGTAGGCAGGAAGGGACGGCCACGTCGGGGCCAGGCCCTGCATCGGTCTTCGTGAAAGGTCGCGGGCCGACTCCCATAGTCGGCACTTCTGGAGGTCGCAAGCCGGGAGTCATCTTGCTTTATAGTCGTCGTCTGGGACTCGGCTTTTCGGGGGATCGCCCTCTGGGACTCGGCCTCTCTGAAGATCTCCGGCCGGGACTCGGCCAGAGGAGCGTGGCCTGCCCCGATGTCTTGAAGATCCTGGGTCCCGGGTCGGCCTACCCGTGGCCCATTACTCCGATACTACATGATGCTCTCTTCGTGTTTCAATTAGTATCTTTCATGTGAGCATCATTGAAAATCTCAAGCCTGTCTTAATGACTATAAAGAAAGAACTTGTTGGGAGGCAACCTAATGAATAAAATTTATTTTTGCCTTTTTCTTTCTATTCTTGAGTGTTTGAACAATTATGCTACTTTTATGATTGTTTTTTACATTTTAATTAGTGTTTGTGCCAAGTAAAGCCTTTAGGATCATGTTGGGTGATACTTGACTTAATCCTGTTGAAAAACAGAAACTTTTGCAGAATAGTTAAAAATCATAGAAGCATGTTTAAATTCTGAGTTCTTTTACACAAGATTGATATACAAATTTCTTACGTTGTCCTAAAATTTCAGAATTTTTGGAGTTACAGAAGTATGGTTAGAGTTTAGATTACTACAGACTATTCTGTTTTTTACAGATTCTGTTTTCGTTGCATTGTGTGCTTATTTTGATGAATCTATGGATTGTATTGGGGGGGGGGGGTATAAGCCATGGTAAAGTTAGAATACAGTAGTTATAATGCAATAATAAAATATGAATGGGTTTTCAATAGTACTTAAAGTGGTGATTTGCTTTATTAGACTAACGGATCTCACGAAGGTTTTGTAAAGTTTTGTGTGATTGAAGTTTTCAAGTTTTGGGTAAAATCACAATGGATGAAGGAATAAGGAGTGAAAAGAGCCTAAGCTTGAGGATGCCCATGGCACCCCAAGGTAATATTCAAGGAGAACCAAGCAACTAAGCTTGGGGATGCCCCGAAAGGCATCCCCTCTTTCTTCTAACAACCATCGGTAATTTTACTTGGAGCTATATTTTTATTTGTCACATATCATGAGTTTTGCTTGGAGCGTCTTGTATTATATGAGTCTTTGGTTGTTTTGCTTTTTAGTTTGTCGCAATCATCCTTGCTGGACACACCTATTTGAGAGAGCCATAATTATGCTATGATTTTTTAGAATTGCTCGATGTGCTTCACTTAATTTTTTTGATCTATGGAATTGCTCTAGTGCTTCACTTATATATTTTTGAGCACGGTGTGCTTTAATTTTTGAAGAAATTCTCTCATGCTTCACTTATATTATTTTGAGAGATTAAATTTTTTATGGTCATGTTCTTCACTTAAATTTGTTTGAGCTTGTCAAAAGCAATTGCAATATATGAAATTAGTCCCAAAGTGATAGATGTTCAAGAGGGATAAAATAATAAAATTCATGAAGGTCATTGGACAAAATAAATTTGATTCGTTGTAATAGTAGTAATATATGAGTCATGTTGGTGAGTAATTATGCTATAGTAAGAATATTGGTGTTAAGGTTTTTGATTCCCTATGGAAGCATGAAAGTCAATAGTTATGCAATGAAAATTACATCCTACTTTTGGTGCATTATTCGTTGTTAGTTATGCTTAATGCTCCTTTATGAGAATTTTTGTTTCTTGGTTGGTTGCTTCTCAATCCATTTGCTAGCCTTCATTTGAAGTAAGTGGGAATACTACTTGTGCATCCAAAATCCTTAAACCAGTTATGCCATATGAGTCCACCATACCTACCTATATGCGGTATTTCCGTGCTATTCTAAGTAAATCTGTATGTGACAACTCTAATTTTCAAAATGAATTTCCTTTTTGTGTGCCTGTACCGCTTATGAAGCGGCAGGGGGTGGCCAATATTTTTCCATGCTAGATGTGTTATTCTCAAGATGAGTGCTTATTCTCTTGTCATTGCACGAGAGTGTGGTGGTAATAGGGATGCCCAGTCCCTAAATGAAAAAGAAATTTACTTTATGTTGTCAAATAATAAATTCCTTGGAAAGTGTTGGTATGGAAGGCACCCGTGGATACAGCTAGCCATGGATTGTGAAAGAATGGTGGAAAAAGGAATAAACTTTCTTTTATGTTTGGGAACCGTGTATGATGTATCTAGCATGGAAAGTATTCGTAACTACTTGGTCATTTTTGTCGATGGGAAAAGCATGCCTCTCAAAATATTTTATCTCTCAATTTAAGCTTTGAGCTCTGGCACCTGTACAAATCTCTTCTTCCCTCTGCGAAGGGACTATCTATTTACTTTATGCAAATTTTTTATTTGGGTCTCCATCTTCTCTTATAAAGCACCAACTAGGGAGCACTATGACCATACTTGTGCGTTGAATGTAGCTAATATTCGAATGTGTTTCGTGAATGGATCAACGATTGAGCATGATGGGCTAGTGATAGCTTTCTTTAGTATTGATATTTTGAAGGACATGGTTTCTTGTTGATATGCTTGAGTATTGAAGTCTTCATGTCGATTATAGACTATTGCTCTGAACCATCTAAAAGTCCAAATGTCCATGCTACAAAAGAAAAGAATATGTGATGAACATGTTAGGCAGCATTCCACATCAAAATTCTGTTTTTATCATTTACCTACTCGAGGACGAGCAGGAATTAAGCTTGGGGATGCTGATACGTCTCCAACGTATCTATAATTTTTGATTGTTCCATGCTGTTATATTATCATTCTTGGATATTTTACCTTCATTTTCTAGCAACTTTATATCATTTTTTGGGACTAATCTATTGACATAGTGCGCAGTGCCAGTTGTTGTTTTTTGCTTGGTTTTTACTTCGTAGAATATCCATATCAAATGGAGTCCAAACGCAGCGAAACCTTTTGCATATTTTTTCAGCCCAAAAGACAACTTGGGAGCCAAAAAGTGCATGAGGGGAGGCCCATGGGGCCCACCACCCACCTGGGCGCGCCAGAGGCCCCTAGCATGCCTTGATGGGTGGTGGGGCCCATGGAAGTCTCCTCCACCGCCTCTCAGCTCTATAAGTACTCAGATATTCTAGAAACCCTAGGGGAGTCATGGAAACACAATTCCAGCCGCCGTAAGTTCTGGAACCACGAGATCCAATCTAGAGCCCTATTTCAGCACTCTGTCAGAGGGGAACACTATCACGAAGGGGTTCATCATCCTCATTGGTGCTCCTCCGATGATGCATGAGTAGTTCACTATAGACCTACGGGTCTGTAGGCAGTAGCTAGATGGTTTCTTCTCTCTTTTTGATTCTCAATAGAATGTTCTCCTTGATGTTCTTGGAGATCTATTTGACGTAATAACTTTTTGCGGTGTGTTTGTCGGGATCCGATGAAGCGCGATTTTGTGATCAAATATATCTATCAATATTTTTTGAGTTTTCTTTGATCTCTTATATGCATGATTGTTATAACCTCGTCTTTCTTCTCTGAAACTTTGGTTTGGTTTGGCCAACTAGATTGATTTTTCTTGGAATGGGAAGAGGTGCTTTGTGATGGGTTCGATCTTGCGGTTTCCTCACCCAATCACAGAAGGGCTAGCAAGGCACACATGTATTGTTGCTATTGAGGATAAAAAGATGGGGTCTATTCCTACATGAATAGATCTTGTCTACATCATGTAATCGTTCTTATTGCATTATGATATGTCTCCAACGTATCTATAATTTTTTATTGTTCCATGCTATTATATTATCTGTTTTGGATGTTTTATATGCATTAATATGCTATTTTATATTATTTTTGGGACTATCCTCTTAACTAGAGCCCAGTGCCAGTTTCAGTTTTTCCTTATTTTTGAGTTTTACAGAAAAGGAATATCAAACGGAATCCAAACAGAATAAAACTTGGAGAGGGGGCCAGAAGGTTCCCGAGGAGGCTACAAGCCTGTCAGGCGTGCCCTAGGGGGGCGCCCTGAGGGATTGTGTGCCCCTCGGAGGTCTCGCAAGCCTAATCTTTGCACTATAAATTCCCAAATATTCCCAAACCATTAGAGCCATCCACCAGAATACTTTTTCGCCACCGCAAGCTTTTGTTCCCATGAGATCCCATCTTGGGGCGTTTTCTGGTGATCTGCTGGAGGGGGATTCGATCACAGAGGGCCTCTACATCAACCTTGCTGCCCTTCCGATGAAGCATGAGTAGTTTAAAACAGACCTACGGGTCCATAGCTAGTAGCTAGATGGCTTCGTCTCTCTCTCTTTGATCTTCAATACAATGTTCTCCTCGATGTTCTTGGAGTTCTATCCGATGTAATATTCTTTTGCGGCGCATTTTTTGAGATCCAATGAATTGTGGATTTATGATCAGATTATTTATGAATTTTATTCGAGTCTTCTCTGAACTCTTTTATGCATGATTAAGATATCTTTGTATTTCTCTTCAAACTATCGGTTTGGTTTGGACAACTAGATTGGTTTTTCTTGCAACGAGAGAGGTTCTTAGTTTTGGGTTTAATCTTGCGGTGTCCTCACCCAGTGACATAGTAGGGGTAGCGATGCATGTATTGTATTGTTGCCATCAAGGATAAAAAGATGGGGTTTATATCATATTGCTTGAGTTTTGTAACATCCCAAATTTTCAATTTGGAATGTTATACATAGACCATCATTGCATATCTTTATTTTATTGCATTTTGGTTGATCCTGGAAATTCTAAACAACTCAAGGACCCACGGAGAGAGTTGGGGATTTCGTTATTTTCATATTTGAGTTTTCTCAAATTTTGAAAAGAGGATCATTTGGTGTTAATTATTTTCTCTCCAATGATTTTCTATATGAAAATAAAAGAGAGGGGATAAAATGATTTCCCCAAAAATAAAGAAATATTGGAGGGAAAATATTAAAATCGAATAAGAATTTTATTCAGAGTTTTATTGCTATTTTATTTGGATTAGAAAAATTGCACGTTTTCAAGATTGCATAGTTAGGCTAGAAAAATGTTCACTTTGTTCTAAATATTTCATTTAGACGGTGAAAATTTGTTTTGGCATTTTATTATTTTATTATATTTATTATGATTTTTTCTGTTCGGCGGAATATTTTTAAAAAAATAAAAATCTTCCGCAGCCTGAATGGGCCGAAGGCCCAGCCGAGCCGGGCCAAGCCCGCGCCGCCGCCGCCTCCCCACTGGAGGGAGTCCTCGCCGCCGCCAAGGCCGAGTCGGCCGGGGCATGCCTCCCAAGGCCAACCCCGACCCTGCGCCCCCTTCCCCAAGCCTCTCGTCGCCTCCCCTCTTACATAGCAGTCGCCGCCACCCCGTAGCCCCATCTCATCCGAGCCGCACCCCGCCGCCGGTAGCCGCTGCTGTCGCCGCCTAGCTCCGTCACCGCCGTGCAGCTTCGCCGCCGCCGCCTCGACCCCGCCGTTGCCCAGCCGCCTCGACGGACCTCGCCGGAGGTACCTGACGCTGCCGCCGCCGTTCGTCATTTTCTATTTGAGAAAAACAGTTCATTTTTTAAAAAACCTAGATCTGTTTTTTAGATTAGATAGGTTTTTTTCGGTTTAGCTAAATAGAGGACGTTCGTCCATACGTTCGTTTTAACGAATGAAGTTCATCCATTAGCCCAGACAGCGAACATTCATTCGTTAGCCTATTCGTCAGTTTTTCTTTTTCCAGGGTTTTTCCGCGATTATTTTCGATCGTGATTTCTGCCCTGATCTTCGTTTTAGTTTAACTTTTCTCTCATTTCTCAGAATCTGGAGATTCAAGTGCCTAGATCTTCATCTGAAGCCGTCTTTCTATTTAAACAACTTGAACAATATTTTGGTACTGTAAAATTAGACTCTAGTCCAGATTAGTAAAACGGATCTTGTTCCTTTCGCAGTTTGAGTTTCATTGCTTCATTTGATTTGATTCTTTTTGCAAACAGGAGTTCTTCAGTTGAGCTTTTCTGGTTAGATCTATTATTTGAGTTTTACCCGTGCTTCTAGTTTGAGTGCTTATGTATGTTATTGTTTGTTTGCGATAGAGTACCCGGAGTGCGAAGCGTGCTACTACGAGTCTCTAGGTTTTGCAATTCATCAGCAAGGCAAGTAACACTTTGATCATACCTCCTTACTACCCAGTTTTATTGCATGAGATCAACCCTCAAACATTGCATGGTTAGGATCTGATTAACATGTGGGTTTTGGGAAGTAGATGATGAGGTAGAACCTATTGCCTTTTATTATCAAACTTTGGGAGTTACTTCTACGTTATGCTTATATTGCTATGCTATGCTCGTAGACGTGGTTTGGATGAGTGTATCCATGACACATGTGAGTATTGATATTAATGGTTAACTTAAGGTGGCTACTTAAATACACATTTGGGTGGATTTCTTAAGGCACCCTGGAGTACCCAGTGGTTGTCAGGGCACCTGGAGAATCCAGTGTTGTCCTAGGATATCCCGGAGTACTCGTGTGATCATCCTATGGTCCGCCACCAAGGCTCAAAGGGATCATAAAGATTATTCATGCTAGAAACTTCCGTGTGCAGTCACAAGCCAATATGGGCTCTGGCATAGTTGAGTAAGTTGCGTGAAGCTCTTGAAGAGGTAGACTAGCAGATGTAGTGGGTTGTAGGTGGCACTGTCTACCCAGAGTAGAGAGTTAATGTTTCAGAAAGACTGTGTCTCGAATCTCCGACCATGGATGTGTTCCAGTCTTGTGGGGAAAAGTGCGCAAACCTCTGCAGAGTGTACATACTAATCATGGTTAGCCGTGTCCCCGGTTATGGACATCTTGAGTATCTGGTTCTTGGATTATCATGTTGATCTCATCACTCTAATTTTAAGTTGTTGGGTTTAATGATGATGCTTAATTGGGATTGAGCTGGAGGAACCTTCTCAATGTTTAACAACCACCATGATAGTTAAATAAAATGTATTCCTTTGTTGTAGGAAAAAATTGGCTTTATGCAAAACTGTAATCATAGAGCTTTCCACCAGCCATATATGCATGTAGTGATAGCATTTATTCTGTTCATTACTCTATGTGTTACATTGCCAGCTTATTCCATGTGCTGACCCATTTCGGGCTGCAACATTTCATGTTGCAGACTTTTCAGACGATGAGTAAGGTGCCATAGGTCGTTGTCTTTCACTCAGCTATGTCGTTGGAGTTGATGGACTCACTTTATCTTCCAAGCCTTCCGCTGTTATCGTTTTGAGAGGGCCTTAAGCCATATTATTATAATAAGTTCTCTTTTGAGACATTCAATGTAATAATGTGATTGAAACTCTGTTATAAATCCTCAAGTACTGTGCGTGTCAGCATTACCGATCCAGGGATGACACTGATGCACAGAGACTAGACTGTTAGAGGTCTGGTCGCTACAAGTTTATCCCTCTACATCATGTCATCTTACTTAAAGTGTTACTCCATTCCCATGAACTTAATACTCTAGATGCATGCTGGATAGCAGTCGATGTGTGGAGTAATAGTAGTAGATGCATAATTGTTTCGGTCTACTTGACATGGACGTGATGCCTATATTCATTATCATTGCCTTAGATATCGTCATAAATTTGCACTTTTCTATCAATTGCTCGACAGTAATTTGTTTACCTACCGTATGCTATCTTCAAGAGAGAATCCTCTAGTGAAACCTATGCCCCGGGTCTATTTTCCATCATATATTTTTAGATCTATAAACCAAAAATACCAAAAATACCTTGCTACACTTTATTTATATTTACTTTAGTTTGCATTTTTTTTCATCTTTTATACCTATCTCTATTAGATCTCACTCTTGTTCGTGACCATGAAGGGATTGACAACCCCTTTTTCGCGTTGAGTGCAAGTGTTTGTTAGTTTGTGCAGGTGCATAGATTGGAGACTTTCTTGTGCCTCCTACTGGATTGATACCTTGGTTCTTAACTGAGGCAAATACTTATCTCTACTTTGTTGCATCATCCTTTCCTCTTCATGGAAAAAATCAATGCAAGCTCAAGAAGTAGCACATTACTCCATTTCTCCATGAACTTAATACACTAGATGCATGCTGGATAGCGGTCGATGTGTGGAGTAATAGTAGTAGATGCAAGCAGGAGCCGGTCTACTAATCTTGGACGTTCTGCCTATATACATGATCATTTCCTTGGATATCGTGATAATTATTTACTCTTATATCAATTGCCCTACAGTAATTTGTTTACCCACCGTGTGATATTTTCTCGAGAGAAGCCACTAGCGAAATCTACGGCCCCAGAAATACCTTGCTGCACTTTTCTTTACTTATTTTATTTTGTGTTTTTGCTAGATCTATTTATCCAATCTCATACAATTTAATCTATCTTTTTACCATGGAGGGATTGACAACCCCTCTTACGCGTTGGGTTGCAAGTATTTGTTCTTTGTGTGTAGGTACCGTTTACATAGTGTTGTTTGGTTCTCCTACTGGATTGATGACCTTAGTTTCATAACTGAATGAAATACTTACCGTAGCTGTGATTCATCATCCCTTCCTCTTTGGGGAAATACCGATAACGATTCAAGCTATCATCATAATTCACCCATGAGGGTAGGGGTATGTACTAGTAGCAATGTGTTTGATCTCTCTCTCTCTCTCTCTCTCTCTCTCTCTCTCGTGTTCTTGATATGGCACGATCTTGATGTACCGCGAGCTTTGTTAATGTACTTGGATC
This sequence comes from Triticum timopheevii, assembly GCA_963921465.1. Classification (NCBI taxonomy): domain Eukaryota; kingdom Viridiplantae; phylum Streptophyta; class Magnoliopsida; order Poales; family Poaceae; genus Triticum; species Triticum timopheevii. The sequence continues at coordinate 357,162,302 of OY997264.1, forward strand.
ATATGGTGTTTTCCCCTCTCTATCTTGTTGTGATGAATTGAGTTTTTACCTTTGAGGTTTCACTATGATCGGATTGAATACTTTTATGGATTTGAGAACACTTGATGTATGTCTTGCATATGGATACCCGTGGTGACAATGGGTGTTCTATTGATTCACTTGATGTATGTTTTGGCACTCAAATCGCCCTGAGGTGATATTGGGGTAATCTATGAATAGGGGGTTGATGCAGGTTTTCGTCCTACATTCTCCGACAGAACTCTTGGGGCACTCTTTGAAGTTTATTCTGTTGGATTGAATATTATGAATCAGAGATAGTTTGATGCACATCGTATAATCAGCTCGCGGATACTTGTGGTGACATTGGAGTATCTAGGTGACATTAGAGTTGTTTGATGCGTATCATATGGTGTTATTTTAGTCCGAACTATAGGGTTGTTTGTGACACTGATAGGAATAGCTCAATACATTGATCGAAAAGGATAGCTTTGAGGTGCTTTCGTACCCTACAAGAATTTCATCTTATTTTTGCTGCTAGATAAGAACTTTGGAGTGATTCTTTGTCGCACGTTGAGGGATTGCCATATGATTCAATTATGTTAGCACTATTGAGAGATTGCACTAGTGCAAGTATGAATCCTAGGCCTTATTTCCAAGCATTGCAATATCGATTGTGCTCTGTTTTATCACTTGCTACCTTGTTGTTTTTAAAATTTCAGAATACAAAAACCAATATCTACTATCCATACTACACTTGTATCACCATCTCTTCTCCGAACTAGTGCACCTATACAATTTGCCATTTTATTGCGTGTGTTGGGGACACAAGAGATTTCTTGTATTTGATTCCAGGGTTGTTTGAGAGAGACCATCTTCATCCTACGCCTCCCATGGATTGATAAAGCTTAGGTCAGCCACTTGAGGGAACAAATGCTCCTGTCCTACATAACTTTGCGCTTGGAGGCCCAACACGAGTCTAAAAGAATAAAGTTGCATAGTAGACATCAAGCTCTTTTCTGGCGTCGTTGCCCGAGAGGTGAGTGCTTGAAGGTGTATATTTAGATCTTGTAGTTGAATCTTTTAGTTTCTTGTTTATCACTAGTTTGGTTTATAAAAGAAAACTACAAATAAAGGAATTGAGTTTGCCTCATATTATTCGTCTTTATCATGTCTTTCTTGAAAATGATGGAAAGGAAAATTGTGCTCAATTGATAGAAGAAGAATTCAATAAAATGGTTGGCATAAAAACTTTGAATGGTGAGCATGATTGCAGTGTTGCTAGTATGAATTCTTTGAATATCCATGATGCTAATGATATGCAAATCCATAATCTTGGGGATGCTATGTTTGATGAAGATGATATTTTTAGTCCCCCAAGTTTTGATAAGATATTTACTATGACGATAACATGCCTCCTATTTATGATGATTACAATGATGAAAGTGGGTTTAGAAGAGTGTCAATTCTAGATAATGGTCCCACTATTCTGGAGGGCGTTGAATCTTATTGTAATAGTTATGAAAGGTGATTTGGAGAGGTCATGACTCTATTTAATGATGAATCCACTACTTTGGAAGAGGTTTCAATTGACTATGATAAAAAGTTGCTAGCTATGATGATTATTGTGATGATATGTATGCTATAAAGATGAATGATATCCAAGAAACATGAAACCATGATTTTAATGCTCAAACTGATTATGTGGATCAAGTATCATGTGATAGTTAATTTGTTGAGTTTGCTCCCACTACTATTGATCAGAATATATTTGCTTATGTGGAGAGTAATAAAAAATTATGCATGTGGATCATGAAAAGAATGCTTTATGTGATAGCTATATTTTTGAATTCATTCATGATGCTACTAAAAGTTATTATGAGAGAGGAATATATGGTTTTACATATCTCACTAATATCAAGTTTCCTCTCTATGTGTTGAAAATCTTGAAGTTTTGATTGTTTTGCCTTCCTATGCTTGTTGATTCTTGCTCCCATGAATTGTTTTCTCACAAAATCCCTATGCATAGGAATTGGGTTAGACTTAAATCCCAACCGCCGCCTCGACCCCACCGTCGCCCCGCCGCCTTGCCGGACCTCGCCGGAGGTAGCCAATGCCGCCGCCGCAGTTTTTTTAGAAACATTGTTTGTTTTTTTTGGAAAAACCTTGATTTGTTTTTTTAGATTAGATCGGTTCGTTTTTTTCCAGTTTAGCTAAATAGCGGAAGTTCGTCTGTATGTTTGTTTTAACGAACAAAGTTCATTCATTAGCCGCAGACAACGAACGTTCATTCGTTAGCTTGTTTGTTAGTTTTTCTTTTTCCAAGGTTTTCCGTGATTATTTTCGATCGCGATTTCTGCCCTGATCTTCGTTTTAGTTTAACTTTTCGCTCGTTTATCGGAATCTGGTGATTCAAGTGCATAGATCTTTATCTCGAAGCCCTCTTTCTGTTTAAACAACTTGAACAAGATTTTGGTACTATAAAATTTGACTCTAGTCCAGATTAGAAAAACAGATCTTGTTCCTTTTGCAGTTTGAGTTTTGTTGCTTCGTTTGATTTGATTCTTTTCGCAGACCGGAGTTCTTCAGTTGAACTTTCTGGTTAGATCTCTTATTTGAGTTTGACCCATGCTTCTACTTTGTGTTCTTATGTATGTTATTGTTTGTTTGCGATAGAGTACCCGGAGTGCGAAGTGTGCTACTACGAGTCTCTAGGTTTTGCGGATCATCAGCAAGGAAAGTAACACTTTGATCATACCTCTTTACTACCCAGTTTTATTGCATCAGATCAACCCTCAAACATTGCATGGTTAGGATCTGATTAACATGTGGGTTTTGGGAAGTAGATGATGAGGTAGAACCTATTGCCCTTTTATTATCAAACTTTTGGGAGTTACTTCAATGTTATGCTTATATTGCTATGCTATGCTCGTAGACGTGGTTTGGGTGAGTGTATCCATGACAGATGTGAGTATTGATATTAATGGTTAACTTAAGGTGGCTTCTTAAATACACATCTGGGTGGATTGCTTGAGGCACCCTTGAGTACCCAGTGGTTGTCAGGGCACCTGGAGAATCCAGTGTTGTCCTAGGATATCCCGGAGTACTCGTGTGATCATCCTACGGTCCGCCACAAAGGCTCAAAGGGATCATAAGATTATTCATGCTAGAAACTTCTGTGTGCAGCCACAAGCCAATATGGGCTCTGGCATAGTTGAGTAAGTTGCGTGAACCTCTTGAAGAGGTAGACTAGCAGATGTAGTGGGTTGTAGGTGGCACTGTCTACCCAGAGTTAATGTTTCAGAAAGACTGTGTCTCGAATCTCCGACCACCTCTTGAGGGGAAAAGTGCGCAAACCTCTGCAGAGTGTACAAACTAATCATGGTTAGCCGTGTCCCCGGTTATGGACATCTTGAGTATCTAGTTCTTGGATTATCATGTTGATCTCATCACACTAATTTTAAGTTGTTGGGTTTAATGATGATGCTTAATTGGGATTGAGTTGGAGGAACCTTCTCAATATTTAACAACCACCATGATAGTTAAATAAAATTTATTCCTTTGTTGTAGGGAAAAATTGGCTTTATGCAAAACTGTAACCATAGAGCTTTCCAACAGCCATATATGCATGTAGCGATAGCATTTATTCTGTTCATTACTCTGTGTTACATTGCTAGCTTATTCCATGTGCTGACCCGTTTCGGGCTGCAACATTTCATGTTGCAGACTTTTTAGACGACGAGTAAGGTGTCATAGGTCGTTGTCTTTCACTCAGCTATGCCGTTGGAGTTGATGGACTCACTTTATCTTCCAAGCCTTCCGATGTTATCGTTTTTAGATGGCCTTAAGCCATATTATTGTAATAAGTTCTCTTTTGAGACATTCGACGTAATAAGTGTGTGATTGAAACTCTATTATAAATCCTCAAGTACTGTGCGTGTCAGCATTATCGATCCAGGGATGACACTCATGAACAGAAACTAGACTGTCTGAGGTCTGGTCGCTACGAGTTTATCCCTCTACATCATGTCATCTTACTTAAAGTGTTACTCCATTCCCATGAACTTAATACTCTAGATGCATGCTGGATAGCAGTCGATGTGTGGAGTAATAGTAGTAGATGCATAATCGTTTCGGTCTACTTGACATGGACGTGATGCCTATATTCATTATCATTGCCTTAGATATCGTCATAACTTTGCACTTTTCTATCAATTGCTCGACAGTAATTTGTTTACCTACCGTATGCTATCTTCAAGAGAGAAGCCTCTAGTGAAACCTATGCCTCGGGTCTATTTTCCATCATATATTTTCAGATCTATAAACTAGAAATACCAAAAATACCTTGCTACACTTTATTTATATGTACTTTAGTTTGCATTTCATCTTTTATACCTATCTCTATTAGATCTCACTCTTGTTCGAGACCATGAAGGGATTGACAACCCCTTTTTCGCATTGAGTGCAAGTGTTTGTTAGTTTGTGCAGGTGCATAGATTGGAGACTTGCTTGTGCCTCCTATTGGATCGATACCTTGGTTCTTAACTGAGGGAAATACTTATCTCTACTTTGTTGCATCATCCTTTCCTCTTCATGGAAAAAATCAACGCAAGCTCAAGAAGTAGCACATTACTCCATTTCTCCATGAACTTAATACACTAGATGCATGCTGGATAGCGGTCGATGTGTGGAGTAAAAGTAGTAGATGCAGGCAGGAGTCGGTCTACTAATCTTGAACGTTCTGCCTATATACATGATCATTGCCTTGGATATCGTGATAATTATTTGCTCTTATATCAATTGCCCAACAGTAATTTGTTCACCCACCGTGTGCTATTTTCTCGAGAGAAGCCACTAGCGAATTCTATGGCCCCCAAAAATACCTTGCTGCACTTTTTCTTTACTTATTTTATTTTGTGTTTTTGCTAGATCTATTTATCCAATCTCATACAATTTAATCTATCTTTTTACCATGGAGGGATTGACAACCCCTCTTATGCGTTGGGTTGCAAGTATTTGTTTATTGTGTGTAGGTACCGTTTACATAGTGTTGCTTGGTTCTCCTACTGGATTGATGACCTTGGTTTCATAACTGAGGGAAATACTTTCCGTAGCTATGATGCATCATCCCTTCCTCTTTGGGGAAATACCGATGAAGATTCAAGCTATCATCATAATTCACCCTTGAGGGCAGGGGTATGTACTAGTAGCAATGTGTTTGATCTCTCTCTCTCTCTCTCATGTTCTTGATTTGGCACGATCTTGATGTACCACGAGCTTTGTTAATGTAGTTGGATCATATGGTGTTTCCCCCTGTCTATCTTGTTGTGATGAATTGAGTTTTTACATTTGAGGTTTCACTATTATTGGATTGAATACTTTTATGGATTTGAGAACACTTGATGTATGTCTTGCATATGGATACCCGTGGTGACAATGGGTGTTCTATTGATTCAATTGATGTATGTTTTGGCACTCAAATCACGGATTCTCGAGGTGATATTGGGGTAATCTATGCTTAGGGGGTTGATGCAGGTTTTCGTCCTACATTCTCCGATAGAACTCTTGGGGCACTCTTTGAAGTTCGTTGTGTTGGATTGAATATTATGAATCTGAGATAGTTTGATGCACATCGTATAATCAACTCACGGATACTTGTGGTGACATTGGAGTATCTAGGTGACATTAGAGTTGGTTGATGCGTATCATATGGTGTTATTTTAGTACGAAATCTAGGGCTGTTTGTGACACTGATAGGAATAGCTCAATACCTTGATCGAAAAGGATAGCTTTGAGGTGGTTTCGTACCCTACAAGAATTTCATGTTATGTTTGCAGCTAGATAAGAACTCTGGAGTGATTCTTTGTCGCACATTGAGGGATTGCCATATGATTCAATTATGTTAGCACTATTGAGAGATTGCACTAGTGCAAGTATGAATCCTAGGCCTTATTTCTAAGCATTACAATATCGATTGTGCTATGTTTTAATCACTTGCTACCTTGTTGTTTTTAAAATTTCAGAATACAAAAACCAATATCTACTATCCATACTACACTTGTATCACCATCTCTTCTCCGAACTAGTGCACCTATACAATTTGCCATTTTATTGCGTGTGTTGGGGACACAAGAGATTTCTTGTATTTGATTCCAGGGTTGTTTGAGAGAGACCATCTTCATCCTACGCCTCCCATGGATTGATAAAGCTTAGGTCAGCCACTTGAGGGAACAAATGCTCCTGTCCTACATAACTTTGCGCTTGGAGGCCCAACACGAGTCTAAAAGAATAAAGTTGCATAGTAGACATCAAGCTCTTTTCTGGCGTCGTTGCCCGAGAGGTGAGTGCTTGAAGGTGTATTTAGATCTTGCAGTTGAATCTTTTAGTTTCTTGTTTATCACTAGTTTGGTTTATAAAAGAAAACTACAAATAAAGGAATTGAGTTTTCCTCATATTATTCGTCTTTATCATGTCTTTCTTGAAAATGATGGAAAGGAAAATTGTGCTCAATTGATAGAAGAATAATTCAATAAAATGTTTGGCATAAAAACTTTGAGTGGTGAGCATGATTGCAGTGTTGCTAGTATGAATTCTTTGAATATCCATGATGCTAATGATATGCAAATCCATAATCTTGGGGATGCTATGTTTGATGAAGATGATATTTTTAGTCCCCCAAGTTTTGATAAGAATATTTACTATGACGATAACATGCCTCCTATTTATGATGATTACAATGATGAAAGTGGGTTTAGAAGAGTGTCAATTCTACATAATGGTCCCACTATTCTGGAGGGCGTTGAATCTTATTGTAATAGTTATGAAAGGTGATTTGGAGAGGTCATGACTCTATTTAATGATGAATCCACTACTTTGGAAGAGGTTTCAATTGACTATGATAAAAAGTTGCTATCTATGATGATTATTGTGATGATATGTTTGCTATAAAGAGGAATGATATCCAAGAAACTTGAAATCATGATTTTAATGCTCAAACTGATTATGTGGATCAAGTATCATGTGATAGTTAATTTGTTGAGTTTGCTCCCACTACTATTGATCAGAATATATTTGCTTATGTGGAGAGTAATAAAAAATTATGCATGTGGATCATGAAAAGAATGCTTTATGTGATAGCTATATTTTTGAATTCATTCATGATGCTACTAAAAGTAATTATGAGAGAGGAATATATGGTTTTACATATCTCACTAATATCAAGTTCCTCTCTATGTGTTGAAAATCTTGAAGTTTTGATTGTTTTGCCTTCCTATGCTTGTTGATTCTTGCTCCCATGAATTGTTTTCTCACAAAATCCCTATGCATAGGAAATGGGTTAGACTTAAATCCCAACCGCCGCCTCGACCCCACCGTCGCCCCGCCGCCTTGCTGGACCTCGCCGGAGGTACCCGATGCCGCCGCCGTAGTTTTTTTAGAAACACTGTTTGTTTTTTTTTGGAAAAACCTAGATTTGTTTTTTTAGATTAGATCGGTTCGTTTTTTTTCAGTTTAGCTAAATAGCGGAAGTTCGTCTGTACGTTTGTTTTAACGAACAAAGTTCATTCATTAGCCGCAGACAGCGAATGTTCATTCGTTAGCTTGTTTGTTAGTTTTTCTTTTTCCAGGGTTTTCCGTGATTATTTTCGATCGCGATTTCTGCCCTGATCTTCATTTTAGTTTAACTTTTCGCTCGTTTATCGGAATCTGGTGATTCAAGTGCATAGATCTTTATCTCGAAGCCCTGTTTCTGTTTAGACAACTTGAACAAGATTTTGGTACTATAAAATTTGACTCTAATCAAGATTAGAAAAACAGATCTTGTTCCTTTTGCAGTTTGAGTTTTGTTGCTTCGTTTGATTTGATTCTTTTCGCAAACCGGAGTTCTTAAGTTGAACTTTCTGGTTAGATCTCTTATTTGAGTTTGACCCATGCTTCTACTTTGTGTTCTTATGTATGTTATTGTTTGTTTGCGATAGAGTACCCGGAGTGCGAAGCGTGCTACTACGAGTCTCTAGGTTTTGCGGATCATCAGCAAGGAAAGTAACACTTTGATCATACCTCTTTACTACCCAGATTTATTGCATCAGATCAACCCTGAAACATTGCATGGTTAGGATCTGATTAACATGTGGGTTTTGGGAAGTAGATGATGAGGTAGAACCTATTGCCCTTTTATTATCAAACTTTTGGGAGTTACTTCTACGTTATGCTTATATTGCTATGCTATGCTCGTAGACGTGGTATGGGTGAGTGTATCCATGACAGATGCGAGTATTGATATTAATGGTTAACTTAAGGTGGCTTCTTAAATACACATCTGGGTGGATTGCTTGAGGCACCCTGGAGTACACAGTGGTTGTCAGGGCACCTAGAGAATCCAGTGTTGTCCTAGGATATCCCGGAGTACCCGTGTGATCATACTACGGTCCGCCACCCAGGCTCAAAGGGATCATAAGATTATTCATGCTAGAAACTTCCGTGTGCAGCCACAAGCCAATATGGGCTCTGACATAGTTGAGTAAGTTGTGTAAAGCTCTTGAAGAGGTAGACTAGCAGATGTAGTGGGTTGTAGGTGGTACTTTCTACCCAAAGTAGAGAGTTAATGTTTCAGAAAGACTGTGTTTTGAATCTCCGACCATGGATGTGTTCGAGTCTTGTGGGGAAAAGTGCGCAAACCTCTACGGAGTGTACAAACTAATCATGGTTAGCCGTGTCCCCGGTTATGGACATCTTGAGTATATGGTTCTTGGATTATCATGTTGATCTCATCACTCTAATTTTAAGTTGTTGGGTTTAATGATGATGCTTAATTGGGATTGAGTTGGAGGAACCTTCTCAATGTTTAACAACCACCATGATAGTTAAATAAATTTTTTTCTTTTGTTGTGGGGAGAAATTGGCTTTATGCAAAAATGTAACCATAGAGCTTTCCACCAGCCATATATGCATGTAGTGATAGCATTTATTCTGTTCTTTACTCTATTTGTTCCATTGCCAGCTTATTCCATGTGCTGACCCGTTTCGGGCTGCAACATTTCATGTTGCAGACTTTTCAAACGACGAGTAAGGTGCCATAGGTCGTTGTCTTTCACTCAGCTATGTCGTTGGAGTTGATGGACTCACTTTATCTTCCAAGCCTTTCGCTGTTATCGTTTTTAGATGACCTTATGCCATATTATTGTTATAAGTTCTCTTTTGAGACATTCGATGTAATAAGTGTGTGATTGAAACTCTATTATAAATGCTCAAGTACTATGCGTGTCAGCATTACCGATCCAGGGATATGCTGACACTGATGCACAGAGACTAGACTGTTTGAGGTCTGGTCGCTACAAGATGGTATCAGAGCACACGCTGACTATAGGACACGACCACTAAGCTAAAGCCCTAGATCACTACTCTCTTCTCATTTCTGACTCCTCTCCTTTTCTACTCTATAGGATGGCGAATGCAAGGAACAAGTTCACACAACCGGATGAAGATACCCCTTTTGGACGACACTTGAAGGAAGTTACTAGATACCTGAACATCGGAATACCAAGCTTCACCGGGACCTACATCGCCACTTTACCAGAAGAGGAGCATTGGATAATTCAAGTTCAAGTTCCAGGAAGGACGTTCATGCCAGTCATTGAGTCCATAGAGTTTTCCTTTGATGCACCAACCTGGAGTCTAGGAAAGAGTATGGCAGCCCACATCGCCATGGGACGCATTGGAGAAGTTTACCACAAGGACCTCAAGGATACTATCTACCAGATTCGTGGGTGCCGAGATGAGCAATGGGAGATGATCAGCACCAGGAGGGATAGGTCCATTGCAGCTTTCATCTAGGAGTCAAATCAGCACATTCGATGCCAGGAGAATCTAATGTGCGCATGCTTGATAGATCTGAAGAAGGCAATGATCAGGATCACAGAGCTGGAGGAAGAACTCAAGTCTACACGCGATGGATATGAGGAAGAAATGACGATACTCGTGGAAAAGAATGACGATTTGATGAGGAAGCTAGGAGTATTCATGGGAGACCCCGCGCCAGGAGGAGAAGACGATGATTCCACTTGTCCGGAGAACTACTTCATCATCGACGACACCGACTCAGACCCCGATGATAGCGATGATGACTATGTTGATGAAGCTAGAGTAGATATCATGGAGTCTTCCACCGGTTAAACTTCTAGTTGACCGATAGTTAGACGATTGTATGCCCTTGTTTGAATTGATTGAAGTGATATGATTATGTTTATCTCATGTGCATATGGGTAGTGTTTTCCCTCTAGACCTTATTTCTCATCTTTTCTAAACCCATCAGATGCCTCCGAGACGTGACAATGGATTTGCTTTCCCACCGGAGGTCACTCAGTTGATCCAGCAGCAGAATACCCTGATGCAGCTACTAGTCCAGAATTAGAACCAGGGGAACAACAACAACAACCCACCACCACCACCACCTGTTGATCACTTAGCCCATTTTCTAAGGATGAATCCGCTGGTGTTCTCTAGTAGCACCGAGCTGATTGTTGCAGATGATTGGCTCTACAAGATAGGAAGGGAGTTGACCACTGCAGGATGCACAGATGCGGAGAGAGTGTGTTTTGCCGCACATCAGCTTGATGTACCCGCAGCATCATGGTGGGAGAATTTCACAGCCACTTACCCCAAAGACACTGTCACATGGGACCAGTTCCAGCAGGCTTTTCGCACCGCCCATGTTTCAGCAAGAGCTATGGCCATGAAGAAGTGCGAGTTTTGCAACTAGCACCAAGGAGGATGCACAGTGGGCCAGTATGTGGATGATTTTAGTAAGTTAGCATGTTATGCCCCAGATGATGTTGCTACAGATGCCGCTAAATAGGAGAAGTTTCTGGAAGGACTGAATAATGAGCTGAGCATGCAGTTGATGGTGGCAACCTTCAACAACTAATAGGAGTTGGTAGATAGAGCTCTCATGATTGAAGGGAAGTAGCAGCAGATTGACAACCGCAAGAGGAAGTATGGACAAGGGAAGTACAATTAAGGAGGTCAACAGAGGCCCAGTTTTACCCCGAACTCGGGAGGGCACCTTCACCATAACCATGGAGGCTAGAATTCCAATGGAGGAAGTTCACATAATAATAGTGGCCCCAAGAATGGAAATGGAAATGGAGGAAGCAACGGACAGAACTGTTCCAACCTAGCAACGCCCGCCAAGAAGGATCTAAGTCACATTACTTGTTTCAAGTGTGGGAAGAATGGACATTACACCACGGAGTGTTCTGAAGCAAAGAATGGAAATGACAATGGAAGCTCTGGGAAGAAGCCCAACCCTTTCAACAGGGGACAAGTGAACCACGTTAGCATGGAGGAGGTTGAAGCACAACCCGATGCAGTAATAGGTAAGTTTTTGGTTAAGTCATTTACTGCAATCGTTCTTTTTGATATTGGTGCATCGCATTCATACATATCAAGGGGATTTGTGGATAAGTATAACCTGCCAACCCAAGCCCTTAGGTCACCCATGTTAGTAACCTCGCCAGGAGCAGAGTATATGGCTAGCCTATGGTGTGATCGGTTACCACTAAGGATTGGTAACTATTCCCCTCAGACCTAATAGTATTGGAGTCACAAGGACTGGATGTAATATTAGGCATGGATTGGTTATCAAAAGTATGGAGGGAACATTGACTGCACTAGTAAGTCGATTTTTCTCACCACCCCAGAAGGAAGAAGGATCAAGTATGTATCCTGGCATGTGCCGAAGAGGACTCAAGTGAATTCCCTATCAGGAGTTGTACAGGAGGAAGTACCAGTGGTGAAGGATTTCCCTGATGTATTTCCAGAGGAGTTGCGAGGCATGCCACCGGATAGAAACATAGAGTTTTTGATTGAGCTTTTGCCAGGCATAGGGCCAATATCTAAGAGACCATACCGGATGCCCGCAAAGGATTTGGAAGAAATTAAGAAGCAGATTAAGGAGTTACTGGATAAAGACTATATTTGCCCAAGTTCGTCTCCTTGGGGATCACCAGTGCTTCTAGTGGAGAAGAAGGATGGATCATTGAGGATGGTTGTTGATTATCGAGGGTTGAATGAAGTGACAATCAAGAACAAGTACCCACTGCTGACGATCAATGATTTGTTTGACCAGTTGCAAGGAGCTAAAGTATTTTCCAAGATCGATCTGCGATCAGGATACCATCAATTGAATATTCGAGAGCAGGATATACCCAAGACAACTTTTACCACAAGGTACGGGCTATATGAGTATACCGTTGTGTCATTTGGTCTGACTAACGCGCCTGCCTATTTCATGAACATGATGAACAAGGTGTTTATGGAGATTTTGGATAAGTTCGTTGTGGTGTTCATTGATGATATATTGGTCTACTCGAAGAATGAAGAGGAGCACAAGGAGCATTTGCGTTTGGTACTTGGGAAGCTCAGAGAACATCAGTTATATGCCAAGTTCAGTAAGTGTGAGTTTTGGTTGAAGGAAGTTGGATTCCTCGGACATGTTATATCCGGAGAAGGAATAACAGTAGACCCCACCAAGGTTGTCACTGTGACAAATTGGGACACACCCACGTCAGTTGGAGAGATCCGGAGTTTTCTTGGACTTGCGGGATATTACAGAAGGTTCATTGAGAATTTCTCAAAGATTGAAAAACCCATGACGGAGTTGTTGAAGAAGGACACCAAGTTCAAATGGACTGGGGAATGTGAAGCCAGTTTTCAGGAGTTGAAGAAACGTTTGGTTACAACCCCAGTGTTGATTCTCCCAGATCAACGCAAGGATTAACAAGTATATTGCGACGCTTCTCACCGAGGACTTGGAGCAGTGCTGATGTAGGAGGGAAGAGTTGTTTCCTATGCCTCACGATAGCTTAAACCCCATGAGTTGAATTATGCTACACACAATTTGGAGTTAGCAGCCGTAGTGCATGCGTTGAAGACATGGAGGCATTTTCTCATCGGAAACCATTGTGAGGTATACACAGATCACAAGAGTTTGAAGTATATCTTCACACAAAAGGAGTTGAATCTCAGGCAGAGGAGATGGTTGGAGCTCATCAAAGATTATGATATGAGGTTGCACTATCATCCCGGAAAGGCTAATGTAGTAGGTGATGCGTTGAGTCGCAAGAGTCATGTCAATACACTGATGACCGGATAATTACCCAAGGAGTTAGCAGAGGATTTCGTGAGCTATGTTTGGAAATAGTTCCGAGAGGTTATGTAGCACCATTGGAAATTCGGTCTACCTTGATGGATAAGATTAGAGAAGCTCAGAAGACTAACGAGGAAATTGTCGAGATAAAGGAAAGGATGATCAAAGGAAAGGCTAAAGGATTTCGTGAGGATGAGCATGATACCTTATGGTTTGAGGATCGCGTATATGTGCCTAATGACCTAGAGATCAGGAAGTTGATTTTGTAGGAGGCCCATGATTCGGTATTCGATTCACCCAGGAAATACCAAGATGTATCTGGATTTGAAGGACAGTTTTTGGTGGACCGGAATGAAGAAGGATATTGCGGAGTATGTAGCAGTTTCTGATGTATCTCAGAGAGTGAAGGCAGAGCATCAGAAGGCAGCAAGTTTGTTACAACCATTGCCGATACCTGAATGGAAGTGGGATAAACTAGGCATGGATTTTATTACGGGATTGCCCAGGACTCGTTCAGGCTATGACTCGATATGGGTTGTATTCGATCGGTTAACGAAGGTAGCTCATTTCATCCTAGTGAAGACCACTTACACCAGTGCTAAGTTGGCCAAGATATACATGACCAGGATCGTATGTCTGCATGGAGTTCCGAGGACCATTGTATCAGACAGAGGAACCCAGTTTACCTCAAAGTTCTGGAATCAGTTGCATGAGACTTTGCGTACCAGGCTAGAGTTCAGTACAACCTTTGATCCATAGACAGATGGACAGACCGAGAGAGTCAATCAGATTCTGGAGGACATGTTGAGAGCTTGTGCACTAGATTATGGATCTAGTTGGGAAGACAATTTGCCATATGCAGAGTTCTCTTACAACAATAGTTATCAAGCCAGTTTGAAGATGGCCCCTTTCGAAGCTTTGTACGGGAGGAGGTGCAGGACACCGTTTTTATGGGATGAAGTTGGAGACCGTAAGTTGTTTGGACCAGATTTGATTAAGGAATCTGAAGAGAAGGTTAAGTTGATTCGTGATAGACTCAAGGTAGCCCAGTCCAGGTAGAAGAGCTATGCAGATTCTAAACGCAAGGAGACAGTTTACAAAGTCGGAGATAGAGTTTATCTTCGTGTGTCCCCACTTCGAGGAGTTAAGTGTTTTGGAGTTAAGGGAAAGTTAGCACCACATTTTTGTGGGACCATACAAAGTCTTGGAGCGTATGGGAGAAGTTGCATACAAGTTGGAATTGCCAGAAGGATTGTCAGGAGTTCACGATGTGTTCCACGTTTCGCAGATGAAGAAGTGCCACGTAGAGATGGCCGATATTCCTCTAAGAGATACAGTACCACTGGAAGCGATTCAGTTGGATAGCGATTTGACCTATGAGGAGAAACCAGTGAAGATTCTCGAGTTTGCCAGCCGAGTCGCACGCAGCAAGGTTATCAAATTCTGTAAATTTTAGTGGAGCCACCATACCAAGGATGAAGCCACATGGGAACGAGAGGAAGACCTATGGAAGGACCACCCGCACCTATTTTGTAGCCAACCCGAATCTCGAGGGCGAGATTCATCTTAAGGGGGGTAGGTTTGTAACATCCCAAATTTTCAATTTGGAATGTTATACATAGATCATCATGGCATATCATTATTTTATTGCATTTTGGTTGATCCTAGAAATTCTAAGCAACTCAAGGACCCACGAAGAGAGTTGGGGATTTCGTTATTTTCATATTTGAGTTTTCTCAAATTTTGAAAAGAGGATCATTTGGTTTTAATCATTTTTTCTCCAATTATTTTTTATATGAAAATAAAAGAGAGGGGATAAAATGACTTCCCAAAAAATAAAGAAATATTGGAGGAAAAATATTAAAATCGAATAAGAATTTTATTCGAAGTTTTATTGCTATTTTATTTGGATTAGAAAAATTGCACGTTTTCAAAATTCATTGTTAGGCCAGAAAAATGTTCACTTTGTTCTAAATATTCCATTTAGACGGTGAAAATTTGTTTTGGCATTTTTAATATTTTTTATATTTATTAGGGTTTTTTCTGTTCGGCGGAATGTTTAAAAAAATCTTCCGCAGCCCGACTGGGCCGAAGGCCCAACCGAGCCGGGCCAAGCCCGCGCCGCCGCCGCCTCCACGCGGGAGGGAGTCCTCGCCGTCGCCGAGGTCAAGTCCGGCCGGGGCATGCCTCCCGAGGCCGACCCCGACCCGGCGCCCCCTTCCCCAAGCCTCGCGCCGCCCCCCCCTCTTAAATAGCCACTGCCGCCACCCCGCAGCCCCACCTCGTCTGCGCCGCACCCCGCCACCGGTAGCCGCTGCCGTCGCTGCCTAGCTCCGCCGCCGCCACGCTGCTGCCTCCCGTCGCCGCGCCGCAGTCGCCCCGCCGCTGCCTCGACCCTGCCGTCGCCCCGCCGCCTCGCCGGACCTCGCCGGGGGTACCCGACGCTGCCGCCGCCGTTCTTCATTTTTTTGAGAAAAACCGTTCATTTTTTTGAGAAACCTAGATCTATTTTTCTAGATTAGATCGGTTCAGTTTTTTTGGTTTATCTAAATAGCGGACGTTCGTCCGTATGTTCATTTTAACGAACGAAGTTCATCCGTTATCAGCGGAGAGCGAACGTTCGTTCATTAGCCTGTTCGTCAGTTTTTCTTTCCAAGGATTTTTTTGCGATTATTTTTTATCGCAATTTCTGCCATGATCTTCGTTTTAGTTTAACTTTTCGCTCGTTTATCGGAATCTGGTGATTCAAGTGCCTAGATCTTCGTCTCGAAGCCCTCTTTCTGTTTAAACAACTTGAACAAGATTTTGGTACTGTAAAATTTGACTCTAGTCCAGATTAGTAAAACGGATCTTGTTCCTTTCGTAGTTTGAGTTTTGTTGCTTTGTTTGATTTGATTCTTTTTGCAAACCGGAGTTCTACAGTTGAACTTTCTGGTTGGATCTCTTATTTGAGTTTTACCCGTGCTTCTGTTTGAGTGCTTATGTATGTTATTGTTTGTTTGTGATAGAGTACCCGGAGTGCGAAACGTGCTACTACGAGTCTCTAGGTTTTGCGGATCATCAATAAGGCAAGTATAACTTTGATCATACCTCTTTACTACCTAGTTTTATTGCATTAGATCAACCCTCAAACATTGCATGGTTAGGATTTGATTAAGATGTGGGTTTTGGGAAGTAGATGATGAGGTAGAACCTATTGCCCTTGTATTATCAAACCTTTGGGAGTTACTTCTATGTTATGCTTATATTGCTATGCTATACTCGCAGACGTGGTTTGGGTGAGTGTATCCATGACAGATGTGAGTATTGATATTAATGGTTAACTTAAGGTGGCTACTTAAATACACATCTGGGTGGATTGCTTGAGGCACCCTGGAGTACCCAGTGGTTGTCAGGGCACCTGGAGAATCCAGTGTTGTCCTAGGATATCCCGGAGTACCCGTGTGATCATCCTACGGTCCGCCGCCCAGGCTCAAAGGGAGCATAAGATTATTCATGCTAGAAACTTCCGTGTGCAGCCACAAGCCAATATGGGGTCTGGCATAGTTGAGTAAGTTGCGTGAAGCTCTTGAAGAGGTAGACTAGCAGATGTAGTGGGTTGTAGGTGGCACTGTCTACCCAGAGTAGAGAGTTAATGTTTCAGAAAGACTGTGTCTTGAATCTCCGACCATGGATGTGTTCGAGTCTTGTGGGGAAAAGTGCGCAAACCTCTGTAGAGTGTAAAAACTAATCATGGTTAGCCGTGTCCCCGGTTATGGACATCTTGAGTATCTGGTTCTTGGATTATCATGTTGATCTCATCACTCTAATTTAGGTTGTTGGGTTTTATGATGATGCTTAATTGGGATTGAGTTGGAGGAACCTTCTCAATGTTTAACAACCACCATGATAGTTCAATAAAATTTATTCCTTTGTTGTAGGGGAAAATTGGCTTTATGCAAAACTGTAACCATAGAGATTTCCACCAGCCATATATGCATGTAGTGATAGCATTTATTCTGTTCATTACTCTATGTATTACATTGCCAGCTTATTCCATGTGTTGACCCGTTTCGGGCTGCAACATTTCCTGTTGCAGACTTTTCAGACGATGAGTAAGGTGCCATAGGTCATTGTCTTTCACTCAGCTATGCCATTGGAGTTGATGGACTCACTTTATCTTCCAAGCCTTCCGATGTTATCATTTTAGATGGCCTTAAGCCATATTATTGTAATAAGTTCTCTTTTGAGACATTCGATGTAATAAGTGTGTGATTGAAACTCTATTATAAATCCTCAAGTACTGTGCGTGTCAGCATTACCGATCTAGGGATGACACTGATGCACGGAGACTAGACTGCTTGAGGTCTGGTCACTACAAGTTTATCCCTCTACATCATGTCATCTTACTTAAAGTGTTACTCCATTCTCATGAACTTAATACTCTAGATGCATGCTGGATAGCGGTCGATGTGTGGAGTAATAGTAGTAGATGCAGAATCGTTTCAGTCTACTTGACATGGACGTGATGCCTATATTCATTATCATTGCCTTAGATATCATCATAAGTTTGCACTTTTCTATCAATTTCTCGACAGTAATTTGTTTACCTACCATATGCTATCTTCAAGAGAGAAGCCTCTAGTGAAACCTATAACCCGGGTCTATTTTCCATCATATATTTTCAGTTCTATAAACCAAAAATACCAATAATACCTTGCTACACTTTATTTATATTTACTTTAGTTTGCATTTTTATTCATCTTTTATACCTATCTCTATTAGATCTCACTCTTGTTCGAGACCATGAAGGGATTGACAACCCCTTTTTTGCGTTGAGTGCAAGTGTTTGTTAGTTTGTGCAGGTGCATAGATTTGAGACTTGCTTGTGCCTCCTTCTGGATTGATACCTTGGTTCTTAACTGAGGGAAATATTTATCTCTACTTTGTTGCATCATCCTTTCCTCTTCATGGGAAAAATCAATGCAAACTCAAGAAGTAGCACATTACTCCATTTCTCCATGAACTTAATACACTAGATGCATGCTGGATAGCGGTCGATGTGTGGAGTAATAGTAGTAGATGCAGGCAGGAGCCGGTCTACTAATCTTGGATGTTCTGCCTATATACATGATCATTGCCTTGGATATCGTGATAATTATTTGCTCTTATATCAATTGCCCAACAGTAATTTTTTTACCCACCCTGTGCTATTTTCTCGAGAGAAGCCACTAGCAAAATCTACGCCGCCCAAAAATACGTTGCTGCACTTTTTCTTTACTTATTTTATTTTGTGTTTTTGCTAGATCTATTTATACAATCTCATAGAATTTAATCTATCTTTTTACCATGGAGGGATTAACAACCCTCTTACGCGTTGGGCTGCAAGTATTTGTTCTTTGTGTGTAGGTACCGTTTACATAGTGTTGCGTGGTTCTCCTACTGGATTGATGACCTTGGTTTCATAACTGAGGGAAATACTTACCATAGCTGTGATGCATCATCCCTTCCTCTTTGGGGAAATACCGATGAAGATTCAAGCTATCATCATAATTCACCCTTGAGGGTAGGGGTATGTACTAGTAGCAATGTGTTTGATCTCTCTCTCTCTCTCTCTCTCTCTCTCTCTCGTGTTCTTGATTTGGCACGATCTTGATGTACCGCGAGCTTTGTTAATGTAGGTGGATCATATGGTGTTTTCCCCTCTATATCTTGTTGTGATGAATCACTACAAGAAATATGTCAACTTGTGACCAGCACTATTGGTCACTGAATGGTCACTGTTTTCAATTTGTGACCTTTTTGTGACCAAAAACATAAGGTCAAAAGCAGGTGGTCGTAAACTGACTATAGCGACCTTTCTTCTGGAATGGTTGTAGACGTTTATGACCAAAATACGTCTACTGTGGCGTTTTGGTCACTAGCAACCTCCCCAAGCCACGTAGGCATCCAGCGTGGCAATCTGATGTGGCACAAGATTCAGCCCGGTCCAATTCGATTTTCTACATGGGCCGAGGCCAACAATTCGTCCTTTTTAATATTTATTTTTCCTATTAATTTTTGCTAGCTACATGGGCCTGGCCCAATAATTCAGCCTTTTTATTTCTAGATGCGGCCTTTTACAGCGTATGATCTTCTATTTTTTGCTATTTTATTTTCCACTGTTTTACATTTGTCCCAAATATCATAATATCATACACTGGTCCCACACGTCAGAAATTTCAAATGTGCTCAAATTATTTTGATAAGTGGGTCGCATGAGTCATGTTTTCATTGCACACATTTTCAAATCAAATACATAATTACTATTTCATATGAAACAGAAATTGTAATTCTGAAACATACATGAAATTCACAGAGAGAAGATACATTAAATCACATACATAATTACTATTTCATTCACAAATAGAGAGAAGATACATTAAATTCCCAGATAACCCAGCTATTATACATAACTTGCTATATAAGAATGTCTTGGAGCTTCTTTGAACATCTTTCGTCTTGAATTTACTCAAAATATCTGCCAACAAGAAAATAGAACAGCAAGGATAGGGTGAATAACAACAACAACAACAACAACAACAACAACAACAACAACAGGGGGTGCTATTTAGTAGTAAAATAAAGTCTGGAATGTAAGAATGCTTTGTTGTGTCGCCAACAATCACCATGTAAGAATGCTTTGTTGTGTTAATACATGCACATCAAGTGAGAGTGGCATTCTGCTCTTACCACAGCGGCACAAGTGAGATGATGC
Organism: Triticum timopheevii; assembly: GCA_963921465.1. Taxonomy (NCBI): domain Eukaryota; kingdom Viridiplantae; phylum Streptophyta; class Magnoliopsida; order Poales; family Poaceae; genus Triticum; species Triticum timopheevii. Next base: position 357,182,179 of record OY997264.1, read on the forward strand.
CCGATACGACTTGCTTCTCCACAAGACTCGACCAGCAGCACGCATCCTTGAAGGAACCAGCGGCACTGCTTGCTCCCTTTGCCCAGCTCCTTGCTGTGGAGGACAGCTGGGACTCGGATGCGGAGATCCCTGCGCACAGCATATTGTGTCAATGCTTGCAGCAAATAGAAGGACCTCACATATCATAGAATTTGCAGCAAGTTCAAAAAGATGTAATAGATAAGCCCAGGTGTAATTGATAACTAAAATCTACAATAGCTCAAAGTGGCAGTAGCTAAAACACAATCTCAGAAAAAGCATATAATTGATGTGACATAGCCAACTAGACAACCAAGAAATTGATGTGACATAGCTAGTTTCCAGCAATATCCAACGACAAATTGATGTCACATATATGTATCTATCATGCAACAACAAATACAGGACATTCAAAACAGAAATGGACAGGTGTAGCCGATGAGCAGGTAATAGTCCTAATTCAGGTCATGTTATCATATCAGGTATTTCATAAGGACATCTAGGGACATATATAAAAGATCGTCAAATAATCAGCAGACGCCACAATTAGCTCATTTTGATCATCAGCGAACACATCCCCTGCGTATATAGACACACACCCAAACAAACTAAGCATTAACTTTTGAGGATCAGAGCAACCTACCTACTACAGTAACTTACAACGATGAGCACGTGAGTGGGTGACAACTAGTTATCACAACAAATGAAGGAGAATGTGTAGGATATATAATCCGCGAGCTAGGAAAGAAAGCAAGTATGCTTATTACATAGTAGTGGTTGAAAAAAATCCATTCATGGCATAGTTTCGTCGACCTGGGAGCTTCGCCAGTTGCTTTCTCCTGTCATAGGAGATCTTGGCCTTCTCCTTCCTCTTTTCCTCCAGCTCCTGAATACCAAGCCAGAGAGTGATGAGAAACGGTATGCACAAACATCATCTCATAATGAACAAAAACTGGCAACAGCGGATGTACTGTACTGATAACATTAGACTAGAAATAAGAGCCTCAGAGATCTTGGTGGTTAAGATCATCAAGTGGGATAAACCCATTAAGAGTAGCAAATATTTTGATAACATCAGAGGCTCTGTTTGGCACGCAGAAAATTAATCAGTTGAAGCAGAGGCGATGTTTGGCATCACTGCATTTTACAGTTCCAAAACAGACAGACAGAGTCAGGAATCGGCAGCAAAGCAGGTATATGTATATAGGAATCTCTACTTGGAACCTAGAGTAAGAAGCACGGCTAGAAGAGCCCAAGAATTAATTAATCTTGTGTTATTATTTAACTGGAATGTACGTGCATCATCAACAGAGAGGTGTGAGCTCTAGACTTAATTGGTTGTGAGAATGGACTGGACTGTTCCAAATACGTGCATCATCATCAGTTTTGTGAAGCAAATCTACATATCATATTTATAGAATGGGCGCACCCAGTTGCTCACAAGTAGATTCAAACCCAACTTGTAATGCAATGATGTTTCTTGTACAGTATTACTATAGTTACCTAAATTGCCATGGGAATACTGACAGCAGAAACAGGGGAACGAGAAGTAAGTTAAATTAGAGCTAGCTGTTCCAAACAATCACTAAAAACAACAGCAAAAGCAAACACAGATGCCCGCCAGAGCCATTCCCACAGGCAAAGCAAGCACCTTAAGCCCTCTCGCCACGGATCCTCGAAGAGACCCACCAGGTAGGCCTCTGCAGCCTCCTGAAGGGCCAGCACCGCATGGCTCTGGAAGCGGAGGTCAGTCTGCACAGACAGAACAGGATGGTGCTTTTAGTTTACTTGAGTCATCATACTATAAGAGTTGACACAACAGGAGCATCACAATGTAGTGCACAAGTTGATTGATCACCTTGAAGTCCTGGGCAATCTCCCTAACAAGCCTCTGGAATGGAAGCTTCCTGATGAGCATCTCCATGCTCTTCTGGTACTTGCGGATCTCACTGCAAAGTCAAGCACAAAATTTACTCATTTGAGAATACTTCAAAACAAAACTATAACACATGCTAGAATAGGTTGGAAGATTTTACACACCAAAGAGCAACAGTTCCAGGGCGGTAACGGTGAGGCTTCTTCACTCCTCCAGTTGTGGGAGCAAACTTATGGGCAGCCTATCAAAAAGCAAAGTAGAGCACATGGTCAAATTAACAATAATACCATGATAGTCCATATACATCAGTAGGATATCTGGTCATAAGCTGGCAATGAAGGTTGAGGTTCAAATTATACCCAGTTCAATTTACCTAAACCATAAATAAAGAGATGGCGTAGGTAAACTATCAATATTGCAGTCACAAACCTTGTTGGCTAGCTGCTTCCTAGGAGCCTTTCCTCCAGTGGACTTACGAGTAGTCTGCTTAGTACGAGCCATGAGCAAAACCTTGGTTTACCTGAAGCAAAAACAGAACATAGTCAATTCTATAAATTGAATATCACAATAACACAACTATAGTCTTCTCATAACCAGTAAATTGTGCCTGGCACCTTGTTGCTAGCAAATCCATTCAATTACTATAGAGTCCCAACAATCATCAGCCTAGAATACCTACCAAAATTTTGTACATCAAAAACTAACAACATCATACAACACAGCTATACACCCCTTCAGATAGAAAGCAGTGTATTTCTAACTAAAACTTTTCATTCAAAGATCAGACCCAAGATAGAATTCCACTTCGGATGAAAGTCCTGATCTACCTTTAGCATAGTTTATTCACTCGAAAGACAGATATAAAGATGACACACTAAAAAACTGCAGCCTAGTACTTTTTTTAACACTAAAGAAAACAAGGCTACCATGATCACCTAATTTTGCAAACAGAAGAAAGAAAAGAAATAGCAGTCCACTGATAAAAATATGCTTCCTAGTTATCACATGTAATGGTTGAACATCAACTTCACATAGTTATGTGCATGTGATTTTAGTAATTAGCTAACTGGCAAGTAGATACAATTCAGATACAATAAAATTGAATGTGCATGTATTCAATGTGCATGTACTAAGAAGCCAAGAACACTTAAGAATTTACTAAATGTGCATGTACTGCGACTGGTATGTGTGTCTATATGCAAGTGATAGTAGTAGCTAATATGTGCAATCCAGATGTATAGCACAAGGACACGGCCCCAGTCCCAGCTAGCGCTATCGGAATCTGCCCAGAATTGCTCCCTGCCCCGAAACAATCTGGAGAAAAAAATATGAATATTGTCTTGACAGTACTAAGGTGAATGTTTTGTACTTTATCATACTAACCTATCTCACGAAGTTCCATTATGTTTTGTGTGATTGAAGATTTGAAGTTTTGGGTGAGATATCGATATGAGGAGAATAAGGAGTGGAAAGACCCTAAGATTGGGGATGCCCAAGACACCCCAAGGTATATTCAAGGAATACCAAAGCAACTAAGCTTGGGGGTGCCTCGGAAGGCATCCCCTCTTTCGTCTTCAACATTATCGGTAACCTCACTTGAATCTATATTTTTATTCGTCACATGATATGTGTTTTGCTTGGAATGTCATTTTATTTTGTTGAGATTTCCTTGTTATTATTTATAATAATGTTTTTTATCTTTTAATTCAATGAAAATGTCAAGTATAGCCTTTACCATGCTTATATTACAAGTCTATATGTTGCTGTTTGAAAACAGAAAGTTTTCTATTATTGTGCGAATTCTTCTAGAAAGTCAGAACGTGATAAAATATTAAAATTCTTACATAGTATTCTATGATAAATTTTCTACAGTGTGGTAATTTTCAAGAATTTTTGGACTTAGAGAAGTATGAATCTTCTTGCATCCTTTACAGACTGTCCTGTTTAAACAGATTGTGGTTATGTTTGCATTGTTTGCATATGTTTGCTTGTTTAATGATTCTATTTGAGGATGTGAGTATTAAATATGCAGAGGCATTTAGTATGAAATGTTAAATTATAATTTTAGTGATTTGTTACAGTAGAGAATGATAAGCTTTTGCATTGATTTATACTAACTTATCTCACGAGTTCTTCTTGAGTTTTGTGTTGATGGAGTTTTTGATATTTAGGGAAACTGTGATATGAGAGGAATTAAGGAGACATAAGAGCTCAAGATTGGGGATGCCCAAGGCATCTCAAGATAATATTTCAATAAGTCTCAAGCATCTAAGCTTGGGGATGCCCTGGTAGACATCCCACCTTTCTTCATCAACAATTATCGGTTAGTATCGGTTTAGCCTAAGTTTTTTCTTCTTCACATGATGTGTGATACTTTTGGAATGGCATTTTATTTTGTTTTGCTTGTTGTTTTCATAAAATACTTAGATCATGAAGTTTTTTAATGAGAAAGAGCCCTAAAATAGCTAGCCCATTTACTTAACTACTCGCTTGATCTTCACTTACATATTTTTGGAGTAGTTTGTCATCTACTCTTGTGCTTCACTTGTATCCTATGAGTAAATTGTTGAATGAATTGAATATCATGAAGTTGAAATTATATGTTCATATCATGCCTAATAGTAGCTTCACCTTGGGTTTAGAAAGTGAACTCTATTGAAGCTCGACAATCACAATATTGGTCACACAAGCAATTCATGAATTATTAGTATATGGACTTTCACATACAAATATATTATATTGGACATCTTTTACGATTGTGAATACCCATTAATTATTTTCAAACTTGAGCAAATTAGTTGAAGTTGGACAAGGAAGACAACGGAATGAGTTATGGTTGCGTATATTTGCATCGAACTTATATTGTTATGGATCGTCCAACATATGGTGTTTGCTTAGGATCTTTTGCTAGCCAAAAATTCGTACTAAGTAGAGATACTACTTGTGCATCAAAAAACCCTTAAAACTAGTTTCTTGCCATGAGTGTCCACCATATCTACCTATGGATTGAATAAGATCCATGAAGTAAGTTGTCATCGGTGCAAAAAGCAATAAAATTGCTCCTAAAATATAAGTGATATTTTCTTGCAAGGGAAAATAAGCATTGTACGAACTTGTGATGGTAAAGAAATAAAAGCAATGGACTGCATAATAAAGGTTGATATCATAAGGGGCAATATAACGTGATGTTCCTTTGCATTAAGAGCTTGCACATCCAAAAATAAAAATCGCATGACAACCTCTGCTTCCCTCTATGAAGGGCATATCTTTTACTTTTCAGTATTTACTTTTATGCAAGAGTCAATAGTATGCATTCTCATTTCAACCTCAATTATTCTTTAGTTGGCAAGCATCAGGTGATGGGGAAAGATCTAAGCACATATGGCCAGTCAAATATATTTGATCATGAGTTATTATTGTTGACAATTATAAATATGATAAATGAGTTGGGAGGCGAAACATTAAGCCCCTATCTTTCTCTATGTTCGATGAATGTCGTTTGTTCTAAAAATATGCTTTGAGTACTGGCAATCATAGAAGACTATATGATAACTGAGTATGTGGAGCTCCTACTTAGACTTTGTTGAATAAGTTTAATTGCAATTGTTTGGTGACTAAGAACATAGGTTGTTAAGTTTCAGGAGAATGCATTGTTTCAACCATAACATGTGAATTGATTGCTACTTTATCATGATGAGTTTTATGAGGAAGAGTTGTTGTTATGATGCTAGGAAAAGTGATTGAAATTATCATTGATCAAACTTATGCACTATGCTAGCATTCACACTTCATAAATTATTTCTTTTATCATTTACCTACTCGAGGACGAGTAGGAATTAAGCTTGGGGATGCTGATACGTCTCCAATGTATCTATACTTTATGAATTATTCATGCCATGTTTACAACAATTATATATGGTTTTGGTATGATTTGAATGGAACTAACCCGGACTGACGTTGTTTTCAGCAAAACTAATGTGGTGTTGTTTTTTGTGCGGACATAAAAGTTCTCTGAATGGGCTGAAATTTTTTGACAATTTTTTTGGAACAAAAGAGACCTCCGGAGCTTCGTGAGGTGGCCACTACCTATCAGGGTGCGCCAGGGACCTAAGTGGTGGGCTGGTAGGTAGTGGGAACCTCGTGGCCATTTAGTATGAGACCAATGCCAAAAAATCCTATAAATAGAGAAACCACCAGAAATAACTCTGGAACTTGGACTCCGACCCCGCACGCCTCTATATCCTCGAAATACCATCTGGAGCCCTGTTCCCGCACCCTGCTATAGGGGGAAATCATCATCGAAGGACATCTTCATCATCCCGGCAGCCACCATGATGAGGAAGGAGTAGTTCACCCTCGAGGTAGGGGTATGTACTAGTAGCTATGTGTTTGATCTCTCTCTCCCTCTCTCTCTCTCTCGTGTTCTTGATTTGGCACGATCTTGATGTACCACGAGCTTAAATAAAGTTGGATCATATGGTGTTTTCCCCTCTCTATCTCATTGTGATGAATTGACTTTTTACCTTTGAGGTTTCACTATTATCAGATTGAATACTTTTATGGAATTGAGAACACTTGATGTATGTCTTGCATATGGATACTGTGGTCACAATGGGGTGTTCTATTGATTCTGATGTATGTTCTGGCACTCAACTTGCGGATTCCCGAGGTGACATTGGGGTAATCTATGCATACGGGTTGATGCACGTTTTCGTCCTACTTCCTTCGGTAGAAATCTTGGGTCACTATTTGAAGTTCTTTGTCTTGGATTGAATATTATGAACCTGAGATTGTTTGATGCACATCGTATAATCAACTCATGGATACTTGTCGTGAAATTGGAGTATCTACATGACATTAAAGTTGGTTGATGCGTATCATATGGTGTTATTTCAGTACGAACTCTAGGGTTGTTTCTGACACTAATAGGAATATCTCAATACATTGATCGCAAAGGATAGTTTTGAGGTGGTTTCGTACCCTACAACAATTTCATCTTATGTTCTCCACTAGATAAGAACTTTGGAGTGATTCTTTTTATCGCACGTTGAGGGATTGCCATATGATTCAATTTTGTTAGCACTATTAAGAGATTGCACTAGTGAATGTATGAACCCTAGGCCTTATTTCTAAGCATTGCAATACCGTTTGTGCTATGTTTTATCACTTGCTACCTTGCTGTTTTTAAAATTTCAGATTACAAAAACCTATATCTACTATCCATACTACACTTGTATCACCATCTCTTCACGGAACTAGTGCACCTATACAATTTTCCATTCTATTGGGTGTGTTGGGGATACAAGAGATTTCTTGTTTTTGATTGCGGGTTTTTTTGGGAGAGACCGTCTTCATCCTACGCCTCCCCTGGATTGATAAACCTTAGGTCAACCACTTGAGGGAAAATTTCTACTATCCTACAAAACTCTGCGCTTGGAGGCCCAACACAATTCTACAAGAATAAAGTTGCATAGTAGACATCAAGTTGTCAATTCAACCACACCTAGAGAATCAAATATCTGCATCAAAGCGTTTAGTATCACAGTAGTATGATAGTTTGATAGCAGTAGTAACACTAACAATAGTAACGGTAGCAGCAACATTAGTCGTTTTTAGTGATTATAACAGCAGCAACAACGGAAGTAACTGAGCAAAGATCAATATGCAAAAAGCGTATGCGTTGTATCAGTGATGGATATTTGTGTTGGATGACATTCATCATATAATAGTGACAACCTAGAGCGATACACAACAGCTCCAATTGATCAATGTAATGTAGGCATGTATTCCGTATATAGTCATGCATGCTCATAATAAGAACTTGCATGGCATATTTTGTCCTACCCTCCCATGGCAGGCTGGCAGCGGGGTCCATAAGGAAATCTAATGGATATTAAGGCCTCCTTTTAATAGAGAATCAGAACAAAGCATTAGCACTGAGTGAATATATGAACTCCTCATACTACGGCAATCACATGAAAGAATCCATATTATTGTCACCTTGGGGTATGCGGATCATAACACGTAATAGGTGTATACAACTTGCAAGATCGGATCAAGAACTCAAATATATTCATGAAAACAGTAAGGGTTCATCTAAAATCATGGCACTCGGGCCCTAGTGACAAGCATTAAGCATAGCAAAGTCATAGCAACATCAATCTCAGAACATAGTGGATGCTAGGGGATCAAGCCCTAACAAATTGACTCGATTGCATGACAAATATCATCCAACTCCATCATCGTCCAGCAAGCCTATGAAGGAATTACTCACTCTTGGTGGTGAGCATCATGGAATTGTTAATGGAGAAGGGCTGATGATGATGGAAGCGATGATTTCACCCTCCGGAGCCCCGAACGGAATCCAGATCAGCCCTCCCGATGAAGAACAAGAGGTGGAGGTGGCTCCGTATCGTAAAACGAGATGATTCCTTCTCTTTGTTTTTTTTCTCCATGAATAGGTATATATGGAGTTGGAATTAGGGTTGCTAGAGGCTCCAAGGGCCCACTGCTACTTGTGGGCTGTGTTGGGATTTCCTCGAAGAGGAGAGGATGATGCAGTACAATAGAATAAGTACTTCCCTCAGTTAAGAAGCATGGTTATAAATCAAGTAGGAGAACCACGCAAGATCTCGTGAAGAGCACATACACACAAAATAAAATATACTTGCACCCAACATAAACAAGGGGTTGTCAATCCCTTGGCGGTTAATTGCAAAGATCAAATCTCGTAGTGATAGATAGATAAACAAAAATGCAAAATAAAATAAAAGTAAATAAATTGCAGCAAGGTATTTTTGGATTTTAATATATGATAAAGATAGACCGAGGGGCCATTGTTTTCACTAAAGGCTTCTCTCTCGAACAAAAAGCATATGGTGGGTAAACAAATTACTGTTGGGCAATTGATAGAAAAGCGCATAGTTATTATGATATCAAAGGCAATGATCATGTATATAGGCATCACGTCCGAGACAAGTAGACCGACTGCTGCCTGCATCTACTACTATTACTCCACACATCAACCACTATCCAGCATGCATCTAGAGTATTAAGTTCATAATGAACGGAGTAACGCCTTAAGCAAGATGACATGATGTAGACAAAGTAAATCCAATCAATATAAATAAACCCCATCAATTTATCCTTAATGGCAACAATACAAATACGTGTCTTGTCCCTTTCTGTCACTGGGATATAGAGCACCACAAGATTGAACCCATCACAAAGCACCTCTCCCATTGCAAGATAAATCAACCTAGTTGGCCAAACCAAATGAATAGATTAGAGAGAAATACAAAGCTATAATAATCATGCATAAATGAGTTCAAAGGAGACTCAAATAATATGCATGAATAATCTGATCATAAACCCACAATTCATTGGTTCCCAACAAACACACCGCAAAAGAAGATTACATCGAATAGATCTCCAACAACATCGAGGAGAACATTGTATTGAAGATCAAAGAGAGAGAAGAATCCATATAGCTACTAGCTATGGACCCGTAGGTCTATGGTAAACTACTCACACATCATCAGAAGGGCAACAAGGTTGATGTAGAGGCCCTCCGTGATTGATTCCCCCTCCGGCAGAGTACCGCAAAAGGCCTCCACATGGGATCTCTGAAGAACAAAAACTTGCGGCGTGGAAGAAGTATTTTGCCTGGCTCTCTATTGGTTTCCCAATTTTAGAGAATTTATATAGTTGGAATTTAGTCAAACGAAAGAACGAGGGGCCCACAAGGTACTTGGACGTGCCTGCCCCCCTGGGCGCGCCCAAGTGCCTTATGGCCTACTCCTTTGCCTTCTGGCCTACTCCCGAAGCTTCCAGGGTCACTTATGTCCAAAAAAATCGTCAAAAGTTTTGTGGCATTTGTTCTTCATTTGGTACTGATTTTCTTGAAAACCAAAAATAGTCAAAAACAACAACTGACACTTGGCACTAAGTTAATAGGTTAGTCACAAAAAAGATATAATATTGCATATAGAACATCTAAGATTGATATTATAATAATATGGAACAATCGAAAAATTATAGATATGTTGGAGACGTATGAACCACAAGCCTGGGGGCGCTCCCTGGGGGTGGCCGCGTCCCCTGAGCTTGTAGCTCCTGGGTGGCCCCCCTATGGTAGTTCTCTTCACCAATATATTTTATATATTCTGGAAATATTCTCCATAAACTTTTAGCCCAATCTGAGAACTTTCATTTCTGCACAAAAATAACACCATGGCAATTCTACTAAAAACAACGTTAGTCCGGGTTAGTTCCTGTCAAATCATGCTAATTATCACTACAAAAAAATACACTTCCGTGATGATACGTGTTTGTCACAGTAGGTCGCGTTTTTGTCATGCATGTACATCCATGACGATTTTATGACAGAATCAAGATAGTCATACCTGTGCTATCATAGAAGTGTTCCATGACATTACCAAAATTATCATTCGAAAGTGTCCACTTCCATGATGATAAATTGCGCGTCATAGAAGTGCTTTCATCAAGGGTGACCGACACGTCGCATCCACCATAACGGGACGCTGTTAAGCGCCGTTAACCTATCAGGTCAGGTTTTGGATCCGATAACCCGCTAATAGCCACGACCAATGCCAATTTTCCACGTGTAAAATTCTCATTGGATGACGGAACCACGCGTCAGCTCCGCGTTGGCACATGTGTCACTCATCCAACGGTCGAGATGGTCCTATGATATGTTGACATGTGGACGGGCCCAAAAGTGGCCCATAAAGTTTAAATGGGCCGGCCCAACTAAAGGCCCATAAGATTTAGCAAACCATAATGGGCCGGCCCAGCTAAAGGCCCGCAAGATTTTGCAGACCATAATGGGCCGGCCCAGCTAAAGGCCCACAAGATTTAGTGGATCACAGTGGGCCGCCCAGCTAAAGGCCCACAAGATTTTGCAGACCATAATGGGCCGGCCCAGCTAAAGGCCAAACATTCTTTGTTAAGGCCCGTACGGCTAGTGTCAAATCGGCCCGTCAACGGCCTGTCCTAAACTTGTCATCATCATGGCCCATGGTCACTTCTGGCCCTTTAACAGTCTGCTAAGTATTTGGGCCAAATTACGGCACGGTGTATTTCCGGCCTGTTAAAGGTCCTGCTTCATTCGGGCCCATTTATAGGCCATTGAAACTTTCAGCCCATAAACGACCGTGAAGGATTTGGGTCATATTCGGCCATGTCTGACATTTGGCCTGTTAGAGGCCCACTATAGATTTGGGCCACTTTTGTCCTGTTGTGATTTTTGGCCTGTTAACGTCGGACGAAAACCATGGGCCATATGTGGCCCAACATCACATCGGGCCCATTAACGGCCCATATAAAAATGACGATAATCTAGCCCGACCGAACTTCTGGCCTGTTAAAGGCCCGTGTATTAGGTCAGCGCATTTACGACCCGTCCGAATTTCGGCCTGTCAAAGATCTGCATCGTAAATGGGCCACCATTTCGGCCTGCTAAGACTAGTGGGTTATTTGGCACAATCAGGGCTCAATCTCACTTTTGGTCTATTAAAGGCCCATGTTTTTTTATGGGCTTGAGATATTTACACCTGTAAATGGCCTATTGTTACTGAGGGCCCAAATTATGTTTATGCCTATTAAAGGCCCACTATGGGCACAGGCCTACTAGAAAAATATGGAAGCTTATGTTGATTTAGGCCTAGATATTTTTAGTGGGCTACATGCAAATTTCGGCCCATAATCGTTCTTAGCCCAATTGGAATGGGCCCGATGAATGTTGGCATGTTGGGCTCCTACGAAGCTTTCGGGCGAATACATTACTAAGATAAACCTACACTATACAAAAAGAGCATCATAATTACTGCAGCCTTTGGCAGCATCATAAATGCTGTATCACAACAAAATAAATTCCAACCATACGTCAAAAGTCCTGTTGGCATAAAGTTTACAGTCCTTGCTGATAAAAGCACCATTAGATGTATAGAAGCAAATATCATTTGACCCGAGTGCTAATGTTTCAGGCTGTAGAATCTGATGGAGTAGCAGGATCTTCACGTTTTTTCCGCCATTGCTCTTGAACAACAAAGCGAATGTCTGATAGTTTGGTTTCAAAACCATTCATATGTTGACGACATTTATCAACCACTATTCTTGTTTCCGAAATGACGTCCATTACGGATTGGACTTGTGTCTGGAGCACAGATATATCACTATGTCTAGCAGGAAGATTTTGTTCAGTAGGCGACTTGGACGAGGTTACCTTGACAACCAACCCAGAATTACGCAGGAAGGTGCTTTTTGCACTGTTAGTGGAGAGATACTGACGCACTGCAGCAAGAGGTGACATTGTGCATGTGGTAGCCTCGTCACCTTCAGGTGGTTGTGGCTGTTCAATCATTTGTTCCATAGCTTCCTGAAAGTTTGAACTTGTAGATTAGTGAACCAGATAAGTTACTAATGAGACAAAAACAAACAAAGTAGGTTACACGTTTATACATAACTTATTTTGGTGAACTACTATAATACATTAGCATGTATTGTAGTGCCAACTACATAATAAAATCACTTTCGGAACATATGTCCATGTAGCATGCCTACTGTATTGTCTATTTCCTAACATTCGTTGACATCTAAGGATAAAGAGACATGGTTTAAAGTCGGATGAACATGGTATTACATCATTCATATCATGGGCAAACAGATATAAAACAAATAGTCTATTTTATCATTGTGTGCTCACGTGAACATAACAACTAGATTACAGATCAAGACCAAAAGAATATCCTTCATCTCATTTAAACCATGTAAGGTGAAATGATACGTTAAGACACCTTTGTATAAAAGTGAACAGAGTAACTAACATTGGCTGCAAACCAAGTAGTTAAATGAACACATCACAATACCAATCAGTTCAAAGGCAGGAGGAGTAAGGACTTACAACAGCGGCTTGAACTGGTGTGCTCATGCCCTTCATCTTGCTGGTGTGGCAATCCTTGAAGATTTGCACTGCATTCAGTTCAGGTTCTTTTTGGTCTGCACGGGCTTTCCTCTGTATTTGGAACAAGTCAATATAGATACAATAATATGGCTCAAAAAAAAGAAGGAGGTAGCAGCTATTTACAAGAGCCTCGCAGTGTGCAATATAGCTACGAGATCCTGTTGTCTGTTGGAATTTCACTTTAGAATGGTTGGTTTTGTTCTTCAAACAGTTAGCCTAGAAGAAGATACACTTGTAAGGCACATACATAAATACAAGTTCAATATGTAGTCTGATCAAATACATATATCCTACCAGATACTTTGGATCAGACCAGTGTTTAACAAGGGTTGTCCAGTCTTCATCTGTAATATATTCCACCGGAGATGTTTGGGCGATTTCATTGTTACCCTTGCCTTCAAAGTGAGATTTTCTAAGGTGGTACTGATACTGTCGCAGAGCAGACTGAAAAACATGAGTGCATGCTTGTTTAGTTGCATCATCTTTCGGATCCAACTTGAACCTCATCTATTGAAAAAAGAATGTGAGTCTTATTAGGAGGAAGCTAGAAAGTATGGGACAGAGCAAGACAATATTACTAATTGCGATGAATAACATTACTTACAGATAAATGGTCAAGGAAGGTGTTGAACTGGGTATTGTATTTCTCATTCCTGTACTGGATCCACGTTGGGAGGATACGTGCATGACACCTAACGGCAACGGCTGCCTCTGATACTAACTTGGCTGACTCTGTAGCATCACGTGGCCTTTTTAAACCTGCCTCAAAATGGATCTCCATTCTTCCTCCTTTAGATTTTGTTAATCTGTCAAGCATTATCCCTGATGTCTATTTCCGCTTGTGCCGTGGTGCTAGTTCAACAACGAATCTGGAAAGCGTTAGTGTACATCAAACTGTGAGAGTACATATAAAGGAGAATGCAACTGCAACTTGACTCGGTCAGGTACCTCTTGGTTTTGATGGTCATGGGGTTCATCTGATCTTGCCAAGTCCTGTTGTGTCAACAATGCTTCGGAAGTAGTGTTAGGTGTGAAGGCAGCTTGGGAACTGGCCAGTTCCGGAGCAAACAAACGAGTATCTCATTGAGATGCTGGTTCAATTGAAGCGGATGTTGCAACTGGTGGAGCAGGTGATACTGTGTTTGTAGATTTAGCCAGTGGACTTGGACCTTCTACTACATTATAAGTACCAGTAGAATCTCGACGGCAGGTCCTTTTCCGTTTCACCTGACGAGTAACACCACTCCCTACTATATTATTTTCCTTGCTCCTTTTTGACTTTGCCATGTCAAGCTGTACCCACAACACAAAAGAATAAAATCGCTCTTCATAACTCACTAATGCATGATACAAACAAGCAATACTTTGATGTAAGACAACTGTATGAGGATGGAATATGTAAGAAAAACAGGACGACATGACATATTCACAGCTACGATGTGTAAACTTAGCAGAAGGATTTTCAAGAAAATAGAAGTAATGCAAGCTAGACACCATATGAAAGATGCAACCAATATTACTCTGCCAAGTTAAAAGTGTCTTGTCATAAGTGGTAATTCGAAAAATTAGAAGCAGTACAACGTAGAAATCAATGCAAGATGCAACCACTATCAAACTGCCATGTTAAAAGCATCCAATCATGAGTGACTGATGCGGGATACACAACAGCAGTACTTTGATGTAAGAACATGGTATGATAGATAGATGCAGTGTATTCTAGACACAGAAAGCCATGTCATATGCACATGTATAACGTATAAACTCAGCAGGTGCAATTTAATCAAAACAGAGGAAATACATGCTAGATAACATATGCAACATGAAACCAATCATCACATTGTCAACTTAGAGCAAGCACCTGCGATGGTGGAGTACGGGAGATGAACTCATCATGTAGACTTGGGACTTCAACTTCATTAACAGTAGCAGTGGCAAATCTAGAGAGTCTCTGTATGCGTCGGTGCGGAGGACCACCAACATCCCCTAACTTACTCTTTTCCTTCCAATTTTCTGATATTGCCTTATGAAGTCAAAACCACAAGAAGATGAATAAAATTAGCTCTACATAACTGGTTGATGCATGATACAGACGAACACTACTTTGATATAAGGCAAGTGCGGGATAGGAGGATGGAATACAAAAAAGACGGCATTTCATATTCACACGTACGATAGGAGGATGGAATATGTATGAAAAAAATATCAAGGGAAGGCATTTCAATAAAATTAGAAGAAATGAAACTTAGGCACCATATGAACATGCAATCAATGTCACTCTATCAGGTAAAAAGTGTCTCGTCGTAAGTGCCATTTCGAGAAATTATAAGCAGTACAAACTAGAAGACAATGCAAGATGCAACCTACATCACAGTCCCAAGTTAAATGTGTCTTATGGGTAAGTGATCGTTGCAGGTATAAGTTGTAAGCTATGCAGATGCAATTCAACATAATCAGAAGCAATACAAACTAGACATCATACGGAAAACACAACCACATATAACAATTCTAAGTTAGAGCAAGCACCTGTGATGGTGGAGTAGGGGGGATGTGCTCATCATGTACACGTATGTTCTAGAAACAGGAACATGTGTCATATTCACAGGCATTATGTGTAAAGTAAGCAGATGCAATTCAACAAAGTTAGAAGCAATACAAGCTAGACATCATACGCAACATGCAACCACATATAATAGTGCCAAGTTAGAGGAAGCACCTGTGATGGTGGAGTAAGGGAGATGTGCTCATCATCTACACGGCTACGTTGACTATCCAGCCTTGTGTTGTCTTGCGAATCTTGTTGGGAGGATGGCGGAGTAGAATCTATAGAGACCCCCTGTTTGAGTTGCTTCAAAGGGCCACCATCGTCTACTGCCGGACTAATTTCCTTCAGCTGTAATGATTTTGCATTGTGAAGTCAAACCGATAAGAAAAAGGAATAAAATTCGCTCTTCAGAACTCATTCATGCATGATACTGACGAACACTACTCGGATGAAAGGCAAACACATGATGCGAGGATGGAATATGTATGAAAAACAGGATGGCGTGACATATTCATACCTATAATGTGGTAACTAAGAAGAAGGCATTTCAACAAATTAGAAGCACTGCAAGCTAGACACCATATGAAAGATGCAACCAATATCACTCTGCCAAGTTCAAACTGTATGGCGTTTCAACAAATTAGAAGCAGTACATGCTAGAAATCATATGCAAGACACAACCAACATCACAGTGGTAACTTAAAGGTGCCTTATCATAAGTGACTGATGCGGGATATGCAAGAACAGTAGTTTGATGTAAGAACATCGTGTGATCAGATATAGTATGTTCATAAATAGGAACACATGTCATATTCACAGGCATTATGTGTAAAGTAACTAGATGCAAGTCAACAAAGTTAGAAGCAATACAAGCTAGACATCATACGCAACATGCAACCACATATAATAGTGCCAAGTTAGAGCAAGCACTTGTGATGGTGGAGTAGGGGAGATGTGCTCATCATCTACACAACTACGTTGACTGTCTAGCCTTGCGTTGTCTTGTGAATCTTGTTGGGAGGATGGCGGAGTAGAATCTGTAGAGAACCTCCGTTTTAGTTGCTCGGAAGGACCACCATGATCCAACGCCTTGCCAATTTCCTTCAGCTTTATTTATTTTGCATTGTGAGGTCAAACCGACAAGAAAAAGGAATATAATTCGCTCTTCAGAACTCATTCATGCATGATACTGACAAACACTACTCTGATGAAAGGCAAAGTCATGATACAAGGATGGAATATGTACGAAAAAAATGGATGGCTTGACATATTCACACCTATGATGTGGTAATTAAGTAGAAGGCACTTCAACAAATTAGAAGCACTTCAAACTAGACACCATATGGAAGGTGCAATCAATATCACTCTGCCAAGTTAAAACTGTCTCGTCATAGGTGGCGTTCATCAAACTAGAAGCAATACTTGCTAGAAATCATATTCAAGACGCAAACCAATATCACACTGCCAACTTAAAGGTGTCCCATCATAAGTGACTGATGCAGGATACACAAGAAGAGTAGTTTCATGTAAAACATCGTGTGATAGACAGATATAGTATGTACCAAAAATAGGAAAGCGTGCATATTCACACGTATCATGTGTAAGCTAAGCAGATGTAGTTTACACTAATTAGGAGCAATACAAGCTAGACACCATATGCAACATGCAACCAGATATCACACTGCCAAGTTAGAGCAAGCACCTTGGATGGTGGAGTAGGGGAGCGGAGACTTGGACCTTGTTATGCACTATCAGTACAAGGAGAATCGGTACAGATGCTCCGTTTACATTGCTGCAGAGGACCACCATCATCGCCTTCCTTACTCTTTTCCTTCCTCTTTCTTGATTTTGCCTTGTCACGTCAAACCCACAAGAAAAAGGAATAAAATTTGCTCTTCAGAACTCATTGATGCATGATACTGACGAACACTACTTTCATGTAAGGCAGCCGCATGATAGGAGGATGGAATATGTATGAAAAACAGGACGGCGTGACATGTTGACATGTATGATGTATAAAGTGTAAACTAAGCACAAGGTGCTTGAACTTGTTAGAATCAATGCAAGCTAGAAACCACATGAAAGATGAAACCAATATCACTCTACCAAATTAAAAGGGTGCCCTAACAAATGTATTTGACCAAATTAGAAGCAATACATGGCAACAGGCTAGAAATAATATGAAATATGCAACGAATAAAGGTGACTCATCGTAAGTGATTGATGCAAGATACAGAAGAGAGGTAGTTTCATGTAAGAACAAGGTTAACACATAGATGTAATGTGTACCAAAAATAGGAAGGCATGTCATATTCACAGGTATAATGTGTAAACTAAGCAGATGCAATTTACCCTAATTAGAAGCATTACAAGCTAGACACCGTATGCAACATGCAACCACATATCACACTGCGAAGTTAGAGAAAGCACCTGTGATGGTGGTGTAGGGGAAGTGCGGTCTCCAAGTACATAGCTACGTTCAATATATTCATTTAGGCTTGTTGTTTCTTGAGAATCATGTGGAGAGGATGAAATTGCATTCTTTATAAGAGTAGTGCGTCTCATATTAACCCACGGGCGTGACTGTCTCATCATAAGCGATAGATGCAGGGTACACAAGAACAGTAGTTTGATGTACGAACATGGTGTGATAGGCAGATGTAGTGTGTACCAAAAATAGGAAGGCGTGTCATATTCACATGTATAATGTGTAAGCTAAGGAGATGCAATTTAACAAATTAGGAGCAATACAAGCTAGGCACCATATGCAACATGCAACCAGATATCACACTGCCATGTCAGAGCAAGCACCTTGGGTTGTGGAGTAGGGGAGATGAGATTTGGAACTAGCACTGCAGTACGAGTAGCAGGAGAATCTGCAGAGATCATCTGTTTCGGTTGCTCCAGAGGACTACCATCATTCCGTGCCTTCGTCCTTTCAGATTTTGCCTTGTCAAGTAAACACACAAGAAAAAGGAATGAAATTCGCACTTCCAAATTCGTTGATGCATGATACTGACGAACACAACTTTTATGTATGGCAACCACATTCTAGGAGGATGGAATATGTATGAAAAATGCTAAGCAGAAGACATTTCAACAAATTGGAAACAATGCAATCTAGACACCATATGAAAGATCCAACCAAAATCACTCTACCAAGTTAGATGTGTCTCATTATAAGTGGCAGTTCAACAAATTAGAGGCAATACATGTTTGAAATGATATGCAAGATGCAACCAATATTACACTATCAACTTGAAGGTGTATCGTCAGAAGTGATTGATGAGGGATAGACAAGAAAAGTAGTTTGGTGTAAGAACATGGTTAATAGAAATACGTTGTATGTACCAAAAATAGGAAACCATGTTGAGGGAGTCCTGGACTAGGGGGTGTCCGGACAGCCGGACTATCATCGTCCGCCGGACTCCAAGACTACGAAGATACAAGATTGAAGACTCCGTCCCGTGTCCGGATGGGACTTTCCTTGGCGTGGAAGGCAAGCTTGGCGATACGGATATGTAGATCTCCTACCATTGTAACCGACTCTATGTAACCCTAGCCTCCTCCGGTGTCTATATAAACCGGAGGGCTTTAGTCTGTAGGACAACATACATTACAACAATCATACCATAGGCTAGCTTTAGGGTTTAGCCTCCTTGATCTCGTGGTAGATCCACTCTTGTACTACCCATATCATCAATATTAATCAAGCAGGACGTAGGGTTTTACCTCCATCGAGAGGGCCCGAACCTGGGTAAAACATCGTGTCCCTCGTCTCCTGTTACCATCCGCCTACACGCACAGTTCGGGACCCCCTACCCTAGATCCGCCGGTTTTGACACCGACATTGGTGCTTTCATTGAGAGTTCCTCTGTGTCGTCACCGATAGGCTTGATGGCATCTGCAACCAACGACGCTGTCCAGGGTGAGACTTTTCCCCCCGGACAGATCTTCGTATTCGGCGGCTTCGCACTGCGGGCTAATTCGCTTGGCCATCTGGAGCAGATCGAAAGCTACGCCCCTGGCCGTCAGGTCAGATTCGGAAGCCTAAACTTCACGACCGATGTCCGCGGAGACTTGATCTTCGACGGACTCGAGCCATAGCCAAGCGCGCCGCACTGTTGCGATGGGCATGATCTAGCTCTACCGCCGAACAGTGCCTTGGTGGCCGCACACGAATCCGCTCCGGCCATTAGTCCGGAGCCGATTGCCCAGATAGAGGATCGGTGGATGGACACCGCCTCGGGGGCTTCAACTTCCACGACGATGGAGCCGAACACTAATCTTGTCCCTCGCAAAACTCGTGATTCCGAGGTGCCGGACTCCTTGCCGGACTCCGAACCTCCCACGCCCCTACCAACCAAATCGGATTGGGCGCCGGTTATGGAATTCACCGCCGCGGACATCTTCCAATACTCGCCTTTTGGCGACATCCTGAATTCACTAAAGCATCTCTCGTTATCAGGAGAGCCCTGGCCGGACTATGGCCAGGATGGTTGGGATACGGACAACGAAGAAATTCAGAGCCCACCCACCACCCACTTTGTAGCCACTGTCGACGATCTAACCGACATGATAGACTATGACTCCGAAGACATTGACGCTATGGACGACGATGCCGGAGACGAACAGGAACCAGCGCCTACAGGGCACTGGAAGACCACCTCGTCATATGACATATACATGGTGGATACCCCAAAAGACGGGGACGGCGAAGAAACAGCGGAGGCAGATTCCTTAAAGAAACAGCCCAAGCGCCAGCGTCAGCGGCGCCGCTCCAAATCCCGCCACAGCAAGAATGGAGATTCCGGCACAGGAGATAATAATACCCCAGAAAGTGCCGAAGACAACCCCCTCCAGCAAGACTCAGCGCAGGAGGACGCAGAAGCAAGCCCTCACGAGAGGGCGGTAGACGAAGAGGTTGAGGATTACAACTATATGCCTCCCTCCGAAGACGAGGCAAGCCTCAACGATGACGAATTCGTCGTGCCCGAGGATCCCGTTGAACAAGAGCGTTTTAAACGCAGGCTTATCGCCACGGCAAACAGCCTAAAGAAAAAGCAGCAGCAGCTTCAAGCTGATCAGGACCTGCTGGCCGATCGATGGACCGAGGTCCTCGCGGCCGAAGAGTATAAACTCGAACGCCCCTCCAAAAGCTATCCAAGACGCAAGCTGCTCCCCCGATTAGAGGAGGAAGCATACATACCTCCATCACCAGCGCACGATACGGCTGACCGACCACCCCGCGGTCGTGACAGAGAGGCATCCAGGCCCCCAACCAAGACCGTACCCCCGGTATCGCTCTAAAAGTACGAAGCCAAGAGGGAACGCGCCGGACTTGCGAGATATATTGGAGGACAAAGCAAGGCAATCCAGATCCATCTACGGATCACGTGGGCGCCCCACGACCCATGACGAATACCGTCGCACCGGATATAATAACCCCGGCCGGGCCGAACATGGCAGACAGCGCTCTCTCGAGCTGCGTCGTGATATTTCTCAATACAAAGGCGCCGCACACCCGCTATGCTTCACTGACGAAGTAATGGATCATCAAATCCCTGAAGGGTTTAAACCCGTAAACATTGAATCCTACGATGGCACAACAGACCCCGCGGTTTGGATTGAAGATTATCTTCTCCACATCCATATGGCCCGCGGCGACGATCTCCATGCCATCAAGTATCTCCCACTCAAGCTTAAAGGACCAGCTCGGCATTGGCTTAACAGCGTGCCTGCAGAGTCAATTGGGTGTTGGGAATACCTGGAGGCCACATTCCTTGATAACTTCCAGGGCACGTATGTGCGACCACCAGACGCCGATGACCTAAGCCACATCATTCAGCAGCCAGACGAATTGGCCAGACAATTCTGGACACGGTTCTTGACAAAGAAAAATCAAATCGTCGACTGTCCGGATGCAGAGGCCCTTGCAGCCTTCAAGCATAACATCCGCGATGAATGGCTAGCCCGGCACCTAGGACAGGAAAAGCCGAAATCTATGGCAGCCCTCACATCATTAATGACCCGCTTCTGCGCGGGAGAGGATAGCTGGCTAGCTCGCAGCAACAATCTACGTAAAAATTCTGGCAGTCCGGATACTAAGGACAACAACGGCAGGTAACGTCGAAACAAAAACAAACGCCGCATTAACGGCGACGACAAGGAGGATACGGTAGTCAACGCCGGATTCCGAGGCTCTAAACCCGGTCAATGGAAGAAGCCATTCAAAAGAACCACTCCGGGTCCGTCCAATTTGGACCGAATACTCGACCGCTTATGCCAGATACATGGCACCCCCAAAAAACCAGCCAATCACACTAATAGAGATTGCTGGGTGTTCAAGCAGGCAGGCAAGTTAATTGCCGAAAACAACGGCAAGGGGCTAAATAGTGACGACGAGGAGGAGACCCGACCGCCAAACAATAGAGGACAGAAGGGGTTTCCCCCACAAGTGCGGACGGTGAACATGATTTACGCGACCCATATACCCAAGAGGGAGAGGAAGCGCGCACTAAGGGACTTCTACGCGATGGAGCCAGTCGCCCCGAAGTTCAATCCATGGTCCTCTTGTCCGATCACTTTCGATCGAAGAGACCATCCGACTAGCATACGCCATGGCGGATTCGCCGCATTGGTTTTAGACCCAATCGTCGATGGATTTCACCTCACGAGAGTGCTGATGGACGGCGGTAGTAGCCTGAACCTGCTTTATCAGGATACAGTGCGCAAAATGGGCATAGACCCCTCAAGGATTAAACCTACAAAGACAACCTTTAAAGGTGTCATACCAAGTGTGGAAGCCAACTGTACAGGCTCAGTAACACTGGAAGTGGTCTTCGGATCCCCGGACAATTTCCGGAGCGAGGAGTTAATCTTCGACATAGTCCCGTTTCGCAGCGGCTATCACGCTCTGCTCGGACGAACCGCGTTTGCAAAATTCAACGTGGTGCCGCATTATGCATACCTCAAGCTCAAGATGCCAGGCCGTCGTGGAGTCATCACGGTCAACGGGAATACGAAACGCTCCCTCCGAACGGAGGAACATACAGCGGCTCTCACGGCAGAAGTATAGAGCAGCCTCTTAAGGCAATTCTCGAGTCCGGCCGTTAAGCGGCCGGATACTGCAAAACACGCCCGAAGCAATACCAACCAAGACCACCTGGTGCGATCAGAGCACGCGTAGCAATGTGGCCCCGACCCCCGCCCGTGCATGATCGCAAGAATAACACTCCGCGTACATCATTACGCTTTGGAGATACCATGGGCGCAGGGGAAGGGGCACGATCGCAATGGACCCAGAGTGCGGTTCGACCACACCAGGGGCTCGCAAGTGTGCCCCCCCTTTTTTTATTTTATTTAAGTATTTTCCTTCTTTACACAGGACTCCGGTAACAAGAGGCCCTGTCCGGCGGCGAACCTGCCGAATTCGTGATGCAACAGTCAGGGACGAAAGAAGGCTGCGACAAACACTCAGGTGGTCTCAATTACAAGCATTAAATTCGATTATACACACCAAGTCCGCAGCTCACCCCTGGAGGGGGACATGTTTAATTAGTCCAAATCCCTTGCTTACCGCACTATTTGTATCAGTCCGCACTCATAGCAGACTTCCTTTAATAAATAATGCAGCACTTTTCGACTGCAATTACATTACCTTTTATATATATGTTCATTACATGACATCTCGCACCCGTATATTTTGGTACGGCCTAATACACCAGGGGCATATGTTCCCCACAATGTGGTGTGATAAGTCCGAACACTTTCATAAGTGCGGCACCCCGAACTTATAGCATTATATGAATCAGCTCCGAATCATGTCTTGGGTCAATAGTTGGGTTTGCCCGGCTCCCACGTTTTGGTGCCTTACGTTCCGTTCTGTCGGCTAAGGTGGCACTGGGAGAACCACTGCGATTGCGCCCCGGTTGAGCCGGGCGAGCGCCTCAGTGGAGAAAGCTAAAACTGACCGGCATGATAAGGCAAGAGACTGGTCGCTGTTCGAGAGGTTTCTTCGGGTCCTTAAAGACTCACGCCGCTTCGAGCGAAGTTCCGGACCATGTCCGACGAAGGCGTGGATAGCGCCCCGGATTCGGCCTTACGAATACCAGGGGCTTCACTGAAATTTAAAATTATAGAATTCTATGGCTAAGTGAGAGTGTTCAAGCATTATAAGTCCGGTCGCCTTGTTCGTCGTGTTGAGCGCCTCCCTAGATGGACCCAAAAATGGGAACAAGAGTGCTCAAGGTTATCCCGAACACCCCAGCACTCGTGGCTCGGGGGCTGAAGCCAACGACTTGCCATCTCTCAGACTTTATAAACGGCCGAACAGAAGGTAATATTTTAAATTAAAACAAGCGTTGCTCAAGGCGCATATGAACGCAGTTTTCAGCGCACAGGATAATACACAGCGAGTTTACTCAAAGATTACATTTCTGGGGCACTCATCCGCAATATCGCGGGCTCCCTTCAGGACAGTTTTATAATACATTTCAGGCGTGCGATACTCCTTGCCCGGTGGCGGTGGGTCCGTGAGAAGCTTCTCCGCATCCAACTTGCCCCAATGCACCTTTGTGCGGGCAAGGGCCCGACGAGCACCTTCAATACAGGCGGAGCGCTTGACGACCTCCACCCAGGGGCATGCATCCACCAGCCGCCGCACGAGGCCAAAGTAGCTCCCAGGCATGGCTTGTCCAGGCCACAGCCGGACTATAAGGCCCTTCATGGCCTCCTCAGCTACCTTGTGGAGTTCGACCAGCTGCTTCAGCTGGTCGCTTGGGGGCACCGGGTGTCCGGCCTCAGCGTGCTGAGACCAGAAGACTTTCTCCATCGAGCTCCCCTCCTCGCCACGATAGAATGCGGCGGCATCGGACGCACTACGCGGCAGATCTGCAAACGCCCCTGGAGAACTCCGAATGCGGGTAAGTGTCAGGTATTTTACATTAACATGCTTGCTTTGCATGAAAAATGCCTTACCCGCTGCTATCTTCTTCACATCTTCAACCTCTTGAAGGGCCTTACGGGCCTCGGCCTTGGTGGACTTGGCACTTTCGAGAGCCGAGGCAAGCTCGGACTCTCGAGTCTTGGAGTCACGCTCCAAACTCTCATGCTTCTCCATGAGAGCCTGGAGCTCTTGCCGCACTTCCGCCACCCGCACCTCTTGCTTCTCTCGCTCTTCCCGCTCCGCGGCCGCACTGCGTTCGGCCGCGGACACAGCCTCCTTCAGGGCTGCCACCTCGTTCGTGGCCCCTGCAATACCCATATTATCCTTGTTAATTTTATTGCAACCAAAATCCTTTTCTGTAAGGTAACTATTCAAAGGGGTGTGACTCACCTTCTTTGTCCTCGAGCTGCTTCTTGGCATGGCCGAGCTCTTGCTCGGACCGCTCGAGATCCTTCTTCAACACATCGACCTCCGCCGATAGTGAGGCAGAGGTCAGCAGAGCAGCCTGCAAACCCATATTGACATATTTTAAGCAACCCTGCGTATATCTTGTTAGATCCTCAGTCCGGCTTTTCTTTCCGAACACCGAACTGAGCATCAGGGGCTACTATCTATGCGGTATTACATTACATAATTTTAACTTCTTACCTCAAAGCCTGTTAGACGGCTGCTGCAGGCTTCGGTCAGCCCGGTTTTGGCAAGCTGAATCTTTTGAATCACCGCACTCATGATAGTGCGGTGTTCTTCCTCGATGGAAGCGCCTTTAAGTGCCTCCAACAAGTTATCCGGCGCCTTCGGCTGGACGGAGGTCGCCGGTGTCACGGTCTTGCCCTTCTTTCGAAGGGGCCGCCCGCCGGACTCTGGAACCACTGCGGTTTCCGATGTAGAGTCCGGCACAAAGTCCGGGAGGCAGCCTGACGGCGCCTCCGGAGCCTCCTCCTGATGGGTCCTTCTCTGGGATCCCACCTCGGCGTCCTCGTTGGCGCGGGGGTTAGAGGCGGTCGGAAGTGAATCCACATCCGACGGGGCCAACGACCCGCTCGATGAAGCGGGGAGATCATCATCGGCCGGGCTACGGACAGAACGCGGCATTAGAAGGACACTACGCGACACGAAAGAAATTGCACATCAAGGATCCGGATACTTACGATCTTGCCGGACGCCTGGCCCTTGGAGGCCACTCATCCTCGCCAACGGTAGTGTTGGCGAAACTGTCCGGGGGGATAGTCCTCCCCCTCTTGGACCCTTCGGTCTCCCCTATTGGGGAAGCCTTCCTCTTCTTCTCTCCCTCCTCCGGGAGAGAGCCCTCCTCCTCCTCGTCTTCGGGGGAGGAGTCCGCCTCGTCGTCGGACGCTTGATTGTGGGAACTCTTTCGAGTCCCCGCGGCCACCTTCTTGGCCTTCTTCTTCGGCACCACGTGCGGTGCCGGAACCAGCAGCCCTGCTAAACGGGCGTTCTCTGGGTCTTCTGGCATGGGAGCCGGGCTGATGAGCTGCTTGGCCTTCTCCATCCATTCCTGTCAAAGGAAAAGAGAGATTGAAACCCTCTTAGAATCGGTTTAATTACCACAAGTGTCCCGTAATGGGGTTGAATCACTTACCTCGTCAGCTGGATGCTGCGAGCGAAATCCGCGATCTTCCGTTGCGGATACGGGGGCTTCGGCGCCCTTAAACAGCACCCTCCAGGCGCCTTCGTATGTCGTATCGAAGAGCCCGCTCAGCGCCTGGTGCTGTTCCGGATTGAACTCCCACAGATTGAATGCCCGTTCTTGGCATGGGAGAATCCGGCGGATGAGCATGACTTGGACCACGTCGACGAGCCTGAGCTTCTTGCTCACCAGCTTCTGGATGCAGGCTCGGAGTCCCGTCACCTCCTTCGGATTGCCCCACTGCAAGCCCTTCTCTTTCCAGGAGGTGAGCTGCATGGGGACGCCAGATCTAAACTCGAGGGTCGCTGCCCATGTGGGCTTGCGAGGCTCGGTGATGTAGAACCACCCCGATTGCCACCCCTTGACGGAGTCCACGAAGGCCCTTTCGAGCCAAAGGACATTGGGCAACTTGCCCAACATGGCGCCTCCGCATTCCGCTTGCGTACCCTTCACAACCTTCGGCTTGACGTTGAAGGTCTTGAGCCACAGTCCGAAGTGGGGCCGGATGCAGAGGAAGGCCTCGCACACGATGATAAACGCCGAGATGTTGAGGATGAAGTTCGGCGCCAGATCGTGGAAATCCAGGCCGTAGTAAAACATGATCCCTCGGATGAATGGGTGCAGTGGAAAGCCCAGTCCACGGAGGAAGTGGGGAAGGAAGACGACCCTCTCATGGGGCCCAGGGGTAGGGATGAGCTGCCCCTCGTCGGGCAGCCGATGCGCGATATCGCCGGAAAGATATCCGGCGCTGCGTAGTTTGGTGATGTGCTCCTCCTTAACGGTGGAGGCCAACCATTTGCCTCCCGCTCCGGACATATTTGGAGAAGGTCGGGGCGAGATGCGCGAGCTTTGGCATTGGAGCTTGAGTACGTGGAGATGGATAAGCAAAGGAGGAAGAAGGCGTAGGTGAGAAGGTAAATCCTTATCCCTTATATATAGGCGGAGGAAAACTATGCGTCCCCACCGGCCTGATAAAACTCGCTTATCTCCCAAGCGCCACCATCAATGGCGCGGTTGGGTTACCCACGTCCATATTGATGAGAATCCCGGAATAAGGGGAACACGATCTCTGCTTCGACAAGACGTGCCAAGGAAACCGCTTCGCTAAACGTGCTGAGGTGGTATAGTAAAAAACAATTCAAACAAAGGCTTGGTAGCGGTGTGATGTCATGCCGCATAATACGTCAGTAGATTGGACTGGTGTACATTTTATTCTCTCTACGGTGGAATGTGGAATTTATTTTGCAGAGCCGGACACTATCCTGGTGTTCATGATCTTCTCTGGATTATTCAAGGGAGGAACCCGCCTTGCAATGCCGAACATTATGCGCGCCGGGCTTATCGTCATTGAAGCCTGGTTCAGGGGCTACTGAGGGAGTCCTGGACTAGGGGGTGTCCAGACAGCCGGACTATCATCGTCCGCCGGACTCCAAGACTACGAAGATACAAGATTGAAGACTCCGTCCCGTGTCCGGATGGGACTTTCCTTGGCGTGGAAGGCAAGCTTGGCGATACGGATATGTAGATCTCCTACCATTGTAACCGACTCTGTGTAACCCTAGCCTCCTCCGGTGTCTATATAAACCGGAGGGCTTTAGTCCGTAGGACAACATACATTACAACAATCATACCATAGGCTAGCTTTAGGGTTTAGCCTCCTTGATCTCGTGGTAGATCCACTCTTGTACTACCCATATCATCAATATTAATCAAGCAGGACATAGGGTTTTACCTCCATCGAGAGGGCCCGAACCTGGGTAAAACATCGTGTCCCTCGTCTCCTGTTACCATCCGCCTAGGCGCACAGTTCGGGACCCCCTACCCGAGATCCGCCGGTTTTGACACCGACACATGTCATATTCACAGGTATAATGTGTTAACTAAGCAGATGCAGTTTACCCTAATTAGAAGCATTACAAGGTAGACACCATATGCAACATGCAACCACGTATCACATTGCCAAGTAAGAGCAAACACCTGCAATGGTGGTGTGGGGGAATTGCAGTCATCAACTAGAGAGCTACGTTGACTATGTTCATTTAGCCTTGCTGTTTCTTGAGAATCTTGTGGGGAGGATGACACTGCACTCTTTAAACGAGTAGGGCGTCTCACAGTAACCCACTAGGGTGATTGTCTCATCATAAGTGATTGATGAGGGATGCAAAAGAGCATTAGTTTGATGTACGAACATGGTTAATAGACATATGTAGTATGTATCAAAAATAGGAAGGCATGTCGTTATCAAAGGTATAATGTGTAAAGTAAGCAGATGTAATTTAACCAAATTGGAAGCAATACAAGCTAGACACCATATGCAACATGCAACCACATTTGACAGCGCAAAGTTAAAGCAAAGCACCTGGGATGGTTGTGTGTGGCTATTGAGATCATCAACTGCAGAGCTACGTTTACTGTCTCCAACTGCTGACACTGCACCCTTTAGAGCGCTGGAACGCTTAGTGCTTATCTTCGAATTACACTGGAGCGACTTCTGTCTTTTCTTTTCTGCATTCATCAACACTACGTCAGAGTCTGAAATACCCATGCATAAAAAAACAATAGTGTGAGTATGGGTGAAGTGTGTGCACAATTAGTACATTGTAAAGGTAGCAGATAGCATGTCGGTGAGAAATAAATGACGGGAGACATATGATAGCTCTACAACATGCATGGCACACTAAATTACTACATGATTCTATGAAAATAACAGTTGACTGAAAAAAATAGGCCAGTCCATTTTTTCTGCATCGTGTGATGTACAAAGAACGGGTAGATCACCTTCATCTACCTCCAGCCAGTCAGTGTTGACAATATTCCCCGAAACGCCAGCGACCAACGGCCCAGTCCCCTTCCTGCGCCCTGCCCTCAACCTCACCACACCGCGGTGCTTGGCACCGCCCCCCGACCATCCATTCAAGCCACGCCGACCTATAGATCGGGCGCAAGCAGCTCCTGCGCCCCACACCCCTATGATAGACACCGATGCACCGCTTCCCCGGTGAACATGCGGACTAGGTGCTCCGCGCGCCTAAGCGGGTGCTGCTTCTTTTAATTGTGGTTCGACTGACCCTGAAATGAAATCCAGGCGGGCTACTAACCTCTAGCAAAGGTGAAATAGTAAAGGGAGGAAACCTTGTGCATTTAGTATCACGAAGAAGATGCAGTAAGAAGCGCTCAACTAGTTACTTTCGTGGGATGAATATGGTGTGAGCAGAGACATAAGATTTGCACGAATAAGGGAAGAGGAGTACCTCTTTCTGCTGGTAGTGTTGTGTCCTCCTTTTGTTTTTCCAACGATCTTCTTGTGGTTCGCTGGAAACGAGAAGTTGTGGAGGATGGTGGAGCCTTGGACGAACCATGGCCAAGTTGTAGAGTGTGGTGCGATGGTCGTCTATCGGCGATAGGGAACCAGATCCGAGGCGGTGAACAACGGCGTAGCGGGAACAACTCCGGTGTGGTGGACGGTTGCGATAGTGGAGCGGCAGCAGTGAGGCGCAGGACGACGTGGTCAGAGTGGTTCCGGTACAGCGCACGTCGGCGTCGGTGTCGTGGAGGCAGCTCTGCCTTTGCTTCAGCTCCTAAGTCCTTGAGGTCATTGCGGTTGCGGTTGCGTTGGACGACGACGTTGGGGTACCGGCTCCGGCGTGATGGAGGAGGGCGGCGGTGGATTGGGCGCTATGGGGTGGAGGACAGAGGAGGCTGGGGTTTCGCGGCTGGTGGAGAGGGTGTTTTGGCGCCCACGGAGTATGAATGGGGAAACGGAGGGAGGCGGGGAACTAAGAGGGAACAATGTTTTGGTTTGGGACGCGCTTGTTTGAAATTTGGGGAAAGTTACAAACTTTGCCCCCATCTAAAATTTCGGACATATTGCGGGTTGGGGGTAGGATAGTAATCTCAGGTGTCCCAAATGTGGGCGGGATAGATTTCGGCCGAGCGCATGGGTGTTTAGGCGCCCATGGCGTACGAATGCTTCTCGGAGGCAGTTGAGACTGGCGTCTTGGTGAAGTTACAAACCTACCCCGGTTTAGACCTTTGGACATCGGGCCGATAGGCTACACGGGCCAGAGTCAGGACAGTAATTTCCTAACACCAAACATTAGTCTCACGCGGTTTTGGGTGACTAGAGGCCTATTTCGCGCTTCGTTCAATATTTGGGAGTAGAAGCATTAACGTTTTCGGTTCTCTTGAATTGAACTTTCGGGATTTGTCAAACTTCACAAATCTTTACTCTTGAAAATCCCAAAGCTACGATTATTTTGGAATGGAGGGGGTACATTTGAATATACATTGTACACGAGTATATATTAAAAAATATGCAACTTACCTCCGTTCATGCATGGTTCCAGATATAATCTCTTCGGTTGCAAAAAAAAGTTAGACATCCGTATGAATATATATATATATATATATATATATATATATATATATATATATATATATATATATCATGTTCAAATGCACAACAAAGATTGATGCCCCCTTTTACATCTGATTTACAAATGCCATTATCTCGGGTTCAAATAGATGAATGCACTTCCTATGAATTCGAATCTTCAAAACCCCCTTTATGTTGAATTTGACATGTATTCTATTTCATAGCTAGCAATTCGGAATGTATCCATGCAAGTGACAAATGTATAAAGTGCTTCACACTAACAACATGGAGTGCACTAATTAATGTTTATATATGAATTGCAAAAGCATCCATTGCATGTATTTCAAACCGCTCTCACTCTATGGATCGATAATATGAAATAAACATATGCACATGCTAGAATTCAATAGAGTATGGGTGTCTGATAGACCGATTTTCGTCCATACGCGATTTGCAAAATTCATGATCTCATCCAAAAATAATAATGCCATTTGTATTTTAATTTAATGCGTAGAACCGCCTTTTACACGTAGATGCACTATGCCTCGGCCCATTCTCACAAACGCGCTATATATCTCTCTATCTAACACATAAGTGCACACACTTTATATGCATCGGCATTTCTCTTTCACACATGCTCACAATCTCTCTCGGGGTGTCGGGGTATCTCATGCACATGCTCTCTCTGTATCTCTCTCTCTCTTTCTGACTACTATGTACCACTCTTTTCACTAATCTCAGTTGGAAAACACTATTTCTCTCACATGCATATATACACACGCACGGTCTCTACTAGCCCTCTATACACACATATATGTGCCTACGTGTCTCCCGCAACACACATTATCTTTAGGCCTCTCTCACACACATTGCCCCCCCCCCCCCGGACACACCTCTCTCTTAGTAGTTGGCAGATATGATTCCATCATATCATTCGGTAGGATATCCCTGTCTGCTAGGCTGGATGGTAATACGACGCAAAGTTTTACCCTAGTTCAGACCCTTGCAGTTGAGGAAAAAGCCTACTCCTGGTACTGTATATTAGTGATAGGGGTGTGTACAAAGTACACGTGAATACCAGGCATTGTGCGTGTGTGTATACTATCGACGAACTAGCCCCCAAGCTTCTATAACATACTGGGGGCCTAGGGTTACAAATCATATATAGTCGGCTTATCACTAGTGGGGATAGAGTCCTCCGCGACTCTGGTAGCTTCGTGTTGTACGCTGAGTCCTCCACATGGGTCTTTTTATAACGCGTCTCGGTCCAACCTATATGTGGCGCAGGATGGAACCGACCCATGAGTCCTCATGTTGACCCACCACAACTAGAAATGATGTGCCCACCATACCACACACGCAATCGTCCACTAAGAAAATAAGCATATACAATAGTACAATGTTATACATGAAAGTTAATTGCATGGTGCATCCAAAAATATGTGTTCTGCATTGTGAATGTTTATATATTCTCCTAAAATATTAGTCACGGGAAAGAGAAACAAAGGGCATAACTCTCCTTGTCTCCACCGGACACCCCCTCTTTCTACACCACTTTCACGTACGCACACAAACTATCTCTCGGCCCTCTAAAAGTATGCATGCCCATGACACATTCACGCGTGACAGTCACTGTATTTCAAGCTAAAGCACTATACGGTCACTGGACTTCAGAATATGCTCATTAGGATCATCGTATAGATTCTCGTGGTGATCATACTGTATCTAGCTCATGATATGCTCCGTATTTTCTTGATGACACTAACGGACTTTGCATTTGATGCGTGCTCCGTATTTTGTTAATGGCACTTACGATCATTGTATTTGAAGTGAAAGCATGATATGGTCACTGGACTTCAGAATAAGCTCATCACTGTCACCACATACATTTTGTCATGCTAACCTACATGTGGTTGGATGGTTAGGACAGTGGTTTCTCGAGCCCACCAGGATTAAAGTCCCGGTGCTCGCATTTATCCTGTGTTAATTTCAGTATTTTCCGGTGATGTGCGTTCAGTGGGCGGAGACGTTCAACTCGACTACGAGGCACCTATGGTGACTTCGTAAAATCTAAAGATCGTATGCTGGCTCACTCTCTCGAAGGTGCTCATAGGGTTAGGGTCTGCGTTACTGCGCTTATAGCGGTGAGTTCTTGTGCATATATATGAGCCCTTGCGTCTGTACTGTGTTAAAAAAATACATGTCATGATTATACGGTCATTGGGTCACCCATACAACTCCGTATTTTGTTGATGACACAATCAATTGACCAGTCAAACATTCCACGTGGCGCAACTAGTGTTGCACCATCAGGCCGCGTAACCGTGGGGCCCACTTGTCAGCCCGTATATGAAAGAAAGAAATGGTAGTTTCAGCCTGTACTGTGTTAATAAAATACATTTTAGGGTGATCATACGGTCACTGGCTCACCATACAGATCCGTAATTTGTTGATGACACGATCAATTGACCAGTCAAATGGTCCACATTCAACAGCGCACATTACCATAGGGCCCACCCGTCAGCGCGTATATGAAGGACATAAATGGTAGTAAATTAGTGGTCGGTGGGTATTCAAAGTCGCGAGACCTCTGGTTGGAAGTCGCCGGCGGTGGGTGGCATTGATTGGGCGGTGGGGTGGGGATTGTCGGTGTCAAAATCGGTGGATCTCGGGTAGGGTGTCCCGAACTGTGCATCTATGGCTAATGGTAACAGGAGGCGGGGGACATGATGTTTACCCAGGTTCGGGCCCTCTCGATGGAGGTAATACCCTACTTCCTGCTTGATTGATCTTGCTGATATGAGTATTACAAGAGTTGATCTACCACGAGATCGTAGAGGTTAACCCTAGAAGCTAGCCTATGATTATGATTGTTATTGTCCTATGGACTAAACCCTCCAGTTTATATAGACACTGGAGGGGGCTAGGGTTACACAGAGTCGGTTACAGAGAAGGAAATCTACATATCCGAATTGCCAAGCTTGCCTTCCACGCAAAGGAGAGTCCCACCCAGACACGGGACGAAGTCTTCAATCTTGTATCTTCATAGTCCAACAGTCTGGCATAAGCATATAGTCCGGCTGTCCGAGGACCCCCTAATCTAGGACTCCCTCAGTAGCCCCTGAACTAGGCTTCAATGACGATGAGTCCGGCGCGCAAATTGTCTTCGGCATTGCAAGGTGGGTTCCTTCTCCGAGTACTCCAAAGAAGAACTCAAACACAAGGATCGTGTCCGGCTCTGCAAAATAAATTCCACATACCACCGTAGAGAGCAAAATATTCCACAATTCTAATCTGCTGAAAACTTTTACCCAGCATGACATCACGTCACGGCCCGGTCATTATACGAACTGTTTTCCTCAACCTGCTACTGCACATATTGCGAGGCAGTTTTATTGGCACGTCTTGTCAAAGCAGAGATCGTGTCCCCTTATCATGGGATTCTCATCAATACGGGTGTGGGTAACCCAACCGCGCCATCAACACGGTGCTTGGGGAATAAGCGAGTTTACGGGGCAAGTGGGGAGGCGCATAGTTTCTACCGCCTTTATAAAGGGATAAGGATTCCCCCCCTTTCACCCATGCCTTCTTCTTCCTCTGCTCATCCATTCTCTCTCGCTCGAGCTCCAGCGCCCAAGCTTTCACCTTCTCCGCAAAGTCATTCCGAACATGTCCGGAGCGGGAGGCAAGTGGATGGCCTCCTCCATCACGGAGGAGGACATCACGAAGCTTTGGGAGGCCGGATACCTGTCCGCGAACATCGCGCACCGGCTTCCAGCCGAAGGGAAGATCATCCGCACCCCAAAACCCCAGGAGAGGGTAGTGTTCCTCTCTCACTTCGTCCGCAGACTGGGATTCCCCCTCCACCCATTCGTCCGCGGACTTATGTTTTACTATGGGCTGGACTTTCATGATCTGGCCCCCAACTTCATGAAGGAAATATGCCCTAGAGGCAATAATAAAGTTATTATTTATTTCCTCATATCATGATAAATGTTTATTATTCATGCTAGAATTGTATTACCCGGAAACATGATACATGTGTGAATACATAGACAAACATAATGTCACTAGTATGCCTCTACTTGACTAGCTCATTAATCAAAGATGGTTATGTTTCCTAACCATAGACATGTGTTGTCATTTGATTAACGGGATCACATCATTAGGAGAATGATGTGATTGACTTGACCCATTCCGTTAGCCTAGCACTTGATCGTTTAGTATGTTGCTATTGCTTTCTTCATGACTTATACAAAGTTTCTACAACTATGAGATTATGCAACTCCCGTTTACCGGAGGAACACTTTGTGTGCTACCAAACGTCACAACGTAACTGGGTGATTATAAAGGTGCTCTACAGGTGTCTCCGAAGGTACATGTTGGGTTGGCGTATTTCGAGATTAGGTTTTGTCACTCCGATTGTCGGAGAGGTATCTCTGGGCCCTCTCGGTAATACACATCACTTAAGCCTTGCAAGCATTTGTAACTAATGAGTTAGTTAAAGGATGATGTATTACGGAACGAGTAAAGAGACTTGACGGTAACGAGATTGAACTAGGTATTGGATACCGATGATTGAATCTTGGGCAAGTAACATACCGATGGCAAAGGGAACAACGTATGTTGTTATGCGGTTTGACCGATAAAGATCTTCGCAGAATATGTAGGAGCCAATATGAACATCTAGGTTCCACTATTTGTTATTGACCGGAAACAGTTCTAGGTCATGTCTACATAGTTCTCGAACCCGTAGGGT
The DNA here is from genome assembly GCA_963921465.1 of Triticum timopheevii. Taxonomy (NCBI): domain Eukaryota; kingdom Viridiplantae; phylum Streptophyta; class Magnoliopsida; order Poales; family Poaceae; genus Triticum; species Triticum timopheevii. The sequence goes on from OY997264.1 coordinate 357,217,328, forward strand.
CCGCACGCTTAACGTTACGATGACAGTTTTATTATGAGTTTATAAGTTTTGATGTACCGTAGGTTGTTCGGAGTCTCGGATGTGATCACGGACATGACGAGGAGTCTCGAAATGGTTGAGACATAAAGATCGATATATTGGACGACTATATTCGGACACCGGAAGTGTTTCTGGTGATTTCGGGGAAAACTGGAGTGCCGGAGGGTTACCGGAACCCCCCCGGGAGAAGTAATGGGCCTTATGGGCTTTAGTGGAGAGAGAGAGGGGCAGCCAGGATGGGCCGCGCGCCCCCTCCCCCTCTGGTCCGAGTTGGACTAGGAGAGGGGGGGCGGCGCCCCCCTCTTTCCCTCTCCCTCTCCTCCTTCCTTTCCCCTCGTAGTAGGAGTAGGAAAGAGGGAGTCCTACTCCTACTAGCAGGAGGATTCCTCCTCCCTGGCGCGCCCCCAAGGGCAGGCTGGCCTCCCCCCTTGCTCCTTTATATACGGGGGCAGGGGGCACCCTAGAACACACAAGTTGATCTTTGTGATCGTTCCTTAGCCGTGTGTGGTGCCCCCCTCCACCATATTCCACCTCGGTCATATAGTCGCGGAGTTTAGGCGAAGCCCTGCGTCGGTAGAACATCATCATCGTCACCATGCCGTCATGCTGACGGAACTCATCCCCGACACCCTGCTGGATCGGAGTCCAGGGATCATCATCGAGTTGAACGTGTGCAGAACACGGAGGTGTCGTACGTTCGGTGCTTGGATCGGTCGGATCGTGAAGACATACGACTACATCAACCGCGTTGTCATAACGCTTCCGCTTACGGTCTACGAGGGTACATGGACATCACTCTCCCCTCTCGTTGCTATGCATCACCATGATCTTGCGTGTGCGTAGGAATTTTTTTGAAATTACTACGTTCCCCAACACTTCATCCTCAACATCTCAGCGTTCATCGTCGTGTGCAAGGCCTTCCTCCGCATCACGCCCCACTCTAGCCTATGGTTGAAGACCTTGAACGTGAAGCCAAAGGTGGTGGGTGGCCAGCAAGAGGAGTGCCGGGGCGCCATGGTGGGCAAGATGCCCAATGTCACCTGGCCCAAGGGCTCTTTTGTGGAGATCGTGAAGGGGTGGCAATCGGGGTGGTTCTACATCACCGAGCCGCGCAACACCAACTGGGTGGCGGCCCCCAAATTTCGATTCGGCATCCCCATGCGGCTCACCTCCTGGAAAGAGAAGGGCTTAGCCTGGGGCTCAACGGTGGAGCTGGCCGGACTTCAGACCTGCGTCTAGAATATGATAAGCAAGAAGATTAAGCTCGTCAACGTAGTCCAGGTCATGCAGCTCCACCGGATCCTTCCGTGCCAGAGGCAGGTTTGCAATCTGTGGGAGTTCGACCCGGCCGAACACCAGACGCTGCGAGAGCTCTTCGACATGACACACGAAGACATCTGGAAGGTGTTGTTCAAGGCCACCGAGGTACCACCGCCCATTATCGAAGATCGCGGACTCAGCGCAAAGCGCCCAGCCAATCTGGTAAGTTTTTTATATTTTGCAAGATGTGCCCTTTACCAGCACATTCGCGGGAGGAATATAAGATTCCATGCCGATTTAACAGGACTGGGTAGCGATAGCGGAGCGGATTGACTGTCTGGCTTCGCTACCTAAAGATCCAGAATCGTCTCTTCTAACGAAGATGTTGTTTCCGACGCCCTATGAGGTGCCGGAGAAGAAGGCCAAGCAGAAGACCACGGGGACCAGAGAAGGTCTCCGCCGCAAGGTTACGTCAGACGTGACGTCCGACGACGTCGAGATGCCCTCCTCCTCCCAAGACGAGGAGGAGGAAGAGGAAATCCCCCCCCCCCACCGGGGGGAGGAAGAAGAGGAAGGCCGGCCCGCAAGGGAAGGCCGAGGTTTCCAAGAGGGGGAAAACCCTCATCTCGGACCATTCCGCCACCTACAGCGCCGAGGAGTGGGAGCCCAGGGACAAGCCCCTGGCTAAATCGTAAGTATCCGGACACAATAGCATTTCTGGTACGTTTGTTTTACTGCTTCTTACCATGCCAGACGCGTACTTGCAGTTCGGCCAAATCCAGCATCGATGTATCCTCCTCTTAGGAGGGATCTCTAGGCCCGTCGGAGATGAACATTGATTCACTCTTGATAGCCTCCTCCCCCAGGACCGCGGACGACACCAAGGTGTTGTCTCAAAGGATACCGGGCGAAGGGGAGACAGTTCCGGAGACACCCCTAGGTGAAATCCCAGTCGCCGGGCACATGGGGGGGAAGACCCCCATGGACTCCAATAATGGGGGCCGCCGCAAGCTTGGCCCCCAGCCGAACACGGTTCCAGAAACCCAAGTGGTACCGGATTCAGGCTGATAGCCTCTCTCTAAGGGGGGCGAGCCGCCTGTACCGATGACCTATGTCCATCCAGAGGCATCGGATAACTTGTTGGAAGCGCTTCACGGTGCTTCCATTGATGAAGAACACCGTACTCTTATGAGTACGGTGATTGAGAAGGTCCGTTCCGCCAAAAGTGGATTGACAGAAGCCTGTGCTAGCCTCCTAATAGGCTTTGAGGTAAGTAATAAAATTGTAAGAGAATATCACAGTATAGATAATAGACCCTGATGCTCTGTTTGGTGTCGGAAAGAAAAGCCGAACAGAGGATCAAATAACATTTTCAGGAGTCTAACAGAAGATGTCTATGTGAATAAGCAGGCGTCGCTGCTGGCCGCTGCCGCTCGTACTGCAGAGGTCTCTGGACTGAAGCGGGACCTGGAGTGGACCGAGGGAGAGCTCGGCCTCATGAAGAGGCGGCTCGAGGAAAATCAAGGTACATAATACCCTGTCTATATATTTATAAAGGAAAAATGGTTTCTGCTAATGGAAGCGCCATGAACTTTACTAGGGGCCACGACCGAAGTGGCGGCCCTTAAGAAGGCGTTGACCGAGGCCAAAGATAGAGCGGCCAAGGAGCGCACTGAGGGCGAGAAGCAAGAGGCCCGGGTCAACAAGGTCCAGCAAGAGCTCCAGGATTTTGTCCAAAAATACGAGTCCTTGGAGTGTGACTCTAAGACTCAAGAGTCCGAGCTTGCTAAGGCCCTCCAGAGCACGCCAGATGCCAAAGCCGAAGCCCAAACGGCCCTCCAGGAGATTCAGGCGGCCAAGAAGATTGCGGTGGGTAAGGCATTCATTATGCAAAGCAAGCATGTGAAGGAGACTTTCCTTTTACTTACCCGAATTTGAGCTCTCCAGGAGCGTTCGCAGATCTACCGCGCAGCATATCTGATGCCGCAGAGTTCTACCCAGCCAAAAGAAGGGAGCTCAACGGAGAAGTTGTTCTAGTCTCAGTATATTGGGATCAAACATCCGTTGCCCTTGAGCGACCAGCTGAAGCAACTAGTCGAACTGCACAAGGCGGCCGAACTGGCCATGAAGGACCTCATAGTCCGGCTATGGCCTGCCGAGCCTCTACCCAACAGCTACTTTTGCCTCGTAAAGCGGCCTGTGAGTGCCTGCCTGCGGTTTGAAGTCATAAAGCAGCCAGTTTGCATTGAAGGTGCGTGAATGGCCTTCGCCCGCGCAAAAGTGCACTGGGCGAAGATGGATGCCGAGAAGCTGATGACGGAGGGGCCATTGATGACCCACAAGTATAGGGGATCTATCGTAGTCCTTTTGATAAGTAAGAGTGTCGAACCCAACAAGGAGCAGAAGGAAATGACAAGCGGTATTCGGTAAGGTTTTCTCTGCAAGCACTGAAATTGTAGGTAACAGATAGTTTTGTGATAAGATAAATTGTAACGAGTAACAAGCAATGAAAGTAAAAAACTGCAGCAAGGTGGCCCAGTCCTTTTTGTAGCAAAGGACAAGCCTGGACAATTTCTTATAATGATAAAAGAGATCCCGAGGACACATGGGAATTATCGTCAAGCTAGTTTTCATCACGCTCATATGATTCGCGTTCGGTACTTTGACAATTTGATATGTGGGTGGACCGGTGCTTGGGTACTGCCCTTACTTGGACAAGCATCCCACTTATGATTACTACAAAAGAAGTATTAAGGTAAACCTAACCACATCATTAAACATATGGATCCAAATCAGCCCCTTACAAAGCAACGCATAAACTAGGGTTTAAGCTTATGTCACTCTAGCAACCCATCATCTACTTATTACTTCCCAATGCCTTCCTCTAGGCCCAAATAATGGTGAAGTGTCATGTAGTCGACGTTCACATAACACCACTAGAGGAAAGACAACATACATCTCATCAAAATATCGAACGAATACCAAATTCACATGACTACTAATAGCAAGACTTCACCCATGTCTCAGGAACAAACGTAACTACTCACAAAGCATATTCATGTTCATAATCAGAGGAGTATTAATATGCATTAAGGATCTGAACATATGATCTTCCACCAAGTAAACCAACTAGCATCAACTACAAGGAGTAATCAACACTACTAGCAACCCACAGGTACCAATTTGTGGTTTTGATGCAAGATTGGATACAAGAGATGAACTACGGTTTTGAGAGGAGATGGTGCTGGTGAAGATGTTGATGGAGATTGACCCACTCCCGATTAGAGGATTGTTGGTGATGACGATGGTGATGACGATGGTGATGAATCCCCCCCCCCCCGGAGGGAAGTTTCCCCGTCAGAATAGCTCCGCCGGAGCCCTAGATTGGTTCCGCCAAGGTTCCGCCTCGTGGCGGCGGAGTTTCGTCTCGTAAGCTTGCCTCTGAATTTTTCTAGGGTAAAAGCCTTCATATAGCAGAAGATGGGCACCGGAGGGCCACCAGGGGGCCTAGGAGAACGGGGGCGTGCCCAGTAGGGGTGGGCGCGCCCCCCACCCTCCTGGCCAAAGTGTGGGCCCCCTCTTCTGTTTTCTTCGCTCAGTAATTCTTATTAATTCCAAAACTAACTTTCGTGGAGTTTCAGGATTTTTGGAGCTATGCAGAATAGCTTTCCAATATTTGCTCCTTTTCCAGCCAGAATTCCAGCTGCCAGCATCCCCCTCTTCATGGTAAACCTTGTAAAATAAGAGAGAATAGCCATAAGTATTCAGATATAATGTGTAATAACAGCCCATAATGCAATAAATATTGATATAAAAGCATGATGCAAAATGGACGTATCAACTCCCCCAAGCTTAGACCTCGCTTGTCCTCAAGCGGAAGCCGAAATCGAAAAATATGACCACATGTTTAGAGATAGAGGTGTCGATAAAAATAAAATACGGACATGAGAGCATCATGATAATTCTTATAACAACAACATAAATAGATTTTATCATATGATTTCTTATGCTCGAGTAACAATCAATTCACAATGTCAAGTATGGTTCAGAAACTTCATTGGGAACTAACAAACTATAATCTCAGTCATTGAAGCAATTGCAATTTATCATAACATCAGAAAGAGTCAAGAATAGAGCTTTTCAACAAGTCCACATACTCAACTATCATATAGTCTTCTACAATTGCTAACACTCACGCAGCACTTGTGGTTATGGAGTTTCAACCGGACACTGAGAAAGATAGGGGCTTATTGTGTTGCCTCCCAATGTATTCACCTTTGGGTTATGTCAACAATAATAATTCATGCTAACTTACATCCAATTGTATATATATATATATATATATATATATATATATATATATATATATATATATATATATATCAAGATCTTTCAAACACGAGGAGCTTGCCAAAGGATAAAATGAAAAAGGGAAAGGTGAAGATCACCTTGACTCAAGCATAATGTAAAAAACATAAAGTAAAAGATAGGCCCTTCGCAGAGGGAAGCATAGGTTGTCATGTGCTTTTAGGGTTGGATGCACAAAATCTTAATGCAAAAGAACGTCACTTTATATTGCCACTTGTATATGGACCTTTATTATGCAATCTGTCGCTTTTATTGCTTCCATAGCAAGATCATATAAAGCTTATTTTCTCTTAACTAATAAGTCATACATATTTAGAGAGCAATTTTTATTACTTGCAACATGACAACTTACTTGAAGGATCTTACTCAATCCATAGGTAGGTATGGTGGACTCTCATGTTAAAAACTGGGTTTAAGGATATTTGGAAGCACAAGTAGTATCTCTACTTGGTGCAAGGAATTTGGCTAGCATGAGGGGGAAAGGCAAGCTCAACATGTTGGGAAGATCAATGACAATATACGTTAACTGAGATGTGAGAAAACATAAACCATTACATTGTCTTCCTTGTCCAACATCAACTCTTTTAGCATGTCATACTTAATGAGTGCTCACAATCATAAAAGATGTCCAAGATAGTATATTTGTATGCGAAAACCTCTCTTTCCTTATCACTTCCTAATAATTGCAACGATGACCAAAACTACGTTTGTCAACTCTCAACAACCTTTATGCCTCATACTTCTATGTGTGAAGTCATTACTATCCATAAGATCAATATGAACTCTGTTATTCTTTTTATTTTTCTACTTTCTTAAGATCATGGCAAGATAGCAAAGCCCTTTGTAGGATCGAAAGTATGTCTAGAGGGGGGTGATTAGACTACTTGACCAAATAAAAACTTATCCTTTTCCCAATTTTAGTCTTTGGCAGATTTTAGCTAACTTAGCACAATTCAAGCAATCTCAACACAATTCAAGCAAGCATGCAAAGAGTATATGGGCAGCGGAAAGTAAAGCATGCAACTTGCAAGATTGTAAAGGGAAGGGTTTGGAGAATTCAAACGCAATTGGAGACACGGATGTTTTTGTCGTGGTTCTGATAGGTGGTGCTATCGTACATCCACATTGATGGAGACTTGAACCCACGAAGGGTAACGGTTGTGTGAGTCCACGGAGGGCTCCACCCACGAAGGGTCCACGAAGAAGCAACCTTGTCTATCCCACCATGGCCGTCGCCCACGAAGAACTTGCCTCACTAGCGGTAGATCTTCACGAAGTAGGCGATCTCCTTGCCTTTACAAACTCCTTGGTTCAACTCCATAATCTTGTTGGAGGCTCCCAAGTGACACCTAGCCAATCTAGGAGACACCACTCTCCAACAAGTAACAAATAGTGTGTTGATGATGAACTCCTCGCTCTTGTGCTTCAAATGATAGTCTCCCCAACACTCAACTCTCTCTCTCAGAGGATTTGGATTTGGTGGAAAGAAGATTTGAGTGGAAAGCAACTTGGGGAAGGATAGAGATCAAGATTCATATGGTAGGAATGGAATATCTTGGCCTCAACACAAGTGTATGTGGTTCTCTCTCAGAAAATGCAAGTTGGAAGTGTAGGTTCGTTCTGATTGCTCTCTCAACGAATGAAGAGGAGGTGGAGGGGTATATATAGCCTCCACACAAAATCTAACCGTTACACACAACTTGCCAATCTCGGTGGGACCAAATTGAGAAACTCGGTCGGACCGATTCAGCAAATCTAGTGACCGTTAGGATTTTCGATGGGACCGACATGCAACTCGGTAGGACTGATATGGTTAGGGTTAGGGCATAACGTAATCTCGGTGAGACCAATTACACAAACTCGGTAGGACCGATTTTGGTAATAAGCTAACCAGAGAGTTGGTCAGGTAAACTCGGTGGGACCGGTTCGCCCATTTCGGTGAGACCGAAATGTTACGAAAGGGAAACAGAGAGTTTACATTGCAACCTCGGTGGGACCGATCGCTCATCTCGGTGGTACCGAAACGTTACGAAAGGAAACAGAGAGATTACAATCCCATCTCGGTGACACCGAGATCCCTATCGGTGAGACCGATTTGCCTAGGGTTTGTGGCAGTGGCTACGACATCTGAACTCGGTGGCGCCAGATAGAAGGAATCGGTGGGGCCGAGTTTGACTTTTGGTTTAGGTCATATGTGGATGTGAGAAAGTAGTTGAGGGCTTTGGAGCATATCACTAAGCATTTTGAGCAAGTAAGCCATTAAGCAACACCTCATCCCTCCTTGATAGTATTGGCTTTTCCTATAGATTCAATGTGATCTTGGATCACTAAAATATAAAATGTAGAGTCTTGAGCTTTGAGCTTGAGCCAATCCTTTTGTCCTTAGCATTTTGAGGGGTCCACTCTTCTCATCCATGCCATGCCAATCAGTGAGCTTTCCTGAAATATTCATCTTGAAATAGCATTAGCTCAATGAGCTATATGTTGTTAGGAATTACCAAAACCACCTAGGGATAGTTGCACTTTCAATCTCCCCCTTTTTGGTAATTGATGACAACATATAGATCAAAGCTTCGACAAATGATAATAAGATTGAAGAACATTGTCGCTTTGAGAAGTATGTGAAATGTAAGAGCTCCCCCTAAATGTGTGCATAGTTTAGAATTTGCTTTGGACTGCAAATGCACAATGAGTTGGACTCATGGGTTAGCCTTCCATGTCACATGCATCTTGGTGGAGCGCTCAAAATGATAATAATTAAATACATGCACTCATCACCAAGCAAAGTGAATGATCATATAGAGATAAAAGGATAATGTCATCCAACAAGCATTAAGGTAGCATATGATCAAACACATGATCATCCAAGTATCTCACAAAAGCATAAAGTATCTCAAACAAGCAAATAAAGTTCAACCACCAAAACAAGAGAGAACAAAAGCAACACTCTCTCTCGAAGCCTATGATCTATACATTTTTCTCCCCCTTTGGAAACAAGTTACCAAAAAGTTCATAGAAAATGCATATCACTAAATCGACTCTCAGGCTTGGTCTTCAGATGGTGGTGTAGAGATGGCTCCTTGGATGAAGACTTCAGTTGATGTGGATGGAGCTGGTGGAGTAGGTGCTGGAGCTGATTGCACAGAAGCTGTAGCTAGTGCAGATGAAGTTGCTCTGGTGTCTGGAACATGCACTGCAGCTGATCTCTGGCTCCTGGGCACTCTAGCAAAAGCATCAGTAGTAGTCTTGCCCTTCCTCTCCTGCATGTCATCCTGAAGTTGCTCAACAACTGACTGTATCTCAATGACCTTCACATCCAAGTCATAGAATTTCTGCTCCATGATCCTCTCCAGGCTCTCCTGGTTTTGAGTCAGGGTGGCCAATCCCTTCTCAATCCTTAGAGTGGAGGCAATCAAGTAGCCAAGCTGATCCTGCTTGCTCTTCAAGAAGTACTGAGATGCCTCATCAATGGTTGGCATCTTTGCAGCCTTTTCAGTCCTTGCCTTCTCCTTCTTTGCTTGTGCTTGCACAGAAGACGGTTCATCTTCATCCATTACCACTGTGTTGTCCTCAAAATCTGGATAGATGGGCATGTGTTCCGTGTCCAAGAGGTATGTGCTAGTGCCCATCTTGGAGTTGATTAGTTCCTGGATCTATGGGGCATACCCACAACTTCTCTTCTGATCTGCAGTTGTCCTCTTGATAGTTTCCACTATGAGGCTCATGACCTTGAACTTTTGACACACATCAAATATGTGAAGTAGGTTGATAGCATGGCCTCTGATCATCTTGTGATCACCAGACTTAGGCAAAAGAGTGTGCCTGAGGATCCAGTTGATTGTTGGCAATCCTGACAGAAGGTAATGTACTGATCCAAACTTGTGTGTCTCAACAGCAGCATCTGGGATCTCTCTGTACATGTGTGCCATGGAGTTGTGATCCTTCTTCTTCTTGGCATAGACATCCAAGTCATCCTCTTTCTCCTTAGGTGCATTGATCAACTTTGCCCATTCTTCAACTGATGATTGGTACCTAGTACCTTCAGACATCCAGACAATCCTTCCATCTGGGTAGAAGTGAGCTGTGGAGTAGAACTGCATAATAAGCTCATCATTCCACTTTGTGAGCTTCTGCCCAACAAAGTCATCCACTCCACAAGCATTGAAACTGTCATACACTCTTGGATAATGCTCTTCATTCTTCCTGATGTACTCCCAGTCCACCCATCTCATATCACAGACAATTGACTTCTTGTCAAGCTGTAACATGCCAAAATTCTAAATTTTGGAATGTTATAAACAAATAGACAGATTTGATTGATTGTTTGATTGATTGAGTGAAATTCGAAACTTTTTGAAAGTTAAATGAGAGGGAATAAAAGGACTTTCCCAAACTTTCATTTTATTTTCCGATTTTCTTGAATTCAAATTCTTTTCAAACACAAAACCCTAGAGAGAAGATGACATGACTTCTTCCATTTATTTAAATGAAAGGGTATTTGAAAATATTTGAATTTCATTTAGAAATATTTTGATTCATAAACTTCACGCAACTCAATGATTTTCACGAGCGAAGATAAAATGACTTCTTCAAATTTTATGAAATATGAGTTGGGAGTTTAAAAGAATTAAATTCAAAGTTCTTTTGAATTTATTTTCAATTTGGAGTTATTTGAGTTTTATTCAAATTATTTTTCTCCAAAAATAAAATATATAGAAAATAGGGTAACATGATTCCCTACATCAAAAAATTGGAGAGAAATAAATTTGAATTAATTTTGGTATTTTAAAAATGATTTTTATTGGATTTTACTAGGACAGAAGCACTCTTTGATTTATATAAATTTGTGTGTATTTTATTTGATCTTACAAAAATGTTCAACTTGTAGGAAATCTTTTTCTGAAAATTTTGATATATTATATGCCTATGTAAATTTTTTATTTATTTTGTGTTTCTTTTTGTTTTGCTGGAAAAATGTTTTAAAAAAAAACTTCCTCCTGAACTAGGCCGGCCCAGCTGAGCCAGCCCAGCCCGCGCGGCCACCGCCTAGCTCCCGCCGTGCCCGACAGGGACTCGCCGGAGTCCGGCATCTCCCCGCCGCCGGATGTCCCCTCGCCCAAGGAAGGCCTCGGCCCCTTGCCCTTATAAGGCCAGCCCCGACGTCGTCGCCCCTCTTTTCCTCCTCTCGCCCCACTCGCCCCAGCGCGCCGCCGCCGCATCTCGCCTCCGTCTCTCCCCGCCGCCACCGGATCTCACCAACCGCCACCGCCTAGCCCGCCGCTCGCCTCCCCGCACTCGCGCTGCTGCACCGTCTCGCCCCGCCGCGTCCGCCCGTCGCCTCCGCCGCTGCCCTCGGCCACCGGAGCACCTCCGGCGACCACGCCCGGTGCCCTCGTCGCCGCTCGCCACCACGGGAAGCCGGCGGACCCGATCCGCCCCGAACCGGTAAAGAAAAGCCGCCATGGCCCGGTTTTTATTTTAGGTTACGATTTAACTTCGTTTTAAAAAAAACCCGATCAGTTAGTTATCCATTGGACGTTCGCTGTTTAGGGTTTTGTAGCGAATGCATTCATTAGGTTAGATTCATTTAGCGAACGTTCGCTATTTAGTCTTTTTCTTTTATTTTAAGTTTTCTGCCAGGAACCTAGTTGTAGTTGTTTTATTTACCGTTTAGCCCCTGGTTTTCAAACGACCGCATCTTTTTACTCGTTTGTCCAAATCCAACGAAACCAACGCCCACTTCTTCGTTATGATCCCCTCTATCCAGTAATCCAACTCAAACATGTTTTTGAAAATTTAAATTTTGAATTAGATCAGATTTGAATTTGAACTTCGTTTGATCATAACTTGAGTTTTATAGCTCCGTTTGAGTTGATTCTTTTTGCAACTCGAAGCTCTTGACCTAAACTTTCTAATAAGGCCAAATTCACATAATTTTGGTAATGTTAGGAATTGTTTTATGTTGTAAGAGTTATTCGCTTGGTTTTGATGTTTTCTAAATTGTACTCTTCTTTCTTTCCGATCTTTTGAGTGATTGCTTATGTGTGGTTACTATTGCTTGCTCACGATAGATTGACCGGAGTGTGACGAGTAGATCTATCAAGAATTACGAGTGCGAATCATCTTCATCAACATTGCAGGCAAGTTCACACTTTGATCATACCTTTTCTCATACCCAGTTTTTATGCATTAGATCTATCCTCAAACATTGCATGATTAGGATCTAATTAAATTGTGGGTTTTGGGAAAGTAGTTGAGGTAGTACCTATTACCTGTTTTGTTTTCAAACCCTTGGGAGTTACTTCTACGTTTGCTTATTATGCCATGCTATGCTAGTAGACGTGGATTGGGTGAGTGAATTTCCATGACAGATGTGAGATTGTTAATTAATGGTTTATTTAAGGTGGCAACTTGAACACACATCTGGGTGGATTGAGGCACCTGGTTACTCCAGGACTTGCCTGTCTAGGCACCTTGGTTCCCAGGACTTGCCTGTTTTTCTTCGGACCGCCACCCAGGCTCAAAGGGATCATGAGATTATTCAAACTAGAAACTTACGTGTGCGGCCACAAGCCATTATGGGCTCTGGCATAGTTGACTAAGTTGTGCGAACTCTTACGGGTAGACTAGCAGATGTAGGGGAAAGTAGGTGTACCGGTCTACCCACATGTAAGGTGCTAGTGCTTCCGAAAGACTATGTCTCGGTCATCCGTTTCTCAAACATCATGTAGTGCGAGGAATCAAACGGAGGCGATCGAGTCTTGTGGGAAAAGTGCGCAAACCTCTGCAGAGTGTATAAACTAATCATGGTTAGCCATGTCCCCGGTTATGGACATCTTGAGTATCTAGTACTTGATTATCATGTGAATCTCATCATGTTACTATAATCAATATTTTTGGGTTTTAATGAGTACTTTTAATTGGGATTGAGAATGCTGTCAACCATTCTCAATGTTTAACAACCACGATGATAGTTAAATAAATTTATTCCTTTGCAGTAGGGAAAAATTGGCTTTTCGCAAAAACATTATAACCATAGAGCTTTTCCACCAGCCAAATATGCATGTAGTGATAGCCTTTTTCATCATTGCTCTATGGTGTGAATTTGCCAGTACATTCAATGTACTGACCCTCTGCGGCTGCAACGTCTTATGTTGCAGGATCTTACGACGAGTAAGTGATACGTTAGGGTTACGATTTCTACACTCAACTTTGCCGTTGGTGTTTATGGGAATCCACAACTTTGTTACTTCCGCTATTTGGATTGAGGTAATAGTATTTACGCTACTTTATACATGTGATTTACCTCTGTTATAAATCCTCGAGTACTGTGTGTGTCAGCATACCGATCCAGGGATGACACGTAAGCATAGAGACTTGACCCATTCGGGTCGGGTCGCTACAAGATGTTATCAGAGCACATGTTGACTGTAGGACGTGACCCTAGAAACTGGCAAGCCCATAGGAAAGATTTTTCTCTACAACTTTCTTTTCAAAAGAATCTTTTACCTCTCTTCTCTTCTGAGCTTATTCAAATATTCCCTTTAGTGAGACCATACCCCTCTTCCCTTTTGACCCCACGAAGATTCGACTGATGAGACCACTCCAAGGAGTACAAGATATCGGACAACTAAGACCACTTCGGAATGAAGAGGATTTTACCGAGCATTATAATGGTGGAAACTACGACGGATAAAGATTTCAAAGACTAGGAGAATATGAAGAATTTCCAGATTTGGTATGACCAAGGAAGGCTACACTTATGGAACTTGTCAAACTATTGAAGCTGTCAATACCCGAGATCAAGTATCGAAGAAAGACCGGAACATGGAGCCTTATAACTTGAAGTTTACGTCAAGGAAAACCCTAAGACAGGAGATATCAATTATGGAATAAAAAAGCTCATGGCAGTAACATGGGCATAGACACGGATAACCATGGTGTTATTGCCCGCTTATGCTATTGTCACTATGCAGAGTTAAGCATGCACATGCATTGAAGGATTGGATGGAAGAAGGCTAATGGAGCACCTGCCAGCAAGAGATCAAGTTTTAACCTTAGCTGATGTATCACTAGGATCTGGAGTATTACATCAAGGATTTTAAGATGGACTTTAGGAAGTCATATTTGACAAGGAGGCAACTCGTGAAGAACTCAGGAACCTGAAGCTGAAAGTAGCCAAGCTGGAGGAGCTAAACCTCGAGATACCAGAGATTCGTCAGGAACTGAAGGACAGTAGCACCATGGAGCATGTCAAGGATGTTGAAACCAGAAGTTTGGTATGCAACTCCAGAAGTATTAAAGGACGTCACAAGAGACTTCTCGTCAATAGAGATGATTTGGCAAAAGAACTTGAGAAGGTCCAGCATGATTAGAAGGAGACATCGGAGACATGACCAAGATTTGAAGAGTTTGATGACGTTGAGAACTATAGACCATTAGAAGACCCAACCCCTATTATATACCTATGTTAGATGTGACGTTTGTGAGCTGTCATTTGTTTGTTGTTTTTCCGACAGCCACAATAAAATCTGTCTTTTGAAAACTTTTGTTTGTATTGTGTGCATCCCTCTCGATCTCTCTTGTCCCACCCCAAACCCATGGACCCAATAGAAGATGAATGGAGATGAGCTTGTATTATCTGGACCGATGAGTCATTTGGATACGGACCGATGGATTTAGAACATGGAGGATAACCCTATAGCCGGAAAGGATATGACCCAGCATGCTTTTCGGTGCTTTGTAAGAGTTGCTGCTACCTGATGGAGGATGTACCAAACCATCAACGGATGGCAAGGAGTAACCACTTGGAAGGAATTTAAGTTGACTTTGCTAAAGTCTTAGTTTGTATCCCAGAAATTGAAGCCTTATGGAAAGGATATGAAGAAACCCTATGCATACAAGCTTTATGGAGAAACAGGACACAACCATAAAGAACACCAGGATGAATACCCTCATAAGTGGGGATTTACCAAAGGAGTTAGCCAAGGATCTCAGGGAACTTCAGGTTGGAGATTGTTCCCAAAGCTTTTGTTACCGCAATGGAAGTTCAGTCTACATTGTTGGGAAAGATTCGTGAAGCTCAGAAGGATGACAAAGAGATTGCTGAGTTAAAAGAGAGGATGAGCAAAGGAAAGGCCAAAGGTTTTCGTAAGGATGAGAATGACATATTATGGTTCGAGGACCGTGTATATGTTCCCAATAATGCAAAGATCAGGAAGTAAATACTTCAGGAGGCTCATGTCTCTCCATACTCGATTCGCCATGGAAACACCAAGATGTATTTGGATTTGAAGGAGCATTTTTGGTGGACTGGTATGAAGAAGGATATTGCGGAGTATGTAGTCATAGGTGATGTATGTCAGAGAGAGTAAAAGCAGAGCATCAGAAGCCAGCAGGATTAATACAGCCTATGCCGATACCCGAATGGAAGTGGGATAAGCTTGGCATGGATTTCATTATCGGATTTCCCAAAACCCGAACTGGATATGATTCTATCTGGGTAGTAGTTGATTTGCTTGACCAAAGTGGCTCACTTTATCCCAGTGAAAACCACCTATACAAGAGCAAAGTTGGCCAAGATATATTTGACTAGGATGTATGTCTGCATGGAGTTCTGAGGACCATCGATAGAGGAACACGGTATACCTCAAAGTTTTGGAATCAGCTGCACCACACTTTGGGTACTAGGCTAGAGTTCAGTACAGCCTTTCATCCTCAGACAGATGGATAGACCGAGAGAGTCAATCAGATTCTGGAGGACATGTTGAGAGCATGTGCATTAGATTATGGATCCAGTAGGGATGATAATCTACCTTACGCTGAGTTCTCATACAACAACAGTTACCAAGCCAGTTTGAAGATGGCCCCTTTTTGAAGCTTTGTATGGGAGAAGGAGCCAGACACCATTGATGTGGGATGAAGTTGGAGACCGTCAGTTGTTTGGACCAAATATGATCAAGGAGTCAAAAGAGAATGTTAAGATGCTTCGAGATAGACTGAAGGTAGCTCAATCAAGGCAGAAGAGTTATGCAGACTCAAAAACTCAAGGAGGTAGTCTATGGAATTGGAGACAGAGCGTGTCTTCGTGTGTCCCCTCTGCGAGGAGTTAAAAGATTTGGAGTTAAGGGAAAGTTAGCCCCGAGATTTGTAGGACCATACCGAGTTTTGGAGCGTATGGGAGAAGTGGCCAACAAAGTTGGAGTCACTCGAAGGACTGTCAGAAGTTCATGATGTGTTTCATGTTTCCTAGTTGAAGAAGTGCCATGCAGAGATGGCCAATATTCCCCTGTAAGGACGCTTGACCCTGGAAAGGATAATGATGTTCCACAAAGTGGAGTTTGGACTTCATAAGTATAAGTTTTTATCTCGGTATGTGGGATATCCCACGAGGATGAAGAGATGAATTACTATTGGATATAAAGGAGGTATGATGTTGGAAATATGGAGCTATTGTAATTCCATGATGAGTCTGAATAATCACGTCTTAGTTTGGTGCAAATATAAGGAAGAAAGACATTACAATTGGATGGATTTGAGAATGCTAGGAAGTTGGAAGTTGGAATAATGATCAGTTGCCCGATGATAAGTTCAAGGACTACAAGTGATGAGATGGGCCATAACCCACAGGCCCCAGGACTTGCCAAGAAGCAAGCACACTCGTGCTGAAGGAAAAACCCTGGAAGAAGTTACGATTTTATCGACATACGATCTTATAGGAGTAATGCAAAAACCTGAGAGTTATGAAGGAACTATAGATGTTTGTTTGGCTTGCAGAATCAATGGATTTATCCGAACTTGGTTCGTCGACAAGAGAAATTCTGCAATGCTTGTGAGGATGACCGAGTGTTAGAATGCGAGATTCGCTACAAGGTAATGATTTGGGTGCGGGATGGATTGATAACCATACCGACTTACTCTTATTATTCACTTTGCTATGTGGGATGGTAAATCTGAGTGACTTACCTATAGTAGAGAGACGACGATCAAAACCTTGTTTGGACCTTAGAATGGTATAAGTATTTTTCTCTTGTACACGGCAGCTGTTGCCAACCGTAGGATATACGGTGAGGTTCAACCCAGACCGATTTTCTGCAGGAGGAACCATAAATTGTTGACCACCAGGAGATATCGATAGTTGTTTAGTATTGGCGCCAGACCCGTCAGCTAAGAAGACCCAGTCTCGGAATAACTGTACCAAGATGAAAGGATAGAAGAATTGCGGTAAAGGTTATGCCACCACCAAAAGAGCCCAGAGAAGGAATTTTCCCGAGATCTGAGGAGACCGACACTGTCAGGATTAAGGATGGAGTATATGAGTTTTAATGGAACCATAACCATGCTTCTACGGGTGGTAGCACCCGAGACCCCAGAGATGATCGATGGATTTTGAGAAGACCCCTACCCTAACCTATTTCTTTCTAGCCTCTCCGAATCTCGAGGACGAGATTCATTTTAAGGGTGGTAGGTTTGTAACATCCCAAAATTCTAAATTTTGGAATGTTATAAACAAATAGATAGATTTGATTGATTGTTTGATTGATTGAGTGAAATTCGAAACTTTTTGAAAGTTAAATGAGAGGGAATAAAAGGACTTTCCCAAACTTTCATTTTCTTTTCCGATTTTCTTGAATTCAAATTCTTTTCAAACAAAAAACCCTGGAGAGAAGATGACATGACTTCTTCCATTTATTTAAATGAAAGGGTATTTGAAAATATTTGAATTTCATTTAGAAATATTTTGATTCATAAACTTCACGCAACTCAATGATTTTCACGAGCGAAGATAAAATGACTTCTTCAAATTTTATGAAATATGAGTTGGGAGTTTAAAAGAATTAAATTCAAAGTTCTTTTTAATTTATTTTCAATTTGGAGTTATTTGAGTTTTATTCAAATTATTTTTCTCCAAAAATAAAATATATAGAAAATAGGGTAACATGATTCCCTACATCAGAAAATTGGAGAGAAATAAATTTGAATTAATTTTGGTATTTTAAAAATGATTTTTATTGGATTTTACTAGGGCAGAAGCACTCTTTGCTTTATTTAAATTTGTGTGTATTTTATTTGATCTTACAAAAATTCTCAACTTGTAGGAAATCTTTTTCTGAAAATTTTGATATATTATATGCCTATGTAAAATTTTTATTTATTTTGCGTTTCTTTTTGTTTTGCTGGAAAAATGTTTTAAAAAAACTTCCTCCTGAACTGGGCCAGCCCAGCTGAGCCAGCCCAGCCCGCGCCGCCACCGCCTAGCTCCCGCCGTGCCCGACAGGGACTCGCCGGAGTCCGGCATCTCTCCGCCGCCTGATGTCCCCTCGCCCAAGGAAGGCCTCGGCCCCGTGCCCTTATAAGGCCAGCCCCGACGCCGCCACCCCTCATTTCCTCCTCTCGCCCCAGCGCGCCATCGCCGCATCTCACCTCCGCCTCTCCCCGCCGCCGCCGGTCCTCACCAACCGCCGCCGCCTAGCCCGCCGCTCGCCTCCCCGCACTCGCACTGCTGCACCGTCTTGCCCCGCCGCATCCGCCCGTCGCCTCCGCCGCTGCCCTCGGCCACCAGAGCACCTCCAGCGACCACGCCTAGTGCCCGACGGGAAGCCGCCGGACCCGATCCGCCCCGAACCGGTAAAGAAAAACCGCCATGGCCCGGTTTTTATTTTAGGTTACGATTTAACTTCATTTAAAAAAAAACCCGATCAGTTAGTTATCCAGTGGACGTTCGCTGTTTAGGGTTTTGTAGCGAATGCATTCATTAGGTTAGATTCGTTTAGCGAACGTTCGCTATTTAGTCTTTTTCTTTTATTTTAAGTTTTCTGCCAGGGACCTAGTTGTAGTTGTTTTATTTACCGTTTAGCCCCTGGTTTTCAAACGACCGCATCTTTTTACTCGTTTGTCCAAATCCAACGAAACCAACGCCCACTTCTTCGTTATGATCCCCTCTATCCAGTAATCCAACTCAAACATGTTTTTGAAAATTTAAAATTTGAATTATATCAGATTTGAATTTGAACTTCGTTTGATCATAACTTGAGTTTTATAGCTCCGTTTGAGTTGATTCTTTTTGCAACTCGAAGCTCTTGACCTAAACTTTCTGATAAGGCCAAATTCACATAATTTTGGTACTGTTTGGAATTGTTTTATGTTGCAAGAGTTATTCGCTTGGTTTTGATGTTTTCTAAATCATACTCTTCGTTCTTTCCGATCTTTTGAGTGATTGCTTATGTGTGGTTACTATTGCTTGCTCATGATAGATTGACCGGAGTGTGACAAGTAGATCTATCGAGAATTATGAGTGCGAATCATCTTCATCAACATTGCAGGCAAGTTCACACTTTGATCATACCTTTTCTCATACCTAGTTTTTATGCATTAGATCTATACTCAAACATTGCATGATTAGGATCTAATTAAATTGTGGGTTTTGGGAAAGTAGTTGAGGTAGTACCTATTACCTGTTTTGTTTTCAAACCCTTGGGAGTTACTTCTACGTTTTCTTATTATGCCATGCTATGCTAGTAGACGTGGATTGGGTGAGTGAATTTCCATGACAGATGTGAGATTGTTAATTAATGGTTTATTTAAGGTGGCAACTTGAACACACATCTGGGTGGATTGAGGCACCTGGTTACTCCAGGACTTGCCTGTCTAGGCACCTGGGTTTCCAGGACTTGCCTGTTTTTCTTCGGACCGCCACCCAGGCTCAAAGGGATCATGAGATTATTCAAACTAGAAACTTACGTGTGCAGCCACAAGCCATTATGGGATTTGGCATAGTTGACTAAGTTGTGCGAACTCTTATGGGTAGACTAGCAGATGTAGGGAAAAGTAGGTGTACCGGTCTACCCACATGTAAGGTGCTAGTGCTTCCGAAAGACTATGTCTCGGTCATCCGTTTCTCAAACATCATGTAGTGCGAGGAATCAAACGGAGGCGATCGAGTCTTGTGGGAAAAGTGCGCAAACCTCTGCAGAGTGTATAAACTAATCATGGTTAGCCGTGTCCCTGGTTATGGACATCTTGAGTATCTAGTACTTGATTATCATGTGAATCTCATCATGTTACTATGATCAATATTGTTGGGTTTTAATGAGTACTTTTAACTGGGATTGAGAATGCTGTCAACCATTCTCAATGTTTAACAACCACCATGATAGTTAAATAAATTTATTCCTTTGCAGTAGGGAAAAATTGACTTTTCGCAAAAACATTATAACCATAGAGCTTTTCCACCAGCCAAATATGCATGTAGTGATAGCCTTTTTCATCATTGATCTATGGTGTGAATTTGCTAGTACATTCAATGTACTGACCCTCTGCGGCTGCAACATCTCATGTTGCAGGATCTTACGATGAGTAAGTGATACGTTAGGGTTACGATTTCTACACTCAACTTTGCCGTTGGTGTTGATGGGAATCCACAACCTTTTACTTCCGCTATTTGGATTGAGGTAATAGTATTTACGCTACTTTATAAATGTGATTTACCTCTATTATAAATCCTCGAGTACTGTGTGTGTCGGCATACCGATCCAGGGATGACATGTAAGCACAGAGACTTGACCCATTCGGGTCGGGTCGCTACACAAGCAGCACTGTCTCATAGAAGTCCTGTTGTTCCTTTGTATGGAACCTATAGTCCACAGTAGTTCTCCTCCTGACTGCATAGGGATCAGTCAACCTCACTACCTGAGTCCTGCATCCTTCCTCAGCTTCATATCCTCAGCTACAGGATGAACATCATTGTGATCTGGAATTTTGGGCTTCAACTTTCTCAAGACATGTTCCTCATCATCTTCTTCTTCAACAGCAGCTTCAGGCACTAGGGCCTTGTTCTTCTCTCCAGCAGGAATGTTCCTTGTATTCCTCTTGGGTGCAGATTTGGGCTTTGGAGCAGCTACCTTAGGAGCTTCTTTGGGCTTTGATGAAGCAGCCCCTGACCTGATGGCATCACCCATAAGCTTTTGAGCTTTGGGTGCTGGTACAGCAACCTCTCCTCTTCTTCTTCCATCATGGAAGGCTTTCCAACAACCCTGGCCATGGTCTTCTTGACCCTTTCCTTCCTCTTCTTCCACTCTGCAGTAGCCTCCTTGGGTTCAGATTCCAAAGGTACTTGAGTAGAGGCTCTGGCCTTAGACATGGGAATTCTTTTGGTAGGTGCTTTGGTCTTCATACCAGGCTTAGTGGCAGTAGCTGTGCCATACTCCTTCTTGAGCACCTTCTTCTTGGAAGTGGCCTCATCCTCAACATCCACATAGTCTTCATCCTCAGAATTTGAGGTTCTCTTCTTTCTGGACCTGATGGCTGCCTTGGGTAAGTTGCTGGGTGTGCTCCTGCTTCCATCATCATACCTGCTAGAGGGACTAGTGCCCTCACTCATCTGAACCTGCTCCTTAGACTTGTTCTGACTGTCACTTTGATCATACATGTTGCAAACATTGACAGCAAACCCTGTAAATAGATATAGATGAGGTAGAGTAGATGAGCATCACAAAATACAGAGGTTTTTGCAAAAAAATGAGTCAAAAACTTAGTTTTAGTTTTCCACAGAAAGCATTTCGGATCTACCGATTTGTGAACTCGGTGATACTGAAGCAGCTTTTGGAACCTAAACTAGTGAACTCGGTCAGACCGAGTCACAGTTCGGTGGCACCGAGACTGCTAGGGTTTCACAAAGTCCTGAACTCGGTCACACCGATTTGCAATTCTCGGTCAGACCGAGAATCACATGTGCAATGGCCTTAGCCGAATCGGTGGAACCGAGTTCTACAACTTGGTTGGTCCGAGATGGTTTCGGAGGAAACCTAACCCTAAATTTTCAATTCACATCTAATCTACGAAGTGTTTTCGGTGGATAAGATGATCTCAATCATGGCAAGATTAATGGCAAAACAATGTAGTAGGAATTTGGAGTTAGGAATAGCACAAAGATCAAGTCCATACCCTAGTTCGGCGATGGACTTGCTATGGCGGCAATGGCGGAGATGATTCCCGTTGACGGCGGCGAAGACCAGCGGCTAGAGGCAGCTGGCGACGAGGAGGACGATCCGGAGACCCAGGGAGGCAAAGCAGGCTGAGCGCGGGCGAAAGAGTTCGGAGAAATTTCCAAAATTTGACCCGTGGATATATATAGCCTGACCCTGTCAGTGTGACCGAGTGGAACAACTTGGTGGCACCGAGATGCATAACTGCAAGCAGTTACAGCAACTCGGTGTGACCGAAAAGTTCAAATCGGTTGCATCGAGATTGAAAACCTAGATCGACTTAGTGATCTCGGTATGACCGAAATGGAAGAATCGGTCAGGCCGAAACGCACAAAGAAGTTTTGGAAGTTTAAGTCTATGACAAATCGGGGACTCCGAGTGCTCCTCACACAGAGTGGTTCGAATCTGACTTGATCAAATTTTGTGAGCGTGAATAGAGTTTGATACATGAAAAGCATAGATAGCTAGAGAATGTTCTTAGGCATTCTTGTCCATCCACTTGGCAAAAGAAAAGGAACCAAACAATCAAAACAACAAGTGGATTTCCTTGAATGAGTAAAATATGCAACCAACATGCTCACACAATAAAATGGCAAATGAACTATGTGGGAAAGCATGCACAACCAATTCTAGCACCTATCAAGCAATTGGCGATGACTAGGTCATCTATATATGAGTATATTGACTTAGGAGTCAAATGAGAACATTTGATCATAGGTCATACTCATCGTTTAAGCACAAGTGGGGTTACCACTTTTACATAAAGCATTGTTGTGTTCACACCATTAGAGTTGCTTTGACTCAATTCTTAGAGTAAAGTTCCTCCTAGATGTGAGATCCCCGCTAAGAAAGGTGAACTAACCTTAGGTTTTGTCGATGATGACTTCATGTAGGTGTTGAAGATGTGGATGCTCAATGTTGATGTAGATCATTTGGAGCAATCCTTTGGAGTGAGTTGCACTTTCAATACCTACACGGGTTAGTCCCACAAGGAACAAACAAGGATATCCATAGACATAGAGTGATGCACACACAAGATGATGTCTACGAAAGCATTAGGTCACCTCGTCCCTTGTCTTACCAACAAGAGGGTTTGTGACTCCTTGAACTAGTGCAAAATGTGGAAGTTGATTGCACTTGTTCTTGCCAAAATGATAAGAGTGAAGTATGTTGGCGGAGTCACCCTCACGAACTCTCTAGTTCTTCTTCTTCGGGATCCACATCATCTTGATGGGAATCCTTGGAGTTGTAGTTGTACTTGATGAAGTAGAACTTTATGTAGTCTTGGGAACCCACTTGACCAAGGCCTTAGGAGCTTCTTCAAATGCATCAGTCTCCTCTTGAAGCTTGTCCTTGCCTTTTTGCTTGTGGTCTTGTGGTGGAAGATCATCTTGAGCTTGTGTCCCTTTGAAATAAGTAGGATCATACTTCTCTTGTTGAGGAACAAACTTCTTCTTGGAGTATTGATCTTCTTCCCACTCAACTCCATTGGCATTGAACTTTCGTTCAAAACCAACACCTTGGTTCTTCCGGTGTCTTCCTTGCTTGCGAACAATTTCCTCGAATTGCTTACTCCCGGCAAGGCTCTTGTAAACACCTTTCTCTATAATTCCCTTCAATAATCTATTTTCTTGCTCAAGTGTAACTTGGCTAAGAGAATCATTAGTGGAATCAAGAGAACTACTAGAAGCAACAACATTGGATTTAGCATGATTATTGTTACTAGTAGAGGAAGAATCCTTCTTGTTCTTGTTATTAGACATGACTTGAGGCATGTAAGTAGATAAAAGTAAACGCTTGGCAATGTAAGAAGAACTTTTCTTGCTAAGATCATCATTGGTTGCCTTTAAGAACTCATGCTCTTGCTCAAGGTTGAGCTTTTCAAAGCGTAACTTCTCATGAGTCCTTAAAAGTTCTCGATGGTCTTCTAAGATAGTTTCATGAGCTAACTTAAGAGTGTTTAGTTCTTTAGTTAGAAGCTCAATCTTCTCCTTATAATTGTCATTCGTTTTATCTTGATTAGCATGATTAATTGACGTTCATCATAGTATTCATCACTAGAGTTGTCAACAAGTAAATCATCATCACCTAGCAAGTCATCTTCATCACTATTGAAATCAATATACTCGAGGTATGATACCTTTGGGACTTTAGCCATGAAGCATCTTCCAAGTCCTTCATTTGGTAAATCAAATATGTCGTAGGAGTTGGTTGACACAAGTGCTAGACCGGCAACACCTTCATCTTGAGTATATTCAGAGTCAGAGTGATAGCTTCTCTCGGAGGGATTGTCGGAGTCGGAGCTGGATACCCATTCACCAACATGAGCTTGATGTCTTTGTTTTGTGTAGCTCCTTGCTGACTTGTCCTTCCTTTCCGAATCCTTGCTTCTCCGGGATGTTCTTCGTTCATAACGATCATCTCTACTCCTTCTCTCTCTTGGTGGTGATTCCTTTCTTCTACTTCTCCTCTTAGGTGATTCTTCTCTTCTTTTGTAGGGTGCCGTACACTCATTGGAATAGTGTTCGAGTCTTCCACAATTGTAGCAATTACACTCTCGACTAGAAGATCTTTTGTCATTGTAGGACCTTGACTTGGAGCTTCTCTCTTTGCTTCTACTCTTGTAAAACTTGTTGAAGTTCTTCACCATTAGGCTCAATTCTTCATTGAAGTTTTGTTTCTCACTTGATGATGTGGGGGCTTCACACGAGGCTTTGTAAGCACCACTTGACTTGTTGTGAAGTTCCTCCTTGTCCTTGAGTGACATCTCATGAGCAACAATTCTTCCAATGACTTCCGTTGGCTTGAGATCTTTGTAATTGGGCATCATTTGGATCAATGTGCATACGGTATCATATTTTCCGTCCAAAGCTCTTAGGATCTTCTTGATGATGAATTTGTCGGTCATCTCTTGACTTACTAAGACGGCAATCTCATTTGTGATAAGAGCAAGCCTAGAGTACATTTCAACGACACCTTCACCATCCTTCATTTTGAACTTGTCAAGCTGACTTTGAAGCACATCTAACTTGGATTCCTTGACGGAGTCAGTACCTTCGTGCATATCAAACAAAGTATCCCAAATTTCCTTTGCATTCTCAAGACAGCTGATTTTGTTGAATTCTTCGGGCCACAATCCGTTGAAGAGGATATCACAAGCTTGAGCGTTGTATTGCAGCATCTTCAACTATTCTGTGCTAGCTTCACGGTTCGGTTCTCTCCCATCAAAGAATTCACCTTGCAAGTCAATACACACAATAGCCCAAACGGCGGGGTTATGTCCAAGAACATGCATTTTCATCTTATGCTTCCAACTAGCAAAATTAGTACCATCAAAGTGAGGACCTCTATGGTGATAGTTTCCCTCGCTAGACGCCATACTCTCCTAGGTTGTGAAACCAAGGCTATGACTACCAAAAGCTATGGAAATCAAAGCAAATGGAGATCAAGGCTCTGATACCATTTGTAGGATCGAAAGTATGTCTAGAGGGGGGGTGATTAGACTACTTGACCAAATAAAAACTTATCCTTTTCCCAATTTTAGTCTTTGGCAGATTTTAGCTAACTTAGCACAATTCAAGCAATCTCAACACAATTCAAGCAAGCATGCAAATAGTATATGAGTAGCGGAAAGTAAAGCATGCAACTTGCACGAATGTAAAGGGAAGGGTTTGGAGAATTCAAAAGCAATTGGAGACACGGATGTTTTTGTCGTGGTTCCGATAGGTGGTGCTATCGTACATCCACGTTGATGGAGACTTCAACCCATGAAGGGTAACGGTTGCGCAAGTCCACGAAGGGCTCCACCCACGAAGGGTCCATGAAGAAGCAACCTTGTCTATCCCACCATGGCCGTGGCTCACGAAGGACTTGCCTCACTAGCGGTAGATCTTCACGAAGTAGGCGATCTCCTTGCCCTTACAAACTCCTTGGTTCAACTCCATAATCTTGTCGGAGGCTCCCAAGTGGCACCTAGCCAATCTAGGAGACACCACTCTCCAACAAGTAACAAATAGTGTGTTGATGATGAACTCCTTGCTCTTGTGCTTCAAATGATAGTCTCCCCAACACTCAACTCTCTTTCACAGGATTTGGAATTGGTGGAAAGAAGATTTGAGCGGTAAGCAACTTGGGGAAGGCTAGATATCAAGATTCATATGGTAGGAATGGAATATCTTGTCCTCAACACAAGTGTATGTGGTTCTCTCTCAGAAAATGCAAGTTGTAAGTGTAGGTTCGTTCTGATTGCTCTCTCCACGAATGAAGAGGAGGTGGAGGGGTATATATAGCCTCCACACAAAATCTAACTGTTACACACAACTTGCCAATCTCGGTGGGACCGAATTGAGAAACTCGGTCGGACCGATTCAACAAATCTAATGACCGTTAGGATTTTCGGTGGGACCGACATGCAACTCGGTAGGACCGATATGGTTAGGGTTAGGGCATAACGTAATCTCGGTGAGACCGATTACACAAACTCGGTAGGACCGATTTTGGTAATAAGCTAACCAGCGAGTTCGTCAGGTAAACTCGGTGGGACCGTTTCGCTCATTTCGGTGAGACCAAAATGTTACGAAAGGGAAACAGGGAGTTTACATTGCAATCTCGGTGGGACCGATCGCTCATCTCGGTGGTACCGAAACGTTACAGAGGGAAACAGAGAGATTACAATCCCATCTCGGTGAAACCGAGTTCCCTACCGGTGAGACCGATTTGCCTAGGGTTTGTGGCAGTGGCTATGACATCTGAACTCGGTGGCGCTGCATAGAAGTAATCGGTGGGGCCGAGTTTGACTTTTGGTTTAGGTCATATGTGGATGTGAGAAAGTAGTTGAGGGCTTTGGAGCATATCAGTAAGCATTTTGAGCAAGCCATTTTGCAACACCTCATCCCTCCTTGATAGTATTGGCTTTTCCTAGACTCAATCTGATCTTGGATCACTAAAATATAAAATGTAGAGTCTTGAGCTTTGAGCTTGAGCCAATCCTTTTGTCCTTAGCATTTTGAGGGGTCCACTTTTCTCATCCATGCCATGTCAATCATTGAGCTTTCCTGAAATATTCATCTTGAAATAGCATTAGCTCAATGAGCTATATGTTGTTAGGAATTACCAAAACCACCTAGGGATAGTTGCACTTTCACCCTTGACTCAGCACTAATCTTTATTATAGATAGCTCACGGACACGATTACATAAAGAGATCACAAAGCAAAACTCAAAACTACTTGATACTAAAACTTCAATCTACTAGATCAAGATACTACTAAAGGGATCGAACTAAGTAAAACGGTAAAGATAGGAGTGTGATGGTGATACAATACCGGGGCACCTCCCCCAAGCTTGGCAGTTGCCAAGGGGAGTTCCCATACCCATGTGATTATGTCCTCGGAGGTGGTGAAGTAGGAGTTGTTGATGATGTAGGCTTGTCGTCCATCTTCCAAGGCATAGGCTCACCATCATAGAAGGATGATCGAGTCTCCGGGATCCTTAAATCTGCAGCCAAACTCATCCTCTTGAATCTATATTCATACTCACAGTTTTGGTTTTGCAGGTCATAGATCTGGGCTTGGAGGTGCTTGATTTTCTCTTGAAGGTTGAAGATGGTCTCCCCAATGACCTTGGCATCTAGCTTGTGGTTCTTGGCAAACTCCATGATCATCATCTGGTTGGCGTTGAGTCCATGCTCCACCATCCCTTGGACCTTGAAAACTTGTTGCTCCATGGCTTTGAGCTTTGTCTCCACGCTTCCGGTATGCCTTGGTCCCTCCACATCATGGATGTGCAGCACGCCCTCATGCATCTCAATGGTTTGAGGGTGTTGCAGCACCTCCGCGAGATAGGGGTTGATAACCCTCTCGAAAAATTGTCCTTGGGAGCGCTTGGAGATGTCATGATGCTCTAGATCTGTCAAAAAAACAGCTCGAAACAAAAACAAAGGATATTTTCCTGATACAGTGGTCAAAGCCTTCGGGAGATTGTATAATGAATTTTTACCGACCAAAATACATAACGTGCAATAAAACGGAGTCCAGGAGGCACACGAGGTGGTCACGAGACATGGGGCGTTCCCAGGAAGGGTGGACGTGCCCTCCACCCTCGTGGAGGCCTCGTGTCCTTCCTGGACTACTTTCTTTCCAAAATTCGTAAATATTCCAAAACGGATAAAAATTGCCATTAGAATTGTTTTGGAGTCGGTTTACTTACCGTACCACATACCTATTCTTTTCGGAGTCTAGAACATTCTGGAAAGTGTCCATTATGTATTCCTCCGGGGTT
The DNA here is from genome assembly GCA_963921465.1 of Triticum timopheevii. NCBI lineage: Eukaryota > Viridiplantae > Streptophyta > Magnoliopsida > Poales > Poaceae > Triticum > Triticum timopheevii. The sequence goes on from OY997264.1 coordinate 357,245,256, forward strand.
ACGGTCTCAACAATATTAGTTTCAACACTGATAGGATTACCTGAGATATAATGTTTAATTCTTTGACCGTTCACCACCCTCGGACTTGTGCCTTCGAAGTTGTTGATTTTTATGCCACCGGAATGATAGACCTCCTCGATAACGTAAGGACCTTCCCATTTAGAGAGAAGTTTTCCTGCAAAAAATCTTATACGAGAGTTGAATAATAACACATAATCGCCTACGTTAAACTCACGCTTTTGTATCCTTTTGTCATGCCAGCGTTTGACTTTTTCTTTGAATAGCTTGGCATTCTCATAGGCTTGGGTTCTCCATTCATCAAGTGAGCTAATATCAAATAACCTCTTCTCACCAGCAAGTTTGAAGTCATAGTTGAGCTCTTTAATATCCCAATATGCTTTATGTTCAAGTTCTAGAGGTAAGTGACATGCTTTTCCATAAACCATCTTATACAGAGACATACCCATAGGATTTTTGTATGCAGTTCTATAGGCCCATCATGCATCATCAAGTTTTTTGGACCAATTCTCTCTAGATCTATTCACAGTCTTTTGCAAAATTAATTTGAGCTCTCTATTGCTCAACTCTACTTGACCACTAGACTGCGGGTGATAAGGAGATGCGATTCTATGATTAACATCATACTTAGCAAGCATCTTACGGAAAGTACCATGATTAAAATGTGAACCACCATCAGTCATAAGATATCTAGGGACTCCAAACCTCGGAAAAATAACTTCTTTAAGCATTTTAATAGAAGTGTTATGATCAGCACTACTAGTTGGAATAGCTTCCACCCACTTAGTAATGTAATCAACAGCAACTAAAATATGTGTGTAACCATTAGAGGCAGGAAAAGGTCCCATATAATCAAAGCCCCAAACATCAAATGGTTCAATAACAAGAGAATAATTCGTAGGCATTTCTTGACGTCTACTAATATTACCAATTCTTTGACATTCATCACAAGATAAGACAAACTTACGAGCATCTTTGAAGAGAGTAGGCCAATAAAAACCGGATTGCAATACCTTATGTGCAGTTCTATCTCCAGCGTGGTGTCCTCCATATGATTCAGAGTGACACTTGCGTAGGATCTGTTCCTATTCATGCTCAGGTACACAACGTCTAATAACACCATCTACTCCTTTATAAAGGTGTGGGTCATCCCAGAAGTAATGTCTTAAATCATAAAAGAACCTTTTCTTTTGCTGGTATGTGAAGCTAGGTGGTATAAATTTAGCAACAATGTAATTAGCATAATCAGCATACCAAGGAGCAGTACGAGAAGCACTAACGACCACTAATTGTTCATCAGGAAAGCTATCATCAATAGGCAGTGGGTCATCAAGAATATTCTCTAACCTAGACAAGTTGTCTGCAACGGGGTTCTCAGCTCCCTTTCTATCAATAATATGCAAATCAAATTCTTGGAGCAAGATACCCATCTAATAAGTGTAGTCTTAGCATCTTTCTTTTCCATAAGATACTTAATAGCAGCATGATCAGGGTGAATAGTAACTTTGGAATCAACAATATAAGGTCTGAACTTATCACAAGCAAACACAACTGCTAAGAATTCTTTTTCAGTAGTAGCATAATTAATCGGGGCAGTATCAAGAGTCTTACTAGCATACTAGATAACATTCAATTTGTTATCAACTCTTTGCCCTAGGACAGCACCTACAGCATAATCACTAGCATCACACATAATTTCAAAGGGTAAATTCCAATCAGGTGGCTGAACAATAGGTGCAGTGATCAAAGCTTTCTTAAGTATTTCAAATGCTTCTACACAATCATCATCAAAGACAAAAGGAGTATCTTTTTTCAATAAATTAGTTAGAGGCCTAGAGATTTTAGAAAAGTCCTTATTGAACCTCCTATAAAAACCGGCATGACCAAGGAAACTTATTATACCTTTTATGTCCTTGGAACATGGCATCTTTTCAATAGCATCAACTTTAGCTTTATCAACTTCAATACCTCTCTCAGAAATCTTATGCCTCAAGACAATGCCTTCATTAACCATAAAGTGGCACTTTTCCCAATTCAAGACGAGACTAGTGTCTTCGTATCTCTGAAAAACTCGATCAAGGTTGCTCAAGCAATCATCAAAAGAGGATCCATAAACGGAGAAATCATCCATGAATACCTCACAAATCGTTTAACAAAAGTCAGAGAATATAGCCATCATGCATCTTTGAAAGGTAGCAGGTGCATTACATAAACCAAAAGGCATACGTCTATAAGCAATCGTACCGAAAGGGCAAGTAAAAGTAGTTTTTGATTGATCCCCCGCTGACACGGGTATTTGAGAGAAACCAGAATAACCATCTAGAAAGCAGAAATGTGTGTGTTTGGATAGTCTTTCTAGCATTTGATCAATAAAAGGTAAAGGGTAATGATATTTCTTAGTAGCTTTATTTCATTTACGGGAATCAATTACCATCCTATAACCTGTAATAATTCTTTGCGGGATCAATTCATCTTTATCATTAGGAATGACAGTAATACCTCCCTTTTTAGGAACACAATGGACAATAAATTATACCTGCCTCAAGGAGCTTTAGTATCTCCTTTCTTACCACTTCTTTCATCTTAGGATTCAATCATCGTTGAGGATCTCTAACTGGTTTGGCATCTTCCTCCAATTTAATTTTGTGTTGGCATAAAGTGGGACTAATGCCCTTGAGATCATCCAGAGTATATCCATAGCATCACGGTGCTTCTTCAGAGTTTTCAATAATCTTTCTTCTTCTTGCTCTGAAAGGTTAGCACTAATAATAACAGGATATATTTTCTTTTCATCAAGATAAGCATACTTAAGATTATCAGGTAATGGTTTGAGTTCAAACACGGGAACACCCTTGGGTGGAGGGGGATCCCCTAGAATTTCGACGGGTAGGTTGTGTTTCAGAATAGGTTCCTGTTGAAGGAACACTTTATCTATTTCCCTTCTTTCATTCATAAACATATCATTTTCATGGTCTAGCAAATATTGTTCTAACGGATCAGTAGGAGGCACGGCAATAGAAGCAAGACCAATAATCTCATCCTTACTAGGTGATTCTTTATCACGGGGTTGTCTACAAAACTTAGCAAAATTAAACTCATGAGACATATCCCCTAAGCCAATTGTAACAATATCCTTTTCACAATCAATCCTAGCATTAACAGTATTCAAGAAGGGTCTACCAAATATAATGGGACAAAAATCATCTTGTGGGGAACTAAGAACAAGAAAATCAGCAGGATATTTAACCTTCCCACACAAGACTTCAACATCTCTAACAATCCCAACTGGTGAAATAGTATCTCTATTGGCAAGCTTGATAGTAACATCAATACCTTCCAATTCAGCGGGTGCAATATCATGCATAATTTCTTTATATAAGTCATAGGGTATTGCACTAGCACTAGCACCCATATCACATAAGCCATGATAACAATGATCTCCTATTTTAACAGAAATAACAGGCATGCCTACAACAGGTCTATGTATCTTAGCATCTGGTCTAACAATATTAGCAGTCTCACCACAGAAATAAATAACATGCCCATCTTAATCATCATCCAAGAGATCTTTAACCATAGCAATACTAGGTTCAACTTTGATTTGCTCAGGAGGTGTATAATTCCTAGTATTACTCTTACGAACAACAGTCGAAGTTTTAGCATGATCCTTTATCCTAACAGGAAAAGGAGGTTTCTCAACATAAGTGGTAGGAACAATAGGATCACTTTAAGTGACAGTCTTTTCTTCAACTGTAATAGGTGCAACTAGTTTTACTTCAATGGGAGGATTATATTTAAACCACTTCTCCTTAGGGAGATCAATGTGAGTAGCAAAAGATTCACAAAAAGCAGCTACTATCTCAGAGTCAAGTCCATACTTAGCGCTAAATCCACGAAAAGCATCGGTATCCATAAAAGATTTAACACAATCAAACTTAGGTGTTATACCTGACTCCTTACCATCGTCGGAACCCCAATCTTCAGAGTTGCGTTTAATTCTTTCCAATAAATCCCATTTGAATTCAATACTCTTCATCATATAAGAACTAGCACAGGAAGTATCGAGCATGTTGCGATCATTGGGAGAAAGCCGAGCATAAATTTTTTGAATAATCATTTCTCTGGAGAGCTCATGATTGGGGCATGAATATAACATTGACTTAAGCCTCCCCCAAGCTTGAGTGATGCTTTCTCCTTCGCGAGGCCAGAAATTATATATGTAATTATGATCACGATGAACAAGATGCCTAGGATAGAACTTCTGGTGAAATTCCAACTTCAATCGTTTATAATTCCAAGATCCCATATCATCACATAGCCTATACCATGTCAATGCATCTCCCTTCAAAGATAAAGGGTAGACCTTCCTTTTGACAACATCATCGGGAATACCTGCAAGCTTAAATAATCCACAAACTTCGTACACAAAGATAAGGTGTAAATTCACATGACTACTAGCAGTTTGTGGATTATCCCTTGGTATCGAACAAATACCAAATTCACATGACTACTAATAGCAAGACTTCACATGACTACTAATATCAAGACTTCACCCATGTCCTCAGGAACAAACGTAACTACTCACAAAGCATATTCATGTTCATAATTAGAGGAGTATTAATATGCATTAAGGATATGAACATATGATCTTCCACCAAGTAAACCAATTAGCATCAACTACAAGGAGTAATCAACACTACTAGCAACCCACAGGTACCAATTTGTGGATTTGATACAAGATTGGATACAAGAGATGAACTGCGGTTTTGAGAGGAGATGGTGCTGGTGAAGATGTTGATGGAGATTGACCCCCTCCCGATGAGAGGATCGTTGGTGATGATGATGGTGATGATTTCCCCCTCCCGGAGGGAAGTTTCCCCGGCAGAACAGCTCCACCGGAGCCCTAGATTGGTTCCGCCAAGGTTCCGCCTCGTGGCGGCGGAGTTTCGTCTCGTAAGCTTGCCTCTGAATTTTTCTAGGGTAAAAGCCTTCATATAGCAGAAGATGGGCACCGGAGGGCCACCAGGGGGCCTAGGAGAACGGGGGCGTGCCGAGTAGGGGTGGGCGCGCCCCCACCCTCCTGGCCAGGGTGTGGGCCCCCTCTTGTGTTTTCTTCGCTCAGTAATTCTTATTAATTCCAAAACTAACTTCCGTGGAGTTTCAGGATTTTTGGAGCCGTGCAGAATAGGTTTCCAATATTTGCTCCTTTTCCAGCCAGAATTCCAGCTGCCGGCATCCCCCCTCTTCATGGTAAACCTTGTAAAATAAGAGAGAATATCCATAAGTATTGATATATAATGTGTAATAGCAGCCCATAATGCAATAAATATTGATATAAAAGCATGATGCAAAATGGACGTATCAGCCACCGAAGGGCAAGGAGCACCTCCGGCCCGAAAAGTATTATGACAGTGTCCCGAAGGGCTCCCGCCTTGTGGCAGAGCAATGTGCTAAGGATGTAATCTTTGAGTGAATGTACTCATTTTATCCTGTAATATGAAACAAGTTCTTTTGCGCAATATAACGCTTGTTGATTTAAAATTTTACCTTCTGTGCAGACGTTTAGAAAATCTGAAAGTTGGCCAGTCGTCAGCTTCTGCCCCTATGTAACTAGTACATGGGTGTTCAGGATAAATATAAACACTCTTTATCCAAATTTTTGGTCCTTTAAGGAGGTGTTTAGCGCAACGAACAAGGCAATCGAACTATACAGCTTTATCACCCTCACTTAGCCATAGAAGTTCTAAAATTTTAAATTTTGGCGTAGCCCCTGGTATTCAGAAGGCCGAACTTGGGGCGCTATACAAGCCTAAATTGGACAAAGACCGATTCCTCGCCTGAAGCGGAAAAAATCTTTAAGGATTTCAAACCTCTTGAACAGCGACCAGCTCTCGCCGCATCATGACAGTCAGTTTTCGGCTTTCTCTACTGAGGTGCTCGTCTAGAAGAACAGAGACACAATCACAGTAGTTTTCCCTTTACTACCCTAGCCGATATAGCAGAATGTAGGGTAGCAAGCACATGAGCCGGGCAACCCAACTATTGACCCAAGCCATGATTCGGAGTTGATGCATATAATGCTATGAGTTCGGGGAGCCGCACTGTCGAAAGTGTTCGGACTTTCTTGCCGTGTTATGGGGAACACTGAAGCCCCTGGCGAACTAAATGTACTAGAGTGTATGGGTGCGATTTGTAATAAATAAACAGTCAAGGAAAAAAGAAAAATAAATGTAATAATAAGCTGACGATGTACATTATTTTCTATTGTTATTTGAATGATACGTCAAGGCATATGTATACAAGTAGTTTGATAAGAAAAATAGGATTTTTACATGTCCTAGCCAAGAGTGAGCTGCGTGTGGGTATGTAAAAACAGGTATAGCGATCGTTGTCAGAGACCACCTGGGGATTCCCTTGTACGTCAAAGCTTCTTGCCTCCTTGGTGTTTTCGTCCCGTGATGGGTCCGATAATCAGGTTATCGGAAGATCCTCAAGAAGATAGGGACCTGACAGAAAGAAAAGGGTCCTGGGGCGGTTGAGCCGCATTGTGGACCGCATTCTAGCTGTGCCTCCGTCTATGCCCATGGTATTTTAAGTGCATAATTATGTACGTGCAGCACAGATTTCACCGCCTGACTGGGACTGGGACAGAGGCCGAATTTCTAGGCGAGCTCTGGACGGGCCGGATGATCTTGTTGTAGAGTACTTCGGACTCGCTTGACGGTGTCCGGAGGCTTTATTTCCAAATTGGAGGTCTGCCTAAGAAGGCTGCTCTGTACTTCTGCTGCGAGGGCCGCCGTGTGCTCCTCCGTACGGAGGGAGCGCTCTGTGTTTCCATCGACTGTTATAACCCCATGAGGCTCAGGCATCTTGAGCTTGAGGTAGGCATAGTGCGGCACCGCATTGAATCTGGCAAATGCAGTTCGTCCGAGCAGTGCATGATAGCCACTGCAGAAGGGGACGATATCGAAGATTAACTCCTCGCTTTGGAAGTTGTCCGGAGATCTGAAGAGTACTTCCAGTGTGATTGAGCTCGTGCAACAGGCCTCTACACCTGGTATGACACCTTTAAAGGTGGTTTTGGTGGGTTTGATCCTTGAGGGATCGATGCCCATTTTGCGCACTATGTCCTGATAGAGCAGGTTCAGGCTGCTGCCACAGTCCATGAGGACTCGTGTGAGGTGGAATCCATCAATGATAGGGTCAAGGACCAGCACGGTCGAACCGCCATGTCGGATACTGGTCAGATGGTCCCTGCGATCAAATGTGATCGGACAAGAAGACCATGGGTTGAACTTTGGGGCGACTGGATCCATCGCGTACACGTCCCTTAGTGCACGCTTCCGCTCCTACTTGGGAATATGGGTGGCGTATATCATATTTACCGTTTTTACTTGGGGAGGAAATTTCTTCTGTCCTCCTGTGTTCGGCGGCCGGGGCTCCTCGTCGTCATCACTATGCGGCCCCTTTTCCTTGTTTTCGGCATTCAACTTGCCGGCCTGTTTGAACACCCAACATTCTCTGTTGGTATGGTTGGCTAGTTTATCGAGGGTGCCATGGATTTGACATGAGCGATCGAGTATGATGTCCAGACTGGACGGGCCTGGATTGTTCCTTTTGAATGGCTTTTTCCGTTGACCGTACTTGGAGCCATTGAATCCGGCATTGACGGTCGTGTGTTTGACATTATCGCCATTGTTGCGTTGCTTGTGTCTGTTGCGCCGGGGCTTGCCGTTGCTGTATCTAGCGTCTGAGATGCCAGGATTTCTTGATGTGCTATTGCTACGAGCTAACCAGCTGTCCTCGCCCGCACAAAAGCGGGTCATGAGTGTTGTGAGGCCTGCCATGGACTTCGGCTTCTCTTGGCCGAGGTGTCGGGCAAGCCACTCGTCACAGATGTTATGCTTAAAAGCCGCTAGGGCTTTGGCATCCGGATAGTCGACAATTTGGTTCTTTTTAGTTAGGAACCGAGTCCAGAAATTCCTGGCTGACTCTCCAGGTTGTTGGGTTATGTGACTCAAGTCATCAGCGTCCGGTGGTCGCACATAAGTGCCCTGGAAGTTGTCGTGGAATGCGTCTTCCAGGTTCTCCCAACTGCCAATAGAGTTTGCCGGTAGACTATTAAGCCAATGCCGAACTGGTCCTTTGAGTTTTAGTGGGAGGTACTTGATGGCGTGTAGATCGTCGTCGCGGGCCATATGAATGTGGAGAAGGAAATCTTCTATCCATACCGCGGGGTCTATAGTCCCATCATATGGCTCAATGTTCACGGGCTTAAACCCTTCTATTCATGCTCCATTACTTCGTCAGTGAAGCATAGGGGGTGGGTGGCGCCTCTATGCCGGGCTACATCACGACGCAGTTCAAATGAGTCTGGTCTATTGTATTCGGCCCGACCGGATTTGTATTTAGTATATCCGGCGTGGCGGTCATCGTCACACGTTGGGACGCGCCCTCGTGACCCATAGATCGATCTTGACTGTCCTGCTTTGTTTTCCAATTTGTCTCGCAGGTCCTGCGAGTAACCCTGGGCCTTCGTGTTTTTATTTGTTTGGCGACGGGGTGTGGGCTGGTGTTCGGGCTGATACGCCTCTTTGTCTCGGCCACGAGGTGGCCGGTCAGCTGCATCCTGCGCTGGTAGTGTAGGCTCTAGTGCCTCATCTTCGAATTAAGGTAACAACCTGCGCCTCGGGTAACTTTTGGTTGGGTGCTCGAGTCCATATTCCTCAGCTGCCAGGACCTCAGTCCATCTATTAGTTAGCAGATCCTGATCAGCTTGAAGCTGCTACTGTTTTTTCTTCAGGCTTTTTGCAGTGGCTATAAGCCAGCACTTGAAGCGCTCCTGCTCGACGAGATCCTCAGGCATGATAAATTCTTCGTCACCGAGGCTCACCTTGTCTTCGGAGAGGGGCATGTAATTGTCATCCTCCGAGTCTCCATCCATTGCCTGTTTATTAGGGCTAGCTTGCACATCCTCCCATCCGGCTTGCTCGAAGCTTGGCTGGGCAGGATTGTTTTCATCTTCAGTATCATCCGGAGTGCTATTGTCTCTTGTGTCGGTATCGCTATTTTTGCTATGGCGGGGCTTAGAGCGGCGTCACTGACGCCGGCGCTTAGATTGCTTCTCAAGGGGATTATCTTCCGCTGCCTCATCGCCATTGCTTTCTTTGGGTGTGTCCATATATATATATATATATATATATATACATACATATATATATATACATACATACATACATATATATATATATATATATATATATATATATATATATACCTCAATTCGAAGATGAGGTGGCTGTCCAGCGCCTTGTAGGCGGTGGTTCCTGTTCTTCTCCAGCATCGTCGTCCATACCGTCGATGTCTTCAGAGTCGAAATCAAGCATGTTGGTTAAGTCATCGACAGTGGCTATTAAGTGGGTGGTGGGTAGGTAACAAATTTCTTCGTCGTCCGCTTCCCACTCAAGCCGGACATAGTTCGGCCAAGAGTCTCCTGACAGGGAGAGATATTTTAACGAGTTTAGCACGTCGCCCAAGAGTGAGTGCTGAAAGGTATCCGCGGAGCTAAACTCCATGATCGGTGCCCAGTTAGGTTTGAGGGGCATGAATGCACGCAGTTCGGAGCCTATGGCCGGAGACGAGTCCGAGGGTCCGATGACGCAAACCTCCTTGGAGGCGAAGTCTGTGTTTGGCTCTATCGCCGCTGAGTATGAGGCCTCCGTGGCGGGGTCGATCCACCCGTCCTCGGATGGCACGATCTGCTCCGGATTTAAAGCCAGGGCAGCTACAGGTGTGATCTCCTAAACAACGTCTGATGGTAGATCTAAGTCATGCTCATTGCGACTGTAGGGCGCACCTATCATGGGCTCGAATCCGTCGAAGATCAAGTCTCCGCGGATGTCCGCAGTGTAGTTCAGGCTTCCAAATCTGACCTGATGGACACAAGCGTAGCTATCGATCTTCTCTAGATGGCCAAGCGAGTTGGCCCGCAGTGCGAAGCCGCCGAATATGAAGATCTATCCGGGGAGGAAAACCTCACCCTGGACCACATCATTGTAGACGATTGAAGGAGCCATCAAGCCTTATGGTGACGACACAGTGGAACTCCCAATGTAAGCACCAATGTCGGTGTCAAAATCGGTGGATCTCGGGTAGGGGGTCCTGAACTATGCGTCTAAGGCTAATGGTAACAGGAGGCGGGGGACATGATGTTTACCCAGGTTCGGGCCCTCTCGATGGAGGTAATACCCTACTTCCTACTTGATTGATCTTGATGATATGAGTATTACAAGAGTTGATCTACCACGAGATCGTACAGGCTAACCCAAGAAGCTAGCCTATGATTATGATTGTCGTTGTCCTACGGACTAAACCCTCCTGTTTATATAGACATCGGAGGGGGCTAGGGTTACACAGGGTCGGTTACAGAGAAGGAAATCTACATATCCAAATTGCCAAGCCTGCCTTCCACGCAAAGGAGAGTCCCACCCGGACACGGGACGAAGTCTTCAATCTTGTATCTTCATAGTCCAACAGTCCGGCATAAGCATATAGTCCGGCTGTCCGAGGACCCCCTAATCCAGGACTTCCTCAGGGATCGCCGGAGAAAAAGCTCGGCGCGGGGGGGGGGGGGGGCCTAGAGGGATGGCCGGTGCGGCGGCGGACCGGCGGTGTGGAGTGGTTTCGGGGTGGACAGGGCGGCATGGCGGCGCAGGCCGGCAGTGGGCAGCGGGGGCCGGTGGTGGCTGGCGGCTCAGGGGGGTGGAGTTTGATGATAAACTGCAGGCCCTTGATTTCGTATCCAACGGCTGGAAAATCTGATGACCAGAGATGAAAAAGTCAGTCAACTGACGTGTAGCCTCACCCCGCATGTACACATGCACGCACGCAAGACACGCACGCATGCAGGCGTGCAACACTAACACATACACATAACGAACACACACACGCATGTAGGGGTGCAACACTGACACGTACACATGCACTCACGAACACACGCACGTATGCACACATCCATGCAACACTGAAACGTACCGTTGCGCGCACACAACAATCGCACGCCTGCATGCACACAACACACGACACAAGACACACGCTCAACCTATACGTGCATGCACCCTTTGTTAAGGATTTGAATTTTTACGGGTATTAATCAATCTTATCTGTGGTAAGCAGAACATTGATGTTTGCAGTGGTCTTTATGAATCACAACGTATCGAATGGGCTATCAACATAGTTGGCTTATCTACATGAAAAAGATGACATCACACTCAATGAACAATCATCGGTTTATGAAATGCCCGCTTCTGACCGCTCTGGCCCACCAAAGGTTCCTCTGTTGTGCGCTGCCTGCGTTGGGTCACTGACATGCAAGCCATGTACCCAAAGAGCCCACGCGTCAGTGGAAGAACAGTGCGGTGTCCTACGTCAGAGTCGAGGGCGCCACTCGCTGCACGCCCGGCTGAACATGCCTCCTTTCCGCATTCAAACGCCTCCATGAAACCCGCCCGTGTGGAAGCCGAGAAACCCACTCTGGACACACGTCCGTTCATGACCAGGCCAGCATTAAACGTAACGCCGGCCGAGCTCCTCCCGTCCACTGTCTATTTAATCTCCTATTTAAACGAGGCCAAACGCCAGCCAAGAATCGCACACCTCCGCCGGTCCCCTATCTCCTCCTTCACCATTTTGTCCACTCTTACAATGGCTTACGAAGAGTAGTTATTCCGCATCCAAGCCAGCTGGGTGGCCCTCTGAGCCTGTCGGATACGAGCTATGCAGCTCGCTGATCCACCTCCCTCCCCTCGCCTGATGGAGCCAGTTGCCGCCCCAAGCCGGCGCTCGGTTCAGCAACTCGTCGCTCCAGGCCAGCATGAAGAGGAGCGACGCACGGGCGTCGTTGTTGCCGTCCGCGCTGCCGCCTCGTACTGTATATCCCGTTTCTGTGGCCGAGACTCCCATGCTGGCGACCGTGCAAGCAGCAACAGAAGTCGGGTGCGCGAAGAGCGACAAGTTGGTGGCCAGCGCCTCCACATCCGCCGCCATCATCGAGGAGAAGTAGAACACGGGAGGCCGCCGCCGCTTGGGTCCCATGAAGGCCACCGCGGAGGCGGCGCCGGCGTACACAGCAGGTGTCTTGCCGGATCCTTTTGTTGCGAGGACCTTCGTCGACCCCGCATGGGCTCCATGGAAGCGGGGAAGCCCGCTTCCACCATCATCTTCGGCATCAGCCAATGATATCAGTTGGGTAGTAGGGAAGCAAGCCGTCCTTTGCGCTGAAGCATATACCTCCGGGGCTCCCGTCAGTCCGGTGATCGCGCTGCCGGACATGAGGAACACAAATCGATCGGCGGGCGACCATTTAGGCCAGGTATTATATACCTGTGCTGTCAAGAACTAGCACCGTGTAGTTCATTTGAATGTAATGAAATCCGTCATGTTTGTATGAAAATCCGGTATTTTATATGATTTCTGTCATTGTTTATATGAAATATCACCATGTTCGCATGAATTTCGTCCGGTTGGTTGTGTTGCTATCATAATGTGTGCGGCTACGGTTGGATGGCGTAATTTGCGGGTCGCCGGTTGGTCTGCGGGCGGCTCGGGTGGCGTGGTGGGACAAAAAAAACACAGCTCGTGTGAGCTCGTCTCCAATGTGCGCGCTGGAGGATGCATGAGCACCCGAGCCATTCCTCGTTCATCGGTGGCAAATGCACCGGTGGACAAAAGGGTCGCCAATATTTTGGCTACCCCGAGCAAGATCCAAACAGCCCCTCCCAGCAGATTCAAATCCCTCGTTCGCGGTGGAATTTTGCCATGTGTTGTTTTCATGGACTAGCAAGATGCCCGTGCATTGCACAGTACATTAAGATGCATTTTTTTACAAAACACCTATTGTGATTGACCCATGCAGGAGTAATCCCATTTTGTAAAAACTAATGATATCTCGAGAATTTTATCGGATAAATGGTATCTCGAGAATTTTATCAGACTCCATATTTGTATACAAGGCCACAAACCCATATTACAGGTACCAAGGAAAAAAATTAATGTCTTCTAAGTCAATGTTGCAAGCCACCTTGTTTCCTTGTTTGCCGTGTAAATTAATGTGTATTCTTCTCTTTCATGCACATCAAGCCAATTCTCACACTCCCGCATGCATGCAAGGCATAATTAATGTCCTCCTTTGCTAGTACTACGAGGCAAACACCATTAATATTGCATCGATTAGTGTTAGTGGCCTTGTATATCTACAAATTGTAATTTTGATAGTGGCCTTGTATATAAAAATGGAGGGAGAAAGATGAGAGATAAGGTGAGGAGGAGTGGGCGTGGTGGTGACTGGTGATCGGACTGGGTGGAGGCATGGGGATGGACGACGCATTATTTCTAGGTTTGTATGTCTCTCACATAGACACACGTAGGTGGGGACGTGCATGAAGAGAAGAGGTGCACGCATGGCCCACGTACTCCCGTCTCTTTCCCAACCACACCCGCATGGGTACACAGTGGAGCTCATTTCTATATGAAAAGGCAGCCCACGTGGTAATTTGACACGTGTACTGGTTGTCCACTTGGTGGAGGGAGGATCGTCTACTAGGGGTGAACAAAAAATTGTGACTTGACGTGTTATGTTAAAAAAGAGGCAAATCATGTGGGGCCTACCCCTGCGAATTCTTTGTCAGGCTGCGCCATCCGCCGCGTCGTCGCCTTCACCTCTCGACCCCATTTGCGTGGGAGATGGAGCTGGATCTGCTGCAGGCGCTGCGGCTGCACATGAGGGGTTGTGGGAATAGTGGCACGTGGGTCGAAGTCGAGTTCCCCGCCCCTCACGTCATGTATCTTCACCGAGGGTGGAAGACCTTCGGTCGCCACCATAGCTTGACGGATGGGCTCGCTCTCCATTTCAATCTAATGGAGGGTGGCCTCCTCTCCGTCAAGATCTTCGGGCACTTCGGGACCCGCATGAGGTGCTGCGTAGAGAGCTCCTCCGACGATGAAGACTCCTCCTCAAGCGAAAGTGGCGAGGAAGACAATGACAGCGACGACGAGGGCAGCGGGCGGCAGGATGATGGGTCCGACTAGGTGTCAGGCGCCGCTCCGAGCGGCACTGGCGACCCCATCATCGGTGTCGCTGGATCCTTGAACTTCTCGGGGTCATCTCCTTGGGCGGCTGGCGTAGGGAGGCTGCAGAAGAGGAAGAGGATGAGCGGCAAGGCCATCAAGTCGGAGTACGCGGGCACTGACGCCTTCGTCGCGCGTTGGTGTCCTACCGCCTCGTCTTCGAGCTCTGCCTCTGGCGTCGCCATCACCATCCAGCCCTTCGACGGCCACCGAGATGTTCTCTTGGTGTCTTTTGCTGCTCGTAGCTCGCCTAGGCGCCCCTTTTGCCCTTCTGCTTTCTTGTTCCATTTCCTGAGGAGAGGGACAAGAAAGGGATTACGGGTACCTTATATTTTTTTTAGTCTTGTAAGCCTTCGGGCCTTTGTTATCTTTAGAACTTGTAATCCCCTCATTCATGTTTTTCATTTCATATGAACGGTACCTATACGGGATGTTTTTTAATGAAAAAGGGATGTTTGCCGGGATTTTCGTTCGCGGGAGGAACCCACGGCAAGGGGTGATTCCTTGTCATCTTTAAGACAAACGTTTTTTTCGCCAGGCAACAGGCCTTGCCGTCTCCCCACCTCGCTCAACCTTTCTCACGCTCTTGGCGGAGGCAGGGATGAGGTGGGTTTAGGCCCCTCGTTCCCCTTCTTTGCTGCCGCGGCTATGACCAGATCCAGACCCAAGAGATAATCCTTGGGTGCTGAAAAGAGAGAGCACAGTAGCTTAGAGATAGAACGGGGTTTCACGCATCCCAATTCATAAAGAAATGCATGATAGAGGATAAAGGACTTATCTGGATTTGCAGCCCCTGGAAATTTTGGCTTGCTGCGGAAGGATCCTTGTTCTTGCAGCCCCCGGCAACTCTGGCTTGACGAGCCCGGGCGCCGGTCCGTTCCTTTTCTTTCAAAACAGCTCGGCGAGAATACTTACATGCCCTGCGAACCAAAGAAAGACAGAAAGGAACAGAGAGACGCGTACTCGACCTCTAAGCTAGGGGTTAGCCGCAACTAAGCACTATCAACCCTAACCAAGGAAGAGACTCAACCTAGCATGCATGCTATAACTTAGGGCGCCAGCGCTTTGTTTATTTATGCTTACATGCCTTGTCGGCATGGCTTGTACAAAAGGGTGGCTTGCCGGGAGGCCCAGTAGCCGCGCCTTATGGGTAAAACTTGCGAAGGTGCTCAATGTTCCTGGAGTTGCTCACTGGAATGGCGTCTTCGGTCTCCAGCCAGACTGCGCCGGGCCTGGTGACTCGTGTTACCCGATAAGGGCCTTCCCACTTCAGCGTCAACTTTTTGGAATTCTTGGCCGACTGAACGTGCCGAAGAACAGGGTTGTCTTCCTCAAAGCTCTAGGCATGAACCTTGCGGCTATGGTAGCGGCGCAAGGCTTGCTGGTAGTGTGCTGCTCTTACAGCCGCTCGAAGACGTTCTTCTTCAAGGAGCGTCGTGTCATCTTGCCGCAATTGCTCTTGCTCAAGCTCATCATAAGCGAGCACTCGAGGTGACCCGTATATGAGTTCTGTGGGGAGAACTGCTTCTGCCCCGTAAACCAGGGCAAAGGGTGTCTAGCCGGTGGCTCGATTTGGTGTCGTTCTGATCGACCAAAGAACTGCCGGCAACTCATCAATCCAGCGCCTTCCACTCTTGCGCAGTCTGTCAAAAGTTTTCGTCCTTAAGCCTCGCAAGACTTCAGCATTTGCCCTCTCCGCTTGGTCGTTGCTCCGTGGGTGTGCCACGGAAGCAAAACAGACCCTGCTGCCGAGATCTTCAATGAATTGCATGAAGGCATGGCTTGTGAACTGTGTGACGTTGTCGGTGATGATCCTGTTGGGCACCCCGAAGTGGCACACTAGCCCGTTGAAGAACTTGATGGCTGACTGCGCCATCACCTTCCTCACTTCTTCCACCTCTGGCCACTTTGTGAACTTGTCGATTGCGACATACAAGTACTCAAATCCTCTGATAGCATGGAGGAAAGGGCCCAGTATGTCGAGCCCCCAGACCGAGAAGGGCCAGGAGAGAGGGATAGTTTGAAGGGCTTGAGCTAGTTGATGAAGCTTCTTTGAATGGAACTGGCACGCTTCACACTTGGTCACTAGTGCCGTTGCATCCTGGAGGGCGGTGGGCCAGAAGAAACCTTGCCGGAAGGCCTTGCCGGCAAGGGCCCTTGACCCTATGTGGGAGCCACATATGCCTCCATGTATCTCTGCCAACAGCTTTAGCCCTTCCTCCCGGGAGATGCACATCAATTTCACCCCATTCGGTCTTCTTCTGTACAACACGTTATCAACGAATTGGAACAGAGCAGACCGGCGGGCTACTTTTTCTGCCTCTTCCTGCTCCTCAGGAAGCTCTCCTTTTTGAAGGAAACGGACGGTGTGCTGCGCCCATGCCGGAGCCTGAGGCTCGACGGCAAGGACCAAAGGCATCTCTTCTGCCGCGGGAGCGGTCGCCTCCACGGCCATGACCTGAGGTCCTACCGGAGTTGGTTGCCCCGCGGCAGGATCGGCATCCACGGCAATATATTTGCCGGCGGCTCCGGGGAGCTTGGTGGCGAAGTACTTGCCGGGGCCTAGCTTCCTCCGCTTGCTCTGCCCAGTTGACGGCTCAACGGATGGTTGGGTTAACTAAAGCACGAAGGTACCTGGTTCCACAGGTAGCTTGAGGGCAGCGCGCTTTGACAGGTAGTCGGCGATGTCGTTCTCCGCCTGAGGGACATGTTCCGCTTGTATACCATCAAAGCGCTCCTCCAGTTTCCTCACCTCATCTACGTAAGCTTCCATCAACGGGCTTTGATAATGTTTGTTGACATGCCTGACGACGAGCTGTGGGTCGCCCCTGACGATGAGCTTCTTAACTCCAAGGTCTACCGCGATCCTGAGACCGGCAAGCAAACCCTCGTACTCGGTGGTGTTGTTGGTTGACATCTCCCAGGGAAAATGCATCTGGACGACATACTTGAGGTGCTCTCCGGTGGGTGCGACAAGCAGCACACCAGCACCGGCGCCTTGCAGCGAGAAGGCACCATCAAAGTACATGATCCAGTTGCAGCTCGTTTCCTTGCCGGGGAGAGTAGTCTCCTATACCTCTTCGTCGGGCATCGAGGTCCATTCCGCAACAAACTCCGCCAAGAATCTGCTTTGAATCGTCGAGGGGCTTTCAAACTTCAAACCGAAACTTGACAGTTCCAGGGCCCATTCCACGATCGTCCCCGTTGCATCTGGGTTGTGTAGTATCCGTTGCAATGGGAGGCAGGTGACCACCGTGATCTCATGCGCTTGGAAGTACTGGTGCAGCTTCCTCGAGGCCATAAGGAGGCCGAAGAGCAGCTTTGACACACCTGAGTACCTCGACCTAGCCCCTGCAAGAGGGAGCTGACGCAGTACACTGGGTGTTTCACCATCTTCTTCTTCTGCGCCTCTTCACCCGGTTGCATGGGTCCCGTTGTGCTGCCGCAAGCCCCCGCCGAGGACTCGATCTCACCGGGATTGAGCCCTGTCGGAGAGGGTTTCGGTCCGCCATCTGTTGGCTCTGCCGCTGTCGTTGCCTTTTCGTCAGCCTCTCTCTGCACCACTAGTGCGGCGCTAACCACCTGGTTCGTTGCCGCTAGATAGAGCAGCAACGGTTCATGTGGTTTGGGCGCAACCAGCACTGGGGTAGAAGAGAGGTATTTCTTCAAATCCTGCAGCGCTGCCTCGGCTTCTGGGGTCCACTCCACTGGCCTTGCCTTCTTCTAGATCTTGAAGAAAGGAAGGGCACGCTCCGCGGACTTGGAGATGAACCGGCTCATGGCAGCAACGCAGCCAATGAGCCCACGCACGTCCTTAATTCGCTTGGGTGCCTCAATCTGCTCGATGGCCTTGATCTTATCTGGGTTTGCTTCAATCCCGCGCTGGGACACAAAGAACCTGAGAAGCTTGCCGGACAGGACACCAAAGACACACTTCTCAGGGTTCAATTTGAGGTTGATCTTACACAGGTTCCCGAACGTTTCCTCCAGATCTTGCACAAGGGTTGCCTTGTCCTTGGTTTTGACCACTATGTCATCCATATAAGCTTCCATATTCCTATGTAGCTGGGGCTCAAAACCAATTTGGACTGCTCTTGCAAAGGTCGAGTCAGCACTCTTCAACCTGAAAGGCATCTGTAAAAAGCAATGCGTACCACATGGGGTGATGAATGCTGTCTTTTCCTCGTCTTCCTTCGTCATGAAGATCTGGTGGTATCCTGAGTAGGCGTCGAGGAACGATAAGAGGTCACACCCAGCCGTGGAGTCAACAATCTGGTCGATGCGCGGCAATGGGAAAGGGTCCTTTGGACAGGCCTTATTGATGTCTATGTAGTCAATACACAACCTCCATTTCCCATTTGCCTTGCGCACCACTACCGGATTGGCCAGCCACGTCGGATGGAGTACTCCCCTTACCAAACCTGTCGCCTCTAGCTTTCTGATTTCCTCCGTAATGAACTCTTGCCTCTCCAGAGCTTGCTTCCTGACCTTCTGCTTGACGGGCCGCGCATGAGGACATACAGCAAGGTGGTGCTCAATCACCTCCCTGGGAACGCCGGGGATGTCGGAGGCTTGCCATGCAAACACATCGACATTCCCGCAGGAAGGTGACGAGCTTGCTTTCCTATTTGCCGTCGAGGGTGGAGCTTATGGTAAAAGCTCCTCCAGTGCCGTCCTCCTTGACGGGCACCTTCTTGGTCTCTGGTGGTGTAGCTCTGGACTTCTTGCTCTTGCTGGTGGAGCTCCCTGGCACGTTGTCAACGGAAGCGCAACACCCCGAAGAGGTGCGCTTGCTGGAGTGGGTGCGAGGGGTCTCGCCAGTCTTCTTCTCCTCCGGGGCTCCGTCGGCAGGAGCAGGTGCCTTAGCGGCAGCTGCTGCAACTGCTTCCCGGTAGAGTTGGTCGGCGCAAATCAGCGCTTCCTTCTTGTCAGAGGGGACGGTGATGATGTTCATCAGCCCGGGCATCTTCAGCGTGTTATAGGCGTAGTGTGAAGCCGCCATGAACTTGGCTAGCGCTGGCCGGTCGAGGATCCCGTTGTAAGGCAAGGGGATCTCGGCCACGTCGAAGACAATCCTCTCCGTCATGTGGTTCAGCTCGCCTCCGAACATCACGGGCAGCGTGATCTTCCCCTTCTGCTAGCTCCTCCCCGGGTTGACCCCTCGGAATGTACCCGTATCCTCGAGGTCTCCATCAGGGATCTGCAGCCTTCTGACCACAACAGGCGAGATCAAGTTCAGGCCGGCCCCGCCGTCAACCAACATCTTCGTCACCTTGAGGTTGCGGATTGTTGGTGAAACCAACAACGGCAAGCACCCGACCGCAGTGGTGCAATCAGGGTGGTCCTCGGTGTTGAAGATGATGGGAGTGCTAGACCATTTCAGCAACTTTCGTGCGTCGAATGATGGTCCCACTATTGCGACCTCACGCGCCCACTGCTTGGGTTGGTGGTGAGACGTATGCAGCAAGGCACCACCATCGATGCCCATGGCCTCTGTGGCTTTCTGAAACTTGTGGTCGCCGGACTCGTCGTCCTCGTCATGATCATCGTCTTCCTGCTTCTTGTCGCGGCCCTGGGTGGGCCTCTCTTGTTGATTATCCTTGCCGCCGTGGCCTCCTTGGCCGCCACGTTTCTTGATGGATCCCTCGGCACCATCTGGGCCTTTCTCCTTGTCCCGCCGCTCATACTTGGCTTTCTGCTTCTCGGCGAGCAGTTCTACCTGCCGGCAGTTTTGGAGATTGTGGCCCTTGGTGCGGTGGATCTTGCAGTACTGCTTGTCGGAGCCTCCTGGCTTGTCGGTAGCCGCCAAGGCCCGGCAAGCGTCACACTCGGCAACCTCCTTGCCGGGGTCGCTCGCCTTGGTCTTCTTGGTGGTACCGGTGTCGTCGGATCCCTCAATGGCAAGCACGGGCTTGCCCTTGCGCTTCCTATTATGGTGTCAGCCTTTCTTTGCTGGGGTGGCAGTATCGCCAGTGGAGTCAGTTTTCGCACCGGCATCTTTGTCGGGGTACTTCCTTCCCTCCTCAGCACGAGCGCACCGATCGGCCAGAACATAGAGCTCGGCCACATCCTTAACCTTGTTCATCGCCAGTTCTTCACGCATCTTGCGATTGCGCACGTTCTGGTGGAACGCACTGATCACGGCGGCGGGATGAACATAGGGGATGTTGTACTGCACCCGGCTGAACCTTTGGATGTATTTGTGCAGGTTTTCTCCTTCCTTCTGGGGGATGATGTGTAAATCACTCACCTGGCCATGAGCTTGGTGACCTCCAGTAAAGGCGCCAACAAACTCATGGCACAAATCCGCCCAAGAAGAGATGGAATCCACCGGCAAGTGCATCAACCATGACATAACATTAGGCTTGAGTGCCAACGGGAAGTAGTTGGCAAGCACCTTATCATCGCGGGCCCCAGCAGCTTGCATAGCGATGGTGTAGATGCTGAGGAACTCTGACGGGTGGGTCTTGCCATTGTACTTCTCGCCAACGTCGGGTTTGAACATACGGTGGGAGGGCCATTGGAACTGCCGCAGCTCACGGGTGAAGGCCGGACAACCCACCTCGTAAGGTAGGCCACCGTAGCCTCCCGGCGCTGGGTGGTCTGTAGCGGGCCCTGCCCACCTGTCCGCCTGGTGGCGCGCGTCACGTCGGCGCTCGATCGTAGTTCAAGCCTCCTCGTGAGACCGCTCCTGAAGGATCTGGCGCTGATCGCGGTTGGTTTGCGGGTCAGACGACACGATGGAGATATCATCACGAGCGTCGCCGTGATGGGCCGACGCCCGGGGCAGCCGGGATGGAGGCGGGGAATACACCGTGGCCGCGTCGCCTCCGGCGTGGCCTCCGCTAGCACGTGGCATCCCGGCGGAGCGACGGCCGACGGGTTCCGCCGGCCGCAGCCCATCATTGTTGGCGATGCCGACGAGGCTCCGAACGGTGGCCCTCCAATCGTCAAGCTTCTCCGCGGCGGGAGGAAAATCGAGGAGCAGTTGTGCGCGTACTAGGGCTTCCGCTGGCGTGGGTGGCGGCGAAAGCTGGGTGGACCGCGATGCGCCTCGACTCCTAACCATGTTAGAAGGAGCTGCGTCACGGCTCCGCAGCCGTTCGCCACCTCCATCAGCACCTCGGCTCGCACGCTGGCCCTCCTCTTCATGTGATGGGCGCACGGGACTCTTCCCAGGGCGGCGCACAGGGTCACCGGCAGGGTGACGCTGCTCACCACACACAACCAGAGAGGAGCGCCGTGGGCGCCGGTGTTGGCGTCTTGGAGGTCGCCGTGCCACCGCCTGGCAGGACGGCGGCACCCCTGAGGGGCCCCGCGCCGCCTGCGGGGGGCCCGACTTCGTCTCTAGAGCCCGCGACTGGTGGCTCGTCGCCTGGCGCATGAACGGCGCCACTCGCCAGGCCTGAACCGCCAGGGTGATGTGGATGTTCGCGGGCCACGCCACGGGTTCTCTCCGTGACTGGCCCGCTACTGCTCTGCACCGGTGCCGGCAACTTGGTCCCGGAAGAACCGATCGCCGTGGTCGCCTTCTTATTAGGAGCCATGGCGATGACGAACAGCTAGGCCAACTGCTAGACCAGATTCCCACAATAGCGCCCCCTACCTGGCGTGCCAAAGATGTCGGTGGGAAACGACAGCTATGGGATCACTGGAATCCCTTCTACGGTTGCAGGGCGTGGGGATCGTGAGAAGAGCAGGACTAACAGACAACACAAGGGGGATTTACCCATGTTCGGGCCGCAACGATGCATAAAACCCTACGATCCTACTTTGGTGGATGTATTAGTGTTCTTGAGCTCTCGAACTAGCTCTGGGTGTTGTGGGGTTCGAAAGAGCCGAATCCTTTCTCTGTGCGCCATGGGCCTCCTTTTATAGGAGAAAGGGGCTGCCACAGTGGCACACAGGAGGTGGAAAGTGATACAGTAGCATGAGCTTATCGCCTGTATTACAGGACAAGGTGCATTAAATGCAAGGCTGAGGTGTCCCTCCACTTTATCGGGGGCGGGGGCGGGGCCCGTCCAGTCCGTCGCTGCTCCCCCTCGCTTCGACACGCGCCCTGGCCAGCGATGCATGCGGTGCCATGTAGGCAGGCAGGCAGCTGAGGTGGCGCGGTGGTGGAGCCTCCACGAAGGATCGCATGCTGCCACACAGGTGCATGCCCAGCTGGTTGGGTCGGCAGCTGTATGCGAATGGCGGTGAAGACTTAGCTGGCGTGGGCTTGGCAGCGGCCCTGCTGGTGCGCATGGCGAGGGCCTTGTCGGGTGGCCCGGCAAGGGTCTTGCTGTGGCGCACTGGCGTCCCCGGCAAGGATCTTGCCGGGGGTCTTGTGGGTTCCTTCGGTGAGGATGGTTGCCTTCCTATCCATACTTGATCTCGAGCATTCTATGTCTTCACAAAGATCTGCATGCCACCACAGAGGTGCCTCCCGAGCCTTGTCCCGATGTGTTTGCCAAGCTTCGGTGGGCTCAAGGGTGGCTCACTCGGTTGGTGTGGGCGAGCTGCCCCGGCAAGGGTCTTGCCGGGGCCGCTAAGGCTGCCCCGGCAAGGGTCCTTGCCGGGAAAACCTGCTTCGCCCATCTAATCTTTGTGGCCTTGGTCCTTGTTGTTGCTTCGTTCGATTTGTGGCATCGGCTCCTCTCTGGCTTCCCATTCTTGCCGTGTCTGTGCGTGGCCGTGGCGGGAGGCTCTGACTGCCCGTGCAGAAGTAAAGGGGTCAAAAGCAGAGCCCCTACTTTTGTACACCGACAAGCGGCGACGCCTGTTGTAGACCCCGCACCCGGCAGCATGGGGAGAAGCAGCGACCCCGCCCCCACCGGATCCCAGGAACCCGTAGAATCTTGGGTGGACCTCATCAGCGATCTCTCGGATGCCATCCTTGGGGAGATCATCTCGCTTCTCCCCACCAAGGATTGCTACAGCACCCAAGTCCTCTCAATTCGGTGGCGCCCTCTATGGCGCGTCATGCCCCTTAATCTCGACTGTCGTCAGCTATCTCTCTTCAATGATTTTAAAATCCCCAGAACCATCATCTCCTCCCACTAGGGCTCCGTTCAAATCCTCTGCATCCCGTGATGCTACCTGAGCAAGCATACCATGCCCTGCATGGTGGACGCCTGGCTGAAATCCCCTGAATTCACAGAACTATAGCTGCTTGAGTTCTACTATTCCCCTGGAAATCACATACCACATACCGAACGCCATGTACTTGTGCCCTCAACACCGATGTCCATCTCGCGGTTTTCCTCCTCTCTCCACACTGCCACCTTTGCGCTGTGCTACCTACCAGACAATCTGGTACTAAACCTTCGAATCCCATTTCTCAAGAAACTTTCACTTGTGCAGGTTCGTATATCGGAGGCCTCATTGCATTGCATCATCCACTCCAGTTGCCCTGCCCTGGAGTGCTTGGTGCTTGTTTTCACAGTTAGAATCGGTTATAAAGTCGCCTAACCTTGTAAGAATTGGAATTTCTTTTGACGGAAGGCAGCTCATCATCCAAGATGCCCCTTCACTTCAAAGGTTGATCCTTGATTCTATTTATTCACCGTTGCAAATAACCGTCCTCTCTGCGCCTAAACCGGAGACCTTGGGTGTAATACATGATCTATGTGCTCATTTCAATATGGTGTTTGGCTCCACAGTTCTTCAGGTACTTCATATTATCATCTACACTTGTAACCATAAGCTGCATTTTAAATTTCTGCGCATAAGTTATATATCATCTTGGAGTACACATTTTGTACTAATATTATGTTCTATGCTCAATGAAGAGTTTCTCCATGGATGGCCTATCAATGGTGCTGGATTCTGTCAAGATCTTATATATCCAAATGAATAGTTTTGATCTAAACAAGATTATTGGCTTGCTGCAATGCTTTCCATGTCTGGAGAAGTTGTATATAAAGGTGATAATTTCATGCATATTGGAAGCCCGCATATAGTGTACTAGAATTAACCGTTCAGCTGTTGCTCTTTCGACACTCTTTTTTAGACCTTAACTGTTTTCTATCTTCATGTCTATTTAGGAAACATGACGGGGTAAGAAAGTTATAACCAATCGGTGGATTCATAAGCATCGCGATTTTCTCACTTCTCATGAGATTCAATTGAAGACAATAACGCTAGAACGATATGTAGCCAACCGTGCAAACACTAGATTTGTCACATTCTTCCTGCTGAATGCGAGGTTACTATTGTCCATTAGGCTTGAGTTTATCAGCAGCATGGTTTTGACGGATGGGTATGTCGAAGAGACAAAAAAGGAGTTTCAGGTGGGCAAAAGAGCTTCTGAACGTGCTGGGCATCTATTTACAACATATTGTGGTCATAATCCAGTAAATTTTATGACCCAGGATGTTCATCCTATGGACCTTACCGATCCATTTGACAGTGACTGCCGAAAACAGTGCTAGAGTTAGATGTTGTTGCCCTTTTCAACCTAGTTTTTTTGTAAACTTGATGAACAATTAACCCTCATGCTTTTGTACAGTTTGTAAGCTGGAGTTAGATGTGTCGGATATCGGGTTCCGACAAAACCCTTAAGGTTCGAACACAGGGGTGCGCACGAAGATTTCCTCCTACCGAAACACGCCCTCAACCTCGCCATGATCCCTAAGCTAGCTCTGTGAACAACACAAGAGACACAAGATTTATACAGGTTCGGGCCACCATTCTGGTGTAATACCCTACTCCTATGTGTGGTGTGGTGGATTGCCTCTTGGGCTGATGATGTACGGTACAAGGGAAGAACAGCCTCGTGAGGAGGAGTGTTCTTGAGCTGGTGAGGTGTTCTGCTTGGGAAGGATTCGATCTATCTCTGGATGAGATTCCTTCCTACTGTGGTGGCTAGCCCTATTTATAGAAGCCCTGGTCCTCTTCCCAAATATTGAGCGGGAAGGGATCCAACATCGGCCATTTTGAAAGGGGACAACTAGTACATGCTATCCTGACTAAAGGTGGTCTTCGCCTGCCAAAGGCGCTGGTGGTGACGCTGTCTTGGGCTCCATGGTGACCTCCGTCCTGCCGTCCTGCTAGTCTTGGTCTTGTTGCACAGATATGGCAACTTTTGCCTGATGCCTCGGTACTCCGCGCCTATGCTTGCCCCCTTTGCACCAAAGGGGAAACGAGGACACTGCACTGGCTGGCACCCGCCTGGCCTTGGTCGTCATGGCTTGCGTCATGGGCACCTCGTGAGGTACCCCTTGCCTTGATCTCTCCGCCTCCTCACGAGCCTGCTTGGTGAGGCCACTCCTGAGGAGGCCTTGTGTCGTCCGCCCCACGAGGCTTGGCCCCTTGCGATGGTCTTGAGTGTTGGGTTGATGAAGATGGGCCGTACTGGCCCACTGGTTGAGCCACGCCGCAGGCCGCAAGCAGGCAAGTCTGGGGACCCCCATTCCCAGAACGTCGACAGTAGCCCTCGGGCCCAAGGCGCGCTCAAACTTGGCTTAGCGGTGAAGCCAAAGGGAAAGTGCGGAGCGCCGCGGGCCCCAACAGCCACTGGCCTTGGTTGACGCGTGGCGACTGATTGGACATGGGTGTCTCCGCTCCCCCATGCTGCCTCGGCAACTACCCGACTGACAAAAGGCTGGCGTGGGCAAGGATTGCCTTCATTGCTCTCTGTCGTCTTGCTCCAGATCCCCTTCCTTGCTCCTTGCTCCCGCAATCTCCAGATCTGCTCCACTCCTTCCCCTTCAGTGAGCGATGGCGCCCCGCAAAGCCAAGGCTGATGCGCTGCCGGCTTGGTATGCGCCGGCCCTAGACGCCCCCAATGTGTCGGAGAAGAATCTCGCTGCCATGCGCCTGATGACGGTGGTGGGGGCAACGAGAAGGGGGAGGCCGAACTCCGGGCTGGCTCTGCCGAGCCGGAGGCTAAGGGGAGCACTTTCTACCATTTCTTCATGAACGCCATCGTCGCAGGCTTGGTTCCTTCCTTCTCCGACTTCTTCTGCGCTGTCCTCAGCCATTACAGGTTACATGCCCTTCATCTCCATCCCAATTCCGTCGTCCTCTTGTCGATTTTCGCCTACTACTATGAGGCGCATGTTGGGGTAATGTCGTCCGTGGCTCTGCTGCGCCACTTCTTCTCTCTCCGAACCAACGGCGGCCACACCTCAGTGTGCGCCAACTTCGTCGCGTATGGCAAGGCCAACGCGATCTCGAAGACCGGGAAGAGGGCCGACAACTTCCGGAGCAAGTGGGTCATGATGGACGCCAAGTGTGTCCACCCCCGGTTCACGCTGCCTACGGAGATGCCCCATCCTAACGAAGGGAGGTCTCGCGTGAATCTTATTGATGATCGGGCAAAATTGGTGCTGGAGAAGATGAACGCCGACTTGAAGCCGGGCAAAGCGTAGGCGACGAAGCTGACGGGGGTCGCGCTCTCATGGGAGTTCCTGATGCAGCGGGTGGCTCTGCTTCAAGTGCACTCGTGCCCCTTATGGATGCTTGGGGACGCAGACGACGAGCTTCGCTTGAGTCCGGCGGCTTTGGCCGACGAGGATCTGGCAGCAGCTCTCCGCCTCTTGGTTGGAGACGACCAGGAGTGTCCGGTGGGGGCCCCTGCCCCCTTGTTCCTCCGCGAGGATAGGGCACAGGTGGTGGCTACTATGCCCACCTTTGATGGGCGCGGCCTGGTGCTGGCGGCGCCCCTTGTGGCCTGGGGGCGACGGCGCTGGTGGACATGTCTTCGGGCGACTCCCGCAGAGGAGGAGAGGAAGAGGGAAAGAGGAGCGCGACTCGGAGGCAACCTTTGAGGGGACAGGGGAGACCTCTCCCCCGCGCAGGGCCAACATCCTCTGCACCTTGCCAGATGATGACAAGGCCGACGCCACGCAGGAGGAGGAGGATCCGCCTGCGATCCTGAAGAAGGGCAGGTAGGCGCTGGTCTCCCGAGAGGCCGCTTCTACCCATGCGCCACCTGGAGCTGCCTCCAGCCCCTCTGCTGCGCCTTCCCCTGCTCCCGGGGCCCTTGCAGCGGCGCCCCAAGCCTCGAGGCCCTCGGGTTTCAAGCTCGGAAAGAGGGCGATGAACTACGCTGCGGTAGACCAGTAAGTGCTAGAACTCCATCTTGTTCTTGATTATGCTGCCCAAGCTTGCCGTTCTCCATCAGTTGGTTAGGCCGCCGCCTGCGGCGAAGAAGAGGAAGGGGCAGACTCATCTACCGCGGCCGCTCCTTCATCCGTGGGGAGGGGAGGCCACGGCGTTCGCATATCCCCTGCCCGGTCATCCTTGCAAGGCCCGGAGGAGCGCCCTGATGTCTACTAAACAACCTTCTTCTTGTAGACGTTGTTGGGCCTCCAAGTGCAGAGGTTTGTAGGACAGTAGCAAATTTCCCTCAAGTGGATGACCTAAGGTTTATCAATCCGTGGGAGGCATAGGATGAAGATGGTCTCTCTCAAGCAACCCTGCAACCAAATAACAAAGAGTCTCTTGTGTCCCCAACACACCCAATACAATGGTAAATTGTATAGGTGCACTAGTTCGGCAAAGAGATGGTGATACAAGTGCAATATGGATAGTAGATATAGGTTTTTGTAATCTGAAAAGATAAAAATAGCAAGGTAACTAATGATAAAAGTGAGCTTAAATGGTATTGCAATGGTAGGAAACAAGGCATAGGTTTCATACTTTCACTAGTGCAAGTTCTCCCAACAACAATAACATAGATAGATCATATAACAATCCCTCAACATGCAACAAAGAGTCACTCCAAAGCCACTAATAGCGGAGAACAAACAAAGATATTATGGTAGGGTACGAAACCACCTCAAAGCTATCCTTTCTATTCTATCTACTCAAGAGTCCGTAGTAAAATAACACGAAGCTATACTTTCCGTTCAATCTATCATAGAGTTCATACTAGAATAACACCTTAAGACACAAATCAACCAAAACCCTAATGTCACCTAGATACTCCATTGTCACCTCAAGTATCCGTGGGCATGATTATATGGTATACATCACACAATCTCAGATTCATCTATTCGACCAACACAAAGTACTTCAAAGAGTGTCCCAAAGTTTCTACCGGAGAGTCAAGACGAAAATGTGTGCCAACCCGTATGCAAAGGTTCATGGGCGGAACCCGCAAGTTGATCACCAAAACATACATCAAGTGGATCATGTGATATCCCATTGTCACCACAGGTAAGCACGGCAAGACATACATCAAGTGTTCTCAAATCATTAAAGACTCAATCCGACAAGATAACTTCAAAGGGAAAACTCAATCCATCACAAGGGAGTAGAGGGGGAGAAACATCATAAGATCCAACTATAATAGCAAAGCTCGCGATACATCAAGATCGTGCCATAGAGATAACACGAGAGAGAGAGATCAAACACATAGCTACTGGTACATACCCTCAGCCCCGAGGGTGAACTACTCCTTCCTTGTCATGGAGAGCATCGGGATGATGAAGATGGACACCGGTGAGGAATTCCCCCTCCGACAGGGTGCTGGAACGGGCTCCCGAGAGGTTTTTGGTGGCTATAGAGGCTTACGGCGGCGGAACTCCCGATCTATCTTCATATTCGATGGTTTTAGGGTATATGGGAATATATAGGCGAGAGAAGTTGGTCGGGGGAGCCTCGAGGGGCCCACGAGACAGGGGGCGCGTCCAGGGGGTGGGCATGCTCTCCTATCTCCTGGCCTCCTCGAAGGTTCCCTGGCTTGTACTCCAAGTCTCCCGGATCATGTTCGTTCCAAGAATAATGCTCCCGAATGTTTCATTCCATTTGGACTCCATTTGATATTCCTTTTCTTCGAAATACTGAAACAGGCAATAAAACAACAATATGGGCTGGGCCTCCGGTTAATAGTTTGTCCCAAAAGTAATCTAAAGTGTATAATAAAGCCCGTAAACATTCAAAACAGATAATAAAATAGCATGAATGCTTCATAAATTATAGATACGTTGGAGACGTATCAGCATCCCCAAGCTTAATTCCTGCTCGTCCTCGAGCAGGTAAATTATAAAAGATAGAATTTATGAAGTGTGAATGCTAGCAGGTGCACAAGTTTGATCAATGAGAATTTCAATCACCTTTTCTATCATGATTATATGTCATAACAATAGTTCATCTCATAAAACTTCTCACGAACAAGTAACAAGCAATTCACATGTTAAAGCAGAGACCATAAACTTTCTTGAAAACTAGCAAACTTCATTCTCAGTCATCAAACAATTGCAATTCATCTTATTTTCAGGAAGGGTCTATGTCAGAGCTTTGATTTAGCAAACTCCACATACTCAACTATCATATAGTCTTCTACAATTGCTAACACTCACGCAATACTAATGGTTATGGAGTTTTAATCGGACACTAAGAAGGATAGGGGCTTATAGTGTTGCCTCCCAATGTATTCACCTTTGGGTGATGTCAACAATAATAGTTCATGCTAACTTACATCCAATTGGATATATATATCAGGATCTTTCCAACACGAGATGCTTGCCAAAGGATAAAATGAAAAAGGGAAAGGTAAAGATCACCTTCACTCTTGCATAAAGTAAAATACATAAAGTAAAAGATAGGCCCTTCGCAGAGGGAAGCAGAGGTTGTCATGCGCTTTTATGGTTGGATGCACAAAATCTTAATGCAAAAGAATGTCACTTTATATTGCCACTCGTATATGGACCTTTATTATGCAGTCCGTCGCTTTTATTGCTTCCATAACAAGATCGTATAAAGCTTATTTTCTTCACACTAATAGATCATACATATTTAGAGAGCAATTTTTACTGCTTGCACCGATAACAACTTACTTGAAGGATCTTACTCAATCCATAGGTAGGTATGGTGGACTCTCATGGCAAAACTGGGTTTAAGGATATTTGGAAGCACATGTAGTATCTCTACTTGGTGCAAGGAATTTGGCTAGCATGAGCGGGAAAGGCAAGCTCAACATGTTTGAATGATCCATGACAATATACTTTAACTGAGATGTGAGAAAACATAACCCATTACGTCGTCTTCCTTGTCCAACATCAACTCTTTAGCATATCATACTTAATGAGTGCTCACAATTATAATGCTTGCTAACCTTCAATAAATTTACAACCTCTACTTCTTAGATTTGAAGTCATTACCCCCATGGGATAAGCAAATGAGACATATATAATTTCAGATTTATGACATTCAACTCATTCAACCATTTACCCATAGGATATAAGTGAAGTGCACGAGTAAATGACAAACTACTCCAAAGAGATATAAGTGAAGATCAATGAGTAGTCGAATAATTGTGCAACTATGTGAAGACTCTCTAACATTTAAGAATTTCAGATCTTGGTACTTTATTCAAACAGCAATCAAAGCAAAATAAAATGACATTGCAAGGATAGCACAACTCATGTGAAGAAGCAAAAACTTAGGATCAACCGATACTAACCGATAGTTGTTGAAGAAGAAAGGTGGGATGCCTAACGGGGCATCCCCAAGCTTAGATGCTTGAGACTTCTTGAAATATTATCTTGGGGTGCCTTGGGCATCCCCAAGATTGAAATTTTGTGTCTCCTTAATTCCTCTCATATCATGGTTTCTCTTTTTATCAAAAGCTTCATCCACACCAAACTCAACAAGAACTCGTGAGATAGGTTAGTATAAACCAATGCAAAACCTTACCATTTTCTACTGTAAAAAATCACTAAAATTATTATTCAACATTGCATATTAAATGCCTCTGCATAATTAACACTCCTATCCTCAAATAGAATCATTAAACAAGCAAACATATGCAAACAATGCAAACATAACAGCAATCTGCCAAAACAGTACAGTCTGTAAAGAATGCAAGAGTATCAATACTTCCCTCACTCCAAAAATTATGAGAGAAAATTCCCACTGTAGTAAATTTATCAGAGCTTAATATTCAAAAAGTTTCAACATTATACCATTCTCTGACTTTTCTAGGGAATTTTTGCAACAGCGGTAAACTTTCTGTTTTCAAACAGCAACATGTATACTAGCAAAATAAGCATGGTAAAGGCTATCCTTGACATTTTTATTGAAAATATAGATGCAAAACATTATTATAAATAACAGCAAGCTAATACTTAACAAAAGAAAATGACGCTCCAAGCAAAACACATATCATGTGGTGAATAAAAATATAGCTCCAAGTAAAGTTACCAATGAACAAAGACGAAAGAGGGGATGCCTTCCGGGGCATCCCCAAGCTTAGGCTCTTGGTTGTACTTGAATATTGCATTGGGGTGCCTTGGGAATCCCCAAGCTTAGGCTCTTTCCACTCCTTATTCCATAGTCCATCGAATCTTTACCCAAAACTTGAAAACTCCACAACACAAAACTCAACAGAAAACTTGTAAGCTCCGTTAGTATAAGAAAATAAAACCACCACTTAGGTACTGTAATGAACTCATTTTAAATTCATATTGGTGTAATATCTACTGTATTACAACTTCTCTATGGTTCATACCACTTAATACTAGCCATAGATGCATCAAAATAAGCAAACAACACACGAAAAATCAGAATCTGTCAAAAACAGAACAGTCTGTAGTAATCTGTATCAAACGTATACTTCTGGAACTCCAAAAATCCCACCAAATTAGGAAGTCCTAATAAATTTGTTTAACAATCAACATAAAAAATAATTAGGTCAAAATAACGTTCCTGTGAATTAATAAAACTAATTTACTGGGTGCAAAAGTTTCTGATTCTCAGCAGGATCAACACAACATTCACCGTAAGCTATCCTAAAGGTCTTACTTGGCACTTTATTGAAACAAAAGCTATAAAACATGATTACTATAGTAGCACAATCATGTGACCACACAAAAACAGTAAAGGTAAATATTGGGTTGTCTCCCAACAAGCGCTTTTCTTTAATGCCTTTCCAGCTAGGCATGATAATGACAATGATGCTCACCTAAAAGATAAGAATTGAAACATAATGGGAGCATCATGAAGCATATTACTAGCACATTTAAGCCTTACCCACTTCCTATGCATAGGGATTTTGTGATCAAACAACTTACGGGAATAATAATCAACTGGCGTAGGAAGGCAAAACAAGCATAGCTTCAAGATTTTCAACACATAGAGAGGAAACTTGACATTATTGCAATTCCTACAAGCATATGTTCCTCCCTCATAATAATTTTCAGTAGCATCATGAATGAATTCAACAATATAACCAGAACCTAATGAATTATTTTCATGATCTACAAGCATAGAAAATTTACTACTCTCCACATAAGCAAAATTCTTCTTATTCGGAATAGTGGGAGTATCATAAGAGACTCGAATACTAAAAATTGTTTCCACATTAAAAGAGTAATGTTCAGAAAAAGGGTAATCATAATCATGACAATTTTATAAATATAATCATCACTACTTTTCATAGCATAAGTTTCATCACAATAATCATCATAAGTAGCAACTTTGTTCTCATCATAATCGATTGAAACCTCTTCCAAGATAGTGGAATCATCACTAAATAAAGTCATGACCTCTCCAAATCCAATTTCATAAATATTATAAGATTCAACACCCTCCAAAATAGTGGGATCATTACTTCCTAAAGTTGACACTCTTCCAAACCCACTTTCATCAATATAAACATCATAAATAGGAGGCATGCTATAATAAATTTGCTCATCAAAACTTGGGGGACAAAAAATATCACCTTCATCAAACATAGCTTCCCCAAGCTTGTGGCTTTGCATATCATTAGCATCATGGATATTTGAGGAATTCATACTAACAATATTGCAATCATGCTCATCATTCAAAGATGTAATACCAAACATCTTATAGACTTCT
This sequence comes from Triticum timopheevii, assembly GCA_963921465.1. Classification (NCBI taxonomy): domain Eukaryota; kingdom Viridiplantae; phylum Streptophyta; class Magnoliopsida; order Poales; family Poaceae; genus Triticum; species Triticum timopheevii. Next base: position 357,278,190 of record OY997264.1, read on the forward strand.
TCTTCTAGCACTTGAGCACAATTTTCCTTTTCATCATACTCACGAAAGATATTAAAAAGATGAAGCGTATGAGACAAACTCAATTCCATTTTTTTGTAATTTTCTTTTATAAACTAAACTAGTGATAAAACAAGAAACAAAAAGATTTGATTGCAATATCTAAAGATATACCTTCAAGCACTCACCTCCCCGGCAACGGCGCCAGAAAAGAGCTTAGTTGACGGGGTGTGAGTGTCGCTTACCTAGCCTCCCTGGCAACGGTGCCAGAAAAGAGCTTGATGTCTACTACACAACCTTCTTCTTGTAGACGTTGTTGGGCCTCCAAGTGCAGAGGTTTGTAGGACAATAGCAAATTTCCCTCAAGTGGATGACCTAAGGTTTATCAATCCGTGGGAGGTTTAGGAGAAGATGGTCTCTCTCAAGCAACCCTGCAACCAAATAACAAAGAATCTCTTGTGTCCCCAACAAACCCAATACAATGGTAAATTGTATAGGTGCACTAGTTCGGCGAAGAGATGGTGATACAAGTGCAATATGGATAGTAGATATAGGTTTTTGTAATCTGAAAATATAAAAACAGCAAGGTAACTAATGATAAAAGTGAGCGTAAACGGTATTGCAATGGTAGGAAACAAGGCATAGGGTTCATACTTTCACTAGTGCAAGTTCTCTCAACAATAATAACATAGATAGATCATATAACAATCCCTCAACATGCAACAAAGAGTCACTCCAAAGCCACTAATAGCGGAGAACAAACGAAGATATTATGGTAGGGTACGAAACCACCTCAAAGTTATCCTTTCTGTTCTATCTATTCAAGAGTCCGTAGTAAAATAACACGAAGCTATTCTTTCCGTTCAATCTATCATAGAGTTCATACTAGAATAACACCTTAAGACACAAATCAACCAAAACCCTAATGTCACCTAGATACTCCATTGTCACCTCAAGTATCCGTGGGCATGATTATACGATATGCATCACACAATCTCAGATTCATCTATTCAACCAACACAAAGTACTTCAAAGAGTGCCTGAAAGTTTCTACCGGAGAGTCAAGATGAAAACGTGTACCAACCCCTATGCAAAGGTTCATGGGCGGAACCCGCAAGTTGATCACCAAAACATACATCAAGTGGATCATGTGATATCCCATTGTCACCACAAATAAGCACAGCAAGACATACATCAAGTGTTCTCAAATCAATAAAGACTCAATCCGACAATATAACTTCAAAGGGCAAACTCAATCCATCACAAGAGAGTAGATGTGGAGAAACATCATAAGATCCAACTGTAATAGCAAAGCTCGTGATACATCAAGATCGTGCCATAGAGAGAACACGAGAGAGAGAGAGAGATCAAACACATAGCTACTGGTACATACCCTCAGCCCCGAGGGTGAACTACTCCGTCCTCATCATGGAGAGCGCCGGGATGATGAAGATGGCCACCGGTGAGGGATTCCCCCTCCGGCAGGGTGCTGGAACAGGCTCCCGAGAGGTTTTTGGTGCCTACAGAGGCTTGCGGCGGAGGAACTCCCGATCTATCTTCGTATTCGATGGTTTTAGGGTATATGGGAGTATATAGGTGAAAGAAGTCGGTCGGGGGAGCCTCGAGGGGCCCACGAGACAGGGGGCGCACCCAGGGGGTGGGCGCGCCCTCCTATCTTTTGGCCTCCTCGAAGGTTCCCTGGCTTGTACTCCAAGTCTCCCGGATCATGTTCGTTCCAAAAATAACGCTCCTGAAGGTTTCATTCCGTTTGGACTCCGTTTGATATTCCTTTTCTTCAAAATACTGAAATAGGCAATAAAATAGCAATATGGGTTGGTCCTCCGGTAAATAGGTTAGTCCCAAAAGTAATATAAAAGTGTATAATAAAGCCCATAAACATTCAAAACAGATAATAAAATAGCATGAATGCTTCATAAATTATAGATACGTTGGAGACGTATCACGCCCTGGCGGGGTGCCAGCCCCCATGGCCCTGCTGGCTCTGGAGGTTCCGGTGCCTGACGCTGTTGCTTAGGTACCCAAGGCTCAGGAGCCCCCAGTCTCCCGAGTCGTGGTTACGCTGCCGCCACCTCCTCCTGCGTCGCTGGTTCCGGGTTCTTCTTTCTCTTCCAATGTCTTGGAGTGTGCCCTCTCTGGGAGGGTCCAGCTGCAAGAAGACCTCTAGGGCGCCGACTCCCATCTGGTAGCCGGGCGCCTGGAGCTGGTCTCCGGCTGGCTTCATTCTGACGCCTCTGTCTGAGTGGCGCTGAGGCGGGCCACGGCAGCTTTTGAGGAGGATAAGCAGGCCGCCACCCAGGCTGCAGCTACTCGCGAGGCGGCATTGAAGGATGCCGCGACTGCCCAGGACCGCTGCAAGGCACTGGAGGCCGAGCTGCAGGGTTTGCGCGACGAACACGCCAAAGAAACTCGTAACCGCCAGGCGAAGGAGGAGAAGGTGAAGGCTTGGGAGGATGCCGTTAGGGACCGCGACGCCAAGCTGATGCGGCTGGCGGAGTCACAGACCGCTGAGCGCGGCCGGCTAGAAATGCTGGAGCAGAAGTTGAGGGCGGAGAAGGCCGAGTTCGATGCCAAGTTAAAGGTCCTGGCCGAGGACCGCGTGGCCTTTGCACTCCTCAAGGAGAGGTCTCGCGTGGCACTGAAGACGCTTTATGAGAAGGGCTTGGAGAAGCCGCTGGCTACCACCGTGGACGGCCCCGCCCAGCTGATTCCTTTCTTAGTCGAGGCGCTTGAGGAAGTTGTGAACGGCGTCGGCCCCATGGCAGAGGTAGAAGCTCGCGTTCTTTCTTCCGCGGCACTGCAGCGTGTCTTCAACCACCTCCACCTCCGTGACCCTGATGCCAACCTTGTCGAGCTGCTGGAGCCTGTGGATAGCGAGCGCTTCGCCGCTACTGCTAAAGTCGTGAAGGGCCAGGTGGAGGCCTTGCTGGGGAAGTTCCACGCCTACGCTCCTGCGCCCACGATAGGTGGTGCTGCTGATCCTGCGGCCTTGGGAGGTGGAGCTAGTGAGGGAAATACCACCATGGTGGTGGAGCCTATGGCGAACGACGGCGTTGTCCAAGGGTGATCTACTTGCGGCTTCTTTCCTGTTTTAACTCCTACAACATGCACCATGCCTCATGGAGGAGTTTAAACTTGCGTTTGGTATTGTGAACACAATTATGGCTTGTAATATTTGCTTCGAGATTTTGCGGTTTCCTTCCTATTTGTTTCATGTTTTACGTCGGCAGAGCCCGGCCCCGCGCATACCTCAACCGCCATTGGCCTCGACCGGATCACCAAGACGGGACCAAGGAGTGAGGGGCTACGTGACAAGTTAGGCTCCTGAGTCGCGATGCTCAGGAGTCCCGCTTGACGCGCAAACAACAAATAGGGGGGGAACGTAGGAGTAGATCTGGCATTCTACATCGGCAGAGCCCGGCCCCGCGCATACCTCAACCGCCGTTAGCCCCGACCAGATCACCAGGACGGGACTAAGGAGTGAGGGGCTACGTGACCAGTTAGGCTCCTGAGTCACGATGCTTAGGAGTCCCCCTTGACGTTCAAATGATCTTCATACCTTGGCTCCTCTCGGGGAGGGTCGCGCGACGACCAGGTCTGAGGCACCTGGCTAGGTGGCGTGCGATCGGGCGTGACCCGGCGCAGCCCCTGTGTCCAGCCCTCTCGCTCGACGCTCCCAAGGGGAGGTGTTGCGATGAGGGCAGACACTGAGCTCTGGGCTCCCTGAGGTTGATACGGCCATGGACCGCCCTTAGTTGTTTATCACCAGCGCGAAGCATAGCGCTTCCGTATGTGTACGGGCATAGCCGCTCCTCGGCAGTGTCATCAGCCAATGCGGAGCATGGTGCTTCCACTGGTGCATTGGAGAGGGGCCCCCTCCGGGAGGAGCCCCCGAGGCGTGTACAGCCCCGCCCTGACATGTGGCTTGCACGACAGGGCTAGACGAGGTGTATCTGGGCACTCGTGAGCCAGCGCGAGACTCATGAGGCCCTACCTCAAGGCGGGTTGCGCCTGGTCTTGGATCTTTGACAGCTGTGTGTTCCTACGAGATGGTTAGATACAAATGCTCTACGTCCTCAGGTCCTGGCCCTTGAGCGAGCTCAGCCGCCGCTGGTATGCCAGGTCGCGATGCCGTGGTCAAGGCCAGGGGGTGAGTGCTGGAGAGCCAGTAAGAGCTCCTGAGTCGCGATGCTCGGGAGCCCCCCTTTTAACGCGCAAGCGATTTGCATGAGAGAGAGGAGGCCCGTGGTAGGCGGCAGGTGATAATCACAGGCAGATTAGGCATGAAGGGCAAATCAGCTTAGGTAAACGCAGGATGGATACATGCCACTCGGTCAGACCCAAGCGGCTTGGGGATGATGCAGCCCGAGGGGCGCCCCCAGCAAGGTAAGCTAAAGAGATAAGAAAAAGATACATGCCGCAGGGACGGACCCACGCGGCCTGGGGATGATGCAGCCCCGAGGGCGCTCCTAGCTGAAATAAATTTGGAAGATGTCACCTGGTTCCATTGTAGAAGGGGTGTTGAGGTAGCCGAAGATGCGCGGTGAAGAGGCCGACCCTCATGAGCCACCAGGGCCCTGAGCCTCGGGAGGCTCTGGGGGTCCAGGTGGTTCCTTGAGGACCACCTCCATCTCTGCTAGGACCGCGTGATGCCTAGCCTCCTGAGCGGGCGCATGGCCTCGATACTGGGGAGGACTGCATTCACCTCGTGAGCAAACTGCTTGAAGATGCGCTGAGAGGCTGGGTCCTGAGCTCCGCCCAAGATGCAAGCGATAGCACGTGGCTCCTGGAAGCCCCCAGCCCCCTCGTCCTGATGATGGTCGTCATTCCTTCTCAGTGATGGTGGCAGAGGAGGAAGGCCTGCATTGCCCTGCGGGCTGTCCTCGCGAGGCTGATCCCTCCAGGCACCCTCGCGAGGCTAGTCCTGCCAACGATCCTCGCGAGGTCGGTCACGCCACTCCTAGTGAGGGCCTCGGTCGTCCCATCGTCCTCCGCCTCGTCCTGCTCCTCGGTCGTAGCCCCAGTCATTGCACTCAGGGCGTCGACCGAAGCATCCTTCACGAACAGCCCTGAGCTCCTGGCAGTCGCTGGTGTTGTGGGTGTGGAGGTTGTGGTAGGTGCAGAATGGTCGGCTGCCCTTGGACGACTTCGGCTGGTCCCTGCCGCGCTTCGTATTTGGTTCTGCTGCAAGCACGGCTACTCCTTTGCGCTTCACATCCTTGGCCTTGGTCTTCTTTTCTTCTGGGTCAGCAGCTGGAAGCTCGAGGAGGGAGAGGCGTCCTTCCTCAGCTCTTGCGCACTTGGTCGCCAGGTTGAACAGCTCTAGAGATGTGCACAACTCCTCATGGATGGCGAGCTCCTCCTTCATCTTGACCTCACGGAAGCCATCAGAGAACGCTGAGATGATGGCCTCATCCGTCACCTTGGGGATCTTTAGGCGAGCGCTATTGAAGCACTGATGGCCTCATCCGTCACCTTGAACTTGCCCGGCTAGGCGATGCTACACAGCTCGGTGGTGAAGGCGCGGCAACCTGCTGCAGTCACCAGAGCCCTTTGCTGACGCGGAGCTTGCTCCTGATGGTACCCGTGCACCGCTGCCAGGGGCAGCACGCGGTCTTGACGCGCTGGTGCAGGGAGCACGGGGGCGCCTTCTTGAGGCTGAGGGATTTCTTGGCAGCTTCTTTCTTATCGCGCGGGCGCTGGATGCGGTGGGTCACGCGCAGGGGCCGCGTGCCTTGGAGCCAGGGCACCGTCTTGGGCAGAGGTGGTGGAGGCGCTCCCTGAGCCACGTCGCCCGTACCTGGCGAAGGGCGAGGCAGCAAGAGGGGCGGCACGGAAGAGCCCCCTGCGGCGCTGACGAGCTCGGTGATGTGAGCGAGCCATTTTTCGTAGAGTTTGTCGACGGGGCGGTAACAGGAGCTCACGTGCCAGAAGCAGCGCGGCCTACGTGTACGTGGGGGCGTGACGAGCGTGAGACGATGAACCAGCTGGGGTCAGCGATGGAGTGGCGGTGCGGCCTTTCCACCGCACCAAGGGGTGCAGCGAAGATGCTTGCTGCCCCTTCCCCGTCGAGCCGGTGGCGGCGTTGGTAGCAGGCGATGGAGAACAACGAGGAGGCCCGCCGACAGGAGCCGTCTGGGCGACGCGAGCGGCGAGAGCAGCTCAATGCTCAGCGTGGGCTCAGCGGGCGTCCGACATGGATGCGACGAAGCGATGGGACACAGATCAGTGGAAGGAAGATTTCAGCGCACCCCTACCTGGCACGCCAAATGTCGGATATCAGTTTCCGGCAAAACCCTTAAGGTTCAAACACTGGGGTGCGCACGAAGAATTCCTCCTACCGAAACACGCCCTCAACCTCCCCGTGATCCCTAAGCTAGCTCGATTAACAACACAAGAGACACAAGATTTATACAGGTTCGGGCCACCATTGTGGTGTAATACCCTACTCCTGTGTGTGGTGTGGTGGATTGCCTTTTGGGCTGATGATGAACGGTGCAAGGGAAGAACAGCCTCGTGAGGAGGGGTGTTCTTGAGCTGGTGAGGTGTTCTGCTTGGGAAGGATTCGATCCGTCTCTGGATGAGATGCCTTCCTACTGTGGTGGCTAGCCCTATTTATAGAGGCCCTGGTCCTCTTCCCAAATATTGAGCGGGAAGGGATCCAACAACGACCATTTTGGAAGGGGACAGCTAGTACAGGCTATCCTGACTAAAGGTGGTCTTCTCCTGCCAAATGAGCTGGTGGTGACGCCGTCTTGGGCTCCATCATCCATGGTGACCTCCGTCCTGCTAGTCTTGGTCTTGTTGCACCGATATGGAAACCTTTGCCTGATGCTTGCACTTGCCCCCTTTGCACCAAAGGGGAAATGAGGACACTGCACTGGCCGGCGCCCGCCTGGCCTTGGTCGTCATGGCTTGCGTCATGGGCACCTCGCGAGGTACCCCTTGCCTTGATCTCTCCGCCTCCTCGCGAGCCTGCCTGGTGAGGCCACTCCTGAGGAGGCCTTGTGTCATCCGCCCCGCCAGTCTTGGCCCCTCGCGAGGGTCTTGAGTGTTGGGATGATGAAGACGGGCCGTACTGGGCCGCTGGTTGAGCCACGCCGCAGGCCGCAGGCAGGCAAGTCTGGGGACCCCCGTTCCCATAACGCCGACAAGATGTTCTTGCCCTTTTCAACTCGGCTATGACTGTCATATTTTCTTTGAAACAATGCAAATGGCTTGCCATTCGTTTAATTTAGAGTGAAATATTGTAACAAATCCCAACCAAGGGAAATAACATCACTCTCGCCGGCTGCTTGAGATCACTGTGCATTACAGAAGCCAAGTGATTATCCCCCACCAGCACCCACAAACTTATTTTGAACTAGCACATCAAATAGGCTGTAAATTTTCATAGGGAAGGCTGCATGACCATGATAGATTTGGATTCTGACATTAGGGACTCGCGAGGAAATAGCCTATCCAAGGTGGTGTCGACTTACTATCCAGTCAACAAACGATTCTGCCTACCAGCCGTTGGTTTGACATCCAACATCTGTCATGTATCTTCTATCTCTTGTCTTCTTCTTCCTCCAGCTGCCCAAACCAAACCACCCCATCGGCTCCGCCTGCTCCCGCCTCCCATGGCTAGCTGCGCCTTCGCCTCCGTACCATATGTACCCTCCATCATTGGCCAGTCCCTCCCTCTATTCCCCCACACGTCCTTTTATTCTCCGGCGACGTCAGCCCCAACACGCACCCGCACCCGAACCAGTCAACCCTCGTACTCCCCTCCGCCTACGACTGGCCCAGCGCATCTTCCATGGCTCCTATTCGTTCTGTCCAAGGCCTCGCCGTCGTCCTCCGCCTTGCAGCCTTGGTTCGCTCGCCGTGCACGGTGCGCCGCCCTCTTGCGTTGTCAACATCGTCAACAACCGAGAGGAACAAGGAGATGACTGTATGTGGAGATGATGATAGTAGGGACCCACCAGCGTCATGGCAGTACGCAAGCAAGTGCCTCTATACTACAAGCCCAAAAATATGGTTCCTCCTAATGGTTGGACATCTAGGGCTCACGCCATTGTCGATGTAGTCAATAAATGAGAGAATACACTACGAGCGGCTGACACCAGGGACCCAGCAGGTCGCGCATTTTTTTAGTGACGGATTAGGTTAACAATGGAGCTGTGGGGGGGGGGGGGGCTGTGGTCCATCTAGCCAGGGTTTTATTTATGTTTACCACATCATGAGCCCAATTGTGTTTTTTTCTTGCTGAAAATGGCTAGCCTAGTTCTATTTTTTAAAAGAAATACCCAAACGAGGCCTACTTGCTTTATCAGCCCTGCTGGGCTACAAATCTTTCAAGACGAGGAGAGTTTCATTCGGTTTGCCCAGAAATGGGTTGTACATTTTTAAAACGCATCAAATCGGGAATTAGTTTCAATTTTTTTCATTACAAGATTTTAAATTTCATTGATTTTTATGCGTGGACAATTATTTGGATTTTATATTTATATAAATTATTTTTCAAAATAGTTTGAATGTGAATCGATATTACGGGATTAAAAATAGTTGACCGCACCGAAATATGCAAAATTTCGTATACTTTTTAACCATGGCCACAATATGGGGTGTAATGCTAACAAAAACAAGATGGGCTCCAAAGAAATTCTTAAGAATTAGCAAATGGGTTGTACATTATTAAAAATAATGGCAGATGGGTTGCATGCTGTTTTCCACAGATTTGAGGTTGACTTGTGCGCCTACTACAGGTTGACGCATATGCTTTCCTAAAAAAAAGGTTGACGCACACGCAATGCCCTGTCAACTTAGTCAACACACGAGAGCAGTGACTGTTGGATGTCCATCCAACAGCTGTCGTGCTTCTTCAATATCTGCTCTTCCTGCTCCAGCCGCTCAAACAAGCATCAGCGAGACTGCCTGCTCCCTCCTCCCACAGCCGGCTATGCTGCTGCGCAGGTCTCACCGCCCCACCGTACTCCCATCGCTTGCCTAGTTTTCCCTCTACTCACCCACACCTGCTGTTATTCTCCGGGGACGGCAGACGAACCAGTAAACCCTCATACTCCTCCGCGTGGGAAACAACTGCCGAGTCTTCCCTGGCTCCATGTCATTCCCTTCCTAGGCCTCGCCATCGTCCACCGCCCTGGTGCTCTCGGCGCGGCCTGGTCAACGTGGTCAATGAACGACATCCATCGGAAGTGGATTGTACGTGGAGAGGCTGACAGCTAGGTCCACGTCCGCACGGAAGGAAATGCCTCGTTATTACGCGCAAAATAATGATTCCTCCACCTGACAGCTAGGACCCAAGGGAAGGGCCTATGTATTTCGTGAAAAAAATGTCCCCCCCCCCCCCCGCTGATAGGTCGGACCCACCAGCTATATCTTCGCACGCAAGGAAGTGCCTCCTTATTACAAACAAAAAAATGAATACCCCCAGCTAGCTGGGACCCACCATAGTGGGTGGCTGACTTGTGGGCCTACTAAGTTGACGGGGACGGAGGGCTTTGTCAACTTAGTCAATATGAACGATTCTAGCTCCAGTGACCGTACGATGTCCATCCAACGGCCATAGTGCTTCTTCAACCTCTGGTCTTCTTGCTCAAGCCGCCCAAAGCAGCGCCGGTCATGCCGCTTGCTCCTGCCTCTCATGGCCGTTTGTGCTGCCGCGGAGGCCTCACCGCCCCCATACTACTCCCACCGCTGGCCAGGATATCCCTCCACTCACCCACACCCCCTGTTATTCTACAGCGACGACAGCCTCACACCACAGCTGAACCAGTGATCCCTCGTACTCCTCTCCGCGTGGGCATCCACTGTCGCATCTTCCCCGGCTCCACGTCGTCCCCTTCCTAGGCCTCGCCGTCGTCCATCGCCGTGGTGCTCTCAGCGCGGCGTGGTCAATGTGGCCACGACCGACTTCCATCGGAAGAGTACTGTACGTGGAGAGGCTGACAGTTGGGTCCACGGCAGCTGCAAGGAAGTGCTTCCTTATTATGTGGAAAATAATTATTCCTCCACCTGACAGCAGGGACCCACCGGATGGGCCACCGTATTTCATGAAAAAACGTTTCCCCCTGACTGTTGGGACCCACCGAACGGGCCACCGTATTTCATGAAAAAACGTTCCCCCCCGCTGTCAGCTCGGACCCACCGGAAGTGCCTCCTTATTACGCACAAAAAATGAATACTCCCCCTGCTAGCTGGGACAAACCTGGGTGGGAGGCTGACTTGTGGGCCTACTAAGTTGACGGGGACGGAGGGCTTTGTCAACTTAGTCAGTATGAACTATTCTAGCTCCAGTGACCGTACGATGTCCATCCAATGGCCGTAGTGCATCTTCAACCTCTGGTCTTCTTGCTCCAGCCGCCCAAAGCAGCGTCGGTCGTGCCGCATGATCCTGCCTCCCGTGGTCGGCTGTGTTGCCGCGGAGGCCTGTAGGATCGAAAGTATGTCTAGAGGGGGGGTTATTAGACTACTTGACCAAATAAAAATCTAGCCTTTTCCCAATTTTAGTTCTTGGCAGATTTTAGCAACTTAGCACAAGTCAAGCAATCAACCTACACATGCAATTCTAAGAGTATAGCAGCGGAATGTAAAACAATTGCATATGAAGGTAAAGGGAGGAGTTTGAGGGAGCAAACGCAATTTGACACAGAGAATTTTTCGCCATGGTTCTGATAGGTGGTGCTATCGTACATCCACGTTGATGGAGACTTCAACCCACGAAGGGTAACAGTTGCGCGAGTCCACGGAGAGCTCAACCCACGAAGGGTCCACGAAGAAGCAACCTTGTCTATCCCACCATGGCTGTCGCCCACGAAGGACTTGCCTCACTAGGGTAGATCTTCACGAAGTAGGCGATCTCCTTGCCCTTACAAACTCCTTGGTTCAACTCCACAATCTTGACGGAGGCTCCCAAGTGACACCTAGCCAATCTAGGAGACACCACTCTCCAAGAAGTAACAAATGGTGTGTTGATGATGAACTCCTTGCTCTTGTGCTTCAAATGATAGTCTCCCCAACACTCAACTCTCTCTCATAGGATTTGGATTTGGTGGAAAGAATATTTGAGTGGAAAGTAACTTGGGAAGGCTAGAGATCAAGATTTATGTGGTAGGAATGGAATATCTTGGTCTCAACACATGAGTAGGTGGTTCTCTCTCAGAAAATGTATGCTGGAAGTGTAGGCACGTTCTGATGGCTCTCTCCAAGAATTAAGAGTGGGTGGAGGGGTATATATAGCCTCGACACAAAATCTAACCGTTACACACAACTTACCAAACTCAGTGGGACTGAATCGTGAAACTCGGACGGACTGATTTAGGAAATAATGTGACTATTAGGATTTTTGGTGGGACCGACATGTCATCTCGGTGGGACCGATATGGTTAGGGTTAGGGCATAACGTAATCTCGGTGAGACCGATTACACAAACTCGGTGAGACCGATTTTGGTAATGGACACACAGAGGGTTGGTCAGGCAAACTCGGTGGGACCGATTCACTCATCTCGGTTTGATTGAAACGTTACAAAGGGGAAACAGTGAGTTTGCATTGCAATCTCGGTGGGACCGATCGCTCATCTCGGTGTGACCGAAACGTTACGAAGGGAAACAGAGAGATTGCAATCCCATCTCGGTGAGACCGAGATCCCTATCGGTGAGACAGAAAAGAGTAGGGTTTTGTGGCTATGGCTATGACATCTAAACTCCGTGGCGCCGGATAGATGGTTTCGGTGGGGCCGAGTTTGACTTTTGGTTTGGGTCATATGTGGATGTGAGAAAATAGTTGAGGGCTTTGCAGCATATCACTAAGCACTTTGAGCAAGAAAGTCATTAAGCAACACCTCATCCCTCCTTGATAGTATTGGCTTTTCCTATAAACTCAATGTGATCTCGGATCACTAAAATAGGAAATGTAGAGTCTTGTGCTTTGAGCTTGAGCCAATCCTTTTGTCCTTAGCATTTTTAGGGATCCACTTTTCTCATCCATGCCATGCCAATCATTGAGCTTTCCTAAAATATCTATCTTGAAATAGCATTATCTCAATGAGCTATATGTTGTTAGGAATTACCAAAACCACCCAGGGATAGTTGCACTTTCAATCTCCCCCTTTTTGGTAATTGATGACAACATATAGATCAAAGCTTCGACAAATGATAATAAGATTGAAAAACATTATCGCTTTGAGAAGTATGTGAGAAGCAAGAGCTCCCCCTAAATTTGTGCAATATTTAAAATTTTCTTTGGACTGCAAATGCACAATGAGTTAGGATCATGGGTCACTCTTCCATGTCACATAAATCTTGGTGGAGCGCTCAAAATGATAATAATTAAACACATGCACTCATCACCAAGCAAAGTGAATGATCACATAAGGATATAAGAGATAATATCATCCAACAAGCATTAAGGTAGCATATGATCAAACACATGATCATCCAAGTATCTCACAAAAGGCATATTGTATCAAGCAAACAAAAACAAAAACAAAGAAGTTCAACCACCAAAAACAAGAGAGATCAAAAGAAACACTCTTTCTCGAAGCCTATGATCTATACATTTTCTCCCCCTTTGGCAACAAGTTACCAAAAAGTTCAAAAATGCATAGTGCTCAACGACTCTTAGGCTTGGTCTTCATGAGGTGGTGTAGAGATGACTCCAAGGACAAAAGCATCAGTTGATGTAGATGGAGCTGGTGGAGTGGCTGCTGGAGTTGGTGGCACTGAAGCTGTGGCAGCTGGTGCAGATGATGTAGCTCTGGTGTCTGGAACAGGCACTGCAGCAGATCTCTGTCCTCTGGGCACTCTAGCAAATGCATTTGTGGTAGAATTGCCCTTCTTCTCCTCCACATCCTCCTGAAGTTGCTCAACTGCAGTTTGGATTTCTGTGACCTTCACATCAAGTGCATAAAACTTCTGCTCTATGATTATCTCCAAGCTCTCCTGGTTTTGAGTCAGGGTGGCCAAGCCCTTCTCAATCCTCAAGGTGGAGGCAATCAAGTAGCCAAGCTAGTCTTGCTTGGTCTTCAGAAACACTTGAGATGCCTCTTCGGCAGTTGGCATCTTTGCAGCTTTCTCTGCCCTTGCTTTCTCTCTCTTTTCATGTGCTTGCATAGATGATGGTTCCTCCTCATTCATCTCAATAGTGTTATCTTCAAATTCAAGGTATAGGGGTAGATGCTCCTTATCCAAAATATATGTGCATGTGCCCATCTTTGAGTTGATGAGCTCCTGAATGTGTGGAGCATACCCACAACTCCTCTTCTGATCAGCTGCTGTTCTGTTGATTGTTTCCACAATCAGGCTCATGACTTTGAATTTCTGAGATCCACTAGCCCGCTCAAGGCCTCCAGACCATCCCGCTCTCGTGGCCATTCACGGTCTCGGGTTTGGACATCCTGGGCCCATTCCCACGAGCGCCCGGGGGCTACCGCTACTTCTATGTCGCCATCGACAAGTTCACCAAGTGGGCGGAAGTGGAGGCCGTCTGCACCATCCTAGACGGCTCATCCGTCAAGTTCGTTAAGGGCATCGTGAGCCGTTTCGGGGTTCCTAATTACATCATCACCGACAATGGCTCTCGGTTCACGAGCAACCTTTTCAAAATATATTGTGCTAACCTTAGAACACAGATATGCTATGCTTCAGTGGCACAGCCACAGAGCAATGACCAGGCTGAGCGCGCCAACACGGAGGTCCTGAGGGGCCTCAAGGCGAGGACCTTCAAGAAGAAGCTCGAGGCCTGCGGCCGGGGCTGGCTCGATGAGCTCTAGTCCGTGTTGTGTTCCATCTGCACCACCGCGACCAAGCCCATGGGCAAGACCCCATTCTTCCTCGTCTACGGAGCCGAGGCGGTCCTCCCTCACGACGTCAGGCATCACTCCGCGCGGGTCTTGGAGTTCGACGAGACATGCCAGGACACCTCGCGGGGGATGGACCTCATGCTGAGGGAGGGACGAATTCGCCAAGCCTCGCTCCGTGTAGCGAGGTACCAGCAGGCACTGCGGCGGTATAACTGCCGTAGCGTCTGCTCCAGGATGCTCGATGTGGGTGACCTCGTCCTGAGGTGGGTGCTCTCCAGGGAGGGGCTTCATAAGCTCTCACCCATGTGGGAGGGCCCATTCAGGATCGCCCGTGTCTCTAAGCCTAGCGCCGCGTGCCTGGAGACGCAGGACGGGGTCCCCATCCGGAACACCTGGAACATCCAGCACCTTCGGAAGTTCTACCCATGACCAAGGCCCAGTGCCTGTGAAGATCTCCGCTCGTGACACTCTCACATAATAATGATTTGGGGTTGTACACGCCCCGGCGTCTCCTGAGTGCCGCCCCTGGGCCTCACGGGGGCCACCAACCACGTCCTAGTGGAGGCCCCATGCTCCATGCTGGTGGGAAGACAAGAAGACTAGTCTAGGTATCGGACGCGGCTGTTCTTTTGCTTGCTTTCTATAGCTGTTTTCTGACTTCTTGAATGAAATTTGGAGCTTTCATGTCTTTCTCTCGAGGGTTTGGGAAATCTCTTCTTCTTGCACCATTTTTGCTCTCCTAGGTCGAGCCTCAGGAGTGGAAGTTACCCGTCGCTCTTCCTCGCGCGTCCTGCACGCGGGGGCTGGGCAGGTGTATACACTCGAGCCTCCCTGCAAACACCCCTCGCCAAAAGCCTCAGTGCCCTAACCTTTTTGCGTCTTTGTCCTCGCGTGGCGCTCTCAAATGAGCTCACGGGCACGACACCTCTGGAGGGCTCCTAATCCTACAGTTGAGGGGTGCCTACAGGGGCTCGGCGACTCCTGAGCCCCCTTCGTGACAAGGCGCACTTTGGTCGCGCGAGTGGAGCTCAAGCCCCAGACAGCGCACGGAGCTCAAGCCTCGGACAGGGTCGCCCCCGTGGCAGGGAAATGCACACAAGAATGCCAAGCTAATTTGTTCTAACCCTAATCAGCAATGATGCAAGTATCGCAATGCAACATGAAAACGATAATATAATGCCGTGAGCATTGCAGTTCATTACATACCCCCAGCAGGGCCTTCCATCTTTTTTCAGTACAAGAGTAGGAAAGAAGCAAAAGCAAGCTGCACGACTATAGTGACTCTTGGCGCCTGGACTCTCGGACTCAGCCGAAGTCCTCTTCCCGCTACAGCGAGGCGCGGTGGCGATGTGGCGCACTTCCTTCCCCAGTCCGAGCTCAGCGGCATGGCGGTTCCTCGTAGTCGCTGTCGCTGGTGCTATCCCCGGAGGAGGAGCCACTGCTTCTGGAGGTAGCATGGCCATCGTCAAGGGAAAGCTCACCCCCGTCGTCGCCGCGGCCATCACCAAGGGCAAGCTCATCGTCGCCGCTGCCACCCTCCGGGCAGCACCCCGCACGCCGGCCATCTTCCCCAAACACCCTCACATAGAGGGTCGGGAGGCCGTCGTACTTGAAATGGAGGGTGCACCTCCCGCTTAGGCCCCGCGTGGGCAAACATCTGCTACCCACGGTTCAGGAACACGTTGCCCACAGCGTTGACCTCGACCCCCACCCATGAGGCTTTGCTGCAGCACCGATCGGCCTGTAGCCAGAGGCCATCAAGCCCAGCGGCCGGCAGCACGCCCGCGAAGAAACGCAGGAGTCGAAACTAGATGGCCGCGGTCCTCTTGACCACACGACGAACTCCGGGAATGCATCAACTGAGTGGGAACATGGTCGTGGTGGCCGAGGGACCGCCGAACGCCTTCCCCCGTAGCAGGTGTCGGTGTCAAAAACGGCAGATCTCAGGTAGGGGGGCCAAGCTGTGTGTGTGAAGATCAATGGTAACAATGGAAAAGGGACACAATGTCTACCCAAGTTCAGGCCCTCTTAATGGAGGTAAAACCCTACTCCTCCTTATTATATACGAGGGTATAGGGGTTACAAGAGTTGATCTACCACGAGATCGATTCGGCTAACCCTAGATAGCTAGCCTAGCAATGTTTTGGTCCTACCTCCGATCTAACCCTCCGGTTTATATAGACACCGGAGGGGCTTAGGGTTTGTACAAAGTCGGTTTCACAGAAAGGAACAATATATCAGGACACCTATACTTGCCATCCACGCATGTGAGAGTCCCCACCGGACACGAGAGATGATCTTCTGTCTTGTATCTTGATGGACCACCAGTCCGGCCCACCTCAGTAGTCTAGACGCCCGAGGAGCCCCTAATCCAGGACTCCCACAGTAGCCCCTGAACCAGTCTTCAATGATGATATATTCAGCGCTCAGATTCTCTTCGGCATTGCAAGGCGGGTTCCTCAAAGAATACACTCCGGCTTTCCTCTATAAAAAGAATTGTATCCGGATTTTTGCAATAAACACAACCCTTAGCCGCGAAGGCATGATATATAAAAAATGAGAATAGTGTCTTTTACTGACAACTTTTTCGGCGATGCGTCAGACTTGGCCTTTCGGCATTTTGAACCATTTTCACACCCCGCGTTCCGTATTTCGAGGCCACACCTCAATGGCACGCCCCGTCAAAACAGAGATCGTGCCCACTTAATACGGGATTGCATACCAATGATATTTGGGTAGTCCAACCATTTGTGGCGCATGCCTTCATCAGGAACAGGCGAGATTCAAGGCATGAGTGGGGGGCGGTTGGCATTTTTTTGCCTATAAGAGGGCAAGGGACCCCCGCTTTCCTCCCCACGCCTTCACATCTCCTCAGCCTTCCAATTTCCCAAGCTCTCTGCACCCGCAAAGTCTCCGTCTTTCTCACCACCACCATCACCTACTCCGACCATGGCCGGAGCTGGCTCTAGAGGCAAGTGGGAGGCCTCCTCTGTGACGGAGGAAAACATAGCAGATCTCTAGAGTGTGTGGTATCTCACCGCTAACATCAAGCACCGGCTTCCCTTTGAAGGTCAAATCCTTCCCACCCCGGAGCCTGGCGAACGGGTTGTTTTCCTTCCCCATTTTCTTAGAGCGCTAGGTTTTCCACTCCACCCGTTCGTCCGCGGACTTATGTACTACTATGGGCTAGATTTCCACGATCTAGCCTCGAACTCATTCCCCCACATATTGGCATTCATAGTCATGTGTGAGGCTCTCCTCCGTGTCCGCCCACACTTCGGCTTATGGCTCAAGGTCTTCAACGTGAAGCCGAAGGTGGTCGATGGGCAACACGTGGACTGTGTCTGAGCGATGATTAGCAAGCTATCGAACACCACTTGGCCAAAGGGGCCTTCGTGGAGACTGTGAATATTTGGCGGCACGAGTAGTTCTACATCATCGAGTCATGCTGCCCTAACTGGGCGGCCATTCCAGAGTTTAGATCTGGACCCCCCATGAGGCGTACCTCCTGGAAGGAGAAGGGCATCGACTGGGGGTCCCAGACGGAGGTGCTAGCGCTGCAGATGCGTATTACCAACGTGCTGGGAAAGAACATTGGTCTGACCAACGTGGTTCAGATCATGCTTTTTCGCCGCATTCTCCCCTGCCAACGCCGGGCTTCCCCCATGTGGGAATTCAAGCCGGAGGATCCACGGACGCTACAACACTTCTTCGGTGCTATGCACAAGGGGATGTGGAAGCTGCTTTTTAAGGCACAAAAGAGCAGCTGGCCCATGGAGACCGAATACATCGGCATCAACGTCGTGTATCCGGCCTCTCCAGTAAGTATTTGATATCTCCGAAGACATATCTAGTCACATGTATATGTACACGTATTCGGTCTATGACGAACTCATCAACCCGTCTTTTGTTGCAAGGTTGGACCAAGAAGTCGGAGCGGATCAAGTGTCCAGCTCCACTGCCCAAAAACCCAGTCACTCCTCAGCTGGAGAAGATGCTGGTTCCGGCGCCTTATCAGCCGCCGGATAAGAAGGCCAAGAAAAAGAGCAAAGGGTCCAAGAACGGGCCCCACCGCAAGGGCCTTCCGGCAACAGTGCCCGGACAGGCCGAGTCTGTCTCCTCTCGCGAGGCGTACGAGGACGAAGAAGAGGAGGAGGAGGATGATGAGGAGGTGGAGAGCGACTCCCCCCTCAAAAAGACAAGGAGGGGGAAAAGGACGGCCCCCGAGAACCTAGAGGGGGCGACACCGAAGAAAGGGCGAGTGGTCCTTTCGGACAGTTCAGACATAGAGTCCGAACATAGTCCAGGGCAGGTCCAAAGGGAGAAGCCCCTGGCCGATATGTAAGTACTAGAAACTCACTCGTGTTACTATGTTTTAAACCATACTTTGTCATGCTCAACCTCCTTTATACTTTTTAGCCCTCCGCGCAAAATCTTGATCCCTTCTTCTTCAAAAGGGAAATCTCTAGCCCCTGAGGAGGCAGAGAGTGACGGCCCCTCTCGCGCCCTCTCTCCCCCCACCATGGATGACACCGAGGTGTCATCCCAAAGGCCATCTCCTGGCCAGGGAGGGGCGGATGAGACAGTCCGGAAGGCGCCCGAAGATAACACTTCGGGCGTTGTAGAGCGGGGCACAGCGATCCCCACAACCATAAAGGGTGGAGGACTTCAGCAGTCCGGGCCCTCACCGGATGCCTTCCCAGAGACCAGTACGATATCGGGTTCGGATCAACATCCCTCTTAGAAGGAGGGTGGAGGAGCAAGTGCTCCGTCGGCAGCCTCTGTCAATCCGGAGGCCGCTGACAGTATGCGGGAGGCACTGGAATGTGCCTCCATTGTTGAGGAACACCGCACCCTTATGGGTGCAGCTATGGAGAAGGTTCAGTCCGCGAAAAGTGGACTGGCTGAAGCCTTCCACAGCCTACTGACGGGCTTTGAGGTAAGCGGCTTAATATTCTTCATGAGTATTCCGTATATATGTGTGCGGCGATGCCCATGTGCAGACAGTAGTAGCCCTTGAGACTCTGTTCGGATTGGAACAACCCGAACAAAGGATCATTAATAGGTATTATGCACAATTTGTTATATTTGACATGCTTCAAAGTTGGTGGCTACTGCCCAGGCTGCAGAAATTGCCAAGCTTAATCGGAAGCTCTGGCTATCCACTGAGGAACTCGACTGTACCAATAAGAGGTTCAACGAGTCCCAAGGTATGCGGTATTTCAGTATCCAAAAATTTTATTCATGTATATTTGGTTTGGAGACTGACTAAGGATGTTGTGTATATACTCGCAGTTGGCACAGCTGAGGTCGAGTCCCTCAAGAGTGCCCTTGCCAAATCCATGAAGGAGGAAGAGGCGAGCAAGGAGGCCGCAGATCGGGTGGCCAATGCTCTATAGGAAGAGCAAACCACCCGCCGAAAACACAAGGCGCGGGTGGAGGAAATAGAGCAAGAGCTCAAGGATGCCATCGCAAGGTGTGAGTCCTTGGAGCAGAAGAGTTCGGAGCAAACCTCCGAACTCATCAAAGCTCTTGATAGTCTGAAGGAGGCCCGCGTTGATGCCCAGGGCGCTCGCCAGGAGATACAAGAGGCAAAGCAGATTGCGGCTGGTAAGGCCTTTATAATGCAGAGTATATATAGTAGTAAGAGGTATATTTTACTGACCAGAGTTTGGAGTTATCCAGGCGCCTTTGCTGATCTGCCAAGGTGCATTGCGGATGCTGCCGCATTCTTCTGACCCGAAGAGGGGAGCTCAACAGAGAAGTTATTCTGGTCGCAGCACCTTGCACTGGAACTTCCCGTGACCCTGAGCGACCAGCTGAAGCAGCTATCTGAGCTGCACAGGGTGGCTGGACTGGCCATGAAGGATGTTATAATCCGTTTATGGCCGGCCGATCCCATCCCTAATAGTTACTTCAGACTCGTGCAGCGGCAAGTGGAGGCGCGTCCTCAGATTGATGCCCTCAAGCGGTCGTCCTGCATTGAAGGTGCCCGGATGGCCTTTGCCCGTGTCAAGGTGCAGTGGTCAAAGATGAAGGTCGCCGACATTGCTACCGTAGGACCGCCTGAAGGGAAAGAGCACCGGCGGCTGGAGAAGTACTTTGACGAGGTCCTCGAGGGAGCTCGCATTGTGGAGGGGCAGTGTTCGAAGGATGTCATCTTTGAGTAGTTGAGCCGGTTTGTAAGAATCATGTAATGAACTCCTTGTGTATGATATTTATGATTTAGTTTATCCTCCTATTTCGCTGTTTATATGTCTGAAAGTTTACCAGTCGTCGACTTCAGCTCCCATGTAGATATTACAGGGGTGTTCGTGGTCGCATGACCGCACTTAATCCAATGTCTTGGTCCAATGTAGGAGGCGTCTTGCGAAGTGAACTGGGAAATCAAACTATGCGGCTTTAGCACTTTCACTTAGCCATAAGAGTCCATTGGTGGCGCTAAGTACTAGCCCCTTGTTGCATGATCGGCGAGCCGTAGTACAACGCCTTTGCAACGCGGCTGGTCAAAAACCCAGCCCCTCGTATGACACGACATAAATCGCAAGCGATTCATAGTATAACACTAAGTCGCCGGATCGCTGACCCGCCCTTGCTTATCATGACAGTCAGTTTTCGGCTTTCTCTACCAAGGTACTTGACCGGATGAACCGAAAATACAATCGCAGTTGTTCTCCCTTTACTACTTAGCCGAACTTGCGGAACGTAAGGTGGCAAACACAAGAGCCGGGCAACCCAACTGTAGACCAAAGACATGATTCGGAGCAGATGCATATAATGCGATATCCAGGACACTGAAGAGTTCGCAATGGGTGTTCGGACTTAATAATTTAGTGGGGGCCGAACACAGCCTCTAGTACGTGTCGAACCGCGTGTGTCAGTCGAACACAGGGAATAGATCAGATGACAAGGAAAAAAAATCTAACACCCAACCCAAAAGGTGGTAATCATCTGTGCCCTTTGTATCTTTGTTGATATTTTGATGACACGCAATGCCGTTCAATACTAAGGTCATATTACATGCCCAAAGAAGAGAAAATTTTACATAATGGAAAGTCTAACACAGGGCCTAAAAACCATAGTTAAGAAAAGAAACTCTAATGATGCCCTGTCGCACATCTGCGCCTTTCCTCCTTAGTAGTGGGTCCTTTGAGAGGAGCGTTTGATGGCTGGGACATGCTAGCCTTAATAGAATCTCATGCGACAACCATCTTGTAAGTAGGGCTCTTGATGAACCCGCATTAAAAGAAAAATGGTATATGTGGTCATTTATGGTCGAGCCGTGCAATGGACCTATTCCGCAGCGTGCCTCTGGCGTCGCCCAGGGTACTTTTGGTGCGTAATTATGTATGCACGGTACCTGAACCGCCACCTAGTGGGGCGATCAGCGGAGGCCAAACTGCTAGTCAATGTTCGAATCCACTAATTTATGCGCGGACTAGACTCGTTTGGGTACGTCATTGGCTTTATTGGCATGTGAACTTCTTGGCTTGATGAGGCCGCTATACACTTCGGCTGCAAGGGCCACGGTGTGTTCTTTGGTATGGAGTGAGCGCTCCATATTACCATTGACTGTAATAACGCCACGAGGCCCAGGCATTGAGCTTCAAGTAGGCATAATGCGGGATTGCGTTAAAGCAGGCAAAGGCAGTTCGTCCGAGCAGTGCATGGTAACCACTGCGGAAAGGGACAATGTCGAAGATTAACTGCGAAAGTTATCTGGGGAGCCGAATACTACCTCCAGTGTGATTGAGCCCGTATAACAGGCCTCCACTCCTGGTATCACACCTTTAAAGGTAGTGTTACTAGGCTTGATTCGTGATGGGTCAATCCCCATCTTTTGGACAGTATCTTGATAGATCAAGTTGAGACTGCTTCCTCCATCCATAAGGACTCTAGTGAGGTGGTATCCGTCGATGATTGGATCAAGAACCAAGGCAGCCAAATCCCCGTGACGGATACTAATTGGGTGGTCCCTATGGTCAAAAGTGATCGGACAGGCTGACCATGGGTTAAACTTGGGGACAATAGGCTCTACGGCATAGATGTTCCGTAATGCGCGTTTGCGCTTCCTTTTGGGGATGTGAGTGACATATATCATGTTCACTATCTTCGCCTTGGGTGGAAATTGTTTCTGACACCCAGTGTTCGGCTGACGGGGCTCATCATCGTCTTTGCTTGGGGACCCTTTTCCCTTATATTTGGTATTTATCTTACCGGCCTGTTTGAAAACCCAACCGTTTCTGTTGGTATGATTTGTAGGCTTATCGGGTGTGCCATCAATCTGGCAGGGCCTCTAGAGAATTTTGTCTAAGCTGTATGGCCCGTCCTTGTTGCCCTTGAAAGGTTTCTTCCGCTGACCGGACTTAGGACCGTTGAACCCGGCATTGACTGCCGTATCGTCTGTGTCGTCATTGTTGCTAATTTGATGTTTGTTTTTGTTGTGCCGGGGTTTACCGTTGTCGTCCCGTACCTCAGTTGTGTCGGGGTCACCTGAGTTGTTTCTTCTACAAGCCAACCAGGTGTCTTCGCCCATGTAGAAGCAGGTCATGAGTGCCATTAAGGCTACCATGGTCTTCGGCTTTTCCTGCCCGAGGTGTCGAGCGAGCCATTCGTCTCGGACGCTGTGCTTATAGGCTAACAAGGCTTGGGCGTCCGGATAGTCTACAATCTGGTTCTTTTTAGTTAGGAACCGATTCCAAAGCTTGCGGGCTGATTCGCCAGGCTATTGAATTATATGACTCAAGTCGTTAGCATCCGGAGGCCGGACATAAATGTCGTGGAAGTTAGCCCTAAAGGCATCTTCCAAGTCTTCCCAGGTTCTAGTGGAGTTTTCTGGGAGGCTGTTTAGCTAGTGCCGTGCTGGTCCATTCAACTTTAGAGGGAGATATTTTATGGCGTGGACATCATCTCCTCGAGCCATGTGAATGTGGAGAAGAAAATCCTCAATCCAGACGGCCGATCCGTCGTACCATCGTACGATTCAATGTTTATGGATTTAAACCCTTCCAGAAACTGATGTTACAGAACCTCATCAGTGAAGCATAGGGGGTGTGCGGCCCTCCTGTATCTCGCAATGTCGTGGCGGAGATCGTCTGACCTCTGAGTTTGGTACTGATCCTGAACATAGTAACAGCCGTCATGCCAGGCTTCATGGCCATTATCTCGCGCGGGGGCACGCCCCCTTGATCTGTAGATTCATCTGGTCCGACCAGCTTTATGGGCTAGGTCACGTTGCAAGTCGTATGTATATCCCGGGGCTGCAGTCTTCCTGCTGCTTCGGCGAGGGGGTGCTGGTTGGTGTTCAGCTTGATATGCCGCCTTATCCCGTCCACATGGTGGTCGTTCTAGTTAGTCTGCCTGATTGTATTTCGACGGTTGATACGTCTCCAACGTATCTATAATTTTTGATTGTTCCATGCTATTATATTACCCCTTTAGGATGTTTATGGGATTTATTTCACACATTTATATCATTTTTGGGACTAACCTACTAACTGGAGGCCCAGGCCGTATTGTTGTTTTTTTTGCCTATTTCAGTATTTCGAAGAAAAGGAATATCAAACGGAGTCCAAACGGAATGAAACCTTTGGGAGCGTGATTTTTGGAACGAACGTGATCCAGAGGACTTGGAGTGCAAGTCAAGAAGCAGCCGAGGCGGCCACGAGAGGGTAGGGCGCCCCCCTATAGGGCGCGCCCCCTGTCTCGTGGGCCCCTCGGGCAGCCACCGACATACTTCTTCCTCCTATATAAGCCTACATACCCCGAAAACATCCATGGAGCCAATGAAACACAATTTCCACCACCGTAACCTTCTGTATCCGCGAGATCCCATCTTGGAGCCTTCGCCGGCGCTCCGCCGGAGGGGGAATCGACCACGGAGGGCTTCTACATCAACATCCTTGCCCCTCCGATGAGTTGTGAGTAGTTTACCACAGAGCTACGGGGTCCATAGTTATTAGCTAGATGGCTTCTTCTCTCTTTTTGGATTTCAATACAATGTTCTCCCCCTCTCTTGTGGAGATCTATTCGATGTAAACTCTTTTTGCGGTGTGTTTGTCGGGATCCGATGAATTGTGGTTTTATGATCAAGTTTATCTATGAATAATATTTGAATCTCCTCTGAATTCTTTTATGTATGATTGAGTTATCTTTGCAAGTCTCTTCGAATTATCAGTTTGGTTTGGCCTACTAGATTGATCTTTCTTGCCATGGGAGAAGTGCTTAGCTTTGGGTTCAATCTTGCGGTGTCCTTTCCCAGTGACAGTAGGGGCAGCAAGGCACGTATTGTATTGTTGCCATCGAGGATAAAAAGATGGGGTTTATATCATAATGCATGAGTTTATCCCTCTACATCATGTCATCTTGCTTAAGGCGTTACTCTGTTCTTATGAACTTAATACTCTAGATGCAGGTAGGAGTCGGTCGATGTGTGGAGTAATAGTAGTAGATGCAGGCAGGAGTCGGTCTACTTGTTGCGGACGTGATACCTATATACATGATCATGCCTAGATAATCTCATAATTATTCGCTTTTCTATCAATTGCTCGACAGTAATTTGTTCACCCACCGTAATACTTATGCTATCTTGAGAGAAGCCTCTAGTGAAACCTATGGCCCCCGGGTCTATCTCTTATCATATTTGCTTCCAATCTACTTTTATTTGCATCTTTCCTTTTTGCGTCTATATTATAAAATACCCAAAATATATTTATCTTATCATACTATCTCAATTAGATCTCACTTTCGCAAGTGGCCGTGAAGGGATTGACAACCCCTTTATTGCGTTGGTTGCGAGTTCTTTGTTTGTTTGTGTAGGTGCGTGGGACTTTTGAGGAGCCTCCTACTGGATTGATACCTTGGTTCTCAAAAACTGAGGGAAATACTTACGCTACTATTGCTTCTTCACCCTTTCCTCTTCAAGGAAAACAAACGCAAGCTCATGACATAGCAAGATGGATTTCTGGCGCCGTTGCCGGGGAGGCTTCCACCAAGTCAAGTCAAGATTCGACCTCCCGCCAACGTGCGATTTCTAGCATCGTTGCCGGGGAGGTCTTCGCTCAAGTCAAGACATAACAAGTACCCATCACAAACTCATCTCCCTCGCATTTACATTATTTGCCATTTTCCTCTTGTTTTCCTCTCCCCCACTTCACCCTTGCCGTCTTATTTGCCCTTTCTTTCCCTATCTCCTTCTCCTTTTTCTGTTTGCCTTCCCTTTGCCATGGACGAATCAAAAAGAACTAAGGGCCCTTTCCTAGGTTTTGGTACCTTGGATAACCCCTCTATCCTCTCTAAGCTCATAAATAATGATGCTATAGAAAGACACACCGGGGTCACCAATGAGAGCTTGAATAATTTTGATGAGGATGACTCTCGAATTTTTCGCTATT
Source organism: Triticum timopheevii (assembly GCA_963921465.1). Lineage (NCBI taxonomy): Eukaryota > Viridiplantae > Streptophyta > Magnoliopsida > Poales > Poaceae > Triticum > Triticum timopheevii. Next base: position 357,303,404 of record OY997264.1, read on the forward strand.
TGCTTGATGAGTCTTTAAAAGATGGTTGGGATAGGTTATTAAGGATTCGGGCCAGCTATGTGCCACAATATCAAATTGAAGATTACTTAAAAAGTTTCTATGTTGGCTTGCCCGCTTCTTTTAAACAAGTTTTAGATTCTATTTTTGAGGGAGGTTTTCTTGAAGGGGATGCTATAGATACTTATGAAAAAATGAAAACCATATTTGGGCACCCTATGAATGATAAGGTCAAATCAACTACTCTCTTGTGCTTTTATCAAAATGAAATTATTAAAGAGATGAAGTCTAGTTTAGAGGCAAACTTCCGTAACGTGCTTAATCTTACTTCTTCCATTAATGGCCATGTGCTTACCTTAAATAGAAGAATGAATGCCATATAAAGAAGATCCTCCTCTCCGAGTGCCAAAGATGGCACTACTTAGATCTATTTTCGCTTTTATGCCTGGCTAGGGGCGTTAAACGATAGCGCTAGTTGGGAGGCAACCCAATTTTTCTTTGTGTTTTTTGTTTTTGTTCCTGTTTAGTAATAAATCTTGCACCTACCTCCTGTTTAGATGTGTTTAATCTTTTAATTAGTGTTTTTGCCAAGTAGAACCTATAGGATAACCTATGATGATAGTTGATTTGATTCTGCTGAAAAACAGAAACTTTGCACGCACGAATTTAGTTTTGTTAAATCACAGAAACGAGCTTTTGCGTTGATTCTTTTTGATGATGATCAATAGACAAATCTTCCAGGACTTTCTATTTTGGTAGGATTTTTAGAGTTCCAGAAGTTTGCGTTAGTTACAGATTGCTACAGCCTATTCTGTTTTTGACAGATTCTGTTTTTCGTGTGTTGTTTGCTTATTTTGATGCATCTATGGCTAGTAAAATAGTTTATAAACCATAGAGAAGTTGGAATAAAGTAGGTTTAAAACCAAATTAAATAAATAATGAGTTCATTACAGTAACTTATGTGGTGGTTTTGTTTTCTTTCACTAACGGAGCTTATAAGATTTCCTGTTGAGTTTTGTGTTGTGAAGTTTTCAAGTTTTGGGTTAAGCTTTTATGGACTATGGAATAAGGAGTGGCAAGAGCCTAAGCTTGGGATGCCCATGGCACCCCAAGATATTCAAGGATAGCCAAAAGCCTAAGCTTGGGGATGCCCCGGGAGGGCATCCCCTCTTTCGTCTTTGTTCATTGGTAAGTTTACTTGGAGCTATATTTTTATTCGCCACATGATATGTGTTTTGCTTGGAGCGTCGTGTATTATATTAGTCTTTGCTTTTAAGTTTAGCACAATCATCCTTGCTGTACACACCTTTTGGGAGAAGCCTACTTGATTAGGATTTGCTAGAATACTCCATGTGCTTCACTTATTTCTTTTGAGCTTGATAGTTTTTGCTCTAGTGCTTCACTTATATTTTTTTAGAGCACGGTGGTGACTTATTTTTGAAAAAATTGCTATTCTATCATGCTTCACTTATATATTTTTGAGAGTCTTTTAGAACAGCATGGTATTTGCTATGGTCATAAAGTTGGTCCTAGAATGATGAGCATCCAAGTTGGGTATAATAAAAACTACCATAGAAAAGAATTGGATGTTATGATCAATATGATGCTTAATAATTGTTTTGAGATATGGAGGTAGTGATATTAAAGTCATGCTAGTTGAGGTGATTATGAAAAGTACTTGTGTTGAGGGTTGTGATTCCCGTAGCATGCATGTATGGGGAACCGCTTTGTGATGAAGTTGGAGCACAATTTTATTTATTGATTGTCTTCCTTATGAGTGGCGGTCGGGGACGAGCGATGGTCTTTTCCTACCAATCTATCCCCCTAGGAGCATGCGCATAGTGCTTTGGTTTTTGATGACTTCTAGATTTTTGCAACAAGTACATGAGTTCTTTTGACTAATGTTGAGTCCATGGATTATACGCACCTCACCCTTCCACCATTGCTAGCCTCTCTTGTGTCGCGCAACTTTCGACGGTACCATACACCCACCATATACCTTCCTCAAAACAGCCATCATACCTACCTATTATGGCATTTCCATAGCCATTCCGAGCTATATTGCCATGCAACTTTCCACCGTTCCGTTCATATGACACGCATTACTTTTGTCATATTGCTTTTGCATGATCATGTAGTTGACATTGTATTTGTGGCAAGGCCACCTTCATAATTTTCATACATGTCGTTCTTGATTCATTGCATATCCCGGTACACCGCCGGAGGCATTCATATAGAGTCATATCTTGTTCTAGCTTTGAGTTGTAATTCTTGAGTTGTAAATCCATAAAGGTGTGATGATCTTCATTATTAGAGCATTGTCCTAGTGAGGAAAGGATGATGAAGACTATGATTCCCCCACAAGTCGGGATGAGACTTCGGACTTTACAAAAAGAAAAAAAAAGAAGAAAGGAAAAAAAGAAGGGAAAGTCCAAAAAGAAAAAAAGGCCAAAGAAAAAAAATAGAAAAAGGAAAAAGAGAAAAAGAGGAAAAAATTAAAATGAGAGAAAAAGAGAGAAGGGACAATGCTACTATCTCTTTTTCCACACTTGTGCTTCAAAATAGCACCATGATCTTCATGATAGAGAGTCTCATATGTTGTCACTTTCACATACTAGTGGGAATTTTTCATTATAGAACTTGGCTTGTATATTCCAATGATGGGCTTCCTCAAAATGCCCTAGGTCTTCGTGAGCAAGCGTGTTGGATGCACACCCACTTAGTTTCTTTTTGAGCTTTCATATATTTATAGCTCTAGTGCATCCGTTGCATGGCAATCCCTACTCACTCACATTGATATCTATTAATGGGCATCGCCATAGCCCGTTCATACGCCTAGTTGATGTGACACTATCTTCTCCTTTTTTGTCTTGTCCACAACCACCATTCTATTCCACATATAGTGCTATGTCCATGGCTCACGCTCATGTATTGCGTGAAAGTTGAAAGAGTTTGAGATTATTAAAGTATGAAACAATTGCTTGGCTTGTCATCGGGGTTGTGCATGATTAAATAATTTGTGTGATGAAGATAGAGCAACAGTCAGACTATATGATTTTGTAGGGATAAATTTCTTTGGCCATGTTACTTTGAGAAGACATGATTACTTTGATTAGTATGCTTGAAGTATCACCATTTTCATGTTAATACGAACTTTTATTTTGTATCATTTGGATCTAAACATTCATGCCACAATAAAGAAAATTACATTGAGAATTATGCTAGGTAGCATTCCACATCAAAAATTTCTTTTTTTTTGTCATCTACCTACTCGAGGACGAGCAGGAATTAAGCTTGGGGATGCTTGATACGTCTCCAACGTATCTATAATTTCTGATTGGTCCATGCTATTATATTACCCCTTTTGGATGTTTATGGGATTTATTTTACACATTTATATCATTTTTGGGGCTAACCTACTAATCAGAGGCCCAGCCTGTATTGATGTTTTTTTGCCTGTTTCAGTATTTCGAAGAAAAGAAATATCAAACGGAGTCCAAACGGAATGAAACCTTCGGAAGCGTGATTTTTGGAATGAATGTGATCTAGAGGACTTGGAGTGCAAGTCAAGAAGCAGCTGAGGCGGCCACAAGAGGGTAGGGCGCCCCCCTATAGGGCGCACCCCCTGTCTCGTGGGACCCTCGAGCAGCCACCGACGTACTTCTTCCTCCTATATAAGCCTATGTACCCCGAAAACATCCAGGGAGCCAACGAAACACAATTTCCACCACCGTAACCTTCTGTATCCGCGAGATCCCATCTTGGAGCCTTTGTCGGCGCTCCGCCGGAGGGGGAATCGACCACGGAGGGCTTCTACATCAACATCCTTGCCCCTCTGATGAGTTGTGAGTAGTTTACTACAGACCTACGGGTCCATAGTTATTAGCTAGATGGCTTCTTCTATCTTTTTGGACCTCAATACAATGTTCTCCCCCTCTCTTGTGGAGATCTATTCGATGTAAACTCTTTTTCAGTGTGTTTGTCGAGATCCGATGAATTGTGGGTTTATGATCAAGTTTATCTATGAATAATATTTGAATCTCCTCTGAATTCTTTTATGTATGATTGAGTTATCTTTGCAAGTCTCTTCGAATTATCAGTTTGGCTTGGCCTACTAGATTGATCTTTCTTGCCATGGGAGAAGTGCTTAGCTTTGGGTTCAATCTTGCGGTGTCCTTTCCCAGTGACAGCAGGGGCAGCAAGGCACGTATTGTATTGTTGCCGTCGAGGATAAAAAGATGGGGTTTATATCATATTGCATGAGTTTATCCCTCTACATCATGTCATCTTGCTTAAGGCGTTACTCTGTTCTTATGAATTTAATACTCTAGATGCAGGCAGGAGTCGGTCGATGTGTGGAGTAATATTAGTAGATGCAGGCAGGAGTCGGTCTACTTGTTGCCAACGTGATGCCTATATACATGATCATGCCTCGATAATCTCATAATTATTCGCTTTTCTATCAATTGCTTGACAGTAATTTGTTCACCGACCATAATACTTATGCTATCTTGAGAGAAGCCTCTAGTGAAACCTATGGCCCCCGGGTCTATCTCTTATCATATTTGCTTCCAATCTACTTTTATTTGCATCTTTACTTTTTTTATCTATATTATAAAATACCAAAAAATACATTTATCTTATCATACTATCTCTATTAGATCTCACTTTCGCAAGTGGTCGTGAAGGGATTGACAACCCCTTTATTGTGTTGGTTGCGAGTTCTTTGTTTGTTTGTGTAGGTGCGTGGGACTTTTGAGGATCCTCCTACTGGATTGATACCTTGGTTCTCAAAAACTAAGGGAAATACTTACGCTACTATTGCTGCATCACCCTTTCCTCTTCAAGGAAAACCAATGCAAGCTCAAGACGTAGCAACGGTATTGGTTCAAGGACTTTGTCGTCGAATTGAGGCAGCAGCTTGCGGCTAGGGTAACTTTTGACACGTCGCTCTTGGCCGTATTCCTCAGTGGCCAGGACCTTAGTCCACCTTTCGTTCAGCGTATCTTGCTCTTCTCTGAGCTGCTGCTGCTTCCTCTTCAAGCTCCGAGCTGTAGGAATGAGCTGTCCCTTGAAGCGTTCTTGGTCGAGGGGTTCCTCTGGGAAAATCAAGTCCTCATCACTGAGGCTGACCTCCTCTTCGAATTTTGGTATATAATTGTTGTCCTCCTCATATTCATTGTCAGCACGTTCGGGACTATGCTCACATTCTTCCCGCTCGTCCTGTTCGGATGTGGGCTCGATAAGGTGTTCGGTGTCTTCGGCGCCATCCGAAGTCTCATCGTCTCCGGTGCCGGTATTACTATCCTTCGCCCAACGCGATCATGAGTGACTCCACTAACGTTGGCGCTTTGGTGGTTTATCGATGGGTCTATCCTCAGCTGGGCTTGGGTTCTCCTCGTCGTTCTTCGGAGTGTCCACCATGTACACATCGTAGGTTGAGGTGGCCGTCCAATGCCCCATTACGGGTGGGACTTGACTTGGTTCAGCGTCGGCATCGTCATCCATGCCGTCGATGTCTTTGGACGCATAATCTAGCATGTCGGTTAAGTCCTCGACAGTGGCTATCAAGTGGGTGGTGGGTGGGGCGTAAAATTCCCCTCTCTCAGCCCCCAGTCCAAGCTGGGTGCAGTTCGGAGGAAAAGCCTCCATGATGGCGAGAGACTACATCAGACCCAACGCTTCATCTAAGAGCGGGAGTGGGACCAGAAACCGCAGGTCTGCAGCGTTGTGTTTGTCATGGAGCGCCTGATTAGACCCGCTAAGTGCAGACCTCGACAGTTCAGAACAATTGCCCAGAGCCAAGATTAAGCCTGTGTCTGGGTCTTTGGTAGGAAGTTTGATAAGGGGAAGAATTTCGGCAGGGCTTATGCTCCCATCTTTGGACGATGAGATCTGCCCCGGATCTAAGGCCGAGGTAGGCGTTGACCCCTGGATTGTAGCGACCAGACCTCAAACGATCAAGTCTCTGTGCATTAGTGTCATCCCTGGATCGGTAATGCTGACATGCATAGTACTCGAGGAATTATAACAGAGTTTCAATCACACACTTATTACATCGAGTCCTCATAAAGAGTATTATTACATAAATAAATCATGGCGGAAGACCATCTAAACTAGATAACAACGGAAGGCTTCGAAGGTAAATGAGTCCATCAACTCCAACGGCATAACTGAGTGCAAAACAACGACCTATCGCACCTTATTCTTCGTCTGAGTAGTCCGCAACATAAGATGTTGCAACCCGAAATGGGTCAGCACATGGAATATGCTGGCATAGTTACACTCTAAAGCAATGATAATGCAAAGACTATATCTACATGCAATATTTGGCTGGTGGAGGCTCTAAGTTTCATGGTTTTGCATAAAGCTAGTTTTTTCCCTACAACAAAGGAATAAATTTATTTAACTACTCCCATGTTGCCCATTATTTGAGAAGGTAACCCCAACTCAAATCCCAATTAAAAGTATCATAATTAACCTATCATCATAATTAATTAAAGTAACGTGATGAGGTCACATCAATAGATTCAGGTACTAGATACTCAAGATGTCCATAACCGGGGACACGGCTAACAATGATTAATTTATACACTCTGCACAGGTTTGCGCACTTTTGCCCTCAAGACTCGACCGCATCCATGATCGGATGATCGAGACATAGCCTTTCTGAAGCATTAACTCTCTACTCCAGGTAGACAGTACCACCTACAACCCTCTACATCTGCTAGTCTACCTCTTCAAGAGCTCACGCAACTTACTCAACTATGCCAGAGCCCATAATGGTTTGTGGCTGCACACGGAAGTTTCTAGCATGAATAATCTTATGATCCCTTTGAGCCTGGGTGGCATTCCATAGGATAATCACACGGGTACTCCGGGATTTCCAAAACAGACAACACTGGGTACTCCAGGTGCCTCAACCAATCCACCCAGATGTGTATTAAAGTTGCCACCTTAATGTTATCCAATTAAAATAACTATCAAACTTCCATATGTGAATCACGATCCAATCCCCGTCTACGAGCATGGCTAAGCAATAATAAGCATAATGTATATTCTTGGGGTAATCAAAAGGTATTAGTTTCCTACCTCAAGCACTACAGCCAAAATCACATGTTCCCAATTCTATCAATGCAAATATTTGTGGGGCAGAACTAATGCATAGTAAAAACTGGGTATAAAAGAGTATGATCAAAGTGTAACTTGCCTTGCTGACGATCTGCAAACTCTAGAGATTCATAGTAACAAGCTTCGCACTCCGGGTAATCTAGCGTAGACAAACAATAGCATTCATAAGCAATCACTCAAACGAAACACGAGAAAACTCGAGAAAAGATCCAAATCGAACACGAAACAAGCAACGGCTTAAAATAACAAGAGTCAAAACCTAATAGCATTATTAACATCTGAATTACATCTTAACAGAAAGTACCTGTGATTAACTACGATTCGCAAAAAGATTCAACTGAAATGGAGCAACGAAACTCAAAATACGAATGAAACAAGATCATTTACTAATCTGGACTAAAGTCACATTTACAGTACCAAAATCATGTTCAAGTTGATTAGCTGGAAAGAGGGCTTCGAGACGAAGATTTTGGCGCTGGTTTCATCTAATTTGGATAAACGAGTAAAAAGTTATATTAATTTAAAGATCAGGGGCTGAATCGCGATAAAAATAATCGCGGATAAGTCCCTGGCCGAAAATAAAATAAAATAAAATAAAAGACTAACGAATGAACGTTTGCTGTCTGACTCTAACCGGCGAACAATGTTCGTTAAAACGAACGAACGGACGAACGTCCGCTAAAAAGATAAACCGGCGAAAAACCGATCAAAGAAAATAAACCGAAAAAACTAAAAAACCTAGGGTTTAACCGAGAAAAACAAACCGTTCAAATGAGGTCAACAGCGGCAGCTCTGAGAGATCCGCGGCAGCGGCGACGGCGGTCGACGGCGTCGGGCGGCTGCGGCAGCGGCGAGTGGCGGCGGGGCGTGGCGAGGCGGCGCGGCATCGGCGGCGAGCAGCGCGGGCAGGCGGCGGTGATGCGGCGGCGCAGGCGAGGGTAGGCGGCGCTGCCGTAGCTTGGGGGCTCCAGGGGGCTCGGGCGCGCTTTATATAGGGGGAGGGGGGGCGGCGGCTTCCTTGGGGAAGGGGGCGCCGAGAGGACTCCGGCTTGGATTCCTCGTCGTCCGTGCGTTGCGCGGCGCGGCGGGAGGAAGGCGGCGGCGCGGGAGTGGGATGGCTGGGCATCGGCCTAGTCGGTCTGGGATTTTTTTTAAATAATTTCGCCCGAAAAGAAAAATCACAATAAAATATAAAAAAATCTAAAAATGCCAAAAACAATTTTCACCGTCTAAATAAAATATTTTTAGAACAAAGTGAACATTTTTTTGGCCTAAAAATGCAATTTTGAAAAATGCGTATTTTTTTAATTCAAATAAAATAGCAAATAAAATACCAGAAAAATCATAATTTGATTTTAAAATTCTTTCTCCAATAATTATCTTAGTTTGAAGAAGTCATATTATCTTCTCTCGTGTATTTTTAATATTGGAAATAATTGGAGAGAAAAATAATAAAACCAAATTGATCCTTTTCTTCAAATTTGAAATAAATTCAAATATGAACTTAGTGAAACCTCCAACTGTCTCTGTGGGTCCTTGAGTTGCTTAAGATTTCTAGGATCTCAAACAAAATGCAATAATAAATATGATATGCATATGATGATCTATGTATAACATCCAAATTGAAAATTGGGATGTTTCATGGATGGGATCAGACGGGGGGTCCGAAGATTCTTCTTGGATGGGACACAAAGTGGCGGCCGAGGCCGCAAACCCATCGAAGACTAGCTCTCCTCGGATGTCAGCAACGTAATTCAGGTTTCCAAACCTGATCTGGTGGTCGGGGGCATAACTGTCGACCTGCTCAAGACGGCCGATCGAGTTGGCTCGAAGCACAAAGCCTCCGAACACAAAAACTTGTCCAGGAAGAAAGGTTTCCCTGAGCACAGCGTCACCATTAGCGAAAAGGTGAGCCATCGATCCTTCTGTCGATGATACAACAGAGTTCTCAATGAAAGCACGAATGTCGATGTCAAAACCGGCAGAACTCGGGTAGGGGGGCCCAAGCTGTGAGTCTAAAGATCAATGGTAACAATGGAGAAGGGACACAGTGTTTACCCAGGTCCAGGCCCTCTAAATGGAGGTAAAACCCTACTCCTGCTTTATTATATTCAAGGGTATAGGGGTTACAAGAATTGATCTACCACGAGATCGATTCGGCTAACCCTAGATAGCTAGCCCAACAATGTTGTGATCCTGCCTCCGATCTAACCCTCTAGTTTATAAAGACACTGGAGGGGCTTAGGGTTTGTACAAAGTCGGTTTCACAGAAAGGAACAATATATCCGGACACCTATACTTGCCATCCACGCATGTGAGAGCCCCACCAGACACGAGAGATGATCTTTTGTCTTGTATCTTGTCGGCCCACCAGTCCGGCCCACATCAGTAGTCCGGACGGCCAAGGACCCCCTAATCCAGGACTCCCACAGCAAGAGCCGCCCCGTCCTCGGCAGCTCACACCGCAAGAGGAAGCGCGGCCACGGATGCCCGAGGCGACGCTGGCTTTCGAAGAGGTGCGCCCGCTGATAACCCACAAGTATAGGGGATCACAACAGTTTTTGAGGGTAGAGTATTCAACCCAAATTTATTGATTCGACACAAGGGGAGCCAAATAATATTCTCAAGTATTAGCAGCTGAGTTGTCAATTCAACCATACCTGAAAGACTTAATATCTGCAGCAAAGTATTTAGTAGCAAAGTAGTATGGAAGTAACGGTAACGGTGGCAAAAGTAACAGTGGCAGTTTTGTAGCAATCGTAACAGTGGCAACGGAGAAGTAACTAAGCAAAGAACAATATGTGAAAAGCTCGTAGGCAATGGATCAATGATGGATAATTATGTCAGATGCGATTCCTCATGCAACAGTTATAACATAGGGTGACACAGAACTAGCTCCAGTTCATCAATGTAATGTAGGCATGTATTCCGAATATAGGCATACGTGCTTATGGAAAAGAACGTGCATGGCATCTTTTGTCCTACCCTCCTGTGGTAGCGGGGTCCTATTGGAAAGTAAGGGATATTAAGGCCTCCTTTTAATAGAGTACCGGACCAAAGCATTAACACTTAGTGAATACATGAACTCCTCAAACTACGGTCATCACCGAGAGTGGTCTCGATTATTGTCACTTCGGGGTTGCCGGATCATAACACATAATAGGTGACTAATGACTTTCAAGATAGGATCAAGAACTCACATATATTCATGAAAACATGATAGGTTCAGATCTGAAATCATGGTACTCTGGCCCTAGTGACAAGCATTAAGCATGGCAAAGTCATAGCAACATCAATCTTAGAACATAATGGATACTAGGGATCAAACCCTAACAAAACTAACTCGATTACATGGTAAATCTCATCCAACCCATCACCGTCCAGCAAGCCTATGATGGGATTACTCACGCACGGCGGTGAGCATCATGAAATTGGTGATGGAGGATGGTTGATGATGACGATGGCGACAGATTCCCCTCTCCGGGGCCCCGAACGGACTCCAGATCAGCCCTCTCGAGTAAGATTAGGGCTTGGCGGTGGCTCCATATCGTAAAATGCGATGATTCCTTCTGTTTGATTTTTTTCTCCCCGAAAGTGAACATATGGAGTTGGGTTGAGGTCGGTGGAGGTCCAGGGGGCCCATGAGGCAGGGGCGCCCCCAGGGGACGCCCTGCACCCTCGTGGATAGGGTGTGGGCCCCCTCACGTTGATTCTTTCGCCAATATTTTTATTAATTCCAAAATGTGTCTGTGTGGATTTTCAGGTCATTCTGAGAACTTTTATTTCTATACAAAAATAACACCATGGCAGTTCTGCTAAAAACAGTGTCAGTCCGGGTTAGTTCCATTCAAATCATGCAAGTTAGAGTCCAAAACAAGGGCAAAAGTGTTAGGAAAAGTAGATATGTTGCAGGCGTATCAACTCCCCCAAGCTTAAACCTTTGCTTGTCCTCAAGCAATTCAGTTAACAAACTGAAAGTGATAAAGAAAAACTTTTACAAACTCTGTTTGATCTTGTTGTTGCAAATATGTGAAGCCAGCATTCAAGTTTTCAGCAAAGAGTATGAACTAACCATATTCACAATAACATTTAGGTCTCATGTTTACTCATATCAATGGCATAATCAACTAGCGAGCAATAATAATAAATCTCGAATGACAACACTTTCTCAAAACAATCATAATATGATATAACAAGAAGGTATCTTGCTAGCCCTTTTTGAGATCGCAAAACCTAACTTCAGTCAGATAGTTGACTTGGGTGACTTGGGCAGGAGAGGACTTGGCAGCGAACTTAACTTCAACTCCTTGGTCATTGGTCACAGTGACTGTCCGGTTGGCACAATCTAACAAGCCTTGCTTCTCGATGAGCCAATTCATTCCTAAGATCACATCCAAGCCTTGCGATCTTAAGGCGATAAGGTCTACTAGGAAATCTACCCCGTTAATGACTATACCGACTCCCTTACAACCTATCTTGGCTCTCATCTCTGCTCCAAGGGTTTGTACCACCATGGGGTTATTCAGGGGTGTAGGGGTCATGCCACTTTTCAATGCAAACTCTTGGGTGACAAATGAATGCGCGGCTCCAGAATCAAACAAGATGTTGCGGGTGCTGAGTTGACAAGGAACGTACCCAGCACGACATCCGGGTCTTCATGGGCTTCTTATGCAGTGACATCATTCACACGACCCTTGCCATTGTTGGGCGGGTTGCGAGGAGCTTGGTTCCCTTGTGGCATTCTGCGGCCTTGTCCTGGGTTCTGCGCATTGGGGCGCGGGGCATCGAGCTTCTTATTGGCGCAATACTTGGAGTAGTGTCCTGGCTGACCACATCCAAAGCAAGTGACTTGGTTTGGGTTGTTGATCTTGTTGCCACCACTGTTATTGGGGTTGTTGAAAGCTGGCCTGGGGTTGGCATACTGTTGAGCCCGATAGTTGGTGTGAGATGCGGGAGCTCTTGGCTGCTGATAGGTTGGCCTGACCAGGGCTGGCTGCCACGGGCGAGGCTTCTGGTTACTGGAACTTCCCTTGCTGATCATCTTGCGCTTGCAAGTGTCTTCCAGAGCATGCCGCTTGTCTTCAAGCATGAGTGCTTCGATCACCAAGTCAGGAAAGGTTGGGCAGTCACACATGACAAGCGGGTACTGTAGAGTCTGATTGAGGCCCTCCATGAAGCGCTCCCTTTTTGCAGCATTAGTGCTGACATCTTCAGGGGCATACCTTGACAGAACACTGAACTTCTGCATGTACTCCTTGACAGTGCCACTTCCTTGCTTTAGGGATCGGAACTCACGCTTCTTGATGGCCATGATCCCGGAAGGAATATGGGCCTTGCGGAATTCTACCTTGAAGTCATTCCAAGTGATGTTTTGCCCACCATGCATGACCTTGAATCCATCCCACCAAGCTCTAGCAGTTCCCCTGAGACAGTGGGCAGCATAAGCCACCCTCTCACGGTCTTCAGTGTAGCCGACTAGTTCCAAAAGATCCTCAATGGTGCGGACCTAGTCGTCTGCATCCAGGGGTTCAGCAGTCTCGATGAAGGTGGGTGGTGTGTGCTTCTTGAACTCAGCCAACGTGGAACATCCATTATCGTTCCCTGCCGGCTTGCGGTTGTTGGGGACAGCTTGAGCAATCATCTGGAGGTCTGCCATGTTCGCTTGGCGTTCCTCCCGGAAGGCTTGGAGAAGCTGAGCCATGTCCATGTTTGGAGGTGGATGCGGTGGTGGAGTTTCTCCTTGGGTTTGGTCTTGGCTAGCTCCTCCTTGGGTGGATCCTTCGGCTTCTTGCTGCTGGGTAGAGGTACCAGTACGGGTTACAACAGGCATCCTATTGGAGCGGTCAAGATCTCATGATTGGGATAAAATGAGGGAAAACAAGGTAGATGGGGTGGGTGTGAGACAATCTTAAGTTAAGCAAAGGCCGGAAGGGCCAAACTCATGCATTAAAACCGAATGGGTGATGTAGTCGTTTACAAGTTCCCGAAAGGGAAAGTACGACTTCTATCGAAACAAGTCGAAAGCAAACACAACACAACATGGTTTCATTTGAACCATTACATGGACTCGACTTCACATAAGGGGTAAACGACCTATCCTACCTTAAGGTTTATGGACTGTCCTATCCTAGTCCTGAACAGTGTCTAAGTGGTGGAATGTTTGGTCGCGTATTCCGGCTCTTCTGGGTCTTCCTCCTCATCTTCATCTGTCTCAGTTTCTTCGTCACTTGAGGGGGTGGGGGAGTGGAGGAGCTGTACATGGCGCTGCTTCGTCGGTGGCACCGTGAAGAGGTTGCGATAGTCCTTCGCTGTCATACGGCGTGGCTGAGATGATCCCTTGGCATGCGTAACCTGTGGGGGTCGCCTGCCTCGATAGGCAACCACGAGCTGTCCAGGTGGTGCACCATCCTTCTTGATCCGTTCCGCCTTTGTCTGAGCTAGGCAGAGGAGTTCCTTGGTCTTGTGGAGTTCCTTCCGAAGCTCCATCGACTCCGAGGCTAGGTTCTGTGCCAGGCTGTCAGCACACAAGCTGAAGTATGTCTGGAAACGGAGGGTAAGTCCTTCGTCCATGGGCGGGGCTGGTGCGCTGCTCTCGTCATCACCCTCCTTCCGATAAGGTAGGTAACGGGTGGCTGGATCACTTGTCATCTCTAACAGAAGACCCCGAAGGCGAGTCAGCGCCTTGAAGGCAGCAGTCTCAACAGCGAGGAACAAGGTCGCCATGTGGGGTCCCTCAAAGAACTAGCTCGTCGGGGAGTCGTTCGCCCTCATGACTACCTCCACGTGATACTTCTTCTTGGTGATGTTGATCCAGTGCTCGTGATAGGAGAAGGTGGGAGACCGAGTGAACTGGCACCTCTTGAGGCTGTCCTCAAGAAGCACGGGAAATCCGGTGGTCAAGAAGTCTTCGGGTACGACGGGCATCTACAAAAGTGGAAGGGGAAGGGTCAATAGAGGAGTTATGACCCATGCTTGGGATATTCTTAGAAAAAGATTGTATATATGTAGTTTTGGTAGGGAGTCTCGTTCTATCTAATGTCCACGCTAACTAATGCTTCCTACAGTTAGGATGGCTCTGATACCAGCTCTATGGGGACCCCGACTCATAAGTCAAGATCATCGAATGCACGTGTATAGTGGTCCCAGAGATCAATGCTCACTGAACACACAGAAGCTCAATAACAAGAGTCTTACCTCCATACATACCGTCTTACACTAATTATGACCGTTATGGTCAAGTCTTACATTGATAAGCCTTAAGGGCTAAACATCCAATGAAACATAAGCAGCGGAAATCTTCATCGATAAGTAGAACCCATGCCATCTGCCTTAACCCTACAAGCATTCTGACTGGGAAGCGTCCTAGTTCACATGTTCGTCACCAATGAACTCTTCCTCAAACTCCTATTCCTCCATGCCTGGCCAATTAGATAACCAGTGGCAAGCCAATGAGTACTTTGAATGTACTCGCAAGCAACCCGTGTTTTGGATCAAGGCAACAATGCAATTGTACAACAGACAAAAAAACCTAGCTTCATGCTAGTTGAGATGTCCTGTCTACTTGTGAGGTATGCATCAATGAACATGGGTAACCTTGAGAACAGGTTACAGATATCAACATAAATAGAGTTTAAACCAATGCCATATCATTCAACATGTCAAGCCACCACCTTCACACAAATAATTCTCTTCCACATACACATGCACCGAGATTGTAAAATTCCTGTTCATAGTTTAAGTAGCACCTCCCAACTGTCCATGACCGTGGACACGGCTACTCGAATAGTTTGACACTCTACAGAGGTTGCACACTTTACCCACAAGATTCGGAGAACTTCCGTGTCATCCAAGACCCGCGGTACCTCAAGTACCTGGGGTAAGCCCCCGATCACTACCTTTCCCTAGCCGTGACTAACAAGGAACCCACTCGATTGATAGTAGCCCCCGTGCCCAACATTGTCACAAAATAAATTCTTTTTGTGGAGACACTCTCCCATATTCATCACATATCACAAGCACGGGGTACCAACGGTGTGTCCGGTGCCCTATAAAAACAGTCTTGGCCGCCCTACCTGGCACGACCCCGTCCCAAGAGTGACCACAAATCACTCCCGTCACAAGTAATACGGGCATCCATGTTAGCACGAACTAGGTAATCAACAATGCCCTTTCTCATATAAGGGTAGAGTGATTGCACATGTAAGGTTGGGACGGTAATCACACATAAATCTAATCCATCATTTTACACACACACCAAAATCCCTCTTCGGTACACCACTTCTACCTCAAGTGGTGACCTTACTTCAACATCTCCCAAGTGCATTAGGGGCACCCTTTTGGGTTTTCGAAAGAATGTAACCATGAAGAGTTCATGGTACACATGCATCATTATGCATCAACTAGTTTTTTTGACATTGCATTCATGAACAAGGTAAAGTCATGAGTAGGGGTATGCATCATGTGGTTTTTTCACAACAAGTTTACCACCGTCATATTTCATCATCATGTAATCGGAAAAGGGTACCGATGAACAAGAGGGGTGTCATGGTCAAAGGGTTGCTTGCCTTGATTGTCTTGGTATTCAATGTCTTCAAATCCTTCTCCTTCTTCTTCTTCAGCAACTTCGTCAAATAGGGGATCTAATCATCACAAGAAAACAACAAAAAAATAAGACAATAATAAAAATAGAAAAGTCAAAGTGCTCAGAAAAATGTCAACTTATTTTTGTAAACTACTAGGAGAAAAACTTAGAAGGGGAAATTTTTTAGTTTTGGATTTGGAGCTATAGGGACAGAGCAATGGGTTTTCAAACAAGGATTTGATTGCTCAAATTTGAATTTAAATTTGAGCAGTACAGAAAAGTTAGTTGGGCATGTATGAAAGTTACACCATTAAATAGGTGGGATTTTTACAAGAATTTAGGAACTGGAATTATTTCATATTTAGTCCTGTGAAATTTTTGGAAAAGAGACAGAAAAAGAAAAAGAGAAAGGGCAATGTGCCTGTTGGGCCAGAACAGCTGCAATGCGGCAGGCCCAAGGGGGGAGAGGCCCAGGCGAGCTGGGGCGGCGCGCGCGCCGGATTTTAAACCTGACGGACGGGGCCCAGCGTCAGAGACAGAGCGGCGGCGAGGGAGAGGAGAGGATGACAGGTGGGCTCCACCTGTCATCTCTAACCTCGCAGCAGAGGGGTCGGCGAGCTCATCGGCGATGCTACAGGGCACGGCAGGTCGAGCGGGTGGCACTGTTGGACTCAGGGGGACGTCGCCGTTCGGGGGGTGGTGGTGGTGGTCACCGGAGCAGCCTGGTTTGCTGGCGACAAGGTCATGCGGCGGAGGTGCTTCGGGCGTCGGTGGTTCTGGTCGTTTCCGGCTGTAAAAAGAGTAGGGAAGAGAGGGGAAAGGGTCAGTGATGCCGCGCGGTTCCAGATCGAGAGAGAACGAGGGCGGAGGAGGCTTGTACCGTGTGGACGCTGACGACTCGAGGCGATGGAGCTCGATCTCGATCTCGAGCTCGGGCTTCTCTGGAGTCAAATGGGTTGTGCAGGAGGTAGATTGGGAGTGCCGGAGAGCGACAGGAAGCGATGGAGAGGCTCAGGGTCGCCTTATATGGGTTGGCCGAGGTCCACCGTAGGCGCGGCCTACGGGCGCCCATGGGATCGGTTTGGGTGGCCGTTAGAGAGGTAATGGAGGGCTCGGTGGTATTCGTGGGAGTGTTCTAGGGTGCTAAGGAGAGAGAGGAGGAGCGGGGCGAGCTGCGGGCGGGCCACAAGAGCGATACGAGCATTGGCCGAGCGGGGCAGCGCTTTGGCGCGAGCTGCAGGAGAGAGAGGAGGGCGCAGGAGCAAGTGGGCGGCCTGCTGGCGTGGAGCGGACGTCGAGGGGCATTGACTGGCACGCGGGGTAGGCTCGAGGTGGTTGGGGGATGCAGCATCAACGGTTGGGTGGCCTGCCAGGCGCTCCAGAGTGCGACTTTGGCCGGCATCCGCGGTTTTCCCACGTCCATGCGCGTCCACTTGTGGCTGGCAGCTGAAGGGGGCATGGGCAAAAGCTGGGAAGAGCCTTGGATGCTCTGGAAAGCTGAGGGGAGAGAAGGAGGCTGAGAGAGAGGGAGGAATCCACTGTCTAGAGAAGAAAATGGGGTTCTCCCCCCCCTTCATCATTGCTTCCTCAGGCAGAAAAGCATACACGTGCTAGAGGGGGACTAGGAGGGGTTGTGGTAAAAAGTAGAACTCATGGAGATTAGTGGAAGTGGTAAAATTCGTGTTTTTAGAAAAATGGCAGAAGGTGTTTATTAATGATTTGGGCAAGAAGATGAACTCCTCTTGTCATAAGGCTTGACAAGGTCAAATGGCATGAGAAAATAGGAGGTTCCACCAAGATTGAGTTTATTTGGGAAAAGTTGCCAATGCAACTTTTGTAAACCCTAGAAAACAACAGAAATGAGTTTTCCAAGATCTAGTCATGAAAAACTATTCTCCTTGATGCACCACTTGGTGTAGTGTCATCATTTAGGGTTTAGAGCATGCCCAAAAGGAGAAAGTTGACAATGTAAAGTTGTTCAAATTTGATTCTGCATAGAGAGGGTTTTGGGGCATTTTTGTGAACCAAAACAATTTGGATTGGGATTAAACATTGCAAGATCATCACATTGTGCATGTGTGACTTGGTAGAATTTTCTTGGAATTTTTAGAGAATATTTCCTTTGTAAATATTTTCAAAAGCTTGAAATATCTAGAAAGGGTTTTTAAGGGGTTTGACCAATATTTTGAACATGACCATGTGTTGAAACCCTTATATATGGACAATATATGTCCACTGAGTTTCCCTAGATTTTCATAAATATTTTTAAATCATTAAAAACAATTTTAACCTATTAAATACCATTTCTGGCCTAAAGAAAAAGCCTTTAAATAAAATAGCAAAATAACTTTTAAAATTATATTTTTTGTGGTTTATGGGAGTCCTATACCTACTAGGAGTCAAACATACTCTTTGAAAGATTTTTCATGCCCTAAAGCAAGTACTTGTAGTGCAAACCTCAATTTAGGGGTTTTTGGAAAACTAAATTTAGAAAATGTTTTTTGGCCGAATTATTTTTGTAAGGAAATTCTATATTGTACTATACACATGGCATGACCATTGGGGAAAAAGTTTGGAGCAAGGAAATGAAGCATATAAGGTAGAGCTAGAATATGGCTTTCATGAGCACTTGAAATCACAGACAGAAATCCAATCCAAATCAAAAGCCAAATAAAGTGCAAGAGTTTTTGTTGGTCCAAATTTTTATGCTTTATTAATGCAATGGCATGATGCAAAACACTAGGTGTGACAAACCTAACCCCTTACAAGAATCTCGTCCCGAGATTCCTAAACTAGGCCTTAAAGAGATCTGGAAACTCAGATCTAAGGTAGTGTCCACATTCCTAGGTTGCTTCTGCTTCAGTGTGGTTTCTCCACTGGACCTTGAAGTGCTTGATGGTGCGGCTTCGAGTGCGTCGTTCTGCCTCGTCCAGAATGCAGATGGGCCTCTCACGGTAGGTCAAATCAGGCTGAAGGTCAATGGCTTGGTGATCAACATCCTTGTAGAGATTGGGCTTGTCTGGAACTTGGAGACACTTCCGGAGTTGCGACACGTGGAATACACTGTGCACATCAGATAGTTCAGGTGGTAGTTCCCACTGGTATGCAACTTCTCCGCGCCGTGCGCTGATCTCGAAGGGGTCGATAAATCTGGTGTGAGCTTTCCCTTAACATGGAAACGCTTGGTTCCCTTAAGAGGAGTTACTCACAGGTATACATGGTCTCCGACGTGGAAGTCTACTTGTCGGCGACGAGTGTTAGCATAGCTCTTCTATCTTGACTTGGCGGTCTTAAGTCGCTCTCTGACTAGCTGAACTTGCTCTTCTGCTTCATGGAGGATATTGGGCCCAAGGACTAGTCCTTCTCCGGTATCGGACCAGTTGAGGGGAGTGCGGCACTTCCGTCCATATAGCACCTCAAATGGTGCCATCTGGAGGCTTGACTGATAACTGTTGTTGTAGGAGAACTCGGCAAAAGGAAGGCAGCCTTCCCACTTAGCTCCATATGCTAGCACACATGCACGAAGCATGTCTTCGAGTATATGGTTTACTCGTTCTGTCTGTCCTCCGATCTGGGGTGGAAAGCAGTGCTGAAAGACAACTTAATTCCCATGGCCTCTTGGAACTTCTTCCAGAACCTTGAGGTAATCTGGGTCCCTCGATCTGACACAATCTCCTTAGGAACACCATGAAGACTTACGATTCTGTTGATGTAAAGAGTTGCCAGCCGGTTGCCACCATAGGTAGTCTTGACAGGAATGAAATGGGCCACCTTGGTCAAATGGTCGACTATAACCCAGATGGAGTCATTGAGGGAGTCCCGGATTAGGGTGTCCTTGGACAGCTGGACTATATACTTGTGTCGGACTGTTGGACTATGAAGATACAAGATTGAAGACTTCGTCCCGTGTCCGGGTGGGACTCTCCTTTGTGTGGAAGGCAAGCTTGGCAATTCAGATATGTAGATTTCCTTCTCTGTAACCGACTATGTGTAACCCTAGCCCCCTCCGGTGTCTATATAAACCGGAGGGTTTAGTCCGTAGGACAACAACAATCATAATCATAGGCTAGCTTCTAGGGTTAGCCTCTACGATCTTGTGGTAGATCAACTCTTGTAATACTCATATCATCAAGATAAATCAAGCATGAAGTAGGGTATTACCTCCATAGAGAGGGCCCAAACCTGGGTAAACATCGTGTCCCCCGCCTCCTGTTACCATTAACCTTAGACGCACAGTTCGGGACCCCCTACCCGAGATCTGCCGGTTTTGACACCGACATTGGTGCTTTCATTGGGAGTTCCACTGTGACGTCGAAAAAAGGTTTGATGGCTCGCCTTGTTATCAAGGACAACATCACCTCTAGGGGAGCCTTGCCTTTAGGCCAAACCCTCTGACTAGGCGGCTTCATCATGACCGCCCGCTCGGCCGTCATGCTGATGGTGACTTCTCGGGTCATCAAAAACAGCCTCCACATCAGCTCGGAATACGCCGAGCAGATGGATCCAATGGAACTCTCGTCCTTGAATGAGCTCTTGGATCGCATCGCTGCCTTGGGAGTCGCTACGGACTATGATCGGATTGGGCTTAAACCCGATCAAAGAGAGATTAACTCTCCGCCAGTCACCCATTAGATAGCGGTGGTGGAGGAGCAACGCAGCGATTCTTCCTCTACTTTGAGGACGAACTATGTCCGGATTCTCGAGATCTCTGAGCAAGATACCCGTTTGCGGGAGGACATGACCCAAACTCCGAACTTAGAATCGGACAGCGGGCCAGAAAAATCGGGTAACATCTCGGAACCCGAACTGCCAAGTTCGGAAGTTCCTCTGCCCCTGGGTCTCAGATCGGGTCAGGGTTAAGAGTTAAATCCACCCACCCACGCAGGTACAAGCAATCTTTCCCTCATTAGACAACAATCCCAAGAGACAGTACATCACTTTTGGTCCAGATTCCTCCTTGTAATGAGCAAGGTCAAGGATTGTCCCGAGGAAGATACAATCTCATACTTTTGCAAAAATTGCACGGACAAGAGAATCCTCAACGCCATAAGTCGCCGTGACATAGCACACTTCGCTGACTTGGCGGCCATAGTACAAAAGTACTCTGCAACGGAAAGCGCTCGGAAAGCCCAGGCAAAATTCTGGGATCCTCCGGCTCTCACTAAATCCATCATCCGAACTAAAAGGGTGCACTCTCGCGAGTAACCCGATCCAATTACAAAGAAACCAAAGCGCACTACAGGGCGTGGAACCGTATTGGAGGGATGGCTCAATGGGCCATGAAAAATACACACCACGCCAGATACGATACGAACAGACAACCTTAGAGCATGTAGGATACTTCGGCAGGTGGCCAAGAGTGGCGAGGATCTCCTCATTGACAATACTGCAGAGCATCATCCCGCAGAAAACAAAAATACAATGTTGATAGTCTTCGAGACTTTTGCCTCAAATAACAGGTGCAAGAGAGCACTCCGTGGCCTCGCCGAAGTCTGCCACATTACAGCAATAAACCGATGGAGCGACACGGCCATAACCTTCAATTCCAGTAACGAACCTCAATTTCGAGCAGTCCGAGCACCCGGCCGCTCTGGTCCTTAGTCCAATTGTGGACGGCTTCCGGCTTACTAAAGTGCTCATGGAGGGGGGCAGCAGATTAAACCTCATCTACGAGGAAACTCTCAACAAAATGGAAATAGACAAGAGCCACATTGAGCAAAGCAGCACAACCTTAAGAGGAATTATCCCTAGTCGGGAGGAACGATGTGCGGGAAAAATCACACTTGATGTGGTATTCGGCACGCCGGAGAATTACAGGTCCAAAGAGATAACATTCCAAGTGGCCCCGTTCACTAGCGGATACCACGCCCTTTTAGGGCGATACGCATTCGTGAGCTTCCAAGCTATACCCCATTACGGGTACGTGAAGCTCAAGATGCCCGGGCCGAACGCAATCATCAGTCTAGCCAGTGATCCGGACGTAGCACTCCGCGCTGAAAATAAAACCGCCGTCCTGGCCCTTGAGGCATTATCCGAAGCCCTCGCGACAGAAGAACTAATTGCGCTGCGCTCCACAGTGGACAGGGACGACGTGATACTCGACAAACGATTCAAGTCCACCTCTTTCAAACCAGCGGACGAAATAGTCAAATTCCAAGTCCACCCAACGGACTCTACAAAAACAGCATCCATCGGGGCACAGCTGAACCCCACAATAGATGCTGCACTGCGGGTGTTCTTATGCGAGAATTGGGACATCTTCACCTGGCACCCTTCAGACATGCCAGGGATCCCACGCAGGCTGGACGAGCATAGCCTAAACATATTGAAGGGATACAAGCCGGTCAAGCAGACTCTACGGCGCTTCTCAGAACCTAAACGACAAGCCGTGGGAGAGGATCTAGCCAAGTTACTCGAAGCCGAATTCATTAGAGAAATAAAACACCTGGACTAGCTAGCAAACCTGGTGATGGTACCAAAGAAGGACAAATCTGGCGCCTATGTGTCGATTTCAAGGACCTCAACAACGCTTGCCCCAAGGATCCCTTCCCTCTCCCCTGCATCGATCAAATCATTGACGCTACCACAGGACACGACTCATTGTGCTTCCTCGACGTGTACTCCGGATACCATCAAATCAAGATGGCAGAGTCCGATCAAGCCGCAACGGCATTCATCACTCCATACGACCCTTTCTGTTTCAACACCATGCCTTTAAGGCTCAAAAATGCCGGTGCAACCTACCAACGCATGATTCAGACATGCCTGGAAAAACAAATCAGCAAAACAGTTGAGGCATACGTAGATGACATGGTCATCAAGACCAGACACGTCAAATCTCTAATAGATGACATGAGGCTCACGTTCGACAATCTCCGAACATATGACATCAAGCTCAATCCAGAAAAATGCGTTTTCGGCATTCCTGCCAGAAAGCTCCTGGGCTTCATCGTTTCCAATAGAGGAATTGAAGCAAATCCGGCTAAAATCTGAGTTTTGTCACAGTTGGCTACCCCAACAGACCTCAAGCAAATCCAGAAATTAACTGGATGTGTGGCTGCCTTAAGCCGCTTCATCACCCAATTGGGAGAAAAGGCACTACCTCTTTATTGCCTTCTTTGACGCACCGAACACTTCGAGTGGACGGATGCGGCTACGGCCGGACTGGAAGAAATAAAGGCCCTCTTGGCCAGCAACCCAATCCTGGCCGTATCGAACATTGGTGAACCCATGCTGTTATATATAGCTGCAACGCACCAAGTTGTAAGCGCAGTGCTCGTCGTCGAATGAGAGGAGGACGGACATAAGTTCCCGCTTAAAAAGCTGATATACTATGTATCCACTGTCCTCACAACATGCAAGTCACGGTACCCACATTATGAAAAGAAAGCATACGCGGTCTTCATGGCATCCCGGAAACTACGACACTACTTTCAAGAGTGTTCAATTACGGTGGCCTCCAAAGTACCACTCAACGATATAATAAATAACCGCGATGCCATGGGCCAGATTGCTAAGTGGGCCATCGAGCTCCTCCCGTTCGACATTATATATAAACCAGGGTGAGCCATTAAACCACAAGTACCGGCTGACTTCGTCGCCGAATGGATAGAAACCGAACTCCCTAAAGAGTACGGCGCATATTCCAATTGGATCATGCACTTTGATGGCTCTAAGATGCTGGCTGGTCTGGGAGCGGGCATGGTCCTGACATCCCCCACCAGACATACAGTCCAATACATACTCCAAATACTATACACTTTCTCCAACAATGCAGCCGAATACGAGGCTCTGTTGCACGGTCTTCGGATGGCGGTTTCCATGGGCATTCAACGCCTAGAAGTGTGTGGGGATTCGAACCTTGCAATATCTCAAATAAATGGAGACTTCGACACCAAGGACCCTAAAATGGCGGCTTACCGTAATGCCGTCCTCAAAATGTCAGCTCGGTTCGAGGGGCTCGAATTTCATCATGTGGTTCGAGAAAACAATCAAGCGGCGAATGTCCTTGCCTGCATAGGCGCTAAGCGCGACCCCGTTCCACCCAACATCTTCTTGGAAAGGCTGTTCAAGCCATCCGTGGTGTGGCAAGGGGAGACCGGCAATACTAGTCCGGATCCGACCACAACCCCAGAACTCGAACACATTGACATAATCGGAGGCTCCGCCACCGAAATAACACCGTCGGCCCACGTAATCATGGTTGTCATCACCCCCTAGACCGAACCCTTCTTAGCCTACCTAAATAGGCAAGAACTCCCCGAGGACCAAAATGAGGCACGTTGCATTGTGTGGCGCTCTAAAGCCTACAAGGTCCACGAGGGAGAGCTTTATAAGAAAAGCGCTACCGGAGTACTCCAAAGATGTATCTCCGAAGAGGAAGGGCGGCATCTCTTGGCCGAAATTCATGCTGGACTCGGCGGCCACCACGCCGCAGCTCGGGCCCTTGTAAGCAAGGCCTTCCGTACAGGTTTCTACTAGCCGACAGCCCGAGCAGACGCACAGGACCTCGTCCAACATTGCGTCGATTGCCAGCTCTTCGCCAACCAAAGCCATATGCGACCTACCGCACTCCAAACGATCCCCATAACTTGGCCCTTTGTGGTCTGGGGGCTCGATATGGTCGGACCCCTTAAAGGAGGAAGCCATAAGAAAAAATACATGTTGGTCATGGTGGATAAATTCACCAAATGGATAGAGTCCAAACCAGTTAAAACAGCCGAATCCAGACTAGTGATAGACTTCATATCAGGGGTCGTGCACCGTTACGGTCTCCCCCACAACATCATCACCGATAATGGCTCCAACTTCACAGGCGAAGAGGTGAAAACTAGGTGCGGCAACATGGGCATTAAGCTCGATTATGCCTCTGTCTATCACCCCAAAACAAACTGTCAATTCGAACGAGCAAATGGTCTTATTATGAGCGGCATCAAACACAGACTAGTGCGATCCTTGAAGGAATCATACACGCACTGGGTCGAGGAGCTCGACTCCATACTATGGGGACTGCAGACCACGCCGAATCGCACTACTAGATACACACCATTCTTCATGGTGTACGGTGCAAAGGTGGTATTGCCATGCAATATCATTCATGACTCACCTCGAGTGCGCATGTATGAAGAGAGAGAAGCCGAGCTAGATCGGCAGGACATTTTAGATGCCCTAGAGGAGGAGTGCGATGTCGCAAAAGCCTGTTCCGCATTCTACTGGCAACAGGCTCGAAGGTATCAAAGCAGAGAAGTACGGGCCAAAATTTATAACATTGGTGAACTCGTTCTATGCCTACCGGAGAAGAAAAAGGACAGGCTCAAGCCCAAGTGGGAGGGTCCCTTCATCATTGATAAAGTTCTCACCGGAGGAGCATACTGTCCGTGTGATGCATCAAATAATCGACTCGAGCCAAACCCATGGAACGCGGCCAGACTCCGAAGATTCTACGCCTAGCGCCGAACTCTGTGTTCGTCTCCTTCCCTCCACCTTTTTTAAGTTATATCCTCTCTCTCTCCCTCTCTCTCTTTCTTTCTTTCTTTCTTTCTTTTCTATGGCCCTAAAGGCTTCAAGTGTGACTCGACTACACACTCTTGACACGCTACGCATGCTCACTATGCCTGGGGGCTTCTTATACAGAAGCTTAATATAATTACTTTCAAGGCATCACGCCCACTGCATATGTGTCACTTTTCCATATGTACCTTTTCTTCACCATTATATGCATCGATATGACTTAAGTTTTAGCCAAGCTGGGTTGCCTGGCTCCTGTGTTTATGCCCTACGTTCCCATTAGTTCGGCTAGGGCATAAGGGGAGCACCTCTGCGATTGTTACTGCCGGGAATGCCGGACGTGTACCTCAGACTGGGTGAAGCCGAAAGCTCGTGTTCTTAAGAGAATATTCGGTCGGTGAACTAAAGATGTTTCTTACCTATTACAATACAAACCCCCAGATGTTTCATATACTGCGTCTCTGTTTGCAGTTCGGACATGCACATTAATGCATGCGTACCCAGGGAAAGGAACCCTCAATGGAACTATTCTCCCTGGAAGATGTTTCTTACTATCCATGTAATATAACATAGCTAGTTGGTTACTTGTCTGTTCAAGCATTTATGACCCCTACGCCTAGTTTCCACGCGTACCCTGGTTTACATAACTGAGTGGGTATTCGGAAACACTCTGGACTGTCGGGTCCGTAGGCTGAAGCGAAAAGGTCCGCCATGACAAATGATTTACAATCCGGCTAGGGACAAAATATGTCAACTGAAGTACACAGTCACTTAGACTGGCTAAATTCTTCTTCTATACCATCCAACAGGTTGTCTAGCCTACAATCCTATTGGGAATACTTTGCGGCTAATCCTACCTGGTCATATACCAGACTAACGAGAATCTCTTTCCCACCTGACCCTACAGGTCCGACCCGGGCCATGTGATTCGGATCAAGCTTGGTGTACTGTGTGTTTACAATGGCCCAGGCTTCCCTCGCACCTGGTCGACAGGCAGATATCTTCCATAATCGGAAGCACCGCCGTGCTCCCTTGAGTAGTTGTACAAGCTCCCCCATGCTTCCTGGCAGGGAGGCGGATGGCCACAAGGCCTGGGCGACACCCTGCATTACCTGTCAAACTTGTTCGTGCAGTTGCGAAAGCTCTTGCAGAAGATTGCCTGCGGATCCGGGCATCTCCTCTTCGGGACGACCAGTCAGCATACCTACAGACATAACTCTGTTAGCCTGTTTCTTTGCCGAACTGTATAAAGGTTCGTTTGAGCACATACTAAAAATGCCGCGTTGAAGCCTCTTATTCTCCTTCACGGAGTCAGCAAGCTGGGCCCAAACATCTTTCAATTCCACGCCCAGCCGGGTATTGGCATCCTGGAGATCATTTTTCTCTCGCGTGACCCGTGTAAGTACGCGCTCGCCAGCCTCTAGTTGTCGTTGAGCTCGTTGCTCACCCTCTTGTACGATCTCCGAATTCACTCCGGGATTGTTTGCGGAATCTATTGTTAGATCTGCAAACCTGCTGAATACTAAATGGTACACGTAATCACGTTTTTTATCGGTCAAGAAAAATATTACCAGATAAGGCCTTCTTGGATCCCTCCATTTGGGCAATTGCAGCCCTTAGCCGGGCTTTGCACTCCTCCAGATCTTGAGACAAATGGGTGTTCTTCTCTGTAAGAACCTATTCATACAATAATCCTTGAATCAGTTGTGCCAACTATTTCAAGTCTCAGGGGCTACTGATATACATAATTATCAGATTTTCCTTACCCGTATATCTTTTAAATACTGGTATGTGGCTCTAGCAAGCCCATCTTGAGCAGCTCGGATGTACGCGTCTCCCGAGTTGAAGGAATTGAACGCCTCTTCGGAGAAGTTAGGGTCACAGAGTGCGGCCCGCCGACGCCGATGATTCATAGCGCTCTCTACCTCGGAATTTGTAGCGGATATTCTATCTGCATCCTCTATAGGAGGATCGTCCAGTGTTGTCCCCATGTTAGCCTCCACCCTTTAGGCCGGTTCTGGAGTCCGGCTGGTAGAGGCGTGGCCGGCAGGACCTCCGGACACAGTCCGGCGAATACTCTTTCTGCCAGGACACAGTGGACATTGTTATATTTTAAAAGATGATAACCACGGAGTAGGTTTTAAATCATACCTCTTCGATGGTGTCTCGGTCCTGACCGCTTTCCTTTTAAGCCTACCCGGCTTCGGCGCCCCTTGTTGGTGAGTCGCCGCGGGTTCGGCATGGCGCCCTGATGGCCTTCCCTATAAAGTGCAATACATGTGTAGTGGGTAAGGCATAAAGAGGGGATCCTTTTCGGAAGTTAGGACTCCTATTTTACTTACATATGATGCAGGGAGCAGGCTGGGATAGTCGGCAATGATGGCCACCAAGGCACCATCACAGCTTGCCTGGTAAAACGTCCTGTCGACGAGCTCCACAAATATGTCTGGATCTTCTTTGAGTCCGAGGTCGAGGGCCCGGTCGGGGTCCTCTGGCTATGGAGGCGGGCTATGGACCTCCCTCACAGCTTTTCGCAGTTCCTGTTATGGACTAGCAAGGTAAACATTTGCAATGAAAGACTGTGGGAATGAATAAAGTTGAGTAAAAGATAGCGACTCACCCAGCTAGGGGGGTTGTACATGGAAAATTCATCCCGTGGCTTAATACGGATGAACTCCTCTTCTTCTCCTTTATACAAATCGGACAATATTTTCGCCAGAGCGGTGGCGGAGTCCGGACCTTTCCGACCGCAACGGGTGGCATCGTCTTCTCCATTGAAGTGCCACATGGGATGCCCCCGATACTGGAGTGGCTGCAGCCCCCGCATTATGCATATTGACATAACCTCGGTTATTGTCAATCCAGATTTGGCAAGCGTCTTTATCCTGCCCATCAGTTGGAGGACCTCTCTACTATCTTCCTCCTTGGAGCTCCGGGGACGCCAGCTTCGGCGTTTCTTCAATGGGGCATTTGGGAACTCGGGAAGACCCATCCGGATAGGGTCAGGAAGGGAGACATCCTCTACGTAAAACCACTCGGAACGCCAATCTTCGGACGTATTCTTCGGAGTGCCGGACAGGTATCCGGTTTCGGCGATGCGCCATATTTCGGCTCCGCCCACTTGGTATATTGATGCCTCCTGATTGCGAGGGACAAGGCAGAATAGCCTCTTCCATAGCTCGAAATGAGCTTCACAGCCCAGAAATACCTCACAGAGGGCAACAAAACCTGCGATGTGCGGGATGGAGGCAGGGGTGAAGTTGTGCAGCTGGAGGCCATAGTACTCCAGGAGCCCGCGGAGGAACAGATGGATTGGAAATCCGATGCCCCTCAGCAAGTAAGGGACAAGGCACACTCGCTCCCCCTGGATGGGTTGGGGAAACTCTCCACTTGCTCCCCGCCATCATAAGTGGCTAATCTAGCTCGGACGGGGACAAGATACGCAGGTGGGAGAAACCCCTGGGTCTGCAACTCCACTAATTGATAGTGGGATACGGTGCACCTCTCCCAATCACCTGGCTTAGCACTATGGGAGCGAGAGGAGGAGCTGCGGCGGCCGACCATGATGGGATGGTTTTTCCGAGCACGCTCTATTGAATCCTCGCTTGGGGAAGATGGTGTGATTTGGATCTGAGGATCCCCCTCTCTTTAATAGATGATTTATTTACATGGTCAGGGTGGCAAGTGAAAAAATGCCCTGACTTCTCGCATTCGCTCGACACATGGAGACTGACATTATTAAGGTGCAGAAGCCGATGAGTGCAACATTAAATTGGAAGCCGGACACTGCTCATTACAACGGGTACTCTAGAGAATTTGGAGAAGAACCCGCCTTGCAATGCCGAAGACAATCTACGCGCCGGACTAATCGTCATTGAAGCCTGGTTCAGGGGCTACTGAGGTAGTCCAGGATTAGGGGGTCCTCGGACAGCTGGACTATATACTTGTGCCAGACTGTTGGACTATGAAGATGCAAGTTTGAAGACTTCATCCCGTGTCCAGGTGGGACTCTCCTTTGAATGGAAGGCAAGCTTGGCAATTCGGATATGTAGATTTCCTTCTCTGTAACTGACTCTGTGTAACCCTAGCCCCCTCCGCTGTCTATATAAACCGGAGGGTTTAGTCTGTAGGACAACAACAATCATAATCATAGGCTAGCTTCTAGGGTTAGCCTCTACGATCTCATGGTAGATCAACTCTTGTAATACTCATATCATCAAGATCAATCAAGCAGGAAGTAGGGTATTACCTCCATAGAGAGGGACTGAACCTGGGTAAATATCGTGTCCCCCGCCTCCTGTTACCATTAGCCTTAGACGCACAGTTCGGGACCCCCTACCCGAGATCCGCTGGTTTTTACACCGACAGTCATGACCCTTATTTGACCTGGGTAATCCAGTGATAAATCCATCTAACTTTATCCCATTACCACTTGGGAACCTTGAGTGGTTGGAGCAATCCAGCAGGTCACTGATGTTTAGCCTTGACCCTTTGGCATACATCACACTTTGCAACATAGGTGGCAATCTCCCTTTTCATCCCGTGCCACCAGAATATTTCCTTCAGGTCTTGATACATCTTGGTTCCTCCAGGATGGATGGAATACAGGGTGTCATGAGCTTATTGCAAGATTAGATTCTTGAGCTCATATTTTGTTGGGTACGCAAATGCGATTCCCAAACCACATAACTCCTTGCTCATCCTCTAAGAAACTTGGGGCTTTGCCCGCCTTGATCTTCCTCTTTATGCCTTCAATACTCTCATGTCCCTTCTGAGCTTCCTTAACATCATCCATCAGGGTAGGCTTGACTTCGAGGTTGGCCAAGAATCCTGGTGCAACCAGTTCCAATCCGAAGCCTTCAAGTTCTTCATACAAGGCGAGTAGCCTTTCCTTATCATAGCATTCAAGGAACAAGCCTTTCTGCTTAAGGAATCTGCTACCACATTAGCATTCCCAGGGTGGTATTGAACACTAGGGTCATAATCCTTGATCAACTCTAGCCATCTTCTCTGCCTCATGTTCAATTCCTTCTGAGTGAAAATATACTTCAGACTTTTGTGATCCGTGTATATCTCACACCGCTTCCCTAGGAGGTAATGTTGCCATGTCTTCAGGGCATGAACTGCTGCTAACTCAAGATCATGAGTAGCATAGTTCTCTTCATGTGGCCGTAGTTGCCTTGAAAGGTAAGCTACGACTCTGCCCTCTTGCATGAGAACACCTCCCAGTCCGACTCTCGACGCATCACAATATATCACAAATTCCTTGTGTATATCTGGTGTGGCCAGAACTGGGGCAGTGGTCAATCTCTTCTTCAGCTCCTGGAAGCTTTCTTCGCACTTCGGTGTCCATTCAAACTTATTGTCCTTCTTCAAGAGTTGGGTCATGGGTCGGGCAATGCTTGAGAATCTCTCAACGAACTTGCGGTAATATCCCACGAGTCCGAGGAAGCTCTTGACCTCCTTTACATTGCTCGAGGTTTGCCATTCGGTCACGGCTTGAATCTTGGTGGGATCCACTAACAACCCTTCGGCAGTTTGACCCAAGAATCCAACTTCATGCAACCAAAATTCACACTTCCTGAACTTGGCATACAGTTGGTGCTCTCGAAGCTTGTCTAGGACCATCCTCAAGTGTTGCTCGTGCTCTTTGATATGTCTCCAACATATCTATAATTTTTTATTGTTCCATGCTATTATATTACCCGTTTTGGATGTTTATGGGCTTTATTTTACACATTTATATCATTTTTGGGACTAACCTACTAACCGGAGGCCCAGCCCATATTGCTGTTTTTTTGCCCATTTCAGTATTTCAAAGAAAAGGAATATCAAACGGAGTCCAAATAGAATGAAACCTTCAGGAGCGTGATTTTTGGAACGAATGTGATCCAGAGGACTTGGAGTGCAAGTCAAGAAGCAGCCGAGGCCCCCACGAGATAGGAGGTCGCGCCCCCCTATAGGGCGCGCCCCCTGTCTCGTGGGCCCCTCGGGCAGACACCGACGTACTTCTTCCTCCTATATAAGCCTACATACCCCGAAAACATCCATGGAGCCAACGAAACACAATTTCCACCACCGTAACCTTCTTTATCCGCGAGATCCCATCTTGGAGCCTTCGCCGGTGCTCCGCCGGAGGGGGAATCGACCATGGAGGGCTTCTACATCAACATCCTTGCCCCTCCGGTGAGTTGTGAGTAGTTTACCACAGACCTACGGGGTCCATAGTTATTAGCTAGATGGCTTCTTCTCTCTTTTTGGATTTCAATACAATGTTCTCCCCCTCTCTTGTGGAGATCTATTCGATGTAAACTATTTTTGCGGTGTGTTTGTCGAGATCCGATGAATTGTGGGTTTATGATCAAGTTTATCTATGAATAATATTTGAATCTTCTCTGAATTCTTTTGTGTATGATTGAGTTATCTTTGCAAGTCTCTTCGAATTATCATTTTGGTTTGGCCTACTAGATTGATCTTTCTTGCCATGGGAGAAGTGCTTAGCTTTGGGTTCAATCTTGCGGTGTCCTTACCCAGTGACAGAAAGGGTTGCAAGGCACGTATTGTATTGTTGCCATCGAGGATAACAAGATGGGGTTTATATCATATTGCTTGAGTTTATCCCTCTACATCATGTCATCTTGCTTAATGCGTAACTCTGTTCTTATGAACTTAATACTCTAGATGCAGGCAGGAGTCGGTTGATGTGTGGAGTAATAGTAGTAGATGTAGGCAGGAGTCGGTATACTAGTTATGGACATGATGCCTATATACATGATCATGCCTAGATAATCTCATAACTATGCGCTTTTCTATCAATTGCTCGACAGTAATTTGTTCACCCATCGTAATACTTATTCTATCTTGAGAGAAGCCACTAGTGAAACCTATGACCCCTGGGTCTATCTCTTATCATATTTGCTTTCAATCTACTTTTATTTGCATCTTTACCTTTTTGCATCTATCTTATAAAATACCAAAAATATATTTATCTTATCATACTATCTTTATTAGATCTCACTTTCGCAAGTGGCCGTGAAGGGATTGACAACCCCTTTATTGTGTTGGTTGCGAGTTCTCAGTTTGTTTGTGTAGGTGTGTGGGAATTTTGAGGAGCCTCCTACTGGATTGATACCTTGGTTCTCAAAAATTGAGGGAAATACTTACGCTGCTCTGCTGCATCACCCTCTCCTCTTCGAGGAAAACCAACGCAAGCTCAAGACGTAGCACTCTTCTTCCGTCTTCGAGAAGATAAGAATGTCATCAATGAAGACTAGAACAAACTTGTCCAAATATTCCATGAAGACCTTATTCATGAGATACATGAAGTAAGCTGGGGCATTGGTCAATCCAAAGGACATGACCGTGCACTCATACATGCCATATCTGGTTAAATGTCGTCTTTGGAATATCTTGGGGTCTGATTTTTAGCTGGTAGTACCCAGATCTGAGGTCGATCTTGGAGAACACCTTGGCTCCATTGAGTTGATCAAACAGATCTTCAATCTTGGGAAGTGGATACTTGTTCTTGATTGTAACTTCATTGAGGGAGCGATAGTCAATGCACAAGCGGATGGTACCGTCCTTCTTTGCCACAAACAGAACAGGTGATCCCCAAGGGGAGGCACTAGGGCGGATAAATCCCTTCCTCAATTGCTCTTCCAGTTGCTTCTTCAACTCTGCTAACTCTTCCGATCCCATTCTATAAGGCTTCTTATAGATGGGTCCTGCTTCGGGCATGAGCTCGATGATGAACTCAATGTCTCGGTCAGGAGGCATTCCCGGTATCTCATTAGGAAAGACATCGGGGTATTCGCATACTACCGGTACCTGCTCCAACCCAACTTCAGTCGGACAGTTGACTTGGGTGACTTGGGCAGGAGAGGAGTTGGCAGCAAACTTAACTTCAACTCCTTGGTCATTGGTCACAATGACTGTCCGGTTGGCATAATCTAAGAAGCCTTGGTGCTTGATGAGCCAATTCATTCCTAAGATCACATCCAAGCCTTGCGATCTTAAGACGGTAAGGTCTGCTAGCAAATCTACCCCGTAAATGACTAGATCGACTCCCTTACAGCCTATCTTGGCTCTCATCTCTGCTCCAGGGATCTGTACCACCATGGAGTTATTCAGGGGTGTAGGGGTCATGCCACTTTCCAATGCAAACTCTTGGGTGACAAATGAATGCGTGGCTCCAGAATCAAACAAGACAGTTGTGGGTGCTGAGTTGACAAGGAACGTACCCAACACAACGTCCGGGTCTTCCTGGGCTTCTTATACAGTGACCGTATTCACACGACCCTTGCCATTGTTGGGCGGGTAGCGAGGAGCTTGGTTCCTTGGTGGCATTCTGCAGCCTTGTCCTAGGTTCTGCGCATTGGGGCACGGGGCATCGAGCTTCTTGTTGGGGCAATACTTGGAGTAGTGTCCTGGCTGACCACATCCAAAGCAAGTGACTTGGTTTGGGTTGTTGATCTTGTTGCCACCACTATTATTGGGGTTGTCGAAAGCTGGCCTGGGGTTGGCATACTGCTGAGGTTGATAGTTGTGTGAGGCACGGGAGCTCTTGGTTGCTGATAGGTTGGCCTGACCGGGGCTGGCTGCTACGGGCGAGGCTTCTAGTTACTGGAACTTCCCTTGTTGATCATCTTGCGCTAGCGAGTGTCTTCCAGAGCACGCCGCTTGTCTTCAAGAATGAGTGCTTTGTTCACCAGGTCAGGAAAGGTTGGGCTGTCACACACAACAAGCGAGTACTGCAGAGTCTGATTGAGGCCCTCCATGAAGCGCTCCCTTTTTGCAGCATCGGTGCTGACATCTTCAGGGGCATACCTTGACAGAACATTGAACTTCTGCATGTACTCCTTGACAGTGCCACTTCCTTGCTTCAGGACTCGGAACTCACGCTTCTTGATGGCCATGATCCCGGAAGGAATATGGGCCTTGTGGAATTCTGCCTTGAAGTCATTCCAAGTGATGTTTTGCCCACCATGCATGACCTTGAGTCCATCCCACCAAGCTCTAGCAGCTTCCTCCAGACAGTGGGCAGCATAAGCCACCCTCTCACGGTCTTCATTGCAGCTGACTAGTTCCAACAGATCCTCAATGGTGCGGACCCAGTCGTCTGCATCTAGGGGTTCATCAGTCTCGAGGAAGGTGGGTGGTGCATGCTTCTTGAACTCAGCCAACATGGAACGTCCATTGCCTCCCTGCCGGCTGACAGTTGTTGGAGACAGCTTGAGCAATCATCTGGAGGGCTGCCGTGTTGGCTTGGCGTTCCTCCCGGAAGGCTTGGAGAAGCTGAGCCATGTCCATGTTTGGAGGTGGAGGCGGTGGTGGAGTTTTTCCTTGGGTTTGGTCCTAGCTGGCTCCTCCTTGGGTGGATCCTCCGGCTTCTTGCTGCTAGGTAGAGGTACCAGTACGGGTTACAACAGGCATCCTGTTGGAGCGGTCAAGGTCTCATGATGGGAATAAAATGAGGGAAAACAAGGTAGATGGGGTGCCTGGTAGAGGGGTGGGTGTGACACAATCTTAAGTTAAGCAAAGGCCGGAAGGGCCAAACTCATGCATTAAAACCAAATGGGTGATGTAGTCATTTACAAGTTCCCGAAAGGGAAAGTACAACTTCTATCAAAACAAGTCGAAAGCAAACACAACACAACATGGTTTCATTTGAACCATTACATGGACTCAACTTCGCATAAGGGGTACACGACCTATCCTACCTTAAGGGTTACGGACTGGCCTATCCTAGTCCTGAACGGTGTCTAAGTGGTGGAATGCTTGGTCGTGTATTTTGGCTCCTCTGGGTCTTCCTCCTCATCTTCATCCGTCTCAGTTTCTTCGTCACTTGAGGGAGTGGGGGAGTGGAGGAGCTGAACACGGTGCTGCTTCGTCGGTGGCACCGTGAAGAGGTTGCGATAGTCCTTCGCCGTCATACGGCATGGCTGGGATGATCCCTTGGCATGCGTAACCTGTGGGGGTTACCCGCCTCGATAGGCAACCACGGGCTGTCCAGGGGGTGCACCATCCTTCTTGATCCTGTCTGCCTTTGTCTGAGCTAGGCGGAGGAGTTCCTTGGTCTCGTGGAGTTCCTTCCGAAGCACCATCGACTCTGAGGCTAGGTGTTGTGCCAGGCTATCAGCACACAAGCTGAAGTAGGTCTGGAAATGGAGGGGAAGTCCTTCGTCCATGGGCGGGGATGGTGTGCTGCTCTCGTCATCACCCTCCTTCCGATAAGGCAGGTAACGGGTGGCTGGCTCACTTGCCATCTCTGGCAGAAGATCCTGGAGGCGAGTCAGCGCCTTGAGGGCAGCAGTCTCAACAGCGAGGAGCAGGGTCGCCATCTGGGGTCCCTCAAAGAACCAGCTCGTCGGGGAGTCATTCGCCCTCACGACTACCTCCACGTGATACTCCTTCTTGGTGTTGTTGATCCAGTGCTCATGATAGGAGAAGGTGGGGGACCGGGCGAACTGGCACCTCTTGAGGCTGTCCTCATGAAGCACGGGAAATCCGGTGGTCAGGAAGTCTTCGGGTACGATGGCCATCTACAAAAGTGGAAGGGGAAGGGTCAATAGAGGAGTTATGACCCATGCTTGGGATATTCTTAGAAAAAGATGGTATATGGTAGTTTTGGTAGGGAGTCTCGTTCTATCTAATGTCCATGCTAACCAAGGCTTCCAACAGTCAGGATGGCTCTGATACCAGCTCTGTGGGGACCCTAACTCATAGGTTGAGATCACCGAATGCACGTGTATAGTGATCCTAGAGATCAATGCTCACTGAATAACAAGAGTCTTACATCCATACATACCATCTTACACAAATTATGACCGTTATGGTCAAGTCTTACATTGATAAGCCTTAAGGGCTGAACATCAAATGAAACATAAGTAGTGGAAATCTTCATCGATAAGTAGAACCCATGCCATCTGCCTTAACCCTACAGGCATTCTGACTGGGAAGCATCCTAGTTCGCATGTTCGTCACCAATGAAATCTTCCTCGAACTCCTGTTCCTCCATGCCTGGCCAATTAAATAACTAGTGGCAAGCCAATGAGTACTTTGAATGTACTCGCAAGCAACCCATGTTTTGGATCAAGGCAACAATGCAATTGTACAACAAACAAACAACCTAGCATCAAGCTAGTTGAGATGTCCTATCTACTTGTGAGGTATGCATCAATGAACATGGGTAACCTTGAGAATAGGTTACAGATATCAACATAAATAGAGTTTGAATCAATGCCATATCATTCAACATGTCAAGCCACCACCATGACACAAATAGTTCTCTTACACACACACACACACACATGCACCGAGATTGTAAAATTCCTGGACATAGTTTAGGTAGCACCTCCCAACTATCCATGACCGCGGACACGGCTATTCGAATAGTTTGACACTCTGCAGAGGTTGCACACTTTACCCAAAAGATCCGGGGAACTTCCGTGTCATCCACGACCCGCGGTACCTCAAGTACCCGGTGTAAGCCCCCGATCACTACCTTTCCCTAGCCGCGACTAACAAGGAACCCACTCGATTGGTAGTAGCCCCCGTGCCCAACATTGTCACAAAATAAATTCTTTTTGTGGAGTTACCCTCCCATATTCATCACATATCACAAGCACAGGGTACCAACGGTGTGTCCGGTGCCCTGTAAAAACAGTCATGGCCACCCTACCTGGCACGACCCCATCTCGACAGTGACCACAAATCACTCCCATCACTAGTAATGCGGGCATCCATGTTAGCACGAACTAGGTAATCAATAATGCCCTTTCCCATATAAGGGTAGAGTGGTTGCGCATGTAAGGTTGGGACGGTAATCACACATAAATCTAATCCATCATTTTACACACACACCAAAATCCCTCTTCGGTACACCACTTCTTCCTCAAGTGGTAACCTTAGTTCAACATCTCCCAAGGGCATTAGGGGCACCCGATGGGGTTTTCGAAAGAATGTAACCACGAAGAGTTCATGGTACACATGCATCATTATGCATCAACTAGTTTTTTTTTGACATTGCATTCATGAACAAGGTAAAGTCATGAGTAGGGGTATGCATCATGTGGTGGTTCACAACAAGTTTACCACCATCATATTTCATCATCATGTAATCGAAAAAGGGTACCGATGAACAAGAGGGGTGTCATGGTCAAAGGGCTGCTTGCCTTGATTGGCTTGGTCTTCAAATCCTTCTCTATCGGATATCGGGTTCCGACAAAACCCTCAAGGTTCGAACTCTGGGGTGCGCACGAAGATCTTCTCCCTACCGACTCACGCCCAAAACCTCGCCGCGATTCTAAGCTAGCACGATGAACAACACAATGGACACGAGATTTATACAGGTTCGGGCCACCGTTGTGGTGTAATACCCTACTCCTGTGTGTGGTGTGGTGGATTGCCTCTGGGGCTGATGATGAACAGTACAAGGGAAGAATAGCCTTGGGAGGGGTGTTCTCGTGGTGGTGGTATTCGGATCTCTCTCTCTACTGCGGTGTCTATGTCTATTTATAGAGGCCCAGGTCCTCTTCCCAAATATTGAGTGGGAAGGGAGCCAACAATGGCCATTTTGAAAGGGGACAGCTAGTACAAGCTATCCTTACTAAAGGTGGTCTTCGACTGCCAAAGGCACTGGTAATGATGCCGTCTTGGGCTCCACGGTGACCTTCGTCCTGCCGTCCTGCTCATCTTGGTCTCGTTGCACCGATATGGAAACCTTTGCCTGATGCCTCGGTACTCCGCACCTGTGCTTGCCCCCTTTGCACCAAAGAGGAAACGAGGACACTGCGCAGGCTGGCGCCCGCCTGGTCTTGATCGTCATGGCTTGCGTCATGAGCACCTCGCGAGGTACCCCTTGCCTTGATCTCTCCGCCTCCTCGCGAGCCTGCCTGGCGAGGCCGCTCTTGAGGAGGCCTTGCATCGTCCTCCCCACGAGGCTTGGCCCCTCACGAGGGTCTTGAGTGTTTGTTGATGAAGACGGGCCGTACTGGGCCACCACTGAGCCACGCTGCAGGCCGCAGGCAGGCAAGTCTGGAGACCCCTGTTCCCAGAACGCCGACATTAGCTCCCAGGCCCAAGGCGCGCTCGGACTTGGCTTAGCAGCGAAGCCAAAGGGCAAGTGCGGAGCACTGCGGGCCCCAACAGCCTGCGTCCTTGGTCGCTGCGTGGCGGTTGATTGGACGTGGGCATCTCCGCTTCCCCATGCTGCCTCGGCAACTCCCGACTTGACGAGTCCCTGGATCCTCTTTCCTCCCTTCTTTGCCTGCGAGATGCCGCCAAGGGGGCCTCTCGAGCTTTGGCTGCAGCACGCCGACTGCGGTACTCCGGCGACCGGAGTGAAGGTTGAAGTTGTCACTCCGGGCAAGGTCTACATGACCCATGGGTGGGGCGAGATCGCCCGAGTCTATCGAACAGGGGGCGCCCTCGTGATTCATTTCGAGTACGATGGCACCTCCTTGATGCTATTCAAGGTATTCGACGCAGAAGGCCGCCGGCTGGAATGCTGCCCCAGAGGAGGCAGCCAGGACATTGACGTGGCAATGGCTAGGCCTACCACCCGCTTCCCCAACGGCTCCTCTGGCAGCAGCAGCGGTGCTTGGGAGTCCAGCGACTCTCCGGATCTCTTCATGACTCTGGAGATGAGCAACGACAGGTATGTGCCCTCGAGCTCGCGCCATGCTCGGAGGCAGCTGCATCAGGACACCGGCGCGGCTAATCTGGATGGGGTTGGCGCCGGCCTTCCGTGACCCACTGTTGATGATGGCGTCGGCCATGGAGGCGCGTGTAGTTAGGGCTCCTTAGGATTCGCGTCTTTTGTTCCCTTCAAGGAATCGAGGAAACACCCCATGGGGGCTTGTAAAGGGCCCGCGATGTCTTTTGTTGATATTATCTTTATTATGAAGCGGTGAAAACGCTTGTCCTGTCCCGGCTCAATTCCCCCTTTCTAATCTCGCGATGACCTGGTGCTCTATGCTAACAGGTCCCGGTCCCTAGGCAGGCTTCAGTCGTCGCTGGTATGCCAGGTCTCGATGTCGTGGTCAAGGCCAGGAGGTGAGCGGCCCGAGGTCCAGTAAGAGCTCCTGAGGCGCAATGCTCAGGAGGTCCCCTTTAGCGCTCAAGCAGCCATCGAAAGATGAGAAAGGAAGGCAACATCACCGTCTCAGAGCCGCATCAAGTGGAGGTTTTGTGTCGCATCAATTAGCCATTCCAGGGACGAGACTTATCTTGAAAGCATGGAGTCGTTCCTTCACGAGGCGCCGGACTTGCGCGTCGGCAGCTGGGATGCAACCAGGTTAGGCCCTCGTGAGCTTCCCTTCCCTTCCCTACGCTCTCCTTAGTGCTCTACGTCCTCAGGTCCCGACCCTCGAGCAAGCTCAGCCGCCGCTGGTATGCCAGGTCGTGATGCCGTGGACAAGGCCAGGGGTGAGGGCTGGAGAGCCAGTAAGAGCTTCTAAGCCGTGATGCTCAGGAGCCCCCCTTTTAACGCGCAAGCGGATCACGCGGGCAAGAGAGAGAGAGAGATCGTGATGCCTCCTACTTTAGGCCTCAGGAAGTTCATGTAAACCAACACGAGAAAAGCACGGGTTGCCATTATGATTGCTGATCGGCCATTGGTTGCTCCGACAATGGTGAGGGCACTGAGGGCCTAGTGAGGTGACGCTTGCAGGGCTGTCGCGGGCCAGAGCTTGACCACTCAGATTTGTCGATGTTGCAGGCATGGACCCATGCACAAGCATCGTGCCAGCGCGAGCGGCTCCAAGGGTAGGTGTCAATCGAGCAGGCGATTATCACAGGTAGGTTAAGCATGAAAAGAAAATCAGCTTAGATAAATGCAAAAGGGATACATGCCACTGGGTCAGGCCCGAGCGGCTTGGGGATGATGCAGCCCGAGGGGCACCCCCAGCAAGGTAAACTAAAGCAAAAAGGGATACATGTCGCAGGGACAGACCCACGCGACCTGGGAATGATGCAACCCTCAGGGCCCTCCCAGCTGAAATGAACTCAAAATATGTCACCTGATACCATTGTAGAGGGGGTGTTGAAGTAGCTGAAGATGCGCGGTGAAGAGGCCGACCCTCACGAGCCACCAGAGCCCTGAGCCTCGGGAGGCTCTAGGGG
The DNA here is from genome assembly GCA_963921465.1 of Triticum timopheevii. Taxonomy (NCBI): domain Eukaryota; kingdom Viridiplantae; phylum Streptophyta; class Magnoliopsida; order Poales; family Poaceae; genus Triticum; species Triticum timopheevii. The sequence continues at coordinate 357,343,743 of OY997264.1, forward strand.
TCCAGGCAGTTCCTCGAGGATCATCTCCATCTCCGCCAGGAACGCGTGGTGCCTGGCCTCCTGAGCCGCCAAAATGCTTCGTAGATGGCGCTGGTGAGTAGCGGCCGCGTTCTGCAAGCCGAAAGGCATGCGAACGTAGCTGTGCGGCGGACCCTCGCAACGTCCCACACGCGAAGGCCAGAGGCGCTCCTGAGTTGCGGCTCGGTTGAGCCCTGGGTAGTCGATGCAGACGCGCAGCCCACCATCCTCGCCTAGACAGGGAGCTACGCCAGGTAAACGGCGATCACCGCGTATGACTCTTGATTCCTGGAGCTCCTGAGTGGTCTTGGTGATGAACTCCTGAGGCTTGGGCCTTCCTTGCCCCATGCCTTCCTGAGGGAAACGTGCTGCAAAGCACATCTCCAAGTGGTGCCCGAGCACCTCCCTCGTGATCTTGGCAAAGTCTGAGGCCCTCCAGAAGAGAGCCCCCGAGCCCTGCCCGAGGAGGGCACCAGGCGCGCCTTCCTATGCAATGGAAGGAGGCGCCCCTTGCATGGGCACAGATCCTGAGGCAACACCTCCGGAGGTGCCAACCTCCTAAGGCCTTGAGCTGGGCGATGTCTTCTTCTTGGGAACTGCCTCAGGAGGGTTCTTGCTCTTGCTGTCTGGGTCCTCGATCGATGCAGCTTGAAAGGCGCGCTCGAGAGAGCACACCGCATCCTTCTCTTCACAAGGGACTGTGATGATTCCGCCGCTTCCTGGCATCTTGAGGACATTGTAACCATGGTGGGTCACTGCCATGAACTTAGCCAGGGCTGGATACCCGAGGATGGCATTGTATGGCAGGCGAATGTGGGCAACGTCAAAGTCAATGAGATCGGTACGGTAATTGTTGCGCTGCCCGAAAGTGACAGGGAGGCAGACCTGCCCTATCGGGGTGGTGGGGCCGTCAGTGACTCCTGAAAAAGGCTTGGTAGACTGAAGTTGATCATATGGCACTTGAAGGTTGTTGAATGTCTCGACAGACAGGACATTGAGTCCTGCGCCGCCATCGATGAGAGTCCTGGTGACTTGCACGTTGCTGATGACCGGGGAACAGAGCATTGGGAGGATGCTAGCAGTAGCCACACACTTGAGTTAATCCGCTGAGCTAAAAGTGATGGCGCACGTGGACCACTTGAGCGAGCGCGTGACCTCAAGATTGGGGAGGACTGCATTCACCTCACGAGCAAAGTTCTTGAAGATGCACTGAGAGGCTGGGGCTTGGGCACCGCCCAGGATGCAAGCGATAGCACGCTGCTCCAGGAAGCCCCCAGACCCCTCGTCCTGGTGGTGGTCATCATTCCTTCTTGGCGGTGGTGGCAGAGGAGGAAGGCCTGCGTTGCCCTGCGGGCGATCCTCGCGAGGCTGATCCCTCCAGGCTCCCTCGCGAGGCAGGTCCTGCCAGCGATCCTCGCGAGGTCGGTCACACCACTCCTGGCGAGGGCCTCGGCCGTCCCATCGTCCTCCACCTCGGTCATAGCCCCGGTCATTGCGATCAGGGCGTTGACCGATGCGTCCCTCTCGAACGGCTCTGAGCTCCTGGCATTCGTTGGTGTTGTGGGTGTAGAGGTTGTGGTAGGCACAGAATCGGCTACCCTTGGACGACTCCGGCTGGTCCCTGCCGCACTTCGTGTCCGGTTCTGCTGCGAGCATGGCTGCTCCTTTGCGCTTCATGTCCTTAGCCTTGGCCTTCTTCTCCTCTGGGTCAGCCGCTAGAAGCTCGAGGAGGGAGAGGCGTCCCTCCTCAGCTCTTGCGCACTTGCTCTCCGCTAGAAGCTCCAGAGATGTGCACAGATCCTCGTGAATGGCAAGCTCCTCCTTCATCTTGACGTCGTGGACGCCATCGGAGAACGCTGAGATGATGGCCTCCTCAGTCACCTTGGGGATCTTGAGGCGAGCGTTGTTGAAATGTTGGATGTACTTCTGCAGGATCTCTCCAAGCTGCTGCTTGATGCGGTGTAGGTCACCCACGACCGGAGGATGGTCGCGAGTGCCCTGGAAGTTGGCGATGAAACGGCTGCGCATCTCGTCCCAAGAGGAGATCAAGCCGGGAGACAAGTTCAGGAGCCAGGTGTGGGCACCATCCTTGAGCGCCATGGGAAACCAGTTCGCCATGACCTTTTCATCTCTGTTAGCCGCCTCTATGCCCAGCTCGTAGAGCTGCAGGAACTCCGCGGGATCGGTAGTGTCGTCATAGCGAGGAGGCAGGTCCGGCTTGAACTTGACAGGCCAGGCGATGCTGCGCAGCTCGGTGGTGAAGGCGCGACAACATACCGTGGCCACCGGAGCCTTTTGCCGACGTGGGGCATGCTCTTGATGGTTCCCGTGTGCCGCCGCTAGGGGCAACACGGGGTCTTGACGTGCCGGCGTAGGGATGCGGTCTTGCCGTGCTAGAGCAGGGAGCACGCGAGCACCTTCTTGAGGCCGAGGGATTTCTTGGCAGCTCCTTCCTTGTCGCACGGGCGCTGGACATGGTGGGTCTCGTCCAGGGGCCGCGCCTTGTAGCCAGGGCGCCTTCTTGGGGAGGAGGTGGCGGAGGCACCCCCGGAGCCACATCGCCATGCAGGATGGAGGGCGAGGCAGCAAGAGAGACGACGCAGGAGAGCCCCCTGCAGCACTGATGAGCTCGGTGATGCGAGCGAGCCACTCCTTGTAGAGTTCATCAACGGGGCGGTAGTGCAGGAGCTCACATGCCAGGAGCAATGCAGACTGCGCGTCTGTGGGGGCGCGATGAGTGTGAGACGACGAACCAGCTGGGGTCAGCAACGGAGTGGCGGTGCGGCCTTCCTGCCGCACTGAGGGATGCAGCGACGATGCTTGCTGCTCGTTCCCACCGGGCCGGTGGCGGTAGGAGACAGAGAATGACGAGGAGGCCCACCGACGGGAGCCGCCTGGGCGACGCGGGTGGCGAGAGCAGCCCGGCGCTCGGCGCGAGCTCGGCGAGCATCTGCCATGGATGCGACGAAACGATGGAACGTAGAATAGCGGAAAGAAGATTCCGGCGCACCCCTACCTGGCGCGCCAAATGTCGGATATCGGGTTCCGGCAAAACCCTTAAGGTTCAAACTCTGGGGTGCGCACGAAGATCTTCTCCCTACCGACTCACGCCCAAAACCTCACCGCGATTCTAAGCTAGCACGATGACCAACACAAGGGACACGAGATTTATACAAGTTCGGGCCACCGTTGTGGTGTAATACTCTACTCCTGTGTGGTGTGGTGGATAGCGTCTGGGCCTGATGATGAACAGTACAAGGGAAGAACAGCCTCGCGAGGGGTGTTCTTGTGGTGGTGGTATTCGGATCTCTCTCTCTCTACTGTGGTGGCTATCTCTATTTATAGAGGCCCTGTTCCTCTTCCCAAATATTGAGCGGGACGGGAGCCAACAACGGCCATTTTGAAAGGGGATAGCTAGTACAAGCTATCTTGACTAAAGGTGGTCTTCGACTGCCAAAGGCACTGGTGATGACACCGTCTTGGGCTCCACGGTGACCTCTGTCCTGCCGTCCTGCTCATCTTGGTCTCGTTGGACCGATATGGAAACCTTTGCCTGATGCCTCGGTACTCCGCGCCTGCGCTTGCCCCCTTTGCACCAAAGAGGAAATGAGGACACTGCGCATGCTGGCGCCCGCCTGGCGCCCGCCTGGTCTTGATCGTCATGGCTTGCGTCATGAGCACCTCGCAAGGTACCCCTTGCCTTGATCTCTCCGCCTCCTTGCGAGCCTGCCTAGCGAGGTCGTCCCTGAGGAGGCCTTGCGTCGTCCGCCCCGTGAGGCTTGGCCCCTCGTGAGGGTCTTGAGTGTTTGTTGATGAAGACGGGCCATACTGGGCCACCGCTGAGCCACGCTGCAAGCCGCAGGCAGGCAAGTCTGGGGACCCCCGTTCCCAAAACGCTGACATTCTCCTTCTTCTTCTTCAGCAACTTCATCAAATACGGGATCTAATCGTTACAAGAAAACAACGGAAAAATAAGACAATAATAAAAATAGAAAAGTCAAAGTGCTCAGAAAAATGTCAACTTATTTTTGTAAAATACTAGGAGAAAAACTTAGAAGGGGAAAATTTTTAGTTTTGGATTTGGAGCTACAGGGACAGGGCAATGGGTTTTCAAACAAGGATTTGATTGTTCAAATTTGAATTTAAATTTCAACTGTAGATAAAAGTTGGTGGGCATGTATGAAAGTTACACCATTAAGTAGGTAGGATATTTACAAGAATTTAGGAACTGGAATTATTGCATTTTGATTAATATTTAATCCTGTGGAATTTTTGGAAAAGAGACAGAAAAATAAAAAGAGAAAGGGCATTGTGCCTGCTGGGCCAGAACAGCTGCAGTGTGGCAGGCCTAGGGGGAAGAGGCCTAGGCGAACTGGGGCGACACGTGCACCAGATTTTAAACTTGATGGGCGGGGCCCAGCGTCAGAGAGAGAGAGAGCGGGGGCAAAGGAGAGGAGAGGATGACAGGTGGGCTCCACCTGTCATCTCTAACCTCGCGGCAGAGGGGTCGGCGAGCTCACCGACGACGCTACAGGGCACGTCAGGTCGAGCGGGTGGCACCATTGGACTCAAGGGGACGTCGCCATTCGGGGGGTGGTGCAGGTGGTCGCCGGAGCAGCCTGGTTTGCCGGCGATGAGGTCACGCGGCGGAGGTGCTTCCGGCGTCGGTGGTTCCGGCCGTTTCCGGCTGCAAAAAGAGTGGGGAAGAGAGGGGAAAGGGCCAGTGATGCCGTGCAGTTCCAGATCGAGAGGGAACGGGGGTGGAGGAGGCCTGTACCGCGTGGATGCCGATGACCCGAGGCGGCGGAGCTCGAGCTGGATCTCGAGCTCGGGCTTCCCTGGAGTCGAATGGGTGTTGTGGGAGGTAGATTGGGAGTGCACGGTCGGGTGCCCTGCTAGGCGCTCTAGAGTGCGACTTTGGCCGGCTTCCGCGGTTTTCCCGCGTCCATGCGTGTCCACTTGCGTCTCGTAGCTGAAGGGGGCGTGGGCAAAAGCTGGGGAGAGCCTTGGATGCTCTGGAAAGCTGAGGGGAGAGAAGGAGGCTGAGAGAGAGGGAGGAATCCACTGTCCATAGAAGAAAAATGGGGTTCTCCCCCGCGTCATCATTGCTTCCTCAAGCATAAAAGCATACAGGTGCTAGAGGGCGACTAGGAGGGGTTGTGGTAAAAAGTAGAACTCATGGAGATTAGTGGAACTCGTTAAATTGGTGTTTTTAGAAAAAATGGCAAAAGGTGTTTGTTGATGATTTTGGGCAAGAATATGAACTCCTCTTGTCATAAGGCTTGACAGGGTCAAATGGCATGAGAAAATAGGAGGTTCCACCAAGATTGAGTTTATTTGAGCAAAGTTGCCAATGCAACTTTTGTAAACCCTAGAAAACAACAGAAATGAGTTTTCCAAGATCTAGTCATGAAAAACTATTCTCCTTGATGCACCACTTGGTTTAGTGTCATCATTTAGGGTTTAGAGCATGCCCACAACGTTTGAGAGAAAAAGGAGAAAGTTGACAATGTAAAGTTGTTCAAATTTGATTCTAGACAGAGAGGGTTTTGGGGCATTTTTGTGAACCAAAACAATTTGGATTGGGACGAAACATTGCAAGATCATCACATTATGCATGTGTGACTTTCTAGAAGTTTCTTGGAATTTTTAGAGAATATTTCCTTTGTAAATATTTCAAAAGCTTGAAATATACAAAAAGGGTTTTTGAGGGGTTTGACCAATATTTTGAACATGATCATGTGATGAAACCATTATATATGGACAATATATGTCCACTGAGTTTCCCTAGATTTTCACAAATATTTTAAATCATTAAAAATAATTTTAACCTATTAAAGACCATTTCTGTCCTAAAGAAAAAGCCTTCAAATAAAATAGCAAAATAACTTTTAAAATTATATTTTTGTGGTTTATGGGAGTCCTATACCTAATAGGAGTCAAACATACTCTTTGAAAGATTTTTCATGCCCTAAATCAAGTATTTCTAGTGCAAACCTCAATTTAGGGGTTTTTGGAAAACTAAATTTAGAAATTGCTTTTTGGCCGAATTATTTTTATAAGAAAATTCTATATTGTACTATACACATGGCATGACCATTGCGGAAAAAGTTTGGAGCAAGGAAATGAAGTATATAAGGTAGAGCTAGAATATGGCTTTCATGAGCACTTGAAATCACAGACAGAAATCCAATCCAAATCAAAAGCCAAATAAAGTGCAAGAGTTTTTGTTGGTCCAAATTTTTATGCTTTATTAATCCAATGACATGATATAAAGCACTGGGTGTGACACTATGTTGATTTTGTTTCAACTACATGCGTGAACATGTGCCAAGTCAAGCCACTCGAATCATTCAAAGGAGGATACCACCCTATCATACCACATCACAATCATTTTAATAGCATGTTGGCACGCAAGGTAAACCATTATAAACTCCTAGCTAATTAAGCATGGCATGAGCAACTATAATCTCTAATTGTCATTGCAAACATGTTTCATTCATAATGGGCTGAATCAGGAACGATGAACTAATCATATTTACAAAAACAAGATAGGTCAAGTTCATGCCAACTTCTCTCATCTCAATCAGTCCATCATATATCGTCATTATTGCCTTTCACTCGCACGACCGAACGGGGTGGATAATAATAATAGTGCATGTGCATTGGACTAAGCTGGAATCTGCAAGCATTTTAATACAAAGGAGAAAGGTAATATGGGCTCTTGGTTAGATCAAAAATAATGCAAATGAGAGCCACTCAACATTTTCATCATGGTCTTCTCCTCTTGACCCCCAAAGAAAAGGAAAGTAATAAAACAATTTACACGGGAAAGCTCCCAACAAGCAAAAGAAGAACGAGAAATCTTTTTGGGTTTTCTTTTAATATTACTACTACAAGCATGCAAATTAAACTAGCTAAAAGCTACAACTAATTTTTTTGGTTTTTCTTAGGGATTCTCATACACACAAGAAGAAAGCAAGAAAATAAAATAAACTAGCATGGATAGTACAATGAAAAAGTATGAGCACCGACAACTAGAATGAGTGTGTGAACATGAATGTAATGTCGGTGAGAAATACGTACTCCCCCAAGCCTAGGATTTTAGCCTAAGTTGGTCTATGGCCACGGCTGGCCTGGCGGATATCCAAAGTCGTAGTTGGGGTTGTACTGAGATGCAGCAGCTACTGCCTGAAGAGCTGCAGCTTGGAGGCGAGCCGCCTCCATCCTCCTCTCATATTCATTCGCCTCCTCCCTGGTTATAAAATATCTCCTTTTTTACTAAAAGTTAAAGAAAGTAGGAGCAGGGAGAGCAACATGGACAGTACATCGTCTGCCAAAGATTAGTCGGTACTGGGGAACTGTTCATTCATCTCAAGAAACTGATGGTGAACGATTGCACTATAATCTAGATAAGCATGTGGCAACTCCATATCATTTCCATGTATGGGTACACCAAGATAATTAGCTACACGAGTTGCATAAATTCCACCAAACAAATCTCCACTTGTACCATTAAGATGCAACCTCCGTGCAACAATGGTCCCCAAGTTATATTGTTTATCACCTAATACCGCACTCTTGAGGACACTAAGATCTTGAACGCACATGTGACAAACCTCATCTTTACCATTAATGCATCTACCTATAAAGAGGGAAAAATAATGTATGGAAGGGAAATGAATGCTCCCTATGGTAGCTGGTGCGATTTCTCTAGTTCATCCCACAGTGATACTAGCAAGAAAGTCTTTATATCTAGATTTGCGAGGTTCACTAAAATTGCCCCACTGCACGATTTTACAAGAAATATTAAAATCTTCTAGGTCCATGGTATATGATTTATCATAAAGATCAAATAAAACAGTGTTAGAATTGCGCGAGGATGAAAATTTAAACCTCCTCACAAAAGAATCAGTGAGGTAGTGGTACTTTCGGCACTTATCTGACACGAAGTCCTCAAGAACGCACATACGTGTCAAATTCATCCTTGAAGCCTGCTTGGACCATAAAATCTTTTGACGGCCATTCACAAGGTCGCACTTGAGCTTCCCTCGATGGTTCATCGTCCAGCTCACTTATCGGGAGCCTTGGTTCTTGCTTCCTTGAAGAACCACCTTGGTACATTTTCCTAAACATTTTTCTTTTCCTGAAAAATTTCTGAATTTTTTAATGACTCAAAATAAAAGTGAATCAAACTCAACAAGATTGATAGCAACTACTCCCACAAGTGCCTAGAGGCTATATCATGCATTAAAACAACTTCGGACCATATAAATTTGACATGCAAGCTCGAGAACAGGGTCACCTCAGCAACAATAATTTGCAATAAGTAAAGCACTAGAACAAAAACTAATTGGACCATTGGAGGAGTCACATACCAAAGAACAATTCCCCAAAACAGTTTTGTGAATGGAGCTTTGAGCAAGGAGATCAAAAATGGCAGCAAGATGAGCTAGAACACGGGTTTGAGCTATGGGAGGATTTTTCTGGAGGAAGACGAAGTGAGTGGGTGCTGGAATAAGTGGAGGGGTCCACGTGGGGACCATGAGGCAGGGGGGCGCCCCAGGGGTTGGGTGCACCCTGTGCCCTCGTGGCCAAATGGTGGGTCCCCCTGGTGTGTTCTTAGTGCCAGAAATTCTTAAATATTCTACAAAAAATCATACTTCATTTTTAGGACATTTGAAGAACTTTTATTTTTTGGGGTATTTTTTTATTGCAAGGGTAAATCAGAAAACTGACAGAAAATACTAATTTTGCTTTATTTAATCTAAATAACAGAAAGTAAAGAGTGGGTATAGAGAGTTGTGCTTTCTAACTTCATCCATCTCATGCTCATCAAAAGGAATCCACTAACAAGGTTGATCAAGTCTTGTTAACAAACTTCTTCTGAATAACATGAAACCGGAGAATTTTTTAATAACTAGGTGACCTCAACGGGGATATGCATGTCCCCAACAATAAGAATATCATATTTCTTCTTGAAAGTAGGAAGAGGGAATTCGAAACCTCCAATAGTAATCGTTGAAATTTTTCCAATAGAATTGATACTATGAACTTGAGGTTGTTTCCTCGGAAAGTGTACCGTATGCTCATTACCATTAACATGAAAAGTGACATTGCCTTTGTTGCAATCAATCACAGCCCCTGTAGTATTCAAAAAGGGTCTACCAAGGATAATCGGCATACTATCGTCCTCGGGGAATATCAAGAATACCAAAGTCCGTCAAGATAGTAACATTTGCAACCACAACAGGCGCATCCTCACAAATACCAACAGGTATAGCAGTTGATTTATCAGCTATTTGCAAAGATATTTAAGTAGGTGTCAACTTACTCAATTCAAGTCTACGATATAAAGAGAGAGGCATAACACTAACACCGGCACCAAGATCACATAAAGAAGTTTTAACATGGTTTCTTTTAATGGAGCATGGTATAGTGGGTACTCTTGGATCTCCAAGTTTCTTTGGTATTCCACCCTTAAAAGTATAATTAGAAAGCATGGTGTAAATTTCAGCTTCCGGTATCTTTCTTTTATTTGTAACAATATCTTTCATATACTTAGCGTAAGGATTCATTTTGAGCATATCAGTTAAACGCATATGCAAAAAGATGGGTCTAATCATTTCAGCAAAGCGCTCAAAATCCTCATCATCCTTTTTCTTCGATGGTTTAGGAGGGAAAGGCATGGGTTTCTGAACCCATGGTTCTCTTTCTTTATCGTGCTTCCTAGCAACGAAGTCTCTCTTATCATACTTTGATTCTTTGATTCTTTGATTGTGGGTTATCAAGATCAACATCAGGTTCAATTTATACATCATTATTATTACTAGGTTGAACATCAACATGAACATCATCGTTAACATTATCACTAGGTTCATGTTCATTACCAGATTGTGTTTCAGCATCAGAAATAGACATATTATTGGGATTCTCAGGTGTGTCAATAGTAGGTTCACTAGAAGCATGCAAAGTCCTAGCATCTTTATTTTTCTTCTTCTTAGAAGGACTAGGTGCATCAATATTAGTTCTCTGAGAATATTAAGTAGTAACATAACATATCCCAAAAAAACATTGCTTATGTGGCATGGAGTTAATGAGGAAAGAGATGCTTGTGGTAACATAATATGTTACTGTAACATAACACACCTGAGGTAAAATGAGTCTATATCTCAATTAGTGAAGACTTACATGTTACCATCCATATGTTTACTACCCAGTATGAAGGTAGTAACATAGACTACTCCACGATGCATGTTACTAGTCTAAGTTACTCCCCACTATGACCAGCCTCATGCTGGAAAATTATGCGTACACATAAACAAATCCTGAAGGATTGATAGCAACGTCGGAAACAATTCAACTTTGTTTCACCGACATGTGGGACATCCTTCATCCGGCTCCACCTGCCATGCAGCAATATTGAGTGCACAACTACAGGGAAGACTCACCCCGGTCGTTGCACCGCAGCAGTAATGACTAGTGAGCAGTCAAATCACAGAGCCCCACCTTCACCACAGTAAGTTGCTCGGACGAAGCAACCATCATTTCTCTCTTCATTGAATCCGCTGCTACTCCAATATTCCTAGAGTAAGAAGTTGCTCGGGCGAAGCAACCATCACTTCACCTTTCCCACAGTAAGTACTACCTCTTTTTTTTATTCTAGAAAAAACCACACGCGAATATTGGACGGTAGCAACACAACAACTGAATCAGAAATCAAAACCAACCAATGAACTACTACTAATGGTCAGCGTTTGCTAGTATCATGTACTCCGTCTGTCCATGTATATAGGGCTTAATGAGTTTTCCGAGACTAACTTTGGCCCTGTTGGATCCATGGGTTAGAGTTAGTTTGAGCTAGTCGGGGCTCAAATAGCCCTAAAGTATCGAAACATGAGGGTTACTAGCACGATGCCCACGCGTTGCATGGAACATCAAGATGCATTTGTATGAGTAGTTTATCTTGTGGGAGAAATGGGTGAACGAGGGAAGGCCTTATTTGCAAATATGGAGAGGGGTGTGGGTATCTTTTTGCAAAATTGCCATTGTTTCCTTCCTATCCGTCAGATATAAATCGGGCGGCCTATATTGCAGAATGGCAGGCACACCATCATCACCAACTCTGTTTTTTACTAGTTAGTTTCACATGCTTCGCATGTTTGCGCACATGTAAACGCACGCTTGACTGAATTATGTATGGTAGACCAAACTGCACAAGTTCTCCTCTTATATACTACGTAGTACATTTCGCTTCCTACTCATCAATGGCAGCCTCATGCCAGGTAACGGAACTGGCCGTGGATGCGATTCGAACTGCTCGCCACACATGGTTGTTCGTGTCTATCGGCTAATGATAGGAAGAGGGATGTGAGGGGCTAGTGCGTTCTTTTAAAAAATAGAAAGAGGTCGGTGCTGATTCACGGTTGTTTCTAGAACAACATAGAGAAATGTGCTTTGTACTGTAGCCACGAATCCAAGCATCATGGGCCGTCAAATGGGTCCAATCAACGGTAGAAATTACGTTCTATTGCTTGGATTCAAATTTTCAAAACTGCTACACTGTATAGTAGTATAGATAAGAGTAGAGAAATTGGAGCCAGTTGCACCAAACCCACCAAAAAAACTATCCCACCCAAGAGGTGCTAATTGGATCCCTATCTCGCTAGCCAAGTGGTGCTAATTGGAGCTAGTTCTCATGGGGCCCACTGAAAAATCACTTTTCTCTCTCCATCAAGTGAATTTATTATCAATCTAACCTTGTCATCCAAACACCTCTTTGGCTAGAGTTAGTTTAGGGTTAGTCATGAGTTAGTCTAACATCTAGCTAAGTTAGAGTATCCAAACAGGAGCAGTATAGGACATGCAAGTTGCTCAAAGCATACCATCAAATTTGTATGTGAAAGGGTCTTTTTTTGAAACAGAACATGAAAGGATCTTCGAATGATATAATTTGCAAATTACATAAAATCTTATCAATAGTCAAAGGCAACCTCGAAGAATACATTAGGCCCTATATAAAATCTTATATCAATAGTCAAAACCAAGTGTTACTACTACACCAAACAAGTTCAAAACGAGAAACTGGACCCACTCACGGCACGGCACGCATGTCTTGTTTGGTCCGTTGGCCAAAGCGCTTCCTCTTCTTGGCATAACAATGGAGTACAGTGATTTTTTTTGATTGCTCTTGGCATGTCGCTAAGATGTGATGAGTTAACCGACCTCAATAGATGGCAAAATCACCAGCCCGCCGCAATTTGAGAGAGATGAGGAGCGAGAAGCGATACGGGCTGGTGGATTACTAGATAGGTGTCGCACGGAGGCCAAGAAATATGGTGATAGCGTGGTGGCCATGTATGATGTAACTACACTGGGCTGTCGTGTTTAAAAGGAATACGAGCACGAAGAGAAGAGGTGCAGGCACCGACGCATGTACTCTTTGCCTCTTTCCCTAATACTCACGCGCGGGTACACAGTGAGCTCATTTCTGTACGAAGAGGCCGCTCACCAGATAATTTGGCGAGTGTAGTAGTTGTTCATGGGAACCACGCGTGGACGAATCAAAGTTCTATCATGACGCGGTGGTGCATTTTTCATAAATTAAGTTATTCTATTTGATGGCACGTACGCAACATTATTTTCTCAATGGAATGTGAATCATGCACGCACTGAATGATGGAGCACGTGATGATAGCCATGGACATGGTCAGCCCTTTTTAGAGACTAATACACTACTCTTGATGTGTCTCGTCAACTTGCAAATGAGGAGAAGTTTTCTTTTTTTGAAATAAATGAGGAGAAGCTTTGCTTACTACTAGTACGACCTCTCCCTCGCTCACGCGCGCGTGTGGTGTCTCACAGGATGAGGAGAAGCTTTTGCTTTATGATAGTGCGCTTAATACAAGCGATGGACATGCATCAGTTCATTCGGTGTCAGATTGCCAGAAGTAGGAGTATACTGTAGTACCATCATCGTTGTTCGACTTCTGGAAGAGGCGAAGAGCCAAGCGCACGGTCACCTACTCACTGTATAACCGGCCGTGTTTGCACGGATTTTTTAATGTAATACAATCTGAGTGGATTGCTCCAGTGGTCATCACACGCGAGCCAATCAATTCGCACCCTTCCACCGTGCTCCATTTTGTCTTGTGTTCCTTCCTCCGTCCAGCATGCTGACAAGTGGGCCCCATGCTCATGTATGCCAACGTGGTAGTCAATTATTTTGCCAGAGTCAGCTATCACACCCTTACGATGCCACGTCAATGTACCCACTAAAAACAAGTTAGACTTGTTTGGTTCAACCGCCTCCCTAGGTGTTTGGAGAGGAATTGGCCGTCGTGAGGCGGTTCTATAGGTGGGCAGGCGGCAAAAACAGAGGAAAACACGCGAACCAGCTAGGCGAGAGATTTGGTTGATTTTATATCGCTGAATAATAAAAATATTATGAGTGCAGACGCTCCACCGTGAGGTTCCTTGCTCCTTCTCGGTCGTCGGGAATCTATGTTCTTCCACTCTTTTTTTACGTAAGCATTGTTCATCCTTTTGCCAACACGCGGGGTCAAGGTGCACATGTCATGCAAGAAAATGGAGATAAGCAGTGCGTAAGTGAGTCGTGCACTTCCATGGCACGTACTACGCAATAATTTTTCTCCTCGATGGCATGTGAATCATGTATGTAGACAGAGCACGAGGTGGTAGCCATGGACTGAATAAGTAACTTTGATGTGTCCCGCCAACTTGCAGAACAATGAGAAGCTTGCTTGCTACGCCCTCTCCCTCGCCCATGCGTGCGCGGTTGCTCGCGGCATGAGGAGAAGCTTCTACTTACAATTATAGTGGGCTTTATAGTACAAGCGGTGGATGTGTAATAGTCATTCGGTGTCAGATTGCCAGAAGTACATAAATACTGTAGTACTACCATCATCATATTGTTTGTATTCTGAAAGAGGCAAAGAGCCAAGCGCATGGTCACCTACTCACAATATAATCGGCCGTGTTTGCATGATTTTTTTAACATACAATCTGAGTGGATAGCTCCTATGGTCATCACACGTGAGCGGATGTATAGGTGGGCTAGGTGGGCAGGCGGCAACAATCTGAGTGCTAAAAGTGTTGATCCAATGCTTGGTTTTGTTTGGATTTTCCAACTATGACCGTTGGATAGAGTGAATCAATGGCTTACATTCAAAGTTATTCTCATACTATAGAATGGTATAGGAACGTGGAGAGATTTGGTTGATTTTATATCGCTGAATAATATAAAATATTATGAGTGCAGACACTCCATCGCGAGGTTTGTTGCTCCTTCTCGGTCGTCGGGAATCTATGTTCTTCCACTCTTTTGTTTAAGACGTGAGCTTTGTTCATCCTTTTGCCGACACGCGGGACATCTACCATCAAGGTGGACATGTCATGCAAGAAAATGGAGATATGCAGTGCATAAGTGAGTCGTGCACTTCGATGGCACCTAGTACTACGCAATATTATTTCTCCTCGATGGCATGTGAATAGTGCAGTACTCAATGATGGAGCACGGGATGGTAGCCATGGACATGGTCGACCCTTTTTGAAGAGAGTACTAAATAACTTTGATGTGTCCCGTCAACTCGACGAGAAGCTTGCTTACTACGCCTTCTCCCTCGCCAATGCGTGCGCGGTGGCTCATAGCACGAGGACAAACCTTTTCTTACAAGCGGTGTACGTGCAGCAGTTCATTTGGTGTCAGATTGCCAGAAGTACTACTGTAGTACCACCTTTATTGTTCGACTTCTGGAAGAGGAGAATAGCCAAGCGCAAGGTCACCTACTAACCTAGTACAGTAGTATACTATAGCCAAAGCTGGTCCACCTTTTTAGAGCATGGTTAATTAATATAGGCGGCTCTTGCAGCAGCACATCATTTAGAGCAAGTACTCTCTTTGTAGGAACAAAGGAAGTGAAAAAAAAGTTGGAGTAGATGCTAGATTGCCAATTAAAACATGATTACATAGGAAAAAATCCTATAGCATTCTATGCTATGAATCAAACGACCAATGTAGGAAAATTGTGAGGGGGTTCTCTCCAATAGTGTTCTTCGGCTCGCACCTACCATCACGGTGGTCGAACTTGCAGTCATTCATATGGTACATGTGGCATCTCAGATATGGACACAAGGTGACGTACACCATCAAGGATAATGTTGTCCTCAATGCCAGATGTACACGGTCAAGGTCCACTGAGGGAGTCCTGGACTAGGGGGTGTCCAGATAGCCGGACTATCATCATCGGCCGGACTCCAAGACTATGAAGATACAAGATTGAAGACTTCGTCCCGTGTCCGGATGGGACTTTCCTTGGCATGGAAGGCAAGCTTGGCGATACGGATATGTAGATCTCCTACCATTGTAACCGACTCTGTGTAACCCTAGCCCTCTCCGATGTCTATATAAACCGGAGGGTTTTAGTCCATAGGACACACAACCATTACAACAATCATACCATAGGCTAGCTTCTAGGGTTTAGCCTCCTTGATCTCGTGGTAGATCCACTCTTGTACTACCCATATCATCAATATCAATCAAGCAGGAGTAGGGTTTTACCTCCATCGAGAGGGCCCGAACCTGGGTAAAAACATCGTGTCCCTTGTCTCCTGTTACCATCCGCCTAGACGCACAGTTCGGGACCCCCTACCCGAGATCCGCCGGTTTTGACACCGACATTGGTGCTTTCATTGAGAGTTCCTCTGTGTCGTCACCGATAGGCTTGATGGCTTCTTCAATCAACAACAACGCAGTCCAGGGTGAGACTTTTCTCCCCGGACAGATCTTCATATTCGGCGGCTTCGCACTGCGGGCCAATTCACTTGGCCATCTGGAGCAGATCGAAAGCTACGCCCCTGGCCATCAGGTCAGATTTGGAAGCCTAAACTTCACAGCTGACATCCGCGGAGAGTTGATCTTCGATGGATTCGAGCCACAGCCGAGCGTGCCGCACTGTCACGATGGGCATGGTCTAGCTCTGCCGCCGGACAGTACCTTGGAGGCCGCACACGAATCCGCTCCAACCCATAGTTCGGAGCCGACCGCGCATATCGAGGACAGGTGGCTGGACACCGCCTCGGGAGCTGCAACTTCTACGGCGATGGAGCCAAATACTGACCTTGTCCATTATAAAGCTTGTGACTCCGAGGTGCCGGATTCCTTACCGGACTCCGAACCTCCTGCGCCCCTGCCAATCGAATCCGATTGGGCGCCGATCATGGAGTTCACCGCCGCTGACATCTTTCAGCACTCACCCTTTGGCGACATCCTAAATTCGCTAAAGCATCTCTCGCTATTTGGAGAGCCCTGGCCGGATTGCGGTCAGGACGGTTGGGATGCGGATGACGAAGAAATTCAAAACCCACCCACCACCCACTTTGTAGCCACTGTCGACGATCTAACCGACATGCTAGACTACGACTCCGAAGACATCGACGGCATGGACGACGATGCCGGAGACGATCAAGAACCAGCGCCTACGGGGCACTGGAAGACCACCTCGTCATATGACATATACATGGTGGACACCCCAAAGGATGGGGACGGCGAAGAAGCAGCGAAGGCAGATTCCTCTAAGAAACAGCCCAAGCGCCGACGTCAGCGGCGCCGCTCTAAATCCTGCCACAGCAAGAATGGAGATTCCGGCACCGGAGAAAATAACACCCCAGAGAGTGCCGAAGACAACCCCCTCCAGCAAGATTCAGCACAGGAGGACGGAGAAGCCAGCCCTCAAGAGAGAGCGGCAGACGAGGAGATAGAGGATGACAATTACATGCCTCCCTCCGGAGACGAGGCAAGCCTCAACGACGACGAATTCATCATGCCCGAGGATCCCGTCGAACAAGAGCGTTTTAAACGCAGGCTAATGGCCACGGCGAACAGGCTAAAAAAGAAGCAGCAACAGCTTCGAGCTGATCAAGACATGCTGGCCGACAGATGGACCGAGGTCCTCGCGGCCGAAGAGTATGAACTCGAACGCCCCTCCAAAAGCTACCCAAAAGGCAAGTTGCTCCCTTGACTAGAGGAGGAAGCATACAAACCTTCATCACCAGCGCACAATACGGCAGACCGACCGCGACAGAGAGGCATCTAGGCCTTCTGCCAGAACCGTACCCCGGCACCGCTCAAAAAGCGCGAAGCCACGGGGGAATGCGCCGGACTTGCGGGACATATTGGAGGACAAGGCAAGACAATCCAGATCTATCTACGGATCACGTGGGCGCCCCACGACCCACGACGACTACCGTCGCGCCGGATACAGCAACTCCCGCCGGGCCAAACACAGCAGACAACGCTCCCTTGAGCTACATCGTGATATTGCTCAATATAGAGGCGCCGCACACCCACTATGCTTCACAGACGAAGTAATGGATCATCAAATCCCTGAAGGGTTTAAACCTGTGAACATTGAATCCTACGATGGCACAACAGACCCCGCGGTTTGGATCGAAGATTATCTCCTTCATATCCATATGGCCCGCGGCAACGATCTCCACGCCATCAAGTATCTTCCACTCAAGCTTAAAGGACCAGCTCGGCATTGGCTTAACAGCTTGCCCGCAGAGTCAATTGGGTGTTGGGAGGACCTAGAAGCCGCATTCCTCGACAACTTCCAGGGCACATATGTGTGACCACCAGACGCCGATGACCTAATCCACATAATTCAGCAGCCAGACGAATCGGCCAGACAGTTCTGGACACGGTTCTTAACAAAGAAAAATCAAATCGTCGACTATCCGGATGCAGAGGCCCTCGCAGCCTTCAAACATAACATCCGCGACAAGTGGCTGGCCCGGCACCTAGGACAGGAAAAGCCGAAATCCATGGCAGCCCTCACATCACTCATGACCCGCTTCTGTGCGGGAGAGGACAGCTGGCTAGCTCGCAGTAATAACCTCAGCAAAAATTCTGGCAGTCCGGACAGCAAGGACCGCAATGGCAGGTCGCGTCGCAACAAAAACAAACACCGTGTTAACAGCGATAACACTGAGGATACGGCAGTCAATGCCGGATTCAGAGGCTCTAAACCCGGTCAGCGGAAGAAGCCAGTCAAAATAACTACTCCGGGTCCGTCCAATTTGGATCGAATACTCGACCGCTCTTGCCAGATACATGGCACCCCCGAAAAGCCAGCTAAGCACACCAACAGGGATTGTTGGGTATTCAAGCAGGCAGGAAAGTTAATTGCCGAAAACAATGACAAGGGGCTGCATAGCGATGACGAGGAGGAGACCCGGCCGCCGAACAGTAAAGGACAGAACGGTTTCCCCCCACAAGTGCGGACAGTAAACATGATATACGCAACCCACATACCCAAGAGGGAGCGGAAGCGTGCACTTAGGGACGTATATGCGATGGAGCCAGTCGCCCCGAAGTTCAACCCATGGTCCTCCTGCCCGATCACCTTCGATCGAAGGGACCACCCAACCAGTATCCGCCATGGTGGATTCGCCGCATTGGTTTTAGACCCAATCGTCGATGGATTCCACCTCACTAGAGTCCTGATGGACGGCGGCAGCAGCCTGAACCTGCTTTATCAGGATACAGTGCGCAAGATGGGCATAGACCCCTCAAGGATTAAACCTACAAAGACGACCTTCAAAGGCGTCATACCAGACGTTGAGGCCAATTGTACAGGCTCAGTCACACTGGAAGTGGTCTTCGGATCCCCGGATAATTTCCGAAGCGAGGAGTTAATCTTCGACATAGTCCCGTTCCGCAGTGGCTATCACGCCCTGCTCGGACGAACCGCGTTCGCAAAGTTCAACGCGGTGCCGCATTATGCATACCTTAAGCTCAAGATGCCAGGCCCTCGTGGAGTCATCACGGTCAACAGAAATACTGAACGCTCCCTCCGAACGGAGGAACACACAGCGGCTCTCGCGGCAGAAGTACAGAGCAGCCTCTTAAGGCAATTCTCGAGTCCGGCCGTTAAACGACCGGACATGGCCAAACGCACCCAGAGTAACATACATCAAGACCACCTGGCACGTTCCAAGCACGCGTAGCAATGCGGCCCCAACCCCAGCCCTCGCATGACTGCAAGACTAGCCCTTCGCGTACATCATTACGCTCTGGAGATACCATGGGCACATGGGGAGGGGCACGACCACGACAAGCCCAGAGTGCGGCTTAACCACACCAGGGGCTCCCAAGTGTGTCACTCTTTTTTCTTCTTTTTTATTTTTCCACAGGACTTCGTTCACCAGAGGCCCTGTCCGGTAGTAGATCTGCCGAACTCACGATGCAACAGCCAAGGAGGGATAAAGGCTACGACGAACACTCAGGTGGTCTCCATTATGAGCATTAAATTTGTTAAATACACCTGTCCGCAGCCCACCCCTGGAGGGGGACATGTTTAAAATAGTCCAATCCCTTGCTTACCGCACTATTTGTATCGTTCTGCACTCATGGCGGAATTCCTTGAATAAACAATGCATCACTTTTCGCTTATAATTGCATTCCTTTTCTTATATATGTTCATTTATGACATCTTGCATCCGTACACTCTGGTACGGCCGAATACACCAGGGGCTTATGTTCCCCGCATTATGGTGTGATAAGTCCGAACACTTTCACAAGTGTGGCACCCCGAACTTATAGCACTATATGCATCGGCTCCGAATCATGTCTTGGGTCAATAGTTGGGTTTGCCCGGCTCCCATGTTTTGGTACCTTACGTTCCGTTCTATCAGCTAAGGTAGCACTGGGAGAACCACTGCGATTGCGCCCCGGTTGAGCTGGGCGAGCGCCTCAGTGGAGAAAGCTAAAACTGACCGTCATGATAAGGCGAGAGCTGGTCGCTGTTCGAGAGGTCTTTTCGAGTCCCTAAAGACTTACGCCGCTTAGAGCGAGGAACCGGCTGTGTCCGGCCAATGCATGGATAGCGCCCCGAATTCGGTCTTCCGAACGCTAGGGGCTTCGCCGAAATTTAAAATTATAGAATTCTATGGCTAAGTGAGAGTGTTCAAGCATTATAAGTCCGGTTGCCTTGTTCGTTGTGTTGAGCGCCTCCCTAGATGGACCCAAAAATGGGAACAAGAGCGCTCAAGTTTATCCCGAACCCCCCAGCACTCGTGGCATGGGGGCTGAAGCCAACGACTTGCCATCTCTCATATTTGATAAACGGCCACACAGAAGGTAATATTTTAAATTAATAAGCGTTGCTTAGCGCATATGAACAAAGTTTTCAGCGCACAGGATAACACATTGCGAGTCTACTCAAAAATTACATCTTTGGGGCACTCATCCGCAATCTTGCGGGCACCCTTCAGGACACTCTTATAGTACATTTCGGGCGTACGATACTCCTTGCCCGCCGGCGGCGCGTCCGTGATAAGCCTCTCAGCATCCAGCCTGCCCCAGTGCACCTTTGCGCGGGCAAGGGCCCGACGGGCACCTTCAATGCAGGCGGAGCGCTTGATGACTTCCACCCAGGGGCACGCATCCACCAGCCACCGCACGAGACCGAAGTAGCTCCCAGGCATGGCCTCTTCAGGCCACAGCCGGACTATGAGGCCCTTCATGGCCTGCTCGGCTACCTTGTGGAGCTCGACTAGCTGCTTCAGCTGGTCGCTAAGGGGCACCGGATGTCCGGCCTCAGCATACTGAGACCAGAAGACCTTCTCCGTTGAGCTCCCCTCCTCGGCCCGGTAGAATGGGGCGGCATCGGACATGCTGCGAGGTAGATCTGCAAACGCCCCTGGAGAGCTCCGAATTCGGGTAAGTAACAGGTAATTTACATTCACATGCTTGCTTTGCATGAAAAATGCCTTACCCGCCGCTATTTTCTTCACCGCCTCAATCTCCTGGAGGGCCTTATGGGCCTCGGCCTTAGCGGCTTTGGCACTTTCAAGAGCCGAGGCAAGCTCGGACTCTCAAGTCTTCGAGTCGCGCTCCAAACTCTCATGCTTTTCCATGAGAGCCTGGAGCTCTTGCTGCACCTCCGCCACCCATGCCTCCTGCTTCTCTCGCTCCGCTCGTTCCGCGGCCACATTGCGTTCGGCCACGGACACGGCCTCCTTCAGGGTCGCCACCTCGTCCGTGGCCCCTGCAGTACCCATGTTATCCTTGTTATTTCTATTGCAATCAAAATCCTTTTCTGTAAGGTACAAATTTAATGCGGTGTTACTCACCTTCTTTGTCCTCGAGCTGCTTCTTGGCAAGGCCGAGCTCGTGCTTGGACTGCTCGAGGTCCTGCTTCAAAGCACCGACCTCCGCAGTCAGTGCGGCAGAGGTCAGCAGCGCAGCCTGCAAACCCACATCGACATAATTCTTAGCACTCCTGCGTATATCTTTTTTAGATCCTCAGTCCGGTTTTTCTTTCCGTACACCGAACCGAGCATCAGGGGCTACTGTCTATGCGGTATTACATTACATATTTTAAAACTTCTTACCTCAAAGCCTGTAAGAAGGCTGCTGCAGGCTTCGGTCAGCCTGCTCTTGGCGAGCTGAACCTTCTGAATCACCGCACTCATGATAGTGCGGTGTTCTTCCTCGATGGAAGCGCCGTTGAGCGCCTCCAACAAGATGTCCGGCGCCTCCGGTTGGATGGAGGCTGCCGGCATCACGGTCTTGTCCTTCTTACGAAGGGGCCGCCTGCCGGACTCCGGAACCACTGTGGGTTCTGGCACGGAGTCCGGCGCAAAGTCCGAGAGGCTGCCTTGCGGCACCTCCGGAGCCTCCTCCTGATGGGTCCCCTCCTGGGATCCCACCTCGGCATCGTCAGCATCATGAGGGGTGGAGGCGGTTGGAATGGAATCCACATCTGACGGAGCCAAGGACCCGCTCGATGAAGCGGGAAGATCATCCTCGGCCGGACTACAGGTAGTGTTCGGCATTAGAAGGACAACATGTGGTACGAAAGAGAAATTATAAATCATTCAGGAACCCGGATACTTAAGATCTTGCCGGAGGCTTGGCCCTTGAGGGCCACCCTTCGTCGCCAATGTTGGCGTTGGCGGAGCTGTCCGGAGGGAAGGTCCTTCCCCTCTTGGACCCTTCGACCTCCCCTGTTGGGGATGCCTTCCTCTTCCTCTCTCCCCCCTCCTGGGGAGAGTACTCTTTCTCCTCCTCATCTTGGGGGGAGGAGTCCGCCTCGGAGCCATCGGACAATGAGTCCAATACCACCTGGCGCCAGGAACTCCTTCGGGTTCCCGTGGCCTTCTTCTTGGCCTTCTTCTCCGGCACCACATAAAGTGCCGGGACTAGCAGCCCAGTTAAACGGGCATCCGCTGGGTCTTCGGGGAGGGGAGCCGGACAGTTAACCTGTCCAGACGTCCTCTGCCAGTCCTGTTAAAGGCATCGGGAGTTTTAGATCCCACAATAGAGTCAAACTATGAAAGAAATAAATGTCCCATAAAGGATAACATATCTTACCACACCCGGCCGGGCGCTTGGTGTTGAATCCGTGATCTTCAGTCACGGACACGGGGGCTTCTCCGCCCTTGAACAGCACCCTCCAGGCGGCTTCGTACGTCATGTCGAAGAGCCCACTCAGGGTCCGGTGCTGTGCCGGATCGAACTCCCACAGATTGAAGGCCCACTGTTGGCAGGGGAGAATCCGGCGGACGAGCATGACCTGGATCACATTGACAAGCTTGAGCTTCTTGTTCACCAAGGTCTGGAGACAGGACTGGAGTCTGGTCAGCTCCTCCGAACTGCCACATAGCAAGCCCTTCTCTTTCCAGGAGGTGAGCTGCATGGGAGTACCAGATCTGAACTCGGGGGCCGCTGCCCATTTAGGGTCACGCGGCTCGGTGATATAGAACCACCCCGATTGCCACCCTTTGATGGTTTCCACAAAGGCGCCCTCGAGCCAGAGGACGTTGGGCATTTTGCCCACCATGGCGCCTCCGCACTCCGCTTGGACGCCCTTCACTACCTTCGGCTTGACGTTGAAGGTTTTTAGCCACAAGCTGAAGTGGGACTGGATGCAGAGGAAGGCCTCGCACACGACGATAAACGCCGAGATGTTGAGGATGAAGTTTGGCGCCAGATCGTGGAAGTCCAGGTTGTAGTAGTACATGAGCCCCCGGACGAAGGGATGAAGTGGGAAGCCCAGTCCGCGGAGGAAGTGGGGAAGGAACATGACCCTCTCATGGGGCCTAGGGGTGGGCACGAGCTGCCCCTTGTCGGGCAGCCGGTGCACGATGTTGCTGGACAGGTATCCGACGCCGCGCAGTTTTTTGATGTGCCCCTCCATGACGGAGGAGGCCATCCACTTGCCTCCCGCTCCGGACATGGCTGGAGAAGGTTGAGGCGAGATGTGCGAACTTGGGCGCTGGAGCTCGAGTGCACGGAGATGGATAAGCAAAGGAGGAAGAAGGCGTAGGTAAAAAAGGTGGATCCTTATCCCCTTATATATGGGCGGACGAAGACTATGCGTCCCCACCGGCCTGGTAAAACTTGCTTATCTCCCAAGCGCCACCATCAATGGCGCGGTTGGGTTACCCACGTCCGTATTGATGGGAATCCTGGAATAAGGGGAACACGATCTCTTCTTCGACAAGACGTGCCAAGGAAACCGCTTCGCTAAACGTGCTGAGGTGGTATAATAAAAAATGATTCAAGTAAAGGCTTGGTGGTGGTATGACGTCATGCCACAAAATACGTCAGCAGATTGAACCTGTGTACATATTATTCTCTCTACGGTGGAATGTGGAATTTATTTTGCAGAGCCGGACACTATCCTGGTGTTCACAATCTTCTATGAATTATTCGGAGGAGGAACCCGCCTTGCAATGCCGAACAATATGCGCGCCGGACTCATCATCATTGAAGCCTGGTTCAGGGGCTACTGAGGGAGTCCTGGACTAGGGGGTGTCCGGATAGCCGGACTATCATCATCGGCCGAACTCCAAGACTATGAAGATACAAGATTGAAGACTTCGTCCCGTGTCCGGATGGGACTTTCCTTGGTGTGGAAGGCAAGCTTGGCGATACGGATATGTAGATCTCCTACCATTGTAACCGATTCTGTGTAACCCTAGACCTCTCCGGTGTCTATATAAACCGGAGGGTTTTAGTCCGTAGGACACACAACCATTACAACAATCATACCATGGGCTAGCTTCTAGGGTTTAGCCTCCTTGATCTCGTGGTAGATCCACTCTTGTACTACCCATATCATCAATATCAATCAAGCAGGAGTAGGGTTTTACCTCCATCGAGAGGGCCCGAACCTGGGTAAAAACATCGTGTCCCTTGTCTCCTGTTACCATCCGCCTAGACGCACAGTTCGGGACCCCCTACCTGAGATCCGCCGGTTTTGACACCGACATCCACGGTCAAGGGGGTAAGGGCAGACGCAACCTCTCACTTCGTCCTCCATTTGAAGCGGCGCGCCAGCCGAGGGCTAGCATACTCCAACATTAGGTTGGCTCTATGTGATGTGGCAACTTCATATACTAACCAGATGCTGGCTATACTACTACGGTACTCACACTCCAAGAAGTGACTTGAAAACCATTCATAAATTGAGTTTATGACATGCATTTGCAAATGTACCATTCATTACATACAGAAGTCATCAACATACAACGACAACGAGGATACATGTTGGATTATAGATTATTTCCAACAAAACATTCTACAAATACTAAAGTTTTCATCACACAACAAATAACAAGCAATGAAATGAACTTCAGCTCAACAATCCTCGGTGTTGGAAATGCTTGCTTTGAACCATAGGTGCTCTGGGAAGGGCCAGCTATTGTCAATATCGAGAGCAACGCAGGACTGGTCATCCAGGCTGAAGCGGCATATATCAGGACTAGGGTAGGGAACCACCGCAATGTCCGAGGTATAAATACAGTTGCTTCTCATAAATGGTAGTAACGTTGTGTCAACAGCAGCTGGATCGCCTTTCACCATCATTGGATAGTTTTGTCCAAGGAAGAGCGAGTTTTCTCCAAGGCTATCAATACTGAACCAGGGAGAAGTTGTTGGCGCTAGCACACTAGTATCCACCCTGAATACCCTGCAACGGGTGTTGGAATAGGTCCGGAGAGGGCGACCATGGGAGATAACACATGCTCCCTCAGTAGTAACAATAGGAGTGCACCGTATAAAGACAAGAAGAGGTGATCCATCGTCGAAATTAGTGGCCAGGTGCCACTGAGTATATAGGTTCTGCTCGTCCTCATGCTCGTGATCATCACCATCATCATCTCCCCCTTGGTTATAAATTTTTTCAAGTATAGGTGGTGGAATGTTCACATGACCTTGGAAACGGAAGAAGGTTAATTAGTAAAGGGAAAGTTGTAACCCACATGCATGTGGATGAAACAATTATAATTACGGTGGAAGACAAATGTACCGAAACCATAAGGATGCCATGCAAAAACAATGCCACCAGTGGTGGCAACAAACAAAAGATGCTTGTATGCAATTGCATCACAGTACTCATCCGTGTACAAAAATTGATTTTTGAGTAATATCCATGGATGAGCCATGGAAGCAGTAACGACAGCAACAAGCTTGTCGAAGATAGCAACAACTTCATATTTCTTGTAATCCCAAGAGCGGTTGGGAACTCACAAATTGCTATCTTCCGTAGACGACAATAACCATGATCGTATTTGAACGTACGTAGATCATATGTGTGCTCAACCTCAGAGCACTCTGAGATTTCTGGAAGTAGAATCCGCTGACGAGTGTACACATTCACAAGTTCCCGCTCGTAGTTTCACCCAATATAAACAACCCAATCTCCATTTGCGCTAGCCCAGGCATTACCCTTAAGTGATGGCATCTTAACATCACATGTATCATTATCAAGCGGCATCAACTTGCACAAGATGAGGCTTCCGTCGTCTGTGCCCATGCGAACATGCTTATAGCAAAGAAGATAAGCGAGATCAAACCGCTCCTAGACCCTTGGGTTGTTTGTAATGATGTTATTAGTTGAGTCGAGAATGGTCTTGAACGAACTTGCCATGCTAGCTGAGGTTATGACGTTGCACCGATCAATGAGTTCCTCCACCACGTCATCTTTCAAATCGGGGCAAGAATAACGGGGTCCGGCTTGTTCCCTCCATGGAGAAGATGATCGAACAATGGCAGAAGGAAGGGTGAAGGCAAATGGAGGAGGGAGGAAGAGCGTGCGACAGCAGTTCCAAATCGAGAGGGAAAGGGGAAGAGGCGATGGACGGTTGCCACGGTACATGAAGAGGCGCCCCGCCTACATAGATGTCCGTTCGGAAATTGTACAAAAGGACTCGTCATCGTCTCACTCACATGTTGGAACGGGACCACATGTCAATGAAACATGGTGTGTCATTTCTCGTGCAAAATGCGATCTGGCCGCGTTGGCCCGAAGTGCCGCATTATTTCTCAACTTTATTTTTTTAATGGCGTGCCGTTCAGTTTTGAAGCACGACTAACTGGTATTGTATGAAGAGAAAATATAAACTACTCTACCACTACTCCACCTCTAGTACTAGTAACATAGCAAGTAATATAACATATCCCAAGAAAAGTTTGCTTATGTGGCATGTAATTAATGAGGAGAGAGGTGTTTGGAGTAACATAATATGTAATATGTTACTATAACATTACGCATCCCAAGGCAAAATGAGTCTACATCTTAATAAATGATGGCTTGCATGATACTACCGCACATATACATGTTACTAGTCTAAGTTACTTCCCACTATGACTAGCCTACGCCTTCTCCCTCGCCAATACGTGCGCGGTGGCTCGCAACACGAGGAGAAACTTTTGCTTACAAGCGGTGGATGTGCAGCAGTTCATTTGGTGTCAGATTGCGACAAGTACTATTGTAGTACCATCATTATTGTTCGACTTCTGGAAGAGGAGAAGAGCCAAGCGCAAGGTCACCTACTAACCTAGTATAGTAGTATACTATAGCCAAAGCTGGTCCACCTTTTTAGAGCATGATTAATTAATATAGGCGGCTCTTGCAGCGGCACATCATTTAGAGCAAGTACTCTCTTCGTAGGAACAAAGGAAGTGAAAACAAAGTTGGAGTGGATGCTAGATTGCCAACTAAACCATGATTACATAGGAAAAAAATCCTATAGCATTCTATCCTATGAATCAAACTACCAATGTAGGAAAATTATGAGGGGGGGGGGTCTCTCAAACAGTGTCCCTCGGCTCCCACCTAGCATCATGGTGGTCGAACTTGGAGTCATTCATATGGTACACGTGGCATCTCAGATCTGGACACAAGGTGACGTACACCGTCAATGATAATGTGGTCCTCAAAGCCGGACATACCTGGTCAAGGGGGTAAGGGTGGATGCGACCTCTCGCTGTGTCCGCCATTTGAAGCGGCACGCCGGTTGAGGGCGCTGCCCACTGCACTCCCAGCTGTACCCGCCTCCTCGCCGCATTCAAAAACCTACATTTACTAGCAAGATGCCCATGCGTTATACGGAACATCAAGATGCATTTGTATGAATAGTTTATCTTGTGGGAGAAAAGTATGAACGAGGGAAGGCCTTATTTGCAAATGTTGAGTGGGTGTGGGCATCTTTTTGCAAAATTTCCATTGTTTCCTTCCTATCTGTCAGATATAAATTGGACGGCTTATATTGCAAGATGGCAGGCACACCATCATCACCAACTCTGTTTTTATAAGAGTAGAGATAGAGAAACCCGCGTGGAATGCGAGAAACCCACTCCGGCCACACACGTCCGTTCAGGAGCAGGACGCCGGCCAAGCTCCTCTTTCCACCATTTTCTCCACTCTTTCGGCGGCATCCGACGAGCAGGAAGAGTAGTTCTCCAACATAATAGCCGTTTGGGTGGCCCGCCGAGCCCGGTAGTTACAAGCGAGGCAGCTCGCTGTCGGTGTCAAAACCGGTAGATCTCGGGTAGGGGGCCCAAGCTATGCGTCTAAGGATCAATGGTAACAGGAAGTTAAGGGACACAGTGTTTACCCAGGTTCGGGCCCTCTTAAGGGAGGTAAAACCCTACTCCTTCTTGATTATATTTGAAGAGTATGAAGATTACAAGACTTGATCTACCTCGAGATCGTAATGGCTAGCCCTAGATGTCTAGCCTATGAGGGTTTCAATGATGATGTAAAAAGGTAGCCCCTATGGACTAACCCCTCCAGTTTATATACACACTGGAGGGGCCTAGGATTTTTACAAGTTCGGTTCATCAGGAAGCAAACCTCCGAGCTCTATTCTTGCCACCCACGTATTGAGAAGTCCCATCCGGACACGGTAGATAATCTTCAGCTTGGTCCTGTACGGCGCATGCAATCCATTTTGCATCATGTTTTCCTACTATTATTTATGTTGTTTTATTGTATAATAATGATTTCTTGAGTAATTGTAATGCCTTTTCTCTCATAATATGCAAGGTATGCACCAAGGGGGAGAATTCTGGCAGCTGGAAATCTGGACTTGAAAAAGCTACGTCAAGCTACCTATTCTACACAACTCGAAATGAGATGAAACTCCCCAAGGATTTTTTATGGGATATTTAAGGAATATTGCAGCAAATAAGTACCAGAGGAGGGCCACCAGGTGGGCACAACCTACCTGGGCGCGCCAGGAGGCCCAGGCGCGCCCTGGTCGGTGCTGCCCTCCTCGGCCCACCTCCGGTGCCCATCTTCTGGTATATAAGTCATTTTGACCTAGAAAAAATATGGAGAGGACATTCGGGATGAAGCACCGCCGCCTCGAGGTGGAACTTGGGCAGGAGCACTTTTGCCCTCCGGCGGAGCGATTCCGCCGGGGGAACTTCCCACCCGGAGGGGGAAATCATCGTCATCATCATCACCAACAACTCTCCCATCTTGGGGAGGCCTATCTTCATCAACATCTTCATAGCACCAACTCCTCTCAAACCCTAGTTCATCTCTCGTGTTCAATCTTTGTACCAAAACTATAGATTGGTGCCCGTGGGTGACTAGTAGTGTTGATTACATCTTGTAGTTGATTACTATATGGTTTATTTGGTGGAATATTATATGTTCAGATCCGTTATGCTATTCAACACCCCTCTGATCTTGAGCATGTTCATCATTTGTGAGTAGTTACTTTCATTCTTCAGGTCACGAGAGAAATCATGTTGCAAGTAATCATGTGAACTTGATATGTGTTCGATATTTTGATGGTATGTATGTTACCATTCTCTTAGTGGTGTCATGTGAACGTCAACTACATGACACTTCACCATATTTGGGCCTAAGGGAATGCATTGTGGAGTATTTATTAGATGGTCGGTTGCGAGAGTGATAGAAGCTTAAACCCCAGTTTATGCGCTATTCCGTAAGGGCCCGATTGGATCCAAAAGTTTAATGCTATGGTTAGAATTTATTCTTAATACTTTTCTCATAGTTGCGGATGCTTGCGAGAGGGTTAATCATAAGTAGGAGGTTTGTTCAAGTAAGAACAGCACCTAAGCACCGGTCCACCCACATACCAAATTATCAAAGTACCAAACACAAATTAAGCCAACATGATGAAAGTGACTAGATGAAATTCCCGTGTACCCTCAAGAACACTTTGCTTATCATAAGAAACCGTTTTGGCCTGTCCTTTGCCTCAAAAGGATTGGGCTACCTTGCTGCACTTTTGTTACTACTATTGTTACTTGCTCGTTACAAATTATCCGGCTATCAAACTACTCTGCTACTCACAATTTTAGCACTTGCAGACATTACCTTGCTGAAAACCACTTGTCATTTCCTTCTGCTCATTGGGTTCGACACTCTTACTTATTGAAAAGGGCTACAATTGACCCCATATACTTGTGGGTCATCTGTCGGCATTCTGGGAACAGGGGTACCCAGACTTGCCTGCCTGCGGCCTGCGGTGTGGCTCAGGGAGTGGCCCAGTACGGCCCATCTTCATCAACACATACTCAAGACC
Source organism: Triticum timopheevii (assembly GCA_963921465.1). NCBI lineage: Eukaryota > Viridiplantae > Streptophyta > Magnoliopsida > Poales > Poaceae > Triticum > Triticum timopheevii. Next base: position 357,373,638 of record OY997264.1, read on the forward strand.
CTCACGAGGGGCCAAGCCTCGCGGGGCGGACGACAGGAGGCTTCCTCGGGCACAGCCTCGACAGGCGGGCTCGCGAGGAGGCAGAGAGATCAAGGCGGGGTACCTCACGAGGTGCCCATGACGCAAGCCATGACGACCGAGGCCAGGCGGGCGCCAGGTGGGCGCCGGCCTGCGTAGAGTCCTTGTTTCCTCTTTGGTCCAAAGGGGGCAAGCACAGGCAGGAGTATCAAGCAAAGGCAACCATTTCGGTGCAACAAGACCAAGACCAGCAGGGCGGCAGGATGGAGGTCATCGTGGAGCCCAAGCCAGCGTCACCGTCAGGGTATTTGGCAGGCGAGGACCGACTTTAGTCAGGATAAGTGTACTAGATGTTCCCCTTCAAAATGGCCAATTGTTGGCACCCTTCCCGCTCAATATTTGGGAAGAGGCCCAGGGCCTCCCTCTATAAATAGAGCTAGCAACCGCAGAGAGAGGAAGGGAAGAGAAGAGGAGAGATTTGGAGGTAGACTAGAGAGAGAGAGGCGACTAAACTCACCAAAGCAGTTCATCGCACCAGCCAAGAACAGCCCCTCCCGAGGCTGTTCTTCCTTGTACTGTTCATCATCAGCCCCTGAGGCAATCCACCACACCACAAACTGGAGTAGGGTATTACACCACAATGGTGGCCTAAACCAGTAGAAATCTCGTGTCCCTTGTGTTGTTCTTCGTGTAGTTTAGATCCTTGCGAGGCGATGAGACGTGGGTAGGCAGGAGGTGTGATCTCCGCGTGCACCCCAGAGTTCGAACCTTGAGGGTCAGCCGGAACCCGAAATCCGACATTTGGCGCGCCAGGTAGGGGGGCACCGGAATCCTCCTTCCGTCGCCTCGTGTTTCGCCGCCCGTCGCATCCATGTCAGACGCTCGTCGAGCTCGCGCCGAGCGCCGGGCCGCTCTCGCCACTCGCGTCGCCCAGACAGCCCCCGTCGGCGGGCACCCCCGCCGTTCCCGTTGCCTGCCGTCAACACCGCCACCGGCCCGGCGGGGAACAAGTAGCAGGCGTCATCCCTACATCCTTCGGTGCGGCGAGAAGGCCGCACCGCCACCCCGTCGCTGACTCCAGCCGGTTCCTCGTCCCACGCCCGTCGCGCTCATGCGGACGCGCACGCCGCGCTGCTCCTAGCGCGGGAGCTCCTGCGCTACCGTCCCGTCGACGACCTCTACGACAAGTGGCTCGCCCGCATCACCGAGCTCGTCAGCATCGCTGGGGGCTCCCCTGCGCCATCCCTCTCGCTGCCACGCGCCTCGCCCTGTGCGGGCGACGAAGCTCCTGGGGCGCCTCAGCCGCCTCCCCCTCAAGAAGGCGCCTTGGCCCCAAGGCGCATGGCCCTTGGGCGGAACTTACTCCGTCTGGCACCAGCACAATAAGAGAAGAGCTGCCAAGAGATCCCTCGCCCCAAGAAGCTGCCCGTGTGCTCCCCGCACAGGCCCGGCACGAACGCGCTCCTGCTCCAGCGTGTCAAGACCCCGCGCTGCTCCTGGCGGCAGCGCACAGAGACTTCCAAGATCAAGCTCTTCGTCACCAAAGGCCTCCCGCGGCCACTGCAGGCTGCCGTGCCTTCACCGCCGAGCTGCGCAGCGTGGCCTGGTCGGGCAAGTTCAAGCCAGATCTGCCCCCGCGCTATGATGGCATGGCTGACCCTGCGGAGTTCCACCAGCTCTATGATCTGGGCATCGAAGCCGCCAACGGGGACGAGAAGTTCATGGCGAACTGGTTCCCCCTGGCGCTCAAGGACGGTGCCCGCACCTGGCTCCTGAACCTTCCTGGCATGATCTCCTCCTGGGACCAGATGCGCACCCGATTCATCACCAACCAAGGCACCCGCGACCGGCCCCCGGCCATGAGCGACTTGCGCCGCATCAAGCAGCAGCCTGGAGAGACCCTGTAGAAGTTCATCCAGCATTTTAACAGCGCTCGCCTTAAGATCCCCAGGGTGTCTGAGGAGGCCATCATCTCAGCCTTCTCCGATAGCGTGCGTGACGTCAGGATGAAGGAGGAGCTTGCGATCCATGAGGACCTGTGCACCTCCCTGGAGTTGTTCAATTTGGCGACCAAGTGTGCTAGGGCTGAGGAAGGGCGCCTTTCCCTCCTTGAGCTGCCAGCTGCCGACCCAGAAGAGAAGAAGCCCAAGGTTAAGGACGTGAAGCGCAAGGGGGCTGCCGTGCTTGCAGCAGAGCCGGACACCAAGCGAGGCAGGGATCAGCCTGAGTCATCCAAGGGCAGCTGGTACTGCATGTACCACGACCTCCACACCCACAACACCGACGAATGCCAAGAGCTCAGGGCCGTGCAGGACGTGTGTGCCGGCCGACGCCCCGAGCGCAGTGACTGGGGCTATGGCCGTGGAGGAGGAAGAGGTGGAGGACGATGGGAAGACCATGGCCCTCGCCAAGGGTGGCGTGACCGACCTCACGAGGACCGCTGGCAGGACCAGCCTCGTGAGGGAGGTTGGAGGGACCCGCCTCGCGAGGGAGGTTGGAAGGATCAGCCTCGCGAGGATCGCCCACAAGGCAACGCGGGCCTCCCTCCTCTGCCACCACATCCGAGGAGGAATGAAGACCATCATCAGGAAGAGGGGGTTGGAGGCTTCCAGGAGCCGCGCGCAATCGTTTTCATCTTGGGTGGCGCTCAAGCCCCGGCCTCTCAGCGCATCTTCAAGCAGTTTGCTCGCGAAGTGAATACAGTCCTCCCCAAGCTTGAGGCCACATGCCCTCTCAGGTGGTCAACGTGCACCATCACATTCAGCTCAGTGGATCAGCTCAAGTGCGCGGCCACATCCGAAGTCCTCCCGATGCTTTGTTCCCCAATCATCAGCAATGTGCAAGTCACCAGGACCCTCATCGATGGCGGAGCAGGGCTCAATGTCCTATCCGTCAAGACGTTCAACAATCTCCAAGTGCCATACAACCAGCTTCAGCCAACCAAGCCTTTCTCAGGAGTCACTGACGGTTCCACGGTTCTGATAGGGCAGGTCTGCCTTCCTGTTATCTTCGGGAAGCGCGACAACTACCGCACCGAGCTCATTGACTTCGACGTCGCGCACACTCGCCTGTCGTACAATGCCATCCTCGGGTACCCAGCCCTGGCCAATTTCATGGTCGTCACTCATCACGGCTACAATGTCTTCAAGATGCCAGGAAGCGGTGGAGTCATCACGGTGCCTTGTGAAGAGAGAGACGCTGTATGTTCTCTGGAACGTGCTTTTCAAGCCGCGTCAATTGAAGACCCAGATCACAGGAGCGGAAGGCTTCCCGAGGCCGCCCCTAAGAAGAAGAAGACATCACCTGGTCCGACCCCTCGGGAGGCAGGCCCCTCAGGGTCCGCGCCTGTTCAGGGGGAGCCTCCTTCTGTCGCATAGGAAGGCGCACCCGGCGCCCTCCTTGAGCAAGGCTCGGGGGCTCTCTCCTGGAGGGCCATCGAATTTTCTAAGATCACGAGGGAGGTGCTCGGGCACCACTTGCAGGCGTGCTTCAAGGCACGTTTCCCTCAGGAAGGAGCAAGGCAAGGAGGGCCAAACCCTCAGGAGTTCGTCAGCGAGATCATTTAGGAGCTGCAGGAGTCAAGAGTCATGAGTGGAAGCCGCCGCTCACCCGCCGTAGCTCCCCATCCAGGCGAGGATGGTGGGCTGCACGTCTGCATCGACAAACCAGGACTCAACCGAGCCGCCTCTCAGGAGCGCCTCTGGCCCTCACGCGTGGGACGATGCGAAGGTCCACCCCACAGCTATGTTCACATGCCTTACGGCCTGCCGAACGCGGCCGCTGTGCGTCAGCGCCTCATGAGGAGCATCCTGGAGGCTCAAGTGGCCAGGCATTCCAGAGTCCTGGCGGAGATGGAGATGGTCCGCGAGGAGCCGCCAGCGCCTCCGGAGCCTCCCGAGGCTCCCGGGCCTGGGGGCTCGTGAAGATCGGCTTCCGCAACGCACGCCGTCCGCTACTTCAGCATCCCTTCATCTTCAACATCATCAGGTGACATCCTTCGAGTTTCATTTTCAGCTGGGAGCGCCCCTTAGGGCTGCATCATTCCCAGGCCGCGTGGGTCCGCCCCTGCGGCACGTATCCCTTTGGTTCATGTTTTTAGCTTACTTTATCGGGGGCGCCCCTCGGGCTGCATTATCCCCAAGCCACTCGGGCCAGACCGAGTGGCATGTATCCCTCTCGCGTTTATTCGGGTCGTGCGTTTGACTCATCATGATCATTACTTGATGCCTGTCCGCGGCACCCTTCTTCCTTCATGTCGGCTGCTTGCACTTTAAAGGGGGGGTACCTCAGCATCGCGACTCATGTGCTCTTACTGGCTCTCCAGCCCTCACCCTCTGGCTTTGTCCACGGCATCGCGACCTGGCATACCAGCGATGGCTGAGCTCGCTCGAGGGCCGGGACCTGAGGACATAGAGCGTCGGCATCTAACCAAATTTGCAGGAACACATTACAAGTAAAGGCCCAGAGCCAGGCGCAACCCGCCTTGAGGTAGGGCCCCGTGAGTCCTGCGCTGGCTCACGGGTGCCCAGATACACCTCGTTAGGCCCTACCGTGCCAGCCACGTGTCAGGGCGGAGTTGTACACGCCCCGGGGGCTCCTCCCAGAGGGGAGCCCCCTCCCACGCACGAGTGGAAGCACCATGCTCCGCGCTGGCTGACGACACTGCCGAGGAGCGGCTATGCCCGTACATATATGGAAGCGCTATGCTCCATGCTGGTGATAAACAACTGAGGGTGGCCCCCGGCCGCATCAACCTCAGGGAGCCCAGAGCTCAATGTCTGACCCCATTGTAACGCCTCCCCTCGGGAGTGCTGCGCGAGGGGGCTGGGCACGGGGGCTATGCCTGGGTCACGCCCAGGCGCACGCCACCCAGCCAGGCCCCTCGAGCCTGGTTCGTTGCACGTCTCTCCCCGAGCGGAGCCAAGGTACGAAGGCCGTTTGAACATCAAGGGGGACTCCTGAGCATCGCGACTCAGGAGCCTAACTGGTCACGTAGCCCCTCACCCCTTAGTTCCGAAAGGCTAACGGCGGTTGAGGTATGCACAGGGCCGGGCTCTGCCGACGTAGAATGGTAGATTTACTCATACATCTCCCCTCCCTACTTGCTATTCGCGCGTCAAGGGGGATTCCTGAGCATCGCGACTCAGGAGACTAACTGGTCACGTAGCCCCTCACTCCTTGGTCCCGTCCTGGTTTCCGGTCGGGGTTAACGGCGGCTGAGGTATGCGCGGGGCCGGGCTCTGCCGACGTAGAACACAAGCAAGTAGGAAGGAAAAGCGCAAATCTTAAGGAATTCAAAAGCAAATATTACAGTCCATAGAGTGCTTTCACAACGCCAAACACAAGTTTAAACGCCTCCACGAGGCATGATGCATGTTGCAGGAGCTAAAAACAGGACAGGAGCTGCGAAGGGGTCACTTTCTGGCAGCGCCATCGCTGGTGGCGGAGCTGCGCTGGGCGACTTTGCCTCGTGGAGCCTCAGGATCGGCACCACCTCGCCTTGGCTTCGTGCTGAAAGCACGGAACTTCGCCAGCAGAGCCTCCGCTCGACCCTTCACAGCCTCAGCAGCGACAGCGGCAAGCTCGCCGCTCACGGGCTCCAGCAGGCTGTCAAGGTCAACGACGGGGTCGCGAAGGTAGACGTGGGTGAAGACGCGCGTCAGCGCTGCAGAAGAAAGGACACGCGCCTCAGCCTCAGCCATGGGGCCAAGGCCGAGGGCGACATCTTCAAGGGTGTGGACCAGGAAGGGAAGCAACTTGGCGGGGCCGTCCTCGGTGCCGGCCAGTGGGCTCTCCAGGCCGCTGTCATAAAGCGTCTTTAGCAAGGTGCGAGCCTTCTCCTCCAGCTTCGCGAAGGCCACGTGGTCCTCGGCCAGGACCTGCGCCTTGCCGTCCAGCTCAACCCTCTTCGCCTCCAACACCTGCTCCAGTGCACCTAAGCGGCCATGACGTTCATCAAGTTTGGCATCCCGGTCCATGGCGGCAGCCTCACGAGCCTTCATATCTTCCTCCTTCTCCTGGGTGTCACGGGCTTCCTTGGTGAGCTGGTCGCGCAGGCCTTATAGCTCGCTCTCCAGCACCTCACAGCGACCCTGGACATCCGCAACCTCACCCAAGGCGGCGTCGCGAGTGGCCTTGGCCTCAAGGATGGCCTGCTTCTCCTCGTCGCAAGCTGTCGCGACCTGAGCCAGCGCTGCTCGAACTGAAGCATCAGAGCGGACCCAGCCGGAGGCCAGCTCCAGGCGCCCGGCCACCAAGCGAGGGTCGGCGCCCTGAAGATCTTCTCGCAGCCGGTCCATCTCAGCAGCAGCACGATCCAGGACAGTAGACGGACTCAGAGAAATGGCAGTTGGTGGAGTAGGAGGAGAAGACGACAGCATGATCACAGCACCATGAGTTGGGACCTTCTGCGCCCCGACGACTGCGGCAGTGGCATCTGGCAGGGACACCTTGGGAGTCGCTTGGGCCACGGGGGCTGAGCTTGCCCCAGCTTGCCCCGCCGGGCCTCGCGAGGATGACCGGAGAGGAGAGGCCCGGGTCTTGCCGCCCCCTTCTCCCGTGGGTGGAAATGCTGCCTCGGACGAAGCCTCAGGGGCCCCCTTCAGCTTTTTCGCCGCAGGCACCGGCCTAGCCAAGGAACATGGATGTCAAGCCTTAGCAACAAAGCAAGAAGCAAAATGAGAATAAAGCAGTTACTGGTCATCGCTCGCGGGCTCAAGCAACCTCCAGCCGAACTTAAAGCCCGAGAACCGGCTGCTGGGATCAACCTCAAGAGACTCGGGAGCGGGAGGCACGTCTGAAGATCGCCTCAGAGCCGCAGTAGGCCCATGGAGAACTAGCCCCGTCCTGTCCTTCTTCGGGATTAGGGGCGAGCACTCACCGCCTCGCTCGTCGCCATCCTCGTCGTCGTCCGGCATGAGGTGAAGAGCGCGGGACCTGCGCCGAGGGAGGGGCGCTCTCGACTCCCTGTCAGTCGCCACGGAATCGGGCTCCTCTTCCTGCTCCTCTTCTTCCTCCTCTCTGCCAGAGTCGCCGGAGGATACGTTCACCATCGCCAGGGCCGCCAGGTCCTCAGGAACCTCCACGGGCACAGGCCCGTCCCCGTTGAAAGCGGGCATGGAGTTCACCACCTGCTCCCAATCATCCCGAAGGAACAGGGGTACGGGAGCACCTTCCAATCTCACCACGTCTCCCCCAACCAAGGATTGGAGGACCACGGCCAGATCTTCGTCGGCCAAGGCTACGGAGCTCGGGCGAAGGGCGGCATCGCCCCCCCCCCCCCCCCCGAGCCTCCACAGCGGGCGCGAGTGTTCCTGGAGCGGAGCCACCCCGTGCTCCAGGAACTCCCTTAGGAGCGACGCCCCGGTCAGTTTCGTCATCGCCATGTTGCCCGGCCACAGGTCCGCGTCCATCCTCTCCAGCACTGGCCTCGCACGGGGATCGACGAGCTCCGCGCGGGACCAAGCATCGACAGACTCGGGCTGCCTTGTGGGTAGAATCAGCCGGGGATGGATGCGCCCAACATCCACAATGACTCACTTGCTCCTGAAGCCTTCAATCCTCTTCCTGGGCTTCGAGATAGCATTGGAGCTGGCATACGCAACAAAGCTCGCGCACGCGGTGATGGAGCCGCGAGAGACCTGGAGGAAAAAGTAATGGCGCAGCAAGGCCACCGAGGGCCTTACCCCAACATGAGCCTCGCAGTAGTAGGCGAAAATTGCCAGGAGAAGAACAGAGTTGGGATGGAGGTGCAGAGCTTGCATGTTGTAATGGTGGAGAACAGAAAGAAAGAACTCGTAAAAGGGAGGCACCAGACCGGTGGCGATGGCGCTCACGAAGAGAGGGTAGAAGGTGCTTCCTTCGTCCTCAGGAAGGGCGGAACCAACCTTGAGCACGGCCGCCCCATCGTCTGTCGGCGTTCTGGGAACGGGGGTACCCAGACTTGCCTGCCTGCGGCTTGCGCCGTGGCTCAAGGAGTGGCCCAGTACGGCCCATCTTCATCAACACCCGCTCAAGACCCTCGCGAGGGGACAAGCCTCGCGGGGCGGACGACGGGAGGCTTCCTCGGGCACGGCCTCGTCAGGTTGGCTCGCGAAGAAGGCGGAGAGATTAAGGCGGGGTACCTCGCGAGGTGCCCATGACGCAAGCCATGACAACCAAGGCCAGGCGGGCGCCGGCCTGCGCAGAGTCCTTGTTTCCTCTTTGGTGCAAAGGGGGCAAGCGCAGGCGAGAGCATCAAGCAAAGGCAACCATTTCGGTGCAACAAGACCAAGACTAGCAGGACGGCAAAACGGAGGTCATCGTGGAGCCCAAGCCGGCATCATCGTCAGGGTCTTTGGCAGGCGAGGACCAACTTTAGTCAGAATAAGTGTACCAGATGTTCCCCTTCAAAATGGCCAATTGTTGGCGCCCTTCCCGCTCAATATTTGGGGAGAGGCCCAGGGCCTCTGCCTATAAATAGGACTAGCCACCCACAGGGTGGAGGGATCGGATCCGAGGCATTGGCATCTAGAGAGAGAGAAAGAGAGGCGACTGAACTCCCCTAGCAGTTCATCGCACTAGCCAAGAAAGACCCTCGCGAGGCTGTTCTTCCTTGTACTGTTCATCATCAGCCCCCAGAGGCAATCCACCACACCACACACTGGAGTAGGGTATTACACCACAATGGTGGCCTGAACCAGTAAAAATCTCGTGTCCCTTGTGTTGTTCTTTGTGTAGTTTTAGATCCTTGCAAGGAGATGAGACATGGGTAGGCAGGGGGTGTGATCTCCGCGTGCACCCAAGAGTTCGAACCTTGAGGATCTGCCGAAATCCGATATCCGACATTTGGCGCGCCAGGTCGGGGTGCGCCGGAATCCGCCTTCCGTCGCCTCGTGTTTCGCCGCCCGTCGCATCCATGTCAGACGCTCGTCGAGCCCACGCCGAGCGCCGGGCCGCTCTTGCCACTCGCGTCGCCTAGACGGCCCCCGTTGGCGGGCATCCCCGCCGTTCCCCGTCGCCTGCCGTCAACACCGCCACCGGCCCGGCGGGGAACGAGCAGCAGGCGTCATCGCTGCATCCTTCGGTGCGGCGAGAAGGCCGCACCGCCATCCCGTCGCTGACCCCGGCCGGCTGCTCGTCCCAGGCCCGTCGCGCCCCTGCGGACGCGCACGCCGCGCTGCGCCTAGCACGGGAACTCCTGCATTACCGTCCTGTCGATGACCTCTACGACGAATGGCTTGCCCGCAGCACCGAGCTCGTCAGCGCCGCTGGGGGCTCCCCTGCGCCATCCCTCTCGCTGCACCGCGCCCTGCCCTGCGCGGGCGACGAAGCTCCGGGGGCGCCTCAGCCACCTCCCCCTCAAGAAGGCGCCTTGGCTCCAAGGCGCGTGGCCCCTGGGCGGAACCCACTCCGTCCAGCGCCGGCACAGCAAGAGAAGAGCTGCCAAGAGATCCCACACCCCACAAGACGCCCGTCTACTCCCCGCACCGGCCTGGCACGAACTCGCTCCTGCTCCAGCACATCAAGACCCCGCGCTGCACCTGGCGGCAGCGCACAGGGACTTCCAAGATCAAGCTCTCCGTCACCCAAGGCCTCCCGCGGCCACTGCAGGCTGCCGCGCCTTCACCGCCGAGCTGCGCAGCATGGCCTGGCCGGGCAAGTTCAAGCCAGACCTACCGCCACGCTACGGTGGCACAGCTGACCCTGCGGAGTTCCTCCAGCTCTATGAGCTGGGCATCGAAGCCGCCAACGGGACGAGAAGGTCATGGCAAACTGGTTCCCCATGGCGCTCAAGGACGGCGCCCGCACCTGGCTCATGAACCTGGCTCCTTACACGATATCCTCCTGGGACGAGATGCGCACCCGATTCATCGCCAACTTCCAAGGCGCCCGCGACCGGCCCCCGGCCATGAACGACTTGCGCCGCATCAAGCAGCAGCCAGGAGAGACCCTGCAGAAGTTCATCCAGCGTTTCAACAGCGCTCGCCTCAAGATCCCCAAGGTGTCTAAGGAGGCCATCATCTCAGCCCTCTCCGACGGCGTGCGTGACATCAAGATGAAGGAGGAGCTCGCAATCCATGAGGACGTGTGCACCTCCTTGGAGCTGTTCAATCTGGCGACCAAGTGCGCTAGGGCTGAGGAAGGGCTCCTTTCCCTCCTCGAGCTGCCAGCTGCTGACCCGGAAGAGAAGAAGCCCAAGGCCAAGGACGTGAAGCGCAAGGGGGCTGTCGTGCTTGCAGCAGAGCCGAACATCAAGCGAGGCGGGGATCAGCCTGAGTCATCCAAGGGCAGCCGGTACTGAGTGTACCACGACCTCCACACCCACAACACCAACGAATGCCAAGAGCTCAGGGTCGTGCGAGACGTACGTGCCGGCCGACGCCCCGAGCGCAGCGACCGGGGCTATGGCCGAGGAGGAGGAAGAGGTGGAGGATGATGGGAAGACCGTGGCCCTCGCCAAGGGTGGCGTGACCGACCTCGCGAGGACCGCTGGCAGGACCAGCCTCGTGAGGGAGGTTGGAGGGACCCACCTCGCGAGGGGGGTTGGAGGGATCAGCCTCGCGAGGATCGCCCACAAGGCAATGCAGGCCTCCCTCCTCTGCCACCGCAGCCGAGGAGGAATGAAGACCATCATCAAGACGAGGGGGCTGGAGGCTTCCAGGAGCCGCGCGCAATTGCTTGCATCTTGGGCGGCGCTCAAGCCCCAGCCTCTCAGCGCATCTTCAAGCAGTTTGCTCGCGAAGTGAATGCAGTCCTCCCCAAGCTTGAGGCCACACACCCTCTCAGGTGGTCAGCGTGCACCATCACGTTCAGCTCAGCGGATCAGCTCAAGTGCGCGGCCACAACCGAAGTCCTCCCGATGCTTTGTTCTCCAATCATCAGCAATGTGCAAGTCACTAGGACCCTCATCGATGGCGGAGCAGGGCTCAATGTCCTATCCGTCGAGACGTTCAACAATCTCCAAGTGCCCTACAATCAGCTGTAGCCAACCAAGCCTTTCTCAGGAGTCACTGATGGTTCCACGGTTCCGATAGGGCAGGTCCGCCTCCCTGTTACCTTCGGGAAGCGCGACAACTATCGCACCGAGCTCATTGACTTCAACGTCGCTCACATCCGCCTGCCGTACAATGCCATCCTCGGGTACCCAGCCCTGGCCAAGTTCATGGCCGTGACCCATCATGGCTACAATGTCCTCAAGATGCCAGGGAGCAGTGGAGTCATCACGGTGCCTTGTGAAGAGAGAGACGCAGTGTGTTCCCTGGAGCATGCTTTCCAAGCCGCATCAATTGAAGACCCAGATCACAGGAGCGGGAGGCTCCCAGAGGCCGCTCCTAAGTAGAAGAAGACATCACCTGGTCCGACCCCTCGGGAGGCAGGCCCCTCAGGGTCCGCGCCTGTTCAGGGGGCGCCTCCTTCTGTCGCATAGGAAGGCGCGCCCGGTGCCCTCCTCGAGCAAGGCTCGGGGGCTCTCTCCTGGAGGGCCATCGACTTTGCTAGGATCATGAGGGAGGCGCTCGGGCACCACTTGGAGGCATGCTTCAGCGTATGTTTCCCTCAGGAAGGAGCAAGGCAAGGAGATCATTCAGGAGCTGCAGGAGTCAAGAGTCATGAGTGGCAGTCGCCGCTTGCCCGCTGTAGCTCACCATACAGGCGAGGTTGGTGGGCTGCGCGTCTGCATCGACATACCAGGACTCAACCGAGCCGCCTCTTAGGAGCACCTCTGGCCCTCACGCATGGGACGCTGCGAAGGTCCACACCACAGCTATGTTCGCATGCCTTACGGCCTGCCGAACGCGGCTGCCGTGCGTCAGCGCCTCATGAGGGGCATCCTGGAGCCTTAGGACGTCAAGCATTCCGCAGTCCTGGCGGAGATGGAGATGGTCCGTGAGGAGCCGCCAGCGCCTCCGGAGCCTCCCGAGGCCCCTGGGCCTGGGGGCTCGTGAAGATCGGCTTCCGCAGCGCACGCCATCCGCTACTTCAGCATCCCTTCATCTTCAACATTATCAGGTGACATCCTTCGAGTTTCATTTTCGGCTGGGAGCGCACCCCAGGGATGCATCATTCCCAGGCCGTGTGGGTCCGTCCCTGCGGCATGTACCCCTTTGACTCATGTTTTTTAGCTCACTTTATTGGGGGCACCCCTCGGGCTGCATTATCCCCAAAGTCGCACGGGCCCGACCCAGCGGTGTTCGCCTTTTTCTATGCCTATTTAAATGGATTTGCTCCTTCATGATTAACGTGCTTGACTTGATCGCCCGCTCGATTGACACCAACTGATGGAGCTGATCCCTCACGGCACGACGCTTGTGCATGGGTCCATCCCTGCAACGTTGACAAACCTGGATGGCTGAGCTCTGGCCGCGGCAACCCCACAGGGCGCCACCTCACCAAGCCTTCAATGCCTCGTCACCTTCCCAAAGCAACTAGCAGCTGGCCGGCAATTGTAGCGGCAAACCCTCGCTTTTCTCATGATGAACTCGCAGGATCGCTTTAAGGAGCAGCGTCGGGCGAGGCCTCCGCAGCGCCTCTATCGCTCTCGTCCGCGCGAACTGCTTGCACGTAAAGGGGGGGTACCTGAGCATCGTGACTCATGGACTCTTACTGGCTCTCCAGCCCTCACCTCCTGGCCTTGACCACGGCATCGCGACCCGGCACACCAGCAACGGCTGAGCTCGCTTGAGGGCCGGGACCTGAGAACGTAGAGCACGAGGGGGAGCAAAGGCGAGAGGGAAGAGGCACGTGGGGACCTCGCCAGGCAACTCCTCAACTGTCAGCGCGCGGGCCCGGCGCCGCGCCAAGGAGTGAATTTTGACCCCCCGAGATAAGTCACCCCCTGGAAATACTAGCTATCGCAACACCAACCTCGCACCTAATGTGGTTCTGTTTTGGCAACGTCGCGCTCCTTTCTCACCAAACGATGACTGCTTGAGCGCTAAAGGGGACCTCCTGAGCATCGCGACTCAGGGGCTCTTACTGGACCCCGGGCCGCTCACCTCCTGGCCTTGACCACGGCATCGCGACCTGGCATACCAGCGACGGCTGAAGCCTGCCTTGGGAGCGGGACCTGTCAGCGCAGAGCGTCCAGTCCTCGCGAGGTTCGAAAGAAGGGACTAAGCTAGGACGGGACGAGCATCTCGCAACGCCTTACGATAAGGGTCATATTAACAAATGGAACTACAAGCACCTTACAAACCCCCACAGGGTGTGTTCTTCGGTTCCTCACAGGGAACAAGAGGAGCAACTCCTAAAGAGTGCTAACTACACGCGCCTCCGCAAGAGACGCCATCATCAACAGTGGGCCGTCAGCCACTGACGCCAACCCCATACAAATCAGTGGCGACGGCGGCCTGACGAGCCCACCCTACACCGAGAGCGACGCAAGCTCGGGGGCTCGTAGCTGTCGTCGCTCGTCTCTGGAGTTGCGAAGAGCTCGGCGGAGCCGCTGGATCCTCTGACACCTCCGCTGCCTGAGGAGCTTCTGGGGAAGCGATTGGCGCGCCTAGTCCTCACCGCGGCAGGGCCCCGGTCGCCTCTCTCAGGGCAGCACTCCAGCCGGCGTCCCTCTGTGTCAAAGACCTTGAAGAACATCAGGGAGGCACCGTCGTACTCGAGGTGGATTACGAGGGCGCCACCCGTCCTACTGACCCGGGCGATCTTGCCCCAGCCACGGGTCAGGTAGACCCTGCCCGGAGCGACGACCTCGACCTCCGCTTCGGTTGCAGGGGTACTGCAGCCAGCATGCTGCAGCCAAAGCTCGATAGGCCCCCTCGACGGGATCTCGAAGGCGAAGGAAGGAGGGAGGCGAATCCAGGACCGAGAAGGCATGGAGGCGTGAAGCATGAGCTCGCGAGAAGAGCCCTCGGCGTGAACTCCAGGAGGACGACGTGCACCGCCGTGATTAGCCGGCGGCGATGGCGCCTCTGGCGGTGCCGCTCGGCGCCAGCGCCTTCAGGGCCCTCGATCCGGGTGTACAAGGGCAATGGGAATCCCGGCGGCGGCCGCTCGAACCATGGCCTCGACACCTCCTGCCAGGCACCCCCTTCCCCATGGCAAGAGGCGAGCCGTTTCTTCGGAGGAAGCGGGACAGGACTCTCTCGGGGGGCCTCCCCTTCTCTTCAGCAGAAAACCGACGGGTCGGTGCCATTGGCGTAGGGTGGAGCGAGGACGAAGAGGAAGACGGAGAGTAGCAGGAGAGATAGACTGGAAGGGCTCGTGTCGTTCCGTACATATAGCCGAGGGAGGCCAACCATCGGCCTCCACGATCACAGGTAATCATGACCCGTTTTGCATGCAGGGACTTGTCAATTCATACAGTTGCCGAGGCGTCGTGGGGGAGCCGGGATGCCCACGTTCAATCAACTGCCATGTGGCACCCAAGGCCGCAGGCTATTGGGGCCCGTGGCGCTTCGCACTTGCCCCATCACTTCTCTGCTAAGCCAAGTCCAGGCGCGCCTTGGGCCCGGGGGCTACTGTCGGCGTTATGGAACGGGGGTACCCAGACTTGCCTGCCTGCGGCCTGCGGCGTGGCTCAAGGAGTGGCCCAGTACGGCCCATCTTCATCAACACCCGCTCAAGACCCTCGCGAGGGGCCAAGCCTCGCAGGGCGGACGACAGGAGGCTTCCTCGGGCACGGCCTCGTCAGGCTAGCTCACGAAGAAGGCGGAGAGATCAAGGCGGGGTACCTCGCGAGGTGCCCATGATGCAAGCCATGACGACCAAGGCCAGGCGGGCGCCAGGCGGGCGCCGGACTGCGCAGAGTCCTTGTTTCCTCTTTGGTGCAAAGGGGGCAAGCGCAGGCGAGAGCATCAAGCAAAGGCAACCATTTCGGTGCAACAAGACCAAGACCAGCAGGACGGCAGAACGGAGGTCATCGTGGAGCCCAAGCCGGCGTCATCGTCAGGGTCTTTGGCAGGCGAGGACAAACTTTAGTCAGGATAAGTGTACCAGATGTTCCCCTTCAAAATGGCCAATTGTTGGCGCCCTTCCCGCTCAATATTTGGGGAGAGGCCCAAGGCCTCTGCCTATAAATAGGACTAGCCACCCACAGGGTGGAGGGATCGGATCCGAGGCATCGGCATCTAGAGAGAGAGAAAGAGAGGCGACTGAACTCCCCTAGTAGTTCATCGCACCAGCCAAGAACAGTCCCTCGCGAGGCTGTTCTTCGTTGTACTGTTCATCATCAGCCCCCAGAGGCAATCCACCACACCACACACTGTAGTAGGGTATTACACCACAATGGTGGCCTGAACTAGTATAAATCTTGTGTCCCTTGTGTTGTTCTTCGTGTAGTTTTAGATCCTTGCGAGGCAACGAGACATGGGTAGGAAGGGGGTGTGATCTCCGCGTGCACCCCAGAGTTCAAACCTTGAGGGTCTGCCGGAACCCGAAATCCGACATCGTCGCCATGCACCGCCACCATCTGGCGCGTCCGAGCAAGGTTCTTCTCCAACACATTCGGAGGATTCAGAGCGGGCGAGTACCATGCTCCAGCCGGGGTCTGGCGAGGCGCCATGCCTTGCAAAGATGCAGGGTTGGAGTAGATCTGGGGATTTCGGAAGTAAGAAGGATTGGAGAGAGAAAGGGGATCTGGGCAATGACTGGAGAAGGCAAAGAAGGTAAGCCTAGACGGGTACCACTCTCTTGTCAATTCATGCAGTTGCCGAGGCGTCGTGGGGAAGCAGGGACGCCCACGTCCAATCAACAGCCACGCGGCACCCTAGGCCGCAGGCTGATGGGGCCCGCGGCGCTTCACACTTGCCCCTTCGCTTCTCTTCTAAGCCAAGTCCGGGCGCGCCTTGGGCCCGGGGCTACTATCGTCATTCTGGGAACGAGGGTACCTAGACTTGCCTGCCTGCAGCGTGGCTCAGGGAGTGGCCCAGTACGGCCCATCTTCATCAACACATACTCAAGACCCTCGCGAGGGGCCAAGCCTCGCGGGGCGGACGACAGGAGGCTTCCTCGGGCACAGCCTCGACAGGCGGGCTCGCGAGGAGGCGGAGAGATCAAGGCGGGGTACCTCACGAGGTGCCCGTGACGCAAGCTATGATGACCGAGGCCAGGCGGGCGCCAGGCAGGCGCCGGCCTGCGCAGAGTCCTTGTTTCCTCTTTGGTGCAAAGGGGGCAAGCATAGGCAGGAGTATCAAGCAAAGGCAACCATTTCGGTGCAATAAGACCAAGACCAGCAGGGCGGCAGGATGGAGGTCATCGTGGAGCCCAAGCCGGCGTCACCGTCAGGGTCTTTGGCAGGCGAGGACCGACTTTACTCAGGATAAGTGTACTAGATGTTCCCCTTCAAAATGGCCAATTGTTGGCGCCCTTCCCGCTCAATATTTGGGAAGAGGCCCAGGGCCTCCCTCTATAAATAGAGCTAGCCACCACAGAGAGAGGAAGGGAAGAGAAGAGGAGAGATTTGGAGGTAGACTAGAGAGAGAGAGAGGCGACTGAACTCACCCAAGCAGTTCATTGCACCAGCCAAGAATAGCCCCTCGTGAGGCTGTTCTTCCTTGTACTGTTCATCATCAGCCCCTGAGGCAATCCACCACACCACAAACTGGAGTAGGGTATTACACCACAATGGTGGCCTGAACCAGTATAAATCTCGTGTCCCTTGTGTTGTTCTTCGTGTAGTTTAGATCCTTGCGAGGCGATGAGACGTGTGTAGGCAGGAGGTGTGATCTCCGCGTGCACCCCAGAGTTCGAACCTTGAGGGTCTGCCAGAACCCGAAATCCGACATCATCTGGCGCCATTGCCGGGGAGTAAGTGCTCTTGGTAAGGAAACATTATTACTACGTGCTGAAATTTATTGTCACTTGCTACTATGGAAAACAATCCTTTGAGGGGTTTGTTCGGAGTATCTTCACCTCGACCGGAACCACAATTAGTTACCCCTCAACCTACTACACCTACTGAAAATATTGAATATGAAATTCCTTCGGGTATGTTAGAACAACTGCTAGCTAATCCTTATGCAGGAGATGGAACCGAACATCCTGATATGCACTTGATATATGTGGATGAAATTTGTGGATCATTTAAGCTTGCAGGTTTGCCTGGAGATGAAGCTAAGAAGAAGGTTTTCCCTTTATCTTTGAAGGGAAAATCATTGACATGGTATAGGCTATGTGATGATATTGGATCTTGGAACTGGAACCGTTTGAAATTGGAATTTCATCAGAAATTTTAACCTATGCATCTAGTTCATCATGATCGGAATTATAAATATAATTTTTGGCCTCGTGAAGGAGAAAGTATCGCTCTAGCTTGGGGGAGGCTTAAGTCAATGTTATATTCATGCCCCAATCATGAGCTCTCGAGAGAAGTTATTATTCAGAACTTTTATGCTCGGCTTTCTCGTGATGATCAAACCATGCTCGATAGTTCTTGTACTGGTTCTTTTATGAAGAAGACTATTGAATTCCGGTGGGATCTTTTAGAAAGAATTAAACGTAACTCTGAAAATTGGGAACTCGGCGAAGGTAAAGAGTCAGGTATGGAACCTAAGTTTGATTGTGTTAAAAAAATTATGAATACCAATGCCTTTCAAAAGTTTAGCACTAAATATGGACTTGACTCTGTGATAGTAGCTTCCTTTTGTGAATCTTTTGCTACTCATGTTGATCTCCCTAAGGAGAAGTGGTTTAAGTACCACCCACTAATTAAAGAAGAAATTAAAGAACCGGTAAATGCTAAAGAAGAAACTATTATTTACAATGTTGATCCAGTTGTTCCCACTGCTTATATTGAAAAACACATTTTCCTGTTAGGATGAAGGAACATGCTAAAGCTTCAACTGTGGTTAACAAAAGTTATGTTAGAACATTCAAACCATCTGAACAAATCAAAGTTGAACCTAGTGTTGCTACGGATAAAGATCTCTTAGTTGATAATATTGATGAGCATGTTATTTACTTCTGTGATGAAGCTTCTAGAATTGCTAAACCTGAAGGAAAAGATAAACATAGACTAGTTGTTGGCATGCCTGTTGTCTCAGTTAAGATAGGAGATCACTGTTATCATGGGCTATGTGATGTAGGTGCTAGTGTGAGTGCTATTCCCTTCTCCTTATATGAAGAAATTAGAGATGAAATAGCACCAGCTGAAATAGAAGACATAGATGTCACTATTAAACTTGCCAATAGAGATACTATTTCACCAATTGGGATTCTTAGAGATGTTGAAGTCTTGTGTGGGAAGATAAAATACCCTACCTGATTTTCTTGTTCTTACCACCCCACAAGATGAATTTTGTCCCACTATATTTGGTAGACCTTTCTTGAACATCGTCAATGCTAAAATAGATTGTAAGAAATAAACTGTTAATGTTAGCTTTGGTGATGAATCTCATGAGTTTAATTTTTCCAAGTTTAGTAAACAACCTCATAAGAAAGATTGCCTAGTAAGGATGAAATTATTGGTCTTACTTCTACTGATGTGCCTCCTACTGATCCTTTGGAACAATATTTGCTAGACCATGAAAATGATTTGCATATGCGTGAAAGAAATGAAATAGATAGAATCTTTTTCGAACAACAACCTCTGCTTAAACACAATTTGCCTATTGAAACTTTAGGAGGTCTTCCTCCACCTAAAGGTGATCCTGTGTTCAAATTAAAACAATTGCCAGACACCTTGAAATATGCTTATCTTGATGAAAAGAAGAAATATCCTGTTATTATTAGTGCTAACCTTCCAGAACATGAAGAAGAAAGATTATTGAAAGTTCTAAGGAAGCACAGGGCTGCTATTGGATATACTCTTGATGATCTTAGGGCATTAGTCCCACTCTATATCAGCACAAGATTAATATGGAACCTGATGCTAAACCCGTTGTTGATCACCAACATCGGTTAAATTCGAAAATGAAAGAAGTGGTAAGAACAGAAATATTGAAGCTTTTGGAAGCAGGTATAATCTATCCCATAGCTGATAGTAGATGGGTAATTTATGTTCATTGTGTCCCTAAGAAGGGAGGTATTACTGTTGTTCCTAATGATAAGAATGAGCTTATTCCACAAAGAATTATCACGGGCTATAGAATGGTAATTGATTATAGAAAATTAAATAAAGCTACTAGAAAAGATCATTGCCCTCTGCCTCTTATTGATCAAATGTTAGAAAGACTATCTAAGCATAGATATTTTTGCTTCCTTGATGGATACTCTGGCTTTTCACAAATACCCATTTTACAATCTGGTGAAGAAAAAACCACTTTTATTTGTCCTTTTGGAACATTTGCTTATAGACGCATGCCTTTAGGTTTATGTAATGCACCTGCTACCTTTCAAAGATGTATGACTGTTATATTCTCTGATTTTTGTGAAAAGATTGTTGAGGTTTCCATGGATGACTTTTCTATTTATGGGAAGTCTTTTGATGATTGTTTAAGCAATCTTGATCGAGTTTTGCAAAGATGTGAACAAATAAATCTTGTCTTGAATTAGGAGAAGTGCCACTTTATGGTTAAAGAAGGTATTGTCTGGGGCCACAAAATTTCTGAAAGAGGCATTGAGGTGGACAAAGCCAAGGTTGATGAAATTGAGAAAATGCCATGTCCTAAAGATATTAAAGGTATTCGTAGTTTCCTTGGTCATGCTGGTTTCTAGAAGGTTTATCAAAGACTTTTATAAAATTTCTAGGCCTCTTACTAATCTTTTGCAAAAGGATATTCCCTTTGTGTTTGATGATGATTGTATGGAAGCCTTTGAAATACTAAAGAAAGCCTTAATTACTGACATGTTGTTCAACCACCTGATTGGAACTTGCCTTTTGAGATTATGTGTGACGCTAGTGATTATGCTGTTGGTGTTGTTCTAGGACAAATAGTTGATAAGAAACTAAATGTTATTCATTATGCTACTAAAACTCTAGACAGTGCTCAACAAAACAATGCTACTATTCAAAAAGAATTCTTAGCAGTGGTGTTTGCTTGTGATAAATTCAGATTTTACATTGTTGATTCTAAAGTAATTATTCACACCGATCATGCTGCTATAAAATATCTTACGGAAAAGAAAGATGCTAAACCTAGACTCATTAGGTGGGTTCTTCTCCTACAAGAATTTGATTTTCATATTATTGATAGGAAAGGAGCAAAGAACCCCGTAGCTGATAACTTGTCTAGACTTGAAAATATTCTTGATGACCCACAACCTATTAATGATAGCTTCCCTGATGAACAACTAGCTGCAATAAATGTTTCTCATAGTACGCCTTGGTATGCTAACTATGCTAATTATATTGTTGCTAAATACATACCACCTAGCTGCACTTTTGTTACTACTATTGTTACTTCCTCGTTACAAATTATCCTGCTATGAAACTACTTCGCTACTCACAATTTTAGCACTTGCACACATTACCTTGCCGAAAACCACTTGTCATTTCCTTCTGCTCCTCGTTGGGTTCGACACTCTTACTTATCGAAAAGGGCTATAATTGACCCCATATACTTGTGGGTCATCAATGGTCTTCAGAATGGTTCTATATCGATGATGTACCCCTTCTGGACCCTGTTCGGTGTGGACTGACAGAATTTTCCAGCGCCCCCATGAAGAAGCTATATAGCCAGCATCCCAAGTCCCCTGCTCAGGAATACAATGCGGAAGTGATGAGATTGGTAAACAAGGTCAAGGTATTGACCCATTCCGGACTCTCCATAGTGGAAATTATGGCCATCACGATATAGAGATGCATCCAGCCACTTCAATCCAGGGTAACCCCCTTTTGGAACTATAACGGGGAGGATGACGCATCCCGCTACAGGCGAAAGGGTTCGGATAGCCAGGCTGCATTGGCTGCCGAAATGGCCGACCTTTATAAAGGGGAAGAAGAGGACTTCCTCCATTTAAATTGCTGAGTGGCCTTTTCCATGTATAATTGAATGGGTAAGTTTTCTAACCGCTCAATACTTTTTTACTCATTGAGACGCATTAACTGAATACCCTGGTTGCTTCTTAAATAGTCATGGAGGCAAATCGTCGAGAACATTAACTGCCCCACCCCCTAGCCAGAGGATCACGATCGCAATGAGGACCCCGGATTCCATGAGGATCCGGACATGTTTGTAGAGTTTGAAGATGGAGTATACTATCAGGAAAGCCTTCACGGCTCGGAGGTAGCCATTGCGGCTGACTATCCTGACCTCTACCCTTTCGTGAAGGTAAGTATTCAGAAAATGTATTCTCAGGGGAGAGAAATACTTCTGCGTGTCTCTTTATCCTCCGCATTGAACCATGTTTCGCAGGATCGGCTGGAAGGGTCGTGCAAAATGAAAGGAAATCGGAAGCACCACTGAACCTGCTCCATCATCAAAAAGGTATATTCCTCTTATCTAATATTCGGCCATGAAGCTGAATTGTCATTCGCATCCTCCTTCTATCATCGCAGGAGGGGTATATGGCGAACCGTGAACAAGATCCCAGCCAGCCGAGTTGCGGTTAATATGGCACCGATACCAACTGGGACGGGGGCGCATGCAGATGCAGCACAGTCTCGTTCACCTCACGGAGAGCCAGATGAGATTCTATTACTAACTTCGAAGCCGAGAGTGTGATGAATAATCATCACTTGAAAGAAGCCCTGCGCGCCCCTGCCTTAACGGAGTTGGAGTTTACTGCCCTAAGCACTGTAGGTGCATACATTCAGGCTATCCGAGACGGACTCACTGGGGTTGCTCGCATGTTCTCAAAGGATATGCAGGTACAAATCTTTATGAACTTAGTGGATAGATAGTAGTAGCCCCCGAGACTTAAAGCGGGTGGACAAACCGATTTGAGGATCGTTTGATGACCGCAAGTTCTCAAGGAGATGAACAGTGTGCTGACCGAGGAGCTTGAGACAAGCCAGACACAGCTAAGTGCCGCTATTTCTGAGCTTGAAGAAATAAAGAGTGCCTCGATGTATTATGGCAAAGATAAGAAACTAGAAGAAGAAGTGAAGAAACAAGCCGAAGAGATTAAGAGCTTGAAGGCTTAACTCTTGGAGGCACAACAGGAAAACCATAAGCTGAAGGGTGGCATGTTCGGTATGACTTGTGAACCGTCCAAATCATTGATCTAATCATAAAATGCGGAATGTTATAGTTCGGTTGATACAGGTATGTTGACCGGATGCCCCAAAGAGGAAATGCCCGTCCTACAGAGCGAAATTCTGAAGGAGCTTGCAAAGCTGCATGAGCGTGCTTGAAAGGATATGAAGAATATGGCCAAAGCCTTATGGCCTTCCAACGTCCCTCCAGAGAGTATGGAGGGGTTAGCTGACCGATTCAAGGGTGCCCGGCGTCGTTTCGAGCTGTGGAAGATGCCTGCATGCCGTGAAGGCGCTCGAGAGGCATGGGCCATGGTGAAGACATGCTATACCGGTCTTGACCCAACCACATGGCTAGAGTTGGACCGCGGGGACCTGATGTGAAGGAAATTCCCGTAAGCCTGGTATACGACCAAGTAATGAAAGCGGCAAAAATTTCACAACAAGAATGTAAATTAGATAGCTTACTGGATGGCATAGAAAGGGAGTAGGTGTTCGATTCGATGTACCCATGTACTTTATGACCGAACATATCTCCTGCCGAATTGTATGAAATTTTTGTCATTGCAGGCCTTCGGCCTCTACCTCCAAACCAAGAAGCTAGAATGTTTCCGTATACTATGTTTGACTAGGAAACATTTAGTATTGTAGGAAACCAGGAAATCCGGCCATATTGCTCGAACAGACAAAATGTGTTCGGTGGAGTTATGTTATATTACTGTTTAACGTAAGAAACATCTTCCAAGAAAAATAGTTCCGTTAGGGGTTCCTTTCCTTGGGCTGGGCTTGTATCTGAAGTACAGATGGCCAGTGTCATATTTTTTGTCGGAAACAGCCTGTTGTCTATGTGCTGACCAATTATTCCTTTAAGAACTCTAGCTTTCGGCTTCACCCGTCTGAGGCACAGGTCTGGATAACCCGGTTGTAACAATCGCAGAGGTGCTCCCTTTACACCCTAGTCGAACAATCGGGAACGTAGGGTATAAGCACAGGAGCAAGGCAACCCAGCTTGGCAAAAACTTAAGTCATAAAGGTGCATATCATGGCAGAAGCAACAGATGGTATGGACAAAAGGAGCTTTTAAGCTTTTCAATAAAATGCTTCTTTTAAAAAAGCCCCCATGTATGTAGGGTGTATACATTTAAAGAAGAGTACTTTTGACAATGTGGTTAATCCAGACATACAATAAAGAAGAAAAGGGGAAAAAGTAAAAGGGGAGAGAAAAAAGAAAAAACCTAGTTTAAAGTGAGACCTAAGGAGGCTGAACTATGCATAAAATCTTTGAAGCCGGGAGGCGTTCCATGGGTTCGGCTCAAGACGATTATCCTCGGCATTGCGAAGGTGATAGGATCCTCCAGTAAGGACTTCATCTATTATGAAGGGGCCCTCCGATTTAGGTTTCAGCTTATCCTTTTTCTTCTCAGGGAGGCGTAGAACAAGTTCTCCGACATTGTATGTTTTAGCCCGCACTTCTCTGCTTTGGTAATGCCTGGCCTATTGTTGATAGAATGTGGAACGGGCCTTGGCAACGTCGCGCTCCTCTTCAAGTCCATCTAGGTCGTCCTGCTGATCTAGTTCGGCCTCTTTCTCTTCATACATGCGCACTCTAGGTGAGTCATGAATAATATCGCAGGGCAGTACAGCTTTTGCGCCGTACACCATAAAGAAAGGTGTGTATCCGGTCATTCGATTGGGCGTGGTCTGGAGTCCCCAGAGTACGGAATCGAGTTCCTCAACCTAGTGCTTATCTGATTCTCATAAAGAGCGCACTAGTTTGGGCTTAGTACCACTCATGATCAGACCATTGGCCCGTTCGACTTGGACGTTTGTTTGAGGGTGGTATACGGATGCATAGTCGAGTTTAATGCCCAACTTAGCGTACCAAGTTTTCACCTCATCAGCTATGAAGTTAGAGCCATTATCAGTGATGATACTGTGCAGGACACCATAACGATGGACTACGCCGGATATAAAGTCAATCATTGGTCCGATCTCAGTTGTTTTTACTAGTTTGTCCTCTATCCATTTATTGAATTTGTCCACCATGACCAGCAAGTATTTCTTTTTGTGGCTTCCCCCTTTAAGAGGTCCAACCATGCCAAGCCCCAGACCGCAAAGGGCCAAGTAAAGGGGATTGTTCTTAATGTGGTGGGAGGCATGTGGCTTTGACTGGCGAAAAGCTAATAGCCCACGCAGCATTGGACAAGGTCTTGAGCATTAGCTCGAGCCGTAGGCCAGAAAAAGCCTATCCGAAACACCTTTCTTGCAAGAGCGCGGGATGCGGCGTGATGACCGCCCAGACCGGCATGTATTTCTGCCAAGAGTTGCCTTCCCTCTTCTTTGGAGTACACCTTTGAAGGACTCCGGTAGTACTAATTTTATATAGTTCACCCTGATGCACTTTAAAGGCTTTAGAGCGCCGAACTATGCATTGCGCCTCGTTTTGATCGTTGGGAAGCTCTTGCCTATTGAGGTAGGACAGGAACGGTTCGGTCCAGGGAGCGATAACCGCCATGATCTCATGAGCAGGGTGTTATCTCGATATCCGGACTCCCGACGTTGTTTGCGTTGTGTTCGGTGGTTGGGGTGTGATCAGGTCCGCATTGCCTTCTCCGTTCTCATCCTGCCACACTACAGATGGCTTAAAGAGCCTTTCCACGAAGGTGTTGGGTGGCACAGGATCGCACTTAGCGCCCATATGAGCAAGGATGTCGGTTGCCTGATTACTTTCTCGGGCGACATGATGGAACTCGAGTCCATTGAACCGAGCTGACAGTTTTAATATGGCGTTTTGATATGCCATCATTTTTGGGTCCTTTGCATCGAACTCTCCATTGACCTAAGAAATTACGAGGTTCGAATCACCGCGCACCTCCAAGCGTTGTATATCCATGGAGACAGCCATGCAAAGACCATGTAGTAGCACTCGTATTCGGCTGCATTATTACAGTCTGTATACATAATTTGCAGTATGTAGCAGACTGTGTCCCCAGTAGGGGATGTGAGGATTACACCAGCCCCCAGTCCGACCAGCATTTTGGAGCCATCGAAGTACATAATCCAATTAGAGTATGAGCTATACTCTTTAGGGAGTTCGACCTCCGTCCATTCAGCTACGAAGTCGGCCAATACCTGGTATTTAATAGCCCGGCATGGCTTGTATATGATTTCGAACGGTAATAGCTCGATGGCCCATTTGACAATGCGGCCAGTGGCGTCCCTGTTATTAATGATGTCATTCAGTGGCACTTCAGATGCCACTGTGACCGAACACTCTTGGAAGTAGTGTTGAAGTTTGCGGGGTGCCATGAAGACTGTGTAGGCTATCTTCTGATAGTGCGGGTATTGGGATTTGCATGGTGTAAGGACCTCCGACACATAGTAAACTGGTTTTTGGGTGGGGAATTTATATCCCTCCTTCCCCCGTTCGACAACGAGGTCGGCGCTGACTACCAGGTTGGTTGCTGATGTCTACTACACAACCTTCTTCTTGTAGACAATGTTGGTCCTGCAAGTGCACAGGTTTGTAGGACAGTAGCAAATTTCCCTCAAGTGGATGACCTAAGGTTTATCAATCCGTGGGAGGCGTAGGATGAAGATGGTCTCTCTCAAACAACCCTGAAACCAAATAACAAAGAGTCTCTTGTGTCCCCAACACACCCAATACAATGGTAAATTGTATAGGTGCAGTAGTTCGGCGAAGAGATAGTGATACAAGTGCAATATGGATAGTAGATATAGGTTTTGGTAATCTGAAAATATAAAAACAGCAAGGTAACTAATGATAAAAGTGAGCATAAACGGTATTGCAATGATAGGAAACAAGGCATAGGGTTCATAGTTTCACTAGTGCAAGTTCTCTCAACAATAATAACATAAATAGATCATATAACAATCCCTCAATATGCAACAAAGAGTCACTCCAAAGCCACTAATAGCGGAGAACAAACGTAGAGATTATGGTAGGGTACGAAACCACCTCAAAGTTATCTTTTCTTATCTATCTATTCAAGAGTTTGTAGTAAAATAACATAGAGTTATTCTTTCCGCTCGATCTATCATAGAGTTCATACTAGAATAACACCTTAAGACAAAAATCAACCAAAACCCTAATGTCACCTGGATACTCCATTGTCACCTCAAGTATCCGTGGGCATGATTATACGATATGCATCACACAATCTCAGATTCATCCAACACAAAGTACTTCAAAGAGTGCCCCAAAGTTTCTACCGGAGAGTCAAGAAAACGTGTGCCAACCCCTATGCATAGGTTCATGGGCGGAACCCGCAAGTTGGTCACCAAAACATACATCAAGTGGCACGTGATATCCCATTGTCACCACAGATAAACGCGGCAAGACATACATCAAGTGTTCTCAAATTAAAGACTCAATCCGATAAGATAACTTCAAGAGGGAAACTCAATTCATCACAAGAGAGTAGAGGGGGAGAAACATCATAAGATCCAACTATAATAGCAAAGCTCGCGATACATCAAGATCGTGCCATAGAGAGAACACGAGAGAGAGAGAGAGAGCGATCAAACACATAGCTACTCGTACATACCCTCAGCCCCGAGGGTGAACTACTCCCTCCTCATCATGGATAGCGCCGGGATGATGAAGATGGCCACCGGTGATGGGTTCCCCCTCTGGCAGGGTGCCGGAACGGGCTCCCGAGAGGTTTTTGGTGGCTACAGAGGCTTGCGGCGGCGGAACTCCCGATCTATCTTGATATTCGATGTTTTTAGGGTACGTAGGCTTATATAGGTGAAAGAAGTCGGTCGGGGGAGCCTCAAGGGGCCCACGAGAGGGTAGGGCGCGCCCAGGGGGTGGGCGCGCCCCCTATCTCGTGGCCTCCTCGATGATCTTCTGACGTGAACTCCAAGTCTCCCGGATCATATTCTTCCTAAAAATCATGCTCCCGAAGGTTTCATTCTGTTTGGACTCCGTTTGATATTCCTTTTCTTCGAAATACTGAAACACGCAATAAAACAACAATATGGGTTGGGCCTCCGGTTAATAGGTTAGTCCCAAAAATGATATAAATGTGTAAAATAAAGCCCATAAACATCCAAAAGGGGTAATATAATAGCATTGAACAATAAAAAATAATAGATACATTGGAGACGTATCAAGCATCCCCAAGCTTAATTCCTGCTCGTCCTCGAGCAGGTAAATGATAAAAACAGATTTTTTGATGTGGAATGCTACCTAGCATAATTCTCAATGTAATTTTCTTTATTATGGCATGAATGTTCATATCCAAATTATTCAAAATAAAAGTTCATATTAACATGAAAATGGTGATACTTCAAGCATACTAATCAAAGTAACCATGTCTTCTCAAAATAACATGGCCAAAGAAAGTTATCCCTACAAAATCATATAGTCTGACTGTTGCTCTATCTTCATCACAGAAAGTATATAATCATGCACAACCCCGATGACAAGCCAAGCAATTGTTTCATACTTTAATAATCTCAAACTGTTTCAACTTTCACGCAATACATGAGCGTGAGCCATGGACATAGCACTATACGTGGAATAGAATGGTGGTTGTGGAGAAGACAAAAAGGAGAAGATAGTCTCACATCAACTAGGCGTATCAACGGTATATGGAGATGCCCATTAATAGATATCAAAGTGAGTGAGTAGGGATTGCCATGCAACGGATGCACTAGAGCTATAAATATATGAAAGCTCAACAAAAGAAACTAAGTGGGTGTGCATCCAACTCACTTGCTCACGAAGACCTAGGGCATTTTGAGGAAGCCCATCATTGGAATATACAAGCCAAGTTCTATAATGAAAAATTACCACTAGTATATGAAAGTGACAACATATGAGACTCTCTATCATGAAGATCATGGTGCTACTTTGAAGCACAAGTGTGGAAAAAGAGATAGTAGCATTGTCCCTTATCTCTTTTTCTCTCATTTTATTTTTTTTATTTTTTTTATTTTTCTCTTTTTTCTTTTTTTTCTTTTTGGCCTTTCTTCTTCTTCTTCTTTTCTTTTTGTAAAGTCTGAAGTCTCATCCCGACTTGTGGGGGAATCATAGTCTCCATCATCCTTTCCTCACTGGGACAATGCTCTAATAATGAAGATCATCACACTTTTATGGATTTACAACTCAAAGCTAGAACAAGATATGACTCTATATGAATGCCTCCGGCGGTATATTGGGATATGCAATGAATCAAGAGTGACATGTATGAAAATTATGGAGGTGGCCTTGCCACAAATACAATGTCAACTACATGATCATGCAAAGAGCAATATGACAAAAGTAATGCGTGCCATATGAACGGAACAATGGAACGTTGCATGGCAATATATCTCGGAATGGCTATGGAAATGCCATAATAGGTAGGTATGGTGCCTATTTTGAGGAAGGTATATCGTGGTGTATGGTACCGGCGAAAGTTGCGCGGCACAAGAGAGGCTAGCAATGGTGAAAGGGTGAGGGTGTGTATAATCCATGGACTCAACATTAGTCAAAGAACTCATATACTTATTGCAAAAATCTACAAGTCATCAAAAACAAAGCACTATGCGCATGCTCCTAGGGGGATAGATTGGTAGGAAAAGACCATCGCTCGTCCCCGACCGCCACTCATAAGGAAGACAATCAATAAATAAAATATGTGCATGCTACGGGGATCACAAACCTCAACGCAAGCATTTTTCATAATCACCTTAACTAGCATGACTTTAATAGCACTACCTCCATATCTCAAAACAATTATCAAGTATCAAATTAATCATAGCATCCAATTCACTTTCTATGATAGTTTTTATTATACCCAACTTGGATGCTCATCATTCTAGGACCAAATTTGTAACCATAGCAAATACCATGCTGTTCTAAAAGACTCTCAAAAAGATATAAGTGAAGCATGAGAGACTAGAAATTTCTACAAAATATAACCACCGCCGTGCTCTAAAAGATATAGGTGATGCACTAGAGCAAATGACAAACTACTCCGAAAGATATAAGTGAAGATCAATGAGTAGTCGAATAATTGTGCAACTATGTGAAGATTCTCTAACATTAAGTAATTTCAGATCTTGGTATTGTATTCAAACAGCAAGCAAGGCAAAATAAAATGACATTGCAAGGATAGGACAACTCATGTGAAGAAGCAAAAACTTAGGTTCAACCGATACTAACCGATAGTTGTTGAAGAAAAAAGGTGGGATGCCTACCGGGGCATCCCCAAGCTTAGATGCTTGAGACTTCTTGAAATATTATCTTGGGGTGCCTTGGGCATCCCCAAGCTTGAGCTTTTGTGACTCCTTAATTCCTCTCATATCATGGTTTCTCTTTTTATCAAAAGCTTCATCCACACCAAACTCAACAAGAACTCGTGAGATAGGTTAGTATAAACCAGTGCAAAACCTTATCATTTTCTACTGTACCAAATCAATAAAATTATTATTCAACATTGAATACTAAATGCCTCTGCATATTTAATACTCCTATCCTCAAATAGAATCATTAAACAAGCAAACATATGCAAACAATGCAAGCATAACAGCAATCTGCCAAAACAGTACAGTCTGTAAAGAATGCAAGAGTATCAATACTTCCCTAACTCCACAATATAAAATAAAACTCCCACTGTATTAAATTTATCAGATCTCATTATGCAAAAAGTTTCAACATTATATCACACTTTGACTTTTCTAGGGAATTTTTGCAACAGCGGTAAACTTTCTGTTTTCAAACAGCAACATGTATACTAGCAAAATAAGCATGGCAAAGGCTATCCTTGACATTTTTATTGAAACTAAAGATGCAAAACATTATTATAAATAACAGCAAGAAAATAATAACAAAAGAAAATGATGCTCCAAGCAAAACACATATCATGTGGTGAATAAAAATATAGCTACAAGTAAAGTTACCTATGAACAAAGACGAAAGAGGGGATGCCTTCCGAGGCATCCCCAAGCTTAGGCTCTTGGTTGTCCTTGAATATTACCTTGGGGTGCCTTGGGCATCCCCAAGCTTAGGCTCTTGCCACTCCTTATTCCATAGTCCATCGAATCTTTACCCAAAACTTGAAAACTTCACCAACACAAAACTCAACAGAAAACTCATAAGCTCCGTTAGTATAAGAAAATAAAACTACCACTTAGGTACTGTAATGAACTCATTCTAAATTCATATAGGTGTAGTATCTACTGTACTCCAACTTATCTATGGTTCATACCCTCCGATACTACTCATAGATTCATCAAAATAAGCAAACAACACATAGAAAACAGAATCTGTCAAAAACAGAACAGTCTGTAGTAACCTGTATCAAATGTATACTTCTGGAACAACAAAACTTCTACCAAATTAGGAAGTCCTAAGAAATTTGTGTACCAATCCATAGGAGAACGAATCAGATCCAAAGCACTTTTCTGTGAATTAACAAAACTAATTTACTGGGTGAAACAGTTTCTGATTTTCAGCGGGATCAACACAACTATCACCGTAAGCCATCCTAAAGGTCTTACTTGGCACTTTATTGAAACAAAAGATATAAAACATGATTACTACAGTAGCATAATCATGTGAACACACAAAAAATAGTAGGGGTAAATATTGGGTTGTCTCCCAACAAGCGCTTTTCTTTAATGCCTTTCTAGCTAGGCATGATGATGACAATGATGCTCACATAAAAGATAATAATTTAAACATAACGGGAGCATCATGAAGCATATGACTAGCACATTTAAGTCTAACCCACTTCCTATGCATAGGGATTTTGTGACCAAACAACTTATGGGAACAATAATCAACTAGCATAGGAAGGTAAAACAAGCATAGCTTCAAGATTTTAAGCACATAGAGAGGAAACTTGATATTATTACAATTCCTACAAGCATATATTCCTCCCTCATAATAATTTTCAGTAGCATCATGAATGAATTCAAAAATATAACCAGCACCTAAAGCATTCTTTTCATGATCTACTTGCATAGAAAAATTACTATTCTCCACATAAGCAAAATTCTTCTCATTCGGAATAGTGGGAGTATCATAAGAGACTTGAACACTAAAAATTGTTTCCACATTAAAAGAGTAATGTTCAGAAAAATGGTAATCATAATCATGACAAGTTTTATAAATATAATCATCACTACTTTTTATAGCATAAGTTTCATCACAATAATCATCATAAGTTCCAAGCTTGGGACAAACATTAAATATATTCTCAAATATTTCATCCTCATCAAACATAGCTTCCCCAAGCTTGGGCCCTTTCATATCATAAGGATAATCACTCTCATCGTTAAAAATATGGATAGCACCAATAGTAAAGCAATTATCATCATCACAATGAGTAGTATGAGCAACATCATTTGGGAGGGATACCTTTCTACCTTTGTTGCTCCTTCTTTTCTTTTTCTTCTTCACATTATGTGTGGGTTCAACCTTCCTCTTTGAGCTCCTTATTGATGAGAATGGTTGAATAGAAAGCTCCTCCTCGTTTCCTGATTCATCATAATAAATAATAGGAGGATATTGGGAAGTCTCTTCCCTTTCATTAGTATTCTCATCATCTTCTATTTGCTTTCTTTTCTTTAGGTAATTGGCAATATAAGGATTTTCAATGCAATTCTCCACACAAAACATATAAATCTTCTCTAGATCAAAATCAAGAAATATATCAAGATTAAATTTTGGAATACCTTCAGTTATATGTTTCATTTCTTCATACCCCAAAAGCAAACTAAGTTCATTATGATGTGCAAGGGTAATCAAGTTATCACAATTTTTGGACACGATTCGATCATGAAACAATTTGCATTAGAGATTTAAATGACCACGTTCATTGCAAAGTTCACAAGGGGCGCGAAAAATATTGAATCTTTTAGCACACTCATCAAGACTTTCTTGCAAAAATTTAGTTTCTAAATGCTTATGCTTCTTGCAATATCTATCTTCTCTATTTGGTGTATCTATCACTACAAAAAAAATACACTTCCGTGATGATACGTGTTTGTCACAGTAGGTCGCGTTTTTTGTCATGCATGTACATCCATGACGATTTTATGACAGAATCAAGATAGTCATACTTGTGCTGTCGTAGAAGTGTTCCATGACATTACCAAAATTATCATCACGCAAAGGTCCACTTCCATGACGATAAATCGCGCGTCACAGAAGTGCTTTCGTCAAGGGTGACCGACACGTGGCATCCACCATAACGGAATCCCGTTAAGCTATCGGGTCGGGTTTTGGATCCGATAACCCGTTAACAGCCCCGACCAATGGGGATTTTCCACGTGTAAAATCATCATTGGCTGGAGGAAACACGTGTCGGCTCATCGTTGGGATAGATGTCATCCACTCATTGGACAGAAGGCACCTATGATACGTCGACATGTGGCACGGCCCAATAGAGGCCCATTCCTGTGAAAAGGCCGGCCGGTTTGACTTGGTCAAAAGGTGGCGGGCTGGCCCATGGAAAGCCTGTTAACGGCCTGTTCGCATATAGCCCATTTACAGCTCGCTAACCCAAGGCCCGTTACGCCCTATCCGAATTAGGCCCAGTAGCGTCATCTGGGCCATCCAATATGATTCCAGCCCATTTTCACTTCTGGCCCATGTATGGCCCATGACGTCTTTCAGCCCATATGAGGCCCTATGTAACTCTTGGCCTATTAACGGCCCGTGGTGAAACTGGCCCGCAATGAACAATGTATCACTTTACACCCACTAACGGCCCGTGGTGAAACTGGCCCGTAATGAACAGTGTATCACTTTATAACCATTAAGGGTCCGTTATTCAGTTGGGCCGTTTCCAGCCCATGTTATCTTTCGGCCTTCTCAGAGCCCATTTATTCTTGGGCTCATTTCCAGCATTGGTTTACTTACGGCCCGTTACTATCATTTTCTGCTTGTGGGCCAAATTCAGCCCGTGGTTACAGTCAGCCCGTTTGTGGTCCGTTAATACGTTGGGCCGTTTTCATAGCGTCATCAAATACGGCCTATTAATGATGGCCCGTTATGGTCGGCCCATGAACGGACGATTCCAACTCTAGCCCGTTTACGGCCATAATGCAGTCTGTTATTGGCCCATGTTTGGCCAATCGATCATACGGCCCGTATAAGGCCCATTGATGATACGACCCGTAGAAGGCCCATTGTTTCTACGGCCCATAGAAGGCCCATTGTTTCTACGGCCCATAGAAGGCCTGCTGTTTCTACGGCCCGTAGAAGGCCCACTGTTTCTACGGCCTGTAGGAGGCCCAGTGTCACTACAGTAAATATTAGCCCATGGTTATTGTGGCCTAGTTTTAAAAAATAGGTTATTGCGGCCACTAGCAAACCGCGGAAAAAGAATTGCACTGACTACAAGCAAACAAATAAACAAGACAACAAGGAAATAAATAAGCAAGAAACTTATGCTAGGTTATCACGGCTATTACACATATTACATCCACTGGGCATCAAAGTTCGCCACCAGTGCAAATATAGGAAACAAAGCATCATATAAACGCCACAGCAAAACAAGTCCAGAACTGAAACCACTTCAGAAGAGTTCAAGAAACAATATCATGGGTACCCATAATGCTGGCAAGATGCTTAGCAAGCTTATTAACTTTCTCTTGTTTGGCTCTTAAATCCTCCAGCGCTTGCTGTTGCACAAGAAAGTATGCATCTGAATTCTGCAGGGACTTCCTCAGTCCTTCGGCTTCTTGCCGCAGCACAGCTGACTGATGCCTTTCAGCTTGTAGCTGAGACTAAAGAAGCCGAAGTGATTTAGGCAGCGAGTTTGAAGAGCTTGTGCTAGCGGTACTGGCCAGTAACTCGAACACTACATCAACGCAGGACTGTGGGGTTTTCTCACTGTCTACAAGATCGTTTTTATCACCTTTCTTGGAGACCAACGGGGTTGTCTCACTATCTTGAACCTTATCTGCATTACTTTCTCTACCATTGCATAGTGGGGTGCTCTTCTCCAATATTCTGTTTGCATACTACAAGAGAAACAAGCAGACACATCACAGGTTTAGCTTGTAGTATATGAAACTCATTTTGATAAACCGGTTCAGTAGTAAGGAGGACAGGATAACATCATGAAACAAACATATATCTATGTACTATGGTCACTGTATTGTCCATAACATTCTAGTTTATGTTCCCTAATCAAGATAGAGACACAGTTCAACTCATATATTTTTAAGACTCAGCAGCATAGACAAAATATAAGTGTGAGAAACTACATAGCATTGGCAGCACTTGTAATGTGCATCACATGAGAACATAACTGTTTATACAACTTAAACTAAAATCAAAATAGAGCAAGAAGTTAGAACAGCAATCCAGTTAAAGAAATAGGTTTAAAACATACCTGTTGCGCCATTGGAGTTTCAATTGGATCCTTCAAATTCGAAAGTAGTTGGTATGAGTAAATACAGTGATGCAACAGCAAAGGAGTATGGACCATAACTACGGAATCTGACCTGAGAACAGTTGCTCTTCTGCTTTAAATGTGGAGTTTGGGTTAGCTGTGGTGGTCTTCATGCTTTGGGCACTGCAGTAGCTTTACAAACTACTCGTGTGGGGGTACTCTGTGGTGGACATGGTGCTTTGTCAACTATAAGTGGGTTACTATCCGCTGGGGTTGCGGTTAGATGGGTTGTAGCTGGTTCTCTTCCCAATGGTGTAAGTGTGCAATTTGGAAGAGTCTCGATTATGTGTGGTGGGCTAGTTTGTGGGCCAGTACAACTATGGTTCTATCTGCATCAACGGGTAGCACTGTCTTTTGTGAAGAACGGGTTTTTGCTCCCTTAGATACTGCCATCACCCCCTCCAATTCAAATGGCTGATAAACAAGAAAAGAAATTGAACGTACAGACATTGTATGATAGACAGATGTGGTAATTCACATATATGTTGTCTAACCAAACAGGACAGCATGACACAATTTCACATATATGATGCCTAACTAAACAGGATAGCATGAAACAGTTTCAAATATATGATGGATAACTTAACAGGATATAATGGCATAATTCAACATATGATGAGTACCTAAATAGGATGACATGACAAAACTATATGATGTCTTTCTAAAATAGGTTGGGATGAAATAATTCACATACATGTTGTCTAAGTATACAGGATGGCATGATATAATTGGCATAATTGATTCATATACTAAGCAGTTGGCACTCACATGTATGATTTCTAAACTAAGCAGATAGAATTCAATATTGTGCATATGATGTCTAAACTAAGCAATGCAAGACACCATATGCATCATATGAGAAATATAAACATTGCAACTTAGAGCATACACCTCAGGTGGGATATAGGACTAGTCATCTGTCTCTGAATCCTCCTCCGAGGAGCTCCATGTAACCATCGAGATATATGCTTCAACGGGTACCATTGCCTGCTCTGAAGACCTTGTTTTCACTCCAGATTTTTCCATAACCGGCTCAAATGGCTGATACACATGAAGAGTAGTTCAATATACACAGATTGTCGACAAATCGAATACGTAATGAAAAGAAAAGATGGCATGAGATAATTCACATATATGATGCCTGGCTCCATGGCGGTGCATAATTCACATTATGATAACTGGCTGAAAAACATGGCATTGCATAATTCACATATCTGATATAGAAAGCAAACAGGAGGCATTCACACAAAGCATGTCTAATCTAAGCAGATGGCATGGCAATGCAAGACACCATATGCATGATATGAGCAATATAACCCAGCCAAGTTAGAGCATGCACCTCGGGGGGGAATATGACTGGTCATCTCTCTCTGAATCCTTCTCTGAGGAGCTATCTATAACCAGCAAGAAATCTGCATCGACAGGTAGCACTGACTGCTCAGAAGACCTTGTTTTCACTCCAGATTTTCCCATGACCGACTCAAATGGCTGATGCACAGGAAGAGTAAATGAATTGTTGACAAATGGAATACATTATGGAAAAAATATGGCACGATACAATTCACATATACGATGACTGGCTAAACAGGATGGCATTGCATGATTCACGTATATGATGCCTGGATAAAGAAGATAGATTGCATAATTCCCATATACTCCCTCCGTTCCTAAATATTTGTCTTTTTAGAGATTTCAAATGGACTACCACATACGGATGTATATAGACATATTTTAGAGTGTAGATTCACTCATTTTGTTCCGTATGTAGTCAGTTGTTGAAATCTCTAAAAAGACAAATATTTAGGAATGGTGGGAGTATGATATAGAAACCAAACATGTGGCATTCACACAAAGCAAATCTAAACTAAGTTGATGACATATAAGATGTATAATGTAAGCAATGCAAGGCGCCATATGCATGATATGACCAACATCAGCATGCCAGGTTAGAGCAAACACCACAGGTGGTAAACAGGCGTGGTTGGCTCCTTCTGAATCTCCATCTGAACAGTTATCTTCCTCTGGAATACAATCTGGAAATGCAGGAGAGGGAGGCCACTTCGCCCACCATGGAGCGGCGTCTGCATGACATTATATTCGCACGCAATGGTCTTCCCTTTTTCTCTACATGTTCAGTACGATTGTGTACAATATCTGACATGCATAATAAAAAAATAGTTAGATTTTGTAAGGCCTAACGGGTGCATGCAAAAATCAAGACAGATGGTAGCAAACGAGTGGATGGATCCAAAACTAATGATAGCAGGTAGATTATAGCTTCAGTTTAAAAAGATAGACAATGGATCATCTATTGTTTGTTGCCCACCCAACATGAACCACATAGAAGACCCCAGATGAACCAGATAGTAGACAGATACTATTCGTTGTTGGCTTGATATGAGACCCATGGGCAATTCAAAACTCAAGATTGAATGATAAAGTAGCAGGTAATAATAACCGATGTATAACGTAAGCAAACACGAAAGACTGCGACCTCTCTTCCGGAACTGTGTAGTCCTCATGTTCATCTGCTTAGCCGATGATGGTAATGCAGTTGGCGTGGCTGCCGGCAACGGGGAAGATGACCTGAGGCGGCGAAAGAAAGTCTGCAGGCAGGATGTCTGCTGCAGTGAACGCTTCTGTCAATGGTGCACCTCAGGTGGGGTGGATGATGGCACGGCAGGAGCAGGACATAACAGACAGAGTTTTCTTTGACTCCAATCTGAAAATGAAGTAAATCTGTAAGGGCTCCTTAGAATTGGAGGATTCTATAAACACAGGGACAGGAAAAACACAGGAATAGGATAGGAATGCACGTGCAAAATAAAGCATTTGGAAACATAGGATTTCAGTCAACCTGGGTGTTTGGCTCACATGAATTGGAAGAACATAGAATGGAGAAACAAAGTGATGCGACGAGTGTACAACCTCTTTGGCATAGCCTTGTGGACCTCAGCATCATTGGGTTGGACGTGGAGGATGGTGATGATGCTGGTGTGACTGTCGGAGGCGAGGAAGAAGATCTGAGGCCTCTGCAAACGGCGCCGAGGGTACTGCTCCGCTATGATGGACGGTTCCGTCGTTGGAGCAGCTCCGCTAAGGTGTACGGCGACAAGGCTGAAGCATGACAAGACAGACAACGTTAATCTGAAGTGGGACCCTAATATCATCTGCAATAGATGATGTAAAATACATCACCAAAAAGTGCTAGATGTAAAACGCATCAGCCGCACCACGGCCGCTCTAACAGATGTTGTAAGTACTGTTCACTCTGAACTTAACTGAAGAAAATGAACTTCACAGTCGGAACTGAATTTTACTGTCGAAACTGATTGAACTAGTAACAGAGCATTGCAATAGATGTTTAGGGCATTCGAGCACTAGTAGCAGAGAAGCAGTGATCTAAATCAGCAGACGCTCGAGCAGGGAACGCACTAGCAGAGAGCAAGTCATCCAGTAGCACCGCGAGCGAGTGCTAAAGCAGCAACTCCTGTACCTGCCGGAGGTCGTGCAGCAGCAGCAGCAGCAGCAGCGCAAGCGAGAGCAAGAGCAGAGCAGCAGCACGAATGAAAGCAGGAGCAGTGCAGCAGCGCGACCAACAGCAAGAACAGAGCTGCAGCGCGAGCGAGAGCCAGAGCAACTGCAGCTAGTGCCGTTGTGGAAGTCGCCGCCGAGGAAGCAACGACATGGGGGAGAGACGCCGTGGATGATGTGGTCGGCGACGGTGCCGTCGATGGAGACGCCATGTCTGCCCGGTATCGAGCACCGGCAGCCCCGTGAGATCAAATAAAAGATAAAATGCAGCGGTGAATGCAGAACCTCCTTGGTGGCACCGAGTTGGCCTCGGCTTCATCGGAGGAATTGGTGAGGGTGCTGCGGTTCCGGTGGGGCAGGTCAAGACGGCGCTGTGGAGGACGGGGCGTTTGATCCGGTGGGACGACGAGATCGACAACGGATCCTCATCTGGTGCGGTGGATGAGGGACGGCGAGTTGTTGCGATGGACGACATAGTCGGGGAAGAGTCTCTGGCTGGGTGGCGGTCGGGAGGCCGACGGAGGAGCATGGGGTTTTGCGGGTTTTGGCGGCCTCGGTGTACGAATGGGGGGCGAAGGGGGAGGGGGGAGCCAAGCTTAGGGACGCACTTGTCCTAAATGTAGGGTAAGTTACCAGCATACCCCCATCGGTTTTGATACCACGACATGGAGCTTCATTTCCGGCTGAGGGGTAGAAGGGGGATTTCACGTGTCTGGGCTGCGGGAGTGATTTCGGATGAGGAGGGAGTTCTCGCACGCGTCCAAATTTCGGGATAACAAGGCGCGGCGCGGGTTGAAGAAGCGGGAGTTTCAAAGCAGGTGAGACAAAAGATACTCGAGCTTGAAAATTTCGGGATAACAAGGTGCGGATTCCTTGTTCGGTAGAACAAACTTAACGTGTAAAAAAACAATTCATACAAGACACAAGAGAGTCATGTCCCCTTTTACTATATTGCTATAGATGCCATTGAAAAAACTACAAGAAAAATATAAAAAAAAATCGGGAGAACAAGATTACCCTGCACAGTACCAAATCGATTCGCACTTCCCTCAACAACAACAAAAAAACAAATCAATTCCCACCAAAGAAAGAGTAATGTCCCTTTTTATATGATTACATATGCCATGGTCTCGAATTTCAATTTTTGAATCCATGTTATGTTGAATTCGAATATATCATTAGGTGACCTTGCAGTTTATAATTGATGTAGTCATACATTTTGATCTTCAATCATATATGAACATTTTACTCCACCATGTGAACATATATATTGTCATCTACCATATGGACTAAATTTGAATCAATTTTCCTTATTTGAATACGATTGTTGTCAAGTTATACAATAATTTAAATATTATCTTGATAACAAAAAGACATGCATATAGCAGTAATCATATTTCACTATGAACTACATGTACCATATGCTCTCCAATTCAAATATGTGTATCCATTTTATGTTGAATTCAAATCATAGTACATTATTGGTCTAGGTAGCGAGATGTTCGGAATAATCTAAACCATGTTTTCATACGTATGATTTTTGGCTGAATTGGGACAAGTTTTGGTATAAGCCTCTTGCAAAACCGGAGATTCTCTCAATAAGCCTCGTGGTTCCGAGAGGTAACGTGTCACCTTTGTTTGTGAAACGATATACGCTGCCTCCCCCCTGATTTTATTTACAGAGGCAACATAGAACTCTATGAGTGCCTTGTTAAATTTTGGCATTATTTTGGGTTCATTTGGCCTTTTTATACATTAATTGAGTTTCTAGACTTTTAATGTGCATAATCTAAATATGAATTGCATGCACATGCTCCGGTGCACCAAAGTGGGTTGAAAAATCACATGTGTGTCCTTGGTTGAATTTCTAGGTCCCATGGAAGAAATGAGAATGAAATTCAAACATATGGGCGTCATGACTCTGCCGAGAACATCGAGAAACTTAGATTTTAAATTCATGTAAATCCAAAACTCGGCTGGAAATCATGAAACTTGGCATGGTGTCATGTCATGGCACTAACATGTTGTGGTAAAAAATTGGGCCGATTTGGAAGCTCGTGGTTCTAAGAGGGAACGTGCCACCTTTGAGTGTGAAATGATATATGCTGCCCCCCCCCCCTTGAGTTTCTTAACAAAGGCAACATAGAACTACATTAGTGCCCTGTTAAATTTTGGAATTATTCCGGGTTCGTTTGTCGTTTTTTATACATTAATTGAGTTTCTGGTCATTTAAT
Source organism: Triticum timopheevii (assembly GCA_963921465.1). NCBI lineage: Eukaryota > Viridiplantae > Streptophyta > Magnoliopsida > Poales > Poaceae > Triticum > Triticum timopheevii. The sequence goes on from OY997264.1 coordinate 357,413,852, forward strand.
GTGCATAAGTCAAATTTGAACTACAAGCACATGCTCTCGTGCACCAAAGTTGGTTGAAAAATCACATTTGTGTCCTCGGGTGAATTTCTAGGTCCCAAGCAAGAAATGAGAATAAAATTAAAACATCTAGGCATCGTGGCTCGGCCGAGACCATTGAGAAACTTGGTTTTAAAAATCTTGTAAATCCAAAACACGTCTGAAAATCATGAAACTTGGCATGGATGTCATGTCATGGTACTACCATGTTGTGTTAAAAAATGGCCGAATAGGAACAGATTTTGTTATAAGTTTCTTGCAAACCGAAGCTTCTCTCAAGAAGGCTCGTGGTTCTGAGAGGGAATGTGCCACCTTTGAGTGCGAAACAATATACGTTGTCCCCCTTGAGTTTATTTACAAAGGCAACATAGAACTACATGAGTGCCCTGTAAAATTTTCGAATTATTCCGGCTTCGTTTGGCCTTATTTACACATTAATTGAGTTTTTGGTCATTTAATGTGCATAATTCAAATTTGAACTACAAGCACATGCTCCCGTGCACCAAAGTTGGTTGAAAAATCGCATTTGTGTCCTCGGGTGAATTTCTAGGTTCCATGCAAGAAATGGGAATGAAATTCAAAATTTTGGGCGTCGTGGCTAGGTTGGAAACATCGAGAAACTTAGTTTTTTAATTCCTGTAAATCCAAAACACGCATGAAAATAATGAAACTTGGCTTGGTGCCATGACATGGCACCAACATGCTGTGGTAAATTTGCAGTCCGATTTGCGAAGGCGCACACATTAGCAATCAACAAAGTCATTTTGGAACAAGTGTTGTCACGTTACAATCGGAAACACAAGTATTATTGAAACCGTGGGCGTTCTACTTACTAGTACCATTTACGTGCCGCCACGCATCCCCATTTTTTATTAGCTAGGAGGCGTCGTGCAGGGTAGCTATTTGAGTACGAGAGGCGTGTGATCAGACCCCTGCGCGTGCTTATTGGGAGGAGAGCCCTTTGACCTCCATCTGTCGTCCACCTCTCTCCCAAGGTCTCCATTAATGGCACCCGAGCCTCTGTTTAATGGCGTGGCTATGTCTCACTCGACTGAGATTTAAGAGAGAAAAAAGAAAATCTGAAAGCACGGATCTTGATGTAAGATCCGACGGACCTATATAGCATCTACTGCGACTTATAGCAAGACTGATGAATATATAAAGACGATTATTTATTTTTTGATCAAAGAAGGGCTTGCCCCTTCCAATTTTCATTACTGAAAACCACCACAATTCACAAGAAGTTCAGCACAACTCCAGCCTAACACGAAGGACTAAAAGCTACCAGATTGAAATCGCAACATCCCAAGAGGCCAACAAAGGCCAAACATCCGCGCTAGAACCCAACATTTCACAACCGATGACACAATCCACATCCTAAACCGATTATTACATCAAAAGAAACTAGGAAACTGAAGGAAGCCCAGCAGCAACTAGAAGAACAGCAACGCCAGGGTCGCCACAGCAAGTGTTTTCTTCATTCCAGCCTCGCAACATTGATCTTCCACAGAAAGATAAGGACGATTAATTGTCTTACATAATTAGAAAGATAATTAAAAAGCCACATGCGGCTACTCCCGAAAAACAAAAGGGCAAAAGAAGAAGGAAGACAAGGATCTGGCTCGCTGATCTCTACTTTCTTGATGCGTTGCTGCAGGCCGCGGGAACTAGTCTCCGCGGCGAGCGGCAATGAGCTCTTTCGTGTCCTCAAGACGCTTCTTGAGAACATCCATGGATTCCTCCACTAGCCTTTGGCGCTCATTGCGGAGCATGTCATTCTCGTCCATAAGTTTCTTGATGATGACGCCGGTCCTCTTCAACAAGGCACTGGTCTCCTCCTGCTGGTCTGCACTTCGGACGATCTTCTCCCTCAGCGGGTCGCGCTCGGCCCGGAGACTCTCATTGCCCTCCCTTGGTTGCCGGATGACGCCGGTAGCCTGTTCAAACAAGGCTTTCACGTCGTCCTGCAACCTCGCCAAGCCGAAGATCTGATCCATCTGGCTATGGACGATCGCGTGCATGCGCCTGTAACAGTCGTCGCCTGCTCGCGAGAAATTTTCCCAGGCCGCGGCGGCGCGGCGGGACATCTCTGCTGCATTCGTGGTGCGGCGGGACATCTCTGCTGCTTCCGTGGCGCGGCCGGACCAGTCTACTGCATCGACGGCGCGGCGGGACCTCCGTGCTACTTCAGCAGCGTGGCGGGACCTCTGTGCTGCTACTTCCGCGCGGCGGGACATGTCGGCTGCTCTCGCAGCGAGGCGGGACATCTCTCGTGCTTCCGCTTCCATGCTCGCCTCTCCCTGGTGGCAATCTCTCGACCCAGAACTCACGCTGGCCATGGCAGACGCAAGGGAAGGATGCTGAATGACTTGTTTGTTTTTGTGGATGAGGAGTTGAGGAGGAATGTGCAGTCATCTTAGCATACTAGTATTTATAACCGAGTACTAATACGCTCCTAAGTGGGAAACCGTTTAGGTTGTGATCGGTGTGAACAGGTTTGGAATTCAATATAGTGTGGTACTAATACGCTCCTAAGTGGGAAACCGTTTAGGTTGTGATCGGTGTGAATAGGTTTGCAATTCAATATAGTGTGGAGTAATTTGGAATGTGACGAGATGCAAGCTCAAATTTTATTGACGGTTCTAGTTTCGAAGTGCGGCACTATTCCCAGATGGAGTACTTCTTTTTCTACTCCCTCCTTTCCGGTTTTATAGGGCTTATCTCAAAATTTTAGTTTTTCCATTTTATAAGGCTCAATTTGGTTGTTCCCCAACACATGTTCAGATTCCAAGGTGCATTAAATCATTGCATGCAAGTATTAAGAGAAAATTGACCAATGCATGTACTTTATGCATGCATGCATTGCAATTAATGCATTTATAAACATAATTTTTTGAGAAAAACAAGAGCATTAATTAGGTGCTTTTGCAAACTACAAAAAATATTCCACCACTCACCATAAACCGGAAAGGAGGGAGTACTGCTGTGTACGTGCAATAACTGGCACCGTCGTATACATATCTTACGGTTATGGGGAGTTCTGCAGGAATAGCCGCGTGGCGAGCTCTAGGCTAGTCCTTTTTTCAGACGCATTAAACCTATCTCTCGGGACTTCTCGCACGCACCATCGTGCCACCCACAAAAACTTGTACTCTGAATTTAGTAGTACGTTATATAGGAAGAGAAGAGGTGCACGCACGCACTCATCCTCTCACACATGCGTCTATTTTTTCTCGAAAAGGAGGATGATGACCCCCGGCCTCTACATCTGGGAGTCACACACGCATCTGTAGCTACGAATTGTAGTGTTCTCAACCATCCGATTGGCTCTATCATGGATGTACCTATATACTAAAACATGTCTACATACATCTATATTTTGACAAATGGAAGGCATGTATTGTGGAACGAAGGGAGTGCTTGTCATCAAAATGGATAAAAATGGACGTATCTAGAACTAAAATATGTCTACATGCATCTCCTTTTATCCATTTTGATGACAAGTAGTACTTCTTACCCAAAGGGACTTTATATCCAACAGACACAAAATATCCGTTCGACTGTTGGAAATTACTGATCTGATGTCAAAGTAATTGCTGCATCGCCACCAAAACCCACCATTTCTTAAGCTAAAGTAGACCAAGGTAATCCCTATATTAGCATATTACTAAGATAAACAGAAGGCACTGCCGAAACATTTAGGACGTGAGCTTGTCAATCTGAATGTGGAGGGACACAAGCTTAGCCCCGGCTAGCAGCTTGGGTGGAACTGTCAAGAAGGTCAGCTCCTGCACGTCGACGTCGCCGCGATCCTTGCTGGTTGTCACCTCCATTTCCACCTTGACAGCGTCGGTCGTGCCTTTGGGATCCCCCGGCGGGCCGTTCGCCCACATCTTGGCCAAGTAGTGCGGAAGTGGGGACGCCCCCGCTCTGATGCAGACGACTGACACGGCGATAGGCGCGCCGATGTCGAGCACGCCGCCGACCAAGAAAAATGCGCGGCGGTCCTCTTCCACGAACAGCAAGAGTCGTGGCTCCGACAGTGGCACTTGCAGCTAGAGCACCTTGCCATACTAGATCTTGTGCACGGGCATGGGATGCGCGGTGCTGATGTGGTGGTAGAGCGCCGGTGGTGGGCCTTCGTAGCCGCAGACGGGCACGGGGCATTTGCAGGGCGCGAGCGGACACACGCTCTGGTGATCGGCGAGCTTGTGGTAAGTGACGTAGAGCCCACAGCCTTCGTGCGGGCACTCCACCCTCACCGACGAAAGGATGGAGCCCACCGCCGTGTTCTGCACGTCGAATCCACCGCCACGTTCGCACTTCTGGCACTGCCGCTGGTTCCCGGGACGCTCGACCCGGCAGTCTGCGCAGGCCAGGTGCCCTCCCTTGCACTGCAAAAATCAATTGAACAGCACATCAATCAAGAAACCTGCACCTTGCTCAATCAGCCGAACGGACGAGGTGTATTCGAACCTCATACACTGGAGGCGTCAAGGGGCGGAGGCAAAAGGGGCAGTGGAGCACGATGAGGTCCATCGAGACCTTAGAGAGCACCATCGTCGGGTCCTGTTCCTGTTCGGTCTGCATGATCTCGCCCTCCTCGTGCACAACCATCTCTCGACTTGGGCCGGGGTATTACAAAGCTTTACCGTCACATATTTTATACTCCCTCCGTTCCTAAATGTAAGTCTTTATAGAGATTTCACTAGGTGGACTACATATGAAGCAAAATGAATGAATCCACACTTAAAATGCATCTATATACATCCGTATGTAATTCATAATGGAATCCCTACAAAGACTTATAATTTAGGAACGGAGGGAGTACTACTTCAAGGTGCATTAAATCAACACATCCAAGTATCAAAAGAAGAGTCACGGCATGCATACATGCGTTGTAATTAATGCATCGGTAAATTCAAATTATTGAAATATATCGAGTGCAGTGCTTTGATGTGTCGCGTCAACTCGTACATCAACGAGAAGTTTGATTATCCTCTCCCTCGCAGACTTAACTACACCTGCCTTTGGTTGTATGATAGGTTGGCCACACACCTGTCGGGCCCACCTGTCATACATGCAAAGGCAGGAGCGTCCCTCCCTCGCCCATGAGCATGGTGGCTGGCAAGACTAGGAGAAGCTTTCGCTACACGCTCTCCCTTCCGCACGCGGTGGACATGCAGTAGTTCAATCGGTGTCAGATGGCCAGAAGCATACTGTAGTACTCCTCCGGTGCAGTAGTACTCCATCATTGTTCGACTTCCCAAAGAGGCGAAGAGCCAAGCGCGGCCCGGACGCTCGTGTGGCAGTTTCATGTGTAGAGTAGTCTAGGATAGTGTGTACCGTGCTTGTAAGCTTAAAATCGTCGGGGTCGGCTCCATGCTATGTGGCCGTCTCGAAGTTTTTTTCAAAAAAATAAAATAGTCTTCTGGCCCTACCTGTCACCCTGGTGACTGTAGTTTGCACGCTCATCTGGTCAAGACAGGAATATATATTTTAATTTGTTTTTTTTCGAAAAGGGAGGACTCCCCGGCCTCTGCATCAGAACGATGCATACGGCCACATATATTTTAATTTGTGGTGGGTAAATGTTAGAGGTTGCAGCAAAAATATTGTACACTGCGGGTCTTTCAGCCAAGTTTAGAGGCAGGCATGTGGGGCCAGTGCTATGATGTGTCGCGTCAACTCGTACAACGAGGAGAAGCTTGATTTTACTACACGCCTTCTCCCTCGCCCATGCGCGTGGTTGCTCGCAAACGAGGACAGGCTTTTGCTTAGTAGTACTTCTACAACAAGATATCCGTCCCGCTCGCGGTGGACGGACATGCAGCAGTGGATTCAACACTGTAGAAGAAGTAGTAGTAACATCATTGTTCGTCTTCTCGAAGAGGGGAAGAGCCAAGCGCAAACCGAACGTTGCAGTTGCGAACATTGGAGCGCGCATATAGCCAGGCTCTTGCATGAGACAAAATTGCTATGTGAGCCCACTATTGTACTAGTATGTACAACTACTTGCTAGTATAGCCCTATAAACCAGAAAGGAGTATTTGCCCTTCTAGAGATTTCAACAAGTGACTAGACTACACCGAGACGGAGTACATATGGGGCAAAATGAGTGAATCTGCACCGTAAATAAATACGTACTAGTTCTATCATTTTCCTCTCCGAGGTGCACAATATTGAGTATACTGACTAGTCTCTTTTTGACACGCATTTACGGTTTTTTTGACATAGTACAGACGCAAGCGCTCATATACACGCGCATACACTCACCCCTATGAACGCACACACGCACGGCACTATCATCTTGAAATTTACGAAGTCACCATAGGCACCTCATCGTCGACGGGTCCATAGGTGCTTGAATGCCAAGGAGGAAGAGGGTAGCGGTTCCTGAGACGTTGAACGGTCAATGATGCATCCTCAATTACATGCAGAGGGAATTAATTGGAGAAGTAGAATAGAGCCAACACGATGTGAATGCAACAGAGTTTGGACTCTCATATAATAAAGGCGCCCCACCACTCCAATCCATCTACTCCCAAGTCTCTGCACAACACTGCTCACTCCAATCCAAGACCAAGTGACCAGAAGCCACAAGCACCTATGGAGGCGATGGACACGAGCGGCAGTCGGCTGTGCCAAATCATCCAAGGCGCCAGCCTGTGGCCCCGCACCGTGCAGCGTTTCCAGACGGTGCTGGCGACCGCAGTCATCGTAGCCCTCGCCGATACCGACTTCGCCTCTCGCATGGACGACATGATGGTCAACTCCATCCGCAAGTTCACCGCCGCAAGAAGCACGCGGACGACCTTGTCGTACTGCTCCAGCCCGCGCGCCCAGGCTCCTCATTGCCTGCCACCCTCATCGGCCTACATGGTGACGAACTCTTTCAAGCCCTGGTGGCCTTGCAGGTCCCGGAGGTCGCGATGAAGAATGTGCACCTCGAGGCCTCGCTCGCCGCGCAGCGCCTCGCCATGCAAGAAACCGTCGACCTGCACATCCACGTCTACGAGGAAATCGTCTACATAGGCCACTACAAGGAAAGCAAGGACAGAAAGACGTTGGCCTTCTTCCAGCGGCTGGAATCTTTGGACGCCATTGTTCAGAAGCACGTCGACCTGGCCACGAAAGTCGGTGCTACTTAGGCGCCATTCTGTGGGCCGACGCCCTGAGTCGAGGAGGTGGACGTCGTCGATGGATGCATCTCTTCTTTTTGCCTCCTGTAACCAGCACTGCATCGCCTCGTGGCCTTAATGTTTTATTAGTATAGTACTCCCTCCGTTCCCAAATATAAGTCTTTCTAAAGATTCCAGCAAGTGACTACTACATACGGAGCAAAATGAGTGAATATACACTCTAAACTATGTCTACATACATCTGTATGATGTATTCCATTTGAACTAGTATCTAAAAGGCTTATATTTATGAACGGAGGGAGTATATGGCATTTTTTATTCTAGTCGTAACCTTTTCACTGTGAGGTGGGGCCACAGTTGAGCAAACCCACCCCACCCACCGGGCGTCGACCGAGTTTAGAATTAGAAGAGAGAAACGAGGGAGGAGAGCTAGTTGTAGCACGGACGCTGTTGTCAGATGGGACTCGTGTTTATAGAATAGGAGTACTGAGCACTTGTGCCTCTCTTTTTTTAGTGGAAAATTAGTTGTATGTCTAGTACCACTAGTTGGGTGCGTGCGACCTATAGCTGTCATCACTTTAGGTCTCCTTTTCGAACCGCGGCTACGCTTCACAGTACATATTTTTTCACGCATTTATCCTCCTATATGTACTCCTAGGCTATTTCCACGTGCTCCCATTCGCCGACATGTGGGACATAGAGCATCTGGGTCGTAGTGCATGCACGACTCGGAGCATATGCCGGGGTACTTTATATTTAGACCTCACAAATTACATGCAAACCCCCCACAGAAGAATAAATAAATGAATGAATTGCTACATGAAACTGGATTATTTTCGTGGAAACCGGAGCACGTTCCTTAAATTTTGGACATAACACGTTTATAAAAAATGACCGGACCTAAACCATTCTAAGGGCCTCTTTGATTTTTCCTGCAAAAAAAGGGCCTCTTTGATTCACAGGATACTGGAAACACAGGAATGGGGAAAGTATGATGGCGATGAACCGAGACGAGGAGAACTCTAACTCAGTTAGAGGTTAGAGTTAGATTCTAACCCTGAACTAACTCTAAACCAAAGAGGTGTATGGATGGCAGGGTTAGATTGACAATAAATGCTCTATCTCAATCATTTGACTACTTTGGACCCTATTTTTAGTCAGACTAAAATAAGTCCCTTGGATCCAAGCACCCTCTTGGTGTGGCCGGCTCTTCTGTGGCCTCCTCCCGCTCACAATTGACATATACGAACCATCTATACAAATCAAGCATGCAAAACATGATAATTTTTTACTTTGTCCATACAAATGAGACATACCACTTAAACATACAAGTCCTCAATCAAGCTTCACAAAATAAAAAAAACACTTCATGAAACAAAGAATGAGCTAACTCATTACAGAAGTCATTCACAATAGGGAGGGAGCCCGGAGCCCCTCACGCACCGAGGGAGGAGCTCGCCATCATCGCTTTGGAGGAAGGCTCTGTAGAGCCCAAGCCCCGGGAACCCCTCCGACGCCGGCCCTTGCGAGTTGAGGTCGACACCGGCATGGGTAGCAGGGCCGCTTGCCGCCGACTGGGAACTTAATCTTTGGGCCTCTAGAAATAATGCAAGCCTATAACTAAAATACCTAGAAAGGTGAACTGAATCTTTGGGCCTCTAGAAATAATGAAAGCCTGGAACTGAAATACCTAGAAAGGTGAACTGAATCTTTGGGCCTCTAGAAATAATGCAAGCCTGAAACTAAAATACCTAGAAAGGTGAACTGAATCTTTGGGCCTCTAGAAATAATGCAAGCCTGAAACTGAAATACCTAGAAAGGTGAAATGAATCTTTGGGCCTCTAGAAATAATACAAGCCTGAAACTAAAATACCTAGAAAGGTGAACTGAATCTTTGGGCCTCTAGAAATAATGCAAGCCTGAAACTGAAATACCTAGAAAGGTGAACTGAATCTTTGGGCCTCCACAAATAATGCAAGCCTGAAATTGAAATACCTAGAAAGTTGGCCTGAATCTTTGGGCCTCTAGAAAGATTTATTACCTCCTCAAGAAGCATCAAACAATTCCATGCGTGCACCACAAATCTATAGCAAGTTTGATCAGGATCTACTTTTCCAAATCAGAATTAGCGCTAGAGCAAGCAAGATCAATGATATGGCCATGAGACAGAGAAGGAACGAACAAACTCACCCCTCTCGCGACCTCCCTGGTAGATGTGTTGCCGCCGCGCACGACAGAGGAAGAAAAACGACTGGTGAAGGGGGAGCGGGGCGACCTTCGCAGGCCGGAGGGAGAGGGCGGACGGAGTAGGGCGGCGGAGGCCGGAAGGAGAGGGCGGCCGGACGAGAGAGAGGGCGAGCGGCGCTTGGGCGGGCGGCCCTATGGGGAACAGAGATGAGTCGTGCTAGACGGGGGGAGCAATCTGGTGCAGGCAGGTGAGATTTTTTTAGTTCTCTTTTAGTGGGCCCGAGGATAACTAACCCAATTAGAACCTCTCCACTGGGCTAGTTTTTTTAGCTGGGTTAGAGCAAACTAGCTCAAACTAACCCCTCTTGTTTTGATAATTTGAGGCTATTTCAACCCAAACTAGCTCTAACTCAGGGATCCAAACAAAGAGGAGTGTTACTGTACATGCTACAGTGTGGACCGTAGCACATTGTTTTTATGGCCATATCACCACATTGTTTTCTACTGCTGGTTCACTGGGCTACCATGGTTCGCACTGCTGGTTCACTGGGCTGCCGTGGTTCACACTCCTCCGACCTGAGTACTACCTCCGTCCTGGTTTATTGGTCCTCATTGTATTCCGTGTCAAATTTTGACTATAAATTTAACTTATAAAATGTTAATGCATGTCAATAAAAAATGCATCGTTAGATTCGTATTTGAATGTAGTTTTCAATGATATAATTTTTTATAACATGCATGAACATTTTTTAGTTAAATGTGTAGTCAAAATTTAGCACGGAATATAATGAGGACCAATAAACCAGGACGGAGGTAGTAGTAAGTAGGAGTAGTATAGTACTAGTATATACTGCATCATTCTTTGCTCCTTCTTACTAGTCCGACATGTGGGAGAGCCAGCATCCGGGTCGACGTGTCATGCACCAGATTAGAGCACGGAACGGAAGGGGGGCATCACCCCGGTCGAAGTGCCAGTAATTCATGACTATAGTGAGTGGTCATATCACAAGTCTTTCCAGCAGTAACGCGCCGTCAAATTGTAGAGCCCCACTCGCTCACCCTCCTCGCCTCTTTGTCAAACTGCCTACCCGAAAACTGCCACGCGTACTACCCGGGAAAAGCCCCGCCCACAACTTTTAACTACGCGAAAATAGTTCGAGCTTGTTCATTCTATATAAATACAGTACTTACTGTATGTTTATTCACCCGTGGGGTTGTTCAATGAATGGAGGGGCGGGGAGCACAAGTGAACAATACTACTGTAGTAATAAGTAGGAGTCGTAGAGTAGTCACCTTAAATAGAGAGTTTCTTTTCTTTAATGCCACATACACAAATTGAAACGCTTGTTGTGGAGAGAAAAAAGATAATCACTCCACTATATATGGACGCAGGGGCCTGAGCACTTGCTTTACTAGGGTTGCTCTCTTCATTCTCTCATCCTCTCCAGATATAAACAAGACAACGGTAGCGACATTTTCTCTCTGCTCACCGCTGGTCATAGATCCGGCCAGATCCCTTTGGCCGGTGTGTGTAGAGGACTAAAAGGTGCATCGTTCACACGGTCATCGCCGCCGAGGGAGGAAACCCACAGCTGCCGGAGAGGCCCGATCCTCTGCCCGTGTCGTTCTCTCCGACACAGCACCGGCTCGGGAGGTCCTCCGACCCTTCTTCCTCCCTACCGTATTGTCCGCAGATCCGACCTGCCGCCGCCGACATCCCGGCGACCCTCAGGTATAAGTTCTTCGAAAGCGGCCTTGCTCTACTGCCCCAGCTCCCCACGTGTCTGCATGTGCATATTTTTCTACTCCCATCAGCTCTTCCAAAGCCACCTAAATTTTTAGTATTATTAGAGGTAAAGCTACTTCATGCATTCGAATCTAGGGCTTTGTTCAAACAACGAAGAAAGGGGAAAGTTGTAGCATGAATCTAGGACTTGATTCAAAGAGGAAATAATATGGTGAAAGTAGTAGAGACCAGATACCCAACCGGTCTCTTGGTTGAAAAGGGAAATAATGGGAAAACGCAGTACAAACTGGATAAGGAACATATCTATTATTGGTTGAAAAAAGGATAGAAAGTGGCGGCTGGTGGACAAGTCAACAGAGTATGTCCACGATTAGATTTGCTACCATCACATAGTAAAAGGTCTCCAGGATTAGATTTGCTGCCCTCACATAGTAAAAGGTCTCAGGATTAGATTTGCTGCCCTCACATAGTAAAAGGTCTCAGGATTAGATTTGCTACCCTCACATAGTAAAAGGTCTCCAGGATTAGATTTGCTGCCCTCACATAGTAAAAGGTCTCCAGGATTAGATTTGCTGCCCTCACATAGTAAAAGGTCTCCAGGATTATATTTGCTGCCCTCACATAGTACAAGGTCTCCAGGATTAGGTTTGCTGCCCTCACATAGCGTGAACAAGCTCGGCATCACCACTTTATGCCTCCTTGTAGGTACATTGTGCTGATGCGTCCACTGTCGCATGTCCTTATACCAACCTTTTGCTGTTGTTAATGTAAGGGCGCATGTAAAATGAAGCGATCACACTGTTACCTTAGGGACATGTCTAACCAGTGTTATTGTTAATCTAATGCCTCCAGTGATAAGATGCAATTAAACTGTGTTACAAATTGCACTCCTGTTGTTTTCCCCAGTATGATAAGTAAGTTGCTCCTTTACTCTGTTGAGTGTCCTGGTGTCCAAACGGTCCCATGCCCTTAAACCAACTCTTTAGCTGTTGTTGATTTATTGTGTCTGGTAAACAAGCAATGCCACCATTAAAGTAATCCCATATTTGAGGAATCTCATTGTTGATCGTAATGCTTATGGTAACATGAAGCATTGCTGACGTTTTAAAATTTCTACTATCCTTGCGTGATTTCCATGAACATAATTAAGATGCTTCTTTTCATTTTGTATATGTTTCGTATATTGTTATTGACCAGCAATTGTTTATTTTCTATCATTTTGTGCAGATAGGGATATCCATTTCACCTTGTTGCTATTGTGACCTTTTGGTGAACTGCACAAAACACTTTTTTTTGGAATGAGTGTCTTGTGCAGTTCAACTAAAATGTCACGTGGGCAACATCTCTCAATTTTGGTGGAACTGCACAAAATGGTGATTGGAGTTTCCAAAATCTCCGTCAAGTTCTACTGGTAATCCCGTGCAACATTTTATTAGCCTTTGCAAGATGGAGCCGTCACTGTCACCACAATGGCACTTTATTTTAGTGTGACTGCACAAAAGGATAAGAAAATTATAGTTGCACCTTACATGAGCCGGACAGCCAACCTTAATGTTCCTCAATTTTAGTGCAACTACTAAAGAAGAACCTGCCACCTCACAAGAGCAAGTACTTCTTGCTAGCTGAATGATGCAATCTTTGCTTCATTTCAGGTGAACTGCAGAAAAAGGCGCATGAATTGAATCATGGAACTCCAAGCAGACCTCATCCAAGTAGAGCTGGAGGTTGAGTTCAAGGAGGCCGCTATTAAAGCGAAATCATGCTCTCCTGTCTCCTTGTTTGTGTTGTGCAAACATGTTGTGCAAACAGGAATACTCAACTACATATGTTGTGACAGTCAAGAGCATTCGCCAAGTTCTTCAATTGTACGACATGGCTAGCCAAGATGGATTTAATCCCGATATTCACTTTATTAAAAGGCTCTAATGGGTTGGTTCTGAATCTTGCAGGCCGGGAATCAGTGAGATGTGTAGGCATCTTTGTTGTACTTATTATTTCAATCTTATTTGTTGGTTCTGAATCTTGCAAGCTGGGAATCAATGAGATGTGTAGGCATCTTTGTTGTACTTTTTATTTGGATCTTATTTGTTGGTTATGAATCTTGCAAGCTGGGAATCAATGAGATGTGTAGGCATCTTTGTTGTACTTATTATTTGGATCTTATTTGTTGGTTCTGAATCTTGCAAGCTGGGAAACACGGCATGATGATGCAGAGGAAAACAACCATAACAAACAGTTCAAACTTGGTAGTATTATCTTTGTGAAAGTGCGACAAATGTGCTGATCGTGTGCGTCCTGAGAATAATAATTCTAATTGTTGTGCATGTTGATCCTGTGGCACTGATAGAACGAGCGAATGCATTGCTTGTTTTAAGTATAAATTTCTATTAAAGCTAATTAAATTTAAGTAAAGTGACCACTAACTCCTGTTATTACAGTACCAATACAGACCCGCTCGTGAACCGACGTGTGGCCGGAGTAGGTTTCTTCATGGAGGCGTTTGAATGCGCCGAGGGTGCATCTTCTGCCGGGCGTGCAGAGGACGAGGGAGGGGTAGTAACTATTCTCTCCTGTACACACTCAGCTTACTGTTGAATCCAGTTCCCCTAGAGCTGAAAAATGAACTGCTGCTGCCGCCTACACACTCGTTCACTCGAAGAGACTCCAATGGCGATCCGAGGGGTGAGCCTGCTGGATATGGACTTCAGCAAGGAGTTTCCCTTTGAGTTCGCCATTCAGTCCTATGGCTGGACCAAGTTGAATGTGATGTACACCAACGATACGGACTCGGTGAAGCTCTGCCTTGCCTCAGTCCTATGGCTGCACCAAGTTTTGGAGCATTCGCCCGTTTCATCGGCAGCGCCGACTGCACCTTCGCTACAGTGGAGAGAAGGAAGAACGCGACGATTCGGCCATCTGGTGCAACAAGCTTGTCGACATCCAGAAGCAATAGAAGATCAACAGCAACAGGCAGGAGAAGGACTCCGTGGTTGACCTCGCTAAGACCATCATCGACCCCTGATACGCCAACATGAAAGAAGACGACCTGAACACGTGGGAGGTACCTCCGAATCTAGCCTACATAACCTATGCGGCCAAGGATGCATACGCATGCTACGACATGTACAGGCAGATCTTGGACATGAGGGCGTGTCTGCTTCCCATAACCGACAAGTACACGGACAACCGCAGCGTCATGATCAAGTGTGCCAGGAAGGTCTAGATGTTGTACTTTATCTGTTTATAAGCACCTTTATCATCTGAGTGTTTCATGCATTAGCCTATGTGTCATAATTATCTATTTTTTCCGAAATATTTCTTTTAAGAACCCATTAACCTGATTGCTTTTTTAGTGGCTATTTGCTTATGTATGTAAACTAGTTCACTTGTTCGTAAAAAAACTAGTTCACTCGGCTGCCGTGCTTTGAATCTCCTTCCTCCCAACATATTCCTCTCCTCAGGTGGACCCAGCAGGTCTCTGAATTTTCTCCCACTTTCTTTTTCAATGTAAACTGAGTTTTCTCCCAGTACTTTCCCCTAGAACCAACTCAATTGTCCTACGTCTAGCCTAAAAAATAATAATACCCCACGTACTATTAACTCATCAAATTAAAATGATATTTTATTCCGTAAGTTGAAAGTTCTTACATAATAATAATAATAATAATTGTTTATATATAACTTGCCAAGTTAACTCCTAGTGATTGCGTACATAAGCTTGCAAAGATTTTACTGACGCGCAATCATGTGTTTATGTTTTTATAACATTTCTCCATCTAGCCCAACATGATATTTTCACCCAGCCCAGCAAGTCCGCGGATTTCGACATAGATGCTACATCATTGTTTCACCCAGCCCACCAAATGGACTAAAAAAACAAATGGACTGGCTGACATGTGGGCCAGTAGGTCGAAGCCTAAGAAGGCGTTGGATTTACATCCAACAGCCGGGATTCTTCTTCAATCTCTCGTCTTCTTCCCCCAGCGCTGTCGGAACTGCCTGCTCCAGCCTTTGGCGTTCAGCGGCGTTGTTTTGCGCTCCTCAGCAAAACGCTACCCCGCCGACGGCCAGGCCATCCCTCCACTCCGCACCTCCTGTTATTCTCTGCCGAGTGTAGGCCCACCCCACACCCGAACCAGTCAAGTTTCCCACTCCTCTTTGTCTGCGACTCCACTGCCGCGTCTTCCCCATCTCCCGGTCATTCCAGTCTGGGGCCTCGCCGTCGTCCACCGCCTTGGTGCGCTCAGCGCGGCGTGGTCAACATACGAGAGTCATCGGAAGAGGACTGTACATGGAGAGCCTGACGGTTGGGACCCACGAGGTCCATGGTCGCACGCAAGGAAAGTTCCTCCTTATTACGCACTATACATGCACTGTACGTGGGAAGGGCTTCTGTGTTTCGCGAAAAAAACATTCCCCCCGCTGACAGTTCGGACCCACCAGCTATATCTTCGCACGCAAAGAAGTGCCTCCTTATTACGCACCAAAAAATGAATACCCCCTGCTAGCTGGGACCCACCATAGTGGGTGGCTAACTTGTGGGCCTACTAAGTTGACGAGGACGGAGGGCTTTGTGAACTTAGTCAATATGAATGATTCTAGCTCCAGTGACCGTACGATGTCCATCCAACGGCCATAGTGCTTCTTCAACCTCTGGTCTTCTTGCTCCAGCCTCCCAAAGCAGCGTCGGTCATGCCGCGTGCTCCTGCCTCTTGTGGCCGGCTGTGATGCTGCGGAGGCCTCATCGCCCCCTACTACTCCCACCGCTGGCCCAGGGTATCCCTCTACTCACCCACACACCCTGTTATTCTGCGGCGACGGCACCTCACGCCGCAGCCGAACTAGTGAACCCTCGTACTCCTCTCCGCTTGGGCATCCACTGTCGCGTCTTCCCCGACTCCGCGTCGTCCCCTTCCTAGGCCTAGCCGTCGTCCACCCCCTTGGTGCTCTCGGCGCGGCGTGGTCAATGTGGTCAATGACCGACATCCATCGGAAGAGTACTGTACGTGGAGAGGCTGACAGCTGGGTCCATGGCCACAGCCCAGTTTTTTTGTGATTTGCCAAGTAAGTCACTTTGTCAGGCCTGTTGGGCTGCAAATCTTTCAAGACGAGGAGAGCTTCATTTGGCTGGCCGAGAAAATGGCCTATCTGTAATGAGAAATGGGCTATACATTTTTAAAACACATCAAACTGGCAATTAGTTTCAAAGATCTTTTTTTCATATCGAGATTTTAAATTACATTAATTTTTATGCATGGAGAATTTGTTGGATTTTATATTGATATACATTTATTTTTAAAATCAGTTTGAATGTGATTCGAAATTTCGGGATTAAAAACAGTTCGGACCGCATCGAAATATGCAAAAATTCATATAATTTTTTAACCGTGGCCACAATATGGGCTGTAATGCTAACAAAAAGAATATGGGCTCCAAAAAACCTTAAGAATTAGCAAATGGGCTGTAAATTATTAGAAATAATGGCAGATGGGTTGCATGCTGTTTTCCACAGATTTGAGGCTTTCCTAAAAAAAAGGTTGACGTGTAAGCAGTGATTGTTGGATGTCCATCCAACGGCCGTCGTGCTTCTTCAATCTCTGCTCTTCCTGCTCCAGCCGCTCAAACAAGCGCCGGCGGGACTGCCTGCTCCCTCCTCCCCGCGGCCGGCTGTGCTGCCGCGCAGGCCTCACCGCCCCACCGTACTCCCATCGCTGGCCTAGCCATCCCTCTACTAACTCACACCTGCTGTTATTCTCCGGCGACGGCAGACGAACCAGTAAACCCTCGTATAGTTGTACTCCCTTCCGCGTGGGAAACAACTGTTGAGTCTTCCCTGCCTCCGTGTCGTTCCCTTCCTAGGCCTCGCAGCCGTCCACCGCCCTGGTGCTCTCGGCGTGGCCTGGTCAACGTGGTCAACGACCGACATGCATCTGAAGTGGAATGTACGTGGAGAGGCCGACAGCTGGGTCCACGGCCACAAGCAAGGAAATGCCTCCTTATTACGCGCAAAATAATGATTCCTCCAGCTGACATCAGGGACCCACCGAAAGGGCCTCTGTATTTCATGAAAAAAACGTTACCGCCACTGACAGCTCGGACCCATCAACTATATCTTCGCATACAAGGAAGTGCCTCCTTATTACGCACAAAAAATGAATACTCTCCCTGTTAGCTGGGACCCAGTATAGTGGCAGGCTAACTTGTGGGCCTACTAAGTTGACGGGGACGGAGGGCTTTGTCAACTTAGTCAATATGCACGATTCTAGCTCAAGTGACCGTACGATTTCCATCCAACGGCCATAGTGCTTCTTCAACCTCTGGTCTTCTTGCTCCAGCCGCCCAAACCAGCGTCGGTCGTGCCTCGTGCTCCTGCCTCTCGTGGCCGACTGCGATGCGGCGGAGGCCTCACTGCCCCCTACTACCCCCACCGCTGGCCAAGCCATCCCTCTACTCACCCACACCCCCTGTTATTCTGCGGCAACGGCAGCCTCACACCGCAGCGAACCAGTGAACCCTCGTACTCCTCTACGCATGGGCATCCACTGTCACGTCTTCCTCGGCTCCGCGTCGTCCCCTTCCTATGCCTCGCCGGCGTCCACCGCCCTGGTGCTCTCGGTGCGGCGTGGTCAACGTGGTCAAGGAACAGCTTCCATCAGACGTTGACTGTACGTGGAGAGGCTGACAGCTGGGTCCACAGTCGCAGCAAGGAAGTGCCTCCTTATTACACGCAAAATAATTATTCCTCCACCTGACAGCGGGGACCTACCGGACGGGCCACCATATTTCATGAAAAAAAGTTTTCCCCCTGACTGCTGGGACCCACCAGCTACACCTTCGCACGCAAGGAAGTGCGTCCGGGCATAAAAACGATTCGCCCCCCTGACTGCTGGGACCCACCAGCTACATCTTCGCAAGCAAGGAAGTGCGTCCGGGCAAAAAAAACGATTCACCCCCCCCCCCCCCCCCGACTACTGGGACCCACCAGTTACATCTTCGCACGCAAGGAAGTGCGTCCGGGCAAAAAAAAACGATTCGCCCCCTGACTGCTAGGACCCACCAGCTACATCTTCGCAGGCAAGGAAGTGCCTGACAGTCGGGACCCACCTAGTCGAAGCGTACGTAGCATTGTCATTCTGGTCGCGAACATGTACGTACATACTGGTCGGTGTAGAGGCGCGCACGTAGCATGTACACGTACGTACAGCGGCGAGGGTGCAAGAAAGAAAATACAGCCACGTACGTACATACGGGCAGGGTCTCGAACGCCTACTCGCGCATACGTACATGGCTGGGTTGGAACGGAGAAACAGCGTCGTTGTCATGTTCATGGGGAGCCAACCGGCTGGGTCGGAACGGAATGTGTGGTCGTGTTCATCGGGAGGGCTTGGACGGAACAGGCGATGGAAACGAGGCCTGGCGTACCGCAGAACGGAGGAAACGGCCTTGTGTTCGACCGGCCACGTTCGGAACGGGGTCCTGTTGATCGGGAGGGGTGTGGTGTACCGCAAAACGGACGAAACGGACCTCCTATGGTCGAAACAGGGGTCCTGTTGATCGGGAGGGTGTGGCGTACCGCAAAACGGACGAAACGGACCTCCTACGGTCGAAACGGGGGTCCTGTTGATCGGGAGGGGTGTGGTGTACCGCAAAACGGAGGAAACAGACCTCCTACGGTTGAAACGGGGGTCCTGTTCATCGGGAGGGGTGTGGCGTATCGCAAAACGAGACTCCACGGGATACTGTTCATCTCCACCGTCGACCTCCTCCAGCCTCCACGGGCTACCGTCGACCTCCTCCAGCCTCCACGGGGTCCTGTTCATCCAGCCTCCACCGCGTGCTACTCCACCGGCTACTGTTCAACCACCCCTCCACGGGCACCCCTCCACCGTCTACTGTTCATCCAGCCCTCCACACTACGGGGTCCTGTTCAACCACCCCTCCACGGCCACCCCTCCACTACTGTTCATCCAGCCTCCACACCACGGGGTCCTGTTCATCCAACCCCCCCCCCCCCCCGCAACGCTCACTGTTCATCCAATCGATCAGCTTCAGTTAGCAGCAATAGCGAAGGAATCGCTCCATCGGGTTCAGTTAACAGCCATCGATCGACCGCTCGGGTTCAGTAACGCGTAGCCTACAGTGCAATCGCCCGGGTTCAGTTAGAGCCCAACGCCTCGCTCGGGTTCAGTTAGAGCCAATGCCTCGCACACACGCGCGTACGTGTATGAGAGAAACGCGCATCACTCGGCCCCCGACCTCCCACCGTAACCGGCAACTCCCCGAAATTTTCCTCCCCCTCGCTTCTACCACAGTTTTTTCCGTCATGGTCGGCCCAAAGAATGTCATGCAGCTGCGTCTCCGGCCCGCCCAGGGCGAAAAGCCCATTTTCTATCATGATTTTTTGTCATAGAAGTAGGAGCCCACCACATCTATGATGATACCGGGTTTTGTCACAGTTATCGTCATAGAAGTGTCATATGTATGACAGAAAAAAAATTCGTTCGGCCCGAAATGTCACGAATGTGTCTTTTTTTTTGTAGTGTATGCAAACCCAATGCTCTCCACAAAAATTGACATGCTTATAGGAGACATTTTCATCATAACTAGTGCAATCATCAATAGTACTATGGATATTCAAAGAGTTCATACTAACAACATTGCAATCATGCTCATCATTCAACGATTTAGACCAAGCATTTTAATGCATTCTTCTTCTAGTACTTGAGCACAATCTTCCTTTCCTTCATACTCATGAAAGATATTAAAAAGACAAAGCGTATGAGACAAACTCAATTCCATTTTTTTTGTGGTTTTCTTTTATAGACTAAACTAGTGATAAAACAAGAAACAAAAAGATTCGATTGCAAGATCTAAAGATATACCTTCAAGCACTCACTTTGCCGGCAACGGCGCCAGAAAAGAGCTTGATGTCTACTACACAACCTTCTTCTTGTAGACGTTGTTGGGCCTGCAAGTGCACAAGTGTGTAGGACAGTAGCAAATTTCCCTCAAGTGGATGACCTAAGGTTTATCAATCCGTGGGAGGCGTAGGATGAAGATGGTCTCTCTCAAAC
This sequence comes from Triticum timopheevii, assembly GCA_963921465.1. Classification (NCBI taxonomy): domain Eukaryota; kingdom Viridiplantae; phylum Streptophyta; class Magnoliopsida; order Poales; family Poaceae; genus Triticum; species Triticum timopheevii. The sequence continues at coordinate 357,434,038 of OY997264.1, forward strand.
AACCCTGCAACCAAATAACAAAGAGTCTCTTGTGTCCCCAACACACCCAATACAATGGTAAATTGTATAGATACACTAGTTTGGTGAAGAGATAGTGATACAAGTGCAATATGGATAGTAGATATAGGTTTTGTAATCTGAAAATATAAAAACAGCAAGGTAACTAATGATAAAAGTGAGCGTAAACGGTATTGCAATGATAGGAAACAAGGCATAGGGTTCATACTTTCACTAGTGCAAGTTCTCTCAACAATAATAACATAGATAGATCATATAACAATCCATCAATATGAAACAAAGAGTCACTCCAAAGCCACTAATAGCGGAGAACAAACGTAGAGATTATGGTAGGGTACGAAACCACCTCAAAGTTATCCTTTTTGATCTATCTATTCAAGAGTTCGTAGTAAAATAACATAGAGCTATTCTTTCCGCTCGATCTATCATAGAGTTCATACTAGAATAACACCTTAAGACACAAATCAACCAAAACCCTAATGTCACCTAGATACTCCATTGTCACCTCAAGTATCCGTGGGCATGATTATATGATGTGCATCACACAATCTCAGATTCATCCAACACAAAGTACTTCAAAGAGTGCCCCAAAGTTTCTACCAGAGAGTCAAGAAAACGTGTGCCAACCCCTATGCATAGGTTCATGGGCGGAACCCGCAAGTTGGTCACCAAAACATACATCAAGTGGCACGTGATACCCCATTGTCACCACAGATAAACACGGCAAGACATACATCAAGTGTTCTCAAATTAAAGACTCAATCCGATAAGATAACTTCAAGAGGAAACTCAATTCATCACAAGAGAGTAGAGGGGGAGAAACATCATAAGATCCAACTATAATAGCAAAGTTCGCGATACATCAAGATCGTGCCACAGAGAGAACACAAGAGAGAGAGAGAGAGAGAGAGATCAAACACATAGCTACTGGTACATACCCTCAGCCCCGAGGGTGAACTACTCCCTCCTCGTCATGGATAGCGCCGGGATGATGAAGATGGCCACCGGTGATGGGTTCCCCCTCCGACAGGGTGCCGGAACGGGCTCCCGAGAGGTTTTTGGTGGCTACAGAGGCTTGCGGCGGCGGAACTCCCGATCTATCTTGATATTCGATGTTTTTAGGGTACGTTGGCTTATATAGGTGAAAGAAGTCAGTCGGGGGAGCCTCGAGGGGCCCACGAGAGGGTAGGGTATGCCCAGGGGGTGGGCGCGCCCCCTATCTCGTGGCCTCCTCGATGATCTTTTGACGTGAACTCCAAGTCTCCCGGATCATATTCTTCCTAAAAATCATGCTCCCGAAGGTTTCATTCCGCTCCATCCATCCATTTAAAGTTGCTAGTACGACGCAGTAGCTTGTATAATGGCAATTCTCTTTCTCCTAATTTGGAGATAAATCGGCTTAAAGCCGCAACGCACCCAGCTAGTTTCTGGACCTGCTTTAGGTCTGTTGGTATGGCTAATTGTGATAGAGCTCGGATCTTGGCTGGGTTTGCCTCGATTCCTTTATGGGAAACTATGAACCCCAGCAACTTTCCGGCCAGAACTCCGAAGACACATTTTTCCGGATTAAGTCGGATGTCGTATGTTCGGAGATTGTCAAAGGTGAGGCGAACGTCGTCAACCAGTGACTCGACGTGTTTTGTCTTGATGACCATGTCGTCCACATATGATTCGACTATTTTGCCTATTTGCTTTTCCAGGCATGTTTGAATCATGCGCTGGTAGGTAGCCCCGACATTTTTGAGTCCAAAGGGCATATTATTGAAGCAGAAGGGACCGTAAGGGGTGATGAATTCGGTTGCAGCCTGGTCCGTTTCCTTCATCTTAATCTGATGGTATCCAGAATAGGCATCAAGGAAACATAGAGAATCGTGTCATGCGGTTGCGTCAATGATTTGGTCGATGTGAGGCAATGGGAAGGGATCTTTAGGGAAAGCCTTGTTGAGGTCCTTGAAGTCGACACACACGCGCCATGATTTGTCCTTTTTGGGTACCATAACTAGGTTGGCTAACCAGTCTGGATGTTTGATTTCCCTAATGAACCCAGCCTCTAATAGCTTGGCTAGCTCTTCACCCATGGCCTGGCGCTTGTGTTCGGAGAATCGTCCTAGTGTCTGTTTTACGGGTTTAAATCCTTGATTATGTTGAGACTGTGTTCGGCCAGTCTTCGTGGGATGCCAGGAAAAAATATACCAATTCTCGCGCAGGAATGCACGTAGGGCGGTATCCACTACCGGATCCAGATGTGCTCCGATAAACGCTATTTTATTAGGGTCCGTCGGGTGCACTTGGAATTTTACTATTTCTTCGGCTGGCTTGAAAGAGGTGGACTTGGATCTCTTATCAAGGATCACGTTGTCCCTATCCATCGTAGCTCGTAAGGTGGTTAAATCTTCTGCCGTTAGGGCTTCAAATAGTGCCTTGAGGGCCAAGGATGCGATTTTGTTTTCGACACGAAGGGCTTTGTCCGGGTCGCTCGAGATTGTGATGATTCCATTAGAGTCGGGCATTTTGAGCTTCATGTACCCATAATGGGGTATAGCTTGAAAGCATCCCGGCCAAGGATAGCGTGATACCCACTGTTGAATGGGAAACACATGAAAAAGCAACTCTTCGGATCTATAGTTTCCAGGCGTGCCGAACACCACATCCAATTTGATTTTTCCCGAGCATTGTGCCTCTCGACTAGGTATGATACCTCGAAAGGTGGTGTTGCTTTGCTCGATGCATGACCTATCCATCTGCATCTTGTCAAGTGTGTCCTCATAGATGAGGTTAAGTCCACTACAACCATCCATGAGCACTTTAGTAAGCCGAAAACCATCAACGATGGCATTTAGTACTAAGGCGGCAGGTGCTCGGACTGACCGAGCCTTGGGTTCGTCTTCAGCCGTAAAGGTTATCGGTGTGTCGTTCCATGGTCTCAGTGTGGTAACTTGATGACTTCGACGAGGTAGCGGAGCGCCCGTTTGTGCCGGTTGTTAGAAGAGAAAGCCTCGAAGACTTTGAGGACGTTAAAGTTGTCCTTCTCCGGTAGGTATCCTTCTGGAGATGTGGTGATTATGGCCTCTCCCCTTTTTTCTACTTGTCGGAGTACCCATCATGCCCGGAGGCTATGGGTTGGGACCGTGTGCGGAGTGGTATGGATCGGGCAGGGTTTGTCCAGTAGTTCGTCAAGAACGGACCTATGTCCCACGAAGGGCTTGTTCTTCCTGCCCATAGCCCGATGGTCGGGTGACCCGCTGGGGTGTACTCTTTTAGCCTGGTACACACACTATTTCGTGGTGGCGGGCTCCAGTTGGGTTTTTTGGGCCCTTCATATGCTTTCCATTGCACAGTACTTTTGTACTACATGTGATAATTCCGTGAAACTCTGTATGTGGCGACGGTCAAGGGTATTCAATATCCCTTCGTCTGTGCAATTATGGTGGAAAACCGAAACTATGTCATCGTCCGAGCAGTCCTTGATCCTATTTTTAACAAGTAGGAATCTGGCCCAAAAGTGATGGACCGTTTCCTGGGGCTGTTGCCGCACATACATCAGGTCGTACATATCTGGAGGACCTAAGTTGCCTAGAGAATATAAATTGTGGTGGGTGGGTGGATTAAATTTTGGATCCTGTCCCATGCCTGTGCTTGGAGCCGGTATGGCTTCTGAAGTAACTAGTTCGGGTACGGTTAAGCGCAAAGGCTTCGGCGATCCTACACCTGAACCAGAATCCGGTGGGAGTAAAGTCCCATCCGAAGGGGAAGTATCTAGCTCAGGGGATTCGGGGACCCGAACATGCTTGGTCCTCAATATGGGGAGGGAAGTGTATGTGGCCGGTTCCTCGACGATCGCCACGAAGTGGGTGATTGGTGGGTGATTAATTTCCCTCTGGTCGGTCTTGAGCCTGATCCGATCATAGTTCATTGAGACCCCCAGGGCGGCGATGCGGTCTAGTAGTTCGTTTAAGGACTAAACTTCTATCGGGTCCAGTTTTTCAGAGTACTTAGGGCCAATGCAAGGATGGTGTCTGGTGGTCATGGGAGGAGTTGCAGGCTCGACAGCCGCGCAGGCCCTCATGGCGAAACCGCCAAAACGGAGGGTCTGCCCCGAAGCCAGGAGCCCTCCAGAAGTGATATCTTTGTTGATGACTAGGCGAGCCATAGATCGCTTTTTGCGGACAGCACAGTGGAGCTCTCAATGAAAGCACCAATGTCGGTGTCAAAACCGGCAGATCTCGGGTAGGGGGCCAAGTTGTGCGTCTAAGGATCAATGGTAACAGGAAGTTAGGGGACACAGTGTTTACCCAGGTTCGGGCCCTCTTAAGGGAGGTACCCTACACCTGCTTGATTATATTCAAAGAGTATGAAGATTACAAGAGTTGATCTACCTCGAGATTGTAATGGCTAGCCCTAGATGTCTAGCCTATGAGGGTTTCAATGATGATGTAAAAAGGTAGCCCCTACGGACTAACCCCTCCATTTTATATACACACCAGAGGGGCCTAGGGTTTTTACAAGGTCGGTTCATCAGGGAAGGAAACCTCCGAGCTCTATTCTTGCCGCCCACGTATTGAGAAGTCCCATCTGGACATGGTAGATAATCTTCAGCTTGGTCCTGTACGGCCCATGCAACCAGGCCCATACTCCTAGGCCGGACACCTGAGGACCCCCAAATCCAGGACTCCCTCACTCGCTGCTCCACGTACCTCGCCTAGCACGTCGGAGGCAGTTGCCGCACTAAGCCAGCGCGTGGTTCCGTAGTTGGTCACTCTATTATAGCTCGAGGAAGAGTGCCGACTTGCTCCACGCCGGCTTGTCAGTGAGCATGGCGGCATGGACATTGTCGCTGCCCTCAATGTCGTCGTGTCGTACAACGCCTTCAGTGCCTGCGACTGCGCCATCCGCCGTCGACGCGCGCGTAGCCGTGCCACGCAGGCAGAGAAAGAAGCCGCTGCGGATAACGATTTTAGTGGAACCTGCTGTCAGCTAACCTCACGGTGCTCCAGGTATTTCTACATTCGTAACTAGGTACTCCTTCCGTTTCTTTTTAGTTTGCATATAAGATTTGGTCAAAGTCAAACTTTATTAAGTTTGACTAGCTTTGTAGGAAATATATCAACATTCACACTATGGAATCAATACTATTAGATGTAGGATGAAATTAATTTTCATAACATATAACTTTAGTATTGTAGATGTCGATATTTTTTTCTACAAAGTTAGTCAAACTTTACAAAGCTTGAATTTGACCAAATCTTATGCAGACTAAAAAGAAACGGAGGGAGTTGAATGACTAACGCAAGATGAAATAAGCTTATTCGTACGCTGACTTATGTTTGCAGTGTGGAACGAGCCTGTCATGTGTGGAGGAGCAAACAAGCACTATAGTCGTGCCGTCAACGCAAGATAAAAGGGTTCGAGTCATTGATGGCCTAGCCGGCGAGTAGGGGTTGTGCAAACAACGGTGCATTATTTTGGTGGAACTGCACAAAAAAGATATTGGGGTTAGTCGGACAAATTTTCTACAGCCACACTGAAGGAATTGCACTCATCGATTGGATAGAATTTCCTCTGTGCCATCATAGGAGATCCCAAGGTGGAAATCAACTAACCACCTATAAAGATATGCATAGTCTTCCTCACACAGGTCAGTACCCCCTTCGTCCAGATGATTGTGTTTTGTCATGCTGAGCTATTGATATGTGCTACTGTTTTGCGACACCGTTTAAGTACAGCTCTTTCCTATCTTTTCACATTCAGGACAATGAAGATGATTTCAGTGGAACTGCCCAAAATGGCTTGATGTTGAGTGATCTCTATTGCCTCCTCTATTTGCTACAATGTGTCAGTGTAAATTGCAAGATGAGCCAACATGCTCAAAGTGCACACAACATTGAGCAGAAAGAAGCATGCCCAGGAAATTAATGCGTGTGTAGGGAGGCCCTTTGCTTAGAGAAGCATCAATCGTTTTTTCTTTATTTCAACACCTTCTCACAACTTTGTCTTGGTTATAGTCTTGTGAATCATTTAGATGCGTAAACATGCTGAACTTAAGTGCTTGTGAATGTTAGCTAGTATGCATACCGTATCTTGTGAAGCTTAGTTTGAATGTTAGGGTGTCAACCTTTACAATCTATGTATATTGTGGGCATGTTATTTGACCCCTCATTTTTGCCGCGCTACAACCAGTGTGAGTGTCTGCATGCAGTACACCATCTTCTAATTTGGTGGATGCCAAGCCATCCCAAAAAGGAGCAATAACTTTTTTAAGTTGAAAAATGTTACAGATGAGGAGCCATAATTAAGATAGAGTAATCTCTTTTTTTCTTTTGAATGCGCAATAACCTGGAGAGTGTCTCTAGTGGGCTGCCTCTAGTGTCAAGGGCCTCCAATACGAAACACGGGCAACCGACTAGGCGATATAAAAGCCGATCTATCTTAAAGCCCATTTTTTGCAAGGAAAAGCCCATATTTCTTAAAGATGGGGCGATCCCAAAAAAACCCTCCTTCCTCCTCGCTTCGACTTATACTGCAACTCGCTGGACTCTCCTGCTTCCATTGCCCCCCAATCCCCCATGCACCCTATCTTCCTCACTCATACAGAAAACCCCCGCTCACCTTCTTCCTCGCTCGTTTCAGGAAACACCTGCTCCTCTTCTTCCACTCCTACCGAAAACCCCAGCCCTACTTCTTCCCCACTCGCACTGCCACTAGGCTCGTCTCTCGCTACTCTGCTCAAACCTATGAGCTCGGCACGACGCCCACAAGGAAAATGGAGTCGGCTGGCACTAGCGCCAAGAAGATGAGGCTTCTGCCAGCGGCGACGCGGTTGTAGATTCCCCACCCGACAGCGCGGGGAGAAGCGGCGAGCCCCCCCTCCCCACCCGGATCTGAGGAACCCGTAGAATCTCCGGTTGACCGCATCAGCGATCTCCCGGACGACATCCTTGGGGAGATCATCTCGCTTCTCCCCACTGATAACCCACAAGTGTAGGGGATCGCAACAGCTTTCGAGGGTAAAGTATTCAACCCAAATTTATTGATTCGACACAAGGGGAGCCAAAGAATATTATTGAGTATTAGCAGTTGAGTTGTCAATTCAACCACACCTAGATAACTTAGTATCTGCAGCAAAGTATTTAGTAGCAAAGTAGTATGATAGTGATGGTAACAGTGTCAAAAGTAAAGATAATAGTTTTGTAGTAATTGTAACAGTAGCAACGAAAAGTAAATAAGCGAAGCACAATATGTGGAAAGCTCGTAGGCATTGGATCAGTGATGGATAATTATGTCGGATGCGATTCCTCATGTAATAGCTATAACATAGGGTGACACGGAACTAGCTCCAGTTCATCAATGTAATGTAGGCATGTATTCTGAATATACTCATACGTGCTTATGGAAAAGAACTTGCATGACATCTTTTGTCCTACCCTCCCGTGGCAGCGGGGTCCTAGCGGAAACTAAGGGATATTAAGGCCTCCTTTTAATAGAGAACCAGACCAAAGCATTAACACATAGTGAATACATGAACTCCTCAAACTACGGTCATCACCGAGAAGTATCCCGATTATTGTCACTTCGGGGTTGTCGGATCATAACACATAATAGGTGACTATAGACTTGCAAGATAGGATCAAGAACACACATATATTCATGAAAACATAATAGGTTCAAATTTGAAATCATGGCACTCGGGCTCTAGTGACAAGCATTAATCATAGCAAAGTCATAGCAACATCAATCTCAGAACATAGCGGATACTAGGGACCAAACCCTAACAAAACTAACTTGATTACATGGTAAATCTCATCCAACCCATCACCGTCCAGCAAGCCTACGATGGAATTACTCACGCACGGCGGTGAGCATCATGAAATTGGTGATAGAGGATGGTTGATGATGACGATGGGGATGAATCCCCCTCTCCGGAGCCCAGAACGGACTCCAGAGCAGCCCTCCCGAGAGAGATTAGAGCTTGGCGGTGGCTCCATATTGTAAAACGTGATGAAACTTTCACTTTGATTTTTTTCTCCGCGAAACGGAATATATGGAGTTGGAGTTGAGGTCGGTGGAGCATCAGGGGGCCCACGAGACAGGGGGCGCGCCCAGGGGGTGGGCGCGCCCCCACCCTCGTGGACAGGGTGTGGGCCCCCTGGTCTTGATTCTTTCGCCAGTATTTTTTATATTTTCCAAAACCTGGGCGCGCCCCCACCCTCGTGGACAGGGTGTGGGCCCCCTGGTCTTGATTCTTTCGCCAGTATTTTTTATATTTTCCAAAACTTGTCTCCGTGGATTTTTAGGTCATTCTGAGAACTTTTGTTTTCTACACATAAAACAACATCATGGCAGTTCTGCTGAAAACATCGTTAGTCCGGGTTAGTTTCATTCAAAGTTAGAGTCCAAAACAAGGGCAAAAGTGTTTGGAAAAGTAGATACGTTGGAGACGTATCAACTCCCCCAAGCTTAAACCTTTGATTGCCTCAAGCAATTCAGTTGATAAACTGAAAGTGATAAAAAACCTTTTACAAACTCTATTTGCTCTTGTTGTTGTAAACATGTAAAGCTAGCATTCAAGTTTCAACAAGTATCATGAACTAACCATACTCACAATAACACCTAGGTCTCATAACTACTCATATCAACGGCATAATCAGCTAGCGAGCCATAATAATAAAACTCGGATGAAAACACTTTCTCAAAACAATCATAATATGATATAACAAAATGGTATCTCGCTAGCCCTTTCTGAGACCGCAAAACATAAATGCAGAGCACCTTTAAAGATCAAGGACTGAATAAACATTGTAATTCATGGTAAAAGAGATCCAGTCAAGTCATACCCAATATAAACCAATAGTAATGAATGCAAATGACAGTGTGCTCTCCAGCGGGTGCTTTTTAATAAGAGGGATGATGACTCAACATAAAAGTAAATAGATAGGCCCTTCGCGGAGGAAAGCAGGGATTTGTAGAGGTGCCAGAGCTCGCTTTTAAAATAGAGATCGAATAACATTTTGAGCGGCATACTTTCATTGTCAACGCAACAACTATGAGATGGCTGTATCTTCCATACTACATGCATTATAGGAAGTTCCCAAACAGAATGGTAAAAGTTTATACTCCCCTACCACCAACAAGCATCAATCCATGGCTTGCTCGAAACAATGAGTGCCTCCAACTAACAACAGCCCTGGGGGAGTTTTGTTTAATTATATTGATTTGCTTTGATCTTTTTGGATCATGGGACTGGGCATCCCAGTTACCGGCCCTTTCTTGTGAATGAGGAGCGGAGTCCACTCCTCTTGAGAATAACCCACCTAGCATGGAAGATATAGGCAACCCAAGTTGAAACATGAGCTGCTCGAGCATACACAACATAATTTTATTTGAAGGTTTGGAGTTTGGCACATACAAATTTACTTGGAACGGCAGGTAAATACCGCATATAGGAAGGTTTGGTGGACTCATTGGAATAACTTTGGGGCTTAAGGAGTTTGGATGCACAAGCAGTATTCCCGCTTAGTACAGGTGAAGGCTAGCAGAAGACTGGGAAGCGGCCAACTAAGAGAGCGACAACAGTCATAAACATGCATTAAAATTAATTCACACCGAGTACAAGCATGAGTAAAATATAATCTACCATGAACATAAATATCGTGAAGGCTATGTTGATTTGTTTCAACTACATGCGTGACATGTGCCAAGTCGAGTCACTCAATTCATCCAAAGGAGGATACCATCCCATCATACCACATCACAATCATTTTAATAGCATGTTGGCACGCAAGGTAAACCATTATAACTCATAGCTAATCAAGCATGGCACAAGCAACTATAATCTCTAAATGTCATTGCAAATATGTTTACTTCATAATAAGCTGAATCAGGAATGATGAACTCATCATATTTACAAAAACAAGAGAGGTCGAGTTCATACCAGCTTTTCTCATCTCAATCAGTCCATCATATATCGTCATTATTGCCTTTCACTTGCACGACCGAACGATGTGTATAATAATAATAGTGCACGTGCATTGGACTAAGCTGGAATCTGCAAGCATTCAACTCAAGAGTGAAGACAAAGTAATATGGGCTCTAAGTTAAATAAACAATCATGCATATGAGAGCCACTAAACATTTTCAATATGCTCTTCTACTCTCGACCCCCAAGGAAAAGAAAAGAAAATAAAACTATTTACACGGGAAAGCTCCCAACAAGTAAGAAAAAGAACGAGAAATCTTTTTGGGTTTTCATTTTAATTTCTACTACAAGCATGGAAATTAGACTAACTAATTTTTTTGATGTTTCTTAAGGTTTATCAAACACACAAGAAGAAAACTAGAAAAAGAAATTTAAACTAGCATGGATAATAGAATGAAAGAGTATGAGCATCGATGACTAGAATAGTGTGTGAACCTGAATGTAAAGTCGGTGCGAAATACGTACTCCCCCAAGCTTAGGTTTTTGGCCTAAGTTGGTCTACTACCAAGGGTAGCCTGGCTGATATCCGTAGTTGTAACTGGGGTCATACTGAGATGCAGCAGCAAATGCCTCCTGAGCTGCGGCATGTTGGCGAGCCGCCTCCGCTCTCCCCTCGTGTTCAGCTGCTTCCTCCCTGGTAACAACATATCTTCCTTTTGTCTGGTAATCAAAAAGGAAAGGAGCAGGAAGAGTAACATGGACAGAGCTATGTCTATCAAAGATTAGTCGATACTGAAGGAATTGTTCATTCCTCTTAAGAAAATGATGTTTGACCATAGCATCATAATCTAAATAAGCAGGAGGCAACATCATATCACACTCTCATGGGGCTATACCAATATAATTGGCCACACGGGTTGCATAAATTCCTCCAAATAAATCTCCAGCCCTACCATTATTATGCAACCTACGTGCAACTATTGCCCCCAAGTTATAATCCTTATAACCTAACACGGCACTCTTGAGGACACAAAGATCAGGGACACACATATGACATGCTTCATCTTTACCGTTAATGCATCTACCAATGAAAAGAACAAAATAATGTATAGCAGGAAAATGAATGCTCCCTATGGTAGCTTGTGCTATGTCCCTAGATTCTCCCACAGTAATACTATCAAGAAAATCTCTAAATTTAGATTTGTGGGGATCATTAATATTACCCCACTGTGGAAGTTTGCAAGCGGTTGTAAAATCCTCTAAGTCCATGGTATAAGATGTATCATAGATATCAAATAGGACACTCGGAGAATTACGCGTACATTTATATTTAAACCTTCGCATAAATGAATCAGTCAATTGATAGTACTGAGGATACTTATCTTGTAAGAAGTCCTCCAGATCGGCATTACGCACATACGCGTCAAATTCCTCCTTAAAGCCTGCTTCGACCATAAAATCGTCGGATGGCCACTCACAAGCTCGTACTTTTGCGTCCCTCGGTAGTTCATCGTCTTGCTCACGTATAGCAATCCTGGGTCCTTTCTTTACTGAGGAACCACCTTGGCACATTCTCCTAGGCATATCTCTAAAAATTTCTGAAATTTTAGTAACTTCAAAATAAAAGTGGATAAAACTAAACAAGATTGGTAGAAACTACTCCTACAAGTGCCTAGAGCCTATATCATGCATTAGAATTACTTGGGACCTCATAAATTTAACATGCAAGCTCAAGAACATGGTCACCTATGCAGTGAAAATTTGCAATGAATAAAGCACTAGAACAAAAACTAATTGGACCAATGGAGGAGTCACATACCAAGCAACAATCTCCCAAAGCAGTTTTGTGAATGGAGCTTTGAGCAAGGAGATCGAAAATCGCAGCAAAATGAGCTAGAACTCGTGCTTGAGCTGGATGGGGATTTTTTTGGGTAGAAGATGAAGTGTGTGGTTGCTGGCATAAGTGGAGGGGGGCACCAGGGGCCCACGAGACTGGGGGGGCATGCCCAGGTGAGGTGGGCGCGCCCTCCACTCTCGTGGCCTGGTGCTTGCCCCTCCTGCAGTGATTTCAGTGCCTAAAATCCTCAAATATTCCATAAAAAATCATACTAAATTTGCAGGGCATTTGGAGCACTTTTATTTTTAGGATATTTTTTATTGCACGGATAATTCAGAAAACAGACGGATAATACTATTTTTGCTTTATTTATTCTAAATAACAGAAAGTAAAAAGAGGGTACATAAGGTTGTGCCTTCTAGTTTCATCCATCTCGTGATCATCAAAATGAATCCACTAACAAGGTTGATCAAGTCTTGTTAACAAACTCATTCCGAATAACATGGAACCGGAGAAATTTCGAATAACACTAAGTTACCTCAACGGGGATATGAACATCCCCAACAATAAGAATATCATACTTTTTCTTGATAGTAGGAAGAGGAAATTCAAAACCTCCAATAATGATAGTTGGAACTTTTCCAATAGAATTGATGCTATGAACTTGAGATTGTTTCCTCGGAAAGTGTACCGTATGCTCATTACCATTAACATGAAAAGTGACATTGCCTTTGTTGCAATGAATAACAGCCCCTGCAGTATTCAAAAAGGGTATACCAAGGATAATCAACATACTATCGTCCTCGGGAATATCAAGAATAACAAAGTTTGTTAAGATAGTGACATGTGCAACCACAACAGGCACATCCTCACAAATACCGGCAGGTATAGCAGTTGATTTATCAGCCATTTGCAAAGATATTTCAGTAGGTGTCAACTTATTTAATTCAAGTCTATGATATAAAGAGAGAGGCATAATACTAACACCGGCTCCAAGATCACATAAAGCAGTTTTAACATAATTTCTTTTAATGGAGCATGGTATAGTTGGTACCCCGGGGTCTCCAAGTTTCTTTGGTATTCCACCCTTAAAAGCATAATTAGCAAGCATGGTGGAAATTTCAGCTTCCGATATCTTTCTTTTATTTGTAATGATATCCTTCATATATTTAGCATAAAGATTTACTTTAAGCATATCAGTTAAGCGCATACGTAAGAAGATAGGTCTAATCATTTCAGCAAAGCGCTCAAAATTCTCATCATCCTTTGTCTTGGATGGTTTAGGAGGGAAGGGCATGGGTTTCTAAACCCATGGTTCTCTTTCTCTACCGTGCTTCCTAGCAACAAAATCTCTCTTATCATAACGTTGATTGTTTGATTGTGGGTTATCAAGATCAACAACAGATTCAATCTCTACATCATTATTTTTGCTAGGTTGAGCATCAACATGAACTTCATCATTAACATTGGCACTAGGTTCATGCTCATCACCTGATTGTGTTTCAGCATCAGAAATAGAAATATCATTGTGATTCTCAGGTGTGTCTACAACAGGTTCACTAGAAGCATGCAAAGTCCTATCGTCTTTCTTTTTCTTCTTCTTAGAAGAACTAGGTGCCTCTAAATTATTTTTCTGAGAATCTTGCTCGATCCTCTTAGGGTGGCCTTCAGGATACAAAGGTTCCTGAGTCATTCTACCAGTTCAAGTAGCCACTCTAACAGCAAAGTCATGTTTATTATTTAATTCATCAAGCAAATCATTTTGAGCTTTAAGTACTTGCTCAGCTTGAGTAGCAACCATAGAAGCATATTTGCTAATGAGTTTAAGTTCACCTTTAACTCTAGCCATATAATCACTTAAGCGTCCTATTTCGAAAGCATTATTCTTTAATTCTCTACCAACATAAGCATTAAAACTTTCTTGTCTAGCCATAAAGTCACCAAATTCATCTAAGCATGGGCTATGAAATTTAGTAGAGGGAATTTCAACTTTATCATATCTATAGAGAGAATTTACCTTTACTACCTGTGTCGGGTTATCAAGACAATGTGGTTCTTCGATAGGTGGTATATTAAGACCATGTATTTCTTCAATAGGTGGTAAATTCTTAACATCTTCAGCTTTTATACCTTTTTCTTTTATTGATTTCTTTTCCTCTTGCATATCTTCAGGACTAAGAAATAGAACACCTCTCTTCTTCGGAGTGGGTTTAGGAATAGGCTCAAGAGTTGGCTCAATTGGTTCAGGAATTGCCTCAGGAATTGGCTCAGGAAGTGTCCAATTATTTTTATTAGTCAACATATTATTCAATAGTAATTCAGCTTCGTCGACTGTTCTTTCCCTGAAAACACAACCAACACAACTATCCAAGTAGTCCTTGGAAGCATCGGTTAGTCCATTATAAAAGATATCAAGTATTTCATTTTTCTTAAGAGGATGGTCAGGTAAAGCATTAAGTAATCGGAGAAGCCTCCCCCAAGCTTGTGGGAGACTCTCTTCTTTGATATGCACAAAATTATAAATTTCCCGCAAGGCAGCTTGTTTCTTATGAGCAGAGAAATATTTAGCAGAGAAGTAATAGATCATATCCTGGGGACTACGCACACAACCAGGATCAAGAGAATTAAACCAAGTCTTGGCATCACCATTTAATGAGAACGGAAATATCTTAAGGATATAATAATAGCGAGACTTCTCATCATTAGTAAACAGGGTGGCTATATCATTCAACTTGGTAAGATGTGCCACAACAGTTTCAGATTCAAGGCCATAAAAAGGATCAGATTCAACTAAAGTAATTATTTCAGGATCAATAGAGAATTCATAATCCTTATCAGTAACATAGATAGGTGAAGTAGCAAAAGCAGGGTCGTGTTTCATTCTAGCATTAAGAGACTGCTGCTTCCATTTAGCTAATAATTTCTTAAGATCATATCTATCTTTGCAAGCAAAGATAGCTCTAGCAGCTTCCTCTTCCATAACATAACCCTCAGGAACAACAGGTAATTCATAATCAGGGGGAGAACTTTCATCATCACTATCATCAATAATAGCATCTTCAATAATTTCATTCTCTCTAACCCTAGCAAGTTGTTCATCAAGAAATTCACCTAATGGCAAAGTGGTATCATGCACAGAAGTAGTTTCATCATAAGTATCATGCATAGCAGAAGTGGCATCATCAATAACATGCGACATATCAGAATTCATAGCAGTAGCAGGTTTAGGTGTCGCAAGCTTACTAATAACAGAAGGAGAATCTAGTGCAGAGCTAGATGGCAGTTCCTTACCTCCCCTCGTAGTTGAGGGCAAAATCTTGGTTCTTTCGTCTTTCAAGTTCCTCATAGTGATCAACAGATATAAATCCCAAGTGACTCAAAGAATAGAGCTATGCTCCCCGACAACGGCGCTAGAAATTAGTCTTGATAACCCAGAAGTATAGGGGATCGCAACAGCTTTCGAGGGTAAAGTATTCAACCCAAATTTATTGATTCGACACAAGGGGAGCCAAAGAATATTATTGAGTATTAGCAGTTGAGTTGTCAATTCAACCACACCTGGATAACTTAGTATCTGCAGCAAAGTATTTAGTAGCAAAGTAGTATGATAGTGATGGTAACAGTGGCAAAAGTAAAGATAATAGTTTTGTAGTAATTGTAACAGTAGCAACGGAAAAGTAAATAAGCGAAGCACAATATGTGAAAAGCTCGTAGGCATTGGATCAGTGATGGATAATTATGTCGGATGCGATTCCTCATGTAATAGCTATAACATAGGGTGACACAGAACTAGCTCCAGTTCATCAATGTAATGTAGGCATGTATTCCGAATATAGTCATACATGCTTATGGAAAAGAACTTGCATGACATCTTTTGTCCTACCCTTTCGTGGCAGCGGGGTCCTAGCGGAAACTAAGGGATATTAAGGCCTCCTTTTAATAGAGAACCGGACCAAAGCATTAACACATAGTGAATACATGAACTCCTCAAACTACGATCACCGAGAAGTATCCCGATTATTGTCACTTCGGGGTTGTCGGATCATAACACATAGTAGGGGACTATAGACTTGCAAGATAGGATCAAGAACACACATATATTCATGAAAACATAATAGGTTCAAATCTGAAATCATGGCACACGGGCCCTAGTGACAAGCATTAAGCATAGCAAAGTCATAGCAACATCAATCTCATAACATAGTGGATACTAGGGATCAAACCCTAACAAAACTAACTTGATTACATGGTAAATCTCATCCAACCCATCACTGTCCAGCAAGCCTATAATGGAATTACTCACGCACGGTGGTGAGCATCATGAAATTGGTGATGGAGGATGGTTGATGATGATGATGGCGATGAATCCCCCTCTCCGGAGCCCCAAACAGACTCCAGATCAGCCCTCCCGAGAGAGATTAGGGCTTGGCGGCGGCTCTGTATCGTAAAACGCGATGAAACTTTCTCTCTGATTTTTCTCTCCGTGAAACGGAATATATGGAGTTGGAGTTGAGGTCGGTGGAGCGTCATGGGGCCCACGAGACAAGGGGCGCGCCCCCCACCCTCGTGGACAGGGTGTGGGCCCCTTGGTCTTGATTCTTTCGCCAGTGTTTTTTATATTTTCCAAAACTTGTCTCCGTGGATTTTCAGGTCATTCCAAGAACTTTTGTTTTCTACACATAAAACAACATCATGGCAGTTCTGCTGAAAACAGTATCAGTCCAGGTTAGTTTCATTCAAATCATGCAAGTTAGAGTCCAAAACACGGGCAAAAGTGTTTGGAAAAGTAGATACGTTGGAGACGTATCACCCACCAACGATTCCTGCTGCACACAAGTCCTCTCAACTCGGTGGCGCCCTCTATGGCGCACCGCACCCCTCAATCTCGACTGTCGTCAGATCCTAAATTTGATCTCGTTAGAGCCATCGTCTCCTCTCACCAGCAGGGCCCCGTTCAATGCCTCTGCATCCCGACACGCTACCTGCTGTCCATACCCTGCACAGTGGACGCTTGGCTGACATCCCGTGAATTCGAAAAACTCCAGCAGTTTGAGTTCTACCATTACCACAAAAGTTTCATACCACGAACCGAACACCAAGAATCTGTGCCCACACCTCCATTGTCCATCTCGTGGTTTTCCTCCTCTCTCCACACCGCCACCTTTTCCTGGTGCCGTCTACCAGATGATCTAGTACAAATGCTTCGACTCCCACTACTAAAAAACTTTCGCTTGTGGTGGTTTATCTGTCGGAGGCCTCAATGCACAACATCATCCACTCCAGTTGCCCTGCCCTGGAGCGCTTGCTGATTGTTTTGGGAATAGAAATCCCTATCAGTTGTCTCCAAATAAAGTCGCCTCACCTTAAAAGCATTGGAATTTGTTTTGAAGGACAACAACTCATCATCAAAGATGCCCATTCACTTCAGAGGTTTCTCCTTCATTATTGTTATAAACCTTTGCACATAACTATCATCTCTGCGCCCAAACTAGAGACCTTGGGTGTAATTTGTGATCCATTTAATGATCACAACAAGTTGGTGTTTGGCTCCTCACTTTTTTAGGTACTGTATATTATCATCTACACATTTGTAATCATAAGCTTCATTTTTCATTTGTGCGCATAAGTTTTATATCATCTTGGAGTACACTTTGGGTACTAATATTATGTTATATGCTCAATGAAGAGTTCGTCCATGGATAGCCTATCAATGCTGCTAGATTCTTTCAAGATCTTATATATCAGAACGTTTAGTTATGATCTGAACATAATTATTGGTTTGCTGCGATGCTTTCAATGTATGGAGAATTTATATATAAAGGTGATGATTTCATGCACATTGAAAGCCTGTATATATTGTACTAGAATTAACCGTTCAACTGTCTGTCTTTCGACATGCTCTTTTTTCAGACCTTAACTATTTTCAATCTTCATGTCTACTTAGGCACTAACACATGGAGAAAAACATATAACCAATCGGTGGCGTAATAAGCACCAGGATTTTCTCAGTTCTCATGACATTCGTTTGAGGACAATAATGATGGAAAGATATGCATCCAACAAGGCAAACAGAAGCTTTGTCACATTCTTCCTGTTGAATGCGAGGTTACTATTGTCCATGAGGCTCAAGTTTTGCAACAAGAGATTTCTCACGGACGGGCATGTTGAACAACAAAAAAAGAAGTTTCAGGTGGACAAATGGGATTCTGAACGTGCTCGGCTTCTATTTACAACAACTTGTAGTCATCCTCCAATAGATTTTTTTGCACAGGATGTTGATTTTATGGATCAGAGCGATCCATTTGTTTCTGGCTGCAAAAAAGAGTGGTTGGGTTAGATGTTATTGTCATGTTCAATTTGGGTTTTGTCTGGCAATAGCGATGATGACTTCTTCCTGCCATTGACTTCTGGCCAAGGCAGCCTTGGTGGTCATTGGCTTGAATTCGATGCTATGTTTGGTGCATGCGGTGCTCTGTTTGGTGCAGGAGGTGCACGTGGTGATCTGTTTGGTACGACAGGTGCATGAAGTGGTAATCCAGTGTTTTGGTGCCGACTCATGGGATTTGTTTGAACTTGTGTGGGCGGCACATCATCTTCCTCCTCCTTATCATCATCAACAACAACATTGTTATTCGTTCAGACTTGTTGTCCAAATGTACTAAACACATGTTTGGGCTATGGTTTTAGAACTGTTATTGGATCATCATCTTCTGGCTGAGTGCACTCCCCCATGAAGATTACATCGTTGCCATCTTCCACTCCCTCCCTTTCCTGGAAAAAATCTTCTTATGCAAAGTATTGCACTCTGCTTGTTGCAGTGTAGAATCCTGGGGGTATCTCAGGAGTTACCCATCCACTCTTCTCTAAATCTTGGCTCATCGTGTAGTTTAGGGGCTTTGGGTTGTGAAATATACGCGACATTTTTTTCTATTGAGCATCGTTTCCTTCACAAAACATGGAAGCATTTTTATTAAAAAATTCTAAAGTGCAAAGTAGGTGGAACTGCATTGTCGGAGGAAACGAGCTGAAGCATATGAACTGCATTATTTAGAAAAGCATACTGAAGCAGCTAAGCTACATTATTAAGAAGTGCGAACTGATATCGCGTAGGCCGAACTGAAGCAACCGCATTACATCATTGTTTAGGGTGAATTGAGAGAACTGCACTGCATTGAGCTGCTGCACTGCATTTTTACTCAGGGTGAACTGGGGCAAATGTACTGCATCGGCTTGCAAGCCATACTGAAGGAGATGCATTACATCGATTGGAATAACTAAACTGATCATAGAGAGGAAGTGAATTGCTTACCCCATTTTGTAGTATGTTCTTGCGTTTGCAAGAAGTTCCCTTTGTTTTCGACTGCAGCTCTTTTGCATGTACCAGTGCAGTCCACTTGCCCTTCAAGAGTTCTTGCGCATTTTTAACGTTGTTCAAGGTGAGTGGAGATGGACGATTTCAACAGAACCTCATCGTAGCCTGCATCCAGGAAGTAGTGGCGGAGGAAGGAGCCTTGCGAGCAGTTCTTCTTCATCGAATTAGGGTCCTGTCGAGGTAGCACCAGTACGGATCTGGCGAAGGATGCAAACTAGTGGACGTACCCCCTCTAGTAGTAGTTGTTGTAGGTGAGTCACTGTCGTTCACCGAGGCCGCTGTCACGGAAGAAGGCTGGGAGGAGGGGGACGACGACGCTTCGAGGCCGCTGCCGGGGAAGAAGGCTGGGAGGGGGTTGGGCGATGACGCGCTAAGGCCGCTGCTGCGGAAGAAGGTCGTGAGGTGTGGGGCTGCTATGCTCCCAGGCCGCTGCCATGGGAGAGAGCGGGGAGGGGAGGGCGACATCTCTCCAGGCCGCTCCCGTGGAAGAAGGCAGGGAAGGGAGGGGCGGCGGAGCTGCCTGGCCTCTGCCGTGGTAGAAGGCAGATAGGGGAGGAGGGAGGCGGCGGTCGGGTGGGTTGTTAGCAAAATAAGGTTTTTCTTAGTAGAATAAGGTCTTAAGGGGTGTTAGTAGAATAGACCCACCCCTCTCTATATATACACACACATATACATGTATGTGTGTGTCATTTATGTTGATGTGTTTCAACAATGACTAATTTTCAACCCTTTTTTAGTCCTTGTGAATGGATCAGTGGTAAGCACTATCGAAGGCCCGCCACTTCAACTTGTAATACAAGCGGCGGGTGCATGCCCACCACTGATGTGGTGATAGAAGTGGCGGGAGGTCAGTGGTGGGCGCCCCTAGGAGCCTGGTCCGCCACTGCTGGGCTTTTTGTGCCCGTCGCTAGTAGGCATTCGTGTAGTAGTGAGGTAGCAAGATCTCCACAATACAAAAGTACATACGTAAATTGAGAACGAGGAAATAGAACCCAAAGTTTGGTGAAGATAATGATTTGTTCATCCAATTCAAGTTGTTGGCACAACCCTACGTCTGGTTGTAGAGGTTGTGATTTCACCCAAAAGACAAAGTCTTCACCTTACTCTCCTTGAGCTACAACCAACTCTGACTGTGCACCCATGGCAGATCTTCAAGGCATATCCCCAAGTCTTTCACGGACTTATTTTCAGGCAATCCACAATTACTCTTGAATGCTCAAAACAAACGCCTAACCATCTACTGAATGCACAATCCACAAGAGTAATATCATAAGATTAGCTCAGGCAAACTCTTCAGTGATGCTCAATAACTTTAGCATTTTGTGCTCTAGGATTTTCCTCGCTGGGATTCTCTCGAATCTCGTGGGAGGGAAAACGAGTTTGTCAAACAATCTCTGTCTTAGTTTGCACGGAGTAGACAACCGGCTAAGGTTGAAGTGGATGGCTATTATAGCAGGTGGAGCAAGCCCGGGGGTTGAACTGACCATTGGAGGCGCACTCACAATGTCAACACGACACATGGCAAACAATCAGATTTCAAAGCAACGCTCTCACCAGGCCTGTCTTGCTGCAGAAGACAATCGACTGTGCTTGAGGCAAATGTGCTGGAGAGTACTCAGAAGCCAAAAGCCTTCACTGTACCACTCAAAGTCCTCGCTCGAAGATTTTAGGGTTGGATTGATCACACACTACAAGAGTTCAATCTAACATCACTTTGACTCCCACTGATAGTACGGTTTGCCCTATTGACTCAAATAGATACAAAAGAAACTAGTAAACAAAAGTCTACGCTTCGACTTCTCTCTCCATGAGTAACTTCATTTGCTTCAATAGGCATCCGGTATTCTTCAATGCTATCATAATAATTTTAGGGGTCATAACTCTTTTTAAACAAAATCCTAAAGGACTACATCTGTGCATACTAACAAACACATTAGTCCTTCAACTGTTTTGTCCATATAATCGTCCAAAACCCTCAGGGGGCACAAGATGCACTTACAATCTCCCCCTTTCGGAGCATTCAATGACACTACAGTTAAAGCTTCATAAGGTAAAATAATGAGTAACAGTAGCGAGGATTTTGGCTTCACGACATAGAAGGCATAGCCCCAAGTTAAAGGTTTATCCCAAGCCATATATCCTCTCAAAAGTGTGTAGTTTGACCATCTCCAATTATGAACTTACCCTATTAAAGATAGCAACCTTAGTCCTCATCAAACCCTTCCAAAAGGATGAGTCATTTGGTTGGGCCATAGCTTGGGACAAGGTCTTAGAATGTCAATACTCATTACACAATAATTATATACACACCCCATCCTCCTCCCCGGAGGAAAGCCAGTAAAGCCATTTACCAAGAAATATATTTATTCTTGATCTTAAGGTCCACACAGACCCCCTTGGTGATTAGCTTGACACAAGCTATCCCACCTCGCAAGATGATACCTCGCCTTATTCTCACCACTCCGCCAAAAGAACCAAGAGCGATAAAACTTCATTCTTTTCCGCACCCTAATGGATACTTCAAAGAAATAAACATAGGCAAACTTCTAAGCACTGAATTCACGAGATCCAGCCTACCACCATTGACATCAGTTTGCTTTTTTCCAACAGGAAGTTCCTTTTCAAGCATGCCCTCAATACATTTCCACTGTTTATTCGTTAAGTTACGGTGGTGAATTGATACCCCGAGATAGCTAAACAGGGGTTGACCAATCTCAGTTGCTTATAGTTATTCTCTTCTTCTTTAGCGCATCCAAAGTAGAAAAAATCACTATCATAGAAATTAATTTTAAGCCATGACAATTGCTCAAAAAGCCACAACACCGATTTCATATTTATCGCCTTGTCCATATCATACTCCATGAAAATGATCATGCCATCAACATATTATAAAATGGAGACCCCCCGTCCACTAGATGTGGGATCAACCCTCCTACCTGAACGTTCTCCTTAGCTCTATAAATGAGGACCGCCAACATATCTGCGACAATGTTGAAAAGCATTGAGGACAGAGAATCTCCTCGCAATCCTGTCTGAGTCTTGAAATAGTGCCCTATATCATCATTGACCATAACTCCCACACTACCTCCGTGAACAAAAGTCGTATGGAAAGCTAGAATTAACA
Source organism: Triticum timopheevii (assembly GCA_963921465.1). NCBI lineage: Eukaryota > Viridiplantae > Streptophyta > Magnoliopsida > Poales > Poaceae > Triticum > Triticum timopheevii. The sequence goes on from OY997264.1 coordinate 357,456,302, forward strand.
ACATTAAATAACCAAATTGTTCTATTAAATTGAAGAATCGTAATATAAACATCGATGGGGACGGTGGTAAATAAGCAAGAACACCGGTATAACACGACGTTACTAGGCACACTACGTGTGTCTGCGTCACACGTTTCATGGGATGTCACCTTTTGCGCTGTCATCACGATACGATGGGCATTGCGTCATATAACATGTGGCGCAGAGTCGGTTGCGCCGTAAGATTACGCTCCACATGCACACACGATATCTTACACGGCAAGCAAATTTCTCTACCAAATATGAACATGATTTATCGTTACCCTCAACCGAACAACACAATGGGATCACGAAACATGAACATAATTTATCGCCACCCTCAACCAAACAACGCAGCAGGCCACGAGAGATCGGTAGGCCACCAGTAGAAATTCTCTGCTCCATTCTCTACTGCTCTCAATCTGATCAAATCAAGCTCATCAGACCGACAACAAAACTCAAAAAGGGCACACGAAAGAGAGAGGAGGAAAATGAAACGAGAGGAAGTGAGAGTACACACAGGAGAGTGAGCGAGTGAGAGAGGCAGGAGGGGGCAGAGTCAAGAGGAACAACTACAACAACATCGAGACCGAGAGACGGAACGGAGAACGGCACCACCAACACAGACACAGCCCGACCAAACACAGCAGCCAGCAAGCCTCAAACCTCGCATCACCACCTCCATCCCCGTGGCAGCAGCAGCAGCAAGCCACCAGCCGCCGCCGCCGCAGCAGCAGCACCAGCGCCAGCAGCAGCGTGCCTCTCTAACCTTGCTGCCGCCGCGAGAGGAGCTCGTCCCAGCGGTAGCACGTCTCAGCAGCGGCGCCGGGAGACCAGCTGGAGATCGGTTTCTGCAGCACCTGCCTCCTCTCCTCCTCCGCGCCAGGGGGAGCGCGCGCGTGCGCCAGCCAAGGTGAGAGCTCGCTGTCCCCGGCCCAATCCCCCCAGTCTCGATCCGCGCCCACGCGCGCCGCGACCGGCAATGGCGGAGCGCGTCGCCTGCCGCCCAATGGCGCCCCCTGCCTCGCTGGAGAGGCTCCTGGTTGGTGATTCGGGCGTATGGAAGTTCGAATTCGGGGGCAAAAACCCTAGTTTCCGGTCGGAATTCTGGTGGTCCGTGTTGGATCAAAGGCCAAGCTGGGGATTTAGTTTGAGCTGCGCACTGTCGCGGCGGTGCACGTTTGGTCGCCCGGTGGACTTTCGGCGTGGCTTCTCTGCTTGCTGGATATTTCCTTGCTTTGTGCGTGGTGATGAGCTTGGAAGTTTAAATTTGGTGCGAAACCCTAGCTTTCTTTACCAATTGGATTGAGGTCGCGGATTGGATGAGAGGAGCTCGATTCCATCCGAGCTGCAGAAATAGCTTGAATCGTGTTTGGTCACTCAGTCGATGCCCTGTGATGTGGCTGCTGACTTGTTCGAGTTTGAATTGATTACTTAAGGTCTTCAGTGCAAATCCCCCATTTTACTCATTTCTAGGAATCAGGAGAAACTGTGTTGGAATCGAAGGAGCTTGTGATATCTCTGGTTTGAAGATATTCCTTTTCGGTTTTGTAGGCATAAGCTCAATGTTGCTCAGGCGATAGGTGATCCTGGTTTGAGTTCCAGGATTATTATTTGAATTTCTGGGTCGGAATTGAGTGTAAGGTTAACTCTACAAGCGCAGTGTGCAGAAATGCAGCGTGATTAGATCAGGGGAACTTGTGTTTGTGTAATTCTATTTTAGGTCTTGTTTGGAATAATTATCCTTTTCCTTTTCTTTTGCTGACCTGCATACCATTTCAGTATAACCAGTAACACAGTTCTGTTTCTCTCTATATGATTATTTAACAGTGTTGAGCTCATGATGCATAAAACAAATGTCTCTTGTCCTGTATTTCCATAAATTGTAGCTTTTTTGTTCAAAGTTTATCACTACATACTTTGTCTGTTTCAAGAAGTTTTCTTGGTGATGTTTTACCTGAATCCAGGATGTAACAAGTTCATTTTGCTACTATATTAGATCACTTTTGTGATTTTAAGTGCATTCACAAATTTATATCACAAGGAGTTTATTGATGGGGTGTGTGTGTGTGTGTGTGCGCGCGCGAGTGGGTGGTGGGGTGGGGTGGGGAGGGGAAGGGGCTGCTAGTTAAAGTTCTACACTGATTCACTGTTCTTGGATAATCCCATGGTCCATTGACATTTTTTTTCGTGCTCTTCTTGTTACTTTACACTCATACTTGTTATACTCCTAACTCAGATACTTGTTCTTTGCAGTAATTTTTGGTGAGTGGGCTGCATATGTAGATAAGCAGGACTGGAGGAAGAGTACAATATTCTCTGGATATCCAGTTGTAGATAAATACATTCTGGTTCAATTGTATTTACATGGAATCTCTTTCCTGAGAGATGCCAACATCTAAGCCACCATCGGTGCCACCGGCACCAAGCCTGCAACCATTACCATCATCTGCAGCACGACAGAACAGTCGTATTGACCTTCGTGAGATCAAGTCCAAGATTGTTAAGACGATTGGGCCAGAACGAGCAAAGAAGTACTTTCAACATCTGGAGAGATTCTTATCATCAAAATTGAGCAAGAATGAGTTTGATAAGCTGTGTCTTGTGGCACTTGACCGGGAGAACCTCCCATTGCATAACCACCTCATCCGTTCCATTCTTTTCAATGCCTCTGCAGCGAGTGGCCCACCAGCAATTAATGCATCTAAAATGGCTGAGGATGTCACCAATTCAGAACATACAATGGTTCCGCATGTCTGGAATGGTGACACTTTGAGCAAGCATGTCAAAGACAAACACTCATTGAGCAGAAGTGTGAACACATTAACGCAGCATTCATCACTGACTCATGGTGAGACTATCAATAGGGAGAATGGTGCTCCAAATTTGATTGGTTTGAAGAGATATACACAGCTTCGGCAAAGTGAGCATCTGGAGCCATTTACCAAGCGATCATGTATGGGGATGGCACCATTGAATTTTCATGGCTCTCTACATAGCAATGGACCTTCTGCTATAAATGCTAGAGATTCCTTGGGAGAAGAAATTACACAACATGCTCAAGTTCCGGTGCAAGCTCCAATTGGGATTCAGTTTGGCGCTGCTAATTTTTGCCAGGCTAAAAAACCTTCAGCCATTGCTTCTGTCAGTTCAGACAATAGCTCTATTTGTTGTTATGACCTTGGTGAACTATGTGATACTTTGTCACTTAGAAAAAAAATGGAAAAAACAGCACAAATGGAAGGCTTGGAAGGGGTCTCAGTAGAGTGTGCTGATTTGTTGAATAATGGAGTTGATGTTTTCTTGAAGCAATTGATTGGATCTTGTGTTGAGCTTGTTGGAGCAAGGTCTCAACATGGTAAACTAAGCCATGCGGCATTGAAGCAACAGTTGGGCCGTAAGGTAGTAAATGGTGTATCACTGCAAAATCATACCCATGTGCAGGGTGGCATTATACCTCCAGGGACTAAGTCAATCTCAATGCAAGACTTAAAGGCAGTGTCAGAGCTAAACCCTCGTCTGCTTGGGGTTAACGCATCAGGGCTACTTGAAAAGATCAATTCACATGACTAATTGGATGGAGCAAGTTGGGTTTTTCACATTGCAAGATTGTACCAACTTGATGGTGTCTCTTGCTTCATGGCCTTTGTATTCAGGTCATAACTTACTGAGGGTGGTGAAACCTGGAGAAGGCAGGCAGACTTTCTAGTTTGTACAGTATGCTGATAATGCTGTATCTAATATCCTGCGCAAATTTTGAAATAAGCAAAGTTCTGATTATCTTCTAGAAGGCTAGAGGCTGTATAATAGACCCATCCGTTGTCTGCATCCAAGCACCAGTAAAGAGGCATAAGTGCTTAACAGAACTATGGTGCAAGGCTCCAAATGAATTGATGAGCCATGACTCTGTAAGTGTTCTGCACCAGCATGTGCTTTTCACTTGTTACATTTTTAGCATGGATAGAACAGTATCTGATCATTTATTTGCAGCCAGTTTTGTTTCAGTATTGTTAGGAATAGAAACTATCTATCAAGAATATCCAGAAAACAGTTATAATGTTCTTGTCTGATAAAATTCCTTCTACATCAGAACTTATTTTTTTTCTACATCAGAACTGGAGGGAACCATGTTAAGGAACAAATTGGCAGATGTTTATGATGCACAGAAGTTGTAAGATAAAACAGTGGGAACACCATTTTGTTAGCTACCCCATATGTCTTGGTTGTCAGCCCTGCTTTTGTTAGATCTTTATTCTTTTTCTGTTCGATTGAGTTTATTTAGTTTCGAGGGCTTAATACTGCAGTTATGCTGGTGTTGTTCTGCAATTGGTACTTGGTTGTTTTCCTTGGATGAAGTTGTAACCTGTGCTTAACTGGCCATTTGTCAAGAAGAGGAGGTATCCACTTTTAAAGTGGATAGGTGCATAAGATATCAATAAATAGTCATTAAAACACAATTAAAAAACTACCTAAAACTTTTTATGAGCTCTCTTTTAGCAACCAAATTAAATTGAAAACTAATCAAGGCATTGTAGTAGCGGGAAGGTAGAACTTACCAAATTGGTAATTAATTAATGTTAAAAGCTGGCATGTATGTATGCATATGCACTTTACTACATGTGTACCAAATACTTGTGTATGTATCAGGTGTTCCCTGTTGTTTAAAGATTTAAAGTCAAAATTGTGAATCTTAATATATTATTTAGCTTCTTTGCATGGTCGTGGAATTGCGAACCGGAAAGCATCCCAAATACTGCTTGGTATTTGCAACACTTGCGCACCCGACCCCGCGTTTCCGAGGTCGTAAGCACCGTATTCACTGAAATCACCCGTCCTTGCTTTCCCCTCGACCTTTCTGTCTTGTTGTTTTCGCTACCAGGACCTCCGCCTCGCTTGTCCTCCCCGCTGCCTCGCTCTCAGGACACCACCCGCCACTGCTGGAGTTCCCCGTCGACAGTCGCCGCTGGTTCCCCGCCCCCTGCTTCCACCCGTTTCTTGCCGACTGCCGTTGCTGGTTCCCTACCCCGGTCTCCACCGCTTTCCCCATATCTTCTTCCCCTCGAACGGTGCGACCTCTATGGCGGGATCGATCTGTGCGTGGCAATTCCCAGCGTGGGAGCCAGTGGCTGGTGTCGGAGCAGGGCACTACATGCCTCGACGTATAGGAGCTTGTGTGGCAGCTCAAACTGCACCTGGACAGCACGTACTGAACCTCTATTGCCACCTTGTGGTGTGTTTCCCCGTCGGTGCCGCTCTTCAGCACGCCCAGCCCTCTATGCTATAACACTTCGGCCATCTTCTCCTCCTTCTACATTGGCAACCACCTGTGGTTGTGGTTTCTTCTCTCAAATTCTAGGATTCCAGAAAAAGGCAACTAAACAACATGCGGACATTAATCTGGCTTCAGTTCATTTTTTACAATTTCATGTGCCATCCAAACACTAGCATTGAAATCCCAAACCAACACCAATTCAGTCAGTATTGGAATTTGAGACCCAATTCAATTCATCCTGCCCAATATCACATCAAGACGGACCCTTAGGTTTCTTACTGCTGCCTGATGAAGTTCTAAATATGTTATGGACATTTTTTGTTTATCTGTTCAACCATTTCTATGGTTTGTTCCTGTTCTCATGGGATGTGTGTTAATAAATGGAAATATTTATTCTCCAAATCTTGTTGTCCATGCATGAAAACCCTTGCCCTCCAGTATCGTTATGATATGCATTTATTCTGGTATAAAATTGTTCTTCTCATAATTGGTTGGACTCTAATAAAAGACAACAAAAGCAAAGATTCATTCTCATGTCTTTCATCTTTATGGAAGTTTAAGTATCTCTCGTTTCAGCCTTAAATCATATTTTTGGCACTCTTTGGTAGGACTGGAATATCACCAAAGAACTAGCCCTAGACAGAGGTACGTGGAAGTTAGCTATCCACGTGCCAGAACCATGACTAGGTTTCGAGATCTTATGGGTTTCAACTCTAGCCTACCCCAACTTGTTTGGGACTGAAAAACTTTGTTGTTGTTGTTGTTGTTGTTGTTGTTGTTGTTGTTGTTGTTGTTGTTGGTAGGTAATTGGTCTTATAATATGTTAAGTTAAACGGGTGCTTTGATGTGTTAAACATGTCACGGGTGTATTTGCAAGGATCCTTAGTCCCGATCAAGGTGTTTCTTACCCAGGTTGTGCAACGGCCTCTATGCGGCCTCACGACGGGAGCGGGAGAAGAGATTGATGAGGGACTTTGATATTTTCCGGGGAAGGGGAGCCTTGGCGCAGCGGTAAAGCTGTTGCCTTGTGACCATGAGGTCACGGGTTCAAGTCCTGGAAACAGCCTCTTGCAGAAATGTAGGGAAAGGCTGCGTACTATAGACCCAAAGTGGTTGGACCCTTCCCTGGACCCTGCGCAAGCGGGAGCTACGTGCACGGGGCTGCCCTTTGACCATTATAACAATGCTTCCTCTTATACAGAGGTGCTAGAGCGAAAAATGCGCAAAGTGCTTAAAAGGAAGTATGAACAATAACACCTAGACAAATTGAATTGTCTTTTATGAAACTAATTACCATAAGATCTAAATTTCTGCGTCTGCCATATGTTCTGTGCTGCTGTCATATTTTGTTTTAGGCACTTTGCACCTTACATAGGTAATTGGGCAGCTTATTCTGTAATCTCGGTTTAAAAGGAAAACCCGGCGAAAGCCGAGATTATACAACACACCCTCATGGCCATCATAGAACATGGAAGCCTATTGCAGGGCACCCTCGGTCGACCTGACCACTAACAAGGTCTCGACACAAACAACTACACAACTCAACTGTCGGCACCAACCAACATTGTCATTGGCCCATCACTCCCAATCTGATGACTTCAAGTTCACCTCGGATAAGCACCAACTTACTGAACATAACAGGTCACACCAGAGCAACAATGGCCCCAGCAAACAGTCGACCGACGCGTTGAGGACAAAGTCAGTTCTTATTTTGTCCATGAGCTCGCAAGAAAAAGTTGCAAGTGCACTGACCTAGTCCAGCACATCAACCAGAGAGTGCCGCCCTTGAAACCACCCTTCGGGAGTCATTGTCACTGCCATGCCTCTCGGCACGCAGCTCTGGCTTGTGGTGGATAATAAGAAGAGACACCCAATTCGCACACTGGACCGTTGACATCGAGAGGACAAGTCGTGAACCAACTCCGTTCCCAACCATCGCCATTGCCACACGAATCGCAATGCAGCCAAGTAGCAAGCCACCATCCACTGGCCCCTCCATCCGGTGTCAACTGCAAAGACGAAGCCTCCAAGGAGGGGAACGATGTAGTGTGTCACCGTCATCCGATTGCTGTGAGCAAACAGCTTGAGTAAATCATCATGATAACGCCTTCATGAAGGTAGTCGCTGTTGCCAACTCCAGCCATGGGCCGGAGGCAAAGGTTTCGCTCGGCATTGGCCCGGAACTAGTGAGCACCAAATCCTTCACCAGCTGCAGCCACCCCCACACATTACAAGATGCCAGCCTGCATGAGGCCTGCTTGGATCCAATGCCATAGAACCCACCCTGGATGTTTGGATGCCTCTGGAGCAGGTCATAGCAGATCACCACCCTCGCGCTGTCAAGCGTAAACCGCCGCCTGCGAGCTGCCAGCCTGCTTGCCTCCTTTTTTTTTACGACAATATCACACACCCCGGCCTCTGCATTACTAGGATGCACACATCCAACACCAATTCGCGCACACAAATAATAACATTGGCAAAGAGCAAAGTCATACAAGAGTGAAGCTATGCCTAGGCGGAGGAAGAAGAACCCCGAAGCGATCAAAACAACGATCGACGAATTACAACAATGGGCATCTGCACCAACCGTCTCTTGACATCTGAACGACAATGAGAAATGTTCTCCTGCAGCAACGTCTCTAGGAAGGGAACGACGCTCAAGCGCCGCCATTGCCGGATCCAACCATCGAAGGTCAGATCCTGAGTTTTCACCCTGAAGATCAAGTCTGAGCAAATCCGAGCAATGCCTCCAACAAGGTAACGATGCAAAAACACTGCCATTGCCAGGTATAACGAACTAGGGTCAGACCTAGGGTTTTCACCCCGGAGCTTGATATCGGGTACTCAGGAGGCACACCAAATCGAAGTCATCATGTCTGTAGCCACCACTTTTTGTGATCCCAGCAGCTACATGCGTAACACTGTCTTGACGTGAGATGTCACGCAAGTGAAGACCATGACTGCACAAGAGTCGAGCCATAACAAGAGCCGTTCGCCACCAAAGGCACCAAACGACGAAGGTCACCATCGCACATGTGACAAAGTATGGAGGAAGGTCACCGGCACCACCAAAATTCCAATTCTCGTGACACTCCGGCAGTCCCGCTCTGTGCATTATGGGTTGGCAAAACACATTTGTCATTGCCGCCGGATCTGAAGGTCCAAGACCTTCCCAGGCCGTTGTGACGACTGCCTAGCAGCGCAGGACCATGGTGCCATCCGTGCGGCCGAGTGGTGTACCGCATTGTTGGGACACAAAAAGCAGCCGCTGCCGCCCACGTACCTGCAAATGTGCGTGATTGCAGCCACCAATGCCTCGCCACCAGAGACCGCCGAGCTGGCTGGAAACACCGCCGCCTCCGCTGCACAGCCATACCCTCAGCTTCAAGTCATCGTCCATAGATCACATTTCGCCGCCGAAGGCTACCAGAGCAGAGACCTCCCTTTTGCCGCCTTCATCGACTAGTGTCGGGGCTTAGCCCGGCCACTGGTCTATAGCAGTGGCGAGGAGAAGGGGGGACGGGGAGGTCGGAGGCGGCGGCTATTAGGATTCGACCAGCTGAAGCGACGTTCAAGGACGAGGAGGTTGGAAAAAAGAGGGCTGGCGGCGCTAGGCGCGCCTGTGCTGAAGCGACGCGGGGAAGCCTTTACTCTTTTTTCCAACTAGGCAGCTTATAGTTAGCAACTGAAATTATGGCAGGTTTCTCTTTCCACAGTGAAACTTCAAGTCTCTGTTCCTTGCCACCATGATCTTCATCATTCTCTTATATTCCTAGTTCAATGAGGATGGCTTCGTAGCTTAGGCTTTGGCAAAAGGATATCAGCATTGGAAGCCACGGTAAGTGACTCTGATACTCCCTCCATTCCAAAATATAGTGCGCCCGCGCTTCCCGAGGTCTAACTTTGACCATAAATTTAACCAACGAGACCGACTGCGACGGGAGAAAAATTATATAATTGAAAACTTCTTTTGAATACGAATTCACTGGTATAACTTTTGCTCCCGCCGCAGTCGATCTCGTTGGTTAAATTTATGGTCAAAGTTGAAGCACGGGAATAGAGGAAGCACTATATTTTGGAACGGAGGGAGTACTAAAAGTAATGCGCCCCAGTATATTAAAGGGCAAACATCCCCGAGAGAACTGCGGGGCGATGACGGCTGTTTAGTGTAGGGATGATACTATAAATGAAGATAAATATTTACATTGTTTCTTTCCGGAAATCACAGCAATTGCTTCTTTACATAGAAATGTTTGAACATAAAATGATTGGAACTGCATAAAAGCAAATATGGAAGATAGTAACTAATCAAAATGGAGTTTATAAAAAAAATGGAGTTTCTGAAAATAATTGTCCTAAAATGTGAGTTAATGCTGCTGCCAAATGCTCTGATTTGCTGCTGCGCGCCTGGGCACCCAGCTACTCAGTATTTTTATTTTTACCTACTCCTGTCCCTACTATCAGGTTTAGGTTTTGCATTATATTGTTTTTTGTTCGCCGAGGTTAAATACTTTCTTAATAGTTAGTGCTTTTTATTATAAGTAGTGTGCCATTTCTGATCGAGGTATCCTGAGGTTGGCGTGTGCATTTACAATATTTATTATGGAGTTGCAGCCCATTCCTTTTTCCTTTTTAGTTTTGCAGGATGATTCCCATGATTACTATCTAATTTAGTGGTTTGGGGCTACTTGAAAGCAATGGCTGCTAATTTCTCATCTTATATTGAATGTTGAAGTTGCAAAAGTCAGGATAACATTACCGTTTTGTGCACTTAGTCCTGCATTGTGATGGAAACGAGTGCTAGTGTTAGTATTTGCAACTTTATAAGTAGTGTAATTGAGACTAGTTATTTCTTGAGATTGATGTAATTAACTGGGTAAGCTACCGTTGAAAGATGGGTTCTTTGCCTGAATACCTTTTCCCTGCTCCATGTGATGTATAATGGTATATTTCTGCGAGTCTTTTGTGTCTGAATTGGTATAGAAGTCTGCTTGCGAAGCCTAATATGTTTGCCAACATTTTTTGAAGCCTCCAGGAACCTTTGTTGTCTGCGGCGAATGTATCTGGCAGAGGATGCAAAGACGGCACAGAGCAGAATTCGGTCGCTATTTCCATGGAGCTGGCTGCCTATTGGAAAGCAGTGGGGGGCGCCTCTTATCCCCATGGTACAGATGATGGGTTTTTGGTCTCTATTTACCTCCTAACCTGACAGTTGCTAGAAAATTGCAACCCCAGTTGTACGTCCCGTGGAGCTTTCACATACAGAAGCGATGCAGTAAGAAGCCCCCCCGCCCAACGATCAATACTGATACTGACTGCTGTGCAGGCGTCCTCAGAGCTGTACAATCATTGTAATATGTGTAGCATTACTCTAGCCAAATCATCGGTGCAAAAATGTGTGCCGTCAGTCATGACCATGCGCAACATGAGTGCGGAAATTTCACAAATCTAACATGTGTGGCATCAGTTGTGACCATGCCTCTCAAACGGCTCTCAGTTGTGACCATGCCTCTCAAATGTGATGAGACGTAGTGTTTCACGATCACTAGGAGGTTGGGCTGAAGATGCAAGTTTCCCCAACTTATATGCTTGGACCTCACCCCTGCGATCTACTTTTGCTTGGATGGATGGATGTTGTCGTCGAGTGTCAATTATTGAGGCTCCAGCTGGATAATGTTGGACTGCCCCACCAGTTAGGATGGATGCATCTTGATGGAATGGCTGAAAATGACACTCTTGTCTTTCTCTCGCTATCATACAGAACCACGGACGGCCGTTGCCTACAGCCAAATTGACCTGCTCTCTGGTCCTTTATTTTTTTTAAAGACGCGGGCCTTTCTTTTGAATGTGCCCCCCTCCCCTTCTTTTGAATGCCGTTTGTGCATTCAAACATTTTTGTTATAGCATCGTGTATTAGACATTTGGTGACGCATTGGGAGAAATGAGCTCGTTTGCACACTAGAGAAGAGAAGAGAAGAGAAGGCGTGATTCATCATGTACATATGCAATACCTTTCAGAGAGTATGATCACGAATGCTAGGATTTCCCAGCCAACCAACAAGCACCAAGGTTTCATTCAAATCCGCACCAACAACAGCAACAAGCAGCGCATCAACAATGAACGCGGCGATCGGTCCGAAAACAAAAAAAAATCAACACATGGAACACAAACGGACCAAGGAAACCATCGTATGAACACTGACACTCGAGGAACCATGATCACAGCATATTCAATGCAGGATGCACCCAGGATTGGTCGATCAGCATGCAGGATGCACCCAGGACTGGTCGATCAGCATGCAGGATGCACCCAGGATTGGTCGATCAGCAGAACTGGGCCGAGGCTGAGCAACTACTCACTCCTTGAAGGACATGACCGTCTCGAAGGCCCCTACCAAGGCCTTCACCCTGCTCTGCCTCTCCTCCAGGAGCTTGCTTTTCGCCTCCTCGATCACGTCATTGCTCTTGGGATCATCCTTCCTCCATGACTGAGCACCTTCAGTCCTGCTGCTTGCCTTCGTTATAGCCTCTTCGACTGTCTCTGCCTCTCGATCCAATTCATCGGCAACCTTTGCAATGTCGGGTTTGTTGTTCTTTCCGCCGGCATCAGCATCCTCTTTCTCTGGCTGCTCATTCTTGCCTTGTTGCTGAGTGTGCGGCCCCTGCTGATCGCGTCGAGGTGAAGCAGAAGCAGCCATGTCGATGGGTTTCAGGTCCACAGGGTCAGGAAGCTGCTCCTGCAACTGATCTTCGATGGACGGAGTGGTCAGGCTCTCGGATTCCTCAAACTGCATTGACGGCTCGTCATCTTTCTCCTTCCTGCTTGTAGTAGATGGCTCCACTGCCCTTTGAGGAGCACCCCTTGGCCTTGAGCTTGCGTTGGCACCACCATTTGCTGCTGCTTCTCTTTTCTTTGCCGCTGTGCCTGGCGCGCGTGCCGAGGACGGGGGCAGAGGCTTCCCACCTCTCAAAGCCCCCGGCGATGGCGATGGCGATGACGCCCTCTGGATGCTCGGCTTTGGGGACGCCACCCCTTTGCCAGGGGTGGGCCTTGGCGAAAGCTTATTCTTCAGCAAGGTAGAAGACGAGTTGGCGGTGTCCTTGAACGAACTGCTGAGCGGCCCAGCGAGCGCATGAGGCCGCTGTGAGTTGGCGGTGACTTTGTCGGATTTCGCTCTAGCCAGAGCCGGCTTTGAGGCTGGCTTGCTGCCATGAATGGATGGGCCTGAGCCGGACATTGTCCGTGAAGAGATGGACCGGCCAGCGTGTGACAATGAGGGACGGCACATGTCCGGGGAGGCGGAAGGAGCCGCAGCGGCAGCCGAAGGACCGAGCTTGCGATCTGGGGAACTCGGCACTGACCTCGCCCGGCGCGCGCCGTAGCCGGAGGAGGAGGACTCGCTGCTGGAGGGTTTGAGGTTGGGGGCCATCCTGGTGGCCCTGTCCCTGCTGGGATAGAGAGGCCCCTTCTTGGATGTCGCCATTGGTATATCCCTAGATCAGCTCAGCTGCGCTGCGCTGCAGAAGAAGCGGCACCGGTGAGTTGGGCTTGCATCTGCCAATTGCATAAATAAACTAAGTAAAAAACTTGCCCCATTATTGTACCAACACGACGAAGCTGAGAAAATAAGAAAATGTGTCAAGAATCCAATCGTGTTGTTCTTGGTGTGACATCTAATCGCCGGCTCCAGCAAAAAGAGCAAGGGGATAAAAGAGACGACAAAAATAAGCTTATCGCCACGAATTCTCGGTTAAAGTATTGATTGATGGCGCAGGCTCCAACAACCCGCGATTCTTTCCTTTCCTGGTTTCTTCTCTAGGCTCCATACCAACATTTCAATCAGCCCTAAAAATACATGAAAAACATTGCCATTTACTACTAATCTAGAACCTCCGTCCGTGCCAGGAAGCGAGACATGGCTGCCGTTAATGCCAATAATTATCATGAGCATAACCTCGCCAGCAAATGCAAGGAAGCTATAACAAGATAGTACATGCACAAAATAAAAATCTGCAGATTCTTCCTCTTTTCACATCATGTGTCAGTACGGCTACAATTATTCCCTGCGGCATGCAAAGGAAGAACCGAAGAATGCCTGTCTGTCCAGAAACCCGCTCACCCACCCATCCATCCTCCGCCACTTCATCACAGTCACGGACAGCAACGACCAACGGAAGAACAAACAAGGAACCGGCCGCCATTACTGACAGGAAGTAGGAAGCAACCACTAGCAGCATGTAGGAGAAGGAGAAGCGAGGGTGGCCTCGTACATACCTGGAGGAGGTGGAGGTGGAGGTGACCGTCCGGAGGAGGCGTGGGTCGATCTGGGGATCCTCCGGCTGGGCGATGGGGGAGCTATTGTGGCCCAGATGCGGGGGCGAGGGCGAGGAGGAAGGAGGGGAGGGGAGGAAAGTTAACACCATGGCCGGCCCACATTTTATGCCGCGATTTGGACGGTAGCTGTGCGGGTGGGAGAGAGCGCAGCACGGAAGGAAGGACCCCCCCTCGTTGCCTGCCGTGTTTCCTTAAAATAGCCACGCACAGCCGCGTAGGCACCCGAGGAACACAACGGAACGCCTCATCTTGGGGTTTTGCCCTGGACCTGGACCGCGCCTCACAGTGGAAACTCTCTTGCATTAACCCATTTTCCTTCTTTTTATAACAATGACGACCTGGTCTTCTTTTTTAGAAAAATCGTCATAAATAAAATAAAATAGAGATTACCGAAGTCACATCACTGGATTAGGAAGCTGAGGCCATGGCCAACGGGAGCTCCTGTATGACGCCCGCGAGCGTCAAGCTGTCGACCCTTCGCTGAACAGAACCGCGAACGGGCCGGCCCAGTTGGAGCTAGCGAAATCCAGGCACGTAAAAAAAAAAAATCACCAAAAAACTGTTGCGCCAGAAAGAGAGCTCGAACTTGTTATCTCCGGCTAGTGTATAGCTCATCTGAAACCAACAGACCAGACTCGTACTAGTGCTAGATTTTCGGCGCCCAACTTTAAGAACCAATGTATATTGCCTGATCAATTAAACTACTATATAAAACAGCAGATCCGTTTCGTTTTTCAAACTTTTCAACATTTCTTGGGGAAAATGAACAATTGTTCTTCATTTTTTTCATAACGTTTGAAATCTGGATTTTTTTTAGAAATTTTATCCAACTTTTAAAAACGTCAACATTTATTGAAAACATGAACAAAATTGGAAATTTCAAATGATGAACACTTTTTAAATAGACATTGAACATTTTTTTTACATACGCTGAACATTTTTTAAATACACACTTAACATTTTTTATGTACGCTGAACAAATATTTAAATACACATTGAACATTTTGGTGATATACGCTGAACAATATTTACATACTCATTGAACATTTTTGTGAATATATGTTGAACAATTTCAAAATACACAATAAACATTTTCTTAAATATACGATGAACATGTTTGTATATAAATATGAAATGAAATGTGTATAATATACGAAAAAGAAAGAAAAAGGAAAAAAAGATGGAAAAATAAATAGAAACAGAAATAAGAAGAAAAAGCAGCCGACCGTGGGCCGGCCCAAACAGGGGCGTTGGCTAGCCAGGCTTCAGCGGAGCCACATCCTTTTGACGCCTGCGGGCGTCAAATAGGATCTGCCATGGCCAACGCGCTCAGGGGCGCGGACCCAAGTTTTTTTTTGTGGCTACCCAAGAATTTTTTTTGAGAGCGGGCAACAATGTATGGCCATATTCATGAATTAACAAGGCAATCGTCCATGCAAAATAAAAACTAAGCTCCTGTTCGGCGCCTTATGTGCCCGAACAGCTCCCTGGCGCCTGAAGGAGACGTCTAGTGGGCCGGCCCAGAAACCTTCGCTCAGTCGATCCCCATTTATCTTTCGGTTAGAAAGAACAAAAAGGATATGTGTGAGGCATAGGATTCAAACTCGGCACCTCGCTCTTCACCTAGAAGTGCATGAACCACTACGCCAGCCAACAAGCTGTGTTCACAATCGTCGTTTGCTTTCTTTTATCCTTTCTCCAGATCGCAAAGCCCCCGGTGCGGAAGCTTCCCAAACCATTTATTTATTTTTCTTTTTTTTCTTTTTCCGTAAGGTTTTGTTCACCTTTGTTCCTTTCCTTTTTTTTGCTGAAATACGTGCACTTTTCTAAAAAGAAATCAAAGGAAACTTTTTTTTAAGTTCATCAAAATTGAAGAAAAGTTCATCGAGTCTGAATTTTTTTCATCGAATTTGAGAAAAGTTCATCATAACTGAAAAAAGTTCATCAAATATAAGAAAAGTTCATTATAATTGAAAAAAGTTCATCGAATTTTGGAAAAGTAAATCATAATTAGAAAAAGTTCACGGAATTTGAAAAAAAAGTTCACCAGTTTTTTTCAAAAAAGTTCATCAGATTTGGAAAAAGTTCATCGAATTTGAAAAAGAGTTCATTGCATTTAAAAAAGCTCATTGAAATTTTAAAAACATTAAATTTCAGAAAAGTTCATCGAATTTGAAAAAAATCTTCATTCCAATTTGGAAAAAGGTTCATCAAAATTTAAAAAAGTTGGTCATTTTTTTTTTTAAAAAACATCAATTTGAAAATAGTTCACGCGTTTAGAGAAGAATAAAAAAGAAACAAGAATTGAACAAAAGAAAAAGGAAAAAATAAAACATAAAAAACACGGAATGCATTTCCTATACATAAAAATAGAAGAACGGAAGTACATATGCACAAACAAGCAGTTGGCGTAGTGGGTTGTGTAGTATCCGCAAAGCAATGAGGTCACGAGTTCGAGCCTATTCTCTTGCACGCATGCACCTGTTTTTCGGAAGGGAAAATGGGCCGGCCCGTTTGCAGCTAATGAAAGGAGGTGGGGTGTGCGCCCCTTTGTGGAAAGGCTTATATCGGACGCTAAAGGCGCTAATTGGTATCTAGCTTGGTTGACCCCTCATATATATAAGGCACGACCGGGTGAAGAGACATGGGCTGAACCCACGTTTGAGTCGTACAGCCCACGGCGACGTCTCAGATCACGACTCGTCTGTTAAGGACTCCCCTTTCCCGATAGGCAAAATTTAAGTGCATAGGTGTGAACTCAGCTCGGCTCATTCCCGCATCTCGCGACACGCGCGTCGTGACGAGGCGGGCAGCGGCGGAGGAGCACATGGGAACCACTGTTCTTCTCAAGCTCAATAGCATGTGAAAGAGAATCCCTTATAAGGAGGTACAACTGCTTCTCCACTAACGGGGTGGTACTATCCCACCAAATCCCTTGCCATGACACCTACATGGACCTTAGAGATTTCCTGAAATTGTTGGATGGGCCCATCCCATATTTCAACAATCCCCTATCAGATCTCCAGGGTCTATTTTGTCCTCTGTTCCAAACACTGTTTTGATATACTATTATTTCAGTGAAGACGTGTTCAGGTTGAACTGCACTTAGAGGAAGTAGCTACACTTCTCCATAACTGAACAATGGATTATGCCTTGAATTCTCAGTTTGGCGTAAAGAAGTTTTACTACATGTCTTACTAGTACTAGGCTGTAGAAGGCTGACCTCGAGTGGAGCATATTAGTCACACTCCTGGCCTATTCATGAGCTTGCTAGAGATCACCCAATCTCATAGACTGTGACCATCAGTCGGGCTCATATAGGTGTGTTCCTCCAAAGACCGCTATGTAGGATAACATCTTGCTTATATAAGGTTTGAAACACATTAAGACAGTAGTCAACCTACATACAATTTTCGAGAGTATTTCATCTTCAATGGATTGGGTTAGTAAAGTTACTGTCCTGAGTTAACCACTAGCTTGTTTTCCCATATCGTACTTCATGGGATCTCCGATCACATAGGTTGTGTTACCACCATGGTAGCTCATGTGGGTCTCATACCCATCTTCCTTGATGCATTTTCTATCACAACACATGATAGCCCTTTAGTAAAGGGATCTGCCAGATTCTTAGCCAACTGAATATAATCCAACACTATCACTCTAGAGTTTCTTAAATGTCTGATAACTTTTAATCTCATTCTACGTGCTTTGTGGATTGCATGTTGTCCTTTGAACTCTTCACCTTGACAATAACTGTCTGATTGTCACATTTTATAAGAATAGTCGGAATCGGCTTTTCAACCACTAGCAAGTCCATCATAAGATCTCGAAGCCATTCTGCTTCGACACGAGATGTGTCTAATCACTACTGCAGGATGCTACTAACGCGACACTACAATCAGAGACCCTTCGACGAAACTGTGTGTGATGCATTAATTGCAAACGATGATGTAAAAAACAGTAAAAAATGATACAAAATGTTTGCGATGGCGGAGACATCAAACATGCTTCAGATTATAGTTGCGTGTGTGATGCGTGGCATACGGTTCTCTTCAATGAACTGTTTGCAATGAGGCAGAACAACAAAAACGGGCAGTTAGATGAAGGTGTGTGCGATATACGGCATACAGTTCACTCAGATGAACTGTTTGCGATTAGGGAACACAATAGAAACATGTTGGGGAACGCAGTAATTTCAAAAATTTTCTACGATCACGCAAGATCTATCTAGAAGATGCATAGCAACGAGAGGGGAGAGTGTGTTCACGTACCCTCGTAGACCGAAAGTAGAAGCGTTTAGTAATGCAGTTGATGTAGTCGAACGTCTTCGCGATCCAACCGATCCAAGTACCGAACGTAAGGCACCTTCGCGTTCAGCACACGTTCAGCTCGGTGATGTCCCTCGTGCTCTTAATCTAGTTGAGGACGAGGGTGAGTTCCGTCAGCACGATGGCGTGGCGACGGTGATGATGATGTTACCGGCGCAGGGCTTCGCCTAAGCACTATGATGATATGATCGAGGTGCGTAACTGTGGAGGGGGGCACCGCACACGGTTAAGAGAAACTTGTGTGTTCTAGGGTGCCCCCTGCCCCCGATCTCAAGACGCAGCAACACCTATGATGCAAGGAATCATTGACTTACATCACGATATCTTTTTCTTCCTCATTCTTATTTTGGTTTTCGTATCACGGATGTTGGTTCGCGCTTTATGGCATTTCAACGAGCAAATTAATCCAATCCCACAAAGGATTGTTCATGGAACTACTATCGAAATTATTTGGACCATATTTCCAAGTGTCATTCTATAAAGGAGGGAGGAGGAGGAGGCCGGCCCTAGGGGGGCGCGCCAAGAGTATGGAGTCCTACTAGGACTTCCAAGTCCTAGTAGGAATCCTTTTCCTTTTCGGAGTAGAGGAGAAGGAAAGAGTGAAAGAGAGAGGGAGTAGGAAAGGGCAAGGGGGGTGCCGCCCTTCCCCTAGTCCAATTTGGACCCATGGGGGGGGGGGGGGCGCCACCTTCCCTTTGGCCTGCCTCCTCCTTTCCCGTATGGCCCAGTGAGGCCCATTACTTCTCCCTGTGAATTCTCGTAACTCCCTCGTACTCCGAAAAATACCCCAATCACTCGGAACCTTTCCGATGTCCGAATATAGCCTTCCAATATATCGATCTTTATGTCTCGACCATTTCGGGACTCCTCGTAATGTCCGTGATCTCATCCGGGACTCCTTAGGTCATCAAAACACATAACTCATAATACAAATCGTCATCGAACGTTAAGCGTGAGGACCCTATGGGTTCGAGAACTATGTAGACATGACCGAGACACATCTACGATCAATAACCAATAGAGGAACCTGGATGCTCATATTGGCTTCTAGATATTCTACGAAGATCTTTATCGGTCAAACCGCATAACAACATACGTTGTTCCCTTTGTCATCGGTATGTTACTTGTCCGAGATTCGATGATCGTCGGTATCATCATACCTAGTTTAATCTCATTACCGACAATTCTCTTTACTCGTTCCGTAATGCTTCATCCCGCAACTAACTCATTAATCACATTGCTTGCAAGGCTTATAGTGATGAGCATTACCGAGAGGGCCCAGAGATACCTCTCCGAAACACGGAGTGAAAAATCCTAATCTCGATCTATGCCAACCCAACAAACACCTTCGGAGACACCTGTAGAGCTTCGTTATGATCACCCATTTACGTTGTGACGTTTGATTGCACACAAGGTGTTCCTCCGGTATTCGGGAGTTGCATAATCTCATAGTCTGAGGAACATGTATAAGTCATGAAGAAAGCAGTAGCAATGAAACTGTAACGATCATAATGCTAAGCTAACAGATGGGTCTTGTCCATCACATCATTCTCCTAATGAAGTGATCCTGTTCATCAAATGACAACACATGTCTATGGTTAGGAAACATAACCATCTTTGATTAACGAGCTAGTCAAGTAGAGGCATACTAGGGACACTATGTTTTATCTATGTATTCACACATGTACTAAGTTTCCGGTTAATACAATTCTCGCATGAACAATAAACATTTATCACGAAATAAGGAAATAAATAATAACTTTATTATTGCCTCTAGGCATATTTCCTTCAGTCTCCCACTTGCACTAGAGTCAATAATCTAGTTCACAACGCCATGTGATTTAACACCAATAGTTCACATCGTTATGTGATTACACCCATAGTTCACATCGCCATGTGACCAACACTCAAAGGGTTTACTAGAGTCAATAACCTAGTTCAAATTGCTATGTGATTAACACCCAAAGATTACTAAGGTGTGATCATGTTTTGCTTATGAGAGAAGTTTAGTCAAGGGTCTGTCATGTTCAGATCCGTATGTATTTTGGAAAATTTTATGTCTACAATACTCTACATGAGCTACTCTAGCTAATTGCTCCCACTTTCAATATGTATCCAGATTGAGACTTAGAGTCATCTGGATTGATGTAAAAGCTTGCATCGACGCAACTTTTTACAAGAAACTCTTTCTATCATCTCCATAACCGAGAAATATTTGCTTAGTCCTCTTAGCTAACTAAGGATAACTTTGACCGCTATACAGTGATCCATTCCTGGATCACTATCGTACCCCCTTGCCAAACTCATATCAAGGCACACAACTGGTCTGGTACATAGCATGACATACTTTATAGAACCTATGACTGAGGCATAGGGAACGACTTTCATTCTCTTTATATCTTCTGCCGTGGTCGGGCTTTGAGTCTTACTCAATTTTACACCTTGTAATACAGACAAGAACTCCTTTGACTGATCCATTTTGAACTCTTTCAAAAACTTGTCAAGGTATGTATTCATTGAAAAATCTTATCAAGCATCTTGATCTATCTCTATATATCTTGATGCCCAATATATAAGCAACTTCACCGAGGTCTTTCTTTGAAAATCTCCTTTATGCTTTCCAGAAAATTCTACATTATTTCCGATCAACAATATGTCAATCACATATACTTATCAGAAAGGCTGTAGTGCTCCCACTCACTTTCTTGTAAATACATGCTTCATTGCAAGTCTGTATAAAACTATATGCTTTGATCAACACATCAAAGTGTATATTCCAACTTCGAGAGGCTTGCATCAGTCCATAAATGGATCGCTGGAGATTGCACACTTTGTTAGCACCCTTTGGATTGAAAAAACCTTCTGGTTGCATCATACACAACTCTTCTTCTAGAAATCCATTCAGGAATGTAGTTTTTACATCCATCTGCCAAATTTCATAATCATAAAATGCGGCAATTGCGAACATGATTGGGACAGACTTAAGCATCGCTACAGGTGAAAAAGTCTCATCATAGTCAACTCCTTGAACTTGTCGAAAACCTTTTTGCAACAAGTCGAACTTTGTAGACAGTAACATTACCGTCAGCGTCAGTCTTCTTCTTGAAGATCCATTTATTTTCTATGGCTTGCCGATCGTCGCGCAAATCACCAAAGTCCACACTTTGTTCTCATACATGGATCCCATCTCAGATTTCATGGCCTCAAGCCATTTCACGGAATCTGGGCTCATCATCGCTTCCTCATAGTTCGTAGGTTCATCTTGTTCTAGTAACATGACTTCCGGAATAGGATTACCGTACCACACCGGTGCATACCGTACTCTCGAAGACCTACGAGGTTCTGTAGTAACTTGATTTGAAGTTTCATGATCATCATCATAAGCTTCCTCACTAACTGATGTAGGAATCACTGGAACTGATTCCGGTGATGAACTACTTTCCAATTCGGGAGAAGGTACAATTACCTCATCAAGTTCTACTTTCCTCCCACTCACTTCTTTTGAGAGAAACTCCTCTAGAAAGGATCCATTCTTAGCAACAAATATCTTGCCTTCGGATTTGTGATAGAAGGTGTACCCAACAGTTTCCTTTGGGTATCCTATGAAGACACACTTCTCCGATTTGGGTTCGAGCTTATCAGGTTGAAGCTTTTCCACATAAGCATCACAGCCTCAAACTTTAAGAAACGACAACTTTGGTTTCTTGCCAAACCACAGTTCACAAGGCGTAGTCTCAACGGATTTTGATGGTGCCCTATTTAAAGTGAATGTAGCTGTCTCTAATGCATAACCCCAAATCGGTAAGAGACATCATAGATCGCACCATATACAATAAAGTGCGGTTACAACGTTCGAACACACCATTACACTGTGGTGTTCCAGGTGGCATGAGCTGTGAAACTATTCCACATTGTTTTAAATGAAGACCAAACACGTAACTCAAATATTCTCCTCCACGATCAGATCATAGAAACCTTATTTTCTTGTTACGATGATTTTCCACTTCACTCTGAAATTCTTTGAACTTTTCAAATGTTTCAGACTTATGCTTCATTAAGTAGATATAACCGTATCAGCATAAATCATCTATGAAGGTAAGAAAATAACGATACCCGCCACGAGCATCAACACTCATTGGACCGCATACATCGGTATGTATTATTTCCAATAAGTCAGTAGCTCGTTCCATTGTTCTGGAGAACAGAGTTTTTAGTCATCTTAGCCATGAGGCATGGTTCGCAAGCACCAAGTGATTCATAATCAAGTGATTCCAAAAGCCCATCAGCATGGAGTTTCTTCACGCACTTTACACCAATATGACCTAAACGGCAGTGCCACAAGTATGTTGCACTATCATTATCAAATTTTCATCTTTTGGCATCAATATTATGAATATGTGTATCACTACGATCAAGATTCAATAAACCATCAACATTGGGTGTATGACCATGGGAGGTTTTATTCATGTAAACAGAATAACAATTATTCTCTGTCTTAAATGAATAACCCTATTGCAATAAACATGATCTAATCATATTCATGCTCAACGCAAACACCAAATAACATTTATTTAGGTTCAACACTAATCCCGAAAGTATAGGGAGTGTACGATGATGATCATATCAATCTTGGAACCACTTCCAACACTCATCGTCACTTCATCCTCCACTAGTCTCTATTTATTCTGCAACTCCTGTTTCGAGTTACTAATTTTAGCAACCGAACAAGTATCGAATACCCAGGGGTTTACTACGAGCACTAGTAAGGTACACATCAATAACATGTATATCAAATATACCTTTGTTCACTTTGCTATCCTTCTTATCCGCCAAAATATTCGAGGCAGTTCCGCTTCCAGTGACTATTTCCTTTGTAGTAGAAGCACTCAGTTTCAGGCTTAGGTCAGCTTTGGGCTTCTTCACGGGAGTAGCAACTTGCTTGCTATTCTTCTTGAAGTTCCCTTTCTTCCTTTGCCCTTTTCTTAAAAATAGTGGTCTTGTCAATCATCAACACTTGATGCTCTTTCTTGATTTCTACCTTCGTCGATTTCAGCATCACGAAGAGCTCGGGAATTGTTTTCGTCATCCCTTGCATACTATAGTTCATCATGAAGTTCCAGTAACTTGGTGATGGTGACTAGAGAATTCTGTCAATCACAATCTTATTTGGAAGATTAACTCCCACTTGATTCAAGTGATTGTAGTACCCAGACATTCTGAGCACATGCTCACTAGCTGAGCAATTCTCCTCCATCTTTTAGGCAAAGTACTTGTCAGGGGTCTCATACATCTTGACACGGGCATGAGTCTGAAATACCAATTTCAGCTCTTTGAACATCTCATATGCTCTGTGGCATTCAAAACGTTTTTGAAGTCCCGGTTCTAAGCCGTAAAGCATGGTGCACTAAACTATCAAGTAGTCATCATATTGAGCTAGCCAAACGTTCATAACGTCTGCATCTGCTCCTCCAATAGGTCTGTCACCTATCAATGCATCAAGGACATAATTCTTCTGTGCAGCAATGAGGATAAACATTAGATCATGGACCCAGTCCGCATCATTGCTACTTATCATCTTTCAACTTAGTTTTCTCTAGGAACATATCAAAAATAAAGGAAAGCTACACCGCGAGCTATTGATCTACAACATAATTTGCAAAATACTATCAGGACTAAGTTCATGATAAATTAAAGTTCAGTTAATCATATTACTTAAGAACTCCCACTTAAGTAGACATCCCTCCAGTCATCTAAATGATCACGTGATCCTTATCAACTAAACCATGTCCAATCATCATGTGAGATGGAGTAGTTTTCAATGGGGAACATCTGTATGTTGATCATATCTACTATATGATTCACGCTCGACCTTTCGGTCTCCAGTGTTCCGAGGCCATATCTACATATGCTAGGCTCGTCAAGTTTGACCCGAGTATTTTGCGTATGCAAAACTGGCTTGCACCCATTGTATGTGAACGTAGAGCTTATCACACCTGATCATCACGTGGTGTCTCGGCACGACGAACTGTCGCAATGGTGCATACTCAGGGAGAACACATATACCTTGAAATTTAGTAAGGGATCATCTTATAATGCTACTGGCGTACTAAGAAAATTAAGATTCATAAAAGATAAACATCACATGCAATCAAAATATGTGACATGATATGGCCATCATCGTCTTGTGCTCATGTCTCCATCGCCGAAGCATCGTCATGATCTCCATCGTCACCGGCGCGACACCTTGATCTCCATCATAGCATCGTTGTTGTCTCGCCAACTATTGCTTCTACGACTATCACTACCGCTTAGTGATAAAGTAAAACAATTACATCGCGATTGCATTGTATACAATAAAGCGACAACCATATGGCTCCTGCCAGTTGCCAATAACTTTGTGAGAAAACATGATCATCTCATACAACAATTTATATCACATCATGTCTTGACCATATCACATCACAACAAGCCCTGCAAAAACAAGTTAGACGTCCTCTACTTTGTTGTTGCAAGTTTTACGTGGCTGCTATGGGCTTCTATCGAGAACTATTCTTACCTACGCTTCAAAACCACAATGATTTTTTGTCAAGTGTGCTGTTTTAACCTTCAACAAGGATCGGCCGTAGTCAAACTCGATTCAACTAAAGTTGGAGAAACAGACACCCACCAGGCACCTTTGTGCAAAAGCACGTCGGTAGAACCAGTCTCATGAACATGGTCATGTAATGTCGGTCCGGGCCACTTTATCCAACAATACCGCCGAATCAAAGTAAGACGTTGGTGGTAAGCAGTATGACTATTATCGCCCACAACTCTTTGTGTTCTACTCATGCATAAAACATCTACGCATAGACCTGGCTCGGATGCCACTATTGGGGAACGCAATAATTTCAAAATTTTCCTACGATCACGCAAGATCTATCTAGGAGATGCATAGCAACAAGAGGGGAGAGTGTGTCCACGTACCCTCGTAGACCGAAAGCGGAAGCGTTTAGTAACGTGGTTGATGTAGTCGAACTTCTTCGCGATCCAACCGATCCAAGTACTGAACGTACGACACCTCCGCATTGAGCAAACGTTCATCTCGATGACATCCCTCGTGCTCTTAATCTAGTTGAGGACGAGGGTGAGTTCCGTCAGCATGATGGCGTGGTGGCGGTGATGATGATGTTACCGGTGCAGGGCTTCGCCTAAGCACTACGATGGTATGATCGAGGTGCATAACTGTGGAGGGGGACACCGCACACGGTTAAGAGAAACTTGTGTGTTCTAGGGTGCCCCCTGCCCCCGTATATAAAGGAGGGAGGAGGAGGAGGCCGGCCCTAGGGGCGCGCGCCAAGAGTATGGAGTCCTACTAGGTCTTCCAAGTCCTAGTAGGAATTCTTTTCCTTTTCGGAGTCGAGGAGAAGGAAAGAGGGAAAGAGAGAGGGAGTTGGAAAGGGCAAGGGGGATGCCGCCCCCTTCACCTAGTCCAATTCGGACCCATGGGGGGGCACCTCCCCTTTGGCCTGCCTCCTCCTTTACCATATGGCCCAATAAGGCCCATTACTTCTCCCGGTGAATTCCCGTAACTCCGTGGTACTCCGAAAAATACCCGAATCACTCGGAAACTTTCCGATGTCCGAATATAGCCTTCCAATTTATCGATCTTTTGTCTCGACCATTTCGATACTCCTTGTCACGTCCGTGATCTCATCTGGGACTCCGAACAAACTTCGGTCATCAAAACACATAACTCATAATACAAATCGTCATCGAAGTTAAGTGTGCGGACCCTACGGGTTCGAGAACTATGTAGACATGACTGAGACACATCTCCGATCAATAACCAATAGCGGAACCTGGATGCTCATTTGGCTCCTACATATTCTATGTAGATCTTTATCGATCAAACCGCATAACAACATATGTTGTTCCCTTTGTCATCAGTATGTTACTTGCCCGAGATTCGATCATCGGCATCATCATACCTAGTTCAATCTCGTTACCGGCAAGTCTCTTTACTCGTTCCGTAATGCTTCATCCCGCAACTAACTTATTAGTCACATTGCTTGCAAGGCTTATAGTGATGAGCATTACCGAGAGGGCCCAGAGATACCTCTCCAAAACATGGAGAGACAAATCCTAATCTCGATCCATGCCAACCCAACAAACACCTTCGGAGACACCTGTAGAGCATCTTTATGACCACCCATTTATGTTGTGACATTTGATAGCACACAAGGTGTTCCTACGGTATTCAGGAGTTGCATAATCTCATAGTCTGAGGAACATGTATAAGTCATGAAGAAAGCAGTAGCAATGAAACTGTAACGATCATAATGCTAAGCTAACGGATGGGTCTTTTCCATCACATCATTCTCCTAATGATGTGATCCCATTCATCAAATGACAACACGTGTCTATGGTTAGGAAACATAACCATCTTTGATTAACGAGCTAGTCAAGTAGAGGCATACTAGGGACACTATGTTTTGTCCATGTAATCACACATGTACTAAATTTCCGGTTAATACAATTCTCGCATGAATAATAAACATTTATCATGAAATAAGGAAATAAATAATAACTTTATTATTGCCTCTAGGGCATATTTCCTTCACCCAGATCAAGGTGTGTGCGATATACGACATACAGTTCACTTGGATGAACTGTTTTTGATTAGGCAACACAACAAAAATGTTCAACTTAACAAGATGTGTGTGATATGCGGCAAACAGGTTCCTAATCAGAAAATGTGTGCGAAGACCCATAATAACACTCACAATTTCTCCCAATAAGCCGTGTGTGTTGTGGGAAAACGCTTGCTGGTATACAATTGCCAGCGACTGATGAATTCATCATTGACGGGTTCCCTAGTATGGTCTGTGTGCGATGTAATTGCATACAGAACAACAATATATGTACTTATAACTTATAAGGACTTGATTCCATAACCAAATTGAACATCCAATTACATAGGTGGCTAGTACACACATGCCCTTTGCACACACCAAAGTATGTTTCAAAATGCCTAGAAAACTCAAATAATGTATAAAAAGGCAAAATGAACCCTGAATAATTTCATATTCTTAGGATGACGCTCCTATAGTCTCATGCTGCCTTTGTAAAATAAATCAAGGCGGGAAGAGACAATGTATGTTGTTTCGCACACATAGGTGACAAGTTCCCTCTCAGAACCATGATGCTTCTGTTGGAAATATGCCCTAGAGGCAATAATAAAGTGGTTATTATTATATTTCCTTAATCATAATAAAGGTTTATTATTCATGCTAGAATTGTATTGATCAGAAACTTAAATACATGTGTGGATACATAAACAAATACCGTGTCCCTAGTAAGCCTCTACTAGACTAGCTCATTGATCAAGAGATGGTTAAGGTTTCCTAACCATAGACATGTGTTGTCACTTGATAATGGGATCACATCATTAGGAGAATGATGTGATGGACAAGACCCGTCCGTTAGCATAGCATATGAATGTTCAGTTTATTGCTACCGCTTTCTTAATGTCAAATACATATTCCTTCGACCATGAGATCATGCAACTCCCGGATACCGGAGGAATACCTTATGTGCTATCAAACGTCACAACATAACTGGGTGATCATAAAGATGCTCTACAGGTATCTCCGATGGTGTCTGTTGAGTTGGCATGGATCAAGATTGGGATTTGTCACTCCGTATATCGGAGAGGTATCTCTAGGCCCTATCGGTAATACAACATCACAAGAAGCTTGCAAGCAAAGTGACTAAGGAGTTAGTTGCGAGATGTTGTATTACGGAATGAGTAAAGAGATTTACCGGTAACGAGATTGAACTAGGTATGAAGATACATACAATCGAATCTCGGGCAAGTAACATACATACAAACAAAGGGAAATACGTATGTTGTCATAAAGGTTCGACCAATAAAGATCTTCGTAGGATATGTAGGAACCAATATGGCCATCCAGGTCCCGCTATTGGTTATTGACCGCAGAGGTGTCTCGGTCATGTCTACTTCATTCTCGAACCCGTAGGGTCCGCACGCTTAATGTTTGTTGACGATATAGTACTATATGAGTTATGTGAGTTGGTGATTGAATGTTGTTCGGAGTCCCGGATGAGATCACGAACATGACGAGGAGCTTCGGAATGATCCTAAGGTAAAGGTTGATATATAGGACGATGCTATTCGGTCATCGGAAAGGTTTCAAAATGTACCGGGTAATCATCAAATCACCGGAAGGGGTTCCGGGAGGCCCCAGGTGGTTATTGGGCCATATGGGCCAAACAAGGGGAGCACACCAGCCCACAAGGGGCTAGCGTGCCCCTCCTCTGGATGCTGGCCTTTGGGAGAAAAGGAAGGAGGGGAGTCGGCCTCCCCTGCCTTCCCTCTCCTCCCTTTTCCTCCCCCGAGAGCAAATAAGGAAAGGGAGGCGCCATAGGGTAGGCGCCCAAGGGGGCTGGCGGCCACCCTTGGGCGCACCCTGGCTACCTCCCCTCCCCCACCTATATATACATGAGAGGGAGGGGGCGCCACACACCCACGGGAATCCCTAAGCCGTGTGTGGTGCCCCTCTCCCCGGTTTCGTCCTCCATCAAGTTTTCCACAGTGCACGAAGAAGCCCTGCGGGAACAAGTTCACCACCACCGTCATCACGCCATCGTGCTGCCATAACTCATCTGCTACTTTGCCTCTCTTGTGGATCGAGAAGGCGAGAACGTCATCAAGCTGAACATGTGTTGAATGCGGAGGTGCCATACGTTCGGTACTTGATCGGTTGGATCGTGAAGGTGTACGACTACATCAACCGCATTGATAAAGTGATGCGGAGCATCCTACGGACATCACCATGTCAAGAGTACGTTTGGCAAGTGACACGTGCGACATCTACTTCACATACATAAAGGTGAATCATCTCCTTTACACGTGTTCATTTGACCCCTTCGAGGATGGTATACTACTTGACGCTTCTCCCATGTGCATGCATAGGTATTGTCGGAACTTCACGGATGTCGAGGAGGAGTGTGAGCACAAGTGTACGTCTACACCATCCGCGAGGGAGGCATGGAAGAGAACACGGAAGAAAGGATAATAAGAAGATGGAGCGGCTGCTAGAGCCAAGCCGGACGTCTGAACCGCCGTCCGGATCATCCGGGCTCAGCTGAATCATCCGGACCATTTCCCGGATCATCTGGATAACTCGCAACCGAAGACACCCGAAGGCCTCATGTGAAGCCGGATCATCCGGGCCCCCTCCCGGATCATCCGGACGACGACCGGATCATCTGGACCCCCATCCGTATCATCCGGCCCGTTGCATGTGTGCAACATTTCGGGCCGAGGCCCATGTACCCATTCTGCCCCCTCATTTACCCCTTCGTGGCCTAGACTATAAATAGATCTCCTCCTCCCCATTTTGAGGGTTAGCAAAGTGATAGATCATTTGTATGTGAGCTTTGCTCCTACCTTCTCCTCTTGAGAGAGAGAGAGACTACTCCATTAGAGGCCAAGACCTCTTCGGAGAAGATCCCGAGGGATATCAAGACCCCTTCGGGGAAGGATCTATCTATCATCAAGCCCCCATCTCCTTTGGATTTGGGATGAACTTTACCTTGTATCTTTCCCTTTGTTGTTCATGTACCTCGTGGAGCTTGTGTTTTTGATTGTCTAGTGGACATGTGATTGGACTTTTTCTTGAGTATTTCTCTCATTTCCCCTCATGTTTGCCCTCGTGTTCTTCGTGTTCTTTGCGGGATCCCCTCCATTTCGTGAAAGATCAGGCATCTAGTGTTCTACCCTACATCATCTTGGTATCATGAGCCATGTTGATCATGAATTTGGAGCCCCTACCCCCGTTTTCTAGCCTTCTTTTGTTTAATTTCATCCAAAATTTTTAAAATCCCCACAAAAAATAGCCCCAATTTTTTTGTGATTTGTTGGTTTGATGATGTTTTGTTGATCTTGATCCGTGGATTTGCTTGGTTTCAAGTGGATTTAGCTTCTCCTCAAGTTTCCCCACCTACCATACACGAAATCTCCGCAATTTTCCCCCTGAAATAATCCAATTTCCGTCCAAAAATTCGTCCCCGAGAGGAAATCCCGAGCAGTTTGACCTGCCCGGATCATCTAGAAGTGCTCCCGGATCATCCGGACTAGCCCGGATCAGCTGGACCCTCTCCTGGACGTCCAGATAGCCCACGTGCTCGAATTACAGAATCGGAGTTGACAAACCCGGATCATCCGGAAGTACTCCCAGATCATCCTGACCTGACTCGGATCAGCCGGACCTCCTCCCGGATGTCCGGGTAACCCTGAAACTGACTGTGCTGAAATCTTGTTTCGGCCATAACTAATTCATCCAGAGTCCGATTTTGATGTTCTTTAGCTTGTTTTGAAGCTCTTGGCATCCCCCATCCCATAAAAATACTTCCAACACCATTTGAATTCATCAAATTTTTGGAACTTTGGCATCTTTGCCTAGGCCTTCCACCATATCATCCACATTACCACCACCGACTTCCGCAACCTAACCCATTTTGTTCCCCATAGCATTAGTGGTTGCTTGAGTAGTGATTCGAGTCTCCTATGGTGTTTTGGTTACTTAGGGACAGTTGCTTATTCATCAACCATCACCTCCACTTCCGCATAACCTTGCCCATCATACACTTCCACCAACCCAACTTAACCCAATTTTGTTTGAGCTTGTTTGAGTTGTGGCTTGTCTCCTAAGGTGTTTCAGCTACTTAGGACGGTGACTTCAACTCCGACTCGCATAACCCATCATCCCACTTTCGCATTTCTGAGTGCAAACCACCATCGCTTTTC
Organism: Triticum timopheevii; assembly: GCA_963921465.1. NCBI lineage: Eukaryota > Viridiplantae > Streptophyta > Magnoliopsida > Poales > Poaceae > Triticum > Triticum timopheevii. The sequence continues at coordinate 357,487,069 of OY997264.1, forward strand.
GCTACCACCATTTGACATTTGCCTTTGAGATTTCGAGTTCGCGGTTTTTCCGTTTCCTAAGGTGTTTCGGCTAATTAGGAACGGTTCGACATCGAGAACACCGACACTCATCATCGCCATGAGGTCGTCATCGTGCATAAGGATGGTAACCTCGATGACATCATTGTATATTCTCCCTTGCCATTGCATTGCTAACCCCTAACCCATTTTGCGCCACTTGCCTATTGAGACTAGCCATTGAGTATTGCCGGCAACGTTACTTGTGCACATTAGTGATCATCGGTCCGCGCTTCCATTGCATACATACCATATCATTTTGGTATCATAGTACCATCCCTTGTGTCACAAGATTGTCCCCTGCATATACACAATTGCTATCTTGGTTTGTGCATCGTGGCCATATAAAAAAAAGAATAAGCTTTTAAGCAAAGAAAAAGAAAGCAAAGAAGCTTGTAAGCAAGTGCCATAGCATCGCCACATTGCATATAAGATTGTCATATTCGATCATCTTGAGAGAAACACCGGGAACCATACATATATAGCATACTTGGGATAGAAAGTTGATACATTTTGCATCTTATAGGTTGTGCACAAGTGTCGTATCCGCCTATTGAGCGATCGTGCTAGCGTCTCTCTTGAGTTGTGCAACATGAGCGTTTTCCGTGGATTCCACATTTTGTGCTCATTCCTTGGTTGCACGACCCCATTTATCTATCCGTGTGTGTGTTTCCGTGTGCCACCCATTGCTATTGCTCTACTTGTTTCACTTGCGAATTTGTGAATCTCTTTCAACATTATTGACTCTTGCTAACATTTTGCATCAACTTTTGTGCCACTATCCTCACCGAGCCACTCCATAAGCCTTACTTTGTAGGTGTGAGTGAGCAAGTCCGGTACCAATTCCGCTATTCTTTCATTCCACATTGACTGAAACGGGATACATCCTCAACTTTGGGAAAAGGTAACTTGGAATTGTTTATCTCATTTCCTACCCACCTCTACTCGAGTCTTGTGATGGATAGGCAAAGCATACCCCCTCCGGTCTACAACAACAACGACAAGTTTGATGCCACGAACAACTTGAACGCCAAGATGGATACTCAAATGGAGGAGATCAAAGCCCTCATCAAGTCCTACAAGTGATCTTCCTCATCTTTGAGAAGACGCTCAAGAGCACATGCTTCCGAGCTACCATCTCTGGAAAGATCACATCGGCATCGACACCACCACCAACAAGAACGTGAAGGTCAAGAGCTCAACACCGACAACCGCTCAACGACTTCACCATCTCCCTTGGCATCTTTGCCAAGTGACTTCAAGTCATCTTAGCCTATGGACATATGGCATCTTCGCCAACAAGCACCCCAAGACTACGCTCAAGAGAAGCTACCCAAGCTCAAGTTTGTGACTTACATGAGCTACTACGACCTCGAAATCGACCATGAGATTCCTTTCTATGGAACTCAAGAACCCGAGGAGTATCTCGAGTGGAAGCGCCTAATGGACGACTACCTCAAGCTACATCAAGTTCCTCCCGAAGATCAAGTGAAGTGCGCCTCAAGAAACTTCCACGATGACGCGTCGACATGGTGGCTTCACACACCTTCGGAGAGCTATGACATGAGTTGGCCCAAGACGAAGAGAGCTATGTAGCGAGAGTTCATGCCTCCAACCTACACGGAACAACTTCTACGCCAATTGGAGAACACCATCCAAGGATCCAAGTCCATCAACGCGTACTTCAAGGAGATGAAGATTACCTTGCGACGAGCCGGCGTGGACGACCCCATTTCGATGAAGTTTCACTTCATGATGGGATTGCACAACGACATCTCCAAGATTATCTTCCTCGAGAACTACAAGTCACTCGACGACAACTACATTGGTGTTCTCAAGGCGGAACAAGAACTCATGAAGGCCAAGGCTTCTCCACCCCAAGCACACTTCTCGAAGACCAAGCTCCAAGACGATGAGCATGAGGCTAGTACCACCACGATGTCCAAGTCCGACAATCTCCAAGATGACGCTCCCAAGTTTGACTTCACCGCCATCCCTCTTTGTGGCATTGATGGTGCCGAGTCTACTTCGACTCTTTTTCAAGACGGTGCGATGACAACTACGACTATGGAGCCAATAAAGGAACATGCTTTGGAGGCGAGCGACACGGTGGCGAGAAAGTATGATGCTTCCATCTTTGGAGGCTAGAGTGATAATGTGCCATCTTCGGCCTTCATCCACGGCGACGGCGACAAGATGGTTGAGCATGGGATTTTCCCTTCGACCACGACGACGTATGATGACTTGAGTGACTTTTTCCACCATATTGAGAGTGAGAGTGACTTCACCACTAGCCCCACATATGATGTGTTGCCCCAATTCCCATGTGAGGAGAGCCACAACCCCCACCACTTGAGTTAGATGAGTGACTCCACCATATGTGAGTTTGAGCGCACCTACCTTGAGGGAGTGAGTGAGCCACCACATAGAGAGTGTGATAGTTGATAGGTCATGTGAGGCCATTTGCATTTCTAAAAACTTGACCTCTACCTCTATTGTGTCTTCTCATTTGGTGCTATGTCCCATATATGATGACGTGCCGATTCTCGACGACTTCGTCCTTCCTATGGACAAGACAATGGCCATGGTGGAATATGATGCACCCCACATGGTTCCATCAAGTTGATGATGATGACCACCATTTGGTCTTTGCCACCTCAACTACACCACTTGAGTGGAATGACAAAGGTAACATAGGTGAAGGTGATGTTCTAGTCCCACTAGTGGACATTCTTGACATTGATTCCTTGCATGATGTTGATCTACCTATTACCATGATTCATGCTAGTGCGACTTCCCCATGCGATGATTTACCCATTTATGATGAGTATGGCGATTTCCATGTGGATTATATTAGTTGTGATGTTACATAGGATTTCTTGTGATAATTCTTTAGGTCACATCATGTTTTATAACCCGCTTGACTTGTCATATGCTATGCGTGAGACCAATAATATGTCCAATTTGCAATCTCTTCGTAGTAACTATGCATATGCCATTAAAATAAACCCAATTTGCACATATGGCATAGATGACAAGCCCATGGTTATTGTCATTTGTTTTTCTTGTGATGATATTGATATGCTCCCTTTGTATCATTTATCTCATATGCCATGCCATGACCACCTAGCTTTAGATATGCATTGTTTTGGATGTTGTCCATTTTCTCCATATGATGTTTCCGTTATTGCTCATGAGGAGAACCCCATAGTTTCCTCATACATGTTAGAAGATTTTAATCCATCCCATCCATTGCATGATCCCAATAATTGTGTGCACAATATGCTCCCCATGCATGCACATGATATTGATGTGCCATATATTTGTATGCTCAATTTGCATCCCCATCATGTCATACATAATAACTATTTTTTCATGATGGATGACATGTTCTTATACCATGCATCAAATTTCTTTGAGCGATGCTTATCTTGTGCTAACTCACACGTGCACATACACATCATGATGGATGATGTGTACATTTACCACGCACACAATTTCTTTGGTTTGTGTCTCTTTTGTGTAGGTACCCATGAATATTGTCAACCTCGCAATCCCATGAGTTGACAAAATGAGCTCTAGAGAGCAACGATGACTTGGGATTCCATGGATTGTCTTTCCCGCCGCTCTCTTCTCTCAAAGACTTCACACATTTCTTATACATGGCCCTCACATGGTTATGGGTTATTGTCCATTACATATTATATGCCCATCTTGCCATGTTCACTTTGCATGATATACTCATTACTATGCCTTTGCCATGCACTTGTGACCCATGCTTTGCATTACACATGATGATTGATTCTAGTAATTGTATGTGTATTTGCAAGCTTGGTGGAGATATTGCTTATTATTGCCATGTTCCATTTGTGACCCATTCCTATGATGATACAATGATCTTACTTTGTGTTCGTGCTTGCGATATGTCATGTGCATTTCCTATATCCACTATTTGCTCACATGACATGATTGGCATGATTTCCTCTAGTGTGTTGCATCTTTGCTCCACTAGTTTGCATGACTTGATCATTATGATTGCTTGCCTTGTTGCATCATCGATGATTCATACTTGCTCGTTTCATGCGGTTGATGGCATCTATTTCCATGCTTTGCACATGATTGTTATTGCTTCTTGTCATATATCTCCATATGTTGCCTCTCTCATGCTAGATACTTTTCCATGTATTGAGTGCAACAATGCTTTTAGTCTTGCTAATGCGATTGCCCCGATAGCATTCTCGCATATATTTGGAGATTTTGACATATTTCTTGTGAAGCATGCTTGTCTTACCTCTTTACACCATATGCCTAGTGACATGAATATACACATTGTTGCATCATATTGTTCATGCACTTGTGCTTCTAATGGTTATGTGCAAGAGAAGAGAACCATCATGATGGATGATGTGTTAATCTACCATGCGCATACGTTCTCTCTTTTGTTGTGTGCATGTGTAGGATACTTGTACTTCATGTCGACTTCCACTTCACGTGAGTTGACCATTCGAGCTCTTGAGAGCGAACCACCTTCTAGCATGATGCTTCTATGTCGCACTTTCTTGTGCTTTGGCATTGTGAAGGACACATAAGGGCATGCTTTCAAGGTGATATCCTTCTCTTTTGAGAACCCCCAAACCATGAGCTTGGATATTATGGAACATACTACTTGTGTTGCTTGCCCCATGAGACTTATTGTTCATCTTGGACCACTTGATTGCGCACATGTTAGAGATCTTGCTTCGACTTTTGATTTTCACCTTTCCATGCCTCATGACATATATACCTTGTGTGTTGCATCCAATTCTTGGATTACTTGTTCCTATCACATGTTTGATTGCAACAATGTCATTTCTTCACATATGCCATGCCCCATTGCTTGTCACATGATTACCTTGATTGCTTCACACATGTTGAACAATTGATCTTTCTATTGTGTTGACTGCCACACTATTTTCACTACACCCTATGCATGTTATGCTTGGATAGTCTTGCACTTGATCCATGTGTTTAGACATTTCATTTTATTTGGTGTTGTGAATGATTCTTATGCCTACCGTAGACCTTTCATTGAGAAATTTGTGAATGCTTGCTATGACTTTGAGGTAGATGCTTATTATCTTGCCACACATATTTGCATCTCTACCTCCCATTTACATGCTTGTCCCCATGATATCTTTGCTTGCGCTCGATTGATATGCTTACATGCCATGTCACAATCCTTTGTCAAACCATATGCTATGCTTGATGATGACACTTGTTGGGTGAATCACCGCTTGAATGCTTGCTTTTGCACTAATGCTAACCACATTTGTTTTTCCAAGTGTTTGTTGTTCTTGCTCCTTTTGAAGGAATCCCAAGACGGTGCGACATTGGAGTGCCCATTTCGAGCTTCAAGATGATGAGAACTTGGTGATCGACCACTCCTACACGGCGACACCATCTCTTTCCCAAGGTGATTTGGTTTTTGATCCGAGGTCGGATCTTTCCCAAGGGGGAGGGGATGATGCGGAGCATCCTACGGACATCACCGTGTCAAGAGTCCATTGGCAAGTGACACGTGCGACATCTACTTCACATACATAAAGGTGAATCATCTCCTTTACACATGTTCACTTGACCCCTTCGAGGATGGTATACTACTTGGCACTTCTCCCGTGGGCATGCATAGGTATTATCGGAACTTCACGCATGTCGAGGAGGAGTGCAAGCATAAGTGTACGTCTACACCATCCGCGAGGGGGGCATGAAAGATAGGATAGAAGAAAGGATAAGAAGAAGGCGGAGAAACTACTGGAACCAGGCCGGATGTCCGGACCGCCGTCCGGATCATCCGGGCTCAGCCGGATCATCCGGACCCTTTCCCCGATCATCCGGATCCTAAGACACCCGAAGGCCTCGTGTGAAGCCGGAACATCCGGGCCCCCTCCCGGATCTTCCGGACGACGGTCGGATCATCCGGACCCCCATCCGGATCATCCGGGCCTTGCCTGTGTGCAACGTTTCAGGCTGAGGCCCATGTACCCATTCCGCCCTCTCACTTACCCCTTTGTGGCCTAAACTATAAATAGATCTCATCCTCCCCATTTTGAGGGTTAGCAAAGTGATAGATCATTTGTATGTGAGCTTTGCTCCTACATTCTCCTCTTGAGAGAGAGAGAGAGAGAGAGAGAGAGAGAGACTACTCCATTGGAGGCCAAGACCTCTTCGGAGAAGATCCCGAGGGATATCAAGACCCCTTCGGGGAAGGATCTATCTAGATTATCAAGCCCCCATCTCATTTGGATTTGGGATGAACTTTACCTTATATCTTTCCCTTTGTTGTTTATGTACCTTGTGGATCTAGTGTGTTTGATTGTCTAGTGGATGTGTGATCGAACTTGTTCTTGAGTGTTCCTCTTGTTTCCCCTCCTGTTTCCCCTCATGTTCTTCGTGTTCTTCGCGGGATCCCCTGCATTTCTTGAAAGATCGGGCATCTAGGGTTCTACCCTACATCATAAAGGCTTCCGCTTAACGGTCTACGAGGGTACTTAGACATACTCTTCCCTCTCGTAGCTATGCATCTCCATGCATAGATCTTGCGTGTGCGTAGAAATTTTTTGTTTTCTATGCAATATTCCCCAACAGATTTTTGAGATAAGCTCCACTTTGTAAGAAGTTTATACCAAAACTTGTCCCAAGTTGGACTAATTTTTTACCATAGTATGTTGGTGCCATGTCATAACACCATGCCAAGTTTCATGATTTTGAGGCGAGTTTTGGATTTACAGTAATTTTAAAACCAGGTTTCTCAATGTTTACTGTCGAGTCAACACCGCCCTGGATAGGCTTTTTCCTGGTGGGTCCCAAATGTCAGTATCCAAATCTATCACTACTACGCAGCTTTTCTTATTAAGAATTACATCCCATTTGGTGTGCTAGCTGAAAATAACTTTGTGGGTGTTGGCGGGCGCTAAGAACTTGTGGGTTCTGTAATGAACAATGATCTCAAGGATCCCGCAGAGTGATGTTCTTTCCCTATGTTGTGATTGCTTATAATATTTATGTCATAGTTAAAAAAGGTAAGCCATTGGCCCAGTATGAAAGAAAATATGGGTCAAAGCCGAGTTGAAACAGGCAACCATATCTAACTCCAGCTTACAAATGGTCCAAAAGCATAAGGATTAATCGTGCATCAGGTTTAGACAAAACCCAAATTGAACAGAGCAATAACTTCTAACCACACAAGAGTTTTGGGCAGTCACAATCAAATGGATCGGTTTGATCCATAAAATCAAGATCCCGGCACAAAAATTCTACTGGTCCATGATGACGACAAGTTGTTGTAAATAGAAGCCGAGCACGTTCAGAAGCCCTTAGGTCCACCTAAAACTTCTTTTTATGCTATTCAACATATCTATCCGTGAAAAATTCTTGTTGAAAAACTTAATCCTCACGGACAATAGTAACCTCGCATTCAACATGAAGAAAGCTAGTGTTTGCAGGGTTGGATGCATATCCTTCCAACGTAATTGTCTTCAAACGAATGTCATGAGATCTGAGAAAATCCTTGTGCTTCCTCACCCATTGATTAGTTATGCATTTTTCTCCAAGTACTATTACCTAAATAGACATGAAGATTGAAAATATTTAATTTCTAAAATAGAGTATGCCAAAGGAGCGACAACTGAACGGTTAATTCCAGTACATCATATATGTGCTTTCAATGCGTGTGAAATCATCACCTTTATATACAAATTCTCCAGACATGGAAAGCATCATAGCAAGCCAATACTCGTTTTTAGATCAAGACACCACATACTGATATATAAGGTCTTGACAGAATTCCGCACCCCTGATAGGCCATCCATGGACAAGCTCTTCATTCAACATATAACATAATATTAGCACCGAAAGTGTACTCCAAGATGAACTGGGGCAAGGTGGCACTGTGGAGAGAGGAGGAAGACCATGAGATGGACATCGGTGGTGAGGGCACAGATACAACGATTGGTAGTAAGTTATTTTCATAGTAATGGTAGAACTCAAACTGCTGGAGTTTTTCGAATCGAAGGGATGTTAGCCAGGCAGCCACCGTGCAGGGTATGTCCAGCAGGTAGCATGTTGGGATGCAGATGCGTTGAACGGAGCCCTGGTTGGAGGAGTTCATGGCTCTAGGGAGTTCAGAATCATCATCGACAAATAGCTGACGATAGTCGAGATTAAGAAGCATCACGCGTCACTGTGTGCACCGCCGAGATGTGAGGACTTGTGTGCACCAGCCATCCTTGGTGGGGAGAAGGGAGATGATCTCCCCAAGGATGGTGTCCGGGAGATCGCTGATGCGGTCCGCCGGAGATTCTACGGGTTCCACAGATCCAGGGAGGGTCGTGGCCGCTTCTGGCCGCGCTACCGGGTCCAAGATCTACAACCGGCAGCGCCGCAGGCCCGAGCCTCATCTGTGTACATACCAATATGAAAAAATGGCAGAAACATACATGTTGGACATTCAAAATCAATTCTCAAGATCTAGCAGAAAAAAAGGCACAAACATATATGTAGGACATTCAAAATCAATTCTCAAGATCTCGCAACAAATTATTAGCACGCACGCTATCCCTAGTCGGACTATTAGCAAAAATCATTTGTACAGAACAAACAATTAATCACTAACCCTATACGGATACCATTCAAACAATCAATACACCACATGCATCTAATGGATCTTAATTACTCTGATTTCATGGACTGAGAGAAGATAACCATAGGATTTGTATTCCAAAAAAATTAGAGGGGGTGGGGGTGGGGGGTAACCAGAGAAAACACATGATATGTTTGCCGCACAAATGGGTATAGATGACTAACCGGTTTTCTGTCGGAGTCGTTGTCGGAGTTGCTATGGACCTCCAGCTCCGGCTGGGGGGGGGGGGGGGGGGCTCGACGGTGCTGACAAAGTCAAGGTCGTGTTGCTGCCTGCGTGAGACCTCGTCGGCAGCGATGGCAACCTCTATGCCTAGCTTCACGCGTTGTGCGGGTGCTTCACCAGCCCCGACATTGCCACTTCCTCCGATGGTGCGCTTCAGCGCCATCCTCATACATTCCAGACGGCGGGTGACCACTGTGGACCGGGGGTGCGGCCGCCTATTATGGCCAGCGGCTTAAGCACGCCATTAATATGGAGCAGTGGGAGCGAGGCGGGCGGCGGTCAAAGGTTGTCATGCCTCCCGGCGAGCCTACGTGGTGGACTTGTAGCATGCCTACCATCATTTCACACAACTACTCGCATGCCTCCCGGTGACATTGCACAGTGAAAACACCTCCTGTCAATGCACACACCTACACACATGCCTCCCGGTTTGCCTGCGCGGCGGACTGCTCGCATGCGTCCCGTCAACTCACGCCTGCTCACACGACACACGGGGCATGTGGCGGCACGTATATTGTTTTTCTTTTTGATGATTAATTATGCCACTTTATTGCTTAACAGAAGCATGGCACGTATTGCTTAACCAAAGCATGGCACGTATACATTGTTGGTGTAACACACATGGTCCGAATAAATAATCCATATGCGATATTGGTTTCCAATTATGAACAATCTCCCGTTTGTAAGAAGGTTATATCAAAACTTGTCTCAAATTTGACAAAAAAAAAACAATATCACGGTCTACTGGTGTCCATATGACACCATGATAAGTTTCATGAATTTCAACTAAGTTTTGGATTGACTGAATTTTAAAAATCAATATGCTCAATGTTTTCAAATCTCTTGCATAGGGAAACATGCACCCGGGGACACACATATGATTTTGCAATCCATTTTGGTGCACATGTAGCTCAAATTTGATTTTTGCACATTAAATCCCTAGGAAATCAATCAATGTATAAAAATGATTGAATGATCTCTCTTTTTTATTAAAATTTTAACACAACACTCCTTTGGTCACATGCATGTTCACTGTAGAAAAAGTTTGACATGCCTCAGAGTGGCGGTGGTGGTGCGGGATGTGTGTGTATCTGTGTGTGTGTGTGTGGGGGGGGGGGGGGTCCGAAAGTACACTACGAGTCGTGAGCCTCCATGTGGGATTGATCATTTTGTGACTCATATATGCCACACCAAAGTCGTGAATTGGTTATTTAAAACATTACACAACCCTTTCATACATACATGTTCGGGCCACATGCATGTATTAATTGGTGGTCCTCTCGGACACTCCCTTGTGTGGTTATTAGCGATGTGCCCATTCGTTAGCCCGCAAAGGTTTTTAGTTTCCACTGACAATGAGAGGCATTTAACCAAATTAAAAGGTGGATTCATCTTGGCATGTGTGTTACAATGTGGATCATGGTGAGGTTCCATATCAATGTTCGGTCACAAGCGTACACATGAGTCCCCCCACCGGCTCAAAGTGAGGGGGCTACACATTGTGAACCTCAGTGTAATGTGTTTCCGGTTTGTGAAGCATGTGCCACATCAAAGTTGTGCATTGGGTATTCAAATATCACACAACACACCTCTTTTGGGCACATGCACGTGGTGGTTGTCCTATGACTAAATATGGAATCGAGGCTACATAGCAACAAGGAAGAGTGTTACCTTAATGTTCTGAAGATGTCTTGATATACATGTAATAAGATCTTACATAATGGGATGGAGGGAGTGTTGTACTACATCATTTTGCAATTGTTGTTTAGCTTCTAATATTAACTTGGTGCTTTTAGGTACATATGTCATTGTCAAAGATCCACGCTTCGACCCTTTATGTGTATGGGGCAATGAGATATTCATGAAACATCATCAAGTGAGGAAACTGATAAAGATTGTTATTAAAATGGGTTAAAAGATGCCAATCAAACTATTTGTTTATACTTCATGCAAGACGACAGTGAACTGCAGGATGGTAAGTAAGAACTCTGTATCCTTCTTTTTACTGCCCATAACGAGTTGTGTTAGATGACAATGTCTGAATCTTTTTCCTTTGCAGTGGTTCTCGAAGCAGTTTACTCAAGATTACCTCTCAAACTACATGATTGGCGGGCGAACATCACAAGGGGTTGGACTAGATTCGTGCGCTTCTGCATGGAGGAGAGCACAATAGGGGCATTCCGCTTCACCTTGTTCAACAACCAGAATGTCTCTCGCCTCTTTCTTTACCGTGTTTAATAGTACAAGTATATAACCCTGGTTCATCATTTTTTATTTGGTGCTTATGTAATTCTTTTTTAATGTAATTCTTGAACATATGTACCTATGAATCAAATAATGCATTGGTTGTTTGAACCCGATGGATATGAATAAAGCTATAGCCTACTTTCAAAATCAAATTCAGTACAATTTTGCATAGTAGTAATTAAATTAGGGTGAAATTACGCTCTGCAGGTCATTACGATGCAGACTGTCTATAAAGCACAGCGTGTGTGATATACATCATAATCCGACATGTTTCACAGAGAGGAAACATGTGTAACAATGCACACAGTTGCCGTTTGCAAAGAGTGTGTGATGTCAGACAATATCACAAACGGTGTGAGAAAACTAAATGTGTGTGATTGTCGCCTTATCGTACATGCTTTACAATCATGAACTGTTTGTGATGTGGCGCACATCGTAAAAGTAGAGCTAGTTTGGTATGTGCCTGGAAAAATCCTGTGCCTGGCTTGCACCTGGTATAAGGTAAAACCACAGAAGTACGACTGCGATGGTAATGCAAGCACAAATGAGTAGCAAGGACGGAATGTTTGGGATAGGTGCGGGCATCGCATATGCTTTATTCTGGAAAACGTATTCATTCCTACTCCCTATCCCCGATGGTTTCTAGGTCGTGTGGGAAGGACTCCCCTATCGCCCACACTCACTAGGCGATGGTTTAAAATGCCGTCGTGGAAAGGGGTTAAAAACCGTTTGTGTAGCAGCTCGCTGTACTAGTGAATGTTGTTAGTTTTTCTTTCATTGTCGATCTCATTAAGATTGTTTGCGACAAAGACTTCCTAGAAATAGCGGCATCTCCAAGTGTAAAAATATACCCAATTGTGGCCTTCATCTCATCAGTATCAGAGAGCCAATTCGCATCACTATACCCTTTAAGTACTCACGGGGATCTGGTATATTGGTCCATAGTTCATAGTACATAATACGTCTCCATTGTATCTATAATTTTTTATTGTTTCATGCCAATATTATACATCTTTCACATATTTTTGGCAACTTTTCATATGATTTATTGGACTAACCTATTGATCTAGTGCCCAGTGCCAGTTCCTATTTGTTGCATGTTTTTTGTTTAGCAGAAAATCCATATCAAACGAAGTCCAAACGCGATAAAAATTTACGGAGAACTATTTTGGAATATTTATGATTATTGGGAGGTGGAATGAACGCAAATGGGGACCCACAGACCACAACCACTAGGGCGCGCCGGGCACCCCCTAGCGCGCCCAGGTATCTTGTGCCCTCCATGAAGGTCGGTTGGGGCCCTTCTTCTGGCGCAAGAAAGATAATTTATGGAAAAATCGTGTAAAAATTTCAGCGCAATCGGAGTTACGGATCTCCGGGAATTTAAGAAATCGTGAAGGGTCAGATCTAAGAATGTGAAATACAAGAGAACATAGAGGGGGATCCTATCTCGGAGGGGCTCTCGCCCCTCGCCACTATGGAGGCCATGGACTAGAGGGGGAACTCTCCTCCCATCTAGGGGGAGGCCAAGGAAGACGAAGAAGGAGGGGGCTCTCTCCCCCTCTCCCGATGGCACCGGAGTGCCGCCGGGGCAAGGATCGGGACGACGATCTACATCAACAATATTGCTACCGTCAATACCCAGTTTCTCCCCCTCTATGAAGCAGTGTAATGCCCCTTCTACCCAATGTAATCTCTACTTGAATATGGTGCTCAACTCCATATATTATTTCCCAATGATATTTGGCTATCCTATGATGATTGAGTAGTTTCGTTTTGTCCTATGGGTCAATCGTGATCTTGGTTGGTATGATTGTATATTTTAATTATGGTGCTGTCCTACGGTGCCCTCCTTCTCGTGCAAAGATGAGGGATCCCTGCTATAGGGTGTTGCAATACGTTCATGATTCGCTTATGGTGGGTTGCGAGAGTGACAGAAGCTTAAACCAGAGTAGGTGGGTTGTTGCGTATGGGATAAAGAGGACTTGATACTTAATGCTATTGTTGGGTTTCATGACCTTAATGATATCTAGTAGTTGCGGATGCTTGCTAGAGTTTTAATCATAAGTGCATATGATCCAAGTAGAGAAAGTATGTTAGCTCATGCCTCTCCCTCATATAGAATTGCAAGAATGATTACATGTACTTGTTATCGATTGCCTAGGGACAAATGACTTTCTTATTGACAAAAGCTATCTACTTTTATTACCTTGCATTTAATTATTAGTTTTATTCTCGCAAAGTACTCTTAGTTTTATTCTTGCAAAATAGTTTCATACTTGTTCTAGGTAAAGCAAACATTAAGTGTGTGTAGAGTTGTATCGGTGGTCGATAGAACTTGATGGAATATTTGTTCTACCTTTAGCTCCTCATTGGGTTCGGCACTCTTTTTTATCGAAGAAGCCAACAAATGACCCCCTATAATTGTGGGTTATCAGTACCTTTCAGACATCACATAATTCTTTCAACAACATGCCAATGTACATCACCTTGATTGGAAACAAACCGACACAGTTTGCTCAGAGTGAACGTGATGTCAGGCCTCATAGAGCTTGATAGATACATGAATGAACCAATGACTTGAGAGTATATGAGTTGATCTTTAGTTGTGCCTTTGAACTTTCAAATCCGCACACTAGGATCATATTGTGTTGGAGAAATTTTGCAGTCTGAATATCCAAAATGACACAAAATCTTCTCCACATGATGGGATTGCAGAAGGGTAATCCCACCCTCAATGTCTCTCAGTAGCTCAATGTTCAAGATAACATCAGCCACACCAAGGTCCTTCATCACAAAGTCCTGAGATAGAAACGACTTAACCTCCTCAATGACTTTGAGGTTGGTTCCAAATATCAGTATGTCATCAATATACAAGCACAATATTATTCCTTCGCCCCACCATGGCAATAATATTCATATTTATCAGCTTCATCAACAACAAAACCAACAAATTTCAAAGTTGTATTAAACTTCTCAAGATGTTGCTTAGGTGCTTGTTTTAGGCCATATAAAGATTTCATTAACTTACACACATTTTGTTACTGACCATTTATTACAAAGCCATATAGCTGTTGCATGCAGATTTCCTCGTCTAGCTCTCGGTTTAGGAAGGTTGTCTTAACATCCATTTGATGGAAGAGAAGACCATGCAAGGCCGCCAACGAGAGTAACACTCGAATGGTGGTCATTCTAGCCACAGGTGAATAAGTATCAAATAAATCTTCTTCTTCTTTATGAGAATAACCCTTGGCAACAAGCCTAGGCTTGTACTTCTCAATGGTACCATCTGGCCTAAGCTTGTTTTTGAAACCCACTTACATACCAATGGTTTGCAACCATAGGGACGTTCAATGATTTCCCATGTCCCGTTAGCCATGATGGAATCACTACAAAAAAAAACACATCTGTGACATTATGGCCCGAATGAAAACATTTTCTATCATGGATGTGACACTTCTATGACGATAATTGTGACAAAAACCCGTATCATCATAGATGTGGTGGGATCCTACTTATATGACAAAACATTATGACAGAAAATGGGCTTTTCATCCTGGGCGGGCTGGAGGAGCACCCGCATGACATTCTTTGGGCTGTCTATGACATAGAAAATCATGGTAGAATTGAGGGCGAGGAAATTTTTGGGATTGCTTAGTATACGGTGCATAATCGGTGGGCACTCAGTCCCGAGCGATGCAGCAGCTTGCGTGTTTGTCGCTTGTACACGAGCGTGTGCATGAGCCATGTTCGCTAACTGAACCCGAGCGAGGTGATCGCTCATTGAACCCGAGCGAACGATTGATCCCTCCCACTACATACTGAACACGAGCAATAGATCCCACTATGTACTAAAGCCGATCGATACCTTTGCTGCTAACTAAACCCGAGTGATTCCTTTGCTACTAACTGAAGACGATCGATCCCTTTGTTGCTAACTGAACCCGAGCAATTGATCCCTTCACTGCTTACTAAATCGATGCGAGCGACACTTGTGGGCGTACGTAGTTTGCTGGCCCGATCGATCAATGCGTTGCGAGACGTGAGTTGAGATAGCTGGTTGGGTTGCCTCTCGATGAGCAGTGCCCGTTTCTGGCACGCACGCGATACGTAGAATGAGTTGAGACTTTTTATCGATCGAGTCGCTTGCGAGAGACATGGTGAGTTGACCTAGCCGGTTGGTTGGCTGTGGGTGAACAGTTCCCATTGCTACCGCCCGCTTGTACACGCTACCCCAGCCAGTGGGGGTTGAATGAACATGACACCATGGTAGTAGGCGGTTGGCGCTGGATGAATAGGACCCCGTGGTAGTAGGCAGTTGGTGCTAGATGAATGATAAACCACAAGTGTAGGGGATCACAACAGTTTTCGAGGGTAGAGTATTCAACCCAAATTTATTGATTCGACATGTCACATCCCTAGTTCTTGTATGCTCTAGACTAGCTAGTCATGTGTGCATCATGTCTAAATTTCAAATGAATTTGAATTGGGGACATGTGAAAGCCTCAGAAATCATTTCTGGAAATGACCAAGATAAAAATGGCTCCAAATAGGTCCAAGAAAATGTTCATGTTTCTCTATGAAAATATTGGTCAGAGGTAAAATTCAAACCAATATTTTTAGGAGCTCATAAATATTTATTTTGGGCATTAGGAACTAATGCAATAATTATTTGCATCAGATTTATATTTGTTATATATTCAAATATGCTCTAATAATTCTGGAAACTTGAGGGGCTTTGGATTAATCCCTTTAGTACCTGCAAAAAGTTTCAGAATTTTATTAAATGTTTTAGTACTAAACTTAAATCAAAACAAATGTCGAAAAAGAAAAATAGAAAACAATCAGAAAAAAGGAAACTTACTTGTGCAGCCGACACTGTGCAGCCCAGCGGCCCAACAGGCTGGCCCAACCGACTTGCACTGCCAGTCGTCGTCTCCACCGCGCCAGGAGGACGCCGAGCATGCACTCGCCGCACGCGGCCACGCGCCCGGCCACCTCCGACCTCCCTGCTTCCTCCCGCGGCTCTCTGAAGGTGCCACGCACCCGCAGGCCCCTCTCACTCTCTCCCGTCCTCATCCCTGCCTCTGCCACTCTCTCTCTCTCTCACAGGACAGAACGCGCCCGCCGCCGCCGCTCGCTGTTGCCGCACCCACCGCCATGACCTCGCCTCCCTGACGTGTCCAACAGCATCACCGCGCCTCCTTCGTCCTCTCTGGCAAGCCACCCGTCGAGGGAGGGCCTGGAGCGTCTCCACCGCTGTCATCTTCATCATTGGCCGCCCACGATCACCGTTGCTGTTCTGCCTACGTCCAACCTTCCTCGAGCTCACTCACGCCACCGCTGGATCCGCTGTGAGCTCCTGCTCCGAACCCCTCTTCTCCTCCTCATATTTGCGCACTCTAGCTCCGTTCCCTGCCATGGCCGTAGCTTCTCGCTGCCGTTCATGTCGCCACCGTGGCCAGGGCCACCGCAGCTCGCGACCGCGCATGTTCCTGTGCTCAACAGCCTCCCAGAAGGCCACCGCCACCGCCAGCAGCTCCTGCCATGCACTGCAGCACCGTGCGTGCACCTGGCTGTGCTTTGGCCACTGCCCCGAGCTCGTTTCTGGCGAGCTCCAGCGTCCTCGTAGCCTCCCGCTTGCTCCCCTCGATGCGGACGAGGCCGAGCTACGCCCCGGTGCTCTCTACCGCCGCCGCCGTTGCCCGTAACACGGACACCGTCATGTTCCATGGTTGCTGGCGATGACTGTCAGTGTCAAAACCGACGGATCTCAGGTAGGGGGTCCCGAACTATGCGTGTAAGGTTAATGGTAACAGGAGGCGGGTGACACAATGTTTACCCAGGTTCAGACCCTCTCGATGGAGGTAATATCCTACATCCTGCTTGATTGATCTTGATGATATGAGTATTACAAGAGTTGATCTACCACAAGATCGTAGAAGCTAAACCCTAGAAGCTAGCCTTTGATTATGATTGTTGTTGTCCTACGGACTAAACCCTCCAATTAATATAGACACCGGAGGGGGCTAGGGTTACATAGAGTCAGTTACAAAGAAGGAGATCTACATATCCGAATCGCCAAGCTAGCCTTCTACGCAAAGGAGAGTCCCGCCCGGACACGGGACGAAGTCTTCAATCTTGTATCTTCATAGTCCAACAGTACGGCAAAAGTATATAGTCCGGCTGTCCGAGGACCCCGTAATCCAGGACTCCCTCAGTAGCCCCTGAACCAGGCTTCAATGACGATGAGTCTGGCGCGTAGATTGTCTTGAAAATTGCAAGGCGGGTTCTTCTCCAAATCCAGAGTACCTGTTGCAACGAGTAGTGTCCAGCTTCCCATTAATGTTGCACTCCTCGGCTTCTGTGCATTAATAATGGCTACCTCCACATGTCGAGCAAATGCGAGAAGTCGGGGCATTTTTACATTTGCCACCCTAACCATGTAAGTAAATCGTCTATTTAAAGAGACGGGGATCCTTAGATCCAAATCACACCATCCTCCCCCAGCGAGTATCCATCAGAGCGCGCCCGGAAAAAACCATCCCATCATGGCCGGCTATCGCAGCTCCTCCTCTCGCTCCCGTAGCACTAAGCCAGGCGATTGGGAGAAGTGTTCCATCCACCACAGCCAATTGGTAGAGTTGCAGACCCAGGGGTTTCTCCCGCCTGCGTATATGGTCCTCGTCCGAGCCGGACTAGCCACTTACAATGGCGGGGAGCAAGCAGAGAGTTTTCCCAACCCATCCAGGGGGGAGCGGGTATGCCTCGTCCCTTACTTCACTACAAAGAAAATACACTTCCGTGATGATATGTGTTTGTCACAGTAGGTCGCGTTTTTTGTCATGCATGTACATCCATGACGATTTTATGACAGAATCAAGATAGTCATACCTGTGCTGTCGTAGAAGTGTTCCATGACATTACCAAAATTATCATCACGGA
Source organism: Triticum timopheevii (assembly GCA_963921465.1). Taxonomy (NCBI): domain Eukaryota; kingdom Viridiplantae; phylum Streptophyta; class Magnoliopsida; order Poales; family Poaceae; genus Triticum; species Triticum timopheevii. Next base: position 357,505,220 of record OY997264.1, read on the forward strand.
AGTGTCCACTTCCATGACGATAAATCACACGTCACAGAAGTGCTTTTGTCAAGGGTGACCGACACGTGACATCCACCGTAACGAAACGCCATTAAGCTATCGGGTCGGGTTTTGGATCCGATAACCCGTTAACAGCCCTGACCATGCACGTGTAAAATCGTCATTGGCTGGAGGAAACACGTGTCAGCTCACTGTTGGGATAGATGTCATGCGCTCATTGGACCGAAGGTGCCTATGATACGGCGACACATGGCACGGCCCAACAGAGGCCCTTTCCTCTGAAAAGGCTGGCCCGTTTGACTTGGTCAAAAGGTGGCGGGCCGGCCCAGGGAAAACCTGTTAACGGTCTGTTTGCATATAGCCCATTTACATCCCGCTAACCCAAGGCCCGTTACGCCCTATCTGAATTAGGCCCAGTAGCGTCATCTGGGCCACCCAATATGATTCCAGCCCATTTTCACTTCTGGCCCATGTATGGCCCATGACGTCTTTCGACCCATATGAGGCCCTATGTAACTCTTGGCCTATTAACGACCCGTGGTGAAACTGGCCTATAATGAACAGTGTATCACTTTACACCCATTAACGGGCCGTGGTGAAACTGGCCCATAATGAACAGTGTATCACTTTATACCCATTAACGGCCCGTTATTCCGTTGGCCCGTTTCCAGCCCATGTTATCTTTCGGCCTTCTCAGAGCCCATTTATTCTTGGGCTCATTTCTAGCATTCGTTTACTTACGGCCCGTTACTGTCATTTTCTGCTTGTGGGCCAAATTCAGCTCGTGGTTCCAGTCGGCCCATTTGTGGGACGTTAATACGTTGGGCCGTTTTCATAGCGTCATCAAATACAGCCTCTTAACGATGGCCCATTATGGTCGGCCCATGAACGAACGATTCCAACTCTAGCCCGTTTACGGCCATAATGCGGCCTGTTATTGGCCCATGTTTGGCCAATCGATCATACGGCCCGTATAAGGCCCATTGATGATACGGCCCGTAGAAGGCCCATTTTTCTACGGCCCGTAGAAGGCCTACTGTTTCTACGGCCCTTAGAAGGCCCACTGTTTCTACGGCCCGTAGGAGGCCCAGTGTCACTACAGTAAATATTAGCCCATGGTTATTGTGGCCTAGTTTAAAAAAATAGGTTATTGCAGCCACTAGCAAACCGTGGAAAAAGAACTGCAATGACTACAAGCAAACAAATAAACAAGACAACAAGGAAATAAATAAGCAAGCAACTTACGCTAGGCTATCACGGCTATCACACATATTACATCCACTGGGCATCAAAGTTCGCCACCAGTGCAAATAAACACGCCGACAAAAGAATATACAAAACTGAGAGCACTTCAGAAGGCACTAGGCCTGGCTAGGTCAGGCCCCCCAAACAACTAAAGAAGCTGAGTAGACCTCAGTTGTGTCAACGATAGATGCATCAACACTAGATTTAAGGCATGATGGTGCGCACGGCAGTCCTCTGACATCTTCATTGCATCTTTGACTTCAAGTCGGAGCTGAGCTGAAGCAAGCCTTTCCACTTTAAGTTGAGACTGAAGAAGTCGAACTGATTGAGGCAGCGACTGCACAGAGGTTGTCTCACACCTGCTGGTGAGTAGCTTCAACTCACTGACTTCATCAAGACAGGACCTTGGGGTCATCTCACTGTCCTCAAGATGGTTTGGCTCACTATCTTCCCTAAAGTTCTACCTGGCGTAAGAGATACGACTCTAAAAGGGAAACAAGGAGACACGTAACATGTTTCACAATTATATAAGCAAATAAATGGATCTGTTCTGCATAAGGAACATGTTTTTACAACTACAATTTGAAACTGGTAGTTGTTGCAAACATCCAATCAGATGTAAACAGCAAAGCAAATAGCAGTGGAGGAAATGATTCCTATCCAAATCTATACTAGAACAAAGTTTGAAGGCTTGAGAAGGATGAACTTACATTACATGTTAACACGGGCTGGACAAAGCCCTTCTCCATGTTGATGGAAGGATAATTCAATAAATTCCCCAAAGAAAATTCTTTATAAGCGTTGCCATTATTCTACATTTTGCAAAGATTAAATATAGATCAAATAATATTGGAAGAAACAGAGGATAATGAAGCTCAGGTGCAGACTGATGATACATAATCAAATAGCAATTAATTAAGTACATCGTTACAAGGAAAAAGGGAGAGAGGTACTGACAAGAGCGATGCAGAGCCCATTATTGTTTTGAGATCGTATGATCCTTTGAGCAAGGAGATTCATCTGAAATTAGTTTTCATACAAGAGAAAAGGTAAGGCACAAGAAGAAATTTAGGAGTTCAAACTTTGAATTGATATCATAGACAATACCTGACGCTGGGCTCCCAGCAGTTCTAATACGGGTTTGGCCACTGGAGTAGGGGTAAAGTGTGGTACAGTTGGGCCTGTGTTTTCTGTGGCTGCTGATCTATCTGATTTAACAGGCATCACTACCTTTTCCAAATACCTAGTTTGTACTCCTTGAGGATCTGCACTCACCCTCTTCCTTTTGGACATCTATTACGAAAGAACAACATTTGACTGGAAAAACATAGTGTGACGACACATGGAATAGGTACAGAAAATGGATAGGTATGGCATATACTCATATATGATGCTTAAACTAAGCATATGGTGTAACAAAGTAGAAGTAATGCAAGAGGTCAGATGCAAAATATGTGCGACCAATACAACTTTGCAAAGTTAGAGAAAGCACCTTGATGGGTGAATAAGATAGGCCATCCTCCACCATGCCAAGTTTGTTAGCCAGTGGATCGTTCCGCAATATTCCTCTCGTGCGCCCATTCTCATATTCATTTTGATAATGTTCAATATCTGACATGCATGAAAACCTAAAAACAAGTGAGATTTTCTTTGTAATGCAGAAGTGATTCTAATCCAATACTGCCTCCCTGTAAACCCCTTTGTGCTATCTCTGCAATTCTTTTAAAAGATGCCATGCATGCTGTAATTTGTTGTGTGCATTAATATAATGTGGCCTACTACTCAAAATATGAGAGCTCCAGAAGTGATGACACTTTGCAGATGATAGCTTCAACATATAGTAAAGAAGAACAAGTCGACCTGACCTGACAGATTCAAAATATACTAAGGGAGAACAACTCGACCTGTCCAGTCAACCGCAAGAGAAGAGTATCATCTTAAAGAAGATTGAAGATATTACAAGTCTTTCAATACAATGTCGGTTGGCCACCCATGATGAACCAGAGCGCACAGAGAAATACTATTCTTTCCGGTCTCTCCATATGTGGCTCACATGCATTTCGAAACTAAAGTACGAACATTTAGCTAACCAATTAAACATCTCTCAATTTTACTAATATCAGCAATAATATCAGATATGAATTTGTACAACTAAGCTTGTTTAGTTCGATGGGTGGAGCAGTGCTATTACGACACGAACCACGTAGGCTGATTGTGGTCATCATAAAATGGGGAAAACATAAGCATGATGAGTACAGTGTTGATCGTGGCAGTGGGATGGCAGATCTGAAGCTGCAAACCGTGCAAAGGGTAGTTAGCAACCGATGTTTGCTTTGAAATAACAACTAAGACTTGGTATGGACAAGAAAGTATGATCAACAAGTGACAAAGAAATGCAATTATGCTGTCTCTCTATATGTCTCGACATGCATTTGGAAACTCAAGTGGGACTTTTAGCTAACCAATTAAATGTGTCGGTTAACTAATATCAGTATCATATCACAATCATATTTGAACAACTAAGCTTTCAAATTCTGAGTGTTGTGTTGTTTAGCTTGAAGGGTGGAGTAATGCTAGTATGACAGAAAGCACCTACGCAGATCATAGTAGAGTAGATAAAAGGGGAAAACCCTAAGCATCAAGAGAAAAATCAGGAAAGTGGAACTAGCTGGACCAGTGGGTGGCGCACATGCTTTTCGAAATGAATATAGAAACATTAGGTGACCAATTAAACGTTCTCTATTTCAGTGATATGAGCATCATATCAGATTCGTATTTCAACACGTAAGCTTTGGGTTGAGGTCTTGAGGAGCAGTGCTAGCACGACACGAAGCACCTACGATGATGGTAGTGAATATAAAGGGGGGAAACCATAAGCTTTACGAGTATAGTGCCCGTGCCATGGCGGATCTGAAGGTGCAAACCAGACAAAGCTACTTCGCAACCAATGTTTGCTTTCAACTAGCCACTACGATTTGGTACGGACAAGAAAAGTATAGTAAACAAATTACGATCTATTTTCCGGGTGAGATCAATAACTTAAGCACATATGGAAGAGTACCACCTCTCTTGTGACGCCGTGTAGGACTATGCTGATACGTTGAGGGTGCTGCAGGTGAGATGGCTGTCGGCGGTGGGGAAGAAGACTTTAGACGGCAGACGGCCGGGTCGGGGGATATATCCTGTTGCCGTGGACGAGGCGGTCATAGGAGCGACAACGACAAGGTGGACGACGGCGCCGATGAAGCGAGAGGAGGCGATGAAAGGATCCTGGTCCAGCGCCGTGGATGAGAGACGTCCATCTCTTGTAGTGGACGACGGGGTAGGGGTAGCGTCTCTAGCAAGGTGGAGGATGGGGTGGCGGACGAAGGAGGCTATCCGCAGTGCGGAGGTTGTCGTGCCGCCGACGGTGTATGAATGGGGAAATGGAGGGGAGGGGGGATCTCAAACTTTGGGACGCGCTTCTCTGAAATGGGGGAAAGTTACGAACTTATCCCCCGTTTAAAATTTCGGACATCGCATCGGTTGGGGATAGGACGGTAATATCGCATCTCCCAAATATTTGCCGGTAACTATTTCGGGCGAGGAGAGGGTGTTTTGCCGCCCACGGTTGGCGCCCTGGTGTATGAACGGGGCTGACACATAGGGTGGTTGTGTCACCTCTGATGGAAGTTACACATCTGCCCCTATTTAAAATATTAGCCTACATCGATTTCGGACGAGGAGAGTTTGTTTTGCCACCCAACGTGTATGAATGGGGAAATGGAGGAAGAGACACATGTCTTTCGGACGAGCTTGAATCAAATATGTTTTGCCGCCCATGTTTGGCGCCCACCGTGTCTGAATGGGCTCAGAGGCCGTCGTGTCACGTCTGATTGAAGTTACTAGTCTACCCCTGTCGACATCAGTGTAAATCCGGTCGATAAGGATGTCAAGTGTCAGGGGTAGACAGTAATTTCCATCTCGCAAACACTTGCTTCGGGTAGCCCACAAATTATAGTGGGTGTTTAGCCGCTTCGTTCAAAACTTGGGATAATTAGCATTCACGTTTGCCCTGGGACCTGGCAAACTAAATTCAAATCCAATTTGTATTTGATTACGAATATCCACAGATAATTATACGTTTTGTTATTTATTTCTTCAAAACCACAACAAAGATTTATTCCACCTTTATATATGATTATGATTTAGAAATTCCGTGATCTTCGAATTCAGTAGGTTGGATACACTCAGTCAAACAGTTATTTCATCCAATACAATATGCTCACAGGAAAAACAGTTCACCTTATGTCAATCATACAAGTACTGAGGATTACCTCGCCTAAAAAATTTGGATCATTACAACACATGGACAACATAGGGGGTCTTGCAACATAATCCATTCAGAGACATGACACAACATGCAAGTACAGTAATCTAGTGACAATTTCAACTGGTATCTAAAGAAGAACCGAGATTACCTTGGGCTTCAGATAGCAGAAACAGCAGGACCTCCTCCGTCTTCAAATGCAACGTTCTTACTTCCTCCAATTCTTGGGTTGCTTGCATAATGTGTGCCGCTAATTCCGTAATTTCCAGACTCAAGATAAAGATTACCTCATTCATGGCAGCCACACCATCTCTTTCTGCCTCTAGTAGAGCCTCAAGCACTATAATATCTGTGCTCAGACTGCTCTCTGGCGGTGTTGCCTCTGAACTGCTACCATCTGGTAACATGGATGGCGCACTGCTTCCACAAATAGATTCTGGGGTTGCACATTGTGTCCTAGTGTGAACGGCATCCTGAAAGGTTTCCGCTGGACATAAATAAGAGATAGTTATCATATGATCCAGGCAGTAAGCTTACATGGTAAACGACGGATGAATTATTTCCGAGCATGGCAAACTATATTTAACTGGTTCGAAGCAGCATCAGCCGAAAAGAAATTAAAATGGTAAGATGAAACTAGAGATGTAAGTGGCAAATAAACGACATCCGCCAGTCCCATCTAGTTAGTTTTTGCTACCTCCCTAGTTCATTTTCCTCAAAAAACAAAAACTCTTTTGAACTATCATACCACTAGTGGACTTTAATCGGGATTAAACGGGACCCAGTTGACATCCCTAGTTGAAAGGGAGTGTACCACCGCTATATTTAAGTTGCCAAGGCATCTAAGCAGTTGAAATAATGTGAGAAAGCACTTAACAGTGTGGCCTCATATAAACTACAAAGACAGTCTTGTGATGAAGTTGAGTGGAAAAGTTAAGGACTCAAATGAAATAGGCATGCATTTCTTTACGATAGTACAGTAGGCACTGCTGACATATTGTCCAACTCAAGTATAGCGTAACAACAAACAAGCATTCGAATCAAGCAATACAGCAAATCAGACAACTGAACTATTTGTAATTTGGTAGGATTACACGTTGAGGGCACAAGCCAAGAAAGCAGCCCACTCGCATTACATTTGACATGTACTAAAACACACTGGCTTACCATATGTTGCTGTGAAGCCTAGCTGCTGTGGCAATGTTCTTTGAAGATATCGTCAGCATCCCATGGTTGCAAATCTAGTCGTTGTAGTTTATTCTGCACCATCTATTTAGGTAAAATTAATTTTAGTCGCATGCACTGGTCCGAATTGATCATCAATGGTTCATCTAAACTAATGAAAGAAGGGTGTGTACATACACGACAATATATCTGCTTCCCTCTATTTTTATGCTTGTTCGAGGTGCCAGCCCCAACAGAACAAATATTTTGCTTGATGGGGTTGGCAGCTCCATAATTAATAGAAGCATCAAATTAGTCATGCAACTTGGGAAGATCAAGAACACACAAACAAGTAATGAACAGAGGCTCGGAGCAGTGATGTAATAGCTAGCATCAGAAAATGTAGGTTAAAACAAACAAAAAGCAGCGGAACCACATGCTAGTTTGCTGATGTGTAATTAAGCATAGAGAACATTAAGCAGTCTGATGGAACCAACAGGTGGCATCAAAACAAAACTAAAGCATATTAACTATATGTGCACTGGTATGTAATTTAGCACATGTAACATGTTCACTGCCAGAAGTATGGCCCTACAGGTGCAAGCAGAATAACGCGTCTCATGAAAAACTGAATGATGCCCTGAAGAAATTCAAAGGGTGCGGTGCTTATGCTAGGAAAGTGAATGTAGGCGCCGGCCGTTGGATAATAGTACCTGATTCTCGGCGGCGTATGGGTATCGTTGTCATACTTGATAGCTAAGGATCGTCGATGGTGCTCGTGTTGCGGTTGAGTTTGGGCCGGCTTTCGCCGTTGCTGAAGCGGCTACGGTGCTACGGTTGCGGCGCCTGTCGACATACAAGAAAGCTTATTCGTGGTAAGTGAACAGTTGCACGATAAAGAGAAAAACCGAAGGAGTACAAATCGAAATAACCTGATGAGGCTGTGGCGTCGGTAAAGCAGGGCCGGTGGAGTTGAATATGGCGTCCGTGGAGCGGGTCTGGTGCAGTGGAGGAAGGCTTCGGCGGGCGCATTGTAAAGTGCTTTCGGTGAGGAGGATCTGTTGCGGCGGACGAGGGCTTGTATGAAGGGCCAGCGAAGGGGCGGACGAGGGAGTCAGTGAAGGGCCTACGCTGTGGTGGACAAGGGCGCCTGTTAAGCAGATCCGATGCGGTGGACCATGATGGAAGTCAAGGAGATCTGGAGCAGTGGACAAGCCAGTCGCTGAAGCAGCTCCGGTGAAGTGGTGAGTTGGCAGTTGGGGGTTCCAAGGTGCGGAAGGTAGATCCGGCGGGGTGTGAGGTCCACCACTGAAGCGGAGGACTAGATTCGGTGGCTTGCCGTGGTTGGGGGGGGTCGAGGAGGGGAAGGGGAGGGGCTCTGGGGAAGAATGTTGGGGGCAAAGAGGGGAAAATAATGGAGTTACCAAAGCAGCCATTTTCTGTTCATGTGGCAGGGGTAAAACAGGAATATCGCAGGGCTAAACTTTTGGGCGCGTGATATTTCAATGTGAGCGGGAAGTTTGAAAGCTTTTGGCGCCTAAAATTATAAGTATTCTGCTCTCGTACGACCGACTATGATATCATGGCTGACAATTTGTTTGTTTTGCACGCAAAAAAATGTGCAAGTTTTGAAAATCAATGTCTCCAACTCGAAACTTAGATTGTCCATTCAATTCAAATATGGATCATTGAGCTACTACAAGCAAATACCATCATACGGTCCAATTCAAATGAAATTCCAAATGTGTTTATCCTAAATATGATGACAAAAGCAAAAATGTGTATGTGTATGAATAAAGTGGATGATTATAAAGTTTGAACATGCCCGTATGTGTATATCTCTAGGTTTGATATATGAATTTGAAATCACAAAATCCCGGCTTAAAAAATGTACCTCCGTTTAAATGAATTACAAAAGCTAATGATGGATTCGAATTCCAAAATTCCAATCTTAGGTTTGTAATTCTGGTACATCAAGGTATATCACGCATGTTCAAAAGTATCGTTATCTCATAGTACAAACTGTGAAACAAATTGATCAACCATGAGTGCACATTATCTCAATTACGCTAAAGTCCCTCAAATATAGGCACCTCACTCTTTATCTGAAGTCACCCCCCCACCACACACACACACACATAGAGAAGTCCTTCTCTCCCCAAAACACCAACACACGAGCACATTAACACCCCTCTCTCTTGTAAAGTCCGGACCCCAACATAGGTCTCTATCACTTTGTCTCTCGGGCATGCACACATCTCTTCCCTCACTCTCTAGGTCTCCCGCTATCTCTCTTACCCAAGCACACACATTATGTAGAGTGTATATTTCCCATACACACAAAACGTCGCCCCCAAACGTCTATCTCCCTAGTTATGTGGTTCTCGCGCACTCACCTCACACACCACCCCCATTGCAAACAAGCACACTTTGTCTCCTTGTGCACCACTCTCCTCTTTCTATCTCTCCCACATGCGGACCCGCCCTAGCTCCTTCCCTATATACATATATGTCGTGACTCTTTGCATAGCTCCCTAATGTATAATCGTTCTCGATTTTGCACATTGTTCTGTACACCATCTATTCTAGATCTCTCATGAAGTCCCTATCACACACACGATGACTCGCTTCCCTTGCGTCTCTGTTCATAGGCCAATTTCGGACAACATCAACATTGTCTCCCTATCTATACGCCATTTATGGACACAAACAACCCCTCTCGCCCCCTCTCTTCCTCTCTCTCTCTCCGTCGCTAGCTCTATCTTTCTCTCGCTCTCACACCCCTCTCCCACACACACACACTCGATGTCTCTTCCAAATAGTCTGCTCCCCCGCCCGCACCCATGCTATCTCGCTACTACACATGTCACACCATTCCCCCTTCTCTTACACTAGGTTTACATCATCAGTGGTCTCTCTACTCCACATACACTCTCTCCCTCTCACACACAAACGCATGCACAAACACACACAGAAACGCACAAACACCCATTTATCTGGATCCTCATCTCTCCCCATGTCCGCATGTGTATCTCACACACTCGCTCTCTAATTATGTATATGTGTCTCCACGTTACACAACACAAAGCCCCATGTACATGTCTCTCTCTATCCTCCCCACACATAGACACAAAGAATCTGTTATCATTGCCTCAGTCTCTAACATATCACACACGCACACACACACTCTCTCTCTCTCTCTCAAACACGCTCAACAAGGGTTTCCCTGTGAATAACTTACCGTCTATTCATCAACAGTCATGGCAGTACGGTGAACACGAGACGTGAAAAAGAATAAATCTACACGTGCTTAGACCACCTAGTATGACTACTAGGACTAGAGCAAGCCAAAAAGCGCGCCACCGTCACCCCCTCCTTGTCGGCGATGGGAAAATCTTTGTTTTACACAGTCGAGAAGTCATTGTGCTAAGGCCCCACATGCCGAGGCGTTGAATAGAATGTAGATGCTAGTTTACGGAAGCAAGTATCGATAATACGTTTGTATCTCCATACTTATATTTCTTCTCTTATAAAAAACTGAGTTGGTGATGATGGTACGTGTGCCATCTTGCAATATAGGCCGTATGATCTATATCTGACGGATGGAAATAAACTAAAAGATACCCACACCCCTCTCGACATTTGCAGACAAGGCCTTCCCTCGTTCATCCTTATCTCCAACAAACCTGGTGGCCGCTGTTGGCATCGTCAATCCCCATGCCTCCGCTCAGTCCGACCACCAACCACCACCACACCCCACTCCTCTTCACCTTATCTCATATTTCTCGAGATATCATTAGTTTTTACACATGGGATTACTCCCGCAAGGGTCAATCACAACAAGTGTTTTATAAAAAATGCATCTTGATGTTTCGTGCAATGCACAGATCTTGCTAGTACTCCTACACAAGACTAAGTTGGTGATGCTGGTGTGTCTGCACCATTAGATCTACATGTAACGATTGTGAGGTAAGTTGTTGCCTTTTCTCACCAACATCCCACTTGTCTACCAATTTACAGAAAACCCATTATTAGTATCTTAAAACCAACCACATCCCTCCCTGACCTCACCAAAACAGCCCAAGGAATATATTCTAATTGAAACATAATATATCTCTAGTGACATATGTATATCAAAATTAGAGTGTTTTGTACCAAGTTTGTGAATAAGTATTATTCTAATTATGATTCGTTGCAACGAACATGAACATTGCTAGTATTTCCAACCATGCATTTTTCCTAGTATTCCATAGTTTCGAGTTTTCCATCAAGATATTAGTCACTCATGGTTGATATTTACTTTCAATCATGTACACATATGCACTATGTAACTAGCCTTGCTTATTGGCTTCCAAAGCTTAACTTTCACTCCTACTTACAATATGTAGAGTATTTAACAAAAACTACCACTTTCAACCAACCCTAGGAAGAATCTATTGTACAAAAAATAGCAAAAACATACCCAAAATTTCTTAATCCACGCCAAAAACTACTACCTAGTACTCCTACCGATTAGGTTCGTTTAAACCCATTTATGATAGGGTTGGCCCACACGTCCGTGCTGACGAGGTAGCTTAAACGAACACATTTTGTTTGACCGTTCACCCGAGGGACCCACATCTGACCTTCTATCCCGTTATTCCCCCTCAAATCATTATTTTTCCTGAACATTACTTCAAACAGTACTGATGCGTGTTTGTCGGTGGTGCCGGTGAAGAGCGAGTTGGCCGCCGCTCTGTCGGACGGGCCGGACGCCGCGCTGGTCTCCGCACGGGTTGGCAGGCTGGCCCGAGCGTGACTCACGAGCGAGCAAGCCGCCGCGCTGGCCTTCGCTCGAGCCAGATGGCTGGCCTTAGCGCGACGCGCGCAAGCAAGCCGCCGCGCTGCCGTGCCAATCTAGCTAGCAAACCTTGCAGACAAGCAGCTGGACGGAGCTATCCTGGCTAGCTAGCGGCCGCGAGCGCTGGACGGAGCTGGCATCTGGGCTGCCGCAACATGGGCTCCGCACCGCCGGCGGTTTTGACCTCGCCTTCTGCCGGCGGCGGTAGCTGCGTCCCATGGCCGAGGATGACTAGGTGGACGGGCCGGAGGTAGGAGGTCACTCGAGGATTTTTGTTGGTAAGAGCATGTACAATGGTTGATAAGGTAGTATTATCTTAAGTCTTCCACGTATGCAAGTTGTAGTAGTTTCTTGGCATTTTAGTGGTTTCTTGCATTATTAGGGGTTTCTTGTAAGGAACAATGTACGTACTACTAGCGACAAAAGGCGATTCTATGTCGCGTTGTACTCCAACGAGTACTACTCGTTTTGTGGGTTCGATCCTGGCCGAATGCACGGCGGCCTTTTAAAAAAAATAGTACTACTACACTTTGCTGTGAGCCAATATTTTACACGGGTAGTTTGAGTTTTGAAGTCAAACGGACGTGCGGCCCCACAATCTGGGTGCACTGGACAGCCTAGCCATGTGAATGGGTTTTCCTTCCCAGCATCCCGTGGCTCGCGTGCTCGCCCTAGCCGCTCCTCGCTTGCAGCTTCCTCATCAGCTAGTAGCATATTTAAACTAGCGCCTCCCAATTAAGCCCGAGGAGCCGGAAAAGCCTGGTGGGGCATTGGGAACTGTGCAAGATGGCTTTGTACGTAAAGTGCTCTATTACTACTCTGTAGCTTGTGGCGTTGCATGCATGGACTTCACTCCATTATCGGCTCTACTATAAAAGAAATTCCTCTTGACGTGCTTTTTTTTAAACGGAGGAAAAAGCTTTGCTTCATCTCATTCATAAAGAAGGAACTACTAACAAAGTTCGATGAGATCCATTACACCTCCACAAATGGAAGCGAAAAGCCTAGTCTCGTTGTATCAAATAACTCAAATGTTCTGCCCCCGCAGTAACTATCGCTGATAAACAGGCTACTAGTGTGTGCGTGAGAGGAGCGGCTGAGTAGGCCAGCTACGTGAGAGGAGCGGCTGAATAGAGCACCGAGAGTACCCACTAGGCCACTACGGAGGTGTACTTCCCCTGCATTGATAGTACAACGACGGTTCTAGAGAACAATAGTACCCTCCACTTCCAACTGTAGCTCCTTGGCCTTGAGATTCAAGAGTTCAAAACTGCTGCACTATACTAGACTAGACTAGAAGTACAGTACATCGCACTACTAGTTGAGAAAAGTAGTACTAGTACTGCTACAGTACGAGTACGTACTCCTCCGTCACATAATGTAAGACGTTTTTTGACACTAGTTGGCGTGTACAAAAAATGGCAAAAACATACCCAAAATTTCTTAATCCACGCCAAAAACTACTACCTAGTGCCAAAATTTTCTTACTAGTGCTATTATTTATAGTATAATGCAATCCCATAACGTTCCATAATGCTAGTACTAGTAGTAAATAATAGCCTCACCCCTTCGCTGAGGAACGATCTACAGTTGGAAGGGACGAGGCCCTGCAGTTACTACGCTCTTATCTCCTCGCCAGTTCCCCTCCCCCCGAAGAGAAGGCAGTTCGTCGCTGCTCCCATGGATTCGCCAGGCGGTTCTCCTCCTCGTCGGGGCTGGGAGACCTTGGACGACGATCCTCTGGGAGAAATCGCACGCCACTCCGACGTCCTCACCGCCGCAAGACTCGGTGCTTCCTGCACCAACTTTTTCAAGACGCTGCTTAAACAGGTTTGGGAAAAGGCGATGCTTCTTGGTCTTCCATGCGTCCTCGAGGAGAAGGTTCTTCTATGGGACAATCCTTCGAATAGTTCACCGCTCCCTGGCCATGGTTGCACGTTGACTCCGCTAGAGTTGCCGACGTTGAGAGGTAGTCGGATTTTGTCCGATGAGCAGGTCAGTAATGGAGTTTAATCATGTAGTACTTAGTTATTCCATTTCCATCCCGTAAAATCTCCGCTGCCCACCGTATTATATATAGGTCTGGGTCGGTGCCAACGAAGATTGGCTTGCATACCTCCGGTCGGATACCGCCATCATTTTGCACAACATCCAACAACAGTGCGACCGTTCCAGTAGACCCCTTCTCCACCATTGGGATCGGCCTTCCAGACTGGCTGGGCTTGAATACGTATGATGATGCCTACATGAGATTGAAGAAGATAGCAATTGCGGACCTGCCGATAAAGAGACGCGGATACAACGATTACTATCTCATCGCGGTGTTCGACATAAGGATTGCCATCAATGCAAGACGCAATAACGGCAGAGGCTAGCGCATGTTGGCGGCGGCAGATTTGTACCCCTACACGTTCGAAGACGCCGTGTGCCATCTAGGCCGCATCTTCGTGGTGACAAGCTAGGGGACTTGTTTCATCTGGTTGCCATCCTATGGTACGGGAGATTACAAACAGAATGCACAAACCATCATTTGCATCCCTAACGGTACTCCATTATTTTGTAGGGACCAGTCATCCCCCAATCAAAATAAGATCGCCGATCCTGGATGTGCATTTGCATCCGCGATTCGGTCTAACCTAGAACCTTGTAGATGACTTTGGCATATTGGGATCAACTATCTTAGCAGTCGTTACCCATGGTACCACTGATGTGCAACATGGTCACACAATCTACCACGATCGGACCGTCACCATCTAACCATGTATTCCATTTTTTAACCGTCTCGCCTTCTCTTTCATTGTTGTACTAGTAGTATACTTAGTAGTACTAGTAGGAGTACTTTTTACCTTGGAGGACGCGTATAGCTAGCTAGGCCCTTGAAGACTTGAACCCACTAGCTGCCACCATTTTTGTTTTTCCATGTCTTAGTATCTCATCCATGTAGCCAAGAGTGGCTATATATAATAAGCCGGTTATTTTACTTCCTCTATACCGGAGTAGTACTATTTGCTGCACAGTATTACTGACCGCCATATTTGAGCACAACATTATTATGCATGGACCTTGACTATGTACGTCACCATGTGTCCAGATCTGGGATGCCACGTGTACCAGATAAACGGCGCCGAGTTCGACCCCCGTGATGCTACGTGGGTGCCGAGGAACACTCTTGGAGAGTACTCGCTTTTCATCGGGGACAGCTACCCCATTGTGAAGAGGATGCCACCTTCCGTGCATGACACGGAAGGCCTGCCGTTCATGAAGCATGGTTGTGTCTTCAGTGCGCACCGCCGGATGAACGACATGCTGGGACACGCTATCCCTGATTTATGCCGCTTCAGCTTGGATGAGTCTCCATCATGTGGAACCGGACTAGAAAGCTGTGACAATGATTCCCGTTGCCCACTGCTATGGATCGTGCCATCCATGAAGAACACCTGGGACTGGAACCTAGAGGAGGGCATGCATGTAGCCCATCTATAACGTGTAAGTGGAGTACGGTAATTGTGAACGGTAGCACTGTGAATATATGTAGACTAGTCATGCACAAATTTATCACATGAATTGGAGATGAACTTGTGTGGCATACTGGCATTTGTGCTTTAGAATTTATTACTAGTAAATGTGTTATGTGTACGTGCAACTTGTGTGGTTGTTGCACGGGCTCCAACACGCTCTTTGAGAAAAAAGGTGGCACAACTTTGGATATACGTGACGTGGCGGCATCATATAGTAGCATCGTTCGCTATAGTTGTATTACACTCCTACTAGGACGACAACTCCTATAAAACCTTGCGCTTGGCTCTTTGCCTCTTCGGGAGGTTCAACAGTTCGTACTCAAGTGAACCTTGCACTTGGCTCTTCGCCTCTTCGGAAGGTCCAACAATGATGATACTACAGTACAATATGCTTCTAGCAATCTGACACCGATTGAACTGCTGTATGTCCACCGCGAGGGCGAGGGCGAGGGAGAGGGAGAGGGAGAGGGAGAGGGTGTTGTAGTCAAAACCCTCTCCTCGTCCTGCAAACTACCGCGCGCGTGGGCGAGGGAGAGGCGTAGTAAGCAAGCTTCTCCTTGTTCGGCGAGTTGACGGGACACATCAAAGCAATACTAGTACAGTAGTCCATACCGCGTCCTTTCCGATTAATATGGCTTAATTTGAAACGAGAAAAATACACTGGCGGTCAACATATGTAACAATACGCTCTTTACGGTCACTATATATAGTTTTGCGGCGATTATACGATCACTAGCTCATCGTATAGCACCGTATTGCACCCTACTGACCGGCCACTTAGTCGACGTGGCACTTTGATGACTGGTTAAATTGTCACCTGGTTTCTGGGTCCCACCTGTCAGTTGGCAGAGCAAAGAAATCAGTTAAACAAAACTTTACACAGGCGTGACACGAGTCCAACCCTTGCGCACGAACTGCCCTGGCTATGTATGTGAGTGCATGCACGTGTCCTCCCTCGGTCTTCCAACAAAGAGTGTACATCGGCTATAAAACAAAGAGTGTAGTACATGATGTACATCTACACTTCCAATGCATTTAGCCTTTAATCTAAATCGATATTGATTGACTAATGCACCAACTTGTGCTGTAGGTATAGGCTACATGTCTATCCTTAATTACAGCATGCAACGGCCTTCATTTAATCTTCTTATCTCAATGGTTGCATGCACACATAAGTCTGCTACTTTTGGGCGTTAATTATGCCCTGGTCCATGTGTAAATCTCTAAATGTACAGTCTTTCACGGACGTAGGGAGTAGGTTGAGCACTTAAGCGTGAGCGTGTGTGTTGCGTCGTGTGTTGTGTGCTGCATGGGTGCGTGAGTGTTGCGTGCGTCCATGTGTACGTGTGAGTGTTGCATGTTGCATGCATGCATGGGGCTTACTCCCTCCCATTGACATGGTGATATTTCAAGCTTCCTCTGTTCCCTCCATATAGTGATACTCCCTCTGTTCCCAAATAGTACGGAGTAAAAGCCTCCCTCTGTTCACAAATACGGAGTATTTGTCTTTCTACAGATTTCAACAAGTGACTAGGTACGGAGCAAAATGAGTGAAGTGAGCGTAGAGGCATAGGGATACTGTAGAAAGGAAGTCCTCGCGATCCATTATTCCCCATCTCGGTCAGAGAGGACTATTCAACTAGTCTTCGCAGTGAAGTGACAATACACGCTGTAGCAGATGGGACATGTAATTAATAAGCTGAACCAACATGTTGTTGTTACTAAATCAGCCTTACCCAGTACTGCCATCATGTTTGCCAATAGAGCACGCTTCCGCAAATACGCCTACGCACCTCTGTCCTCCATTAACTGACATATGGGCCCTCTTGTGGTAGACCCACATGTCATCGGTGTAACTATTTACACTCCGAAGGACGGTATATCCTGGTAGTAGTACTAGTAGAATTGAGATTTAATGCACTTTCTTCCCCGTCTTCCACTCTTCTTCCTCCTCTCTTCTTCTTCCACCTCTCTTCCCCATCGTCGGCCGCACACCATTTACCCCCGCTCACTGCTCGCCCGCCCGCGCCATCTTCCTTGGTAGCTCGCGCGTACCATATCCCCCCGCTTACTGCTCGGCCACACGAGGAGAAGCTTCTTCGCTCGCCCGGCCAAATCCACTTCCCCGCTGGCTCGCAGGCACCAAAAACCCCAATGGCAGAACCGACTGACGCGCAGAACCGCGATTGGAATTCCCTCCCCGATGTTCTCTTGGAGCAGATCTGTAGTCGTATGGACCTACTCAGCACCGTCCGTCTGTCCGCATGCTCGGTGTCTTTGTACCGTCTACTCGTCTGCAACCGGCCGACTCTTTTCAAGACACCCTGCTTGCTGATGCCCGATCCTCGCAGGTGGCCCAGACACGAACTTGACAATCCTACGGAGGTTGCCGTGGTGCCCCTCGACATGCTACCACTACCCGTCCACCTGTCTTTCATGCGCGGCCACTACTGGGCGGGCATGAAGGCCAACTGGATCGTCCTCATCCACCACACCAATAGTCCGCGGCGTCTCGTGGATATCTACACCCAGCGAGAGATCACCCTTCCATCGTTGGATATTGCCGCCATCGAGCCTCGCGGCCCGCCGGACACTCCTGCCTACTACGCATGAGACGCGTCAAGCTTTTGGCTCGACCTCTGTTTGCAGAAAGTTGTAATCTGCGAAGTGCCCACACCATCAGAAGACTACATGGATTACAAGCTCATTGCCTTGTTCAACATGGGATTAGTCTATCTGGAATCCGGTCTCCATACATGGTTATGGCTCATCATCAATCCTGTTGAGGCAACATTTCTATCTGATGCTATAGTGCATGATGGCATCGTTTACGCGGTCGACACACAGATTGGCTGCCTATACTGGTGGAATCTATCGTCGTGTAATTGTTCTATCTCATCTCATCTTTACCTTATCAATACGACTGCCTGTTCATTTGTTACAAATTTAGAATGCATAGCATGTCTATAACCACATCATTGCTATATGTTCCTCTCATTTCCTAGATTTTTATGACCACACATGTTATTGTTAGAGTTGATATGAGAACAATTGGCATCTAATGATGGTTAGAATACATATTATGAGCATAACATCATGATTGCTATATGTTACTCTCGTTTACAAGATTTTTATAACAACACATGTTATTGCTTAGAGTTGATATGAGAACAGTAGTAGTAAGTACTATGGTAGAATATGAGTAGGCATTGTCATAGCTGTTTTCCTCTCATTCTTACATGATGTTTGAACCATGACATATTGCTAGAATATGAAAGCCATTGGCTTATTTTTTGAACTTGGGGTATGATTATGACCATGGCATTGCAACTCTCTGTCTATGATATGTGTCACTGTTATAATAATCTTAATTCCACACATACTCTGAACATGATTGTTTATTTTTGTCCTTTTGGTCTCCAATTTGAATTGTTGCAGCAGACGCAAATGCGCTGACGTTCATGATTCCAGGACTTGGAATCATACCAGCCGATGGGTGGTGGTTTATCGCTCGTTCAGCTGATGGCGGTCATTTGATGCTCATTCGCACGTACCAAATTGACCAAACCATTACATCAAACCACATGCAGTACAATGCGTGGGGCATTCATGACATTGATGGCTATGGCTGCTTCGTGTTCGAGAAAGATCCCAGCTCCGTCGGGCCAGGCGTATTCAACTGGAGGCGGGTTTACAGCCTCGACAACCACTCCTTGTTCCTCGGGCTCAATTATCCGATCATCCAACCAATCATCGACCATATCACCGGTGATGATTACTGTGCTATTCAACTTCCATTCGCGGGGGGGGGGGGGGGGGGCTGTGTTTACACATCATACCATGGGTTTCATGAATCACCATATCCAGAGATTCTTCGACACAGCTTGTTGCCAGATAATCTTCAGTGTGTGAAAGGCATCAAGCTTCCGTGCGATGGATGGCTTTTGCAAACCCGACATGCGGCGATGTGGTTCATGCCAACAGCAAATATGCACAACTTGATTCGTGCTGATATCTAGACTAAGCCATGTATTCTGCTGCTGTAGCACGACCCTCTTTTGTTGGATATTATGTACTGTTGTTAGTTTGAAGCACTCCTCTGGTTTGAAGGATAGATACCTTCCTGGGATCAAGTGCATCCTAACTCACCTGTGTAGGATGTACTGATAATGATGATGGAGATGCTGTGTAGAAGCCATATATATACATTAGGCTTCAAGTGCGTACTTGTTAGTTAAACCTATGTATAAATTGTGACACTAAATATGACTAGTAAGTAGTACATTAGCAGTACTAGTATACGTCGGTCAAATTATTCATCATGTCCACACATTGAATTGACGTGACAACATGCTGCGTGTGAGGTGACACAAGAATCCCGGCAGCGTGTTCGGGTATTCTGGACTTCAGATTTGGAGTACCACTTATATGTCGAAATCTTTCATCATTCACTTAAAACAGTCGATTGATCATACATTGAGTACCATATAACTAGAATTACCGATGCAAGTCGAAGAAGGATTGGCCGGTGCTGCCGGCTGGCGTCAAGTTCGATCCCACGGATCAGGAGCTGATCGAGCACCTTGAGGCCAAAGTGAGTGTTGACAGTGCGAGATTTTAGTCTCTCATCGATTTGTTCATACCAACCATCTACAGCGAGCACGACATATGCTACACCCAACCCGAGAAACTTCCAGGTAAGACACCGATCAGCCGTCTACTTGCACAAACATATTACTTTGTTTATAGCTCTATTTTTCTTTTTAGACGCAGACCTGGTGAAGCAATTACAATTTGACAGTTAATAAAAAGTGAAACAAGTGGCTGCAACATGCCAAAGATGTTATGAAAATGCCAACTAGGTACACTAAAACCAGTATTCCACAATACTGCAGGTATCACACTGAGTGGCCTAAGGAAGCATTTCTTCCAGCGCAATTCCAGGGCGTTCAAAAGGGGCATGTGGACGCGTCGCAAGATACAGTCGGAGTGCGGCATGCACGCGATGTGGCACAAGACCGGCAATACCTTGCCGGTGATGGTCAACGGCCGGCAGACGGGCAGCAAAAAAGGTTCTGGTGCTGCACACCAACAAGAACTTCAACCAGCAGAGGACCAACTGGGTGATGCATCAGTACCACCTCGGGGACCTGGAGCAAGAGAAGGAGCGGGAGCTGGTCCTCTGCAAGATTTTCTACCAGACGAACACTAGGGCTAGGAGTAAAATTATTATAAGTTAGTTTGGTATTGGTAGTTGTACTACCTTGTCGTCCGCAAGTTGGTATTGCTGTTAACGATCCTTTGGTATGAACTTGCATTTGCTTCCAACCATCATGCCGAGGGTCGACGTGGATATAAAGCTGAATCATTTTTTCGAAACGAATTTTGAGGCACCTGATTTTTATTTGATGGGTAGCATAAGCACCCGCCGTTCGAATTCCCAGTTCTCCAATTTTTCAAAACAAGTGCATGCACTTATTATCACGATAAAAAAAATATCCGTGCTGCATCCCAGTTATCAGTCTGTACTTGCAGAATTATCTCGTTTATTGAGCACGTATATTGTTTTTTCAGGTCGAGCAAGTTTCAACTGGGCTGTAGACTACCCAGGGTTGGTTTTGTTTTTAACAGGCCCAGCCCATGACGACAACGGGGCACAAAGATCCAGCAGGTATCTACTAGCCTCTGGCCCGCCAGCGTTAGTTATATTTTGTCTTACAACATCCGCATGCAGTTTTTTTACTAAATCAAACACACATCCCAGTTCTATTTTCCTCTTGAAACGCATGTCCTACATCCGTTTTCTAATCTCTACCTATAGTTTTACTAGTTCATATACACGTATCATTATATTGAAAACACATAAAATTCCCTTTTCATATTTACATCCTTATTTTTGTTGTTTTTTCCCACCCAGCGCTGATTTTTTACCCACTGGTTTTCCCTTAAACCAACTCAATTGTCCCACGTCTTATTTGCTTACAAAAACAAAACGATTTTTTGGCAAATCAATAAGTTCTTAAAAAATGTTTATCATTTCGGGATTACAACAGTTCGGACTCCATCGAAATATGCAAAATAAGGTTGAACTTTTTGACCGTGGTCCTGGGCAGAAAATGGGTTGTAATAAATTACTTAAGAATTAGCAAATGGGCTACAAATTATAAAAAATAGTAAATGGGATTTATGTTGTCTGCCACAGATTTGGAGGATGACTTGTGGGCCTACTAAGTTCATGCGTACACAAGGTTTCTCAAAAAATAAACTTAGTCAACAATCGACTCTACCAGCGTCAGACCGTTAGATGTCAATCTAATAGCAATCGTGGTTCTTCAGTCTCTGATCTTCCTGCCCCAGCCGCCCAAACCAGCGCCGTCGAAATCGCCTGCTCCCGCCTCCCATGGCCGGCAATGCTGCCGGGCAGGCCTCACGGCCCCATCATACTCGCATCCGTGGCCTGTCTATCCCTCTACTCACCCACACCTCCTGTTATTTTCCGGCGACGGCAGCCAAACCAGTCAACCCTCGTACTCTCCACCGCGTGGGCAGCCACTGCCGTGTCTTCCCCGGCTCCGTGTCGTTCCCTTCGTACGGCTCGCCGTCGTCCACCGCCCTGGTGCTCTTGGCGCGGCGTGGTCAACGATGTCCAACCAACGGCCGTAGTGCTTCTTCAACCTCTGGTCTTCTTGCCCCAGCCGCCCAAAGCAGCGTCGGTCGTGCCGCATGCTCCTGCCTCCCGTGGCCGGCTGTGCTGCCGTGGAGGCCTCACCGTCCCCATACTACTCCCACCACTGGTCAGGCCATCCCTCCACTCACCCACTCCCCCTGTTATTCTGCGGCGACGACATCCTCACACCGCAGCCGAACCAGTGAACCCTTGTACTCCTCTCCACGTGGGCATCCACTGCCGCGTCTTCCCCGGCTCCGCATCATCCCCTTCCTAGGCCTCGCCGTCGTCCACCGCCGTGGTGCTCTCGGCGCGGCGTGGTCAATGTGGTTAACGACCGACTTCCATCGGAAGAGTACTGTACGTGGAGAGGCTGACAGCTGGGTCCACGGCAGCCGCAAGGAAGTGCCTCCTTATTACATGCAAAATAATTATTCCTCCACCTAACAGCAGGGACCCACCGGACGGGCCACCAGTATTTCACGGAAAAAACTTTCCCCCCTGACTGCTGGGACCCACCGGACAGGCCACCATATTTCGCAAAAAAACATTTGCCCCTGACTGTTGGGACCCACCTGACGGACCACCGTATTTCACAAAAAAAACGTTCCCCCCGGTGTCAGCTCGGACCCACCGGAAGTGCCTCCTTATTACGCACAGAAAAATGAATACTCCCCCTGCTAGCTGGGCCCACCATGGTGGGAGGCTGACTTGTGGGCCTACTAAGTTGACGGGGACGAAGGGCTTTGTCAACTTAGTCAATATGAACGATTCTATCTCCAGTGACCGTACGATGTCCATCCAACGGCCGTCGTGCTTCTTTAATCTCTGCTCTTCCTGCTCCAGCCGCTCAAACAAGCGCCGGCGGGACTGCCTGCTCCCTCCTTCCCGTGGTCGGCTGTGCTGCTGCGCAGGCCTCACCGCCCCACTGTACTCCCATCGCTGGCCTAGCCATCCATCTACTCACCCACACCTACTATTATTCTCCGGCGAGGGCAGACGAACCAGTAAACCCTCGTACAGTCGTACTCCCCTCCGCGTGGGAAACAACTGCCGAGTCTTCCCTGCCGTCGTGTTGTTCCCTTCCTAGGCCTCGTTGTCGTCCACCGCCCTGGTGCTCTCGGCACGGACTGGTCAACGTGGTTAACAACTGACATGTATCTGAAGTGGACTGTACGTGGAGAGGCTAACAGCTGGGTCCACGGCCGCACGCAAGGAAATGCCTCCTTATTACGCGCAAAATAATGATTCCTCCACCTAACATCGGGGACCCGCCGAAAGGGCCTCTGTATTTCGCGAAAAAATGTTACCGCCGCCGACAGCTCGGACCCACGAGCTATATCTTCGCACGCAAGGAAGTGCCTCCTTATTAGGCACAAAAAAAAACGAATACTCCCCCTGTTAGCTGGGACCCAGTATAGTGGCAGGCTGACTTGTGGGCCTACTAAGTTGATGGGGACGGAGGGCTTTGTCAACTTAGTTAATATGCACGATTCTAGCTCCAGTGACCATACGATGTCCATCCAACGTCCGTAGTGCTTCTTCAACCTCTGGTCTTCTTGCTCCAGCCGCCCAAACCAGCGCCGGTCGTGCCTCGTGCTCCTGCCTCCCATGGCCGGCTACGATGCAGCGGAGGCCTCACCGCCCCCTACTACTCCCACCGCTGGCCAGGCCATCCCTCTACTCACCCACACCCCCTGTTATTCTGCAGCGACGGCAGCCTCACATCGCAGTGAACCAGTGAACCCTCGTACTCCTCTACGCGTGGGCATCCACTGCCGCGTCTTCCCCGGCTCCGCATCGTCCCCTTCCTAGGCCTCGCCGTCGTCCACCGCCCTGGTGCTCTCGTCGCGGAGTGGTTAACGTGGTCAAGGAATGGCTTCCATTGGACGTGGACTGTACGTGGAGAGGCTGACAGCTGGGTCCACGGCCGCAGCAAGGAAGTGCCTCCTTATTACGCGCAAAATAATTATTCCTCCACCTGACAGCAGGGACCCACTGGACGGGCCACCGTATTTCACGAAAAAGACGTTTCCCCCTGACTGCTGGGACCCACCAGCTACATCTTCGCACGCAAGGAAGTGCTTCCATGCAAAAAAAAAACCCGATTCGCCCCCCTGACTGCTGGGACCCACCAGCTACATCTTCGCACGCAAGGAAGTGCCTGACAGTCGGGACCCACCTGGTCGAAGCGTATGTAGTGTTGTCATTCTGGTCGCGAACGTGTACGTACATACTGTTCGATGTAAAGGCGCGCACGTGTCGTAGTAGAGGCGCGCACGTAGCATGTACACGTACGTACAGCGACCAGGGTGCAAGAAAGGAAATACGGCCACGTATGTGTACATACGGGTAGGGTCTCGAACGCCTACTCGCGCATACGTACGGCCAGGGCTCGTGTACATGGATGGGTCGGAACGGAGAAACAACATCGTCGTCGTGTTCATGGGGAGGCAACGGAATGCGTCATGTTCATGGGGAGGCAACGGAATGCGTCGTGTTCATCGGGAGGCAACGGAACACGTGGGAGCTAACCGGCTGGGTCGGAACGGAATGCGTGGTCGTGTTCATCGGGAGGGCTTGGACGGAACAGGCGATGGAAACGAGGCCTGGCGTATCGCAGAACGGAGGAAACGGCCTTGTGTTCGACCGGCCACGTTCGAAACGGGATCCTGCTCATCGGGAGGGGTCTGGCGTACCACAAAACGGACGAAACGGACCTCCTACAGTCGAAACGAGGGTCCTGTTGATCGGGAGGGGTGTGGTGTACCGCAAAACTGACGAAACGGACCTCCTATGGTCGAAATGGGGGTCCTGTTGATCAGGAGGGGTCTGGCATACCGCAAAATGGACGAAACGGACTTCCTACGGTCGAAACGGGGGTCCTGTTCATCGGGAGGGGTGTGGCGTACCGCAAAACGGGACTCCACGGGATACTGTTCATCTCCACCGTCGACCTCCTCCAGCCTCCACGGGCTACCGTCGACCTCCTCCAGCCTCCACCGCGCGCTACTCCACCGGTTACTGTCCACCCCTCCACCGTCTACTGTTCATCCATCCCTCCACACCACGGGGTCCTGTTCAACCACCCCATCACGGGCACCCCTCCACCGTCTACTGTTCATCCATCCCTCCACACCACGGGGTCCTATTCATCCAGAGGCAACGCCACTACTCACTGTTCATCCAACCCCCCCCCCCCCCCCCCGCAACACTCACTGTTCATCCAATCGATCGGCTTCAGTTAGTAGCAGTAGCGAAGGAATTGCTTGATCGGGTTCAGTTAACAGCCATCGATCGATCGCTCAGGTTCAGTAACGCGTAGCCTACAGTGCAATCGCTCGGGTTCAGTTAGAGCCCAACGCCTCACTCGGGTTCAGTTAGAGCCAACGCCTCACACACACACGCGTACCTGTACGAGAGAAACGCACTTCGCTCGGCCCCCAACCTCCCACCGTAACTGGCAACTCCCCAAAATTTTCCTCCCCTTGCTTCTACCACGGTTTTTTCCGTCATGGACGGCCCAAAATTGTCATGCAGCTGCGTCTCCGGCCCGCGCAGGACGAAAAGCCCATTTTCTGTCATGAGTTTTTGTCATAGAAGTAGGAGCCCACCACATCTATGATGATACCGGGTTTTGTCACAATTATCGTCATAGAAGTGTCATACGTATGACAGAATTTTTTTCGTTCGGCCCAAAATGTCACGGATGTGTCTTTTTTGTAGTGCTTGCTGAGGGGACTCAGATTTCCAATCCATCCGTTCCTCCGCGGGCTCCTGGAGTTCTATGGCCTCCAGCTGCATAACTTCACTCCTGCCTCCATATTACACATCACCGGCTATGTCGCCTTTTGCGAGCTGTTTCTGGGCTGCGAAGCTCATTTCGAGCTATGGAAGAGGCTATTCTGCCTCGTCCCCCGCACTCAGGAGGGGTCAATATATCAAGTGGGCGGAGCCGAAATATGGCGCATCGCCGGGACCGGATACCTGTCCGGTACTCCGAAGAAGACATCCGAAGACTGGCATTTGGAGTGGTTTTATATGGAGGATGTCCCCCTTCCGGATCCTATTCGGATGGGCCTTCCTGAATTTGCAAATGCCCCATTGAAGAAACGCCACAGCTGGCGCCCCCGAAGCCCCCAGGAGGAAGTTAAGAGAGAGGTCCTTTACCTGATGGGCAGGATAAAAATGCTGGCCAAATCAGGACAGACAATAATCAAGGTTATGTCAATATGTATAATGCGGGGGGTACATCCACTTCAGTATCGGGGGAAACCCATGTGGCACTTCAATGGAGAAGACGATGCCACCCGCTGCGGTCGTAAAGCTCCGGACTCCGCCACCGCTCTAGCGAAAATACTGTCTGATTTGTACAAAGGAGAAGAAGAGGAGTTCATCCGTATTAAGCCACGGGATGGATTCTCCATGTACAACCCCCCAAGCTGGGTGAGCTGCTATCTTTTACTCCAGTCCTTCCCGCATTCTTCATCACAAATGTTTACCTTGCCAATTCATAGCAGGAACTGCGAAAAGCTGTGAGGGAGGTCCACAACCCATCTCCACAACCAGAGGACCACGACCGGGCCCTCGACCCCGGACTTGAAGAAGATCCGGACATATTTGTGGAGCTCGTCGACAGGACATTTTACCAGTTAAGCTGTGACGGTGCCTTGGTGGCCATCATAGCTGATTATCCTGGCCTACTCCCTGCATCACATGTAAGTAAAATCGGAGTCCCAACTTCCAAGAAGGATCCCCTCTTTGTGCCTTACCCATCGCACACGTATTGCGTCTTACAGGGAAGGCCATCGGGGCGCCGTGTCGAACCCACGGTGACTCGTCAACAAGGGGCACCGAAGCCGTGTAGGCTCAAAAGGAAGGCGGTCAGGACCGAGATGCCATCGCAGAGGTATGATTAAAAACCTGCTCCGTGATTATCGTCTTTAAAACATAATAATGTCCGTGGTTCCTGGCAGAAAAAACGCTCGTCGGACTGTGTCTGGGGAGCTTGCCGGCCACGCCTCCACCAGCCGGACTCCAGAGCCGGACTTAGGGGTAGAGGCTAAAGTGGGGACAATGCTGGATGGTCCTCCTACAGAGGATGCGGATAGACTGTCCACTACGAATTCCAAAGTGGAGAGCTCCATGAATCACAGGCGTCGCCGGGCCGTACTCCGCAACCCTAATTTCTCCGAAGAGGCGTTCAATGCCTTCAACTCAGGAGACGCATACATCCGAGCTGCTCAAGATGGCCTTGCCAGAGCCATGAACTAGTATGTAAAGGATATTCGGGTAAGAAAATCTGATAATTATGTATATCAGTAGCCCCTGAGACTTGAAACAGTTGGCACAACTGATTTAAGGATCATTGTATGCATAGGTTCTTACGGAGAAGAATACTCAGCTGTCTCAAGAGCTAGAAGAGTGCAAAGCCCAGCTACGGGCCACAGTTGCCGGAATAGAGGAGTCCAAGAAGGCCTCATCTGGTGATAAAAAAGAATGTAATGACATGTACTAGTTAGTATTCGGCATGCATGCAAATCTAACCATAGATTCTGCAGACAATCCCGGAGGTAATTCGGAGATTGTACCGGGGGATGAGCAACATGCTCAACGACAGCTAGAGGTTGGCGAGCGCGTGCTTACACGGGTTATTCGAGAGAAAAATGTTCTCCAGGATGCCCATACCCGGCTAGGCATTGAACTAAAAGATGTTCGAGCCCAACTTGCTGACTCCGTGAAGGAGAATAAGAGGCTTCGACGCGGCATTTTTAGTAAGTGCTCGAACGAACCTTTATAAAGTTTGGCGAAGAAACAAGCTAATAGAGTTATGTCTATAGGTATGCTGACAGGCCACCCCAAAGAGGAGATGCCCGGATCTGCAGGTGATCTTCTGCAAGAGCTCTCACAACTGCACGAACAAGCTCAGTAGGTGATGCAGGGTATTGCTCATGCTTTGTGGCCATCCGCCTCCCTGCCAGGAGGCATGGGGGAGCTTGTAGAGATGCTCAAGGGAGCGCGGCGTCGCTTCCGATTATGGAAGATATCAGCCTGCCGACAAGGTGCAAGGGAAGCCTGGGCCATGGTGAAGACGCGATATACCAAGGCTGACCCGAACCACATGGCCGAGGTTGGACCTGTAGGGTGAGATGGGAAAGAGATCCCTATTAGTCTGGTATATGACCAGGTAGGTTTAGCCGCAAAGTATTCCCAATAGGATTGTAGGCTAGACAGCCTGTTGGATGGTATAGAAGAAGAATTTAGTCAGTCTGAGTGATTGTGTACTTCAAATGACATATTTTGTCCCTAGCCGGATTGTAAATCATTTGTCATGGCGGACCTTTTCGCTTCAACCTCCGGACCCGACAGTCCAGAGTGTATCCGAATACCCGCTGATTTATGTAAAAACCGGGGTACGTGTGGAAACCAGGCGTAGGGTTCATAAGTGCTTGAACAGACAAGTACCCAACTAGCTATGTTAAATTACATGGATAGTAAGAAACATCTTCCAGGGAGAATAGTTCCGTTAAGGGTTCCTTTCCCTGGGTACGCATGCATTAATTTGCATGTCCGAACTGCAAAAAGAGATACAGGATATAAACATCTGGGGGCATGTATTGCAATAGGTAAGAAGCATCTTTTGTTCACCGACCGAATATTCCCTTAAGAACGCTAGCTTTCGGCTTCACCCAGTCTGAGGTACACATCCGGCTGACCCGACAGTAACAATCGTAGAGGTGCTCCCCTTATGCCCTAGCCGAACTAACGGGAACGTAGGGCATAAACACAGGAGCCAGGCAACCCAGCTTGGCCAAAACTTAAGTCATATCGATGCATATAATGGCAAAAAAAGGTACATATGGAGAAGCAACACATATGTAGTGGGCATAAAGCCCGGGAGATAATTATATTAAGCTTCTGTATAAGAAGCCCCCGGGTATAATGAGCGTGCATGGCACGTCAAGATTGTGTAGTCAAGACACACTTCAAGCTTTTAAGGTCATAAAAAGGAAGAAAGGAAGAGAGGGGATAACTTGAAAAAGAAAGGCGGAGGTAAGGAGACAAACACAGAGTTCAGCACTAGGCGTAGAATCTTTGGAGTCTGGCCGCGTTCCATGGGTTTGGCTCGAGTCGATTATCAGATGCATCACACAGACGGTACGCCCCTCCGATGAGAACTTTATCAATGATGAAGGGACCCTCCCACTTGGGCTTGAGTTTTTCCCTTTTCTTCTCCGGCAGGTGTAGAACGAGTTTGCCAACATTATAAGTTTTGGCCCGTACTTCTCTGCTTTGATACCTGCGAGCCTGTTGCTAGAATGCGGAACGGGCTTTCGCGACGTCGCGCTCCTCCTCCAGGGCATCTAAACTGTCCTGCCGATCAAGCTCGTCTTCTTTCTCTTTGTACATGCGCACTCGAGGTGAGTCATGAATGATATCGCAGGGCAATACCGCATCTGCGCCGTACACCATAAAAAATGTGAAAGTGCAACTATCCCTGGGTGGTTTTGGTAATTCCTAACAACATATAGCTCATTGAGCTAATGCTATTTCAAGATAAATATTTCAGGAAAGCTCAATGATTGGCATGGCATGGATGAGAAAAGTGGATCCCTCAAAATGCTAAGGACAAAAGGATTGGCTCAACCTCAAAGCACAAGACTCTACATTTTCTATTTTAGTGATACAAGATCACATTGAGTCTATAGGAAAAGCCAATACTATCAAGGAGGGATGAGGTGTTGCTTAATGAGGCTCTTGCTCAAAATGCTTAGTGATATGCTCAAAAGCCCTCAACTACTTTCTCACATCCACATATGACCCAAACCAAAAGTCAAACTCGGCCCCACCGATTCTTTCTATCCGGCGCCACCGAGTTCAGATGTCATAGCCACTGCCACAAACCCTAGTCAAATTGGTCTCACCGATAGGGACCTCGGTCTCACCGAGATGGGATTGTAATCTCTCTGTTTCCCTTCATAACATTTCGGTCCAACCAAGATGAGCGATCGGTCCCACTGAGATTGCAATGCAAACTCTCTAATTCCCTTTCATAACGTTTCGGTTTCACCGAGATGAGCGAATCGGTCCCACCAAGTTTGCCTGACCAACTCTCTGGTTAGCTTATTACCAAAATCGGTCCCACCGAGTTTGTGTAATCGGTCTCACCGAGATTACTTTATGCCCTAACCCTAACCATATCGGTCCCACCGAGTTGACATGTCGGTCCCACCGAAAATCCTAACGGTCACATTATTTGCTGAATCGGTCCAACCGAGTTTCACGGTTCGGTCCCACCGAGATTGGTAAGTTGTGTGTAACGGTTAGATTTTGTGTGGAGGCTATATATACCCCTCCACCCACTCTTCATTCATGGAGAGAGCCATCAGAACATGCCTACACTTCCAACCTACATTTTCTGAGAGAGAACCACCTACACTTGTGTTGAGGTCAAGATATTCCATTCCTACCATATGAATCTTGATCTCTAGCTGTCCCCAAGTTGCTTTCCACTCAAATCTTCTTTCCACTAAATCCAAATCCTGTGAAAGAGAGTTGAGTGCTGGGGAGACTATCATTTGAAGCACAAGAGCAAGGAGTTAATCATCAACACACCATTTGTTACTTCTTGGAGAGTGGTGTCTCCTAGATTGGCTAGATGTCACTTGGGAGCCTCCGACAAGATTGTGGAGTTGAACCAAGGAGTTTGTAAGGGCAAGGAGATCACCTACTTCGTGAAGATCTACCCTAGTGAGGCAAGTCCTTCGTGGGCGACGGCCATGGTGGGATAGACAAGGTTGCTTCTTCGTGGACCCTTCATGGGTGGAGCCCTCTGTGGACTCGCGTAGCCATTACCCTTTGTGAATTGAAGTCTCCATCAACGTGGATGTACGATAGCACCACCTATCGGAACCACGAAAAAAACGTCCGTGTCTCCAATTGCGTTTGCCTTATCAAACTCCTCCCCCTTACCTTCATATGCAATTGTTTTACATTCCACTGCTATACTCTTAGAATTGCATGTGTAGGTTGATTGCTTGACTTGTGTTAAGTTGCTAAAATCTGCCAAGAACTAAAATGGGGAAAAGGCTAGATTCTTATTTGGTCAAGTAGTCTAATCACCCCCCTCTAGACACACTTTCGATCCTACAAGTGGTATCAGAGCTTTGGTCTCCATTTGCTTTGATTTCCATAGCTTTTTGTAGTCATAGCCTTGGTTTCACAACCTAGGAGAGTATGACGTATAGCGAGGGAAATTACCACCGTAGAGGTCCTTACTTTGATGGTACGAATTTTGCTAGTTGGAAGCATAAGATGAAAATGCATATTCTTGGACATAACCCCGCTGTTTAGGCTATTGTGTGTATTGGATCGCAAGGTGAATTCTTTGATGGGAGAGAACCGAACCGTGGAGCTACCATGGAAGAGTTGAAGATGCTGCAATACAATGCTAAAGCTTGTGATATCCTCTTCAATGGATTGTGCCCCGAAGAATTCAACAAAATCAGCCGTCTTGAGAATGCAAAGGAAATTTGGGATACTTTGATTGACATGCACGAAGGTACCGACTCCGTCAAGGAATCCAAATTGGATGTGCTTCAAAGTCAACTTGACAAGTTCAAATGAAGGACTTGGAAGATGCTTCATGGGTAAAGGCCCAAAGGTAACATACTCCGAGTATGTAGATTTCAATAGTGATGAAGATGACTTGTTAGGTGATGATGATTTACTTGTTGACACCTCTAGTGATGAATACTATGATGAAACGTCAAATAATCATGCTAATCAAGATAAAACGAATGACAATGATAAGGAGAAGATTGAGCTCCTAACTAAAGAACCAAACACTCTTAAGTTAGCTCATGAAACTATCTTAAGAGATCATCGAGAACTTTTAAGGACTCATGAGAAGTTATGCTTTGAAAAGCTCAACCTTGAGCAAGAACATGAGTTTTAAAGGCAATCAATGATGGTCTTCGCAAGAAAAGTTCTTCTTACATTGCCAAGCATTTACTCTTATCTACTTACATGCCTCAAGTCAAGTCTAGTAACAAGAATAAGAAAGATTCTTCCTCTAGTAGTAACAATAATCATGCTAAATCCAATGTTGTTGCTTCTAGTAGTTCTCTTGATTCCACTAATGATTCTCTTAGCCAAGTTACACTTGAGCAATAAAATAGCCTTTTGAAGGGAATTATAGAGAAGAGGTGTTTACAAGAGCCTTGCCGGGAGTAAGCAATTCGAGGAAATTGTACGCAAGCAAGGAAGGCACCGGAAGAACCAAGGTGTTGGTTTTGAACGAAATTTCAATGCCAATGGAGTTGAGTGGGAAGAAGATCAATACCCCAAGATGAAGTTTGTTCCTCAACAAGAGAAGTATGATCCTACTTCTTTCAAAGGAACACAAGCTCAAGATGATCTTCCACCACAAGACCACAAGCAAAAAGGCAAGGACAAGCTTAAAGAGGAGATTGATGCATTTGAAGAAGCTCCTAAGGCCTTGGTCAAGTGGGTTCCCAAGACTACATCAATATCTACTTCATCAAGTACGACTACAACTCCAAGGATTCACATCAAGATGATGTGGATCCCGAAGAAGAAGAACTAGAGAGTTATTGAGGGTGACTCTGCCAACATACTTCACTCTTATCATTTTGGCGAGGACAAGTGCAATAAACTTCCACATCTTGCACTAGTTCAAGGAGTCACAAACCCTCTTGTTGGTAAGACAAGGGACAAGGTAACCAAATGCTTTCATGGACATCATCTTGTGAGTGCATCACTCTATGTCTATGGATATCCTTGTTTGTTCCTTGTGGGACTAACTCGTGTAGGTATTGAAAGTGCAACTCACTCCAAAGGATTGCTCCAAATGATCTATATCAACATTGAGCATCCACATCTTCAACACCTACATGAAGTCATCATCGACAAAACCCAAGGTTAGTTCATCCCTCTTAGGAGGGATCTCACATCTAGGGGGAGGTTTACTCCAAGAATTGAGCTAAAGCAACTCTAATGGTGTGAACACAACAATGCTTTATGTAAAAGTGGTAACCCCACTTGTGCTTAAACGATGAGTATGACCTATGATAAAATGTTCTCATTTGACTCCTAAGTCAATATACTCATATATAGATGACCTAGTCATCGCCAATTGTTTTATAGATGCTAGAATAGTGTGTGCATGCTTTGTCACATATTTCATTTGCCATTTTATTGTGTGAGCATGTTGGTTGCATAATTTACTCATTCGAGGACATCCACTTTTAGTTTTGATTGTTTCGTTTCTTTTCTTTTGCCAAGTGGATGGACAAGAATGCCTAAGAACCTTCTCTAGCTATCTATGCTTTTCTTGTCTCAAACTCTATTCATGCTATATCACAAAGTTTGATCAAGTCAGATTCGAACCACTCTGTGTGAGGAGCACTCGGAGTCCCCAATTCTTCATAGAATTAAACTTCCAAAACCTCTTTGTGCGTTTTGGTCTGACCGATTCATTCATTTCGGTCATACAGAGATCACTAAGTTGATCTAGGTTTTCAATATCGGTGCAACCGATTAGAACTTTTCGGTCACACCGAGTTGCAGTAACTGCTTGCAGTAATGCATCTCGGTGCCACCGAGTTGTTCCACTCGGTCACACCGACAGGGTCAGGCTATATATACCCCTGGGCCAAAATTTGGTTATTTTTCCGAAACTCTTCGCCCGCGCACAGCCAACTTTGCCTCTTCGGGTCTCCGGATCGTCCTCCTCATCGCCAGCGACCTCCCGCCGCTGGTCTCCGCCGCCGTCAACGGGATTCTGCTCCGCCGTTGCCGCCGTAGCAAGTCCATCGCCGCATTAGGGTATGGATTTGATCTTTGTGCTATTCTTAACTCCGATTCCTAGCACATTGCATTTCCATGAATCTTGCCACGTTTGAAATCTTCCTATCCAGCAAAACTACTCCGTAGATTAGTCTTGGATTGAAAATTTAGGGTTAGGTTTCCACATAATTCATCTCGGACCGACCGAGTTGTAGAAATCGGTCTCACCGATTTGGGTCAGGCCATTGCACATGTGATTCTCGGTCTGACCGAGATCGATTCTTTGTGAAACCCTAGCAGTCTTGGTGCCACCAAACTGTGACTCGGTCTGACCGAGTTCACTAGTTTAGGTTCCAAAAGCTGCTTTGGTATCACCGAGTTTACAAATCGGTAGCTCCGAAATGCTTTCTGTGGAAAACTAAAACTAAGTTTTTGACTCAATTTTTTTTGCAAAAACCTCTGTGCTTTGTGATGCTCATCTACTCTACCTCATCTACATCTATTCATAGGGTCTATTGTCAGTGTTTGCATCATGTCAGATCAGAGTGACAGTCAAAACAAGTCTGAGGAGCAAGTTCATATGAGTGAGGGCACTAGTCCCTCCAGTACCTCAGATGATGGTAGCAGGAGCACACCCAACAATTTGCCAAAGGCAGCCACCAGGACAAGGAAGAAGAGAACCTCAAATTCTGAAGATGAGGACTATGTGGCTGTTGAGGATGGGGCTACTTCTAAGAAGAAGGTGCCGAAGAAGGAATATGGTACAGTTGCATCCACTAAGCCAGGAATGCAAAAGAAGGCACCTGCGAGGAGAATTCCCACTTCTAAACCTAGGAAGGTAGCCACTGGTGAAACCATGAAGTTCACCATTGAGTCTGATGAAGAAGCTGCTAGCCAAGATAAGAAGAAGAAGAGAGTCAGAACTACTACTGCCAAAGTACTTAGCAAGCCCTCTATGAGGAGATCTTCTGATGAAGAAGAGGAAGAGGTTGCTGCACCAGCACCTAAAGCTCAGAAGCTGATGGGAGATGCTATAAGATCAGGGGCTGCTCCATCTAAGCCCAAAGATGCTCCCAAGGCTGCTGCTCCTAAGCCCAAGTCTGCACCTAAGAGGAACACCAGAAGTATTCCAGCTGAAGAGAAGAACAAGGCCCCAGTGCCTGAGGCTGCTAATGATGAAGAAGATGACACACTTGTCTTGAGAAAGTTGAAACCCAAGATTCCTGATCATAATGATGCTCATCCAGTTGCAGAAGATATGATGCTCAGGAAGGATGCAGGACTGAGACTCTGGAGATAGGCTGATCCCTATGCTGTCAAAAGAAGAACTGTAGTGGACTACAGGTTCCACACTAAGGAACAACAAGACTTCTATGAGACAGTTCTGCTTGACAAGAAGCCCATAGTATGTGACATGAGATGGGTTGACTGGGAGTACATCAGGAAGAATGAACAGCACTATCCAGGAGTGTATGACAGTTTCATTGCTTGTGGAGTAGATGACTTTGTTGGCCAAAAGCTCACCAAGTGGAATGATGAGCTCTTCATGTAGTTTTACTCCACAACTCATTTCTACCCAGATGGGAAGATTGTCTAGATGTCTGAAGGTACTAGGTACCAATCCACAGTTGAAGAATGGGCTGAGTTGATAAATGCTCCAAAAGAGAATGAGGATGACTTGGATGTCTATGCTAAGAAGAAGAAAGACCACAACTCTATGGCTCACATGTACAGAGAGATCCCAGATGCTGCATTAGAGACACATAAGTTTGGATATGTACATTACCTATTGTCAGGATTGCCTACTATCAACTGGATCTTAAGGCACACTTTGCTGCCCAAGTCAGGTGATCACAAGATGATCAGAGGCCATGCAATCAAGTTACTGCATATATTTGATGTGCCTCAGAAATTCAAAGTCATGAGTCTGATTGTGGAAACAATCAAAAGGACCGCTGCTGATTAGAAGAGATCTTGTGGATATGCCCCACATATTCAGGAGCTCATAAACTCCAAGATGGGCACAGGCACATATCTTTTGGACAAGGAGCACCTGCCCATCTACCCTGATTTTGAGGACAACACCATTGTGATGGAAGAAAATGAACCATCATCTGTGCAAGCACAAGAGAAGAAAGAGAAAGCAAGGGCTAAGAAAGCTACAAAGATGCCAACTGCTGAAGAGGCATCTCAGATTTTCTTGAAGAGCAAGCAAGAACAGCTTGGCTACTTGATTGCCTCCACCTTGAGGATTGAGAAGGGCTTGGCCACCCTGACGCAAAACCAGGAGAGCTTGGAGAGAATCATAGAGCAGAAGTTTTATGCTCTTGATGTCAAAGTTACTGAGATCCAAACTGCAGTTGAGCAACTTCAGGAGGATGTGGAGGAGAAGAAGGGCAAGTCTACCACAGATGTTTTTGCTAGAGTGCCCAGAGGACAGAGATTTGTTGCAGTGCCTGTTCCAGACACCATAGCTACATCATCTGCACCAGCTACAGCTTCAGTGCCACCAGCTCCAGCAGCCACTCCACCAGCTCCAGCTACATCAAAAGAAGCTTTAGTCCTTGGAGCCATGTCTACACCATCACATGAAGACCAAGCCTGAGAGTCGTTTAGCACTATGCATTTTTGTGAACTTTTTGGTAACTTGTTGCCAAAGGGGGAGAAAAATGTATAGATCATAGGCTTCGACAGAGAGTGTTGCTTTTGATCTCTCTTGTCTTTTTGGTGTGTTTTCTTGTTTGCTTGATACATTATGCCCTTTGTGAGTTTCTTGGATGATCATGTGTTTGATCATATGCTACCTTAATGCTTGTTGGATGACATTATCTCTTAGATCCTCATATGATCATTCACTTTGCTTGGTGATGAGTGCATGTGTTTAATTATTATCATTTTGAGCGCTCCACCAAGATGTATGTGACATGGAAGAGTAACCCATGATCCCAACTCATTGTGCATTTGCAGTCCAAAGCAAATTTTAAATAATGCACAAATTTAGGGAGAGCTCTTACTTATCACATACTTCTCAAAGCGACGATGTTTTTCAATCTTATTATCATTTGTCGAAGCTTTGATCTATATGTTGTAATCAATTACAAAAAAGGGGGAGATTGAAAGTGCAACTATCCCTGGGTGATTTTGGTAATTCCTAACAACATATAGCTCATTGAGATAATGCTATTTCAAGATAAATATTTCAGGAAATCTCAATGATTGGCATGGCATGGATGAGAAAAGTGGATCCCTCAAAATGCTAAGGACAAAAGGATTGGCTCAAGCTTAAAGCACAAGACTCTACATTTTCTATTTTAGTGATCCAAGATCACATTGAGTCTATAGGAAAAGCCAATACTATCAAGGAGGGATGGGGTGTTGCTTAATGAGGCTCTTGCTCAAAATGCTTAGTGATATTCTCAAAAGCCCTCAACTACTTTCTCACATCCACATATGACCCAAACCAAAAGTCAAACTCGGCCCCACCGATAGTTTCTATCCGGCACCATCGAGTTCAGATGTCATAGCCACTGCCACAAACCCTAGTCAAATCGGTCTCACCGATAGGGATCTCGGTCTCACCGAGATGGGATTGTAATCTCTCTGTTTCCCTTCATAACGTTTCGGTCCAACCGAGATGAGCGATCGGTCCCACCCAGATTGCAATGCAAACTCTCTAATTCCGTTTCGTAATGTTTCGGTATCACCGAGATGAGCGAATCGGTCCCATCGAGTTTGCCTGACCAACTCTCTGGTTAGCTTATTACCAAAATCAGTCCCACCGAGTTTGTGTAATCGGTCTCACCGAGATTAAGTTATGCCCTAATGCTACCTCTTGAGCACTGCGTTGGATTTCCCCGAAGAGGAGAGGATGATGCAGCAAAGTAGCGTAAGTATTTACTTCAGTTTTTGAGAACCAAGGTATCAATCCAGTAGGAGACCACGCACAAGTCCCTCGTACCTACACAAAACGATAGCTACTCGCAATCAACGCGATTAGGGGTTGTCAATCCCTTCACGGTCACTTACGAGAGTGAGATCTGATAGAGACGATAAATAATATTTTTGGTATTTTTGATAGATAGATGCAAAGTAAAAAGTAAAAGGCAAAGTAAAAACAAAGCAAGTAAATAAAGCGATAGAGATTGATATGATGAGAATAGACCCGGGGGCCATAGGTTTCACTAGTGGCTTCTCTCAAGAGCATAAATATTCTACGGTGGGTGAACAAATTACTGTTGAGCAATTGACAGAATTGAGCATAGTTATGAGCATATCTAGGCAATGGTCATGTATATAGGCATCACGTCCAAGACAAGTAGATTGAAACGATTCTGCATCTACTACTATTACTCCACTCATCGACTACTATCCAGCATGCATCTAGAGTATTAAGTTAAAAACAGAGTAATGCCTTAAGCAAGATGACATGATGTAGAGGGATAAATTCATGCAATATGATAAAAACCCCATCTTGTTATCCTCGATGGCAACAATACAATACGTGCCTTGCAACCCTTTCTGTCACTGGGTAAGGACACCGCAAGATTGAACGCAAAGCTAAGCACTTCTCCCATTGCAAGAACTACCAATCTAGTTGGCCAAACCAAAAAGGATAATTCGAAGAGACTTGCAAAGATAACTCAATCATACATAAAAGAATTCATAGAAGAATCAAATATTTTCCATAGATAATACTGGATCATAAACCCACAATTCATCGGTCTCAACGAACACACCGCAAAAATAAGATTACATCGAATAGATCTCCACGAGAGAGGGGGAGAACATTGTATTGAGATCCAAAAAGAGAGAATAAGCCATCTAGCTACTAGCTATGGACCCGAAGGTCTGAAGTAAACTACTCACACTTCGTCGGAGGGGCTATGGTGTTGATGTAGAAGCCCTCCGTGGTGGATGCCCCCTCCGGCGGAGCTCCCGAACAGGTCCCAAGATGGGATCTCATGGATACAGAAGGTTGCGGCGGTGGAATTAGGTTTTTGGCTCCTATTCTGATCGTTTGGGGATACGTAGGTATATATAGGAGGAAGGAGTACGTCGGTGGAGCAACAAGGGGCCCACGAGGTAGGGGGGCGTGCCCAGGGGGCGCTCTCCACCCTCGTGACCGCCTTTGGCACTTCTTGGAGTAGGGTCCAAGTCTCCTGGATCACGTTCGGTGAGAAAATCACGTTCCCGAAGGTTTTATTCCGTTTGGACTCCGTTTGATATTCCGTTTCTTCGAAACACTGAAATAGGCA
Organism: Triticum timopheevii; assembly: GCA_963921465.1. NCBI lineage: Eukaryota > Viridiplantae > Streptophyta > Magnoliopsida > Poales > Poaceae > Triticum > Triticum timopheevii. Next base: position 357,544,029 of record OY997264.1, read on the forward strand.
AAAAAACAACAATTCTGGGTTGGGCCTCCGGTTAATAGGTTAGTCCCAAAAATAATATAAAAGTGGAAAATAAAGCCCAATATAGTCCAAAACAGTAGATAAAGTAGCATGGAGCAATCAAAAATTATAGATACGTTGGAGACGTATCAGGCATCCCCAAGCTTAATTCCTGCTCGTCCTCGAGTAGGTAAATGATAAAAAAGAATTTTTGATGCAGAGTGATACTTTGGCATAATTTCAATGTAAATCTTCTTAATTGTGATATGAATATTCAGATCCGAAAGATTCAAGACAAAAGTTCATATTGAGACAAAAATAATAATACTTCAAGCATACTAATAAAAGCAATCATGTCTTCTCAAAATAACATGGCAAAAGAAAGTTCATCCCTACAAAATCATATAGTTAGGCTATGCTTCATTTTCGTCACACAAAGATGTTCCCAACTTCTATACCCCGATGACAATCCAAGCAATTGTTTCATACTTAAATAATCTCAAACTTTTTCAACCTTCACGCAATACATGAGCGTGAGCCATGGATAAAATATGATGATGGGGATTGTGTGGAGAAGACAAAAGAGGAGAAAGTCTCACGTTGACGAGGCTAATCAACGGGCTATGGAGATGCCCATCAATTGATGTCAACATGAGGAGTAGGGATTGCAATGCAACGGATGCGCTAGAGCTATGAATGCTCAACAAAAGAAAACTAGTGGGTGTGCATCCAACTCGCTTGCTCATGAAGACCTAGGGCATTTGAGGAAGCCCATCGTAGGAATATACAAGCCAAGTTCTATAATGAAAAATCCCCACTAGTATAAAAAGACAACTTATGAGACTCACTACATGAAGAACAAGGTGCTACTTTGAAGCACAATATATGAGACTCACTACATGAAGAACAAGGTGATACTTTGAAGCACAAGTGTGGAAAAAGAGATAGTAGCATTGCCCCTTTTTTTTGGGCCTTTTTTTTATTTTGGCCTTTCTCTTCTTTTTTTGTTTGGGCAATGCTCTAATAATGATGATCATCACACCTCTATTGATTACAACATAAGGATTACAACTCGAAACTTAGAACAAGATATGAATCTATATGAATGCCTCCGGCGGTGTACCAGGATGGTGCAATGAATCAAGAGTGACATGTAAAAAATAGTGCATGGTGGCCTTGCCACAAATACGATGTCAACTACATGATCATGCAATGGCAATATGACAAAAGTAATGTATGTCATGATGATGATGGTGGAAGTTGCATGGCAATATATCTCGGAATGTCTATGGAAATGCCATAATAGGTAGGTATGGTGGCTGTTTTGAGGAAGATATAAGGAGGTTTATGTGTGATAGAGCGTATCGTATCATGGGGTTTGGATGCACCGGCGAAGTTTGCGCCAACTCTCAAGGTGAGAAAGGGCAATGCACGGTACCAAAGAGGCTAGCAAAGGTGGAAAGGTGAGAGTGCGTATAATCCATGGACTCAACATTAGTCAAAAGAACTCATATACTTATTGCAAAAATTTAGAAGTCATCAAAAATAAAGTACTACGCGCATGCTCCTAGGGCGATAGATTGGTAGGAAAAGACCATCGCTCGTCCCCAACCGCCACTCATAAGGATGCACAAGCCAGGTACACTTCATGTTTCAAATTTGTTACACAACTTTAACCATACGTGCATGCTATGGGACTTGCAAACTTCAACACAAGTATTTCTCAAATTCATAATCACCCAACTAGCACGACTTTGATATTATCACCTCCATATCTCAAAACAATTATCAAGCATCAAACTTATCTTAGTATTCAATTCACTCAAAAGAAAGTTTCACATATCTTGAATACCAAGTATATTAACATTAAGCAAATCACCATGCTATTAACGACTCTCACAATAATTTAAGTGAAGCATGAGAGATCAATAGTTTCTTTAAAACAAATCCACCACCATGCTTTAAAAGATATAAGTGAAGCACTAGAGCAAAAATTTCAAGCTCAGAAGATATAAGTGAAGTACTATGAGCAAAACTATCAAGCTCAAAAGATATAAGTGAAGCACATAGAGTATTCTAACAAATTACAATTCATGTATGGCTCTCTCAAAAGGTGTGTACATCAATGATGATTGTGGTAGACTAACAAGCAAAGACACAAATAATACAAGACGCTCCAAGCAAAACACATATCATGTGGTGAATAAAAATACAGCTCCAAGTAAATTACCGATGGAAGTGGACGAAAGAGGGGATGCCTTCCGGGGCATCCCCAAGCTTTGACTTTTTGGTGTCCTTGGATTATCTTGGGGGTGCCATGGGCATCCCCAAGCTTAGGCTCTTGCCACTCCTTGTTCCATAATTCATCAAAAGAATTCGCCCAAAACTTGAAAACTTCACAACACAAAACTCAACAGAAATCTCGCGAGCTCCGTTAGAGAAAGAAAACAAAAGACTACTTCAAGGTACTGTAATAAACTCATTCTTTATTTATATTGGTGTTAAAACTTCTGTATTCCAACTTCTCTATGGATTATAAACTATTTTACTAGCCATAGATTCATCAAAATAAGCAAACAACACACGTAAAACAGAATCTATCAAAAACAGAACAGTCTGTAGCAATCTGTAACTAACGCAAACTTCTGAAACTCTAAAAAGTCTACCAAAATAGGAAGTCCTGGAAAATTTGTTTATTGAACAGCATCAAAAATAATCAATGCAAAATCACGTTTATGTGATTTAACAAAACTATATTCGTGCATGCAAAGCAGAATCAAATCAACTATCATCGTAGGTTATCCTATAGGTTCTATTTGGCACAAACACTAATTAAAAGACAAAAACACATCCAAACAGAAGCTAGATGGATTATTTATTCCTAAATAGAAGCAAATACAAAAAAACACAAAATAAAATTGGGTTGCCTCCCAACAAGCGCTATCGTTTAACGCCCCTAGCTAGGCAAAAAAGCAAGGATAGATCTAGGTATTGCCATATTTGGTCGGCAATTCTTCAATGAGGCATCTACCTCCTTTAGAATTTTCTTTCTTCCTAGTAATTGCCAAATTTTCAGGCAAAAGATCAAAAAATTCATCTATAGCAAATGGTTCCTTAATGATGGTAAAAAGATTGGGATGAACACTTATAGATTTAAGATCCGCAGTTTCCTTACTAGATGATTCACCCTTATTCTTGGGAACATAAATAAGCTTAGTATTTTTAGTAGAAGAACTTGGAGTGTTTTGAACGGAAGAAAAAGCAGTTCCCAAGTTGGTAATGATACCCTCAATTTTATTGATTCTTGTGGAATCTAGATTTATTTTCTCATTAACAATGGGTTCTTTTCTTTAATATTTTTCAAAGTCATTCCCACCTTAGATCCATATTGGGTAATTTGATTGTGGATCTTTTTATCAAGATTTTCAATTGATTCAATGGTAGCAACTTTATTTGCAATAGTTTCAAGCCTTTGCATAACATGCTCCAAAGTTAACGTAGTTCCATTAATCAAAAGGGGTGGTGAGCCAAATATATCTATTAAAGCATTATAAGAATCAAAAGTATGACTACCCAAGAAATTCCCTCCGGTAATGGTATCAAGGATATAGTCTATACCAAGGATTAGCACCTACGTAAAAATTGCGAAGAAGAACTGAAGTAGATTGCTTCCTGGTAGATCTATTTTGAGCATTGCAAATTCTATACACAGCATCTTTTAGATTTTCTCCCTCCCTTTGCTTAAAATTTAGAACTTCATTCTCGGGAGATAACAGAGAAGATATGAGACTAGTCATGAAGACAAGCAAGCAAACTAGCACACGAGCAAACAGAAAGGCAACGGGAAAAAGGCAAACGGGAAAGAGAGGAGGAGATTGGGAAAGAGAGGGCGAATAAAACGGCAAGGGTGAAGTGGGGGAGAGGAAAACGAGAGGCAAATGGAAAATAATGTAATGCGAGAGATAGGGATTGCGATGGGTACTTGGTATTGTTGACTTGCTTGCGTGAGCCTCCCCAGCAACGGCGCCAGAAATTCTTCTTGCTACCTCTTGAGCATTGCATTGGATTTCCCCGAAGAGGAGAGGATGATGCGGCAAAGTAGCGTAAGTATTTCCCTAAGTTTTTGAGAACCAAGGTATCAATCCAGTAGGAGACCACACACAAGTCCCTCGTACCTACACAAAACGATAGCTACTCGCAACCAACACGATTAGGGGTTGTCAATCCCTTCACGGTCACTTACGAGAGTGAGATCTGATAGAGATGATAAATAATACTTCTTGATATTTTTGATAGATAGATGTAAAGTAAAAAGTAAAAGGCAAAGTAAAAACAAAGCAAGTAAATAAAGGGATAGAGATTGATATGATGAGAATAGACCCGGGGGCCATAGGTTTCACTAGTGGCTTCTCTCAAGAGCATAAATATTCTACGGTGGGTGAACAAATTACTGTTGAGCAATTGACAGAATTGAGCATAGTTATGAGCATATCTAGGCAATGATCATGTATATAGGCATCACGTCCAAGACAAGTAGATCGAAACGATTCTGCATCTACTACTATTACTCCACTCATCGACCGCTATCCAGCATGCATCTAGAGTATTAAGTTAAAAACAGAGTAACGCCTTAAGCAAGATGACATGATGTAGAGGGATAAATTCATGCAATATGATAAAAACCCCATCTTGTTATCCTCGATGGCAACAATACAATACGTGTCTTGCAACCCTTTCTGTCACTGGGTAAGGACACCGCAAGATTGAACCCAAAGCTAAGCACTTCTCGCATTGCAAGAACTGCCAATCTAGTTGGCCAAACCAAAAAGGATAATTCGAAGAGACTTGCAAAGATAACTCAATCATACATAAAAGAATTCAGAGAATAATCAAATATTTTCCATAGATAATACTGGATCATAAACCCACAATTCGTTGGTCTCAACAAACACACCGCAAAAAGAAGATTACATCGAATAGATCTCCATGAGAGAGGGGGAGTACATTGTATTGAGATCCAAAAAGAGAGAAGAAGCCATCTAGATACTAGCTATGGACCCGAAGGTCTAAAGTAAACTACTGACACTTCATCGGAGGGGCTATGTTGTTGATGTAGAAGCCCTCTGTGGTGGATGCCCCCTCCGGCGGAGCTCCGGAATAGGCGCCAAGATGGGATCTCATGGATACAGAAGGTTGCGGCGGTGGAATTAGGTTTTTGGCTCCTGTTCTGATCGTTTGGGGATACGTAGGTATATATAGGAGGAAGGAGTACGTTGGTGGAGCAACAGGGGGCCCACGAGGTAGGGGGCGTGCCCAGGGGGCGCCCTCCACCCTCGTTACCGCCTCTGGCACTTCTTGGAGTAGGGTCCAAGTCTCCTGGATCACGTTCGGTGAGAAAATCACGTTCTCGAAGGTTTTATTCCGTTTGGATTCCGTTTGATATTCCGTTTCTTCGAAACACTGAAATAGGCAAAAAAACAGCAATTCTGGGCTGGGCCTCCGGTTAATAGGTTAGTCCCAAAAATAATATAAAAGTGGAAAATAAAGCCCAATATAGTCCAAAACAGTAGATAAAGTAGCATGGAGCAATCAAAAATTATAGATACGTTGGAGACGTATCACCTAACCCTAACCATATCGCTCCCACCGAGCTGACATGTCGGTCGCACCGAAAATCCTAACGGTCACATTATTTGCTGAATTGGTCCAACCGAGTTTCACGGTTCGGTCCCACCGAGATTGGTGAGTTGTGTGTAACGGCTAGATTTTGTGTGGAGGGTATATATACCCCTCCACCCACTCTTCATTCATGGAGAGAGCCATCAGAACATGCCTACACTTCCAACCTACATTTTCTGAGAGAGAGCCACCTACACTTGTGTTGAGGTCAAGATATTCCATTCCTACCATATGAATCTTGATCTCTAGCCTTCCCCAAGTTGCTTTCCACTCAAATCTTCTTTCCACCAAATCCAAATCCTGTGAGAGAGAGTTGAGTGCTGGGGAGACTATGATTTGAAGCACAAGAGCAAGGAGTTCATCATTAACACACCATTTGTTACTTCTTGGAGAGTGGTGTCTCCTAGATTGGCTAGGTGTCACTTGGGAGCCTCCGACAAGATTGTGAAGTTGAACCAAGGAGTTTGTAAGGGCAAGGAGATCGCCTACTTCGTGGAGATCTACCCTAGTGAGGCAAGTCCTTCGTGGGCGACGACCATGGTGGGATAGACAAGGTTGCTTCTTTGTGGACCCTTCTTGGGTGGAGCCCTCTGTGTACTCGCGCAGCCGTTACCCTTCGTGGGTTGAAGTCTCCATCAATGTGGATGTACGATAGCACCACCTATCGGAACCACGACAAAAACATCCATGTCTCCAATTGCGTTTGCCTTCTCAAACTCCAATTGCGTTTTACATTCCGCTGCTATACTCTTAGAATTGCATGTGTAGGTTGATTGCTTGACTTGTGCTAAGTTGCTAAAATCTGCCAAGAACTAAAATTGGGAAAAGGCTAGATTTTTATTTGGTCAAGTAGTCTAATCACCCCCCTATAGACATACTTTCGATCCTACAAAATGGTGTGTATCCGGTAGTGCGATTTGGCGTGGTCCGCAGCCCCCATAGTATGGACTCGAGCTCCTCGACCTAGTGCGTATCTGATTCCTTCAGGGATCGCACTAGTCTGGGTTTGATGCCGCTCATAATAAGACCCGTTTGCTCGTTCGACTTGACCGTTCGTTTGGGGGTGATAGACGGAGGCGTAATCGAGCTTAATGCCCATGTTGCCACACCAAGTTTTCACCTCGTCGGCTGTGAAATTGGAGCCGTTATCGGTGATGATGCTGTGGGGGACACCGTAATGGTGTACAACCCCTGATATGAAGTCTATCACTGGTCCGGATTCGGCCGTTTTAATTGGTTTGGCTTCTATCCATTTGGTGAATTTATCCACCATGGCCAACAAGTACTTTTTTCTTGTGGATTCCTCCTTTAAGGGGTCCAACCATATCGAGCCCCCAGACCGCAAAGGGCCAAGTTATGGGCATTGTTTGTAGAGCGGTAGGTGGCATATGGCTTTGATTTGCAAAAAGCTGGCAACCGACACAATGTTGGACGAGGTCCTGTGTGTCAGCTCGAGCTGGAGGCCAGTAGAAACCTGTACAGAAGGCCTTGCTTACAAGGGCCTAAGCTGCGGCGTGGTGGCCGCCGAGTCCGGCATGAATTTTGGCCAAGAGCTGCCGCCCTTCCTCTTCATAATGCACCTTTGGAGCACTCCAATCGTGCTTTTCTTATAAAGCTCTCCCTCGTAGACCTTGTAGGCTTTTGAGCGCCGCACAATGCAACGTGCCTCATTTTGGTCCTTAGGGAGTTCTATCCTATTTAAGTAGGCTAAGAAGGGTTCCGTCCACGGGGCGATGACAACCATAATCACGTGCGCCGAATGTGTTATTTCGGTGGCGGAGCCTCCGATTACGTCAGAGTGTTCGGGATCTAGGGTTGTGTTCGGATCCGGACTGGTATTGCCGGTCTCCCCTTCCCACACCACGGATGGCTTGAACAGCCTTTCCAAGAAGATATTAGGTGGGACGGGGTCGCGCTTAGCGCCGATGCGGGCGAGGATATCCGCCGCTTGATTGTTCTCTCGGACCACATGGTGGAATTCAGGCCCCTCAAACCGAGCTGACATTTTGAGGATGACATTACGGTAAGCCGCCATTTTTGGGTCCTTGGCATCAAAGCCTCCATTTATTTGAGATATTGCAAGGTTCGAATCCCCACGCACTTCTAGGCGTTGAATGCCCATGGAGACTTCCATATGAAGATCATGCAACAGAGCCTCATATTCGGTTGCGTTGTTGGAGTCTGTGTATAATATTTGGAGTACGTATTGGACTATATCTCTGGTGGGGGATGTCAGGACGACGCCTGCCCCCAGACCAGCCAGCATCTTAGAGCCGTCAAAGTGCATGATCCAATTGGAGTACGTGTCGTACTCTTTAGGGAGTCCGGCTTCTGTCCATTCGGCAACGAAGTCAGCCAGTACTTGCGACTTAATGGCTCGTCCTGGTTTGTATGTTATGTCGAACGGGAGGAGCTCGATAGCCCATTTAGCAATCCGGCCCGTGGCATCGCGGTTATTTATTATATCGTTGAGTGGTACTTCAGAGGCCACCATTATTGAACACTCTTGAAAGTAGTGTCGTAGTTTCTAGGATGCCATGAAGACCGCGTATGCTATCTTTTGATCATGTGGGTACCGTGATTTGCATGGAGTGAGGACAGTGGATACGTAGTATACCGACTTTTGAAGCGGGAACTTATGTCTATCTATCTCTCGTTCGACAACGAGTACTGCGCTTACAACTTGGTGTGTTGCAGCTATATATAACAGCATGGGTTTGCCAATATTTCTTCCAGTCCGGCCGTATCCGCATCTGTCCACTTGAAGTGTTCGATGTGTAGAAGAAGGCGATAGAGAGGTAGTGCCTTTTCTCCTAATCGGGAGATGAAGCGGCTTAGGGAAGCCACACATCCAGTTAATTTCTGGATTTGCTTGAGGTCTGTTGGGGTAGCCAACTGTGACAGAGCTCGGATTTTAGCCGGATTTGCTTCAATTCCTCTATTGGAAACGATAAAGCCCAAGAGCTTTCTGGCAGGTACGCCGAAAACACATTTTTCCGGATTGAGCTTGATGTCAAATGTTCGTAGATTGTCGAACGTAAGCCTCAAGTCGTCTATTAAAGATTCGATGTGTCTGGTTTTGATGACCACATCATCTATGTATGCCTCCATTGTTTTGCCGATTTGTGTTTCCAGGCATGTCTGAATCATGCGTTGATAGGTTGCACCGGCGTTTTTGTGCCCGAAAGGCATGGTGTTAAAACAGAAGGGGCCGTATGGAGTGATGAATGCTGTTGCGGCTTGATCGGTGTGGGGACCCCGACTCATGAGTCGAGATCACCGAATGCACGTGTACAATGATCCTAGAGATCAATGCTCACTGAACACACAGAAGCTGAATAACAAGAGTCTTACATCCATACATACCGTCTTACACAAATTATGACCATTATGGTCAAGTCTTACATTGATAAAGCCTTAAGGGCTGAACATCAAATGAAACACAAGCAGTGGAAATCTTTGTCGATAAGTAGAACCCATGCCATCTGCCTTAACCCTACAGGCATTCTGACTGGGAAACGTCCTAGTTCACATGTTTGTCTCCAAAGATCTCTTCTTCGAACTCCGGTTCTTCCATGCTTGGCCAATTAAATAACCAGTGGCAAGCCAATGAGTACTTTGAATGTACTCGAAAGCAACCCATGTTTTGGTCCAAGATGTAACAATACATGATATAGGTAAATTTTTGCAGAAAGCTAGTTTGAGTGCAATGACATGTTCAACAACTTGTAAGACATGCATTAGGAGAAATTCAAGTAACCATGAGGACACGTTACAGATATCAACATAAATAGAGTGGGCATCAACCCAACTCAATAATGTCAAGTCCCTTGACTTGACCCAAGTAGTTCTCCCCAATTATCCAAACACACACACACACTGGTTTGTGAAGCTCTGGACGTAGTTTAAGCAGCACCGCCCAACTGTCCTTGACCGTGGACACGGCTATTCGAATAGTTTTACACTCTGCAGAGGTTGCACACTTTACCCACAAGATCCGGGGAACTTCCGTGTCATCCACGACCCGCGGTACCTCAAGTACCCGGGGTAAGCACCCGATCACTATCTTTCCCTAGTCGACACTAACAAGGAGTCCACTCGTTGTTCCGTATCCTCACGATGTACATCATACGAGACTCACTCGAGATCGTAACATCCGAGAGGGGACGCAACGGTGTATCCGGTGCCCTGTAAAAACAGTCATGGCCGCCCTACCTAGCACGACCCCATCCCGAGAGAGAGAGAGAGCACCAACTCTCCCCCGTTACTAGTAATGCGGGCTCCAAGCTAGTATCGGCCTAGGTAATCAATAACGCCCTTTCCCATACAAGGGTAGAGTGGTTGCACATGTAAGGTTGGGACAGTCGACAAATCTTAAATCTAATCCATTTTCGAAAACAACACACACTTGCCTCGGTACACCACTTCGTCATCAAGTGGTTACCCATCTCATCATCTCCCTTGGGCATAAGTGGCACCCGACAGGGTTTTCGAAAAGTCCTTTGAAAACACTTTGTCTCCTTCATCATGCATATACCCGTCCCTTTTTGCATAGCAGCTACTTTAGCATCCTATCTACTCCCACCGGCATAACCCTCATAAGAAGGTAGGGTTATGCACAATGCAAGTATCAACAAGGAAGTAACGGTGGCAAACCACCCCATGTGGTCATCACAGTATCATGTTTCCAATGCAAGCAATAAAAGTGCTATATGGCATGCATAAAAAGGGTTTCATAGACATGGTCAAAGGGCTGCTTGCCTTGGTCTTCAAGTTCTCCAAATCCTTCTCCTTCTTATTTTTTAGCAACTTCGTCTAATACAGGATCTAATCGTCGCAAGAAAATAACGAGAAAATAAGGTAATAGTAAAACAGAAAAACCAAAGTGCTCAGAAAAATGTCAACTTATTTTTGATAACTACTAGGGGGAAAGCTAAGAAGGGGAAAATTACTAGTTATGGATTTGGAGTTGTGGAATAGGATAAATGGATTTACAAAGGTATATTTAAATGCTTAAAATCACATTTAAGTATTTTCAGTGAAGAAAAGTTTGTTGGATTTGAATGAAAGTTGCACCATTAAATAGGTTGCAATATTTCAGGAATTTAGGAGTAGGAATTAATTTATTTGGACAAATATTCAACTCAGTGGAATTTTTGGAAAATTCATAGAAAAAAGGAAAAATGGCACTGTGCCACTGGGCCAGAAAGGCCACAGTGCAGCAGGCCCAGAGGGAAAAGAGGCCCAGGCGAGCCAGCGCGCGCGCGCCAGGTTTTTAAACCTGACGGGCGGGGCCCAGCTGCTAGTGGGAGAGAGAGGGGGTAAGAGAGAGGTGAGGATGACAGGCGGGGCCCACCTGTCATCCCTAACCCTGCGACAGAGGGCTGGCGAGCTCATCGGCGACGTTTGCGGGCACGGCAGGGTGAGCTGATGGCACCGTTGGACTCCTCGTCGTGTCGCCATTCGGGTGGTGCCCGAGTTGGCCGGAGGGGAGCAGTGGTTCACCGGCGACGAGGTTCGCGGCGGAGGAGCGTCGTGCGTCGACGGTTCCGGCCGTTTCCGGCTGCAAAAGAAGCAGGGGAGAAAGGGGAAATGATTAGGGGTGCTCGGGGGTTCCAAATCGAGGCAGAGGAGGAGTAGGGGAGGCCTGTACCTCGCGAACTCCGGTGAGCCGAAGCGGCGGAGCTCGAGCTCGATCTTGAGCTCAGGCGGCTCTGGAGAGGAACTGGGGGTGCAGGAGGATTATTTGGTGGTGCAGAGGGTGAGTGGTGAGGAGAGGAGAGCTCGGGGGGGGGGGGGCTTAAATAGGGGGGAGGTGCACCGTGGCTCGTGCGCCGGCGAGCTTCTAGCCATTGCTGGAGGCCACGGGGGCGTGCGTGGGCGTGTCTGGGGTGCTCGTGGGGTTGGTCTAGGGCGAGGGGAGAGAAGAGAGGGAAAGCAGGGGGCCAGGGCACCGAGCGTGTGAGCGCGCTCACTGGTGCGCTCGGACGGCCGGCGCGCGTGTGAGATGGGACAAGAGGAGGGAGAGGGAGGAGGGGGACAAAGACGTGGCATGCTGCGGACATCGAGGAGCATCGGCTGGCGTGAGGGGGAGAGCCGAGGTGGCCGGAGGTGCTTGGCAGGGGGGGGGGGGGCTACAGTGCGGGAGTGCACTGTAGCGTGCTCCAGAGCGTGCATATGGCCGGCATGGCCATTTTTCTAGCGCTCTGGGCTTGGCCTCTAGTGTCTGGGGGCTCTAAGGGGAAGTAAAGAAGTGGGGAGGGGCATTGGATGACCTGGATAGCCAATAGGAGAAGAGAGAGGTAGAAGAAGAGGGAGAGAGGGGCTGTCCAGGGAGGTAAATGAGGTGGTTTCACCCCTCAATCATTGAGCTGAGATGCAGCCATTGTTACTGGAGGTAGAGGAGGATTTGGAGGGGCTGTGGTAAAAAGTGGAGGCCATGGAGAAGAGTGGAAGTGGTCAAAATAGGGGTTTTAGTAAAATGGTAGAAGGTGTTTGTTGCTGGTTTGGGCAAGAAGATGAACTCCTCTTGTCATGAGGCTTGACAGGGTCAAATGGCATGAGATAATAACAGGTTCCACTAAGGTTGAGTCCATTTGGGCAAAGTTGCCAATGCAACTTTTGTAAACCCTAGAAATCAGCAGAAATGGACTTTCCAAGATTTAGTCATGCAAATCTGTTCTCCTTGATGCACCACTTGGTGTAGTGTCATCATTTGAGGTTATGAACATGTCCACAAAAGTTGAGATCAAAAGGAGAAAATTGCCAATGTAGAGTTGTTCAAATTTGGTTCTGGACAGGAAGGGTTTTGGGCACTTTGATCAATATAAAATTTCCCCCAACTTGTGCCATTTGGTCTAGATGAATGATTAGACCATTTGAGCATGTTCACAAGGTTTGAGGACATTTGGACATGTTTGGCAATGTAAGGTTGCTCAACTTCAAAATGGACATAAATGGTTTTGAGGGGATTTCATGGGGTTATACTATTCTCCATGACATGATACTTGTCAACATCATCAAACATGTCATATGTGAGATGATAGAATTTTCCTGGAATTTTTGGAGAATATTTCCTTTGTAAATATTTCAAAAGCTTGAAATATCCAGAAAGGGTTTTTGAAGGGTTTGACCAATAGTTTGAACATGACCATGTGTTGAAACTCTTATATATGGACAATATATGTCCTATGAGTTTCCCTAAATTTTGTAAAATATTTTTGAAGCATTAAAATAGTTTTATCCTATTAAATACCATTTCTGGCCTAAAGAAAAAGCCTTTAAATAAAATAGCAAAATAACTTATAAAATTATATTTTTGTGGTTTTTGGGAGTCTTATACCTAATAGGTTTCAAATATACCCTTTGAAATATTTTTCATACCCCAAATCAAGTACTTGTAGTGCAAACCTCAATTTAGGGGTTTTTGGAAAACTAATTTTTGAAAATACTATTTGGCCAAATTATTTTTGTAAGTAAATACTATATTACACTATACACATGGCATGATCATTGGGCAGAAGTTTTGGATCAAGGAAATGAAGTATAGAAGGTGAAGCTATGTTGACCTTTAAGAGCACTTGAAAACACAGAGAGAAAACCAACTCAAATAAAAAGTCAAATAATGCAAAAGTTTTTGTCAAACCACACTTTATCATGATTTATCATCTTAAGTGTTGTGCCATGAAAATCAGGGTGTGACAATCAGACTGCGCCATCTTGATTTGATGGTATCCGGAGTATGCATCGAGGAAGCACAATGAGTCGTCTCCTGCGGTAGCGTCGATGATTTGATCGATGCGGGGGAGGGGGAAGGGATCCTTAGGGCAAGCTTTATTGAGGTCCTTGAAATCGACACATAGGCACCGGGATTTGTCCTTCTATGGTACCATCACCAGGTTTGCTTGCCAGTCAGGATGTTTTATTTCTCTGATGAATCCGGCCTCGAGTAGCTTGGCTAGCTCTTCTCCCATGGCTTGTCGCTTAGGATCTGAAAGCGCCGAAAAGTCTGCTTGACCGGCTTGTATCCCTTCAGTATGTTTAGGCTATGCTCGGCCAGCCTGCGTGGGATACCTGGCATGTCTGAAGGATGCCAGGCGAAGATGTCCCAATTCTCATGCAAGAACTCTCACAGTGCGGCGTCTATTGTGGGGTTCAGCTGTACCCCGATAGATGCTATTTTTGTAGGGTCCGTTGGGTGTATCTGGAATTTGACTATTTCGTCCGCTGGTTTGAAAGAGGTGGACTTGGGTCGTTTGTCGAGTATCACGTCGTCCTGTCCACCGTGGAGCGCAGCGTAGTTAGTTCTTTGGCCGCGAGGGCTTCGGATAATGCCTCAAGGGCCAGTGCGGCGGTTTTATTTTCGGCGTGGAGTGCTACGTCCGGATCACTAGGTAGAGTGATGATTCCATTGGGTCCAGGCATCTTGAGCTTCATGTACCCGTAATGGGCTATAGCTTGGAAGCTCGTGAATGCATCTCGCCCTAAAAGGGCGTGGTATCCGCTACTGAACGGGGCCACTTGGAATGTGATTTCTTCGGACCTATAATTCTCCGGCATGCCGAATACCACATCTAGTGTGATTTTTCCCGCACATCGTGCCTCCCGACTGGGGATGATTCCTTTGAAGGTCGTGCTGCTTTGCTCAATGCGGCTCTTGTCTATTTCCATTTTGTTAAGAGTTTCCTCGTAGATGAGGTTTAATCCGCTGCCGCCGTCCATGAGCACTTTAGTAAGCCGGAAGCCGTCCACAATTGGACTAAGGACCAAAGCGGCTGGTCCTCGGACTGTTTAGAACTGAGGTTCGTCACTGGCATTGAAGGTTATGGCCGTGTCGTTCCATGGATTTATTGCTGCAACGTGGCAGACTTCAGCGAGGTTGCGGAGTGCTCGCTTGCGCCTATTATTTGAGGCGAAAGTCTCGAAGACTGTCAATACTGTATTGTTATTTTCCGCGGGATGGTGCTCTATGGTATTGTTGATGAGGAAATCCTCGCCTCTCTTGGCCATCTGCCGAAGTATCCAACATGCTCTAAGGTTGTGTGTTGGTATGGTATCTGGTGTACTGTGAATTTTGCATGGACCATTGAGCCATCCTTCCAATACGATTCCATGCCCTGTAGTGGGCGTTTGTTTCTTTGTAATTGGATCGGGTGACTTGCGAGAGTGCACCCTTTTAGTTCGGACGAGGGGTTTAGTGAGAGCCGGAGGATACCCGAATTTTGTTTGGGTTTTCTAGGCGCTTTCCATTGCACAGTACTTCTGTACGATGGCCGCCAAGTCAGCAAAGTGTGCTATGTCACGGTGACTTATGGCGTTGAGGATTCCCGTGTCCGTGCAATTTTTGCAAAGAATGAAATTGCGTCTTCCTCGCGACAGTCCTTGACCTTGCTCATTACATGGAGGAATCTGGCCCAAAAGTGATGTACTGTATCTTGGGGCTCTTGCCTAATGTGGGAAAGATCACTTTTGTCTGGGTGGGTGGGTAGATTTAGGTCCAAAACCTGAACCGATCTGAGACCCAGGGGTAGAGGAGCTTCCGAGCTTGGCAGTTCGGGCTCCGGGATGTTTCCCAATTTTTCTGGCCCGCTGTCCAATTCTAGGTTCGGAGCTTGGGCCATGTCCTCCCGTAGATGGGTATCCGTCTCGGAGAGCTCTGGAATCCGGACATAGTTCGTCCTCAAAATAGAGGAAGAATCGTTGCATTGTTCCTCCACCACCGCTATCTGATGGGTGACCGGCAGAGAGTTAATCTCCCTTTGGTCGGGTTTAAGCCCGATCCGATCATAGTCCGTAGCAACTCCCGGGGAGGCGATGCGATCCAAGAGCTCGTTCAAGGAGGAGATCTCCATTGGATCCATCTGCTCGGTTAATTCCGAGCTGACGTGGAGGCTATTTTTGATGACCCGAGAAGTCATCATCGGTGCGACGGCCGAACAGGCGGTCATGATGAAGCCGCCTAGCCGGAGAGTTTGGCCTACAACCAGGGCTCCCCCAGAGGTGATGTTGTCCTTGACAACAAGGCGAGCCATCAAGCCTTACCGTGACAGCACAGTGGAACTCTCAATGAAAGCACCAATGTTGGTGTCAAACCCGGCGGATCTCGGGTAGGGGGTCCCGAACTGTGCGTCTAAGGCTAATGGTAACAGGAGGCGGGGGACACAATGTTTACCTAGGTTCGGGCCCTCTCGATGGAGGTAATACCCTACTTCCTGCTTGATTGATCTTGGTGATATGAGTATTACAAGAGTTGATCTACCATGATATCGTAGAGGCTAAACCCTAGAAGCTAGCCTATGATTATGATTGTTCTTGTCCTACGGACTAAACCCTCCGATTTATATAGACACTGGAGGGGGATAGGGTTACACAGAGTCGGTTACGAAGAAGGAGATCTACATATCCGAGTCGCCAAGCTTGCCTTCCACTCAAAGGAGAGTCCCACCCGGACACGGGACAAAGTCTTCAATCTTGTATCTTCATAGTCCAATAGTCCGGCCAAAGTATATAGTCCGGCTATCCGAGGACCCCCTAATCCAGGACTCCCTCAACGACCTCACCGGCCTGACAGGCGGGTCCCATCGGCTAGGTGATTAGCTTACGGCTAATCACCGATTAACTAACCCCCTGAGACACTGACAGTGGGCCCCGGCGCCCTAATATTTTGATTAGATTAGAATAAACCCTCTGTTAACCCTATGTCACTGACGTGTGGACCCCACACGTCAGGTTCCCAAGTGGTTTCTCCTTGCCATCCCTTGATAACTTGATACATACTCAAGCAAGTAGCGGCACTTTTTTCAAAGTACTGAAGAACATGATGGGCCATATCCTTTCCGACTGTTGTGTTATTCTTCATGTGATCTTCCATGTTCTGAATCCATTGGTCCATCTCTAGTTGACACATCGATCCCAAAAATGTGAGTTCACCTCCATTCATCATCTATAGGGTCCAAGGGTTTTGGGTAAGGATGAGATAAGGTTGGAGAGAGAGGGGATAACGTACCCATACCCACAAAAGACACAACAGCTAATATATGGAATAACTCCACACATTCGTTCGGTTCAATCAATCCTATAGTACTACCATCCACATAAGTTGGTATCGTCAGATACTCTAATTGCAAAATGTTTATCTTTAAGCTAAACTAGCTTCTTCATGTCCCAGTTCATGTCTCCGCTGGCTGCTTCCGATCATGCATATCGTCTCAAGTTCTTATACCAGATCGTCTCTATTGACGCGAAGTCTCTTGTGAATATCTCGGAGTTGCGTTTGAAGCTTCTGGATTTCAACATCCTTGGCATGAACAATGGTCGTACTATCATTCAGTTCTTGACGAATCTTTAGTATCTTGAGCTTTTACTCCTCCAACTTGGCTACTTTCGGCTTCTGGGTTCTGAGCTCTTTACAAAATGCTTCCTTGTCGAATAAGGCTTCCAGAAGGTCCATCCGAAAATTCCTGAGGTAATACTCTAGATCCTGGTGATACACCAGCTGAGGTGAAACTTCATCTTTTGCTCGTTCGTCAAGGTGATAGGCATTAGCCTTCTGCCATCCAATTCCTTCTGAAGAAATGCATGCTTAACTCAGCACGGCGACGAGCGGTAGCATCATGGATAGCCATGTTTATGCCCATGTCTCTTCCATGAGCTATAATTCCATAGTTAATATCCCCTGTCTTGGGGTTTTCTTGACGACCAAAAACTTGAGTTTTGACGCTCCATGTTCCAGTCTTCCTCCGACACACCTTGATCTCAGGTATCGGCAACTTCAATAGTCTGACAAGTTCCATAAGGGCTGTACCAGAGGGAAAATCTTCATAGCATTGTCTTTCGTTCAGGGTGAAGCTCCTCATCTAAAATATGGTAGCCAGGGGTTCTTCAGTAAAGAAATTCAGAAGGGTATGAGAATAACTTAAGTGGATCCTATCAGAGCCTTCCAAGTCACTTCACTCTGGGAATTCTTCAGAGCCTTCAAATTCTCCGAGTCATCAGAGTCTTCAACCGTTGTAGTTTCAACTATTCTAATGCACGGCAAAAATCTTCTTTATTCCGAAGTGGTCTTAATTGTCCGATATCTTGTACTTTTTGAAGTGGTCTCATCAGGCGAATCTTCGTGTGGTCAAAAGAGGAAGGGGTATAGTCTAACTATTTGTGGTGGGAGGAAAGTACTTGGATAAGATTTAGAAAAGATGAGAGTTAAGGGATCTCTTTTGAAAATAAAGTTTTAGAGAAATCCTTTCCTATGGGCTTGCCAGTTTCTAGGGGTCACGTCCTACAGTCAACATGTGCTTTGATACCATCTTGTAGCGACCCGATCCCAATGGATCGTAGTCTCTGTGCTTAAGTGTCATCCCTGGATCGATATGCTGACACACACAATACTCGAGGATTTATAACAAAGGTAAATCACACGTATAAAATAATGTAAATACTATTACCTCCAATAATATAGCGGAAGTAATAACAAGGTTGTGGAGTCCCAACAACACCAACGGCAAAGTCGAGTGTAGTCATCGTAACCCTAATGTATCACTTATTCGTCAAATAATTCCTGCAACATGAGATGTTGCAGCCGTGTAGGTCAGCACATTGAATGTACTGGCAAATTCACACCACAGAATAATGATGAACAATATCTATCACTACATGCATATTTGGCTGGTGGAGGCTCTAGGTTTAATTTTACATAAAGCTAATTTTTTTCTACAACAGAGGAATAAATGTTTTATTCACTACCAAGTTTATGCCATTATTGAGAAGGTTCCTCCAACTCAATCCCAAAAATTCCCAAATTATTAATAACCCAATACTTTAATTAAAAAGAGTGATGAGATCAACAAATAATTCACTTCTAGATACTCAAATTGTCCATAAACAGGGACACGACTAATCATGATTAGTTTGTACACTCTGTAGAGGTTTGCGCACTTTTCCCCACAAGACTCGATCTCCTCCGTTGAATTCCTCGCATTGCCTGATGTTTGAGAACCGGATGATTGAGACATAGTCTTTCTGAAGAGGTCACCGTAACCGATAGATAGGCCGGTACACCTACAATCCCCCTACATCTGCTAGCCTATCATGGAAAGGTTTCCCACAACTTACTCAACTATGCGAGAGCCCACAATGGCTTATGGCTACGCATGGAAGTTTCTAGGCATGAAATATCATATGATCCCTTTGAGCCTGGGTGGCATTCCGTACAGTAATCACACGGGTACTCCGGGATTCCCTTGGGCAAGCACTGGTTTCTCTAGGTGCCCCAACCATTCCACCCAGATGTGTGTTAATGTTGCCACCTTAAACTTTCCCTTAATTACTATTTCTATCATATCTTGCATGAGTCTCACATACCAATCCCCGTCTACGAGCATGGCTAAGCAACATATGACACAACGAATATTCTCGGGGTGTTTCAAAGGTCATAGGTTCCCACCTCATGAACTACATAACAAGGCCACATGTTCGCAATCCTACTCATGTAATCTTTGAGGGTGAAATTAATGCATAGTAAAAACTGGGTATTGAAAAGTATGATCAAAGTGTGAACTTGCCTTGTACTATTTATGAAGATTTTCGCACTCATAATTCCATATAGTTCTATTCGTCACACTCCGATCAATCTATCGTAAGTAAGCAATTTTATCCACACATATGCAATCACTCAAAGACCCAAAAAAATGCAAAAGAAGATTGCAAAACACCCAAAAGAACCAAATAAAATTATTTGCAAGATCAGATCTTAATTTCGGTGAAAAAGTGTGGTGATGGCTCAATATGTTAGATTATGCTTAGGGATTCAATTTGAAAAAGGAATCAATTGAAAAAGCGCTACAGTTTACAAGATATGATCGAGTGAAGCTTCGAGTTCAAATTTGAAACGTTCAAATTTGAAAAGATCAAAAGTTGAAACTAATGATGCTACTAGATGTAGGAAGTCAATATGAAAATGTAGGAAAAAGAATTACTAAATTGAAAATAACGGATCAAGTAATTCAACATAGCACCGAATCTGCTTAGAATGTTGTGTCACAACTCTTTGGTGGACTAATAGAGTAACTGGATAAGATCAAAATTATATGTTGGAAAGATAACACCAATTGTGTGAATGGAAAGATTACTTCATTAAGAATCCGATGCAGTTGGGTTCATCAGAAACAGAGGTACGGATAAAAAGATATGATGAAAAGAAATTTGAGTATGAATCTGAACAAATTTCGAAATTTAAAAGTTGCAAAAAGTTTATTTGATAGATTCACTAGATAGGTGGAATCAAGACGAAAATATTGGCGTTGGTTTCGTCTAATTTGGATGAACGAGTAAAAAGTTATGCTATTTGAAAAATCAGGGTCAAGCTGTTTTACGGAAGAAAAAGAGCTATGGCTAAAACAATTCTAGTCTTAAAATGTAAATGCAGGGACTAATTTATAAATCTAATTATTTTACCATATACTAGTCTAAAAATAATAAGCTATGGAAGTATAAAAAATACGAAGAAAGATACCTTTAAAGATAGAGAAAATACGACTTCGGAGAGAGGAGACAACTTCGAGAAGTCCCGCCGGAGAGAAGAACTATATATTTCTTTTGTGAAGCTAGTCAAACTAAAATATTGATTTAACCTGCAGTGGATGATTTTTGGAGACTTTATGGGTATATATTTATAGGTGGAAAAGAGGCTTAGGGGTCATAGGCTAGGCAATGTGGGACTAAACGTAGATGAACAAATAAAAAGAGAGGGAATCGCATGGGCCTAAAAAAGACTTCGCCGGCAGGCCGCGCATGCGCAAAGTTTTTTTTATAATTTTTTTTCCTGAAATTTCTTTCGAAAAAAATCGTAAACCTTAATGGAAATAAAAAGAGAAAAAAAATACGGGCCGGCCTGTCTACTGTGCTGCGCATGTCGGCGACAGTTAGTTGTGGGCCGCACATATGTGTTTTTGTTTAAACAGAATCAGAAAAGAAAAACGGAACAAGAAAAATAAAATAACAAAATTTCCATAGGAACATTATATATCAAAATTTTCAGAAAAAGTTTTTCTAAAGCATGAACATATTTTCAGCGGTAAATAAATTCCTCAAAAAGAATTAGATAAAGCAAACAGTGCTACTGGTTCATTCAAAAACCAAATAAAAATATTTTAAAATACCAAAATGATTTCAAATCATTTTATCTACTTTTCTACTATAGGGAATCATTTTACCCTATTTTCCATATATTTTATTTTTGTAGAAAAAAATTGAATAAAAACCAAATAACTCAAAATTTAAAGTAGGTTTCAAAATAACATCAAAGGGACATTCAATTTGATTCTTTGAAACTTCCAACTCTCTTTCTTAGCATTTGAAGAAGTCATTTTATCTTCTCTCATGAAACTCATTGAGTTGCATAAAGTTTCTGAATTTGAAATATTTCCAAATGGAATTCAAATCTTTTCAAAACCCTTTTCATTTATTTAAATGGAAGAAGTCATATCATGTTCGCTCTAGGGTTTTGTGATGAAATGAATATGAATTCATGGAGATCATAAATGCAAGGTGAAAGTTTGGGAAAGTCATTTCATTCCCTCTCATTCAACTTTCAAAAAGTTTCAAATTTCACTCAATTTCACACAAGCAACCACACAAGCAATCATTATTACTCAATTAATATAACATTCCAAAATTTAGAATTTTGGGATGTTACAAGTGCCTCTCTCGACTTATTAACCAACTTGATCTCTGTCCAGGAGTCGCAACTAGTTTCTCGTGTTTGTAGGTAGTGTTATTTCTCTACCAAGTGGCACCCGACAGGGTGGGATTGAGACACACTAGGCACAAGTGGCCCGGTGTACCGAGTGGCACCCGGATGGTGGGCTTGGGAACCCTGCACACATCATTTGGGGCCGTGATGGAAACCTTAGCCGGACTCCCTTGCGGATAGAACCCGAATAGGCGATAAACCTGCACTAGGGTCTTGCGTGGTTAGTCAGGTCGTGGCCGATGTCGGTGTCAAAACCGGAAGATCTCGGGTAGGGGGCCCGAACTGTGCGTCTAAGGCTAATGGTAACAGGAGGCGGGGAACACAATTTTTACCCAGGTTCGGGCCCTCTCTATGGAGGTAATACCCTACTTCCTGCTAGATTGATCTTGATGAATATGAGTATTACAAGAGTTGATCTACCACGAGATCGTAATGGCTAAACCCTAGAAGTCTAGCATATGATTGTGATTGTCGTTCTATGGACTAAACCCTCCGGGTTATATAGACACCGGAGGGGGCTAGGGATACACAGTCGGTTATAGAGAAAGGAATCTACATATCTGAATCGCGAAGCTTGCTTCCACGCAAAGGAGAGTCCCATCCGGACATGGGAAGGAGTCTTCTATCTTGTATCTTCATAGCCCAACAGTCCGGCCCATGTATATAGTCCGGCTGTCCGAGGACCCCTTAATCCGGGACTCCCTCAGTAGCCCCTGAACCAGGCTTCAATGATGATGAGTCTGGCATGCAGATTGTCTTCGGCATTGCAAGGTGGGTTCCTTCTTCGAATACTTCAAAGTAGATTTCGAACACAAGAATCGTGTCCGGCTCTGCAAAACAAGTGCCACACACAACGGTAGAGAATATAATATTTCACGAGTACAATCTGCTGACAACTTTTCGTAGCGTGACATCACGCCACTGCCCGATCATTATTCGAATCATTCTTTAGCCCGCCGCTCCATATTTTGAGGTGTGGTTTTATTGGCACGTCTTGTCAAAGCAGAGATCGTGTCCCCTTATCACGGGATTCTCATCAATACGGGCATGGGTAACCCAACCGTGCCATCTGCACGGTCCTTGGGGAATAGGCGAGTTTTAAGGCGAGTGGGGAGGTGCATAATATTCACTGCCCTTATAAAGGGATAAGGATTCTTCCTTTTTTACCCACGCCTTCTCCTTCCTGTGCCCATCCATTCTCGAGCTCCAGCACCCAAGCTCTCGTTTTCTCCCTCCAAAAAAGCTCTCCAACCATGTCCGGATCCGGAGCAGGAGGCAAGTGGATGGTCTCCTTCGTCAAGGAGAAGGATATCAAGAAGCTCCGGGAGGCCGGGTACTTGGCCACGGAAATCGCTGACCGACTTCCGGCCAAGGGACAGATCGTCCGCACCCCGGAGCCCCAGGAGAGGGTGGTGTTCCTCTCACACTTCATCCGTGGGCTGGGATTCCCTCTCCACCCGTTCGTCCGCGGACTAATGGTCTAATACGGGTTAGACTTCCACGATTTGGCCCCCAACTCTATCCTCAACATCTCGGCATTTATTGTCGTGCGTGAGGCCTTCCTTCACATCCCACCTCACTTCGGGCTATGGATGAAGACCTTCAATGTGAAGACGAAGGTGGTGAGTGGTCAACAAGCAGAGTGCGGAGGCACCATGGTGGGCAAGATGCCCAATTTCACCTGGCCTGAAAGCTCCTTCGTGGCGACTGTCAAAGGGTGGCAGTCGGGGTGGTTCTACATCACCAAGCCGCGCGGCACCAACTGGGTGGCGGCTCCCGCATTCCGATCCAGAGTCCCGATGCGGCTCACCTCCTACACTTTTTGTCACAGTAGGTCACATTTTTTGTCATGCATGTACACCCATGAAAAATTTATGAAAGAATCAAGATAGTCATACCTGTGCTGTCGTAGAAGTGTTCCATGACATTACCAAAATTATCATCACGGAAGTGTCAACTTCCATGACGATAAATCGCGCGTCACAGAAGTGCTTTCGTCAAGGGTGACCGACACGTGGCATCCACCGTAACGGAACACCGTTAAGCTATTGGGTCAGGTTTTGGATCCGATAACCCGTTAACATCCCCGACCAATGGGGATTTTCCAGGTGTAAAATCATCATTGGCTAGAGGAAACACGTGTCAGCTCATCATTGGGACAGATGTCATCCACTCACTGGACAGAAGGCGCCTATGATACGTTGACACGTGGCACGGCCCAACAGTGGCCCATTCCTGTGAAAAGGCCGGCCCGTTTGACTTAATCAAAAGCTGGCGGGCCGGCCCATGGAAAGCTTGTTAATGGCTTGTTAGCATATAGCCCATTTATAGCCCGCTAACCAAGGCCCGTTACGCCCTATGCGAATTAAGCCCAGTAGCGTCATCTGGGCCATCCAATATGATTCCAGCCCGTTTTCACTTCTAGCCCATGTATGGCCCATGACGTCTTTCTGCCCATATGAGGCCCTTTGTAACTCTTGGCCCATTAGCGGCCCGTGCTGAAACTGGCCCGTAATGAATAGTGTATTACTTTACACCCATTAACGGCCCGCGGTGAAACTGGCCCGTAATGAACAGTGTAACACTTTATACCCATTAACGGGCCATTATTCCATTGGGCCGTTTCCAACCCAAGTTAACTTTCGGCCGTCTGAGGGCCCATTTATTCTTGGGCTCATTTGCAGCATTCGGTTACTTACGGCCCGTTACTGTCATTTTCTGCTTGTGGGCCAAATTCAGCCCATCGTTACAGTTGGCCCGTTTGTGGTCCGTTAGTCTGTTGCGCCATTTTCATATCATCACCAAATACGGCCTATTAACGGTCCGTTATGGTCAGCCCATAAAACATATGATTTCCATTATAGGCTCGTCTACGGCCCATTAAAGGCCCGTACAAGACCCATAAATGAGTCGGCGGCCCATGGATCCTACGTGACGTAGAAGGTCCATGGATCCTGCGAGACGTAGAAGGCCCATGGATCCTGCGAGACGTAGAAGGCCCATGGATCCTGCAAGACGTAGAAGGCCCATGGATCCGACGGCCCGTGAAGGGCCATGGTCGCACGAGTTGGCCCCCGTTTGAACGATATAGCATATTCAAAGAATTATCCTACTCAATACTATAACCTCTAAAAAGCATACACTATACAACAAAGAGATCAAGGCATAGAAAGGTAGAATAATCCTACACTATACAATAAAGAAATTACAACCGATTATACCCACTGGGCATTATGGTTCGGCACAGGTGATAATAAAGCATACACAAATAGCAAATTACATACACTGGGCAAATACAGCTCATACATCATGGACGCGCATCAACTTAACTCCATTTGAACTATAGTCTCTTCAGAAAAAGGATTGGCCGGATTCAGATAGCACAAATTTCAGTCTGCAAAATCTCCAATTCCTTCATGGTTACCTCGGTGTCTTGTTTCATTTTTTTGACTCCTGCATCTAATACCTGCATGTCTAGTCTCAACTTGTTGATTATACGTTGACAATCATGTACACGTTGTCTTGCCACCTCTAGTTGATGCTCGAGAACATCAGCACATTCCAATTCCAATCCATAATCATTCGGTAACAGCCATGCCGCACTGCTCGCAAATTTTTGTGTTGATGTCACTTCATCCTTAAATGTTTCTGTAAGTACACATGACTAGGGCAAAAATATAGTTACAACAGAAAAGCGAACAAGACACTATTTTGTACTACATGGCAAAACAGGACTAACAATAATGTTACACATCACTTTCACAAAAAAAATGTTACACGTCATGAAGCATAAGCAGGTGATATTTTAAAAATTATAAAATAGATAGTCTATGCAGTCTGCATACAGAAATCCCTCTTAGCTCACCAGAGGAGCATGATGTTGGGGCCCAATCGAAAACACAGACAAGTTACAAATTTAGACAGCATGTTGCGTATAAGTAAGCAAGCAGTTGGCCATTCTGTACCTCAATTAAAGTCTTAGGGAGCATAATGAACAACATAGGGTTTCATACAAACATACTACAGTAGGCAAAACTATGCAATCATTAGCGTAGTATAAACTAGATTGTGAGCCTCATGCAATAATAGTTGGTTAATAGACTTCAAAGCTTCAGGCACACTTAGGCAGAGTAATTAAATGGTAACGCCTTTAATTATGTCAACTAATAGTGATACAAGTACCGAACATCACGCATAATTATTTGGGCATCTCATTAAGTGAGGACAAATAAAGCAATTGAAAAGAGAAAATTAACTATGCCTGAAACAAACAAGGAATTGAACTATTGAGTTGCATACAGTGACTTACCTTAGCAGGTTGAAGAGGCTCAGCACAGCTCCTACTTCTCTTGCAAGGCTCCTTCCTAACATCTTGTACTTGGAAATCCTCAATCTTATCTTCATTGCACCCCCTCTGCAAGGTGACACAAACTAGTTACTCGTCTCCTTGGAAGATAAATATGCATACTTTCCAGTCTGTGAACACAAAAGGATGAGATTATAACAAAACAACACCACATAATGAAACATGCCGCATCTCTTGCACTTGCACACAATGAAATGAGCATTTACTATGTCTGCACTATGTAAAAACTAGGCATACCTTCAAACTAGATCTCCAGGTACTCTTGGAGAGCCTACTGTAGTGTACAGCCAAACCTTTATGTCACCTATGAGTTAGACAAGGCCCCACTACAGCAGCCCTTAGTGTTTAAATCGTTGACAAGCTCTGTTAGAGTGTTAGGTCAAGAACAACAAGTAATCAAAGCAAACAGTCCTAGTATGGCTGGCTGATGCAAACAAGCAATTGAACAGATGTGTGAGCAAATCTTACATATCAAGAAAAGAAGCAAAGTAGGAGGCTTAAAGACCATCACTTGACTGACCAGATTTAAGGGGCATTTAAACATCATGTGCAACGTATGAACTAACATAAACATTGCATATTCCAGATTCTACAATGGAATGCACATCTATTAGGTTATGCCATGTATGATGATGCCTAAATGTACAGATAGCAGGCAGGAGTGATTCATCATTGCACGCACAATTGAATTGCAAGTTAAGGGCCAGTTCGATTCTGCCTTTTCAGGGCATATTGTCAAAATAAGCCATAAAAGATGTAAAGAAGTCATTTTTGAGTTATGGTCTTGGGCTTAACTAATTTCGCTTTGGAGGGGGGTCTTTCGGGTAGAACCTCACTAAAAATTGAAGGGAAGGGGAATAGTGAAATGACTCTGTTGTCTGCCTATATTACACTCAAAATGCAACTACTAACGCCCGTGCCACACCTGACCCTCAAGTAAAAACAAACACGCAAGCATTCATTGCCCTGCCCGCTTGCATCTCCTCTCCCCTTTCCCTCTACCTCGATCCCCTGCCTGCAACACTACGGTTCCTCCAGCGAGCCGTTGCCACTGGTCCCATCTGGCCTGGTCCTCGACGATGCTATGTCCAGCTAGGCTACATGGCCGGCGGGTAGGGGCAAAATCTCCCTGGCTGCGCCTCCCTCTGGCGCCGCCCCTCATTCTCATGGTCTCCAGCAGCTGCTCCACTGTGGTTCGTCCAACGCACTACTCCAGCGGGCGCTACACAACCACGGCTAATGCCACACTGTGGTAGAAGGCACCTTGTTCCCCCTGCCCTCCTCCCAGGCCATGGCCTTGAGGTGCTGTTGAAGGATGAGCTCATCCAACAAGGTGAGGATCTCCTCTGATTTTTTGCCAAATTTTCATTCTGATCCACTATACGATGAATTGCTATGAGCTACTTCTGCTGCTGCTATATGATGCATTGCTATGAGCTGCTGCTGCCGTATGATGAGTTACTATGAGCTGCTGCTGCTGCTACATGATGAATTGCTATGAGGTGCTGCTGCTGCTATATGATGAGTTGCTACAAGCTGCTCCTGCTGCTGCTATATGATGAATTTCTATGAGCTGCTCCTGCTGCTACTATATGATGAATTGCTATGAGCTACTCCTGCTACTGCTATATGATGAATTGCTATGAGCTGCTGCTGGTATATGATGAATTGCAGACTGCTGCTGTTGTATGATGAGTTGCTATGAGCTGCTGCTGCTGCTATATGATGCTTTCAGGTGGTGTTGCTATATGATAATAACCAGCCACTTGGACCATCGAATATCAATAAATAATTGTTCTTCATTTAAATGTGGGTCATGCGTTCTTCGTTTAAATTAGGCAATGGGATCTCTATGGAAAACATTGACCAAAGTAGATTGTGCCAAGTAGATGGTATCTTTGTATTTGCATTTTGAGCAAATAGTGATGGTCTGTTTTCCTATCATATTAATTACTGCACTGGGTTCAATTTGTGATGTTTGCAAGTCAAATTAATTTCCATATGGGCAGCAAAATGAAAAATATATAATGCAATCTAGACTTTCCACTGATCATACCAAAGATAAGCTGAAAACGAAATGAAAAGAACTGGTTGGCATATTACATGGAGCTTATATTCACAGGTGCTTATTTTCTTAGGATAACTCGTAATAACTGTCCCTAAGAAACTTGGCTAATAGAACTGGCATACAAATAACATGTCACGATGATTGCAATGGAGGAGTGACGTACCATAGCACACTGTATAGGCTCACCGCTGCCTCTCCTTTTTTTGTGATGTTCCATGAAATTGCCACATACATCTTGTACTTTTTCGTTGTGTAACCCTATCTGCAAGTTGACACGGCTAATTTCAGACATCTCTAGATGATACTACATTGCATATCCCTTGCGCATATTTAAACCACCAATTAACGATTGTGTGCGTACCATAAACTAGCCATGACTCTGTATGCTGGACTAGAAGGCACTCTAAGGGAGCCTAATGTAGTGCACTGGAATTCCTACATGCCACCTACGATTTTGTGTAATGTACTGTTCCTAAATATATGTCTTTGTAGAGATTCCAGTATGGACCACATACAGATGTATATAGATGCATTTTCGAGTGTAGATTCACTCATTTTGCTCCGTATGTAGCGTATAGTGTAATCTCTAAAAGACCTATATTTAGGAACGGAGGTACGAGGTAGTATCATGTATGACATCTACATATCTAATTTAGCAGCCAGTAGTAGAAATCATTGTCTGCACAAAGGGATTACTGGTCGAAAATCCTAGCAAAGCACGCTGGCAGGCACAGAATAATACAAGAGAGAGAGACGCGCTTACAAGATCATAGCAATGCCTCAGTCAAGGATCTTGGTTGGCCAAGCTGTTAGATCCAGAAGAAACATCATCCTTGTAGTTTTTGCCAGCTGAATAATAGGTAACAGCGACCGGTTAGTATATTTGAAGTACATCGGGCAGGTGATGCTGGACGAGTTTAAAGGTGACAACTACCTAGGCCGTGGCGGGTGCTTGGCATCTCTCCAGATGGTGGGAATCTGGTTAGAAACGTAGAGGGTGATGACGCTACGCTGGCTGTCGGGGTCCGGTAAGGAGATCTAGAACCGTCGAGTAGGGTGTTTGTGGAGCGGCTCCGGTAGGGTGGACTACGGTGTGGGCGAAGCGGATCTATGGCCGTGGACTAGGGCGTAGGTGAAGCTGCTCCAGTGGTTGGGTTAAGGATGGTGTCGATGACGCGGCTCTGCGGCCGTGGGCGGGGCGTCAGAAGCTGCTCCGGTGGTTGGGTTAAAGATGGTGTCGATGATGCGGATCTGCGACCGTGGATGGGGCGTCAGAAGCTGCTCCAGTGGTTGGGTTAAGGGTGGTGTCGACGATGCGGATCTGCGGCCGTGGACGGGGCATCATAAGCTGCTCCGGTAGGTTGGATGAGGGTGCAAGGAAGCGGATCTGAGGCCGTGGACTTGTGAGTTGGCAAAGCGGCCCCGGTAGGGTTGAGAATGGTATAGGCAAAGCTACTCCGGTAGGGTTGACGATGGTGTCGGCGAAGCGGCTCTGGTAGGGTTGAGGAAGGTGTCGGCGAAGCGGCTCCGGCAGGGTTGAGGAAGGTGTCGGCGAAGAGGATCAGAGGCCATCGACGGGGGCGACGGTGGGGCGGCTTCGGGGGGTGTGGACGAAGCGTCTCCGGTGGGGAGTACGAATGAGCCGCTACAGACGCGCGGCGGTTGACAAGAGTACCGGCGAAGCAGATCCGGCGCCGTGGACAAGGCCGGCACTGAATGGGCTGTGGTACAGTGGTGGATGAGTAGTCTACTTGTTTCTAGGGGAGGTGGGAGGGGTAGATGCGGCCGCAGAAGCAGATCCGGCGAGGTGGACGCCGCTGGCAGTGAATGGGCTATGGTACGCCGGTGGATGAGCAGTCTAGGGTTTTGAGAGGGGAGGGGAGAAAGGGCGATGAAGTACGGACGGCGTGATGTAAGATGCTCTGGTGCTGTGGAGTTAGTCATTTTTGCGGGAGGGGGAGAGGAAATGGGGGTGCCGTGTAGTGGGGGGAACCGGAAGTTACCAAAGCAGCCCCGACCTATCATGTAGATGAGGGCAGTATTGTAACTGTTGGTCTCCGTGCACCAAGGACAAAAGGGGGATTTCGCATGCTAAAGACTAAGGTGGCGGAAATTTTAGAAGGAGGCAGGAGATTTCGCCGCCCGCGGGATCGTTCGTATCCAGTTTCAACTAATTTTGGACCGTGCTAGCGGGAAGGTCATGCTAGACTGTGTACATGGGGCACGCGTCAGCAGTTAATAACTGGTGTGAAGTCCACCCCAGAAAAAATACAATAACTCGGGATCATGCGCCAGTAACTTGGACGTTCACACGGGCGTGGCCAATCGTACGGGTGTAGTGGCACATTCACAAAAAAAGGGATCAAACGCTTAGCCTATGTATTTCTCGTGTAAATAGATAATTTAGTGCCATTGGTTATTTACTTTAAAGATAATGCATTGACGTGTTAGTGTAGAGGCGCACAAAAAGAAATGGATATTGTAGTTAGCTACTTAAAAGTGTTACCTCATATGATTACATAGCCTCCATTTCATAAATTGCGTACCCGTTGAATTCATATATGAATATTACATATATTACTTCAAAATAGAAACTTAAATCATCCAAGACTAATGAATTTGAATGCAAGAGTAACAATGGTGCATGTGCATGATAGCTACATTGGTTGTTTGAAGAAACATCACTGTAACTTTGGCATGCACAACTGAAAAGGTTTATTTAAATAGAAAAAAATGTGATATGTGAGTGTCCAATCTTTACAGCGTTGAATCGATATTGTACCTTTGGCCACGATACGAAGTAGATATTGACTTATGTTCAAGCGATGCATGTCCAGGATCGCTAGATAGTGATACGTGA
Organism: Triticum timopheevii; assembly: GCA_963921465.1. Lineage (NCBI taxonomy): Eukaryota > Viridiplantae > Streptophyta > Magnoliopsida > Poales > Poaceae > Triticum > Triticum timopheevii. The sequence continues at coordinate 357,574,744 of OY997264.1, forward strand.
ATGAATTGTGCAATCTCTCTCACACGCATACATATCTCATTTCCCTGTGGGCATCGGAATCACACACGCGCACTTCGTGTATTTCTCTCCCTCCGTCAGGGTTAAATTCGTCTTTCTACCCCATCCTACATGTCTCTCACACAAAAACACACACGCTCTCTATGTCTAACACGCCCACCCCTTTAGTTTCGCCCACCCGCAGCCACTAATGTCTCAAAGTATAATAATGTCTCTCACACATATGCTATCTACCTATCCCTTAATATAGCCAGATATGTGTCACACAAACTCCTTCTCCCTACTAGAAAGATGCCCATGCGTTGCATGGAACATCAAGATGCATTTGTATGAGAAGTTTATCTTGTGGGAGAAAAGGATGAATGAGGGAATGCCTTATTTGCAAATGCGGAGAGGGGTGTGGGTATCTTTTTGCAAAATTGCCATATTTTCCTTCCTGTCCGTCGGATATAAATTGGATGGCCTATATTGCAGGATGGCAGGAACACCATCATCACCAACTCTGTTTTTTATAAGAGTAGAAATATGTGAGTGTCACTGCCCCCCCCCCCACACACCCACACTTCCCAACACCGAAGTAGTAGGGTGACACCTCGATCTTGATACTAATCTATTGACTGGCTTCTCTCTCAAACATACACACACACACTACCCGACACCGAAGGAGTAGGGTGACACCTCGATCTTGATACTAATCTATCGACTGGATTCTCTCTCAAACATACACACACACACACACACTACCCGACACCGAAGGAGTAGGGTGGCACATCGATCTTGATAATAATCTATCTACTCCTCTTTCAAACACACACACACACACTCGATAGTTGTGCCTCTGTGCCTACTGCACACACTCTCGATACGTCTTTCTCCCCCCCCAACAATGACAGCAGAAGGGTGAAAACTCGATCTGTTCATAATCTGTCAATTGGTTTCTCTCTCAAACATTGTGTCTCGGTGCCTCGCTCGGTAGCCCCCTCGATATATAGAATTCTCGTGCGCACACAGGTGTAGTGACGATGACGCTGAACCCAGTGTGCCTTGTTTTTACCGGCCTAATGTGATAGTTTTCACCCTGTTTTCTGTTAATTAACAAGGCAACCTTTTCTTTGTTACTACTAGTGAATCTGAAATCATTCGGGGCAGACATAAAATATATCACTTCAACCCAATTATCGCAGCAACTATTTTAAAAGAAATTAGCTAGCTGCCAGTGCATTGCACGGAACATCAAGATGCATTTGTATGAGTAGTTTATCTTGTGAGGGAAAAGGTTGAACGAGGGAAGGCCTTATTTGCGAACGTGGAGAGACGTGTGGGTATATTTTTGCAAAATTGCCATAGTTTCTTTTCTATCCGTTAGATATAAATCCGACGGCCTATATTGCAGGATGGCACGCACACCATCATCACCAACTCTGTTTTCTACTCCCTCCGTCCAAAAATACTTGTCATCAAAATGGATAGAAATAGATGTATCTAAAACTAATATACGTCTAGATACATTTCCTTTTATCCATTTTGATGACAAGTATTTCCGGACGGAGGGAGTATTTGTCTTTTTAGAGATTTCAACAAGTGACTATGACCGGACCTTACCAACATACTCAAAAAAGTAGTCCATAATTTTGATGTTACCCTCTTTTCTTGGCGGTGCAGTGCCATCTGAATACCTCATAAATAAATCAAGGACAAATCTGACCCCTTCCTGAAATGACATACGTAGCAAAATGAGTGAATCTACACTCTAAATAATGTCTACATACACATCCGTATGTGGTAGTCCATTTGAAATCTGGAAAAGACAAATATTTAGGAACGAATGGAGTATATATAAGAGTAGACATGGAGATATATCTCCAGCATGGTCTACAACATAAATGTGCTGGGCTGGTTAGCGCCGGATGCTCACAACGCGATGACATGAGTTCGAATTCTTTCTTTTAACTTTAGATTTTTATATTATATATTACTCTACTTATTTAATATATACTTCTTTCGCTACTGTACTGACAGTGGAACCCACAGAGTACTTAGAATATTAAGGATGGACTTGTTTCTTTTTAACTTTCTATACGAAGTTGTAGCCACCCTGCAAGTCACGTGTACACTGTACATGCAATTAACTTTTTATAGAGGGACAATCATACATGCAATTAACTCAAATGGATTGGATGTCACTCTATTATTTCCAGCATAAAGAGCATCTTCAACGGCAGCCGGCAAATTTCCTCTCGCTTCCTTCCACGGAGGACGACATCAAACGCCAGCGGCATACATTTTTAGAACTCTAACCAACCAGATGAAATTCATGCAAACACGGACTGATTTCATATAAGCATGAATAATTTCGTATAAAAAAGCCGAATATTATATAAACATGATGGATTTCATTACATTTACATGAACTAAGAGGTGCCAATCCGGCTCTCTTGTATAATTAATACTCCCTCCGTCCGGAAATACTTGTCCTAGAAATGGATATATCTAGACTTATTTTAGTTCTAAATGGCTGCCCGCGGATCCCTTTGTCTTCCTCATGTCCGTCAGACACTTGCGGGGTCGACGAAGGACCTCGGAAGAGATGAAGAAGCAAAGAAACCACCTGAATCTGCAGTCGTCACGTCGGCGGTGGCCTTCATGGGTCCCAAGTGGGGGCGGCCTCCTGTGTTCCACTTCTCCATGATGACGGCGGCGGACACGAAGGACCTGGCAGCCGACTCGTCGCTCTCCACGCACCCGACTTCTATCTCTGCCTGCATGGCGCTGCCGCAGGCACGGGAGGCGCGGCCACCGCAGACACTGGTGGCGCAGTATGACGAGGCAGCGATGGCGCCCATACCGGCGTGCTCGCCATCGTTCCAGTGTGGAGCAACTCGCCACTCCTCATCCAGCTGAACTGGAGCGGCGAGTTGCTGCACCACACGCCTGCTTGGGGTGGCAACTGGCTCCGTCGGGCCAAGCGAGGTTGGTGAAGCACCGAGCGGCTTCGCCCGTATCCGGAGGGCTCGGCGGGCCACCCAGCCGGGTAATATGCCAGAGAACGGCTCATCGGAAGCCATTGGAAGGGTGGAGAAAATGGTGAAGGAGGAGATGGGGAGCAGCGGATGGGTGCGATTCTTGCCCGTTGTCTGTCTGGCCTCGTGTAAATAGAGGATGGACGGTAGGAGCTTGGCCGGCGTCTGGCCTTGTTTAAACTGAGGGCGGACGGGAGGAGCTCCGCCGGTGTTGCGTTTAATTCCGGCCTGCTCATGAACGGACATGTGGCCGGAGTAGGATTCTCGGTTTGCATGCGGGTTTAACGGAGGGATTTAATGGAGGCGCCGGGCGTGCAGCGGGCGGCGCAGTACTAGTCGATTTGACAGCATTAATGAGCCGTCAAATCACAAAGGCCCTCGCCTCTCGTGAAACCAACCGAGCTAGACTGCCCCACCCTGTAGCCTTTTAAAAAATGTATATACTGCACTTTTGTACAGTAGTACTACCTCTGTCCTGGTTTATTGGTCCCCTTTGTATTTTGTGCCAAAGTTTGACCAAAGAAACTAATAAAATGTTCATGCATGTCAATAAGAATTATGCAGTTGGATTCGTATTTGAACGTAGTTTTCAAGGATAAATTTTTTTATGATATGCATGAACATTTTATTAGTTAAATCTATGGTCAAAATTTGGCACAAAATATAATGGGGACCAATAAACCAGGACGGAGGTAGTAGTATCGATGGATTGCGCCATGGAGCAAAACCTGAAATTAAAAAAGGTGGTACATATAGAGAGCGCTCATGAACTATGTGTCATACATGGCAATAAATAAAGTACTACATGATACTAAGGCTGGTCGTAATGGGAGTATCATAGGTAGTATCATGCATGCCAACTAAGCAATTTTGATGAGGTGTCATTGAATTAAATGAGGAAAGAGGAGCTTGAGCATCATATACTACTTTGTGTCATGGATGGCAATAAATGTAGTCCTATATGATACCAACATATGATACCATGCATTACGGATGTAGTATCATACACTAGTATCATATGCATGATACTAGTATATGATACTCCCCATTACAACCAGCCTAATATATGATACATGGCGCAGGAGTACAAAGTATTATTAATACAGTTTTGCTAGAACTCATCTAGATGAGATATAATTTGGTCTCATTCATCTTTTATAGCCATTGGATGTGATGCTATAAGATGCGTGTGTGCTGACGTGGGTTGTATTTGTTCTTGTGCAAAAAACTGACCACTTCATGTCATGTTTGATAGTCTCAAGTCATTAAAAGCATACAAGCCCCGCATCTCTTCTTGGTTGATTCCTCTATTTATGTCAAAAAATAAGAAACAACGTGAGAGTTAATGCACGACGCCTATGTGTTTAATAGTATTTGGTTTTCGTAAGATGACTTAATACTCACCTAGACGGAGGGAGTATTCGATTTGACAGCGGGCGGCGCAATTCTCGATACGGCTTTAATGCAGACGAGGGAGGGAGTAGCGGTTCCCGATATGTTGAACGGCCAATGCATCCTCCTTCAATTAATGCATGCGGGAAGTAATGGGAGGAGTTCCGAGAAAAGAGGCTGCACGATGTGAATGCAACGCAGTTTGCCTTCATTGCCCTCATATAAAGGCGTCCCTCCATTCCAATGCATCTACCACATCGTACGCACCTAAGCATTTGCCTAAGCACCTACACTAAGCGCAAAAGAGCTCGATCCAGACCCATGGCAGCGATGCGTGTGAGTGGCCAGCGGCTGCGCCAGATGGTCCACGACGCCAGCCTGCAGCATGGCACCGAGGATCGTCTCCAGACGGTGTTGGAGACCGGCTGGTGGATGGCCGCCATCGACGCCAATTACGACTCTCGGTTGGACCAGATGATTGTTGCCACCAGCAACAAGTTCACCGTCCTCAAGAAGCTCGCGGACGACATCATCGTACTCCTCCAGCCTGCGTGCCCGGGCTCCTCATTGCCTGCCACCCTAAGCGGCCTCCATGGCCGGAACCTCTTTCAAGCACTGGTGGCCCTGCGACTGCCCGCCGACGCCACGAAGAATGTCCACCTGGAGGTCACGCTCGCCGCGAGGCGCCTCGCCCTGCAAGAATTCGTCGACCTACACATCCACGCGTACGAGCAAATCGTGTACATAGGTATCTACAAGGCCAGTCAGGATGCTACGACGTTGGCCTTCCTCAACCGGCTGGAAGCCTTGGATGCCATTGTTGAGAAGCACCTCGACCTCGCCACAAAAGCCGCCGCTCCTTAGCCGCCGGTCGGTGGCCCGGCGCACTAAGTTGAGGAGGAGGAGGTCGTATGTTCGTGGATCCATCTTTCTTCTTGCCTTCTATAACCACCACTGCGATCGCATCATCGTGGCCTTAATTCTTATTGTGCTGTTGCATTCTCGTTCCAGTCAATACCGACATGTGCGATCCCTTTGCTTAATTATATGCATCACTGCAACTAGTACTCCATCCATCAATTTATAAGTTGTGCTTACCTTTTCCATCAACTTCGTGCAACGCGCGGGCATCTTGCTAGAAACACTAGAATATGTCTATATAATCCGTATGTGATAGTCCATTTGAAATCTCAAAAAAGACAAATATTTAGGTACGTAGGGAGTAATATATTAGGAGTATATCAAAACAATAGTGATTTATTTCAAGTTTGTGAACAAATACTACTATTCTACTACTTTGGATCCGTCGCAACGCACGGGCACATTGCTAGTAAAAGGAAAAGGCCTGCCGCATTCGCGTCGCACCCCCACACGCCCGGGAATCGGGAGTACAACATGGCCCATCCGGCACGACACGTAGCTTAGGGAAGGCGTGTTGCCTGCCTAGCATTTTCACTTTCATGTGGGACTGCCGTTGAGAAAACCGACACCCCGGCAGCCGCCGGGTTGGAAAACAGAAACAAGGGGAAGATTTAGCTGTAGCACGGAAGCCAAGAAATTTTGTGTCAGACGGGGCTCGTTAATAGAGTAGGAGCATTCCGTACTAGTACTACTCCTACTAGTACTACCAAGTTTGTACTCCTAATACTATATTACTAGTACTACCACTATACAACTAGTAGATACGTGCACGCCACAACATCGTAGGAACAAACAACGGGAAGATCTTGTTTTGGGTGATTTATCTTTTTCAATCAACGTAGTATGAATAATATGATGTGGGGGGCACCCATGAAGCTTATGTGGCTTGGTTGCATGGCTACGGAAGGTTAGAGAAAAATAAATAGATAATGTGTTTAGAGTGCACTCCACTAAATAGATATACTTTGGATCCATTGCAACGGACCGGCACATCTATATCTATACCCCCTATATAGTGTGTGAAAAACTTTGAAAGTTGGTCGTTGGATGAAGCCAATCCAACGGTACAAAGGTGGCAAATCCGAGCACTACTGGCTGTTGGATATCATCCACCAGATTCTGCCACATGTATAATCTAGAAGACTCCATGGTTGAACTTAATTCATGACTAACTTTGCCGCAACTATGCTCAGGCAAAGTTATTAAGTTCTTCAAAATGGGAGCCACAAGTTGGCAAGCCTAAGGGAACCTTGCCACATTTTGTGTGTGTATGTCAAGTGGGGCCTTAGTGTGGCTTTCCTAAGGTGTGGCTTGAACCAAACACTCACCTAAGTTAATCAAACTTGCCTAACCTTACATTCCACCAGATTTTGCCACATGTTAGAATCCAGAAAACTCCACATGTAGAAGCATAATGCACAAACCACCAGAATCTCATGCGTGCAATGCACGTGTACCTTACTAGTACTAGTTGGTAGTAGTAAGAAACAAATTCCAGTTTTGGCACGAGCTTGTACTGCGGGAGCACCACAAGGCCTGCCGCAGCAGTTACATTTCCCTCTCGGGGACCACGGGACCGAACTTCAGTGGATTAGTGCCCGAACTATGAGTCAATGACATGCGGACCTTAAATGCGGCTGGTCCACATGTCATTCTCATGGTGGTGGCGTGGTTTGCGACTCACTCATTCGAGATGAACCGGCCGATGGTGGCGTGGCCGTGGCGAGGGTACCACAGCTGGGCGTCGGGGTGTTATGAGGCGTAGATGGCCACACCGGCGGGTACTACCTATAGTACATAAGTACTCCAGCTGAGGATTGATGCTCAGGACGAAATGTGTCACAGCCGCTGGATGAAAATTCGATGGTGCGGGAGTACGGATCGGAGCACAGTAGCGAAGTAGGCAAACCGCGTCCAATCGGGTGTGTCTGTGGTAGAAAGTTGATGGTCGCCGCAGTTCAGCTGGCCCGCATGTCATGCACACAAAGGCAAAGGAGCGGTGGGGCCAAGAGGGATGAGGGGCCCGAACAATCCTACCATTCTGTCACTGACATGTGGGACCCATAAGCATGGGTCCCACCTGTCAGCGAAGGAAAGGCAGGGCAAGGCAGTGATAGCCACGTCTGAGGATCCATGTCCACGTTGGGGGACGTCGTGCCGTGGGTTGGAGCGGCATCATGGGAATCGCGTGTGGGTGTGGCAGTGGTAGAAACAAGAAACGTGATGGTCGCCGTGGTTCAACTTCCATGGACAAGCTGTCATGTCTGCTGACACATATATATATCAAAACTAGAGTGTTTATATTTCAAGCACGTGAAACAGTATTATTTTACTAGTTTGGATCCATTGCAACGCACGGGCTAGCACATTGGTAGTAGTAGTGTCCATCTCTATCTCTAGAGGCCTTCCCTCGTTCATCCTTTTCTCTCACAAGATAAACTACTCATACAAATGCATCTTGATGTTCCGTGGAACGCACGAGGATGTTTCCTTGGGGGTCTCTCCAGCGCGGCGTGGCCGTAGTTGCAAGTTGACGCCCCTTGAGATGCCGACGTTGAGGGGCACTCGGATTTCCTCCGATGAGCAGGTAAGATGAGTTTGATCACGTAGTAAATGCATTCTAAAGACTACTTCCGTGTCCATTTCCTAATTCTCCCCCTGCCCACTATTTCACAGGCTAGGCTCGGTGCGAGTGGAGATTGGCTTGCATAAGTACGGGAGGGTACCAACATCAATTTGCACAACATTTACAACGGTGACACCGTTCCCTTAGAACCTTTGTCCAACATTGGGATCAGCCATGCAATGGGCCACCGCATGAATTGGTACGATGGAACCACGGTGAGATTGAATAAAAGATAGCATGAACCTTGCACATGGCGGTCAAAGGCGGACCATGCTGTCTGCGGCCGATTTGTTGCCGTACGAGTAGGAAGACGCTGTGCTCCTTTCTAACCGCATGTTCACGGTGACAAACCAGGGGACTTATTTTGTATGGGACACATCCTACGATATACTCCCTCTCTCCCAGTTTATTTGTTTTGAATCTTTTCGTTTTATAAGTTTCAAATTCAAATTTAGAGCTCCCCATCACATGTTGAGATTACAATGTCCATTAAATCGTTGCGTGCATGTATAGTAAAGAAACAAATCTCGAGTTTGGCACGAGTTCGTGCTGCGGGAGCACCACAAGCCCTGGCGTAAGAGTTACATTTCCCTCTCAGGGCCGTCGAGACTGAGCTTCAGCGCCTTACTACACCTACCTTTGAGTCAATAACATGTGGACCCGATAGGTGACTGGTCCACATGTAATGCTCCCGAAGGCAGAGGGGCAGTGGGGCCAAGAGGGGTGAGCCACAGGTCGGGGGACATGTGGTTTCATGGGTTCGAGCGGCGTCGCGGGAATCGCGGGTGGCTGTGGTAGAAACTTGATGCTCGCTGCATTTTAGGTGGCGCACATGTCATGCACACAAAGGCAGAGGGCCGGTGCGGCCGAGAGGGGTGAGGCGCACGTCGGGGGGCGTGGTGCCGTGGGTTGGAGAGGCGTCATGGGAATCGCGAGATGAAACGTGATGGTCGCCGTAGTTGAACTTCCATGGATAAGCTGTCATGTCTACGGACACATGCACTGCATACCGATCATTGGAAGGAGTAGCAGAGAAAGCTATATATGCGGATAAATAGTTCCTTATAGTCAAGCGGACCCACGCTACTACTCTGTTCCAAAGACATGCACACCATCAAAATAGTCCATCTATATCAATATACACCGAGAGGGAATATTTTTTTTACAAGAGAGGAAATAGTTCATCCATCCATAATGCCCTCGTGCTGGTGCATCGTTTTCTTCTTCTTCTTCTTCTTCTTCTTCTTCTTATTCTTCTTCTTCTTCTTCTTCTTCTTCTTCTTCTTCTCCTTCTTCTTCTCCTTCTTCTTCTTCTTCTTCTTCTTCTTCTTCTTCTTCTTCTTCTTCTTGTTCTCATTCTCTGTGGGAGACGGCTTCGCAACAAGCTCTTTGGACCTTGCAGCTATCTCGAAACTCACACAGGCATCGAGGGCAGCATATTTTATCCGCTCGTACGTCAAGGGATAATTTTCCCATCCAGACGACCTTAATGCCACCGTCTTGTCACCCTTCTGAAGATTTGTACCGAGCACAAAATTTGCTACGTCGAATAGGGATGGTGTCTATTTAGCACAATCTTCTACAGGAATTTTGATTCTGGTTTGTAGGTCAGTGATGCTTTTCAAATCAAGGTTGTACGGCTCCAGCTTCTGTTTGTCCCCTTCGATGGCTGCCTCACAGAAGTATACGTCCTCCCAAGACAAGAAATCGTGAAGCTCACCTGGATGGAGGGCGAGTGTATGATGTGGTACACCAAAACATCATCTTCGAGGCACAGCTGAAGGACGGCGGTGCGCTGGATCATCCCAGGGGCATGCTCCGTGTACTCTGCGTCGAGACCGATGACCCTCGTCTCTACCTTTTCGAGGGAGTTGGATACATTGTTGATCCACTGCCGAACAACCCTTGGGTTGACGGTGACGGTGGCAACTATGTGCATCGAGCCTTCGACAAGGACATGTTGGACGCTAAAAACATGCATCTCGATCTCTTTCGCCATTTGGAACCGCTGGAACGGAGGGCTATGGTTTGGAGAATTAGGATTAGATGGCTAGTCTAACTGAAGTAGTAGATGATTATTTAAAGAGGTTAAAACAATGTGAACACAGTGGGGTTTGGATGCAAATGAAGACGAAGGGGAGGTGAAGAAGCCGAGGCAAATCGGTTCCCGATGGAGAAGTAAATGGGAGAAGTGGCGTGCAGGTAGTTGATTAGATGGCTAGGTAGACTAAATGAAAAGGCTATGCGGGTAGACTGAGGAGTCGTACCTGTTCGTGTACGTGCCCATCCTTCCTGATAGGTGGGACCTATGCAAACATATAAAAAAATGTGTCGTAGCTTTTTTTTGAGCGCGTGAGTGGGAGACACAACATTCTCTGGTTAAGGAATACTCCCGCCATTTAGGTGAGTATAAGTCACCTTATGAAAATCAGGTTTTCCCAAAACCTCTAGGCGTGGAGCATTAACTACCTGCTCGATCCCCTCCCAGCCTCGTTAGCCAGTGTTCTCTTCCTCTGCTGCCGCATTCTACCTGTCCATTTTCCTCTTCTCAAGTGTGGAACGATCTGCATGCCGTCCTTGATGCACCAGAACGACCACTGCATGCATCGCGGCAGGGCATTGATTGGGCATGCACGAGAATTTGGTTTTGCTTGCAATATGGATGATACCTGAACGATGAAGTGAACAGGCATGCTAGCACGGGAGACCTATTTCCTCTATACAATACTGGAGTACTCATGTTCCTACTAGTAGCAGTAGTACAACTATGGTACACTTGATGGTCAAAATACTATTCATCTGGTCCTCACAGTGAAGTGACAACACCCTGCGCCTGACACTAGTCCAGGCGAGGCAGCGTGTTCGGGTTACCAAAGTCAGCCTCACCCTGTGCACTGTGTAGTCTGTCACCGCCGCTGTACAGCACATTGGCGCCTCGCCTCGTCTCCCTCTCCGCTCCCATAGCACCAATCCATCTCCATCTCGTTCTCCTTCTCCGTCTCCGTCTCCGTCTCCATCTCACTGTGCCCCCGTGTACCGTTGCCTCACTCGCCTCTCCCAGTACCACTATTCTCTCGCTAGCCGCTCCAGCACCGACATCCTTCTCCCCCGTAAATCAAGCCCCCTTCCAAACTCCACCATGGCCGAATGCGAACCGCACAACATCCATATGAGCCGCGATTGGAGCAATCTCCCCAGTGACATCCTCGACCTCTGTTGTTCGTGTATGGGTATGTTGACCGCCCTGTGGCTGGCTACATGCTCGAGGGACATGCACACGGCCATCGTCGAAGCGAGGCCTAAGCTTTTCAAGACACCCTGCTTGCTGCTATCTAGTCTTGCGAGATTGGCTCACCATGATACGGAGGCGTGCATGATGCCCCTCAACTTCAATCCGATCTCCATTAGCCGAAACTTCTTTGCAGGTATGTAGTGTGTCGCCGTAGATCATTTCCCTCGAATCCGATCACCATCACCCGAAACTTCTTGGCAGGTATGTACTGGGTCGGCATGAACTCCCACTGGATGGCTGCCTTCAGAGAAGACGGTAAAAAATTGGTGCTCGTGAACTTCCAGACCTCCCATGAGATTATCCTTCCTCCGTTGGATTTTATAGAGTATTACCATCGCGGTCCACGTCATCTAGATTACTACGTCAGTTGGACTGACCTTGTTTTGCAGAAGATTGTAATCTGCCAAGTACCCACACGACACGCGAATTACGCAGACTTCAAGCTAATTGCCTTGTTCGACCGCGGACTCGCCCATCTTTACGCCGATGCCTTTTTTAGCTGGAGACAACTCGGCTCGCAGTGGATCATCGTCAAAGCTGATACACACTTCTGTGATGCTATTGAACACAATGGCATCATCTACGCGATCGACAAAGCAGATGGCACCACGTATTGCTGGAACGGCGCATGTAAGTTGTTTCCATCTCATGTTAATGATGATGCCATGACATTGTTTGAACTTTTTGTGATGATTGGCATATCCCTGTTTGAGCAGAATTTGAGTAGAACTATGGCAATATATTAGAGACGCCGTAAATAAACTATATTTGGAATGAGTTAATTCATGTGATTGTGACCATGTCATTACAGCCAATTTGTACCCTGAATAATCAAACCGTTAGGAATATAAGGATATTATCCTTATTTTACAGTAATCTATATACTACTACTAAATATGAGTGTGTATCAATGGCCATGTTAGTTTCCTCATTTTCATGATGTAGAAACATGCACCACACTGTTGGTTTCATTTAACCATACATTAGGGAAGTAGATGTGCATATGGATAACTCTATATTTGGAAGTAGTGAAATCCTGCAATAATTACCATGTGTACATACCTATATTCGCCCTTCAGCAATCAATGGCTAGAATAATATCCTCACAAAAATTTTGCCCACAGAACACGAGTATATAACAATGCATGTTCGGTTAGTTACCTTGAAGAATTTGTTTGTGAGGACAGAACATGATTACATAACATGCATGACATGGTAGTTTCCTGTGAAGAATCGATTGCGAGATAACATGAGTATAACCATGCATGGCACTTCTATATTTTCGAACCCAGTATACATTTCCCTGTATTTTCGTCCCAGTTCCAACATGGACATATCAATGTTGTTTCTTGCATTATCCTACTCATACTCTGAACAATGCTGATCTTACATTAACAACGCCTATCCTTTTTGATATGATGCAGTGTCCCTACAGTTACTGCCCTTTGTAATTACATCACCTTTGCCAAAAACAGGGAAGCACAACTGGTTCTGTTGGGGAGCGTAGCAGAAATTCAAAATTTTCCTACGTGTCACCAAGATCTATCTATGGAGAAACCAGCAATGAGGGGAAGGAGAGTGCATCTACATACCCTTGTAGATCGCTAAGCGGAAGCGTTCAAGAGAACGGGGTTGAAGGAGTCGTACTCGTCGTGATCCAAATCACCGGAGATCCTAGTGCCGAACGGACGGCACCTCCGTGTTCAACACACGTACAGCCCGGTGACGTCTCCCATGCCTTGATCCAGCAAGGTGAGAGGGAGAGGTTGGGGAAGACTCCGTCCAGCAGCAGTACGATGGCGTGGTGGTGGTGGAGGAGCGTGGCAATCATGCAGGGCTTCGCCAAGCACCGCGGGAGAGGAGGAGAACTTGTGAGAGGTGGAGGGCTGTGCCAGAACATTGGTGGTAAGCTCCCATGCATCTTCCCACTTTATATAGGGGTGGAGGGGCTGGTTTGCCCTCCAAGTCCATTGGGGCGTTGGTCAAGGTGGGAGGAAAGAAATCCCATCATTTCCTTCCCCACCGATTGTTATCCCCCCTTTTTAGGGATCTTGATCTTATCCCTTCGGGATATGATCTTATTCCTTCTAAGGGGGGATCTTGATGCGCCTTGACCAGGGGTGTGGGGCCTTTCCCCCACTACCCACGTTCATGTGGGTCCCCCCATGCAGGTGGGCCCCACTCCGGAACCTTCTAGAACCTTCCCGGTACAATACCGAAAAATCCCGAACATTTTCCGGTGGCCAAAATAGGACTTCCCATATATAAATCTTTACCTCCGGACCATTCCGGAACTCCTCGTGACGTCCGGGATCTCATCCGGGACTCCGAACAACATTTGGTAACCACATACAAACTTCCTTTATAACCCTAGCATCATCGAACCTTAAGTGTGTAGACCCTACGGGTTCGGGAGACATGTAGACATGACCGAGACGTTCTCCGGTCAATAACCAACAGCGGGATCTGGATACCCATGTTGGCTCCCACATGTTCCACGATGATCTCATTGCATGAACCACGATGTCAAGGACTCAATCGATCCCGTATACAATTCCCTTTGTCTAGCGGTATTGTACTTGCCCGAGATTCGATCGTCGGTATAGCGATACCTTGTTCAATCTCGTTACCGGCAAGTCTCTTTACTGGTTCCGTAACACATCATCCCGTGATCAACCCCTTGGTCACATTGTGCACATTATGATGATGTCCTACCGAGTGGGCCCAGAGATACCTCTCCGTTTACACGGAGTGACAAATCCCAGTCTCGATTCGTGTCAACCCAACAGACACTTTCGGAGATACCTGTAGTGCACCTTTATAGTCACCCAGTTACGTTGTGACGTTTGATACACCCAAAGCACTCCTATGGTATCCGGGAGTTACACGATCTCATGGTCTAAGGAAGAGATACTTGACATTGGAAAAGCTCTAGCAAACGAACTACACGATCTTTGTGTTATGCTTAGGATTGGGTCTTGTCCATTACATCATTCTCCTAATGATGTGATCCCGTTATCAACGACATCCAATGTCCATAGCCAGGAAACCATGACTATCTGTTGATCACAACGAGCTAGTCAACTAGAGGCTCACTAGGGACATATTGTGGTCTATGTATTCACACGTGTATTAAGATTTCCGGATAATACAGTTATAGCATGAATAAAAGACAATTATCATGAACAAGGAAATATAATAATACTTTTATTATTGCCTCTAGGGCATATTTCCAACAGTCTCCCACTTGCACTAGAGTCAATAATCTAGTTCACATCGCCATGTGATTAACATTTCACAGGTCACATCACCATGTGACCAACATCCAAAGAGTTTACTAGTGTCATTAAACTAGTTCACATCATCATGTGGTTAAGACTCAATGAGTTCTGGGGTTTGATCATGTTTTGCTTGTGAGAGAGGTTTTAGTAAACGGGTCTGCAACTTTCAGATCCGTATGTACTTCGAAAATCTCTAGGTCATTCTGTAAATGCTGCTTCCACGCTCCACTTGGAGCTATTCCAAATGGTTGCTCCACTATACGTATCCGGTTTGCTACTCAGAGTCATTTGGATAGGTGTTAAAGCTTGCATCGACGTAACCCTTTATGCCGAACTCTTTATCACCTCCATAATCGAGAAACATGTCCTTATTTACTCCAAGGACAATTTTTTTTGACCGCTGTCCAATGATCCATTCCTGGATCATTCTTGTACCCCTTGACTGACTCATGGCAAGGCACACTTCTGGTGCGGTACACAGCATAGCATACTATAGAGCCTACATCTGAAGTATAGGGGACGACCTTCGTCCTTTCTCTCTATTCTGCTGTGGTCGAGCTTTTAAGTCTTAACTTCATACCTTACATCTCAGGCAAGAACTCCTTCTTTGACTGATCCATCTTGAACACCTTCAAGATCATGTCAAGGTACGTGCTCATTTTAAAGTACTATTAAGCATTTTGATCTATCTTATAGATCTTGATGCTTATTGTTCAAGTAGCCTAATCCAGGTTTTCCATTGAAAAACACTTTTCAAATAACCCTGTATGCTTTCCGGAAATTCTACATCATTTCTGATCAACAATATGTCAATAACATATACTCATCAGAAATTCTATATTGCTCCCACTCACTTCTTTGGAAATACAAGTTTCTCATAAACTTTTGTATAAACCCAAAAACTTTGATCATCTCATCAAAACGTACATTCCAACTCCGAGATGCTTACTCCAGTCCATGGAAGGATCGCTGGAGCTAGCATACCTTTTAGCATCCTTAGGATCGACAAAACTTTTCTGATTGTATCATATACAATCTTTCCTTACGAAAACTGGTAAGGGAACTCGTTTTGACATCCATCTGCCAGATTTCATAAATGCAGCTAATGCTAACATGATTCCGATGGACTTAAGCATCGCTACGGATGAGAAAATCTCATCGTAGTCAACTCTTTGAACTTGTGAAAAACTCTTCGCCACAAGTCGAGCTTCATAGACGGTGACATCACCATCCACGTCTGTCTTCTTCTTAAAGATCCATTTATCTCAATGGCTTGCCGATCATCGGGCAAGTCCACCAAAGTCCATGCTTTGATCTGATACATGGATCCTATCTCGGATTTCATGGCTTCTAACCATTTGTCAGAATTTGGGCCCACCATTGCTTCCCCATAGCTCGTAGGTTCATTGTTGTCTAGCAATATGACCTTCAAGACAGGATTACTGTACCACTCTAAAGTAGTACGCATCCTTGTCACCCTACGAGGTACGGTAGTGACTTGATCCGAAGTTTCATGATCACTATCATAAGCTTCTACTTCAATTGGTGTAGGTGCCACAGGAACAACTTCCTGTGCCCTGCTACACACTAGTTGTAGTGACGGTTCAATAACCATATCAAGTCTCCACCATCCTCCCACTCAACTTTTCGAGACAAACTTTTCCTCGAGAAAGGACCCGATTCAGGAAACAATCCCTATTGCTTTCGGATCTGAATTAGGAGGTATACCCAACTGTTTTGGGTGTCCTATGAAGATGCATTTTATCCGCTTTGGGTTCAAGCTTATCAACCTGAAACTTTTTCACATAAGCGTCGCAGCCCCAAACCTTTAAGAAATGACAGCTTAGGTTTCTCTAAACCATAGTTCATACGGTGTCATCTCAACGGAATTATGTGGTGCCCTATTTAAAGTGAATGTGGTTGTCTCTATTGCCTAACCCATAAACAATAGTGGTAATTCGATAAGAGACATCATGGTACGCACCATATCCAATAGGGTGCAACTATGATGTTCGGACACACCATCAAACTACGGTGTTCCAGGCGGTATTAATTGTGAAACAATTTCCACAATGTCTTAATTGCGTGCCAAAGCTCGTGACTTAGATACTCATCTCTATGATCATATCATAGACATTTCATCCTCTTGTCACGATGATCTTCATCTTCACTCTGAAATTACTTGAACCATTCAATAATTCAGACTTGTGTTTCATCGAGTAAATATACTCTACATCTACTCGAATCATCTGTGAAGTAAGAACATAACTATATTCACTGCATGCCTCAGCACTTCATTGGACTGCACACATCAAAATGTGTTACTTCCAACAAGTTGCTATCTTGTTCCATTCTACTGAAAAACGAGGCTTTTTAGTCATCTTGCCCATGTGGTATGATTTGCATATCTCAAGTGATTCAAAATCAAGTGAGTCCAAACAATCCATCTGCATGGAGTTTCTTCATGCGTATACACCAATAGACATGGTTCGCATGTCTCAAACTTTTCAAAACGAGTGAGTCCAAAGATCCATCAATATGGAGCTTCTTCATGCGTTTTACACCAATATGACTTACATGGCAGTGCCACAAGTAAGTGGTACTATCATTACTATCTTATATCTTTTTGGCATGGAAATGTGTATCACTACGATCGAGATTCAATAAACCATTCCTTTAGGTGCAAGACCATTGAAGGTATTATTCAAATAAATAGAGTAACCATTATTCTCCTTAAATGAATAACCGTATTGCGATAGACATAATCCAATCATGTCTATGCTCAATGCAAACACCAAATGACAATTATTCAGGTTTAATACTAATCTTGATGGTAGAGGGAGCGTGCGATGTTTGATCACATCAAACTTGGAAACACTTCCAACACATATCGTCAGCTCACCTTTAGCTAGTCTCTGTTTATTCCGTAGCTCTTTTATTTCGAGTTACTAACACTTAGCAACCGAACCGGTATCTTAATACCCTGGTGCTACTAGGAGTACTAGTAAAGTACACATTAACATAATGTATATCCAATATACTTCTATCGACCTTGCCAGCCTTCTCATCTACCAAGTATCTAGGGTAATTCTGCTCCAGTGGTTGTTCCCCTTATTACAGAAGCACTTAGTCTCGGGTTTGGGTTCAACCTTGGGTTTCTTCACTAGAGCAGCAGCTGATTTGCCGTTTCATGAAGTATCCCTTCTTGCCCTTGCCCTTCTTGAAACTAGTGGTTTCACCAACCATCAACAATTGATGCTCCTTCTTGATTTCTACTTTCGCGGTGTCAAACATCGCGAATACCTCAAGGATCATCATATCTATCCCTGATATGTTATAGCTCATCACGAAGCTCTAGCAGCTTGGTGGCAATGACTTTGGAGAAACATCACTATCTCATCTGGAAGATCAACTCCCACTCGATTCAAGTGATTGTTGCACTCAGACAATCTGAGTACAAGCTCAATGATTGAGCTTTTCTCCCTTAGTTTGTAGGCTAAGAAAATCGTCGGAGGTCTCATACCTCTTGACGTGGGCACGAGCCTGAAATCTCAATTTCAGCCCTCGAAACATCTCATATGTTCCGCGATGTTTCAAAAACGTCTTTGGTGCCTCAACTCTAAACCGTTTAATTGAACTATCACGTAGTTATCAAAATGTGTATGTCCGATGTTCGCAACATCCACAAACGACGTTTGGGGTTCAGCACACTGAGCGGTGCATTAAGGACATAAGCTTTCTACTGTCTGCATAATCGCTACTGTCAACTTTCAACTATATTTTCTCTAGGAACATATCTAAACAATGGAACTAAAGCGCGAGCTTACAACATAATTTGCAAAGATCTTTTGACTATGTTCAGGATAATTAAGTTCATCTTATGAACTCCCACTAAGATAGACATCCCTCTAGTCATCTAAGTGATTACATGATCCGAGTCAACTAGGCCGTGTCCGATCATCACGTGAGACGGACTAGTCATCATCGGTGAACATCTTCATGTTGATCGTATCTACTATACGACTCATGCTCGACCTTTCGGTCTCTGTGTTCCGAGGCCATGTCTGTACATGCTAGGCTCGTCAAGTTAACCCTAAGTGTTTTTGCATGTGTAAAACTGTCTTACACCCGTTGTATGTGAACGTAAGGATCTATCACACCCGATCATCACGTGGTGCTTCGAAACGACGAACTTTAGCAACGGTGCACAGTTAGGGGAGAACACTTCTTGAAATTGTTGTAAGGGATCATCTTATTTACTATCGTCGTTCTAAGTAAACAAGATGCATAAACATGATAAACATCACATGCAATCAAATAGTGACATGATATGGCCAATATCATTTTGCTCCTTTTGATCTCCATCTTCGGGGCTCCATGATCATCATCGTCACCGGCATGACACCATGATCTCCATCATCATGATCTCCATAATCGTGTCTCCATGAAGTTGTCTCGCCAACTTATTACTTCTCCTACTATGGCTACCGGTTAGCAATAAAGTAAAGTAATTACATGGCGTTGTTCAATGACACGCAGGTCATACAATAAATAAAGACAACTCCTATGGCTCCTGCCGGTTGTCATACTCATCGACATGCAAGTCGTGATTCCTATTACAAGAACATGATCAATCTCATACATCACATATCATTCATCACATTCTTCTTGGCCATATCACATCACATATCATACCCTGCAAAAACAAGTTAGACGTCCTCTAATTGTTGTTGCATGTTTTACGTGGCTGCTATGGGTTTCTAGCAAGAACGTTTCTTACCTACGCAAAACCACAACGTGATATGCCAATTGCTATTTACCCTTCATAAGGACCCTTTTTCATCGAATCCATTCCGACTAAAGTGGGAGAGACTGGCACCCGCTAGCCACCTTATGCACCAGTGCATGTCAATCGGTGGAACCTGTCTCACGTAAGAGTACATGTAAGGTCGGTCCAGGCCGCTTCATCCCACAATACCGTCGAAACAAGATTGGACTAGTAACGGTAAGCATATTGAACAAAATCAACGCCCACAACTACTTTGTGTTCTACTCGTGCAAAGAAACTACGCATAAACCTGGCTCTGATACCACTGTAGGGGAACGTAGCAGAAATTCAAAATTTTCCTACGTGTCACCAAGATCTATCTATGGAGAAACCAGCAACGAGGGGAAGGAGAGTGCATCTACATACCCTTGTAGATCGCTAAGCGGAAGCGTTCAAGAGAACGGGGTTGAAGGAGTCATACTCGTCGTGATCCAAATCACCGGAGATCCTTGTGCCGAACGGACGGCACCTCCGCGTTCAACACACGTACAGCCCGGTGACGTCTCCCATGCCTTGATCCAGCAAGGTGAGAGGGAGAGGTTGGGGAAGACTCCGTCCAGCAGCAGTACGACGGCGTGGTGGTGGTGGAGGAGCGTGGCAATCCTGCAGGGCTTCGCCAAGCACCGCGGGAGAGGAGGAGAACTTATGAGAGGTGGAGGGCTGCGCCAGAACATTGGTTGTAAGCTCCCATGCGTCTCCCCACTTTATATAGGGGTGGAGGGGCTGGTTTGCCCTCCAAGTACATTGGGGCGTTGGTCAAGGTGGGAGGAAAGAAATCCCATCATTTCCTTCCCCACCGATTGTTATCCCCCCTTTTTAGGGATCTTGATCTTATCCCTTCGGGATATGATCTTATTCCTTCTAAGGGGGGATCTTGGTGCGCCTTGACCAGGGGTGTGGGGCCTTTCCCCCACTACCCACGTTCATGTGGGTCCCCCCATGCAGGTGGGCCCCACTCCGGAACCTTCTAGAACCTTCCCGGTACAATACCGAAAAATCCCGAACATTTTCCGGTGGCCAAAATAGGACTTCCCATATATAAATCTTTACCTCCGGACCATTCCGAAACTCCTCGTGACGTCCGGGATCTCATCCGGGACTCCGAACAACATTTGGTAACCACATACAAACTTCCTTTATAACCCTAGCGTCATCGAACCTTAAGTGTGTAGACCCTACGGGTTCGGGAGACATGTAGACATGACCGAGACGTTCTCCGGTCAATAACCAACAGCGGGATCTGGATACCCATGTTGGCTCCCACATGTTCCACGATGATCTCATCGCATGAACCACGATGTCAAGGACTCAATCGATCCCGTATACAATTCCCTTTGTCTAGCGGTATTGTACTTGCCCGAGATTCGATCGTCGGTATACCGATACCTTGTTCAATCTCGTTACCGGCAAGTCTCTTTACTCGTTCCGTAACACATCATCCCGTGATCAACCCCTTGGTCACATTGTGCACATTATGATGATGTCCTACCGAGTGGGCCCATAGATACCTCTCCGTTTACACGGAGTGACAAATCCCAGTCTCGATCCGTGTCAACCCAACAGACACTTTCGGAGATACCTGTAGTGCACCTTTATAGTCACCCAGTTACGTTGTGACGTTTGATACACCCAAAGCACTCCTACGGTATCCGGTAGTTACATGATCTCATGGTCTAAGGAAGAGATAGTTGACATTGGAAAAGCTCTAGCAAACGAACTACACGATCTTTGTGTTATGCTTAGGATTGGGTCTTGTCCATCACATCATTCTCCTAATGATGTGATCCCGTTATCAACGACATCCAATGTCCATAGCCAGGAAACCATGACTATCTGTTGATCACAACGAGCTAGTCAACTAGAGGCTCACTAGGGACATATTGTGGTCTATGTATTCACACGTGTATTACGATTTCCGGATAATACAGTTATAGCATGAATAAAAGACAATTATCATGAATAAGGAAATATAATAATACTTTTATTATTGCCTCTAGGGCATATTTCCAACAGGTTCCTCGCTCGATCAGACGACGGCAAAAGACTGATGATCATTCGGACACATGAGCCAGAAAAGTTATATTGCAAAAACCCCACTGTATACAAGCACCGTGTAATACGTGAGTATCCGGACAGTGGCTATTACATCTATGAGCAGGATACCAGCTTGTTGGGGCCTTTAGGATTTTTTAGTTGGAGGCGGGTAAACATCCTTGGTTCACACTCTTTGTTTCTCGGACTCAATTATCCGATTAACCAGGAGATCACCCTTGGCAAGGACCTTGATGGCAGAGAGGCTCTGTTTGCTACGGAAAACTGTGTCTACACGGCGAGCCCTAGGAGTTCGGGAGCAAACTCCCCTGATTGTCAACGATACAGCCTGCAGCCAAAAGAAGGTGAGAATGACAAAGGCAACCGGATTAACTTTGATCCTTGGATGTCTCAATTACGACAGGCAGTGATGTGGTTCAAGCCTTCAGGTTGATAGGTAATTGGGCTGTTGCATCGAAAGGGTGGAGTACTGGTGTCTTCGGATCATTGGTCGCAGAAGCGGGGCTGCAAATTATGATGGTGTTGGATCATCCCTTCAAATGACTTTGATGTCTTTGCTGCTGGTTCTGGATGGGTAGTTCTTTCTTTTGTTATGCATATTCCTTGTCATTTGGTCATGCTCGTCTATGTCACTCTTTCTATGTAATAGTTGCTTCTGTTTAAAATGTCATTCTCGTCTAGATCACGAGAGTCTGAGCGCTACAGATGGGTACGTTTTGGTGGTGTAGCAAGACCTTATGAACTATCATGTCTTGCTGTTTATGTCAGTAGTAGTCACTAGTCAGTGTTTGAGTGTTGTATATATCGTTGTTTCGAACTGTTTATTGTCTCGAACTACTGGTGGGCTAAATGAGGGCATCACCATTCTCCAGTGTTCAGAGTATATCTCCTTTTTTCAAGTTATATAATTTGAGCTCACTGTCTTTTCGATGATGTACAGTTGTTTGGGCCAGTGAGTTGTCGTTGAATATGGGCCGAGTAGTAACGCAATGCCAAATAGGTCAATTATGACTCTCGGGCCGGGCTCTCAAAAGATCTTGAAAAAAAGGCCAGGCTCTCCAAAAAAGGAAGAATAAGGCCTCTTAGGCCGACATGTGGGTGCCACCGGTGTTTTCGTGTGCTTGCGCGCAGAGAGCATATTGGCGCGTGCTCGAAATTCATGCTACCTTTTCATCCCCAGTCTCCCGCCCCTCCCCCACCTCTGGAATCTTGATTCCTACTCCAGTTCCCCCAAATCCCCCTCCTGTACTCCCTGTACTCAAGCGCACTATCATGTCGCCGGTCAACGCGGATCTCCGAGCCGGAGATCTTGAGGTCCGTCCTGCCTTCGGTCGCTTTGTGCTGTCGCTCAACAGTGGCATGGCGACGCTTGACGACCAGTTTGCCGGCAAAGTGCTGATGGTAACCATCAACAGCGACCGGCCTCCCGTCTCACCGGACGACCTTGTCAAAGCTCTTGGCATTGCGCACAGCATCTAAATAAGTGACTTGCTTGTCGAAGTCTATCCGCCACCGGCTGATTTCTTTGTCAGGTTTCGGACAACTTTCGATTGCAGTCGTGTGTTCGAATCTTCCCGGCGTTTGTTCTGCGATGGCGCGCTGGTGAGCTTTGATCGGTCGCACCCAGGATGGGGCTCGGTGCCCTTTGAGCTTGAGTTTTTAACAAAGCTTACCTTCCACGGCATGCCTCGACGTGCTTGGAACAGTGAGTCCATGAACGAGCTTATCAACGACCTTGGAGGTGAGCTCGTAAGTATGTTTGTTCCTCCAGACAGCTGGGCTCAGACTGTTATGGCATGGATGAACAAGCCATCCACCATACCGAAGGTGATTGGTGTTGAGATACCGGTGCAGGAATCGGGGTTGTACTATTCGTCGCCACCAAGGCCGCTGCGGACCACGTTAGGGATGTACCTGTATCGAGTGTTCGTGCATGTCGAAGAAGTGGTCAATCCATCAATCAAAGTCCTGCCGCCGCCGCTGGTGCCAGGGTCCGTCGACGACGTCCATTACAGGAGTCAACGTCAGACTTTCCCCGTGTTGCTCGGAACGATGGATGGCACAGGGCCTACTCCATCGCGCGGCGGAGGCCACTTCTTCTTTGGGAGAAGAGGCAGGGCTGGCTGCCTGGATGTGCTCTAATTTGAGGTAACAACTGAATCTTGTCAGATAGTACTAGTTAAATCCGAGCTATGGGTCTGAAGCACTGATATGCCAGTACATTTGATTGTGACCTGTTCTAATTTTGTACCTGAACTTTTTTTAGAAAGGGTTGTACGTCAACTTAATGTGCTAGCAGAACTTATTGTGTTGTCTGTCTGTTTTCTTTGCACAACATTCAAGATATTTCCCCGTCATTTATAAAGACGATGAACCATTATGTACGACTTCGTTGGTTTCAACATAGCCCTTCCCATAGCGATCCACTGCTTCCATCCTGATTGTGCAGCCTGCGTGAAATTCTTGTATGCAAGTTTAGTGTGCTATGATGTTCTATATGATTGTGTCAACTATATAAGTTTTTACTGAGCATCAGCAATGCATATGGCTGAAAGATGTATTTACGAGCATCGACCGATGGGTCTCTCTCTCTATTTATCTCTCTCTCTCTCTCTCACACACACACACACACACACACACACACGCGCGCGCGCGCACACGCACAAGTGGGACCTGTTGAATTATTTATTTGCTCGTGACAGATTTTAATTAGGTTCCACTGTAATCTAACTTTTTTTTAAGTTATTAATTGAGCTCAGTGACTTCAAAAAGTTGTACAGAAGCCTTGTTTGGGCCTTTCCGGCGTGGCTGAATATGGGCTGAGTAACCATGTTAGGTTGTACTGTACCACACATGCCTTTTTTTCAACATCAGCAATGCAACTGGGCCGACAGTTGTACACAATATCCGAGTCAACTTGTTATCTGCCCCGCTGGGCTGCAAAGTTTCCTAGGAGGTATGCATTATGCTTAACAAGAAAATGGACTTTAAGAAATAATAAATGGGATGTAATTATAATAACTGGGCAATTACTATGCACCAAACACGTAATTAGTTTGAAAAGTATATTATTTTTGGAATTTGGAAAATTTTAAACTCATTACTTGTTCCGCGCGCAATATTTCATTGGATTTTAACGTGATACAACTTTATTTTGAAATTATATTTAACCTGACTAGAAATTTCGGATCCCATCAAAATGTGGGAATTTTTTTTTGAATTCTGTTTTGAGCGGTTGTTTGAAATTATTAATCGTTGTCCTAGCTAGAAGTTGGGCTGTACTTTTAACAAACTGTAAATGGGCTGTAGTAAATTCCATTAGAATTGAAAAACGGGATGTACATTCTTACAAATCGCAAATGGGCTATATGTTCTCTGCCAAATCTGAGCTGTGGGCCTACTAAGTTGACACGTACCAAGGGCTTTGTCAACTTAGTCAATATAAACGATTCTAGCTGCAGTGATCGTACGATGTCCATCCAACAGCCGTAGTACTTCTTCAACCTCTGGTCTTCTTGCTCCAGCCGCCCAAAGCAGCGCCGGTCGTGTCGCGTGTTCCTGCCTCCCGTGGCCGGATATGATGCCGCGGAGGCCTCATCGCCCCGTACTACTCCCACCGCTGGCCAGTTCATCCCTCTACTCACCCACACCCCCTGTTATGCTGCGGCGACAGCAGCCTCACACCGCAACCGAACGAGTGAACCCTCGTACTCCTCTCTACGCGGGCTACCACTGCTGCGTCTTCCCCGGCTTTGTGTCGTCCCCTTCCTAGGCCTCGCCGTCGTCCAGGCTACCGCCCTGGTGCTCTCGGTGCGGCATAGTCAACGTGGTCAACGACCGACTTCCATCGGAAGAGTACTATACGTGGAGAGGCTCACAGCTTGGTCCAGGCGGCCGCAAGGAAGTGCCTCCTTATTACGCGCAAAGTAATTATTCCTCCACCTGACAGCAGGGACCCACCGGACGGGCCACCTTATTTCATGAAAAAAACGTTTCCCCCCTGACTGCTGGGACTCACCGGACGGGCTAGTGTATTTCGCGAAAAAACGTTCCCCGCGCTGTCAGCTCGGACCCACCAGAAGTGCCTCCTTATTACGCACAAAAAAATGAATAATCCCCCTGCTAGCTGGGACCCACCATGGTGGGAGGCTGACTTGTGGGCCTACTAAGTTGACTGGGACGGGGGCCTTTGTCAACTTTAGTCAATATGAACGATTCTAGCTCCAGTGACCGTACGATGTCCATCCAACGGCCGTAGTGCTTCTTCAACCTCTGGTCTTCTTGCTCTAGCCACCCAAAGCAGCGCCGGTCGTGCCGCATGCTCTTGCCTCCCGTGGCTGGCTGTGCTACCGTGGAGGCCTCACCGCCCCTACTATTACCACCGCTGGCCAGGCGCTACGGCGACGGCAGCCTCACACCGCAGCCGAACCAGTGAACCCTCGTACTCCTCTCCACGCGGGCTTCCACTGCCGGGTCTTCCCTGGCTCCCCGTCGTCCCCTTCCTAGGCCTCGCCGTTGTCCACCGCCCTGGTGCTCTCGGCACGGCGTGGTCAACATGGTCAAGGAACGACTTCCATCGGACGTGGACTGTACGTGGAGAGGCTGACAGCTGGGTCCACGGCCGCAGCAAGGAAGTGCCTCCTT
Organism: Triticum timopheevii; assembly: GCA_963921465.1. Classification (NCBI taxonomy): domain Eukaryota; kingdom Viridiplantae; phylum Streptophyta; class Magnoliopsida; order Poales; family Poaceae; genus Triticum; species Triticum timopheevii. The sequence goes on from OY997264.1 coordinate 357,600,818, forward strand.
ATTAGGTAGAAAATAATGATTCCTCCACCTGACAGCTGGGACCCATCGGACGGGCCACTGTATTTCGCGAGAAAAACGTTTCCCCCTGACTGTTGGGATCCACCAGCTACATCTTCGCATGCAAGGAAGTGCGTCTGGGCAAAAAACAAAACGATTCGCCCCCTGACCGCTGGGACCCACCAGCGGCACCTTCGCACGCAAGGAAGTGCGTCCGGGCAAAAAAAATGATTCGCCCCCCTGACTGTTGGGACCCACCAGCTACATCTTCGCACGCAAGGAAGTGCGTTCAGGCAAAAAAAAAATGATTCGCCCCCTGACTGCTGGGACCCACCAGCTACATCTTCGCATGCAAGGAAGTGCATGACAGTCGGGACCACCTGGTCGAAGCGTATGTTGCATTGTCATTTTGGTCGCGAACGTGTACGTACATATATACTGGTGGATGTAGAGGCGTGCACGTGTCGTAGTAGAGGCGTGCACGTAGCATGTACACGTACGTACATCGGCCAGGGTGCAAGAAAGAAAATACGGCCACATATGTACATATGGGCGGGGTCTCGAATGCCTACTCGCGCATACGTACGGCCAGGGCTCGTGTACATGGCTGGGTCGGAATGGAGAAACAAAGTCGTCGTCGTGTTCATGGGGAGGCAACGAAATGCTCGTGTTCATGGGGAGGCAACGGAATGCGTCGTGTTCATCGGGAGGCAACGGAATGCGTCGTGTTCATGGGGAGGCAACGGAATGCGTCATGTTCATCAGGAGGCAACGGAATGCGTGGGAGCCAACCGGCTGGGTCGGAATGGAATGTGTGGTCATGTTCATCAGGAGGGCTTGGACGGAACAGGCGATGGAAACGAGGCCTGGCATACTGCACAACGGAGGAAACGGACCTCCTATGTTCGGAACGGGGTGTGGCGTACCGCAAAACGGAGGAAACGGACTTCCTACGGTCGAAACGGCGGTCCTATTGATCGGGAGGGGTGTGGCGTACCGCAAAATGGAGGAAACGGACCTCCTACGGTCGAAAGGGGGGTCCTGTTGTTCGGGAGGGGTGTGGCGTACCGCAGAACGAACGAAACGGACTTGTGTTGGAGCGCTACGGTCGAAACAGGGGTCCTGTTCATCGGGAGGGGTGTGGCGTACCGCAAAGCGGGACTCCACGGGATACTGTTCATCTCCACCATCGACCTCCTCCAACCTCCACGGGCTACCGTCGACCTCCTCCAGCCTCCACGGGCTCCTGTTCATCCAGCCTCCACCGCGCGCTACTCCACCGGCTACTGTTCAACCACCCTTCCCCCGTCTACTGCTCATCCAGCCCTTCATCGTCTACTATTCATCCAGCGCTCCACACCACGGGGTCCTGTTCAACCACCCCTCCACCGTCTACTATTCATCCAGCCCTCCACACAACGGGGTCTTGTTCATCCAGAGGCAACGCCACCGCTCACTGTTCATCCAACCCCCCCCCCCCACAACGCTCACTATTTATCCAATCAATCGGCTTCAGTTAGCAGGAGTAGCGAAGGAATCGCTCCATCGGGTTCAGTTAACAGCCATCGATCGATCGCTCGGGTTCAATAACGTGTAGCCTGTAGTGCAATCGCTCGGGTTCAATAAGGTGTAGCCTGTAGTGCAATCGCTCGGGTTCAGTTAGAGCCCAACGCCTCGCTCGGGTTCAGTTAGAGCCAATGCCTCGCACGTGTACGAGAGAAATGCGCATCGCTCGGCCCCCGACCTCCCACCGTAACCAGCAACTCCCCAAAATTTTCCTCCCCTCGCTTCTACCATGGTTTTTTCTGTCATGGACGGCTCAAAGAATGTCATGCAGCTGCGTCTCCGGCCCACCTAGGACGAAAAGCCCATTTTCTGTCATGATTTGTCATAGAAGTAGGAGCCCACCACATCTATGATGATACCGGGTTTTGTCACAATTATCGTCATAGAAGTGTCATATGTATGACAGAAAAAAAATTGTTCGGCCCAAAATGTCATGGATGTGTCTTTTTTTGTAGTGCTGGCAAGAGAAGGGCCTGACCTGGGGTTCTTCAGGCGAGCTGACCGCGCTCCAAACATGTGTTCATAGCATGATAAACAAGAAAATCAAGCTCGTCAACGTGATCTAGGTGATGCTCGTTCGCCGGATCCTTCCGTGCCAACGCCGGACTTGCTATCTATGGGAGTTCGATCCGGCCAAGCACTAGACGCTACTGGAGCTCTTCGGCACGACGCACGAAGATATCTGGAAGGTGCTCTTCAAGGCCAACGAGACGCCACCGCTCACGAACGAGGATCGTGGGCATGACTTAACTCACCCCGCTAATCCGGTAAGTTCTTTCATGTTTTCAAGGTATGCCCTTTACTTGCACCCCCGAGGAAGGCATCTAAGCCTCCCTATCAATTTTTTCAGGTTTGGATAGAGATGGCGGAGCGGATTAACTGTCCGGCTCCACTGTCGAAGACCCAGAAGTCCTGCTTTTGGCGAAGATGCTGGTTCTGGTGCCTTATCAGCTGCCGGAGAAGAAGGCCAAGAAGAAGGCCAAGGGGACCAGAGGTGGTCTCCGTCACAAGGGCGCTTCGGATGCGATGTCCGAAGACACCGAGACTCACTCCTCCGTCGCCGAAGACGACGAGGAAGAGGAGGAGGAGGAAGAATAAATTCATCCCCCCCTGCAGGGGGGAGAAAGAAGAGGACGGCCTCCACGCATCTGGAGGCTGAGGCGTCCAAGACGGGGAATGGTTCCCTTCCGGACAGCTCTGCAGCGGCCACCGACAGCAGCTGGGAGTGGGAGCCCAGGGAGAAGCCCCTGGCCAAATCGTAAGTGTCCGCACACATTCATATATCCAGCCTCTTTACTTTATTGTTTTAATGTGCTAAATTATGGATTTGCAGTACGGCTCGGTCCAACCTCGAGCGGTCCTTATCTTCAGTGGATTCGCTGGACCCGGTGGTGATGGACAGTGGGACCCTTCCATCGGCCTCCTCTCCCAGGGACATGGATGACACCGAGGCGTCGTCCCGAAGGATCCCTGGCCCGGGAGAGAATCCGGAGGCCGTCATGGAGGCGTCGAAGGGTGAAGCCTCAGCTGCCGGACACATGGGGGAGCAAGCCCCCATGGACCCCGACGGTGGGGGCCATATCCAAATTGGCCCTCAGCAGAATATAGTTCCGGAGACCCAAGCGGCTCCGGAATCAGACGGACGCCTCTTTTGAAAGAGGGAGGTGCACCTACTCCACCAGTGACCTCTGTCCATCCAGAGGCACCAGATAGTTTGCTGGAAGCGCTGCAAGGGCCTTCCATTGTTGACGAACACCGTAACCTTATGGTTATGGTGATTGAGAGGGTCCAGTCCGCGAAGAGCGGACTGACCGAAGCATGCACTAGCCTTTTAACAGGCTTTGAGGTAAGCAATGCAACTTTAAAAATAATGTCACAATATAGACAGTAGCCCCTGATACTCTGTCCGGTGTTCGGAAAGAAAAGCCGAACAGATGATAAAAATAATTTTCGTAGGAGTCTAATCTAATATGTCTATGTGAATAAGCAGGCGTCGCTGCTGGCTGCGGCCGCTCATACTGCGGAAATCTTCAGACTGAAGCAGAGTCTGGAGCGGGCCGAGGGAGAGCTCGGCCGTGTGAGGAAGCAGCTGGAGGACAGTCAAGGTATGTAGTAACCTTGTATATATTCGGGAAGGGTGAATGATTCGTGCTGACTAAAGTGCCATGGTATTTATTAGGGGCAACGACCGAAGTAGAGGCCCTCAAGAAGGCGCCGACCAAGGCTGAGGACAAAGCAACCAAGGAACGGGCCGCACACGAGAAGCATGAGGCCCGGGTTAGTGAGGTCCAGCAAGAGATCCAGGACGCCGTCAAGAAGTGCGAGTCCTTGGAGCGCAACTTTAAGGACCAAGAGTCCAAACTTACCAAGGCCTGCCAGAGCGCATATGATGCCCAAGCTGAAGCCCAGGGTGCCCTCCAGGAAATCCAGGCGGCCAAGAAGATCGTGGCGGTAAGGCTTTTATTATGCAGAGCAGATATGTGAAGGAAAGGTTCCTTTTACTGACCCGGATTTAGAGTTCTCCAGGGGCATTTGCTGAACTGCCATGCAACGTGTCAGATGCTGCAGAGTTCTACCGAGCCGAAGAGGGGAGCTCTATGGAGAAGCTTTTTTGGTCGCAATACCTTGCGCCAGAACATCCAGTGCCCTTTAGCAATCAGCTGAAACAACTGGTCGAGCTGCATAGGGCGGCCAAACTAGCCATGAAGGATTTAATAATTCGGCTATGGCCTGCCGAAGCCATTCCCAGTAGCTACTTCAGACTCGTGAAGTGGCTTGTCAGTTCCTGCCCTCGGCTTGATGCCATCAAGCAGTTGGTCTGTATCGAAGGCGCGCGAATGGCCTTTGCCCGCGCCAAGATGCACTGGGCGAAGATGGACGCCTTGAAGCTGATGACCGAGGGACCGCCCGCGGGCAAGGAGCACCGCACACCCCAACTGTATTTTGACAGTGTCCTGGAGGGGTCCCGCCTTGTGGCAGAGCAATGTGCTAAGGATATCATATTCCCATGAATACACTCATGTTATCCTATCCTGTAATATGAAATAGATCTGTTATATAATATAATGTTTGTTATTTAAAATTTTACCTCTTATGTGGCCGTTTTGTTACATCTGAGAGTTGGCCAATCGTCGGCTTCTGCCCCCATGTAGGTAGTATGGGGGTGTTCGGGATAAATCTAAACACTCTTTATCCAAGGTTTTGGTCCTTTAAGGAGGTGTTTAGCGCAACGAACCAGGCAATCGGACTATGCGGCTTTATTACTCTCACTTAGCCATAGGAGTTTGACAAGAAAAATTTAGGCGCAGCCCCTGGTGTTCGGAATGCCGAAATTGGGGCGCTATACATGCCAGATCGGATAAAAACCGATTCATCACATAATGCGGAAAAAATCGCTAAAGATTTGTAACCTCTCGAACAGCCGACCGACTCTCGCCGCATCATGACAGTCAGTTTTCGGCTTTATCTACTGAGGTGCTCATCCGGAAGAACCGGGACACAATCGCAGTAGTTCTCCCTTTACTACCCTAGCCGATATAGCGGAATGTAAGGTAGTAAGCACAGGAGCCGGACAACCCATCTATTGACCAAAGACATGATTCAGAGTCGATGCATATAATGCTATATGTTTGGGGTGCCGAACTATAGTGTAAAAGTGTTCGGACTTTATTGCCGTATTGTGGCGTATGATGAAGCCCCTGGCGAATTAAGGCGTACCATAGTGTACGGGTGCAATTGATAAAAATATAAAGAAAAGGAAAAAAATCAAGTAATAAGCTGACGCTGCAAGCGTTGAGCTACAAATTATTTTCCATTGTAATTTGATTAATACGTCGAGGCGTATTTGTGCAAGTAATGCGATAAGCAAATAGGGCTATTTGACATGCCACTACCAAGGGCGAGCTGCGTGCAGGTTTTAAAACAGGTATAACGATCGTTAGCAGAGACCACCTGGGGGTTCCCTTGTACGTCAAAGCTTTTTGCATTCTTGGTATATCTGTCCCTTGATAGGTCCCATGATTAGGTCGCTAGGAAAGGCCTCGAGAAGAGAAAAACCTGAAATGAAAAAAGAGAAAGTGAAGGTATGCGGGTCCAGGAGCGGTTGAGCCGCATTATGGACCATGATCTAGTTGTGCCTCCATCCATGCCCATGGTATTTTAAGTGCGTAGTTATGTACGCGCGGCACGAGTGTTGCCGCTTTATTGGGACTGGGACGGAGGCCGGGTTGCTAGTCAAGCTCTGGACGAGCTGGACTGTCCTGTTGCAGTGTAGTTCAGACTCGCTTGACGGTGTCCGGGAGCTTGGCTGTCGAATTGAGGTTCTGCGTAAAAAGGCTGCTCTGTACTTCTGCTCCAAGGGCAGCTGTGTGATCCTCAGTACGGAGGGAGCGTTCCGTGTTTCCATTGACCGTTATAACACCGCATGGTCCGGTCATCTTGAGCTTGAGATAGGCGTAGTGCGGCACTACATTGAATCAAGCGAATGCGGTTCGTCTGAGCAGTGCGTGATAGCCACTGCAGAATGGGACTATATCAAAGATCAGTTCTTCGCTTCTGAAATTATCCAGAGATCCGAAGACCACTTCCAGTGTGATTGAGCCCGTAAAACAGGCCTCTACACCTGGTATGACACCTTTAAAGGTGGTTTTAGTGGGTTTGATCCTTGAGGGATCGATACCCATTTTGCGCACTGTATCCTGATAAAGTAGGTTCAGGCTGATGCCACCATCCATGAGGACTCACATCAGATGGAACCCATGAATGATTGGGTCAAGGACCAGTGCGGCTGAACCGCAATGACAGATACTGGTCGTATGGTCCCTGCGGTCGAAGGTGATCGGGCAAGACGACCATGGGTTGAACTTTGGGGCGACTGGCTCCATCGTGTAGACGTCCCTGAGTGCGCGCTTGCGCTCCCTCTTGGGGATATGGCTAGCGTATATCATGTTCCCCCTGTGTTCGGTGGCCGGGGCTCCTCATCGCCGTCCTCGCTTTGGGACCCCTTCTCCTTGTTCTTGGCATTTAACTTGCTGGCCTGTTTGAAGACCCAACACTCTCTGTTGGTGTGGTTGGCTGGTTTATCAGGAGTGCCATGGATTTGGCATGGACGATCTAGTATGCGGTCCAAACTGGACGGGCCCGGATTGTTTCTTTTATACGGCTTCTTTCACTAACCGGATTTAGAGCCGCTGAATCCGGCATTGACCGTTGTGTCTTCGGCGTTGTCGCCATTGTTTCAACACTTGTGTCTGTTGTGTCGGGGCTTGCCGTTGCTGTTTCTGGCTTCGGAAGTGCCAAGTTCGCCTGTGTTGTTATTCCTACAGGCTAGCCAACTATCTTCGCACGCACAAAAGCAGGTCATGAGTGTCGTGAGGGCTGTCATGGATTTTGGCTTTTCTTGGCTGAGGTGTCGGTCGAGCCATTCGTCACCTATGCTATGTTTAAAGGCCACTAGGGCTTCAGCGTCCGGACAGTTGACTATCTGGTTGTTTTTTGTTAAGAACCTAGTCCAGAATTTCCTGGCTGACTCTCGGGACTGTTGAACTATGTGACTTAAGTCGTCGGCATCCAGAGGTCGGACATATGTGCCTTGGAAGTTGTTGAGGAAGGCATCCTCCAAGTCCTCCCAGCTGCCAATGGAGTTTTCGGGTAGGCTGTTCAACCAGTACCTGGCTGGTCCCTTGAGTTTGAGCAGGAGGTATTTGATGGCGTGAAGATCATCATCGCGGGCCATATGAATATGGAGAAGAAAATCCTCGATCCATACCGCGGGGTCTATTGTTCCATCATACGACTCGATGTTCACGGGTTTAAACCCTTCTGGGAATTCATGTTCCATTACTTCATGGAGTTCGTCTATGGTTTTCAGCCCAGACGTGGTTGTGTTTGTCGCGTCTAGCAGGATGGCCGTCGTCGCGCATCAGGGCACGCCCCCGCGATCCATAGATTGATCTGGTCTGACCTGCTCTGCTCTCCAGGTCATACTGCAGGTCATATGTGCGTCCCCGAGCTGTTGTACTTCTGCTTTTATGGCGAGGTAGTGCAGGCTGGTGTTCGGCTCGAGGTGCCGCTTTGTCCCGGCTGCGTGGTGGCCGATCAGCCGCATTATGCGCTGGTAGGACGGGCTCCCGCACCTCTTCATTGAACTGTGGTAACAGTTTGTGCTTCGGGTAACTTTTGGTTGGGTGCTCGAGGCCGTATTCCTCGGCTGCCAGGACATCAATCCATCTGTCAGCGAGCAGATCTTAATCAGCTTGTAGCTACTGCTGCTTCTTTTTCAAGCTCCTTGCGGTGGCAATTAGCCGGCGCTTAAAGCGTTCCTGTTCATCGGGCTCCTTAGGCACGATAAATTCTTCATCACCAAGGCTCACCTCGTCCTCGGAGAGCGGAAGGTAGTTGCTATCCTCCGAGTCTTCATTCATGGCCTGTTCGTCAGGGCTGGCTCGCCCATCCTCCCGTTCCTCCTGTTCAGAGGTTGGCTCGACGGAGTCTTCATTGCCTTCGGTATCGTCCGGAGTGTTGTTTTCTTCTATGACGGTGTTGTTGTTTTTGCTATGGCGTGGCTTAGAGCGGCGCCGCTGACGTTGGCGTTTTGGCTGTATCTCAAGAGGTTTATCCTCAACTGGATTTTCATTGTCGCCGTTGTTTTCTTTGGGTGTATCCACCTTGTATATGTCGTACGAGGAGGTGGCTGTCCAACGCCCTGTAGGCGGTGGTTCCTGCTCCTCTCCGGCATCGTAGTCCATACCGTTGATGTCTTCGGAGTCGTAGTCAAGCATGTCGGTTAAGTCATCGACAGTGGCTATAAAGTGGGTGGTGGGTGGGAAACGAAGTTCTTCGTCGTCCGCTTCCCATTCGAGTCGGATATAGTTTGGCCGAGAGTCCTCCGACAAGGAGATGGATTTCAACGAATTTAACACATCACCTAGAGGTGAGTGCTGGAAGATGTCCGCGGAGCTAAACTCCAAGATTGGCGCCCAATCAGGTTCGATGGACGCAGACGCACGCGGTCCAAAACCTATGGCTAGAGACAAATCCGAGGTTCCGGTAACACAAGCCCAGCTCGATGTTGGGTCCGTGTGCGACTCTAACCCTGCTGAGTCTGCGGCTTCCGTGGCGTGGTTGAGCTTCCCGTCCTCGGGCAGTGTGGTCCGCTCGGGATCCAGGGCCAGAGCGGTTATGGGCGCTATCTCCTGAGCGCGGCTTGTCGGTGTCAAAACCGGCGGATCTCGGGTAGGGGGTCCCGAACTGTATGTCTAAGGCTAATGGTAACAGGAGGCGGGTGACACAATGTTTACCCAGGTTCGGGCCCTCTCTATGGAGGTAATACCCTACTTCCTACTTGATTGATCTTGATGAATATGAGTATTAGAAGAGTTGATCTACCACGAGATTGTAATGGCCAAACCCTAGAAGTCTAGCCTATGAGATTATGATTGTTGTCCTATGGACTAAACCCTCCGGTTTATATAGACACCGGAGGGGGCTAGGGTTACACAAAGTCAGTTACAGAGAAAGGAATCTTCATATCCGAATCGCCAAGCTTGCCTTCCACGCAAAGGAAAGTCCCATCTCGACACGGGACGAAGTCTTCTATCTTGTGTCTTCATAGTCCAAGTCCGGCCACAGTACATAGTCCGGCTGTCCGAGTACCCCCTAATCTAGGACTCCCTCAGTAGCCCCCAAACCAGGCTTCAATGACAATGAGTCCGGTGCACAGATTGTCTTCGGCAATGCAAGGCAGGTTCGCTCTCCGAATACTTCAAAGTACCTAACTTAAATAGCAGTGTCCGACCTTTCATTTAATGACGTGCTCCTCGGCTTCTGCACCTTCATGATTTCAGCTTCCACATGTCGAGCGAATACGAGAGGTCGGGCCATTTTTGCATTTACCACCCTGGCCGTATGAGAAAATTGTCTATTAAAGAGACGGGGATCTTCAGATCTAATCCACACCATCTCCCCCAAATGAGGAATCCGCAGAGCTTGCTCACCGAAACCACCCCAACATGGCCCCCAACATGGCCAGCGCTCCCAGCTCTTCCTCACGCCTTCACGGCCCCAAGCAGGGTGTTTGGGAAAAGTGTTCCGTTTCCCATGGCCAACTGGTGAAGCTGCAGACCCAGGGATCCCCCCCCCCCCGCCGATCTGGTCCCCGTTCGAGCCGGATTGGCTTCTTTCGACGACGGGGAAGAGGCGGAGAAGTTCCCCAACCCATCCAGGGGGAACGAGTATGCTTTGTTCCCTATTTGCTGAGAGGCGTTGGATTTCCAATCCATCCGTTCCTCCAAGGGCTTTTGGAGTACTATGGCCTCCAACTGCATAAATTCACACCTGCCTCCATCCTGCATATTGCGGGTTATGTTGCTCTTTGCGAGCTTTTTCTAGGTTGCGAGGCTCATTTTGAATTATGGAAGAAGCTGTTTTGCCTCGTCCCTCGTAATCAAGGGGGATCCATATTCCAAGTGCGCGGAGCCGAGATATGGCGCATCGCCGGGACCGGATACCTGTCCGGCACACCGAAGAAGGCATCCGAAGAATGGCCTTCTGAATGATTCTATATTGAGGACGTCTCCCTTCCTGACCCAATCCGGAGGGGTCTTCCCAAGTATTCAAATACTCCATTGAAGAAGCGCCTCAACTGGCGTCCTCGGAGCCCTAAGGAGGAAGATAGCATGGAAGTCCACCAACTGATGAGCAAGATAAAGACGCTTGCTCAATCCGGATTGCCAAGAGTCGAGGTTATGGAAATACCCATAATGTGAGGGGTTCAGCCACTCCAATACCGAGGGCGCCCCATGTGGCACTTCAATGGAGAAGATGACGCCACCCTCTATGGACGGAAGGGTCTGGACACTTACACTGCTTTGGAGAAACTATTGTCCGCATTATACAAAATGGAGGAGGAGGAGTTCATCCACATTAAGCCCAGGGATGGATTTTCCATGTACAACCCTCCCAGCTGGGTGAGTTTCCGTCTCACTACTCTACTCCATCAATTCCCAGAATCCTTTTTCACAAATATTAATTTGTCATTTATAACAGGAATGGCGGGAAGCCACCAGGGAGATCCACAGTCCCACACCACAGCCAGAGGACCACAACTAGGCCCTCGATCCCGGATTTGAGGAGGATCCATATATATTCATGGAGCTAGGGGAAGGGGTGTTTTACCAGGCGAGCTGTGACGGCCGAAGTGGCCATCATTGTCGACTATCCCGGTCTCCTCCCCGCGGCACATGTAAGTAATTAGGAGACTTGTCCTTTGGGAGAATTTTCCTCTTCCACCTTACCCACCGCACTATATTATGCTCTAAAGGGGAGGCGATCGGTGCGCCATGCAGCACCTGAGGTGACACACAATAAGGCGGCGCCTACGTCGGGCAGGCCTTCGAAGAGGAAAGCCAATAGAAGCACGACCGAGCCTTTAGCAAAGAGGTATGGTAGTTTTAAGTATGCTCTATGGCCGTCACATTTAAAGTGTGACAATATCCGCCGTGTCTTATCAGGAAAATCATTCACCAGCCTATGTCCAGGGATTCGGCCAGTCATGCCTCTACGAGCCGGATTCTGGACCCTGTCACAAGGACTAAAGCTAACACGGAAGTGACACCGGATTGTCCCTCTACGGAGGAGTCGGATAAAGTATCCATCACGAACTCCGGAGTGGAAAGCACCATTAATCGTCGGCGCCAGCGGGCCGTTCTTCGCGACCCCGGTTTTTCAGAAGAGGCCTTTAACGCCTTCAACTCGGGTGATGCATACATCCGAGCCGCTCGAGATGGGATCACCAGAGCCACAGACCAGTAATTTGAAAGATATGCGGGTAAGTACACATTTGTACAAAACTGATAATCATATACCAGTAGCCCCCGAGACTTGAAACAGTTGGTACAACTGATTTAAGGATCGTTATATGACCAGGTGCTCACAGAGAAGAACAATCTGTTGTCTCAAGAGCTGAAAAAGTGTCAGGACCAACTGACTGTTGTTACCACCGAACTAGAGAAATCAAAGAAGGTGGCGTCTGGTAATGTTCCCCTCTATCAAGAAAACATAATCATATACCAGAATTATTAATACAGGTGCAAATCTTATGACAGAGGCACCGGAAGTCGCACTAGCAGGAAATCCAGGAGCTCAAAGGCAACTGGCTATGGGCGAATGTGTACTAACAAAAGTCAGGGTGGAGAAGAACAAACTGCAAGATGCCAACACCAAGCTCGGTGAAGAGCTAAAAGATGTGCGGGCCTAGCTAGCTGACTCCATGAAGGAGAATAAGAAGTTGCGAGGTGGCATATTTAGTATGTGTTCGGACTTACGTTTACATAGTTCGGCAAGGAAAGAAACTGACAATAATTATGTCTGTAGGTATATTGGCGGGCCGTCCCGAAGAGGAGGTGTCCGGAACGTCGAGCGATCTGCTACAAGAGAATGCACGAGCGAGCTCGGCAGGCGATGCAAAGTATTGCTAAGGCTTTATGGCCATCCGACTCCCCTCCAGGAAGTATGGAGGGGCTTGTACAGCTTCTCCAGGGAGCGCACTGACACTTCCAATTATGGAAGATATTGGCTTGCCGGGAAGGTGTGCGAGAGGCCTAGGCAATGGTGAAAACACGGTATACCAAGCTCGACCCGAATCACATGGCCCGGGTCGGACCTGTAGGGTCAAATGGAGAAGAAATTTCCATTAGTTTGGTATATGACCAGGTTCAAGTAGCTGCCAAGTATTCCCAGCAGAATTGTAGGCTAGATAGCTTGTTAGATGGCATAGAAGAAGAATTGTTTGAGTCTAAGTGACTATGTACTTCATTTGACAAATTAATGTCTCTAGCTAAATTGTAAAATGCTTGTTATGGCGGACCTTTTCGCTTCAACCTCCGGACCTGAAGGTGCGGAGTGCTTCCGAATACCCGCTCAGTAATGTAAACCGGGGTACGCGTAGAAGCCATGCGTAGAGGTCATAGTTGCTTGGACATACAAGTATCCGGCTAGTTATGTTATATTACATTTTGATTGTAAGAAACATCTTCCAGAGAGAATAGTTTCGTTAAGGGTTCCTTTCCCTAGGTAAGCATGCATTAATGTGCATGTCTGAACTGTGTTTGAAAAACCACAACATACATAACATCTGGGGGTTCATAAAGTGACAAGTAAAAACAACTTTAGTCCTCGGACCGAATATTCCCTTAAGAATGCTAGCTTTCGGCCTCACCCAGTCTGAGGTACACATCCGGATGACCCGGCAGTAACAATCGCAGAGGTGCTCCCTTTATTCCCTAGCCGAACTAACGGGAACATAGGGCATAAGCACAGGAGCCAGGCAACCCAGCTTGGCCAAAACTTAAGTCATATCGATGCATATAATGGTGAAGAAAAGGTACATACGTGGAAAATACACATATGTGGCAAGCTTGATGCTCGGAAAATGATAGTAATAAGCTTCTGTGCAAGAAGCCCCCAGATATAATTTACGTACATATTAAGAATAGTATGCATTGTAGATGTACAGTTTAACCGTACAAGAACTTTACGGCTTAAGAAATGAAAGTGAAAAGAGAGGAAAAATAAATAATTGAAACAAAAAAGGGGGAAAAAGGAGACAAGTGAAGAGTCCGGCGCAAGGCATAGAATCTTCGGAGTCTGGCCGCGTTCCATGGGTTCGGCTCCAGGCGGTTGTCTGATGCATTACGCAGGCAGTACGCTCCTCCGGTGAGAACTTCATCGATGATGAAGGGACCCTCCCACTTGGGCTTGAGTTTGTCCTTTTTCTTCTCCAGCCAGCATAGAACAAGTTCACCAATATTGTAAGTCTTGGCCCGCACTTCTCTGCTTTGATACCTGTGAGCCTGTTGTTGATAAAATGTGGAACGGGCCTTCACGACATCGCGCTCCTCCTCCAGGGCATCTAAGCTGTCCTGCCGATCCAGCTTGGTCTCTCTCTCTTCATACATGCTCACTCAAGGTGAGTCATGAATAATGTCGCAGTGTAACACAGCGTCTGTGCAGTACACCATGAAAAAAGGTGTATATCTGGTAGAACGATTGGGCGTGGTCCGCAGCCCCCAGAGTACGGAGTCGAGCTCCTCCACCCAGTGCTTGTCTGATTCTTTCAAAGACCGCATTAACCTGGGTTTAATGCCGCTCATAATAAGACCATTGGCGCGTTCGACCTGACCGTTGGTTTGTGGGTGGTAGACAGAGGCATAGTCGAGCTTGATGCCCAGATTGGCACACCAGGCCTTTACCTCATCGGTTGTGAAATTAGAGTCGTTGTCGGTGATGATGTTGTGTGGAACACCATAGCGGTGCACAACACCGGATATAAAGTCTATCACTGGCCCGGCTTCGGCCGTTTTAACTGGTTTGGCCTCTATCCACTTAGTGAATTTATCCACCATGACCAACAAATATTTTTTCTTATGGCTTCCTCCTTTAAGGGGTCCGACCATATCAAGCCCCCAGACCGCAAAGGGCCAAGTGATGGGGATTGTTTGTAGAGCGGTGGGTGGCATATGGCTTTGGTTTGCGAAAAGCTGGCATCCAACGCAATGTTGGACAAGGTCCTGTGCGTCTGCTCGGGCCATTGGCCAATAGAAACATGTATGGAAGGCCCTGCTTACAAGGGCCCGAGCCGCGGCGTGGTGACCACCGAGACCGGCATGAATTTCAGCCAAGAGCTGCCGCCCTTCCTCCTCAGAGATACATCTTTGAAGTACTCATGTAGCAGTTTTCTTATAAAGTTCTCCCTCGTGAACCTTGTAGGCTTTAGAGCACCGCACGATGCAGCGTGCCTTATTCTGGTCCTCAGGAAGTTCACCCCTATTGAGGTAGGCTAGGAAGGGTTCGGTCCATGGGGCGATGACTGCCATGATGAGATGGGCCGATGGTGAAATTTTGGTGGCTGAGCCCCCGATGATGTCGGTGTGTTCGGAATCTGGGATTATATTCGGGTCGGATTGGTGTTGCTGCTCTCCCCTTGCCACACCACGGATGGCTTGAAAAGCCTTTCCAGAAAGATGTTAGGTGGGACGGGGTCGCCCTTAGCATCGATGCGAGCAAGAACATCCGCCGCTTGATTGCTTTCTCGAGCCACATGGTGGAACTCGGGCCCCTCAAACCGAGCCGACATTTTGAGAACGGCCACGGTAAGCCGCCATCTTTGGATCTTTGGCATCGAAATCTCCATTTATTTGAGATATTGTGAGGTTTGAATCCCCGCGCACTTCCAAGTGTTGTATGCCCATGGAGACGACCATCCGAAGACCATGCAATAAGGTTTCGTATTCGGCTGCATTGTTGGAGTCCGTGAATAATATTTGTAGGATGTATTGAACGGTGTCTCCAGTAGGGGATGTGAGGACAACGCCTGTCCCTAGGCCTGCCAGCATTTTGGAGCCATCGAAGTGCATGACCCAGTTGGAATATGTGCCGTACTCTTTAGGGAGTTCGGCCTCTGTCCATTCAGCGATGAAGTCGGCCAATACCTGGGATTTAATTGCCTGGCGCGGTTTGTATGATATGTCGATTGGGAGGATCTCAATGGACCACTTAGCAATCCGGACCGTAGCGTCGCGGTTGTTTATTATGTCATTGAGAGGTACTTTGGAGGCCACCGTTATCGAGCACTCTTGAAAGTAGTGTCGTAGCTTCCGAGATGCCATGAAAACCGCGTATACTATTTTTTGGTAATGAGGGTACCAGGATTTGCATGGTGTGAGGACAGTGGACACGTAGTATACCGGCTTCTGGAGCGGGAATTTGTGTCCGTCCTCCTCTCGTTCAACGACGAGCACCACACTCACAACTTGGTGTGTGGCCGATATGTATAATAACATGGGTTCGCCGACGTTTGGCGCGGTGAGGATTGGGTTGCTTGCTAGAAGAGCCTTTATTTCTTCCAATCCGGCTGTAGAGCGGCAACGCCTTTTCTCCTAGTCTGGAGATAAAGCGGCTTAAAGCTGCCACACATCCAGATAATTTTTGGACCTGTTTAAGGTCTGTTGGGGTAGCCAACTGTGACAAATCTCGGATTTTAACTGGGTTTGCCTCAATTCCTCTATTGGAAACGATGGAGCCCAGAAGTTTTCCAGCGGGAATGCCGAAAACGCACTTTTTCGGATTGAACTTGATGTCATATGTTGTGAGATTGTAGAATGTGAGACGCAGATCGTCTATTAAGGATTCGACATGCCTTGTTTTGATGACTACATCATCCACGTATTCTTCAACTGTCTTGCCGATTCGTTTCTCTAGGCATGTTTGAATCATGCGTTGATAGGTGGCACCAGCGTTTTTGAGCCCGAAAGGCATAGTGTTGAAGCCGAAAGGCCCGTATGGGGTGATAAATGTCGTTGTGGCTTGATCGGACTCCTTCATTTTAATTTGATGGTATCCGGAGTATGCGTCAAGGAAACACAGCAAGTCGTGTCCTGCGGTAGCATTGATGATCTGATCAATGCGGGGGAGAAAAGGGTCCTTAGGGGAGGCCTTGTTGAGGTCTCTGAAACCGACACATAGGCGCTAGGATTTATCCCTCTTTGGTACCATCACCAGGTTTGCTAGCCACTCCGGGTGTTTTACCTCTCTGATGAATCCGGCCTCAAGTAACTTGGCTAGCTCCTCTCCCATGGCTTGTCGTTTGGGTTAAGAAAAGCTTCATAATGCTTGCTTGACCGGCTTGTACCCCTTCAATATATTTAGGCTATGTTCGGCCAGCCTGCATGGGATTCCTAGCGTATCAGAAGGGTGCCAGGCAAATATTTTCCAGTTTTCGCGTAGGAATGTCCGCAGTGCGGCATCGACCGTGGGGTCCAGCTGTGCCCCGATGGATGCTGTGTTCGTGGAGTCCGTTGGGTGGACCTGGAATTTGACTATTTCGTCTGCTGGTTTGATGGAGGTGGATTTGGATCACTTATCAAGTATCACGTCATCCCTATCCCTGTGGAGCACAATGCGGTTAATTCTTCAGTCGCGAGGGCTTCAGACAATGCCTCGAGGGCTAAGGTGGCGGTTTTGTTTTCGGCACGGAGTGCTATGTCTGGATCACTGGCAAGAGTGATGATTCCATTGGGCCCGGGCATCTTGAGCTTCATGTACCTGTAATGGTGTATAGCTTGGAAACTTGCAAATGCGTCTCGCCCTAACAGGGTGTGATATCCGCTGTTGAAAGGGGCCACTTGAATGGTTATCTCTTCGGACCGATAATTCTCTAGCGTGGCGAATACCACATTGAGTGTGATTTTTCCCGCACATGGCACCTCCCGACTGGGAATAATTCCTTGGAAGGTCGTATTACTTTGCTCAATGCGGCTCATATCTATTTCCATTTTGCTGAGAGTTTCCTTGTAAATGAGGTTTAGTCTGATGCCGCCGTCCATAAGCACTTTGGTTAGCCGAAAGCCGCTCACAATCGGACTGAGGACCAATGCGGCAGGCGCCCAGACTGTTCTGAATTTTGGTTCGTCACTGGCGTTGAAAGTTATGGCCGTGTCGTTCCAGGGGTTTATTGCTGCAACTTGCCAGACTTCAGCGGGGCTGCGGAGTGCCCTTTTGCGCCTATTGTTTGAGGTGAAAGTCTCGAAGACTATCAAAATTGTAGGGTTGTTGTCTTCCGTGGGATGTTGCTCCACGGTGTTTTTGGTGGTAGATCCTCACCGCTCTTGGCCACCTGCCGGAGTATCCAACATGCTTGAAGTCTATGGGTTGGTATGGTATCCGGTGTTGCGTGTATTTTGCATGGCCTATCAAGCCATCCCTCTAGAACGGTTCCGCACCCCATAACGGGCTTTGAATTTCTTGTTATTGGATCAGGGGACCGGCGAGGGTGCATCCTTTTTATCTGAACGAGGTTTTTAGTGGAAACTGGTGCTCCCAAGAGGCTGCCTGAGTTTTCCAAGCGCTTTCCATTGCGCAGTACTTCTGTACTATGGTTGCCAAGTCAGCAAAGTGTGATACATGACGACGATTGATTGCATTGAGGATCTCCTCATCCATGCAGTTTTTGCAGAATAATGAGATTGCGTCTTCATCGCGGCAGTCCTTGATCATGTCCTTGACGAGGAGGAATGTGGCCCAAAAGTGATGGACCGTTTCCTGGGACTGCTATCTGATGTAGGTAAGATCGCCTGTATCTGGATGGGTGGGTGGATTTAAGTCTGAACCCTGACCCAATCTGGGATCCGGAGCTTGAGAAAATTCTGAGCTTAACAGTTCGGACTCTAGGATATCAACCATTGTTTCCGGCCCACAGTCCGATTCTAAGCTCAGAATATGGGGCATCTCTTCTCGCGGGCGAGTATCCGACTCTGTGAGCTCGGAGATCTGAACATAGTTCTTCCTCAACATAGGGGAAGAGTTGTCGCATTGCTCCTCCACTACCGCTATCCGATGGGTGATCAGTGGAGATTCAATTTCTCTCCGATCGGGTTTATGCCCAATCCAATAGTAGTCCGTAACGACTCCCAAGGCGGCGATGCGATCCAGGAGTTCGTTTAAAGACGACAACTCCATCGGATCCATTTGTTCAAAGTATTTTGAGCTGATGCGAAGGCGATTTTCGATGACCCGAGAAGTCATCGTTGGAACGACGGCCGAACGGGTGGCCATAGTAAAGCCGCCCAACCGAAGGGTTTGGCCAGAAGCTAGGGCTCCCCCGGAGGTGATGTTGTCCTTGATAACAAGGCGAGCCATCAAGCCTATCTTCGACGTCACAGTGGAACTCTCAATGAAAGCACCAATGTCGATGTCAAAACCGGCGGATCTCGGGTAGGGGGTCCCGAACTGTATGTCTAAGGCTAATGGTAACAGGAGGCGGGGGACACAATGTTTACCCAGGTTCAGGCCCTCTCTATGGAGGTAATACCCTACTTCCTGCTTGATTGACCTTGATGAATATGAGTATTACAAGAGTTGATCTACCACGAGATCGTAATGGCCAAACCCTAGAAGTCTAGCCTATGAGATTATGATTGTTGTCCTATGGACTAACCCTCCGGTTTATATAGACACCAGAGGGGGCTAGGGTGACACAAAGTCGGTTATAGAGAAAGGAATCTTCATATCCGAATCGCCAAGCTTGCCTTCCACGCAAAGAAGAGTCCCATACAGACACGGGATGAAGTCTTCTATCTTGTGTCTTCATAGTCCAATAGTCCGGCCACAGTACATAGTCCGGCTGTCCGAGGACCCCCTAATCTAGGACTCCCTCACGGCCACATGAAAGATTTAGGTCATGTTCATCGTGGTGGCAGGGGACAGCCGTCATGGGCTCGAATCTGTCGAAGATCAAGTCTCCGCGGATATCGGCCACAAAATTCAGGCTTCCAAATCTGACCTGATGGACAGGGGCGTAGCTATTGATCTGCTCTAGATGGCCAAGCGAGTTGTCCCGCAGTGCGAAGCCGCTGAATACGAAGATCTGCCCGGGGAGGAAGATCTCCCCCGGTTTGCGTGGTTGTAGATGCTTGATGGAGCCATCAAGCCTTCTGGTGACGGCGCTGCGGAACTCTCAATGAAAGCACCAATGTCGGTGTCAAAACCGGCGGATCTCGGGTAGGGGGTCCCGAACTATGCGTCTAAGGCTAATGGTAACAGGTGGCGGGGGACACAATGTTTACTCAGGTTTGGGCCCTTTCTATGGAGGTAATACCCTACTTCCTTCTTGATTGATTTGATGAATATGAGTATTACAAGAGTTGATCTACCACGAGATCGTAATGGCTAAACCCTAGAAGTCTAGCCTATGATTATGATTGTCGTTCTATGGACTAAACCCTCTAGTTTATATAGACGCTGGAGGGGGCTAGGGTTACACAAAGGCGGTTAGAGAGAAAGGAATCTACATATCCGAATCGCCAAGCTTGCCTTCCACGCAAAGGAGAGTCTCATCTGGACACGGTAAGAAGTCATCTATCTTGTATCTCCATAGCACAACACTCCGGCCCATGTATATAGTCTGGCTGTCCGAGGACCCCTTAATTCGGGACTCCCTCAGCCGACACCCTCGCCAGGCTTCCGCTTGAAGGTTGCCGAGATACATGATGTGTACATGGCGGTAAGTGGTGAGAGCATGTGTGAAGAAGTACACCCCTGCAGGGTTAACATGATCTATTCGAATAGCCGGGTCCGCGGATATGGACTTCTTGGATGCTTGCGTGGTACATAGAAAACTTAAAGTGGATACTCTAAAATGCTCAAGACAAGTGTGAGTGCTATGGATGGCCTTCTCATAGAGAGATGGGAAAGAATCCATAGTGGTGTATTGTGTGGTGATTAGTGGACTGTGTGCGCTATCTCACCACAAAGAAGTTACTCGTAGTCGTAGAACAGGATAGCCACTGAGTCAAAGCTGGCTTGCTGCAACTAAAACCCACATTGCCTTCTTGATACTAATGCATGTATGATAGGATCTGAAGTAAGTCTTGCGGAGTACCTCTGTACTCACGTTGCTTAATTTATGTTTTTGTAGAGGAGACTTCGATATTACTAGTTTTTCCTCGTGGACTTCGACAAGTAGCTTGATACCTCAGCTACGATCTTGTACGGGTGGTGTAGATAGTTAGGCTCCTTAGCCTTTTTTTCATTTGTAGTTGTCTGTACTCAGACATGTTAAGCTTCCGCTTGTTGCTTGTATGCTTTGTATGTTGGGTCATGTGACCCCTGTTTGTAATAAATGCTATGATGGCTCTTCTGAGCCTTTATCTATATGAGTTGTGGAGTCATGTTATTCCATGTTGTACAACACATACTTGCATGTTATGCGTACGTGTAACGTGTATTGCTATGTGTGGGATCTGATAACCTAGTTGTTTATTCTTGGTAGCCTCTCTTATGGGGAAATGTCTCCTAGTGCTTCCACTGAGCCATGGTAGCTTGCTACTACTACGGAACACTTAGGCTGGCCGGCATGTGTCCTTTTTTGTTCTTGTGTCTGTCCCTTCGGGGAAATGTCACACGTTGTTCCTTTAAGTCCTTGTAGCTTGCTACGACTTGGGTTCATACGTTGATGATCGACCCATTAATTACTGGGTCATGTATGCTTGTCCCCGTAAGTTTGTACCACTTTGGGTTTACGACTAGTCATGTTGGCCCGGGTTCTCTGTCCTATGGATGCTAGCGACACAATCATATACGTGAACCAAAAGGCGCAAACAGTCCCGGGGCAGGTAAGGTGGCATCTGTGGGAATACCGTGCGTGAGGCTGCAAAGTGATATGATGTGTTACATGCTAGGTCGGTGTGACTTAGGTCGGGGTCTCGACAGCTTTGGTATTAGAGCCTGACTGCCTGTAGGATTACTAAGCCAAAATGGTCGAAGTTGAGTCTAGAAATTCTTTAGTTATTTAAGGGAATTGATTGTGGAATGGAACGTAAGGCTCTTTTTACTCCTTATACCTCATGGCCTTCTGATCTGAGTCATCCTAACTTTCCTACGAGGTTAAGAAACTAGGCCTTCTCTTCCGTCTATCAGGATCACGAGTTACTACTCAGTAGTCTCATAGGATTGGTTGATCAGAGTCATATTCTAGTTTTCGAGTTCCTCTGGTGTAGTCCGTTTAGTACTACCATAGAACCTTGAGTGATGATATGGAGTATGGTACTATCCCATCGTTTACAGGATGCCTCATTTTGAGCATTTTACTGCCGTTATGCTGCCGGAATTTTCATAGGAGTTTAAATGATACTAATTTCCTTGTCCTACATTCTACAACCTATAGTTGATGTTGATTCTATCCTTGGTTTCGTTCCTCAGGATGTCGTCAGTTAAGTTTTGTTGCTCATAGCCTAAACCACGGAAATGGTAGGGATGAGAATCCTCCCGACCAGCCTTCATTGGCAGAGTTCATTTTAGAGATGGAGAGGAACAAGCGTGTGTCTAACCGCTTGTTAGCACGTATCGAGGAGAACACTGCACAACAGTACAAAGAGTGTGCAACCCACCTACCTTTCATCATTCCATTGAGCCACTTGATGCATATGACTGGCTCCATAGTATCACTCACAAGCTACTTTCCACGAACATAGTTGAAGGTGACAAGGTCACCTATGCTACATATCACCTGGAAGGTCCTGCTAGTATTTGGTGGTAGAACTATGAGGCCATGATTCCAGCTGGCTAGATTCCTACCTGGGGAGATTTCACTCAGGCTTTTCGCGAGCATCACATTCCTTAGGCCCTCACCAATTGTAAGACGGAAGAATTCTGTAATATTACCCAGGGTAAGATAGCTGTTGATGCTTATAGTAGAGACTTTGAGAACCTCGCCCGCTATGCTACAGAAGAGGTGTCCACGGACGCCAAGAAGCAGGCTAGGTTCCGGAAGGGTCTCAACCCCAAGTTGCGTTGTGATCTCCACCTGCATCATTGTGATACATTCCAAGCTCTTGTGAACAAGACCATTAATGCAGAGACATCTCAGCTTACTTATGAGGAGTTGTAGGGAAACATAGCATGCAATTTCAGAAAAATTCCTACGCTCATGAAAGATCTATCTAGGAGATGCATAGCAACGAGAGTGGAGAGTGTGTCCATGTACCCTAGTAGACCGAAAGCAGAAGCATTAACTTAACGCGGTTGATGTAGTCAAACATCTTCTCGAATCAATCGATCAAGTACCTAACATATGGCACCTCCAAGTTCTGATAACGTTCATCTCGATGACGTCCCTCGATCTCTTGATCCAGCAGAGTGCCGATGGAGTCGATGAGTTCCGTCAGCACGACGGCATGATGATGATGTTGTTGATGTGATCCATGCGGGGCTTTGACTAAGCACTACGATGATACTATCAGAGGAGTAAACAGACGAGGGGAGCACCACACACGGCTAAGACAATGTTGTGCCATTGGGGTGCCCCCTACCCCATATATAAAGGAAGCAGGAGGAGGCTGGCCACCAGGGGTGCATGCCATGGGGGGAGTCCTACTAGGACTCCACTCCTAGTAGGATTTGCCCCCCCCCCTTTTCCTTCTTGCTGGAGTAACAAAGGGGAAAGGGAGAGGGAGTAGGAGAGGGAAATGGGGGCGCCACCCCCTCCCCTAGTCCAATTCGGACTCCCATGGGGGGGGGGGGCGACCACCCCTTGTGGGTTGTCCCCTCTCTTTCCCGTGGACCATGTTGGCCCATTACTTCCCCAGGGGGTTCCGGTACTCCGAAAATTATCCGAAACTTCCCAAAACCATTCCGGTGTCCGAATATAACCTTCCAATCTATCGATCTTCATCTCTAGACCATTTTGAGACTCCTCATCATGTCCATGATGTGATCCGAGACTCCAAACAACCTTCGGTCACCAAAACACATAACTCATAAAGTACCAATCATCATCGAACGTTAAGCGTGTGGACCCTATGGGTTAAAGAACTATGTAGACATGACCGAGACACCTCCTCGGTCAATAACCAATAGCGTAACCTAGATGCTCATATTGGTTCCCACATATTCTACAAAGATATGTATAGGTCGAACTGCAATGTCAACATATGTTATTCCCTTTGTCATCGGTATGTTACTTCCCCAAGATTCGACCATCGGTATCTCCATACCTAGTTCAATCTCATTACTGGCAAGTCTCTTTACTCGTTTCGTAGTGCATCATCCTATAACTAACTCATTAGTCACATTGCTTGCAAGGCTTCATATGATGTGCATTATCGAGAGGACCCAGAGATACCTCTCCGATACTCGGAGTGAAAAATCCTAATCTCGATCTATGCCAACCCAACAAACACCTTCGGAGATACCTGTAGAGCATCTTTATAATCACCCAGTTACTTTGTGACGTTTGATAGCACATAAGGCATTCCTACGGTGTACGGGAGTTGCATAATCTCATAGTCAGAGGGATATATATTTGACATGAAGAAAACAGTAGCAATAAAATTGAACGATCATTATGCTAAGCTAACGGATGGGTATTGTCCATCACATCATTATCCTAATGATGTGATCCCATTCATCAAATGACAACACATGTCCATGGCTAGAAAACTTAACCATCTTTGATCAACTAGCTAGTCACGTAGAGGCATCTAGGGATACTGCGTTTTGTCTATGTATTCACACATGTATCAAGTTTTCGGTTAATACAATTCTAGAATGAATAATAAACATTTATCATTATATAAGGAAATAACAACTTTTATTATTGCCTCTAGGGCATATTTCCTTTAGTCTCCCACTTGCAATAGAGTCAATAATCAAGTTCACATCGCCATGTGATTTAACACCAATAGTTTACATCTGTATGTGATTAACACCCATAGTTCACATCGCCGTGTGACCAACAACCACAATGTTTCACTAGAGTGAATAATCTAGTTCACATCGCTATGTGATTAACACCCAAAGGGTACTAAGGTGTGATCATGTTTTGATTGTGAGAGAAGTTTAGTCAACAGGTCTGCAATATTCAGAGCCGTATGTATTTTGCAAATTTTCGATGTCTGCGATGCTCTTATGGAGCTACTCTAGCTAATTGCTCCCACTTTCAATATGTATCCAGATTGAGACTCAGAGTCATCTGGATCGGTCTAAAAGCTTGCATCGATGTAATTCTTTACGACGAACTCTTTATCACCTCCATAATCGAGAAATATTTCCTTAGTCCTCTTAGGTAACTAAGGATAACTTTGACCGTTGTCCAGTGATCCGCTCCTGGATCACTATCGTACCCCCTTTCCAAACTTACGATAAGGTACACAATAGGTCTGGTACACAGAATAGCATACTTTATAGAACCTATGGCTGAGGCATAGTGAATGACTTTCATTCTCTTTCTATTTTCTGTTGTTCTCGGGTTTTGAGTCTTACTCAATTTTACAACTTGCAACACAGGCAAGAACTCCTTCTTCAACTGTTCCATTTTGAACTACTTCAAAATCTTGTCAAGGTATGTACTCATTGAAAAAACTTACCAAGCATTTTGATCTATCTCTATAGATCTTGATGCCCAATATGTAAGTAGCTTCATCGATGTCTTTCTTTGAAAACTCCTTTCAAACACTCCTTTATGCTTTCCAGAAAATTCTACATCATTTCCGATCAACAACTGTCATTCACATATACTTAACAGAAAGACTGTAGTGCTCCCACTCACTTTCTTGTAAATACAGGCTACAACGCAAGTTTGTATAAAACTATATGCTTTTATCAACTCATCAAAGTGTATATTCCAACTCCGAGATGCTTGCACCAGTCCACACATGGATCGCTGGAGCTTGCACACCTGTTAGCACCTTTAGGATCAACAAAACCTTCTGTTTTTATCATATACAACTCTCCTTAGAGATATCCTTTTAAGGAATACAATTTTGACATCCATTTGCCAGATTTCATAAAATATGGTAATTGCTAACATGATTCAGACGGACTTATGCATCGCTACGATTGAGAAAATCTCATTGTAATCAACACCTTGAACTTGTCGAAAATCTTTTGTGACTAGTCGAGCTTTGTAGATAGTAACACTACCATTAGCGTATGTCTTCCTCTTGAAGTTCCAATTATACTCAAAGGCTTGCTGATCATCGGGCAAGTCCACCAAAGTCCACACTTTGTTCTCATACATGGATCCTATCTCAGATTTCATGGCCTCAAGCCATGTATCGGAATCTGGGCTCATCATAGCTTCTTCATAGTTCATAGGTTCAGCATGGTCAAGTAACATGACTTCTAGAACAAGATTACCGTACCACTCTGGTGCGGATCATGCTCTGTTTGACCTATGAGGTTCTGTAGCAACTTGATCTGAAGTTTCATGATCATTATCATTAGCTTCCTCTCTAGTTGATGTAGGCATCACGGGAACGGATTTCTCGGATGAGCTACTTTCCAAATTGAGAGAAGGTACAATTACCTCATCAAGTTCTACTTTCCTCCCACTCACTTCTTTCGAGAGAAACTCCTTCTCTAGAAAGGTTCCATTCTTAGTGTCGGTTTCAAAACCGGCGGATCTCGGGTAGGGGGTCCCGATCTGTGCGTCAAGGCTGATGGTAACAGGAAGCAAGGGACACAAATGTTTACCCAGGTTCGGTCCCTCTCGATGGAGGTAAAACCTTACTTCCTGCTTGATTAATATTGATGATATGGGTAGTACAAGAGTAGATCTACCACGAGATCGTAGAGGCTAAACCCTAAGAGCTAGCCTATGATGGTATGAATGTAATTGTGATCGGCCTTCTAAGGACCAACCTCTCTGGTTTATATAGACACCGGAGAGAGCTAGGGTTTACATGGAGTTGGTTACAAGGAAGGAAATATAATATCCGGATCGCTAAGCTTGCCTCCCACGCAAAGGAGAGTCCCATCCAAACATGGGCCGAAGTCTTTAGTCTTTTATCTTCACGCTTCAATAGTCCGGACATAGTACACAGTCCGGCTGTCCGGATACCCCCTAATCCAGGACTCCCTCAGTAGCCCCTGAACCAGGCTTCAATGACGACAAGTCCGGCGCGCAGTATTGTCTTCGACATTGCAAGTCGGGTTCCTCCTCCAAATACTCCATAGTCGGACGCTTAGACCGTGTCCGGATATGCGAGATAATCTTCATATGCCACCGTAGAGAGAATGATATTTTACAAATGCAATCCGCTGACAGCTTTTTTTGATGACGTGACACGTTATTACGGTCGGATCATTATTCGATCCGTTTCCCCACAACCAGCTATAGTGCATATTGCGAGGCGGTTTGTTTGACACGTCCTGTCAAAGCAGAGATCGTGTCCCCTTATCACGGGATTCTCATCAATACGGGTATGGGTAGTCTCACCACGCCATTAATCGTGGCACTTGGGAAACAAGCGATTCCCAAAGGGCAAGTGGGGAGACGCACCACTCTCGGCACCTCTATAAAGGGACTGGATTTCCCCATTTTCACCCACGCCTTCTTCCTCCTTTGCCCACTCTTGCCCCCCTCGAGCTCCAGCGCCCAAGCTCAAATCTTCTCCGCACAGCTAAACATGTCCAGAGCAGGAGGCAAGTGGGTGGCTTCCACCGTCAAGGAGAAGCACATCGCAAATCTTCAGGCGGCCGGATACTTGGCCGCGGATATAGCGCACCGTCTACCAGATGCCGGGCAGGTCAGTCCGACCCCAGGACCCCACAAAAGGGTCGTATTCATCGCCCACTTCGTCCGTGGACTTGGATTTCCACTCCACCCCTTCGTCCGTGGGCTCATGTTCTACTACGGGCTAGATTTCCATGATCTAGCCCCGAACTTCGTCCTCAACATCTCGGCGTTCATCGTCGTATGCGAGGCCTTCCTCCGCATCCGGCCTCACTTTAGCCTATGACTGCAAACCTTCTGCGTGAAGCCGAATGTTGTAAGCGGTCAACAAGCAGAGAGCGGAGGGGCCATGGTGGGCAGGATGCCCAACGTCACATGGCTCGATGGCTCCTTTGCGGAGACCGTAAAAGGATGGCAGTCGGGGTGGTTCTACATCACTGAGCCGCGTGGTGCCAACTGGGCAGCGGCCCTCGAGTTCCGATCCGGAGCCTCCATGCGGGTCACCTCCTGGGAGAAGAAGGGCCATTCCTAGGGCGATTCCACGGAGCTGGCCGGAGTCCAGACATGCATCAAAAGCATGAAGGACAAGAACATCAAGCTTGTCAACGTGATCCAGGTCATGCTCGTTCGCCGGATCCTGCCCTGCCAGAGGCGGGCGGTAAATCTGTGGGAGTTCGTCCCAACCGAACACCGGACGCTCCAGAAGCTCTACGACATGACGCACCAAGGCGCATGGAAGGTGCTGCTCAAGGCCTCCGAGGCACCTCCTCCAACAACCGAGGACCGCGGGCTTCACGCCGCACGGGCTCCTAGGCCGGTGAGTTCTTGGACTGACTCCGGACCCAGTTCTCCCCAATATATTCATGGGAGTGCCTTAAGTAGTTGTGTATATTTGCTTCAGGACTATGTGGAGACAGCGGAGCAGGTCTACTGTCCGGCTCCACTGCCAGAAGGCCTAGTGGATGTTCTCCTGACGGAGATGCTGGTCCCGGCACCGTACAAGGTGCCGAAGAAGAAGGCCGAGAAGAAGGCCCCGGGGATCCAAAAGGGTCTCCGGCGTAAGGTTGTGCCAGAAGCCTCATCCGAAGACGACAAGGCAGACTCCTCCCACGAAAGGGAGGAGGAAGAAGAAGACGCCCCATCCGGAGAGGATGAGGGGCCCGGGGGAGCGGACAGGGGGGGCGGAAAAGGTCTCGGCGCAGGGCTGTCATTCCCCTGTCGTCCAATGACGACGAGTCGGATTCCTCCCGCGGAGGCGGGGGGAATTAGGAAGAGATCCTACCTCCCCCCACTGGGGGGGGGGGAGAAGAAGAGAAAAGCCGCCACAGGAGGGAAGGCTGGGGCGTCCAAGAAGGGGAAGGGGCCCCTTCCGGACTACTCCGCCGCGGCCGCTCTCAACGAGGAGGGGTGGCTGCCCAGGGGGAAACCCCTAGCGCGATCGTAAGTGTCTGAATTCTATCATGACTTCACTTCATAGTTTTTGTATTTATAATGCCGGACATATGTGCAGTCCGGCCAGGGATCACCCCGAGGTATCCTCCTCCGGGTCCCTGAGCAATTCGGAGATGAATTCGCTTCCGACGGCCACTACTCCTCAACCTGCGGACGACACGGAGGTGTTGTCCCAAAGGCTCCCAGAGCAGGGGGGTGACTCTGGAGATGCCCCGAGGCAGGGTCCCAGACTTCGGACACGCGGGGTTCAATATCACCGTGGATCGTGTCGACGAGAGCCACGGCCAGTCGGGTTCTCAGCCGCACACAATTCTGGAACCTTCGATGGTTCCGAACTCAGGAGCGTGACCCCTCGTTAGGGAGGGTGAGCCGTCTGTATCAAGGACTTCCGACGCGCCTGAGGCACCAGACTGTCTGCTGGAAGCGCTTCACGGCGCATCCATAGATGAAGAGCACCGTACTCTCATGAGTTCGGTGATTCCAAAGGTTTTGTCGGCCAAAAGCGGACTAATCGAAGCTTGCACCAGCCTCCTGACAGGCTTTGAGGTAAGTAATAAATATGTGCAAAATTACCACCCGATAGGTAGTAGCCCCTGATACTCTGTTTGGTGTTCGGAAGGAGAAGCCAAACGGAGGGTCAATGATAATCCGTAGGAGTTTAATGATAAGTAATGTTGTGAATAAGCAGGCTGTGCTGCTTGCTGCTGCTGCCTGTACTGCTGAGGTTGCTGAACTGAAACGGGACCTGGAGCAGGCGCAGGGAGAGCTAGACCTCATGAAGAGGCAGCTCGAACAGAACAAGGGTAAGTGATTCCCTCTCTTATGCATGTGAGGATACTAAGAATTGACGAGTCTAACGCCTAAGTGTCGTGACTGTGTAACAGGGTACACCATCGAAGTGGCGTCCCTGAAGAAGGCGCTATCCGAGGCCGAAGAAAAGGCGGCCTCGAAGTGTAAGGAGTGCGAAAAGAAAAGTGCTAGGGTAGGTGAGGTACAGCAAGAGCTCTAGGACCTTGGCAAGAAATGTGAGTCCGTGGAGCATGATCTAAAGGCGAAAGAGGCCGAGCTTGCGAAGGCCCTTGTGAATTTAAAGGACACCAAGGCCGAAGCCGAGAAAGCACAGCAGGAGATCCAGGAGGCCAAGAAGATAATAGCGGGTAAGAAGTTCTTTATGCAAAGCAAACATGTGGAGGAGGCGTTTCTTTTACTTACTCGAATTCGGAGCTCTCCAGGGGCATTCGCAGATCTGCCATGCAGCATATCAGACGCTGCGGAGTTCTACCTGCCCAGGAGGGGAACTCAACGGAGAAGTTGTTCTGGTCCCAGTATGCTGGGGCCGAACACCCGATGCCTCTGAGTGACCAACTGAAGCAGTTGGTCGAACTCCATAGGGCGGCTGAACTGGCTATGAAAGGTTTCATAGTCCGGATGTGGCCTAGTGAGCTCATGCCCCGTACCTACTTCGGCCTGATCAAGCAGATGGTGGATGCCTGCCCGCAGCTTGAAGTGATCAAGCGATCCATGTGCATCGAGGGTGCCCGCCGGGCCCTTGCCCGCGTCAAGGTGCATCGGGGCAAACTGGATGCGGAGAAGCTGGTCAAGGGCGGGCCACCGGAGGGCAAGGCGCATCGCCATCCCGAGCTGCACTATGATGGTGTTATGAAGGGTGCTTGTCTCGTTGCTGATGAATGTACCAAGGACACCATTTTTGAATGAATTCACATCTGTAATATTTGTATTTTATGGACGAAGTTACTTGCGCTATGTAGCACTTTTGTTATTTAAAATACTACCTTCTGTGTGGTTGTTTATAAAATTCTGAAAGTAGGCCAGTCGTCGGCTTCCTCCCCCACATAACTAGTACTGAGGTGTTCGTGGAAAACCCGGACACTCTTTATCCAAATGTTTGGTCCTTTAAGGAGGTGTCCGGCGCAGTGAACAAGGCAATTGGACTATGCGGCTTGATAACTTTCACTTAGCCATAGAAGTCTACAATTTTAAATTTCGGCGAAGCCCCTGGAATTCGGAAGACCGAATCGGGGCGCTATACACGCCTAGATCGGACAAAGCCGATATATCGCCTAAAGCAGAAAATCTTTAAGGATTTTAGGACCTCTCGAACAGCGACCAGCTCTCGCCACATCATGCCGGTCAGTTTTCGGCTTTCTCTACTGAGGTGCTCGTCCGGAAGAACCAGGACACAATCGCAGTAGTTCTCCCTATGCTACCTTAGCCGATATAACGGAACGTAAGGCACCAAAACAAGGGAGCCGGGCTATCCCAACTGTAGACCCAAGACATGATTCGGAGCTTATGCATATAATGCTATAAGTTCGGGGTGTCGCACTATTTAAAGTGTTCGGACTTTATTTGCCATACTTCGGTGCGCCATCAGAAGCCCCTGGCAAACTGGCCGTACCAAGGTGTACGGATGCAATACAAAATAAACATTTATAAGAGAAAAGTACTTGAATAAGGATAATAAGCTGACGCTTTATATAATCTCCCATTGACGAAAAACACGTTTAAGCGTATGTTCACAATGGATGCATTAAGCAGAGATAAAAATAGGACTATTTGACATGTCCTATCCAGGGGCAAGCTGTGAACAGATAGATGAAGCAGGTATAATGATCGTAAATAGATTCCACCTGGGTATTTCCTTCTGCGCACAACGTCTGTTGCCTCCTTGGATGTCTCTTCCATATGAGTCTGGCAATTTGGCTCTTCTGAGGATGCGGGACTAACGCGGTGTCCTGAAATGTAAGAGGGAAAGGGTATGAAGGTACTTGGAGGTTACCCGTACAATCGTCTGAGTCGTTGATACGCCTCCGCCTATGCCCATGCTATGTTGAGTGCGTAATTGTGTACGCGTGGCACGAATGCTGCTTTGAAGGGGCTTGAGCGGAGGCCGGACTGCTAATCACGCTCTTGGCATTCCTGATGATCCTGTTGCGGGGTACTCCGGACTCGCTTAACTATGCCCGAGGTTGTCACCAGATTGGTTTGTCGGAGTAGGCCGCATTGTACTTCTGCCGCGAGGGCTGCCGTATGCTCTTCTGTTCGAAGTGAGCGGTCCATATTTCCGTTGACAGTGATGACCCCACGCGGTCCTGGCATCTTGAGCTTGAGGCATGAATAATGTGGCACCGCATTGAATCTAGCAAATGCGGTTCGTCCGAGCAGTGCGTGGTAGCCACTGCGGAAAGGGACGATGTCGAAGATTAACTCTTCGCTCCGGAAGTTATCCGGGGATCCGAAGACCACTTCCAGTGTTATAGAGCCCGTACAGCGGGCCTCTACCCCAGTAATTACACCTTTAAAGGTAGTTTTGGTGGGCTTGATCCTTGAAGGGTCAATGCCCATCTTGCGCACTGTGTCCTGGTAAAGCAGGTTCAGGCTGCTGCCGCCGTCCATAAGGACTCGTGTGAGGTGGAATCCATCAATGATTGGGTCTAAGACCAATGTGGCTGAGCCGCCATGGCGGATACTGGTAGGATGATCTGTACGATCAAAGGTGATCGAACACGCTGACCATGGGTTGAATTTGGGGGCGACCGGCTCCATCGCATAGACGTCCCGTAGTGCTCGCTTCCGTTCCCGCTTGGGGATATGGGTGGCCTAGATCATGTTAACCATTTTCACCTGGGGGGGGGGGATTTCTTTTGTCCCCCTGTGTTCGGACGCCGGGGCTCTTCATCATCGTCGCTGTGCAGCCCCTTGTCCTTGTTTTCGGTGTTTATCTTACCGGCCTGTTTGAACACCCAGCAGTCTCTATTAGTGTGGTTGGCTGGCTTGTCCGGGGTGCCATGGATTTGGCACGAGCGCTCCAGTATGTGGTCCAGGCTGGACGGCCCCTGATTATTTCTTTTGAACGCCTTTTTCCGCTGACCAGACTTAGATCCGGTGAATCCGGCGTTGACCGCCGTGTCTTTAGTGCTGTCGCCGTTGCTCCGTCTCTGGTGCCTGTTACGCCATGGCTTGCCGTTAGCATCGCGGCTATCTGAAGCGCCGGAATGTGGCGTGGTGCCGCTGCGGGCCAACCAGCTATCCTCACCCGCGCAAAAGCGGGTCATTAGGGTTGTGAGAGCAGCCATAGACTTGGGCTTTTCTTGGCCGAGGTGTCGAGCGAGCCACTCGTCACGGATATTATGCTTGAAAGCCGCCAGGGCTTCGGCGTCCAGACAGTCGACTATTTGGTTCTTTTTAGTAAGGAACCGAGTCCAGAATTTCCGGGCTGACTCTCCGGGCTGTTGAGTAATGTGGCTCAGGTCATCGGTGTCTGGTGGTCGCACATATGTGCCCTGGAAGTTATCAAGGATTGCATCTTCCAGGTTTTCCCAACTTCCAATGGAATTTGCTGGCAAGCTGTTTAACCAGTGCTGGGCTGGTCCTTTGAGCTTAAGGGGAAGATACTTGATGGCGTGTAGATCATCTCCGCGGGCCATGTGAATGTGGAGAAGGAAATCTTCGATCCATACTGCGGGGTCTGTTGTGCCATCGTACGATTCGATGTTTACGGATTTGAACCCTTGTGGGAATTCATGATCCATTACTTCATCAGTGAAGCAGAGGGGGTGTGCGGCGCCTCTATGCCGGGCTATGTGGCTACGCAGGTCGGATTGGTTTGGGTTGCTGTGTTCGGCCCGGTCGGACTTGTTGATGGTGTATCCGGCACGACGGTCATCGTAGCGCGCTGGGGCGCGCCCCCGCGATCCATAAATCGATCTTGGTTGTCCTGCTTTATTTTCCAGAATATCTTGTAGGTCTTGCCTGTTACCCTGAGCCGTAGTGTATCGGCGTGGGGGTGCGGGCTGGTATCCGGGCTGATATCCCGTTTTATCCCGGCCACGGGGTGACCGGTCAGCCGTTTGGTGTTCGAGTCCGTATTCCTCGGCTGCCAGGACTTCAGTGCATCTGTTTGTGAGCAGGTCTTGATCAGCTTGGAGTTGCTGCTGCTTCTTCTTCAGGCTCCTCGCAGTGGCTATAAGCCTACGCTTGAAGCGCTCCTGCTCCACGGGATCCTCAGACACGCGAATTCGTCGTCGCCGAGGCTAATCTCGTCTTCAGAGGGGGGCATGTAGTTGTCCTCCTCCGGGTATACGTCCGTCGCCTGTTCTTCTGGGCTGACTTTGCTCATCTTCCTGTTCAGCCTGCTCGAAGGTGGGCTGGTCAGGGTCATATTCTTCTTCGGTGCCACCCGGATTATTTTCGTCTCCGGGGCCGGTATTGCTGTGGCGGGGCTTGGAGCGGCGCCTATGATGCCCATGCTTTGTTTTTCTTTCCGAGGGGTTATCCTGCGTTGCCTCGTCGCCATTTGTTTCTTTCGGAGTGTCCACCATATATATATCGTATGAGGCGGTGGCCGTCCACCGCCCTGTGAGCGGTGGCTCCTGTAATTCTCCTACATCGTCGTCCATACCGTCGATGTCTTCGGATTCGAAGTCAAGCACGTCGGATAGATCATCGATCGTGGCAATGAAGTGGGTGGTGGGTGGGCAACGAATTCCGTCGTTGTCCGCTTCCCACTCGAGCCGGACATAGTTCGGCCCGGAGTCTCCTGACAAGGAGAGAGACTTCAATAAGTCCAGCATGTCGCCAAAGGGCGAGTGCTGAAAGATGTTCGCCGCGGTGAACTCCATCACCGAAGCCCAACCAGGATCGGCAGGCTCGGGGGCGTGCGGACTGGAACCTACATCCGGATATGAATCCGGGGGTCCGGAGTCACAGGCTCCCTCGGAGGTGAGACCTGTGTTCGGCTCCATCGCCGACGAGGGTATGGCCTGCGGGGCGGGGTCCAGCCCTCCGTCCTTAGGCAACACGACCTGCCCCGGATTCAGATCCGAGGCTTCTGCCGGGGTGATATCCCGCGCAACGTCTGACAGCAGGTCCATGCCGTGCTCATCATGACTGTTCGGCGCTTTTGGCGCCGGCCCGAATCTGTCGAAGATCAAGTCCCCGCGAATATCCGCCGTGTAGTTCAAGTCCCGAACCTGACCTGATGGCCGGGGGCATAGCTATCGATCTGCTCCAGATGGCCAAGTGAATTGGCCCGCAGTGCGAAGCCGCCGAACACGAAGATCTCTCCGGGGAGGAAAGTCTCGCCCTGGACAGCGTTGTTGGTGATGATCGAAGGAGCCATCAAGCCTGAAAAGGACGACATAGAGGAACTCTCAATGAAAGCACCAATGTCGGTGTCAAAACCGGCGGATCTCGGGTAGGGGGTCCCGATCTGTGCGTCAAGGCTGATGGTAACAGGAAGCAAGGGACACAGATGTTTACCCAGGTTCGGGCCCTCTCGATGGAGGTAAAACCCTACTTCCTGCTTGATTAATATTGATGATATGGGTAGTACAAGAGTAGATCTACCACGAGATCGTAGTGGCTAAACCCTAAGAGCTAACCTATGATGGTAGGAATGTAATTGTGATCGGCCTTCTAAGGACCAACCTCTCCGGTTTATATAGACACCGGAGAGAGCTAGGGTTTACATGGAGTCGGTTACAAGGAAGGAAATATAATATCCGGATCGCCAAGCTTGCCTCCCACGCAAAGGAGAGTCCCATCCGGACACGGGCTGAAGTCTTGAGTCTTGTATCTTCACGCTTCAATAGTCCGGACGTAGTACATAGTCCGGCTGTCGGGATACCCGCTAATCCAGGACTCCCTCACTTAGCAACAAAAATCTTGCCTCCGAACATGTGGTAGAAGGTGTACCCAATTGTTTCCTTAGGGTAACCTATGAAGACACATTTCTCCGATTTGTGTTCGAGCTTATCGGGATGAAGCCTTTTGACATAAGCATCGCATCCCACAAACTTTAAGAAACGACAACTTAGGTTTGCTACCAAACCATAGTTCATACGGTGTCATCTCAACGGACTTTAACGGTGCCCTATTTAAATTGATTGCAGTTGTCTCTAATGCATAACCCCAAAACGGTAGTGGTAAATCAGTAAGAGACATCATAGATTGCACCATATCCGATAAAGTGCGGTTACAACGTTAGGACACACCATTACGATGTGGTGTTCTAGGTGGCGTGAGCTGTGAAACTATTCCACATTATTTTAAATGAAGGCCAAACTCGTAACTCAAATATTCTCCTCCACGATTAGACCGTAGAAACTTTATTTTCTTGTTATGATGATTCTCCACTTGACTCTGAAATTCTTTGAACTTTTCAAATGTTTCACACTTGTATTTCATTAAGTAGATATACCCATATCTGCTCAAATCATCTGTGAAGGTCAGAAAATAATGAGCATCAACACTCATTGGACCGCATACATCGGTATGTATTATTTCCAATAAGTCACTAGCTCGTTCCATTGTTCCGGAGAACGGACTTTTAATCATCTTGCCCATAAGGCACAGTTCACAGGTATCAAATGATTCATAAACAAGTGATTCCAAAAGTCCATCTTTATGGAGTTTCTTCATGCGCTTTACACCGATATGACCCAAACGGCAGTGCCACAAATAAGTTGCACTATCAATATCAATTTGCATCTTTTGGAAATATTATGAATATGTGTATCACTACGATCGAGATTCAATAAACCATTAACATTGGGTGTATGACCATAGAAGGTTTTATTCATGTAAACAGAATAACAATTATTCTCCGTCTTAAATGAATAATCGTATTGCAATAAACATGATCTAATCATATTCATGCTCAACATAGACACCAAATAACATTTGTTTAGGTTCAACACTAATCCCAAAAGTATAGGGAGTGTGCGATGATGATCATATCAATCTTGGAACCACTTCCAACACACATCGCCACCTCACCCTCCACTAGTCTCTATTTATTCTGCAACTCCTGTTTCGAGTTACTAATCTTAGCAACCGAATAGGTATCAAATACCCAGGGGCTAATACGAGCACTAGTAAGGTACACATCAATAACATGTATATCAAATATACCTTTGTTCACTTTGCCATCCTTCTCGTCCGCCAAATATTTGGGGTGGTTCCACTTCCAGTGACCATTTCCTTTGCAGTAGAAGCACTGAGTTTCAAGCTTAGATCTAGCTTTTGGGCTTCTTCGGGGAGTGACAACTTCCTTGCCATTCTTCTTGAAGTTCCCTTTCTTTCGCTTTGCCCTCTTCTCGAAAATAGTGGTCTTGTTTAATCATCAACATTTGATGCTTTTTCTTGATTTCTACCTTTGTTGATTTCAGCATCATGAAGAGCTCAGAATCTCTTTCATCATCCTTTACATATTATAGTCGATCACGAAGTTCCAGTAACTTGGTGATGGTGACTAGAGAACTCTGTCAATCACTATCTTATCTGGAAGATTAACTCCCACTTGATTCAAGCGATTGTAGTACCCAAACATTCTGAGCACATGCTCACTAGCTGAGCTATTCTCCTCCATCTTTTAGGTGAAATACTTGTCAGAGGTCTCACACCTCTCGACATGGGCATGAGTCTAAAATACCAATTTCAGTTCTTGGAACATCTCATATGCTCTATGGCGTTCAAATTGTTTTTGAAGTCCCGGTTCTAAGACGTAAAGCATGGTGCACTAAACTATCCAGTAGTCATCATATTAAGCTAGCCAAATGTTCATAACATCTACATCTGCTCCTGCAATAGGTCTGCCACCTAGCGGTGCATCAAGGACATAATTCTTCTGTGCAGCAATGAGGATAAACCTCAGATCATGGACCCAGTCCGCATCATTGCTACTATCATCTTTCAAATTAGCTTTCTCTAGGAACATATCAAAAAATATAGGGAAGCTACAACGTGAGCTATTGATCTACAATATAATTTGAAAATACTATCTGGACTAAGTTCTTGATAAACTAAAGTTCAATTAATCATATTACTTAAGAACTCCCACATAGATAGACATCCCTTGAGTCATCTAAATGACACGTGATCCAAATTAACTAAACCATGTCCGATCATCACGTGAGATGGAGTAGTCATCAATGGTGAACATCTCTATGTTGATCATATCCACTATATGATTCACGTTCGACCTTTTGGTCTCAAGTGTTCCGAGGCCATATCTGTATGTGCTAGGCTCATCAAGTTTAACCCGAGTATTTTGCATGTGTAAAACTGGTTACACCCGTTGTATTTGAACGTAGAGCTTGTCACACGCGATCATCACGTGGTGTATCATCACGAACAACTTTCGCAACAGTGCATACTCGGGGAGAACACTTATACCTTGAAATTTAGTAAGGGGTCATCTTATAATGCTACCGCCATACTAAGCAAAATAAGATGCATAAAAGATAAACATCACATGCAATCATATTATGTGACATGATATGGCCATCATCATCTTGTGCTTTTGATTTCCATCATCAAAGCAACGTCATGATCTCCATCGTCACCGGCTTGACACCTTGATCTCCATCGTAGTGTCGTGGTCGTCTCGCCAACCATTGCTTCTACGACTATCGCTACCGCTTAGTGATAAAGTAGAGCAATTACATAGCGTTTGTATTTCATACAATAAAGCAACAACCATATGACTCATGTCAGTTGCCGATAACTTCTACAAAACATGATTATCTCATAAAATAATGTTTATATCACATCATGTCTTGACCATATCACGTCACAACATGCCCTGCAAAAACAAGTTAAGCGCCCTCTACTTTGTTTGTTGCAAGTTTTACCTGGCTGCTACGGGCTTCTAGCATGAACCGTACAAAA
Source organism: Triticum timopheevii (assembly GCA_963921465.1). Taxonomy (NCBI): domain Eukaryota; kingdom Viridiplantae; phylum Streptophyta; class Magnoliopsida; order Poales; family Poaceae; genus Triticum; species Triticum timopheevii. The sequence continues at coordinate 357,638,532 of OY997264.1, forward strand.
ACCTACAACACAGAAACCACAACGGTGATTTATCAAGTTTGCAGTTTTAACCTTCACAAGGACCGTCCGCGGTCAAATTCGATTCAACTAAAATTGGAAAAACAGACACCCGCCAGCCACCTTTATGCAAAACTAGTTGCATATCTGTCGGTGGAACCGGTCTCATGAACGCGGTCATGTAAGGTTGGTTCGGGCCGCTTCATCCCACAATACCGCCAAATCAAAATAACACATTGGCGGTAAGCAGTATGATGATCACTTCCCACGACTCTTTGTGTTCTACTCGTGCATATCATCTGCGCATAGACCTGGCTCGGATGCCACTATAGGGAAACATAGCATGCAATTTCAAAAAATTCCTACACTCACGCAAGATCTATCTAGGAGATGCATAGCAATGAGAGGGGAGAGTGTGTCCATGTACCCTCGTAGACCGAAAGCCGAAGCATTAACTTAACGCGGTTGATGTAGTCGAACATCTTGTCGAATCAACCGATCAAGTACTAAATGTACGACACCTCCGAGTTTTGCACACGTTCAGCTCGATGATGCCCTCGATCTCTTGATCCAGCAGAGTGTCGGTGGAGTCGATGAGTTCCATCAGCACGTTGGCGTGATGACGGTGTTGGTGATGTGATCCGCGCAGGGCTTCGACTAAGCACTACGATGATACTATCGAAGGAGTATACGGTGGAGGGACACCGCACACGGCTAAGACAGTGTTGTGCCTTTGGGGTGCCCCCTGCCCCCGTATATAAAGGAGGGAGGAGGAGGCCGGCCACCAGGGGCACGCGCCATGGGGGTGGAGTCCTACTAGGACTCCACTCCTAGTAGGATTTGGCCCCCCTTTTTTCCTTCTTTCCGGAGTAGCAAAGGGGGAAAGGAGAGGGAGTAGGAGAGGGAAATAGGGGTGCCGCCCCCTCCCCTAGTCCAATTCTGACTCCCATCGGGGAGGGGCCACCCCTTGTGGGCCGTCCCATCTCTTTCCCGTGGCCCATTTTGGCCCATTACTTCCCCGAGGGGTTCCGGTAACCTCCCGGTACTCCGAAACTTCCCGAAACCATTAAGGTGTCTGAATGTAACCTTCCAATATATCAATCTTCATCTCTCGACCATTTCGAGACTCCTTGTCTTGTCCTTGATCTCATCCAGGACTCCAAACAACCTTCGGTCACCAAAACACATAACTCATATAATACCAATCGTCATCGAACGTTAAGCGTGCGGACCCTGCGAGTTCGAGAACTATGTAGACATGACCGAGACACCTCTCCAGTCAATAACCAATAGCGGAACCTAGATGCTCATATTGGTTCCCACATATTCTACGAAGATCTTTATCGGTCGAACTGCAATGTCAACATATGTTATTCCCTCTGTCATCGGTATGCCCGAGATTAGATCGTCGCTATCTCCATACCTAGTTCAATCTTGTTACCGGGAAGTCTCTTTACTCATTCCGTAGTGCATCATCCCGTAATTAACTCATTAGTCACATTCCTTGCAAGGCTTCATATGATGTGCATTACTGAGAGGGCCCAAAGATACCTCTCTGATACTCAGAGTGACAAATACTAATCTCGATCTATGCTAACCCAACAAACACCTTCGTAGATACCTGTAGAGCATCTTTATAATCACCCTGTTATGTTGTGACGTTTGATAGCACATAAGGCATTCCTCCGGTGTCCGGGAGTTGCATAATCTCATAGTCGGAGGAATATATATTTGACATGAAGAAAGATATAGCAATAAAACTGAACAGTCGTTATGCTAGGCTAACGGATGGGTCTTGTTCATCACATCATTCTCCTAATGATGTGATCTCGTTCATCAAATGACAACACATGTCCATGGCTAGGAAACTTGACCATCTTTGATCAATGAGCTAGTCACGTAGAGGCATACTATGTCTATGTATTCACACTTGTATCAAGTTTCCGGTTAATACAATTCTATCATGAATAATAAACATTTATCATGATATAAGGAAATAAAAGCTTTTATTATGGCCTCTAGGGCATATTTCCTTCAGGAGTCTCATAAGCACACCCATGATTTGGGTTCTTTCTCCACTTCAAGTTCTCAGAAGCGCCGAATTTGGATTTCGAACTCCGGTATTCCATCCGGATATTCACCAAGGCCATCTTATGTGAAGCCTCCCCCAGTTAAGCATTACGATCCACCCAGACCTATTGGTAGACCACTTGCCAATGCGGGTCCACGTCCAACTTCAGGGACTTGCTTCATATGCAGAAAGCCAGGACTATGCACATGACTGCTCTCAGTCCAGTTATGCTCCGCCCTAGCCCGAGAAATCTGTTGGCCGTGTTAAGCCATCAAGAAAGATGATCGGTGCCAAGCCATCTCGCACTGAACGTGGACGTGTGCATCATGTCTCAGCTAAATATGCTCATGATGATCCGGATGTTGTTCTTGGTACACTCCTTATCAATTGTCATCCAGCATCGGTTCTATTCGATTCCGGAGCATCTCATTCTTTCATTTCTGAAGGCTATGCTCGTTTGCACGACATGTCATTTTGGGATATACCAACTCCGCTTGAAATCCAAACTCCAGGGTCTAGATGGAAAACTACCAGAATAAGCCATGGTAATGAAATCCTTGTTGACAGACTTGTATTCCATGCATCAATTGTAGCCCTCAAGTCTTCAGATATTAACATCATCTTGGGTATGGACTGGATGACAGCTCATCATGCCAAGATAGATCTTATCCCAGGAACTGCTCCAATCTCTAGGAGACCTTACAAGATGGCACCCTTAGAACTAGCTGAGCTTAAGAAACAACTTGATGAGTCCTTGCAAAAGGATTTCATCCATCCTTGTTCTTCTCCTTGGGCTTGCCCCATCCTCTTCGTCAGGAAGAAGGATGGTACGAATCAGATGGTTGTAGATTATCATCCCGTTAATTTGGTCGCGATAAGAACAAATATCTGCTCCCCAGGATCAACGACCTGTATGATCAGCTATTGGATCCTCAGTCTTCTCGAAGATGGATTTGAGATTAGGCTACCACCAAATCAAGATCAGAAACGGGGACATCCCCAAGATGACCTTTGTCACTCGTTATGTCTAGTACAAGTACACTGTCATGTCCTTTGGTCTAACCAATGCTCCGGCTACATTCTCCTGCTTAATGAACTCGATCTTCATGGAGTACTTAGATAAGTTCGTCATTGTTTACCTTGATGATATCCTTAGTTACTTGAAGAACGAGGAAGAGCATGCCGAACATATTAGATTTGTGCTAGAAAAACTCAGAGAGCACCGCCTTTATGCCAAGTTTTCCAAGTGTGAGTTTTGGTTTGCCAGGAGTGACCTACCTAGGCCACGTGATCCCTAGTAAGGGAATTGTTGTCAATCCCGAGAGAGTTCAGGCTATTCTTGATTGGACTCCACCTGAAACAGTTAAACAAGTTAGGAGTTTCCTTGGTCTAGCCAGTTATTGTCGCTGCTTTGTTGAGAACTTTTCTAAAGTGGCCAAACCTCTCACAGAACTTTTCAAGAAAGATAAAAAGTTTGAGTGGTTCCCGCTGTGTGAGTACAGTTTTCAAGAACTGAAAAGACGCTTGAATTCTGCTCCCATACTAGTGCCATCGGATTTCACTAAGGACTTTGTTATCTATTGTGATGCCTCACGACAGGGACTAGGTTGCATTCTTATGCAGGATCGTCATGTGATTGCCTATGCATCTCAACAGTCGCATCCACATGAGGAGAATTATCCTACACATGATCTAGAGCTTGCAGCCGTAGTCTATGCACTTAAGACCTGGTGACATTACCTTCTTGGTAAATGTTGCGATATCTACATCGATCACCAGAGTCTCAAGTATATCTTCACCCAACCAGATTTGAACCTTAGGCAAAGACGTTGGTTGGAGATGATCTAAGATTACGACTTAGGGATTACCTACACCCCAGGCGAAGCCAAGTCATGGCTGACGCACTAAGTCGTAAGTCCTATTGCAACAATCTGATGTTGCAACAGGGCCAACCACTTCTCCATGAGGAATTCTGTAAGCTTAACCTTCACATTGCTCCTCGCAGATTTCTTTCCACCCTGGTGGCGAAACCTACACTTTAGGATCAGATAATTACTGAACAGAAGTTTGATAGGGGTGTTATCCGCATAAAGAGAAACATTAAGAAGGGAGTTGGTGGATGTTTCTCTATGGATGATTGATGTGTTGTTTTCTTTGAGAATCGCTTGGTGGTTCCCAAGAATCAACATCTGTGACAATTAATACTTAAGGAGGCTTGTGAATCTCCTCTCACGATTCATCCCGATAGTACTAAGATGTATCAGGACCTACGCCAGAGGTTCTGATGGCTAGGATGAAGAGAGAAATTTCTCAATTCATTGCTAACTATGACGTTTTTTGTCGCGTTAAGGCAGAGCATCATAGCCCTACTGGCACCCTTTAGCCTTTAGCTATTCCTGAGTGGGAATGGGATAAAATTGGTATGGACCTCATCACCGGCTTTCCCAGGACCAAGAGAGGGAAAAATGCTATCTTCGACTTTCAGAAGTGGCTCACTTCCTACCTATTCGAGAGAATATCACTTCTAGTCAGCTCGCTGACTTATATATTTCTCAAATAGTATCACTTCATGGTGTTCCACTAGAGATCAATTCAGACCGTGGAAGTCTTTTCACTTCTCCTTTATGGGAGAGTTTCCAAACCGCCATGGGAACCCATCTTTCCTTCAATGAAGTGGTCAGGTGGAACGGGTCAACCAAATTCTCGAAGACATGATTAGAGCTTGCGTTATCTCATTCGGTATGGATTGGGAGAAATGTCTTCCTTTCGCCGAGTTTGCTTATAACAACAACTATCAATTCAGTCTCAAGAAATCTCCTTTCAAGATTCTGTATGGACGAAGATGTCGAAAACCTTTGAACTGGTCAGAAACCAGGGAAAGACAAATATTTGGACCGGATATGATCCAGGAGGCAGAAGAGCAAGTTCGCATCATTTGTGAGAATTTGAAAATAGCCCAGTCTCGGCAAAATAGCCAGTATGACCGTCGTCATAAGGAAATGACTTATGAAGTTGGCGACAAGGCTTACCTTTGGGTTACTCCTCTAAAGGGCACCCATCGTTTCGGTATCAAGGGCAAGTTGACTCCTCGTTACATTGGTCCTTTTCGCATTCTCGCTAAACGAGGAGAGGTTGCCTACCAGTTGGAACTACCCCCACATCTTTCCAGAGTGCAAGATGTCTTCCACGTCTCTCAACTCAGGCGTTGCTTCTCGGATCCCATCCGCGGAGTGGACCACGAAACGCTTGATCTCCAAGATAACCTTACATACTGTGATAGCCTGGCTTATTAGGGATGATAGACTACTCATATCAATAAGGAATTCCTTCTTTTCTGGGAGCCCATTCGGAAAGAACTCCAAAGTTAAGCATGCTCAGCTTGGAGTAATTTTAGGGTGGGTGACCGACTGGGAAGTTGCTCCCGGGTGCGCATGAGTGAGGACAAAGTGCGCAGAAAAGACTAGTATTGATCTGTGGGGCCAGCCTAGATCCCGCCAGGAGTAACGGCCACCGGCGGGTGTGTCCGGAGTGTTACAAGTTGGTATCAGAGCCAACCCTCGCGGTTACACGGATGTTTGTGGACAGGTGCGCGGTCATGTTGTTCATGATGTTTGTGACTCGTCATGGGACACGGCATGACACATGTATCGGACTGGATGCACAGACGTATGTGCCAAGAGGGAACGTTCCTGTGGCCCGACGAGGACGTCGGTTCCTCTGAGTGGGGGTGTATGTGATAGCCTGGCTTATTAGGGATGATAGACTACTCATATCAATAAGGAATTCCTTCTTTTCTGGGAGCCCATTCGGAAAGATCTCCAAAGTTAAGCGTGCTCAGCTTGGAGTAATTTCAGGATGGGTGACCGATCGGGAAGTTGCTCCCGGGTGCGCATGAGTGAGGACAAAGTGCGCAGAAAAGGCTAGTATTGATCTGTGGGGCCAGCCTAGATCCCGCCAGGAGTAAGGGCCACCGGCAGGTGTGTCCGGGGTGTTACACATACCGAGAGTACCCCGTCCGCATTCTTGATCAAGCAGAGTGTGTCACTCGATGTCAGAACATCAAGTTTCTCAAGGTTTAGTGGTCTCATCATTCTGAGAGAGAAGCTACTTGGGAGCGAGAAGATCGTCTTCGAATGGAGTACCCCACTTTCTTTCCGCAGACTCCTGAATCTCGGGACGAGATTCTTTTGAGTGGGGGAGAGTTGTCACACCCCTAGTTTTGGTATGCTCTAGACTAACTAGTCACGTGTGCATCATGTCTAAATGTCAAATCAATTTGAATTGGGGACATGTGAAAGCCTCAAAAATCATTTCTGGGAATGACCAAGATAAAAATGGCTCCAAATAGGTCCAAGAAAATGTTCAGGTTTCTCTCTGAAAATATTGGTCACAGGTAAAATTCAAACCAATATTTCTAGGAGCTCATAAATATTTATTTTGGGCATTTGGAACTAATGCAATAATTATTTGCATTGGATTTATATTTGTTATATATTCAAATATGCTCCAATAATTCTGGAAACTTGTGAGCGGCTTTGGATTAATCCCTTTAGTCCGTGCAAAAAGTTTCAGAGTTTTATTAAATGTTTTAGTGCCTAAACTTAAATCAAAACAAATGTCAGAAAAGAAAAAACAGAAAACAATAAGAAAAAGGGAACCTTACCTATGCAGCCGGCACTGTGCAGCCCCGTGGCCCAACATGCCAGCCCAGCCGACTGGCAGTGCCAATCATCGTCTCCACTGCGCCAGGAGCACGCGCTCGCCGCACGCAGCCACACGCCCGGCCACCTCCTGCCTCCCTGCTTCCTCCCGCGGCTCTCTAAAGGCACCATGCACCCCCAGGCCCCTCTCACTCTCTCCCATCCTCATCCTCGCCTCTGCCGCTCTCTCTCTCACTGGACCGAATGCGCCCATCACTGCTGCTCGCTATTGCCGCGCCCACCGCCACGGCCTCACCTTCCCGACGTGTCCAACAGCATCGCCACACCTCCTTCGTCCTCTCCGTCGAGCCACGCATCGTGGGAGGGCATGGAGCGTCTCCACCACCGTCATCTTCATCATCGGCCACCCGAGATCGCCATTGCCGTTCTGCCTGCGTCTGACCTTCCCCGAGCTCGCTGACGCCGCCGCTAGATCCATTGTGAGATCCTGCTCCGAACCCCTCTTCTCCCCCTCATATTGGCACGCTCTAGCTCTATTCCCCGCCATGGCCGTAGATTCTCGCCGCCGTTCATGTCGTCGCCGTGGCCAAGGCCACCATAGCTCGCAACCGCGCATGTTCCCACGTTTAGCAGCCTCCCAGAAGGCCAACACCGCCACCCGCGGCTCATGCCGTGCACTGCAGCACCGCGCGTGCACCTGGCCGTGCTTCGGCCACCGCCTCTAGATCATTTCCGGCGAGCTCCGGCGCCCCCGCAGCCCCCCGCTTGCTCCCCTGGATGCGGACGAGCATGGGCTACGCCTCGGTGCTCTCAGCCACCGCCCCCGTTGCCCGTAACACAGACACCGCCATGTTTCGTGGTCGCCGGCAACGGCCTCACCGGCCTGACAGGTGGGTCCTGTCGGCCAGGTGGTTAGCTTAGGGCTAATCACCGATTATCTAACCCCCTGAGACACTGACAGTGGGCCCCGGCGCCCTAATCTTTTGATTAGATTAGAATTAACCCTCTGTTAACCCTGTATCATTGACGTGTGGACTCCACATGTCAGGTTTGACCCAGTCAGCGTTGTTCACTTGCTGATGCAAGCATGACCCAGTGCTAACGCAATTAATATTTTTCCGGATTTTAATTAAATTAGGAAATTCCAGAAAATGTTAAACTTCAAATATTCATATAAATTCAACCATAGCTCAGATTGAAATAATTTATATATGAAAAATTATTAGAAAAATTCAATCTATGCATCTGTACCAATTTCATGCATGACAAACTAACTTATACCTACTGTATAGGTGAAAACACATAAAGGGCATTTAAAATGCTTAAGTTTGGAGTTGCATTTGAATCCTTGATTCGAATAAGCTCCATTGAACTTGTTGCTAGTTGCATTAGCTGAAACAACATCACATCTTCATGCCATGATCATGCATCATATTGTTGCATATGCTTGTGTATTGATTGTCGGCACCGTCCTTCTCGATAGATCCTGCTCCAGAAAGTGCTCAAGAGTACCTGTCTAAGGAGTAGTGCCCCCTGTTTATCTACCAGGAAAGAAAACCCCCTTGTTCATTCCAATACAATCCTACTCTCTTGCTCCTGCTCTCTGTTATTGCATTAGGACAACAATGATTCAACTGCTACTTTATGTTGCGGTAGTTGAACCCATTCCTCTGCATAACCTGCCATTGCCGCAGTAAATAGTTGAAACCCACTAGCATGTGTAGGAGTTGAATGAGCCATGTTGTGTTCCTACCATGCCATGCCTGCTATTGCTTAGAGTTGTGTTAGGTATAATTCATTGGGAATGAATTGGAGTGTTATGCCATGTTCTGATGTTGAGAGCTAAGTGTGTGAAGATGATTTGGTAAAGGTAGCGGTGAGAGGCCATGTTGGAGTACATGGTGGGTTTCCTCACTGGAACCGTCCTTAAGAACTGAGTTCTGTGTATGTTTACCAATGACTAGATACTACCACACATTAATGCTTAAGTGCCCCTCTTGACTTATTAACCAACTTGGTCTCTATCCAGGAGTCGCAACTAGTTTCTGGTGTTTGTAGGTAGTGTTATTTTTCTACCAAGTGGCACCCGGTAGGGTGGGCTTGGGACAGACTAGGCACAAGTGGCCCGATGTACCGAGTGGCACCCGGATGGTGGGCTCGGGAACCCTGCACACATCATTTGGGGCCATGATGGAAACCTCGGCCGGACTCCCTTGCGGATAGAACCCGAATAGGCGATAAACCTAGACTAGGGTCATGTGTGGTTAGTCAGGTCGTAGCCGACACCCCCGCCAGGCTTCCGCTTGAAGGTTGCCGAGATACATGGCGTGTACAAGGCGGTAAGTGGTGAGAGCGTGTGTGAAGAAGTACACCCCTGCAGGGTTAACATGATCTATTCGAATAGCCGGGGTCCGTGGATATGGACTTCTTGGATGCTTACGTGGTACATAGACAACTTGAAGTGGATACTCTAAAATGCTCAAGACAAGTGTGAGTGCTATGGATGGCCTTCTCGTACAGAGATGGGAAAGAATCCATAGTGGTGTATTGTGTGGTGATTAGTGGACTCATGTGCACTATCTCACCTCATAGAAGTTACTCGTAGTCATTGAACATGATAGCCACTGAGTCAAAGTTGGCTTGCTACAACTAAACCCCACGTTGCCTTCTTGATACTAATGCATGTATGATAGGATCTGAAGTAAGTCTTGTTGAGTACCTTTATACTCACATTGCTTAATTTATGTTTTTATAGAGGAGACTTCGGTCTTACTAGTTTTTCCTCGTGGACTTTGACAAGTAGCTTGATACCTTAGTTACGATCTTGTACGGGTGGTGTAGATAGTTAGGCTCCTCAGCCTTTTTTTCATTTATAGTTGTCTGTACTCAAACATGTTAAGCTTCCGCTTGTTGCTTGTATGCTCTATATGTTGGGTCATGTGACCCCTGTTTGTAATAAATGCTATGATGACTTTTCTGATCCTTATCTATATGAGCTGTTGAGTTATGTTGTGATTCCATGTTGTACAACACATACTTGCACGTTATGTGTACGTGTAACGTGTATTGCTATGTGTGGGATCCGACAACCTAGTTGTTTATTCTTGGGAGACTCTCTTATGGGGAAATGTCTCCTAGTGCTTCCACTGAGCCATGGTAGCTTGCTACTGCTCCGGAACACTTAGGCTAGCCGGCATGTGTCCTTCTTCGTTCCTCTGTCTGTCCCTTCAGGGAAATGTCACGCATTGTTCCTTTAAGTCCTTGTAGCTTGCTATAATTTGGGTTCATACGTTGATGATCGACAAGTTCATTGCTGGGTCATGTATGCCTGTTCTTGTAAGTTTGTGCCACCTTGGGTTTATGACTAGTCGTGTCGGCCTTGGTTCTCTGTCCTATGGATGCTAGCGACACAATCATATACGTGAGCCAAAAGGCGCAAATGGTCCCGTGCCAGGTAAGGTGGCACCCATGCGAATACCGTGCGTGAGGCCACAAAGTGATATGATGTGTTAAATGCTAGATCAGTTGGACTTAGGATTGGGGTCCCGACACGAGACAAGGGGAGCCAAATAATATTTGCAAGTATTAGCAGTTGAGTTGTCAATTCAACCACACTTGAAAGACTTAATATCTACAACAAGGTGATCAGTAGCAAAGTAGTATGATAGTAGCGGTAATAGTGGCAATAGTAACAGTAGTGATTTTGTAGTGATCGTAACAGTAGCAACGAGAAAGTCACTTAGCAAAGATCAATATGTGAAAAGCATGTAGGCATTGGATAACTGATGGATAATTGTGTTGGATAATATTCATCATGTAGCAGTCATAACCTAGGGCGACACAGAACTAGCTCCAATTCATCAATGTAATGTAGGCATGTATTCCGTATATAGTCATATATGCTTATGGAAAGAACTTGCATGACATCTTTTGTCCTACCCTTTCGTGGCAGCGGGGTCCATAAGGAAACTAAGGGATATTAAGGCCTCCTTTTAATAGAAAACCGGAACAAAGCATTAGCATTTAATGAATACATGAACTCCTCAAACTACGTAATCACCGAAAAGAATCCCAATTATTGTCACCTTGGGGTATGCGGATCATAACTCGTAATAGGTGTGTATAACTTGCAAGATAGGACCAAGAACACAAATATATTCATGAAAACATAATAGGTTCAGATCTGAAATCATGGCACTCGGGCCCTACTAAAGGGCATTAAGCATAGCAAAGTCATAGCAACATGAATCTGAGAACATAGTGGATACTACGGATCAAGCCCTAACAAAAATAACTCGATTACATTATAAATCTCATCCAACCCATCACCGGCTAGCAATCCTACAAAGGAATTATGCACTCCTGGCAGTGAGCATCATGAAATTGGCGGTGAAGGAAGGTTGATGATGACTATGGCGACGGATTCCACCCCTCAAAGCCCTGAACGGACTCCAGATCAGCCCTCCCAATGAAGAACAGGAGGTCGTGGCGGCTCCGTATCGTAAAACATGATGAATCCTTCTCTTTGATTTTATTCTTGGCGAATATATATATATATATATGGAGTTGGAGTTAGGGTTGCCGGAGGTCCAGGGGGCCCACAAGCTCATCAGGCACGCCTTGGGGGGGAGGGGGTTGGGCGTGCTCCCTGAGCCTGTGGCTCCTGGGTGGCCCCCCTCTGGTATCTTTTTTCGCTAGCATTTTCTATATATTCTAAAAATATTCTTCATAAATTTTCAGGTCAATCCGAGAACTTTGATTTCTGCACAAAAACAACACCATGGCAATTCTACTGAAAACAACGTCAGTTCGGGTTAGTTCCATTCAAATCATGCAAATTAGAGTCCAAAACAAGAGCAAAATAGTATGTGAAAGTAGATATGATAGAGATGTATCAACTTCCCCAAGCTTAACTCATTGCTTGTCCTCAAGCAATTCAGTTGACAAACTGAAAGTGACAAAGAAAAACTTTTACAAACTTTGTTTGATCTTGTGGTTGCAAATATGTCTAACCAATGTTCAGGTTTTCGGCAAAGATTATGAACTAACCATATTCACAATAACACTTAGGTCTCACATTTACTCATATCAATGGCATGATCCACTAGCCAACAATAATAAGATATCTCAGATGACAACACTTTTTCCAAAACAATCATGATATAATATGACATAATGGTATCTCGCTAGCCCTTTCTGAGACCGCAAAACATAAATACAGAGCACCCCTGAAGTTCAAGCACTGACTGAACATTATAATTCATGGCAAAAGAGATCCGGTCACACTCATACTCAATATCAACTAAAAACAAAGCATATAAATGAAAATATTGCTCTCCAGCTGGTGCTTTAATAAGAAGGTGATGACTCAACAACAAAAGTAAATAGATAGGCCCTTCATAGAGGGAAGGAGGTATTTGCAGAGGTGCCAGAGTTAGAAGCTTATACAAGAGAGATGAATATAATTTGAGAGGTATGCTTTCATTTTCAACGCAGCAATCGAGTGTTCGCAATATCTTGGTGAACGAAGCATGAAAATCAAAAAAAATCCTATGAACACCCAAGATCTAATCTAGGAGATGTATAGCAAAGATAGGGGAGTGGTGTCTACATACCCTTGTAGACCGAAAGCGTTAACGATCTAGAGATCATGGTTGGTGTAGTCATACTTGCGTCGCAATCCAATCTGATCCAAGTAACGCATGTGCAGCACCTCTGAGTTTAGAACACGTACGGGTTGACAGCGTCCTCTCCTTCTTGATCCATCAAGTGAGGGAGAGGAGGTAGATGAGATCTAAACCAACATGCCGGAGGGGGGTGGTGGCAGCGGAACTCCAGCAGGGCTTCGGCAAGCGCGTACCGGTGAAATGTGGGAGGAGTTGGGAGAAGTAACAAGCAAGGGTCGAAGAGGGCTACCCCCAACGCCATGCTACTTCTTGAGCTTGCGTTAGTTTTTCTCTTGAAGAGGAAAGAGTGATGCAGCACAATAGAGATAAGTATTTCCCTCAGTTAAGAACCAAGTTATCAATCCAGCAGGAGAAACGCGCAAGTCCCCAATAGATGCACCTAGACAAACGATCAAACACTTGCACCCAACGTGATAGAGGGGTTCTCAATCCCTTGACGGTCATTTGCAAAGGTGAGATCTGATAGAGATAGATAAAACTAAATAAAAGATAACTAAATATTTTTGGGTTTTTTGGTTTATAGATCTGAAAATGAAAAATTCCAAAATAGTAGATTGGAAACAAATATGATGGAAAATAGACCCGGGGGCCATAGATTTCACTAGTGGCTTCTCTCTTGAAAGCAAATCATACGGCGGGTGAACTAATTACTCTCGAGCAATTGATAGAAAAGCACAAGTTATGACGATATCCAATGCAATTATTATGCATATAGGCATCACGTCCGTGTCAAGTAGACCGGCTCCTGCCTGCATCTACTACTATTACTCCACACATCGACCGCTATCTAGCATGCATCTAGAGTAGTAAGTTCATAAAGAATGGAGTAATGCCTTAAGTAAGATTACATGACATAGAGGAATTAACTCAAGCAATATGATGAAAACCCCATCTTTTCATCCTTGATGGCAACAATTCAATACATGTGTCGCTACCCCTACTTTGTCACTGGGTGAAATCATGCAAGATTGAATCGAAAGCTAAGCACATCTCCCATTGCAAGAAAAACTAATCTAGTTGGCCAAACCAAACCGATAATTTGAAGAGAAATACAAAGATATCAAATCATGCATATAAGAATTCAGAGAAGATTCAAATAATATCATAGATAAGGTGATCATAAATCAACAATTCATCAGATCTCGACAAACACACCGCAAAAGAAGATTTCATCGGATAGATCTCCAAGAACATCGAGGAGAACATGGTATTGAGAATCAAAGAGAGAGAATAAACCATCTAGCTACAAGTTATGGACCCGTAGGTCTGAGGTAAACTACTCATGTTCCATTGAAAGGGCAATAGGGTTGATGTAGATGCCCTCCGTGATTGAATCCCCCTCCGGCAGGATGCCGGAAAAGGCCCCAAGATGGGATCTCAAGGGAACAGAAGGTTGCGGTGGCGGAAAAATATTTTTTTGGCTCTCTCTGAGGGTTTTGGAATACATGTGAATATATAGGACGAAGAGGTAGGTCAGGGGACTCCCGAGGAGGGCACAAGGCAGCGGGCGCGCCCTCCATCCTTGCCGCCTCCTCGTGGATCTTTTGGCTTGGACTCTAAGTCCTTTGGGTGTCTTCTAGTACAAGAAAAATCATCGTAAAATTTTATTCTGTTTGGAGTCCGTTTGATATTCCTTTTCTGCGAAACTCAAAAACAAGGGAAAAACAGAAATTGGCACTCGGCTCTAGGTTAATAAGTTAGTCCCAAAATAATATAAAATAGCATACTAATGCATATAAAACATCCAAAACAGATAATATAATAGCATGGAACAATAAAAAATTATAGATACGTTGGAGATGTATCAAGCATCCGCAAGCTTAATTCCTGCTTGTCCTTGAGTAATTAAATGATAAAAACAGAATTTTTGATGCGGAATGCTACCTAACATATTTATCCATGTAATTTTGTTCATTGTGGCATGAATGTTCAGATCCATAAGATTCAAAACAAAAGTTTAATATTGACATAAAAACAATAATACTTCAAGCATACTAAAAAGCAATCATGTCTTCTCAAAATAACATGGCCAAGAATTGTTTCATACTTTAGTATTCTCTGACTTTTTCAACTTTCACGCTATACATGAGCGCGAGCCATGGATATAGTACTATAGGTGGAATAGAATATGGTGGTTGTGGAGAAGACAAAAGAAGGAGATAGTCTCACATCAACTAGGTGTGTCAACGGGCTATGGAGATGCCATCAATAAATATCAATGTGAGTGAGTAGGGATTTCCATGCAACGGATGCACTAGAGCTATAAGTTTATGAAAGCTCAAAAAGAAACTAAGTGGGTGTGCATCCAACTCGCTTGCTCACAAAGACCTAGGGAAATTTGAGGAAGCCCATCATTGGAATATACAAGCCAAGTTCTATAATGAAAAACTCCCACTAGTATATGAAAGTGACAACATAGGAGACTCTCTATCATGAAGGTAGTAACATTGCCCCTTCTCTCTTTTCTCTCATCTTTTTTATTTTTGGTGGGCCTCTTTGGCCTCTTTTTTTATTTGGGCTTATTTGGCCTCTTTTATTTTTCATAAAGTCCGGAGACTCATCCCAACTTGTGAGGGAATCATAGCTTCCATCATCCTTTCCTCACATGGGACTATGCTCTAATAATGATGATCATCACACTTTCATTTACTTACAACTCAAGAATTACAACTTGAAACTTAGAACAAAATGAAACGGTGGAAGTTGCATGGCAATATATCTTGGAATGGTTGTGGAAATGCAAAAATAGGTAGGTATGGTGGCTGTTTTGAGGAAGGCTATATGGTGGGTTTAATGCACCGGCGAGAATTGTGCGGTACTAGAGAGAATAGCAAAGGTGGAAGGGTGAGAGTGCGTATAATCCATGGACACAAAATTAGTCATAAATAACTCACATACTTATTGAAAAGTCTATTAGTTATTGAAACAAAGTACTTCACACATGCTCCTAGGGGAAGGGTTGGTAGGAGTTAACCATCGCGTGATCCCGACCTCCACATAAAGGAAGATAATCAATAAATAAATCATACTCTGACTTCATCACATAACGGTTCGCCATACGTGCGTGCTACGGGAATCACCAACTTCGACACAAGTATTTATACTAATCCACAATTAGTCACTAGCATGACTCTAATATCACCATCTTTATATCTCAAAAGAATCATAAGGAATCAAACTTCTCATCGTATTCAATGCACTTTATATGAAAGTTTTTATTATATCCCTCTTGGATGCCCATCATATTAGGACTAAATTCATAACCAAAGCAAATTACCATGCTGCTTAGAGAGACTTTAAAAATAATATAAGTGAAGCATGAGAGTTCTACAATTTCTATAAAATAAAGCCACTGCCATGCTCTAAAAAGATATAAGTGAAGCACTAGAGCAAAATTGCCTAGCTCAAAAGATATAAGTGAAGCACATAGAGTATTCTAATAAATCACGATTTATGCATGTCCCTATGAAAAGGTGTGTACATAAAGGATGATTGTGGCAAACTAAAAGCAAAGACTCATATCATACAAGATGCTCCAAGCCAATCACATATCATGTGGTGAATAAAAATATAGCCTCAAGTAAATTTACCGATAGACGAAGTTGAAAGAGGGGATGCCTTCCGGGGCACCCCAAGCTTAGGATATTGGTTGTACTTGAATATTACCTTGGGGTGCCTTGGGCACTCCCAAGATTAGGCTCTTGCCACTCCTTATTCCATAGTCCATCAAATCTTTACCCAATACTTCAAAACTTCACAATAGAAAACTCAACAGAAAATCTTATGAGATCCGTTAGTATAAGAAAATAATTCACCACTTTTGGTACTATTGTGAACTCATTCTTTATTTATATTTGTGTAATATGTACTGTATTCCAACTTATCCATGGTTCATACCCCCCCAATACTACCCATAGATTCCTCAAAATAAGCAAACAACACATAGAAAACAGAATCTGTCAAAAACAGAACAGTCTGTATCAATCTGTAAACTTCGTATACTTCTTTAACTCCAAAAATCCTAAAAAATTAGGACAACCTGTGCAATTGTATATAAATCTTTTGTAAAAAATTCATATCAAAATCACGCCTCTATTAATTATGAAAATAATATTACTGGGCGCAAAAGTTTCTGTTTTTCAGCAAGATCAAATCAACTATCACCGTAAGCCATCCCAAAGGTCTTACTTGGCACAAACACTAATTAAAACATAAAAACACATCTAACCAGAGGCAAGATGAAAATTTATTAAAAAAACAGAAATAAAAAGCAAGAACAAAAATAAAATTGGGTCGCCTCCCAACAAGCGCTTTTCTTTAAAGCCTTTTAGTTAGGCATTGAGATTTCCATGATGCTCACATGAAAGACAAGAATTGAAAGAGAGCATCATATAGCATGTGAAAAACAAGTGTAAATCTAACATACTTCCTATGCATAGCCATTTTATAAGAAAACAAATTGTCAAGGCAAGTAAAATTAGCATATGCAAGGAAGAAGAAAGAACCAATAGCAATTTCAACATAAAGAGGGTAATATACTAACATGAAAATTTCTACCACAATATTTTACTCTCTCATAATAATTGCATGTGGGATCATATTCAAATTCAACAATATATCTATCACATAACATATTCTCTACATGATCCTCATGCATGCAAAGTTGGCACTCTTCCAATTTAGTGGGATTAACATAAAATAAAGTCATTACTTCTTCAAACCCACTTTTATCAAAAATTTCATAAGATTGATCATACTCCAAAGTAGTGGGACAATTATTTCCTAGAGTTGACACTCTTCCAAACCCACTTTCAATATTATCGCAAACATATTCATCATGAGGCTTATATAATTTTTCAAG
Source organism: Triticum timopheevii (assembly GCA_963921465.1). Lineage (NCBI taxonomy): Eukaryota > Viridiplantae > Streptophyta > Magnoliopsida > Poales > Poaceae > Triticum > Triticum timopheevii. The sequence continues at coordinate 357,655,809 of OY997264.1, forward strand.
ATCATTGGAAGAATCACCCAATCATGATCATTGCAATAGGTAGTAGATATATCAAAATTAGCATCCCTAAGCTTATGGTCTTGCATATTATTAGCACAATTGACATTAATTGAATTTGTAATAACATCATTGCAATCATGCTCTTCATTTAGGGAGCTATCGTGAATCACTTCATAAATTTCTTCTTTTAACACTTCATCACAATTTCCAGATTCACGAATTTCAAGCAAAACTTCACAAAGATAGTCTAGTGCACACAGCTCACTAGAAATTGGTTCATCATAATTGACCTCTTAAAAATATTAGGAAGTGGATGAGGATCCATAAACTTTTTGTTTCCAAATTTCAATAAATACACAATTATGCCATGCAAGCAAGCAAACAAACCAAGTAAGACATAAAGGGCAAATGAAAAGAAGGCAAATAAAAAGGCAATTTTTTTGTATTTTTCCAAAAATTGTTTAGAAGTGCAAGAGAGGAAAATGAAAGGCAAAAGATAAACAATGTAATGCAAGAGATGAGAGTTTATGGTGGTTACTTGGTAGGCTTGACGTAGATCTCCCCGGCAACGGCGCCAGAAATTCTTCCTGCTACTTGAACTTGCATTGGTTTTTCCCTTGAAGAGGGATGCAGCATAGTAGAGATAAGTTGTAACGCCCCGGATTCGATGCGCCAGGTGTCTTCCAGTTATTCGCCGGCGTTGCCATGTCATTTGCTTGCGTGTTGCGTTTTATCATGTCATCATGTGCACCTCATTTTGCATACGTGTTCGTCTCATGCATCCGAGCATTTTCCCCGTTGTCCGTTTTGCAATCCGACACTCCTATGTCCTCCGGCGTCCCCTTTTGCCTCTTTTCATGTGCGGGTGTTAAATGTTCTCGGAATGGGTTGAAACTTGGCGTGCGGTCTTATTATAGTGTAGACAGGCCGCCTGCCAAATTTCGTTGCATTCGAAGTTCATTTGACTGTCCAACTGTTATAGTTATAACCGCGATATAGTCGGTATATTCGTCGGACGTTTTCGGTCTCTGAAAACTGCCGCCGGGCTGCTTTTCTCTTCTCTCCTCTCAGCCCCCGTGCAGCCCACCTAGCTCATCCTAAAAACCCCTCTGCTCCGGACCGTCAGATCACGATCCGATGCCCGAAAACAACCCCCCTAGACCCCAAACCCTAGCACCTACCCTATATATACACCCTTCCTTCCCAAAAATGGGCTACCCTAGTCTTCCCCTACCCCTAGACCCCTTCTCCTTGGAGCAGCCACCGCCAGCCTCGTTTTCAGCACCGTCCCGCTCCCTCCTTGCCACCTGGCGCCGCCACCAGCGCCATGCATCCAACCCCCGTGCGCCACCTCACCCCAGCAGCCTCCCGCAACCAACCAGGAGCGGCCACTTGGCGTCTCCACGTCGCCCCCGCCGCCCCAGCGTCGCCGCGCCCCGCTAGGCCCGTGGAAGGCCCGCTGCAGACCGATCTGGGCCCGACTCCCGCTCTCTCCGCCCCGCCGCCCGAACCCGAGCGGATCCCGCGCGGCTCCCCGCCGCCCGCGCCCAGTGCCTCTGCCGTCGGTCGCCGGATCCCTCGCCGCCTCCTCGTCGCTGGTACGCGTCCGCGCCCGTCGGATCCCGCGCCGCTTCCTCGACCCCGCTGCCTTGGAGCTTGCCTTCGCCACCGCCCCGTCTCCGGTCACCGTCCGTACCCCCCTGGAGGCCGTCGCCCCTCGCCGACGCTTCCCCGCGGCCGGATCCGCCGCCTCCCGCCCGGAGCCGCCCGCTCCCTTCCTCGCCGACGTCGTCCCGTCTTCGCCGTCGCCTTGCCGCCGTCCTCACCTACCGCCGTCGCCGACATGACCTAGCTCGGGAGCGAGCAGAGGAGCCGCTCGCTCCCGTGTGTAGTTGACCTTGGCCCCGTGGGCCCCGTCCGGCCCGTCTTCGCCAAGCTGGCCCAGCTCCCCCTCGGCCCGCCTCCTCCCCGACCTGGGCTCGGCCCATGGTGAGCAGCCCCGCTATGCCCCGCCCAGTGCACGTTATAGCTATCCAGCGCTCACATGTTTTTTTTTCAAAAATCTGCTAAGTCCCGAAATTATTGACATTATCATGCCATGTTCATCGCATCGTATCTCAGTATCCGTAGCTCAGTTTCATGCGTGTAATATGTCAAATTGTTCGTCTCGACGAGTCCTTCAATTCGTTACATTGCATCATTTTCATTTGAGTTCATCTTGATGTCGAAAATGCTGTTGGAAGAGTGCATGTTGATGTTAATCTGCTGAAACTGTTATAACATGCTCATTTGTCCTTTTTGCCATGTTTGATGTGTGCATCCTATGAGGTTGAGCTCTACATGTGTTTTGATCTATGCTATGTCATCTTTCCAGAGGTGCAAACCATGTATTTTTGTGAGTTGTGTGCTGAGTGCATCGAGCTTGTTAAGGAGGGTACTTGCTGTTACTGTTTTGCTAGGCTGAATCTGTTATATTTTGTTGCTATGTAAACCTGCTGCCACAAGTCATTTCGTGCATTATTCGGGAGATGTTCACTAAGGATGTTTTGTTATACATGTCTTGCTATATCCATTCATGCCCTTGGTTGCAATTATAGCCTGCTCGAAATGTTGTTATCTTGCTCTAAAGTTGCTAAATGATGTTGCTGTCAGCCTGTTAACATTAAGTTATATGTTTCCATGATTGTTTGCTAGTGATCCATGCATCCTATGAACTTGCTCCTGCCATGCTTAGCTTCATAAACATTTATTCTTACTGTTGGTTGCCTTGCCATGCCATGTATTGCTCTGTGCTGAGTGGTTCAAGCTCACCAACATGCCTACTTATTGTTATTCCTGCCATGTATGAATTTGTAATATAACTTGCCATGTTTACATGGGTGCCATCATATCTTCTGATTCTTTTTGGCTCGTGGTCAGTAAGGGACTCTTGTTCTATGCATTTAGTAGTATCATGCCATGTCTTTGTTTGCCATGATAAGTTCCTGTAACATGTTGTTTGATAGCTCTAAACATTGCAACCTGATGTTATTTCTGCTAAAGTCTGAAACTGTTATTATTTGCAATTTTCCCATGTCCTTTTGAGCATGTTCTAGTCTTTTCTGGAGATAGATCAGTGTTCATGTTTTGTTATGATTTACCTGTACTTCATGCCCATGCCTTTCGTTATTATGTTGAGATGTTGTAGCATGTTGTTTTGATGCTTGCAATATGCCTAGTTGCTGTTTTGGACAGATTGTTGCTATAACTTGTATAGTGTATGTGTTGCTCCGTTTTGAGTGTGCTCTATATGAAACTTGCTTCTTTTTGCATGTAGTTCCATATTATCATGTTGCATCCTTGTTTTGCTGTGTTTGCTTGATGTTTGTATGCATTTTGCATCAATGCCATGTTTGACTTGTTTTGCTCATATCTTCTAGGCCGTAGCTCCGAATCTAATGAACTTTATATGTAACTTGACTAGAATTTCGTGTAGATCCTCTTGGTGCTCTTTAACTTGCTGTTTAACAACTTGAACATAAGGTTTATTCAGATCTGGACCAATTTCGAAATATGCATATGAGGACTTACCGGAATTGTTATATGTTGTTCCCGGCCTCATTAAAACTTGCCTTGATGTGTTGGTCTTGTATGCATCATCTCTTGCCATGAGTAGCTTCATGTAGCCTTGTCATGCATCATGCTTGTTTGTGCATCATGTCTTGTCTATGTGTGGTGTGTTTACTATGTTGTGTGCTTCTTCTCGATAGTTCCCGTTTCATTGCGATCGTGAGGATTCGTGCGTCTACGTGTGGTTCGTCTTCGTGGCTTCATCTTCTTCATGGACTCATTCTTCTTCCTAGCGGGATTTCAGGCAAGATGATCGCTACCCTGGATCTCACTACTATCATTGCTATGCTAGTTGCTTCGTTCTATCGCTATGCTGCGTTACCTATCTTTTGCTCATCAAGCCTCCCAAATTGCCATGAACCTCTAACCTTTGACACCATTCCTAGCAAACCGTTGCTTGGCTATGTTACCGCCTTTGCTCAGCCCCTCTTATAGCGTTGCTAGCTGCAGGTGAAGTTGAAGATTGCTCCATGGTGGGCAGGGTTATGTTGGGATATCACAATATCTCTTATAATATTAATGCATCTATATATTTGGTAAAGGGTGGAAGGCTCGGCCTTATGCCTGGTGTTTTGTTCCATTCTTGCCGCCCTAGTTTCCGTCATACCGGTGTTATGTTCCCGGATTTTGCGTTCCTAACGCGGTCGGGTGATTTATGGGACCCCCCCTGACAGTTCGCTTTGAATAAAACTCCTCCAGCAAGGCCCAATCTTGGTTTTACCATTTGCCTCACCACCACCTACCTTTCCCTTGGGAGTAATTAACCCAAGGGTCATCTTTATTATAGCCCCCCCCCCCGGGCCAGTGCTTGTCTAAGTGTTGGTCCGAACTGAGCAGCCTGCGGGGCCACCTCGGGGAAACTCGAAGTCTGGTTTTACTCGTAGCTTGACTTATCCGGTGTTGCCCTGAGAACGAGATATGTGCAGCTCCTATCAGGATGTCGGTGCATCGGGCGGCTTTGCTGGTCTTGTTTTACCATTGTCCAAATGTCTTGTAAACCGGGATTCCGAGACTGATCGGGTCTTCCTGGGAGAAGATATATCCTTCATTGATCGCGAGAGCTTATCATGGGCTAAGTTGGGACACCCCTGCAGGGTATAAACTTTCGAGAGCCGTGCCCGTGGTTATGTGGCAGATGGGAATTTGTTAATGTCCGGCTGTAGATAATTTGACACCTGATCCGAATTAAAACGCATCAACCGCGTGTGTAGCCGTGATGGTCTCTTCTCGGCGGAGTCCGGGAAGTGAACACGGTTTCTGGGTTATGTTTGACGTAAGTAGGTGTTCAGGATCACCTCTTGATCATTGCTAGCTTCACGACCGTTCCTTTTCTTCTCTTCTCGCTCTTATTTGCGTTGGTTAGCCACCATATTTGCTTAGCCGCTGCTGCAACCTCACCACTTTACCCCTTCCTTTCCCATTAAGCTTTGCTAGTCTTGATACCCATGGTAATGGGATTGCTGAGTCCTCGTGGCTCACAGATTACTACAACAACAGTTGCAGGTACAGGTTTATCCGATGATCATGACGCGAGAGCGATGTTTGCCTGTTTGGAGTTCTTCTTCTGGTTCTTCTTCGATCAGGGGATAGGTTCTAGGTCGGCAGCCTGGGCTAGCAGGGTGGATGTCGTTTGAGTTTCTGTTTGTGTTTCATCCGTAGTCGGATGGTGCTCTCATGTAAGATGATGTTGTATTCTTGTGGCATGGTATGCCTCATGTATGTATCCCCATCTATTTATGTAATGTTGATGTAATGATATCCACCTTGCAAAAGCATCTTCAAGATGCGCTTCTATCCTTGGTGGGATCTTTGAGTTCCTTTAGGATAGGGTCGCATCTTGGGCGTGACAAGTTGGTATCAGAGCCTCGACCAACCTTAGGAGCCCCCCTTGATTGATCGTGTAGTTTGGCCGTTGTTGAGTCTAGAAGAAAACTGTTTTCGGAGTCTAGTTATATCGGAGAGTAGGAATTCTTTTTACTCCTCTGCCCCTTCGTCGCTCTGGTGAGGATTCTTGACGTAGGTGTTTTGAATTACTCCTCTTCCCTTTCAAATTTTTCTTTAGGTTCACGCGATTAGTTTTCATTCATTGTCCATCCTCTTTTATCCAGTGCATCTCTCGTCAAGTTGACTCAAACCTCTTTGTCTTTCGCGAGATCAATCCTCAGCTCCTTTCGATCGATGTTATTTCCTTGTCCGAAGTTGTCCTTGTTTTTCCCACCCGCCCACCTCTTTTCTTCTCGGACCCGGAGTCCGTAATCAAGTATCCTTCCTACTCGTGTGAAGTCTTTGTTTTCTTTCCTCAATGATTTTAACCGGTGTTTTCTCTTCAAGATATTCGTCGGTTCCCCTTCCAAGTTTCCTTTGTTTTCCCGCCCTCCCACCCTCTTCTTCCCGGAGCCTAAGCCTCTTTCGACCATCAATTTCATTTGTACAGAGCCTTTTCAGTCTTCCCTCAATCTTTTCAACCGGTGAATTCTCTTTTGTTTGGCATTCTTCATGTCTTTTCTTCTCCGGTGGACTCAATTCAAGTTTTTCGGGTTGATCATATTCTTTTCCTAGGATCAAGTGTTTTCCTTGTTCGTTCGCCTCTCGACAGTTTATCCTTCCGGAGTGTGCAAGACATCTCAGGAGATTCGTCCGTGTTCCAATTAATTCGAGGGTGTTACCTCATTCAAATATTTCAATTGTTCCGGTACATCATCTACCAGTTCAACAATCCTTTCCAACGGTGTTTTCTTCAGTGGGCCCTAACCCACAGGTCTTTTCCTAGGATCTTACCTGACTCTTCTAATTCTCCTGGAGTTATTCTCAAATTCCTTCGAAGTGTGATGTAAAAATGGATTCCATCAGTCACATGCCTTCTCCAAGATCATTTTCAAATTATTTTCATTATTGCCTCAACCTTTTCGCTTTTCATTCTCCCGGAATATCTCAGTAATTTTGGTGGTGGTTCTCGTCGTCATTTGAAGACCGAAGAAGAGTTTTCCCTCTAAATCTTGCCCGTTCTCCCGGAGATTCGCGGTGCTAGCTCGATGTTATCCTATCAAATTGTTTCAAGTCATGCAAATTCTTTTCACCCATCCGGAGCATGTCAGGAGTTGTTTTCCATTTCTTTTCACCGGAGGCCATCATTCCAGCTATCGTTCTATATTTTTCCCGGTGCTTCGTTCAAGTGTTCTTTAATCAGCTCATGATCTCTTTGTTCTTTTGCATCTAAATCCCTTCTAACTTATGGGTTCTTCTAATTCTTCCCGGTGATGCATTCTCTTTCATCAGTCATTTTCGAATTCTTACTGCGGTTCGTTCAAGATTCTTTTTCCTTGTTTATCATATTAATCCATTCGTTCTTTTCAATTCTACCGTTGGTTCATGAAGACCTTCACAAGTTTGCGATATGTCACTTCTCAATCCTTTTCAAGAAGAATAAGTTGCATGCCAAATCCGGGTTGTCATCAATTTAATTTGATGAAGGATAAGCATACAATAAATCTTATTCTTATTTCATCTAAGTGATTAATCCTTTTCTTCGGAGTTTGTTCTTCATGAATAAATTCTAGTTTCAAGTGTTTTCATCTTTTCTTTTCCGGAGTTCATATTTCCATGACCATTTCATCGGAACCTCCATCTAAATCATCGCAAGGCTCATCTTATTCTTTCATCCTTCATTTCTATCTCATCATCCTTTTGTCACCGGTGTTCTTCATGGTGGTTCTTCATGATTTATTTCATCCTTCAAGAGTTCATCAAATATCATTCCATCCTCTCAAGTTCATGTTCTATTCTTTCCATGTTCAGCCGGAGTGTTGCCTAAATTCTTTCAGTCTTATTCGTTTCTTTTCTCATTCTAACCACTCCGGTTAGAACGAGTCGTTTCATAGTCTATCCGATTCCGTGAGCTTTCGATTCTTGTCATTCTCGTCGTTCCTCTCTTCTTCTTGAGTGCTCTCGATTCTTTGCTTCTTCTCTTGAGTTCTTGGTTCACCTCACCCTTTTTCCCTTCCGTCTCGGTCCTAAGATCTCGGGACGAGATCTCTTGTTAGTGGAGGAGTGTTGTAACGCCCTGGATTCGATGCGCCAGGTGACTTCCAGTTATTCGCCACCGTTGCCATGTCATTTGCTTGCGTGTTGCGTTTTATCATGTCATCATGTGCACCTCATTTTGCATACGTGTTTGTCTCATGCATCCGAGCATTTTCCCCGTTGTCCGTTTTGCAATCCGACACTCCTATGTCCTCCGGCGTCCCCTTTTGCCTCTTTTCATGTGCGGGTGTTGAATGTTCTCGGAATGGGTTGAAACTTGGCGTGCGGTCTTATTATAGTGTAGACAGGCCGCCTGCCAAATTTCGTTGCATTCGGAGTTCGTTTGACTGTCCAACTGTTATAGTTATAACCGCGATATAGTCGGTATATTCGTCGGACGTTTTCGGTCTCTGAAAACTGCCGCCGGGCTGCTTTTCTCTTCTCTCCTCTCAGCCCCCGTGCAGCCCACCTAGCTCATCCTAAAAACCCCTCCGCTCCGGACCGTCAGATCATGATCCGATGCCCGAAAACAACCCCCCTAGACCCCAAACCCTAGCACCTACCCTATATATACACCCTTCCTTCCCAAAAATGGGCTACCTAGTCTTCCCCTACCCCTAGACCCCTTCTCCTTGGATCAGCCGCCGCCAGCCTCGTTTTTAGCACCGTCCCGCTCCCTCCTTACCACCTGGCGCCGCCGCCAGCGCCATGCATCCAACCCCCGTGCGCCACCTCACCCCAGCAGCCTCCCGCAACCAACCAGGAGCGGCCACTTGGCGTCTCCACGTCGCCCCCGCCGCCCCAGCGTCGCCGCGGCCCGCCAAGCCCGCGGGAGGCCCACCGCAGACCGATCTGGGCCCGGCTCCCGCTCTCTCCGCCCCGCCGTCCGATCCCGAGCGGACCGCCCGCGCCCATCGCCTCTGTCGTCGATCGCCGGATCCCTCGCCGCCTCCTCGTCGCCGGTACGCGTCCGCGCCCATCGGATCCTGCGCCGCTGCCTAGACCCCGTAGCCTTGGAGCTCGCCTTCGCCACCGCCCCGTCTCCGGTCACCGTCCGTACCCCCTGGAGGTCGTCGCCCCTCGCCGACGCTTCCCCGCGACCGGATCCGCCGCCTCCCGCCCGGAGCCGCCCGCTCTCTTCCTCACCGACGTTGTCCCGTCTTCGCCGTCGCCTCGCCGCCGTCGTCACCTACCATCGTCGCCGACATGACCTAGCTCGGGAGCGAGCAGAGGAGCCGCTCGCTCCCGTGTGTAGTTGACCTTGGCCTCGTGGGCCCCGTCCGGCCCGTCTTCCCCAAGCTGGCCCAGCTCCCCCTCGGCCCGCCTCCTCCCCGACCTGGGCTTGGCCCATGGTGAGCAGCCCCGCTATGCCCCACCCAGTGCACGTTATAGCTATCCAGTGCTCACATGTTTTTTTTCAAAAATCTGCGAAGTCCCGAAATTATTGACATTATCATGCCATGTTCATCGCATCGTATCTCTGCATCCGTAGCTCCGTTTCATGCGTGTAATATGTCAAATTGTTCGTCTCGACGAGTACTTCATTTCATTACATTGCATCATTTTCATTTGAGTTCATCTTGATGTCCGAAATGCTGTTGGAAGAGTGCACGTTGTTGTTAATCTGCTGAAACTGTTATAACATGCTCATTTGTCATTTTTGCCATGTTTGATGTGTGCATCCTATGAGGTTGAGGTCTACATGTGTTTTGATCTATGCTATGTCATCTTTCCAGAGGTGCAAACCATGTATTTTTGTGAGTTGTGTGCTGAGTGCATCGAGCTTGTTAAGGAGGGTACTTGCTGTTACTGTTTTGCTAGGCTGAATCTGTTATATTTTGTTGCTATGTAAACCTGCTGCCACAAGTCATTTCGTGCATTATTCGGGAGATGTTCAATAAGGATGTTTTGTTATACATGTCTTGCTCTATCCATTCATGCCCTTGGTTGCAATTATAGCCTGCTGGAACATGTTGTTATCTTGCTCTAAAGTTGCTAAATGATGTTGTTGTCAGCCTGTTAACATTAAGTTCTATGTTTCCATGATTGTTTGCTAGTGATCCTTGCATCCTATGAACTTGCTCTTGCCATGCTTAGCTTCATAAACATGTATTCTTACTGTTGGTTGCCTTGCCATGCCATGTATTGCTCTGTGGTTAGTGGTTCAAGCTCACCAACATGCCTACTTATTGTTGTTCCTGCCATGTATGAATTTGTAATATAACTTGCCATGTTTACATGGGTGCCATCATATCTTCTGATTCTTTTTGGCTCATGGTCTGTAAGGGACTCTTGTTCTATGCATTTAGTAGTATCATGCCATGTCTTTGTTTGCCATGATAAGTTCCTATAACATGTTGTTTGATAGCTCTAAACATTGCAACCTGATGTTATTTCTGCTAAAGTCTGAAACTGTTATTATTTGCAATCTTCCCATGTCCTTTTGAGCATGTTCTTGTCTTTTATGGAGATAGCTCAGTGTTCATCTTTTGTTATGCTTTACCTGTACTTCATGCCCATGCCTTTTGTTATTATGTTGAGATGCTGTAGCGTGTTGTTTTGATGCTTGCAATATGCCTAGTTGCTGTTTTGGACAGATTGTTGCTATAACTTGTAGAGTGTATGTGTTGCACCGTTGCTCCGTTTTGAGTGTGCTCTATATGAAATTTGCTTGTTTTTGCATGTAGTTCCATATTATCATGTTGCATCCTTGTTTTGGTGTGTTTGCTTGATGTTTGTATGCATTTTGCATCAATGTCATGTTTGACTTGTTTTGCTCATATCTTCTAGGCCGTAGCTCCGAATCTAATGAACTTTATATGTAACTTGACTAGAATTTCGTGTAGATCCTCTTGGTGCTCTTTAACTTGCTGTTTAACAACTTGAACATAAGGTTTGTTCAGATCTGGACCAATTTCGAAATATGCATATGAGGACTTACCGGAATTGTTATATGTTGTTCCCGGCCTCATTAAAACTTGCCTTGATGTGTTGGTCTTCTATGCATCATCTCTTGCCATGAGTAGCTTCTTGTAGCCTTGTCATGCATCATGCTTATTTGTGCATCATGTCTTGTCTATGTGTGGTGTGCTTACTATGTTGTGTGCTTCTTCTCGATAGTTCCCGTTTCGTTGCGATCGTGAGGATTCGTGCGTCTACGTGTGGTTCGTCTTCGTGGCTTCATCTTCTTCATGGACTCATTCTTCTTCCTAGCAGGATTTCAGGCAAGATGACCGCTACCCTGGATCTCACTACTATCATTGCTATGCTAGTTGCTTCGTTCTATCGCTATGCTGCGTTACCTATCTTTTGCTCATCAAGCCTCCCAAATTGCCATGAACCTCTAACCTTTGATACCATTCCTAGCAAACCGTTGCTTGGCTATGTTACCGCTTTTGCTCAGCCCCTCTTAAAGCGTTGCTAGCTATAGGTGAAGTTGAAGATTGCTCCATGGTGGACAGGGTTATGTTGGGATATCACAATATCTCTTATAATATTAATGCATCTATATATTTGGTAAAGGGTGGAAGGCTCGGCCTTATGCCTGCTGTTTTGTTCCACTCTTGCCGCCCTAGTTTCCGTCATACCGGTGTTATGTTCCCGGATTTTGCGTTCCTAACGCGGTCGGGTGATTTATGGGACCCCCCTGACAGTTTGCTTTGAATAAAACTCCTCCAGCAAGGCCCAACCTTGGTTTTACCATTTGCCTCACCACCACCTACCTTTCCCTTGGGAGTAATTAACCCAAGGGTCATCTTTATTATAGCCCCCCCCCCCCCCGGGCCAGTGCTTGTCTAAGTGTTGGTCCGAACTGAGCAGCCTGCGAGGCCACCTCGGGGAAACTCGAAGTCTGGTTTTACTCGTAGCTTGACTTATCCGGTGTTGCCCTGAGAACGAGATATGTGCAGCTCCTATCGGGATGTCGGCGCATCGGGCGGCTTTGCTGATCTTGTTTTACCATTGTCAAAATGTCTTGTAAACCGGGATTCCGAGACTGATCGGGTCTTCCTGGGAGAAGGTATATCCTTCATTGATCGCGAGAGCTTATCATGGGCTAAGTTGGGACACCCCTGCAGGGTATAAACTTTCGAGAGCCGTGCCCGCGGTTATGTGGAAGATGGGAATTTGTTAATGTTCGATTGTAGATAACTTGACACCTGATCCGAATTAAAACGCATCAACCGCGTGTGTAGCCGTGATGGTCTCTTCTCGGCGGAGTCCGGGAAGTGAACACGGTTTCTGGGTTATGTTTGACGTAAGTAGGTGTTCAGGATCACCTCTTGATCATTGCTAGCTTCACGACCGTTCCTTTTCTTCTCTTCTCGCTCTTATTTGCGTTGGTTAGCCACCATACTTGCTTAGCCACTGCTGCAACCTCACCACTTTACCCCCTTCCTTTCCCATTAAGCTTTGCTAGTCTTGATACCCATGGTAATGGGATTGCTGAGTCCTCGTGGCTCACAGATTACTACAACAACAGTTGCAGGTGCAGGTTTATCCGATGATCATGATGCGAGAGCGATGTTTGCCTGTTTGGAGTTCTTCTTATAGTTCTTCTTCGATCAGGGGATAGGTTCCAGGTCGGCAGCCTGGGCTAGCAGGGTGGATGTCGTTTGAGTTTCTGTTTGTGTTTCATCCGTAGTCGGATGGTGCTCTCATGTAAGATGATGTTTTATTCTTGTGGCATGGTATGCCTCATGTATGTATCCCCATCTATTTATGTAATGTTGATGTAATGATATCCACCTTGCAAAAGCGTCTAAAAGATGCGCTTCTATCCTTGGTGGGATCTTCGAGTTCCTTTAGGATAGGGTCTCATCTTGGGCGTGACATAAGTATTTCCCCCAGTTAAGAACCAAGGTATCAATCCAGTAGGAGAAACGCGCAAGTCCCCAATAGATGCACCTACACAAACAATCAAACACTTGCACCCAACGCGATAAAGGGGTTGTCAATCCCTTCACGGTCACTTGCAAAGGTGAGATCTGATAGAGATAGATAAAACTAAAGAAAAGATAACTAAATATTTTTGGGTTTTTTGGTTTATAGATTTGAAAATAAAAGATTCGACCGAGCAAATACTCATAAAGCAAACGGCCGGGTCGCCCGAACCGTTTTCTCCCGGACATTTTCCGTGTGGGTGGCCTCCAGCGTTTGCTCTTCCTAGCCGGACAGCTGCGCTGCGGTCTGTAGTTGAGACGAAGAGTGAGCCTTTGGTACCGTGCACGCTACTAAGCCGTCCGTGGGAATGAACGTCTCGGGCCAAGTGGCCAGCCTCCGGGCCAACACTGGCTGGCGCTGGGGCGAACAGTAGTGCAATTATAATAAGGTGGTACCCGAGTGTCCCTCGGGGTTACCGATGTTTGCGCGGTGCAAAATTATGCGGGTGAAGAGCTCACATTAGTTTTCATGTAGACGAGGCAGAGGTTGCCAAAGATAGCCGGCGCGGCTCGGCGCTCGAGGAGCACGCTGGCACACCCGCTGGGTGTAGCCTTCGAGCCTCTGGGTGCTCGAAGTGGGTCCCAGCCGGTCGGACCCTATCGGCATCCTGGATATGGGGGTATCCAGCCCTGCCTGCCTGCGGCCCACCACATGGCTCCCTCGATGGCCCAGTACGGCCCAGCTTCAGCATCAACAACTCAAGACCCTCGCGAGGGGTCAAGTCCCGCGAGGCGGACGACGCCAAGACCCCCGTGGGGATCGGCCTCCCAAACCTGGCTCCCGAGGGGCGGAGAGTTCCATATAAGGTTCACCTCACGAGGCTCAGCTGACGTGAGCCATGACGACCAAGGCCAGGCGAGTGCCAGGCGGGCGCAGAGTGCAGGTTTCCTCTTTGGTGCAAAGGAGGCAAGCCACATGCATGGAGAACTGAGGAATCAGCCAAAGGTTTCCATTCTGGTGCAACAAGATGAAGACCGCTAGGACGGCAGGACGAAGGTCATCGACGAGCCCACCGCAGCGTCACGACCAGAGGCTTTTCGCAGGGGAAGACTACTTTTGTCAGGATAAGCTGTACTACTTGTCCCCTTTCAAATACGGCCGTTGTGGGATCCCTTCCCGCCAACATTTGGGAAGAGGACCAAGGCCACTATAAATAGGACTAGCCACCACCATACAGGAGAACAGGTCGAACTAGCTCACACCACACCAGCTCCTGCGAGCTCAAGAACACCTCACCTCCTAGGGCCAGTTCATCCACTTTACTAGTTCATCCTCAGCCCTCCGAGGAAATCCACCAAGACGATGGAGTAGGGTATTACACCACAAGGTGGCCCGAACCAGGATAAATTATCGTGTCTCTTTGTCTCTTTGAGCTTGTCGCGCTAGGCTTAGGAGGATCGCGAGTAGGCAGGCTAGGTAGGTTGAGATCTCCGCACGCACCCCAGAGTTCGAACCTCTCAAGCGTTTGTGCATCCCTTAATCCGAGATTTGGCGCGCCAGGTAGGGGTGCATCGGATCTTCTCTTCCTTCGATCTATCCACCGCCACTCTGATGCCTGCATGGCCGACGCACACCGAGCTCGCGCCGAGAGTCGGGCCGCAGTCACCGCCCGCCTCGCTCAGACGGCTCTGGCGGGCGATGGCTGTGCCCGTCGTGCTCCGTCTCCGATGGCCAATGCCGCCACGGGCCCTGCCAGCCACGAGCCGCAAGCTTCATCGCTGCACCCATCGGTGCGTCGCAACGGGCGCACCACTACTCCATCACTGACCGCAGCAGCTTCGTCATCCCACGCGCGTCGCGGCCAGGCGGACGCGCAGGTCTTTCTGCTCATGGCGCGAGATCTCCTTCGCTACCGCTCGGTCGGTGACCTCTATGAGGAGTGGCTCTAGCGGATCGTTGAGCTCATCAGCGTTGCGTACGGGGGCTCCGTCGAGCCGGCTTGCTCACTGCCTCGGCAACCACCTGCAGCGGGCGACGTGGCGCACGGGGCTTCTCCACCACCTCCGGCCTAGGGCATCATCGTCCAGCCAAGGCATGTGGCGCCACCGCGTGACCAGCCTTGCCCCACACCGGCTCGGGAGGACGTGAGCTGCCAGGTGGTGCAGCGACCCCAAGGAGAAGCGCGCGTGCTTCCAGCACCCCAACACCAGGCCCGCGTACCACCGCAGGAGGTGGCGGTGTGCGTGCACCAAGACCAGTTTCCACCCCCTCGAAGACCTCCGGTGGCCACGGCAGGATGCCGCGCGTTCACTCCGGAGCTCCACAACGTCGTCTGGCCAAGCAAGTACGAGCCTGGCCTGCCTCCATGCTACGACGGCACCGCCGACCCTGCTGAGTTCCTGCAGTTCTACGAGCTGAGCATTGAGGCGGCCAGCGGTGACAAGAAGATCATGGCAAACTGGTTCCCGATGGCCCTCAAAGATGGTGCTCGTTCTTGGCTCCTGAACCTGACCGAGGGGTCTGTTTCTTCCTGGGAGGAGATGCGTGGCCGCTTCATCGCCAACTTCCAGGCCACTCGCGACCGTCCGCCGGCCGCGAGTGACCTGCATCGCATCAAGCAACAACATGGAGAGACCCTGTAGAAGTATATCCAGCGCTTCAACAACGTTCGCCTCAAGATCCCCAAGGTGTAGGATGAGACCATCATTTTGGCATTCACTAATGGCGTCCGCGATGTCAAGATGAAGGAGGAGCTCGCCATCCATGTGGATATCTCCACAGCTCTGGAGATGTTCAACATGGCGAACAAGTGCGCAAGGGCTGAGGAGGGGCGCCTTTCCCTCCTCGAGCTCCCTGATGCTGATCCAGAAGACAAGAAGGCCAAGACCAACTATGTTAAGCGCAAGGGGCCAGCCATGCTTGTGGCCGAACCAGAGACGAGGCGTGGCTGCGACCACCCCGAGTCATCCAAGAGAAATCGGGCGTTCTCCGTCTTCCACAACGTTCGCAGCCACAACACCAACAACTGCCAGCAGCTCAGGGCCCTTCGCGACGGGCGCCTCGGTCGACGCCCCGAGCGCAACGATCGAGGCTACAATCATGGAGGCGGCCGAGGTGGAGGACGCTGGGACGGACGCGACCATCATCAGGAGTGGCGCGACCAGCCTCGTGAGGACCGCCGGCAGGGCCAGCCTCGCGAGGGCGCATGAAGGGAGCAGCCTCGTGAGGAGCGCCCTCAGGGCAACGCTACTCTGCCTCCTCTACCTCCACCGTCAAGAAGGAATGAAGATCACCACCAGGACGAGGGGGCTGGGGGCTTCCAGGAGCCTCGAGCCATCGGCTGCATCTTGGGCGGCTCACAAGCCCCGGCTTCCCACCGCATCTTCAAGCAGTTCGCGTGCGAGGTGAATGTAGCGCTCGCCAAGCCCGAAGCAACTCGGCCTCTCAGGTGGTCCAAGTGCGTCATCACCTTCAGTTCCTCAGACCAGCTCAAGTGCGCGGCCACTGCTGGCGTGCTCCCTATGCTCTGCTCCCCCGTCATCAGCAACATGGTCGTCACCAAGACTCTCATCGATGGTGGAGCAGGGCTCAATGTTCTGTCTGTTCAGACGTTCGACATGCTCCAAGTACCATACTGCCATCTTCACCCAACCAAGCCATTTTCAGGAGTGACCAATGGTTCTACACCCGATAGGGTAGGTTCGCCTCCCTGTCATCTTCGGCGAGCGCAACAACTACCATACTAAGCTCATCGACTTTGATGTCGCCGACGTCCGCCTACCCTACAACGCCATCCTAGGGTACCCAGCACTGGCCAAGTATATGGTAGCTATGCACCATGGCTACAATGTCCTCAAGATGCCAGGAAGCGGCGGCGTCATCACGATCGTGTGCCAAGAGAAAGATGTGGTGTGCTCCCTCGAGCACGCCTTCCAGGCTGCGGCGGTCAAGAACCCTGAAGACGAGAACGACGTCCTCCCTCCTGAGGTCGCCCCCAAGACGAAGAAGCTACAGCTGGTACATGGGTCTCGCGAAGGAGCATCACTCGAGGACGCCGCTCTAAGCCTCGCATCTCCGGACACGGCACCTTCACCCATCGCATAGGAAGGGGCGCGCGGAGCCTCTCTTAGGCTGGTCTCGGGGGCTCTCCTCGGGAGGGCCTCAGACCTAGCCAGGGTCACGAGGGAGGCGCTCGGGCACCATGTGGACTCGCTCTTCAAAGCACGCTTCCCAGGAGAAGGTGGGAGGCGTGAGGCACCAGGTGGGCAGGAGTTCATCAGCAAGGCAATCGAGATTCAAGAAGCAAGGGTTCTGCAAAGCGATCGTCGCCTGCCGCGAGGCGCAGCTCACTGCCCCGGCGAGGGTAAGGAGTTTCGCGTCTGCATCGACATCCCCGGGCTCAACAGGGCCGTGCCTCGGCAGCTCATGTAGCCGACTTGTGTCGACCGGTGCGAGGGTCCACCTCACAGCTGGGTCTGCATGCCCTTCGGCCTACGGGGCACGGCTAAAGCATTCTAGCACTGCATGAGGGACGCCCTGACGGCTTGTGAGGCCAGGCATCAAGCTGTTGGGTTCTACGGTAGGGTGCGTCGACTGCAAATTTAAATTTCCTACGCGCAGAACAACCAAGAACATGCTATGGGAGATGGATCATAGTTTGTTACCACTAGACGCGCAGTGCCGTGCAGCGGAAGAAGAGTTGGGGCAGCGCGTCCGCGTGGATCGTCTCCTCCTCGTGCGATCTCCCTCGAACAGCCGGTCGTCTGATCCCACGTACAAATTCGCCGGAGTGGCGCAAGTGCACCGCCTCTAACGGTATCCGCGCGTGCAGGAGGAACACCATGCGGCGGACTGCTAGGTCCGATCACACAGTCGGCGGCGAGTGGAGGTGGCTATTCGCAACACATGCAAACCCTAGTCGCAGTACCGAAGCGATCAACCGCATGAGTGTGCCGCACCTCCACTTTATATAGGCGTCCGTCGTAGGCTCAGCACTTGGGCCTCGCACGGACCCTAAAGCCCAAAGTCTACTCGGTCACGTTCCTAGTCCAGTTCGGATCACATCCGACCAGTGTCCTACGAACCGACCTCATAGGTTCCTTCCCTTAAGCGCGCGACCCCTTAGGTTCAAGTCGGCTTGGTCACAGTTCGGATCACCTCCGACCTGCACGGTTGGTAGCGGCCTCTAGCAAGGAGTGCCGACCACCAAGCAGACTATGAAGCTGGTTAGGCGAACCTGTACAACGTGTCACACCTCTGTTCCCTTTTCCTCGCGATATATATTGTCGGGCTCAAGGCGAGACTGTCATCCTTGTGCTAGCCCGACCTCTTTCTCGTTCCAGTGATACCGACCACAAACCGGATTATCTCATAATCCCTGTCGCATGGCCATGCTTATCCTGGTCGGATCACACGAGGGGCCCAGAGTATATCTCTCCTGATCGGAGGGGCAAATCCCATCTTGCTCGACCATGTCTCGCAGCATGGGACTAGACAAACCCGAAACCTACCTTTGTAACTACCCAGTCACGGAGTAGCGTTTGGTCGGCCCAAAGCAAGTCTCTCACCATCCCGAGTACATGCGTCAGCTTAGGTCTTAGGACATAGAATGTATGTTGTACTTAGAGACTCACAGATGACATATCGCTGCGCCTCATAGTTGGGTCTGTCCGACTCGGGCCTTATCTCGACTCGGATCCGACTACGTCGAATCCGACCAGACCTTTCCAAGTCCATATTATCCGGTTAGCATCCAATGCTCTATGTCTAGTGAGACCAAGCCATCGACTGTGTCATATGCTAGTCTAGTCGGCTGCGCATCCACATAGCCCTTTCGACTAGGGACCTTTTAGGACAGTCATCATACAATGCATAGTCCCACAAACAAGTCACGTACTTGCTGATACACATCATTGATAATGTCCAAGGACTATCTTTATTCATAAACACATAGGAAATATCATCATACATGATTGCCTCTAGGGCATATCTCCAACACAAGCGATCCTGGCGGAGATGGAGGAGCACCTTCAGGAGCCTCCCGGGCCCTCTGAACCTCCTGAGACTCAGCACCAGAGCGGCTCGTGAGGTATGAATCCAATGGCGTGCGTTTTTTGGCTACTTCAACACCTCTTCAGCAACGGTACCAGGTGACATCTCTCTAGTTCGTTTAGTCTGGGGGCGCCCCTCGGGCTGCATCATCCCCAGGCCGTGTGGGTCCGGCCCAACGGCATGTATCATTTTGGGTTCACCATGACAATCTAACCGTTTCTGTGAGTTTTCCTATGATCGTCACCTTATGGCCGCGAGTCTTAGCCGCCTCGTGGCCCCCCCCAAATGTTTGCTAGCTTGCACCTCTCCCGCATCGCTGCATAACAACTTACATCGGCACGACACATGTGCTCGGGTCCATCCCTGCAACGCTGATAAACCCGGGGATCGAGCTATGGTTCGCGACCCGCCTCATGCACAACACCTCGCCATGTCCTCAGTGCCTCTGTCAAATGCCCTGGGCTGCAGGCCCGCTCCGCAGGGGTTCCCGGTCTTTCCTGTCATCTAACCTGCAGGTTCACCTGGAAGTGGTCGCGGGTCGGCTTGGACGACCACCATCTGGCCCCGCAAGTCGCTTGCATGTTAAAGGGGGGCCTCCCGAGCATCGCGTCTCAGGAGTTCCTACTGGCTCTCCAGCCCTCACCCCCTGGCCTTGACCACGGCATCGCGACCTGACATACCAGCGGCGGCTGAGCTCACTCGAGGGCCGGGTCCCGAGGACGTAGAGCACCTAGGTGAGCGAGGTAGGAAGGTGGACGATGCAGGCTGCGCTCCACGGTACCATAGGCGCGAGAACAGGCACCATCTCCCTGATGGACCAAGACACCAAAAGATAATTCCCAACTCGCTGCGGCACCGACTTTGCTCCCCGCACACCTCGCCTCGCAGTTCCATTTTGGTAGTTCTACTCCCCTTTTCGATTCTCGGTGCAGCTGCTTGCACGCCAAGGGGGGCCTCGTGAGCATCGCGCATCATGAGCTCTTACCGGACCTCGGGCCGCTCAAATCCTAGCCTTGACCACGGCATCGCGACCTGACATACTAGCAACGGCTGAAGCCTGCCTGGGGACTAGGTCCTGTTGGCGTAGAGCGCCATGTTGCCTAGGGAAAAGAAAAGGGAGGAACCGAGCCGAACTGGGATACGCGACTCCATCCCAAAATAAAAAGAAGCGGCATTGATATTAAGTGCATTCCGATCTTTACAAACCCCATGGGGGCTGATCTTCATTCCACGCAGGGAAAGCAGCTACTAAGCCCTATGGCATCACTGGCGACGCCGAGCGGCAGCCGCTATAGCACTCTGACTCCGGCGGGAGCTGGTTGGCACGTAACTGTCGACACTCGACCCCAAAGACTCGCTAGGCTCAGGAGAGTCACTAGGTTCCCAGGAGTCGCCGCTGTTGCTGGACGAGGCGCCAAGGGGGATGGCAGCGGGTCCAGCGCCCGCTGCCGCGTTCCGCGAGCTGCTTCCTCTGGGGCAGCATTCTAGCTGTTCACCCTCCTCATTGAAGACCTTGAAGAACAGAGTGGCTGCGTCATCGTACTCAAAGTGGATCGCCAGGGCTCCCTCTGCACAGCAAGCCCGGGCGACCTCGCCCCATCCTCGTGTCATGAAGACGTCTCCAGGGGGCACCACCTCGACTTCAGCTCCGGTGGCCAAGCTGCAGCACCTGGCGTGCTGCACCCACAGGTCAACCGGCCCCCTCGGAGGTAGCTCACTGGCGAAGAAACTCGGGAGCCAGATCCAGGTGTCGGGAGGCATCACCTCCCACACCACAAACTCGTGCGAGCTGCCCTCGGCGTGGGTTCGTGGTGTGGTCGGTAGGGCAATGGCGGCCCTGCCACCTTCGCCAGGCGCCACTCGACGGCACACGCCCTCGTCCTGAACACGAGCGTATATGGGGAGAGGGAAGCCAAGCGGAGGCCTCGACTGCCAAGGCCTGGTCACCTCTCGCCCCGTGCTGGCATCGTGAGGGAGGTGGAGCCGCTTCTTCGGCGGGAGAGGATCGGGGCCCTCCCTTGGGGCCTTCCCCTCCTTGGCTGCAGAATACCTCCTAATCGGCACCATGGAAGCAAGATGGAGAAGACAAGAAGCGGGCGGAAGCAAGACGAAGGAGAGATGGGCGAGGGGCTCTGCCCCTCCCTCACCTTTATAGCCAAGGGAGGCCAACCGCCGGCCTCCATGACCTCGCACCATCATGGCCTTCTGCATGCCGCATCACCCCGTCAAGTCGAACAGTTGCCGAGGCAGTGTGGGGAAGCGGAGTCACCCACGTCCCATCAATCGCCACGCGTCATCAAGGCCGTATGAGGTTAGGGCCTGTGGCGCTCTGCACTTGCCCTTTGGCTTTGCCTGGAAGCCAAGTCCGAGTGCGCCTTTGGCACGGGGGCTACTGTCGGCGTCCAGGATATGGGGGTATCCAATCCTGCCTGCCTGCGGCCCCCCACATGGCTCCATCGACGGCCCAGTACGGCCCAGCTTCAGCATCAACAACTCAAGACCCTCGCGAGGGGCCAAGCCTCACGAGGCGGACGACGCCAAGACCCCAGAGGGGATCGGCCTCCCCAAGCTGGCTCGCGAGGTGCGGAAAGTTCCATGCAAGGTTCACCTCACGAGGCTCAGCTGACGTGAGCCATGACGAGCAAAGCTAGGCGGGTGCCAGGCGGGCGCCAGGCGGGCGCAGAGTGTAGGTTTCCTCTTCGGTGCAAATGAGGTAAGCCACAGGCACGGAGTCCTGAGGAATCAGCCAAAGGTTTCCACTCTGGTGCAACGAGACCAAGACTAGTAGGACGGTAGGACGGAGGTCATCGACGAGCCCACCACAGCGTCATGACCATAGGCTTTTTGCAGGCGAAGACTACTTTTGTCAGGATAAGCTATACTACTTGTCCCCTTTCAAATCCGGCCGTTGTGGGATCCCTTCCCACCAACATTTGGGAAGTGGACCAAGGCCACTATAAATAGGACTAGCCACCACCATAGGGGAGAACAGGTCGAACTAGCTCACACCACACTAGCTCCCGCGAGCTCAAGAACACCTCACCTCCTGGGGCCAGTTCATCCACTGTACTAGTTCATCCTCATCCCTCTGAGGCAATCCACCAAAACGTTGGAGTAGGGTATTACACCGCAAGGTGGCCCGAACCAGGATAAACTTACGTGTCTCTTTGTCTCTTTGAGCTTGTCGCGCTAGGCTTAGGAGGACCGCGAGTAGGCAGGCTGGGTAGGTTGAGATCTCCGCACGCACCCTAGAGTTCGAACCTCTCAAGGGTTTGCGGATCCCTTAATCCGACAGGCCCGACCAGTCAGGTGTCGAGGCAGAGAGGCGACCTTGCTGGCTTGGCACAGCCGGCCGGGTGCTAGAACGGGCATGCAGGGCCACCGTCGGAGCAGCGTTGTAGGCGGACAGAGACGTCTGGCAGGGCGGGTCGCGGCGGGCTGTCTGAGTGGCGAAGCAGGTGGACGGGCAGCCGTACGGACTCTCCAGCCGGCCCGGGGTTGACGCAAAGGGGCGACCGGCAAGGCAGGCACGACAGACGGATGATAGGGCAGCATCGCGGGGCACAACTACGTTTTTCCTTCTTTTTCTCTTCGGCCGACTGTTGGCAGCCAGACGCAAACTTTTTCCTTTTTCTCTTTTTTTCTCTTTGGCCAGCTGTGGGCTGCTAGACGCGAACTCCTCCTCTTTTCTTTTTTGTTGCAGCCGACCACAAATGGGAGAGCGTCTAGGGGCGCAATAGCAGCCGGCTGGAGTGGGACTGTGTGCGGTAACGGAGCCGGCCGAGCTGTGGGGCGGGCGGAGCCGGCCTGGGAGCATCCGGGCGCGGGGCGGGCAACTCGGTGCAGGCGCAACACGGGCGCGACTGGGCACGGAGTCGGCTATGGGATTCGTGGCGCGGGCAGAGCCCGTGAGTGGTTGAGCCGGAGCCGGCTTGGGCGGCCGGGCCGACGCAGAGAGACAGCACAAGGCAGCTACCCCGGGCGAAGCGGCGAGCCAGAGGCGGCGATGCGGGGCAGGACCACGACAGCGGCCGAGTCGTAGGCGCAAGCCGGTGGAGCGACAAGGCCGGGATGGCATCGGACCGGAGCTATCGGCGCTTGCGGATCCGGTAGGGGCAAGGCGGACGGCGCCGGCGGCGGTTCGGGAACGGTGATGCAGCGGAGCCCGTGGCCGGAGCGCAGGCGCTCGGGCGGCGCAACGAGGCAGGAGCAGCGGGAGCACGGCGCTGCAGAGGACTGCACGCGAAGGCGCAGCGGGCAGAGGGAGGTGGTTCGGCAAGGGGGAGCCGATGCCGGATGCGGCGGTCGGTTGGGCCAAGCCGAGCTGTGGGCCGGTCGACAGCGAAGCAGCGCGGGACAGCGGTCGATGTTGGTGCTTGGGAGGCGGAGCAGACGGGCGTGGCGACCCGGCGCCCAGGCATGGACGCAGTGCAGGCGGTGGAGGCCGGTCCAGGGCAGCGGCAGCTGGTGTGGCTGGGTCCGGAGTTAGCGGGCTGCGCAGGGCAGCGTCCTGGGCGGAGTCAAGGAGCAGCGCGCGATGGTGGGGGCGTGGAGGGGCGGAGAAGCTGGCCAGGCGAGGTGGAATCGGCGGCTAGGCAAGCTGGAACTAGCGGCCGGGCGCAAAGGCGGAGCAGGCAGCCACGGGCGGGTGCCACGACAGGCACGCGGAGCTGGAGCCGGAGCCGGTACCGCGTGCTGAGCTGGACGGAGGAGCAACTGGCTGCATGGAGGCAACCAGCCAGAGGCAGTGCAGGGACGCAAGCGCGCGGGGCAGCAGGGGAGCCGAAGGTGACGTTGCTGTTGGAGGCACGTGCGGGCAAGGGGCGTCGTGGGAACGACAGGCAGCAGCGACGCGAGGCAGAGCGGCGGCCTGCACCGGCGCAGGCGGCCACGCGGTGGGAGTAGTGCCGGTGCGCAGGGAGGGCCGGCGCGACTAGGCGCGGGTGAGGGAGTCCTGGATTCGGGGGTCCTCAGGTGTCCGGCCCAGAAGTATAAGTTGGGTTGGATGGGCCATACAAGATCAAGCTGAAGATTATTCTACGTGCCCGGATGGGACTTCTCAATACATAGGCGGCAAGATTAGAGTCCGGTAGCTTCCTTCCCTGATGAACCATCCTTGTACGAACCCTAGGCCCCTTCGGTATGTATATTAACTGGAGGGGTTAGTCCGTAGGGGTAATCTTCTCCACTGTATCGGAATACTCATAGGCTAGACATCTAGGGTTTAGCCATTATGGTTTCGAGGTAGATCAACTCTTGTAATCTTCATACTCGTCGAATATAATCAAGCATAAGTAGGGTTTTACCTCCCTTAAGAGGGCCCGAACCTGGGTAAAGACCGTGTCCCCTGGTCTCCTGTCACCATTGATCCTTAGACGCACAACTTGGGACCCCCTACCCGAGATCTGCCGGTTTTGACATCGACAGCAGGCACACAGCCGGTCAGCAACGAGCTACGCCATTGTCTGAGCTTTGTCTGGGGAATATCTCACTATTGTATGACTTGCATCCGGAGGAATGTTTTGGGTAGTATCTGACCATTATCTGGTTGGTGTATGAGGCATATCTGGCTTGTGTATGGGACGTTCATGGCCATTGTGAACGAATAGAGCGGATGCGACGACATGGAAATGAGCACGCAGATGGTGTGGACGGAGAGATGCTAGAGGAGGCACGGCAACGTTGGCACGGGCGAGCGGACATCGTAGCGACACCGGAGCACCGGTGGCGCGGCGATGCTATAGCGATGCCGGAGCCGCGATGGCCGGCCGGCACTGTGGCTATGATGGCAAAGAGGGCGAGGCCGACGACGAGGATGCGCCGCTCTGCATGGCTGCCCCGAGGGCAAGTCGATGTCGAGCCATCGAGCGCGCCCGGAGAGATGGTGGTGACGTCGCGACGGATATAGCGAAGATGGCAAGGCTGACAACAAGGACGCACCGCTCCATGCAGCCGCCCAGGGGGTGAGTTGATGTCGAGCCGTCGGACGCAGCCAGTGAGATGGCGGTGACATCACAACGGAGATGTCGAAGATGAAGAGGCCGTGGGTGGAGCAAGGCTACAGTGGAATATTTGGGCGGGTATGCGAGTAGCACGAGGGGGTTTACCCAGGTTCAGGGCTCTCTGGAGAGATAATAGCCCTACTCCTGCATGTTTGTATCTATGTGGTATATCCAATGCTCGGGAAAGCGTATTTAAGCGTCGCTTAATCGCGCTTAAGTGCTGAGCGCTGAGTAAATGCTTCGCTTCTGACCTTAGCGGTGATTTTAGCGTTTAGCGGATTTTAGCGGTTTTTAGCGGCGATTACGCGTCGCTTTAGCGCTAGGCGCCGGTTAAGCATGCGCTGAGCGCTCTTACTCAATGGAAAAAGCGATGGGAAAGCTCTGAAAACGGTTGGGCTGGAGGGCCACAAGGGGTATAAAGGGCTTGGCCCAAAACATGCCTGTTTCGGCTAGGGTTTATAGGATCCACAAGAGGGGACCGAAGAGAGTTTTGTGGAGGCTGCTCCTGCTCTGGGTCCAGCGGCGGCTCCTGGCATTCTTCCTCCTCCTTGGCAGTCCACTGGATCTGGCCACCAGAAGCTCCTCCTCCTCCTCCTCCTGGACGTCCCCTCCTACCAGTTCAGGTGAGGATCTTCACCTCTCCTCTCCTCCTTCTTCTCATCTCCTCTTGTCATCCTCTGTTCCTTAGATCCATAGATCCTCCTCTAATGTTTTCTTCAGTTCTCATCCATAAGCAGGCATGCAGCACTGCAGCAGTAGTTTCTTTGTTGTTCTAGACTTCTAGTTCAGTTCTTTGTTTCGTTCATTGCCTCATTGGTCTTTGCTTAAGCAGGGAGCAAACAGCAACAGTTTAGTGGTTTGTTTAGGAATAGAAAAGCTGCAAAGGTAGGCACTAAAGAGGAATTTGTCTAGTACTACTAAACTAGTATGGAGTAAGGAGAAGGAGATGGTGCCGGTGCTACTGCTGCAGCAACAACAGCAGAATAGAGAGCAAATATTCTGAAGAGGAATTCCGATGATATGGGTTGGGCTTACGGTCAGCTTGTTGATCCTAACAATCTTCAGAGAGTGAAGTGCAATTTCTGCAGTCAGATTTTCACGGGAAGTATTTACCAGCTGAAGCAACACATTGCGGGAAACTCAAATGCGGTGAGGACCTGCCTGTGGTGCCCACAAGAAGCTAAAGAAGCTTGTTTAAAAGCTTTTGAAGAAAAGGCATCAAAGAAGCAAAAAAGTATGAGCACGAGAAGGCTGTGAGAGATGCTGTTGTTATTGATGCATCATCTACTCCTCAAGGTCAAGCTCGAGATGATGATGAACTCACTTGTATTGGTAGCTCACAACCTCATGTGTTAGGTCCTATAGATAAGTGGACACGTACAATTGACCCCAAGTTATCCCGAGAAGCAAGACTCAAGCAAATGAAGATTAACAAGGCAACATGGGAGGAGAGATCACTTCGAGCACATGAGTACATTGCAAGATGGGTGTATACACATGGTAAGAGCTTGCTGCCCTATTTTTTGCCAATTGAATTGTAGACTGTTTGCTGCCCTCCTATGCTAAGAGTGTCTCTCTTATATGCAATGCAGCAATACCATTCAATGCAATTGCCAATGATGAGTTTAGGCAGATGGTTCAGGCCATTGGTCAATTTGGTGCAGATCTAGATCCACCTAGTCAATATGATCTCCGGGAGACTTTGCTGAAGTCTGAGTATGCAAGAACCAAGAGTGAACTCAAGGACCGAGAGGTTGGGAAAGGCAAGCATGCTTGCTCTCTCATGACTGATGCTTGGACTAACATGAAGAGGAGAAGCATTATGAATCTGGTCACACATTGCTCGGAAGGTGTTAGCTTCATCAAGTCAAAGGAAACATCAGACACACCACATACAAGTGAGATGATCTTCAATCTAGTTGACAAGACAATTGAAGAATTAGGTGTTGAACATGTGGTGCAGGTTGTGACTGAAAATGCTTCGAACAACATGGGAGCTAAGGATCTCTTGAAAGTGAAGAGGCCGAAGATATTTTGGAGCTCGTGTGGGACTCACACTGTCAATTCGATGCTCCAAGGTATTGGCAACTTAGCTAAGTTCAAGAAGATAATTGATCAAGCCAAGGCTTTCACAATATTTGTGTACGGGCACCATCGCACCTTAGAGTGCATGAGATCATTCACCAAGAAGAGAGAAATCATAAGGCCGGGCGTAACTAGATTTGCTTCCCAATTCCTCACTTTGGAAAGCCTTGCAGACAAGGCTGATTCACTAAGAAAGATGGTGGTTTCCTCTAAGTGGGATAAGATCAAAGATGTGCACTCAAAGAAAGGAAAGGATGGTACAGCCATAATTCTCAACAAGCCGTTCTGGAAGGGTGTGAATCTTTGCATCAAGGTGTTCGAGCCGTTGGTGAAGGTCCTCTGGTTGGTTGATGGTGATGCACGACCCTCAATGGGCTTTGTGTATGGAGAGATTGTGAAGGCAAAGAAAGAAATCAAAGAGGCCTTTGGTAATGTCGAGGCGTGGTACAAAGATGTGTTAGCTATAGTTGAAAAGAAAATGAAAGATATGCTTGATGCCCCACTGCAGTTGACTGCATATTTGTTGAATCCACACTATAGCTATGTAGATGACAACATATTTGATTCTGTTGACATCAATACAGCCTTTTATTCTTGTGTGGAGACATTCTATCATGGTGATGAAACATGTAAGACCAAGTTGTGAACTATTAAATAAGCAAGTTCCAAAGCAGAGAGGGTTCCTTTGCAAAGAAGCTTGCTGGGACTTGCCAAAACTTTGACTACAATCCTGGTTAGTCATTACTTGCAAAACTTTCACTTAGCTGCATATTTTGTCCAGTACTCAAGTTCCTATAGTATTATTAGTTCCTTACTATGAAAAATTCCACTTCCTAGTGGCTTGGTGGAGAATGTATGGAGGTGAGACACCAGGGCTGAAGGACATGGCTATGAAGATCCTTTCTTTGACCTCAAGTTCGTCCGGTTGTGAGAGAAATTGGAGTTGTTTTGAGTCGGTTAGTTTCCAAAGCTGAATTTGTTCCAATGCTTTGTCAAGTTCATATTAACTAGTTCCTGACTAGTAGCATTGGCACTTGTAGATACATACAAAGAGGAGAAATAGACTTACAACAGATCGCCTCAATCAGCTTGTGTACATCCAGTTCAACTCAAGGCTGTTATCCAAGAAGGGAAAGATCAAGCAGAGGAAGAACATCGATGTTCTCCTCACTACTTATGCATCTGAAGCACAAGGCTTCTTGTTTGAGGGAGGAGATGATCATGCTTTCATGGTGTTTCCAGATGGAGATGAGGGAGCAGATGGCATACCTTGGAGTGTGGTTGGAGATGCTATGGGAACTAGTGAACAACTTGAGCTTCGTCGAAGTGCAAGGGTTAGAGATCTCCATGATGAAGAGTTTGAGTCAGACGAAGAAGAAGTAGAGGAGACAGATTCAGAGGAGGAAGACATAGAGTACGAGGATGATGAAGATGAAGTGGTGACTGGGCGCACTTATGTGGATGCGGACTAATCCATGAAGTCATGAACTGCTACTTGCCTGCTGCTGTTCGTTTGCTGCTGTTGCTGCTTGGCTGTTGCTGCTGTTTGGCTGCTGCTCCTGCTTGGATGCTGCTGCCTTTTATCTTATATGCTCTAAGACTATATTGTGCATTTATGCTTGTTGTGTGAACCACTGAACCTTGTCCTTATGTGTTATTTGGCTATTTGTTGTGGTTTGTGAACCACTGAACCTCAACCTTATATGCTATTTTAGATTTTCAGTTGCCTATGTGCTATATTTCCTATTTTCTTGTGCATATTATTCAAAAGCAGCCATATTCTGGCCAATTTAAAAAAAACGCTTAATCCCGGTTAAGCTGCGCTTAAGCAGCAATTGCTCTAAGATGTGGCCTTCCGCTCGCTTATGCTTACCGCTTTCTCAAACATTGGGTATATCTGCAGTACAGAGTGCTCCTGGAGCTACATATGGATGAATCGGGAAGCTAGCTACACTTATCCTCTACTCGGCCTCATATGTGAGTGAGTGTGGATGAGTGTGAGTGTGTGGCATGAGTGGCATGGTGGCTAGTCCATCCTCTTGGTATTAATTAGTTTTGAGTTTTGCTTTGTGATCCCACTATGTAATCGAGTCCGTGAGCTATATATAATAAAGATTAGTGTTGAGTCAAGGGCTTTACTATCTTACTATGATCTTGAGTGGATAAAAGAATAAAAATAATAAAAGAGTTCATATTGATTTTATGGAGTGTAATGACTTCACACATAGAGAGTATGATGATTACAAGTTGTTGAGAGTTGGCAAACGTAGTTTTGGTCATCGTTGCAATTAATAGGAAGTAATAAAGAAAGAGAGGTTCTCACATATAAATATACTATCTTGGACATCTTTTGTGATTGTGAGCACTCATTAAAGTATGACATGCTATAGAGTTGACGTTGGACAAGGAAGACAACGTAATGGGTTATGTTTTCGCACATCTTAGTTAAAATATATTGTCATGGATCATTCAAACATGTTGAGCTTGCTTTCCCCCTCAAGCTGGCCAAAATCCTTGCACCAAGTAGAGATACTACTTGTGCTTCCAAATATCCTTAAACCCAGTTTTGCCATGAGAGTCCACCATATCTACCTATGGATTGAGTAAGATCCTTCAAGTAAGTTGTCATGTTGCATGCAATAAAAATTGCTCTCTAAATATGTATGACTTATTAGTGTGGAGAAAATATGCTTTATACGATCTTGTGATATGGAAGTAATAAAAGCGACGGACTGCATAATAAAGGTTCATATCACAAGTGGCAATATAAAGTGACGTTCTTTTGCATTAAGATTTCGTGCATCCAACCAAAAAGCACATGACAACCTCTGCTTCCCTCTGCGAAGGGCCTATCTTTTACATTATGCAACAGTCAAGGTGATCTTCACCTTTCCATTTTTATATTTTATCCTTTGGCAAGCACCTCGTGCTACAAAGATCCTAATATATATATATATATATATATATATATATATATATATATATATATATATATATATATATATCCAATTGGATGTAAGTTAGCATGAACTATTATTGTTGACATTACCCTTGAGGTAAAAGGTTGGGAGGCAACACTATAAGCCCCTATCTTTCTCTGTGTCCAATTAAAACTCCATAACCATAAGTATTGCGTGAGTGTTAGCAATTGTGAAAGACTAAATGATAGTTGAGTATGTGGACTTGCTGAAAAGCTCTTGTGTTGACTCTTTCATATGTTATGATAAATTGCAATTGCTTCAATGGCTGAGATTTTAGTTTGTTAGTTCTCAAAGAAGTTTCTGAATCATACTTGACATTGTGAATAGATTGTTACTTGAGCATAAGAAATCATATGACAATATATATATATATATATATATATATATATATATATATATATTGCTGTTATAAGAATGATCATGATGCCCTCATGTCCGTATTTTATTTTATCGACACCTCTATCTCTAAACATGTGGACATATTTTTCGATTTCGGCTTCCGCTTGAGGACAAGCGAGGTCTAAGCTTGGGGGAGTTGATACGTCCATTTTGCATCATGCTTTTATATTGATATTTATTGCATCATGGGCTGTTATTACACGTTATGTCACAATACTTATGGCTATTCTCTCTTATTTTACAAGGTTTACATAAAGAGGGAGAATGCCGGCAGCTGGGATTCTGGGATGGAAAAGGAGCAAATATTGGAAACCTATTCAACACAGCTCCAAAAGTCCTGAAACTCCACGAGAGTTATTTTGGGAATTAATAATTATTATTCAGCGGAAGAAACGCCTGAGGGGGGCCACCCACCACCCACAAGGGTGGGCGGCGCGCCCTACCCCCCTGGGTGCGCCCCCCTGCCTTGTGGGCCACCTGGCAGGACTCCGGTGCCATCTTTTTCTATATGAAGTCTTTTACCCTGGAAAAAATCATAAGCAAGCTCACGGGACGAAACTCCGCCGCCACGAGGCGGAACCTTGGCGGAACCAATCTAGGGCTCCGGCGGAGCTGTTCTGCCGGGGAAACTTCCCTCCGGGAGGGGGAAATCATCACCATCGTCATCACCAACAATCCTCTCATTAGGAGGGGGTCAATCTCCATCAACATGTTCACCAGCACCATGCCCTCTCAAACCCTGGTTCATCTCTTGTATCAAATCTTTGTACCAAATCCTCAGATTGGTACCTGTGGGTTGCTAGTAGTGTTGATTACTCCTTGTAGTTGATGCTAGTTGGTTTATTTGGTGGAAGATCATATGTTCAGATCCTTAATGCATATTAATACCCCTCAGATTATGAACATGAATATGCTTTTTGAGTAGTTACGTTTGTTCCTGAGGACATGGGTGAAGTCTTGCTATTAGTAGTCATGTGAATTTGGTATTCGTTCGATATTTTGATGAGATGTATGTTGTCTTTACTCTAGTGGTGTTATGTGAAAATCGACTACATGAAACTTCACCATTGTTTGGGACTAGAGGAAGGCATTGGGAAGTAATAAGTAGATGATGGGTTGCTAGAGTAACAGAAGCTTAAACCCTAGTTTATGCATTGCTTCATAAGGGGCTGATTTGGATCCACATGTTTCATCCTACGGTTAGGTTTACCTTAATACTTCTTTTGTAGTTGCGGATGCTTGCAATAGGTGTTAATCATAAGTGGGATGCTTGTTCAAGGAAGGGCAGTACCCAAGCACCGGTCCACCCACATATCAAATTATCAAAGTAACGAACGCAAATCATATGAACGTGATGAAAACTAGCTTGACGATAATTACCATGTGTCCACGGGAGCGCTTTACTCATTATAAGAACTTGTCCAGGCTTGTCCTTTGCTACAAAAAGGATTGGGCCACCTTGCTGCACCTTATTTACTTTCATCACTTGTTACCCGTTACAAATTATCTTATCACAAAACTATCTGTTACCTACAATTTCAGTGCTTGCAGAGAATACCTTACTGAAAACCGCTTGTCATTTCCTTCTGCTCCTCGTTGGGTTCGACACTCTTACTTATTGAAAGGACTAAAATAGATCCCCTACACTTGTGGGTCATCAAGGTGACGCGTGTACAATGCTCCACTATTCTCCAACAGTGCAGCGTATAGCCGTCTCGTCGGGGTCTTGTCGGATGGGACGTCATAGTTGACTTCACGTAGCAGTCCGGCTGGACCAGCCGAACAGGGAGCCGGCGGGTAGCCGGGTGGCGAGCTGGTCGGGGCAGTCGGACAGGGGGCCGTCTGGAGCGGCTGGAGCAGTCGGACTGAGGGGCATTGGCCGCCCGATGTCTTGAGGTGTTGTTTCGCCATCCTTGGGGTACGAGTGGGTTATTCCCCCGACATCTGGTACACAGCATGACATACATTATAGAGCCTATGGCTGAGGCATAGGGGATGACTTTCATCCTTTCTACATATAATATTAAAAATGCTACAGAGCTCCCACTCACTTTCTTGTAAATACAAGCTTCTCCGTAAGTTTGTATAAAACGGAAAGCTTTGATCACCTCATCAAAGCATATATTCCAACTCCGAGATGCTTGCACTAGTCCATAAATGGATCGCTGGAGCTTGCATACTTTGTTAGCATCCTTAGGATCGACAAAACCTTCCGGTTGCATCATATACAACTCTTCCTTGAGGAACCCATTAATAAACGATGTTTTGACATCCATCTGCCCAATCTCATAGTCGTAATATGCGGCAATTGCTAACATAATTCTAAGAGACTTAAGCATCACAACGGGTGAGAAAGTCTCATCATAGTCAACTCGTCAAATTTGTCAAAAACCTTTTGCGACAAGTCGAGCTTTATAGACAGTGACATTACCATCAGCGTCTGTCTTCTTCTTAAAGATCCATTTATTCTCAATGGCTTGCCGGTCATCATGCAAGTCTAGGAAAGTCCATACTTTGTTCTCATACATAGATCCTATCTCGGGTTTCATGGCCTCAAGCCATTTGTCGGAATCCGGGCTCATCATTGCTTCTTCATACTTCGTAGGTTCACCCTTGTCTAACAACAGGACTTCCAGGACGGGATTACCGTACCACTCTAGTGCGAAACATCTCCTTGTCAACCTACGAAGTTTGATAGTAACTCGATCCAAAGTTTCATGATCATCATCATTAGTTTCCTCTCCGGTTGGTGTAGGCATCGCGATAACTACTTTTTGTGATGTGCTACTCTCTAGTTCGAGAGAAGGTACAATCACCTCATCATGTTCTACTTTCCTCCCACTCGCATCTTTCGAGAGAAACTCCTTCTCTAGAAAAGACCCATTCTTGGCAACAAAGATCTTGCCCTCGGATCTGTGATAGAAAGTATACCCCATGGTGTCTGTAGGGTATCCTATGAAGATGGACTTCTCCGCTTTGGGTTCGAGCTTATCAGGCTGAAGCCTTTTGACATAAACATCGCATCCCCATACTTTAAGAAACAACAAATTAGGTTTCTTGCCAAACCATAACTCATATGGTGTCATCTCAATGGATTTAGATGGTGCCCTATTTAAAGTGAATGTGGCTATCTCTAATGCATAACCCCAAAACGATAGTGGAAAATGGTAAGAGACATCACACCATATCCAATAAAGTACGATTACGACATTCGGACACACCATTACGCTGGGGTGTTTCAGGTGGCATGAGCTGTGAAACAATTCCACATTGTCTTAAACACATACCAAACTCGTAACTCAAATATTCACCTGCACGATCAGATTGTAGAATTTAGTTTTCTTAATATTATGATTCTCCACTTCATTTTAAAATTCTACTACTTCAGGATGCTGCTAACGTGACACTACGATCAGAGACCCTTTGACGCAACTGTGTGTGATGCATTAATTGCAAACCGTAATGTAAAAAAACCGTCAAAAATACGCAAAACGTTTGCGATGGTGGAGCCATCAAACATGATTTAGATTTAAGTTGCATGTGCAATTCAGGCATACGGTTGATCCATACAAACTATTTGAGATGAGATAGAACAACAGAAACGGGCAGCCAGATCAAGGTGTGTGCAATACACGGCATATAGTTCGCTCCAATGAACCGTTTGTGATGGTCGAAGTGAACACAAACGATTCGGCGTAACAAGATGTGTGTGATATCCGACAAACAGGTCGGTAATCAGAATTGTGTGCGATCATTATAGACAACTCATATGGTCTTTTGTGAATTTTGTGCTCGTTAGGGCACATAGTTCAACAAACCAACATGTGGGTGATAATCAAGATCTTTGTTGAATATTGTCGGTGCAACAAACACTGGGCCTGTCGCCCTGACTGTGCACAGGCACAAGATCAGGATTGAAGCATCAGACCAAAATGAACAAGGGACCAAGAGATTCGAAGCATCAACACGCAGACCAGAAAGGACCAAGGCCAGGCTAGAAGAACAAGATATCATCAAGAAAGAAGCCTCCCTTGCCGGGCAGGCTAGCCCAACAAGGGGTGAGGCCACCCTAAGAAGAAGACGAACAAGGCATCCCGGCAGGGCCTACTGGGACCTGCGGAGGCCAGGTCACCCCACCGACTGCTCCACCATGACTCACGTCGTTGATCAGTGCAATGTCAAGGTGCAGAGTGATTAAGTGGCAGCCATTCGCCACATGGTGGCCACTTCACACCAAGAGAACCTGCATACGACACCCGTCCTATGACGTGTCAAGCAAGCAGGCGTGGAGCTGGCAAGATAGCCCGGCAAGCCTTGTCGGGCAACCAACCACGTGACGCTAAGAGGTGCACTAAATGCACACTGTCAGCCTGTAGAGTTAGGTATTATAGCACTATTTGCTATCATATCAGTGTCTGATGACTAATTTGCCACTATGGTGATGCCTTAACCTATAAAAGGAGGCCCATGGCAACAGTTAGAGAGGTTGGAAAGTGATATCACTGGCACCCCCGTACGCGCTTAGTCGCTGCCACCCTGAGGCAACCCTTGTCGGGCAACTATATTACGCACCACCACCACATTGCCACCATCAATCCACCAAAACAGGAGTAGGGTTTTACGCCTCATGGCAGCCCGAACCTTGGTAAAAATGCATGTGTGATCTCTGTCTAGCTGCCCCACATTGGCATGCTCTTTGTGCAACGCGACTCCACCCTACCGAAGCAGCAAGGGGCCATCCTGGTCCCATAGGTGGCCGTGGTTTCCTACAACATCTTTGGCGCGCCAGGTAGGGGGTCGCTTGTGCGAACCTGAAGACGTAAGCAGCATGTCACCTTCATCACCATCTGCATCTTTGACGGTGCCATCGACAATAGCGCCCGAGAAAAAACTAGCTTCTTCGGCTCATCCACCCACCTCAAAGGCTCCGCCGCCCGCGACCTCCAACACTGTGGGAGGCACAGAGACGCGCGAGGACACGAATGCTGCTGTGGACGTGGTCGGAGTAGGCATCACCACCACCATTTCCCCCGCGACCGATGCAAGAGTAGGAGACACCGGAGGAGAACAGCACCAGCAACACCTCGACAGGCGCACTCTGCTCACCGATGGGCATAGCCACAGCAATGGCGCTCGGTCTGGGGCAAACGGCCGCTCTCTGGTCGTCCCTGCCGCAAGCGCGACCGTGCTACATCTTGAGCTTGCGTTGGTTTTCCTCGAAGAGGAGAGGGTGATGCAGCAAGTGTAGCGTAAGTATTTCCCTCAGTTTTGAGAACCAAGGTATCAATCTAGTAGGAGGCTCCTCAAAAGTCCCACGCACCTACACAAACAAACTGAGAACTCGCAACCAATGCAATAAAGGGGTTGTCAATCCCTTCACGGCCACTTGCGAAAGTGAGATCTAATAAAGATAGTATGATAAGATAAATATATTTGGTATTTTATAATATAGATGCAAATAAAAGTAGATTGAAAGTAAATATGATAAGAGATTGACCCGGGGGCCATAGGTTTCACTGCTGGCTTCTCTCAAGATAGCATAAGTATTATGGTGGGTGAACAAATTATTGTCGAGCAATTGATAGAAAAGTGCATAGTTATGAGATTATCTAGGCATGATCATGTATATAGGCATCACGTCCATAACAAGTAGATCGACTCCTGCCGGCATCTACTACTATTACTCCACACATCGACCGACTCCTGCCTGCATCTAGAGTATTAAGTTCATAAGAACAGAGTTACGCATTAAGCAAGATGACATGATGTAGAGGGATAAACTCATGCAATATGATATAAACCCCATCTTGTTATCCTCGATGGCAACAATACAATACGTGCCTTGCAACCCTTTCTATCACAGGGTAAGGACACCGCAAGATTGAACCCAAAGCTAAGCACTTCTCGCATGGCAAGAAATACCAATCTAGTAGGCCAAACCAAACTGATAATTCGAAGAGACTTGCAAAGATAACTCAATCATACATAAAAGAATTCGGAGAAGATTCAAATATTATTCATAGATAAACTTGATCATAAACCCACAAATTCATCGGATCTCGACAAACACACCGCAAAAAGAGTTTACATCGAATAGATCTCCACAAGAGAGGGGGAGAACATTGTATTGAGATCCAAAAAGAGAGAATAAGCCATCTAGCTAATAACTATGGACCCGTAGGTCTGTGGTGAACTACTCACAACTCATCGAAGGGGCAAGGATGTTGATGTAGAGGCCCTCCGTGGTTGATTCCCCCTCCGGCAGAGTGCCGGCGAAGGCTCCAAGATGGGATCTCGCAGATACAGAAGGTTACGGCGGTGGAATATGTGTTTCATGGTGCTCCTGGATGTTTTCGGGGTACGTAGGTATATATAGGAGGAAGAAGTACGTCGGTGGCCGCCCGAGGGGCTCACAAGACAGGGGAGCGTGCCCTATAGGGGGGCGCAGCCCCCTATCTCATGGGGCCCTCGGGATCTTCTTGACTTGCACTCCAAGCTCTTCGAATCACGTTCATTCCAGAAATCACGCTCCCGAAGGTTTCATTCCGTTTGGACTCCGTTTGATATTCCTTTTCTTCGAAATACTAAAATAGGCAAAAAAAACAGCAATATGGGCTGGGCCTCCGGTTAGTAGGTTAGTCCAAAAAATGATATAAATGTGTAAAATAAAGCCCATAAACATCCAAAAAGGGGTAATATAATAGCATGGAACAATCAAAAATTATAGATACATTGGAGACGTATCAAGCATCCCCAAGCTTAATTCTTGCTCGTCCTCGAGTAGGTAAATGATAAAAAGAGAATTTTTGATGTGGAAAACTACCTAGCATAATTCATAATGTAATTTTCTTTATTGTGGCATGAATGTTTAGATCCAAATGATTCAAAATAAAAGTTCATATTGATAAAAGAAATAGTTACACTTCAAGCATAATAATCAAAGTAATCATGTCTTCTCAAAATAACATGGCAAAAGAAAGTTCATCCCTACAAAATCATATAGTTAGACGATGCTTCATTTTCGTCACACAAAGATGTTCCCAACTTCTATAACCCCGATGACAAGCCAAGCAATTGTTTCATACTTAAATAATCTCAAACTTTTTCAACCTTCACGCAATACATGAGCGTGAGCCATGGATATAGCACTATGAGCGGAATAGAATATGATGATGGGGATTGTGTGGAGAAGACAAAAAAAAGAGAAAGTCTCATATTGACAAGGATAATCAACGGGCTATGGAGATGCCCATCAATTGATGTCAACATGAGGAGTAGGGATTGCCATGCAACGGATGCACTAGAGCTATAAATGAATGCTCAACAAAAGAAAACTAGTGGGTGTGCATCCAACTTGCTTGCTCATGAAGACCTAGGGCATTTGAGGAAGACCATCGTAGGAATGTACAAGCCAAGTTCTATAATGAAAAATTCCTACTAGTATGAAAAAGACAACTTATGAGACTCACTATATGAAAAACATGGTGCTACTTTGAAGCACAATATATGAGACTCACTACATGGAGAACAAGGTGCTACTTTGAAGTACAAGTGTGGAAAAAGAGATAGTAACATTGCCCTTTTTATTTATTTTCCCTTTTTTCTTTTTTTTCTTTTTTTCTTTTCTTTTTTCTTTTTTTGGGGCCTTTTTTTGGCCTTTCTTCCCTTTTTTTCTTTGGGCAATGTTCTAATAATGATGATCATCACACTTCTATTGATTACAACATAAGAATTACAACTCTAAACTAGAAAAAAATATGACTCTATATGAATGCCTCCAGCGGTGTACCGGGATGGTGCAATGAATCAAGAGTGACAAGTATGAAAAATAATGCATGGTGGCTTTGCCACAAATACGATGTCAACTACATGATCATGCAATGGCAATATGACAAAAGTAAAGTATGTCATGATGATGATGAAAAGAACGGTGGAAAGTTGCATGGCAATATATCTCAGAATGGCTATGGAAATGCCATAATAGGTAGGTATGGTGGCTGTTTTGAGGAAGATATAAGGAGGTTTATGTGTGATAGAGCGTATCGTATCACAGGGTTTGGATGCACCGGCGAAGTTTGCACCAACTCTCAAGGTGAGAAAGGGCAATGCACGGTACCGAAGAGGCTAGCAAAGGTGGAAGGGTAAAAGTGCGTATAATCCATGGACTCAACATTAGTCAAAAGAACTCATATACTTATTGCAAAAAATTAGAAGTCATCAAAAACCAAGTACTACGCGCATGCTCCTAGGGGGATAGATTGGTAGGAAAATACAATCGCTCATCCCCGACCGCCACTCATAAGGATGCACAAGCCAGGTACACTTCATGTTTCAAATTTGTTACACAACTTTAACCATACGTGCATGCTACGGGACTTGCTAACTTCAACACAAGCATTCTTTAAATTCATAATCACCCAACTAGCATGACTTCAATATCACTACCTCCATATCTCAAAACAATTATCAAGTATCAAATTGATCATGGCATCCAATTCACTTCCTATGATAGTTTTTATTATACCCAACTTGGATGCTCATCATTCTAAGACCAACTTTATGACCACAGCAAATACCATGCTGTTCTAGAAGACTCTCAAAATAATATAAGTGAAGCATGAGAGACTAGCAATTTCTACAAAATTAAGACACCACCGTGCTCTAAAAGATATAAGTGAAGCACTATAGCAAAAACTATCAAGCTCAAAAGATATAAGTGAAGCACATAGAGTATTCTAGCAAATTCTAATCAAATAGGCTTCTCCCAAAAGGTGTGTACATCAAGGATGATTGTGGTAAACTAAAATGCAAAGACTAATATAATACACGACGCTCCAAGCAAAACACATATCATGTAGCGAATAAAAATATAGCTCCAAGTAAAGTTACCAATGAACGAAGACGAAAGAGGGGATGCCTTCCCGGGGCATCCCCAAGCTTAGGATTTTGGCTATTCTTGAATATCTTGGGGTGCCATGGGCATCCCCAAGCTTAGGCTCTTGACACCCATTATTCCATAGTCCATAAAAGCTTTACCCAAAACTTGAAAACTTCACAACACAAAACTCAACAGGAAATCTTATAAGCTCCGTTAGTGAAAGAAAACAAAACCACCACATAAGGTACTACAATAAACTCATTCTTTATTTATTTTGGTGTTAAACCTACTGTATTCCATCTTCCTTATGGTTTATAAATTAATTTACTAGCCATAGATGCATTGAAATAAGCAAACAACACACGAAAAATAGAATCTGTCAAAAACAGAACAGTCTGTAGCAATCTGTAACTAACATCAACTTCTGGAACTCTACAAATCGTACCAAAATAGGAAGTCCTGGACAATTTGTTTATTGAACATAAGAAAAAAGAATCAACGAAAAGCACGTTCCTGTGATTTAACAAAATTATATTCGTGCGTGCAAAGTTTCTGTTTTTCAGCAGAATCAAATCAACTATCATCGTAGGTTATCCTATAGGTTCTACTTGGCACAAACACTAATTAAAAGATAAAAACACATCTAAACAGAAGGTAGATGCAAGATTTATTACTAAACAGGAGCAAAAAAAACATATAAAAAAATTGGGTTGCCTCCCAACTAGCGCTATTGTTTAACGCCCCTAGCTAGGCATAAAAACAAAGATAGATCTAAGTAGTGCCATAATAATAAGATAGATCTTGAAAGCTCATCTCATATTCTCTACGTTCGGCAGCAAGTTTTCTTTGAGGCAAGCAAAAGTAATCAAAAGGGCTAAATTTAGTGGGACAAAGGTCCCCAAGATCAATCACAGGAGGAACGGGTTCCTCCTTTGGCCCTTCATAGTGCACAACTATTTCATCACTAAAAGCATTCTTTTGGCAAAATTTTGTGAGCCTATACTCAAGAGAGTATCCTAGCTCATTATTTTGAAGGGAAAAATCATTATTAAGTTCGTTAATGCGATCAACCAAGACATTGGTAGGAACCTTTTTTCTAAGGTTTTCATTAAAAGCGACATAGTCCGAAGATTGAAAACGTCTAAATTCCTCTTGGTCATAGAGGATCGCCTCTATGGGAGGACGACCGGTGTCCACCCTATAGTGCGCAAAGATTTCTTTGGCCTCTCTTATGATAAATCTAAACTCATGAGCCAAAAAGATAGTAACAGCGCGCTTAACAGAAGAATGCTCAATATTAGAGAATTCTAGAAAAATTTTTTGTATGCAAGGATGCATATGCATAAATTGTCTTTCAAGTTCAACTACAAGCATAGCGATAGCATCCGCAAGACTACTAGTTCTATGAAGAATAGAACAACCCATGGAAGGTAAAGCACCGGCACAAGTAAAGAAATATTGAATAACACCTTTGCCAATGATGTTACCACTACCGATTCCAAACTTTTTAGTATGCAAGATAGGGGGTTCATCGGCCGGACCCTCCGGATTTTCTGTGTTATCATTATTGTCCATATCGACGATAATCTCCCCAATTTCAGACATAGCAGCAAACAAAAGCAAGGCGGAAGAAAGCGATCAAAAAAGAGAGGAGGAGATTGGGAAAGAGAGGGTGAATAAAAAGGCAAGGGTGAAGTCGGCGAGAGGAAAACGGGGGGCAAATGGCAAATAATGTAAATGGGGGGGAGATGGGTTTGTGATGGGTACTTGGTATGTCTTGACTTGAGTGAAGACCTCCCCGGCAACGGCGCCAGAAATCCTTCTTGCTACGTCTTGAGCTTTCGTTGGTTTTCCTCGAGGAGGAGAGGGTGATGCAGCAAGTGTAGCGTAAGTATTTCCCTCAACTTTGAGAACCAAGGTATCAATCCAGTAGGAGGCTCCTCAAAAGTCCCACGCACCTACACAAACAAACTGAGAACTCACAACCAACGCAATAAAGGGGTTGTCAATCCCTTCACGGCCACTTGCGAAAGTGAGATCTAATAAAGATAGTATGATAATATAAATATATTTTTGGTATTTTATAATATAGATGCAAAAAGTGAAGATGCAAATAAATGTAGATTGAAAGCAAACATGATAAGAGATAGACCCGGGGGCCATAGGTTTCACTAGTGGCTTCTCTCAAGATAGCATAAGTATTACGGTGGGTGAACAAATTACTGTCGAGCAATTGATATAAAAGCGCATAGTTATGAGATTATCTAGGCATGATCATGTATACAGGCATCACGTCCATAACAAGTAGATCAACTCCTGCCTGCATCTACTACTATTACTCCACACATCAACTGACTCCTGCCTGCATCTACAGTATTAAGTTCATAAGAACAGAGTAACGCATTAAGCAAGATGACATGATGGAGAGGGATAAACTCATGCAATATCATATAAACCCCATCTTGTTATCCTCGATGGCAACAATACAATATGTGCCTTGCAACCCTTTCTGTCACAGGGTAAGGACACCGCAAGATTGAACCCAAAGCTAAGCACTTCTCCCATGGCAAGAAAGACCAATCTAGTAGGCCAAACCAAACTGATAATTCGAAGATACTTGCAAAGATAACTCAATCATACATAAAAGAATTCAGAGAAGATTCAAATATTATTCATAGATAAACTTGATCATAAACCCACAATTCATCGGATCTCGACAAACACACCGCAAAAAGAGTTTACATCGAATAGATCTCCACAAGAGAGGGGGAGAGCATTGTATTGAGATCGAAAAAGAGAGAAGAAGCCATCTAGCTAATAACTATGGACCCGTAGGTCTGTGGTAAACTACTCACAACTCATTAGAGGGGCAAGGATGGTTATGTAGAGGCCCTCCATGGTTGATTCCCCCTCCGGCAGAGTGCCGGCGAAGGCTCCAAGATGGATCTCGCGGATACAGAAGGTTACGGTGGTGGAAATTGTGTTTCGTGGTGGTTCTGGATGTTTTTGGGGTACGTAGGTATATATAGG
Organism: Triticum timopheevii; assembly: GCA_963921465.1. Classification (NCBI taxonomy): domain Eukaryota; kingdom Viridiplantae; phylum Streptophyta; class Magnoliopsida; order Poales; family Poaceae; genus Triticum; species Triticum timopheevii. The sequence continues at coordinate 357,697,745 of OY997264.1, forward strand.
AGGAAGAAGTACGTCGGTGGCCGCTCGAGGGGCCCACGAGACAGGGGGCACGCCCTACAGGGGGGCGGCCCCCTATCTCGTGCGGCCCTCGGGAGCTTCTTGACTTGCACTCCAAGCTCTCCGGATCACGTTCGTTCCAAAAATCACGCTCCCGAAGGTTTCATTCCGTTTGGACTCCGTTTGATATTCCTTTTCTTCAAAAAACTGAAATAGGCAAAAAAATAGCAATATGGGCTGGGCCTCCGGTTAGTAGGTTAGTCCCAAAAATGATATAAATGTGTAAAATAAAGCCCATAAACATCCAAAAAGGGGTAATATAATAGCATGGAACAATCAAAAATTATAGATACGTTGGAGACGTATCAGACCGCTGTGCATCTGCTTTCCCCTAGGCGGGTCGACCCAGCTAATGCGCCCAATCGAGCTGATGGCCTTCGAGCGCCTCCACCTCACCACCTTGCCACCCAGGTGGTTGCTTCGCAATAACGGGCGCGCAGTGCTGCCGCCCCTGGCTCTGTCCGGAGTCGAGCGATGCGCGATCGACTTCATCACTACTTCATCATCATCTATGCCAAGAACATCCTCAGAGGCCATGGCGCGGGCTCAGCTGCTGCTAAGGTTTCCATCGGCGGCCGAGCAGATGGACGAATGGCGTGCCACCGTCCAAAGCCTGCTCGGTTTCGCTAAAGCTGAGGGCTCATGACGAGCTGGCCCATCATGGCGTCCCCAAGCGACGGTGATGGCCCACGTTATTGTCCGTATGGAGGGATCCATCCCCACGGTGCAGTCCTCGCCATGGCTCCAGCACGGGCGCGACCAAATCAAGACCCCGATGATGTCTCGATGGCCTCCTCAGATCCACGAGTACGTCTAGGCCAACGACGAACCCAGAAGACAGGCGTAGAGGAGACGTGTGTGTCGTCGAGCAGCGTCGTGGCGACCTCCTCCGAGCCCACGGGTGCGACGGCCTCGACGTCGACGAGCCCGCGCTCGGTGTTGGCGGGCCCGTGCCTTTCAAGGTTGGTTACCCTACCTTCACCCGTGAGCTGCCACAAGTCCGTTGGCCGTCCATTTGCACGTTCAAGCCAGAGATACCCGAGAAGTACGACGGAAGGCTGAACCCGGCAGAGTTCCTGAGCATCTACACCATCGTTGTTCAGGCTGCCGGGCGAAGAGATGAGATAATGTTCGCAAACTACTTCCCGTTAGCCCTCAAGTCCAATGTGAGGTCTTGGCTGATGCACTTGCTGGAGAACTCTATTTCGTCATGGGCGGACCTGTGCCACGAGTTCATCGGTGCTTTCACTGGTGGCCACCAGGAGCCGGGTCATCCCAGCGATCTGCAGCTTCTCTAGCAGAAGGAAGGAGAGACCCTCCATAAGTATTTACAGAGATTCAGCAAAGTTCATAGAAATATTCCAAATATCCATCCGGCAGCCGTGATAGCTGCCTTCCAGTCCAATGTGTGTAACCGCTAGATCCGTTCCAAGATGAACGTGCGGTTGCCCTAGACTGTGAAGGATCTGTACACCCTAGTGGATAAGTGTGCTCGGATGGAGGAAGGAAGGAAGTTTCCCGAAGAGGAAGATTGCGTCAATGTTGATTTAGAGGATGGCGATGAGTCCACCAGTCAGAAGAAGGGCAAGAAGCACAGTAAGAAGCGGAGAGATAAGGCAGTATTGACTGTCGAAGGGTCAGGCACCCCAAGTACCGGCAAGATCGCCAAGGCTGAGGCCCCCGGCAAGGAGGTTGCCATGTGCGCTAATTGTCGGGAAGCTGCAGCTACCGAGAAGGCTGGAAAGGCCGATGGGCCGTACTGCAAGATCCATCGGACCAAAGGCCATGACCTTCAAGAATGCTATCAGGTTGAGCAGCTAGTTAAGAGACAGAGAGCAGAGTACAAGAAGCGTGATAAGGAAAAAGGTCAGAATGTCACCGGTGGTAAGGGCCGAGGTGATGAAGCAAATCGCCCCGGGAAACCCTTTTGGAGTAAAGGAAAACCCGTCAGGGGCCAGGAAAAGGAAGCCTGTGATGATGAGAGTGATAGAGAGGATGAAGAGGAAACTAATGAACAAGAGTTTCAAAAGGCCACTGATGCCCTGTGCGTTGACGGGGGTGCATCTCTGCACACCTCCCACCGCTGGCTCAAGCGGTGGGCACGGGAAGTCAATGTTGTGGAACCAGCGCCAGAGGCCCGGAAGTTGCTCAAATGGTCCCGTACACCCATCATCTTTGACGAGCAGGATCACCCTCGCCGTACCACTATGGTAGGGTGCTTGCCATTGTTGGTTTCTCCAACAATTCGCAACCTCAAGGTCACGAAGATGCTGGTGAACGGTGGGGCTAGACTGAATCTGAATTGCCCAGTAGTTATCAGCAAGCTTCAGATAGCTGAAGAAGAGCTAGAGGTTACCGGCACGTTTCAAGGAATTAATCCCGGCAGGAGTCATCCTAAGGGAAAGATCACGTTGCTGGTGACATTTGGGGGAGAACTAAACTACCAGACTTAGGAGATTGTGTTTGACGTAGTTGACCTCCCCCTGCAGTACAATGGGATTCTTGGATGCCTGGCTCTGGCTAAATTCATGCCGGCATCCCACTACGCCTACAACACCCTGAAGATGCCTAGTCCACTAGGAGTCCTCACCATCCCATCAGATGAGAAAGATGCCATCATTTGTGTGGATAAGATGTACCGGGACGCGGTCGCAGTAGAGGCAGCAATGGCAACAGCTCCCGCAAGGGAAAGCAAAGGAAAGAAGCGGGATTGTAGGACCTCCAGCAAAGATTCTGGGAAGCGTGCCCCCACCAAGTACACGACACCCGTTGATGATGTGCCGAAGTGTTTCAACAACAAGAGATCACTCTGGTTATTATGCAAGCATATGCTAGACAGCTCATTTGTCTCAAAGCATTGCTAAACACCTTTGCTTCCTCAACTGGTCTTAAAGTCAATTATGGTAAATCAATCATGGTGCCTGTCAATATTGCTGAAGAAAGAGTAGATCTTTTTAAAAACACTCTCCAATGTGCTAGAGGGCATTTTCCTTTCACATACCTGAGTCTTACATTGGGATTAACAAAACAACTGTGGAACAATGCCTACCTATTGGCAATAGAACAGCTAAAAGACTGGCCGGAATTTCATCTTTCATGACTCAGGCAGGAAGGCTGCTTCTGGTTAAATCAGTGCTCGCATCTCTTTCATTATTTTTCATGACCTACTTGGACATTCCTATCACAATTAAGAAGCAGATTATAAAATACTTAAGGCACTGTCTTTGGAGAAGTCCTGATAAGGAAGACAGAAGACTTGTAATGGTAGCTTGGCACACTATCTGTAGGTCAAAGAACCAAGGAGGGTTAGGTGTCTTAGACATCTACACTCACAACAAAACCCTACTCATGAAAAACCTATACAAGTTCTTCAACAGACATGATATACCTTGGGTTAACCTAATTTGGGACACTTATTATAGTGATGGGAAGCTTCCAGGAGACACAATGATAGGCTCCTTCTGGTGGAAATCAAATCTGGCACTCATTGATCAGTTTAAAGCAATTGCAAGATGTAATGTGGGAGATGGTAAAAGTGCACTATTCTGGGATGACTTATGGCACCAAGCAGTACTCAAACAAAAATTCCATCACTTGCACTCTTTTGTCAAGAACCCTGAACTAAATGTCCATCAAGTGGTTCATACTAAATACCTTCAGGATTTATTCTATTTACATCTGACTACACAAGCATATGATGAGTTCTTAGAAATGGAGGATATTTGCATATCTTTGAGGCAATCTGAGTTTTTGTATGCATTGGACACTTGGAGTTACATTTGGGGAATGAATTCTATTCATCCATCAAAGCATACAAGGTTCTAATTGGACACAAGCAAACATCACCTCACTTCAATTGGATTTGGAAGAGCTCATGTCAACCAAAGCATAAAGTATTCTTCTGGATGTTTTTATATGACAGAGTCAACACAAGAAACCTTCTCAGAAGAAAGAACTTTGAGCTTGAAGCTTACAATTGTGCAGTAAGGGACTGTCAATAGGAGGAATTGCATCATCCTTTTTGGGGATGTTCATTTGCGCAGCAATGCTGGGATTTTATTTGTCCCACAAGAACACCAAATCTTTCAGTATTAGAAGCGTTCCAAGACTTGAAGGATAAGCTCGACTACCCCTTCTTTATGGAGAGCCTTATTCTTGGATCATGGGCCATTTGGATAACCAGAAACAATAAGATATTTGAAAATATTGCTCCTTCATTTCAAGGCCGGAAGTTCATTTTCAAGGAGGAACTAAAACTACTCAAGCACAAGATGAAGCAGAAATTTGAAAGGCTGTTCTCTGTATGGTTGGATGCTTTGTTGTAATTTTCCTTTTCTTTTTTGGTATTTTTAGTTCTGTATGTTTGTCTCCTTAGTTTTCTTTTCTTTGTCCCTAGTTTATTTTTTTATTTTTCTTTTGTATTTCCTTTGAGCTTTCTTTAGTAGGGGCTTAGCTCAAGCCCCTCACAGTACTTTTGTTTCTTTATTGTTTAATAAAAGTTGCAGTGGGGTTTTTACCCTAGTGTTTATAGTAAAAAAATAGCAAGAGATCCAAGGTTGCTGCTCTACAAGTGAAAAAGGTCCCGGCAGGGCTGGCTGGCATTGATGGTACTTTCACTATCAGCGCCACCCTTGATGACAAATAGGAAAGCGCGCTCGTTGCTTTCCTGTGGGTGAATATCGATGTGTTTGCATGGCAACCATCTGATATCCCTGGTGTTCCTAGGGAGGTAATCAAGCACCACCTTGTTGTCTGCCCACACGCCAGACCTGTTAAGCAAAAAGTTCGGAAGCAGCCCTTGGAGAGGCAACAGTTTATTGCAAAAGAGATCAAGAAGCTTGAGGCAGCTCGTTTGGTCAGAGGAGTGCAACATCGTGCTTGGCTAGCAGACCCAGTGGTAGTCCGGAGGGTAAACTGGAAGTGGAGGTTGTGCATTGATTACACACACCTCAACAAGGCTTGCCCGAAGGACCCATTTCCCTTGCCGCATATTGATTAGATTGTGGATTCCACTTCAGGCTGTGATTTGCTCTCATTTATGGATGCCTATTCTGGATATCACCAGATCTTAATGTCCAAATAAGATGAGGAGAAGACGTCGTTCATCACTCCATGTGGTACGTACTGCTTTGTCTGCTTGCCATTCGGACTGAAGAATGTTGGGTCCACCTTTGCAAGGGCAGTCCAGATTGGTTTTGAACCTCAGCTGCACAGAAACATTGAAGCTTATATGGATGATATCGTGGTCAAAACCAAGGACAGAGCAACCCTTATTCAGGATTTGGAAGAGACATTTGCAAACCTGCGCAAGCTTAACTTGAAGCTCAACCCAGAGAAATGTGTATTTGGTGTTCCCTCCAGCAAGCTGCTTAAATACTTTGTGTCCCACAGGGGGATCGAAGCTAATCCCGACAAGATCAAGGCCATTGAGCAGATCCATGCGCCAAAGGCAGTTAAGGATGTGAGGCACCTGACAGGGTGTGTTGCCACGCTAAGCAGGTTCATCTCCAAGTCTGCCGAGCATGCCCTGCCATTCTTCAAGATTTTGAAGAAGGCATGTCCTATGAAGTGGACTCCCGAAGCATATACAGCCTTGCATGAGCTAAAGGCCTACATGTCTTCTATGCCTACCCTGGTTGCACTCAAACACCAGGAGCCATTGTTGTTATACTTGGCGGCAACCAACAAAGCGGTCAGTGCAGCCTTGGTAGTGCAGCGAGAAGTGAATGAGGAAGGGAGTGAGAAGAGGCCGACAGAGTCAGATAAGGATCAGGACAGCAGTGGGCACAGTAACGATGACAACCCCAAGGACATGGCAAGGAAGAAAGTGGTGCAACACCCAGTGTACTTCGTCAGCTCCTTGTTACATGGGGCTAGATCGAAGTACTCTAGCATGCAAAAGTTGATTTTTGGTCTTACCATGGCCTCAAGGAAACTGTGCCACTATTTCCAAGCCCATGACATCACGGTTGTTACTCGTTTCCCATTGCAGCGGATACTCTGTAACCCAGAGGCCACCAGCAAGATAGTGGAATGGGATTTGGAGTTATCTAGATTTGGTTTGAAGCTTGAGAGTACATCAACTATCTAGAGCAGGGCATTGGCAGAGTTTATTGCGGAATGGACGCCAACCCCTGACGAGGAAGTGATAGAGACAGTTATCCCTGGCAAGGAATCACCCCAAGAATGGATTATGTATTTTGATGGTGCTTTTTCCCTGCAAGGTGCAGGGGCTGGCATGCTTCTTGTCGCCTCCTCCGGGGAGCACTTGAGGTATGTTGTTCGAATGCATTTTGCCCGGAAAGAAGCAACCAACAATACAACAGAGTATGAAGGGCTCCTTGCCGGGCTCAGGATTGCGCCAGAATTGGGAATTAAGAAGCTGATCATTCGAGGAGATTCATAGATGGTGGTGAGACAAGTCAACAAGGATTGTCAAAGTCCATTGATGAAGGCATACGTCGAGGAAGTGAGAATATTGGAGGAGCACTTTGACGGATTGCAAACAGAGCACATGCCCCGTGCGGAAAACAGCATAGCTGATCATCTCTCAAAGTGGGATGCGCAGAAGCTTCCTGTGGAACCAGGAACTTTTGTTCTCTGTCTTACTCAGATCTCCGTATCCCCAGCAACAATGGCCCGGAAGAGGAGAAAGTTGGACACCAGAAAGCCTCACCCAGTAGAGTCGTCCGCTCCTAGCAGAGACCCTACCGGAAACAACTCCTCGCAGCCTGCCGGACCACCCCCTCCAGTCGGGCCCATGGATCCCGTGTACGAGGCTGGTGATCCCGTAGCATAGGAGGTGCCACTAGTCCTCGTTACCGAGCCACAGGATCCAACTTGCGCAAGGCACATTGTCCGCTTCCTCCAATCCGGAGAGCTTCTCGGCGACCAAGACGAAGCTGAAAAAGTAGCCTAGAGGGACAGTATGTATCAGTTTATCGATGACACTCTGTACAGAAGGAGGCCCAACAGTATGAAATTGAAGTGTGTCTGCTGGGAAGAAGGAAATGAACTGTTGGCTGAGATACACAAAGGAATATGCGGCTACCACATTGGATCAAGGGCGTTAGTTCAGAAAGAATTCCGGCAAGGATTCTTTTGGCCCACAACCCTCCAAGATGCGGTTGAGCTAGTCACTAAGTGTGAAGCCTGCCAGTTCCATTCCAAGAAAACCCACCTGCCTGCCCAAGCACTTCAGACAATCCCTCTATCATGGCCATTTTCGGTCTGGGGGCTCGATATCCTCGGCCCCTTCCCCCGAGCAATCAGGGACTTTGAATTCTTGTTCGTCGCCATCGACAAGTTTACAAAGTGGCCGGAAGTGACTACCGTGAGAAAGGTGACTGCTCAGTCAGCTATCAAGTTCTTCAAAGATCTGGTGTGTTGTTTTGGAGTTCCGGCAAGGATCATCACCGACAACGGTACCCAGTTCACGACCGCACCTTTATGCAATATGTTCATGCCCTCGGATGCAAGATCTCATTCGCCTTTGTGGCACACCCCCGGACCAATGGACAAGCTGAGAGGGCGAATGCTGAAGTGCTACGCGGACTCAAGACAAGAACCTTTGATACGCTGCAGAAGCACGGCAGGCGGTGGATCAAGGAGCTTCCGGTGGTTCTTTGGTCCCTCAGAACGACACCAAACCGAGCCACCGGGCATACTCCCTTCTCCCTGGTCTACAAGGCAGAAGCATTTATCCCCACGGAACTCATTTACGGGTCGCCTCAAGTACTTCCTTACGATGAAGTCGTCCAAGATCAGCAGCAGTGTGACAACGTTGTGCTACTCAAGGAGAACCGTCGCTGGGCTGCTACGTGTGCTGCGCGCTATCAACAAGCCCTACCTTGCTATCATAGCCGCAGGGTTCATGCCCGGTGTTTTGAGGAAGGTGACCTTATCCTTAGGTGCATTCAGTCCGCCAAGGGTACACACAAGTTGACACCAAAGTGGGAAGGCCCTTACCAGGTAGTATGAGTCACCAGACCTGGCGCGGTCCGTCTGGAGACCGGAGATGGCACTCTGTTGCAAAACTCATGGAATATTGAGCATCTCTGCAGGTTCTACCCGTAAGGTGCGAGGCTGTCGGTCCCTGCCCGGCAGCCACCCATTTGTACAGGCCTTGCCTCAGCTGCATGTAACTCCTTGTTCAAAGGCTGGGCGATGTACCCGTGCAAGAGAAAATAAAGAAGCGCTGTAGGGGGCCCCCAACCTAGATTGCATGCATGCATGAGCATTCCAGATCACTCCATAAGCATTTCACAAGCATCTGCATATGCATATAGATAGGATCGCATCTTGCATTCATTCTGATCTGCATGGAGCTTCAGGTTCTTGCCGTGAACTTGGCTTTGACAAAGAGTTGGGAAGGTTGCCCGGCACTGCGATCTCCGGGAAGCCAAACAGATAAGTTCTGCCTCTTGTCCATTCATGTTCTGTAAGCTATAACTTAAGCATTATAAAACCTCACTGCCCCTTCTTAGACTTAGGTGCTCCCATCCTTGACTCAAATGTTGCTTCAATCAGGATGGTCGCAGTGGCCTTTGGTAAAATGAAGTTGGTGGGGGGCTGGTCCCTTTGTTTGTAACCCGGCAGATGTGGCTCTCCGGCAGACAAAAAGGATGCCAAAGATAGCTTGCCGGGAAAAACTTGTTTACTTACACTAAAGAGGCATCTCACCTCTGCATGGACATATACATGTACGGGTTCCCGGCAAGGTTTATATTTTTCATTAACATGCTGGTACAAGTACAAGCATTACACAACACAAGCATGGGCACGAGATATTACATTATTTGTATTAAAATTTGGCAAGTGCCTATAGATTTAAGATTGAAAAAAGATAAGTGCCCCATAATCCCCTTTCTTGTCCCTCTCCTCCCAGGCACAACAGGTGAAGGCTAAAAGGACGAAGGGAGAGCACCAGGGAACGCATTGATGGAGAGCATGGCGGAGGCGACCCGTCAACCAGCACCACCAGGGCCAGCAGGGCACGGCAGGGCTAACGGAGCTACAGCCCGAGAGGAAGCCTGCCGAGGCCCAGCTGGAAGACTGCTGGAGGAGCCCGGGAGCACCATCCCCACCTCTGCGTCCAACTCCCCGGCAAATCGTGTTGCCAGGGAGGAGATGCAGATGCAGATGATGGTGCTGCCGCCTGATGAAGATGGTGCGGGCGGTGACCAGTGGGCGTCAGAGTCGTTTCCCTCCCGCCCGCCGGTGTCATCATTGCCATCACCGTCCTCCTTGTCGCTACCGCTTGAGGAGGAGCTTTCGTCATCGGCAGAGCTCTCCGCGCAGCACCCTAAGCGAATTCCCGAGCGCCCAAAGACCTTGACGGAGAGCAAGCCACTCTCCATTAATTTGAACTGGAGAACGTGCCCCTCCAACAAGCTATGGGCACAGGTGAAGGTCTTTCAACCATGGTGGAGGTAGATAACATGAGGAGCAGGGAAGTCGACGTCGACCCACAGGCCGCCGTCCCCGCAGCCCCTCTTGTGCAACCTCAAAGTATGCAGTGGAGCGAGCTCCATTTCTCGGGTGAACGGAGTAGGAAGACGAAGATGGCCGCACAGAGGCTTGTACAACTTGATGAAGAATTCTCGGGGCTGGTCTCTAGCATGGCCTTCCATCCGGGGAGGAGCCACTGGTGGAGGAACAACCGGAGCGCCGCCCCGTCCTCCTATTCCTTGAGCACCACGAGAACCTCGACGTTGCCTCCTCCCTCCTCCTCTCACGGCGGGCCCCGCTGCTGCAAGCTCTGGAGGAGGAGGGATGCATTGTCGAGTAGAATCTCTCGTCGCCTCCACTGGAGTACCAGCGCTCCCTCGCCCCCTCACCATGATAAGCGAAGGAAGACTACAAAGAAAGGAGGAAGAGGTGTGTATGGTAGAACACCATTCGTACCCCCTTTTATGGAAGAGCGAGGCCAGGGGGCGGCCCCTCGCCCCTAGGGAGGCTACCCTGCTCATCCAATGCGGCCTCCCCTCCCCGTCTAGAGACATGGGGAATCAGGACCGACCCGCTGCTCCAACCAGCGACGCCTGATTTCCCGCCGCGACACTAACACCTGTGCCCTCCGCATCCACCACCTACCCTTCCTGAGGCATGAAGGACACGTGGAGGATGAGCCAAAAGCACGAAGGCAAGTGGGATGGCTGTTTCCACCCCGTGATCTGGGTGCTGGCGCCATGCAGGCCACGTTCCGACCTTTTTTCGTAACATCACGCACGATGTGGGGGAAAACAGAAACTGGCCCGAAATCAAGACTAATGAAGAAGCAAAGAAGATTTCAAGATACCAGCCCCTTCAGCAGCACTGCCCGTGCACTTGTTAGGCCCTACCCCGACGATGCTCGGCAGTGCGTTCGGGGCAGGCCCGGGGGCTACTGTCGGTGCCACAGGCCATGGGCCTATCGCCGTGACTGTGCACAGGCACAAGATCAAGATTGAAGCACCAGACCAAAATGAACAAGGGACCAAGAGATTCAAAGCATCAACAAGCATACCAGAAAGGAAAAAGGCCAGGCCATAAGAACAAGATATCAACAAGAAATAAGTCTCCCTTGCCGGGCAGGCGAGTGAAAGTGCAACTAATCCTCGGGTGGTTTTGGTAATTCATAACAACATATAGCTCATTGAACTAATACTCTTTCAAGATCAATATTTCAGAAAGTTCAATGATTGGTATGGCATGGACTAGAGATGTGGACCCCTCAAAATGTTAAGGACTCATCTTGGCAAAAGCTCAAGACTCTACCTTTTTCATTTTAGTGATCCAAGAACACATTGAGTCCATTGGAAACCTATACTATTAAAAGGGGATGAGGTGTTGCTTAATGGTGTCGGCGTTCTGGGAACGGGGGTCCCCAGACTTGCCTGCCTGCGGCCTGCGGCGTGGCTCAAGTGGTGGTCCAGTACGGCCCATCTTCACCAACGTGAACTCAAGACCCTCGCAAGGGGCCAAGCCTCGCGGGGCGGATGGTGCAAGGCTTCCTCAGGAGCGGCCTCGCCAGGCAGGCTCGCGAGGAGGCGGAGAGAGCGCCGGCCTGCGCAGTGTCCTTGTTTCCTCTTTGGTGCAAAGGGGGCAAGCACAGGCGTGCAGTATCAAGGCATCAGGCAAAGGTTGCCATATCGGTGCAACGAGACCAAGACCAGCAGAGCGGCAGGATGGAGGTCATCATGGAGCCCAAGACGACGTCATCGCCATTGCCTTTGGCAGTCGAAGACCAACTTTAGTCAGGATAACTTGTACTAGATGTTCCCCTTCAAAATGGCCGTTATTGGCTCCCTTCCCGCTCAATATTTGGGAAGAGGACCAGAGCCTCTAGATATAGAGATAGCCACCACAGTCGAGAGATATAAAGTTCTCTCCCAGCCAACGAGGACTGAATCCCTTCCTACGAGAGCACCACACCAGCTCAAGAACACCTCTCGCGAGGTTGTTCTTCCCCTTTGTACTGTTCATCATCATCCCCTGAGGCAATCCACCACACCACACACTGGAGTAGGGTATTACACCACAACGGTGGCCCGAACCAGTATAAATCTTGTGTCCCTTTTGTTGTTTGTCATTTAGCTTAGATTCTTGCGAGGCGACTGGACGTGGATCAGTAGGGGGAAGATCTTCGCGCGCACCCCAGAGTTCGAACCTCAAGGGTCTGCCGGAACCCAACATCCGACATTTGGCGCGCCAGGTAGGGGGTGCGCCGAAGCTCTCCCTTCCATCGATCCGCTCTCCATCAACACAGCGCTCCGCCCTCATGGCGGGCAATGCACCACCTGCTCCGGTCGTCGACGCCAGAACGGAGACCAGGGGGCTCCGAGCCCTGGCCCCCGCCTTGCGACAGGTGCAGTGGACGAACAAGTTCAAGCCGGACATGCTGCTGCGCTACGACGGTGCGGCCGACCCGCTGGTTTTCCTCCTGGCATATGAGGAGGCCGTCCTCAAGGCCGGGGGTGAAGACAAGGTCATGGCTAACTGGCTGCCCATGGCCCTCACTGGCATTCCGCGCATGTGGTTGCTCCACCTGCCAGCGGCTTCTGTGGCCTCCTGGGAGTAGTTGCGCAGCCTCTTCCTCGCCCATCATGCTGCACCGCGCGCCCCTGGTCGTCGCAGCTCTCCTGGGTGGCTCGCAGGCGCCACTTTCGAGCCGTCACGTCAAGCCGTTCGTCCGCCAGATCGGCGCCGTCCTCAAGCGTCGTGAAGCCCCCCGGGTTGGGGGGCACCCAACGCCGATTTGACCTTCAGCTTGGACGATCACCCCTCCAACACCGCCTGTTCGGGCGCACTCCCGATGCTGTGCACCCCCACCATCTGCCATGTGGCCGTCACCAGGACCCTCATCAATGGCGGGGCCGGCCTCAATGTGCTCTCGGTGGAGGCCTTCAGCCTCGTCCACGTGCCGCAGGGGCGACTCCGACCCAGCAAGCCCTTTCTAGGCGTCGACGGTAGCCCCACAGACTCCCTAGGGCAGATTCGCCTCCCGGTGACCTTCGGTACCTACGACAACTTCCGCACGGAGCTGGTCGACTTTGACATCGCCCCCATCGACCAACCATACAACGCCATCCTTAGTTACCCTGCCTTGGCCCAATTCATGGCGGCGACTCACCCGGCCTACAACCTCATGAAGATGCCCGGGAGCAGCGGCGTCCTTATCGTGTCCGGAGACACGAAGGATGCTCTGCAGGCGCTCAAGCTCGCTTTCAAAATGGTCGCGGTGGCGCAGCCCGCCGACGCGCCCAAGGGGGCTGCGCCGGCCAAGAAGAAGCAGTTGTTCACCCAAGACAAGGCGGAGACCAAGCAAGTGCCAGTTGATGAAGATGGATCCTCCGGTGCCACCTTCAGCATTGGCGCCAATCTCAACCCTGAACAGGAAGAGGCCCTGATGGGATTTCTGCGTGCAAACAAGGAGGTGTTTGCATGGGAACCTGATCAGCTAGCAGGGGTTCCAAGAGGGATGATTGAGCATCATCTGAATGTGTGCCCCAACGTGCGCCCCGTGAAGTAGAAGGCAAGGCGACAGTCTACCAAGAAGCAGGTCTTCATCATCCAAGAAACCCACAAGTTGGAGGCTGCAGCCGTCATTCGTGAAGTTCGCTATCCTGAATGGCTGGCCAACCCTGTTGTTGTGCGAAAAAAGGGAGGAAAGGAGCGCATGTGCGTCGACTTCACCGACCTCAACAAGGCCTGCCCTCAGGATCCATTCCCGCTCCCTCGCATCAACCAAATCGTCGATTCCACCATCGAGTGCGACCTGTTGTGCTTCCTGGATGCCTTCTCAGGCTATCACCAAATTAAGATGGAGGCGGAAGATGTGGAGAAAACGGCCTTCCTGACCCCATGCGGAGTATATTGCTATACCTGCATGCCGTTCGGATTGCGCAATGCGGGCGCAACTTTTCAGCAACTGATGCACATCGCCTTGGGCCGGCAGCTCGGAAGAAATGTCGAGGCCTACGTCGACGACATAGTGGTGAAGTCTCGAGAGGCGAAGACCCTGATATAGGACCTGGAAGAAACCTTCACGAGCCTTCGCGAAGTGGACCTGCGGCTCAACCCGGAGAAGTGCGTGTTGGGAGTCCCTTCGGGCAAGATTTTGGGCTTCCTCGTGTCCCATAGAGGCATCGAGGCCAACCCAGAGAAGGTCAAGGCAGTTGAAGACATGAGTCCGCCGAAGACCCTCAGAGAAACGCAGAAGCTCACCGGGCGAGTAACCGCATTGGGGTGCTTCATCTCCAAGCTGGGAGAATGAGCCCTGTCCTTCTTCAAGCTGATGAAGAAGAAGGGCCCATTCGAGTGGACTAAAGAGGCTGACAAAGCATTCCAAGATCTCAAGAAGTACCTGACCATCCCTCCAGTGATGGTGGCTCCATGCCCTCAGGAGCCCTTGGTACTTTACCTTGCATCCACGCCCTACTCCGCCAGCGCGGCCCTGGTGGCGGTTTGGGAGGAGCACCGGGTCAAGACCGCGTCGGTCGTGACCCCGGCCGCAGCAGCGCAAGACCAAGAGAACCTCGAGAAGACCACGGTCGCGGCAGATGAGAATCAGCCTTGGCAGGGGGACGCACCTAGGACGGAAGAGGCCCTGCCAAGCGACCAGGCACTAGGGGCTCTATCATCTCAGGAGGCGCCTCGACCATCGGAAGATGCAGGCCACGTCAGCGCCCCCATCCTCGCCGAACATCCCGTGTACTTCGTTAGCACGGTGCTGGGGGACGCAAGAGCACGATACCCCATGCCTCAGAAACTCTTGCTCGCGTTACTAGTGGCCTCACGCAAGCTATGTCACTACTTTCAAGGTCACCCCATCAAGGTTGTCTCAGCATACCCCTTGGAAAGGGTGCTCAGGAGCCCTAACTAAGCTGGAAGGGTCGCCAAATGGAACATCGAGTTGCAAGCATTTCAGTTGGAGTTCAGCACGACCAGGGTCGTCAAAGGAGCTGCACTTGCAGATTTCGTGGCGGAATGGACAGAGGCACCAGGGCTCGGAGCGGGCGAGGATCGGTCGCTTTCCCCAAGAAGTGAAGCACCGGACGGTTGGGTCATGTACTTCGATGGAGCATTCTCGTGACATGGTGCACGGGCTGGCGTCGTGCTCATATCTCCCACTCAGGACAGGCTCTATTATGCCGTGCAGCTCTGTTTCCAGCATGGAGAAAAGGTCTCCAACAACATAGCAGAATACGAGGGTTGGATAGCAGGCTTGAAAGCTGCAGCTGCCTTGGGGGTAAAGCGCCTCACCATCAAGGGCGATTCACAACTCCTCGTCAACTTCTCCAACAAAGTGTACGAGCCGAAGGATGAACACATGGAAGCATATCTTGCGGAGGTCCGTAGGATGGAAAAGCAGTTTTGGGGGTTAGAGTTGCAGCATGTACCTCGTGGCACCAATCAAGAGGCTGATGACATCGCCAGGAGGGCGTCCAGGCGGTTGCTTCAGGAGCCCGGCGTCTTCGAGGGACGACTCTTCAAACCCTCAGCAGCACCATCATTATCAAGTACAGCGCAGCCTCGGGAGGAGCTCCCTCAACCGCCTGCCTCGGGAGCTCCAGCCTGCGGCCCGACCTCAGGAGCGCGCTTGCTCCTGGCACTGGAGCCTCGGGAGGGATGTTGGACCATGGAATTCAAAGATTACCTTATGCAAGGGATTCTTCCAGAGAAGGAAGAGGACGCAAAACACATGGCGCGGCAGGCCACGGCCTACAGCATTCAAGACGGAGAGCTCTACCGGAAGCGGCCGAATGATGTTTCCCTGTGTTGCATCTCCAGGGAGCAAGGGAAAGAGTTGCTGGCTGACATTCATAGCGGAGACTGTGGGCACCACTCGTCTTCATGGACCCTCGTCGGCAAGGCGTTTCATAGCGGGTTCTATTGGCCAACAGCACTCAACGACGCAATCGAGCTGGTGAAAGCTTGTGAAGCCTGTCAATTCCACACCAAGTAGATTCACCAGCCAGCTCAGGGCCTGCAGACCATCCCCCTCTCATGGTCGTTCGCTGTTTGGGGACTGGACATCCTGGGACTATTTCCCCGGGCGCCAAGGGGCTACCGCTACTTCTACGTCGACATTGAAAAGTTCACCAAGTGGGCAGAGGTGGAAGCTATCCGCACCATCCCAGCTGGTTCAGCGATCAAATTCATCAAGGGCCTCGTGAGCCGGTTCGGGGTGCCTAATCGCATCATCACCGACAGCAGTTCCCAGTTCACCAGCAATCTCTTCAAAACAATATGTGCTAACCTTGGAACGCAGATATGCTACGCTTCGGTGGCACACCCTCGGAGCAACGGCCAGGCTGAACGTGCCAACGCAGAGGTCCTGAAAGGCCTCAAAACTAGAACCTTCAAGAAGAAGCTAGAGGCCTATGGCAGGGGCTGGTACGACGAGGTCCAGCCCGTGCTATGGTCCATCCGCACAACCGCCACCAAGTCAACCAGCGAAACCCCGTTCTTCCTCATCTATGGAGCTGAGGCGGTCCTGCCTCACGAGGTCAGGCGTCGCTCCGCGCAGGTCTTGGCTTTCAACAAAGCACAGCAGGACTCCATGCGGGCGATGGACCTCGTGCTGGGGGAGGAGCACCGTCGGGAGGCAGCGCTTCAGGCGGCAAGATACCAACAGGCGTTGCGGCGGTAACACTGCCGCAACATCCACCCCAGGACCCTCGAGGTAGGTGACCTCGTGCTCAGGCAGGTACTCTCTAGGGAAGGGCTGCACAAGCTCTCAGCCATGTGGGAGGGCCCGTTCAAGGTTGTTCATGTTTCCAGACCCGGCGCCGTGCGCTTGGAGACCCAGGAGGGCGTGCCCATCCCTAACGCGTGGAACACCCTGCACCTCCGGAAGTTCTACCCTTGAAGAAAGGCCCAGCGCCTGTGAAGAAGGCCCGGCGCCTATGAAGCTTGTCGCGCCAAGAAAGGCCCGGTGCCTGTGAAGAAGGCCAACGCCTGTGAAGCTCATCGCCCCGAGAAAGGCCCGGTGCGTGTGAAGAAGGCCAACGCCTATGAAGCTCATCTCCCCGAGAAAGGCCCGGTGCCTGTGAAGAAGGCCAATGCCTGTGAAGCTCGCCGCCCGTGACACTCTCATGTAATAATGAGTTGGGGTTGTACATGCCCCGGAGTCTCCGGAGAGCCACCCTCGGGACTCTGGGGCTCCCGCCCACGCCTAGTGGCAGCACTTAGCTCTGCGCTAGTGAGAAGACGTCGAAGACTAGATTAGTTGTCAGACGCGGCTTTTTCATTTGCTTTCTGTAGTTGGCTTGTTCGTGCTTATTTGAAATTTTATTGGAGTTGTTTTTAGCGTTGTCGCCATTCCCGGCCCGTGATTCTCTGTCTTTGTTCCCCGCCTAACTCGTCTTCTCTTTCGCAAACCTCACAAGGGGGCTGCGCGCGCACCCTCGCGAGTGCTTTCTGACCCAGTCTCATGCGGCTTCCCTATTCAAGTTCACCGTGGGAGCACTTCTCCCGGTCCATGCCCCACGGGCATCGCGACATGAACGCAGGACCTGAGCCGGTTTCCCTCACGACAGGGTTCGAAAGTCATCCCCCCGGCTAATTTTTGCTGGCCTCGAGACGCATGACGAGGCCTCAGCCTCGAGAAGTAAAGACTGCGACAAGTTCCCCCGAGCTAAATTGTTCCTACACGCGAGCACGCGACACCGAAACACAACACGGGAATAATGAAAATAGCATAGTAGTTAACGGCAACAGTCCAGCACACCCCCACGGGGCCCCACACTACTCTCTCTTTGTACAGGAAAGGGAGAAAAGCAAAACAGACGCGGCTTGCCCGGCGACGACGCATGGCGGGGGCTCGTACTGCCTTCCGGAGCTCAGTCAGACCCCTCCTCATGCTTCACCGGGGCGCGACGACGGGATGACCTGCTACCCCCCTCAAGGTGAGCGCAACGGCGCGGTGGCTGGTTGCGGTCGCCGCTGGAGGAGCTGTCATCTGAAGGGGAGCCGCCGAAGCTTGGCGAGCCACGAACGCCGCCGGCCACATGCCCTCCTTCGTCCTCATCCCGGCCATCATCGAGGCTGAGCACCCGGTCGCTGTCATCATCTTTGGGGCAGCACCCAACACGGCGGCCATCTTCCCCGAACACCCTCACGTAGAGGGTGGCGTCGCCGTCAAACTTGAAATGCAGGGTGCACCGCCGGCCCAGGCCACGCGCGCGGGCAAACGTTTGTCAGCCGCGGGCCAAAGCCACGGTCCCGGCGACGAAGATCTCCAGTGAGACCCAAGAGGCCTTGCAGCAGTAGCCATCCGCTTGAAGCCAGAGGCCCCCAGGAGCGCCGGCCGGGAGTTCGCCTGCGAAGAAGCGGGGAAGCTGGAGCCAGCTACCGGTTGGGTCCACCGACCACACGACGAAATCCGGCAACACCTCAGCCAAATGGAAGCACGGCCTGGGAGGTCGCGCAGCCACAACACGCCTCCTCTCAACCACCAGACGCCCGTCTCCATGCGGGAGATCACCGCTATGACCACGGGGAGCCGCTGCAGGAGTTGCAGGATGCTTACGGGGATGACCACGGCCGCGTTTGTGCGGGGGAGAGTCAGGCCCTTCCCAATGAGCCTTCCCCTTCTCTGCGGCTGAGAACCTTTTCGGCGGCACCATCAGACGCGGCGAGCAGCTAGAGCGGGGAGAAAGAAGAAGCAAACAGAAGGAGGAAGACATGCAGCGGGGGCTCGCGCCCTCCCGCATTTATAGCCGAGGCAGGCCAACCGTCGGCCTCCACGATCGCAGGTAATCATGATCCATTTCTGCATGCAGAGACTTGTCAAGTCGGGAAGTTGCCGAGGCAACATGGGGAAGCGAAGACGCCCACGTCCAATCAACCGCCACGTGGCGCCCAAGGCCGCAGGCTAATGGGGGCCGCGGCGCTCCGCACTTGCCCCTTCGCTTCTCTGCTAAGCCAATTCCGAGCGCGCCTTGGGCCCGGGGGCTACAGTCGGTGTTCTAGGAATGGGGGTCCCTAGACTTGCCTGCCTGCGGCCAGCGGCGTGGCTCAAGTGGTGGCCCAGTACGGCCCATCTTCACCAACGTGAACTCAAGACCCTCGCGAGGGGCCAAGCATCGCGGGGCGGATGGCGCGAGGCTTCCTCTGGAGCGGCCTCGCCAGGCAGGCTCGCGAGGAGGCGAAGAGATCAAGGCAAGGGTACCTCGCGAGGTGCTCGTGACGCAAGCCATGACGATCGAGACCAGGCGGGCGCCAGGCGGGCACCGGCCTGTGCAGTGTCCTTGCTTCCTCTTTGGTGCAAAGGGGGCAAGCATAGGCGTGTAGTACCGAGGCATCAAGCAAAGGTTGCCATATCGGTGCAACGAGACCAAGACCAGCAGAGCGGTAGGATGGAGGTCATCGTGGAGCCCAAGACGGCGTCATCGCCAGTGCCTTTGGCAGTCGAAGACCAACTTTAGTCAGGGTAACTTGTACTAGATGTTCCTCTTCAAAATGGCCGTTGTTGGCTCCCTTCCCGCTCAATATTTGGGAAGAGGACCAGGGCCTCTAGATATAGAGATAGCCACCACAGTAGGGAGATATAGAGTTCTCACCCAGCCAACGAGGACCGAATCCCTTCCTACGAGAGCACCACACCAGCTCAAGAACACCTCTCGCGAGGCTGTTCTTCCCCTTTGTACTGTTCATCATCAGCCCCTGAGGCAATCCACCACACCATACACTGGAGTAGGGTATTACACCACAACGGTGGCCTGAACCATTATAAATCTTGTGTCCCTTGTGTTGTTCGTCGTTTAGCTTAGATTCTCGTGAGGCGACTGAACAAGGATCGGTAGGGGGAAGATCTTCGTGCGCACCCCAGAGTTCGAACCTCAAGGTCTGCCGGAACCCAACATATGACAAATGGCTTACTTGCTCAAAATGCTTAGTGATATGCTTCAAAATCCCTCAACCACTTTCTCATTTGCACATATGTCCTAAACCTAAAGTCAAACTCGGCCCCACTGTCGGTGTCAAAACCGGCGGATCTCGGGTAGGGGGTCCCGATCTGTGCGTCAAGGCTGATGGTAACAAGAAGTAAGGGACACAGATGTGTACCAAGGTTTGGGCCCTCTCGATGGAAGTAAAACCCTACTTCCTGCTTGATTAATATTGATGATATGGGTAGTACAAGAGCAGATCTACCACGAGATCGTAGAGGCTAAACCCTAGGAGCTAGCCTATGATGGTATGAATGTAATTGTGATCGGCCTTCTAAGGACCAACCTCTTCGGTTTATATAGACACCGAAGAGGGCTAGGGTTTACATGGAGTCGGTTACAAGGAAACATAATATCCGGATCGCCAAGCTTGCCTTCCACGCCAAGGAAAGTCCCATCCGGACACGGGCCGAAGTCTTGAGTCTCGTATCTCCACGCTGCAATAGTCCGGACGTTGTACACAGTCCGGCTATCCGGATACCCCCTAATCCAGGACTCCCTCAGTAGCCCCTGAACCATGCTTCACTGACAATGAGTCCGGCGCGCATTATTGTCTTCGGCATTGCAATGCGGGTTCCTCCTCTGAATACTCCAAAATGGTTATCGAACATGTAGACCATGTCCGTATCCACTGGATGATCTCCGTATGGTATAGATCTGATTTGCTGGCAATCTTCGTGCGTCGTGCCCTTGTATCATGGCTCCGTCCAATGTGAACCGACGACTCCTACCCCACAACGACTCGTGTTACGAGGCAGTTTTATTGGCACGTCCCGTCGAGGTAGAGATCGTGTCCCTTTTATCATGGGATTTTCTATCAATATGAGCGTGTGTGACCCCACGATGGCCGTTAGTATTACCCCGTGTGTTTTTAGATAAACCTCAAACGGTCACACCGGGGACTCTTGGTATTCACCCTCTTTATAAAGGGCTTGAGACCTACACCTCTTTCTTCACCTTCATCGCGCCTTCTCGCACCTCGAGTTCTAACACCCAAAACCTAAGCTCCACCCCTCCGAAATCCGCCAGTATGTCCGGATCTGATCCTCAAGGCCGGTGGGTCGCCTCCTTGATCGAGGAGAAGGACATTGCGAAGCTTAGGGAGGTCGGATACCTAACCGCAGATATCCAGCACAGGCTTCCTGTTGTAGGGAAAGTTATCCCCACGCCGGAGCCCAATGGGTGTGTTGTTTTTGTCCCACACTTCCTCCGTGGTTTGGGTTTCACCCTCCATCCCTTCGTGAGGGGGCTCATGTTCTATTATGGGCTAGATTTTCTTGATCTGGCTCCAGATGCTATCCTCCATATCTCGTCGTTCATTATCGTGTGCGAGGCTTTTCTCCATGTCACGCCACACTTCGGATTATGGCTCAAGACCTTAAATGTGAAGCCGAAGATGATCGAGGGGCGACACGTGGAGTGCGGAGGTGCCGTAATAAGCAGAAACGCCGATGCCCCATGGCCGGAGGGTTCTTTCCCACAAGTATCTGACGTATGGCAGCGGAGGTGGTTTTATGCTACAACCCCAAGGGGCACAAAGTGGGTAGCCGCCCCTGAGTTCCGCTCGGGCCCCCCGTCACAGTTGGCGTCCTGGACAGACGTAGGACGTACTTGGGGGCCTGCAGGCGACGTACCAATACTGCAGAACCGCATCCAGGAGCTTCTCGAGAGGGATATTAACCATGTTAGCGTAATGCAAGTGATGTTAATCCGGCAGATGTTGCCGTGCCAGCGCCGACCTCTTCGGATGTGGGAGTTCAATCCAGAGGGTCCGCGAACTGTGAAGCACTTCTTTGGCTTAAAGCTCGAAGAGATGTGCAAATTATTCTTCGGACGGAAGATAACGTGTCTGGATACCACCGTGGATGTGGGCCTAAGCTGCAATTGCCTAGATACTCAAGTAAGTAGCCTTGATACCGGACACCTTGTTTTGTATTTGTCAAGACTGTTTATTCTGAACGTCATCCGCGTCCAGGAATGGCTCAGCAAGGCGGAGAGAATCAGGTGTCCGGCGCCACTTCCCGAAGGCTCGCCCGCCCCTACCGTGGCCAAGATGCTCGACCGGGTACTCAGCAGAATGCCCTCAGGGAAAGACAAGGGGAAGGATGAGATATACGAACCCCACACACTACGCATCCGAACCGGGGATAGTCGGGGACGAGAGGTCGAGGCCGCCTCCCCACGCAGGAAGAAGAGGGCCGCCTCCGAAGATTTGGAGGCAGAGATACCCAAATTGGGAAAAAAGGGATCCCCATGGGTCCTTTCCCCGACAGGCACCCTCACCGCATCATGCCCTCCAACGGTCCAGTCCTCCAACGAGTTGTAAGTCAATCATTAACTTAAAAGGTGTTGTATTTCTCCTGGATCAATAACCAGGACTCAACTTTTTGTAGTCCGGCTGGCAGCTCCTCTCAATAGGGATCGTCTTCGAGCGACCTTCCTCCGGAGATGATGGAGAGCGAGACCCCACCCACCTCTCCGATTCTTGACGCGGGCGACACCGAGGTGTCGTCACAGAGGAGCCCGGATCCGCCAAGGCCGGAAGCCAATGCGTTAGCCGCCCTAAGTCCGGACGTACTGATGGGCTTACTGGAGCGAGCTGCACTCTCAGAGGAGCACCGCTCATTAATGAGCGCGGTGCTCAAGAAGATTTCATCCGCTACAAGCGGTTTGAATGAAGCATTCGCAAGCCTGCTCAGAGGTTTTGAGGTATGTAATGGAAAACTCACTATTTCTTTGGTTGTAAGGCACGCGCTAGGTGTGCTCCATATAGATAGCAGCCCCTGAGACTCTGGTTGCCCGCCCTAGGCGGCAAACGAGGGATCATAAACTAATGATAGTGTTGTAAACGTGTGCAGGTACCCGTGGGTCCGGTCGTCGGCCTGTCCGTTGAAGTTGCCGAACTGTCGAGGCTTGGGTCGATTGATGCCGATATTACTCTGATAAATGAGCGGCTGGATACATCACAAGGTATGTGCCCCTGTCTCCCATTGCATAGGAAAATATTAAGGTGGCATGTATTAATATAATTTGTTCGGACTGCAGATGGTGCTGCTGCCGTGGAGGCCCTGAGGGCTGAACTTGCTCTAGCCAAGGAGCAATCTCGGGTGAGCAATGCGGCTGCCCTAAAGGCGGCCGAGGAATTGAGAGCCGAACAAGCTGTTCATCGCCGAAGCGAGGAAAAGATAGCCGAAATGGCTACCGAGTTAAAACATGCCGCTGACCGGGATGAGCTCCTGAAAAAGGAGCATGAAGATAAATCGGCTGACCTGAGCAAGGCGCTGAATGCCACCAAGGAAATACGGACTGAGCACAGGGTGCGCGGGAAGAGCTTCAACAGGCCGGAAAAATCGCGGCTGGAGGCTCCTATTTGCTACGGACGAAGTTCTTCGATCTGAAGTACCCTCCCCTTGATGGACGTTGGAGCTCGCCGGAAGCATACGCGGACCTGGCGAAGAGTACGGCTGATGATATGGAGTTCTTCAAAGATCAGGGTGAAAAGGAGGTGGAGAAGCTTTTTTGGTCGCAGTTCCATGCTCCCACTCGCCCACTGCCGTTAAGTGATAAGATGGCAGCTGTGGCGGAGCTTCACAGGCTGTCCGGGCTTGCGATGCGGTCTGTAATAGATCATCTTTGGCCGAAGGAGCCTAAGACGGACAGCTACTTTGGTTTAGCGCAACATTTCCTTGGTGTCGTGTCCCGGATCGATGCCATGAGGCGGTCAGCATGCATAGAGGGTGCGCGGATGGCCCTTGCACGCGTTAAAGCGTATTGGACGGATATGGATGCCACTATGGTAGCGTCTCAGGATCCGGTAGGGGGTCAATATCCGGTCGGGCACTACTTGGCGCAGGTCACGGAGGGTTCCCGCCTGATAGAGGCGCAGTGCCCGAAGAATCTCCTCTTCGAGTGTTGATTCAAATTATTGTAAAAACATTTTGATTAGAAGGTTATATTTATAATTTGTGTCTGAAAATATGATTGTGTCCCCTGTGCGGCCGTTTATATATATATATATATATATATATATATATATATATATATATATATATATATATATATATATATATATATATATATATATATATATATATATATATATGCGTGGTCCGAAAGATAGCAGTCGTTGGCTTTAGCCCCCACGCATACAATGCGGGGGTGTTCGCAAAAAAAAATGTGCCTGATCACTCTTTATCCAACGTCTTGGTCCGGCAAGGAGGTGATCGCACGTCGAACTAGGCAACCGGACTATATAGCTGTAACACTTTCTCTTGGCCGCGGGATTCTAATATTGGGGCTACGATGTAGCCCCTGGTACCCTCGCGTGCATCCGAATACGGGCGCGTATGTACCTGGCCGGAAAATGGCCCTTCGTTAATGCGGAGGAATCCTAGAGATTTCGGTGAGTCGTCGAGTGGTTGACCAGTCTTTTGTTGTATCATGACGGTCAGTTTTCAGCTTTATCTACTCAGGTGCTCATCCGGAATAACCAGGGCACAATCGCAGTAGTTCTCCTTCA
This sequence comes from Triticum timopheevii, assembly GCA_963921465.1. Lineage (NCBI taxonomy): Eukaryota > Viridiplantae > Streptophyta > Magnoliopsida > Poales > Poaceae > Triticum > Triticum timopheevii. The sequence continues at coordinate 357,721,757 of OY997264.1, forward strand.
GCCACCTTAGCCTATTATAATGGAACGTAAGGCGGCAAACCCAGGAGCCGGGCAATCCCAACATTTGACCAAAGACATGATTCGGAGCTGATGCATATAAGGCCAAACTCGTGACGCCGAACACTCCCGAAGGTATTCGGACTTTCTAACAGATGATGGGCTCAAGAATGCCCATTTATTATAAACCTTGTATGTCCAGGTGCGTGCATTAATCTGTCGTGGCGTAATGCCAAAAACGGCAGTATCCTCTGTGGGTATGGAACCCGTGGGATAATGAAACAACAAGAGGCAATAGAAAAGGTTTACACAGGGGCTTAACCTAAAGAGAAACCTGTTGGACGGGGCCCTACTGCACGTCTGCGCCTTTGTCTCTGTTGTCACGCATCCTGGAAGGGTATCGCACGAACGTTGTCTGCGGAAAGAGGGGATCTCATAGAAGAGTGCAACGTAAGTGTGCGATGGATAGTAGAAAATGTAAAATGCTGGCCTGCCAATAAGGTTGAGCCGAGAGTGTGGGGATTTATTATTATTAGCCCCTGGTGTCCACTATAGGATTACATATACAATGCCCAGGTTTAATGTGGGCTACCGGACTCATCTAACCGTGTCCGTGGTCTCAACGACTTGGTATAATTTTGTTAGAGGCCGCTTATAGTCCGGCCGCTAGGGCCATCTCGTATTCCTCTGCGCGCGAAAAGCACTCCGTTGTTCCGCTAACGGTGATGACGCCGCATGGACCGGGCATCTTGAGTGTAAGGTAGCCATAGTGCGGCAATGCGTTGAAGCGGGCAAAGGCCGTTCTTCCAAGCAATGCTTGATAGCTGCTTTGGAAGGGTGCAATGATGAAGACTAGTTCTTCGCTTCTGGAGTTACCTGGAGAGCCGAATGTTACCTCCAGTATGACGGAGCCCTTGCTGTATGCTTCAACGCCTGGTATCACCCCTTCAAAGGTGGTGTGAATCTTGCTGATTCTAGATGAGTCTATCCCCATCCTGCGGACAGTGTCCTCATGTATTAAATTGAGACTGCTGCCACCATCCATGAGGACGTGAGTGAGATGGTATCCATCGATTATTGGGTCAAGCACCAAGGCATTTGATCCTTTGCGTCGAATACTAGTTCGGCCGTCCAGGTGATCGAAGGTGATCTAACAAGACATCCAGTAGTTAGGTGTGGGTACGATGGGCTCTATATCGCATGCGTCTTTATGGGCGCGTTCATGCCTTCCCAAGGATGTGCGAGTCGCATGGATCATGTTCACTGTTTTGACCTCTGGCGGGAATGTTTTCTGTCCCCCAATGTTCGGTTGGCGAGGTTCATCCTCGTCTTCGCTTGGTGTTTCCCTTCCCTTATGTTCGGTGTTTAGTTTGCCGGCCAGCTTGAAGACCCAGCACTCACTGTGCGTGTGGTTCGCAGGTTTGTTGGGGGTGCCATGAATTTGGCATAGTCTGTCCAGAACTCTGTTCAAACCGGACAGTCCCTCTTTACTGCCTTTAGGTTGCTAATTTTGCTGGTTAGGTCGAGAGTCTCGGAATCCGGCATTAACCGTTGTGTTGTCCGGGCTCTCTTCCTTGTTTTGGCATCCCTTACTTTGGATGTGCTGGGGTCGCTGGTGCCTTTGCGGGCAAGCCAGCTATCTTCTCCCGCACAAAAGCGGGTCATAAGGCTTGTTAGGGCTGCCATTGTCCTTGGATTTTCTTGGCCGAGGTGTCTGGCGAGCCACTCGTCCCGGATGCTGTGTTTGAATGCCGCTAAGGCTTCGGCATCCGGGCAGTCAATGATTTGATTCTTCTTAGTGAGGAATCTGTTCCAAAGCTTGCAGGTGGACTCTCCGGGTTGTTGGATTATGTGACTTAAATTGTCAGCATCCGGAGGCCGGACATAAGTCCCTTGAAAATTGGCCCTGAAAGCGTCTTCTAGTTCCTCCCAGCTCCCGATTGAATTTTCGGGGAGGCTTTTCAACCAATGCCGAGCTGGTCCCTTCAGTTTGAGGGGGAGGTATTTGATGGCATGGAGGTCATCTCCACGAGCCATGTGTATGTGGAGGATAAAGTCCTCGATCCAGACCCCTGGGTCTGTCATTCCGTCAGATGCCTCCATGTTTACAGGTTTAAAGCCCTGTGGGAATTCATGGTCCAGTACTTCATCAGTAAAGCACAGGGGGTGAGCAGCCCCTATGTATCTGGACGTGCTGTGGCATGCTGTCGGCTGTTGTTGTGTTCGGTGTTTGTTCCGAACTGGTGTTTGGTTCTCATAATTGTTTTGACGACCATAGTCCTTCGCCGGGGTGTCTCTTTTAGATCTGTAGATGGACCTAGCTGCGCCAGCTTTCTTCTCCGGGTGCTCACTTAAATCGTGGGCGTCTTTGGCAGCTGATTTGTTGCGATTATGAAGTGGTACTCCTGGTCTCTGATGTCTACTACACAACCTTCTTCTTGTAGACGTTGTTGGGCCTGCAAGTGCACAGGTTTGTAGGACAGTAGCAAATTTCCCTCAAGTGGATGACCTAAGGTTTATCAATCCGTAGGAGGCGTAGGATGAAGATGGTCTCTCTCAAACAACCCTGCAACCAAATAAGAAAAAGTCTCTTGTGTCCCCAACACACCCAATACAATGGTAAATTATATAGGTGCACTAGTTCGGCGAAGAGATAGTGATACAAGTGCAATATGGATGGTAGATATAGGTTTTTGTAATCTAAAAATATAAAAACAGCAAGGTAACTAATGATAAAAGTGAGCATAAACGGTATTGCAATGATAGGAAACAAGGCCTAGGGTTCATACTTTCACTAGTCCAAGTTCTCTCAACAATAATAACATAGATTGATCATATAACAAGCCCTCAACATGCAACAAAGAGTCACTCCAAAGCCACTAATAGCGGAGAACAAACGTAGAGATTATGGTAGGGTACGAAACCACCTCAAAGTTATTCTTTCGGATCAATCTATAAAAGAGTTCGTACTAGAATAACACCTTAAGACACAAATCAACCAAAACCCTAATGTCACCTAGATACTCCATTGTCACCTCAAGTATCCGTGGGCATGATTATACGATATGCATCACACAATCTCAGATTCATCCAACCAACATAAAAGTACTTCAAAGAGTGCCACAAAGTTTCTACCGGAGAGTCAAGAACGTGTGCCAACCCCTATGCATAGGTTCCCAATGTCACGAAACCCGCAAGTTGATCACCAAAACATGCATCAAGTTGCACATGATATCCCATTGTCACCACAGATAATCACGGCAAGACATACATCAAGTGTTCTCTTAAAAGACTCAATTCGATAAGATAACTTCAAAAGGGGAAACTCAATTCATCACAAGAGAGTAGAGGGGGAGAAACATCATAAGATCCAACTACAATAGCAAAGCTCGGGATACATCAAGATCATGCCATCGAGGGAACACGAGAGAGAACACGAGAGAGAGAGAGAGATATCAAACACATAGCTACTGGTACATACCCTCAGCCCCGAGGGTGAACAACTCCCTCCTCGTCATGGATAGCGCCGGGATGATGAAGATGGCCACCGGTGATGGGTTCCCCCTCCGGCAGGGTGCCGGAACGGGCTCCCGAGAGGTTTTTGGTGGCTACAGAGGCTTGCGGCGGCGGAACTCCCGATCTATCTTCTGTTTTGGAAGTTTTAGGGTACAAGAGTATATATGGGTGCAGGGGGTACGTTGGAGGATCTACGGGGGCCCCACGAGGCAGGGGGCGCGCCCGAGGGGGGTGGGCGCGCTCCCCACCCTCGTGGGCAGCCCATATCTCCCCTGACGTGAACTCCAAGTTCCCTGGGTTGCTTTCCTTCCAAAAATAACTTCTCTAGTTGATTTCGTTCCGTTTTGACTCCGTCTGATATTCCCTTTCCTCGAAACACTAAAATAGGCATAAAACAACAAATCTGGGTTGGGCCTTCGGTTAATAGGTTAGTCCCAAAAATAATATAAAAGTGGATAATAAATCCCAATATTGCCTAAAACAGTAGATAAAGTAGCATGGAGCAATCAAAAATTATAGATACATTGGAGACGTATTAGTCTCCTGGTCGTGTTGTTCTTCGGTGGAAGAGCCTCGTCGTCGAATTCTGGCAGTAGCTTGCGATTTGGGTAGCTCTTTGTATGGCGATCATCGCCGTATCTTTCTTCAGTGTCTGGCACTTTGTTCCATCTACGATTGAGCATTTCCTGTGCAGTTTTAAGCCGTGGCTTCTGCTTCTTCAGACTTCTCGTTGTGGCCATAAGCTTTCTGTGGAGGTTCTTTTGTTCCACGTGTTCTTCCAGAACGATGAATGCGTCATCGTCTGGACTATCTTCTTGTCCTGGGCCGGATTGGTGAACTCGTCCCTCTGGATTGTTTTCTTCGGGTGTATGACCTAGACTATGTTCGGCGTGACCTGGTTCATCCTGCTCCATTGCTGGTTCTGTTTAGTCGTTATTGCCTTCATGGTTGACCGGAGTATCCATTCATTTGGCGCTCTTGCTGATATTGTTACTGTTGCCGGATTTGGAACAGCGTCTGCGCCGTCGCTTTGGTTTTTGCCCAGGGGTGTTATCTTCCAGATTGTCACCGTCACCTTCCTTGGGCGTATCCACCATGTATATGTCGTGTGGCGAGGTGTGAATCTGGCACCTCAAAGATTCTGAGTCTTCTCCTGCATCGTCGTCCATACCGTCGATGCCCTCGGAGTTGAAGTCCAGCACGTCGGTTAATTCATCAACCGTGGCTATGAAGTGGGTGGTGGGTGGGCAACGAATGTCTTCCTTGCCTGCTTCCCACTCGAGCCAGATATAATTCGGCCCAAGATTCTCTGTCAAAGATAGGGTTTTGAATGAGTTTAGTATGTCGCCGAAGGGCGAGTGCTGAAAGATGTCCGCCGTCGAACTCCATCACCGGAGCCCAACCGGGATCGGCGGGCCCGGGGACGCACGGACTGGAGCCTACAACCGGACACGAGTCCAGGGGGCCCGGGGTCACCGGCTTCCTCAAAAGTGAAGCCTGCGTTCGGCTCCATCGCCGATGAGGGTACGGCCTGTGGGGCGGGGTCCAGCCCTCCGTCATTAGGCAACGCAACCTGTCTCAGATTTAAGTCCGGGGCTTCTGCCGGGATGATATCCCAAGCAACGTCCGACAGCAGGTCTAAGCCGTGCTCATCGTGACAGTTCGGCGCTTCTGGCGCTGGCCCGAATCCGCCGAAGATCAAGTCTCCTCGGGTGTCCGCCGTGTGGTTCAGGTTTCCGAAACGATTTGAGGGCCAGGGGCATAGCTATCGATCTGCTCCAGGTGGCCAAGCGAATTGGCCCGCAGCGCGAAGCCGCCGAACACGAAGGTCTGTCCGGGGAGGAAAGTCTCACCCTGGGCAGCGTCGTTAATGATGATCGAAGGAGCCATCGAGCCTGACGGTGACATCACAAAGGAACTCTCAATGAAAGCACCAATGTCGGTGTCAAAATCGGCGGATCTCGGGTAGGGGGTCCCGATCTGTGCGTCAAGGCTGATGGTAACAAGAAGTAAGGGACACAGATGTTTACCCAGGTTAGGGCCCTCTCGATGGAGGTAAAACCCTACTTCCTGCTTGATTAATATTGATGATATGGGTAGTACAAGAGTAGATCTACCACGAGATCGTAGAGGCTAAACCCTAGGAGCTAGCCTATGATGGTATGGATGTAATTGTGATCGGCCTTCTAAGGACCAACCTCTCAAGTTTATATAGACACCAGAGAGGGCTAGGGTTTACATGGAGTCGGTTACAAGGAAGGAAACATAATATCCGGATCGCCAAGCTTGCCTTCCACGCCAAGGAAAGTCCCATCCGGACACGGACCGAAGTCTTGAGTCTCGTATCTCCACGCTTCAATAGTCCGGATGTTGTACACAGTCCGGCTGTCCGGATACCCCCTTATCCAGGACTCCCTCACCCACCAATTTGATCTATCCGACGCCACCGAGTTCACTTGATATAGCCATATCGACAAACCCTAACCAGTTCGGCCTTACCGATAGGGATCTCGGTCTCACCAAGATGGGAATGCAAACTCTATGTTTCCATTCATAACCTTTCGGTCTAATCTAAGTGAGCGAACGGTCCCACCGAGTTGGCATTGCAAACTCTCTGTTTCCTTTTCGTAACGTTTTGGTCTAACAGATATGAGCGATCGGTCCCATCGAGTTTTCCTGACCAAGTCTTTGTTTTCTTATTACTGAAATTGGTCTCACCGAGTTCGTGTGATCGGTCTCACCGATATGAGGTTTTTCCCTAACCCTAGCGCATCAGTCTCACCGATTTGATGTTGTCGGTCCCACAAAAATACCTAACGTTCACATTTTGAACCAAGTCGGTCTGATCGAGTTTAACCATTCGGTCCCACCGATTTTGGGAATTTGTGTGTAACTGTTAGACTTTGTGTGGAGGCTATATATACCCCTCCACCCCCTTATCCATGTGTGAGAGAGCCATCAGAGCGTGCCTACACTTCCACTACTCATTTTCTGAGAGAAAACCACCTACTCATGTATTGAGACCAAGACATTCCAATCCAACGACAAGAATCTTGATCTCTAGCCTTCCCAAAGTTGCTTTCCACTCAAATCAACTTTCCACCATATCCAAATCTATGAGAGAGAGTTGAGTGTTGGGGAGACTATCATTTGAAGCACAAGAGCAAAGACTTCATCATCAATGCACCATCTATTACCTTTTGGAGACTGGTGTCTCCTAGATTGGTTAGGTGTCACTTTGGATCCTTCATCAAGATTGTGGAGTTGAACCAAGGAGTTTGTAAGGCCAAGGAAATCGCCTACTTCGTGAATATCCACCCTAGGGATGCAAGTCCTTCATGGGCAATGGCCATGGTGGGATAGACAAGGTTTCTTCTTCCTGGACCCTTCATCGGTGGAGCCCTCCGTGGACTTGCGCAGCCATTACCCTTCGTGGGTTGGAGTCTCCATCAACGTTGATGTATGATAGCACCACCTATCGGAACCACGCCAAAAATCTCTGTGTCTACATTGCCTTTGCTCCCTCCAAACTCCTCCCCTTTACTTTCATATGCAATGATTTACATTCCGCTGCTATACTCTTAGAATTGCATGTGTAGGTTGTTTGCTTGACTAGTGCTAGGTTGCTAAAATCTGCCAAAACTTAAAAGTGGGAAAAGGCTAGATTTTTATTTGGTCAAGTAGTCTAATCACCCACCCTCTAGACATACTTTCGATCCTACAAGTGGTATAAGAGCTTTGGTCTCCATTTGCCTCTATTTCCATAGCTTTGGTGATCATAGCTTTGGTTTCACAACCTAGGAGGGTATGGCGTCTAGCGAGGGAAGTTACCACCGTAGAGGCCCTTACTTTGATGGTACTAATTTTGCTAGTTGGAAGCATCAGATGAAAATGCATATTCTTGGACATAACCCCCGTTTGGGATATTGTGTGCATTGGTTTGCAAGGTGAATTCTTCGATGGGAGAGAAACAAATCGTGAAGCAACTGCGGAAGAGTTGAAGATGCTGCAATACAACGCTCAAGATTGCGATATCTTCTTGAATGGACTGTGCCCTGAAGAATTCAACAAAATCTGCTGTCTTGAGAATGCAAAGGAAATTTGGGATACTTTGATTGATATACACGAAGGTACCGAGTCCGTCAAGGAATCCAAGTTGGATGTGCTTCACAGTCAACTTGACAAGTTCCAAACGAACGATGGTGAAGGTGTCGCTGAAATGTACTCTAGGCTTGCTCTCATCACAAATGAGGTTGCCGTCTTAGGAAGTGAAGAGATGACTGGCAGATTCATCATCAAGAAGATCCTAAGAGCCTTGGATGGAAAATATGATACCAAGAGAACATTGATCCAAATGATGCCCAACTACAAAGATCTCAAGCCAACAGAAGTCACTGGAAGAATTGTTGCTCATGAAATGTCACTCAAGGATAAAGAAGAGCTTCACAACAAGTCTAGTGGTGCATATAAAGCCTCATGTGATGCTCCTGCAACATCAAGTGAAAAACAAGTCTTCAATGAGGAATTGAGCTTAATGGTGAAGAACTTCAACAAATTCTACAAGAGTAGAAGCAAAGAAAGAAGCTCCAAGTCAAGATCCTACCATGACAAAAGATCCTCTAGTCGTGAGCAAAATTGCTACAATTGTGGAAGACCCGGACACTACTCCAATGAGTGTGCAGCTCCCGGCAAAAGAAGAGAAGACTCACCTAAAAGAAGAAGTAGAAGAGAGGAATCACCTCCAAGAGAGAGAAGGAGTAGAGTTGATCGTTATGAATGAAGGACCTCTCGCAGAAGCAAGGATTCGGAAAGGAAGGACAAGTCATCAAAGAGCTACACAAAATGAAGACATCAAGCTCATGTTGGTGAATGGGTATCCGGTTCTGACTTCGACCATCACACCGAGAGAAGTTATCACTCCGACTCCAAATATACTCAAGATGAAGGTGTTGCCGGTCTTGCACTTGTGTCAACCAACTCCTACGACATATTTGAGTCACCAAATGAAGGAATTGGAAGATGCTTCATGACTAAAGGCCCCAATGTATCACACCCCAAGTATTTTGATTTCAATAGTGATGAAGATGACTTGCTAGGTGATGATGATTTACTTGTTGACAATGCTGGTGATGAAAACTATGATGAAATTGCTATTAATCATGCTAAGCAAGATGAAATGAAAGACAATGATAAGAAGGAGATTGAGTGTCTAACTAAAGAAGTAAACACTCTTAAGTTAGCTCATGAAACTACTTTAGAAGATCATCGAGAACTTTTAAAAACTCATGAGAAGCTATGCTTCGAGAAGCTCAACCTAGAGCAAGAACATGGGTTCTTAAAGGCCATCAATGATGATCTTCGGAAGAAAAGTTCATCTTACATTTCCAAGAGTTTACTCTTGTCTACTTACATGCCACAAGTAAAATCTAGCAACAAGAGTAAGAAAGATTCTTCTTCTAGTAGTAACAATAACCATGCTAAATCCAAAATTGTTGCTTCTAGTAGTTCTCTTGATTCCACTAATGATTCTCTTAGCCAAGTTACAATTGAGCAAGAAAATAGCTTATTGAAGAGAATTATAGAGAAAGGTGTTTACAAGAGCCTTGACGGAAGTAAGCAATTTGAGGAAATTGTATGCAAGCAAGGAAGGCATCGGAAGAATCAAGGTGTTGGTTTTGCACGAAAGTTCAATGCCAATGGAGTTGAGTGGGAAGAAGATCAATACCCCAAGACGAAGTTTGTTACTCAACAAGAGAAGTATGATCCTACTTCCTTTAAGGGGACACAAGCTCAAGATGATCTTCCACCATAAGACCACAAGCTAAAAGGCAAGGACAAGCTTCAAGAAGAGATTGATGCATTTGAAGATGCTCCAAAGGCCTTGGTCAAGTGGGTTCCCAAGTCTACCTCAAGTTCAACTTCATTAAGTACATCTACAATCCCAAGGATTCCCATCAAGATGATGTGGATCCTGAAGAAGAAGAATTAAAGAGTTCTTGAGAGTAACTCGGCCAACATACTTCACTCATATTCATATTGGCAAGAACAAGTGCAATCAACTTCCACATCTTGCGCTAGTTCAAGGAGTCACAAACCCTCTTGATAGTAAGTCAAGGGACAAGGTAAACTAATGCTTTCATGGACATCATCATGTGTGTACTTCACTCCATGTCTATGGATATCCTTGCTTGTTCCTTGCGGGACTAACCCATGTAGGTATTTAAAGTGCAACTCACTCCAATGGATTGCTCCAAATGATCTAAATCAACTTTGAGCATCCACATCTTCAACATCTACATGAAGTCATCATCAACAAAACCCAAGGTTATTTCATCCCTCTAAAAGGGGATATCACATCTAGGGGGAGCTTTACTCTAAGAATTGAGCTAAAGCAACCCTAATAGTGTGAACACAACAATGATTTATGTAAAAGTGGTAACCCCACTTGTGCTTGAACGATGAGTATGACCTATGCTCAAATGTTCTCATTTGACTCCTAAGTCAATATACTCATATATAGATGACCTAGTCATAGCCAATTGCTTGATAGATGCTAGAGTGTTTGTGCATGCTTGCTACATATTTCATTTGCTATCTTATTGTGTGAGCATGTTGGTTGCATAATTTTCTCCATTCGAGGACATCTATTTGTTGTTTTGATTGTTTGGTCTTTTCTTTTGCCAAATGGATGGACAAGAATGCCTAAGTGCTATATCTAGCTATCTATGCTTTTCTCATCTCAAACTCTATTCATGCTACATCCCAAAGTTTGATCTAAGTCAGATTCGAACCCTCTAGGTGAGGAGCACTCGAAGCCACCGATTCGTCAAAGACTTAAAATTCCAAAACCTCTTGATGCATCTTGGTCTGACCGATCCATTCCTTTCGGTCACACCGAGTTCATTAAGTTGATCTAGGTTTCAATCTCTATGCAATCGATTAGAACACTTCTGTCTCACCGAGTTGCAGTAACCGCTTGCGATTCTGCATCTCGGTGCCACCGAGTTGTTCCACTCAGTCTCATCGACGGGGTCTGGATATATATACCACGGGTCGAAATTTTTGGAAACTTCTCCGAAAACCCTTCGCCCGCGCCGTCTAGCTCTGCCAACCCAGGTCTCCGGATCGTTGCCCCCGTTGCCAGCATCCTCCTGCCGCTGGTCTCCGCTGCAGTCAACGGGATCTCCTCCACCATTGCCGCCGTAGCGAACTCACCGCCAAGTTCGTGTATGAGTTTGATCCGTTGTGCTTTCTCAATTCGATTCTTAGCACAAAGACAATTCCATGATTCTTGCCACGATTGAAACAGTTCTATCCAGCAAAATCTTCCTCTAGATTAGATTTGATTCGAAAATTTAGGGTTAGGTTTCCGCCGAGCTCATCTCGGACCGACCGAGTTGTAGAAATTGGCCCCACCAATTTGGCCTAGCTATGACACTGTAATTTTCGGTCTGACCGAAACTCGCTAATTCGTGTGACCGAGTTCAGAACTTTGTGAAACCCTAGCAATATCGGTGTCACCGAACTGTGTCTCGGTCTAACCGAGTTCACTAGTTTAGACACTGAATGTTGCTTCGGTGTCACCGAGTTCAGCAAATCGGTAGCTCCAACATGACTTTAGTAGAAAACTAAAACTAAGTTTTTTGATCATATGTTTTGCAAAAACTCTGCACTTTGTGGTGCTCATCCACTCTATCTCATCTATATATATTCATAGGGTCAACTTTTAGTTTGTAGCATGTTTGATAACAGTGACAGTCATAATATGTAAGAGGAACAAGTTCAGATGAGTGAGGGCACTAGTCCCTCAGAAAGCAGTCAAGATGATGGGAGCAGAAGCACTCCTAGTAACCTGCCTAAAGCTAGCAACTAGGTAGAGGAAGAAGAAGACATTAGATTCTGAGGATGAAGACTTTGTGATTGATGAGTAAGTCTCATCCAAGAGGAAAGGAGAGAAGAAGGAAACTGGCACTGCTGCTAAGCCAGGGCTGAAGACAAAAGCTCCTGCTAAAAGAGTTCCTATGTCCAAAGCCAGATCCTCAACTCAAGAGACTATGGTGTTCACTCTAGAACCCAAAGAGGTTGGTGGGGGCAAGAAGAGGAAGGAGAGGGTCAGGAAGACCACAGCCAGAGTCATTGGGAAATCTTCTATGATCAGAGACCCAGCTGAAGATGAAGAGCAAGAGGCATCTCCAGCCAAGTCACAGAAACTGATGGGGGATGCAATCAAATAAGGGGATGCTCCATCAAAGCCCAAATCTGCCCCCAAGTCTGCTGCTCAAGCCTCAAAGAGATCTACCAAGAACATATCTACTGCTGAGAAGAACAAGGCCCTAGTGCCTGAAATGGAAGAAGAATAAGATGAGCAAGTTCTGAGAAAGTTGAAGCCAAAGATTCTAGAACGTGATGACACTCACCCTGTTGCTGAAAACATGAAGCTCGGGAAGGATGCAAGTCTCAGGCTATGGAGGAAAAATGACCCATATGCCATTATAAGGAGAACAACAAGACTTCTATGAGACAGTGCTGCTTGACAAGAAGCCAATTGTCAGTGATATGAGATGGGTCGATTGGGAATACATTGACAACAATGAAGATCACTTCCCAGGAGTCCATGAGAGCTTTAGATTTACAGGTGTTGATGTTTTTGTTGGCCAGAAGTTAACTAAATGGAATGATGAGTTGATCATGCAGTTCTACTCCACAACACACTTTTACCCTGATGGTAAAATTGTGTGGATGACAGAGGGTACCAGGTACTAATCAACTGTGGCTGAGTGGGCAAAGCTGATAAATGCCCCAGAAGAGCTTGATGATGATACAGATGTGTATGCAAAGCCAAGCAAGATACATGACTCCATGGCTCATATGTACAAGGAAATCCCAGTTGCTGCCTTGGACACCCACAAGTTTGGGTCTGTCTATTATCTGCTATCAGGTCTACCAACAATCAACACTATTCTTAGACACACCTTCCTGCCCAAGTCTTGAGATGACATGATGATAAGAGGGCATTCAATTAATCTACTACATATGTTTGATGTGCCTAAAAAGTTCAAGGTGATGACATTGATTGTAGAGACAATCAAGAGGACTGCTGCAGAACAGAAGAGATCATGTGGCTATGCTCCACAAATTCAGATGCTCATAAACTCCAAGATGGGCAAGAGCATGTAGCTTCTGGACAAGGAACATCTTCCCCTGTAGCCAGAGTTTGGAGATAATGTGGTTGTCATGGATCCATCCCATCCCACATCTATGCAGGCTTAGGAGAAGAAAGAGAAAGCTAGAGCTGAGAAGGCTGCCAAAACTCCAAGTGCAGAAGAAGCCTCTCGAGTTTTCCTGAAATCCAAGCAAGATCAGCTAGGCTATCTCATCCAAGCAACATTGAGGATTGAGAAAGGTTTGCAACCCTGACTCAGAACCAAGAGAGTCTAGAAAGGATCTTTGATACTAAAATGCATGAGTTGGATGTGAAGGTCACAGAGATTTAGTCTACAGTGGAGAAGATCTAAGAAGAGCTTAAAGACAGGGATGAGGGACCTACCACAGATGCTTTTCAGCAAGTCCCAAGGGGATCTAGGTCATCAGCTGTGCCAGTTGTAACAGATCCCAGACCCACAGTGTCAGCACCTGTAGCTACAGCTTCAGTTGCTCCTCCAGTTGCAACTCCACCAGCTCCTTAGACATCTTCGGAAGCATTTGTCGCAGGACTCCTCTCCACGCTACCTTTGCACTCCGGAGCTCCCGGGGATCGTGCTTAGAGCCGCATAGCACTATGCATTTTCAAGCTTTTTGGTAAATTGTTGCCAAAGGGGAGAAAGTGTATAGATCGTAGGCTTCGAGAGAGAGAGAGAGAGAGAGAGAGAGAGAGAGTGCTTGCTTCTTTTGCCTCTTTTTGCTACTCCATTTGCTTTGCTTGTTTGGTTGAAACAATATTCTACGCTTCTGTGAGATGGTCTTATGATCATGTGTTTGATCATATCATACTTTAATGCTTGTGCTTAATGATGATATCCTTATCTTGTGTTTATCATTCATATCTTATTTTCGTAATGAGTGGATATTCCATATTCTATCATTTTGAGCACTCCACCAAGATGTATGTGACATGGAAGAGTGACCCACAATCCTAATTAGTGGTGCATTTGCATTCAAAAGCAAATTTAAATAATGCATAAATTTAGGGATAGCTCTTGCTTATCACATACTTCTCAAAGCGACGACGTATTTCATTTATATTATCTTTTGTTGAAGCTTTGATCTTTATGTTGTCATCAATTACCAAAAAGGGGGAGATTGACAGTGCAACTAATTCCCGGGTGGTTTTGGTAATTCATAACAACATATAGCTCATTGAACTAATACTCTTTCAAGATCAATACTTCAGAAAGTTCAATGATTGGTATGGCATGGACTAGAGATGTGGACCCCTCAAAATGCGAAGGACTCATGTTGGCAAAATCTCAAGACTCTACCTTTTTAATTTTAGTGATCCAAGATCAAATTGAGTCCCTAGGAAAGTCAATACTATTAAAAGGGGATGAGATGTTGCCTAATGGCTTATGTGCTCAAAATGCTTAGTGATATGCTCCAAAATCCCTCAACCACTTTCTCTATGTCCTAAACCTAAAGTCAAACTCGGCCCCACCGATTTGATCTATCCGGCGCCACCGAGTTCACTTGACATAGCCATATCCACAAACCCTAATAAGTTCGGTCTTACCAATAGGGATCTCGGTCTCACCGAGATGGGAATGCAAACTCTCTGTTTCCCTTTGTAATGTTTCGGTCTAACCAAAGTGAGCGATTGGTCCCACTGAGTTGGCATTGCAAACTCTCTATTTCCTTTTCGTAAAGTTTCGGTCTAACCGAGATGAGTGATCGGTCCCACCGAGTTTGCATGACCAAGTCTCTGTTTGCTTATTACTGAAATTTGTCTCACCGAGCTCATGTGATCGGTCTCACCAAGATGAGGTTTTTCCCTAACCCTAGTGCATCGGTCTCACCGAGTTGATGTTGTCGGTCCCACCGAAATGCCTAACATTCACATTTTGAACCAAGTCGGTCTAACCGAGTTTAACCATTCGGTCCCACCAAGTTTAAGAATTTGTGCGTAATTGTTAGATTTTGTGTGGAGGCTATATATACCCCTCCACCCCCTTCTCCATGTGTGAGAGAGCCATCAGGACGCGTCTACAGTTCCACTACTCATTTTCTGAGAGAGAACCACCTACTCATGTGTTGATACCAAGACATTTCGATCCAACCACAAGAATCTTGATATCTTGCCTTCCCCAAGTTGCTTTCCACTCAAATCATATTTCCACTATAGCCAAATCTATGAGAGTGGGTTGAGTGTTGGGGAGACTATCATTTGAAGCACAAGAACAAGGAGTTCATCATCAACACACCATCTATTACCTTTTGGAGAGTGGTGTCTCCTAGATTGGTTAGGTGTCACTTGGGAGCCTCCGTCAAGATTGTGGAGTTGAACCAACGAGTTTGTAAGGGCAAGGAGATCGCCTACTTCGTGAAGATCTACCCTAGTGAGGCAAGTCCTTCATGGGCGATGGCCATGGTGGGATAGACAAGGTTGCTTTTTCGTGGACCCTTCGTGGGTGGAGCCCTCCGTGGACTTGCGCAGCCGTTACCCTTCATGGGTTGAAGTCTCCATCAACGTGGATGTACGATAGCACCACCTATCGGAACCACGCCAAAAATCTCCGTGTCTACATTGTGTTTGCTCCCTCCAAACTCCTCCCCTTTACCTTCATATGCAATGATTTACATTTTGCTGCTATATTCTTAAAATTGCATGTGTAGGTTGTTTGCTTGACTAGTGCTAAGTTGCTAAAATCTGCCAAAACTTAAAAGTGGGAAAAGGCTAGATTTTTATTTGGTCAAGTAGTCCAATCACCCCCCCTCTAGACATACTTTTGATCCTACAGTGAGCCCGGCAAGGGGCGAGGCCACCCCCAGAAGAAGACGACCAAGTCATCCTGGCAGGGCCTGCCGGGACCTGCGGAGGCCAGGTCATCCCACCGATGCTCCACCACGACTCACGTTGTTGATCAGTGCGGTGTCAAGCCGTAGAGTGATTAAGTGGCAGCCATTCGCCACATGGCGGCCACTTCCCACCAAGAGAACCTACAGACAACACCCGTCCTATGACGTGTCAAGCAAGCAGGCGTGGAGCTGGCAAGATAGCCCCGCAAGCCTTGCTGGGCAACCAACGACATGCCACTAAGTGGTGCATTAAATGCACACTGTTAGCCTGCAGAGTAATGTATGGTGGCACTATTTGCTATCATATCAGTGTTTAATGACTAATTTGCCACTGTGTTGACCCCTTGACCTATAAAAGGAGGCCCGTGGCAACAGTTCGAGAGGTTGGAAAGTGAGATCACTCGCACCCCCATATGCGCGTAGTCGCTGCTGCCCCGAGGAAACCTTTGCCGGGCAAGTGTATTACACACCACCACCACATTTCCACCATCAATCCGCCAAAGTAGGAGTAGGGTTTTATGCCTCACGGAGGCCCGAACCTGGGTAAAACTGCCCGTGTGATTTCTGTCACGCTGCCCCATGTTGGTCTGCTCTTTGTGCAACGCGACTCCCCCCTATCGAACCAGCAAGGGGCTGTCCTGGTCCCACAGGTGGTCGTGGTTCCCGCAACAAATACTTATTACTAACCGTCTGCGATGAGATTGCCATGATAAATAGAGATAACAAATTAATATGAGTGAACAGAAACAGAGATATATACTATCTGCTTAATTTAGTCCTTCTTCTTCTTGTTGTTGTTGCTGGATGGCCCTGCAACATTGCCTTGGCGAGGATGCTTCTTGCCACTGACCGTTGGCTTTTAATCGCCGCCGTCGTCATCATCATCATTGTTGTCATCGTAGTCCTCCTCCTCGTTTGACCATTCCTCTTCATCATCATCGTAGTCCTCTTCTTCATCCTCCGACGGCTCCTCGTCTGTCTGGTTGTCGTCTGACGACTCCGGAGGAGGCGTCCCTTCCATGATTCAGATATAATCGAGGTCTGGGCTCGACATCGGACGTATGGAAGACAAGCGGGATGATCCTAATGTTGACCTATCATCGGGTGCCAGAAAGCTGGCTAAACTATCATCCTCGCCGTCGCTCAACATGGCTGCAGAGTGTGTGCCAGTGTGTAGTGCAGCCTGCCGAGGATGATGAAGATGGTGGACACTTTAGCGGGGTATGCAGAGAAGAGGAACTGCCAATTGAAGCGGGGGTTGACGTATTATCTAACCGCTGATATAATCAACCGCAATTATTTGTACCTAGTTGCTCCAAATTCCCGGGGTTGCGGAAGACTTGTATTGGCTATTTGGTCGGGTGGCGAGCCGGCCGGGGCAGTCAGACAGGGGGGCGCCTGGAGCAACCGGACCAACCGGACTGAGGGGCGTTGGCTGCCCTGATGTCTTGAAGCGTTGTTTCGCCATCCTTGGGGTACCCGGGGGACATTCCCCTGATAGTAGCCTCCGAGCCTCCGGGCAACTTAGAAAAGATGAGCGGAGATTTTTTTTAGCGGGCGTTGACGTAGAAGATGACAGCCGGCTGTGGGCTGCGGCCGGCATGGCTTGCTTCTGGCGGGGGCGCGCGAGTGCACCCGCCGGGTGTAGCCTCCGAGCCTCCGGGCAACTTTGGCAAAATTGGGCGGAGGGTTTTCGTGGTTGTTGGTGCAGATGTTGGTGTTAAGGGTGCCGGTTGCAGCCAGCAGCGGGCGTGCAACAGGCGCGACATGTTCCGTGTGGGGGCGTGCAAGCGCACCCGCTGCGTGTAGCCTCCGAGCCTACGAGCAACTTGGAAAAGTTGGGCGGAGGGTCTTGTTGTTGATGATGAAGCTGACAGCGATGCTACTTCTTGAGCTTGCATTTGTTTTCCCTTGAAGAGGGGGTGATGCAGCAAAGTAGCATAAGTATTTCCCCTCAGTTTTGAGAACCAAGGTATCAATCCAGTAGGAGACGACACACAAGTCACCGAATACCTGCACAAACAATCAAGAACTTGCAACCAACGCGGTAAGGGGGTTGTCAATCCCTTCTTGGTCACTCGCGAAAGTGAGATCTGATAGAGATACATAAACGGTAAAGTAAATATTTTTGGTATTTTTGGTTTATAGATTGGAAAGTAAGGATTGCAAAATAGTAGATCGGAAACTAGCAAGGTGTAAACATGATTCAATAATATAAAAAAGAGACCCAGGGGCCATAGGTTTCACTAGTGGCTTCTCTTGAGATAGCATATATTACGGTGGGTGAACAAATTATTGCCGAGCAATTGATAGAAAAGCGCATAATTATGATGAAATCTAAGGCAATGACCATGAACATAGGCATCACGCCCGTGTCAAGTAGACCGACTCCTGCCTGCATCTACTACTATTACTCCACACATCAACCGCTATCCAGCATACATCTAGAGTATTAAGTTCATAAAGAACGGAGTAATGCATTAAGCAAGATGACATGATGTAGAGGAATTAACTCAAGCAATATGATGAAAACCCCATCTTGTTATCCTCGATGGAAACAACACAATACGTGCCTTGCTGCCCCTACTGTCACTGGGAAAGGACACCGCAAGATTGAACCCAAAGATAAGCACTTCTCCCATTGCAAGAAAGATCAATCTAGTAGGCCAAACTAAACCAAAAATTCGAAGAGACTTGCAAAGTTATGAAATCATAAATATAAGAATTCAGAGAAGAACCGAATAATATTCATAGATAATCTTGATCATAAGTCCACAATTCATCGGATCTCGGCAAACACACCGCAAAAGAGTATTACATCGAATAGATCTCCAAGAACATCGAGGAGAACTTTGTATCGAGACTCAAAGAGAGAGAGAAGAAGCCATCTAGCTAATAACTATGGACCCGAAGGTCTGTCGTAAACTACTCACACTTCATCGGAGAGGTAATGGTGTTGATGTAGAAGCCGTCCGCCAGATCGCCGGAAAAGGCCCCAAGATGAGATCTCACGGGTACAGAAGGTTGCGGCGGTGGAAAAGTGGTTTCGTGGCTCCCCTGATGTTTTTAGCATATAAGAGTATCTATATATAAGCGAAGGAACTAGGTCAGGGGAGCTACAAGGGGCCCACGAGGGTGGGGGCGCACCCACCTGCCTCGTGGCCGCCTTGTTGCCTCTCCGACTTCATCTCCAAGTCTTCTGGTTTGCTTTCGGTCGAAGAAAGATCATCACAAAGGTTTCATTCTATTTGGACTCCGTTTGGTATTCCTTTTCTGCAAAACTGTAAAATAGGCAAAAAAACTGGCACTAGGCCCTCGGTTAATAGGTTAGTCCCAAAAATAATATAAAATAGCTTATTAAAGCCCATTAAACATCCAAAATAGATAATATAATAGCATGAAACAATCAAAAATTATATATGCATTGGAGATGTATCAGGCGATGTCGAGGGTGCCGGGCGCGGACACGGGATCCGCCGGCTGATGGACGCAGGGCCCTGCCGGGTGCGGACACGGTATCCGCTGGCTGATGGCACTACAAAAAAAATACACTTCCGTGATGATACGTGTTTGTCACAGTAGGTTGCGTTTTTTGTCATGCATGTACATCCATGACAAATTTATGACAGAATCAAGATAGTCATACCTGTGCTGTCGTAGAAGTGTTCCATGACATTACCAAAATTATCATCATGGAAGTGTCCACTTCCATGACGATAAATCAAGCGTCACAGAAGTGCTTTCGTCAAGGGTGACCGACACGTGGCATCCACCGTAAGCGGTTAAGCTATCGGGACAGGTTTTGGATCCGATAACCCATTAGCAGCCCCGACAAATGGGGATTTTCCACGTGTAAAATCATCATTGGCTGGAGGAAACACATGTCGGCTCACCGTTGGGACACATGTCATCCACTCATTGGACAGAAGGCACCTATGATACGTCGACACGTGGCACGGCCCAACAGAGGCCCATTCCTGTGAAAAGGCCGGCCCATTTGTCTTGGTCAAAAGGTGGCGGGTCGGACCATGTATAGCCTGTTAACGGCATGTTCGCATATAGCCCATTTACAGCCCGCTAACCCAAGGCCCATTACGCCCTATCCGAATTAGGCCCAGTAGCGTCATCTGGGCCACCCAATATGATTCCAGCCCGTTTTCACTTCTGGCCCATGTATGGCCCATGACGTATTTCAGCTCATATGAGGCCCTATGTAACTATTGGCCTATTAATGGCCCGTGGTGAAACTGGCCCGTAATGAACAGTGTATTACTTTACACCCATTAACGGCCCGTGGTGAAACTGGCCCGTAATGAACAGTGTATCACTTTATACCCATTAAGGGCCCGTTATTCCGTTGGGCCATTTCCAGCCCATGTTATCTTTCGGCCTTCTCAGAGCCCATTTATTCTTGGGCTCATTTCCAGCATTCGTTTACTTACGGCCAGTTACTGTCATTTTCTACTTATGGGCCAAATTCAGCCCGTGGTTACAGTCGGCCCATTTGTGGTCCGTTAACACGTTGGGCCGTTTTCATAGTGTCATGAAATACGGCCTATTAAAGATGGCCCGTTATGGTCGGCCCATGAACGGACGATTCCAACTCTAGCCCGTTACGGCCATAATGCGGCCTGTTATTGGCCCATGTTTGGCCAATCGATCATACTACCCGTATAAGGCCCATTGATGATACGGCCCGTAGAAGGCCCATTGTTTCTGCGGCCTGTAGAAGGCCCGTTGTTTCTACGGCCCGTAGAAGGCCCACTGTTTACACGGCCCGTAGAAGGTCCACTGTTTCTACGGCCCGTAGGTCCAGTGTCACTACAGTAAATATTAGCCCATGGTTATTGTGGCCTAGTTTTAAAAAATAGGTTATTTCAGCCACTAGCAAACCGCAGAAAAAGAAGTGCACTGACTACAAGCAAAAAAATAAACAAGACAATAAGGAAATAAATAAGCAAGCAACTTACACTAGGCTATCACGGCTATTACACAGATTACATCCACTGGGCATCAAAATTCGCCACCAGTGCAAATATAGGGAACACAGCAGCATATAAACGCCGCAGCAAAACAAGTCCAGAACTGAAACCACTTCAGAAGAGCTCAAGAAACAATATCCTGGGTACCCATAATGCTGGAAAGATGCTTAGCAAGCTTATTAACTTTCTCTTGTTTGGCGCTTAAGTCCTCCAGCGCTTGCTGTTGCACCAGAAAGTATGCATCTGAATTCTGCAGGGACTTCCTCAGTCCTTCGGTTTCCTGTCGCATAACATCTGATTGATGTCTTTCAAATTGAAGTTGAGACTCAAGAAGCCGAACTGATTCAGGCAACGAGTTCGAAGAGCTGGTGCCAACAGTGGTAGCCAGTAACTCGAACACTACATCAAGATAGGACTTTGGGGTTGTCTCAGTGTCCTCAATATAGTTTTTATCAGCTTTCTTGGAGACCAACAGGGATGTCTCACTATCTTGAACCTTATCTGCATTACTTCCTTTACCATTGCATAACAGGGTACTCTTCTCCAATATTTTATCCGCATTCTAAAAGAGAAATAAACAAACACATCTCAGGTTTACAATGTAGTATATGAAACTCATTTTGGTAAACCAGTTCAGTAGTAAGGTGGAAAGGATAACAACATGAAACAAACATATATCTATGTAGTATGGTCACTGTATGGTCTATATCATTCTAGTTTATGTTGCGAAATCAAGATAGATACAGTTCGAATCATATCTATTTAAGACAAAGCAGCATAGACAGAATATAAGTGTGGGAAACTACTCAGGAATAACAACACTTGTAATGTGCATGGCATGAGAACATAACTGTTTATTCAATTGAAACTGAAATCAACATAGAGCAAGTTACAACAGCAAACAGACAAACACGTTGAAGAAACAGGTTTAAAACATACCTGTTGCGCCATTGGAGTTTCAATTGCATCCTTCAAATTTGAAATTTGTTGGTATCAGTAAATACAGTGATGCAAGAGCAAAGTAGTATGAACCATAGCTACGGAACCTGACCTGAGAACAATTCTTCTTCTCCTTTAAGTGTTGACTTCGGGTTCGGAGTGGTGGTCCCCGTGATTTGGGCACTGCAGTTGCCTTACTAACTGCTCATGTTTGGGTGCTCTATGGTGGAGACGGTGCTGTGTCAATGGGAACTGGGTGTCTATCTTCTGGGGTTGGGGTTAGAAGGGGTGTAGCTGGTTCTCTGTCCAACTGGGTAGGGGTACAATCTGCATGAGTGTGGGTTATGTGTGGTGGGGCTGATTCTTGGGCAACTACAACCGTGGTTCTATCTGCATCGACAGGTAGCACGATCTTTTCTGAAGACCGTGTTTTTACTCCCACAGATACTGCCATCACTCCCTCCAGTTGAAATGGCTGATAAACAAGAAAAGTAATTGAATGTACAGACAATGTAAGATAGACAGGTGCAATGGATAGTAGGGAAGAAAAGAGGGCATGAAATAATTCACATTTATGTTGTCTAAACAAACAGAATAGCAGGACATAATTTCACATATATAATGGCTAATTAAACAGGATAGCATGACACAATTTCACATGTATGATGGCTAACTAAACAGGATAGAATGACATACTTCAAAATATGATGACTATGTAAACAGGATGACATGATATAACTATACGATGTGTCTATTAAAGTGGTTGGCATGCCATAAATCACAAACATGCCATCGATGGATACATGATGGCATGATATAATTCACGGATAGAATGACATAATTTAAAATATGATGACTATGTAAACAGGATGAGATGATATAACTATATTATGTCTTTAGAAAAAGGGTTGGCATGCCATAATTCAGATACATGCTATCTATGTAAACATCATGGCATGACATAATTCAAATATATGATTTATATACTAAGGAAGTGAGCAGAGGGCAATTGCATATATGATGTGTCAACTAAGGAGATGGCATTCAATATTGTGTATATGATGTAAAAACTAAGCATTGCAATACAACATATGCATTATATGAGTAATATAACCCTGCCAAGTTTGAGCATACACCTTAGGGGGATAATAGGACTGGTCATCTGCCTCTGAATCCTCCTCTGAAGAGCTATCTGTAACCAGCAAGATATCTGCTTCAGCAGGTAGCATTGTCTGCTCTGAAGACCTTGTTTTCACTCCAGATTTCTCCATCACCAATTCAAATGGCTGATGCATAGGAAGAGCAGTTGAATATACAAACATTGTCGACAAAAGCAATGAGAAATACAAAAAAGGATGGCATGATGTAATTCACATATATGACGCTTGCCTAAACAGCATGGCATTGCATAATTTACATACATAATGCCTTGCAACAAGATAACATTGCATACTTCACATATATAATGTCTTGCAACAAGATGGCATTGCATAATTCACATATATGGTAAATAGACACTAAACAGGTGGCATTCACACAAAGCATGTCTAAACTAAGCAAATGACATAGCAATGCAAGATACCATACACACGATATGAGTAACATAACCCTGCCAAGTTAGGGCATGCACCTCAGGGGGGAAATATGACTGGTCATCTGTCTCTGAATCCACCTCTGAGGAGCTATCGGTAACCAGCAAGACATGCACTTTGTCAGATAGCATTGTCTGCTCTGAAGACCTTGTTTCCACTCCAGATTTTTCCATGATCGTGTCGAATGGCTGATGCACAGGAAGAGTAATTGAATGTACTAAAATTGTTGACAAATTTAACACATAATAAAAAAATGATGGCATGATATAATTCACATATAAGATGACTGGCTAACCAGGGTGGCATTGCAAAATTCACATATATGATGCCTGGCTAGACAAGATGGCATTGCATGACTCACATATACGATAAAGAAACTAAACAGATGGCATTGACACAAAGCATGTCTAAACTAAGCAGATGACATCTTTAATGTATACAGTAAGCAATGCAAGGCACCATATGCATGATATTACCAACATCAGCATGCCAAGTTAGAGCGAAGACCTCATGGGGTAAATAGGAGTGGTCTTCTCCTTCTGAATCCCCCTCAACAGTTATCTTCCTCTTGATTACGATCCGAAATGGGTGGAGGGGGGGCTGCCTTTGCGCCCACCATGGAACGACGTCTGCATGAAATTTTATTGCCACGCAAGGCTCGTCTCTTTTGCTCTACATGATCAGTTCCATTGTGTACAATAACTGGCATGCATAGGAATAAAACATAGTGAGATTATGTAAGGAGTGCATGCACAAATCCAGAGTGATGGTAGCAAACTGTGGATAGACCCAAAACCAATGATAGCAGGCAGATAATAGCTTTAGTTAAAAAATACAGATAATGGCTCCTTTAATGTTTGTTTGCACCCAACATGAAACTCATAGTAGACACCGGAGATTAACCAGATAGTACTGATTGCTGCCCCAATATGTACCCCACAACCATTTAAAAACTCAAGTTTCAGCATTAGTTTGGACCTGACTCGGAGTCTAATAGGTGAACACGACAATAATGTAGCATGTCATCATATTAAGTGATGCATAACGTAAGCAGACACGGAAGAGTGCCACCTCTCTTGCAGACCCGTGTAGTCCTCAAGGTCATCTGCTCAGTTGATGATGGTAATGCAGTTGTCGTGGCTGCCGGCGGTGGGGAAGAAGATCTGAGGCGGCGAAAGACAGTCTGGAGAGCAGATCCCTGTTGTGGTGAACCCTTCCGTTGTTGGAGCAGCTGAGCTGGGGTGGAACACAGCGCCGCAGGAGCAGGACAAACCACACAAGGTTTTCTTTGACACATATCTGTAACAGAAGTAATTGAGTAAGGGCTTGTTTGAATTTGAGGATTCTAACAATGCAGGGATAGGAAATAGACAGGAATAAGATAGGAATGCACGTGCAAAACAGAGAATTTAAAAACACAGTATTTCTGCCAATCTGGGTGTTTGATTCACAACAATTGGAAGATCACAAGATGCAAAAAAGCATGGTGAGATTAAGTCAAACCACAAGAAAATGTACTGATATAATGCTATTATGCTACTATCTCTTAGTCTTGTGCATGATGAATAGGAATATGAAAAGGAGGAGAAGTGGAAATTAGAATTCCTATGGTTTTTCTTTCAAGGAGACACTAAGGGAACAAATCCTACAGTTTTCCTTTGCTCCATTCCTTTGCACCAAATTCATGAAAAGTAGTACCATAGGAAACTTTCCAATTCCTATGTTTTTTATTCACTTTTCCTTTCAAGCACTAGTGATTCTAGTAGGCAGGCTTGAAGGAAAATCCTACACTAAAAAAATGTTTTTGTGCTACTTCTATTACTTTGGACCCAGGCCACTGCCATACTAGCTCAACTCCCAGGCCCATCGACAAATGCACAGCTCAAACGCGCAGACATAAATAATGATGGCGTTCAAGAGAGTCCATCACGGATAGCTAAGTTGCCTGGTATCTCACTGCTTGTCATATAGTAGGATAAAATAATCGTATTTCCCGTTACTACGAGTGCTCAGTGGACAATATATATAACATGTAGAGTAAAAAAGAGATGCAACAAGTGTACAACCTCTTTGGCGAAGCCATGTCGATCTCAACATGATTGGGTTGGCCGGTGAGGATGCTCCGACTGACTTTGCCGTCGGAGGAGGGGAAGAAGATCTTAGGCGTCTGGAGATGGAGCACGAGGTACTGCTCTGCTGTGATGGAGGGTTTCGTCGTTGGAGCAGCTCCGGTGAGTTGTACGACGCCGAGGCTGAAGCAGGACAAGAGAGACAACGAACAATGTTAACCTGAGTGGAATTCTAATATCATCTCCAATACATGACGTAAAATACATAACTACAAAGTGCTAGATGTAAAATACATCAGCCGCTCATCTCTGAACTTAACTGTTGAAACTGAACTTAACTGTCGAAGCTGAATTTCGCTGTCGAAACTGAACGCACTAGCAAGGTGAGGCTACACATCGGTCGACTGACTTTTTCATCTCTGGTCAGTCGATTTTGCAGCCGTTGGATACGAAATCAAGGGCCTGCTGTTCATCTTTAACCTCCACCCCCCTGAGCCGCCAGCCACCGCCGGCCAAACAGCAGCCCCCCGCCGCCCGCGGCCGGCGGTGCGCCGCCCTGCCCGCCCCGAAAACACTCCCCACCGCTAGTCCGCCGCCGCACCGGCCATCCCTCTAGCCCCCGCCATGCCGAGCTTTTTCTCCGGCGATCCCCACGCCACCGCCCCGCCAACGCCCCGCCACCACCAGCGACCACCGCCCCCATCCTGAACCCTAAGATAGATAGTGGGGTACCTCTTTGGCGAGCCCCCTCCCCGCTGCGGCTGGTTCTTCCTTCACCCCGGCGAGCCCACCCCTTGAAAATCGACTGACCCAAAAGTCGATTCAGTCGACTGAAGTGTAGCCAAATCGGAGCAGCATCACAAGCAAGAGCAAGAGCGAGAGCAGCAGCACGAGCAAGAGCAATAGCAAGAGCAGACCAGGAAGGGGCCGAGAGCAAGAGTAGAGCAGCAGCGCGAGCGAGAGCTAAAGCAGCAGCAGCTCCTACTGATGTGGACGTCGCCGCCGAGGGAGCGATGCCGTGGAGGAAGTGGCCGGCGAGGCCGCCGTGGATGGAGCCACGCCGTGTCGGCTCGAGACCGAGCGCCGGCAGCACCGTGAGATCGAATCAAGAAGAAAATGCGGTGATTAGTGTACAACCTCTTTGGTGGAGCCGATTAGGCCGCAGCTTCATCCGAGGAAACGGTGATGATGATGCTCTTCCGGTGGTGTAGGTGAAGACGGCGGTGTGGGAATGGAGGTGGCGCGAAAGACGAGGGAAACATCGGGCAGCTCCTTGGAGGTGGAGGACGGGGTGGCTGAACCGGCGGGACGATGAGATCAACGACGGATCCTCATCCGGTACGGTGGATGAGGGACGTCGAGGTGTTGTTGTGGACGACATCGTCGGGGAAGAGGCTCCGGCTGGGTGGCGGACGGAGCAGGGTGTGGGGTTTCGTCGTGGGTTTTCGCAGCCTCGATGTACGAATGGGTGGGCGGATGGGATGGCAGTGGGGAACCAGGGCTTAGAGACGCGCTTGTCTGAAATGTGGGGTAAGTTACGAAAGTACCCCCATCGATTTGAGGCGGTTCTTTCGGTTCAGGGGTACCACAAGCATTTCGCGTGTCGGGATTTCACAGGAGGTGGGAGTTTTCGCACGTGTTGTAATTTCGGAATAGCAACGAACGTTAAGCGTGCGGACCCTACGGGTTTGTCACGCCCAATATGCGACCTTATCCAAAAGGAACTCGAAGATCCCACCAAGGATAGACCCACATATTGGAACGCTTTGCAAGGTGGATATCATTACATCAACATTACATAATAGTGGGGATACATACAAGAGGCATACAATGCCACACGAATACAACATCACAATACATCAGAGCACCATCCGACTACGGATGAATCATAAACAGAAACTCAAACAACATCCACCCTGCTAGCCCAGGCTGCCGACCTGGAACCTATCCCCTGATCGAAGAAGCAGAAGAAAAACTCAACGCAAGCAAGCATCGCTCTCGCGTCATGATCATCGCATAACCTATACCTGCAACTGTTGTTGTAGTAATCTGTGAGCCACGAGGACTCAGCAATCCCATTACCATGGGTATCAAGACTAGCAAAGCTTAATAGGAAAGGAAGGGGTAAAGTGGTGAGGTTGCAGCAGCGACTAAGCATGATATGGTGGCTAACATACGCAAATGAGAGCGAGAAGAGAAACAAAGGAACGGTCGTGAAGATAGCAATGATCAAGAGGTGATCCTGAACACCTACTTACGTCAAACATAACCCAGAAACCGTGTTCACTTCCCGGACTCCGCCGAGAAGAGACCATCACGGCTACACACGCGGTTGATGCTTTTTAATTCGGATCTGGTGTCAAGTTATCTACAACCGGACATTAACAAATTCTCATCTGCCACATAACCACGGGCACGGCTCTCGAAAGTTTATACCCTGCAGGGGTGTCCCAACTTAGCCCATAACAAGCTCTCGTGATCAACGAAGGAATAGACCTTCTCCCAGGAAGACCCGATCAGTCTCGGAATCCCGGTTTACAAGACATTTCGACAATGGTAAAACAAGACCAGCAAAGCCGCCCAATGCGCCGACAATCCCGAGAGGAGCTACACATATCTCGTTCTCAGGGCAACACCGGATGAGACATCCTATGAGTAAAACCAGACCTCGAGTTGCCCCGAGGGGGCCCCGCAGTCTACTCGGTTCGGACCAACACTTAGACAAGCATTGGCCCGGGGGGGCTAAAATAAAGATGACCCTCCAGAGAGCGACTCCCAAGGGAAAAGTAGGTGGTGGTGAGGCAAATGGTAAAACCAAGGTTGGGCCTTGCTGGACAAGTTTTATTCAAAGCGAACTATCAGGGGGGTCCCATAAATCACCTGACCGCGTTAGGAGCGCAAAATCCGGGAATATAACACCGGTATGACGGAAACTAGGGCGGCAAGAGTGGAACAAAACACCAGGCATAAGGCCGAGCCTTCCACCCTTTACCAAGTATATAGATGCATTAATAATATAAGAGATATTGTGATATCCCAACATAACCCTGTCCACCATGGAGAAATCTTCAACTTCACCTGCAACTAGCAACGCTATAAGAGGGGCTGAGCAGAAGCGGTAACATAGCCAAACAATGGTTTGCATAGGAAAGGTGTCAAAGGTTAGAGGTTCATGGCAATATGGGATGGCTTGATAAACAGGTAATAGGTACCGCAGCATAGCGATAGAACGAAGCAACTAGCATAGCAATGATAGTAGTGAGATCCAGGGTAGCGGTCATCTTGCCTGAAATCCCGCAAGGAAGAAGAACGAGTCCATCAAGAAGATGAAGCCACGAAGACGAACCAAGCGTAGACGAACGAATCCTCACGATCGCAACGAAAACGGGAACTATCGAGAAGAAGCACACAACATGATAAACACACCACACATGAACAAGGCATGATGCACAACAAGCATGATGCATGACAAGGCTACATGAAGCTATTCATGGCAAGAGATGATGCAAACAAGAACAACACATCAAGGCAAGTTTAAATGAGGCCGGGAACAACATATAACAATTCCGGTAAGTCCTCATATGCAAATTTCGAAATTGGTCCAGATCTGAACAAACATTAAGTTGAAGTTGTTAAACAGCAAGTTAAAGAGCACCAAGAGGAACTACACGAAATTCTAGTCAAGTTACATATAAAGTTCATTAGATTCGGAGCCACGGCCTAGAAGATATGAGCAAAACAAGTTAAACATGGCATTGATGCAAAATGCACCCAAACATCAAGCAAACACACCAAAACAAGGATGCAACATGGTAATATGAAACTACATGCAAAATCACGCAAGTTTCATATAGAGCACACTCAAAACGGAGCAACGGTTCAACACATACACTCTATACAAGTCATAGCAACAATCTGTCCAAAACAGCAACTAGGCATCTTACAAGCATCAAAGCAACAAGCTACAGCACCCCAACATACTAACAAAAGGCATGGGCATGAAGTACAGGTAAAGCATAACAAAACATGATCACTAAGCTATCTCCAGAAACATGTAGAACATGCTCAAAATGACATGGAGATATTGCAAATAATAACAGTTTCAGACTTTAGCAGAAATAACATCAGGTTGCAATGTTTAGAGCTATCAAACAACATGTTACAGGAACTTATCATGGCAAACAAAGGCATGGCATGATACTACTAAATGCATAGATCAAAAGTGCCTTACTGACCATGAGCCAAAAAGGATCAGAAGATATGATGGCACCCATGTAAACATGGCAAGTTATATTACAGATTCATACATGGCAGGAACAACAATAAGTAGGCATGTTCGTGAGCTCGAACCACTCACCACAGAGCAATACATGGCATGGCAAGGCAACCAACAGTAAGAAGACATGTTTGTGAAGTTATGCATGGCAAGAGCAAGGTCATAGGATGCATGGAACACTAGCAAAACACATGGGAACTAGTGAACTTAATGTTAACAGGCTGATAGCAACATTATCAAGCAACTTTGGAGCAAGATATGAACAATCTACAGCAAGCTATAAATGGTACCAGGGGCATGGATGGATAGATCAAGACATGTGGATCAAAACATGTTTATAGAACATCTCCAGATCATGCATAGAATGATTAGTAGCAACATGTTAACATAGCAACAAAATATAACAGAATCTGTCAGGAAAACAGCAACAGCAACTACCCTACTTAACAAGCTCGATTCACTCACCACAAGTCATTGCATGACAAGATAAGCATAGCATCATCAAGAAGACATGTTTGTGTAACCAACCAAGGCAAGAACAAGTCCATAGCATGCAAGGATCAACTATAGCAAGCTTGGCCATATTGAATAACATGTAAACAATCTACCAGGAAACATTTTGAAGCAAAAGTAGAGCACTCAAATGGCATGCTAGACTACTCCATAATTGCAAACAAGGGCATGAATGGATATACAATAACCATATGTTCAAAACACCCTTACTGAAGTATCTCAAAATATGCATGAATCTCTCTGTAGCATCAAGTTTACATGGCATCAAAATAACAGCAGAACAGGGACTAAAATCAGGAATATCACGAAGCCTAGTTTGCATGCTTGTGCTAGTCACCACATTGATCACAAAAATACATGGCATACACCCCTGGAAAGATGGCATGGCATAGATCAAAACACATGTAGACATCAACCTCATAGGATGCACACATCAATCATGACAAAAAATGACAAATGAGCAAGTTATAACAGTTTCAGCAGATTAACATCAACATGCACTCTTCCAACAGCATTTCGGGCATCAAGATGAGCTCAAATGAAAATGATGCAATGGGATGAAATGAAGTACTCATTGAGACGAACAATTTGACATATTACACGCACGAAACGGAGCTACGGGTGCAGAGATACAGCAGGTCAAACATGGCATGATAATGCAATAATATGGGGACTTAGGCGATTTCGGGGGGAAAGTCAACCTCGTCGCGGAGCTCACCGGGGTCATCGCCGGAGACGGACGCGGGGTGGCCGGAGAAGGGCGCCGGCGGGTCGGGGTCGCCGGATCCGGGCGGCGCCGGCCCGGATCTGGCCGGAGACGGAGCTGGCGGCGACGGGCGGGGCAGCAGGAGGCCGAGGGCGGCGGTTGCCGGCGAGGAGCGCGGGGCGGCGCGGAGGCCGGGGCGACGCCGGCGAGGCTGGCGGTGGCCGGCGGTGGGGGCAGAGAGGGCGCGGGCGGCGAGGCGGGGAGGCCCGCGGCGGCGAGGCGAGGCGGCACCGGGGTGGCGGAAGCGGCGGGGATCCGGCGCGGCGGCGCGGGACGACGAGGCCGGCGGCGGGGAGCAGCGGCACGGCGGCGTTGGCGCTCGCCGGCGGCGGGCCGAGAGCCGAGGCGCGGGCGACGGGGCGCGATGGGCCGGGCGGGCCCCGCACGGGCCTCGCGGGCCGGCGGCGAACTGGGGACCGGCCCGGGACACGTGGCGGCGGCGGGTTGGTCCGGCGGAGCGGGCGGACACGTCCGCTGCCCGGATTTTTGTCCGGCGGCGGCGGGTGGAGTTTGATCTAGGGTTTGCACCGAAAAATGGAGGAGGAGGACGTTTTTATAGGTAGAGGGAGCTAGGAGAGTCTAAATGAGGAGCGGTTTTCGGCCACGCGATCGTGATCGAACGACCGAGAGCATGAGGGGAGTTTGCTGGGCTTTGGGCCACTTTGGAAGGGGTGTTGGGCTGCAACAAAAGAAGGCTTTACGGTTACCCGGTTAACCGTTCTAGTATCAAACGACCTCCGAATGGCACGAAACTTGACAGGCGGTCTACCGGTGCTATACCAAGGCCGCTTGGCAAACCTTGGGCCATTCCGAGAACGTTTAACACCCACTCACAAGGAGAGACAAAAGGGGGGACGCTGGAGGACATAGGAGTGCCGGATTGCAAAACGGACAACGGGGAAAATGCTCGGATGCATGAGACGAACACGTATGCAAAATGAGATGCACATGATGACACGATATGAAATGCAGATGATGACATGGCAAAGTGCAACACGCAAGCAAATGACATGGCAAAGACGGCGAATAACTGACATACACATGGCGCATCGAATCCGGGGCGTTACAACACTCCTCCACTAACAAGAGATCTCGTCCCGAGATCTTAGGACCGAGACGGAAGAGAAAAGGGATGAGGTGAAGAAAGAACTCAAGAGAGGAAAACAAAGAATCGAGAGCACTCGAGAAAAGAGAGGAACAACGAGAATTACAAGAATCGAAAGCTCACGGCATCAGATAGACTCTGAAATGACTCCGGTTGGAACGGGATAAGAAGCGGATGAGACTGAAAGAATTTAGGCAGCACTCCGGTTGAAAATGAAAGGAGTAGAACATGAACTAGAGAGGATGGAATGATACTTGATGATCTCTTGAAGAATGAATTAAATCATGAAGAACCACCATGGAGAATTCCGGTACAAAAGGATGATGAGATGGAAATGAAGGATGAAGAATAAGATGAGCCTTGCGATGAATTAGATGGAGGTTCCGACGAAACGGCCGAGGAAAAATTGAACTCCGGAAAAGAAAAGATGAAAACACTTGGAACTAGAATTTATTCATTAAGAATAAACTCTGATGGAAGGGATTACTCACTTGGATGAAATAAGAATAAGATTTATTGTATGCATATCCTTCATCAAATTAAATTGATGACAAGCAATGGATTTTTCATACTACTTATTCCTCTTGAAAGAGAATTGAGAAGTGACATATCGCAAACTTGAGAAGGTCTTCATGAACCACCGGTAGGATTGAAACGAACTAATGGATTAATATGATAAACAAGGAAAAGAATCTGAAAGAACCACCGTGAGAATTCGGAAAAGACTGATGAAAGAGTATGAATCACTGGGAAGAATTAAAAGAACAAATATGCTTGAGGGGAATTTAGATGCCAAAGAATAGGAAGAACTCAAGCTGATTAAAGAACATTTGATCGAAGCGTCGGGATAATATTGAGACGAACGAGAGGGCACGGATATAGAATAATTGGAGAACCAATCTGAAAACTTAGAATGAAGAAATCTTCCGAAAAGATGGCCTCCGGATGATCGAGAGAGAAAGCAACTCCTGAAATGCTCCGGATGGATGAAAAGAATTCGCATGACTTGAAACAATTTGATAGGATAACATCGAGCTAGCACCGTGAATCTCCGGGAGAACGGACAAGATTTAGAGGAAAAACTCTTCTTCGGTCTTCAAATGATGACGAGAAATGTCACCAAAATTACTGAGATACACCGGGAGAATGAAAAACCGAAGAGGTTGAGTCAGCAATAAAAATGATTTGAAATTGATCTTAGAAAAGGCATGTGACTGATGGAATCCATTCTTACATCACACTTGAAAAGAATTGAAAATAACTCCGAGGGAATTAGAAGAGTCAGGTAAGATCCTGGGAAAAGACCTGTGGGCTAGGGCCCACTGAAGAGATAACACCGTTGGAAAGGATTGTTGAACAAATAGATGATGCACCGGAATAATTGAAATATTCGAATGAGGTAACAACCTCGAAATAATTGAAACACAGACGAATCTCCTGAGATGTCTTGAGCACTCCGGAAGGATAAACTGGCGAGAGGCGAACGAGCAGGGAAAACACTTGAGCCGAGGGAAAGAATATGATCAACCCGAAAAAAACTTGAATTGGGTCCACCGAAAAAGAAAAGAGATGAAGAATGCCAAACAAAAGAGAATTCACCAGTTCAAACAATTTGTGAAAGACTGAAGAGGCTCTGCACGAATGAAATAGATGCTCGAAACAGACTCAGACTCCGGGAAGAAAAGGGTGGGAGGGCGGGAAAAATAAAGGCAACTTGGACGGGGAACCGACGAATATCTTGAAGAGAAAACACCGGTTAAAACAATGAGGAAAAAAAGCAAAGACTTCGCACGAGTAGGATGGATGCTCGATTACGGACTCCGGTTCCGAGAGGAAGAAGGGTGGGCGGGTGGGAAAAGAAAACAACTGAGGATTGAACTCAAAGATGAAGAGGCTCGAGTCAACTTGACGAGAAATGCACCGGATGAAAAGAGCTGAGAACCAACGATCGGAAAACCAACTGCGTGATCCTAAAGAAAAATTTGAAGGGGAAGAGGAATAGTTCAAAACACCTACGTCAAGATTCCTCACCAGAGCGACGAAGGGGCAGAGGAGTAAAAAGAATTCCTACTCTCCGATATAACTAGACTCCGAAAACAGTTTTCTTCTAGACTCAACAACGGCCAAACTACACGATCAATCAAGGGGGCTCCTAGGGTCGGTCGAGGCTCTGATACCAACTTGTCACGCCCAATATGCGACCCTATCCAAAAAGAACTCGAAGATCCCACCAAGGATAGACCCGCATATTGGAACGCTTTGCAAGGTGGATATCATTACATCAACATTACATAATAGTGGGGATACATACAAGAGGCATACAATGCCACACGAATACAACATCACAATACATCAGAGCACCATCCGACTACTGATGAATCATAAACAGAAACTCAAACAACATCCACCCTGCTAGCCCAGGCTGCCGACCTGGAACCTATCCCCTGATCGAAGAAGCAGAAGAAAAACTCAATGCAAGCAAGCATCGCTCTCGCGTCATGATCATCGCATAACCTGTACCTGCAACTGTTGTTGTAGTAATCTGTGAGCCACGAGGACTCAGCAATCCCATTACCATGGGTATCAAGACTAGCAAAGCTTAATAGGAAAGGAAGGGGTAAAGTGGTGAGGTTGCAGCAGCGACTAAGCATGATATGGTGGCTAACATACGCAAATGAGAGCGAGAAGAGAAACAAAGGAACGGTCGTGAAGCTAGCAATGATCAAGAGGTGATCCTGAACACCTACTTACGTCAAACATAACCCAGAAACCGTGTTCACTTCCCGTGACTCCGCCGAGAAGAAACCATCACGGCTACACACGCGGTTGATGCGTTTCAATTCGGATCTGGTGTCAAGTTATCTACAACCGGACATTAACAAATTCCCATCTGCCACATAACCGCGGGCACGGCTCTCGAAAGTTTATACCCTGCAGGGGTGTCCCAACTTAGCCCATGACAAGCTCTCGCGATCAACGAAGGAATAGACCTTCTCCCAGGAAGACCCGGTCAGTCTCGAAATCCCGGTTTACAAGACATTTCGACAATGGTAAAACAAGACCAGCAAAGCCGCCCGATGCGCCGACAATCTCGATAGGAGCTGCACATATCTCGTTCTCAGGGCAACACCGGATGAGACATCCTACGAGTAAAACCAGACCTCGAGTTGCCCCGAGGGGGCCCTGCAGTCTACTCGGTTCGGACCAACACTTAGACAAGCATTGGCCCGGGGGGGCTAAAATAAAGATGACCCTCGAGAGAGCGACTCCCAAGGGAAAAGTAGGTGATGGTGAGGCAAATGGTAAAACCAAGGTTGGGCCTTGCTGGACAAGTTTTATTCAAAGCGAACTGTCAGGGGGGTCCCATAAATCACCCGACCGCGTTATGAACGCAAAATCCAGGAACATAACACCAGTATGACGGAAACTAGGGCGGCAAGAGTGGAACAAAACACCAGGCATAAGGCCGAGCCTTCCACCCTTTACCAAGTATATAGATGCATTAATAATATAAGAGATATTGTGATATCCCAACATAACCCTGTCCACCATGGAGAAATCTTCAACTTCACCTGCAACTAGCAACGCTATAAGAGGGGCTGAGCAAAAGCGGTAACATAGCCAAACAACGGTTTGCATAGGAAAGGTGTCAAAGGTTAGAGGTTCATGGCAATATGGGATGGCTTGATAAACAGGTAATAGGTAGCGCAGCATAGCGATAGAACGAAGCAACTAGCATAGCAATGATAGTAGTGAGATCCAGGGTAGCGGTCATCTTGCCAGAAATCCCGCAAGGAAGAAGAACGAGTCCATGAAGAAGATGAAGCCACGAAGACGAACCAAGCGTAGACGAACGAATCCTCACGATCGCAACGAAAACGGGAACTATCGAGAAGAAGCACACAACATGGTAAACACACCACACATGAACAAGGCATGATTCACAACAAGCATGATGCATGACAAGGCTACATGAAGCTACTCATGGCAAGAGATGATGCAAACAAGAACAACACATCAAGGCAAGTTTAAATGAGGCCGGGAACAACATATAACAATTCCGGTAAGTCCTCATATGCAAATTTCGAAATTGGTCCAAATCTAAACAAACATTAAGTTGAAGTTGTTAAACAGCAAGTTAAAGAGCACCAAGAGGAACTACACGAAATTCTAGTCAAGTTACATATAAAGTTCATTAGATTCGGAGCTACGGCCTAGAAGATATGAGCAAAACAAGTTAAACATGGCATTGATGCAAAATGCACCCAAAAATCAAGCAAACACACCAAAACAAGGATGCAACATGTTAATATGAAACTACATACAAAATCATGCAAGTTTCATATAGAGCACACTCAAAACGGAGCAACGGTTCAACACATACACTCTATACAAGTCATAGCAACAATCTGTCCAAAACAGCAACTAGGCATCTTACAAGCATCAAAGCAACAAGCTACAGCACCCCAACATAATAACAAAAGGCATGGGCATGAAGTACAGGTAAAGCATAACAAAACATGATCACTGAGCTATCTCCAGAAACATCTAGAACATGCTCAAAATGACATGGAGATATTCCAAATAATAACAGTTTCAGACTTTAGCAGAAATAACATCAGGTTGCAATGTTTAGAGCTATCAAACAACATGTTACAGGAACTTATCATGGCAAACAAAGGCATGGCATGATACTACTAAATGCATAGATCAAAAGTCCCTTACTGACCATGAGCCAAAAAGGATCAGAAGATATGATGGCACCCATGTAAACATGGCAAGTTATATTACAGATTCATACATGGCAGGAACAACAATAAGTAGGCATGTTCGTGAGCTCGAACCACTCACCACAGAGCAATACATGGCATGGCAAGGCAATCAACAGTAAGAAGACATGTTTGTGAAGTTATGCATGGCAAGAGCAAGGTCATAGGATGCATGGAACACTAGCAAAACACATGGGAACTAGTGAACTTAATGTTAACAGGCTGATAGCAACATTATCAAGCAACTTTGGAGCAAGATATGAACAATCTACAGCAAGCTATAAATGGTACCAGGGGCATGGATGGATAGATCAAGACATGTGGATCAAAACATTTTTATAGAACATCTCCAGATCATGCATAGAATGATTAGTAGCAACATGTTAACATAGCAACAAAATATAACAGAATCTGTCAGGAAAACAGCAACAGCAACTACCCTACTTAACAAGCTCGATTCACTCACCACAAGTCATTGCATGACAAGATAAGCATAGCATCATCAAGAAGACATGTTTGTGTAACCAACCAAGGCAAGAACAAGTCCATAGCATGCAAGGATCAACTATAGCAAGCTTGGCCATATTGAATAACATGTAAACAATCTGCCAGGAAACATTTTGAAGCAAAAGTAGAGCACTCAAATGGCATGCTAGACTACTCCATAATTGCAAACAAGGGCATGAATGGATATACAATAACCATATGTTCAAAACACCCTTACTGAAGTATCTCAAAATATGCATGGATCTCTCTGTAGCATCAAGTTTACATGGCATCAAAATAACAGCAGAACAGGGACTAAAATCAGCAATATCACGAAGCCTAGTTTGCATGCTTGTGCTAGTAACCACATTGATCACAAAAATACATGGCATACACCCCTGGAAAGATGGCATGGCATAGATCAAAACACATGTAGACATCAACCTCATAGGATGCACACATCAATCATGACAAAAAATGACAAATGAGCAAGTTATAACAGTTTCAGCAGATTAACATCAACATGCACTCTTCCAACAGCATTTCGGGCATCAAGATGAGCTCAAATGAAAATGATGCAATGGGATGAAATGAAGTACTCATTGAGATGAACAATTTGACATATTACACGCACGAAACGGAGCTACGGGTGCAGAGATACGGCAGGTCAAACATGGCATGATAATGCAATAATATGGGGACTTAGGCGATTTCGGGGGGAAAGTCAACCTCGTCGCGGAGCTCGCCGGGGTCATCGCCGGAGACGGACGCGGGGTGGCCGGAGAAGGGCGCCGGCGGGTCGGGGTCGCCGGATCCGGCGGCGCTGGCCCGGATCTAGCCGGAGACGGAGCTGGCGGCGACGGGCGGGGCAGCAGGAGGCCGAGGGCGGCGGTTGCCGGCGAGGAGCGCGGGGCGGCGCGGAGGCCGGGGCGACGCCGGCGAGGCTGGCGATGGCCGGCGGCGGGGGCAGAGAGGGCGCGGGCGGCGAGGCGGGGAGGCCCGCGGCGGCGAGGCGAGGCGGCACCGGGGTGGCGGAGGCGGCGGGGATCCGGCGCGGCGGCGCAGGACGACGAGGCCGGCGGCGGGGAGCAGCGGCACGGCGGCGGCGGCGCTCGCCGGCGGCGGGCCGGGAGCCGAGGCGCGGGCGACGGGGCGCGATGGGCCGGGCGGGCCCCGCACGGGCCTCGCGGGCCGGCGGCAAACTGGGGACCGGCCCGGGACACGTGGCGGCGGCGGGTTGGTCCGGCGGAGCGGGCGGACACGTCCGCTGCCCGGATTTTTGTCCGGCGGCGGCGGGTGGAGTTTGATCTAGGGTTTGCACCGAAAAATGGAGGAGGGGGACGTTTTTATAGGTAGAGGGAGCTAGGAGAGTCCAAATGAGGAGCGGTTTTCGGCCACGCGATCGTGATCGAACAACCGAGAGCATGGAGGGGAGTTTGTTGGGCTTTGGGCCACTTTGGAAGGGGTGTTGGGCTGCAACAAAAGAAGGCTTTACGGTTACCCGGTTAACCGTTGGAGTATCAAACGACCTCTGAATGGCACGAAACTTGACAGGCGGTCTACCAGTGCTATACCAAGGCCGCTTGGCAAACCTCGGGCCATTCCAAGAACGTTTAACACCCACTCACAAGGAGAGACAAAAGGGGGGACGCCGGAGGACATAGGAGTGCCGGATTGCAAAACGGACAACGGGGAAAATGCTCGGATGCATGAGACGAACACGTATGCAAAATGAGATGCACATGATGACACGATATGAAATGCAGATGATTACATGGCAAAGTGCAACACACAAGCAAATGACATGGCAAAGACGGCGAATAACTGACATACACCTGGCGCATCGAATCCGGGGCGTTACAGGGTTCGAGAACTATGTAGACATGACCGAGACACTTCTCTGGTCAATAACCAATAGCGGAACCTGGATGCCCATATTGGTTCCTACATATTCTACGAAGATCTTTATCGGTCGAACCTTATGACAACATATGTTATTCCCTTGGTCATCGGTATGTTACTTACCAGAGATTCGATCGTCGGTTTCTTCATACCTAGTTCAATCTCGTTACTGGCAAGTCTCTTTACTCGTTCTGTAATACATCATCTTGCAACTAACTCATTAGTCACATTGCTTGCAAGGCTTATGATGTGCATTACCGAGAGGGCCCAGAGATACCTCTCCGATACTCAGAGTGACAAATCCTAATCTTGATCTATGCCAACCCAGCAAACACCTTCGGAGACACCTATAGAGCATCTCTATAATCACCCATTTACGTTGTGATGTTTGATAGCATACAAGGTGTTCCTCAAGTATTCGGGAGTTGCATAATCTCATAGTCTGAGGAACATGTATAAGTCATGAAGAAAGCAGTAGCAATGAAACTGTAACAATCATAATGCTAAGCCAACGGATGGGTCATGTTCATCACATCATTCTCCTAATGATGTCATCCCATTCATCAAATGACAACTCATGTCCATGGCTAGGAAACATAACCATCTTTGATCAACGAGCTAGTCTAGTAGAGGCATACTAGGGACACTATGTTTTGTCTATGTATTCACACATGTATCAAGTTTCCGGTTACTACAATTCTAGCATGAATAATAAACATTTACCATGATATAAGGAAATATAAAATAATAACTTTATTATTGCCTCTAGGGCATATTTCCTTCAGTCTCCCACTTGCACTAGATTCAATAATCTAGTTCACATCACCATGTGATTTAACACCAATAGTTCACATCTGTATGTGATTAATACCCATAGTTCACATCTCCATGTGACCAACACCCAAAGGGTTTACTATAGTCAATAATCTAGTTCACATCGCTATGTGATTAACACCCAAAGAGTACTAAGGTGTGATCATGTTTTGCTCGTGAGAGAAGTTTAGTCAACGGGTCTGTCACATTCAGATCCATATGTATTTTGCAAATATTCTATGTCTACAATGCTCTGCATGGAGCTACTCTAGCTAATTGCTCCCACTTTCAATATGTATCCAGATTTAGACTTAGAGTCATCTGGATCGGTGTAAAAGCTTGCATTGACGTAACTCTTTACGACGAACTCTTTATCGCCTCCATAACCGAGAAATACTTCCTTAGTCCTCTTAGGTAACCAAGGATAACTTTGACCACTATACAGTGATCCACTCCTGGATCACTATCGTACCCCCTTGCCAAACTCATAGCAAGGCACACAACTGGTCTGGTACATAGCATGGCATACTTTATAGAACCTCTGACTAAGGCATAGGGAATGACTTTCATTCTCTTTCTATCTTCTGCCGTGGTTGGTGAGTCTTACTCAACTTTACACCTTGTAATACAGGCAAGAACTCCTTCTTTGACTGATCCATTTTTGAACTCTATCAAAAAATTGTCAAGGTATATACTCATTGAAAAAATTTTATCAAGCGTCTTGATCTATCTCTATAGATCTTGATGCCCAATATGTAAGCAGCTTCACCGAGGTCTTTCTTTAAAAATCTCCTTTCAAACTCTCCTTTATGCTTTCCAGAAATTTTTTACATCATTTCTGATCAACAATATGTCATTCACATATACTTATCAGAAAGGTTGTAGTGCTCCCACTCACTTTCTTGTAAATACAGGCTTCACCGCAAGTTTGTATAAAACTATATGCTTTGATCAATACATCAAAGCATATATTCCAACTCCGAGATGATTGCACCAGTCCATAGATGGATCGCTGGAGCTTGTATACCTTGTTAGTACCTTTAGGATCGACAAAACCTTCTGGTTGCATAATATATAACTATTCTTTAATAAATATCCATTTAAGGAATGTAGTTTTGACATCCATTTGCTAGATTTCATAAAATATGGCAACTGCTAACATGATTCAGACGGATTTAAGCATCGCTAAAGTTGAGAAAATCTCATTGTAGTCAACACCTTGAACTTGTCGAAAACCTTTTGCGACAAGTCGAGCATTCTAGATAGTAATACTACTATCAGCATCTTCCTCTTGAAGATCCATTTGTTTAATATGTCTTGCCGATCATCGGGCAAGTCCACCAAAGTACACACTTTGTTCTCGTACATGGATCCCATCTTAGGTTTCATGGCCTCAAGCCATTTCGCGGAATCTGGGCTCATCATCGCTTCCTCATCGTTCATAGTTTCATCGTGGTCTAGTAACATGACTTCCCGAATAGGATTACCATACCACTCTGGTGTGGATCATACTCTGTAAGACCTACGAGGTTCAGTAGTAACTTGATCTGAAGTTTTATGATCATCATCATTAGCTTCCTCACTAATTGGTGTAGGAATCACTGGAACTGATTTCTGTGATTAACTACTTTCGAATTCGGGAGAAGGTACAATTACCTCATCAGGTTCTACTTTCCTCCCACTCACTTCTTTCGAGAGAAACTCCTTCTCTAGAAAGCATCCATTCTTAGCAACGCTCTTGCCTTCGGATCTATGATAGAAGGTGTACCCAACAGTTTCGTTTGGGTATCCTATGAAGACGCATTTATCCGATTTGGGTTCGAGCTTATCAGGTTGAAGCTTTTTCATAGAAGCATCGCAGCCCCAAACTTTAAGAAACGATAACTTTGGTTTCTTGCAAAACCATAGTTCATAAGGCATCATCTCAACAGATTTTGATGGTGCCCTGTTTAACATCAACGCATATGTCTCTAATGCATAATCCCAAAATGATAGTGGTAAATCAGGAAGAGACATCATATATCGCACCATATCTAATAAAGTACGGTTACGACGTTCGGACACACCATTACGCTGTGGTGTTCCAGGTGGCGTGAGCTGTGAAACTATTCCACATTGTTTTAAATGCAGACCAAACTCGTAACTCAAATATTCACCTCTACGATCAGATCATAGAAACTTTATTTTCTTGTTACGATGATTCTCCACTTCACTCTGAAATTCTTTGAACCTTTCAAATGTTTCATACTTGTGTTTCATTAAGTAGATATACCCATATCTGCTCAAATCATCTGTGAAGGTCAGAAAATAACAATACCTGCCACGAGCCTCAACACTCATTGGACCGCATACATCGGTATGTATTATTTCCAATAAGTCAGTAGCTCATTCCATTGTTCCGGAGAACGGAGTTTTAGTCATCTTGCCCATGAGGCATGGTTCACAAGCACCAAGTGATTCATAATCAAGTGATTCCAAAAGCCCATCAGCATGGACTTTCTTCATGCGCTTTACACCAATATGACCTAAACGGCAGTGCCACAAGTATGTTGCACTATCATTATCAAATTTGCATCTTTTGGCATCAATATTGTGAATATGTGTATCACTACGATCGAGATTCAGTAAACCATCAACATTGGGTGTATGACCATAGAAGGTTTTATTCATGTAAATAGAATAACAATTATTCTCTGTCTTAAATGAATAATTGTATTGCAATAAACATGATCTAATCATATTCATGCTTTCACACAAACACCAAATAACATTTATTTAGGTTCAACTCTAATCCTGAAAGTATAGGGGGTGTGCGATGATGATCATATCAATCTTGGAACCACTTCCAACATACATCGTCACTTCACCCTCAACTAGTCTCTATTTATTCTGCAACTCCTGTTTCGAGTTACTAATCTTAGCAACTGAACAAGTATCAAATACCCAGGGGTTACTATGAGCACTAGTAAGGTACACATCAATAACATGTATATCAAATATACCTTTGTTCACTTTGCCATCCTTCTTATTCACCAAATATTTGAGATAGTTCTGCTTCCAATGACCATTTCCTTTGCAGTAGAAGCACTCAGTTTCAGGCTTAGGTCCAGCTTTGAGCTTCTTCACGGGAGTGGCAACTTGCTTGCCATTCTACTTGAAGTTCCCTTTCTTTCCCTTTGCCCTTTTCTTTAAACTGGTGGTCTTGTCAATCATCAACACTTGATGCTCTTTCTTGATTTCTACCTTCGTCGATTTCAGCATCACGAAGAGTTCGGGAATTGTTTTTTTCATCCCTTGCATACTATAGTTCATCATGAAGTTCCAGTAACTTGGTGATGGTGACTAGAGAATTCTGTCAATCACTGTCTTATCTGGAAGATTAATTCCCACTTGATTCAAGCAATTGTAGTACCCAGACATTCTGAGCACATGCTTACTACTTGAGCAATTCTCCTCCATCATTTAGGCGAAGTACTTGTCAGAGGTCTCATACCTCTTGACACGGGGATGAGTCTGAAATACCTATTTCAGCTCTTGGAACATCTCATATGCTCCATGATATTTCAAAACGTTTTGAAGTCCCGGTTCTAAGCCGTAAAGCATGGTGCACTAAACTATCAAGTAGTCATCATATTGAGCTAGCCAAACATTCATAACGTCTGCATTTGCTCCTTCAATAGGTTTGTCACCCAACGATGCATTAAGGACATAATTCTTCTATGCAACAATAAGGATAAACCTCAGATCACGGACCCAGTCCACATCACTGCTGCTATCATCTTTCAACTTAGTTTTCTCTAGGAACATATAAAAACATAGGCAAGCTGCAACACGAGCTATTGATCTACAATATAATTTGCAAAATACTATCAGGACTAAGTTCATGATAAATTAAAGTTCAATTAATCATATTACTTAAGAACTCCCACTTAGATAGACATCCCTCCAGTCATTTAAATGATCACGTGATCCATATCAACTAAACTATGCCCAATCATCACGTGAGATGGAGTAGTTTTGAATGGTGAACATCTCTATGTTGATCGTATCTACTATATGATTCACGCTCGACCTTTCAGTCTCCAGTGTTCCGAGGCCATATATGCATATGCTAGGCTTGACAAGTTTAACCCAAGTATTCTGCATGTGCAAAACTGGCTTGCACCCGTTGTATGTGAACGTAGAGCCTATCACACCCGATCATCACGTGGTGTCTCAGTACGAAGAACTATCGCAATGATGCATACTCAGGGAGAACACATACCTTGAAATTTTAGTAAGGGATCATCTTATAATGCTACCGTCGTACCAAGCAAAATAAGAAGCATAAAAGATAAACATCACATGCAATCAAAATATGTGACATGATATGGCTATCATCATCTTGTGCTCATGATCTCCATCACCGAAGCATCATCATGATCTCCATCATCACCGGCTTGACACCTTCATCTCCATCGAAGCATCGTTGTCATCTCGCCAACTATTGCTACTACGACTATCGCTACCGCTTAGTGATAAAGTAAAGCAATTACATGGCGATTGCATTTCATACAATAAAGCGACAACCATATGGCTCCTACCAGTTGCCGATAACTCTGTTACAAAATCTCATACAACAATTTATACCAAGTAATGTCTTGACCATATCACATCACAACATGCCCTGCAAAAACAAGTTAGACGTCCTCTACTTTGTTGTTGCAAGTTTTACGTGGCTGCTACGGGCTTCTAGCAAGTACCGTTCTTACCTACGTATCAAAACCACAATGATTTTTCATCAAGTGTGTTGTTTTAACCTTCAACAAGGACCGGCCGTAGTCAAACTCGATTCAACTAAAATTGGAGAAACTGACACCCGCCAGCCACCTATGTGCAAAAGCACGTCGGTAGAACCAGTCTCATGAACGTGGTCATGTAATGTGGGTCCGGGCCGCTTCATCCAACAATACCGCCGAATCAAAGTAAAACGTTGGTGGTAAGTAGTATGACTATTATCGCCCACAACTCTTTGTGTTCTACTCATGCATAAAACATGTACGCATAGACCTGGCTCGGATGCCATTATTGGGGAACATGGTAATTTCAAAAAAAATCCTACGATCACGCAA
The DNA here is from genome assembly GCA_963921465.1 of Triticum timopheevii. Lineage (NCBI taxonomy): Eukaryota > Viridiplantae > Streptophyta > Magnoliopsida > Poales > Poaceae > Triticum > Triticum timopheevii. The sequence continues at coordinate 357,766,602 of OY997264.1, forward strand.
GATCTATCTAGGTGATGCATAGCAACGAGAGGGGAGAGCATCTTCATACCCTTGAAGATTGCAAAGCGGAAGCGTTTATCAATGCGGTTGATGTAGTCATACACCTTCATGATCTGTCTCGATCAAGTACCGAACGTATGGCACCTCTACGTTCAGCACACATTCAGCTCAATGACGTCCTCGCCTTATTGATCCAGCAAGACTGGCGAAGTAGTAGATGAGTTCCGGCAGCACGACGGCGTGGTGATGGTGTTGGTGAAGAACAATCTCCGCAGGGCTTCACCAATCACAATGGAAACTATGACGGAGGATAAACTGGAGGGACGGAGTTGCCGGCACACGGCTTTGTGTTTCTTGATGTGTCCTTTCTGCTAGCCCTGAGCCTTGGGGTCGAAACTTGGAGCAAAAGCCTCCTAAAAGTCGGTTTTGCCCGAAAGGCAAGAGTCCCACTCAGACTCCAGGACCAAACGCCACAATCCTTGGCGTCTGGGCAAGACGCCATGGGCCTCGGCGTCTGGCCCAGGGCCAGACGCCAAGGTCTCCGGTGTTAGGCCCCCTGGCTCCGCAAAACTTCTTTTGCATCGACTTATCGCCCTGTGGGCCTGACCCCTTGGCCTAACCATATCATCCAATATATGAATCTTTACCTCCGGACCATTATGGAGCTCCTCGTCTTGTCCGTGATCTCATCCGGGACTCCGAACAACATTCGGTTACCAACATACATAACTCATATAATACTATATCGTCAACGAATGTTAAGCGTGCGGACCCTACGGGTTTGAGAACTATGTAGACATGACCGAGACACTTCTCTGGTCAATAACCAATAGCGGAACCTGGATGCCCATATTGGTTCCTACATATTCTACGAAGATCTTTATCGGTCGAACCTTATGACAACATATGTTATTCCCTTTGTCATCGGTATGTTACTTACCCGAGATTTGATCGTGGGCATCTTCATACCTAGTTCAATCTCGTTGCCGACAAGTCTCTTTACTCGTTCCGTAATACATCATCCCACAACTAACTCATTAGTCACATTGCTTGCAAGGCTTATGTTATGCATTACCGAGAGGGCCCAGAGATACCTCTTTGATACTCGAAGTGACAAATCCTAATCTTGATCTATGCCAACCCTACAAACACCTTCGGAGACACCTGTAGAGCATCTTTATAATCACCCATTTACGTTGTGACGTTTGATAGCACACAAGGTGTTCCTCAAGTATTTGGGAGTTGCATAATCTCATAGTCTGAGGAACATGTATAAGTCATGAAGAAAGCAGTAGCAATGAAACTGTAACGATCATAATGCTAAGCAAACGGATGGGTCATGTCCATCACATCGTTCTCCTAATGATGTAATCCTGTTCATCAAATGACAACTCATGTCCATGGCTAGGAAACTTAACCATCTTTGTTCAACGAGCTAGTCTAGTAGAGGCATGCTCGGGACACTATATTTTTTCTATGTATTCACACATGTATCAAGTTTCTGATTAATACAATTCTAGCATGAATAATAAACATTTATCATGATATAAGGAAATATAAAATAACAACTTTACTATTACCTCTAGGGCATATTTCCTTCACATTGACATTTACTTTCAGCTACTAGTAGAATAACTGCTGACAATGTGGATAGATGCACCTGCTGTAAAATGTTATGATGCTTACAGAAAGGAGATTTTTGATCTACATGCGATGTTGGTGCACACCATTCAAGATATGCCGGCATTAGGCAACACATCGGGGCAGAAAACAAAAGGAGATGTAGGGTGTGTCACATGCATGGATAGGACAACTAGCAGAAGACTTTCAAACTCGCGCAAAACCGTGTATTTGCATCATCGTAGGTTCTTATGGAAAAATCACCCATACCGAAAGATGAAAGTTGAATTTGATGGTACGGTAGAGGTAGGTGTGGGCCCAAGACCCTATGATGGGGAGATGGTCCACAACATGGCTAAACAAATAAATGTTGTGCTTGGCAAGAATCACGCTTTGACGGTGAAACAAACACCCAAGGGTAAAGTGTTAAGAAGAAATTGGTGTTCTAGAAATTACCTTATTGGGAGATTCTACGTGTACATCACTGCATCAATATCATGCACGTAGAGAAGGACGTATGTGAAAGCATCCTTGGTACTATGGTCAAGATTAAAGGTAAAAGAAAGGATGTTGAGGGTTCACGGCTCGATATGCTTGTTGATCAATCAAAACACAAGAGTGAAGCAGAAAATGATGACAAATTCATCAAAGCTCGCCAGAGTTACAATTTCAGTACAAAACAAGCAGCACAATTCTTCACCTATTTGTTGTCAGTTAAGACACCCTCTTCCTACTCCACAAACATCAGAAGTCTTGTGGATGTGAGCTCAGGTAAAATTAAGTTGGGACACATGAAGTCACATGATTGCCAGGTAATGTTGACACAAATCCTCCCGGTGGCCATCAGGAATCTGATGGACAAATATATAAGAAACACACTCGTTGAGCTCTGTGATTTCTTCAACCAACTATAGCAGAAAGTTGTAGATCCTGAAGAGTTGGATCATATGCAAGATGATATTGCAAGAATATTGTCCAACCTAGAGATGTTTTTCCCACCGTCATTCTTCGATGTCATGGTCCATCTCACTATACACCTTGTCAACGAGATAAAGTATTGTGGTCCTATGTTTCTTCGCAACATGTATCCCTTCAAGCGGTTCATGGGAATACTGAAGCGCTTTTGTCGGAACCGAAACCATCCAGAGGCAAGCATCCTACAAGGTTATACCGCGGAGGAGGTGGTTGAGTTTTGCACCGAATACATGAAATAAAGACCTATAGGTTTGCCCCTCTCTCGCCATGAGGGAAGGCTGAAAGCTAAGCCGGTCCTTGCTGGCACGCAAATGGCTGCACCCGGATAATTGGCAGAGAAAGCCCATTTCACGGTACTGCTTAACAGCCCAGTTCTCAGCGCTTATGCCGAAGAACACTTGGCGGAGATACGCCAAAGATTCTTACCAATGGTTGCTTCATCATATGTGGAGATGAATGAGCACACTAAGAACTACGCCGAATGGCTGAAGAATCGTTTGGCACAAGGATCCATCAATGACATTGCTACGTGGTTGGCACAAAAGCCATCACCTAAGATGTTGTTGTACCAAGCATATGACATAAATGGATACACGTTCTACACTGAGGAACATGATGAGAAGACCTCATATCAGAATAGCTCTGTTTGAATAGAATGCATGACTATAGATGAAGTTGATAAATGGGTATACTATGGAACCATCAAAGAGATTTGGGAGCTTGACTATGTGAAAGTTAAGGTGGCATTATTCAGGTGTGCATGGATCCCTCTTGGTCATGTAAAGGTTCCTGATAACAGGAAGACCTATGTTAACAAGACAACAATGGCATATCACGCGGACCCGTTCATTCTTGCCAGCGATGCTACCTGGATTTTCTTTGCAAATGACCCCTTGCATAAGAACTGCCATGTAGTGATGCATGGGAAGAGGAGGGTACTGGGTGTCGATGATGTTGCGGATGAGGATGAGTACAATGAATTTGCTGAGTTGTCAGCCAAGGGATCACGCACCCGTGTAACAGAGAAGCGTAAAATCATCAGAAAACCCAAGTTCATTCAGGGTCAACGTAATGATCCCAGTTCCCCCATGTACATGGGAATTAAGCTGTAAGACTAGTCTTTATGCCTACCCTGCAACTTAATTCGTTCAATTTAGAACTGTCATGTGTACTGAATTTGTGAGTTATGCCCGGTTTTTTGTTAATGTAACAACCGTTAATATGTTGACCTTTATATGCTGTCAGCTCAGGCAATGAATATGAACTATTTTTTGTTATTATTATTATTATTATTATTATTATTATTATTATTATTATTATTATTATTATATCATAGAGGTAGCACACTCAATTGATCTCACTACAGTATGTGTGAACAAAAATATGCAATCTGGTTTGCGAGTAGCACACGGTTCGTTGATGAAAGTCGCGTGCCGACCAAACCCCGCCCACGATCTGAGTTGTGCTTTATGATTGGCTAGAACCCAAACCCCATGGATCGTATGTCTGCACCGTGGATGCTCCCAGATCGAACGGCGATCCTCATCCCTTTCGACAACACATGCAGTTCCGGTTGTAATTTTATTTTTATGCACAAAATGCACGTTAAACTCAAAAAATGTCTTAAATATAGCTAATGATACCTGAAATGCACCAGAAAATCAAACCCGTGGTATAATGGTGATTGCGTACAGTGGGAATTTTTATGAGGCCAAACAATGAAGTCACTGGCCACTCCAGTTTGAATTGACACGTCTCCTTTTGGAAACCATGATCCTTCATGTGAGATGCTCCAGTTTGGAAGGAGCGATCATCAAAAGTTATGCCAAACTTTACCATTTTTTCCACGGGGTCGTGAGAGCACGCCATGGGCACACATCGATTTTGATGATGTCCGGACTCCATCTGCATTTCCTATAATTATAATACCAACTAGGCCTACGCCAGTGGCCGCACCTCACGACCGAAATGTTTGAAACTTCTCCCCGCTTCTCGAACAAACGGATGAAAACTCGCAAAGCGATGCACAAATGATTTGTACACCTTCTTTGCTAGGCTGGTCATAATGGGAGTATCATAGCTAGTATCATGCATGCGAACTAGGCAATTTTGATGAGTTGTCATAGAATTAAATGAAGAAAGAGAGGGTTAAGTATCATATCATGATACCGTATCATAATAAACGCTATGCTACTATGTGAAATGCTGACAATAAATAAAGTACTATATGATACTACTCTATGATACTATGCATTAGTGAGGTAGTATCATAGACTAGTATCATATATATTCATGATACTAGTATATGATACTACCCATTACAGCGCAATGCACGCATAGTATCATAAGTTAGTATCTTAGGTTGCCTTATTAATTGCCATGCATGACACAAAGTAGTACAATATTTAATATGATACGGTATCATGATATGATACCACACCCTCTCTTTCCTCATTTAACTGTGTGCCACATCATGCAAAAAGTCTAATTGGCGTGCATGATACCGCTTATGATACTCCCATTACGACCAGCCTTAGGGTGGCCATAGTGGGGGTATCATAGCCGGTATCATGCACTCGGGAATAGCAAATATGATGATGTGGCAACTAAGTAACATAGGTAGATACCCTAATATAATAAATACTATACTACTTTGTGTCATGCATGTCCATAAATACGGTCATCTATGATACTACTCTATGATACTATGAACTATGAATGTACGTACGTAGTATCATACACTAGTATCATATGCATGATACTATAGTATATGATACTCCCCACTATAAGGTTGGCCATAGTGGTGGTATCATAGCCGATATCATGCACTCGGAAATAGCAAGTATGCTGATGTGGCAAAGAATTAAAGAAGATAGAGAGGGTTAGAGTAACATATAGGTAGATACCGTATCATGTTAAATGTGATGCTAATTAGTGTCATGCATGGCAATAAACATGATCATCTATGATACTACTCTATTATACTATGCACTATAATTAAGGTAGTATCATACACTAGTATCATATATATATATATATATATATATATATATATATATATATATATATATATATATATATATATATATATATATATATATGCATGATACTAGTATATGACACTCTACTATGAGTAGACTAAGTATAGCCTAATTAAAACACCCACATGTAGTTGTAGTAGGGTTTTTGACTTTATATGCATTAAAATTCAAGGTAAGTGCAAAGAATGACTTAAACATAGCAGACGAGACCTGAAATGGGACAGAAAATCAAAGCAAGTGTATATCCGCGATTGTTTACCATGATTTTTTTTGAGGCGGAACGATGTAGTAACTAACTATTTGGAGTCCGAAGTGCCACTCTCCTTTTGGAAACTATGATCCTTCTTGTGAGATGCTCCATTATGGAAGGTGCAAGCACCAAAACTTGTGCCAAAATTTTTCCATGCGATCGTGAGATCACGCCACAGTGACACAATGATTTTTGTTATTTTTCAGACTCTATATGCATTTCCTGAAATTAAAATACCAAAAAGGACTATGACTCTGGCCGCACCCTGCAGTCGAACTGTTTGAAGTTTTTTCCCGTTTCTCGGACAATGAATAAAAACTCGCAAAGTGACACACAAATGATCTTGCTAACACCCATGTGTAGTTGCGACTATATATATACAAACGAGATCTCTTTTTTTGCATATTCAAAGTTTGAGATTGCTAGCCAGGCCTGTCGCCTAGTAAAATGTACCAGAAAATCGAACCATAGGTTACAATCGTGATTTCTTACCTTGGAAAAAAATGGAGGCAAAACGATGAACTCATGTTTGCATTCAAACAAAAATATGCTATTAGTTAATCTAAATGTTTTAAAATAGCACACGGTTCACTCACCAAAGCCGTGTGTCCACTAAACCATGGTCGATGCCCCCTGCCACGCGCGCGATCTGAGTCGTGTGTTCTGATTGGCCAAACCCCAAACCCCACGGATCATAAGTCTGCACCGTTGGATTCTCCTTGATCAACCCTTTCGATAGCACATGCAGTTCCAGTTGTGATTTCATTTATATCCACAAATTGCATGTTAAATTCAAAAAATGTCTTAAATATAGCAAACGATACCTGAAATGCATTAGAAAATCAAACCCATGGTATAATGGTGATTGTGTACCATGGAAATTTTTATGAGGCCAAACGATGAAGTCACCGACCACTAGAGTATGAATTGACACGTCTCCTTTTGGAAACCATGGTCCTTCATGTGAGATGCTCCGGTTTGGAAGGAGCAATCATCAAAACTTGTGCCAAGCTTTACCAAAAAAATTCCCCAGGGTCGTGAGAGCACGCCACAGGCACACACCGATTTTGATGATGTCTGGAGTCCATCTGAATACCTAGTAATTAAAATACCAACTAGGCCTACGCAGGTGGCCGCACCTTTCCAGCTACCCCCTCCCCCAGATCCATAGCAGAACCCTCTCCAACGCCAGCATGCTCACCCCGGTCGTGTGCCCGCTCTTTGGCGTCAAGCCTACCTCCACTCCCGTTCCCAATAGGCGGCTGCTCGCGCCTCGCCGTCTTCATCTTCTCGCCAGCCACCCTCGAGCATATCGATCCTATAACCCTCGCTCTCCTGTGGTCCGGCCGGGTTTGCATTAAGAAGCATGTTAGTTACTGCTCTCCATCGCGGTGAGGCCTATTTCCTCACAATTCCTCTTCCTATTTCGTTCAGTATGTTCCCAAATTGGCTATAAAATAACGGAGAGCGTATATATGTTTATTATGTACCTTCCTAACTAGTACATATAAGTTGTATTTGTTCCAATAAGTTACTGCCAATTTATAGATCGCGGGCGCCCGAGTCACACAAACTTAACAAATAAGCCGTACATTTTCTAAATTATTGCATGACATGTTTAAACAGCTTGATACCAAGTTGTTAGTTTTATGCTTATCCTCCTTTCCTGAGTTTCATATGTGTTCTCTGTAGATGCCGATTCGCAGCGATAACACTCATGCTTCAGGTGATGTATCTTCATATGATTCTGACAACCCTAGGTCTTCAGAAAATGGTGAGGGATCAAGTAATCTTGAACGGGATAGAGCTGCAACAATTACCCTTCTAGTCAGGACACAGAGGAACGCTTCAAGGAAGCTCACACACCAGCCTAAAGGTGTATATGAAGTAATCGAGATCGATTTAAAGTCTTGGGCACCAACTAAACCAGATAAAGCATGCACGAGGTTCAGGAGTGTGTGTGGATTTGTTGGCAGGGCAAGGCTCAACATTATTCTGCCGGGGTTTTCGAAGGCTGGCGCAGAAAGACGGCGAAGGATAGTCCGGGAGATCATGGATCACTTCAACGTTCCAGAGCAGTGGAGAATGCACGTGGAACACGCTGCACTAAAGAAGGCTAGGGATGCTTGGAGAAACTAGAAGCACGTGTTGTACAAGAAGTACTTGAGTGAAGGCAAGGACCCAATCCTCGCATACCCCTAAATTACAAAGACAGAATGGGCAGAATTCAAAAGGGTCAGGGCAACTAAAGAGTTTGCTGAGAAGAGTGCCAAGCAATCGGAACTTCAGAAGAAGAACACCCCCCCTATGTATGGGTGTGGTAGGATACTACGGCATGAAACTGATATGGGACCAGGAGGACAAAGAAGCAGTAGCGGCGGGTGGGAAACCAACCTTTAGTGAAATCTGGGGCGAACGCGCCTGAGAGTAGTTGTAGGCACATGCAAGGAGGCATGATGACGAAACTTATTACTTTGAAAACTCACGCGACGAAGAACTGTATCAAGTGATGTTAAAGGCTTCCAAGATCCCTGGAAGGTTCTACAAGAACTTAGGGCTAGGTGACATCCTATCTGATGCTCTAGAAACAAGAGAGCCCCCTGGCCGTGCAAGGGGTATAGGTGTTAATGTCCCACACAAGAGGGCTTTCACACTCAGCAAAGAAGAGAGACTCATCATGAAAAAAGCGAGGAGTGAAATGAAGCAGAATGAATTGTATGAAAGGTTGAGGAAGGACATGTATCCAGTTGTTCGAAAGGATATAGAGGAGTCAATGATGATGCAGAAGGCTCTAACATTGACAGATAGCCAGCAGATGGGAGGAGAGGCGGGCATGGAGGATGCTGCTTATTGCACGACAACGCCGCACAAGAGTAGTTGTGCATCAGCTAACCCCAATGACATTGAGACTGCAGCTGCTCATGATGATGCTATATCTAATCTATATGGAATGAAAGACAGACTGAAGGGCATGCTTACACATTATGAAGGTACATTAGAATGTGCAACAGCCTGGGTTTGCCCACCCTTCTTGGAAGAGGGCATCTTGTTGGACAATGTGCTATTGAAGATAGGCTGTGTGAAGTGCTACGTGACTTAAGTAAATCCTGGTTCAATGAATTTTCCCTGAAGAATGTCCTAGGAGACTTTGATGAGCAAAGGACCTTGGGAGAAACACTGTTACATCACATCCAGTGGCCACGAAAGGAAATAGAGTTCATCGATGAGATCCTTGAAAACCCGCCAAGAGCAACCAATGTCGCCCCTCAACCGGTGACGCTCTCCTTGCCACAGCAGCTCTCACGTGCTTCCCCCGAAGAACCGAATACTCATAATCCGACGGCTGATGCATCAACCTATGATCAGCCGACCCGACTTTATGCCATACAGGCCATGTCATCCTCCGCCCTAGAGCAGCCAGAGGCAAGGCCTACAACTGCTGAAGACGCACCACCGGTTCCGATGCCGGCCACTGAAGCAGCGGGGGGGGGGGGGCAGATGCAGCACATGCTCCGCAGACCAACCTGGTGGAACGGGCTGCTGAAAGTGCAACTAATCCCTGGGTGGTTTTGGTAATTCTTAACAACATATAGTTCATTAAACTAATGCTATTTCAAGATAATCATTTCAGAAAGTTCAATGTTTGACATGGCATGGACTAGAGATGTGGACCCCTCAAAATGCAAAGGACATATATTGGCAACAAGCTCAAGACTCTACATTTGCATTTTAGTGATCCAAGATCACATTGAGTCCATAGGAAAGCCAATACTATTAAAAGGGGATGAGGTGTTGCTTAATGGGTTACTTGCTCAAAATCCTTTGTGATATGCTCCAAAACCCTCAACCACTTTCTCACATCCACATATGTCCTAAACCTAAATGTCAAACTCGGCCCCACCGATTTGATCTATCCGGCACCATGGAGTTTCACTTGACATCGCCATTTCCACAAACCCTAGTTACTTCGGTCTCAACGATAGGGATCTTGGTCTCAGTGAGATGGGATTGCAAACTCTCTGTTTCCTTTTTTTAACTTTTCAGTCTCACCGAAAGAGAAAATCCGTCCCACCGAGTCTGCATTGCAAACTCCATGTTTCCTTTTCGTAACACTTCGGTCCCACCGAAGTGAGCGAATCGGTCCCACCGAAGTGAGCGAATTGGTCCCACCGAGTTTGCCTGGCCAACCCTATGTGTACCTATTTGCTAAAATCGGTCCCACCGAGTTCATGTGATCGGTCACACCAAGATTACGTTATGCCCTAACCCTAGCATATCGGTACCACCGAGATGACTATATCGGTCTCACCAAAAATCCTAACGTTCACATTTTGAATTAAATCGGTCTGACCGAGTTTGCTGATTTGGTCCCACCGAGTTTGGGAATCTATGTGTAACGGTTAGATTTTGTGTGGAGGCTATATATACCCCTCCACCCACTCTTCATTTATGGAGAGAGCCGTCAGAACAAACCTACACTTCCACCACTCATTTTCTAAGAGAGAACCACCTACTCATGTGTTGAGGCCAAGATATTCCAATCCTACCATATGAATCTTGATCTCTAGCCTTCCCCAAGTTGCTTAACACTCAAATCATCTTTCCACCATAGCCAAATCTATGAGAGAGAGTTGAGTGTTGGGGAGACTATCATTTGAAGCACAAGAGCAAGGAGTTCATCAACAACACGCCATCTATTACCTTTTCGAGAGTGGTGTCTCCTAGATTGGTTAGGTGTCACTTGGGAGCCTCCGTCAAGATTGTGGAGTTGAACCAAGGAGTTTGTAAGGGCAAGGAGATTGCCTACTTCGTGAAGATCTACCCTAGTGAGGCAAGTCCTTCGTGGACGATGGCCAGGATGGTATAGACAAGGTTGCTTCTTCATGGACCCTTCATGGGTGGAGCCCTCCGTGGACTCGCGCAATCATTACCCTCTATGGGTTGAAGTCTCCATCAACGTGGATGTACGATAGCACCACCTATCGGAACCATGCCAAAAACATCTATGTCTCCAATTGCGTTTGCACACTCCAATCCCATCCCTTTACTTTCTTGCAAGTTGCATGCTTTACTTTTCGCTGCTCATATACTCTTTGCATGCTTGCTTGAATTGTATTGTGATTGCTTGACTTGTGCTAAGTTACTAAAATCTGCCAAGAACTAAAATTGGGAAAAGGTTAAGTTTTTATTTGGTCAAGTAGTCTAATCACCCCCCCCCCCCTCCTCTAGACATACTTTCGATCCTACAACTGCTAAGCAGTCTGATGCTTTGGAACCGCCTGCTAAGCAGTCTGTAGGTCCAGAACCGTCTGCTCATCAGTCTGTCGGTCCACAGTCGCGTGATCAGCATACCAATGCGTCAGCACTTCCTGCTCAGCAAACCAACACGTTGGCACGGCCTCCTTAGCACATCGACAAGTTAGCATCGCATGCCCAGACCGATGCCTCTACTACAGCCCAGCAGTCCATCACAGCAGCACCGCCAGCTCAGCGGTCTAGCATAGATAAACCGTCTGCTAAGCAGTGCGTCAAAGCTTCACCGTCTGCTCGGCAGTCTACCGTGCAGCCAACCAGACGTTCTGCCAGAAATGCTTCAAGTACCAAGAAGGAAGTGACCAAAAATGCTGCACCCCTGAGGAAGCGCGGCAGGAGAGCGAAGAGTAAAGAGAACGATTGCCTCTTACTTAAAGCACCCATCGCCCAGAACAAAATTAACAGCAGGCTCTTCGAACCGGGGAGTAATATTATTTCTGACGGCATGGATGATGAACAAGTAGATTTGTTGCTTGCTAAAAGTAAAGCAGACGTACTTGAAGCATGCAATTATGTCCACGGCCAGCTCTTTCTTGTTGGCGAATACTTTGATGAGTGCAGCTCCAGTTGCCGCGAGTTACATGAATATTGCATGGATCAAATGTCAGCAGGTCGTCATGGTTTGCTAGTCCACTAAAATGGAGATCATTTCCGACACGATGCTGGTTGCATCAATGTGAGTTTCGAGGACTTACATCTCTTCTTCAACTTCAACGAGCTCGATGCCACTCGTGTTAGATGCCTGATTTTGTAAGTACTTAACAAACTCTGATCAAATTCTCCATACAAGGTTGTAAATGATAAACAGCTAACTGCATTTTATTCCTCTCAGGGGATAGAATGCACAGAGAAGAAAAAGGGACAGTGTGTATTTCATAGATCCCGCATTAGAAAATGGCACAACATTAGATGGTAAGGAGCTACGGGACTGGGCCATTAACACGGTCGTTCGTCTCTTCGAAAACACGTCCCATGCAGAATCAATTCTCTGGCCAAATCATGAACGGTAAGTCAAGTTTTCAACCACGCATACACTTATTGTCTCTCAGATTTCGACATAATTCGTAAGTTCATGGCTTTCTTAATATGCAGCGACCACTGGATATTGGTATTCATTGTTCCAAACAACAACACAGATTACTACATGGATTCTCTTGAAGAGTTAGCAAACGCTCAAGATCTGACACATCTTTAGCAATTCATGGATAGGTATTGAATTCTATGATGTTGAAATTAATTTGCATTCATATTTGGTTCAATAATTGATGTTGTCAAAATTCGTCTTCATTTGCAGTGTGATTGCTTTGTGGAAAACTAAACCAGGGAACATGTTCAAGAGGGAACTACCTCTGCAGCATGCGATCGTTTCTCCGGTAACACACAAAAATCCGTTATTTTCAGAAAAATTATCCAATAGTCTAGAAATACCTTTTCTTATGCTAGTCAAATGTTCAAGCTTCTAAATAAACCTCTTTCTTATTTTTGTCCAAACAAACAATAATACATCTAACACCATTAGGTTGTTCCTAACAGGACAAATACATGACTAATTCTGTACAAAAAAATTCAGTGTCCTCAGCAACAAGCAGGGACCAACCTTTGTGGATACTATGTTTGCACACACATGATCTCCATTTGCAAATCTGCTGATAGTTGTGACGATCCACGCGAATTAGTACCAGTAAGTCTATCTTAATTAATATCTTCTACTCCACTCATATGGCACATTCTGATCTTAAAAATACTGCAGCTCATCTTAGAACCGAGGACCCCTTAACTGCTCCCGGCTGGTGAATTACTGATGGTTCGGAGATTTATCAGTGACTTCTTCCTGAATCACTACATCAATCCCACTTGTGATAATGAAGATTTCAGCATGCGCTCTCCTGAAACATTGAGCAAGAGTTAGCTGCTAAACATATACGCACGGATCCATTGTTTTCCATCTTATGAGGTCTTCGTATTTCGTACACTATGATTAATTATGTAATGCATATATGCGTGGACAAATCATTGGAATTTAGCTACCATATGTTCAATTGCAATTGTTGCGAAATCTGAGAATGTTCTTCCTGTGGACACTATTTGTTCAATTGAATATTGTGGCAAATTTACTTTCTGCATGCCAATTCAAAATGGGATATTTTTGTTTTAACCTGGCAATTTCTCCCACATGGTTCAACTAAATGAGTGTGTGCGATCCACATCGGAAACCATACATCAATCGTAGCGGAACCGTCGGTGATACACAGCAGATAGCAAAGGATTTGTAGCGCTACTACGTGTGCGTAGGGTCTCTGGAACCGTTTGTGATATCATGTTATCTCACATGAGAGCTCGGAGTAAACCGTGCCCAATGTAAAATACAATCTCAATCATAATTTTTTCAGGAGACGTGTGGGTCCCAAACGAAAAGCACACGTCACTCTGCAACCGTCGGTGATACACAAAAAATCACAAACGGCCTGCAGCACTTGTATGTGTGCGAAGGGGCTCCTGAACCATTTGTGATAGAACATTATCGCAGACGGTAATTATTGGGAAACGTGTGTGATGGAGTCTTGCATGGCAGACGCGTTCCGGAGAAAACTCATGTGCGATGGGGCACATATTGCACACAGTTCATATGTTGTCCCGCGTGCCTTACATACTGTTTCCCAAACGGTTCATTACGACACACCGTTTGGTTTCACTGCGTCATTAGAAATGTTTAATCACCGATCCCACACGTGCAAAAGAATTTAGTGTGTGATACATCGCACACGATTACATTTTGCAAGGCCTCCGGATCATGGCTCCATATCCCCAACGATTTGTGGGTCATGTGGGAAGGACCCCCCCTATCGCCCACACTCACTTGGCAACAGTTCCAAATGTCATCGCGGAAAGGGGTTAAAAACCGTGTGTACAGCACCGATGCATACTAGTGTTCTTTGAACTTTTCAAACGTCTCAGACTTGTGTTTCATCCAGTAAATATACCCATATCTACTCAAATCATCCGTGAAGGTAAGAATATAATGATATCCACTACGTGCTTCAACACTCATCGGACCGCATACATCGGTTTGTATTATTTCCAATAAGTCACCAGCTCGCTCCATTGTACTGAAAACGGGGTTTTAGTCATCTTGCCCATAAGGAATGGTTCACATGTATCAAATGATTCATAATCAAGTGATTCCAAAAGTCCATCATCATGGAGTTTCTTCATGTGCTTTACATCAATATGACCTAAGCAGCAGTGCCACCAGTATGTGGTACTATCATCATTAACTTTTCATCTTTTGGCATCAATATTTTGAATATGTGTATCACTATGATTGAGATTCAAAAAGAACAAACCATTCGCTAGGGGTGCATGATCATAAAAGATATTATCCATTTAAATAGAACAACCATAATTCTCCGACTTAAATGAATAATCATCTCGCAATAAACATGATCTAGATATAATGTTCATGCTTAACGCAGGCATCAAATAACAATTATTTAGGTTTAAAACAAATCCCGAAGGTAAATGTAGAGGTAGCCTACCGACGGCGATCTCATCAACCCTGGAACCATTTCTGATGTGCATCGTCACCTTGTCCTTAGCTAGTCTTCATTTAATCCGCAGCTCCTGTTTCGAGTTACAAATATTATCAACCGAACCAGTATCAAATACCCAGGCACATCAATAACATGTATATCACATATACCTTTGTTGACGTTGCCAGCCTTCGGGTTCAACCACTGTTAATCAGCGGGCTAGAGAATGCAGGTATGTCGCGGACGCCGGCTACGACATCAAGGTCGACGATAGCGACAACCTGACACGGGATATGTCACGGGTTAAGTGACCCACCCCAACCCCTCGGGTTCAACCGCCGTCGATCAAATCCATGGCCCCTCCGCTGATCTCCTCTGGCTCGATGTCAAGAATTTGCCATCCTACATCGCCATCGAGCCCCTTTTGTCATTTCTGAAGGACTTGTTCTACGACACTGGCTTGAGATCCACAGCTGCCAAGTCAGACCTCATCGACAAAGACCATGAGGAGGGCACCCTCTCCGGCTCTTCCAAGGGGAAAGAGCCCATCTGCGACATCAGGGAGGGCACCCTACAGCCGTGCTCTTCCAAGGGGAAGGAGCCCATCTGTGGAAACATGGAGCGCACCTGGGGTCCGTGCTCTTCCCATGGTAACGAGCCCATCTGTGAAAAGTGAGGAAACCCATGATTTGTTTTGCCGTGCCTCTTCACAGGGGGGACCCATGATTTTTTCGTCGAGTCCCTTTTGTAGTGTAGTGATAATATGTCCAGTTTTAATTGCTATATTTGGTTGTTTGCAGTATGCCTTGTTTATTTTAGTTGTTCACAATGTGATGCTCTATATGTGCAACTATTTACTATGCAGTACATTTTCATCAATACCAGTTTTAAACATACCGATAGGAATGCATGTATTTGCTTGCTCTTAAGCCTGTTATAGCTAGCATATGCCTCTTTTAAAGTTTTTGGGTTGTTCGGTTGTTTGTACTTAGCATATGTCCAGTTTCAAATGCTATCTTTGGTTGTTTGTAGTACGTCTTATTTATTCCAGTTATTCACAACGTGATGTTCTATATGTGCAAGTATGAACTGTGCAATTCAATTTCATCAATACCACTATGAATGACTACATTTGGTTGTTGTTAAGCATGTTCTAGTTAACACGTCTTTCCATTTTTATATAACAATAACCAATGTACTTAGACCGGCACAATACCAGTTTGAATGATTATATTTGCTTGTTGTTAAATGTTAGGCCTGTTGCAGTTAACACACCTTTTCACTTCTTGTTTTGCACTAGCGTGCTTAAACCTGCACACTGAAGCTATCGTTTGGAGATTATTTTGCCTACCATGAATATATTTGGTTGATGTTTAGCCTGTTGTGCTTAACATGCCTCTCGATATACTTACACAGGACAATTTTGGGAACGACTTTTGTTTTTCATCGAGGTTAGTTTCATCCCATGGCTTATATATACTCACTATTCAGGATATCGGCTGGTATCATATAGGTCGGGAGCTGATAAGGGACTAATCGGTGAATTGGAATTTTAACTGAATATATCTGTAAACCATTTATCAGTAGGTTAACTAGGGCCATATCTAATATATCTGAGGCTACATAACAACATGCACTGTACTGAATGTCTAAATATGCAGTCCTAGGCTACATACCAACAAGGAAGAGTGTTACCTTAATGTTCTGATGATGTCTAGATATATGTAGAAGAGCAGCAACAATAACAACACAACAACAGTTAATCAGCCGATAATTTGTAAAAATGCAGTAAACTCCCTCCAACCCATAATATAAGATGTCAATTCATCCAATATGTGAGTATATCGAATGATATAAGATATTATATAATGGGACGGAGGGAGTGTTGTACTTCATCATTGTGCAACTGTTGGTTAGCTTCTAATATTAACCTGGTGCTTTTCGGTACATATGTCATTGGTAAAGATCAGCGCTTCGACCCTTTCTGTGTATGGGGCAATGAAGTATTGATGAACCAGCATCAAGTGAGGAGGCTGATAAAGATTGTTAGTAAAATGGGTCAAATGATGGCAATTAAACTATTTGTTTACACTTTATCCAAGACAACAGTGAACTGCAGGATGGTAAGTAAGAACTCTGTAGCCTTCTTTTTACTGTGCATAATGAGTTGTGTTAGATGACAATTTCTGAATCTTTTTCCTTTGCAGTGGTTCCCAAATCAGTTCACTCAGGATTACCTTTCAAACTACATGATTGGCGGGCATGCAAAGGTTAACGTATTTGTACTAGAACACGATGACTATCTAGATTTGTTCATGAAGACAGTGAAGGATGGGCGGTCGTCCATCACAAGGGGTTGGACTAGAGTCGTGCATGCCTTCCCCATGGAGGAGGGCACAATATGGGCATTCCGCTTCACCTTGTTCAGCTACCAGAATATTTCTCGCCTCTTTCTTTACCATCTTTAATAATACAAGTATACAACCCTGGTTCATCCTTCTTTATTTGGTGCTTATGTAATTCTTGAACATATGTGCATGTGAATCGAATAATGCATTGGTTGTTTGAACCTGATGGATATGAATAAAACTATATAATACTTTCAAATTCAAATTCGGTACAATTTTAAATAGTAGCAATTAAATTAGGGTGAAATTATGCCCTGCGGGTCGTTACGATGCACATGGTCGGTAAAACACAAAATTGTGTGATATATACCATAATCCGACACGGTTCACAGAGAGGAAATATGTGCGAGCATGCACATAGTTGCTGTTTGCAAAGCGTGTGTTGTGTCAGGCAATATCACAAACGGTGCAAGCAAACTACATGTTTGTGATAGTTGCCTTATCATACACGATTTACAATCATGAAGTGTTTCTGATGTGGTACGCGTCGTAAATGTAGCACCACAAAATAGCGTGTGCAATAGTTATCATGTACGACACTGTTACGATGGTCCGACATTTTGTAATCCTATCCAACACTCGTACGATGATTAGCTAATCTTCTTAATTAGGTATCGCTTACGGTTCGGGAAAATTGAATGTGTGATTTGTCTGCTTATCATACACGTTCTATAATCGTGAATTGTTTATGATGTGTCATGCATCGTAAATGTAGGACCACAGAATACCAACTGCGATGGTAATGCCAGGACACAAGAGTAGCAAGGATGGAGCGTTTGGGATATGAGATATATCCCAAACAGTTGTGTGAGGAATCATGTTTGGGATAGGTGCGGGCATCGCATATGGTTTGTTCTGGAAAACGTATGCATTCCTACTCCTTAACCCGGATGGTTTCTGGGTTGTGTGGAAAGGACCCCCTATCGCCCACACTCACTAGGCGGCGGTTTAAAATGACATCACGGAAAGGGGTTAAAAACCTTTTGTATATAGCAGCTTGTTGTACGAGTGATTGGGTACGAGCATGAGTAGGATATAAATCAACATAAATATCATGGAGGCTATGTTGGTTTTGATTCAACTACATGCGTGAACATGTGCCAAGTCAAGCCACTTGAATTATTCAGAGGAGGATACCACCCTATCATACTACATCATAACCATTTTAAATGCATGTTGTCACACAAGATAAACCATTATCCACTCCTAGCTAATTAAGTAAGGCATGAGTAACTATGATATCTAATTGTCATTGCAAACATGTTTACTCATAATAGGCTGAATCAAGAACGATGAGCTAACCATATTAACAAAAACAAAATAGGTCAAGTTCATACCAGTTTTTCTTCACCTCAATCATTTTATCAAATTTTGTCATTATTGCCTTTAACGTGCACAACCGAACGATGTGAATAGTAATAATAGTGCATGTGCCGTGGACTAAGCTGGAATCTGCAAACATTTATTCAAAGGAGAAGACAAGGTAATATGGGCTCTTTGTTGGATCAACAATAATGCATATGAGAGCCAGTCAACACTTTCATTGTGATTTTATTCTTACTAAACAAAGAAAAGAAAAGAATTTCAAAGAAACACACTGAAATATTTTTGGAGTTTTTGTTTTTCTCTGAAGAAAGCAAAATGAAAGAAAAACAAAAACGAGAAAAACTATATACACGGGAAAGCTCCCAATAAGCAAAAGAAGAACAAGAAATCTTTTTGGGTTTTCTTTTAATACTACAACTAATTAAACTAGAAAGAAAAAATAAAAAGAAGTGACAAATATTTTTGGATTTTATAGAAGTTTTTCAAACACACAAGAAGAAAACAAGAAAAATAAACTAACATGGATTATACAATGAAAAAGGAATACGTACTCCCCCAAGCTTAGACGTTGGCCTAAGTTGGTCTATGGCCATGGCTGGCCGGGGCGATATTCGAAGTCGTAGTTGGGGTTGAACTCGATTGCAGCTGCCACCGCTTGGTGGACTGCCTCGTTTAGGCGAGCGATCTCTTGCGCCCTCTCATACTCCTCTACTTCCTCTCTGAGTATGAAATATCTTCGTTTTACTTGAATGTCAAAGAAGGCAGGAGCGGGAAGCGTAATATGGACAATGCAGTGCCTGTCAAAGATTAGTCTATGATGAAAAGGCAAGTCGCCCCTCTCAAGAAACTGGAAACACTCCATAACGGCATAATCAAGAAAAGCAGGTGGTAACTGAGTATCATCATCTCTTATAGGTACCCCAAGATAATTAGCTATACGAGTGGCATAAATTCCACCAAAGAAATCTCCATCTAAGGCATTTTTATGTAACCAACATGCAATGATAGCCCCCAAATTATATTATTTATCGTTCATTACTGCGCTCTTGAGAACACTCAAATCAAAAGCGCAAAGGTGGCTACGGTCATGTTTACCATTAATGCATCTACGTGTAAAAAGAGCAAAATAATGTAAAACGGGAAAGTGAATGCTCCCTATAGTAGCTTGTGTTATGCTTCTAGTTTCACCCAGAGTAATGCTAGCAAGGATCTCAATGCAATCAGATTTACGAGGTTCAGTATAAATGCCCCATTGGGGAATTTTGCATGCTTCATTAAATTCTCCAAGGTCCATGTGAAATGATTTGTCATAAAGATTAAATAGAACAAAATGTGTATTCCGATGGATTGAATACTCAAATCTTCGCACAAAAGAATTAGTGAGATTGTAATATTACAAGCACTTATCTGAAAAGAAGTCCGCCAGGCCAGTGTTGTGCACGTACATAGCAAATTCTTCCTTGAAACCTGCACCAGTCATGAAATAATCCGACGACCACTCGCAAGGTTGCACTAGAGCTTCCCTTGGTGGTTCGAGGTCTGGCTCACGTATAGCGAGCCTTGAGAATTTCTTCTTCGAGGAACCACCTTGGAACATCTTCCTAAACATTTTCTCCCTCTGAAAATTTCTGAAATTTTCAGTGACTCAAAATAAAAGTGAACAAAACTCAACAAAATTGATAGCAACTACTCCGACAAGTGAGGCCATATCTTGCACCAAAACTAGTTTGTACCATATAAATATGACGTGCAAGCTCAAGAACATGGTCACTATAGTTGCTAAATGTGCAAATAATAAACCACTAGAACAAAAACTAATTGGACCAATGAAGGAGTCGCATACCGATGAACAATCCCCCAAAATAGTTTCGGAAATGGAGTTCCGAGCAAGGAGATCGAAAATGGCAGCAAGATGAGCAAGAACACGGGTTTGAACGGGTTCGTGATTTTTTCTAGAGGAAGAAGAAGAGCATGGGTGGCTGGAATAAGTGAGGGGGCCTATGTGGGCTCCACAAGCTTGTTAGGCGCGCCTAAGGGGCGGGCGCGCCCAGGGGGCAGGCGTGACATGTGAGCTTGTGGCTCACAGGTGCACCCCCCCCCCATTGGGTGTGTTCAGTGCCAATAATTTTCAAATATTACAAAAAAATCATGTTAAATTTTCAGGGAATTTGGAGAACTTTTATTTCCTGGTCATTTTTTATTGCAGGGATAATTCAGAAAATAACATAATCAATGCATTTCTACTTTATTAATTCTAAATAATAGGAAGTAAAAAGTGGGTACAGAAAGTTGTGTTTACTAGATTCATCCATCACATGCCTGTAAAAAGGAATCCATTAACATGGTTGATCAAGTCTAATTAACAAACATCTTCCGAGTGGCATGAAACCGGAGAATCTTCGTATAACACTAGGTTGCTTCAACGGGAATATGCATGTCCCCAACAATAAGAATTTCATATATGTTTTTTACAGTAGGAATAGGGAATTCAAAACCTTCGATAGTAATTGTTGAAAATTTTCCAATAGAATTGATACTATTCACTTGAGATTGTTTCTTCGGAAAGTGTATCGTGTGCGCATTACCATTAACATGAAAAGTGACATTGCCCTTATTGCAATCAATAACAGCCCCTGAAGTTTTCAAAAATGGTCTACAAAGGATGATCGACATACTGTCGTCCTCGGGTATATCAAGAATAACAAAGTCCGTTAAGATAGTAACATTTGCAAATACGACAGGCACATCCTCACAAATACCGATGGGTATAGCAGTTGATTTATCATCCATTTTCAAAGAGATTTCAGTTGGTGTCAACTTATCCAAATCAAGTCTTCGATACAAAGAGAAGGGCATAACACTAACAACGGCTCCTAGATCACATAATGCAGTTTTAACATAGTTTCTCTTAATGGAGCATGGTATAGTTAGTATTCCTGGGTCTCCTAGTTTCTTTGGTATTCCACCCTTAAATGTATAATTAGCAAGCATGGTGGAAATTTCAACTTCCGGTATATTTATCTTATTAGTAACAATATCTTTCATATACTTGGCATAAGGAGACATTTTTTTCAGAATATCAGTCAAATGCAAACGCAAAAAGACATGTCTAACCATTTCAACAAAGCACTCAAATTCTTCTTCATCTTTATTCTTTGAAGCTTTAGGATGAAAAGTCATGGGTTTCTGAACCCATGGTTCCCTTTCTTTACCACGTTTCCTAGCAATGAAGTTTTTATTATCATATCTTTTATTCTTATGTTGTGAGTTATCAAGATCAACAGCAGGTTCTGTTTCCACATCATTATCATTACTAGGTTGATCATCAACATGAACATCACCATCTTCATTGTTACTAGGTTCGTGTTCATCACCAGATTGTGTTTCAGCATCAAAAATAGAAATATCATTTGGATTCTCAGGTGTGTCTATAGTAGGTTCACTAGAGACATGCAAAGTCCTATCATCTTTCTTTTTCTTTGTAGATGGACTAGGTGCATTAGTATTAATTCTTTGAGAGTTGTGTTCAATTCTTTTAGGATGGCCTTCAAGATACAAACATTCATGAGTCATTTTACCACCCCTAGTCACAACTTTAACAGCATGATCATTCATCTTATTGTTCATCTCATTAAGCAAATTATTTTGTGCCTTGAGAACTTGTTCTACTTGGGTTTTTATCATGGATGGATGTTTACTCACAACTTTGACATCATTAATAGTTCTAAACATATAGTCACTCAGCGTTCAATCATATAAGCATTTCATTTCAATTGTCTACTAACATTCATAGAAGTTTCTTGTTTAATAATAAAGTTATCAAATTCATCCAAGCATTTACTAGCAGATTTAGTGTAAGGAATATCACATCATCAAATCTATAGAGAGAATTTACCTATGCTACCTGTGTCGGGGTATTGAGACCATGTATTTATTCAATAGGTGGTAAATTCTTAACATCTTCAGCTTTAATACCTTTTTCTTTCATCGATTTCTTTGCCTCTTGCATATCTCAGGAATGAGAAATAGAATACCCCTCTTCTTCGGCATTGGCTTGTACGGTGGTTCAGGAAGAGTCCAATCATTATCATTACTCTTATATTATTAAATAGTTCTTCAGCTTGTTCAAAAGTTCGTTCCCTGAAAACACAACATCACAACTATCTAGGTGGTCCCTAGAAGCATCGGTTAGTACATATAAAAGATATCAAGTATTTCATTTTTCTTGAGAGGATGATCAGGCAAAGCATTAAGTAATTGGAGAAGCCTCCCCCAAGCTTGAGGGAGATTCTCTTCTTCAATTCGCACAAAATTAAATATTTCTTGTAAAGCAGCTTGTTTCTTATGAGCGGGATTTTTTTTCCAGAGAAGTAATAAATCATATCCTGGGGACTACGCACACAACAAGGAGGAAGATAATTAAACCATATCTTAGCATCACCCTTTAATGAGAAAAGGAAACAACTTAAGAATATAGTAGTAGCGAATTTTTTCCTCGTGAGAAAATAGGGTGGCTATATCATTCAATTTAGTAAGATGTGCCACAACAGTTTCAGATTTATAACCATGGAAAGGATCATATTCAACCAAAGTAATTAACTCAGGACCGACAGAGAATTCATAATCCTTATCAATAACAAAGATAGGTGAAGTAGCAACCTTAGGATCGTATTGCATTCTAGCATTCAAAGATTTTTCTTTCCACTTGCATAATAATTTCTTAAGATCATCTCTATCTTTACAAGCAAGAAAGCCCCTAGCTACCTCTCCATCCATAACATAACCCTTAGGAATATCAGGAAATTCATATCTAGGAGAGCTAGGCCTAATAGGTGTTTCAAAGTGTTCAGTTTCGAAGACTTCATCAGTTTAATTATTTCATCAGTTTTAGCATTCTCATTTTCTTGAGCCCTGGCAAGTTGCTCATCAAGAAATTCACCCAGTGGCACAATTTTATCAAGCAAAGTACTAGCATCATCATAAGCATCATTTATAACAGAAGTAGCATCATCAATTACTTGTGACATACCAGGATTAATAGCAGGTGGTGGTCTTGCAAGCTTACTCAAAACAGAAGGTGAATCAAGTGTAGAGTGTGATGGCAGTTCCTTACCTCCCCTTGTCTTAGAGGGAACAATATTGGTTCTGGTATCTTTCAGATTCTTCATAGTGATCAACAGATATAAATCCCAAGTGACTCAGCAAATAGAGCTATGTTCCCCAGCAACAGTGTCAGAAAAAGGTCTTGATAACCCACAAGTATAGGGGATTGCAACAGTTTTCGAGGGTAGAGTATTCAACCCAAATTTATTGATTCGACATAAGGGGAGCCAAAGAATATTCACAAGTATTAGTAGTTGAGTTGTCAATTCAACCACACCTCAAAGACTTAATATCTGCAGCAAGGTGATCAGTAGCAAAGTAGTATGATAGTAGCGGTAACAGTGGACAATGTCTTTACCACGACATATATGTGTCATGACATGACACCATGCCTACTTTCATGACTTTCTGGTGAGTTTAGGATTTACGGGGATTTAAACACCGAGATTCCAAATGTTTGAGGACGATCTAGGACGCCTGTACGGTTGTACTTCATTCCCATTCCTGGCATGAGACCTAAACATGCACCCAAGGACACATGCATATATAATTTTTCTAGCCATTTTGGTGAGCTGGAGCATGTATTTGAGGTTCAGATTTGAATTATGGACAATAAATGCCTAAGAAACTCAATTAGTGTATAAAAAGGCCAAACGAACACTAGATAAGTTTAAATTTTAGCATGGATATCTTGTCGTTCCATGTTGCCAGTAGAAGAAAATACAAGGCGAAAAGAGGCAGTCATTATCGTTTCCCCCACAAGGGGGAGACGTTTCCCTATCGGAACCATGAGGCTTCTTTGAGAGAAGCTTCGGTTTGTAAGAGGCTTGTTATAGAAATTGCGCCAAAATGGACGAAAAAAATTCCTTGACATATATGTGCCATGTCGTGACACCAAGCCAAGTTTCATGATTTTCGGGTGAGTTCTGGATTTACTGGGATTTAAACTGAGATTCTTCTCACAAAATGTTTTCAAATAGCACACGGTTCACTCACGAAAGCATGTGCCTACCAAACCGTGGCCGATGCCCCCCTCCCCCCTGTTGCGCGCGTGATCTGAGTCGTGCATTCTGATTGGCCAGAACCCAAACCCCACGGATTGTACGTCTTCATCGTTGGATGCTCCTAGATCGAACGACAACCCTCAGCCCTTTCGAGAGCACATGCAGTACATGGGTAAGCACTGTGTGTATGCGTCGTGATAGCTCAGGCTTCCTTCTCTTCTATGTTTTCTAAACAGGCTACCATTTCCCGCCACTCCTCTCATCGGTTCCCCGCCTCTTCTACCATCTGTTTCCCGCTACCAGTGTCAGTGCTCAATGAAGGCTAGGCGACTATACACCAGCCATGTAAATATCGCACACAATTTCTAAAAGAACAAATGTGCATGATAGGAGGGAGTAGGTCCCATAGGGTGACCAGCGTGCAATGCCTTAAAGGCAAGGAGGCAATTCCTATCAGCAAGGTGCCGCTTCCCATCCGCTAGCCTAGTCGAATAGAACGCAGGAGTTAAGCGTGCTCGGGCTGGAGTAGTCCAAGGATGGGTGACCCGGTGGGAAGTTATCCTCAAGATTCATTTAATTGATAGGTTATTTTTTGCTGTAAAATCACCACAACTGCGCAAGCACAAGCAAATGGTGTAGGTACTGGCTTAACCGTGTGCGATGCAAGTGCGCTGTAAAATCATCACGACTACGCAAGCGCGAGCAAATGGTGCAGATACTGACTTAACCGTGTGCGATGCAAGTGTGTTGTAAAATCACCACGATTGGACAAGCTAAAGGCGGGTAAGTTTATTTAGAAATTAGGATGAACGTGTGCGATAGACCAGCTAGCTAGAAATATAAAAACAAACTTCCCGCCTTGAGCGTTTCAAAAATCGGCGGTTCCGCCACTTTTCCTTATTATCATACACGCATATTCTTATTGGACCATGCGATCTTGGGCACTCCGGCCCCACATCAATTCCTTTATCCAAATTTTAGTAACCGCCATACTTTAACCGTCGCCCACACTCCTCCAGCATCGACCTTATAATAAAATTGCAGTAGCCGAGGCATTTGAACTGTCGCCCTCCCTAGTCCACCACCATCTCCACCCATCATTACTAAAATTTTCAGTAGCCACGGCGTATCCTCAAACACCACCATCCCTCCCCCCTCCATAGTCCCCCCATCTGCCCCTTCTTCCTCGAACCCTAGCTTGCGGCCGCCGCCGGCGCCGCCACCAACCCATGCCAGTCTGCCCGTTCCTCCTAGCTTAGATAATAAAGTTCAGGTTACCCAGCGATTCCCATACCGTCGCCCCACTCCCTTGAGTTTTTAGATGAGGCCTACGGTGTCCCTCCCCACCAGATCCACATCCCCTGCTCCAGAATGTCGCAATCTAAGCTCGACCACGTATCCCGGGGAGCCCGACGAGCGTTCAGCCAAGAAGAGGTTTATCATGGCCTCTTCAGCGGATGTTGGCGAGGTGGCCGTCATTCGCCCCGACCTGTCGATCCCGGAGCAACACGTCGTCGTGAAAGCCAGCGAATACGTTGACTATGTTGCCATGTCGAAGGCTTCATTTCAGCGGGCTTGCGTATTGCTGTATCTCGGGAAAGCTGGCTACGACATCAAGCTCGTCGACAACAACGGCTTCACGCGGGCCATGTCACAGGTTATGTGGTCCATCCCCAACCCATCTGGTCCAACCGTCGTCGATCTCTTCAACGGCCCTGCCGCTGATCTCCTCCGCCAAGCGGTCAAGGATTTGCGATCCTTATTCGCCATCGAGCCCATTTTCTCATTTCTGAAGGACACGTTCTACAACGATGGCTTGGGATCCTCAGTTGCCAAGTCAGATCTCATCGACCACGATTACGACCACAAGGAGGGCACCCACAAAGGTTCTTCCAAGGTGAAACAATCCATCTATGACATCAGAGAGCGCACCATGGGTTTGTGCTCTTCCAGCTGGAAGGATCCCGCCCATGAAATGTGAGGCAACATCCTATCAGCAAATCTTACCTTTTGTATTGCCAACCCATACCCTTTGTTGTAATAGCATTTGTCGTGCGGTGCTATAACTGTGTCATGTTTAATTATTTCAGTTATGCAAAATTGTATTGTTCAATAGGGCTATGTGATGTTTAAGTATGAATTGTCCACTTCAGTTTCACAAATGGCTATATTTGGTTATTTATAGTGAGTAGATGCCTTGTTTATCTGTGTTTGGTTATTAAATTGGTTGCAGTGAGCATTTTTTCAGTTATTGAGCTGATGCCTTGTTTATATGTATTTGGTTTTTAGTTTGGTTGTAGTGAGCATTTGTCCAGTTATCAAGAAGATGCCTTCTTTTTCTGTATTTGGATGTTAGGTTGCTTTCTTTAGCATTTGTCCAGTTTTCAAGCAGATGCCTTGTTTATCTGTATTTGCTTGTTAGGTTGGTTGCGATGAGCATTTGTCCAGTTTTCAAGCACATGCCCTGTTAATATGTATTTGCTTGTTAGGTTGGTTGGAGTGAGACTCTGTCTGGTTTTCAATGGCTATATTGGTTGTTATACTGATCATTTATGCCTTGTTTATTTCAGTCATTCACAATGTGTTGTTCATTAAGTGCAAGTCGGAACTGTGCCGCTCGACTGTATCAATACCAGTTTGAACGGCTATATTTGGTTCCAGTTATGCCTGGTGTAGTTAACACATGCCCTTTATTTCAGTTTTACACATTTATCCAGTGATGTTTAAGCATTACCTACGTTCTATTCATTTTCAACAATACCAGTTTGAATTGCAATATTTGATGGCTGTTAAGCCTGCTGTCAGTAACATTGTCTTCCATTTTATATATGCTTTAACAACATGTTGAAACCAACACATTCAAGCTATCATTTGGAGATGATATTTTTTACCTTTGTTATATTTGTCTGATGTTAAGGTTGCTGTACTTATCATGCCTTTCCACTACTTATGCAGGACAACAACAGGAGTGACCACCATTTTCCGCCGAGGTTAGCTTCATCCCTCGGCTTGTACTCCCCCATCGTTCCATAATGTAGTGCATATATATCCAGGCCTGGACACTTGTTAGCTTCTAATATTGACTTGTTGCTTGTAGGTACATATGCCCTTGGCAAGGATCCATGCATCGACCCTTTTTGTGTGTGGGGCAATGAGATATTCATGAACAAGCATCAAGTGAGGAAACTGATAAGGATTATTAGCAAAAAGATACGAACGGTGGCAAGCAAATTATTTGTTTATGCTCTATCCAACACAACAGTGAGCTGTAGGATGGTAACTACAAACTCTGCAGCCTTCTCTTTTTACTGTCCATAATGAGTTGTTAGACAATAATGTCTGAATCTTTTTCGTTCGTAGTGGTTCCCGAAGCAGTTCACTCAAGATTACCTCACAAAGTACATGATTGGTGGACATGCAATGAAGGTTAAAGTATTTCATCCAGACTATAATGGACATCAAGAAGTCGTAATGCAGACAGTGAAGTATGGACGGGCAACCATCACAAAGGGTTGGCCTAGAGTCGTGCGCGCATTACGCATGGAGGAGGGCACAATATGGGCATTCTGCTTCAGCTTTTCCAGCAATCAGAATGTCTTTCGCCTCTCTCTTTACAGTCTTTAGTACAACTGTGGTTCATCATTCTTTACTTGGTGCTTCTGTAGTTCTTCAGTATATGTACATGTGCATCGAATTATGCATTTGTGGTTGAACCTATATTTGTAATAAACATGGTTGGATATGAAATAAGTGATTGTCTACTATCAAATTCAAAACATATGATTTTTAAATTACGGATTAATCAGGAATTACACTGCACACCGTTGGCGAAAGCGAAACGTCTGCGATAGACGTGGAGATTAGGCACGTTTCTAGGATCCGTTACGTGTGCGATTAATCTGCACTGCACACATGACCAGCCAAGAAAAAACGTGTGCAATCAATCTCCACTGCACACACAATCAGCCAAGAAAAAACGTGTGCGATTAACAACAGCATCGCAAACAGTTCTTTCTTATTAATTGTTTGCGATAGTCATCTTATCACACACGCTTTGAAATTATAGACTGTTTGTGATGTTATGCGCATCGCAAACGTTTGGTACTTCTTGGATTAACTGCGTGGGATGTACATACTAACGGAAACGTATTCCTTGGATGGACTGTGTAGAATGTATATACAAATGGAAACGTTTAGTGGGGACTGACTGTGTGGGATGTACTTACGACCGAAACGATTTTGCCTGTATCATTATATTTTTTAGCACTAATGTACGTATAACCGTATTTGAGCGCTCGCCGGTCGCACATGACCTCATTTTGCCGAGTGTCTATGCCAGGAGGGCATATTCCCGACGGTTTCTGGGTCGTGTGGCAAGGACACCTATCGCCCACACTCACTTGGCGACGGTTCCAAATGTCGACGCGGAAAGGGGTCAAAAACCGTTTGTATAGCACCGACGCGTACCAGTGTATGGTGTTGTACTGTTTATGTCATAGTCTGCAACGATAACATATTGCTCTCATGTCTTTAGTTTGATCTGTATTAATTCAAAAGATTAATCATAGATTGTTGGTTGTTAGCCACGTGAAAGTTAATGAGAGAAGAAAGATCCATGAGTAGTATTTTTTTCCTTTCACAAATTAGTCAGATGTTAATGAACGTCCACGGCCATAGCCTACAGAAGCTCGGCGACCAACCACATTCCGTGTTCGCGCGGTTAAACGCGGCTATGGTGACGGTGGTGTCCGAGTTGGTGGAGGTCGTCCTCTGCTACTCGACCGGCTCTCTATGTATCCCCTGTCGTTTATTCTTCTTTGATATCCTCGCTGCGAGCATGTCTTCGTTTGAAACCTTGCGGGGATAAGGTACCTCATCATTGTCGACGCGGCGCTCATCCTGCACACACCCGACATCGCCACGGAGGAGGCTATGCGGAGGAAAGTCAACAAGCAGCAGCATGGGGGAGTGGACCACGTTGAACGACCTGTGTTCATTGCCCTGTAGGTTACACTTGAAGTGGGCTGCTCTTCCTCCACGCATAGGTGCCGCATCGTACTCACTCCACTTGTGTGTTTTAATGGAGAACGGCTCATGCAGATATGTGGTCTCGTCTCTTGAGCCTCGTACTCGGGAGTGGCGTAAGATGTACTTAGGTCCAAGAGAATTTACCTTGATGTTGATTTAAGTTTTTCTTCATGACCAGCATCTCACATTTGAATGTTTTGCAATATATAGAATCAGTGTTAGTTCATCAATAAATTGAACTGTACAGCTAGCTCTGTTGAATACTAGCATCCGTACACTTTTCTTGTGGTGTATGTGTTTTTCAAATAGTTGAGCAATGCTAATTGTATGGTGGTGAATATTTTTCTACGGTTCAAAGAGTGGAAAGTAATGCTTTCAATATGAAAATGATCAAATATATAACTTTGCTTGACACAAGCAACTTTTACGGTTCAAAATGGGACTGTTATATATTGAGCCTTGCACATTAGTTTAAACAATGGAGGGCCGAGGTTATGTTTTAGTCAGGTAAACTGATGATATGTGCCAAATTATACATGGTATGATTGGTACTTCCTCCGTTCCTAAATATAAGTCTTTTTTGTAGATTCCAATAAAGGACTACATACGGAGCAAACTGAGTGGATTTACACTCTAAAATATAAATATATCTATATGTAGTTTGTATTGAAATTTCTAAAAAGACTTATATTTAGAAACGGAGGGAGTACTTTTTTCTTGACGTATATTGTTAATAAGCTCTCATAAATATGATTTATCAATTTGTAGTAATACATCACATGCAAGATTACTCTTTCCCGATGTGTTATAATTAACTGCAATTTAAAGTATTTTGACTGCTATGTTATGGATATGGCAGGTTATGCTATACAGTATGTTTTATGAAGGTTGCGCACAAAGTAAGAAAATACTACTTTCATTATAAGATTTAGAGACATTATAACTATGCACTATAGGAGCTCTGTCACACCTTTCATGTTCCGCACCATCCGATTTTGTCCTCTTGATATTTCTGGCCATCAGATGTACTTCAATCCTGACTGAGCCACGAACTGAACTAGAAATGCTACGGGCTGCTGCTCCGGTAGAAAAATTGCTGGCTTGTGACTGATCTAGTAATTTTTCAGTCGTCGGGATCAATTGCTTACAGTATTAGCATATCATGATCTAAAGAAGAGTGTCTTTGTAGATTTGTTTAGCTAACACTGGATGCTCTTTGGAGGATAGGACCAAGTCGCCCATTGAAGCTTCATTTCGAGAAGTTAATGTACAGCTTCCCATGGTGATCTTGATAGATGATGCAATTGAAAATATGTTCTCTTTATCTTCGGAGGAGGTTCATTTCTCTTTGACATGAGAAATTCATTTGTTTATACCTAGGTGCAAAGTACAGGATGTATGGTTATACATGCAACTATATACACAAGTGGCTTTCATTATTATTTTGGTCATGTAGCATGTCAGTATATTATTTTTATTCATCCGGAACATTTTAGTATCTGCAATGTCGCACAAAATTGAATCAACATTATGAACTGACAAAAAGGCGAGCTTAAGGGAGCAAAAAGAACTAAAACAAAGAAGACAACTCAGGATAATAAAATGTGACCTTGACTAACTCAATTCGAAGGAGCCAAGAAGATGCACCCATTTATTATGGCTTCACGGACTTTTGAGCTTCTGTAAAGCAAGTACTGTCAATCCTTGCTGTTTTGCTGGGATCATCCTACCATGAGCTCGTCTTGATTAATTTTAGTAGGTCGGTGCAACACTGGTTCAAAGACAAAAATATTAAGCTCTTGGGGATTTGGATGTTGGACAGGCGACTAGGCTGGTCTTTTCTTTTATAACTCAAGACCTTACAACGGTAGGTGTAATTCAACCTTACAACGGTAGGTGACTGGAAAAAAATTATATGTTTCGCACAATAAACATATCGTAGTAAAAAAAGTCAACATGAAAATTTAGTAAATAATGCCCTTGACCTAGAGATATATAAGAAAAGATTGATGTTGAACTATTATAATATGTATCCTCATAGCAACAGGCAATTAACGTAGTGACATGGCCGTCGAGATGCAACATGGGGAGAGGGAGTTCGAGGGAGCATGCACTAGGGCGGCGACACCATCACAATCTTGGAGGGGGCGCCTGAGAGCTGGGTGATATTGGTAGTTGGAGGAGGGGCGGCGGGTGAGTAACGCTAGCAAGTGGGGGCAAGGAAGGTTGATGGTGCTAGATCGTGTAGGAGGTTACTTGAAATGTCCAGTATCAGTATTTTATTCCAGTACAACAGTTTAACTAAGTCTATCATTCACATGAGATTATGTGGGATGTGGGATGTCCACTTGTCCCATAAAAAATTATATGGACACATGTGGGCCCCCCACTTATCTTATGCGACCGATGTGGATGTGGATGGGGGTTGGCGTTGTATGTTCAGTTATGGTGCCTGAGCACAATAATTTTCCTACTTTGGGTAATGTGGCAAATTGCATTTCATTAGAGATGGCTTTGCAACAAATTGCATGAGCGAGTGATTCATATATTTTTCATCTGTCATCAATTTTTTGGTTAGGATAGGAGGGTAAATACATTTATTGGTTGCTTCAAGAGTTAATAACGGACACGAAGGTGTACCAATTCCATCATTCCATGCCCAACAATGGATACAATATTTTTGTTTGGTGGTAATGCATGATATTCAACTGTATGTTACAACGTGGCAATGTCTTGTGAGAAATCAGATATGCCTTTTTGGCTCGGGTGCGTCACGTGTGGCGCACACCTCCTCTCTTATTGGCGGTGGCGAATCGACACGAACACGTGAGAGCGGGGCGGTTAGCGGGGGCTCCTCCTGGCGGTGTGTGGGAAGTACGGTGTGAAAGGAGATAGAGCCCCATGGAGAAGGCGAGGTGACCTTCATTCGGTTTTTAAGGAGAGGGCTCCAGCGAGAAATGTTCTGCTATGGCAGAAAAGCAAGAGGGAAGGGAGGGTCCTACATGAAAGGAAATGGTGGGTCGTTGGGTGTTTTATTTTAATTGGGCTAGCATATTGGAGAAAAAATGGCGGATAGTCCGTACATTCACATTTCCCCCCACATGTGATCTGGATTTAGGGGTGTCCAGACGGTTGAATTTGGGGAGTCTCAGACGTAAGAGAGAGAAATCAATTTCGACCTTGAAGACGGCCATAATCATTTGTTTGATTCACTATAGCCCGTAGCAACGCACGTGCATTTTACTAGTTAGGAGTAGAGTTTGTCATGATTTACATGTTAATTTGCTTGAAATCCCTTATTTGTTTACAGAAAATCCTTTATTTGTTTTCTAAAATAAATTGCATTAATAAGAGAGGTCGGTTGATTTAGATAAGTTAGGAAGGTTTAGTCCGTGATTTTTTGTACGTTAGGAAAGTGTTGCTTTGCTAAAAAAAGAGTGGAGAGAAAAATAAACCGGCGTGAAGAATGATGGTGGAAGGGGGTACGAAAAGAATCAGTCAAAAAATCAAACAAAAATGATGGGACGAAAAAAACCATGAACACAATCCTACAAACTGCTTCATTAGAAATAGAGATTAGTTGCTCTCGTCGTAATGGCTCGTTGGATGAAATTCAAGACATCACTTGGGTTGGTCTACGCATTTCCTTTGTAGACCAGAAATGCCAGGACGCGCAAAAAAAAGTCAGAGCTCATGATTTTTTTCGTCCTTGAATTGAATCCACGAACCAACGGCATTTCCATTCAGGCATTAAAGTCCAGCATTGACTTTTCGTCAATCCCCGTCCCACACGATATGCCAAATCAGACTGAATGAAGAAAGGGAAGGGAAGTCTCGGACATGTGGGTCACGAGACCAGCACAGCACCTCACATCATTGGCACCATTCACACAACTGTTTCACGTAGTAGTATTTCAATTTTTGGGGCGAAAGCGTCACGAGATTATCGTGTCATACAAAGTCTCCTCTTGCAAGTTGTGTAGTACAGTACAGTGGTAGGATGTAACAGTAGCACTGACAACTGGGTCAAATTCAGTTGTTTTCTAGCCTGGGCCCGGGTGTCCGTGAGCCGTGAGGCGGAAGCGTTCGTATGCCTAGCGCCAGGCGGTCGCTCGTCTTGCAGTTGGAACCAACTGGTCCCGTGCCCCCGCCACGCGTAGCGCTGTTCCATAGTCAACTTCCTCCCTCCATCCCAGCCGTCCGTACCATCCAACGGCGGGAGATGCCCACCGGCAAACACCCGGTAAGCCCGTGTCTCTGGCCCGGGAAGCACAGGATCCCGGCCGTCGATCGGGCCTCTGCTTTGACCCGAACTGGTCCACCATCTGACCACCACCCGCTGCTCCCGGTTACCGCCTCGCCTTCTTTTATAATCCGACCTCCCTCGCGTCTCCCTCACTTCTTCTTCTTCCCCCATTTCCGTTGTCCGGCGAGCACCTATCTTATCTCGTGAGGGCGGTCGCGATGATGACCATGGATCTGATTGGAGGATACGGGAGGGCGGACGAGCAGGTGGCCATCCAGGAGGCGGCGGCGGCGGGGCTGCGCGGGATGGAGCACCTCATCCTGCAGCTCTCCCGGACAGGCACCAGCGAGAGCTCGCCGGTTGGGTCGTCGGAGGCGCCGGAGCAGCAGGTAGACTGCCGGGAGATCACTGATATGACCGTGTCCAAGTTCAAGAAGGTGATTTCTATCCTCAACCACCGCACTGGCCACGCCAGGTTCCGGCGCGGGCCTGTGGTGGCGCAGTCCCAGGGCCCCGCCGTGTCCGAGCCGGCGCCGGTGAGGGCGTCTTCGTCGAGGTCCGTGACCTTGGACTTCACCAAGGCGTCTTCCGGGTACGGAAACGACGCTGGCTTCAGCGTCTCGGCCGCGAGCTCATCCTTCATGTCGTCGGTGACCGGTGACGGGAGCGTGTCCAACGGACGCGGGGGCGGGTCCTCGCTGATGCTCCCGCCACTACCTTCGGCCAGCTGCGGGAAACCGCCGCTGGCGTCCTCCGCGGCATCCACCGGCGCCGGTGCCGGGCAGAAACGCAAGTGCCACGACCACGCGCACTCCGAGAACGTCGCCGGCGGAAAGTACGGCGCCTCCGGTGGCCGCTGCCACTGCTCCAAGCGCAGGTTAGTAGTCTAGCAGATTCGATTCACCCAGTGATGGATTTCGTTGTTCCGTTCTTCGTCTGCCTGTGTTATCCATGTTGCTAAAGAAAGAATGAATGGAACCCGGCAGGAAGTCCCGGGTTCGGCGGATGACTCGCGTGCCGGCGATCAGCTCGAAGGCAGCGGAGATCCCCGCGGACGACTTCTCGTGGCGCAAGTACGGGCAGAAGCCTATCAAGGGCTCCCCCTACCCACGGTGAGGCAGCATCCCTTCCCTCCACCATGTAAGACCAGAGTAATCTTGGAGTTTGGGCAGTGAACTAACCACCAGTGAACTTGCTGGGTGATATGCGTGCAGAGGTTACTACAAGTGCAGCACGGTGCGCGGGTGCCCGGCGCGGAAGCACGTGGAGCGCGACCCCAGCGACCCCTCCATGCTCATCGTGACCTACGAAGGCGAGCACCGGCACACCCCCGCGGACCAGGAGCCGCTCGCCCCGCTACCGGAGCTCTGAAATCTCTTTGCCGTTACCGTCGTCCTCACATGTTAATTCAACTTAGCTTGTCACCATGTTCCCTTCGTTACTGCTAGCTACCATATATTACTACTAATAAGCAAGTAGAATTTCTTTTTCTTTTGGCCGCATCAGTTTAGTCGCACTAAGCATGTTGTAAAAGAAACAAGTGTAGTTGGAAGCTTTGAGCTTTGAAGAAGAAAAGGTGCGCGGTAGACAAGAGAAGGAGAAAGAGAAAGATGTGTTTCAGAGTTGGGTTTGATCCCGTGGCTCGGTTTCTGGGGTGGGGGGTCAAAAGAGGGCGGTGGTTGAACGGGCAAATGCTTTTGGTCCCGGGTGGGGCCGGCGCGACAGGGACGGGTGGGGGGAAGCGGTCAAGGAACGCGGCAGGTGGTCCCACTCGGCGCCGCTGGCGTCGTTGACTCGTGTTGCTCCTGCGGTGCGGTGCTCTGCTCTGCTCGATTATTGTTTGTTTGTTTGCTTGCTCGGGCTGGTTTGGCGTGCGGTGCGGCTGGCTATGTCCACACCCGCCAGTGTGGACGTCCGGTCGATAGCGTCTTGGTTGGTTCGCCAACGGTGTCGTTGAAAATCGGGCGTTGAGCTTTAAGACTAGCCACGATGGGTAGTAAGATAGAGTAGTAACATGCTCATGTTACTAGTTTATGTTACTACCTTCATAGTGGGGAGTAACATATGTGTAGTAACATGTAATACTTTATTTATTAGGCTATAGACTCATTTTGCGTTGATATATGTGATGTTACTCATACTAGTAGTAACTAGCTATGTTATCACTTGCCTCTCTTTCTTCATTTATTACTTGCCACATCATCTATTTTATCTAGATATGTGTGATGTTATTACCTATGTTACTCCCATTGTGGATAGTCTAAAGCTGTTGCGCACTAGTGTTGAATTTCCTTTCCTTTTATTTAATTTAATAATGCTATAGTGTCTGTCCGGTCATGCAGCACTGCGGCTGCTACCACTACTCCTGCGACCTCATCTACAAACGCCGGGAATTTTACATATATACAACACATATATACAACACCTACAAGGTGTAGTGTTAAAATGCTCTTATATTACGAGACGGAGGGAGTAGTTCATAACTAATAGTAGTACTCAGTAGTTTCATTAATTGAATATAAATAATAACACTAGGTTCCTGCTAATTGTTTGCCTGTGACGTTGTCGACTGTCGTTTCACATAAGCCGGCATCGAATTCTTCAACAACTTTGAAAGGAGACTTTGGATTACACGATAAAAACAATAGATGAAATGCTGACAGCAGTTGCACATTGTGTTTTTCTTTTAAACAAGAAATATGTGCCCTCTTTGACTCACTCGATCCCATCTTTCCTACTAATCTCTCCATGTGACGTGGGGTCACGACCTCCATGACTCGTTCCAGTGGCCGTGGCATCTTGTGCCTCGTCCTGTCCTCTAGTATTTTTTCTGGTGGGGTTGGCTTGGCTTTTTGGAGTGCTGCGGTTTAGACTTGGGTTCGATTTTGCTTTGGATATGTTGCGGAAAAGGCATGGAAAGAGGCGGGGACTATCAACGTGGGTGGAGACTGGAGAGTGAGCCGAAGTCAAAAGGGCATCTTTTCGGTTCATATGTTTCTATTGTGTGTTGGAGGGAGGTGCAGGTGGATTTGTTCGGTTTCTCGCGAATGTGTGCCGTGTTTCCACTCCCACCAACTTGCTGGATCTTTTACGGTGCCAACAGCACGCACGCACGCTTATAAACACACAACAATATTGAAGACTTGTTGCGTGTTTGGTAGCCTGCACCTTTTTTGTTGTCTTGCATATGTGACCTAGTTGTGCCTGATGAAGTGAATACAAGGCAAAAATCTTGTTGTGCATATAGTTTGATAGTATGCATCCTCTTCAGCCTGGCTGCAACGAAACGCATGCATAGTATTTGATTGGTGGGCTTGTTCTAGGCAACATATGTTTGGTTAGATGCAACAAATGTTGTCCGGTAGAGCACACTCACAAGCACGACATAGATAAATAGGCAAACC
The DNA here is from genome assembly GCA_963921465.1 of Triticum timopheevii. NCBI lineage: Eukaryota > Viridiplantae > Streptophyta > Magnoliopsida > Poales > Poaceae > Triticum > Triticum timopheevii. The sequence goes on from OY997264.1 coordinate 357,803,850, forward strand.
ACAAACCCTTAACCCGAGTTATAAACACACAGTTAAACACGTAACAGCCGCGACAAAGTCTGAAACAGTCCACGCAAAAAGTCTTAGGTGCAGAGTGGACTTCCTAGGCATCCATGGCAAAGGCCTCGTCGTGCTTATTGCACTTGGTCACCACATTGACGTCCTCTTCGTTAAAGACAATCACCTTGAGGGTGTCGGGATTCCCCAGCTGGAAGGTGACGAGGTACCCGATACTGATCTGGTGAACAACAACGAAGGAGGCCCAACCCTGATCAAGGGTGAGCCTGTCGGTGATCATACGGACCGTCACCCTCCAGGTGCAGCCTGTGTTCATCTTTAGCTTGAATTCGAATGGGATGGCAACGAAGTGCTTGGTGAACTTCAGTGGCATCCGCATGCACTCCATCTTCAGTGCAAGGATAACCTTGCAGAAGTGGGTTGAATCAACCTACTCATGGAAATGCATGTGGTTCTTCGGTCGCTTGGGGGCGTTGCTGAGCTCCATCACCGCCTTGCCCTTCTTGTCGGCTGCAACCACCTCCTTGTCCTTGGAGTTCCCCGAAGCAGCCTAGTTGATCTACATTATAAACATCATGAATGAAGGTCAATGAAGAGACAAACACAACACATATATGAGCAAGATCAATGAGGAATGCACAATTGTTTTACCACAATTACCATAGGTGCTTATCAAAGATCGACATTCATTCATCCCACCCACTTACTCCAAAGCCCACATTGATCCACCACCGCACTCCACTACCTCTTCCAACCATCTCTATCTCTCTCTGTCTTCTTCCGTCTCCTCTTCCACGGCTCTCTCTCACCACCTCTCCATCGCCATGAACCTCATCCCTAACCTCTTCCCTAATGACATTGGATGGAGGACATTCCTCCTTGAACGCTTGCTCTGATAATGATCAATTAGGGATGCTAGGGTTTTTGGCCCAATCTTTCACGACGAATGATAGAACCAATAGAGAACTTCGATTGTTGAGCAGATTAGATCTACTCCACAAATAGCAGAACAAATTCTTGAGAATCAGCAAGCAAAACAAACGATATTGGCGTCCCCAACATGGGACATTTTTTCAATATATTCTTAACTAAAAAATTCAACTCCTCTATTACAAAGGCCGGTGGCCAGCTTATATGGGTAAACCCTAACACGAGAACTATTCATATTGGACAGGCCCAAACCGAGTTAAAATAACACAACTAAAAATAAAACTCTATGGCCCATGACATGGCCTGGATATAAAACAATGTTCGACCTAATAAATTAAACCGAAACTGGATAACCAATTATTTTGAGCCACTCCTACTTGGACTTGCTGAAACACATTGGTGGTGTTCTAAAAATTGGGCTTCACCTCATCCGTTGGAGGAATTGCAAATAAAAAGGATCCAAACTTCAAAATATCAGGAGGTGGTGAAATAACAGGAGTAATAGATATCCTCTCCTCATCACGCTCGGTGACCGCACCAAGTTCGCGAAGACCATGGAGGTGTGCTCTCAGTTCAACAGCTTTAATGACATGCATAAAGAGGCAGACCTTGTGGTGTTGAAGGCGACGACGAAGGAGTTGAAGAAGCTCATAGTTGACCCAGCCAAAGGCGTCATGTCAATGGTCACATAACCAGATGGGCCAAGTACAGTCTTGTTAGGGCTCCTCATGACCAATCAGCCATCGCAATGGTGCCGACCACCATCATTTTGGTGGACGGGGAGGATATGGTAGATGCTGCGGTCGAGCTAGAGGACGCTGGCAATGCCGAAGCGGGGAAGATGGTGCTTCGGGTGCTAGAGCTAGGCAATTGTACATTACCCATGAAGGTGTACAACTACAAGCCTCAGGGCTACCATTGCTCCAAGCGCCTCCAGACTCGCCGACCCAATACGGGCAAGAGGGTTTTCAATCCCCATGTACTATTAATTGCAAGACTTAAATCTGATAGTAGTAGATAGATAAATTGTAAAGTAAAATATAAGTAATAAAATTGCAGCAATGCATTTTTGGTTTTTTTATATGATTAAAACAAACCTGGAGGCCATAGTTTCCATCAGAGGCTTCTCTCTCATAAAAAATAGCATACGGTGGGTAGACAAATTACTGTTGTACAGTTCATAGAAAAGCGCATAGTATGACATATTCATGGCATGATCATCTACATAGGCATTACCTCCGTGACAAATAGACCGACTCATGCCTGCATCTACTACTATTACTCCACTTCTAAAGCACTTCTAATCTTGCCACTCTATGTATTAAGTTCATAACAAACAGAGTAATTCATGAAGTATGATGACATAATGTAGACAGAATAAAACCAAGCAATATGCTTAAACCCCATCGTGTTTTCCTTAGTAGCCACAATACAATATGTGCCTCGCTACGCCTTCTGCCACTGGGTGAGGACACCGCAAGATTGAACCTACTACTATGCGCCACTTCCACGGAAGATCTACAAATCAACTTGGCCAAAGAAAGCCCATAGATCGGAAAGCATTACATTGCTTGCAATCACACATAGTAAAGTTCAGAAAAGACTCAATTACTTTCAATGAATAATCCAATCATAAACCCACAATTCATCGGATCACAACAAACACACCGCAAAAGAAGATTAGATCGAGTAGAACTCCGAGGAGAACATTGTATTGAAGATTAAAGAGAGAGAGAGAGAGAAGAAGCCATCCAGCTAATCACTATGGACCCGTAGGTCTGTGGTAAACTACTCACACATCATCGGAGGTGCTGCAAGGTTGATGTAGATGCCCTCCGTGATCGATTCCCCCTCCGGCAGAGTACTAGAAAAGGCCTCCAGATGGGATCGCAAAAGAACAGAAGCTTGCAACAGTGGAATAATTGTTTCGGATCTCTTCCAGGTGGTTTTGGGATTCATGAGAATTTATAAAAGTGGAATTAGGTCAAACGGAGTTACGAGGGGCCCACAAGCTCAAGTGGCAGGGGTGCATCGGGTGACCATGTGGTTCTCTCGTACATCTTCTGGCCTCCTCCCAAAGCTTCTAGCGTCCCTTCTGGTCCAGAAAAAATCATCATAAAGTTTCATCACGTTTGGATTTTGTTCGGTACTATTTTTTGTGAAACAATAAAATAGGAAAAAACAAGAGCTAGCATTGGGCACTAAGTTAATAGGTTAGTTCCCAAGAATGATATAAAATTGTATATAGAGCATATAAGGTTGATAATATAATAACATGAAAGAATAAAAAAATATAGATACGTTGGAGACGTATCATGTCTTCATGATCTGGTAGCACTTCGCTGTCCAGAGCTAATAATCACTGGAGAATTAGAGGGAGGAGATTATAACCACACTGGGCTTCTAATTATGAGGATTATAAGATCTAGTTCTAGTTCTAATTAGATCTACTAGGATCACCTAGAACTAGAACTAGATAGCTAGAGGAGGCTCCAAAACTTGTGTGTGTAAAAAGTGCCAAAACCTCTAGTATATATAGGTTGGAGGAGGAGGAGGGGGAGCCACAAGGGGAGGGCCCCCTTGGCCGGCCAAGAGGAGGGGGACTCCCTCTCCAATTCAGCCACCCTCTCGCCCTTTCCATGGGGAGAAGGGGGTGTGGCCACTATTGGGCCCTCGTGGCCCAATTCTCCTTCCACCTCTTAGCCTTTTATGGCCCGTTGATATTAAATGAAATATAAAATCCTCCTCAGTATTATTAGAGCCTTTTATTACTCCCTCCGTCCAAAAATACTTGTCGGAGAAATAGATAAAAGTGGGTGTATTTATAACTGAAATATGTCCAAATACATCCATTTCTCTGACAGGTATTTACGGATGGAGGGAGTATTATTTTAGCATCTCCGGAAACATTTTCCACATATATATTATTTATCGTAATACTCGGTATTTCCCGATAAACTCCGAAACTTTTGGTGACCCCGAAACACTTCTAGTTCCTCTCGAAAACTATTTCGAATATTAATGAAACAATTTCACAAATATATTCTCGTTACTCCTGTCCTACTAACACTCATTAGATCGTGATTACCTTAAGCCTGTGACTTTGTAGGTTTGGTAAAACATAGACATGAACAAAAACCCCTTTGCTTAATGACCGATAGCGGAACCATGGACGTCCATATTGATACCTATGAGTACATGAATGACATTCGAGTGAACCTTTGGTTATCATGTGCCATTCCCTTTGCTTTGTGATAATTTACATAACCCGAGGTGAGACATATCAGTACCCTCTTGAGTCATACACATGCTCACTATACCGATCTCCTTGTTACCAGTTTTGCTCTCTTTCTCTTTGACATGTTCCAGCATCCCCGTGACATAGTCACCTATGTCTGGCCAGACGATGATGCATGCCTTCACACCGAGAGGGCCCTAAAAATATCTCTCCATTGTCGGAGGAGCAAATTCCACTCTTGACCTATCTAGTCCCTTATTAAACTTTTCGGCGAACCTATATGTTGTCGTTATGATCACGATGTTACAATTGACTGATGACCCAAAAGTATAGGAGATCAATCTTAGTCATTTCAATAAGTAAGGGTGTCGAACCGAATGAGGAGAAGAAGAAAATGACAAGCGGTTTTCAATAAGGTATTCTCTGCAAGCACTGAGATTATCAGTAACAGATAGTTTGATAGCAAGGTAATTTGGAAGGAGCAACAAGTAGCAATGGTAACAAAGGTGCAACAAGGTGGCCCAATCCTTTTTATAGCAAAGGACAAGCCGGAACAGTCTCTTAAAATAAGCAAAGCGTTCTCGAGGACACATGGGAATTATCATCTAGTTACTTGCATCATGTTTGTTTGATTCACATTCGCTACTTTGATAATTTGATATGTTGGTGGACCGGGGCTTGGGTGTTGTTCTTTCTTGAACAAGCCTCTCATTATGATTACCCTTTCTCGCAAGCATCCACAACTACAAAAGAAGAATTAAGATGAATCTAACCATAGCATGAAACATATGGATCCAAATCGGGCCCTTATGGAATAACGCATAAACTAGGGTTTAAGCTTCTATCACTCTAGCAACCCATCATTTACTTACAGCTCCACAGTGCCTTCCCTTAGGCCCAAGTATGGTGAAATGTCATGTAGCCCACGTCCGCATGACACCACTAAAGGAAGCAACAACATACATATCATCAAAATATCAAACAAATACCAAATTCACATGATTACTTATACCAAGACTTCTCCCATGCCCTCAAGAACAAAAGTAACTACTCACAAATTATATTCATGTTCAAGATCAGAGGGGTATTGAATATCATCAAGGATCTGCACATATAATCTTCTAGCAAATAAACCAACTAGCATCAACTACAAGATGTAATCAATGTTGGGGAACGTGGTAATTCCAAAAATTTCCCTATGATCAGGCAAGATCTATCTATGTGATGCATAGCAACGAGAGGGGGAGTGTATCTTCATACCCTTGAAGATCGCTAAGCGGAAGCGTTTATCAACGCGGTTGATGTAGTTGTGCACCTTCATGATCCGCCCTGATCAAGTACCGAACGTACGGCACCTCCGCGTTCAGCACACGTTCAACTCGATGACGTCCTCACCTTCTTGATCCAGCAAGACGGGTGAAGTAGTAGATGAGTTCCGGCAGCACGACAGCATGGTGACGGTGTTGGTGAAGAACAATCTCCACAGCGCTTCGCCTAAGCACTACGGAAACTATGACGGAGGATAAACTAGAGGGGATGGGGTTGCCGGCACACGGCTTGGTGTTTCTTGATGTGTCTTTGGTGCTAGCCCTGCCCCTCTATTTATATGTTGAGCCTTGGGGTCGAAACTTGGAGTAAAAGCCTCCACAAAGTCGGTTTCACCCGAAAGGCAAGAGTCCTTCTCGGACTCCAGGGCCAGACGCCAGGGTTCCCGGCGTCTGAACCCAGACGCCAGGGACCCTAGCGTCTGGACCCTGGACTCCGCAAAACTTCCTTTTGTGCTTTCCAAAAACCTTGTGGGCTTCCTCCTTTGGCCCAAATAAAGTGTTCTCGTACCCAAACATTTCGGGAAACATCCGGAACCCCTTCCGGTGAATTCTAGAGACCAAACACTATTATCCCATATATCAATCTTTATCTCCGGACCATTCCGGAGTTCCCCGTCATGTTCGTGATCATATCCGGGACTCCGAACAATATTCGGTCACCGACATACATAACTCATATAATACTATATCGTCAATGAACGTTAAGCGTGCGGACCCTATGGGTTCGAGAACTATGTAGACATGACCGAGACACCTCTCTGGTCAATAACCAATAGCAGAACCTGGATGCCCATATTGGCTCCTACATATTCTATGAAGATTTTTATCGGTCAAATCGCATAACAACATACGTTGTTCCCTTTGTCATCGGTATGTTACTTGCCCGAGATTCGATCCTCGGTATCATCATACCTAGTTCAATCCCTTTACCGGCAAGTCTCTTTACTCGTTCCGTAATACTTTATCCCGCAACTAACTCATTAGTCACAATGCTTGCAAGGCTTATGGTGATGACTATTACTAAGAGGGCCCAGAGATACCTCTCTGAAAATTGGAGTGACAAATCCTAATCTCGATCTATGCCAACTCAACAAGTACCATCGGAGACACCTGTAGAGCACATCTACAATCACCCAGTTACGTTGTGACGTTTGGTAGCACACAAAGTGTTCCTCCGGTAATCGGGAGTTGCATAATTTCATAGTCATAGGAACATGTATAAGTCATGAAGAAAGCAATAACAACATACTAAATGATCAAGTGCTAAGCTAACGGAATGGGTCAAGTCAATCACATCATTCCCTAATGATGTGATCCCGTTAATCAAATGACAACTTATGTATATGGCTAGGAAACTTAACCATCTTTGATTCAACGAGCTAGTCAAGTAGAGGCATACTAGTGACACTCTGTTTGTCTATGTATTCACACATGTACTAAGTTTCTGGTTAATACAATTCTAGCATGAATAATAAACATTTATCATGATATAAGGAAATATAAATAACAACTTTATTATTGCCTCTAGGGCATATTTCCTTCAGTCTCCCACTTGTACTAGAGTCAATAATCTAGTTCACATCATCATGTGATTTAACACCAATATTCACATCTGTATGTGATTAACACCCATAGTTCACATCGCCATGTGACCAACACCCAAAGGGTTTACTAGAGTCAATAATCTAGTTCACATCCCTATGTGATTAACACCCAAAGAGTACTAAGGTACGATCATGTTTTGCTCGTGAGAGAAGTTTAGTCAACGGGTCTGTCACATTCAGAGCCGCATGTATTTTGCAAATATTCTATGTCTACAATGCTCTGCATGGAACTACTCTAGCTAATTGCTCCCACTTTCAATATGTATCCAGATTGAGACTTAGTGTCATCTGGATTGGTGTAAAAGCTTGCATCAACGTACCTCTTTACGACGAACTCTTTATCACCCCATCACCGAGAAACATTTCCTTTGTCCTTACTAAGGATAATCTTGACCGCTGTCCAGTGATCTACTCCTAGATCAAAATTGTACTCCCTTGCCAAACTCAGAGCAAGGTATACAATCGGTCTGGTACACAGCATAACATACTTTATATAACCTATGACTGAGGCATAGGGAATGACTTTTCATTCTCTTTCTATTTTCTGCCATGGTCGGGTTTTGAGTCTTACTCAACTTCACACCTTGCAACACAGGAAAGAACTCCTTCTTTGACTGTTCCATTTTGAACTACTTCAAAATCTTATCAAGGTATCTATAGATCTTGATGCTCAATGTGTAAGCAGCTTCACCGAGGTCTTTCTTTGAAAAACTCCTTTCAAACACTCCTTTATGTTTTCCAGAAAATTCTACATTATTTATGATCAACAATATGTCATTCACATATACTTATCAGAAAGGCTGTAGTGCTCCCACTCACTTTCCTGTAAATACAGGCTTCACCGCAAATCTGTATAAAACTATATGCTTTGATCAACTCATCAAAGCATATATTCCAACTCCAAGATGCTTGCACCAGTCCATAGATGGATCACTGGAGCTTGCACACTTTGTTAGCACCTTTAGGATTGACAAAACCTTCTGGTTGCATCATATACAACTCTTCTTTAATAAATCCATTAAGGAAAGTAGTTTTGACATCCATTTGCCAGATTTCATAAAGTGTGGCAAATGCTAACATGATTCGGACAAACTTAAGCATCGATACGAGTGAGAAAATCTCATCGTATTCAACACCTTGAACTTGTCGAAAAACTTTTTGCGACAAGTCGAGCTTTGTAGATAGTAACACTACTATCAGCGTATGTCTTCCTCTTGAAGATCCATTTATTTTCTGTGGCTTGCCGATCATCGGGCAAGCCCACCAAATTCCACACTTTGTTCTCATACATGGATCCCATCTCAGATTTCATGGCCTTCAAGCCATTTCGCGGAATCTGGGCTCATCATCGCTTCCTCATAGTTCGTAGGTTCGCCATGGTCAAGTAACATGACCTCCAAAATAGGATTACCGTACCACTCTGGTGCGGATCTTATTTTGTTTGACCTACGAGGTTCAGTAGCAACTTGATCTGAAGTTTCTTAATCAATATCATTAGCTTCCTCACTAATTGGTGTAGGCATCACAGGAACCAGTTTCTGTGATGAACTACTTTCCAATAAGGGAGCAAGTACATTTACCTCATCAAGTTCTACTTTCCTCTCACTCACTTCTTTCGAGATAAACTCCTTCTCTAGAAAGGATTCATTCTTAGCAACGAATGTTTTGCCTTTGGATCTGTGATAGAAGGTGTACCCAACAATCTCCTTTGGGTATCCTATGAAGATACATTTCTCCGATTTGGGTTCGAGCTTATCAGGTTGAAGCTTTTTCACATAAGCATCGCAGCCCCAAACTTTGAGAAATGACAACTTTGGTTTCTTGCCAAACCACAGTTCATAAGGCGTCGTCTCAACAGATTTAGATGGTGCCCTATTTAACGTGAATGCAACCATCTCTAAAGCATGGCCCCAAAATGATAGCGGTAAATCAGTAAGAGACATCATAGATCGCACCATATCTAGTAAAGTACGATTACGACGTTCGGACACACCATTACGTTGTGGTGTTCCGGGTGGCGTGAGTTGCGAAACTATTCCGCAATTTTTCAAATGAAGACCGAACACGTAACTCAAATATTCTCCTCCACGATCAGATCATAGAAACTTTATCTTCTTGTTACGATGATTTTCCACTTCACTCTGAAATTCTTTGAACTTTTCAAATGTTTCAGACTTATGTTTCATTAAGTAGATATACCTATATCTGCTCAAATCATCTGTGAAGGTGAGAAAATAATGATACCCGCTGCGAGCTTCAATATTCATCGGACCACATACATCAGTATGTATGATTTCCAACAAATCTGTTGCTCGCTCCATTATTCTGGAGAACGGCGTTTCAGTCATCTTGCCCATGAGGCATGGTTTGCAAGTACCAAGTGATTCATAATCAAGTGATTCCAAAAGTCCATTAGTATGGAGTTTCTTCATGCGCTTTACACCAATTTGACCTAAACGGCAGTGCCACAAATAAGTTGCACTATCATTATCAACTCTACATCTTTTGGCTTCAACATTATGAATATGTGTATCACTACAATCGAGATTCAACAAAAATAGACCACTCTTCAAGGGTGCATGACCATAAAAGATATTACTCATATAAATAGAACAACCATTATTCTCAGATTTAAATGAATAACCGTCTCGCATCAAACAAGATCCAGGTATAATGTTCATGCTTAACGCTGGCACCAAATAACAATTATTTAGGTCTAAAACTAATCCCGAAGGTAGATGTAGAGGTAGAATTCCGACCGCGATCACATCGACTTTGGAACCATTTCCCACGCGCATCGTCACCTCGTCCTTAGCCAATCTTCGCTTAATCTGTAGTCCCTGTTTCGAGTTGCAAATGTTAGCAATAGAACCAGTATCAAATACCCAGGTGCTACTGCGAGCTTTAGTAAGGTACACATCAATAACATGTATATCACATATACCTTTGTTCACCTTGCCATCCTTCTTATCCGCCAAATACTTGGGGCAGTTCCGCTTCCAGTGACCAGTCCCTTTGCAGTAGAAGCACTCAGTGTCAGGCTTAGGTCCAGACTTGGGTTTCTTCTCTTGAGCAGCAACTTGTTTGATGTTCTTCTTGAAGTTCCCCTTCTTCTTCCCTTTACCCTTTTTCTTGAAACTGGTGGTCTTGTTGACCATCAACACTTGATGCTCCTTCTTGATTTCTACCTCCGCAACCTTTAGCATCGCGAAGAGCTCGGGAATTGTCTTTTCCATCCCTTGCATACTATAGTTCATCACGAAGCTCTTGTAGCTTGGTGGCAGTGATTGAAGAATTCTGTCAATGACACTATCATCAAGAAGATTAACTCCCAGTTAAATCAAGTGATTATTATACCCATACATTTTGTGTAATGTTCACTGACAGAACTATTCTCCTCCATCTTGCAGCTATAGAACTTATTGGAGACTTCATATCTCTCAATCCGGGCATTTGCTTGAAATATTAACTTCAACTCCTGAAACATCTCATATCCTCCATGCCGTTCAAAATGTCGTTGAAGTCCCGGTTCTAAGCCGTAAAGCATGGCACACTGAACTATCAAGTAGTCATCAGCTTTGCTCTACCAGACGTTCACAACGTCCGGCATTGCTCCTGCACTGAGTCTTGCACCTAGCGGTGTTTCCAGGACGTAATTCTTCTATGCAGCAATGAGGATAATCCTCAAGTTATGGACCCAGCCCGTGTAATTGCTACCATCATCTTTCAACTTAGCTTTCTCAAGGAACGCATTAAAATTCAACGGAACAACAGCACGGGTCATCTATATACAACAACATAGACAAGAAAAATACTATCAGGTACTAAGTTAATGATAAATTAAAGTTCAATTAATCAAATTACTTAAGAACTCCCACTTAGATAGACATCCCTCTAATCATCTAAGTGATCACGTGATCCAAATCAACTAAACCAGTTTCGATCATCACGTGAAATGGAGTAGTTTTCAATGGTGAACATCACTATGTTGATCATATCTACTGTATGATTCACGCTCGACCTTTCGGTCTTTGTGTCCCGAGGCCATATCTGCATATGCTAGGCTCGTCAAGTTTAACCCGAGTATTTCTGCGCGTGTAAAACTGGCTTGCACCCGTTGTATGTGAACGTAGAGCTTATCACACCCAATCATCACGTGGTGTCTCGGCACAACAAACTTTGTCAACGGTGCATACTCAGGGAGAACACTTATACCTTGAAATTTAGTGAGAGATCATCTTATAATGCTACCGTCAATCAAGGAAAAATAAGATGCATAAAAGATAAACATCACATGCAATCAATATAAGTGATATGATATGGCCATCATCATCTTGTGCCTTTGATCTCCATCTCCAAAGCACCGCCATGATCACCATTGTCACCGGCGCGACACCTTGATCTCCATCGTAGCATCATTGTCGTCTTGCCAACTATTGCTTCTACGACTATCGCTACCGCTTAGTGATAAAGTAAAGCAATTACAGGGCGATTGCGTTGCATACAATAAAGCGACAACCATATGGCTCCTGCCAAAAGCCGATAACTCTGTTACAAAACATGATCATCTCATACAATAAAATTTAGCATCATGTCTTGACCATATCACATCACAACATGCCCTGCAAAAACAAGTTAGACGTCCTCTACTTTGTTGTTGCAAGTTTTAAGTGGCTGCTACGGGCTGAGCAAGAACCGTTCTTACCTACGCATCAAAACCACAACGATATTTCGTCAAGTTAGTGTTGTTTTAACCTTCAACAAGGACCGGGCGTAGCCACACTCGATTCAACTAAAGTTGGAGAAACTGACACCCGCCAGCCACCTATGTGCAAAGCACGTCGGTAGAAGCAATCTCGCGTAAGCATACGCGTAATGTTGGTCCGGGCCGCTTCATCCAACAATACTGCCAAATCAAAGTATGACATGCTAGTAAGCAGTATGACTATTATCGCCTACAACTCACTTGTGTTCTACTCGTGCATATAACATCTACGCATAAACCTGGCTTGGATGCCATTGTTGGGGAACGCGGTAATTTCAGAAATTTCCCTACGATCACGCAAGATCTATCTATGTGATGCATAGGAACGAGAGGGGGAGTGTATCTTCATACCCTTGAAGATCGCTAAGCGGAAGAGTACACCTTCACGATCCGCCCCGATCAAGTACCGAACGTACAACACTTCCGGGTTCAGCACACGTTCAGCTCGATGACGTCCTCGCCTTCTTGATCTAGCAAGACGGGCGAAGTAGTAGATGAGTTCTGGCTGCACGACAGCGTGTGACGGTGTTGGTGAAGAAAAATCTCCGCGGGGCTTGGCCTAAGCACTACGGAAACTATGACGGAGGATAAACTAGAGGGGACAGGGTTGCCGGCACACGGCTTGGTGTTTCTTGATGTGTCTTTGGTGCTAGCCCTGCCCCTTTATTTATATGTTGAGCCTTGGGGTCGAAACTTGGAGTAAAACCCTCCACAAAGCCAATTTCACCCGAAAGGCAAGAGTCCTTCTCAGACTCCAAGGCCAGACGCCAGGGTTCCCGGCGTCTGGACCCAGACGCCAGGGACCCTGAAGTCTGGCCCCTGGACTCCGCAAAACTTCCTTTTGCGCTTTAGAAAAACCTTGTGGGCTTTCCCCTTTGGCCCAAATAAAGTGTTCTCGTACCCAAACATTTCGGGAAACATCCGAAACCCCTTCCGGTGAATTCCGGAACCCTTCCGAAGACCAAACACTATTATCCCATATATCAATCTTTATCTACAGACCATTCCAGAGTTCCTCGTCATGTCCGTGATCATATCTAGGACTCCGAACAACATTCGTTCACCAACATACATAACTCATATAATACTATATCGTCAACAAACGTTAAGTGTGCTGTAACACCCCGGATGTAACTTTCCATATTCGTAACTCCTACTCTTGCCTTTTCCAGAGATGCGTTATGATATTTCCTTCGTGGTTGGGTTTTGTCTTTTGTTTGGCATTTTGTTCATGTCTTGCATTTCATCTCATAGCATCATGCGCATTGCATCCGCATGTTTTTCATAAAACTCGTTACCGTTCGTAGTTGCCGCTTCTTCCTCATCTCTGTTGACCTTTCTCAAGACCGACCATTCATTTGTTGTCCGCCCATTTGAACCTCTCTACACAGTGCACATACCTCCCCTCGCGCGCGTCCGAAAACTTCCCCGATCCCGAACCGCACGGTCACGACCGATGGGTCCGGATCTTCACCAAACATCCCTAAATCATCATCGATTTCTCGTTGGACTCCCCTAAGCTACTTATTCTCGATCGTCCGATTTAAAAATTGGAGGGATCAAATACCCCCTAAACCTAGCCTACTTACTATATAAATAGAGCAACCCTAGTTTCTAGGACGGCTGTCCCATCCTTCCGTTCCCTCCTCCGCCGCCACTCCACCTGGTCTCTTCTTCCTCGGGATCCCTGATCCAATCCATCCAGTCCACCTGGCCGACCCGACCACCTCCTCGTTTTGCAGCCCTGATCCAGCCTCCCAGAACAGCCGCTCTCGATCCAGCCTCGTGGAGCACTCCTGAGGTCCAAGCTCCTCTAACCTCGCGACCCCGCTGCCCCGGCGAACCTCGCCGCCGGCAACCACCACCAGCAGATAAGCCCTACACCGCCCCTTCTTTTCCTGCTTCTCTCGTCTCCCTCTCACATCTCTGTCTCATTTCCTTTTCCCGTCAGAGAACCATCAGCTGAAGCCGTCCCTGTCGCCCGAGCTCCTCCCTGCATAGCGCGCGCCCGCACGACCTCGTCGCTGCCGTCGTCTTCATGTCGCAGCCCAAACGCTGTTCCGCGCCGCGCTGCCTCCTTCTGTCGGGAGCAGACAGAGGAAGCCGCCTCTGCCGCGCCGTCTGCGTCTTCCTCGCCTACGTGGATCGCGACCACGCCAGCCCAGCATCGCCAAGGCCCAGCACGTCTCCAGCCCCCCACTTCGCGCCCTGCCTCCCCTATCCACCGAATGGGCCATGGCCCATGGTGAGCCTCCAGCGCCCATACTGCTATCGGGCCAGTCAGATTCGGCCCGCAGTGTTTTTTTCCTGCTGCTGTGATTTTCGCATTTATCCAGAGTTTACAGATTTACAGAAAAACCCTCAACTTCATGCATATAATAACTCCACAACCGTGCATCACATGTAAATAATTTATATATGTAAAATGCTTAGAATTTTGTGTAGATTAATAAAATGCCACTTATATCCATGTTTAAAATGTTTAAAATGCTGTTTGTTTAAATTTTCTCAAATGCCATGCTAAAATGATTTATTTCATAACTAAATAACCGTAGCTCGGTTTTAAATAAACTTTATATGTAAATGGGGTGGAAAAATGCCTAGTTTAACATGGTGCACTTTATTTTTCTGTTTAACAACATTAAAATATGTTTTATGGCAGAACAGTACCAAATTCAAATATTGCTCATGAGGATTTTCTGGAATTGTTGTTTGTTGTTCCGGCCTCATTTAAACTTGCATAGATAGGTAGTTTCCATATGCTTCCCCCCTTGCCATGTTTAATAACATTTAATATTGTTGGTACATAACCGAGAGAGCACTAAATAATTGATGTGGTGTTTTGTCAATATGCAACTCGTTGCATATTGAGCTCCACTTAACTTGTAGTATTGTTTGTTGCACTTTGCCATGCCATGCCTCTTTAAACCGGACATGCATCATACTTGTTTGTGCATCATGCCATGTTTATGCTTGTGCATTTACCTTGTTGTTTGTTTCTTTCCGGGTTGTCTCTCTCGTTAGCTTCAGTTTCGTTTCGGAGTTGTGAGGATTCGTTCGACTACATCTGTTCGTCTTCTTCATGGACTCGTTCTTCTTCCTTGCGGGATTTCAAGCAAGATGACCGCTACCCTGGATCTCACTACTATCATTGCTATGCTAGTTGCTTCGTTCTATCGTTTTGCTGCGCTACCTATCACTTGTTCTTCAAGCCTCCCAATTTGCCATGTCAGCCTCTAACCTTTTCACCCTTCCTAGCAAACCGTTGCTTGGCTATGTTACCGCTTTGCTCAGCCCCTCTTATAGCGTTGTTAGTTGCAGGTGAAGTTGAAGATTGCTCCATGGTGGACAGGATTATGTTGGGATATCACAATATCTCTTATTTAATTAATGCATCTATATACTTGGTAAAGGGTGGAAAACTTGGCCTTATGCCTGGTGTTTTGTTCCACTCTTGCCGCCCTAGTTTCCATCATATCAGTATTATGTTCCCGGATTTTGCATCCCTAACGCGGTTGGGTGATTTATGGGACCCCCTTGACAGTTCGCTTTGAATAAAACTCCTCCAGCAAGGCCCAACCTTGGTTTTACCATTTGCCTCACCTAGCCATTTTTTCCTTGGGTTTCCGGAGCCCGAGGGTCATCTTTATTTACCCCCCCCGGGCCGGTGCTCCTCCGAGTGTTGGTCCAAACTAGAGCCACTTGCAGCGCCACCTTGGGGAAACTTGAGGGATGGTTTTAGTTGTACGTAGTGTTCATCCGGTGTGCCCTGAGAACGAGATATGTGCAGCTCCTATCGGGATTTGTCGGTGCATCGGGCGGCTTTGCCGGTCTTGTTTTACCATTGACGAAATGTCTTGTAAACCGGGATTCCAAGACTGATCGGGTCTTCCTGGGAGAAGGTATATCCTTCGTTGATCGCGAGAGCTTATCATGGGCTAAGTTGGGACACCCTTGCAGGGTATAAACTTTCGAGAGCCGTGCCCGTGGTTATATGGCAGATGGGAATTTGTTAATGTCCGGATGTAGATAACTTGACACCAGATCCGAATTAAAACGCATCAACCGTGTGTGTAGCCGTGATGGTCTCTTTTCGGCGGAGTCCGGAAAGTGAACACGGTTTTGGGTTATGTTTGACGTAAGTAGGAGTTCAGGATCACCTCTTGATCATTGCTAGCTTCACGACCGTTCCTTTGCTCTTCTCGCTCTCATTTGCGTTTGTTAGCCACCATATATGCTTAGTCACTACTGCAACCTCACCACTTTACCCCTTCCTTTCCCATTAAGCTTTGCTAGTCTTGATACCCATGGTAATGGGATTGCTGAGTCCTCGTGGCTCACAGATTACTACAACAACAGTTGCAGGTACAGGTTATGCGATGATCATGACGCGAGAGCGATGTTTACTTGTTTTGGAGTTCTTCTTCTGCTTATTCTTTGATCAGGGGATAGGTTCCAGGTCGGCAGCCTGGGCTAGCAGGGTGGATGTCGTTTGAGTTTCTGTTTGTGTTGCATCCGTAGTCGGATGGTGCTCTTATTTATGATGATGTTGTATTCATGTGGCATTGTATGCCTCTTGTATATATCCCCATCTATTATGTAATGTTGATGTAATGATATCCACCTTGCAAAAGCGTATCAATATGCGGTTCTATCCTTGGTGTGACCTTCGAGTCTCTTTAGGATAGTATCACATATTGGGCGTGACAAGTTGGTACCAGAGCCTCGACCGACCATAGGAGCCCCCTTGCTTGTTGGCCATTGTTGAGTCTAGTAGAAAACTATTTTGAGTCTTAGGATTATATATATAGGAGAGTAGGATTCTTTTTACTCCTCAGCCCCCTTCGTCGCACTGGTGAGGACTCTCGACGTAGATGTTTTGTCTTTCCTCTCCTCAAATTTTCACAAATTTTTTTAGGATCACGCGGGTATCTTGGAATCGTTTCGATATTCTTGTGACGAGAACATTGTTCTTGGTGCCTCCTGACATTTAGGGGTTGTGGAAGTGTCCCGGGGAGTAGAGCTCTGAGGTGTTGTCGTCATAATTTTATCGTTGCAGTTCTGGAATACCTGAGTTTTGCCGCATCAAAAATCTCTTTTATGCAGTTATTGGTCAGATAACCTCGACGCCACCTAGTACTGGGGAGTTCGGGAGTATTGCCATAGCTCGTATAATGGATGCTTTTCGAAGGTTGAGGTACACGATTTCCGGAGTTTTCTTGGTTATGTGTTGACGGATGGATACAGCTGGATGTAGGGATTGTTAGTTTGGGTGAGATATATTGCTTCCCCTGTATCCCCAACACCAGATTGCATAACCAGAAAGTTTCGGGAGTTTATAGGTGGGAATTCAAGTAGCTCCTAGAATATCTTTCCGACAGATGCATGATAGGGGATTGGGTAAATCTCTATCATATGTATTTGTTCCGGCTTATCCTGCAAGCCAAATCCTTTGTTTTGTTTTATTTGTGGTATTCGAGTTGCTTCGAAGTCAAATGTTGAATTCATACCTTTCCCTAAACGGTGTTCTCATATTTCTATGGGAGTACTAATCCTTTTGATCATTGAGATTGTCATGTCAATTCTTTCCAACCGGTGTGCTTCTCTTCAAGTGGATCTGATCATTCAACATTTGTGAGATCAATTCTAAGTTCTCTCAAGGGTATCCATTTCATCCGTCCCCAAGTTGCCTTTGTTTTCTGGCCTTCCCACCCTTTTTCTTCAAGGACTCAGATTTCTTAATCATGTATCCTTTTATTTGTGGGAAGTCTCTTCATTCTTTTCTTTCAATGTTCTTATCCGATGATTTCCCGTGAAGATGCTCAAGAGTTTCAAGTTCATCATCCTTCATTGTTGTTTCTTCTCCGGTGGTTCCAATTCAAGCTTTCAATATTCATCATATTCCTTTCCTCGTTTCTAATGCTTTCTCATGCCGATGCACCTCTTAATCATTCACTTCTTCCTATTCATTTGTTCTGGAGTGTTGAAGATATCTCACAAGACTTGTGTTTCCATTATCAATCCGTTCAAGATATCTCGAGATTGTTATCTCATTCAAGCCATTTAATTCTACCGGTGCAATCTTTATTTCAAGCAATCCTTCAACGCTCTTTCTTTCGAGTGGGCCCTAACCCATAGGTCTTTTCCCAGGATCTTACCTGACTCTTCTAATTATCCCGAAGTTATTCTCAAATTCTTTTGAAGTGTGATGTAAGAATGGATCCCATCAGTCACATGCCTTCTCCAAGATCGCTTTCAAATTATTTTTCATTGTTGGTTCAACAACCTTGTTTTTTTCATTCTCCCGGAGTATCTCAACAATTCATGGTGGTTCTCATCTTCATTCTCAACATGTGAAGACTGAAGAAGGATTTCTCTTGAATCTTGCTCCATTCTCTTCAAGATTCATGGTTCTAGCTTCATTCCATCCTCATAGATTGTGACAATTCTTTTCTTACCACCCGGGGCATTTTGTGAGTTCTTTCCATTTTATTCCTACGGAGGCCATCATTTCGGGTTTATTCATTCTCAGCCGTTAGCTCTCCTTCTCCATATTCTACCGGTGCATCATTCAAGTATTCTCTAATAAGCTGATGATCTCTTCGTTCACTTGTATCTAAATCCCCTCAAGTATCTTCATTCTTTCCGGTGAATTGTGCCTTTGCTACTTTCATTTTCAATTCTTACGGTGGTTCGTTCGAGATTCCTCTTCCTTTGCTACCGTATCATTTCATTTGTTGTTTCCAAATCCCACTGGTGGTTACATCAATACCTTCTCAAGTTTGCGCTATCTCTATCCTTAATCCCTCAAGAATAAGTAGTATGCCAAATCCGTTGCTTGTCATCAATTTAAAATGGTGAAGGATACGCATAACATAATTCTTATTATTGTTTCATCCAAGTGATCTAATTTCTTCTTTCCATCGTTGTTCATCATGTCACATCTCACGGTTCGAGATGCTTCATCTTTTCTTTTCTGGAGATTCAAGTTTTCCGCATTATCTCGTCGCGAAGCTCCTTCTAAATCATTGCAAGGCTTCACCTTGTGTTTTCAACATCTCTTTCTTTCTATCTTCCTTTGATTACCGGAGTTCTCCATGGAGGCTCTACATGGTGGTTCATCAAGGATTCCTTTCATTCTTCAATTGTTCTTCAAGATTTCTCTCGAAGTTATGACCCGCCAAGCTATACTCTAAAATAAACATGGTGCTCAACACATGTTTTTATTTTGAGGCGTTCAAGTATTCTTCTTCTTGCATTTTGAAGTGCAATTCTTTCTACCTTATTTTTTGAGGTGGTGTTATGTCACTCTTGACAATTTCCTTCATGTTTCATGATTCATATGTTGTCAAGAATGAGGTATTTTAAATCCATCAATCTCTTTGTTGGAGTTATCTTGGTACAGATTTCACCTAAAGCCTTCCCTAAGGAATGTTGCTAATTGTGGTGCCTATCAATAATCCAAGTTTCCTCCTATTCTCTCATTGAAAGGAGTTTTCATCTCCTTGCTGATCTCAATCCAATTAACTGTTTCCATCGGTGGCTGGTTGTCACCTCATCATTTTGAGATGTTTGCCATAAGCCCACAACAAGCTTGTGCTTTTCGTTGTTGATTTTGCAACAACTCCGTTCAATTCTTCTTTGCAAGGATGCTTTCCAAGCTCATTTGTGGCAGAAGTTGGTATTTTATTCTCCATTCTTTTATTTCAATGATCTATCTTCTATTCTTTCTTCCGGAGACATTGTGATGTTGCTCTTTTCACTCATCATCTCGAATTGTGAGGATCGTGTTCTTTTCGTGCTTATCCATTTAACCGGAGTGTTGTGTATTCTCTTCAAGTTCTTTTCATCTTATCAAGTTTTCCTTCTTCTATCAGTCGGAGTGCTGCCGAAAATATATCAATCTTATTCGTTCTCTATCTAGTTGTAACCGGAGGGGTTTCAATATCTATCTTATCACTAAACCTCTTGGTACTCGTCGTATCCCTTGTTCCTCTTTTCAAACGGAGTGTTTTCAACTTCGATCATCTCCGTTGTGTTCTTTTCTCAAAATTGTTTAACCTCTCAAGGTTCTTTGGTTTCACTCATTTGTCGAAGAAGCAACTTAGTTTTACCTCTTCTCTTCCTCTTCCGTTTCTCTCCGGTGCCATCCTACGAGATACTCTTGTAGTGGTGGAGTGTTGTAACACCCCGGATGTAAATTTCCATATTCATAACTCCAACTCTTGCCTTTTCTGGAGATGCGTTATGATATTTCCTTCGTGGTTGGGTTTTGTCTTTTGTTTGGCATTTTGTTCATGTCTTGCATTTCATCTCATAGCATCATGCGCATTGCATCCGCATGTTTTTCATAAAACTCGTTACCGTTTGTAGTTGCCTCTTCTTCCTCGTCTCTGTTGACCTTTCTCAAGACCGACCATTCGTTTGTTGTCCGGCCATTTGAACCTCTCTGCACAGTGCACATACCTCCCCTCGCACGCATCCGAAAACTTCCCCGATCCCGAACCGCACGGTCACGACCGATGGGTCCGGATCTTCACCAAACATCCCTAAATCATCATCGATTTCTCGTTGGACTCCCCTAAGCTACTTATTCTCGATCGTCCGATTTAAAAGTCGGAGGGATCAAATACCCCCTAAACCTAGCCTACTTACTATATAAATAGAGCAACCCTAGTTTCTAGGACGGCTGTCCCATCCTTCCGTTCCCTCCTCCGCCGCCACTCCACCTGGTCTCTTCTTCCTCGGGATCCCCGATCCAATCCATCCAGTCCACCCGGCCGACCTGACCACCTCCTCGTTTTGCAGCCCCGATCTAGCCTCCCAGAACAGCCGCTCTCGATCCAGCCTCGTGGAGCGCTCCTGAGGTCCGAGCTCCTCTAACCTCGCGACCCCGCTGCCCCGGCGAACCTCGCCGCCGGCAACCACCACCAGCAGATAAGCCCTGCGCCGCCCCTTCTTTTCCCGCTTCTCTCTTCTCCCTCTCACATCTCTGTCTCGTTTCCTTTTCCCGTTAGAGAACCATCAGTCGAAGCCGTCCCTGTCGCCCGAGCTCCTCCCTGCACAGCGCGCGCCCGCACGACCTCGTCGCTGCCGTCGTCTTCATGCCGCAGCCCACACGCTGTTCCACGTTGCGCTGCCTCCTTCTGTCGAGAGCAGACAGAGGAAGCCGCCTCTGCCGCGCCGTCCGCGCCTTCCTCGCCTACGTGGATCGCGACCACGCCAGCCCAACATCGCCAAGGCCCAGCGCGTCTCCAGCCCCCCACTTCGCGCCCTGCCTCCCCTATCCACCGAACGGGCCATGGCCCATGGTGAGCCTCCAGCGCCCATGCTGCTCTCGGGCCAGTCAGATTCGGCCGCAGTGTTTTTTTCCTGCTGCTGTGATTTTCGCATTTATCCAGAGTTTACAGATTTACAGAAAAACCCTCAACTTCATGCATATAATAACTCCACAACCGTGCATCACATGTAAATAATTTATATATGTAAAATGCTTAGAATTTTGTGTAGATTAATAAAATGCCACTTTCATCCATGTTTAAAATGTTTAAAATGCTGTTTGTTTAAATTTGCTCAAATGCCATGCTAAAATGATTTATTTCCTAACTAAATAATCGTAGCTCGGTTTAAAATAAACTTTATATGTAAATGGGGTGGAAAATTGCCTAGTTTAGCATGGTGCACTTTATTTTGCTGTTTAACAACATTAAAAATATGTTTTATGGCAGAATAGTACCAAATTCCAATATTGCTCATGAGGATTTTCCGAAATTGTTGTTTGTTGTTCCGGCCTCATTTAAACTTGCATAGATAGGTAGTTTCCATATGCTTCACCCCTTGCCATGTTTAATAACATTTAATATTGTTGGTACATAACCGAGAGAGCACTAAATAATTGATGTGGTGTTTTGTCAATATGCAACTCGTTGCATATTGAGCTCCACTTAACTTGTAGTATTGTTTGTTGCACTTTGCCATGCCATGCCTCTTTAAACCGGACATGCATCATACTTGTTTGTGCATCATGCCATGTTTATGCTTGTGCATTTACCTTGTTGTTTGTTTCTTTCCGGGTTGCCTCTCTCGTTAGCTTCAGTTTCGTTCCAGAGTTGTGAGGATTCGTTCGACTACATCCGTTCGTCTTCTTCATGGACTCGTTATTCTTCCTTGCGGGATTTCAGGAAAGATGACCGCTACCCTGGATCTCACTACTATCATTGCTATGCTAGTTGCTTCGTTCTATCGTTTTGCTGCGCTACCTATCACTTGTTCTTCAAGCCTCCCAATTTGCCATGTCAGCCTCTAACCTTTTAACCCTTCCTAGCAAACCGTTGCTTGGCTATGTTACCGCTTTGCTCAGCCCCTCTTATAGCATTGTTAGTTGCAGGTGAAGTTGAAGATTGCTCCATGGTGGACAGGATTATGTTGGGATATCACAATATCTCTTATTTAATTAATGCATCTATATACTTGGTAAAGGGTGGAAGACTCGGCCTTATGCCTGGTGTTTTGTTCCACTCTTGCCGCCCTAGTTTCCGTCATATCAGTATTATGTTCCCGGATTTTGCGTCCCTAACGCGGTTGGGTGATTTATGGGACCCCCTTGACAGTTCGCTTTGAATAAAACTCCTCTAGCAAGGCCCAACCTTGGTTTTACCATTTGCCTCACCTAGCCCTTTTTCCCTTGGGTTTCCGGAGCCCGAGGGTCATCTTTATTTACCCCCCCCCCCCGGGGCCAGTGCTCCTCCGAGTGTTGGTCCAAACTAGAGCCACTTGCAGCGCCACCTCGGGGAAACTTGAGGGATGGTTTTAGTTGTACGTAGTGTTCATCCGGTGTGCCCTGAGAACGAGATATGTGCAGCTCCTATCGGGATTTGTCGGTGCATCGGGCGGCTTTGCTGGTCTTGTTTTACCATTGTCGAAATGTCTTGTAAACCGGGATTCCGAGACTGATCGGGTCTTTCTAGGAGAAGGTATATCCTTCGTTGATCGCGAGAGCTTATCATGGGCTAAGTTGGGACACCCCTGCAGGGTATAAACTTTCGAGAGCCGTGCCTGCGGTTATGTGGCAGATGGGAATTTGTTAATGTCCGGTTGTAGATAACTTGACACCAAATCCGAATTAAAATGCATCAACCATGTGTGTAGCCGTGATGGTATCTTTTCGGAGGTGTCCGGGAAGTGAACACGGTTTTGGGTTATGTTTGACGTAAGTAGGAGTTTAGGGTCACCTCTTGATCATTGCTAGCTTCACGACCGTTGCTTTGCTACTCTTCTCGCTCTCATTTGCGTTTGTTAGCCACCATATATGCTTAGTCGCTGCTGCAACCTCACCACTTTACCCCTTCCTTTCCCATTAAGCTTTGCTAGTCTTGATACCCATGGTAATGGGATTGCTGAGTCCTCGTGGCTCACAGATTACTACAACAACAGTTGCAGGTACAGGTTATGCGATGATCATGACGCGAGAGTGATGTTTACTTGTTTTGGAGTTCTTCTTCTGCTTCTTCTTCGATCAGGGGATAGGTTCCAGGTCGGCAGCCTAGGCTAGCAGGGTGGATGTCATTTGAGTTTCTGTTTGTGCTGCATCCGTAGTCGGATGGTGCTCTTATGTATGATGATGTTGTATTCGTGTGGCATTGTATGCCTCTTGTATATATCCCCATCTATTATGTAATGTTGATGTAATGATATCCACCTTGCAAAAAGCATCTTGAAGATGCGGTTCTATCCTTGGTGGGACCTTCGGGTCTCTTTAGGATAGTATCGCATATTGGGTGTGACAAGTTGGTATCAGAGCCTCGACCGACCATAGGAGCCCCCTTGCTTGTTGGCCGTTGTTGAGTCTAGTAGAAAACTATTTTGAGTCTTAGGATTATATATATTGGAGAGTAGGATTCTTTTTACTCCTCAGCCCCCTTCGTCGCTCTGGTGAGGACTCTCGACGTAGATGTTTTGTCTTTCCTCTCCTCAATTTTTCACAAATTTTTTTTAGGATCACGCGGGTATCATGGAATCGTTTCAATATTCTTGTGACGAGAACATTGTTCTTGGTGCCTCCTGACATTTAGGGGTTGTGGCAGTGTCCCGGGGAGTTGAGCTCCGAGGTGTTGTCGTCATAATTTTATCGTTGCAGTTCTGGAATACCTGAGTTTTGCCGACATCGAAAATCTCTTTTATGCAGTTGTGGTGAGATAACCTCGACGCCACCCAGTACTGGGGAGTTCGGGAGTATTGCCATAGCTCGTATAACGGATGCTTTTCGAAGGTTGAGGTACACGATTTCCGGAGTTTTCTTGGTTATGAGTTGACGGATGGATACAGCTGGATGTAGGGATTGTTAGTTTGGGTGAGATATATTGCTTCCCCTATATCCCCAACACGAGATTGCATAACCAGAAAGTTTTGGGAGTTTATAGGTGGGAATTGAAGTAGCTCCTAGAATATCTTTCCGACAGATGCATGATAGGGGATTGGGTAAAACTCTATCAGATGTATTTGTTCCGGCTTATCCTCCAAGCCAAATCCTTTGTTTTGTTTTATTTGTGGTATTCGAGTTGCTTCGAAGTCAAATGTTGAATCCATACCTTTCCCTAAATGGTGTTCTCATATTTCTATGGGAGTACTAATCCTTTTGATCATTGAGATTGTCATGTCAATTCTTTCCAACCGGTGTGCTTCTCTTCAAGTGGATCCGATCATTTCAACATTTGTGAGATCAATTCTAAGTTCTCTCAACGGTATCCATTTCTTCCGTCCCCAAGTTGCCTTTGTTTTCTCGCCCTCCCACCCTTTTTCTTCAAGGACTCAGATTTCTTAATCATGTATCCTTTTATTTGTGGGAAGTCTCTTCATTCTTTTCTTTCAATGTTCTTATCCGGTGATTTCCCGTGAAGATGCTCAACAGTTTCAAGTTCATCATCCTTCATTGTTGTTTCTTCTCCGGTGGTTCCAATTCAAGCTTTCGATATTCATCATATTCCTTTCCTCGTTTCTAATGCTTTCTCATGCTGATGCACCTCTTAATCATTCACTTCTTCGTATTCATTTGTTCTAGAGTGCGGAAGATATCTCACAAGACTTGTGTTTCCATTCTCAATCCGTTCAAGATATCTCGATATTGTTATCTCATTCAAGCCATTTAATTCTACCGGTGCAATCTTTATTTCAAGCAATCCTTCAACGATGTTTCTTTCGAGTGGGCCCTAACCCACAGGTCTTTTCCCAGGATCTTACCTGACTCTTCTAATTATCCCGAAGTTATTCTCAAATTCTTTTCAAGTGTGACGTAAGAATGGATCCCATCAGTCACATGCCTTCTTCTAGATTGCTTTCAAATTATTTCGTTGTTGGCTCAACAACCTTGTTTTTTTTCATTCTCCCAGAGTATCTCAGCAATTCATGGTGGTTCTCGTCTTCATTCTCAACATGTGAAGACCAAAGAAGGATTTCTCTTGAATCTTGCTCCATTCTCTTCAAGATTCATGGTTCTAGCTTCATTCCATCCTCATAATTGTTTTTGATTGTGACAATTCTTTTCTTACCACCCGGGGCATTTTGTGAGTTCTTTCCATTTTATTCCTACGGAGGCCATCATTTCGGGTTTATTCATTCTCAGCTTTTAGCTCTCCTTCTCGATATTCTACCGGTGCATCATTCAAGTATTCTCTAATAAGCTCATGATCTCTTTGTTCACTTGTATCTAAATCCCCTCAAGTATCTTCATTCTTTTCGGTGAATTGTGCCTTTGCTACTTTCATTTTCAATTCTTACGGTGGTTCGTTCGAGATTCCTCTTCCTTTGCTACCGTATCATTTCATTCGTTGTTTCCAAATCCCACCGGTGGTTACATCAATACCTTCTCATGTTTGCGCTATCTCTATCCTTAATCCCTCAAGAATAAGTAGTATGCCAAATCTGTTGCTTGTCATCAATTTGTGAAGGATACACATAACGTAATTCTTATTATTGTTTCATCCAAGTGATCTAGTTTCTTCTTTCCATCGTTGTTCATCATGTCACATTTCTCGGTTCGAGATGCTTCATCTTTTCTTTTCTGGAGTTTCAAGTTTTCCGCATTATCTCGTCGCGAAGCTCCTTCTAAATCATTGCAAGGCTTCACCTTGTGTTTTCAACATCTCTTTCTTTCTATCTTCCTTTTATTACCGGAGTTCTCCATGGAGGCTCTACATGGTGGTTCATCAAGGATTCCTTTCATTCTTCAATTGTTCTTCAAGATTTCTCTCGAAGTTATGACCTGCCAAGCTATACTCTAAAATTAAACATGGTGCTCAACACATGTTTTTATTTTGAGGCGTTCAAGTATTCTTCTTCTTGCATTTCGAAGTGCAATTCTTTCTACCTTATCTTTTGAGGTGCTTTTATGTCACTCTTGACAATTACCTTCACGTTTCATGATTCATATGTTGTCAAGAATGAGGTACTTTAAATCCATCAATCTCTTTGTTGGAGTTATCTTGGTATAGATTTCACCTAAAGCCTTCCCTAAGGAATGTTGCTAATTGTGGTGCCTATCAATAATCCAAGTTTCCTCCTATTCTCTCATTAAATGGAGTTTTCATCTCCTTGCTGATCTCAATCCAATTAACTATTTCCATCAGTGGCCGGTTGTCACCTCATCATTTTGAGATGTTTGCCATAAGCCCACAACAAGCTTGTGCTTTTCGTTGTTGATTTTGCAACAACTTCGTTCAATTCTTCTTTGCAAGGATGCTTTCCAAGCTCATTTGTGGCAGAAGTTGGTATTTTCTTCTCCATTCTTTTATTTCAATGATCTATCTTCTATTCTTTCTTCCGGAGACATTGTGATGTTGCTCTTTTCACTCATCATCTCGAATTGTGAGGATCGTGTTCTTTTCGTGCTTATCCATTTAACCGGAGTGTTGTGTATTTTCTTCAAGTTCTTTTCATCTTATCAAGTTTTCCTTCTTCTATTAGTCGGAGTGCTGCCCAAATTATATCAATCTTATTCCTTCTCTATCTAGTTGTAACCGGAGGGGTTTCAATATCTATCTTATCACTAAACCTCTTGGTACTCGTCGTATCCCTTGTCCCTCTTTTCTAACGGAGTGTTTTCAACTTCGATCATCTCCATTGTGTTCTTTTCTCAAAATTGTTTAACCTCTCAAGGTTCTTTGGTTTCACTCATTTGTCGAAGAAGCAACTTAGTTTTACGTCTTCTATTCCTCTTCCGTTTCTCTCTGGTGCCATCCTAGATCTCGGGACGAGATCCTCTTGTAGTGGTGGAGTGTTGTAACACCCCGGATGTAACTTTCCATATTCGTAACTCCAACTCTTGCCTTTTCCGGAGATGCATTATGATATTTCCTTCTTGGTTGGGTTTTGTCTTTTGTTTGGCATTTTGTTCATGTCTTGCATTTCATCTCATAGCATCATGCGCATTGCATCCGCATGTTTTTCATAAAACTCGTTACCGTTCGTAGTTGCCGCTTATTCCTCGTCTCTGTTG
This sequence comes from Triticum timopheevii, assembly GCA_963921465.1. Classification (NCBI taxonomy): domain Eukaryota; kingdom Viridiplantae; phylum Streptophyta; class Magnoliopsida; order Poales; family Poaceae; genus Triticum; species Triticum timopheevii. The sequence goes on from OY997264.1 coordinate 357,831,223, forward strand.
ACCTTTCTCAAGACCGACCATTCGTTTGTTGTCCGGCCATTTGAACCTCTCTGCACAGTGCACATACCTCCCCTCGCACGCGTCCGAAAACTTCCCCGATCCCGAACCGCACGGTCACGACCGATGGGTCCGGATCTTCACCAAACATCCCTAAATCATCATCGATTTCTCGTTGGACTCCCCTAAGCTACTTATTCTCGATTGTCCGATTTAAAAATCGGAGGGATCAAATACCCCCTAAACCTAGCCTACTTACTATATAAATAGAGCAACCCTAGTTTCTAGGACGGCTGTCCCATCCTTCCGTTCCCTCCTTCGCCGCCACTCCACCCGGTCTCTTCTTCCTCGGGATCCCTGATCTAATCCATCCAGTCCACCCGACTGACCCGACCACCTCCTTGTTTTGCAGCCCCGATCCAGCCTCCCATAACAGCCGCTCTCGATCCAGTCTCGTGGAGCGCTCCTGAGGTCCGAGCTCCTCTAACCACGCGACCCCACTGCCCCGGCGAACCTCGTCGCCGGCAACCACCACCAGCAGATAAGCCCTACGCCGCCCCTTCTTTTCCTGGTTCTCTCTTCTCCCTCTCACATCTCTGTCTTGTTTCCTTTTCCCGTTAGAGAACCATCAGCCTAAGCCGTCCCTGTCACCCGAGCTCCTCCCTGTACAGCGCGCGCCCGCACGACCTCGTCGCTGCCGTCGTCTTCATGGTGCAGCCCAAACGCTGTTCCATGTTGCGCTGCCTCCTTCTGTCGAGAGTAGACAGAGGAAGCCGCCTCTGCCGCGCCGTCCGCGCCTTCCTCGCCTACGTGGATCGCGACCACGCCAACCCAACATCGCCAAGGCCCAGCGCGTCTCCAGCCCCCCACTTCGCGCCCTGCCTCCCCTATCCACCGAACGGGCCATGGCCCATGGTGAGCCTCCAGCACCCATGCTGCTATCGGGCCAGTCAGATTCGGCCCACAGTGTTTTTTTCCTGCTGCTGTGATTTTCGCATTTATCCAGAGTTTACAGATTTACAGAAAAACCCTCAACTTCATGCATATAATAACTCCACAACCGTGCATCACATGTAAATAATTTATATATGTAAAATCCTTAGAATTTTGTGTGGATTAATAAAATGCCACTTTCATCCATGTTTAAAATGTTTAAAATGCTGTTTGTTTAAATTTGCTCAAATGCCATGCTAAAATGATTTATTTCCTAACTAAATAATCGTAGCTCGGTTTAAAATAAACTTTATATGTAAATGGGGTGGAAAATTGCCTAGTTTAACATGGTGCACTTTATTTCAGGCAAGATGACCGCTACCCTGGATCTCACTACTATCATTGCTATGCTAGTTGCTTCGTTCTATCGTTTTGCTGCGCTACCTATCACTTGTTCTTCAAGCTTCCCAATTTGCCATGTCATCCTCTAACCTTTTCACCCTTCCAAGCAAACCGTTGCTTGGCTATGTTACCGCTTTGCTCAGCCCCTCTTATAGCGTTGTTAATTGCAGGTGAAGTTGAAGATTGCTCCATGTTGGACAGGATTATGTTGGGATATCATAATATCTCTTATTTAATTAATGCATCTATATAATTGGTAAAGGGTGGAAGACTCGGCCTTATGCCTGGTGTTTTGTTCCACTCTTGCCGCCCTAGTTTCCGTCATATCGGTATTATGTTCCCGGATTTGGCGTCCCTAACGCGGTTGGGTGATTTACAGGACCCCCTTGACAGTTCGCTTTGAATAAAGCTCCTCCAGCAAGGCCCAACCTTGGTTTTACCATTTTCCTCACCTTGCCCTTTTTCCCTTGGGTTTCCGGAGCCCAAGGGTCTGTAACGCCCTCGATTCAATCATACACTAATCATACACGCAATGTGTACGATCAAGATCAAGGACTCACGGGAAGATATCACAACACAACTCTAGACACAAATTAAAATAATACAAGCTTTATATTACAAGCCAGGGGCCTCGAGGGCTCGAATACATAAACTCGAAAACACAAGAGTCAGCGGAAGCAACAATATCTGAGTACAGACATAGGTTAGACAAGTTTGCCTTAAGAAGGCTAGCACAAAAGCATCTACGATCGAAAAGGCAAGGCCTCCTGCTTGGGAGCCTCCTAACTACTCCTGGTCGTCAGTGGTCTCCACGTAGTAGTAGGCACCGGCGGTGGCATCTGGCTCCTGGGCTCCGACCTCTGGTTGCATCAACCGGAAATAAAAAGAAAGGGGGAAAAGGGGGGAGCAAAGCAACCGTGAGTACTCATCCAAAGTACTCGCAAGCAAGGATCTACACTACATATGCAACATTATCAAAGGAAGGTTGTATATGTGGACTGGGCTACAGAAATGCCAGAATAGAGAGAAGGCCTAGTCCTATCGAAGACTAGCATCTTCTGGAAACCACCATCTTGCAGCAAACAGGAGGGAGTAGAGTAGCATAAAGTAAAGTAGTAGTAGTGTTCTCAACCTCGGCCAGAGATCCTTTCTCGACTCCCTACGAGAAAGCAATCCCAGAGCCATACTATCCAGTTATCATCACAAAACATTTCTCATCACAAGTATCCAGTTCTAGTTGTATCGACCAGGATACAACTCCAAGTGTCCGTTACCGTAGGACAGGCTATGCATAGATTAGTTCTTTCCTGCAGGGGTGCACCAACTTACCCACCACGCTTGATTAACTCCGGCCGGACACACTTTCCTGGGTCATGCCCGGCCTCGGCCAAACAATACGTCGCAACCCGACCTAGGCTTAATAGAGAGGTCAGCACGCCGGACTAAACCTATGCCCCCAGGGGTCATGGGCCATCTCCCCGGGAACTCCTGCACGTTGCGTACGCGGCCGGTGAGCAGACCTAGCTACCTCCTTAAAAAAAGGTAGGTGCTTACCAGTCCAACCCGGCGCGCGCCGCTCAGTCGCTAACGTCTATTAAGCTTCGGCTGATGTATACGACGCAGAACGCCCATACTATGCCCACGTGATGGTTAGTGCTATCAGGCCAGAGGCCCCTCGGATCAAATATCCAAATCGTAGTGGATTAGGAACGCGCAGTAACAAGCAGAGACTCATGAAAGATGTGACCCCGTTGCCCCGTCTTGCGGACTTGCGGCAAGGACTAAGAATGCCCGACCATGCCTCGTAATTATCTCGCGGGCACCCTCCAGGTCAACCCATCTCCACATCACTCGCGGGTACCCCTCAGGGTCGACCCGCCCTTCCAAGTAACAGTTGTAAAGTCCAAGTATCCGTGTGTCCAAACATCAAGGGGAGAACCCGAGGAATCACCCCAGGTGAATTCCACTCGATGTAATCATCAAGGTGAACGTAAGAGGAGCCACCCCCGAGGTTCACACTTGAGGGGTTGCACGACAGAGTCGTATCGGAAGTGGTTAAGGCGGAATCACCCTCGATAACCACAACCGAATAGCTACACTATAGGGTTAACATCAGAAGTGTTGTAGAGGTCTCACCCTCGGCACTCGATAGTAACCCAGCAGTGTCGAGCAACTAAGGGGAAAGTGATGTGCGGTGCCGGGGCCTGGTCTTCGATCCCGTTGATCGGGTCTTCAATGATGAAGTAGGGGCAACAAGGACAAGGTGGGGGGTCACTGATGGATCACTAACCAACCTATACTAACCAGTTTAGAATAAGCAGGTAAAGTAACAATAAGCAGGTACAAAAGCAGGCTATGCATCAGAATATGAGCAAACAGTAACAATAGCAAAATCTAATGCAAGCATGATAGAATGGAATGGGCGATATCGGGATGATCAGAGGGGGGGCTTGCCTAGTTGCTCCGGCAAGGAGGGGGTCGTTGTCGACGTAGTCGATCACCGGGGCATCATCGGCCTCGGGGTCTACCGGAGAGAAGAGGGGGAAGAAACAGTAAATACATAGCAAACAGAGGTATCACTAAGCATGACATGACGATACATAGTGCTAGGCGTGCTCTAACGTGGTACTACACGTTGCAGACGAAGGGGGGAAACATCCGAGGATGAATTCCCGGCGTTAGGAGGATTCCGGACAAAGGAAAAGAGGGGGAAAGTTCCAAGTTCAGCATGCTAGGGGCATGTGATAGATGAACGGACCGCGTATTCGGATTCGTTAGATTTTTCTGAGCAACTTTCATGTAGAAAACATTTTCATCCGAGTTACGATTTAATTACTATGATTTTGCAAAGTTTTAAACATTTTCTGGAATTATTAAAATTAACAGAAAAGGAATTATGATGTCAGCATTGCGTGGGGATGATGTCAGTAGTCAACAGACTTGCTGACCAGGTCCAAACTGGCCTGTGGGTCCAGTGGGACCCACATGTCAGCCTCTGTGACTTTAACAGTTAATATAGACTAACAGAGGGTTAATTAGAGGGTGGCCCCCCCTTGCCAGTGCCTCATTTAGTTAACTAATTAGTTTTTATTTACTAAACATTTTAGTTAATTAACTGGGCGGTGGGGCCCGCATGTCAGGGACACGGGGCTGCCACATCAGCAGTTGACTGGGTCAACCCAGTCAGCTGGGACCCGCGGGGCCCACTGGCAGTGGCTCTGGGGTGGCCCCAGGCCAGCCACGTCGGGGGTGGTCGACGGCTCGACGCCAGCGATGCCAAAAGGCGGCGGACGGCCTCGGGCCTCGTCGGATTTCGCCTACAGGCGACCATTTCGCGCGCGCTAAGGTGCGTTCGAACGAGCGGAGCAGCGCACGTCGAACTGCGGTGGTGGCCCGGCCGGAAAAGGCCGGTGCCGGCAATGGCAAACGGCGGAGGCGGCGCCGGAGTTCGGGCACGAGCGGATCCGGCTATACTCGGCACGGCGGAGCGAGCTAGCTAGCGCTACGGAGCCCTACGCGCGTGCTGAGCACGACTGCGAGCTCGGGCAAGCTCACCGGCGAGCGTGGCCACGACGGCAAGGCGCACAGCAGCGACCAGAGCTCGGGCACGATGGCGAGCTAGCTACGACGCGCTAGGAGAATAACAGGGAGGAGCAGGAGGCGGAGGAGCTCACCGTGCGGCACGCAAGATGGCCCTTGGGGGGTTAGGAGCAGCAGAACGACGCCGGGGATGAAGGGGATCGTCGGCGACTCGAGGAAGACGACGATGCGTTCGGTGATGCAGAGCTCCTCGGCTCCCTCCTGCGGCTCCAAAGGACGCAACAGTCCACGAAGATGCCGACGAGCACGGCCAGGCCGCGTCGAAGGCACGGTGGCCGCGGAGATGACGAAGACGCGGCGGCGATGGCGTTTGGAGGTGGATGGGGAACAAGGGGGAGAGGCGACGAGCAGGCGAAGAGGGCGAGGGGAGTGGGTGGAGGTAGGCGGGGGAGGACCCGAGGAGCCGGAGGGGGGGCTATTATCCACCCGCGGCGTTGCCGGCGAGGTGGTCGGGCGGCGACGAGCCGCTGTAGCGGCGCGCACCGAGGGAACAGGAAGGAGGGGAGAGCGACCGGGGAGGGGGCATGGGCCGGCCTAGCTGGGCCAGCTAGCGCGGGTGGGCCGAAGCCCAAGTGGGGCAGGGGCTTTCTCCCCCCTCTGCTTTTTTCTTTTCTCCTTTTCTTTTCCTTTTTTGCAGCTTTTGCATTTGCTTTTAGCCACTATTGAGTTTGCAAAATTATGCCACTGGCCAAAACAATTTCAAATAATGATTGGGCACTGCCAAAAAAAGATTGTGAGGCTTTAGAAATAGTTTGCCATTTTTATAAATTAAAAAGGCATTTAATTTATTTCTTAGGTCACTGTTTTAAGTAGTTTAGACCACTCAAACACTTTGCAAAAATGTTGGTTCACCACCAATATTACTTGTGGATTATTTGGCACATGATGAACATTTTAGTTTTCATGTTTGACCAATTTTGAATTTCACTCAGAATTTGAATTTGAGTTCAACTGGAATTTGAAAAAGATAAGAACAATGATGAACAAACACTTGTTTAGCAAAAGGATTATATTAACCCCAGGGATTACTGTAGCATCATTACACCGGGGCATTACAGGGTCATCTTTATTTACCCCCCCGGGCCAGTGCTCCTCCGAGTGTTGGTCCAAACTAGAGCCACTTGCAGCGCCACCTCGGGGAAACTTGAGGGATGGTTTTAGTTGTACATAGTGTTCATCCGGTGTGCCCTGAGAACGAGATATGTGCAGATCCTATCGGGATTTGTCGGCGCATCGGGCGGCTTTGCTAGTCTTGTTTTACCATTGTCGAAATGTCTTGTAAACCGGGATTCTGAGACTGATCGGGTCTTCCTGGGAGAAGGTATATCCTTCGTTGATCGCGAGAGCTTATCATGGGCTAAGTTGGGACACCCTTGCAGGGTATAAACTTTCGAGAGCCGTGCCCGCGGTTATGTGGCAGATGGGAATTTATTAATGTCCGGTTGTAGATAACTTGACACCAGATCCGAATTAAAACGCATCAACCGTGAGTGTAGCCGTGATGGTCTCTTTTCGGCGGAGTCCGGGAAGTGAACACGGTTTTGGGTTATGATTGACGTAAGTAGGAGTTCAGGATCACCTCTTGATCATTGCTAGCTTCACGACCGTTCCGTTGCTACTCTTCTCGCTCTCATTTGCGTTTGTTAGCCACCATATATGCTTAGTCTGTAACGCCCCGGTGTCTGCCAGTTATTCACCATTTTTGACATGTCATTTGTTTGTGTGTTGCATTTTATTATGTCATCATGTGCATCTCATTTTGCATACATGTTCGTGTCACGCATCCGAGCATTTTCCCCGTTGTCCATTTTGCAATCCGGCACTCCTATGTCCTCCGGCGTCCCCTTTTGCCTCTTTTCATGTGCGGGTGTTTAACATCCTCAGAATGGACCGTTATTTGCCAAGCGGCCTTGGTACACCACCGGTAGACCGCCTGTCAAGTTTCGTGCCATTTGGAGTTCGTTTGATACTCCAACGGTTAACCGGGTAACCGTGAAAGCCTCTTTTGTGTGCAGCCCAACACCCCTCCAAAGTGGCCCCAAAACCCATCTAAACCCCCTCCATGCTCTCGGTCGTTCGATCACGATCGTGTGGGCGAAAACCGCACCTCATTTGGACTCTCCTAGCTCCTTCTACCTATAAAAAGGCATACCCCGTCCATTTTCGCAGCCAAACCCTAGATCCCACCTCCTCTGCGCCACCGGACATGTCCGCCCGGTGGCCAGACGCGTCCGCGCCCCGCAGCCACGTCGCCCAGCCAATCAGATCCGGCCACGTGGCTCGCCGCCGTCCCTCCGCGCCGCGGCCCTCGGGGCCCATCTGGGGCCCGCGCGAGCCCGCGCGCCGCCGCCGCCTGGCCCGCCCGCCACCGTCCGCCACCCGGTCGCTGGTCCCCGCCGCCGTCGACCTCCGCCTCCGCCGCCCGAAGCCAGCCGGCCCCGCCGCCTCCTCGCCTCCGGCCGCCCGTGCCCGTCGGGACCCTCGTCCGCCCGCGCCCGGCCTCCGCCCATTCGTCCGCCACGCCGCTGGCCGCCGTGTGCCGCCTCGCCGGAGCTGCGGATCCACGCTGCCGCCTCCGAGCGGCGCCGCCGCCCCGCAGCTCCCCGTCGCGCCCCGTCCTCGCCCCGACAAGATCCGGCCTCCTCCGGCCGTCCCAGGCCCTCTCCGCTCCGTCTCCTCAAGCTCCGGCCGCCACCGCATCCTCTCCGGCGAGAACCCCGGCCGTCCTCGTCATCCGCGCGAACCCTAGATCTCGGAGGTTGTCATTTTTTCCTGTCCTTTATTTTTTCCACATTCTGGAGCCCTGTTCATCGCATCATAACTTGCTGCATACTGCTCCGTTTCGTGCATGTAATATGCCAAAATGTTCGTTGTGAGATGCTCTTCATTTCATTCTATTATGCCATGCTTGTTTGAGTTAATCTTGATTCCCAAATCATCGTTACAAGAGTGCTATATGATGTTAATCTGCTGAAACTATTATAACTTGATGATTTGTCTTTTTCGTTGCATTTTGTGTGTGCATCCTATGAGGTTGATGTCTACCTGTGTTTTGAAATATGTCATGCCATCTTTACAGTGGTGCCATCCATGTATTTTTGTGATTTGTGTGGTGAGTGCATCAAGCTTGTTAAGTAGGGTACTTGCTGTTGCTGTTTTGCTAGTCTGATTCTGTTATATTATGATGCTATGTAAACCTGCTGATACAAGTCATTCTATGCATAATCTGGAGATGTTCACTAAGGATGATTTGTTATACATATCATGCTCTATCCATTCATGCCCCTGGTTGCATTTATAGCCTGCTGTAGATTGTTGTAATATTGCTCTCAAATTGCTAAATAATGTTGCTATCAGCCTGTTAACATTAAGTTCAATGTTGCCATGATTTTTGCTAGTGATCCATGCACCCTATGAACTTTCTCTTGCCATGCTTAGCTTCAAAAACATGTCTTATTACTGTTGATTGCCTTTTCATTCCATGTATTGCTCTGTGGTGAGTGGTTCAAGCTCACCAACATGCCTACTTATTGTTGTTCCTGCCATGTATGAATCTGTCATATCTTTTGGCATGTTTACATGGGTGCCATCATATTTTCTGTGCCCTTTTGGCTCATGGTCAGTAAGGGACTTTTGTTATATGCAATTAGTAGATTCATTCCATGCCTTAAGTTTCTATGATATGTTCCTGTAGCCTGATGTTTGCTTGCTCTAAACATTGCAACCTGATGTTATTTCTGCTATGTCTGAAACTGTTATTATTTGCAATCTTGCCATGTCCTTTTGAGCATGTTCCAGTGATTTCTGGAGATAGCTCAGTGTTCATGTTTTGTCATGCTTTATCTTTACTTCATGACCATGCCTTTTGTTATTACATTGGGGTGCTGTAGCTTATTGTTTTGATGCTTGCTAGATGCCTAGTTGCTGTTTTGGACAGCCTGTCCTTTAAACTTGAATAGAGTGTATGTGTTGAACCGTTGCTCCGTTTTGAGTGTGCTCTATATGAAACTTGCTTGATTTTGCATGTAGTTTCATATTATCATGTTGCATCCTTGTTTTGAGGTGTTTGCTTGATGTTTGTTTGCATTTTTCATCAATGCCATGCTTATCTTGTTTTGCTCATATCTTCTAGGCCGTAGCTCCGAATTAAATGAACTTTATATGTAACTTGACTAGAATCTCGTGTAGATCATCTTGGTGCATCTTAACTTGCTGTTTAACAACTTGAACATAAGGTTTATTCAGATCTGGACCAATTTAGAAATTTGCATATGAGGACTTACCGGAATTGTTACATGTTGTTCCCGGCCTCATTTAAACTTGCTTCGATGTGTTGCTCTTGTTTGCATTGTCTCTTACCATGAGTAGCTTCATGTAGCTTGTCATGCATCATGCTTGGTTGTGCATCATGTCATTTATATGTGTGGTGTGTTTACCTTGTTGTGTGCTTCTTCTCGATAATTCCCGTTACGTTGCGATCGTGAGGATTCGTACGTCTACGCTTGGTTCGTCTTCGTGGCTTCATCTTCTTCATGGACTCGTTCTTCTTCCTAGCGGGATTTCAGGCAAGATGACCACTACCCTGGATCTCACTACTATCATTGCTATGCTAGTTGCTTCGTTCTATCGCTATGCTGCGCTTCCTATCACTTGTTCTTCAAGCCTCCCAAATTGCCATGAACCTCTAACCTTTGACACCCTTCCTAGCAAACCGTTGTTTGGCTATGTTACTGCATTGCTCAGCCCCTCTTATAGCATTGTTAGTTGCAGGTGAAGTTGAAGATTGCTCCATGGTGGACAGGATTTTGTTGGGATATCACAATATCTCTTATTTAATTAATGCATCTATATATTTGGTAAAGGGTGGAAGGCTCAGCCTTATGCCTGGTGTTTTGTTCCACTCTTGCCGCCCTAGTTTCCGTCATACCGGTGTTATGTTCCCGGATTTTGCGTTCCTTATGCGGTCGGGTGATTTATGGGACCCCCTTGACAGTTCGCTTTGAATAAAACTCCTCCAGCAAGGCCCAACCTTGGTTTTACCATTTGCCTCACCACCTACATTTCCATTGGGAGTAATTAACCCGAGGGTCATCTTTATTATAGCCCGGCCGGGCCAATGCTTGTCTAAGTGTTGGTCCAAACTAGAGCCACTTGCAGCGCCACCTCGGGGAAACTCGAGGTCTGGTTTTAGTTCTACGTAGTGTTGATCTGGTGTTGCCCTGAGAACGAGATATGTGCAGCTCCTATCGGGATTGTCAGCGCATCGGGCGGTCTTGCTGGTCTTGTTTTACCATTGTCAAAATGTCTTGTAAACCGGGATTCCGAGACTGATCGGGTCTTCCTGGGAGAAGGTATATCCTTCGTTGACCGCGAGAGCTTATCATGGGCTAAGTTGGGACACCCCTGCAGGGTATTATCTTTCGAAAGCCGTGCCCGCGGTTATGTGGCAGATGGGAATTTGTTAATGTCCGGTTGTAGATAACTTGACACTAGATCCGAATTAAAACGCATCAACCGTGTGTGTAGCCGTGATGGTCTCTTCTCGGCGGAGTCCGGGAAGTGAACACAGTTTTGGGTTATGTTTGACGTAAGTAGGTGTTCAGGATCACCTCTTGATCATTACTAGCTTCACGACCGTTCCATTTGTTCTCTTCTCGCTCTTATTTGCGTATGTTAGCCACCATATATGCTTAGTCGCTGCTGCAACCTCACCATTTTACCCCTTCCTTTCCCATTAAGCTTTCTAGTCTTGATACCCATAGTAATGGGATTGCTGAGTCCTCGTGGCTCACAGATTACTACAAGAACAGTTGCAGGTACACGTTATACGATGATCATGACGCGAGAGCGATGTTCCTTGTTTTGGAGTTCTTCTTCTCCTTCTTCTTTGATCAGGGGATAGGTTCCAGGTCGGCAGCCTGGGCTAGCAGGGTGGATGTCATTTGAGTTTCTGTTTGTGTTCCATCCGTAGTCGGATGTTGATCTCTTGTAAGATGATGTTGTATTCGTGTGGCATTGTATGCCTTATGTATGTATCCCCATCTATTAAGTAATGTTGATGTAATGATATCCACCTTGCAAAAGCGTCTTCAAGATGCGCTTCTATCCTTGGTGGGACCTTCGAGTTCCTTTAGGATAGGGCCGCATCTTGGGCGTGACAAGTTGGTATCAGAGCCTCGACCGACCCTAGGAGCCCCCTTGATTGATCGTGTAGTTTGGCCGTTGTTGAGTCTAGAAGAAAACTGTTTTTCTGAGTCTAGTTATATCGAAGAGTAGTACTTCTTTTTTTACTCCTCAGCCCTTTCGCCGCTCTGGTGAGGAATCTTGATGTAGGTGTTTTGGACTACTTCTCTTCCCATTCAAAATTTTCTTTAGGTTCACGCAGTTGGTTTTTCGATCGTGGGTTCTCATCTCTTTTCATCCGGTGCATTTCTCGTCAAGGTGATTTGACCCTCTCCATTGTTGCAAGTTCAATCCTCAGTTGTTTTCTTTTCCCACCCGCCCACCCCTTTTTTTTCTTCTCGGAGCCGGAGTTCGTAATCGAGTATCCATCCTACTCGTGCGAAATCTTTGCTTTATTTCCTCAATGATTTCAACTGGTGTTTTCTCTTCAAGATATTCGTAGCTTCCCCTTCCAAGTTGCCTTTGTTTTCCCGCCCTCCCACCCTCTTCTTCCCGGAGCCTGAGTCTCTATTTGAGCATCAATTTCATTCGTGTTGAGCCTCTTCAGTCTTTCCTCAATCATTTCAACTGGTGAATTCTTGTCTCGGTGGACATTCTTCATCTCTTTTTCTTCTCCGGTGGATTCAATTCTAATTTTCGGTAGTGATTATGTTCTTTTCCTCGGATCAAGTGTTCTCCTTGCTCGTTTTCCTCTCGCCATTCAATCATTCCGGAGTTTGGAAGACATCTCAGGAGATTCGCCTGTGTTCGAATTAATTCGAGGTTATCACCTCATTCAAATATTTCAATTGTTTTGGTGCATCATCTATCTGTTCAACAATCCTTACCAACGGTGTTTTCTTCTAGTGGGCCTTAACCCACAGGTCTTTTCCCAGGATCTTACGTGACTCTTCTAATTCCCCCGGAGTTATTCTCAATTCTTTTCAAAGTGTGACGTAAGAATGGATTTCATCAGTCAGATGCCTTTCCAAGATCGATTTCAAATCATTTCATCGTCGGGTCAACCTCTTTGCTTTTCATTCTCCCGGAGTATTTCAGTAATTTTGGTGGTGTTTCTCGTCGTCATTTGAAGACAGAAGAAGAGTATTTTCTCTAAATCTTGCCCATTCTCCCGGAGATTCGTGGTTCTAGCTTCATGTTGTCCTCTCGAATTATTCCATTTGCCAGATATTGTTTTCATCAATCCGGAGTATGTCAGGAGTTGTTTTTCCATTTCTTTTCACCGGAGGCCATCATTCCGGTTATCATTCTCTATTTATCCCAGTGCTTCATTCAAGTGTTCTTTAATCAGCTCAGGATCTCTTCGTTCTTTTGCATCTAAGTCCCCTCTAGCTTATTTGTTCTTCTAATTCTTCCTAGTGATTCATTCTCTTTCATCAGTCATTTTCGAATTCTTACGGTGGTTCGTTCAAGATTCTTTTCCTTGTTTATCATATTAATCCATTCGTTCTTTTAAAACCTACCGGTGGTTCATGAAGACCATCTCAAGTTTGCGATATGTCACTTCTCAATCCTTTTCAATAAGAATAAGTAGTATGCAAAATCCATTGCTTGTCATCAATTTAATTTGATGAAGGATAAGCATACAATAAATCTTATTCTTATTTCCATGAGGTGATTCAATTCTTTTCTTCCAGAGATTGTTCATGATGAAGTAATTCTCGGTTCTAGTGTTTCATCTTTTCTTTTCCGGAGTTCAAATTTCCTCGGCCATTTCGTCGGAACCTCCATCTAAATCACCGCAAGGCTCATCTTATTCTTTCATCCTTCATTATATCTCATCATCCTTTTGCCACCGGAGTTCTTCATGGTGGTTCTTCATGATTTTATTCATTCTTCAAGAGTTCATCAAGACTTGTTGGAGAAATTCAAGTATCTTTTCTTCTCACGTATCAAAGTGCAATCAATTCTCCGTATTATTTTGAAGTGGAGTTTTGCATTTCTTCGTTCTTCTCAGCTATCCAATCATTTCCGCTTGTGGTCGGAGATCACCTCATAATTTTGATATGTTGTCCATAAGTCCACAACAAGCAATTATTTTCGTTGTTGATTTTCTCAACAACTCCGTTTAAACCTTCCTTCTATAGGTGCTTTCAATTTCATTCGTGGCACAAGTTGTCATTTTCTTCTCCGTTCTTTTCATTCAACTATTTCAATTCTTTCCGGAGGTTTTGTGTCATGTCTTCATCAGGTAACATTGCATCCTCTCAAGCTCGTGTTCTATTCCTTCCATCTTCAGCCGGAGTGCTGCCTAAATCCTTCCAGTCTTATTCGTTTCTTATCTCGTTCTAACCGGAGTGCTTCATAGTCTATTTGATTCCCGAGCTTTCGATTCTCGTCATTCTCGTCGTTCCTCTCTTCTTCTCGAGTGCTCCCGATTCTTTGCTTCTTCTCTTGAGTTCTTGTTTCACCTCATCCCTTTTCCCTTCCGTCTCGGTCCTAAGATCTCGGGACGAGATCTCTTGTTAGTGGAGGAGTGTTGTAACGCCCCGGATTCGATGCGCCAGGTGTCTGCCAGTTATTCGCCGTTGTTGCCATGTCATTTGTTTGCGTGTTGCATTTTATCATGTCATCATGTGCATATCATTTTGGATACATGTTCATCTCACGCATCCGAGCATTTTCCCCGTTGTCCGTTTTGCAATCCGGCACTCCTATGTCCTCCGGCGTCCCCTTTTGCCTCTTTTCATGTGCGGGTGTTAAACGTCCTCGGAATGGACCGTGATTTACCAAGCGGCCTTGGTACACCACCGGTAGACCGCCTATCAAGTTCGTGCCATTTGGAGTTCGTTTGATACTCCAACGGTTAACTGGGTAACCGTGAAAGCCTCTTTTGTGTGCAGCCCAACACCCCTCCAAAGTGGCCCAAAAACCCATCCAAACCCCCTCCATGCTCTCGGTCGTTCGATCACGATCGTGTGGGCGAAAACCGCACCTCATTTGGACTCTCCTAGCTCCTTCTACCTATAAAAAGGCATCCCCCGTCCATTTTCGCAGTCAAACCCTAGATCCCACCTCCTCTATGCCACCGGACATGTCCGCCCGGTGGCCGGACGCGTCCGCCGCCCCGCAGCCACGTCGCCCAGCCAATCAGATCCGGCCACGTGGCCCGCCGCCGTCCCTCCGCGCCGCGGCCCGCGGGGCCCATCCGGGGCCCGCATGAGCCCGCGCGCCGCCGCCGCGTGGCCCGCCCGCCGCCGTCCGCCGCCCGGTCGCCGGTCCCCGCCGCCGCCGACCTCCGCCTCCGCCGCCCGAAGCCAGCCGGCCCCGCCGCCTCCTCGCCTCCGGCCGCCCGCGCCCGTCAGGACCATCGTCCGCCCGCGCCCGGCCTCCGCCCGTTCGTCCGCCACGCCGCTGGCCGCCGTGTGCCACCTCACCGGAGCTGCGGATCCGCGCCGCCGCCCCGCAGCTCCCCGCCGCGCCCCGTCCTCGCCCCGACAAGATCCGGCCTCCTCCGGCCATCCCCGGCCCTCTCCGCTCCGTCTCCTCAAGCTCCGGCCGCCACCGCATCCTCTCCGGCGAGAACCCCGGCCGTCCTCGTCATTCGCGCGAACCCTAGATCTCGGAGGTTGTCATTTTTTCCATAGTCCTTTATTTTTTCCACATTCTGGAGCCCTGTTCATCGCATCATAACTTGCTGCATACTGCTCCGTTTCGTGCGTGTAATGTGCCAAAATGTTTGTTGTGAGATGCTCTTCACTTCATTCCATTATGCCATGCTTGTTTGAGTCCATCTTGATGCCCAAATCATCGTTGCAAGAGTGCTATATGATGTTAATCTGCTCAAACTGTTATAACTTGATGATTTGTCTTTTTCGTTGCATTTTGTGTGTGCATCCTATGAGGTTGATGTCTACATGTGTTTTGAACTATGTCATGCCATCTTGACAGTGGTGCCATCCATGTATTTTTGTGAGTTGTGTGGTGAGTGCATCAAGCTTGTTAAGTATGGTACTTGCTGTTGCTGTTTTGCTAGTCTGATTCTGTTATATTATGATGCTATGTAAACCTGCTGATACAAGTCATTCTATGCATAATCTGGAGATGTTCACTAAGGATGATTTGTTATACATGTCATGCTCTATCCATTCATGCCCCTGCTGTAGATTTTTGTAATATTGCTCTCAAATTGCTAAATAATATTGCTATCAGCCTGTTAACATTAAGTTCAATGTTGCCATGATTGTTGCTAGTGATCCATGCACCCTATGAACTTTCTCTTGCCATGCTTAGCTTCAAAAACATGTCTTATTACTGTTGGTTGCCTTTTCATTCCATGTATTGCTCTGTGGTGAGTGGTTACTCACCAACATGCCTACTTATTGTTGTTCCTGTCATGTATGAATCTGTCATATCTTTTGGCATGTTTACATGTGTGCCATCATATTTTCTGTGCCCTTTTGGCTCATAGTCAGTAAGGGACTTTTGTTATATGCAATTAGTAGATTCATGCCATGCCTTAAGTTTCTATGATGTGTTCCTGTAGCATGATGTTTGCTTGCTCTAAACATTGCAACCTGATGTTATTTCTGCTATGTCTGAAACTGTTATTATTTGCAATCTTGCCATGTCCTTTTGAGCATGTTCTAGTGATTTCTGGAGATAGCTCAGTGTTCATGTTTTATCATGCTTTATCTTTACTTCATGCCCATGCCTTTTGTTATTACGTTGGGGTGCTGTAGCTTATTGTTTTGATGCTTGCTAGATGCCTAGTTGCTGTTTTGGACAGCTTGTCCTTTAAAGTTGAATAGAGTGTATGTGTTGAACCGTTGCTCCGTTTTGAGTGTGCTCTATATGAAACTTGCTTGATTTTACATGT
Organism: Triticum timopheevii; assembly: GCA_963921465.1. Taxonomy (NCBI): domain Eukaryota; kingdom Viridiplantae; phylum Streptophyta; class Magnoliopsida; order Poales; family Poaceae; genus Triticum; species Triticum timopheevii. The sequence continues at coordinate 357,847,157 of OY997264.1, forward strand.
AGTTTCATATTATCATGTTGCATCCTTGTTTTGAGGTGTTTTCTTGATGTTTGTTTGCATTTTTCATCAATGCCATGTTTATCTTGTTTTGCTCATATCTTCTAGGCCGTTGCTCCGAATTAAATGAACTTTATATGTAACTTGACTAGAATCTCGTGTAGATCATCTTGGTGCATCTTAACTTGCTGTTTAACAACTTGAACATAAGGTTTATTCAGATCTGGACCAATTTCGAAATTTGCATATGAGGACTTACCGGAATTGTTACATGTTGTTCCCGGCCTCATTTAAACGTGCTTTGATGTGTTGCTCTTGTTTGCATCGTCTCTTGCCATGAGTAGCTTCATGTAGCTTGTCATGCATTATGCTTGGTTGTGCATCATGTCATTTATATGTGTGGTGTGTTTACCTTGTTGTGTGCTTCTTCTCGATAGTTCCCGTTACGTTGCGATCGTGAGGATTCGTTCGTCTAAGCTTGGTTCGTCTTCGTGGCTTCATCTTCTTAATGGACTCGTTCTTCTTCCTAGCGGGATTTCAGGCAAGATGACCGCTACCCTGGATCTCACTACTATCATTGCTATGCTAGTTGCTTTGTTCTATCGCTATGCTGCGCTTCCTATCACTTGTTCTTCAAGCCTCCCCAAATTGCCATGAACCTCTAACCTTTGACACCCTTCCTAGCAAACCGTTGTTTGGCTATGTTACCGCATTGCTCAGCCCCTCTTATAGCGTTGCTAGTTGCAGGTGAAGTTGAAGATTGCTCCATGGTGGACAGGATTTTGTTGGGATATCACAATATCACTTATTCAATTAATGCATCTATATATTTGGTAAAGGGTGGAAGGCTCGGCCTTATGCCTGGTGTTTTGTTCCACTCTTGCCGCCCTAGTTTCGGTCATACCGGTGTTATGTTCCCGGATTTTGCGTTCCTTACGCGGTCGGGTGATTTATGGGACCCCCTTGACAGTTCGCTTTGAATAAAACTCCTCCAGCAAGGCCCAACCTTGGTTTTACCATTTGCCTCACCACCAACTACATTTCCCTTGGGAGTAATTAACCCGAGGGTCATCTTTATTATAGCCCCCCCGGGCCAATGCTTGTCTAAGTGTTGGTCCGAACCAGAGCCACTTGCAGCGCCACCTCGGGGAAACTCGAGGTCTGGTTTTAGTTGTACGTAGTGTTCATCCGGTGTTGCCTTGAGACGAGATATGTGCAGCTCCTATCGGGATTGTCGGCGCATCGGGCGGTCTTGCTGGTCTTGTTTTACCATTGTCGAAATTTCTTGTAAACCGGTATTCTGAGACTGATCGGGTCTTCCTAGGAGAATGTATATCCTTCGTTGATTGCGAGAGCTTATCATGGGCCAAGTTGGGACACCCCTGCAGGGTATTATCTTTCGAAAGCCATGCTCGCGGTTATGTGGCAGATGGGAAATTGTTAATGTCCGGTTGTAGATAACTTGACACCAGATCCGAATTAAAACGCATCAACCGCGTGTGTAGCCGTGATGGTCTCTTCTCGGAGGAGTCCGGGAAGTGAAGACGGTTTTGGGTTATGTTTGACGTAAGTAGGTATTCAGGATCACCTCTTGATCATTACTAGCTTCACGACCGTTCCATTTGTTCTCTTCTCGCTCTTATTTGCGTATGTTAGCCACCATATATGCTTAGTCGCTGCTGCAACCTCACCACTTTACCCCTTCCTTTCCCATTAAGCTTTGCTAGTCTTGATACCCATGGTAATGGGATTGCTGAGTCCTCGTGGCTCACAGATTACTACAACAACAGTTGCAGGTACACGTTATACGATGATCATGACGCGAGAGCGATGTTCCTTGTTTTGGCGTTCTTCTTCTCCTTCTTCGATCAGGGGATAGGTTCCAGGTCGGCAGCCTGGGCTAGCAGGGTGGATGTCATTTGAGTTTCTGTTTGTGTTCCATCCGTAGTCGGATGTTGATCTCTTGTAAGATGATGTTGTATTCGTGTGGCATTGTATGCCTTATGTATGTATCCCCATCTATTATGTAATGTTGATGTAATGATATCCACCTTGCAAAAAGCATCTTCAAGATGCGCTTCTATCCTTGGTGGGACCTTCGAGTTCCTTTAGGATAGGGCCGCATCTTGGGCGTGACATAGTCGCTGCTGCAACCTCACCACTTTACCCCTTCCATTCCCATTAAGCTTTGCTAGTCTTGATACCCATGGTAATGGGATTGCTGAGTCCTCGTGGCTCACAGATTACTACAACAATAGTTGCAGGTACAGGTTATGCGATGATCATGACGCGAGAGCGATGTTTACTTGTTTTGGAGTTCTTCTTCTGCTTCTTCTTCGATCAGGGGATAGGTTCCAGGTCGGCAGCCTGGGCTAGCAGGGTGGATGTCGTTTGAGTTTCTGTTTGTGTTGCATTCGTAGTCGGATGGTGCTCTTATGTATGATGATGTTGTATTCGTGTGGCATTGTATGCCTCTTGTATATATCCCCATCTATTATGTAATGTTGATGTAATGATATCCACCTTGCAAAAGCGTATCAATATGCGGTTCTATCCTTGGTGGGACCTTCGAGTCTCTTTAGGATAGTATCACATATTGGGCGTGACATGTGCGGACCCTACGAGTTTGAGAACTATGTAGACATGACCGAGACACCTCTCTGTCAATAACCAATAGCGGAACCTGGGTGCCCATATTGGCTCCTACATATTCTACGAAGATCTTTATCGGTCGAACCACATAACAACATACGTTGTTCCCTTTGTCATCGGTATGTTACTTGCCCGAGATTCGATCGTCGGTATCATCATACCTAGTTCAATCCCTTTACCAGCAAGTCTCTTTATCGTTCTGTAATACTGCATACCGCAACTAACTCATTAGTCACAATGCTTGCAAGGCTTATAGTGATGAGTATTACCGAGATGGCCCAAAGATACCTCTCCAACAATCGGAGTGACAAATCGTAATCTCGATCTATGCCAACTCAACAACTACCATCGGAGACACCTGTAGAGCACCTTTATAATCACCCAATTACGTTGTGACATTTGGTAGCACACAAAGTGTTCCTCTGGTAATCGGGAGTTGCATAATCTCATAGTCATAGGAAAATGTATAAGTCATGAAGAAAGCAATTGCAACATACTAAACTATCAAGTGCTAAGCTAACGGAATGGGTCAAGTCAGTCACATCATTCTCTAATGATGATCCCGTTAATCAAATGATAACTTATGTCTATGGCTAGGAAACTTAACCATCTTTGATTCAACGAGCTAGTCAAGTAGAGGCATACTAGTGACACTTTGTTTGTCTATGTATTCACACATGTACTAAGTTTCCGGTTAGTACAATTCTAGCATGAATAATAAACATTTCGGGAAACATCCGGAACCCCTTACGGTGAATTCTGGAGACCAAACACTATTATCCCATATATCAATCTTTATCTCCGGACCATTCCGGAGTTCCCCGTCATGTTTGTGATCATATCCGGGACTACGAACAATATTCGGTCACCGACATACATAACTCATATAATACTATATCATCAACGAACGTTAAGCGTGCGAACCCTATGGGTTCGAGAACTATGTAGACATGACCGAGACACCTCTCTGGTCAATAACCAATCGCGGAACTTGGATGCCCATATTGGCTCCTACATATTCTATGAAGATCTTTATCGGTCGAATCGCATAACAACATACATTGTTCCCTTTGTCATCGGTATGTTACTTGCCCGAGATTCGATCGTCGGTATCATCATACCTAGTTCAATCCCTTTACTGGCAAGTCTCTTTACTCGTTCCGTAATACTTTATCCCGCAACTAACTCATTAGTCACAATGCTTGCAAGGCTTATGGTGATGACTATTACCGAGAGGGCCCAGAGATACCTCTCTGAAAATCGGAGTGACAAATTGAAGGAAATATGCCCTAGAGGCAATAATAAAGTTATTATTTATTTCCTCATATCATGATAAATGTTTATTATTCATGCTAGAATTGTATTAACCGGAAACATGATACATGTGTGAATACATAGACAAACATATAGTCACTAGTATGCCTCTACTTGACTTGCTCATTAATCAAAGATGGTTATGTTTCCTAACCATAGACATGTGTTGTCATTTGATTAATGGGATCACATCATTAGGAGAATGATGTGATTGACATGACCCATTCCGTTAGCCTAGCACTTGATCGTTTAGTATACTGCTATTGCTTTCTTCATGACTTATACAAAGTTCCTACAACTATGAGATTATGCAACTCCCGTTTACCGGAGGAACACTTTGTGTGCTACCAAACGTCACAACATAACTAGGTGATTAAAAAGGTGCTCTACAGGTGTCTCCGAAGGTACATGTTGAGTTGGCATAATTCGAGATTAGGTTTTGTCACTCCGATTGTCGGAGAGGTATCTCTGGGCCCTCTCGGTAATACCCATCACCTAAGCCTTGCAAGCATTGTAACTAATGAGTTAGTTATAAGATGATGTATTACAGAACGAGTAAAGAGACTTGCCGGTAACGAGATTGAACTAGGTATTGGATGCCGACGATCAAATCTCAGGCAAGTGACATACCGATGACAAAGGGAACAACGTATGTTGTTATGCGGTTTGACCGATAAAGATCTTCGTAGAATATGTAGGAACCAATATGGGCATCCAGGTCCCGCTATTGGTTATTGACCGAGAATGGTTCTAGGTCATGTCTACATAGTTCTCGAACCCGTAGGGTCCACACGCTTAACGTTACGATGACAGTTTTATTATGAGTTTACAAGTTTTGATGTACCGAAGTTTGTTCGGAGTCCCAGATATGATCACGGACATGACGAGGAGTCTCGAAATGGTCGAGACATAAAGATTGATATATTGGACGACTATATTCGGACACCGGAAGTGTTCCGGGTGATTTCGGAGAAAACCGGAGTGCCGGAGGGGTTACCGGAACCCCCCGGGGAAGTATTGGGCCTTAGTGGGCCTGAGGGGAGAGAGAGGGCAGCAGCCCAGGAGGTGGCGTGCCCCCTCCCAATGGGAGTCCGAATTGGACTAGGGGAGGGGGGCGCGGCCCCTCTTTCCCTCTCCCTCTCCCCCTCTTTCCTTCCCCCTTCTTCCTTCCTAGTTGGACTAGGAAAGGGGAGTCCTACTCCCACTAGGAGGAGGACTCCCCCCTCCTTGGCGCGCCCCAAGGGCCGGCCGGCCTCCCCCCTTGCTCCTTTATATATGGGGGCGGGGGGGGGGGCACCCTAGAGACACACAAGTTGATCTACGGATCGTTCCTTAGCCGTGTGCGGTGCCCCCCTCCACCATATTCCACCTCGGTCATATCGTCGCGGAGTTTAGGCGAAGCCCTGCGCCGGTAGAACATCATCATTGTCACCACGCCGTCGTGCTGACGGAACTCATCTCCGGAGCTTCGCTGGATCGGAGGCCGGAGATCGTCATCGAGCTGAACGTGTGCTGAACTCGGAGGCTCCGTACGTTCGGTGCTTGGATCGGTCGGATCATGAAGACGTACGACTACATCAACCGCGTTGTGCTAACGCTTCCGCTTACGGTCTACGAGGGTACGTGGACGAACACTCTCCCCTCTCGTTGCTATGCCATCACCATGATCTTGAGTGTGCGTAGGAAATTTTTCGAAATTACTACGTTCCCCAACAGTGGTATCCGAGCCTAGGTTTTATGCGTTGATGTTATATGCACGAGTAGAACACAAGTGAGTTGTGGACGATACAAGTCATACTGCTTACCAGCATGTCATACTTTGGTTCGGCGGTATTGTGAGATGAAGCGGCCCGGACCGACATTACGCGTACGCTTACGCGAGACTGGTTTCACCGTTACGAGCACTCGTGCTTAAAGGTGGCTGGCGGGTGTCTGTCTCTCTCACTTTAGCTGAATCGAGTGTGGCTATGCCCGGTCCTTGCGAAGGTTAAAACAGCACCAACTTGACGAACTATCGTTGTGGTTTTGATGCGTAGGTAAGAACGGTTCTTGCTAAGCCCGTAGCAGCCACGTAAAATTTGCAACAACAAAGTTGAGGACGTCTAACTTGTTTTTGCAGGGCATGTTGTGATGTGATATGGCCAAGACGTGATGCTATATTTTATTGTACGAGATGATCATGTTTTGTAACCGAAGTTATCGGCAACTGGCAGGAGCCATATGGTTGTCGCTTTATTGTATGAAATGCAAACACCCTGTAATTGCTTTACTTTATCACTAAGCGGTAGCGATAGTCGTAGAAGCAATAGATGGCGTAAACGACAACAATGCTACGATGGAGATCAAGGTGTCGTGCCGGTGACGATGGTGATCACGACGGTGCTTCGGAGATGGAGATCACAAGCACAAGATCTTGATGGCCATATCATATCACTTATATTGATTGCATGTGATGTTTATCCTTTATGCATCTTATCTTGCTTTGGTTGACGGTAGCATTTTAAGATGATCTCTCACTAAAATTATCAAGAAGTGTTCTCCCTGAGTATGCACCGCTGCCAAAGTTCATCGTGCCCAGACACCACGTGATTATCGGGTGTGATAAGCTCTACGTCCATCTACAACGGGTGCAAGCCAGTTTTGCACACGCGGAATACTCAGGTTAAACTTGACGAGCCTAGCATATGCAGATATGGCCTCGGAACACAGAGACCGAAAGGTCGAGCGTGAATCATATAGTAGATATGATCAACATATTGATGTTCACCATTGAAAACTACTCCATCTCACGTGATGATCGGTTATGGTTTAGTTGATTTGGATCACGTAATCACTTAGATGACTAGAGAGATGTCTGTCTAAGTGGGAGTTCTTAAGTAATATGATTAATTGAACTTAAATTTATCATGAACTTAGTACCTGATAGTATTTTGCTTGTCTATGTTTGTTTGTAGATAGATGGCTCGTGTTGTTGTTCCGTTGAATTTTAATGCGTTCCTTGAGAAAGCAAAGTTGAAAGATGATGGTAGCAATTACACGGACTGGGTCCGTAACCTGAGGATTATCCTCATTGCTGCACAGAAAAGTTACGTCCTGGAAGCACCGCTGGGTGCCAGGCCTGCTGCTGATGCAACTGACGACGTTAAGAACGTCTGGCAGAGCAAAGCTGATGACTACTCTATAGTTCAGTGTGCCATGCTTTACGGCTTAGAACCGGGCCTTCAATGATGTTTTGAACGTCATGGAGCATATGAGATGTTCCAGGAGTTGAAGTTAATATTTCAAGCAAATGCCCGGATTGAGAGATATGAAGTCTCCAATAAGTTCTACAGCTGCAAGATGGAGGAGAATAGTTCTGTCAGTGAGCGTATACTCAAAATGTCTGGGTATAATAATCACTTGATTCAACTGGGAGTTAATCTTCCGGATGATAGCGTCATTGACAGAATTCTCCAATCACTGCCACCAAGCTACAAGAGCTTTGTGATGAACTATAATATGAAAGGGATGAACAAGACTATTCCCGAGCTCTTCGCAATGCTAAAAGCTGCGGAGGTAGAAATCAAGAAGGAGCATCAAGTGTTGATGGTCAACAAGACCACTAGTTTCAAGAAAAAGGGCAAAGGGAAGAAGAAGGGGAACTTCAAAAAGAACAGCAAGCAAGTTGCTGCTCAAGAGAAGAAACCCAAGTCTGGACCTAAGCCTGAAACTGAGTGCTTCTACTGCAAGCAGACTGGTCACTGGAAGCGGAACTGCCCCAAGTATTTGGCGGATAAGAAGGATGGCAAAGTAAACAAAGGTATATGTGATATACATGTTATTGATGTGTACCTAACTAGAGCTCGTAGTAGCACCTGGGTATTTGATACTGGTTCTGTTGCTAATATTTGCAACTCAAAACAGGGACTACGGAATAAGCGAGCACTGGCCAAGGACGAGGTGATGATGCGCGTGGGAAACGGTTCCAAAGTCGATGTGATCGCGGTCGGCACGCTACCTCTACATCTACCTTCGGGATTAGTATTAGACCTAAATAATTGTTATTTGGTGCCAGCGTTGAGCATGAACATTATATCTGGATCTTGTTTGATGCGAGACGGTTATTCATTTAAATCAGAGAATAATGGTTGTTCTATTTATATGAGTAATATATTTTATGGTCATGCACCCTTGAAGAGTGGTCTATTTTTATTAAATCTCGATAGTAGTGATACACATGTTCATAGTATTGAAACCAAAAGATGGAGAATTGATAACGATAGTACAACTTACTTGTGGCACTGCCGTTTGGGTCATATCAGTGTAAAACGCATGAAGAAACTCCATACTGATGGACTTTTGGAATCACTTGATTATGAATCACTTGGTACTTGCGAACCGTGCCTTATGGGCAAGATGACTAAAACGCCGTTCTCCGGAACTATGGAGCGAGAAACTGATTTATTGGAAATCATACATACTGATGTTTGTGGTCCAATGAATGTTGAGGCTCGCGGCGGGTATCGTTATTTTCTCACCTTCACAGATGATTTGAGCAGATATGGGTATATCTACTTGATGAAACACAAGTCTGAAACATTTGAAAAGTTCAAAGAATTTCAGAGTGAAGTGGAAAATCATCGTAACAAGAAAATAAAGTTTCTACGATCTGATCGTGGAGGAGAATATTTGAGTTACGAGTCTGGCCTACACTTGAAACAATGTGGAATAGTTTCGCAACTCACGCCACCTGGAACACCACAACGAAATGGTGTGTCCGAACGTCGTAATCGTACTTTACTTGATATGGTGCGATCTATGATGTCTCTTACTGCTTTACCGCTATCGTTTTGGGGTTATGCTTTAGAGACGGCCGCATTCACATTAAATAGGGCACCATCAAAATCCGTTGAGACGACGCCTTATGAACTGTGGTTTGGCAAGAAACCAAAGTTGTCGTTTCTTCAAGTTTGGGGCTGCGATGCTTATGTGAAGAAACTTCAACCAGATAAGCTCGAACCCAAATCGGAGAAATGTGTCTTCATAGGATACCCAAAAGAGACTGTTGGGTACACCTTCTATCACAGATCCGAAGGCAAGACATTCGTTGCTAAGAATGGATCCTTTCTAGAGAAGGAGTTTCTCTCGAAAGAAGTGAGTGGGAGGAAAGTAGAACTTGATGAGATAACTGTATCTACTCCCTTATTGGAAAGTAGTTCATCACGAGAACCAGTTCCTGTGACAACTACACCAATTAGTGAGGAAGCTAATGATAATGATCATGAAACTTTGGATCAAGTTTCTACTGAACCTCGTAGGTCTACTAGAGTAAGATCCGCACCAGAGTGGTATGGTAATCCTATTCTGGAAGTCATGTTACTTGACCATGATGAACCTACGAACTATGAGGAAGCGATGATGAGCCCAGATTCCGCAAAATGGCTAGAGGCCATGAAATCTGAGATGGGATCCATGTATGAAAACAAAGTGTGGACTTTGGTTGACTTGCCCGATGATCGGCAAGCCATTGAGAATAAATGGATCTTTAAGAAGAAGACTGACGCTGATGGTAATGTAACTGTCTATAAAGCTCGACTTGTTGCAAAAGGTTTTCGACAAGTTCAAGGGGTTGACTACGATGAGACTTTCTCACCCGTAGCGATGCTTAAGTCTGTCCGAATCATGTTAGCTATTGCTGCATTTCATGATTATGAAATTTGGCAAATGGATGTCAAGACTGCATTCTTGAATGGATTTCTTGAAGAAGAGTTGTATATGATGCAGCCGGAAGGTTTTGTTGATCCAAAAGGTGCTGACAAAGTGTGCAAGCTCCAGCGTTCCATTTATGGAATGGTGCAAGCATCTCGGAGTTGGAATAAACGCTTTGATAGTGTGATCAAAGCATATGGTTTTATACAGACTTTTGGAGAAGCCTGTATTTACAAGAAAGTGAGTGGGAGCTCTGTAGCATTTCTAATTTTATATGTAGATGACATATTATTAATTGGAAATGATATAGAATTTCTGGATAGCATAAAGGGATACTTGAATAAAAGTTTTTCAATGAAAGACCTCGGTGAAGCTGCTTACATATTGGGCATCAAGATCTATAGAGATAGATCAAGACGCTTAATAGGACTTTCACAAAGCACATACCTTGACAAAATTTTGAAAAAGTTCAGAATGGATCAGGCAAAGAAAGGTTTCTTGCCTGTGCTACAAGGTGTGAAGTTGAGTCAAACTCAATGCCCGACCACAGCAGAAGATAGAGAGAAAATGAAAAATGTTCCCTATGCTTCAGCCATAGGCTCTATCATGTATGCAATGCTGTGTACAAAACCTGACGCATGCTTAGCAATAAGCTTGGCAGGAAGGTACCAAAGTAATCCAGGAGTGGATCACTGGACAGCGGTCAAGAACATCCTGAAATACCTGAAAAGGACTAAGGATATGTTTCTCGTATATGGAGGTGACAAAGAGCTAGTCGTAAATGGTTACGTCGATGCAAGCTTTGACACTGATCTGGACGATTCTAAATCGCAAACCGGATACGTGTTTTTATTAAACGGTGGAGCTGTAAGTTGGTGCAGTTCTAAATAAAGCGTCGTGGCAGGATCTACATGTGAAGTGGAGTACATAGCTGCTTCGGAAGCAGCAAATGAAGGAGTCTGGATGAAGGAGTTCATTTCCGATCTAGGTGTCATACCTAGTGCATCGGGACCAATGAAGATCTTCTGTGACAATACTGGTGCAATTGCCTTGGCAAAGGAATCCAGATTTCACAAGAGGACCAAGCACATCAAGAGACGCTTCAATTCCATTCGGGACCAAGTCCAAGTGGGAGACATAGAGATTTGCAAGATACATACGGATCTGAATGTTGCAGACCCGTTGACTAAGCCTCTCTCACGAGCAAAACATGATCAGCACCAAGACTCCATGGGTGTTAGAATCATTACTATGTAATCTAGATTATTGACTCTAGTGCAAGTGGAAGACTGAAGGAAATATGCCCTAGAGGAAATAATAAAGTTATCATTTATTTCCTCATATCATGATAAATGTTTATTATTCATGCTAGAATTGTATTAACCGGAAACATGATACATGTGTGAATACATAGACAAACATATAGTCACTAGTATGCCTCTACTTGAGTAGCTCATTAATCAAAGATGGTTATGTTTCCTAACCATAGACATGTGTTGTCATTTGATTAATGGGATCACATCATTAGGAGAATGATGTGATTGACATGACCCATTCCGTTAGCCTAGCACTTGATCGTTTAGTATACTGCTATTGCTTTCTTCATGACTTATACAAAGTTCCTACAACTATGAGATTATGCAACTCCCGTTTACCGGAGGAACACTTTGTGTGCTACCAAACGTCACAACGTAACTGGGTGATTATAAAGGTGCTCTACAGGTGTCTCCGAAGGTACATGTTGAGTTGGCATAATTCGAGATTAGGTTTTGTCACTCCTATTGTCGGAGAGGTATCTCTGGGCCCTCTCGGTAATGCCCATCTCCTAAGCCTTGCAAGCATTGTAACTAATGAGTTAGTTATAAGATGATGTATTACAGAACGAGTAAAGAGACTTGCCGGTAACGAGATTGAACTAGGTATTGGATACCGACGATCAAATCTTGGGCAAGTAACATACCGATGACAAAGGGAACAACGTATTTTGTTATGCGGTTTGACTGATAAAGATCTTCGTAGAATATGTAGGAACCAATATGGGCATCCAGGTCCCGCTATTGGTTATTGACCGAGAATGGTTCTAGGTCATGTCTACATAGTTCTCTAACCCGTAGGGTCCGCACGCTTAACGTTATGATGACAGTTTTATTATGAGTTTACAAGTTTTGATGTACCGAAGTTTGTTCGGAGTCCCAGATATGATCACAGACATGATGAGGAGTCTCGAAATGGTCGAGACATAAAGATTGATATATTGGACGACTATATTCGGACACCGGAAGTGTTCCGGGTGATTTCGGAGAAAACCGGAGTGCCGGAGGGGTTACCGGAACCCCCCGGGGAAGTATTGGGCCTTAGTGGGCCTGAGGGGAGAGAGAGGGCAGCAGCCCAGGAGGTGGCGCGCCTCCTCCCAAGGGGAGTCCGAATTGGACTAGGGGAGGGGGGCGCGGCCCCTCTTTCCCTCTCCCTCTCCCCCTCTTCCCTTCCCCCTTCCTCCTTCCTAGTTGGACCAGGATAGGGGAGTCCTACTCCCACTAGGAGGAGGACTCCCCCCTCCTTGGCGCGCCTCAAGGGCCGGCCGGCCTCCCCCTTGCTCCTTTATATACGGGGGCGGGGGGGGGGGGGGCACCCCAGAGACACACAAGTTGATCTACGGATCGTTCCTTAGCCGTGTGCGGTGCCCCCCTCCACCATATTCCACCTCGGTCATATCATCGCGGAGTTTAGGCGAAGCCCTGCGCCGGTAGAACATCATCATTGTCACCACGCCGTCGTGCTGACGGAACTCATCTCCGGACCTTCGCTGGATCGGAGGCCGAAGATCGTCATCGAGCTGAACATGTGCTGAACTCGGAGGCTCTGTATGTTCGGTGCTTGGATCGGTCGGATCGTGAAGACGTATGACTACATCAACCGCGTTGTGCTAATGCTTCCGCTTACGGTCTATGAGGGTACGTGGACAAACACTCTCCCCTCTCATTGCTATGCCATCACCATGATCTTGCGTGTGCGTAGGATTTTTTTTGAAATTACTACGTTCCCCAACACAAATCCTAATCTCGATCTATGCCAACTCAACAAGTACCATCAGAGACACCTGTAGAGCACATTGACAATCACCTAGTTACGTTGTGACGTTTGGTAGCACACAAAGTGTTCCTCTGGTAATCGGGAGTTGCATAATCTCATAGTCATAGGAACATGTATAAGTCATGAAGAAAGCAATAGCAACATACTAAACAATCAAGTGCTAAGCTAACAGAATGGGTCAAGTCAATCACATCATTCCCTAATGATGTGATCCCGTTAATCAAATGACAACTTATGTATATGGCTAGGAAACTTAACCATCTTTGATTCAACGAGCTAGTCAAGTAGAGGCATACTAGTGACACTCTGTTTGTCTATGTATTCACACATGTACTAAGTTTCCGGTTAATACAATTCTAGCATGAATAATAAACATTTATCATGATATAAGGAAATATAAATAACAACTTTATTATTATCTCTAGGGCATTTTTCCTTCAATCAACACTACTAGGAACCCACAGGTACCAATATGAGGTTTTGAGACAAAGATTGAATACAAGAGATGAACTAGGGGTTGAGATGAGATGGTGTTGGTGAAGATGTTGATAAAGATTGGTCCTCCCACGATGAGAGGGTTGCTGGTGATATCGATGGCATCAATTTCCACCTCCCGGAGGGAAGTGTCCCCGGTGAAATTGCTTTGCCCGAGAGCTAAAGTGCTCCTGGCTAGGTTCCGCCTTGAGATGGTGGTCCTTCGCTCCGAAAGCCCTTCATATATTAGAAGACGGGGGCCGGAGGCCAGCTGTGGGCCCCACAAGGCATCAGTGCGCGCCAGGGGGTGGGCATTGTCGGTGTCAAAACCGGCGGATCTCGGGTAGGGGGTCCCGAACTGTGCGTCTAAGGCTAATGGTAAATTTGTAACAGGAGGCGGGGGACACAATGTTTACCCAGGTTTGGGCCCTCTCTATGGAGGTAATACCCTACTTCCTGCTTGATTGATCTTGATGATATGAGTATTACAAGAGTTGATCTACCACGAGATCGTAGAGGCTAAACCCTAGAAGCTAGCCTATGATTCTGATTGTTGTTGTCCTATGGACTAAACCCTCCGGTTTATATAGACACAGGAAGGGGCTAGGAGAAAGTGCAACTATCCCTAGTTGGTTTTGGTAATTCCTAACAACATATAGCTCATTGAGCTAACATCATTCCAAGATGAATATTTTAGGAAAAGCTCAATGGATGGCATGGCATGGATGAGAAAAGTGGATCCCTCAAAATGCTAAGGATAAAAGGATTGGCTCAAGCTCAAAAGCTCAAGACTCTACATTTTATATTTTAGTGATCCAAGATCACATTGAGTCTATAGGAAAAGCCAATACTATCAAGGAGGGATGAGGTGTTGCTTAATGAGTTTCTTGCTCTACAGTGCTTAGTGATATGCTCCAAAACTGTAATGCCCCGGATTCATGCGCCAGGTGTCTGCCAGTGATTCGCCATCGTTGCCATGTCATTTGCTTGTGTGTTGCACTTTATCATGTCATCATCTGCATTTCATATCATGTCTTCATGTGCATCGCGTTTGCATACATGTTTGTCTCATGCATCCGAGCATTTTCCCCGTTGTCCGTTTTGCAATCCGGCACTCCTATGTCCTCTGGCGTCCCCCTTTTGCCTCTTTTCGTGTGCGGGTATTAAACTTTCTCGGAATGGCCTGGGGTTTGCCCAGCGGCCTTGGTATAGCACCGGTAGACCGCCTGTCGAGTTTCGTGCCATTTGGAGGTCGTTTGGTACTCCAACGGTTAACCGGGTAACCGCAAAGCCCCTTTCTCTTTGCAGCCCAAAACCCCTTCCAAAGTGGCCCAAAACCCAGCAAACTTCCCTCCATTCTCTCGGTCGTTTGATCACGATCGCGTGGCCGAAAACCGCACCTCATTTGGAGCTTCCTAGCTCCTCCTACCTATAAATTAGTCCCCCCCTCCAAAATTCGCGGATGAATCCCCCGAAACCCTAGCCTTCTTCTTCCTCCGCGCGCCGGACGCGTCCGCCCGGCATCGGACACATCCGCCGCCGCCCCCTCGCCCAACCAGGGAGCGCCACATGGCACCCCGACCACCCGCGCGCCGCCGCCATGCCTCGCCTCGGCCTCGGCAGCAGGTCGGGGCGGAGCTCCTCCCCCGCGTGGGCCCGCGCCCCCGCCGCCGTGCCGCCTCCCGCCGGCGCCACGCCGCCGCCAGGCCCGGCCACGCCTCCCCGCGCCAGTGCGCCCGCCCGCCCGGCCGTCCTCCGCCGCCGGCCCCGGCCGTCGCCTCCGCGCCGCTCCGGCCAGATCCGGCCGCAGAGAGGCCGGATCCGGCGCCGCCCTCGCCGGCCCCCTCCTCTCCGGGCCCTTCTTCTCCCTCTCCGGCCGCCGTCCTCGCGGATCCGGCGAGATCCGTGCCGCTTTGAAATCCGTGCAGCGAGGTTGACCCCGAAAATCCCTCCATGTCCTTAAGTTTTCATCATAATGTTGTCATGTTCATTGCATCATAACTCTGCATCCGTAGCTCCGTTTTGTGCATGTAATATGTTATATTGTTCGTCTCAACGAGTACTTCATTTCATTCCATTGCATCATTTTCATTTGAGTTCATATTGATGACCGAAATGCTGTTGGAAGAGTGCATGTTGATGTTAACCTGCTGAAACTGTTATAACTTGCTCATTTGTCATTTTTGCCATGTTTGATGTGTGCATCCTATGAGGTTGATGTCTACATGTGTTTTGAACTATGCCATATCATCTTTCCATAGGTGCAAACCATGTATTTTTATGAGTTGTGTGCTGAGTGCATCAAGCTTGTTAAGTAGGGTACTTGCTGTTGCTGTTTTCCTGACAGATTCTGTTATATTTTGTTGCTATGTTAACCTGCTGCTACAAGTCATTTCGTGCATTATTATGTAGATGTTCACTAAATATGTTTTGATCTAGATGTCTTTCTCTATCCATTCATGCCCCTGGATGCATTGATAGCCTGCTGTAGATTGTTGTTATCTTGCTCCAAAGTTGCTAAATAATGTTGCTGTCAACCTGTTAACATGAAGTTCAGTTTTGGCCATATGTTTTTCTAGTGATCCATGCACCCTATGAACTTGTTCTTGCGATGCTTAGCTTCATAAACATGCCTTCTTACTGTTGGTTGCCTTGCCATGCCATGTATTGCTCTGTAGTGAGTGGTTCAAGCTCACAAACATGTCTACTTATTGTTGGTTCCTGCCATGTATGAATCTGTAATATAACTTGCCATGTTTACATGGGTGTCATCATATTTTCCGTGCCCTTTTGGCTCTTGGTCAGTAAGGGTCTTTTGTTCTATGCCACTAGTAGATTCATCGCATGTCTTTGTTTGTCATGATATGTTCCTGTAACATGTTGTTTGATAGCTCTAAACATTGCAACCTGATGTTATTTCCTGATAAGTCTGAAACTGTTATTATTTGCAATCTTTCTATGTCATTCTGAGCATGTTATAGTTGTTTCTGGAGATAGCTCAATGTTCATGTCTTGTTATGCTTTACCTGTACTTCATGCTCATGCCTTTTGTTCTTATGTTGGGGTGCTGTAGCTTGTTGTTTTGATGCTTGCAATATGCCTAGTTGCTGTTTTGGACAGATTGTTGTTATGATTTGTATGGAGTGTGTGTTGAACCGTTTCTCCGTCTTTTGTGTGCTCTATATGAAACTTGCTTGATTTTGCATGTAGCTTCATATTATCATGTTGCATCCTTGTTCTGAGGTGTTTGCTTGATGTTTGTATGCATTTTGCATCAATGCCATGTTTAACTTGTTTTGCTCATATCTTCTAGGCCGTAGCTCCGAATTAAATGAACTTTATATGTAACTTGACTAGAATCTCATGTAGATCATCTTGGTGCATCTTAACTTGCTGTTTAATAACTTGAACATAAGTTCTGTTCAGATCTGGACCAATTTCGAAATATGCATATGAGGACTTACCGGAATTGTTATATGTTGTTCCCGGCCTCATTTAAACTTGCCTTGATGTGTTGTTCTTGTTTGCATCATCTCTTGCCATGAGTAGCTTCATGTAACTTTGTCATGCATCATGCTTGTTGTGCATCATGTCTTGTCTATGTGTGGTGTGTTTACCATGTTGTGTGCTTCTTCTCGATAGTTCCCGTTTCGTTGCGATCGTGAGGATGCGTTCGTCTACGTGTGGTTCGTCTTCGTGGCTTCATCTTCTTCATGGACTCGTTCTTCTTCCTTGCGGGATTTCAGGCAAGATGACCGCTACTATGGATCTCACTACTATCATTGCTATGCTAGTTGCTTCGTTCTATCGCTATGCTGCGTTACCTATCATTTGCTCTTCAAGCCTCCCAAATTGCCATGAACCTCTAACCTTTGACACCCTTCCTAGCAAACCATTGTTTGGCTATGTTACCGCTTTGCTCAGCCCCTCTTATAGCATTGTTAGTTGAAGGTGAAGTTGAAGATTGCTCCATGGTGGACAGGGTTATGTTGGGATATCACAATATCTCTTATATTATTAATGCATCTATATATTTGGTAAAGGGTGGAAGGCTCGGCCTTATGCCTAGTGTTTTGTTCCACTCTTGCCGCCCTAGTTTCCGTCATACCAGTATTATGTTCCCGGATTTTGCGTTGCTTACGCGGTCGGGTGATTTATGGGACCCCCCTGACAGTTCGCTTTGAATAAAACTCCTC
This sequence comes from Triticum timopheevii, assembly GCA_963921465.1. Lineage (NCBI taxonomy): Eukaryota > Viridiplantae > Streptophyta > Magnoliopsida > Poales > Poaceae > Triticum > Triticum timopheevii. The sequence continues at coordinate 357,864,568 of OY997264.1, forward strand.
CAGCAAGGCCCAACCTTGGTTTTACCATTTGCCTCACCACCACCTACCTTTCCCTTTGGAGTAATTAACCCAAGGGTCATCTTTACTATAGCCCCCCCGGGCCAATGCTTGTCTAAGTGTTGGTCCAAACTAGAGCACCGTGCGGGACCATTCCTTGGCAACTTGGATTCGTCGGTACCTGTACGCTTCGCTTATCCGGTGTTGCCCTGAGAACGAGATATGTGCAGCTCCTATCGGGATGTCGACGCATCGGGCGGCTTTGCTGGTCTTGTTTTACCATTGTCGAAATGTCTTGTAAACCGGGATTCCGAGACTGATCGGGTCTTCCTGGGAGAAGGTATATCCTTCGTTGATCGCGAGAGCTTATCATGGGCTAAGTTGGGACACCCCTGCAGGGTATAAACTTTCGAGAGCCGTGCCCGCGGTTATGTGGCAGATGGGAATTTGTTAATGTCCGGTTGTAGATAACTTGACACCAGATCCGAATTAAAACGCATCAACCGCGTGTGTAGCCGTGATGGTCTCTTCTCGGCGGAGTCCGGGAAGTGAACACGGTCTGTGTGTTATGATTGACGTAAGTGGGAGTTCAGGATCACCTCTTGATCATTACTAGTTGACGACCGTTCCTTTGCTTCTTTTCTCGCTCTTATTTGCGTATGTTAGCCACCATATCATGCTTAGTCGCTGCTGCGACCTCACCACTTTACCCCTTCCTTTCCCATTACGCTTTGCTAGTCTTGATACCCATGGTAATGGGATTGCTGAGTCCTCGTGGCTCACAGATTACTACAACAACAGTTGCAGGTACAGGTTTTGCGATGATCATGACGCGAGAGCGATGTTTACTTGTTTTGGAGTTCTTCTTCTGCTTCTTCTTCGATCAGGGGATAGGTTCCAGGTCGGCAGCCTGGGCTAGCAGGGTGGATGTCGTTCGAGTTTCTGTTTGTGTTTAATCCGTAGTCGGATGGTGCTCTTATGTAAGATGATGTTGTATTCGGGTGACATTGTATGTCTTATGTATGTATCCCCACCTATTATGTAATGTTGATGTAATGATATCCACCTTGCAAAAGCGTCTCAATATGCGGGTCTATCCTTGGTGGGACCTTCGAGTTCCTTTTGGATAGGGTCGCATATTGGGCGTGACAAGTTGGTATCAGAGCCTCGACCGACCCTAGGAGCCCCCTTGATTGATCGTGTAGTTTGGCCGTTGTTGAGTCTAGAAGAAAACTGTTTTCGGAGTCTAGTTATATCGGAGGGTAGGAATTCTTTTTACTCCTCTGCCCCTTCGTCGCTCTGGTGAGGAATCTTGACGTAGGTGTTTTTAATTACTCCTCTTCCCCTTCAATTTTTTCTTTAGGATCACGTGGTTAGTTTTTGTTCGTTGTCCATTCTCTTTTGATCCGGCGCATTTCTCGTCAAGTTGACTCGAGCCTCTCCGTCGTTGTCAAGTTCAATCCTCAGTCATTTTATTTTCCCACCCGCCCTCCCTTTTTCCTTCTCGGAGCCGGAGTCCGTAATCGAGTATCCATCCTACTCGTGTGAAGTCTTTGCCTTCTTTCCTCAATGATTTTAACCGGTGTTTTCTCTTCAAGGTATTCGTCGGTTTCCCCTTCCAAGTTGTCTTTGTTTTTTCCCGCCCTCCCACCCTCTCCTTCCCGGAGTCTGACTCTCTTTCGACCATCTATTTCATTCGCTCGGAGCCTCTTCAGTCTTCCCTCAATTATTTCAACCGGTGAATTCTCGTCTCGTTCGTCATGCTTCATCTCTTTTTTCTTTTCCGGTGGATTCAATTCCATTTTTTTCTGTAGTGATTATATTCTTTTCCTTGGATCAAGTGTTCTCTTTGCTCGTTCGCCTCTCGCCAGTTATCCTTCCGTAGTGTTCAAGACATCTCAAGAGATTTGTCTGTGTTCGTATTAATTCGAGTTTGTCACCACATTCGAATATTTCAATCATTCCGGTGCATCATATATCTGTTCAACAATCCTTTCCAACGGTGTTATCTCTTCAGTGGGCCCTAACCCACAGGCCTTTTCCCAGGATCTTACCTGACTCTTCTAATTCTCCTGGAGTTATTCTCAAATTCCTTCGAAGTGTGATGTAAGAATGGATCCCATCAGTCACATGCCTTCTCCAAGATCGCTTTCAAATTCTTTCATTGTTGGCTCAACCTCTTTGCTTTTCATTCTCCCGGAGTATCTCAGTAATTTTGGTGGTGTTTCTCATCATCATTTGAAGATTGAAGAAGATTTCTCTTAAATCTTGTCCGTTCTCCCGGAGATTCGCGGTGCTAGCTCGATGTTATCCTATCAAATTGTTTCTAGTCATGCAAATTCTTTTCATCCATCCGGAGCATTTCAGGAGTTGCTTTCTCTCTCGATCATCCGGAGGCCATCATTTCAGAAGATTTCTTCGTTCTAAGTTTTCGAATTCATTCTCCAATTATTCTACGTTTGTGCCCCTTCGTTCATCTCAGTATTCTTCCGGTGCTTCGTTCAAGTATTCTTCAATCAGTTTGCGATCTCTTCGTTCTTTTGCATCTAAATCCCCTCAAGCATATTGGTTCTTCTAATTCTTCCCGGTGATTCATACTCTTTCATCAGTCATTTCCAAATTCTAACGGTGGTTCGTTCAAGATTCTTTTTCCTTGATTATCACTTATATTCATTCGTTCTTTTCAATCCTACCGGTGGTTCATGAAGACTTTCTCAAGTTTTGTGCTATACCCCCCTTAATCCTTTTCAAGAAGAATAAGTAGTATGAAAATCCATTGCTTGTCATCAATTTAATTTGATGAAGGATAAGCATACAATAAATCTTATTCTTATTTCATCCAAATGATTAATCCCTTTCTTCGGAGTTTGTTCTTGAGGAATAAATTCTAGTTTCAAGTGTTTTCATCTTTTCTTTTCTGGAGTTCCAAGTTTTCCGCATTATCGTCGCGACGCTCCATCTAAATCACCGCAAGGCTTTAATCTTATTCTTTCATCCTTCATTCCTATCTCACCATCCCTTTTGTTACCGGAGTTCTTCATGGTGGTTCTTCATGATTTTAATTCATTCTTCAAGAGTTCATCAAGATTCTTGTTGGTGGAGTTCAAGTATTATTCTTCTTGCGTCTCGAAGTGCAATTAATTCTCCGTATTCTTTGGAGTGGAGTTTTGCATTTCTTCGTCCTTCTAAGCTATCCAATCATTTCCGTTTGTGGCCGGTTATCACCTTATGATCTTGAGATGTTACCTATAAGTCCACAACAAGCTTATTCTTTTCGTTTTTGATGTTCTCAACAACTCCGTTCAATCCTTTCTGCTGGGGTTGCTATCTATTTCATTCGTGGCACAAGTCGTCATTTCCTTCTCCATTCTTTTCATTCCACTTTTTCAATTCTTCCGGAGGCTTTGTGTTGTTCCTTTCGTCAAGTATCATTCCATCCTCCCAAGTTCTTGTTCTAATCCTTCCATGTTCAGCCAGAGTGCTGCCTAAATCCTTTCAGTCTTATTCGTTTCTAACTCGTTCTAACAGGAGTCATTTCATAGTCTATCTGATTCCGTGAGTTTTCGATTCTCGTCATTCTCGTCGTTCCTGTCTTCTTCTCGAGTGCTCTCGATTCTTTGCTTCTTCTCTTGAGTTTTTGGTTCACCTCATCCCTTTTCCCTTCCGTCTCGGTCCTAAGATCTCGGGACGAGATCTCTTGTTAGTGGAGGAGTGTTGTAACGCCCCGGATTCGATGCGCCAAGTGTCTGCCAGTTATTCGCCGTCGTTGCAATGTCATTTGCTTGCATGTTGCACTTTATCATGTCATCATCTGCATTTCATATCATGTCTTCATGTGCATCGCATTAGCATACATGTTCGTCTCATGCATCCGAGCATTTTCCCCGTTGTCCGTTTTGCAATCCGGCACTCCTATGTCCTCCGGCGTCCCCCTTTTGCCTCTTTTCGTGTGCGGGTATTAAACTTTCTCGGAATGGCCTGGGGTTTGCCCACCGGCCTTGGTATAGCACCGGTAGACTGCCTGTCAAGTTTCGTGCCATTTGGAGGTCGATTGGTACTCCAACGGTTAACCGGGTAACCGCAAAGCCCCTTTCTCTTTGTAGACCAACACCCCTTCCAAAGTGGCCCAAAACCCAGCAAACTCCCCTCCATGCTCTCGGTCGTTCGATCACAATCGCGTGGCAGAAAACCGCACCTCATTTGGAGCTTCCTAGCTCCTCCAACCTATAAATTAGTCCCCCCTCCGAAATTCGCGGATGAATCCCCCGAAACCCTAGCCTTCTTCTTCCTCCGCGCGTCGGACGCGTCCGCCCGGCACTGGACACATCCGCCGCCGCCCCCTCACCCAACCAGGGAGCGCCACGTGGCTCCCTGGCCACCCGTGCGCCGCCGCCATGCCTCGCCTCGGCCTCGGCAGCAGGTCGGGGCCGAGCTCCTCCCCCGCGTGGGCCCGCGCCCCCGCCGCCGTGCCGCCTCCCGCCGGCGCCGCACCGCCGCCAGGCCCGGCCACGCCTCCCCGCGCCGACGCCCGCTGCTGCCTCGCCGGCGCGCCCGCCCACCCGGCCGTCCTCCACCGCCGGCCCCGGCCGTCGCCTCCGCGCCGCTCCGGCCAGATCCGGCCGCGGAGAGGCCGGATCCGGCGCCGCCCTCGCCGGCCCCCTCCTCTCCGGGCCCTTCTTCTCCCTCTCCGGCCGCCGTCCTCGCGGATCCGGCGAGATCCGCGCCGCATTGAAATCCGTGCAGCGAGGTTGACCCCGAAAATCCTTCCAAGTCCTTAAGTTTTCATCATAATGTTGTCATGTTCATCGCATCATAACTCTGCATCCGTAACTCAGTTTTGTGCGTGTAATATGTCAAATTGTTCGCCTCAATGAGTACTTCATTTCGTTCCATTGCGTCATTTTCATTTGAGTTCATCTTGATGACCGAAATGCTGTTGGAAGAATGCATGTTGATGTTAACCTACTGAAACTGTTATAACTTGCTCATTTGTCATTTTTGCCATGTTTGATGTGTGCATCCTATGAGGTTGATGTCTACATGTCTTTTGAACTATACCATGTCATCTTTCCAGAGGTGCAAACCATGTATTTTTGTGAGTTGTGTGCTGAGTGCATCAATCTTGTTAAGTAGGGTACTTGTTGTTGCTGTTTTCCTGACAGATTCTGTTATATTTTGTTGCTATGTTAACCTGCTGCTACAAGTCATTTCGTGCATTATTATGGAGATGTTCACTAAATATGTTTTGATCTACATGTCTTTCTCTATCCATTCATGCCCCTGGATGCATTTATAGCCTGCTGTAGCTTGTTGTTATCTTGCTCCAAAGTTGCTAAATAATGTTGCTGTCAACCTGTTAACATGAAGTTCAGTTTTGGCCATATGTTTTTCTAGTGATCCATGCACCCTATGAACTTGTTCTTGCCATGCTTAGCTTCATAAACATGCCTTCTTACTGTTGGTTGCCTTTTCATGCCATGTATTGCTCTGTAGTGAGTGGTTCAAGCTCACCAACATGCCTACTTATTGTTGGTTCCTGCCATGTATGAATCTGTAATATAACTTGCCATGTTTACATGGGTGCCATCATATTTTCCGTGCCCTTTTGGCTCTTGGTCAGTAAGGGTCTTTTGTTCTATGACATTAGTAGATTCATTCCATGTCTTTATTTGTCATGATATGTTCCTGTAACATGTTGTTTGATAACTCTAAACACTGCAACCTGATGTTATTTCCTGATAAGTCTGAAACTGTTATTATTTGCAATTTTTCTATGTCATTCTTAGCATGTTCTAGTTGTTTCTGGAGATAGCTCAGTGTTCATGTCTTGTTATGCTTTACCTGTACTTCATGCTCATGCCTTATGTTCTTATGTTGGGGTGCTGTAGCTTGTTGTTTTGATGCTTGCAATATGCCTAGTTGCTGTTTTGTACAGATTGTTGTTATGACTTGTATGGAGTGTGTGCGTTGAACCGTTGCTCCGTCTTGAGTGTGCTCTATATGAAACTTGCTTGATTTTGCATGTGGCTTCATATTATCATGTTGCATCCTTGTTTTGAGGTGTTTGCTTGATGTTTGTATGCATTTTGCATCAATGCCATGTTTAACTTGTTTTGCTCATATCTTCTAGGCCGTAGCTCCGAATTAAATGAATTTTATATGTAACTTGACTAGAATCTCGTGTAGATCATCTTGGTGCATCTTAACTTGCTGTTTAACAACTTGAACATAAGTTCTGTTCAGATCTGGACCAATTTCGAAATATGCATATGAGGACTTACCGGAATTGTTATATGTTGTTCCCGGCCTCATTTAAACTTGCCTTGATGTGTTGTTCTTGTTTGCATCATCTCTTGCCATGAGTAGCTTCATGTAGCTTTGTCATGCATCATGCTTGTTGTGCATCATGTCTTGTCTATGTGTGGTGTGTTTACCATGTTGTGTGCTTCTTCTCGATAGTTCCCGTTTCGTTGCGATCGTGAGGATGCGTTCGTCTACGTGTGGTTCGTCTTCGTGGCTTCATCTTCTTCATGGACTCGTTCTTCTTCCTTGCGGGATTTCAGGCAAGATGACCGCTACCTTGGATCTCACTACTATCATTGCTATGCTAGTTGCTTCGTTCTATCGCTATGATGTGTTACCTATCATTTGCTCTTCAAGCCTCCCAAATTGCCATGAACCTCTAACCTTTGACACCCTTCCTAGCAAACCGTTGTTTGGATATGTTACCGCTTTGCTCAGCCCCTCTTATAGCGTTGTTAGTTGAAGGTGAAGTTGAAGATTGCTCCATGGTGGACAGGGTTATGTTGGGATATCACAATATCTCTTATATTATTAATGCATCTATATATTTGGTAAAGGGTGGAAGGCTCGGCCTTATGCCTAGTGTTTTGTTCCACTCTTGCCGCCCTAGTTTCCGTCATACCGGTATTATGTTCCCGGATTTTGCGTTCCTTACGCGGTCGGGTGATTTATGGGACCCCCCTGACAGTTCGCTTTGAATAAAACTCCTCCAGCAAGGCCCAACCTTGGTTTTACCATTTGCCTCACCATCACCTACCTTTCCCTTGGGAGTAATTAACCCAAGGGTCATCTTTATTATAGACCCCCGGGCCAATGCTTGTCTAAGTGTTGGTCCAAACTAGAGCATCGTGCGGGACCATTCCTTGGCAACTTGGATTCGTCGGTACCTGTACGCTTCGCTTATCCGGTGTTGCCCTGAGAACGAGATATGTGCAGCTCCTATCGGGATGTCGGCGCATCGGGCGGCTTTGCTGGTCTTGTTTTACCATTGTCGAAATGTCTTGTAAACCGGGATTCCGAGACTGATCGGGTCTTCCTAGGAGAAGGTATATCCTTCGTTGATCGCGAGAGCTTATCATGGGCTAAGTTGGGACACCCCTGCAGGGTATAAACTTTTGAGAGCCGTGCCCGCGGTTATGTGGCAGATGGGAATTTGTTAATGTCCAGTTGTAGATAACTTGACACCAGATCCGAATTAAAACACATCAACCGCGTGTGTAGCCGTGATGGTCTCTTCTCGGCGGAGTCCGGGAAGTGAACACGGTCTCTGTGTTATGATTGACGTAAGTGGGAGTTCAGGATCACCTCTTGATCATTACTAGTTGACGACCGTTCCTTTGCTTCTCTTCTCGCTCTTATTCGCGTATGTTAGCCACCATATCATGCTTAGTCGCTGCTGCAACCTCACCACTTTACCCCTTCCTTTCCCATTAAGCTTTGCTAGTCTTGATACCCATGGTAATGGGATTGCTGAGTCCTTGTGGCTCACAGATTACTACAACAACAGTTGCAGGTACAGGTTTTGCGATGATCATGACACGAGAGCGATGTTTACTTGTTTTGGAGTTCTTCTTCTGCTTCTTCTTCGATCAGGGGATAGGTTCCAGGTCGGCAGCCTGGGCTAGCAGGGTGGATGTCGTTCTAGTTTCTGTTTGTGTTTCATCCGTAGTCGGATGGTGCTCTTATGTAAGATGATGTTGTATTCGGGTGACATTGTATGTCTTATGTATGTATCCCCACCTATTATGTAATGTTGATGTAATGATATCCACCTTGCAAAAGCGTTTCAATATGCGGGTCTATCCTTGGTGGGACCTTCGAGTTCCTTTTGGATAGGGTCGCATATTGGGCGTGACAAAAACCCTCAACTACTTTCTCATATCCACATATGACCTAAACCAAAAGTCTAACTCGGCCCTACCGATTCTTTCTACCCGGCGCCACCGAGTTCAGATGTCATAGCCACTGCCACAAACCTTAGGCAAATCGGTCTCACCGATAGGGATCTTGGTCTCACCGAGATGGGATTGTAATCTCTCTATTTCCCTTCATAACATTTCGGTACCACCGAGATGAGCGATCGGTCCCACCGAGATTGCAATGTAAACTCCCTGTTTCCTTTTCGTAACATTTCGGTCTCACCAAAATGAGCGAATCGGTCCCACCGAGTTTACCTGACCAACTCTCTGGTTAGCTTATTACCAAAATCGGTCTCACCGAGTTTGTGTAATCGGTCTCATCGAGATTACGTTATGCCCTAACCCTAACCACATCGGTCCTACCGAGTTGCATGTCGGTCCCACCGAAAATCCTAACGGTCACTAGATTTGCTGAATCAGTCTGACCGAGTTTACCAATTCGGTCCCACCGAGTTTGGCAAGTTGTGTGTAACGGTTAGATTTTGTGTGGAGGCTATATATACCCCTCCACCTCCTCTTCATTCGTGGAGAGAGCCATCAGAACAAACCTACACTTCCAACTTGCTGTTTCCGAGAAGGAACCACCTACTCATGTGTTGAGGCCAAGATATTCCATTCCTACCATATGAATCTTGATCTCTAGCCTTCCCCAAGTTGCTTTCCACTCAAATCTTCTTTCCACAAAATCCAAATCCTGTGATAGAGAGTTGAGTGTTGGGGAGACTATCATTTGAAGCACAAGAGCAAGGAGTTCATCATCAACACACAATTTGTTACTTCTTAGAGAGTGGTGTCTCCTAGATTGGCTAGGTGTCACTTGGGAGCCTCCGACAAGATTGTGGAGTTGAACCAAGGAGTTTGTAAGGGCAAGGAGATCGCCTACTTCGTGAAGATATACCGCTAGTGAGGCAAGTCCTTCGTGGGCGATGGCCATGGTGGGATAGACAAGGTTGCTTCTTCGTGGACCCTTCGTGGGTGGAGCCCTCCGTGGACTCGCGCAACCGTTACCCTTCGTGGGTTGAAGTCTCCATCAACGTGGATGTACGATAGCACCACCTATCGGAACCACGGCTCAAAAATCACCGTGTCTCCAAATTGCGTTTGAATCCTCCAAACCCTTCCCTTTACATTCTTGCAAGTTGCATGCTTTACTTTCGGCTGCTCATATACTCTTTGCATGCTTGCTTGAATTGTGTTAAGATTGCTTGACTTGTGCTAAGATAGCTAAAATCTGCCAAAGACTAAAATTGGGAAAAGGATAAGTTTTTATTTGGTCAAGTAGTCTACCCCCCCCCTCTAGACATACTTTCGATCCTACACTAGGGTTTACACAGAGTCGGTTACAGTGAAGAAAATCTACATATCCGAATTGCCAAGCTTGCCTTCCACACAAAGGAGAGTCTCACCCGAACACAGGACGAAGTCTTCAATCTTGTATCTTCATAGTCCAACAGTCCAGCATAAGTATATAGTCCGGCTGTCCGAGGACCCCCTAATCCAGGACTCCCTTAGTAGCCCCTGAACCAGGCTTCAATGATGATGAGTCTGGCGCGCAGATTGTCTTTGGCATTGCAAGGCGGGTTCTTCTCCAAATTCTCCAGAGTACCTATTGTAACGAGCAGTTTCTAGCTTCCCATTTAATGTTGCACTCATCGGCTTCTGCACCGTAATAATGTCAGTATCCACGTGTTGACCGAATGCGAGAAGTCGGGGCATTTTTACACTTGCCACCCTGACCATGTAAATAAATCGTCTATTTAAGAGACGGGGATCCTCAGATCCAAATCACACCATCTTCCCCAAGCGAGGATTCATCAGAGCACGCCCAAAAAAACCATCCCATAGGGGCCGGCTGCCGCAGATCCTCCAGTCGCTCCCATAGTGCTAAGCCAGGTGATTGGGAGAAGTGCACCGTATCCCACGGTCAATTAGTGGAGTTGCAGACCCAGGGGTTTCTTCCACCTGCATATCTTGTCCCCGTCCGAGCCAGATTAGCCACTTATGATGGCGGGGAGAGAGCAGAGAGTTTCCCCAACCTATCCAGGGGGGAGCGAGTGTGCCTTGTCCCTTACTTGCTGAGGGGCATCAGATTTCCAATGGCCTCCAGCTGCACAACTTCACCCCTGCCTCCATCCTGCACATCGCAGGTTATGTCGCCCTTTGTGAGCTATTTCTGGGCTGCGAAGCTCATTTCGAGCTATGGAAGAGGTTGTTCTGCCTCGTCCCTAGCAATCAGGAGGGATCAATATACCAAGTGGGCGGAGCCGAAATATGGCGCATCACCGGGACCGGATACTTGTTCGGCACTCCGAAGAAGACATTCGAAGACCAGCCTTCCGAGTGGTTTTATATAGAGGGCGTCTCCCTTCCTGACCCTATCCGGATGGGTCTTCCCGAGTTTGCAAATGGTCCATTGAAGAAACGCCGAAGCTGGCGTCCCCGGAGCCCCCAGGAGGAAGATAGCAAAGAGGTCCTTCAACTGATGTGCAGGATAAAAATGCAGGCCAAATCAGGATTGACAATAATCGAGGTTATGTCAATATGCATAATGCGGGGGGTGCAGCCACTCCAGTATCGGGGGCATCCCATGTGGCACTTCAATGGAGAAGACGATGCCACCCGCTGCGGTCGTAAAGGTTCGGACTCCGCCACCGCTCTGGCAAAAATATTGTCCGATTTGTATAAAGAAGAAGAGGAGTTCATCTGTATTAAGCCACAGGATGGATTTTCCATGTACAACCCCCCTAGCTGGGTGAGTTGATATCTTTTACTCAACTCTATTCATTCCCGCAGTCTTTCATTGCAAATATTTACCTTGCTTGTCCATAACAGGAATTGCAAAAAGCTGTGAGGGAGGTCCATAGCCCGCCTCCATAGCCAGAGGACCCCGACCGGGCCCTCGACCCCGGACTCGAAGAAGATACGAACATATTTGTGGAGCTCGTCGACAGGACGTTTTACCAGGCAAGTTGTGATAGTGCCTTGGTGGCCATCATTGCCGAATACCCCGGCCTGCTCCCTACATCGTATGTAAGTAAAACAGGAGTCCTAACTTCCTAAAAGGATCCCCTCTTTACGCCTTACCCACTGCACATGTATTGCACTTTATAGGGAAGGCCATCGGGGCGCCGTACTGAACCCGCAGCGACTCACCAACAAGGGGCGCCCAAGACGGGTAGGCTTAAAAGGAAAGCGGTCAGGACCGAGACGCCATCGAAGAGGTATGATTTAAAACCCGCTCCGTGATTATCATCTTTAAAATATAACAATGTCCACTGTGTCCTGGCAGAAAGAGTATTCGCTGGACTGTGTCCGGAGATCCTGCCGGCCACGCCTCCACCAGCCGGACTCCAGAACTGGCCCCAAGGGTGGAGGCTAACGTGGGGACAACACTGGACGACCCTCCTACAGAGGATGCGGATATAATATCCGCTACAAATTCCAAGGTAGAGAGCGCCATGAATCATCGGCGTCGACGGGCCGCACTCCGCGACCCTCAGTTCTCCGAAGAGGCGTTCAATGCCTTCAACTCGGGAGACGTGTACATCCGAGCTGCTCAAGATGGGATTGTTAGAGCCATAGACCAGTATTTAAAAGATATACGGGTAAGGAAAATCTGATAATTATGTATATCAGTAGCCCCTGAGACTTCAAACAGTTGGTACAACTGATTTAAGGATCATTGTATGAATAGGTTCTTACAGAGAAGAACACCCATTTGTCTCAAGAGCTGGAGGAGTGCAATGCCCGACTAAGGGCCGCAACTGTCAAAATGGAGGGATCCAAGAAGGCCTCATCTGGTAATATTTTTCTTGATCGATAAAAAACGTAATTACATGTACCATTTAGTATTCGGTAGGTTTGCAGATCTAACAATAGATTCCGCAGGTAATCCCGGAGTGAATCCGGAGATCCTACAAGAAGATGAAGAACAAGCGCAACGACAACTAGAGGCTGGCGGGCGTGTACTTACACGAGTCAGGCGAGAGAAAAACGATCTCCAGGATGCCAATACCCGGCTGGGCATGGAGTTGAAAGATGTTCGGGCCCAGCTTGCTAACTCTGTGAAGGAGAATAAGAGGCTTCAACGCGGCATATTTAGTATGTGCTCAAACGAACCTTTATATAGTTCGGCGAAGAAACAGGCTAACAAAGTTATGTCTGTAGGTATGTTGAATGGTCGTCCCGAAGAGGAGATGCCCGAATCCGCAGGTGATCTTCTGCAAGAGCTTTCGCAACTGCACGAACAAGTTCGGCAGGTAATGCAGGGTGTTGCCCAGGCCTTGTGGCCATCCGCCTCCCTGCCGGGAAGCATGGGGAAGCTTGTACAATTGCTCAAGGGAGCGCGGCGGTGCTACCGATTACGGAAGTTATCTGCCTGTCGACAAGGTGCGAGGGAAGCTTGGGCCATGGTGAAAATACGGTACACCAAGCTTGATCCGAATCATATGGCCTGGGTCGGACCTGTAGGGTCAGGTGGGAAAGAGATTCCCGTTAGTCTGGTGTATGACCAGGTAGGATTAGCCGCAAAGTATTCCCAACAGGATTGTAGGCTAGACAGCCTTTTGGATGGTATAGAAGAAGAATTTAGCCGGTCTAAGTGACTGTGTACTTCAGTTGACATATTTTGTCCCTAGTCGGATTATAAATCATTTGTCATGGCGGACCTTTTCGCTTCAGCCTCCGGACCCGACAGTCTGGAGTGTTTCCGAATACCCGCTCAGTTATGTAAACCGGGGTATGCGTGGAAACCAGGCATAGGGGTCATAAGTGTTTGAACAGACAAGTACCCAACTAGCTATGTTATATTACATGGATAGTAAGAAACATCTTCCAGGGAGAATAGTGCCGTTAAGGGTTCCTCTCCCTGGGTACGCATGCATTAATGTGCATGTCCAAACTGCGAGCAGAGACGCAATATATGAAACATCTGGGGTTTTGTATTGTAATAGGTAAGAAATATCTTTAGTTCACCGACCGAATATTCTCTTAAGAACGCTAGCTTTCGGCTTCACCCAGTCTGAGGTACACGTCCGGCGTACCCGGCAGTAACAATCGCAGAGGTGCTCCCCTCATGCCCTAGCCGAACTAACGGGAACGTAGGGCATAAACACAGGAGCGAGGCAACCCAGCTTGGCCAAAACTTAAGTCATATCGATGCATATAATGGTGAATAAAAGGTACATATGGAAAAGTGACACATATGAAGTGGGCATGATGCCCTGAAGGTAATTATATTAAGCTTCTGTATAAGAAGCCCCCAGGTATAGTGAGCGCGCATAGTGCGTCAAGAGTGTGTAGTCGAGTCACACTTAAAGCCTTTAGGGCCATAAAAAAGAAATAGAGAGAGAGTATAACTTGAAAAAGGTGGAGGGAAGGAGATGAACAGAGAGTTCGGCGCTAGGCGTAGAATCTTCGCATTCTGGCCGTGTTCCATGGGTTCGGCTCGAGTCAATTATCTGATGCATCACGCAGGCGGTACGCTCCTCCGGTGAGAACTTTATCAATGATGAAGGGACCCTCCCACTTGGGCTTGAGCTTGTCCTTTTTCTTCTCCGGTAGGCGTAGAACGAGTTGGCCAACATTATAAGTTTTGGCCCGTACTTCTCTGCTTTGATACCTTCGAGCCTGTTGCTGATAGAATGTAGAACGGGCTTTTGCGACGTCGCGCTCCTCCTCCAGGGCATCTAAACTATCCCGCCGATCAAGCTCGGCTTCTCTCTCTTCATACATGCGCACTCGAGGTGAGTCATTAATGATATCACAGGGCAATACCGCCTCTGCGCCATACACCATGAAGAATGGTGTATCCGGTAGTGCGATTCAGCGTGGTCCGCATTCCCCATAGTACGGAGTCGAGCTCCTCGACCCAGCGTGTGTCTGATTCCATCAGGGATCACACTAGTCTGGGTTTGATGCTGTTCATAATAAGACCATTTGCTCGTTCGACTTGACCGTTTGTTTGGGGATGATAGACGGAGGCATAGTCGAGCTTAATGCCCATGCTGCTCCACCAAGTTTTTACCTCCTTGGCTGTGAAGTTGGAGCCATTATCGGTGATGATGCTGTGAGGGACACCGTAATGGTGCGCGACCCCTGATATGAAGTCTATCACTGGTCCGGATTCGATCGTTTTAACTGGTTTGGCCTCTATCCATTTGGTGAATTTATCCACCATGACCAAAAGGTAATTTTTCTTATGGCTTCCTTCTTTAAGCGGTCTGACCATATCGAGCCCCCAGACCGCAAAGGGCCAAGTTATGGGGATTGTTTGGAGTGCGGTAGGTGGCATATGGCTTTGGTTGGCGAAGAGCTGGCAACCGACACAATGTTGGACGAGGTCATGTGCGTCTGCTTGGGCTGTCGGCCAGTAGAAACCTATACGGAAGGCCTTGCTTACAAGGGCCCGAGCTGCGGCGTGGTGGCCGCCTAGTCCAGCATGAATTTCGGCCAAGAGCTGTCGCCCTTCCTCTTCGGAGATACATCTTTGGAGTACTCAGGTGGCGCTTTTCTTATAAAGCTCTCCCTCATGGACCTTGTAGGCTTTAGAGCGCCGCACAATGCAACATGCCTCATTTTGGTCTTCGGGGAGTTCTTGCCTATTTAGGTAGGCTAAGAAGGGTTCGGTCCAGGGGGCGATGACAGCCATGATTACGTGGGCCAAAGGTGTTATTTCGTTGGCGGAGCCTCCGATTATGTCAGAGCGTTCGGGCTCTCGGGTTGTGCTCGGATCCAGATTAGTATTGTCGGTCTCCCCTTGCCACACCACGGATGGGTTTAACAGCCTTTCCAAAAAGATATTAGGTGGGACGGGGTCGCGCTTAGCGCCGATGTGGGCGAGGATATCCGCCGCTTGATTGTTTTCTCGGACCACATGATGAAATTCAAGCCCCTCGAACCAAGCTGACATTTTGAGGACGGCATTACAATAAGCCGCCATTTTTGGGTCCTTGGTGTTGAAGTCTCCGTTTATTTGAGATATTGCAAGGTTCGAGTCCCCACGCACTTCTAGGCGTTGAATGCCCATGGAGACTGCCATACAAAGACCGTGCAACAGAGCCTCGTATTCGTCTGCATTGTTGGAGTCTGTGTATAGTATTTGGAATATGTATTGGACTGTATCTCCAGTGGGGGATGTTAGGACCACGCCTGCTCCCAGACCATCCAGCATCTTAGAGCTGTCAAAGTGCATGATACAATTGGAGTACGCGCCGTACTTTATAAGGAGTTCGGCTTCTGTCCATTCGGCGACGAAGTCAGCTAGTACTTGCGATTTAATGGCTCGCCGTGGTTTATATATAATGTCGAACGGGAGGAGCTCGATAGCCCATTTAGCAATCCGGCCCATGGCATCACGGTTATTTATCATATCGTTGAGTGGTACTTCGGAGGCCACCGTGATTGAACACTCTTGAAAGTAGTGTCATAGTTTCCGGGATGCCATGAAGACCGCGTATGCTATCTTTTGATAATGTGGATACCGTGACTTGCATGGTGTGAGGACAGAGGATACATAGTATACCGGCTTTTGAATCGGTAATTTATGTACGTCCTCCTCTCTTTCGACGACGAGCACTGCGCTTACAACTTGGTGCGTTGCAGCTATATATAACAACATGGGTTCGCCAATGTTCGGTGCGACCAGGATTGGGTTGCTGGCCAAGAGGCGTTATTTCTTCCAGTCCGGCCGTAGCCGCATCCGTCCACTCGAAGTGTTCGGTGCATTGAAGAAGGTGATAAAGAGGTAGTGCCTTTTCTCCCAATCGGGAGATAAAGCGGCTTAAGGCAGCCACGCATCCAGTTAATTTCTGGATTTGCTTGATGTCTGTTGGCGTAGCCAACTATGACAAAGCTCAGATTTTAGATGGGTTTGCTTCAATTCCTCTATTAGAAACGATGAAGCCCAGGAGCTTTCCGGCAGGAACGCCGAAAACACATTTTTCCGGATTGAGCTTGATGTCATATGTTCGAAGATTGTCGAACGCGAGCCTCAGGTCGTCTATTAAAGATTCGACATGTCTGGTCTTGATGACCACGTCGTCTACGTATGCCTCAACTGTTTTGCCGATTTGTTTTTCCAGGCATGTCTGAATCATGCGTTGGTAGGTTGCACCGGCGTTTTTGAGCCCGAAAGGCATGGTGTTAAAACGGAAAGGGCTGTATGGAGTGATGAATGCCGTTGCGGCTTGATCGAACTCCGCCATCTTGATTTGATGGTATTTGGAGTATGTGTCGAGGAAGCACAATGAGTCGTGTCCTGCGGTAGCATTGATGATTTGATCGATGCGGGGGAGAGGGAAGGGATCCTTGGGGCAAACCTTATTGTGGTCCTTGAAATCGACACATAGGCGCCAGGATTTGTCCTTCTTTGGTACCATCACCAGGTTTGCTAGCCAGTCTGGGTGTTTTATTTCTCTGATGAATCCGGCTTCGAGTAACTTGGCTAGCTCCTCTCCCATGGCTTGTCGTTTAGGTTCTGAGAAGCGCCGTAGAGTCTGCTTGACCGGCTTGTATCCCTTCAATATGTTTAGGCTATGCTCGGCTAGCTTGCGTGGGATCCCTGGCATGTCTGAAGGGTGCCAGGCGAAGATGTCCCAATTCTCGCATAAGAACGCTCATAGTGCCGCGTCTATTGTGGGGTTCAGCTGTGCCCCGATGGTTGCTGTTTTTGTAGAGTCCATTGGGTGGACTTGGAATTTTACTATTTCATCCGCCGGTTTGAAGGAGGTGGACTTGGATCGTTTGTCGAGTATCACGTCGTCCCTGTCCACTGTGGAGCACAGCATAGTTAGTTATTTGGCCGCGAGGGCTTCAGATAATGCCTCAAGGGCCAAGTTTTATTTTCAGCGCGGAGTGCTATGTCTGGATCACTGGCTAGAGTGATGATTCTGTTGGGCCCGGGCTTCTTGAGCTTCATGTACCCGTAATGGGGTATAGCTTGGAACCTCGCGAATGCGTCCCGCCCTAAAAGGGCATGGCATCCGCTACTGAACGGGGCCACTTGGAATGTTATCTCTTCAGACCTGTAATTCTCCGGTGTGCCGAATACCACATCGAGTGTGATTTTTCCCACACATCGTGCCTCCCGACTAGGGATAATTCCTCTGAAGGTCGTGCTGCTTTGTTCAATGCGGCTCTTGTCTATTTCCATTTTGTTGAGAGTTTCCTCGTAGATGAGGTTTAATCCGCTGCCACCGTCCATGACCACTTTAGTAAGCCGGAAGCCATCCACAATTGGACTAAGGACCAGAGCGGCTGGTGCTCGGACTATTTGGAATTGAGGTTCGTCACTGGCATTGAAGGTTATGGCCGTGTCGTTCCACGGATTTATTGCTGCAACGTGGAAGACTATGGCGAGGCCGCGGAGTGCTCTTTTGTGCCTACTATTTGAGGAAAAGTCTCGAAGACTGTCAACACTGTATTGTTGTTTTCTGCGGGATGATGCTCTGTGGTATTGTTAACGAGGATATCCTCGCCGCTCTTGGCCACCTGCCGAAGTATCCAACATGCTGTAAGGCTGTGTGTTGGTATGTTATCTGGTGTGGTGTGAATTTTGCATGGCCCATTAAGCCATCCCTCCAATACGGTTCCACGCCCTATAGTGGGCTTTGGTTTCTTTGTAATTGGATTGGGTGACTTGCGAGAGTGCACCCTTTTTGTTCGGACGCTGGGTTTAGTGAGAGCCGGAGGATCCCAGAATTTTGCCTGGGTTTTCCAGGCGCTTTCCATCGCACAGTACTTTTGCACTATGGCTACCAAGTCCGTGAAGTGTGATATGTCACGGCGACTTATGGCATTGAGGATTCCCTTGTCCGTGCAATTTTTGCAAAAGAATGAGATTGCATCTTCCCCGCGACAATCCTTGACCTTGCTCATTACAAGGAGGAATCTGGCCCAAAAGTGATGTACTGTCTCTTGGGATTGTTGTCTAATGAGGGAAAGATCGCTTGTATCTGGGTGGGTGGTTGGATTTAAGTCCGAACCCTGACCCGATCTGAGAACCAGGGGCAGAGGAACTTCTGAACAAGGCAGTTCGGGTTCCAGGATGTTGCCCAATTTTTCTGGCCCGCTGCCTGATTCTAAGTTTGGAGTTTGGGTCATGTCCTCCCGCAAATGGGTATCCGGCTCAGAGAGCTTAGGAATATAGACATAGTTCATCCTCAAAATAGAGGAAGAATCGCTGCATTGCTCCTCCACCACCGCTATCTGATGGGTGACCGGCGGAGAGTTAATCTCTCTTTGATCGGGTTTAAGCCCAATCTGATCATAGTCCATAGCGACTCCCAAGGCGGCGATGTGATCCAAGAGCTCGTTAAAGGACAAGAGCTCCATTGGATCCATCTACTCGGCGTATTCCAAGCTGACGTGGAGGCTGTTTTTGATGACCCGAGAAGTCATCGTCGGCACGGCGGCCGAACGGGTGGTCATGACGAAGCCGCCTAGTCGGAGGGTTTGGTCTAAAGCTAGGGCTCCCCCAGAGGTGATGTTATCCTCGATAACAAGGCGAGCCATCAAACCTTTTTTCGATGTCACAGTGGAACACTCAATGAAAGCACCAATGTCGGTGTCAAAACCGGCGGATCTCGGGTAGGGGTCGCGAACTGTGCGTCTAAGGCTAATGGTAACAGAAGGCGGGGGACACAATGTTTACCCAGGTTCGAGCCCTCTCTATGGAGGTAACACCCTACTTCCTGCTTGATTGATCTTGATGATATGAGTATTACAAGAGTTGATCTACCACGAGATCGTAGAGGCTAAACCCTAGAAGCTAGCCTATGATTTTCATTGTTGTTGTCCTACGGACTAAACCCTCCGGTTTATATAGACACCGGAAGGGGCTAGGGTTTACATAGAGTTGGTTACAAAGAAGGAAATCTACATATCCTAATTGCCAAGCTTGCCTTCCACGCAAAGGAGAGTCCCACCCGGACATGGGACGAAGTCTTCAATCTTTTATCTTCATAGTCCAACTGTTCGGCATAAGTATATAGTCCGGCTGTCCGAGGACTAATCTAGGACTCCCTCAGGCGTGCCCTGTTGCCTTATGGGCAACTGGTGGGTCACCTCTGGTACTTATTTGTTCCAGTAATTTTTATATATTCCATAAAATTCTCCGTGAAATTTCAGGTCATTTGGAGTTTCACAGAATAGGTATCCCTGGTGTGGCTTTTCCAGGTCTAGAATTCCAGCTGCCAGCAATCTCCCTCTTCATGTAAATCTTTCTAATTAAGATAAAAAAGGCATTAGAATTGCATCACAAAGTGTTATAATGATCAAAAACATTATAAATGTCAGTAGGACGTATGGTAAGAAGTGACTACGATACTCTCATAGTCGAAGGAACTAAATCACATGTTAACACTCCATGTTATAACAATTGATTTCAGACGATATTATTTCAAAGTATAACAAACAAGTTTGGATTGACTCAATATGATCGTGCTTCTAATGTCATACTCTCAATGTTATTTTAGGACTACCGTTACACTTAACGACATCCTAAGGTCCGGAAAACATGATCACCAACAACACTTGAGCTAGTATTAGAGGCGAGACTCGGAATCTTATTGTACCATTTATCATTCCTTACGTGCATATGAGTTTTCGACTGAATCGCACAATCCAGGATCATAACAATTATAGCATGGAATATAAACTCTTAATTATGAATATGGAAATAATATAATATAATATTATTACCTCTAGGGCATATTTCCAACAGTCTCCTACTTGCACTAGAGTCAAATCAAGTTAGCACATTTTCCTTTTACACCAATCATCAATCCGGTGTTGCTTCATGCTTTGCTTGTGGTATAGCCTTCATCTTGCCAAACCTGCCAAGTTCAGATCTGAGTGTATCTTTGCATTCCTTGCATCTTTCATGTTTTCATAAAATTCATAATTTGCATGGAAACAACTTTGTATGTCTTGAATCACTGGTAGAACCTTTGATTCCTTAGACTGAGGTATGGAACGATTATTCAGAATAATGTTCCATTAGCACAAACTATCTAGAAACCATACCAAGTTCATAAACAAACTTTTGATTACCCTTCAATGTTGCTTCTAAAGCAATAACATACTCAGCCTATTATTATAGAATTCACCACGGTAACACTCTTGGACCAATTGCAACTTACTGTGCCACCAATTATTGTATAATACAAATTGCTTAAATGAAATCCAAAATCGGTTGGAGCACCGATGTAGATTTAGTGATGTACTACTTAAAATGATTTTAAATTGATGTAACTCTTTACAATGATCTCTTCATTTTCTCCGCATGCGAGTAACATGTCGTCTTTGCATTTAACGACATTTTAACTATTGTCCTATGATCAACAATTTGACCATTCTAATAACTTTACTCACAACTTACTTGGTGTACTGGACATATCTGGTTGTTTACATACCATGGAATAATATTAACACACGTGTGATTAAAATCAAGTATTTCGCTCATCAATATTTCAGGATACCGATTCTTGCTTAAAACTCTTTCCATGTGATTTCAAAAAGAAACTCTTCCTGGCATTCTACATCAACACCATAGCCCCTCCGATGAGTTGTGAGTAGTTTACCACAGACCTTCGGGTCCATAGTTATTAGCTAGATGGCTTCTTCTCTCTTTTTGGATCTCAATACAATGCTCTCCCCCTCTCTTGTGGAGATCTATTCGATGTAAACTCTTTTTGCGGTGTGTTTGTCGAGATCCGATGAATTGTGGGTTTATGATCAAGTTTATCTATGAGAAATATTTGAATCTCCTATGAATTCTTTTATGTGTGATTGAGTTATCTTTGCAAGTCTCTTCGAATTATCAGTTTGGTTTGGCCTACTAGATTGATCTTTCTTGCAATGGGAGAAGTTCTTAGCTTTGGGTTCAATCTTGCAGTGTCCTTACCCAGTGACAGAAAGGGGTGCAAGGCACGTATTGTATTGTTGCCATCGAGGATAGAAAGATGGGGTTTATATCCTATTACTTGAGTTTATCCCTCTACATCATGTCATCTTGCTTAATGCGTTACTCTGTTCTTTATGAACTTCATACTCTAGATGCAGGCAGGAGTCGGTCGATGTGTGAAGTAATAGTAGTAGATGCAGGCAGGAGTCGGTCTACTTGTCACGGACGTGATGCCTATATACATGATCATGCCTAGATAATCTCATAATTATTCGCTTTTCTATCAATTTCTCGACAGTAATTTGTTCACCCACCGTAATACTTATGCTATCTTGAGAGAAGCCACTAGTGAAACCTATGGCCCCCGGGTCTATCTTTTATCATATAAGCTTTCAATCTACTTTTATTTGCATCTTTACTTTTTGCATTTATATTATAAAATACCAAAAATATATTTATCTTATCATACTATCTCTATCAGATCTCACTTTCTCAAGTGGTCGTGAAGGGATTGACAACCCCTTTATTGCGTTGGTTGTGAGTTCTTTGTTTGTTTGTGTAGGTGCGTGGGGCTTTTGACGAGCCTCCTACTGGATTGATACCTTCGTTCTCAAAAACTTAGGGAAATACTTATGCTACTATTGCTGCATCAACCTTTCCTCTTCAAGGAAAACCAACGCAAGCTCAAGATGTAGCAAGGTGCGGCCACTGGCGTAGGCCTAGTTGGTATTTTAATTATAGGAAATTCAGATGGAGTCCGAACATCATCAAAATCGATGTGTGCCCATGGCATGCTCTCACGACCCCATGGAAAAAATGGTAAAGTTTGGCACAAGATTTGATGATCGCTCCTTCCAAACTGGAGCATCTCACATGAAGGATCATGGTTTCCAAAAGGAGACGTGTCAATTCAAACTGGAGTGGCCGGTGACTTCATCATTTGGCCTCATAAAAATTCCCACTGTACGCAATCACCATTATACCACGGGTTTGTTTTTCTGGTGCATTTCAGGTATCGTTAGCTATATTTAACACATTTTTTGAGTTTAACGTGCATTTTGTGCATAAAAATAAAATTACAACCGGAACTGCATGTGCTATCGAAAGGGATGAGGATCGCCGTTCGATCTGGGAGCATCCAATGGTGCAGACATATGATCCATTGGGTTTGGGTTCTGGCCAATCAGAAAGCATGACTCAGATTGCGGGCGGGGTTTGGCCAGCACACGACTTTCATCAATGAACCGTGTGCTACTCGCAAACCAGATGCATATTTTTGTTCACATATGCTGCAGTGAGATCAATTGAGTGTGCTACCTCTATGTTATAATAATAATAATAGTAATAATAATAACAAAAAACAGTTCATATTCATTGCCTGAGCTGACAGCATATAAAGGTCAACATATTAACGGTTCTTACATCAACAAAAACCGGGCATAACTCACAAATTCAGTACACATGACAGTTCTAAATTGAACGAATTAAGTTGCAGGGTAGGCATAAAGACTAGTCTTACAGCTTAATTCCCATGTACATGGGGGAACTGGGATCATTACATTGACCCTGAATGAACTTGGGTTTTCTGATGATTTTACGCTTCTCTGTTACATGGGTCCGTGATCCCTTGGCTGGCAACTCAGCAAATTCATTGTACTCATCGTCATCGGCAACATCGTTGACACCAAGTACCCTCCTCTTCCCATGCATCACTACATGGAAGTTCTTACGTAAGGGGTCTTCTACAAAGAAAATCCAGGTAGCATCGCTGGCAAGAATGAACGGGTCCGCGTGATATGCCATCGTTGTCTTGTTAACATAGGTCTTCCTGTAATCATCAACCTTTACATGATCAAGAGGGATCCATGCGCACCTGAATAATGCCACCTTAACTTTCACACAGTTAAGCTCCCAAATCTCTTTGATGGTTCCATAGTATACCCTTTTATCAGCTTCATCTATAGTCATGCATTCTATTCAAACAGAGCTATTCTGATATGAGGTCTTCTCATCACGTTCCTAAGTGTAGAACATGTATCCATTTGTGTCATATGCTTGGTACGGCAACATCGTAGGTGATGGCTTTTGTGCCAACCATGTAGCAATGTCATCGATGGATCCTTGTGCCAAACGATTCTTCAACCATTCGGCGTAGTTCTTAGTGTCTCCTTCATCTCCACATATGATGAAGCCACCATTGGTAAGAATCTTTGGCATATCTCCGCCAAGTGTTCTTCGGCATAAGCGCTGAGAACTGGGTTGTTAAGCAGTACCGTGAAATGGGCTTTCTCTGCCAATTCTCCGGGTGCAGCCATTTGCGTGCCAGCAAGGACCGGCTTACCTTTCAGCCTTCCCTCATGGCGAGAGAGGGGCAAACCTATAGGTCTTTCTTTCATGTATTCGGTGAAAAACTCAACCACCTCCTCCGCGGTATAACCTTGTAGGATGCTTGCCTCTGGATGGTTTCGGTTCCGACAAAAGCACTTCGGTATTCCCATGAACCGCTTGAGGGGATACATGTTGCGAAGAAACACAGGACCACAATACTTTATCTCGTCGACAAGGTGTATAGTGAGATGGACCATGACATCGAAGAATGTCGGTGGGAAAAACATCTCTAGGTTGGACAATATTCTTGCAATATCATCTTGCATGTGATCCAACTCTTCAGGATCTACAACTTTCTGCTATAGTTGGTTGAAGAAATCACAGAGCTCAACGAGTGTGTTTCTTATATATTTGTCCACCAGATTACTGATGGCCATCGGGAGGATTTGTGTCAACATTACGTGGTAATCATGTGACTTCATGTGTCCCAACTTAATTTTACCTGAGCTCACATCCACAAGACTTCTGATGTTTGTGGAGTAGGAAGAGGGTGTCTTAACTGACAACAAATAGGTGAAGAACTGTGCTGCTTGTTTTGTACTGAAATTGTAACTCTGGCGAAATTTGTCATCATCTTCTGCTTCACTCTTGCGCTTTGATTGATCAACAAGCATATCGAGCCGTGAACCCTCAACATCCTTTATTTTACCTTTAGTCTTGACCATAGTACCAAGGATGCTTTCACATACGTTCTTCTCTACGTGCATGATATTGATGCAGTGATGTACATGTAGAATCTCCCAATAAGGTAATTTCCAGAACACCAATTTCTTCTTAACACTTGACTCTTGGGTGTTTGTTTCACCGTCAAAGCATGATTCTTGCCAAGCACAACATTAATTTTTTTAGCCATGTTGTGGAACATCTCCCCATCATAGGGTCTTGGGCCCACACCTACCTCTACCGTACCATCAAATTCAACTTTCATCTTTCGGTATGGGTGATTTTTCCATAAGAACCTACGATGATACAAATACACAGTTTTGCGCGAGTCGGGAAGTCTTCTGCTAGTTGTCCTATCCATGCATGTGACACACCCTACATCTCCCTTTGTTTTCTGCCCCGATGTATTGCCTAATGCCGGCATATCTTGAATGGTGTGCACCAGCATCGCATGTAGATCAAAAATCTCCTTTCTGTAAGCATCATAACATTTTACAGCAGGTGCATCTATCCACACTGTCAGCAGTTATTCTACTAGTAGCTGAAAGTAAATGTCAATGTGAAGGAAATATGCCCTAGAGGCGATAATAAAGTTGTTACTTTATATTTCCTTATATCATGATAAATGTTTATTATTTATGCTAGAGTTGTATTAACCGGAAACATGATACATGTGTGAATACATAGACAAAACATAGTGTCCCTTGTATGCCTCTACTAGACTAGCTCGTTGAACAAAGATGGTTAAGTTTCCTAGCCATGGACATGAGTTGTCATTTGATGAACGGGATCACATCATTAGGAGAATGATGTGATGGACATGACCCATACGTTGGCTTAGCATTATGATCGTTACGGTTTCATTGCTACTGCTTTCTTAATGACTTATACATGTTCCTCAGACTATGAGATTATGCAACTCCCGAATACTAGAGGAACACCTCATATGCTATCAAACGTCACAACGTAAATGGGTGATTATAGAGATGCTCTACAGGTGTCTCCGAAGGTGTTTGTTGGGTTGGCATAGATCAAGATTAGGATTTTTCACTCTGAGTATCGGAGAGGTATCTCTTGGCCCTCTCGGTAATGCACATCATAAGCCTTGCAAGCAATGTGACTAATGAGTTAGTTGCAGGATGATGTATTATGGAACGAGTAAAGAGACTTGCCAGTAACAAGATTGAACTAGGTATGAAGATACCAACGATCGAATCTCGGGTAAGTAACATGCCTATGACAAAGGGAATAACGTATGTTGTCATAAGGTTCGACCGATAAAGATCTTCATAGAATATGTAGGAACCAATATGGGCATCCAGGTTCCGCTATTGGTTATTGACCAGAGAAGTGTCTTGGTCATGTCTACATAGTTCTCGAACCCGTAGGGTCCGCACACTTAACGTTCGTTGACGATATAGTATTATATGAGTTATGTATGTTGGTGACCGGATGTTGTTTGGAGTCCTGGATGAGATCACGGACATTGCGAGGAGCTCCAGAATGGTCCAGAGGTAAAGATTCATATATTGGATGATATGGTTAGGCCAAGGGGCCAGGCCCACGGGGCGATAAGTTAGTGCGAAAGGAGTTTTGCGGAGGCCAGGGGGCCAAACGCCAGAGACCATGGCGTCTGGCCCTGGGCCAGACACCGAGGCCCATGGTGTCTGGGCCAGACGCCAAGGATTGTGGCATTTGGACCTGGAGTCCGAGTGGGACTCTTGCCTTTCGGGCAAAACTGACTTTGAGGAGGCTTTTGCTCCAAGTTTCGACCCCGGGGCTCAACATATAAATAGAGGGGCAGGGCTAGCACAAAGGACACATCAAGAAACACCAAGCCGTGTGCCGGCAACCCCGTCCCTCTAGTTTATCCTCCCACATAGTTTCCATTTTCCTTGGCGAAGCCCTGCGGAGATTGTTCTTCACCAACACCGTCACCACGCCGTCGTGCTGTCAGAACTCATCTACTACTTCTCCCATCTTGCTGGATGAAGAAGGTGAGGAAGTCATCGAGCTGAACGTGTGCTGAACGTGGAGGTGTCGCACGTTCGGTACTTGATCGGGACGGATCGTGAAGGTTTACGACTACATCAACCGCGTTGATAAACGCTTCCGCTTTGCGATGTTCAAGGGTATGAAGATGCTCTCCCCTCTCGTTGCTATGCATCACCTTGGTAGATCTTGCGTGATCATAGATTTTTTTAAATTACCACGTTCCCCAACACGATGTCATTTCCAGGTTGCTTCGGGCCTTGGATAATCATTCACATCATAATGTATTTTTTCTTCATACACAACCAAGGAGCTAGGTTATATATGCATAGAAGCACCAGCCATGTGTTGTGATTGGTGCTCATATCGCCAAAAGGATTCATCCCGTCAGTACACTCCCCGAGCCTTATACTTCTAGGATCCTTGGCAAAGTCTTAAAACTTGTTGTCAATTAATTCCCACTAAGACTCATCTTTCGGGTGCCTCATATACTTATCCGCAATTTTCTCATCATGATGCCACCGCAACCTCTTTGCCTCTCTAGGGTTTGCAAACAAACGCCTCAACCTTGGAATTAAAGGCAAGTACCAAAAACCTTGAACGGGATTCTTGTCTTGATCTCGGTGTCTAATTTGTACTTGTCCTTTGCTCTCCTGCTCTTGTATCGTGCATGCTTGCATATGGGACATGCACGCAAATCTTTGTACTCACCATGATACAATATACAACCATTCACACAAGCGTGTATCTTTTGTACTTCAAGTTACAATGGGTAAACAATTTTCTTCGCTTCATTTGTGCTTCTAGGGAGCACATTATCTTCCGAAAAAATTTCTTTGAAAAGACCTAACATCTCTGTGAAGCCCTTGTTTGATAGACTGTTTGCTGCTTTAAATCTGAGAAGCACTAGGGTGGCACTCAACTTGGAATATTTCTTTTTGTAACCTGGATACAATTCTTCACTACTAGGAAAATGCTTATAGGTAGACATTTGGAAGTAGCGTTGGCTAAAGACCCGACACTACTGCTATTTAGCAGTAGCGCCTGACAACACCAGCGCAGCAAGCGCGCGTTAGCAGTAGCGCGGGATATCCCGGCCAGCGCTGCTGTTGATAGGGCCACACTCTCGGCCCACTTTTGCAGCTTTAGCTATAGCGCTGGGCCTCCTCCCCCGCGCTGCTGCTAAGCCCACCTCTGCTTCCCCCGCGCCGGCCCGCGCGCCCCTTCCCTCTCACTCACTCACACTCACACACTCACACTCTCACAGATCGAATCCCTCAATCCCCCGATCCGGCCGCCGCCCCCACGTCCTACTCCGGCCGCCCTTCCTCGCGCGGGCCCTCTTCCCCCGTCAGCCGCCCTTCCCCGCACCGGCCCTCCTCCCCTGCCGGCCACACCCCCGCACCGGCCATCCTTCCCCGCCGGTCGCCCCCCCTCCCCCCCGTGCCGGCCCTCCTCCACACCAAGAGGTACTCCTCCCTCCTTCCTCCTCCTCCCTCCCTCCCTAGTTATAGTTATTAGCGAGTAGTTATTTTGAATCCTATATAGTTGAAAAAATGTAGGTTCTTAGAATAATGTAGGTTATGATCGAACCCTAGCTAGGACAGATTAGGTATGAACCCTAGTTAATTCATATGAACCCTAGGTTTTTAAATTTAGCTAGGTTTTAAAGTTAGGACAGAAATTTAGCTAGGTTTTTAATTAGGTGTAGTTAATAGAATTTAGGTGTTTTAGGTGTATTTAACAGAATTTTAGGTGTTTTAGTTGTTTTAGGAGAAGTTAACAGAATTTTTTGGTGTTTTAGTTGTTTTAGGTGTAGTTAATAGAATTCTAGATATTTTTTTAGTTAAAGCAATTGTTGTTATTTTTTTAGTTAAAGCAATTTTTCCTCTTATATGCAAATATGTAGTGGACATGTCATATTTTGAACATCTCACATTTTGGACATGTCATATTTTTCCGAGTGGCCTATGTTTTGCCAGAAATGTCGATTCGTTTACGTTCTGGCAAATTTCAGGCGCTCGATATGTCCTGCTTTTAGCAAAGGTCATGCCGAATTTTGCTAAGTGTTTATTAATTTTGTTTTCATAATTAAGCATTTTGTTATCGACATTGACGATGCCTATCCCGCATCCTCGTCGTCGACTTGGCGGAGCACTCCTGCTTGAGCCGAGGGGCCATGTCCGAGACTGCGCTCCCCCGGGCTGGTACTGGGTTGTGCTACCTTCTGGTGAGCGCAGCTTAGTGAGGAGCCAGCCCGTCGTCGACCCGGAGCTTCTTTAGTGGCGGTCACGTGGGCCTACATCGGTGCAGAGGCTTGAGTCCCCCGCGCATGTCACATACCTAGCTTCTGGCTTTGCACTAGGCTATCTTCATGTGTGCATCATGTTTAAAGTTCTCTTAAATTTGAAATGGGGATTGATTCAAACCCTAGCATCAAAGGAATTCACTAGGTTCAACTAAAATAATTTCAGTGAATCCAAATGGCTTTTAAAAATGTTCATCATTTCTGGGAAATGCTGGAGACATAACCAGGGGTGTTGCACATTTTTCCATGTCATATTTGGGCTCTGAATTAAATCATATGGTATTTTCATTTGGGCATTTAAATACTATAAAATATTTTAAATGCTCAAATAATCATAAACTAAAATGTTTACTGTTGGTTATATTTCAAACAATGGCATTGATCAGTTTCATGATTTTTGGGTTTGGTCTAGTATTTTTAATGAAGTCACAAAGTTGCAGAAAAATAGAAAACAGGAAGGAAATTTTACCTGGCGCCTACCAACCGGCCCACCTGCCGGCCCAGCCCAGCTGCCGCGCCAGCGAGCTGCTTGGCTCGGCCAGGCAGGCAGGCAAGGTGCTCGGTGGCGAGCACCGCATGGGTGCCACGCACCTGGTCGCCGCCTTGCCGCTCCCCTCGTCCAGCTGCGACGTGGATCGCTCCCCCTCTCTCCCCCGAACCCCTCAGACACCTCCTCTCCTCTCCAGCTCCTCCCCCTCGCGCTCCCCAGCCATGGCCGATGCCACCGCCGCCGTTCCATCACCGTAGTCGCGCTCCCCGCCGTCCGTGCTCCGTCTCGTCGTGTCCAGGAGCTCCGCCGCCATCCTCTTCGTCGAGCTAGCCGAGCCCCGAGCGCTCGCGTGCCCTGAAGCCACCGCACGACTTCGCCCGAGTCCGCCGTCGCTGGAGATCCCTTTCAACGCCGTCGCCGCCTCAGTTCGTCCCCGACCCCGCTGGTTGCCTCTACGAGTGCTCTGTGAGCCTAGCTACCTCCCCTCCCCTTCCTCTCTCGCCCCCGAGCTGTGTAGCAACCACACGAAGATCACCCGCATGCACCGCCGCGGATCTCGTCGCCGACGTGCTCCCGGCCACCTCTCGGTGTCCATTGCACTCACCACGACGTGTAGGGTCTAACCATGCACTCCCCGCACCTCACCGCACACCCTAGTTTCGAGTTCGCATCCACCCGAACTCTGGCGGCCGCCTAGGTCGTCGCCGGCGCCAACTCCGGCAACCCCGACCCCAACTAACTCCACCAAGAGCTGCGGTTTGTCCCCAGCTCCACCTAGATGCCTTCCGCGACCCATTTGGTGGCCGGAACGGCCAAAATCACTTCCGCCGCCACGTCGGGCTCGCCGGCGGCTAAACGCCGGTGCAGCTGACTTTGACTTTGACCGCGGGTGGGCCCTGGTTGACTCTGTTGAGTCAATGACAGGTGGGGCCCAGCCCTGTTAACTGAACTGGTTTAGTTTTAATTAATTTTTAGCTAAACTAATTACACTGACACCCTGGACCCACAGTCAGGTTTGACCTGGACGTCTCTGTTGACTTGCTGAGGTCAGCATGACATCATGCTGACGCAGTAATCCTTTTCTCGAATTAAAATAAATCCAGAATGATTTATAAATTCCAGAATTTAGTTCAAACTCCTAAAATTCATATAAATTCAACCGTAGCTCCAAATCAAACAAGTTATATATGAAAAATGATCAGAAAAATCCAATCTATCCATCTGCACTGGTTTCATGCATGTTAGAGAAACTTAACCCTGCTGTTTAGATGAAACAAGTTAATGCACCTTTATGACTTCATATAATGGGTTTGCATTTGAATCTTTGGTTCAAATGGACTCATTTCAATCTGTTCTAGCTTGCATTAGGCAAAACACATTCATATTGCCATGTCATGAGCATGCATCATATTGTGCATTGCATTGATTGTATTTCTTCTCTGTTGCCGGTATCTGTCCCCTCTCGGTAGACGATGTTTCGACGATGAGTTCGATGACACCGATGAAGAACTATATTATCTTCAGAAGTGCCAGGCAAGCAAAACCCCCTTGTTCATTCCGATACAATCCCACTCTCTCGCTCCTGCTCTATTTTACTGCATTAGGACAACAACGATACAACTGTTACTTGTTGCGGTAGTTGAACCCCTTTATCCTCTGCATAACCTGTCATTGCCACAGTAAATAGATGAAACCCACTAGCATGAGTAGGAGTTGCTTGAGCCCTGTTGTGCCTACTCATTCATGTTAGTTTGTCATGCCTGCTATTGCTTAGAGTTGTGTCAGATCTGATTCATCCGGGATGAATCAGAGGTGTGTGAATATGTCCTACTGTGTGTGAGCTAAGTGTGTGAACACGATTTGGTAAAGGTATCTGTGAGAGGCCATGTAGGAGTACATGGTGGGTTGTCTCATTGAAGCCGTCCTCAGGAACTGAGTTCTGTGTTTGTGATCCATGATTCAGCTACTACCATGCATTGGGCCCTGAAATATGACCCCGCTCGACTTCTTATTCACCCTTGTCCTCTGTCCAGGAGTTGCAAGTAGTTTCTGGTGTTTGTAGTATGCTGGAGGCCGTGCGCAGCGCTGACCGTAGGGGTGGGCTGTGATGCGGTAGGCACGTGGCCGGGTAAACCGGGCGCCCGTTTGGTGTCACGGAACCCTGTACACATCGTTTGGGGCTGTGAGCGAAACTTCGGCCGGATCTCCTCATGGATGGAACCCGAATAGGCGATAAACCTGGACTAGGGACTTGAGTGTTTGGGTAGGTCGTGTTCTACACCCACGTCGGCTTTCGCTTGAAGTCTGCCGAGCACATGTCGTGTGCAGACGCTAAGTGGTGGAAACATGTATGAAGAAGTACACCCCTGCAGGGTTAACATCATCTATTCGAATAGCCGTGTCCGCGGTAAAGGACTTCTGGGTTGCCTATAACAGTTCATAGACAAGTGAAAGTGGATACTCTAAAATACGCAAGATAAGCGCGAGTGCTATGGATGGCGTTCTCGTAGGGAGACGGGAGCGGATCCATAGTGGTGTATTGATATGGTGAATATGTGGACTCGTGTGCGCCACCTCAAAAGAGTTACTTGCAGTCGTAGTTCAGGATAGCCACCGAGTCAAAGCTGGCTTGCTGCAGTTAATCCCCACCATCCATTTGTTGATAATGATGCATATGTAGTTAGTTCTGATGTAAGTCTTGCTGGGTACATTTGTACTCACGTTTGCCTATTTTATGTTTTTTGCAGAGAGACGTCAGTCTCGCTACTAGTTCCGCGTGGTCTTCGACGTTTAGCTTGTTACCTCAGCTACGATCTTGTGCCCTTGGCAGGATTTGGTAGACAGTCAGGCTTCTCAGCCTTTTTCATTTATAGATGTTTGTACTCAGACATGATAGCTTCCGCATGTGCTTGACTTGTATGCTCTGAATGTTGGATCGTGAGACCCATGTTTGTAATATTTCGCTCCTCGGAGCCTAATGAATAAATACTTGAGTCGTAGGGTCATGTTGTGATGCCATGTTGTATTTGCACATATCAAGCATATTGTGTGTATGTTATTGAAATGCTTGGTATGTGTGGGATCTGACTATCTAGTTATTTATCTTTAGTAGCCTCTCTTACTGGGAAATGTCTCCTAGTTTTTCCACCGAGCCATGGTAGCTTGCTACTGCTCCGGAACACTTAGGCTGGCCGACATGTGACCTTCTTCATTCCTGTGTCTGTCCATTCGGGGAAATGTCACGCGATGAATACCAGAGTCCTGTTAGCCCGCTACAGCCCGGTTCACCGGAGTCCTGCTAGCCCAGTGCTACAGCCTGGATTCACTCACTGATGACCGACACGTTCGATGCTGGGTCATGGATGCCTGTCCCTGTAAGTTTGTGCCACTTTGGGTTTACGACTAGCCATGTCAGCCCGGGCTCCTTATCATATGGATGCTAGCGACACTATCATATACGTGTGCCAAAAGGCGCAAACGGTCCCGGGCAAAGGTAAGGCGACACCTGTGGGAATACCGTGCGTGAGGCCGCAAAGTGATATGAGGTGTTACATGCTAGATCGATGTGGCATTGAGTCGGGGTCCTGACAGCTTTGGTATCAGAGCCTGACTGCTTGTAGGTTTACCAAGCCAAACTGGTCGAAGTTGTGTCTAGAAATGCTTTAGTTATATGTAGGGGAATTGATTGTGGGATGGAACGTAAGGCTCTTTTTACTCCATATACCTCATGGCCTTCTGATCTGAGTCATCCTCTTCTCTTCTACGGGGATTAAGAACTAGGCCTTCTCATCTATCTATTAGGATGACGTGTTACTAATCCATAGACTTATAGAATTGCTAGTTTCAAATCTCAGTTCAGTTTTACTACTTCCGTATGTTCATAACTGTTGATCTCGAAACCTTGATATTGTGCTTCGGAATGGCTATGCCACCATTTTTGTAGTATGTCTCCAATCTTTTTGAGCATTTACAGCCGTTATGCTGTCCGAGTCATCCCAGGTTTCTAAACAATCTGATGCACTTGCAAATCCTTTCCCTCTAGTTTCGATGTCCTTTATGGTCAGAATAAGCACACTAACCTGTGTGTTGAGGTAATTTATTGCCTTGACATATATGTTGGAGCTATTATTATGACCCAGGTGTTTTAGGGAGTCACCTAGTAATCTAGCCATGTTTTGTGTCCCAGTGTGATGATTCTGGCCATCATTCCCGAAAGCATCCCGTGATGCCACTTAGTAGTAGGTATTCTATTCCTGGGTTCTTGAACCCGAGATTCACCCTACTTACCTCATGTTGATAGTGTTGCTAGTTCCTTTAGGATATTAGTAACCTTTGCGATAGTCCCCGAGGTTTGTGGTATATCGTTCTTCCAACTACCATGAACTGCTTATGGCGGAAGTTCTTTGAACCAAAAGATCACAACAAGTGTGCTCTCGATGAGTTCTCCATTCTATATTGTGACTCTGCCAGTTCTACTTTTCTGTATGGGTTATCCGGAAGAAATATGTTGAACTTGGTTCGACACACTAATCTATGCATCCACAACTCAGAAAGTTATATGTTCCTTTGAGTTGTCCCTCTCTAGTTGTATTCTGACCCCCGGCTATCAGTTGATAGTCAAGAGTATGCGTGCATTCGTTCATCGATGCCTATTACTCTTGTGGTCCGTCAAGCCATTCTATCCCGGAATGACTAGGAGAAACAAACTCCAGTACCTTGTCCATTTCCAGGATTGGGTCAAAGCGGTCGTACTCCGCAGATCAAATTGCTAATCTAGCTTTTGCTCTGTTCTACCTTGGAGTATTACCATCTTTATATCAAGAATGTCATGGCAATTGCACACCATCCTATGAACTCTTGATACAGTGATACTTCTTGCCATCATTGTTCATTCCTCGGTTTCCGTGTTTTTGTAACCGGAATGCCGACAAGTGAATCGTGGTGTGTGAAATCAATACTGCTAGCAACTCCGTTGCTTGGTAGTTAAATGCACAACAACTTCATTCTTAGTGTGCTGATTATTGAATCATCATCCTAGGATTGATCGTGCTACCTAGTCCTTATTCTGGTGCACTCTTCGATCAATGAGTTAGGATTATTCAGTCCCTTGCTTATTTGATCATATCGTCTTGCCCTGAAAAGCAAGATTGTTCTCGAGCTTAGTAACATACCGGTGGTTCGTGATTTTTCGAATATCTTCTCAGAAGTATCACCAGGTTGTCACCTGACCTCTATGTTGAGTTCGTGATCAAGTTGGTTTCTTATAAACCATTCCCTTCTCCAAGAATTTGTGTTGGATACCCCTGAGCTAGTTGGTTAAGCTAAACAACAACTTGGAGAGTTGGAAGATAAAAGCTCACCTGACTTAGTTCATCTCCAAGGGATATCCTTGTGTGTGTTTGTTGAAGAAAGGTAATATCTTCATTGATTGATCCTTGTGATCAGTTGTTGGACTTATTGTCTTGCCAAAACTTTGATTTGAGTATGGGCTATCCTCAAATCAAGTCAGAACCAACGATGTTCGAAATGTTGTCTTACTCGTGGATTTTCCTTGAGCATACACCATTACATCTTTTGGTCTGACCAATGCTATCACCGTGTTCACATGATGGTGGAAGTCCAGTGATATGGAAATTCCGATGAGTTGCTGTTGAGCCCATCAGCAACATCTTGTTCCCCCCATGATCCATGTGGAACATTAAAGCTAGCATTGGAAACTTTTGTAAGCATTATCTTCGTGCCTGTTCATGAAGAATATGTTGAATGAAAGAAGTGGCTTCCTCTAGTTCATGTGCATTTGAAGCAAGTTGCCGCCGTGAATTTGAGAAAGTTCACTTTGCTTCCTCGGTTACCATCCCAAGTCAGTCATGCATGTGCGAAGTATGCTATGGTTTGACAGGCTCGCAACCTTCATTCCATATGTATCCCTAGCACACCAAGCCACTGATTGATTTGTTCAAGGAGAAGAAGCTCCTTCTTAAGGGTATACCCTATGCAAGGACTTCGATATCCTCGATGATGGTTCCCCACCTGAACTCGGTAGTGTTTTATTATAAGCCTACTACGTGGACATGTTTGTCTGGGACAGCGTGTTCACAGGTTTGTAGCAGAACCAGCTCATGTTTTGGAGCTTGCTATCGTAGTTCATTTCCCGAGAATCTCGCAACGTCATCTCGTCGACTTGTGTTGCAAACTTCCATTTCTCTTTTTAGACTCGATGAGTCTGAATTATTCTGACACCAACCAGATCTGAATCTCAGGTAGATATGATGGTTGGAACATTTCCCAAGAACTATAATATTGGTCTCGCGAAAACTGGTAAAGTGGATGTCGTGGCCAACACACCCCGCCGGAAGACCTATTATTGTAGTATCTTGATTGAAGAAGTTGGCCACCTCCCCATAAGGACTTTGTAGGATTTACTCCCTAGCTGTGCCTTATGATTCTTTTGTGTGTTTCCAAAGTCCGACCTTTTACTTGATGTTCTAGATATCAAACCATATCTATGAATGGGTTACACTAGTACATCAAGGAGAACATTAGAAGCGGAGTGCTAAATGTCTCTCGGTCGATCTTCCAGATTTTGTTCCCCTTGGCCTCGCTAAGATGAAATCTGAGAAGGTGTTGTCTTCCTTTGCATCTGCATTGTCCATCACTATTCATCATGGTGGTATGTTGTGTTGCCAGGATCCTTGACACGGATGTTGGTAAAACTTTGATGAATATGGAAATGCTCAAGTTCTTGAGAGCACGCGCAAGCGCAAGGTGTTATCATCGGCACTAACTAGGATTGCTCTCAATTTCCTCGGTTATGCTATAACTTTTCAGACAGTGGACTCACTCTCTACTGTTCAGCTTCTCCCTAGTTACTAAAATCATCCCTTGTGTTGTTTTCAACAGGGTAATCCACATCATCCATTCTAATCCGGGTATGCCATTCTACCAAACCCCTCCAAACGATCGCTCGAGAATTTCCTTAGGCTGGTATAAAGAGTTTCGATGATCTCTGAATCAAAGGTAATTCTTTTTGCCACTTAAGGGATATTCCTACGAGTCACCTTCCCTAAGGTGCCCCGTTATGGTGTCATGGCAATTCACTCCTCGCTATGTTGACAACCGATCACCACATTCTTAAGTCTGGAATTGTTGTCTACCTAGCGAGCCCTCGTCATCTGTCTCACTCCATTTCTTCAGAGGTATGCTTCGTGTCTCAGCTCGAGAGATGTGTCAATGTCTCATCCCTTGAGTTGATCCTGAGTTGTTCGGTCTTCGAGAAGATCGATCCTTTTAGAGTTGTTCCTTTCCTCTCATTGTCATGTTAATTGGAGTCCTCAGAGCAAGACTTCGAGATAGAGTTGGTAATTGAGTCAACGTCCTTATGAAGTGCAACCTGGATCGTGAAGATCATGTTAGCTTGTGTCCCTCTGTCTTCTTACCTCACGTCTAGAATCTCGGGACGAGATTCTTGTTTAGTGGGGGCGAGTTGTCACATACCTAGCTTCTGGCTTTGCACTAGGCTAGCTTCATGTGTGCATCATGTTTAAAGTTCTCTTAAATTTGAAATGGGGATTGATTCAAACCCTAGCATCAAAGGAATTTACTAGGTTCAACTAAAATAATCTCAGTGAATCCAAATGGCTTTTAAAAATGTTCATCATTTCTGGGAAATGCTGGAGACATAACCAGGGGTGTTGCACATTTTTCCATGTCATATTTGGGCTCTGAATTAAATCATATGGTATTTTCATTTGGGCATTTAAATACTATAAAATATTTTAAATGCTCAAATAATCATAAACTAAAATGTTTGCTGTTGGTTATATTTCAAACAGTGGCATTGATCAGTTTCATGATTTTTGGGTTTGGTCTAGTATTTTTAATAAAGTCACAAAGTTGCAGAAAAATAGAAAACAGGAAGGAAATTTTACCTGGCGCCTACCAACCGGTCCACCTGCCGGCCCAGCCCAGCTGCCGCGCCAGCGAGCAGCTTGGCTCGGCCAGGCAGGCAGGCAAGGTGCTCGGTGGCGAGCACCGCATGGGTGCCACGCACCTGGTCGCCGCCTCGCCGCTCCCCTCGTCCAGCCGCGACGTGGATCGCTCCCCCTCTCTCCCCCGAACCCCTCAAACACCTCCTCTCCTCTCCAGCTCCTCCCCCTCGCGCTCCCCAGCCATGGCCAACGCCACCGCTGCCGCTCCATCACCGTAGCCGCGCTCCCCGCCGTCCGTGCTCCGTCTCGTCGTGTCTAGGAGCTCCGCCGCCATCCTCTTCGTCGAGCTAGCCGAGCCCCGAGTGCTCGCGTGCCCTGAAGCCACCGCACGACTTCGCCCGAGTCCGCCGTCGCCGGAGATCCCTTTCAACGCCGTCGCCGCCTCAGTTCGTCCCCGACCCCGCCGGTTGCCTCTACGAGTGCTCTGTGAGCCTAGCTACCTCCCCTCCCCTTCCTCTCTCGCCCCCGAGCTGTGTAGCAACCACACGAAGATCAACCGCACGCACCGCCGCGGATCTCGTCGCCGACGTGCTCCCGGCCATCCTCCGGCCACCTCTCGGTGTCCATCGCACTCACCACGACGCATAGGGTCTAACCATGCACTCTCCGCACCTCACCGCACACCCTAGTTTCGAGTTCGCATCTACCCGAACTCCGGCGGCCGCCTAGGTCGTCGCCGGCGCCAACTCCGGCAACCCCGACCCCAACTAACTCCACCAAGAGCTGCGGTTTATCCCCAACTCCACCTAGATGCCTTCCGCGTCCCATTTGGTGGCCGGAACGGCCAAAATCACTTCCGCCACCGCATCGGGCTCGCCGGCGGCTAAACGCCGGCACAGCTGACTTTGACTTTGACCACGGGTGGGCCCTGGTTGACTCTGTTGAGTGAATGACAGGTGGGGCCCAGCCCTGTTAACTGAACTGGTTTAGTTTTAATTAATTTTTAGCTAAACTAATTACACTAACACCCTGGACCCATAGTTAGGTTTGACCTGGACGTCTCTGTTGACTTGCTGAGGTCAGCATGACATCATGCTGACGCAGTAATCCTTTTCTGGAATTAAAATAAATCCAGAATGATTTATAAATTCCAGAATTTAGTTCAAACTCCTAAAATTCATATAAATTCAACCGTAGCTCCAAATCAAACAAGTTATATATGAAAAATGATCAAAAAAATCCAATCTATCCATCTGCACTGGTTTCATCCATGTTAGAGCAACTTAACCCTGCTGTTTAGATGAAACAAGTTAATGCACCTTTATGACTTCATATAATGGGTTTGCATTTGAATCTTTGGTTCAAATGGACTCATTTCAATCTGTTCTAGCTTGCATTAGCCAAAACACATTCATATTGCCATGTCATGAGCATGCATCATATTG
Organism: Triticum timopheevii; assembly: GCA_963921465.1. NCBI lineage: Eukaryota > Viridiplantae > Streptophyta > Magnoliopsida > Poales > Poaceae > Triticum > Triticum timopheevii. The sequence continues at coordinate 357,902,905 of OY997264.1, forward strand.
TGCATTGCATTGATTGTATTTCTTCTCTGTTGCCGGTATCTCTCCCCTCTCGGTAGACGATGTTTCGACGATGAGTTCGATGACACCGATGAAGAACTATATTATCTTCAGAAGTGCCAGGCAAGCAAAACCCCCTTATTCATTCCGATACAATCCCACTCTCTCGCTCCTGCTCTATTTTACTGCATTAGGACAACAACGATACAACTGTTACTTGTTGCGGTAGTTGAACCCCTTTATCCTCTGCATGACCTGTCATTGCCACAGTAAATAGATGAAACCCACTAGCATGAGTAGGAGTTGCTTGAGCCCTGTTGTGCCTACTCATTCATGTTTGTTTGTCATGCCTGCTATTGCTTAGAGTTGTGTCAGGTCTGATTCATCCGGGATGAATCAGAGGTGTGTGAATATGTCCTACTGTGTGTGAGCTAAGTGTGTGAACACGATTTGGTAAAGGTATCGGTGAGAGGCCATGTAGGAGTACATGGTGGGTTGTCTCATTGAAGCCGTCCTCAGGAACTGAGTTCTGTGTTTGTGATCCATGATTCAGCTACTACCATGCATTGGGCCCTGAAATATGACCCCGCTCGACTTCTTATTCACCCTTGTCCTCTGTCCAGGAGTTGCAAGTAGTTTCTGGTGTTTGTAGTATGCTGGAGGCCGTGCGCAGCGCTGACCATAGGGGTGGGCTGTGATGCGGTAGGCACGTGGCCGGGTAAACCGGGCGCCCGTTTGGTGTCACGGAACCCTGTACACATCGTTTGGGGCTGTGAGCGAAACTTCGGCCGGATCTCCTCATGGATGGAACCCGAATAGGCGATAAACCTGGACTAGGGACTTGAGTGTTTGGGTAGGTCGTGGTCTACACCGACGTCGGCTTTCGCTTGAAGTCTGCCGAGCACATGTCGTGTGCAGACGCTAAGTGGTGGAAACATGTATGAAGAAGTACACCCCTGCAGGGTTAACATCATCTATTCGAATAGCCGTGTCCGCGGTAAAGGACTTCTGGGTTGCCTATAACAGTTCATAGACAAGTGAATGTGGATACTCTAAAATACGCAAGATAAGCGTGAGTGCTATGGATGGCGTTCTCGTAGGGAGACGGGAGCGGATCCATAGTGGTGTATTGATATGGTGAATATGTGGACTCGTGTGCGCCACCTCAAAAGAGTTACTTGCAGTCGTAGTTCAGGATAGCCACCGAGTCAAAGCTGGCTTGCTGCAGTTAAACCCCACCATCCCTTTGTTGATAATGATGCATATGTAGTTAGTTCTGATGTAAGTCTTGCTGGGTACATTTGTACTCACGTTTGCCTATTTTATGTTTTTTTGCAGAGAGACGTCAGTCTCGCTAGTAGTTCCGTGTGGTCTTCGACGTTTAGCTTGTTACCTCAGCTACGATCTTGTGCCCTCGGCAGGATTTGGTAGACAGTCAGGCTTCTCAGCCTTTTTCATTTATAGATGTCTGTACTCAAACATGATAGCTTCCGCATGTGTTTGACTTGTATGCTCTGAATGTTGGGTCGTGAGACCCATGTTTGTAATATTTCGCTCCTCGGAGCCTAATGAATAAATACTTGAGTCGTAGAGTCATGTTGTGATGCCATGTTGTATTTGCACATATCGAGCATATTGTGTGTATGTTATTGAAATGCTTGGTATGTGTGGGATCTGACTATCTAGTTGTTTATCTTTAGTAGCCTCTCTTACCGGGAAATGTCTCCTAGTGTTTCCACCGAGCCATGGTAGCTTGCTACTGCTCTGGAAGACTTAGGCTGGCCGGCATGTGTCCTTCTTCGTTCCTATGTCTGTCCCTTCGGGGAAATGTCACGCGATGAATACCAGAGTCCTGTTAGCCCGCTACAGCCCGGTTCACCGGAGTCCTGCTAGCCCAGTGCTACAGCCTGGATTCACTCGCTGATGACCGACACGTTCGATGCTGGGTCATGGATGCCTGTCCCTGTAAGTTTGTGCCACTTTGGGTTTACGACTAGCCATGTCAGCCCGGGCTCCTTATCATATGGATGCTAGTGACACTATCATATACGTGTGCCAAAAGGCGCAAACGGTCCCGGGCAAAGGCAAGGCGACACCCGTGGGAATACCGTGCGTGAGGCTGCAAAGTGATATGAGGTGTTACATGCTAGATTGATGTGGCATTGAGTCGGGGTCCTGACAGCGCAGGTGGTACAACACCGTGTCATGGAGGAGAACGCGCACGTCCACCGCTACTTGGTTTCATTGGCGAACGACAGGTTCTCCAATACCTGGCAGATTCTTTGGGGATCTTACCGGAGCTATGATCCTGTGATGGTTCCTTCTCTTTAGGTGTCCACTGCGGCCCATTGAACCTAGAGGAGCTATTATTCGAGATGTATTAGTGATATTATATGATGATCTTTGCTACAAACTACTATATATGTATTTGATGATGGATTATTAATTACCTATTAGTTATTTTATTATTGAATGCAAAAGATGAGCGTGGTTTGTGCTACAAACTACTATATATGTATTCGATGATGGATTATATGATGATCTTTGCTACAAACTAGGTTTGATGATGATCTTTGCTACAAACTACTACAAACTACAAATTTTAGGTGTTCTAGTTGTTATATGATGATCTTTGCTACAAACTACTATATATGTATTCAATGATGGATTATTAACTACCTATTAGGAAATGTGTGACGACGAAAGGGAATTTGCTATGTGCGATTACTGCGAAGATGAGCGCGGTCTATGCGACAAGCCTCACCTGGTAGAAGGTCGGCGCTTCAGCATCAAGCTCCAAGAGACCTTCGATGTTGATACGGTACGCAACGATGACAAGTGTTTTTTGTTATTTTTGCATGACCTCTCTACTTCTTCAACGTGTAATTTCCGTCTTCTACAATTCGACTAGCTTATCCCATGCCATGCAAGACGCTATGTCTTAGAGAAGATGGGTTTTGAAGATCATGAAAGCATGGAGACAAAGATAATTCAACTAAGGACCCATCATGGTTATGATTTTGCTGTAAAACTATACAATTCCGTGAACTCATCCAATTTTGGTTGCCTGAATTGGGAAGCCCTTTGCAAGGCGTATGATTTTCATGAGGGTATGCTTCTCACCTTCGATCTTGGTGATCCTGACATCGACGAAAAGAATATGACCATTTGGGTCCTTGTTGACACGCTTCCAGTTCTACCGCTATGTGAGTTTCTCAAACATATTTATTAAGTAATTTATATTATTTATTTCAAAATACTTGACAGCTTATTTCCATTGACAACTTATTTTCATTCTTCAAAAAATGTACGGAAGATGGTTGACAGAACCTACTACTACAATGATGAAGCACAATTAACTTATAAGGAGAAAGATGGTCTTATCGCATTTTTTACTGATCTTGAGAATTACAATAGCTATTATTGAATTCCTCAAAATTATGGTCAATATGTGCCACTAGTGCACGCGGTGTGATACGGTAACATCAATGGAGATAGCACGGTAAGATTTTCTACTATTACGACATCCGTGCATCTTTTGCATAAATTTTTCTAAAACTAAACTGCATTACTAATACAAAGTTATTACTATGTTTTTGAACAGAAAATCCTGATGGATTGTGTGCCTCATCTGATGTTGCCAAGAGGTCACGTTGATGTTATGAGCTTACGGCCACCATGGCCAGGTCAGCCGAAGTATCCACATCACTCCTATCCATACCAGATTTCTAAAAGTGAGGAAGCCATGATAATAAATGATTGGAAAAAATGTTCCAACCATCGTAGGGAGCTACTTGGAAGCAACATTGTGCGTAGGCCAAGACTTGGAGATAGGATGATCTCCGTTCTTCATTATGGAGAGTCCAGTTTCCTTAATGAAGAGTCAATGCCTATCTTGTTTTATGATAGTTTACCTAAGAGAGGGTAGAGTAGGTCCTATGAGAGGAGTAGGTCCTATGTAGAATGTGTTATTATGTGCTACAATGTATTAGAGTTGATGAGGAGGATGAGGAGTTGTGATTATGACTAGTGACCAACTTGTTATATATATGATGTCTCATTGACGAACATTGTTTGGTGGTGATGACTAGTGGTAATAAATATGCTATTTCAATAGACTAGTTCATGATGAGTTGTTATTGTATAAAAGATATATCTGTTTAAACATGTACAACGCCAAAATATGAAAAAAAACATAAACTTTAGCAGTGGCGTGGGCCAAAATATTACCAGCAATGCTCATTTACCAGTAGTGCGGGTCAAAACAAGCGCTACTGCTAGAAAATAGATGTAGCGCCGTAGCAGTAGCACGCCTACCCACGCTACTAATAGCAAAAAAACTAGCGCTACTTGTAAGGGTTTTCCTAGTAGTGCTTTCTTGAGTCCGCATCAATGGTTGGCAGATCCTTGTACCCAATCATATCCTTTTTTGGGCCCTCGAAATCTGTAATCATAGCAGCAAAATCTCACATATCAAGAATGTCGTCATCTGCGTCGACGTCTTGGTTTTCCAATGGGTGTTTCGGCTTTCTGGTGTTCCATTGGTAGCTTGACGCCTCTGCCCCGATGTTAGATTCACTATCCATGTGACACTGATTGGGGTTTGGCATCTCGCAACCCTGGGTATCTTCATCCATGACCTCCCCTTCACCGTGTCTGGTCCAACGTGTATATCCATCCATGAATCCTCGAGAGACTAAGTGTCACTGGACATCTGTAACTTCATGTGACTCCTCATTGGCACTATTAGTACATGGACATAGGATGTAATCTGCATCACCAATTCTCCTATTTGTACTTTCAACCAAATTCATGAACTCTGTCGCGCCACTGATAAAACCTACGGTTTTCCGACTCTTCATCCATCGAGATCGTTCCATCTCCACCACACGAATGGTAATTAAAAACAAAACAACAACATTAATACACAGATTAACTGCTGCCCAAAGATGCGTTCATAAATCACAAGGTTTTATTTTCATAATTACTGAGGACGCTCCATATTGTTATACAGACATGCAATGACAAAAAATAATGGCCAGTCAATTTACACGCAGAGTACTAGTACAACCCTACCCTTAGCAATTGAATACCTTAATTAAACCACTCACGAAAAGTATACCTTAATTAATTAGCCACGCGGCTACCTCCACCCAGTAGACAGAGAAGCGTGGTGCGGCGGCACGCCGAGACAGCACGGTCAAGGACCAAAGCTTAGTGCGGCTGCCGCCTGAAGTTTGATCTCCACTATCACGCCATCGACCGCGATGGATGTGCTCGAATCACGCCGCTGCCGACCTCGATGGTTGAGCTCCTCCTATCTCCCACCACAGACCGAGGATTGACCTCCTATGATGCCACCACCGTCCACCGACCGAGGATTGACCTCTTCTCCAGTAGCCGCTGCCTAGGCCGCCACCGCCATCTCTATATGCAGAGCGGATGGTTTTTTTCCGGATATTCGCAGAGCGGTTGTTTACACGGTATCACTGTAACTCAATTATATGTACAGGGTAGTACTTCACATACGGTTATGTAACGGCGATCGTGTCCTACCTAGGTTGTCTTCTCACATGGTTTGGTGCGGAAATCGTGTGTTGTTGTAATACTTAACACAAATGACATGTATAAACAGTGTGCCGTATACAACATATAATGCCATAAGTAGTTCCCGGCCATTAGCTTATCCCCACACTTTCCCCATTTCCCCCAAATCCCTACATAGCCTCCAAATTCCCTCGCGTGGCGCTGACATTGGGGGATTGCGGATGAGTGGTGCTGATGGTTTTGGTGCGGCTGCTCCTGCTCGTTTCGCTGCCACGATGGCGGTCGCCGCTGATCACTTGCCTAAGGTCATCATAAGGCAGGTGTACTACAGATCCGAATCGTCCTATCAGGTTCCAATCTATCTCGATCTTTTTTAGCATGTACAAAGTAGCTCCTTGCTGTATCCGTCCTGAATGAACCCCCCCCCCCCAGGAAAGCGATCTGCCACCGGATCCGGAGCATGACTCTAGACTCCCGCAACATGAGTTCGACTCCGAGTTTTGCGCCACTGAGAAGTACCGAAAGCTGAGTTGTGTGAACGGGCACACTCCCGCTCGACGTGTATGCACGGAGGGATTCAATGTTGGCAAGAGGTTTCTCAGTTGCCCCTTAGAGGTTAGTTCTAAGTTCATCATTTTACTTGATTTAATGCCACCGCTCATCCTGAATACTATTCAACATTGGCAGGGATATGAGGCTTGTGCCTTTGTTAACTGGCTGGATGAAGAATGGCATGGCAGGGCTCGGAGTGTTATCACCAAGCTCACAGAAGATAACGTAAAGCTGAAGAAGAAACTGGCTGATCTGGAATGTACAATCAGTGCGATGAAGCAAGAAAGAATCAATCACAGGCAACAGATGAAAGCAAGAGACAAGAAGGAACTAGCATGTGTAGTTGTGGTTATCGCATTAGCCATGTTCTATGCGTTGTTGGAAATGATGATTAGGTTTTTTTTGCTAGTATTGCTAAAGCACATCTAGATGTGCTCTAAGTAATGCACAACTAGGTCCGATGCCATTGATGTTACGCGAAGATTCATGCAGATATTTTCCTTTATCTTTTTTTCTTTTCCTTTTTAGTTTGATTGTTACTGGCTTTATCAATAGGAATAGCTCATTGTATTTCCTGCCAACTTTCCTACTCCGTTCGTACCGGTACCGGTACATAATTCCAAAACTCGGTCATTGTTTTTGTCTTGAAAAAAGAAACCAGCCAAATAGCCAATAGGAGTCTTGTGCAACCCCGGGAATTTGGAGCAACAGGGTACAAATAATTGCCGTTGATTATATCAGTGGTTAGATAATATGTCAACCCCCACTTTAATTGGCAGTTCCTCTTCTTTGCATACCCCGCTTAAGTGTCAACCATCTTCATCGTCCCCGGCAGGCCGCACTACACACTGGTACACACTCTGCAGCCATGTCGAGCGACAACGATGACGACAGTTCGGCCAGCAATCTGGAGCCCGATGATAGGTCAACATTGGAATCATCCCGCTAGTCTTCCATGAGTCTGGCGTCGAGCCCAGACCTTGATTATATCTGGATCATGGAAGGGACGCCACCTCCGGATTCGTCGAACGACAACCAGATGGACGAGGAGTCGTTGGAGGACAAAGAAGAGGACGATGATGAGGATGAGGAGGAATGGTCGAACGAGGAGTAGGACGATGACGAGAACAACGACAATGATGACGATGGCGGCGATTAAAAGCCAACTGTCAGCGACAAGAAGTGTCCTTGCCAAGACGATGTCGCGGGGCCATCTAACAACAACAACAACAAGAAGAAGAAGGACTAAGTTAAGCAGACTGTATATATCTTTGTTTCCGTTCGCTCATATTAATTTGTTATCTCTGTTTATCATGTCAATCTCATCACAGACGGTTAGTAATATGTATTGAACAGATATCTTCTACATTATCGCCCACAGGTTGGTTTGTTTAACTGTGTGCCCTGACGAGCACAGAATTCAAAAAAAGACCATATGCGCTATCTATCATGATCGCACACAATTCTGGTTGCCGACCTGTTTGTCGGGTATCACACACATCTTATTACGCCGAAATATTTGTGTTCACCTCGATCATCGCAAACGGTTCATCAGAGTGAACTATATGCCGTATATCACACACACCTTGATCTGGCTGCCCGTTTCTGTTGTTCTTTCTCATCGCAAACAGTTCGTATGGATCAACTGTATGCCCCGCATCGCAAACGCAACTAAAATCTAAACCGTGTTTGATGGCTCCGCCATCGCAAACGTTTTGCGTCTTTTTTGATGGTTTTTTTACATCACGGTTTGTGATTAATGCATCCCACATAGTTTCGTCAAAGGGTCCCTGATCGTAGTGTCACGTTAGCAGCATCCTGCAGTAGTGGATTTTTAGAACGAAGTGGAGAATGATCATAATAAGAAAATTAAATTCAACGATCTGATCATGCATGTGAATATTTGAGTTACGAGTTTGGTATGCGTTTAAGACAATTTGGAATTGTTTCACAGCTCATACCACCTGAAACACCATAGCGTAATGGTGTGTCCGAATGTCGTATTCGTACTTTATTGGATATGGTATGTTCTATGATGTCTCTTCCGATTTGCCACTATCGTTTTGGGGTTATGCATTAGAGATAGCCACATTCACTTTAAATAAGGAACCATCTAAATCCGTTGAGACGACACTGTATGAGTTATGGTTTGGTAATAAACTTAAGTTGTTGTTTCTTAAAGTATGGCGATGTGACATTTATGACGAAAGGCTTCAGCCTGATAAGCTCGAACCCAAAGCGGACAAGTGCATCTTCATAGGATACCCTAAAGAGACCATTGGGTATACCTTCTATCACAGATCTGAGGGCAAGATCATTGTTGCCAAGAATGGGTCTTTTCTAGAGAAGGAGTTTCTCTCGAAAGATGCGAGTGGGAGGAAAGTAGAACTTGATGAGGTAATTGTACCTTCTCTCAAATTGGAGAGTAGCACATCACAGAAAGTAGTTCCCATGATGCCTACACCAACCTGAGAGGAAGCTAATGATGATGATCATGAAACTTCATATCGAGTTACTATCAAACTTCGTAGGCCTACCAGGAGACGTTCCGCACCAGAGTGGTACGGTAATCCCGTCCTGGAAGTCCTATTGTTAGACAATGGTGAACTTATGAAGTATGAAGAAGCAATGATGAGCCCGGATTCCGACAAATGACTTGAGGCCATGAAACCCGAGATAGGATCCATGTATCAGAACAAAGTATGGACTTTGCTAGACTTGCCCGATGACCGGCAGGCCATTGAGAATAAATGGATCTTTAAGAAGAAGACAGATGCCGATGGTAATGTCACTGTCTAAAAAGCTCGACTTGTCGCAAAAGGTTTTCGGCAAATTCAACAAGTTGACTACGATGAGACTTTCTCACCCGTAGTGATGCTTAAGTCTCTTGGAATTATGTTAGCAATTGCCGCATATTACGACTATGAGATCTCGTAGATGGATGTCAAAACATCATTTCTTAACGGGTTCCTCAAGGAAGAGTTGTATATGATTTTTGTTGATCCTAAGGATGCTAACAAAGTATGCAAGCTCCAGCGATTCATTTATGGACTGGTGCAAGCATCTCGCAGTTGGAATATATGCTTTGATGAGGTGATCAAAGCTTTTGGTTTTATACAAACTTAGGGAGAAGATAGTATTTACAAGAAAGTGAGTGGGATCTCTGTAGCATTTCTAATATTATATGTAGAAAGGATGAAAGTCATTCCCTATGCCTCAGCCGTAGGCTCTATAATGTATGTCATGTTGTGTACCACATGTCTGGGGAATGACCCCCGGGTACCGCAAGGACGGCGAAACGATGCTTCAAGACATTTGGGCAGCCAATGCCCCTCAGGCCGACTGCTCCAGCCGCTCCAGAAGGCCCCCTGTCCGACTGCCCCGGCCGGCTCGCCACCCGACTGCCAGCCGACTCCCCGTCTGGCTGCTCCAGCCGGCCTGCTATGCAAAGTCAACTACGGCGTCCCATCTGACAAGACCCCGACGAGACATCTATACCTTGCACTGTTGGCGAATAGTGGAGCATGATGTCTACTACACAACCTTCTTCTTGTTGATGTTGTTGGGCCTCCAAGTGCAGAGGTTTATAGGACAGTAGCAAATTTCCCTCAAGTGGATGACCTAAGATTTATCAATCTGTGGGAGGCGTAGGATGAAAATGGTCTCTCTCAAACAACCCTGCAACCAAATAACAAAGAGTCTCTTGTGTCTCCAACACACCCAATACAATGGTAAATTGTATAGGTGCACTAGTTCGGCGAAGAGATGGTGATACAAGTGCAATATGGATGGTACATATAGGTTTTTGTAAAATGAAAATATAAAAACAGCAAGGTAACTAATGATAGAAGTGAGCGTAAACGGTATTTCAATGCTAGGAAACAAGGCCTAGGGTTCATACTTTCACTAGTGCAAGTTCTCTCAACAATAATAACATAACTGGATCATATAACTATCCCTCAACATGCAACAAAGAGTCACTCTAAAGAAACTAATAGCGGAGAACAAACGAAGAGATTTTGGTAGGGTACAAAACCACCTCAAAGTTATTCTTTCTGATCGATCTATTCAAGAGTCCATAGTAAAATAATATTAAGCTATTCTTTCCATTTGATCTATCATAGAGTTCATACTAGAATAACACCTTAAGACACAAATCAACCAAAACCCTAATGTCACCTAGATACTCCAATGTCACCTCAAGTATCCGTGGGCATGATTATACGATATGCATCACACAATCTCAGATTCATCTATTCAACCAACACAAAGTACTTCAAAGAGTGCCCCAAAGTTTCTACCGGAGAGTCAAGACGAAAATGTGTGCCAACCCCTATGCATAAGTTCATTGAACCCGCAAGTTGATCACCAAAATATACATCAAGTAGATCACGTGAATATCCCATTGTCACCACAGATAAGCACGGCAAGACATACATCAAGTGTTCTGAAATCCTTAAAGACTCAATCTGACAAGACAACTTCAAAGGGAAAACTCAATCGATCACAAGAGAGTAGAGGGGGAGAAACATCATAAGATCCAACTATAATAGCAAACCTCGCGATACATCAAGATTGTAACACCTCAAGAACATGAGAGAGAGATCAAACACATAGTTACTGGTACATACCCTCAGCCCCGAGGGTGAACTACTCCCTCCTCGTCATGGAGAACGCCGGGATGATGAAGATGGCCACTGGTGATGGATTCCCCCTCCGGCAGGGTGCCAGAACGGGCTCCCGAGAAGTTTTTGGTGGCTATATAGGCTTGCGGCGGTGGAACTCCCGATCTAGGTTATTTTCTGGAGGTTTCAGTATTTATAGAAATTTTTGGCGTAGGTCTCACGTCCGGGGGGGGGGGGGGGGTTCTGGGCTGTCCACGAGGCAAGGGGCGCGCCCAGGGGAAGTGAGCGTGTGGGCCACCTCGTGGGCAACCCGGGACTCTCCTGGCCCAACTCTTTCACTCCAGGGGCTTCTTTTGGTCCACAAAAAATCGTCAAAAATTGGCACGTCAATGGGACTCCATTTGGTATTCCTTTTCTGTCAAACTCAAAAACAAGGAAAAAACAGAAACTGGCACTTAGCTCTAGGTTAATAGGTTAGTCACAAAAATGATATAAAAGTGTATAGTAAAGCCCATAAAATTCAAAACAGGTGATATAATAGCATGGAACAATAAAAAATTATAGATACGTTGGAGACGTATCAAGCATCCCCGAGCTTAATTCCTGCTTGTCCTCGAGTAGGTAAATGATAAAAACAGAATTTTTGATGTGAATGCTACCTAGCATATTTCTCAATGTAATCTTCTTTATTGTGGCATGAATGTTCAGATCCAAATGATTCAAAATAAAAGTTTATATTGACATAAGAAATAGTAATACTTCAAGCATACTAATAAAACAATCATGTCTTCTCAAAATAACATGGCTAAAGAAAGTTATCCCTACAAAATCATATAGTCTGGCTATGCTCTATCTTCATCACACAAAGTATTTAATCATGCACAACTCCAATGACAAGCCAAGCAATTGTTTCATACTTTAGTAATCTCAAACTTTTTCAACTTTCACGCAATACATGAGCGTAAGCCATGGACATATCACTATATGTGGAATAGAATGGTGGTTGTGGAGAAGACAAAAAAGGAGAAGATAGTCTCACATCAACTAGGCATATCAACAGGCTATGGAGATGCCCATTAATAGATATCGATGTGAGTGAGTAGGGATTGCCATGCAACGGATGCACTAGAGCTATAAGTGTATGAAAGCTCAAAAAGAAACTAAGTGGGTGTGCATCCAACTTGCTTGCTCACGAAGACCTAGGGCATTTTGAGGAAGCCCATCATTGGAATATACAAGCCAAGTTCTATAATGTAAAATTCCCACTAGTATATGAAAGTGACAACATAGGAGACTCTCTATCATGAAGATCATGGTGCTACTTTGAAGCACAAGTGTGGAAAGAGGATAGTAGCATTGTCCCTTGTCTCTTTTTCTCTCATTTTTTTGGGCCTTCCCTTTTTTATGGCCTTTCTCTCTCTTTTAAGGCCTTTTTTATGGCCTTCTCTTTTTTTTCTTTTTTTAAAGTCGGAAGTCTCTTCCCGACTTGTGGGGGAATCATAGTCTCCATCATCCTTTCCTCACTTGGGACAATGCTCTAATAATGAAGATCATCACACTTTTATTTAGTTACAACTCAAGAATTAGAACAAAATATGACTCTATGTGGATGCCTCCGGCGATGTACCGGGATATGCAATGAATCAAGAGTGACATGTATGAAAGAATTTAGAATGGTGGCTTTGCCACAAATACGATGTCAACTACATGATCATGCAAAAGCAATATGACAATGATGATGCGTGTCATAATAAACGGAACGGTGGAAAGTTGCATGGAAATATATCTCGTAATGGCTATGGAAATACCATAATAGGTAGGTATGGTGGCTGTTTTGGGGAAGGTATATGGTGGGTGTATGGTACCGGCGAAAGTTGCGCGGCACAAGAGAGGCTAGCAATAGTGGAAGGGTGAGAGTGCGTATAATCCATGGACTCAACATTAGTCATAAAGAACTCATATACTTATTGCAAAAAGCTACAAGTCATTGAAACAAAGTACTACGTGCATGCTCCTAGGGGGATAGATTGGTAGGAAAAGACCATTGCTCGTCCCCGACCGCCACTCATAAGGAAGACAATCAATAAATAAATTGTGCTCCAACTTCATCACAAAGCGGTTCACCATACGTGCATGCTACGGGAACCACAAACTTCAACACAAGTATTTCTCAAATTCATAATTACCCCACTAGAATGACTCTAATATCACAATCCTCATATCTCAAAACAATTATCAATCATCAAGTTGATCATAGCATCCAATTCACTTTCTATGATAGTTTTTATTATACCCAACTTGGATGCCCATCATTCTAGGACCAATTTTATAACCATAGGAAATACCATGCTGTTATAAAAGACTCTCAAAATAATATAAGTGAAGCATGAGAGATCAATACTTTCTACAAAATAGAACCACCGCCGTGCTCTAAAAAATATAAGTGAAGCACTAGAGCAAACGACAAACTACTCCAAAAGATATAAGTGAAGATCAATGAGTAGTCGAATAATTGTGCAACTATGTGAAGACTCTCTAACATTTAAGAACTTCAGATCTTGGTATTTTATTCAAACATCTAGCAAAACAAAACAAAATAAAATGACACTCCAAGCAAAAAACATATTATGTGGCGAATGAAAATATAGCTCCAAGTAAAGTTACAGATGAACGAAGACGAAAGAAGGGATGCCATCCGGGGCATCCCCAAGCTTAGGATCTTGGTTTTCCTTGAATATTACCATGGAGTGCCTTGGGCGTCCCCAAGATTAGGCTCTTGCCACTCCTTATTCCATAGTCCATCGAATCTTTACCCAAAACTTGAAAACTTCACAACACAAAACTTAACAGAAAACTCGTAAGCTCCGTTAGTATAAGAAAATAAATCACCACTTAGGCACTGTTATGAACTCATTCTAAATTCATATTGGTGTAATATCTAATGTATTCCAACTTTTATATGGTTCATACCCTTCGATACTACTCATAGATTTATCAATATAAGCAAATAACACATAGAAAACAGAATCTGTCAAAAACAGAACTATCTGTAGTAATCTGTATCAAAAGTATACTTATGGAACTCCAAAAATCCTAAAACTTTAGTAAAACCTGAGAAATTTGTGTACCAATCCATAACAAAAAGAATCAGATCATAATCACGTTTCTGTGAATTACCAAAACTAATTTACTGGGTCCAAAAGTTTCTGATTTTCAGCAGGATCAACACAACTATCACCGTAAGCTATCCTAAAGGTCTTACTTGGCACTTTATTGAAACAATAATACAGGATTACTATAGTAGAATAATCATGTGGACACACAAAAACAGTAAGGGTAAATATTGGGTTGTCTCCCAACAAGCGCTTTTCTTTATTGCCTTTCTAGCTAGGCATGATGATGACAATGATGCTCACATAAAAGATAAGAATTGAAACATAAAGAGAGCATCATGAAGAATATGACTAGCACATTTAAGTCTAACCCACTTCCTATGCATAGGGATTTTTTTGAGCAAACAACTTATGAGAACAATAATCAACTAGCATAGGAAGGTAAAACAAGCATAGTTTCAAGATTTTCAACACATAGAGAGAAAACTTGATATTATTGCAATTCCTACAAGCATATATTCCTCCCTCATAACAATTTTCAGTAGAATCATGAATGCATTCAACAATATAACCAACACCTAAAGCATTCTTTTCATGATCTACTTGCATAGAAAATTTACTACTCTCCACATAAGCAAAATTCTTCTTATTCGGAATAGTGGGAATATCATAAGAGACTTGAATACTATAAATTGTTTCCATATTAAAAGAGTAATGTTCAGAAAAAGGGTAATCATAATCATGACAAGTTTCATCAATATAATCATCACCACTTTTTATAGCATAAGTTTCATCACAATAATCATCATAAGTAGCAACTTTGTTCTCATCATAATCAATTGAAACCTCTTCCAAAATAGTGGACTCATCACTAAATAAAGTCATGACCTCTCCAAATCCACTTTCATAAATATTATTAGATTCAACATCCTCCAAAATAGTGGGATCATTACTTCCTAAAGTTGACACTCTTCCAAACCCACTTTCATCAATATACATCATAAGTAGGAGGCATGCTATCATCATAACAAATTTGCATATCAAAACTTGGGAGGCTAAAAATATCATATTCATTAAACTAGCATCCCCAAGCTTGGGACAAACATTAATTGTAGCAAATATATTCTCAAATATGTCATCCTCATCAAACATAGCTTCCCCAAGCTTGGGCCTTTGCATATCATCAGCATAATCACTCTCATCATTAATAGTATGAATAGCACCAATAGTATAGCAATCATCATCACAATGAGTAATAGGAGCAACATCATTTTGGAGGGATACCTTTCTACCTTTGCTTCTCCGTCTTTTCCTTTTCTTCTTCACATCATGTGTGGGTTTATCCCTCTTTTTTGAGATCCTTATTGATGGGATTGGTTGAATAGAAAGCTCCTCCTCGTTACCTGATTCATCATAAGAAATAATAGGAGGATATTGGGAAGTCTCTTCCCTTTTGATAACCCACAAGTGTAGGGGATCGCAACAGCTTTTGAGGGTAAAGTATTCAACCCAAATTTATTGATTCGACACAAGGGGAGCCAAAGAATATTATTGAGTATTAGCAGTTGAGTTGTCAATTCAACCACACTTGGATAACTTAGTATCTGCAGCAAAGTATTTAGTAGCAAAGTAGTATGATAATAAAGATAATAGTGGCAAAAGTAAAGATAATAGTTTCGTAGTGATTGTAACAGTAGCAACCGAAAAGTAAATAAGCAAAGCACAAGATGTGAAAAGCACGTAGGCATTGGATCAGTGATGGATAATTATGTCGGATGCGATTCTCATGTAATAGCTATAACATAGGGTGACATAGAACTAGCTCAAGTTCATCAATGTAATGTAGGCATGTATTCCGAATATAGTCATACGTGCTTATGGAAAAGAACTTGCATGACATCTTTTGTCCTACCCTCCCGTGGCAGCGGGATACTAACGGAAACTAAGGGATATTAAGGCCTCCTTTTAATAGAGAACCGGACCAAAGAATTAACACATAGTGAATACATGAACTCCTCAAACTACGGTCATCACCGAGAAGTATCCCGATTATTGTCACTTCGGGGTTGTCGGATCATAACACATAATAGGTGACTATACACTTGCAAGATAGGATCAAGAACACACATATATTCATGAAAACATAATAGGTTCAGATCTGAAATCATGGCACT
This sequence comes from Triticum timopheevii, assembly GCA_963921465.1. Lineage (NCBI taxonomy): Eukaryota > Viridiplantae > Streptophyta > Magnoliopsida > Poales > Poaceae > Triticum > Triticum timopheevii. Next base: position 357,918,913 of record OY997264.1, read on the forward strand.
CGGGCCCTAGTGACAAGCATTAAGCATAGCAAAGTCATAGCAACATCAATCTCAGAACATAGTGGATACTAGGGATCAAACCCTAACAAAACTAACTTGATTACATGGTAAATCCCATCCAACCCATCACCATCCAGCAAGCCTACGATGGAATTACCCATGCATGGCGGTGAGCATCATGAAATTGGTGATGGAGGATGGTTGATGATGACGATGGCGACGAATCCCCCTCTACGGAGCCCCGAACGGACTCCAGATCAGCCCTCCCGAGAGAGATCAGGGCTTGGCGGCGGCTCCATATCGTAAAACGCGATAAAACTTTCTCTCTGATTTTTTCTCCGCGAAACGGAATATATGGAGTTTGAGTTGAGGTCGGTGGAGCGTCAGGGGGCCCAAGAGACAGGGGGCGAGCCCAGGAGGTGGGCGCGCCCCAACCCTCGTGGATAGGGTGTGGGCCCCCTAGTCTTGATTCTTTTACTAGTATTTTTTATATTTTCCAAAACTTGTCTCCGTGGATTTTCAGGTCATTCTGAGAACTTTTGTTTTCCGCACATAAAACAACATCATGGCAGTTCTGCTGAAAATAGCGTCAGTCTAGGTTAGTTTCATTCAAATCATGTAAGTTAGAGTCCAAAACAAGGGTAAAAGTGTTTGGAAAAGTAGATACGTTGGAGACGTATCAACTCCCCCAAGCTTAAACCTTTGCTTGTCCTCAAGCAATTCAGTTGATAAACTGAAAGTGATAAAGAAAAACTTTTACAAACTCTATTTGCTCTTGTTGTTGTAAATATGTAAAGCCAACATTCAAGTTTCAGCAAGTATTATGGGCTAACCATACTCACAATAACACTTAGGTCTCACAATTACTCATATCAATGACATAATCAGCTAGCGAGCGATAATAATAAAACTCGGATGACAACACTTTCTCAAAACAATCATAATATGATATAACAAAATGCTATCTCGCTAGCCCTTTCAGAGGCCGCAAAACATAAATGTAGAGCACCTTTAAAGATCACGAACTGACTAAACATTGTAATTCATGGTAAAAGAGATCCAGTCAAGTCATACACAATATAAACCAATAGTAATGAATGCAAATGACAGTGTGCTCTCCAGCGGGTGCTTTTTAATAAGAAGGTGATGCCGCAACATAAAAGTAAATAGATAGGCCCTTCGCAGAGGGAAGCAGGGATTTGTAGAGGTGCCAGAGCTTGATTTTAAAATAGAAATGAATAACATTTTGGGCGGCATACTTTCATTGTCAACGCAACAACTATGAGATGGTTGTATCTTACATACTACATGCATTATAGGCAGTTCCCAAACAGGATGGTAAAAGTTTATACTCCCCCACCACCAACAAGCATCAATCCATGGCTTGCTCGAAACAACGAGTGCCTCCAACTAACAACAGCCCTGGGGGAGTTTTGTTTAATTATTTTGATTTGCTTTGATCTTTTTGGATCATGGGGCTGGGCATCCCGGTTACCGGCCCTTTCTCGTGAATGAGGAGCGGAGTCCACTCCTCTTGAGAATAACACACCTAGCATGGAAGATATAGGCAGCCCTAGTTGAAACATGAGCTGCTCGAGCATACAAAACAGAATTTCATTTGAAGGTTTGTAGTTTGGCAGATACAAATTTACTTGGAACGGCAGGTAGATACCGCATATAGAAAGGTATGGTGGACTCATATGGAACAACTTTGGGGTTTATGGAGTTTGGATGCACAAGCAGTATTCCCGCTTAGTACAGGTGAAGGTTAGCAAAAGACTGGGAAGCAACCAACTGAGAGAGCGACAACAGTCATGAACATGCATTAAAATTAATTCACACTGAGTACAAGCATGAGTAGGATATAATCTACCATGAACATAAATATCATGAAGGCTATGTTGATTCGTTTCAACTACATGCGTGAACATGTGCCAAGTCGAGTCACTCAATTCATTCAATGGAGGATACCATCCCATCATACCATATCATAATCATTCTAAAAGCATGTTGGAACGCAAGGTAAACCATTATAACTCATAGCTAATCAAGCATGGCACAAGCAACTATAATCTCTAAATGTCATTGCAGATATGTTTACTTCATAATAAGCTCAATCAGGAACGATGAACTCATCATATTTACAAAAACAAGAGAGGTCGAGTTCATACCAGCTTTTCTCATCTCAATAAGTCCATCATATATCGTCATTATTGCCTTTCACTTGCACGACCGAACGATGTGTATAATAATAATAGTGCATGTGCATTGGACTAAGCTGGAATCTGCAAGCATTCAACTCAAGAGAGAAGACAGAGTAATATAGGCTCTAAGTTAAATAAACAATCATGCATATGAGAGCCACTAAACATTTCCAATATGGTCTTATACTCTCGACCCCCAAAGAAAAGAAAAGAAAATAAAACTATTTACATGGGAAAGCTCCCAACAAGTAAGGAAAAAAATGAGAAATCTTTTTGGGTTTTCAATTTAATTACTACTACAAGCATGGAAATTATACTAACTATTTTTTTCTAAAGGTTTATCAAACACACAAGAAAAAGGCTAGAAAAAATTAAACTAGCATGGATAATACAATGAAAGAGTATGAGCAACGACGACTAGAATAGTGTGTGAACATGAATGTAAAGTTGGTCTATTGCCAAGGACCACCGCTACTCTCCCCGGTGTATTGAGAGGTGTAATCAGGATACCACTAGCTGGCAATCTCCGGGTCCCACTGGTAGGATGATGCACGATAAGGATCAAGTGAAGGCTCCGGCTCAAGCTCCGGCTCTGGAGTGGACGCTTGGCCTCGATGAGCGTACACCGCTCCCGGCATGAGAAGAAAATTATCTGCAGTCAAATCAAACAACAGAGGCGCAGGCAGTATAATAGTCTCATTGTGTTTCTTATTTAATCTCAGGTTATACAGAAGCATCTTATCTTCGTTGTCAACAATAAACTCATGTGCTACCATGCTCCTGTAATCTAAAATGTAAGGAGGCAATATTCTCTCCTCTTTCTCATGGTGCCTAAAGTCCTCAAATATTCCATAAAAAATCATACTAAATTTGCAGGGCATTTGGATCACTTCTATTTTCGGGATATTTTTTTATTGCACGGATAATTCAGAAAATAGACGGATAATACTATTTTTGCTTTATTTATTCTAAATAACAGAAAGTAAAAAGAGGGTACAGAAGGTTGTGCCTTGTAGTTTCATCCAGCTCATGATCATCAAAATGAATCCACTAACAAGGTTGATCAAGTCTTGTTAACAAACTCATTCCGAATAATACGGAACCGGAGAAATTTCGAATAACACTAAGTGACCTCAACAGGGATATGAACATCCCCAACAATAATAATATCATACTTTTTCTTGACAGTAGGGAGAGGAAATTCAAAACCTCCAATAATGATAGTTGGAACTTTTCCAATAGAATTGATGCTATGAACTTGAGATTGCTTCCTCAGAAAGTGTACCGTATGCTCATTACCATTAACATGAAAAGTGACATTGCCTTTGTTGCAATTAATAACAGCCCCTGCAATATTCAAAAAGGGTCTATCAAGGATAATCAACATACTATCGTCCTCGGGAATATCAAGAATAACAAAGTCTGTTAAGATAGTGACATTTGCAACCACAACAGGCACATCCTCACAAATACCGACAGGTATAGGAGTTGATTTATCAGCCATTTGCAAAGATATTTCAGTAGCATAGCCAAAGAAAGCTGGAGGTAACATTCATCGAATGGGAAATATTTGAATCTCCTATGAATTCTTTTATGTATGGGAACCGAATGTTACCTCCAGTATGATGGAGCCCCTGCCGTGGGCTTCAACGCCTGGTATCACCCCTTCAAAGGCGGTGTTGCTTTGTCTGATTCTGGATGGGTCCATCCCCATCCTGCGGACAGTGTCCTGGTATATTAACTTGAGACTACTGCCGCCGTCCATGAGGACGCGAGTGAGATGGTATCTGCCGATTATTGGGTCAAGCACCAAGGCAGCTGATCCTCCATGCCGCATACTAGTCGGGCAGTCCTTGTGATCGAAGGGGATCGGGCAGGCCGACCAATGGTTAAGTTTGGGGGCGACGGGCCTTACAACGTATGCATCTCTGAGTGCGCGTTCGCGCCTTCTCGTGGGTGTGTGTCGGATTTCGGGTTCCGACAGACCCTCAACGTTCGAACTCTGGGGTGCACGTGGAGATCACACCCCCTGCCTACCCATGTCTCGTCGCCTCGGAAGGATCTAAAACTACACGAAGAACAACACAAGGGACACGAGGTTTATACTGGTTCAGGCCACCATTGTGGTGTAATACCCTACTCCAGTGTGTGGTGTTGTGGATTGCCTCTGGGGCTGATGATGAACAATACAAGGGAAGAACATCCTCGCGAGGGTCTGTTCTTGGCTGGTGCGATGAACTGTTAGGGGAGTTCAGTCGCCTCTCTGTCTCTCTCTCTAGATGCCGATCTCTGGATCCGGTCCCCCTACCCTGTGGGTGGCTAGTCCTATTTATAGGCAGAGGCCCTGGGCCTCTCCCCAAAATTGAGCGGGAAGGGCGCCAACAATTGGCCATTTTGAAGGGGAACATCTAGTACACTTATCCAGACTAAAGTTGGTCCTCGCCTGCCAAAGACCCCGACGATGACGCCGGCTTGGCCTCCACGATGACCTCCGTTCTGTCGTCCTGCTGGTCTTGGTCTTGTTGCACCGAAATGGTTGCCTTTGCTTGATACTCTTGCTTGCGCTTGCCCCCTTTGCACCAAAGAGGAAACAAGGAGTCTGCGCAGGCCGGCGCCCACCTGGTGCCCGCCTGGCCTTGGTCGTCATGGTTTGCGTCATGAGCACCTCGCGAGGTACCCCGCCTTGATCTCTCCGCATCCTCGTGAGCCAGCCTGACGAGCTCGTGCCTGAGGAAGCCTTCTGTCATCCGCCCCGCGAGGCTTGGCCCCTCGCGAGGGTCTTGAGTATGCATTGATGAAGATGGGCCATATTGGGCTACTCCTTGAGCCACGCTGCAGGCCGCAGGCATGCAAGTTTGGGTACCCGCATTCCCAGAATGCCGACAGTAGGCCCCGGGCCCAAGGCGCGCCTAGACTTGGCTTAGCAGAGAAGCGAAGGGGCAAGTGCGAAGTGCCGCGGGCCCCAATAGCCTGCGGCCTTGGGCGCCGCGTGGCGGTTGATTGGACATGGGCGTCCTGGTTCCCCCACGACGCCTCGGCAACTGCACAAACTGACAAAAGAGCGGTACCCATCTAGGCTTACCTTCTTTACCTTCTCCAGCCATTGCCCAGATCCCCTTTCTCGCTCCCATTCTTCTTGCTTCCGAAATCCCCAGATCTACTCCAACTCCGCATCCTAGCAAGGCATGGCGCCTCGCCAGACCCCGGTCGGAGCATGGTACTCGCCCGCTCTGGATCCTCCGAATGTGTCGGGGAAGAACCTTTCCCTGACGTGCTAGATGATGGGGGCGCAAGGCAACGACAGGGCGGCCGTGCTTAAGGTTGGCTCCGCCCTTCCTGAGGACGAAGGAAGCACCTTCTACCCGCTCTTCATGAGCGCCATCACCGCCGGTCTGGTGCCCCCCTTTTCCGAGTTCTTCCTCTCTGTTCTCCACCATTACAACCTGCTAGCTTTGCATCTCCATCCCAACTCTGTTCTTCTCCTGGCGATTTTCGCCTACTACTGCGAGGCTGATGTCGGGGTAAGGCCCTTGGTGGCCTTGCTACGCCATTACTTTTACCTCCGGGTCTCTCGCGGCCCCATCACCGCATGCGCGAGCTTTGTCGCGTATGGCAGCTCCAACGCCATCTCGAAGCCCGGGAAGAGGATTGAAGGCTTCAGGAGCAAGTGGGTCATGGTGGATGCTGGGCGCATCCATCAACAGCTGATCCTGCCCACGGAGCAGCCCAAGTCTGTTGACGCTTGGTCCCGCGCGGAGCTCGTTGATCCCCACGCGAAGCCAGTGCTGGAGAAGATGGATGCGGACCTGTGGCCAGGCAACATGGCGACGGCGAAGCTGACCGGGGCGTCGCTCCTGAGGGAGTTCCTGGAGCACCGGGTAGCTCCGCTTCGGGAATATTCGCTCCCGCTATGGAGGCTTGGGGGGGGGGCGATGCCGCCCTTCGCCCGAACCCTGAAGTCCTGGCCGACGAAGATCTGGCCATGGTCCTCCAATCCTTGGTTGAGGGTGACGTGGTGAGACTGGAGGGTGCTCCTGTGCCCCTGTTCCTTCGGGGGGATTGGGAGCAGGTGGTGAACTCCATGCCCGCTTTCGACGGGGATGGGCCTGTGCCCGCGGAGGTTCCTGAGGACCTGGCGGCCCTGGCGACGGTGAACGTGTCCTCCGGCGACTCCAGCGGAGAGGAGAAGGAGGAGGAGCAGAAAGAGGAGCCCGATTCCGAGGCGATCGACGGGGAGTCGAGGGCACCCCTCCCTCGGCGCAGGTCCCGCACTCTTCGCCTCATGCCGGATGACGACGAGGATGGCGACGAGCAAGGTGGCGAGAGCTCGCCCCTGATCCCGAGAAGGACAGGACGGGGCTGGTTCCCCGCGGGTCTGCTCCGGCTCCAAGGCGATCTGTGGATGCGCCTCCTGCTCCCGAGCCTCTTGAGGTTGATCCCAGCAGCCGGCTCTCGGGCTTCAAGTTCGACCGGAGGTTGCTTGAGCCCGCGAGCGATGACCAGTAAGTGCTTGATTCTCGTTTTGCTTCTTGCTACGTTGTTGAGGCTTGACGTCCATATTCCCTGGCTAGGCCGGTGCCGGCGGCGAAAAAGCTGAAGGGGGCTCTTGAGGTTTCGTCCGGGGCAGCACCTCCAACCGCGGGAGAAGGGGTGGCAAGAGATGGGCCTCTCCTGCCCGGTCATCCTCGCGAGGCCTGGCGTGGCTAGCTGGGGCGAGCTCAGCCCCCATGGCCCAAGCGACTCCCGGGATGTCCTTGCCTGACGCCACTGCCGCAGTCGTCGGGGCGCAGAAGGTCCCGACTCAGGGTGCTGTGATTATGCCGCCGTCTTCTCCCCCTACTCCGCCAACTGCCATCTCTCCGACTCCTTCTACTGTCCTGGATCGAGCTGCTACTGAGCTGGATTGGCTACGGAAAGATCTTCTGTGCGCTGACCCTCGCTTGGTGGCCGGGCGCCTGGAGCTGGCCTCTGGCTGGGTCCGCTCTGATGCTTCAGTCCGGGCGGCGCTAGCTCAGGCCGCGACAGCCTGCGACGAGGAGAAGCAGGCCATCCTTGAGGCGAAGGCCGCTCGCGACGCCGCCTTGGGTGAGGTAGCAGATGTCCGGGGTCGCTGCGAGGCGCTGGAGAGTGAGCTGCAAGGCCTGTGCGACCAGCTTGCCAAGGAGGCCCGTGTCCACCAGGAGAAGGAGGAAGACATAAAGGCTCGCGAGGCTGCCGACAAGGACCGGGATGCCAAACTTGATGAACGCCATGGCCACTTGGGTGCGCTGGAGCAGGCATTGGAGGCGAAGAGGATCGAGCTGGACAGCAAGGCGCGGGTCCTGGCCGAGGACCGCGTGGCCTTCACGAAGCTGGAGGTGAAGGCTCGCACCTTGCTGAAGTCGCTTTATGACAGCGGCCTGGAAAGCCCGCTGGCCAGCTCCGAGGACGGCCCCGGCAAGCTGCTTCCCTTCCTGGTCCGCGCCCTTGAAGATGTCGCCCTTGGCCTTGGCCCCACGGCTGAGGCCGAGGCGCGTGTCCTTTCTTCTGCAGCGCTGACGCGCGTCTTCACCCACGTCTACCTTCGCGACCCCGACGTTGACCTTGACAGCCTGCTGGAGCCCGTGAGCGGCGAGCTTGCCGCTGCCACTGCTGAGGCCGTGAAGGGTCGAGCGGAGGCTCTGCTGGCGAAGTTCCGGGCCTTCAGCACCAAGCGAAAGCGAGGCGCTGCCGATCCTGAGGCTCCACGAGGCGATGTCGCCCAGCACAGCTCCGTCACCAGCGATGCCACCGCCAGAAAGTGACCCCTTCACGGCTCCCGTCCTGCTTTTAGTTCCTGCAACATGCATCCTGCCTCGTGGAGGCGTTTAAACTTGTGTTTGGCGTTGTCAAAGCACTCTATGGACTGTAATATTTGCTTTTAAATTTCTTGAGATTTGCATTTTTCCTTCCTTCTTGCTTGTGTTCTACGTCGGCAGAGCCCGACCCCGCGCATACCTCAACCGCCGTTAGCCCCGACCGGAAACCAGGACGGGACCAAGGAGTGAGGGGCTACGTGACAAGTTAGGCTCCTGAGCCGCGATGCTCAGGAGTCCCCCTTGATGCACGAACAGCAAGTAGGGAGGTGAGATGTATGGGTGAATTTACCGTTCTACGTCGGCAGAGCCCGGCCCCGCGCATACCTCAACCGTCGTTAGCCTTTCGGAACTAAGGGGTGAGGGGCTACATGACCAGTTAGGCTCCTGAGTCGCGATGCTCAGGAGTCCCCTTTGACGTTCAAACGGCCTTCGTACCTTGGCTCCGCTCGGGGAGAGGCGTGCAACAAACCAGGCCCGAGGGGCCTGGCTGGGTGGCGTGCGCTTGGGCGTGACCCAGGTGTAGCCCCCGTGCCCAGCCCCCTCACGCGGCACTCCTGAGGGGAGGCGTTACGATAAGGCCGGACATTGAGCTCTGGGCTCCCTGAGGTTGATGCGGCCAGGGGCCACCCTCAGTTGTTTATCACCAGCGCAGAGCATAGCGCTTTTGTATGTGTAGGGGCATAGCTGCTCCTCGGCAGTGTTGTCAGCCAGCGCGGAGCATGGTGCTTCCACTAGTGCGTGGGAGGGGCTCCCCTCCGGTAGGAGCCCCCAGGTCGTGTACAGCCCCGCCCTGACACGTGGCTGGCACGGTAGGGCCTGACGAGGTGTATCTAGGCACCCGTGAGCCAGCACGGGACTCACGGGGCCCTACCTCAAGGCGGGTTGCGCCTGGCTCTGGGCCTTTACTTGTAATGTGTTCCTGCAAATTTGGTTAGATGTCGGCGCTCTACGTCCTCGGGTCCCGGCCCTCCAGCGGGCTCAGCCGTCGCTGGTATGCCAGGTTGCGATGCCGTGGACAAGGCCAGAGGGTGAGGGCTGGAGAGCCAGTAGGAGCCCATGAGTCGCGATGCTCAGGTACCCCCCCCTTTAACGTGCAAGCGGCCGACATGAAGGAAGAGGGGTTCCGTGGACAGGCATCAAATAACGATCATGATGGGTCAAACGCACGACCCAAATAAACGCAAGAGGGATACATGCCACTGGGTTTGGCCCGGGTGGCTTGGGGATAATGTAGCCCGAGGGGCGCCCCCAATAAGGTAAGCTAAAAAGCATGAATCAAAGGCATACATGCCGCAGGGATGGACCCACGTGGCCTGGGAGTGATGCGGCCCTGGGGGGTGCTCCCAACTGGAAACGAAACTCGAGGATGTCACTAGATGATGCTGAAGATGAAGGGATGCTGAAGTAGCAGGCGGCGTGCGCTGCGGAGGCCGATCTTCACGAGCCCCCAGGCGCAGGAGCCTCGGGAGGCTCCGGGGGCGCTGGCGGCCTCTCGCGGACCATCTCCATCTCCGCCAAGACTGCGAAATGCCTGACCACTTGAGCCTTCAGCATGCTCCTCATGAGGCGCTGACGCACAACAGCTGCGTTCGGCAGGCCGTAAGGCATGCGAACATAGCTGTGGGGTGGACCTTCGCAGCGTCCCACGCGTGAGGGCCAGAGGCGCTCCTGAGAGGCGGCTCGGTTGAGTCCTAGTATGTCGATGTAGACGCGCAGCCCACCATCCTCGCCTGGATGGGGAGCTACGGCAGGAAAGCGGCGACTGCCACTCATGAATCTTGACTCCTGCAGCTCCTGAATGATCTCGTTGACGAACTCCCGAGGTTTTGGCCCTCCTTGCCTTGCTCCTTCCTGAGGGAAACGTGCGTTGAAGCACGCCTCCAAGTGGTGCCCGAGCGCCTCCCTCGTGATCTTAGCAAAGTTGATGGCCCTCCAGGAGAGAGCCCCCGAGCCTCGCTCGAGGAGGGCGCCGGGCGCGCCTTCCTATGCGACAGAAGGAGGTGCCCCCTGAACAGGCGCGGACCCTGAGGGGCCTGCCTCCCGAGGGGTCGGGCCAGATGATGTCTTCTTCTTCTTAGGAGCAGCCTCGGGGAGCCTCCCGCTCCTGTGATCTGGGTCTTCGATTGATGCGGCTTGGAAATCACGCTCCAGAGAACACACATCGTCTCTCTCTTCACAAGGCACCGTGATGACTCCACCGCTCCCTAGCATCTTGAGGACATTGTAACCGTGTTGAGTCACGACCATGAACTTGGCCAGGGCTGGGTACTCGAGAATGGCGTTGTACGGCAGGCGGATGTGAGCGACGTCGAAGTCAATGAGCTCGGTGCATTAGTTGTCGCACTTCCCGAAGGTAACAGGACGGCGGACCTGCCCTATCGGAACCGTGGAACCATCAGTGACTCCTGAGAAAGGCTTGGTCGGCTGCAGCTGATTGTAGGGCACTTGGAGATTGTTGAACATCTCGACGGATAGGACATTGAGCCCTGCTGCGCCATCGATGAGGGTCCTGGTGACTTGCACATTGCTGATGATTGGGGAACAAAGCATCGGGAGTACTCCGGCTGTGGCCGCGCACTTGAGCTGATCTGCTGAGCTGAACGTGATAGCGCACGCTGACCATGTGAGAGGGCGTGTGGCCTCAAGCTTGGGGAGGACTGCATTCACTTCACAAGCGAACTGCTTGAAGATGCGTTGAGAGGCCAGGGCTTGAGTGCTGCCCAAGATGCAAGCGATTGCACGCGGCTCCTGAAAGCCTCCAGCCCCCTCATCCTGATGATGGTCTTCATTCCTCCTCGGCTGTGGTGGCAGAGGAGGGAGGCCTGCGTTGCCTAGCGGGCGATCCTCGTGAGGCTGATCCCTCCAAGCCCCCTCGCGAGGTGGGTCTCTCCAACCTCCCTCACGAGGCTGGTCCTGCCAGTGGTCCTCGTGAGGTCGGTCGCGCCACCCTTGGCGAGGGCCACGGTCTTCCCATCGTCCTCCACCTCTTCCTCCTCCTTGCCCATAGCCCCGGTCGCTGCGCTCGGGGTGTTGGCCGGCACGCACGTCCCGCACGGCCCTGAGCTCTTGTCATTCGTTGGTGGGTGTGGAGGCCGTGGTACACGCAGTACCGGCTGCCTTTGGATGACTCAGGCTGATCCCTGCCGCGCTTGGTGTCCGGCTCTGCTGCAAGCACGGCAGCCCCCTGGCGCTTCACGTCCTTGGCCTTGGGCTTCTTCTCTTCTGGGTCAGTAGCTGGTAGCTCGAGGAGGGAAAGGCGCCCCTCCTCAGCCCTAGCGCACTTGGTCGCCAGATTGAACAGCTCCAGGGAGGTGCACAGGTCCTCATGGATCACGAGCTCCTCCTTCATCTTGACGTCATGCATGCCGTTGGAGAAGGCTAAGATGATGGCCTCCTCAGACACCTTGGGGATCTTAAGGCGAGCGCTGTTGAAGCGCTGGATGAACTTCTGCAGGGTCTCTCTCGGCTGCTGCTTGATGCGGCGTAGGTCGCTCATGGCCGGGGGCCGGTCGCGGGTGCCTTGGAAGTTGGCGATGAATCGGGTGCGCATCTCGTCCCAGGAAGATATCGTGCCAGGAGCCAGGTTCAGGAGCCAGGTGCGGGCGCCGTCCTTGAGCGCCATGGGGAACCAGTTTGCCATGACCTTCTCGTCCCTGTTGGCGGCTTCGATGCCCAGCTCATAGAGCTGGAGGAACTCCGCAGGGTCAGCCGTGCCATCGTAGCGCGGGGGAAGGTCTGGCTTGAACTTGCCTGGCCAGGCCATGCTGCGCAGCTCAGCGGTGAAGGCACGACAGCCTGCAGTGGCCACGGGAGGCCTTGGGTGACAGAGAGCTTGATCTTGGAAATCCCTGTGCGCTGCCGCCAGGTGCAACGTGGGGTCTTGATGCGCTGGAGCAGGAGCGCGTTCGTGTCGGGCCGGTGGGGGGAGCACACGAGCAGCTTCTTGGGGGTGTGGGATCTCTTGGCAGCTCTTCTCTTCCTGTGCTGGCGCCGAACGGAGTGGGTTCCGCCCAGGGGCCATGCGCCTTGGAGCCAAGGCGCCTTCTTGAGGGGGAGGCGGCTGAGGTGCCCCCGGAGCTTCGTCGCCCGCGCAGGGCGAGGCACGGTGCAGCGAGAGGGATAGTGCAGGGGTGCCCCCAGCGGCGCTGACGAGCTCGGTGATGCGGGCGAGCCACTCATCGTAGAGGTCGTCGACGGGACGGTAGTGTAGGAGCGCCCGCGCTAGGAGCAGCACGGCGTGCGCGTCCGCAGGGGCGCGACGGGCGTGGGACGAGGAACCGGCTGGAGTCAGCGACGGGGTGGCGGTGCGGCCTTCTCGCAGCACCGAAGGATGCAGGGACGATGCCTGCTGCTCGTTCCCCGCCGGGCCGGTGGCGGCATTAACGGCAGGCGACGGGGAACGGCGGGGGCGCCCGCCGATGGGGTACGTCTAGGCAACGTGAGTGGCGAGAGCGGCCCGGCGTTCGGCGCAGGCTCGACGAGCGTCTGACATGGAAGCGACGGGTGGCGAAACACGAGGCGACGGAAGGCGGATTCCGGTGCACCCCTACCTGGCGCGCCAAATGTCGGATTTCGGGTTCCGGCAGACCCTCAAGGTTCAAACTCTGGGGTGCACACGGAGATCACACCCCCTGCCTACCCATGTCTCGTCGCCTCGCAAGGATCTAAAACTACACGAAGAACAACACAAGGGACACGAGGTTTATACTGGTTCAGGCCACCATTGTGGTGTAATACCCTACTCCAGTGTGTGGTGTGGTGGATTGCCTCTGGGGCTGATGATGAACAATACAAGGGAAGAACAGCCTCGCGAGGGTCTGTTCTTGGCTGGTGCGATGAACTGTTATGGGAGTTCAGTCGCCTCTCTGTCTCTCTCTCTAGATGCCGATCTCTGGATCCGGTCCCCTTACCCTGTGGGTGGCTAGTCCTATTTATAGGCAGAGGCCCTGGGCCTCTCCCCAAAGTTGAGCGGGAAGCGCACCAATAATTGGCCATTTTGAAGGGGAACATCTAGTACACTTATCCTGACTAAAGTTTGTCCTCGCCTGCCAAAGACCCTGACGATGACGCCAGCTTGGGCTCCACGATGACCTTCATTCTGTCATCCTGCTGGTCTTGGTTTTGTTGCACCGAAATGGTTGCCTTTGCTTGTACTCTTGCCTGCGCTTGCCCCCTTTGCACCAAAGAGGAAACAAGGACTCTGCGCAGGCCGGCGCCCGCCTGGCGCCCGCCTGGCCTTGGTCGTCATGGCTTGCGTCATGAGCACCTCGCGAGGTACCACACCTTGATCTCTCCGCCTCCTCGCGAGCCAGCCTGACGAGGCCGTGCCTGAGGAAGCCTTCTGTCGTCCGCCCCGCGAGGCTTGCCCCTCGCGAGGGTCTTGAGTATGCGTTGATGAAGATGGGTTGTACTGGGATACTCCTTGAGCCATGCCGCAGGCCGCAGGCAGGCAAGTCTGGGTACCCCCGTTCCCAGAATGCCGACAGTGTGTGAGTCGCGTGGATCATGTTTACTGTTTTTACCTCTGGTGGGAATTTTATCTGTCCCCCAGTGTTCGGCTGGCGAGGTTCATCCTCGTATTCACTTGGTGTTTCCCTTCCCTTGTGTTCGGCGTTTAATTTGCCGGCCTGCTTGAGGACCCAGCACTCTCTGTGAGTGTGGTTCGCAGGTTTGTCGGGGGTTCCATGAATTTGGCACTGTCTGTCTAGGACTTTGTTCAGGCTGGACGGTCCCTCTTTGCTGCCTTTAAATGGCTTCTTTTGACCGGGTTAAGAGTCTCTAAATCCGGCGTTAACCGTATTGTTGTCCGGACTCTCTTCCTTGTTTTGCTGTTTGTTTTTATTGCGCCGTGGCTTCCCGTTGCCATCCCTAATTTCGGATATACTTGGGTCGCTGGTGCCTTTACGGGCCAACCAGCTATCTTTACCTGCGCAAAAGCGGGTCATAAGGCTTGTTAAGGCTGCCATTGTCCTCGGCTTTTCTTGGCCAAGGTGTCTGGCGAGCCACTCGTCCTGGATGCTGTGTTTGAAGGCTGCTAAGGATTCGGCATTCGGACAATCGACAATTTGATTCTTTTTAGTGAGGAATCTGTTCCAAAGCTTGCGGGCTGACTCTCCGGGCTATCGAATTATGTGACTTAAATCGTCCGCATCCAGAGGCCGGACATAGGTCCCTTGAAAATTGGCCCTGAAAGCGTCCTCAAGTTCGTCCCAACTTCCAATTGAATTTCCGGGGAGGCTTTTCAACCAGTGTCGAGCTAGTCCCTTCAACTGGAGGGGAAGGTATTTGATGGCGTGGAGGTTGTCCCCACGAGCCATGTGTATATGTAGAATAAAATCCTCAATCCAGACTCCTGGGTCTATCGTTCCGTCGTATGCCTCTATATTCACGGGTTTAAAACCCGGTGGAAATTCATGGTCTAGTACCTTTTCGGTGAAGCACAGGGGGTGAGCAGCCCCTCTGTATTTGGACGCGCTATGGCATGTCGTCGGCTGTTGTTGTGTCCAGTACTGATTCCAAACAGGTATCCGATCGGTATGATCGTTTTGGTGACAATAGTCCTGCGCTGGGGTGTGTCCTTTAGATCCGTAGATGGACCTAGCCGCACCGGCTTTTTTATCCAGGACCTCGCGTAGATCGTGTGCGGCGTCGGTAGCTGCTCTGTTGCGGTTATGAAGTGGTTTGTCCGGCCTCCTGGCCATGTTGTTCTTTGGTGGAACGGCCTCGTCGTCCAATTCTGGCAGCAACTTGCGTTTTGGATAGCTCTTTGTGTGGGGATCATCGTCGTACTTTTCTTCAGTGTCTAGCACCTTATTCCATCTACGATTGAGCGTTTCCTGTGCGGTCTTTAGCCGTTGCTTCTACCTCTTTAGACTTCTCGAAGTGGCCATAAGCCTTCTGTGGAGGTTATCTCGTTCCAAGCATGTTTCGGGATGATGAATGCATCGTCATCCAGACTGTGTTCTTGTCCCGTGGTGGTTTGATGAATTCGACCCTCGGGATCATTGTGATCGGGCGTCTGCTCCGAGCTGTGTTCGGCGTGACCTGGCTCATCCTGCTCCATTACTAGGTCCGTATGGTCGTTGTTGCCTTCAGAGTTGACTGGGGTGTCGATCTTTCTGGCGCTTTTATCGCTATTTTTACTGTTGCTGGACTTGGAGCAGCGTCTGCGCTATCGTTTTAGCTTTTGCTCGGGGGTTATATCTTTCAGATTGTCGCCGTCGTCCTCCTTAGGCGTATCCACCATGTATATATCATATGACGAGGTGGCAGTCCAGTGCCTCATTGATTCTGAATCGTCTCCTGCGCCGACGTCCATACCGTCGGTATCATCAGGGTCGAAGTCAAGCATGTCTGATACACCGTCGACAGTGGCTATGAAGTGGGTGGTGGGTGGGCAACGAATTCCTTCGTCGCCTACTTCCCATTTGAGCCGGACATAGTTCGGCCGAGAGTCTCCTGACAAAGAGAGGGATTTTAAGGAGTTCAGCATGTCGCCAAAGGGCGAGTGCTGGAAGATATCCGCAGCGATGAACTCCATTATCGGAGCCCAACCAGCTTCGGCGGGCTTGGAGGTGCGCGGACTGGAACCTACAACCGGATATGAGTCCGGGGGTCCGGCGTCACAGGCTTCTTTAGGGGCGAGGCCTGTGTTCGGCTCTATCGCCAATGAGTGTGCGGCCTGCGGGGCGGGGTCCATCCACCCGTCCTTGGGCAATGCAGTCTGCTCCGGATTTAGGTCCGGCGCTACTGTAGGGGTGATATCCTGAGCATTGTCCGACAGCAGGTCTAAGCCGTGCTCATCGTGACTGTCTGGCGCTCCTGGCATAGGCCCGAATCCGTTGAAGATCAAGTCTCCACGGATATCTGCCGTGTAGTTCAGGTTTCCGAACCTGACCTGGTGGCCAGGGGCGTAGTTGTCGATCTTCTCCAGTTGGCCAAGCGAATTGGCCCGCAGCGTGAAGCCGCCGAACACGAAGATCTATCCGGGAAGAAAAGTATCACCCTGGACCATGTTGTTGACTATTGAAGGAGCCATCAAGCCTTGCAGCGACGACACGGAGGAACTGTCAATGAAAGCACCAATGTCGGTGTCAAAACCGGCGGATCTCGGGTAGGGGGTCCTGATCTGTGCGTCTTAAGCTGATGGTAACAGGAGACAAGGGACACAATGTTTACCCAGGTTCGGGCCCTCTCAACGGAGGTAAAACCCTACGTCCTGCTTGCTTGATATTGATGATATGAGTAGTAAAAGAGTATATCTAACACGAGATCGTAGAGGCTAAACCCTAGGAGCTAGCCTATGATGATTATAATTGTGATCGTCCCCCTAAGGACCAACCTCTCTGGTTTATATAGACACCGGAGAGGGCTATGGTTTACACGGAGTTAGTTAAAAAGGAGGAAATATAATATCTGGATCGCCAATCTTGTCTTCCACGCAAAGGAGAGTCCCATCCGGACACGGGACGATGTCTTGAGTCTTGTATCTTCACGCTCCAATAGTCCGGACAAAGTATATAGTCCGGCTGTCCGGATACCCCCTAATCCAGGACTCCCTCAGGGTGCGGGTATCTTTTTGCAAAATTGCCATAGTTTGCTTTCTATCCGTCAGATATAGATCGGACGGTCTATATTGCAGGATGGCAGACACACCATCATCACCAACTTGTTTTTTTATAAGAGTAGATAGATAGAGAAATAAAAGTATGCTACGTGGTGTCGGCTTATTCAACAAACGATTGTGCCAACCTTGACCGTCGGATTGGCATTCAACGTTTGTCGTGTTTCTTCAATCTCTTCATCCTCCAGCCGCCAAAGCCAAACCAGGGCCAGTGGGACCGCCTGCTCCTGCCTCCCACGGCTGGCTGTGCTCCGGCGCACGCATCTCGACCACATCGCACCGTAAAAATCTGCGCATCTTCCCTAGGTCAGGTCGGTTCCCGTCTGAGGCCTCACCATCGTCCTCCGCCTTGGTTCGTTCGCCGCGGCACCGCCCTCCGGTGTTGTTAACATGGTCAACAACTAAGAGGAATAAGGAGATGAATGTACATGGTGACGATGATGATACGTCTCCAACGTATCTATAATTTATGAAGCATTTATGCTATTATATTATCTGTTTTGGATGTTTATGGGCTTTACTTTACACTTTTATACTATTTTTGGGACTAACCTATTAACCGGAGGCCCAGCCCAAATTGTTGTTTTCTTGCCTATTTCAGTGTTTTGAAGAAAAGGAATATCAAACGGAGTCCAAACAGAATGAAACCTTCAGGAGAGTTATTTTTGGAATGGAAGCAATCCAGGAGACTTGGAGTGCACGTAAGGGAAGCAACAAGGAAGCCACAAGGCAGGGAGGCGCGCCCTACCCCCCTGGGCGCGAACCCACCCTCGTGGGCCCCTCGTGGCTCCCCTGACCGACTTCTTTCACCTATATATGTCCATATACCCTAAAAATATCGAGGAGAACAATAGATCAGGAGTTCCGCCGCCGCAAGCCTCTGTAGCCACCAAAAACCAATCGGGACCCTGTTCTGGCACCCTGCCGGAAAGGGGATCCCTCACCGGTGGCCATCTTCATCATCCCGGCGCCCTCCATGACAAGGAGGGATTAGTTCACCCTCGGGGCTGAGGGTATGTACCAGTTGTATCGTGTTCTTGATTTGGCACGATCTTGATGTATCGTGAGCTTTTCTATTATAGTTGGATCTTATGATGTTTCTTCCCCTCTACTCTCTTGTAATGGATTGAGTTCTCCCCTTGAATTTGTCTTGTCGGATTGAGTCTTTAAGGATTTGAGAACACTTGATGTATGTCTTGTCGTGCTTATCTATGGTGACAATGGGATATTCACGTGATCTACTTGATGTATGTTTTGGTGATCAACTTGCGGGTTCAATGAAATTATGCATAGGGGTTGGCACACGTTTTCGTCTTGACTCTCCGCTAGAAACTTTGGGGCACTCTTTGAAGTACTTTGTGTTGGTTGAATAGATGAATCTGAGATTGTGTGATGCATATCGTATAATCATGCCCATGGATACTTGAGGTGACATTGGAGTATCTAGGTGACATTACGGTTTTGGTTGATTTGTGTCTTAAGGTGTTATTCTAGTACGAACTCTATGATAGATCGAACGGAAAGAATAGCTTCGTGTTATTTTACTACAGACTCTTGAATAGATCGATCAGAAAGGATAACTTTGAGGTGGTTTCGTACCCTACCATAATCTCTTCATTTGTTCTCCGCTATTAGTGACTTTGGAGTGACTCTTTGTTGCATGTTGAGGGATAGTTATATGATCCAATTATGTTATTATTGTTGAGAGAACTTGCACTAGTGAAAGTATGAACCCTATTCCTTGTTTCCTAGCATTGTAATACCGTTTACGCTCACTTTTATCATTAGTTACCTTGCTGTTTTTATACTTTCAGATTACAAAAACCTATATCTATCATCCATATTGCACTTTTATCACCATCTCTTCGCCGAACTAGTGCACCTATACAATTTGCCATTGTATTGGGTGTGTTGGGGACACAAGAGACTCTTTGTTATTTGGTTGCAGGGTTGTTTGAGAGAGACCATCTTCATCCTATGTCTCCCACGGATTGATAAACCTTAGGTCATCCACTTGAGGGAAATTTGCTACTGTTCTACAAACCTCTGCACTTGGAGGCCCAACAACGTCTACAAGAAGAAGGTTGTGTAGTAGAGATCAAGCTCTTTTCTCGCGCCGTTGCCGGTGAAGTGAGTGCTTGAAGGTATATCTTTAGATCTTGCAATCGAATCTTTTAGTTTCTTGTTTTATCACTAGTTTAGTCTATAAAAGAAAACTACAAAAAAATGGAATTGAGTTTGCCTCATACGCTTCATCTTTTTAATATCTTTCGTGAGAATGATGGAAAGGAAAATTGTGCGCAAGTGCTAGAAGGAGAAGTCTATAAAATGTTTGTCACTAAATCTTTGAATGAGGAGCATGATTGCAATGTTGTTAGTATGAATTCTTTGAATATCCATGATTCTAATGATATGCAAAGCCACAAGCTTGGGGAAGCTATGTTTGATGAAGGTGATATTTTTTGTCCCCCAAGTTTTGATGAGCAAATTTATTATGATGAAAGCATGCCTCCTATTTATGATGATTATTGTGATGATATGTATGCCATAAAGAATAAACTTGCTTATATGGAGAGTAGTAAAATTTCTATGCAAGTAGATCATGAAAATAATGCTTTATGTGCTGGTTATATTGTTGAATTCATTCATGATGCTACTGAAAATTATTATGAGGGAGGAACATGTGCTTGTAGGAATTGCAGTAATATCAAGTTTCCTCTCTATGTGCTTAAAGTCTTGAAGTTATGCTTGTTTTGCCTTCCTATGCTAGTTGATTATTGTTCCCATAAGTTTTTTGCTCACAAAATCCCTATGCATAGGAAGTGGGTTAGGCTTAAATGTGCTAGTCATATGCTTCATGATGCTCCCGTTATGTTTCAATTCTTATCTTTTATGTGAGCATCATTGTCATCATCATGGCTAGCTAGAAAGGCATTAAAGAAAAGTGCTTGTTAGGAGACAACCCAATATTTACCCTTACTGTTTTTGTGTGTCCACATGATTATGCTACTGTCGTAATCATGTTTTATAGCTTTTGTTTCAATAAAGTGCCAAGTAAGACCTTTAGGATGGCTTACGGTGATAGTTGTGTTGATCCTGCTGAAAATCAGAAACTTTTGCACCCAGTAAATTAGTTTTTATAATTCACAGAACGTGATCTTGATCTGATTCTTTTTGCTGCCGATTGATACACAAATTTCTCAGGTTTTCCTAATTTGGTAGGATTTTTGGGGTTCCAGAAGTATACGTTTGATACAGATTACTACAGACTGTTCTGTTTTTGACAGATTCTGTTTTCTATGTGTTGTTTGCTTATTTTGACGAATCTATGAGTAGTATGGGAGGGTATGAGCCATAGAGAAGTTGGAATACAGTAGTTTTAACACCAATATAAATAAAGAATGAGTTCATTACAGTACCTTATGTGGTGGTTTTTCTTTCTTGCACTAACAGAGCTTACGAGTTTTCTGTTGAGTTTTGTGTTGTGAAGTTCTCAAGTTCTGGGTAAAGATTCGATGGACTATGGTATAAGGAGTGGCAAGATCCTAAGCTTGGGGATGCCCAAGGCACCCAAGGTAATATTCAAGGACAACCAAGAGCCTAATCTTGGGGATGCCCCGGCTGGCATCCCCTCTTTCGTCTTCGTTCATCAGTAACTTTACTTGGAGCTATATTTTTATTCACCACATGATATGTGTTTTGCTTGGAGCGTCATTTTGTTTTCTTTTGTTTTGCTTGCTGTTTGAATAAAATACAAAGATCTGAAATTCTTAAATGAGAGAGAGTCTTCACATAGCTACATAATTATTTAACTACTCATTGATCTTCACTTATGTCTTTTTGGAGTAGTTTGTCATTTACTCGTGTGCTTCACTTATATCCTATGAGCAAATGGTTGAATGATTTGAATTTCATAAATCTGAAAATTATATTATGGTAAATGGTTTCATGAAAGAATATTGAAGGAAGAGAGGTTTCACATATAAATATATGATTGTGAGCCCCATTAATTATTTTCAAACCTGAGCAAATTAGTTGAAGTTGGACAAGGAAGACAACATATATGTACTAAGCGGGAATACTGCTTGTGCATCCAAATTCCTTGAACCAAGTTTCTTCCATGAGTGTCCACCTACCTATATGCGGTATTTACCTGCCGCTCCAAGTAAATTTGCATGTGCCAAACTCTAAACCTTCAAATAATAATCTATTTTGTATGCCCGAATCGCTCATGTAGCGACTAGGGGCTGTCAGTATCTTCCATGCTAGGTGGGTTATTCTCATGATGAGTGGACTCCGCTCATCATTCACGAGAAAAATGGCTGGTAATTGGGATGCCCAGTCCCATGATCAAAAGATCAAAATCAAATCAAAATAATTGCAAACAAAACTCCCCCAGGAATGTTGTTAGTTGGAGGCACCCGTTGTTTCGGGCAAGCCATGGATTGATGATTGTTGGTGGAGGGGAGTAAAAACTTTACCATTCTGTTTGGTAACCGCCTATAATGTATCCAGTATGGAAGAAACTGGGAACCCTTGGTTGTTATGTTGACAATGAAAGCATGCCTCTCAAAACATTATTTATCTCTATTTCAAAATCGAGCTCTGGCACCTCTGCGAATCCCCGCTTCCCTCTGCGAAGGGCCTATCTTTTACTTTTATGGAAGAGTCAGTAGTATTCCTTCTCATTCCAACCTACTCTTTAGTTGGCAAGCATCATGTGATAGGGAAAGATCTAAGCATATATGGCCATTCAAATATATTTGATCATGAATTATTATTGTTGACAATTATCTATATGATAAGTAAGTTGGGAGGCGAAACATTAAGCCCCTATCTTTCTCTGTGTTTGATCTATGCTATTTGTTCTAAAAATATGCTTTGAGTGGTAGCAATCATGGAAGACTATATGATAGTTGAGTATTTGGGATTTGCTAAATCAAAGCTCTGACATAGACTCTTCCTGAAAATAATATGAATTGCAATTGTTTGCTGACCGAGAATGAAGTTTGCTAGAAAGTTTATGGTCTATGCTTTAACATTTGAATAGCTTGTTACTTGATCATGAGAAATTTTATGAGATGAGCTACTGTTATGACATATAATCATGCTAGAAAAGGTGATTGAAATTATCATTGATCAAACTTATGCACCTACTAGCATTCGCACTTCATAAAATATTTACTCGAGGACGAGCAGGATTAAGCTTGGGGATGCTGATACGTCTCCAATGTATCTATAATTTATGAAGCATTTATGCTATTATATTATTTGTTTTGGATGTTTATGGGCTTTACTTTACACTTTTATATTATTTTTGGGACTAACCTATTAACCGCAGGCCCAGCCCAAATTGCTGTTTTCTTGCCTATTTATGTGTTTTGAAGAAAAGGAATATCAAATGGAGTCCAAACGGAATGAAACCTTCGGGAGAGTTATTTTTGGAACGGAAGCAATCCAGGAGACTTGGAGTGCACGTAAGGGAAGCAACGAGGAAGCCACAAGGCAGGGAGGCACGCCCTACCCCCTGGGCATGCCCCCCACCCTCGTGGGCCCCTCATGGCTCCCCTGACCGACTTCTTTCGCCTATATATGTCCATATACCCTAAAAACATCGAGGAGCACAATAGATCAGGAGTTCCACCGCCGCAAGCCTCTGTAGCCACCAAAAACCAAGACCCTGTTTCGACAGCCTGCCGGAGGGGGGATCCCTCACCGGTGGCCATCTTCATCATCCCGGCACTCTCCATGATGAGGAGGGAGTAGTTCACCCTCGGGGCTGAGGGTATGTACCAGTAGCTATGTGTTTGATCTCTCTCTCTCTCGTGTTCTTGATTTGGCATGATCTTGATGTATCGCGAGCTTTGGTATTATAGTTGGATCTTATGATGTTTCTCCCCCTCTACTCTCTTGTAATGGATTGAGTTCTCCCCTTGAAGTTGTCTTGTCGGATTGAGTCTTTAAGGATTTGAGAACACTTGATGTATGTCTTATCGTGCTTATCTGTGGTGACAATGGGATATTCATGTGATCTACTTGATGTATGTTTTGGTGATCAACTTGCGGGTTCAATGAACTTATGCATAGGGGTTGGCACACGTTTTTGTCTTGACTCTACGGTAGAAACTTTGGGGCACTCTTTGAAGTACTTTGTGTTGGTTGAATAGATGAATCTGAGATTGTGTGATGCATATCGTATAATCATGCCCATGGATACTTGAGGTGACATTGGAGTATCTAGGTGACATTATGGTTTTGGTTGATTTGTGTCTTAAGCTGTTATTCTAGTACGAACTCTATGATAGATCGAACAGAAAGAATAGCTTCATGTTATTTTACTACGGACTCTTGAATAGATCGATCAGAAAGGATAATTTCAGGTGGTTTCGTAACCCTACCATAATCTCTTCGTTTGTTCTCTGCTATTAGTGACTTTGGAGTGACTCTTTGTTGCATGTTGAGGGATAGTTATATGATCCAATTATGTTATTATTGTTGAGAGAACTTGCACTAGTGAAAGTATGAACCCTATGCCTTGTTTCCTAGCATTGCAATACCGTTTACGCTCACTTTTATCATTAGTTACCCTGCTGTTTTTATATTTTCAGATTACAAAAACCTATATCTGTCATCCATATTGCACTTGTATCACCATCTCTTCCCCGAACTAGTGCACCTGTACAATTTGCCATTGTATTGGGTGTGTTGGGGGCACAAGAGACTCTTTGTTATTTGGTTGCAGGGTTGTTTGAGAGAGACCATCTTCATCCTACGCCTCCCATGGTTTGATAAACCTTAGGTCATCCACTTGAGGGAAATTTGCTACTGTCCTACAAGCCTCTACACTTGGAGGCCCAACAACATCTACAAGAAGAAGGTTGTGTAGTAGACATCAGATGATAGTAGGGACTCACCAGGATCATGGCAGTAGGCAAGAAAGTGCATCCTTTACTACAAGAAAAAAATGGTTCCTCCTGATGGTTTCCTGACATCTGGGTCACACGCCACCGTCAACATAGTCAATCGGCAAGATAACTGCACAAGGAGCAGCTGACATCCGGGACACAGCAGCTTGCGCAGTATTTTTTTGTTTTCAGGATGGAGCAGGGTATCAACTGGGTTGTGCGGGATCTATGGCCCATCTAGCCCAGGCTTTTATTTCATATGTTTACCGCATGACCAGCCCAGTTTTTTTCTTTCTAAAATGGCTAGCCCAGCTATTTTATTTTTGGCAGAATAACCAATGGAGGCCTACTTGCTTTTCTACGCCCTGCTGGGCCGGAAATATTTTAAGACGAGGAGGGTTGCATTCGGCTTGCCCAGAAAATGGGCTATAAGTAATAAGAAATGGGTTGTAAAATTAAACAAATACAACAAACAGGCAATTAGTTCCAATCTTTATGATTTTGATATTTTAAATTTCATTGTCTTTGTGCGGGCAAAATTTCATTGGATTTTAAATTAAGGTATGTTTAATTTTTAAATTAATTTGAATCTGGCTAGAAATTTCGGGTTGTATGCTGTTTGGGACAGATTTGGAGGCTAACTTGTGGGTCTACTAGGTTGACATGTACGAAAGGCTTTGTCAACTTAGGCCACAAATGATTCTAGTAGCAGTGACCGTTGGATGTTATTCCAATGGTCGTGACGCTTCTTCAATATCTGATGGTTGGCTGTGCTGCCGCGCAGGCTGCACCGCCCTACCCTACTCCATCGCTGGACATGCCATTCCTCTACTCAACCACACCTCCTGTTATTTTTCGGCGATGGCAGCTGAACCAGTTAACCCTCGTACTCCTCACCATGTGGGCAACCACAACCGAGCCTTCCCGGCTCTGGGTCACTCCCTTCCTAGGCCTTGCCATCGTCCACTGCCCCGGTGCTATCGGTGTGGCGTGGTCAACGTGGTCAAAGAATGACATCCATCAGAAGAGGACTGTACGTGGAGAGGCTGATAGCTTGGTCCACGGCCGCATGCAAGGAATTGCCTCCTTATTATGCGCAAAATAATGATTCCTCCACCTTATAGCGGGGACCCACCAGAAGGGCCTCTTTATTTCATGAAAAAATGTTTCTCCCACTGAAAGCTCGGACCCACCAGCTATATCTTCGCACGCAAGCAACTACCTCCTTATTATGCACAAAACATGAATACCCCCTGCTAGCTGGGACCCAGCATATTTGGAGGCTGACTTGTGGGCCTACTAAGTTTACGAGGATGCAAGATTTTTCAACCTAGTCAATATAAATGATTCTAGCTGCAGTGACCGTATGATGTCCATCCAACGGCCGTCGTGCTTCTTCAACCTCTGTTCTTCTTGCTCCAACTGCCCAAACCATCGTAGGCCGTGCCGCCTGCTCCTGCCTCCCGTGGCCGGCTATGCTTCCCCTCAGGCCTCACTACCCACTCCTACTCCTATCGCCGGGCAGGCCATCCCTCTACTCACCAACAACCCCTGTTATTCTGCGGGGACGGCAGCCTCACATCGCAGCCGAACCAGTCAACCCTCGTACTTCCTGTCGTGTGGGAATCCACTACCGCATCTTCCCCAGCTCCGTGTCATCCCCTTCCCTGGCCTCGGCGTCATCCACTGCCTTGGTGCTCTTAGCGCGGCGTGGTCAACATGGTCAAGGAACGACTTCCAAAGGAAGAGGACTGTACTTGGAGAGGCTAACAACTGGGTCCACGGCCGCAGCAAGGAAGTGCCTTCTTATTACACGTAAAATAATTATTCCTCCACCTGACGGCGGGGACCCACCGGAAGGGCCTCTATATTTTGCGAAAAAACGTTTCCCCACTGACAGCTGGGACCCACCAGCTACATCTTTGCACGCAAGGAAGTGCGTCCATATTACGGGCAAAAATAATGATTCTCCCCCCTAATAGCTGGGACCAACCAGTTATATCTTCTCACACAAGGAAGTGTGTCCTTATCCTCCTTAACAGTTGGGACCCACCCGGTCGAACCGTACGTAGTGTTATCTGTCTCGTCGCGAATGTGTACATACATACTGGTCGATCGATCTCTCCGCAACGATGAACCGTTGCCGAGTAAGCAGCAGCACATGTAGTAGTAGAGCCCATGACGTAGCAGTTTGGGCAGTCCAGTCAAAACTATGTACATGTACGTATAGTCAGATGCCAAAAAATACGACCATGTACGTGAATACGGGCGGGGTCTCGAATGCCTACTCATGCATACGTACGGCCAGGGCTCGTGTACATGGAGAGGCAATGATGGTAGCAATAGCGTCTTGTTCATCGGTAGCCAACCGGCTAGGTTGGAACGAAGAAACAGCGTCCTGTTCATCAGGAGGCAACAGACTGGGTCGGAATGCGTCGTGTTCATCGGGAGCCAACCGGCTTGGACGGAACAGCGGAAATGGGGTCTGGCGTATCACGCTACGGAGGAAGTACCCTTTTGTTCGACCGGCTACGGCCAAAACGGGATCCTGTTCATCAGGAGGGGTCTGGCATACTGCAAAACGGAGGAAACGGACCTGTGTTTGAGCTCCTACAGTCGAAACGGGGTGCTGTTGATCGGGAGGGGTGTGGTGTACCGCAAAACGGAGGAAACAGACTTGTGTTGGAGCGCCTACGGTCGAAACAGGGTCCTGTTCATCGAGAAGGGTGTGGCATACCGCAAAACAGGACTCCGGGGACTACTGTTCATCCACCGTCTATTGCCTCGTGATACGTCTCCAATGTATCTATAATTTTTGATTATTCCATGTTATTATATTATCTGTTTTGGATGTTTTATATGCATTAATATGCTATTTTATATTATTTTTGGGACTAACCTATTAACCTAGAGCCCGGAGCCAGTTTCTATTTTCCCTTGTTTTTGAGTTTTACAGAAAAGGAATATCAAACGGAATCCAAATAGTATAAAACTTTTGTTATGATTTTTCTTGGACCAGAAGACATCCAGAGGACTTGGAGAGGGGGACAGAAGGTTCCCGATGAGGCCACAAGCCTGCTAGACGCGCCTAGGGGGGCGCACCCTGAGGGCTTGTGGGCCCCTCGGAGGTCTTCCAACCCTAATCTTTGCACTATAAATTCCCAAATATTCCCAAACCATCAGAGGCATCGACCAAAATACTTTTCCGCCACCGCAAGCCTCTGTTCCCATGAGGTCCCATCTTAGGGCCTTTTCCGGCACCCTGCCGAAGGGGGATTCTATCACGGAGGGCATCTACATCAACCTTGTTGCCCTTCCGATGATGCTTGAGTAGTTTACCACAGACCTATAGGTCCATATCTAATAGCTAGATGGCTTCTTCTCTCTCTTTTATCTTCAATACAATGTTCTCCTCAATGTTCTTGGAGATCTTTCTGATGTAATATTCTCTTGCGGTGTGTTTGTTGAGATCCGATGAATTGTGGATTTATGATCATAGTATCTATGAATATTATTTGAGTCTTCTCTGAACTCTTTTATGCATGATTAAGATACAGTTGTATTTCTCTTCGAACTATCGGTTTGGTTTGGCCAACTAGATCGGTTTTTCTTGCAATGGGAGAGGTGCTAAGTTTTGGGTTCAATCTTGCGGTGTCCTCATCCAGTGACAGAAGGGGTAGCGAGGCATGTATTATATTGTTGCCATCAAGGATAAAAAGATGGGGTTTATATCATATTGCTTGAGTTTATCCCTCTACACTATGTCATCTTACATAAGGCGTTACTCTGCTCTTATGAAGTTAATACTCTAGATGCATGTTGGATAGCGGTCGACGTGTGGAGTAATAGTAGTAGATGCAAGCAGGAGTCGGTCTACTTGACACGGACGTGATGCCTATATTCATGATCATTGCCTTAGATATCGTCATAACTTTGCGCTTTTCTATCAATTGCTCAACAGTAATTTGTTTACCCACCTGAAAGAACATGTGGTGCCCCCATGTTTGGTTTTGGTAATTGATGACAATCTCTATGGACTAATGGTTGCCTTGAGTTATATTTGAAGGATTTGTCCATAGGATTTTCTTGAAGTCCATATGTTGGTTTCAAGGAGTTTATGTGTTGACCAAGGTGCTATTCAAGGAACTATCTGAAGATTGGTCTTGATGCATGGTTGATCAAGACTAAGTCAAGAGTGAATCAAATTTATCAACACACAAAGAATACAAGATGTGCGGAGAGGGATCAAGTGATCCCATGGTATTGTAAGCATTGTCCATTACACATTGTGTACTAACCCATGGTCTACGTGAGAGTTCTGTGTGGGGTTAGGTATGTTTCAATGGGCTTGCGTCAAGAGAAAGATATCATACAACCCATAGAGAGGATGACATCAAGTGGTGATTGTCATCAAGATTGCGGTGTGCAAGTTCAAGTGGAGCATCACGAAGAGATCAGGTGCTTGAAGCTTGCCGTCCATTGTGGTGACAATGGACTTGTGAAGGTGTGCTGAAGAGTGGCTTACCCATAGTGGAGTATGGGGAGCAATCAAATAGTCTTCACCGAGCCAACGCAATCAAGAAAGGTGGTCCAACTTGAGGAAGTCAAGATCGTCATTATCCATCTCAAGTGGGCAAAGGTTTGCCCTTGATAGGTTTATTATTTTACTAGTCTCATGGTGGTAGTTGGGAGACCGGGTTATAGGATCGATTGTCGTACTATCAAGGGGGGCTCTCAAGTGAGTAGCTTGATTGTATCATTCATAGAGAGCTCAAACCATTGCATCCTTGCATCATCTTTCTTGGTTCTTGTTTGGGTTTTCTCCTTGTGAGATTTGGAGCCTTTGGTCATCTTCATACAAGCTCGAGTTCACCAAAAACGGAGTTCACATGCATCTTCTATGATGCTTTTGATGTTGGACGTTATGCCGGTTATTCTTTGTTGAAGGTTTCACTCCTCCATATCTTAGGCATACCTCCCCTGCCTCTTCTTAATATAACTAGTTGTTGTTTGGACACTTCTCGTCATCATATATCCAACAAGCTTGAGTTTGCTCAATTCAGAGTTCATTTGCAGAAGTTGTGGCAATTTGGGCTTTATTGCATCCTCTGTTTTCTCTGTTGTTTGTTCCCCAAAGCCTCAAGAGGTATAGTACTGCTCTCTCAAGCGGTAGTACTGCGGCCCTATGCCACACGTAGAACTGCTGCTTTTGGGGATGCGATTTTTCGTGTCGGGTTTCGCGGTAGTAGAGCGGTAGTACCTCTTATAAGCGGTAGTATCTCTCCGGGCGGTAGTACCTCTTATAAGCGGTACTACCTCTCCGAGCGATAGTACCGTACTACCTCTCTGCGCAGTACTACCTCTCCCCTGAGCGGTACTACCTCTTTGGCAAAACTACAACTCGTGTTTTCTGTCTCGTTCGGCTCTTTTGACTGTGCTAAGCGGTAGTACCGCTCCTCTGAGTGGTAGTACCGCTTGTGCACAACCTGAGTGCATAACGGTTGGATTCAGGGGCGCTTATAAAAGGGCGTCTTCTTCGCCAATGAACCTTATACTTTGAGCTCGCATTTGCCCCCCACTGTTGACCTTCTTTGAGCTTGCTATCTGTCAATCCCTCCATGGATTCTTGCTAGTTTTTTGGGGGGGGGGGAGAGGAGATCTAGATCCACACTTCCTGCTGGAAAGATTCCCTAGAGGAAATAATAAAATGGTTATTATTATATTTCCTTGTTCATGATAATTGTTTGTTGTTCATGCTATAATTGTATTAACCGGAAACCGTAATACATGTGTGAATACATAGACCACAACATGTCCCTAGTGAGCCTCTAGTTGACTAGCTCGTTGATCAATAGATGGTTATGGTTTCCTGACCATGGACATTGGATGTCGTTGATAACGGGATCACATCATTAGGAGAATGATGTGATGGACAAGACCCAATCCTAAGCATTGCACAAGATCGTGTAGTTTGTTTGCTAAGAGCTTTTCTAATGTCAAGTATCATTTCCTTACACCATGAGATTGTGCAACTCCCAGACACCGTAGGAATGCTTTGGGTGTACCAAACGTCACAACATAACTGGGTGGCTATAAAGATGCACTACAGGTATCTCCGAAAGTGTCTGTTGGGTTGGCACGAATTGAGACTAGGATTTTTCACTCCATATGACGGAGAGGTATCTCTGGGCCCACTCGGTAATGCATCATCATAATGAGCTCAATGTGACTAAGGAGTTAGTCACGGGATCATGCATTATGGAACAAGTAAAGAGACTTGCCGGTAACGAGATTGAACGAGGTATTGGGATACCGACAATTGAATCTCGGGCAAGTAACATACCCGTGGACAAAGGGAATTGTATATGGGATTGATTGAATCCCCGACATTGTGGTTCATCCGATGAGATCATTGTGGAACATGTGGGAGCCAACATGGGTATCCAGATCCGGCTGTTCCGTAGGGTCTACAAAGTTAAGGTTCGGTGACGCTAGAGTTGTTATGGGAAATGGTATGTGGTTACTAAAGGTTGTTCGGAGTCCCGGATGAGATCCTGGACGTTACAAGGAGTTCCAGAATGGTCCGGAGATGAAGATTTTGGAAGTCCTTATTTGGTCGCCGGAAGTGTTCGGGGGTTTACCGGTATTGTACCGGGACCACCGAACGGGTTTCGAGGGTCCACCGGGAGGGTCCACCTGCCCCGGAGGGCCCTATGGGCTGAATATGGAGGGGAACCAGCCCTAGGTGGGCTGGGCACCAACTCCCCCTAGGGACCATGCGCCTAGGGTTGGGGGAAACCCTAAGGAGGGTGCCCCCACCTAGCTTGGGGGGCAAGCCTGCCCCTTGGCCGCCTCCCCCCTCTAGATGCATCTAGAGGGGGCCGCCCCCCTCTCCCTTGCTCCTATAAATAGTGGGGGGAGGGCTGCCACACCCCTTCCCCTGGCGCAGCCCTCCCCCTCTCCAACACATCGTCCTCCTCTGTAGTGCTTGGCGAGGCCCTGCCGGAGAACTGCAAGCTCCATCACCACGCCGTTGTGCTGCCGGAGCTCTCCCTCAACTTCTCCTCTCCCCTTGCTGGATCAAGAAGAAGGAGATGTCCCCGGGCTGTACGTGTGTTGAGCACGGAGGCGTCGTCCGTTCGGCGCTAGATCGGATCTTCCGTGATTTGAATCGCCACAAGTACGACTCCATCATCCGCGTTCTTGTAACGCTTCCGTTTTGCAATCTTCAAGAGGTATGAAGATGCACTCCCTCTCTCTCGTTGCTAGCATCTCATAGATTGATCTTGGTCATAGGAATTTTTTTGAATTCTTGCTACGTTCCCCAACAGTGGCATCATGAGCTAGGTCTATGCGTAGATTCTATGCATGAGTAGAACACAAGTAGTTGTGGACGTTGGTTTGTTCAATTTGCTTACGTTACTAGTCTTATCTTGGTTCGGTGGCATTGTGGGATGAAGCGGCCCGGACCGACCTTACACGTACGCTTACGTGAGACAGGTTCCATCGACTGACATGCACTTGTTGCATAAGGTGGCTAGCGGGTGTCTGTCTCTCCCACTTTAGTCGGATCGGATTCGATGAAAAGGGTCCTTATGAAGGGTAAATGGCAATTGGCATATCACCGTTGTGGCTTTTGCGTAGGTAAGAAACGTTCTTGCTAGAAACCCATAGCAGCCACGTAAAAACGTGCAACAACAATTAGAGGACGTCTAACTTGTTTTTACAGGGTATGCTATATGATGTGATATGGTCAAAAGGATGTGATGAATGATATATGTGATGTATAAGATTGATCATGTTCTTGTAATAGGAATCACGACTTGCATTTCGATGAGTATGACAACCGGCAGGAGCCAGATGAGTTGTCTTAATTTATTTATGACCTACATGTCACTGACAACGCCATGTAATTACTTTACTTTATTGCTAACCTTTAGCCATAGTAGTAGAAGTAATAGTTGGCGAGACACGATGATGGAGATCATGATGATGGAGATCATGGTGTCATGCCGATGACGAAGGTGATCATGATGCGCCTCAAAGATGGAGATCAAAGGCGCAAGATGATATTGGCCATATCTTGTCGCTTTATGAATTGCATGTGATGTTTATCATGTTTACATCTTATTTGCTTAGAACGATGGTAGCATAAATAAGATGATCCCTCACTAAAAATTTCAAGAAAGTGTTCCCCCTAACTGTGCACCGTTGCGAAAGTTCATTGTTTCGAAGCACCACATGATGATCGGGTGTGATATATTCTAATGTTCGCATACAACGGATGTAAGCCAGATTTACACATGCAAAACACTTAGGTTGACTTGACGAGCCTAGCATGTACGGACATGGCCTTGGAACACAAGATACCGAAAGGTCGAACATGAGTCGTGTAGTAGATACGATCAACATGAAGATGTTCGCCGATGCTGACTAGTCCGTCTCACGTGATGATCGGACACGGCCTAGTTGACTTAGATCATGTATCACTTAGATGACTAGAGGGATGTCTATCTGAGTGGGAGTTCATTAAATAATTTGATTAGATGAACTTAATTATCATGAACATAGTCTAAAATATCTTTACAATATGTCTTGTAGATCAAATGGCCCACGCTAATGTTGCCCTCAACTTCAACGCGTTCCTAGAGAAAACCAAGCTGAAAGACGATGGTAGCAACTATATGGACTGGGACCGAAACCTGAGGATCATCCTCATAGCTGCCAAGAAAGCATCTGTCCTTGAAGCGCCGCTAGGTGACGCACCCATTTTCCCAGCAACTCAAGACGTTATGAACGCCTGGCAGTCGTGTAGTGATGATTAATTCCTGGTTCAGTGCGGCATGCTTTACAGCTTAGAATCGGGGCTCCAAAAGCGTTTTGTGCAGCATGGAGTATATGAGATGTTCCAAGAGCTAAAAATGGTTTTCCAAGCTCATGCCCGGGTCGAGAGATATGAAGTCTCCGACAAGTTCTACAGTTGTAAGATGGAGGAAAACAGTTCTGTCAGCAAGCATATACTCAAAATGTCCAGGTTGCACAACCGCTTGTCTCAGCTGGGAGTTAATCTTCCAGATGACTTGGTCTTTGACAGGATCCTCCAGTCGCTCCCACCTAGCTACAAGAGCTTTATGATGAACTACAATATGCAGGGGACGGAGAAGTCCATTCTGAGTTATATTCAATGCTGAAATCAGCGGAGGTGGAAATCAAAAAGGAACATCAAGTGTTGATGGTGAATAAGACCACTAGTTTCAAGAAAGGCAAGGTGTCACGCCCAATATGCGACCCTATCCTAAAGGAACTCGAAGGTCCCACCAAGGATAGAAGCGCATATAAGAGACGCTTTTGCAAGGTGGATATCATTACATCAACATTACATAATAGTTGGG
The DNA here is from genome assembly GCA_963921465.1 of Triticum timopheevii. Lineage (NCBI taxonomy): Eukaryota > Viridiplantae > Streptophyta > Magnoliopsida > Poales > Poaceae > Triticum > Triticum timopheevii. The sequence goes on from OY997264.1 coordinate 357,951,874, forward strand.
GATACATACAAAAGGCATACAAATACCACAAGGGTACAACAATACATCATACATAAGATCAATATCTGACTACGGATGAAACACAAACAGAAGCTCAAACGACATCCACCGTGCTAGCCCAGGCTGCTAACCTGGAATCTATCCCCTGATCAAAGAAGAAGCAGAAGAAGAACTCCAAAACAAGTAAACATCGCTCTCGCGTCATGAACATCGCATAATCTTGTACCTGCAACTGTTGTTGTAGTAATCTGTGAGCCACGAGGACTCAGCAATCCCATTACCATGGGTATCAAGACTAGCAAAGCTTAATGGGTAAGGAAGGGGTAAAGTGGTGAGGTTGCAGCAGCAACTAAGCATATATGGTGGCTAACATATGCAAATAAGAGCGAGAAGAGAAGCAAACGGAACAGTCGAGAAGCTAGAAGTGATCAAGAAGTGATCCTGAACTCCTACTTACATCAAACATAACCCAAAAACCGTGTTCACTTTCCGGACTCCGCCGAAAAGAGACCATCACGGTTACACATGCGGTTGATGCGTTTTTAATTCAAATCTGGTGTCAAGTTATCTACAACCGGACATTAACAAATTCCCATCTGCCACATAACCGTGGGCACGGCTCTCAAAAGTTTATACCCTGAAGGGGTGTCCCAACTTAGCCCATCACAAGCTCTCACGGCCAACGAAGGATATTCCTTCTCCCAGGAAGACCCGATCAGTCTCGAAATCCTGGTTTACAAGACATTTCGACAAGGGTAAAACAAGACCAGCAAAGCCGCCCGATGTGCCGACAAATCTCAATAGGAGCTGCACATATCTCGTTCTCAGGGCACACCGGATAGATCAGCCTACGAGTAAAACCAGCCCTCGAGTTGCCCCGTGATGGCCCCGCAGTCTGCCCGGTTCGGACCAACACTCGAAGGACCACTGGCCCGGGGGGGGGGGGGGGGGGGGGGGGGTTAAATAAAGACGACCCTCGGGCTCCGGAAACCCAAGGGAAAAAGGCATAGGTGAGGCAAATGGTAAAACCAAGGTTGGGCCTTGCTGGAGGAGTTTTATTCAAAGCAAACTATCAAGGGGGTCCCATAAATCACCCAACCACGTAAGGAACACAAAATCAAGGAACATAACACCAGTATGACGGAAACTAGGGTGGCAAGAGTGGAACAAAGCACCAGGCATAAGGCCGAGCCTTCCACCCTTTACCAAGTATATAGATGCATTAATTAAATAAGAGATACTGTGATATCCCAACATAATCCTGTCCGTCATGGAGCAATCTTCAACTTCACTTGCAACTAACAACGCTATAAGAGGGGCTGAGCAAAAGCGGTAACATAGCCAAGCAACGGTTTGCTAGGAAGGGTGAAAAGGTTAGAGGCCGACATGGCAGTTTGGGAGGCGTGGTCAACAAGTGATAGGTAGCGCAGCATAGCGATAGAATGAAGCAACTAGAATAGCAATGATAGTAGTGAGATCCAGAGAAACGGTCATCTTGCCTGAAATCCCGCTAGGAAGAAGAACGAGTCCATGAAGAAGACAAACGAATGTAGTCGAACAAATCCTCACAACTCCGAAACGAAACCGAAGCTAAGGAGATAAGCAAACCGGAAAGAAGCAAACAACATGGTAAACACACAAGCATAATCATGGCATGATGCACAATCAAGTATGATGCATGTCCGGTTTAATGAGGCATGGCATGGCAAAGTGCAACAAACAATACTACAAGTTAACTAGAGCTCATTATGCAACGAGTTGCATATTGACAAAACACCACATTGACATATTTAGTTTAATCTCGTTTAAGCTACTAAAAAATATTAAATGTTGTTAAACATGGCAAGAGGTGAAGCATAATTAAGCTACCTATCTAGGCAAGTTTAAATGAGGCCGGAACAACAAACAACAATTCCGAAAAATCCACATATGCATATTTCGAATTTGCTACTGTTCTGCCCTAAACACAATTTTAATGTTGTTGAGTAGTAAAACAAAGTGTACCATGTTAATCTATGCATTTTTCTAGCCCATTTACATATAAAGTTTATTAAGATTGGAGCTACGGTTATTTAGTTATGAAATAAATTATTTTAACATGGCATTTGAGCAAATTTAATCAAACAGCATTTTAAACATTCCGAACATGGATGAAAGTGGCATATTAATCTACACAAAATTCTAAGCATTTTACATGTTTAAATCATTTTAATCCGATGCACGGTTCATGAGTTATTATATGCATGATGCTTATGGGGTTTTCTGCAAAACTATAAATCCTGGGTTAATAGCTAAATTCACAGATCTGGAAAAAAACGTATGCGGGCTGAATCTGAGGCAAACTGGGCTGGTGGGAGCTGCTCACATTGGGCCTTGAGGCCGGTCGGTGAGGTGGGACTGGGCCTCGGTCAACAGGCGAAGAGGAGGTGGCCCAGGCGCGAGCAATGGGGTGTCGTGCTCGTTCGTTCGATAGGGGAAACAGCGGCAGCAGCAAGGGACAGCAACGGCGGCGTGGGACTTGAAGGGGTGTGACGGCGGGCTGCAAGGAAGGCCGGCGAGGTGGAGACGGGGAGGATCCGGCCGGCCGGCGCCGGATCTGGGAAACGACAGCGCGGGCGGAGATTCGGGGCGGCGTCGGTTCCCTGTGGAAGAAAGACAGTGAGGGAGCACATTCAGAGAGAAGGAGAGGAGTTGGGGGTGCGCGCGGCGGAGGAGCTAACCGGCGGCTTCGCTGCTCTGGGAAGGACTCGAGTAGCTCCACTGGAGAGGAGATCCAGGGGCGGCGGAGCTCGACGTGGAGGCCTGTGGCTGGCCTGGCGGATTAGCACGGTGGAGCTTGGGCGCGGCGGCGTGAACGAAGAGGCGGAAACGACGAGGCACGGGAAGGCGAGGTTCTCATCGAGGTCCGACGGCACGGGGCGGTGGTCATGGTCTGGTGTTCCTGCAGGGGAACACGGGGAAGAGAGGGAGATTAGAGCAGAGAGAGCAGAAGAAAGGGAGGAAGGAGAGGGCCGATGAGCAGTTCCTGCTGGGGCTCCGGCGAGGCTGTGCTCGTGGTCGTCGGCGCTGCGCGAAGATGGAGAGAGCTCGGTCTTGCTCGAGAGCTCGGGTTCCTCCCGATCTGGACCTCAACGAAGCTGCGGGCTGTAGCGTGGAGCGAGACCATCGGGGAGGCAGGAGGCCTCGGGTGGAGTGGATCAAGGGATGGACAGGAGGGGTCAGGTGGAGGTGCGAGCATCCGCAGAAAACAAGGAAGGTGGTCGGGGAGGATTTGGATCAAGGAGAAGTGGTTGGCTGGTGGATTTTTGGATCGGGAGCGATCCCAAGGAAGAGGGTGGCGGCGGCCGACTGGGCAGGGGGAGGATTTGACGGATGGGACGGCATCTAGGGTTAGGTGTCTATATATATACGAAATTGGTGATGATTTGGATCCTCCGATCATGATCGGGCGGTCCGGAATAAATGGGTTAGGAAGTCCAAATAAGAAAACGAAGATATCTTATAGATGTTTGGGGATCATCCGAATCCATTGGTAATGACATAGCAGGTCGGGTTCGGAGAAGTTTCGGGTGAGCAAGCGAGGGGGTCTAAGAGAGGTGATGAAGGCAAAGGGAGAAACGGCAACGACGAGCGAATGCAAGTTTTTGAAGCATGACGGCAATAGAGTGCCGATGCAATGCAAATGATGACATGATGAATGCAACAAATAAATAAAACACACACGACGAAACTCAAAATACATGGAAGGCGTCTGGAGCGTCGGTCTTGGGGCATTACAACACTCCTCCACTTACAAGAGATCTCGTCCCGAGATCTAGGATGGCACCAGAGAGAAATGGAACAGAAAGGGAAGAGGTAAAACTAAGTTGCTTCTCCGGTCAATGAGTGAAACCAAAGAACCTTGAGAGGTTGAAAAGTTGAAATAAAGAACACAACAAAGTTGAGCACAATTGAGAGCACTGCGGTAGAAAATAGAAACAAGGAACACCATGTGAACCTTGGAGGTTGCAAAGCTATGAATGACGAGTACAATGGAAAAGAAGGAATTGGAACCACTCTGGTTGAAACGAGATAAACAAGGAACAAGGCAATATCAAATTCGGACAACACTCCAATTGAAAAGAGATGCAGGACTTGATAAGATGAAAAGAACTTGAAGAGATGACACAACATTCCGGTTAAATGGATAAGCACGAAAAGAACATGATCCTCACAATTCGAGATGATGAGTGAAAAGAGCAACATCACAATGCCTCCGGAAGAAAGAATAGAAGATAGATCATTGGAATAACAGAATAGAGAATAAAATGCCAACTTCTGCCACAACTGAGCTTGGAAAGAACCCTTCCAAGAAGGTTACAACGGGATTGTTGGAAAACCCACAACGAAACGAATAAGCTTGTAGTGGGCTTATGGAAAACATCTCAAGACTATGAGGTGACAAACGGCCACTAATGGAAACCATTGATTTGATTGAGAGCACCAAAGAGATGAAAAACTTCTTCACCAAGATGAGAAGGAGAAAATTGGATCATTGATAAGCACCACAAATAGCTACATTCCTTAGGGAAGGATGTAGGTGAAATCTATACCAAGATAACTCCAAAGAAGAGATTGATGGATTTAAAATACCTCATTCTTGACAACATGTGAATCGCGAAACATGAACCGAATTTTTCAAGAATGATATAACACCATCTCAAAAGATAAGGTATGAGAATTGCACTTCGGATGCAAGAAGAAGAATACTTGAACTCCTCAGAAAAAAAACATGTGTTGGGCACCATGTTTATTTTTGAGTATAGCTTGGCGGATCATAACTTCGAGAGAAATGTTGAAGAACAATTGAAGAATGAAAAGAATCCTTGTTGAACCACCATGTAGATCCTCCAAGGAAAACTCCGGTAATAAAAGGATGATAAAAAGAAAGAGAGGTTGAAAACACAAGGTGAAGCCTTGCGATGATTTAGATGGAGCTTCGCGACGAGATAATGCGGGAAACTTGGAACTCCGGAAAAGAAAAGAAGAAACACATATAACTGAGAAATTGATATCACTACGAACTCCGTAAGAAGGAACTAACCACTTGGATGAACAAGAACAAGAATTATGTTATGCGTATCCTTCACCAATATAAATTGATGACAAGCAATGGATTTGGCATACTACTTATTCTTCTTGAAAAGATTGAAGAGAGAAATAGCGCAACTTGGGAAGGTATTGATGGAACCACCAGTGGGATTTGGAAAACAATGAATGAATTAATATGATAACGAAGGAAGTGAAATCTTGAACGAACCACCGTAAGAATTGAAAATGAGAGTAGCAAAGGCACAATTCACCGGGAAGAATTGGAAACAAATGAAGATACTTGAGGGATTTAGATACATGAGAACAAAGAGATCATGAACTTATTAGAGGATATTTGAACGATGCACCGGTAAGATTTGGAGAACGATAGCTACACACCGAGAATGAAGAATTATGACATGATGGCCTTCGGAGGAAAGAAATGGAAACAACTCATGAAATGCTCCGGATGGTAAGAAAAGAATTCTCACAATCGAAAACAATTATGAGAGGATGGCATCAAGCTTGAACTACGCCTCTTTGGAAGAACGGGTAAGGATTTAAGAGGAACTCTTCTTCGGTCTTCAAAATCCGAGAATGACAATGAGAAACACCACCATGAATTGTTGAGATACTCCGGGAGAATGAAAAAAACAAAGAGGTTGAGCCAACAATGAAAAATAATTTGAAATCGATCTTGGAAAACATCTGACTGATGAAATTCATTCTTACGTAAAACTTCGAAAAGAATTTGGGAATGGCTCCTGGAAAATTAGAAGAGTCAAGTAAGATCCTGGAAAAATACCTGTGGGTTAGGGCCCTCTAAAAAGAAACATTGTTGAAGGATTGCTTGAAATAGAGATTGCACCAGCGAATTAAATAGCTTGAATGAGAGAAAACCTCGAAATAACTCGAACGGATTAAGAATGGAAACATGATTCTTCTGAGATATCTTGAGCACTCTGGATAAGAATAGAGGTGAACAATTAAGAGGTGCACCAACAGGAAAAACATTTGAAACGAGGAAAGGGATATGATCAACACCGAAAGCTTGAATTAAATCCACTGGAGAAGAAAAATAACAAAGAATGATGAACTCAAAGCTCCGTTAGTATCTTCCTGAGAATCACCGGATAAGAACATTGACAGGAAAAGAATGGAGAAACTTCACATCCATAAGATGGATACTTGATTAAGATATCTGAGTCCTTGAAGAAAAGGGGTGGGAGGGCGGGAAAACAAAGGACACCGGTTGGAAAAGAGTTGACATTACAACGCAGTGATCAAGAAGGATTAGTACTCCCATAGAAATATGAGAACACCATTTATGAAAGGTTTGGATTCAACATTTGACTTCGAAGCAACTCGAATACGCCAAATAAAACAAAACAAAGGATTTGGCTTGCAGAATAAGCCGGAACAAATACATATGATAGAGATTTACCCAATCCCATATCAGGCATATGTCGGAAAGATATTCTAGGAGCTACTTGAATTCCAACCTATAAACTCCCGAAACTTTCTAGTTATGCAATCTGGTGTTGGGGATACAGGGGAAGCAATATATCTCACCCAAACTAACAATCCCTACATCCAGCTGTATCCATCCGTCAACACATAACCAAGAAAACTCCGGAAATCGTGTACCTCAACCTTTGAAAAGCATCCGTTATACGAGCTATGGCAATACTCCCGAACTCCCCAGTACTGGGTGGCGTCGAGGTTATCTCACCAACAACTGCATAAAAGAGATTTTCGATGTCGGCAAAACTCAGGTATTCCAGAACTGCAACGATAAAATTGTGACGACAACACCTCAGAGCTCAACTCCCCGGGACACTGCCACAACCCCTAAATGTCAGGAGGCACCAAGAACAATGTTCTTATCACAAGAATATCGGAACGATCCCAAGATACCCGCGTGATCCTAAAAAAATTGTGAAAAAAATTGAGGAGAGGAAAGACAAAACATCTACGTCAAGAGTCCTCACCAGAGCGACGAAGGGGGCCGAGGAGTAAAAAGAATCCTACTCTCCAATATATATAATCCTAAGACTCAAAATAGTTTTCTTCTAGACTCAACAACGGCCAACAATCAAGGGGGCTCCTATGGTCGGTCGAGGCTCTGATACCAACTTGTCACGCCCAATATGCGACCCTATCCTAAAGGAACTCGAAGGTCCCACCAAGGATAGAAGCGCATATCAGAGACACTTTTGCAAGGTGGATATCATTACATCAACATTACATAATAGTTGGGGATACATACAAAAGGCATACAAATGCCGCAAGGGTACAACAATACATCATACATAAGATCAATATCTGACTACGGATGAAACACAAACAGAAGCTCAAACGACATCCACCCTGCTAGCCCAGGCTGCCGACCTGGAACCTATCCCCTGATTGAAAAAGAAGCAAAAGAAGAACTCCAAAACAAGTAAACATCACTCTCGCGTCATGAACATCGCATAATCCTGCAACTGTTGTTGTAGTAATCTGTGAGCCACGAGGACTCAGCAATCCCATTACCATGGGTATCAAGACTAGCAAACCTTAACGGGTAAGGAAGGGGTAAAGTGGTGAGGTTGCAGCAGCGACTAAGCATATATGGTGGCTAACATACGCAAATAAGAGCGGGAAGAGAAGCAAACGGAACGGTCGAGAAGCTAGAAGTGATCAAGAAGTGATCCTGAACTCCTACTTACGTCAAACATAACCCAAAAACCCTGGAAGAGAAAAGAATCAGAATTACTGAGCTACCCCGCTCTTTTTTTCTAATTCCCTTCTAAGATCCTCCGACTTAAACAAGTCGAGAGCATGCTCGTGCTCAGCTCTTTCGAGACTTGCCTTGCTCTTGGGGATTTCTTCCCACCGGATCCTCTATTCCACGTGTTCACTTTCCGGACTCCGCCGAAAAGAGACCATCACGGTTACACTTGCAGTTGATGCGTTTTTAATTCGAATCTGGTGTCAAGTTATCTACAACCGGACATTAACAAATTCCCATCTGCCACATAACCGCGGGCACGGCTCTCGAAAGGTTATACCCTGCAGGGGTGTCCCAAATTAGCCCATCACAAGCTCTCACGGTCAACGAAGGATATTCCTTCTCCCAGGAAGACCCGATCAGTCTCGAAATCCCGTTTTACAAGACATTTCGACAATCGTAAAACAAGACCAGCAAGCCGCCCGATGTGCCAACAAATCCCGATAGGAGCTGCACATATCTCATTCTCAGGGCACACCGGATAGGTTAGCCTACGAGTAAACCAGCCCTCGAGTTGCCCGTGGTGGCCCCGCAGTCTGCCCGGTTTGGACCAACACTCGAAGGAGCACTGGCCCGGGGGGGGGGGTTAAATAAAGATGACCCTTGGCAACCGGAAACCCAAGGGAAAAAGGCTTGGGTGAGGCAAATGGTAAAACCAAGGTTGGGCCTTGCTGGAGGAGTTTTATTCAAAGCGAACTGTCAAGGGGGTTCCATAAATCACCCAACCGCGTAAGGAACGCAAAATCAAGGAACATAACACCAGTATGACGGAAACTAGGGCGGCAAGAGTGGAACAAAACACCAGGCATAAGGCCGAGCCTTCCACCCTTTACCAAGTATATCGATGCATTAATTAAATAAGAGATATTTTGATATCCCAACATAGCCAAGCAACGGTTTGCTAGGAAGGGTGAAAAGGTTAGAGGCTGACATGGCAGTTTGGGAGGCTTGGTCAACAAGTGATAGGTAGCGCAGCATAGAGATAGAACAAAGCAACCAGCATAGCAATGATAGTAGTGAGATCCAGAGTAATGGTCATCTTGCCTGAAATCCTGCTAGGAAGAAGAACGAGTCCATGAAGAAGACAAACGAACGTAGTCGAACGAATCTCACAACTCCGAAACGAAACCGAAGCTAACAAGAGAAGCAAACCGGAGAGAAGCAAACAACATGGTAAACACACAAGCATAATCATGTCATGATGCACAATAAAGTATGATGCATGTCCGGTTTAATGAGGCATGGCATGGCAAAGTGCAACAAACAATACTACAAGTTAAGTGGAGCTCAATATGCAACGAGTTGCATATTGACAAAGCACCACATTGACATATTTAGTTTAATCTCGTGTAAGCTACCAACCAAAATTAAATGTTGTTAAACATGGCAAGAGGTGAAGCATAATTAAGCTACCTATCTAGGCAAGTTTAAATGAGGCCGGAACAACAAACAACAATTCCGAAAAATCCTCATATGCATATTTCGAATTTGCTACTGTTCTGCCCTAAACACAATATTAATGTTGTTAAGCAGTAAAACAAAGTGCACCATGTTAATCTATGCATTTTTCTAGCACATTTACATATAAAGTTTATTAAGATTGGAGCTACGGTTATTTAGTTATGAAATAAATTATTTTAACATGGCATTTGAGAAAATTCAATCAAACAGCATTTTAAACATTCCAAACATGGATGAAAGTGGCATATTATTAATCTACACAAAATTCTAAGCATTTTACATGTTTAAATCATTTTAATCCGATGCACGGTTCATGAGTTATTATATGCATGATGCTTAGGGGGCTTTCTGGCAAACTGTAAATTCTGGGTTAATAGGTAAATTCGCAGATCTGAAAAAAAATGTATGCGGGCTGAATCTGAGGCAAACTGGGCTGGTGGGAGCTGCTCACATTGGGCCTTGAGGCCGGTCGGTGAGGTGGGACTGGGCCTCGGTCAACAGGCGAAGAGGAGGTGGCCCAGGCGCGAGCGCTGGGGCGTCGTGCTCGTTCGTTCGACAGGGGAAACAGCGGCAGCAGCAGGGGACAACAACGATGGCATGGGACTTGAAGGGGAGTGACGGCGGGCTGCAGGGAAGGCCGGCGAGGTGGAGACGGGGCGGATCTGGTCGGCCGTGCCAGATCTGGGAAACGACGGCGCGGGCGGAGCTCAGGGGCGGCGTCGTTTCCCTGTGGAAGAAATACAATGAGGGAGCACACTCAGAGAGAAGGAGAGGAGTTGGGGGTGCGCGCGGCGGAGGAGCTCACCGGCGGCTTGGCTGCTCTGGCAGGGCTCGAGTAGCTCCACTGGGAGAGGAGATCCAGGGGCGGCGGAGCTCGACGTGGAGGCCTGCGGCTGGCCTGGCGGTTTAGCACGGTGGAGCTTGGGCATGGTGGCGTGAACGGAGAGGCAGCAACGACGAGGCACGGGAAGGCGAGGTTATCATCAAGGTCCGACGGCACGGGACGGTGGTCATGGTCTGGTGCTCCTGCAGGGGAACACAGGGAAGAGAGGGAGATTAGAGCAGAGAGAGAAGAAGAATGGGAGGAAGGAGAGGGGCGACGAGCAGTTCCTGCTGGGGCTCCAGAGAGGCTGTGCTCATGGTCGTCGGCGCTGCACGAAGATGGGGGAGCTCGGTCTTGCTCGAGAGCTCGGGTTCCTCCCGATCTGGACCTCAACAAAGCTGCGGGCTGCGGCGTGGAGCGAGGGCGTCGGGGAGGCTGGAGGCCTCGGGTGGAGTGGATCGAGGGATGGACAGGAGGGGTCAGGTGGAGGTGCGAGCATCCGCGGAAAACAAGGAAGGTGGTCGGGGAGGATTTGGATCGAGGAGAAGTGGTTGGCTGGTGGATTTTTGGATCGAGAGCGATCCCAAGGAAGAGGATGGCGGTGGCCAACTGGGCAGGGGGAGGATTTGATGGATGGAACGACATCTAGGGTTAGGTGTCTATATATATACAAAATTGGTGATGATTTGGATCCTCCGATCAGGATCGGGCGGTCCGGAATAAATGGGTTAGGAAGTCCAAATAAGAAAACAAAGATATCTTATAGATGTTTGGAGATCATCCGAATCCATTGGTAATGACATAGCAGGTCGGGTTCAGAGAAGTTTCGGGCGAGCAAGCGAGGGGGTCTAAGATAGGTGATGAAGGCAAAGGGAGAAACGGCAATGACGAGCGAATGCAAGTTTTTAAAACATGACGGCAACGGAGTGCCGATGCAATGCAAATGATGACATGATGAATGCAACAAATAAATAAAACACACACAACGAAACTCAAAATACATGGAAGGCGTCTGGAGCGTCGGTATTGGGGCGTTACACAAGGGTAAAAAGAACTTCAAGAAGGATGGCAAGGGAGTTGCCGCGCCCGGTAAATCAGTTACCGGGAAGAAGCCAAACAATGGACCCAAGCCCAAGACTCAGTGCTTTTATTGCAAGGGAAATGGTCACTAGGAGTGGAACTGCCCCAAATACTCAGCGGATAAGAAGGCCGGCAACACCAAAGGTATATGTGATATACATGTTATTGATGTGTACCTTACCAGTACTCGTAGTAGCTCATGGGTATTTGATACCGGTGCGGTTGCTCATATTTGTAACTCAAAACAGGAGCTGCGGAATAAGCGGAGACTGGCGAAGGACGAGGTAACGATGCGCGTCGGAAATGGTTCCAAGGTCGATGTGATCGTCGTCGGCATGCTGCCTCTACATTTACCTACGGGATTAGTTTTAAACCTCAATAATTGTTATTTAGTGCCCGCTTTGAGCATGAACATTGTATCTGGATCTCGTTTAATGCTACTCATTTAAATCCGAGAATAATGGTTGTTCTATTTATATGAGACATATGTTTTATGGTCATGCCCCGCTGGTCAATGGTTTATTTTTACTAAATCTCGAACATGATGTTACACATATTCATAGTATGAATACCAAAAGATGTAAGGTTGATAATGATAGTCCCACATACTTGTGGCACTGCCGCCTTGGTCACATTGGTGTCAAACGCATGAAGAAACTCCATGCAGATGGACTTTTGGAGTCTCTTGATTATGAATCATTTGACACATGCGTACCATGCCTCATGGGCAAAATGACCAAGACTCCGTTCTCCAGAACGATGGAGCGAGCAACCAACTTGTTGGAAATAATACATACTGATGTGTGCGGTCCAATGAGTGTGGAGGCTTGCAGTGGCTATCATTATGTTCTCACCCTCACTGATGACTTAAGTAGATATGGGTATGTCTACTTAATGAAACACAAGTCTAAGACCTTTGAAAAGTTCAAGGAATTTCAGAGTGAGGTAGAGAATCAACGTGACAGGAAAATAAAGTTCTTACGATCAGATCATGGAGGAGAATATTTGAGTCACGAATTTGGTACGCACTTAAGGAAATGTGGATTGTTTCACAACTCATGCCGCCTGGAACACCTCAGTGTAATGGTGTGTCCGAACGTCGTTGAGGGAGTCCTGGACTAGGGGGTGTCCGGACAGCCGGACTATCATCGTCAGCCGGACTCCAAGACTATGAAGATACAAGACTGAAGACTTCGTCCCGTGTCAGGATGGGACTTTCCTTGGCGTGGAAGGCAAGCTCGGCAATACGGATATGTAGATCTCCTACCATTGTAACCGACTCTGTGTAACCCTAGCCCTCCCCGGTGTCTATATAAACCGAAGGGTTTTAGTCCGTAGGACAACACAACCATTACAACAATCATACCATAGGCTAGCTTCTAGGGTTTAGCCTCCTTGATCTCGTGGTAGATCCACTCTTGTACTACCCATATCATCAATATCAATCAAGCAGGAGTAGGGTTTTACCTCCATCGAGAGGGCCCGAACCTGGGTAAAAACATCGTGTCCCTTGTCTCCTGTTACCATCCGCCTAGACGCACAGTTCGGGACCCCCTACCCGAGATCCGCCGGTTTTGACACCGACATTGGTGCTTTCATTGAGAGTTCCTCTGTGTCGTCGCCGATAGGCTTGATGGCTTCTTCAATCAACAACAACTCAGTCCAGGGTGAGACTTTTTTCCCCGGACAGATCTTCGTATTCGGCGGCTTCGCACTGCGCGCCGATTCACTTGGCCATCTGGAGCAGATCGAAAGCTACGCCCCTGGCCATCAGGTCAGGTTTGGAAGCCTAAACTTCACGGCAGATATCCGCGGAGACTTGATCTTCGATGGATCCGAGCCACAGCCGAGCGCGCCGCACTGTCACGATGGGCACGATCTAACTCTGCCGCCGGACAGTGCTTTGGAGGCCGCACACGGATCCGCTCCGACCCATAGTCCGGAGCTGATCGTGCAGATCGAGGACGGGTGGCTGGACACCGCCTCGGGGGCTGCAACCGCTACGGAGATGGAGCCGAATACTGACCTTGTCCCTTATAAAGCTCATGACTCTGAGGCGCCGGACTCCTTGCCGGACTCCGAACCTCCTGCGCCCCGGCCAATCGAATCCGATTGGGCGCCGATCATGGATTTCACGGCCGTGGACATCTTTCAACACTCACCCTTTGGCGACATTCTAAACTCGCTAAAGCATCTCTCGCTATCCGGAGAGCCCTGGCCGGACCACGGCCAGGATGGTTGGGATGCGGACGACGAAGAAATTCAAAGCCCACCCACCACCCACTTTGTAGCCACTGTCGACAATCTAACCGACATGCTAGACTATGACTCCGAAGACATCGACGGTACGGACGACGATGCCGGAGACGATCAAGAACCAACGCTCACCGAGCACTGGAACGCCACCCCAACCCATGACGTATACATGGTGGACACCCCAAAAGGAAGCGATAACGAGGAACAACGGGGCGCGGCAAAGGATAATCCCGCCGACAAACAACCAAAACGGCGACGCAGACGCCGCCCTAAGTCCCGCCTCGACAAAAACAACACTCCTAATGACCCAACAATAGAGCAGGGCAAATCAGTGGGCGACGAACATGCAACCAAGCAACCATCCAAACAGGATGAATCGGATAATCAATCTATGCCCGGCGATAACAACAGTCTAGACGATCTCACGCTGGACACACCACCGGAGCGTAAGGACAATCACAAAAGACTTCTCGCCACTGCAAGAACCCTGAAGAAAGAAAAGAGGAAGCTCGAAACAGCGGAAGACATACTTAGAATGAGGTGGAGCGAAGTGCTCAAGACCGCAGACAGATATGGCAATGGCCATCAATCAAAGAGCTACCCGAAGCGCAAGCTGCTGCCAGAATTTGACGAGCAAGCCATAGAGCCACCACAGTCAAAAAATAAAGAAGCCGCCTGGCTGGACAGACGACCAAATGACAGGCCAAAAGCGACAAGCGGCGCCGCACACAAGCCGACTCATGATCCTCGGAAAACAAATGGCCCGGTCAGGTCCATTTACGGGCCAAAAAAGAGGGGCCCAGGAAGCAACACAACACGCCAAGTGTTCGAAGACAGCGGCACACCCAAATACAGGGGCGCCGCACACCCACTATGTTTCACCAATGAGGTGCTGGATCATGAATTTCCAGCAGAGTTTAAACCCATAAACATAGAGGCTTACGACGGAACAACAGACCCTGGAGTCTGGATAGAGGATTACATACTACACATACACATGGCTAGAGGAGATGATCTCCACGCCATAAAATATCTACCCCTCAAGCTCAAAGGGCCAGCTCGGCATTGGCTTAAAAGCCTCCCGGAAAACACTGTTGGAAGTTGGGAAGAGCTCGAGGACGCGTTTAGAGCAAATTTTCAAGGGAATTATGTCCGCCCTCCGGATGTAGACGATCTAAGTCATATAACTCAACAGCCCGGAGAGTCAGCGCGCAAATTCTGGAACAGGTTCCTTACCAAAAAGAACCAAATAGTCGACTGTCCGGACGCTGAAGCCTTAGCAGCTTTTAAACACAACGTCCGAGACGAATGGCTCGCCAGACACCTCGTCCAAGAGAAGCCGAGGACAATGGGCGCGCTAACAAGCCTCATGACCCGGTTTTGCACGGGGGAAGACAGCTGGCTAGCAAGATCCAGCACCAGCGACCCGAGTACATCCGATATCCGAGATGGAAACGGAAAATCACGGTGCAGGAAGGATCAGCGCCGGAATAAAGAAAGAAGCCCAAAGAGCACGGCGGTCAACGCCGGATTCAAACGCTCGCGGCCAAACAATAAAACACTGCCTCTTAAGGACAACAATGATGAGCTATCCAACTTATACAAAATTTTGGATCGGATATGTCAAATCCACAGTACCTCTGGAAGGCCTGCAAACCACACCCATAGAGATTGTTGGGTTTTCAAACAGTCCGGCCGACTCAACGCCGAACACAAGGGGCTCGACGCGCCAAGCGAGGACGATGACGAACCCCACCAGCAGAGCACCAGAAAACAAAAGACTTTCCCACAAGAGGTCAAAATAGTAAACTCACTTCAGGTGATAGTACGGAAAAACAATGCGGCACCCGCTAAGGTAGGTGTCGCACGGTCCACCCCAGCGGAACCTCGAGATTGGATGTCAAAACCAATCACTTTCGACCACCTGGATTATTCCAGAAGTATTCGGAACGCAGGATGGACTGCTCTGATATTGGATCCTACAATCGACGGACTACAATTTACGCAAGTCCTAATGGACGGCGGCAGCGATTTAAACCTGCTATATCCGGACACAATCCGCAAGTTGGGGATAGACCTTACTAAAATTCGATATAGCCGCACTTCCTTCAAAGGAGTGACGCCAGGCCCTTACACCAAGTGCACGGGCTCCTTACTACTAGAAGTTGTGTTCGGGTCACCCGACAACTTTCGACGCAAAAGGCTAATCTTCCATGTCGCCCCATTCAAAAGTGGCTATCAAGCACTATTGGGACGTGAAGCTTTTGTCCGCTTCAACGCAATACCACATTACGCGTCTCTTACACTTAAAATGCCTGGTCCACGTGGCATCATTTCATTAAAAGGTCATTCAAAGACCCGGACACGGCTAGACGAGTCCGGCATAAATAGGATAGGGGCTCCCTAGCCGCACACCCCTTCACAAGGGGTTGTGTGTATAAGCAATAATGAGCTAATATAGGCTCAGCCTTATTCATTCATTAATACTTCAATTTTTATGCACTTTTCGCACGACTTCCTTTCAAACTAAGTTCCTCTCTTTTTACAGATGAACAACATGCACACCCGTCCAGGATACGGCACAACGGAGACACAGGCGCAGACATGCAGTAGGGACCCGTTGCAAGGATTCTCTTCAGATTAAGACCCTGTGTAAACCTTTTTTACTGTCTCTTGTTGCTATAATCCCCTGGTTTCTCATTATAACCAGAGTGGAGACTGAAGTTTTGGCATCGGCCGCGTCAGAGGACCTCGCCCGTACCTGGACACTAGGGGCTCAGGGCATTGTTCTGCGCATTATTATAAAGACCGAACACCTTAGGGAGTGTTCGGCGTCTCGAGTTAGGCCTTATATGCATCGGCTCCGAATCATGTCTTTGGTCAAATGTTGGGTTTGCCCGGCTCCTGTGTTTTGCTGCCTTATGTTTCATATCATCGGCTAACGCGGCACCAGGAGAACTACTGCGATTGTGCCCCAGTTCGGCTGGGCGAGCACCTCAATAGAGAAAGCCGAAAACTGACTGCCATGATACAGTGAGAGACTGGTCAACCACTCGATCGACCACCGGAATGTTTAGAATTCCTCCGCTTTGACGAAGGAATGTTTCCCGGTCAGGCACATACGCGCCCCGAATTCGGAGAGCACGGTGCCCCCAGGGGCTATGTCGTAGCCCCACCCTCGAACTCCCATGGCTAAGTGAAAGTGATAAAGCATTATAGTCCGGTTGCCTCGTTTGCTACGCTACCACCTCCTTCACAGGACCGAGACGTCGGATTAAGTGTGAAAATGCGCTATTTTTGTGAACACCCCCGCACCTTGTGCGTGGGGGCTGAAGCCGACGACTGCCATCTTTCAGGTTATACACACGTATACATAAACGGCCACACATGAGATATTTCAATACTTGAACGCACAAGTATAAAAAGTGCCTACATCATAAGCATTGTTTTACAAAATAAACCGTTCATTTGAACGTGACATTTTTTGAGCACTGCGACTCTATTACACGAGCACCACGCAGAACTTCCCCAAAATAGTGCTTGGCGGGTAACCGGCTCTCGTCCGAAACCTGGGTCGCAACAGCGGTGGCATCCATCTCTGTCCAATGTGTCTTCACACGGGCGAGGGCCATCCGCGCACCCTCTATGCAGGCCGACCGCTTCATCTCCTTGATATGCGGCACCGCCCCAAGAAATTGCTGCAATAAGCCAAAATAGCCCTTCGGCTTGGGCCTATCCGGCCAGACATGAGTCACGATATCCGTCATGGCAAGTCCGGACAACCTATTCAGCTCAGCCCATTCGGCCAACCGATCAGTCAGCGGAAGTGAACGATCCGGACTATGGAATTGAGACCAAAACGGCTCTTTCGTCTTGTGATCCTTCTGACTTCGGAAGTGCACAACGGCATCCGCCGCACTCGCCGCTAAGTCCATATAAGGATCCTCCGGACCCCACAGCTGGCCAAGCTGGGCATACTTTGGATCCATAAACCTTCGGCATAGCAGAAAAGGCTTGCCATCCACAATGTCTCCGGCCTGGCGCAGCTCCTCCTTTACAGCCCGCATTGCAGAACGGGAATCCTTGGCTTCGGCGGTGGCCCTCCCCAGGTCTTCTCGCTCCGATAGGCGCTCCTTTTCAAGAGCCTCATTGCGGTCGGTAGCATCCTTTAACTTAACGGCCATTTCGGCCATCTCTTCCCTGCTTCGGCAGTGTGCAGCCCTTTCGGCTTCTAACTCCTCGGCCGCCCTCGAGGCAGCCGCATCACTCCTTCTGGCTTGCTCCTTGGCTTGAGCAAGTTCTGCCCGAAGTCTCTCCACAGCAGTGGCACCATCTGCGTCAAGCACACATATTGTAACAGGTGGGCTTCGGCTCCCTTACTAGGTGACCACGGAGAAAAAACTTACCTTGCGATTCGTCAAGTCGCCTGTTGACTAGCGCGATGTCCGCATCCGCAACATCGAGTTGCCGCTTTAGTTCAGCAACTCTATCAGTCCGGCTGGCCCTCGGACTATCCGCCACCTGCACAGGAAAGGCGAAAGTTAATACCTATGATTTTGATCCTCGGCACGCTGTCGCTTTCGACAACTTACCGAGTCTCAGGGGCTACTATCTACAGGGCGCACTTTATGTGCAAAACTATCAAAAAGGTGTGTCATTTTTATGTACCTCAAAACCCTCCAGCAAACTCCTGATGGCATTGCGCAATCCGCTTTCGGAGGACGAAATCCTTCCAATCACCATACCCATCAATGCATGGTGATCTTCTAAGATGGACGCCCTCTTAAGACGATCCTTCAGCTCCCCTGACCGAACACTAGTCGGCGCCGAACTCTTCGGCTCTGCCGGGCTCGGGACACCCTCCGTGATGACACTTCAGGCTCGTCCGCCCTATTCGACGGTGCAGCGGACGGAGGCGTCTCGCTCTCCACCATCTCCGGACGAAGGTCCCCCGAAGACGAGCTCATCTGAGAAGGTCGGAGATCCAAACTACAAGGTAAAAACTTCAGTTATCCTCAGAAGCACAAATAAGGATGTCTCTTATTGCCAAACTCTCTTTTCTCTACTTACGGCTCGCTGGAGGGCTGATTCTTTAGGGGAGACTGTGCGGTCGGGGCCTCCCCGGACGCTGGACCCTCCGGTGAAGATCTCTTCCCCCGCTTAGGGGATTTGGCCTCCGGGTCTCCGGAGGCGGTCCTCTTCTCCCCCTAGAGGGAGGGATTCTCGATCCCCCCTTTTTCAAGCGCCTCCTTGGGCGAGGCAGTAGCTCCCTTATTTTCCCCTTCGCCTTCTTCTGAAGGCGCAACCTCCAGCATCCTGACCAGCACGGGATCCGGCACGGTCTCCGGGAGGGGGGCCAGACACCGTATCAGCTTTGCTTGCGCTATCCACTCCTGTTAAAGGACAACGGGTTAAAAGGCGAATTGTAGAAAGGCAAACAAACGGTATGTCCGAACACTGAGCTACTTACTTGAGTATCCGGGCGATTGCAGCTTAGGCCAGCGTCCTCGGTCAATTCCGAACACACCTCCCGTGATCCGAAAAACAATTTGTACATCTCCACGGGTGTCGAACCCATGAAGTGTTGGAGAATCCGTGGTCCCTCCGGATTAAATTCCCATAGCCGAAGAGGGCGGCGTTTGCAGGGCAGGAGACGCCTAATCAGCATAACCTGCATCACCACGACAAGATCGATCTCCCTCGCTTGGAGGTCTCGAATCCGGCCCTGCAATAGGGGCACGTCCTTTGACGGCCCCCAATTGAGCCCTTGGTTGACCCACGACATCAACCGTCGTGGAGGTCCCGAGCGGAATACGGGCAGTGGCTTCTGCCTGCTGCCCTTCAGAGCGGTAATATAGAACCACTCCTGTTGCCACAAGCCGAGCTCCTCTTGGAAGGAGCCCTCGGGCCACGGGGTGTCGGCCCTCCTGCTTACGGCAGCCCCGCTGCACTCTGCTTGACGCCCCTCGATCATCTTCGGCTCCACATTGAAGGTCTTCAGCCATAGGCCGAAGTGGGGGGTGACGCGGAGGAAGGCTTCGCAGACAACAATAAATGCAGAAATATGGAGGATGGACTCCGGAGCCAAGTCGTGGAATTCCAACCCATAGTAGAACATGAGCCCTCTCACAAAAGGATCCATTGGGAAGCCTAAACCCCGACGGAGGTGGGATACAAAGACGACATACTCGCTGGGCTCGGGGGTGGGGATGGCCTGCCCTTCGGCGGGCAACCTGTGCGAAATCTGGTAAGACAGGTACTTGGCCTCTCGCAGCTTTACCACGTCCTCCTCTGTGACGGAGGAGGGGATCCACCGGCCCTGAAGGTCGGAGCCGGAGATTGTTGAAGATCCGAGGCGCTCGAATCTGGGGCTCTGGGTGTTGGAACTCGGGGCAAGGAGAAGATTCGATGGAGGATTGAAGAAAAGAAACGAGCCTTGGTCCCGTTATAAAGAGGAAGAATACCAAGAGCCGTCTCCGTGACCGTTCGGGACTCGCCTTCAATAGAGGGGGCGTGGCGACGGGCGCGGTTGGGTTACCCACGTCCGTATTGATGAGAATCCCGGAATAAGGGGAACACGATCTCTGCTTCGACAAGACGTGCCAAGGAAACCGCTTCGCTAAACGCGCTGAGGTGGTATAATAAAAAACAATTCCAGTAAAGGCTTGGTGGTGGTGTGACGTCATGCCACAAAATACGTCAGCAGATTGAGCTTGTGTACATAATATTCTCTCTCTACGGTGGTATGTGGAATATATTTTGCAGAGCCGGACACTATCCTGGTGTTCACAACCTTCTATGAATTATTCGGAGGAGGAACCCGCCTTGCAATGCCGAACAATATGCGCGCGGACTCATCGTCATTGAAGCCTGGTTCAGGGGCTGCTGAGGGAGTCCTGGACTAGGGGGTGTCCGGACAGCCGGACTATCATCGTTAGCCGGACTCCAAGACTATGAAGATACAAGATTGAAGACTTCGTCCCGTGTCCGGATGGGACTTTCCTTGGCATGGAAGCAAGCTCGGCAATACGGATATGTAGATCTCCTACCATTGTAACCGACTCTGTGTAACCCTAGCCCTCCCAGTGTCTATATAAACCGGAGGGTTTTAGTCCGTAGGAAAACACAACCATTACAACAATCATACCATAGGCTAGCTTCTGGGGTTTAGCCTCCTTGATCTCGTGGTAGATCCACTCTTGTACTGCCCATATCATCAATATCTATCAAGCAGGAGTAGGGTTTTACCTCCATCGAGAGGGCCCGAACCTGGGTAAAAACATCGTGTCCCTTGTCTCCTGTTACCATCCGCCTAGACGCACAGTTCGGGACCCCCTACCCGAGATCCGCCGGTTTTGACACCGACAGTCGTAATCACACTCTATTGGATATGGTGCGATCTATGATGTCTCTTACCAATTTACCGCTATCATTTTGGGGTTATGCTTTAGAGACAGTCGCATTCACTTTAAATAGGGCACCATCTAACTCTGTTGAGACAACACCATATGAATTATGGTTTGGGAAGAAACGTAAGCTATCGTTTCTAAAAGTTTGGGGATGCGATGCTTATGTCACAAAACTTCAACCTGAAAAGCTCTAATCCAAGTAGGAAAAATGTGTCTTCATACGATACCCTAAGGAAACCATTGGGTATACCTTCTACCTCATTTCCAAAGACAAGATCTTTGTTTCCAAGAACGGATCCTTTCTGGAGAAAGAGTGTCTCTCGAAAGAAGTAAGTGGGAGGAAAGTAGAACTTGATGAAGTACTGCCGCTTGAACCGGAAAGTAGCGCAGCTCAGGAAGATGTTTCTGTGGTGCCTGCACCAACTAGAGAGGAAGTTAATGTTGATGATCAAGGAACTTCGGATCAAGTTGCTACTGAACTTCCTAGGTCCGCAAGGACACGTTCCGCACCAGAGTGGTATGGCAACCCTGTCCTGGAAATCATGTTGTTAGACAAGGTGAACCTATGAAGAAGCGATGGCGGACCCGGATTCCAACAAACGGCTTGAAGCCATGAAATCTAAGATAGGATCCATTTATGAAAACAAAGTATGGACTTTGACAGACTTGCCCGATGATCGGCAAGCCATAGAAAATAAATGGATCTTTAAGAAGAAGACCGACATGGCTGGTAATGTGACCGTCTATAAGGCTCGGCTTGTCACTAAGGGTTATCGACAAGTTCAAGGGGTTGACTACGGTGGGACCTTCTCACCCATAGCGAAGCTGATGTCCGTCCGAATCATGTTAGCAGTTGCCGTATTATATGATTATGAGATATGGCAAATGGACGTCAAACCGGCATTCCTTAACGGTTTCCTTAAGGAAGAATTGTATATGATGCAGCTGGAAGGTTTTGTCGATCCTAAGAATGCTGACAAGGTGTGCAAGCTCCAGCGCTCCATCTATGGGCTGGTGCAAGCATCTCAGAGTTGGAACATTCTCTTTAATGAAATGATCAAAGCATTTGGGTTTATACAGACTTATGGAGAAGCCTGTGTTTACAAGAAAGTGAGTGGGAGCTCTGTAGCATTTCTCATATTATATGTAGATGACATACTATTGATGGGAAATGATATAGAACTTTTGGAAAGCGTAAAGGCCTACTTGAATAAGTATTTTTCAATGAAGGACCTTGGAGAAGCTGCTTACATATTAGCCATCAAGATCTATAGAGATAGATCGAGACGCCTCTTTGGTCTTTCGCAAAGCACATACCTTGACAAGATATTGAAGAAGTTCAATATGGATCAGTCCAAGAAGGGGTTCTTGCCTGTATTGCAAGGTGTGAGATTGAGCATGGCTCAATGCCCGACCACGGCAGAAGATAGAGAAAAGATGAGTGTCATCCCCTATGCCTCAGCCATAGGGTCTATTATGTATGCCATGTTGTGTACCAGACCTGATGTGAACCTTGCCGTAAGTTTGGTGGGAAGGTACCAAAATAATCCCGGCATGGAACACTGGACAGTGGTCAAGAATATCCTGAACTACCTGAAAAAGACTAAGGATATGTTTCTCGTTTATGGAGGTGACGAAGGGCTCGTCGTAAAGGGTTACGTTGATGCTAGCTTCGACATGGATCTGGATGACTCCAAGTCACAAACCGGAGACGTGTATATTTTGAATGGTGGGGCAGTCAGCTGGTGCAGTTGCAAGCAAAGCGTCATGGCGGGATCTACATGTGAAGCGGAGTACATGGCAGCCTCGAAGGCAGCACATGAAGCAATCTGGATGAAGGAGTTCATTACCGACCTCTGAGTTATTCCCAATGCGTCGGACCCGATGACTCTCTTCTTTGACAACACTGGAACTATTGCCCTTTCCAAGGAGCCAAGGTTTCACAAGAAGACCAGGCATATCAAGCGTCACTTCAACTCCATTCGTGAAAATGTTCAAGATGGAGACATAGATATTTGTAAAGTGCATACGGATCTGAATGTCGCAGATCCGTTCACTAAACCTCTTCCACGAGCAAAACATGATCAACACCAGAACTCTATGGGTGTTTGATTCGTCACAATCTAATTAGATTATTGACTCAAGTGCAAGTGGGAGACTGTTGGAAATATGCCCTAGAGGCAATAATAAAATGGTTATTATTATATTTCCTTGTTCATGATAATTGTCTATTGTTCATGCTATAATTGTATTAACCAGAAACCGTAAAACATATGTGAATACATACACCACAACATGTCCCTAGTGAGACTCTAGTTGACTAGCTTGTTGATCAATAGATTGTTATGGTTTCCTGACCATGGACATTGGATGTCATTGATTACGAGATCACATCATTAGGAGAATGATGTGATGGACAAGACCCAATCATAAGCATAGCACAAGATTGTGTAGTTCGTTTGCTAAGAGCATTTATAATGTCAAGTATCATTTCCTTAGACCATGAGATTGTGCAACTCCCGGAATGCTTTGGGTGTACCAAACGTCACAACGTAACTCGGTGGCTATAAAGGTGCACTACAGGTATCTCCGAAAGTGTCTGTTGGGTTGGCACGAATCGAGACTGAGATTGTCACTCCGTATGACAGAGAGGTATCTCTGGGCCCACTCAGTAATGCATCATCATAATGAGTGCAATGTGACTAAGGAGTTAGTCACGGGATCATGCATTTTGGAACGAGTAATGAGACTTTCCGGTAACGATATTGAACAAGGTATTGGGATACCGACAATCGAATCTCGGGCAAGTAACATACCAGTGGACAAAAGGAATTGTATACGGGATTGATTGAATTCTCGACATCGTGGTTCATCCGATGAGATCATCGTGGAACATGTGGGAGCCAACATGGGTATCCAGATACCTCTGTTGGTTATTGGCCGGAGAGATGTCTCGGTCATGTCTGCATGGTTCCCGAACCCGTAGGGTCTACACACTTAAGGTTCGGTGACGCTAGAGTTGTTATGGGAAATAGTATGTGGTTACCGAAGGTTGTTCGGAGTCCCGGATGAGATTTCAGACGTCACGAGGAGTTCCGGAATGGTCCGAGATGAAGATTTATTTATGGTAAGTCCTTATTCGGTCGACGGAAGTGTTCGGGGGTTTACCGGTATTGTACCGGGACCATCGAAGGGGTTTCGAGGGTCCACCGGGAGGGTCCACCTGCCCCGGAGGGCCCTATGGGCTGAATATGCAGGGGAACCAGCCCCTAGGTGGGCTGGGCGCCAACTCCCCCCTAGGGCTCATGTGCCTAGGGTTGGGGAAAACCCTAAGGGGGGCACACCCACCTAGCTTGGGGGGCAAGCCTCCCCCTTGGCCGCCCCCCCCTTCTAAATGCATCTAGAGGGCGCCGGCCCCCTCTCCCTTGCCCCTATAAATAGTGGGGGGAGGGCTGCCGCACCCCTTCCCCTGGCGCAGCCCTCCCCCTCTCCAACACATCCTCCTCCTCCGTAGTGCTTGGCGAAGCCCTGCCGGAGAACTGCAAGCTCCACCACCATGCCGTCGTGCTACCGGAGCTCTCCCTCAACTTCTCCTCTCCCCTTCCTGGATCAAGAAGGAGGAGACGTCCCCTAGTTGTAAGTGTGTTGAACCCGGAGGCACCGTCCGTTCGGCGCTAGATCGGATCTTCCATGATTCGAATCGCCGCGAGTACGACTCCATCATCTGCATTCTTGTAACGCTTCCGTTTCACGATCTTCAAGAGGTATGAAGATGCACTCCCTCTCTCTCGTTGCTAGCATCTCCTAGATTGATCTTGGTGAAGCGTAGGATTTTTTTGAATTCTTGCTACGTTCCCCATCACTTCCACCAATCACTTTCTCCTCTATGTGAGGGGAACCCCTTGGATCTATATCTTGGACTTCTTGGTGTTCTCCTTCTTGTTCTTTCTCTCATTTCCTCCATAGCTTTCATTGCTTTGCTGGGATTTGAGAGTGAGGGACTTGGGCACTCCGTGTTCCCTTGCCATTGCATTTGGTGCATTAGTTTGAGTTCTCTATGATGATACGTGGTGGTGAAGTTGAGAAGCTTGTTCTCTTGGGTGTTTGGGCACCCTAGAGCTTGTTCCTCTTGGGTGCCTTGGTTCCCTAGACGGTTGGTGTGGTCAGATCTCAATCATTGTGGTGTAAAGCTCCGGGCAAGCGTCGGGGTCTCCAATTAGGTTGTGGAGATCGCCCCGAGCAATTGGACGGGTACCAGTGACCGCCCCCAAGGGTTGCCAAAGTGTACAGGTTCAGTGACAGCTGTCGGCATTCCGGGATCGGGGGTCCCCAGACTTGCCTTCCTACGGCCTGCGGCGTGGCTCAAGTGGTGGCTTAGTACGGCCCATCTTCATCAGCGCAAGACTCAAGACCCTCATGAGGGGCCAAGCCTCGCGGGAGGGACGACACAAGACTTCCTCAGGAACGGCCTCGCCAGGCAGGCTCGCGAGGAGGCGGAGAGATCAAGGTAGGGTACCTCGCGAGGTGCTCGTGACGCAAGCCATGACGATCGAGACCAGGCAGGCGCCAGGTGGGCGTCGGCCTCTGCAGTGTCCTTGTTTCCTCTTTGGTGCAAAGGGGGCAAGCACAGGCGTGGAGTACCGAGGCATCAGGCAAAAGGTTGCCATTTTAGTGCAACGAGACCAAGACCAGCAGAGCGGCAGAATGGAGGTCACCGTGGAGCCCAAGACAGCGTCATCACCAGTGCCTTTGGAAGCCGAAGACCAAATTTAGTTAGGATAACTTGTAGTAGATGTTCCCCTTCAAAATGGCCGTTGTTGGCGCCCTTCCCGCTCAATATTTGGGAAGAGGACCAGGGCCTCTATAAATAGAGCTAGCCACCACAGTAGAGGGTATTTCATAGAGTCCTAATCAGAGAGAGAGGCGATCGAGCTCATCCAAGCAGTTCATCGCACCAGCCCATGAACACCTCTCGTGAGGCTGTTCTTCTCTTGTACTGTTCATCATCAGCCCCTGAGGCAATCCACCACACCACACACTGGAGTAGGGTATTACACCACAACGGTGGCCCGAACCAGTATAAATCTTGTGTCCCTCGTGTTGTTCATAGTTTTAGCTTAGATTCTCATGAGGCGATCGGACGTGGATCGGTAGGGGGAAGATCTTCGTGCGCACCTGTCGGGGGTTGGGTGCGACATATGCCAAAGGATGGCTTATCATGGTGGGGGCGAGTAGAACGTCGCCGGTGCCTAGAAACGGGATGAGGCGAAGACATGCACGCCGGCGGATCTTACCCAGCTTCAGGGCTCTCCGAGGAGATAACACCCCTACTGCTGCTCTGCGGGGTCTCCGCATGGTCACTAAGGCAAAGTGAGTACAAGGTTGCTCCTTGAGCTGTTTTTGGAGGTAGGAGAAAGGCAAGGCTAGCTTTCTCCTTCCTATGTGATCTGGTCTAGTGCTAATGGATTCGAACCCTTTGCATGGGTGCCCTGGGGGTTTATATAGGCCTACCCCCCAGGGGTACAATGGTAAATCCGGCTGGACGCGGGTCCTAGCCGTCAGTCTCTTAGGCCGCCGTCTTCTCCGCCGACTGCTGGGGCCCGCCGACTGGTGGGTCCCGCCGACTTGCCTGGTACGGAGCCGACAGTCCTTGTCCGCCGTGGGCGGGTCTTGCCGGCTGCGGATTACTGTAGCCGCGCTTCTAATGACGCTGGCTTGGTCATGGGGTCATGGCAACAGTGCCGCCGCCCGACGGGCGATCACTGTTGCCATTCCCCGTCGCGTCTGGTTAATGGCGTGTGGGGCCCATGGGAGGGGCCAGCCGACTCCGGGGGGCCGACTCCCAACGGGTCCGTCTTCTAGTGCTCTCGCCGTCTTCTGCACTCCCGCCGACCGGCGGGACCCGCCGTCTCTGGGTCGTACAGACAGGCCGTCGTGGGCACAGGGCCCCGCCCCCAGGGGCTGATGTCAGGGCTGGCATGGCAACAGTGCCGTGATGGATGGAGATCTCCGTCGGTATGGCGCACTGTGGCCATGCCTGCCCTCAATAAACATGGTGGTTGGAGTTGCAGGCCGATTCCCTATAGCCGACCTCTTCGGAAGTCGCCGGCCAGGAGTCGGCTTATCTTGGAGTCGCCTCTGGGACTCGGCTTATCTTGGAGTCGCCTCTGGGACTTGGCTTATCTTGGAGTCGCCTCTGGGACTCGGCTTATCTTGGAGTCGCCTCTCGGACTCGGCTTATCTTGGAGTCGCCTCTGGGACCCGAGGGGCGCAGCCTGCCTCGATGTCTTGAAAGGTTCTGGGACTCAGGTTAGCCTACCCGTGGCCCATTACTCCAACAGTAGTCCCCGAAGCTGGTGAGGATCGAAGGGTGATACGTCGTGGGGCCTCAACAGTTTTATTATTCTGGTGGCGAAATCTGGGCCTTGCTTGCCGTCTTCCTTCTGGCCGACTATCTGGAGTCGGACTCGTAGAGGGCCGTCTTGCCCCCTAAGGAGTTTGAAAGTCACGGCGGGAACCAGACGGCATGCCTGATACGCTTTCCCGTGGTCGCTTGCTGCGGACCCGTCACACAGCACCACGCGGCAGGGACAGTCTGCCCACCCACGCGCGCGACGGGACAGGCCGTCAGGCGGGGCCCGCCACTACCGCGCCTCGGCACGTGAACGGATCCGTTGCGGCCGTGCAGACGGTTGGGTTTCCCATGTCATTACTGCGTGCAGTAACTTCGTGGGGTAAATCGTGGGGGGCGTGGGGTCCCGTGCGCAGTTAATCCCACGCCCGCCCCATCGGCTTCTCAGCCTATGGGCCTATAAGTAGGCGGGGGGAGCGGGACGGCGAAGCACGCGCGCCCATTCTTCCCTGCTCCCCCGCTTCCTCTTGCCTCCTCTTCCTCTTGCCGTCGTCGCACCAAACCACGCCGCGCCCGCAGCGATGAGCTCTTCCTCCGCCGCCGCGTCTCCTGCCGTGCGCTCCGGCATGTGGGACGACTCCGAGGTGGACGACGACCTCATCGAGCTCCTCCGTAAGACGCATCGGCTCCCCGGCACGAACCTAGTGCGAGCCCGTGCCGCGCCGGCGAGGGAGATAACGCCGGCGCCGGAGGAGGGCGAGGGGGTCATATTCCGCTCGCACCTCATGCGCGGCCTAGGGCTGCCGGCGAGCGATTTCTTCCGCTCCTTCTTGGAGTTCAACGGGCTCCAGCCACACCACCTTACTCCGAACACGGTGGTGCTACTGGCCGCCTTCGCCACCCTGTGCGAGGGTTTTCTCGACGTTCTCCCCACCATCGAGCTGTGGGGAGAATTCTTCCAGTCCAAGCTCGGCACGCACGTCGCCGGCGTGCCGGCCCAGTGTGGCGCCTTCATCGTGTTGCGGAGAACGGCAGCCGACAATCCGTTCCCCGCCATCCCGCTGATCAAGTCGGTGAAGATGTGGTAGCAGTCAATTTTTACATGAAGAACGTCGCCCTAGAAGGCGACTGGGTCAATCTGCCGCACTACGAAGCCGGCGCGCTGGCTGGGAGGCTCCCCAGCTGGTCCCACCGGGCCAAGACGCTGACACCCGCAGGCGCCGCCGCCGTTGCGCGACTCCGAGTGCTGACGCAGTCAGAGGGCTTGACCGGGGCCGACTTGCTGGCCGCCTTCATGGCGCACCGAGTCCTCCCACTCCAAGGCCGACCTCATCTGATCAGTCAGATGGGCGACCACCGCAACCCGAGTCGGATGTGTACCAGGGACATGCCCCACGCGGAGGTGGCGAACATGGTGAACCACATCGCGAACTGCGAGCTCGCGGCGGATTGGCAGTTCGGCAAAGAGCCATACACACGCGCCAACCCCCCGCCTGTGGTAAGTCGTCTTTCTGGTTCCTCTGTTTTCTTTGCAGCCGAATCCGACTTCTGATCTTTTTTGGTTTCTTCGAGTCAGAACCCCCTCATGTAGCCTTCGGCCGGCGCCACGGGACCGCCCCGTGAGTTCGTCCCCGACCGAGCGGAGAGCGACGTCGACGACCCCGACTTGGGGGCGGCGGCGATGGAGACCGACACCGAAGGAGGAGGAGGAGGAGCGGGAGGCGGCTTCAGGCCCTCGGCCACTTTTGCCGACTGGCCTGACAACGACGCCGAAGGGGAAGTCGCCCCGCGCCACCAGTCGAAAGTCGGCCATCCAGGCGCGAGTTCCTCCGACGGCTTGGCCGGTCAAGTCGGTGCGAAGATGCGCCGGGCCGGGCCGAGTTTGCTCGGCAGCCGGCCGAAGAAGTTCAAGGGGGCGGCCGCCGCGACCAAGTGGGAGGAGGCGGTCGCGAAGGCCAACCGCTTCCGCAAGGAAGTGAAGAAGCCGCCACTAGTCTCTGCGTAAGTGTTTCCGCCTTCGTCTTATTTTCTTCTGATGAATCTTGTCCGAGTCCTTTACACTCCTTCTTTGCTTCAGGGCCCCCCTTAACCTTGAGAGGGTCGCCGCCCCCTCCGTCATGGGGTCGGCCGAGACGTCCACCAACACTCGGCGGATTGACCCCGCCG
Organism: Triticum timopheevii; assembly: GCA_963921465.1. Classification (NCBI taxonomy): domain Eukaryota; kingdom Viridiplantae; phylum Streptophyta; class Magnoliopsida; order Poales; family Poaceae; genus Triticum; species Triticum timopheevii. The sequence continues at coordinate 357,981,264 of OY997264.1, forward strand.
CCGACCTCCGGGAGGCGACGGAGCAAAACGCGCAGGAGAAGCACGACGAGGAGGAGGCCGACCGCTTGGAGAAGGCGGAAGCCGAGAAGGAGGCGGCCTCCGCCCAGAAGAAGCTGGAAGAGGCCGAAGCCGCCGTCGCAGCAAGACGGTGGGCTGAGGAGACCACGCACCGCCAATCGGCGTTGCTCGTCATCCTACTGAACTCCACACCGCCGCCCCCGGAGTCCACGGGGCAGACTGGGGAAGTCGGCGGGGAGAACCCCATCGTGGAGAAGGACGGCGGCGAGGCCTCCACGTCGGACATGGCCGCCCCGCCACCGCCGCCTCCACCACCATCTGGGAGCGCGCATGGCAAACATCCGGCGAAGCCGCCGATGCCGCCGACTGAAGACGAGGCCGTGGCGAAGCTGCTCCTTCAAGTCGCCTCGCCAGCGCGCCGCCGCCTTGAGAAGGCGACTTCGGCGCCACGGCCCTTGGAGACCGGTACCGCCAGCTCGGCCATCCCAGACGCCGAGGCGACAAGCGCCGCGCCCGTTGGGTGGGTGCGAGGAAGCGGCATTGGCCCGCTGAACCAGGCGCTCCTGGACGTCTAGGCGAAGCTGCGAGCTGAGGGCGACGCCATCCAGAGTTGCACCAAGGCGCATCTGGCGTCGCGAGCAGCTATCTGGGTATGCTTTCTTCTTTGACTTCGTTTTTTCTTGTTGTTCTCTGTGGGGGAGCACCAGCGCACCCACTGGGTGTAGTCCCCGAGTTTCGGGCCGGCTGCTGAGCAGGCGGCTCGGAACTCCATCTGGCGAGTTCCGAATATTCACCTTTGTCTGAACGTTTATCACAGGAGTATCACAACCTCTGCGTCACTGCCTTCAACCGCAACGTTGAGCAGCTGGGGAAGCGGACTGCCGACTTGTCGGAGAGCCGAAGTTAGTCCTTCTTCTTTTTCGCGGAGGCGCGCTGCCCCACCCACAGGCTGTAGTCCCCGAGATTCAGGCCGACTGCTGAGCAGTCGGGCCGGATCTTCCCAGCGACCTTCTTTGTTGACGACTTAACGTCTTTTTCCTTTTGTTCTTCAGAGGCCAATGCCGCTCTTCAGGAACAGCTGGGCGAAGCCAACACCACCTTACATGCCAAGCAGGAAGAGTGCAGCAAGCTCGCCACAGAGCGCGACCTGCTGGCTGCGCAGCTGGCGGAGCAGAAGGAGCTGCTTAAGACGGTGCAGGACGAGGCAGAGAAGAGAGAGACTGCTCTCCTGGCGGAGTTCGAAAGCGAGCGCTCCTCTTGGACCGACAAGGAGGCGATGCTGACCTCTGGCTTCCATGAGATCGAAGACATCGTCGACGGTGAGTTTCTTTGCTTTCTTTCTTTGAGCCGCTGACTGTAAGTCAGGCCGACTCCTGACTCTTTGTCTTGCTTCTTTTTTGTTTTGGCAGACTTCTTCCCTGGCCACTTGCAGGCGGTCACTCGAGCCATCGAGGCTGATCGCGAGGCGCGGAGGGCAAATGGCGCGGAGATCGCCGCCAACGCCCCCCTGACCATCGACGAGCAGCTTCTGAGCATCGAGACTCATCTACGGCAGGCCCATCAGCTGTTGCGCCGGCTTCAACGTGCCGGTGCCCAGGCGATTGCCGCCCTATGGCCAGACATGCCGGTTCTGCGCACTCCCAGTCGGACTGCCGACTGGCTGGAGGTCGCGGCTGGCCGTCTTGAGGCCTGGAAGGGTTCTTTGGCCCGGGCTGGAGCGCGCCGGGCCTTGGAATTTGTCAAGGCTTGCTATCCGGGGCTGGACCTGGACCGCCTGGCCACGTTCTGGTCAGAGGCCCAGGCAGAGCTGGTGGCTTTGGAAGGCGGCTTCGTCGAGCGTGCGGCAGCGATTGCCGATTATACCAACACCAGCGTCTTCGTCCCTGAGCGGGCCGCAAACGGCGAGGAGGTGCCGCCGGAGTGGTTCGGGATGAACCCGGACTATGACGAGGACTCGGCGGAGGTGATCGGCTCCAGCGCCGAGGAGGAAGGCGAGGCGGAGGACGGAGGCGAGACGGAGGTGCTAGAAGATGGAGCGGGTGACCAGCCTCAGCTCGACCGCGCCTCCAGCAACGAGCCCTGTCCGACCGGGCCGACTGCCACCGGAGATGATCAAGCCGAGACTGCCCAGCCGGCCGCCCCGGCGCCTGACACCGCCGCCTCCTCCGACCCTCCGAACCCGTCTGCCGCTTCTTAGGCTGCCGTCTTGCCTTTATTTTATCTGCTTTTAATAGTCTTTGAAAAACTTGTTAATTCGCACAATTCCACCCGCGGGGTGTATTTTGAACTTGGCCAAGGGCCTATGTTATGTAAATATTTATCCGAATTCTATCTTTCTATCTTTCCTTGCTCATTGCTCCTTTTGGCTTTTTCCTTTGCTGCCTTCCCCTAGTCGCCGCCTTGTCAGCCGGACGACCGCTCTGCGGACTGCCACTAGAACAAATGCTTGGCTACTTTGGGGAAGGCCAGTACTTGCCATTTTTTAGAGTCTTTTAACAAGTTGGATAGAAGGCGGCAAGCCGACTACTCAAGAGTCGGCTTTGCGAAGAGAGGCTGGTAGCCGGCTTGGGCTATGTTTATGCTTTGAGTCCTTAGCCATTTTTCGTGTGGGCGCCCATTCTTCCTTACTCCTCCCACCAAACAGTCGCTCTGTGAGCTGCGGCTTCTGACAGGAGACGGCTTAGGCACCACACACTACTTGTCCGACTGCAGGAAGCATTTCATAGCGCAAGGCGGCGAGTCCCCGGGCCGACTAGTTGAACCCGGTGCCGAGCGGCATAACAAAGAGTAACATACTCGAAGGCATAATTCTTATCATACAGATAACAAAAAGGGCAGTCCCCGAGCTCGTCTCGGGGGGCCCTGAAGTCTTGGTACTTAAATACAAAGGATAGCATGGTACATACTGCATCAACTGTAAAATCTTCGGAGAAGATTTGCATTCCATGGCCGTTCCGACTCTTTGCCGGAGTTGTCCCTCTTGCATGCTCGGGGCTTCTCGGCGTCGATCAGGTAGTAGGAGTCGTTGCCCAGCACTTTGCTGATGATGAAGGGGCCTTCCCAAGGCGCTGATAGCTTGTGCTGGACGGCTGTTTGCTGGATCAGTTGGAGCACAAGGTCGCCCTCTTGGAAAGATCTCGGCCTGACCTTCCTGTTATAGTATCGGCGCAGGCTCTGCTGGTAGATGCTGGACCGGCTGAGTGCCAACAGCCGGCCCTCTTCCAGCAGATCGACGCCGTCTTGACGTGCTTCTTCTGCTTCCTCCTCGGTGTACATGGTGACTCGCGGAGAGTCGAACTCTATGTCCGTTGGGACGACGGCTTTAGCACCGTAGACGAGGAAGAAAGGCGTGAAGCCGGTTTACTTGTTCGGAGTCGCGCGCAGACTCCAGAGGATGGCTAGCAGCTCCTCAAGCCAGCAGCCGGCCGAACGCTCGAGTGGTTCGACCAGTCGAGGCTTGATGCCAGCCACGATGAGGCCGTTTGCTCGCTCCACCTGGCCGTTTGACTGCGGATGGGCAACGGATGCTAAGTCCAGTCGGATGCCCTGTGTCGCGCAAAAACGGGCCAAGGCGCCTTTGGCAAAATTTGTGCCATTGTCGGTGATGATGTTGTGTGGTATGTCCTACTGAACCGTGATGTCGGAGATGAAAGTCACTGCAGTCGGACCATTCAACTTCTTGATGGGCTTTACTTCTATCCACTTGGCAAACTTGTCCACCGCGACAAGTAAGTGAGTTAGGCCGCCTCGGGCCATCTTGAATGGTCCCACCATGTCCAGGCCCCAAACCGCAAAGGGCCAGGCGATGGGGATAGTCTTGAGTGCGGAAGCCGGCTGAAGCGGCTTGGAGCGGAACTTCTGGCACCCCTTGCATTTTTGGAGTAACTCCTTGGCCTCTTCTAGGGCAGTTGGCCAGAAGAAACCATGCCGAATGGCTTTGGCGACGAGTGCTCTTGAGGCCGCATGGTGGCCGCACTCGCCTTGATGGATGTCTCTGAGAATTGCCTGGCCTTGCTCTGGCTCGATGCAGCGCTGGTAGACACCAGTGACGCTGCGCCTGACCACCTCTCTGTTGATTATGGTGTAGGCTGCCGCTCGGCATTGCACTTGCCGAGCCAAGATTTCATCGGTTGGCAACTCTTTGCTCACTAGAAACTTGAGGATGGGCTGTGCCCATGAGGGTGCTGCTACTTCTTCTATTGCCACCAGTGCGACTTGGACGAGGGCGGCTGGGCTGGGAGGCGGCGGGCTGGAGTCCGCGGCCGCTTGCTGGATCGCTGAAGTCCCTGGCTCGACTGGCGCAGTCCCCGGGCCAACTAGCGCAGTTCCCAGGCTGAGCTCTGAAGTCTTCGGACTGGTTGCTGCAGTCCCCGGGCCGGGTTCTGAAGTCCCCGGGCCGGCTTTGACTGCGGCGTTTTTGGAGCTGCTCGTAAGCATTCTTGTGCTGTCTGTTGAAGCTCTTGAGTCGGATCCGACTTCTTCGGGGGGAGCCGGCACAATGATGGAGTCTGATTCTGGCGAAGGCTTGATAGATGGCTTGAGGAGGCACTGAAGAGCGACGCCAGATGGTATCGCTTGGAGGGTGGAGCCGACTCGTGCCAAGGCGTCTGCTTAGTCGTTGTTATTTCTTGGCACGTGAAGGAACTGGCACCCCTCAAAGTATCCGCTGAGTTGCTGCACCAGGATGCGGTAGCTCGCTATGTTTGCATCTTTGGCGTCCCAGTCGCCAGATGACTACTGGACCACCAAATCGGAGTCGCCATAACACAGGATCCGGTGAATGCCGAGTCCTTTGGCAAGCCGGAGCCCATGAACGAGTGCCTCGTATTCGGTGACATTGTTGGAGGCGGCGAAGTGGATCTGCAGCGCATACTTGAGCTTGTCGCCTTTAGGGGAAGTGAGGACAACGCCGGCTCCCAAGCCGGTGCGCATCTTGGAGCCATCAAAATGCATCCGCCAATGGGTGGAGTCGGGTGCTGGCGGCAGGTACTGGGTCTCGGCCCAGTCGACAAGGAAGTCAGCCAACACTTGTGACTTGATGGCGGTGCGGGGCTGGTAGTAGATGGTGTAGGGAGCCAGCTCTATGGCCCATTTGGCCACTCGGCCAGAAGCATCTCGGCTTCCGATGATCTTGGCCAGTGGGGCTGTGCAAACCATAGTGATTGGATGCTCTTGAAAGTAAGGCTTCAACTTCTTGGCGGCGAAGTGCACGCCGTAGCACATCTTCTGGTAGTGGGGGTAGTTCTGCTTGGAGGTCGACAGTACCTCGCTCAGGTAATATACCGATCTTTGGACAGGGAGCACCTTGCCTTCCTCCTTGCGCTCGACTACAATGACTGTGCTGACTACCCGACTGGTGGCGGCAATGTATAGGAGCATGGGCTCTTTAGGAGTCGGAGCCGCCAGCACAGGGGGAGTAGTCAACATCTTCTTCAACTGGAGAAATGCTTCATCCGCCTTGTGGTTCCACTCGAAAAAGGTGGTCTTCTTCATTAGCTGGTACAAAGGGAGAGCTTTCTCGCCCAGTTGCCTGATGAATTGGCTGATGGACACCAAGCAGCCGGTGAACTTTTGCACATCTAGCAGTCGGCTGGGTACCTCCATCCTCTCGATGGCCTTGATCTTTACAGGGTTGCACTCTATGCTGCGTTCAGAGACCAGGAAGCCGAGGAGTTGGCCGGCTGGTACTCTGAAGACGCACTTCTCAGGGTTGAGCTTGATCTGGAATCGGCGCAGGTTCTCAAAGGTTTCTTTGAGTTCTTCCATCAGTGTCCCATGCTTTTCCGTCTTCACCACTACATCATCCACGTAGACGTGGGTGTTTCTGCCGAGTTGCTTGAGGAGGCACTTCTGCATGCAACGCTGAAAGGTGGCGCCGGCATTCCTCAAGCCGAACGTCATGGTCAGGTAGCAGAAGGCTCCAAACGGCGTGATGAAGGCAGTCTTCAGTCTGTCTGCCGGGTTCAGTTTGATCTGGTGATACCCTGAATATGCATCTAAGAAGCTCAACAGCTCGCATCCGGTTGTGGAGTCTATCACCTGATCAATTCTCGGTAGAGCAAATGGGTCCTTGGGCAAGCTTTGTTGAGGCTTGTGTAGTCAATACACATCCGCCACTGCTTGTTCTTCTTCAACACCAGGACCGGGTTTGCCAACCATTCTGGAAAAAACACTTCCATAATGAAGCCCACTGCCAGGAGCTGGGCTATCTCTTCCCCAACAACTCTTCTCTTTTTTTCTGACAGGCGGCACAAGGGCTGCCTGACGGGCTTCACATCAGGTCGGACATGTAACTTGTGCTCGGTGAATTCCGTCGGTACACCTGGCATGTCTTTAGGGGACCATGCAAAGATGTCTCGATTCTCACGGAGGAAATCGACGAGCTCGCCTTCCTATTCGCTGTCAAAGTTTGCACCTATGACAGCGTACCTCTCTGGGTGCTCCGGGTCCAAGGGTATCTTCTTCGTCTCTTTGGCCGGCTTGAACGAACCCTCAGCCTCCGACTCCTTGGGGTCGGGCGACATCTCTGGCTGCTTGCCGGCCATAGCCACAACTCGATCAAGAAGCCGCTTCTCAGCCACGATCACCAGGGACTCGGCCAGCCGACTGCTCTCAGCCGTGCAAGCGGACGACTTTCTATAGTCGCTGGCTACGGTCAGAATCCCCTTAGAACTCGGCATCTTCATCTTGAGGTAGGCTTAGTGGGGGACCGCCATGAATTTGGCCAAAGAAGGTCGGCCAAGCAACGCATGGTATGGGCTTTCGAGGTCCACCACTTCAAACCAAACTGGCTCTCGGCGGAAATGATCTTTGTCTCCAAAGAGGACGTCTATCAGGATCTTGCCGATTGGTGAGCAGGAAAGGCCAGGTACAATGCCGTGGAACACAGTCCGGCTGTTTTGAAGCTGTCTTTGCTTGATTCCTAACTTCTCCATGGTATCCTTGTACAGGATGTTGATGCTACTGCCTCCGTCTATCAGTACTCCCGAGAAGCGAGCGGCCCGCCTATCTATGGCCAAGGTGGCACTCAAAACCAGGGCGTAGGAGCCTGGATTCGGCATCACCTCTGGGTGATCAGCTCTGCCCCAACTGATAGGCTTCTCGGACCAATGCATAAACTCTGGAGTATCTGACGCTACTGCATTTACTTCTTGCTGCTGCAGCCGTTTGCTGCGTCGATCATCAGCCCCACTGGTGAACACCACATAGGCTCCGTGCTCTTCTAGGTAATCATCTTGTACTGCGCCGACTGGCCGGGCAGCCGGCTGCTGGGGCGGCGGTGGAGGCGGCGGCCCAGCAGGCGGGGGAGGAAGGAGGCTGTCTCCCTTGGCAATTCTGGTGAGCCAGTGGCACTTTCGGGTGGTATGGTTTGACGGCTTCGCGCCACTGTGGAACTTGTAGGGACCATCTAGAGTCTGCTCGTAAGAGAAGGCCGGCAACCAGTTGGACTTGCCGCCTTTCTGTCGCTTGGTCGGAGGCTGCCCCTCCGGCTGTTGGTCTTCAACTGTCGCAACCTGCCAACTGCTGGAAGTCGGCTGTGAGGCCTTGCGCTTGTTATCGTTCTATTGTTGTCACCGACTGGCGTCTCCAGCCGGAGTTCTGGGAGCCTGAGGGGCCACTTTGCCAGTCGCATTAACTTGAATCTCCGTCTTCATGGAGGAGTCGGCTGTGGCGTACTTGTCTGCCATGATCAGCAGCTCGTCGAGGGTCTCCGGCTCGTCGCAGAGGAGCCGGTGCTTGAGGAGGGTGCCTTCTCTGCACCCGGCGGTGAAGTATTCGATAGCCTGCACCTCGTGCACACCCTCGCAGGAGTTCTGAAGCTCGGCCCAGCGCGTGAGGTAGTCCCGCGTTGACTCGCCGGGGCCTTGCACGCATAAGGAAAGTTGGCGAGGCTTGGGAGGTCGCTTGTATGTGCTCGTGAAGTTGCGGATGAAGGCCTCGGTGAAGTCGACCCAGCTGTTGATGCTGCGAGGCTTCAGGCTGTTCAACCATGTCCGGGCCGTGCCCTGAAGCATGAGTGGAACATACTTCACGGCAACACGCTTGTTGCCGTTCGCTATGTTGACGGCTGTGGAGTAGTCAACTAGCCAGTCTTCCGGCTTCATAGAGCCGGTATACTTGGGCGTGTCTTGGGGGAGCGTGAACCCTTTGGGAAAGGGCTTGTCTCGGATGCGAGGTCGGAAGCAGGGTGGACCCAACTCGTCTTCTTCTTCCAGTGCTAGGGATCGGTGGAGTCGGTCGATCCGGTGGCGGGCGTCATTCTCTCCGACTCCCTCCTGGTGGCCAAGGCGGCCATCGAGAGTCAGATGCTCAACGGGCGGCGGGGAGACTCTCCTTTCTCTTCGCGGTGGGGGAGGCAGATAGTCGCCCAGCCGTTCCACTGCTCTTGGGCGGCCGTCTTGGTCGCGCTCAATGGTGATGCGAGTCTGACTGTGGCTGATAGCCGACTCTTTGTCTTTTCTTCCGTGGACTCCGCCAGTCGGCGTCCGAGACGTCGCGCCTTGATCTCGGCGGGGAGGCAGGTCGTCATTGGGTTGTTGCGGCGCCTCCGTGCGGCCGCCGGCTGCATTCTGCGCGGCAGCCGCATCGAGGAGCTGCTGGACTCGCTCCGTCATTAGGCGGCGCTCTTCACCTTCAAAGTTTTTTAGCTCGTCCGTCGCCGCCTGGGCAGCGTGGATGTTCTCCACAGGCGTGGCGTACACGGGGTGATTGGCCGCGTCGAGGAGCTGCTGGACGGCGCCTAGGCGGCTAGGCCTAGTTGGAGCCGGCGAGCCGCCCACAGCGCGATCCATTTCACGCTGGTAGGCTTCTGACAAGTGCCTCATGCTTGCCAGCTTCTTCGCGCCTTCGATGATCTGAAGACGGCGCACCTCCAGCGTCTAGGCATCAGCGTCCTCCGAAATAGGCGCGGTCAGGTCTCGTAGAGCTGCGTCGAGTGGTCATGAGCTCCATCACCGGAACGCTCGCCATGACTGATGACGAGCACCTCCGTGGCGGCGCTTTCGCCGCTCTCCTCGTGAGGGAGCGGCTCGTCGTAGACCACCACGTTGGTGGGGAACGCGTCGAGCGACGCGGCGTCGGAGTCGACCAGCATTGGGTCGGTGGAGCCTACGGACTCCAAGTCCATGGCAGGCTCGCCGGTGACGTGGAGTTGGTCGAGGAGGCCCGCGAGGAGGCTCCCGTGGCCGCCCATGCCTGCGTCGGACGCAGGCTCGTTGGAGAGGCGAACCTTGCCGACAAGTTTGGCAAGGCAGCTGGCTACGCAGGCGGCCTCAGCGCCGCGCAGCGCATCGGTGCAGACTCCGTCTGGCAAGCCTGGCTGGCTATGCTCGCCAGGGAGGAAAAGGGTTCCCGTCCAGAACAGATCTCCGGACGACGGTGCACCTCGCCCCACGGTGGGCGCCAAATGTCGGGGGTTGGGTGCGACATATGCCAAAGGATGGCTTATCATGGTGGGGGCGAGTAGAACGTCGCCGGTGCCTAGAAACGGGATGAGGCGAAGACATGCACGCCGGCGGATTTTACCCAGCTTCAGGGCTCTCCGAGGAGATAACACCCCTACTGCTGCTCTGCGGGGTCTCCGCATGATCACTAAGGCAAAGTGAGTACACGTTTGCTCCTTGAGCTGTTTCTGGAGGTAGGAGAAAGGCAAGGCTATCTTTCTCCTTCCTATGTGATCTGGTCTAGTGCCAATCGATTCGAACCCTTTGCAACGGTGCCCTGGGGGGTTTATATAGGCCTACCCCCCAGGGGTACAATGGTAAATCCAGCTGGACGCGGGTCCTAGCCGTTAGTCTCTCAGGCCGCCGTCTTCTCCGCCGACTGGTGGGTCCCGCCGACTTGCCTGCTATGGAGCCGACAGCCCTTGTCCGCCGCGGGCGGGTCTTGCCGGCTGCGGATTTCTGTAGCCGCGCTTCTAATGACCCTGGCTTGGTCATGGGGTCATGGCAACAGTGCCGCCGCCCGACGGGCGATCACTGTTGCCATTCCCCGTCGCGTCTGGTTAATGGCGTGTGGGGCCCGTGGGAGGGGCCAGCCGACTCCGGGGGGCCGACTCCCAATGGGTCCGTCTTCTGGTGCTCTCGCCGTCTTCTGCACTCCCACCGACCGGCGGGACCCGCCATCTCTGGGTCGTACAGACAGGCCGTCGTGGGCACAGGGCCCCGCCCCCAGGGGCTGATGTCAGGGCTGGCATGGCAACTGTGCCGTGCCGGATGGAGATCTTCGTCGGTATAGCGCACTGTGGCCATGTCTGCCCTCAATAAACGGGGTGGTTGGAGTTGCAGGCCGATTCCCTATAGCCGGCCTCTTCGGAAGTCGCCTGCCCTGATGTCTTGAAAGGTTCTGGGACTCGGATAAGCCTACCCGTGGCCCATTACTCCGACAGCACCCTAGAGTTCGAACCTTCAGGGTCTGCCGGAATCCCACATCCGACATTTGGCGCGCCAGGTAGGGGTGCGCCGGAATCTCCCTTCTTCTGTCCTAAGTACCGCCGCTTCACCGCCTCCATGTCTGGTGACCTGATGGCCAACTCCAACCGCTAGGCGGCATGGCCTGCCCATGCCATGCCTCCTGCCTAAGGTGACCTCAACCCCGCATCTCAGGCAGCCCGCGCCTCGCAGAGCGCTGTGGGGCGCGGGCGACGCGGCCAGGCGTCGCCTGCCCTCACTCCGCGGCAGGTATGATCGGCAGCAAGGGCCTCAAGCCATGCTGCAGCCACGGCGCCGCACATCCGACGGGAGCAGGCGACCATGAAGGCCATGCTCATGGTGGCACGAGAGCTGTTGCGGTGCAGACTGCAACAAAGCGGCCACGACGTGCTGCTGCAGCGCGTCGCCGAGCTCCTGGATGCCGCTGCGTCAGGGGCTCCCCCATTCTGTGTCCAGCTTCCACCCCAGGCCCCGAGCGGATCACGAGGTGGACTAATCCGAGCCCACACGCCCCCGGGCACACCTCAAGGCTTCATCAACACCGGCCTGGCCATCAGCGCCGGGCAGCAAGCTACGCCGGCACCGCCCCTGGTAAGCGATGGCATCCGCATCACTGCCTATGGTCCTAGCGGGCCCCGCCCTACCGTCTGTCGGATTTCGGGTTCCGGCAGACCCTTGAGGTTCCAACACTACGGTGCACGTGGAGATTCAACCCTCTACTAGCTCGCTCCTCACCGAATCTCTAGGACCTAAACTACCAACTGAATAGCACAAGAGACACAAGATTTATACTGGTTTAGGCCACCATTGCGGTGTAATACCCTACTCCAGTGTGTGGTGTGGTGGATTGCCTCTTGGGTTGATGAGGAACAATACAAAGGGAGAACAGCCTCGCGAGTGTCTATTCTTGGCTGGCGCGATGAACTGCTAGGGGGAGTTCAGTTGCCTCTCTCTTTCTCTCTCTATGTCTTCCTATCCTTGTTCTCTTGATCCGATCTAGCTCATCCATCCCCTACCTTGTGGGTGGCTTGTCCTATTTATAGGCAAAGGCCCTGGGCCTCTTCCCAAATATTGAGCGGGAAGGGTGCCAACAATTGGCCATTTTGAAGGGGAACAGCGGGTACACTTATCCTGACTAAAGTTGGTCCTCGCCTACCAAAGGCTCTGGTGATGACGCCGGCTTGGGCTCCACAATGACTTCCATCCGGCCGTTGGGCTGGTCTTGGTCTTGTTTCACCGAAATGGACGCCTTTGCTTGATGCTCTCGCCTACGCTTGCTCCCTTTGCACCAAAGAGGAAAGGAGGACACTGCGCGGGATGGCGCCTGTCGTGGTTCTAAGTCTGACAGTAGAGTTGGGGGTAGGTATGGAGAGGCAAGGTCTTAGCTATGGAGAGGTTGTAAACACAAGCGATGTACGAGTTCAGGCCCTTCTCGGAGGAAGTAAAAGCCCTACGTCTCGGAGCCCTGAGGCGGTCGAGTGGATTATGTGTATAGGTGTTACAAGAGTGCGAACCCTTCTGCCTGTGGAGGGGGGTGGCTTATATAGAGTACGCCAGGACCCCTGCCAGCCCACGTAATGGAGGGTTTAAAGTATATTAAGTCTGGGGCGTTACTGGTAACGCCCCACATAAAGTGCCTTAACTATCATTAAGTCTATTCAATTACAGGCCGTTGCAGTGCAGAGCGCCTTCTGACCTTCTGGTGGTCGAGTGTATCTTCATGGTCGAGTGAATCTCCATGGTCGAGTCCTTCTGGTCAGTCGAGTGGGTTTCTCGTTGGTCGACTGGAAGGTGATCTTCTTCTAAGACTATCCCTGGGTTAGGACATTCAGGTCAGGCCTATGACCCTACCCTAGGTACATGAATCCATCATTAGCCCCCGAATGGATTGAGGCTTGAATGAGGAAGGAGTTGATGCTGTTTCCGACTGACTTTTGCATACTGGCTATGCGTCGGTCTGGATTAAGATCTTCTTTGTCGGTAATCGAGCAACCTTTCTTCAGTCAACTCGATCCATTCTTGTCTTTCTGACAGACCGATCTGCCGTTCGCGGATTCCACGAGATGCGAAATTTGGGGGAGCGCGCGAAGCGGAACGAACCGTGGCGCTCGGACGGGACGGGACATAGACGCCTCGATCTCCGCGCCGCTTTTTCCGCCACGTATCGTGTCGATGCAACTGTTTCGGGATATGATTGGGTTGCCTGGGTCCACCTGTCATCCACTCGGAAGGGATGTTATAAATGCAACCAGCGAGGGTTTTCTGAACAGCGCTCCATTCTTTCTCTTCTGCTCTCCTCGTCTCCGCCCAACGCGCTCGCTCTCGCCCCCGCAAAGCTCTTCCTCGCGCACCTCGCCGGCAGCCATGGTCAAGGAGAAGACGGCGGCGCTGGAGCGCGCAAAGAAGGCGTCGGCGACGGAGAAGGCGTCGGCAGCGGAGAAGGCGAAGGGGAGATCCACCAGCCGCAGTGGGTCTTCGTCGAGATCCCGCTTGCCGAAGGGCTGGGTCCAGGGAGATTGGATCCAGGCGACCATCAGGGAGAAGGATCTCCTCGACATGGCCGACGACGGGCTGATCCCCCATGGCGCCGCAAGACTTCCAGGGAAAGAGAGGCAACCTCAGCCGGAAGAGGGTAAGTGTGTGCTCCTGGCCACTCATATTGATCGAGGGTTTTCTTTGCCACCGAGCATTTTCTTTCGTGGATTTTTGAACTTATTTGGAGCCCAACTCCACCACTTTACTCCGAACTCCATCGCGTACCTTGCTGCGTTCGTATCCATGTGCGAGAGTTTCCTGGGCTGTCGACCGCACTGGGGCTTGTTCAAGCACATCTTCACGTGTCGTTCTCAGACCGTGAAGAAGGCGAGTCCAGGCGATGAGAAGACCCAGGTTGTCCAAATGTGCGGGGGTCTGGGAATTCAAGTGAGGAACAAGAGCACCTTCCCAGCTATGACGTTTCCCGAGTCAGTCAGGGGCTGGCAGTCGACTTGGTTCTACTGCCGGAACGAGCTGACGCCGGGGCAGTCGAGTGGACTCCCCCCATTCACCATGAGTCGAGTGAACAAGCCCTCCTCTCTGAAGGTGGTTCCGGAGGAGAGGGCTGATGTGAAGATGTTGATGGACCGCATGGTGCAGTTGGTTCGGGACGGCGTGACTGGCATGGACCTTCTGGAGGTTTTCCTTCGGCGGCGGATCCAGCCTCTTCAGTTCCGGAGCCATGGCATGTGGTTGTACTGCGGGACTGAAGACGATACCCGAGTCCATCCGGAAGCAGTCGACGACGCCACGGTGGAAAGATGGATGGCCGCGGTCACTGGGAATAAGGATAATCCTCGTGGATCCAGGAGGGTTCCTCCACTCGACCATCACACTGTTCCAGATAAGGTATATTTGCTCTGCCTTCCATTGTATATTTGTCAAATTTGTTTCTGTATGTTCTGCGACTTGGTCGACTGATCTCTGTCTTGACGTCTTCCAGGCCCTCACCGATCTATATTCAATGCCCAATGGAGCTCAGGCTCCGACTGAGGAGGGAGAAGCCAGCGGGGGCGTGAGCCAGGAGGAGTGGGATTCAGACGCTGCCGAAGATGACGATGACGACGACGACGATGACGAGGACGAAGAGGAGGAGGAGGAGGAGGAGGTTGCACCACCGCGCTCGGAAAGGCGGTCGAAGCTTGTCCATGACCCCGCGACTGAACGCGGTAAGGGGGTGGCGACTGCCTCGTAGTCGACCAAACGCCCTCGGACCGCTTCTCCGGTGCCGAGTGAAAGGGCTCCGAAGCAGTCGAGGGTGGCTCCGCCGAAACCCATCAAGCTCCTGCCGAAGATGAAGGTGTCCATCCCCACCATATCCGGGTAAACACGTTACTTGAGTCCTCTTGTTTTGTATAAGGTTTATCTCTGGTTGATACTTGAGTTGGTCGACTGATCCTTTGGAACTTCAGTGCTGCAACTTCTGAGACCTCAGGCAAGGCTGACGACCATGAGATGGAGGACGCAGCAACCTCAAATCCTGGTACTATACTCTCAATTCTGTCCTTAGTCGACTGACTCATGATTTCTGACTTTGATTCTTTTTCTGAAGCTCCACCCCATGACATTATCACCCTTCCTGAAGATGATGATGATGAGGATGAAGAACCGCTGAGGCACAGGATGAGCAGGAAGACGTCTACTGGTAAGGCAACCCAGAGTGCGACGGCGCCCGAGACTGTGGTCACGGAAGGGGAGAACCTCACTCGACACACCGTGTCTTTCGCGGTGCCGTTGACGAGTGCTCATCCTGCTTCGTCGAGTGCTGCACAACCTTCGCTCTTCACAACACATCATGTCCCAGAGGACCAAGCCAGTGCTGCTAAGGAGGCGATATGTCAAGCAGGGATCATGATGGATTAGGTGAAGATCGTCCGGGATGCAAGCCAAGCGGTTTATGACGCTAGCTCCGCCCTTCAAAGCAATGTTCAGGTCAGTCGACCACCGCCTGTTCTGTTTAGGATATGCTATCAAAACTTTTTCTTTCTGATTTCTGAAATCCATAGCAATCACCCACTGGGTGTGTCGATAAAAAACTCCGTGTTAGCGGGGGCACGCTGAGTGCACCCGCTGGGTGTAGTCCCCAAGGCTAAGGTCGACTGCTGGCAGTCGGCCTTAGGCTTTATAAATAAAGGTTGTTCATCATTCGACTGGATCGAATGGTTTTCCGGAACCGGTGGGGGCACGCTGAGTGCACCCACTGGGTGTATTCCCCGAGACTGTGGTCGACTGCTTGCAGTCGACTACAGTCTGAAGAGCACGTCTCTTTTTTTTTGGGTCGACTGGTCGACTCTGTCTTGAACAGAACTAGTGGGGGCACGCTGAGTGCACCCATTGGGTGTAGTCCCCGAGACTACGGTTGAATGCTTGCATTCGACTGTAGTCTTAGAAACGTATGATTTTTCCCTATCCACTCGGAAGTGAACCATCTTTGATATTTTGTCGATTGGTTCTTCGTAGAAATCCTATGACCTTGCGGCTCGCTATACGGAACTGGAGCAGAAGCACATTCAGCTCGAGTTGGATCTGAAGCTGGTCCAGGAGAATCTGACGAAGGCGAAGGAGGAGACCAAAGGTATGTTCGGTGAGACCTCGACGGCTCCTTTCTCCTTCCATTTGTTTCAAAATCTGACTTTGCTGTAACTTGCAGACAAGGTGCGGGAGGCTCAGAAGAAGAAGGACCTTGAGCTAGCTGAGAAGACCAAGCTTGCTGACGAGAAGTTAGCTTCAGTCACCAAGCTTGAACAGGAAAATCACAATCTGAAAACTGCTTTGGCGATTGCCTCCAAGGATGTTGACCGACTGAAAGCTGACAAGACTACCCTGACCGAGAAGATCAACCAATTGACAAGGAAGAAGAATGACCTGGAAGGCTTCCTGGGTGGTCTTACCAAGAAATTGTTCCTTATGCTAGAAGGTGACCTTTTTCACTCGACCAACATTTCCAACTGTGACGCTTCCATTCGACCATTGTCTTGATTCGGCGTTTTGTCCTTGCAGAATTCTGTCGGAACTTTGAAGAAGAGACTAGCCAGTTGGAGCCGAACCTTGACCCTGTCAATTCTCCGGTGAATGATGAAGTTGCCATGAATGTCTTTCGACTGGAGTCTCGCGTTGCAGCTGTCGTGGACTATCTTGCAAGGCTGAAGGCCGCCACTTCTCGCATCGACTCGACGCTTTGGCCCGGGGCGACACTTCAGAATGACCTCGAGTCGTTGATGGCTCGACTAAACGCAGTCCCCGACCGTGTGCAAGAGTGGAAGAAGTCCTCAGCTCGGTGCGGCGCAGATGTTGCCCTGTGTCTGGCCCGAGTCCACTGCAAGGACGCGCGAGAAGAGAAGCTGGCGGCTCTCCGAGTGGCCAACACCAAGAAACACGACTTCAGATCCTTCATGGAAACTTTCATCGCTGCTGCTACCCGGATCGCAGACGGGATCGACCTTGACGAGTTTGTTGCTCCTTCCAGCCCTCCACAAGAGGGGTAAAAAACTTTCTTTAAGCCCGACACTTTAAATTTGCCTCGGTATGCCGAGTGGAATTGTAACCGGTAAACCTTAACAGGCTTAGTGCCTGAGCACTCTCGGTTCCTTTAGGTATCGACCTAAACTTGGATTTGATGTTTGGATATGATTGCTCCTGGTTCGAATTGTCCTTTGCAGGTTCACGGCAAGATGTCCACTGCAGTCGACTTATTCCTTAGGCGAGCACTGGGCTGCAGCTAAGCCTCCGAGTAAGAGGTTCGCTCTTCACTCGGTAGGATTTTTATACCTTAGGCGAGCGCTGGGCTACAGCTAAGCCTCCGAGTGAGAGGTTTGCTCTTCACCCGGCAGGATTTTTTATAACTTAGGCGAGCGCTGGGCTGCAGCTAAGCCCCCGAGTGAGAGATTTGCTCTTCACTCGGTAGGATTTTTTATACCTTAGGCGAGCGCTGGGCTGCAGCTAAGCCTCCGAGTGAGAGGTTTGCTCTTCACTCGGTAGGATTTTTTATAACTTAGGCGAGCGCTGGGCTGCAGCTAAGCCCCCGAGTGAGAGGTTTGCTCTTCACTCGGTAGGATTTTTATACCTTAGGCGAGCACTGGGCTGCAGCTAAGCCCCCGAGTGGAAGTCTGGCTTGCCACTCGGTAGGATTTTTATAACTTAGGCGAGCACTGGGCTGCAGCTAAGCCCCCGAGTGGAAGTCTGGCTTACCACTCGGTAGGATTTTTTATAACTTAGGCGAGCACTGGGCTGCAGCTAAGCCCCCGAGTGGAAGTCTGGCTTACCACTCGGTAGGATTTTTATACCTTAGGCGAGCACTGGGCTGCAGCTAAGCCCCCGAGTGGAAGTCTGGCTTGCCACTCGGTAGGATTTTTATAACTTAGGCGAGCACTGGGCTGCAGCTAAGCCCCCGAGTGGAAGTCTGGCTTACCACTCGGTAGGATTTTTTATAACTTAGGCGAGCACTGGGCTGCAGCTAAGCCCCCGAGTGGAAGTCTGGCTTACCACTCGGTAGGATTTTTATACCTTAGGCGAGCACTGGGCTGCAGCTAAGCCCCCGAGTGGAAGTCTGGCTTACCACTCGGTAGGATTTTTATACCTTAGGCGAGCACTGGGCTGCAGCTAAGCCCCCGAGTGGAAGTCTGGCTTACCACTCGGTAGGATTTTTTATAACTTAGGCGAGCGCTGGGCTGCAGCTAAGCCCCCGAGTGAGAGGTTTGCTCTTCACTCGGTAGGATTTTTTATAACTTAGGCGAAACGGATTCGCAGCTAAGCCTCCGAGTGGAAGTCTGGCTTACCACTCGGTAGGATTTGTACAAACTTAGGCGAAACGGATTCGCGGCTAAGCCACCCGCTGGGGGAAAAAGTGATAAAAATTATGAAGGAATTATGGCGCTATTATTTCGAGATCCATGAACTACAGAAGTATTTTATTACAACTCATCCGAGTGGAGAACTTTTAAGTGTAAAACGGGCGGAGCAGATCCGCATTCCAAGCTCGGGGCTCTTCGATGTTGTGTTCGACGTTGTAGAGACGGTATGCCCCGTTGTGGAGAACTTTGGTGACGATGAAGGGTCCTTCCCAAGAAGGAGCGAGCTTATGCTGTTTCTGCTGATCCACTCGGAGAACTAGATCTCCTTCTTGGAAGGCTCGACCCCTCACATTCCTGGCGTGAAAGCGACGCAAGTCTTGTTGATAGATGGTTGATCGGATCAGAGCCATCTCCCTTTCTTCCTCTAGAAGGTCGACTGCGTCCTGACGCGCTTGCTCAGCTTCTGCTTCGTTGTAGAGTTCAACTCGAGGAGCATTGTGAAGAAGATCACTCGGCAAGACGGCTTCAGCCCCATAGACCAAAAAGAATGGAGTTCTTCCAGTCGACCGATTGGGTGTGGTCCGCAAACCCCAAAGCACCGAAGGAAGTTCGTCGACCCATGCTCCAGCCGCGTGTTTGAGATCACGCATCAGTCGGGGTTTTAAACCCTTGAGGATTAAGCCATTGGCTCGCTCCGCTTGTCCATTCGACTGGGGGTGAGCGACTGAAGCGTAGTCGACTCGTGTGCCTTGAGCGTTGCAGAAATCTTTGAATTCTTCCGAGTCAAAGTTCGACCCATTATCCGTGATGATGCTGTGCGGGACTCCATATCTGAACGTCAGCTCCCTGATGAAGGTAAATGCAGTACCGGCGTCAAGATTCTTGATTGGTTTAGCCTCGATCCACTTTGTGAACTTGTCGACTGCGACCAGTACGTGCGTGAAACCACTTCGACCTGTTCTCAAGGGACCGACCATGTCCAACCCCCATACTGCGAACGGCCAGACGAGTGGAATGGTCTTCAAAGCTGACGCGGGCTTGTGTGACATATTGGAGTAGAACTGACATCCTTCGCACTTGTCCACTATTTCCTTTGCCATCTCATTCACCCTTGGCCAGTAAAATCCAGCTCGGTATGCTTTGGCTACAATGGTCCGAGAGGACGCATGGTGACCACAGGTCCCCGAGTGGATATCATTAAGAATGATTCGACCTTCTTCTGGCGTTATGCATTTTTGACCTACCCCAGTCGGGCTTTCTCTATACAGCTATCCTTTGATAACGGTAAACGCTTTGGATCGACGGACGATCTGCCGAGCCTCTTCCTCATCCTCTGGGAGCTCTTTTCTCAGGATATATGCGATATAGGGAATTGTCCAGTCGGGAGTGACCACTAAAACCTCCATGACCAAGTCGACTACTGCTGGGACCTCAACCTCAGTCGGATCTGTGGCACTCTTGGGCTGTGGAGCTTCCTCTGTGAAGGGATCTTCTTTCACTGACGGAGTGTGTATATGCTCCAAAAAGACACCACTCAGAATGGCTTCTCTTTTGGAACCTATCTTTGCCAGATCATCTGCTGCTTGATTTTTCAGTCGGGGGATGTGATGGGGCTCCAACCCCTCGAACTTCTTTTCCAGCTTCCTCACTGCATTGCAGTATCCAGTCATGGATGGGCTTCTCACGTCCCACTCCTTCATCACCTGGTTGACCACTAAATCTGAATCGCCATAAACCATCAGGCAACGGACGCCGAGTGAGATGGCCATGCGCAATCCATATAAAAGGGCCTCATACTCTGCCTCATTGTTGGAGGAATCAAAGTGAATCTGGAGCACATATCTAAGCTTATCTCCTCTGGGGGAAACCAGAACAACCCTAGCACCAGAACCATTCAGCATCTTAGAGCCATCGAAGAACATGGTCCAATGCTCCGAGTGAACTTCAGTCGGCTGTTGTTGTTCAATCCACTCGGCGAGGAAATCTGCTATTGCCTGGGACTTAATGGCTTTCTTTGCCTCAAACTTGATATCAAGGGGAAGAAGTTCAATCGCCCATTTCGCCACTCGACCAGTTGCATCTCTGTTGTGCAGAATCTCTGATAGTGGGGCGTCGCTGACGACTGTGATAGAATGATCAGAGAAATAATGAGCAACCTTCTTCGTGGTCATGTATATTCCATACACAAGCTTCTGATAATGAGGATATCTCTACTTGGATGGAGTCAAGACTTCAGACAAATAATACACCGGGCGCTGAACTTTGAAGGCTTTTCCTTCTTCTTCCCGCTCGACCGTAAGTACTGTACTGACGACTTGTCCTGTGGCTGCAATATAAAGCAACAAAGGCTCTTTGCTGATTGGAGCAGCAAGCACCGGCTGGGTGGAGAGCAGAGCTTTTAGCTCGGCAAACGCTGCAACAGCTTCTGGAGTCCACTCGAACTTGTCTGCCTTCTTCATCAGTCGGTAAAGAGGCAATGCCTTTTCACCGAGTCGTGAGATGAATCGACTTAACGCGGCCAAGCATCCAGTAAGCTTCTAGACATCGTGCACTCGCACAGGGCGTTTCATTCGGAGAATAGTGCCGATCTTCTCTGGATTAGCATCGATCCCTCGCTCGGAAACAAGAAAACCGAGTAACTTTCCACCAGGAACTCCGAATGTGCACTTCGATGGATTGAGCTTGATATCGTACCTTCTGAGGTTGGCAAATGTTTCGGCGAGGTCAGCAAGCAGATCGGAACCTTTTCGCGACTAAACGACGATATCATCCATATACGCTTCCACATTCCGACTGATTTGAGTGAGAAGACACTTCTGAATCATACGCATAAATGTGGCTCCGGCATTCTTGAGGCCGAATGGCATGGTGATATAGCAGAAGCACCCGAATGGAGTGATGAAAGCTGTTTTTACTTCGTCGGGTCCATATAGACGGATCTGATGATACCCGGAATATGCGTCTAGAAAAGACAATCTCTCACATCCCGCGGTCGAGTCAACAATTTGATCTATGCGAGGGAGAGGAAAATGATCTTTCGGGCAGGCCCGATTGATGTGCTTGAAGTCAATGCACATGCGGAGTGATTTGTCCTTCTTGGGAACCATGACGACATTAGCGAGCCACTCGGAGTGGTATATCTCTCGGATAAATCCTGCCGCCAACAGTCGAGCCACTTCCTCACCAATAGCTTTTCTCTTCTGGACGGCGGACCGCCGAAGATGCTCTTTGACTGGTTTTGCTGATTTGTCGACTCTGAGGCGATGCTCAGCCAGTCCCCTGGGAACACCTGGCATGTCAGCTGGCTTCCATGCAAAAATGTCCCAGTTCTCACGGAGGAACTGGATGAGCGCTTCTTCCTATTTCGGGTCGAGTGTCGTGGAGATGTGGGTCGGGGCTGCATTGGGGTCAGTCGGGTGAATGTGAACAGGCTTCGTCTCACCAGACGACTGAAATGCAGACTCTGTGGCTGGTTTCTTGGATCGCAACAAATCACTCGGATCTGCGTTTTGCTTGTATTCTTCGAACTCGACCGCTGTCACCTGGGAATCGGCAATCTTCGAGCCCTTCTGAAAGCACTCTTCTGCCTTTTTCCGATCGCCAGTGACAGTGATCACCCCTTTGGGGCCTGGCATTTTCAGTTTGAGGTACACGTAACATGGTCGAGCCATGAACCGTGCATAGGCGGGCCTCCCCAAAATGGCGTGGTACGCGCTCTGAAAATCCACAACCTCAAAGGTCAACTTTTCCTTGTGAAAATGTTTTGAGTCGCCAAAAACCACGTCCAGGGCTATTTGGCCGAGTGAGTTGGCTTTCTTCGCTGGTATGACTCCGTGGAAACTCATGTTGCTGGTGCTCAGTCGGGACATCGGGATGCCCATTCCCTTCAGTGTGTCTGCATACAACAAGTTCAGCCTACTGCCACCGTCCATCAGCACTTTCGTCAGTCGAGTGCCTTCGACAACTGGATCGACCACCAAAGCTTGCCTCCCAGGGGTGGCAATATGAGTCGGGTGATCAGATTGGTCGAATGTGATGGGTGTTTGGGACCATTTCAGATAACTTGGTTTTGCTGGGGCAACCATATTCACCTCACGATTAATGACTTTCAGTCGACTCTTGATCTCCACATCCGCGAAGATCATCAGAGTGGAGTTGATATGCGGATATTCTTCCTCACTGTCCTCTTTGTCTCCGGCCTTGTCTGACTCTTTCTCCTTGTCCTTATACTGTTTTCCCTGAAACTGCTGGATCAGGAGTCGACACTGGCGAGTGGTGTGCTTTGGGTAAATAATGTTGCCCTCTTCATCTTTCTTCGTGTGGATGTGGCACGGCATATCCATCACGTCGTTTCCTTCTTTATCCTTTACTTTCTTAGGATTCCAGGATCCTTTTGGCTTCCCATTGAACTTTCCCTGAGTCACGGCCAGGGCCTCTCCAGGAGCTGCTGGTTCAGCTTTCCGCTTCTGTTTCCGACTGGAATTTCCCTTCTCCGACTGACTTGGCTTATACTTGCCGCTTCGGAGTCGGTCCTCCTCCTCGCCATTGGCGTATTTGGTAGCAATCTCCATCATCCGACTCAGGGTCATGTCCCCGGTTCGACCAAACTTCAGACTCAATTCCCTGTTCTTGACGCCATCTTTGAAGGCGCAGACTGCTAGATGATTAGACACGTTTTCCACAGTATGGTGCAGAGTGATCCACCTCTGAATGTACTCTCTGAGAGTCTCATTGGTCTTCTGCACACAAACTTGCAGCTCTGTTAAACCAGCTGGTCGCTAGCAGGTTCCTTCAAAAGTTCTGACGAACACTCGGAACAAATCTTCCCAAGTATAAATACTGTCAGGAGGTAACTGATTCAACCACGCTCTGGCTGAACCTTCCAGCATGAGGGGCAAATGCTTCATGGCCACCTCGTCATTCCCACCGCCAATCTGAACAGCCACTCGGTAGTCCTCAAGCCAAGTTTCAGGCTTGGACTCCCCAGTGAACTTGCTGACTCCTGTCGCCAACCTGAAATTGGGGGGAATCACTGCGGCTCTGATAGCCCTGCTAAAACACTCTGGACCAGAAACATGCACTCGACCGCTCGTGGGTGCATCTCTCTCGGGTCCACCTCGATGGGCTCTGTTCCGGTCGACCAAGCTTTGCACGATAATGGATCGCGCGTCGAAGCCTGGTCCCCTGGGGTCGACTGGAACTCTTCGCCCCGCATTGAACTGACGCCTGTCATCCTGTCGCCGAAGAGCGTAAGACCCTTCCCTCAGAGGGGAAACGGGCACTCGACGCCTGTCATCTCGGTCGTGTCGGTCTCCATACTGATCACGCTGGTTGTCGCGCCCTTCCCGCCGCGGAGGCGATCTGGGACTGTGAGCCGACTGAACCGTATTCGCAGCGACGGATCGACTGTGAATTCTGTTGCGCGACTGCGACACGGCTGAGTTCTGGTCCCCTGCTGCTCGGAGCAAATCTCTGATCTGCATCAAGCCTCTCCTAGCTTCCGACTGTGAAGGCTGGATGGACTCTGCTATATGGGTTGCAGCTACTAAATTCTGGATTGGCGTGCGGTATACCTGAGTCGGCGGGAAGAGTCGACGTCGACTGGCTTCGGGGACTCGTTGCCGCGCGCGCTCGTCGAGTGCTCGCTGAAGGTTCTCCAAACGAGCGCGTTCAGCCACATTGGCCAAACATGCCTCCTCCAAGGCGCGAGCCTCGGGGGTTTCTCCCATAATGGGAGTATGCAGGGCATCCATGTTCCTGCGGCAAAGCTCTTCCCTCTGTAGAGAGTCGAGTGCCTCGGGCTGGTACTCTTCGTGGTCCTGAGCGGGGCCACCTCCACCGCCCGCTCCATCACCATGGGCGAAGCCGGGAGGACTGCGGGGTCCGTCGACCATGAGAATTTCCGCCGCTGGATCACTGCTATCGCATTCGGATGCAGTCTCTACGGAGCCAGTCGACAGATCGAACAGGCCGTAGAGAGATTCGTCGGGCTCGATTGCCGCAACTTGTGCGATGGCCGCCTGGCGAGCCACCGCGTGTTTCACCCACCGCTGAAGCCTCGACCGACCAGAGCGCTTGTGCTGGTGGGAGACCGGATGGGCGACCGATAAAGGAGTCGACTGATAGGGGGCCGACGGTTGCCGCAGCAGAACACCGCGGACACATGCGCAAAAATGCGTCGCACCGCGGACAGGGAGCGCATCAACGTCGAGTGGAGCCTCCTGGAGCCACGCGGAGTCGTCGGCGACGAAGGTGAGAGCGCCAAGACGGATCTCGCGCCCCTCGACCAAAACTCCAGCAGTCATCATGATGAAAGTACTCGGAAATACTGTAACTTCTCCACAAAATCGCTAAAACACCAGCCCCACGGTGGGCGCCAACTGTTGTGGTTCTAAGTCTGACAGTAGAGTGGGGGTAGGTATGGAGAGGCAAGGTCTTAGCTATGGAGAGGTTGTAAACACAAGAGATGTACGAGTTCAGGCCCTTCTCGGAGGAAGTAAAAGCCCTACGTCTCGGAGCCCTGAGGCGGTCGAGTGGATTATGTGTATAGGTGTTACAAGAGTGCGAACCCTTCTGCCTGTGGAGGGGGGTGGCTTATATAGAGTACGCCAGGACCCCTGCTAGCCCACATAATGGAGGGTTTAAAGTATATTAAGTCTCCCACATAAAGTGCCTTAACTATCATTAAGTCTATTCAATTATAGGCCGTTGCAGTGCAGAGCGCCTTCTGACCTTCTGGTGGTCGAGTGTATCTTCATGGTCGAGTGAATCTCCATGATCGAGTCCTTCTGGTCAGTCGAGTGGGTTCCTCGTTGGTCGACTGGAAGGTGATCTTCTTCTAAGACTGTCCCTGGGTTAGGACATTCAGGTCAGGCCTATGACCCTACCCTAGGTACATGAATCCATCAGCGCCCGACTGGCGCCCTTGGTCATCATGGCTTGCGTCATGGGCACCTCGCGAGGTACCCTGCCTTGAACTCTCCGCCTCCTCATGAGCCAGCCTGATGAGGCCATGCCTGAGGAAGCTCCTTGTCGTCCGCCCCGCGAGGCTTGGCCCCTCGCGAGGGTCTTGAGACCGTGTTGATGAAGATGGGCTGTGCTGGGCCTCCTTTGAGCCACGCCGCAGGCCGCAGGCAGGCAAGTCTGGGGACCCCCGTTCCTAGAACACCGATAGTAGCCCCCGGGCCCACGGTGCGCCCGAGCTTGGCCGGGCGGAGAGGCGAAAGGGCAAGTGCGAAGCGTCGCGGGCCCTAACAGCCTGCGGCCTTGGGCGCCGCGTGGCGGTCGATTGGTTGGGGGCAACTCCGCTTCCCCATGACGCCTTGGTAACCGCACGGATTCGACAAGTCCCTGCATGCAAGGCGGGTCATGATTACCTGTGATCGTGGAGGTCGACGGTTGGCCTTCGCCGGCTATAAGTATGGAACGGCGTGCGCCCTTCCAGCTTATCCCCTCTTGCTTCCCCTTCTCCTCCATGGCTCCACCAAGGAAGTTTTCGGCCGCAGAGAAAGGGAAGGCACGCCAGGCCGAGTCTTCCTCTCCCCCGCCCAAGCGCGGTCGAGGTCTCCCTCGCAAGCATCCTGTGGCCTCCACGGCGGTCCCCCGTGGTCGCGGAGGTGGCTCCCAGCGCGGCGACGAGTGGCTGGCCATGGTCGGCGGGCTTGCCCCGGCCATGCGACCCTGAGGCCGTGCCTCCATGCTGCGGAGGTGCTGCCGGAGTTCATGGTGTGGGCGGCAGAGCCGTCCGGCGCCCAGCTTCAGCTCCCTCGCTTCCTCCTGGGTGAGCTCCCAGATGGCGCCCTGGGTGGCCTCTGGCTCCAGGCAGATGGCTGCTGCAGCAGGGCTTTGTGGGCTTCTCTGGAGGTCTCTGCTACAGGGAACCTGTTCCTGACCCGCGGCTGGCAGATGTTTGCTCGCGCGCGTGGTCTCCTCCGCCGGTGCTCCCTGCACTTCAAGTACGACGGCGATGCCACCCTCTACGTGAGGGTGTTTGGGGAAGATGGTCGCCGCAGGTGGTGCTGCCCTGAATACGACGACCGCGGCCAGGGACTCAGCCTCGGCTTGGACGGAGAGGGCAGCGCGCGGGCGGCTGGCGACGCCCGTGACTCCTCAAGCTTCACCAGCTCTTCTTCGGGTGGTGACTCTTCTAACAGCGGCCGCGGCCAGCCCCCACGCCGCCGCGCCTGCTTGGAGGGTGGAAGCGGGCCTGCTCGCCGCCGCGCCCCGGTGAAGCGCGAGAGGGAGTCCGCCTGAGCTTCGGAGGCAGCTCAAGTCTTCCAAGAGGGCCGACACGGGGTGTGCTTCGCCTTCTTTTGTTCTTTTTCCTTTCTTTTTTCCTGTGCAAAAAAGACAGCAATGTGTGGCCCCGTGGGGGCGCGTTTGGGTTAACGCCGTTAATCATTGTATTGCTTTTGTTATCCCGATACTGTTCTTTTCTGTTGTACGCCCATTTGCAAGTAATCCCTGGCCTCGGCCGCGGGGGCGACCAACCCAGGCCCCGTGTTCATGTCGTGGTGCCCATGAGGCATGGTCCGGAGGGGTGCTCCGGCTGTGGACCCGGGTCGTGAAAACTTGAGCGATAGGGGTAGGAACGCTCATGAGGGCTCCCGGGGTTTCTGCCTCGCGAGCCCCCGTGCAAGAGAAATCGAGGAAGAAGAGCGAAAAAGGTCGAAGAACCATGGACCAAAAGATGGTGATAATTTCGATAAAAACTCCAAATGGGAATAACTAATCAACTGCAGAAAGCAAATGAAAAAGCCGCGTCCGGCACCTAGTCTAGTCTTCGACGTCTTCTCACCAGCGCGGAGCTAAGTGCTGCCACTGGGCGTGGGAGGGAGCCCTAGGGCCTGAGGCCGGCACACCTGAGACTCCGGGGCGTGTACAGCCCCAACTCATTATTACGTGAGAGTGTCACGGGCGGCGAGCTTCACAGGCGTTGGCCTTCTTCACAGGCTCCGGGCCTTTCTTCGGGGAGCAAGCTTCACGGGCGTTGGCCCTCTTCACGGGCTTCGGGCCCTTTCCAAAATGCGACAGCTTCACAGGCATTCGCCTTCTTCACAGGCTCTGGGCCTTTCTCAAAAAGATAAGATTCACAGGCATTCGCCTTCTTCACAGGCTCCGGGCCTTTTCCCAAAAGATAAGCTTCACAGGCATTCGCCTTTTTCATAGGCTCCGGGCCTTTTCCCAAAAGATAAGCTTCACAGGAATTCGCCTTCTTCACAGGCTCTGGGCCTTTTCCAAAAGATAAGCTTCACAGGCATTCGCCTTCTTCACAGGCTCTGGGCCTTTTCCAAAAAGATGAGCTTCACAGGCATTCGCCTTCTTCACAGGTGTCGGTGTCAAAACCGGCGGATCTCGGGTAGGGGGTCCCGAACGGATGGTAACAGGAGACAAGGGACACGATGTTTTACCCAGGTTCGGGCCCTCTCGATGGAGGTAAAACCCTACGTCCTGCTTGATTAATATTGATGATATGGGTAGTACAAGAGTGGATCTACCACGAGATCAAGGAGGCTAAACCCTAGAAGCTAGCCTATGGTATGATTGTTGTAATGTATGTTGTCCTACGGACTAAAGCCCTCCGGTTTATATAGACATCGGAGGATTCTAGGGTTACATAGAGTCGGTTACAATGGTAGGAGATCTACATATCCGTATCACCAAGCTTGCCTTCCATGCCAAGGAAAGTCCCATCCGGACACGGGACGGAGTCTTCAATCTTGTATCTTCGTAGTCTTGGAGTCCGGCGGACGATGATAGTCCGGCTGTCCGGACACCCCCTAGTCCAGGACTCCCTCAGTAGCCCCTGAACCAGGCTTCAATGACGATAAGTCCGGCGCACATAATGTTCGGCATTGCAAGGCGGGTTCCTCCCTTGAATAATCCAGAGAAGATCATGAACACCAGGATAGT
This sequence comes from Triticum timopheevii, assembly GCA_963921465.1. Lineage (NCBI taxonomy): Eukaryota > Viridiplantae > Streptophyta > Magnoliopsida > Poales > Poaceae > Triticum > Triticum timopheevii. Next base: position 358,008,949 of record OY997264.1, read on the forward strand.
GTCCGGCTCTGCAAAATAAATTCCACATTCCACCGTAGAGAGAATAAAATGTACACAAGTCCAATCTGCTGACGTATTATGCGGCATGACATCACACCGCTACCAAGCCTTTATTTGAATCGTTTATTATACCACCTCAGCATGTTTATCGAAGCAGTTTCCTTGGAACGTCCTTTCGAAGCAGAGATCGTGTTCCCCTTATTCCGGGATTCTCATCAATACGGACGTGGGTAACCCAACCGCACCGTTGATGGTGGCGCTTGGGAGATAAGCGAGTTTTACCAGGCTGGTGGGGGACGCATAGTCTCCGTCCTCCTATATATAAGGGATAAGGATTTACCTTCTCACCTACGCCTTCTTCCTCCTTTGCTTATCCATCTCCGCGCACTCAAGCTCCAACGCTCAAGCTCGCGCATCTCGCCTCGACCCTCTCCGACTATGTCCGGAGCGGGAGGCAAATGGTTGGCCTCCACCGTTAAGGAGGAGCACATCACCAAGCTACGCAGCGCCGGATACCTTTCCAGCGACATCGTGCATCGGCTGCCCAACGAGGGGCAGCTCATCCCCACCCCCGGGCCCCATGAGAGGGTTGTTTTCCTCCCCCACTTCCTCCGCGGACTAGGTTTTCCTCTTCACCCTTTTGTCCGGGGGCTCATGTTTTACTACGGCCTGGATTTCCATGATCTGGCGCCGAACTTCATCCTCAACATCTCGGCGTTCATCGTCGTGTGCGAGGCCTTCCTCTGCATCCGGCCCCACTTCGGCCTGTGGCTCAAGACCTTCAACGTCAAGCCGAAGGTTGTGAAGGGCACGCAAGCGGAATGCGGAGGCGCCATGTTGGGCAAGTTGCCCAACGTCCTTTGGCTCGAAGGGGCCTTCGTGGACTCCGTAAGGGGATGGCAATTGGGGTGGTTCTACATCACCGAGCCGCGCGAACCCACGGGGGCGGCGGCCCCCGAGTTTAGATCTGGCATCCCCACGCAGCTCACCTCCTGGAAAGAGAAGGGCTTGTTGTGGGGCAATCTGAAGGAGCTGACGGGACTCCGAGCCTGTATCCAGAAGCTGGTGAGCAATAAGCTCAGGCTCGCCGACGTGGTCCAAGTCATGCTCATCCGCCGGATTCTCCCATGCCAAGAACGGGCATTCAATCTGTGGGAGTTTAATCCGGAACAGCACCGGGTGCTAAGCGGGCTCTTCGACACGACGTAAGAAGGCGCCTGGAGGGTGCTGTTTAAGGGCGCCGAAGCCCCTGCATCCGCGACGGAAGATCGCGGATTTTGCTCGCAGCATCCAGCTGACGAGGTAAGTGATTCAACCCCTTTACGGGACACTTGTGGTAAATAGATTGACTCTAGGAGGGTCTCAATCTTTCCTTTCCTTTGGCAGGAATGGATGGAGAAGGCCGAGCAGCTCATCTGTCCGGCTCCCATGCCAGAAGACCCAGTGAACGCCCGTCTAGCAGGGCTGCTGGTTCCGGCACCGCACGTGGTGCCGGAGAAGAAGGCCAAGAAGGTGGCCACGGGGACTCGAAAGAGTTCCCGTAATCAGGTGTCCGACGACGAGGCGGACTCCTCCCCCGAAGACGAGGAGGAGGAAGAAGACTCTCTCCCGGAGGAGGGAGAGAGGAAGAGGAAGGCTTCCCCAACAGGGGAGGCCGAAGGGTCCAAGAGGGGGAGAACTATCCCCCCGGACAGCTCCGCCAACACCAACGTTGGCGAGGAGGAGTGGCCTTTAAGGGCCAGGCGTCCGGCAAGATTGTAAGTATCCGGATCCCTGATATGCAATTTCTTTCGTGTCACGTAGTGTCCTACTAATGCCGCATACTGTCCGCAGTCCGGCCGATGATGATCTCCCCGCTTAATCGAGCGGGTCGTTGGCCCCGTCGGATGTGGATTCACTTCCGACTGCCTCCACCCCCCGTGCTGACAAGAACGCCGAGGTGGGATCCCAGAGAGGGACCCATCAGGAGGAGGCTCCGGAGGCGCCGCAAGGCAGCCTCCCGGACTTTGCACCGGACTCTACGTCGGAACCTGCAGTGGTTCCAGAGTCCGGCAAGCAGCCACTTCGGAAGAAGGGCAAGACCGTGACACCGGCGGCCCCCGTAAAACTGGAGGCGCCGGACAACTTGTTGGAGGCGCTCAAAGGAGCTTCCATCGAGGAAGAACACCGCACTATCATGAGTGTGGTGATTCAGAAGGTTCAGCTCGCAAAGAGCGGGCTGACCGAAGCCTGCAGCAGCCTTCTAACAGGCTTTGAGGTAAGAAGTTGAATTTATGTAATGTAATACCGCATAGACAGTAGCCCCTGATGCTTAGTCCGGTGTTCGGAAAGAAAAGCCGGACTGAGGATCTAAAAAGATATACGCAAGGTTGCTTAAAATATGTCAATATGGGTTTGCAGGCTGCGCTGCTGACCTCTGCCGCACTGACTGCGGAGGTCGGTGCGTTGAAGCAGGATCTCGAGCGGTCCGAGCAAGAGCTCGGCCATGCCAAGAAGCAGCTCGAGGACAAAGAAGGTGAGTAACACCACTTTGAACAGTTACCTTACATAAAAGGATTTTGGTTGCAATGAAATTAACAAGGATAATGTGGGTGTTGCAGGGGCCACGAACGAGGTGGCAGCCCTGAAAGAAGCTGTGTCTGTGGCCAAACGCAGTGCGGCCGCGGAACGGGCAGAGCGAGAAAAGCAGGAGGCACAGGTGGCGGAAGTACGGCAAGATCTCCGGGCTCTCATGGAGAAGCATGAGAGCTTGGAGCGTGACTGCAAGACTCGAGAGTCCGAGCTCGCCTCGGCTCTCGAAAGTGCCAAGTCCGCCAAGGCCGAGGCCCGTAAGGCCCTTCAGGAGGTTGAAGATGTAAAGAAGATAGCGGCAGGTAAGGCATTTTTCATGCAAAGCAAGCATGTTAATGTAAACTACCTTACACTTACCCGCATTCGAAGTTCTCCAGGGGCGTTTGCAGATCTGCCGCGAAGTGTGTCCGATGCCGCCGCATTCTATCGTGACGAGGAGGGGAGCTCGACGGAGAAGGTCTTCTGGTCTCAGTACGCTGAGGCCGGCCATCCTGTGCCCCCAAGCGACCAGCTGAAGCAGCTGGTCGAACTCCACAAGGTAGCTGAGGAGGCCATGAAGGGCCTTATAGTCTGCCTGTGGCCTGGACAGGCCATGCCGTGGAGCTACTTCGGCCTCGTGCGGCGGCTGGTGGATGTGTGCCCCTGGGTGGAGGTCATCAAGCGCTCCGCCTGTATTGAAGGTGCTCGTCGGGCCCTTGCCCGCACAAAGGTGCACTAGGGCAGGCTGGATGCGGAGAAGCTTCTCACTGACCCGCCGCCATCGGGCAAGGAGTATCGTACGCCCGAGATGTATTATAAAACTGTCCTGAAGGGAGCCCGCGATATTGCGGATGAGTGCCCCAGAGATGTAATTTTTGAGTAAACTTGCTATGTATTATCCTGTGCACTGAAAACTTCATTCATATGCGCCATGAGCAACGCATGTTTAATTTAAAATATTACCTTCTGTGCGGCCGTTTTATAAAATCTGAGAGATGGCAAGTCGTTGGCTTCAGGCCCCGAGCCGCGAGTGCTGGGGTGTTCGGGATAAACTTGAGCACTCTTGTTCCCATTTTTGGGTCCATCTAGGGAGGCGCTCAACACAACGAACAAGGCAACCGGACTTATAATGCTTGAACACTCTCACTTAGCCATAGAATTCTATAATTTTAAATTTCGGCGAAGCCCCTGGTATTCGGAAGACCGAATCCGGGGCGCTATCCACGCCTTCGTCGGACATTATCCGGAACTTCGCTCGAAGCGGCATGAGTCTTTAAGGACCCGAAAAGACCTCTCGAACAGCGACTAGTCTCTCGCCTTATCATGCCGGTCAGTTTTAGCTTTCTCCACTGAGGCGCTCGCCCGGCTCAACCGGGGTGCAATCGCAGTGGTTCTCCCAGTGCCACCTTAGCCGACAGAACGGAACGTAAGGCACCAAAATGTGGGAGCCGGGCAAACCCAACTATTGACCCAAGACATGATTCGGAGCCGATTCATATAATGCTATAAGTTCGGGGTGCCGTACTTATGAAAGTGTTCGGACTTATCACACCATAATGTGGGGAACATAAGCCCCTGGTGTATTGGGTCGTACCAAAATGTACGGGTGCAAGATGTCATGTAATGAACATATATATATAAAAAGTAATGCAATTACCGTCGAAAAGTGTTGCATTATTTATTAAAGGAAGTCTGCTATGAGTGCAGACTGATACAAATAGTGCGGTAAGTAAGGGATTTGGACTAATTAAACATGTCCCCCTCCAGGGGTGAGCTGCGGACTTGGTGTATATAATCGAATTTAATGCTCGTAATTGAGACCACCTGAGTGTTCGTCGTAGCCTTCTTTCTTCCCTGGCTGTTGCATCATGGGTTCGGCAGGTTCACCACCGGACAGGGCCTCTGGTTAACGGAGTCCTGTGTACACAAAGAGGGAAAATAATAATAATAAAAAAAGGGGGGCACCCTTGCGAGCCCCTGGTGTGGTCGGGCCGCACTCTGGGTCCATTGTGATCGTGCCCCTTCCCCTGCGCCCATGGTATCTCCAAAGCGTAATGATGTACGCGGAGGGTTGTTCTTGCAATCATGCGAGGGCGGGGGTTAGGGCCGCATTGCTACGCGTGCTCTGATCGTGCCAGGTGGTCTTCGTTGATATTGCTTCGGGCGCGTTTTGCTGTATCCGGCCGTTTAACAGCCGGACTCGAAAATTGCCTTAAAAGGATGCTCTGTACTTCTGCCGCGAGGGCCGCTGTATGTTCCTCCGTTCGGAGGGAGCGTTCCATTTTTCCGTTGACCGTGATGACTCCACGAGGGCCTAGCATCTTGAGCTTGAGGTATGCATAATGCGGCACCGCGTTGAACTTTGCAAACGCGGTTCGTCCGAGCAGAGCGTGATAGCCGCTGCGAAATGGGACTCTGTCGAAGATTAACTCCTCGCTCCGGAAATTATCCGGGGATCCGAAGACCACTTCTAGTGTGACTGAGCCTGTACAATTGGCTTCCACACCTGGTATGACACCTTTAAAGGTTTTCTTTGTAGGTTTAATCCTTGAAGGGTCTATGCCCATCTTGCGCACTGTATCCTGATAAAGCAGGTTCAGGGTGCTGCCGCCGTCCATCAGGACTCTCGTGAGGTGAAATCCATCGATGATTGGGTCTAAGACCAAAGCGGCGAATCCGCCATGGCGTATGCTGGTCGGGTGGTCTCTTCGATCGAAAGTGATCGGACAAGAGGACCATGGGTTGAACTTCGGGGCGACTGGCTCCATCGCATAGACGTCCCTTAGTGCACGCTTCCGCTCCCTCTTGGGTATATGGGTTGCGTAAATCATGTTCGCCGTCCGCGCTTGTGGGGGGAAACCTTTCTGTCCTCTATTGTTCGGCGGTCGGGTCTCTTCCTCGTCGTCGCTGTTTAGCCCCTTGTCATTGTTTTCAGCAATTAACTTGCCTGCCTGCTTGAACACCCAGCAATCTCTGTTGGTGTGATTAGCTGGCTTTTCAGGGGTGCCATGTATCTGGCATAAGCGGTCGAGTATTCGGTCCAAATTGGACGGACCCGGAGTGGTTCTTTTGAATGGCTTCTTCCGCTGACCGGGTTTAGAGCCTCGGAATCCGGTGTTGACTGCCGTATCCTCCTTGTCGTCGCTGTTAATGCGGTGCTTATTTTTGTTTCGACGTGACCTGCCATTGTTGTCCTTATTATTCGGACTGCCAGAATTTTTACGGAGATTGTTGCTGCGAGCTAGCCAGCTATCCTCTCCTGCGCAAAAGCGGGTCATTAATGATGTGAGGGCTGCCATGGATTTCGGCTTTTCCTGTCCCAGGTGCCGGGCTAGCCACTCGTCGCGGATGTTATGTTTGAAGGCTGCAAGGGCCTCTGCATCGGGACAGTCGACGATTTGGTTTTTCTTTGTCAAGAACCATGTCCAGAATTATCTGGCCGATTCGTCTAGCTGCTGAATGATGTGGCTTAGGTCATCGGCGTCTGGTGGCCGCACATACGTGCCCTGGAAGTTGTCGAGGAATGCGGCTTCTGTTGGAAATATGCCCTAGAGGCAATAATAAAAGTATTATTATATTTATTTGTTCATGATAATTGTCTTTTATTCATGCTATAACTGTATTATCCGGAAATCGTAATACACGTGTGAATACATAGACCACACTATGTCCCTAGTGAGCCTCTAGTTGACTAGCTCGTTGTGATCAACAGATAGTCATGGTTTCCTGGCTATGGACATTGGATGTCGTTGATAACGGGATCACATCATTAGGAGAATGATGTGATGGACAAGACCCAATCCTAAGCGTAGGAGTGCCTTGGGTGTATCAAACGTCACAACGTAACTGGGTGACTATAAAGGTGCATTACAGGTATCTCCGAAAGTATCTGTTGGGTTGACACGGATCGGGACTGGGATTTGTCACTCCGTATGACGGAGAGGTATCTCTGGGCCCACTCGGTAATGCATCATCATAATGAGCTCAAGGTGACCAAGGTGTTGGCCACGGGATCATGCATTACGGTACGAGTAACGTGACTTGCCGGTAACGAGACTGAACAAGGTATTGGGATACCGACGATCGAGTCTCGGGCAAGTAACGTACCGATTGACAAAGGGAATTGTATACAGGGTTTGATCGAATCCTCGACATCGTGGTTCATCCGATGACAACATCGAGGAGCATGTGGGAGACAACATGGGTATCCAGATCCCGCTGTTGGTTATTGACCTGAGAGCGTCTCGGTCATGTCTGCATGTCTCCCGAACCCGTAGGGTCTACACACTTAAGGTTCGGTGACGCTAGGGTTATTAGGAAGACTAGTATGTGACTACCGAATGTTGTTCGGAGTCCCGGATGAGATCTCGGACGTCACGAGGAGTTCCGGAAGGGTCCGGAGGTAAAGATTTATATATGGGAAGTTGTCAAACGGGCACCGGGAAGTTTCGGGGTCATACCGGTATTGTACCGGGGCCACCGGAAGGGTTCCGGAGGTCCACCGGGTGGGGCCACCCCTCCCGGGGGACCACATGGGCTGCGTGGGGCAGGGAGCCAGCCCCTAGTGGGCTGGGCGCGCCTCCCCACCCAGGCCCATGCGGCTAGGGCAAGGGGAGGGGAAACCCTAAAGGGGGCGCCCCCCTGGCTTGGGGGGCAAGCCACCCTCTCCCCCTCTCCCTTTGGCCGCCCCCCCCCCCCCCCTAGGGTTTTTCCTAGAGGGCCGGCCCCCCTTGCCCATTCCCCTATATATAGAGGGGTGAGGGGAGGGCGGCAATACACAAGTCAAGGCGCAGCCCCTCCCCTCCCCAACATCTCTCCTCCTCCGCGTGTGCTCGGCGAAGCCCTGTCGGAGTACTACTGCACTAACTGCACCACGTCGTCGTGCTGCCGTTGGAGCAATCTTCCTCAACCTCTCCTCCCCCCTTGCTGGATCAAGAATGAGGAGACGTCTCCCGTCCCGTACGTGTGTTGAACGCGGAGGTGCTGTCCGTTCAGTACTTGGTCATCGGTGATCCGAATCACGTCGAGTACGACTCCATCATCACCATCCCCTTGCAAGCTTCCGCACGCGATCTACAAGTGGTATGTAGATGCAAACTCACTCCCTTGACTCGTTGCTTAGATGAACTCATAGATGGATCTTGGTGAAACCGTAGGAAAAATTTTAATTTTCTGCAACGTTCCCCAACAGTGGCATCATGAGCTAGGTCTATGCGTAGTTCTCTTTGCACGAGTAGGACACAATTTTGTTGTGGGCGTGGATCTTGTCAACTTACTTGCCTCTACTAGTCTTTTCTTGCTTCAACGGTATTGTGGGATGAAGCGGCCCGGACCAACCTTACACGTACGCTTACGTGAGACCGGTTCCACCGATTGACATGCACTAGTTGCATAAGGTGGCTGGCGGGTGTCTGTCTCTCCCACTTTAGTTGGAGCGGATTCGATGAAAAGGGCCCTTATGAAGGGTAAATAGAAGTTGACAAAATCACGTTGTGGTTATTCTTAGGTAAGAAAACGTTCTTGCTAGAACCCAATTGCAGCCACGTAAAAGATGCAACAACAATTAGAGGACGTCTAACTTGTTTTTGCAGCGATTGATCATGTGATGTGATATGGCCAGAAGTTGTGATGAATGATGAATTGTGATGTATGAGATCATGTTCTTGTAATAGGATTCACGACTTGCATGTCGATGAGTATGACAACCGGCAGGAGCCATAGGAGTTGTCTTTATTTTTTGTATGACCTGCGTGTCATTGAAGAACGCCATGTAACTTACTTTACTTTATTGCTAAACGCGTTAGCCATAGAAGTAGAAGTAGTCGTTGGCGTGACAACTTCATGAAGACACGATGATGGAGATCATGATGATGGAGATCATGGTGTCAAGCCGGTGACAAGATGATCATGGAGCCCCGAAGATGGAGATCAATGGAGCTATGTGATATTGGCCATATCATGTCACAACTATATAATTGCATGTGATATTTATTATGTTTATGCATCTTGTTTACTTAGGACGACGGTAGTAAATAAGATGATCCCTTACAAAAATTTCAAGAAGTGTTCTCCCCTAACTATGCACCGTTGCTACAGTTCGTCGCTTCTAAGCACCACGTGATGATCGGGTGTGATGGATTCTTACGTTCACATACAACGGGTGTAAGACAGTTTTACACAGCAAAAACACTTAGGGTTAACTTGACGAGCCTAGCATGTGCAGACATGGCCTCGGAACATGGAGACCGAAAGGTCGAACACGAGTCGTATGGAAGATACGATCAACATGAAGATGTTCACCGACGATGACTAGTCCGTCTCACGTGATGATCGGACACGGGCTAGTCGACTCGGATCGTGTAACACTTAGATGACCAAAGGGATGTCTAATCTGAGTGGGAGTTCATAATTTGATTTCAACTTAATTATCATGAACTTAGTCTAAAACCTTTGCAAATATGTCTTGTAGATCAAATGGCCAACGCTCATGTCAACATGAACTTCAACGCGTTCCTAGAGAAAACCAAGCTGAAAGATGACGGCAGCAACTATACGGACTGGGTCCGGAACCTGAGGATTATCCTCATAGCTGCCAAGAAGCAATATGTCCTAGAAGGACCGCTAGGTGACGCTCCCGTCCCAGAGAACCAAGACATTATGAATGCTTGGCAACCTCGCGCTGATGATTACTCCCTCGTTCAGTGCGGCATGCTTTACAGCTTAGAACCGGGGCTCCAAAAGCATTTTGAGCATCACGGAGCATACGAGATGTTCGAAGAGCTGAAACTAGTTTTTCAAGCTCACGCCCGGGTCGAGAGATATGACATCTCCGACAAGTTCTACAGTTGTAAGATGGAGGAAAACAGTTCTGTCAGTGAGCACATACTCAAGATGTCTGGGTTACACAACCGTATGACCCAGCTAAATATTAACCTCCCAGATGAGGCGGTCATTGATAGAATCCTCCAGTCGCTCCCACCAAGCTACAAGAGCTTTGTGATGAACTACAACATGCAGGGGATGGAAAAGACCATTCCTGAAGTGTTCTCGATGCTGAAGTCAGCAGAGGCTGAAATCAAGAAAGAACATCAAGTGTTGATGGTCAATAAGACCACTAAGTTCAAGAAGGGCAAGGGTAAGAAGAACTTCAAGAAGGACGGCAAGGAGGTTGCCGCGCCTGGTAAGCCTGTTACCGGGAAGAAGTCAAAGAATGGACCCAAGCCTGAGACTGAGTACTTTTATTGCAAGGGGAAGGGTCACTGGAAGCGGAACTGCCCCAAATACTTAGCGGATAAGAAGGCCGGCAACACCAAAGGTATATTTGATATACATGTAATTGATGTGTACCTTACCAGTACTCGTAGTAACTCCTGGGTATTTGATACCGGTGCCGTTGCTCATATTTGTAACTCACAGCAGGAGCTGCGGAATAAACGGACACTGGCGAAGGACGAGGTGACGATGCGCGTCGGGAATGGTTCCAGAGTCGATGTGATCGCCGTTGGCACGCTACCTCTACATTTACCCACGGGATTAGTTTTGAACCATAATAATTGTTATTTAGTGCCAAGTTTGAGCATGAACATTGTATCTGGATCTCGTTTAATACGAGATGGCTACTCATTTAAGTCTAAGAATAATGGTTGTTCGATTTATATGAGAGATATGTTTTATGGTCATGCTCCAATGGTCAATGGTTTATTCTTAATGAATCTCGAGCGTAATGTTACACATGTTCATAGTGTGGATACCAAAAGATGTAAAGTTGATAACGATAGTCCCACATACTTGTGGCACTGCCACCTTGGTCACATTGGTGTCAAGCGCATGAAGAAGCTCCATGCTGATGGACTTTTAGAGTCTCTTGATTATGAATCGTTTGACACATGCGAACCATGCCTCATGGGCAAAATGACCAAGACTCCGTTCTCCGGAACAATGGAGCGAGCAACCAACTTGTTGGAAATTATACATACCGATGTATGCGGTCCAATGAGCGTTGAGGCTCGCGGAGGATATCGTTATGTTCTCACTCTCACTGATGACTTAAGTAGATATGGGTATGTTTACTTAATGAAACACAAGTCTGAAACCTTTGAAAAGTTCAAGGAATTTCAGAATGAGGTGGAGAATCAACGTGACCGAAAGATAAAGTTCCTACGATCAGATCGTGGAGGAGAATACTTAAGTCACGAATTTGGTACACACTTGAGGAAATGTGGAATCATTTCAAAACTCACGCCGCCTGGAACACCTCAGCGTAACGGTGTGTCCGAACGTCATAATCGCACTCTATTAGATATGGTGCGGTCTATGATGTCTCTTACCGATTTACCGCTATCATTTTGGGGATACGCTCTACAGACAGCTACATTCACTTTAAATAGGGCACCGTCTAAATCCGTTGAGACGACACTATATGAATTATGGTTTGGGAAGAAACCTAAGCTGTCGTTTCTAAAAGTTTGGGGATGTGATGCTTATGTCAAGAAACTTCAACCTGAAAAGCTCGAACCCAAGTCGGAAAAATGCGTCTTCATAGGATACCCTAAGGAAACTGTCGGGTATACCTTCTACTTAAGATCCGAGGGCAAGATCTTTGTTGCCAAGAACGGATGCTTTCTGGAAAAAGAGTTTCTCTCGAAAGAAGTAAGTGGGAGGAAAGTAGAACTCGATGAAGTACTACCTCTCGAACGGGATTGTGGAGCAGCTCAGGAAAATGTTCCTGTGATGCCCACACCAACTGTAGAGGAAATCAATGATGATGATCAAGGTACTTCGGATCAAGTTACTACTGAACTTCGTAGGTCCACAAGGACACGTTACGCACCAGAGTGGTACGGCAACCTCGTCCTGGAAATCATGTTGTTAGACAACGATGAACCTTCGAACTATGAAGAAGCGATGGCGGGCCCAGATTCCAACAAATGGCTTGAAGCCATGAAATCCAAGATAGAATCCATGTATGAAAACAAAGTATGGACTTTGACAGACTTGCCCGATGATCGGCGAGCGATAGAAAACAAATGGATCTTTAAGAAGAAGATGGACGCGGATGGTAATGTTACCATCTATAAAGCTCGGCTTGTCGCTAAGGGTTATCGACAAGTTCAAGGGATTGACTATGACGAGACATTCTCTCCCGTAGCGAAGCTAAAGTCCATCCGAATCATGTTAGCAATTGCCGCATACTATGATTATGAGATATGGCAGATGGACGTCAAAACGGCATTCCTTAACGGGCATCTTAAGGAAGAGCTGTATATGATGCAGCCGGAAGGTTTTGTCGATCCTGAGAACGCTAACAAAGTATGCAAGCTCCAGCGATCCATTTATGGGCTGGTGCAAGCATCTCGGAGTTGGAATATTCGCTTTGATGAGATGATCAAAGCGTTTGGGTTTACGCAGACTTATGGAGAAGCCTGCGTTTACAAGAAAGTGAGTGGGAGCTCTGTAGCATTTCTCATATTATATGTAGATGGCATACTCTTGATGGGGAATAATACAGAATTTCTGGACAGCATTAAGGCCTACTTGAACAAATGTTTTTCAATGAAGGACCTTGGAGAAGCTGCTTATATATTAGGCATCAAGATCTATAGAGATAGATCGAGACGCCTCATAGGTCTTTCACAAAGCACATACCTTGATAAGATTTTGAAAAGGTTCAAAATGGATCAGTCCAAGAAAGGGTTCTTGCCTATGTTACAACGTGTAAGATTGAGCGCAGCTTAGTCACCGACCACGGCAAAAGATAAAGAAGAGATGAGTGTCATCCCCTATGCTTCAGCCATAGGATCTATTATGTATGCCATGCTGTGTACCAGACCTGATGTAAACCTTGCCGTAAGTTTGGTAGCAAGATACCAAAGCAATCCCGGTAAGGAACACTGGACAGCGGTCAAGAATATCCTGAAGTACCTGAAAAGGACAAATGACATGTTTCTCGTTTATGGAGGAGACGAAGAGCTCGTCGTAAAGGGTTACATTGACGCTAGCTTCGACTCAGATCCGGATGACTCTAAGTCACAAACCGGATACGTGTATATGTTGAATGGTGGAGCAGTGAGCTGGTGCAGCTGCAAGCAGAGCGTCGTGGCGGGATCTACATGTGAAGCGGAGTACATGGCAGCCTCGGAGGCAGCGCATGAAGCGATTTGGGTGAAGGAGTTCATCACCGACCTAGGAGTCATACCCAATGCGTCGGGGCCGATCAAACTCTTCTGTGACAACACTGGAGCTATTGCCCTTGCCAAGGAGCCTAGGTTTCACAAGAAGACCAGGCACATCAAGCGTCGTTTCAACTCCATCCGTGAAAATGTTCAAGATGGAGACATAGAAATTTGCAAAGTACATACGGATCTGAATGTCGCAGATCCGTTGACTAAACCTCTCTCGCGAGCAAAACATGATCAACACCAGAACTCTATGGGTGTTCGATTCATCACAATGTAACTAGATTGGTGACTCTAGTGCAAGTGGGAGACTGTTGGAAATATGCCCTAGAGGCAATGATAAAAGTATTATTATATTTCTTTGTTCATGATAATTGTCTTTTATTCATGCTATAACTGTATTATCCGGAAATCGTAATACACGTGTGAATACATAGACCACACTATGTCCCTAGTGAGCCTCTAGTTGACTAGCTCGTTGTGATCAACAGATAGTCATGGTTTCCTGGCTATGGACATTGGATGTCGTTGATAACAGGATCACATCATTAGGAGAATGATGTGATGGACAAGACCCAATCCTAAGCGTAGGAGTGCCTTGGGTGTATCAAACGTCACAACGTAACTGGGTGACTATAAAGGTGCATTACAGGTATCTCCGAAAGTATCTGTTGGGTTGACACGGATCGAGACTGGGATTTGTCACTCCGTATGACGGAGAGGTATCTCTGGGCCCACTCAGTAATGCATCATCATAATGAGCTCAAGGTGACCAAGGTGTTGGCCACAGGATCATGCATTACAGTACGAGTAAAGTGACTTGCCGGTAACGAGACTGAACAAGGTATTGGGATACCGACGATCGAGTCTCGGGCAAGTAACGTACCGATTGACAAAGGGAATTGTATACAGGGTTTGATCGAATCCTCGACATCATGGTTCATCCGATGACAACATCGAGGAGCATGTGGGAGCCAACATGGGTATCCAGATCCCGCTGTTGGTTATTGACCTGAGAGCGTCTCGGTCATGTCTGCATGTCTCCCGAACCCGTAGGGTCTACACACTTAAGGTTCGGTGACGCTAGGGTTATTAGGAAGACTAGTATGTGACTACCGAATGTTGTTCGGAGTCCCGGATGAGATCCTGGACGTCACGAGGAGTTCCGGAAGGGTCCGGAGGTAAAGATTTATATATGGGAAGTTGTCAAACGGGCACCGGGAAGTTTCGGGGTCATACCAGTATTGTACCGGGGCCACCGGAAGGGTTCCGGAGGTCCACCGGGTGGGGCCACCCCTCCCGGGGGACCACATGGGCTGCGTGGGGAAGGGAGCCAGCCCCTAGTGGGCTGGGCGCGCCTCCCCACCTAGGCCCATGCGGCTAGGGCAAGGGGAGGGGAAACCCTAAAGGGGGCGCCCCCCCTTGCTTGGGGGGCATGCCACCCTCTCCCCCTCTCCCTTTGGCCGCCGCCCCCCCCCCCTAGGGTTTTTCCTAGAGGGCCGGCCCCCCTTGCCCCCTTCCCCTATATATACAGGGGTGAGGGGAGGGCTGCAATACACAAGTCAAGGCGCAGCCCCTCCCCTCCCCAACATCTCTCCTCCTCCGCGTGTGCTCGGCGAAGCCCTGTCGGAGTACTACTGCACTAACTGCACCACGCCGTCGTGCTGCCGTTGGAGCAATCTTCCTCAACCTCTCCTCCCCCCTTGCTGGATCAAGAAGGAGGAGACGTCTCCCGTCCCGTACGTGTGTTGAACGCGGAGGTGCTGTCCGTTCAGTACTTGGTCATCGGTGATCCGAATCACATCGAGTACGACTCCATCATCACAATCCCCTTGCAATCTTCCGCACGCGATCTACAAGTGGTATGTAGATGCAAACTCACTCCCTTGACTCGTTGCTTAGATGAACTCATAGATGGATCTTGGTGAAACCGTAGGAAAAATTTTAATTTTCTGCAACGTTCCCCAACAGCTTCCAGGTCTTCCCGACACCCAATTGACTCTGCGGGCAAGCTGTTGAGCCAATGCAGAGCTGGTCCTTTAAGCTTGAGTGGGAGATACTTGATGGCATGGAGATCGTCGCCGCGGGCCATATGGATGTGGAGAAGATAATCTTTGATCCAAACCGCGGGGTCTGTTGTGCCATCGTAGGATTCGATGTTTACGGTTTTAAACCCTTCAGGGATTTGATGATCCATTACTTCGTTAGTGAAGCATAGCGGGTGTGCGACGCCTCTGTATTGAGCAATATCACGACACAGCTCGAGAGAGCGTTGTCTGCTGTGTTCGGCCCGACCGGGGTTATTGTATCCGGCGCGACGGTATTCGTCGCGGGTCGTAGGGCGCCCTCGTGATCCGTAGATGGATCTGGATTGCCTTGCTTTGTCCTCCAATACATCTCGCAAGTCCGGTGCGTTCCCTCTTGGCTTTGTACTTTTGGAGCGTTGCCGGGGTACGGTCTTGGTTGAGGGTCTGGATGCCTCTCTGTCACGACCGCGGGGTTGTCGGTCAGCCGTATCATGCGCTGGTGATGAAGGTATGTATGCTTCCTCCTCTAGTCGGGGGAGCAACTTGCGTCTTGGGTAGCTTTTGGAGGGGCGTTCGAGTTTATACTCTTCGGCCGCGAGGACCTCGGTCCATCGATCAGCCAGCAGGTCCTGATCAGCTTGAAGCTGCTGCTGCTTTTTCTTTAGGCTATTTGCCGTGGCGATAAGCCTGCGTTTAAAACGCTCTTGTTCGACGGGATCCTCAGGCACGATGAATTCGTCATCGTTGAGGCTTGCCTCGTCTTCAGAGGGAGGCATATAGTTATAATCCTCGACCTCTTCGTCTGCCGCCCTCTCGTGAGAGCTTGCTTCTGCATCCTCCTGCGCTGAGTCTTGCTGGAGGGGATTGCCTTCGGCACTCTCTGGGGTATTATTATCTCCTATGCCAGAATCTCCATTCTTGCTGTGGCGGAATTTAGAGCGGCGCCGGCGCTTGGGCTGCTTCTTTAAAGAATCTGCCTCCACTGCTTCTTCACCGTCCCCGTCTTTTGGGGTGTCCACCATGTATATGTTGTATGACGAGGTTGTCTTCCAGTGCCCTGTAGGCGCTGGTTCCTGTTCGTCTCCGGCGTCGTCGTCCATAGCGTCGATGTCTTCGGAGTCATAGTCTAGCATGTCGGTTAGATCGTCGACAATGGCTACAAAGTGGGTGGTGGGTGGGCTCTGAATTTCTTCGTCGTCCGTATCCCAACCATCCTGGCCATAGTCCGGCCAGGACTCTCCTGATAGCGAGAGATGCTTTAGCGAATTTAGGATGTCGCCAAAGGGCGAGTGTTGGAAGATGTCCGTGGCGGTGAATTCCATAACCGGCGCCCAATCAGATTCGATTGGTTGGGGTGGGGGAGGTCCGGAGTCCGGCAAGGAGTCCGGCACCTCGGAATCACGAGTTTTGCGAGGGACAAGGTTAGAGTTCGGCTCCACCGCCATGGAAGTTGAAGCCCCCGAGGTGGCGTCCATCTACCGATCCTCGATCTGGGCAATCGGCTCCGGACTAAGGGCCGAAGCGGATTCGAGTGCGGCCACCAAGGCACTGTTCGGCGGCAGAGCTAGTTCATGCACGTCGTAATAGTGCGGCGCACTTGGCTGTGGCTCGAGCCCGTCGAAGATCAAGTCTCCGTGAACGTCGGCCGTGAAGTTTAGACTTCCGAATCTGACCTGACGGCCAGGGGCGTAGCTTTTGATCTGCTCCAAATGGCCAAGCGAATTAGCCCGCAGTGCGAAGCCGCCGAATACGAAGATCTGTCCGGGGAGAAAAGTCTCACCCTGGACAGCGTTGTTGGTTGAAGATGCCATCGAGCCTATCGGTGATGACACAGAGGAACTCTCAATGAAAGCACCAATGTCGGTGTCAAAACCGGCGGATCTCGGGTAGGGGGTCCCGAATTGTGCGTCTAGGCGGATGGTAACAGGAGACAAGGGACACGATGTTTTACCCAGGTTTGGGCCCTCTCGATGGAGGTAAAACCCTACGTCCTGCTTGATTAATATTGATGATATGGGTAGTACAAGAGTGGATCTACCACGATATCAAGGAGGCTAAACCCTAGAAGCTAGCCTATGGTATGATTGTTGTAATGTATGTTGTCCTACGGACTAAAGCCCTCCGGTTTATATAGACACCGGAGGAGGCTAGGGTTACACAGAGTCGGTTACAATGGTAGGAGATCTACATATCCGTATCGCCAAGCTTGCCTTCCACGCCAAGGAAAGTCCCATCCGGACACGGGACGGAGTCTTCAATCTTGTATCTTCGTAGTCTTGGAGTCCGGCGGACGATGATAGTCTGGCTGTCCGGACACCCCCTAGTCCAGGACTCCCTCAACAGGCTCTGGGCCTTTTTAGGGGTAAAACCTCCGGAGGTGCTGGATGTTCCACGCGTTCTGTATAGGTACTCCCTCCCGAGTCTCCAAGTGCATGGAGCCGGGCCTGGAAACCTGAACAACCTTGAACAGGCCCTCCCACATGGGAGAGAGCTTATGCAGTCCTTCCCTGGAGAGGACCCGCCGGAGCACGAGGTCCCCTACCTCAAGAGTTCTGGGGCGAATGTTGCGGCAGTGGTATCGCCGGAGTGCCTGTTGGTACCTTGCCGCTCGCAACGCAGCTTCTCGACGACGCTCCTCCCCTAGCACGAGGTCCGTCCCCCGCATGGCGTCCTGCAGCGTCT
The DNA here is from genome assembly GCA_963921465.1 of Triticum timopheevii. Taxonomy (NCBI): domain Eukaryota; kingdom Viridiplantae; phylum Streptophyta; class Magnoliopsida; order Poales; family Poaceae; genus Triticum; species Triticum timopheevii. The sequence goes on from OY997264.1 coordinate 358,026,383, forward strand.
CATCGAACACCAGGACCCGCGCGGATCGACGCTTGACCTCGTGAGGGAGGACCGCTTCGGCTCCGTAGACCATGAAGAAGGGGGCCTCTCCAGTCGGCTTGGTCGCGGTTGTGCGGATGGACCACAGCACGAACTGAAGCTCGTCATACCAGCCTCTGCCGCAGGCCTCCAGTTTCTTCTTGAATGTCCTGGTCTTGAGGCCCCTCAGGACCTCTGCGTTGGCCTGCTCGGCCTGGCCGTTGCTTCAGGGGTGCACCACCAAAGTGTAGCATATCTGCGTCCCAAGGTTAGCACAATATGTTTTGAAGAGGTTACTGGTGAACTGCGAACTGTTGTCAGTGATGATGCGGTTCAGCACTCCGAACCGGCTCGCGATGCCCTTGATGAACTTGACCGTAGAACCAGCTGGGATGGTGCGGACGGCCTCGACTTCGGCCCACTTGGTGAACTTGTCCACGGCGACGTAGAGGTAGAGATAGCCCCCTGGCGCCCGAGGAAAAGGGCCCAGGATATCCAGCCCCCAGACCGTGAATGGCCACGTGAGGGGTATGGTTTGCAGACCTCCTGCCGGCTGATGGATCTGCTTGGCATGGAATTGGCAGGCCTCGCAAGCCTTCATGAGCTCAACAGCGTCATTGAGCGCAGTGGGCCAATAGAAACCGTTGCGGAACGCCTTGCCGATGAGGGTCCGTGATGACGAATGATGCCCACAGCCTCCACCGTGTATGTCTGCCAGCAGTTCCTTTCCTTGTTCCCTGGTGATGCAGCGGAGGGACACATCGTTCGGTCGTTTCTGGTAGAGCTCTCCATCCATGATGCAGTATGCTATGGCTTGCCGCGCCACACGCTCTGCCTCCTCCTCCTTCTCCGGCAAGGTCCCTTGCGTTAAGTAACTCCTGAGCTCTGTGATCCAGCACCCCTCCTGAGGTTCCATCGTCAGTAGCAGGCATACTCCTGAGGCCGGGCCACAGGCTGGGGCTCCCGAGGCAGGTGGCTGAGGAAACTCCACCCGGGGCTGTGCTGTGCTCGACATTGGTGGTAGGGCTGAAGGCTTGAAGAGCCGTTCCTCAAAGACGCCCGGCTCCTGGGGCAACCTCCTGGAGGCTCGTTTGGCGATATCGTCGGCCTCTTGATTAGTGTCGCGGGGCACATGCTGCAGCTCCAACCCCTAGAACTGTTTCGCCATCCTGCGGACCTCCGCAAGGTAGGCCTCCATGTGCTCATCTCTTGGCTCGTACACCTTGTTGGAGAAATTGACGAGGAGCTGCGAATCGCCCTTGATAGTAAGATGCTTCACTCCCAGGGCAGCGGCGGCCTTCAGGCCCTCTATCAATCCCTTGTACTCTGCTATATTGTTGGAGACCTTCTCGCCCTGCTAGAAACAGAGCTGCACGGCGTAGTAGAGCTTGTCCTGAGCGGGAGATATGAGCACCGCCCTAGCTCCAACGCCCTGCCTGGAGAACGCTCCGTCGAAGTACATGACCCAGCCCTCTGGCGCTTCGCTCCCTGGGGAGAGGGATCGATCCTCTCCGGCCCTGAGGCCCGGTGCCTCTGTCCATTCGGCCACGAAATCTGCCAGCGCGGCCCCCTTGATGTCTCTGGTCGTGCTGAATTCGAGCTGGAATGCTTGCAGTTCAATGTTCCACTCGGCGACCCTTCTGGCTGAGTTGGGGCTCCTGAGCACCCTCTCCAAGGGGTATGCCGAGACAACCTTGATTGGATGACCCTGGAAGTAGTGCCGCAGCTTGCACGAAGCCACCAGTAGCGCGAGGAGGAGCTTCTGCGGCATGGGGTACCATGCCCTTGCATCCCGTAACACTGTGCTGACGAAGTACACCGGGTGCTCAATGAGGCTAGGGGCGTCAATGCTGGTGGCGTCCTCCGGAAGCCGTGGTGCCTCCTGAGGTGGCGGAGCCTCCAGAAGCTGGGTGCCTGGAAGGAGGGCCTCTTCCGCCCCTGGTGTGCTCTGCTGCGACGGCAGATCTTCTTCAGTCGTGGTGGTGGCTTCTGCGAGTTCCTTTTGATTCAGCCTTGCCTTGGCTCGGGTGGCTGCCGTGGTCTTGGCCCGACGCTCCTCTCTAACTGCCACCAGGGCTGCGCTAGCGGAGTAGGGAGTGGCGGCGAGGTAGAGTACCAAGGGCTCCTGAGGGCGCGGGGCCATCATCACTGGAGGGCTGGTTAGGTACCTCTTGAGATCTTGGAATGCCTTGTCGGCCTCTTCAGTCCATTCGAAGGGCCCCTTTTTCTTCATCAGCTGGAAGAAAGGCGGCGCCCGCTCCCCCAATCGGGAGATGAAACGCCCCAGCGCCGTCACGCACCCCGTGAGCTTCTGCATTTCCCTGAGGGTCTTTGGTGGGCTCATGTCCTCAACTGCCTTGACCTTTTCTGGGTTGGCCTCGATGCCTCGGTGGGATACGAGGAAACCCAGGAGCTTGCCCGAGGGAACTCCAAACACACACTTCTCCGGGCTGAGTCGCAGGCTCACTGCATTGAGGCTCGCGAAGGTTTCCTCTAGGTCTTGTATCAGGGTCTTGGCCTTGCGAGACTTCACTATGATGTCGTCGACGTAAGCCTCCACATTCTTCCCGAGCTGCGGGCCCAAGGTGATGTGCATGAGCCGCTGGAAGGTTGCCCCCGCGTTGCGCAGTCCGAATGGCATGCATGTATAGCAGTTAACCCCACACGGGGTTAGGAAGGCCGTCTTCTCCACATCTTCCACCGCCATTTTGATCTGGTGATACCCGGAGAAGGCATCCAAGAAGCATAGCAGGTCACACTCAGCGGTGGAATCGACGATCTGTTCGATGCGAGGGAGCAGGAACGGATCTTGCGGGCATGCTTTGTTGAGGTTGGTGAAATCGACACACATGCGTTCCTTTCCTCCCTTCTTTGGCACAACCACGGGGTTGGCCAGCCAATCCGGGTATCAGACCTCGCGAATAACCCCTGCGGCTTCTAGCTTGCGGGTCTCTTGGACGATGAAGGCCTGCTTTTCAGTGGACTGCCTCCTCGCCTTCTGCTTCACAGGACGCACGTTGGGACACACGTTGAGGTGGTGCTCGATTACGCCCCATGGGATCCCTGCCAGCTGATCGGGCTCCCAGGCGAACACCTTCTTGTTTGCACGCAGGAACTTGACCAAGGCTTCCTCCTATTCGGGCTCGAGGTTGGCGCCTATGGTGAAGGTGGCGTTAGTGGATCCGTCCTCGTCGACAGGTATCTGCTTGGTCTCCGCTTTGTCTTGAGTGAACAACTGCTTCTTCTTGGTGGGCGCAGCCCCCTTGGGCTTGGGGGTTTCCGCATTGGCGGGCCGCGCCGCCGCCGCCGTCTTGAGGGCGAGCTTGAGCACTCGCAGCGCACCTTCGGTGTCCCCGGGCACGGTGAGGACGCCGTTGCTCCCGGGCATCTTCATGAGGTTGTACCCCGGGTGAGTCGTGGCCAGGAATTTGGCCAATGCTGGATAGCCAAGGATGGCATTGTAGGGGAGGCCGATGGGGGCGATGTCGAAGTCGACCAGCTCCGTGCGGAAGTTGTCGTAGGTGCCGAAGGTCACCGAAAGCCGGATTTGTCCCAAGGAGCTGGACGACCTACCTCCTACGCCCAAGAAAGGCCGGCTGGGCCGCAGCCGCCCCCGGGGTATGCAGAGGAGATTGAAGGCCTCAACCGAGAGTACGTTGAGGCCCGCGCCATCGTCGATGAGGGTCCTGGTGACGGCCACCTGGTAGATGGTGGGTGTGCAGAGCATGGGGAGCGCACCTGAGCCGGCCAAGTTGGTGGGGTGGTCCCCAGAGTTGAAGGTCAGCCCGGCCGACGGCTCCGTGCGGCCCAAGGGAGCCCCCTGCCATGTGGAGGCGGCGCCGACCCGGCGGACGAATGGCTTGACGTGGCGGCTGGAGGGCGGCGCCTGCGAGCCGCCCAGGAGGGCCGCGACGACCGAAGGAGCCGGCGCGACGGGGTGGGTGATGAAGAAGCTGCGCGGCTCCTCCCCAGAGGTCGCTGGGGAGCGCAGGGGCGATGCTTGCTGCCCGTTCCCCGCCGGGCCGGTGGCGGTGTTGACGGCAAGCGACGGGGAACGACGAGGGCGCTCGCCAGCGGGAGCCATCTGGGCGACATGGGAAGTGAGGGCGGCTCGGCGCTCGGCGCGGGCCCGACGAGCGTCAGACATGAACGCGATGGTCGGAGAAGAGAGACGACGGAAGGCAAATTCCGGCACACCCCTACCTGGCGCGCCAAATGTCGGATTTCGGGTTCCGGCAGACCCTTGAGGTTCGAACACTGGGGTGCGCATGGAGATTCAACCCTCTACTGGCTCGCTCCTCACCGAATCTCTAGGACCTAAACTACCAACTGAACAGCACAAGAGACACAAGATTTATACTGGTTCAGGCCACCATTGCGGTGTAATACCCTACTCCAGTGTGTGGTGTGGTGGATTGCCTCTTGGGCTGATGAGGAACAATACAAAGGGAGAACAGCCTCGCGAGGGTCTGTTCTTGGCTGGCGCGATGAACTGCTAGGGGGAGTTCAGTTGCCTCTCTCTTTCTCTCTCTGTGTCTTCCTATCCTTGTTCTCTCGATCCGATCTAGCTCGTCCATCCCCTACCTTGTGGGTGGCTAGTCCTATTTATAGGCAAAGGCCCTGGGCCTCTTCCCAAATATTGAGCGGGAAGGGCGCCAACAATTGGCCATTTTGAAGGGGGACAGCGGGTACACTTATCCTGACTAAAGTTGGTCCTCGCCTGCCAAAGGCTCTGGTGATGATGCCGGCTTGGGCTCCACAATGACTTCCTTCTGGCCGTTGGGCTGGTCTTGGTCTTGTTGCACCGAAATGGACGCCTTTGCTTGATGCTCTCGCCTGCGCTTGCTCCCTTTGCACCAAAGAGGAAAGGAGGACACTGCGCGGGCTGGTGCCCAACTGGCGCCCTTGGTCGTCATGGCTTGCGTCATGGGCACCTCGCGAGGTACCCTACCTTGAACTCTCCGCCTCCTCATGAGCCAGCCTGACGAGGCCGTGCCTGAGGAAGCTCCTTGTCGTCCGCCTCGCGAGGCTTGGCCCCTCACGAGGGTCTTGAGCACGTGTTGATGAAGATGGGCTGTGTTGGGCCTCCTTTGAGCCACGCCGCAGGCCGCAGGCAGGCAAGTCTGGGGACCCCCGTTCCCAGAACGCCGACACCGTCCCCAAGATGGAGCTTCAAGTCGAACTGCATGGCGCGCGGAGCACTACGGCGAGGCCTTTGGGGTGGAGACCCCGGAGGCCTATGTGCCCCACATGGTGGATCGAGGGTACGCACAGAAGAAGACCACGGCTCGTTCCTCGGGCCAGGCTGGGAGGAAGAGGCACCAGAAGTCGAGCTCTTTCAGGAGCATCATGGAAGCCTCGACGACCGTGTCGGCGGCAGCAACTACCGGGTACCGCTAATTCCTCAGGAGCAAGCTTATGCTAACCATGCGTTGCAGGAGGTTCAGGTCGCGGCAGCGCATGGCTGCCCCAGTGCGGCAACCTCCCTTCCCTCAAGAGGAAGGCACTGGGGGTAGCAGGAGACGGGCCGGGAGCCAGGCTCCTCCCCATGACATGCGGAGCAAGGTGTTCTTCGGAGGTAGGCCCTCTGCCGGGGAGGTGCCCCAGGGCCTGCCCCCGGCAGAGGACCCATGGCCGTCGGGGGAACCACTGGCGTCCCCTTTTCCCCATTGGTGTCGTCCTGGTTTCCGGTCGCCGTCGATGGTGGTCAAGGGTGGCGCAAGGCGGGGCCCTCATCTGGCGATATGAAGCAAGGCCGGTACCTGTGAAGAAGGCCGAGTGCCTGTGAAGCTCGCCGCCCGTGACACTCTCACGTAATAATGAGTTGGGGTTGTACATGCCCCGGAGTCTCTGGAGCCATCCTCGGGCCTCGGGGGCTCCCTTCCATGCCCAGTGGCAACACTTAGCTCCGCGCTAGTGAGAAGACGTCGAAGACTAGACTAGGTGCCAGACGCGGCCTTTTGCTCTTGCTTCTTTTCGTGTGAACAAGCTTTCTCATTTCGGATCTAAGTTGAAGTCAAATTTGTGTTTGTGTGTGCGGGGAGGGGTGTTGTGTCTTATTCGTGTGCTTTCTCGTGCTCTGATTTTTGTTCAAGTTGGAATTCACACGAGCTGCCTCCCTCTCGCAGGCCCCTCGCGAGTAGGGCAGGGCCCAGCATCCGCGCCCGCCGTCCCGGGGCCGACGTTCGCTCCAGCCAAGCTCTCGCCGCATGGTTAAATGGGACCCTCATGAGGCCCTCGGATGGACACTACGAGCCCACTCTAGGCTCGCCAAGACGAAGGTAAAACCGCGGCAACCTACTCATCACGAAAATCATGGCATCATGCAGGCGCCCATCCGGCGACGATCTCAACAACACATAGGCAACAATCTTTTTACATGAGGGGCTTCCCCTCCCAAAATGCTCTCACAACCTTTATGGCCACGCCCAAGTCTCTTCCTGCGCAGGACAAACAGCAGGGGGGAAGCGCGGGGTCAATCGGACATGTCGCTCACCGCATCCCCCAAGGCGTCCCCGGAGGCATCGTTGGCACCGCCGTCGTTGTCACTAGCCTCTTCATTGTTGTTGTTGGCACCGTCTTCACCACCGTTCACCATGTCACCTTCATCAGCAGCAACAATCACCCCGTCGTCATCAGAGGTGAAGGCCCGGACGATCGCATCTACATTGTCCTCCACCCACCGCGCTAGGCCACCTCGGACGGCCTCAGGCACCGGAGCGATGGCGGCATCGAAGTCGAAGAGGGGGTCGATGTTCTAGAGATGGCTGAAGACGCGGGAGAATGCCCGCGCGAGCAGGCCGCGGCTCCGTTCCTCCACCAGCTGGCAAGACCTCTCAGAGCGGTTCTCCAGATGCGTCACCACATCAGTGAAGAACTGGAGATTGCCGGCGTAGTTGGTCACATGCGGCTCCTCAGCAACTGCCTCGCAGATGTTGCCCATGGCCGCGTTAGCCCTTTCCCTGAGCGTCCGGAGCATGGGGCCGTGCATGTGTTCCAACGTCTGCCGCTGGCGGATATCATCCGCATTCCGCTGCGCGATGGCCTCGGCATCATCAACCCGCCATTGAAGAAGCAGTTCGACGCGGGAGGAGGCCAGCTCAGCCTGTGCCGAGCTTAGTGCGGCAGCGGTGGCCTAAGCTCGATGAGTGGCTTCAGTCAGCCTGGTCCTGAGGGCAGCTGTCTTGCCCGCGGCTTCAGCCTCGATCAACTCCAGCCGCTCTTCATACCCGCGCTCACGGCTGGCGCGAGCCTCCGCCACGCGACGGTCAGTCTCCTCCTGGATTCCGGCCTCCCGCGCATCCATATCGTCCTCCGCTTGGGTGACCTGGCGCTCCCTCGTCTCCAACCGCTCGAGATCGAGGTTGCGCTCGGCAGCCTCCAATGTCAGCGCTTCCTCGCGCCTCCAGAGATCCTCCTCTACGACGGGCCCCCCTTTCAGCAACGCAAGGGCGGCTCGGCACAACTCTGCCTGCTGCTCCAGGGAGTTGCACCAGTCTTGCAGATCCCACGCGCGCTCTTCCGCAGCTTCACGTTGCCGATCTGCTTCCTGAGCCTCCTCGATAGCTCGGGCGCAGGCCTCCCGAGAGGCCGCCAGGGATGCCTCGGCCTTGGCGTTTTCGTGATCACGCTGGTGGCGCATGAGACCAATAGCCGCCTTCAGCTTGCGCTGCTCCTCGACCAGCCTCAAGCCTTCAGCTTCGAGACGCGCATCTTCGCCCGCCAGCTCTGCGCCAAGCTGGCTCACTGCATCGGCCACCCTGTGGAGGAACTCTTGGCGGACGGCGCTGCGCTCCCGCGCACGCCCAAGCACGTCGTCAACATCATCCTCCGCCATCAACGCTGGCGGAGGGCCCTGGAGTGGTTCGCCCCCTCTCGACAGGGGGCTGGGGGCTGGCGCCCCTGCAATCGCCGGGTAGGCCCCGCAAGGGACCCAGCCAGGCGTCAATCCACCTCCCGCTGAGGACCCGAAGATCGACTTCAGCCACTCACCGCCTATGATCAGTGGAGGAGCTCGGGGCAAGATGGTTGTGCCCAAGGAGAGGTCATGAGGGAAGAGCTGCGCGCCGATAGGTTCAAGGTGCGCCACAGGCCGGCCTGCCTCTCCAGCTGAGCTTGCACCAAGGGCGGCACGCAGACTCGGGACAATCAAGGTCGGAGATGGAGGGGAAGCCTGAGGGAGCGGCTCCATGGCTGGCTCTGCGGGCTCGTCAGGAGGGATCCTGAAAGGCCACAGTCAGCAAAGGGAGCGGCAAGCAAGGAATTACAAGGAGGGACTTACTCATCCATGGCGAAGTACTTCCTGCGCTTCAATGGGCGGAATGGGCGATCTTCACCACCAGAAGCCTCCTTCCTCTTGTGGAGGGCCTCGAAATCTATGCGGAACCGGCCCAAGCTCGCGATGTGAGGGCCGGCGCACGGCATAGGAGCCGAGGCATCAAGACAGCCTACATGAGGGGTAGTAGCCTGAGACGAGCGGTCAGGTGCCACCCCTTGGTGGCATGCCGAGGCCTCGGGGGCTTCGGCCTCAGGAGCCGCAAATCGCGCCCTCTCATCAGCCACCACCTCGAGAGGGGCTCCGTAAGCTCCGGAGGATGACGCCTCGGGAGCCCCGCGCGACATCAGCACCGCGACATCAGGGCCCCCAGCTCCTGCCGATACTTGCCTCCCGGCATCGACTCCTGAGGCAAGGTTGGCACGGGCGACTAGGGGAAGGACTACGGCAACCGGGTTCTCGCGGGGCCCCACGAGGCCCGTCGGGCGCAGCCCCCATTCGTCGAAGCGGGGCATTTGCCTCACGAACTCGACCCTGTTTGTGCAAAGATACAACAGGGCGCCTCCATGACCAAGGCTCCCAGGAGAGGGGTCGCCAGTCAGGACCTACATCACCTTCTTCAGCGTCTCAAGTGCGAGATCCCCTTCCTGGAGCCTCATACGGTCCTGACGACCGGAGTAAGCCCACATTGGGCAGGAATGGCGCCGGAGAGGAGCGATGCGGCGCCGGAGGAACTCCTTCACCACCTTGGGCGCCGTCACTCCGAGCTTCCTCAGCATCTCGAAGCGATGCCAGGTGAAAGCAAGCTGGGGGCTCGTAAGTTCCTCATGACCCCAACCAGGATTGGGAATAGCAGGCAGCGTCGAGTGTGTGAGCAGGGGGCTGGGCACCCCAACGTCCACATACAGCCACCGCTCCCGGAACCTGCTTGCAGAAGGTAGGAGGCTAAAGTCGACCCAAGAGGCGGCCGTCTCCGGCACGGCCTAGAAGCTCACGCATCCCGAACACCGGGAAGGGTCAGACAAGTGCAGAGAGAAGAAGTGGCGCAGAAGGGCAACGGAAGGAGGAATCCCCACCATGGCCTCGCAGACGAAGGCGAAGACAGCAAGCACAGTAATGGGTTGGGGGCCAAGATGCATCATGTGGATCTGGTAATGAGAGAGCACTGCATTGAAGAAAGCGGAAAAGGGGGGAACCAGGCCCGCCCACAGGGCGTCGGCAAAGAATCGAACCTCCATGACGATCCCGTCGAAGGAGGCATGGGACACAGGCCAGACCGTCGTCTTCCTGCACTCATTGAAGCTGGAGACAAGCGCGGAGCAGACCTTCTCCAGGGCTTCCAGGTTGAGTATGTGTGACTTGTTGACGGCGGGAGCAGCCGCCGGAGGCGCGCTGGACGAAGCCGCAGGTTTCTTCCCCTTGTCATTTTTTGTTGGCGCCATGGCAATGGAAAGGGGAAGAACTCAAGATGGGTTGGAGGCGGAAGCAGAGGCTCAAGGACGAAAAGGGAACAAGAAGCGCGCAGGCAGCAATGGGAGGATAGCTGTGTACAAGCCTCGTGGCCGCCTACCAGGCGCATAATGAGGGAGCGTGGGGAAGCGGAGGCGCCCACGTCCAATCAACTGCCACGCGGCGCCCAAGGCCGCAGGCTGATGGGGCCCGCGGCGCTCCACACTTGCCCCTTCGCTTCTCCGCTAAGCCAAGTCCAAGCGCGCCTTGGGCCCGGGGGCTACTGTCGGCGTTCTGGGAACGGGGGTGAGGGAGTCCTGGACTAGGGGGTGTCCGGATAGCCGGACTATCATCATCGGCCGGACTCCAAGACTATGAAGATACAAGATTGAAGACTTCGTCCCATGTCCGGATGGGACTTTCCTTGGCGTGGAAGGCAAGCTTGGCAATACGGATATGTAGATCTCCTACCATTGTAACCGACTCTGTGTAACCCTAGCCCTCTCCGATGTCTATATAAACCGGAGGGTTTTAGTCCGTAGGACAACAATCACAACAACAATCATACCATAGGCTAGCTTCTAGGGTTTAGCCTCCTTGATCTCGTGGTAGATCCACTCTTGTACTACCCATATCATCAATATCAATCAAGCAGGAGTAGGGTTTTACCTCCATCGAGAGGGCCCGAACCTGGGTAAAAACATCGTGTCCCTTGTCTCCTGTTACCATCCGCCTAGGCGCACAATTCGGGACCCCCTACCCGAGATCCGCCGGTTTTGACACCGACACTGGTGCTTTCATTGAGAGTTCCTCTGTGTCATCACTGATAGGCTTGATGGCTCCTTCGATCATCAAAAACGACGCAGTCCAGGGTGAGATTTTTTCTCCCCAGACAGATCTTCATATTCGGCGGCTTTGCACTGCGGGCCAATTAGCTTGGCCATCTGGAGCAGATTGAAAGCTACGCCCCTGGCCATCAGGTCAGATTCGGAAGCCTGAACTTCACGGCTGACGTCCGTGGAGACTTGATATTCGACGAATTCGAGCCACAGCTGAGCGCGCCACACTGTCACGATGGGCATGATTTAGCTCTGCTGCCGGACAGTGCCCTGGAGGCCGCACACGAGTCCGCTCCGACCCTTAATTCGGAGCCGACCGCGCAGATCGAGGATGGGTGGCTAGACACCGCCTCGGGGGCTGCAACCTCTACGGCGAAGGAGCCGAATACTGACTTTGCCCCTTGTGAGGCTCGTGACTCCAAGGCGCCGGACTCCTCTCCGGACTCCGAACCTCCCGCGCCCCCTCCAATCGAATCCGATTGGGCGCCGATCATGGAGTTCACTGCCGCGAACATCTTTCAACACTCACCTTTTGGCGACATCCTGAATTCGCTAAAGTACCTCTCGCTATCAGGAGAGCCCTGGCCGAATTGCGGTCAGGATGGTTGGGATGCAAACAACGAAGAAATTCAAAACCCACCCACCACTCACTTTATAGCCACTGTCGACGATCTAACCGACATGCTAGACTACAACTCCGAAGACATCGACGGTATGGATGACGATGCCGGAGACGACCAAGAACCAGCGCCTACGGGGCACTGTAAGACCACCTCGTCATACGACATATATATGGTGGACATCCCAAAGGATGGGAATGGCGAGGAAGCAGCGGAGGAAGGCTCCTCCAAGAAACAGCCCAAGCGCCGGCGTCAGCGGCGCCGCTCTAAATCCCGCCATAGCAAGAATGGAGATTCCGGCACCGGAGATAATAACACCCTAGAGAGTGTCGAAGACAACCCCCTCCAGCAAGATTCAGCACAGGAGGACGGACAAGCCAGCCCTCATGAGAAAGCGGCAGACGAAGAGGCAGAGGATGATAATTACATGCCTCCCTCCGGAGACGAGGCAAGCCTCAAAGACGACGAATTCGTCGTGCCCGAGGATCCCGTCGAACAAGAGCATTTCAAACGCAGGCTAATGGCCACGGCGAACAGCCTAAAGAATAAACAGCAATAGCTTAGAGCTGATCAAGACCTGCTAGCCGACAGATGGACTGAAGTCCTTGCGGCCGAAGAGTATGAACTCGAACGCCCCTCCAAAAGCTACCCCAAACGCAAGTTGCTCCCCCGATTAGAGGAGGAGACATATAAACCTGCATCACCAGCGCACAATATGGCCGATCGACCACCTCGTGGCCGTGACAGAGAGGCCTCTAGGCCCTCCACCAAAACCGTACCCCGGCCCCGCTCGAAAAGTACGAAGCCACGGGGGAATGCGCCGGACTTGCGAGACATATTGGAGGATAAGGCAAGACAATCAAGATCGATCTACGGATTGCGTGGGCACCCCACGATGCGCGAGATGACCGTCGCGCCGGATACAGCAACTCCGGCCGGGCCGAACACAGTAGACAAAGCTCACTTGAGCTACGTCGTGATATAGCCCAATATATAGGCGCCGCACACCCACTATGCTTCACAGATGAAGTAATGGATCATCAAATCCCCGAATAGTTTAAACCCGTGAATATTGAATCCTATGATGGCACAACAGTCCCCGCGGTTTGGATCGAAGCCTATCTCCTTCATATCCACATGGCCCGCGGCGACGATCTTCATGCCATCAAATATCTCCCACTCAAGCTTAAAGGACCAGCTCGGCATTGGCTCAACAGCTTGCCAGCAGAATCAATTGGGTGTTGGGAGGACCTGGAAGCCGCATTCCTTGACAACTTCCAGGGCACATACATGCGACCACCAGACGCTGATGACCTAAGCCACATAATTCAGGAGCCAGACGAATCGGCCAGACAATTTTGGACACGGTTCTTAACAAAGAAAAATCAAATCGTCGACTGTTCGGATGCAGAGGCTCTCGCAGCCTTTAAACATAACATCCGCGATGAGTGGCTGGCCCGGCACCTAGGACAGGAAAAGCCGAAATCCATGGCAGCCCTCACATCACTTATGACCCGCTTCTGCGCGGGAGAGGACATCTGGCTAGCCCGCAGTAACAACCTCAGCAAAAATTCGGGCAGTCCGGATAGCAAGGACCGCAATGGTAGGTCGCGTCGCAACAAAAACAAACGCCGCGTTAACGGCGATAACACTGAGGATACGACAGTCAACGCCGGATTCAGAGGCTCCAAACCCGGTCAGCGGAAAAAGCCATTCAAAAGAACTACTCCGGGTCCGTCCAATTTGGACCGAATACTCGACTGCTCGTGCTAGATAAACGGCACCCCCAAAAAGCCAGCCAATCACACCAACAGGGATTGTTGGGTATTCAAGCAGGCAGTCGAGTTAATTGCCGAAAACAATGACAAGGGGCTGCATAGCGATGACGAGGAAGAGACCCGGCCACCGAACAATAGAGGACAGAAGGGTTTCCCCCCACAAGTGCGGACGGTGAACATGATATACGCAACCCACATACCCAAGTGTAACATCCCAAATTTCCAATTTGGCATGTTATACATAGATCATCCATGCATATCACATTTTATTGTTTTTCGTTTGCAATCCTCGAGATCCTAAGCAACTCAAGGACCTTCGGAGAGAGTTGGGGATTTTCTAATTTTCATATTTGAAATTTTTATCAAATAGTGAAGACGAGGATTTGATTTTAATTAATTTTTCTCTCCGGAAAATATTTCATTTAAAAATATTAAATGAGGGGAGATAATATGACTTCTCCAAAATAATTGAAATATCGGAGGAAAAATGTTAAAATCATTTTTGGATTTTATTTGAGTTTATTCGGGATTTTTATTTGCCCTAGAAAAATGTTGCATGTTTTAAAAATTGCATTTTAGGGGCCAAGAAAAGTTCATCTTGTTCTAAATATTTTATTTAGATGGAGAAAACTTGTTTTGGAATTTTTAGATTTTTATTAATTTTTCTAGGAATTTTTCTTTCGGCGGAATGTTTAAAAAAAAAACAACCTCGCGCCCGCCTGGGCCGAAGGCCCAGCCGAGCAGGCCGGCCCAGCCGCCGCCGCCGCCTTCCCCGCGCGCGCCGCCGTGCTTGGCACGGACGCCGAGGGAGTCCGAGCCGGAGTCCACCCGGGCGCCCCCTTCCCCAAGCCACCCCGCCCTCCTATATATGTCGCCGCCCCCGCCGCCACACCACCACCCCGCCACCACCCGCCAATCGCCGCCGCTTCCCGGAGCCCGATCCGCCGCCGCCCGAGCCGCCGCCGTCACCCCTCGCCGAACCTGCCGGAGCCACTCGCCGCCGCCGCCCGGAGCCCGATCCGCCGCCGCCCGAGCCGCCGCCGCCACCCCGCAGCCACCCCTAGCCCCGCCGCCCCTCGCCAACCCGCCGGAGCCGCCCGCCCCGCCGGACGAGCCTCGCCGGAGGTACCCACCCTCACCGCCGGTTTTTTTAAAAAATAAACCCTTCGGTTTTTTTTAAGAAAAACCCTAGATCGTTTTTATATATATATCGGTTTTTTTTTCCGGTTTATTTACTTAGCGAACGTCCGTTCATCCATTCGTTTTAATGAACGTGTTCACTGTTTAGTTTCTGCTAACGAACGTTCGTTCGTTTAGCCGTTCGTCATTTTTCTTTTTGTCGGATTTATTCGCGATTATTCTGATCGCGATTTCTGATCTGATATTCAAACATGTTTATCTTTTCGCTCGTTTATCGGAATCAGGCGATTCAAGCGCCTGGAGTTTCATCTCAAAACCATCTTTCTGAATAATCAACTCAAACAAGATTTTTCTTCTGTAAAATTTGACTTAGATCCAGATTAGCAAAACGAAGTTGTTTCTTTTGCCGTTTGAGTTTCGTTGCTTCGTTTGATTTGATTCTTTTTGCAAACCGGAGTTCTTAAGTTGAACTCTCCGGTCAAACTCTTTTATTTGGAGTTCTACTTGTGCATCTTTGATTGTTGCTTGTGTATATTATTGTTTGTTTGCGATAGAATTCCCGGAGTGCGAAGCGTGTTACTACGAGTCTCTAGGATTCCCGGATCGTCAGCAAGGCAAGTAACACATTGATCATACTCTTTTCATACCCAGTTTTTATGCATTAGTTTCAATCCTCAAACATTGCATGATTAGGATGCCTTTAACATGTGGGTATTGGGAAGTAGTTGATGAGGTAGAACCTATTGCCCTGTTTATTATCAAACCCTTGGGAGTTACTTCTACGTTATGCTTATATTGCCATGCTATGCTCGTAGACGTGGATTGGGTTTGAGTGATATCCATGACAGATGTGAGATTGTTAATTAATGGTTTACTTAAGGTGGCAACTTTAATACACATCTGGGTGGATTGAGGCACCTGGGGTATCCAGTGATTGCCTGTTTTATTTTTGGAAATCCCGGGGTTACCGTGTGATTCTCCTATGGACCGCCACCCAGACTCAAAGGGAACTGAGTCTATTCATGCTAGAAACTTCCGTGTGCAGCCGCAAGCTATTATGGGCTCTAGCATAGTTGAGTAAGTTGCGTGAAGCTCTTGAAGAGGTGGATCAACAGGTAGTGGGTTTGTAGGTTTGGTATGGTCTGCCCGGAGTAGAGAGCTAATGCTTCTGAAAGACTGTGTCTCAGTCATCCGTCTCTCAAACACCATGCAGTGCGAGAATCAACGGAGGTGATCGAGTCTTGTGGGGAAAAGTGCGCAAACCTCTGCAGAGTGTACAATCTAATCATGGTTAGTCGTGTCCCCGGTTATGGACAATTCTGAGTATCTAGTACTTGAGTATTCGCATGTATCTCAACATTCTTAAAATTAATATTGCTGGGTTGTTAACTATTTTTAATTGGGATCATTGAGTTGGGGTTACCTTCTCAAATGATGTTTCAACTACCATGATAGTTAAATTAAAATTGATTCCTTTGTAGTAGGGAAAAATTGGCTTTTCGCAAAACTGTAACCATAGAGCTTTCCACCAGCCAAATATGCATGTAGTGGTAGCATTATTCTGTTATTGCTCTTTTGTGTTACATTGCCAGCATATTCCATGTGCTGACCCGATCTCGGGCTGCAACGTATTATGTTGCAGACTTTTCAGACGAGGAGTAAGGTTCGTAGGTCGTTGCCGTGCAGCTCAGTTATGCCGCTGGAGTTGATGGACTCACTTTATCTTCCAAGCCTTCCGCTGTTATCGCATTAGATGGCCTTAAGCCATATTATTGTAATAAGTTCTCTTTTGAGATATTCGATGTAATAAGTGTGTGATTGCTACTCTATTATAAATCCTTCGAAGTATTGTGTGGTGTCAGCATTACTGATCCAGGGATGACACCTGAGCACAGAGACTTGACCATCTGAGGTCGGGTCGCTACAAGATGGTATCAGAGCACACGCTGAGTGTAGGACACGACCACTAAGACAAACCATAGGTCACACTTCTCTTCTCATTTCTGACTCCTCTTCTTTTCCACTCTTTAGGATGAAGGAGATGAAGACCAAGTTTGCACAGCCGAATGAAGACACACCTTTTGGACGCCACTTGAAGGAAATCACTAGGTACTTGAATATTGGAATACCAAGTTTCACTGGGACGAACAACGCCACTCTACCGGAAGAAGAGTGCTGGATGATTCAAGTACGAGTTCCAGGAAGAACGTTCTCGCCAAATTCTAAACCCATAGAGTTTTCTTTCGAAGCACCCACTTGGAGCCTTGGCAAGAGTATGGCGGCTCATATTACCATGGGACGCATTGGAGAAATCTACAACAAGGAACTAGAGGATACCACCTATCAAATATGTGGGCGCCGAGATGAACAATGGGAGATGATCAGCACCAGGAAGGATAGATCTCTCGCAGCCTTTATCCAAGAGCAAAACCAGCACATTCGACGTCAGGAGAACCAGATGTGCGTAGACATGATCGAGTTGAAAAAGGCAAAGACCAGGATCATCGAGCTGGAGGAAGAACTTAAGTTCACACGCGATGGATATGAGGAGGAAATCAAGACCCTATTGGAGAAGAATGACGACCTAGTTGAGAAGATCGGAATTTTCATGGGAGGACCAGTTCCGGGAGAAGACCTCATTCGTCCGGACAACTACATCATCATCGATGACACCGACTCGGATTCAAGTGATGATGATTATGAAGATGAAGCTGGAGCAGACATCATGGAGTCTTCCACTGATCAAAATTTCTAGATGACCACCATATGATAATAGCATTTCCCCCATGTAACTAGTAGTAGTGAGCACTTTTGCGATAGTCCTAGACCGTTTTGTATGCCCTTGCTTGACTGATTGAATGAATGCTTGTGTTTGCCTCATATACATATGGGTAGTGTTTCTCCCCTAGATCTTTTTCTATTCTAATCTCTTCCATCTAAAACCCATCAGATGCCTCCGAGAAGAGACCCCGAGTTTGTTTTCCCACCGGAGATCACCCAGTTGATCCAGCAGCAGAATGCTTTGATGCAATTGCTAGTTCAGAACCAGGGCAATGCCAATAACAAAAATGCCAACAACAACAACCCACCGCCAGTGGATAACCTTGCCCGTTTCTTAAGGTGACAACCGCTGGTGTTCTCCAGTAGCATCAAGCCAATAGTTGCAGATGATTGGCTACGTCGTATTGGAAGGGAGTTAACCACCGCAGGATGCACAGATGCTGAGAAGGTGCGTTTTGCCGCACACCAATTGGATGGACCTGCAGCAGCATGGTGGGAGAATTTCACAGCCACCTATCCTATCGACACTGTCACATGGGCTCAATTTCAGCAGGCTTTTCACACTGCCCATGTCTCGACTGGAGCTATGCAGATGAAGAAGCGTGAGTTTCGCAACCTATGCCAGGGGAATCGTACTGTTGGCCAGTACGTGGATGAGTTTAGCAAGTTATCACGTTATGCCCCTGATGATGTGGCCACATATGCCGCGAAGTAGGAGAAGTTTATGGAAGGGCTGAATGATGAGATGGGTATGCAGTTGATGGTAGCAACCTTCAACAACTACCAGGAGTTGGTAGATAAGGCCCTAATGATTGAAGGGAAGCAGCAGCAGATTGATAATCGTAAGAGGAAGTATGGACAAGGGAAATACAACTTAGGAGCGCACCAGAAGCCCCGCTTGACCCCGAACTTGGGAGGACTTGTTCATAACCATGGAAGTCATAACCATGCTGGAGGAGGATCGCATAACCATAATGGTGCGAAGAACGGGAATGGGAATGGAGCCAACAATAATCAGAACCGCTCTAACCCATCTACACCCGCAAAGAGGGACTTAAGCCAAGTTGTTTGCTACAAGTGCGGGAAGACAGGGCACTATGCCAATGACTGCTCTGAAGGAAAGAATGGGAATGGAAACGGGAGCGCAGGGAAGAAGCCCAATCCATTCAACAAAGGACAAGTGAACCACGTTAACGTGGAGGAGGTTGAAGAGCAGCCGGACGCGGTAATAGGTAAGTTTTTGGTTCAGTCATTTACCACTATTGTTCTTTTCGATACTGGTGCATCGCATTCATACATATCAAGGGGATTTGTGGAAAAGTTTAAGTTACCAACCCAAACCCTTAGGACACCCCTCTTAGTGAGCTCGCCAGGATCAGAGTACATGGCTAGCAGATGGTGCACCCAGATACCCCTAATCATTGGCACACATGTATTTCCGTCTGACCTAATTATCTTGGAGTCGCAAGGATTGGATGTGATATTAGGTATGGACTGGATGTCAAAGTATGGAGGAAGTATTGACTGTGCTAGTAAGTCAATTTATCTTACCACCCCGGAGGGAAAAAGGATTAAGTATGTATCTAGGCATGTGCCTAGGAGGAGCCAAGTAAACGCCCTCACGGGAGTTGTACAGGAGGAAGTACATGTAGTAAAGGATTTTCCGGATGTTTTTTCCGAAGAGTTACCAGGTATGCCACCGGATAGAGACATCGAGTTTTTGATAGAGTTATTGCCAGGAACAGGACCGATATCCAAGAGACCCTATCGGATGCCAGCAAATGATCTGGAGGAAATTAAGAAGCAGATTAAGGAGTTGTTGGAGAAAGGTTACATTCGTAGAAGTTCGTCACCTTGGGGAGCCCCAGTACTTTTGGTGGAGAAGAAGGATAAATCCCTGAGGATGGTTGTTGATTACCGAGATCTGAATGAAGTAACGATAAAGAACAAGTATCCCTTACCGATGATCAATGATCTGTTTGATCAGTTACAAGGAGCTAAGGTGTTTTCAAAGATTGATCTGTGATCGGGATACCATCAGTTGAAGATCCGAGAGAAGGATATACCCAAGACAGCGTTTACCACACGGTATGGATTATATGAGTATACGGTCATGTCATTTGGACTGACTAACGCCCCTGCCTATTTCATGAGTATGATGAACAAGGTGTTCATGGAGTATTTGGACAAGCTTGTTGTGGTATTCATTGGTGATATTATGATATACTCGAAGAACAAAGAGGAGCACGCGGAACACTTGCGTTTGGTTCTCGACAAACTCAGGGAACACCAGTTATACGCCAAATTCAGCAAGTGCGAGTTTTGGTTGAAGGAAGTTGGATTTCTTGGGCATGTTATATCCGGAGAGGGTATAGCAATGGATCCCAGTAAGGTTCAGTCGGTCACTGAATGGTTGGCACCCACTTCAGTTGGCGAGATCCGCAGTTTTCTTGGACTGGCAGGATATTATCGGAGATTCATTGAGAATTTTTCCAAGATTGCTAAACCAATGACTGAATTGTTAAAGAAGGATACTAAGTTCAAATGGACCGAGGAGTGCGAGACAAGTTTTCAAGAGCTGAAGGAGCGATTGACTACAGCCCCAGTGCTGACCTTGCCAGATATACATAAGGAGTTTCAAGTGTATTGTGACGCCTCTCGCTTGGGACTTGGATGTGTGCTTATGTAGGAAGGAAAGGTTGTTTCGTATGCCTCATGACAACTGAAGCCACACGAGTTGAACTATGCCATGCATGATTTGGAGTTAGCAGCCGTAGTGCATGCGCTAAAGACCTGGAGACATTATCTTATTGGAAACCGTTGTGATGTGTACACGGATCATAAGAGCTTGAAGTACATTTTCACACAGAAGGAGTTGAACCTCAGGTAGAGGAGATGGTTGGAACTTATAAAGGATTACGACATGAAGCTACACTATCATCCAGGAAAAGCCAATGTCGTAGCAGACGCTTTGAGCCGGAAGAGTTATGCTAATGTTCTTGTAAGCAAGGGAATGCCAAAGGAGTTAGCTGGGGAGATCGTGGAACTTCGACTGGAGATTGTTCCAAGAGGTTTTCTTGCAACAATGGAAGTTCAGTCGACGTTGTTGGACAAGATTCGAGAAGCTCAGAAGGAAGACAAAGAGATTGCTGAGATAAGAGAGAGGATGGGCGAAGGTAAAGCCAAAGGTTTTCGCGAGGATGAACACGATACCTTGTGGTTTGAGGACCGAATTTATGTGCCCGACAATTCGGAGATCAGGAAGTTGATACTTCAGGAGGCCCATGACTCACCATACTCGATTCACCCCGGAAACACCAAGATGTATTTGGACTTGAAGGAACATTTCTGGTGGACTGGAATGAAGAAGGATATTGCCGAGTATGTAGCCGTATGTGATGTATGTCAGAGAGTAAAGGCAGAACATCAGAAGCCAGCAGGACTGTTACAGCCTATGCCAATACCCGAATGGAAGTGGGACAAACTTGGTATGGACTTTATTACCGGATTACCCAGAACCAAGGCAGGATATGATTCTATATGGGTAGTTGTGGATCGATTGACTAAGGTAGCTCACTTCATCCCGGTGAAAACAACGTATACAAGTGCAAAGCTCGACAAGATATATATGACCAGGATCATATGTTTACATGGAGTTCCGAGGAGCATCGTATCAGATAGAGGAACCCAGTTTACTTCAAAGTTTTGGCATCAGTTACACCAGACTTTGGGAACCCGATTGGAGTTCAGTACAACTTTTCACCCGCAGACAGATGGGCAGACAGAGAGAGTCAATCAGATTCTAAAGGACATGTTGAGAGCCTGTGCGCTAGATTATGGATCTAGTTGGGATGACAATTTGCCGTACGCAGAGTTGTCATATAACAACAGCTACCAGGCCAGTTTGAAGATGGCACCATTCGAAGCTCTGTATGGACGCAGATGTAGAACACCATTGATGTGGGACGAGGTAGGAGACCGTCAGTTGTTTGGACCAGATTTGATCAAGGAATCAGAGGAGAAGGTTAAACTGATCAGAGACAGACTAAAGATTGCTCAGTCCAGACAGAAGAGTTACGCAGATTCAAAATGCAAGGAAGTAACCTATGAAATTGGAGACAGAGCTTATCTACGAGTATCACCCTTGAGGGGAGTAAAATGTTTTGGAGTTAAGGGAAAGTTAGCCCCGAGATTTGTAGGACTGTATCGTATTTTGGAACGGATGGGAGAAGTTGCCTACAAGCTGGAGTTACCAGAAGGATGGTCAGGAGTTCACGATGTGTTCCACGTATCACAGCTGAAGAAGTGCCATGCTGAGATGGCCGATATACCGTTGAATGATATAGTACCTTTGGAGGCGATTCAGCTGGACAATAATCTGACCTATGAGGAGAAGCCAGTAAAGATTCTTGAGTTTGATAGCCGAGTCACTCGCAACAAGGTGATCAAGTTTTGCAAAGTTCAGTGGAGTCATCATACTGAGGAGGAAGCCACCTGGGAGCGAGAGGAGGATATTCGCAAGGACCATCCGCACCTATTTTCTAGCCAACCCGAATCTCGAGGGCAAGATTCATCTTAAGGGGGGTAGGTTTGTAACATCCCAAATTTCCAATTTGGCATGTTATACATAGATCATCCATGCATATCACATTTTATTGTTTTTCGTTTGCAATCCTCGAGATCCTAAGCAACTCAAGGACCTTCGGAGAGAGTTGGGGATTTTCTAATTTTCATATTTGAAATTTTTATCAAATAGAGAAGACGAGGATTTGATTTTAATTAATTTTTCTCTCCGAAAAATATTTCATTGAAAAATATTAAATGAGGGGAGATAATATGACTTCTCCAAAATAATTGAAATATCGGAGGAAAAATGTTAAAATCATTTTTGGATTTTGTTTGAGTTTATTCGGGATTTTTATTTGCCCTAGAAAAATGTTGCATGTTTTAAAAATTACATTTTAGGGGCCAAGAAAAGTTCATCTTGTTCTAAATATTTTATTTAGACGGAGAAAACTTGTTTTGGAATTTTTAGATTTTTATTTATTTTTCTAGGAATTTTTCTTTCGGCGGAATGTTTTTTTTTAAAACAACAACCTCGCACCCGACTGGGCCGAAGGGCCAGCCGAACAGGCCGGCCCAGCCGCCGCCGCCGCCTTCCCCGCGCGCGCCGCCGTGCTTGGCACGGACGCCGAGGGAGTCCGAGCCGGACTCCACCCGGGCGCCCCCTTTCCCAAGCCGCCCCGCCCTCCTATATATGTCGCCGCCCCCGCCGCCACACCACCACCCCGCCACCACCCGCCACTCGCCGCCGCCGCCTGGAGCCCGATCCGCCGCCGCCCGAGCCGCCACCGTCGCCCCTCGCCAAACCCGCCGGAGCCACTCGCCGCCGCCGCCCGGAGCCCGATCCGCCGCCGCCCGAGCCGCCGCCGCCACCCCGCAGCCACCCCTAGCCCCGCCGCCCCTCGCCGAACCCGCCGGAGCCGCCCGCCCCGCCGGACGAGCCTCGCCGGAAGTACCCACCCTCGCCACCGGTTTTTTTAAAATAAACCCTTCGGTTTTTTTGAGAAAAACCCTAGATCGTTTTTTTATATAGATCGGTTTATTTTTTTCCGGTTTATTTACTTAGCGAATGTCCGTTCGTCCGTTCGTTTTAATGAACGTGTTCACTGTTTAGTTTCTGCTAACGAACGTTCGTTCATTTAGCCGTTCGTCATTTTTCTTTTTATCGGATTTATTCCGCGATTATTCTGATCGCGATTTCTGATCTGATATTCAAACATGTTTATCTTTTCGCTCGTTTATCGGAATCAGGTGATTCAAGCGCCTGGAGTTTCATCTCAAAACCCTCTTTCCGAATAATCAACTCAAACAAGATTTTTCTTCTGTAAAATTTGACTTAGATCCAGATTAGCAAAACGAAGTTGTTTCTTTTGCCGTTTGAGTTTCGTTGCTTCGTTTGATTTGATTCTTTTTGCAAACCGGAGTGCTTAAGTTGAACTCTCCGGTCAAACTCTTTTATTTGGAGTTATAATTGTCCATCTTTGATTGTTGCTTATGTATGTTATTGTTTGTTTGCGATAGAATTCCCGGAGTGCGAAGCGTGTTACTACGAGTCTCTAGGATTCCCGGATCGTCAGCAAGGCAAGTAACACATTGATCATACTCTTTTCATACCCAGTTTTTATGCATTAGTTTCAATCCTCAAACATTGCATGATTAGGATGCCTTTAACATGTGGGTATTGGGAAGTAGTTGATGAGGTAGAACCTATTGCCCTGTTTATTATCAAACCCTTGGAAGTTACTTCTACGTGATGCTTATATTGCCATGCTATGCTCGTAGACGTGGATTGGGTTTGAGTGATATCCATGACAGATGTGAGATTGTTAATTAATGGTTTACTTAAGGTGGCAACTTTAATACACATCTGGGTGGATTGAGGCACCTGGGGTATCCAGTGATTACCTGTTTTATTTATGGAAATCCCGGGGTTACCGTGTGATTCTCCTATGAACCGCCACCCAGACTCAAAGGGAACTGAGTCTATTCATGCTAGAAACTTCCGTGTGCAGCCGCAAGCTATTATGGGCTCTAGAATAGTTGAGTAAGTTGCATGAAGCTCTTGAAGAGGTGGATCAACAGGTAGTGGGTTTGTAGGTTTGGTATGGTCTGCCCGGAGTAGAGAGCTAATGCTTTTGAAAGATTGTGTCTCGGTCATCCGTCTCTCAAACACCATGCAGTGCGAGAATCAACGGAGGCGATCGAGTCTTGTGGGGAAAAGTGCGCAAACCTCTGTAGAGTGTACAATCTAATCATGGTTAGTCGTGTCCCCGGTTATGGACAATTCTGAGTATCTAGTACTTGAGTATTCGCATGTATCTCAACACTCTTAAAATTAATAATGCTGGGTTGTTAACTATTTTTAATTGGGATCATTGAGTTGGGGTTACCTTCTCAAATGATGTTTCAACTACCATGATAGTTAAATTAAAATTGATTCCTTTGTAGTAGGGAAAATTTGGCTTTTCGCAAAACTGTAACCATAGAGCTTTCCACCAGCCAAATATGCATGTAGTGGTAGCATTATTCTGTTATTGCTCTTTTGTGTTACATTGCCAGCATATTCCATGTGCTGACCCATACTCGGGCTGCAACGTATTATGTTGCAGACTTTTTAGACGAGGAGTAAGGTTCGTAGGTCGTTGCCGTGCAGCTCAGTTATGCCGTTGGAGTTGATGGGCTCACTTTATATTCCAAGCCTTCCGCTGTTATCGCATTAGATGGCCTTAAGCCATGTTATTGTAATAAGTTCTCTTTTGAGACATTCGATGTAATAAGTGTGTGATTGCTACTCTATTATAAATCCTTCGAAGTACTGTGTGGTGTCAGCATTATTGATCCAGGGATGACACCTGAGCATAGAGACTTGACCATCTGAGGTCGGGTCGCTACACCAAGAGGGAGCGGAAGCGTGCACTCAGGGACGTATACGCGATGGAGCCAGTCGCCCCGAAGTTCAACCCATGGTCCTCCTGCCCGATCACTTTTGATCGAAGGGACCACCCCACTAGTATCCGCCACGACGGATTCGCCGCATTGGTTTTAGACCCAATCATCGATGGATTTCACCTCACTAGAGTCCTGATGGACGGCGGCAGTAGCCTGAACCTGCTTTATCAGGATACAGTGCGCAAGATGGGCATAGACCCCTCAAGGATTAAACCCACAAAGACGACCTTCAAAGGTGTCATACCAGGTGTAGAGGCCAATTGTACAGGCTCAGTTACACTGGAAGTGGTCTTCGGATCCCCGGATAACTTCCGAAGTGAGGAGTTAATCTTCAATATAGTCCCATTCCGCAGCGGCTATCATGCTCTGCTCGGACGAACCGTGTTTGCAAAGTTCAACGCAGTGCCGCACTACGCATACCTCAAGCTCAAGATGCCAGGCCCTCGAGGAGTCATTACGGTCAACGGAAACACTGAACGCTCCCTCCGAACGGAGGAATACACAACGGCTCTCGCGGTAGAAGTACAGAGCAGCCTCTTAAGGCAATTCTCGAGTCCGGCCGTTAAGCGACCGGACACGGCTAAACGCGCCCGGAGTAACCTACTACAAGACCACCTGGCACGTTCCGAGCACGCGTAGCAATGCGGCCCCAACCCCAGCCCTTGCAAAATTGCAAGACTGGTCCTTCGCGTACATCATTACGCTCTGGAGATACCATGGGCATAGGGGGAGGGGCACGACCACGACAGGCCTAGAGTGCGGATCAACCACACCAGGGGCTCCCAAGTGTGTCACTCTTTTTCTTTTTTTCTTTTTTCTTACCCACAGGACTCCGTTCACCAGAGGCCCTGTCCGGCAGTAGACCTGCCAGACTCACGATGCAACAGCCAGGGGAGGAGAAAGGCTACGACTAGTATCCAGGTGGTCTCCATTACGAGCATTAAATCCGTTTTATACACCATTTCGCAGCCTACCCCTGGAGGGGGACATGTTTAATAGTCCTATCCCTTGCTTACCGCACTATTTGTATCGTTCTGCATTCATGGCAGTGTTTCTTGAATAAACAATGCATCGCTTTTTGCTTATAATTGCATTTCTTTCTTATATATATGTTCATTTATGACATGTTGCATCCGTACACTTTGTTACGGCTAAATACACCAGGGGCTTAAGTTCCCCACATCATGGTGTGATAAGTCCGAACACTTTCACAAGTGCAGCACCCCGAACTTATAGCATTATATGCATCGGCTCCGAATCATGTCTTGGGTCAATAGTTGGGTTTGCCCGGCTCCCATGTTTTGGTACCTTACGTTCCGTTGTATCGGCTAAGGTAGCACTGGGAGAACCACTGCGATTGCGCCCCGGTTGAGCTGGGCGAGCGCCTCAGTGGAGAAAGATAAAACTGACCGTCATGATAAGGCGAGAGCTGGTCGCTGTTCGAGAGGTTTTTTCGAGTCCCTAAAGACTTATGCCGCTTAGAGCGAGGAACCGGCTTTGTCCGGCCCAGGCGTGGATAGCGCCCCGAACTCGGTCTTTCGAACACAAGGGGCTTCGCCGAAATTTAAAATTATAGAATTCTATGGCTAAGTGAGAGTGTTCAACAATTATAAGTCCGGTTGCCTCGTTCGTTGTGTTGAACGCCTCCCTAGATGGACCCAAAAATGGGAACAAGAGCGCTCAAGTTTATCCCGAACACCCCAGCACTTGTGGAATGGGGGCTGAAGCCGACGACTTGCCATCTCTCAGATTTGATAAACGGCCACACAGAAGGTAATATTTTAAATTAACAAGCATTGCTTAGCGCATATGAACAAAGTTTTCAGCGCACAAGATAACAAAATGCGAGTCTACTCAAATATTACATCTTTGGAGCACTCACCAGCAATCATGCGGGCACCCTTCAGGACACTCTTATAATACATTTCAGGCGTACGATACTCCTTGCCCGCCGGCGGTGCATCCGTCAGAAGCTTCTCTGTGTCCATCCTGCCCCAGTGCACCTTTGCACGGGCAAGGGCCCGACGGGCACCTTCAATGAAGGCGGAGTGCTTGACGACTTCAACCCAGGGACACGCATCCACCAGCCGCCGCACCAGGCCGAAGTAGCTCCCAGGCATGGCCTCCTTGGGCCACAGCCGAACTATGAGGCCCTTCATGGCCTGTTCGGCCACCTTGTGGAGCTCGACCAGCTGCTTCAGCTGGTCGCTAAGGGGCACCGCATGTCCGGCCTCAGCGTACTGAGACCAGAAGACCTTCTCCGTTGAGCTCCCCTCCTCGGCCCGGTAGAAAGCGGCAGCATCGGACACACTGCGGGGCAGATCTGCGAACACTCCTGGAGAGCTCCGAATTCGGGTAAGTAATAGGTAATTCGCATTCACATGCTTGCTTTGCATGAAAAATGCCTTACCCGCCGCTATCTTCTTCAACGCCTCGATTTCCTGGAGGGCCTTGTGGGCTTCGGCCTTAGCGGCTTTGGCACTCTCAAGAGCCGATGCGAGCTCGGACTCTCGAGTCTTTGAGTCGCGCTCCAAACTCTCATGTTTTTCCATTAGAGCCTGGAGCTCTTGCTGCACCTCCGCCACCCGCGCCTCCTGCTTCTCTCGCTCGGCTCACTCCGTGGCAGCATTGCGTTCGGCCGCGGACACCGCCTCCTTCAGGGTCGCCACCTCGTTCGTGGCCCCTGGAGTACCCACGTTATCCTTGTAATTTCTCTTGCAACCAAATCATTTTCTATAAGGGCATCTCCAGCCGCGCCCCCAACAAGGCCTCCCCAGGCGTTTTTTTCGTGCCGGCGCCGAAAAAACGGCCCAGTCGCGCCCCCAGGAGCCCGATTTTCGCCGGCTTGGGCCGAAAACAGCGCCGGCGGACCCAGCCCGAACCCGGCGCGCTGGGGGGCGCTCAGGGGTGCCGGGCGAAGTTTTTTGGCATGAAGAAACCGCGGGCCCGACGCGTCAGCGACTAGTTTACTTCTCGGCCCTTCGTCGTCCTCATCGCCTCGTTTCCCATGGCGAATCAATGCCAAAGCTACCGCGCTGCCGCGCCGGTCAGCCTGCGCCATTGATGCTTCACGGGCGGCGCTGTGAAGGCCGGACGACGCGCGCCCTCGCCTCGCCCGCCACGCGTACGCACGGTGCCACGCATGTGGGCGGCGCGTCGGCCTATATATGCCGCGCCCCGGCGCACTTGGTCGCTCACACTTCCCCTCTGCCGTCGCTCCTTCCCCTCCGCCGTTGCTCCTTCCTCCCTCTCCTCTCCTCCTTTTCGCCGCCTTCCAATGGCCGAACGTTTCCCAGGTGACGGCGCGGCGGCGAATGGCTTCGGCCGCCGCCATCTCCATGAAGACGAGGCTCGCCTCCTTTACGAGGCCGAGTACCCGGTCCCGCCGGACATGCGGGTGCCCGGGGCGTGGAGGATCAGTGCGGGCGGCGTGCTGGTGCCCCCGGTACCCTCCGGCGCGGTGCGGCACGCGGAGATCGCCCGCATCCGGTCGAATCTGCCGCCTGCGGCGAGGGAGGCGCCGCGGTACGCCCCCGACAGCCCGCTGTGGGAGCCCTACTTCCGCCGCCGTCACGCCCAGTAGCTCGAGGCCACCAACAGCGTCGTGCCCTCCGGCAGGCAAAACTCCGCCGGCCGGCGTCGATGGTGGGGCGTGCTAGGGCGCACGCTGGACGCCGTCCTCGAGTACATCGAGGGCGGCAACACGCCGCGCCTCGACTACCCAGCTCCCCCTTCCTTTTCACGCCGCCGGGGAAGCTCCTGGACCCCGAGGCGCATGGAGACCGGGGGGTCCTTCTCTTCGTCCGGTGGCTCGCCCTGCCTCCACCCCGTCAAGCTGGAGCCCCAGGACACGCCTGTGGCCGCGCGCACCCGCAGCTCCGGCGTCCGTATCGGTGCCCCGTCAAGCCGGAGCCCCGCCGGCCGTTTTGTCCTCGTCGAGCCCAAGCCGGAGCCCGGCCTCGTCGAGCCCAAGAAGGAGCCCGGCCTCCCCGCGGAGTACGAGGAGATAGCCCGGCGCGGCTTCTCCGACGAGGACGCCATGCGGTGGGCGCGGGAGGACTACCTCCGAGAGGCGACGGTCCGGCAGTGCCGGGCCCTGGAGGAAATCGCCGCTCGCAAGCGCGGGCGCGAGGACGAGCACGGCGTCGTGATCCTCGACAGCGACGACGACGACGACGACGCCCCCGGGCCTTCCAACCCGCCGCGCCAACCGGGGGAGGGGTGTAGCAGGGACGGCGGAGGTTTAGGCGGGGGCGGCAGCGGCGACGACGACGACGACAACGACGGCGGCGACTACACGCGGTTCTACAGCCTCCTCGGCATGTAGACGCGTTGGGCGGGCGGCGAGGCAGGCGGCGAGGAGGGCGGCGAGGCGGGCGGCGAGGGAGACGGCGGGATTAGCCCGCCGTTTTTTTTTTGTAAAATATGTTTATGTTTGAACGAACTCGCCGAAGTTTGCTATGTTTGTGCCGTGTTTGCGCCATGTTTGTGCCGTCTTTAAATTTTTTTAAATACCGTGGGCGCCACGACTGGGGGGGCATCACGCCCCCAGTGCGCCGTTAGCGCCGGTGCACCCCCAGGGGGCGATTTTTTGCCCCTCCTGGGGGGCCAACGGCTGGAGATGTACAAACTTAATACGGTGTTACTCACCTTCCTTGTCCTCGAGCTGCTTCTTGGCACGGCCGAGCTCGCTCTCGGACCGCTCGAGGCTCTTCTTCAAAGCATTAACCTCCGCAGTCAGTGCGGCAGAGGTCAGCAGCGCAGCCTGCAATCCCATATTGACATATTTTTTAGAACTCCTGTGTATATCTTTTTAGATCCTTAGTCCGGCTTTTCTTTCCGAACACCGAACCGAGCATCAGGGGCTACTGTCTATGCGGTATTATATTACATATCTTAAAATTCTTACCTCAAAGCCTGTTAGAAGGCTGCTGCAGGCTTCGGTCAGCCCGCTCTTGGCGAGCTGAACCTTCTGAATCACCGCACTCATGACAGTGCGGTGTTCTTCTTCGATGAAAGCGCCGTTGAGCGCCTCCAGCAAGTTATCCGGCGCCTCCGGCTGGACAGAGGCCGCCGGTGTCACAGTCTTGCCCTTCTTACGAAGGGGCCGCTCGCCGGACTCTGGAACCACTTCAGGTTCCGGTGCGGAGTCCGGTGCAGAGTGCGGGAAGTTGCCTTGCGGCGCCTCCGGGGCCTCCTCCTCCTGGCGGGTGCCTTCACGGGATCCCACCTTGACGTCGTCAGCGTCACGGGGGGTTGAGGCGGTCGGAAGAGAATCCATATTCGACGTGTCCAAGGACCCGCTCGACGAAGCGGGAAGATCGTCCTTGGCCGGACTACAGGTTGTATGCGGCATTAGAAAGACACCATGTGGCAAAAAGAAAAATTATAAATTATCTAGGAGTCCGGATACTTACGATCTCGCCAGGGGCTTGGCCCTTGAGGGCCACTCCTCGTCGCCGTCGCCGACATTGGCGGAGCAGTCCGGGGGAAGGGTCCTTCCCTTCTTGGACCCTTCGGCCTCCCTCGTTGGGGAGGCCTTCCTCTTCTTCTCTCCCCCCGCTGGGGGAGAGGCCTCTTTCTTCTCCTCCTCGTCTTCAGGGGAGGAGTCTGCCTCGGAGTCATCGGACGATGAGTCTGATACCACCTGACGCCGGGAACTCCTTCGAGTTCCCCTGGCCTTCTTCTCCGGCACCACGTAAAGTGCCGGGACCAGCAACCCCGTCAAACGGGTGTCCGCTGGGTCTTCTGGGAGGGGGGCCGGACAGTTAACCTGTCCGGACGTCTTCTGCCAGTCCTGTTAAAGGTATTGGGAGTTTAGATCCCACATAGAGTCAAACTATAAGGAAAAAAATGAGTGTCCCATAAAGGATGACATAGCTTACCTCGCCGGCTGGGCGCTGCGTGCTGAATCCGCGATCTTCGGTTGCGGATGCGGGAGCTTCGGCGCCCTTGAACAGCACTCTCCAGGTAGCTTCGTACGTCGTGTCGAAGAGCCCGCTCAAGGTCCGGTGTTGTGCCAGATCAAACTCCCACAAATTGAAGGCCCGTTGCTGGCAGGGGACAATCCGGCGGACGAGCATGACCTGGATCACGTTGACAAGCTTAAGCTTCTTGTTCACCAAGATCTGGACACAGGACTGGAGTCCGGTCAGCTCCTCCGAACTACCCCAAAGCAAGCCCTTCTCTTTCCAGGAGGTGAGCTGCATGGGGATGCCAGATCTGAACTCGGGGGCCGCTGCCCATTTAGGGTCACGCGGCTCGGTGATGTAGAACCACCCCGATTGCCACCCTTTGACGGATTCCACGAAGGCACCCTCGAGCCAAGTGACGTTGGGCATTTTGCCCACCATGGCGCCTCCGCACTCCGCTTGGCTGCCCTTCACAACCTTCGGCTTGACATTGAAGGTCTTTAGCCACAAGCCGAAGTGGGGCTGGATGCAGAGGAAGGCCTCGCACACAACGATAAACGCCGAGATATTCAGGATGAAATTTGGGGCCAGATCATGGAAATCCAGGCCGTAGTAGTACATGAGCCCCCGGACGAAGGGGTGGAGTGGGAAGCCCAGTCCGCGGAGGAAGTGGGGAAGGAATACGACCCTCTCATGGGGCCTGGGGGTGGGGATGAGCTGCCCCTCGTCGGGCAGCCGGTGCGCGAAGTCGCTGGACAGGTATCCGGCGCTGTGCAGCTTCTCGATGTGCCCCTCCGTAACGGAGGAGGCCATCCACTTGCCTCCCGCTCCGGACATGGCTGGAAAGGGTCGAGGTGAGATGTGCGGACTTGAGCGCTGGAGCTCGAGTGCACAGTGATGGATAAGCAAAGAAGGAAGAAGGCGTAGGTAAAGGAGGTGGATCCTTATCCCCGTATATATGGGCGGATGAAACTATGCGTCCCTACTAGCCTGGTAAAACTCGCTTATCTCCCAAGCGCCGCAATCAATGGCGCGGTTGGGTTACCCACGTCCGTATTGATGGGAATCCCGGAATAAGGGGAACACGATCTCTGCTTCGACAAGACGTGCTAAGGAAACTGCTTCGCTAAACGCACTGAGGTGGTATAATAAAAACGATTCAAGTAATGGCTTGGTAGTGGTGTGACATCACGCCACAAAATACGTCAGCAGATTGAACTTGTGTAAATATTATTCTCTCTACGGTGGTATGTGGAATTTATTTTATAGAGCCGGACACTATCCTAGCGTTCACAATCTTCTATGAATTATTCGGAGGAGGAACCCGCCTTGCAATGCCGAAGACAATATGCGCGCCGGACCCGTCGTCATTGAAGCCTGGTTCAGGGGCTACTGAGGGAGTCCTGGACTAGGGGGTGTCCGGATAGCCGGACTATCATCATCGGCCGGACTCCAAGACTATGAAGATACAAGATTGAAGACTTCATCCCGTGTCCGGATGGGACTTTCCTTGGCGTGGAAGGCAAGCTTGGCAATACGGATATGTAGATCTCCTACCATTGTAACCGACTCTGTGTAACCCTAGCCCTCTCCGGTGTCTATATAAACCGGAGGGTTTTAGTCCGTAGGACAACAATCACAACAACAATCATACCATAGGCTAGCTTCTAGGGTTTAGCCTCCTTGATCTCGTGGTAGATCCACTCTTGTACTACCCATATCATCAATATCAATCAAGCAGGAGTAGGGTTTTACCTCCATAGAGAGGGCCCGAACCTGGGTAAAAACATCGTGTCCCTTGTCTCCTGTTACCATCCGCCTAGACGCACAGTTCGGGACCCCCTACCCGAGATCCGCCTGTTTTGACACCGACAGGGGGTCCCCAGACTTGCTTGCCTGCGGCCTGCGGCGTGGCTCAAGTGGTGGCCCAGTAGGGCCCATCTTCATCAGCGCAAGACTCAAGACCCTCGCGAGGGGCCAAGCCTCGCGGGACGGACGACACAGGACTTCCTCAGGAACGGCCTCGCCAGGCAAGCTCGCGAGGAGGCGGAGAGATCAAGGCAGGGTACCTCGCGAGGTGCTCGTGACGCAAGCCATGACGATCGAGACCAGGCGGGCGCCAGGTGGGTGCCGGCCTGTGCAGTGTCCTTGTTTCCTCTTTGGTGCAAGGGGGCAAGCACAGGCGTGGAGTAACGAGGCATCAGGCAAAGGTTGCCATTTCAGTGCAACGAGACCAAGACCAGTAGAGCGGCAGAATGGAGGTCACCATGGAGCCCAAGACGGCGTCATCACCAGTGCCTTTGGCAGCCGAAGACCAACTTTAGTCAGGATAACTTGTACTAGATGTTCCCCTTCAAAATGGCCATTGTTGGCGCCCTTCCTACTCAATATTTGGGAAGAGGACCAGGGCCTCTATAAATAGAGCTAGCCACCACAATAGAGGGAATCTCATAGAGTCCTAATCAGAGAGAGAGGCGATCAAGCTCATCCAAGCAGTTCATCACACCAGCCCAAGAACACCTCTCGCGAGGCTGTTCTTCTCTTGTACTGTTCATCATCAGCCCCTGAGGCAATCCACCACACCACACACTGGAGTAGGGTATTACACCACAACGGTGGCCTGAACCAGTATAAATCTTGTGTCCCTCGTGTTGTTCATTGTTTTAGCTTAGATTCTCATGAGGCGATCGGACATGGATTGGTAGGGGGAATATCTTTGTGTGCACCCCAGAGTTCGAACCTTAAGGGTCTGCTGGAACCCCACATCCGACAACAACCCCCATGGGTTGCCATTTGTACGGGTTCGGTGACCGCCCTCAAGGGTCCCTTAGTGGAATCACGGCATCTTGCATTGTGCGAGGGCGTGAGGAGATTATGGTGGACCTAGTGTCTTCTTGGGGAGCATTGGGCCTCCACACCGCTCCAAACAGAGATTAGCATCCGCAAGGGTGTGAACTTCGGGATACATCTTGTCTCCGCGTGCCTCGGTTATCTCTTACCGGAGCCCTTTACTTATGCACTTTACTTGGTGATAGCCATAGTGTTTCATGTTATAAATCTTGCTATCACTTGTTTTTTATCTTGCTTAGCATAAGTTGTTAGTGCACATAGGTGAGCCTACTTGTTTTAGGTTTTGTGCTTGAAAAATTAAAGGGCTAGTTTTATTCCGCATTTGTTCAAGCCTAAATCATAATTATTTTTAAAGCGCCTATTCACCCCCCCCCTAGGCGACATCCACGATGTTTCACCACCGTATTCTATCTTCAAGAGAGAAGCCTCTAGTGAAACCTATGGACCCCGGGTCTCCATCATATATTTTCAGATCTATAAACCAAAAAACCCCAAAATACCTTGTTGTACTTTATTTATATTTACTTTAGTTTGCCTTTTTATTTATCTTTTATACCTATCTCTATTAGATCTCACTCTTGTTTGAGACCGTGAAGGGATTGACAACCCCATTTTCGTGTTGAGTGCAATGTTTGTTAGTTTGTGCAGGTGCATAGATTGGAGACTTGCTTGTGCCTCCTACTGGATTGATACCTTGGTTATTAACTGAGGGAAATACTTATCTCTACTTTTCTGCATCACCCTTTCCTCTTCAAGAGAAAAATCAACACAAGCCCAAGAAGTAGTAGCAAGAATTTCTGGCGCTGTTGCCGGAGAGGTTCTACATCAAGCCTACCAAGTACCCATCATAAACTCTCATATCTTGCATTAGAGTATTTGCCTTTTGTCTCTTGTTTTCCTCTCCCCCACTTCTAAAATGTTTTCAGAAAAAGACAAAAATATTTGCCTTATTATTCGCCCTTCTTTCATTCATCTTTTTGTTTGCTTGTGTGCTAGATTGGTTTCTTGCCATCATGTATGAATTTGGGGAGGTTACCATTGAAAAATATAGTAATAATCTTGAAGAAAGGTTTGGATATTGTTCTTTAGATTATGAAACTAAAACTCCCGCAAATCTTAATGCAGAAACTTTTCATGTGGGGGACGGTAATATTATTGGGAAGAGTGTTATTTAGGAGTTCTTTGATTGTACAGGAGTGTTACCAAATAATAAGGGATCTATTCTTCTTGATACAAACTGCAATGAGGATGCCATTACTATGCTTGTTGTTAAACTATAAAGAAAATTTGTGCATATTCACCCTGCTTTATAAAGGATATTTTATGAACTTCCCAATATACTGCATCCTAAGGCTAAAAAGATTGCAACTATCATTCTTATGCGAAAATTTGATTTCATAATAAAAAAATCTAGGGAAATTTTTGCTTTCTATAATAAAAATATTAAACATCCTCCAGTTGAAGAAATTCTCCATGATAAAGAAACCTTGCGTAGTCTAGAATCTAGAGATTATCATTCTTACAGTGGAAACCTTAGGAGAAGAGTTCCCTGTGCAGAAATTGCTCAAGTCCTTTACCTTGATACTTATGATAAGTTTGATTGGGTAACTAAGGGAATTTATGTAGGATTTAATGATGAGTGGATGGAGGAAATGTCTATGGAACCCATTAAAGATGAGATATGTATTTTATATAAGGACACTTATGGTGATGATCCTGAATATGGAATTATGAATGTTAAAATCACCAACCAAAGTCCTTTTCATGATTTGATTTCACCTACTAGGAAGGAAAGGGAAGAAAAAAGAGACTTGTTAAGAAAAGTTTTTGGAAGATTTGACTAGGAAAGAATTGCATACCAAAGATGACAATACCTAGATCTATGTTTTATGCCTAGCTAGGGGCATTAAACAATAGCGCTTGTTGGGAGGCAACCCAATTTTATTTTTGTGTTTTTTTGCTATTGTTCTTGAATAAATACACATTATTACTTATGTAGTAATTCTGTTTTAGTGTTTGTAATTAGTGTTTGTGCCAAGTAAGACCTTTGGGATGGTCCATGGTGATAGTTGATTTGATCTTGTATACGAGGTTTCCAGATAACTATAGAATGTTCTGTTTTTTGACAGATTCTATTTTGTATGTGTTGTTTGCTTATTTTGATGAATCTATGGGTAGTATCGAGGTGTATGAACCATGGAGAAGTTGGAATACAGTAGATATAACACCAATATAAATTTAGAATGATTTTACAACAGTACCTAAAGTGGTGATTTATTTTATTATACTAATGGATCTTACGAGTTTTCTGTTGTGATGTTTTCAAGTTTTGGGTAAAGATTTGATGGACAACGGAATAAGGAGTGGCAAGAGCCTAAGCTTGGGGATGCCCAAGGCACCCCAAGATAATATTCAAGGACAACCAAGCATCTAAGCTTGGGGATGCCCCGGATGGCATCCCCTCCTTTGTCTTCAATCCGTCGGTGAGGCTATATTTTTATTCACCACATGATATGTGTTTTGCTTGGAGCGTCTTGTATGATATGAGTCTTTGATTTTTAGTTTGCCGCAATCATCCTTGTTGTACACACCTTTTTAGAGGGACACGCATTAATTGTGAATTTATTAGAATATTCTTTCTGCTTCACTTATGTCTTTTGAGCTAGCCAGTTTGCTCTAGTGATTCACTTATATCTTTCTAGAGCACGACGATGGCTTTATTTTTTAGAAATTGTTGAACTCTTCATGCTTCACCTGTATTATTTTGAGAGTCTTAAACAGCATGGTAATTTTCTTAGGTCATGAAATTAGTCCTAATATGATGGGCATCCAAGAGGGATATAATAAATACTTTCATATAAAGAGCATTGAATAGATGAGAAGTTTGATTCCTTGCATTTGTTTTGAGACATAAAGATGGTGATATTAGAGTCATGCTAGTGAGTAATTGTGTATTGATAGAAATACATGTGTTAAAGTTTGTGATTCCCGTAGCATGCACGTATGGTGAACCGTTATGTGATGAAGTCGGAGCATGATTTATTTTTTTATTGTCTTCCTTATAAGTGGCGGTCGGGGATGAGCGATGGTCTTTTCCTACTAATCTATCCCCCTAGGACCATGCGTGTAGTACTTTGTTTCTATGGCTAATAAATTTTTGCAATAAGTATGTGAGTTCTTTATGACTAATGTTGAGTCCACGGATTATACTCACTCTCACCCTTCCACCCTTGCTAACCTCTCTAGTACCGCGCAACTTTCGC
This sequence comes from Triticum timopheevii, assembly GCA_963921465.1. Taxonomy (NCBI): domain Eukaryota; kingdom Viridiplantae; phylum Streptophyta; class Magnoliopsida; order Poales; family Poaceae; genus Triticum; species Triticum timopheevii. Next base: position 358,062,820 of record OY997264.1, read on the forward strand.
TGGTGCATTAAACCCACCATATACCCTTCCTCAAAACAGTCACCATACCTACCTATTATGGCATTTGCATAGCCAATCAAAGATATGTTATCATGCAACTTGCACCATTCTGTTTTATTATGACACGCACCATGATTGTCATATTGCTTTACATGATCATGTAGTTGGCATAGTATTTGTGGCAAGGCAACCGTTCATATTCTTTATACATTTCACTCTTGATCATAGCTCATTCGGGTACACCGCCGGAGGCATTCATATAGAGTCATATCTTGTTCTAGTATCGAGTTGTAATTCTTGAGTTGTAAGTAAATAAAAGTGCGATGATCATCGCTATTAGAGCATTGTCACATGTGAGGAAAGGATGATGGAAGCTATGATTCCCTCACAAGTTGGGATGAGTCTCTAATACGTCTCCCCGTATCTACTTTTCCTAACGCTTTTACTCTTGTTTTGGACTCTAATTTGCATGTTTTGAATGAAACTAACTAAGACTGACGCTATTTTGAGCAGAACTACCATGGTGTTGTTTTTGTATAGAAATAAAAGTTCTCGGAATGGAACAAAACTTTTTGGACAATTTTCATGGAATAAAAGAAAAATACTAGAGCCAAGAACCACCGGAGGGGGGCCGTGTGAGCACAACCCACCAGGGCGCCCTCCCCCCCTCCGAGCGTGCCCAGGTGCGTTGTGCCCACCTCGTAACCCCGCAGACCCTGATTCCAACTCTATAAAATCCTATTTTGGAGAAAAAATCAGGGAGAAAGAATTATCACGTTTCACGAGACGGAGCCGCCGCCTCCTGTTCTTCATTGGGAGGCCAGATTTGGTGTCCATTTGGGGCTCCAGAGAGGGGAATCTTCGATCTTCATCATCACCAACCCTTCTCCATCGCCAATTCCATGATGCTCCCCACCGGGAGTGAGTAATTCCTTTGTAGGCTCGCTGGTGAGTGAGGGAGTTGGATGAGATTCATCATGTAATCGAGTTAGTTTTGTTAGAGCTTGATCCCTAGTATCCATTATGTTCCGAGATTGATGTTATGACTTGGCCATGGTTAATGCTTGTCACTTTGGGCCCGGCTGCCATGATTTTAGATCTGAACCATTTATGTTTTCACCATTATATATATGTTCTACATCCGATCTTGCAACTTATATGCACCTGCTACGTTTTATGATCCACAAACCCCGGAGTGATAGTATTCCGGATACTTTCCGGTGATGACCGTAGTTTGAGGAGTTCATGTATTCACTATGTGTTAATGTTGTTGGAAACATAGCATGCAATTTCAAAAAAAATCCTACGCTCACGCAAGATCTATCTAGGAGATGCATAGCAACGAGAGGGGGAGAGTGTGTCTACGTACCCTTGTAGACCGAAAGCGGAAGCATTTTGACAACGCGTTGATGTAGTCGAACTTCTTCTCGTTCCGATCGATCAAGCACCGAACGTACGGCACCTCCGAATTCTGCACACGTTCAGCTCGATGACGCCCCTCAAACTCTTGATCCAGCAGAGTGTCGAGGAAGTAGATGGGTTCCGTCAGCACGACGGGGTGATGACGGTGATGGTGAAGTGATCCGTGCAGGGCTTCGCCTAAGCACTACGAAAATAAGACCGGAGGCGTAAACTGTGGAGGGGGGCGCCACACACGGCTAGCAATAGTTGATGTTCTGTTCTAGGCGCTTCCCTCCTTCATATATATATAGGTGGGAGGGAGAGGGAGCAGCCCTAGGGGCGCCCCAAGTAGGAGGGATCCTACTTGGGATCCTACCCTAGGCCGGCGCCCCCCCCCCCCCCTTTCCTTCTTTTGGCGATGAAGGGAACGGAGGAGGAGGTGGCTCCCAATAAGTCATTGACTCCCTCCATTGTTCCAGAGAATGGAGTTTAAGTCATCTTGCCCATGAGGCATGGTTCACAAGTATCATATGATTCATAATCAAGTGATTCCAAATGCCCATTATCATTGAGTTTCTTCATGCGCTTTTACACCAATATAACCTAAACGGCAGTGCCACGAGTATGTTGCACTATCATTATCAACTTTGCATCTTTTGGCATCAATATTATGAATATGTGTATCACTACGATCGAGATTCAATAAACCATTAACATTTTGTGTATGACCATAGAAGGTTTATTCATGTAAATAGAATAACAATTATTCTCTGTCTTAAATGAATAACCGTATCGCAATAAACATGATCCAATCATATTCATGCTCAACGCAAACACCAAATAATATTTAGTTAAGGTTCAACACTAATCCCGAAGATAGAGTGAGTGTACGATGGTGATCGTATCAACCTTGGAATTAATTCCAACACACATCGTCACCTCGCCCTTAACTAGTCTTCCATTATTCTGCAACTCCTATTTCAAGTTACTAATCTTAGCAACTTAACCAATATCAAATACCCAGGGGTTACTATGAACACTAGTAAGGTACACATAAATAACCTATATATCAAATATACCTTTGTTCACTTTGCCATCCTTCTTATCCGCCAAATGTTTGGGGCAGTTCTGCTTCTAGTGACCATTTCCTTTCCAATAGAAGCACTCAGTTTTAGGCTTGGGTCCAGCTTTGGGCTTTTTCACGGGAGTGGAAACTTGCTTGCCATTCTTCTTGAAGTTCCCTCTGTTTCCTGTTGCCCTTTTCTTGAAACTAGTGGTCTGGTCAATCATCAACACTTGATGCACTTTCTTGATTTCTACCTTCATTGATTTTAGCATCACGAAGAGCTTGGGAATTGTTTTCGTCATCCTTGCATATTATAGTTCATCACGAAGTTCCTGTAACTTGGTGATACTGACTAGAGAACTCTGTCAATCACTATCTTATCTAGAAGATTAACTCCCACTTGATTCAAGCGATTGTAGTACTCAGACATTCTGAGCACATGCCCACTGGTTGAGCTATTCTCCTTCATCTTGTACGCGAGGTACTTGTCAGAGGTCTCATACTTCTCGACACGGGCATGAGCTTGAAATACCAATTTCAGCTCTTGGAACATCTCATATGCTCTGTGGCGTTCAAAATGTTGTTGAAGTCCCGTTTCTAAGCCATAAAGCATGGTGCACTAAACTATCAATTAGTCATCATATCGAGCTTGCCAAACGTTCATAATGTCTGCATCTGCTCCTGCAATAGGTTTGTCACCTAGCGGTGCATCAAGGACATAATCCTTTCTGTGCAGCAATGAGGATAATCCTCAGATCACGGACCCGGTCCGCATCATTGCTACTATCATCTTTCAACTTAGTTTTCCCTAGGAACATATCAAAAAGAGGGGGCTATAACACGAGCTATTGATATACAACATAATTTGCAAATACTATCTGGACTAAGTTCATGATAAATTGAAGTTCAATTAATCATATTACTTAAGAACTCCCACTTAGATAGACATCCCTCAAATCATCTAAATGATACGTGATCCAAATCAACTAAACCATGTCCGATCATCACGTGAGATGGAGTAGTCATCAATGGTGAACATATCTATGTTGATCATATCTACTATATGATTCATGTTCAACCTTTCGGTCTCCAGTGTTCCGAGGCCATGTTTGTACATGCTAGGCTTGTCAAGTTTAACCTGAGTATTCCGCATGTGCAAAACTGTCTCGCACCCGTTTTATGTGAACGTAGAGCCTATCACACCCGATCATCACGTGGCGTCTCAGTACGAAGAACTATCGCAACGGTGCATACTCAGGAAGAACACTTATACCTTGAAATTTAGTTAAGGGATCATCTTATAATGCTACTGCTGTACTAAGCAAGATAAGATGCATAAAGATAAACATCACATGCAATCAAAATATGTGACATGATATGGCCATCATCATCTTGTGCTTTTGATCTCCATCTCCAAAGCATCGTCATGATCTCCATTGTCACCGGCTCGACACCTTGATCTCCATCGTAGCATCATGGTCGTCTCGCCAACTATTGCTTCTACAACTATCGCTACCGCTTAGTAATAAAGTAAAGAAATTACACGGCGTTTGCACTTCATACAATAAAGCAACAACCATAAGGCTCCTACCAGTTGCCGATAAATTTTACAAAACATGATCATCTCATACAACAACATATATCACATCATGTCTTGACCATATCACATCACAACATGCCCTGCAAAAACAAGTTAGACGTCCTCTACTTTGTTGTTGCAAGTTTTACGTGGCTGCTATGGGCTTCTAGCAAGAACCGTTCTTACATATGGCACAAAAACCACAACAGTGATTTATCAAGTTTGTTGTTTTAACCTTCAACAAGGAGCGGCCGAAGTGAAATTCGATTCAACTATAGTAGGAGAAATAGACACCCGCCAGCCACCTTTATGCAAAACTAGTTGCATGTCTGTCGGTGGAACCGGTCTCATGAACGTGGTCATGTAAGGTTGGTCCGGGCCGCTTCATCCAACAATACCGCCGAATCAAAATAAGACATTGGTGGTAAGCGGTATGATGATCACCGCCCACAACTCTTTGTGTTCTACTCGTGCATATCATCTACGCATAGACTTGGCTCGGATGCCGCTGTTGGAAACATAGCATGCAATTTCAAAAAAAGTCCTACGCCCACACAAGATCTATCTAGGAGATGCATAGCAACAAGAGGGGGAGAGTGTGTCTACATACCCTCATACACCAAAAGCAGACGCGCTTTGACAACACGGTTGATGTAGTCGGACTTCTTCTCATTCATACTAATCAAGCACCGAACGTACGGCACCTCCGAGTTCTGCACACGTTTAGCTCGATGACGTCCCTCGAACTCTTGATCCAGCAGAGTGTTGAGGAAGTAGATGAGTTCCGTCAGCACGACGGCGTGATGACGGTGATGGTGAAGTGATCTGTGCAGGGCTTCTCCTAAGCACTACGAGAATATGACCAGAGGCATAAACTGTGGAGGGGGGCACCGTACACGGCTAACAATAGTTGATGTTCTATTCTAGACGCCTCCCCCTTCATATATATAGGTGGGAGGGTGTAGGATCGAAAGTATGTCTAGAGGGGGTGATTAGACTACTTGACCAAATAAAAACTTATCCTTTTCCCAATTTTAGTTCTTGGCAGATTTTAGCAAGTTTGGACAAGTCAAGCAATCTTAACACAATTCAAGCAAGCATGCAAAGAGTATATGAGCAGCGGAAAGTAAAGCATGCAACTTGCAAGAATGTACAGGGAAGGGTTTGGAGAGTGCAAACACAATAGGAGACACGGATGTTTTTGTCTTGGTTCCAATAGGTGGTGCTATCGTACATCCACGTTGATGGAGACTTCAACCCACGAAGGGTAACGGCTGCATGAGTCCACGGAGGGCTCCACCCACGAAGGGTCCACGAAGAAGCAACCTTGTCTATCCCACCGTGGCCGTCGCCCACGAAGGACTTGCCTCACTAGCGGTAGATCTTCATGAAGTAGGCGATCTCCTTGCCCTTACAAACTCCTTGGTTCAACTCCACAATCTTGTCGGAGGCTCCCAAGTGACACCTAGCCAATCTAGGAGACACCACTCTCCAAGAAGTAACAAATGGTGCGTTGATGATGAACTCCTTGCTCTTGTGCTTCAAATGATAGTCTCCCCAACACTCAACTCTCTCTCACAGGATTGGGATTTGGTGGAAAGAAGATTTGAGTGGAAAGCAACTTGGGGAAGGCTAGAGATCAAGATTCATATGGTAGGAATGGAATATCTTGGCCTCAACACAAGTGTAGGTGGTTCTCTCTCAGAAAATGTAAGTTGGAAGTGTAGGTTCATTCTGATGGCTCTCTCCACGAATGAAGAGGAGGTGGAGGGGTATCTATAGCCTCCACACAAAATCTAACCGTTACACACAACTTGCCAAATTGTGGGACCAAATTGATAAACTCGATCGGACCGATTCAGCAAATTTAGTGACCATTAGGATTTTCGGTGGGTCCGACATGCAACTCGGTAGGACTGATATGGTTAGGGTTAGGGCATAACATAATCTCGGTGAGACCGATTAGACAAACTCGGTGAGACCAATTTTGGTAATAAGTTAACTAGAGAGTTAGTCAGGTAAACTCGGTGGGACCGATTCGCTCATTTCGGTGAGACCAAAATGTTACAAAAGGGAAACAGACAGTTTACATTGCAATCTCGGTGGAACCGATCGCTCATCTTGGTGGGACCGAAACATTATGAAGGGAAACAGAGATTACAATCCCATCTTGGTGAGACCGAGATCCCTATCGGTGAGACCGATTTTCCTAGGGTTTGTGGCAGTGGCTATGACATCTGAACTCGGTGGCGCCAGATAGAAAGAATCGGTGGGGCCGAGTTTGACTTTTGGTTTAGGTCATATGTGGATGTGAGAAAGTAGTTGAGGGCTTTGGAGCATATCACTAAGCATTTTGAGCAATAAAGCCATTAAGCAACACCTCATCCCTCCTTGATAGTATTGGCTTTTCCTATAGACTCAATGTGATCTTGGATCACTAAAATAGAAAATGTAGAGTCTTGAGCTTTGAGCTTGAGCCAATCCTTTTGTCCTTAGCATTTTGAGGGGTCCACTTTTCTCATCCATGCCATGCCAATCATTGAGCTTTCCTGATATATTTATCTTGAAATAGCATTAGCTCAATGAGCTATATGTTGTTAGGAATTATCATAGCCACCTAGGGATAGTTGCACTTTCAATCTCCCCTTTTTGGTAATTGATGACAACATATAGATCAAAGCTTTGACAAATGATAATAAGAGTGAAAAACATTGTCGCTTTGAGAAGTATGTGAAAAGCAAGAGATCCCCCTAAATTTGTGCATAGTTTAAGATTTGCTTTGGACTGCAAATGCACAATGAGTTAGGATCATGGGTTACTCTTCCATGTCACATACATCTTGGTGGAGCGCTCAAAATGATAATAATTAAATACATGCACTCATCGCCAAGCAAAGTGAATGATCATATAGAGATATAAAAGGATAATGTCATCCAACAAGCATTAAGGTAGCATCGTATATGATCAACCACATGATCATCCAAGTATCACACAAAAGCATAGAGTATCTCAGACAAGCAAATAACAAAGTTCAACCACCAAAAACAAGAGAGAACAAAAAGCAACACTCTCTCTCGAAGCCTATGATCTATACATTTTCTCCCTACATTTTCTCCCCTTTGGCAACAAGTTACCAAAAAGTTCATAAAAAATGCATAGTGCTAGATCAACTCTCGGGCTTGGTCTTCAGGTGGTGGTGTAGAGATGGCTCCTTGGACGAAGTCTTTTTTTGATGTAGATGGAGCTGGTGGAGTGGCTACTGGAGCTGGATGCACTAAAGCTGTTGCTAGTGCAGACGAAGTTGCTCTGGTGTCTGTAACTGGCACTGCAGCAGATCTCTGACTTATGGGCACTCTAGCAAATGCTTTTGTCGTTGACTTGCCCTTCTTCTTCTGCACTTCATCCTGAAGTTGCTTAACAACTGACTGTATCTCAATGACCTTCACATCTAAATCATAGAACTTCTGCTCTATGATCCTCTCCAAGCTCTCCTGGTTTTGAGTCAGGGTGGCCAAGCCCTTCTCAATCCTCAGAGTGGAGGCAATCAAGTATCCAAGCTGATCTTGCTTGCTCTTCAGGAAAATCTAAGATGCCTCTTCAGCAGTTGGCATCTTTGCAGCCTTCTCAGCCCTTGCCTTCTCCTTCTTCTCTTGTGCTTGCACAGAAGATGGTTCATTCTCATCCATTACCACAGTGTTGTCCTCAAAGTCTGGGTAGATGGGCATGTATTCCTTGTCCAAGAGATATGTGCCAGTGCCCATCTTGGAGTTGATTAGCTCCTGGATCTGTGGGGCATACCCACAACTTCTCTTCTGATCAGCAGTTGTCCTCTTGATAGTTTCCACAATTAGGCTCACGACTTTGAACTTTTGAGGCACATCAAATATGTGAAGCAGGTTAATTGCATGGCCTCTGATCATCTTGTGATCACCTGACTTTGGCAATAGAGTATGCCTGAGGATCCAGTTGATTGTTGGCAAACCTGACAAAAGGTAATGTACTAATCCAAATTTGTGTGTCTCAAGAGCAGCATCTGGGATCTCTCTGTACATATGTGCCATGGAGTTGTGATCCTTCTTATTCTTGGCATAGACATCTAAGTCATCCTCATTCTCCTTAGGAGCATTGATCAATTTTGTCCATTCTTCAACTGTTGATTGATACCTAGTACCTTCAGACATCCAGACAATCCTTCCATCTGGGTAGAAATTAGCTATGGAGTAGAACTGCATAATAAGCTCATCATTCCACTCTGTGAGCTTCTGCCCAACAAAGTTCTCTACTCCACAAGACTTGAAACTATCATAGACTCCAGGATAGTGTTCTTCATTTTCCCTCATGTACTTCCAGTCCACCCCATCTCATATCACAGACTATAGGCTTCTTGTCAAGCAGCATTGTCTCATAGAAGTCCTGCTGTTCCTTTGTATGGAACCTGTAGTCCACAGCAGTTCTTCTCCTGACTGCAGAGGGATCAGTCAATCTCCACTGTCTGAGTCATGCATCCTTCCTGAGCTTCATGTCCTCAGCTACTGGATGAGCATCATTGTGATCTGGAATTTTGGGCTTCAACTTCCTCAAGACATGTGACTCATCATCTTCTTCCTCTATAGCAGCTTCAGGCACTGGGCCTTGTTCTTCTCTCCAGCAGGAATATTCCTTGTATTCCTCTTGGGTGCAGCTTTGGGCTTTGGTGCAGCTGCCTTGGGAGCTTCTTTGGGCTTTGATGGAGCAGCCCCTGATCTTATAGCATCTCCCATAAGCTTTTGAGCTTTAGGCGCTGGTGCAGCAACCTCTTCCTCTTCATCTTCAGAGTCTCTCCTCATAGAGGGCTTGCCAAGTACTTTGGCAGTGGTAGTTCTGACTCTCTTTTTCTTCTTGTCTTGGCCAGCAGCTTCATCTTCAGACTCAATGGTGAAATTCATGGTTTCACCAGTGGCAACCTTCCTAGGTTTCAAAGTGGGAATCCTTCTTGCGGGTGCTTTGGTCCTCATACCAGGCTTAGTGGCAACAGTTGTGCCATATTCCTTCTTCAGCACCTTCTTCTTTGAGGTGGCCTCATCCTCAACAGCCACATAGTCCTCATCCTCAGAATCTGATGTTCTCTTCTTTCTGGCCCTGGTGGCTGCCTTAGGCAAGTTGTTGGGTGTGCTCCTCCTGCCATCATCATAGCTGCTAGAGGGACTAGTGCCCTCACTCATCTGAACTTGCTCCTCAGACTTGTTCTGACTGTCACTCTGATCTGACATGATGCAAACACTGACAGCAGACCCTGTGAATAGATATAGATGAGATAGATGGGATGAGCATCACAAAGTACAGAGGTTTTTGCAAAAGAATGAGTCAAAAATTTAGTTTTAGTTTTCCACAGAAAGCATTTCGGATCTACCGATTTGAAAACTCGATGATACTGAAGCATCTTTTGGAACCTAAACTAGTGAACTCGGTCAGACCGAGTCACAGTTCGGTGGCACCGAGACTGCTAGGATTTCACAAAGTCCTGAACTCAGTCACACTGATTTGAAATTCTCGGTCAGACCGAGAATCACATGTGCAATGGCCTTAGCCAAATCGGTGGAACCGATTTCTACATCTCGGTTGGTCCGAGATGATTTCGGCGGAAACCTAACCCTAAATTTTCAATTCACGACTAAACTACGGAGTGATTTCGCTGGATAGGGTGATCTCAATCATGGCAAGATACATGGAAAAACAATGTGCTAGGAATCGGAGTGAGATTAGCACAAGGATCAAGTCCATACCCTAAATGCGGCGATGGACCTGCTACGGCGGCAACTGCGGAGACGATTCCCATTGACAACGGCGGAGACTAGCGGCGAGAGGCAGCTGGCGACAAGGAGGATGATCCAGAGACCCAGGGCGGCAGAGCAGGCTGAGCGCGGGCGAAGGGGTTTGGAGAAATTTCCAAATTTTGGCCCGGGGATATATATAGCCTGACCCTGTCGGTGTGACCGAGTGGAACAACTCGGTGGCACCGAGATGCATAACTGTAAGCAGTTACTGCAACTCGGTGTGACCGAAAAGTTCAAATCGGTTGCACCGAGATTGAAAACCTAGATCGACTTAGTGATCTCGGTATGACCGAAATGGATGAATCGGTCAGACCGAAACACACAAAGAAGTTTTGGAAGTTTAAGTCTATAACGAATCGGGGACTCCGAGTGCTCCTCACATAGAGTGGTTCGAGTCTGACTTGATCAAACTTTGTGATGTAGCATGAATAGAGTTTGAGACAAGAAAAGCATAGATAGCTAGAGAAGGTTCTTAGGCATTCTTGTCCATCCACTTGGCAAAAGAAAAGAAACCAAACAATCAAAACAACAAGTGGATGTCCTTGAATGAGTAAAATATGCAAACGACATGCTCACACAATAAAATGAAAAATGAAATATGTGGCAAAGCATGCACAACCATTCTAGCATCTATCAAGCAATTGGCGATGACTAGGTCATCTATATATGAGTATATTGACTTAGGAGTCAAATGAGAACATTTGATCATAGGTCATACTCATCGTTTAAGCTCAAGTGGGGTTGCCACTTTTACATAATGCATTGTTGTGTTCACACCATTAGAGTTGCTTTAGCTCAATTATTAGAGTAAAGCTCCCCCTAGATGTGAGATCCCCCCTAAGAGGGATGAACTAACCTTGGGTTTTGTCGATGATGACTTCATGTAGATGTTGAAGATGTGGATGCTCAATGTTGATGTAGATCATTTGGAGCTATCCTTTGGAGTGAGTTGCACTTTCAATACCTACACGGGTTAGTCCCACAAGGAACAAACAAGGATATCCATAGACATAGAGTGATGCACACACAAGATGATGTCTATGAAAGCATTAGGTTACCTTGTCCCTTGTCTTACCAACAAGAGGGTTTGTGACTCCATGAACTAGTGCAAGATGTGGAAGTTGATTACACTTGTTCTTGCCAAAATGAAAGAGTGAAGTATGTTGGCGGAGTCACCCTCAAGAACTCTCCAGTTCTTCTTCTTCGGGATCCACACCAACTTGATGGGAATCCTTGGAGTTGTAGTCGTACTTGATGAAGTAGAACTTGACATAGTCTTGGGGACCCACTTGACCAAGGCCTTAGGAGCTTCTTCAAATGGATCAATCTCCTCTTGAAGCTTGTCCTTGCCTTTTTGCTTGTGGTCTTGTGGTGGAAGATCATCTTGAGCTTGTGTCCCTTTGAAAGAAGTAGGATCATACTTCTCTTGTTGAGGAACAAACTTTGTCTTGGGGTATTGATCTTCTTCCCACTCAACTCCATTGGCATTGAACTGTCGTTCAAAACCAACACCTTGGTTCTTTCGGTGCCTTCCTTGCTTGCGTACAATTTCCTCGAATTGCTTACTCCCGGCAAGGCTCTTGTAAACACCTTTCTGTATAATTCCCTTCAATAAGCTATTTTCTTGCTCAAGTGTAACTTGGCTAAGAGAATCATTAGTAGAATCAAGAGAACTACTAGAAGCAACAACATTGGATTTAGCATGATTATTGTTACTACTAGAGGAAGAATCCTTCTTGTTCTTGTTATTAGACTTGAATTGAGGCATGTAAGTAGATAAGAGTAAACGCTTGGCAATGTAAGAAGAACTTTTCTTGCGAAGATCATCATTGATTGCCTTTAAGAACTCGTGCTCTTGCTCAAGGTTGAGCTTTTCAAAGCGTAACTTCTCATGAGTCCTTAAAAGTTCTCGATGATCTCCTAAGATAGTTTCATGAGCTAACTTAAGAGTGCTTAGTTCTTTAGTTAGAAGCTCAATCTTCTCCTTATCATTGTCATTCGTTTTATCTTGATTAGCATGATTAATTGACGTTTCATCATAGTATTCATCACTAGTTGTCAACAAGTAGATCATCATCACCTAACAAGTCATCTTCATCACTATTGAAATCAACATACTCGGGGTGTGATACCTTTGGGCCTTTAGCCATGAAGCATCTTCCAAGTACTTCATTTGGTGAATCAAATATGTCGTAGGAATTGGTTGACACAAGTGCTAGACAGGAAACACCTTCAGCTTGAGTATATTCGGAGTTGGAGTGATAGCTTCTCTCAGAGTGATTGTCGGAGTCAGAGCCGGATACCCATTCACCAACATGAGCTTGATGTCTTCATTTTGTGTAGCTCCTTGATGACTTGTCCTTCCTTTCCGAATCCTTGCTTCTCCGGGATGTTCTTCGTTCATAACAATCATCTCTACTCCTCTCTCTTGATGGTGATTCTTCTCTTCTACTTCTCCTTTTTGGAGAATCTTCTCTTCTTTTGTAGGGTGCCGTACACTCATTGGAATAGTGTCCGGGTCTTCCACAATTGTAGCAATTACGCTCTCGACTAGAAGATCTTTTGTCATTGTAGGACCTTGACTTGGAACTTCTTTCCTTGCTTCTACTCTTGTAGAACTTGTTGAAGTTCTTCACCATTAGGCTCAATTCTTCATTGAAGGTTTGTTTCTCAGTTGATGATGTGGGAGCTTCACATGAGGCTTTGTAAGCACCACTTGACTTGTTGTGGAGCTCCTCCTTATCCTTGAGTGACATCTCTTGAGCAACAATTCTTCCAATGACTTCCGTTGGCTTGAGATCTTTGTAATTGGGCATCATTTGGATCAATGTGCACACGGTATCATATTTTCTGTCCAAAGCTCTTAGGATCTTCTTGATGATGAATTTGTCGGTCATCTCTTCACTTCCTAAGCCGGCAATCTCATTTGTGATAAGAGCAAGCCTAGAGTACATCTCAACAATGCCTTCACCATCCTTCATCTTGAACTTGTCAAGCTGACTTTGAAGCACATCCAACTTGGATTCCTTGACAGAGTCGGTACCTTCATGCATGTCAATCAAAGTATCCCAAATTTCCTTTGCATTCTCAAGACGACTGATTTTGTTGAATTCTTCGGGGCACAATCCGTTGAAGAGGATTTCACAAGCTTGAGTGTTGTATTGCAGCATCTTCAGTTCTTCCATGCTAACTTCACGGTTCGGTTCTCTCCCATCAAAGAATTCAACTTGCAAGCCAATACACACAATAGCCCAAACGGCGGGGTTATGTCCAAGAATATGCCTTTTCATCTTATGCTTCCAATTAGCAAAATTAGTACCATCAAAGTAAGGACCTCTACGGTGATAGTTTCCCTCGCTAGATGCCATACTCTCCTAGGTTGTGAAACCAAGGCTATGACTACCAAAAGCTATGGAAATCAAAGCAAATGGAGACCAAAGCTCTGATACCACTTGTAGGATCAAAAGTATGTCTAGGGGGGTGATTAGACTACTTGACCAAATAAAAACTTATCCTTTTCCCAGTTTTCGTTCTTGGCAGATTTTATCAACTTTGGACAAGTCAAGAAATCTTAACATAATTCAAGCAAGCATGCAAAGAGTATATGAGCAGCGGAAAGTAAAGCATGCAACTTGCAAGAATGTAAAGGGAAGGGTTTGGAGAGTGCAAACGCAATAGGAGACACGGATGTTTTTGTCGTGGTTCCGATAGGTGGTGCTATCGTACATCCATGTTGATGGACACTTTAACCCATGAAGGGTAACGGCTGCGCGAGTCCATGGAGGGCTCCACCCATGAAGGGTCCATGAAGAAGCAACCTTGTCTATCCCACCATGGTCGTCGCCCACGAAGGACTTGCCTCACTACCGGTAGATCTTCATGAAGTAGGCGATCTCCTTGCCCTTACAAACTCCTTGGTTCAACTCCACAATCTTGTCGGAGGCTCCCAAGTGACACCTAGCCAATCTAGGAGACACCACTCTCCAAGAAGTAACAAATGGTGTGTTGATGATGAACTCCTTGCTCTTGTGCTTCAAATGATAGTCTCCCCAACACTCAACTCTCTCTCACAGGATTTGGATTTGGTGGAAAGAAGATTTGAGTGGAAAGCAACTTGGGGAAGGCTAGAGATCAATATTCATATGGTAGGAATGGAATATCTTGGCCTCAACACAAGTGTAGGTGGTTCTCTCTCAGAAAATGTAAGTTGGAAGTGTAGGTTCATTCTGATGGCTCTCTCCACGAATGAAGAGGAGGTGGAGGGGTATATATAGCCTCCACACAAAATCTAACTATTACACACAACTTGCCAATCTCGATGGGACCGAATTGATAAACTCGGTCGGACCGATTCAGCAAATTTAGTGACCGTTAGGATTTTCGATGGGACCGACATGCAACTCGGTAGGACTGATATGGTTAGGGTTAGGGCATAACATAATATTGGTGAGACCGATTACACAAATCGGTGAGACCAATTTTGGTAATAAGCTAACCAGAGAGTTGGTCAGGTAAACTCGATGGGACCGATTCGCTCATTTCGGTGAGACCGAAATGTTACGAAAGGGAAACATAGAGTTTACATTGCAATCTCGGTGGGACGGATCCCTCAACTCGGTGGGACCAAAACATTACGAAGGGAAACAGAGAGATTACAATCCCATCTCGGTGAGACCGAGATCCCTATCGGTGAGACCGATTTTCCTAGGGTTTGTGGCAGTGGCTATGACATCTAAACTCGGTGGCGCCAAATAGAAAGAATCGGTGGGGCCGAGGTTGACTTTTGGTTTAGGTCATATGTGGATGTGAGAAAGTAGTTGAGGGCTTTGGAGCATATCACTAAGCATTTTGAGCAAGAAAGCCATTAAGCAACACCTCATCCCTCCTTGATAGTATTGGCTTTTCCTATAGACTCAATGTGATCTTGGATCACTAAAATAGAAAATGTAGAGTCTTGAGCTTTGAGCTTGAGCCAATCCTTTTGTCCTTAGCATTTTGAGGGGTCCACTTTTCTCATCCATGCCATGCCAATCATTGAGCTTTCCTGAAATATTTATCTTGAAATAGCATTAGCTCAATGAGCTATATGTTGTTAGGAATTACCAAAACCACCTAGGGATAGTTGCACTTTCAGAGGGAGAGGGAGAAGCCCTAGGAGTGCCCCAAGTAGGAGGGATCCTACTTGGGCTTCTGCCCTAGGCCGGTGCCCCCCCCCCCCCTTTCCTTCTTTTGGCGATGAGGGGAAGGAAGGAGGAGGTGGCGCCCCCCCCCCCCTTCCTTTCTCCCACAAAGGGGGAAAGGTAGGAGGAGCTGGCACCCCCTCCTTTCCTTCCTCTAGGTCCTGCGGCCAGGGAAAGGGGCGCACCAGCCCCTTATGAGCTGGTTGTCGGTGTCAAAACTGGCGAATCTCGAGTAGGGGGTCCCAAACTGTGCGTCTAAGGTTGATGGTAACAGGAGGCGGGGGACACGATGTTTACCCAGGTTCAGGCCCTCTCTATGGAGGTAATACCCTACTTCCTTCTTGATTAATCTTGATGAATATGAGTATTACAAGAGTTGATCTAACACAAGATCGTAATGGCTAAAACCCTAGAAGTCTAGCCTATATGATTATGATTATGATTGCCTCTACGGACTAAACCCTCCGGTTTATATTGACACCGGAGGGGACTAGGGTTATACAAAGTTGGTTATAGAGAAAGGAATCTACATATCCGAACGCCAAGCTTGCCATCCACGCAAAGGAGAGTCCCATCCGGACACGGGAAGAAGTCTTCTATCTTGTATCTTCATAGCCCAACAGTCTGGCCCACGCTACGTAGTCCGGCTGTCCGAGGACCCCTTAATCCAGGACTCCCTCACTGGTCTGTCCCTCCCTCGGCCCATTAAGCCCATATCTTTGCCGAGGTTGCCCGAAACTCCTTTCCGGTGACCCGATATGTACCCGGTACCCTCCGGAAACTTCTGGTGTCCGAATACTATCGTCCTATATATCAATCTTTACCTCTCGACCATTTCGAGACTCCTCATCATTTCCGTGTTCTCATCCGGGACTCCGAACAACATTCGGTCACCAAATCACATAACTCATATAATATAAAATCGTCATCGAACGTTAAGCGTGTGGACCCTACGAGTTCGAGAACTATGTAGATATGACCGAGACACCTCTCCGGTCAATAACCAATAGAGGAACCTGGATGCTCATATTGGCTCCCACATATTCTACGAAGATCTTTATCGGTTGAACCGTTATGACAACATACGTTATTCCCTTTGTCATCGGTATGTTACTTGCCCGAGATTCGATCGTTGGTATCTTCATACCTAGTTCAATATCGTTACCGACAAGTCTCTTTACTCGTTCTGTAATGCATCATCCTGCAACTAACTCATTAGTCACTGCTTGCAAGGCTTCTTATGATGTGCATTACCGAGAGGGCCCAGAGATACCTCTCCGATACTCGGAGTGACAAATCCTAATCACGATCTATGCCAACCCAACAATCACCTTCAGAGATACCTATAGAGCATCTTTATAATCACCCAGTTACGTTGTGACGTTTGATAGCACACAAGGCATTCCTCCGGTATCCAGGAGTTGCATAATCTCATAGTCGAAGGAATATGTATTTAACATGAAGAAATCAATAGCCATAAAACTGAACGATCATAATGCTAAGCTAACGGATGGGTCTTGTCCATCTCATCCTTCTCCTAATGATGTGATCCTGTTCATCAAATGACAACACATGTCTATAGTTAGGAAACTTAACCATCTTTGATTAACGAGCTAGTCTAGTAGAGGCTTACTAGGGACACGGTGTATTGTCTATTTATCCACACATGTTTTAAGTTTTTGGTTAATACAATTCTAGCATGAATAATAAACATTTATCATGATAGAAGGAAATATAAAGTAATAACTTTATTATTGCCTCTAGGGCATATTTCCTTCAAATGCTTTGTTTCGGTTCTCTATTAAAAGGAGGCCTTAATATCCCTTTGTTTCCTTATGGAGCCCGCTTCCATGGGAGGGTAGGACAAAAGATGCCATACAAGTTCTTTCCATAAGCACGTATGACTATTTACATAATACATGCCTACATTATATTTATGAACTAAAGCTAGTTTTGTATCGCCCTAGGTTATGACTATTATATGATGAATATCATCCAACAAATTCACCGATCCAATGCCTACGAGTTTTTCACATATTGCTTTTCCTAAGTTACTATTGTTACTTATGCTGTCACAACTATTACAAAACCATTGCTATCACTATTACTGTTACTGTTACTGTTACCACTGCTATCAAAATTATCATACTACTGTGCTACTGATCATATTGTTGCAGATAATTAATCTCCAGGTGTGATTGAATTGACAACTCGCCCCGCGTGCTCCCCTCTGCGCATGCTCTGTAGAATCCTTCTCCACCAACAATGGCGAACTTTCCCGTCAACATTGTCCCCTACCTCCCGTGAGGGATGACGGCGGAGCTTGGCCCGACTGATCGAAAAGTGCGATCTGATATGGTGGTCAGTGCGGTGCCTCCTCTTCGCCATGACTTCTTGGCCATCGCTGAGGCCAACAGATTCATCCTGTAGCACCAGAAAGAAGCTCTCCGAGATACAATCCAAGGTTTGCTCCATGAGTCACACTTCTTCCCTACTGAAGTTGAGGATCACCCTTTAGGGATTGGTATTTTTGGATTTGATGATTCTCTAGTTAGAGACTCTATTGTGGGCACCACTTTTGAGCTACATGAACTTCAAGCGGATGAACATAATGTCATATCTTTCGTTCCTCATGATGTTGCGCTAAATATGAGGCTCACCTCTTTTGGTCTGGAGATTTGGATTATGTATGTCAGTTTTCCCTATGACTATCAAACGCGGCATTACATCCATAAGTCTGTTGACACTTTTGGTACTCTGCTTCAATGGCATAATCCCCGGGGCGACAGGCGGTTCGTTCTTCTTAAGGCCAGGGTCATTCATCTTTGTTTGGTCCCTAAGAGTATTGTCATGAGGCAGATTGGAGGAGCTCGACACTGTTGGATTGTTGTTGTGACTATGTTACGTAGCAGTGATTGGAATGATCATTTACCTGAAGTGCCACCTGCTGGCGAAGACCCCCCTCCTGATGATGGTGTTCCTCATCCCCTCTTTGGTGAGGGCCTGACTATGGAACAGATATACAAAGCTCAACTTCACAACTAGATGGCTCAGAACGTGGCTGCTAATAATGCTATGCATGAGGCAAACAATGCAAATGACAATGTGGTCATGGATCAACAGAACAATGTTCAGTTTCAGGCTCATTGGGGTGCTTGGCCAACCCCTCCCCCCCCCCTGTTGTCTACAATTTTCAAGCCTGATTGGCTGGTGAGGGCCTCCAGGTTGTTGATGGGATTTTGCCTAAAAACAATCTCCAAGACAGCCCTGCCATGGCCTGGAATGACTCCATTTCTTGGCACAACAGTTCAGACTCCAGTCTTAGTTCAGATGGTTTTGTCCTTGTGCCAGTAAATCTTCTTAATTCTCTATGAAGAAGTAACAATGTCAGCTCTGCTAGCACCTCCTTGGCTCCTCTGCTGCAGCCTCAAGACACTCTCAGCATTGATTTCTCTTTGGACAATTCTGGCATGCATCTGTCCATGTCTGGTCAAGGAAATATGGTTGCGTCCATGCTCTTTCACTGCTCCAGGCCGGCTAGACAGATCAATGATTACCTTATGCAGGCCATTAAACCAATCATGGCCACTTTTGGTCCTTGGAACTCTGGGCTGGGTTTCAGAGATAGTTTGAAGGTGCATGTTGATGTCTCCCGCAACAATGGATCATTTGTTATCTCTGCTGGACATCAGATCAATAGGAGTAATGAGGAGTGCATCTCTGTGGTTCAAACTTGGACTATCACTGCAGAGGATTCTTCTGATTCTAGGCCTGCCCTCCTCCAGGCTAACACAAGTACTCTGGATCTGCCTCCTTCTGCTGCCACTTTGTCTGACAGTACTGCCTCTTCTCATCGTGGCAAAGTTCAGGTACCTGAATGTGAAACCACTCTTCACTGCAGCACTACATCAAATAAGTATGATGGATTTCGGGTCCATGCTTTTTCTAATGTCAAGAAGAAACCTTCCAACGTAAACCCACGCCACACTCCTGCTGCTCCTTCCTCGGTCATCATCACGGAGCTAGATGATGCTGCTGCTCAGGATGTACCTCCCCCCACACCCATTCAGGTAATCCAACAGGTGGGCGTCCTCAAGTGCGCCATCCCGGCTGAAGAACTCACTGAAGATGCACTCTTGGCATCTAAGGAGGCAGGGCCTCCATCTTCCGCTTAATTCTCTGATTTCCCGCTTAATGGGTCTTTTGGTTACTTGGAATGTGCTATGTTGGAACATTCGTGGTTTAAACTCTGGCGATAAATGATACCTCTCCAACATATCTATAATTTTTTATTGTTCCACGCTATTATATTACCCGTTTTGGATGTTTATGGGCTTTACTTTACACTTTTATATTATTTTTGGGACTAACCTACTAACCGGAGGCCCAACCCGAATTGCTGTTTTTTTTGCCTATTTCAGTGTTTCGAAGAAAAGGAATATCAAACGGAGTCCAACCGGAATGAAACCTTCAGGAGCGATCTTTTTGGAACAAACATGATCCAGGGGACTTGGAGTGGACGTCAAGCAACAAAGGAGGCGGCCACGAGGGTGCCCGGCACGCCCCCTACAGGTGGGCGTGCCCCCCCCACCCTCGTGGGCCCCTCGAGCGTCCACCGACCTATTTCTTCCTCCTATATATACCCACGTACCCTGAAACCATCGAAGAGCACCACAAAAAACTATTTCCACTTCCGTAACCTTCTTTATCCGCGAGATCCCATCTTGGAGTCTTCGTCGGTGCTCCACCAGAGGGGGAATCAACCACGGAGGGCCTGGACATCATTTCCAAGGCCCTTCCGATGAGTTGTGAGTAGTTTACCACAGACCTTTGGGTCCATAGTTATTAGCTAGATGGCTTCTTCTCTCTCTTTGAATCTCAATACAAAGTTCTCCTCGATCTTCTTGGAGATCTATTCGATGTAACTCTTTTTGCGGTGTATTTGTCAAGATCCGATGAATTGTGGGTTTATGATCAAGTTTATCTATGAGAAATATTTGAATCTCCTCTGAATTCTTTTATGTGTGATTAAGTTATCTTTGCAAGTCTCTTCGAATTATCAGTTTGGTTTGGCCTACTAGATTGATCTTTCTTGCAATGGGAGAAGTGCTTAGCTTTGGGTTCAATCTTGCGGTGTCCTTTCCCAGTGACAGCAGGGGCAGCAAGGCACGTATTGTATTCTTGCCATCGAGGATAAAAAGATGGCGTTTATATCATATTGCATGAGTTTATCCCTCTACATCATGTCATCTTTCTTAATGCGTTACTCTGTTCTTTATGAACTTAATACTCTAGATGCATGCTAGATTCCGGTCGATGTGTGGAGTAATAGTAGTAGATGCAGGCAGGAGTCGGTCTACTTTTCACGGACGTGATGCCTATATACATGATCATGCCTAGATAATCTCATAATTATTCGCTTTTCTATCAATTGCTCGACAGTAATTTGTTCACCCGCCGTAATACTTATGCTATCTTGAGAGAAGCCACTAGTGAAACCTATGGCCCCCGGGTCTATCTTTTATCATATAAGTTTATCATCTACTTTTATTTGCATCTTTACTTTTCCAATCTATATCATAAAATACCAAAAATATATTTATCTTATCATATTATCTCTATCAGATCTCACTTTCGCAAGTGGCCGTGAAGGGTTTGACAACCCCTTTAGTGTGTTGGTTGTGAGGTTCTTATTTGTTTGTGTAGGTGCGTGGGACTTCTGAGGAGCCTCCTACTGGATTGATACCTTGGTTCTCAAAAACTGATGGAAATACTTACGCTACTTTGCTGCATCACCCTTTCCTCTTCAAGGAAAACCAACGCAAGCTCAAGACGTAGCAAGAAGGATTTCTGGCTCCATTACCGGGGAGGTCTTCGCTCAAGTCAAGACATACCAAGTACCCATCACAAACTCATCTTCCTCGCATTATATTATTTGCCATTTGCCTCTCGTTTTCCTCTCCCCCACTTCACCCTTGCTATTTTATTCACCCTCTCTTTCCCAATCTCCTCTCTCCTTCGCTTGTCTTCTTGTGTGCCTGTTTGCCCTCATGGCTTTGCCTAAGAACACCGACCTTCATCTTAGAAGGTTGGAAGAGATTGAACTGAAGATTAGAAGTTTTATGACTTTATAATTTGAGCATAATAGTTTCTTTAGAAAAAATCTTAAAGAACAAAAAAGCTTTATGGAGTATATGAACAAAGAGCTTGCTGATATGTCTAAGGAATTTTATGTTTGAACTCTCAAATTACTCGTCTTGAAAAATCTATAGCCCAAATTTCTGATAAGCAGTCCACCTTGGTCAATAAGATGGCTGCAAAACCAGAAGGGTTAGGGGAAAATAATGATGAAGATCTAAAAGTTATTGATGTGTCCCCTATTAAATCATTTTTTTGCAATATGATCTTAATAATGATGGGACTAGATATGAGTCAACTTTAGTTAAAAGGTGTCCCAGTGATTCGGAGTTTTTAGATCTTGATGTTAAATTTGGTAAAAGTGGGATCGGAGAGGTCAAGACTTTAAATAGCATTGAACCCACTATCTTGGATTTCAAGGAATTTAATTATGATAATTGTTCTTTAGTAGATTGTATTTCCTTGTTGCAATCTGTGTTGAATTCTCCTCATGCTTATAGTCAAAATAAAGCTTTTACCAAACATATTGTTGATGCCTTGATGCAATCTTATGATGAAAAACTTAATTTGGAAGTTTCTATAACTAGAAAACTTTATGATGAGTGGGAACCTACTATAAAGCTTAAAATTAAAGATCATGAGTGTTATGCTTTGTGTGATTAGGGTGCTAGTGTTTCCACAATTCTGAAAACTTTATGTGATATTCTAGGTATCCATGATCTTGACGATTGCTCTTTAAATTTGCACCTTGCGGATTCCACCATTAAGAAGCCTGTGGGAAGGATCAATGATGTTCTTATTGTTGCAAATAGGAACTATGTGCCCGTAGATTTTATCGTTCTTGACATAGATTGCAATCTTTCTTGTCCTATTATTCTTGGTAGACCTTTCCTTAGAACGATTGGTGCAATTATTGATATGAAGGAAGGGAATATTAGATTCCAATTTCCATTAAGGAAAGGCATGGAACACTTTCCAAGAAAGAAAGTTAAATTACCTTATGAATCTATCATGTGAGCTACTTATGAATTGAGTGCCCAAGATGGCCCTACTTAGATCTATCCTCGCTTTTATGCCTAGCTAGGGGCGTTAAACAATAGCGCTAGTTGGGAGGCAACCCAATTTTATTTTTATTTTTTTGTTTTTGCTTATGTTTAGTAATAAATATTTCATATACCTTCTGTTTAGATGTGTTTTCATGTTTTAATTAGTGTTTGTGCCAAGTAGAACCTATAGGATAACCTATGGTAATAGTTAATTTGATTCTGCTGAAAAAACAGAAACTTTGCGCGCACAAAAATAATTTTAGTAATTCACAGAAACGTGATTTTGCATTGATTCTTTTTTATGTAGATCAATAGACAAATTTCCCGGGACTTCCTATTTTGGTAGGATCTTTAGAGTTCCAGAAGTATTCTAGAGTTACAGATTGCTACAGGCTGTTCTGTTTTTGACAGATTCTGTTTTTTGTGTGTTGTTTGCTTATTTTGATGCATCTATTGCTAGTATGTAGGGTATGAACCATAGAGAAGTTGGAATACAGTAGGTTTAACACCAATATAAATAAATAATGAGTTCACTACAGTACCTTATGTGGTGGTTCTTTCTTGCACTAACGGAGCTTATGAGATTTCCTGTTGAGTTTTGTGTTGTGCAGTTCTCAAGTTTTGGGTAACATTTGATGGACTACGGAATAAGGAGTGGCAAGAGCCTAAGCTTGGGATGCCCATGGCACCCCAAGATATTCAAGGATAACCAAAAGCCTAAGCTTGGGGATGCCCCGAAGGCAGCCCCTCTTTCGTCTTCGTCTATCGGTAACTTTACTTGGAGCTATATTTTTATTCGCCACATGATATGTGTTTTGCTTGGAGCGTCTTGTATGATATTAGTCTTTGCTTTTTAGTTTAACACAATCATCCTTGGTGTACACACCTTTTGGGAGAAGCCCACTTGATTAGAATTTATTAGAATACTCTATGTGCTTCACTTATATCTTTTGAGCTAGATAGTTTTGCTCTAGTGCTTCACTTATATCTTTTAGAGCATGCCGGTGGCTTAATTTTGTAGAAATTGTTGATCTCTCATGCTTCCCTTTATTTTGAGAGTCTCTTAGAAAAACATGGTATTTGCTGTGGTTATAAATTGGTCCTAGAATGATGGGCATCCAAGTTGGGTATAATAAAAACTATCATAGGAAGTGAATTGGATGCTATGATCAATTTGATACTTGATAATTGTTTTGAGATATGGAGGTGGTGATATTAGAGTCATGCTAGTTGGGTGATTATGAATTTAAAGAATGATTGTGTTGAAGTTGGCAAGTCCCGTAGCATGCACGTATGGTAACTGTTATGTAACAAATTTGAAATATGAAGTGTTCTTAGATTGTCATCCTTATGAGTGGCGGTCGGGGACGAGCGATGGTCTTTTCCTACCAATCTATCCCCCTAGGAGCATGCATGTAGTGCTTAGTTTTTGATGACTTGAAGATTTTTGCAATAAGTATATGAGTTCTTTATGACTAATGTTGAGTCCATGGAATATACGCACTCTCACCCTTCCATCATTGCTAGCCTCTTCGGTACCGTGCATTGACCTTTCTCACCTTGATAGTTGGTGCAAACTTCGCCGGTGCATCCAAACCCCATGATACGATATGCTCTATCACACATAAACCTCCTTATATCTTCCTCAAAACAGCCACCATACCTACCTATTATGGCATTTCCATTGCCATTCTGAGATATATTGCCATGCAACTTTCCACCGTTCCGTTCATCATCATGACACGCATCATCATTGTCATATTGCCTTGCATGATCATGTAGTTGACATCGTATTTGTGGCAAAGCCACCATGCATAATTTTTCATACATGTCACTCTTGATTCATTTCCCATCCCGGTACACCGCCGGAAGCATTCATATAGAGTCATATCTTGTTCTAGTTTTGAGTTGTAATTCATGAGTTGTAAATAAATAGAAGTGTGATGATCATCATTATTAGAGCATTGTCCCCAAATAAAAAAGAAAGCCCAAAAATAAAAAGAAAGGCCAAAGAAAAAAAGGCCAAAAGAAAAAAAGAAAGGCCCAAAAAAATAAAAAAATAAAAAGAAATAAAAAAGGGGCAATGTTACTATCCTTTTCCACACTTGTGCTTCAAAGTAGCACCATGTTCTTCATATAGAGAGTCTCATTTGTTGTCACTTTCATATCCTAGTGGGAATTTTTCATTATAGAACTTGGCTTGTATATTCCTACGATGGGCTTCCTCAAAATGCCCTAGGTCTTCGTGAGCAAGCAAGTTGGATGCACACCCACTTAGTTTATTTTGTTGAGCTTTCATACATTTTAGCTCTAGTGCATCCGTTGCATGGCAATCCCTACTCCTCATGTTGACATCAATTGATGGGCATCTCCAAAGCCCGTTGATTAGCCTCGTTAACATGAGACCTTCTCCTTTTTTGTCTTCTCCACACAACCTCCATCATATTCTATTCCACCCATAGTGCTATATCCATGGCTCACGCTCATGTATTGCATGAAAGTTGAAAAAAGTTTGAGATTACTAAAGTATGAAACAAGTGATTGGCTTGTCATTCGGGGTGTGCAAGATGAGAGCATTCTTGTGTGACGAAAATGGATCATGAACAAACTATATGATTTTGTAGGGACGAACTTTGTTTAGCCATGTTATTTTGAGAAGACATGATTGCTTAGTTAGTATGCTTGAAGTATTACTATTTCTTATGTCAATATGAACCTTTATTTTGAATCATTTGGATCTAACCATTCATGCCACAATAAAGAAAATTACATCGAGAATTATGCTAGGTAGAATTCCACATCAAAAATTCTGTTTTTATCATTTACCTACTTGAGGACGAGCAGGAATTAAGCTTGGGGATGCTTGATATGTCTCCAACATATCTATAACTTTTTATTGTTCCATGCTATTATATTACCCGTTTTGGATGTTTATGGGCTTTACTTTACACTTTTATATTATTTTGGGGACTAACCTACTAACCGGAGGCCCAGCCCGAATTGCTATTTTTTTGCCTATTTCAGTGTTTCGAAGAAAAGGAATATCAAACAGAGTCCAAACGGAATGAAACCTTCAGGAGCAATCTTTTTGGAACAAACGTGATCCAGGGGACTTGGAGTGGACGTCAAGCAACAGAGGAGGCGGCCACGTGGGTGCCCAGCGCGCCCCCTACAGGTGGGCACGCCCCCACCCTGATGGGCCCCTCGAGCGTCCACCGACCTACTTCTTCCTCCTATATATACCCACGTACCCTGAAACCATCGAAGAGCACCATGAAAAACTATTTCCACCGCCATAACCTTCTGTATCCATGAGATCCCATCTTGGGGCCTTCGTCGGCGCTCCGCCGAAGGGGGAATCGACCATGGAGGGCCTCTACATCGTCTCCAAGGCCCTTCCGATGAGTTGTGAGTAGTTTACCACAGACCTTCGGGTCCATAGTTATTAGCTAGATGGCTTCTTCTCTCTCTTTGAATCTCAATACAAAGTTCTCCTCGATCTTCTTGGAGATCTATTCGATGTAACTCTTTTTGTGGTGTGTTTGTCGAGATCCGATGAATTGTGGGTTTATAATCAAGTTTATCTATGAGAAATATTTGAATCTCCTATGAATTCTTTTTTGTGTGATTAAGTTATCTTTGCAAGTCTCTTTGAATTATCAGTTTGGTTTGGCCTACTAGATTGATCTTTCTTGCAATGGGAGAAGTGCTTAGCTTTGGGTTCAATCTTGCGGTGTCCTTTCCCAGTGACAACAGAGGCAGCAAGGCACGTATTGTATTGTTGCCATCGAGGATAAAAGATGGGGTTTATATCATATTGCATGATTTTATCCCTCTACATCATGTCATCTTTCTTAATGTGTTACTCTGTTCTTTATGAACTTAATACTCTAGATGCATGCTGGATAGCGGTCGATGTGTGGAGTAATAGTAGTAGATGTAGGCAGGAGTCGGTCTACTTGTCACGGACATGATGCCTATATACATGATCATGCCTAGATAATCTCATAATTATTCGCTTTTCTATCAATTGCTCGACAGTAATTTGTTCACCCACTGTAATACTTATGCTATCTTGAGAGAAGCCACTAGTGAAACCTATGGCCCCCAGGTCTATCTTTTATCATATGAGTTTATCATCTACTTTTATTTGCATCATTACTTTTCCAATCTATATCATAAAAGACCAAAAATATATTTATCTTATCATATTATCTCTATCAGATCTCACTTTTGCAAGTGGCCGTGAAGGGATTGACAACCCCTTTATTGCGTTGGTTGCGTGGTTCTTGTTTTTTTGTGTAGGTTCATGGGACTTCTGAGGAGCCTCCTACTGGATTGATACCTTGGTTCTCAAAAACTAAGGGAAATACTTACGCTACTTTGCTGCATCACCCTTTCCTCCTCAAGGAAAACCAACGCAAGCTCAAGACGTAGCAATAAACTACTAGCCCTAGCTAATGCTATCAATGCTAGTGGGTGTTCGGTCTTATGTTTGCAGGAAACTAAGAAGTCTGTGATCGACCATGCTTTATCAAATCTTTTTGTCCTCGTCGATTTGACCAATTCTCTTATGTTCCTTCGCACGGGGCTTCAGGAGGAATTTTGTTACTATCTGTATTAGTTCGGTTTTCACTGGTTCGGTCATTGCTTCTGAAGATTTTGCTCTCGTGATTAAATTTCAATCCACACAATCATCACAATCTTGGACCCTAGTGAATATTTATGGCCCCTTCCAAGGTGACTCGCACATTAATTACACTAATTGGCTATTCTCCTTAAACATTTCAGCCAATGAGGACTGGCTTCTTGTGGGTGATTACAACTATATCCGCAGTCCTGATAATCGTAACAAGCCGGGTGGGAATATAAATGACATGATCACATTCAATGATCTCATACGATCATAATGTCTAGTTGAATTACCAATCAAAGGTCGTACTTTCACCTCGAGTAATATGCAGCAAGACCTACTTTTGGAGCAGCTAGATTGGTTCTTCACCTCCTGTAACTGGACTAGTTCTTATCCTAATACCGTTGTTAGCCCTTGGGTAAGCCAGTGTACGATCACATCCCGTGTGTGTGGTCACAATTAAAACTTCTATTCCGAGGAGTAAACTCTTTCGTTTCGATCCTTTCTGGATTCAGCATCCTGGTTTTATGGATATAGTGTAGTCTGCCTTGGATAAGCCCGTCAGAGCAACCAACAGTGCAACCATTCTTTGCAGAAAGTTCAAGCACTTGTGTTACTGTCTGAAAAATTGGAGTAAGAATATTTCCCGCCTATCGATAGCCATTGATAACTCCAACAAGGCTCTGGTAGAACTTGACATGATCGAGAACAGAAGGCAACTGACCACTCCTGAGGCAAACTTTAGGACTATCCTCAAGGCTCACATTCTGCGTCTTTTGTCGTATCAACAGAAATATTGGAAAAAATGATGCACAATCCGCTGGGTCCGCTTTGGAGATGAGAACTCCAAAAAAATTCAAGCTATGGCTTCCGAACTTTACAGAAGAAACAATATTGCTTCTCTAACTTTGCAGGATGGAACCATAATTGACGATCATGCAACCAAAGAATTTTTCATCTATCATTCCTTCAAAGAAAGACTTGGGACCTCCTCTAAGCATGAGATGAAATTTAACCTTCAATCCATCATCAAGAGAATTGAGGGGCTGGATGACCTAACTCTCCCTTTTACTAGACAAGAGATTGATCTAGTTATCAAAGAAATGCCCGCGGATAGGGCACCAGGTCCCGATGGTTTCAATGGTGCATTCCTCAATCTTGTTGGCACATAGTAAAGGAAGAATTTTATGATCTTTGTGACCAGTTCTTTGATGGTGGTCTAAACCTAGAAAGCATTAATGATGGTTACATAACCCTCATTCCAAAAGTTGCTGCACCTCAAGGCGTCAATGACTTTCGACTGATTACCCTGCTAAACTATTGTCTCAAAGTCATTACAAAACTCTTAGCTAATCGGCTACAAAAGATCATTCTAAAGATAATTCACCGTAACCAATATGATTTTTTGAAAAAGAGGTCCATCCAGAACTGTCTTGCATGGGTGTTTGAATACATTCATCAGTGCCAAACTTCAGAAAAACCAATAGTTCTTCTCAAGTTGGATTTTCCAAAAGCATTTGATACCATTGAACATGATGTTATGCTGGAAATCATGAAACACATGGGCTCCAATGATAAATGGTTGGGGTGGATTAAACCCATTTTCTCCGCGGCAAAATCCTCAGTCCTCCTTAATGGTGTCCCGGGCAGACAGTTTAATTGCATTTCTGGAGTTCAACAAGGCGACCCACTGTCTCCCCTAATCTTTGTCCTGGCGGCAGACTTGTTGCAAGCTGCAATAAATGACTCTTTTCGAAGAAATGAACTCCAACTGCCCTTCTACCGCCCAAACCAAGCAGACTATCCTGTGATCCAATACGCCGATGATACAATCATGTTGCTCCCGGCATGTGCAGACCAAGCTACACTTGTCAAAAAATCCTCACTGATTATGCCACCTCTATTGGGCTAAAGATTAACTTTCACAAGTCAACCCTAGTGCCCATGAATTGCGATGCCGCAATCGCTCGGCATATTTCACAAATCTTCGGTTGCATGGTGGGGAAATTACCTTTTACTTACCCAGGGTTACCCATGGGCACATCTAAACCAACAGTGCAGGATCTCATGCCTCTTGTCTGTGGAGTTGAATGAAGGCTTTCATCAACTCTGTCCATGATCTCTTATGGAGGGAAACTGTCACTTCTAAACTCGGTCATCACATCACTTATAATCATTGCACTCTGTACCCTGAAACTACCTCCAAAGATTATTGATCGACTGGATAAAATCAGAAGAAAATGTCTATGGACTAAGAAGACCGATAATGGTGACAAGTGCAACTCTTTAGCTTCGTGGCCTGCAAACTCAAAGTGATGCTTTGCTCATGAAATATCTACACAAATTATATAACCACTGGGATTTACCATGGGTTGATTTGATTTGGTCCACATGTTATGCCGACAAAATTCCACATGCTTCGGACTCATGCAGCTCATTCTGGTGGAAAGATGTGCTCAAACTTACTCCTACCTATAGAGGCATCTCACACGTGATCGTTCGCAGAGGGGACACTGCGCTTATGTGGAAAGACCTACGGTTGGATGATATCATTGCAGATTCACACCCCCGTGTGTTTTCATATGCTGAACTTGAAGATATTTCGGTCAAGGATTTCCTAGGCTGCACTAACCACAATGAAACCTTTC
Source organism: Triticum timopheevii (assembly GCA_963921465.1). NCBI lineage: Eukaryota > Viridiplantae > Streptophyta > Magnoliopsida > Poales > Poaceae > Triticum > Triticum timopheevii. Next base: position 358,092,324 of record OY997264.1, read on the forward strand.
ACCTACCCCTCTCCATGCAAGCTCATAATGAGTTGCGCAATATTCAGGAAATTATGGCACATGTTGGCAATGATGCGGAGTTTACATGGACTCTTGGGTCTATGAGTGGGGCTCTGAGATCTACACTGCCAAAAGATACTACAACTTCTACTTCCAGGAGGTTACTGCACACAAAAGTTATAAATGGCTCTGGAAATCTTCGGCTACAATGAAAATCAAGGTTTTTGGATGGTTGCTTCTCTCAGATCGCCTGAACACCAGAAATATGCTTAAGAGAAGGCACTATAATATTGGTGACAATCATGGTTGCATCCTATGTGTCAGCACTGAGGAGGAAACACTTGAACACATGATCTTTACTTGTCAATTCAGCTTGGCTTGCTGGGACACTTTGAACATTCATTGGGCAACTAATGGAGATCGACTTCAGTGGATCCAGGAAGCCAAATCAATGTGGAACAACCCCATGTTCATGGAGATCTTCTTGTATGCCTCTTGGAGTTTGTGGAAAGAGAGGAATAATAAGCACTCCTGAAGGGTGGACCCCACTGTCAGCTCATGGGCAATAAGATTCAAGGGGGACTTCTCTCTCCTAATACATTGAGCAAAAGAGAAGCATAGACAGTTTATTTCCTCTTTCACTCAATCTTTTGTAATACCCTAGTCTAGCTCTTATTCTGAGCTCCTACCCTAATACTTTCTTTTAGCATGGCCATGGATGTAAGGTTATGACCTTGTAAGACCTTTTTTGATACTTTAATTTAATACATGCAGTAGGAGCCTCTCCTATTGTTTCAGGTGTCAAAAAAATTGACAACTCAGTTACTAATACTTGCAAATATTCTTTGGCTCCCCTTGTGTCGAATCTATAAATTTGAGTTGAATACTCTACCCTCGAAAACTGTTGTGATCCCCTATACTTGTGGGTTATCAGTCTCTGGACTTTATAAAAAAATAAAAGAAGCCAAAGAAGCCCAAACAATAAAATGAGAGAAAAGAGAGAAGGGACAATGTTACTATCCTTTTGCCACACTTGTGCTTCAAAGTAGCACGATGATCTTCATAATAGAGAGTCCCCTATTTTGTCACTTTTTATATACTAGTGGGAATTGTTCATTATAGAACTTGTCTTGTATATTACAATGACAGGATTCCTCAAATTGCCCTAGGTCTTCATGAACAAGCAAGTTGGATGCACACCCACTCAGTTTCTTTTTGAGATTTCATACACTTATAGCTCTAGTGCACCCGTTGCATGGCAATCCCTACTCACTTGCATCGATATCAATTGATGGGCATCTCCATAGCCCATTAATTTTCTTAGTTGATGTGAGACTTTCTCCTTCTTTTTGTCTTCTCCACACCCACCATATTCTATTCCACCCATAGTGCTATATCCATGGCTCACGCTCATGTATTGCGTGGAAGTTGAAAAAGTTTGAGAACACCAAAAGTACGAAACAATTTCTTGGCTTGTCATTTGGGTTGTGCATGATGATATACTTTGTGTGATGAAGATGGAGCATAGCCAGAATATATGATTTTGTAGGGATAACTTTCTTTGGTCATGTTATTTTGAGAAGACATGATTGCTTTATTAGTATGCTTGAAGTATTATTGTTTTTATGTCAGTATTAAACTTTTGTTTTGAATCTTATGGATCTGAATATTCATGCCACAATAAAGAAGATTACATTGACAAATATGTTAGGTAGCATTCCACATCAAAAATTCTGTTTTTATCATTTACCTACTCGAGGACGAGCAGGAATTAAGCTTGGGGATGCTTGATACGTCTCCAACGTACCTATAATTTTGTATTGTTCCATGCTATTATATTATCTATTTTGGATGTTTTATATGCATTAATATGCTATTTTATATTATTTTTGGGACTAACAGATTAACCTAGATCCCATTGCCAGTTTTTGTTTTTTCCTTGTTTTTTAGTTCTACAGAAAAGGAATATTAAACGGAGTCCAAACGGAATAAAACTTTCGTGATGATTTTTCTTGGACCAGAAGACATCCAGAGGACTTGGATATGGGGCCAGAAGGTTCCCGGGGAGGCCACAAGCCTGCCAGGCGCGCCCTATGGGCGGCACGTCCTGAGGGCTTGTGGGTCCCTCGGAGGTCTTCCAGCCCTAATATTTATTGCGAAACATTGCATGGAAAACTAAAAAAATACGCACACGCAAGATCTGTCCATGGAGATGAATAGAAATGAGGGGGAGAGTGTGTCTACATACCCTCGTAGACCGTAAGCGTTAGCGTTTAGTAACGTGGTTGATGTAGTCGAACTTGTTCGCGATCCAACCGATCGAGTACCGAACGTACGGCACCTCCGTGTTCAGCACACGTTCAGCTTGGTGACGTCCACGCCTTCTTGATCCAGCAAGACGGCGAGGTAGTGGATGAGTTCCGGCAACACGATAGCATGGTGACGGTGATGGTGATGTTATCTCTGCGGGGCTTCGCTTAAGCACTATGAAAATATGACCGAGGGTGTAAACGGTGGAGGGGGCGCCCCACACGGCTAAGCAATTGTCGTGGTTATGTGTGGCACCCCCTCCCACATATATATAGGTGGGGGGAGGGAGGAGCAGCCAAGGAGGCGCCCCAAGTAGGTTGAATCCAACTTGGGGTCCTTCCCTAGTGGCGCCCCCTTACTATATTTGCCGGAGGGGGGGAAGGAAAGGGGGAGAGGAAAGGAAGGGGAGGCCGACTCCCCCCCCCCCCTTCCTTCTCTCCCCAAGGGCTGCGGACCCCCCCCCCCCTTTCCTTCTCTCCCCAAGGGTTGCGGCCTAGGAGGGGCGTGCCAGCCCCTTGTGGGCTGGTGTGTCCCCCCCCCCTTTGGCCTATATGGCCCATTAACCTCCCGGGGGTGTCCGGAACCCCTTCCGTTGACCCGATTTCTACCCGGTACATCCTGAAACTCTTCTCGAGTCCAAATATCATCGTCATATATATCGATCTTTACCTCCGGACCATTCCGGAGCTCCTCATCATGTCTGTGATCTCATCCGGGGCTCCGAACAACATTCGGTCACCAAATCATATAACTCATATAACACTATATTGTCAATGAACGTTAAGTGTGCGGACCCTGCGGGTTCGAGAACTATGTAGACATGACCGAGACACCTCTCCGGTCAATAAAAAATAGCGGAACCTGGATGCCCATATTGTATCATACATATTCTACGAAGACTGAGGGAGTCCTGGACTAGGGGGTGTCCGGACAGCCGGACTATCATTATCCGTCGGACTATCATTATCCGCCGGACTCCAAGACTACGAAGATACAAGATTGAAGACTCCGTCCCGTGTCCGGATGGGACTTTCCTTGGCGTGGAAGGCAAGCTTGGCGATACGGATATGTAGATCTCCTACCATTGTAACCGACTCTGTGTAACCCTAGCCTTCTCCGGTGTCTATATAAACCGGAGGGCTTTAGTCCGTAGGACAACATACATTACAACAATCATACCATAGGCTAGCTTCTAGGGTTTAGCCTCCTTGATCTCGTGGTAGATCCACTCTTGTACTACCCATATCATCAATATTAATTAAGCAGGACGTAGGGTTTTACCTCCATCGAGAGGGCCCGAACCTAGGTAAAAACATGGTGTCCCTCGTCTCCTGTTACCATCCGCCTAGACGCACAGTTCGGGACCCCCTACCCGAGATCCGCCGGTTTTGACACCGACATTGGTGCTTTCATTGAGAGTTCCTCTGTGTCGTCACCGATAGGCTTGATGGCATCTTCAACCAACAACGCTGTCCAGGGTGAGACTTTTCTCCCCGGACAGATCTTCGTATTCGGCGGCTTCGCACTGCGGGCTAATTCACTTGGCCATCTGGAGCAGATCGAAAGCTACGCCCCTGGCCGTCAGGTCAGATTCGGAAGCCTAAACTTCACGGCCGATGTCCGCGGAGACTTGATCTTCGACGGACTCGAGCCACAGCCAAGCACGCCGCACTGTGAGACGGGCATGATCTAGCTCTACCACCGAACAGTGCCTTGGAGGCCGCACACGGATCCGCTTCGGCCATTAGTTCGGAGCCGATCACCCAGATCGAGGGCCGGTGGATAGACGCCGCCCTGGGGGCTTCAACATCCACGGCGATGGAGCCGAACACTAATCTTGTCCCCTGCGAAACTCGTGGTTCCGAGGCGCCGGACTCCTTGCCGGACTCCGAACCTCCCGCGCCCCTACCAATCGATTCGGATTGGGCGCCGGTTATGGAATTCACCGCCGCAGACATCTTCCAATACTCGCCTTTTGGCGATATCCTGAATTCACTAAAGCATCTCTCGTTATCAGGAGAGTCCTGGCCGGACTATGGCCAGGATGGTTGGGGTACGGACGACGAAGAAATTCAGAGCCCACCCACCACCCACTTTGTAGCCACTGTCGACGATCTAACCGACATGCTAGACTACGACTCCGACGACATCGACGCTATGGACGACGATGCCGGAGACGAACAGGAACCAACGCCTACAGGGCACTGGAAGACCACCTCGTCATACGACATATATATGGTGGACACCCCAAAAGACGGGGATGGCAAAGAAGCAGCGGAGGCAGACTCTTTAAAGAAGCAGCCCAAACGCCGGCGTCAGCGGCGCCGCTCTAAATCCCGCCACAGCAAGAATGGAGATTCCGGTACAGGAGATAATAATAATCCAGAGAGTGCCGAAGACAATCCCCTCCAGCAAGACTCAGCGCAGGAGGATGCAGAAGCAAGCCCTCACGAGAGGGCGGCAAACGAAGAGGTTGAGGATCATAACTATATGCCTCCCTCCGAAGACGAAGTAAGCCTCAACGATGATGAATTCGTCGTACCTAAGGATCCCGTCGAACAAGAGCTCTTCAAGCGCAGGCTTATCGCCACAGCAAACAGCCTAAAGAAAAAGCAGCAACAGCTTCAAGCTGATCAGGACCTGCTGGCCGATCGATGGACCGAGGTCCTCGCGGCCGAAGAGTATAAACTCGAACGCCCCTCCAAAAGTTACCCAAGACGCAAGCTGCTCCCCCGATTAGAGGAGGAAGCATACATACCTCCATCACCAGCGCACGATACGGCTGACCGACCACCCCGTGGTCGTGACAGAGAGGCATCCAGGCCTCCAGCTAAGACCGTACCCCGACATCGCTCCAAAAGTACGAAGCCAAGAGGGAACGCGCCGGACTTGCGAGACATATTGGAGGACAAAGCAAGGCAATCCAGATCCATCTACGGATCACGTGGGCGCCCCACGACCCATGACGAATACCGTCACGCCGGATACAATAACCCCGGCCGGGCCGAACACAGCAGACAGCGCTCTCTCGAGCTGCGTCGCGATATCGCTCAATACCGAGGCGCCGCACACCCGCTATGCTTCACTGACGAAGTAATGGATCATCAGATCCCCGAAGGGTTTAAACCCGTAAACATCGAATCTTACAATGGCACAACAGACCCCAAGATTTGGATCGAAGACTATCTTCTCCACATCCATATGGCCCGCGGCGACGATCTCCATGCCATCAAGTATCTCCCACTCAAGCTTAAAGGACCAGCTCGGCATTGGCTAAACAGCTTGCCCGCAGAGTCAATTGGGTGCTGGGAAGACCTGGAAGCCGCATTCCTCGACAACTTCCAGGGCACGTATGTGCGACCACCAGACGCTGATGACCTAAGCCACATTATTCAGCAGCCAGACAAATCGGCCAGACAATTCTGGACACGGTTCTTGACAAAGAAAAACCAAATCGTCGACTGTCCAGATGCAGAGGCCCTTGCAGCCTTCAAACATAACATCTGGGATGAATGGCTAGCCCGGCACCTGGGGCAGGAAAAGCCGAAATCCATGGCAGCCCTCACATCGTTAATGACCCGCTTTTGCGCGGGAGAGGACAGCTGGCTAGCACGCAGCAACAATCTCCGTAAAAATTCTGGCAGTCCGGATACTAAGGACAACAACGGCAGGTCACGTCGAAACAAAAACAAACGCCGCATTAACGGCGACGATAAGGAGGATACGGCAGTCAACGCCGGATTCCGAGGCTCTAAACCCGGTCAGCGGAAGAAGTCGTTCAAAAGAACCACTCCGGGTCCGTCCAACTTGGACCGAATACTCGACCGCTTATGCCAGATACATGGCACCCCTGAAAAACCAGCTAATCACACTAATAGAGATTGCTGGGTGTTCAAGCAGGCAGGCAAGTTAATTGCCGAAAACAACGACAAGGGGCTGAACAGCGACGACGAGGAAGAGACCCGACCGCCGAACAATAGAGGACAGAAGGGTTTTCCCCCACAAGTGCGAACGGTGAACATGATTTATGCGACCCATATACCCAAGAGGGAGAGGAAACGCGCACTAAGGGACGTCTATGCGATGGAGCCAGTCGCCCCGAAGTTCAATCCATGGTACTCTTGTCCGATCACTTTCGATCGAAGAGACCATCTGACCAGCATTCGCCATGGCGGATTCGCCGCATTGGTTTTAGACCCAATCATTGATGGATTTCACCTCACAAGAGTCCTGATGGACGGCGGTAGTAGCCTGAACCTGCTTTATTAGGATACAGTGCGCAAAATGGGTATAGACCCCTCAAGGATTAAACCTACAAAGACAACCTTTAAAGGTGTCATACCAGGAGTGGAAGCCAACTGTACAGGCTCAGTCACACTGGAAGTGGTCTTCGGATCCCCGGATAATTTCTGGAGCGAAGAGTTAATCTTCGACATAGTCCCGTTTCGCAGCGGCTATCACGCTCTGCTCGGACGAACCGCGTTTGCAAAGTTCAACGCGGTGCCGCATTATGCATACCTAAAGCTCAAGATGCCGGGCCCTCGCAGAGTCATCACGGTCAATGGGAATACGAAACGCTCCCTCCGAACGGAGGAACATACAGCGGCTCTCGCGGCAGAAGTACAGAGCAGCCTTTTAAGGCAATTCTCGAGTCCGGCCGCTAAAAGGCCGGAGACAGCAAAACGCGCCCGGAGCAATGCTAACCAAGACCACCTGGCGCGATCAGAGCACGCGTAGCAATGCGGCCCCAACCCTCGCCCGTGCATGATCGCAAGAATAACACTCCGCGTACATCATTACGCTTTGGAGATACCATGGGCACAGGGGAAGGGGCACGATCGCAACGGACCCAGAGTGCGGTTCGACCACACCGGGGGCTCGCAAGTGTGCCCCCCCCTTTTTTTTATTTCCCTTTTTTGTGTACATAGGACTCCGTTAACCAGAGGCCCTGTCCGGCGATGAACCTGCCAAACTCATGATGCAACAGTCAGGGACGAAAGAAGGCTGCGACGAACACTCAGGTGGTCTCAATTACGAGCATTAAATTTGATTATATACACCAAGTCCGCAGCTCACCCCTGAAGGGGGACATGTTTACTTAGTCCAAATCCCTTGCTTACCGCACTATTTGTATCAGTCCGCACTCATAGCAGATCTCCTTTGATAAATAATGCAGCACTTTTCGACTGCAATTACACCACCTTTTTACATATATGTTCATTACATGACATCTTGCACCCGTATATTTTGGTACGGCCGAATACGCCAGGGGCTTCTGTTCCCCAAATTATGGTGTGATCAAGTCCGAACACTTTCATAAGTGCGGCACCCCGAACTTATAGCATTATATGAATCGGCTCCGAATCATGTCTTGGGTCAATAGTTGGGTTTGCCCGGCTCCCACGTTTTGGTGCCTTACGTTCCGTTCTGTCGGCTAAGGTGGCACTGGGAGAACCACTGCGATTGCGCCCCGGTTGAGCCGGGCGAGCGCCTCAGTGGAGAAAGCTAAAACTGACTGGCATGATAAAATGAGAGACTGGTCGCTGTTCGAGAGGTTCTTTTGGGTCCTTAAAGACTCACGCCGCTTCGAGCGAAGTTCCGGACAATGTCCGACGAAGGCGTGGATAGCACCCTGGATTCGGTCTTCCGAATACCAGGGGCTTCGCCGAAATTTAAAATTATAGAATTCTATGGCTAAGTGAGAGTGTTCAAGCATTATAAGTCCGGTTGCCTTGTTCGTTGTGTTGAGTGCCTCCCTAGATGGACCCAAAAATGGGAACAAGAGTGCTCAAGTTTATCCCGAACACCCCAGCACTCGTGGCTTGGGGGCTGAAGCCAACGACTTGCCATCTCTCAGATTTTATAAACGGCCGCACAGAAGGTAATATTTTAAATTAAACAAGCGTTGCTTAACGCGCACATGAACAAAGTTTCAGCGCGCAGGATAATACATAACGAGTTTACTCAAAGATTACATTTCGGGGGCACTCATCCGCAATATCGCGGGCTCCCTTCAGGACAGATTTATAATACATTTCGGGCGTGCGATACTCCTTGCCCGGTGGCGGTGGGTCCGTGAGAAGCTTCTCCGCATCCAACCTGCCCCATTGCACCTTTGTGCGGGCGAGGGCCCGGCGAGCGCCTTCAATACAGGCGGAGCGCTTGATGACATCCACCCAGGGGCATGCATCCACCAGCCGCCGCACGAGGCGAAAGTAGCTCCCACGCATGGCCTGTCCAGGCCACAGCCGGACTATAAGGCCCTTCATGGCCTCTTCAGCTACCTTGTGGAGTTCGACCAGCTGTTTCAGCTGGTCGCTTGGGGGCACCGGGTGTCCGGCCTCAGCATACTGAGACCAGAAGACTTTTTCCGTCGAGCTCCCCTCCTCACCACGATAGAAGGTGGCGGCATCGGACACACTACACAGCAGATCTGCAAACGCCCCTGGAGAGCTCCGAATGCGGGTAAGTATCAGGTATTTTACATTAACATGCTTGCTTTGCATGAAAAATGCCTTACCCGCCGCTATTTTCTTTACATCTTCAACCTCCTGAAGGGCCTTATGGGCTTCGGCCTTGGCGGACTTGGCACTTTCGAGAGACGAGGCAAGCTCGGACTCTCGAGTCTTGGAGTCACGCTCCAAACTCTCATGTTTCTCCATGAGAGCCTGGAGCTCCACTTCCGCCACCCGTGCCTCCTGCTTTTCTCGCTCTGCCCGTTCCGCGGCCGCACTGCGTTCGGCTGTGGACACAGCCTCCTTCAGGGCCGCCACCTCGTTAGTGGCCCCTGCAATACACGTATTATCCTTGTTAATTTTATTGCAACCAAAATCCTTTTCTGTAAGGTAACCATTCAAAGTGGTGTTACTCACCTTCTTTGTCCTCGAGCTGCTTCTTCGCATGGCCGAGCTCTCGCTCGGACCGCTCGAGATCCTGCTTTAGCACATTGACCTCCGCCGTTAATGCGGCAGAGGCCAGCAGCGCAGCCTGCAAACCCATATTGACATATTTTTAGCAACCCTGTGCATATCTTGTTAGATCCTCAGTCCGGCTTTTCTTTCCGAACACCAAACTGAGCATCAGGGGCTACTGTCTATGCGGTATTACATTACATAATTTTAACTTCTTACCTCAAAGCCTGTTAAAAGGCTGCTGCAGGCTTCGGTCAGCCCGCTTTTGGCGAGCTGAACCTTTTGAATCACCGCACTCATGATAGTGCGGTGTTCTTCCTCGATGGAAGCGCCTTTAAGCGCCTCCAACAAGTTATCCGGCGCCTCCGGTTGGACGGAGGCCGCCGGTGTCACGGTCTTGCCCTTCTTTCGAAGGGACCGCTTGCCGGACTCTGGAACCACTGCGGGTTCCGATGTAGAGTCCGGCGCAAAGTCCGGGAGGCTGCCTGACGGCGCCTCCAGAGCCTCCTCCTGATGGGTCCCTCTCTGGGATCCCACCTCAGCGTCCTCGTCGGCGCGTGGGGTAGAGGCAGTCGGAAGTGAATTCACATCCGACGAGGCCAAGGACCCGCTTGATGAAGCGGGGAGATCATCATCGGCCGGACTACGGACAGAACGCGGCGTTAGAAGGACACTATGCGACATAAAATATATTGCATATCAAGGATCCGGATACTTACGATCTCGCCGGACGCCTGGCCCTTGGAGGCCACTCATCCTCACCAACGCTGGTATTGGCGAAACTGTCCGGGGGGTAGTTCTCCCCCTCTTGGACCCTTCGGCCTCCCCTATTGGGGAAGCCTTCCTCTTCTTCTCTCCCTCCTCCGGGAGAGAGTACTCCTCCTCGTCGTCGTCTTCGGGGGAGGAGTCCGCCTCGTCGTCGGACACCTGATTGTGGGAACTCTTTCGAGTCCCCGCGGCCACCTTCTTGGCCTTCTTCTCCGGCACCACGTGCAGTGCCGGAACCAGCAGCCCTACTAAACAGGCGTCCACTGGGTCTTCTGGCATGGGAGCCGGGCTGATAAGCTGCCTGGCCTTCTCCATCCATTCCTGTCAAAGGAAAGGAAGGGATGAAACCCTCTTATAATCAATTCGATTACTACAAAGTGTCCCGTAATGGGGTTGAATCACTTACCTCATCAGTTGGATGCTGCGAGCTGAATCCGCAATCTTCCATCGCGGATGCGGGGGCTTCGGCGCCCTTAAACAGCACCCTCCAGGCGCCTTCGTATGTCGTATCGAAGAGCCCGCTCAGCGCCTGGTGCTGTTCCGGATTGAACTCCCACAGATTGGATGCCCGTTCTTGGCATGGGAGAATCCGGCGGATGAGCATGACTTGGACAACGTCGACGAGCCTGAGCTTATTGCTCACCAGCTTCTGGATGCAGGCTCGGAGTCCAGTCACCTCCTTTGGATCGCTCCACAGCAAGCCCTTCTCTTTCCAGGAGGTGAGCTGCGTGGGGACGCCAGATCTAAACTCGGGGGCCGCCGCCCATGTAGGCTTGCGCGGCTCGGTGATGTAGAATCACCCCGATTGCCACCCCTTGAAGGAGTCCACGAAGGCCCCTTCGAGCCAAAGGACGTTGGGTAATTTACCCAACATGGCGCCTCTGCATTCCGCTTGCATGCCCTTCACAACCTTCGGCTTGACGTTGAAGGTCTTGAGCCACAGGCCGAAGTGGGGCCGGATGCAGAGGAAGGCCTCGCACACGACGATGAACGCCGAGATGTTGAGGATGAAGTTCGGCACCAGATCGTGGAAATCCAGGCCGTAATAGAACATGAGCCCCCGGACGAATGGATGGAGCGGAAAGCCCAGTCCGCGGAGGAAGTGGGGAAGGAAGATGACCCTCTCGTGAGGCCCAGGGGTGGGGATGAGCTGCCCCTCGTCGGGCAGCCGATGCGCGATATCGCCGGAGAGGTATCCGGTGCTGCGCAGCTTGGTGATGTGCTCCTCCTTAACGGTGGAGGCCAACCACTTGCCTCCCCCTCCGGGCATATTCGGAGAAGGTCGAGGCGAGATGCGCGGGCTTGGGCGTTGGAGCTTGAGTGCGCGGAGATGTATAAGCAAAGGAGGAAGAAGGCGTAGGTGAGAAGGTAAATCCTTATCCCTTATATATAGGCGGACGAAACTGTGCGTCCCCCACTGGCCTGGTAAAACTCGCTTATCTCCCAAGCGCCACCATCAATGGCGCGGTTGGGTTACCCATGTCCGTATTGATGAGAATCCCGGAATAAGGGGGAACACGATCTCTGCTTCGACAAGACGTGCCAAGGAAACCGCTTCGCTAAACGTGCTGAGGTGGTATAGTAAAAAAATGATTCAAACAATGGCTTCGTAGCGGTGTGATGTCACGCCGCATAGTACGTCAGCAGATTGAACTAAGTGTACATTTTATTCTCTCTATGGTGGAATGTGGAATTTATTTTGCAGAGCCGGACACTATCCTGGTGTTCATGATCTTCTCTGGATTATTCAAGGGAGGAACCCGCCTTGCAATGCCGAAAATTATGCGCGGCGGACTTATCGTCATTGAATCCTGGTTCAGGGGCTACTGAGGGAGTCCTGGACTAGGGGGTGTCCGGACAGCCGGACTATCATTATCCGCCGGACTATCATTATCCGCCGGACTCCAAGACTACGAAGATACAAGATTGAAGACTCCGTCCCGTGTCCGGATGGGACTTTCCTTGGCGTGGAAGGCAAGCTTGGCGATACGGATATGTAGATCTCCTACCATTGTAACCGACTCTTTGTAACCCTAGCCCTCTCCGGTGTCTATATAAACTGGAGGGCTTTAGTCCGTAGGACAACATACATTACAACAATCATACCATAGGCTAGCTTCTAGGGTTTAGCCTCCTTGATCTCGTGGTAGATCCACTCTTGTACTACCCATATCATCAATATTAATTAAGCAGGACGTAGGGTTTTACCTCCATCGAGAGGGCCCGAACCTGGGTAAAAACATCATGTCCCTCGTCTCCTGTTACCATCCGCCTAGACGCACAGTTCGGGACCCCCTACCCAAGATCCGCCGGTTTTGACACCGACAAAGACCTTTATCGGTCAAACCTTATGACAACATACGTAATTCCCTTTGTCCATCAGTATGTTACTTGCTCGAGATTCGATCGTCGGTATCCTCAGACCTATAGTTCAATCTCATTACTGGCAAGTCTCTTTACTAATTTAGTAATACATCATCTTGCAACTAACTCCTTAGTTAATTTTCTTGCAAGCTTCTCGTGATGTGTATTACCGAGAGGGCCCAGAGATACCTCTCCGTCATACAGAGTGACAAATCCCAATCTCGATTCACACCAACTCACCAGACTCCTTTGGAGATACCTGTAGAGCATCTTTATGATCACCTAGTTAAGTTCTGACATTTGATAGCACACAAGGTATTCCTCCGGTATCCGGGAGTTGCATGATCTCATGGTCGAAGGATTATGTATTTGACATTAAGAAAGCATTAGCAATAAACTGAGCAATCATATGCTAAGCTAATGGATGGGTCTTGTCCATCACATCATTATCCTAATGATGTGATCCTGTTATCAAATGACAGCTCATGTCTATGGTTAGGAAACCATAACCATCTTTGATCATCGAGCTAGTCTAGTAGAGGCTCACTAGGGACACAGTATTTGTTTATGTATCTACACATGTATTTAAGTTTCCGGTCAATACAATTCTAGCATGAATAATAAACCTTTATCATGATTTAGGAAATATGATAATAACCATTTTATTATTGCCTCTAGGGCATATTCCAATCAGTCTTCCACTTGCACTAGTCAATAATCTAGTTCACATCATCATGTGATTAACACCCATAGTTCACATCGCCATGTGACTAACACCCAAAGAGTTTACTAGAGTCAATAATCTAGTTCACATCGCCATTTGATTAACACCCAAAGAGTTTACTAGAGTGTGATCATGTTTTGCATGTGAGAGAGGTTTTAGTCAACGGGTCTGCAACATTCAGAGTTCGTGTGTACTTTGCAAATGTCTATGTCTACAATGCTCTACATAGAGCTACTCTAGCTAATTGTTCCGACATTCAATACGTATCCAGATTGAGACTCAGGGTCATCTGGATCAGTGTTAAAGCTTGCATAAATGTAACCCTTTACGACGAACCCTTTATCACCTCCTTAACCGGTAAACATTTCCTTGGTTGTCTTTAGGTACCTAAGGATAATTTTGACCACTGTCCAGGGATCCACTCTTGGATCACTATTGTATCCCCTTGCCAAACTCATGGCAAGGCACACAACTGATCTGGTATGCACAACATGGCATACTTTATAGAACATATGGGTGAGGCATAGGGAATGACTTTCATTCTCTCTCTATCTTCTAGTATGGTCGGGCTTTGAGTTTTACTCAACTTCCCACCTTGCCACACAGGCAAGAACCCTTTCTTTGACGATCCATTTTGAACTTCTTCAAAACTTATTGCCGAGGTATGCGCTTTGTGAAAGTCCTATTAAGCGTCTTGATCTATCCCTATAGATCTTGATGCCCAATATGTAAGTAGCTTCACCGAGGTTTTTCATTGAAAATTTCTTATTCAAGTATCCTTTTATGCTATCCAGAAATTCTAAATCATTTACAATCAACAATATGTCATCCACATATAATATCAGAAATGCTACAGAGCTCCCACTCACTTTCTTGTAAACATAGGCTTCACCATAAGTCTGTACAAAACCATATGCTTTGATCACCTCATCAAAGCGTACATTCCAACTCCGAGATGCTTGCACTAGTCCATAGATGGATCATTGGAGCTTGCACACTTTATTGACACCTTTAGGATCGACAATACCCTCTGGTTGCATCATATACAACTCTTCTTTAAGAAATCCATCAATGCAGTTTTGACGTCCATTTGCCAGATTTCATAAAATGCGGCAACTACTAACATGATTCAGACAGACTTAAGCATCTCTACGTGTGAGAAAGTCTCATCTTAGTGAACCCCTTGAACTTGTCGAAAACCTTTCACGACAATTCGAGCCTTGTAGACAATGATATTACCATCAGCGTCTGTCTTCTTTCTTGAAGATCCATTTATTTTCAATGGTCTGCCGATCATTGGGCAAGTCCACCAAAGTGCACACTTTGTTCTCATACATGGATCCTATCTCAGATTTCATGGCCTCAAGCCATTTGTTAGAATCTGGGCTCATCGTAGCTTCTTCATAGTTCATAGGTTCACTATTGTCTAACAACATGACTTCCAGGATAGGATTACCGTACTATTCTGGTGCGGTACGTGTTCTGGACGACCTACGAAGTTTAGTAGTAACTTTGTCGGATATCGGGTTCTGGCAAAACCCTTAAGGTTCAAACTCTGGGGTGCGCACGAAGATCTTCTCCCTACCGAAACACGCCCTCAACCTCGCCGCGATTCTAAGCTAGCACGATGAACAACACAAGAGACACAGGGTTTATACAGGTTCGGGCCATCGTTGTGGTGTAATACCCTAATCCTGTGTGTGGTGTGGTGAATTGCCTCTTGGGCTGATGATGAACAGTACAGAGGAAGAACAACCTCGCGAGGAGAGGTGTTCTTGTGGTGGTGGTGTGGATGAACCCAACCTGTCCCTTCTATTGTGGTGGCTATCTCTATTTATAGAGGCCCTGGTCCTCTTCCCAAATATGGAGCGGGAAGGAATCCAACAATAGCCATTTTGAAAGGGGACAACTAGTACAGGCTATCCTGACTAAAGGTGGTCTTCGACTGCCAAAGGCACTGGCGATGACGCCGTCTTGGGATCCATGGTGACCTCCGTCCTGCCGCTCTACTAGTCTTGGTCTCGTTGCACCGATATGGAAACCTTTGCTTGATATCTTGGTACTCCGCGCCTGCGCTTGCCCCCTTTGCACCAAAGAGGAAACGAGGACACTGTGCAGGCTGGCGCCTGCCTGGCGCCTGCCTTGTCTTGATCGTCATGGCTTGCGTCATGAGCACCTTGAGGGAGTCCTGGATTAGGGGGTATCCGGACAGCCGGACTGTGTACAATGTCCGGACTATTGAAGCATGAAGATACAAGACTCAAGACTTCGTCCCGTGTCCGGATGGGATTCTCCTTGGCGTGGAAGGCAAGCTTGGCGATCCGGATGTTGTATTTCCTTCTTTGTAACCAACTCCATGTAAACCCTAGCCCTCTCCGGTGTCTATATAAACCGGAGAGGTTGGTCCTTAGAAGGCTGATCACAATTACAAGCATACCATCATAGGCTAGCTCCTAGGGTTTAGCCTCTACGATCTCGTGGTAGATCTACTCTTGTACTACCCATATCTTCAATATTAATCAAGCAGGAAGTAGGGTTTTACCTCCATCGAGAGGGCCCGAACCTGGGTAAACATTGTGTCCCTTGCTTCCTGTTACCATCAGCCTAGCCACACAGATCGGGACCCCCTACCCGAGATCCGCCGATTTTGACACCGACATTGGTGCTTTCATTGAGAGTTCCTCTGTGTCGTCGCTGCAAGGCTCGATGGCTCCTTCAATCATTGTCAACGACACGGTCCAGGGTGAGACTTTCCTCCCTGGATAGATCTTCGTGTTCGGCGGCTTCCCACTGCGGGCCAATTCGCTTGGCCATCTGGAGCAGATCGACAGCTACGCCCCTGGCCACCAGATCAGGTTCGGAAACCTAAACTACACGGCTGACCTTCGCGGAGACTTGATCTTCGACGGATTCGAGCCTACGCCAGGAGCACCGGACAGTCACGACGGGCATGGCTTTGACCTGCTGTCGGACAACACTTGGGTTATCACCCCTGCAGTAGCCCGGGACTCAAATCCGGAGCAGGCTGCGTTGCCTAAGGACGGAGGAATGGACCCCGCCCCGCAGGCCGTACCCTCATCAGCGGTGGAGCCAAACACAGGCCTCACTTCTGAGAAAGCCTGTGACTCCGGACCCCCGGATTCGTATCCGGCTGTAGGTTCCAGTCCGCGCGCTCCCGAGCCCGCCGAGCCTGGTTGGGCTCCGGTAATGGAGTTTACCGCTGCGGATATCTTCCAGCACTCGCCCTTTGGTGACGTACTGAACTCGTTAAAGTCTCTCTCTTTATCAGGAGATTCATGGCCGAACTATGTCCGGCTAGAGTGGGAAGCAGGCGACGAAGGAATTCGTTGCCCACCCACCACCCACTTCATTGCCACGATCGATGATCTAACCGACGTGCTTGACTTCGACTCTGAAGACATCGACGGTATGGACGACGATGTAGGAGAAGAACATGAACCACCGCTCACTGGGCGGTGGACAGCCACCTCTTCCTATGATATATATATATATATATATATATATATATATATATATATATATATATATATATATATATATATATATATATATATATATATATATATATGGTGGACACTCCGAAGGAAACCAATGGCGATGAGGCAATAGAGGATAACCCCTCAGGGAGAAAAAGAAAGGATGGGCGTCGTCGGCGCCGCTCCAAGCCTCGCCACAGCAATACCGGCCCAGGAGACGAAAACAATCCGGATGGCGCCGAAGAAGAATATAACCTTGATCAGCCCGCCTTCGAGGAGGCCGAACAGGAAGATGAGCAGGTCAGCCCAGAAGAACAGGCGACGGACGGATACCCGAATGAGGACAACTACATGCCCCCTCCAAAGACGAGATTAGCCTCGGCGACGACGAGTTCGGCGTGCCTGAGGATCCCGTAGAGCAGGAGCACTTCAAGCGTCGGCTTATAGCCACTGCGAGGAGCCTGAAGAAGAAGCAGCAGCAACTCCAAGCTGATCAAGACCTGCTCACAGACAGATGGACTGAAGTCCTGGCAGCCGAGGAATACGGACTCGAGCGCCATACGGCTGACCGACCACCTCGTGGCCGGGATAAAATGGCATATCAGCCCGCATACCAGTCGGCACCCCCACACCAATATACTACGGCCCGGGGCAATAGGCAGGACCTGCAAGATATACTGGAAAACAAAGAAGGACAACCAAGATCAATCTACGGATCGCGGGGGCGCGCCTCAGCACGCGACGATGACCGTCGCGACGGATACATTATCAACAAGTCCGGCCGAGCCAAACATAGCAACCCAGACCAACTCTAACTGCGTAGCCACATAGCCCGGCATAGAGGTGCCGTGCACCCCCTTTGTTTCACTGACGAAGTGATGGATCATGAATTCCCAGAAGGGTTCAAACCTGTAAACATCAAATCATACGATGTCACAACAGACCCCATAGTATGGATCGAAGATTTCCTTCTCCACATTCACATGGCCCGCGGAGACGATCTACACGCCATCAAGTACCTTCCCCTTAAGCTCAAAGGGCCAGCCCGGCACTGGCTAAACAGCCTGCCATGAAATTCCATTGGCAGTTGGGAAAACCTGGAAGATGCATTCCTCGACAACTTCTAGGGCACATATGTGCGACCACCGGACGCCGATGACTTGAGCCACATTACTCAACAGCCCGAAGAGTCAGCCAGGAAATTCTGGACTCGGTTCCTAACTAAAAAGAACCAAATAGTCGACTGTCCGGACGCCGAAGCCCTGGCGGCTTTTAAGCATAATATCCGTGACGAGTGGCTCGCTCGACACCTCGGCCAGGAAAAACCCAAGTCCATGGCAGCCCTCACAACACTAATGACCCGCTTTTGCACGGGCGAGGACAGCTGGTTGGCTCGCAGCGGCACCACGCCACATTCCGGCACTTCGGATGTCCGCGACAACAATGGCAAGCCACGACGCAACAGACATAAACGACGGAACAACGGTGACAACACTGAAGACACGGCAGTAAACGCCGGATTCAGCGGATCCAAGTCCAGTCAGCGGAAGAAGCCGTTCAAAAGAAACAATCAGGGACCGTCCAGTCTGGACCGTATACTGGAGCGCCCGTGCCAAATTCATGGCACCCTGGACAAGCCAGCCAACCACACCAACAGAGACTGTTGGGTGTTCAAACAGGCCGGCAAAATTAACGCCAAAAACAAGGACAAGGGGCTGCACAGCGACGATGATGAGGAGCCCCGGCGTCCGAACACGGGGGGACAGAAGAAATCCCCCCCCCCCAGGTGAAAACGGTCAACATGATCTACGCCACTCACATCCCCAAGCGGGAACGGAAGCGAGCACTACGGGACGTCTATGCGATGGAGCCAGTCGCCCCCAAATTCAACTAATGGTCAGCTTGTCCGATCACCTTTGATCGTAGGGATAATCCTACTAGCATCCGTCACGGCGGCTCAGCCGCATTGGTCTTAGACCCAATCATCGACGGATTCCACCTCACGTGAGTCTTTATGGACGGCGGCAACAGCCTGAACCTGCTTTATCAGGACACAGCGCACAAAATGGGCATCGACCCCTCAAGGATTAAGCCCACCAAAACCAACTTTAAAGGTGTAATTCCTGGAGTAGAGGCCCACTGTACGGGCTCCATAACATTGGAAGTGGTCTTCGGATCTCCGGACAACTTCCGAAGAGAAGAGTTAATCTTCGATATCGTCCCTTTCCGTAGTGGTTACCACGCACTACTCGGACAAACCGCATTTGCTAGATTCAATGCGGTACCACACTATCATACCTCAAGCTCAAGATGCCAGGCCCGCGCAGGGTCATAACAGTCAACGGAAACATGGACCGCTCTCTCCGTACAGAAGAGCATACTGCAGCCCTCGCGGCAGAAGTACAATGCGGCCTCCTCCGGCAAACCACCAATCTGGCGACGACAACCTCAAGCACCGTCAAGCGAGTCTGGAGCACCCCGCAACAGGATCATCAGGCACGCCAAGAGCACGATTAGCAGTCCGGCCTCCTCTCAAACCCCATTAAAGCAGCATTCGTGCAACGCGTACACAATTACGCACTCACAATACCATGGGCACAGGCGGAGGCGCAGCAGTGACTCAGTCAACATTGCGGTATCACCGCAACATACCTTCATAATCTTTCCCTTTTACCTTTCAGGACATTGCTCTAGTGTAGCCTCTTCAGAAGAGCCGGATTGCCGGACTTACATAGGAGAGAAAACCAAGGAGGCAACAGGCGTTGCACACAGAGGGAAATACCCAGGTGGAATCTATTTATGATCGTTATACCTGTTTTATCTATCTGTACGCGGCCTGCCCCTGGATAGAACATGTCAAATAGTCCTATTTATCTCCGCTTAATGCATCCGTTGTAAACATACGCTTAAACGTATTATTCATCAATGGGAGATCATATATAGCGTCAGTTTATTATTCTTATTTGAGCATTTTTTTTCTTATAAATGTTTATTTGATATTGCATCCGTACACCTTGGTACGGTCAGTTTGCCAGGGGCTTCTTATGGCGCCCCATAATATGGCAAGTAAAGTCCGAACACTTTCAACATTGCAGCACACCGAACTTATAGCACTATATGCATCAGCTCCGAATCATGTCTTGGGTCCACAGTTGGGTTAGCCCGGCTCCCTTGTTTTGGTACCTTATATTCCATTATATCGGCTAAGCTAGCGCAGGGAGAACTACTGCGACTGTGTCCCAGTTTTTCCGGACGAGCACCTCAGTAGAGAAAGTCGAAAACTGACCGGCATGATGCGGCGAGAGCTGGTCGCTGTTCGAGAGGTCTTAAAATCCTTAAAGATTTTTCCACTTTGGGCGAGGAATAAGCTTCGTCCGATTTAGGCGTCTATAGCGCCCCGATTCGGCCTTCCGAATTCTAGGGGCTTCGCCCAAATTTAAAATTATAGACTTCTATGGCTAAGTGAAAGTTATAAAGCCGCATAGTCCGATTGCCTTCTTCGCTGCGCCGGATACCTCCTTAAGGGACCAAGCAT
Organism: Triticum timopheevii; assembly: GCA_963921465.1. Taxonomy (NCBI): domain Eukaryota; kingdom Viridiplantae; phylum Streptophyta; class Magnoliopsida; order Poales; family Poaceae; genus Triticum; species Triticum timopheevii. The sequence continues at coordinate 358,112,433 of OY997264.1, forward strand.
TTGGATAAAGAGTATCCGGGTTTTTCCAGGAACACCCCGGTACTAGTTGCATGGGAGCGGAAGCCGACGACTGGCCTACTTTCAGTATTCTAAAAACAGCCGCACAGAAGGTAATATTTTAAATCAAACAAATGCTACATAGCACAACTAACTTCGTCTTTAAATTACAACAGCGGCAGAGGTACATTCAATCAAAGATCTTGTCCTTGGTACATTCATCGGCCACGAGACGAGCACCCTTCATAATGCCATCATAGTACTTCTCGGGATGGCGATGCACCTTGCCCTCCGGCGGCCCGTCCTTCACCAGCTTCTCCGCATCCAGCTTGCCCCAATGCACTTTCGCGCGGGCAAAGGCCCAGCGGGCACCCTCAATGCAAACGGATCGCTTGATCACTTCAATCCGCGGATAGGCATTCACCATCCGCTTGATCAGGCTGAAGTAGCTAGTGGGCAGGGGCTCACCAGGCCACATCCAGACTATGAAATCTTTCATAGCCACTTCGGCCGCCCTGTGGAGTTCGACCAACTGCTTCAGTTGGTCACTCAGAGGCATTGCGTGTTCGGCCCCAGCATACTGGGACCAGAACAGCTTCTCCATTGAGCTCCCCTCCTGGGCACGGTAGAACTCCACGGCATCTGATATGCTGTGTGGCAGATCTGCGAATGCCCCTGGAGAGCTCCGAATTCGAGTAAGTAAAAGAAACGCCTCCTCCACATGTTTACTTTGCATAAAGAATTTCTTACCCTCCGCTATCTTTTTGGCCTCCTGGATTTCCTGCTGTGCCTTCTCGGCTTCGGCCTTGGCGTCTTTCATACTCACAAAGGCCTTCGCAAGCTCGGCCTCTTTCATCTTCAGATCATGCTCCACGGACTCGAACTTCTTGCCGAGGTCCTGGAGCTCTTGCTGTACCTCGCCCACTCTAGCACTTTGCTTTTCGCGCTCCTTGCATTCCAAGGCCGCCTTGTCTTCGGCCTCGGACAGTGCTTTCTTCAGGGACGCCACTTCGGCGGTGGCCCCTGGTACACAGTCACGATGCTTCGTTGTTAGACTAACTAATTTTTTCAATCCTTAAATACATAAGAGCAGAGAATCACTCACCTTTGTTCTCTTCAAGCTGCCTCTTTGTGAGGTCAAGCTCTCCCTGCGCCTGCTCCAGGTCCCGCTTTAGTTCAGCAACCTCGGCTGTGCGGGCAGCAGCGGCAAGCAGCACAGCCTGCTTATTCACATGAACACTCATTATTAGACTTCTGTGGATTATAATTGACCCTCCGTTTGGCTTTTCTTTCCGAACACCAAACAAAGTATCAGGGGCTACTACCCATCGGGTGGTAATTTCACACATTTGTATTACTTACCTCAAAGCCTGTTAGGAGGCTGGTACATGCTTCGGTCAGTCCGCTCTTGGAGGACAGAACCTTCTGAATCACCGCACCCATAAGAGTACGGTGCTCGTCATCCATGGAAGCGCTGCGAAGCGCTTCCAGCAGACTATCCGACACCCCTGGTGTGACGGAAGTTGTCGGCGCGGATGGCTCGCCCTCCCTAGCAAGGGGCCGCGTGCCCGCATCCGGAGCCATCGAGGGCTCCGGCACGGTATCCGGATGAGAGTCCGGCTTGCTGCGGCTCTCATCGGCACGGTCCGCGGGGATCATGAACCCCGCGTGTCCGACATCTGGAGTCCCGCCCTGGGGCGTCTCCAGAGTCACCTCCCCCCGCTCTGGGAGCCTTCGGGACAACACCTCCGTGTCATCCGCGGGCTAAGGAGTAGTGGCCGTCGGGAGCGAGTTCATCTCTGAATCGCTCAGGGACCCGGAAGAAGATACCTAGAGATTAGCCCTGGTCGGACTGCATATACATTCGGCGTTATAAAAAAAAGCTATGAAGTAAAGTCATGATAAAGTGCGGATACTTACGATTGCGCTAGGGGCTTCCCCCTGGGCAGCCACCCCTCCTAGCTGAGAGCGGCCGTGGCGGAGTAGTCTGGAAGGGACACCTTTCCCTTCTTGGACGTCCCAGCCTCCCCCTCCGAGGCGGATTTCCTCTTTTTCTCCTCCCCAGTATGGGGAGGTAGAGTTTCTTCTTGCTTCCCCCCGCCTCCGCGGGAGGAATCTGTCTCGTCGTCATCAGACGACATGGGTGTGACGGCCTTGCGCCGAGGGCCTTTTCCGGCCCCCTGGTCCGCCTCCCCAGGCCTGTCATCCTTTCTTGATGGGGCGGCTACTTCTTCTTCTTCCTCCCCTTCGTGGGAGGAGTGTGCCTCGTCGTCTTCTGACGAGGCTTCCGGCACAACCTTATGCCGGAGACCCTTTCGGATCCCTGGGGCCTTCTTTTCGGCCTTCTTCTCCGGCACCTTGTAGGGCACCGAGACTAGCATCTCCGTCAGGAGAGCATCAGCTGAGCCTTCTGGCAGCGGAGCTGGGCAGTCAATCTGCTCCGCTGTCTCCACATAATCCTGAACAAATATGCACAATCACTTAAGACTCCCTCATGAATATATTGGGAAGAACCAAATCCAGTGGTAGTCTGAAAGCTCACCTGACTAGGAGGCCGCGTGGCGTGAAGCCCGCGGTCTTCGGATGTGGGAGGAGGTACTTCGAAGGCCTTGAACAACACCTTCCATGCGCCTTTGTGCGTCATGTCGTAGAGCTTCCGGAGCGTCTGGTGTTCGGCCGGGACGAACTCCCACAGATTAAATGCCCGTCTTTGGCACGGAAGGATCCGGCGGACAAGCATGACCTGGATCACGTTGACAAGCTTGATGTTCTTGTCCTTCATGCTCTTGATGCAGGTTTGGAGTCCGGTCAGCTCTGTAGGTTCGCCCCAGGCCAGGACCTTCTTTTCCCAGGAGGTGAGCCGCATGGGGGCTCCGGATCGGAACTCGGGGGCCGCCACCCAGTTGGCGCCGCGCGGCTCGGTGATGTAGAACCACCCCGATTGCCACCCTTTTACGGTCTCCGCAAAGGAACCGTCCATCCAGGTGACGTTAGGCATCTTCCCCACCATGGCCCCTCCGCACTCCGCTTGCTGGCCGCTTACAATCTTCGGCTTCATGCAGAAGATTTGCAGCCATAGGCCGAAGTGAGGCCGGATGCGGAGGAAGGCCTCACATACGACGATGAATGCCGAGATGTTGAGGACGAAATTCGGGGCTAGATCATGGAAATCTAGCCCGTAGTAGAACCTGAGCCCGCGGACAAAGGGATGAAGTGGAAATCCCAGTCCACAGACGAAGTGGGCGACAAACACGACCCTCTCGTGGGGTCCTAGGGTCGGAATGACCTGCCCGACGTCTGGTAGCCGGTGCGCTATGTCTGCGGCCAAGTATCCGGCCGCCCGAAGATTTGTGATGTGCTTCTCCTTGACAGTGGAAGCCACCCACTTGCCTCCTGCTCTGGACATGTTTAGCTGTGCGGAGAAGGCTTGGGCTTGGGCGCTGGAGCTCGAGGGGGCAAGAGTGGGCAAAGGAGGAAGAAGGCATGGGTAAAAATGGGGAAATCTTATCCCTTTATAGAGGCGACGAAAGCGGTGCGCCTCCCCACTTGCCCGTTGGGAATCGTTTGCTTCCCAAGTGCCACGATTGATGGCATGGTGGGATTACCCATACCCGTATTGATGAGAATCCCGTGACAAGGGGACATGATCTCTGCTTTGACAAGACGTGTCAAGGAAACCGCCTCGCAATATGCGTTGTGGCTGGTTGTAGGAAAACGGTTTGAAAAATGACCCGACCGTAATGACGCGCCGTGTTGCCTAAAAAGTTGTCAGCAGATTGCATTTGTGAAATATTATTCTCTCTATGGTGGCATGTGAAGATCATTTTGTGGATCCGGACACGATTCAAGTGTTCGATAATTACTCTGGAGTATTCGGAGAAGGAACCCGCCATGCAATTCTGAAGACAAGACTACGCGCCGGACTCTTCGTCATTGAAGCCTGGTTCAGTGGCTACTAAGGGAGTCCTGGATTAGGGGGTATCCGGACAGCCGGACTGTGTACAACGTCCGGACTATTGAAGCATGAAGATACAAGACTCAAGACTTCGTCCCGTGTCCGGATGGGATTCTCCTTGGCGTGGAAGGCAAGCTTGGCGATCCGGATGTTGTATTTCCTTCCTTGTAACCGACTCCATGTAAACCCTAGCCCTCTCCAGTGTCTATATAAACCGGCGAGGTTGGTCCTTAGAAGGCCGATCACAATTATAATCATACCATCATAGGCTAGCTCCTAGGGTTTAGCCTCTACGATCTCGTGGTAGATCTACTCTTGTACTACCCATATCTTCAATATTAATCAAGCAAGAAGTAGGGTTTTATCTCCATCGAGAGGGCCCGAACCTGGGTAAACATTGTGTCCCTTGCTTCCTATTACCATCAGCCTAGACGCACAGATTGGGATCGCCTACCCGAGATCCGCCGGTTTTGACACCGACACACCTTGCGAGGTACCCCTTGCCTTGATCTCTCTGCCTCCTCGTGATCCTTCTTGGTGAGGCCGCCCCCGTGGAGGCCTTGTGTCGTCCGCCCAGCGAGGCTTGGCCCCTCGCGAGGGTCTTGAACTTGGGTCGATGAATACGGGCCATACTGGGCTGCTGGTGAGCCACGCTGCAGGCTGCAGGCAGGCAAGTCTGGGGACCCCCGTTCCCAGAACGCCGACAGTAGCCCCCGGGCCCAAGGCGCGCCCGGACTTGGCTTAGCGGCGAAGCTAAAGGGCAAGTGCGGAGCGCCGCGGGCCCCAATAGCCTGCGACCTTGGTCGCCGCGTGGCGGTTGATTGGACGTGGGCGTCTCCGCTTCCCCACGCTGCCTCAGCAACTACCCGATTTGACAAGTCCCTGCTGCATGCAAAAAGAGTCATCATTACCTGCGATCGTGGAGGCCGACCGTTGGCCTCCTTTGAGCTATAAATGGGGGGGCGAAAGCCCCCGTTGCACATCTCCTCTTGCTCCGCCAGCTTCTTCTTCCTCCTTGCTCCGGTTGCTTGTTGCGTCCCATGGTGCCCGTGAAGAGGTTCTCGGCCGAGGAAAAAATGAAGGCTCGCCAGGAAGGGCCTGGCTCTCCTCCGCCCAAGAGCAGCCGCGGTCGTCCCCGCAAGCATCCCGTGACTCCCGTCGTGGCTCCTCATGGTCATGGTGGTGGCCCTTCATGCGGTGGTGGCCGCCCATATCGAGGCAGCCCAATCGGTGGAGGAAGGCGTGTCGTGGCTGCGCGGCCTCCCCGGTCGCGTTTCCATTCGACGGAGGTGCTGCCGGAGTTTGTTGTGTGGTCGGACAACCCGACCGGCAACTGGCTCCAGTTCCCTCGCTCCTTCGCCGGCGAACTGTCGGCTGCTGGCCCCGGCGGGCTCTAGCTGCAGGCGGACGGCTGCTGCAGCAGGGCCTCCTGGGTCGCTGTGGAGATCTCCGTCGCCGGGAATGTGGCCCTGTCCCGGGGATGGCAGACGTTTGCCCGCGCGCGTGACCTGGGACGGCGGTGTACTTTCCACTTCAAGTTTGATGGCGACGCGACCCTCTACGTGAGGGTGTTTGGAGAAGATGGCCGCCGTGTTGGGTGCTTCCCTGAAGACGATGATGACACCGGGGTGCTCGATCTTGGCGACAGTTGTAACGAGGGCGAAGGTGAACCCGCTCCCGGTGGCGACTGCAGCTCGCCGAGCTTTAGCGGCTCCTCCTCCGACTATAGCTCCTCCAACGGTGGCCGCGACCAGCCACCATGCCGCCGCACCCGCTTCGAGGGCGGTAGCGGGTCGTCCCGTCGCCGCACCCCGGTGAAGCACGAGGCGGAGTCTGATTGAGCGCAGGAGGACGATGCGGATCCCTCCTCGCAAGCTGTCACAAGGCACGCGCTGTTTTTATTTTGTTTTTCTCCTTTTCCTGCATTGAGAGAGAGAGAAGTATGAGCCCCGTGGGGGCGTGCAACAGACTATGATCCCTGTGTTGTGTTATGGTGTTGCGGTTATGTGCTTGCGCATAGGAACAACTTAGCTTGTGATGTTTGCAGTAGTTTTCACCTCGCGAGGTACCCGCTCGAGGCCTCGCCGGGTGTCTTAAGATCTGCAAAGATCAGTTGGGAGATAGTTTCCAAACCTTGGTCGCGAGGGTTGGCGGCTTAGGCCCGGCGCTTTGTGTCGCGATGCCTGTGGGGCACGGACCGGGAGGGGTGCTCCCGCTGCGAACTTGAACGAGGGAGCCTCACGAAAACCAGGCGAGAAAGGGGCTCATGAGGGCGCCTGCGCAGCCCCCTCGCGAGGCTTGCGAGAGAGAGAGAGAGAGAGAGAGAGAGAGAGAGAGCCAGACAAAATCCGAAAATAGAGAATAGGGGCAGAGGATGGCAAACAACACTAGAAGCAACTCCAATAAAGGTTCAAACAAGGGAGAACAAGCCAACTGCAGAAAGCAAATGAAAAGCCGCGTCAGGCACCTAGTCTAGTCTTCAACGTCTTCTCACCAGCGCAGAGCAAAGTGCTAGCACCGGGCGTGGGAGGGAGCCCCTGAGGCCCAAGGGCGGCACTCCGGAGACTCCGGGGCGTGTACAACCCCAACTCATTATTAAGTGAGAGTGTCATCGGCGGCGAGCTTCACAGGCACTGGGCCTTCTTCACAGGCACTGGGCCTTTCTTGGGGCGGCGTGTTGGGGAACGTAGCAGAAATTCAAAATTTTCCTATGTATCACCAAGATCTATCTATGGAGAGACCAGCAACGAGGGGAAGGAGAGTGCATCTACATACCCTTGTAGATCGCTAAGCGGAAGCGTTCAAGAGAACGGGGTTGAAGGAGTCGTACTCGTCGTGATTCAAATCACCGATGATCCTAGCGCCGAACGGATGGCACCTCCGCGTTCAACACACGTACGGAACGGAGACGTCTCCCATGCCTTGATCCAGCAAGGAGGAGGGAGAGGTTGATGGATATCCAACAGCACGACGGCGTGGTGGAAGTAGCGGGATTCCAACAGGGCTTCGCTAAGCGCTGCGGGAGGAGGGAGATGTGTCACGGGAGGGAGAGGGAGGCGCCAGGCCTTAGGTCTGGTTGCTCCTCCTTTTCCCCACTATATATAGGGCCAAGGGAGAGGGGGTAGGCGCAGCCCTTGCCCCTTCCTCCAAGGAAAGGGTGCGGCCAAGGGGGGAGGAGTCCATCCTCCCCAAGGCACCTCGGAGGTGCCTTCCCCTTTTAGGACTCTCCCCTTTTTCTCTTCTCTTGGCGCATGGGCCTCTTGGGGCTGGTGCCCTTGGCCCATGTAGGCCAAGGCGCACCCCCTACAGCCCATGTGGCCCCCCGGGGCAGGTGGCCCCACCCGGTGGACCCCCGGGACCCTTCCGGTGGTCCCGGTACAATACCGATGACCCCGAAACTTGTCCCGATGGCCGAAATAGCACTTCCTATATATAATTCTTTACCTCCGGACCATTCCGGAACTCCTCGTGCCGTCCGGGATCTCATCCGGGACTCCAAACAACTTTCGGGTTACCGCATACTAATATCTCTATAACCCTAGCGTCACCGAACCTTAAGTGTGTAGACCCTACGGGTTCGGGAGACATGCAGACATGACCGAGATGACTCTCTGGTCAATAACCAACAGCGGGATCTGGATACCCATGTTGGCTCCCACATGTTCCACGATGATCTCATCGGATGAACCACGATGTCAAGGACTTAATCAATCCCGTATACAATTCCCTTTGTCTATCGGTACGATACTTGCCCGAGATTCGATCGTCGGTATCCCGATACCTTGTTCAATCTCATTACCGGCAAGTCTCTTTACTCGTTCCGTAACACATCATCCCGTGATCAACTCCTTGATCACATTGTGCACATTATGATGATGTCCTACCGAGTGGGCCCAGAGATACCTCTCCGTTTACACGGAGTGACAAATCCCAGTCTCGATTCGTGCCAACCCAACAGACACTTTCGGAGATACCTGTAATGCACCTTTATAGCCACCCAGTTACATTGTGACGTTTCGTACACCCAAAGCATTCCTACGGTATCCAGGAGTTGCACAATCTCATGGTCTAAGGAAAAGATACTTGACATTAGAAAAGCTTTAGCATACAAACTACATGATCTTGTGCTAGGCTTAGGATTGGGTCTTGTCCATCACATCATTCTCCTAATGATGTGATCCCGTTATCAATGACATCCAATGTCCATGGTCAGGAAACCGTAACCATCTATTGATCAACGAGCTAGTCAACTAGAGGCTTACTAGGGACATATTGTGGTCTATGTATTCACACGTGTATTACGATTTCCGGATAATACAGTTATAGCATGAATAAAAGACTATTATCATGAACAAAGAAATATAATAATAACCAATTTATTATTGCCTCTAGGGCATATTTCCAACAGTCTCCCACTTGCACTAGAGTCAATAATCCAATTCACATCGATATGTGGTTAACACTCAAGGTCACATCCCCATGTGACTAACACCCAAAGAGTCTACTAGAGTCAATAATCTAGTTCACATTACCATGTGATTAACACTCGATGAGTTCTGGGTTTGATCATGTTATGCTTGTGAGAGAAGTTATAGTCAACGGGTCTGAACCTTTCAGATCCGTGTGTGCTTTACAAATCTCTATGTCATCTCCTAGATGTAGCTACCACGTTCTATTTGGAGCTATTCCAAATAACTGTTCTACTTGGAGCTATTCTAAATTGTTGCTCCATTATACGTATCCGGTATCTCTACTCAGAGCTATCCGGATAGGTGTTAAGCTTGCATCGACGTAACCCTTTACGACGAACCCCTTTACCACCTCCATAATCGAGAAAATTCCTTAGTCCACTAGTTACTAAGGATAACTTTGACCGCTGTCCTGTGATCCATTCTTGGATCACCCTTGTACCCCTTGACTGACTCATGGCAAGGCACACTTCAGGTGCGGTACACAGCATAGCATACTGTAGAGCCTACGTCTTAAGCATAGGGGATGACCTTCGTCCTTTCTCTCTATTCTGCCGTGGTCGAGCTTTAAGTCTTAACTTCATACCTTACAACTCAGGCAAGAACTCCTTCTTTGACTGATCCATCTTGAACACCTTCAAGATCATGTCAAGGTATGTGCTCATTTGAAAGTACTATTAAGCGTTTTGATCTATCCTTATAGATCTTGATGCTCAATGCTCAAGTAGCTTAATCCAGGCTTTCTATTGAAAAACACCTTTCAAATAACCCTATATGCTTTCTAGAAATTCTACGTCATTTCTGATCCATAATATGTCAACAACATATACTCATCAAAAATTCTATAGTGCTCCCACTCACTTCTTTGGAAATACAAGTTTCTCATGAACTTTGTATAAACCCAAAATCTTTGATCATCTCATCAAAGCATACATTCCAACTCCGAGATGCTTACTCCAGTCCTCAGAAGGATAGCTGGAGCTTTGCATACTTATTAGCATCTTTCAGGATTGACAAAACCTTCCGGTTGTATCACATACAACCTTTCCTCAAGAAATTCGTCGAGGAAACAATGTTTTGACATCCTATCTGCAAGATTTCATAAATAATGCAGTAATCGCTAATATAATTCCAACAGACTCTTAGCATCGCTACGAGTGAGAAAGTCTCACCGTAGTCAACTCCTTGAACTTGTCGGAAACTTCTTAACGACAAGTCGAGCTTTCTTAATGGTGACATTTACCATCATTGTCCGTCTTCCTTTTAAAATCCATCTGTACTCAATAGCCTTACGATCATTGAGCCGTTCTGCCAAAGTCTACACTTTATTTTCATACATGGATCCTCTCTCGGATTTTATGGCCTCGAGCCATTCATCGGAATCCGGGCCCACCATCGCTTCTCCATAGCTCGTAGGTTTATTGTTGTCTAGCAACATGACTTCCAAGACAGGATTACTGTACCACTCTGAAGTAGTACGTATCCTTGTCACCCTACGAGGTTCGGTAGTGACTTGATCCGAAACTTCATGATCACTATCATAAGCTTCCACTTCAATTGGTGTAGGTGCCATAGGAACAACTTCCTGTGCCCTGCTACACACTTGTTGAAGTGACGGTTCATTAACCTCATCAAGTCTCCACCATCCTCCCACTCAATTCTTTTGAGAGAAACTTTTCCTCGAGAAAGGACCCGATTCTAGAAACAATCCCTAATTGCTTTCGGATCTGAGACAGGAGGTATACCCAACTGCTTTGGGTGTCCTATGAAGATGCATTTATCCGCTTTGGGTTCGAGCTTATCAGCCTAAAACTTTTTCACATAAGCATAGCAGCCCCAAACTTTTAAGAAATGACAGCTTAGGTTTCTCTAAACCATAGTTCATACGGTGTCATCTCATCGGAATTACGTGGTGCCCTATTTAAAGTGAGTGCGGTTGTCTCTAATGCCTAACCCATGAACGATAGTGGTAATTCGATAAGAGACATCATGGTATGCACCATATCCAATAGGGTGCAACTATGATGTTCGGACACACCATCCCACTATGGTGTTCCAGGCTGTATTAGTTGTGAAACAATTTCCACAATGTATTAATTCTGTGCCAAACTCGTAATTCAGATATTCATCTCTATGATCATATCATAGATCTTTTATCCTCTTATCACGACGATCTTTCAACTTCACACTGAAATTACTTGAACCTTTCAATAATTCAGACTTGTGATTCATCAAGTAAATATACTCAACATCTACTCAAATCATCTGTGAAGTAAGAACATAACGATATCCACTACATGCCTCAGCACTCATTGGACTGCACACATCAAAATGTATTACTTCCAACAAGTTGCTTTCTAGTTCCATTTTACTGAAAACGAGGCTTTCAGTCATCTTGCCCATGTGGTATGATTTGCATGTCTCAAGTGATTCAAAACCAAGTGAGTCCAAACGATCCATCTGTATAGAGTTTCTTCATGCATATCTACCAACAAACATGGTTCGCATGTCTCAATCCTTTCAAAAACGAGTGAGTCTAAAGATCCATCAACATGGAGCTTCTTCATGCGTTTTATATCGATATGACTTAAGTGGCAGTGCCACAAGTAGGTGGTACTATCATTACTATCTTTTGGCATGAACATGTGTATCACTACGATCGAGATTCAATAAACCATTCATTTCAGGTGTAAGACCATTTGAAGGTATTATTCAAATAAACAGAGTAACCGTTATTCTCCTTAAATGAATAACCGTATTGCGATAGACATAATCCAATTATGTCTATGTTCAACGCAAACACCAAATAACAATTATTTAGGTTTAACACCAATCTCTTTGGTAGAGGGAGCGTGCGATGCTTGATCATATCAAGCTTGGAAAAACTTCCAACACATATCGTCAGCTCACCTTTAGCTAGTCTCCGTTTATTCCGTAGCCTTTTGTTTCGAGTTACTAACACTTAGCAACCGAACCGGTATCTAATACCCTGGTGCTACTAGGAGTACTAGTAAAGTACACATTAACACAATGTATATCCAATATACTTCTATCGACCTTGCCAGCCTTCTCATCTACCAAGTATCTAGGGTAATTCTGCTCCAATGGTTGTTCCCCTTATTACAGAAGCACTTAGTCTCGGGTTTGGGTTTAACCTTGGGTTTCTTCACTAGAGCAGCAGCTGATTTGCCGTTTCATGAAGTATCCCTTCTTGCCCTTGCCCTTCTTGAAACTAGTGGTTTCACCAACCATCAACAATTGATGCTCCTTCTTGATTTCTACTTTTGTGGTGTCAAACATCGCGAATATCTCAAGGATCATCATATATGTCCCTGATATATTATAGTTCATCATGAAGCTCTAGCAGCTTGGTGGCAATGACTTTCGGAGAAACATCACTATCTCATCTGGAAGATCAACTCCCACTCGATTCAAATGATTGTTGTACTCAGACAATCTGAGCACAGGCTCAACAATTGAGCTTTTCTCCCTTAGTTTGTAGGTTAAGAAAATCGTCGGAGGTCTTATACCTCTTGACGTGGGCACAAGCCAGAAATCCCAATTTCAGCCCTCGAAACATCTCATATGTTTCGCGACGTTTCAAAAACGTCTTTGGTGCCTCAATTCCAAACCGTTTAACTGAACTATCACGTAGTTATCAAAATGTGTATGTCAGATGTTCGCAACATCCACATACAACGTTCGAGGTTCAGCACACTGAGCGGTGCATTAAGGACATAAGCCTTCTATGAAGCAATGAGGACAATCCTCAGTTTACGGACCTAGTCCGCATAATTACTACTATCAACTTTCAACTAAATTTTCTCTAGGAACATATCTAAACAGTAGAACTGCAGCGCGAGCTACGACATAATTTGCGAAGACCTTTTGACTATGTTCAGGATAATTAAGTTCATCTTATGAACTCCCACTCAGATAGACATCCCTCTAGTCATCTAAGCGATTACATGATCCGAGTCAACTAGGCCGTGTCCGATCATCACGTGAGACGGACTAGCCAACGTCAGTGAACATCTTCATGTTGATCGTATCTTCTATACGACTCATGCTCGACCTTTCGGTCTCCGTGTTCCGAAACCATGTCTGTACATGCTAGGCTCGTCAAGTTAACCCTAAGTGTATTGCATGTGTTCCGAGGCCATGTCTGTACATGCTAGGCTCGTCAACACCCGTTGTATGTGAACGTAAGAATCCATCACACCCGATCATCACGTGGTGCTTAGAAGCGACGAACTGTAGCAACGGTGCACAGTTAGGGGAGAACACTTCTTGAAATTTTAATGAGGGATCATCTTATTTACTACCGTCGTTCTAAGCAAATAAGATGCATAAACATGATAAACATCACATGCAATCAAATAGTGACATGATATGGCCAATATCATTTTGCTCCTTTTGATCTCCATCTTCGGGGCTCCATGATCATCATCGTCACCAGCATGACACCATGATCTCCATCATCATGATCTCCATCATCGTGTCTCCATGAAGTTGTCACGTCATCTATTACTTCTACTACTACAGCTAATGGTTAGCAAAAAAAAGTAAAGTAATTACATGACGTTTATGTTGACACGCAGGTCATAAATAAATTAAGACAACTCCTATGGCTCCTGCCGGTTGTCATACTCATCGACATGCAAGTCGTGATTCCTATTACAAGAACATGATCAATCTCATACATCACATATATCATTCATCACATCCTTTTTGGCCATATCACATCACATAGCATACCCTGCAAAAACAAGTTAGACGTCCTCTAATTGTTGTTTGCATGTTTTACGTGGCTGCTATGGGTTTCTAGCAAGAACGTTTCTTACCTACGCAAAGACCACAACGTGATATGCCAATTGCTATTTACCCTTCATAAGGACCCTTTTCATTGAATCCGATCCGACTAAAGTGGGAGAGACAGACACCCGCCAGCCACCTTATGCAACTAGTGCATGTTTGTCGGTGGAACCGGTCTCACGTAAGAGTACGTGTAAGGTTGGTCCGGGCCGCTTCATCCCACGATGCCGCCGAATCAAGATAAGACTAGTAACGGCAAGCATATTGAACAAAATCAACGCCCACAACTACTTTGTGTTCTACTCGTGCATAGAAACTACGCATAAACCTAGCTCATGATGCCACTGATGGGGAACGTAGCAGAAATTCAAAATTTTCCTACGTATCACCAAGATCTATCTATGGAGAGACCAGCAACGAGGGGAAGGAGAGTGCATCTACATACCCTTGTAGATCGCTAAGCGGAAGCGTTCAAGAGAACGGGGTTGAAGGAGTCGTACTCGTCGTGATTCAAATCACCGATGATCCTAGCGCCGAACGGACGACACCTCCGCGTTCAACACACGTACGGAACGGAAACGTCTCCCATGCCTTGATCCAGCAAGGAGGAGGGAGAGGTTGATGGAGATCCAACAGCACGACGGCGTGGTGGAAGTAGCGGGATTCCAACAGGGCTTCGCTAAGCGCTGCGGGAGGAGGGAGATGTGTCACGGGAGGGAGAGGGAGGCGCCAGGCCTTAGGTCTGGTTGCTCCTCCTTTTCCCCACTATATGTAGGGCCAAGGGAGAGGGGGTAGGCGCAGACCTTGCCCCTTCCTCCAAGGAAAGGGTGCGGCCAGGGGGGAGGAGCCCATCCTCCCCAAGGCACCTCGGAGGTGCCTTCCCCTTTTAGGACTCTCCCCTTTTTCTCTTCTCTTGGCGCATGGGCCTCTTGGGGCTGGTGCCCTTGGCCCATGTAGGCCAAGGTGCACCCCCTACAGCCCATGTGGCCCCCCGGGGCAGGTGGCCCCACCCGGTGGACCCCCGGGACCCTTCCGGTGGTCCCGGTACAATACCGATGACCCCGAAACTTGTCCCGATGGCCGAAATAGCACTTCCTATATATAATTCTTTACCTCCGGACCATTCAGGAACTCCTCGTAACGTCCGGGATCTCATCCGGGACTCCGAACAACTTTCGGGTTACCGCATACTAATATCTCTATAACCCTAGCATCACCAAATCTTAAGTGTGTAGACCCTACGGGTTCGGGAGACATGCAGACATGACCGAGATGACTCTCCGGTCAATAACCAACAGCGGGATCTTGATACCCATGTTGGCTCCCACATGTTCCACGATGATCTCATCGGATGAACCATGATGTCAAGGACTTAATCAATCCCGTATACAATTCCCTTTGTCTATCGGTACGATACTTGCCCGAGATTCGATCGTCGGTATCCCGATACCTTGTTCAATCTAGTTACCGGCAAGTCTCTTTACTTGTTCCGTAACACATCATCCCGTGATCAACTCCTTGATCACATTGTGCACATTATGATGATGTCCTACCGAGTGGGCCCAGAGATACCTCTCCGTTTACACGGAGTGACAAATCCCAGTCTCGATTCGTGCCAACCCAACAGACACTTTCGGAGATACCTGTAATGCACCTTTATAGCCACCCAGTTACGTTGTGACGTTTGGTACACCCAAAGCATTCCTATGGTATCCGGGAGTTGCACAATCTCATGGTCTAAGGAAAAGATACTTGACACTAGAAAAGCTTTAGCATACGAACTACATGATCTTGTGCTAGGCTTAGGATTGGGTCTTGTCCATCACATCATTCTCCTAATGATGTGGTCCCGTTATCAATGACATCCAATGTCCATGGTCAGGAAACCGTAACCATCTATTGATCAACGAGCTAGTCAACTAGAGGCTTACTAGGGACATATTGTGGTCTATGTATTCACACGTGTATTACGATTTCCGGATAATACAGTTATGGAATGAATAAAAGACTATTATCATGAACAAAGAAATATAATAATAACCAATTTATTATTGCCTCTAGGGCATATTTCCAACACGGCGAGCTTCACAGGCACCGGGCCTTCTTCACAGGCACTGGGCCTTTCTTCACAGGCACTGGGCCTTCTTCACAGGCACTAGGCCTTTCTTCACAGGCATTGGGCCTTCTTCACAGGCACTGGGCCTTTCTTCACAGGAACTGGGCCTTTCTTCAAGGGTAGAACTTCTGGAGGTGCTGAATGTTCCGAGCGTTTGGGATGGGCACCCCCTCCTGAGTCTCCAGGCACGCGGCGCCAGGCCTGGAAACATGAACAACCTTGAACGGGCCCTCCCACATGGGTGAGAGCTTGTGTAGCCCTTCCCTGGAGAGCACCCGCCTGAGCACAAGGTCACCTACCTCAAGGGTCCTAGGGCGGATGTTGCGGCAATGATATCGCCGCAACGCCTGCTGGTATCTTGCTGCTCGTAGTGCGGCTTCTCGACGGCGCTCCTCCCCCAGCACAAGGTCCATCCCCCGCATGGCGTCCTATTGCGCTTCATCAAACGCTAGGACCCATGCAAAGCGATTCTTGACCTCGTGAGGGAGGACCACCTCTGCTCCGTAGATGAGGAAGAACGGGGTCTCGCCACTCGACTTAGTGGCGGTAGTGCGGATGGACCACAGCACGGACTGGAGCTTGTCGTACCAGCCCCTGCTGCAGGCCTCCAGCTTCTTCTTGAAGGTCCTGGTTTTGAGGCCTTTCAGGACCTCTGCATTGGCGTGTTCGGCCTGGCCGTTACTCCGGGGGTGTGCCACCGAAGCGTAGCATATCTGCGTTCCAAGGTTAGTACAATATGTTTTGAAGAGATTGCTGGTGAACTGCGAACCGTTGTCGGTGATGATGCGATTAGGGGCCCCGAATCGGCTCACGAGGCCCTTGATGAACTTGACTGCAGAGCCAGCTGGGATGGTGCGGACGGCTTCCACCTCCGCCCACTTGGTGAACTTGTCGATGGCGACGTAGAGGTAGCGGTAGCCCCCAGGCACTCGAGGAAACGGGCCCAAGATATCCAGCCTCCAGACCGCGAACGGCCACGAGAGTGGGATGGTCTGTAGGCCCTGAGCTGGCTGATGCATCTGCTTGGCATGGAATTGGCAGGATTCGCAAGCCTTCACCAACTCGATTGCGTCGTTGAGTGTTGTAGGCCAGTAGAATCCGCTACGGAACGCCTTGCCGATGAGGGTCCGTGACGACAGGTGGTGTCCGCAATCTCCACCGTGTATGTTAGCCAGCAACTCCTTCCTCTGTTCCCTGGAGATGCAGCGCAGGGAAACATCATTTGGACGCTTCCGGTAGAGCTCTCTGTCTTCGATGCAGTAGGACGTGGCCTATCAGGCCACGCGTTCTGCGTCCTCCTCTTTCTCCGGTAGCATCCCTCGCATCAGGTAGTCCTTGAATTCCGTAGTCCAGCATCCCTCCTGAGGCTCCAGTGCCAGGAGTAGGCGTGCTCCCGAGGTCTGGCCACAGGCCGGGGCTCCTGAGTACCCTTTCCAACGGGTAGGCCGAGACGACCTTGATGGGGTGACCTTGAAAGTAGTGCCACAGCTTTCGCGAGGCCACCAATAGTGCAAGCAAGAGCTTCTGAGGCATGGGGTATCATGCCCTTGTGTCCCGCAGTACCGTGCTGACGAAGTACACAGGATGCTTGACGAGGGTGGGTGTGCTGACGAGGTGCGTGCCCTCCGGAGGGTTTGGTGCCTCCTGAGACGACGGAGTCCCCGGCACCTGGCTGCCTGGCGCAGCCTGTTTAGCCCTGGGGGCGTCTCCCTGCTGAGGCTGGTCTCTGTCTGCTGAGGCTGTGGTCTTGGTGAGGTCTTCTTGGTCTTGTGTTGCTGCGGTCGGGGCCGTGGCCGGTCGTGACGCAGCCTTGGTCTGGTGCTCTTCCCGAACCACCACCAGGGCTACACTAGTAGAGTAGGGTGTGGTGGCGAGGTAGAGCACCAGGGGCTCGAGTGGGCGCGGTGCCACCATCACGGGAGGGCTGGTCAGGTACTTCTTGAGATCTTGAAACGCTTGGTCAGCCTCTTGTGTCCATTCGAATGGGCCCTTCTTCTTCCTCAGTTTGAAGAAAGGCAGGCGAGTTCCCCCAACTTGGAGATGAAGCGTCCTGACGCAGTTACGCGTCCGGTGAGCTTCTGCATTTCTTTGAGGGTTTGCGGTGGACTCATGTCTTCAGTTGCCTTGACCTTCTCTGGGTTGGCCTCGATTCCTCTGTGGGACACGAGGAAGCCCAGAAGCTTGCCGGAAGGAATGCCAAACACGCACTTCTCCGGGTTGAGTCGCAAGTCCACTTCGCCGAGGCTCGCGAAGGTCTCTTTCAAGTCCTGGATCAAGGTCTTCACTTCCCGAGACTTCACCACAATGTCGTCGACGTAAGCCTTGGCGTTTTTCCTGAGATGTCGGCCTAAGGTGATGTGCATCAGCCGCTGGAAGGTTGCGCCCGCGTTGCGCAACCCGAATGGCATGCAGGTGTAGCAGTACACCCCACATGGGGTCAGGAAGTCCGTCTTCTCCACATCTTCTACCGTCATCTTGATTTGGTGATAACCCAAAAACGCATCCAGGAAACACAGCAGGTCGCACTCGGCGGTGGAGTCGACGATTTGGTTGATGCGAGGGAGTGGGAACGGATCTTGAGGGCAGGCCTTGTTGAGATTGGTGAAGTCAACACACATGCGCTCCTTTCTCCCCTTTTTCGGCACGACAACAGGGTTTGCCAGCCATTAGGGATATCGAACCTCGCGAATAACACCTGTCGCCTCCAGCTTGTGGATTTCTTGGACGATGAAGGCCTGCTTTTCGGTGGACTGCCGCCTTGCCTTCTGCTTCATGGGGCGTACGTTGGGGCACATATTCAGGTGATGCTCAATCACCTGCCTTGGGACCCCCGCTAGCTGCTTGGGTTCCCACGCGAACACCTCCTTGTTTGAGCGCAGGAATTTCACCAGTGCCTCCTCTTGGCCGGGGTCGAGATTGGCACCTATGGTGAAGGTGGCGCCAGAGGACCTATCCTCATCAACTGGTACCTGCTTGGTCTCCGCCTTGTCTTGGGTGAACAGCTGCTTCTTCTTGGTCGGCGCAGCCCCCTTGGCCTTGGAGGTGTCGGTGTTAGCCGGCTGTGCAGCCACGGCTGTCTTGAGGGCGAGCTTGAGCGCCAGCAGAGCATCCTTGGTATCCCCAGCTATGGTGAGGACGTCGCTGCTCCCGGGCATCTTCATGAGGTTGTAGGCCGGATGGGTCGCTGCCATGAACTGGGCCAAGCCGGGTATCCAAGGATGGCATTGTACGGGAGGCTGATGCGGGGGATGTCGAAGTTGACCAGCTCCGTGCGGAAGTTGTCGTGGGTGCTGAAGGTCACAAGGAGGCGGATCTGCCCCAGGGAGCTGGAGGAACCGCCTCCGACGCCCGAGAAGGGCTTGCTGGGTTGGAGTCGTTCCAGCGGTACATGGAGGAGGCTGAAGGCCTTGACCGAGAGCACGTTGAGGCCGGCGGCGCCGTCGATGAGGGTCCTGGTGACGGTCACCTGGCAGATGGTGGGCGTGCAAAGTATTGGGAGCGCGCCAGAGCAGGCGGTGTTGATGGGGTGATCGTTCGAGTTGAAGGTCAGATCAGCCTTGGGTGTCGCCCATTATGGAGGAGCTCCTTGCCGCGCGAGAGCGGCGCTGATCTGGCGGAAGAACGGCTTGGCATGGCGGACTGAGGGTGGCGCCTGCGAGCCGCCAAGGAGAGCTGCGACGACCCGGGGCGCCGGTGCAGCATACTGGGTGAGGAAGAGGTTGCGCAACTCCTCCCAGGAGGCCACAAAAGATGTTGGCGGGTTGAGCAGCCAAACGCACGGGACGCCAGTGAGGGCCATGGGAAACCAGTTGGCCATGACCTTGTCGTCGCCTCCGGCCTTGAGGACAGCCTCCTCGTATGCCAGCAGGAAAGCCAGCGGGTCCGCCGCGCCGTTGTAGCGCGGCGGCATCTTTGTCTTGAACTTGTGCGGCCACTGCACCTATCGCAAGGCGGGGGCCAAGGCTCGGAGCCCCCTGGCCCCAGTGCTGGCATCGACCACCGGAGCCGGTGGCGCGTTATCCGCCATGAGGGCGAAGCGCGGTGTTGGCGGAGAGCGAGACGACGGAAGGGAGAGCCCCTGCGCACCCCTACCTGGCGCGCCAAATGTCGGATATCGGGTTCCGGCAAAACCCTTAAGGTTCGAACTCTGGGGTGCGCACGAAGATCTTCTCCCTGCCGAAACATGCCCTCAACCTCGCCGCAATTCTAAGCTAGCATGATGAACAACACAAGAGACACGAGGTTTATACAGGTTCGGGCCACTATTGTGGTGTAATACCCTACTCCTATGTGTGGTGTGGTGGATTGCCTCTTGGGCTGATGATGAACAGTACATAGGAAGAACAGTCTCGCGAGGAGAGGTGTTCTTGTGGTGGTCGTGTGGATGAACCCAACTTGTCCCTTCTACTGTGGTGGCTATCTCTATTTATAGAGGCCCTGGTCCTCTTCCCAAATATGGAGCGGGAAGGGATCCAACAACGGCCATTTTGAAAGGGGACAGCTAGTACAGGCTATCCTGACTAAAGGTGGTCTTCGAATGCCAAAGGCGCTGGCAATGACGCTGTCTTGGGCTCCATGGTGACCTCCGTCCTACCGCTCTGCTGGTCTTGGTCTCGTTGCACCGATATGGAAACCTTTGCTTGATGTCTTGGTACTCCGCGCCTGCGCTTGCCCCCTTTGCACCAAAGAGGAAACGAGGACACTACGCAAGCTGGCACCCGCCTGGCGCCTGCCTAGTCTTGATCGTCATGGCTTGCGTCATGAGCACCTCGCGAGGTACCCCTTGCCTCGATCTCTCCGCCTCCTCGCGAGCTTGCCTGGTGAGGACGTCCCCCTGGAGGCCTTGTGTCGTCCGCCCCGCGAGGCTTGGCCCCTCGCGAGGGTCTTGAACTTGGGTTGATGAAGACGGGCCGTACTGGGCCACCGGTGAGCCACGCTGCAGGCCGTAGGCAGGCAAGTCTGGGGACCCCCGTTCCCAGAATGCCGACAAACTTGATCTGAAGTATCTTGATCATCATCATTAGCTTCTTCTCTAGCTGGTGTAGGATTCACGGAACGGTTTTCTCTGATGTGCTACTTTCCAATTCGATAGAATGTACAACCACCTCATCAAGTTCTACTTTCCTCCCACTCACTTCTTTCGAGAGAAACTCCTTCTCTAGAAAGGACCCATTCTTAGCAACAAAGATTTTGCCTTCGGATCTGTGGTAGAAGGTGTACCCAATTATTTCCTTAGGGTATCCTATGAAGATGCACTTCTCCAATTTGTGTTTGAGCTTATCAGGTTGAAGCCTTTTGACATAAGCGTCGCATCCCCAAACTTTTAAGAAATGATAGCTTAGGTATGTTGTCAAACCATAGTTCATACGATGTCATCTCAACGGATTTAGACGGTGCCCTATTTAACGTGAATGCGGCTGTCTCTAATGCATAACCCCAAAACGATAAAGGCAAATTGGTAAGAGACATCATAGAACATACCATATCTAATAAAGTACGGTTACGACGTTCGGACACACCATTATGCTGTGGTGTTCCAGGTGGCGTGAGTTGTGAAACAATTCCATATTTTTTTTAAATGAAGGCCAAACTCGTAACTCAAATATTCGCCTCCATGATCAGATCATAGAAACTTTATTTTCTTGTTACGATGATTCTCTACTTCAGAAATTCTTTCAACTTTTCAAATGTTTCATACTTGTGTTTCATCAAGTACATATACCCATACCTACTCAAATCATCTGTAAAGGTTAGAAAATAACGATACCCACCATGTGCCTCAACACTCATTGGACCGTACACATCAGTATGTATTATTTCTAGTAAGTCATTAGCTCGCTCCATTGTTCCGGAGAACAGAGTTTTAGTCATCTTGCCCATGAGGCATGGTTCACAAGTATCAAATGATTCACAATCAAGTGATTCCAAAAGTCCATCCACATGGAGTTTCTTCATGCGCTTTACACCAATATGACCTAAACGGAAGTGCCACAAGTATGTTGCACTATCATTATCAACTTTGCATCTTTTGGCATCAATATTATGAATATGTGTATCACTACGATCGTGATTTAATAAACCATTCACATTGGGTGTATGACCATAGAAGATTTTATTCATGTAAACAGAACAACAATTATTCTCTGAATTAAATGAATAATCGTATTGCAATAAACATGATCAAATCATGTTCATGCTCAACGCAAACACCAAATAACATTTATTTAGGCTTAACACTAATCCTGAAGATAGAGGGAGTGTGCAATGGTGATCATATCAATCTTGGAAACACTTCCAACACACATCGTCATCTTGCCCTTTACTAGTCTCCGTTTATTCTACAACTCATGTTTCGAGTTACTAATCTCAGCAACTGAACCGGTATCAAGTACCCAGGGGCTACTACGAATACTAGTAAGGCACACATCAATAACATGTATATCAAATATACCTTTGTTCACATTGCCATCCTTCTTATCCACCAAGTATTTAGGGCACTCACTTCTAGTGATCATTCCATTTGTAGTAGAAGCACTTAGTTTCAGGCTTAGGTCTAGCTTTGGGATTCTTCACGGGAGTGGCAACTTGCTTGCCACTCTTCTTGAAGTTCTGTTTCTTTCCCTTGCCCCTTCTCATGAAACTAGTGGTCTTGTTTAACCATCAACACTTGATGCTCTTTCTTGATTTCTACCTTCGCTGATTTCAGCATCGCGAAGAGCTCGGGAGTCATTTTCGTCATCCCTTGCATATTATAGTTTATCACGAAGTTCTAGTAGCTTGGTGATAGTGACTAGAAAAATCTGTCAACCACTATCTTATCTAGAAGATTAACTCCCACTTGATTCAAGCGATTGTAGTACCCAAACATTCTAAGCACATGCTCACTGGCTGGGCTATTCTCCTCCATCTTGTAGGCAAAGTATTTTTTAGAGGTCTCATACCTCTCAACACGGGCATGAGCCTGAAATACCAATTTCAGCTCTTGGAACATCTCATATGTTCCATGGCGTTCAACACATCTTTGGAACCCCGATTCTAAGTCGTAAAGCATGGCACACTATACTATCAAGTAGTCATCAGGTCGAGCATGTCAAACATTCATAACGTCTGCATCAGCTCCTGCAGCAGGTCTGTCACCTAGCGGTGTATCAAGGGCATAATTCTTCTGTGCAACAATGAGTATAATCCTCAGATCACGGACCCAGTCCGCATCATTGCTACTATCATCTTTTAACTTAGTTTTCCCTAGGAACATATAAAAAATAGGGGAGTTATATTGCGAGCTATTGATCTACAACATAGATATGCAAAAACTATTAAGACTAAGTTCATGATAAATTTAAGTTCAATTAATCAAATTACTAATGAACTCCCACTTAAATTAACATCCCTCAAGTTATTTAAGTGATACATGATCCAAATCAACTAAACCATGTCCGATCACCACGTGAGATGGGGTAGTCATCACTGGTAAACATATCTATGTTGATCATATCTACTATATTACTCATGTTCGACCTTCGTGTCTCTCCAGTGTTCCAAGACCATGTGTGTACATGTTAGGCTCGTCAAGTTTAACCCAAGTATTCTGCATGTGCAAAACTGTCTTACACCCATTCTATGTGAACGTAGAGTCTATCACACCCGATCATCGCATGGTGCTTCGAAACGAAAAACTTTGGCAACGGTGCATACTCGGGGAGAACACTTTTATCTTGAGATTTAGTGAAGGGATCATATTATAATGCTATCATCGTTCTAAGCAAAATAAGATGCATAAAGGATAAACATCACATGCAATCAAAATATGTGACATGATATGGCCATCATCATCTTGTGCTTTTGATCTTCATCTCCAAAGCATTATCATGATATCCATTGTCACCGGCTCGACACCTTGATCTCCATCGTTGCGTCGGGGTCATCTCGCCAACTATTGCTTCTACAACTATTGCTAACGCATAGCGATAAAGTAAAAAATTACATGGCGCTTGCATTTCATACAATAAAGAGATGACCCTAAGTCTCCTGCCAGTTGTCGATATTACAAAACATGATCATCTCATACATCAACATATATCACATCACGTCTTGACCATATCACATCACAACAAGCCCTGCAAAAACAAGTTAGACGCCCTCTACTTTGTTGTTGCAAGTTTTACGTGGCTGCTGCGGGCTTCTAGCAAGAATTGTTCTTAACTACGCAAAACCACAGCGGTGATTATCAAGTTTACTGTTTTAACCTTCTTCAAGGATCGGCCGTAGTCAAATTTGATTTAATTAAAGTAGGAGAAACAGACACCCGCCAGCCACCTTTATGCAAAACAAGTTGCATGTCAGTCGGTGGAACCGGTCTCATGTGCGTGGACATGTAAGGTTGGTCCGGGCCGCTTCATCCCACTACCGCCGAATCAAGTAAGACGTTGGTGGCAAGCAGTATGATTATCACCACCCATGACTCTTTGTGTTCTACTCGTGCATATCATCTACGCATACACCTCGCTCAGATGCCACTGTTGGGAAAAGTTGCATGGAAAAAGAAAAAAATTCTACGCACACGCAAGATCTATCCATGGAGATGCATAGCAACGAGGGGGAGAGTGTGTCTACGTACCCTCATAGACCATAAGCGGTAGCGTTTAGTAACGCAGTTGATGTAGTCGAACTTGTTCGCGATCCAACCGATCGGGTACCGAATGTACGACACCTCCGTGTTCAGCACACGTTCAGCTGGGTGACGTCCACGCCTTCTTGACCCAGCAAGACGACGAGGTAGTGGATGAGGTCCGGTGGCACATTGGTGTGGTGACGGTTATGGTGATGCTATCTCTGCAGGACTTCGCCTAACCACTATGAAAATATGACCAAGGGTGTAAACGGTGGAGGGGGCGCCGCACACGGCTAAGCAATTGTCATGGTTATGTGTGGCGTCCCCCTCCCACATATATATAGGTGGGGGAGGGAGGATCAGCCATGGAGGCGCCCCAAGTAGGTCGAATCCTACTTGGGGTCCTTCCTTACTGGCGCCCCCTTACCATATTTGCCGGAGGGGGGAGGAAAGGGGGAGAGGAAAGGAAGGGGGAGGCCGACTCCCCCCTTTCCTTCTCTCCCCAAGGTCTGCAGCCTAGGAGGGCGCGCCAGCCCCTTGTGGGCTGGTGCGCTCCCCCCTTTGGCCCATATGGTCCATTAACCTCCCGGGGGTGTCCGGAACCCCTTCCGGTGACCCGATTTCTACCCGGTACATCCCGAAACTCTTCTGGTGTCCAAATATCATCGTGCTACATATCAGTCTTTACCTCAGGACAATTCCGGAGCTCCTCGTCATTTCTGTGATCTCATCTGGGACTCGGAACAACATTCGGTCGCCAGATCATATAACACTATATCGTCAACGAATGTTAAGTGTGCGGACCCTACGGGTTCGAGAACTATGTAGACATGACCGAGACACCTCTCCGGTCAATAACCAATAGAGGAACCTAGATGCCCATATTGGCTCCTACATATTCTACAAAGATCTTTGCCGGTCAAACCTTATGACAACAGACATAATTCCATTTGTCCATCGGTATGTTACTTACCCGAGATTCAATCGTCGGTATCTTCATACCTAGTTCAATCTCGTTATCGGCAAGTCTCTTTACTAGTTCCATAATACATCATCTTGCAACTAACTCCTTGTTACTTTGCTTGCAAGCTTCTTGTGATGTGTATTACCGAGAGGGCCCAGAGATACCTCTCCGTCCTACGGAGTGACAAATCCCTATCTCGATTCACGCCAACTCAACAAACACCTTCGGAAATACCTGTAGAGCATCTTCGTGATCACCCAGTTACGTTGTCATGTTTGATAGCACACAAGGTATTCCTCCGGTATCGGGGAGTTGCATGATCTCATGGTCCAAGGAATATGTATTTGACATTAAGAAAGCAGTAGCAATAAACTGAATGATCATATGCTAAGCTAACAGATGGGTCTCGTCCATCACATCATTCTCCTAATGATGTGATCCCGTTTTCAAATGACAACTCATGTCTATGGTTAGGAAACCTTAACCATCTTTGATCAATGAGCTAGTCTAGTAGACGCTCACTAGGGACACGATATTTGTTTATGTATCCACACATTTATTTAAGTTTCCGGTCAATACAATTCTAGCATGAATAACCATTTTATTATTGCCTATAGGGCATATTTCCATCAATATTTGCACTATAAATTCCCAAATTTTCCCAAACCATCAGAGGCATCCACCAAAATACTTTCCCGCCACCGCAAGCCTCTATTCCCGTGAGATCCCATCTTGGGGCCTTTTCTGGCGATCTGCCGGAGGGGGATTCGATCATAGAGGGCCTCTACATCAACCTTTCTGCCCTTCCGATGATGCATGAGTAGTTTACCACAGACCTATGGGTCCATAGCTAGTAGCTAGATGGCTTCTTCTCTCTCTTTGATCTTCAATACAATGTTCTCCTTGATGTTCTTGGAGATCTATTCGATGTAATACTTTTTTGCGGTGTGTTTGTTGAGATCCAATGAATTGTGGATTTATAATCAGATTATCTATGAATATTATTTGAGTCTTATCTGAACTCTTTTATGCATGATTAAGATATCTTTGTATTTCTCTTTGAACTATCGGTTTGGTTTGGCCAACTAGAATGGCTTTTCTTGCAATGAGAGAGGTCTTAGTTTTGGGTTCAGTCTTGCGGTGTCCTCACCCAGTAACAGAAGGGGTAGCGAGGCACGTATTGTATTGTGGCCATCAAGGATAAAAAGATGGGGTTTATATCATATTGCTTGAGATTATCCCTCTAGCTACATCATGTCATCTTACTTAAGGCGTTACTCTGTTCTTATGAACTTAATACTCTAGATGCATGCTGGATAGCAGTCGATGTGTGGAGTAATAGTAGTAGATGCAGGCAGAAGTCGGTCTACTTGACATGGACCTTATGCCTATATTCATGATCATTGCCTTAGATGTCGTCATAACTTTGCACTTTTCTATCGATTGCTCAACAGTAATTTGTTTATGTTGGGGAACGTAGTGATTTCAAAATTTTCCTACGCACACGCAAGATCTTGGTCATGCATAGCAACGAGAGGGGAGAGTGTTGTCCACGTACCCTTGTAGACCGAAAGCGGAAGCGTTAGAACAACGCGGTTGATGTAGTCGTACGTCTTTACGGCCCGACCGATCAAGCACCGAAACTACGGCACCTCCGAGTTCTAGCACACGTTCAGCTCGATGACGTCCCTCGAACTCCGATCTAGCCGAGTGTCGAGGGAGAGTTCCGTCAGTACGACAGCGTGGTGACGATCCTGATGTTCTACCATCGCAGGGCTTAGCCTAAGCACCGCTACAATATTATCGAGGAGGACTATGGTGGAGGGGGGCACCGCACACGGCTAAGAGATCAAGAGATCACTTGTTGTGTCTAGAGGTGCCCCCCTACCCCCGTATATAAAGGAGCAAGGGGGAAGGGGGCGGCCAGCCAAGGAGGGGGCGCGCCATGGTGAGTCCTACTCCCACCGGGAGTAGGACTCCCTCCTTCCTTGTTGGACTAGGAGAAGGGGGAAGGAAAGGGAGAGGAGGAGAAGGAAAGAGGGGGCCGGCCCCCCTTGCCCTAAACCAATTCGGTTTGGGCCTTGGGGGGCGTGCCCCACACTCCCCTTGCTGCCCTCTATTTCCACTAAGGCCCATGTAGGCCCATTAAGCCCCCGGGGGGTTCCGATAACCCCCCGGTACTCCGGTAAAATCCCGATTTCACCCAGAACACTTCCGACATCCAAATATAGGCTTCCAATATATCAATCTTCATGTCTCGGCCATTTCGAGACTCCTCGTCATGTCCGTAATCACATCCGGGACTCCGAACAACCTTCCGTACATCAAAACTCATAAACTCATAATATAACTGTCATCGAAACCTTAAGCGTGCGGACCCTACGGGTTCGAGAACTATGTAGACATGACCGAGACACGTTTCCGGTCAATAACCAATAGCGGAACCTGGATGCTCATATTGGCTCCTACATATTCTACGAAGATCTTTATAGGTCAAACCGCATAACGACATATGTTGTTCCCTTTGTCGTCGGTATGTTACTCGCCCGAGATTCGATCATCGGTATCCCAATACCTAGTTTAATCTCGTTACCGGCAAGTCTCTTTACTCGTTACGTAATGCATCATTCCATAACTAACTCATTAGCTACATTTCTTGCAAGGCTTATAGTGATGTGCATTACCGAGAGGGCCTAGAGATACCTCTCCGACAATCGGAGTGACAAAACCTAATCTCGAAATATGCCAACTCAATATGTACCTTTGGAGACACCTGTAGAGCTCCTTTATAATCACCAGTTATGTTGTGACGTTTGGTAGCACACAAAGTGTTCCTCCGGTAAACGGGAGTTGCATAATCTCATAGTTGTAGGAACATGTATAAGTCATGAAGAAAGCAATAGCAACATACTAAACGATCAAGTGCTAAGCTAACGGAATGGGTCATGTCAATCACATCATTCTCCTAATGATGTGATCCCATTAATCAAATGACAACTCATGTCTATGGTTAGGAAACATAACCATCTTTGATTAATGAGCTAGTCAAGTAGAGGCATACTAGTAACATTAAGTTTGTCTATGTATTCACACATGTATCATGTTTCCGGTTAATACAATTCTAGCATGAATAATAAACATTTATCATGATATAAGGAAATAAATAATAACTTTATTATTGCCTCTAGGGCATATTTCCTTCAGTCTCCCACTTGCACTAGAGTCAATAATCTAGATTACACAGTAATGATTCCAACACCCATGGAGCCTTGGTGCTGATCATGTTTTGCTCATGGAAGAGGCTTAGTTAACGGGTCTGCAACATTCAGATTCATATGTATCTTGCAAATCTCTATGTCTCCCACCTGGACTTGGTCCCGGATGGAATTGAAGCGTCTCTTGATGTGCTTGGTCCTCTTGTGAAATCTGGATTCCTTTGCCAAGGCAATTGCACCAGTATTGTCACAGAAGATCTTCATTGGTCCCGATGCACTAGGTATGACACCTAGATCGGACATGAACTCCTTCATCCAGACTCCTTCATTTGCTGCTTCCGAAGCAGCTATGTACTCCGCTTCACATGTAGATCCCGCCATGATGCTTTGTTTAGAACTGCACCAACTTACAGCTCCACTGTTCAATATAAACACGTATCCGGTTTGCGATTTAGAATTGTCCGGATCAGTGTCAAAGCTTGCATCGACGTAACCATTTACGACTAGCTCTTTGTCACCTCCATAAACGAGAAACATATCCTTAGTCCTTTTCAGGTATTTCAGGATATTCTTGACCGTTGTCCAGATCCACTCCTGGATTACTTTGGTACCTCCCTGCTAAACTTATTGCTAAGCATACGTCAGGTCTGGTACACAGCATTGCATACATGATAGAGCCTATGGCTGAAGCATAGGGAACATCTTTCATTTTCTCTCTATCTTCTGATGTGGTCGGGCATTGAGTCTGACTCAACTTCACACCTTGTAATACAGGCAAGAACCCTTTCTTTGCCTAATCCATTTTGAACTTTTTCAAAACTTTATCAAGGTATGTGTTTTGTGGAAGTCCAATTAAGCGTCTTGATCTATCTCTATAGATCTTGATGCCCAATATATAAGCAGCTACACCGAGGTCTTTCATCGAAAAACTTTTATTCAAGTATCCCTTTATGCTATCCAGAAATTCTATATCATTTCCAATCAACAATATGTCATCTACATATAATATCAGAAATGCTACAGAGCTCCCACTCACTTTCTTGTAAATACAGGCTTCTCCAAAAGTCTGTATAAAGCCATATGCTTTGATCACACTATCAAAGCGTTTATTCCAACTCCGAGAGGCTTGCACCAGTCCATAAATGGATCGCTGGAGCTTGCACACTTTGTTAGCACCATTTGGATCGACAAAACCTTCTGGTTACATCATATACAACTCTTCTTCCAGAAATCCATTCAGGAATGCAGTTTTGACATCCATGTGCCATATTTCATAATCATAAAATGCAGCAATTGCTAACATGATTCGGAGAGACTTAAGCATCGCTACGGGTGAGAAAGTCTCATCGTAGTCAACCCCTTCAACTTGTCGAAAACCTTTCGCAACAAGTCGAGCTTTGTAGATAGTAATATTACCATCAGCGTCAGTCTTCTTCTTGAAGATCCATTTATTCTCGATAGCTTGCCGATCATCTGGCAAGTCAACCAAAGTCCATACTTTGTTCTCATACATGGATCCCATCTCAGATTTCATGGCCTCAAGCCATTTTGCGGAATCTGGGCTCATCATCGCTTCCTCATAGTTCGTAGGTTCGCCATGGTCAAGTAACATGACTTCCAGAATAGGATTACCGTACCACTCTGGTGCGGATCTTACTCTGATTGACCTACGAGGTTCAGTAGTAACTTGATCTGAAGTTTCATGATCAATATCGTTAGCTTCCTCACTAATTGGCATAGTTGTCACAGGAACCGGTTCTTGTGATGAACTACTTTCCAATAAGGGAGCAGGTACAGTTACCTCATCAAGTTCTACTTTCCTCCCACTCACTTCTTTCAAGAGAAACCCTGTTTCTAGAAAGGATCTGAATTTAGCAACAAAAGTCTTGCCTTCAGATCTGTTGTAGAAGGTGTACCCAATAGTCTCTTTTGGGTATCCTATGAAGACACATTTCTCCGATTTGGGTTCGAGCTTATCTGGTTGAAGTTTCTTCACACAAGCATCGCAGCCCCAAACTTTAAGAAACGACAACTTTGGTTTCTTGCCAAACCACAGTTCATAAGGTGTCATCTCGGCGGATTTTGATGGTGCCCTATTTAATGTGAATGCAGCCGTCTCTAAAGCATAACCCCAAAATGATAACGGTAAATCAGTAAGAGACATCATAGATCGCACCATATCTAGTAAAGTACGATTAGGATGTTCAGACACACCATTATGTTGTGGTGTTCCGGGTGGCGTGAGTTGAGAAACTATTCCGCATTGTTTCAAATGTAAACCAAACTCGTAACTCAAATATTCTCCTCCACGATCAGATCGTAGAAATTTTATTTTCTTGTTACGATGATTTTCCACTTCACTCTGAAATTCTTTGAACTTTTCAAATGTTTCAGACTTGTGTTTCATTAAGTAGATATACCCATCTCTGCTCAAATCATCTATGAAGGTGAGAAAATAACGATACCCGACACGAGCCTCAATATTCATTGGACCACATACATCAGTATGTATGATTTCCAACAAATCAGTTGCTCGCTCCATAGTTCCGGAGAACGGCGTTTTAGTCATCTTGCCCATGAGGCACGGTTCGCAAGTACCAAGTGATTCATAATCAAGTGATTCCAGAAGTCCATCAGTATGGAGTTTCTTCATGCGCTTTACACCAATATGACCCAAACGGCAGTGCCACAAATAAGTTGCACTATCATTATCAACTCTGCATCTTTTGGCTTCAACATTATGAATATGTGTATCACTACTATCAAGATTTAATAAAAAAAATAGACCACCCTTCAAGGGTGCATGACCATAAAAGATATTACTCATATAAATAGAACAACCATTATTCTCTGATTTAAATGAATAACCGTCTCGCATCAAACAAGATCCAGATATAATGTTCATGCTCAACGCTGGCACCAAATAACAATTATTCAGGTCTAAAACTAATCCCGAAGGTAGATGTAGAGGTAGCGTGCCGACTGCGATCACATCGACTTTGGAACCATTTCCCACGCGCATCATCACCTCATCCTTAGCCAATCTTCGCTTAATCCATAGTCCCTGTTTTGAGTTGCAAATATTAGCAACAGAACCAGTATCAAATACCCAGGTGCTACTGCGAGCATTAGTAAGGTACACATCAATAACATGTATATCACATATACCTTTGTTCACCTTGCCATCCTTCTTATCCGCCAAATACTTGGGGCAGTTCCACTTCCAGTGACTAGTCTACTTGCAGTAGAAGCACTCAGTCTCAGGCTTAGGTCCAGATTTGGGTTTCGTCTCTTGAGCAGCAACTTGTTTGTTGTTCTTCTTGAAGTTCCCCTTCTTCTTCCCTTTACCCTTTTTCTTGAAACTGGTGGTCTTATTGACCATCAACACTTGATGCTCCTTCTTGATTTCTACCTCCGCAGCCTTTAGCATTGCGAAGAGCTCGGGAATAGTCTTCTCCATCCCTTGCATGTTATAGTTCATCACAAAGCTCTTGTAGCTTGGTGGCAGTGATTGAAGAATTTGTCAATGACACTATCATCAGGAAGATTAACTCCCAGTTGAATCAAGTGATTATTATACCCAGACATTTTTAGTATATGTTCACTGACAGAACTATTCTCCTCCATCTTGCAGCTATAGAACTTACTGGAGACTTCATATCTCTCAATCCGGGCATTTGCTTGAAATATTAACTTCAACTCCTCGAACATCTCATATGCTCCATGACGTTCAAAACATCGTTGAAGTCCCGGTTCTAAGCGTAAAGCATGGCAAACTGAACTATCAAGTAGTCATCAGCTTTGCTCTGCCAGATGTTCTTAACGTCGTTAGTTGCATCTACAGCAGGCCTGGCACCCAGTGGTGTTTCCAGGACGTAATTCTTCTTTGCAGCAATGAGGATAATCCTCAAGTTACGGACCCAGTCCGTGTAATTACTAGCATCATCTTTCAACTTAGCTTTCTCAAGGAACGCATTAAAATTCAACGGAACAACAGCACGAGCCATCTATCTACAATCAAACATATACAAGCAAAATACTATCAGGTACTAAGTTCATGATAAATTTAAGTTCGATTAATCATATTATTATAGAACTCCCACTTAGACAGACATCTCTCTAGTCATCTAAGTGATCATGTGATATGCTAGGTTCGTCAAGTTTAACCTGAGTATTCCGCGTGTGCAACTATTTTGCACCCGTTGTATTTGAATGTAGAGCCTATCACACCCGATCATCACGTGGTGTCTCAGCACGAAGAACTTTCGCAACGGTGCATACTCAGGGAGAACACTTCTTGATAATTTAGTGAGAGATCATCTTATAATGCTACCGTCAATCAAAGCAAGATAAGATGCATAAAGGATAAACATCACATGCAATCAATATAAGTGATATGATATGGCCATCATCATCTTGTGCTTGTGATCTCCATCTCCGAAGCACCGTCGTGATCACCATCGTCACCGGCGCGACACCTTGATCTCCATCATAGCATCGTTGTCGTTTCACCATCTATTGCTTCTATGACTATCGCTACCGCTTAGTGATAAAGTAAAGCAATTACATGGCATTTGCATTTCATACAATAAAGCGACAACCATATGGCTCCTGCCAGTTGCCGATAACTCGGTTACAAAACATGATCATCTCATACAATAAAATATAGCATCACGTCTTGACCATATCACATCACAACATGCCCTGCAAAAATCGTTAGACGTCCTCTACTTTGTTGTTGCAAATTTTACATGGCTGCTACGGGCTGAGCAAGAACCGTTCTTACCTGCATCAAAACCACAACAATAGTTCGTCAAGTTAGTGTTGTTTTAAACTTCTCAAGGACTGGGCGTAGCCACACTCGGTTCAACTAAAGTTGGAGAAACTGACACCCGCCAACCACCTGTGTGCAAAGCACGTCGGTAGAACCAGTCTTGCATAAGCGTACGCGTAATGTCGGTCCGGGCCACTTCATCCAACAATACTGCCGAACCAAAGTATGACATGATGGTAAGCAGTATGACTTGTATCGCCCACAACTCACTTGTGTTCTACTCGTGCATATAACATCTACGCATAAAACCAGGCTCAGATGCCACTGTTGGGGAACATAGTAATTTCAAAATTTTCCTAAGCACACGCAAGATCATGGTGATGCATAGCAACGAGAGGGGAGAGTGTTGTCCACATACCCTCGTAGACCGAAAGCGGAAGTGTTAGAACAACGCGGTTGATGTAGTCATACATCTTTACGGCACGACCGATCAAGCACCGAAACTACGGCACCTCCGAGTTCTAGCACACGTTCAGCTCGATGACGTCCCTCGAACTCCGATCCAGCCGAGTGTCGAGGGAGAGTTCTGTCAGTACGACGGTGCGGTGACGATCTTGATGTTCTACCATCGCAGGGCTTCGCCTAAGCACCGCTACAATATTATCGAGGAGGACTATGGTGGAGGGGGGCACCGCACACGGCTAAGAGATCAAGAGATCAATTGTTGTGTCTAGAGGTGCCCCCCTACCCCCGTATATAAAGGAGCAAGGGGGAAGGAGCGGCCGGCCTAGGAGGGGGCGCGCCATGGGGAGTCCTACTCCCACCGGGAGTAGGACTCCCTCCTTCCTTGTTGGACTAGGAGAAGGGGGAAGGAAAGGGAGAGGAGGAGAAGGAAAGAGGGGGCCGGCCCCCCTTGCCCTAAACCAATTCGGTTTGGGCCTTGGGGGGGCGCGCCCCACACTCCCCTTGCTGCCCTCTATTTCCACTAAGGCCCATGTAGGCCCATTAAGCCCCCGGGGGGTTCCGGTAACCCCCCGGTACTCCGGTAAAATCCTGATTTCACCCAGAACACTTCCGACATCCAAATATAGGCTTCCAATATATCAATCTTCATGTATCGACCATTTCGAGACTCCTCGTCATGTCCGTAATCACATCTGGGACTCCGAACAACCTTCGGTACATCAAAACTCATAAACTCATAATATAACTGTCATCGAAACATTAAGCGTGCGGACCCTACAGGTTCGAGAACTATGTAGACATGACCGAGACACGTTTCCGGTCAATAACCAATAGCGGAACCTGGATGCTCATATTGGCTCCTACATATTCTACGAAGATCTTTATCGGTCAAACCGCATAACAACATACGTTGTTCCCTTTGTCATCGGTATGTTACTTGCCCGATATTCGATCATAGGTATCCCAATACCTAGTTTAATCTCGTTACCGGCAAGTCTCTTTACTCGTTACGTAATCCATCATTCCGTAACTAACTCATTAGCTACATTGCTTGCAAGGCTTATAGTGATGTGCATTACGGAGAGGGCCCAGAGATACCTCTCCGACAATCGGAATGACAAAACCTCATCTCGAAATACGCCAACTCAACATGTACCTTTGGAGACACCTGTAGAGCTCCTTTATAATCGTCCAATTAAGTTGTGATGTTTGGTAGCACACAAAGTGTTCCCCCGATAAGCGGGAGTAGCATAATATCATAGTTGTAGGAACATGTATAAGTCATGAAGAAAGCAATAGCAACATACTAAACGATCAAGTGCTAAGCTAACGGAATGGGTCATGTCAATCACATCATTCTCCTAATGGTGTGATCCCGTTAATCAAATGACAACTCATGTCTATGGTTAGGAAACATAACCATCTTTGATTAATGAGCTAGTCAGGTAGAGGCATACTAGTGACATTAAGTTTGTCTATGTATTCACACATGTATCATGTTTCCGGTTAATACAATTCTAGCATGAATAATAAACATTTATCATGATATAAGGAAATAAATAATAACTTTATTATTGCCTCTAGGGCATATTTCCTTCAGTTTACCCATCGTATGCTATCATCAAGAGAGAAGCCTCTAGTGAAACCTATGGCCCCCAGGTCTATTTTCCATCATATATTTTCAGATATATAACCAAAAAACCCAAAAATACCTTGTTGCACTTTATTTATATTTACTTTAGTTTGCCTTTTTATTTTTATTTTATACCTAACTCTATTAGATCTCACTCTTGTTCTAGACCATGAAGGGATTGACAACCCCTTTTCCGTGTTGAGTGCAAATGTTTGTTAGTTTGTGCAGGTGCATAGATTGGAAACTTGCTTGCGCCTCCCATTGGATTGATACCTTGGTTCTTAACTGAGGGAAATACTTATCTCTACTTTGCTACTTCACCCTTTCCTCTTCAAGGGAAAAATCAACGCAAGCTTAAGAAGTAGCAACCCACCCAGTCGAACCATACGTAGGGTTGTCTGTCTGGTCGTGAACGTGTACGTACATACTGGTCGATCGGTCTCTCTACAACAATGAACCGTGGCCGAGCAAGCAGCAGCACATGTAGTAGTAGAGCCCTCGATGTACCAGTTCAGGCAGTCTAGTCTAAATCGTGTACACATACGTACAACCAGATGCCAAAAAATACGGCCACAGGCATATGGGCGGGGTCTCAAATGCCTACTCACGCATACATACGACTAGGGCTCGTGTACATGGAGAGGCAATAGACAGTAGCAATGGCGTCCTATTCGTCGGCAGCCAACCGACTGGGTTGGAATGGAGAAACCGTGTCATGTTCATCGGGAGCCAACCGGCTTGGACGGAATAGCCGAAACGAGGTCTGGCGTACCATAGAACGGAGGAAACAACCTTCTGTTTGACCGTCTAAAGTCAAAATGGGGTCCTCCTTTTCATTGGAAGGGTCTGGCGTACCACGGAACGGAGAAAACATACTTCTGTTCAAGTGCCTATGGTCGAAACGAGGTCCTGTTGATCGGGAGGGGTGTGGCGTACCGTAAAACAGAGGAAACAGACTTGTGTTGGAGTGCCTATGGTCAAAACGGGATCCTGTTCATCAGGAGGGGTGTGGCGTACCGCAAAACGGGACTCCACGGGCTATTGTTCATCCACTGTCTACTGCCTCGCTCCAGCCTCCATGGGCTACTGTTCATCCACCATCGGTTTCCTCCAGCCTCCACAGGCTACTATTCATCCACCGTCGACTTCCTCCAGCCTCCACCTGCTATTGTTCATCCACCGCATCTTCCTCCTGCCTCCACCAGCTATTGTTCATCCATAGGATACCGTTCATCTAGCCTCCACCGACTACTGTTCAACCAGCCCTCCACGGGGTCAAGTGCATCCACCCCTAACCGGCCTGGCAGCCTCCTCGATCGAGGTCCTGTTCATCCAGCGGCAACGGCCTATACTACCATGGGGTCCTATTCATCCAACCCCCACCGGGAACTATTCATCCAATCCCCAACAACGGTCATTGTTCATCAAGAGGCAATAGGTTCAATCGGCTTTAGTTAGCAGTAGTAGCGAAGGAATCGCTCGGGTTTAGTTAAAAGCCAAGGGATCGATCGCTCGGTTTCAGTAACGTAGCTAGTGCAATCGCTCGGGTTCAGTAAGCGAATGCATCGCTCAGGTTTAGTTAGAGCCCAACACCTCGCACACACGCGCGTACTTGTACGAGAGAAACGCGCAAACCATAGTGCATCGCTTGGCCCGACCACCCACGTAACTGGGAACTCGCCGAAATTTTCCTCCCCCTCGCTTCTACCATGATTTTTTCCGTCATGGACGGCCCAAAGAATGTCATGCAGGTGCGTCCCCGGCCCGCCCAGGACGAAAAACCCATTTTCTGTCATGATTTTTGTCATATAAGTAGGAACCCACCACATCTATGATGATATATGGTTTTGTCACAATTATCGTCACTGAAGTATCATAAGCATGACATAATTTTTTTCGCTCGGGCCAAAATGTCACGGATGTGTCTTTTTTTGTAGTGATCTTGTCTACATAATTGCATCGTTCTTATTGCATTACTCCGTTTCTCCATGAACTTAATACACTAGACGCATGCTGGATTCCTACTTCTATGATGTGTGGAGTAATAGTAGTAAATGCAGAATCATTTTGGTCTACTAATCTTGGACGTGATGCCTATATGACCATTGCCTTGGATATCGTCATAATTATTTGCTCTTCTATCAATTGCCCAACGGTAATTTGTTTACCCACCGTATGCTATTTTTTCGAGAAGCCACTGCTGAAATCTACGGCCCCGGGGTCTATCTTTTCTCATATTATTTTCAGATCTATTATTCCAAAAACCCAAAAATACCATGCTGCACTTTTTCTTTACTTATTTTTTTGTGTTCTTGCTAGATCTATTTATCCAATCTCATACAATTTAATCTGTCTCTTTACTGTGGAGGGATTGACAACCCCTCTTACGCATCAGGTTGCAAGTATTTGTTCTTTGTGTGTAGGTACCATTTACATAGTGTTGCTTGGTTCTCCTACTGGATTGATAACCTTGGTTTCATAACTAGGGGAAATACTTGTTGTAGTTGTGCTACATCATCCCTTCCTCTTTGGGGAAATACCGGCGCAGATTCAAGCCACATCACGTTAGCATAGTGATAGAGGGATACCCAACAATTTGGGATAACCAACAGAGTAGCACCTATCTGACCAGGGACATAAAATCATAAACAATTTTACTTATGTCTTATATTCCCAAATGTTAGGAAAAGACCAAATGGTTTTGTCATAACATTCCATATCTTATATGGTGTCATTTCAACAGATTTGATGGTGCTATTTTCAGTGTAAAAGCCACAGTCTCTAAAGCATCACATTAAAAAGAATATTAGCAAATTGATCAATGTAATCTTTGATATCACCATGTCATACATAGTTTGATTACATCTACTCAAAACATTCTACTCTTAGTGATGTTCTGGGAAGTGCAAGCTATAAAGTTCAGTTCACAGCTCATCAGACATTCGCTAAACTTATAACTTAAATATTCCTTTCTGCAATCTAATTGTAGAAACATCATTTTCTTGTTACAATAATTTCTACTTAATTCTAGAAAACCTTTTGAAACATTTCAAAGGCTTGAGATTTATGTCTCAATAAGTAAATATAAACATCTACTTGAGTCATCCTTGAAGATAGATAAATCCACTGCTTGCAACAACACTTATTGGACTACATACATCAGTATGCACATTTCCAATTATTTTGTTGCTCGTTCCTTATGGCTTGTGAATGGTATTTTAGTTTAATTCACTATTTGGATGCAATTTGCAAGTGTGAGATGATTCATAATCGGTCGACTACAAAATTCATCATTATGGAATTTCTCCATGCCGGTTTCTCTAGTGTGACTAAATGCGGTGCCACACATATGTGGTATTCTTTTAGTGTTGCAATATTTAGTGTCAGTGTTATGGATGTTCAAATTTATCATCAATATTCATAACATACATGCTACTCATAATAGGAGTATGCCCTATTGTTCATAGTATCAAACAACTATTGTCCTCTCATGAACAACCTCCTTGCAACTTTCTATGCAATGGGCTAAAGTGTACAAAACTCTAAAATTAATTATGACAATAAACACAGAGGTAATATGCTGATGAAAAAGTATCATAACTATTACAAAGTTTTCAACACATATTTTAACCTCGTTGTTTGTTGGTCATTTAAGCCATTGTAGTTTCTTGCAACGATTCGCAACAGCATGCAATCGAGTCGATATCCCTGCGATTAACTTTTAACCACAAAATCTAAAAAAATAGTGATCAACAATTTAATCATAATTTTCAAGAATTACCCTTCTTGATCAACTTTCTCTACATCTTATAACATGTATGACATTCATACCTGAGCTAGATATTCCAGTCTTCTTTCTTTTGCCTTTTTACTTTTTATAGTTTTACTTCAATATTTTTCCTACTCATGCAAGAAACATCCAACTTTAAGAGTGGCGTGAGCCCCAAACTTCCCTAGGCATGTAAGTCTCATTATATCCATTGATTTTGTTCTTTCTCTTTAAGTTCTCACCATCAACTCATGACTGACGTTCTTCCAGATTTTACGCATTTCAGTCTTAAACATAATCGAACACTTCACTAGAACTTGCAAACAAAACATTTCTTGAGATATCACATATCTTTCAGCCTTTGTTTGTTTCTCAAACAATTTCTAATTCCAAGAATATAACATAACTATCCCAAACATTTTGAAGTTCGAATTTCTCGGAAGAAAGTAGAACATAATGTAATTATAGCCTTTTGGATCGAAAGACGTGAGTCTCTTCATCCAAAGCATCAACAGGAGAGTATTGTAAGCATGTAGTAGGACAAAAATCCTTCTTGGCAATTTAGAATACAATCCTCTCAATCGTAAAGATTCAACCAGATAAATAATAGCTAATCAATTTCAACAGCAAATGTGGAACCATGAGCCATAATTCTACAACTATAATGCAAACTACACGTAGATATTGTCCATAATTAATTTGCACTGGTGTTTAAACAAATTTTAATACAAAGTGCACTCTCCCTCAAATCAATATCTCTCATAATTGAAAGCGACTGATTCAAGACCCTGATCTTATTCACGGCCATTGATGTGGACATCACTAATGACGTGAATTTTGACCGGTAGTCAAACTTTTGCCAATCATATCTCCATATGACTCTTGTTCATATTTCAATGCTTCATGCTCCAAGCTCAGAAAGATTCTGCCAGAACTTCAAGACAACCGAGTGTTTTCTGCTTGCATGGTCTGACCATCCACCTTCTTACACCTCACGATCCATTTGTACTCATCTGGACATGATGCACTCGGAAAACCTACATGTTATAGACGGTTGCAACACTAGGACGAGCACCTTTTAACTTCATATTTACTATGAGAGATCACTCTAATAATTGACCACTGCACAATCAAAGGGTGCAAACAACAAAGGGATAAACATCTTAGACAATTCTTAATAGCGTGATATTGTATAGCCCTAGGCGCCGGGAACTTCTCCATGGTCCTCCGAGGTCTTCATGAAAAATTCTCCAAAAACGTTGTCGTGTGGTGACAATTTTGAAAACTACTGCCATGGTAGAACTTTTGTTCTCCTACATTTGGCTAAGCTCCTGGGTCCTCCATGTTACGTCCGTCGAATAAAAACGATATTGACATGCAAGTCATTGAAAAGACAATCCCTTGGCTCCAGCCATCATGTCGTACTATGACACGCAGACCACTTAAGATTACAACATATAACCATTGCATACATAAACTCATTACCACGACGAAGGCTATACCACATCACATGCAACCTGGAAAACCAATTTAGACATCCTCTAACGGTTTGGAAAATTTTAATGGCTTCTAGGGATTTCGGATAATACTAGCTACCTACGTCCACCACCAAGGTGATAATTCTTGTTGCTAGATTAACTTGGGGGGTGTGAGTGAATAGACTTAACTAAAAATCTCTAGCCCCACACTAAACTTCGTCAATACGCATGACCCCTAGAAAATCATTCATCTTCATTGCCCTCTCATGTTTGCAACAATTCACTACTCTTGATTATGATGAAGCCCAAAGAACTGTTAACAGATCGCCGACTGCCAGAGCAGATCTGAAAGGATCGAGAAGAGGTGTCTAAAGGGGGGGTGATTAGACACTAAGTTAGAAAAGTTGCAGTTTTTATTTTCTTTAAGTTTAAGTGGAGTTTTGGCACAAGTTTAACAATCACAATACATAACAAGCAAGCATGCAAAGAGTATATGAGCAGCGGAAAGTAAAGCATGCAACTTGCAAGAATGTAAAGGGATGGGATTGGAGTGTGCAAACGCAATCGGAGACACGGATGTTTTTGGTCGTGGTTCCGATAGGTGGTGCTATAGTACATCCACGTTGATGGAGACTTCAACCCACGAAGGATAACGGCTGCGCGAGTCCACAGAGGGCTCCACCCACGAAGGGTCCATGAAGAAGCAACCTTGTCTATCCCACCATCGCTGTCGCCCATGAAGGACTTGCCTCACTAGGGTAGATCTTCACGAAGTAGGCGTTCTCCTTGCCCTTACAAACTCCTTGGTTCAACTCCACAATCTTGTCGGAGGCTCCCAAGTGACACCTAGCCAATCTAGGAGACACCACTCTCCAAGAAGTAACAAATGGTGTGTTGATGATGAACTCCTTGCTCTTGTGCTTCAAATGATAGTCTCCCCAACACTCAACTCTCTCTCACAGGATTTGGATTTGGTGGAAAGAAGATTTGAGTGGAAAGCAACTTGGGAAGGCTAGAGATCAAGATTCATATGGTAGGAATGGAATATCTTGGCCTCAACACAAGTGTAGGTGGTTCTCTCTCAGAAAATGCAAGTTGGAAGTGTAGGTTCGTTCTGATGGCTCTCTCCACGAATGAAGAGGAGGTGGAGGGGTATATATAGCCTCCACACAAAATCTAACCGTTACACACAACTTACCAATCTCGGTGGGACCGAATCGTCAAACTCGGTCGGACCGATTTAGCAAATAATGTGACCGTTAGGATTTTCAGTGGGACCGACATGTCAACTCGATGGGATCGATATGGTTAGGGTTAGGGCATAACGTAATCTCGGTGAGACCGATTACTCAAACTCCGTGGGACCGATTTTGGTAATAAGCTAACCAGAGAGTTGGTCAGGCAAACTCGGTGGGACCGATTCGCTCATCTCGGTTGGACCGAAATGTTACGAAGAGGAACAAAGAGTTTGCATTCTAATCTCGGTAGGTCCAATTACACAAACTCGATGGGACCGATTTTGGTAATGGATATACACAAAGAGATTACAATCCCATCTCGGTGAGACCGAGATCCCTATTGGTGAGACCGATTTGACTAGGGTTTGTGGCAGTGGCTATGACATCTGAACTCGGTGGCACTGGATAGAAAGAATCGGTGGGGCCGAGTTAGACTTTTGGTTTGGGTCATATGTGGATGTGAGAAAGTAGTTGAGGGCTTTGGAGCATATCACTAAGCACTTTGAGCAAGCAAGTCATTAAGCAACACCTCATCCCCTCTTGATAGTATTGGCTTTTCCTATA
This sequence comes from Triticum timopheevii, assembly GCA_963921465.1. Lineage (NCBI taxonomy): Eukaryota > Viridiplantae > Streptophyta > Magnoliopsida > Poales > Poaceae > Triticum > Triticum timopheevii. The sequence goes on from OY997264.1 coordinate 358,154,496, forward strand.
GACTCAATGTGATCTTGGATCACTAAAATAGAAAATGTAGAGTCTTGAGCTTGGAGCTTGAGCTAATCCTTTGTCCTTAGCATCTTGAAGGGGTTCCCCATCCTCTAGTCCATGCCACTCCATTGTTGAACTTATCTGAAACATACTAGGCAAAGTATTAGTCCAACAAAAGTTATGTTGACATAAATTACCAAAATCACCCAGGGAGCACTTGTGCTTTCAGGATCAATTGTCAGAACTTTGTGCAAAGCTACATTATGCCATCAATGAACTTAACCAAAGAGATACTCGAGGGAAGCATAAGAACATCAAACCCTCACATCCACATTTGATGTAGATCGAAACCTGCATCTACTCATAGAACCTCTCATGATGCCATTGTTGGAAACATAGTAGAAAAGAAAAAAAATGCCCTACGATCACATAGGAACACTATGAAGATGAGATAAACAGCTTGGATCAGATGTTACCGACTCTGAGTTGCAGCGACAGAATACGAGTCGATGTAGATCGTACTTGGAGTCCCTCTAAATGTAGATGAACGATCTCGCGAACCGCCCATGAAAATTCCCTTGAACGGAAGACCGAAGCACAACCTCTCTATGAGTTGCAAGCGTACAGTCTTCATGATTCGGCAGCGCTTCACCGTATAGAACTAATCATCGTCGGAGAATTAGAGGAAGGATTATGAGGATTAGAGGATCTGGGTCTAGCTCTAATTAGATCAACTAGAACTAGAACTAGAGAACTAGAGGAGGCTCCAAAACTTGTGAGAAGAAAAAGTGTCAAAACATATATATAGGTTGGAGGAGGAGGGGTGCCACAAGGGGAGGGAAAGTCTCCCCCCTTGGATGGACAAGAGGAGGGGGACTTCCCCTCTAATTCGGCCCCCATCTCTCCTTTCCATGGGAAGAAGGGGGCGCCACCACTATTGGGCCCTTGTGGCCGAATTCTCCTTCCACTTCTTGGCCTTTTAAGGCCCATTGATATTAAATTAAATATAAAGGCCTTCTAACTATTATTAGAGCCTTTGTTATTAATTAGCACATATGCTCGTGACTTGCAACGGAAGATAAAATAGTATGCATTTAAAGTCAGTGAGAATTATATGTGCAAGCAAAACCCTGTGTGCACACGAAAAAGGAACATTCCACTTCTCGGTTTCGTCGCGTGTGAAGGCATCAATCTACTATTGCTCCATCCATTGATCAAGGGCTTTAAAAATTCTCTTACGTCATCGTACACCAGAGAAGCCCCATGAGTTATTCAATCTACTTTTCCTTTCAATCCTTTTAATCGAAGGGATTTTAAAGTATGAAGTTTCTGAATATTCTAGGAAACGTGGAAAAAATCCTAAACAATTTTTAAAAAATTATGTACACATTTGAAAAAACATGAACAAAATATCGAAGGGAACAACTTTTAAAATTCACAAAAAAATCTGAAAACACCAAATATTTTATAAAAACAAGAAAATTATTTTAATTTGTGAACATTTTTTGAAACGGGAACATGTCTTAAAAATTGTTAAGATTTTTAGCAAATGTGTATCTTTTATACACGAACATTATTTTTCATTGTGAAAATTTCTCTAAAACAAGAATATTTTTCGAATTTGGAGAATTTTTTTTGAAATGCCATTTTCTCTTTAGAAATCTCAAACAATTTTGGAAAACAATAAAAAATAAAAAATAAAAAATGGGAAACTTTTTGCAAGTTTCGAATATTTCGAAATAGCAACAAAATTTTGGAATTCTGAACATTTTTCAAAATTTGTTTTTTTTATTCTGAACATTTTTTGAGAATTTTAAATTTATGAAATAAATTATAAAAGAAAAATAAACTTGGAAGAGAAAAAGAGATAGGGATAGGAGAATAAAAATAGAAGTAAAACGCAGAAACAAAGACAAAAGGGGTGAGCCCATTATTTGTTGTCCTATGTGAAACTCTGACTATTTATCGCCGAGTGCGGAAAGTAGAATTTTCCTAGTTGTGTGCGCAGAAAAATAAGTGGGCTAGCTTCGCTGGGCCACAACGTGTGGCCCACGTATGAAAAATCTTTATCTAATAGACAAACACATACGAATTTAGTACCACCTCAGATAAAAAAACTTTTCGATGATGAACGGATGAAAAGATTGGGAAACACATCTTGCTTTATTAGTAGGTATAGTATAGATATAGATATAGATTTAGCATCTCTCGAAACATTTGCACTTATTTATTATTTATTGGTAATACAAGGTATTGCCCGATAAACTCCGAAACCCTTTTGGTGACCCCGAAACGCTTTCGGATCCTCTTGAAAACTATTTCTTATATTAATGAAATAATTACATAAATATATTATCGTTACTCCCGTCGTACTAACACTCAGCAGATCTTTATTACTAATGCGGCTTGAACTACGTCGGTATTTCCCCAAAGAGGAACGGATGATGCAGCACAGCTACGGTAGGTATTTCCCTCAGTGATAAGACCAAGGTTATCGAACTAGAAGGAGAACCAAGCAACACTATGTAAATGATACCTGCACACAAAGAACAAATACTTGCAACCCGATGAGTAAGAGGGGTTGTCAATCCCTCCCGGATAAAAGATAGATTTGTTTTGTAGTAGATTGGATAAATAGATCTCGTAATAAAGCAAAATAAAATAAATAAAGGAACAATACAGCAAGGTATTTTTGGGTTTTTGGAATAATAGATCTAAAAATAAAAGAGAATAAAAATATATCTCGAAGGCAAATATGATAAAGAATAGACCCGGGGGCCGTAGATTTCACTAGTGGCTTCTCTCGAGAAAAATAGCATACAATGGGTAAACAAATTACTGTTCGGTAATTGATAGAACTTCAAATAATAATGATGATATCCAGGCAATGATCATTTTACATGCATCATGTCCAAGATTAGTAGACCGACTCTTGCCTGCATCTACTACTATTACTCCAAACATCGACAGCTATCCAGCATGCATCTAGTGTATTAAGTTCATGAAGAAATAGAGTAATGCAATAAGAACGACGACATGATGTAGACAAGATCTATTAATGTAGGAATAGACCCCATCTTGCATACTTAATTGCAATGATACATACGTGTCATGTCCCCTTCTATCACTGTGATTGAGCACTGTAAGATCGAACCCATCACAAAGCACCTCTTCCCATGGCAAGAAAAATCGATCTAGTTGGCATAACTAAACCAAAGATTCGAAGAAGAAATACGAGGCTATAAGTAATCATGCATATAAGAGATCAAAACTCAAATAACTTTCATGGATAAAATAGATCTGATCATAAACTCAAAGTTCATCGAATCCCAAAAAATACACCGCAAAAAGAGTTACATCAAATAGATCTCCAAGAGACCATTGTATTAAGAATCAAAAGAGAGAGAGGAAGCCATCTAGCTACTAACTACGGAACCAAAGGTCTAAAATGAACTACTCACGCATCATCGGAGAGGCACCAATGAGGATGGTGAACCCCTCTGTGATAGTGTCTAGATTGGATTTGGTGTTTCTGGAAACTTGTGGTGGCTGGAATTGTGTTTCGTCGACTCCCCTATGGTTTTAGGATTTTCGGGGTATTTATAGAGCAAAGAGGCGGTGCAGGAGGCAGGCGAGGTGGGCACAACCCACTGCTACGTCTTGAGCTTGCGTTGGTTTTCCTCGAAGAGGAGAGGGTAATGCAGCAAAGTGTAGCGTAAGTATTTCCCTCAGTTTTGAGAACCAAGGTATTAATCTAGTAGGAGGCTCCTCAAAAGTCCCACGCACCTACACAAACAAACTGAAAACTCGCAACCAACGCAATAAAGGGGTTGTCAATCCCTTCAAGGCCACTTGCGAAAGTGAGATCTAATAAAGATAGCATGATAAGATAAATATATTTTTGGTATTTTATAATATAGACGCAAAAAGTAAAGATGCAAATAAAGGTAGATTGAAAGCAAATATGATAAGAGATAGACCCGGGGGCCATAGGTTTCACTAGAGGCTTCTCTCAAGATAGCATAAGTATTACGGTGGATGAACAAATTACTGTCGAGCAATTGATAGAAAAGCGCATAGTTATGAGATTATCTAGGCATGATCATGTATATAGGCATCACGTCCATAACAATTAGACCGACTCCTGCCTGCATCTACTACTATTACTCCACACATCGATCGACTCCTGCCTGCATATAGAGTATTAAGTTCATAAGAACAGAGTAACGCATTAAGCAAGATGACATGATGTCGAGGGATAAACGCATGCAATACGATATAAACCCCATCTTGTTATCCCCGATGGCAACAATACAATACGTGCCTTGCAACCCTTTCTGTCACTGGGTAAGGACACCGCAAGATTGAACCCAAAGCTAAGCACTTTTCCCATGGCAAGCAAGACCAATCTAGTAGGCCAAACCAAACTAAAAAGCAAAGACTAATATAATACACGACGCTCCAAGCAAAACACATATCATGTAGCGAATAAAACTATAGCTCCAAGTAAAGTTACCAATGAACGAAGACGAAAGAGGGGATGCCTTCCCGGGGCATCCCAAGCTTAGGATTTTGGTTATTCTTGAATATCTTGGGGTGCCATGGGCATCCCCAATCTTAGGCTCTTGCCACTCCTTATTTCATAGTCCATAAAAGCTTTACCCAAAACTTGAAAATTTCACAACACAAAACTCAACAGGAAATCTTATAAGCCCCGTTAGTGAAAGAAAACAAAACCACCACATAAGGTACTGCAATAAACTCATTCTTTATTTATTTTGGTGTTAAACCTATTGTATTCCAACTTATTTATGGTTCACAGACTGAATTACTAGCCATAGATGCATTGAAATAAGCAAACAACACACGAAAAACAGAATCTGTCAAAAACAGAACAGTCTGTAGTAATCTGTAACTAACGCAAACTTCTGGAACTCTAAAAATCCTACCAAAATAGGAAGTCCTGGAAAATTTGTTTATTGAATAGCAGCAAAAAGAATCAACACAAAATCACGTTCCTGTGATTTAACAAAATTATATTCGTGCGTGCAATGTTTCTGTTTTTCAGCAGAATCAAATCAACTATCATCGTAGGTTATCCTATAGGTTCTACTTGGCACAAACACTAATTAAAAGATAAAAACACATCTGACCAGAAGGTAGATGCAAGCTTTATTACTAAACAGGAGCAAAAACAAAAAACATAAAGAAAATTGGGTTGCCTCCCAACTAGCGCTATCGTTTAATGCCCCTAGCTAGGCATAAAAAGCAAAGATAGATCTAACGCGTGCCATCTTTGGCACTAAATTCATAAGTAGCACGCATGATAGATTCATAAGGTAATTTGACTTTCTTTCTTGGAAAGTGCTCCATGCCTTTCTTTAAGGGAAATTGGAATCTAATGTTCCCTTCCTTCATATCAATAATCGCACCAATCGTTCTAAAAAAAGGTCTACCAAGAATAATAGGGCAAGAAAGATTGCAATCTATATCAAGAACGATAAAATCTACGGGCACCAAATTTCTATTTGCAATAATAAAAACATCATTGATCCTTCCCATAGGCTTTTTAATGGTGGAATCCGCAAGGTGCAAATTTAAAGAGCAATCTTCAAGATCATGGAAACCTAGAATATCACATAAAGTTTTCAGAATCGTGGAAACACTAGCGCCCAAATCACACAAAGCAAAACACTCATAATCTTTAATTCTAATCTTTATAGTAGGTTCCCACTCATCATTAAGTTTTCTAGGTATAGAAACTTCCAAATTAAGTTTTTCATCATAAGATTGCATCAAGGCATCAACAATATGTTTGGTAAAAGCTTTATTTTGACTATAAGCATGAGGAGAATTAACAACGAATTGCAACAAGGAAATACAACCTTTTAAAGAGCAATTATCATAATCAAATTCCTTGAAATCCGAGATAGTAGATTCAATATTATTAGAAGTTGAAGATTCTCCAATCTCACTTTTACCAAATTTAACATTAAGATCTAAAGACTCTGAATTTTTGGGACGCCTTCTAGGCAAAGTTGATTCATCATCACACCCATAATCATCAAAATTCATATTGCAAAACATAGATCTAATCGGAGACGCATCAATAACTTTAAGATCCTCATCATTATTTTCATGTAATTTTTCTGGTTTAGCGGCCATCTTATTGACTAAGGTGGCTTGCTTGTCAGAAATTTTGGCTATAGCATTTTCAAGCCGGGTAATTTGAGCATTAACACCATAGAATTCTTTATTCATATCATCAAGCTCTTTGTTCATAAACCCCAAAAAACCTTTTTGTTCCTTAAGTTCTTTTCTAAAGAAATTATTTTGCTCAAATTGCAAATTCATAAAGCTTCTAATATTTGATTCAATATCATCCATCCTTCTGAGAAGGTGGTCAGGACCCTTAGGCAAAGCCATAAGGACAAACAGGCACACAAGCAAGTAGAAAAAGGCAAGCGAAAAGAGAGGAGGAGATTGGAAAAGAAGAGGGTGAATAAAACGGCAAGGGTGAAGTGGGGGAGAGGAAAACGAGAGGCAAATGGCAAATAATGTAAATGCGAGGGAGATGGGTTTGTGATGGGTACTTGGTATGTCTCTACTTGAGCGAAGACCTCCCCGACAACGGTGCCAGAAATCCTTCTTGCTACGTCTTGAGCTTGCGTTGGTTTTCCTCGAAGAGGAGAGGGTGATGCAGCAATGTGTAGCGTAAGTATTTCCCTCGGTTTTGAGAACCAAGGTATCAATCCAGTAGGAGGCTCCTCAAAAGTCCCACGCACCTACACAAACAAACTGAGAACTCGCAACCAACGCAATAAAGGGGTTGTCAATCCCTTCAAGGCCACTTGCAAAAGTAAGATCTAATAAAGATAGTATGATAAGATAAATATATTTTTGGTATTTTATAATATAGATGCAAAAAGTAAAGATGCAAATAAAGGTAGATTGAAAGCAAATATGATAAGAGATAGACCCGGGGGCCATAGGTTTCACTAGAGGCTTCTCTCAACATAGCATAAGTATTACGGTGGATGAACAAATTACTGTCGAGCAATTGATAGAAAAGCGCATAGTTATGAGATTATCTAGGCATGATCATGTATATAGGCATCACGTCCATAACAAGTAGACCAACTCCTGCCTGCATCTACTACTATTACTCCACACATCGACCGACTCCTGCCTGCATCTAGAGTATTAAGTTCATAAGAACAGAGTAACGCATTAAGCAAGATGACATGATGTAGAGGGATAAATGCATGCAATATGATATAAACCCCATCTTGTTATCCTCGATGGCAACAATACAATACGTGCCTTGCAACCCTTTCTGTCACTGGGTAAGGACACCGCAAGATTGAACCCAAAGCTAAGCATTGCTCCCATGGCAAGAAAGACCAATCTAGTAGGCCAAACCAAATTGATAATTCAAAGAGACTTGCAAAGATAACTCAATCATACATAAAAGAATTCAGAGAAGATTCAAATATTATTCATAGATAAACTTGATCATAAACCCACAATTCATCGGATCTCGACAAACACACCGCAAAAAGAGTTTACATCGAATAGATCTCCACAAGAGAGGGGAGAACATTGTATTGAGATCCAAAAAGAGAGAAGAAGCCATCTAGCTAATAACTATGGACCTGTAGGTCTGTGGTAAACTACTCACAACTCATCGGAGGGGCAAGGATGTTGATGTAGAGGCCCTCCGTGGTTGATTCCCCCTCCGGCAGAGTGCCGGCGAAGGCTCCAAGATGGTATCTCGCGGATAGAGAAGGTTTCGGCGGTGGAAATTGTGTTTCGTGGTGCTCCTAGATGTTTTCGGGGTACGTAGGTATATATAGGAGGAAGAAGTACGTCGGTGGCCGCCCGAGGGGCCCACGAGACAGGGGCGCGCCCTATGGGGGGGGGCGCGGCCCCCTATCTCATGGGGCCCTCGGAAGATTCTTGACTTGCACTCCAAGCTCTCCGGATCATGTTCGTTCCAAAAATCACGTTCCCGAAGGTTTCATTCCGTTTGGACTCCGTTTGATATTCCTTTTCTTCGAAATACTGAAATAGGCAAAAAAAAACAGCAATATGGGCTGGGCCTCCGGTTAGTAGGTTAGTCCCAAAAATGATATAAATGTGTAAAATAAAGCCCATAAACATCCAAAAGGGGTAATATAATAGCATGGAACAATCAAAAATTATAGATACGTTGGAGACGTATCAAGCATCCCCAAGCTTAATTCCTGCTTGTCCTCGAGTAGGTAAATGATAAAAAGAGAATTTTTGATGTGGAATGCTACCTAGCATAATTCATAATGTAATTTTCTCTATTGTGGCATGAATGTTTAGACCCAAATGAATACAAAATAAAAGTTCATATCGACATAAGAAATAGTAATACTTCAAGCATACTAATCAAAGTAATCATGTCTTCTCAAAATAACATGGCTAAAGAAAGTTATCCCTACAAAATCATATAGTCTGGCTATTGCTCTATCTTCATCACACAAAGTATTTAATCATGCACAACCCCGATGACAAGCCAAGCAATTGGTTCATACTTTAATATTCTCAAACTTTTTCAACTTTCACGCAATACATGAGCGTGAGCCATGGACATAACACTATATGTGGAATAGAATGGTGGTTGTGGAGAAGACAAAAAGGAGAAGATAGTCTCACATCAACTAGGCGTATCAATGGGCTATGGAGATGCCCATTAATAGATATCAATGTGAGTGAGTACAGATTGCCATGCAACGGATGCACTAGAGCTATAAATATATGAAAGCTCAACAAAAGAAACTAAGTGGGGTGCATCCAACTTGCTTCCTCACGAAGACCTAGGGCACTTTTGAGGAAGCCCATCATTGGAATATACAAGCCAAGTTCTATAATGAAAAACTCCCACTAGTATATGAAAGTGACAACATATGAGACTCTCTAACATGAAGATCATGGTGCTATTTTTGAAGCACAAGTGTGGAAAAAGAGATAGTAGCATTGTCCCTTCTCTCTTTTTCTCTCATTTTATTTTTTCCTTTCTTTTCCTTTCTTTTCTCTTTTTTGGCCTTTCTCTTTATTTTTATTCTTTTCTTTTTTCTTCTTTTTGTAAAGTCCGAAGTCTCATCCCGACTTGTGGGGGAATCATAGTCTTCATCATCCTTTCCTCACTAGGACAATGCTCTAATAATGAAGATCATCACACTTTTATGGATTTACAACTCAAAGCTAGAACAAGATATGACTATATATGAATGCCTCCGACGGTGTACCGGGATATGCAATGAATCAAGAGCGACATGTATGAAAATTATGAAGGTGGCCTTGCCACAAATACAATGTCAACTACATGATCATGCAAAAAGCAATATGACAAAAGTAATGCGTGTCATATGAACGGAACGGTGGAAAGTTGCATGGCAATATATCTCGGAATGGCTATGGAAATGCCATAATAGGTAGGTATGGTGGCTGTTTTGAGGAAGGTAAATGGTAGGTGAATGGTACCGGCGAAAGTTGCACGATACAAGAGAGGCTAGCAATGGTGGAAGGGTGAAAGAGTGCGTATAATCCATGGACTCAACATTAATCAAAATAACTCATATACTTGTTGCAAAAATTTAGAAGTCATCAAAAACCAAAGCAGTACGCGTGTGGTCCTAGGGGGATAGATTGGTAGGAAAAGACCATCGCTCGTCCCCGACCGCCACTCATAAGGTAGACAATCAATAAATAAAATTGTGCTCCAACTTCATCACAAAGCGGTTCACCATACGTGCATGCTACGGGAATCACAACCTTCAACTCAAGCATTCTTTAAATTCATATCACCCAACTAGCATGATTTTAATATCACTACCTCCATCAAGACAATTATCAAGTATCAAATTGATCATAGCATCCAATTCACTTTCTATGATAGTTTTTACTATACCCAACTTGGATGCTCATCATTCTAGGACCACCTTTATGATAATAGCAAATACCATGCTGTTCTAAAAGACTCTTAAAATAATATAAGTGAATCATGAGAGACTAGCAATTTCTTCAAAATTAAGACACCACCGTGCTCTAAAAGATATAAGTGAAGCACTAGAGCAAAAACTATCAATCTCAAAAGATATAAGTGAAGCACATAGAGTATTCTAGCAAATTCTAATCAAATAGGCTTCTCCCAAAAGGTGTATACAGCAAGGATGATTGTGGTAAACTAAAAAGCAAAGACTAATATAATACACGACGCTCCAAGCAAAACACATATCATGTAGCGAATAAAAATATAGCTCCAAGTAAAGTTACCAATGAACGAAAACGAAAGAGGGGATGCCTTCCCGGGGCATCCCCAAGCTTAGGCTTTTGGCTATTCTTGAATATCTTGGGGTGCCATGGGCATCCCCAAGCTTAGGCTCTTGCCACTCCTTATTCCATAGTCCATAAAAGCTTTACCCAAAACTTGAAAACTTCACAACACAAAACTCAACAGGAAATCTTATAAGCTCCGTTAGTGAAAGAAAACAAAACCACCACATAAGGTACTGCAATGAACTCATTCTTTATTTATTTTGGTGTTAAACCTACTGTATTCCAACTTCTTTATGGTTCATAGACTGAATTACTAGCCATGGATGCATTGAAATAAGCAAACAACACACGAAAAATAGAATCTGTCAAAAACAGAACAGTCTGTAGCAATCTGTAACTAACACAAACTTCTGGAACTCTAAGAATCCTACCAAAATAGGAAGTCCTGGACAATTTGTTTATTGAATAGCAGCAAAAAGAATCAACACAAAATCACGTTCCTGTGATTTAACAAAATTATATTCGTGCGTGCAATGTTTCTGTTTTTCAGCAGAATCAAATCAACTATCATCGTAGGTTATCCTATAGGTTCTACTTGGCATAAACACTAATTAAAAGATAAAAACACATCTAACCAGAAGGTAGATACAAGATTTATTACTAAACAGGAGCAAAAACAAAAAACATAAAGAAAATTGGGTTGCCTCCCAACTAGCGCTATCGTTTAACGCCCCTAGCTAGGCACAAAAAGCAAAGATAGATCTAACGAGTGCCATCTTTGGCACTAAATTCATAAGTAGCATGCATGATAGATTCATAAGGTAATTTGACTTTCTTTCTTGAAAAGTGCTCCATGCCTTTGTTTAAGGGAAATTGGAATCTAATGTTCCCTTCCTTCATATCAATAATCGCACCAATCGTTCTAAGGAAAGGTCTACCAAGAATAATAGGGCAAGAAAGATTGCAATCTATATCAAGAACGATAAAATCTACGGGCACCAAATTTCTATTTGCAACAATAAAAACATCATTGATCCTTCAGGCTTTTTAATGGTGGAATCCGCAAGGTGCAAATTTAAAGAGCAATCTTCAAGATCATGGAAACCTAGAATATCACATAAAGTTTTCGGAATCGTGGAAACACTAGCACCCAAATCACACAAAGCAAAACACTCATAATCTTTAATTCTAATATTTATAGTAGGTTCCCACTCATCATTAAGTTTTCTAGGTATAGAAACTTCCAAATTAAGTTTTTCATCATAAGATTGCATCAAGGCATCAACAATATGTTTGGTAAAAGCTTTATTTGACTATAAGCATGAGGAGAATTAACAACGGATTGCAACAAGGAAATACAACCTTTTAAACAGCAATTATCATAATCAAATTCCTTGAAATCCGAGATAGTAGGTTCAATATTATTAGAAGTTGAAGATTCTCCAATCTCACTTTTACCAAATTTAACATTAAGATCTAAAGACTCTGAATGTTTGGGACGCCTTCTAGGCAAAGTTGATTCATCATCACTCCCATAATCATCAAAATTCATATTGCAAAACATAGATCTAATCGGAGACGCATCAATAACTTTAAGATCCTCATCATTATTTTCATGTAATTTTTCTGGTTTAGCGGCCATCTTATTGACTAAGGTGGCTTGCTTGTCAGAAATTTTGGCTATAGCATTTTCAAGCCGGGAAATTTGAGCGTTAACACCATAGAATTCTTTATTCATATCATCAAGCTCTTTGTTCATAAACCCCAAAAAACTTTTTTGTTCCTTAAGTTCTTTTCTAAAGAAATTATTGTGCTCAAATTGCAAATTCATAAAGCTTCTAATATTTGATTCAATCTCATCCATCCTTCTGAGAAGGTGGTCAGGACCCTTAGGCAAAGCCATAAGGACAAACAGGCACACAAGCAAGTAGAAAAAGGCAAGCGAAAAGAGAGGAGGAGATTGGAAAAGAAGAGGGCGAATAAAACGGCAAGGGTGAAGTGGGGGAGAGGAAAACGAGAGGCAAATGGCAAATAATGTAAATGCGAGGGAGACGGGTTTGTGATGGGTACTTGGTATGTCTTGACTTGAGCGAAGACCTCCCCGGCAACGGTGCCAGAAATCCTTCTTGCTACGTCTTGAGCTTGCGTTGGTTTTCCTCGAAGAGGAGAGGGTGATGCAGCAAAGTGTAGCGTAAGTATTTCCCTCAGTTTTGAGAACCAAGGTATCAATCCAGTAGGAGGCTCCTCAAAAGTCCCACGCACCTACACAAACAAACTGAGAACTCGCAACCAACGCAATAAAGGGGTTGTCAATCCCTTCAAGGCCACTTGCGAAAGTGAGATCTAATAAAGATAGTATGATAAGATAAATATATTTTTGGTATTTTATAATATGGATGCAAAAAGTAAAGATGCAAATAAAGGTAGATTGAAAGAAAATATGATAAGAGATAGACCCGAGGGCCATAGGTTTCACTAGAGGCTTCTCTCAAGATAGCATAAGTATTACGATGGATGAACAAATTACTGTCGAGCAATTGATAGAAAAGCACATAGTTATGAGATTATCTAGGCATGATCATGTATATAGGCATCACGTCCATAACAAGTAGACCGACTCCTGCCTGCATCGACCGACTCCTGCCTACATCTAGAGTATTAAGTTCATAAGAACAGAGTAACGCATTAAGCAAGATGACATGATGTACAGGGATAAACACATGCAATATGATATAAACCCCATCTTGTTATCCTCGATGGCAACAATACAATACGTGCCTTGCAACCCTTTCTGTCACTAGGTAAGGACACCGCAAGATTGAACCCAAAGCTAAGCATTTCTCCCATGGCAAGAAAGACCAATCTAGTAGGCCAAACCAAATTGATAATTCGAAGAGACTTGCAAAGATAACTCAATCATACATAAAAGAATTCAGAGAATATTCAAATATTATTCATAGATAAACTTGATCATAAACCCACAATTCATCGGATCTCGACAAACAGACTGCAAAAAGAGTTTACATCGAATAGATCTCCACAAGAGAGGGGGAGAACATTGTATTGAGATCCAAAAAGAGAGAAGAAGCCATCTAGCCAATAACTATGGACCCGTAGGTCTGTGGTAAACTACTCACAACTCATCGGAGGGGCAAGGATGTTGATGTAGAGGCCCTCCGTGGTTGATTCCCCTCCGGCAGAGTGTCGGCGAAGGCTCCGATATGGGATCTCGCGGATACAGAAGGTTACGGCGGTGGAAATTGTGTTTCGTGGTGCTCCTAGATGTTTTCGGGGTACGTAGGTATATATAGGAGGAAGAAGTACGTCGGTGGCTGCCCGAGGGGCCCACGAGACAAGGGGGCGCGACCTACAGGGGGGCGCGCGACCCCCTATCTCGTGGGGCCCTCGGAAGCTTCTTGACTTGCACTCCAGGCTCTCCGGATCATGTTCGTTCCAAAAATCACGCTCCCGAAGGTTTCATTCCGTTTGGCCTCCGTTTGATATTCCTTTTCTTCGAAATACTAAAATAGGAAAAAAAACGCAATATGGGCTGGGCCTCCGGTTAGTAGGTTAGTCCCAAAAATGATATAAATGTGTAAAATAAAGCCCATAAACATCCAAAAGGGGTAATATAATAGCATGGAACAATCAAAAATTATAGATACATTGGAGATGTATCACCCACCAGGGCACGCCTGGGCCCACGGGCGCGCTCAGGTGGGTTGTGCTCCCCTCGGAGCCCCCTCTAGTACTTCTTTGGCCCAACAAGTGTCTTCTGGTCCGGAAAAAATCTCCAAAAAGTTCCGCTGCGTTTGGACTCGTTTGGTATTAAGTTTCTGTGAAGTAAAAAACAAGCAAAAAAAACAGCAACTAGCACTAGGCAACATGTCAATAGGTTAGTCCCAAAAAATGATATAAAGTTGCTATAAAATGATTGTAAAACATCCAAGATTGATAATATAACAGCATGGAACAATAAAAAATTATGGATACGTTGGAGACGAATCAGCATCCCCAAGCTTAATTCCTGCTCGTTCTCGAGTAGTTAAGTGATAAAAATAGAACTTTTGATGTGGAATGCTGCCTATCATGTTCATCACATATTCTTTTCTTTTGCAGCATGGAAATTTGGACTTTTATATGATTCAAAGCAATAGTCTAGTTTTGACATGAAGATTTCAATACTCAAGCATATCAACAAGCAACCATGTCTTTCAAAATATCAACACTAAAGCAAGTTATCCCTAGCCCATTATGTTCAATCATTGATCCATTCATGAAACACACTCGCATATTAGCTACACCTAATGCTCAAGTACGATCATAGTGCCCCTTAATTGGTGCTTTATAAGAGAAGACGGAGACTCAGATAGAAATAAAAATTGCATAAAGTAAAAAAAGAAAGGCCCTTCGCAGAGGGTAGTAGGGATTTGTAGAGGTGCCAGAGCTCAAAGCGAAAAAGATAGAGATAAAACATTTTGGGTGGCATGCTTTTCCTATCAACGAAAACGATCGAGTTGTTTCCAAAACTTTCCATGCTAGATATATCATAGGCAGTTCCCGAACAGAAAATAAAGTTTATTCCTTTTTCCACCATACTTTCACATTCCTTGGCTAACCGTATCAACGGGTGCCGTCCAAACCAACACTTTCCAAGGAATTTATTATTTGACAACGTAAAGTAAATTCATTTTTCATTTCGAGACTAGGGATCCCTAATACCTTTGTCGTACTCTCGTGCAATGACAAGTTGATAAACACTCATCTTAAGAATATCACATCTAGCATGGAAAAATATCAGCCACCCCTATCGTTTCATGAGCGATACGAGCACACAAAAAAGAAATTTATTTTGAAGATTGGAGATGGCACATACAAATTTGCTTAGAACGGCACTGAAATACCGCATATAGGTAGGAATAATGGACTCATATGGCAAAACTGGGTTTAAGGGTTTTGGATGCATAAGTAGCAATCATACTTAGTACAAGTGAAGGCTAGCAAAAGATTGAGAAGCATCCAACCAAGAAATGAAAAATCACATAAGTGAGCATTAAGCATAACTGACACCGAATAATGCACCACAAGTAGGATGTAATTTCATTGCATAACTATTGACTTTCGTGCTTGCGTAGGGAATCACAAACCTTAACATCAATATTCTTACTAAACCATAATTACTCATCAACATGACTCACATATCACCATCATCATATCTCAAAACTATTAAAAACAATCAAGTTTATTTTGTCCAATGATCATCATGAAAGTTTTATTATATCCCTCTTGAATATCTATCACTTTGGGACTAATTTCATATGTTACTTTTGATAGCTCAAACAAATCTAAGTGAAGAACACGAGCATAAAAAAATTGCTTCTCTCAAAATAATATAAGTGAAGCATGAGAGAACTTCTTAAAAAGTAATAAATCACACCGTGCTCAAAAAATTACAAGTGAAGCACTAGAGCAATTTCATAGCTCAAAAAAAATTAAGAGAAGCACATAGAGCAATTCTAACATAGCATAGCATAATATTAGCTCTCTCAAGTAGGTGTGTTCAGCAAGGATACTTGACTTAAACTAAAAAGCAAAACAAGCAAAGACTCATATAATACAAGACGCTCCAAGCAAAACTCATGATATGTGACGAATAAAAATATAGTTCCAAGTAAAATACCGATGGTCGTTAGAAGAAAGAGGGGATGACAGTCGGGGCATCCCCAAGCTTAGTTGCTTGTTCCTCTTTGGATAATAACTTGGGGTGCCATGGGCATCCCCACGCTTAGGCTCTTCTTACTTCTTATTCCTTCATCCATGGTGATCTCACCCAAAACATGAAAACTTCAATCACACAAAACTCAACAAAACCTTTGTGAGATCCGTTAGTATAACAAAGCAAATTACTACTCTAAGTACTGTTGCAAACCCATTCATATTTTATTTTTGCATTATATCTACTGTATTCCAACTTTACCATGGCTTATACCCTCCAATACAAACCATAGATTCATCAAAATAAGCACACAATGCAGAGAAAATAGAATCTGTCAAAAACAGAACAGTCAGTAGCAATCTGAAAACTTCGAATACTTATGTAACTCCAAAAATTCTGAAACACTAGGGAAACATAGGAAATTTTTATATCAATATTGTGTACAAAAATCAGGATTTTATCGCGCTTCTGTGAATTTCTAAAATTATTTTACTGAATGCAAAAGTTTCTGTTTTTCAACAAGATCAAAGCAACTATCACCCAACATGATCCCAAAGGCTTTGCTTGGCACAAACACTAATTGAAACATAAAAAACAAAATCACAATAGTAGCATATTTGTGCAAACACTGAAGAACAGAAAGTAAAAGGCAAAAATAAATTTTATTCATTGGGTTGCCTTCCAACAAGCGCTATCGTTTTATGCCCCTAGCTAGGCATAAGATTTTATTGATGCTCACATGAAAGATAATAATTGCAATGAAAAGAGAGCATCATAAAACATGTGATAAACACATTTAAGTCTAACATACTTCCTATGCATAGGGATTTTATAAGCAAACAAATTATCAAGACAAGAAATATCTAGCATATGCAAAGGAGAGGAATAAAACATTGAAAATCTCAACATAACGAGAGGTAATTTAGTAACATGAAAATTTCTACAAGCATATTTTCCTCTCTCATAATAATTACATGTAGGATCATACTAACTTTTGACAATATAGCAATCATATAAATTTTTCTTTGCATGATCCACATGCATAAAAGTCTTATAACCTTCCAAGATAATGGGATTAACATCAACTAAAGTCATGACCTCTCCGAACCCACTTTCATAAAAAAAATCATAAGATTGAACACTCTCCGAATATGTGGGATTATTTTTACCTAAAGTTTACGCTCTTCCAAACCCACTTTCAATATTATTGCAAGCATATTCATTATGAGGTTTAAATAAATTTTCAAGATCATTAGAGTCATTATCACCCCAATCATGATCATTGCAATAAGTAGTAAGCAATATTAGCATCCCCAAGCTTGGGGTTTTGCATATTATTAGCACAATTGACATTAATAGAATTGATAGTAACATCATCGCAATCATTCTTTTCATCTAAGGAGTTATCATGAATCGCTTTATAATTTTCTTTTTTTAACACTTCATCACAATTTTCAAATTCATGAATCTCAACAAAACTTCATAAAGATAATCTAGTGAACTCAAACTAGCAATGGGTTCATCATAATTGGATCTATTAAAAAGATTAGCAAGTGGATGAGGATCCATATCAATAAAATTTTAGCAAGAAAAGATGCAAGCAAATAGAAGACACATGGCATCACAAGCAGACAAGAGATCTAACGAGAAAAAGGTGGACAAAAAAGGAGGCGAATAAAACGACATTTTTTTGTGAAGTGGGGGAGATGAAAACGAGAGGCAAATGGCAAATAATGTAAATTGCAAGGAGATGAGATTTGTGATTAGGAACCTGATAGATGTTGATGATGTCTCCCCGGCGACGGCGCCAGAAATTCCTTTTGATGCGACTTGAACTACGTCGGTATTTTCCTAAAAAGGAAGAGATGATGCAGCACAGCTACGGTAGGTATTTCCCTCAGTGATGAGACCAAGGTTATCGAACCAGTAGGGGAACCAAGCAACACTATACCTGCACACAAAGAAAAAATACTTCCAACTTGACGCGTAAGAGGGGTTGTCAATCCCTCCCGGGTAAAAGATAGATTTGTTTTTTAGTAGATTGGATAAATAGATCTCGCAATAAAGCAAAATAAAATAAATAAAGGAAAAGCGCAGCAAGGTATTTTTGGATTTTTTGAATAATAGATCTGAAAATAAAAGCGAATAAAAATAGATCTCGAAGGCAAATATGATAAAGAATAGACCCGGGGGCCATAGATTTCACTAGTGGCTTCTCTCGAGAAAAATAGCATACGGTGGGTAAAAAAATTATTGTTGGGAAATTGATAGAATTTCAAATAATTATGACGATATCCAGGCAATGATCATTATATAGGCATCATGTCCAAGATTAATAGACCGTCTCCTACCTGCATCTACTACTATTACTCCACACATCGACGGCTATCCAGTATGCATCTAGTGTATTAAGTTCATGAAGGAACGGAGTAATGCAATAAGAACGACGACATGATGTAGACAAGATCTATTCATGTAGGAATAGACCCCATCTTGTTATCCTTGATAGCAACAATAAATACATGTCATGTCCCCTTCTATCACTGGGATTGAGCACCGTAAAATCAAACCCATCACAAAGCAGCTCTTCCCATGGCAAAAAAAATTGATCTAGTTGGCCTAACTAAACCAAAGATTTGAAGAAGAAATATGAGGCTATAAGTAATCATGCATATAAGAGATCAAAACTCAAATAACTTTCTTGGATAAAATAGATCTGATCATAAACTCAAAGTTCATCGGATCCCAACAAACACACCACAAAAAGAGTTACATCAAATAGGAGCGTGTTTGGTTGCCGTTGTGAACAGTTCCTGCATCGCATACACTTCTCAACCCAGCCTGGTTGAGCAAAAACAGACCTTAATACGCCATCTGCAAGTTGTTTGGTTACGTGCATCTAGTGTTCCTGGATTAGGTAATACGCAAGTGCACTTTGTTTGGTTGCCTGCATTGGCCCTAGCAGCACATGAACACAGCGTTTGGTTGCATACGGCGTACATGTTGTGTTTACCTTGTACCCTAGCTGGTGAGCTTACCCACAATGATCACACCTAGCATACCAACGCCACAACACAGGAATGGCGATGAACTGGGCGAAGATGATGAAGTTCTTTAGCTTCAGCCCAAACTGACGATCCACCTTAGCACCTTCCACTTTGACACCTCCAACCTTGCCACTGTCAACCCTGCTGCCTTCGTGCTTCCGCATCCAGTCAGAGTAAGCTTGTTCTGCTGCCTGCCTAGTCTTGAACCCTCTATAGCTGCTGTTGCTATACGATGCCACTTGTGCATTGGCTTCTTCCCATGAACTATAAACCCATGGAGCCTTACCGATGAACATGACATACCACTTGCCCTAGCAATGCACAAGAGCAAGATTTGAAGCAGCAAATCGATGGAGCACACAAGTAGCAAGCAAAGTAGCACACAAACAACAATAGAGCAGAAGAGAAGTAAAACATGCATGATCATACGGCATAGCAAGTTCAACCTAGCACTACCTTGGTGTTAACCTACCACCACATCCAAAAGAGGGTGTCGTCCTACCACCGCAAGTTCACCATCAGCGAGAGGGGTTAGTATATACCACCTCACCAAAATATACAAACCATCAAATTGTTTTTCAGCCCTAGCTACACAAAATGTACGTCATCATCGTCATCGTCATTGTCGTCGCCATCGCCATCGCCATCGGGGATCATGCATGCTCACAGGCAGCACTACTCTAGTAGTAGTGCTTGCCCAGCCAGCTCCTGAGCCACATCACCCTATGAGCGTCTGCCATGGCAACGAACCCAACACCCTGGGCCTTGTTGTCAACCAGGTGGCTGAGAGCTGCCATGAGAGCCTCGTCGTTGAAGCCACCCTGGGTCATGATAGCGCCATACAGGCCAGGGGGACGTTGAGGGGCTTGCATTCTCTAATGGTTGTTGCCACCTCCTTCACCACCTCAGTCATGCTGCAAAAGACATTGATCTCCTCCTCCATCATGCCTCCTCTCTTCCTCTTCCTATCATGGACGGGGTCAAATGGCTTGTCGAAGGGCTTCATAGCTGGCTTGTCAGGGCCATCAAGGACCTCGACGTCCAGGGTCCCAGGGAAGTCTGGCATGGGAGAACCAAGAGGCTCCCCCGAGCCCATGGCATGCTTCCCAGTTGCCAGCCCGAAGGAGAAGATGTGCTGCATCTGGTTGTAGTTCTGTATGGGTGTGTTGAGGAACTCAGCGTCCCTTGAGTTGTCCTAAGAATGAAACACAAGTGTTGTTAGTTGCGATTAGGAGTAGGCAATGGTGGACAGTATGAAAAGGAAGAGGGCTGTGAGCTAACCGCGACATGGCCGGCGTAGTGCTCTGCCTCTAGAACTATGGAGCAAGTGTTCTCATCCCATGAGGCGCCGATAAGGTCTCTTAGCTTGGACACTTGTTCTCCTCGAGCTACCTCTTCGTGAGGTCGAGCTGCCTCTTCGTGAGGTCGAGCTCTCCCTGTGCCTGCTCCAGGCCCCATTTCAGATCGGCAACCTCGGCAGTACGGGCAGCAGCAGCAAGCAGCACAACCTGCTTATTCAAAACAATACTTATGATTAGACTCCTGCGGATTTTATTTGACCCTCTGCTCGGATTTTCTTTCCGAACGCCAAACAGAGTATCAGGGGCTACTACCTATCGGGTGGTAATTTTGCACATATTTATTACTCACCTCGAAGCCTGTTAGGAGGCTGGTGCAAGCTTCGGTTAGTCCTCTCTTGGCGGACGAAACCTTCCGAATCACCGTACTCATAAGAGTACGGTGCCCTTCGTCCAGGGAAGCGCCGCAAAGCGCTTCCAGCAGACCGTCCGGCGCCTATGCGCAACGGAAGTCCGCGACGCAGACGGCTCGCCTTCCTTAGCGAGAGGTCACCTGCCTGAGTCCGGAACCATCGAAGGTTCCGGAATTGTGTTCGGCTGAGAGCCCGGCTGGCCGTGGCTCTCATCAACACGATCCGCCGGGATCTTGAACCCTGCGTGTCCGACGACTGGGACCCCGCCTCGGGGCGTCTCCAGAGTCACCTCCCCTGCTCTGGGAGCCTTTGGGACAACACCTCCGTGTCGTCTGCGGGTTGAGGAGTGGTGGCCGTCGGAAGAGAATTCATCTCCGAATTGCTCAGGGACCCGGAGGAGGATACCTTGGGGTGATCCCTGGCCGGACTGCACATATGTTCGGCATTATAAATACAAAAACTGTGAAGTGAAGTCATGATAGAGTGCAAACACTTATGATCGCACTAGGGGCTTCCCCCTGGGCAGCCACCCCTCCTCGCTGAGAGCGGCCGTGGCGGAGTAGTCCGAAAGGGGCCCCTTCCCCTTCTTGGACGCCCCAGCCTCCCCTCCGATATAGAACTCGGGGGCCGCCGCCCAGTTGGCGCCGCACGGCTCGGTGATATAGAACCACCCCGATTGCCATCCTTTTACGGTCTCCGCAAAGGAGCCGTTGAGCCATGTGACGTTGGGTATTCTGCCCACCATAGCCCCACCGCACTTCGCCTGTTGGCCTCTTACCACTTTCGGCTTCACGCAGAAAGTTTGCAGCCATAGGCCGAAGTGAGGCCGGATGCGAAGGAAAGCCTCGCACACTACGATGAACACCGAGATGTTGAGGACGAAATTCGGGGCTAGATCGTGAAAATCTAGCCCGTAGTAGAACATAAGCCCGCGGACGAAGGGATGGAGTGGAAATCCCAGTCCACGGACGAAGTGGGCGACAAATACGACCCTCTCGTGGGGTCCTGGGGTTGGAATGACCTGCCCAGCGTCTGGTAGACGGTGCGCTATGTCCGCAACCAAGTATCCGGCCGCCCGAAGATTGGCGATGTGCTTCTCCTTGACGGTAGAAGCCACCCACTTGCCTCCTGTTCCGGACATGTTTAGATGTGCGGGGAAGACTTGGGCTTGGGCGCTGGAGCTCGAGGGGGCAAGAGTGGGCAAAGGAGGAAGAAGGCGTGGGTGAAAATTGGGGAATCTTATCCCTTTATAGAGGCGCCGGAAGCGGTGCGCCTCCCCACTTGCCCGTTGGGAATCGCTTGTTTCCCAAGCGCCATGGTTAATGGCGTGGTGAGATTGCCCATACCCGTATTGATGAGAATCCCGTAATAAGGGGACACGATCTCTGCCTTGACAAGACGTGTCACAGAAGCCGCCTCGTGATATGCGTTGTAGTTGGTTGTGTGGAAACGGTTCGAATAATGGATCCGATCGTAATAATGTCACGTCATCAGGAAAAGTTGTCAGCAGATTGCATTTGTGAAATATCATTCTCTCTATGGTGGTATGCGAAGATCATTTTTTCAGATCCGGACATGATTTGAGTGTTCGATGATTACTTTGGAGTATTCGGAGGAGGAACCCGCCTTGCAATGCCGAAGACAATTCTGCGCGCCGGACTCATCGTCATTGAAGCCTGGTTCAGGGGCTACTTAGGGAGTCCTGGATTAGGGGGTGTCCGGGCAGCCGGACTATGTACAACGTCCGGACTATTGAAGCGTGAAGATACAAGACTCAAGACTTCGGCCCGTGTCCGGATGGGACTTTCCTTGGCGTGGAAGGCAAGCTTGACGATCCGGATATTATATTTCCTTCCTTATAACCGACTCTATGTAAAACCTAGCCCTCTCCGTTGTCTATATAAACCAGAGAGGTTGGTCCTTAGAAGGCCGATCACAATTACATTCATACCATCATAGGCTAGCTCCTAGGGTTTAGCCTCCACGATCTCGTGGTAGATCTACTCTTGTACTACTCATATCATCAATGTTAATCAAGCAGGAAGTAGGGTTTTACCTCCATCGAGAGGGCCCGAACCTGGGTAAACATCTGTGTCCCTTACTTCTTGTTACCATCAGCCTTGACGCACAGATCGGGACCCCCTACCCGAGATCCGCCGGTTTTGACACCGATAATCCCCGTGATAGTCACTTGTGTCTGACCAGACGATGATGGATGCCATCACATCGAGAGGGCCCTAAAAATATCTCTCCATCATTGAAGGAGCAAATTCCACTCTTGAGCTATCTAGTCCCTTGTCATACTTTCCAGTGAACCTATGAGCTGTCATTATGATCAACGTGTTACAGATGATGTTTGACTAACCCCAAGGTCCATCGTACGATAAGAAGTGACTATGATACTCTCATGTTCTAAGGAACTAAATCACATGTTAACACTCCGTGTTATAACAATTGATTTCACATGATATTATCTTGAAGTATAGCAAACAAGTTTGGGTCGATTCAATATGATCGTTCTTATAACGTCATACTCTCAATGCTGTTTTAGGACTATCGTTACACTTAAAGATATCCTAAGATCCGAAAAACATGACCACCAATAACATTTGAGCTAGTTTTAGAGGCGGGACTAGGAATCTTATTATACCATTTATCATTCCATATGTGCATATGAGTTTTTCACTAAATCACACATTCTAGGATCATATCAGTTATAACATGGAATATAAACTCTTAATTATGAATATGAAAATAAGATAATACAATATTATTGCCTCTAGGGCATAATTTTCAACAATATCAGGGTCATGTTAAGAAGCCCATCATCATTCTTGAAGCAGCTGTATCACATAATATTTGGATTTGACACGCTTTCTTTGGCATGCCCGGGTCTCATAATACATCAACGTGCTACAACGATCACTATTGTTTGCTAAGCTGACCGAAGGAAAAACTCCTCCTTGCCACTATACTGTCAATGGGCATGTGTACAATATGGGCAACTATCTGGTTGACGGTATCTATCCTCCGTAGGCTACCTTTATGAATACCATCTTTAACCCAGTTGACCAGAAAAAGTCTCACTTTGCCCAAAGACAAGAGGCAGGTAGAAAGGATGTTGAGAGTGCTTTTGTAGTTCTGGATGCACGTTTTGCAATTGTTCGTGGACGTGCTAAACAATGGGATCCAGAGACCTTGTGCGAGGTGATAGCGTGTTGTGTGATCATGCACAACATGATTGTGGAGGATGAGGGTAAGGATGCTGCCGCAGATCTTGGATTTGAGAACATGGGTAATCATATGAAACTTCATAACCATAATCCGGTCACATTTGAAGAGTTTATTCAAATGCATCAACAAATACGGCATTGAGCAACTCACGAGCAGCTGAAGGGATATCTGATTGAGCATCCGTGGGTGACGGTTAAAGGGGACATCAATGTTGAAGTGTAATATTTAGACTTATTTAAATTAGAACTACTACTACATTTGAACATTTAAAATATTCTAGACTATATATGCGGCTATTTGAGAGTGTGGACGTTAAAAAGAATTGAGGCCGGATGTATACGAACAACATTGAATGGCTGGCTCCCGCATTAGTATCCGCGGTCTGGTTCTTGTCCGCGGACGGGTGCCGGTGCCAAATTGCGGGTCGGAGATGGGAAGCGCACTTTTGGCTCTGGGCGGCGCGCGCCTCTTGTATCCTGCCCGTCTGCATGTGCTTTGGGATGTGCAGATAAAGTAGTGTTTTTATTAGTTAAAAGAGTTTTTAATCTTTACATAAATCAGTATACAGAGAAATACGGTCAGTTAAGGCAGCACAACGTCAGATAAATAAATGCGCAGTTACTCAAAAGCTGCACACTGTCTCCGTCTTCAAGGCACCATTTAACATGCCATTTGATGCCGCTTAATCAGTCAACAAGCAAGCTTGCTTGCCGCTTGTCTTACAGGGTTAATGCCTCGACTAAATGACCCCATTCCACTGCATGCAGCTCAATCCACTGCATATGCCGCCTAATGCCATAATTAGTGAAAATATTCGTGCTCAAGAATGTTTCGAAAAACAAATGGAAGTATTTCAGATGTACTACTATTAGCCGTCTTATCCTTAATTAGAGAAAAATGAGGTGGTTAATTATTGGAAGTATTTCGGCTCAAACAAGTCTTGGTTCAAAAAACAATATGAAAGCATTTTTGATGTATTAGTCACCTGGTCCTTAATTAGAGCAAAAACAAGATGATTAATCCGTGTTGTGAAGGACTCACCATGCAGGAGTTACTCTGACTATTAATCAAGACATGTTAATTGAGGCACTAAGTATATGTGTGGTGGTTGGCTAAATTCTCACAATGCAATTAATTTGCTCCTGGTCGTGCTGCAGGAGATTGCAGAGATTGCAGGATTCTTTTAATGATGACGTGAGGAGGACCCACTTTAAATGCAAATACAAGTGATATACGAGGAGGCTGTGATAGTTATACACAATAAAAATTCTTGGTGATACTAGTTATGGACGGCTGTTGATGACCACTCAATGGTGAGATTGAGGGGGTGGCATGAGCAGGTTCTCCTTCGTATTTTCCGTCGGAGATGCGCTAACTTTTGTTTTTTGAGAGAAGGCAACTCTAACTTGTAGGCCTGTTCGGCCCTTGTGCATAGTCCAGCCCAATTTCCACAGCTGAACCTGATACCCTCCCCATGCTTGAAAACTCCAAGCCGCCGGCGCCGGCCGCCTCTCTGGTCCCTCCTAGATACCTCCGTCCCGTCGTCCCAACCCCGCCTCTCACCAAACCATTCCTCCATGATGTCCTCGTCTCAATCTCTCATCCTCCTCCTCACCTCCCCTCTCCCCCCGCCTCCTCGTGTCGTCGCCGCCATCCCACCATCCTCGCGCCCCACCACCGCTAGCCGCTTCCGCCACCTCCCGCGCCTCACCGCCAATCTCTGCCTTCCGCCACTCGCGACCTCCGCTTCCGGCGGATTCGGAGATGGCAATTTCCCCGGTGGGGATGGGGGTGGCGGAGGAGGAGGAGGAGGGGGTTGGTGGCAAGGCGGGAGAGGAGACCCTCCCGACAAGCCCGGAGACGGGTGGCGACGGTGGCTTCAGTCCCTCCACCCCGAGCTCTTCCTCCTGTTCTTGCTCCTCCAGTCGGACGCCTTCGCTTCCATCCCATCCGCCCTCGCCGATGCCCTCGGAGCTACCGGCGGCGACGGCGGTAGCGTTTGGGAGGTGAGGGGCAGTGCGCGTACGCTGCTCGTACCCAACCCGACCGGAACCTCATACCTCGTTGCGGGAGACGATAAGCGGAAGCAAGAAGAGGGTATGGAAAAGACGGGGGCTAGCCCTGCTAATTTGGCCGCACTGCGGAGGCAACTCGAACGGTCATGGCGGCGGTGCACTGATGTTGCTCTTCAATTGCTGCTGCCTGATGGATACCCGCACAGCGTGAGCAGCGACTATCTGCACTACTCGCTGTGGCGGGGCGTGCAAGGTGTTGCTAGCCAGATCAGCGGCGTGCTCTCTACGCAGGTATCGTTCGTAAACGCGTGTGTTAATTATGTATGTGCAATTCTCAGTCCGCCAGGTAAAACTTAGCATTTCTATCGGGTGAACTGTACTCCGCAGGCGTTGCTGTACGCAATTGGTTTGGGTAAAGGAGCGATCCCGACGGCCGCCGCAGTGAATTGGGTGCTGAAAGATGGGCTTGGTTACTTGAGCAAGATACTCTTGTCGAAATTTGGGCGACATTTTGATGTGAACCCGAAGGGATGGCGGCTGTTTGCAGATCTTCTGGAGAACACAGCTTATGGGCTGGAGATTTTGACTCCGGTATTTCCTCACCTGTTTGTTCCCATTGGTGCAGCCGCTGGAGCTGGCCGATCGGCAGCTGCTCTAATACAGGTCAGGACTCAGGACTGTTACTTCTTGTACTATGGGTTATCGGATTATCAGAGTTACAATGTTCCTGACCTATTTTCTCCATCCAATTCAATCTGGATCCATGAACACAACTGCTTATAAAAGTGGTGACTGAATAAATTTTACAGTCTAGAACATGCTATTAACTTTTATCACAAACTAAGACTACACAACTAGCTCTCTAGATCCAGTATGCACATGTTAATAAACAACTGATTTCACATGCTTTGAACAAGCATTCCCTCTGGCAACTTATACATTATATTTCATATTTCCCATACTACATGAACAGTCTAATTTTTACAACAGTATGCGGGTCCATTCTAGCCTTCTGCTATACTGAAATGTGATAATCACGTTTAAAAAAAAGTAATATTCCCTCTATTCCTGATTTGCATGCGGACCAGGACACATGTAGAAGAGACTGCATTATCCCTCTTCATTAACGCACTTGTTACTCTTGAATGGTGTGTGTTGCTCTACCTCCCAGAGTCCTAAGTGGCACTGGAGGTAGTCAAAGGACGTGGTATAGAAAATAAGCATACCCAGCATTACATAATATTACTACTACTGTTCCTATTCATATGTCTCAAACTTGGCATCCTGAACAAGTTACTTCCGTTTATAATAGTGCCGAATTGCATATCAAATTATATGATTGAAGTATTTACTAGCCATTTATCTGTGTGGTCAAATTAAGTGAAACAAATAATTATTGTGCAGTGTTATATGCTATATAACATACTATGTGTTATTTCCTAATAAGCCGACGTTATTAATTTAGTTCTAGAAACCCTCTTTTGATAAACAGCTTCTACCATTTTTGTGTGTAGGCTGCCACAAGAAGTTGTTTCTTTGCTGGCTTTGCTGTCCAGAGAAACTTTGCTGAGGTGAAGTCCATATACATTTTTTTTTTCTGAACAATTTTCACCAAACACTTGTTTTGACTTGTCTATGTAAATGTTTCTTTTAATGTATCAGTCCTCAGACCATTAGATTATCGTATGTATGCCTCACAGTGCCATAGCAATTGGCCCGCAAAAGAGTTACATAGCACAGGATGCCTGTTATCTCTTGGTTCATTTCACATTTGATATATTTTGTTGCTTAGAAAAGCATCTTTTAGGATTTGAATTAGGTTCAGGATCTCATCTCAAGTTGGTTTCTTACTTTGTCCATATTGGATTGTGAGACAAAGAGTTTGAATCATATGGGATAAGTGAAGCCACGCCTGGGGAAACCTACGCACTTTAACTTATGGAATGAAAATATAATCAGTTTTCTCTCCCCAGAAGTCTTCTCCTTCATCTATAGCCTATTTCCCTAAATCTAGTATCTCAAACTCCTTTAAAGGGTGCAAGCACTGATATATGTTACTTAGCATTTACTAATTACTGTCTCAACTAACACTCATGATGATACCTATCTAATTGTTTACTTTGAGAATGTGATGTTATAGAATATATGATGCTATTCCGAATCCTATAAGCAATATGTATCTGAACCTATCTCAGATCTAGCTTACCCTTTTTTTGTCCTTTTTTTTGAATCTTATTTTTTTGTCTTTGTTGTTAGGAAATATATTGTATGTTGAGGGAGGGAGGGAGGGAGGGAGGGAGGGAGGGGGGGGGGGGGGGGGGGGGGAGGGAGGGAGGGAGGGAGGGAGGGAGGGAGGTGATAAATATCAATCATTCCCATCTTGTCACATTCTCTGGTTCCCACTCCTTTAGTCAAGTAATCTGCAATCTGTTGCCCTGAGCTCACATACTATGTTGATAATCGCAACATCCAGTTTTTTGTTGATGAAGAATCTGTCAATTTCTGCATGTTTGGTTCTATCGTGTTGAACTGGGTTCTTTGCCATGTTAATTGCCGACTTCTTGTCACATTATACATTCATACAACTGGTCCTCAAAATCTTTAGCTCTTCAAATAGATTCCTTATCCATAACAACTCACTCAATCCTTGAGGCATGGCTCTGTATTCAGCCTCTGTAGTTGATTTGGAAATAATTAGTTGTTTCTTGCTCCTCCAAGATGCTATATTTTCTCCTACAAAAACACAATGGCTTGAAGTTGATCTCTTGCCATCCAGGCAGCTAGCCCAATCAGCATCACAATAACCATCCACGACAAGGTGTCTCAAGATTCTATGTACTGCCTCAAGATGTTCACTTCTACGCTCATGCATATATCTACTTACAACACTTATTGCCAATGCAATGTCTGGTTGTGTATGACACAAGTATAACAATCTTCCCACCAACCGTTGATATATTTCTTTATCCAGTAGATCACCTGATTGGGCAGTCACATTATGGTTTTGAATTAATTGGGGTTGACGCAGCTCGACAACCCAACATGCCAACATCACAGAGGAGTTCTAGGGTATACTTTCTTTGAGAAAGAGCTATTCCTTTTCCAGACCTGGACACTTCTATACCAAGGAAGTACTTGAGTCGACCATCTTTAACTTCCTTGCTCAGACACCCCTTTAACCTTGCTATCTCTACGTTATCATCACTGCTGATAATTATATCATCAACATAAACTGTAAGGATGGTTATTTTCCCTTTAGAGTGTCTATAAAACAGTGTATGGTCACCATTACACCGCCCGTCTAAACTTGTCAAACCAAGCTCTTGGAGGCTGCTTCAGTCTATAAAGGGCTTTCTTCGGCCTGCATACCTTGCCAACAGTCTCAGAAGTCTAGAACCTAGGTGGAATCTCCATGTAAGAACGCATTATTCACATCAAGTTGGTGTAAAGGCCACCAGAAATTTGCTGCACAAGAGATCAGAACCCCCACAATGTTCATCTTTGCTTCTGGAGCGGTCTCATTGTAGTCAATGCCGTATGTCTGCCTGTACCCCCTCGCCACAAGAGATCAAACATGACGCTGAGATCATTTTTCTCATCATAAAAGGATTCTGATTCATGAAACATAACATCCTTGCTCACAAAGGTTCACCTCTCAGACAGACTCCAACATTTGTACCCTCTTTGTCTGAAAGAATACCCAATAAAGATACACTTGATTGCCAATTTGTTGACTGATGGCCTATGATCATGAACAAAGCAAGTGCAACCAAACACACCTTGGGATGAATAGGGAATTTATTTTCGGTGAAAATCAACTCACATGGTGATCTCATACCTATCACCCGGGATGGTGTGTGGTTGATCAAGAAGGTGGCCATCATGACAGCTTCGCTCCACAGGAACTTGAGCACATTCATGGTGAACATCAATGCTCAGGCCACCTCCAACAGGTGGCGATTTTCCTCTCTGCCACCTCATTCTGAAGTGTGTCCGGACAAGATGTTTGATGCAGGATGCCCTTGTCCGGCATGAAGGCACCAATGGCCTTGTTAACATACCCAGTGCCATTGTCAGATCTGAGTGCTTGAATTTTCACATTGAATTGAGTTGGAACAAGTGCTTAAAAAACTTTGAAACACTGAAACACTTCATCTTTATGTTTCAGAAGATAGACCCAAGTCATCCGAGAATGGCAACCAATGAACGTAACGATATACTTCATACCACTGACAGATAAACACTGGACATGTCCATACATCAGAGTGGATTAACACAAAGGAGATATGCTCCTGATCCCCTTACTCACATATGAGTTTCTGGCATGTTTAACAAACTCACACGGATCACAATGCAGCTTGCTCTTGTCCACACCACTAATCACATCAGGAAATACTTAATACATTTTGTCAAAAGACGTTCCATCCTACAATGATAGATTGGGGCTCTAGTTTCCTTATCCCCAGCAACTGCGCCTAGCATGTGCATTCCCTCCTGGTCCATCATGTTGCGGTCCATGTACCACAACCCTCTACACTTCGTTCCATTTCCAAGGCTCCTGCCTGTCGATCTCTCCTGGATCAAGAACACAACAACAACAAAGCCTTTAGTCCCAAACAAGTTTTTTTTTGACTATTTACTGTGGAGCAAAAAGCTATGTACAAACTTATCTATACTAACTATACATGTCTAAGGAAGGCTATCAATCCAAGCTAATATTTTTGGCCTGATACAATCCTTAACCCTATGGGCAAGCAGGGAGATGTCATGAATAAACATACATCTCCCGGAGCTAAAAGAAGGCCTGGTCTCCCTGAAAGTCTTCCCATTTCTTACCAGCCAAATGCACCAAGTCGCAGTAAAGAAAACCTCAAAGAAGAATGGATGGCCAAAACTGTTTTTAGCATGCAGAATGCACTCAGCAATGTCACCCTGGTGTGTCCAATCAATCTGCAAGTAGTGCCAAACCCTGATGCTGAAATTGCATGAGAAGAAAAGATGAATCCTATCCTCATATCTTCTAGCAGGGCACATTTTTTTTTTTGCGGGTGACATGACACAGAGATTATCTTATCAGTGGACCTCCATTTCCTTCTGACTAGTAAATCCTTGGTGTTCAGTCTGTCAAAGAACAGCAACCAAGCAAAACATTTAATTTTCGTTGTGCATTTGCTCTTCCAAAGCCATCTACAGGGCTGGATAACAGGAAGATGTGTGTGCATCAGAGTATAGTAACTTTTAGCAGAATAATTTCCTTTATCCAGCCAGCACCAAACATCACTTTCCATGGGGTTCCTCTGTAAGTTAGCTATCCAGTCCTGTAAGCATAACAACTCTGTTGCAGCCACTTGAGATATTGGCAGATTGAACAATGAAGCAATATCAGGGGTGGATAAGAAATCAGAGACGGAAATCTTGTCATCAATTGCATAGGAGAACAGGTGAGGTAATCTATCTCGGAGAGGCCTTGTGGATCCATCAAGATGCCAGCCATCAGACCAAAGCAGTACTGAATCCCTAGAATTGACTATAACAGTAGCCACCGCTCTGTAATTATCAGCCAGTTCAAAAACATCCTTCCACCAAAAGGAGCCACATAAGACAGTGGCCTGTGGAACTACTCCATGATAGTATGAATCCCAAATAAGAGATACCCATGGTATGTCAGCCTTGTTATAAAACTTGTGCAAATGCTTTACCAGAAGGGCTTGGTTCTGTATTTGCAGATTAATCACTCCCAGTCCTCCATTTGCTTTTGGCCTACATACCAATTCCCAAGCTGCTAGGGATTGTCTTGGTGTATCAGAATTACTACGCCAAAGGCATTGCCTCTCAATCCTTTCAAGCTGCTTGATAATACCAATAGGGATATCCAATGAGCACAGGAAATAAATTGGCATAGAAGATAAAACAGAGGTTAAAAGTTGCAGCCTAGAAAACCCTGATTCAGCATGGAGGAACTAGCAGTCAGCCTTCTTTCAACCCTGTCCACAAGAGGCATGAGATCCTGTATCCTTGGTTTTGTTGTTCCCATTGGCAACCCCAAGTAAGTGAAAGGTAAAGTAGTACATCCAAAGACAGATGCAAGCCTGGCAGCCTCCTCATCAGATACGTTAAGTGGCACCATCATAGATTTATGAAAATTCACCTTAAGGCCAGTGGAGGCATGGAAAACATGTAACATCTCCTTGATTGCAATCAGTTGTGAGTCCACAGCAGGTACCAACATAATGGTTCTGCCACATGGACAGCAAGCTTCCACGCACCCCTGTCCATGGCTAGTTCTTTGGTGATACTCTAGTCCTTCAGATCTCTCTTTACGGACTCCTCTCATGTCAAGTTCGGTCTACCCCGACCTCTCTTGACATCATCAACACGCTTTAGCCGTTCGCTATGCACTGGAGCTTCTGGAGGCCAGCGTTGAATATGCCCAAACCCTCTTAGACGATGTTGGACAAGCTTCTCTTCAATCGGTGCTACCCCAACTCTATCCTGTATATCATCATTCCGGATCTTGTCCTTCCTTGTGTGGCCACACATCCATCTCAACATGCGCATCTCCGCTACACCTAACCGTTGAACATGTCGCCTTTTAGTTGGCCATCACTAAGTGCCATACGACATTGCTGGTCGAATAGCTGTCCTATAGAACCTGCCTATTAGCTTTTGTGGCACTCTCTTGTCACAGAGAACGCCAGAAGCTTGGCGCCACTTCATCCACCCGGCTTTGATTCAATGGTTCACATCTTCATCGATATCCCCATCCCTCTGCAGCATTGACCCCAAATATCGCAAGGTGTCCTTCTGAGACACCACTAGCCCATCAAGGCTAACCTCGTCCTCGTGCCTAGTAGTACTGAAACCGCACCACACGTACTTGGTTTTAGTTCTACTAAGACTAAAACCTTATGATTCCAAGGTTTGTCTCCATAGCTCTAACTTTCTATGAACTATCATCGACTAGCACCACATCACCCGCAAAGAGCATACACCATAGGATATCTCGTTGTATATCCCTTGTGACCTCATCCATCACCAAAGTAGAAACATAAGGGCTCAAAGCTGACCCTTGGTGCAGTCATATTTTAATTGGAAAGTCATCAATGTCACCATCACTTGTTCGAGCATTTGTCACAACATTATCGTACATGTCCTTGATGAGGGTAATGTACTTTGTCGGGACTTTGTGTTTTTCCAAGGCCCACCACATGGCATTATGCGGTATCTTATCGTAGGCCTTCTCCAAGTCAATGAACATCATATGCAGGTCCTTCTTTTGCTTCTTCTATCTCTCCATAAGTTGTTGTACCAAGAAAATGGCTTCCATGGTCGACCTCCCAGGCATGAAACCAATCTTGCCATTCTTGGTAAGCGGTGCTCAATCTCTCTCTCATAGCTTCATTGTATGACTCATCAGCTTAATTCCACGGTAATTAGTACAACTTTGAACATCCCCCTTGTTCTCGAATATTGGTACTAATATACTCCGTCTCCATTCTTCTGGCATTTTGTTTGCCCCCAAAAATGAGGTTGAAAAGCTTAGTTAGCCATACCATCACTGTGTTTCTGAGGCCTCTCAACACCTCAACGGGGATACAATTAGGGCTATCGCCTTGCCTCCTTTCATCCTTTTTAAAGCCTCCTTGACCTTAGGCTCCTGAATCCGCCGCACAAAACGCCTGCTGTCATCAAAGGAGTCGTCCAGTTCAATGGTAGAGCTCTCATTCTCCCCATTGAACAGCTTGTCGAAGTACTTCCGCCATCTATGCTTAATCTCCTCGTCCTTCACCAGGAGTTGATCTGCTCCGTCCTTGATGCATTTGACTTGGTCGACATCCCTTGTCTTCCTCTCTCGGATCTTTGCCATCTTATAGATGTCCCTTTCGCCTTCCTTAATGTCTAAGCGTTGGTAGAGGTGGTCATACGCCCGAGCCCTTGCTTCGGTCACAACTTGCTTTGCGGCCTTTTTTGCCACCTTGTACTTCTCTATGTTGTCTACACTCCTATCCAGGTAAAAGCGTCTAAAAAAATCTTTCTTCTCCTTAATAGCCTTTTGGACATCATTGTTCCACCACCATGTATCTTTAGCTTCGCTTCTACTTCCCCTGGACACTCCAAACTCCTCTGAGGCCACCTTACAATGCAAGTCGCCATTTTCGTGCACATATTGTCTGCATTACCTCCTTCCTCCCAAGGGCACTCCTTAATGACCCTCTCCTTGAATGCCTGAGCTACCTCCCCCTTGAGCTTCCACCACTTTGTTCTAGCGACTTTGGCCCGCTGGATACGAATCCGAAAGCAGAAGTCAGCCACCACAAGTGTTTGGCGGCGGGGCCATTTCCCCTCCTCCCCTGGTGCTCTGCGGCGCGCGACTCGGCGTGCTGGTGAGGAGCGAGGTGCTTGCGTGGGGCGGCTCGGTGGTGGCGCGGTAGGCCGTGCGACGGTGCGGCGGCGGCTGCGCGTAATTTCTGGTAGGACGTGCTGGCACATTGGGGAGGCGGGGTGGCTAGCTGCGGCGGCGGCTCCATCAAATCCAAGCATATGGCGATGAGGGCTGCGGCGGCGCGGGATCCTGGCCTCGGCCAGGTCTGGCCGTGGCTGGGCGTGTTCCTGATGTCCGGTGACTGACCCATGGTCACCGGGTTGCGGACGGCGCGGTGGTGGGTGCGGCTTGCGGGCAACTGGGCGGATCTCGACGGGTTCTTTTGATCACGCCGGGATTCAACCCTGGTCTGGGTCCTTGACACCGCGGGCAACTCCGGGGGAAACTCTAGGTCTCATTGGGATCTGAGTGATGACGATGCTTTTGTATCGTAGTCCCTCCTGAGGGCATCGTCTTTGGAGTTTGCTCAGGTGGAAGGGACCAGCGACGCCGGCGGCGTACGAACTGGTGGCGCGACTGCCGATGAAAATCGTGCCAACTTCGGTCATGGTAGATGATGGCGGCGTCTCCGATGTCGTTTCCTTGTTGAGGCATCGTCGTTGCAGTTTGCGTCATGAGGCTCGGTATGCTTCTGGGGGAAACCCTAGATCTGGGTCTCCTGGATTGGACGATGGCCGCTGGAGGGGACTAGAGGAGGAGCAGTATTCCATCTACCGCAAGGCCGACGGTGGATCCCGGCGGCATGACGCTGCGGAGTTTCGGCGACAGGCGCGGGCGGATGGATACGTGCAGGATAGTGGCGCTGTCTGGCGCCGTGGTGGCGTCGATGGCAGACCTGACAAGGTCGGTGCGTCAGTACCTGCTCTGGAGATGGGCTAGTGGAAGACGGTGGCGGTGGCTTCTGAGAGTGCGCCGGACCGGTGTGTGACACAAAGTCCCAGGATGTGGCTGGGCTGGGGCATCAGGCGTGAGATGTTAGGCTTAGGTGCGATATCTGTTTGGTATTCGGCACCCCTTCATCAAGGGCATAGGAGTAGCGACGGGTGTTGCCAAGATGGTGGGCTTACTGATGTATTACTTTGTAAGGTCTTTGTGAATAATTAATAAAGTGGGTGCATGCATCACCCGGATGCAGATGCTGGGGGTTTATCCTCTTTTCCCCAAAAAAAACAAGTGTATGTTGAGGGACAACTCTCTCTCCAGTTATCACATTACAATCTAGGCAAGCACGCCTGTCTCCTCTTCTCAAGAGGATGAAATCAGTATGGCTAGAGTGTTGGCTACTACTAAAAGTCACTAGATGTGATGCTCCCTTTCTAAAGAGGGTCTTACCTACGATCATGTCGTAGGCTAGAGCAAAGCTTAAGACATCCTCACCTTGATTCCTGATGCCATAGCCACAGCCCCCATGCACTCCGTCAACCTGTATTAGATGTACCCAAGTGGCATTGAGGTCTCCTCCTATGAAGAGCTTCTCGCCAATAGGTACACTCCTGACCATGTCCTCCAGTCCTTCCCAGAGCTCCCTCTTGGTGTTCTCATGTGGCCTACTTGTGGAGCGTACGCGCTGATAACATTGATAACCAAGTCCTCAGCTACCAGCTTGACCAAGATGATCTGACTATTGACATCTACCACTCCATACTTGAGGGCATACACGCTGATAACATTGAGAACTAAATCCCCAACTTTCAGCTTGACCAAGATAATCCGACTCTTAACGTCTACCACTCCATACTTGAGGCTCTTGTTGATCAAGATGCCTAGTACATTTCTGTTTACAGTCGGCTCTTGTTGATCAAGATGCCTAGTACATTTCTGTTTACAGTCGTCCCCGTGTACCTCAGCTTGAAGCCGGTATCCTCCACCTCCTTCGCCTTCTGTCCCCTCCATTTGGTTTCTTGGATGCAAAGGATATCAACATCTCTCCTCACCGTTGTATCAACTAGCTCACGAAGCTTGCCTGTCAGGGATCAAGAACACCAAGTTGTCAACTATTATTGGGTAATCAATTTGGTCAACCAAAGCACTCAAGGACACTAAGTTCATGAGAGAAGCTGGCACGTGCAACACCCTGCGATGGGCTGGGCTGTGCCATCTGCTGTGTGAATGTTTTTCTGATGTGTGAGAGTGTGGAACATAAGATTTGAACTCATTAAAGTCTCCAGCAACATGATGTGATGCTTCAGAATCAAGTACCCATTCCGTGTTTATTTTATGGGCTGCTATTGATGCGTGTTCAATGTTACCTTCATCTGTATCGACAAAGCTGGCATAGTTGGTAGCAGTCCTCCTGCATGCTGCTTCCCTTCAGCTGAAGCAGCTACATTTGCCTTGGGAGCATTCCAAGAATCGCCACTCCCTTTTCGACCACGGCTCCCATTTCAACCACGACTCCCATTCTGACCACCTTGCTGCTAGTGCCACCACTATATCCTCGTCCTCTGCCTCTTTTGGCCAGTGCAGAAACGGCTGATATGCCCCATTTTCCCAAAAAGGGTCCCCCCCTCCCCCGCTTTATATTATAAAGCAACCATCACCACAAACCAACTGAGACACCGATACAGCCACACGCCAACACCGCACACGACACACACACCCAAGGCAAGATACAAAGGTGCCGGGCACCGACGCACCACCCCACCGACAACCAAGCAAACTACAGATGTGCGAAGGGGACAACTTGGTGCCAACGGGGACCTCCACCATGAGCAACCACAACGGAGAGGTGAGGCGGACAACAACGAGGCTAGGACTCCAAAACAGTGCCTCCCAGAAGGGTACGACCACAGATAGCCGCCACCGCCCGATCCCGAAGATCAAGTTTTCACCCGGAGCAGGACGGACGGAATGGGAATGCCGCGACGGAGCCCACATGCCCCGTTTGACCACAATTATAACACTTCCCAGATTCATTGACATCTCCTCTTCTCAACTGGGATATCGCAGCAGTGGCCTCATCAAGGGACACAAGCGTCGGCTGTTGTAGTAGCACATGTTTGCTCTCAAAACCTTGATCTAGACCTTTGAGAAATTGCATCACACGCCTATGCTCAACCCAATTCCTGGCAATTTCTATGGACTGATCCAGATCCGCTCAAAAATGTTGCAGCTCGTTCACATACACTATCACACTTCTGTCACCTCGACGAACAGCGTGGATCTTGTCTTCAATTTGAGACATGAGCAAATTGCCCTTACCGAAATGAATACCTCATGGATAGCAGGCTCCACACAGCAGAAGCATTCGACAATGCCTCAACAGACACTGTAATCGCTGGAATCAGGGAGTTTAACATTTAAGTCAATATCAGGGAGTCAGTAACACTCCACTTCTTTCATTCTGAGCTCTCCTTGTCAGCCAGTTCTTCAGCTGTTCCAAGAACATACCCCGTCAGGCCCCTTGTCTTCATGATCAACAAGGCCTGCCTCGACAGGTAGCTGCTCACACCGTTCAGCTTGACATCATTTTGCATGAGCTCAAGCTTGAATCCCTGATCTGCTTGATCAACAACAATTCTGCTACCTGGAGGAGTTGACCCCTCGGCAGCCTTCACAGCCATGAGTTGCGGAAGTTTCTCTATAGCAGCGGTAGGTTCAGTCCCCATGACGCCTCCACCTCTTCTTCTCCTAGCTGTGCCACCTCCAATGCTGTGTCTCCTTCCTCTGCAACCAGCTCCTTCCTCTGCAATCAGCAGCCACTCAGCTGTGAGAACCTTTCTTCTACGCGCGCAAGCACCATGAAGCTAGCCACCAACTCCAGCAGCCCACCAGCAGCAGCTCCAGTCACACTCCATCTTCTTCTCAACTAGCACCAACTCCAGCAGCTCAGCAGCAGCAGCACTTCTCCACTATTTTTCTTCTACAATCAGCGCACACGCACGCACACAGCAGCAACTCCAGCAAGCAGCAGAGTAGCACGCACCACACAGCATCAGCTCTGCGCCCAGACCCGCCGTCTCCTTGCTGCAAGCTCACGCAGCTTCTTCTCGCCTGAGTCAACCGCGCCGCCTCGCTGTATTCCGCCTCCAGCCGCTCACCCTGTCTTCTCGCCGGACTACACCACCGGCGCCGCCGCCGTCTCTGCAGCCTTGTCTGATACCATGTTGCGAGAGAGGAACGCACCTCGTGCTGTTGCTTCTGGTGTGGAGCGGCACATCTGACCAGACATGGTCTAGCTCCTCTTCTAGGTCACTGGACCGTGCCTGGGCCTTATGGGCCGGATGGAACATGGGCTCACATCCAACATTGCATGGTGTGCGCATGCATAATTTTTGATATTGTTTGGATGGCAAAGAGTTGCCAACCCCACCTTGCAGTGGCATCAGTACAACTGGGTAGTACTATTTTCTTTCTTGGATGCACTTCTGCCATTTTTATATTATAAAGGAACTACCGATGTGACCTTTACCTCTTAAGATACTCAATGCTCAATACTCAGTGCGATATCTGTGACTCACTTCATATTTTCACCTGAGTGACTGAAATCAATTGAGTTATGTTTCAGGTCATTGCAAAGGGTGAAGCGCAGGGAATGGTTAGCAAGTTTGTTGGCATAATGCTTGGCATAGCGTTAGCTAACCAAATTGGCTCATCAGTACCACTGGCTCTTATTTCATTTGCTGGTGTTACTGTAGTTCACATGTATTGCAACCTTAAGTCTTATCAATCAATTCAGCTGAGGACGCTGAATCCTTACCGTGCAAGTAAGTTTGCTTTCTCCTCTGCTGCCATCCTAGCCCTGAATCCTCCTATGGCACATCTTTCTGTGACTAAAACTTAAAATGGTTAGGTAGATAAATGATAAATCAGTATATTTGTTATGGATAAAAATGTCAGGACTAAATTGAACTAGGCAAAGATCCACAGTTAGTTCAATGTCCATATTTTTGGCAAATATTGAAATTTAGTTTGCGACGTCGTATTTCATGCAAATTTGTCAATTTCAAGGTAAGTGATTCTCATGGAAGAGGAAGACAAACCAAAATTCGGGCCGGCAGTGGCAGCATAAACTGGCCAATCTTGACAAGTTGATAAATGATAGGAATATGACTGCCTGATATATACCATGATGTTGCTCCTTTTAGACATGTTGTTTCATCAATGTGACTAAGTACATTTTAAAAGAGAAGTTATTTTAAAATATAAAATACTTCTAAAAATACAAGAATATATATTTATATTTCAAGAATATCCAGGAGAGCTGCATGCAAATCTGTAGCAGGATAGATCGTTGGTACAAGTTCAAAGATCATAGCCAGGAGGAACTGACCCAATAAAATAGGGTTTTTATCATTACTGCCACTAGTTGTGTCCCACTAAGTTTTGCCATTAGAAGTTACAACTGCTAAAAAATGCCATCGTTCCATGAGATGCCATTGTTCCATTAGATGTTTGCTCAAAAATGCTATTGTTCCATCTCAAAGAAGCATCTCATTTTTTAGGTGTCTCATTTTTTAGGCTCAAAAATAACAGTGGCATAAATGATAAAAACCCAATAAAATATTTTTGCTGGAATTTTTTGTCTATAAGATATGCAAAGAGCTGGGAAATCCTAGTCTTGTAGAATTGCTTGCAATTACTCTGCTGAGTTTATCACCTCTTTTCTGAAATATGGAATATACAATGTTCAGAATGAGGTAAAAGCTTAACAGAGACTGTCCAATTGATGGTTGAACTGAAAATAACACACGAAGTACACTCTTATCTCCATTTTATGGCGAGAGTCTTTCACGAAGAATGTTAATGTGTTTGGTTTGTGTACACCCAGTGTTGGAGGAAAATGTAGATCTTTTAAGGTATAAATTTCGCCCTCTTGATGAATTTACTATAAATTTAGCGTTAGAAAATTAAATATGGCTTCTTATGATGCGTTCCATAGATAACATTATTTTCTGTTAAGGTTAAAAAAACATTATTTTCTGTTACTCCCATATTTTGGGTTTAGATTTAATGGCACATTGCGTTTTCTCCTACTTTTTACATGTCTAACAAGCATGCTAGCATACATTTATACATACTAGCTCAAGCCTATGTAATGTTTTTCTTTGGCATTCAACAGTGTTCAAGGACGTCTTTAAGCATTTGCTCAATTATTATTTTCTGTAGGTTTGGTATTTAGTGAATATTTATTAAGTGGACAAGTTCCTTCAGTCAAAGAGGTTAACGACAAGGAGCCACTTTTTCCGAATTTATCCATGGGTGCTCAAGTTAAAGTAAGTCAAGAATACTTCTTACTATTCATCGCTGACCTTTTTTTAGAAAATAAAGTTAGGAGGCATGTTCTACATGTGCTCGGTCATGTCCAAGTATCGTGGCTTTTCTTGTTGGAGTTGGTTACAATTACTTAACTAGTTCTTTTTATTGAGAATAGTAAAGTAGTTTAATTGTAGGCGTTTGATTTGAAGAATGTTTTCCTGCTTTATTTAATTTCATTTCTCACTATCTTTGGTTTCTTTGATTTGTTTGCCAGCAAAGTGAGATTTTGTCAGCAGAAGCAAAAGATGCTGCAGATACAATCTATCGACGGTTACAATTGGGTTCTAAGCTTAGTGAAATAATTGAGAACAAGGAAGATGCATATGCACTGTTTGATTTGTACAAAAATGAGCAATACCTTCTTACGGATTACAAGGGGAAATTTTGTGTGAGTTCATCTTGATGCAACTATTTCCTAACTTTGATTCTGTTATAGTAGTTAACATATTACCTGTCATTTGTAGGTTGTTCTTAAAGAGGGATCTTCCCCAGAAGACATGCTGAAATCTGTATTCCATGTTAACTATCTGTACTGGTTAGAGAAATATATGGGTTTCAAACCATTCAATGTTGCCTCCGAGTGTAGACCAGGTGGAAGGCTTGAAGCATCACTGGATTATGTTCAGAGGGAGTTTAGACATGTCAAGCATGATGGTTCGAATGGTGGCTGGGTGATGGATGGTCTGATTGCTAGACCCTTGCCTGTAAGAATACGTGTTGGCAACGTTCCTTGATAGGAATCCTCGACTCATTTTGCCCACAGCTACGCTTATTAGAATTGTACAGCCTCTTATTCTTTGATAAATTTAGGGACACAAGCTTATCTCAAAGCCGATTGGTTCTTCCATTGTATGGGGCAAGTTCATGAACTAGCAGTCGTCAGTCTGAGTGGCCAGAATAAGCTGCAAAGTTCATTATCTGGTTGTTATCATAAGGCTGTAGCTGGTATATCTTTGGTCTTATTTCTTCCGAGATTTTTGGTCACCTTTTGTTATTTGTTGACTTTTGAAGCTTGTAGTGTCTGGTCAGAAAAATAAGAGCACTTCTCTGGCAATTATAGAGATTAAGACTGTTAATAGAGGATTGTGCTTGAGACAGATCTTAGTGGTAGTTGGATAGTTGTGAATAATAAAGCATGCATCACATCATTGTTGTTATTTTCTCTTGGCATTGGTTGTCACTCCTTGATGCAAAGCTTACTCTGGGATTTCAAAGTATGCCGGAGGCTGCCTTAGTTTATACTCCCTCCGTCCCAAAATTCTTGTCTTAGATTTGTCTAAATACGCATGTATCTAGTTACGTTTCAATGTTAGATACATTCGCATCTAGACAAATTTAAGACAAGAATTTTTGGGACAGAGGGAGTATATACAAATACAGAATCTGAGGCGAGAATCTATTCAATTTTGCTCAGACCTGTTGTATTCCCTTTTTCCGAATATAATGTATATGCTGAATATTGCTTTTCTGGTTTGCCCTGTTGGTTGTATGCATTTTGGTTCATTGTATTCACATTTACAACTGTTTTAATTTAATTGTATTTATGTTCTTCCATACTTTCCTGTTAGTGGAAACTTATTGCGAAAGCATGTAACTTACTATTATTAAATACTCCTTCCGTCCCAAAATAAGTGTTTTAACATTGGAAACTGTTTAGGAACGGCGCACCGGCCGAACCGTTCCGCCGGTTCGCTTTCGCCTAGCTGGCGCTAGCCACCAGGAAAGCAACACGTGTACCTTATCCTCTCCCCAACGCCCCATCCACTCCTTCCTCGCAATCGCTCAGGCAAGAAACTCCATGGATCCAGGCTGGCCATCAGCTCTTGCCTCCTGTGCCGTTCGTGCACCCCTCGGGGACAATGCTGCCGTGCCGTTTCCATGGCTGCGCTCATCGCCATGGCCGCGCCGTCGACTGATGGCCGCAGAGGAATCGCGGGGAGGATACGATCGCGAGGAGGCGTAGGCCATGGCGGCGCGCACGAGCGAGAGGATGGGCATCGCGCAGGGATCTCGGCCACTGCGTCGTCAGGCACCTATCGGAACGGTGCTACAGCGGTGATGGCCATGGGCGGGCGTGGGAGCTCAGCGGAGCAGTAACACCAGCTGTGAAATGGATGTAGCAAATTCCATTACCGGTTGTAGCAAACATCAACTATGGTTGCAGCAAAACTACGTCATCATCGTCGCAGAGGTCGCAGCTAGACAAGAAGTTTGAAGCTTTTTTCAATGCCGGTTGTAGCTTTCGTAACCGCCGGTTGCAGCTTTTCATTTGTCATCCACGGAGGGCGAGCAAGGTGACTGTGAGCTGCGAGGATGGCGACGCTGTCCTGCAAGAACATTGTAAATGTCGTTTTTTTTTGTTGCATGCTACAATCGGCGTCACATTTTGCTACCACTGGCACACCACTCAGCTACAACCGGCTTCATCGCATACTGCATGCTACACCGGTGGTCGTTGTGCGAGCGACGTTTTTGCTCCAACCGTACATGTTTTTTGCTACAACCTGCAAGAATTTTTGCTACACCCGTTTAGATGGCGTTCATTGGCAGCCGTCGTCGTTCGTTCAACCCGTGCACGAGCGCCCATGGGTGGAAAAAAGCTTCAGTCGGCGTGAAAAGAAGCTTCAATCAGCGTGGAAAAAAGCTTCAATCGGGTGCGAGCGTGGCAGCGGCCATGAAGTTTTTTTGCTATAGTCGTGACCACGTTTTGCTACGACCAACATTGAAAATCGTTCCCATGACGGCAGCCGTGTTTTTGGGACCTGCACGGTGAGCTACAGCCGGCAGCTATCGGCCACAATGTTTTTTGCTACAAGCATGTCTCCGTTTTGCTTCTACCAGCCATGAAAAAAGCTTCAATTGGGTGCGGAGGCGGAGGCGGAGGCGGCGTGGGGGGGCTCGATCCACGACGGCGGGGGGGGGGGGGGGGGGGGGGGAGGGGGAGGAGGTGGGGGAGGGGCGGGGACGCAACGCTTGTAGCGGTGGGCGCGGCAGGAGGCGGCGCAGCGCGAGGAAGAAGAAGGTAAGGGGGAACCGGTTTCTTCGACGGGATCTAACGGCCCACGCGCGCGCGATCCAACGGATGCGGTGCGACCGGCCCAACAGTTGGGCCGGCGCACCGGCACAGATCGTTGCCCTTTAACATTAGTACAACTTTGTACTAAAGTTAGTACAAAGTTGAGACACTTATTTTGTGACGGAGAGAAGAATGTCACATTTTTTTGTAAAATAGTATTATTAAATCCTCACAGCTACAGATATTGGACAAGATATAACAACACAACAGCACTTTAAAATAGAGAAAAATTCATCCTAGGTCACTAAACTTGAGCCGGGTGACACATTTGAACCACTACTTCAAAATACCCGAACTACGGTCCAAGTACTTGCGCCAGGGGTTCACTTTGGTCCATGTATACGATTTTGTGTACGTATTTGCTGACTTGGCCGAGTCAATGCCGCCAGCTCGCTTTGACCGCCACCTGGTCGTGCCTTCGATGAATACTAGTCCATCCGGGTTTTTTTTTTTGCAAAAACGCCATGACCATTAAACTGGAGAAAAGAATCAGCCACCTGCCGAGCGCCCCCGTCAGTCAGCGCCCCCGTCCTCCAAGGCTCCAACGCC
This sequence comes from Triticum timopheevii, assembly GCA_963921465.1. Lineage (NCBI taxonomy): Eukaryota > Viridiplantae > Streptophyta > Magnoliopsida > Poales > Poaceae > Triticum > Triticum timopheevii. The sequence goes on from OY997264.1 coordinate 358,198,787, forward strand.
CCCAACTCATCGCTCTTCTCCAACGACGGCGGCCCCTTCGAACGACATCGACCGCGTGCTCCGGTGCAGTGGCCAGCGCCACCACTTGCCCACGGCCGCGCCCCACGACGCCATGGACGCGGACGTCGCGGAGCCCGCGGCGGCCTCCTTCGCCGGCTGCTCTCAACGTGCTCCATGGGAGGTCGCGAGGGCCGCATGCCAGGGGCATGCTAGTGTGGTGCGTCATCGCCGGCCGCGTCCGTCACACCTGCCAACGTACACCCCGAAGAGCACGGTGACGAGCTGCTTCGTCGTTATCTACAGGGTCTAACCTCCGGAGCTGGACAGCTCCGCCAGCCGGCGCTCCAGCTGATCCGAAGTTCAGCTAACTGCTAGCTAGGTCCGATCGATCGATCTCCCCCCATCCCTTTATGATCGACCGATGCAGGTCAGGTGTGCATGTGCAAAAAATTCCATTTTTATTTTTATCCCCAAGATTGTTGACCGAAATTGTATCATACATCAAACAAATACAACTATTTCTCGAGTTCAACTCGTTCCTTACTTTGACTGCACAGCTACTGCATGTCCATCCATCCTTGTTCTGCAGCACTCCGTTCGACATTTTCAGTTGAAGCAGCAACATGTTCATGAATGTGTTCAATCCCCACTGCGTGACCTTCTGGTCCAACCATCATTGCAAAGCAAGCAGTCAAGTACTCCCTCCGATCCTTTTTACTCTGCACATTGGTTTTGCCGAAAGTCAAACTTTGCTAAGTTTGACCAAATTTATATTAAAAATTATTAGCATCTATAATATTTAATAAATATAATATGAAAATATATTCCAATGAGATGTCTATAATTTTTTATATAAACTTGGTCAAAGTTGGATGAGATTGACTTCAGACAAACCTAATATGCAGAGTAAAAAGGACCGGAGGGAGTAACCACTAACCACTGCCTATGATAGGAAGATGGCAGATTGGCAGCAGTTAGGACAAAGTCCTGCCACTTTATTTGTTCAAACAACGCCATATTGCTTCAGGTATTCAACCAAAGCGTTGTTCTTCTCCAGTGATCCTTCAGTCCAGAATTGCTCCAAGTTAAGCAACAGATGCTGAGATGTATCTCTCATAGGTACATTTTTAGTTTGGCATCACTATATATGCTGAAAGCACAAACGAGCAACAACGGATATGTGCCTGCCTCATCAAAACGTTTACAGCATACAAAAATATATGGCCTCGTCTGTTGACCAGGCGGAGGGGGAGAGCGAGGTGCTGATCTATGTATTCGTTGATTTGGCAGCGGTCAACTCGTGCACCGTGGCACGGAAGCTGCCGACGGCGATGCTGTCCTCGAATAGCGGGATGGGGAAGCCGCCGAGGGAGAGCGACAGCACGTCGACGCCGTCGCGCGCTGCGTCGTCCATTCCGGCGAGGATATCGGAGCTGAAGCATCCGTTGAACCAGCAGACCTTGTACGCGGCGATGTGCGCGCCGGGAGCCACGCCTCGCGCCTCCCCGGCCCCGGCGCTGAGAACACCGTCGACGCCGTGTGAGTCCCGTGCCCGTGCGCGTCACGCGGCGAAGCGTACTCCCGTGCGCGCGCTGCGGCGTCCCACGGGTCTGTCGGGTAGTTGGCGCGGTGGCTCTTGGAGTAGAACCGCGCGCCGACGAGCTTCCGGTTGCAGTTCGTCGCGTTGAACCGCTCCCCAGTCTCGCACACGCCCTGCCACCGGTCCGGCACCGGCGGCATCCCGCGGTCGTCGAAGCTTGGGCTCTCCGGCCACACGCCAGTGTCGAGCACCTGCAGCGCCGGCAACCCACCGACGGGGAGCGCGCCGGAGAAGTAGTTGCCGGCGAGGGAGACATCGATGAGGTTCTGGAGCAGGGTGAGGTTTCCCGGTATGGCGCCGGAGAGCGCGTTGCCGGCGAGATTGAGGGCTTGAAGGAGAGGAGCAGCACGCCGTCCTGGTTAAGCGCCACGGCGAGCTGCGTCGCGTGGCCGCGCGACGCCCAGCAGCAGGACTAGCAGCAATGGTGCTGGGGCTTTTAGTCTGTGTAGGTCCTTTTTGCAAAAATACCCCCGGATCCTCCCTGAATAGCTGCGTATTCCTTTTCTCCTAACTACGTGGCAGTCAAAGCACGCGTGGCGAGCGTTGACACGGCCAGATCAGCGTATACGTACACAAAATCGTATATATGAACCGAAGTGAACCTCTAGAGCAAATATATGGATGGTATTTAGGGTATTTTAAAGTACAGTGACTAAAGTGTCAACCGGCTCAAGTTTTGGGATCTATAATGAATTTTTCTCCTTTAAAATACCACACTTGCACTTTTGCACAATATAAGAAACAGGACCGGATGCCTTGTCGCAGATATGATCAAATATAAGGATTCCTGCAGCCACATCGTGTGAAGAGAGCTAGGCTCTGTTTGCATAGTGGCATGTTTGAACTTTGTAGGCGAGCTCTCTGGTCATCACGAATATGAAAGAAACCGGAGCAGAGATAACACTCAGCCTGGCAGCCAGGCTCTTCATCTTGGTGCCGGGCGCCAAAATGGACGCCATGGCCAGCGCGTGCCCATCGGCCAGATTGAAGGGAAGAAGGATTTGGCTTACATGTTCCTGGATCCGGCTTGCCTGCTCCCTTTTCATACTCCCATCCGTGCTCCCACTTCATCCTACGGTTGTCCTTTTCTCTTTTTTTTTCTAATCTAATCATCTCCCCCCCCTGATTTTCAGGGGGTGGGGCCGGGTCTTATTTTCTTCCAATCAAATCAAGCCACGTAGGCGGGAGCACAGATGGAAGCATGGGAAAGGAGCAGGCAAGTCTCGTCCCATGTTCCTTACAGTTTCAAGGCAGACAATAATTAGGTAGAGAGAAAGCATGATCTGGTTTTTTACCCCAGATGCACGCTGGCAATGTCCTACGGTTGACATTCTTCCCCTTCCTCCTTTTTCCCTTTCTCCTCTACTTTCTTGATTCAACAAATAAGGGAGGGGGTCTGGGGCAGCTGGCCTCGGATACCTCCTCTCCCGTCGCGCCTACCTCTCTGCTGGTGGCGACTGTGCCATCGGGAGGGGGCTCGGGGCAGGTGGCCTCGGAGCCTTCTTCTCCTGAGGCGCCTATGGTGGCAGCCTCTCCGGTGCTGGGTGGGGAGTTCGGGCAGGTGGCCCATGCACTCCCCCCCCCCCCCCCCCGTTCGCCGCCGGCTCCGCCCTGTGGGCCACGTCAGACGTCTGAGGCCATGGTGAGTGCCTATCCACTTCCTGGCGAGTCTGCTGGGGAGTCCGTGCAGGCGGACCGGCCTAGCGATTTGGGTGAGGCAGGAGGCCCTTCCTCGACTAGGATCTCTCGGGAGGAGGTTATAGCGTTTGAAGGGATTCAGGATCCGATGTCTGAGGGGCGACGGGTGAGTGGTCGTCTCCAGACTCAGCCGGATGTGGACGACATTTAGCAGCGGTGTGTCATGAGGGCGGCCAAGCTCCGTGACGTTGAGGTCACTACTGGTATGTCGGTTAATACTTCTAATTTCATTCTGCATTTTTCTAATGATGAGATTGTTGAAAATGCAAATCAATTAGGAGTTTCACTAGGTAGTAATGTTACTGAAATCTCTAATTCTGTTAATGATCTTCTGGATCTAGAGGCTGAGCGGGCCTTAGAGATGATTCATAATATAGCGGCGGTTAAGCCCATGAGTGATTCTGAGGTTGATGCTTTGGGGGTCAGGGTGTTCGATAACTTTTGTGCTGATCTTATTCCTCCCATACCTGAGGCGGAAGAGAAGGATGATACTTCTGAGATGGTTATGGCTAGACCTTCGGAGACTGGTTGTGAGGACCGGTTGCAGAGTCAAAATGTCTCTAAACGCAAGTGGAAACGGGAGGTGTACCCGGTGTCCGCAGTGCGTAGGAGTGCTAGGATTCGTACGGCTAAAAAATTCCATGATGAACTATGAAAGGAATCTTTTGGAATAGAGAGGTCTAAAGGACTTGGCTAAAAGAAGGTTTCTTGCTGAGGCGTCTGTCGAGCATCGATTAGATTTTATTGCTCTATCGGAGATCGGTAGAGATAATTTTGTGCCACAATTTCTTAATACTTTGTCGGGAGGTATTGATTTTGATTGGCACTGCCTGCCACCGAGAGGGAGATCGGGTGGAATCTTATCGGCGTTCGATGCGAAGCGCTCGAGGTTCAAAGTGTGGTAATGGGAGACTTTGCAGTCAAGTTTCGGGTGCGTTCGAAGGACGATGGGTTTAATTGGGCTTTGGTTGCGGTATATGGTGTCGTACAGCCCGAACTCAAGCCCGAGTTCTTGGCTGATCTCGTTAGGATTTGCGGCTCCGAGCAGCTTCCTATCTTGGTGGGGGGTGATTTCAATATCATTAGAAGGCGTGAGGATAAGAACAACGATAACTTTGACGGCAGATGGTCGTTCATGTTTAATACTATCATTGAAAGTTTTTGACCTGAGAGAGATTGAGCTCTCGGGTAGAAAATTCACTTGGGCTAACGCGCTGTCAAATCCGACGTATGAGAAGTTGGATCGAGTGTTGGCTAGTGTCAATTGGGAACAAAAGTTTTCGTTAGTAACAGTTCAGGCTTTGTCCCGTGGAATTTCTAATCACACGCCGTTATTTGTGGACTTTGGTGAGGCCACCCACCTGGGAAACAAAAACTCGTTCTCCTTTGAGCTGGCTTGGTTTGAACGAGAAGGTTTCTTTTGATCTCGTAGCCAGAGAGTGGGCTAAGGATTCAGGAGGGAAGACTGCGCTTCAGCGCTGGCAGAATAAGATCAGGCATTTGAGAAGTTTCCTGCGTGGGTGGACTAAGCATCTTAGCGGGATTTATAAGGTCGAAAAGGAAAGGCTCCTTTCCCTTATTCAGTCCCTAGATGTAAAAGCAGAAACCACGGTGCTGCCGGCCGCGGAGCTTCATGCCAAGCTTGACACGGAGATGAGGCTGAAAGAACTTCTTTGAGAAGAGGAATTGAAGTGGGCGTTGCGGGCCAAGATCCGACGAGTAGTCCAGGGGGATGCGAACACTCAATTCTTTCACATGATTGCTAAGGGTAAACATAGAAAGAAGAGGATCTTTCAGCTTGAGCAAGATGAAGGAACAATTTTAGGACAGAAAAACCTAAAGCTGTACATTATATAGTATTACAAGTAGCTGTTTGGACCTCTAGAGGATAACTGTGTGTCTCTTGATAAGTCCAGGGTTGAGGATGTTCCTCAACTCACAGCGGTGAAGAATGATATTCTAGCGGCTCCTTTTTCTGAGAAAGAGGTGTTTGAGGCAATATCGCAAATGAAAAATAACAAGGCGCCAGGCCCCGATGGATTTCCAGCTGAGTTTTATAAAAAGTGCTGGCATATTATTAAAGGGGATCTGTTGCCTTTGTTCAATGATCTCTTCTCTGGGCAGCTTCAGCTTTTTCAGCTGAATTTTGGAACGATAACCCTTCTCCCTAAGAAAATAGAGGCTGTGAGAATTGAGCAATTCAGGCCCATCTGTCTTCTTAATGTAAGTTTCAAAATCTTTACCAAGGTCGGGACTAATAGGCTCACACAGATTGCGCATGCTGTGGTGCAGCCTACCCAAACTGCTTTCATGCCGGACAGGAACATCCTTGAAGGGGTTGTGGTCCTTCATGAAACGCTTCATGAGATCCACACGAAAAAGCTAGATGGGGTTGTTTTCAAAGTGGATTTCGAGAAAGCGTACGACAAAGTCAAATGGCCATTCCTTCAACAGGCCTTACGCATGAAGGGTTTTGATGAAGCTTGGCGACACCAAGTAGAATCCTTCACACAAAAAGGGAGTGTTGGAATTAAAGTGAATGACGATATAGGTCATTATTTTCAGACACACAAAGGCTTGAGGCAAGGTGATCCAATGTCTCCTATTTTGTTCAACATTGTGGTTGACATGTTGGCAATTCTCATAGGAAGGGTAAAGGAGGCCGGTCAGGTGGGTGGCTTGGTGCCTCATCTAGTTGATGGTGGTGTGTCCATTCTGCAGTACGCTGATGATACAATCATCTTTATGGAGCATGACTTGGCAAAAGCGAGAAATATGAAGCTGGTGTTATGCTTATTTGAACAATTGACTGGATTAAAGATTAACTTTCATAAAAGCGAGTTGTTCTACTTTGGTAGAGCCAAGGAGGAACAAGAGGCTTATAGGCAATTGTTTGGATGTGAATTAGGGGCTTTACCTTTTACTTACCTAGGTATACCCATTCACCATCGTAAGCTAACAAACAGAGAGTGGAAATGCATCGAAGATTGGTTTGAGAAGAAACTTAGTTGCTGGAAGGGCAAACTTATGTCTTATGGAGGCCGGTTGATTCTTATCAATTCGGTGCTCACGAGTATGCCGATGTTCCTCTTATCTTTCTTTGAAGTTCCAGTCGGGGTTAGGAAAAGGCTGGACTTCTACCGATCAAGATTTTTTTGGCAGAGTGATGAACTAAAAAAAAAGTACCGACTCGCCAAATGGGATATCATCTGTAGACCAAAGGACCAAGGGGGTCTGGGTATTGAGAATCTTGAGGTCAAGAACAGATGCCTTCTCAGTAAGTGGCTGTATAAGTTATCAGTTGAGACTGACGCAACATGGGCACAGATTCTCCGTAACAAGTATCTGCAGTCCAAGACTTTGTCACAGGTGACAGTGAGAACAACTGATTCGCCGTTTTGGAAGGGGCTTATGAGAGTTAAGGCAGCCTTCTTTAATAGAACAAAGTTTATAGTCGGTAATGGCAACAATACCCATTTCTGGGAGGATACTTGGCTTGGTGATACGCCATTGGCGCTCCAGTACCCGTCCCTGTATCGTATTGTTCAACCGTGATGCGCTAGTTGCAACGATTATGCAGTCCATCCCCATTAATATCCAGTTTCGGAGGGTGCTTGTTAGTGATAGGTGGGAAGCATGGCTTCATTTGGTGAGTCGACTGATGGAGGGTCAGCTAGCTCATCAGCCCGATCAGTTGTGTTGAAAACTTACTAGGTCTGGAGAATTTACGGTTAAGTCGTTGTATATCGATGTCATTAACTCTAGTGTCATTCCTAGTTCCAAACATGTTTTGAAAGTAAAAGTTCCTTTGAAGATTAAAGTGTTTATGTGGTTTATACATAATCAAGTCATTTTAACAAAGGACAACTTGGTTAAGTGCAATTGGACAAGATCTACTAGGTGTAGTTTCTGTGATCGGGACGAGACCATTAAGCACCTCTTCTTTGAGTGCCCGTTGGCGAGAGTTTTGTGGCGCACCGTGCAAATTGCCTTTAACATTACTCCTCCGAATTAGGTCTGTACGTTATTTGGAACGTAGCTTGTTGTGATAGAGTCCGATACAGCTAAACACATTCGTGTAGGAGTATGTGCGTTGTTATGGGCAATTTGGAACTACATAAATGATTTGGCTTTTAACAGAACAACAACTATTCATTTTTTGCAGGTTTTATTCCGAGCTAAGGCGCTGATCCATATGTGGTCCTTACTCACTCCGACGGAGGCCAGGGAGCGTTTGGTTACTGGATCTGTCCGGTGGGAGATGGTAGCGCGGGATATCTTCAACCGGTTTGGATGACGGTCATGTAATAGGATAGCCGATTAGTTTACCTATCTTTGTTTTGCCAGCCGGTTGTGGCTCTAGGGCCTTTTTGTCTTTGACGTTGATGCTCTCTGTGAGCTAGCCTTTCTTTTTGTTTCCAGACTTTAAGACCTTGTTGAACCTATTTTATTTATAAATGTGGCCGTATGCATCGTTCTGATGCAGAGGCCGGGGAGTCCCTCCTTTTTGAAAATAAATAAATAAGGAAGCGACACAACAGATAAGAGGTGTTTATGGGTAGGATCTTGGATGGATGGTGCGTGAGTATTGCAGCCAAGATCTTATTATCTGAACACGGACACGGCTTATAAGATGGTGGCAAAAATGATGCGAGATATGCGATGCAGAAATAGTGAAGAGGAGAAAATAGCAAGCTTCAATTATGGGTGCAATCCAGTGGAGACCCTTTTGAGGACCATTTTCGCTTGACCTGTATATAAACAAGAAACAAGAGTAGCATCAGGGTAGGGAGAGATTGGCTACAAGTGCACAAGAGTAGTACCATAGTGAACATGGAAAGACGGGAACTGACAAGCCACGAGGGGGAGAGGAAGCTGACCGAAAACAGGGAGAAGCGATATGTTACGGTGATCGGAGCAAGTATCAGTGCTTTGTCTCATGGCCACAAGAATCAACCGAGAAAATGAAGCAGCACTGGATAAAACCAGCTATTTTGACAACGGAAAGCTTGGTCTGCTTCAGTTTGGCAACGAGGCTCGGGCTGCTTCTTCTGCTGTTGTGTCCATAGCCGAGGAGGCGGCATTTGCTTACTTATAGGAAAAGGCGAGAAGCACACTGCACCGGTACGATACCAAGACCTATCCTATCAGCGGTAGCGCATATTCCCTTTGCACCTTGCCGCCGGCTGCGGCTACCCTTGCACTTGCCACGACTTTTGTGCGTGTTGAACTCTTCATGCTCGGTGTCCGTCTCTTGTTTTGTGATATCATGTAATTTCGGTGATGTTTCTACTCCCTCTGTTACTAAATATATAACTTTTTTAGAAATTTTAATATAGAGTATATACGAATGTATATAGACGTATTTTAGATATGGATTCCCTCATTTTTCTCAGGACTATATACGAATGTATATAAGACAGGACTCTATTTTTAGGATGAGAGGGGGCACTTGGTGTTCTTAGAGCAACTCTAGCAGACCCCGCAAAAATACGACCCGCAAAACGCGTTTGCGGGTTCACGAAAACAATTTTTGCGGGTCAAAAACATACGCGGCCGAGCAGAACCCGTATCTAAACCTGCATAATTTGAAAAATTGTTTCGCGGGAGAAATTCATGAACAGAGTTCATCACATACTACATTGTTCATGTCATACTACATAGTTCATCACAAGCTACAAGCATAGTTATACTACATACTACGTTAAACTAGTACTAGGCGGTCGGATCTGACGGCGGCGAGGTCGCGGCAACTGGACTACGCCGTGGAGGAGCCGGACGCTCAACCCTCCTCGCCGGAGCTGTAGAGATGGACGTACTTCTCCGCCTGCTCCTTGCGGATGCGACGCCACTCGTCCGCCTTCTCGTTGGCGGCGACGTTGTCGGCGACCGCCTGCGCCACTGGAGGGCTTCGAGCTCCTCGGCGTGGCGCCGACGCTCCTCCTCCTCGCGCACGCTCTGCTCGGCGATGGCGGCGGCGACGGCGTCAAACTCCATGACGTAGTCCTCGGGCTCGATGACTCCGCGGCGGCCGAGCGGAGCGAGCTCCTCGGGCTACTCCTTCACCGGGACAAAGGCGAACGGCGCCGGCGGCTCCGGTTCCTCCTCCTCGTCCGACCACTCCCTCTTCACGGGGAGGACGCCCGCGGCGGAGGAGGAGGAGGATCCTGCGTACGAAGAACGCACGGAGGAGAATGACGCGCGCCGGCGGTCGTACTCCACCGTCTCGCGGCGGTTGAAGCTTGCCGGCGGCGAAAGCCCGCGGTTGGTCCACTTCCGCGCGCCGCGCTTCCTCGTGTCGTCGGACCGGACGCGCCGCTCGCGCTCCGGGTCCCTCTCCCGGCCGGATCTGCTACCGGAGCCGCGTCCGGAGGTCCACATTCGCCCCCACATGGCGGCTGGAGGCGGGGCGGAGGGTCGCCGGCGGCGAGAAATTGGGAGAGGAGAAAGGGGAATCGGGCGACTCGCGGCGGCGGAGGGATAGGGTTTGGACCCGCAAAAGGGTCGCGAAACCACACTTATAGCGCTCGGGGGGGGGGGGGGGCGTTTTGCGGGCTACGGCAAAAGTTTTTGCGGGTCGGGGGAGTATGCGGGGTCTGTTCTGGCCGCAAAATGGGCCCGAGCCCGCATACTCGCCGAAACTTTTGCAGGCCGGTCATTTTGCGGGGTCTGCTAGAGTTGCTCTTAGGGTGTTTTGCAATGAAGTGGTCAACCCTGATCTACTGGAGTGGTAGAGGGATATATATAGTGTTCACGAAATAGAGTCGTTTTGCTATATTCTGTAAGTGCCTGGATGTTAGGGTAGCAATCCGGATGTCCGGGCCCTGTGTTATATGAACACAAAGCCAGAAAGCCGGAGGAAATATCATCGATCGGATGTCCGAGCAACACTCTTGGACCACTGCCAGATTGATCCCGAACAGTTAGGCTCTAGAAAAAGCTACTGATGTTTTGCGGTAGGCTAGCCGGACGTCCGGGACGAATTCCGAATGATTCGACCACAGACCGAACATCCAGGTGGCAACCGAGACAATCCGGTAGAGAGAGTGAGTGGCTATTTAGGAAATATGAACTAAGTGGATAGATTGACCTACGACCTATTTGTAGAGATTTTGAGTGGAATGATGCTGGCAATGTTAACTTGACCAAATCTTCACAAACCTCTATGATCCCCTCTTAATAGTGTGAGATCTCTATAACTCAAGAATTAACCAGAAAAACTACCCTTGGTATCTTGTTTTCACCATGCTTAAGACATCCGGACGCATCTGCAGACACTGACCGGTCATGCCTCAAATAATGCAATCTATATCCGGATACCTTAAATTAGAAACCTCAAATCCATATTATTACATGCAACATAGCGGTATTTAAGCGGAGCTCGTCTGGTCGCCGTGGCCATGTCCGGCGGCCGGCTGTGCCCCCAGAGTGTTGGTCTGTCGCCGGCAAGGTAGAGTAGGGCATGGGACACGAGCCGGCTCACGGACTCAAGGCGTTGCTGTCTCCCATGCCCTACTCTTCCTTGTCCGAGCCCGGAACCCGTTGGGTGCCGGTGGACGTCAGATCAATGATGGATCCGTCCTAGGATGAGCCGGCAACATCCACCACGATGCGATTGCGGCGCCTAGACTGGTGCACCACACGGGGTGCCAGAGAATGGGACTCCACCTCACCAACGTCCACCGCCGCGAGCGCTGCCGCCGCCTCCCACGCCCGCTGCTGCGCACGGCGGGCATGCCGCGCCGTGTTTGTGTCGGCGACGCTCACGGTGTGTCCATGGCCTCGGCGCGCCAACATAGGGGTTGTGCGTCCGCCACCGCGTTCGGACGCCGGACGGGCCGCACCACCTCCGGTAAGGCAGCGACGACTGCCCTAGCGCCGGATCTATGCACCATTTGGGCGGACGCAATGGATTTCCGACGGAAGGAGTCCAAGCGCTGCCGTGCACGGGCCTCCTCCCGAGAGCGGTGGAGTGCAAGCCGACAGCCATCTCCTATTTGTAGCCGCGTGAGATGAGTTGGGGTCGACGAATCTGGAGGTGAAGGACTCGGATCCGCTGCCCGCCATGCCAGAGACGGTCAGACGATACCGGGGACGAGCTTGGTTGGTGGAGGGGAATGAAAGGGAGTGGAGTGAAGTGGCTAGGTTTGGTCCGGCGAGCGGATAGGGAGGAATATATGTGGTGTCGGGTGGGCCAATATGGGTCGGGTCCGATGTGACGGGTGGCCGGGCGCGCCTGGGTATCCCATATCTGCGGAATCGGGGCTCCGCAGACCCAAAACAAGGTTGGAACTCTGGGGCGTGCGTGAAGGACTCCGCTAGGTTGTGGCTTGCTGCTCACCGCTCCACGGCCTTGCTCCGCCATGCTTGAGCAAGCAGAAGAAGAAAAGGACACGAGATTTACCTAGGTTCGGGCCACCTTGCGGTGTAAGACCCTACTCCTGCTTTGTGGTGGATTGCCTCGCAAAGAGGATGAGTATGGACTAGTACAAGGGATGAACTGCCTCCGGAGGGCTCAAGTGTCTCTCCCTTCTCTATGGTGGCATCTATACTAGCCCCGGTCCTCTTCCCCCAAAGCTCTAAACGGGAAGGGATACCAGAACGGCCAATTTGAAGGAGGACAGTAGTACACCCTATCCTGACTAAAGATGGTCTTCGTCTGCAAAGCATCTGGTCATGACGCGCAGGTGAGCTCGGTGATGACCTCCGTCCTGCCGAGCCCGTGGTCTTGGTCTTCTTGCACCGAAGGGGAAAGCTTTGGGGCTGCCTTGGGAACCCGCGTGTTGGCCTTGTCCCTTTAGCACCAAAGAGGAAGCTATCCTGGACTATGCCCGCTGGCGCCCTTCTCGCTCCATTCGTCATGGCTCATGTCACACGCGCCTCGTGAGGTTGGGTGGCGAGCCTAGATGTATCCGCCCCTCGGGAGGGCTAGCGATGTAACCTCGGGAGACCGCCCTGCGAGAGACCTTGTGAGGCCTTGATGTAGTCCGCCTCGCGAGGCCGAGGGGCTCTCGCGAGGGTCTTGCTTGTGGAGTCTTAGTGTTGGTGTTATAGCACCTTCCCTTCATGGGGAGATGTTTATATACCATCTAAGTTGATTCATTCATTCATTACTTACTAGCTCTTCTTTCCCAGTGGGAAAACGTAGCATGCAATTTCAAAAAATTCCTACGCTCACACAAGATCTATCTAGGAGATGCATAGCAACGAGAGGGGGAGAGTGTGTCCACGTACCCTCGTAGACCAAAAGCGGAAGCGTTTGCTTAACGCGGTTGATGTAGTCAAACGTCTTCTCGTTCCGACCGATCGAGTACTGAACGTACGACACCTCCGAGTTCTGCACATGTTTAGCGCGATGACGTTCCTTGAGCTCTTGATCCATCAGAGGGTCAAAGGAGTAGATGAGTTCTGTCAGCACGATGGCGTGGTGACGATGATGGTGATGTGATCCGCGCAGGGCTTCGCCTAAGCACGGCGAGAATATGACCGGAGGCGTAAACTGTGGAGGTGGGCGCCGCACACGGCTTAGAGCAATTGGTGTGTCTCATAGGTCCCCCCGTATATAAAGGAGGGAGGGAGAGGAGGCTGGCCTAGGCGAGACCCAAGTGGGGGGAGTCCTACTAGGACTCCCACTAGGATTCGGCCCCGCTTCCTTTTTCCGGAGGGGGAAAGGGGAAAGGAGAGGGAGTAGGAGAAGGAAAGGGCGGGCGCCGCCCCCACCCCTTGTCCAATTCGGTTTCCCCCTGGTGGGGGGCGCGCCAGCCCCTTGTGGGCTGGTGTGACTCCCTCCTATGGCCCATATGGCCCATATCTTCCATCGGAGGGTTCCGGTAATCCCTTCGGTACTCCGGTTTGTACCCGATACACTCCGGAACCCTTCCGGTGTCTGAATACTACCTTACAATATATCAATCTTTACCTCTCGACCATTTCAAGGCTCCTCGTCATGTCCATGTTCTCATCCGAGACTTCGAACAACCTTCGGTCACCAAAACACATAACTCATATAATACATATCGTCATCGAACATTAAGCGTGCGGACCCTACGGGTTCGAGAACTATGTAGACATGACCGAGACACCTCTCCGGTCAATAACCAATAGCGGAACCTGGATGCTCATATTGGATCCCATATATTCTATGAAGATCTTCATTGGTCGAACCGCAATGTCAACATACGTTATTCCCTTTGTCATCGGTATGTTACTTGCCCGAGATTCGATCATCGGTATCTTCATACCTAGTTCAATCTCATTACCAGCAAGTCTCTTTACTCGTTACGTAATGCATCATCCCGCAACTAACTCATTAGTCACATTGCTTGCAAGGCTTCATATGATGTGCATTACCGAGAGGGCCCAGAGATACCTCTCCGATACTCGGAGTGACAAATCCTAATCTCGATCTATGCCAACCCAACAAACACCTTTGAAGATACCTGTAGAGCATCTTTATAATCACCCAGTTACATTGCGACGTTTGATAGCACACAAGGTATTCCTCTGATGTCTGGGAGTTGCATAATCTCATAGTCTGAGGAATATGTATTTGACATGAAGAAAGCAGCAGCAATAAAACTGAACAATCATTATGCTAAGATAACGGATGGGTCTTGTACATCACATCATTCCACTAATGATGTGATCCCGTTCATAAAATGACAACTCATGTCCATGGCTAGGAAACTTAACCATCTTTGATCAACGAGCTAGTCTAGTAGTGGCATACTAGGGACACGGTGTTTTGTCTATGTATTCACACATGTATCAAGTTTCCGGTTAATACAATTCTAGCATGAATAATAAACATTTATCATGATATAAGGAAATATAAAATAACAACTTTATTATTGCCTCTAGGGCATATTTCCTTCAGTCTCCCACTTGCACTAGAGTCAGTAATCTAGATTACATTGTAATGAATCTAACACCCATGGAGTTTTGGTGCTGATCGTGTTTTGTTCGTGGAAGAGGCTTAGCCAATGGGTCTGCCACATTCAGATTCGTATGTATTTTGCAAATCTCTGTGTCTCCCTCCTTGACCAAACCTCGGATGGAGTCGAAGCGTCTCTTGATGTGCTTGGTCTTTTTGTGAAATCTGGATTCCTTCGCCAAGGCAATTGCTCCAGTATTGTCACAAAAGATTTTCATTGGACCCGATGCACTAGGTATTACACCTAGATCAGATATGAACTCCTTCATCCAGACTCCTTCATTTGCTACTTCCGAAGTAGCTATGTACTCCACTTCACACGTAGATCCCGCCACGACGCTCTTCTTGGAACTGCACCAACTGACAGCTCTACCATTCAATAAAAATACGTATCCGGGTTGTGACTTAGAATCATCCAGACCAGTGTCAAAGCTAGCATCAACGTAACCACTTATGACAAGCTCTTTGTCACCTCCATAAACAAGAAACATATCCCTAGTCCTTTTCAGGTACTTCAGGATGTTCTTGACCGCTGTCAAGTGATCCACTCCTGGATTACTTTGGTACCTCCCTGCTAAACTTATAGCAAGGCATAAATCAGGTCTGGTACAAAGCATAGCATACATGATACTCCCTCCGTCCGAAAATACTTGTCATCAAAATGGATAAAAAGGGATGTATCTAGAACTAAAATACATCTAGATACATCCTCTTTTATTCATTTTGATGACAAGTATTTCCGGACAGGGGGAGTAGAACCTATGGCTGAGGCATAGGGAATGACTTTCATTTTCTCTCTATCTTTTGCAGTGGTCGGGCATTGAGTCTGACTCAATTTCACACCTTGTAATACAGGAAAGAACCCTTTCTTTGACTGATCCATTTTGAACTTCTTCGAAACTTTATCAAGGTATGTGCTTTGTGAAAGTCCTATCAAGCGTCTTGATCTATCAAGATCTTGATGCCCAATATATAAGAAGCTTCACCGAGGTCTTTCATTGAAAAACTCTTATTCAAGTATCCTTTTATGCTATCCAGAAATTCTACATCATTTCCAATCAATAATATGTCATCCACATATAATATTAGAAATGCTATAGAGCTCCCACTCACTTTCTTGTAAATACAGGCATCTCCAAAAGTCTGTATAAAACCATATGTTTTGATCACCTCATCAAAGCGTATATTCCAACTCCGAGATGCTTGCACCAGTCCATATATGGATCGTTGGAGCTTGCACCCTTTGTTAGCACCTTTAGGATCGACAAAACCTTCTGGTCGCATGATATACAACTCTTCTTTAAGAAATCCATTAAGGAATGCAGTTTTGACATCCATTTGCCTGATATCATAATCATAAAATGCGGCAATTGCTAACATGATTCAGACAAACTTAAGCATCGCAACGGGTGATAAAGTCTCATCGTAGTCAACTCCTTGAACTTGTCGAAAACTTTTTGCAACAAGTCGAGCTTTATAGACAGCAACATTACCATCAGCGTCAATCTTCTTCTTGAAGATCCATTTATTCTCTATGGGTCGTCGATCATTGGGAAAATCCAGCAAAGTCCACACTTTGTTCTCATACATGGATCATATCTCATATTTCATGGCCTCAAGCCATTTGTCGGAATCTGGGCTCATCGTAGCTTCTTCTTAGTTTGTAGGTTCGTCATGGTCAAGTGACATGACTTCTAGAACATGATTATCATACCACTCTGGTGCGGATCGTGCTCTGGTTGACCTACGAGGTTCTGTAGCAACTTGATCTTAAGTTTCATGATCTTTATCATTAGCTTCCTCTCCAGTTGGTGTAGGCATCATGAGAATGGATTTCTTGGATGAGCTACTTTCCAAATTGAGAGAAGGTACAATTACCTCATCAAGTTCTACTTTCCTCCCACTCACTTCTTTCGAGAGAAACTCCTTCTCTAGAAAGGTTCCGTTCTTGGCAACAAAGATCTTGCCTTCGGATCTGTGGTAGAAGGTGTACCTAATTGTTTCCTTAGGGTATCCTATGAAGACGCACCTCTCCGATTTGGGTTCGAGATTATCAGGCTGAAGCCTTTTGACATAAGCATCGCATCCCAAACTTTAAGAAATGACAACTTAGGTTTGTTGCCAAACCACAGTTCATACGGTGTCGTCTGAATGGATTTTGACGGTGCGCTATTTAATGTGAATGCAGCTGTCTCTAGTGCATAACCCCAAATGATAGTGGTAAATAAGTAAGAGACATCATAGATCACACCATATCTAATAAAGTGCGGTTACGATGTTCGAACACACCATTACGCTGTGGTGTTCCAGGTGGCGTCAGCTGTGAAACTATTCCACATTGTTTTAAATGAAGGCCAAACTCGTAACTCAAATATTCACCTCCACGATCAGATCTTCGAAACTTTATTTTCTTGTTATGATGATTCTCTACTTCACTCTGAATTTTTTTTGAACTTTTCAAATGTTTCAGACTTGTGTTTCATTAAGTAGATATACCCATATCTGCTCAAATCATCTGTGAAGGTCAGAAAATAACGATAGCCTCCACGAGCTTCAACACTCATCAGACCGCATACATCGGTATGTATTATTTCCAATAAGTCATTAGCTCGTTCCATTGTTACGGAGAACGGAGCTTTAGTCATCTTTCCCATAAGGCACGGTTCGCAAGTATCAAATGATTCATAATCAAGTGATTCCAAAAGCCTATCAGTATGGAGTTTCTTCATGCGCTTTACACCAATATGACCCAAACGATAGTGCCACAAATAAGTTGCACTATCATTATCAACTTTGCATATTTTGGCATCAATATTATGAATATGTGTATCACCACGATCAAGTCATCAGAAATAGACCACTCTTCAAGGGTGCATGACCATAACGGATATTACTCATATAAATGGAACAACCATTATTCTTTGATTTAAACGAATAACCGTCTCGCACTAAACAAGATCCAGATATAATGTTCATGCTCAACCCTGGCACCAAATAACAATTATTCAAGTATAAAACTAATCCCGAAGGTAGATGTAGAGGTAGCGTGCCGACGGTGATCACATCGACCTTGGAACCATTCCCGACGCGCATCGTCACCTCGTCCTTAGCCAATCTTCGTTTGATCTATAGTCCCTGTTTCGAGTTACAAATATGAGCAACCGAACCGGTATCAAATACCCAGGCACTACTACGAGAACTAGTAATGTACACATCAATAACATGTATATCAAATATACCTCTGTTCACTTTGCCATCCTTCTTATCTGTCAAATACTTGGGGCAGTTCCGCTTCTAGTGACCAATCCCTTTGCAGTAGAAGCACTCAGTTTCAAGCTTGGTTCCAGCTTTGGGTTTCTTTCCGGGAGTGACAACTTGCTTGTCATTCTTCTTGAAGTTCCCCTTCTTACCCTTGCCTTTCTTATTGAAACTAGTGGTCTTGTTAACCATCAACACTTGATGCTCCTTCTTGATTTCTACCACTACAGCCTTTAGCATTGCGATGAGCTCGGGAATAGTCCTTTCCATCCCTTGCATATTGTAGTTCATCATGAAGCCTTTGTAGCTCGGTGGCAGTGATTGAATAACTCTGTCAATGACACAATCATCTAGAAGATTAACTCCCAGCTGAGACAAGTGATTATGGTACCCAGACATTCTGAGTATGTGCTCACTAATAGAACTGTTATCCTCCATCTTGCAGCTAAAGAACTTTTGGGGACTTCATATCTCTCAACTCGTGCATTTGCTTGAAATATTAAGTTTGACTCCTGGAACATCTCATATGGTCCATGACGTTCAAAACGTCTTTGAAGTCCCGATTCTAAGCCGTAAAGCATGGCACACTGAATTAACGAGTAGTCATCAGATCGAGCTTGCTAGACGTTCACAACATCATCTTCTGCTCCTGCAGCAGGCCTTTCACCTGGCGGTGCATCAAGGACATAATTCTTTTGTGCAGCAATGAGGATAATCCTCAAGTTACGGACCCAGTCTGTGTAGTTTCTACCATCATCTTTCAACTTAGCTTTCTCTAGGAATGCATTAAAATTCAAGGGAATGATAGCACGGGCCATTGATCTACAACATAGATTATGCAAAAACTATCAGGATTAAGTTCATGATAAACTAAGTTCAATTAATCATATTACTTAAGAACTCCCACTTAGATAGACATCCCTCAAGTCATCTAAATGATACGTGATCCAAATCAACTAAACCATGTCTGATCATCACGTGAGATGGAGTAGTCATCAATGGCGAACATCTCTATGTTGATCATATCCACTATATGATTCACGTTTGACCTTTCGGTCTCCAGTGTTCCGAGGCCATGTCTGTACATGCTAGGCTCGTCAAGTTTAACCCGAGTATTCTGCATGTGCAAAACTGGCTTGCACCAGTTGTATTTGAATGTAGACCTTATCACACTCGATCATCACATGGTGTCTCAGCATGAAGAACTTTCGCAACGGTGCATACTCGGGGAGAACACTTATACCTTGAAATTTTAGTAAGGGATCATCTTATAATGCTACTGCCGTACTAAGCAAAATAGAAGCATAAAGATAAACATCACATGCAATCAAAATATGTGACATGATATGGCCATCATCATCTTGTGCTTTTGATCTCCATCACCAAAGCAACGTCATGATCTCCATAATCATTGGCTTAACACCTTGATCTCCATCATAGCGTCGTGGTCATCTCGCCAACTATTGCTTCTATGACTATCGTTACCGCTTAGTGATAAAGTAAAGCAATTACATGGCCTTTGTATTTCATACAATAAAGCGACAACCATAAGGCTCCTACTAGTTGCCGATAACTTTTACAGAACATGATCATCTCATACAACAACTTATATCACATCATGTCTTGACCATATCACATCAAAACATGCCC
This sequence comes from Triticum timopheevii, assembly GCA_963921465.1. NCBI lineage: Eukaryota > Viridiplantae > Streptophyta > Magnoliopsida > Poales > Poaceae > Triticum > Triticum timopheevii. The sequence continues at coordinate 358,217,926 of OY997264.1, forward strand.
TGCAAAAACAAGTTAGACGTCCTCTACTTTGTTGTTGCAAGTTTTACGTGGCTGCTACGGGCTTCTAGCAAGAATCGTACTTACCTACGGCACAAAAACCACAATGGTGATTTATCAAGTTCATTGTTTTAACCTTCACAAGGACCGGCCGCAATCAAATTCGATTCAACTAAAGTTGGAGAAACAGACACCCGCCAGCCACCTTTATGCAAAACTAGTTGCATGTGTGTTGGTGGAACCGGTCTCATGAACGTGGTCATGTAAGGTTGGTCTGGGCTGCTTCATCCAACAATACTGCCGAATCAAAATAAGACATTGGTGGTAAGCAGTATGACGATAACTGCCCACAACTCTTTGTGTTCTACTCGTGCATATCATCTACGCATAGACCTGGCTCGGATGCCACTATTGGGAAACATAGCATGCAATTTCAAAAAAAAAAATCCTACATTCATGCAAGATCTATCTAGGAGATGCATAGCAACGAGAGGGCGAGAGTGTGTCCACGTACCCTTGTAGACCAAAAGCGGAAGCATTTGCTTAACGCGGTTGATGTAGTCGAACGTCTTCTCATTCCGACCAATCGAGTAACGAACGTACGCCACCTCCAAGTCCTGCACACGTTCAGCGCGATGATGTCCCTCGAGCTCTTGATCCGGCAGAGGTTCAAAGGAGTAGATGAGTTCTGTTGGCACGACGGCGTGGTGACGGTGATGGTGATGTGATCCATGCAGGGCTTCGCCTAAGCACCGCGAGAATATGACCGGAGGCGTAAACTGTGGAGGGGGCGCCGCACACGGCTTAGAGCAATTGGTGTGTCTCATAGGTGCGCCCTCCCCAGTATATAAAGGAGGGAGGGAGAGGAGGCCGGCCTAAGCGTGCCCCAAGTGGGGGGAGTCCTACTAGGACTCCTACTAGGATCCTCCCCCCCCCCCATCCTTTTTCCGGAGGGGGAAAGGGGGAAGGAGAGGGAGTAGGAGAAGGACAGGGGGCGCCCCCATCCCTTGTCCAATTCGGTTTCCCCTGGTGGGGGGCACACCAGTACCTTGTGGGCTAGCGTGCCTCCCTCCTATGGCCCATATGGCCCATATCTTCCACCGGGGGGTTCCGGTAACCCCTCCGGTACCCCGGTTTGTACCCGATACACTCCGAAACCCTTTCGGTGTTTGAATACCACTTTCCAATATATCAATCTTTAAGTCTCAACCATTTAGAGACTCCTCGTCATGTCTGTGATCTCATCCGGGACTCCGAACAACCTTCGGTCACCAAAACACATAACCCATATAATACATATCGTCATCGAACGTTAAGCGTGCGGACCCTACGGGTTCGAGAACTATGCAGACATGACCGAGACACCTCTCCGGTCAATAACCAATAGCGGAACCTGGATGCTCATATTGGTTCCCACATATTCTGCGAAGATCTTTATCGGTCGAACCGCAATGTCAACATACGTTATTCCCTTTATCTTCGGTATGTTACTTGCCCGAGATTCGATCGTCGGTATCTTCATACCTAGTTCAATCTCGTTACCGGCAAGTCTCTTTACTCGTTCCGTAATGCATCATCCCACAACTAACTCATTAGTCACATTGCTTGCAAGGCTTCATATGATGTGCATTACCGAGAGGGCCCAGAGATACCTCTCCTATACTCGGAGTGACAAATCCTAGTCTCGATTTATGCCAACCCAACAAACACCTTCAGAGATACCTGTAGAGCATCTTTATAATCACCCAGTTACGTTGTGACATTTGATAGCACACAAGGTATTCCTACGGTGTCCGGGAGTTGCACAATCTCATAGTCTGAGGAATATGTATTTGACATGAAGAAAGCAGTAGCAATAAAACTGAACGATCATTATGCTAAGCTAACGGATGGGTCTTGTCCATCACATAATTCCACTAATGATGTGATCCCGTTCATCAAATGACAATTCATGTCCATGGATAGGAAACTTAACCATCTTTGATCAACGAGCTAGTCTAGTACATGCATACTAGGGACACAGTGTTTTGTCTATGTATTCACACATGTATAAAGTTTCCGGTTAATACAGTTCTAGCATGAATAAAAAACATTTATCATGATATAAGGAAATATAAAATAACAACCTTATTATTGCCGCTAGGGCATATTTCCTTCAGCTGGGTCGTACTGGGCATTTGATGATGCCACGCGATGAGCCAAAGGTAGACGGGCCTGGGTACCCCCGGTCCCAAAGCCCTGACGGTATCCCCCGGGCCCGCCGCGCCCGACCTTGCTTGGAGGCAGAGTCGAAGAGGAGGGGCGAAGCGGCATGGGCCCCAACCGCCTGCAGGCCAGGTTCAACGTGTGGTGCACGATGGGGTGTGGGACGCCCCCACTTCTCCACGACTCCTGGGCAACTGCCTGGGCTGACAAAAAGCCTGGCGCATGCCGCAGGGCCATCATTGCTCGAAGGCAAAGGGGATTGAACCGTCCTTCTTCGACTGATATAAAGGGGGGCGAGGGGTCAGACCCCACGGCCCATCTCCGTCTTCTCGACTCATCGTCTTTAACCTTCGCCGTTGTAGCCATGGCGCCCCTGAGAAGGTTTTCTGCTGCGGAGAAAGGTAAGGCAACGCTGGAAGGATCGGAGCTGCCGCAGCCTACGAGGAAGCGGGTCCGCCCTCTAAAAGGATCGATATGGCAGACTAGAGGGGGGTGATAGGCAACTACCAATTTTTAGATTTTCTTCACAAATTAGGTTTAGCAACAAATAAGTTGTCTAGATGTGCAAGTAGGTGAACAACCTATATGATGCAAACAACCATAACAACAAGTGCAAGCAAATGATACAACACAATATAAACTTGCACAAAGTAAAGGGAAGAGATAACCACATGTGGAGCCAGTGGAGAAGAGGATGTGTTATCAAAGTTCCTTCCCTTCTGGGGAAGTATGTCTCTGTTGGAGCGGTGTGGAGGCACAATACTCCCAAAGAAGCCACCAGGGCCACCATATTCTCACGCCCTCACACAATGCGAGATGTCGTGATTCCACTAGTGGTGCCCTTGAAGGGGCCTTCCGAACCTTTACAAACAAGGTTGGGGCAATCTCCACGACTTGATTGGAGGCTCCCAACGATATCATGGAGCTTCACCACAATGGAATGTGGCTCCGAGGTGACCTCAACCGTCTAGGGTGCTCAAACACCCAAGAGTAACAAGATCAGCAAGGGATTAGTGAGGGGAATCAAATTTCTCTTAGTGGAAGTGTAGATCCGGGCCTTCTCAACCAATCCCTAGAAAATCAACAAGTTTGATTGGCTAGGGAGAGAGACCAGGTGAAAAGAAGCTTTGGAGAAACAATGGAGCTTGGGGGAAAAGAGGTTAGTCAACTTGGAGAAGAAGACCTCCTTTTATAGTGGGGGAACCAATCCAACCGTTACCCCCTCTTCAGCCCGCACAGAGCGGTACTACTGCTCAGTGGAGCGATACTACTGGTGGTAGCAGTGGTACTACCACGACTACCAGCGGTACTACCGTGGAGATTGAGAGCAGAGGCATAAGAGGGAGAACGGGAAAGAGAAGGAGGGTTTGGGCGGCACTAGTAGCGGTGGTAGCCGATGTACTACCGTTCACTGGCGGTACTACCGCTGCTACTGCCGCTACTATTGCCGCACAACCCGACACGATAAGAGACATCCTCGAATCGAGGCGGTAGCGGTGCCGAACCAGGATGGTACTGCCGCCGATGCACCCAAGCGGTACTACCACTGCAGGACAGCGGTACTGCCGCTTGAGGACCATGGGCGGTACTACCGTGCTGGCGGTGGTACTACCGCTATCTCTTCACAATCTCCACTTCCATTGAAACGACAAACTCCAAGGAGAGGAAATGAGCTGGGGGGTGCAAAAAGGAAGTGTATGTGTTGATTCCACCCTAGCCTTTCCATTGCGGACCCCCTCTTCATAGTACGGTGTCTCCTATGACTCAAGTCCACCAAAACTGAAATGAAAGGGACTACACCGTCTTCACTTAAAGCTCCGAGGGGAAAGAATCCTCTTGTGCCAATGAATGAATCTCTGAAAAACTCAACGCACATGATTAGTCCGCAAAAGCATTGCATCAATCACCAAAACTACTTAGAGAGAGACATGCCCTAACACCCTCGCAAGACCGCCACCACGCCCACGGTGCCTCCACGGGGGTGCGGGCGCCCCCCATTGGCGGTGTGTATAGGCTCTGGCAGCCGTGGGGTGAACCCCACTCGGGGGCTGATACGTCTCCGTCATATCTATATTTTTTTATTGTTCCATGCCAATGTTCTACAACTTTTACATACTTTTGGCAACTTTTTATACTATTTTTGGGACTAACATATTGATACAGTGCCCAATGCCAGTTCCTGTTTGTTGCATGTTTTTTGCTTCACAGAAACCCCATATCAAACAGAGTCCAAATGGGATAAAAACGGACGGAGCATATTTTTGGAATATTTATGATTTTGGGGAAGAAAAATCAACGCGAGACGGTGCTCTAGGGGGCCACGAGGCAGGGGGAGCGCCCCTGACCCTCGTGGGCACCCTGTAATGTGGTTACTACTCTTCTTTGGCCGCAAGAAAGCTAATTTTTGGAGAAAAATCTTGGCAAAGGTTTCAATCCAATTGGAGTTACGGATCTCCGGATATATAAGAAACAGTGAAAGGGCAGAATTGGGCAACGCAGAAATAGAGAGAGACAAAGAGACAGATCCAATCTCGGAGGGGCTCTCGCCCCTCCCACGCCATGGGAGCCAAGGACCAGAGGGTAAACCCTTCTCCCATATAGTGAGAAGGTCAAGGAAGAAGAAGAAGAAGGGGGGCTCTCTCCCCCTTGCTTTCGGTGGCGCCGGAACGCCGCCGGGGGCCATCATCATCATCGCGATCTACACCAACACCTCCATCATCTTCACCAACATCTCCATCACCTTCCTCCCATCTATACTCAGCGGTCCACTCTCCCGCAACCCGCTGTACCCTCTACTTGAACATGGTGCTTTATGCTTCATATTATTATCCAATGATGTGTTGCCATCCTATGATGTCTGGGTAGATTTTCATTGTCCTACCAGTGATTGATGAATTGCTATGATTGGTTTAATTTGCGTGTGGTTATGTTGCTGTCCTATGGTGCTCTCCGTGTCGCGCAAGCGTGAGGGATTCCCGCTGTAGGGTGTTGCAATACGTTCATGATTTGCTTATAGTGGGTTGCTTGAGTGACAGAAGCATAAACCCAAGTAATTAAGGGGGTTATGGCATATGGGATAAAGGGGACTTGATACTTTAATGCTATGGTTGGGTTTTACCTTAGTGATCTTTATTAGTTGCGGATGCTTGCTAGAGTTCCAATCATAAGTGCAGATCCAAGAAGAGAAAGTATGTTAGCTTATACCTCTCCCACATAAAACTTGCTATCGGTCTAGTAAAGTAGTCAATTGCTTAGGGACAATCCACAACTCCTACCACCACTTTTCCACACTCTCTATATTTACTTTATTGCTTCTTTATCTAAACAGCCCCTAGTTTATATTTAGGTGCTCTTTATTATCTTGCAAACCTATCCAACAACACCTACATAGTCCTTTTAGTTTCATACTTGTTCTAGGTAAAGCGAATGTCAAGCGTGCGTAGAGTTGTATCGGTGGTCGATAGAACTTGAGGGAATATTTGTTCTACCTTTAGCTCCTCGTTGGGTTCGACACTCGTACTTATCGAAAGAGGCTACAATTGATCCCCTATACTTGTGGGTTATCAAGACCTTTTTCTGGCGCCGTTTGCCGGGGAGTCATAGCGTGGGTTGAATATTCTCGTGTGTGCTTGTTTGATTTATCACTAAGTAATTTTTATTTGCTGTTCTAAGTTGTTCTCTATCTTTAGTTATGGATATGGAACACGAAATACCAAAAAAATTAGGTTTACTTTCTACTCATGGAGATAGGGAACCTCCTAAAACCCTTGATGCTCATTATGTGAAAGATATTATGTACTACTTTGATAATCCTGAGAAAACCCCATTCAATTATGTTATGGGAGACACGTTGGATCAACGTGAATACTTTAGGGATTACCACTTGACACAAAAAGGGAAACTATTATGGGATCAAATTTATACGTTGTATTGGTATGCTAGGCAACTATGCTTGAGATATGATTATACTTGTTGCTCTAGGATGAAGGATCCACACCTTCCCTTTTCATGCAAATTTAATGATAATGAAACCTTAGCTTCTTATGCTAATGGTATATATGATTACTATGATGTGGAACAAATAGAAGAATTTGTTGCTTTTATGGGTGCTTATGAGATTGAATCTTTATTTAAAGAGTGTGCAAATCTTGATGATGCTGTTTACAGACCTGAAAATTTTGCTATACTTAAATATTGCTATGAGAATTATGAATACAATGCCGATATTGATGCGTTTATTGAGAAAGTCTCCGCTGTCCAAGAAGAGACTAATATTTTGCAGGAGTATATGGAAGAAGAAATTGATGAAACTGTGAGCTCATTGGATGAAAAAGATGATGAGGAGAGCGAAGAACAAAAGGAGGAAGAGCAGATTAGCTACCCGTGCCCACCTTCTAATGAGAGTAACTCTTCAACTCATACATTGTTTAATTTCCCTTCGTGCTTACCGAAGGATGATTGCCATGATAATTGTCATGATCCCGTTGATTCTTTTGAAATATCCCTTTTTGATAATGCTTGCTATGCTTGTGGCCAAGATGCCAATATGAATTATGCTTATGGAGATGAACTTGCTATAGGTCCTTATGTTAAACATGAAATTGTTGCTATTGCACCCACGCATGATAGTCCCATTATCTTTTTGAATTCTCCCGACTACACTATATCGGAGAAGTTTGCCCTTATTAAGGATTATATTGATGGGTTGCGTTTTACTACTACACATGATGATTTTGATAGATACAATATGCATGTGCTTGCTGCTCCTACTTGCAATTATTATGAGAGAGGAACTATATTTCCACCTCTCTATGTTTCCAATATGATACAATTGCAAGAAACTGCTTATACTATGCACTGGCCTTTACTTGGTGTGCATGAATTGTTCTTTTATGACACGCCGATGCATAGGAAGAGAGTTAGACTTCGTTGTTGCATGATATATGTTACTTTGTGCTCACTACTAAATCACAAATCATTGTTAATTAAAATTGGCTTTGATATACCTTGGGATCCGGGTGGGTCCATTACTTGAGCACCATATGCCTAGCTTAATGGCTTTAAAGAAAGCGCTGCCAGGGAGACAACCCGGAAATTTTAGAGAGTCATTTATTTCTGTTGTGTGCTTTTATAAAGTTTAAAAACAAAAAAATAAAGAGGGGGACCGAAAACTTTTCAAAAAGGAAAGTGAAAGTGAGAGAGACAAGCATTGTTGAAGTGGGGGAGCTCCTTGAACTTTGTTCATGCTCATGGAAACTTTGTGAATCTTGATTATAGAAACTTTTCAACAAAAATAATTATCCCCTTGTACAATTCCATTGCATTATAAAAATAATGTGCCAAGGGTTGCCTTCAGGATGTTTACAATGCTTGTTGGTTTGTACGGTGCAGGACAGAAACTTTGGCTGTAGAGCGCGGTTTTACATTTTTTACTGGAACGTCAAACGGTTCTAAAATTTTTTGCAATGTCTTTCTGTACAAATTTTTTATTTTACCTAATTTTGGTTGAATTTTTGGGGTACCAGAAGTATGTTGAATGTTCAGATTGCTACAGACTGTTCTGTTTTTGACAGATTCTGTTTTTGATGCATAGTTTACTTGTTTTGATGAAACTATCAATTTCTATCCGTGGATTAAGCCATGGAAAAGCTATATTACAGTAGCTATAATGCAAAAACAAAATGTGAATTGGTTTGCAACAGTACCTAGAGTAGTGATTTGCTTTATTATACTAACGGATCTTACCGAGTTTTCTGTTGAAGTTTTGTGTGGATGAAGTGTTTGATCGAGGAGGTCTCGATATGAGGAAAAGGAGGAGAGGCAAGAGCTCAAGCTTGGGGATTCCCAAGGCACCCCAAATAAATATTCAAGGAGACTCAAGCGTCTAAGCTTGGGGATGCCCCAGAAGGCATCCCCTCATTCTTCAACAAGTATCGGTATGTTTTCGGATTCGTTTCGTTCATGCGATATGTGCAAGTCTTGGAGCGTCTTTTGCATTTAGTTTTTACTTTTATTTTATGCACCATTCTGGTATAATATAGTCCTTGGTTGATTTATAGAATTCTCATTGCACTTCACTGAAATCTTTTGAGTATGGCTTTATAGAATGCTTCATGTACTTCACTTATATCATTTGAAGTTTGGATTGCCTGTTTCTCTTCACATAGAAAACCGCCATTTGTAGAATGCTCTTTTGCTTCACTTATATTTGTTAGAGCATGGGCATATCTTTTGTAGAAAGAATTAAACTCTCTTGATTCACTTATATCTATTTAGAGAGATGATAGGAATTGGTCATTCACATGGTTAGTCATAAAATCCTACATAAAACTTGTGGATCACTGAATATGATATGTTTGATTCCTTGCAATAGTTTTGCGATATAGAGATGATAATATGTGGGAGGTTCTAGTAGACGGTTGTGTCTAGTAAGGATATTGGTGTTAAGGTTTGCGATTGTTTATCTACACAAAGCATGCACGTATGGTGTACTAACTATGTAACCAAATTGGCGCGCATTGTATTTTGATTGTTTATCTTTGCGTGAAGGTCGGGGGCGCGCGATGGTTAACTCCTACCAACCTCCCCCCTAGGAGCATGCGTAGTAGTACTTTGCTTCAAGGGCTAATAAACTTTTGCAATAAGTATATGAGTTCTTTATGACTAATGTGAGTCCATGGATTATACGCACTCTCACCATTCCATCATTGCTAACCTCTTCGGTACCGTGCATTGCCCTTTCTCACCTCGAGAGTTGGTGCAAACTTCGCCGGTGCATTCCAACCCCGTGATACGATACGCTCTATCACACATAAGCCTCCTTATATCTTCCTCAAAACAGCCACCATACCTACCTATCATGGCATTTCCATAGCCATTCCGAGATATATTGCCATGCAACTTCCATCATCATCATATACACGACTTGAGCATTCATTGTCATATTGCTTTGCATGATCGTAAGATAGCTAGCATGATGTTTTCATGGCTTGTCCTTTTTTTATGTCATTGCTACGGTAGATCATTGCACATCCCGGTGCACCGCCGGAAGCATTCATATAGAGTCATATTTTTGTTCTAATATCGAGTTGTAAGTAAATAAAAGTGTGATGATCATCATTATTAGAGCATTGCCCCATGTGAAAAAAGAGAGGCCAAAGAAGCCTAAATAAAAAATGGGGGCAAAGAAGCCTGCCCAAAAAAAGGGGGCAATGTTACTATCCTTTTACCACACTTGTGCTTCAGAGTAGCACCATGTTCTTCATATAGAGAGTCTCCTATATTGTCACTTTCATATACTAGTGGGAATTTTCATTATAGAACTTGGCTTGTATATTCCGATGATGGGCTTCCTCAAATGCCCGAGGTCTTCATGAGCAAGCAAGTTGAATGCACACCCACTTAGTTTTAGTTTGAGCTTCCATATACTTATAGCTCTTAGGCAATCCCTATTCCTCGCATTGACATCAATTGATGGGCATATCCATAGCCCGTTGATTAGCCGCATCGATGTGAGACTTTCTCCTTTTTTCTCCACATAAACCTCCACCATCATATTCTATTCCGCCTATAGTGTTATATCCATGGCTTGCGCTCATGTATTGCGTGAGGACTGAAAAAGCTGAAGCGCGTTAAAAAGTATGAACCAATTGCTTGGCTGACACCGGGATAGGCATGAGGGGTACCTTGTGTTAAGAAAAGGGAGCATACAAGACTATATGATTTTGTAGGGATAACGTTCTGTAAGCATTGATATTTTGAAAGGCATGATTATTTGTTGGGATGCCTAACTATTATTATTTTTATGTCAAATGATAGACTATTGCTTTGAATCACTCGTGTCTTAATATTCATGCCATGTTTAGATTACATGATCAAGATTATGCTAGGTAGCATTCCACATCAAAAATTATCTTTTTATCATTTACCTACTCGAGGACGAGCAGGAATTAAGCTTGGGGATGCTAATATGTCTCCGTCGTATCTATAATTTTTGATTGTTCCATGCCAATGTTCTACAACTTTTATGTACTTTTGGCGACTTTTTATACTATTTTTGGGACTAACATATTGATCCAGTGCCCAGTGCCAGTTCCTGTTTGTTGCATGTTTTTTGTTTCGCAGAAACCTCATATCAAACGGAGTCCAAACGGGATAAAAATGGACGGAGAATATTTTTGGAATATTTATGATTTTTGGGAAGAAAAATCAACATGAGACGGTGCCCGAGGGGGCCATGAGGCAGGGGGCGCGCCCCTGACCCTTATGGGCACCCCGTAAGGCGGTTACTGCTCTTCTTTGGCCGCAAGAAAGCTAATTTTCAGAGAAAAATCTTGGCGAAGGTTTCAATCCAATCGGAGTTATGGATCTTCGGATATATAAGAAACGGTGAAAGAACATAATCGGGGAACGCAGAAATAGAGAGAGACAGAGAGACAGATCCAATCTCGGAGGGGCTCTCACCCCTCCCATGCCATGGGAGCCAAGGACCAGAGGGGAAACTATTCTCCCATCTAGGGAGAAGGTCAAGGAAGAAGAAGAAGAAGGGGGGCTCTCTCCCCTTGCTTCCGGTGGCGCCGGAACGCCGCTGGGGGCCATCATCATCACCGCGATCTACACCAACACCTCCATCATCTTCACCAACATCTCCATCACCTTCCCCCCATCTATATTCAGCGGTCCACTCTCCCACAATCCGCTGTACCCTCTACTTGAACATGGTGCTTTATGCTTCATATTATTATCCAATGACATGTTGCCATCCTATGATGTCTGAGTAGATTTTCGTTGTCCTACCGGTGATTGATGAATTGCTATGATTGGTTTAATTTGCTTGTGGTTATGTTGCTGCCCTATGGTGCTCTCCGTGTCGCGCAAGCATGAGGGATTCCCGCTGTAGGGTGTTGCAATACGTTCATGATTTGCTTATAGTGGGTTGCTTGAGTGACAGAAGCATAAACCCAAGTAATTAAGGGGGTTATGGCGTATGGGATAAAGGGGACTTGATACTTTAATGCTATGGTTGGGTTTTACTTTAATGATCTTTAGTTTGCGTATGCTTGCTAGAGTTCCAATCATAAGTGCATATGATCCAAGAAGAGAAAGTATGTTAGCTTATGCCTCTCCCACATAAAACTTGCTATCGGTCTAGTAAAGTAGTCAATTGCTTAGGGACAATTCCACAACTCCTACCACCACTTTTCCACACTCGTTATATTTACTTTATTGCTTCTTTATCTAAACAGCCCCTAGTTTATATTTACGTGCTCTTTATTATCTTGCAAACCTATCCAACAACACCTACAAAGTCCTTCTAGTTTCATACTTGTTCTAGGTAAAGCGAACGTCAAGCATGCGTAGAGTTGTATCGGTGGTCGATAGAACTTGAGGGAATATTTGTTCTACCTTTAGCTTCTCGTTTGGTTCGACACTCTTACTTATCTAAAGAGGCTACAATTGATCCCCTATACTTGTGGGTTATCAGGGGCGCACCCGCGGGGGTCGAGGCAGCCGCGACCGAGAAGGAGGAAGCGGTGCGGCCGCCCAGCTGCCCCGGGCATCGGCCCACTTCGCCGACTCGCCCCGCGAGTTCGTCGTCTAGATGCACACTCTGCCCCGCACCTGCCTCCAACTCCCAAACTTCTTCACGGAGGAGCTGGCGGCAGACGCGCCCCTCAGGCTATGGCTGCAGCCGGATGGCTGCTGTAACAAGTCCTCCTGGGTGGAAGCCGAGGTCACACCTGCCGGCTTTGTGTACGTGAACCGGGTGTGGAAGTTGTTCGCCCACGCCCGCGGCTTGAAGGAGGGGCACACCCTCCACTTCAAGTTCGACGGGGCCGCGACACTCTTCGTGAAGGTCTTCGGGGAGACTGGCGGTCGCCTGGGGTGCTGCATGGAGAGCGACAGCAGCGGCGGCGGCTTCTCCTCCGGTGATGACGGCAACGGCGGCGGGAGCGCCACCTCCGGGGGAAGCGGGAGCGACGACGACTCCGACGAGCCACCACACCACCGCGTCAAGGTGGAGGAGGACTCTGACTAAGCGTCGGCGATGCCGGAGTTGGACTCCAAGGAGCGGCAACCTCCGGGAGGAAGTTTCTTTTGTTTCCTTTATTTCCTGCATCCGAACATCAGGAGCCTCGTGGGGGCATGTAAGAACATGCGGCGCTTGCGCCTTTATTTTTAAGTTCCTAGTTCGTATTTAGATTATCGTGGCGCTCCTCGTTCAGGCTTATCCCCCTTTTCTCACGATCACTTAGTACTCTCCGTCTCCGGGACCCAGTCCCCAAGCAAGCCTCAACCGTCGCTGGTATGCCAGGTCGCGATGCCTAAGGCAAGGCCAGGAGGTGAGGGGCTCGAGGTCCGGTGAGAGATCCTGAGGTGCGATGCTCAAGAGGTCCCCCTTGACGCGCAAGCGGCTCACGATAAAAAAGGGTTCTCGCCCATACGAGATTGCGAAAAGAATGGCAAACATTATCAGTAAGACTCGCATAGGGCGCGAAGAGGATGACTTAGCTTAAGGTGCGGAGTTAGGCATCCGTGGCGGGATCCCTGCCTCACGAGGCGCACTTCCTTGGAGCCTGATTCCCTGTGCGCCTTTGCTCTGCGATGGGTCAATACAAGTCCCGCGAGGGGTGCCTGAAAAATCGGCGCTCTTTTACGTTTCAAGTGATGTCCTCACAGCTGGACCACGCTCCTCTTCTCATATTCTCTCGCAAGGTTTGCCTTTCTTTTCTTTGCTTGCCAAAGTGCTCTACGTCCTAAGGATCCGGCCTTCGAGTGATGCTCATCCGCCGCTAGTATGTCAGGTCACGATGCCTGGGACAAGGCTAGGGGGTGAGGGTCCGAGAGCCTGTAAGAGCTCCCGAGGCGCGATGCTCAAGACTCCCCATTTAACGTGCAAGTGACTCGCGTGGAAAAGAGGCGGCTCGCCTTACGAGGGTAACAAGGGAAGGGACTTTGAACGATAATATCGTAGTGTATGAGGTGATTGAACTTAGCCTTTTGTGGACCGGGTCGTCGCCTGATCAAGCCTGACCTTCCTGAAGCGACAAGGAGTTGCCTAGGCGCCATTCGGGTGCCTGTCTCTTGAAACTCCTACAAATTGATGGATCACGAGGTACAAATGGTGACGCACGCTTGCTGATCTCCTCATGATAATTTTGTGAGGAGACAGGGCACTAAGGACCTGACGAGGTGACGTGCACGGGGCCGGCCTGCGAGCCAGAGCTCGGTCACTTAGATTTTCAGCGCTGCAGACATCATGCCACCAGCCCCTGCTCATGGGACGTTCGGGAGGAGAGCAGCTGGCGCGCGAAGCCTCAAGGGGCGAGACCTTGGGACATAATATGGTGTCGGAACACAAGGTTAATGATCATAGCATCTCATGAAAGCATAGCTGGTTCTGATATATGAGCAAAACAATGCAGCTGCAGGGCGGGCCCTAACAGCCTGAGGGTAATGCAGCTCGTGGGTGCCGTCAATTGGATAAACCAAAAAGTCACCTAGCAATGTTGCTGGGGGAGTGTCGAGGGAGTCGGTGAAGCATGCCGCGGAAGCTCGCTCCTCATGAGCGGGACGGCTCCTGAGGCCCGGGGGGCTCGCGAGGGGTCAGAGCCTCATGAGACACCAGCGCGAGCTACGCAAACCGTTGGTACGTGGCACCCACGTTGAGCAGGCCGAAGGGCATGCGGATGTAGTTGCAGGGGAAGCCCCCGCTCCGGCCGACACGTGAGGGCCAGAAGAGGTCTTGAGAAGCGGCCCTATTGAGGCCCGGAATGTTGACGCAGACACACAGCTCAGCGCCCGCGGCGGGAGCGGCAGCCGAGTCGGTGGGGCACGCGGGGCGACACTCTTCGCACATGGCTCGCGCTTCCTGAAGCTCATCGACCGCCTTGGTGATGAATTCTTGTCCTCTTGGTGCCTCGCACCTCGTTCCTTGCTTATGGGGGCGCGTGTCAAGGCATGCCTACAAGTGGTACCCGAACACCTCCCTCGTTGCACTGGTCAGGTCAGACGCTCTCCAGGTGGAAGCCCCCAGGCCCGTCCCGAGGGAGGCGCCGCGCGCGCCATCCTATGCGGGAGGAAGGGGCGCCCCGGTAGCAGGTGAAACACCTGAGGCATCGTCGGCGGGTTTCTTGGCCTCAGGACGGCTCTTGGGGAGGAGCTGCTTCTTATTCGTGTGGTGGCCTCAGGAGGCGCGACGTCGCCTTCACCGTTAGAGTTCTCAGCCGCTGTAGCCCGGTAGGCGTGCTCGAGGGAGCACACCGCATCCTGCTCATCACAGGCGACAGTGATGACACCACTGCACCCCTACATCTTGAGGACGTTGTAGCCATGGTGGGCAGCCGCCATGAACTTGGTGAGGGGAGGGTACTGATGCGTCCATTTTTCATCATGCTTTTGTATCGATATTTATTGCATTATGGGCTGTTATTACACGTTATGTCACAATACTTATGCCTATTCTATCTTATTTTACAAGGTTTACATGAAGAGGGAGAATGCCGGCAGCTGGGATTCTGGGCTGGAAAAGGAGCAAATATTGGAGACCTATCCTGCACAGCTCCAAAAGTCCTAAAACTCCATGAAAGTCATTTTTGGAATTAATAATAAATATTGACCGGAAGAAGTACCAGAGGGGGCCCACACCCTGGCCACGAGGGTGGGGGCGCGCCCTACCCCCTGGGTGTGCCCCTGCCTCGTGGGCCCCCTGGCAGCCCTCCGGTGGCCATCTTCTGCTATATGAAGGCTTGTACCCTGGAAAAATCATAAGCAAGCTTACGGGACGAAACTCCGCCGCCACGAGGCGGAACCTTGGCGGAACCAATCTAGGGCTCCGGCGGTGTTGTTCTGCCGGGGAAACATCCCTCCGAGAGGGGGGAATCATCACCATCGTCATCACCAATGATCCTCTCATCGGGAGGGGGTCAATCTCCATCAACATATTCACCAGCACCATCTCGTCTCAAACCCTAGTTCATCTCTTGTATCCAATCTTTGTACCAAAACCTCAGATTGGTACCTGTGGGTTGCTAGTAGTGTTGAGTACTCCTTGTAGTTGATGCTAGTTGGTTTATTTGGTGGAAGATCATTTGTTCAGATCCTTAATGCATATTAATACTCCTCTGATTATGAACATGAATATGCTTTGTGAGTAGTTACATTTGTTCCTGAGGACATGTGTGAAGTCTTGCTATAAGTAGTCATGTGAATTTGGTATTCGTTCGATATTTTGATGAGATGTATGTTGTCTCTCGTCTAGTGGTGTTATGTGAACGTCGACTACATGACACATCACCATTATTTGGGCCTAGAGGAAGGCATTGGGAAGTAATAAGTAGATGATGGGTTGCTAGAGTGACAGAAGCTTAAACCCTAGTTTATGCGTTGCTTCGTAAGGGGCTGATTTGGATCCATATGTTTCATGCTATGGTTAGGTTTACCTTAATACTTATGTTGTAGTTGTGGATGCTTGCAATAGGGGTTAATCATAAGTGGGATGCTTGTCCAAGAAAGGGCAGTACCCAAGCATCGGTCCACCCACATATCAAATTATCAAAGTAACGAACGCGAATCATATGAGCGTGATGAAAACTAGCTTGACGATAATTCCCATGTGTCCACAGGAGCGCTTATCTCTATATAAGAACTTGTCCAGGCTTGTCCTTTGCTACAAAAATTACAAATTACCTTATCACAAAACTATCTGTTACCGATAATTTCAGTGCTTGCAGAGAATACCTTACTGAAAACCGCTTGTCATTTCCTTCTGCTCCTCGTTGGGTTTGACACTCTTACTTATCGAAAGGACTACGATAGATCCCCTACACTTGTGGGTCATCAAGACTCTTTTCTGGCACCGCTGCCGGGGAGTGAAGCGCCTTTGGTAAGTGGAACTTGGTAAGGATAAATTTATATAGTGTGCTGAAATTTACTGTCACTTGTTACTATGGAACATAATCCTTTGAGGGGCTTGTTCGGGGTATCTTCACCCCGACCAGTAGAGCAAAGAGTTTCTCCTCAACCTACTGAACCTATTGAAAATGTTTACTTTGAAATGCCTTCGGGTATGGTAGAGAAACTACTAGCTAATCCCTTTACAGGAGATGGAACATTGCATCCCAATTTACACCTAATCTATGTGGATGAAGTTTGCGGATTATTTAAGCTTGCAGGTATGCCTGATGATGTTGTCAAGAAGAAGGTCGTCCCTTTATCTTTGAAGGGATATACATTGACATGGTTTAGGCTATGTGATGATATGGGATCATGAAACTACAAACGACTGAAATTGGAATTTCATCAAAAGTTTTATCCTATGCATCTTGTTCATCGTGATCGTAATTACATATATAATTTTTGGCCTCGCGAAGGTGAAAGCATCGCTCAAGCTTGGGGAGGCTTAAGTCAATGTTATATTCATGCCCCAATCATGAGATCTCAAGAGAAATGATTATTCAAAAAATTTGTGCTCGGCTTTCTCTCAACAATCGCTCCATGCTCGATACTTCTTGGTTGGGTCTTTTATGATGAAGACTATTGAATTCAAATGGGATTTATTGGAAAGAATTAAATGCAACTCTGAAGATTGGGATCTCGACGAAGGTAAGGAGTCAGGTATGACACCTAAGTTTGATTGTGTTAAATCTTTTATGGATACCAATGTTTTTCATGAATTTAGCACTAAATACGGACTTGACTCTGAGATAGTAGCTTCTTTCTGTGAATCATTTTCTACTCATGTTGACCTCCCTAAGGAGAAGTGGTTTGAATATAATCCTCCCACTGAAGTAAAAGTAGTTGCACCTATTACAGTTGAAGAAAAGACTATCACTTATAATGATCCTATTGTTTCTGCTACTTATATTGAGAAACCACCTTTCCCTGTTAGGATAAAGGATCATGCTAAAGCTTCAACTGTGGTTCGTCAGAGTAATACTAGAACATATACACCTCCTGAGCAAATAAAAGTTGAACCTAGTATTGCTATGGTTAAAGATCTCTTGGCTGATAATATTGATGGGCATGTTATTTATTTTTGTGATGCAGCTGCTAGAATTGCTAAACCCGATGCTAAGAAACATAGACCTATCGTAGGCATGCCTGTTATTTCTGTTAAAATAGGAGATCATTGTTATCATGGCTTATGTGATATGGGTGCTAGTGCTAGTGCAATAACTCATTCCTTATACAAAGAAATTATGCATGATATTGCACCTGCTGAGATAGAAGAAATAGATGTTACAATTAAGCTTGCCAATAGAGATACTATTTCACCAATTGGGGTTGTTAGAGATGTTGAAGTCTTGTGTGGGAAAGTTAAATATCCTGCAGATTTTCTTGTTCTTGGTTCCCCACAAGATGACTTTTGTCCCATTATATTTGGTAGACCCTTCTTGAATACTGTTAATGCTAAGATAGATTGCGAAAAGGATGTTGTTACTATTGGTTTGGGGGATATGTCTTATGAGTTTAATTTTGCTAAATTTCATAGACAACCTCATGATAAAGAATTGCCTAGTAAGGATGAAATTATTGGTCTTGCTTCTATTGCCATGCGTCCTCATGATCCTTTAGAACAATATTTGCCAGACCATGAAAATGATATGTTTATGAATGAAAGAGGGGAGATAGATGAAGTATTCTTTAAACAGGGACCTATTTTAAAACACAATTTGCCTTTTGAAATTCTAGGGGATCCTCCACCACCCAAGGGTGATCCCATGTTTGAGCTTAAATCTTTACCTGATACTCTTAAATATGCTTATCTTGATGAAAACAAGATATATCCTGTTATTATTAGTACTAACCTTTCAGAGAAGGAAGAGGAGAGATTATTGAAAACTCTTAAGAAGCACTATGCTTCTATTGGATATACTCTTGATGATCTTAAGGGTGTTAGTCCCACTCTGTGCCAACACAAAATAAATTTGGAGAAAGACGCCAAACCATTTATTGATCACCAACGACGGTTAAATCCTAAGATGAAAGAAGTGGTAAGAAAGGAAATACTAAAGCTCCTTGAGGCATGTATAATTTATCCCGTTGCTGATAGTCAGTGGGTAAGTCCTGTCCATTGTGTCCCTAAGAAGGGAGGTATTACTGTCGTTCCTAATGATGAAGATGAATTGATCCCGCAAAGAATTATTACAGGTTATAGGATGGTAATTGATTTCCGCAAATTAAATAAAGCTACTAAAAAGATCATTACCCTTTACCTTTTATTGATCAAATGCTAGAAAGATTATCCAAACATACACATTTTTGCTTTCTAGATGGTTACTCTGGTTTCTCTCAAATACCTGTGTCAGCAGAGGATCAAGAAAAGACCACTTTTACTTGCCCTTTCGGTACTTTTGCTTATAGACGTATGCCTTTTGGTTTATGTAATGCACCTGATACCTTTCAAAGATGCATGATGGCTATATTCTCTAACTTTTGTGAAAAGATTTGTGAGGTATTCATGGATGATTTCTCCGTTTATGGATCTTCTTTTGATGATTGCTTGAGCAACCTTGAATGAGTTTTGCAGAGATGCGAAGATACTAGCCTTGTCTTGAATTGGGAGAAGTGCCACTTTATGGTTAATGAAGGCATTGTCTTGGGGCATAAAATCTCTGAAAGAGGTATTGAAGTTGATAAAGCTAAGGTTGATGCTATTGAGAAGATGCCGTGTCCCAAGGACATTAAAGGTATAAGAAGTTTCCTCGGTCATGCCGGTTTTTATAGGAGGTTCATTAAGGACTTCTCTAAAATTTCTAGGCCTCTCACTAATCTATTACAAAAATATATTCCTTTTGTCTTTGATGATGATTGTGTAGAAGCATTTGAAATACTTAAGAAAGCTTTGGTTTCTGCACCTATTGTCCAGCCACCTGATTGGAATTTACCCTTTGAAATTATGTATGATGCTAGTGATCATGTCGTAGGTGTTGTTCTAGGACAAATAGTTGATAAGAAACTAAATGTTCTTCAATATGCTACTAAAACTCTAGACAGTGCCCAGAGAAATTATGCTACTACTGAAAAAGAATTCTTAGCAGTTGTATTTGCTTGTGATAAGTTCAGACCTTATATTGTTGATTCTAAAGTAACCATTCACGCTGATCATGCTGCTATTAAATATCTTATGGAAAATAAAGATGCTAAACCTAGACTTATTAGATGGGTTCTCTTGCTACAAGAATTTGATTTGCATATTGTTGATAGAAAGGGAGCTGAGAACCCCGCTGCAGACAACTTGTCTAGGTTAGAGAATGTTCTTGATGACCCACTACCTATTGATGATAGCTTTCCTGATGAATAATTAGCTGTCATAAATGCTTCTCGTACTACTCCATGGTATGCTCATTATGCTAATTATATTGTTGCTAAATTTATACCACCTAGTTTCACATACCAGCAAAAGAAAAAGTTTTTCTATGATTTAAGACATTACTTCTGGGATGACCCACACCTTTATAAAGAATGAGTAGATGGTGTTATTAGGCGTTGTGTACCTAAGCATGAACAGGAACATATCCTATGCAAGTGTCACTCCGAGGCATATGGAGGACACCATGCTGGAGATAGAACTGCACATAAGGTATTGCAATCTGGTTTTTATTGGCCTACTCTTTTCAAAGATGCCCGTAAGTTTGTCTTGTCTTGTGATGAATGTCAAAGAATTGGTAATATTAGTAAACGCCAAGAAATGCCTATGAATTATTCACTTGTTATTGAACCATTTGATGTTTGAGGCTTTGATTATATGGGACCGTTTCCCTCCTCTAATGGGTATACACATATTTTAGTTGCTGTTGATTACGTTACTAAGTGGGTAGAAGCTATTCCAACTAGTAGTGCTGATCATAAAACCTCTATTAAGATGCTTAAAGAAGTTATTTTTCCGAGGTTTGGTGTCCCTAGATATTTAATGACTGATGGTGGTTCACATTTTATTCATGGTGCTTTTCGTAAAATGCTAGCTAAATATGATGTTAATCATAGAATTGCATCTCCATATCACCCACAGTCTAGTGGTCAAGTAGAATTGAGTAACAGAGAGCTTAAATTAATTTTGCAAAAGACTGTTAATAGATCTAGAAAGAATTGGTCCAAGAAACTTGATGATGCATTATGGGCTTATAGAACTGCATATAAAAATCCTATGGGTATGTCTCCATATAAAATGGTTTATGGAAAAGCATGTCACTTACCTGTCGAACTAGAACATAAGGCATATTGGGCCATTAAAGAGCTTAATTATGATTTCAAACTTGCCCGTGAGAAGAGGTTATTTGACATTAGCTCTCTTGATGAATGGAGAACTCAAGCCTATGAGAATGCCAAACTGTTTAAAGAAAAGGTTAAAAGATGGCATGACAAAACAATACAAAAGTGTGAGTTTAATGTAGGTGATTATGTGTTGCTTTTCAACTCTCGTTTAAGATTTTTTGCAGGAAAACTCCTCTCTAAGTGGGAAGGGCCTTACATTATCGAGCAGGTCTATCGTTCCGGTGCCATGAAAATCAACAACTTCGAAGGCACAAATCCGAAGGTGGTGAACGATCAAAGAATCAAACATTATATCTCAGGTAATCCCATAAATCTTGGAACTAATGTTATTGAAACCGTAACCCCGGAGGAACACATAAGGGACACTTTCCAGAATGTTTCAGACTCCGAAAAGGAATAGGTATGTGGTACGGTAAGTAAACAGACTCCAAAACAGTTCTAATGGCAATTTTTCTCCGTTTTGGAATATTTAAGAAAATAGGAAAATAAGAAGTAGTCCGGGAAGGACACGAGGCGTCCACGAGGGTGGAGGGCGGGCCCTACCCCCTGGGCGCGCCCCCCTGCCTCGTGGGCAACTCGTGTGCTCTCCGGACTCCGTTTTCTTGCATGATACTTCTTTTGGTCGGTAAAAATTCATTATATAATCTACCGAAGGTTTTGACCACCGTATCACGCAAATATCCTCTGTCTTTGTTTCGAGCTGTTTTTCTGACAGATCTAGATCACCATGACGTCTCCAAGCACCCCCAAGGAAAAGTTTTTCGAGAAGGTCATCAATCCCTACCTCGCGGAGGTGCTGCATCACCCTCAAACCATTGAGATGCATGAGGGGGTGCTGCACATCCGCGATGTTGAGGGACCAAGGAGGACCGGAAGCGTCGAGACAAGGCTCGAAGCAATGGAACAACAAGTTTTCAAGTGCCAAGATGGTGGAACGCAGACTTAACACTAACCAGATGATGATCGCGGAGTTCACCAACAACCACAAGCTAGATGCCAAGAACATTGGGGAGACCATCTTCAAGATTCATGAGAAAATCGAGCACCTCCAAGCCTAGATCTATGACCTGCAAAACCAAAACTGTGAGTATGAATATAGATTCAAGAGGATGAGTTTGGCTGCAGATTTGAGGATCCCGGAGACTCGAGCATCCTTCTATGATGGTGGGCCTATGCCTTGGAAGACGGATGAGAAGCCTACATCATCAACAACTCCATCATGACCACCTCCAAAGAACTAAACACATGGGTATGGGCAGTCCCCATGCCAACTTCCAAGCTTGGGGGAGGTGCCCCGGTATCGTATCACCATCACACTCCTATCTTTACCATTTTACTTAGTTCTATCCTTTTAGTAATATCTTGATCTAGTAGAATAAAAGTTTTGGTATGAATTAGTTTTGAGTTTTGCTTTATGATCCCTCTATGTAATCAAGTCCGTGAGCTATATATAATAAAGATTATTGTTGAGTCAAGGGCTTTGCTATCTTTCTATGATCTTGAGAAAATAAAAGAATAAAGAAATAAAGAGATCATATTGATCTTGTGGAGAGTAATGACTTCACATATAAAGAGTATGATGATCAAAAGTTGTTGAGGGTTGGCAAACATAGTTTTGGTCATCGTTGCAATTAATAGGAAGTAATAAAGAAAGAGAGGTTCTCACATATAAATATACTATCTTGGACATCTTTTATGATTGTGAGCACTCATTGAAGTATGACATGCTAAAGAGTTGATGTTGGACAAGGAAGACAATGTAATGGGTTATGTTTTCTCACATCTGAATTAAAGTATATTGTCATGGATCATCCAACATGTTGAGCTTGCCTTTCCCCCTCATGCCAGACAAATTCCTTGCACCAAGTAGAGATACTACTTGTGCTTCCAAATATCCTTAAACCCAGTTTTGCCATGAGAGTCCACCATATCTACCTATGGATTGAGTAAGATCCTTCAAGTAAGTTGTCATGTTGCATGTAATAAAAATTGCTCTCTAAATATGTATGACTTATTAGTGTGGAGAAAATAAGCTTTATATGATCTTGTGATATGGAAGTAATAAAAGCGAAGGACTGCATAATAAAGGTCCGTATCACAAGTGGCAATATAAAGTGACGTGCTTTTGCATTAAGATTTCGTGCATCCAACCATAAAAGCACATGACAACCTCTGCTTCCCTCTACGAAGGGCATATCTTTTACTTCTTGTCTTACATTAAGAGTCATGGTGATCTTCACCTTTCCTTTTTTATATTTTCTCCTTTGGCAAGCACCTCGTGTTGGAAATATCGTGATATATATATATATATATATATATATATATATATATATATATATATCGGATGTAAGTTAGCATGAACTATTATTGTTGACATTACCCTTGAGGTAAAAGGTTGGGAGGCAACACTATAAGCCCCTATCTTTCTCTGTGTCCGATTAAAACTCCATAACCATAAGTATTGCGTGAGTGTTAGCAATTGTGAAAGACTAAATGATAGTTGAGTATGTGGACTTGCTGAAAAGCTCTTATATTGACTCTTTCTGATGTTATGATAAATTGCAATTGCTTCAATGACCAAGATCATAGTTTGTTGGTTCTCAATGAAGTTTCTGATTCATACTTGACATTGTGAATAGATTGTTACTTGAGCATAAGAAATTGTATGACAAAATATATATGTTGCTATTATAAGAATGAACATGATGCCCTCATGTCCGTATTTTATTTTATCGACACCTCTATCTCTAAACATGTGGACATATTTTTCGATATCAGCTTCCTCTTGAGGGCAAGCGAGGTCTAAGCTTGGGGGAGTTGATACGTCCATTTTGCATCATGCTTTTATATCGATATTTATTGCATTATGGGCTGTTATTACACGCTATGTCACAATACTTACGCCTATTCTCTCTTATTTTACAAGGTTTACATGAAGAGGGAGAATGCCGGCAGCTGGGATTCTAGGATGGAAAAGGAGCAAATATTGGAGACCTATCCTGCACAGCTCCAAAAGTCCTAAAACTCTACGAAAGTCATTTTTGGAATTAATAATAAATATTGACCGGAAGAAGTACCAGAGGGGGCCCACACCCTGGCCACGAGGGTGGGGGGCGCGCCCTACCCCTTGGGTGCGCCCCCTGCCTTGTGGGACCCCTGGTAGCCCTCCGGTGGCCATCTTCTGCAATATGAAGGCTTTTACCCTGGAAAAAATCATAAGCAAGCTTACGGGACGAAACTCCGCCGCCATGAGGCGGAACCTTGGCAGAACCAATCTAGGGCTCTGGTGGAGCTGTTCTGCCGGGGAAACATCCCTCCGAGAGGGGGAAATCATCACCATCGTCATCACCAACAATCCTCTCATCGGGAGGGGGCAATCTCCATCAACATCTTCACCAGCACCATCTCCTCTCAAACCTAGTTCATCTCTTGTATCCAATCTTTGTACCAAAACCTCAGATTGGTACTTGTGGGTTGCTAGTAGTGTTGATTACTCCTTGTAGTTGATGCTAGTTGGTTTATTTGGTGGAAGATCATTTGTTCAGATCCTAAGGTTTACACGAGGAGGGAGAATACCGGCAGCTGGAATTCTGGGCTGGAAAAGGAGCAAATATTAGAGACCTATTATGCATAACTCCAAAAGTCCTGAAACTCCACAAAAGTCAGTTTTGGAATATATTAAAAATATTGGGCGAAGAAAGCACCAGAGGGGGGCCACCCAGTAGCCACGAGGGTGGAGGGCGCGCCCCCCTGCCTCGTGGGCCACCAGCAGGCCCCTGATGCCCATCTTCTGCTATATGGTGTCTTTTTCCCTGGAAAAATCATAAGGAAGGTTTCGGGACGAAGCGCCGCCGTCTCGAGGCAGAACCTGGGCTTAACCAATCTAGGGCTCCGGCGAAGCTGTTCTGCCAAGGAAACATCCCTCCGGGAGGGGGAAATCGCCGCCATCATCATCACCATCGATCCTCTCATAGAGAGGAGGTCAATCTCCATCAACATCTTCACCAGCACCATCTCCTCTCAAACCCTAGTTCATCTCTTGTATTCGATCTTTGTCTCAAAACCTCAGATTGGTACCTGTGGGATGCTAGTAGTGTTGATTACTCCTTGTAGTTGATGCTAGTTGGTTTATTTGGTAGAATATCAGATGTTCATATCCTTAATGATAATTATTACTCCTCTGATTATGAACATGAATATGCTTTGTGAGTAGTAACGTTTGTTCCTGAGGACATGGGAGAAGTCTTGTTATAAGTAATCATGTGAATTTGGTATTCGTTTGATATTTTGATGAGATGTATGTTGTCTTTCCTCTAGTGGTGTTATGTGAACATCGACTACATGACACTTCACCATTGTTGGGGCCTAGGGGAAGGTATTGGGAAGTAATAAGTAGATGATGGGTTGCTAGAGTGACAGAAGCTTAAACCCTAGTTTATGCATTGCTTCGTAAGGGGCTGATTTGGATCCATATGTTTCATGCTATGGTTAGGTTTACCTTAATTCTTCTTTCATACTTGTGGATGCTTGCAAGGGGTGTTAATCATAAGTGGGATGCTTATCCAAGGAAGGGCAGTACCCACATATCAAATTATCAAAGTAACGAACGTGAATCATATGAGCATGATGAAAACTAGCTTGACGATAATTCCCATGTGTCCTCGGGAGCGCTCTGCTTTATATAAGAGTTTGTCTAGGATTTTACTTTGCTACAAAAAGGATCGGTCCACCTTGCTGCACCCTGTTTACTTTTTTTACTTGTTACCCATTACGAATTACCTTATCACAAAACTATCTGTTACCGATAATTTCAGTGCTTGCAGAGAATACCTTACTGAAAACCGCTTGTCATTTCCTTCTGCTCCTTGTTGGTTTCGACACTCTTACTTATCGGGAGGACTACGATAGATCCCCTATACTTGTGGGTCACCAAGACTCTTTTCTGGCGCCATTGCCGGGGAGTGAAGCGCCTTTTGTAGGTGGAATTTGGTAAGGAAACATTTATATAGTATGCTGAAATTTACTGTCACTTGTTACTATCGAAAATAATCCTTTGAGGGGCTTGTTCGGGGTATCTTCACCCCAATCATAAGAGCAAAGAGTTGCTCCTCAACCTACTTAACCTACTGAAAATATTTACTTTGAAATTCCTTCGGTTATGATAGAGAAATTGCTAGCTAATCCCTATACAGGAGATGGAACATTACATGCCGATATGCACCTAATCTATGTGGATGAAGTTTTTGGATTATTTAAGCTTGCAGGTATGCCCGAGGATGTTATCGAGAAGAGGGTCTTCCCTTTATCTTTTAAGGGAATGACATTGACATGGTTTAGGCTATGTGATGATATTCGATCATGGAACTACAACCGATTGAAATTGGAATTTCATCAGAAGTTTTATCCTATGCATCTGGTTCATCGTGATCGTAATTATATATATATAATTTTTGGCCTCGCGAAGGAGAAAGTATCGCTCAAGCTTGGGGGAAGCTTAAGTCGATGTTATATTCATGCCCCAATCACGAGCTCTCAAGAGAAATTATTATTGAAA
This sequence comes from Triticum timopheevii, assembly GCA_963921465.1. Classification (NCBI taxonomy): domain Eukaryota; kingdom Viridiplantae; phylum Streptophyta; class Magnoliopsida; order Poales; family Poaceae; genus Triticum; species Triticum timopheevii. The sequence continues at coordinate 358,243,958 of OY997264.1, forward strand.
TTTTTTATGCTCGGCTTTCTCTCAATAATCGCTCCATGCTCGATACTTCTTGTACTGGTTCTTTTATGATGAAGATTATTGAATTAAGATGGGATTTATTAGAAAGAATTGAACGCAACTCTGAAGATTGGGAACTCGACGAAGGTAAGGAGTCAGGTATAACACCTAAGTTTGATTGTTTAAAGAACATGCGGTACCCCCATGTTTGGTTTTGGTAATTGATGACAATCTCTATGGACGAATGGTTGCCTTGAGTTAGATTTGAAGGATTTGTCCATAGGCTTTTCTTGGAGTCCATTTGTTGGTTTCAAGGAGAGTTTTTGATGACCAAGGTGCCATTCAAGGAATTACCTAAAGATTGGTCATGTGAGAGGTTGATCAAGACTAAGTCAAAGAGTGAATCAAGTTGATCAACACACAAAGCATAGAAGATGTACCGAGAGGGATCAAGCGATCCCATGGTATGGTAAGCATTGTCAATTACGCTTTGTGTACTAACCCATGATCTTCGTGAGAGTTCTTTGTGGGGTTAGGTTGTGGTGTGCAAGTTCAAGTGAAGCATCACGAAGAGATCAGATGCTTGAAGCTTGCCGTCCATTGTGGTGACAATGGACTTGTGAAGATGTGCAGAAGAGTGTCTCAACCATAGTGGAGTATGGGGGAGCAATCAACTAGTCTTCATCGAGCCAACGCAATCAAGAAAGGTGGTCCAACTTGAGGGAGTCAAGATCGTCATCATCTAGCTCAAGTGGACCATGTGTAAGGCAAAGGTTTGCCCTTGATAGGTTTTCTATTTTACCGGTCTCATGATGGTAGTTGGGAGACCGGGTTTTAGGATCGATTGATGTACTATCAAGGGGGCTCTCGATGAGTAACTTGATCATATCATTCGTAGAGAGCTCAAACCATTGCATCCTTGCATCATCTTTCTTGGTTCTTGTTTGGTTCTCTTTGTGAGTTTTGGAGCTTATGGTCATTATGATGACAAGCTCGAGTTCATCGAAAACGGAGTTCACATGCTTATTCTATGATGTTTTCGATGTTGGAGATTCTGTCGGTTCTTCTCTGTTGGAGGTTTCTCTCCTCTTTTTGTTAGGCATACCTCCCCTGTTTTGATGCTACTCGTTGTCTTGTATCCAACAAGCTTGAGTTTGCTCAAATCGGAGCTCATTTGCAGAAGTTATGGCAGTTCTGGCTTTCCTTGGAGTGTACTTGTTTTCATGGAAATGGCATAAGGTTGGTGCCAGCGGTAGTACCGCTGGACCGGAGCGGCAGTACCGCGTATCGCCACAAGCAGTAGTACCGCTGTCCCACAACGGTAGTACCGCCCATGGCCATAAGCGGTAGTACGGCTCCGGTTCCGCGCTGGTACCGCCTCGACTCGAGACGTGGTTTTCTCGTGTCGGGTTCAGCGGTAGTAGTACCAGTAGTAGGAGCGGTAGTACCGCTCATGTGTGGTAGTATCGCGGCTACCACCTCCCCTAGTACCGATGGGCCAAGCAGCAGTACCGCTACGGCCAACGGTAGTACCACTGGCTCCAGCGGTAGTGCCGCTCGTATGGCTCTGCCTTGCCCTCTATTTTGCTCCGCTCTTTGTGTTCTACCGCCCGGGCGGTAGTACCGCTCCCTGAGCGGTAGTACCGCTCTTGCGCGGACTGGGCACATAACGGTTGGATTCGGGAGCTCCTATAAAAGGGGGTCTTCTTCCCCATTCAACCTTATCCTTTGAGCTCGTGTTCTTCCCCATTGTTGACCTTCTTAGAGCTTGCTAACTCTCAATCCCTCAATGGATTCTTGCTAGTTTTTGAGGGAAAAGAGAGAGGAGATCTAGATCCACATTTCCACCAATCACTTTCTCCTCTATGTGAGGGGACACCCTAGAGCTTGTTCCTCTTGGGTGCCTTGGCGCCCTAGACGGTTGGTGTTGTTCAGAGCTCAATCATTGTGGTGTAAAGCTCCGGGCAAGCGTCGGGGTCTCCAATTAGGTTGTGGAGATCACCCCGAGCAATTTGACGGGTACAGGTGACCGCCCCCAAGGGTTGCCAAAGTGTACAGGTTCGGTGACCGCCCCCAAGGGTCACCATTTGTACGGGTTCGGTGACCGCCCTCAAGGGTCCCTTAGTGGAATCACGGCATCTTGCATTGTGCGAGGGCGTGAGGAGATTACGATGGCCCTAGTGGCTTCTTGGGGAGCATTGTGCCTCCACACCGCTCCAAACGGAGATTAGCATCCGCAAGGGTGTGAACTTCAGGATACATCATCGTCTCCGTGTGCCTCGGTTATCTCTTACCCGAGCCCTTTACTTATGCACTTTACTTTGTGATAGCCATATTGTTCTTTGTCATATATCTTGTTATCACATAGTTGCTTATCTTGCTTAGCATAAGTTGTTGGTGCACATAGGTGAGCCTAGTTGTTTTAGGTTTTGTGCTTGACAAATTAACCGCTAGGTTTATTCCGCATTTGTTCAAGCCTAAACCGTAATTATTTTAAAGCACCTATTCACCCCCCCCCCCTCTAGGCGACATCCTCGATCTTTCAATTGTGTTAAATCTTTTATGGATACTGATGCTTTTCGTGAATTTAGCACTAAATATGGACTTGACTCTGAGATAGTAGCTTCTTCCTGTGAATCATTTGCTACTCATGTTGATCTCCCTAAGGAGAAGTAGTTTAAATATCATCCTCCCATTGAAGTAAAAGTAGTAGAACCTATTAAAGTTGAAGAAAATACTATTACTTATAATGTTGATCCTATTGTTCCTACTGCTTATATTGAGAAACCATCTTTCCCTGTTAGAATAAAGGATCATGCTAAAGCTTCAACTGTGGTTCGTAAGAGTAATGCTAGAACACCTACACCCCCTGAGCAGATTAAAGTTGAACTTAGTATTGCTATGGTTAAAGATCTCTTGGTCGATAATATTGATGGGCATGTTATTTACTTCTGTGATGAAGCTGCTGGAATTGCTAGACCCGATACTAAAAATAAACATAGACCTGTTGTTGGCATGCCTGTTGTTTCTGTTAAAATAGGAGATCATTGTTATCATGGCTTATGTGATGTGGGTGCTAGTGTGAGTGCAATACCTCATTCCTTATACAAAGAAATCATGCATGATATTGCACCTGCTGAGATAGAAGATATTGATGTTACTATTAAGCTTGCTGTCGGTGTCAAAACCGGCGGATCTCGGGTAGGGGGTCCCGAACTGTGCGTCTAGGCGGATGGTAACAGGAGACAAGGGACACGATGTTTTTACCCAGGTTCGGGCCCTCTCGATGGAGGTAAAAACCTACTCCTGCTTGATTGATATTGATGATATGGGTAGTACAAGAGTGGATCTACCATGAGATCAAGGAGGCTAAACCCTAGAAGCAAGCCTATGGTATGATTGTTGTAATGGTTGTGTTGTCCTACAGACTAAAACCCTCCGGTTTATATAGACACCGGAGAGGGCTAGGGTTACACAGAGTCGGTTACAATGGTAGGAGATCTACATATCCGTATCGCCAAGCTTGCCTTCCACGCCAAGGAAATTCCCATCCGAACACAGGACGGAGTCTTCAATCTTGTATCTTCATAGTCTTGGAGTCCGGCTGACGATGATAGTCTGGCTGTCCGGACACCCCCTAGTCCAGGACTCCCTCAGTAGCCCCTGAACTAGGCTTCAATGACGATGAGTCCGGTGCGCATATTGTTCGGCATTGCAAGGCGGGTTCCTCCTCCGATTACAGAAGATTGTGAACACCAGGATAGTGTCCGGCTCTGCAAAATAATTTCCACATTCCACCGTAGAGAGAATAATATGTAGACAAGTTCAATCTGCTGACGTTTTTTGTGGCACGACGTCATACCACCACCAAGCCTTTACTTGAATCGTTTTTTTATTATACCACCTCAGCACGTTTAGCGAAGCGGTTTCCTTGGCACGTCTTGTTGAAGGAGAGATCGTGTTCCCCTTATTCCGGGATTCCCATCAATACGGACGTGGGTAACCCAACCGCGCCATTGATGGCGGCGCTTGGGAGATAAGCGAGTTTTACCAGGCCGGTGGGGACGCATAGTCTTCATCCGCCTATATATAAGGGGATAAGGATCCACCTTTTCACCTTCGGCTTCTTCCTCCTTTGCTTATCCATCTCCGCGCACTCGAGCTCCAGCGCCCAAGTCCGCACATCTCGTCTCAACCTCCTCCAGTCATGTCCGGAGCGGGAGGCAAGTGGTTGGCCTCCTCCGTTACGGAGGAGCACATCGCAAAGCTGCGCGACGCCGGATACCTTTCCAGCGACATCGCGCACCGGCTGCCCGACGAGGGGCAGCTCATCCCCACCCCTAGGCCCCATGAGAGGGTCGTATTCCTTCCCCACTTCCTCCGCGGACTGGGCTTCCCACTTCATCCCTTCGTCCGGGGGCTCATGTTCTACTACGGCCTGGACTTCCACGATCTGGCGCCAAACTTCATCCTCAACATCTCGGTGTTTATCATCGTGTGCGAGGCCTTTCTCTGCATCTGGCCCCACTTCGGCTTGTGGCTCAAGACCTTCAACGTCAAGCCGAAGGTAGTGAAGGGCGTCCAAGCGGAGTGCGGAGGCGCCATGGTGGGCAAGATGCCTAACGTCCTCTGGCTCGAGGGCGCCTTTGTGGAAACCATCAAAGGGTGGCAATCGGGGTGGTTCTATATCACCGAGCTGCGGGACCCTAAATGGGCAGCGGCCCCCGAGTTCAGATCTGGTGCCCCTATGCAGCTCACCTCCTGGAAAAAGAAGGGCTTGCTATGGGGCAGTTCGGAGGAGCTGACCGGACTCCAGTCCTGTCTCCAGACCTTGGTGAACAAGAAGCTCAAGCTTGTCAACGTGATCCAGGTCATGCTCGTCCGCCGGATTCTCCCCTGCCAACAACGGGCCTTCAATTTGTGGGAGTTCAATCTGGCACAGCACCAGGCCTTGAGCGGGCTCGACACGACGTACGAAGCTGCCTGGAGGGTGTTGTTCAAGGGCGGAGAAGCCCCCGCATCCGCGACGGAAGACCGCAGATTCAGCACCAAGCGCCCGGCCGGCGAGGTAAGCTTTGTTATCCTCTATGGGACATTTATTTTCTTTCATAGTTTGACCCTATGTGGGATTTAAAACTCCCAATGCCTTTGACAGGACTGGCAGAGGACGTCCGGACAGGTAGACTGTCCGGCTCCCCTTCCCGAAGACCCAGCGGACGCCCCGTTTAACGGGGCTGCTGGTCCCGACACTTTATGTGGTGCCGGAGAAGAAGGCCAAGAAGAAGGCCACAGGGACTCGAAGAAGTTCCCGGCGCCAGGTGATATTGGACTCATCGTCCGATGGCTCCGAGGCGGACTCCTCCCCCGAAGACGAGGAGGAGAAAGAGGACTCTCTCCCAGAGGAGGGAGAGAGGAAGAGGAAGGCTTCCCCAACGGGGGAGGCCGAAGGGTCCAAGAGGGGAAGGACCCATCCCCCGGACAGCTCCGCCAACGCCAACGTTGGTGACGAAGAGTGGCCCTCAAGGGCCAGGCCTCCGGCAAGATTGTAAGTATCCGGATTCCTGAATGATTTATAATTTATCTTTTGTATCACATAGTGTCCTTCTAATGCCGCGTACTGCTGTAGTCCGGCCGATGATGATCCCGCTTCATCGAGCGGGTCCTTGGCTCCGTCGGACGTGGATTCCATTCCGACCACCTCCACCCCTCGTGACGCTGACGACATCGAGGTGGGATCCTAGGAGGGGACCCATCAGGAGGAGGCTCCGGAGGCGCCGCAAGGCAGCCTCCCGGACTTTGCGCCGGACTCTGTGCCGGAACCCGCAGTGGTTCCGGAGTCCGGCAGGCGGCCCTTCGTAAGAAGGGCAAGACCATGACGCCGGCAGCCTCCGTCCAACCGGAGGCGCCGGACAACTTGTTGGAGGTGCTTAACGGTGCTTCCATCGAGGAAGAACACCGCACTATCATGAGTGCGGTGATTCAGAAGGTTCAGGTCGCCAAGAGCGGGCTGACCGAAGCCTGCAGTAGCCTTCTAACAGACTTTGAGGTAAGAAGTTTAAAATATGTAATGTAATACCGCATAGACAGTAGCCCCTGATGCTTGGTTCGGTGTTCGGAAAGAAAAACTGGACTGAGGATCTAAAAAAGATATACGCAGGAGTACTAAAAATTATGTCAATATGGGTTTGCAGGCTGCGCTGCTGACCTCTGCCGCACTAACTGCGGAGGTCGGTGCTTTGAAGCAGGACCTCAAGCGGTCCGAGCAAGAGCTCGGCCTTGCCAAGAAGCAGCTCGAGGATAAAGAAGGTGAGTAACACCACTTTAAAATTTGTACCTTACAGAAAAGGATTTTGGTTGCAATAGAAATAACAAGGATAACGTGGGTACTGCAGGGGCCACGAATGAGGTGGCGACCCTGAAGGAGGCCGTGTCCGCGGCCGAACGCAATGCGGCCGCGGAACGAGCGGAGCGAGAGAAGCAGGAGGCGCGGGTGGCGGAGGTGCGGCAAGAGCTCCGGGCTCTCATGGAAAAGCATGAGAGTTTGGAGCGCGACTCGAAGACTCAAGAGTCCGAGCTTGCCTCGGCTCTTGAAAGTGCCAAAGCCGCTAAGGCCGAGGCCCGCAAGGCCCTCCAGGAGGTTGAGGATGTGAAGAAAATAGCGGCGGGTAAGGCATTTTTCATGCAAAGCAAGCATGTTAATGTAAATTACCTGTTACTTACCCGAATTCGGAGCTCTCCAGGGGCGTTTGCAGATCTGCCTCGCAGTGTGTCTGATGCCGCCGCATTAAACCGCGGCGAGGAGGGGAGCTCAATGGAGAAGGTCTTCTGGTCTCAGTACTCTGAGGCCGGACATCCGGTGCCCCCTAGCGACCAGCTGAAGCAGCTGGTCGAGCTCCACAAGGTAGCCGAGCAGGCCATGAAGGGCCTCATAGTCCGGCTGTGTCCTGGAGAGGCCATGCCTGGGAGCTACTTCGGCCTTGTGCGGCGGCTGGTGGATGCGTGCCCCTGGGTGGAAGTCGTCAAGTGCTCCGCCTGCATTGAAGGTGCCCGTCGGGCCCTTGCCCGCGCAAAGGTGCATTGGGGTAGGCTGGATGCGGAGAGGCTTATCACTAACGCGCCGCCAGCGGGCAAGGAGTATCGTACGCCCGAGATGTACTATAAGACTGTCCTGAAGGGTGCCCGCAAGATTGCGGATGAGTGCCCCAGAGATGTAATTATTGAGTGAACTCGCAATGTGTTATCCTATGCGCTGAAAACTTTGTTCATATGCGCTAAGCAACGCTTATTGATTTAAAATATTACCTTTTGTGCGGCCGTTTATTAAATCTGAGAGATGGCAAGTCGTCGGCTTCAGCCCCCATGCCACGAGTGCTAGGGTGTTCGGGATAAACTTGAGCACTCTTGTTCCCATTTTTGGGTCCATCTAGGGAGGCGCTCAACACAACAAACAAGGCAACCGGACTTATAATGCTTGAACACTCTCACTTAGCCATAGAATTCTATAATTTTAAATTTCGGCGAAGCCCCTAGTATTCGGAATACCGAGTTCGGGGCGCTATCCACGCCTGGGCCGGACACAGCTGGTTCCTCGCTCGAAGCGGCATAAGTCTTTAGGGACTCGAAAAGACCTCTCGAACAGCGACCAGTCTCTCGCCTTATCATGACAGTCAGTTTTAGCTTTCTCCACTGAGGCGCTCGCCCAGCTCAACCGGGGCGCAATCGCAGTGGTTCTCCCAGTGCTACCTTAGCCGACAGAACGGAACGTAAGGTACCAAAACATGGGAGCCGGGCAAACCCAACTATTGACCCAAGACATGATTCGGAGCCTATGCATATAATGCTATAAGTTCGGGGTGCCGCACTTGTAAAAGTGTTCGGACTTATCACACCATAATGCGGGAAACATAAGCCCCTGGTGTATTCGGCCGTACCAAAATGTACGGGTGCAAGATGTCAAGAATAAACATATATGTAAAAAGGAAATGCAATTATAAGCAAAAAGTGATGCATTGTTTATTCAAGAGATTCTGCCATGAGTGCAGAACGATACAAATAGTGCGGTAAGCAAGGGCTGGACTATTAGAAGTGTCTCCCTCCAGGGGTAAGCTGCGGAATGGTGTATTTAACAAATTTAATGCTCGTAATGGAGACCACCTGAGTGTTCGTCGTAGCCTTTGTCCCTCCCTGGCTGTTGCATCGTGAGTTCGGCGGATCTACTGCCGGACAGGGCCTCTGGTGAACGGAGTCCTGTGGAAAAATAAAAGAAGAAAAAAGTGACACACTTGGGAGCCCCTGGTGTGGTTAAGCCGCACTCTGGGCCTGTCGTGGTCGTGCCCCTCCCCCTATGCCCATGGTATCTCCAGAGCGTAATGATGTACGCGAAGAGCTGGTCTTGCAATCATGCAAGGGCTGGGGTTGGGGCCGCATTGCTACGCGTTCTCGGAACGTGCCAGGTGGTCTTGATTGATGTTACTCCGGGCGCGTTTGGCTATGTCCGGTCGTTTAACGGCCGGACTCGAAAATTGCCTTAAAAGGCTGCTCTGTACTTCTGCCGCGAGAGCCGTTGTGTGTTCCTCCGTTCGGAGGGAGCGTTCAGTATTTCCGCTGACCGTGATTACTCCACGAGGGCCTGGCATCTTGAGCTTGAGGTATGCATAATGCGGCACCGCGTTGAACTTTGCAAACGCGGTTCGTCCGAGCAGGGCGTGATAGCCACTGCGGAACGGGACTATGTCGAAGATTAACTCCTTGCTTCGGAAATTATCCGGGGATCCGAAGACCACTTCCAGTGTAACTGAGCCTGTACAATTGGCCTCAACACCTGGTATGACGCCTTTAAAGGTCGTCTTTGTAGGTTTAATCCTTGAGGGGTCTATGCCCATCTTGCGCACTGTATCCTGATAAAGCAGGTTCAGGCTGCTGCCGGCGTCCATCAGGACTCTAGTGAGGTGAAATCCATCGACGATTGGGTCTAAAACCAATGCGGCGAATCCGCCATGGCGGATACTGGTCGGGTGGTCTCTTCGATCGAAAGTGATCGGGCAAGAAGACCATGGATTGAACTTCGGGGCGACTGGTTCCATCGCATATACGTCCCTAAGTGCACGCTTCCGCTCCCTCTTGGGTATATGGGTTGCGTATATCATGTTTACTGTCCGCACTTGTGGGGGGAAACCCTTCTGTCCTCTACTGTTCGGCGGCCGAGTCTCCTCCTCCTCATCACTGTGCAGCCCCTTGTCATTGTTTTCGGCAATTAACTTGCCTGCCTGCTTGAATACCCAATAATCTCTGTTGGTGTGATTAGCTGGCTTTTTCGGGGGTGCCATGTATCTGGCAAGAACGGTCGAGTATTCGGTCCAGATTGGACGGACCCGGAGTATTTCTTTTGAATGGCTTCTTCCGCTGACCGGGTTTAGAGCCTCTGAATCCGGTGTTTACTGTCGTATCCTCATTGTTATCGTTGTTAACGCGGCGTTTGTTTTTGTTTCGACGTGACCTGCCATTGTGGTCCTTAGTATCCGGACTGCCAACGTTTTTGCTGAGGTTGTTGCTGCGAGCTAGCCAGCTGTCTTCTCCCGCGCAGAAGCGGGTCATGAGTGATGTGAGGGCTTCCATGGATTTCGGCTTTTCTTGTCCTAGGTGCCGGGCCAGCCACTCGTCGTGGATGTTATGTTTGAAGGCTGCGAGGGCCTCTGCATCCAGACAGTCGACGATTTGATTTTTCTTTGTTAAGAACCGTGTCCAGAACTGTCTGGCCGATTCGTCTGGCTGCTGAATTATGTGGCTTAGGTCATCGGCGTCTGGTGGTCGCACATATGTTCCCTGGAAGTTGTCGAGGAATGCGGCTTCCAGGTCCTCCCAACACCCAATTGACTCTGCGGGCAAGCTGTTAAGCCAATGCCGAGCTGGTCCTTTAAGCTTGAGTGGGAGGTACTTGATGGCGTGGAGATCATCGCCGCGGGCCATATGGATATGAAGGAGATAATCTTCGATCCAAACCGCGGGGTCTGTTGTGCCATCGTAAGATTCAATGTTCACGGGTTTAAACCCTTCAGGGATTTGATGATCCATTACTTCGTCTGTGAAGCATAGTGGGTGTGCGGTGCCCCTATATTGAACAATATCACGACGTAGCTCAAGAGAGCGTTGCCTGCTGTGTTCGGCCCGGCCGGAGTTGCTGTATCCGGCGCGACGGTAGTCGTCGTGGGTCGTGGGGCGCCCACGTGATCCGTAGATAGATCTGGATTGTCTTGCCTTGTCCTCCAATATATCTCGCAAGTCCGGCGCATTCCCTCGTGGCTTCGTACTTTTCGAGCGATGCTGGGGTACGGTCCTGATGGAGGGCCTAGATGCCTCTCTGTCGCGGCCACGGGGTGGTCGATCTGCCGTATTATGCGCTAGTGATGAAGGTTTGTATGCTTCCTCCTCTAGCCGGGGGAGCAACTTGCGTTTCGGGAAACTTTTGGAGGGGCGTTCGAGTTCATACTCTTTGGCCGCGAGGACCTCGGTCCATCTGTCGGCCAGCAGGTCTTGATCAGCTTGAAGCTGTTGCTGCTTTTTCTTTAGGCTATTCGCCGTGGCGATAAGCCTGCGTTTAAAACGCTCTTGTTCGACGGGATCCTCTGGCATGACGAATTCGTCGTCGTTGAGGCTTGCTTCGTCTCCGGAGGGAGGCATGTAGTCTTCATCCTCCTCGTCTGCCGCTCTCTCTCGAGGGCTGGCTTCCCCGTCCTCCTGTGCTGAATCTTGCTGGAGGGGGTTGTCTTTGGCACTCTCTGGGGTGTTATTATCTCCGGTGCCGGAATCTCCATTCTTGCTGTGGCGGGATTTAGAGCGGCGCCGCTGACGTCGGCGCTTGGGCTGTTTTTTAGAAGAATCTGCCTCCGCTGCTTCTTCGCCGTCCACATCCTTTGGGGTGTCCACCATGTATATGTCGTATGACGAGGTGGTCTTCCAGTGCCCTGTAGGCACTGGTTCCTGATCGTCTCCGGCATCGTCGTCCATACCGTCGATGTCTTCGGAGTCGTAGTCTAGCATGTCGGTTAGATCGTCGACAGTGGCTACAAAGTGGGTGGTGGGTGGGCTTTGAATTTCTTCGTCGTCCGCATCCCAACCATCCTGACCGCAGTTTGGCCAGGGTTCTCCTGATAACGAGAGATGCTTCAGCGAACTTAGGATGTCGCCAAAGGGTGAGTGCTGAAAGATGTCCGCGGCGGTGAACTCCATGATCGGCGCCCAATCGGATTCGATTGACAGGGGCGCAGGAGGTTCGGAGTCCGGCAAGGAGTCCGGCGCCTCGGAGTCACGAGCTTTATAAGGGACAAGGTCGGTATTCGGCTCCATCGCCGTAGAAGTCGTAGCCCCCGAGGCGGTGTCCAACCACCTGTCCTCGATCTGCGCGGTCTGCTCTGAACTATGGGTCAGGGAGGACTCGTGTGCGGCCTCCAGGGCACTATCCGGTGGCAGAGCTAAATCATGCCCATCGTGACAGCGCGGCACGCTCGGCTGTGGCTCGAATCCATCGAAGATCAAGTCTCCGCGGATGTCGGCCGTGAAGTTTAGGCTTCCAAACCTGACCTGATGGCCAGGGGCGTAACTTTCGATCTGCTCCAAATGGCCAAGCGAATTGGCCCGCAGTGCAAAGCCGCCGAACACGAAGATTTGTCTGGGGAGAAAAGTTTCACCCTGGACGGCGTTGTTGTTGATTGAAGAAGCCATCAAGCCTATCGGTGACGACACAGAGGAACTCTCAATGAAAGCACCAATGTCGGTGTCAAAACTGGCGGATCTCGGGTAGGGGGTCCCGAACTGTGCGTCTAGGCGGATGGTAACAGGAGACAAGGGACACGATGTTTTTACCTAGGTTCGGGCCCTCTCGATGGAGGTAAAACCCTACTCCTGCTTGATTGATATTGATGATATGGGTAGTACAAGAGTGGATCTACCACGAGATCAAGGAGGCTAAACCCTAGAAGCTAGCCTATGGTATGATTGTTGTAATGGTTGTGTTGTTCTACGGACTAAAACCCTCCGGTTTATATAGACACCGGAGAGGGCTAGGGTTACACAGAGTCGGTTACAATGGTAGGAGATCTACATATCCGTATCGCCAAGCTTGCCTTCCACGCCAAGGAAAGTCCCATCCGGACACGGGACGGAGTCTTCAATCTTGTATCTTCATAGTCTTGGAGTCCGGCTGACGATGATAGTCCGGCTGACGATGATAGTCCGGCTGTCCGGACACCCCCTAGTCCAGGACTCCCTCACTTGCCAATAGAGATACTATTTCACCAATTGGGATTGTTAGAGATGTTGAAGTCTTGTGTGGGAAAATTAAATATCCTACTGATTTTCTTGTTCTTGGTTCCCCACAAGATGACTTTTGTCCCACTATATTTGGTAGACCCTTCTTGAATACTGTTAATGCTAAGATAGACTGCGAAAAGGATATTGTTACTTTGGTTTAGGGGATATGTCTCATGATTTTAATTTTGCTAAATTCCGTAGACAACCCCATGATAAGGAATTACCTAGTAAAGATGAAATTATTGGTCTTGCTTCTATTGCCGGTCCTCCTAATGATCCTTTAGAACAATATTTGTTAGACCATGAAAATGATATGTTTATGAATGAAAGAAGGGAAATAGATGAAGTATTCTTTAAACAGGGACCTATTTTGAAACACAACTTGCCTGTTGAAATCCTTGGGTATCCTCCTCAACCCAAGGGTGATCCCGTGTTCGAGCTTAAACAATTACCTGATACTTTGAAATATGCTTATCTTGATGAAAATAAGATATATCCTGTTATTATTAGTTCTAACCTTTCAGAGCATGAAGAAGAAAAATTATTGAAAACTCTGAAGAAGCACCGTGCTGCTATTGGATATACTCTTGATGATCTTAAGGGCATTAGTCCCACTCTATGCCAGCATAAAATAGAATTGGAGAAAGATGCTAAACCAGTTGTTGATCATCAACGGCAGTTAAATCCTAAGATGAAAGAAGTGGTAAGAAATGAAATACTAAGCTTCTGGAAGCAGGTATAATTTATCCTGTTGCTGATAGTCAGTAAGTCTTGTCCATTGTGTACCTAAGAAGAGAGGTATTACTGTTGTTCCTAATGATAAAGATGAATTGATCCCACAAAGAATTGTTACAGGTTATAGAATGGTAATTGATTTCTGCAAATTAAATAAAGCTACTAGAAAAGATCATTACCCTCTACCTTTTATTGATCAAATGCTAGAAAGACTATCTAAACATACACATTTTTGCTTTCTAGATGGTTATTCTGGTTTCTCTCAAATACCTGTGTCAAAAGAGGATCAGGATAAGACCACTTTTACTTGCCCTTTCGGTACCTTTGCTTATAGACGTATGCCTTTTGGTTTATGTAATGCACCTGCTACCTTTCAAAGATGTATGACTGCTATATTCCCTGACTTTTGTGAAAAGATTGTTGAGGTTTTCATGGATGATTTCTCCGTTTATGGAACTTCTTTTGATGATTGCTTAAGCAAATTTGATCGAATTTTGCAGAGATGTGAGGAAACTAACATTGTCTTGAATTGGGAGAAGTGCCACTTTATGGTTAATGAAGGTATTGTCTTGGGTCATAAAATTTCTGAAAGAGGTATTGAAGTTGATAAAGCTAAAGTAGATGCTATTGAAAAGATGTCGTGTCCTAAGGACATCAAAGGTATAAGAAGTTTCCTTGGCCATGCCGGTTTTTATAGGAGGTTTATTAAAGACTTCTCTAAAATTTCTAGGCCTCTGACTAATCTCTTACAAAAAGATGTTCCTTTTGTCTTTGATGATGATTGTGTAGAAGCATTTGAAATACTTAAGAAAGCCTTGATTTCTGCACCTATTGTTCAGCCACCTGATTGGAATTTACCCTTTGAAATTATGTGTGATGCTAGTGATTATGCTGTAGGTGCTGTTCTAGGGCAAAGAGTTGATAAGAAATTGAATGTTATCTAATATGCTAGTAAGACTCTAGACAGTGCCCAGAGAAATTATGCTACTACTGAAAAAGAATTTTTAGCAATTGTGTTCGCTTGTGATAAGTTTAGACCTTATATTGTTGATTCCAAAGTAACTGTTCACACTGATCATACTGCTATTAAGTATCTTATGGAAAAGAAAGATGCTAAATCTAGACTTATTAGATGGGTTCTCTTGCTACAAGAATTTGATTTGCATATTATTGATAGAAAGGGAGCTGAGAACCCCGTTGCAGACAACTTGTCTAGGTTAGAAAATGTTCTTGATGGCCCACTACCTATTTATGATAGCTTTCCTGATGAACAATTAGCTATCATAAATGCTTCTCGTACTGCTCCATGGTATGCTGATTATGCTATTTACATTGTTGCTAAATTTATACCACCTAGTTTCACATACCAACAACAGAAAAAGTTTTTCTATGATTTAAGACATTACTTTTGGGATGACCCACACCTTTATAAAGAAGGAGTAGATGATTTTATTAGACGTTGTGTACCTGAGCATGAACAGGAACAGATCCTACGCACGTGTCACTCCGAGGCTTACTGAGGACACCACGCTAGAGATAGAACTGCACATAAGGTATTGCCATCCGGTTTTTATTGGCCTACTCTTTTCAAAGATGCCCGTAAGTTTGTCTTGTCTTGTGATGAATGCCAAAGAGTTGGTAATATTAGTAGACGTCAAGAAATGTCTATGAACTATTCACTTGTTATTGAACCATTTGATCTCTGAGGCTTTGATTATATGGGATATTTTCCTTCCTCTAATGGGTATACACATATTTTAGTTGTTGTTGATTACGTTACTAAGTGGGTAGAAGCTATTCCAACTAATAGTGCTGATCATAACATGTCTATTAAGATGCTTAAAGAAGTTATTTTTCCGAGGTTTAGAGTCCCTAGATACTTAATGACTGATGGTGGTTCACATTTTATTCATGGTGCTTTTCGTAAAATGCTTGCTAAGTATGATGTTAATCATAGAAATGCATCTCCATACCACCCTCAGTCTAGTGGTCAAGTAGAATTGAGTAACGGAGAGATTAAATTGATCTTGCAAAAGACTGTTAATAGATCTAGAAAGAATTGGTCCAAGAAACTTGATGATGCATTATGGGCTTATAGAAATGCATATAAAAATCCTATGGGTATGTCTCCGTATAAAATGGTTTATGGAAAAGCATGTCACTTCTCGAACTAGAACATAAGGCATATTGGGCCATTAAAGAGCTCAATTATGATTTCAAACTTGCCGGCGAGAAGAGGCTATTTGACATTAGCTCACTTAATGAATGGAGAACCCAGGCCTATGAGAATGCCAAATTGTTTAAAGAGAAAGTTAAAAGATGGCATGACAAAAGGATACAAAAGCGTGAGATTAATGTAGGTGATTATGTTTTGCTATACAACTCTCGTTTAAGATTTTTTGCGGGAAAACTTCTCTCTAAATGGGAAGGTCCTTACGTTATTGAGGAGGTCTATCGTTTCGGTGCCATAAAGATCAACAACGCCGAAGGCACAAACCCGAAGGTGATGAACGGTCAAAGAATCAAACATTATGTTTCAGGTAATCCCATAAATGTTGAAACTAATGCTATTGACACCGTAAACCCGGAGGAGTACATAAGGGACACTTCCCAGAACATTTCAGACTCCGAAAAGGAATAGGTATGTAGTACGGTAAGTAAACCGACTCCAAAACTGCTCAAATAGCAATTTTTCTCCGTATTGAAATATTTAAAAAATTAGAAAAATAAGAAGTAGTCCGAAGGAGACACGAAGCATCCACAAGGGTGGAGGGCGCGCCCTACCCCTCTGGGCGCGCCCCCTGCCTCGTGGACACCTCGTGTGCCCTCTGGACTCCGCTTTCTTGCACCATACTTCTTGTGGTCGGTAAATATTCATTGTATAATCTCCCGAAGATTTTGATCACCGTACCACGACAAAATCTTCTGCTTTTGTTTTGAGCTGTTTGTCTGACATATCTAGATCATCATGACGTCTTAAGTTTTACATGTAACTTAATGTATATAAAACTCTTTTTATCCTCGGAAAAAATGTCTATAATAGATCATCTCTTACCCTTATCTTTAATAACTAGTTATCCCTAAAAACATGATGAGACGTATTAGGGTAAGAAATAAGGCTTTTTTATGAGGTTTTTTTCTTCACCTTATCGTTTATCCTAGGTGGAACTAAAGCACTTTCAGCCCAGACTCTCCGCCAATAGACGGCCCAGAGAGAGCAGAGCAGACAGGCGCGGCCTGCGGGCTGGGGGCGCGGTCCAGGACCTGGCTGCCTCCGCGTGCTCCCCCACCTCTGCTAGACTGCTGCGCCGCCGCTCGCCGGCCCCTCTCGACCCCGGCCCTCAGCTGCGCTACCCGCGATTCTGCGAGCTTGCCATCAACAGGTGATTTCCCCATGATCCAACCCCAATCCCCATCAAGCACTAGCCTGGTCGTTTTTTCTTCTAACTATCACAGCACTAGTATCTAGGTGATTTCCCTGATTTGTCAAATTTTCTTTCTTAGGGCTTGCATTGATATATGTTCTTATCAATTCATGTTATAGAAATACTGTTTATTCAAGGTGTAGGTTCTTTCTGTAGGTCATGTAAAGCTCATATCAAACAGTGAAATCAACGATTTGATCTGGTAGTATCTTTTGTATCCCTGCTCTGTTATATGTTGTTTTGGTCATGTTTAATCTACTTTGTTGGATCATCAAGTGTTGAAGTTCAAATTTGTGCCATGGAGCCATATTCCTTTAATCTGTTTATGCTTGCCGTGGGGTACTTTTTAGGATAGTTCTAACTTCTAGCTGCTTGATTTTTGGCCTGGGACTTTCTCGAATCCTGGCTCCATGAATCTGCTAGCTATTGTTATGTCGAGTTTCCACCGTCTGAGAATCTGATTATGAGAACGGAACATGATCCATTATAACAGCCCATTGATTCATAGCAGCAAGTTAGCACTTAGCAGTGAGGAATGAGTGGACTTATCTATTAGATCAAATGGCTTTTTTATTTGGAATCGTAAATATTCATTAGCCTTGACTGCATTTGTTTACTAGTCTATTAGATGGAAATTTTTTTGCACACATGAAATCGTGGGTGGTGTTTTTTCTATATCTCTTGCCTAATGTAAATTATAGGTTTTCAAAACAGAAGAACAAGGGTGGTTCTTTGAATTTTTTTGAAACTTCAATACCCAAACGGAAAACTGTAGCGGTGTGTACTTTTGATGGTATAGTGGCGAAGATATATCTTTTATTGGCCTGGCTCCTTACTGCATTGCTTCTCTTAAAGAGGTGCCGTTGTTTGAATTTTGATCATCATTCATCTTCATGACAATCCAGGTCACGATAAGCAGGGGCGCAAGTGGTTTTACGCAATGGTTCATTTCAAGAACAGGTACATGGTGATGGAGGTCTTCATCGACGCTAGCAGAGGAGAGGCTGATCCTGTCATCCTCACCCAGTTCAACATAACCAAAGTGATCAGAGACAGCATCCAGCTCAACTTTGGGGAATGTGGCCTAGCTGCATCTCTTGGATCATTGCAAGGTGCTAATAATTTCTAAAGCATCTTTAATTCCTCTAGGTTGCATCATAAGTGTTTGGGGTTTGTTTTCCGGTTCTGTTTAGATTTGTAGAAGTACTTCTGATCTCTGGTCATCTTCTGCAGTGAAGTATGTAAATTTTGTGACGAAGCTTTGCGTAATCCGAGTGTCGCGTGAAGATCACCAGAAAGTGTGGGCTGCTATCACAATGGTGAGGAGCATTGGGAAGATCCCAGTATCGTTCAACCTCTTGGATGTGAGTGGTAAGTGGATAATTGATGTCTTTGTTCTTTTCCTTTTAACAATTGATTTGTTGCACCATGAGTCTATTTAACAATCTGCTTCTTAGTACTTCTGAGTGTAAGGTAAAGTTCAGTTAGCAATCACATGACCTCCTTTCTAGTTTTTGTGCATGCATGTGTTTTTTGAGTTTGTTGAAACTAATTCTCTCACCGAGACCCCGAGACTTGGTTTTGATGTATTCCCTGCACAAGCTTTGGCCTGATGATGTATGTTTTTCCATGTATAGAGCCCAGACTTAGGTTCTGAGTGTTTTGTCTCTGCGCAAACTTTGGCCTGATGATGCTACTCCATGTATAGTTTTGATGCTCATCCTCATATCCTTTGATGTGCTAGTTATTTTACTGCCATGCCTAACAGAAAGAATGTTTTGCAAGGCCAATTGTGGCAGTTCAGAGCTGACCATCAATCTACTCCTATCCAGGAAGTATCAGGGCCTGCAAGAAAGCCGCGCTGGAGTGCGAAGAAGCGAAGTTTGAGCAGTACAAGCTGGCTGCTGGTGACCGTATGACACAGGAGATCATCGAATCCATGCAGAGTTGCTTTGCCAAACTTAAAGGATTAGACAGTTAGTAAATTAAGTTTGTTCCATGCCAGCAGTCTGGAAAAGAACCAGTAATCTAGACAAACGGCATTGTCGTTGCTCGGTCCAAGGGCGCCGCAAGAAGCCAGCTTCCATGCCCAAAAAAAGGCCCATTCTGGAGGGAGCTTGTGGAAAACGATGTTCTTGTGGAAGAAATGTTGTGTAACTAATCATGATTAAGCCAGCATCTGGTATGGCACAAAAGAATGATGCAGTTTAGCCAATGTTTTCCTGTTTCTTTAAGCTGGTACTACACTTTATCAAGCGTTTTCATGTTTCTTGAATCTGATGTTTACGCTTTGCAACAAGAGCATATGCTACATGATAGTTTCACTGATGAAAAACAGAAAGTGAATAGTACAATGTCCTCGAAGGAAGCAAAGCGAGAGTAAAATTTTACTAGGTCAATAAATATGGGGCATGAGAAGCAAATCAATCCAGACAGCAAACTTTAACGGACTAGATACAGTATGTAGCAAAAGCGGAACAGAGGTTAACCAGCTAGCTTATGTGACACAACCCACATCATTTGCTGAAGTGCAAACTATTTTATCTCTTAATGCTCTCTGCCACCTAGCTTCAATAAGACTGGGGATACGTAGGCACATCACCCCTGATAAAACACAAAACAAATTGTGCAAGAGGGAATGGAAGGAAACAAAATTTGGTTGGCGTCTTCAGTCCCACAAGCCACAACAATGCATACCTATCAATTATCTTACCTGATCAATTCAGTCCCTTCAAATTAATACTCACTCCGCCCCGAATTACTTGTCGCAGAAATGGATGTATCTACATGTATTTTTAGTTCTAGATACATCAATTTCTATCCATTTGTGTGACAAGTAATTTGGGACGGGGGGGTACCAGATAAGAGCAAAACCATGAATCAGAGCAGTTCCACAACGACTGAGCACAAGAAAAGCTCAAGCGACAATCTGGCACATCCTTTTAACCAACTCCCAACATAAATCCGTGTTTACCACAAATACCATCTGTTTCTGTGTAAGCAAGTCGCTTCAAATTCAACTTCAAAATTTATATGACAAAATTGACAAGCAACTTCACATTCAAAGCATTACTTGAATCCCATACATTGATTTTGGATGACAGGAACATTCAACAGAAAGGTCACGAATGTTACATGTATCCTGATTATCAGGGCATGTTACAACTGAGACAGGCAAATAAAGCATCTGCAAAGACAAGCAACCATCACTTTATAAACAGACAACACGGTGCCTCCGGCCACAAGGATAATGAGGTGCCAAAAAGAATATCCAAGAACATCCTCACAATTTTTAACTCACCTAATCACGACAGTGATAACAGGTGTTGTATTTATACATCTTATACCATTAGATTGCATGTAAGCAAGGAGTACAGTTTGATATAGAAGGTGCATCCTCTTGCAAGTTTGAGGATATGGTAAAACTAGCTTTTCACCTAATGTTTTTGGCACACAGAAGCAATGTTTCCTTGACGACATCAAGCGTAGACAAGGCGGCCCATCAGAAGTTGCCTGCGGATAACACCAGACACAACCTAATCAGTTTACAAGATTATGAATTTATGATCATGGAAGCTACGCATACTCTATATCAGTACATACCGGAGCAGTGTGCTTTAGCTTTCTATTATGGACAATGATTCTTACAACTATACAAAACCTCAGATCCAATAAATACTTCTGGAGATTAGACACAAAACAAAGAGGAGCCTTAGCATTTCTATTTCGTATAAATGAATGTCGTAACTGATCCTCCAATTCGCCTGTTGATTATACTACCCAGCAACAGAATTCTCCCGAGACTGATGATAGATTGTAAACTCCCAAACATCTAATCTCAAAATCTACCGCGACAAATCGACCAACAAGCATCAACAACCCCCAAATCATACCTTATCGAACCGGAGCTCAGTGGTGGTGTCTGTGGCCGTGTTCATGGCCGTGGGAGGAGGAAGAGCAGCCGCCCTTGCCGCCGCTGGTCCCCTCGCCGGCGTCCCCATGCGGATTCCGGCGGCCGCCGTCCGCCTCGTCGTCGCTGCAGTCCTCGTCGAAGGGCACCTCCTTGTGGAAGATGCAGCACTTTTTGGAGCTCTTGCGGCCGAGGGACTCGTTGTCGACGGTCCCCTCCTTCCAGGACACCTTCTTCTTCGCCCGCCGCTTCAGCCGCAGGACCACCGTCTCCGGCGGCGGCGGGGCGGCCGCGGGGGCGGAGGAGGAAGGGGAGGGGTCGATCGTCACGGTCACGGATCCGGATGACGAAGACGACGGAGGCGGCCCGCGGGTAGCCATAGCGATCTGCGATTTCTCCTCGTTTCCTTACTCTCTCGCTTGTCTAAACTTTCCCCCCTTTCGTTCCCCTTTGGATTTTTATTTTTCGTTCATGGTGCCCCGTTGGGAAATTGGAACGATGGAAGTCCGGGCGTAGAGCACACTTTTTTTTTTCCTTTTGAGGGCGTAGAGCACATTTGTCTCCCATTTGATTATACTGTACCAGTTCGCCACGTTTCTGTCAGAAAATCCAGCTTAAAGCTGCACGAGTATTAACAAAACAATAAGGTTGGAAATTCAATTTGGCTTCCGAGAGCATGTGCTCCCGGGCCCAAAAGTAATTGTTGAAATGTTAAAAGAAAAATCAAAACAACATTTTTTATATGTTGCTAGTCACATCTAAATGCTACCCGTAAATTTCGAGGCAAAAAGATCAAGCATTTTGGCCTGTGCAAAAAGAAAAAATGAACACCAAATATTATCCTAAAATATCATCCCAAATTTATTTATTTCACTGGCGAAACATTGCTATTCCGTTTCGCATAAAAATTGTCAAAAGCATAATTGCGACACTAACACTAACATGCACAAAAAGGTTCCTTTTTAAAAAAAGCATTTAATATATGTTTTCGCGTTAGCGTTCACCCAGGAGCATGTGCTTCCGGGAGCCAAAACGCCCCTCTCCGATACTTTTTTTTTAATGTAACACAATAGTACTCCCTCCATTTCTTCTTACTTATAATCTTTAGAACTTCAACATTATTGGTGTTCTCGGCAAAGCCCTTATCTCCTGGTTGAGATCTAAAGCCTCCTACTGAAAACCATAGACCCCGTGTAACGCCCCGGATTCGTTGCGCCAGGTGTCTGCCAGTTATTCGCCGTCGTTGCCATGTCATTTGCTTGTGTGTTGCACTTTGCCATGTCATCGTCTGCATTTCATATCATGTCATCATGTGCATCTCATTTTGCATGCGTGTTCGTTTCATGCATCTGAGCATTTTCCCCGTTGTCCGTTTTTCAATCCGGCACTCCTGTCATCCGGCGTCCCCTTCTTCTCTCCTGTTGTGAGCGGGTGTTAAACTTTCTCGGAATGGACCGAGGTTTGCCAAGCGGCCTTGGTATAGCACCGGTAGACCGCCTGTCAAGTTTCGTGCCATTTGGAGGTCGTTTGATACTCCAACGGTTAATCCCCCGAAACCCTAGCCTCGTCTTCCTCCGCGCGCCGGACACGTCCGCCCGCGCCGGACGCGTCCGCCGCCGCCGCCCGGTCCAACCCGCGCCTGCCACGTGGCTCCCGCGCCGTCTCCGCCGTCGCGGCCCGGCGAGCCCGCAGCGGGCCCGCCCGGCCCGGATCTCCCCCGCGCGCCTCCTGCCTGGCCCGCCCGCCGCCGGCCTGGGCCGCCGCCGCCCGCCGCCGCGGCTGGCGCCTCCGTCGACCGTGCCTGCCCCGCGCCCCGCCGCCCGGGCGCCCGCGCCCTCCGCCGCCTCCTCCCGGCCTCCCGTGCCGCCGGGGAGCGCCGCCGCCGCCGCCTCGCGCGTCCGCCGCCCGCGCCGCCTTCCTCCGCCGGATCCGGCCGGACCAGACCGGCCCCTCCGTCCTCGACCTCCGACCGGCGTCTCCTTCCACTCCGGCGCCCCGCTCCGGCGAGCCCGGCCCGCCTCGATCCGCGTGCACCAGATTCAGATCCAGAGAGGTTGACCCGATTTCACTAAGTCCCGAATATTTTGCATAATCATGTCATGTTCATTGCATCATAACTCTGTGCATACTGCTCCGTTTTGTGCGTGTAATATGTCAAATTGTTCGCCTCGACGAGTAATTCATTTCATCCCATTGCATCATTTTTATTTGAGCTCATCTTGATGCCCGAAATGCTGTTGGAAGAGTGCATGTTGCAGTTAATCTGCTGAAACTGTTATAACTTGCTCATTTGTCATTTTTGCCATGATTGATGTGTGCATCCTATGAGGTTGAGCTCTACATGTACGTTGATCTATGCCATGCCATATTTCCAGTGGTGCCAACCATGTATTTTTGTGAGTTGTGTGCTGAGTGCATCAAGCTTGTTAAGTAGGGTACTTGCTGTTGCTGTTTTGCTAGGTTGATTCTGTTATATTTTGTTGCTATGTTAACCTGCTGCTACAAGTCGTTCTATGCATAATCTGGAGATGTTTCACTAAGGATGAATTGTTATACATGTCTTGCTCTATCCATTCATGCCCCTGGTTGCATTTATAGCTTGCTGTAGCTTGTTGTAATCTTGCTCCAAAGTTGCTAAATAATGTTGCTGTCAACCTGTTAACATGAAGTTCAGTTTTGGCCATGTGCTTTTCTAGTGATCCATGCACCCTATGAACTTGCTATTGCCATGCTTAGCTTCATAAACATGTCTTATTACCGATGGTTGCCTTGCCATGCCATGTATTGCTCTGTGGTGAGTGGTTCAAGCTCACCAACATGCCTACTTATTGTTGTTCCTGCCATGTTTGAATCTGTCATATAACTTGCCATGTTTACATGGGTGCCATCATATTTTCTGATCCTTTTTGGCTCATGGTCAGTAAGGGTCTTTTGATCTATGCAATTAGTAGATTCATTGCATGCTTTTGTTTACCATGATAAGTTCCTGTAACATGTTGTTTGATAGCTCTAAACTTTGTAACCTGATATTATTTCTGCTAAAGTCTGAAACTGTTATTATTTGCAATCTTTCCATGTCCTTTTGAGCATGTTCTAGTTGTTTCTGGAGATAGCTCAGTGTTCATGTTTTGTTGTGCTTTACCTGTACTTCATGCCCATGCTTTTTGTTATTATGTTGGGGTGTTGTAGCTTGTTGTTTTGATGCTTGCAAGATGCCTAGTTGCTGTTTTGGACAGATTGTTGCTATGACTTGTATAGAGTGCATGTGTTGAACCATTGCTCCGTTTTGAGTGTGCTCTATATAAAACTTGCTTGATTTTGCATGTAGTTTCATATTATCATGTTGCATCCTTGTTTTGAGGTGTTTGCTTGATGTTTGTATGCATTTTGCATCAATGCCATGTTTAACTTGTTTTGCTCATATCTTCTAGGCCGTAGCTCCGAATCTAATGAACTTTATATGTAACTTGACTAGAATCTCGTGTAGATCGTCTTGGTGCATCTTAACTTGCTGTTTAACAACTTGAACATAAGGTTTATTCAGATCTGGACCAATTTCGAAATTTGCATATGAGGATTTACCGGAATTGTTATATGTTGTTTCCGGCCTCATTTAAACTTGCCTTGATGTGTTGTTCTTGTTGGCATCATCTCTTGCCATGAGTAGCCTCATCTAGATTTCTCATGCATCATGCTTGTTGTGCATCATGTCTTGTCTATGTGTGGTGTGTTTACTATGTTGTGTGCTTGTTCTCGATAGTTCCCGTTTCGTTGCGATCGTGAGGATTCGTTCGTCTACGCTTGGTTCGTCTACGTGGCTTCATCTTCTTCATGGACTCGTTCTTCTTCCTAGCGGGATTTCAGGCAAGATGACCGCTACCCTGGATCTCACTACTATCATTGCTATGCTAGTTGCTTCGTTCTATCGCTTTGCTGCGTTACCTATCATTTGCTCTTCAAGCCTCCCAAATTACCATGAACCTCTAACCTTTGACACCCTTCCTAGCAAACCGTTGCTTGGATATGTTACTGCTTTGCTCAGCCCCTCTTATAGCGTTGCTAGTTGCAGGTGAAGATGAAGTTTGCTCCATGGTGGACAGGATTTTGGTTGGGATATCACAATATCTCTTATATTATTAATGCATCTATATATTTGGTAAAGGGTGGAAGGCTCGGCCTTATGCCTGGTGTTTTGTTCCACTCTTGCCGCCCTAGTTTCCGTCATACCGGTGTTATTTTTCCGGATTTTGCGTTCCTAACGCGGTCGGGTGATTTATGGGACCCCCTCACAGTTCGCTTTGAATAAAACTCCTCCAGCAAGGCCCAACCTTGGTTTTACCATTTGCCTCACCACCACCTACTTTTCCCTTGGGAGTAATTAACCCAAGGGTCATCTTTATTTTAGCCCCCCTCGGGCCAGTGCTTGTCTAAGTGTTGGTCCGAAACGAGCAACCTGCGGGGCCACCTCGGGGAAACTCGAAGTCTGGTTTTACTCGTACCTTGACTTATCCGGTGTTTCCCTGAGAACGAGATATGTGCAGCTCCTATCGGGATGTCGGCGCATCGGGCAGCTTTGCTGGTCTTGTTTTACCATTGTCGAAATGTCTTGTAAACCGGGATTCCGAGACTGATCGGGTCTTCCTGGGAGAAGATATATCCTTCGTTGATCGCGAGAGCTTATCATGGGCTAAGTTGGGACACCCCTGTAGGGTATAAACTTTCGAGAGCCGTGCCCGCGGTTATGTGGCAGATGGGAATTTGTTAATGTCCAGTTGTAGATAACTTGACACCAGATCCGAATTAAAAAGCATCAACCGCGTGTGTAGCCGTGATGGTCTCTTCTCGGCGGAGTCCGGGAAGTGAACACGGTTTTCTGTGTTATGATTGACGTAAGTAGGAGTTCAGGATCACCTCTTGATCATTACTAGTTGACGACAGTTCCTTTGCTTCTCTTCTCGCTCTTATTTGCGTATGTTAGCCACCATATCATGCTTAGTCGCTGCTGCAACCTCACCACCTTTACCCCTTCCTTTCCCATTAAGCTTTGCTAGTCTTGATACCCATGGTAATGGGATTGCTGAGTCCTCGTGGCTCACAGATTACTACAACAACAGTTGCAGGTACAGGTTATGCGATGATCTTGACGCAAGAGCGATGTTCCTTGTTTTGGAGTTCTTCTTCTGCTTCTTCTTCGATCAGGGGATAGGTTCCAAGTCGGCAGCCTGGGCTAGCAGGGTGGATGTCGTTTGAGTTTTTGTTTGTGTTTCATCCGTAGTCGGATGGTGCTCTGATGTATTGTGATGTTGTATCCGTGTGGCATTGTATGCCTCTCGTATGTATCCCCATCTATTATGTAATGTTGATGTAATGATATCCACCTTGCAAAAGTGTTCCAATATGCGGGTCTATCCTTGGTGGGACCTTCGAGTTCCTTTTGGATAGGGTCGCATATTGGGCGTGACAAGTTGGTATCAGAGCCTCGACCGACCTTAGGAGCCCCCCTTGATTGATCGTGTAGTTTGGCCATTGTTGAGTCGAGAAGAAAACTGATTTCGGAGTCTAGTTATATCGGAGAGTAGGAATTCTTTTTACTCCTCAGCCCCCTTCGTCGCTCTGGTGAGGAATCTTGACGTAGGTGTTTTGAACTATTCCTCTTCCCCTTCAAATTTTTCTTTAGGATCACGTGGTTAGTTTCGTGAGTTGTCCATCCTCTTTCATCCGGTGCATTTCTCGTCAAGTTGACTCGAGCCTCTTCATCGTTGCCAAGTTCAATCCTCAGTTGTTTTTCTTTTCCCACCCACCCACCCTTTTTCTTCTCAGAGCCGGAGTCCGTAATCGAGTATCCATCCTACTTGTGTGAAGTCTTTGCTTTCTTTCCTTAATGTTTTCAACCAGTGCTTTCTCTTCAAGATATTCGTCTCATTCCCCTTCCAAGTTGTCTTTGTTTTCCCGCCCCCCACCCCTTTTCTTCCCGAAGTTTGAGTCTCTTTCGAGCATCTATTTCATTCGCACGGAGCCTCTTCAGTCTTCCCTCAATTATTTCAACCAGTGAATTCTCGTCTCGTTCGTCATTCTTCATCCCTTTCTTTTTCCAGTGGTTTCAATTCAAGTTTTTCGGGTTGATCTTATTCTTTTCCTTGGATCAAGCATTCTCCTTGCTCGTTTTCCTCTCGCCATTCAATCGTTTCGGAGTTCGGAAGACAGCTCAGAGATTCGTCTGTATTCCAATTAATTCGAGGTTGTCACCTCATTCAAATATTTCAATTGTTCCGGTGCATCATCTGTCTGATCAACATCCTTTCCAATGGTGTTTTCTCTTCAGTGGGCCCTAACCCACAGGTCTTTTCCTAGGATCTTACCTGACTCTTCTAATTCCCCCGGAGTTATTTTCAATTCTTTTCAAAGTGTGATGTAAGAATGGATTCCATCAGTCACATGTCTTTGCCAAGATCGCTTTCAAATTTTTTTTCATTGTTTGCTCAACCTCTTCGCTTCTCATTCTACCGGAGTATCTCAGTAATTTCGGTGGTGTTTCTCGTCATCATTTGAAGATCGAAAAAGAGTTTTTCCTCTAAATCTTGTCCGTTCTCCCGGAGATTCGCGGTGCTAGCTCGATGTTATCCTATCAAATTGTTTCAAGTCATGCAAATTCTTTTCATCCATCCGGAGCATTTCAGGAGTTGCTTTCTCTCTCGATCATCCGGAGGCCATCTTTTCGGAAGATTTCTTCGTTCTAAGTTTTCAGATTCGTTCCCCAATTATTCTATATCTGTGCCCTTTCGTTCGTCTCAATATTCTTCCCGGTGATTCATTCTCTTTCATCAGTCATTTCCGAATTCTCACGGTGGTTCGTTCAAGATTCTTTTCCTTGATTATCATTTAATTCATTCGTTCTTTCCAGTCCTACCGGTGATGCATGAAGACTTTCTCAAGTTTTGTGCTATACCCCTTTAATCCTTTTCAAGAAGAATAAGTAGTATGCAAAAATCCATTGCTTGTCATCAGTTTAATTTGATGAAGGATAAGCATACAATAAATCTTATTCTTATTTCCTCCAAGTGTTTAATCCCTTCCATCAGAGTTTGTTCTTGATGAATAAATTCTAGTTCCAAGTCTTTTCATCTTTTCTTTTCCGGAGTTCAATTTCCTCAACCATTTCGTCGGAAACTCCATCTAAATCATTGCAAGGCTCATCTTATTATTTCATCCTTCATTCTAGCTCATCATCCTTTTGTCACCGGAGTTCTTCACGATGGTTCTTCATGATTTAATTCATTCTTCAAGGGTTCATCAACATTTTGTTGGTGGAGTTCAAGTATCTTTTCTTCTCGCTTCTCGAAGTGCAATTAATTCTCCGAATTCTTTTGAAATGGAGTTTTGCATTTCTTCGTTCTTCTCAGCTGTTCAATTTTTTTTCCATTTGTGGCCGGTTATCACCTTATGATCTTGAGATGTTACCTATAAGACCACAACAAGCTAATTCTTTTCGTTGTTGAATTTCTCAACAACTCCGTTCAATCTTTTCTTCTAAGGTTGCTTTCTATTTCATTCGTGGCACAAGTTGTCATTTTCTTCTCCGTTCTTTTCATTCAACTCTTTCAATTCTTTCCGGAGGTTTTGTGTCATGTCTTCATCAAGTATCATTCCATCCTCTCTAGCTCGTGTTCTATTCCTCCATGTTCTAGCCGGAGTGCTGCCTAAATCCTTTCAGTCTTATTTGTTTCTTATCTCGTTCTAACCAGAGTGGTTTCATAGTCTATCTGGTTACTTGAGTTTTTGATTCTCGTCGGTCTCGTTGTTCCTCTCTTCTTCTCGGGTGCTCGCGATTCTTTGCTTCCTCTCTTGAGTTCTTGTTTCACCTCATCCCTTTTCCCTTCCGTCTCGGTCCTAATATCTCGGGACGAGATCTCTTGTTAGTGGAGGAGTGTTGTAACGCCCCGGATTCGTTGCGCCAGGTGTCTGCCAGTTATTCGCCGTCGTTGCCATGTCATTTGCTTGTGTGTTGCACTTTGCCATGTCATCGTCTGCATTTTATATCATGTCATCATGTGCATCTCATTTTGCATGCGTGTTTGTTTCATGCATCCGAGCATTTCCCCGTTGTCCGTTTTTCAATCCGGCACTCCTGTCATCCGGCGTCCCCTTCTTCTCTCCTGTTGTGAGCGGGTGTTAAACTTTCTCGGAATGGACCGAGGTTTGCCAAGCGGCCTTGGTATAGCACCGGTAGACCGCATGTCAAGTTTCGTGCCATTTGGAGGTCGTTTGATACTCCGACGGTTAACCGGGTAACCGCAAAGCCTCATTGTGTTGCAGCCCAACACCCATTCCAAAGTGGCCCAAACCCCTCTAACTCCCCTCCATGCTCTCGGTCGTTCGATCACGATCGCGTGGCCGAAAACCGCTCCTCATTTGGACTCTCCTAACTCCCTCTACCTATATATATATGCCCCTACCCCCGAAATTCACGGATGTTTTTCCCTCGAAACCCTAGCCTCGTCTTCCTCCGCGCGCCGGACACGTCCGCCCGCGCCGGACACGTCCGCCGCCGCCGCCCGGTCCAACCCGCGCCTGCCACGTGGCTCTCGCGCCGTCTCCGCCACCGCGGCCCGGCGAGCCCGCAGCGGGCCCGCCCGGCCCGGATCTCCCCCGCGCGCCTCCTGCCTGGCCCGCCCGCCGCCGTTCGCCGCCCGACGCCGCCGGCCTGGGCCGCCGCCGCCCGCCGCCGCGGCTGGCGCCTCCGTCGACCGCGCCTGCCCCGCGCCCCGCCGCCCGGGCGCCCGCGCCCTCCGCCGCCTCCTCCCGGCCTCCCGCGCCGCCGGGGAGCGCCACCACCGCCGCCTTCCTCCGCCGCCGCCGCGCCGGATCCGGCCGGACCAGACCGGCCCCTCCGTCCTCGACCTCCGGCCGGCGTCTCCTTCCACTCCGGCGCCCCGCTCCGGCGAGCCCGGCCCGCCTCGATCCGCGTGCACCAGATTCAGATCCAGAGAGGTTGACCCGATTTCACTAAGTCCCGAATATTTTGCATAATCATGTCATGTTCATCGCATCATAACTCTGTGCATACTGCTCCGTTTTGTGCGTGTAATATGTCAAATTGTTCGCCTCGACGAGTAATTCATTTCATCCCATTGCATCATTTTTATTTGAGCTCATCTTGATGCCCGAAATGCTGTTGGAAGAGTGCATGTTGCAGTTAATCTGCTGAAACTGTTATAACTTGCTCATTTGTCATTTTTGCCATGATTGATGTGTGCATCCTATGAGGTTGAGCTCTACATGTACGTTGATCTATGCCATGCCATATTTCCAGTGGTGCCAACCATGTATTTTTGTGAGTTGTGTGCTGAGTGCATCAAGCTTGTTAAGTAGGGTACTTGCTGTTGCTGTTTTGCTAGGTTGATTCTGTTATATTTTGTTGCTATGTTAACCTGCTGCTACAAGTCGTTCTATGCATAATCTGGAGATGTTTCACTAAGGATGAATTGTTATACATGTCTTGCTCTATCCATTCATGCCCCTGGTTGCATTTATAGCTTGCTGTAGCTTGTTGTAATCTTGCTCCAAAGTTGCTAAATAATGTTGCTGTCAACCTGTTAACATGAAGTTCAGTTTTGGCCATGTGCTTTTCTAGTGATCCATGCACCCTATGAACTTGCTATTGCCATGCTTAGCTTCATAAACATGTCTTATTACCGATGGTTGCCTTGCCATGCCATGTATTGCTCTGTGGTGAGTGGTTCAAACTCACCAACATGCCTACTTATTGTTGTTCCTGCCATGTTTGAATCTGTCATATAACTTGCCATGTTTACATGGGTGCCATCATATTTTCTGATCCTTTTTGGCTCATGGTCAGTAAGGGTCTTTTGATCTATGCAATTAGTAGATTCATTGCATGCTTTTGTTTACCATGATAAGTTCCTGTAACATGTTGTTTGATAGCTCTAAACTTTGTAACCTGATATTATTTCTGCTAAAGTCTGAAACTGTTATTATTTGCAATCTTTCCATGTCCTTTTGAGCATGTTCTAGTTGTTTTTGGAGATAGCTCAGTGTTCATGTTTTGTTGTGCTTTACCTGTACTTCATGCCCATGCTTTTTGTTATTATGTTGGGGTGTTGTAGCTTGTTGTTTTGATGCTTGCAAGATGCCTAGTTGCTGTTTTGGACAGATTGTTGCTATGACTTGTATAGAGTGCATGTGTTGAACCATTGCTCCGTTTTGAGTGTGCTCTATATAAAACTTGCTTGATTTTGCATGTAGTTTCATATTATCATGTTGCATCCTTGTTTTGAGGTGTTTGCTTGATGTTTGTATGCATTTTGCATCAATGCCATGTTTAACTTGTTTTGCTCATATCTTCTAGGCCGTAGCTCCGAATCTAATGAACTTTATATGTAACTTGACTAGAATCTCGTGTAGATCGTCTTGGTGCATCTTAACTTGCTGTTTAACAACTTGAACATAAGGTTTATTCAGATCTGGACCAATTTCGAAATTTGCATATGAGGACTTACCGGAATTGTTATATGTTGTTTCCGGCCTCATTTAAACTTGCCTTGATGTGTTGTTCTTGTTGGCATCATCTCTTGCCATGAGTAGCCTCATCTAGATTTCTCATGCATCATGCTTGTTGTGCATCATGTCTTGTCTATGTGTGGTGTGTTTACTATGTTGTGTGCTTGTTCTCGATAGTTCCCGTTTCGTTGCGATCGTGAGGATTCGTTCGTCTACGCTTGGTTCGTCTACGTGGCTTCATCTTCTTTATGGACTCGTTCTTCTTCCTAGAGGGATTTCAGGCAAGATGACCGCTACCCTGGATCTCACTACTATCATTGCTATGCTAGTTGCTTCGTTCTATCGCTTTGCTGCGTTACCTATCATTTGCTCTTCAAGCCTCCTAAATTACCATGAACCTCTAACCTTTGACACCCTTCCTAGCAAACCGTTGCTTGGCTATGTTACCGCTTTGCTCAGCCCCTCTTATAGCGTTGCTAGTTGCAGGTGAAGATGAAGTTTGCTCCATGGTGGACAGGATTTTGGTTGGGATATCACAATATCTCTTATATTATTAATGCATCTATATATTTGGTAAAGGGTTGAAGGCTCGGCCTTATGCCTGGTGTTTTGTTCCACTCTTGCCGCCCTAGTTTTCGTCATACCGGTGTTATGTTCCCGGATTTTGCGTTCCTAACGCGGTCGGGTGATTTATGGGACCCCCCTGATAGTTCGCTTTGAATAAAACTCCTCCAGCAAGGCCCAACCTTGGTTTTACCATTTGCCTCACCACCACCTACTTTTCCCTTGGAGTAATTAACCCAAGGGTCATCTTTATTTTAGCCCCCCCCCCCCCGTGCCAGTGCTTGTCTAAGTGTTGGTCCGAAACGAGCAACCTGCGGGGCCACCTCGGGGAAACTCAAAGTCTGGTTTTACTCGTACCTTGACTTATCCGGTGTTGCCCTGAGAACGAGATATGTGCAGCTCCTATCGGGATGTCGGTGCATCGGGCGGCTTTGCTGGTCTTGTTTTACCATTGTCGAAATGTCTTGTAAACCGGGATTCCGAGACTGATCAGGTCTTCCTGGGAGAAGGTATATCCTTCGTTGATCGCGAGAGCTTATCATGGGCTAAGTTGGGACACCCCTGCAGGGTATAAACTTTCGAGAGCCGTGCCCGCGGTTATGTGGCAGATGGGAATTTGTTAATGTCCGGTTGTAGATAACTTGACACCAGATCCGAATTAAAACGCATCAACCGCGTGTGTAGCCGTGATGGTCTCTTCTCGGCGGAGTCCGGGAAGTGAACACGGTTTTCTGTGTTATGATTGACGTAAGTAGGAGTTCAGGATCACCTCTTGATCATTACTAGTTGACGACCGTTTCTTTGCTTCTCTTCTCGCTCTTATTTGCGTATGTTAGCCACCATATCATGCTTAGTCGCTGCTGCAACCTCACCACCTTTACCCCTTCCTTTCCCATTAAGCTTTGCTAGTCTTGATACCCATAGTAATGGGATTGCTGAGTCCTCGTGGCTCACAGATTACTACAACAACAGTTGCAGGTACAGGTTATGCGATGATCTTGACGCGAGAGCGATGTTCCTTGTTTTGGAGTTCTTCTTCCGCTTCTTCTTCGATCAGGGGATAGGTTCCAGGTCGGCAGCCTGGGCTAGCAGGGTGGATGTCGTTTGAGTTTTTGTTTGTGTTTCATCCGTAGTCGGATGGTGCTCTGATGTATTGTGATGTTGTATCCGTGTGGCATTGTATGCCTCTCGTATGTATCCCCATCTATTATGTAATGTTGATGTAATGATATCCACCTTGCAAAAGTGTTCCAATATGCGGGTCTATCCTTGGTGGTACCTTCGAGTTCCTTTTGGATAGGGTCGCATATTGGGCGTGACACCCCGTAAGCTTATGT
Source organism: Triticum timopheevii (assembly GCA_963921465.1). Classification (NCBI taxonomy): domain Eukaryota; kingdom Viridiplantae; phylum Streptophyta; class Magnoliopsida; order Poales; family Poaceae; genus Triticum; species Triticum timopheevii. The sequence continues at coordinate 358,276,750 of OY997264.1, forward strand.
ACTTTATTCACGTGACTGGGAGAATTTATGTCCACTACATTTTTTCTATATTCTTCTCGTTAGCCTCGATTCCTCGATTATCTGAGAATCTTACTCGCTTCTACATCGAAGTATTCCTGGCCATCCGCCGGGCCTGGTTGGGCTTTGGGCCGGACCTAACAAAGCCCAAATTAGAAAACCTAGGCCAAGGCCTAGCCCACATAGGGCCTAGTTTTCAGGTCCAAACCCCGGCCCGACAGTGAAAAAGTCAATTAGGCCTCGGATCGAGCCTCTTCCCTAAAATGCAAGTATGGCAAGCCCAGGCTCGGCCCGGTGTGTCCTTCAGGCTCAAAACTTAGGCCCGGGCCCGGGCATGTGTGTCCTTTGGGCTCAAAACTTAGGCCCAGGCCCGGCCCGGTGTGTTCTTCGGGCTCAAAACTTAGGCCCAGGCCCGGCCCGCGGGCAAGACCGGGTCGGGTATCCCATGGCCAGGTATACACCGACGACACACTTGGTGGGGTTAATCATGATTCAATACTTTTGCCTATTCTCAAAGGTTTGGACGAGGTCAGGGATAACATGATCCCCTTCACGACCAAGTCGTCTATGTATATGTCTATATTATTTTCTTCTACGTGTGGAATGCCCTCCGCATGGCGCGTTGATAGGTGGAACTTACGTTCTTTAGTCCGGATGACATGGTTTTATAAACCCTGACAATATGGCGAGGCTAGACTAAAAATTCAATTTGATACCCGGGCTCATTTACATGCAGTGAACAGTAAAATATAAAGAAATAGCAGAAAAGGTCAAACAATTCTAAAAAAATATGCTGCAAGATGACCAAATGCATGATGTTCGTGCAAAATTTCAGCTTGTTTGGACATTCGAGGAGCTCGTGACAAAATCCGGTGTGAATAGTGTTGTTTTCAAAAGTTTTCTCGGACACCTGAAATTTGTCTTTTTGACCACGAGCTATTTGAATGTCCAAACAAGCTGAAAATTTGCACGAACATCATAGAATTGTGCATCTTGCATCACAAAAATTCAGAATTTTTGATTTTTTTTGCTACTCCCTCCATTTTTATATACAAGACCACAAGCTCGAATTACATATACAGTTACCAGGTAAAAATTAATATATGTTTTGCAACCCAAATTTTTTTCTCGTTTACTGGGACCATTAATACACCGCATACATGCAAGAAAACTGAATGGAGGAATTAGCTAAGTGTCATTATGACTGCATGCATGCAAGTATTAGACAATTTGTTAGTACAAGAAAACATCATTAATTTTTGCCTCTATTACTGTTGGTGGCCTTATGTAGATGCAAAATTTATATTTCATGGTGACTTTGTATAAGTAAATGGAGGGAGTATTATTTTTTATTTTATAAGAATAGGCGCTTCCTAGGCTAGACCCCCTTTATAAGGAAGAGTATCCATCCTCCCTTCAGGCCGATCTTTTGGGAGGAAGAGAGCTCTCCACTTTTGGTTGGGCTTGATGCACCCAGGAAACGGAGAGCAACTAATTAACGAGCGCTCCTTCGGGAGCCTCGCAACAATCAGTGCCACTTGACGCGCTCTCAGCTATTCGTCACGTGTCGTGCTCTGGACGCTCCCTTCGGTTTTTTTTATTTTTCCGCACGCGTTTTCGGCTTTTTTAACGGTTTTTCCCCGGGTTTTTTCGACGTTTTGGTTTTTCACCGGTCTTCCTTAGCTTTTTGATCAAAAAAAAATCGAAAAAAAATTGCGCAAAAAAACACGTTTTCTTTTTTCCCTTTCGCGACAGTCACGGTTTTGCTTCCGCAAGAGGCACGATTTTGCTTTCGCAAGAGTCATGCCCGTGCCTCTCAGGAACGGAAAGAAAAACGCGTTTTTTATTTTTTTCGTTTCGCGAGAGTCAAGGCCTGCCTCTCGGAAATAAAAAGAAAACACGTTTTCTGTTTTTTTTTCTTTCGCGAGAGTCACGGTTTTGCTTCCGCGAGTGGCATGGTTGTGCTTTCGCGAGAGTCACGGTCGTGCCTCTCCGAAAAGGAAAAAAAATGTGTTTCTTTTTCTTTCGCGAAGAGTCACGGTTTTGCTTCCGCGAGAGGCACGGTTGTGCTTTCGCGAGTCACTCCTCAGAAACGAAAAAAAACGCGTTTTCTTTTTTTCTTTTCCTTCCGCGAGAGTCACGGTTTTGCTCCCGCGAGAGGCCTCGTGAAACCCGTGCTCCCGGCTCGGTTTTTTTTGAGTTGCTACTCAAGCTCATCTGAAAAAAAAAGGTCCTCTTTTTTGAGTTGCTACTCAAGCTCATCTGAAAAAAATAGAGTCCTCTCCCAGTACCTCCAAATCCCATGTATGGCCCAAAGTGTTAATCTAATTCCGAACAGAAATACAATGCACCCATATGACCAGTAAATTCCGAGCAGCTTATATAGCATAGATGGTTCAATAGCATCCGTTGTTTTGAGTTGCTACTCAAGCTCATCTGAAACGCGGCGGGGAACCAACATGTTTAATTGCCACCCTATCGGCAGTTGGGTTGGAGGTTGATGGAGACGCTTTGATTTTGCAATAAATCTTGACAGCACGCTATCTTTGCCGTGCCACAGAACAAATTCAACACGTGAGCACCAAGATTATGTGCCCACTGACTTTCTGTAGGGCATTACTGTAAGCATCTCGTTCTTACATGGGAGACAATGGCCTGAATTACTGAGGGGTAAAAAGTACGCAGAGGTCATAGAACAAATCAGATTGGCGTTGATCAGCAAGTGTGATCAATCAACCGAATATATCCATAAAAATGTACAGAAATTGCTGCTCTAAACTGAAAGCCCGTCTGGGTTGTGCGCCTCGATGTCGACATGTCTGATTCCAGGCACAATCTTCTGTATCTCTGACTCCAGCCGATCCACTTCATATCCCAGAGCATCCACCACACCCTCACCTGTACAGGCAGCAGTAACGCGTGGCTTGTCAGAACATGACAACAAGCATACAAATTGCGACTAGAGCAACATACTGCATACCATACTCAGCCATAACCCTTCGTAGCTCCGCGTCATCCTTACTCAACGAGGCCTCCCGGAACTGTCAAAACGAATCGATAAAAGGTTATAGAGAAATGATATCGATGATCTATTGAGATTGGTGACCAAGAGAGGATGTTTGAAAAAGGAATAGCCAATATTAGCCATCGCAGTGCAAAGATGCAACTCGTACTTCAAACCAACTTACTTGGATGAAACTTTAGCTATAAATCCTCCTTTCATCTATACCCTACCTTACTTTTTATGGAGGATTATTGAGATGCTTAATGCTGAGAGTACAATTATACATCAAACGGGAGTTCGCACTTGAAATTTTCCCATCTTACAACGTGGACATGTTTTTTGAACTGCTCGAATACAATCATCTCAGAAAGGAATGCATCTAGTGCAACCCCTCCTCTCGTCTAAATGTGAATCAGAGATATAAAGATGGGCAGTGCAAAGATGCAGCTCATGCTGCGATACCAAGCAATTTGGATGAAACTTTTCAGTACAAAACTATAAATCCTTTTTCCATCTACACCTTGTATTTTTGGGAGGATTATTGAGACCTATTATGCAAAGTGCACAAAATTGACATTGAATTGAGGGCTTCCAATTGATATTTCCGCAGCTTACAACAAGGACATGCAGTTAATTCAATTTTTTATCACGCCTAGTTAGCATGAGTGAAATATTAATTACACAACCCTCAGTAAAGGTAGATGTTAAGTTAAAGTCGGTGTCTTGAACAATCCACTAAACATCAATCACTGACTGACTGCTGACACTCTAGCCAAAGCTTGACTATACTAGCGAGAAGAGCAATAGAAAGACTACCTAGAATTTCGACAAAGAAATTGAGTGATTGCTTCAGTTTAAGATATTAGGCACATAAATTAGCAATTATTCACTAACCTGGCAACAGAGCAATACCAATATACTCATAAAAGAGAGCAAAATAACTACGTTACTTTAAAGTAGAAAAGACACCTGTTTTGCCCATACTCCACGTCCAGTCCTTTCAAGATAATTTTGCACCAAGACTACTCCATTGAAATCTGTGGGATGATTAAGTCAATAAATTGTTAATACAAGATCAGAAATGTAAGAGGAATTTCAACAAGCGAGTATAGATGAGCTAAACATGTTAGCAAATATGGATGGGAAGAGTCAACAAATTAGCAAATTGTAAGGGCTACCCCTTGAAATATCCTTGGTATGCATACATGTTTTGCATACCATAATGCTTGTTTTTTATTTCGTGATAACGGATGAATACACATGCAGTAGTTTGGCATCCTCTTAGTATTCACTGGCACTCCACCCACTGCCTCTCCCCGCACCCATAACTCTATACAACACTCTTCCTCTCATACGAACCCAAAGGGAAAATCTTTTGCAGGCAAGTCATCGCCTCGTGGGGATTTCAGACATTAATTCCCTCAGGTAACATAACAGTAAATTATGAGTTAGTGCCAACTGCAAAGTCATACAAACCCCGAGGGGAAAATCCTTTGCAGGCAAGTCATCGTCCCGTGGGAATGTCGGACATTAATTCCCTCAGGTAACATAACAGTAAATTATGAGTTAGTGCCAACTGCAAAGTCATACAAACCCCGAGGGGAAAATCCTTTGCAGGCAAGTCATCGTCCCGTGGGAATGTCGGACATTAATTCCCTCAGGTAACATAACAGTAAATTATGAGTTAGTGCCAACTGCAAATTCATGGAGTTAGCTCACTAAAGTGTATTCCTTCTTAATGGTCATACAATAGCCATACAGAAAGATGCTTGTAAAGCAATAGGTTCAAGATTAAAAAGTTAATAGATGATAGGGTCATCCATTGCAGATAAATAATATCAACTCGGTCACTTGCAGCAAATTCAGTTCATCAAATAGAAACAACCAAGGCTAACTAAAAAGAGTGCTCTGTAACTATTAACTTCCAGAAAGAAATGTCATATACTAAGGAACGATGTGCCAATTCAACAAATAGAAACAACAGGGTTAACAAAAAAGAAGTGCTCCATAGTTATTAATTCAAAAAAGAGACATGCTAGACTAAAAACTATGAACTAAAAGTGTCAATAAATTAGAATAATTGTAAGCTGGAATATGGCACATGATAAGAGTTATACCAATTTCTGCTTTGAATCTAAAGAACCCTGGCCCAATCACCTCACTTTTGCAATCATAAAGAGAATCTACAACCTGCAAGATGTAATAACATCAGCTTCATAACAAAGCTTCTGAGCATTGTACTATGAAATAAAGTCATCCGGAAGTTACCGGATCAGATTTCAGAAATTCAAGAACTCGCTGCATGTCATGATCATCAATGGCCCTACCAATTAAAGCATGCCTGTTCCTCTGGATGAGAAAAATCGCAACCTACAGAGATAGCACAATTGTTGAATCTTGTTTTGAAACAAGGCATGGGCAGGAATGAACAAACAGATGCAAATCCTGAACAAACCATCAGAGCAAAGATAACCCAGATGAAAACATATGGTGGCCATTTTAAGTATGGCCGATGGATTTTGCAGAAAACATTCGTGTGAAAATTATGGGTATACTTGAAGCCCTTATTCAGTTCCAATAGCATTTAGTGAAAACATTAATTGGTTGAAGCTGGTCGACAGTCATTGTAATAGTCTATTTAAAGTTCTGCATAAAAAAACAGGAAATTGTGGTTTTTAAAGCTTATAAGTTTATTTTTCAAGTGAAACTAGTTTTAGTTATCCTAGTTTTATCCCATACTAACCAAACTAGGTTTTATAGTGTTAGGCTAAAAAACATGTTACTCTGGCAAAACTTTCTCATGGGTTATTCACAGGTACTCCCTCCGTTCATGATATTCTAACTTTTTTCTGAATCAGATGTATATAGATGCATTTTAGTGTGTTTGTTCACTCATTTCATTCCGTATGTAGTCCATATTGAAATATTCAAAAGATGTTACAATAGTGAACGGAGGGAGTAATAAATAGGAAGTGTTGCCTCACAGTATCAATTCTCCTTAGTTTACCTAACACTAGAGCATGGATAGCATACACAGCTTCACTATGAAACCAAATGCAGGATGTGTGAGGCAAGTGATACAAAAAATAACTGAATAAACCAGCAATCAAATAAAAGTATGCACCTCTTACAAAATAAAAGTTTAATAGAACATACTTCAGGCTTAACGGAATTAACAAAAAAAATACATCAAGAAACATAACGCCACTATAGCAGACTAGCGGTGGCAGTTATGAAACTTTTGGCCTAGAGCTTCACAAATCAAACAAATGCATCTATGCAGCGTGCCACTTCAACAGATAGCACGTATTGCTTGTCTGAGTGTCATAACTGCCAAGATACTGTTCTATCTAGCACACAGACGAACATAGCATCATTTGACACTTTCTGGCAATAGATTGAAGCTAACAGATCATAAAAACAATAAAGAGATGAGAAAATTCTACAATCCGATAACATACCACGATGAGTCCATGCCATAACAAAGATAATTTCGATACAACAACAACAAAACCTTTAGTCCCAAACAAGTTGGGGTAGGGTAGAGCTGAAACCAATAAGATCTCGCAACAACTCATGGTTCTAACAAAGATAATTTCAATAAGGAAATATAATTGGGTAGAGAGTTCAAATGGTGGAATGTGTGGCTTTGCTTCAATGCGAAAACATGATGATATTCATTTCAATTTGTTTCAGATTCTCATGAAAATGTGTACAGAAAATATGACAAAATTGTCAGTAGGGCAGCATAATTCAAGTACAGAGCACAAAACAGTAAAAATACATTTGTATTGACTCTTCGTATGTACAAACAGAGCAAATATAAGCTGACAGAAGCAAAATAAAAAAACATGAAACGGAAAAATTAGCATACCATTCCAAGTAAGTTACCAACAATGATGGAACCAATTGGATCATAGATGGGGTTTCCTGTCATTTGAACAGCCACCAAAGATGCTGCTGCAATAGCAAGACCTGTAACAGCAGCACCATCCTGTCGGACAATTATTGGGATATGAGAAGGAATCAAGGAAGTTAAGAAGTAAGGAATAAATAGTAACTGGTAAGTAAAGAAGAAATATGATTAAGATGGCAAACGCAGGCAACTAAATTAATCATAAAAAAGCGCACAGATGCAAGTTCAGGATTTCAGTTGCAGGAAGTGGTTGGACTACAAGAGAGAGGTACTAAGGTAGTTTAGAACACATTACTCACTTCAGTCATAACAGCAACTGAAGTTGGATCATGACCACGCCAGATGTAGTCTCTGATACTCATTCCTTCTGCTGCTGCACCTTTCTTAACAGCCTTTATAGCAACAAGAAGTGAAGCACCTAGAGAGACAACAGCATCTGTCAACTAAAACCATACTAAATAACCAAAACGAATAAAGAGAACAGGATTTCGTGAATAACACCTTCAATTAGGATCGACCCACCAATCACTAATGCAGCATAGTGAATGTTCTCGGGAGGCTGTGCAATATAAGTATAAGATATGAAAACTGTACTTGGGATAAGATTTGATGATAAAATGGAATGTACATGCAAAATTCTATATTGAATCAAATGACACACTGGCATCATACTTGAGAACTCCACAAGTTCTGAACTCCATTCACAATAGTAGCACCTGAACCCAAGCAAAATATTCCAACCGCAGATATCAAAGACCATACAAATCTTTCTTTTGAATAACCATAGCTGCAAAAGAGATTAAGCTAGGGTAAGCAATCGTTGAGTCAAGACACAGGGCACCACATCAATTTATGTCATATATAGACAGTCTTATCACTAGAGACTATTATTTATTATACAGTGATTAATACCAGGGTTCTTCCTTATCACTAATAGTCCGGTAAAAAAGGGAGATCTTTGTTGACAAAGCATGCATTGAAAATCAAAGAGTTATACATACGGGTGTAGAGCATCTGGAGCACGTCTTGAACTTCTCAGACCATATGCAAGAAGAGCCTGAATTTTGATAGGCAGTTAGTCTCTGGGTATGATACTTCACTCCAGGTCAAGAAATAGACAGGAAAAAAAGAAACACGAACTTAAGTTGCAAAGGGTAAAGTTACCTGGTTAGCAAAGTCTGCCACCGAATGTACTAGCTCAGCTAGCATAACATGACTAGATGTTGAAAACCACACACCAAACTTCAGCGTGAAGACAAGGAAATTACACCAAAGTGCCGTGTTAACCGCTCGATGGCTGAGATCAAACCAACAGGAGTTGCATGAAATGAAATGTCTATCAATACAGAACCTTGAGAAATAATTCAAGCATGCAATAATAAATTAATGGTCACTATTTTGCAAATAATTGCTAACGCAAATATTAAATAACTCATATGATAATACACAAAACTGAATACCCTTAATGACAGTGCAATGAGTGTTTCATAGAGAAAGACCATCATAATTCATACTTCATCATAAATGAAAAAAACTATTCAGAGTTCATCTTCTTCCTCGGTTTGGATGGAGGAATAGCTTCCATCTGTCCTCTAAAATGGAAAAGGTACATACTCAACAATATTTTCCTCTCAAGCATAGATAGCATCATCACTCCCATCACAATCATTACTCTTCCATCATTGTAAATGGAATAACATTTCCGTCCAGTCACAATATAGAGGCAATAGCATTTCTGCCCCATCATAGCACATAAGTATATTACAAGAGCAATTAAAATGGTTCCTTAAGAAAAGCATGGCCGAAACATGCAAATCCATCAATTGATTAATAGCAGTGTGCCAACTACGCAGTTTTTAGAACAAAAAGGATCGTCCGAATTACCTGTGCTCATCGTCGAAGTGTGTCTGCTTCTTGGTCTTGGCGACACGCAAAGAATAACCTGCGGCCCAACAGGAACAGCAACAATACCAAACGTAAGATGCCTCACGAACCCCAGAACGAGGACATGGACAGGAAAAGCGAAGGGGCACTGGTCTTACTGCGGGAGATGGTGAGCAGGACAGGGGGCGCGTCCGCGACGGTGCCTCGGGGCGGTGACGCTGCCGGGGGTAACGTCCGCCACCCGCGGAGGCCGAGGAGGCCGGGGGCACCGGAGGCGGAGCCGAAGATCGGGCGGGGCGAGAATGGCGGAGGCGGGGGCGTTGGATGTCGATCCTCGCGGTCGTCGTCGCGGCGGAGGAGGTGGTGGAGTGGAAAGGGCGAGGGGACGAGGGGGCGGGACGATGATGAGAGGAGGCGGAGGCGGAGGGCGGCGGCGGCGGCGAGAGGACGGCGCATTTAGGGATGCCGGCCCCGCCGGTGGTGCTGTTGGTGCTGCCGCGGGCGTGGCGCAGCTTCCATTCGAGGGAAAGCGATAGAAGAACGCAAAGGAAGGAGAGCTCTAGGTGGGTTTGGGGGATTCTCGGTGCACCGTGGGCTGGACTGGGCTCGTGCAAGTTAGGGTTCGGCGTCCTGTAAAACTAGGCTTTTGCTCAAACAAAATTGTAAAACTAAGATTTTCCTGTAAAAAACGTGTTAAAGAAAAGGGCTTTTGTTGTAAAGGCACCGAGCAAAACAAGCTCGAACTCGCCATGCTTACTCACAAACATACCTATTTTTTCTTTAGAAAACCAAGCATACCATTGTACGCATGGACTCTTCCATGCTTACTGAATGATAGAGTCATGATACTTGTTTTAAAAAAGGCTAGTACATATGTCGTGTGTTGTACCGAGAAAACAAGATGATCACATGTCTTAACCTAATAAGCCTACAATCATGTTGTCGCTTATCGTTGTCTCTGCGGTCATCGGCGGACCGTATGTTCACCTGATCACAACGCATCGAAACATAGTCAATCCCAAGATGTTGAGGTCGGCCATCGCGTGACACACCTATCATTGAACCGCGCCAACGCAGGAGGATGAGCGACATCGAAGGGCGAATCCATTTGAGTAGCCCGTCGTTCACTATGCTACTACATGCCTGTGATGTTCGCCGGAGGGGAATGTCTTTTGTTGCTAAGCACTTTGATTTATCTCTTAAACTGATGTTCAGAGACCGGCTAGTTTATCAATCCCTAGGATCATCATCCAACAATTAATGGCGTCGAAAGTGAAGGTGCCACTGTCAGAGGGGAGAAATTACAAGGGAGCGATGCATGCGTAGACACTAGGGAACATCGGCGTGTCCATCGTCGGCACTAGAGTGCTCATCCTGCCCTATGTCTGCCGCACTGCCGGTTGGCTCGATGGTGCCGACACGGCCATGATACCTTAGATAAGGTGTGCTCGAACCATACATGAATCAGAAAGATGAAACATATATATGTAAAGTTTTTCTTAAAAAATAAAGACATCCAAGTGGATGTTTTCTCGTGAATTAAAAAGATATTTCTCATGGATTAAGGAGCAGATTACTACCTGAACTGTGTCCACGAACAAATAGATGATAGCATTTTCTTATTCATTGCTCTAGAGATCAAGGCATCCAACTTTTATGTCAATGAGAAATATAAGCAACTAGATACGAACATGATGCTCTTTGAGATCTGATTTGGACAGTGAAGGTTCCTTGCCTTTCTCAAGGAGTGACCCTAAGTTATCTAACCCACGCGAGGATGTGCACTACGACAAAGTCTCTGACAAATCTTTGTTAACGAATTAAATTCATATTTTTCAACCGGATATTTAATAACCTTAGGGGTGTAAACACCGGTATTAAAAACATGCATGAGTATGAGATCTTACTCTGACAATCTTATATTTGTGTTGAGGATCTTAATCATATTAATTTATGCTCTGGAAGACAACAACTATGATGTGCTTGCGACGCGAGAATGTGTGGGATGTGTGTGAAGTACATCTTGACTGTTGCGCGACCTGCATCAGGAGTCAATAGTCCAATCGCAGACCCTTACCACCTCACAGGGTTACCTCGGTTATTAAGGATAAATATTCGGACAAAAATATTGGGCATTTAACGACCACACCTCATTCATCCCCAAGAATTACTTTCCGCTACCGTTCTCCCACTACTGTTCGGGATAGCGTTTCGTGTCCTTCTTGATCCTTACCTCCCCCCGGATCGACTTACGGGGTCTTTGGTACCTGAGGTGACTTAGATTGAGAAGAAGACAAGAGACAACCTCGTTGCAATCGGACACGTTAAACATTCAAAGCCATTCTAATAATCCCTTCCACAAATACATCGGGTTGCAAGGCCTTGCCTCAACCCATTGCCTTACAGAATTAATCGCATATGGCGATCGGATCACAAGATGAACTCGTTGAAGAAGACTTGCAAATGAATGATTGATTTATAATATGTCTTACAATAGTTGTGGGATGCTATACGCGATTACAAGTATTACTAGCTTGGACATAGTATGTTGCGGTGATGATGGTGGTGGCAGCTATGGAGATGAGATGGGAAATGACAATGGCTAGGGTTGGAAGATGGTTCTGGTAATCTGTTTCGCGAATGGTGCTATCTATGTTGGGATTTTGGCATTGGCCCTTTTTATGACTTGTGATCAGGTGGACCTCCTGGCGCCGATGGCAGTAGGTACGAGCGATCGGGCTCGTATCAAACATCGTCTTACCCTCTGGTTTTATCTTGCTAGTTCTTTCTTGTCTTCCATCACACTTTTCGTTTCTACATACACTATGATTCCTTTTCATGCTTAGGCCATTCCCCTGGGAAAACACATTAAACAAAGGATTTCACGATCTCTCGCATTCATTAGTCATTAGTGACAATATCAAAGTGATTTTCTCATAAATGCCGGGATTATCAAGTTCAAAGAACGGTGTGATGAGCGCAAAAATATAACTCATCAACCTTCAGTTTCAGCAGGGTTGCACCTCACTTGTAGCCTTAGAAACCCCTTAGTGTAATCTGAGACAATAATATTTCCTTGAGCACAATTTTGAAATTGGATAAATAGGATTTGGTCATAATCAGTGGGAAAATCACCCTTTCAACAAACTTTTCATTCGCCGCCTAGTTCTCACATGAGGACCTCCTCTCAGGTCTCAGCCTGCCTTCTTCTTGAAAGCGATGCCACCATGCACTAGCTCCTCCTTTCAGCTTGTATGTAACCAAAGGAAACTACGATCTTCCGGAACCTCGATGACCTCAAAGAAAGTCTCCACTTCATATAACCAATCAAGGCAGGTCTTGACTTTCACCTTGTATGTATCCCTTGCATATGTAGGCTATGGTACTAATATGTCTCAAACGTATCTATAATTTTCTATTATTTCATGCTATTATATTATCACTTTTATATACTTTTTGTAGCGATTTATATTATTTTTCTAGACTAACCTATTAATTTAGTGTCCATTCTCCTTGTTTTTGGTTTTCTGATAAATCAATATTTACGGAGATCAAAACCACTTGCCGATTCAATACAATTTTTTGGGCAACAAGAAACCCTGGAAACTTTGGGAGAGGTCTAGAGGACCTACATGGATCCACACGGCCACCCCGCGTGCCTTTGGGGTACGGCGCGCCCCTAGAGTGTGTGGGCTTCACTGATACGTCTACAATGTATCTATAATTTTTTTATTGTTTCATATTATTATATTATCATTCTTATATGCTTTATATGTCAATTTATGTTATTTTTGTGGACTAGCATATTAACTTAGTGCCCATGCCAGTTCCTGTTTTTCTGCATGTTTCTTTGTTTCATAGAAAAACCATACCAAACGAAGTGCAAACACGATGAAACTTTACAGTAATTTTTTCTGGACCAGAAGAGAACCTAGAAGGTTCAAGAAGAGACCAAAAGATACAAGAGGGCACCACAATCTCAAGGGGTGCACCCCAGGGGGGCGCCAACAACACTCGTGGCCCCCTTGAGCACCTCCCTGGCCTAATCTCTAGCCTATAAATTCCCATATATTCCAAAAACCCCAAAGCGAGACCCGAATGATTTTAGCACTGCCGCAAGCCTCTGTTCTTTCGTGATCCCATCTGGAGGCCTTTTCTGGTACTCTGTCGGAGGGGAAAACCATTGGGTAGGCAATCTTCATCCATCTTGTGATACGTCTTCAATGTATCTATAATTTTTTATTGTTTCATGCTATTATATTATCAATCTTGTGTGCTTTATATGCCATTATATTTTTTGTTGACTAACCTATTAACTTATTGCCCAGTGTCAGTTCATGTTTTTTTCCTATTTCTTTGTTCACAGAAAAACCATACCAAACAAAGTCCAAACATGATGAAACTTTACAATGATTTTTTCTAGACCTGGAGAGACCCTGGAAGCTTCGAGGAGAGACCAGAAGATGCACAAGGGAGTGATGACCCATAAGTATAGGGGATCTATCGTAGTCCTTTTGATAAGTAAGAGTGTCAAACCCAACGAGGAGCAGAAGGGAATGACAAGCGGTTCAGCAAGGTATTCTCTGCAAGCATTGAAATTATCGGTAACAGATAGTTTTGTGATAAGATAATTTGTAACGGGTAACAAGTAACAAAAGTAACTAAGGTGCAGCAAGGTGGCCCAATCCTTTTTCTAGCAAAGGAAAAGCCTGGATGAACTCTTATATAATGCAAAGCGCTCCCGAGGACACATGGGAATTACTGTCAAGCTAGTTTTCATCATGCTCATATGATTCGCGTCCGTTACTTTGATAATTTGATATGTGGGTGGACGGGTGCTTGGGTGCTGTCCTTACTTGGACAAGCCTCCCATTATGATTAACCCCTCTCGCAAGCATCCGCAACTACGAAAGAAGAATTAAGATAAATCTAACCATAACATGAAACATATGGATCCAAATCAGCCCCTTAAGAAGCAACGCATAAACTAGGGTTTAAGCTTCTGTCACTCTAGCAACCCATCATCTACTTATTACTTACCAATGCCTTCCCCTAGGCCCAAATCATAGTGAAGTGTCATGTAGTCGACGTTCACATAACACCACTAGAGGAGAGACAACATACATCTCATCAAAATATCAAACGAATACCAAAGTCACATGATTACTTATAACAAGACTTCTCCCATGTCCTTAGGAACAAACATAAATACTCACAAAAGCATATTCATGATCATAATCAGAGGTGTATTAATTATCATTAAGGATCTAAACATATGATCTTCCACCGAATAAACCAACTAGCATCAACTACAAGGAGTAATCAACACTACTAGCAACCCACAGGTACCAATATGAGGTTTTGAGACAAAGATCGGATACAAGAGATGAACTAGGGTTTGAGAGGATATGGTGCTGGTGAAGATGTTGATGGAGATTGACCCCCTCTCGATGAGAGGACCATTGGTGATGACGATGGCTTTGATTTCCCTCTCCAGAAGGGAAGTTTCCCCTGCAGAACAGCTCCGCCGAAGCCCTAGATTGGTTCTGCCCAAGTTCCGCCTCGAGACGGCGGCACTTCATCCCGAAAGCTTCGTACTGATTTTTTCTAGGTCAAAACACATCATATAGCAGAAGATGGGCATCGGAGGCCTGCCAGGGGCCCACAAGACAAGGGGGCGCGCCCAGGGGGGTAGGGCGCGCCCCCACCCTTGTGCCTTCCTGGTGGGGCCCCTCTGGTACTTTCTTCGCCCAATATTTTTTATTAATTGCAAAATGACTCTCTGTTAATTTTCAGGACTTTTGGAGTTGTGCAGAATAGGTCTATAATATTTGCTACTTTTCCAGCCCAGAATTCCAGCTGTCGGCATTCACCCTCTTCATGTAAACCTTGTAAAATAAGAGAGAAAAGGCATAAGTATTGTGCTATATTGTGTAACAACAACCCATAATGCAATAAATATTATTATAAAAGCATGATGCAAAATGGACGTATCAACTCCCCCAAGCTTAGACCTCGCTTGTCCTCAAGCGAAGCTGATATCAAAAAATATGTCCACATGTTTAGAGATAGAGGTGTCGATAAAATAAAATACGGACATGAGGGCATCATGATCATCTTTAGAACAACAACATATATTGTCATATAATTTCTTATGCTAAAGTAACAATTCATTCAGAAGGTAGAGTATAAATCAAAAACTTCACTGAAAATTAACAAATTATGATCTCAGTCATTGAAGCATTTGCAATTTATCATAACACTGGAAAGATTTAATTTAAGAGATTTTCAAGAAGTTCACATACTCAACTATCATTTAGTCTTTCATAATTGCTAACACTCGTGCGATACTTATGGGTTCAAAGTCTCAGTCAGACATAGAGAAAGGTAGGGGCTTATAATTTTGCCTCCCAACCTTTTACCTCAAGGGTAATGTCAACAATAATACTTTATGATAACCTACATCCGAGTGGATATATATATTTGGATCTTTCTCCAACACATAGTGCTTGGAAAAAGGAAAAAAGTGTAAAAAGGAAAGGTGAAGATCACCATGACTCTTGTATAAGGGTAGAAGATAAAAGTAAAAGATAGGCCCTTGGCAGAGGGAAGCAGAGGTTGTCATGCACTTTTATGGTTGGATGCACAAAATCTTAATGCAAAAGAACGTCACTTTATATTGCCGATTGTGATAAAGAACTTTATTATGTAGTCTATCGCTTTTATTTATTCCATATCACAAGTTTGTATAAAGCTTATTTTCTTCACACTAATAGATCATACATATTTAGAGAGCAATTTTTATTTCTTGCACCGATGACAACTTACTTGAAGGATCTTACTCAATCCATAAGTAGGTATGGTGGACTCTCATGGCAAAACTGGGTTTGAGGGATGTTTGGAGCACAAGTAGTATCTCTACTTGATGCAAAGGATTTGGCTAGCATAAGAGGGAAAAGCAAGCTCAACATGTTGGAGGATCCATGACAATATAACTTCTATTCGGATATAAGAAAACATAACCCATTATGTTGTCTTCCTTGTCCAACGTCAACTTTTTGGCATGTCATATTTTAATAAGTGCTCACAATTACAAAAGTGTCAAAGATAGTATATTTATATGTGGAATCTCTCTTTCTTTATTACTTCCTATTAATTGCAACAATGACCAAAACTATGTTTGTCAACTCACAACAAATTTTATTAATCACACTCTTTATATGTGAAGTCATCACTCTCCATAAGATCATTATATGATCTTTTTATTTCTTTTTATTCTTTCTCTTATTTTATTCTCTCAAGATCATAGCAAGAAAGCAAAGCGCTCAACTCAAAACTACTCTTTATTATATATAACTCATGGACTCGATTACATAGATAGATCTTAAAACAAAACTCAAAGCTAGATCATACTAAAATTTTATTCTACTAGATCAAGATATGACCAAAAGGATAGAACTAAGAAAAACGATAAAGGTAAAGGTGTGATGGTGATACGATACCGGGGCACCTCCCCCAAGCTTGGCAGTTGCCAAGGGGAGTGTCCATACCCATGTATTTAGATCTCTTTCTTCGAAGGTGGTGATGATGGAGTTGTTGATGATGAAAGAATCTTATCCTCCGTCTTCCAAGGCATAGGTTCACCATCGTAAAAATATGGATGAGTCTCCAGGATCCTCAAATCTTTAGCCAAACTCATCCTCGTAAATCTGTATTCATACTCACAATTTTGGTTTTGCAGGTCATAGATCTCAGCTTGAAGATGCTCGATTTTCTCATGAAGCTTGAAGATGGCTGATAACCCGCAAGTATACGGGATCAATGTAGCCTCTTTCGATAAGTAAGAGTGTTGAACCCAATGAGGAGCTAAAGGTAGAACAAATATTCTCTCAAGTCCTATCTGCCACTGATACGACTCTACGCACGCTTAGTGTTTGCTTTACCTAGAACAAGTATGAAACTAGAAGTACTTTGTAGGTATGATAGGATAGGTTTGCAAGATAATAAAGAGCATGTAAATAAAAAGTAGGGGCTGTTTAGTATAGAAGCATTAAAGTAAATATAGCGAGTGTGGAAAAGTGGTGGTAGGAGTTGTGAAATTGTCGCTAAGCAATTGACTACTTTACTAGACCGATAGCAAGTTTTATGTGGGAGAGGCATAAGCTAACATACTTTCTCTTCTTGGATCATATGCACTTATGATTGGAACTCTAGCAAGCATCCGCAACTACTAAAGATCATTAAGGTAAAACCCAGCCATAGCATTAAAGCATCAAGTCCCCTTTATCCCATACGACACAACTCCCTTACTCGAGTTTATGCTTCTGTCACTCAAGCAACCCACTATAAGTGAATCATTAACATATTGCAACACCCTACAGCGGGAATCCCTCACGCTTGCGCGACACGGAGGGCACAATAGTACAACAACATAAACACAAGCAAATTAAACCAATCATATCAATTCATCAATCACGGTAGGACAACGAAAATCTACTCAAACATCATAGGATGGCAACACATCATTGGATAATAATATGAAGCATAAAGCACCATGTTTAAGTAGAGGGTACAGCGGTTGCGGGAGAATGGACCGCTGAATATAGAAGGGGGAAGGTGATGGAGATGTTGGTGAAGATGGCGGTGATGATGGTGAAGATCACGGTGATGATGATGGCCCCCGGCAGTGCTCCGGCGCCACCGAAAGCAAGGGGGAGAGAGCCCCCCTTCTTCTTCTTCTTCCTTGACCTTCTCCCTAGATGGGAGAAGGGTTTCCCCTCTGGTCCTTGGCTCCCATGGCGTGGGAGGGGCGAGAGCCCCTCCGAGATTGGATCTATCTCTCTGTCTCTCTCTGTTTCTGCGTTCTGGAATTCTCCCTGGCACTGTTTCTTTTATATCCGGAGATCCGTAACTCCGATTGGATTGAAACCTTCGCCCAGATCTTTTTCCAAAAATTAGCTTTCTTGCGGCCAAAGAAGGGCATCAATCGCCTTACGATGGGCCCAGGAGGGTGGGGGCGCGCCCACCTGGAGTGGGCATGGGCCCCTGTCTCGTGGCCACCTCGGGCACCGTCTCGCATTGATTTTACTTCCCAAAAATCACAAGTATTCCAAAATAATTCTCTGTCCATTTTTATCCCGTTTGGACTCTGTTTGATATGGGGTTTCTGCAAAACATAAAACATGCAATAGACAGGAACTGGCGCTGGGCACTGGATCAATATATTAGTCCCAAAAAATAGTATAAAAAGTTGCCAAAAGTATATGAAAGTTGTAGAATATTGGCATGGAACAATCAAAAATTATAGATACGATGGAGACGTATCAATGGCCTTCCCAATGTTCTTGGCATCCAGCTTGTGACCATTGGTAAATTCAGCGATCATCATGTGATTGGCGTTGAGTCCACGTTCCACCATCCCTTGGTACTTGAAGACTTGTTGCTCCATTGCTTCGAGCCTTGTGTCAATGCTTTCGGTCTTCTTCGGCCCTTCAACATCGCGGATGTGCAGCACCCCCTCATGCATCTCAATGGTTTGAGGGTGTTGCAGCACCTCTACGAGGTAAGGGTTGATGACCTTCTCAAAAAACTTGTCCTTGGGGGCGCTTGGAGACGTCATGGTGATCTAGATGACTAGATCTGTCAGAAAAACAACTCAAAACAAGAAGAGAGGATTTTGTCGTGGTACGGTGGTCAAAACATTCGGGAGATTATATAATGAATTTTTACCAACCAAAAGAAGCATTATGCAAAAAAAAACGAAGTCCGGAGGGCACACGAGGTGGCGGCAAGGTACAGGGGCGCACCCAGGGGGGTAGGGCGCCCCCTGCCTTGTCGCTTCCTCGTGCACTCTTCGGACTGCTTTTAGTTTTCCTAATTTTTTAAATATTCCAAAACAGAGAAAAATTGCCATTAGAACAATTTTGGAGTTGGTTTACTTATCGTACCACATACCTATTCCTTTTCAGAGTCTGAGACGTTCTGGAAAGTATCCCTTATGTACTCCGCCGGTGTTATGGTATTAATAACATTTGTCTCAACATTTATGGGAGTACCTGAAATATGATGTTTGATTCTTTGACCGTTTACCACCTTCGGGTTAGTGCCCTCGGTGTTGTTGATATTGATGGCACCGGAACGATAAAACTCCTCAATAATATAAGGACCTTCCCATTTAGAGAGAAGCTTTCCTTAAAAAAAAAATAAACGAGAGTTGTATAGCAAAACATGATCACGTACATTAAATTCACGCTTTTGTATCCTTTTGTCATGCCATCTTTAACCTTTTTATTTAAACAACTTGGCATTCTCATGGGCTTGGGTTCTCCATTCATCAAGTGAGCTAATGTCAAATAACCTCTTCTCACCGGCAAGTTTGAAATCATAGTTGAGTTCTTTGATTGCCCAATAAGCTTTATGTTATAGTTCTAGAGGTAAGTGGCATGCTTTTCCATAAACCATTTTATATGGAGACATACCCATAGGGTTTTTATAAGCAGTTCTGTAAGCTCACAATGCATCATCAAGTTTCTTAGACCAATTCTTTCTAGATCTATTAACATTCTTTTGCAAAATCAGTTAGTCTCTCTATTGCTCAACTCTACTTGACCACTAGACTGAGGATGATATGGAGATGCAATTTTATGATTGACATCATAATTAGAAAGCATTTTACAGAAAGCACCATGAATAAAATGTGAACCACCATGAGTCATTAAATATCTAGGGACTCTAAACCTTGGAAATATAACTTCTTTAAGCATCCTAATATAAGTGTTATGATCAGCACTACTAGTTGGAATAGCTTCTACCCGCTTAGTAACATACTCAACAACAACTAAAATATGTGTATACCCATTAGAGGAAGGAAAAGGTCCCATATAATCAAAGCCCCAAACATCAAATGGTTCAATAACAAGTGAGTAATTCATAGGCATTTCCTGACGTCTTATTGCCAATTCTCTGGCATTCATCACAAGACAAGACAAATTTATGAGCATCTTTGAAGAGAGTAGGCCAATAAAAACCAGATTGTAATACCTTGTGTGAAGTTCTATCTCCAGCATGGTGTCCTCTGTAAGCCTCGGAGTGGCACTTGTCGGTGTCAAAACCGGCAGATCTCGGGTAGGGGGTCCCGAATTATGCGTATAAGGATCGAAGGTAACAAGGAGGCAGGGGACACGATCTTTACCCAGGTTCAGGCCCTCTTAATGGAGGTAATACCCTAGTTCCTGCTTGATTGACTTTGATGAGTATAGGGGTTACAAGAGTTGATCTACCTCGAGATCATAATGGCTAAACCCTAGATGTCTAGCCTGTATGATTGTGTCCTTGCCCTACGGACTAAACCCTCTGGTTTATATAGACATCGGAGGGATCTAGGGTTGTACAGAGTCGGTTTACAGAGAAAGGAAGGTGCATGATCCGAACGCCAAGCTTGCCATCCACGTTAAGGAGAGTCTCATCCGGACACAGGTAAAGGTCTTTCATCTCATATCTTCATGGCCCATTAGTCCGACCCATATCACATAGCTCGGACGCCCGAAGACCCCTTAGTCCAGGACTTCCTTAGCACTTGCGTAGGATCTGTTCCTGTTCATGCTCAGGTACACAACATCTAATAACACCATCTAATCCTTTATAAAGGTGTGGGTCATCCCAAAAGTAATGTCTTAAATCATAGAAAAACCTTTTCTTTTGCTGGTATGTGAAACTAGGTGGTATAAATTTAGCAACAATGTAATTAGCATAATCAGCATACCATGGAGTATCACGAGAAGCATTTATGACGACTAATTGCTCATCAGGAAAGCTATCATCAATACGCAGTGGGTCATCAAGAACATTTTCTAACCTAGACAAGTTGTCTGCTACAGGGTTCTCAGCTCCCTTTCTATCAGTAATATCCAAATCAAATTCTTGCAGCAAGAGAACCCATCTAATAAGTCTAGGTTTAGCATCTTTCTTTTCCATAAGATATTTAATAGCAGCATGATCAGTGTGAACAGTTACTTTGGAATCAACAATATAAGATCTGAACTTATCACAAGCAAAAACAACTGCTAAAAATTCTTTTTCAGTAGTAGCATAATTTCTCTGGGACTGTCTAGGGTTTTACTAGCATAATGAATAACATTCGACTTCTTATCAACTCTTTGTCCTAGAACAGCACCAACAGCATAATCACTAGCATCATACATAATTTCAAAGGGTAAATTTCAATCAGGTGGTTGAACAATAGGTGCTGAAATCAAGGCTTTCTTAAGTATCTCAAATTCTTCTACACAATCATCATCAAAAACAAAAGGAACATGTTTTTGCAAGAGATTAGTGAGAGGCCTAGAAATTTTAGAGAAGTCTTTAATAAACCTCCTATAGAAACTAGCATGACCAAGGAAACTTCTTCTACCTTTGATATCTTTAGGACATGACATCTTTTCAATAGCATCTACTTTACATTTATCCACTTTAATACCTCTTTCAGAAATTTTATGCCCCGAGACAATACCTTCATTAACCATAAAGTGACACTTCTCCCAATTCAAAACAATATTAGTTTCTTCACATCTCTGTAAAACTCGATCCAGATTGCTTAAGCAATCATCAAAAGAAGTTCCGCAAATGGAGAAATCATCCATGAAAACCTAAACAAATCTTTTCACAAGAGTCAGAGAATATAGCAATCATACATCTTTGAAAGGTAGCAGGTGCATTGCATAAACCAAAAGGCATACGTATATAAGCAAAAGTACCAAAAGAGTAAGTAAAAGTGGTCTTTTCTTGGTCCTCATTTGACACAGGTATTTGAGAAAAACCAGAATAACTATCTAGAAAGCAAAAATGTGTGTGTTTGGACAATCTTTCTAGCATTTGATCAATAAAAGGTATAGGGTAATGATATTTTTGAGTAGCTTTGTTTAATTTGCGAAAATCAATTACCATTCTATAACCTGTAACAATTCTTTGAGGGATCAAATTATTCTTATCATTAGGAACAACAGTAATACCTCCCTTCATAGGTACACAATGAACGGGACTCACCCATCTACTATCAGCAATAGGATAAATTATACCTACCTCCAGAAGCTTTAGTATTTCATTTGTTACCACTTCTTTCATCTTATTATTTAACTGTCATTGATGATCAACAACTGTTTTAGCATCAGACTCCATATTAATTTTGTGCTGACATAGAGTGGGACTAATGCCATTAAGATCACCAAGAGTATATCCAATAGCAGCACAATGCTTCTTCAGAGTTTTCAATATTTTCTTTTCTTCATGCTCTGAAAGGTTAGCACTAATAATAACAGGATATATCTTCTTTTCATCAAGATAAGCATATTTCAAAGTATCAGGTAATTGTTTAAGCTCAAACACGGGGTCATCCTTGGGTGGAGGAGGATCTCCAAGGATTTCAACAGGCAAATTGTGTTTCAAAACTGGCATTTGGTTAAGGAATATTTCATCTAATTCCTTTCTTTCATTCATAAACATATCATTTTCATGGTCTAGCAAATATTGTTCTAAATGATTAGTAGGAGGCACAACAATAGAAGAAAGACCAATAATTTCATCCTTACTAGGCAATTCTTTATCATGGGGTAGTCTACGAAATTTTGAGAAATTAAAATCACGAGACACATCCCCAAAACTTATAGTAACAATTTCTTTCTCATAGTCTGTCTTAGCATTAACAGTGTTCAAGAAAGGTATACCAAACATAATGGGACAAAAATCATCTTGTGGGGAACCAAGAACAAGAAAACCAGTAGGGTATTTTGTTTTCCCACACAAGACTTCAACATCTATAACTATTCCAATTGGTGATATAGTATCTCTATTGGCAAGCTTAATAGTAACATCAATATCTTCTATCTCGGTAGGTGCAATATCATTCATAATTTCTTGATATAAGGTAAAAGGAATTGCACTCACACTAGCACCCACATCACTTAGGCCATGATAACAATGATCTCCTATTTTAACAGAAACAACATGCATGCCAACAACAGGTCTATGTTTATCTTTAATATCGGGTTTAGCAATCCTAGCAGCTTCATCACAGAAATAAATAACATGCCCATCAATATTATCAACCAAGAGATCTTGAACCATAGCAATACTAGGTTCAACTTTAATTTGTTCAGGGGTTGTAGATGTTCTAGTATAACTCTTACGAACCACAGTTGAAGCTTTAGCATGTTCCTTGATTCTAACAGTGAAAGGTGGTTTCTCAATATAAGCAGTAGGAACAACATGATCAACATTATAAGTAATAGTTTCTTCGTCAACTTTAATAGGTTCCACTACTTTTACTTCACTGGGAGGATGATATTTAAACCACTTCTCCTTAGAGATATCAACATGAGTAGCAAATGATTCACAAAAAGAAGTTACTATCTCAGAGTCAAGTCCATATTTAGTGCTAAATTCACGAAAATCATCAGTATCCATAAAAGATTTAACGCAATCAAACTTGAGGTTTATACCTAACTCTTTAACTTTGTCGAGTTCCCAATCTTCAGAGTTGCGTTTAATTCTTTCCAATAAATCCCATTTGAATTCAATAGTCTTCTTCATAAAAGAACCAGTACAAGAAGTACCGAGCATGGATTGATCATTACGAGAAAGCCGAGCATAAAAATTCTGAATAATAGTTTCTCTTGAGAGCTCATGATTGGGGCATGAATATAACATTGACTTAAGCCTCCCCCAAGCTTGAGCGATACTTTCTCCCTCCGATCACGATGAACCAGATGCATAGGATAAAACTTCTGATGAAATTCCAATTTCAATCGGTTATAGTTCCATGATCTAATATCATCACATAGCCTATACCATGTCAATGCCTATCCCTTCAAAGATAAAGGGAAGACCTTCTTCTTGACTTCATCTCTGGGCAAACCTGCAAGCTTAAATAATCCTCAAACTTCATCCACATAGATTAAATGCATATCAGGATGTAATGGTCCATCTCCTGCATAAGGATTAGCTTGCAGTTTCTCTATCATACCCGAAGGAATTTCATAATAAATATTTTAAGTAGGTTCAGTAGGTTTGTAATATCCCAATTTTCAATCTAGATGTTATTCAAAGATCATTCATATGCATCCATGATTTATGCATTTTGTTGTTTTGTTTTGGTTGCATCTTGATCCAAGAGACCTTAAGAAACTCAAGGACCAATTTGAGAGAGTTGGAGGTTTCACAAAAATCCAATTTTGATTTATTAAAAATTTGGTAATTGGATTAAATTGTTTTTCAAAATTCTTTTCCAATTATTTTAAATTAAGAGAGAAGATAAAAGGATTTCTTCAAAATCAGCAAAGAAATATTGGAAAATGAATTTCGAATTTTTGGAGATTTTATTTGATTTTATTCGCTAGTTTATTTATTTGTTAGCGGAGTGATTAATACTATAATGTTTGTTTTTAGTTTAGGCATTTAGGCCCGGAAAAATGTTCACTAGGTCACTAATAAGGCCATATTATTACGTGAATTTTTCTGGTATTTTTAGGATATTATTTATATTTATTTTAGCGTGTTTTGTCTCTGAAAATTGTTTTAAAAAACTAGTTCGGGCCGACCGAACTGGGCCGTGCCCAGCCCAGCCGGCCCAGGCCGTCGACACCATCGTCCCCCGGCCGGACTCCGGTTGGAGTCCTCCGCCGCCATGGAGAACGCTGCTGCCTCGCCTTGGCCCCTCCCCCAAGCCGCCGCACCCTTTTCCCTCCTTAAATACCGGACCCCCGGTCTCTCTTCTTCCCACATCGCCACTCGCCACCGTCACACTTGCCCGTGCCGCCGCCGCACTTCATCGTCGCCGCCGTCGCCGGAGCCGACGCCCCGCCGACACCTCGCCGCCCTCACCCGAAGCCGCCGCTGCTGTCGAGCTCGTCGCCGTCGATCGCCGCCGGTGGCCACCCCCCCGATCTAATCTCGACCGTCAGATCGAAATCCGACGGGTTAGATTTGCTTTTCTGTTTTCTTTCGAACGTTCTAATTTGCGAGCGTTCGCTCGTTAGCTTCTGTCAGCGAACGTTTTTCATTTTGTAGGATTCTTTAGCAAAAGTTCGTTCGATAGGATTTTTCTTTTAATTTTAGTTTTCTGCCAGGGACCTATCCGTAGTTTTATTTTTTACAGATTAGTCCCTCTGTTTCAAACTAGCACAATTTTTTGCTTGTTTGTCCAAATTCGATGAAACTAACACCAAAATATTCAGAGTGATCTCATCTATCTAGTAAAACAACTTGAACATGTTTTTGAAAATTTAAAATTTGAATTTAGTTCAGATTTAAATTTGATCTTGTTTTGTTCTTATCTTGAGTTTCGGAGCTCCGTTTGAGTTGATTCTTTTTGCAAATCGTAGCTAATCACATTTAACTTTTGTTCAAATCTAATCCACATAACTATAATGCTGTTAATATTTGTTTTTTGTTTAGATTAGTTATTTGCTTGTTTTTGATTTCTTTGGATCTTTTCTTCGTTTTCTCTTTGCATCGTTTGCCTGAGTGCTTATGTATGTTATTGTTTGTCCACGCTAGATTTTTCAGAGTGCGAAGCTTGTTACTACAAATTTCTAAAGTTTTCTGATCGTCAGCAAGGCAAGTTACACTTTGATCATACTTTTCAATACCCAGTTTTTACTATGCATTAGTTTTACCCCTCAAAGATTTGCATGAGTAGGATTGTGAACATGTGGTCTGGTTGTAGTACTTGAGGCAGGAACCTATTACCTTTGATCACCCCGGGAATATACGTTGTGCTCATATATTGCTTAGTCATGCGACTAATGCTCGTAGACGGGGAATGGTATGTGAGATTCATGAAAGTTGTGAGAGATAATAATTTTGGACAACATTAAGGTGGCAACTTTAATACACATCTGGGTGGATTGGTTGGGGCACCTGGAGAAACCAGTGCTTGCCCATGGGAATCCCGGAGTACCCATGTGATTTTCCCTCGGTTTGCCACCCAGGCTCAAAGGGATCATGTGATATTTCATGCCTAGAAACTTCCTTGTGCAGCCACAAGCCATTATGGGCTCTGGCATAGTTGAGTAAGTTGTGTGAGCTCTTGAAGAGGTGGACTAGCAGATGTAGGGGAAAGTAGGTGTACCGGTCTACCCAGAGTAGAGAGTTAATGCTTCAGAAAGACTATGTCTCGATCTTTCGATCATGGATGCGGTCGAGTCTTGTGGGGAAAAGTGCGCAACCTCTACAGAGTGTACAAACTAATCATGGTTAGCCGTGTCCCTGGTTATGGACAATTTGAGTATCTAGAAGTGGATATTTATGTTGATCTCATCACTCTATTTAATTGATGTATTGAGTTTAATAATGATACTTGATTAATTTTGGGTTTTGAGTTGGAGGAACCTTCTCAATCATTGGCATAAACTTTGTAGTAAATAAAATGTATTCCTTTGTTGTAGGAAAAAAATTTAGCTTTATGCAAAAATTAACCCTAGAGCCTCCACCAGCCAAATATGCATGTAGATGTAGTTTCTTTCATTCATTTGCTCTACATTGTAACTCTGCCAGCATATTCCATGTGCTGACCTACACGGATGCAACGTCTCATGTTGCAGACTTTACCTACGAAGATTAAGGTGCGCTAGGTCGTTGTCATGCACTCAGCTATGTCGTTGGAGTTTAATGGACTCATTTATCTTCAAAGCTTCCACAATTACTTTATTTAGATGGCCTTTAGCCTTATTATTTTTGTAATAAATACTCTTTATGAGGACCTCGATGTAATAAGTGTGTGATTGAACTCTATTATAATTCCTCAAGTACTGTGTGTCACCATACCGATCCAAGGATGACACTTAAGCATAACTTCGATCCATTAGGATCATTGTCGCTACAAGATGGTATCAGAGCACACGCTGACTGTAGGACGCGACCACTAGGAAAAGCCATAGGATACTGTAGGATTGAAAGTATGTCTAGAGGGGGGGGGGGTGATTAGACTACTTGACCAAATAAAAACTTAACCTTTTCCCAATTTTAGTTCTTGGAAGATTTTAGCAACTTAGCACAAGTCAAGCAATCACAATACAATTCAAGCAAGCATGCAAAGAGTATATGAGCAGCGGAAAGTAAAGCATGCAACTTGCAAGAAAGTAAATGGGAGGAGTTTGGAGGGAGCAAACGCAATGTTGACACGGAGATTTTTGGCATGGTTCCGATAGGTGGTGCTATCGTACATCCACGTTGATGTAGACTTCAACACACGGAGGGTAACGGTTGCACGAGTCCACGGAGGGCTCCACCCACGAAGGGTCCACGAAGAAGCAACCTTGTCTATCCCATCATGGCCATTGCCCACGAAGGACTTGCCTCACTAGGGTAGATCCTCACGAAGTAGGTGATCTCCTTGCCCTTACAAACTCCTTGGTCCAACTCCACAATCTTGACGGAGGTTCCCAAGTGACACCTAACCAATCTAGGAGACACCACTCTCCAAAAGGTAATAGATGGTGTGTTGTTGATGAACTCCTTGCTCTTGTGCTTGAAATGATAGTCTCCCCAACACTCAACTCTCTTTCACAGATTTGGCTATGGTGGAAAGATCATTTGAGTGGAAAGCAACTTGGGGAAGGCTAGAGATCAAGATTCATATGGTAGGATTGGAATATCTCGGCCTCAACACATGAATAGGTGGTTCTCTTTCAGAAAATGAGTAGTGGAAGTGTAGGTTTGTTATGATGGCTCTCTCCACGAATGAAGAGTGGGTGGAGGGGTATATATAGCCTCCACACAAAATCTAACCGTTACACACAGATTCCCAAACTCGGTGGGACCGAATCAGCAAACTCGGTTAGACCGATCCAGGTAAAAATGTGAATGTTAGGATTTTCGGTGGGACCGATATAGTCATCTCGGTGGGACCGATATGCTAGGGTTAGGGCATAACGTAATCTCGATGTGGCCGATCGCATAAAGTCAGTGGGACCAATTTCAGCAATAGGTACACAGAGGGTCGGTCAGGAAAACTCGGTGGGACCGATTCGCTCACTTCGGTGGGACCGAAGTGTTACAAAAAGGAAACAGGGAGTTTGCAATGCAGACTCGGTGGGACCAATTTGCTCATTTCGGTGAGACCGAAATATTACAAAAGGGAAATAGATAGTTTGCAATCCCATCTCGGTGAGACCGAGATCCCTATCAGTGAGATCGAAGTAACTAGGGTTTGGCAGTGGCTGAATATGATGAAACTCGGTGGCGCCGGATAGATCAAATCGGTGGGACTGAATTTGACATTTAGGTTTAGGACATATGTGGATGTGAGAAAGTGGCTGAGGGTTTTGGATCATATCACAAAGCATTTTGAGCAAGTAACCCATTAAGCAGCACCTCATCCCCTCTTAATAGTATTTGCTTTCCTATGGACTCAATGTGATCTTGGATCATTAAAATGAAAATGTAGATTCTTGAGCTTGTTGCCAATATATGTCCTTTGCATTTTCATGGGTCCAGATCTCTAGTCCATGCCATGCCAATCATTGAACTTTCTGAAATGATTATCTTGAAATAGCATTAGTTCAATGAACTATATGTTGTTAAGAATTACCAAAACCACCCAAGGATTAGTTGCACTTTCAATCTCCCTCCTTTTGGTAATTGATGACAACATATTGATCAAAGCTTAGACAAATGATAATAAGAATGAAGTACATTGTCACTTTAAGAAGTATGTGATAAGTAAGAGCTCCCCCTAAATTTGTGCATTGTTTAAAATTTGCTTTGGACTGCAAATGCACAATCTGTTAGTATCATGGGTTACTCTTCCATGTCACATACATCTTGGTGGAGCGCTCAAAATGATAATAAATAAGAATAAGCACTCATCACCAAGGCAAAGTGAATGATCATATAGGAGATAGATAATGTCATCATTCATGAATAAGCATAAAGAGTGATATGATCAAGCACATGATCATACAAAGTATCTCACACACACAGACATAATGTATCTCAACCAGGCAAGCAAAGCAAATAAGTAGCAAAAAGAGACAACTCTCTCTCTCTCTCCGAAGCCTATGATCTATACACTTTCTCCCCCTTTGGCAACAAGTTACCAAAAAGCTCGAAAATGCATAGTGCTATGCGTCTCTCTAGGCTTAATCTTCGGAAGGAGGTGTTGAGATGACTCCAAGGACGAATGCATCTATAGATGATGTTGGAGCTGGAGGGGTTTCCATTGGAGAGGCAACAGGAGCTGTGGCTGCAGGTGCTAAAGTTGTAGCTCTAGTGTCTGTCACTGGCACTGCTGCAGACCTCTATGCCCTAGGCACTCTGTGGAACACCTGTGTAGTAGCTTTGCCCTTCCTCTCTGAGCTTCTTCCTGGAGTTCTTCAACAGTTGTCTGAATCTCATTCACCTTCAAGTCTAGGTCATAGAATTTTGTCTCTATTATCCTCTCCAAGCTCTCCTGGTTCTAAGTCAGGGTAGCTAGTACTTTCTCAACCCTCGGGATTGATTGAATCAGAAACCCAAGCTGGTCTTGTTTTGACTTGAGAAAGACTTTTGAAGCCTCTGCTGCACTCGACATCTTTGCTGCTTTTGCTGCCCTGGCTTTTTCCTTCTTCTCATGAGCTACAACTGAAGATGGATCATTTGCATCCATGACAACTGTATTGTCCTCAAATTCAGGTAGCAAAGGAAGATGTTCTTTGTCCAAAATATACACTCCTTGCTTCATCTTGGAATTGATTAGCTCTTGGATGTGTGGAGCATATCCACAAGATCTCTTCTGGTCAGCTGCTGTCCGATTGTCTCAACAATCAAGCTCATGACCTTGAATTTCCATAGCACAACACCAAATAACTGCAGCAAGTTGATGGAATGGCCTCTGATCATCCTGTGATCTCCAGATTTGGTCAACAAAGTGTGCCTCAAGACAGTGTTTATAGTGGCCAAACCAGATAGCAGATAGTAGACTGATCCAAACTTTTGTGTTTCTAAGGCCTCATCTGGAATTTCCTTATACATATTGGCCATGGTGTTGTGATCCTTCTTCTTCTCAGCATACACATCTATTTGATGTTCTTCTTCTTCAGGGGAATTTATGAGCGTAGCCCACTCATCAGTAGTTGATTGGTGCCTCTGTCCTTCTGTCATCCACACAATTCTTCCATCTGGATAGAAGTGAGCTGTTGAGTAGAATTGCATAATGAGCTCATCATTCCATTTGGTGAGCTTCTGACCAACAAAGTCATGAACACCATTTTCTTTGAAGCTTTCATGCACACCTGGGAAATGATTAGCATTAGCATCAATGAGTTGCCAATCCACCCATCTCATATCACTGACTATGGGATTCTTGTCTAGCAACACTGTCTCATAGAAATCCTGTTGCTCTTTGGTGTGGAACCTGTAGTCCACTGCAGTCCTCCTCCTCACAGCATATGGATCAGCTTGTCTCCATTTCCTGAGACCAGCATCCTTTCTTTCCTTCATGTTTTCAGCCACTGGGTGACTGTCATTGTGGTCTGGAATCTTGGACTTGAGCTTCCTAAGCACTTGGGCTTCATCTTCTTCAGTAGCTTCAGGCACTGGGGCCTTGTTCTTCTCTGTTGTAGGTATGTTTCTAGTGCTTCTCTTTGGAGCTTGAGCTGGAGCTTTGGGGGCTGTCTTGGGCTTAGAAGGAGTTGCCCCAGAATTGATGGCATCCCCCACCAGCTTCTGTGCCTTTGCAGGAGGTGCTTGAGCAGCAACCTCTTCTTCCTCTTCCTCTTCACTTTCAGAATCCTTCCTCATAGATGGATTTCCAATCATTCTAGCTGTTATTTTTGACCCTCTTATTCTCTTCTTCACCTGCTCTTGGCTCAAGTGAGAAGACCATAGTTTCCTGAGTGGAAGTTCTGGCCTTTGACATGGGAACTCTCCTGGCAGGTGCCTTCTTCTGCATACCAGGTTTTGTTGCAACAGCAGTTCCATATTCCTTTTTTAGCACTTTCTTCTTGGAGCTTACTTCATCCTCAGCAGCCACATAGTCCTCATCCTCTGAATCTGAGGTTCTCTTCTTCCTTGTCCTTGTTGCTGCTTTGGGCAAGTTGCTTGGAGTGCTCCTGTTGCCATCATTAGAGCTGCTAGAGGGACTTGTGCCCTCACTCATGTGCACTTGCTCTTCGGATTTGTTCTGGCTATCACTCTGGTCAGACATTCTGGCAAATCAAACTGATAATAGACCCTGTGAATGGATATAGATGAGGTAGAGTAGATGAGCATCACAAAGTGCAGAGTTTTTGCAAAAAGAATGAGTCAAAAACTTAGTTTTAGTTTTCTACAGGAAGCATTTTGGAGCTACTGATTTGTAAAACTCGGTGACACCAAAGCAACTTTGGAGTCTAAACATGTGGAATCGGTCAGACCGAGGCACAGTTCGGTGACTCCGAGTTTGCTAGGGTTTCACAAAGTCCTGGTATGGGTCACACCAATTTGCAACTTCCGGTCAGACCGAAAATCACTTGTGCTTTGGCCTAAGCCAAATCGGGTGGAACCGATTCCTACAACTCGGTCGGTCCGAGATGAGTCCGGCGGAAACCTAACCGTAAATTTTCAATTCAAATCTAGTCTAATGGAGATTCTCTATGGATGGATCGATCTCATACGTGGAACAGAACATGGCATTGACCTTGTGCTTGGAATCGAAAGTATAAAGAGTGCACAAGGGGTCTAACTCATACCCTAGTTCGGCGATGAGTTCGCTATGGCGGCAACGGCGACGAAGAAATCCGTTGATGGCGGCGGAGACCAGCGGCGGGAGGTCGCTGGCGACAAGGTGACGATCCAGAGACCCAAGAGGCAGAGAGGACACGCGCGGACGACAAGGTTTTGAAGTGATTTCCAAAATCTGGCCGTCGGTATTTATATCCTGACACTGTTGGTGTGACCGAATGGAACAACTCGATGGCATCGAGACGCAGAATCGCAAGCGGTTACTGCAACTCGGTGAGACCGAAAGGTTCTAATCGGTTGCACCGAGATTGAAACTTGATCAACCCAGTGAACTCGGTGTAACCGAAATGGAGGAGTTGGTCAGATCGAAATACACAGTGAGGTTTTTGGAGTTTTAAGTCTATGACAAAACGGGACTCCGAGTGCTCCTCACACAAAGGGTTTGAATTTGACTTAGATCAAACTTTGTGATGTAGCATGAATAGAGTTTGAGATGAGAAAAGCATAGATAGCTAGAGGGAGTTCTTAGGCATTCTTTTCCATCGATTTGGCAAAAAGAAGAAACTCCAAACAATCAAAGCAACAAATGGATGTCCTCTAATGAGAAAAGTATGCAACCAACATGCTCACACAATAAAATGGCAAATGAAATATGTGGCAAAGCACGCACAATCACTCTAGCATCTATCAAGCAATTGGCGATGACTAGGTCATCTATATATGAGTATATTGACTTAGGAGTCAAATGATAACATTTGATCATAGGTCATACTCATCGTTTAAGCACAAGTGTACCACTTTTACATAAAGCATAATTGTGTTCACACCATTAGATTTGCTTTAGCTAAATTCTTAGAGTAAAGCTCCCCTAGATGTGATATCCCCCCTTAAGAGGGATCAACTAACCTTGGGTTTTGTCGACGATGACTTCATGTAGATATCGAAGATGTGGATGCTCATTGTTGATGTAGATCATTTGAAGCAATCCATTGGAGTGAGTTGCACTTTCAATACCTACATGGGTTAGTCCCACAAGGAACGAACAAGGATATCCATAGACATAGAGTGAAGCACACACATGATGATGTCCATGAAAGCATTAGGTTACCTTGTCCCTTGTCTTACCAACAAGAGGGTTTGTGACTCCTTGAACTAGTGCAAATGTGGAAGTTGTTTGCACTTGTCCTTGCCAAAATAAATATGAGTGAAGTATGTTGGCAGAGTCACCCTCAAGAACTCTCTAGTTCTTCTTCTTCGGGATCCACATCATCTTGATGGGAATCCTTGGAGTTGTAGATGTACTTGATGAAGTAGAACTTGATGTAGTCTTGGGAACCCACTTGACCAAGGCCTTTGGAGCATCTTCAAATGCATCAATCTTTTCTTGAAGCTTGTCCTTGCCTTTTAGCTTGTGGTCTTGTGATGGAAGATCATCTTGAGCTTGTGTCCCCTTGAAGGAAGTAGGGTCATACTTCTCTTGTTGAGGAACAAACTTCGTCTTGGGGTATTGATCTTCTTCCCACTCAACTCCATTGGCATTGAACTTTCGTTCAGAACCAACACCTTGATTCTTCCGGTGCCTTCCTTACTTGCGTAGAATTTCCTCAAATTGCTTACTTCCGGCAAGGCTTTTGTAAACACCTTTCTCTATAATTCCCTTCAATATGCTATTTTCTTGCTCAAGTGTAACTTGGCTAAGAGAATCATTAGTGGAATCAAGAGAACTACTAGAAGCAACAATATTGGATTTAACATGATTATTGTTACTACTAGAAGAAGAATCTTTCTTGTTCTTGTTGCTAGATTTTACTTGTGGCATGTAAGTAGACAAAAGTAAACGCTTGGCAATGTAAGAAGAACTTTTCTTCCAAAGATCATCATTGATGGTGAGGGAGTCCCGGACTAGGGGGTGTCCGGATAGCCGAACTATCATCTTCGGCCGGACTCCTGGACTATGAAGATACAAGATTGAAGACTTCGTCCCGTGTCCGGATGGGACTTTCCTTGGTGTGGAAGGCAAGCTTGGCGATACGGATATGTAGATCTCCTACCATTGTAACCGACTCTGTGTAACCCTAACCCTCTTCGGTGCCTATATAAACTAGAGGGTTTTAGTCCGTAGGACGAACAACAATCATACCATAGGCTAGCTTCTAGGGTTTAGCCTCTCTGATCTCGTGGTAGATCTACTCTTGTACTACCCATATCATCAATATCAATCAAGCAGGAGTAGGGTTTTACCTCCATCGAGAGGGCCCGAACCTGGGTAAAAACATCGTGTCCCTTGTCTCATGTTACCATCCACCTAGACGCACAGTTCGGGACCCCCTACCCGAGATCCGCCGGTTTTGACACCGACATTGGTGCTTTCATTGAGAGTTCCTCTGTGTCGTCATCTTTTGGCCCGATGGCTCCTCCGATCATCAACAACGATGCGGTCCAGGGTGAGACTTTTCTCCCCGGACAGATCTTCGTATTCGGCGGCTTTGCACTGCGGGCCAATTCGCTTGGCCATCTGGAGCAGATCGAAAGCTACGCCCCTAGCCATCAGGTCAGATTTGGAAGTTTGAACTACACGGCTGACGTCTGCGGAGACTTGATCTTCGACGGGTTCGAGCCACAGCCAAGCGCGCCGCACTGTCACGAAGGGCATGATCTAGCTCTGCCGCCGGACAGTGCCCTGGAGGCCGCACCAGTGTCCGCTCCGACCCTTAGCTCGGAGCCGTCTGCGCTGATCGAGGACGGATGACTGGACACCGCCTCGGGGGCTGCAATCTCTATGGCGATTGAGCCGAACACCAACCCTGTCCTTTGCAAAGCTCGTGACTCCAAGGTGCCGGTCCTCTCCGGACTCCGAACCCCCCGCACCCCCGCCAATCGAATCTGACTGGGCGCCGGTTATGGAGTTCACCACCGCGGACATCAGCACTCACCCTTTGGCGACATCCTGAATTCACTAAAGTCTCTCTCTTTATCAGGAGAGCCCTGGCCGGATTATGGTTAGGAAGGTTGGGATGCGGACGACGAAGAAATTCAAAACCCACCCACCACCCACTTAGTAGCCACTGTCGATGATCTAACCGACATGCTCAACTCCGACTCCGAAGACATCGACGGTATGGACGACGATGCAGGAGATGACCAAGAACCAGCGCCTACAGGGCACTGGAAGGCCACCTCGTCATACGACATTTACATGGTGGATATCCCAAAAGATGGGAATGGCGATGGAACAACGGAGGATGACCCCTCCAAGAAACAGCCTAAGCGCCGGCGTCAGCAGCGCCGCTCTAAATCCTGCCACAGCAAAAACGGCGATTCCGGCACGGGAGACAGTAACACCCCGGACAGTGCCGAAGACAACTCCCTCCAGCAGGATTCAGTGCGGGAGGATGAAGAAGCTAGCCCTGATGAGAGAGCGGCAGACAGAGAGGTAGAGGACGATAAATACATGCCCCCCTCCGAAGACGAGGCAAGCCTCGACGACGACGAATTTGTCGTGCCTGAGGATCCCGTCGAACAAGAGCGTTTCAAACATAGGCTTATGGCCACGGCAAACAGCCTCAAGAAAAAGCAGCAACAGCTTAGAGCTGACCAAGACTTGCTAGCCGACAGATGGACTGAAGTCCTTGCGGCCGAAGAATATGAACTCGAACGCCCCTCCAAGAGCTACCCAAAACGCAGGCTGCTACCCCGATTAGAGGAGGAAGCACCTAAACCTACATCACCAGCGCATAATACGGCCGACCGGCCACCTTGTGGCCGCGAAAGAGAGGCATCTCGGCCCTCCACTCAAGCCGCACCCCGGCGCCGCTCGAAAAATACCAAGACACGGGAGAATGCGCCAGACCTGCAGGATATACTGGAGGACAAGGCAAGGCAAACAAGATCGATCTACGGATTGCGTGGGCACCCCACGATACGTGATGATAACCGTCACGCCGGATATGGCAATTCCGGGGCCGAACACAGTAGACAAAACTCATTTGAGCTGCGTCGTGATATAGCCCAATACAGAGGCGCCACACACCCACTATGCTTCACAGACGAAGTGATGGATCATCAAATCCCTGAGGGTTTCAAACCCGTAAACATTGAATCATACAACGGCACAACAGATCCTACGGTCTGGATCGAGGACTATCTCCTCCATATCCACATGGCCCGCGGTGATGATCTACACGCCATCAAATACCTCCCAATCAAGCTTAAAGGACCAGCTCAGCATTGGCTTAACAGCTTGCCAGCGGAGTCAATTGGTTGTTGGGAAGATCTGGAATCCGCATTCCTCGACAACTTCCAGAGCACCTATGTGCGACCACCAGACGCCAATGACCTAACACAATTCAGCAGCCAGAAGAATCGGCCAAACAATTCTGGACACGGTTCCTAAACAAGAAAAATCAAATCGTCGACTGTCCGGATGCAGAGGCCCTTGCAGCCTTCAAACATAACATCCGTGACGAGTGGCTTGCCCGGCACCTAGGACAGGAAAAGCTGAAATCCATGGCAGCCCTCACAACACTCATGACCCGCTTCTGCGCGGGAGAGGATAGCTGGCTAGCTCGTAGTAACAACATTACCAAGAGCCCTGGTAATTCGGATACCAAGGACAACAACGGCAGGTCGCGTCGCAACAAGCACAAGCGCCGCATTAATGGCGATAATACTGAGGATACGGCAGTCAATGCCGGATTCAGAGGCTCTAAACCCGGTCAGCGGAAAAATCCATTCAAAAGAAATACTCCGGGCCTGTCCAACTTGGACCGAATACTCGATCGCTCGTGCCAGATACACGGCACCCCCGGAAGACCAGCCAACCACACCAACAGGGATTGTTGGGTGTTCAAGCAGGCAGGCAAGCCAACTGCCGAAAACAATGACAAGGGGCTGCATAGCGATGACGAGGAGGAGCCCCGGCTGCCGAACAATAGAGGACAGAAGGGCTTTCCCCCACAAGTGCGGACGGTGAACATAATATACGCAACCCACATACCCAAACGGGAGCGGAAGCGTGCACTAAGGGACGTATATGCGATGGAGCCAGTCGCCCCAAAGTTCAATCTGTGGTCCTCCTGCCCGATCACTTTTGATCGAAGGGACCACCCCACTAGCATCCGCCATGGCGGCTTTGCCGCATTGGTTCTAGACCCAATCGTTGACGGATTTCACCTCACTAGAGTCCTGATGGACGGCGGCAGCAGCCTGAACCTGCTTTATCAGGATACAGTGCGCAAGATGGGCATAGACCCCTCAAGGATTAAACCCACAAAGACGACCTTTAAAGGCGTCATGCCAGGTGTGGAGGCCAACTGTATAGGCTCAATTACACTTGAAGTGGTCTTCGGATCACCGTATAACTTCCGAAGCGAGGAATTAATCTTCGACATAGTCCCGTTCCGCAACGGCTATCACGCATTGCTCGGACGAACCGCATTTGCAAAGTTCAATGCGGTGCCGCACTATGCATACCTCAAGCTCAAGATGCCAGGCCCTCGAGGAGTCATTACGGTCGAGGGAAACACTGAACGCTCTCTCCGAACGGAGGAGCATAATACGGCCCTCGCAGCAGAAGTACAAAGCAGCCTCTTAAGGCAATTCTCGAATCCGGCTATTAAACGGCCGGACACCGTCAAGCGCGCCCGGAGTAACCAACAGCAAGATCGCCTGGCGTGTTCCGAGCACGCGTAGCAATGCGGCCCCAACCCCAGCCCTCACAAAATTGCGAAACTAGTACTACGCGTACATAATTATGCTCTGGAAACACCATGATCATAGGGGGAGGGGCACGACCACGGCAAGCCCAGAAGGGCGGCTCAACTGCACCAGGGGCTCCCAATTGTGTCATTCTTCTTTTTCCCCTTACTTTTAGGACTCCTTTTTCAAGAAGCCGTGTCCAGCAGTAGAATTGCCGAACACACGATGCAACAGCCAGGGAAGCAGAAAGCTACGTCGAGTGTACAGGTGGTCTCTATAATGAGCAGTATACTTGTTTTACATATCATCCCGCAGCTCGCTCCTGGAGGGGGACATGTCAAATAGTCCCGTCCCTTGCTTATTGCACTATTTGTATCGTTCTGCTTTTACCGCAGCTTTTTTAATAAACAATGCACAACTTTTGCCTATTATTGCATTCCTTTTTCTTATCTATATATGTTCACTTATGACATGTTGCATCCGTACGCTTTGGTATGGCCAAATACACCAGGGGCTTAAGTACCCCAACATATGGTGTGATAAGTCCAAACACTTTCACAAGTGCGGCACCCCGAACTTATAGCATTATATGCATCGGCTCCGAATCATGTCTTGGGTCAATAGTTGGGTTTGCCTGGCTCCCATGTTTTGGTACCTTACGTTTCGTTATATCGGCTAAGGTAGCGCTGGGAGAACCACTGCGATTGTGCCCCAGCTGAGCTGGGTTGAGCACCTCAGTGGAGAAAGCTAAAACTAACCATCATGATAGGGCAAGAGCCGGTCGCTGTTCGAGAGGTCTCTTCGAGTCTCTAAAGACTCATGCCGCTTAGAGCGAGGAGTCGGCTTTGTCCGACCCAGGCGTGGATAGCGCTCCGAACTCGGTCTTCCGAATACTAGGGGCTTCACCGAAATTTAAAATTATAGAATTCTATGGCTAAGTGAGAGTGTTCAAGCATTATAGTCCGGTTGCCTTGTTCGTTGCGTTGAGCGCCTCCCTCGAAGGACCCAAGGATGGGAAAAAGAGCGCTCAAGTTTATCCCGAACACCCCAGCACTCGTGGCATGGGGGCAGAAGCCGACGACTCGCCATCTCTCAAATTTAGTAAACGGCCGCACAAAAGGTAATATTTTAAATTCACAAGCGTTGCTGAACAAGTTTTCAAGCGTACAGGATAACAGATGCGAGTTTACTCAAAAATTACATCTTTGGAGCATTCACCCGCTATAAGGCGGGCACCCTTCAGGACGTTCTCATAATACATCTCGGGCTTGCGATACTCCCTGCCCGGCGGTGGAGCGTCCGTCACAAGCTTCTCAGCGTCCATCTTGCCCTAGTGCACTTTAGCACGGGCAAGGGCCCTACGGGCACCTTCGATGCAGACGGAGCGCTTGACGACTTCAATCCATGGACAGGCGTCCACCAGCCGCCTCACCAGCCCGAAGTAGCTCCCAGGCATGGTTTTCTCGGGCCACAGCCGAACTACGAGGCCCTTCATGGCCTGTTCGGCCACCTTATGGAGCTCGACCAGCTACTTCAGCTGGTCACTCAGGGGCACCGGGTGTCCGGCCTCAACATACTGAGACCAGAACACCTTCTCCGTCGAGCTCCCTTCCTCGGCCCGGTAGAATGCGGCGGCGTCAGACACACTGCGGGGCAGATCTGCGAATGCTCCTGGAGAGCTCCAGATTTGGGTAAGCAACAAGTAATTCACTTTCACGTGCTTGCTTTGCATAAAGAATGCCTTACCCGCCGCTATCTTCTTTATTGCCTCAATTTCCTGGAGGGCTTTTTGGGCTTCGGCCTTAGCGGCTTTGGCACTCTCAAGAGCCGAGGCGAGCTCGGACTCTCGAGTCTTTGAGTCACGCTCCAAACTCTCATGTTTTTCCACGAGAGCCTGGAGCTCTTGCCGCACCTTTGCCACCCACGCCTCCTGCTTCTCTCGCTCGGTGCGTTCCGCGACTGCATCGCTTTCGGCCCTGGACACCGCTTCCTTCAGGGTCGTCACCTCGTTCGTGGCCCCTACAATTTTCACGTTATTCCTGTTCTTTTTTGCAACCACATTTTTTATATACTCCCATAAGGTATTACTTACCTTCCTTGTCCTCGAGCTGCTTCTTGGCAAGGCCGAGCTCGTTCTCGGACCGCTCGAGGCTCTGCTTCAATGCATTAACCTCCGCAGTCATTGCGGCAGAGGTCAACAGCGCAGCCTGCATTCCCATATTGACATACTTATGTTAGACTCCTGCGTACATCTTTTTTTAAGATCCTCAATTCGGCTTTTCTTTCCGAACACCAAACTGAGCATCAGGGGCTACTGTCTATGCGGTAATATTTTTACATATCTTAAATACATACCTCAAAGCCTGTTAGAAGGCTGGCGCAGGCTTCAGTCAGCCTGCTCTTGGCGGACTGAACTTTCTGGATCACCACACTCATAACAGTGCGGTGCTCCTCGTCGATGGAGGCACCATTAAGCGCTTCCAGCAAATTATCCGGTGCCTCCGGTTGGATGGAGGTCACCGGTGTCGCAGTCTCACCCTTCTTACGAAGAGGCCGCCCGCCGGACTCCGGAACCACTGAAGGTTCCGGTGCGGAGTCCGGCCCAGGGCCGGACTTAGAGCCCTTTGGGGTTTGATCCCCCTTGTGCCCAGAGTCCGGGAGGTTGCCTTGCGGCGCCTCCGGGACCTCCTCCTCCTAGCTAGCCCCCTTTTGGGACCCCACCTCGGCGTCATCCGCGGCGCGAGGAGAGGAGACAACCAGAAGTGAAGTGCTATCCACGTCCGATGGCGCCAGGGAGCCGCTCGTTGAAGTGTCGAGCCCGTCCTTGGGCGGGCTGTAGGGTTATATTCAGCGTTAAGAGATTCTATGCGACAAATGAAACGCCATGAGTTATTCTGGTATCCGAACACTTACGACGTTGCCAGGGGCTTAGCCCTTGGTGGCCACTCCTCTTCGCTGTCGTCGGCGTTGGTGGAGTAGTCCGGATGAAGGGTCCTTCTCTTCTTGGATCCTCCGGCCTCCCCAGTTGGGGAGGCCTTCCTTTTATTCTCTCCCCCCGCTGGGGGAGAGGTCTCTTTTTTCTCCTCCTCGTCTTCGCGGGAGGAGTCCGCCTCGGAGTCATCGGACGATGAGTCCGATAACACCTGACGCCGGGAACTCTTTCGGGTTCCCGTGGCCTTCTTCTTGGCCTTCTTCTCCGGTACCACATAAGGCGCCGGAGCCAGCATCCCCGTTAATTGGGCGTCCGCTGGGTCTTCGGGCAAGGGAGCCGGACAGTTAACCTGCTCGGACTTCTTCTGTCAGGCCTGTCAAAGGTAGGGGAGTTTAAATCCCACATAGAGTCAAACTATGGAAAATAAGTGTCCTGTAAAAGGTAAAATAGCTTACCTCGCCAGCTTGACGCTGCGAGCTGAATCCGCGATCTTCGGTAGCGGATGCGGGAGCCTCGGCGCCCTTGAACAGCACCTTCCAGGCATCTTCGTACGTAGTGTCGAAGAGCCTGCTCAAGGTTTGGTGTTGTGCCGGATCAAACTCCCACAAGCGGGAGGCCCGTTGTTGGCATGGGAGGATCTGGCGGATGAGCATGACCTGGACTGCGTTGACAAGCTTGATCTTCTTGTTCACAAGGTTTTGGACGCAGGTTTGGAGTCTGGTCAGCTCCTCCGAATTACCCCATGTCAGGCCCTTCTCTTTCCAGGAGGTGAGCCGTGTGGGGATGCCAGATCGGAATTCAAGGGCCGCTTCCCATTCAGGGTCACGCGGTTCGGTGATGTAGAACCACCCCGATTGCCACCCTTTGATGGTTTCCACGAAGGAGCCCTCGAGCCATATAATGTTGGGCATCTTGCCCACCATGGCGCCTCCGCACTCCGCCTGCTGGCCGCCCACTACCTTCGGCTTGACATTGAAGGTCTTCAGCCATAAGCCGAAGTGGGGCTTGATGCGGAGGAAGGCCTTGCACACGACGATAAACGCCGAGATGTTGAGGATGAAGTTCGGGGCCAGATCGTGGAAATCCAGGCCATAGTAGAACATGAGCCCCCGGACGAATGGGTGAAGTGGAAAACCTAGTCCGTGGAGGAAATGGGTGAGGAACACCACCCTCTCATGGGGCCCGGGGGTGGGGATGAGCTGCCCCTTGTCGGGTAGCCGATGCGCGATGTCGCTGGACAAGTATCCGACCTTCCACAGCCGCTTGATGTGCCCCTCCATGACGTAGGAGGCCATCCACTTGCCTCCCGCTCCAGACATGGCTGGGGGAGGTTGAGGCGAGATGTGCGGACTTGGGCACTGGAGCTCGAGTGCGCGGAAATGGATAAGCAAAGGAGGAAGAAG
This sequence comes from Triticum timopheevii, assembly GCA_963921465.1. Lineage (NCBI taxonomy): Eukaryota > Viridiplantae > Streptophyta > Magnoliopsida > Poales > Poaceae > Triticum > Triticum timopheevii. The sequence goes on from OY997264.1 coordinate 358,318,296, forward strand.
GCGTAGGTAAAAAGGTGGATCCTTATCCCCTTATATGGACGGACGAAACTATGCGTCCCCACCAGCCTGGTAAAACTCGCTTATCTCCCAAGCGCCGTAATCAATGGCGCGGTTGGGTTACCCACGCCCGTATTGATGAGAATCCCGGAATAAGGGGACACGATCTGCTTTGACAAGATGTGCCAAGGAAACCGCCTCGCTAAACACGCTGAGGTGGAACAGTAAAAACGATTCGAATAAAGGCTTGGCCGTGGTGTGATGTCATGGCACAGAATACGTCAGCAGATTGAATTCGTGTAAATATTATTATTCTCTCTACGGTGGTATGTGGAACTTATTTTGCAGAGTCGGACACTATCCTTGTGTTCAAAATCTTCTATGAAGTATTCGGAGGAGGAACCCGCCTTGCAATGCCGAAGACAATATGCGCGCCGGACTCGTCGTCATTGAAGCCTGGTTCAGGGGCTACTGAGGGAGTCCTGGACTAGGGGGTGTCCGGATAGCCGAACTATCATCTTCGGCCGGACTCCTGGACTATGAAGATACAAGATTGAAGACTTCGTCCCGTGTCCGGATGGGACTTTCCTTGGCGTGGAAGGCAAGCTTGGCAATACGGATATGTAGATCTCCTACCATTGTAACCGACTCTGTGTAACCCTAACCCTCTTCGGTGCCTATATAAACCGGAGGGTTTTAGTCCGTAGGACGAACAACAATCATACCATAGGCTAGCTTCTAGGGTTTAGCCTCTCTGATCTCGTGGTAGATCTACTCTTGTACTACCCATATCATCAATATCAATCAAGCAGGAGTAGGGTTTTACCTCCATCGAGAGGGCCCGAACCTGGGTAAAAACATCGTGTCCCTTGTCTCCTGTTACCATCCTCCTAGACACACAGTTTGGGACCCCCTACCCGAGATCCGCCGGTTTTGACACCGATAGATGGCCTTTAAGAACTCATGCTCTTGCTCAAGATTGAGCTTTTCAAAGCGTAAATTCTCATGAGTTTTAAAAGTTCTCGATGATCTTCTAAAGTAGTTTCATGAGCTAACTTAAAAGTGTTTAGTTCTTTAGTTAGACGCTCAATCTCCTTCTTATCATTGTCATTCATTTTATCTTGATTAGCATGATTAATTGACGTTTCATCATTGTATTCATCACTAGAGTTGTCAACAAGTAAATCATCATCACCTAGCAAGTCATCTTCATCACTATTGAAATCAACATACTCGGGGTGTGTTACCTTGGGGCCTTTAGCCATGAAGCATCTCCCAATTCCTTCATTTGGTGAATCAAATATGTTGTAGGAGTTGGTTGACACAAGTGCTAACCAGCAACACCTTCACCTTGAGTATATTCGGAGTCGGAGTGAAAACTTCTCTCTAAGTGGTGGTCGGAGTCAGAGCCGGATACCCATTCACCAACATGAGCTTGATGTCTTCGTTTTGTGTAGCTCCTTGATGACTTGTCCTTCCTTTCTGAATCCTTGCTTCTTCGAGAGGTTCTTCGTTCATAGCGATCATCTCTACTCCTTCTCTCAGGTGATTCTTCCCTTTTGCTTCTTCTTTTAGGTGAGTCTTCTCTTCTTTTGTAGGGATCCGTACACTCATTGGAGTAGTGTCCGGGTCTTCCACAATTGTAGCAGTTTTGCTCATGACTAAAAGATCTTTTGTCATTGTAGGACCTTGACTTGGAACTTATTTCCTTGCTTCTACTCTTGTAGAATTTGTTGAAGTTCTTCACCATTAAGCTCAGTTCTTCTTTGAAGGCTTGTTTCTCATTTGATGATGTAGGAGAATCACATGAGGCTTTGTAAGAACCACTAGACTTGTTGTGAAGCTCTTCTTTTTCCTTGAGTGACATCTCATGAGCAACAGTTCTTACAATGACTTCGGTTGGCTTGAGATCTTTGTAATTTGGCATCATTTGGATCAATGTGCACACGGTATCATATTTTCCATCCAAGGCTCTCAAGATCTTCTTGATGATGAATTTGTCAGTCATCTCTTCACTTCCTAGGCCGGCAATCTCATTTGTGATGAGAGCAAGCCTAGAGTACATTTTGGCGACACCTTCACCATCCTTCATTTTGAACTTGTCAAGTTGACATTGAAGCACATACAACTTGGATTCCTTGACAGAGTCCATACCTTCATGCATATCAATCAAAGTATCCCAAATTTCCTTTGCATTCTCAAGACGGCTGATTTTGTTGAATTCTTTGGGGCACAATACATTGAAGAGGATATCACAAGCTTGAGCATTATATTGCAACATCTTCAATTCTTCCGCGGTAGCTTCATGGTTTGGTTCTCTCCCATCAAAAAATTCACCTTGCAAGCCAATACACACAATAGCCCAAACAACGGGGTTATGTCCAAGAATATGCATTTTCATCTTATGTTTCCAACTAGCAAAATTAGTGCCATCAAAGTAAGGACCTCTACGGTGATAATTTCCCTCGCTAGACGCCATACTCTCCTAGGTTGTGAAACCAAGGATATGATCACCAAAGCTATGGAAATCAAGGCAAATGGATACCAAAGCTCTGATACCACTTGTAGGATCGAAAGTATGTCTAGAGGGGGGGGGGGTGATTAGACTACTTGACCAAATAAAAACTTAACCTTTTCCCAATTTTAGTTCTTGGCAGATTTTAGTAACTTAGCACAAGTGAAGCAATCACAATACAATTCAAGCAAGCATGCAAAGAGTATATGAGCAGCAGAAAGTAAAGCACGCAACTTGCAAGGAAGTAAATGGGAGGAGTTTGGAGGGAGAAAACGCGATGTTGACACAGAGATTTTTGGCGTGGTTCCGATAGGTGGTGCTATCGTACATCCACGTTAATGGAGACTTCAACCCACGGAGGGTAACGGTTGCGCGAGTCCACGGAGGGCTCCACCCATGAAGGGTCCACGAAGAAGCAACCTTGTCTATCCCATCATGGCCATTGCCCACGAAGGCTTGCCTCACTAGGGTAGATCTTCACAAAGTAGGCGACCTCCTTGCCCTTACAAACTCCTTGGTTCAACTCCACAATCTTGATGGAGGCTCCCAAGTGACACCTAACCAATCTAGGAGACACCACTCTCCAAAAGGTAATAGATGGTGTGTTGTTGATGAACTCCTTGCTCTTGTGCTTCAAATGATAGTCTCCCCAACACTCAGCTCTCTCTCACATCTTTGGCTATGGTGGAAAGATGATTTGAGTGGAAAGCAACTTGGGGAAGGCTAGAGATCAAGATTCATATGTTAGGATTGGAATATCTTGGCCTCACCACATGAGTAGGTGGTTCTCTCTCAGAAAATGAGTAGTGGAAGTGTAGGTTTGTTATGATGGCTCTCTCCACGAATGAAGAGTGGGTGGAGGGGTATATATAGCCTCCACATAAAATCTAACCGTTACACACAGGTTCCCAAACTCGGTCGGACCGAATCAGCAAACTCGGTCAGACCGATCTAGGTAAAAATGTGAACGTTAGGATTTTTGGTGGGACCGATATATTCATCACGGTGGGACCGATATAGTCATCTCGGTGGGACTGATATGCTAGGGTTAGGGCATAATGTAATCTCGGTGTGACCGATCGCATAAACTCGGTGGGACCGATTTCAGCAATAGGTACATAAAAAAGGGTTGGTCAGGCAAACTCGGTGGGACCGATTCCCTCACTTCGGTGGGACCGAAGTGTTACGAAAAGGAAGCAGGGAGTTTGCAATACAGACTCGGTGGGACCGATTTCTCATTTCGGTGAGACCGGAATGTTATAAAAGGTAAACAGAGAGTTTGCAATCCCATCTTGGTGAGACCGAGATCCCTATCGATGAGACCGAAGTAACTAGGGTTTGGCAGTGGTTGAATATGATGAAACTCCGTGGCGCCGAATAGATCAAATCGGTGGGACCGAATTTGACACTTTGGTTTAGGACATATGTGGATGTGAGAAAGTGGCTGGGGTTTTTGGAGCATATCACAAAGCATTTTGAGCAAGTAACCCATTAAGCAGCACCTCATCCCCTTTTAATAGTATTGACTTTCCTATGGACTCAATGTGATCTTGGATCACTAAAATGAAAATTTAGAGTCTTGAGCTTGTTGCCAATATAAGTCCTTTGCATTTTGAGGGGTCCACATCTCTAGTCCATGCCATGCCAATCATTGAACTTTGTGAAATGATTATCTTGAAATAGCATTAGTTCAATGAACTATATGCTGTTAAGAATTACCAAAACCACCCAGGGATTAGTTGCACTTTCGGATACTCTTCTCTACTCATTTCTAATCCTCCTCTATTTCTACTCTATAAATGTCGGACCCCAGGAACAAGTTCACTCAGCCGGATGACGACACCCCTTTCGTACGCCACTTGAAGGAAGTCACGAAGTACCTGAACATTGGACTACCAAGCTTCACTGGAACCTTCACTGCAACTTTACGCTGGAGGATCGAAGTTCGTGTACCTGGGAGGACATTTGCACCAACAATCGAACCCATTGAGTACACCTCGGATGCACCAACTTGGAGCTTAGGAAAGAGCATGGCAGCCCACATCACCCTTGGACGCATTTGTGAGGTGTACCACAAGGATCTTCAAGACACGGTCTATCAGATATGTGGACTCTAGGATGAGCAATGGGAGATGATTCGTACTAGAAAGGATGGATCTATTGTAGCATACATTCAGGAGACGGATCAGCACATTCATCAATATGAGAATTAGATGTGCACTATCATGAAGAAGACCAAGAAGGTGATGACCAGGAATATCAAGCTAGAAGAGGAACTCAAGTCAACTCGCGATGGATATGAAGAAGAAATTGTTGTGCTACTGGAGATGAATGAAGACCTGAAGAGAAGACTAGGAATACATGAGGTGAAGCAAGAACGTGAAGTGCATATTCATGAAGATGATTACATCATACTAGATGACACTGACACGGACAGTGATGAACATGAAGACAGTGATGAGGATGAAGACAGTGAAGATGATGCTAGAGATCACGATTATGAGCCCATGGAGTCTTTCACCGATCAAAACTTCTAGACGACCACCCTGTTACTAGTAGTATTCTTCCAAGTAGTTAGAATCGATCGTATTGTAATAGTAGTTAGATCGTTTGTGTGATGTTGAGTGGTGTGAATTGAATGCGTTTGCCTCATATGCATATGGGTAGTTGAAAGTGCAACTATCCCTAGGTGGTTTTGGTAATTCCTAACAACATATATCTCATTGAGCTAATGCTACTTCAAGATAAGTATTTCAGGAAAGCTCAACGATTGGCATGGCATGGATGAGAAAAGTGGATCCCTCAAAATGCTAAGGACTAAAGGATTGGCTCAAGCTCAAAGCTCAAGACTCTACATTTTCTGTTTTAGTGATCCAAGATCACATTGAGTCTATAGGAAAAGTCAATACTATAAAGGAGGGATGAGGTGTTGCTTAATGGCTTTCTTGCTCAAAATGCTTAGTGATATTCTCCAAATCCCTCAACTACCTTCTCACATCCACATATGACCTAAACCATAAGTCAAACTCGGCCCTACCGATTCTTTCTATCCGGCGCCACCGAGTTCAGATGTCATAGCCACTGCCACAAACCCTAGGCAAATCGGTCTCACCGATAGGGATCTCGGTCTCACCAAGATGGGGTTGTAATCTCTCTGTTTCCCTTCATAACGTTTCGGTAAAACCAAGATGAGCGATCGGTCCCACCGAGATTACAATGCAAACTCTCTGTTTCCTTTTCGTAACGTTTCGGTCTTACCGAGATGAGCGAATCGGTCCCACCGAGTTTGCCTGACGAACTCTCTGGTTAGCTTATTACCAAAATCAGTCCCACCGAGTTTGAGTAATTGGTCTCACCGAGATTACGTTATGCCCTAACCCTAATCATATCGGTCCTACCGAGTTGCATGTCGGTCCCACCGAAAATCCTAACGGTCACATCATTTGCTGAATCGGTCTGACCGAGTTTCTCAATTTGGTCCCACCGAGATTGGTAAGTTGTGTGTAACGGTTAGATTTGTGTGGAGGCTATATATACCCCTCCACCCACTGTTCATTCGTGGAGAGAGCCATCAGAACATGCCTACACTTCCAACATACATTTTCTGAGAGAGAACCACCTACACTTGTGTTGAGGCCAAGATATTCCATTCCTACCATATGAATCTTGCTCTCTAGCCTTCCCCAAGTTGCTTTCCACTCAAATCTTCTTTCCACCAAATCTAAATCACGTGAGAGAGAGTTGAGTGTTGGGGAAACTATCATTTGAAGCACAAGAGCAAGGAGTTCATTATCAACACACCATTTGTTACTTCTTGGAGAGTGGTGTCTCCTAGATTGGCTAGGTGTCACTTGGGAGCCTCCGACAAGATTGTGGAGTTGAACCAAGGAGTTTGTAAGGGCAAGGAGATTGCCTACTTTGTTAAGATCTACCCCTAGTGAGGAAAGTCCTTCGTGGGCGATGACCATGGTGGGATAGACAAGGTTGCTTCTTCGTGGACCCTTCGTGGGTGGAGCCCTCTGTGGACTCACGCAGCCGTTACGCTTCGTGGGTTGAAGTCTCCATCAACGTGGATGTACGATAGCACCACCTATCAGAACCACGACTGAGGGAGTCCTGGACTAGGGGGTGTCCGGATAGCCGGACTATCATCATCGGCCGGACTCCAAGACTTTGAAGATACAAGATTGAAGACTTCGTCCTGTGTCCGGATGGGACTTTCCTTGGCGTGGAAGGCAAGCTTGGCAATACGGATATGTAGATCTCCTACCATTGTAACCGACTCTGTGTAACCCTAGCCCTCTCCGGTGTCTATATAAACCGGAGGGTTTTAGTCCGTAGGACGAATGACCATTACAACAATCATACCATAGGCTAGCTTCTAGGGTTTAGCCTCCTTGATCTCGTGGTAGATCCACTCTTGTACTACCCATATCATCAATATCAATCAAGCAGGAGTAGGGTTTTACCTCCATCAAGAGGGCCTGAACCTGGGTAAAAACATCATGTCCCTTGTCTCCTGTTACCATCCGCCTAGACGCACAGTTCGGGACCCCCTACCCGAGATCCGCCGGTTTTGACACCGACATTGGTGCTTTCATTGAGAGTTCCTCTGTGTCGTCACCGATAGGCTTGATGGCTCCTTCAATCATCAACAACCACGCAGTCCAGGGTGAGACTTTTCTCCCCGGACAGATCTTCGTGTTCGGCGGCTTTGCACCGCGGGCCAATTCGCTTGGCCATCTGGAGCAGATCGAAAGCTACGCCCCTGGCCGTCAGGTCAGATTTGTAGGCCTAAACTTCACGGCCGACATCCGCAGAGACTTGATCTTCGATGGATTCGAGCCACAGCCGAGCGTGCCGCACTGTCATGATGGGCATGATTTAGCTCTGCCGCTGGACAGTGCCCTGGAAGCCGCACATGAGTCCGCTCCGACCCCTAGTTCGGAGCCGACCATGCAGATCGAGGAAAGGTGGCTGGACACCGCCTCGGGAGCTGCAATCTCTATGGCGATGGAGCCGAATACTGACCTTGTCCCTTGTAAAGCTCGTGACTCTGAGGTGCCGGACTCCTTGCCGGACTCCGAACCTCCCGCGCCCCTACCAATCGAGTCCGATTGGGCGCCGATCATGGAGTTCACCGCCGCGGACATCTTTCAGCACTCACCCTTTGGCGACATCCTGAATTCGCTAAAACATCTCTCGTTATCAAGAGAGCCCCAGCTGGACTGCGGTCAGGATGGTTGGGATGCGGAGGACGAAGAAATTCAAAACCCACCCACCACCCACTTTGTAGCCACTATCGACGATTTAACCGACATGCTAGACTACGACTCTGAAGACATCGACGGTATGGACGACGACGCCGGAGACGACCAAAAACCAGCGCCTACCGAGAACTGGAAGGCCACCTCAACTCATGATGTATATATGGTGGATACCCCAAAAGGAAGCGATAACGAGGAGCAACGGGACACGGCGAAAGATAATTCCCCCGAAAAACAACCAAAACGGCGACGCAAGCGCCGCCACAAGTCCCGCCTCGACAACAACAACACTCATAACGACCCAGCCGTAAAGCAGGGCAAACCAGTGGGCGACGAACATGCAACCAAGCAACCATCCGAACAGGATGAATCGGATAATCAACCCATCCCCGGCGAAAACAATGGTCCAGACGATCTCACGCCGGACACACCACCGGAGCATAAAAACCTTCACAAAAGGCTTGTCGCCACTGCAAGAAGCTTGAAGAAGCAGAAACGGAAGCTCAAAACAGCGGAAGACATACTCAGAATGAGGTGGAGCAAAGTACTCAAGACCGCGGATAAATATGGCAACAGCCACCAAACAAAGAGCTACCCGAAGCGCAAGCTGCTGCCCGAATTCGACGAGGAGGCCGTAGAGCCCCCACAGTCAAAAAGCAAAGAGGCCGCCTGGCCGGATAGACGACCATATGACAGGCCAAGAGCGACAAGCGGCGCCACACACAAGCCGGCACATGATCCTCGCAAAACAGATGGCCCGGTCAGGTCCATTTATGGGCCAAAAAAGAGGGTCCCAAGAAGCAACACAACACGCCGAGTGTTCGAAGACAACGGCACACCCAAATACAGGGGCGCCGCACACCCACTATATTTCACCGATGAGGTGCTGGATCATGAATTTCCAGCGGGGTTCAAGCCCGTAAACATAGAGGCATACGACGGAACAACAGACCCCGTAGTCTGGATTGAGGATTACATCCTGCACATACATATGGCTAGAGGAGACGATCTCCACGCCATAAAATATCTGCGCCTCAAGCTCAAAGGGCCAGCTCGGCGTTGGCTCAAAAGCCTCCCAGAAAATACCATTGGAAGTTGGGAAGAGCTCGAGGACGCGTTTAGAGCAAATTTTTAGGGGACTTATGTCCGCCCTCCGGATGCAGACGATTTAAGTCACATAACCCAACAGCCCGGAGAATCAGCGCGCAAATTTTGGAACAGGTTCCTCACCAAAAAGAACCAAATAGTCGACTGTCCAGACGCTGAAGCCTTAGCAGCTTTTAAACATAACGTCCGAGACGAATGGCTCGCCAGACACCTCGGCCAGGAAAAGCCAAGAATAATGGCCGCGCTAACAAACCTCATGACCCGCTTTTGCGCGAGGGAAGACAGCTGGCTAGCAAGATGCAGCACCAGCGACCCGAGTACATCCGAGATCAGAGATGGAAACGAAAAATCACGGCGTAGAAAGGACCAGCACCGAAATAAAGAAAAGAGCCCAAAGAACACGGTGGTCAACGCCGGATTCAAAAGCTCGCGGCCGAACAACAAAACACTGCCTCTTAAGGACAACCGTGACGAGCTATCCAACTTAAACAAAATTTTGGATCGGATATGTCAAATCCACAGTACCCCCGGGAAGCCTGCAAACCACACCCACCGAGATTGTTGGGTCTTCAAACAGTCCGGCCGACTCAACGCCGAACACAAGGGGCCCGACGCGCCAAGCGAGGATGACGACGAACCCCACCAGCAGAGCGCCGGAAAACAAAAGACTTTCCCACAAGAAGTCAAAATAGTAAACTCACTTCATGTGATAATACGGAACAATAGTGCGGCACCCGCTAAAGTACGTGTCGCACGGTCCACCCCAGCGGAACCCCGGGATTGGATGTCAAAACCAATAACTTTCGACCACCTGGACTATTCCAGAAATATTTGAAACGCAGGATGGACTGCTCTGATATTGGATCCCATAATCGACGGACTACAATTTACACAAGTCCTAATGGATGGCGGCAGCAATTTAAACCTGCTATATCCGGACACAATCCGCAAGTTGGGGATAGACCCTACTAAAATTCGCCATAGCCGCACTTCCTTCAAAGGAGTGACGCCAGGCCCTTACGCCAAGTGCACGGGCTCCTTACTACTAGAAGTTGTGTTCGGATCACCCGACAACTTCCGTCGCGAAAAGCTAATCTTCCATGTCATCCCATTCAAAAGTAGCCATCAAGCACTATTGGGACGTGAAGCTTTCGCCCGCTTTAACGCAATACCGCACTACGCGTCTCTTACACTTAAAATGCCCGGTCCACGTGGCATCATCTCATTAAAAGGTCATTTAAGACCCCAGACACGGCTAGACGAGTCCGGCACAAATAAAGTAGGGGCTCCCTAGCCGCATACCCCTTAACAAGGGGCTGCGCGTACAAACAATAAAGAGCCACTAAAAGCTCAACTTTATTCATTCATTCATACTTTGCTTTCAGTAAAATTTTTGCACAATTTCTTTTCAAGCTAAGTTCCTCTCTTTTTACAGATGAACAACGTGTACACCCGTCCAGGATACGGCACAACGGAGACACAGGCGCAGACGTGCAGCAGGGACCCGTGGCAAGGATTCTTTTCAGATTAAGACCCTGCGTAAACCTTTCTTATTGTCTCTTGTTGATTCATATCCCACGGTTTTTACCATAACCAACGAGGAGGTTGGCATTTTGGCATCGGCCGCGCCAGAAATTCTCGCCTATACCTGGACACTAGGGGCTTAGGGCATTGTTCTGCCCGTTATCATAAAGACCGAATACCTTAGGGAGTGTTCGGCGTCTCGAGTTAGGCCTTATATGCATCAGCTCCGAATCATGTCTTTGGTCAAATGTTGGGTTTGCCCGACTCCTGTGTTTTGCTACCTTACGTTCCGTATCATCGGCTAACGCGGCACCAGGAGAACTACTGTGATTGTGCCCCGGTTCGGCCAGGCGAGCACCTCAGTAGAGAAAGCCGAAAACTGACTGTCATGATACAGCGAGAGACTGGTCAACCACTCGATCGACTACCGGAATGTTTAGAATTCCTCCACTTTGACGAAGGACCGTTCCCCGGTCAGGCACATACGCGCCCCGAATTCGGAGAGTGCGGTGCCCCTAGGGGCTATATCGTAGCCCCACCCTCGAACTCCTATGGCTAAGTGAAAGTGATAAAGCATTATAGTCCGGTTGCCTCATTTGCTACGCTACCACCTCCTTCACAGGACCAAGACGTTGGATTAAGTGTGAAAATGCGCTATTTTTGCAAACACCCCCGCACCATGTGCGTGGGGGCTGAAGCCGAAGACTGCCATCTTTCAGGTTATACACAAGATACATGAACGGCCGCACAGGAGATATTTCAATACTTGAATGCACAAGTATAAAAAGCACTTATATTATATATATCGTCTTGCAAATCATAAAAATCATTTAAACATGACATTCTTTGAGCATTGCGACTCTATTGCACGAGCACCCCACAGAACATCCCCAAAATAGTGCTCGGCGGGTAACCGGCTCTCGTCCGAACCCCGAGTTGCAACATCGGTGGCATCCATCTCCGTCCAGTATGTCTTCACACAGGCGAGGGCCATCCGTGCACCCTCTATGCAGGCCGACCTCTTCATCGCCTTGATATGCGGCACCGCCCCAAGGAATTGCTGCAATAAGCCAAAATAACTCTTTGGCTTGGGCCTATCCGGCCAGATATGAGTCACTACATCAGTCATGGCAAGTCCGGACAATCTATTCAGCTCAGCCCACTCAGCCAACCGATCGGTCAGCGGAAGTGAACGCTCCGGACTGTGGAATTGAGACCAAAAAAGCTCTTCCGTCTTGTGATCCTTTTGACTTCGGAAGTGCACAACAGCATCTGCCGCACTCGCCGCTAAATCCATATAAGGATCCTCCGGACCCCACAGCTGGCCAAGCTGAGCATACTTCGGATCTGTGAACCTCTTGCGCAGTAGAAAGGGCTTGCCAGCCGCAATATCTCCGGCCTGGCGCAACTCCTCCTTTATAGCCCTCATTGCAGAACGGGCATCCTTAGCTTCGGCGGTGGCCTTCTTCAGGCTTTCTTGCTCCGCTCGGCGTTCTTTTTCAAGAACCTCATAGCGGTCGGTAACATCTTTCAGCTTCACGGCCATTTCGGCCATCTCCTCCCTGCTTCGGCAGTGAGCAGCCCTTTCGGCTTCCAGCTCTTCGGCCGCCTTCGAGGCAGCCGCATTACTCCTCCTGGCCTGCTCCTTGGCTCGAGCAAGCTCTGCTCGAAGGTCCTCCATAGCAGCGGCACCATCTGCATTAAACACACATGTTGTAAGGAGTGAGCTTCGGCTCCCTTACTAGGTGACCACGGAGAAACAACCTACCTTGAGACTCGTCAAGTCTCTTATTGACCAGCGCGATGTCCGCATCCGCAACGTCGAGTTATCGCCTTAGTTCAACAAATCCATCAGTCCGGCTGGCCACCGGACTATCCGCCACCTGTGTAGGAAAGGCGATAATTAATACCTGAGATTATGATCCTTGGCACGCTGTCGCTTTCGACAACATACCGAGTCTCAGGGGCTACTATCTATACAGGGCGCGCTTTATGTGCAAAACTGTCAAAAGGTATGTCATTTTTACGTACCTCAAACCCTGCCAGCAAACTTCTGATGGCATCATGCAACCCACCCTCGGCCGATGAAATTTTTTCAATCACCGTACTCATGAATGTACGGTGACCTTCTGAGATAGATGCCTTCTCGAGCAGATCCCTCAGCTCCCCTGGCCGTACACCAGTTGGCGCCGAACTCTCTGGCCCGGCCGGACTCGGGGATACCCTCCGTGATGACACCTCAGGGTCGTCCGCCCCGCCTGACGGTGCGGCAGATGGAGGCGTTTCGCTCTCCATCATCTCCGGACGAAGCTCCCCCGAAGACGAGCTCAGCTGAGAAGGACGGAGATCCGAACTACAAGGTAAAAACTTCGGTTATCCTCAGAAGCAAAAATAGGGGTGTCCCTTATTACAAAACTCCCCTTTTTCTACTTACGGCTCGCTGGAGGGCTGATCCCTTGGGGGAGAGGGTGCGGCCGGGGCTTCCCCTGGCGCAGGACCCTCCGGTGAAGATCTCTTCCCCCGCTTTGAGGCCTTTCCCTCCGGGTTTCCGGAAGCGGTCCTCTTCTCCCCTTGGAAGGGGGGATTCTCGATCCCTCCTCTCTCGAAAGCCTCCTTGGTAGAGGCGGTAGCTTCTCTATTTTCCCCTTCGCCTTCCTCCGAAGGCGCAACCTCCAGCATCTTGACCAACACGGGATCCGGCGTGGTCTCCGGGAGGGGGGCCGGACACCGTATCAGTTTTGCTTGCGCTATCCACTCCTGTTCAGAGGACAATTGGTTAAAAGGCAAATCCTAGAAATGAAAATGAACGGTATGTTCGGACACAGAGCTACTTACTTGTGTATCCGGGCGATTGCAGCTTAGGCCGGCGTCCTCGGTCAATTCCGGACACACCTCTTGTGATCCGAAGAACAATTTGTACATCTCCACCGGTGTCGTACCCATAAAGTGTTGGAGAATTCGTGGCCCCTCCGGATTGAATTCCCACAGGCGGAGAGGATGACGTTTGCAGGGCAGAAGACGCCTAATCAGGATGACCTGCATCACCACGACCAGATCAATCTCCCTCTCTTGGAGGTCTCGAATCCGGCCTTGCAATAGGGGCACGTCCTTTGACGGCCTCCAGTCGAGCCCTTAGTTGACCCATGACATCAGCCATCGTGGAGGTCCCGAGCGGAAGATGGGCGGCGGCTTCTGCTTGCTGCCCCTGGGAGCGGTAATATAAAACCATTCCTGTTGCCACAAGCCGAGCTCCTCTTGGAAAGAGCCCTCGGGCCATGGAGCATCGGCCCTCCTGCTTACGACCGCCCCGCCGCACTCTGCTTGGCGCCCCTCGATCATCTTCGGCTCCACGTTAAAGGTTTTGAGCCACAAACCGAAGTGGTGGGTAGTGCGGAGGAAGGCCTCGCAGATGACAATGAATGACGAGATGTGGAGGATGGACTCCGAAGCCAGGTCATGGAATTCCAACCCATATTAAAACATGAGCCCTCTCACAAAAGGATCCATCGGGAAGCCTAAACCCCGACGGAGGTGGGACACAAACACGACGCTCTCGCCGGGCTCGGGAGTAGGAATGACTTGCCCTTTGGCGGGCAGCCTATGCGAAATCTCGCAGGTCAGGTACCTGGCTTCTCTCAACTTTAGCACGTCCTCTTCTGTGACGGAGGAGGGCATCCACCGGCCCTGTAGGCCGGAGCCGGACATTACCAAAAGTCCAAAGTGCTTAAATCCGGGGCTCTGGGTGTTGGAACTCAGGGCGAAGGGCAGATTTGATTGAGGATTGAAGAAAAACGAGCCTTGGTCCCATTATAAAGAGGGAGAATACCAAGGGCCGTCCCCGTGACCGTTTGGGACTCGCCTTCGATAGAGGAGGCGTGGCAATGGGCGCAGTTGGGTTACCCACGTCCGTATTGATGGGAATCCCGGAATAAGGGGAACACGATCTCTGCTTCGACAAGACGTGCCAAGGAAACTGCTTCGCTAAACGCGCTGAGGTGGTATAGTAAAAAATGATTCAAGTAAAGGCTTGGCAGTGGTGTGACGTCACGCCACAAAATATGTCAGCAGATTGAGCTTGTGTACATATTATTCTCTCTACGGTAGTATGTGGAATTTATTTTGCAGAGCCGGACACTATCCTGGTGTTCACAATCTTCTATGAATTAATTCGGTGGAGGAACCCGCCTTGCAATGCCGAACAATATGCGCGCCGGACTCATCGTCATTGAAGCCTGGTTCAGGGGCTACTGAGGGAGTCCTGGACTAGGGGGTGTCCGGATAGCCGGACTATCATCATCGGCCGGACTCCAAGACTATGAAGATACAAGATTGAAGACTTCGTCCCGTGTCCGGATGGGACTTTCCTTGGCGTGGAAGGCAAGCTTGGCAATACGGATATGTAGATCTCCTACCATTGTAACCGACTCTGTGTAACCCTAGCCCTCTCCGGTGTCTATATAAACCGGAGGGTTTTAGTCCGTAGGATGAACGACCATTACAACAATCATACCATAGGCTAGCTTCTAGGGTTTAGCCTCCTTGATCTCGTGGTAGATCCACTCTTGTACTACCCATATCATCAATATCAATCAAGCAGGAGTAGGGTTTTACCTCCATCGAGAGGGCCCGAACCTGGGTAAAAACATCATGTCCCTTGTCTCCTGTTACAATCCGCCTAGACGCACAGTTCGGGACCCCCTACCCGAGATCCGCTGGTTTTGACACCGACAACGACAAAAACATCCGTGTCTCCTATTGCGGTTGCACTCTCCAAACCCTTCCCTTTACATTCTTGCAAGTTGCATGCTTTACTTTCCGCTGCTCATATACTCTTTGCATGCTTGCTTGAATTGTGTTAAGATTGCTTGAATCGTGCTAAGTTGCTAAAATCTGCCAAGAACTAAAATTGGGAAAAGGCTAGATTTTTATTTGGTTAAGTAGTCTAATCACCCCCTCTAGACATACTTTCGATCCTACAAGTGGTATCAGAGCTTTGGTCTCCATTTGCTTTGATCTCCATAGCTTTTGGTGGTCATAGCCTTGGATTCACAACCTAGGAGAGTATGGCGTCTAGCGAGGGAAATTACCACCATAGAGGTCCTTACTTTGATGGTACTAATTTTGCTAGTTGGAAGCATAAGATGAAAATGCATATTCTTGGACATAATCCCGCCGTGTGGGCTATTGTGTGTATTGGCTAGCAAGGTGAATTCTTTGATGGGAGAGAACCGTACCGTGAAGCTACCATGGAAGAGTTGAAGATGCTGCAATACAACGCTCAAGCTTGTGATATCCTCTTCAACAGATTGTGCCCCAAAGAATTCAACAAAATCAACCGTCTTGAGAATGCAAAGGAAATTTGGGATACTTTGATTGATATGCATGAAGGTACCGACTCCGTCAAGGAATCCAAGTTGGATGTGCTTCAAAGTCAGCTTGACAAGTTCAAAATAAAGGATGGTGAAGGCGTCGCTAAAATGTACTCTAGGCTTGCCCTTATCACAAATGAGATTGCCGGCTTAGGAAGTGAAGAGATGACCGACAAATTCATCATCAAGAAGATCCTAAGAGCTTTGGACGGAAAATATGATACTATGTGCACATTGATCCAAATGATGCCCAATTACAAAGATCTCAAGCCAACGGAAGTCATTGGAAGAATTGTTGCTCATGAGATGTCACTCAAGGATAAGGAGGAGCTCCACAACAAGTCAAGTGGGGCTTACAAAGCCTCATGTGAAGCTCCCACATCATCAAGTGAGAAACAAACCTTCAATGAAGAATTGAGCCTAATGGTGAAGAACTTCAACAAGTTCTACAAGAGTAGAAGCAAGGAAAGAAGTTCTAAGTCTAGGTCCTACAATGACAAAAGATCTTCTAGTCGTGAGCGTAATTGCTACAATTGTGGAAGACCCGGACACTATTCCAATGAGTGTACGACACCCTACAAAAGAAGAGAAGATTCTGCAAAAAGAAGAAGTAGAAGAGAAGAATCACCATCAAGAGAGAGAAGGAGTAGAGATGATCGTTATGAACGAAGAACATCCCGGAGAAGCAAGGATTCGGAAAGGAAGGACAAGTCATCAAGGAGCTACACAAAACGAAGACATCAAGTTCATGTTGGTGAATGGGTTTCCGGCTCCGACTCCGACAATCACTCCGAGAGAAGCTACCACTCCGACTCTGAATATACTCAAGATGAAGGTGTTGCCGGTCTAGCACTTGTGTCAACCAACTCCTACGACATATTTGATTCACCAAATGAAGGACTTGGAAGATGCTTCATGGCTAAAGGCCCAAAGGTATCACACCCCGAGTATGTTGATTTCAATAGTGATGAAGATGACTTGTTAGGTGATGATGATTTACTTGTTGACAACTCTAGTGATGAATACTATGATGAAACGTCAATTAATCATGCTAATCAAGATAAAACGAATGACAATGATAAGGAGAAGATTGAGCTTCTAACTAAAGAACTAAACACTCTTAAGTTAGCTCATGAAACTATCTTAGGAGATCATCGAGAACTTTTAAGGACTCATGAGAAGTTACGCTTTGAAAAGCTCAACCTTGAGCAAGAACATTAGTTTTTAAAAGCAATCAATGATGATCTTCGCAAGAGAAGTTCTTCTTACATTGCCGAGCGTTTACTCTTATCTACTTACATGCCTCAAGTCAAGTCTAGTAACAAGAACAAGAAGGATTCTTCCTCTAGTAGTAACAATAATCATGCTAAATCAAATGTTGTTGCTTCTAGTAGTTCTCTTGATTCCACTAATGATTCTCTTAGCCAAGTTACACTTGAGCAAGAAAATAGCTTATTGAAGGGAATTATAGAGAAATGTGTTTACAATAGCCTTGCCGGGAGTAGGCAATTCGAGGAAATTGTACGCAAGCAAGGAAGGGACTGGAAGAACCAAGGTGTTGGTTTTGAACGAAAGTTCTATGCCAATGGAGTTGAGTGGTAAGAAGATCAATACCCCAAGACGAAGTTTGTTCCTCAACAAGAGAAGTATGATCCTACTTCTTTCAAAGGGACGCAAGCTCAAGATGATCTTCCACCACAAGACCACAAACAAAAAGGCAAGGATAAGCTTCAAGAGGAGATTGATGCATTTGAAGAAGCCCCTAAGGCCTTGGTCAAGTGGGTTCCCAAGACTACATCAAGTTCTACTTCATTGAGTACAACTACAACTCCAAGGATTCCCATCAAGATGATGTGGATCCCGAAGAAGAACTAGAGAGTTCTTCAGGGTGACTCCACCAACATATTTCACTCATATCATTTTGGCAAGGACAAGTGCAATCAACTTCCAAATCTTGCACTAGTTCAAGGAGTCACAAACCCTCTTGTTGGTAAGACAAGGGACAAGGTAACCTAATGCTTTCATGGACATCATCTTGTGTGTGCATCACTCTATGTCTATGGATATCCTTGTTTGTTCCTTGTGGGACTAACCTGTGTAGGTATTAAAAGTGCAACTCACTCCAGAAGGATTGCTCCAAATGATCTACATCAACTTTGAGCATCCACATCTTCAACACCTACATGAAGTCATCATCGACAAAACCCAAGGTTAGTTCATCCCTCTTAGGGGGGATCTCACATCTAGGGGGAGCTTTACTCTAAGAATTGAGTCAAAGCAACTCTAATGGTGTGAACACAGCAATGCTTTATGTAAAAGTGGTAACCCCATTTGCGCTTAAACGATGAGTATGACCTATGATCAAATGTCCTCATTTGACTCTTAAGTCAATATACTCATATATAGATGACCTAGTCATCGCCAATTGCTTGATAGATTCTAGAATGGTTGTGCATGCTTTGACACATATTTCATTTGCCATTTTATTGTGTGAGCATGTTGGTTGCATATTTTACTCATTCGAGGACATCCACTTGCAGTTTTGATTGTTTGGTTTCTTTTCTTTTGCCAAGTGGATGGACAAGAATGCCTAAGAACCTTCTCTAGCTATCTATGCTTTTCTTGTCTCGAACTCTATTCATGCTACATCACAAAGTTTGATCAAGTCAGATTCGAACCACTCTGTGTGAGGAGCACTCGGAGCCCCCGATTCGTCATAGACTTAAACTTCCAAAACCTCTATGTGCGTTTCAGTTTGACCGATTCAACCTTTTCGGTCATACCGAGATCACTAAGTTGATCTAGGTTTTCAATCTCGGTGCAACCGATTTGAACTTTTCGGTCACACCGAGTTGCAGTAACTGCTTGCAGTTATGCATCTCGGTGCCACCGAGTTGTTCCACTCGGTCACACCGACAGGGTCTGGCTATATATACCCCCGGGCTAAAATTTGGAAACTTTTCCGAACCTCTTCGCCCGCGCACTGCCTGCTCTGCCTCCTCGGGTCCCGGATCATCCTCCTCGTCGCCAGCGACCTCCAGCCACTGGTCTCGGCCGTCATCAACGGGATTCTACTCCGCCGTTGCCGCTGTAGCAAGTCCATCGCCGCATTAGGGTATGGATTTGAATCTTTGTGCTATTCCCAACTCCGATTCCTAGCACATTGCGTTGCCATGTATCTTGCCACGGTTGAGATCTTCCTATCCAGCGAAATCACTCCGTAGTTTAGTTTTGGATTGAAAATTTAGGGTTAGATTTCCGCCGAACTCATCTCGGACCGACGAGTTGTAGAAATCGGTCCCACCGATTTGGCTCAGGCCAGTGCACATGTAATTCTCGGTCTGACCGAGAATTGCAAATCGGTGTGACTGAGTTCAGGACTTTGTGAAACCCTAGCAGTTTTGGTGCCACCAAACTGTGACTCGGTCTGACCGAGTTCACTAGTTTAGGTTCCAAAAGCTGCTTCGGTATCACCGAGTTCACAAATCGGTAGCTCCGAAATGCTTTATGTGGAAAACTAAAACTAAGTTTTTGACTCAATCTTTTTGCAAAAACCTCTGTGCTTTGTGATGCTCATCCATTCTACCTCATCTATATCTACTCACAGGGCTGCCGTCAGAGTTTGCACCATGTCAGATCAGAGTGACAGTTAGAATAAGTCTGAGGAGCAAGTTCAGATGAGTGAGGGCACTAGTCCCTCTAGCAGCTATGATGATGGCAGCAGGAGCACACCCAACAACTTGCCAAAGGCAGCCACTAGAGCCAGAAAGAAGAAGACCTCAGATTTTGAGGATGAGGACTATGTGGCTGCAGAGGATGAGGCCGCCTCCAAGAAGAAAGTGCTGAAGAAGGAATATGGCTCAGCTGCATCCACTAAGCCAGGAATGAAAACAAAGGTTCCTGCCAAGAGAGCTCCTATGTCAAAGGCCAGAGCATCCACTCAAGAGACTTTGGGATTTGAACCCAAAGAACCAGTTGTAGCTGAGAAGAAAAGGAAAGAAAGGGTTAAGAAGACCATGGCTAGAGTTGTTGGAAAGCCCTCAATGATGGAAGATGAAGAGGAAGAGGTTGCTGCACCAACACCTAAAGCTCAAAAGCTGATGGGAGATGCTATAAGGTCAGGGGATGCTCCATCTAAGCCCAAAGATGCTCCCAAGGCTGCTGCTCCAAAACCCAAGTCTGCACCCAAGAGGAACACCAGGAGTATTCCAGCTACAGAGAAGAACAATGCCCCAGTGCCTGAAGCTACTGATGAAGAAGATGAAGACTCACTTGTCATGAGAAAGCTGAAGCCCAAGATCCTAGATCATAATGATGCTCACCCAGTTGCAGAAGACATGAAGCTCAGGAAGGATGCAGGTCTTAGACAGTGGAGACTGACTGACCCCTATGCTGTCAGGAGAAGAACTATTGTGGACTATAGGTTCCATACTAAGGAACAGCAGGATTTCTATGAGACAGTGCTGCTTGACAAGAAGCCCATAGTTTGTGATATGAGATGGGTTGACTGGGACTATATCAAGACGAATGAAGAGCACTATCCTGGAGTTTATGACAATTTCAAGTCTTGTGGGGTAGTAGACTTTGTTGGGCAGAAGCTCACAAAGTGGAATGATGAGCTCATTATGCAGTTCTACTCCACAGCTCATTTCTACCCAGATGGGAGGATAGTCTGGATGTCTGAGGGTACGAGGTACCAATCAACAGTTAAGGAATGGTCTGAATTGATCATGCTCCAAAGGAGAATGAGGATGACTTGGATGTCTATGCCAAGAAGAAGAAAGACCACAACTCCATGGCTCACATGTACAGAGAGATCCCAGATACTGCACTAGAGACACACAAGTTTGGATCAGTACATTATCTGTTGTCAGGACTGCCCACTATCACATGGATTTTAAGGCACACTTTGCTGCCCAAGTCAGGTGATCACAAGATGATCAGAGGCCATGCAATTAACTTGCTTCATATATTTGATGTGCCTCAGAAGTTCAAAGTCATGATCCTGATTGTGGAAACAATCAAAAGGACTACTACTGATCAAAAGAGGAGTTGTCGGTATGCCCCACAGATTCAGGAGCTTATAAACTCCAAGATGGGCACCGACACATATCTCTTGGACAAGGAACACCTGCCCATCTACCCTGACTTTGAGGACAACACCATTGTGATGGATGAAAATGAACCATCATCTGTGCAAGCACAAGAGAAGAAGGAGAAGGCAAGGGCTGAGAAGGCTGCAAAGAGGCCAACTACTGAAGAGGCATCTCAGATTTTCCTGAAGAGCAAGCAAGATCAGCTTGGCTACTTGATTGCCTCCACTCTGAGGATTGAGAAGGGCTTGGCCACCCTGACTCAAAACCAGGAGAGCTTGGAGAGAATCATAGAGCAGAAGTTTTATGCTCTTGATGTCAAAGTGACTGAGATCCGGACTGCAGTTAAGCAACTTCAGGAGGATGTGGAGGAGAAGAAGGGCAAGTCAACTACTGATGCTTTTGCTAGAGTGCCCAGAGGACAGAGATCTGTTGCAGTGCCTGTTCCAGACACCAGAGCTACATCATCTGCACCAGCTACAACTTCAGTGCATCCATCTCTAGCACCCTCTCCACCGGCTCCAGCTACATCAACAGAAGTCTTTGTCCAAGGAGCCATCTCTACACCATCACATGAAGACCAAGCCTGAGAGTCGTTTAGCACTATGCATTTTTATGAACTTTTTGGTAACTTGTTGCCAAAGGGGGAGAAAATGTATAGATCATAGGCTTCTAGAGAGAGTGTTGCTTTTGGTCTCTCTTGTCTTTTTGGTGGTTGAACTTCATTATTTGCTTGTTTGAGATACTCTATGCCTTGTGTGAGATACTTGGATGATCATGTGTTTGATAATATGCTACCTTAATGCTTGTTGGATGACATTATCTCTTATATCCCTATATGACCATTCACTTTGCTTGGTGATGAGTGCATGTGTTTAATTATTATCATTTTGAGCGCTCCACCAAGATGTATGTGACATGGAAGAGTGACCCATGATCCTAACTCATTGTGCATTTGCAGTCCAAAGCAAATTTTAAATAATGCACAAATTTAGGGGGAGCTCTTACTTTTCACATACTTCTCAAAGCGACAATGTTTTTCAATCTTATTATCTTTTGTCGAAGCTTTGATCTATATGCTATCATCAATTACCAAAAAGGGGGAGATTGAAAGTGCAACTATCCCTGGGTGGTTTTGGTAATTCCTAACAACATATATCTCATTGAGCTAATGCTACTTCAAGATAAGTATTTCAGGAAAGCTCAACGATTGGCATGGCATGGATGAGAAAAGTGGATCCCTCAAAATGCTAAGGACAAAAGGATTGGCTCAAGCTCAAAGCTCAAGACTCTACATTTTCTGTTTTAGTGATCCAAGATCACATTGAGTCTATAGGAAAAGCCAATACTATCAAGGAGGGATGAGGTGTTGCTTAATGGCTTTCTTGCTCAAAATGCTTAGTGATATGCTCCAAAGCCCTCAACTACCTTCTCACATCCACATATGACCTAAACCATAAGTCAAACTCGGCCCTACCGATTCTTTCTATCCGGCACCACCGAGTTCGGATGTCATAGCCACCGCCACAAACCCTAGGCAAATCGGTCTCACCGATAGGGATCTCGGTCTCACCGAGATGGGGTTGTAATCTCTCTGTTTCCCTTCGTAACATTTTGGTCAAACCGAGATGAGCGATCGGTACTACCGAGATTACAATGCAAACTCTTTGTTTCCTTCTCGTAACATTTCGGTCTTACCGAGATGAGCGAATCGGTCGCACCGAGTTTGCCTCGGTCCCACCGAGTTTGAGTAATCGGTCTCACCGAGATTATGTTATGCCCTAACCCTAATCATATCGGTCCTACTGAGTTGCATGTCGGTCCCACCAAAAATCCTAACGGTCACATCATTTACTGAATCGGTCCGACCGAGTTTCTCAATTCGGTCCCACCGAGATTGGTAAGTTGTGTGTAACGGTTAGATTTTGTGTGGAGGCTATATATACCCCTCCACCCACTCTTCATTCGTGGAGAGAGCCATCAGAACATGCCTACACTTCCAACATATATTTTCTGAGAGAGAACCACCTACACTTGTGTTGAGGCCAAGATATTCCATTCCTACCATATGAATCTTGATCTCTAGCCTTCTCCAAGTTGCTTTCCACTCAAATCTTCTTTCCACCAAATCCAAATCCTGTGAGAGAGAGTTGAGTGTTGGGGAGACTATCATTTGAAGCACAAGAGCAAGGAGTTCATCATCAACACACCATCTGTTACTTCTTGGAGAGTGGTGTCTCCTAGATTGGCTAGGTGTCACTTGGGAGCCTCGAACAAGATTGTGGAGTTGAACCAAGGAGTTTGTAAGGGCAAGGAGATCTCCTACTTTGTGAAGATCTACCCCTAGTGAGGCAAGTCCTTCATGGGCGACGACCATGGTGGGATAGACAAGGTTGCTTCTTCATGGACCCTTCGTGGGTGGAGCCCTTCATGGACTCGCGCAGCCGTTACCATTCGTGGGTTGAAGTCTCCATCAACGTGGATGTACGATAGCACCACCTATCGGAACCACGACAAAAACATCCGTGTCTCCTATTGCGTTTGCACTCGCCAAACCCTTCCCTTTACATTCTTGCAAGTTGCATGCTTTACTTTCCGCTGCTCATATACTCTTTGCATGCTTGCTTGAATTGTGTTAAGATTGCTTGAACCATGCTAAGTTACTAAAATCTGCCAAGAACTAAAATTGGGAAAAGCTAGATTTTTATTTGGTCAAGTAGTCTAATCATCCCCCTCTAGACATACTTTCGATCCTACATTAGTGAAATCTCTCATAGACCTTATTCTATTCTGTCTTCTCACCCCCCTAACCCATCAGATGCCTCCGAGACGTGACCTCGGATTCACTTTTCTACCGGAGCTCACCCAGTTGGTCCAGTAGCAGAATGCCTTGATGCAGATGATGATCCAGAACCAAGGCAACAACAACAACAACCCACCGCCACCACCCTCTATTGACAACCTAGCCCGTTTTCTGAGGTTGAATCCGCCGATGTTCTCTAGCAGCACTGAGTCGATTGTTGCAGATGATTGGCTCCGCAAGATTGGGGAGCTAACCACTGGTGGATGCATGGATGCGTAGAGAGTGCGCTTTGCCGCACACCAGCTTGATGGACCCGTAGCTTCTTGGTGGGAGAACTTCATCACCACTTACCCCATTGCTACAGTTACATGGGATCGGTTTCAACAGGCTTTCCACACCGCACATGTCTCAGATGGAGCCATGAGTTTGAAGAAGCGTGAGTTCCACAACTTACGCCAAGGGAGTCGTACAGTGGGACAGTATGTGGATGAGTTCAGCAAGCTAGCATGCTATGCCCCAGATGATGTGGCCATAGATGCCGCAAAGTAGGAGAAGTTTCTTGAGGGACTCAATGATGAGCTGAGTATGCTGTCGGTGTCAAAACCGGCGGATCTAGGGTCGGGGGTCCCGATTTGTGCGTCTAAGGTTGATGGTAACAGGAGGCAGGGGACACGATGTTTACCCTGGTTCGGCCCCTCTCTATGGAGGTAATACCCTACTTCCTGCTTGATTGATCTTGATGAATATGAGTATTACAAGAGTTGATCTAGCACGAGATCGTAATGGCTAAAACCCTAGAAGTCTGGCCTATATGATTATGATTGCCTCTACAGACTAATCCCTCCGGTTTATATAGACACCGGAGAGGACTAGGGTTGTACAAAGTCGGTTACAGAGAAAGGAATCTTCATATCCGGATGCCAAGCTTGCCTTCCACACCAAGGAGAGTCCCATCCGGACACGGGATGAAGTCTTCTGTCTTGTATCTTCATAGCCCATCAGTCTGGCCCACATCACAAAGGCCGGTCGGCCGAGGACCCCTTAATCCAGGACTCCCTCAGTAGCCCCTGAACCTGGCTTCAATGACGAGGTGTCCGGCGTGCAGATTGTCTTCGGCATTGCAAGGCGGGTTCCTCCTCCGAATACTCCAAAGCATCCTTCGAATACAGAAAACGTGTCTGGCTCTGCAAAACAAATACCACACACAACCATAGAGAGTATAGTATTTCGTGAGTCCAATCCGCTGACAACTTTTTGTAGCGTGACATCACATCGCCACCCGGCCAGTATTCGAACCGTTTTTAGCCTGCCGCTCCATATTTCGAGATGCAGTTTCATTGGCACGTCTTGTCAAAGCAGAGATCGTGTCCCCTTATTGCGAGATTCTCATCAATACGGGCGTGGGTAACCCAACCGTGTCGTCTACACGGCCCTTGGGGAATAGGCGAGTTTTAAGGCAAGTGGGGAGGCGCTTGATATTCGCTGCCTTTATAAGGAGATAAGGATTCACCCCTTTTCACCCACACCTTCTTTCTCTCTGCCTCCCCCATTCTTGAGCTCCAGCGCCCAAGTTCTCATCTTTTCCGCCCCAAGAAAGCACTCCAACCATGTCCGGGTCCGGAGCACAGGGCAAGTGGATGGTCTCCTCCGTCAAGGAGAAGGACATTACGAAGCTTCGGGAGGCTGGGTATTTGGCCAAGGAAATCGCCCACCGGCTTCCGGCCAACGGACAAACCATCCCTACCCCGGAGCCCCATGAGAGGGTGGTGTTCTTCCCCCACTTCGTCTGCGGGCTGGGATTTCCTCTCCACCCATTCGTCCACGGACTCATGTTCTACTATGGGCTAGATTTCCATGATCTAGCCCCAAAATCGTTCCTCAACATCTCGGCATTCATTGTCGTGTGCGAGGCTTTCCTCCGCATCCCACCCCACTTCGGATTGTGGTTAAAGATCTTCAATGTGAAGCCGAAGGTGGTGAGTGGCCAACACGCAGAGTGCAGAGGCGCCATGGTGAGCAAGATGCCCAATGTCACATGGCCCGAAGGCTCCTTCGTGGAGACCGTCAAAGGGTGACAGAAATCATGGTTCTACATCACAGAGCCGCGCGGTGCCACCTGGGCCGCGGCTCCCGAATTCTGGTCCGGAGCCCTGATGCGGCTCACCTCCTAGCCAGAGAAGGGCCTGGACTGGTCTTCGCCGGACGAGCTGACAGCGCTTCAAACGCGCATCAGGAACATGATAGACAAGAACATCAAGCTTGTCAATGTGATCAAGGTGATGCTTATTCGCCGGATCCTTCCATGCCAAAGCCGGACATGCCATTCGTGGGAGTACGATCCAACCAAGCACCAGACCTTGCTGCAGTTCTTCGGCACTACACACGAAGACATCTGGAAGGTGCTTTTCAAGTCCAGCGAGATGTTGTCGGACACGGCCGAGGATCGTGGGCATGACTTGGCCCATCCCGCTAGTCCAGTAAGTTTTTTCATGTTCTCGAGGTGTATCCTTTACTTGCATACTCGAGGAAGACGCCTAAGACTCCCTACTGATTCCCTCAGGGCTGGACAAAGAAGGCGGAGCGGATGCACTGTCCGGCTCCGCTGCCCGATGAAAGGATCGAGAAGAGGTGTCTAGCGGGGGGGGGGGGGGGGGGGTGATTAGACACTAAGTACCAAAAGTTACAGTTTTTAACTTCTTTAAGTTTAAGTGGAGTTTTGGCACAAATTTAACAATCACAACACATATCAAGCAAGCATGCAAAGAGTATATGGGCAGCGGAAAGTAAAGCATGCAACTTGCAAGAAAGTAAAGGGATGGGATTGGAGTGTGCAAACGCAATTTGGAGACACGGAGATTTTTGAGACGTGGTTCCGATAGGTGGTGCTATCGTACATCCACGTTGATGAAGACTTCAACCCACGAAGGGTATCGGTTGCGCAAGTCCACGGAGGGCTCCACCCACGAATGGTCCACGAAGAAGCAACCTTGTCTATCCCACCATGGCCATCGCCCACGAAGGACTTGCCTCACTAGCGGTAGACCTTCACGAAGTAGGCGATCTCCTTGCCCTTACAAACTCCTTGGTTCAACTCCACAATCTTGTCGGAGGCTCCCAAGTGACACCTAGCCAATCTAGGAGACACCACTCTCCAAGAAGTAACAAATGGTGTGTTGATGATGAACTCCTTGCTCTTGTGCTTCAAATGATAGTCTCCCCAACACTCAACTCTCTCTCATAGGATTTGGATTTGGTGGAAAGAAGATTTGAGTGGAAAGCAACTTGGGGAAGGCTAGAGATCAAGATTCATATGGTAGGAATGGAATATCTTGGCCTCAACACAAGTGTAGGTGGTTCTCTCTCAGAAAATATATGCTGGAAGTGAGGCACGTTCTGATGGCTCTCTGCATGAATGAAGAGGAGGTGGAGGGGTATATATAGCCTCCACACAAAATCTAACCGTTACACACAACTTGCCAATCTCGGTGGGACCAAATTGAGAAACTCGGTCGGACCGATTTAGCAAATCTAGTGACCGTTAGGATTTTCGGTGGGACCGACATGCAACTCGGTAGGACCGATATGATTAGGGTTAGGGCATAACGTAATCTCGGTGAGACTGATTACACAAACTCGGTGAGACTGATTTTGGTAATAAGCTAACCAGAGAGTTGGTCAGGCAAACTCAGTGAGACCGATTCGCTCATCTAGGTGAGACCGAAATGTTACGAAGAGGAACAGAGAGTTTGCATTGTAATCTCGGTAGTACCGATTAGTCAAACTCGGTGAGACTGATCTGGGTAATGGACATACACAGAGAGGTTACAACCCCATCTCGGTGAGACCGAGATCCCTATCGGTGAGACCGATTTGCCTAGGGTTTGTGGGAGTGGCTATGACATCTGAACTCGGTGGCGCCGGATAGAAAGAATCGATAGGGTCGAGTTGGACTTTTGGTTTAGGTCATATGTGGATGTGAGAATGTAGTTGAGGGCTTTGGAGCATATCACTAAGCACTTTGAGCAAGCAAGCCATTAAGCAACACCTCATCCCCTCTTGATAGTATTGGCTTTTCCTATAGACTCAATGTGATCTTGGATCACTAAAATAGAAAATGTAGAGTCTTGTTCTTGAAGCTTGAGCCAATCCTTTGTCCTTAACATCTTGAAGGGGTTCCACATCCTCTAGTCCATGCCACTCCATTGTTGAACTCATCTGAAACATACTAGGTAAAAGTGTCAGTCCAACAAGAGATATGTTGACATTAATTACCAAAATCACCCAGGGAGCACTTGTGCTTTCAATCTCCCCCTTTTTGGTAATTGATGACAACATACATCAAAGCTTTAAATAAAGATATACAGAATAACAAGTAAAGCTTTGGAAAGACATGTAACATGCATAGGCTCCCCCTACATGTATGCAATCATGTACATATGGAATGTAGGAGCACGTGGATGCATAAACATGACAGAGTAAGCAATGTGTTACGTGTATCTTGGCTATATGCATCAGAGCAAAAGATGTGAATATGGGAAATGTACCTTCATGCTCACGAGTCCTTCTTATAAACAATATGTACATCAGCAAGAATTCCTCATACACATGACTGTGATGCATATACTTACCTTGTGGTCTTGAGTTGGCTTAGGATGGAATGAACCTGTGTAAACAAAGTTAGATAACACAGATACACCTACTAGCCAGAGCAAACAAAAAGAACCATAAGAGTACCAAGACTGGGATGACATGTAGAGAGTGAGTACTAAGTACCACATTGGATATAGACATGTCCCCAAAGGTAAAGATGTGCAATGAATTCAAGGATTTCCTTCCATTAGATGTCTTGCTCCCCCTGAATCTAGCATGGGATGCTGGGAGAAGATAGGGAACAGAAAATCAGAGCAAAAACAGAGCTAATAATGCAAACTAGCAAATATGAACATGTCTTTCCCCTCTTGAAGACATGTGACTTCTCTCCTCTTGAACACCAAGCATCTGGGGTCCTTGATGATTACTCTTTCTCCATTTGAATATTCTCTCCCCCTATAGATATGATTAAGCTTTGATGTGATCTCTCTCTCCCACTTTGACATCAATTTCCAAGAAGGGTTCTTCTGGATATTTGTCACTATGGGTTTGGTCCTTGAGTCACAGAACAAAGCAGCAAGTTAAATGTGATGCTGGTAGAGGACAAGATTCATTGAGTGGAGCTGGATTTAAAAGGAATGTAGAAACAAGTGGCAAGCTGTCTTTCTTGTAATGAAATCGGTGGCAAGGAGTTGTGTGTTTCGGTTGTACCGAAAGGATTCGGTTGGACTGAAGGCATCAGACCAGTGTGACCGAGTTCATCATAGAGAAAACACTTGTCACCTCAGCTCACTAGACAAGTAAGATCTTACAAGGATTTGCAAGGAATTAACTGAAAGATTTGCAATAAATTGGATGCAGGGAATGCAGAACAAACAGAAGAGAAAAGAAATCTAGATGAAGTTTTTTTTGAAAAGGGGAAACAGATATGCATGAGACAAATGCAAGAGCACAGAAAAGAACACAAGAGAACTTCATCTAGAATTGGTCGGCGACAAAGTCACCTATGTTAGAGTATATTGACTTAGGAGTCAAGTGAGATCACTTGATCATAGGTCATACTCATCGTTTAAGCTCAAAATGGGGTTATCATTTTTCGTTTAAGAATCTTGATGTATTCACATCTTGTCGAGTTGCTTTGACTCATGACTTGGAGTAAAGCTTCTCTAAGATGGAATAACATACCTTGGGTGGTGGTGTTGATCGTGATCATGTAGTTGAACTTGTGTGGGTTGCTCAAGGTTGTGAGTTGGGAGCACCACTTGGAATTTGAGTTCATCTACCTACATGAGTTAGTTTTTGCAAGGAAGAGCACTTGTGTATCCAAAATGACAATCATGAATTTCAATGATAAATTTGTCAAAGGATATGTTTGAATGGTTTCGTGCTTCCTTGTCTTCAACCACCATTATGCAGAGACTTGGTGATGTAGAGATCGCTCAAGATGTGAGTGAGTTGCAATCTCTTAGATTTAGATTCATCCAAGTACCTACAAGGGTTAGATAACATGCAAGATGCAAATGTATCCAAGACATAAGATAGTCATCATAAGAGAAATATCAAGGATTAGTCATAGACTCATGTCTTGCATGTATCCAATGGAGTTCCTACTCCAAGTTTGAAGCATCAATGATGTTCAATTCACCTCTTAACCTGCAAAACACTTTCTCATCAATTGGTTTAGTGAATATGTCCGCTAATTGCTTTTCGGTGTGAACATGCTTAAGATTAATGTCCCCTTTGGCAACATGATCTCGAATGAAATGATGACGAACTTCAATATGCTTAGTTCGAGAGTGTTGCACGGGATTGTGAGCAATCTTGATAGCACTTTCATTGTCACAAAGTGTCGATGTTCTATGAACGGGGGTCCCCAGACTTGCCTGCCTGCGGCCTGCGGCGTGGCTCAAGTGGGGGCCCAATGCAGGCTAGCTTCATCAGCTCAAGCTCAAGACCCTCGTGAGGGGCCAAGCCTCGGGGGGCGGACGACAGGAAGCTTCCTCAGGAGTAGCCTCCCCAGGCAGGCTCGCGAGGAGGCGGAGATATCAAGGCAGGGTACCTCCCGAGGAGCCCGTGACGCAAGCCATGACGGTCGAGACCAGGTGGGCGCCGGCCTGCGTAGTGTCCTTGTTTCCCTTTTGGTGCAAAGGGGGCAAGCACAGGCCAAGGCATCAGGCAAAGGTTACCGTTTTGGTGCAACGAGACCAAGACCAGCAGAACGGCGGGATGGAGGTCATCGTGGAGCCCAGGACAACGTCATCGTCAGAGCCTTTGGCAGCCGAAGACCAATGTTAGTCAGGATAAGTGTACCAGATGTTCCCCTTCAAAATGGCCAATTGTTGGCGCCCTTCCCGCTCATTATTTGGGAAGAGGCCCAGGGCCTCGCTCTATAAATAGGACTAGCCACCACAAGCTAGGCATCGGGGATCGGATCTAGAAAACAGACCGGTCAGAAAGAGAGAAGCGACTGAACTCGCCCAAGCAGTTCATAGCACCAGCTCAAGAACAGTCCCTCGCGAGGCTGTTCTCCCTTTGTACTGTTCATCATCAGCCCCTGAGGCAATCCACCACATCACACACTGGAGTAGGGTATTACACCACAATGGTGGCCTGGACCAGTATAAATCTCGTGTCCCTTGTGTGTTCATCTTTCTTGCTTAGATCCTTGCGAGACTTTGACGCGTGAGCTGGTAGGGGAAAGATCTTCGTGCGCACCCCAGTGTTCGAACCTCAAGGGTCTGCCGGAACCCTAAATCCGACATTTGGTGCGCCAGGTAGGGGTGCGCCGGAATCTTTCTTCCACTAGTCGCGTCTGATCTTCCGCCGTGTCCATGGCTGACGCTCGCCGAGCTCGCGCCGAGCGTCGGGCAGTCTCGCCACCCACGTCGCCCAGATGGCGCCCGTCGGCGGTCACCCTCGTTGTTCCCCGTCGCCTGCCTCCAACGCCGCCACCGGCCCGACGGGGAATGAGTAGCAGGCCTCGTCCCTACATCCTTTGATGCGGCGTGATGGCCGCACCGCCACCCCGTCGCTGACTCTAGCCGGTTTGTCGTCCCATGCCCGTCACGCCCCCACGGACGCGCACGCCGCGCTGCTCCTGGAACGTGAGCTCCTGCACTACCGTCCCATCGATGACCTCTACGAGGACTATCTCGCCCGCATCACCAAGCTCGTCAGCGCCGCAGGGGGCTCTCCCATGCCGTCCCTCTTGCTGCCTCGCCCTCCATCCTGCGTAGGAGGCGAGGAGCAGGAGGTGCCTCCACCACCTCCTCCCCAAGAAGGTGCCCTGGCTCCAAGGCGCGCAGCCCCAGGATGAGACCCACCGCGTCCGGCGCCTGCGCGACAAGAAAGGAGCTGCCAAGAGATCCCTCGCCCCCAAGAAGGTGCTCGCGTGCTCCCAGCACCGGTGCGCCATGACCGCATCCCTGCACTGCCACGTCAAGACCCCGCGCTGCTCCAGGCAGCGGTGCACGGGAATCTCCAGGAGCAAGCCCCACATCAGCAGAGAGCTCCGGTGGCCACCGCAGGCTGCCGCGCCTTCACCTCCGAGCTGCGTAGTGTCGCATGGCCCGGCAAGTTCAAGATGGACCTGCCTCCTCACTACGATGGCACTGCAGACCCCGCGGAGTTCCTCCAGCTCTACGAGCTGGGCATCGAAGCCGCCAATGGGGACGAAAAGGTCATGGCGAATTGGTTCTCCATGGCGCTCAAGGACGGTGCCCGCACCTGGCTCCTGAACCTGGCTCCTGGCACGATCTCCTCCTGGGACGAGATGCGCACCCGCTTCATCGCCAACTTCCAAGGTACTCGTGAGCGGCCCCCGGCCATGAGTGACCTGCGCCGTATCAACCAACAGCCAGGAGAGACCCTGCAGAAGTACATCCAATGCTTTAACAACGCCCGCCTCAAGATCCCCAGGGTGACTGAGGAGGCCATCATTTCAGCCTTCTCCGATGGCGTGCGTGACATCAAGATGAAAGAGGAGCTAGCAATCCATGAGGACCTGTGCACATCCCTGGAGCTGTTCAACTTGGCGACCAAGTGCGCCAGGGCTGAGGAAGGGCGCCTCTCCCTCCTCGAGCTCCCGGCTGCCGACCCAGAAGAGAAGAAGCCCAAGGTCAAGGATCAGCCTGAGTCATACAAGGGCAGACGGTATTGCGTGTACCATGACCTCCACACCCACAACACCAACGAATGCCAAGAGCTTAGGGTCGTGCGAGATGGGCGTATCGGCCGACGTCCCGACCACAATGACTGGGGCTATGGCCGAGGAGGAGGAAGAGGTGGAGGACGATGGGAATACCGTGGCCCTCGCCAAGGGTGGCGTGACCGGCCTCATGAGGACCACTGGCAGGACCAGCCTCGCGAGGGAGGTTGGAGGGATCAGCCTCGTGAGGACCGCCCTCAAGGCAACGCAGGCCTCCCTCCTCTGCCACCACCGCCAAGGAGGAATGAAGACCATCACTAGGACGAGGGGGCTGGGGGCTTCCAGGAGCCGCGCACAATCGCTTGCATCCTGGGCGGCGCTCAGGCCCCATCCTCTCAGCGCATCTTCAAGCAGTTTGCTCGCGAGGTGAATGCAGTCCTCCCCAAGATTGAGGCCACGCGCCCTCTCAGGTGGTCAGCGTGCACTATCACGTTCAGCTCAGCGGATCAGCTCAAGTGCGCGGCAACGGCCAGAGTCCTCCAATGCTTTGCTCCCCAGTCATCAGCAACGTGCAAGTCACCAGGACCCTCATCGACGGCGGAGCTGGACTGAACGTCCTGTCCGTCGAGACATTCAACAATCTCTAAGTGCCATACGATCAGTCTCAGCCGACCAAGCCTTTCTCAGGAGTCACTGATGGTTCCACTGTTCCGATAGGGCAAGCTCGCCTTCCTGTCACCTTTGGGCGGCGCAACAACAACCGCACCGAGCTCATTGACTTCGACGTTGCCCACATTCGCCTGCCATACAATGCCATCCTCGGGTACCCAGCTCTGGCCAAGTTCATGGCAGTGACTCACCATGGCTACAATGTCCTCAAGATGCCAGGAAGCGGTGGAATCATCACGGTGCCTTGCGAGGAGAGGGATGCAGTCTCTTCTCTTGAGCGTGCCTTCCAAGCCGCGGCAATCGAAGACCCAGATCACAGGAGCGGGAGGCTTCCAGAGGCGGTCCCTAAGAAGAAGAAGGCTTCACCTGGCTCAAACACTCGCGAGGCAGGCACCTCCGGAGGCGTTGCGTCAGGATCCGAGCCTGTTCAAGGGGCGCCACCCTCTGTCGCATAGGAAGGCGCGCCCGGCACCCTCCTCGGGCAGGGCTCGGGGGCTCTCTCCTGGAGGGCCACCGACCTCGCCAAGGTCATGAGGGAGGTGCTCGGGCACCACTTGGAGGCGTGCTTCAAGGCACGTTTCCCTCAGGAAGGCATGAGGCAAGGAGGGCCAAACCCTCAGGAGTTCATCGCGAGGAACATTCAGGAGCTACAGGAGTCAAGAGTCATGCGCGGCAGCCGCCGCCTACCCGCCGTAGCCCTACATCCCGGCGAGGATGGTGGGCTGCGTGTTTGCATCGACGTACCAGGGCTCAACCGAGCTGCGTCTCAGGAACGCCTCTGGCCTTCACGCGTGGGGCATTGTGAGGGTCCACCTCACAGCTACATTCGCATGCCCTTCGTCCTGCCGAACGCGGCTGCTGCCCACCAGCGCCTGATGAGGAGCATCCTGGAAGCTCAGGTGGCCATGCACCGCGCGTTCCTGGAGGAGATGGAGATGGACCTTGAGGAGCCGCCCGGACCCCCAGAGCCTCCCGAGGCTCAGGGCTCTGGAGGCTCGTGGAGGGTGGCTTATTCACCACGCGTCGTCAGCTACTCCGACACTCGCTCTGCAATGGTATCAGGTGACATCTTTCGAAGTTCCATTTTCAGCTGGGAGCGCCCGCAGGGCTGCATCCTTCCCATGTCGCGTGGGTCCATCCCTATGCCATGTATCCGTCTTGCTTATGCTCTTTACCTACCTTGTTGGGGGCGCCCCTCGGGCTGCATTATCCCCAAGCTGCTCGGGCCAGACCCAGTGGCGTTTACTTCTTCCGCATCTATCTAAAATGGATTTGCTCCTCCGAGCTTAACCTGCTCCCCATGGTTATCATCTGCTGCTTATTGCGGACCTCTCCGCTTGCATGCAAAGTGCTTGCACGTTAAAAGGGGGGCACCTAAGCATCGCAACTCATGGGCTCTTACTGGCTCTCCAGCCCTCACCCCGTGGCCTTGACCCACGGCATCGCGACCTGTCATACCAGCGGCGGCTGAGCTTGCTCGAGGGCCGGGACCTGAGGAAGTAGAGCATTTGCATTCTAACCACCCTGCAGGAACACACCGTTGATAAAGGCCTAGAGCCAGGCGCAACCCGCCTCGAGGTAGGGCCTCGTGAGTCTCGCGCTGGCTCACGGGTGCCCAGATACACCTCTCCTAGCCCTATCGTGCCAGCCACGTGTCAGGGCGGGGATGTACATGCCCCTGGGGCTCCTCCCAGAGGGGAGCCCCCTCCCACGTCCCAGTGGAAGCACCATGCTCCGTGCTGGTTGACGACACTACCGAGGAGCGGCTATGCCCGTACACATACGGAAGCGCTATGCTCCACGCTGGTGATAAACAACTGAGGGTGGCCCACGGCCGTACCAACCTCAGGGAGCCCAGAGCTCAGTGTCTGGCACCATCGCAACGCCTCCCTTCGGGAGTGCCGTGCGAGGGGGCTGGACACGGGGGCTGCGCCCGGGCCACGCCTAGGCGCACGCCACCCAGCCAGGTCCCTCGGACCTGGTCGTCGCGCGCCCCTCTCCGAGTGGAGTCAAGGTACGAAAGCTCGTTTGCACGTCAAGGGGGACTCCTGAGCATCGCGACTCAGGAGCCTAACTGGTCACGTAGCCCCTCACTCCTTAGTCCCGTCCTGGTTTCCGGTCGGGGCTAACGACGGCTGACTTTATGCGGGGGCCGGGCCCTGCTGACATAGAACGACAAATCCAGTCCTACGCCTCCCTTCCCTACTTGCTATTCGTGCACCAAGGGGGACTCCTGAGCATCGCGACTTAGGAGCCTAACTTGCCATGTAGCCCCTCACTCCTTAGTCCCGTCCTGGTTTTTGGTCAGGGCTAACGGCGGCTGAGGTATGCGCGGGGCCGGGCCCTGCCGACATAGAACACGGGCAAATGGGAGGGAAAATGCAAATTCCAAGGAATTCAAAAGCAAATATTACAAGCCATAGAGTGTTTCACAACACCAAACACAAGTTTAAACGCCTCCACGAGGCATGTTGCATGTTGCAGGAATTAAAACAGGACAAAAGCCGCAAAGGGATCATTTTCCAGTGGCGCCGCCGCCTGTGATGGAGTCACGCTGGGCGGCTCCGCCTCCTGAAGCCGCGGAACTGGGGATGTCGCGTCTAGGCAAGATGCGGAAGGCACGGAACCTCCCCAGCAAAGCCTCGGCTCGGCCCTTCATGGCCTTAGCAGCAGCGGCGGCAAGGTCGCCGCTCACAGGGTCCAGCAGGCTGTCGAGGTCGACGTTGGGTCGCGAAGGTAGACGTGGCTGAGGACGCGCGTCAGCGCTGCAGACGACAGGGCACGCGCTTCGGCCTCGGCCGTAGGGCCAAGGCCGTCCGCGGCATCTTCAAGCGCACGGACTAGGAACGGAAGCAGCTCGGCAGGGCCGTCCATTTCGCCAGCCAACGGGTCCTCTAAGCCGCCCTCATAGAGCGTCTTCAACGCGGCGCGAGCCTTCTCCTCCAGCTTGGCGAAGGCCACTCGATCCTCGGCCAGGACCTTCGCCTTGCGGTCTAGCTCGGTCCTCTCCATCTTCAGCGCCTGCTCCAGTGTCTCCAACCGGCCATGGCGGTCAACCAGCTCGGCGTCCCGGTCTTTGACGGCAGCCTCCCGAGCCTTCATCTCCTCCTCCTTCTCCTGGCGGACGCGGACCTCCTTCGCGAGCTCCTCACGCAGGCCTTGCAGCTCAACCTCCAGCGCCTTGCAGCGGCCTCGGGCATCCGCAGCGTTGCCCTGGGCAGCATCGCGAGCGGCCTTGGCCTGGCGGGCGGCTTGCTTCTCCTCACCGGAGGCAGACGCAGCCTGGCTCAGCGCTGCTCGGACAGAGGCGGCAGTGCGGGCCCAGCCAGAAGCTAGCTCCAGGCGCCCGACCACCAGGCGGGGGTCCGCGCTCTGGAGATCCTCCCGCAGCCGGCTCAGTTCATTGGCGGCCTGGTCCAAGACAGCCGAGGAATCAGAAGAGATGGGAGCCAATGGAGCACGTGGAGAGGACGGCAGTGTGATCATGGCTTGGGAGGAAGGAGCCTCCCGGACCTTGGGCATCTCAGCAGCAGCATCAAGCCCAGGTACCTCTAGGGTCAGTGGGGCCACGGGGGCTGACTCCTCGCCAGAGTGTCCCTGCTGGGCTCACGAGGACGATCGGGAAGGGGAGGCACGAGCCTTGATGCCTCCTTTCCCCGCAGACGAAGGCGTTGCCCCGGCAGATGAACTCGCCTCAAGCAGGGCCGCAGAAGCCCCCTTTAACCTCTTCGCCGCAGGTGCCGGCCTGGTCAAAAGAGTGCAGACGTCAAGTCTCGGCGGCAGAAACAAAGCAAAGCACGGATCAAGCACTTACTGGTCATCATTCGCGGGCTCAAGCAGCCTCCGGCCAAACTTGAAGCCCGAGAGCCTGCAGCTGGGGTCAGCCTTGGGAGGCACGGAAGCAGAGGACGCGTCGGGAAGGCTGGAGCTGGCCTCAGACCGCCCCGGAGCCAGAGCGGATCCTGGGAGCGCCAGCCCCGACCTGTCCTTCCTCGGGACTAGGGAGAATCCTCCCCTCCTCGCCTGGCGTTGGCCTCGTCGTCGTCCGGCATGGAGCGGAGGGCGCGGGACCTCGCCGGGGAAAGGACTCCTCCGACTCCCAGCCAGTCGCCTCGGAGTCAAACTCTTCTTCCTCCTCCTCCTCCTCCTCCTCCTCCTCACTCCCACTGGAGTCTCTGGAGGACATATTCACCGTCGGCAAAGCCGTCAGATCCCCAGGAGCCACTGCGGGCACCAGCCCCTCACCGTTGAAGGTGGGCATGGCGTTCACCACTTGCTCCCAGTCACCGCAAAGAAACAGGGGGACAGGAGCACCGTCCGGTCTCGCCACATCTCCCCCGACCAAGGAGTGGAGAGCCGTGACCAGATCTTCGTTGGCCAGGGCTGCAGAGCTCAAGCGAAGGGCAGCGTCCGCTTCCCAAGCCTCCACAATGGGAGCAAGTGCTCCCGGAGTGGAGCCGCCCGGTGCTCCAGGAACTCCCTCAGGAGCGTAGCCCCGGTCAGCTTCGCCGCCCCCAGGTTGCTTGGCCTCAGGTCCACGTCCATCCTCTCCAGCACCGCCCTCGCGCGGGGGTCGACAAGCTCCGCGCGAGATCACGCGTCAACGGCCTTGGGCTGCCCCGTGGGCAGCACCAGTCGGGGGTGGAGATGCCCTACATCCACCATGACCCACTTGCTCCGGAAGCCTTCGATCCTCTTCCCGGGCTTCGAGATGGTGTTGGAGCCGGAGTATGCGATAAAACTCGTGCATGCGGAGATGGGGCCACGAGAAACCCGGAGGTAAAAGCAATGGCGCAGCAAGGCCACTGAGGGCTTTACCCCAACGTGAGCCTCGCAATAGTAGGCGAAAATCGCTAGGAGAAGAACAGAGTTGGGGTGGAGGTGCAGAGCTTGCAAGTTGTATAGGCGAAGGACAACAAGGAAGAACTCAGAAAAAGGAGGCACCAGACCGGCGATGATGGCACTCACAAAGAGCGGGTAGAAGGTGCTCCCCTTGCCTTCAGGCTGTTCAGAGCCGACCTTGAACACGATCGCTCCCACGTTGCCCTGTGCCACCGTCCTCAGGCGCATGAGGGCGAGATTCCTCTCCGACACATTCGGGGGATCCAGAACCGGTGAGTACCAGGCCTCTGTCGGGGCCTTGCGGGGCGCCATGGCTTGCCGGATGGGAAGGATTGAGACAGATCTGGAGGATTTCGGAAGCAGGAAGGAGAAGGGCGAGAAAGGGGATCTAGAGCAAGGCAAGCGAGAAAAAAGCAGGTAAGTCTGGCCCGGGCACCTCTTTTTGTTAGGTGGGCGGTTGCCGAGGCATCGTGGGGAAGCGGAGACGCCCACGTCCAATCAATCGCCAGCGGTGCCCAAGGCCGCAGGATATTGGGGCCTGCGGCGCTTCGCACTTGCCCCTTCGCTTCTCCGCTAAGCCAAGTTCGGGAGCACCTTGGGTCCGGGGGCTATTGTCGGCGTTCTGGGAACGGGGGTCCCCAAACTTGCCTGCCTGCGGCCTGCGGCGTGGCTCAAGTGGGGGCCCAATGCAGCCCAACTTCATCAGCTCAAGCTCAAGACCCTCGTGAGGGGCCAAGCCTCGCGGGGCGGACGACAGGAAGCTTCCTCAGGAGCAGCCTCCCCAGGCAGGCTCGCGAGGAGGCGGAGAGATCAAGGCAAGGTACCTCCCGAGGAGCCCATGACACAAGCCATGACGGTCGAGACCAGGCGGGCGCCGGCCTGCGCAGTGTCCTTGTTTCCCTTTCGGTGCAAAAGGGGCAAGCACAGGACAAGGCATTAGGCAAAGATTACCATTTCAGTGCAACGAGACCAAGACCAGCAGAACGGCGGGATGGAGGTCATTGTGGAGCCGAGGACGGCGTCATCGTTAGAGCCTTTGGCAGCCGAAGACCAACTTTAGTCAGGATAAGTGTACCAGATGTTCCCCTTCAAAATGGCCAATTGTTGGCGCCCTTCCTGCTCATTATTTGGGAAGAGGCCCAGGGCCTCGCTCGATAAATAGGACTAGCCACCACAAGCTAGGCATCAGGGATCGGATCTAGAGAACAGACCGGTCAGAAAGAGAGAAGCGACTGAACTTGCCCAAGCAGTTCATCGCACCAGCTCAAGAACAGCCCCTCGCGAGGCTGTTCTCCCTTTGTACTGTTCATCATCAGCCCCTGAGGCAATCCACCACATCACACACTGGAGTAGGGTATTACACCACAATGGTGGCCTGAACCAGTATAAATCTTGTGTCCCTTGTGTGTTCATCTTTCTTGCTTAGATCCTTGCGAGACTTTGACGCGTGAGCTGGTGGGGGAAAGATCTTCGTGCACACCCCAGTGTTCCAACCTCAAGGGTCTGCCGGAAACCTAAATCCGACACAAAGTAATGGAACATGTTTCACGTATATCCTATAATCTTTAAGAGTTTGGGTCATCCAAAGTAATTGAGCACAACATGAACCAGCGGCAATGTATTTCGCTTCGGTGGTGGACAAGGATACCGAGTTTTGTTTCTTGGAAGACCAAGATACAAGAGATCTACCAAGAAATTGACAAGTACCCAAAGTGGATTTTCTATCAACCTTGTCACCGGCATAGTACGAGTCGGAGTAGCCAACAAGATCGAAAGAGGCCCTCTTTGGATACCAAATACCAAAGTTTGGTGTATGGATTAAGTATCTCACTATCCTTTTCACAGCCTTAAGATGACATTCTTTAGGAGCAGCTTGATATCGTGCACACATGCACACACTTAGCATGATATCGGGACGTGAAGCACATAGATATAACAATGAACCAATCATAGAGCGATAAACCTTTTGATCGACCGGTTCACCATCTTTGGTAAAATCAAGATGGCCACTAGTAGGCATGGGTGTAGTCATACCTTTGCATTCTTGCATATTGAACTTCTTGAATAAGTCCTTGGTGTACTTTGTTTGAGAGACAAAGGTACCTTCCTTAGTTTGCTTTAGTTGCAAACCAAGAAATAATTTGAGTTCACTCATCATCGACATCTCAAACTTCTCTGACATTAGCTTTCCAAACTTTTCACTAAAATGAGGGTTAGTAGAACCAAATATAATATAATCAACATAGATTTGGCATACAAATAGTTCT
This sequence comes from Triticum timopheevii, assembly GCA_963921465.1. Classification (NCBI taxonomy): domain Eukaryota; kingdom Viridiplantae; phylum Streptophyta; class Magnoliopsida; order Poales; family Poaceae; genus Triticum; species Triticum timopheevii. The sequence continues at coordinate 358,358,486 of OY997264.1, forward strand.
CCATTGACCCTTTTAGTAAAAAGGGTAGAATCTATTTTTCCAATTTCAAAGCCTTTTTCAATAAGGAACTTGGTCAAGCATTTATACCACTCTCTAGAAGCTTGTTTAAGACCATAAAGAGCTTTGTGAAGTTTGTAAACATGATCAGGTTTCTTAGGATTAACAAAGCCAGGAGGTTGCTTAACATAAACTTCCTCCTCTATTTCACCATTTAGAAAAGCACTTTTAATGTCCATTTGGTACAAGGTGATATCATGGTGATTAGCATAGGCAAGTAAGATGCGAATGGACTCAAGTCTAGCAACGAGAGCATAAGTCTCACCATAGTCCATACCTTCGACTTGTGTGTAGCCTTGGGTGACGAGACGTGCTTTGTTGCAAACTACTTGTCCATCTTCATCTTGCTTGTTGCGAAACACCCATTTGGTACCGATGATGTTGTGGTTGTTGTCGGGCTTCTCAACTAATGTCCAAACTTGATTTCTCTCAAAGTTGTGTAGCTCTTCATGCATAGCGTTTATCCAATCCGGATCTTCCAAAGCTTCTTCAACCTTCATAGGTTCGATGCTAGAGATGAATGAATAGTGTTCACAAAAGTTAGCTAAACGAGTTTTAGAGCGAGTGATTCTCCCGGTTTGGATATCATTGTAGATTTGCTCGATGGGATGGTCTTTAGCAATTCTTGCTCGAACTCGTGAAAGCTTTTGCTTGGGTCTTGGTTGAACATCTTCTTCATCTTGTTCTTCCTCTTGGCCTTCTTCATTGTTGGCGTTGTCATTCTCTTGTCGTGGTGGAGAAGGAGGTTGTTGGAGTTCACCTTGGTGCACTTCCTCGTTTTCTTCATCTTGGTGTGTCCCACTTGTGGACGGTTCCGTATCAACTCTTGGTTCACCTTGTCGTGAGGTAGAAGCTTCCACTTGGACGGACGAGGTACTCTCCTTCACCTCCGTTGGATGAATCTTTCCAATAGACAAGTCTTGGATTGCTTCCGAGGGTCTTTGTCTCCTACATCAATTGGCAATTACTCTACTTGCGAGCCGTTAGATTCATCAAACTTCACATCTACCTTTTCTTCAACCTTTCGGGTGAAATTGTTGTAGACACGGTATGTGTGAGAGTTTGAGCCATAACCAAGTAGGAACCCTTCATGAGACTTAGGAGAAAATTTATAACGACGATGCTTATCAAGAATGTAGCACTTTGAGCCGAATACCCGAAAGTATCCAACTTGGAGTTTGTTACCGGTGAGGAGCTTGTATGCCGTCATGCCGAGTAGCTTGTGAAGATACAAGCGATTTGTTGCATGACAAGCTGTCTCAACCGCTTCCGCCCAAAAGTGCTTCGGTGTCTTGTACTCATCAAGCATCGTTCTCGCCATTTTGACGAGCATCCGGTTCTTCCTCTCAACAACTCCATTTTGTTGAGGTGTGTACGTAGCCGAGAACTCATGTGAAATACCTTCTTCCTCAAGAAAGGTATCCACATTTGCGTTCTTGAACTCCGTTCTGTTGTCGCTGTGAACCTTCTTGATCTTCACTTCAAATTGATTTTTGGCCTTCCTAGCGAAGTTTTTGAAGATCTTTTGGACCTGCGATTTATCATCGAGATAGAACACCCATGTAAATCTTGAAAAGTCATCAACTATAACTAGACCAAAAGAATTTCCACCGAGACTTTTGTAAGCGTTGGGACCAAAAAGATCCATGTGAAGTAGCTCGAGTGGCCTCCTTGTGGTCATGATGTTCTTCACGGGATGCCTCCCTCCAACCTGTTTACCTGCCTGACAAGTGCTGCAAAGTCTATCCTTATCAAATATGACATCGTTAACACCAAGGATATGATTTCCTTTAATAGGCTTGTCAAGGTTTCGCATACCAACATGACCTAATTGTCTATGCCATAACCACCCTTTAGAGGATTTAGCAATGAAGCAAGTTCTAGGTTGAGCCTTTTTAGTGAAATCAACAATGTATAGATCACATCTACGTACATCAGTAAAGACCATTTTATGATTGTCTCTACGAAACACTTGGCAATCTACTTCAGTGAATAGGATATTGAAACCGAAATCAGCAAGTCTAGATACTGAAAGTAAATTGTATCCAAGAGATTCAATGAGCATGACATTTTGTATGGAGCTATCATGTGATATGGCCACCTTACCGAGGCCAACCACCTTACCATTTGAGTTGTCACCAAAAGTGACATACTTTCGAGGACCGTCATTTTCAGCAAGCTCACGAAACATATCTTTATCTCCGGTCATGTGATCGGTACATCCATATCAAGAACCCATTCCTTTCCTCCTGCCATGTATCCCCGAATATTTGCCATAAGACCAAAGTGTCTCATTGCATCATCAAGATCAAGGTCACTATCATCATCCTCATCATAGTATCCATGTTCAACATCGTCAGGTGGTGGATCAAATCCTAGAGAGGGTGATTCGTTGGAGTGAGTTTGACAATGATCTTCTTTATGAATTTTAATAGCTTCGGAAATAATATCACTAATGATTCCAACGTCTCCTTTGGCACGCATAAGGTTTGTAAGCTCAAATAGACATTCACCAAACATAGGATCACTAGAATTCATCTTACTCAAGGCAATAGACTTATGAAGAATTTCATCTAGATTTTCCAAGGAATAATTCGGAAAGCGTTCCTCAAGAAATTTCCATATGGTGTAGGCACACTTAAGAGTAGGCAAACATCCAATCAAGTTTCTAGGCAAGCCTCTAATGATAAGTTCAACGGTTCTAAGATTGCGAATCATGTCAATTGACTCATCAAGGGTAGGATGCATAGGATCCACATGAGGTGCACAAGGGCTAGCAATGTACTTGTTCAAATGATATTGATTGAAAATCACAAGCATCTCATTTTTCCACTCATGAAAATACTCTCCATCAAGTATAGGCACTCTATGTCTAAGACTCCCAATAGTAGACTCATCCATCTTCCTCCAATGGTGTTTAAACCAAAGCAATGGAGACCAACGCTCCGATACCAATTGAAAGGATAGAGAAGAGGTGTCTAGAGGGGGGGGGGGGGTGATTAGACACTAAGTACCAAAAGTTGCAGTTTTTAACTTCTTTAAGTTTAGGTGGAGTTTTGGCACAAGTTTAACAATCACAACACATATCAAGCAAGCATGCAAAGAGTATATGGGCAGCGGAAAGTAAAGCATGCAACTTGCAAGAAAGTAAAGGGATGGGATTGGAGTGTGCAAACACAATTTGGAGACATGGAGATTTTTGAGACATGGTTCCGATAGGTGGTGCTATCATACATCCACGTTGATGGAGACTTCAACCCACGAAGGGTAACAGTTGCGCGAGTCCACGGAGGGCTCCACCCATGAAGGGTCCACGAAGAAGCAACCTTGTCTATCCCACCATGGCCGTCGCCCACGAGGACTTGCCTCACTAGCGGTAGATCTTCACGAAGTAGGCGATCTCCTTGCCCTTACAAACTCCTTGGTTCAACTCCACAATCTTGTCGGAGGCTCCCAAGTGACACCTAGCCAATCTAGGAGACACCACTCTCCAAGAAGTAACAAATGGTGTGTTGATGATGAACTCCTTGATCTTGTGCTTCAAATGAAAGTCTCCCCAACACTCAGCTCTCTCTCACAGGATTTGGATTTGGTGGAAAGAAGATTTGAGTGGAAAGCAACTTGGGGAAGGCTAGAGATCAAGATTCATAAGGTAGGAATGGAATATCTTGGCCTCAACACAAGTGTAGGTGGTTCTCTCTCAGAAAATGTATGCTGGAAGTGTAGGCACGTTCTGATGGCTGTCTGCACGAATGAAGAGGAGGTGGAGGGGTATATATAGCCTCCACACAAAATCTAACATTACACACAACTTGCCAATCTCGGTGGGACCGAATTGAGAAACTCGGTCGGACCGATTTGGCAAATCTAGTGACCGTTAGGACTTTTGGTGGGACCGACATGCAACTCGGTAGGACCGATTTGATTAGGGTTAGGGCATAATGTAATCTCGGTGAGACTGATTACACAATCTCGGTGAGACCGATTTTTGTAATAAGCTAACCAGAGAGTTGGTCAGGCAAACTCGATGAGACCGATTCGCTCATCTCGGTGAGACCGAAATGTTACGAAGAGAAACAGAGAGTTTGCATTATAATCTCGGTAGTACCGATTACTCAAGCTCGATGAGACCGATCTGGGTAATGGACATACACAGAGAGGTTACAACCCCATATCGATGAGACCGAGATCTCTATCAGTGTGACCGATTTGCCTAGGGTTTGTGGCAGTGGCTATGACATCTGAACTCGGTGGCGCCGGATAGAAAGAATCGGTAGGGTTGAGTTGGACTTTTGGTTTAGGTCATATGTGGATGTGAGAAGGTAGTTGAGGGCTTTGGAGCATATCACTAAGCACTTTGAGCAAGCAAGCCATTAAGTAACACCTCATCCCCTCTTGATAGTATTGGCTTTTCCTATAGACTCAATGTGATCTTGGATCACTAAAATAGAAAATGTAGAGTCTTGTTCTTGAAGCTTGAGCCAATCCTTTGTCCTTAACATCTTGAAGGGGTTCCACATCCTCTAGTCCATGCCACTCCATTGTTGAACTCATCTAAAACATACTAGGTAAAAGTGTCAGTCCAACAAGAGATATGTTGACATTAATTACCAAAATCACCCAGGGAGCACTTGTGCTTTCACCCGAAGACCCAGAAATTCCACTTTTGACGAAGATGCTGGTTTCGGCACCCTATCAAGCGCCGAAGAAGAAGGCCAAGGGGACCAGAGGTGGCCTCCGTAATAAGGGCACTTCGGACGTACGCCGAGACTCCTTCCTCCACCACCGAGGACGACGGGGAAGAAGAAGAGGAATAAGAAGAACGCCATCCCCCTGGGGGGGTGGGGGGAGAGAAAGAAAAGGACGACCTCCACGCATCTGAAGGCCAAAGCGTCCAAGAAGGGAAAAGCTTCCCTCCCGGACGACTCCACAGCGGCCACCGACAGCAGCTCCGAATGGCGCCCCAGGGACAAGCCCCTGGCCAAATCATGAGTACCCGGACACATTCATATATCCGGCCTCTCTACTTCATAGTCTTAACATGTTGAATCATGAATTTGCAGTCCGGCTCGGTCCGACCTCGAGCGGTCCTCATCTTCGGGAGATTCGCTGGACCCGGAGGCGATGGACAGCGGGTCCCTTCCAGCGGCCTCATCTCCCAAGGCCATGGATGGCACCTAAGCATTGTCCCAAAGGACCCCGGGCCAAGGAGAGACGCAGGAGACCGTCAAGGTGGCGCCAGAGGGTGAAACCTTGGCCGTTGGACACATGGGGGAGAAAGTCCCCATGGATACTGGCGATGGAAGCCATATCCAATTCGGCCCCCCAGCCGAATACAATTCTGGATACCCATACGGCTCCGGAATCAGGCAAGCAGCCTCTTTCAAAAGAAGGAGGTGCGCCTATTCCACCGGTGACCTCTGTCCATCTAGAGGCACCTGATACTTTGCTGGAAGCGCTGCGAGGCGCTTCCATTGTCGAGGAACACTGTACCCAAGGGTACGGTGGTTGAGAGGATCCAGTCCGCGAAGAGCAGACTGACCGAAGCCTGCACAAGCCTTCTAACAGGCTTTGAGGTAAGCAACACAATTTATGTAAAAAGAATGTCACAGTATAAACAGTAGCCCCGGAGACACTGTCCGGTGTTCGAAAAGAAAAGCCGGACAAAGGATCAAACAAGTTTCGCAGGAGACTAACCAAACGAGTCAATCTGAACAAGCAGGCATTGTTACTGCTGTGACCTCTCATACTGATGAGGTTTTTGGACTGAAGTAGAGTCTGGACCGGGCCGAGGAAGAGCTCGGCCATGTGAAAAAACAGCTGGAAGACAATCAAGGTATGCAATAACCTTGTCTATTTTCAGGAAGGATGAATGATTTGTGCTGACTAAAGTGCCATGATATTTATTAGGAGCAGCGACCGAGGTGGAGACCCTCAAGAAGGCGTTGGTCGAGGCCGAGGAGAGAGCAGCCAAGGAACAAGCTGCCCGTGAAAAGCATGAGGCCAGGGTCAGTGAGGTCCAGCAGGAGCTCCGGGACGCCATGAAGAAATGCGAGTCCTTGGAGCACAACCTTGTGGATCAGGAGTCCGAACTTGCCAAGGCACCCCAAAGCACACATGATGCCAGGGTTGAGGCCCAGGGCACCCTCCAGGAAGTCTAGGAGGCCAAAAAATGATGGCAGGTAAGGCCTTTATTATGCAAAGCAAATATGTGAAGAAAAGGTTCCTCTTACTGACCCGGATTTGGAGTTCTCCAGGGGCGTTTGCAGATTTGCCATGCAACATTTCAGACGCTATGGAGTTCTTTCGAGCCGAAGAGGGGAGCTCCACGGAGAAGCTGTTTTGGTCGCAATACCTTGCGCCAGAACATACGGTGCCCTTTAGCGATCAGCTAAAACAGCTGGTCGAACTGCATAGGGTGGCCAAACTAGCCATGAAGGATGTAATAATCCAGCTATGGCCTGCCGAAGCCATACCCAGCAGTTAATTCGGGCTCGTGAAGCAGCTGGTCAACGCCTTCCCTCGGCTTGATGCCATTAAGCGGTCGGTCTGCATCGAAGGCGCGTGAATGGCCTTCACCCGAGTCAAGATGCATTGGGTGAAGATAGACGCTGTGAAGCTTCTGACCGAGGGACCGCCCGCGGGCAAGGAGCACCCCACGCCGGAACTGTATTTTGACAATGTCTTGGAGGTATCCCGTGTTGTGGCGGGGTGGTGTTCAAAAGACATTATCTTTGAATGAAGTCATTCATATTGTCCCTTCCTGTATTATGAAACAAAGTCGTTATGTAATATAATGCCTGTTATTTAGAATTTTACCTCCTGTGTGGCCGTTTTGTTAAATCTGAGAGTTGGCCAGTCGTCGGCTTCAGCCCCCACGTAGGCAGTATGGGGGTGTTCGGGATGAATCTAAACACTCTTTATCCCAAAGCTTTGGTCCTTAAAGGAGGTGTTTAGCGCAACGAACCAGGCAATCGGACTATGTGGCTTTATCACCCTCACTTAGCCATAGGAGTTTGAAAATAAAAATTTAGGCGCAGCCCCTAGTGTTCGTGAGTCCAAACTTGGGGTGATGTAAACACCTGATCGGATAAAAACCGATTCATCGCGTAATGCGGAAAAAATCGCAAAAGATTTGTAACCTCTCGAACAGCTGACCGGCTCACGCCACATCATGACAGTCAGTTTTCGGCTTTCTCTACTGAGGTTCTCATCTGGATAAACCAGGACGCAATCGCAGTAGTTCTCCCTTTACTACCCTAGCCGATATAGCGGAACATAAGGTAGTAAGCACAGGAGCTGGGCAACCCAACTATTGACTAAAAAGACATGATTCAGAGCCGATGCATATAATGCTAAAGTTCGGGGTGCCAAACTATACTGTAAAAAAGTGTTCGGACTTTGTTGTTGCATTATGGGGCGTAATGAAGCCCCTGGCGAATTAAGACGTACCAGAGTGTACGGGTGCAATTGATAAGAATATCAAGAAAAAATGAAGCAATAGGCTAATGCCACAGAAATTGGGCCGCAAACTATTTTCCATTGTAGTTTGATTAATACGTCAAAGCGTATTTTTGTACAAGTAGTGCGATAAGCAACATGGCCATTTAACATGCCACGACCAAGGGAGAGTTGCGTGTGGGTCCTTAAAATAGGCATAACGATCGTTTAAAGAGACCACCTGGGAGTGACCTTATATGTCAATGCTTCTTGCCGTCTTGGTGTATCCGTCCCTTGATAGGTCTGACAATCAGGCCACCAGGAAAGGCCTGGAAAAAAGAAACCTGAAAATAAGAAGAAAAAAGTGAAAGTATGTGGGTCCAGGAGAGGTTGAGCCATATTATGGACCACGACCTAGCTGTGCCTCCGTCTATGCCCATGGTATTTTGAGTGCGTAGTTATGTACGCTCGGTACGAATGCCGCCGTTTGGTCGGGACTGGGACGGAGGCCGAATTGCTAGTCAAGCTCTTGACGAGATGGGCTGTCCTGCTGTAGAGTAGTTCAGAGTCGCTTGACAGTGTCTGGGAGCTTGGTCGCCGAATTAAGGTTCTACCTGAAAAGGCCGCTCTGTACTTCTGCTGCGAGGGCAGCGGTGTGCTCCTCGGTACGGAGGGAGCGTTCCGTGTTTCATTGACTGTTATGACACCGCGTGGTCCGGGCATCTTGAGTTTGAGATAAGCGTAGTGTGGCACCGCATTGAATCGAGCGAATGCGGTTTGTCCGAGCAGTGCGTGATAACCACTGCAGAAAGGGACGATATTGAAGATCAACTCTTTGCTTCAGAAATTGTCCGGGGATCCGAAGACCACCTCCAGTGTGATTGAGCCCGTACAGCAGGCCTCTACACCTGGTATGACACCTTTAAAGGAGGTTTTTGTGGGCCTGATTCTTGAGGGATAAATACCCATTTTGCACACTGTATCCTGATAGAGCAGGTTCAGGCTGCTGCCACCGTCCATGAGGACTCGCGTAAGATGGAATCCATCAATGATTGGGTCGAGGACCAGTGAGGCTGAACCACCATCACGGATACTGGTCGGATGGTCCCTGCGATCGAAGGTGATCGAGCAGGATGACCATGGGTTGAACTTTGGGGCGACTGGCTCCATCGCGTAGACGTCCCTGAGCGCGGCTTGCGCTCCTCTTGGGGATATGGGTAGCATATATCATCTTGACCGGTTTAACTTGGGGGGGGGGACTTCTTCTGTCCCCCTGTGTTCGGTGGCCGGGGCTCCTCGTCATCGTCCTTGCTTTGCAACCCCTTCTCCTTGTTCTCGGCATTTAACTTGCCGGCCTGTTTAAAAACCCAACAGTCTCTGTTGGTATGATTTGCTGGTTTATCAAGAATGATGTGGATTTTACATGGACGATCGAGTATGCGGTCCAAGCTGGACGAGCATGGATTGTTTCTTTTATATGGCTTCTTCCGCTGACCAGACTTAGAGCCACTGAATCCGGCGTTGGCTGCCGTGTCCTCGGTGTTGTCACCGTTGTTTCGACGCTTGTGTCTGTTGCGTCGGGGCTTGCCGTTGCTATTTCTGGCTTCAGAAGTGCCAGGTTCACTTGTGTTGTTATTGCTATGGGCTAGCCAGCTATCCTCGCCCGCGCAGAAGCGGGTCATAAGTGTCGTGAGGGCTGCCATGGACTTCGGCTTTTCTTGGCCGAGGTGTCGGGCGATCCGTTCGTCATGGATGCTATGTTTAAAGGCCGCTAGGGCTTCGGCATCCGGACAGTCGACGATCTGGTTCTTTTTAGTTAAGAACCTAGTCCAAAATTTCCTGGATGACTCTCTGGGCTGTTGAACTATGTGACTTAAGTCATCGGCATCCGGAGGTCGGACATATGTACCCTGGAAGTTGTCGAGGAAGGCGTCTTCCAAGTCTTCACAGCTGCCAATTGAGTTTACGGGCAAACTGTTTAACTAGTGCCGAGCAGGTCCCTTGAGTTTTTGCAGGAGGTATTTGATGGCGTGAAGATCATCACCGCAGGCCGTATGAATATGAAGGAGAAAATCCTCAATCCATACCGCGGGGTCTGTTGTGCCATCATATGATTCGATGTTCAAGGGTTTAAACCCTTCCGGGACTTCATGTTCCATTACTTCATCGGTGAAGCAAAGGGGTTGTGCGATTCCTCTATATCAGGCCAAGTCGCGACGTAGCTCGGATGGGGTTCGTCTGCGGTCTTCGGCCCGGGCGTGGTTATGTTTATCACATCCAGCCAGATGGCCATTGTTGCGCGTTGGGGCACGCCACCGCGATCCATAGATCGATCTAGTCTGACCTGCTCTTTTTTCCAGGTCATGCTGCAGGTCGTATGTGTATCCCCAAGCTGTTGTGTTTCTGTTTTTACGGTGAGGTAGTGCGGGCGGGTGTTCGGCTTGAGTTGCCGCTTTGTCCCGGCCACGTGGTGGTCGGTCAGCCGCATTGTGTTCTGGTAGGACGGGCTCCAGTGCCTTGTCATTGAATTGGGGTAACAATTTGCGCTTTGGGCAACTTTTGGTTGGGTGCTCGAGGCCATATTCTTCGGCTGCTAGGACATTAGTCCATCTATTGTTGAGTAGATCTTGATCAGCTTGAAGCTGCTGCTGCTTCTTTTTCAGGCTCCTTGCAGTGGCTATTAGCCGGCGCTTAAAGCGCTCCTGATCGACGGGCTCCTCAGGCACGATAAAGTCTTCGTCGCCGAGGCTCACCTCATCCTCGGAGAGTGGAAGATAATTACTATCCTCCGAGTCTTCATTGATGGCCTGTTCATTAGGGCTGACTCGCCCATCCTCTCGTTCATCCTGTTTGGATGTTGGCTCAACGGGGTCTTCGTTGTCCTCGGCATCGTCCGGAGTATTATTTTCTCCTGTGCCGGTATTGTTGTGTTTCCCACGGCGTGGTTTAGAGCGGTGCCGCTGGTGTCGGCGCTTTGGCTGTATCTCAGGAGTATTATCCTCGACTGGAGCCTTTTCATTGTCGTTGTTGTTCTCTTTGGGTGTATCCACCATGTATACGTCATACGAGGAGGTGGCTATCCAGCACCCTGTAAGCGGTGGTTTTTGTGCCTGCTCCTCTCCGACATCGTCGTCCATACCGTCAATGTCTTCAGAGCCGTAAACGAGCACGTTGGTTAAATCTTCGACAGTGGCTATGAAGTGGGTAGTGGGTGGGAAGCGGAATTCCCCATCAGCTTCCAATTCAAGCCGGATATAGTTCGACTGAGAGTCCCCCGACAAGGAGAGGGCTTTTAATGAGTTTAGTACATCGCCTAAAGGTGAGTGCCGGAAGATGTCCGCGGAATTGAATTCAACGATCGGCGCCCGATCAGATTCGATGGGCGTGGATGCACGCGGTTCGGGACCTATGGCCGGGGACGAATTCGAGGTTCTGGTGACACAGGTCCCGCTCGAGGTTGGGTCGGTGTGCGGCTCTAACGCTGCTGAGTCTGCGGCTTCCGCAGCGGGGTTGAGCCTCCCGTCCTTGGAGGGCGCAATCTGCTCCGGATCTAGGGGCAGAATAGTTACAGGCGCTACCTCCTGGGCACGGTCCGATGACAAATTTAGGTGATGTTCATCATGGTGGCAGGGAGCGGTTGTCATGGGCTTGAATCCGTCAAAGATCAAGTCTCCGTGGATACCGGCGTCGTAATTCAAGCTTACAAACCTGACCTGATGGCCAAGGGCGTAGCAGTCAATCTGCTCTAGATGGCCAAGCGAGTTGGCCAGCAGTGTGAAGCCGCCGAATACGAAGATCTGTCCGGGAAGGAAAACCTCCCCCTGGACTGCATTGTTGTAGATGATTGATGGAGCCATCAAACCTTTCGGTGACGACGAAGCAGAACTCTCAATGAAAGCACCAATGTTGGTGTCAAAACCGGCGGATCTCGGGTAGGGGGTCCAGAACTGTGCGTCTAAGGTTGATGGTAACAGGAGGCGGGGGACACGATGTTTACCCAGGTTCGGGCCCTCTCTATGGAGGTAATACTCTACTTCCTGCTTGATTGATCTTGATGAATATGAGTATTACAAGAGTTGATCTACCACGAGATCATAATGGCTAAAACCCTAGAAGTCTAGCCTGTATGATTATGATTGCCTCTACGGACTAAGCCCTCCATTTTATATAGACACCAGAGGGGACTAGGGTTGTAAAAATTCGGTTATAGAGAAAGGAATCTTCATATCCGGACGCCAAGGAGAGTCCCATCCGGACACGGGACGAAGTCTTCTTTCTTGTATCTTCATAGCCCATCAGTCCGGCCCATGTCACATAGGCCGGTCGGTCGAGGACCCCTTAATCCAGGACTCCCTCTTATGCAGTTGATGATGGCAACCTTCAACAACTACCAGGATCTGGTAGACAGGGCCGTCATGATTGAAGGCAAGCAGCAGCAGATAGATAACCGCAAGAGGAAGTATGGACAGGGGAAGTATAATTCTGGAGCTCAGTAGAAGCCTCGCTAGTCCCCGTACTCGGAAGGACACACTCATCATAACCATGGAGGGCATAACCATGGAGGACATTCGCACAATGGAGGGAGTTCACACAACCATAGTGGCCCTAAGAATGGTAATGGGAATGGAGGAAGCAACAGTCAGAGCCATTCCAACCCCACGACACCCGCTAAGAAGGATCTGAGTCACATTACCTGTTTCAAGTGCGGGAAGACCGGACACTATGCCACTGAATGTTCTGAAGCAAAGAATGGAAATGGCAATGGAAGCTCTGGGAAGAAGCCCAACCCTTTCACCAGAGGTCAGGTGAATCACGTCAGTGTGGAGGAAATTGAGGAGCAGCCCGACGCAGTTGTTGGTTAGCTTTTGATTCATGCATTTACAGCCCTTGTACGTTTTGACACTGGTGCATCTCACTCATTCATATCAAGGGGATTTGTGGAAAAGTTTAAGTTGCCATTAGTAGCCCTTAAGTCACCTATGTTAGTGAGTTCCCCAGGAGCAGAGTATATGGCTAGTCGGGGATGTTATCAGTTGCCAATAACCATAGGTAGACACGTTTTCCCCACCGACCTCATTATTCTGGAGTCACAAGGTTTGGATGTGATTCTAGGCATGGATTGGTTATCCCAGTTTGAGGGAAACATCGATTGTGCTAGTAAGTCTATTCTCCTCACCACCCCATGACACAGTTATTGAAGAAAGACACCAAGTTTAAATGGACCGAGGATTATGAGGCCAGTTTTCAGGAGTTGAAGAAATGTTTGGTTACAGCTCCAGTGCTGATTCTCCCGAATATATGCAAGGATTTCCAAGTATATTGCGATGCTTCTCGTCAGGGACTTGGAGGCGTTCTTATGCAAAAAGGAAGAGTTGTTTCATATGCCTCACGTCAGATTTGACCTCATGAGTTGAACTATGGCATGCATGATTTGGAGTTAGCAGTCGTAGTGCATGCACTCAAGACATGGATACATTTTCTCATCAGTAACTACTGCGATGTTTACACGGATCATAGGAGTTTGAAGTATATCTTCATGCAGAAGGAGTTGAACCTCAGGCAGAGGAGATGGTTGGAGCTCATAAAGGATTATGCCATGAGATTGCATTATCATCTAGGAAAGGCCAATGTTGTAGCAGATGCGTTGAGCTGCAAGAGTTATGTTAACATGCTCATAACCGGAGGATTACCCTAGGAGTTAGCCGACGACGTTCGAGAACTTCGCTTGGAGATAGTTCCGAGAGGTTATGTTGCAACACTGGAAATTCAGTCCACTTTGCTGGGAAAGATCCGAGAAGCCCAGAAGATGGACAAGGAGATTGCAGAAATAAAGGAAAGGATGAGTAAATGAAAGGCTAAAGGATTTCGTGAGGATGAGCACGAAACTTTATGGTTTGAGGATTGTGTCTATGTGCCTAATGACCCTGAGATCAGGAAGTTAATTCTTCAGGAGGCACATGATTCGCCTTACTCAATTCACCAAGGCAACGCCAAGATGTATTTGGACTTGAAGGAGAGTTTCTGGTGGACAGGAATGAAGAAGGATATCACAGAGTATGTAGCAGTATGTGACCAGCAGGGTTACTTCAGCCTTTCCGATACCCGAATGGAAGTGGGATAAACTTGGCATAGATTTCATCATCGTATTACCCAGGACCACTACAAAAAATACACTTTCATGATGATACGTGTTTGTCACAGTAGGTCACATTTTATGTCATGCATGTACATCCATGACGATTTTATGACAGAATCAAGATAGTCATACCTGTGCTGTCGTTGAAGTGTTCCATGACATTACCAAAATTATCATCACGAAAGTGTCCACTTCCATGACGATAAATTGCGAGTCACAGAAGTGCTTTCATCAAGGGTGACCGACACGTAGCATCCACCGTAACGGAACGCTGTTAAGCTATCAGGTCCGGTTTTGGATCCGATAACCCGTTAACAGCCCCGACCAATGGGGATTTTCCACGTGTAAAATCATCATCGGCTGGAGGAAACACGTGTCGGCTCACCGTTGGGATAGATGTCATCCACTCATTGGACCGAAGGCGCCTATGATACGTCGACACGTGACACGGCCCAATGATAACCCACAAGTGTAGGGGATCGCAATAGCTTTCGAGGGTAAAGTATTCAACCCAAATTTATTGATTCGACACAAGGGGAGCCAAAGAATATTCTTGAGTATTAGCAATTGAGTTGTCAATTCAACCACACCTAGATAACTTAGTATCTGCAGCAAAGTATTTAGTAGCAAAAGTGAATAAAGGTAACGGTAGCAAAAGTAAAGATAAATATTTTTGGGTTTTTGTAGTGGTTGTAACAGTAGCAATGGAAAATTAAATAAGCGAAGAACAATATATGAAAAGCTCGTAGGCAATGGATCAATGATGGATAATTATGCCGGATGCGATTCCTCATGTAATAGCTATAACATAGGGTGACATAGAACTAGCTCCAATTCATCAATGTAATGTAGGCATGTATTTCGTAAATAGTCATACATGCTTATGGAAAAGAACTTTCATGACATATTTTGTCCTACCCTCCCGTGGAAGTGGGGTCCTAGCGGAAACTAAGGGATATTAAGGCCTCCTTTTAATAGAGAACCGAAACAAAGCATTAGCACATAGTGAATACATGAACTCCTCAAACTACGGTCATCACCAAGAAGTATCCCGATTATTGTCACTTCGGGGTTGTCGGATCATAACACATAATAGGTGACTATATACTTGCAAGGTAGGATCAAGAACACACATATATTCATGAAAACATAATAGGTTCAGATCTGAAATCATGGCACTCAGGTCCTAGTGACAAGCATTAAGCATAGCAAAGTCATAGCAACATCAATCTCAGAACATAGTGGATACTAGGGATCAAACCCTAACATAACTAACTTGATTACATGGTAAATCTCATCCAACCCATCACCGTCCAGCAAGCCTATGATGGAATTACTCACGCACGGCGGTGAGCATCATGAAATTGGTAATGGAGGATGGTTGATGATGACGACGGCGACGAATCCCCCTCTCCGGAGCCCCGAACGGACTCCAGATCAGCCCTCCCGAGAGAGATTAGGACTTGGCGGCGGCTCCGTGTCGTAAAACGCGATGAAACTTTCTCTTTGATTTTTTTCTCCCCAAACGTGAATATATGGAGTTGGAGTTGAGGTCGGTGGAGGTCCAGGGGGCCCACAAGATAGGGGGGCGCACCCTACGGGGGGGGGGGGGGGGGTGGGGGGGGGTGGGGGGCGCCCCCTGTCTCGTGGACAGGCCCTGGGCCCCCTGGTGTATTTCTTTCACCCAGAAATTCTTATTAATTCCAAAAAGTGCCTCCATGGATTTTCAGGACATTCCGAGAACATTTCTTTTCTACACATAAAACAACATCATGGCAGTTCTGCTGAAAACAGCGTTAGTCCGGGTTAGTTTTATTCAAATCATGCAAGTTAGAGTCCAAAACAAGGGCAAAAGTGTTTGGAAAAGTAGATACGTTGGAGACGTATCAACTCCCCCAAGCTTAAACCTTTGCTTGTCCTCAAGCAATTCAGTTGATAAACTGAAAGTGATAAAGAAAAACTTTTACAAACTCTATTTGCTCTTGTTGTTGTAAACATGAAAAGCCAGCATTCAAATTTCAGCAAATATTAAGACCTAACCATACTAACGATAGCACTTAGGTCTCACAATTACTCATATCAATAGCATAATCAGCTAGCGAGCCATAATAATAAAACTCCGATGACAACACTTTCTCAAAATAATCATAACATGACATAACAAAATGGTATCTCGCTAGCCCTTTCTGAGACCGCAAAACATAAATGCAGAGCACCTTTAAAGATCAAGGACTGACTAAACATTGTAATTCATGGTAAAAGAGATCCGGTCAAGTCATACCCAATATAAACCAATAGAAATGAATGCAAATGATAGTGTGCTCTCCAGCGGGTGCCTTTTAATAAGAAGGGTGATGACTCAACATAAAAGTAAATAGATAGGCCCTTCGCAGAGGGAAGCAGGGATTTGTAGAGGTGCCAGAGCTCGATTTTAAAATAAATATTGAACAACATTTTGAGCGGCATACTTTCACTGTCAATGCAACAACTATGAGATGGCTGTATCTTCCATACTACATGCATTATAGGCAGTTCCCAAACAAAATGGTAAAGGTTTATACTCCCCCAACCACCAACAAGCATCAATCCATGGCTTGCTCTAAACAACGAGTGCCTCCAACTAACAACAGCCTTGGGGGAGTTTTGTTTAATTATTTTGATTTGCTTTGATCTTTTTGGATCATGGGAGTGGGAATCCCGGTTACCGGCCCTTTCTCGTGAATGAGGAGCGGAGTCCACTCCTCTTGAGAATAACCCACCTAGCATGGAAGATATAGGCAGCCCTAGTTGAAACGTGAGCTGCTCGAGCATACTAAACAGAATTTCATTTGAAGGTTTGGAGTTTGGCACATACAAATTTACTTGGAATGGCAGGTAAATATCGCATATAGGAAGGTATAGTGGACTCATATGGAACAACTTGGGGGTTTAAGGAGTTTGGATGCACAAGCAGTATTCCCGCTTAGTACAGGTGAAGGCTAGCAAAAGACTGGGAAGCGACCAACTGAGAGAGCGACAACAGTCGTAAACATGCATTAAAATTAATTTACACCGAATACAAGCATGAGTAGGATATAATCCACCATGAACATAAATATCGTGAAGGCTATGTTGATTTGATTCAACTACATGCGTGAACATGTGCCAAGTCGAGTCACTCAATTCATTCAAAGGAGGATACCATCCCATCATATCACATCATAATCATTCTAATAGCATGTTGGCATGCAAGGTAAACTATTATAACTCATAGCTAATCAAGCATGGCACAAGGAACTATAATCTCTAAATGTCATTGCAAATATGTTTACTTCATAATAAGCTGACTCAGAAACGATGAACTCATCATATTTACGAAAACAAGAGAGGTCGAGTTCATACCAGCTTTTCTCATCCCAATAAGTCCATCATATATCGTCATTATTGCCTTTCACTTGCACGACCGAACGATGTGTATAATAATAAGACTGCACGTGCATTGGACTAAGCTGGAATCTGCAAGCATTCAACTCAAAAGAGAAGACAAGGTATATGGGCTCTAAGTTAAATAAACAATCATGCATATAAGAGCCACTAAGCATTTTCAATATGGTCTTCTCGACCCCCAATGGAAAGAAAAGAAAATAAAACTATTTACACGGGAAAGCTCCCAACAAGTAAAAGAAGAACAAGAAATCTTTTTGGGTTTTCATTTTAATTTCTACTACAAGCATGGAAATTAAACTAACTAATTTTTTTTGGTTTTTCTTAAGGTTTATCAAACACACAAGAAGAAAACTAGAAAAAGAAATTTAAACTAGCATGGATAATACAATGAAAGAGTATGAGCACCGATGACTAGTGTGTTAACATGAATGTAAAGTCGGTGAGAAATACGTACTCCCCCAAGCTTAGGCTTTTGGCCTAAGTTGGTCTAGTACCAAGGACCACCTAGCTAATATCCATAAGTGAAACTGGGGTTGTACTGAGATGCAGAGGCAACCGCCTCCTGAGCAGTAGCGTGTTGGCGAGCTGCCTCCATTCCCCTCTCGTATTCAGCTGCTTCTTCCCTGGTGACAACATATCTTCCTTTTGCCTGATAATCAAAAAGGTAGGGAGTAGGAAGAGTAACAGGGACGAGTTGCGTCTGTCATAGATTAGTCGATAATGGAGGAATTGTTCATTCCTCTCAAGAAAGTGATGATTAAACATAGCTTCTTTATCCAAATAAACAGGAGGTAAAATCATATCCCCCTCTCGTGGGGCTATATTAAGAAAATTAGCCACACGGGTTGCATAAATTCCTCCAAATAAATCCCCTTTTCTACTATTATTCTGCAACCTACGTGCAACTATTGCCCCCAAGTTATAACCTTTATAACCTGAAACAGCACTCTTGAGGACACAAAGATCAGGGACACACATGTGACATGCTTCGTCCTTACCATTAATGCATCTACCAATAAAGAGAGCAAAATAATGTATAGCAGGAAAATGAATGCTCCCTATGGTAGCTTGCGCTATGTCCCTAGATTCTCCCACAGCAATACTAGCAAGAAAATCTTTAAATTCAGATTTGCAAGGATCATTAATATTACCCCATTGCGGGAGTTTGCAAGAAGTTGTGAAATCCTCTAAATCCATGGTATAAGATGTATCATAAATATCGAACATGACACTAGGAGAATTACGCGCGCAGATATATTGGAACCTCCGCACAAAAGAATCAGTCAATTGATAGTATTGGGGACACTTATCTTGTAAGAAGTCCTCCAGCTCGGCATTATGCACATACGCGTCAAATTCCTCCTTGAAGCCTGCTTCGACCATAAAATCATTGGATGGCCACTCACAAGCCCGTACATTTGCGTCCCTCGGCAATTCAACATCTTGCTCACGTATAGCATTCCTTGGCCCTTTCTTTGCCGAGGAACCACCTTGGTACATTCTTCTAAGCATAATTCTTTTTCTAAAAATTTCTGAAATTTTAGTAACTTCAAAATAAAAGTGAATAAAACTAAACAAGATTGATAGCAACTACTGCTGCAAGTGCCTAGAGTCTATATCATGCATTGGAATTACTTGGGACCTCAAAAATTTAACATGCAAGCTCAAGAACCTGATCACCTATGCAGCAAGAAATTTGCAATGAATAAAGCACTAGAACAAAAAATAATTGGACCAATGGAGGAGTCACACACCAAGCAACAATCTCCCAAAGCA
This sequence comes from Triticum timopheevii, assembly GCA_963921465.1. Classification (NCBI taxonomy): domain Eukaryota; kingdom Viridiplantae; phylum Streptophyta; class Magnoliopsida; order Poales; family Poaceae; genus Triticum; species Triticum timopheevii. The sequence continues at coordinate 358,377,321 of OY997264.1, forward strand.
GTTTTTTGAATGGAGCTTTGAGCAAGGAGATCGAAAATAGCAGCAAAATGAGCTAGAACTCGTGCTTGAGCTGGATGGGGATTTTTTTGGGTAGAAGATGAAGTGTGTGGGTGCTGGCATAAGTGGATGGGGGCCACCAGGGGCCCACGAGACAGGGGGTGCTCCCTGTAGGGGGGGGGGCGCCCTCCACTCTCGTGGCCTGGTGCTTGCCCCTCCTGCAGTGATTTCAGTGCCTAAAATCCTCAAATATTCCAGAAAAAATCATACTAAATTTGCAGGGCATTTGGAGCACTTTTATTTTTGGACTATTTTTTATTGCACAGATAATTCAGAAAACAGACAGATAATACTATTTTTGCTTTATTTATTCTAAATAACAGAAAGAAAAAAGAGGGTACAGAAGGTTGTGCCTTCTAGTTTCGTCCATCTCGTGATCATCAAAATGAATCCACTAACAAGGTTGATCAAGTCTTGTTAACAAACTCATTCCGAATAGCATGGAACCGGAGAAATTTCGAATAACACTAAGTTACCTCAACGGGGATATGAAAATCCCCAACAATAAGAATATCATACTTTTTCTTGACAGTAGGGAGAGGAAATTCAAAACCTCCAATAATAATAGCTGAAACTTTTTCAATAGAATTGATGCTATGAACTTGAGATTGTTTCCTCGGAAAGTGTACCGTATGCTCATTACCATTAACATGAAAAGTGACATTGCCTTTGTTGCAATCAATAGCAGCCATTGCAGTATTAAGAAAAGGTCTACCAAGGATAATAGACATACTATCGTGCTCGGGAATATCAAGAATAACAAAGTCCATTAATATAGTGACATTTGCAACCACAACAGGCACATCCTCACAAATACCGACAGGTATAACTGTTGATTTATCAGCCATTTGCAAAGGTATTTCTATAGGTGTCAACTTATTCAATTCAAGTCTACGATATAAAGAGAGAGGCATAACACTAACACCGGCTCCAAGATCACATAAAGCAGTTCTAACATAATTTCTTTTAATGGAGCATGGTATAGTTGGAACACCCGGATCTCCAAGTTTCTTTGGTATTCCACCCTTAAAAGTGTAATTAGCAAGCATGGTGGAAATTTCAGCTTCCGGTATCTTCCTTTTATTTGTAATGATATCCTTCATATACTTAGCACAAGAATTTACTTTGAGCATATCAGTTAAGCGCATACGTAAGAAAATAGGTCTAATCATTTCAGCAAAGTGCTCAAAATCCTCATCATCCTTTGACTTGGATGGTTTAGGAGGAAAGGGCATAGGTTTCTGAACCCATGGTTCTCTTTCTTTACCGTGCTTCCTAACAACAAAATCTCTCTTATCATAACGTTGATTCTTTGATTGTGGGTTATCAAGATCAACAGCAGGTCCAATCTCTACATCATTGTTTTTCCTAGGTTGAGCATCAACATGAACATTATCATTAACATTATCACTAGGTTCATGTTCATCACCTGATTGTGTTTCGGCATCAGAGATAGAAATATCATTGGGATTCTCAGGTGTGTCTACAGTAGGTTCACTAGAAGCATGCAAAGTCCTATCGTTTTTCTTCTTCTTCTTTTTAGAAGAACTAGGTGCCTCTAAATTATTTCTCTGAGAATCTTGCTCGATTCTCTTAGGGTGGCCTTCAGGATACAAAGGTTCCTGAGTCATTCTACCAGTTCTAGTAGCCACTCTAACATCAAAGTCATTTTTATTATTTAATTCCTCAAGCAAGTCATTTTGAGCTTTGAGTACTTGCTCAGCTTGAGTAGCAACCATAGAAGCATATTTGCTAACGAGTTTGAGTTCATCTTTAACTCTAGCTATATTATCGCCTACGCGTCCTATCTCAAAAGCATTATTCTTTAACTCTCTACCAACATAAGCATTAAAACTTTCTTGTCTAGCCATAAAGTCATCAAATTCATCTAAGCATGGGCTATGAAATTTAGTAGAGGGGATTTCAACTTTATCATATCTATAGAGAGAATTTACCTTTACTACCTGTGTCGGGTTATCAAGACAATGTGGTTCTTCAATAGGTGGTATATTAAGACCATGTATTTCTTCAATAGGAAGTAAATTCTTAACATCTTCAGCTTTAATACCTTTTTCTTTCGTTGATTTCTTTGCCTCTTGCATATCTTCAGGACTGAGAAATAAAACACCTCTCTTCTTCGGAGTGGGTTTAGGAATAGGCTCAGGAGTTGGCTCAATTGGTTCACGAATTGCTTCAAGAATTGGCTCAGGAAGAGTCCAATTATTTTCATTAGTCAACATATTATTCAATAATATTTCAGCTTCGTCGACGGTTCTTTCCCTGAAAACACAACCAGCACAACTATCCAAGTAGTCCTTGGAAGCATCGGTTAGTCCATTATGAAAGATATCAAGTATTTCATTTTTATTGAGAGGATGATCAGGCAAAGCATTAAGTAACCGGAGAAGCCTCCCCCAAGCTTGTGGGAGACTCTCTTCTTTGATTTGCACAAAATTATATATTTCCCGCAAGGTAGCTTGTTTCTTATGAGTAGGGAAATATTTAGCAGAGAAGTAATAAATCATATCCTGGGGACTACGCACACAACCAGGAGCAAGAGAATTATACCAAGTCTTAGCATCACCCTTTAATGAGAACGGAAATATCTTAAGGATATAAAAATAGCGAGACTTCTCATCATTAGTAAACAAGGTAGCTATATCATTCAACTTGGTAAGATGTGCCACAACAGTTTCAGATTCAAGGCCATAAAAAGGATCAGATTCAACTAAAGTAATAATTTCAGGATCAACGGAGAATTCATAATCCTTATTAGTAACACAGATAGGTGAAGTAGCAAAAGCAGGGTCAGGTTTCATTCTAGCATTAAGAGACTGCTACTTCCATTTAGCTAATAATTTCTTAAGATCATATCTATCATTGCAAGCAAAGATTTCCCTAGCAGCTTCTTCATTCATAACATAAGCCTTAGGAACAACAGGCAATACATAATCATTGGGAGAACCTTCATCATCACTATCATCAGTAATAGGATCTTCAATAATATCATTCCTCCTAACTCTAGCAAGTTGTTCATCAAGAAATTCACCTAATGGCAAAGTAGTATCACGCACAGAAATAGTTTCATCATGCATAGCAGAAGTGGCATCATCAATAACATGCGACATATCAGAATTCATAGCAGTATCAGGTTTAGGTGTCGCAAGCTTACTAATAACGGAAGGAGAATCTAGTGCAGAGCTAGATGGTAGTTCCTTACCTCCCCTCGTAGTTGAGGGCAAAATTGTAGTTCGGTCGTCTTTCAAGTTCTTCATAGTGATCAACAGATATAAATCCCAAGTGACTCAGAGAATAGAGCTATGCTCCCCGGAAACGGCGCCAGAAATTAGTCTTGATAACCCACAAGTGTAGGGGATCGCAACTGTAAGTGCATCTAGTGCCACCCCTAGTTTGGTTTTGGAGTATTGACGACAAACATGGTTGAGGGACTAATGTGTTTGTGAGAATTGCAGGATAACACAGGTAGTAGTCCCTCTTTGATTCGGTTTACCTACCGGAAATGACCCCTAAAAATGTATGAAGACATTGAAGATAATGGTGGTACGTGAAGATATTCACATTGAAGACTATGACAGAAGAAGACATCGAGTCAAGACTATGGAGCGCGAAGACTTAGTAGTTTCATTGTTTCCTTTCTTCTTTGTTGAGTCATAGGAACCACCGCACTGTTAAGTGGGGTCCATGTGAACAAAGTCAGAGTGACTGATGTGATGCTCAACCAAATTCCTATGTCTTTGAGCGAAGACAATGAGAGCAAATCTTATCCAGTGTAGGATAAGTCAGCTTTACTTGTAGCCCAAGTCAAGCTATCGCGTGTGTTTGAAATCTGACCGTTGTGACACGTGTCAGTTCCTTAGTGACCCAGGGTCATTTTGGACAAATCAGGTCGGGTTGCCCAGTGGCTATAAATGGCCCACCCCCTACACCATAAATTAGTGGCTGCTCAGAGTTAGTGCACGGCTTTTGTCGTTGGAGTAACCCACCTCCGAAGAGTTTGAGAAAGAAATCCTTGTGAGGACAAAGCCCAAAACACCCAGAGCCCATAGAGTGTTTGGCATCACTGAAGTCTTTCTGTCTGCGTGACCTGAAGACTTGTTACACTTGAGGACTGTGAATCCTCCAGCCGGTTAGGCGTCGCGTTCTAAGCATCTAAGAGTAATTGTGGATTGCCGGTGAACGAAGTCTGTGAAGGTTCGGAAGTCTACCTTGAAGATTTACCAGAGTGATTGGGCAAGGACTATGTGTCCTTAGCTCAAGGGGAATAAGGTGAAGACACGGTCTTCTGAGTTCAATCTCAGCCTCCCTAAGCAGACGTGCAGTTGTCACAACAACTGGAACTGGTCGAACAAATCCTTGTCTTCACAACGCACTGGTTCTATCTCTTACTCTCCTTACTTACAGTTCGTCTTTGTGAAGTCATTGCCTGATAGCTATGCCTGTTTGACTTCACTGTGTGACTACTTGTTCTGATTGGCTTTGTACTATCTTCCATCCTGATCCTACTACCTAGCTGCTATATGTCATCATGCTTTAGCTTCATACTTGTCTGACTATGGCTTGTCTAGTGTAGTTCATCTTCCGCTGCATGTTTATAAGTCCTGATTTCGTGTTTGTCTTTGAAACTTTCATGTTTTGAAGACTTCCATAAAAATCGCCTATTCACCCCCCTATAGTCGATAACTAGCACTTTCAATTGGTATCAGAGCAAGGTGCTCCCTTGTTCTGTGTGATTCGGTTTAACCACCTAGAGTTTAGCTATGTCGACTACAGGGATAATCAAAGTCTCCGCTGCGTGCCCTGTCTTCGATGGCACTGAATATCCCTACTGGAAAAATAAGATGCGTATGGATCTTGAAGCCATTGATGTCGATCTGTGGTATGTCGTCAAAAACAACATTCCCAAGACTGGTGAAGGTGTCTCCTTACTGATGTCAAGAAGTTCATTCAACTCGATTCTACTGCGAAGAACATTATCTGTGGTCATCTCACCAAAGGGCAGTATGGCCGTGTGTGTTCTTTGGAAACTTCGAAGCTAGTCTAGGACTGGCTCTCCAAGGTCAATGATGGTGTTTCAACTCAGAGAGATCAAAGAATCAGTGCCCTACGCAACCTCTTCAACCGATTCAAGAGAAATGACAATGACCAGCTCACGTTTGATCGTCTCACTGACATCACAAACAAGCTTCAGGCTCTCGGCGCCACTGAGATCACCAAGCATGAAATCGTCAAAACGCTTCTGAGATCTCTTGACAGCTCATTTGACACTCTAGCTCTTATGATTCAAGAACGCCCTGACTTCAAGACACTCGATCCATCTGACATACTTGAGAGGCTCAACACACATGAGTTCCAGCTATCTTAGAAAAGAGATATCTATGGTCCCAACTATGGCCGAACTCGCGCTTTGAAGGCAAAGGCTGTTTCCTCGTCTGAAGAAGAATCCGACTGCAGTTCTGGTGAAGCTGAAGACCTTGGAAAGGAGCTCGCTATGCTTGTGAAGAAGTTCTAGAAGTTCACTAAGAAGAAAGGTTTCAGAAAGTCTTCACGATCCAGCTCAAGAAATGATGAAGCTTCTTCCCAAGACTACAAGAAGAGAACCTGTCACAAGTGCAATAAACCTGGCCACTACATCTCTGAGTGTCCACAGTGGGACAATGAGAAGAAAAAGAAGAAGAGCAAGGAATATGATTCTGATGACAAGAAGAAGAAGAAATACTCAAATTCTTCTTCCAAGTCCTCTTCCAAGTCTTCATCACACAAGAAAAGCTCGTATGGCAAGGCTCGTGCTTTTGTTGGCAAGGAAATGGATTTAGAGGAGGAGTCTGCTTCTGAGGAGGCTGAAGTGGTGGAGTCTGAGGAGGAGTCTGACTCTGGCGTTGCAAGTCTGGCCTTAGCTTCAGCCTACGTCGCCAAATCCATCTTCAACACTGAAGACAATGCATCCATCACCAACGTTGATGCCAGTGACAAGGATGACTCCACTCCCACTTACTGCTTCATGGCACGTGGTGCCAAGGTAAACTCACGCGATGCTTACTTTCAAACATCAAGTGAAGATGACTCTGATTGTGAATCCAAACCTAGCTACAAAAAACTTGCTAAAATTGCAACTGAACAACAGAAAGCTATGGAACATATTCAAAAAGTGTTAGACAAAAGCGATGACCTGTTTGACGCGGAAATGACTAAGACTCAGTCCTTAATTGAAGACATAAAAAATCTTCATGTTAAGTACCAGGAACTTGAAGGTCGTCATGAAACCCTCTCAACATCTCATGAAAGGCTTTCCTACGATTATCTTCAAAGGAAGCAGGAACTTGAGAAATTGAGATCGGATCATGAAGATCTTCAAAAGGAGAACGAGTCACTTCGCGCTCAACAGATCAGTCCTGCTCCGGAAGGATTTGAACCTCCATGTTTAAAATGCATTGAGCGTGATAACGCTGTTTCTGTTGCTGGATGTTCTACTGCTCCTGTTGCAATATCTTCAACTGCTGATGTGGTAACTAACCCCTCTGTTGAGGATACCACTACTATTGCTGATGAGAATGCCAGGTTGAAGACACTGATTGAGACAGGGATGTACAAAAGCCTCAAAGGGCATCAGACATTATGTGATGTCCTCAAAAAGCAGATTCTGAACCAAAACCCTAGAAAAGAGGGTATTGGGTTCGAGAGGAAAATGAATGTTGATGGGTCGTACTGGAAGCCTGAGCAGTACCCCAAAACCACATGGGTTGCTGCAAAGGAACCTTCAGTAGATCCATCCACCCTATCTGGTTTCACTTGCGCTAACCCTACTATCATTGATGAATCCTTTGATGCAAACTATAAACTGTTTAAGAATCAGAATGGTGAATTGTTTGCCAGGTATATTGGTACTAACTGCAGGAATGGACCACCTATGAAGAAGATCTGGGTACCCAAGCAGTGTATTGAGAACCTTCCTGTGAATGTCATCATGACACCACCAAGGAAGAAGACAAACCCCAGACCTATGGCTTCATATGGCCCAAAGGCTCCATACAGATACAGGACTCACCTGAGTCACCCTAATGTCAATGTTTTGCAGGGAAACCATACTCAGACTTATGAATATGAGCGTGTGTCTTCAAACCGCTATGTTCATAGAACTAAGAACTTTTCTGCTTATTCATATGAGTATCATGCTTCTCCTGCAAGGCTATTTGCTAGGGCTCCAAAGCCAAAATTCTCAGATGCTGCACTTAGACTCATTGCTTCTAAGCCACCCCTGAAGATGTGGGTGGTGAAGAAGAATTAACTTTCTTTTGTAGAGAAAGGTCTCCAGCCTGAAATCAAAGGCATCCGATGCTATTGCTGGGGACCTAAAACACATTGTGGGACGCAAAATAAAATGCCCAAATGATCTTACTATATATTTCATCTGAATCGTTTGCCAGTCATACTATGAGTCCCAACCTTGATCTAAGCTGTGATAATCCTCGTGTGCATCAAATGCTTATGCTTCACAACACTCTTTGTGAAGCCTATCCTCCTAACAGCACTGTAGGGTACGACACCTCGTGCGACAGAATGGATTATGGACAGCGGATGCACCAACCATATGACTGGTGATCGAAGTCTTCTCATGGACTCAACCTTACGTCCATGTGATGAAAGTCACATCACATTCGCTGACACTGGTAAAAGCAAGGTATTGGGCCTAGGTAGAGTTGCAATCTCAAGGGATGAGCACATGGACAAAGTGATGCTTGTTGAATCCCTTGGTTTCAACTTAATGTCTGTCTCAACGCTTTGTGACTTAAACATGATTGTGCTATTTGGAAAATATCGTTGTCTTGTACTAATGGAATCTGACAAGTCTCTAGTCTTCGAAGGGTACAGGAAAGATGATCTGTACATGGTAGATTTCCCAGCAGGACCACAGATGGATGTATGTCTTCTAGCCAAGTCTTCAGAGTGCTGGCTCTGGCATCGAAGGCTAGGGCATTCTGGCATGATGAATCTACACACTCTCGCCAAGAAGAAGCACGTCATAGGCATCGAAGACGTCAAGTTCAAGAAAGATCATCTATGTGGTGCTTGTGAAGCCGGGAAGATGACAAGGGCCAAGCATCGCACGAAGACAATCATGACTACATCTCGACCTTTTGAGCTGCTCCACATGGACTTGTTTGGTCCCACTCACTACTCTACTCTCACTGCTACTTCTTGTCTCTATGGTTTGTTATTGTTGATGATTATTCAAGATACACTTGGGTGCACATAATTCTCTTCAAGACTGAAGTGCAGGATGTCTTCAGACGCTTCGCCAACCGTGCCATGAACAACTATGGCGTCAAGATCAAGCACATTAGGAGTGACAACGACATAGAATTCAAGAACACAGGCCTCGACCTCTATCTTGACACCTTAGGCATCACTCATGAGTTCTCTGCTCCCTACACACCTCAGCAGAATGGCATCGTGGAGCGCAAGAACAGAACCCTTATTGAGATGGCTCGGACGATGCTTGACGAATACAAGACTCCAAGAAAATTATGGCTTGAAGCCATTGATACTGCATGTCATGTCATCAACCGTGTCTATCTTCACAAGCTTCTGAAGAAAACATCCTATGAGCTCCTAACTGGTAAGAAGCCAAACGTAAGCTACTTCAGAGTATTTGGTGCTAGGTGCTGGATCAAGGATCCACATCACACTTCTAAATTTGCACCGAAAGCACATGAAGGTTTTATGCTTGGTCATGGAAAGGACTCGCACTCCTACAGAGTCTTCAACCTCTTTCACTATAAAGTGGTTGAAACTCTGGATGTGCGGTTCGATGAAACTAATGGCTCACAAAGAGAGCACCTGCCAAATGTGCTAGATGAAGTACCTGCCAGTGAATCAATCAAGCTAATGGGAACAGGAGAGATCATACCATCAGATGCCCAACCTGAAGAAGAACTCATTATTTCTACACCTAATCAACCTGAAGACATTGCTCAGCCTGAAGACAATACTCCAAATGATGACAATGTTCAGCAGGAGCAAAATCTTTGTCCAGTTCATCCTCGTGTTGCAAATGAAGTACAAATTGAGAAGATAATCGATAGCATCAGTGCACCTAGTCCACTCACTCATTCAAGAGCAACACAGCTAGCAAATTTCTGTGGGCACTTTGCATTTGTCTCAATCTCTGAACCCAAGAAAGTTGCTGAAGCCTTCAGGGAACCTGAATGGATTCAAGCTATGCAAGAAGAGCTTCAACAGTTTGAGCTGAACAATGTGTGGGAATTAGTCAAGCATCCTGATCCTCGCAAGCACAACATAATAGGCACAAAATGGATATATCGCAACAAACAAGACGAGCATGGTCAAGTAGTCAGAAACAAAGCACGGCTCGTTGCTCAAGGATACACACAAGTTGAAGGAATTGACTTTGATGAAACATTTGCTCCAGTGGCTAGGCTCGAAGCCATTCGCATACTGCTAGCCTACGCAAATCATCATAACATCCTTCTGTATCAAATGGATGTGAAGAGTGCCTTTCTCAATGGAAAGATTGAAGAAGAAGTATATGTTGCACAACCGTCTGGCTTTGAAGACCCAAAACATCCTGATATGGTATACAAGCTCAACAAGGCACTGTATGGCCTCAAACAAGCCCCTCGTGCTTGGTATGACACACTTAAAGACTTCCTGAAGAGCAAAGGCTTCAAACCTGGTTCTCTAGATCCCACTCTCTTCACGGAGACATATGATGGTGAACTGTTTGTGTGCCAAATCTATGTGGATGACATTATCTTCGGTTGCACCAACAAGAAATACAGTGATGAATTTGCTCACATGATGCAAGAACAATATCAAATGTCCATGATGGGTGAGCTGAAGTTCTTTCTCGGTCTTCAAATCCGTCAGCAACGCAATGGCATCTTCATATCTCAAGAAAAATATCTCAAAGATTGCCTGAAGAAGTTTGGAATGCAAGACTGCAAAGGATACATGACGCTAATGCCAACCAAAATTCATCTAAGCCCCGACATTAATGGTGAAGATTTCGATCAACAGGTATACCGCTCCATGATTGGTTCTTTACTTTACTTATGTGCATCTAGGCCAGATATCATGCTTATTGTCTGCATGTGTGCCCGATTCCAAGCGGCACCAAAGGAGTCGCATCACTTAGCTGTGAAGCGAATTCTTTGATATTTGGCTTACATCCCAACACTAGGATTATGGTATCCAAAGGGCTCAGAGTTTCATCTGGTTGGTTTTTCGGATGCTGATTATGCTGGTGACAAGGTGGATCACAAGTCTACATCAGGCACATGTCACTTTTCTGGGTCGATCCCTTGTCTTTTGGTCTTCAAAGAAGCAGAACTGTGTATCACTCTCAACTGCTGAATTTGAATACGTTGCTGCTGGATCTTGCTGCGCTCAGCTTCTGTGGATGAAGCAAACTCTTAAGGACTATGGCATTCACCTGAAGCATGTGCCACTCTACTGTGATAATGAAAGCGCTATCAAGATTGCCAATAACCCAGTTCGGCATTCGAAGACAAAGCACATTGAGATTCTTCATCACTTCCTCAGATATCATGTTATGAAAGAAGATATTGATATCATTCACGTCAAAACAGAAGATCAGTTGGCTGATATCTTCACTAAGCCCTTGGATGAGAAAAGGTTTTGCAAGTTGCGGTGTGAGCTAAATATCTTGGAATCCTCGAATGTCCTGTGATTAGGCACTCATCCTAACACTTATGCATGTTGATGACCTAGATGTGAAACACACAAAGTAATGTATATCTTCAATCAATGAAGACATACACTCTGAGTGTGAATACATTAACGTGGAAATTGACTTCAGAGCGCCACAATAATTGTGCGCCGTGTCTAGGTCTAATACTTCCTATACGGTGGGTAATGCCACCATCAAACTCTTATGAAGTGTTTCCTCATGGCGTCATATTTGCAAAGTCTTCGCAATTAATTTAACTTCAACATTAATTTGACTTCATAGTTACTGATTTGGCTTTACACTGCTATATCTATATATATACTGTATTCTGTCCTCTACAGCATTCACTTATGGTTATGTCTTCTTGTTTGAATCTTTTGAACCAAGTGAATGTGATCGGACCCTAATCCCTCTATGCTATCTATCTCAAGCTCTATCTCTCCAAATCATATGCATTCTGTTGAAACTGTTGAATGTCTTCTCTGCGTCCTTGTCAGCAGAAGATACAGAGACAAACATTTATATCTAGCCTTAATGAGTTATCCTTTTTGCCTGAAACCCGGAGAATTCGGAACGACCACCCCGACAATCTAGGCGTGCGTGGGACGTGGAACAAGTTTCAATAAGTTGCATGTTCGCCACGTGTCCATCAGATGTGAACCGCCAGGGGCACCTGCGTAATTGCGATGTGCTGTCTCTATCCTTATAAATGCCTGTCCCGTCTCGGTCAAAATCCTTCTTCCTCCTTCTCCATCTCTCGCAAACCCTAGCGCCTATGCTAGCTCTTGACGACGCCGACGACCAAGCGCTTAGCTGCCGCGACCTCCTCGATGCCGTCCTGACGCCGGCCGCGAACCTCATCTTCTCTGCCGTTGCCGTAGGTGTCTTCCGTCGCCAAGTTAGGGCTCGGGAGATCGAACTGCTCGGCATCCATCTTCGCTCCGTCTAGCAGTTCATCATGTGGTAATAAAAGCTTAGTTTTTACCATCTTTTTGATCCGATAGATTCTTCCATTCTTACCTAAAGTGGTTTCTAGATCTTCGAACATGGATCTATCTCTTTCTGCATCTCATATTCTGCCTAGTATATTCACTTATGCTTCTTCACAAGTTAGATTCCTCACTTGTACTTATTCTTGGATTTGTACAACTCTGGAACGAACTCTCTTCATATAAGTGAATGCCTTCGCGTTATGAGGTCAATGTCTTCAAACTGATTTATCTTCAAAATCTTCTGAGAATGCATATGACCTCATCCCCTTCCCTCGCACCTTTAATGCTGCCACAGGTACATGTCCGTGGGAGAATCCCTTGGTTCTCATAGTCTGCATTCGTTTGCAGAGTTCTTGCAGAGTCACATCAACTCACCTGAAGCTAGTTCCTTTCAGTCCAGCCGTTTGAAGCCTTTGAAATTACTGAAGCCTTTCAGTTTACACTTCATGGCAACTGGAAAATCAATGAGAAAGGGAGGCAGACAGCATCGTGGTGACACTTCCAAGGATTTACCACCTGATTTGCATGAGATGTACAAAACTGATCCAGAGGAAACCTATACTGAACGCAAGAATCGAATCCAATGGATTCGAAGATATTGGGCAGAAGAGTGGTTCAGATACCGCTTCATCACCAAGGAATATGCAGAGAAGAATGCCATCAAAGCACCCTGGAATGATATTCTGTACAGAAATCTTCCACCCAGGAATCAGGTTGAAGCTATTGAGCAAGGCTTCTATCCTTGCATGGTGCGTGGACCACAACCTGAGAATGCTGATCCGTCCTCACTACTCTGGTGTCGTGAAGACAGTTTGTTCAAGCGCAATTACCAGTTTGCCAAAAACTCAGCTGCTACGAACAAGAAGGATCTGGCGCTTGACTTCAACCCTGGTCCCTCCGCACCTCGGGATGATGGCACCCGTGAAGCCAATGAAAACAGGGTTGGCCCCTTCTACAATCTTGCTGGCCTCATCACTCACATTACTGTTCGTGGTGCCAAAGTGGATCATTCTGATGATGATGATGCTGACACTAACGAAGCTCCACCTCCACCTCCAAAGCCTAAGAAGCAAAAGAAGACTAAAGCTTCAAAATCATCTGCTGCTCCAAAAGCTTCAAGAGTGAAGCCATTGGCAACTGCCCCTTCTGCTCCAAGCAATGACTCTGAAGTTCTCTCTCGTATCTCCAAGAGGCGTGAGAAGCCTCAGAAGGCACCTGTTCAGAAACTGAGTCAAGCACTGACGCCTGCTGCCATTCTGAGGAATGAGTCTGAACCCATTGAGTTGTCTTCTGATGAAGAATTTGGTGAGGATGCTCTGGAACAGCTGATCAAGAGCAAGCAAGAGGTGGAGATCTTCAACGATCTGCCCCTCTTTGATGTCAACATTCTGAAGAACTTCATTGATAAGTGGTTTGATAATCAGGAGCTCAGCTTTGATGACCTTCAGCTTCCCATTGGCGTCAGCGTTGCTTTTCAAGGTGCCATAGCTCCTGAACTTGCTCTGGCTTAGCGCATCATTGAACTGAAGCGAAAGATCGACTTCGAGAAGGAACAGTTCAAGAAGCATGTCGCTAGGCTGAATGTGGCTGATGTGCAAAAGTTCAAGGTGATGCTCAATGACCTCAAGGAGTCATTTCAAAAGAAATGCGAGGAAGCCAAAGGCTCAAGAGAGCGCATGAAAGCACTCGCTGACAAATGTGTTCAAGCCTACAATGAAGCTGAAAAGCGCAAGGCACTTGGCCGCCCTGGCATTAACCCCTCAATGGCTGCCAAGAAAAATAAGTCATCTGAAGCTCAAACTGAAGCACCAAGGCAGGAAGAACCACGCATTGTCTTCCCTGCCAGCATGCATGGCTCGAAACCCAAGGCTCCTTCAGTGGCTTCTGAACAGAAGAAAACCAAGGCAGCTGAAGTCGAAGCTAGAGAGCGGGAAACCAAGCGCACCACTGATGAAGAACCACCCCCTAAGAAGAGAAAGACCAAGAGAAGAGAACGGGCTGCTCCTACAGAGCCCCTTGTTGTTGAACCCCTTTCCTTTGCTCCCCCTCCGTCTGCAAACCAAGAACGTCGGATGATTGTTCATGAGCCTACTTCCACAGAGGCTCCTGAAGCTCAAGAAGTTTGTCTGCACCGCCAAACTTCGCCACCTCCAACACGCATCGACACTGCTCCAAGTTCGTCTGCACCGCCAAACCTCGACACCAACCCTGCATCTTCTCCTACTCCTTCTGGGAACGAGTAGAGGCTCACTGTCTTCAACCCTTTTTGGTCCTTACTGACAAAAGGGGGAGAAGCTATGAGTTGATAGTTTTCAAGCGGGTTCATATGGGCGGTTGCATTATATTTTGCCTTGTGTTTACAACTCTTGCTTTTGATACATTTGGTTCTCTGAGTTGTAACACTTAAACTCGATGGTCGTCTGCTACTTATTTGCTATTTTGTGATGCGATGATAAATTCCGCATGTGCGACGATAACTTCCATACTTCGATCATTTTGCAGACGTCCATTTTTCATTATGCATGCCATTATCTTCGTTACATCAGGTCATGCATGATGAATTGTCTTCATAAGTTGAAGAGGATATCCACAAGTAGAACCTGCCATGTGCATTTGCATTCCAAAAGCAAATTATTTATATGCACATCTTCAGGGGGAGCCTTTTGCTACTTACGAAGACAATACCTCATCCTTTACAATTTCACATATTTTTATCCCCGTTGAAAACTTCAACCAGTTTGTCATCAATCACCAAAAGGGGGAGATTGTAATTGCATCTAGTGCCACCCCTAGTTTGGTTTTGGAGTATTGACGACAAACGTGGTTGAGGGACTAATGTGTTTGTGAGAATTGCAGGATAACACAGGTAGTAGTCCCTCTTTGATTCGGTTTACCTACCGGAAATGACCCCTAAAAATGTATGAAGACATTGAAGAAAATGGTGGTACGTGAAGATATTCACATTGAAGACTATGATAGAAGAAGACACTGAGTGAAGACTATGGAGCGCGAAGACTTAGTAGTTTTGTTGTTTCCTTTCTTGTTTGTTGAGTCATAGGAACCACCACACTGTTAAGTGGGGTCCATGTGAACAAAGTCAGAGTGACTGATGTGATGCTCAACCAAATTCCTATGTCTTCGAGCGAAGACAATGAGAGCAAATCTTATCCAGAGTAGGATAAGTCAGCTTTACTTGTAGCCCAAGTCAAGCTGTCGCGTGTGTTTGAAATCTGACCGTTGTGACACGCGTCAGTTCCTTAGTGACCCAGGGTCATTTTGGACAAATCAGGTAGGGTTGCCCAGTGGCTATAAATAGCCCACCCCCTACACCATAAATTGGTGGCTGCTTAGAGTTAGTGCATGGCTTTTGTCGTTGAGAGCAACCCACCTCCGAAGAGTTTGAGAGAGAAATCCTTGTGAGGACAAAGCCCAAAACACCCAGAGCCCAAAGAGTGTTTGGCATCACTGAAGTCTTTCTGTCTGCGTGACCTGAAGACTTGCTACACTTGAGGATTGTGAATCCTCCAGCCGGTTAGGCGTCGCGTTTTGAGCATCCAAGAGTAATTGTGGATTGCCGGTGAACGAAGTCTGTGAAGGTTTGGAAGTCTACCTTGAAGACTTACCAGAGTGATTGGGCGAGGACTATGTGTCCTTAGCTCAAGGGGAATAAGGTGAAGACACGGTCTTCTGAGTTCAATCTCAGCCTCCCTAACCAGACGTACAGTTGTCACAGCAACTGGAACTGGTCGAACAAATCCTTGTCTTCACAACACACTGGTTCTATCTCTTACTCTCCTTACTTACAGTTCGTCTTTGTGAAGTCATTGCCTAATAGCTATGCCTGTTTGACTTCACTGTGTGACTACTTGTACCGATTGGCTTCGTACTATCTTCCATCCTAATCCTACTACCTAGCTGCTACATGTCATCATGCTTTAGCTTCATACTTGTCTGACTATGGCTTGTCTAGTGTAGTTCATCTTCCACTGCATGTTTATAGGTCCTGATTTCGTGTTTATCTTTGCAACTTTCATGTTTTGAAGACTTTCATAAAATTCGCCTATTCACCCCCCCTCTAGTCGATAACTAGCACTTTCAGCAACAGCTTTCGAGGGTAAAGTATTCAACCCAAATTTATTGATTCGACACAAGGGGAGCCAAAGAATATTCTTTAGTATTAGAAGTTGAGTTGTCAATTCAACCACACCTGGATAACTTAGTATCTGCAGCAAAGTATTTAGTAGCAAAAGTGGTATGATAATAAAGGTAACGGTAGCAAAAGTAAAGATAAATGATTTTGGGTTTTTGTAGTAGTTGTAACAGTAGCAACGGAAAAGTAAATAAGCGAAGAACAATATATGAAAAGCTCGTAGGCAATGGATCAGTGATGGATAATTATGTCGGATGTGATTCCTCATGTAATAGCTATAACATAGGGTGACATAGAACTAGCTCCAATTCATCAATGTAATGTAGGCATGTATTCCGTAAATAGTCATACGTGCTTATGGAAAATAACTTGCATGACATCTTTTGCCCTACCCTCCCGTGGAAGCGGGGTCCTAGCGGAAACTAAGGGATATTAAGGCCTCCTTTTAATAGAGAATCGGAACAAAGCATTAGCACATAGTGAATACATGAACTCCTCAAACTACGGTCATCACCGAGAAGTATCCCGATTATTGTCACTTCGGGGTTGTCGTATCATAACACATAATAGGTGACTATAGACTTGTAAGATAGGATGAAGAACACACATATATTCATGAAAACATAATAGGTTCAGATCTGAAATCATGGCACTCGGGCCCTAATGACAAGCATTAAGCATAGCAAAGTCATAACAACATCAATCTCAGAACATAGTGGATACTAGGGATCAAACCCTAACAAAACTAACTTAATTACATGGTAAATCTCATCCAACCCATCACACGATGGAATTACTCATGCACGGCGGTGAGCATCATGAAATTGGTGATGGAGGATGGTTGATGATGACGACGGCGATGAATCCCCCTCTCCGGAGCCCCGAACAGACTCCAAATCAGCCCTCCCGAGAGAGATTAGGGCTTGGCGGCGGCTCCGTGTTGTAAAACGCGATGAAACTTTCTCTCTTATTTTTTTCTCCCCGAACGTGAATATATGGAGTTAGAGTTGAGGTCGGTGGAGGTCCAGGGGGCTCACGAGATAGGGGGGCGCGCCCCCTGTCTCGTGGACAGGCCCTGGGCTCCTTGGTGTATTTCTTTCGCCCAGAAATTCTTATTAATTCCAAAAAGTGCCTCCGTGGATTTTCAGGACATTCCGAGAACTTCTCTTTTCTACACATAAAACAACATCATGGCAGTTCTGCTGAAAACAACGTCAGTCCGGGTTAGTTTCATTCAAATCATGCAAGTTAGAGTCCAAAATAAGGGCAAAAGCATTTGCAAAAGTAGATACGTTGGAGACGTATCACCCAAGAGAGGCCCGTTCCTGTGAAAAGGCCGATCCATTTGACTTGGTCAAAAGGTGGCGGGCCGGCCCATGAAAAGCCTGTTAATGGCATATTCGCATATAGCCCATTTACAGCCTGCTAACCTAGGGCCCGTTACGACCTATTCGAATTAGGCCCAGTAGTGTCATCTGGGCCGTCCAATATGATTCCAGCCCATTATAACTTCCGGCCCATGTATGGCCCATGACGTCTTTCGGCCCATATGAGGCCCTTTGTAACTCTTGGCCCATTAACGGCCTGTGGTGAAACTGGCCCATAATGAACAATGTATCACTTTATACCCATTAACGGCCCATTAATCCATTGGGTCGTTAGCAGCCCATGTTATCTTTCGGCCTTCTCAGGGCCCATTCATTCTTGGGCTCATTTCCATCATTCGGTTACTTACGACCGTTACTGTCATTTTCTACTTGTGGGCCAAATTCAGCCCGTGGTTACAGTCGGCCCGTTTGTGGCCCGTTAATACATTGGGCCGTTTCAATAGCATCATCAAATACGGCCTATTAATGATGGCCCATTATGGTCGGCCCATGATCGGACGATTCCAACTCTAGCCCGTTTACGGCCATAATGTAGTCTGTTATTGGCGAATGTTTGGCCAATCGATCATACAGCCCGTAGAAGGCCCATTGATGATACGGCCCGTAGAAGGTCCATTGTGTCTACGGCCCGAAGAAGGCCCATTGTGTCTACGGCCCGTAGAAGGCCCATTGTTTCTACGCCCCATAGGAGGCCCATTGTTTATACGGCCCGTAGAAGGCCCATTGTTTCTACGGCTCGTAGGTGGCCCAGTGTCACTATAGTAAATATGTAGCCCATGGTTATTGTGGCCTAGTTTTAAAAATTAGGTTATTGCAGCCACTAGCAAACCGCGGAAAAAGAACTGCACTCACTACAAGCAAACAAATAAACAAGACAACAAGGAAATAAATAAGCAAGCAACTTACTCTAGGCTATCATGGCTATTACACATATTACATCCACTTGGCATCAAAGTTCGCCACCGGTGCAAATATAGGGAACAAAGCAGCATATCATATACACTGGTTGTCAAAGTTAGCGACCAGCGCAAATAAACGCCACAACAAAACAAGTCTAGAACTGAAACCACTTCAGAAGATCTCAAGAAACAATATCCTAGGTACCCATAATGCTGGCAAGATGCTTAGCAAGCTTATTAACTTTCTCTTGTTTGGCGCTTAAATCCTCTAGCGCTTGCTGTTGCACCAGAATGTATGCATCTGAATTCTGTAGGGACTTCCTAGTCCTTCAGCTTCCTATCGCAGCACATCTGATTGATGTATTTCAACTTGAAGTTGAGACTCAAGAAGACGAACTGATTCAGGCAGCGAGGTCGAAGAGCTTGTGCCAGCAGTAGTGGCATGTAACTCGAACACTACATCAAGACAGGACTTTTGGGTTCTCTCACTGTCGTCAAGATAGTTTTTGCTAGCTTTCTTGGAGACCAACAGGGATGTCTCACTATCTTGAACCTTATCTGCATTACTTCATTTACCATCGCATAACGGGGTACTGTTCTCCAATATTTTGTCCGCATTCTAAAAGAGAAACAACCAGACACCATGTTATATATGAAACTTATTTTGGTAAATGAGTTCATTAGTAAAGTTGACGGGATAACAACATGAAACAAACATATATCTATGTACCAATGTCACTTTATGGTCTATATCATTCTAGTTTTTGTTGCCAAATCAAGATAGAGATAAAGTTCAAATAATATTTGTTCAAGACAAAGCAGAATAGACAGAATATAAGTGTGGGAAACTACAGAGCAATAACAACACTTGTAATGTGCATGACATGAGAACATAACGGTTTATTCAATTGAAACTGAAATCAACATAGAGCAAGTTACAATAGCAAACCAGTTAAAGAAATAGGTTTAAAACATACTTGTTGCGCCATTGGAGTTTCAATTCCATCCTTCAAATTTGAAAATAGTTGGTATGAGTAAATACAGTAATGCAAGAGCAAAGGAGTATGAACCATAGCTACAGAACCTAACCTGAGAACAAATCTTCTTCTCCTTTAAGCGTTGAGTTGGGATTCGGAGTGGTGGTCCTCATGCTTTGGGCACTGCAGTTCCCTTACTAACTGCTTGTGTTTGGGTGCTCTGTGGTGGAGACGGTGCTGTGTCAACTAGAACTGGGTTACTATCTGCCGGGGTTGGGGTTAGAAGGGGTGTAGCTGGTTCTCTGTCCAACTGGGTAGGGGTACAATCTACAAGAGTCTGGGTTATGTGTGGTGGAGCTGGTTCTTGGGCAAGTACAACCGTGGTTCTATCTGCATCAACTGGTAGCACTATCTTTTCTGAAGACCGTGTTGTTACTCCCTTAGATACTGCCATCACCCTCTCCAATTCAAATGGCTGATAAACAAGAAAAGTAATCGAAAGTACATACATTGTATGATAGACATGTCTAATGGATAGTGGGGAATAAAAGAGGGCATGAAATAATTCACATTTATGTTGTCTAACCAAACAAGATAGCATGACACAATTTCACATATATGATGGCTAACTAAACATGATAGCATGACACAATTTCACATTATGATGGCTAACTAAAAAATATGGAAAGACATAGTTCAAAATATGATGACTATGTAAACAGGATGACATGATATAACTATGTAATGTGTTTATTAAATAGGTTGGCATGCCATAATTCACATACATTCACGGATAGAATGCCATAATTCAAAATATGATGACTTTAAACACTAAACAAGATGAGATGATATAACTATATGATGTCTTTATTAAATGGGTTGTCATGCCATAATTCAGATAGATGTTGTGTATGTACTATGTAAACATGATGGCATGATATAATTCAAATATATGATTTATATAGTAAGCAATTAAGCAGATGGCAATCCATATATGATGTAAAAAGTAAGCAGTGCAAGACAATATGCATGACATGGGTAATATAACCCTGCCAAGTTTGAGCATAGACCTCAGGGGGGAAATAGGACTGGTCATCAGTCTATGAATCCTCCTCTAAGGAGCTCTCTGTAACCAGCAAGATGTCTGCTTTAGCAGGTAGCATTGTCTGCTCTGAATACCTCATTTTCACTCCAGATACTTCCATCACCGCTTCAAATGGCTGATGCACAGGAAGAGTAATTGAATATACAAACGTTGTCGAAAAATGGAACACATAATACAAAAAATGATAGCATGATATAATTCACATACATTATGATTGTCTAAACAGCATGGCATTGCATAATTCACATATATAATGCCTTTGCAACAAGATAGCATTGCATAATTCACATATATAATGTCTTGCAACAAGATGGCAATGCATAGTTCACATATATGGTAATTAGACACTAAACATGTGGCATTCACACAAAGCATGTCTAAACTAATCAAATGACATAGCAATGCAAGACACCATACGCACGATATGAGCAACATAACCCTGCCAAGTTAGAGCATACACCTCAGGGGGGGGGGGGGAATAGGACTGGTCATCTGTATCTGAATTCTCCTCTGAGGAGCTATCCGTAACTAGCGAGATATGTGCTTCATCAGATAGCATAGTCTGCTCTGAAGACCTTGTTTTCACTCAAGAATTTTCCATCACCGTGTCAAATGGCTGATGCACACGAAGAGCAGTTGAATGTACTAACATTGTTGACAAATGTAATACGTAAAGAAAAAAAGGATGGCCTGATATAATTTACATATAAGCTGATTGGCTAAGCAGGATGTCATTGCAATATTCACATATATGATGCTTGGCTAAACAAGATGGCATTGCATAATTCACATAAACGATGAATAAACTAAACAGATGGCATTCGCACAAAGGATGTCTAAACTAAGCAGATGACATATTTGATGTATAAAGTAAGCAATGCAAGGCACCATATGCATGATATAAGCAACATCAGCATGCCAAGTTAGAGCGAAGACCTCAGGGGGTAAATAGGAGTGGTCTTCTCCTTCTAAATCCCCCTCAGAACAGATATCTTCCTCTCGATTACAATCCGAAATGGGTGGAGGGGGGCTGCCTTTACATCTGCATGAAATTTTATTGCCACGCAAGGCTCGTCTCTTTTGCTCTACATGTTCAGTTCCATTGTTTACAATAACTGTCATGCATAGGAATAAAACATAGTGAGTTTATGTAAGGAGTGCATGCAGAAATCCAGAGTGATGGTAGCAACCTATGGATAGACCCAAAACCAATAATAGCAGGCAGATAATGGCTTCAGTTAAAAAATACAGATAATGGCTTCTTTACTGTTTGTTCCCACCCAACATGAAACTCATAGTAGACATCAGAGATTAAACAGATATTAGATAGATACTATTGATTGCGGCCCCGATATGTACCCCAGAACCATTTTAAAACTCAAGTTTGACCATTAGTTTGAAGCTGACTCAGAGTATAATCGGTGAACATGATGATAAAGTAGCATGTAATATTAAGCGATGCATAACGTAAGCAGACACGAAAGAGTGCGACCTCTCTTGCGGACCCGTGTAGTCCTCGAGGTCATCTGCTCGGTTGATGATGGTAATGCAGTTTTCATGGCTGCTGGCAGCGGGGTAGAAGATCTAAGGCGGCGAAAGGCAGTCTGGAGGCCAGATCCCTGCTGTGTTGGACCCTTCTATCGTTGGAGCAGCTGAGCTGGGGTAGATGACGGTGCAGCAGGAGCGGGACAAACCACACAAGGTTTTCTTTGACAACTATCTATAAGAGAAGTAATTCTGTAAGGGCTTGTTTGAATTGGAGGATTCCAACAATGCAGGGATAGGAAATAAACAGGAATAGGATAGGAATGCACATGCAAAACAGAGAATTTAAAAACACAGGATTTCTGTCAATCTGGGTGTTTGATTCACAAGAATTGGAAGATCACATGATGCAAAGAAGCATGGTGAGATTAAGTCAAACCACAAGAAAATGTACGGTTATAATGCTATTATGCTACTATCTCTTAGTCTTGTGCTTCATGAATAGGAATTTGAAAAGGAGGACAAGTGGAAATTAAAATTCCTACGGTTTTTCTTTCAAGGAGACACTAAAGGAACAAATCCTACAGTTTTCCTTTGCTCCATTCCATTGAACCAAATTCATGAATAGTAGTACCATAGGAAACTTTCCAATTCCTATGTTTTTCATTCACTTTTCCTTTCAAGCACTGACGAATCTAGTAGGCAGGCTTGAGCAAGGAAAAGCCTACACTAAAAAATGTTTTTGTGCTACTTCTATTACTTTGGACCCAGGCCACTGCCCTACTAGCTCAACTCCCAGGCCCATTGACAAATGCACAACTCAAACGCGCAAAGATAAATAATGATGGCGTTCAAGAGAGTACACGGATAGCTAAGTTGCCTGGTACCTCACTGCTTGTCATATAGTAGGATAAAATAATCGTATTTCACGTTACTACGTGTGCTCAGTGGACAATACATATAACATGTAGAGTAAAGAAGAGATGCAACAAGTGTAGAACCTCTTTGGCGAAGCCATGTTGATCTCAGCGTGATTGGGTTGGCCGGTGAGGATGCTCCGACTGACTTGGCTGTTGGAGGAGGGGAAGAAGATCTTAGGCGTCTGGAGATGGAGCCCGAGGTACTGCTATGCTGTGATGGAGGGTTTCGTCATTGGAGCAAGTCCGGTGAGTTGTACGACGCCGAGGCTGAAGCAGGACAAGAGAGACAACGTTAACCTGAGTGGAATTTTAATAGCATCTCCAATAGATGACGTAAAATACATAACCACAAAGTGCTGATGTAAAATACATCAGCCGCTCATCTCTGAACTTAACTGTCAAAACTGAATTTAACTGTCGAAACTGAACTTAACTGTCGAAACTAAATTTTGCTGTCGAAACTGATTTTTACTGTCGAAACTGAATGCACTAGAGGTGAGGCTACACGTCAGTCGACTGATTTTTTCATCTCTGGTCAGTTTATTTTGCAGCCGTTGGATATGAAATCAAGGGCTTGCAGTTCATCTTCAACCTCCACCCCGTGAGCCGCCAGCCCCCACAGGCCAAACAGCCGCCCCCGCCGCCTGCGGCCGGCGGTGCGCCGCCCCGCCCGCCCCGAAAACACTCCCCACCGCCGGTCCACCGCCGGCCCGGCCATCCCTCTAGGCCCCCCGTGCCGAGATTTTTCTCCGGCGATCCCCATGCCACCACCCCACCGCCGCCGGTGACCGCCGCCCCCACCCTAAACCCTAAGATAGATAGTGGGGTACCTCTCCGGTGAGCCCCACCCGCTGCAGCTGGTTCTTCCTTAACTCCGGCGAGCCCCCCACCCCCTGAAAATTGACTAACCCAAAAGTCGATTCAGTCGACTGAAGTGTAGCTAAATCGGAGTATTATCGCAAGCAAGAGCAAGAGCGAGAGCAGCAGCACGAGCAAGAGCAATAGCCAGAGCAGACCAGGCAGGGGACCGAGAGCAAGAGGAGAGCAGCATCGTGAGTGAGAGCTAAAGCAGCAACAGCTCCTACTAATGTGGACGTCGCCGCCGAGGAAGCGACACCGTGGAGGAAGTGGCTGGCGACGCCGCCGTGGATGGAGCCGCGCCGTGTCGGCTCGGGACGGAGCGCCGGCAGCACCATGAGATCGAACCAAGAAGAAAATGTGGCGATTAGTGTACAACCTCTTTGGTGGCGCTGATTAGGCTGTAGCTTCATCCGAGGAAATGGTGATGATGTTGCTCTTCTGGTGGTGTAGCTAAAGACAGCAGTGTGGGAATGGAGGTGGCGCGAAAGACAAGGGGAACATCGGGGCAGCTCCTTGGAGGTGGAG
This sequence comes from Triticum timopheevii, assembly GCA_963921465.1. Classification (NCBI taxonomy): domain Eukaryota; kingdom Viridiplantae; phylum Streptophyta; class Magnoliopsida; order Poales; family Poaceae; genus Triticum; species Triticum timopheevii. The sequence goes on from OY997264.1 coordinate 358,401,409, forward strand.
CACGGGGTGGCTGAACCGGCGGGATGACCAGATCGATGACAGATCCTCATCCATTACGGTGGATGAGGGATGTCGAGGTGTTGCTATGGACGACGTCGTCGGGGAAGAGGCTCCGGCTGGGTGGCGGACGGAGGAGGGTGTGGTACTTCACGGGTTTTTGCGGCCTCGGTGTACGAATGGGTGGGAGGATGGGATGGGAGTGGGGAACCATGGCTTAGGGACGCGCTTGTTCGAAATGTGGGGTAAGTTACAAAAGTACCCCCACCGATTTGAGGCGGTTCTTTTGGTTCAGGGGTATCATAGGCATTTCGCGTGTCGGGATTTCACAAGAGGTGGGAGTTTTCGCGCGCGTTGTAGTTTTGGAATAACAAGGCGTGGGTTGAGATGGAGGGTGTTGTCGGAGCACAATGAGACAAAGATATATCTTAAATATTTCGGGTTAACGAGGCGCGGGTTGAAATTTCCGGACAATCCTAATGTGTACTGTACCAAATCAATTCGCACTACAAATGTCATTCAAAACTTTGAATTCATGTTATGTTCAATTAAAATATTTCACTACGTGTATAATTCATGCAGCCTACTACTCAAATGAACGTTTTAGTGCATTCCAAACATATATACTACCGCTTCAATATGAACTAAATTTGAATTCGTTTCTCTATTTGAATAAGATCTAAAATAATGATTGTTGTGAAGTCAAACCATTTGAATTCGTTTCTCTATTTTAATAAGATCTACAATCATCATTATTGTAAATTTAAACCATTGTTTGTGTATTATCTTCACAGAACACCACATGATTAGTCTCGAGTTACATATGAACTATGTGTACTATATGAACTCGAACTCAATTTTTTGAATCCACTTTATGTTGATTTCAAATCACAGTACATTTCATGATCTAGCTAGATCTTCATAATCTAAACCATGTCTCATATGTATAATGTGTTTATCACATAATGTATGGTGCCCCGCCCCCTACGCCTACAAGTATTTAGATGTGAGTTGCAAACACCACACATTACCACAAATTCAAATAAAATGTGAGAATGTTCGATATATAGTACTGTCTAGATTGTTCGATATTTAGTTGTAAGCTGCAAACGCCAAACATTATCACAAATTCAAATAAAATGTGAGATTGTCCGATGTATAGTATGGTTTAGATTGTTCGACATTTAGCTATGAGTTGCAAATGCCATGCATTATCACGTTATGGTATAACATGTGCAAAACCACAACACGCGTATCACCGCTATATTCATGCATTCATATGTTTATAACACCATGATCTCCTATTCAAATATATGAATCCACTTTCATATCAAATTATGATCTTTGTTAGTCTCTTACACCCACACAATCATCTAGCCTTTGTAGCTACCACTAACTTTCTCTCGTGCATGCGCACGCCCTCCTCGCCCTCCCCCTCCATCAGCATTCTATCCATCGCGCACATTCATTTTTTTTCTTTAGGTCATTCTCCCAGAGTCTCCGCAACTCCTTTCCGACACACACCGATCGATAAACCTCTCCAGCGATGTCTGCCTCCAACATACACACGCACCTTCAATCTCCTCCTTTATGTGTCCTTGCCTCGTGTCTCTCATACGGTCCCACACATGTGTAAACTCTCGCCCCTCTTTTCATCGATCTCACAACTGCACACTCCTCCCCATATCTAGCTAGTAGATGGGCCTCTCGCACCACCTCCTAGCTCCATTATCTCTGTCTATCCATCTCGCTGGGCCTTATTTGCCTTAACAAATGGATGTACACCGACCGATCTCCCACTATACATATAGCTAGCTAGGTCCTTATAACTCGTTTTTCCGCACACGTCGATCGATCTACCTCATTGGTTATGTCTCTCCCTTCCTCCGACAAACAACAATTGATCTACCGATCTAGTTAGGTTTGCTTACCAAACACATAGTTCCCCTTCATCATCCATGGATGCGTCCTGACAGAGCTATCACGCATAGGCACACACAGAAACACATCCCCACTCTTATTGATAATATTGCAGTTCCACCCTCAGTTTATCTAGTAGGCCTCTCCCACCATATTCGAGAAGCAACTCCATCACCCATCCATCACTCTACCCCTCTCCCTCCCTCTCTCTCCTCTCTCTCTCTCTCTCTCTCTGTCCCATCCTATTTCCCGTCCTTCAGTTATGTGTGGATATCGACCGATCTCCCTCAAGACATAGCTGGGTCTCTCCTTCTCAACACATATACGAGTCATTCTACCTCTATAGTTAGGCCTCTGCCTACCCCTCCCCCACCCCCTCACACACACACACACCGATACATGGAGCACTCTAGTCATGTCTCCCTCCCACACACAAACTTGACCTGTGCCCTCTGACGTTCCGGTAGGCCAGTCGCACTATATCTTTGACTTGCACACACACACACACACAATTTCGATGGCTCTCTTCATCGATCTCGCACCCACCCACTTGATCCTCTCTTCTACTCTATCGATATCAATGACCCCTCCCTCTCTTCTCGTGGATCTCCCGGCCCTCTATATATGATATGGATAGGCCTCCATTTCACACACATTGCATGCAAAATTTTGTTTGAGATCTCATTGACACATATTCCCACAAATACATTCACGAAATCACCCCCCCCCCCCAAAATAAAAAACTCTCACGAATGCACACGCCATCTATCTAGGTTTGTATCTCTCCCACACACACCCACGTAGGTGGGGGACGTTGAAAGCACAAGTGCTCCCAGGTGGTTTTGGTAATTAATGTCAACATATCTCTTGTCGGACTAACACTTTTATCTAGTATGTTTCAGATAAGTTCAACAATGGACTGGCATGGACTAAAGGATGTGGGAACTCCTTCAAGATGCTAAGGACAAATGATTGTCTCAAGCTTCAAGCTCAAGACTTTTCATTTTACATTTTAGTGATCCAAGATCACATTGAGTCTATAGGAAAAGCCAATACTATCAAGGAGGGATGAGGTGTTGCTTAGTGAGCCTCTTGCTTCATGTGCTTAGTGATATGCTCCAAAACCCTCAACTACTTTCCCACTTCCACACATATGTCCTTAAACCTAAAGTCAAAATCGGTCATACCGATTCTTTCTATCCGGCGCCACCGATTTCAGATGTCTTAGCCACTGCCACAAACCCTAGGCAAATCGATCTTACCGATAGGGATCTCGGTCTCACCGAGATGGGATTGTAATCTCTCTGTGTATGTCCATTACCAAAATCGGTCTCACCGAGTATGAGCAATCGGTACTACCGAGATTACATTGCAAACTTCCTGGTTGGCTCATTACCAAAATCGGTCCCACCGAGTTTGTGTAATCGGTCAAACCGAGTTTGCCTGACCAACTCTCTGGAAAGCTCATTACCAAAATCGGTCTCACCGAGTTTGTGTAATCGGTCTTACCGAGATTACGTTATGCCCTAACCCTAACCATATCGGTCTCATCGAGTTGCATTTCAGTCCCACCGAAAAACCTAACGGTCACATCATTTGCTAAATCGTTCTGACCGAGTTTAACGATTCGGTCCCACCGAGTTTGGTAGATTGTGTGTAACGGTTAGATTTTGTGTGGAGGCTATATATACCCCTCCACCTCTTCTTCATTCGTAAAGAGAGCCATCAGACTGAACCTTCACTTCCAGCATACATTTTCTGAGAGAGAACTACCTAGTCATGTGTTGAGGCCAAGATATTCCACTCCTACCATATGAATCTTGATCTCTAGCCTTCCCCAAGTTGCTTTCCACTCAAATCTTCTTTCCACCAGATCCAAATCCTATGAGAGAGAGTTGAGTGTTGGGGAGACTATCATTTGAAGCACAAGAGCAAGGAGTTCATCATCAACGCACCATTTGTTACTTCTTGGAGAGTGGTGTCTCCTAGATTGGCTAGGTGTCACTTGGGAGCCTCCAACAAGATTGTGGAGTTGAACCAAGGAGTTTGTAAGGGCAAGGAGATTGCCTACTTCGTGAAGATGTACCGCTAGTGAGGCAAGTCCTTCGTGGGCGACGGCCATGGTGGGATAGACAAGGTTGCTTCTTCGTGGACCCTTCATGGGTGGAGCCCTCCGTGGACTCGCGCAACCATTACCCTTCGTGGGTTGAAGTCTCCATCAACGTGGATGTACGATAGCACCACCTATCGGAACCACGCCAAAAACATCAGTGTCTCCAATTGCGTTTGAATCCTCCAAAACCCTTCCCTTTACATTCTTGCAAGTTGCATGCTTTACTTTCCGCTGCTCATACACTCTTTGCATGCTTGCTTGCTATGTATTGTGAATGTTAAACTTGTGCCTAAACTCCACTTAAACTTAAGGAAACTTAAAAACTGCAACTTTGGTACTTAGTGTCTAATCACCCCCCTCTAGACACCTCTTCTCAAGGTCTTACAAGTGGTATCAGAGCATTGGTCTCCATTGCCTTGGTTTAATCACCATTGGAGGAAGATGGATGAGTCTACTTTGGGGAGTCTTAGACATAGAGTGCCTATTCTTGATGGAGAGTATTTTCATGAGTGGAAAAATGAGATGCTTGTAATTTTCAATCAATATCATTTGAACAAGTACATTGCTAGCCCTTGTGCACCTCATGTTGATCCTATGCATCCTACTCTTGATGAGTCAATTGATATGATTAGGAATCTTAGAACTGCCAAACTTATCATTAGAGGATTGCCTAGAAACTTGATTGGATGTTTGCCTACTCTTAAGTGTGCCTACACTATATGGAAATTTCTTGAGGAACGCTTTCCAAATTATTCCTTGAAAAATCTTGATGAAATTCTCCATAAGTCTATTGCCTTGAGTAAGATGAATACTAGTGATCCTATGTTTGGTGATCGTCTATTTGAGCTTACTAACCTTATGCATGCCAAAGGAGATGTTGGAATTATTAGTGATATTATTTCCGAAGCTATAAAAATTCATAAGGAAGATCATTGTCAAACTCATTCTAATGAATTACCCTCTCTAGGATTTGATCCACCACATGACGATGTTGAACATGGATACTATGATGAGGATGATGATAGTGACTTCGATCTTGATGATGCAATGAGACATTTTGGTCTTATGGCAAATCTTCGGGGATATATGTCAGGAGGAAAGGAATGGGTTCTTGATAGTGGATGTACCGATCACATGACCGGAGATAAAGACATGTTTCGTGAGCTGGCTGATAATGATAGTCCTCGAAAGTATGTCACTTTCGGTGACAACTCAAAGGGTGAGGTGATTGGTCTCGGTAAGGTGGCCATATCACATGATAGCTCCATACAAAATGTCATGCTCGTTGAATCTCTTGGATACAACTTACTTTCAGTATCTAGACTTTCTGATTTTGGTTTCAATGTCCTATTTACTGAAGTAGATTGCCAAGTGTTTCGTCGAGACAATCATAAAATGGTCTTTACCGGTGTGCGTAGAGGTGACCTATACATTGTTGATTTCACTAAAAAGGCCCAACCTAAAACTTGCTTCATTGCTAAATCCTCAAAAGGTTGGTTATGGCATAGACGACTAGGTCATGTTGGTATGCGAAACCTTGACAAGCTTATTAAAGGAAATCATATCCTTGGAGTTAACAATGTCATATTTGATAAGGATAGACTTTGCAGTGCTTGTCAAGCAGGTAAACAGGTTGGAGGAAGGCATCCCGTGAAGAACATCATGACCACAAGGAGGCCACTCGAGCTACTTCACATGGATCTCTTTGGTCCCAACTCTTACAAGAGTCTCGGTGGAAATTCTTTTGGTCTAGTTATAGTTGATGATTTTTCAAGATTTACGTGGGTGTTATTTCTCGATGATAAATCGCAGGTCCAAAAGATCTTCAAAAACTTTGCTAGGAAGGCCCAAAATCAATTTGAAGTGAAGATTAAGAAGGTTCGCAGCAACAACGGAACGGAGTTCAAGAATGCAAATGTGGACACCTTTCTTGATGAAGAAGGGATTTCACACGAGTTCTCGGCTACGTACACACCTCAACAAAATGGAGTTGTTGAGAGGAAGAATCGGACACTCATCGAAATGGCGAGAACGATGCTTGATGAGTACAAGACACCAAAGCACTTTTGGGCAGAAGCGGTTGAGACAGCTTGTCATGCAACAAATCGCTTGTATCTTCACAAGCTACTCGGCAAGACGGCATACGAGCTCCTCACCGATAACAAACCCCAAGTTGGATACTTTCGAGTATTCGGCTCAAAGTGCTACATTCTTGATAAGCATCGTCGTTCTAAATTTGCTCCTAAGTCTCATGAAGGTTTCCTACTAGGTTATGGCTCAAACTCTCACACTTACCGTGTCTACAACAATTTCACCCGAAAGGTTGAAGAGATGGTAGATGTGAAGTTTGATGAATCTGACGGCTCGCAAGTAGAGCAATTGCCAATTGATGTAGGAGACAAAGATCCTTCGGAAGCAATTCAAGACTTGTCTATTGGCAAGGTCCGTCCAACGGAGGTGAAGGAGAGTACCTCGTCTGTCCAAGTGGAAGCTTCTACTTCACGACAAGGTGAACCAAGAGTTGACACGGAAGCATCCACAAGTGTGACACACCAAGATGAAGAAAACGAGGAAGTGCATCAAGATGAACGTCAACAACCTCCTTCTCCACCACGACAAGAGAACGACAACGCCAACAATGAAGAAGTTCAAGAAGAAGAACAAGATGAAGAAGATGTTCAACGAAGACCCAAGCAAAAGCTTTCACGAGTTCCAGCAAGAATTGCTAAAGAGCATCCCGTCGAGCAAATCTACAATGACATTAAAACCGGCAGAATCACTCGCTCTAAAACTCGTTTAGCTAACTTTTGTGAAAACTATTCTTTCATCTCTAGCATTGAACCTATGAAGGTTGAAGAAGCATTGGAAGATCCGGATTGGATAAATGCCATGCATGAAGAGCTACATAACTTTGAGAGGAACCAAGTTTGGACATTGGTTGAGAAGCCCGACAACAACCACAACGTCATCGGTACCAAATGGGTGTTTCGCAACAAGCAAGATGAAGATGGACAAGTAGTTTGCAACAAAGCACGTCTCGTCGCCCAAGGCTACACACAAGTCGAAGGTATGGACTATGGTGAGACTTATGCTCCTGTTGCTAGACTTGAGTCCATTCGCATCTTACTTGCCTATGCTAATCATCATGATATCACCTTGTACCAAATGGACATTAAAAGTGCTTTTCTAAATGGTGAAATAGAGGAGGAAGTTTATGTTAAGCAACCTCCCGACTTTGTCAATCCTAAGAAACCCAATCATTTTTACAAACTTCACAAAGCTCTTTATGGTCTTAAACAAGCTCCTAGAGCATCGTATAAATGCTTGACCAAGTTCCTTATTGAAAAAGGCTTTAAAATTGGGAAAATTGATTCTACTCTTTTACTAAAAGGGTTAATGGAGAACTATTTGTGTGACAAATCTATGTTGATGATATTATATTTGGTTTAACTAACCCTCATTTTAGTGAAAAGTTTGGGAAGCTAATGTCGGAGAAGTTTGAGATGTCTATGATGAGTGAACTCAAATTGTTTCTTGGGTTGCAAATCAAGCAAACTAAGGAAGGTACCTTTGTTTCTCGAATGAAGTACACCAAGGACTTATTCAAGAAGTTCACTATGCAAGAATGCAAAGGTATGTCTACACCCATGCCTACTAGTGGACATCCTGATTTGACCAAAGATAGTGAACCAGTTGATCAAAAGGTTTATCGCTCTATGATTGGTTCATTGTTATATCTATGCACTTCACGTACCGATATCATGGTAAGTGTGTGCATGTGTGCACGATATCAAGCTGCTCCTAAGGAATGTCATCTTAAGGCCGTGAAAAGTATAGTGAGATACTTAATCCATACACCAAATTTTGGCATTTGGTATCCTAAGAGGGCCTCTTTCGATCTTGTTGGCTATTCCGACTCGGACTATGCCGCAGACAAGGTTGATAGAAAGTCCACTTCGGGTACTTGTTAATTTCTTGGTAGATCTCTTGTGTCTTGGTCCTCCAAGAAACAAAACTCGATATCCTTATCCACCGCTGAAGCGGAATACATTGCCGCTGGTTCATGTTGTGCTCAATTACTTTGGATGACCCAAACTCTTAAAGATTATGGGATATATGTGAGACATGTTCCATTGCTTTGTGACAATGAAAGTGCTATTAAAATTGGTCATAATCCCGTGCAACATTCTCGAACTAAGCATATTGAAGTTCGTCATCATTTCATTCGAGATCATGTTGCTAAGGGTGACATTGATCTTAAGCATGTTCACACCGAAAAGCAATTAGCGGATATATTCTCTAAACCTCTTGATGAGAAAGTGTTTTGCAGGTTAAGAGGAGAATTTAACATCATTGATGCTTCAAACTTGGAGTAGAAACTCCATTGGATACATGCAAGACATGAGCCTATGCCTAATCCTTGATATTTCTCTTATGATGAAAATCTTATGTCTTGGATATATTTGTATCATGTTATCTAACCAATGTAGGTACTTGGTGGAATCAAATTCCATGAGATTGTAATCTACTCACATCTTGAGTGATCTCTACATCACCAAGTCTCTACACTATGGTGGTTGAAGACAAGGAAGCATGGAACCACTCAAACATATCCTTTGACAAATTCTATGTTGAGCTTCATGATTGTCATTTTTGGATACACAAGTGCTCTTCCTTGCAAGAACTAACCCATGTAGGTAAATGGACTCAAATTCCAAGTGGTTCTCCAAATTCTTGATGAGCTACATCAACCTTGAGCAACCCACACAAGTTCAACTACATGGACAACACACCAACCAAGGTATGTTATTCCATCTTAGAGAAGCTTTACTCCAAGTCATGAGCTAAAGCAACTCGACAAGATGTGAATACATCAAGATGCTTAAACGAAAAATGGCAACCCCATTTTGAGCTTAAACGATGAGTATGACCTATGATCAAGTGATCTCACTTGACTCCTAAGTCAATATACTCTAACATAGGTGACTTTGTCGCCGACCATCTTTTGATGAAGTTCTCTTGTGTTCTTTTCTGTGTTTTTGCATTTGTCTCATGCATATTTGTTTCCCCTTTCAAAAAAAAACTTCATCTAGCTTTCTTTTTGTTTGCTCTGCATTTTTTTGAATCCAATTCCTTGCATATCTTTCAGTAAATTCCTTGCAAATCTTTGAGAGATCTTACTAGTCTAGTGAGCTGAGGTGACAAGTGTTTTCTCTGTGATGAACTCGGTTTCACCGATTTGTTGTTCTCGGTCCAACCGAATCCTTTCGGTACAACCGAAGCATACCCCTCGGTGCCACCGTTTTCACAACAGGAAAAACAGTTTGCCACATATTCTATGTTTCTTCTGATCCAGCTCCACTCAATGAATCTTGTCCTCTACAAGCATCACATTTTTATCATTGCTTTGTGCTGTGTCTCCAGGACCAAACCCATTCGACAGATTCCATAAAACCCTTCTTGGAAATTGATGTCAAAGGGGGAGAGAGAGATCACATCAAAGCTTATCATTTAGAGAGAGATCCTCAAGGGGGAGAGAGATACTCAAGGGGGGAGAGAGAGTTCTCCAGGGGGAGAGAATACTTAAGTAGAAAGTATTTCTCAAGGATCCCAGATGCTTGGTGTTCAAGAGGAGAGATGCCCACATGTCTTCTTGAGGGGAGAGACATGTTCATTTGATCTTTTGTGCTTACTTGCATTAGCATGCATTAGCTCTGTTCATCATTCATATCTTTCAGCTCTGATTTTTTGTTCCCTATGTTCTCCCAGTATCCCATGCTAGATTCAGGGGGATCAAGACATCTAAGGGAAAGAAATCAAATGTGGGGACATGTCTTTACTCTTGGGGACATGTCTAATCCAATGTGGTACTTAGTACTCACTCTCTACATGTCATCCCAGTCTTGGTATTCTTGTGGTTTCTTTTGTTTGCTCTGGCTAGTAGATGTACCTGTGTTATCTAACCTTGTTTGCGCAGGTTCATTCCATCCCAAGCCAACTCAAGACTACAAGGTAAGTATATTCATCACAATCATGTGTATGAGGAATTCTTGCTGATGTACATACTGTTTGCAAGAAGGACTCATGGGCATGAAGGTATTCTCTTTAATATTCTTTGCTCTTATGCATATGGCCAAGATACATGTAACACATTGCCTACTCTATCATGGTTATGCTCTCACATGCTTCTCTATTCCATATTTACATGATTGCATACATGTAGGGGGAGCCTATGTCTGTTACATGTCTTTCCAAAGCTTCACTTGCTATTCTTTATATCTTTATCTAAAGCTTTGATGTATGTTGTCATCAATTACCAAAAAAGGGGTGATTGAAAGCACAAGTGCTCCCTAGGTGGTTTTGGTAATTAATGTCAACATATCTCTTGTTGGACTAACACTTTTATCTAGTATGTTTCAGATAAGTTCAACAATGGAGTGGCATGGACTAAAGGATGTGGGAACTCCTTCAAGATGCTAAGGACAAATGATTGGCTCAAGCTTCAAGCTCAAGACTCTTCATTTTACATTTTAGTGATCCAAGATCACATTGAGTCTATAGGAAAAGCCAATACTATCAAGGAGGGATGAGGTGTTGCTTAATGAGCCTCTTGCTTCATGTGCTTAGTGATATGCTCCAAAATCCTCAACTACTTTCCCACTTCCAGACATATGTCCTTAAACCTAAAGTCAAAATTGGTCATACTAATTCTTTCTATCCGGCGCCACCAATTTCAGATGTCTTAGCCACTGCCACAAACCCTAGGCAAATCGGTCTTACCGATAGGGATCTCGGTCTCACCGAGATGGGATTGTAATCTCTCTGTGTATGTCCATTACCAAAATCGGTCTCACCGAGTTTGAGCAATCGGTACTACCGAGATTACATTGCAAACTTCTGGTTGGCTCATTACCAAAATCGGTCCCACCGAGTTTGTGTAATCGGTCAAACCGAGTTTGCCTGACCAACTCTCTGGAAAGCTCATTACCAAAATCGGTCTCACCGAGTTTGTGTAATCGGTCTTACCGAGATTACGTTATGCCCTAACCCTAACCATATCGGTCTCACCGAGTTGCATTTAGGTCCCACCGAAAAACCTAACGGTCACATCATTTGCTAAATCGGTCTGACCGAGTTCAACGATTCGGTCCCACCGAGTTTGGTAGATTGTGTGTAACGGTTAGATTTTGTGTGGAGGCTATATATACCCCTCCACCTCCTCTTCATTCGTAAAGAGAGCCATCAGACTGAACCTACACTTACAGCATACATTTTCTGAGAGAGAACTACCTACTCATGTGTTGAGGCCAAGATATTCCACTCCTACCATATGAATCTTGATCTCTAGCCTTCCCCAAGTTGCTTTCCACTCAAATCTTCTTTCCACCAGATCCAAATCCTATGAGAGAGAGTTGAGTGTTGGGGAGACTATCATTTGAAGCACAAGAGCAAGGAGTTCATCATCAACGCACCATTTGTTACTTCTTGGAGAGTCGTGTCTCCTAGATTGGCTAGGTGTCACTTGGGAGCCTCCAACAAGATTGTGGAATTGAACCAAGGAGTTTGTAAGGGCAAGGAGATTGCCTACTTCGTGAAGATCTACCGCTAGTGAGGCAAGCGGCGACGACCATGGTGGGATAGACAAGGTTGCTTCTTCATGGACCCTTCGTGGGTGGAGCCCTCCGTGGACTCGCGCAACCGTTACCCTTCATGGGTTGAAGTCTCCATCAACGTGGATGTACGATAGCACCACTTATCGGAACCACGCCAAAAACATCCGTGTCTCCAATTGCGTTTGAATCCTGCAAAACCCTTCCCTTTACATTCTTGCAAGTTGCATGCTTTACTTTACGCTGCTCATACACTCTTTGCATGCTTGCTTGCTATGTATTGTGAATGTTAAACTTGTTCCTAAACTCCACTTAAACTTAGGGAAACCTAAAAACTGCAACTTTGGTACTTAGTGTCTAATCACCCCCTTCTAGACACCTCTTCTCAAGGTCCTACAGACGTGCACTAAGAGAAGAGGTGCACGCACGGCGCACGTACTCCCGTCTCTTTCCCAACCACACCCGCGCGGGTACATGGTGGAGCTCATTTCTGTACGAAAAGGCAGCCCACATGGTAATTTGACACATGTATTGGTTGTCCACTTGACGGAGGGAGGATCGTCTACCATGGGTGAACAAACAAAGGACGCATTATGTTAAAAAATAGGCAAACCATGTGGGGCCTAAATTAGAGGCAAGGCTCTATACACTGGAGTACTTTTGATGTGTCCCGTCAACTCGCAGAACGAGGAGAAGCTTGTGTAGTACACCGTCTCCCCCGCCCACGGGCGCGGTGGCTCGCAGGATGAGGTGAAGCTTGCTTACTAGTACTCCTAGTACTGTACGCCTTACACACGCTCCCTCGTCCACGCACGCGGTGGCTCGTAGGACGAGGAGAAAATTTTACTACTCCCTCCGATTACTCCTATTACGTACCTTGGTTAGAGAGATTATCATATTGTTTGGAATATATATGTCCTTTAGTAGATTTCAATATGAACTACTAGTACATACTCCAAACAATGATGTATATAGACGTATTTTAGAGTGTAGATTCACTCATTTTGCTCCGTATGTAGTCCATATTGAAACAGACGTAATAGTATGCACTCTCCTTCTCCCCTCGACCCTCGCCCACGTGGTGGACGTGCAGCAATTCATTCGGTCTCATATAGCCAGAATGATATATACTGCAGTACCATTATTGCTCGACTTCCCGAAGAGGCGAAGAGCCAATTGCAAGGTTAATATTTTGGAGATGCCAAGCGCAAGGTTTATAGGAGAACGAGTAGTAGGTGCCGCGTCATTTATAAATAAAGTTTTTTTCTTTAGTGGCACGTACGCAATATAATAGGTTCATATGGAGAGAAAAGGAAACCGCTCCACTATATACATAGTCAGGACGGGCCAGCCTACACGATTGCTTGTTGGGGTTGCTCTCTTCACACTCTCTCGCACAAAACTACTATGGCCACATCTCTAACATCCCGGCAGATCATGTCCGCCGGTGAAAGGGGTGGATGCTTAGTGTAGATGTGGTCGCCGTCGCCGACGGCGAAAACCCATTGTCAGCACGTCCCGTTCAGGGGTCCCGCCGTTCTCTCTCACAAAGCCGGCGAGGTTGCCTCCGTCCCTTGCTCACTGCCGCGACGTGGGCAGTTGCCGCCTCCCGCCGCCCTCCTCAAGGTTGAGCTACGTCCCGACATCCCTCAGGTACAACTCCCTTTACAGCGGGCTTGCACCACTGCTCCAACTGCCCACATCACTCCATGTGGATATTTCTCTACTTCTTTGCCTTGCACATACCTCTACTGGCTTCTATGTACTGTATTTGTGATGAGTTTATGTCTCATCAACTAGTTCTAGTAATCTTATTCTAATCACGCTTCTTCAATTTCTTTGCCATAGGGATGCTCATCCAATTTTCGTGAAACTGCACAAAATGATCCGATGGTCAAAGGGTTGCAAACTTCATTTCTTGCGAAGCTTGAACGTTGCCAGCAAATTAAAGCCTGGTTAGGGTTTACGGTTCAAGTGCTAAGGACTGCATGGATCGTTTTTTCTTTAGCTGTCTCTGTTCCAAAATAAGTGTCCACTTTAGTAGTAGTACAACTTTGTACTAAATTTTGCATAAAGTTGAGACACTTATTTTGGAATGGAGGGAGTACATATCGGCTATGATCTGTGAACCATTGAGATGCAATAGCATGCATGTTAGTCTCCTTTGTATTTGATGAAATGTTGCAACGGGCAACCTTGGACGCAAGATACATGTAACAAAAGCTGGAAGCTTCATAGCATTATACAAATTTATCTCACTGATAAATTACAGTACGTACTATACTAGTACTATGTAAAGAGTTAGGTGTCGTACGGTGTCCAGAAAATATGGTGATAGTGTGAGGTGGGCCATGTAATCACTGAGCCTGCTTGTTTTCACTGCTCTTGCACTCCTTTGCTGTAAGAATGGAGAAAATTATAATCTAGTAGTACCTCCTTTCGCCGAAAGCGTGGGACATCCAGCAGTCCTAACACCTCAGTAATAATGACCAATGAGCTATCAAATCACATAGACCCAGCAGTAAGTTGGATGGACGAAGCAACCATCACTCTTAAATCCGCTTCTCCCTTCAACGCAGGCGCCAGTGAGAGGTCGCGTCTGCTCTGCCCGGGCATGAATGCGACACCGATTCTTTGGAGCGGTGCTGACCGTTTCAGGCGGGAAGCGCGCGTGGGCGATGTAGGGGCTTTGGGTGGGCCATCCTGGTCAGGAGCGGGCATCGCACCTGTCCGTCTGTCCCTACCGGACGCCCGAAAACGAGAGGATGCACCAACTCGCACTGCTAAAATTGTACACTACACACCATCTCTCTGTAGGAGTAGGTTGATCTGTCGCTCTCTCTAACACACACATGTTGTTAAATACACACACACACACACACGAACACGCACACACAGGTTCATAGAATAGGAAATCGTGCGAGTGTGAAGCCACAGGAAGTGAGATACAAATGGAGTACATACAAGAAGAGAAGAGGTGACCAATATTCCATCAAACCTGGACTGAGGAGTAGTACTCCCTCCGTCTAGGTGTTAAGTCATCTTACAGAAATCAGATGTTGTCCATTAACTTCGCATCTCAATCCCCTCCTGGCCTCGTTGCTAGCGAGCATTGTTACTTAGGGAGCGTTTGGATCCTTAGCAAGAATAGCTTATAGCATAGCCGGGCAAGGTTAAGCGTTTGGAACTGTTAAAATATGTTAGCTTTTGTGGGCCAGCTAGCTTGGGTGGGCTAGAAAAACCTTGCTAGCTCAGGAGAGCTAGATCGGCTCGCTTCCGACGGCAAACTTCGCGTCGTAGTAACATAGACTAGTAACATATGCATGTTACTAGTCCAAGTTACTCACCACTATGACCAGCCTAAGCAATGTAACCAAATGCTCCTTACTCTGCCTTGTTATATCCCCTGGAAACCCAATGCATGGAGCACAACTACGCGTTGATCAGTCAAGAAATCAAAGTCGGCTTGCATGCGAGTTAATACGTGGCCCTGCATGGTAGCTAAAACGGCATCTCTTAGTTGTTTGGATTAATTGTTGCATTTAGAGACAGAAATCAGGGCTTTGATTGGAGGAATGACCGGTCAAGTTTATCCTTCTCCTCCAATCTGCTTGCACCTTGGTCCCGCTGCACCTTCTAACGTGACTTATTACACCTAGACGGAGGGAGTAGTATGAGATACGGTGGCACACTGACTTAGGTCGTATACAAGTGCCCAAAGTTGTGTGCATGTTATAATAAGGATTCACACACACTCTCTCCAGTATACACACACACACACACACACACACACGCTGGAGCCTCAGTGCTTGTAGTTGCTCTCTTCACACTCTCTCACCCTCTCTAGATCTAAACAAGACTTCGTTGGCCTCTCTCTCTCCCCTCACTGCTGGTCAAAGAGCCGGCAGGATCCGTCCACCGGGAAGGGAAGGAGGCTTAAAGCTGTCGCCGTCGGCGAGGGAGGGAATCCACTACCGGCGCAGCTATTCACTTTCACCTACCGGCAGCGCGGGAGGGCCTCCGACCCCTTCTTCTTCGCCGTTGTACATAGTGTGGGCCGAACAGCCTCTGGTCGCCCACCCAACCACACCCCAAGAACCATAAGGTATAATTTACTTATTCCACATGCATTGCTCTAGCTGCATGTGGTCTTTTTCCGCTTCTGCACTCGAATCTAGGTGTTGGATCAGACATCAAAGTAGTGGGGAAAGTTGTATACCATGAATCTAGGATGTGGTTCAAAGAGGAAAGGAATGTGGGAAAGTAGTGGGAAAAGTTGTATAGCATGAATCTAGGACGTGGTTCAAAAAGGAAAGGAAGGGAAAGTTGTGGGGAAAGTTGTATCTCATGAATGTAAGACGTGGTTCAAAGAGGAAAGGAATGGGGGAAAGTAGTGGGGAAAGTTGTATAGCATAAATCTAGGACATGGTTCAAAGAGGAAAGGAAGGGGGAAAGTACTAGTATAGACTGGCTATCCAGCACCTACGTTGGTCGAAAAGGGAAAACAATGACAAACATGGTACGCACATCTGTAACAAGCTGATCTTTTGTTTTGGGGACAAGGCTGTAGAGTTTGAGCAGGACTAGATTTGCTACACTCACATAGGGAAAGGTGTCTAAAGATAACAAAACTGGGACCAACACAAATATGCTCCTTGGTTGTTTGTTCTTTGTTGCAACAGACTGTGCATCACCCCAGTACATCGGTAGATGCACATGGTGCTGGTGCGTCCACTGTCCCGTGCAACTCTTTAGTTGTTGTTAATCTAAGGTCCTGTTTGGTTAAAAACTCCCTAGTCCCTACCTGCTTGGTTCCAGGGACTAAACCTGGACTAGAGGTTATTAAATGACATGCTAAAAGACCATGTTACCCCTAGTAATGAACTAATAGAGACAAGGTGCGATGCGTGGCAGGGGAAACTGTTGGAAAAGTCCCAAAAGACTCTCCCTCGGGGTCTTCTTTCTTTAGTCCCAAATGCCCACTTTTAGTCCCTAAAAGTCCCTCCTGTTTGGTTTAGATGGGACTGACACAGAGTTTTTTTAGTCCCTACACCGAAATATCCCTGTAAACAAACACCCTCTAATAATGCCGTTGGAAAATTGATGCAATGCCACAGTTAAAAGCAAATTACATGTTTAATGAATTTTATTGTTAATATAATCTCTCTTTTAATATTAATCAATGCCACCGTTTGAAAAATTCTACTATCTTGCTTTCTTTCCCATTTAGATAAGTTAGATGCTTCTTTTTGTTGGCTTCTGTGTCATCCACCATTATTGACCACTAGTTGTTTCCTTTGCACCTCTGTGTAAACAGGGTTATCTACTTCACCTCGTTGCCATTGTGACCTTTTGTTGCACTACACAAAACACTTTTGTTTTAAGAGTGTTTTGTGCAGTTCAACCAAAATGTCACACCAACAACGTTGCTTGATGGCTTGATCTTAGTGGAACTGCGCAAGAGGATATCTTACTTCCTATCCATGTTGGCAAATTTGGTTCAGATCTTCTTCTTGTGAGTTGTTTGAATTCTGCGTCATGAGAGGTCAGTACTAGCCTTCTTTCACATGATTCTGTAGTGTGCTTGTTGCTTGATTTTAGTGAACTACACAAATGGAGACAAGACTTCCAATCTGTATGTGCACCGTAATATCCCATTGAGGTAATATAAGGATATTTCATAACTGTTGGCCTGTATTTTGCCACTTTCATCAGAAAATTAATGTCATTGTTTAGTGCTATACTTGTGCTCCCTAATTGACTTGCCAAATCTCACATTGAAGGCGAAGCTTGTCTGTTATTTAACCAAGTGATGAAGGGGAAGAACAAGCGGAAGAAAAACAAAAATCAACTCCCGGTGCTGTAATGAAGCACTGGAACTGTGATGACACAAGTAATGATATAGTTTTGCATCTTAATTTATTGCTGTGGCTGGAACGAGCAATTGTTTTGCCACTGATTTGATGCCACTCTTAATGTAATACGTAATTATCTCTACTTGTGCAAACAAGGATCTTCTTTGAAGATACCATATATTTTAGTGGAACTGCACAAGAAGATGTTGGAAACATTAAACTAATCGAGGAGTATATAGTAAGCATGGCCACCACAGTAGATTGCAACAGATGGTTCCGGAGAAATGCTTCATCTGTATGCTCTACACAATAAGCCTCCTGACAAAGGTTGGCACTTATGCCCACGGATTTCATCCATATGATTGAGCTTTGTCATCTCTATTGGTGTTGTGCTACTGTTTAGGTACTATCATGAAAAAGTGGTAGCCTTGAGAAGTGCTTCATCTGTGCTGTTTTAAATATTTCCTTTCCTTTTTTTGAGCAAACAGGGATGCTAGCATTTAGTTGTCCTCTTGTCTTTGCACAACAGGATCATCCTCCTCTGAAGAAGAATATGGAGTACGTGAAGTGACTAGTTCCGATTATGACAGGATGAAGAAGCCCTATCTATCTTCTCATTAGAAGGAGCAGTTGAAGGATGGTTACATTACTCCCCACAAGACCAAACTAACTTCAGCTCAGAAGGACGGACAAATCTCCATTTTCTTGTTGTGATGCGCAAGTACAATGTTGTTCTAGGATTCTTTCTGCTGAGTTCCATTAAAACTCAAAGTGTGCTCTACATGGACCATGTACGTGCCTGTTTAAACTGTCAATTCATAGTACAATTTGCTTTATACTAATCACTTTTTTTGTATTTGTGCAAATAGGGGTGCTCAGCTTGATTTCAATGGGAACTGCACAAAATGTTCATGAATACATCGAATCATTCATTTCCACCACAAGAAAGGAGGTGCCGATAAGTTCAAGGCATTGCAACATATAAGGGCGAAATCATACAAGCTACGTGCGAA
This sequence comes from Triticum timopheevii, assembly GCA_963921465.1. Classification (NCBI taxonomy): domain Eukaryota; kingdom Viridiplantae; phylum Streptophyta; class Magnoliopsida; order Poales; family Poaceae; genus Triticum; species Triticum timopheevii. Next base: position 358,419,917 of record OY997264.1, read on the forward strand.
TTTGGTTGATTTTGGTGGAACTGCACAAAAAGAACAACTGGTTTATTTAGCACGAGGTGCCATGTCAATGTCCGAACTGATGGCAAACGCTACCCATTCCATAATCGTAGGCATTTGATATTTTGGAATGGGACAACCTTGTCAAATTTTGCTCATTGATGTTAGCAAGAAGACATGCGTTTGATATTTTCGAATGGGACGCCCTTTGCTGTCAGCAGCATCGATCAATTTTTCTTTATTCTTTAGTTGTGAAGTAAATATTGGCTCTGACATGTGAATCACTGAGATGCATAATCATCGATTGTTTTGAATGTTCTCTATGAATTTCCAGGCATGTGTGTTTGATTGCAATGTACAGGAACGCTAAAAACCTGCTCAAACTCTTTGTACTCCTTCTGTTCCTTCTTACTTCGCACATTGTGAAAGTGCATACTTTTTTCTATAAGATTGGTCAATAGAGATACTTTGACTGCAGACAAAACTTGTATGCAGACTAGAAAGGGCCGGAGGGAGTACATGTGAAACTGCTGCAAACAAGATGATCACCCTGGGAATAATGCTAGTACGTAATTCTTTTGCATGTTCATCCAATGCCAGTGATACAAGAATTCGAACTAATTGAAATAAATTCATTCATACACGGTTGGATTTCATATAAACAAGCCGGATTTCATTACATTTCATACATTCTTCAACTAAAAAGGGGTGCGCTGGAGGTATAATTAATTAATCAAAGCTACCCACCTGTGTCCGGCTGAGCCGAACAGAAGCTTCAGTGACTTAACTATAGGCGTAGTTGCCTAACTGACATGTGGCCCAGATGCCTGTTGGGCCCATGTGTCAGTCAGCCAACTGCACCAGCAGCTAAGTAGAAGCAGCGTCCTTCTCCAACATAGCTCTCCGACTCCACGTCGCCGCCAGGAAGCTAATCGGCTGTCAATGGTCAACCCGCCTAGCTTGGCTTCCACCGGAGGGTAGCAGTGGTGGCCTTACTTGGACCCGAGCAGCGCCGACCTACCGTGTTCTACTCTTCCTTGTTTTTTGTGTGGCGCGGCCTCATTGGCAGCGGGGGGGGGGGGGGGGGGGCTCGACAGAGCCGGCGATGTCCTTTGTCTCATTGCCGGCGGGGTGGCGCCTTGGCCGAGCGGGGGAAATCCTCCCCCTCGTTGCCAGCATGGTGGGGCCTCGGCTGAGCCAGCGATGTCCTCTACCTCGTTGTTGGCGAGGCGGGGCCTGGGCGGAGTAGGGCCTCCGCCTCGGTGCCGGCGGGGCAGGGCCTCGGCAGAGCTGGCGATGTCCTTTGTCTCATTGTCAGCAAGGCAGCGCCTTGTTGGAGCGAGGGAAATCCTCCCCCTTGTTGCCGGTAGGGTGGGGCTTTGGGTGAGCCGGTGATGTCCTCTGCCTCATTGATGGTGGGGCGGGGCCTCGGCGGAGCCGGAGGTGGCCTCTACCTCATTGTTGGCGCCGTGGGGCCTCGGCGGAGAAGGGCCTCATCGATGCTAGCTGAGCGGGGACTCGTCATAGCCGGCATTGTCATCTGCCTCGTCCTCGATCTCGCCAAACAGCGCCTCGCCCGCTTCATCGCCCTTTTTGTAGGCGGCCGCAGCCTCAGCCATCCGCATGCAGTACCGCCAGCTCTCGAGGCGGCTCTCGTGGGTGTAGCGGTATGAGTCGAGCAGCGCCTCCTGCTCCGCCCGCTCCGCGGCGATCTGCTCCTCCGCCTGCAAGTGCTCCTCGAGGCGATGGTGGTTGTAGGCGGCATCGGCCTGCGCCTCCCGGAACTGCTCCTCACGCTTCTGCCTCACCGTGTCCATGTATTGGACACGGGCCTTGCCGATGGTCATGGTGCAATGCACCAGCGAGGATGGCGCGGAGGAGGGGGTTGGCTCTGGATCATCGACTACCATGTTCTCCACTGGGATGTCGTCGTCCTTCGGCTGCCTGCCGGCCAGCCAATCGGCAGCAATGACTACCATCTCCTTATTGTCTGTCGTTCGTCCGCCCCGAAGAGCGCTGGAGCATGAGGAAGCCATGGTGGGCAGTAGTGGTGTGGATAGGAGAAAGGGAACGGATGCAGATGACTGCGGCTATGGCCGGCGCATCAGTTTATATAGCAATGTTGGGAGGCGGAGGGACGGACGTGTGGTGCCAGAGTAGCCGCCTCGGCAACCGCATATTATTAATGTGGGCGGCAGACGGATGGACGGACGACACTTGTGTCGTTTGAAGGCAGAGCAATCGCCTGCACCGGGAAGCGGGGTGGGCGGTGCTGACCGTTTCAGGCGGAAAGCGCGCGCGAGCAAGGGAGGCGGTCTGGGTGGGCCAGGATAGTCAGACTCGTGCTTGGTAGCGGGTCGGTCCAGCAGCCGGACATGCTGGCTTGCCAGCGAGCTCGCCGAGCTGAGTGACGACAATCAGACGATGGACGTTGCTTCCGACCAGGAGCCGGCGCCACTATCCAAGCCGGTTCATGCCATGTTCACCATAGAGCAGGTGCGGCCGCACTTCGACGCCCTAATGGCGGAAGAGCTACTAGCACAGGAGGACCCGTGCTGCAACCTCCGTCTCCTCAATGAGCACCGGTGAACAAGCGAACGACAATGCCGTCGCGGACATGTGGCCCTATGATCCTGGCTTCCCGAATGAGCAGCGGGCGCTGTATCAGACCATTCGTAGGGCCTGCGAGGCCCTCTCCGTCGTCCTTCGAGTTGTTGCGCTCGCCGTGGTGCCGCCGTCTTGCGTTGTCAACATGGTCAACGGACATGAGGAATGAGGAGATGACTTTACTTGGAGAGGATGACAGTGGGGACCCACCAGGGCCATAGCCGCACGTACGCAAGTGCCTCCTTATTATATAAAACTATAATTTTTTTTGCTTCCTCCTGGTTTCCTGACATCACGGTCCCACACCATTGTCAACCTATGTAGTCAATAAACGAGAGAATTGCACAAGGAGCGGCCGACAGCTGGGACCAAGCAGCTCGAGCAGTATTTGTGTTTTTGAGGTGTGAGCACTGCAGAGTTTTTCTTGAGCGATGTTTTCGTTGTTGTTCAGAGGAGAGAGCAGGGTATTAACTGGGCGGGCTATGGCCCGTCTAGCCCAGGCCAAATATCCGGCCCAGATATTAATTTTTTTCAAGCTAAAAATGGCTAGCCCAGCTATATTTTTTTTACGAATACCCACGCAAGGTCAACTTGTTATTCTCCGCCCCGCTGGGCTGCAAATCTTTCCTAGCAGGGATGCATTAGCATTAGGCTTAACAAGAAAATGGGCTTTAGGAAATAAAAAATGGGATGTAATTATAAAAACTGGGCAGTAACTATAAAAAAATGCACCAGACACGTGATTACTTTATAAAATAAAATTTTTGGATATTGAAAATTTTAATTTCATTAATTGTTGCACGCGCAATGTTTCATTGGATTTTTACGTAATATAATTTTATATTGAAATTGTATTTAATCTGACTAGAAATTTTGGGATAAATATATTTCGGATCCCATCAACATGTGGGAAATTTTATTGAATTCTGTTTTAAACAGTTGGTTGAAATTATTACTCGTTGTCCTAGCTAGAAAATGGGCTGTACTTTTAACAAACTGTAAATGGGCTGTAGTAAATTCCATTAGAATTCAAAAATGGGCTGCACATTCTTACAAATCTCAAATGGGCTATAAGTTCTCTGCCACACACTTGTGGCCTTACTAAGTTGACGCGTCCCCTCAAATTTTTTTTGACGCGTATGCAAGGCTTTGTCAACTTATAGTCAACACAAGGTTCTAGCAGCAGTGGCTGTTGGATCTCCATCCAACGGATGCCGTGCTTCTTCTTCAATCTCAGAAATTCTAGCTTCACCCGCCCGAAAAATGATTCCTCCCCCTGACATCTGGGGCGCACCGTTTCAGAAGCTGACCTGTGGGCCTACTAAGTTGACGCGTATGAAGGGCTTTGTCAACTTAGTCGATATAAACGGTTCTAGCTGCAGTGACCATACGATGTCCATCCAACGACCGTCGTGCTTCTTCAACCTGTGGTCTTCTTGCTCCAGCCGCCCAAAGCAGCGCCAGTCGTGCCACCTGCTCCTGCCTCTTGTGGCCGGCAATGCTGCTGTGGAGGCCTCACTGCCCCCTACTACTCCCACTGCAGGCCAGGCCATCCCTCCACTCACCCACACCCCAGCCTCACACCGCAGCCGAACCAGTGAACCCTCGTACTCCTCTCCGCGTGGGCATCCACTGCCGCGTCTTCCTTGGCTCCGCGTCATCCCCTTCCCAGGCCTCGCCGTCGTCCACCGCCTTTGTGCTCTCGGCGCGGCGTGGTCAATGTGGTCAACGACCGACTTCTATCAGAAGAGTATTGTACGTGGAGAGGCTGACAGCTGGGTCCATGGCCACAGCAAGGAAGTGCCTCCTTATTACGCAGAAAATAATGATTCCTCCACCTGACAGAAGGGACCCACCGGACGGGCCACAGTATTTTGCGAAAAAAACGTTTCCCCCATGACTGCTGGGACCTACCAGCTACATCTTCGCACGCAAGGAAGTGGGTCCATATTACGGGCCAAAAAAATGATTCGCCCCCCTGACTGCTGGGACCCACCAGCTACATCTTCGCACGCAAGGAAGTGCCTGACAGTCGGGACCCACCTGGTCGAAGCGTACGTAGCGTTGTCATTCTGGTCGTGAATGTGTACGTACATACTAGTCGATATAGAGGCGCACACATGTCGTAGTAGAGGCGCGCACATAGCATGTACACGTATGTACAGCGGCCAGGGTGCAAGAAAGTAAATACGGCCACGTACGTACATACAGGCGGGGTCTTGAACGCCTACTCGCGCATACGTACGGCCAGGGCTCGTGTACATAGCTGGGTCGGAACAGAGAAACAACGTCGTCGTCGTGTTCATGGGGAGGCAACGGAATGCGTCGTGTTCATCGGGAGGCAACGGAATGCGTCATGTTCATCGGGAGGCAACGAAACATGTGGGAGCCAACCGGCTTGGATGGAACAGCCGATGGAAATGAGGCCTGGCGTACCACAGAACGGAGGAAACGGCCTTGTGTTTGACCGACCACGTTCAAAACAGGATCTTGTTCATCGAGAGGGGTCTGGCGTACTGCAAAACAGAGGAAACGGACTTCTGCTGGACCTCCTACGGTCGAAACGGGGTCCTGTTGATCGGGAGGGGTGTGGCGTACCGCAAAACGGAGGAAACGGACTTGTGTTGGAGCGCTATGGTCAAAACGGGGGTCATGTTCATTGGGAGGGGTGTGGCGTACCGCAAAACGGGACTCAACGGGATACTGTTCATCTCCACCATTGACCTCCTCCAGCCTCCACGGCCTACTGTTCATCCACCATCGACATCCTCCAGCCTCCACCTGCGACTGTTCATCCATGGCCTCCTGTTCATCCAGCCTCCACCCCGTGCTACTCCACCGGCTATTGTTCAACCAGCCCTCTCCACGGGCTCCTGTTCAACCACCGCTCCACGGGCTACTGTTCAACCAGCCCTCCACTGGCTACTATTCAACCAGCCCTCCACCGGCTACTGTTCAACCTTCCCTCCACAGGGTCCTGTTCATCCAGCCCTCCACACGGTCCTGTTCATCTAGCCCCAACCGGCTCGATCGATCGGGGTCCTGTTCATCCAGAGGCAACCACGGGGTCCTATTCATCCACCCCCACCGGGAACTGTTCATCCAAACCCCCCAGCAACGCTCACTGTTCATCTGAACCCCCCAGCAACGCTCACTGTTAATCCAGAGGCAGCATCGATCGACTTCAGTTAGCAGCAGTAGCGAAGGAATCACTCGGGTTCAGTAACGTAGCTAATGCAATCGCTCGGGTTCAGTTAGAGCCCAACGCCTCGCACCCACACGCGTAAGGTACGAGAGAAACGTGCATCTCTCGGCCCCCGACCACCCACCGTAATCGGGAACTCCCCGATCTTTTCCTCGCCCTCGCTTCTGCCATGGTTTTTTCCGTCATGGACGATCCAAAGAATGCCATGCAGCTGCGTCTCCGGCCCACCCAGGACAAAAAGCCCATTTTCTGTCATGATTTTTTGTCATAGAAGTAGGAGCCCACCACATCTATGATGATACCGGGTTTTGTCACAATTATCATCACAGAAGTGTCATAAGTATGACATGATTTTTTTCGTTTGGCCCAATATGTCGCAGATGTGTCTTTTTTTGTAGTGGACCCGTTCAGGCTATGACTCTATCTGGGTTGTAGTTGATCGCTTGACCAAGGTAGCCCATTTCATCCCCGTGAAAACCACTTATACGAGTGCTAAGTTGGCGAAGGTATAAATGACCAGGATTGTATGTCTGCATGGAATTCCAAGGACCATCGTATCAGATAGAGGAACACAGTTTACTTCAAAGTTTTTGAATCAGTTGCACGAAACTTTGGGTACCAGGCTAGAGTTCAGTATAGCCTTGCATCCGCAGACAGATGGACAGACCAAGAGAGTCAATCAGATTCTGGAGGACATGTTGAGAGCTTGTGCGCTAGATTATGGATCTAGTTGGGATGATAATTTACCCAATGCAGAGTTATGCTATAACAACAGTTATCAAGCCAGTTTGAAAATTGTGACAGCCTGGATTTTGCCTTCTCTCTCTTTCTGGACTTGCCTTCTCTCTCTTTCCGGACTTGGTTTTTATCGTGGTTTTTGCCCTGATTTGAAGTGGAGATTGAATCATTTCAAATGGACTTGGCACTTGGGCATATCCTTGACTTTCACCCAAGTGATCTACCTTCCTTATTCCTCTAATCAATCCTCAAAATAATCAAATGAATATTTTCATGAAAGAAAAATATTCATTTCTCTCTCTGAAACTCACTTTAGAAATTTCTGCTCCAAAGCAACCTCAATTTTTCTTGCTCAAAAAAGTCTGAGATAATTCACAAATATTCTTAGCACCTTGGCACACCTTCCCATGCAAAAATATTGCATCACTTTTTGTAATATTTTGGCTGTAGAAAATCTTTTCACTACTGGACTAGAAATGCACTTTGTACAGCAAGTACATTTTTCCTTGAGCTTTTAGCCTTGTTCTTTCTTGAGCTTAAACACCCTCCTAAGAAACCCTAAACCCCAGGAGATCAGCCCTGATGGCCTTCTAGAAGGCGGCCAAACTTGGCGACCAAGTTTCTGTACGGAAACTTGTCAGCTCAGTAGAGTCAAGTCTGGTCAGCCTGGGCATGAGTCATCACCTCTTCTAGACTTAACATTGCACCGTCGAGTGCGTAGACAAGGTTTGGCCGCTCCTGGGCGTCGTTTTCACCATGCTAGCTTGGTGACCCCGCGTGGACACGGCGCCTGGCATGCATCTCGACGCGCTCTGGCTGGCGCCTTGCTCTCTGTTTCGCACGTGCTCGTTCCAGCGCTTACCGTCGACTGCCGCACTACGCCCACAAGCCCCGACCCATCACCCTTGACCGCTCCCTGGCGCTCGCCGACGCCTGAGCCGCTGCAGCAAGCACGGGCGTGTCGCGGCCAAAAGGCCACAATGCGCGCGTGCACTTGTCCGCTTCCCCAACCGCCTCCTATGCTCGTCCGCGAGCGTGGGCAAGCTTCTGCGTTGACGCTGAGCGTTTGCCCCCTCTCGTTGGAGCTTCTCGTTGCCGTTCGCCACGTGTCCAGAGAGCTCCGACGGCGACACGTTCCCCCTTGCTCCGGCTATATATAGTGCTCCCCTCCTCGATTTCTAGCCAAGCACCACTCCACACCACCTCCACGAACACATAGACGAGAAGAAGCTCGGTCGGGCAGGCCTCTGCCCATCGCCCCGACCAGAGGACTCCAGCGTTCCCCGCAGTCCAGTCGCCGCGGTCCGGTGCCTCTCGAGCTCAAGCAGGTGCTTGGGCGGGGCATTTGGGATCTGCTGGTGCTTCCTGGACCCCACCAAGCCCTCGGAGCCGCCTCTAGCCGTTGTCTTCAACCTCTCCGGCAAAACCCGTCCGCCACCATAGCTTGCGAGCTCAACTGTGAGCAGCTCCGTCCACCTCTCACCAAGCCACGGGTATGGGCAGGTGCGCCTCGAGCCTCGCTTCAATCCTATCCTCTCGCCTAGCCCCAAACCCCCTTGTCGCCGGCGTGAGCTCCGACGAAGCCCCGCCTCTCTCTGATCTCGCCCCCTCTCTCTCCTGACGTGCGGGACCCACCTATCGGTCTCACCACTCGCGCCCGAAGCGGTACGAGTGGAGGTGTATTTCTGTTATACACTTTTGACGTCACCCCCCTAGGATTTCTGTTTAATTCAAATTTTATTCAGAAATTTGACTGAACGTTGACCAGCCACCATTTCTAAACCACAAGTCCAAATGATTTGATTCTTTTTGCATTGTCTTTGTTCCAAAAAGCTCTAGCAACACACCAGAACGTGGATTTTTCCTTGCTGTCTAGAATTTCTGGTGATTTTCAGAATGTGTTTTGATAATTATTTTTGTGGTTTAAATTCTTTTTCAGAAGGAGAAGCTTGTCTTGAAGCAAACCAAGAGGGTTGTGATCCTCCTCTACACTAAGGCAAGCCACACCGGCATTTGGATGGTGTTATTTCAATATCTATGATTTTCTACTTAAATATGAGTTCTTATTTGTATTTATAATTTGATAAATAACTTTGCTTAATTTCTAGTTACTTTACCATGCTTGATATGCTTGTTTTAGTTATTGGTTGAATGCCTGAGCTTGTTTGGCTAAGTAGAGTAATATTTTGCACTATGCATATGGCTATGGAAATTAATGATAGTTATTTTACTAGTGATAGTTTCATTTAAATGAAGAACTAATAGAAATATTGTTTGATAAATAAAAATGAGTTATAACCAGAGAAGTTTGGTTCTAAGTATTGCAAGATGCATATGTTGTTAAGTTTGATCCATGAATATGAGTTGTTTGTTTTACATGACGAGTAGTTGCATGATTCTTTTTTGGGTTATATCATGTTGATGATAAAAAGTTTTTATCAAAGTTAAACTTGATTAAGTTCAACTTGAATATGATGTTGATCACATCATGGTGCCACTGAATCAGGTTTTTAATTCAATGCGACCCCATTTACCTTATGGGAAGGTCTTGATTCGATCATTTGTTGTGGCTCTCACCGGCACCTCCTGCGAGGGAAGGTTATGGGCGTGCATACCCTGGCCCGGTAGGCAGACATAACCTTGTGTGCTCGTTTTTGTTTTTATGGTACCTTGTCCCTGTTTGGGACCGTTTTGCCATGACGGTGGGCGTTGGTGTCTTTGGTAGACACGGGGCCACCCAAGACCTAGCCCTGAGGGGGAGTTGGTCAGAGTGTCCGGGGAGAGTGCATGACAAAGGGAGGGTTTCGTCGGAATGCTTTGGTCCACCCGAATGGGAATGCGAGGCTAGGTATTCCGTAGTGTGGGTAAAGTGTGCTACCTCTACAGAGTGTAATTAATCTATCGATAGTCGCGTCCTCGGTTATGGGCATAACTCGGAAGTAAGTCACACCATGGATAAACTTTTCTAATAAATCTTGCAAACTAAGTGAGTGCTGTGATGCATTGGTTCGTGACGAAAGCATGAACACTTGAGGTGTTCATGAGTGATTGGTGTCAGTTGTGACCCAGGTATGGTCACCGTTTGCTTACGAGGTAACCGTCTGGTAAGCGAGTCCGTGGGACTCATTGCATGAAACATTTGTTTTCCTTCGGTAGTAGTTTTGCATTGTATTAATCTGGTTAAATATGATGATATTGTTTGTCATCGTACTTATGTTTGTTGTGAGCTTGCAAGTAAATTCAATGTACTGACCTGGCGTGTTATTCTAGTTTTCAGGCAAGTCGGTTCGCATCGGTGCGCATCTCGTGTCTAGGCCATGTTCACGTTGGTGTCCCTGTGCTATGGAGTTCCTCTACGTCGTTCTTCCGCTGCTGTGTAGCTCGTGTGATCGAGGCCCCATCATGTTCATTAAATAATGTACATACAGTCCAGCAGCACCGTGTGTGCTGCTTGGCCTTGAATCTCGATGTAGTATCAGAAATATGTAATCTGCTAGCAGCAATAAAGCGGTTGTTTCTGTACCATGTTGTTGTGTATTGCCAGAAGACTTGATCTCTGGGCTGGCAATGCAAGATAAACCAGTTGCTCTGAGCTGGGTGCCACAACGCTTGGTATCAGAGCCGCACTGATTGTAGGACACGCTAGACCGTTAGTGCGTTAGTGAAACGGTAGATAGCTTCATTTGAGTGCCGATTGTTGCATTTCATGCATGTTTATTTATTATTACTAACCGAATGATTTGTTAGTGTAGATGGCACCAGTACCGATCTTGTACCATCCTTTGTAGTGGCGATGAGTCTACCCAGAGCGCGCTGATCCGGAGTATCCGGTGTATTGTGAGCATCTGGCCGGTGCAATGTATGAGTATTATGCTGAGGTCACTCTACACCACAGCTCACCTTCCGGCGCTTACACTCATTCGGCTAAGGGTGGTCTTGCTTCTACACCATCCCAGGCGATTCAGTTTGCTACTCTCGAGGCTCTTGTAGACTTGTGCTACAATGAGGTCCGCATGCATACCCACCCTGGTCTCTTCTTCTACCCATCTCTGCACGAGAATGGGCGTATCCGTTTTCCTTTGATTAATCCGGTGTGCGACCGTCCCACTAGCCACCTTTCTCACTACATCACCGCTAGTTATCTCCTGAACTATGAGTTAGCTCGGGAGCTTTCACGTGCTCGCACCGCTCTCGCAGCTGCTCGGGTGAGGAACCCTCTTCCCGCTGTGATCTATACTTTTGCTCTGGTTTCTTCCACCCCCATTCCACCGACGACCTTGCAAGGTACCGTTAACCCTCTGACAGTGAACCCTCGCAGCAACCCTGCTGCATGGGGATACATCTCCAACGTATCTATAATTTTTGATTGTTGCATGCTATTATATTACCCCTTTTGGATGTTTATGGGCTTTATTTTACACATTTATATCATTTTTTGGGACTAACCTACTAACCGGAGGCCCAACCCATATTGCTGTTTTTTTGCCTATTTCAGTATTTCGAAGAAAAGGAATATCAAACGGAGTCCAAACAGAATGAAACCTTCGGGAGCGTGATTTTTAGAACGAACATGATCCAGAGGACTTGGAGTGCAAGTCAAGAAGCAGCCGAGGCTCCCACGAGATAGGAGGGCGCCCCCCTATAGGGCGGGCCCCCTGTCTCGTGAGCCCCTCGGGCGTCCACCGACGTACTTCTTCCTCCTATATAAGCCTACGTACCCCAAAAACATCCAGGGGGGCAGACGAAACACAATTTCCACCATCGTAACATTCTGTATCCGTGAGATCTCATCTTGGAGCCTTCGCCGGTGCTCTGCCAGAGAGGAATCGACCACGGAGGGCTTCTACATCAACATCCTTGCCCCTCCGATGAGTTGTGAGTAGTTTACCACAGACCTACGGGTCCATAGTTATTAGCTAGATGGCTTCTTCTCTCATTTTGGATCTCAATACAATGTTCTCCCCCTCTCTTGTGGAGATCTATTCAATGTAAACTCTTTTTGCGGTGTGTTTGTCGAGATCCGATGAATTGTGGGTTTATGATCAAGTTTATCTATGAATAATATTTGAATCTTCTTTGAATTCTTTTATGTATGCTTGAGTTATCTTTGCAAGTCTCTTCGAATTATCAGTTTGGTTTGGCCTACTAGATTGATCTTTCTTGCCATGGGAGAAGTGCTTAGCTTTGGGTTCAATCTTGCGGTGTCCTTACCCAGTGACAGAAAGGGTTGCAAGGCACGTATTGTATTGTTGCCATCGAGGATAACAAGATGGGGTTTATATCATATTGCTTGAGTTTATCCCTCTACATCATGTCATCTTGCTTAATGCGTTACTCTGTTCTTATGAACTTAATACTCTAGATGCAGGCAGGAGTAGGTCGATGTGTGGAGTAATAGTAGTAGATGCAGGCAGGAGTCGGTCTAGTTGCTATGGACGTGATGCCTATATACATGATCATGCCTAGATAATCTCATAATTATTCGCTTCTCTATCAATTGCTCGACAGTAATTTGTTCACCCACCGTAATACTTATGCTATCTTGAGAGAAGCCACTAGTCAAACCTATGGCCCCTAGGTCTATCTCTTATCATATTTGCTTCCAATCTACTTTTATTTGCATCTTTACTTTTTGCATCTATATTATAAAATACCAAAAATATATTTATCTTATCTTACTATGTTTATTAGATCTCACTTTCGCAAGTGGCCGTGAAGGGATTGACAACCCCTTTATTGCGTTGGTTGTGAGTTCTTTGTTTGTTTGTGTAGGTGCGTGGGACTTTTGAGGATCCTCCTACTGGATTGATACCTTGGTTCTCAAAAACTGAGGGAAATACTTACGCTACTATTGCTGCATCACCCTCTCCTCTTCGAGGAAAACCAATGCAAGATCAAGACGTAGCAAGAAGGATTTCTGGCGCCGTTGCCGGGGAGGTCTTCGATCAGGTCAACATACCAAGTACCCATCACAAACCCATCTCCCTCGCATTTACATTATTTGCCATTTGCCTCTCGTTTTCCTCTCCCCCACTTCACCCTTGCCGTTTTATTCATCCTCTCTTGCCCAATCTCCTCCTCTCTTTTCTCTTGCCTTTTTCTGTTTGCTTGTGTGTTGGATTACTTGTTGCCGTGGCGCAAGATAATACCAAATTGTGTGATTTCTCGAATACCAATAATAATTATTTCCTTAGTACTCCGATTGCTCCTCTTAATGATGTTGAGTCTTGTGAAATCAATACTGCTTTGCTGAATCTTGTTATGAAAGATCAATTCGCCGACTGAGGGAGTCCTGGATTAAGGGGTGTCCGGATAGCCGAACTATCATTGTTAGCCGGACTCCTGGACTATGAAGATACAAGATTGAAGACTCCGTCCAGTGTCCAGATGGGACTTTCCTTGGCGTGGAAGGCAAGCTTGGCAATACGGATATGTAGATCTCCTACCATTGTAACCGACTCTGTGTAACCCTAGCCCTCTCCGTGTCTATACAAACCGGGGGATTTTAGTCCGTAGGACGAACAACAATCATACCATAGGCTAGCTTCTAGGGTTTAGCCTCTCTGATCTCGTGGTAGATCTACTCTTGTACTACCCATATCATCAATATTAATCAAGCAGGAGTAGGGTTTTACCTCCACCGAGAGGGCCCGAACCTGGGTAAAAACATCGTGTCCCTTGTCTCCTCTTACCATCCGCCTAGACGCACCGTTCGGGACCCCCTACCCGAGATCCGCCGGTTTTGACACCGACATTGGTGCTTTCATTGAGAGTTCCTCTGTGTCGTCACCTATAGGCCCGATGGCTCCTTCGATCATCATGTCAGGACCCCGACTCAATGCCACATCGATCTAGCATGTAACACCTCATATCACTTTGCGGCCTCACGCACGGTATTCCCACGGGTGTCGCCTTTCCTTTGCCCAGGACCGTTTGCGCCTTTTGGCACACGTATATGATAGTGTCGCTAGCATCCATATGATAAGGATCCCGGGCTGACATGGCTAGTCGTAAACCCAAAGTGGCACAAACTTACAGGGACAGGCATTCATGACTCAGCATCGAATGTGTCGGTCATCAGCGAGTGAATCCAGGCTGTAGCACTGGGCTAGCAGGACTCCGGTGAACCGGGCTGTAGCGGGCTAACAGGACTCCGGTATTCATCGCGTGACATTTCCGTGAAGGGACAGACACAGGAACGAAGAAGGACACATGCCGGCCAGCCTAAGTGTTTCGGAGCAGTAGCAAGCTACCATGGCTCAGTGGAAGCACTAGGAGACATTTCCCGGTAAGAGAGGCTACTAAGGATAAACAACTAGATAGTCAGATCCCACAGATACCAAGCATTTCAATAACATACACACAATATGCTCGATATGTGCAAATACAACATGGCATCACAACACGACTCTACAACTCAAGTATTTTATTCAATAGGCTCCGAGGAGCGAGATATTACAAACATGGGTCTCATGACCCAACATTCAGAGCATACAAGTCAAAGTACATGCGGAAGCTTAACATGTCTGAGTACAGACATCTACAAATGAAAAAGGCTGAGAAGCCTCACTATCTACTAGATCCTGCCGAGGGCACAAGATCGTAGCTGAGGTAACAAGCTAAACATCAAAGTCCAAGCGGAACTATTAGCGAGACGGAAGTCTCTCTGCAAAAAACATAAAATAGGCAAACGTGAGTACAAATGTACCCAGCAAGACTTACATCAGAGCTATCTACATATGCATCATTATCAACAAAGGGATGGTGGGTTTTAACTGCAGCAAGCCAGCTTTTAGAGTATCAATACACCATATCAATACACCACTATGGATCCGCTCCCGTCTCCCTACGAGAACGCCATCCATAGCACTCATGCTTATCTTGCGCATTTTAGAGTATCCACTTTCACTTGTCTATGAACTGTACAGGAAACCCAGAAGTCCTTTTCCGCGGACACGGCTATTCGAATAGATCATATTAACCCTGCAGGGGTGTACTTCTTCACACACGCTCTCGCCACTTACCGCCATGTACACCTCGTGTATCTCGGCAACCTTCAAGCGGAAGCCTGGCGAGGGAGTCGGCCACGACCTGACTAACCACACAAGTCTCTCGTCCAGGTTTATCGCCTATTCGGGTTCCATCCGCAAGGAGATCCGGCCGGGGTGTCGCTCACGGCCCCAAACGATGTGTGCAGGGTTCCCAAGTCCACCAACCGGGTGCCACTTGGTACACCGGGCCACTGTGCCTAGTCTGTCCCAAGCCCACCTGTACCGGGTGCCACTTGGTAGACTACTAACACTACCTACAAACACTAGAAACTAGTTGCAACTCCTGGACAGAGATCATGTTAATTAATAAGTCGAGAGGGGTCGAGTTACCGGAACCCAATGTGTGGTAGTAACTATTCATGGATCACAAACACAGAACTCAGTTCCTGAGGACGGTTTCAATGAGACAACCCACCATGTACTCCTACATGGCCTCTCACCGCTACCTTTACCAAATCGTGTTCACACACTTAGCTCACACACAGTAGGACATGTTCACACACCTCCGATTCATCCCTGATGAATCAGACCTCACACAACTCTAAGCAATAGCAGGCATGACAAACAAGCATGAATGAGTAGGCACAACAGGGCTCAAACAACTCGTACTCATGCTAGTGGGTTTCATCTATTTACTGTGGCAATGACAGGTCATGCAGAGGAAAGGGGTTCAACTACCGCAGCATGTAACAGTTTAAACGTTGTTGTCCTAATGCAGTGAAAGAGAGCAGGAGCGAGAGAGTGGGATTGTATCGGAATGAACAAGGGGGTTTTGCTTGCCTGGCACTTCTGAAGATAGTATAGTTCTTCATTGGTGTCATTGATCACATTGTCGAAACGCGTCTATCGAGAGGGGGCAATTACCGGCAACTGAGAAAAAAACAATCAATGCAATGCACAATATGATGCATGATCATGACATGGCAATATGATGTGGTTTGAGCTAATGCAACTAGCAGCAAGTTAAATGAAGTTGGTTTGAACCCTAGGTTCAAATTCAAACTCCATATGTGGATATTTAAATGCCATTAATATGATTTGTGCTAAACAGCAGCTATAAGTTGTTCTAACATGCATGAAAATGGTACAGATGGATAGATTGGATTTTCTGATCATTTTTCATATATAATTTATTTCATTTGGAGTTACGGTTGAATTTCTATGATTTTTAGAAGTTTATACTATTTTCTGGAATTTTCTGAATAAGAATAAATCCAGGAAAAAGCATTACTGCGTCAGCATGACATCAGTGTGACATCAGCAGGGTCAACAGAGCTGCCCCGGGTCAAACCTATCCAGTGGGGTCCACTGGTCAGCGACCAAGTGTTGTTTAGTGTCACTGGCAGGTGGGGTCAGGTCAATGGTGACGTGGCCAGGTCAAACTGACCTGTGGGACCAGCGGGGTTAGTTTAATCTAAACAAGAACTAAACCATGTTTAGTTAGATGGTGGGGCCCTGCTGTCAGTGGCACGGGCGGTGATTATTGGCTAGTTAAGCCAGCCACGTCAGTGCACCGGCGGTTAGCCGTCGGCAAGGCCGAACGCGGCGGAGCGCGTCGGGTTCGTCGCTCCGGCGACCATTTGGGCGGCAGAGGCCACGGGCAAGGAGCCAGGGCTCGTCCGCATCATCTGGAGCAAGCAGGAGAGGCGGGGGCGGCCTGAGCTTGCTGGGAACGAGCTCGGGGCGGTGGCCGGAGCACGGCCAGGTGCGCGCGGGGTGCTGCGGGGCACGACAGGAGCTGCGGGCGGCGGCTTTGGTCTTATGGGAGGATCTTGAGCGTGATGGCATGCGCGGGCGCGAGCTGCGGTGGCTCTGGCCACGACGGTGATGATCCACGGTGGTGCGACCGCTCGGGTCCGGTGGTTAGCACGGCTACGGCGCGCGAGTGAGAAAAAGGAGAGGGGGAAACGGTGGCGGGGCTCACAGCGGATCCGTTGGAGGCGTCAGCAAGCTCGGGGAGGCGGCGAGGTGAGCGCGGGGTCGCCGACGATCTCAGGTGCCGTAGGTTGAAGAAGGGGTCGATGACGGCGCGTCCGGGCTCTTCTGGTCGCCTGAGACGACGAGGAGGACGAGGACGGAACGACGGAGCTCGGGGGCGTGTCGGAGAGGCTTGGGGATGGCTGCGGCCGCGCGAGCGCTGGTCGGCGACGACGGCTGCGCTCAGATGAGCTCAAGGGAGAGAGCCAGGGGAGGGGAGAGGGTGCAACGAGTGAGGGAGAGGAGCGAGGGGACACGGGGCGTCGTCGTGGCGTCGCTAGGAGGGGTCGGGAAAGCAGGAGGTGGCCGGGACAGCGTCGGTGCTCGCCACGCACCTGTTTGTCCTCCTGGCAGAGGAGGAAGAAGACGGTGCTGCCCCTTTGGGCTGGGCTGCTACAGTGCTGGGCCAGGTGGGCTGTAGGTAAGTCCAGGTGAGTTTGCTCTCTCTCCCTTTTATTTCTGTTTTCTATTTATTCTGTAATCTTTAGGGCTTTTCTAAAAATACCTAGACCCTTTCAAAAATCACTAAACTGCACAAGCCCACTGTATAGAATATATCCAACTTGGAACATTTCAGTTTAGGAGTATTTGGATATTTAAAATATTTTATAGAATTTAAATGTCCAAATTGAAATACTTATGATTTAATTCAGTGACCTTAGGATGACCTAGAAAATTGTGCACCATTTTTGTCAGAGGTTTAAGACCAAGGCAAAGATGATGAACATTTTAGAAGGGCATTTCAGGTTCATTGAAAATGATTTTATGTTGAACCTATTTGATTTGATCTGGTGCTAGGGTTTGATCAGTCCCCATTTCAAGTTCATTTCAAAAGTTAAACATGATGCACACATGAAGGGCTAGCCTACTGCATACCAGGACTAGGGATGTGACACATCAATAACGACGCGGTCCAGGGTGAGACTTTTCTCCCCGGAGAGATCTTTGTATTCGGCGGCTTTGCACTGCGGGCCAATTCGCTTGGCCATCTGGAGCAGATCGAAAACTACGCCCCTGGCCATCAGGTCGGATTTGGAAGTTTGAACTATACAGCTGACGTCCGCGGAGACTTGATCTTCGATGGGTTCGAGCCACAGCCAAGCGCGCTGCACTGTCACGATGGGCATGATCTAGCTCTGCCGCCGGACAGTGCCTTGGAGGCCGTACAAGTGTCCGCTCCGACCCTTAGCTCGGAGCCGACTGCGCCGATCGAGGACGGGTGGTTAAACACCGCCTCAGGGGCTGCTACCTCTACGGTGATAGAGCCGAATACCAACCCTGTCCTTTGCGAAGCCCGTGACTCCAAGGTGCCGGACTCCTCTCCGGACTCTGAACCTTCTGCGCCCCTGCCAATCGAATCCGATTGGGCGCCGATCATGGAGTTCACCGCTGCGGACATCTTTCAGCACTCGCCCTTTGGCAACATCCTGAATTCGCTAAAGTGTCTCTCTTTATCAGGAGATCCCTCGCTGGATTATGGTCAGGACGGTTGGGATGCGGACGACGAAGAAATTCAAAGCCCACCCACCACCCACATTGTAGCCACTGTCGACGACTTAACCGACATGCTAGACTTCGACTCCGAAGACATCAACGATATGGACGACGATGCAGGTGTCGTGGGGAATGGGAGCACGAGCACCTATGGGGCAGGAGGGCCCCTTCTTGTCCGGCAAGGGAGCGGAGGGCGCACGCAGAGCAGATCGAGGCGAGGGAGCGCGCGGGGGATTTTTACCCAGCTTCGGAGCTCTCCGGAGAGATAAGACTCCTACTACTGCTTTGTGTGTTTGTATTCTGTTCTTGCTCGAGAGAGCGGGTGTGGCGTAGCTATGGAACCAAAAAAACTCTGAACCCCCTCTACGTGCGCATGGGCCTCCTTTTTATAGGCTAAATAGGTCACCGACAGGTGGCAGCGTAGAAAGAGGGGTAGAAAGGTAAAAACGCGGGTTGGTACAACTGCTACCAACAGTGTCCCCTACCTAACTCTGACGGCAGGGGACAAGGGCATTTAATGCCCGTCCGGTCGCCCCAATAGTGCAAGGAAACGACCGTTGGAGGCGCCACCGATCGCCACGATGGCCTCCTTGTCAGCTTCGCTTGCCACCTCGCACCGCCATGCTGCACAGCTACCCGCCACGTGCACCAGGAGCGATCTTGTGGCGACACGTCGTCGGGTGTGCTAGAGCGTGGGTGCAGAGTGGCAGCCCTACCGCGGCAAGCGCCTTGCCGCGGCCTTTATCTTGTCGCACCAGCCAGCTCGCTGTTCGCCGGGCCTTGCCGGGACGCGCGGGGCGTTGCGACAAGTTTCTTGAAGTGCCTTAGCTGGCCTTCCCGGCAAGCTCCTCTTGCCGGGGCCTTTGTCCTTCCCGGCAAGCTCCTCTTGCCGGGGCCTTGTATTCTTCCCGGCCAGCTTCTTTTGCCGGGGCCCTGGTTGGCCTTCCCGGCAAGCTCCTCTTGCCGGGGCCTTAGTTTGAGTACTTTGTTCTTGAATGGCATCAAAGTAGCCGCTGAGGATCTTGGCGGACGCCCGGCAAGCCCTGCTGCGGGTCGCTGCGACTGCCCGTGCACAAGTTCGGGATACTAAGGTACCCCTACTTTAGTACACCGACAGGAGCCCCCGGGCCTGGGCCATACATGGTGCCGAGCGCTATTGGGCCAGGCCCAAAACAGTGCACGGGCACGCGCGACCTAGGTCACACCGCATATCTCTGTACCCACCACGCCCCCCTCGCAACGGCACGCGTCAAACGCGGCGTCGTGGGGGAGATCGTGGGTAATTTTTTAATCCAGGGAATGCGTAACGTCCGCCTCCCCCGTTTATAAGCAGGGGAAACAGGGCCGTTCCCCCACCTTCGCTACTTGCAGTTCCTTCCTCCGAAATCTCCACCGCTCCCCTCCGCTTCCCAAGCCGAAAGAGAGCAGCGCTCCGTCGCCCATTGTTGCCGTCGCCGCCGCCGCCCTCGCCTTCCCCCACCGCTTCCGCCATGGCTCCAAAGACCGGGAAGGTTGCGAAGGCTGCGAAGTCGGCCGAGGCGCTGCAGCTTGAGGCGCTACGCAAGAAGCGAGTGCTTTTCCTCCCTGAGCTCACCCGGCAGGCGCTGCGGGAGGAGTTCTACCTCTTCTGGTCGATGGAGACGCGGGCGCATCCGCGCACGCAGGTGCTTTCCGCTGAGGCTTCCAAATCGAAAAAGTGCCCCAGAGGTTACTACTTCTTTCCTGTGTTCTTCTATTGTGGGCTCTGCCCGCCTTTTTCCGATTTTTTCTGCGACATCATGAACACCTACGGGTTTCATCTTCTTGATTTCACCCCCAACGCCGTTCTGACAATGGCGGTTTTCGCACACGTCTGCGAGAACTTCGTTGGCATCCTCCCCAATGTCGCTCTTTTTCGCCATTATTTCTCCCCCCGTGCCGAGAAAGGGGAGCCACTGGCTAGCGGAATCGCCTGGACCTCCCGGATTGGCATGAAGGAGGTGTACTTGACGGGCGAGCTCCGCAGCAAGTGGGACGAGTGGAGGGCGGAGTGGTGCTGGATCTGTGATGCCGATCCGCAGCCGTTCACCAAGCTGCGCCAGACCCGGGTGGTGCGTGGCGGCGACTGGAGCGCTCTGTCGCCGGACGATGCCAAGCTGAAGATTGCCACCACCCGAATCCTCCGGCTCAGGCATGCCGGGCTCACAACAGGGGCAGTTGGCGCGGATTTCCTTCACCATCGCATCGCCCCTCTGCAAAAGAGGGGGAGGCCCGCCTGGCTGTTTGGCGGCCCGGGGGATATCATGAGGCTGCGTCCAGGCCTCAACTTCAACTTTACCGTTCTGGAGCTTGACAGGATGCTGAGGGAGCTGTTCAAGCATGACGCCAACCATCCAGAATGGTTCAGGTTGCCGCTGGGCGTCATCCCCTTGTGCAACAACTCCCGGCGCGATCGCATCTGCGCAATGATGCCAGAGTGCGACTCGCACGGGATAAGTGCAACTTGGATAGAGCCCGCCGCCGAGGATGTGTAGCGATTCTTCGATAATTTGATGGAGGTAGCGGTCAACCCCGACAAGCAGAAGCTTCTCACCCGCGCCACCACCGACAATGAGATGGTGTACATCGCCACTAGGGCCGAAGAGGCGGCGGCAGCCGCTGCCGCGGGCGAGTATGGCTTCACGTTGGCGGAGACGGAGGCGGCCGAGGCGGCAAGTCTTGCCGACCGGGAAGAGCTTGTCGAAGAGGCCGCCAGTGAGGGGGAGCCCGAGGCCGAAACGAGCGAGCCCGCCGGGGGCGCGAGCGGCCAGCCGTCTTCGAGCAGCTTGCCGCAGGCGGAGCACCCAGCACAGCCCCAATTCCAACTGAGAAGGCGCCTCCGTCGAGTTGGAGATACGGCAGAGGAGCAGGCCGGCCAGCAACCGCGGCGCCGTGGGACACGCTCCACGGCGGCAAGCACCGCTGCCGCGGGAGGGTCCCAGGCCGCGCCGGCAACTGAGGCGGGGTCTTCCCGGGCCGCCACGCCTGATCCTGCCGCAGCCCCCGGCAAACGCCGAAGGGGGCCTACTCCTTCGTCACACCGCGCAGAGAGGGTACCGGACTTCGACCTCTCCGCGCTGAGCTCCGATGATGATGAAGAGGAGGAGGAGGAGGAGTGAGGCTTTCTTCTCACTGTTCTTGATCTTCTTTGATCCTTGTTATTGTTTGTCTTGTATCTAATTTGCTTCCCTCTGAATCCCTGTTCCATTTCAGGATTCTGGCCGAGAGGGCGGCGAAAAGGGCCAGGATTCCTGTGGTTGTCATCGAGGACTATCCTGCTGTGACTGCAGAAGACACGTCCGAGACCACCTTGACGGACCCGATTCCTTCTCCTCGCGGTAGCCACCAGCACAGCCCCCAGCGTAAGTGTTTGGTTCACTTCCGGTTGTGGGGCGCGCATGGGTGCTTCTTCTTTTGCTGGCATCTTGATTGTTGATCTGCTCGTGTAGGAGCAGAGCAAGCCCGTCAGGAGGAACCAGAAGCCGCTCCGGAGGTGCTGTCTGCTTCAACTACGCCGCCAAGGGGCGACTTTCTGACAAGGGAGCGCTCTCCGGCAAGGGAGCGGTCCCCGGCAAGGGGCAGTTCCCCGGCGAGGGGCGGGACCAGCGAGCCTTTAGTGGTGGAGCCCACGGTCACAGAGCCCAACACAGGTAACCTTCCTTGTCGGAAATCTTCCCTTGGGTCCTTCTTCTGATCTTCTTTTTTGGATATTTGCTTGACTCTTCCTTCCTCTTCCTATCCTCAGATCCCCCTCTCGTAGACCCGATGGAGACCGAGGCCGCCGGCGAGGAAGGCGCACGCGGCAACACTGAAGATGACGCCGCTGGCGAGGAAGAGGCCGGTACTGATGATCCCGCCGACGATGAGGCTGCCAAGGCTGCTGGCACAGGAGCCGGCGAGGGATCCGGTGATCATACTGACGACCCGGAGGACGCAGGAGCGCAAGGCGCTACACCGTCCGCCGACCCCTCCGCCGCTGATGCAGCGCCGGGCTCCGAGGAGCCCCAGCCAGGCGCATACTTGAAGGCCGGCGAGGGCGTGTACATCAAGCTCCCCTGGGCCTCGAGCTCCAGGGCGCCGGTGGAAGGAGAGGAGTTTGACGGGGAAGTACTCGCTTCTGCTGGGCTGGCAGTGGTTGACAAGCCAAGCGGCAGCGACGGCGAGTCCGAGGAGGAGCAGCTGCTCCAAAAGCTGGTGTCGCTCTACCGTGCCTGGCAAGCAAAGCTTGAGTCCCGGGAAGCGCTTGTCGCGCGGGCGGGAGTTGACATAGAAAAGCACGCAGAGGAGCTCAAGAGCCACGACCAGGAGGCCCTCCGGTCCATTGCCGAGGAGAGGGCGCAGCTCGACGAGGCGAAGAAGGCGTTCCTCCTGGAGAAGGCTGAAGCCGAAGAGCAGCAGAGGCTCACCGCCGAGGAGCTGTCCAAGCGGGATGGTGAGCTGATACAGAAGAAGGTGAACTTGGACAGCCACGAAGAGGAGCTCGCCGCCTGGGAGCAATCGCTTGGCGGGGCACTCAAGGAGGCAAAGGATGCCGCCGCGGCTGCTGAGGCCACCAAGAAGGAGTTGGAGGTGAAGGCGACGCAGCTGGAGGCGGACGTGAAAAGGAAGAACGAAGAGCTTGCCGCACTCCAGCGCGAACGCGAGAAGGATGCGTGCGCCCATGGCGATCTGCAAGTTCAGCTCGCCGAGAAGATCAAGGAGCTGAATGCCGCCAAGGACTCGAGCGCTGACCTGGAGCTGAACCTAGCTACCTTGACGGAGACGCTGGACGCCGCCAAGAAGCGAGAAGATGACTTGAGGAAAGATCTCAAGGGCAACGAAGAGCTGCTGACGAGGGCCGCCGAGGCTCAAAACACCTTCAAGGTCACGGTGGAGCTCTGGACGGAGGGCCTCGTCAACATCGCTGCATCCATCGACGAGGAGCTGGCGGAACTGGACTTGGCGGGCTTCGGGTACTCCACCGACGAAAATCTCCCGCCCAGCGCCAGGCTCACTCTTTTCTTCAAGGGCGTGGCGACGGCCCTCCAGCAACTCCGAGAAAGGATCCCGAAGAAGCTGGCGGACGAGTCGCGCGCGATCTGCGCCAAGGTCTTGGAGAAGGTGTTGGTGAAGATACTCTTCCGCAACCCGGGCCTCGACCTCACCCGCATCCTCAAGAAGCTGCCGGCGGGTGCCGATCTTGAAGAACTCAAAGCCATTGTCGCACCCATCATGGACAAGGTGAATGAGGTCAAGAGGGTTGACGGCGAGCGCGTGGATTAGACCATCTCTCTCCTCCTTTCCTTGTCGCCGTTTATCTAAGTCATGGGACAATTTAGTCAGTGCCGCAACAAGTTACTTTTGTAATATAACTTTATTCTGGGCAATGCTTGCTATGCTATCTCCTTTACTTGGTCCTTTCTTTGTATGTTCTTACCCTACGCTTTTAGGGAACTTGCCGGCACGGGCACGCTTGCCGCGAGTGCTGAGTGCGGAACATCAGCAGCTTGTTGGCGGTGCCGGAGCACGCTTGCCGCGGGCGCTGAGTGCAGGACATCAGCAGCCCGCTGGCGGTGCCGGTTCCGGCAAGAAACCTTGCCGCAACTAATTGCAGCGCACTTAAGTTGTTGAGCGGGCTCGAAAACAACGTAAGGGCGCTTAGCGGCTCACTTAAGTTGCTGAGCGGACTCGAAGCAAAGTAAGGGCGCTTAGCAGCTCACTTAAGTTGTTGAGCCGACTCGAAACGAAGTAAGGGCGCAACTAGCTACGAGGAGGTTCCTCCGCGCACAGGTTTTCCATACAAAGCAGAATCGTTCAAGGAGGATAGCTTGAAATTTTAAGAAGATGATCGTGCTCAAACTTTGGCAACTTAGCTTTTCTGTCGTCTGTGTCTCGACAAGGCTGTACTTCTTTGAACGACGCTCGGTCCACACCTTCATCCTCTCCTCCCCCCCCCCCCCCCGTGAACTTGTGGGCGAAGGGACCTTCTTTTTGAGAAAAAGAAAGAAGAGAAAATAATGGTATGGGGCCTTAAGGCTCGTTATTTCTTACCAGGGACGAGTGCTGCACAAAGTGTCAGGTAAAACATGCAAGAAAGAAAGAATGCATGAAATTTGACAAGATGTGTGGAGCACATGAACTTTATTTATGCACGGGATCTGCGCCCGGCTTTGTACAAAGGGTTACATGCAACAGCGGCAAGGCTTGTACAAAAGTTGGTTGCCAGAACGGATTCCGGCAACCGCGCCTTATGGGTAAAACTTGCGAAGATGCTCTATGTTCCAGGAATTGCTCACCAGAAAGCCGTCTTCGGTCTCAAGGCGGACAGCGCCGGGCCTAGTGACTCATTTCACCCGATAAGGGCCTTCCCACTTTGGCGTCAACTTGCTGGAATTCTTGGCGGATTGAACACGCCGAAGAACAAGGTCGCCTTCCTCGAAGTTTCTGGCATTAACTTTGCGGCTATGATAGGGACGCAAAGCTTGCTGGTAGCGAGCAGCTCGCAGAGCAGCCTGAAGACGATCTTCCTCGAGGAGCAGCGCGTCATCTTGGCGCAGCTGCTCTTGCTCAAGCTCATCATAAGCAAGCACTCGAGGTGATCCGTATATGAGTTCCGTGGGGAGAACTGCTTCTGCTCCATCGACAAGAGCAAAAGGTGTCTGGCCAGTGGCTCGATTTGGCGTCGTTGTGATCGACCAAAGAACCACCGGCAACTCTTCGATCCAATTTGTTCCGCACTTGTGCAGCCTGTCGAAAGTTCTGGTCTTGAGCCCGCGCAGCACTTCAGCATTTGCCCTCTCCTCTTGACCGTTGCTTCTTGGATGAGCAACAGAAGCGAAGCAGATCTTGGTGCCAAGATCTTGGACGTACTGCATGAAGGTGCGGCTCGTGAATTGTGTGCCATTGTCGGTGATGATCCTGTTAGGGATTCCGAAATGGCAAACAATTGACCTGAAGAACTTGACTGCTGACTATGCTGTCACCTTCCTCACTGCCTCCACTTCCGGCCACTTTGTGAACTTGTCAATTGCAACGTACAAGTACTCAAAGCCCCCGACGGCTCGGGGGAAGGGGCCGAGTATATCGAGCCAGGATAAAGGGATTGTTTGGAGAGCTTGAGCTGGCTGATGAATCTGTTTGGAGTGGAACTGGCACGCTTCACACTTGGTTACTTGTGCAGTTGCATCCTGGAGGGCTGTCGGCCAGAAGAAACCTTGCCGGAAGGCTTTGCCGGCAAGTTCTCTTGCGCCAATGTGGTGACCACATATGCCTCCATGTATCTCCGTCAACAACTCCTGTCCATCTTCCCGGGAAATGCACTTCAATTTCACTCTGTTGAATCTTTTTCTGTACAGCATGTCATCGACAAACTGGTACATACTTGATTGCCGGGCTACTTTTTCCGCTTCTTCCTGTTCCTCGGGAAGTTCTCCTGTCTGAAGGAAATGGACGATCTGCTGTGCCCATGCCGGAGCTTGTGGCTCGACGACAAGGACTAAAGGCGCGAATGCTGCTGCGGGAACATCCGCTTCTACGGCAAGAATCTGGGATCCTGCCGGAGCGTGATGCTCCCCGGCAAGCGTGTCGGGACACAGCTTGTCGGGAGCGTCTGCTTCAACGAAACAAGCCCTGGGGCTTTTCGGAGCAGACTGCTCCTCAGCACTTTTTGCGTTGATCCTGGGGACTTTCTTGGCGGCGGCTCCGGGGAGTTCTGCCGGAAAGTAGTCGCTGGCAACCAACTTTCTCTTCTTGTTCTGTCCAGTTGATGGTGTCACAGATGGCCGAGTCAGCTTGAGCACAAAAATCCCTGGTTCCACAGGCAACTTGAGTGCGGCGCACTTTGACAGTCCATCTGCAATGTCATTCTGAGCTCTCGGAACATGCTCCATTTGCAGGCCGTCAAAATGCTCTTCTAGCTTCCTTACTTCATCGATGTAGGCTTCCATCAACGGACTCTGATAATCTTTGTTAACTTGGCGGACGACAAGCTGTGAGTCACCCCTTACAATAAGCTTCTTGATCCCAAGTTCTGCCGCGATCCTGAGTCCGGCAAGCAAGCCTTCGTACTTTGCAGTATTATTTGTTGCTTGCTCCTTGGGAAAG
This sequence comes from Triticum timopheevii, assembly GCA_963921465.1. NCBI lineage: Eukaryota > Viridiplantae > Streptophyta > Magnoliopsida > Poales > Poaceae > Triticum > Triticum timopheevii. Next base: position 358,446,086 of record OY997264.1, read on the forward strand.
TGCATCTGGACCACGTACTTGAGGTGCTCTCCGGTGGGTGCGACAAGTAGTACGCCCGCACCGGCGCCTTGCAGCGAGAAGGCACCATCGAAGTACATGATCCATTCCTTGCTAGCTTCCTCGACGAGGATGCTCCTCTCCGGAGTTCCTTCATCGGGTGTTGGCGTCCATTCTGCTATGAATTCTGCCAATGCTCGGCTCTGGATAGTTGAGGTACTCTCGAACTTGAGGCCAAAGCTTGACAATTCCAGTGCCCACTCAACAATCCTACCTGTTGCCTCTGGATTCTGCAATATCCTCTTCAACGGAAAGTGAGTGACCACTGTGATCTCCTGTGCTTGAAAGTAATGGCGCAGCTTCCTCGAGGCCATTAGGAGGCCGAAGAGCAATTTCTGCACACCATAGTACCTTGATCTAGCCCCCTGCAGAAGGGAACTAACGAAGTAAACTGGGCGCTGCACCATCTTTTTCTGTTTCTCTTCCTGTGGCTGCGCAGACCCATCCTTGCCGGAACCGGAACTTGCCGGATCAGGGCTTGTCGGGCCAGAGCTTGTCGGAGAAGCCCCCTGCTTGTCGCTGGACCCGCTTGCTGCGGTCGCTGGCTCACCTTCTTCCTCCCTCTCCGCTACTAACGCAGCACTAACCACTTGATTGGTTGCCGCCAGATATAGCAGCAACTTCTCTTGTGGCTTAGGTGCGACAAGTGTTGGAGTAGAGGATAGGTATCTCTTCAGGTCCTGCAGCGCAGCCTCCGCTTCCGGAGTCCATTTCATTGGACCTGCCTTTTTCAATTTTGAAAAATGGCAGGGCGCGCTCAGCAAACTTAGAGATGAACCTACTGAGAGCAGCAACACAGCCGGCAAGCCTTCGCACATCCTTGACGCGCCTTGGTGCTTCGATTTGCTCAATGTCCTTGATCTTGTCGGGATTAGCTTCAATCCCCCTCTGGGACACAAAGAATCCGAGAAGCTTGCCGGAAGGAACTCCAAACACACACTTCTCGGGATTCAACTTGAGGTTGATCCTACGCAGATTTGCAAAAGTCTCGTCCAAATCTTGGATCAAAGTCTCTTTGTCCTTGCTCTTGACCACTATGTCATCCATGTAAGCTTCTACATTTCTGTGCAGCTGTGGCTCAAAAGCATGACTGACTACTCTTGCAAATGTTGAACCAGCATTCTTTAGTCCGAAGGGCATTCGTACAAAGCAGTACGTGCCGCATGGAGTAATGAACGCTGTTTTCCCTTCATCCTCTTCTGCCATGAAGATCTGATGATATCCCGAATATGCATCAAGGAATGAAAGCAGATCACATCCTGCCGTGGAGTCGACAATCTGGTCGATGCGCGGCAAGGGAAATGGATCTTGGGACAAGCTTTATTAACATCAGTGAAGTCAATACAAAGCCTCCACTTCCCGTTTGCTTTGCGCACGACTACTGGATTGGCTAAGCACGTCGGATGGAGCACTCCTCAGACCAGGACTGCTGCTTCCAACTTCTTGATCTCCTATGCAATGAATTCTTGACGCTCTACTGCTTGTTTTCTGACTCTCTGCTTGACGGGCCGCGCGTGAGGGCAGACGGCAAGGTGGTGCTCAATTAATTTCCTGGGAACACCGGGGATGTCAGATGGTTGCCATGCAAAGACATCGACATTCGCCCGCAGGAAAGCAACGAGCGCGCTTTCCTATTTAGGATCAAGCGTGGCACTAATGGTGAAGGTGCCACCAGTGCCGTCCTCCTTGGCGGCCACTTTCTTGGTCTCTGGTGAAGCTGTCTTTGCCTTCTTGCACTTGCCGGTGGAGCTCGATGGTGCGTCCTCGACGGTAGCGCAGCACTCCGAAGAGGTGCGCTTGCCGGAGTAGGCATCAGAGCTACTCTTGCCGGTCTTGGTCTTCTTCTTCCCCCTGGGAGCTTCAGCGGCAAGTGGTTTGCGTTCTGCTGCGGCTGCTGCTTCCCGGTAGATCTTGTCGGTACAGATGAGTGCATCCTTCTTGTCGCCTTGGACAGAAATGACACTTATCGGACCAGGCATCTTGAGCACATTATAGGCATAGTGAGAGGCTGCCATCAACTTAGCGAGCGCTGGACGGCCAAGTATCCCATTGTAGGGCAATGGGAAATCAGCAACGTCAAATGCGACTCTCTTTGTCCTGAAATTCAGCTCGCTGCCAAATGTCACTGGCAGTGTGATCTTCCCCTTCGGCTTGCTCCTTCCCGGGTTTATTCCTTGAAAGGTACCAGTCTCTTCGAGCTCGCTGTCGGGGATCTGGAGCTTCTTGAGCACTGCGGAGGAGATTAGATTCAGGCCGGCCCCGCCGTCAACCAGCATCTTCGTGACCCTGAGGTTGCGGATTGTTGGCGAAACCAACATCGGCAAGCACCCGACCGCAGTGATGCGATCAGGGTGATCTTCAATGTCGAAGATGATGGGCGTGCTGGACCATTTCAGGGGCTTGCGCGACTCAATGGACGGTTCTGCTGCGTTCACTTCCCGCACCCACTGTTTGAGTTGGCGGTGCGAGGTGTGCAGAGAAGCACCGCCGTCGACGCACAATACCTCTGTCGCCTTCTGGAACTCCTGCTCGTCAGTCTCATCTTCCTCCATCTCATCATCCTCATCTTCGTCTTGTCTTTTTCGCGGCTGCGGGGAGGCCTGTCTCCTTGCCGCGGCGCCCTCCTCGGGCGGGATACTTCTTGCCGGATCCTCCGCCACCTTCCCGGGCCTTCTCCTTGTCGCGGCGCTCGTATTCAGCTTTCTGTAGCTCCGCCATCTGCTCAACTTTCTTGCAGGCTTGGAGGTCATGGCCCTTGGTGCGGTGGATCTTGCAATACTGCTTGCCGGAGCCATCCTGCTTGTCGGCGGCCACCACAGCCTCGCTGGTGCTACCAGCTCTAGCCTTCTCGGAACCGCCTCCGCTGCCGGATTGCTCAACAACTAGCACATCCTTAGCCTTTCTCTTTCTGTTATTCTGCCTCCGGTTCCTCTTTGCCGGAGGGGCGTCTTCACTGTCAGATCCTTCTGCTCCTGCATTCTCTCCGGGGAGCCTCCTCCCCTCTTCAGCCCGTGCACACTTGTCGGCCAGAGCATATAGCTCGCTGACATCTCTGATTTTGCACATCACCATCTCCTCCCTCATCCTGCGGTTACGCACGTTCTGATGGAAAGCGCTGATAACCGCGGCAGGGTGGACATCTGGGATGTTGCGCTGCACCTGACTGAATCTCTGTATATACTTGCGCAGGGGCTCTCCTTCCTTCTGGGCGAGCAGGTGAAGATCACTCTCCTGGCCATGGGGTTTGTGGCCGCCTGTGAAAGCGCCAACAAACTGATGGCACAGGTCCGCCCACGAAGAGATGGAGTTGTCCGGCAAGTGCATGAGCCAAGATCTGACGTTGGGCTTGAGTACCAGCGGGAAGTAGTTGGTGAGGATCTTCTCGTCGCGCCCTCCGGCAGCCTGCACCGCGATGGTGTAGACGCTGAGGAACTCTGACGGATGTATCCTGCCATCGTACTTCTCGGGCACATCTGGCTTGAAGTTCTTGGTACTGGGCCACTGGACCTGCCGCAGCTCACGGGTGAACGCAGGGCAACCTGCCGCGTACGGCAAGCCGCCTGGTTCCCCTGGCGCATGCATGTCGACAGTGGGCCCAGCGCGCCGATCAGATTGACGTCGCGCTTCTCTTCGACGCTCGATGCGAGTGCGAGCGTCTTCGTGTCGTCGTTCTTGGGGAACTTGGCGTTGATCGCGGCGAGCTCGCGGGTCTGACGACGCGGTGGAGTCAGTGTCGAGGTTGGCCCGGCGAGTCGGTGATCTTGGCCTTCGGGGCGGGGAGTGCGCAGTGGTGGCACCCCCAGCGGTCTTGTCGGCATCGGCTTGCGCCTGGGCGTCTTGCCGGGGCTTCGATGTGCTCGGTCGCCGGGGCTTGTCGCCGTTGGCGAAGCCAATGAGGCTATAAATGGCGGCCCTCCAGTCGTCGATCTTGTCCGGTGCTGGAGGGTAATCTAGAAGCAACTGGGCTCGGGCCAGCGCTTCCTCTTGAGTCTTGGGTCGCGGTGGCGAGCGACGCGAGGTGCGAGACATGCTCAAACTTCTAACAGTGTTAGAAGGAGTAACATCTCGCCCAGGCGACCGCACTGCGCTCGCGCCAGCGTGTTGACGTGCATGTTGGCCTTGAGTGTCCCGCGACCCACCAGCTCGGCCTTGTTCCAGCGCGAGTACAGTGCTAGGAGCATCGTGGCGTTGTCGATCCTGCACCTCCTGGGAGGGGTGTGGTGGATATGCAGAAGCTGAACCTTGCGGGGACTTGTCCTTGGACCGGGTGACGATGCGCGTCCCCCCGCCGGCGCCCGCTCCTCCGCCGGCGTCCGCCCCACCGCCCGTTTGCTCCGGTGGCGGTAGAGAAGTCGCAGACGGAGCGGCCACCTCCGAAGTCTTCTTTTTTGGTGGCATGTCGACGAAGATGTTGATGTAGCGCGCGCAGACGCCGGATCAGATACGCACGACCTCGACGCCCCCCTACCTGGCGCGCCTTAGAGATGTCGTGGGGAATGGGAGCACGAGCAGCTATGGGGCAGGAGGGCCCCTTCTTGTCCGGCAAGGGAGCGGAGGGCGCACGCAGAGCAGATCGAGGCGAGGGAGCGCGCTGGGGATTTTTACCCAGCTTCGGAGCTCTCCGGAGAGATAAGACTCCTACTGCTACTTTGTGTGTTTGTATTCTGTTCTTGCTCGAGAGAGCGGGTGTGGCGTAGCTGTGGAACCAAAAAAACTCCGAACCCCCTCTACATGTGCATGGGCCTACTTTTTATAGGCTAAAGGGGTCACCGACAGGTGCAGCGTAGAAAGAGGGGTAGAAAGGTAAAAACGCGGGTTGGTACAACTGCTACCAACAGTGTCCCCTACCTAACTCTGACGGCAGGGGACAAGGGCATTTAATGCCCGTCCGGTTGCCCCAACAGTGCAAGGAAACGACCGTTGGAGGCGCCACCAATCGCCATGATGGCCTCCTTGTCAGCTTCGTTTGCCACCTCGCACCGCCATGCTGCACAGCTACCCGCCACGTGCACCAGGAGCGATCTTGTGGCGACACGTCGTTGGGTGTGCTGGAGCGTGGGTGCAGAGTGGCAGCCCTGTCGCGGCAAGCGCCTTGCCGCGGCCTTTATCTTGTCGCACCAGCCAGCTTGCCGCTCGTCGGGCCTTGCCGGGACGCGCGGGGCGTTGCGGCAAGTTTCTTGAAGTGCCTTAGCTGGCCTTCCCGGCAAGCTCCTCTTGCCGGGGCCTTTGTCCTTCCCTGCAAGCTCCTCTTGCCGGGGCCTTGTATTCTTCTCGGCCAGCTTCTTTTACCGGGGCCCTGGTTGGCCTTCCCGGCAAGCTCCTCTTGACGGGGCCTTAGTTTGAGTACTTTGTTCTTGAATGGCATCAAAGTAGCCGCTGAGGATCTTGGCGGACGCCCGGCAAGCCCTGCTGCGGGTCGCTGTGACTGCCCGTGCACAAGTTCGGGATACTAAGGTACCCCTACTTTAGTACACCGACAGCAGGAGACGACCAAGAGCCAGCGCCTACAGGGCACTGGAAGGCCACCTCGTCATACGACATTTACATGGTGGACATCCCAAAGGATGGGAATGGCGATGGAACAATGGAGGACGACCCTTCCAAGAAAAGGCCTAAGCGCCGGTGTCAGCGGCGCCGCTCTAAATCCCGCCACAGCAAAAACGGTGATTCCGACACGGGAGATAATAACACCCTGGACAGCGCCGAAGACAACCCCCTCCAGCAGGATTCAGCGCAGGAGGATGGAGAATCCAGTCCTCATGAGAGAGCGGTAGACAGAGAGGTAGAGGATGATAATTATATGCCTCCCTCCGAAGACGAGGCAAGCCTCGACGACGGCGAATTTGTTGTTCCTGAGGATCCCGTCGAACAAGAGCGTTTCAAACGCAGGCTTATGGCCACGGCAAGCAGCCTCAAGAAAAAGCAGCAACAACTTAGAGCTGACCAAGACTTGATAGCCGACAGATGGACTGAAGTCCTTGCAGCTAAAGAGTATGAACTCGAATGCCCCTCCAAAAGCTACCCAAAACGCAAGCTGCTACCCCGATTAGAGTAGGAAGCACCTAAACCTACATCACCAGCGCACAATACGGCCGACCGGCTACCTCGCGGCCATGACAGAGAGGCCTTTAGGCCTAAGGCCGCACCCCGGCGTCGCTCGAAAAGTACAAAGCCACGGGGGAATGCGCCATACTTGCGAGACATATTGGAGGAAAAGGTAGGACAAACAAGATCGATCTACGGATCGCGTGGGCGCCCCACGATATGTGATGACAACCGTCACGCCAAGTATAGCAATTCCGGCCGGGCCGAACATAGTGGACAAAGCTCGTTTGAGCTGCGTCGTGATATAGCCCAATATAGAGGCGCCGCACACCCACTATGCTTCACAGACAAAGTAATGGATCATCAAATCCCCGAGGGTTTCAAACCCGTAAACATTGAATCATACGACGGCACAACAGATTCTGCGGTTTGGATCGAGGACTATCTCCTTCACATCCACATGGCCCGCGGCGATGACCTACACGCCATCAAATACCTCCCACTCAAGCTTAAAGGACCAGCTCGGCATTGGCTCAACAGCTTGCCAGCAGAATCAATTGGGTGTTGGGAAGACCTGAAAGCTGCATTCCTTGATAACTTCCAGGGCACATATGTGCGACCACCAGACGCCGATGACCTAAGCCACATAATTCAGCAGCCAGACGAATCGGCCAGACAATTCTGGACACGGTTCTTAACCAAGAAAAATCAAATCGTCGACTGTCCGGATGCAGAGGCCCTTGCAGCCTTCAAACATAACATCCGCGACGAGTGGCTTGCCCGGCACCTAGGACAGGAAAAGCCGAAATCCATGGCAGCCCTCACATCACTCATGACCCGCTTCTGCGCGGGAGAAGACAGCTGGCTAGCTCACAGTAACAACCTGACCAAAAACCCTGGTAGTTCGGATACCAAGGACAGTAACGGTAGGTCGCGTCGCAATAAGCACAAGTGCCGCATTAACGGCGATAATACTGAATATACGATAGTCAATGCCAGGTTCAGAGGCTCTAAACCCGGTCAGCGGAAAAAGCCATTCAAAAGAAATACTCCGGGCCCGTCCAATTTGGACCGAATACTCGATCGCTCGTGCCAGATACACGGCACCCCCGAAAAGCCAGCCAAACACACCAACAGGGATTGTTGGGTGTTCAAGCAGGCAGGCAAGTTAATTGCCGAAAACAATGACAAGGGGCTGCATAGCGATGACGAGGAGGAGACCCGGCCGCCGAACAATAGAGGACAGAAGGGTTTCCCCCCACAAGTGCAGACGGTGAACATGATATACACAACCCACATACCCAAAAGGGAGCGGAAGCGTGCACTCAGGGACGTATATGCGATGGAGCCAGTCGCCCCAAAGTTCAATCCGTGGTCCTCCTGCCCGATCACTTTTGATCGAAGGGACCACCCCACTAGCATCCGCCATGGCGGATTCGCCGCATTGGTTGTAGACCCAATCGTCGATGGATTTCACCTCAGTAGAGTCCTGATGCATGGCGGCAGCAGCCTGAACCTGCTTTATCAGGATACAGTGCGCAAAATGGGCATGGACCCCTCAAGGATTAAACCCACAAAAACGACCTTTAAAGGCGTCATACCAGGTGTAGAGGCCAACTGTACAGGCTCAGTTACACTTGAAGTGGTCTTCGGATCCCCAGATAACTTCCGAAGCGAGGAGTTAATCTTCGACATAGTCCCGTTCCGCAGCGGCTATCACGCACTGCTCGGATGAACTGCATTTGCAAAGTTCAATGCGGTGACGCACTACGCATACCTCAGGCTCAAGATGCCAGGGCCTCGAGGAGTCATTACGGTCAACGGAAACACCGAACGCTCTCTCCGAACGGAGGAGCATACAGCGGCTCTCGCGGCGGAAGTACAAAGCAGCCTCTTAAGGCAATTCTCGAGTCCGGCTCTTAAGCGGCCGGACACTGTAAAGCGCGCCCGGAGTAACCTACAAAAAGACCACCTGGCACGTTCCGAGGACGCGTAGCAATGCGGCCCCAACCCCAGCCCTCGCGAAATTGCGAGACCAGCACCACGTGTACATAACTACGCTCTGGAGATACTATGGGCATAGGGGGAGGGGCACGACCACGGCATGCCCAAAGTGCGGCTCAACCACACCAGAGGCTCCCAATTGTGTCATTCTTTTTTTCTTATTCTCAGGACTCCGTTTTCAAGAAGCCCTGCCCGGTAGTAGAATCGCCGAACTCACGATGCAACAGCCAGGGAAGCACAAAAGCTACGTCGAGTATCCAGGTGGTCTCTATTACGAGCATTATACCTGTTTTACATACCATCCCGCAGCCTACCCCTGGAGGGGGACATGTTAAATAGTCCCATCCCTTGCTTATCGCACTATTTGTATCGTTCTGCTTTCATTGCAGTATTTTTTGAATAAACAATGCATCTCTTTTTGCCTATTATTGCATTCCTTTTTCTATTTATACATGTTCACTTATGACACGTTGCATCCGTACGCTTTGGTACGGCCAAATACACCAGGGGATTAAGTTCCCCAAAATATGGTGTGATAAGTCCGAACACTTTCACAAGTGCGGCACCCCGAACTTATAGCATTATATGCATCGGCTCCAAATCATGTCTTGGGTCAATAGTTGGGTTTGCCCGGCTCCCATGTTTTGGTACCTTGCATTCCGTTATATCGGCTAAGGTAGCGCTGGGAGAACCACTGCGATTGTGCCCCAGTTGAGCTGGGTTGAGCACCTCAGTGGAGAAAGCTAAAACTGACTGTCATGATAGGGCGAGAGCCGGTCGCTATTCGAGAGGTTTTTTCGAGTCCCTAAAGACTTATGCCGCTTAGAGCGAGGAGCCGGCTTTGTCCGGCCCAGGCGTGGATAGCGCCCCGAATTCGGTCTTCCGAACGCTAGGGGCTTCACCGAAATTTAAAATTATAGAATTCTATGGCTAAGTGGGAGTGTTCAAGCATTATAAGTCCGGTTGCCTTGTTCGTTGTGTTGAGCGCCTCCCTCGAAGGACCCAAAAATGGGAACAAGAGCGCTCAAGTTTATCCCGAACACCCCAGCACTCGTGGCATGGGGGCTAAAGCCAATGACTTGCCATCTCTCAAATTTGATAAACGGCCGCACAGAAGGTAATATTTTAAATTAACAAGCGTTGCTTAGCACATATGAACAAAGTTTTCAGCGCACAGGATAACAAAATGTGAGTCTACTAAAAAATTACATCTTTGGAGCATTCACCCGCTATAAGGCGGGCACCCTTCAGGACACCCTTATAGTACATCTCGGGCGTGCGATACTCCTTGCCCGGCGGTGGCGCGTCCGTCACAAGCTTCTCGGCGTCCATCTTGCCCCAGTGCACTTTAGCGCGGGCAAGGGCCCGACGGGCACCTTCAATGCAGACGGAATGCTTGATGACTTCAATTCATGGACAGGCGTCCACCAACCGCCGCACCAGACCGAAGTAGCTCCCAGGCATGGCTTCTTTAGGCCATAGCCGAACTATGAGGCCCTTCATGGCCTGTTCGGCCACCTTGTGGAGCTCGACCAGCTGCTTTAGCTGGTCGCTCAGGGGCACCGGATGTCCGGCCTCAGCATACTGAGACCAGAATACCTTCTCCGTCGAGCTCCCTTCCTCGGCCCGATAGAATGCGGCAGCGTCGGATACACTGCGGGGTAGATCTCCGACGCTCCTCGAGAGCTCCGAATTCGGGTAAGTAACAGATAATTCACTTTTACATGCTTGCTTTGCATGAAGAATGCCTTACTCGCCGCTATCTTTTTTATCGCCTCAATTTCCAGGAGGGCTTTTTGGGCTACGGCCTTAGCGGCTTTGGCACTCTCAAGAGCCGAGGCAAGCTCGGACTCTCGAGTCTTCGAGTCACGCTCCAAACTCTCGTGTTTTTCCACGAGAGCCTGGAGCTCTTGCCGCACCTGCGCCGCCCGCGCCTCCTGCTTCTCTCGCTCGGTGCGCTCCACGGCCGCATTGCTTTCGGCCTTGGACACCGCTTCCTTCAGAGTCGCCACCTCGTTCGTGGCCCTTGCAATACTCACGTTATTCCTATCATTTTTTGCAACCAAATCCTTTCTATAAGGTATTACTTTAATAAGGTATTACTTACCTTCCCTGTCCTCGAGCTGCTTCTTGGCATGGCCGAGCTCGTTCTCGGACCGTTCGAGGCACTGCTTCAATGCATTGACCTCCGCAGTCAGTGCGGCAGAGGTCAGCAGCGCAGCCTGCATTCCCATATTGACATGCTTATGTTAGACTCCTGCGTATATCTTTTTAGATCCTCAGTTCGGCTTTTCTTTCCAAACACCAAAATGAGCATCAGGGGCTACTGTCTATGCGGTACTATTTTTTACATATCTTAATTACATACCTCAAAGCCTGTTAGAAGGCTGGTACAGGCTTCAGTCAGCCTTCTCTTGGCGGACTGAACTTTCTGGATCACCGCACTCATAACAGTGCGGTGCTCCTCCTCGATGGAGGCGCCGTTAAGCGCCTCCAGCAAGTCATCTGGTGCCTCCGGTTGGACGGAGGCCACCGGCGTCGCAGTCTTGCCCTTCTTACGAAGGGCCCGCCCGCCGGACTTCGGAACCACTGTAGGTTCCGGTACGGAGTCCGGCACAGGGCCGGACATAGAGCCCTCGGGGGTTTCGCCCTCTTTTTGCCCAGAGTCCGGGAGGTCGCCTTGCAGCGCCTCCAAGACCACCTCCTCCTGGTTGGGCCCCTTTTGGGACTCCACCGCGGCGTCGTCTGCGTCACGGGGGGAGGAGGCGGTCGAAAGTGAAGTGCTATTCACATCCGACGAATCCAGGGAGCCGCTCGACGAAGCGGAGAGCTCGTCCTTGGGCGGGCTACATTGTTGTATTCGGCGTTAGAAGACACTGCGCGACAAAGGAAAAATCATGAGTTATTCTGGAATCCGGACACTTACGATCTCGCCAGGGGCTTGGCACTCGAAGGCCACTCCTCTTCGCCGTCGTCGGCGTTGGTGGAACAGTCCGGAAGAAGGGTCCTTCCCTTCTTGGACCCTCCGGCCTCCCCAGTTGGGGAGGCCTTCCTTTTCTTCTCTCCCCCCGCTGGGGGAGAAGCCTCCTTTTTCTCCTCCTTGTCTTCACGGAGGAGTCCGCCTCGGAGTCATCGGACGATGAGTCCGATAACACCCGGTGCCGGGAACTCCTCTGAGTTCCCGTGGCCTTCTTCTTGGCCTTCTTCTCCGGCACCACGTAAGGCGCCGGAGCCAGCAGCCCCATTAATTGGGCGTCCGCTGTGTCTTCTGGCAAGGGAGCCGGACAGTTAACCTGCCCGGACTTCTTCTGCCAGGCCTGTCAAAGGTAAGGGAGTTTAGATCCCGCATAGAGTCAAACTATGAAAAAACAAGTGTCTCGTAAAGGGTAAAATAGCTTACCTCGCCGTGTTGACGCTGCGAGCTGAATCCGCGATCTTCGGTAGCGGATGTGGGAGCCTCGGCGCCCTTGAACAGCACCCTCCAGGCGTCTTCGTACGTAGTGTCGAAGAGCCTGCTCAAGGTTGGGTGCTGTGCCGGATCAAACTCCCACAAATTGAAAGCCCGTTGTTGGCACGGGAGGATCCGGCGGACGAGCATGACCTGGACCATGTTGACAAGCTTGATCTTTTTGTTCACAAGGTTTTGGACGCAGGTTTGGAGTCCGGTCAGCTCTTCCGAATCACCCCATGTCAGGCCCTTCTCTTTCCAGGAGGTGAGCCATGTGGGGATGCCAGATCTGAATTCGGGGGCCGCTGCCCATTCAGGGTCACGCGGCTCGGTGATGTAGAACCACCCCAATTGCCACCCTTTGATGGTTTCCATGAAGGCACCCTCGAGCCATGTGACGTTGGGCATCTTGCCCACCATGGCTCCTCCGCACTCCGCCTGCTGGCCGCCCGCTACCTTCGGCTTGACATTGAAGGTCTTCAGCCATAAGCCGAAGTGGGGTGTGATGCGGAGGAAGGCCTCGCACACAACGATAAACACTGAGATGTTGAGGATGAAATTTGGGGCCAGATCATGGAAATCCAGGCCGTAGTAGAACATGAGCCCCCGGACAAATGGGTGGAGTGGGAAGCCCAGTCCGCGGAGGAAATGGGGAAGGAACACCACCCTCTCATGGGGCCTGCGGGTGGGGATGAGCTACCCCTCGTCCGGAAGCCGATGTGCAATGTCGTTGTGCAGGTACCCGGCTTTCCTCAGCCTTTTGATGTGCCCCTCCGTTACGGAGGAGGCCATCCACTTGCCTCCCGCTCCGGACATGGCTGGAGAAGGTTGAGGCGAGATGTGCAGACTTGGGCGTTGGAGCTCGAGTGCGCGGAGATGGATAAGCAAAGGAGGAAGAAGGCATAGGTAAAAAGGTGGATCCTTATCCCCTTATATGGACGGACGAAAACTATGCGTCTCCACTAGCCTGGTAAAACTCGCTTGTCTCCCAAGCGCCATAATCAATGGCGCGGTTGGGTTACCCATGCCCGTATTGATGAGAATCCCGGAATAAGGGGACACGATCTCTGCTTTGACAAGACGTGCCAAGGAAACCGCCTCGCTAAACGCGTTGAGGTGGAACAGTAAAAACGATTCGAATAAAGGCTTGGCCGTGGTGTGATGTCACGCCACGGAATACGTCAGCAGATTGAACTTGTGTAAATGTTATTCTCTCTACGGTGGTATGTGGAATTTATTTTGCAGAGCCGGACACTATCCTTGTGTTCAAAATCTTCTATGAAGTATTCGGAGGAGGAACCCTCCTTGCAATGCCGAGGACAATATGCATGCCGGACTCGTCGTCATTGAAGCCTGGTTCAGGGGCTACTGAGGGAGTCCTGGATTAAGGGGTGTCCGGATAGCCGAACTATCATCATTGGCCGGACTCCTGGACTCGATACAAGATTGAAGACTCCATCCCGTGTCCGGATGGGACTTTCCTTGGCGTGGAAGGCAAGCTTGGCAATACGGATACGTAGATCTCCTACCATTGTAACTGACTCTGTGTAACCCTAGCCCTCTCCGGTGTCTATATAAACCGAGGGGTTTTAGTCCGTAGGACGAACAACAATCATACCATAGGCTAGCTTCTAGGGTTTAGCCTCTCTGATCTCGTGATAGATCTACTCTTGTACTACCCATATCATCAATATTAATCAAGCAGGAGTAGGGTTTTACCTCCACCGAGAGGGCCCGAACCTGGGTAAAAACATCATGTCCCTTGTCTCCTGTTACCATCCGCCTAGACGCACAGTTCGGGACCCCCTACCCGAGATCCGCCGGTTTTGACACCGACACCGGCCTTCCTAGTGAAGATGCCGCTACTCATCTAAACAAATTTGTTGATTTGTGTGATACTCAAAAGAAGAAAGATACAGATAACAATTTTGTCAAATTGAAGTTATTTCCATTTTCACTTAGTGATCGTGCTAAAGTTTGATTTTCGTCTTTGCCTAAAAATAGTATTGATTCTTTGAACAAGTGCAAAGATGCTTTTATCTCTAAGTATTTTCCTCCCGCTAAGATTATCACTCTTAGGAACAATATTATGAATTTTAAACAACTTGATCATGAGCATGTTGCCCAATCTTGGGAAAGAATGAAATTGATGCTTCACAATTGCCCTACTCATGGTTTGAATTTATGGATGATCATACAAAATTTTTATGTCGGTTTGAACTTTGCTTCTAGAAATCTCTTAGATTCGGCCGCGGGAGGCACGTTTATGGAAATCACATTAGGAGATGCTACAAAACTTCCTGATAATATTATGGCTAATTATTCTCAATGGCACACCGAAAGATCTTCTAGTAAAAAGTGCATGCTATAGAAGAAATTAATGTTTTGAGTGGAAAGATAGATGAACTTATGAAATTGTTTGCTACTAAAAATACTCCTGTTTATCCCAATGATATGCCTTTATCTTCTCTGATTGAGAATAATAATGAATCTATGGATGTGAATTTTGTTGGTAGGAATAGTTTTGGAAACAACGCTTATAGAGGAAACATTAATGCTAGACCGTTCCCTAGTTATTCCTCTAATAATTATGGAAATTCCTACAATAATTCTTATGGTAATTTTAATAAGATACCCTCTTATTTTGAGAATAGTGTGAAATAATTTATGATTTCTCAAAAGAATTTAAATGCTTTGCTTGAAGAAAAATTGCTCAAAGTTGATGATTTGGCTAGGAACGTTGATAGACCTTCGCTTGATGTTGATTCTCTTAAACTTAGATCTTCTCCTCCTAAGCATGATATCAATGAGTCTCTCAAAGCAATGAGAATTTCCATTGATGAGTACAAGGAAAGAACCACTAGACTGCGTGCTAAAAAACATAGCTTTATAAAAGCGTGTTCTTCTAGTTTCCATGAAAATAATGATGAGGATCTTAAAGTTATTGATGCGTCTCCTATTAGATCTATGTTTTGCAATATGAATGTTGATAAATATGGGACTTATGATGAGTCAACTTTACCTAGAAGGCGTCCCAAAAATTCGGAGTTTTTAGATCTTGATGCTAAATTTGGTAAAAGTGGGATTGGAAAGGTCACAACTTCAAATAGCATTGAACCCACTATCTCGGATTTCAAGGATTTTGATTATGATAATTGTTCTTTATAAGGTTGTATTTCCTTGTTGCAATCCGTTGTTAATTCTCCTCATGCTTATAGTCAAAATAAAGCTTTTACCAAACATATTGTTGATGCCTTGATGCAATCTTATGATGAAAATTTTAATTTGGAAGTTTCTATACCTAGAAAACTTAATGATGAGTGGGAACCTACTATAAAGATTAGAATTAAATATCATGAGTGTTTTTGCTTTGTGTGATTTGGGTGCTAGTGTTTCCACGATTCCGAAAACTTTATGTGATATTCTAGGTTTGCATGATCTTGAAGCTTGCTCTATAAATTTGCACCTTGCGGATTCCACCATTAAAAAGCCAATGGGAAGGATCAATGATGTTCCCATTGCTGCAAATGGAAATTTTGTGCCCGTGGATTTTATCGTTCTTGATATAGATTGCAATCTTTCTTGCCCTATTATTCTTGGTAGACCTTTCCTTAGAACGATTGGCGCGATTATTGATATGAAGGAAGGGAATATTAGATTCCACTTTCCATTAAAGAAAGGCATGGAGCACTTTCCAAGAAAGAAAGTCAAATTACCTTATGAATCTATCATGCGGGCTACTTATGAATTTAGTGCCAAAGATGGCACTCGTTAGATCTATCTTCGCTTTTATGCCTAGCTAGGGGCGTTAAACGATAGTGCTAGTTGGGAGGCAACCCAATTTTCTTTATATTTTTTGTTTTTGCTCCTGTTTACTAATAAATCTTGCATCTACCTTCTGTTTAGATGTGTTCTTATCTTTTAATTAGTGTTTGTGCCAAGTAGAACCTATAGGATAACCTATGATGATAGTTGATTTGATTCTGCTGAAAAACAGAAACTTTGCGCGCACGAATATAATTTTGTTAAATCACAGGAACGTGTTTTTGCATTGATTATTTTTGCTAATGATCAATAAACAAATTGTCCAGGACTTCCTATTTTGGTAGGATTTTTAGAGTTCCATAAGTTTGCGTTAGTTACAGATTGCTACAAACTGTTCTGTTTTTGACAGATTCTGTTTTTCGTGTGTTGTTTGCTTATTTCGATGCATCTATGGCTAGTAAAATACTCCCTCCATTCCTAAATATAGGGTGTATAGTTTCTGGCACGAAAATTAAAGAACGCACGTGGAGGGAAATTTTCACAAGTTTTGGGCGAGATTACACCTGACTAATTGACATGAAAAAAAGAGGAGCTTACCTGATATAAGGAAATGTAATCAAATCCCTAAAAAAATAATCCAAACGAGTGCTTCAACACAATGCACCTTATATTTCGGAGTTTTTCTCAGAAATCTATACACCTTATATCAAGGAACAGAGGGAGTAGTTTATAAAACATAGAGAAGTTGGAATACAGTAGGTTTAACACCAAAATAAATAAAGAATGAGTTCATTACAGTACCTTATGTGGTGGTTTTGTTTTCTTTCACTAACGGAGCTTATAACATTTCCTGTTGAGTTTTGTGTTGTGAAGTTTTCAAGTTTTGGGTAAAGCTTTTATGGACTATGGAATAAAGGGTGGCAAGAGCCTAAGCTTGGGGATGCCCAAGGCACCCCAAGATATTCAAGGATAGCAAAAAGCCTAAGCTTGGGGATGCCCCGGGAAGGCATCCCCTCTTTCGTCTTCATTCATTGGTAACTTTACTTGGAGCTATATTTTTATTTGCCACATGATATGTGTTTTGCTTGGAGCGTCATGTATTATATTAGTCTTTGCTTTTTAGTTTACCACAATCATCCTTGCTGTACACACATTTTGGGAGAAGCCTATTTGATTAGAATTTGCTAGAATACTCTATGTGCTTCACTTATATCTTTTGAGCTTGATAGTTTTTGCTCTAGTGCTTCACTTATACTATCTTTTAGAGCACGGTGGTGTCTTAATTTCAAAGAAATTACTAGTCTCTCATGCTTCACTTATATCTTTTTGAGAGTCTTTTAGAACAGCATGGTATTTGCTATGGTTATAAAATTGGTCCTAGAATGGTAGGCATCCAAGTTGGGTATAATAAAAACTATCATAGGAAGTAAATTGGATGCTATGATCAATTTGATACTTGATAATTGTTTTGAGATATGGAGGTAGTGATATTAAAGTCATGCTAGTTGGGTGATTATGAATTTAAAGAATGCTTGTGTTGAAGTTAGCAAGTCCCGTAGCATGCACGTATGGTTAAAGTTGTGTAACAAATTTGAAACATGAAGTGTACCTGGCTTGTGCATCCTTATGAGTGGCGGTCGGGGACGAGCGATGGTCTTTTCCTACCAATCTATCCCCCTAGGAGCATGCGCGTAGTACTTGATTTTTGATGGCTTCTAAATTTTTGCAATAAGTATATGAGTTCTTTTGACTAATGTTGAGTCCATGGATTATACGCACTTTTACCTTTTCGCCGTTGCTAGCCTCTTCGGTACCGTGCATTGCCCTTTCTCACCTTGAGAGTTGGTGCAAACTTCGCCGGTGCATCCAAACCTCGTGATACGATACGCTCTATCACACATAAACCTCCTTATATCTTCCTCGAAACAGCCACCATACCTACCTATTATGGTATTTCCATAGCCATTCCGAGATATATTGCCATGCAACTTTCCACCATTCCGTCTATCATCATCATGACATACATTACTTTTGTCATATTACCATTGCATGATCATGTAGTTGACATCGTATTTGTGGCAAAGCCACCATGCATTATTTTTCATACATGTCACTCTTGATTCATTGCACCATCCCGGTACACCGCCGGAGGCATTCATATAGAGTCATATCTTGTTCTAGTCTCGAGTTGTAATTCATATGTTGTAATCAATAGAAGTGTGATGATCATCATTATTAGAGCATTGCCCAAAAAGAAAAAAAGAAAAGAGAAAAAGCAAAAAAAGGACAAAAAAAAGAAAGGCCCCAAAAAAAGAAAAAAAAGAAAAGAAAAAGAAAAAAAAGAAGAAAATAAATAAAAAGGGCAATGTTACTATCTCTTTTTCCACACTTGTGCTTCAAAGTAGCACTTTGTTCTTCATGTAGTGAGTCTCATATTTTTGTGCTTCAAAGTAGCACCATGTTTTTCATATAGTGAGTCTCATACGTTGTCTTTTTTATACTAGTGAGAATTTTTCATTGTAGAACTTGGCTTGTATATTCCTACGATGGGCTTCCTCAAATGCCCTAGGTCTTCGTGAGCAAGCAAGTTGGATGCACACCCACTAGTTTTCTTTTGTTGAGCATTCATTTATAGCACTAGTGCATCCGTTGCATGGCAGTCCCTACTCCTCATGTTGACATCAATTGATGGGCATCTCCATAGCCCATTGATTATCCTCGTCAATGTGAGACTTTCTCCTTTTTGTCTTCTCCACACGATCCCCATCATCATATTCTATTCCACCCATAGTGCTATATCCATGGCTCATGCTCATATATTGCGTGAAGGTTGAAAAAGTTTGAGATTATTTAAGTATGAAGCAATTGCTTGGCTTGTCATCGGGGGTATAGAAGTTGGGAACATCTTTGTGTGACGAAAATGAAGCATAGCCTAACTATATGATTTTGTAGGGATGAACTTTCTTTTGCCATATTATTTTGAGAAGACATGATTACTTTGATTAGTATGCTTGAAGTGTTACTATTTCTTTTATCAATATGAACTTTTATTTTGAATCATTTGGATCTGAACATTCATGCCACAATAAAGAAAATTACATTGAGAGTTATGCTAGGTAGCATTCCACATCAAAAATTCTCTTTTTTATCATTTACCTACTCGAGGACGAGCAGGAATTAAGCTTGGGGATGCTTGATACGTCTCCAACGTATCTATATTTTTTTGATTGTTCCATGCTATTATATTACCCCTTTTGGATGTTTATGGGCTTTATTTTACACATTTATATCATTTTTCGGGACTAACCTACTAACTGGAGGCCCAGCCCATATTGCTGTTTTTTTGCCTATTTCAGTATTTCGAAGAAAAGGAATATCAAACAGAGTCCAAACAGAATGAAACCTTCGGGAGCGTGATTTTTGGAACGAACGTGATCAAGAGGACTTGGAGTGCAAGTCAAGAAGCAGCCGAGGCTCCCACGAGATAGGAGGGTGCCCCCCCCTATAGGGCGCGCCCCTTGTCTCGTGGGCCCCTCGGACGTCCACGGACGTACTTCTTCCTCCTATATAAGCCTACGTACCCCGAAAACATCCAGGGGGCAGACGAAACACAATTTCCACCACCGTAACCTTTTGTATCCGCGAGATCTCATCTTGGAGCCTTTGCCGGCGCTCTGCCGGAGGGGAATCGACCATGAAGGGCTTCTACATTAACATCCTTGCCCCTCCGATGAGTTGTGAGTAGTTTACCACAGACCTACGGGTCCATAGTTATTAGCTAGATGGCTTCTTCTCTCTTTTTGGATATCAATACAATGTTCTCCCCCTCTCTTGTGGAGATCTATTTGATGTAAACTCTTTTTGCGGTGTGTTTGTCAAGATCCGATGAATTGTGGGTTTATGCTCAAGTTTATCTATGAATAATATTTGAATCTTCTCTGAATTCTTTTATGTATGATTGAGTTATCTTTGCAAGTCTCTTCGAATTATCAGTTTGGTTTGGCCTACTAGATTGATCTTTCTTGCCATGAGAGAAGTGCTTAGCTTTGGGTTCAATCTTGCGGTGTCCTTACCCAGTGACAGAAAGGGTTGCAAGGCACGTATTGTATTGTTGCCATCGAGGATAACAAGATGGGGTTTATATCATATTGCTTGAGTTTATCCCTCTACATCATGTCATCTTGCTTAATGCGTTACTCTGTTCTTATGAACTTAATACTCTAGATGCAGGCAGGAGTCAATCGATGTGTGGAGTAATAGTAGTAGATGCAGGCAGGAGTCGGTCTACTTGCTATGGACGTGATGCCTATATACATGATCATGCCTAGATAATCTCATAATTATTCGCTTTTCTATCAATTGCTCGACAGCAATTTG
Source organism: Triticum timopheevii (assembly GCA_963921465.1). Classification (NCBI taxonomy): domain Eukaryota; kingdom Viridiplantae; phylum Streptophyta; class Magnoliopsida; order Poales; family Poaceae; genus Triticum; species Triticum timopheevii. The sequence continues at coordinate 358,465,782 of OY997264.1, forward strand.
TTCACCCACCGTAATACTTATGCTATCTTGAGAGAAGCCACTAGTGAAACCTATGGCCCCCGGGTCTATCTTTTATCATATTTGCTTCCAATCTACTTTTATTTGCATCTTTACTTTTTGCATCTATATTATAAAATACCAAAAATATATTTATCTTATCTTACTATCTTTATTAGATCTCACTTTTGCAAGTGGTCGTGAAGGGATTGACAACCCCTTTATTGCGTTGGTTGCGAGTTCTTTGTTTGTTTGTGTAGGTGCGTGCGACTTTTGAGGATCCTCCTACTGGATTGATACCTTAGTTCTCAAAAACTGAGGGAAATACTTACGCTACTATTGCTGCATCACCCTCTCCTCTTCAAGGAAAACCAACGCAAGCTCAAGACGTAGCACATGGTCTTCCCTTGTCGCTACTCCTTCTGCTCCTATGCTTAGATCCCATCCTCCGCCTGCCCCTGAGGGAGAGCCCTCAAGGCAGCGTCATCGCGTTTCTCTTGACCCGGAGGTCTCTATTGTTAGTTCAGGATCAGGGTCCGACTCAGGAGACGAGCCTGCAGAAGCACCGACCGAGCAGTAGACCCTTAGCATATCGTTGTAGTCATGAGCATGATGTATGGTTGTAATCGCACTTGTCATGATGCGTAGTTTCATGTAAGAGGGTAGTAGACCCGCTGTGATGTTACTTTCATGTTGGAACTTTTTATTCTCCTTGGTTTCCATTCACTGTTTTCTTCCGGGATTTGTCATTGGCTTTTTCCCCCATTTGGAATTTTCTCATCATGGTTGCTATGTATTGGGAAAACGAAAAATAGGATGACGCGTGGAGGCAGCAGCAGCCAAGCTTGTGAGGATGTCCTTGTCCATTGTTCTGCAAGACAGGAGGGACATTCCCCCGAGCCGTACCAGCCACCTCTGCCGCCACCGCCACATCTGCCTTCCATTGATTAGATCATGTGAATGTTTGAAGAGAGAAGGAGCAACAACCTGTTGGAAAGCCTGAAGTGTGCAAGTTATGGTTGCGCATAATGGAAACCAGAATGGCCATCACTCCAAACTATCAGATTTTCAGCGAACCAAGCCTCTCAGTTTCAGCCACGCTACTGATCCTTTGGACGCCGATGACTGGCTAAGGACTATGGAGCGAAAACTCGAGATTGCTCGCACTGAAGAAGGAGACAAGGTTCCCTTCACAACGCATTATCTCGAAGGAGCTGCCGCGATATGGTGGGATAATGCCAAGGCAATATGGCCTGCAGACGAGGAAATTACTTGGGACAAATTCAAGGAACAGTTCCACAAGTATCATATTCCCACTGGAGTTATGAAAATCAAGCAGCACGAATTCCTCGCTCTCACTCAAGGCAGCATGACCGTCAACGAGTACCTGAACAAGTTCAACCATTTGGCCCGCTATTCTCTCCACGATGTTGCCACAGAAGAGCGAAAGATTGAGCGGTTCCTTGGAGGCCTGAATTAGCATCTCAGGTGCACTCTCAGCATGTTTGATTTCCCAGACTTCCTGACGCTGGTGAACATGGCCCTCATCGCTGAAAGGGAACACAAGCTCCTACACAACCACAAGCGCAAATTCGAGCCAAAGAAGGACAAGCAACTAGTGCAAAAGGCTCGTACTTAGCAACAGACTCAGGTGGAGTACAAACCAAATTGGCAGCAGAATGTCAACAAGACTACTACACAAGTCAAGAATGTCGTGACCAGCCCGGTGCGTGAAGACTATCAGCGCAACAATTCATGTTTTAGTTGTGGTCAAACCGGACACCACGCCAGGCAGTGTCCCAAGAACAACAAGCAAGTAGCTCCCTTCCAGCCACAAGTCAACTACATGGAGCCGTATTCTGCCCCGGATGTGATTCAGGAGCAAATTCATCACATCTCCACAGACGAAGCTCAAGAGGACCCGAAAGTCGTCATTGGTATGTTTCTTGTTAATGACATAGCCGTCGTAATTTTATTTGACTCTGGGGCTTCCCACTCTTCCATATTGCGGAGTTTTGCTTCCCAAAACAATTTTCCTTGCTCGATTTTGGGAAAGCACATGCTGGTACAATCCTCGGGATCCCTACTCAGAAGCAATTTCGTCTAGCGAAATTTGGAAATTTACATCAAGGGCGTCAAGTTTCCAACCTCGTTGATAATCATCGATTCCAACAAATTGGACGTTATTCTGGGCATGAATTGGTCTCAATATCAAGTCTGCATCAGCTGTGCGACCAGAGAAGTTACCCTGGAAAATATGGAAGGTCGCACCACAAGTTTTTATGCCCGCAAGTGCATACCCTCGAAAGATATGGTTTTCGCAGCAGCGGCCGAAGAAGTGGACTTAATTCCTATGGTCAGTGAGTATCCATACGTCTTTCCTGAAGAATTACCAGGCATGCCACCAGACCGAGAATTGGAGTTCGCAATTGACTTGGTGCCTGGGACCACTCCGATACATAAGAAATATTATCGGATGCCTTCCTCAGAATTGGTGGAATTGAAGAAACAACTGGATGAGATGCTGCAGAAAGGATACATTCGTCTAGGCTCTTCACCATGGGGATCACCAACAATCTTCCTAGACAAAAAGGATGACAGTTTACGAATGTGTGTAGACTACCGACATCTGAATGACGTCACCATCAAAAACAAGTATCCACTGCCGAGGATCGACGATCTATTTGATCAACTTAGTGGAGCCAAAGTATTCTCAAAAATTGATCTGAGGACTGGATATCATCAACTCCAGATAAAGAAGGAAGATATTCCTAAGATCGTGTTCACCACTCGATACGGTCTTTATGAGTACACCATTATGTCCTTCGGCCTCACCAGTGCTCCTGCATTCTTTATGCATATGATGAACAAGGTGTTTATGGACTTCTTGGATAAATTTGTGGTGGTATTCATTGATGACATCCTCATTTACTCCAAGAGCAAGGATGAACACAAGGAGCATTTTCGGGCAGTTCTACAAAGGCTTCGCGACCATCAGCTTTATGCCAAATTCAGCAAATGTGAGTTCTGGCTCCAACAAGTGGGATTCCTCGGGCATATCCTCTCGGCAGACGGAATCTCAGTGGACCCAAGCAAGATGAAGGATGTACTTGATTGGTCCGCACCCACCACAATCTCAGAAATCCAGAGTTTCCTTGGACTAGCCGGATATTATTGCCATTTTATCGAAGGCTTCTCGAAGATCGCCAAGCCTATGACTGAGCTTCTGAAGAAGGATAAGAAGTTCATATGGACTGAGGAATGCGAGCGTAGTTTAAACGAGTTAAAAATCAGACTGACATCAGCACCAGTATTGACTCTTCCAGAAATCTACCACAGTTTTGATGTCTACTGCGATGCCTCCAAAAGAGGACTGGGGTGCGTACTCATGCAAGATGGCAAAGTGGTGGCATATGCATCTCGACAACTGCGGCAACACGAAGGAAACTACCCCACTCATGATTTGGAATTGGCCACGGTGGTGCATGCTTTGAAGATCTGTAGACACTATCTGATTGGAAAGAAGTGCGAGATATTCACCGATCATTAGAGTCTCAAGTATATATTCACTCAACCCGATTTGAACCTTCAACAGCGAATATGGCTCGAATTAGTTAAGGACTACGACCTCGGGATAAATTATCACCCGGGCAAAGCTAATGTGGTGGCTGACGCTCTCAGCCGCAAACCAGCAAACCTTAATGCTCTAATGGATTCCTTGCCTCCAGAGCTTTATGAAGAAATCATGCAGCTCAATTTGGTAATCACCAACACCCGTCTTGCCAATATATTGGAAGTTGCCCCTACTCTCAAAGAAGAAATTCACAACGCTCAAGCGAATGATGAGAGGTTAAAAAGATATCTTCAGAAGATGCACCAAGGGCATGCACCAGACTTCTCTATGGATCAACAAGGTTCGCTAAGGTTTCAAGGAAGACTCTGCGTACCCAACCAAGAAAGTCTAAAGAAGAAGATATTGGCAGAAGCGAAGAAGCAAGTCAAGGAAATCCGCAATAGACTGCAATTGGCCAAATCTCGACAAAAGAGCTACTATGATGCCAAACATCGTCAGATCAGCCTCGAACCCGGAGAACACGTATACCTCCGAGTCACCCCTATGAAAGGAGTCAAGAGGTTTCAGACCCGCAGAAAATTGGCACCCAGATACATCGTTCCTTTCCCCATCATGGCCAGAGTCGGGACAGTTGCATATCAGTTGGAATTGCCACCAGAACTGTCAGAAGTACACAACGTGTTTCACATCTCACAGGTAAGAAGATGTATCTTGCCAGTGGAGAAAAGGACTGATATGGCAGAGATAGAATTGGCTAAGGATTTGACTTATAAAGAAAAGCCAATCAGAATATTGGATCAGATAAAAAGGGTCACTCGCAGCAAAGAAATAAGGTTTTACAAGGTTCAGTGGGAGCACCACACCGAAGAGGAAGCGACCTGGGAAAGAGAGGAATTTTTAAGGACTGCATACCCAGAATGGTTTTCCCAAGCAACCGAATCTCGAGGACAAGATTCATATTAAGTGGAGGAGGTTTGTGACAGCCTGCATTTTGACTTCTCTCTCTTTCCGGACTTGCCTTCTCTCTCTTTCTGGACTTGGTTTTTATCGTGGTTTTTGCCCTGATTTGAAGTGGAGTTTGAATCATTTCAAATGGACTTGGCACTTGGGCATATCCTTGACTTTCACCCAAGTGATCTACCTTCCTTATTCCTCTGATCAATCCTCAAAATAATCAAATGAATATTTTTCATAACAGAAAAATATTCATTGCTCTCTCTGAAACTCACTTCAGAAACCTGTGCTCCAAAGCAACCTCAATTTTTCTTGCTCAGAAAAATCTGAGATAATTCCCAAATATTCTTAGCACCTTGGCACACCTTCCCATGCAAAAATATTGCATCACTTTTTGTAATATTTTTGCTGTAGAAAACCTTTTCACTTCTAGACCAGAAATGCACTTTGTACAGCAAGTACATTTTTCCTTGAGCTTTTAGCCTTGATCTTTCTTGAGATTAAACACCCTCCTAAGAAACCCTAAACCCCAAGAGATCAGACCTAATGGCCTTCTAGAAGGTGGCCAAACTTGGCGACCAAGTTTCTAGACAGAAACTTGTCAGCTCAGTAGAGTCAAGTCTGGTTGGCCTGGGCATGAGTCATCACCTCTCCTAGACTTAACACTGCACAATCAAGCGCATAGACAAGGTTTGGCCGGTCCTGGGTGTCGTTTTGACCATGCCAGCTTGGTGACCGCGCGTGGACACGGCGCCTGGCATGCGTCTCGACGCGCTCTGGCTGGCGACTTGCTCTCTGTTTCGCGCGTGCTCCTTCCAGCGCTCGCCGCCGACTGCCGCACCGCACCACAAGCCCCGACCCATCACCCTTGACCTCTCTCTGGCACTCGCCGATGCCGGAGCCGCTGCAGCAAGCACGGGCGCGTCGCGGCCAAAAGGCCACAATGCACGCGTGCACTTGTCCGCTTCCCCAACCGCCTCCTGTGCTCGACCGCGAGTGTGGGCAAGCTTCTGCGTTGACGCTCAGCGTTTGCCCCCTCTCATTGGAGCTTCTCGTCGTTGTTCGCCATGCGTCCAGAGAGCTCCGGCGGCGACATGTTCCCCCCCTTGCTCCAGCTATATATAGCGCTCCCCTTCTCGATTTCTAGCCAAGCACCACTCCACACCACCTCCACGAACACGTAGACTAGCGGAAGCTCGATCAGGCAGGCCTCTGGCCGTCTCCCCGACCAGAGGACTCCGGCGATCCTCGTAGTCTAGCCGCCGCACTCCGGTGCCTCTCGAGCTCAAGCAACTGCTTGGGCGGGGCAATAGGTATCTGCTGCTGCTGCTTGGACCCCGCCGAGCCCTCGGAGCCGCCTCTAGCCGTCGTCTTCAACCTCTCTGGCGAAACCCGACTGCCACTGTAGCTTGCGAGCTCAACTGCGAGCAGCTCCGTCCACCTCTCGCCAAGCCACGGGTACAGGCAGGTGCGCCTCGAGCCCTACTTCAATCCTATCCCTCTCGCCTAGCCCCAAACCTTCTCGTTGCCCGTGTGAGCTCCGGCGAAGCCCCGCCTCTCTCTGATCTCTCCCCCCCTCTCTCTCTCTCTCTCTCTCTCTCTCTCCTGACGCGCGGGACCCACCTGTCGGTCTCACCACTTGCGCCCGAAGCGGTAGGAGTGGAGGCGTATTTCTGTTATACGCTTACGACATCACCCCCCCCTATGATTTCTGTTTAATTCAAATTTTATTCAGAAATTTGACTGAACTTTGACCAGCCACCATTTCTAAACCACAGGTCCAAATGATTTGATTATTTTTGCATTGTCTTTGTTTCAGAAAGCTCTAGCAGCACACCAGAAGGTGGATTTTTCCTTGCTGTCTAGAATTTCTGGTGATTTTCAGAATGTGTTTTGATAATTATTTTTGTGGTTTAAATTCTTTTTCAGAAGGAGAAGCTTGTCTTGAAGCAAACCAAGAGGGGTGTGATCCTCCTCTACACTAAGGCAAGCCACACCAACATTTGGATGGTGTTATTTCAATATCTATGATTTTCTACTTAAATATGAGTTCTTATTTGCATTTAAAATTTGATAAATAACTTTGGTTAATTTCTAGTTACTTTACCATGCTTGATATGCTTGTTTTAGTTACTGGTTGAATGCATGAGCTTGTTTGGCTAAGTAGAGTAATATTTTGCACTATGCATATGGCTATGGAAATTAATGGTAGTTATTTTACTAGTGATAGTTTCATTTAAATGAAGAACTAATAGAAATATTGTTTGATAAATAAAAATGAGTTATAACCAGAGAAGTTTGGTTCTAAGTATTGCAAGATGCATATGTTGTTAAGTTTGATCCATGAATATGAGTTGTTTGTTTTACATGACGAGTAGTTGCATGATTCTTTTTTGGGTTATATCATGTTGATGATAAAAAGTTTTTATTAAAGTTAAACTTGATTAAGTTCAACTTGAATATGATGTTGATCACATCATGGTGCCACTGAATCAGGTTTTTAATTCAGTGCGACCCCATTTACCTTATGGGAAGGTCTTGATTCGGTCCTTTGTTGTGGCTCTCACCGGCGCCTCCCGCGAGGGAAGGTTATGGGCGTGCATACCCTAGCCCGGTAGGTAGACATAACCTTGTGTGCTCGTTTTTGTTTTTATGGTACCTTGTCCCCGTTTGGGACCGTTTTGCCACGACGGTGGCCGTTGGTGTCTTTGGTAGAGACGGGGCCACCCAAGACCTAGCCCCGAGGGGGAGTTGGTCGGAGTGGCCGGGGAGAGTGCATGACAAAGGGAGGGTTTCGTCGGAATGCTTTGGTCCACCCGAATGGGAATGCGAGGCCAGGCATTCCGTAGTGTGGGTAAAGTGTGCTACCTCTACAGAGTGTAATTAATCTATCGATAGTCGCGTCCTCGGTTATGGGCATAACTTGGAAGTAAGTCACACCATGGATCAACTTTTCTAATAAATCTTGCAAACTAAGTGAGTGCTGTGATGCATTGGTTTGTGACGAAAGCACGAACACTTGAGGTGTTCATGAGTGATTGGTGTCAGTTGTGACCCAGGTATGGTCACCGTTTGGTTACGAGGTAACCGCCTGGTAAGCGAGTCCGTGGGACTCATTGCATGAAACATTTGTTTTCCTTCGGTAGTAGTTTTACATTGTATTAATTTGGTTAAATATCATGACATTGTTTGTCATCATACTTATGTTTGTTGTGAGCTTGCAAGTACATTCAATGTACTGACCTGGCGTGCTATGCCAGTTTTCAGGCAAGTCGGTTCGCATCGGAGCGCATCTCGTGTCTAGGCCATGTTCATGTCGGTGTGCTTGTGCTATGGAGTTCCTCTATGTTGTTCTTCCGCTGCTGCGTAGCTCATGTGATCGAGGCCCCGTCTTGTTCATTAAATAATGTACATACTGTCCAGCAGCATCGTGTCTGCTGCTTGGCCTCGAATCTTGATGTAATATCAGACCTATGTAATCCGCTAGCGTCAATAAAGCGGTTGTTTCTGTACCATGTTGTTGTGTATTGCCAAAAGACTTGATCTCTGGGCTGGCAATGCAAGGTAAACCGGTTGCTCTAAGCCGGGGTGCCACAAAAATGGCCCCTTTTGAAGCTTTATACAGAAGGAGGTGCAGGACACCATTGTCGTGGGATGAAGTTGGAGATCGACAGTTGTTCGGACCAGACTTAATCAGAGATTCTGAGGAGAAGATTAAGTTGATTCGAGATAGACTCAAGATAGCCTAGTCTAGGAAGAAGAGCTATGCCGATATTAAACGCAAGGAGGTAGCATATGAAGTGGGAGACAGAGCATATCTTCGTGTGTCCCCACTTCGAGGAGTTAAGCGATATGTAGTCAAAGGAAAGCTAGCACCACGATTTGTGGGACCATACCGAGTTTTGGAACGTATGGGAGAAGTTGCCTACAAGTTGGAATTACCCGAAGGTTTGTCAAGAGTTCATGATGTGTTTCACGTTTCCCAGTTAAAGAAGTGCCACACAGAGATGGCTGATATTCTTTTGAGAGATACCATGCCACTGGAAGCGATTCAGTTGGATAGTGATCTGACCTATGAAGAGAAACCCATTAAGATTCTCGAGTTTTCCAGCCGAGTTACACGCAGCAGAGTCATCGAGTTTTGCAAAGTTCAGTGGAGCCACCATACCGAGGAGGAAGCTACCTGGGAGCGCGAAGAAGACCTCCGCAAGGACCACCCACACCTTTTTGCTGACCAACCCGAATCTCGAGGGCGAGATTAATCTTAAGGGGGGTAGGTTTGTAACATCCCAATTTACAATTTGGATGTTATTCATAGATCATTCATATGCATCCATGATTTATGCATTTTGTTGTTTTGTTTTGGTTGCATCTTGATCCAAGAGACCTTGAGCAACTCAAGGACCAATTTGAGAGAGTTGGAGGTTTCACAAAAATCCATTTTTTGATTTATCAAAATTTGGTAATTGGATCAAATTGTTTTTCAATTTTTTTTCAATTATTTTAAATTAAAGAGAGAAGATAAAAGGACTTCTTCAAAATCAGCAAAGAAATATTGGAAAATCAATTCCGAATTTTTGGAGATTTTATTTGATTTTATTCGCTAGTTTATTTATTTGTTAGCAGAGTAATTAGTACTATAATGTTTATTTTTAGTTTAGGCATTTAGCCCAGAAAAATGTTCACTAGGTCACTGATAAGGCCATATTATTACGTGAATTTTTCTGGTATTTTTGGGATATTATTTATATTTATTTTAGCATGTTTTGTCTCTCTGAAAATTATTTATATATTTATTTATTTATATTTGAAAAAATCTAGTTCGGGCCGACCGAACTGGGCCGAGCCCAGCCCAGCCGGCCTAGGCCGTCGACGCCATCGTCCCTGAGCCAGACTCCGGCTGGAGTGTGCCGCCGCCACGGAGACCGCCGCCGCCCTACCTTGGCCCCTTCCCCAATGCCGCCGTACCCTCTCCCCTCCTTAAATACCAGACCCCTAGTCCCTCTCCTCCCCACATCGCCGCTTGTTGCCGCCGCACTTACCCGTGCCGTTGCCGCACGCCACTGCCGCTGTCCGCGCCGCAAGCAGCAGCCACCGTCCATGCCGCACTCCACCACCGCCGCCGCTCGCCGACGCCGCCACCCTGCAGCCGCCGGAGTCGACGCCGCCGATGCCCCGCCGCCACCTCGCCGCCCTCACCTGAAGCCGCCGCCACCGCTGTCGAGTTCGTGGCCGTCGACCGCCGTTGTCGTTGAGTTCGTGGCCGTCGATCGCCGCCGATAGCCACCCCCCCCCCAATCTAATCACGCCCGTCGGATCGAAATCCGACGGGTTAGATTTGCTTTTCTGTTTTTTTCCGAACGGTCTAGTTTGCGAGCGTTCGCTTGTTAGCTTCTGTTAGCGAACGTTTTTCGTTCTGTAGGATTCTTTAGCAAACGTTCGTTCGATAGGATTTTTCTTTTTATTTTAGTTTTCTGCCAGGGACCTATCCATAGTTTTAATTTTTTTTATAGATTAGTCCCTTTGTTTCAAACTAGCACAACTTTTTGCTCGTTTGTCTAAATTCGACGAAACCAATGCCAAAATCTTTAGAGCAATCTCATCTATCCAGTAAAACAACTTGTACATGTTTTTGAAAATTTAAAATTTGAATTTACTTCAGATTTTAATTTGATCTTGTTTTGTTCGTATCTTGAGTTTCGTAGCTCTGTTGAGTTGATTCTTTTTGGAAATCGTAGCTAATCACATGTAAATTATGTTAAAATCTAATCCACACAAATATAATGCTGTTAAAATTTGTTTTCTGTTTAGATTTTTTATTTGCTTGTTTGTGAGTTCTTTGGATCTTTTCTTCGTTTTCTCTTTGCATCGTTTGCTTGAGTGCTTATGTATGCTATTGTTTGTCTATGCTAGATTTTTCAGAGTGCGAAGCTTGTTACTATGAATCTCTAGAGTTTTCCGATCGTTAGCAAGGCAAGTTACACTTTGATCATACTTTTCAATACCCAGTTTTTACTATGCATTAGTTTTACCCCTCAAAGATTTGCATGAGTAGGATTGGGAACATGTGGTTTGGTTGTAGTACTTGAGGTAGGAACCTATTACCTTTGATCACCCCGGGAATATACGTCGTGCTCATATATTGCTTAGCCATGCTCGTAGACGGGGATTGGTATGTGAGATTCATGGAAGTTGTGAGAGATAATAATTTTGGACAACATTAAGGTGGAAACTTTAATACACATCTGGCTGGATTGGTTGGGGCACCTGGAGAAACCAGTGCTTGCCCATGGGAATCCCGGAGTACCCATGTGATTTTCCCTCAGTTTGCCACCCAGGCTCAAAGGGATCATATGATGTTTCATGCCTAGAAACTTCCTTGTGCAGCCACAAGCCATTATGGGCTCTGGCATAGTTGAGTAAGTTGTGTGAGCTCTTGAAGAGGTTGACTAGCAGATGTAGGGGAAAGTAGGTGTACCGGTCTACCCAGAGTAGATAGTTAATGCTTCAGAAAGACTATGTCTCGATCTTCTGATCATGGATGCGGCCGAGTCTTGTGGGGAAAAGTGCGCAACCTCTGCAGAGTGTACACACTAATCATGGTTAGCCGTGTCCCCGGTTATGGACAATATAAGTATCTAAAAGTGGATATTTATGTTGATCTCATCACTCTATTTTATTAATGTATTGGGTTTAATAATGATACTTGATTATTTTTGGGTTTTGAGTTGAAGGAACCTTCTCAATCATTGGCATAAACTTTGTAGTAAATAAAATTTATTCCTTTCTTGTAGGAAAAAATTAGCTTTATGCAAAAATTAAACCTAGAGCCTCCACCAGCCAAATATGCATGTAGATGTAGTTTCTTTCATTCATTTGCTCTACATTGTAACTCTGCCAGCATATTCCATGTGCTGACCTACACGGCTGCAACGTCTCATGTTGCCGACTTTATCGACGAAGATTAAGGTGCGCTAGGTCGTTGTCATGCACTCAGCTATGACGTTGGAGTTTGATGGACTCATTTATCTTCAAAGCTTCCGCAGTTACTTTATTTAGATGGATAGCCATATTATTTTTGTAATAAATACTCTTTATGAGGACCTTGATGTAATAGGTGTGAGATTGAACTCTGTTATAATTCCTCGAGTATTGTGTGTGTCAGCATACCGATCCAGGGATGACACTTAAGCACAGAGACTTTGATCGATTGGGATCGTGGTCGCTATAAGGTTGAGCAGCAACTTCTTGCTCTACCGGTCGAGGTGAAGATACCGTGAACAAGCCCCTCAAAGGATTATCTTCCATAGCAGCAAGTGATAGTAAATTTTAGCACACTATATAAATGTTTCCTTACCAAATTCCACTCACCAAAGGCGCTTCAATCCCTGGCAACGACACCAGAAAAGAGTCTTAATGACCCACAAGAATAGGGAATATATCGTAGTCCTTTCGATAAGTAGAGTGTCGAACCCAACGAGGAGCGGAAGGAAATGACAAGCGGTTTTCTGCAAGGTATCTTCTGCTAGCACTGAAATTATCGGTAACAGATAGTTTTGTGATAAGATAATTCGTAACGGGTAACAGGTAACAAAAGTAACTAAGGTGCAGCAAGGTGGCCCAATCCTTTTTGTAGCAAAGGACAAGCCTGGACGAACTCTTACATAATGCAAAGCGCTCCCGAGGACACATGGGAATTACTGTCAAGCTAGTTTTCATCATGCTCATATGATTCACGTTCGTTACTTTGATAATTTGATATGTGGGTGCACTACAAAAAAAATACACTTTCGTGATGATACGTGTTTGTCACAGTAGGTCGCGTTTTTTGTCATGCATGTACATCCATGACGATTTTATGACAGAATCAAGATAGTCATACATGTGCTGTCGTAGAAGTGTTCCATGACATTACCAAAATTATCATCACGGAAGTGTCCACTTCCATGACAGTAAATCGTTCGTCAAGGGTGACCGACACGTGGCATCCACCATAACAGAACGCTGTTAAGATATCAGGTCCGGTTTTGGATCCGATAACCCGTTAACAACCCCGACCAATGGGGATTTTCCACGTGTAAAATCATCATTGGCTGGAGGAAACACGTGCCGGCTCACCGTTGGGACAGATGTCATCCACTCATTGGACCGAAAGCGCCTATGATACGGCGACACATGGCACGGCCCAATAGAGGCCCATTCCTATGAAAAGGTAGGCCCGTTTGACTTGGTCAAAAGGTGGCGGGCCGGCCCACGGAAAGCCTGTTAACGGCCTGTTTGCATATAGCCCATTTACAACCCGCTAACCCAGGGCCCGTTACGACCTCTCCGAATTAGGCCCAGTAGCATCATCTGGGCCGTCCAATATGATTCCAGCCCATTTTAACTTTTGACCCATGTGTGGCCCATGACTTCTTTCGGCCCATATGAGGCCCTTTGTAATTCTTGGCCCATTAACGACCCGTGGTGAAACTGGCCCGTAATGAACAGTGTATCACTTTATACCCATTAACGGCCCGTTATTCCATTGGGTCGTTTCCTGCCCAAGTTATCTTTCGGCCTTCTTAGGGCCCATTGATTCTTGGGCTCATTTGCAGCATTCAGTTACATACGGCCCGTTACTGTCATTTTCTGCTTGTGGGCCAAATTCAGCCCGTCGTTACAGTCGGTCCGTTTGTGGACCGTTAATACATTGGGCCGTTTTCATGTCAAAAAAACATGTTGGGCTGTTTTCATAGAGTTATCAAATATGGCCTATTAACAGCCCGTTACGGTCCACGAATAGTGCGGCCCATGATTGGTGAAATGATGATACGCCCCGTAGAAGGCCCATGGATCCTACGGCCCATATGAGGCCCATGGATCGTACGACCCGTAGAAGGCCCATGGATCGTATGGCCCGTAGAAGGCCCATGGACCCTACGGCCCGTAGAAGGCCCATGGATCCTAAGGCCCGTATAGAAGGCCAATGGATCCTACGGCCCGTATAGAAGGCCAATGGATCCTACGGCCCGAAGAAGGCCCATGGATCATACGGCCCACAGGAGGCCCATGGTTACAACAGTCCGTGTGTTGCCATGATTATTTTGGCCTAGTTACCAAAAATAGGGTATTGTGGCCACTAGAAAAACATAGAAAAAGAACTACAATAAGGAAATAAATAAGCAAGCAATTAGCGCTAGCCTATTACCGCTATTACACATATTACATCCACTGGGCATCAAAGTTCGCCACCAGTGCAAATATAGGGAACAAAGCAGCATATTACATACACTGGCCATCAAAATTGGCCACCAGTGCAAATAAACGCGGTAGCAAAACAAGAGCATAACTGAAACAACTTCAGAAGAGCTGAAGAAACGTTATCCTGGGTATCCACCATGCTGGCAATAAGCCTAGCAAGCTTATTAACTTTGTCTTGTTTGGTGCTAAAATCCTCCAATGCTTGCTGTTGCACCAGAAAGTATGCATTTGAATGCTCCAGGGACTTCCGCAGTCCTTCCGCTTCTTGTTACAGCACAGTTGATCGATGTCTTTCAGCTTGTAGCTGAGACTCAAGAAACCGAACTGATTCAGACAGTGAGTTTGAATAGCTTGTGCAAGCGGTAGTGGCCAGTAACTCGAACACTAAACCAAGACAGGACTTTGGGTTGTCTTGCTATCTTCAAGATAGTCTTCCTTAGCTGTTTTATCAGCTTTGTTGGAGACCAACAAGGATGTGTCACTATCCTGAACCTTATCTGCATTACTTCCTTTACCATTGCTTAATAAGGCACTCTTACCCAATATTCTGTCAGCATTCTAAAAGAAGAAACAAGCAGACACATAACAAGTTTAGCATGTACTAGTATATGAAACTCATATCGGTGAACCAGTTCATTAGTAAGGTGGACAGGATTAAACTACCAAGTCTTCTATTGCCAAGTACTAGTACATAATAAAAGCATCAAACAAACATATATCTATGTCCTACGGTCACTGCATTGTCTTGCCAAATCAAAATAGAGCCACGGTTCAAATCATATTAGTTCAAGACAAAGCAGGAGTGAAAGAATACAAAGCGTGGGAAACTACACGGCACACCAAGATTTCAGATGGGTACCATGGGTCTACATGTACAACAACACTATTGGCTCTGTTGTAATGCTAGTAATGTGCATGATATGAAAGTCAACTGTATACACAATTGAAATTGAAATCAACAGAGCTATTGATAAGAGCAAACCTGTTAAAGAAACATGCGTGAACATACTTGATGTGCCATTGGAGTTTTGATTGGATCCTTCAATTTAAAAATAAGTTTGTATGAGTAAATAAAGTGATACAAGAGCAAAGCAATCATAGTTAAAAAAGGCGCGCCTAAGCGAGCGCTTAAGCGCGCCTAGGCTCTAGGCATTGGCAAAACGCATTGTGCATAACTACGCTTAATCTGTGCATGCGCATAAGCATGCGCTTTGGTCAGTAAAGCGCAAGGTAGTGGCAAAATGCACAATTAACGCCTAGCGCTTTTTTGAACTATGTTAGCAATGGAATCTTAAATTAGAACAGTTGTTCTTCAGGTTTAGGCACTTGTTCTACATGAACAGAGTACAGTAAGATGCAAGAATATAATACTTAAAAATAGAAAATGAGCTCATAGACCTTACCACATTCTTGGTTCGGGACCAGTACAGAACAAGGCGTTCCCAGTCATCGTCCAGTAAATGTGTCTCAGGAGAACGTAAGGGAATTTGATGACTTTCTTTGCCGGTGAAGTGCATTTTCTTCAGGTAATTCCGATACTGCCACCAAGCATTCTTGAAGATAGCAGAGGTATTAGCACAGGTTACCTCATCCCGAGTTTCGAAATCGGTCCTTCTCTATAGAGAAAAATGGGAAAATTTGTTGTTTTATAACCATCATGGAGGTAGGATGTATGGGACAAAGCAAAGTAATTGCCATGAATAACATTACTTACACATAACTCCTGGACAAACACCTGCAACTGGCATTTTCCTTCATCTTGAGTATAATATTTCCAAGATGGGAAGATATGCACATACAATTAACAACATCAAATGTGATAGATGCTAAACTATGACTAGCTTGTTGTGCTTCCTCCATAGGAATAGGCGTACTAACTGGTGGAGTTGGGGTTCGCTGTGATAGTACTGGCCCTTTGGGCACTGGAGCTGCCTTACTAACTGCTCTTGTTTGGGAGCTCTGTGGTGGAGATGGTGATGTGTCAACAGGAACTGGGTTAATATCGGCTGGGGTTGGGGTTAGATTGGGTGAAGCTGGTTCTCTGCCCATCACAGTAGGTGTACAATCTGCGAGAGTTTGGGTTATGTGTGGTAGGGCTGGTTCTTGTGCATGTACAACCGGGGTGCTATCTACACCAAGAGGTAGCACTGTTTTATTTGAAGACCGTGT
The DNA here is from genome assembly GCA_963921465.1 of Triticum timopheevii. Classification (NCBI taxonomy): domain Eukaryota; kingdom Viridiplantae; phylum Streptophyta; class Magnoliopsida; order Poales; family Poaceae; genus Triticum; species Triticum timopheevii. The sequence continues at coordinate 358,481,719 of OY997264.1, forward strand.
TTTTAGTCCGCTAGATACTGGCATCACCCGCTCCAATTCAAATGGCTGATAAACAGGAAATATAGTTGAATGTACATACATTGTATGAGAGACAGATGCAATAGATAGTGTGGAAAAAAGAGGGCATGCAATAGTTGACATGTATATTGTTTAACTAAAACAGATAATTTCACATATATGATGTCTATCTAAACTGGATAACATAGCATAACATAATTCAAAGATATGATGAATAACTAAATAGGATCGCATGACATAATTCACCTACATGTTATCTAAGTAATCAGGATTGCATCATTTAATTCACATATGTGATTTATATGCTAAACAGAGGGCATTCGATATGATGTCTGAACTAAGAACATGATGTTGAATATTGTGTATATGATGTCTAAACTATGCAATGCAAGACACCATATGCATGATATGAGCAGTATAACCATGCCAAGTTAGAGCATACACCTCGGTGGGGGAATAGGACTGGTCATCTGTCTCTGAATCCACCTCTGAGGAGCTATCGGGATCCACCAAGATATCTGCTTCGACAGGTAGCACTGTTTGCTCTGAAGGCCTTGTTTTCACTCCAGATTTTTCCATCTCCCACCCAAATGGCTGATCCACAGGAAGAGTAGTTTAATGTACAAACATTGTCAACAAATGGAAATGTAATGAAGAAAAGGATGGGCAAGATATCATTCAAATATATGATGCCTGGTTAAATATGATGGCATTACACATTTCACATATATTATGGCTGGGTAAAAGACATGAGACTACATAATTCCCATATATGATATAGAAACTAAACAGGTGGCATTACAGAACATGTCTAAACTAAGCAGATGACATATACGATGTCAAAAGTAGGCACTGCAAGGCAACATATGCATGATATGACTAACATCATCATGCCAAGGTAGAGAAAACACCTTGGGGGGTAAATAGGAGTGGTCAGCGGCGTCTGAATCTGCCTCAGAACAGATATCTTCCTCTGGATTACAATCTGGAGAGGGGTGGGGAACGTTTGCCATTGAACCCACCATGGAGCGATGTCTGCATGACATTATATTGCCGCGCAAAACTCTTCTCTTTTTCTCTACATGTTTAGCATGACTGTGTACAATATCTGACATGCATACGAAAAAAATATGGTGAGATTATGTAAGGAGAGCATGCAGAAATTTAGAGTGATGGTAACAACCAGTGGATGGATCCAAAAATAATGATAGCAGGCTGATGATTGCTTTAATTTAATAAAAAGACAGATGATGATTGCTTTACTATTTGCTTCCCACCCAAGATGAACAACATAGGCATACCCTAGGTGAACCAGATATTAGACAGACATACTATTCATTGCTGCCTCGATATGTGCCCCACAACTAATTTAGAACTCAAGTTTGAACATTAATTTGGACCTGACTTGGAGTCCAAAAGGTGAACAGGATGATAAAGTAGCAGGTAAATTTAAGCAATGCATAACATAAGCAGAAACAAAAGAGTGTGACCTCTCTTGTGGACCCGTGTACTCCTCAGGTTCATCTGTTGAGTCGATGATGGTGCTACCATTGCGGTGGGTGCCGGCGGCAGGGAAGGAGATCTGAGGCGGCGAAAGACGGTCAGGAGTCATGATGTCTAGTTGGGTGGATGCTTCTGTCGATGGAGCAACTCAGGTGAGGTGGACAACGTCGCGGCAGGAGCAGGACAAACCACACAAAGTTCCCTTCGACACCTACCTGTAACTGAAGTAATTCTGTAAGGGCTCATTTGGCTTGCATGATTCTAAAAACGCGGGGATAGGAAAAATACCTGAATAGGATAGGAATGCACATGGTAAATAGAGCATTTGTAAACACATGATTTCTGTCAACTTGGGTGTTTGTTTTACAGGAATTGGAAGAGCAGAGGAATGCAAAGAAACATGGCCAAAATAAAGTGAAACCATATGAAAGCGTGTACAGTTAGAATGTTATTCTGCCACTAATGCACTTGGTCTTGTTTTCATGCATAGGATTTTGAAAAGTACGTCTAGTGGATGTTTTGCTTCATTCCTTTCAACAAAATGCATGAATAATTGAATAGTAGAGTGCCATTGGAAAATTCCCTATTGCTATGTTTTTCCGTTGAACCAAAATAGCCCTAATGGATCGACATGAATGTATAGTAATAAGTGATGCAACAAGAGTGCAACCTCTTTGCCGTAGCCGTGTAGACCTCAGCATCATTGGGTTGGTCGCTGAAGCAGTTGAGGTAGAGGTGGCTGTCGGAGGTGTGGAGGAAGATCTGAGGAATCTGTAGACAGCGTCCAGGGCACGGCTCTGTTGTGATGGATCATTCTGTCGTTGGAGCAGCTCCGGTGAGCCGTAAGACGTCAAGGCTGAAGCAGCACAAGACAGACATCGTCAATCTGAAGTGGGATTCTAATAGCATGTCCAATAGATGATGTAAAATAGATGTAAAATTTACATCACCAAAAACCACCTAACTACAACAGATGAGGTAAAAGCTGTTGACTCTGAATTTAACTGTCAAAACTGAAATTTACTGTGGAATCTGAATGTTACTGTCGAAACTGAACGCAATGGTAGCAGAGAGGCACTTGACATGTAGTTTAGGGAGGGCCTGCAGTTCTTCTTCAACCTGCACCCCCCTGAGCCGCCAGCCACCACCGGCCGAACCGCTGGCCCCAGCGCCGCATTGCCGCCCCGAAACAACTCCCCACCGCCGCCCTGGCCAGCCCTCTAGGCCCCCCGCCCACCCACCCTGAACCCTAAGATAGATAGTGTGGTGCCTCTCCGGCGAGCCCCCATCCCCGCTGCGGTTGGTTCTTCCTTAACTCTGGCTAGCCCCCCCAACCCCTGAAAATCGACTGACCCAAAATTCGATTCAGTCGACTGAAGTGTGGCTAAATCAGAGCAGAGCAGCAGCATGAGCGAGGGGAAGAGCAGCAGTAGTAGCGCGAGCGAGCGAGCGAGAGCCGGAGCAGCAGCAGCTGGGCGAGCGAGCGATTGAGCAAGAGCCGGAGCAGCAACAGCAGCGCGAGCGAGCGAGAGCCGGAGCAGTAGCAGCAGATCCGACTGGTATGGACGCCGCCGCCGAAGGGGCCTCGCACTAGGGGAGAGCCGCCATGGAGATGTCGCCTACGGCGTCGGCTTCAAGGTAGCCGCTCCATCGGGGTACGGGATGGAGCACCGTCGACGCCGGGAGGTCAGTTAAGGAGAAGGTGTGATGCGATGAGTGTACAACCTCTTTGGTGGTGCCGAGTAGGCCTCGGCTTCGTCCGAGGAGTCGGTGAGGATGTTGCGGTTCTGGTGGAGCTGGTTAAGGCGGCGCTGTGGGGATGGAGCAACCACGATAGACGAGGTGATCATTGGAGCAGCTCCTTGGAGGTGGAGGACTGGGCGGCTGAACTAGCGGGACGACGAGATGGACGACGGATCCTCATCCGGGGAGGTGGAAGAGGGACGTCGAGCTGTTGCGGTGGACGACGTCATCGGGGAAGAGGCTCCGGCTGGGCAGCGGTGAGGTGGCGGACTGAGGAGGGTGGGGTTTCGCGGCTGGAGCAGAGAGGTTATGGCGGCCTGGGATTTCGAATGGCGAAAAGGGGGCGATGGGAGGGGGTGAACCATGACTTAGGGACGCGCTTGTCCAAAATGTAGGGTGTGTTACAAAAGTACCCCCTACCGATTTGAACTAGCGGCCCTTTCGGCTCAGGGTTAGAAGGGGGATTTCACGTGTCGGGATTTGGCAGCTGGAGGGAGTTTTCTCGCGCATTGTAATTTCGGGATAGCAAGGCACGGGTTGTGAAGGTGCCAGTTTTGGGAGCATGATATCTGAATTTTTGGGATATAACAAGACGCGGGTTGAATTTTAGGGGCAAGCCTAATGTGTAATAATATTGTACTTGTACGTACCAAATCAATTCGCACTTCCCTCAACCAAAAAGAAAACGAAAAAAAATAAAACTATTCACACCACACAAAGAGAGAGTCTTGCCCCGTTTTACTATACAAATGCTATTCAAAACTACTCCCTCCTTCCATCTATATAGGGCCTAATGCGTTTTTTGATGCTAACTTTGACCAAATATTAGAGCAATAATATATGACGTGCAACTTACACAAAGCACACCGTTAAATTCGTCTGTGAAAGGTTCTTTCAATGATATAATTTTCACATTGTGCATGTCATGTACTATTAATATTGTCAATAGTCAAAGGCGGTCTTAAAAAACTCATTACGCCCTATATAGATGGAAGGAGGGAGTATGAATCCATGTTATGTCCAATTAAATTTTTTCGCTTGCTGTATAATGCATGTAACCTGCTCATACCAATATTTTAGTGCATTCCAAATGTCTATACTACGGCTGCAATTCGAACCAAATTTGAATTCGTTTCTCTATTTAAATAAGAATCTACAATCATGATTGTTGCCAACTTCAACCATCATTCGTGTATTACCTTAATAACACACCACATGATTACTATAGAGATAGATATGAACTATGTGTACTACATGAACTCGAATTCTATTTATTTGAATACACTTCATGTTGATTCCAAATAATAGTACATTTGATGTACTAACTATATATTCATAATCCAAACCATGTTCCATATGTACACCGTGTTTATCACACAAAGTATAGTGCCCCGCCCCCTACATTATGACAAGTATTTAGACCTGAGTTGCAAAAGCCACACATTAGCCCAAATTATAATCAATATTCTAGATTATGATATCTTCTTCAAGTATCCGTATCCACTTTTTTATAATGAATTATGATCTTTGTTCGTCTTTTACACCTTCACGATGCTCTTCTATTTGTAGCTAGCTAGCGCTAACTTTCTATCGTGCATGCACACACCCACCCCCCTCTCACCCACCCTTAGCGTCCCCTCCATTGTGCACATTCATTATTTCTCTTTAGGTCGTCCACCCGCGGTGTGTGTAGGCCCCCGACTCCTTCTTTCCAGCACACACCGGTCGACACTGGCGGAGCTACGTGAGGGCCAAACCAGGCCATGGCCCGCCCAAGTTTTCTGCAAAAAATAAATGTAACTAGGCCAAGACATGCACTACAACAAAGGCCAGCTACAGCAGCCTAGGTGTAGCACAGGTTCAGTTTGGCCCGCCCAACATTCTTTGAGTAGCTCCGCCACTGTCGATCGATATACCTCTCTAGCCAAGTGTGCCTACAACAAGCACATATATACTTCCCCTCTTCTATTCTCACCGTCCATGCCCCCTATGTCCAATACGGTTCCACACAGGTGCACACTCCCGCCCCTCTTTTCATTGATCACATACTCGCACACTCCTCCCCCCTCGACATGGTAGGCCTCTCGCACCACCTCCTAGCCACACCCCTCTCCCCCTGTCTGTCTCCTGGGACCTTATTTGCTTCTAACACATGCAGGCGTGTATATGAACTGATCTCCCTACATATAGCCAGGTAGACTATAATTCGTTTTCCCCAAGCACCGATACACTTACCTCGCTATTTATGTCTCTCCCTTTCTCGGACACACGACGGTTGATCTTCCTATGTAGTTACGTATGCTTACCACAACCATATCTTCTCCCCTCATCATCCTTGCATACCTCCCGACCCGTCTCTCACATGCACGTGCATAGACAGACAACCATCCCCCGTCCTCTCTTATTGATATTGCACTCATACCCTCCGTTTGTCTAGCAGGCCTCTCCCACCATTTGTGAGACGTCACTCCACCACCAACCCTCTGACGCTCTACCTTTGTCTTTCTCCCAACCTTATTCCTCTGCTACACATATCCATGAATGTCGATCGATCTCCCTCAATATATAGCTAGGTCTCTCTCCTTCCCCACACATATACTAGTCGATCGGTCTCTGCCCCCTCCCCCTCCCCCCCATACACTGATAGTCGAACGTTGTAGGTAGATATCCATGGCATGGAAAAAAACTGCACCTCTACCCTCTCAAATTCCAGTAGGCCAGCCGCCCTATATCTTTGACGTGGGCAAACACAAATTCGATGGCACTCTTTATCGATCGTGCAGCCACATGATAACCCACAAGTGTACGGGATCGCAACAGCTTTCGAGGGTAAAGTATTCAACCCTAATTTATTGATTCGACAGAAGGGGAGCCAAAGAATATTCTTAAGTATTAGCAGTTGAGTTGTCAATTCAACCACACCTAGATAACTTAGTATCTGCAGCAAAGTATTTAGTAGCAAAGTAGTATGATAGTAATGGTAACAGTGGCAAAAGTAAAGATAGTAGTTTTTGTAGTAGTTGTAACAGTAGCAACAGAAAAGTAAATAAGCGAAACACAAGATGTGAAAAGCTCGTAGGCATTGGATCAGTGATGGATAATTATGTCGGATGCGATTCCTCATGTAATAGCTATAACATAGGGTGACACAGAACTAGCTCCAATTCATCAATGTAATGTAGGCATGTATTCCGAATATAGTCATACGTGCTTATGCAAAAGAACTTGCATGACATCTTTTGTCCTACCCTCCCATGGCAGCGGGGTCCTAGTGGAAACTAAGGGATATTAAGGCCTCCTTTTAATAGAGTACCGGACCAAAGCATTAACACATAGTGAATACATGAACTCCTCAAACTATGGTCATCATCGAGAAGTATCCCGATTATTGTCACTTCGGGGTTGTCGGATCATAACACATAATAGGTGACAATAGACTTGCAAGATAGGATCAAGAACACACATATATTTGTGAAAACATAATAGGTTCAGATCTGAAATCATGGCACTCGGGCCCTAGTGACAAGCATTAAGCATAGCAAAGTCATAGCAACATCAATATCAGAACATAGTGGATACTAGGGATCAAACCCTAACAAAACTAACTTGATTACATGGTAAATCTCATCCAACCCATCACCGTCCAGCAAGCCTACAATGGAATTACTTAAGCACGGAGGTGAGCATCATGAAATTGGTGATGGAGGATGGTTGATGATGACGACGGCGACGAATCCCCCTCTCCGGAGCCCCGAACGGACTCCACATCAGCCCTCCCGAGAGAGATTAGGGCTTGGCGGTGGCTCCGTGTCGTAAAACGCGATGAAACTTTCTCTCTGATTTTTTTCTCCGTGAAACGGAATATATGGAGCTGGAGTTGAGGTCGGTGGAGCGTCAGGGGGCCCACGAGACAGGGGGGCGCACCCAGGGGGGAGGGCGCGCCCCCACCCTCGTGGACAGGGTGTGGCCCCCTGGTCTTGCTTCTTTCGCTAGTATTTTTTATATTTTCCAAAACTTATCTCCGTGGATTTTCAGGTCATTCCAAGAACTTTTGTTTTCTGCACTATAGACAACACAATGGCAATTCTGCTGAAAACATCGTCAGTCCGGGTTAGTTTCATTTAAATCATGCAAGTTAGAGTCCAAAACAAGGGCAAAAGTGTTTGGAAAAGTAGATATGTTGGAGACATATCACCACGCACTTCATCCTTGTTTTCAATTCTATCGTTATCTCATGTCCATGACTCCGTTTCACACACATTGCATATGTTACGTTTTTCTGTTTGAGATATCATCAACACATTGCCTCTATTTCGCACAAACCATCTCTCTCACACCCACCCACGTACGTACCTACACCTAAAGAAGAAGTGCACGCAGGACGCACGTACTCACGTCTCGTTCCCAGCCACACCCGCGTGGGTACACGGTGGAGTTCGTTTCTATGCAGCCCACGTGATAATTTGACGCATGTAGCGGTTGTTTACTCAAAGGAGGGTCGGGTACCACGCCTAGACGGAACAAAGTTCGACTTGACGCGTTAGTATTAAATAAAGTTATATATTCCGCAATGGCACATACAGAATATAAAACGATTGCCGTGGGGAAAATGGGGAAATTGGTTTGTCTCTCGTCACACCATCTCACACAAGGCGGGCGTGGCCTCTCTCTCTCAGCGTTGGTCAGTGATCCGGCCGCATCCCGTCCGTCGGTGGAAAGGGAGGATGTGCATCGTCTCTCCGTTCGACGGCGTTGAGGCAGCATGTCCCGATCTGCAGTACCCGCCGTTCTCTCTGACCAAGCTCCGGCGCGGTAGGGCCTTCGCCACTTGCTCGGTGCCGCAGTATGGGTAGATCCCGGCCGCCGGCCCCCTCCTAGTAACATCCTGACGACCCTCAAGTACAGCTTCCTTCGGCCTTGCTCCACTGCCCATCTTCCCATGTTGCTGCATGTGGATCTTCTTTAGTTGTTTGCTTAAATCGTATCTCGGCCGACGTACTTTCCATCTTGCAATCTCGTCCTCAAACCATTTTTGATAAACCACCATGTGCTATCTTTCTCTTATTACATGGAATATGCTTCTTTTTGTCAGCGTATGTGTCTTCACCTCATGTTATTGGGCATTAATTGTTTCCTTTCGACCTCCTTTTGAAAACAGGGCTATCCATTTTCACCTCGTTGCTATTGCGACCTTTTGGTGAACTGCACAAATCACTTTTTTCTTAAGAGTGTTTTGTGCAGTTCCGCCAAAATGTCACACGGGCAACGTTTTTACATTTCTGTGGAACTTCAAAAAGGGAGATTGGTTTTGCTATCCTCCTCATCCAACTCCGTGCCTAATCTTCTCCAACAAGAAGTTAGTCCTAAAGAGAGATCGTAGAGGTGATCGGCTTCTATTTATGTGTGTTATGTTTCATCATCTAGTTCCACTATTATTGTAATCACACTGACTGGATATCCTTGCAAACAGGGATGGTCCGCTCGATTTTAGTGGAGCTGCACAAAATGATCGGATTGTGGTGTCCTCCATACACCTCTTTTTTGGCTACAGAGCTGGGTGAAAATAACTGCCAAGCAATGAACATTGTGCCAAGGAAATGGATCCATGCCTACGAACAACATCGATCAGTTATATTTTTTTCTACACCTTCTCACAACTTTGTCTTCAGTTGTGATGTGAATATTGGCGCTGATCTGCGAACCATTGACATGCATTAGCCATGGTAGCCATGGTAGTTTCATTTGTATTTGATGGAATGTTGTAACGAGATAATCTCGAGGCAAGACACATGAATCCTAAGTTGAAACCTTTTTTTTCCTGTGGGAACCAGAGTTGAAACCTTCATAGCATCACAATACAATTTCATTAAAATTATGCGTACATATAAACAAATCCTGAAGGATTGATAGCAATGCCAGAAACAATTCAACTTCGTTTCACTGACATGTTGGACACCCTTCATCCGGCTCCACCTGCCATGCAGCAATATTGAGTGCACAACACAACTTCAGGGAAAGATTCACCCCAGTCGTTGCGCCGTAGTAGTAATGACTAGTGAGCAGTCAAATCACAGAGCCCCACCTTCGCCACAGTAAGTTGCTCAGACGAATCAGCCATCATTTCTCTATTCCTTGAATCCGCTGGTACTCCCATATTCCCACAGTAATAAGTTGCCCGGGCGAATCAACCATCACTATATCCGCTCACGTGTGATGACCACAAGAGCTATCCATTCAGATTATATGTTATAAAAAAGGTCGATAACTAATGCGGCAAACTTTCAAAAAAAAAACTAATGCGGCACCTCGGGTCAACGTGGCCAGATCGCATTTTGCACGAGAAATTACACACCATGTTTCGTTGACATGTGGTCCCGTTCCAACATGTCAGTGAGATGACGGCGAGTCCTTTTCTACTAGTATTTCTGAACGGACGTGTAGGCCGGGGCGCCTCTTCGTGTACCGTGGCAAACTGGCAACCGTCCACTGACTCTTTGCCTTTCCCTATCGATTTGGAACTGTTGTTGCACACTCTTCCTCCCTCCTCCATTTGCCTTCACCCTTCCTTCTGCCATTGTTCGATCATCTTCTCTATGGAGGGAACATGCCAGAAACGACCCCGTTATTCTTGCCCCGATCTGAAAGATGACGTGGTGGAGGAACTCATTGATCGGTGTGATGTCATCACCTCGGCTAGCATGGCAGGTTCGTTCAAGACCATTCTCGACTCAACTAATAACATCATTACAAGGAACCCAAGGGTCAAGAAGCAGTTTGATCTTCCCTATCTTCTTCGCCGTGACTCTGATGACTGGCGTGGGGATGACGGAGGCCTCGCCTTGTGCAAGTTGATGCCGCTTGATAATGATACGTATGATGTTAAGATGCCATCGCTTGAGGGAAAGGATTGGGCAGGCGCAAATGGAGATTGGTTTGTTTACATTGGGTACAATTGCGAGTGGGAACTTGTGAATGTGTACACTCATCACCGGGTTCCACTTCGAAAAATCTCAGCAGACTGCCCAGAGGTTGAGCACACTGGTATTGTACGCACGTTCAAATACGATCATGGTGACTGTCTTCTACGGAAGATAGCAATTTGTCGAGTTCCCAACCGCTCTTGGAATTACAAGAACTATGAAGTTGTTGCTATATTCGACAAGCTTGTTGTTGTACTTTGTGGTTCAACTCGATGGACATTGCTCAAAAATTAGTTTCTATACACGGATGTGTACTGTGATGCAATTCAATACGAGGGTCTTGTGTTTGCTTCCACCACTCATGACACTGTTTTTTCATGGGATCCTCGTAGTTTCGGTACGTTTGTCTTCCATTGTAATTATAATTGTTTCATCCACATGCATGCGGGTTAGCAAGTTTCCCTTTACTAATTATCCTTCTTGTGTTTCCAAGGTCCTATGAACATTCCACCACCTATACTTGAAAAGTTTTATAACCAAGGGGGAGATGACGATGGTGATGATCACGAGCATGAGGACGAGCAGAACTTATATACTCAGTGGCGCCTGGCAACTAATTCTGATGGATCACCTCTTCTTGTCTGTATACAGCGCACTGAGTTTGTTACTACTGAGGGAGCACGTGTTGTCTCCCATGGTCGCACTCTCCGGACCTATTCCAACACTCGTTGCATGCTATTTGGGATGGATACTAGTGTGCTAGCACCAACACCTTCTCCCTGGTACAGAATTGATAGTCTTGGAGAAAACTCGCTCTTCCTTGGACAAAACTATCCGATGATGGTGAAAGGTGATCCAACTGATGTCGACACAACATTACTAGTACCATTTATGAGAAGCAATTGTATCTATAGCACGAACATTTGGGTGGTTCCCTACCCTGGTACTGATATAGTAGGCTGCTTCAGCTTGGATGATCAGTCATGCGTTGGTCTCAAGATTGACAATAGATGGCCCATCCCAGAGAATCATTTGTGGTTCAAAGCAAGCGTTTCCAACGCCGAGGATTGGTTGAGTTGAAGTTCATATCATTGCTTGTTATTTGTTGTGTGATGAAAACTTTAGTATTTATAATGTATCCTCGTTGTGATGTGGGTTGATGACCTGTTGTATGTAATAAAATGATATGCCTGTGATAAACTTACTAAATTTATGAATGGCTTTCGAGTCGCTTCTCTGAGTGAGTGGTGTGACGAGGCAAAAAAATATTTTCCGAATACATAATTGTACGTGCATTGCAACGGGTTATCGGATGAGGCCAATCAACAATAGTAGTACACTATTTGTACTAGCTTCACATGCTTCGCGCGTCGGGCGGGTGTTTTTACTGTAGACACATGTTAATGTGTTCGCTGTACATAACCAGCACCTCGAATCCTCGATACTACTAGTAGGAGTACTATATAAGTAGTAGGAGTAATAGGGTGGCATGGGCCAGAATAAGCATTCACGTCCAGGAGTACAGCACACGCCACCACCACGACATCCATGTGACACCATATTTCTTGGAGTCCGTGCTAGAGCAATCTCTTCAACCTCGTCGTTTCTCTAACTTCAGCCATCACGCGGCGGGCGAGGTGGGGGTTTGCCAATAGTCGGTTTCCTCAACTGCAGTCCCACTTGTAAGGCCAACTCCAACGCACGACCCCAAATGGACCTCCCTTTTGCACAAACTCCAAGGATAATTTTGACTAGAAAAGCAAGACCAGAGAAAACAAGAACCACAAGAATATATTTTAGAAGATATCCAACTTCCATAACTGCTCCTGTAAGTTGGATTAGTGCCTTCTCGATGCATTCATTGTTGATCTACGGAGGCTCGATCTTGCATGCTTCTTTCTTCTTCGAGTGTAAAGAAGTAGACGTTGCTTCCTCGCATCTAGTCTCATGTCGAGCCTCTATTCTAGTAGGAGTATCAACAAGTGCACTAGTCTCATCTCTAGCCTCTATGCTAGCTAAAAGTGCTAGAACATCTACTAAATTGCGCTCTATCAATATATCAATGTACTCTTCTTCCCAATACCAAAACTTGCATCCATTCTACTCCCTCCGTTCCACAATACATGCCTTCTATTTGTCAAAATATAGATGTATCTAGAGATGTTTTAGTATATAGGTACATCCATTTTTGGACAAATGGAAGTCAAGTATTTTGGAACGGAGGGAGTACATAGTAAATTTTTTAAGTTAGTACAACTAGTCTAATCCGAGAGCACAACCGAAGATTTGGTCGCGTTCTTCCTCCTTTTGCCGACACGTGGGACATCCAGCATCCAGGTCGTGTCATGCAAGAAAATAGAGTGGTAGTTGAAGCCACGTGATGTGTATCTTGGGTTAAACTGTAAATAGAATCTTACTACTCTTGAGTAACTCCTAAAGCAGCCACCAAAGATCGTTATTGGATTTGTTTTTCATCACCAGCACGTCGAGGTGAAAGATGTGCAGTTCAGTGGGTCCTCTTGCGTTTTCACTGACATGTGGGACCGCATATGAGCACACAGACGATGGGCTCCGCACGTCTGATAGCTAGCTGAGAAGAGAGATAGAGGAGGGCTGAGCACGTACTCCAAGAAATTTGTTCTACGTAACCAGCACCTCGATATTCGCGTGTGGTTGTTTCTAGAATAAAAAAAGGAGGTACCCCTACTTATGTTACTCCCACTACACCTAGCCTAAGGTTAGTAGGTGACCTTGCGCTTGGCTCTTCGCATCTTCCGGAAGTCGATGGTTCTATAGTAGTACTTCTGGCAATCTGACACCAAATGAACTGCTGCACGTCCACCGCTTGTAAGCAAAAGTTTCTCCTCGTGCTACGAGCCACCGCGCACGCGTTTGCAAGGGAGAAGGCGTAATCAAGCTTCTCGTCGTTCTACGAGTTGACGGGACACATCAAAGTTATTTAGTACGTACTCTCTCCAAAAAAGGGCTGACCATGTCATTGCTACCATGCTGTGCTCCGTCATTGAGTACGTGCACTATTCATGTGCCATCAAGGAGAAAAAATATTGCGTAGGTGCCATCAAAGTGCATGACTCACTTACACACTGCTTTCTGATTATCTCCATTTTCTTGCATGACACGTGCACCTTGATGCTAGATGTCTTGCGTGTTGGGAAAAGGATGAACAAAGCTCACGTAAAAGAAAAGAGTTGAAGAGCATAGATTCCCGACGACCGAGAAGGAGCAAGCAACCTCGCGGTGGAGCATCTGCAAGGAACCTTGCGCGTTTCCCCTGTTTTTTGCCGCCTGCCCACCTATAAACAAATAAAAGAACATGAACTCTTCGCTAACCACTAGAAACGGTACATCAGGATGCTAAGTTGAAGATGTTTTATACTCCCTCCGTTCCCAAATATAAGTCTTTTTAGAGATTTCAATAAGGGACTACATACGAAACAAAATGAGTGAATCTACACTCTAAAATATGTCTACATACATCCGTTTGTTGTAGTCTATTTGAAATGGCTAGAAAGACTATATTTAGGAAAGGAGGGAGTAGTTTATATTGATAACCACGCAACAAGCCATGCATGTACAGGACGCATGCAGCCACACATGTACACAAGCCAACGCACTAACTCCATGCGATCTAACTCATGCACATACGCGCACAGCATGGAGCACACAACACACGTACACAACACGTGCATGCACACACGCTCGGCCGTAGAATGCACGTGAATAACACATGCATGCGCACACACTCGGCTGCATGGAGGCGTGCGCCATCTGCGGTGACGTCCGGTTCGTCGTGCTACGGCGAAGCTCGCACGCAACAGCGCCTACGCATCTCTTGCAGCACCTCTTTGTCGTCATTGCTCAATGACTAGTCGGAGACGAAGACGACCACAGCCTCGGCCTTAGAGCTAGCACCGATGGAAAAACACGCACGCTGCATGCACACGAGCATGTACGGAGTTCCCACGACATGGTGCGTCCCCAATTGCCTCTACTCCTTCTGCGCACGTTGTCTATCAAGGCGGATACATGCTAATGATGATGTGGGTGAGATCTTCTAGGACTGAGATGATGACGAGGAAAATTATGAGACACAAGGTGACGTACACCGTCAAGGTCCATGGTCAAGGGGTGCTAGTAAGTGCTTAGATGTGCTTAGATGAGGTGCTAAGTGCATTAAATGGCTTAGTAACTCATGTCTTAAATGCATAGGTGCTTAGTTTATTGGTGCCACATCATATTTTATGCCTACATGGCAGGCTTAGCAGCTATACATGGTGGAGCACTGGGAGAGGCAATGGCTGGTCATAGTGGGGAGTAACTTATACTATAACATATTACTATGTTACTCTAAACATCTCTATAAACCGGAAAGGAGGGAGTAGTAACATAGACTAGTGTCATATGCAGAGTATTGGAGCATATGATATTTCCCCGTCCGGACCGATCCCAAGTTGGCTTCTCACCTTCTTGGCCCAAGAAAAACCCCTCCCTCCTCCCGCGCGTGCTTCCCGCCCGGCGCCAACTGAGCCCGCTGCTCCACATTCATGGCAAGTCAGGGCGACGCGACCTGTCACTACTTCCGCTGTTGAAGCGGCGCGCTGACCGAGGGCACCGCCCGCTGCACGCTCAGCATTTTAGACTACACGGTGGAGAGTAACTTTAGAGCAAGTACTACAATTAGATGACATAAGCAGGCTATAAGGATTTAAATATAGTATTTGTGCTTAATTGAAGGAGAGAGAAGAGGAGAGAGAAGAGAAGCGGATTGTAAATGTGTAGCTGGTTGTACTCCAACATACTTTGTGAGACAAAAGGTGAGGCCATTATTAATGATATAGTATTTATACTAAAGGGACTAATGGACGCCTTAATTACTCTATTTTTTCCCTCTCTTTTTCGCCTGTTTTCGTTTGGTGTTCCTAGTTGTGCTCCTCCAACATCTTTGCAGCCATGGAGAGACACTCCCTGTCATCGTCGACGGCATTCAGACAACAACCACTACATCAAACTACGTCTTGGGCGTTTAGGTCCAGCAATACCCATGCGTCCCTGACAACACCGGCGATAGCCCAACAACCAATGGTCTACATTGACACGCACGATGGGAGCCAGAAGCCAACACCTATGCTCACGAAGGTGGAGCTGATTCGTCTCCACAACCCCGTCTCCAACAATAATGAAGCATGGGGCCAACGTCAACCCCTCAATTATTCGTAAGGCCGATGGCGTCCCGGTGCACCACCAGAATTGTCACACCATGGATGGTGTGATGGTTCGCTCAACGAAGGCGAGCTATCGACAGTCTACCAATGCCTTGCCTACATCAACACAAAGAGATCACCTGAGGAGTGCAACGTGCCAGCGCGGCCAGTGTGAATCTGTGAAACCCTCCAATCTAGTCAGCTGGCACTGTAGCAGCTAGATGGTCGTGACGAGATTGGTAAAAATATCTTTTTGTTTTTAGGATAAGACATGATGTTTCGCCTTGGAATGAAGACCGAATAGGGTTGCTTCGCGGGCCGGCATCGTGCCTGTTATATGATCCCATCGAGTTTCCTATAAAATACAAATGTGGATGGAAATACCTACACCATACAACATTGATATATAAATAATACTGGAGCATCTTCGGAACAATGAGTCACTAGCTCCACGGGTCGACATTTCCTCAGTTATTCAGGCAACACATTAGTTGATGCGCCGAATAAAACAAAAAAAATTGTTTTCACCAAACTAAGTTTGATTGCTTCGCGCTCGAACTTTATTTGGTGAGGGGGCATTTGTTCGACGATATTTTGTGCACTATTACATAAAATAATAATTTGGGATTTTTTTAATGAGTTCTAATGCAGGTTATACTGGTCTACATTACATTTGATGTGATCATGGATTCATAGTGCATGTGCAGGTATGTGCACACACTTAGCTGATTGTTGCCTCATGTACTGGATGCATGCGAGCACTAAAATAACTGGTGCAGCTATGCCATGCATGTAGTGTGTGGCCCAAAGGGTGATACGTATATACGAGCATATGTACTCGGATATTCGCTCCGCCTGGCGTATGCGAACCCTTCTGAATGCCCGAATATATCCATACACAGTATACGTACGTAGTTTGCGGCCGGTCGACAAGTTAAACATGTACACGTGTTAGCTTGGGTGCAACTTACATCTAAAGCACGTACATGGAATCAAGTGATCGGAATGCGAGCAGTCATAATCGGCAAGCTATCAAATTTTGGAAACAATTGAAGCGAATCATATAAGAAAGGAATACATGAAATAACAAGGCAATGTATTGGGGTATTTTCTTTTCTTTGTGCAGGTTTGTGCCTCAAGAAAAATATTAGAAGGAAACCTCGACATTGTGGGCACTGGACATCCATCAAACTCTAGCACTCAGCCAAACTATAAATACAAGACTTCAGGTACGCAGGAGGGGCAAGAGCCAAGCACGCACACCCCTGGCCAAGACCAGAACCTACGGGTGACGCGCCCTGGTGGGCAGCGTCGATGTGGAGAAGACGCGCGTCTAGCGGCAGCGTGGCCGACGGAGATAGCTGGGAGACGCCGCAACCGATCAGAAGCGGCGGCCGAGATGATGATTCACCGGCGTGTCGTGTGACAATGACGCGCCTTTGACCCAAGCCAGAGCACACATCCTCGACAACGGGGATGGACATAGGAGGTGTTTCTCGCTGGGGGCATCAACTGTGTTTTGTTTCTTTGTCTTGTTGTGTTATCAGGTTTCACGTAGGAAGCATGCATGCATCAAGAGGAGCCAAGAAACAAACACTCGATAGGGTGCACACGTCCCTGGCCAGAAACTCACGCATGCACTGGGCAGAGACGCGCGTGTTGGCGGCGTCAAAGCCAAGTGCAAAGGAGGACGCACTCACGGTGGCGTGGTGGCCGGTGGGCCACCGACGACGGCATGCTAGAGGATGCGTAGAGGGAGCCGCTGATAGGAGGTGCACTATGACATGGAGTCGAGCTCGTGATGCATGCATGTGCAACAACCCTCTTGGTACGTACAGTCTTTTTCTTACCAGGTTCTATGGAGGAGGAGGAGACACGCCTGTGGCGGCGTCCCCAAAGTGGAACTCAAGCACGAAGGAGGACGCACCTGCGATGACGCGTAGGCCCTGTCTTGCGGCGATGAGCACGCCACGGAGATGACAAGGCACACACAAGACATGGAGGCTCGTGAGGATGCCGTCGTCGTGCCATAGTGGATGGCGACACGGAGCTTGCCAGGACGACGCCCATCGTCCTCTTCATCAAGTTGGCGCCACGGAGGACGAAGGTGTGGAGGTTCGCGAGGTTGCCGCCACCGTGCCGCGGTGGATGGCGCCATGGAGTTCGCCAAGACGACACCAATGTCAACATCATTAATCCGGTGCCGTGAAGGACGAAGGCATGGAGGCTCATGAGGATTCTGCTGCCGTGCACTGGTGGATGGCAACACGAAGCTCGCTAGGACGACGCCCGTAGTCTTCTTCATCAAGATGGCGCCATGGAGGATGAAGGCATGGAGGCTCGGGAGGATGCCGCCACCATGCCATGGTGGATGGTGCCCCGAAGTTCACCAAGACAATGCCAATGTTAACATCATCAACCCGGTACCGTAGAGGATCATTGCGTGGAGCTCGCAAGGAGGACGCCACCAACGTCAACATCATCAAGCTGGACCCCGGAGGCATGGAGCTCGCTGGGATGCCGCCGTGTACTGTGGAGGACGACGAGGACATGGACCTCGCCAGGATGACGTCTGAGGGAGTCCTGGACTAGGGGGTGTCCGGATAGCCGGACTATCATCGTCAGCCGAACTCCAAGACTGAAGATTGAAGACTTCGTCCCGTGTCGGGATGGGACTTTCCTTGGCGTGGAAGGCAAGCTTGGCGATACGGATATGTAGATCTCCTACCATTGTAACCGACTCTGTGTAACCTTAGCCCTCTCCGGTGTCTATATAAACCGGAGGGTTTTAGTGCGTAGGACACACAACCATTACAACAATCATACCATAGGCTAGCTTCTAGGGTTTAGCCTCCTTGATCTCGTGGTAGATCCACTCTTGTACTACCCATATCATCAATATCAATCAAGCAGGAGTAGGTGTCGGGGGTTGGGTGCGACATATGCCAAAGGATGGCTTATCCTGGTGGGGGCGAGTAGAACGTCGCCGGTGCCTGGAAACGGGATGAGGCGTAGACATGCACGCCGGCGAATCTTACCCAGCTTCGGGGCTCTCCGGGGAGATAACACCCCTACTGCTGCTCTGCGGGGTCTCCGCATGGTAACTATAGCAAGGTGGTTACAATGGTGCTCCTAGAGCTGTATCGGGAGGCAGGAGAGAGCAAGGCTAGTTCTCTCCTCCCTGGTCTATGTGTCTATCTCTATCAAAGGCCGAACCGTTTGCATGGGTGCCCCGGGGGGTTTATATAGGCCTACCCCCCGGGGGTACAATGGTAATCTGACTGTGCGTGGGTCCCAGCCGTCTGTCTCTCATGCTGCCGTCCTTCCCGCCGGCTTCTGGGGCCCGCCGACTGGTGGGTCCCGCGGACAGGCCGGACACTGTGCGGCGCTCCTGATGACGCAGGCTTGGTCATGGGGTCGTGGCAACAGTGCCGCCGCCTGTCAGGCGATCACTGTCTCCACTCCCCATCCAATCTGGTTTATGGCTTGTGGGGCCCCGGAGGGGAGATGGCCGACTCCGGGGAGGCCGACTCCCACAGGGCCATCTTCAGGCACTCTGGCCGCCTTCGATTCTCCCACTGATAGGTGGCCCTGCGGCCTTCGGGCCGTACAGGCTGGCGTCGTGGGCACAGTGCGTCACGCACTATGGCTGAGGTCAGGGCAGGCATGGCAACAGGGCCGCGCCTCGCCGGAGATCTCCCAGCGATACGGCTCACTGTAGCCATGCCAACCCTTCGTAGGCAGGGAGGGACGGCCACATCGTGGCCGTACCCCGCATCAGTCTTCGTGGAGTGTCATGGGCCGACTCCCATAGTCAGCACTCCTGGAGGTCGCAAGCTTGGAGTCGGCTTGCTTTGAAGTCGTTATCTAGGACTCGGCTCCTCCAGAGATCGCCGGTTGAGACTCGGCTTCTTGGGAGATCGCCAGCTGGGTCTCGGCCTCTCTGGAGGTCGCCAGCTGGGACTCGGCTGGAGGGGCGTAGCCTGCCCCGATGTCTTGAAAGATCCTGGGTCCCGGGTTAGCCTACCCGTGGCCCATTACTCCGACAGTAGTCCCCGAAGCTGGTGAAGCCCTGCGGAGCCGCCTCGTGGGGCTTCAACAGTTTCAACTTCCCAGCGCCGACTCTGAGACTCGGCTGTTGTCTTCTTGGGCCGACTCGCCAAAGTCGGACTTCGTTCAGCGAGGGGCCACTGTTTGAGAGTCGCGGCGGGAAAACATGCGGCGTATCGGATACACTTCCCTGCTGTCATCGAGGCGGTCCAATCGCGTGGCGCCACGTGGGGAGGATAGTCTGCCCACCCACGCGCGCGACGGGATGGGCCGCTAGGCGGGGCCCGCCACTACCGCGCCTCGGCTTCCGAGCGGATCCGCTGCGGTCGCGAATGGTTGGCTTCCCCACGTTGTTACTGCGCGCAGTAACTTCGTGGGGTAAATCGTGGGCGGCGTGGGGCTTCGCGCGCAGTTAATCCCACGCCCGCCCCCTCGGCTCCTCAGCCCGTAGGGCTATAAATAGGCGAGGAGGAGTGGGCGACACTGCACGCGCATCCTCTCCCCCGCCCTCCTGCCTTCTCTTCTTCCTCCGCCGCGAGCGAAAGCACCTTCTCTAGTCGACGATGAGTTCTTCCTCCGCCGCGCCCCCTACCTCACGCTCCGGCGTGTGCGACGGCTCGGACGTGGAGGCGGAGCATATTGAGTTCCTCCGCCGGACCCGCCGTCTCCCCAGCGCGGACCTCGTGCACGCCCGCCCCGCGCCGGCGGGAGAGATCCGGCCCGCGCCGGAGGAGGGAGAGCGGGTCGTCTTCCGCTCGCACCTCATGCGTGGGCTGGGGCTGCCGGCGAGCGGGTTCTTCCGCTCATTCCTGGAGTTCCACAATCTTCAGCCGCACCACCTCACTCCAAATGCGGTGGTGCTACTCTCCGCCTTCGCCACTCTGTGCGAAGGCTTCCTCAGCGTTCTCCCCACCCTCGAGTTGTGGGGGGAATTCTTCTCTTTAAAGCTTGGCACGTAGGCCGCCGGCACGCCGGCTCAATGCGGCACCTACATCGCGGTGCGGCGCTCGACGGCCGACAACCCTTTCCCTCTCATCTCGCTGGTGAAGTCGGCGAAGATGTGGCAGCGCTCCTACTTCTACATGAAGAACCTCTCCACCGACGGCGACTGGGTCAATCTGCCGCCCTTCAACCCCGAGCCCCTGACTGGGAGGCTTCCCAGTTGGTCCCACCGGTCCAAGTGGCTGACTCCCTCCGGAGCCACCGCCGTGGCGCGACTCCGAGTTCTGCTGCAGTCGGAGGGCCTCGTCGGATCCGACCTTCTGGCCGCCTTCGTGGCGCGCCGAGTCCTCCCACTCCAAGGCCGGCCTCACCTCATCTGTTAGATGAGCGGCCGCCACGACCCGAGCCGGCTGTGGACCAAGGAGATGCCCCGCAGGGAGGTGGCGAACTTGGTGAACCACATCGCCCACTGCGAGTTCACGGAGGACTGGCAGTTCGGCAAGGAACCGTACTCGCGCGACAACCCCCCTCCAGTGGTAAGTTGCATCTTTCTGTAGCTCGATCTTCTTTGCAGCCGACTCTGGCCTCTAATCACCATTGGTTCCTTCTGAGCAGAACCCCCTCATGGCACCCGCAGCCGGCGCCATGAGAGAGCCCCGCGACTACGTCCCCGACCGCGAGGATAGCGACGTCGACGACCCCAACTTGGGGGCGGCGGCGTTGGAGGCCGACGCCGAAGGCGGCGACGAAGGGGCAGACAGTGGCCTCAGGACATCGGCCACTTTCGCCGACTGGCCCGATGACGACGCCGACGAGGAAGTCGTCCCACGCCCCCAGCCGAGGGCCGGCCCCTCCGGCCAAGGCGGCGCGAAGAGGCGCCATGCCGGGCCGAGCGCGCCCGGCGGTAAGCAGAAGAAGTTCAAGGGGGCGGCTGCCGCGACCAAACGGGAGGAGGCGGCCGCGAAGGCCAACCGCTTCCGGAGGGAAGTGAGAAGGCCGCCGCTAGTTTCCGCGTAAGTCTTTTTTGCTCTTTTATTTTCTTTGTTGGATCTCATCCGAGTCTTCTTTGATTTTCCCTCCGCTCTTCTCCAGAGCCCCCCTCTCCCTTGAGAGAGCCGCCGTCCCCTCTGTCATGGGGTCGGTGGAGACGTCCGCCAACACCCGGCGGGTCGATGCCGCCGCCGACCTTCGGGACGCGACGGAACGAAACGCGCGGGAGAAGGCGCAGGCCGAGAAGGCGGCCGCCATTGCCTAGAAGAAACTGGAGGAGGCCGAAAACGCCGCCGCGGCAAAACGGCGTGCTGAGGAGGTCGCGCGTCGCCGGTCGGCGATGCTCGTCCCTCCGTTGTCGCCGGCGCCGCCGGCTCCGGAGTTCACGGGGCAGACCGGAGAGGTCGGCACCGAGAACCCCCTCGTGGAGGAGGACGGCGAGGCTTCAGGCTCGGATACCCATGCCGCCTCCGCCGCCTCCGCCACCATCTGGGCGGCCGCACGGCAAACAGCCGGTGGGCCCGTCGGGTCCGCCAATCACGGACGAGGCCGAGGCGCGGCTGCTTCTTCAAGTCACCGCGCCGGCGCGTCGCTGACTTGAGAGGACGAGCTCGGCGCCGCGAGCTCGGGGGATCGGTGCTGCCAGCTCGGCGAGTCTGGACGTCGAGGCCTCCAGTGCCGCGCCCACCGGGTGGTTTCGCGGAGGCGGCACCGGCCCGCTGAACCAGGCCCTCCTGGACGTCCAGGAAAAACTGCGGGCGGAGAGCGACGCCCTCCAAGTCTGCACCAGAGCGCATCTGGCCGTGCGGACATCCGTCCGGGTATGTTTCCTTCTTTTTTGATTCCTATCCTTCTCTGTGGGAGCACGCCGGCGCACCCACTGGGTGTAGTCCCCGAGTTCCAGGCCGGCTGCTGAGCAGGCGGTTTGGAACTCCCTCTGGCGAGCTCCGAATACTAACTTTTTCCCTGGTCGGCTTTTTGTAGGAATATCACAACCTCCGCGCCATTGCGTTCAACCGCAATGTCGAGGTGCTGAAAAAGCGAGCCACCGACTTGGTGGAAAGCCGGGGTGAGCTCTTTTCTTCCTTCTTCACGGGGGCGCGCTGGCGCACCCGCGGGCTGTAGTCCCCGAGATTCGGGCCGACTGCTGAGCAGTCGGGCCGGATCTCCCCGGCGATCTTATTTCTTTCTTCTTCGCGGGGGCGCGCTGGCGCACCCGCGGGCTGTAGTCCCCGAGATTCGGGCCGACTACTGAGCAGTCGGGCCGGATCTCCCCGGCGATCTTATTTCTTTCTTCTTTGTGGGGGCGCGCTGGTGCACCCGCGAGCTGTAGTCCCCGAGATTCGGGCCGACTGCTGAGCAGTCGGGCCGGATCTCCCCGGCGATCTTATTTCTGATGACTTTCTTGTCTCTTTCTTCGTTCTTCAGGCGCCAATGCCGCCCTTCAGGAGCAGCTGGGCAAGGCCAACACTGCTCGTCGTGCCAAGGAGGAGGAGTGCGGCCGGCTCGCCAAAGAGCGCGATCTGCTGGCTACGCAGCTGGCCGAGCAGAAGGAGCTGCTCCAGAAGGCGCAGGACGAGGCCAAGACGCGGGAGGCCGCCCTCATGGCCGAGTTTGAGATCGAGTGCTCCACCTGGACTGACAGGGAGGCGATGCTGACCTCCGGCTACCACGAACTCGAGGACATCGTCGATGGTAAGTCTCTTTCGCTTCTTTGGTCTTCCGACTTCGTGTCAGGCCGATTTATGATTTTCCGACTAACTTCTTTTTTGTCTTGGCAGACTTCTTTCCTGGTCACTCACAGGCCATCCCTCTGGCCATCGAGGCGGCTCAGGAGGCGCGAAGGGCGAAGGGTGAGGTGATCGCCGCCAATGCCCCCCGAACTATCGACGAGCAGCTCCTGAGCATCGGGGCCCGTCTTCGTCCGGCTCACCGGCTGCTGCGCCGTCTTCAGCGTGCCGGTGCCCAAGTGGTTGCCGCCCTGTGGCCAGACATGCCGGCTCTGCGCACCGCCAGTCGGACCGCCGACTGGCTGGAAGTCACCGCCGGCCGTCTTGAGGCTTGGAAGGGTTCCTCGGCCCGGGCCGGAGCACACCGGGCCTTGGAGTTCGTCAAGGCGTGGTATCCGGGGCTGGACCTGGACCGCCTGGCCGCGTTCCGGTCAGAAGCCCAGGCCGAGCTGGAGGCCGTAGAAGGCGCCCTTGTCGAGCGCGCGGAGGCCATCGCCGAGTACACGGACACCAGCGTCTTCGTGCCCGAGCGGACTGAAGGCGGCGAGGAAGCACCGCCGGACTGGTTCGGGATGAACCCGGAGTACGAGGAAGACTCGGCGGAGGTGATCGACTCCAGCGCCGAGGAGGAGGACGAGTCAGAGGGCGGAGGCAAGGAGGAGGCGCCAGAAGACGAAGCAGGCGGCCAGCCTCAGCCCGATCGCGCCTCCAGCAACGAGCCGCGCGGAGACAAGGCGACTGCCGCCGGAGGCGACCAGGCTGAGACCGCCCAGCCGACTGCCCCGGCATCCGACGCCGCCGTCACCTCCGATCCTCCGGCCCCGGAGGCCGCCTCCTAGACTGCTTCTGTTTATCTGTCTTCAGTAATCTTTTTGAAAGACTTGTTAAGTTCGAACAATTCCACCCGCGGGGTGTATCAGATTTGGCCGAGGGCCTATGTAAATATTTATCTGATTTCTGCCTTTCCTTGCTCATTGCTCCTTAGACTTTTTTCCTTTGCCGCCTTCCTTTAGTTGCCGCCTTGCCGGCTGGGCAGCCGCTCTGCGGACTGTCGCCAGGTCAAGTGCTTGGCTACTTCAGGAAGGCAAGTACTTAGCCATTTGGAGTTTTTCCTAGCAAGTCGGCCAGGAGGCGACAGGCCGACTATTCAAGAGTCGGCTGTCTTTGATAAAAACTAAGGGGGAGGCTGGTAGCCGGCTTGGGCTATGCCTAAGCTTTTAGGTCCTTAGCCATTTTTCATGCGTGCGCTCATTCTAGCTTGTTCTCTGCCTACCGGCACTCGCTCTGCGAGCTGCGGCTTTCGACAGGAGACGGCTTGAGCGCCACACATTACTTGTCCGACTGCAGGAAGCTTTCCATAGCGCAAGACGGCAAGTCCCCGGGTCGACTATTCGAACCCGGTGCCAGACGGTATGATAAAAAACAATAGCATGTTCGGAAGCGTAATTCTTATCATACAGATAACAAAAAAGGCAGTCCCCGAGCTCGTCCTGGGGGGCCTAAGGTCTTAGTACTTTTAGTACAAAGGGGGTAGTGCGATACATACTGCATCAACTGTAAAATCTTCGAAGAAGATTTGCGTTCCACGGGCGCATTGTTTCTTTGCCGGAGTTGTCCCTCTTGCGCGCTCGGGGCTTCTGAGCGTCAATCAGATAGTAGGCGTCATTCCCTAGCACCTTGCTGATGATGAAGGGACCTTCCCAAGGTGCCGACAACTTGTGCTGGCCGGCTGTTCTCTGAATCAGCCGGAGCACAAGGTCACCCTCTTGGAACGATCTCGGCTTGACCTTGCGGTTGTAGTATCGGCGCAGACTCTGCTGGTAGATGCCGGACCGACTGAGTGCCAACAGTCGGCCCTCTTCCAGCAGGTCGACGCCGTCTTGGCGTGCTTCTTCAGCTTCCTCTTCGGTGTACATGGTGACTCGTGGAGAGTCGAACTCTATATCCGTCGGGATGACGGCTTCGGCACCGTAAACGAAGAAGAAAGGCGTGAAGCCGGTTGACTTGTTTGGAGTCGTGCGCAGACTCTAGAGGACGGCTGGCAGCTCCTCGACCCAACAGCCGGCCGAACGCTCGAGTGGTTCGACCAGTCGAGGCTTGATGCCGGACAGGATGAGGCCATTGGTTCGTTCTACCTGGCCGTTTGACTGCAGATGGGCAACGGACGCTAGGTCCAGTCGGATGCCCTGCGTCGCGCAGAAACGAGCCAAGGCGCCCTTGGCAAATTTGTGCCATTGTCGGTGATGATGCTGTGTGGTATGCCGTACCACACCGTGATATCGGCGATGAAGGTTACTGTAGTCGGCCCATTCAACTTCTTGATGGGCTTTGCTTCCACCCACTTGGTGAACTTGTCCACCTCGACAAGCAGATGAGTTAGGCCGCCGCGGGCCGTCTTGAATGGTCCTACCATGTCCAGGCCCCAAACTGCGAAGGGCCAGGCGATGGGGATTGTCTTCAGCGCGGAAGCCGGCTGAAGTGGCTTGGAGCGGAACATCTGGCACCCCTTGCATTTTTGGACTAACTCTTTAGCTTCTTCTAGGGCAGTCGGCCAAAAGAAACCGTGCCGAAAGGCTTTGGCCACGAGCGCCCTTGAAGCCGCATGGTGGCCGCACTCGCCCTGATGGATGTCTCTGAGGATCGCTTGGCCTTGCTCTGATTCTACGCAGCGCTGGTAAACACCAGTGACACTGCGCCTGACTAGCTCTCTATTGACTATGGTGTATGATGCCGCTCGGCGCTGCACTTGTCGAGCCAGGATCTCATCTGTTGGCAATTCTTTGTTTACTAGAAATTTGAGGATGGGCTGCACCCATGAAGGTGCTGCTATCTCTTCAACTGCTACCACAGCGACTTGGACAAGGGTGGCTGGGATGGGAGGCGGCGGGTTGGAGTCTGCGGCCGTTTGCTGGATTGACGGAGTCTCTAGGCCGACTGGAGCAGCTCCCGGGCCGGGCTCCGAAGTCCCCGGGCCGACTGGCACAGTCCCTAGGCCGGGCTCTGAAGTCCCCGGGCCGGTTGGCACAGTCCCCGGGCCGGGCTCTGAAGTCCCCGGGCCGGTTTCTGCTGTGATTTTCTTGAGGCTGCTTGCTGGGGCTTTGGAGTCGGATCCGACTACTTCTGGAGAAGCCGGCACGAAGATGGAGTCTGACTCTGGTGAAGGCTTGATAGACGGCTTGAGGAGGCGCTGAAGGGCGACGCCGGAAGGTATCGCTTGGCGAGTGGAGCCGACTCGCGCCAAGGCATCTGCTTGCTCATTTTCATTTCTTGGCACATGAAGGAATTCACACCCCTCGAAGTATGCACTGAGTTGCTGCACCAGGAAGCGGTAGCTCACCATGTTTGCGTCTTTGGCATCCCAGTCGCCGGATGATTGCTGAACCACCAAGTCGGAGTCACCATAACACAGGATCCGGCGTATGCCGAGTTCTTTGGCAAGCCGGAGCCCATGAATGAGCGCCTCATATTCGGTGACGTTGTTGGAGGCGGCGAAGTGGATCTGCATCACATACTTGAGCTTGTCGCCCTTAGGGGAGGTGAGGACGACGCCAGCTCCAAGGCCGGTGCGCATCTTGGAGCTATCAAAATGCATCCGCCAATGAGTGGAGTCAGGCGCTGGCGGCAGGCACTGGGTCTCGGCCCAGTCGACGAGAAAGTCGGCCAGCGCCTGCGACTTGATGGCGGTGCGGGGCTGGTAGTAGATGGTGTAGGGGGCTAGATCTATAGCCCATTTGGCCACTCGGCCGGAGGCGTCTCGGCTTCCAATGATCTCGGCGAGTGGAGCAGTGCAAACCACAGTGATTGGATGCTCTTGAAAGTAGGGCTTCAGCTTCTTGGCGGCAAAATGCATGCCGTAGCACATCTTCTGGTAGTGAGGGTAGTTCTGCTTGGAGGTCGACAGTACCTCGCTCAGGTAATATACCGGTCTCTGGACAGGGAGCGCCTTGCCTTCCTCCTTGCGCTCAACTACAATGACTGTGCTGACTACTCGGCTGGTGGCGGTGATGTACAAGATCATGGGCTCTTTGGGAGTCGGAGCCGCCAACACGGGGGGAGTAGTCAACATCTTCTTCAGCTGGAGAAATGCTTCAACCGCCTTGTGGTTCCACTCAAAAAAGGTGGTCTTCTTCATCAATTGATACAAGGGCAGAGCTTTCTCGCCCAGCCGACTGATGAATCGGCTGATGGACGCCAGGCAGCCGGTGAACTTCTGCACATCCAACAGTTGGCTGGGTACCTCCATTCTCTCAATGGCCTTGATCTTCACAAGGTTGCACTCTATGCCGCATTCGGAGACCAGGAAGCCAAGGAGCTGGTCGGCTGGTACTCCGAAAACGCACTTCTCGGGGTTGAGCTTGATCCGGAATCGGCGCAGATTTACAAAGGTCTCCTTGAGGTCTTCCAGCAGCGTCCCACGCTTCTCCGTCTTCACCACCACGTCATCCACATAAACGTGGGCGTTCCTGCCGAGTTGCTCGAGGAGACACTTCTGCATGCAACGCTGAAAGGTGGCGCCGGCATTCCTCAAGCCGAACCTCATCGTCAGGTAGCAGAAGGCTCCAAATGGCGTGATGAATGCGGTCTTCAGTCTGTCCGCTGGATTCAGCTTGATCTGGTGGTATCCTAAATATGCGTCTAGGAAACTCAGCAGCTCGCATCCGGCTGTGGAGTCTATCACTTGATCAATCCTTGGCAGAGCAAATGGGTCATTCAGGCAGGCTTTGTTGAGGCTTGTGTAGTCGATGCACATCCGCCACTGCTTGTTCTTCTTCAGCACCAAAACCGGGTTTGCTAGCCACTTTGGAAAAAATACATCCATGATGAAACCGGCTGCCAAGAGCCAGGCTATCTCTTCTCCAACAACTCTTCTTTTCTCTTCTGACAGGCGGCGCAAGGGCTGCCTGACGGGCTTCATATCTGGCCTGACATGTAGCTTGTGCTCGGCGAATTCCGTCGGTACACCCGGCATGTCCTTGGGGGACCATGCAAAGATGTCCTGATTCTCACGAAGGAAATCGACGAGCTCGCCTTCCTATTTGCTGTCAAGGCCTGTGCCTATGACAGCGTATCTCTCTGGGTGCTCCGGGTCCAAGGGTATCTTCTTGGTCTCTTGGGCCGGCTTGAATGATCCTTCTGCCTCCGACTCCTTGGGGTCGGGCGACATCTCTGGCTGCTTTCTGGCCATCGCCACGACTCGGTCGAGGAGCCGCTTCTCGGCCGCGATCACCAGGGAGTCGGCCAGCCGACTGCTCTCGTCCGCACAGGCGGACGACTTCTTGTAGTCGCCGGCTATGGTCAGAATTCCCTTGGAACTCGGCATCTTCATCTTGAGGTAGGCGTAGTGGGGAACTGCCATGAACTTGGCCAAGGCAGGTCGGCCAAGCAGAGCGTGGTACGGGCTCTCCAAGTCTACCACCTCGAACCAGTCCGGCTCTCGGCGGAAGTGATCTTTGTCTCCGAAGAGGACGTCTATCAGGATCTTGCCGATCGGCGAACAGGAGAGGCCGGGTACAATTCCATGGAACACGGTGCGGCTGCTCTGCAGCTGTCTGCGCTTGATTCCTAGCTTCTCCATGGTGTCTCTGTACAGGATGTTTATGCTGCTGCTTCCATCTATCAAGACCCGCAAAAAATGGGCGGCCCGCCTATCAGTGGCCAAGGTCGCACCTAGGACCAAGGCATAGGAGCCCGGACTTGGCATCACCTCTGGGTGATCCGCCCGACTCCAACTGATAGGCCTCTCGGACCAGTGCATGAACTCTGGAGCATCCGTTGCTACTGCATTCACTTCTTGTTGCTGTTGGCGCCTGCTGCGCCGGTCATCTACCACACTGGTAAACACTACGTAGGCTCCATGCTCTTCTGGGAACTCGTCTTGTACTGCGCCGACTGGCCGAGCCGCTGGCTGCTGGGGTGGCGGCGGAGGCGGCGGCCCAGCAGGCGGCGGAGGAGTGAGGCCGTCTCCCTTGGCGATCCTGGTGAGCCAGTGGCACTTTCTGGTGGTGTGGTTTGACGGCTTCGCGCCGCTGTGGAACTTGCATGGACCATCCAAAGTCTGCTCATAGGAGAAAGCCGGCAACCAATTTGACTTGCCGCCCTTCTGCCGCTTGGCCGGAGGCTGCCCCTCTGGCTGCTGATCTTCGACTGCTGCGACCTGTCGGCTGCTGGAAGTCGGCGGTGGGGCCTTGCGTTTGTTGTCGTTCTGTTGCTGTCGCCGACTGGCGTCTCCAGCCGGAGTTCTGGGAGCTTGGGGAGTCACTTTGCCAGCCGCGTTGACTTGAATCTCCGTCTTCATAGAAGAGTCGGCCGTGGCGTACTTATCTGCTATGACTAGCAGTTCGTCGAGGGTTTCTGGCTCGTCGCAGAGGAGTTTGTGCTTGAGGAGGGTGCCCTGCCGGCACCCGGCAGTGAAGTACTCGATGGCCTGCACCTCGTGCACGCCCTCGCAGGAGTTTCGAAGCTCGCCCCAGCGCGTGAGGTAGTTGCGTGTTGATTCTTCGGGGCCTTGCACGCACAAAGAGAGCTGGCGCGGCTTGGGAGGTCGCTTTGTACGTGCTTGTGAAGTTGCGGATGAAGGCTTCGGTGAAGTCAACCCAGCTATTGATGCTGCGGGGCTTCAGGCTGTTCAGCCATGTCCGGGCCGTGCCCTGGAGCATGAGAGGAACATACTTCATGGCAACTCGCTTGTTGCCATTTGCTATGCTGACGGCGGTGGAGTAATCTATCAGCCAGTCTTCCGGCTTCACAGAGCCGGTGTACTTGGGTGTGTCTCGGGGGAGCGTGAACCCTTTGGGGAAGGGCTCGTCTCTGATGCGGGGCCCGAAGCAAGGCGGACCCAGCTCATCTTCCTCTTCCAGCGCCAAGGATCGGTGGAGTCGGTCGATCCGATGGCGGGCGTCATTCTCTCCGACTCCCTCTCGGCGGCCAAGGCGACCTCCGAGAGTCAGATGCTCGACAGGCGGCGGGGAAACTCGCCGTTCTCGTCTGGGCGGGGGAGGCAGATAATCGTCCCGCCGCTCTACCGCTCTTGGGCGGCCGTCTTGGTCGCACTCGATGGTAATATGAGTCCGACTGTGATTGGCAGCCGGCTCCTTCTCTTTCCTTCTGCGGACTCCGCCAGTTGGCGTCTGGGAGGTCGCGCCTTGATCTCGGCAGGGAGGCAAGTCGTCGTTCGGCTGCTGCAGCGCATCTACGCGGCCGCTAGCTGCGTTTTGCGTAGCAACCGCATCAAGGAGCTGCTGGACTCGCTCCGTCATCACACGGCGCTCTTCGCCCTCGAAGTTCTTCAGTTCGTCAGTCGTCGCTTGGGTGGCGCGGATATTCTCTGCTGGGGTGGCGTACACGGGGCGTTTTGCCCCAAGCAAGTCGGCGATGGCTACGCCGCGCTGCCGGACCGCACCTAGACGGCTCGGCCCAGTTGGAGCCGGCGAGCCGCCTACGGCGCAATCCATCTCGCGCTGGTATGCCTCTGACAAGCGTCTCATGCGTGCCAGCTTCTTGGCGCTCTCGATGATCTGAAGGTGGCGCGCCTCCAGCGTCTCGGCGTCTGCGTCCTCAGGAATGGGCGCGGTTAGGTCTTGCAGGGCTGCAGCTAGCGGGTCCTGGGCTTCTTCGCCTGAGTGCTCGCCGTGGCTGATGACGAGCACTTCCGTGACGGCGCTTCCATCGCTCTCCTCGTACGGAAGCGGCTCGTCGTAGACCACCATGTTGGTGGGGAAGATGTCAATCGACACGGCGTCGGAGTCGACCAGCATCGGGTCGGAGGAGCCTACGGACTCCAAGTCTACGGAGGGCTCGCCGGCGACGTGGAGTTGGTCGAGGAGGCCCGCGAGAAGGTTCTCGGGGCCACCCGTGCCTGCGTCGGCTGCAGGCTCGTCGGAGAGGCGCACCTCACCGATAAGTTCGGCGAGGCCGCTCGCAGCACAGGCGGCCTCAGCGCCGTGCAGCGTGTTGATGCAGACTCCATCTGGCGAGCCTGGCTGGCTGCGCTCGCCAGGGAGGAAAAGGGTTCCCGTCCAGAACAGATCTCCGGACGACGGTGCACCTCGCCCCACGGTGGGCGCCAAATGTCGGGGGTTGGGTGCGACATATGCCAAAGGATGGCTTATCATGGTGGGGGCGAGTAGAACGTCGCCGGTGCCTGGAAACGGGATGAGGCGTAGACATGCTTGCCGGCGAATCTTACCCAGCTTCGGACACTGTGCGGCGCTCCTGATGACGCAGGCTTGGTCATGGGGTCGTGGCAACAGTGCCGCCGCCTGTCAGGCGATCACTGTCCCCACTCCCCATCCAATATGGTTTATGGCTTGTGGGGCCCCGGAGGGGAGATGGCCGACTCCGGGGAGGCCGACTCCCACAGGGCCATCTTCGGGCACTCTGGCCGCCTTCGATTCTCCCATTGACAGGTGGCCCTGTGGCCTTCGGGCCGTACAGGCCGGCGTCGTGGGCACAGTGCGTCACGCACTGTGGCTGAGGTCAGGGCAGGCATGGCAATAGGGCCGCGCCTCGCCGGAGATCTCCCAGCGATACGGCTCACTGTAGCCATGCCAACCCTTCGTAGGCAGGGAGGGACGGCCACGTCGTGGCCGTACCCCGCATCGGTCTTCGTGGAGTGTCATGGGCCGACTCCCATAGTCAGCACTCCTGGAGGTTGCAAGCTTGGAGTCGGCTTGCTTTGAAGTCGTCATCTGGGACTCGGCTCCTCCAGAGATCGCCGGTTGAGACTCGGCTTCTTGGGAGATCGCCAGCTGGGACTCGGCCTCTCTGGAGGTCGCCAGCTGGGACTCGGCTGGAGGG
This sequence comes from Triticum timopheevii, assembly GCA_963921465.1. Taxonomy (NCBI): domain Eukaryota; kingdom Viridiplantae; phylum Streptophyta; class Magnoliopsida; order Poales; family Poaceae; genus Triticum; species Triticum timopheevii. Next base: position 358,513,633 of record OY997264.1, read on the forward strand.
GCGTAGCCTGCCCCGATTTCTTGAAAGATCCTGGGTTCCGGGCCAGCCTACCCGTGGCGCATTACTCCGACAGTAGGGTTTTACCTCCATCGAGAGGGCCCGAACCTGGGTAAAAACATCGTGTCCCTTGTCTCCTGTTACCATCCGCCTAGACGCACAGTTAGGGACCCCCTACCCGAGATCCGCCGGTTTTGACACCGACATTGGTGCTTTCATTGAGAGTTCCTCTGTGTCGTCACCGATAGGCTTGATGGCTTCTTCAATCAACAACAACGTTGTCCAGGGTGAGACTTTTCTCCCCGGACAGATCTTCGTATTCGGCGGCTTTGCACTGCGGGCCAAATCGCATGGCCATCTGGAGCAGATCGAAAGCTACGCCCCTGGCCATCAGGTCAGATTTGGAAGCCTAAACTTCACGACTGACATCCGCGGAGATCTGTTCTTCGATGGATTCGAGCCACAGCCGAGCCTGCCGCACTGTCACGATGGGCATGATCTAGCTCTGCCGCCAGACAGTACCTTGGAGGCCGCACACGAATCCGCTCTGACCCATAGCTCGGGGCCGACCGTGCAGATCGAGGAACGGTGGCTGGACACCTCCTCGGGAGCTGCAACTGCTACGGCGATGGAGCAGAATACTGACCTTGTCCCTTATAAAGCTCGCGATTCCGAGGTGCCGGACTCCTTGCCGGACTCCGAACCTCCTGCGCCCCTACCAATCGAATCCGATTGGGTGCCGATCATGGAGTTCACCGCCGCGGACATCTTTCAGTACTCACCCTTTGGCGACATCCTGAATTCGCTAAAGCATCTCTCGTTATCAGGAGAGCCCTAGCCGGACTGCGGTCAGGATGGTTGGGATGCGGACGATGAAGAAATTCAAAGCCCACCCACCACCCACTTTGTAGCCACTGTCGACGATCTAACCGATATGCTAGACTACGACTCCGAAGATATCGACGGTATGTACGACGATGCCGGAGACTACCAAGAACCAGTGCCTACCAAGCACTGGAAGGCCACCTCAACTCATGATGTATATATGGTGGACACCCCAAAAGGGAGTGATAACGAGGAACAACGAGACACGGCGAAAGACAATTCCCCCGAAAAAGAACCAAAACGGCGACGCAAGCGCCGCCCCAAGTCCCGCCTCGACAACAACAGCACCCATAATGACCCAGCCATAGAGCAGGGCAAACCAGTGGGCGACGAACATGCAACCAAGCAACCAGCCGAACAGGACGAATACGATAATCAATCCATGCCCGGCGAAAACAACAGTCCAGACGATCTCACGCCGGACACACCACCGGAGCATAAGAACCTTCACAAAAGACTTGTCGCCACTGCAAGAAGTCTGAAGAATGAAAAACGGAAGCTCAAAACAGCGGAAGACACACTCAGAATGAGGTGGAGCAAAGTACTCAAGACCGCGGACAAATATGGCAATGGCCACCAAACAAAGAGCTACCCGAAGCGCAAGCTGCTGCCAGAATTAGACGAGGAGGCCATAAAGCCCCCACAGTCAAAAAGCAAAGAGGCCGCCTGGCCGGATAGACGACCAGATGACAGGCCAAAAGCGACAAGCGACGCCGCACACAAGTCGACACATGATCCTCGAAAAACAGATGGCCCGGTCAGGTCCATTTATGGGCCAAAAAAGAGGGCCCCAGGAAGCAACACAACACGCCGTATGTTCGAAGATAACGGCACGCTTAAATACAGGGGCGCCGCACACCCACTATGTTTCACCGATGAGGTGTTGGATCATGAATTTCCAGCGGGATTCAAACCCGTAAACATAGAGGCATACGACGGAACAACAGACCCCGGAGTCTGGATTGAGGATTACATACTGCACATACACATGGCTAGAGGAGATGATCTCCACGCCATAAAATATCTACCCCTCAAGCTCAAAGGGCCAGCTCGGCATTGGCTCAAAAGCCTCCCAGAAAATACTGTTGGAAGTTGGGAAGAGCTCGAGGATGCGTTTAGAGCAAATTTTCAAGGGACTTATGTCCGCCCTCTGGATGCAGACGATTTAAGTCACATAACTCAACAGCCTGGAGAGTCAGCGCGCAAATTCTGGAACAGGTTTCTTACCAAAAAGAACCAAATAGTCGACTAGCCGGACGCCGAAGCCTTTGCATCTTTTAAACATAATATCCGAGACGAATGGCTCACCAGACACCTCGGCCAAGAGAAGCCGAGAACAATGGCCGCGCTAACAAGCCTCTTGACCCGCTTTTGCGCAGGGGAAGATAGCTGGCTAGCAAGATGCAGCACCAGGGACCCGAGTACATCCGAGATCAGAGATGGAAACGGAAAATCACGGCGCAGAAAGGACCAGCGCCGGAATAAAGAAAAAAGCCCAAAGAATACGGCGGTTAACGCCGGATTCAAAAGCTCGCGGTCGAATAACAAAACACTGCCTCTTAAGGACAACAGTGACGAGCTATCCAAATTAAACAAAATTTTGGATCGGATATGTCAAATCCACAGCACCTCCGGAAGGCCTGCAAACCACACCCACCGAGATTGTTGGGTTTTCAAACAGTCCGGCCGACTCAACGCCAAACACAAGGGGCTCGACGCGCCAAGCGAGGATGACGACGAACCCCACCAGCAGAGCGCCGGAAAACAAAAGACTCTCCCACAAGAAGTCAAAACAGTAAACTCACTTCACGTGATAATAAGGAACAATAGTACGGCACCCGCTAAAGCACGTGTCGCACGGTCCACCCCAGCGGAACCCCGAGATTGGATGTTAAAACCAATTACTTTCGACCACCTGGACTATTCCAGAAGTATTCGAAACGCAGGATGGACTGCTCTGATATTGGATCCTATAATCGACGGACTACAATTTACACAAGTCCTAATGGATGGGGGTAGCGATTTAAACCTGCTATATCCGGACACAATCCGCAAGCTAGGGGTCGACCTTGCCAAAATTCGACATAGCCGCACTTCCTTTAAAGGAGTGACGCCAGGCCCTTACGCCAAGTGCACAGGCTCCTTAATACTAGAAGTTGTGTTCGGGTCACCCGACAACTTCCGACGCGAAAAGCTAATCTTTCATGTCGCCCCATTCAAAAGTAGCCATCAAGCACTATTGGGACGTGAAGCTTTTGTCCGCTTTAACGCAATACCACATTACGCGTCTCTTACACTCAAAATGCCCGGTCCATGCTGCATCATCTCATTAAAAGGTCGTTCAGGACCCCGGACACGGCTAGACGAGTCCGGCATAAATAAGCTAGGGGCTCCCTAGCCGCACACCCCTTCACAAGGGGCTGTGCGTATGAGCAATAAAAGCTCAACCTTATTCATTTATTCATGCTTTGTTTCAAATACATTTTTGACACGATTTCTTTTCAAACTAAGTTCCTCTCTTTTATAGATGAACAGCGTGTTACACCCGTCCAGGATACAGCACAACGGAGACACAGGCGCAGACGTGCAGTAGGGACCCGTTGCAAGGATTCTTTTGAGATTAAGACCCTGCATAAACCTTTTTTACTGTCTCTTGTTGCTATACATCCCCTGGTTTCTCATCATAACCAGAGAGGAGGCTGACATTTTGGCATCGGCCGCGTCAGAGGACCTTGCATGTACCTGGACACTAGGGGCTTAGGGCATTGATCTGCCCGTCATCATAAATACCGAACACCTCAGGGAGTGTTCGGCGTCTCGAGTTAGGCCTTATATGCATCAGCTCCGAATCATGTCTTTGGTCAAATGTTGGGTTTGCCCGGCTCCTGTGTTTTGCTGCCTTACGTTCCGTATCATCGGCTAACGCGGCACCAGGAGAACTACTGCGATTGTGCCCTGGTTCGGCCGGGTGAGCACCTCAGTAGAGAAATCCGAAAACTGACTGTCATGATGTAGCGAGAGACTGGTCAACCACTCGATCGACCTCCGGAATGTTTAGAATTCCTCCACTTTGACGAAGGACCGTTTCCCGGTCAGGCACATACGCGCCCCGAATTCGGAGAGCGCGGTGCCCCTAGGGGCTATATCGTAGCCCCACCCTCGAACTCCTGTGGCTAAGTGAAAGTGATAAAGCATTATAGTCCGGTTGCCTCGTTTGCTATGATACCACCTCCTTCACAGGACCAAGACATCGGATTAAGTGTGAAAATGCGCTATTTTTGCGAACACCCCCGCACCTTGTGCGTTGGGGCTGAAGCCGACGACTGCCATCTTTCAGGTTATACACACGTATACATAAACGGCCGCACAGGAGATATTTCAATACTTGAACGCACAAGTACAAAAAGCGCTTACATTATAAACATCGTTTTACAAACCATAACGTTCATTTGAACATGACATTTTTTGAGCACTGCGACTCTATTTCACGAGCACCACGCAGAACTTCCCCCAAATAGTGCTTGGCGGGTAACCGGCTCTCGGCCGAACCCTGGGTCGCAACAGCGGTGGCATCCATTTCCGTCCAGTATGTCTTCACACGGGCGAGGGCCATCCACACACCCTCTATGCAGGCCAACCGCTTCATCGCCTTGATATGCGGCACCGCCCCAAGGAATTGCTGCAATAAGCCAAAATAACTGTTCGGCTTGGGCCTATCCGGCCAGACATGAGCCACGATATCCGTCATGGCGAGTCCGGACAATCTATTCAGCTCAGCCCACTCGGCCAACCGATCGGTCAGCGGAAGTGAACGCTCCGGACTATGGAATTGAGACCAAAAAAGCTCTTCCGTCTCATGATCCTTTTGACTTCGGAAGTGCACAACAGCATCTGCCGCACTCGCCGCTAAGTCCATATAAGGATCCTCTGGACCCCACAGCTGGCTCAGCTGAGCGTACTTCGGATCTGTAAACCTCCGGCGCAGCAGAAAGGGCTTGCCAGCCACAATATCTCCGGCCTGGCGCAGCTTCTCCTTTATAGCCCGCATTGCAGAACGGGCATCCTTGGCTTTGGCAGTGGCCTTCCTCAGGTCTTCTTGCTCCACTTGGCGTTCTTTTTCAAGAACCTCATAGCGGTCGGCAGCATCTTTCAACTTCACGGCCATTTCGGCCATCTCCCCCCTGCTTCAGCAGTGAGCAGCCTTTTCGGCTTCTAGCTCTTCGGCCGCCCTTAAAGCAGCCGCATCACTCCTTCTGGCCTGCTCCTTGGCTCGAGCAAGTTCGGCCCGAAGGCTCTCCACAGCAGCGGCACCATCTACATTTAGCACACATGTTGTAAGGAGTGGGCTTCGGCTCCCTTACTAGGTGAAAACGGAGAAAAAACCTACCTTGTGACTCGTCAAGTCGTTTATTGACCAGCGCGATGTCCGCATCCGCAACGTCGAGCTGCCGCTTTAGTTCGGCAACTCCATCAGTCCGGCTAGCCACCGAACTATCCGCCACCTGCATAGGAAAGGCGAAAATCAATACCTGGGATTTTGATCCTCGGCACGCTGTCGTTCTCGACACCCTACCGAGTCTCAGGGGCTACTATCTATACAGGGCGCACTTTATGTGCAAAACTGTCAAAGGGTATGTCATTTTTACATACCTCAAACCCCGCCAGCAAACTCCTGACGGCATCACGCAATCCGCCTTCGGCGGATGAAATTCTTTCAATCACCGTACTCATTAGTGTACGGTGACCTTCTGAGATAGACGCCCTATCAAGCAGATCCTTCAGCTCCCCCGGCCACACACCAGTTGGTGCCGAACTATTCGGCCCTGCCGGACTTGGGGATACCCTCCATGATGACACTTCAGGCTCGTCCGCCCTATCCGATGGTGCGGCAGATGGAGGCATCTCGCTCTCCATCATCTCCGAACGGAGTTCCCCCGAAGACGAGCTCATCTGAGAAGGACGGAGATCCGAACTACAAGGTAAAAACTTAAGTTATCCTCAGAAGCACAAATAGGGATGTCCCTTATTACAAATCTCCCTTTTTTCTACTTACGGCTTGCTGGAGGGCTGATTCTTTAGGGGAGACTGTGCAGCCGGAGCCTCTCCGGACACAGGACCCTCTGGTGAAGATCTCTTCCCTCGCTTCGGGGCTTTGGCCTCCGGGTTTTCGGAAGCGGTCCTCTTCTCCCCTTGGAAGGAGGGATTCTCGATCCCCCCTTTCTCAAAAGCCTCCTCGGTTGAGGCGGTAGCTCCTCTGTTTTCCCCTTCGCCTTCCTCTGAAGACGCAACCTCCAGCATCCCGACCAGCATGGGATCCGGTGCGGTCTCTGGGAGGGGGCCCGGACACCGTATCAGTTTTGCTTGCGCTATCCACTCCTGTTTATAGGATAATTGATTAAAAGGCGAATCATAGAAAGGCAAACAAACAGTATGTCCGGACACGGAGCTACTTACTTGTGTATCCGGGCGATTGCAGCTTAGGCCGGCATCCTCGGTTAATTCCGGACACACCTCTCGTGATCCGAAGAATAATTTGTACATCTCCACGGGTGTCATACCCATGAAGTGTTGGAGAATTCGTGGTCCCTCCGGATTAAATTCCCACAGCCGGAGGGGACGGCGTTTGCAGGGCAGGAGACGCCTAATCAGCATAACCTGCATCACCACGACCAGATCGATCTCCCTCGCTTGGAGGTCTTTAATCCGGCCCTGCAATAGGGGCACGTCCTTTGACGGCCCCCAGTTGAGCCCTTGGCTGACCCATGACATCAGCCGCTGTGGAGGGCCCGAGCGGAAGACGGGCGGCGGCTTCTGCCTGCTGCCCCTAGGAGCAGTTATGTAGAACCACTCCTGCTGCCACAAGCCGAGCTCCTCCTAGAAAGAGCCCTCGGGCCATGGAGCGTCGGCCCTTCTGCTTACAACCGCCCCGCCGCACTCTGCTTGACGCCCCTCGATCACCTTCGGCTCCACGTTGAAGGTCTTAAGCCACAAGCCGAAGTGAGGGGTAATGCGAAGGAAGGCTTTACAGACGACAATGAATGAAGAGATATGGAGGATGGACTCTGGAGCCAAGTCGTGGAATTCCAACCCATAGTAAAACATGAGCCCTCTCACAAAAGGATCCATCGGGAAGCCTAAACCCCGACGGAGGTGGGATACAAACACGACGTACTCGCCGGGCTCGAGGGTGGGAATGACTTGCCCTTTGGCGGGCAACCTATGCGAAATCTCGTAAGTCAGGTACTTGGCCTCTCGCAGCTTTAGCACATCCTCTTCCGTGATGGAGGAGGACATCCATCGGCCCTGTAGGTCGGAGCCGGACATTGTTGAAGGTCCGAAGCGCTCGAATCTGGGGCTCTGGGTGTTGGAACTCGGGGCAAGGAGTAGATTCGATTGAGGATCGAAGAAAAGAAACGAGCCTTGGTCCCATTATAAAGAAGGAGAATACCAAGAGCCGTCCCCGTGACCGTTCGGGACTCGCCTCCGATAGAGGGGGCGTGGCAACGGGCGCGGTTGGGTTACCCACGTCCGTATTGATGGGAATCCCGGAATAAGGGGAACACGATCTCTGCTTTGACAAGACGTGCCAAGGAAATCGCTTCGCTAAACGTGCTGAGGTGGTATGATAAAAAACGATTCAAGTAAAGGCTTGGTGGTGGTATGACGTCATGCCACAAAATACGTCAGCAGATTGAACTTGTGTACATATTATTCTCTCTACGGCGGAATGTGGAATTTATTTTGCAGAGCCGGACACTATCCTGGCGTTCACAATCTTCTATGAATTATTCGAAGGAGGAACCCGCCTTGCAATGCCGAACAATATGCGCGCCGGACTCATCATCATTGAAGCCTGGTTCAGGGGCTACTGAGGGAGTCCTGGACTAGGGGGTGTCCGGATAGCCGGACTATCATCGTCAGCCGGACTCCAAGACTATGAAGATACAAGATTGAAGACTTCGTCCCGTGTCCGGATGGGACTTTCCTTGGCGTGGAAGGCAAGCTTGGCGATACGGATATGTAGATATCCTACCATTGTAACCGACTCTGTGTAACCCTAGCCCTCTCCGGTGTCTATATAAACCGGAGGGTTTTAGTTCGTAGGACACACAACCATTACAACAATCATACCATAGGCTAGCTTCTAGGGTTTAGCCTCCTTGATCTCGTGGTAGATCCACTCTTGTACTACCCATATCATCAATATCAATCAAGCAGGAGTAGGGTTTTACCTCCATCGAGAGGGCCCGAACCTGGGTAAAAACATCGTGTCCCTTGTCTCCTGTTACCATCCGCCTAGACGCACAGTTCGGGACCCCCTACCCGAGATCCGCCGGTTTTGACACCGACAACGTCCATCATCAACATCATCAAGCTAGTGTCGCTAAGGACTGAGGCGTGGAGCTCGCGGGACGACACAACCAATGTCTACCTCATCAAGATGGAGCCCGCGACCCGGAGCCATGAAGATGACACATGCCCTTGGTGCTGCCCGCAACACGGAGCCCGCTATGTGAAGAAGAGGCGCTATGCGATGATATGGCTTTACCAACCTTTACCACGGTCCCTTGAGGTGTGCCCTTGTCTTGGCGGACCAATGTAAACTCGGTGTCCAATCGAGACGAGGTACCACTACATGGTGCTACTCACCACACGGAGCCCATGAAGACGAGGCGTGATGGCGAGGAGGCGATGTGACTTCACCAACACTAATTCCCGATGGCCCCGTGAGGCGGTGCCCTTGTTAAGGACCGCCGTAAACTCGGTGTCCAGGCGAGACGAGGCGCCAACCACACCGGCAATGCCGACACGAGCATGCGTTGGTTTTACACTGACGCCGGTCTCCACCAAATAATACTTCTGGGAGGCGAACCCCTTGTGTACCCCAACGAAGCCGCTACATCGTAAAGAAGTCTGAGCCAAGCAGGACCCATGCTATTAAAACACAAACTACATCAACGCTGTCAAGACCGACGAGGCGCGACGGCGAGGGCGGATGTGGCTAGCACAAAGCCACGTTTTGAGCGGCACGTGTATCGACGAGGACCCGGGCTTTGCCGCTGCCCACACCACACACACCATCATCATAACGCATGGGGAACGCAAAGCGAAGACAATGAAGATGACCACATGGCTTAATCGGAGGTATCTCGCGGAGCAACCCGCGGGAGTAATTAAACGGGAGCCTTCCGAGGCCCCGGAACCAGGAGACCGCACATCGCCACAGTCAGGCTGGCCGCGCTAGTAGGCCATGGAGCGCATTTTTTTACGGGATCTCGTAATTTTGTTTATCATATGAGATTAATGAAATACTTGTTTCCCGTACCACTTTTCTTTGTGTACTACGGGTCTACGGTACACTGGCACGCCCGCATTTTTCCCCCCAGCGCATGAGAGAAATCCATTCTCCTTCTCTTCCCTTCATACGGAGTATTAAGATTTTTCTCGTCAAACAAATTGGCTCGCCCGATGGGACCTGGTTCTCCTCCCATCTTTGTTATACAAAAACGGTTGTCAAATTTGTCTTCAGGTCTTTTCCAACAATATGAGATGGCATTAATCCTTGGGTGCAATTTTAATTTGCCTCATCATCGGCAGGAATTGGAGGCCAAGTGTGTGTCCATGAGATGTTGCTATTGTCTAGGGGCATTCGTTGCTCCAAGGGCACGAAGGTGATGTCTATACATGAAGGCAGGTCTATGGAGCAGGGGCACACCCTATGCCCTAAGTTCCTCACTAAAAGGGAAGCCTATGGTGGGGGCATACTTGCTCGGGAGCACACGTGCCCTAATCCATCCCCAAAAGTCATGCAATGGGGAGACAACCTGTGCTGGCAGCATCTGTGTGGTCCACAAGAAGGCAGAACTATGCCTGGCTCGGCGGACATGCTGACAGCGGCAACGCCATGATGCAAGAGGCATAACAATGCATTTTTTGCCCTCCTTTTATCTTCTTTCTTGTAGAAGGGCATGCATCCAGAGGAAGTTCATCTACATGGGATTAGCTCGCATCTGGCGGAGACTCATTGAAGGGAGGCGACCCAGCGAGGAGGAAACTTTGCCCGATGCCCGTGGTGGCAGCGTAAAGGAGGGCGCGCCCGACAGTGGCTAGCTCGCAGCGGCGCCACGCCGTTGATGGTGCAAACTACGTCTGAGCTTGAAGATGCACCAATGACGGCAACCAGGGGAGTCGCAGATGAGGCCCGAACATACAAATGGGTGTGCGCTCCCATGCAGACCACGGACAACACTAGAAGAGGCAGCGGCGCCGACGTAGGGATCGCACCAAAGAGGATGATGTGCAGGATACACCAGTAGCTGAGGCGGATGCGGATGACATGCCGGCAGTCGCGGCAGTGATGCCGGACACACGCCAAAGAACCAGCCAGCAAAGCCTCCTCCAATCTACTTGAACAAGCTACATGAACCCATATGACATGTACGACGACGGTATGCACACGCATCAGCAGAGGCTGCGGACAATGCGCCAAGCGGAGAAACAACGCTGAGAAGCCGACGGCGCGCCAACGGAGGCGGCGTCGTGTAGATCGCACTCATCGGAGATGGCACACCCTGACCTCGGCTACGCGTGCGCTACCATGGGCAGGCCAAAGGAGACACGTGAGGTTGCGTACACGGTCGCCCACGGCATCGTGCAGGCACCGGTGCCCTCGCCCACACATCTTACATGCTGGATTCCGCGGACACGCCATGCAGAAGAACATGCCATGCACGTAAGGTATCGTCGTGTTGTTTTCTATCTTGCAAATAGCGTACCGATGAACATGGGTGAAGCATGGGTCCATGTGTGGCCATGCATGCGTACACAAGCTTGTGAAGAAATTCCAGTGGCCACACATGCTACTCATGTTGGCAGGAGAGTACCCCGGTCAGCCCCTTAGACGCTGATACTGAAGCCAAGGAGATGGACGGAGGGGAGCCACAACACATAGTACGCCCCATAGGCAGAAGAAATGAAGAGGCGGTGACTGTAGGCGCACGGATTGATTCCATGGGCACCGCGCCGAGGAGGACCACATGCTACATTAACACAGAGTATGCTCCGACGGAGGATGCACAGACAGCTGGAGGCAGCGACACACGCTCTAGTGGACGTCACGCCGAGGAGGGTCTTGCATCGGGCATACTCGAAGTCACCACGGAAGTCGCGGATGATGTAATGGCAGCTACAGATCCATGGGCGCCGACGCCTGGCGTGCGCAGCGGAACAGGCCGGCGGTGCCTCCTTCTGCGGGTGCCCACACATTACATTAGTTACACGCGCCAGCAGAGGTTGCGGACGACGCAACAGCTACCTCGGAGCCATGGACACCGACGCCGACGCCGGACGCATGTCGGAGAAGAGGCCGTGATGCTTTCTTCTATCTGCAGCAACACTCACATCCGGAAGTAGCCCATGCCTTTTCCCATCTACACCAACATCCTTCACCAATGCATATGACGTACAGAATTAGCGAAGGCATCCATCATCAAGTGAAACACCTGCACACTCCGAAAGGAGGAATCCAGCATCAAGCGAGCGATGATGCATAGCGCACCCCAGTGGACGATGCACACACTCAGTCGGAGGCAGTGACACTACATTGCCAATATAAGCTGCGCCAAAGGGAAGCCACAGAAGAGGCCCTAGCACTTGACACACTTGTACCCAAGGCAATCATGGACGACGCGCCGGTGGCTGCACCCCATGTACGTACCACGACATCGACGGACGCCTGCCAGAAATCTCGTCAGCGGTGTCTTCTTCCATGCATGCTTCCACAACGGCAGTGGCAAGGCTACCAGGGAGTAGCTAGGCGTTAACTCCACACCGCCGATGACATCGGAGGGGTTGCAGTGTGTGTGGCCTGGCACCATCTACACCACCCGTGACCATGTTGTAGTCGTCATCATCAACCTCCGACTCAACGAGGAAGGCTGCTACATCAACATGTCGTCATAATCTTCATCGACTTCACACCCGGCAGGGACGCCGACTACATCGACACGCTGCCATCCGACTAAATCGACACGTCGTCGCAACCTTCATCAACTCTTCATCTGGCGAGGGTGTCACCAACGGATGTCCACATAACATCGCCATTTGCTTTGACATATTGCCTAGCGAGGACACAGGCTTCATCGGCATGTTGCCATTCTTCTACACCAACAGTCTACAGCGAGCAGAGGTCGTCCCCATAACTGCGACGCCCCAAGGTCTACATCAACAGGCTAGTATTGTCGTCATCTTTAAGCACCGCTGTCATGTGGTGACACTCAAGTCTACTCCAACTTCTATATCAACACACTTCCCCGACATCGTCCAAGCTCCGACAAGGCGAAGCTGCACTCCACCAACATGTCTTTTCCCGATGAAGCAACCCATATATTGCCAGGCACCGACGAGGCAAAGGCAAGCCATCCAGTCCGAAACCGACAAGGCGGACACCACCAGGCCGGGCACCGATGAGGCGAAGGCCGCCCACTTCATCATCGGACAATGACAAGACGGAGGGATACTGCTAAGTAGAGCCAGAGCGATGGGCGTACCGCTCTCCCTTCACTTCATCACTACATCCCCACCATATACACCAAGCTATCGGCGCAATCAAAGCCTTCAACAAGACACTTGGCAACATACTCAAGAAGACGGTGACAATGAATAGGAGAGACTCGCATGACCGTCTGAGGGAGTCCTGGACTAGGGGGTGTCCGGATAGCCGGACTATCATCGTCAGCGGACTCCAAGACAATGAAGATACAAGATTGAAGACTTCGTCCCGTGTCCGGATGGGACTTTCCTTGGCGTGGAAGGCAAGCTTGGCGATACGTATATGTAGATCTCCTACCATTGTAACCGACTCTGTGTAACCCTAGCCCTCTCCGGTGTCTATATAAACCGGAGGGTTTTAGTCCGTAGGACACACAACCATTACAACAATCATACCATAGGCTAGCTTCTAGGGTTTAGCCTCCTTGATCTCGTGGTAGATCCACTCTTGTACTACCCATATTATCAATATCAATCAAGCAGGAGTAGGGTTTTACCTCCATCGAGAGGGTCCGAACCTGGGTAAAAACATCGTGTCCCTTGTCTCTTGTTACCATCCGCCTAGACGCACAGTTCGGGACCCCCTACCCGAGATCCGCCGGTTTTGACACCGACATTGGTGCTTTCATTGAGAGTTCCTCTGTGCCGTCACCGATAGGAAGGATGCCTCCTCCCGTCTTCAAAGATGGTATCTTCGCCAAAGGAGCCTTGGCCGCCGGCCAAACTATCCGGCTGGGTCGTTTTCTCATGACGGCCTGTTCGGCCACCGCTTCGACGATGACCTCTCGCGTCATCAAAAGCAATCTTCACGTCAACTCGGAATTTGCCGAGCAGCTGGATCCAATAGAGCTCTCGTCCGTAAACGAGCTCTTGGATCGCATCGCTGCCCTGGGAGTCGCTACAGACTACAACTAGATTGGGCTTAAAACCGATCTGAGAGAGATTAACTCTCCCCAGGTTACCCACCACGTTGCGGTGGTAGAGGAACAACGCGGCAACTCTTCTCCTGTATTGAAAACTAGTCATGTCCAGGCCTCCGAACCCTCCATGCCGGATTCCCATGGAGGGACGGACTTTGATCAAGCACTGAACCTAAAGTCAGGCATCGGACCGGACTCGTTGGACAACGTCCAACAATCCAAGCTTCCAAATTCGGAAACTTCTCGGCCCTTGAGCCTCGAGATGGGTAGGATTCCGGACTCGATTCCACCCACCCACCCAGACATATGCGATCTATCTCAAATCCGGCAAGAGCCCGCTGAAACAGTACATCATTACAGGGCCAGATTCCTCCTGGTTATGGACAGGATAAAGGACTACCGAGAGGAAAACGCAATTTCAATTTTCTGCAATAATTGCACGGACGAGGGAATCTCGAACGCCGTCAGTCGCCGTGAAATTACACGCTTCGCCGACCTGGCGTCCATAGTAAGAAAGTACTGTGCGATGGAGAGTTTCCGGAAAACTGAAACTAAGTTTTGGGACAATCCTGCCCCGAATACAACCCTAGTCCGTAACAAAAGGGTGCATCACACTCAGGCACCAGGTACAAAAACCAAAAAGCAAAAACCCCATAAAGGGCACGGAACCGTACTGGAGGGATGGCTCAGCGGACCCTGTAAAATTCACAGTACAGAAGGCGCCACCCCAACACATAGCCTTCGAGCATGTTGGATATTGCGGCAGGTGGCCAAAAGTGGCAAGGAGCTTCTAGCCCCGGAAAACCACTCCAACAGTACCAGTACGGTGTAAACAGTCTTCGAGACTTTCGCATCAAATAATATGCGAAAACAAACAATCCGCAGCCTCGCCAAAGTCTACCAAGTAGCAACAACAAATCCATGGAACGACACGGCCATCACCTTCAACGCCAGCGACGAACCTAAATTTCGAACAGCCCGAGCACCAGCCGCATTGGTCCTCAGTCCAATAGTGGACGGCTTTCGTCTTACCAAGGTACTCATGGATGGCGGCAGCGGACTAAACCTCATCTACGAGGAAACTCTTCAAAAAATGGAAATAGACTGGAGCCGCATTGAGCGAAGCAGCACAACCTTCAGAGGAATAATCCCTAGCCGGGAAGCGTGCTGCACAGGAAAAATCACACTTGATGTGGTGTTCGGCTCGCCGGACAATTACAGGTCCGAAGAGGTCACGTTCCAAGTGGCCCCATTCAGCAGCGGATATCACGCCATATTAGGACGAGAGGCATTCACAATTTTTCAAGCCATACCCCATTACGGGTACATGAAGCTTAAGATGCCTGGGCCCGGCGGAATAATCACTCTCGCTAGTGATCCGGACATAGCACTCCGCGCCGAAAACAAGACAGCCGCATTAGCCCTGGAGGCACTATCCGAAGCCCTAGCGGCAGAAGAACTCACTGCGCTCCGCTCTACGGTGAATAGGGACGATGTGATACTCGATAAGAGATCCAAGTCCACCTCCTTTAAACTAGCGGATGAAATAGTCAAATTCCAGGTCCATCCAACGGACCCAACAAAGACGGCCTCCATCGGGGCACAGTTGAACCCTGATGTAGATGCCGCACTGCGAGAATTCCTTCGGGAAAATTGGGACATCTTTGCCTGGCACCCTTCAGATATGCCAGGAATCCCACGCAGATTGGCAGAACACGGCCTAAACATCCTAAAAGGATTTAAGCCAGTCAAACAGGCTCTTCGGCGATTTTCCGAACCCAAAAGACAGGCAATGGGAGAAGAGCTAACCAAACTACTGGAAGCCGGATTCATCAGAAACATCAAACATCTGGACTGGCTAGCAAACCTGGTAATGGTACCAAAGAAGGACAAATCCTGGCGCCTATGCGTTGATTTTAAAGACCTCGACAAGGCCTGCCCAAAGGATCCCTTCCCCCTTCCCCGCATCGACCAAATAATTGATGCTACTGCAGGGCACGATTCATTGTGCTTCCTTGACGCATACTCCGGCTACCATCAAATCAAGATGGCAGAAGCGGACCAAGCCGCAACGGCATTCATTACTCCATATGGACCATTCTGCTTCAACACGATGCCCTTCGGACTCAAAAACGCCGGTGCAACATATCAGCGCATGATTCAGACATGTCTGGCTACCCAGATCGGCAAAATAGTAGAGGCATATGTAGACGACGTAGTCGTCAAAACCAAACACGTCGCGACTCTAGTAGACGATTTGAGGCTCACATTCGACAACCTCCGAGCATATGACATTAAGCTGAATCCAGAAAAATGCGTTTTCGGCGTACCAGCCGGAAAGCTCCTGGGCTTCATTGTATCCGGTAGAGGAATTGAAGCAAACCCAGCCAAGATCCGAGCTCTGTCACAGCTGGATATTCCAAAAGACCTCAAACAAATACAAAAGTTGATCGGATGCGTGGCGGCTCTAAGCCGCTTTATCTCCCGTTTGGGAGAAAAGGCATTGCCCCTCTATCGCCTCCTCAGGCGCACCGAACACTTCGAGTGGACGGATGCTACCACTGCCGGATTCAAAGAAATAAAGGCCATATTGGCAACAAATCCGGTCCTGGCTGCGCCTAACCTGGGCGGACCAATGTTGTTATACATCACGGCAACACATCAAGTTGTAAGCGCGGTACTCGTCGTCGAACGAGAAACAGAACGGCATAAATTCCCTCTTCAAAAACCAGTGTACTACGTATCCACTGTCTTAACTCCCTGCAAGTCCCATTACCCGCACTATCAAAAGATAGCGTATGCGGTGTTCATGGCATCCCGGAAGCTCCGACACTACTTTCAAGAGTGTTCGATAATAGTGGCCTCCGAAGTGCCCCTCAATGACATTGTAAACAACCGTGACGCGACGGGCAGGATTGCAAAATGGGCCATTGAGCTCTTACCATTTGATATAACTTACAAACCTAGGCGAGCTATAAAGTCGCAAGTCTTGGCTGACTTTGTCGCTGAATGGACTGAAGCCGAACTCCCTAAAGAGTACGGCGCATACTCCAATTGGATTATGCACTTCGATGGCTCCAAAATGTTGGCCGGCTTGGGGGCTGGCGTCGTATTGACGTCCCCAACTGGGGACACAGTCCAATACGTACTTCAGATAATGTACATGGACTCCAACAATGCAGCCGAATATGAGGCCCTCCTACATGGCCTCCGGATGGCAATCTCCATGGGCATTCAACGCCTAGAGGTGCGCGGGGATTCAAACCTTGCAATATCCCAAGTAAATGGAGACTTTGACGCCAAGGATCCTAAAATGGCAGCCTATCGTAACGCTGTCCTAAAAATGTCAGCTCGGTTCGAAGGACTTGAATTCCACCACATAGCTCGGGATAATAACCAAGGAGCCGACGTATTGGCACGCATCGGCGCGAAACGCGACGCTGTCCCTCCAAACATCTTCCTAGAACGGCTCTTTAAGCCATCCGTACTAAGTGAAGAGGAGTCCGGAAATAACAACCCGGAAGCAGCCGCACCACCCAACACAGAACAATCTGACATAATCGGCGACTCAGCCGATGAAATAACACCTTCAGCCCATGAAATAATGGCAGTAATCGCTCCGTGGACAGAGCCATTCCTAGCCTACTTACTTAAGCAGGAACTTCCCGAAGACCAAAACGAGGCCCGCTGCATAGTTCGGCGATCTAAAGCCTACAAGGTCCACGAGGGAGAACTCTATAAGAAAAGCACAACCGGAGTCCTTCAAAAGTGTATCTCCGAAGAGGAAGGGCGAAACCTTCTGGCTGAAATTCATGCCGGACTAGGCGGACACCACGCCGTAGCTCGGGCCCTTGTAGGCAAGGCATTCCGTACGGGATTTTATTGGCCGACGGCCCGGGCAGATGCTCAGAACTTAGTCCAAAGATGCGTCGGTTGTCAGCTCTTTGCTAATCAGAGCCATATGTCACCCACCGCCCTCAATACTATACCCATCACCTGGCCGTTTGCGGTCTGGGGGCTTGACATGGTTGGACCCCTTAAAGGGGGAACCCACAAGCAAAAGTACCTATTGGTCATGGTGGACAAATTCACCAAATGGATAGAGGCCAAGCCAGTTAAAACGGCAGAGTCCGGACCAGTGATAGACTTCATATCCGGGGTAGTACACCGTTATGGTGTCCCCCACAGCATCATTACCGATAGCAGCATGAACTTCACGGCCGACGAGGTTAAATTATGGTGCAAAAATATGGGCATTAAGCTCGATTACGCTTCAGTCTATCATCCTCAAACCAACGGTCAAGTGGAACGAGCAAATGGTCTAATAATGAGCGGCATCAAACCCAGACTAGTGCGGTCCCTTACGGAATCTAACACACACTGGGTAGAGGAGCTTGACTCCGTACTCTGGGGGTTGCGGACAACGCCCAACCGTACTACCGGATTCACACCATTTTTTATGGTATACGGCACAGAGGCAGTTCTGCCCTGCGACATCATTCATGACTCACCTCGAGTGCGCATGTACGAAGAAAGAGAAGCCGAGCTGGATCGGCAGGACAGCTTGGACGCATTGGAGGAAGAACGCGACGTTGCCAAGGCTCCTTCCGCATTCTATTAGCAGCAGGCTCGAAGATATCAAAGCAGAGAAGTACGGGCTAAGACTTACAATGTTGGCGAACTAGTTCTACGCCTACCGGACAAGAAAAAGGATAAGCTCAAGCCCAAATGGGAGGGCCCCTTCATTATCGATCAAGTCCTGACCGGCGGAGCGTACCGTCTGCGAAATGCATCGGACAACCGACTCGAGCCGAACCCATGGAACGCAGCCCGCCTCCGAAGATTCTACGCCTAGCGCCGGACTAAGAGTTCGTCTCCTTCCCCCGTCCAAATGTTTACACTTCAGCTGTCTTTCGTTTCTCTCTTTTCTCTCACCCTTTTCATAAAAGCCCTTAAAGGCCTACTTGCGCATTGTTCACACACACCTGACGTGCTATCCGCACTCATTATACCTGGGGGCTTCTTTACCATAAGCTTACTTATAAGGGCTTCATGCCCAGCACATGTGTCAAACCTCCACATGTACCTCTTATTCACCATTATATGCATCGATATGACTTAAATTTTGGCCAAGCTGGGTTGCCTGGCTCCTGTGCTTACCCCTACGTTCCCGATTGTTCGGCTAGGAGGTAAAGGGAGCACCTCTGCGATTGTTACTGCCGGGTCAGCCGGACGTGTACCTCAGACTGGGTGAAGCCGAAAGCTAGCGTTCTTAAGGGAATATTCGGTCGGTGACTTGAAAGATGATTTTTTACCTATTTATTTATCTGCCCCAAATGTTTTCCTACTCTTTTCACAGTCCGGACATGCACTTTAGGGCATGCCTCCCAGGGAAAGGAACCCTTAACGGAACTATTCTCCCTGGAAGATGTTTCTTACTAACCATGTAATATAACATAACTAGTTGGGCACTTGTCTGATAAAGCACTAATGACCCCTACGCCTGGTCTCCATGCATGCCCCGGTTGTTTCTTAACCGAGAAGGTATTCGGACACACTCTGGACTCTAGGGTCCCGAGGTTGAAGCGAAAAGGTCGGCAAAGACAAACGATCTACCATCCGACTAGAAGGCATTTTACATGTCATTTTAAATACATTGTCAAATCGACTGACTGTACTCCTCCTCAATCCCGTCTAACAGGCTGTCTAATTTACAGTCCCGTTGGGAATATTTAGTGGCCAACTCTACTTGGCCGTACACTAAGCTCACAGGGATCTCCTTCCCATCGGGCCCCACAGGTCCGACCTCGGCCATGTGGTTGGGATCCGCCTTCTTGTACCGCGTCTTCACCATGGCCCAGGCCTCCCTGGCACCTTGGCGGCAGGCCGATATCTTCCATAAACGGAAGCGCTGCCGCGCTCCCTGAAGCTTCTCCGCAAGCTCTCCAAGGCCCTCGGGTAGGGAGAGGGACGGGCATAAGGCCTGGACGACGCCACTCATCGCCTGCCGAACTCGTTCGAGCAGTTGCACCAGCTCGGGAAGTTGATCACCCGTTGATACGGGCATCTCCTCCGCAGGGCGACCTGTGAGCACACCTACCGACATATTTCTGTCAATCGACTTCCTCGCCGAACTCTTCTTTTCAAAGGAGTTCGCTCAAGCACTTACTATAGATGCCGCGACAAAGCCGCTGATTCTCCTTCACGGAGCCAGACAGCTCGGCACGAACACCTTTCAGCTCCTCTCCAAGCTGGGCGTGGGCATCCTGGAGTTTGTTCCTTTCCTGCTGCACCTTCGTCAGCACCCTCTCGCCGGCCTTCAGCTAGCGCAGTAGTTGTTGCTTGTCCGGATCCAGTCCGGCAACATCTGCAATATCATTGTCAGACTTACACGCATGCCGCACACCGCTTATCTTTTTGAAATAATGTGTTACCAGGAGGGGTCTCTGTGTTTCCTCCTGCGGCAGCAAGTGCGGCCTCAAGCTGGGCCTTGCACTCTTGTAGCTCCTGGGACAATTGGGTATTCTTCTCTGTAAGATCCTGCATATCAAATGATCCTTAAATCAGTTACTCTAAATACTTTAAGTCTCAGGGGCTACTGGCATATACAACTATTAAAATCTCTTACCCGTATGTCTTTTACATACTGCTCCGTGGCTCTGGTCAAACCATCTTGAGCAGCACGGAGGTGCGCGTCCCCCGCGTTAAAGGCATTCAACGCCTCAGGGGAGAAGCACGCGTCAAGAAAAACTGTTCGGCGGCGCCTATGGTTCATGGCGCTCTCCACCTCAGACTTGGTGGCGGACAGTTCGTCGGCATCCTCCGTTGGAGGAGTATCCGGCTCGCGCCTTGTGCTCGCCTCCCCCTCCAGACTAGGTGTTGGAGCCTGGCTAGCAGAGGCTTCGTTGGCAACCTCTCCGCCCGCAGTCCGGCGAGCACTCTTTCTCCTGCAAAAGTCATGAGCATTCAAACACCTCCTAGGAACTTTGTCCTAAATGATGGTCGCGAGCTATACCGTTGCGGTGATGTCGTGGGGAACGAACACCTATGGGGCAGGGCCCCTTTCGGTCTGGCAAGGGAGCGGAGAGCGCACGAAGAGCAGATCGAGGTGAAGCACGCGAGGGATTTTACCCAGCTTCGGAGCTCTCCAGAGAGATAAAACTCCTACTGGTGCTTTGCGGTGGTATTATGTTCTTGCTCAAGAGCGTGAGCGTTCTGTGTTTTCGAAGGAGTCGAACCTCTTCTACGTTGCGCATGGGCCTCCTTTTATAGGCTAAAGGGGTCACCTACAGGTGGCAACGCAGAGAGGGGTATAAAAGTAAAAAGAGGGGTTGGTACAACCGCTATCTACAGTGCCCCCTACCTAACTCTGACGGCAGGGGACAAGGGCATTTAATGCCCGTCCGGTCGCCCAAACAGTGCAGGAAACGACCGTTAGGGGCGCCACCGATCGCCACGATGGCCTTCTCGTCATCTCCACTTGCCACCTTGCACCGCTTGGCTGCACAGCTACCCGCCACGTGCGCCAGGAACGATCCTGTGGCGACACGTCGTTGGATGCGCTGGAGCGTGGGCGCAGAGTGGTGGCTTCGCCACGGCAAGCGCCTTGCCGCGGTCGTTGTCTTGTCTCACCCAAAAGCTTGTCGCTCGCCGGGTCTTGCCGGGACGCGCGGCGCGTCGTGGCAAGTTTCTTGGCTGGCCTTCCCGACAAGCTCCTCTTGCCGGGGCCTTGTCCTTCCCGGCAAGCTCCTCTTGCCGGGGCCTCGTCTTCTTAGTTAAAACACTTTGTTCTTGAATGGCACAAATGTGAGCTACGAAGGATCTTGGCGGGTGCCCGGCAAGCCTGGCCGCTGGGTGCTGCGACTGCCCGTGCCCAAGTTCGGGATACTAAGGTACCCCTACTTTAGTACACCGACAGGAGCCCCCGGGCCTGGGCCACACACGGTGCCGAGCGCTGTTGGGCCAGGCCCAAAACAGGGCACGGGCACACGCGGCCTGGGTCCATACCAAATCTAACTCCGTATCCACCGCGCCCTCCCGTAACGGCACGCGTCAAACGCGGCGTCGTGGAAGAGATCGTGGGCAATTCTTTAATCAAGAAAGGCGTAACATTCGCCTCTCCTCTTTATAAGCAGGGGAAACAGGGGCCGTTCCCCCACCTTCGCCAATTGCGGTTCCTTCCTCAGAAATCTCCGCCGCTCCCCTCCGCTTCCCAAGCCGAAAGAGAGCAGCGCTCTGCCCTCGCCGCTGCCGTCGCCGCCGTCGCCCTCGCTCTCCCCCACCGCCTCCGCCATGGCTCCGAAGACCGGGAAGAGCGTGAAGTCGGCCGAGGCGCTGCGGCTTGAGGCGCTGCGCAAGGAACGAGCACTTCCCCCCCCCCCCCCCCCCCCGAGCTCACCCCGAAGGTGCTGCGGGAGGAGTTCTATCTCTTCTGGTCGACGGAGACGCGGGCGCATCCGCGCACGCAGGTACTCTCCGCCGAAGCTTCTACTTCGAAAAAGTGTCCCAGAGGATACTATTTCTTCCCCCTGTTCTTCTATTGCGGGCTTTGCCCACCTTTTTCCGATTTCTTCTGTGATATCATGAATACCTACGGGTTTCATCTTCTTGATTTCACCCCCAACGCCGTTCTGACAATGGCGGTTTTCGCACACCTCTGCGAGAACTTCGTTGGAATCCACCCAAATTTCGCCCTCTTTCGCCACTACTTCATGCCCCGGGCCGAGAAGGGAGAGCCCTTAGCTGGCGGGATCGCCTGGATCTCGAGAGTCGGCATGAAGGAGGTCTATATGGAGGGGGAGTTCCGCAGCAAGTGGGATGAGTGGAGGGCGGAGTGGTGTTGGATTGTTGACGCGGATCCGCAGCCGTTCACCAACCTGCGTCAAGCCCGAGTAGTGCGCGGCGGCGACTAGAGCGCCCTGGCGGCGGACAACGCCAGACTGAAGATCGCCACCACGCGGATTCTACGGCTCAGGCTTGCCGGGCTTACTGTAGGGGCCGTTGGCGCGGACTTTCTTCGCCGCCGCATCGCCCCTCTGCAGGAGAGGCGGAGGCCCGCCTGGCTGTTCGGGGGCCCGGCAGATATCATGAGGCTGCGTCCAGGTCTCAATTTTAATTTCACAGTTTTGGAGTTGGACGGGATGCTCAAGGAGTTGTTCAAGCACGACTCCAACCATCCGGAGTGGTTCAGGCTGCCGCAGGGCGTCGTGCCATTGTGCAATAACTCCCAGCTTGATCGCATCCGCGCAATGATGCCGGAGTGCGACTCGCATGGGATTATCCCAACGTGGCAGGAGCCTGCCGACGACGTCGTGCAGAACTTCTTCGACAACTTGGTGGAGGTGGCGGTCCGTGCCGACGAGCAGAGGCTCCTCACCCGCGACACCACTGATGACGAGATGCGGTACATCGCCACTAGGGCGGAAGAGGCGGCGGCCGCGGGTGAGTTTGGTTTTACGCTGGAGGAGGCAGAGGCGGCAAGCCTTGCCGACCAGGAGGACCTTGGTGGGGAGGTCGTTGGCGAGGGGGAGCCCGAAGCCGAAGCGAGCGAGCCTGTCGGGGGTGCAAGTGGCCAGCCATCTTCAAGCAACTTGCCGCAGACGGGGGCCTCAGTGCAGCCCCTAGCTCAACCGAGAAGGCGCGTCCGCAAGACTGGAGACACAGCAGGGCGGCGGGCAGGCCAACAGCCGCAGCACCGCGGGACACGCTCTACCGCGACAAGCACCGTTGCCGCGGGAGCGTCTCGTGCCACGCCGGCAACTGGAGCGGGATCTTCTCGAGCCGTTACTCCAGATCCTGCCGCAGCTCCCGCCAAGCGTCCAAGGGAGCCTACTCCTCCACCTCATCGCGCGGAAAGGGTGCCGGACTTCGACCTCTCCGCATTGAGCTCCGACGAGGAGGAAGAAGAAGAAGAGGAGTATGACTTTTCTTCTCGTTGTACTTATGTTTCTTTGATTCTTGCTATCTCTTGTCTTGTATCTGATCTGCTTCCCTCTGAACCTCGTTCCTTCTCAGGACTCTGGCCGAGAGAGCGGCAAAGAGGGCCAAGGTCCCCGTGGTTGTCATCGAGGACGATCCTACTGTGGCAACAGAGGATGCATCCGAGACTACCTTGATGGACCCGGCAACCTCTCCCCGAAGCAGCCCCCAAAGCAGCCCCCAGCGTAAGTACTTGTTCACTTCCTGTTGTGGGGCGCGCATGGGTGCCTTTCCTTGTTGATATCTTGATTGTTGACTTGCTTGTGTAGGAGCAGAACAGGCCCATCAGGAGCAACCAGAAGCCGCTCCGGAGGCGCAATCTGCTTCAACTACGCCGCCAAGGGGCGATTCTCCGACAAGGGAGCGCTCTCCGGCAAGGGAGACGTCCCCGGCAAGGGGTGGCACCAGCGAGCCTTCGGTGGTGGAGCCCATGGTCACAGAGCCCAGCACAGGTAACCCTCCTTGTAGGAAATTTTCCCTTGGGTTCTTCTTCTTCTGGTCTTCTTTTTTGGATATTTGCTTGACTTTTTCCCCCCTTTTCCTGCCTTCAGATCCTTCCTCCGCGGAGCCAATGTAGACTGAGGCCACCGGCGAGGAGAACTTGCGCGGCGATACATGTGATGCCGCTGCTACTGAAGAGGAGGCCGGCGCTGATGACCCCGCCATCGAAGAGGCTGCCAAGGCTGCTGGCGCTGGAGCTGGCGAGGGGTCCGGCGAGCGTACTAACGACCCAGGGGCCGCAGGAGTGCAAGGCGCTACGCCGACCGCCGACCCCTCCGCCGCTGACACAGCGCCAGGCCCCGAAGAGCCCCAACCCGGCGCCTACTTGAAGGCCGGCGAAGGTATCTTCATCAGGCTCCCCTGGGCGTCAAGCTCCAGGGCGCCGGTCGAGGGAGAGGCTTTTGACGGAGAAGTACTCGCCTCTGCTGGGCTGACGGTGGTTGACGCGCCAAGCAGCAGCAGCGGCGAGTCTGAAGAGGGGCAGCTGCTCCAGAAGTTGGTGTCGCTCTACCGCGCCTGACAAGCGAACTGGAGTCCCGGGAAGCGCTTGTCGCGCAAGCGGGAGTTGACCTAGAGAAGCATGCGGAGGAGCTCCAGAGCCACAACCAAGAGGCCCTCCAATCTATTGCTGAGGAGAGGGCGTAGCTTGTTGAGGCGAAGAAGGCGTTCATCCTTGAGAAGGCTGAAGCCGAGGAGCAGCAGAGGCTTGCCGCTGAAGAGCTGTCCACCCGGGAAGGTGAACTGACACAGCGGAAAGTCAATCTGGACAACTACGAGGAGGAGCTCGCCGCACGCGAGGAATCACTTGGCGGGGCACTCAAGGAAGCGAAGGACGCTGCCGCAGCTGCCGAGGCCGCCAAGAAGGAATTAGAGGTGAAGATGACGCAGCTGGAGGCTGATCTGAAAGGGAAAGATGAGGAGCTTTCCGCGCTCCAGCGCGAACGCGAGAAGGACGCCCTCGCTCATGGTGATCTGCAAGTCCAACTCGCCGACAAGGGCAAGGAACTGAACGCCGCCAAGGACTCAAATGCTGATCTGGAGCTGAAGCTGGCCACACTGACGGAGACGCTGGGCGGCGCCAAGAAGCGAGAGGAGGATTTGGAGAAAGAGATCAAGGCCAACGAGGAGCTGCTAACGAGGGCCGCCGAGACTCAAAACACCTTCAGGGCCACGGTGGAGCTCTGGACGGAGGGCCTCGTCAACATTGCTGCAGTCATCGACGAGGAGCTGGCGCAACTGGACTTGGCGGGCTTCGGGTACTCCTCCGACGAGAACCTCCAGCCCAGCGCCAAGCTTACTCTTTTCTTCAAGGGTGTGGCGACGGCTCTCCAGCAACTCCGGGAAAGGATCCCAAAGCAGCTGGCTGACGAGTCGCGCGAAATCTGTGCCAAGGTCTTGGAGAAGGTGTTGGTGAAGGTACTCTTCCGCAATCCGGGCCACGACCTCACCCGCGTCCTCAAGAAGCTACCGGCGGGTGCTGATCTTGAAGAGCTCAAGGCCCTTGTCGCACCCATTGTGGACAAGGTGAATGAAGTCAGGAGGATCGACGGCGAGCGCATGGATTAGGCCACCCTTCTTCTCCCTTCC
This sequence comes from Triticum timopheevii, assembly GCA_963921465.1. Taxonomy (NCBI): domain Eukaryota; kingdom Viridiplantae; phylum Streptophyta; class Magnoliopsida; order Poales; family Poaceae; genus Triticum; species Triticum timopheevii. The sequence continues at coordinate 358,539,051 of OY997264.1, forward strand.
TTGTCGCTGTTATTTAAGTTATGAGAACAATTCAGTTAGTGCCGCAACAAGTTACCTTTGTAATATAACTTTATTCTGGGCAATGCTTGCTACGCTATCTCCTTTACTTGATTCCTTTCTTTGTATGTTTTTACCCTACGCTTTTAGGGAACTTGCCGGCGCAGGCACGCTTGCCGCAAGTGCTGAGTGCGGAACATCAGCAGCCCGCTGGCGGTGCCGGCTCCGGCAAGAAACCTTGCCGCAACTAGTTGCAGCACACTTAAGTTGTTGAGCGGACTCGAAACAAAGTAAGGGCGCAACTAGCTACGAGGAGGTTCCTCCGCGCACAGGTTTTCCATACAAAGCACGGTCGTTCAAGGAAAATAACTTAAAATTTTAAAAACTGATCATGCTCAGACTCTGGCGGCTTAGCCTTTTCTCTTCGTTGTCTATGTCCCGGCAAGGCCATACTTCTTTGAACGACGCCTAGTCCACACCATTATCTTCTTATCTTCTCCTCCCCCCCCCCCCCGGTGAACTTGTGGGTGAAGGGACCTTCTCTTTGAGAAAAAGAAAGAAGAGAAAATAACGGTATGGAGCCTTAAGGCTCGTTATTGCTTACCGGGGCAAGTGCTGCACAAAGTGTCAGATAAAGCATGCAAAAAAGAAGGAATGCATGAAATTTGACAAGATGTGCGAAGCACATGAACTTTTGCAGAGCATAAGATTTTTATTTGTGCGCGGGATCTGTGCCCGGCTTTGTACAAAGGGTTACATGCAACAGCGGCAAGGTTTGTACAAAAGGTGGTTGTCGAAACAACAGGTTCCGGCAACCGTGCCTTAGGGGTAAAACTTACGAATATGCTCTATGTTCCAGGAGTTGCTCACCGGAAAGCCATCTTCGGTCTCAAGGCGGACAGCGCCACGCCTAGTGACTCGTTTCACCCGATAAGGGCCTTCCCACTTCGGCGTCAACTTATTGGAATTCTTGGCGGATTGAACGCGCCGAAGAACAAGGTCACCTTCCTCGATACTTCTGGCATTAACTTTGCGGTTGTGGTAGCGACGCAAAGCTTGCTGGTATCGAGCAGCTCGTACAGCAGCCTGAAGACGATCTTCCTCAAGGAGCAGCGCGTCATCTTGCCGCAGCTGCTCTTGCTCAAGCTCGTCATAAGAGAGCACTCGAGGCGATCCGTATACGAGTTCCATGGGGAGAACTACCTCTGCTCCATAGACTAGAGCGAAAGGTGTCTGGCCAGTGGCTCGATTTGGTGTCGTTCTGATCGACCAAAGAACCACCGGCAGCTCCTCGATCCAATTCCTTCCGCACTTGTGCAGCCTGTCGAAAGTTCTGGTCTTGAGCCCGCGCAGCACTTCAGCGTTCGCCCTCTCCGCTTGACCATTGCTTCTCGGGTGAGCAACAGAAGCGAAGCAGATCTTGGCACCAAGATCTTGGACGTACTGCATGAAGGTGCGGCTCGTGAATTGTGTGCCATTGTCGGTGATGATCCTGTTAGGGACCCCGAAACGACAAACAATTGACCTGAAGAACTTGACTGCTGACTGTGCTGTCACCTTCCTCACTGCTTCCACCTCCGGCCACTTCGTGAACTTGTCGATCGCCACATACAAGTACTCGAAGCCCCCGACAGCTCGGGGAAAGGGGCCGAGAATGTCGAGCCCCCAAACCGAAAATGGCTAGGATAAAGGGATTGTTTGGAGAGCTTGTTCTGGTTGATGTATCTGTTTGGAGTGGAACTGGCACGCTTCACACTTGGTTACTTGTGCAGTTGCATCCTGGAGGGCTGTTGGCCAAAAGAAACCTTGTCGGAAAGCTTTGCCGGCAAGTGCTCTTGCACCAATGTGATGGCCACATATGCCTCCATGTATCTCCGCCAACAGCTTCTGTCCATCTTCCCGGGGAATGCACTTCAATTTCACTCCGTTGAATCTCCTTCTGTACAGTATGTCATCGACAAACTGGTACATACTTGATTGCCGGGCTACTCTCTCCGGTTCTTCTTGCTCTTTGGGAAGTTCTCCTGTTTGAAGGAAACGGACAATCTGCTGCGCCCATGCCAGAGCCTGCGGCTCAACGACAAGGACTAAAGGCACAAATGCTGCTGCGGGAACATTAGCTTCTACGGCAAGAACCTGAGGTTCAGCGGGAGCTTGATGTTCCCCGGCAAGCTCGCCGGAGCAAAACTTGTCGGGAGCGTCTGCTTCAATGAAACAAACCCTAGGGCTTGTCGGAGCAGACTGCTCCTCAGCACTCTTGGTGTTGATCTTGGGGACCTTCTTGGCGGCGGCTTCGGGGAGCTCAGCCGGAAAGTAGTCACCAGAAATCAACTTCCTCTTCTTGCTCTGTCCAGTTGATGGTGTTACAGATGGTTGAGTCAACTTGAGCACAAAGATCCCTGGTTCCACAGGCAACCTGAGTGCGGCGCATTTTGACAGGCCATCTGCAATGTCGTTCTGAGCTCTCGGAACATGTTCCATCTGTAGGCCGTCAAAATGTTCTTCTAGTTTTCTCACTTCATCATTGTAGGCTTCCATCAACAGACTCTGATAATCTTTGTTAACTTGGCGGACGACAAGCTGCGAGTCACCCCTGACAATAAGCTTCTTGATCCCAAGGTGTGCCGCGATCCTGAGTCCGGCAAGCAAGCCTTCATACTCTGCAGTATTGTTTGTCGCTTGCTCCTTGGGAAAGTGCATCTGGACCACGTACTTGAGGTGCTCTCCGGTGGGTGCGACAAGTAGTACGCCCGCACCGGCACCTTGCAGCGAGAAGGCACCATCAAAGTACATGACCCATTCCTTGTTTGCTTCCTTGACGGGGATGCTCGTCTCTGGAGTTTCTTCATCAGGTGTTGGCATCCACTCTGCTATGAATTCTGCCAATGCTCGGCTCTGGATAGTTGAAGTACTCTCAAACCTGAGGCCAAAGCTTGACAATTCCAGTGCCCACTCGACAATCCTGCCTGTTGCTTCTGGATTCTGCAGTATCTTCTTCAACGGAAAGCGAGTGACAACTGTGATCTCATGTGCTAGAAAGTAATGGCGCAGCTTTCTCGAGGCCATGAGAAGGCCGAAAAGCAACTTCTGCACTCCAGAGTACCTTGACCTAGCCCCCTGTAGAAGGGAACTGACAAAATAAACTGGGCGCTGCACCATCTTCTTCTGCTTCTCTTCTTGCAGTTGCGCAAATTCATTCTTGTCGGGACCAGAGCTTGTCGGGGAAGCCCCCTGCTTGTCGCTGGATGTGCTTGTCGCGGCCGCTGGCTCATCATCTGCCTCCCTTTCCGCTACTAACGCAGCACTAACCACTTGATTGGTTGCCGCTAGATATAGCAGCAACTTCTCTTGTGGCTTAGGTGCGACAAGTATTGGAGTGGAGGACAGATATCTCTTCAAGTCTTGCAGCGCAGCCTCTGCTTCTGGAGTCCATTTCATTGGACCTACCTTTTTCAAAATTTTGAAAAATGGCAGGACGCGCTCAGCAGACTTAGAGATGAACCTGCTGAGAGCTGCAACGCAGCTGGCAAGCCTTCACACATCCTTTACGCGCTTCGGTGCTTCGATCTGCTCAATGGCCTTGATCTTGTCGGGGTTGGCTTCGATCCCCCGCTGAGACACAAAGAACCCGAGAAGCTTGCCGGAAGGAACTCCAAACACGCACTTCTCGGGGTTGAGCTTGAGGTTAATCTTGCGCAGATTTGCAAAGGTTTCGTCCAAATCTTGGATCTGAGTTGCTCTGTCTTTGCTCTTGACCACTATGTCATCCATGTAAGCTTCTACATTTCTGTGCAACTGTGGCTCAAAAGCTTCATGAACTACCCTTGCAAATGTTGAACTAGCATTCTTTAGTCCAAAGGGCATCCGTACAAAGCAGTATGTGCCGCATGAAGTAATGAATGCGGTTTTCTCTTCATCCTCTTCTGCCATGAAGATCTGATGATATCCTGAGTATGCATCAAGAAATGAAAGCAAATCACATCCTGCTGTGGAGTCAACAATCTGGTCAATGCGCGGCAAGGGGAATGGATCCTTGGGACAAGCTTTATTAACATCAGTGAAGTCAATACAAAGCCTCCATTTCCCATTCGCTTTGCGCACGACTACAGGATTGGCCAGCCACGTTGGATGGAGCACTCCTCTGACCAGGCCTGCCGCTTCCAACTTCTTGATCTCTTCAGCAATGAATTCTTGTCGCTCCACTGCTTGTTTCCTTACTCTCTGCTTGACGGGCCGCGCATGAGGACAGACGGCAAGGTGGTGCTCAATTACTTTCCTGGGAACACCGGGGATGTCAGACGGTTGCCATGCAAACACATCAACATTCGCCCGCAGGAAAGCAACAAGCGCGCTTTCCTATTTAGGATCAAGCGTGGCACTGATGGTGAAGGTACCACCAGTGCCGTCCTCCTTGGCGGCCACTTTCTTTGTCTCTGGTGAAGCTATCTTTGCCTTCTTGCACTTGCCGGTGGAGCTCGATGGTGCGTCCTCGACGGTAGCGCAGCACTCCGAAGAGGTGCGCTTGCCGGAGTGGGCATCAGAGCTGCTCTTGGCGGACTTAGTCTTCTTCTTCCCCCCGGGAGCTTCAGCGGCAAGTGTCTTGCGATCTGCTGCGGCTGCTGCTTCCCGGTAGATCTTGTCGGTACAGATAAGGGCATCTTTCTTGTCGCCAGGGACAGAAATGGCACTTATCGGACCGGGCATCTTGAGCACGTTGTAAGCATAATGAGAGGCTGCCATGAACTTGGCGAGCGCTGGACGGCCAAGTATCCCATTGTAGGGCAATGGGAAATCAGCGACGTCAAAGGTAACTTTCTCTGTCCTGAAGTTCAGCTCGCTGCCAAATGTCACTGGCAGTGTAATCTTCCCCTTCGGCTTGCTCCTTCCTGGGTTGATTCCTTGAAAGGTACCAGTCTCTTCGAGCTCGCTGTCGGGGATCTGGAGTTTCCTGAGCACCGCGGAGGAGATTAGATTCAAGCCGGCCCCGCCGTCAACCAGCATCTTTGTGACCTTGAGGTTGCGGATAGTTGGTGAAACCAACATCGGCAAGCACCCGACCGCAGTTATGCGATCAGGGTGATCCTCAACATCAAAGATGATGGGCGTGCTGGACCACTTCAGAGGCTTGCGCGACTCAACTGATGGTTCTGCTGCATTAACTTCACGCACCCACTGTTTGAGCTGGCGGTGCGAAGTATGCAGAGAAGCACCGCCGTCGACGCACAAAACCTCTGTTGCCTTCTGAAACTCCTGCTCGTTGGCCTCATCCTCATCCATCTCTTCATCTTCGTCTTCGTCCTCATCCTTGTCGCGGCCACGGGGAGGCCTGTCTCCTTGCCACTGCTTAGCCTTGCCACGGCGCCCTCCCCGGGCGGGACGCTTCTTGCCGGATCCTCCACCACCTTCTTGGGCCTTCTCCTTGTCGCGGCGCTCGTATTCAGCTTTCTGTAGCTCAACAAGCTGCTCAACCTTCTTGCAAGTCTGGAGATCATGGCCCTTGGTGCGGTGGATCTTGCAGTACTACTTGCCGGAGCCGTCCTGCTTGTCGGCGGCCACCACAGCCTCGCCGGAGTCACCGGCTTTGGCCTTCTCGGCGCCACCTCCATTGCCGGACTGCTCGACAACTAGCACATCCTTAGCTTTCCTCTTTCTGTTATTTTGCCTTCGGTTCTTCTTTGCCGGGGCAACATCCTCACTGTCAGATCCTTCTGCTCCTGCGTTCTCTCTGGGGAGTTTCCTCTCCTCCTCAGCACGTGCACATTTGTCAGCCAGAGCATATAGCTCGCTGACATCTCTGATTTTGCACATCACCATCTCCTCCCTCATCCTGCGGTTATGCACGTTCTGATGGAACGCGCTGATAACCGTGTCAGGGTGGACATCTGGGATGTTGAGTTGTACTTGGCTGAATCTTTGAATGTACTTGCGCAGGGGTTCTCCTTTTTTCTGGGCGAGCAGATGAAGATCGCTCTCCTGGCCATGGGGCTTGTGGCCACCTATGAAAGCGCCGACAAACTGATGGCACAGATCTGCCCATGAAGAGATGGAGTTGTCCGGCAAGTGCATGAGCCAAGATCTAACGTTGGGCTTGAGAACCAGCGGGAAGTAGTTGGCGAGGATCTTCTCGTCGCGCCCCCCGGCAGCCTGCACCGCGATGGTGTAGACGCTGAGGAACTCCGACGGATGTATCCTGCCGTCGTACTTCTCGGGTACATCTGGCTTGAAATTCTTGGTACTGGGCCACTGGACCTGCCGCAGCTCACGAGTGAACGCAGGGCAACCTACCGCGTACGGCAAGTCGCCTGGTTCCCCTGGCGCATGCATATCAACAGCGGGCCCAGCGCGCTGGTCTGACTGACGCCGCGCTTCTCTTCGACGCTCGATGCGAGTACGAGCGTCGTCTTGTCGTCGTTCTTGGAGAACTTGGCGCTGATCGCGATGAGCTCGCGGGTCCGACGATGCGGTGGAGTCGGTGTCAAGGTTAGCCCGGCGAGTCGGCGATCTTGGCCTTCGGGGCGGGGAGTGCACGGTGGTGGCACGCCCACCGGTCTTGTCGCCGTCGGCTTGCGCCTGGGCGTCTTGCCGTGGCTTCGACGTGCTCGGTTGCCGGGGCTTGTCGCCGTTGGCGAAGCCGATGAGACTCTGAATGGTGGCCCTCCAATCGTCGATCTTGTCTGGCGCTGGAGGGTAATCTAGAAGCAGTTGGGCTCGGGCCAGCGCTTCCTCTGGAGTCTTGGGCGGCGGTGGCGAACGACGCGAGCAGCGGGATATGCTCAAACTTCTAACAGTGTTAGAAGGAGCAACATCTCATCCAGGCGACCGTACCGCGCTCGTTCCAACATGTTGACGCGCATGTTGGCCTTGAGCGTCCCGCGATCCACCAGCTTGGCCTTGTTCCAACGCGAGTACGGTGCTAGGAGCACCATGGCGTTGTCGATCCCGCACCTCCTGGGAGGGGTGCGGTGTATGTACAGACGCCGAAGCTTGCGGGGCTTTGTCCTTGGATCTGGTGACAATGTGAGCTCCCACATCGGCGCCTGTTCTTTCGCCAGCGTCTGCCCCACCGCCCGTTTGCTCCGGTGGTGGTGGGATCGACGTGGACGGAGCGGACACCTCCGAAGCCTTCTTCTTCGGTGGCATGTCGATGAAGATGTTGATGTAGCGCGCACGAACACCAGATCAGGTTCGCACAACCTCGACGCTCCCCTACCTGGCGCGCCAAAGATGTCGTGGGGAACGAACACCTATGGGGCAGGGCCCCTTTCGGTCCGGCAAGGGAGCGGAGAGCGCACGAAGAGCAGATCGAGGCGAAGCACGCGAGGGATTTTACCCAGCTTCGGAGCTCTCCGGAGAGATAAAACTCCTACTGCTGCTTTGCGGTGGTATTATGTTCTTGCTCAAGAGCGTGAGCGTTCTATGTTTTCGAAGGAGTCGAACCTCTTCTACATTGCGCATGGGCCTCCTTTTATAGGCTAAAGGGGTCACCGACAGGTGGCAACGCAGAGAGGGGTATAAAAGTAAAAAGAGGGGTTGGTACAACCGCTATATACAGTGCCCCCTACCTAACTCTGACGGCAGGGGACAAGGGCATTTAATGCCCATCCGGTCGCCCAAACAGTGCAGGAAATGACCGTTAGGGGCGCCACCGATCGCCACGATGGCCTTCTCGTCATCTCCACTTGCCACCTCGCACCGCTTGGCTGCACAGCTACCCGCCACATGCGCCAGGAACGATCCTGTGGCGACACGTCGTCGGATGCGCTGGAGCGTGGGCGCAGAGTGGTGGCTTCACCGCGGCAAGCGCCTTGCCGCGGTCGTTGTCTTGTCGCACCCGAAAGCTTGTCGCTCGCCGGGTCTTGCCGGGACGCGCGGCGCATCGCGGCAAGTTTCTTGGCTGGCCTTCCTGGCAAGCTCCTCTTGCCGGGGCCTTGTCCTTCCCGGCAAGCTCCTCTTGCCGGGGCCTCGTCTTCTTAGTTAAAACACTTTGTTCTTGAATGGCACAAATGTGAGCTACGAAGGATCTTGGCGGGTGCCCGGCAAGCCTGGCCGCTGGGTGCTACGACTGCCCGTGCCCAAGTTCGGGATACTAAGGTACCCCTACTTTAGTACACCGACAGGTGACGTTTCGATTCGCACCGCACCCCTTTTCCGCCTGCGGGGCCGGACTGACCCCTGTGGGTCAGCCGCCACGGGTTCGGCTTCCTGCCTTGAAGGTACCTCCTGCGAGACACCATTGTATGCGGTGGTCAGAAATGCGCAAGGACGAAATAATGGTGTCAGGACTTCGGTCACAATCACCTGGGGAGCTGGAGATAGGCCGGGGTAGTCAGCCGTAATGGCGACTAGAGCATTATCCATGCTGAGTTGGTGAAACACCCCATCAATTAGCTCCACCTTTATGTCCGGATCCTCTTCGGAGGACGGATCGAGGGATCTTTCTAGATCCTCGGGTTGTGGGGCCGGACTATGTATGCTCTCCACAGTCCGGCGCAGTTCCTGCGTCAAAACCATAAAGTAAGGTACTTAACTTTGAAAGCGCGGGTCGGATAAATGAACATCCACTTACCCAGCTCCGAGGGTGTTCATGGAGAACCCATTCAATGGGCTTGTCTGTAGGAAGTCCTCCTTCGCCCCCTTGTACAGGCCGGACAGAATCTTCACCAGATCTTCGGCCGATCCTGGCCCTTGGCGGCCATGACGAGTGGCATCATTTTCCCCGTTGAAATCCCACATGGGGTGGCCCCTGTATTGCAGCGGCTGCACCCCCCGCATAATGCACGTGGCCATGACTCCAATCATGGTCAATCCGGAATGGGCCAGTAACCTTATCCGGCCCATCAAATAATGGACGCTCTTGTCTTCCTCCAGCTGAGGGCTCCGCGGACGCCAACTCAGGCGTTTCTTCAGAGGAGCATTGCTGAACTACGGGAGGCTGATCCGAACAGGGTCCGGCAGTGGAGCGTCTTCTACATAAAACCATTCCGAAGGCCAGTCTTCGGACGCCTTCTTAGGGGTTTCGGATGGATACCCGGTCCCGGCGATGCGCCATATTTCGGCACCGCCCACTTGATATATAGACCCCTCGTGAGAGCGGGGGACGAGGCAGAATAGCCTCTTCCACAGCGCAAAATGGGGCTCGATGCCCAGGAATAGCTCACAAAGAGCTACAAAACCCGCGATATGCAGAATAGAGGCGGGCGTGATGTGATGGAGCTGGAGTCCGTAGAACTCCAGAAGCCCGCGGAGGAACGGGTGTACAGGAAATCCAAGCCCCCTTATCAGATAGGGGACGAAGCATACCCGCTCGCCTTTGTTGGGACTAGGGGTGGCCACCACTTGCTTCCCACCTTTGTAGGTGGCCAGCCCGGCTCGAACCGGGACCATAAAGGCTGGAGGAAGGTATCCCTCCGCTTGGAGCGTCACCAACTCGTTGTGCGGAACAGAACATCTCCTCCAATCTCCTGGCAGAGGGCTGGGAGCGCGAGAGGAGGAGCTGCGTCGACGGTCCATGATGGAATGGATTTTCGGTCAGAAGCACTCCGATGAGTACTCGCGGAAGGAAGATGGTGTGATTTGGATCTGGATTCTTGCCTCTCTTATAGGCAGATTGTTTGCGCAGCTAGGGGGTAAAACATAAAAGATGCCCTGGCTTCTCGCATTCGTGCGACGCGTGGAAGAAGGCCATTATTGGGCGTGGAAGCCAAGGAGCGCAACATTTATAAAAGAGCCGGACACTATCCGGCAGGCACATGGAATTTGAAGGAGAACCCGCCTTGCAACGCCGAAGACTATATATGCGCTGGACTCGACGTCATTGAAGCCTGGTTCGGGGGCTACTGAGGGAGTCCTGGACTAGGGGGTGTCCGGATAGCCGGACTATCATCGTCAGCCGGACTCCAAGACTATGATGATACAAGATTGAAGACTTCGTCCCGTGTCCGTATGGGACTTTCCTTGGCGTGGAAGGCAAGCTTGGTGATGCGAATATGTAGATCTCCTACCATTGTAATCGACTCTGTGTACCCCTAGCCCTCTCTGGTGTCTATATAAACCGGAGGGTTTTAGTCCGTAGGACACACAACCATTACAACAATCATACCATAGGCTAGCTTCTAGGGTTTAGCCTCCTTGATATCGTGGTAGATCCACTCTTGTACTACCCATATCATCAATATCAATCAAGCAGGAGTAGGGTTTTACCTCCATCGAGAGGGCCCAAACCTGGGTAAAAACATCGTGTCCCTTGTCTCCTGTTACCATCAGCCTAGACGCACAGTTCGGGACCCCCTACCCAAGATCCGCCGGTTTTGACACCGACACCGTCTCTTTGAGTCCTTAGGGGCGTACCATGTCACAGTCCATACCCCAACACAGGCGACTCTGTTTTCTCTCATTTACGGGAGTGAGGCGGTCCTACCACTGGAGGTCCAGCTACCCTCTTTGAGGGTGGCTATCCAATATGAAATCACCAAAGACGAATAGGTACAACTGCGGTTTCAGGAGCTCGACGGCCTTGAAGAGGGGTGACTTCATGCTCTACAAAACCTGGAGCTTTATCGCTAGAATATGGTGAGAGCTTACGACAAGCTCGTCAAGCAACACGTCTTTCGAAAAGGCGACTTGGTCCTCGTGCTCAGGCGGCACATCATCGTGATGCACAAGACGAAGAGCAAGTTCAAGCAAAAGTGGGAAGGACAATATGTAATCGAGCAAGTCTATGATGGGGGAGCATACCAGCTCATCGATTCTCATGGAGTCCGACCTATGCCCCCAATCAACGGAAGGTTCCTAAAACAATTTTTTTCTTAAAATCTTGCCTCTTTTGTTGCCTTCCGGATTTCCATTGGGGAAACTTTTTCTGTGGGCTATCGGATCCATGATGCATTCTTCTTTGCATTTCATGGATATATCCAGTTCTCCCCAATTTTTACGGACTAAGTCCAACAAAAATGGCTTTCCCCTATCGCATTGCGCTGTTGATTGAAGTTTCGGCTACCCTAGGACTTGTTGGACGGCGGCACAATATGTCGATTTGCAGGTGAAGCGGCTCCTACACCCACAATGAACGACACGTACCAGGTGTATGCTTCCAGAGGCATCAGAGATGATTACTTGGGCACTTCTGAGTATTGAGACCCCATGCTCTTCATGTTTCCTGGCAGGCCACGTGTTCACAGAGGCTCGCACTCCAGGGAAGACTATAGGAAAAGATCATGGAGGGCTGCCTGACCCAACACAAGTTGGTTTGCTGCGTAGTCACGTGGTAACCCTGGGGTGCGCCACCAAAAGCCCCAGATAATGTGCTAGAGGGTTTTTCCTAGTCCACAGAGGTGAATAGTTGCCTTCCAAGTTCTCAAGGTGGGTCCCCGAAGAATCCTGGAAGAAGAGTTCTCAAGAAGTTTGAGCCCAATGTCAAAACAAGTCCATGAAGTCCGCGACCAATCAATCATCCGCAAGAGTAATCAAGATGAAATTCCGATAGTCCAAGAAGCAAATTCAAGAAAGAAAATCCCAACAGTCCAAGAAGCAATCAAGTGTTCCCAAGCAGTAAGGAACCCACTGGAAGGAAGGCGGAAGGTAGCTGTTCACCACCCCCCAATATGCACAAAGAAAAATCGCCAAGCCTTTGTCCCAAAACTACTTGCCCTGAGCTTACCATACCCAAGTCTCTGGGTTCATGGGATATGAGCAGGGAGCATGTCGAGCGATGGGGCCCTCAATATGATGATGGGCTAGAGTACGAATTTTCGTTGCCTCTCGGAAGCATCCCGAAACATGGCGTCTTCATACACGTACACCAAAGCTATTTAAGTTGTTGAGTTGCAGTCGTCAAGGTCTTCCGACGGTTCCCAATGACAAGTTCTTCGGAAGCATTCTCAGATATCATGCCTATAGCTGGTGTATAATGGGAAAGCTAACATTTTAAATCCCAAAAAACATTTTTCCCCTCTCTTTTTTGCCTGTTTTCGTTTGGTGTTCCTAGTTGTGCTCCTCCAACATCTTTGCAGCCATGGAGAGACACTCCCTATCATCGTCGACGACATTCAGACGACAACCACTACATCAAACTACGTCTTGGGCGTTTGGGTGCAGCAATACCCATGCGTCCCTGACAACACCAACGACAGCCCTACAACCAATGATCTACATCGACACGGACGATGGGAGCCAGAAGCCAACACCTGCGCTCACGAAGGTGGAGCTGATTCGTCTCAACAACCCCGTCTCCAACAACAATGAAGCATGGGGGCAACGTCAACCCCTCAATTATTCGTAAGGCCGATGGCGTCCCGCTGCACCACCAGAATTGTCACACCATGGATGGTGTGATGGTTCGCTCAACGAAGGCGAGCTATCAACGGTCTACCGATGCCTTGCCTACATCAACACAGAGATCACTGGAGCAGTGCAACGCGCCAGTGCGGCCAGTGTGAATCTGTGAAACCCTCCAATCGAGTCGGCTGGCACTGTAGCAACTAGATGGTCGTGATGAGATTGGTAAAAAAATCTTTTCATTTTCAGGATAAGCATGATGTTTCGCCTTGGAATGAAGACCGAATAGGGTTGCTTCGCGGGCCGGCATCGTGTCCGTTATACGATCCCAACGAGTTTCTTATAAAATGCAAATGTGGCTAGAAATACCTACACCATACAACATTGATATATGAATAATACTCGAGCATCTTCGGAACAATGAGTCACTAGCTCCACGCGTCGACACTTCCTCTTATTCAGGCAGCACATTAGTTGATGCGCCGAATAAAACAAAAAAAATTTGTTTTCACCAAACTAAGTTTGATTGCTTCGCGCTTGAACTTTATTTGGTGAGGCGGCATTTGTTCGACGATATTTTGTGCACTATTACATAAAATAATAATTTGGTATTTTTTTTAATGAGTTCTAATGTAGGTTATACTGGTCTACATTACATTTGATGTGATCATGGATTCATAGTGCATGTGCAGGTATGTGCACACACTTAGCTGATTGTTGCCTCATGTACTGGATGCATGCGAGCACTAAAATAACTGGTGCAGCTATGCCATGCACGTAGTGTGTGGCCCAAAGGGTGATATGTATATATGAGTGTATGTACTCGGATATTCGCTCCGCTTGGCGTAAGGGAACCCTTCTGAATGCCCGAATATATCCATACACAGTATACGTATGTATTCAAATATGCGGCCGGCGGCAAGTTAAACATGTACACGTGTTAGCTTGGGTGCAACTTACATCTAAAGCACGTACATGGAATCAAGTGATCGGCACGCGAGCAGTCATAATCGGCAAGCTATCAAATTTTGGAAACAACTGAAGCGAATCATATAAGAAAGGAATACATGAAATAACAAGGCAATGTATTGGGGTATTTCCTTTTCTTTGTGCAGGTTTGTGCCTCAAGAAAAATATTAGAAGGAAACCTCGGCGTTGTGGGCATTGGACATCCATCAAACTCTAGCACCCAGCCAAACCATAAATACAAGACTTCAGGTATGCAGGAGGGGCAAGAGCCAAGCACGCGCACCCTAGGCCAAGACCAGAACCTACGCGTGACGCGCCCTGGTGGGCAGCATCGATGTGGAGAAGACGCGCCTCTAGTGGCAGCGTGGCCGACGGAGATAGCTGGGAGACGCTGCAACCGATTAGAAGTGGCGGCCGAGATGACGAATCACTGGCGTGTCGGCAGTGGCAAGGACGCGCCTTTGACCCAAGCCAGAGCACACATCCTCGACAACGGCGATGCACGTAGGAGATGTTTTCGCTGGGGGCATCAACTGTGTTTTGTTTCTTTGTCTTGTTGTGTTATCAGGTTTCACGTGGGAAGCATGCATGCATCAAGAGGAGCCAAGAAACAAACACTCGATAGGGTGCACACGTCCCTGGCCAGAAACTCACGCACGCACTGGGCAGAGACGCGACTGTTGGCGGCATCAAAGCCTAGTGCAAAGGAGGACGTGCTCACGGCGGTGTGGTGGCCGGTGGGCCACCGGCGACGGCATGCTAGAGGATGCGTAGAGGGCTCCGCTGACAGCAGGTGCACTATGACATGGAGTCGAGCTCGCGATGCATGCATGTGCAACAACCCTCTTGGTACGTATAGTCTTTTTCTTACCAGGTTCCATGCAGGAGGAGGAGACACGCCCGTGGTGGCGTCCCCAAAGTGGAACTCAAGCACGAAGGAGGACGCACGTGCGATGACCGCGTAGGCCCTGTCTTGCGGCGATGAGCCCGCCGCGGAGATGACAAGGCGCACACAAGGCATGGAGGCTCGCGAGGATGCCGTCGTCGTGCCATAGTGGATGGCGACACGGAGCTTGCCAGGACCACGCCCATCGTCCTCTTCATCAAGTTGGCGCCACGAAGGACTAAGGCGTGGAGGTTCTCGAGGATGCCTGTCGGTGTCAAAACCGGCGGATCTCGGGTAGGGTGTCCCGAACTGTGCGTCTAGGCGGATGGTAACAGGAGACAAGGGACACGATGTTTTTACTCAGGTTTGGGCCCTCTCGATGGAGGTAAAACCCTACTCCTGCTTGATTGGTATTGATGATATGGGTAGTACAAGAGTAGATCTACCACGAGATCAAGGAGGCTAAACCCTAGAAGCTAGCCTATGGTATGATTGTTATGTGTCCTATGGACTAAAACCCTCCGGTTTATATAGACACCGGAGAAGGCTAGGGTTATACAGAGTTGGTTACAATGATAGGAGAGCTAGATATCCGTATCGCCAAGCTTGCCTTCCATGCCAAGGAAAGTCCCATCTGGACACGGGACGAAGTCTTCAATCTTGTATCTTCATAGTCTTGGAGTCCGGCCGACGGTGATAGTTCGGCTATCCGGACACCCCCTAGTCCAGGACTCCCTCAGTAGCCCCCGAACCAGGCTTCAATGACGACGAGTCCGGCGCGCATATTGTCTTCGGCATTGCAAGGCGGGTTCTCCTCCAAATTCCACGTGCTTACCGAATAGTGTACGGCTTCCTTATAAATGTTGCGCTCCTTGGCTTCCACGTCCAATAATGGCCCTCTTCCATGTGTCGTATGAACGCGAAAAGCCAGGGTATTCCTACACTTTACCCCCTAGCTGCACGAATAAACTGCCTATAAGAGAGGCGAGGATCCAGATCCGAATCACACCATCCTCCTTCCGCGAGTATTCATCAAAGCGCCTCTGACAAAAATCCACTCCATCATGGACAGTCGACGCGACTCCTCCTCTCGCGCTCCCAGCCCTTAGCCAGGAGATTGGGGGAGATGTTCAGTTCCGCATAGGGAGCTGGTGACGCTCCAAGCAGAGGGATATCTTCCCCCAGCCTTCATGGTTCCGGTTCGAGCCGGACTGGCCACCTACAAGGGCGGAAAGCAGGCGGAGAGCGTCCCCAATCCCTCCAAAGAAGAGCGGGTATGCTTCGTCCCTTATCTAATAAGGGGACTCAGATTTCCCATACATCCGTTTCTCCGGGGGCTCCTGGAGTTCTATGGGCTCCACCTTCACCACCTCACGCCTGCCTCCATTCTGTACATCGCGGGCTTCGTGACCCTTTGCGAGCTGTTCTTGGGCATCGAGGCCCATTTCGCGCTATGGAAGAGATTATTTTGCCTCGTACCCCGTTCTCACGAGGGGTCGATATATCAAGTGGGCGGAGCCAAAATATGGCGCATCGCCGGGACCGGATATCTATCCGGAACCCCGAAGAAGGCATCCAAAGACTGGCCTTCGGAATGGTTTTACATGGAGGACGCCCCGCTGCCGGACCTAGTTCGGATCGGCCTCCCGGAGTTCAGCAACGCTCCTCTAAAGAAACGCCTGAGTTGGCGCCCGCGGAGCCCTCAACGGGAGAATGATGGGGACGTTCAATATCTGACGGGCCGAATAAGGTTATTGGCTCATTCCGGATTGACTATGATTGGAGTCATGGCCACATGCATCATGCGAGGGGTGCAGTCGCTTCAATACAGGGGCCACCCCATGTGGGATTTCAACAGGGAGGATGACGCCACCCGTCATGGCCGCAAGGGGCCAGGATCGGTTGCTGATCTGGTGAAGATCCTGTCCGGCTTGTACAAGGGGGAGAAGGAGGACTTCCTCCGCGTGAGTCCATTGAACGGATTTTTGATGAACAACCCTCGGAGATGGGTAAGCGGACGTTTGTCTATCCGATCCTTGTTCCCAAAGTTAAGTGTCTTACTTTGTGATTTCGACGCAGGAACTGCACCGGGCCGTAGAGGACATACACAGCCCGGCTCCACAACCAGAGGATCCGAAACGATCCCTTGATACGGCCTCCAAAGAGGATCCGGATATAAAGGTGGAGCTGATCGACGGGGTGTTCCACCAACTTAGTATGGATAATGCTTTGGTCGCCATTACGGCCGACTACCCCGGTTTATCTCCGGCTTCCCAGGTAACCATGACCGGAGTCCCGATACCACGACTCATCCATGCTTATTTCTGACCACCATATACTAATGGTACTCCGCAGGAGGTGCCTTTGAGGCGGGAAGCCGAACCTGCGGCGGCTGACCAACAAGGGGTAGCTCGGCCCAGCAGGCGGAAAAGGAGTGCGGCGCGAATCGAGACGTCGCCGCAACGGTATGATGCGCCCCCATGTTTCCGGAAAAGATTCCTGGAAGGCCTACTAACGCTCATGGTTTTCTCAGAAGAAAGAGCGCTCGCCGGACTGTGCCCGGAGAGGTTGCCGATCCCGCCTCCACCAGCCAGGCTCCAACACCAGGTCCGGAGGGGGAGGCGAACGCATGGCGCGCGTCGGGTGCTCCTCCAACGGAGGACGCCGATAGGTTGTCCGCCACGAGATCTGAGGTGGAGAGCGCCATGAATCACAGGCGCCGCCGGACAGTTCTGCGTGACACATGCTTCTCCCCCGAGGCGTTAAATGCCTTTAATTCGGGTGATGCGCACCTCTGTGCTGCTCAAGATGGTCTAGCCAGAGCCACGGAGCAGTATGTAAAAGACATACGGGTGAGTAATTTTGACAGTTATATATGCCAGTAGCCCCCGAGACTTAAAATATTTAGAATAACTGATTTAAGGATCATTTGTTGTGCAGGATCTTACAGAGAAGAATACCCACCTGTCCCAGGAGCTGCAAGAGTGCAAGGCCCAACTTGAGGCCGCACTAGCCGCCGCAGGGGGAGCCACAGAGACCCCCTCTGGTAATACATACTTCAAAAGATAAGTAATTTGCGAAGTGCGGTGCGTGTATAAGTCTGACAGTAATATTGCAGATGGTGCCAGACTAGATCCGGACAGGTAGCAGCTACTACGCCAGCTAAAGGCCGGCGAGAAGGTGCTGACAAGGGTGCGGCAGGAGAAGAATAACCTCCAAGATGCCAACACTCAGCTGGGCGAGGAACTAAAAGATGTTCGGATCCAGCTGTCTTACTCCGTGAAGGAGAATCTGCGGCTTCGTCGCGGTATTTATAGTAAGTGCTTGAACGAACTTTTGGAAACAAGAGTTCAGCGAGGAAGTTGATTAACCAGAATATTTCTGTAGGTATGCTCACAGGCCGTCTTGCAGAGGAAATGCCCGGTTCAACGGGTGACCAGCTTCCCGAGCTGTTGCAGCTACATGAACAAGTTCGGCAGGTGATGAGCGGCGTCGCCCAGGCCTTATGGCCGTCCGTCTCCCTACCCGAGGATCTTGGAGGGCTTGTGGAGAAGCTTCAGGGAGCTCGGCGGTGCTTCCATCTGTGGAAGATATCGGCCTGTCGTCAAGGCGCCAAGGAGGTCTGGGCCATGGTGAAGACGAGGTACATGAAGGCCGACCCGAACCACATGGACGAGGTCGGGCCTATGGGGCCCGATGGGAAGGAGATCCCTGTGAGCTTAATGTACGGCCAAGTAGAGTTGGCTGCAAAGTATTCCCAGCGGGACTGTAAACTAGACAGCCTGCTAGATGGTATTGAAGAGGAATACAATCAGTCAAGTTGACTATGTAATTAGAAATGACATGTAAAATGCCTTCTAGCCGGATTGTAGATCGTTTGTCATTGCGGACCTTTCCCCTTCAACCTCGGGACCCGACAGTCCGGAGTGTGTCCGAATACCCTTGCGGTTATAGAAAAACCGGGGCATGCGTGGAGACCAGGCGTAGGGGTCATTAGTGCTTTATCAGACAAGTGCCCAACTAGTTATGTCATATTACATGGTTAGTAAGAAACATCTTCCAGGGAGAATAGTTCCGTTAGGGGTTCCTTTCCCTGGGGGGCATGCAATAAAGTGCATGTCCGGACTGCGGAAAAAGCAGGAGAGCATCTGGGGGAAGATGAATAAATAGGTAAGAAATCGTCTTTTAAGTCACCGACCAAATATTCCCTTAAGAACGCTAGCTTTCGGCTTCACCCAGTCTGAGGTACACATCCGGCTGACCCGGCAGTAACAATCGCAGAGGTGCTCCCTTTACCTCCTAGCCGAATAATCGGGAACATAGGGGTAAGCACAGGAGCCAGGCAACCCAGCTTGGCCAAAACTTAAGTCATATCGATGCATATAATGGTGAATAAAAGGTACATGCGGAAGTGTGACACATGTTTGGGCATGAAGCCTGTATAAATAAGCTTCTGTTAAAGAAGCCCCCAGGTATAATGAGTGCGAGCAGCACGTCAAATGTGTGCGAACAATGCGCAGATCGTCCTTCAAAGGCTTTAAGGAAAAAGGAAGGATAAAGAGAGAAACAAAAGACAGCTAAAGTATAAAATGTGGATGGAGGAAGAAAACGAACTCTGTGTTCGGCGCTAGGCGTAGAATCTTCGGAGACGGGCTGCGTTCCATGGGTTCGGCTCGAGTCGGTTGTCCGATGCATTTCGCAGATGGTATGCTCCACCGGTCAGGACTCGGTCGATGATGAAGGGACCTTCCCATTTGGGCTTGAGTTTGTCCTTTTTCTTGTCCGGCAGGCGTAGAACGAGTTCACCAACATTGTAAGTTTTGGCCCATACTTCTCTGCTTTGATATCTTCGAGCCTGTTGTTGATAGAATGCGGAACGAGCTTTTGCCACGTCGCGCTCTTCCTCTAAGGCGTCCAAACTGTCCTGCCGATCCAGCTCGGCTTCTCTTTCTTCGTACATGCGCACGCGAGGTGAGTCATGAATTATGTCGCAGGGCAAGACTGCCTCTGCGCCGTACACCATGAAAAATGGTGTAAATCCGGTAGTACGATTCGGCGTGGTCCGCAGCCCCCAGAGTACGGAGTCGAGCTCCTCTACCCAGTGCGTGTTAGATTTCTTGAGGGACCGCATTAGTCTGGGTTTAATGCCGCTCATGATTAGACGATTTGCTCGCTCAACTTGACCGTTAGTTTGAGGGTGATAGACTGAAGCGTAGTCGAGCTTAATGCCCATGTTTTTGCACCAGAGTTTAACCTTGTCGGCCGTGAAGTTTGTGCCGTTATCAGTGATGATGTTGTGGGGGATACCGTAACGGTGTACTACCCCAGATATGAAGTCTATCACAGGTCCGGATTTGGCCGTCTTAACTGGCTTGGCCTCTATCCATTTGGTGAATTTATCCACCATGACCAATAGGTATTTTTGCTTGTGGGTTCCCCCTTTAAGGGGTCCAACCATGTCAAGCCCCCAGACCGCGAACGGCCAGGTGATGGGTATAGTTTTCAGGGCGGTGGGTGGCATGTGGCTTTGGTTAGCGAAGAGATGGCAGCCGACGCATCGTTGGACTAAATCCTGAGCGTCTGTCCGGGCCGTTGGCAAATAAAATCTTCTACGGAAGGCCTTGCTTACAAGGGCCCGGGCTACGGCGTGGTGCCCGCCGAGTCCGGCGTGAATTTCAGCCAGAAGATTTTGCCCTTCCTCCTCGGAGATGCACCTTTGAAGGACTCCGGTTGTGCTTTTCTTATAAAGCTCTCCCTCATGGACCTTGTAGGCTTTAGAGCGCCGTACTATGCAGCGGGCCTCATTTTGGTCCTCAGGAAGTTCTTGCTTAGTTAGGTAAGCTAGGAATGGCTCAGTCCATGGGGCAATGACTGCCATTATTTCGTGGGCTGAAGGTGTTGTTTCATTGGCAGAACCGCCGATTGTGTCAGAGTGTACGGTGTCGGGTAGTGCGGTTGGGTCCGGGTTGTTATGTCCGGACTCCCCTTCCCATAGTACGGATGGCTTGAAAAGCCGTTCCAGGAAGATATTGGAGGGGACGGCATCGCGCTTTGCGCCGATGTGTGCCAATACGTCCGCCGCTTGATTATTATCCCGGGCTATATGGTGAAATTCGAGCCCTTCAAACCGAGCTGACATTTTCAAAACAGCGTTACGGTAGGCTGCCATTTTTGGATCCTTGGCGTCGAAGTCTCCATTTATTTGGGATATCGCGAGGTTCGAATCCCCTCGTACCTCTAGGCATTTAATGCCCATGGAGACCGCCATCCGGAGGCCATGTAGAAGGGCCTCGTATTCGGCTGCGTTGTTGGAGTCCGTGTACATTATCTGAAGTACGTATTGGACTGTGTCCCCGGTTGGGGACGTAAGGACGACGCTAGCCCCCAGGCCGGCCAACATTTTGGAGCCGTCGAAGTGCATGATCCAGTTAGAATATACGCCGTACTCTTTAGGAAGTTCAGCTTCAGTCCATTCGGCGATGAAGTCAGCCAAAACTTTCGACTTGATGGCTCGACGTGGTTTATAGGTTATGTCAAATGGTAGGAGCTCGATGGCCCATTTTGCAATCCTACCGGTCGCGTCGCGGTTGTTTATAATGTCATTGAGCGGTACTTCGGAGGCTACTGTTATCGAACACTCTTGAAAGTAGTGCCGGAGCTTCTGGGAAGCCATGAACACCGCGTACGCTATCTTTTGATAATGTGGATACCGGGATTTGCATGGAGTTAAGACAATGGATATGTAGTACACTGGTTTTTGAAGAGGGAACTTATGTCCATCCGCTTCTCGTTCGACGACGAGTACCGCGCTTACAACTTGATGAGTTGCCGCGATATATAATAGCATTGGTTCGCCCAAGTTGGGCGCGGCCAGGACCAGATTTGTTGCCAATATGGCCTTTATTTCTTCGAGTCCGGCCGTGGCGGCATCCGTCCTTTCGAAGTGTTCGGTGCGCCGGAGGAGGCGATAAAGGGGTAATGCCTTTTCTCCCAAGCAGGAAATGAAGCGGCTTAGAGCCGCCACGCATCCAGTTAATTTTTGTATTTGCTTGAGGTCTTTTGGGATATCCAATTGTGATAGAGCTCGGATCTTGGCTGGGTTTGCTTCAATTCCTCTACCAGATATAATGAAGCCCAAGAGCTTTCCGGCTGGTACGCCGAAAACGCATTTTTCCAGGTTGAGCTTAATGTCGTATGCTCGGAGGTTGTCGAATGTGAGCCTCAAATCGTCTACTAGAGTTTCGACGTGTTTATACTTAACAACCACATCGTCTACGTATGCCTCCACTGTTTTGCCGATCTGGGTTGCCAGACATGTCTGAATCATGCGCTGATATGTTGCGCCGGCGTTTTTGAGCCCAAAGGGCATTGTGTTGAAGCAGAATGGTCCGTATGGAGTGATGAATGCCGTTGTGGCTTGGTCTGGCTCCGCCATCTTGATTTGATGGTAGCCGAAGTATGTGTCCAGGAAGCACAATGAATCGTGTCCCACGGTAGCATCTATAATTTGATCGATGCGGGGAAGGGGGAAAGGATCCTTTGGATAAGCCTTGTTAAGGTCCTTGAAATCGACACACAGGCGCCAGGATTTGTCCTTCTTTGGTACCATTACCAGGTTTGCTAGCCAGTCCGGATGTTTTATGTCTCTGATGATTCCGGCTTCTAATAGTTTGGCTAGTTCCTCTCCCATTGCTTGTCTTTTGGGTTTGGAAAATTGCCGAAGAGCCTGTTTGACCGGCTTGAATCCTTTTAGGATATTTAGGCTGTGCTCTGCCAACCTGCGTGGGATTCCTGGCATGTCTGAAGGGTGCCAGGCAAAAATGTCCCAATTTTCCCGAAGGAATTCGCGTAGTGCAGCGTCGACATTAGGGTTTAATTGTGCCCCGATGGAGGCTGTCTTTGTGGGGTCCGTTGGATGGACTTGGAATTTGACTATTTCGTCCGCTGGCTTGAAAGAGGTGGACTTGGATCTTTTATTGAGTATCATGTCGTCCCTGTTTACCGTGGAGCATAGCGCAGTGAGTTCCTCGGCCGCTAGGGCTTCGGATAGTGCCTCTAGGGCTAGTGCGGCTGTCTTATTTTCGGCGCGGAGTGCTATGTCCGGATCACTGACAAGAGTGATGATTCCATTGGGCCCAGGCATTTTGAGCTTCATGTACCCGTAATGGGGTATAGCTTGAAAAATTGTGAATGCCTCTCGCCCTAATAAAGCGTGATATCCGCTACTGAACGGGGCCACTTGGAACGTGACCTCCTCGGACCTGTAATTGTCCGGCCAGCCGAACACCACATCCAGTGTAATTTTTCCTGTGCATCATGCTTCCCGACTAGGGATTATTCCTCTAAAGGTTGTGCTGCTTCGCTCAATGCGGCTCCAGTCTATTTCCATTTTTCGAAGGGTTTCCTCGTAGATGAGGTTTAATCCGCTGCCGCCATCCATGAATACCTTAGTAAGGCGAAAGCCGTCCACTATTGGACTGAGTACCAATGCGGCTAGTGCTCGGGCTGTTCGGAATTTAGGTTCGTCACTGGCGTTGAAGGTAATAGCCGTGTCGCTCCATGGATTTATTGTTGCTACTTGGTAGACTTCGGCGAGGCTGCGGAGTGTTTGTTTCCGCATATTATTTGATGCGAAAGTCTCGAAGAATGTTAATACCGTACTGGTACTGTTGGGCTGGTTCTCTGGGGCTAGAAGCTCTTCGCCACTTTTGGCCACCTGCCGTAGTATCCAACATGCTCGAAGGCTATGCGTTGGAGTGGAGCCCTCTATGCTATGAATTTTGCAAGGTCCGTTGAGCCATCCCTCCAGTACGGTTCCGTTCCCTTTACGGGGTTTTTGCTTTTTGGTTTTTAACCTAGGTGCATGAATATGATGCACCCTTTTATTTCGGACAAGGGTTGTGTTCGGAGCCGGATTGTCCCAAAATTTGGTTTCGGTTTTCCAGGCGCTCTCCATCGCACAGTACTTTTGTACTATGGACACTAGGTTGGCGAAGCGTGTAATTTCGCGACGACTTATGGTGTTCATGATTCCTTTATCCGTGCAATTATTGCAGAAAATTGAAATTGCGCTTTCCTCACGGCAGTCCTTTATCCTGTCCATAACCAGGAGGAATCTGGCCCAGTAATGATGTACTGTTTCAGCGGGCTCTTGCCGGATTCGGGATAGATCGCTTGTGTTTGGGTGGGCGGGTGGAATTAAATTCGGAACCGCGTCCAATCTAAGGCTCAGGGGCTGGAAAGCTTCTGAACTTAGAAGTTTGGCTTGTTGGATGTTATCCAACGAATCCGGCCCGCTGCCTGACTTTAGGTTCTGGGCTTGACCAGCATCCGTCCCTCCGCGGGAATCCGGCATGGAGGGGTCGGGAATTCGGACACAGCTTTTCCTTAATGTAGAAAAAGAGTCGCCGTGCTGTTCCTCCACCACAGCAACGTGGTGGGTAGCCTGGGGAGAGTTGATCTCTCTCAGATCGGTTTTAGGCCCGATCTGATCATAGTCTGTAGCTACTCCCACGGCGGCGATGCGATCCAAGAGCTCATTTACGGAAGAGAGCTCCATCGGATCTAGCTACTCGGCGAGTTCCGAGTTGACATGAAGATTGCTTTTGATGACCCGAGAGGTCATCGTCGGCGCGGCGGCCGAACATGCGGTCATAAGAAAACCACCTACCTGGATAGTTTGGCCGATGGCCGAAGCTCCTTTGGCGACGGTACCGTCTTTAAAGACGGGATGAGGCATCCTTCCTGATGGTGGCGGCACAGAGGAACTCTCAATGAAAGCACCAATGTCAGTGTCAAAACCCGCGGATCTCGGGTAGGGTGTCCCGAACTGTGCGTCTAGGCGGATGGTAACAGGAGACAAGGGACACGATGTTTTTACCCAGGTTCGGGCCCTCTCGATGGAGGTAAAACCCTACTCCTGCTTGATTGATATTGATGATATGGGTAGTACAAGAGTAGATCTACCATGAGATCAAGGAGGCTATACCCTAGAAGCTAGCCTATGGTATGATTGTTATGTGTCCTATGGACTAAAACCCTCCGGTTTATATAGACACGGGAAAGGGCTAGGGTTACACAGAGTCGGTTACAATGGTAGGAGATCTACATATCTGTATCACCAAGCTTGCCTTCCACGCCAAGGAAAGTCCCATCCGGACACGGGACAAAGTCTTCAGTCTTGTATCTTCATAGTCTTGGAGTCCGGCCGACGGTGATAGTTCGGCTATCCGGACACCCCCTAGTCCAGGACTCCCTCAATGCCGCCGTCGTGCCGTGGTGGATGGCGCCATGGAGTTCGCCAAGACGACACCAATGTCAACATCATTAATCCGGTGCCGCGAAGGACGAAAGCATGGAGGCTCATGTGGATTCCGCCGCCGTGCACCGGTGGTTGGCAACACAAAGCTCGCTAGGACGATGCCCGTAGTCTTCTTCATCAAGCTGGTGCCATGGAGGACAAAGGCGTGGAGGCTCGGGAGGATGCCGCCACCATGCCGCGGTTGATGGCACCCCGGAGTTCACCAAGACGACGCCAATGTTAACATCATCAACCCGGTACCGTAGAGGATCGTGGCATGGAGCTTGCAAGGAGGACGCCACCAACGTCAACATCATCAAGCTGGACCCCGGAGGCATGGAGCTCGCTGGGATGCCGCCGTGTACCATGGAGGACGACGAGGACATGGAGCTCGCCAGGATGACGTCCATCATCAACATCATCAAGCTGGTGTCGCTGAGGACGGAGGCATGGAGCTCGCGGGATGACACAACCGATGTCTACCTCGTCAAGATGGAGCCCGTGACCCGGAGCCATGAAGATGACACATGCCCTTGGTGCTGCCCGCAACAGGGAGCCCGCTATGCGAAGAAGAGGCGCTATGCGCGACATGGCTTTACCAACCTTTACCATGGTCCCGTGAGGTGTGCCCTTGTCTTGGCGAGCCGATGTAAACTCGGCGTCCAATCAAGACGAGGTACCACTACATGGTGCTATTCACCACACGGAGCCCATGAAGACGAGGCGTGATGGTGAGGAAGCGATGTGACTTCACCAACACTAATTACCGATGGCCCCGTGAGGCGGTGCCCTTGTCAAGGACCGCCGTAAACTCGGCGTCCAGGCGAGACGAGGCACCAACCACACCGGCAATGCCGACACGAGCATGCGTTGGTTTTACACCGACGCCGGTCTCCAACAAAGAATACTCCCGCGAGGCGAACCCCTTGTGTACCCCAACGAAGCCGCTACGTCGCCAAGAAGTCTGAGCCAAGCAGGACCCATGCTACTAAAACACAAACTACATCAACGCTGTCAAGACCGACGAGGCACGATGGTGAGGGCGGATGTGGCTAGCACAAAGCCACATTTTTGAGTGGCATGTGTACTGACGAGGACGCGAGCTTTGCCGCTGCCCACACCACACACACCATCATCATCATCCATGGGGAACGCGAAGCAAAGACAACAAAGATGACCACACAGCTTAATCGGAGGTATCTCACGGAGCAACCCGCAGGAGTAATTAACCGGGAGCCTTCCGAGGCCCTGGGAACCAGGAGACCGCACATCGCCACAGTCAGGCTGGCCGCGCTAGTAGGCCACGGAGCACATTTTTTACGGGATCTTGTAATTTTGTTTATCTTATGAGATTAATGAAATACTTGTTTCCCGTACCACTTTCCTTTGTGTACTACTGTAAACTAGCACGCCCGCATTTTTTTCCCCGGCGCATGAGAGAAATCCATTCTCCTTCTCTTCCCTTCATACAGAGTATTAAGATTTTTCTCGTCAAACAGTGGCGCACAAGAGCAGTATATTGGTTTCAGATCATGTACTCTATGACGCCACCAAGGGTAAGCCTGAGGGTGATCTTAATCCTACATAGCAGGAAGCTTTTCAGAACATGGATACCCTCTTCAAAGCCTCCCTGCTGAGTGTTCTTTACGATTCCACAGTGGATTCATATATGTCGTTTGACAGCGGCAAAGACATGTGGGTTGCGCTCGAGGCCACGTTTGGGCCCTCGGGCGCTGGCAATGAGTTGTACGTCATGGAGCAATTATGTGACTACAAGATGACTGATGAGCGCTCTTTATTCCGCAGACTCATGAGATACAGTCACTCTCTAAGGAACTTGAGTACTTTAACTGTGTGTTGCTGGACAAATTTGTTGCTGGGACCATCATTGCCAAGCTTCCAACTTCGTGGAACAATTTTGCTACTTCTCTGAAAAAGAAGAGACATGAGTTTGCTGTTTTGGATCTCATTAGCACTCTTGATTTTGAGGAGAAGGCGAGAGCAAAAGACACACGTGCTCGGGTCACTGAGGGAGCTTCTAGTGCCCACATGGTACACGAGAAGAACTTCCAGCCCAACCAACCCCAAAACAACAAGAACAAATCTCAGGGGAAAGGCAATTTTGATGCAAAGAACAAGCCGTCACATTCTACCAACTTCAAGAAGAATTCTCATAACGGGAAGGGATACAAACCTCAATTTTGGTAGCACCGCACAAAATTTATATGGTTGCATCTACCTGCTGTCAGCTAACCTCATGGCGCTCCAGGTATTCCTACATTCGTAACTAGGTACAATGACCACCGTAAGATGAAATTAGCTTATTCGTATGTTTACTTGCTGAATGTAGTGCAGAACGATCCTGTCATATGTGGAGGAGCAAACAAGCAGTGCAGCCGAAGGTGGAAATCAACCAAGGACTTATGAAATTATATATAATCTTCCTCGGGCAGGTCAGTATCCCCTTCGTCCAGATGATCGTGTTTTGTCATGCCGAGCTATTGATATGTGCTACTGTTTTGCAACACCATTTAAGTATAGCTACTGTTTTCCTATCTTTGCAGATTCAGGACAATGAATATGATTTCAGGGGAACTGCACAATATGGACTCATGTTGAGTCATCTCTATTGCCTCATGTGTTTGCTGCAAATGTGTCAGCATCAATTGCAAGATGACGCAGCTAGCTAGCTGTGGAGTTGCCAACATGCTCAAAGTGCTCGCAACATTGAGAAGAAACAAGCATGCCCAGGAAATTAATGCGTGCGCAGGGAGGCCCTTTGCTCAGAGAAGCATCAACCGATTTTCTTTATTTCCACCTTCTCACAGCTTTGTATTGGTTATAGTATGGTGAATCATTGAGATGCATAGACATGCTGAACTTTTGTTCTTCTGAATGTTAGCAGTGGCGATTCCACTAGGGAGGCTTCAATAGGCTTAAGCCTACCCTCCAATATCCTATTTTAGCTAAACATACCACTTGACAAGTATATTCTGGTGGTTTACATGCAACAATTGCAATGCATTTGCTAATTAGACTTAGGAAATTTGTGTTTTAAGCCTACCCTCCAATGTCCTGCTAGATTCGCCACTGATGTTAGTATGCATACCATATCTTCTGAACCTTAGTTTAATGTGAGTGTCTGCATCCAGTACCACATCCTCTAATTTGGTGGATGCACACAAAGAAAATAAATCTCCTTAATTTACTCCATAACCACCCTATTAAATAGGCCTAGTAACAAACCAGGCGCATGCAGTGGCTGGCAGGCACATGCATCCTGCATGCATGGCCAGTCAGCCAAGTCCATGCGCCAGCTCCAACGCAGCAACGCAAAAGAAGAGAGCAGTTCTTGGGAAAAAGCGAGTAGTTAGTGCAACGGGCCTTATAAACACCAACAACTCGCTCTCCCGCTTCCGTCTCCCCCCCTCAATTCCCCCCGCTCCCCAATCTTCCTCACTCGTCCAGAAAACCCCCGCTCACCTTCTTCCTCACTCGTACAGAAAACGCATTCTCTTCTTCTTCCACTCCTACAGAAATCACCAGCCCTCCTTCTTCCCCACTGGCACTGCCACTAGGCTCGTCTCTGGATACTCTGCTCAAACTCGTGAGCTCAGCGCGACGTTCAGAAGGAAAATGGAGTCGGATGGTCCCAGTGCCAAGAATATGAGGCTCCCGCCAGCGGCGATGCCGGTTGTAGATCCCGCACCCGGTAGCGTAGGGAGAAGCGGCGAACCCCCCCCCCCCCCCACCCGGATCTGAGGAACCGGTAGAATCTCCGGTGGACCGCATCAGCGATCTCCCGGACGTCATCCTTGAGGAGATCATCTCGCTTCTCCTCACCAAGGATTGCTGCCGCACACAAGTCCTCTCAACTCAGTGCCGCCCTATATGGCGCACCGCGCCCCTCAATCTTGACTGTCGTCAGATATCTGTCCTTCCTGAATTTGATCTCCTTAGAGCCATCGTCAGCAGGGCCCCGTTCAATGCCTCTGCATCCCGACATGCTACCTGCTGTCCATACCCGGCAAGGTGGACGCTTGGCTGACATCCCCTGAATTCGGAAAACTCCACCAGTTTGAGTTGTACCATTACCACAAAAGTTTCATACCACGAACACACCAAGAATTCGTACCCACACCACCGTTGTCCATCTCGCAGTTTTCCTCCTCTCTCCACACCGCCACCTTTGCCCGGTGCCATCTACCAGACGATTTGGTACAAATGCTTCAACTCCCACTACTAAAAAAACTTTCGCTTGTGGTGGTTTATCTGTCGGAGGCCTCACTGCACAGCATCATCCACTCTAGTTGCCCTACCCTGGAGCGCTTGTTGATTGTTTTGGGAATAGAAATCCATATCAGTTGTCTCCAAATAAAGTCGCCTCACCTTAAAAGCATTGGAATTTGTTTTGAAGGATAGCAGCTCATCATCGAAGATGCCCCTTCACTTGAAAGTTTGCTCTTGATAATTGTTATACACCTTCACAAATAACTGTCGTCTCTATGCCCAAACTGGAGACCTTGGGTGTAATTCATGATTCGTTTAATAATCACAAGGATTTGGTGTTTGGCTCTTCACTTTTTCAGGTATCGTATATTATCATCTACACATTTGTAATCATATGCTGCATTTTTCATTTGTGCGCATAAGTTTTATATCATCTTGGAGTACACTTTGGGTACTAATATTATGTTATGTGCTCAATGAAGAGTTCGTCCATTGATAGCCTATCAATGCTGCTGGATTCTGTCAAGATCATATATATCAGAATGTATAGTTTTGATTTGAACATAATTATTGGCTTGCTGTGATGCTTTTGATCTCTGGAGAACTTATACATAGAGGTGATGATTTCATGCACATTGAAAGCCCGTATATATTGTACTAGAATTAACTGTTCAGCTGTCGTTCTTTTGACATACTCATTTTTCATACCTTAACTATTTTCAATATTCATGTCTACTTAGGCAGAACCACATGGAGAAAAACATATAACCAATCGGTGGCGTAATAAGCACAAGGATTTTCTTAGTTCTCATGACATTCGTTTGAGGAAAATAACGATGGAACGATATGCATCCAACCAGGCAAACCGAAGCTTTGTCACATTCTTCCTGTTGAATGCGAGGTTACTATTGTCCATGAGGCTTAATTTTTACCGCAAGAGATTTCTCACGGACGGACATGTTGAACAGCAAAAAAAGAAGTTTCAGGTGGACAAATGGGCTTCTAAACGTGCTTGGCTTCTATTTACAACAAGTTGTAGTCATCCTGAAATAATTTTTTTTTGCACAGGATGTTGATTTTATGGATCAGACCGATCCATTTGTTCGTGACTTCAAAAAAGAGTGGTTGGGTTAGATGTTACTGTCATGTTCAATCTGGGTTTTGTCTAAAAATTTGATGAACAATTAATCCTTGGGATTTTTGTACCATTTGTATGCTTGAGTTGCATGTTGTTGCCCTCGTACTCCCCTCCACCTGCCGCTACACTGCCGCATCTCCCACGGCTGCTGTTCGTTCCTGTCTGAGGCCTCGCCGTCGTTCTCCGCCTTGGTTCGCTTGCTGTGCCCGCCATCGTATAGCGTTGTCAACATGGTCAACAACCAAGAGGAATCAGGAGATGACTGTACGTGGAGAGGCTGACAGTAGGGACCCACCAGGGTCATTGCATTTTGCAAGCAGGTGCCTCATTATTACAAGCCAAAAAAATACTTCCTCCTAATTGTTTGACAACTAGGTCCCGTGCCATTGTCAATGTAGTCAATAAACAAGAAAATTACACAACGAGTGGATAACACCAATGACCCAGCAGCTCGCCCAGTTGTTTTTTAGTTTCAGAGACAGAGCTCAACTACGCGCTGTGCGGGGGCTGTGGCCCGTCTAGCCCACACTTACGCTTTTATTAAGCACATGACGAGCCCAGTTGATATATTTTTTCTTTCTGAAATTGGCTAGCCCAGTTCTTTTTTTTGGAGAATACCAAAACCAAGGCCTACTTGCTTTTCTCAGCCCTGCTGGGTTGCAAATCTTTCAAGACGAGTAGGGATGTAAGTAGTAAGAAATGGGCTTCCCTAGAAAATGGGCTATAAGTTGTAAGAAATGGGTTGTAAATTTTTAAACCAAAGCCAACCGGCAATTGCATTAAAATATCATTTTTTTCAAGATTTCTCTACTCTCTACTCTTATAAAATCCAAAGCCAACTGGCAATTACACTAAAATATCGTCTTTTCTCCCACAAGATAAACTACTCATACAAATGCATCTTCGTGTTTCGTGCAACGAACGGGCATCTTGCTAGTTAAAATTCTAAATTTCATTCATTTTTTGCGGAGAATTGTTTTCTGAATTTTATTTTGATATAATTTTTTGAAAATTATTTTTAACGTGACTCGAAATTTCATGATTAAAAGAGTTCGGACCCCACCGAAATATGCAAAATTTCGTTGAATTTTTTAGCAGTGCCCAGAATATATGGTCTGTAATGCTAATAAAAAGAATATGGGCTTCAAATATCCTTAAGAATTAGCAAATGGGATGTAAATTATTGAAAATAATGGCTAATGGGTTGTATGCTGTTTTCCACATATTTGGAGGCTGACTTCTGGGCCTACTAGGTTGACGATGACGTTGTCCTAATTTTTTTTTGACGCGTACGCAAGGCTTTGTCAACTTAGTCAACACACAACAGTGACTATTGGATGTCCATCCAACGGCCGCCGTGCTTGTTCGATCTCTGATCTTCCTGCTCCAGCCGCCCAAACCAGCACCGGCGGGACTGCCTGCTCCCTCCTCCCGTGGCTGGCTGTGCTGCCGCCAGGCCATCCCTCTAACCACCCACACATCCTGTTATTTTCCGGCGACGTCAGCCTCACACCATAGCCGACCAGTCAGTGCTTGTACTCCCCTCAGTGTAAGCATCCGCTACAGTGGCTTCGCCGGCACCGGGTGGTTCTCTTCCTGGGCCTCGCCCTCATCCACCGCGTTTGTGCTCTCGGTGCAGCGAGGTCAACATGGTCAACAAACAACAGCCATCGGAAGAGGCTGACAGTAGGGGCCCACACAGGGAAATGCCTCCTTATTACAAGCAAAATAATGATTCCTCCACCTGATAGCTGGGACCCACCGGAAGGGTCTCTGTATTTCATGAAAAAAACGTTCCCCCCCTGTCAGCTCGGACCCACCGGAAGTGCCTCCTTATTACGCACAAAAAAATGAATACCCCTTGCTAGATTGGACTCACCTTGGTGGGAGGCTGACTTGTGGGCCTACTAAGTTGACGGGGACAGAGGGCTTTGTCAACTTAGTCAATATGAACGATTCTAGCTCCAGTGACCGTACGATGTCCATCCAACGACCGTAGTGCTTCTTCAACCTCTGGTCTTCGTGCTCTAGCCGCCCAAAGCAGTGCTGGTCGTGTCGCATGCTCCTGCCTCCCGTGGCCGGCTGTGATGCCGTGGAGGCCTCACCGCCCCCTACTACTCCCACCACTGGCCAGACCATCCCTCTACTCACCCACACCCCCTGTTATTCCGTGGCGACGGCAGCCTCACACCGCAGCCGAACCAGTGAACCATCGTACTCCTCTTCGCGTGGGCATCCACTGCTGCGTCTTCCCTGGCTCCGCATCGTCCCCTTCCTAGGCCTTGCCGTCGTCCACCGCCGTGGTGCTCTTGGCGCGGCGTGGTCAATGTGGTCAACGACGGACTTCCATCGGAAGAGTACTGTACATGGAGAGGCTGACAGCTGGGTCCACGGCAGCCGCAAGGAAGTGCCTCCTTATTACACGCAAAATAATTATTCCTCCACCTGACAATGGGGACCCACCGGATAGGCCACCGTATTTCGCGAAAAAAATGATTCACCCCCTAACTGCAGGGACCCACCAGCTACATTTTCGCATGCAAGGAAGTGTGCCCGGGCAACAACAAAAACGATTCGCCCCCTGGCTGCTGGGACCCACCAGCTACATCTTCACATGCAAGGAAGTGCCTGACAGTTGGGATCCACCTGGTCGAAGCGTATGTACCGTTGTCATTCTGGCAGCGAATGTGTACGTACATACTGGTGGATGTAGAGGCACGCACGTGTCGTAGTAGAGGCGCGCACGTAGCATGTACACGTACGTACATCGGCCAGTGTGCAAGAAAGAAAATACGACCACATACGTACATACGAGCGGGGTCCCGAACGCCTACTCACGCATATATACGTACAACCAAGGCTCATGTACATGGCTGGGTCAGAACGGAGAAACAACGTCGTCGTCGTGTTCATGGGGAGCCAACCGGCTGGGTCGGAACGGAATGCATCGTCGTGTTCATCGGGAGGGCTTGGACTGAACAGGCGATGGAAATGAGGCTTGGCGTACCGTAGAATGGAGGAAATGGCCTTGTGTTCGACCGGCCATGTTCGAAATGGGATCCTGTTCATCGGGAGGGGTCTGGCGTACCGCAAAACGGAGGAAACGAACTTGTGTTGGACCTCCTCCGGTTGAAACGGGGTCCTGTTGATCGGGAGGGGTGTGGCATACCGCAAAACAGAGGAAACGGACTTGTGTTGGAGCGTTACAGTCGAAATGGGGGTCCTGTTCATCGGGAGGGGTGTGGCGTACCGCAAAACGGGACTCCACGGGATACTGTTCATCTCCACCGTCGACCTCCTCCAGCCTCCACGGGCTACTGTTCATCCATCGTCGACCTCCTCCAGCCTCCACCGGCGACTGTTCATCCACGGGCTCCTGTTCATCCAGCCTCCATCGTGCGCTACTCCACCGGCTACTGTTCAACCACCCCTCTCCACGGGCTCCTGTTCAACCACCCCTCCACGGGCTACTGTTCATCCATCCCTCCACGGGGTTGTCCTGTTCATCCAGCCCTCCACGGGGTCCTGTTCATCCAGCCCCAACCGGCTCGATGGATCGGGTGTCGGTGTCAAAACCGGCGGATCTTGGGTAGGGGGTCCCGAACTGTGCGTCTAGGCGGATGGTAACAGGAGACAAGGGACACGATGTTTTTACCCAAGTTCGGGCCCTCTCGGTGGAGGTAAAACCCTACTCCTGCTTGATTGATATTGATGATATGGGTAGTACAAGAGTAGATCTACCACGAGATCAGAGAGGCTAAACCCCAGAAGCTAGCCTATGGTATGATTGTTGTTCGTCCTACGGACTAAAACCCTCCAGTTTATATAGGCACCGAAGAGGGTTAGGGTTACACAGAGTCGGTTACAATGGTAGGAGATCTACATATCCGTATCACCAAGCTTGCCTTCCACGCCAAGGAAAGTCCCATCCGGACACGGGACGAAGTCTTCAATCTTGTATCTTCATAGTCCAGGAGTCCGGTCAAAGGCTATAGTCCGGCCATCCGGACACCCCCTAATCCAGGACTCCCTCAATAGCCCCTGAACCAGGCTTCAATGACGACGAGTCCGGCGCGCATATTGTCTTTGGCATTGCAAGGCGGGTTCCTCGTCTGAATACTTCATACAAGATTTTGAACACAAGGATAGTGTCCGGCTCTACAAAATAAGGTCCACATACCACCGTAGAGAGAATAATATTTACACAAATTCAATCTGCTGACGTATTCCGTGGCGTGACATCACACCATGGCCAAGCCTTTATTCGAATCGCTTTTACTGTCCCTCCTCAATGCGTTTAGCGAGGCGGTTTCCTTGGCACGTCTTGTCGAAGCAGAGATCGTGTCCCCTTATTCCGGGATTCTCATCAATACGGGCGTGGGTAACCCAACCGCGCCCGTTGGCACATCTCCTCTATCAAAGGCGTGTCCCAAACGGTCACGGGGAAGGCTCTTGGTATTCAACCTCTTTATAAAGAGACCAAGGCTCCACTCCTTACTTTCATTCTCGATCGAATCCGCCCCTTGCCTCGAGTTCCAATACCCAAAGCTCTAGATTCAGGCGCTTTGGACCTTCGATGATGTCCGGCTCTGACCTGCAAGGCCGGTGGATGCCTTCCTCCATTACAGAAGAAGACGTGCTAAAGCTAAGAGATGCGAGGTATCTAACCAGCGAAATTTCGCATAGGTTGCCTTCCCAAGGGCAGGTTATTCCCACTCCCAAGCCTGGTGAAAGCGTGGTGTTCGCGTCTCACTTCCTTCGGGGGCTAGGCTTCCCGATGGACCCCTTCGTGAGGGGGCTCATGTTTTACTATGGGTTGGAATTTCATGACTTGGATCCGGAGTCCATCCTCCACATCTCATCGTTCATTATCGTATGTGAAGCCTTCCTCCGCATTACCCCTCACTTCGGATTGTGGCTCAAGACCTTCAAGGTGGAGCCGAAGATGATCAAGGGGCAGCAGGCAGAGTGCGGAGGGGCTATTATAAGCAAGAATGCTGATGCTCCGTGGCCCGAGGGCTCTTTTCAAGAGGAGCTCAGCCTATGGCAACAAGAGTGGTTTTATATCACAGCTCCCAGGGGCACCAAATGGGTGGTGCCACCTGCCTTTCGCTCGGGTCCTCCACCGCGGCTGGCGTCATGGGTCAATAAAGGACTTGACTGGGGGCCGTCCAAGGACGTGCCCTTGTTGCAGGGCCGCATTCAAGATCTCCTAGAGAGAGAGATCACTCTGGTCGTAGTAGCGCAGGTCATGCTGATTCGTCGCACCCTGCCCTGCAAACGTCGCTCCCTCCACCTGTGGGAATTTAACCCGGAGGGCCCACGAGCTCTCCAACATTTTATGGGCGTGGCGCCCGTGGATATGTACAAGCTTTTCTTCAGATCACAAGCGATGTGTCCGGACTTGACCGAGGACGCAGGTCTGAGCTGCAATCGCCCGGATACTCAAGTAAGTAGCCCCGTACCCGGACATGCTATCCCATATTTATCATGAATTTGCCCTCAAAAGAGCTGTCCCTTGAATAGGAGTGGCTAGCAAAAGCAAAGTTAATCAGGTGTCCGGCCCCCCTCCCTGAGACCACGCCGGATCCCGTGTTAACCAGGATGCTGGAGGTTGCGCCTTGGGAAGAAGGTGAAGGGGGGAACAAGGAAGCTACCGCCTCTGCGAAGGAGGCAGTCAGGAAAGGGGGGATCGAGAATCCCTCCCTCCAAGGGAAGAAGAGGACCGCCTCTGAAGACCCGGAGACCATGGTCTCAAAACGGGGGAAGAAATCTTCGTCAGAGGGTCCTGCGCCGCGAGATGCCTCGGCCGCATTATGCCCCCAAGGGGATCAGCCCTCCACCGAGCCGTAAGTAAAAAGGGGAGTTTTCTTTAAAATAAAGGATATCCCTGCCCTACTTCTGATGAAGATAACCGAAATTTTACCTTGTAGTTTGGATCTCAGCCCTTCTCAGCAGAGCTCATCTTCAGGGGATCTTCGTCCGGAGATGATAGAGAGCGAAACGCCTCCCCCTGTCGTACCGTCTTGCGAGGCGGGCGACCCTGAGGTGTCGTCGCGGAGGGTTTCTCTGAGTACGGCGGAGACGGAAGGCAGTCATATGTCCCCTCAAAGCCCTCTGCGTCCGGCCTTTGAAAAAAGGCCATCGGACGAGTCCGGCACCACCTGGTGTACGGTCGGAGGAGCTGAAGGATCTGCTCAGGCGAGCGTCTGTCTCAGAAGATCACCGTGCGTTAATGGGTGTGGTGATTGAAAGGATTTCATCTGCTGAGAGCGGTTTGCACGAAGCCGTCAGAAGTTTATTGACAGGTTTTGAGGTACGCAAAATGATGTACCTTCTGACGGTTCCGCATATAAGATGTGCCCTGTGTAGATAGTAGCCCTGAGGCTCGGTGTGTTGTCAAAAATGACAGTGCGCCGAGGATCATAATCCCTGGTATAATATGTCGCCCTTCCTATATAGGTGGCGAAGTGTCCGGTGGCTAGCCGGACTGATGAATTTGCCAAACTAAAGTGGCAACTTGACGTGGCGGATGCCGACATCGCGCTTGTCAATAAGCGGCTTGACGAGTCACAAGGTATGTGATTTCTCCGCGGACACCTGGTAAGGGAGCTTGATGCCCGTGCCTTACAACATGTATGCTTGATGCAGATGGTGTCACTGCCATGGAGAATCTTCGGGCAGAGCTCGCCCGAGCCAAGGAGCAGGCCAGAAAAAGTGATGCGGCTGCCTTAAAGGCGGCCGAAGAGCTAAAAGCTGAACAGGCTGCTCACTGCCGAAGCAAGAAGTAAATGGCCGAGATGGCCGTGAAGTTGAAGAATGCTGCCGACCGCTGCAAGCTTCTTGAAAAGGAAGATTGAGCGGTGCAAGAGGACCTGAAGAGGGCCACTACCGAGGCCAAGGATGCTCGCTCTGCGATGAGAGCTATGAAGGAGGAGCTGCGTCAGGCCGGAGATATCGCGGCTGGAAAGCCCTTCCTACTACGGAGGAAGTTCATGGATCCTAAATATGCTCAGTTGGACCGGCTATGGAGTTCAGAGGATGCTTATCTGGACTTCGCGGCAAGTGCCGCGGACGCGGCCGAACACTTCCGAGATCAAAAGGATCACGAAATGGAAAAGGTTTTTTGGTCGCAGTTCCATAATCCAGAGCGCCCTCTTCCATTAACCGATCGCTTGGCCGAATGGGCGGAGCTGAATAGGTTATCCGGACTTGCCATGAAGGATGTCGTGAGTCTTTTGTGGCCGAAAAGGCCCGAGCCGAAGAGTTATTTTGGCTTAGTGCAGCAGTTCCTTGGTGCGGTGCCGCACATCAATGCAATGAGGAGGTCGGCATGCAAAAGGCGCATTTTCACACTTGATCCAACGTCTTGGTCCTATAAAGGAGGTGGTAGCACAACAAACTAGGCAACCGGACTATAATGCTTTATCACTTTCACTTAGCCATAGGAGTTTGACAGTGGGACTACTATATAGCCCCTAGGGGCACCGCGCTCACCCGAATTCGGGGCGCGTATGTGCCTGACCGGGAAATGGCCCTTCGTCAATGCAGAGGAATCCTATAGATTCCGGCGGCCCATCGAGTGGTTGACCAGTCTCACGCTATATCATGACAGTCAGTTTTCGGCTTTCTCTACTGAGGTGCTCGCCTAGCCGAACTGGGGCACAATCGCAGTAGTTCTCCTGGTGCCGCCTTAGCCGATAGAGCGGAACGTAAGGCAGCAAAACACAGGAGCCGGGCAAACCCAACATTTGACCAAAGACATGATTCGGAGCTGATGCATATAAGGCCTAACTCAAGACGCCGAACACTCCCTAAGGTATTCGGTCTTTATGAAAACGAGACGAACAACGCCCTTGGTAATAAGCCCCTGGTGTCCAGGTACGCGCAAAATTCTAACGTGGCCCATGCCAAAACGCCAGCCTCCTCCTCGGTTATGGCAAGAAACCAGGGGACGTGTATCAACAAGAGACAGTAAAAACGGTTTACGCAGGGTCTTAATCTGAAAAGAATCCTTGTCACGGGTCCCTACTGCACGTTTGCGCCTGTGTCTCCGTCGTGCCGTATCCTGGACGGGTGTAGCATGGTGTTCATTTGTAAAAGAGAGGAACTTAGTTGAAAAATATTGTGCGAAAAATGCACGTTATATTAAATAAACAAAGTATGATTCA
Organism: Triticum timopheevii; assembly: GCA_963921465.1. Lineage (NCBI taxonomy): Eukaryota > Viridiplantae > Streptophyta > Magnoliopsida > Poales > Poaceae > Triticum > Triticum timopheevii. The sequence continues at coordinate 358,577,015 of OY997264.1, forward strand.
AAAAATGAATAAGATTGAGCTTTATTGTCTCTTGTTGTACAGGCGCGGAGCCCCTAGTGCGGGGGTATGCGGCTAGTAAGCCCTTGTATGTTTACGTCGGACTCGTCTAACCGTGTCCGGGGTCTGGGTGACCAGTTTAGGTGCTTTGATTAGTGAAGCCGGTTTAGTGTGTGGCTGTCAAGGCAGTCACACAATCTTCCGCGCTCGAGGAACACTCGATATTTCCCTTTAAGGAGATGATGCCTCGCGGACCGGGCATTTTAAGTGTAAGGGATGCATAATGTAGTAGTGCGTTAAAGCGGGCAAAGGCTTCGCGTCCCAGTAGTGCTTGGTAGCTACTTGTAAATGGGGCGAGGATGAAGGTTAACTTTTCGCGGCGGAAGTTGTCGGGTGAGCCGAACACAACTTCTAGCAGTAGAGAGCCCGTATAATGGGCATATGAGCCTGGCATTACCCCTTGAAAGGAAGTGTTGCTATGGAAAATTCTGGTTGGGTCTATCCCCATTTTGCAGATTGTGTCCTGGTATAGCAGGTTTAGATCACTGCTGCCGTCCATTAGGACTTGTGTAAATTGGAGTCCGTCAATTATCGGATCTAATATCAAGGCAGTCCATCCTGCATTCCGGATACTTCTAGAGTAATCCTGATGGTTGAAGGTGATTGGTTTTAACAACCAGTGGCGGGATTCCTCTGGGCTAGGCCGTATGGCACGTACCTCTATGGGCGCCGCTCTATTTTTCCCTTTTGTCACGTGAAGTGAGTTTACTATTTTGACTTCTTGTGGGAAATTCTTTTGTTTTCCGGTGCTCTGCTTGTGGGGTTCGTCATCGTCCTCGCTTGGTGTGTCAAGCCCCTTGTGTTTGGCATTGAGTTTGCCGGACTGCTTGAAGACCCAACAATCTCTGTGGGTATGGTTTGCAGGCTTCCCGGGAGTACTGTGGATTTGGCATATCTTGTCCAAGATTTTGTTTAAGTTAGATAGCTCGTCCCTATTATCCTTAAGGGGCAGTTTTTTATGATTCTGCCGAGAGCTTTTGAATCCGGCATTGACTGCCGTGCTCTTCGAGCTGTTTCCCTTGGTCTGGCGCTGGTCTTTGCTGCGTCGCAGTTTTCCGTTTCCATCCCTGACTTCGAATGTACTTGGGTCGCTGGTACTGCATCTTGCCAGCCAGCTATCCTCTCCCGCGCAAAAGCGGGTCATGAGGCTTGTTAATGCGGCCATTGTTCTTGGTTTTTCTTGGCCGAGGTGTCTGGCGAGCCATTCATCTCGGACGTTGTGTATGAAAGCTGCTAAGGCTTCGGCATCCGACAGTCGACTATTTGGTTCTTTTAGTAAGGAATCTGTTCCAGAATTTTCGGGCTGACTCTCTGGGTTGTTGAGTTATGTGACTTAAATCGTTTGCATCCGGAGGTCGGACATAGGTCCCTTGAAAATTTGCCCGAAAAGCATCCTCGAGCTCCTCCCAACTTCCAATGGTGTTTTCGGGGAGGCTTTTGAGCCAATGCCGGGCTGGCCCTTTGAGCTTGAGGGGTAAGTATTTTATGGCGTGGAGGTCATCTCCTCTAGCCATGTGTATGTGGAGGATGTAATCCTCAATCTAGACTCCCGGGTCTGTTGTTCCGTCGTATGCCTCTATGTTTACGGGCTTGAATCCCACTGGAAATTCGGAATCCAGAACTACATCGGTGAAACATAGGGGATGTGCGGCACCCCTATATTTAGGTGTACCGTAATATTCGGATACTTGACGTGTTGCATTGCTTACTAGAGCTTGCTTTCTTGGCCCGTAGATAGATCTAATTGGGCCATCTTTTTGATGCAAATCCGTGTGCGGATCGCGTGCCGGCTTGTGCGCGGCGCCGTTTGCCGCTCTATGTTTGCCACGGGGTCGTCTATCCGACCGGGTGGTCTCTTTGTTCTTTGATTGCGGGGGCTCTACGGCCTCCTCATCAAATTCGGGCAGTAGTTTTCGCTTTGGGTAGCTCTTTGTTCGGCGACTATCCCTGTATTTGTCTGCGGTGTTGAGTACTTTGCTCCATCTGATTCTGAGCGCATCTTCCGCTGTTTTGAGCTTCCCTTCTGCTTTTTCAGGCTACGCACAGTGGCGACGAGCCTTTTGTGGAGGTTCTTCTGCTCGAGCAACTTGTCCGGCGTGAGATCATCCAGACTGTTATCTTCACCGGGGACGGATTGTTTATCCATATTGTCCTGTTTGGATGGTTGCTCGATAGCATGTTCATTGTCCACCGGTTCGCCCTGCTCTATGGCTGGGTCTGTATGCCTGCTGTCTTTGTCGAGGCAGGATTTTGAGCGGCGCTTACGTCGTCGTTTTGACTGCTTTTTGAGAGAATGATCCCTCGTGGCGTACCGTTGTTCCTCGTTGTCGCTTCCTTTAGGTGTATCCACCATGTATACATTGTGAGATGAGGTGGGTGTCCAATGCCTTATAGGTGCTGGTTCATGCTTATCTCCTACATCATCGTCCATACCGTCGATGTCTTCGGAGTCGTTGAGCACGTCGTTTAAACTCTCGACAGTGGCTACGAAGTGGGTGGTGGGTGGGCTTTGAATTTCTTCGTCGTCCGCATCCCAACTTTGCTGACCATAGTCTGGCCAGGACTCTCCTGATAAAGAGAGAGACTTCAGTAAATTCAGGATGTCGCCAAAGGGCGAGTGTTGAAAGATGTCCGCGGTGGTGAACTCTATGATCGGCGCCCTATAATATTTCGATTGGCATGGGCGCGGAGGGCTCGGAGTCCGGAGAGGAGTCCGGCACCTTGGAGTCATGAGCTTCGCAAAGGACAGGGTTGGTGTTCGGCTCAATCGCCATAGAGATAGCAGCCCCCGAGGCGGTGTCCAGCCACCCGTCCTCGATCGGCGCAGTCGGCTGCAAGATAAGGGTCGGAGCGCGCGCTTGTGCGGCCTCCAGGGCACTGTCCGGCGGCAGAGCTAGACCATGCCCATCGTGACAGTGCGGCGCGCTTGGCTGTGGCTCGAACCCGTCGAAGATCAAGTCTCCGCGGACGTCAGCCATATAGTTCAAACTTCCAAATCTGACCTGATGGCCAGGGGTGTAGCTTTCGATCTGCTCCATATGGCCAAGCGAATTGGCCCGCAGTCCAAAGCCGCCGAATACGAAGATCTGTCCGGGGAGAAAAGTCTCACCCTGGACCGCATTGTTGTTGATGATCGGAGGAGCCATCGGGCCTAAAGATGACGACACAGAGGAACTCTCACTGAAAGCACCAATGTCGGTGTCAAAACCGGCGGATCTCGGGTAGGGGGTCCCGAACTATGCGTCTAGGCGTATGGTAACAGGAGACAAGGGACACGATGTTTTTACCCAGGTTTGGGCCCTCTCGGTGGAGGTAAAACCCTACTCCTGCTTGATTGATATTGATGATATGGGTAGTGCAAGAGTAGATCTACCACGAGATCAGAGAGGCTAAACCCTAGAATCTAGCCTATGGTATGATTGTTGTTCGTCCTACGGACTAAAACCCTCCAGTTTATATAGGCACTGAAGAGGGTTAGGGTTACACAGAGTCGGTTACAATGGTAGGAGATCTACATATCCGTATCGCCAAGCTTGCCTTCCACGCCAAGAAAAGTCCCATCCGGACACGGGATGAAGTCTTCAATCTTGTATCTTCATAGTCCAGGAGTCCGGCCAAAGGCTATAGTCCAGCAATCCGGACACCCCCTAATCCAGGACTCCCTCATCGGGTCCTGTTCATCCAGAGGCAACGCCACGGGGTCCTGTTCATCCACCCCCACCGCTCACTGTTCATCCACCCCCCCCCCCCCCCCCCCGCAACGCTCACTGTTCATCCAGAGGCAGCATCGGTCGGCTTTAGTTAGCAGCAGTAGCGAAGGAATCGCTCAATCGCTCAGGTTCAGTAACGCGTAGCCTGCAGTGCAATCGCTCGGGTTCAGTTAGGCGACGCCTCGCTCGGGTTCAGTTAGAGCCCAATGCCTCGCACACACGCACGTATGTGTATGAGAGAAACGTGCATCGCTCGGCCCGTGACCACCCACCGTAACCGGGAACTCCCCGAAATTTTCCTCGCCCTCGCATCTACCACGGTTTTTTCCGTCATGGACGGCCCAAAGAATGTCATGTAGCTGCGTCTCCAGCCCGCCCAGGACGAAAAGCCCATTTTCTATCATGATTTTTTGTCATGGAAGTAGGAGCCCACCACATCTATGATGATACCGGGTTTTGTCACAATTATCGTCTTAGAAGTGTCATAAGTATGACAGGAAAAAATTCGTTCAGCCCAAAATGTCACGGATGTGTCTTTTTTTGTAGTGGTGGACCGGTGCTTGGGTGCTGTCCTTACTTGGACAAGGATCCCACTTATGATTAATCCTTCTTGCAAGCATCCGCAACTACGAAAGAGGAATTAAGATAAATCTAACCATAGCATGAAACATACGGATCCAAATCAACCCCTTACGAAGCAACGCATAAACTAGGGTTTAAACTTCTGTCACTCTAGCAACCCATCATCTACTTATTACTTCCCAATGCCTTCCCCTAGGCCCAAATCATGGTGAAGTGTCATGTAGTCGATGTTCACATAAAACCACTAGAGGAGAGACAACATACATCTCATCAAAATATCGAACGAATACCAAATTCACATGATTAATTATAACAAGACTTCTCCCATATCCCCAGGAACAAACGTAACTACTCACAAAGCATATTCATGATCATAATCAGAGGAGTATTAATTATCATTAAGGATTTGAACATATGATCTTCTACCGAATAAACCAACTAGCATCAACTACAAGGAGTAATCAACACTACTAGCAACCCACAGGTACCAATATGAGGTTTTGAGACAAAGATCGGATACAAGAGATGAAGTAGGGTTTGAGAGGATATGGTGCTGGTGAAGATGTTGATGGATATTAACCCCCTCTCGATGAGAGGATCATTGGTGATGACGATGGATTTGATTTCCCCCTCTAGGGGGGGGGGGAGTTTCCCCGGTAGAACAGCTCTGCTGGAGCCCTAGATTGGTTATGTGCAAGTTCCGCCACGAGATGGCGGCGCTTCGTCCCGAAAGCTTCCTCCAAATTTTTCCAGGTCAAAACACATCATATAGCAGAAGATGGGCACCGGAGGCCTACGAGGAGGCCCACAAGGCAGGGGGCACAGCCCCCCACCCTTGTGGCTTCCTGGTGGGGCCCCTCTGGTACTTTCTTTACCCAATATTTTTTATTAATTCCAAAATGACTCTCCGTAAATTTTTAGGACTTTTGAAGTTGTGCAGAATAGGTCTCTAATATTTGCTCCTTTTCCAGCCTAGAATTCCAACTACCTGCATTCTCCCTGTTCATGTAAACCTTGTAAAATAAGAGAGAAAAGGCATAAGTATTGTGCTATAATGTGTAACAACAGCCCATAATGCAATAAATATCAATATAAAAGCATGATGCAAAATGGACGTATCAGGGAGTGACAAGCTCACACGGCGCACCCTAGGGGGGCGCACCATCAACACTTGTGGAGCCCACGTGGTTGATGGGGGACAAAGCTTAAAAATAAAAAAAATCTACGCAACACCCAAGATCTAATCTAGGAGATGCATACCAATGAGAGGGGGGTGTGTCTACATACCCTTGTAGACCGAAAGCAAAAGCGTATATAACGTAGTTGATGTAGTCATACTCTTCCTGATCCAATCACGATCCAATCCGATCTAGTGTCGAACGGACGACACCTCCGCGTCCAGCACACGTGCAGCTCGATGATGTCTCCTCCTTCTTGATCCAGCAAGCAAGAGAGGAGAAGTAAACGTGACCACAACTAGCACGATGGCGTAGTGGATATGGTGGTGGTGCAATCCTGGCAAGGCTTCAATGCTGCTGAAAGGATCGAGAAGAGGGGTCTAGGGGGGTGATTATACCCTCATCAAGTAAAAGTGGCCATTTTTAAGTTCTTCAAGTTAAGGTGGAGTTTTAGCACAAGTTTAAGCATTCACAATACATTTCAAGCAAGCACGACAAGAGTATGAGTAGCAAAAATAGTAAAGCATGCTAATTGCAAGAAAGTAAAGGGATGGGATTGGAGTGTGCAAATGAAATGGGGATACGGAGATTTTTGGCATGGTTCCGATAGGTGGTGCTATCGTACGTCCACATTGATGGAGACTTCAACCCACAAAGGGTAACGGTTGCGCGAGTCCACGGAGGGCTCCACCCATGAAGGGTCCACGAAGAAGCAACCTTGTCTATCCCACCATGGCCATCACCCACGAAGGACTTACCTCACTCAGGTAAATCTTCATGAAGAAGGTGATCTCCTTGGCCTTACAAACTTCTTGGTTCAACTCCACAATCTTGTCGGAGACTCCCAAATGACACCTAACAAATCTAGGAGACACCACTCTCCAAAAGGTAATAGATGGTGTGTTGATGATGAACTCCTTGCTCTTGTGATTCAAATGATAGTCTCCCCAACACTCAACTCTCTCACATAGATTTGTATATGGTGGAAAGGTGATTTGAGTGGAAAGCAACTTGGGGAAGGCTAGAAATCAAGATTCCTGTGGTAGGATTGGAATATCTTGATCTCAACACATGAGTAGGTGGTTCTCTCAGAAAATGTAAGCTGGAAGTGTAGGCACGTTCTGATGGCTCTCTCACATATGGAGAAGGGGGGAGGGGTATATATAGCCTCCACACAAAATCCGTTCATTACACACAGTTGACCCAACTCGGTCAGACCGAATAGAAGATCTCGGTCAGACCGATTCAGTTCAAAATGTGAATGTTAGGAATCTCGGTGGGACTGACTGGAACACCTCGGTGGGACCGATGTGCTAGGGCTAGGGTAAAACGTCATCTCGGTAGCGCCGATTGCGTGAACTCGGTGAGACCGATTTCAGCAAAGGGCAAACAGAGAGTTGGTCAAGCAAACTCGGTGTGACCGATCGCTCATTTCGATGAGACCGGAAAGTTACAAAAGGGAAACGGAGAGTTTGCAGGGCCATCTCGGTGACACCGAGATCCATATCGGTGTGACCAAGGTGTTAGGGTTTCTGGCAATGGCTATGTCAAATGAACTTGGTGGCGCCGAATAGGAAAATTCGGTGGGGCCGAGTTTGACTTTGGGTTTTGGACATATTTGGAATGAGAAAGTGGTTGAGGGCTTTGGAGCAATATCACTAAGCATTTTGATCAAGTAGACCATTAAGGAACACCTCATCCCCTTTTAATAGTATTGGCTTTCCTATGGACTCAATGTGATCTTGGATAACTAAAATTGAAATAAAGAGCCTTGAGCTTTTGCCGATATGTGTCCTTAGCATTTTGAAGGGGTTCCACATCCTCTTGTCCTTACCACGCCATTGTTGAACTTGTCTGAAATACACTACATAAAAGCATTAGTCCAACAAGAGATGTGTTGACATTAATTACCAAAATCACCCAGGGAGCACTTGTGCTTTCAATCTTCCCCTTTTTGGTAATTGATGACAACACACATCAAAGCTTTAGGTAGAAGATATGAAGAGTAATAGGTAAAGCTTTGGAGAAACATGTAACATGCATAAGCTCCCCCTACATGTATGCAATCATGTGAAGTTAGAATATAAGAACATGTGAATGCATAATCATGACAGAGCAAGCAAGGAGTTACAGGTATCATGGCTATATGCATCAGAGCAAATGATGTGGTTAAGAATTGTACCTCCATGTTTATGAATCCCTCTTGCAAACAATATTTACACTCAGCAAGAGATCATCATGCACATGAGTGTGATGCATACACTACAAAAAAAGACACATCCGTGACATTTTGGGCCAAACAATTTTTTTTCCTGTCGTCCTTATGACACTTCTATGACAATAATTGTGTCAAAAGCATGTATCATCACAGATGTGGTGGGCTCCTACCTCTATGACAACAAATCATGACATAAAATGGCCTTTTGTCGTGGGCGGGCCGGGGACGCACCTGTAAGACATTCTTTTGGGTCGTCCATGACGGAAAAAATCATGGTAGAAGCAACGACTAGGAAATTTTCAGGGAGTTCCTAGTTACACTGGGTGGTCGGGGCCGAGCGATGCATAGAGGATTGTGCGTTTCTCTCATACACGTACACGCGTATGTGCGAGGCATTGGGCTCTAATTGAACCCAAGCGAGGCCTTCGCTTATTGAACCCGAGCAATTGCACTAGCTACGTTACTAGACCCAAGCGATCGATCCCTTGGCTGTTGATGTCTACTACACAACCTTCTTCTTGTAGACGTTGTTGGGCCTGCAAGTGCACAGGTTTGTAGGCCAGTAGCAAATTTCCCTCAAGTGGATGACCTAAGGTTTATCAATCTGTGGGAGGCATAGGATGAAGATGTTCTCTCTCAAGCAACCCTGCAACCAAATAACAAAGAGTCTCTTGTGTCCCCAACACACCCAATACAATGGTAAATTGTATAGGTGCACTAGTTCGGTGAAGAGATGGTGATACAAGTGCAATATGGATAGTAGATATAGATTTTTGTAATCTGAAATTATAAAAACAGCAAGGTAACTAATGATAAAAGTGAGCGCAAATGGTATTGCAATGATAGGAAACAAGGCCTAGGGTTCATACTTTCACTAGTGCAAGTTCTCTCAACAATAATAACATAGATAGATCATATAACAATCCCTCAACATGCAACAAAGAGTCACTCCAAAGCTAATAATAGCGGAGAACAAACGAAGAGATTATGGTAGGGTACGAAACCACCTCAAAGTTATTCTTTCGGATCGATCTATTCAAGAGTTCGTACTAGAATAACACCTTAAGACACAAATCAACCAAAACCCTAATGTCACCTAGATATTCCATTGTCACCTCAAGTATCCGTGGGCATGATTATACGATATGCGTCACACAATCTCAAATTCATCCAACCAACACAAAGTACTTCAAAGAGTGCCCCAAAGTTTCTATCGGAGAGTCAAGAAAACATGTGCCAACCCCTATGCATAGGTTCATGGGCGGAACCCACAAGTTGGTCACCAAAACATACATCAAGTGGCACGTGACATCCCATTGTCACCACAGATAAACACGGCAAGACATACATCAAGTGTTCTCAAAGTAAAGACTCAATCCGATAAGATAACTTCAAGAGGGAAACTCAATTCATCACAAGAGAGTAGAGGGGGAGAAACATCATAAGATCCAACTATAACAGCAAAGCTCGCGATACATCAAGATCGTGTCATAGAGAGAACACGAGAGAGAGAGATCAAACACATAGCTACTGGTACATACCCTCCGCCCCGAGGGTGAACTACTCCCTCCTCGTCATGGAGAGCGCCGGGATGATGAAGATGGCCACCGGTGATGGGTTCCCCCTCCGGCAGGGTGCCGAAACGGACTCCCGAGAGGTTTTTGGTGGCTACAAAGGCTTGCGGCGGCGGAACTCCTGATCTATCTTGATATTCGATGTTTTTAGGGTACGTAGGCTTATATAGGCGAAAGAAGTCGGTCGGGGGAGGTGATCGAGGGGCCCATGAGACAGGGGGCGCGCCCTCCTATCTCGCAGCTGCCTCGAGGATCTTCTGACGTGAACTCCAAGTCTCCAGGATCATATTCTTCCAAAAAATCACGATGCCGAAGGTTTCATTCCGTTTGGACTCCGTTTGATATTCCTTTTCTTCGAAATACTGAAACATGTAAGAAAACAGCAATATGGGCTGGGCCTCCGGTTAATAGGTTAGTCCCAAAAGTAATATAAAAGTGTATAATAAAGCCCATAATCATTCAAAACAAATAATAAAATAGCATGAATGCTTCATAAATTATAGATACATTGGAGACATATCAGCATCCCCAAGCTTAATTCCTACTCGTCCTCGAGTAGGTAAATGATAAAAGAAAGAATTCATGAAGTGTGAATGCTAGAAGGTGAACAAGTTTGACCAATGATAATTTCAATCACCTTTTCTAGCATGATAATATGTCATAACAATAGTTCATCTCATAAAACTTCTCACGATAAAGTAACAAGCAATACACATGTCAAAGCATAGACCATAAACTTTCTTGAAAACTAGCAAACTTCATTCTTAATCATCAAACAATTGCAATTCATCTTATTTTCAGGAATAACAAACTCCACATACTCAACTATCATATAGTCTTCTATAATTGCTAACACTCACGCAATACTAATGATTATGAAGTTTCAATCGAACACTGAGAAAGATAGGGGCTTATAGTATTGCCTCCCAACGTATTCACCTTTGGGTGATGTCAACAATAATAGTTCATGCTAACTTACATCCAATCGGATATATATATCAGGATCACCCCAACACAAAGTGCTTGCCAAAGGATAAAATGAAAAAGGGAAAGGTGAAGATCACCTTGACTCTTGCATAAAAGTAAAAGACATAAAGTAAAAGATAGGCCCTTCGCAGAGGGAAGCAGAGGTTGTCATGCGCTTTTAGGGTTGGATGCACAAAATCTTAATGCGAATGAACGTCACTTTATATTGCCACTTGTATATGGACCTTTATTATGCAGTCCGTCGCTTTTATTGCTTCCATAACAAGATAGTATAAAGCTATTTTCTTCACACCAAAAGATCATACATATTTAGAGAGCAATTTTTATTGCTTGCACCGATGACAACTTACTTGAAGGATCTTACTCAATCCATAGGTAGGTATGGTGGAATCTCATGGCAAAACTGGGTTTAAGGATATTTGGAAGCACAAGTAGTATCTCTACTTAGTGCAAGGAATTTTGGCTAGCAAGAGGGGGAAAGGCAATCTCAACATGTCTGAATGATCCATGACAATATACTTTAACTGAGATGTCGGAAAACATAAACCATTATGTTGTCTTCCTTGTCCAACATCAACTCTTTAGAATGTCATACTTAATGAGTGCTCCCAATTATAAAAGATGTCTACAATAGTATATTTATATGTGAAATCTCTCTTCCTCCAATATTCTTTCATGAATTGTTCAAATGACCAATACAACGCTTGCTAGACTTCAATAAATTTACAACCTCTACTTCTTAGATGTGAAGTCATTACTCCCCATGGGATAAGCAAATGAGGCATATATGATTTCAGATTTATGACAATCAACTCATTCAACAATTTATTCATAGGATATAACTGAAGCACACGAGTAAATGACAAACTACTCCAAAAAGCTATAAGTAAAGATCAATGAGTAGCTAAATAATTATGTAACTATGCGAAGGCTGTCTCTCATTAAAGAATTTCAGATCTTGGTATTGTATTCAAACAGCAAGCAAAACAAAATAAAATGACATTGCAAGGATAGCACAACTCATGTGAAGAAGCAAAAACTTAGGCTCAACCGATACTAACCGATAGTTGTTGAAGAAGAAAGGTGGGATGCCTACCGGGGCATCCCCAAGCTTAGATGCTTGAGACTTCTTGAAATATTATCTTGGGGTGCCTTGGGCACCCCAAGCTTGAACTTTTGTGTCTCCTTAATTCCTCTCATATCAGGGTTTCTCTTTTTATCAAAAGCTTCATCCACACCAAACTCAACAAGAACTCGTGAGATAGGTTAGTATAAACCAATGCAAAACCTTTATCATTTTCTACTGTAACAAATCACTAAAATTATTATTCAACATTGCATACTAAATGCCTCTGCATATTTAATACTCATATCCTCAAATAGAATCATTAAACAAGCAAACATATGCAAACAATGCAAACATAACAGCAATCTGCCAAAACAGTAAAGAATGCAAGAGTATCAATACTTCCCTAACTCCAAAAATTATGAAATAAAATTCCCACTGTAGTAAATTTATCATATCTCAATATACAAAAAATTTCAACATTATACCATTCTCTGACTTTTCTAGGGAATTTTTGCAACAGCGGTAAACTTTCTGTTTTCAAATAGCAACATGTATAGTAGCAAAATAAGCATGGCAAAGGCTATCCTTGACTTATTTATTGAAACTAAAGAGGGAAAACATTATTATAAATAACAGTGAGCAAAAACTAACAAGGTAAAATGATGCTCCAAGAAAAACACATATCATGTGGTGAATAAAAATATAGCTCCAAGTAAAGTTACCGATGAACGAAGACGAAAGAGGGGATGCCATCCGGGGCATCCCCAAGCTTAGGCTCTTGGTTGTCCTTGAATATTACCTTGGGGTGCCTTGGGAATCCCCAAGCTTAGGATCTTTCCACTCCTTATTCCATAGTCAATTGAATCTTTACCCAAAACTTGAAAACTCCACAACACAAAGCTCAACAGAAAACTTGTAAGCTCCGTTAGTATAAGAAAATAAAACCACCACTTAGGTACTGTAATGAACTCATTCTAAATTCATATTGGTGTAATATCTACTGTATTCCAACTTCCCTATGGTTCATACCCTCCGATACTACTCATAGATTCATCAAAATAAGCAAACAACACATAGAAAACAGAATCTGTCAAAAACAGAACAGTCTATAGTAATCTGTATCAAACGTATACTTCTGGAACTTCAATAATTCTACCAAATTAGGAAGTCCTAAGAAATTTGCGTGCAAATCGAGATCAAAAATAATCAGATCAGAATCACGTTTCTTTGAGTTAACAAAACTAATTTACTAGGTGCAAAAGTTTCTGATTTTCAGCAGGATCAGCACAACTATCACCGCAAGCTATCCTAAAGGTCTTACTTGGCACTTAACATGATTACTAAAGTATCATAATCATGTGGACACACAAAAACAGTAAAGGTAAATATTGGGTTGTCTCCCAACAAGCGCTTTTCTTTAATGCCTTTCTAGCTAGGCATGATGATGACAATGATGCTCACATAAAAGATAAGAATTGAAACATAACGGGAGCATCATGAAGCATATGACTAGCACATTTAAGTCTAACCCACTTACTATGCATAGGGATTTTGTGAGAAAATAACTTATGGGAACAATAATCAACTAGCATAGGAAGGTAGAACAAGCATAGCTTCAAGATTTTCAACACATAGAGGGGAAACTTGACATTATTGCAATTCCTACAAGCACATATTCCTCCCTCATAATAATTTTCAGTAGAATCATGAATAAATTCAAAAATATAACCAGCACCTAAAGCATTCTTTTCATGATCTACAAGCATAGAAAATTTTCTACTCTCCACATAAGCAAAATTCTTCTCATTCGGAATAGTGGGAGTATCATAAGAGACTTGAACACTATAAATTGTTTCCACATTAAAAGAGTAATGTTCAGAAAAAGGGTAATCATAATAATGACAAGTTTTATAAATATAATCATCACTACTTTTTATAGCATAAGTTTTATCACAATAATCATCATAGGTAGCAACTTCGTTCTCATCATAATCGATTGAAACCTCTCCCAAGATAGTGGAATCACTAAATAAAGTTGACACTCTTCCAAATCCACTTTCATATTCATCACAATAAGATTCAATATCTTAAAAAATAGGGGGATCACTACTTCCTAAAGTTGACACTCTTCCAAACCCACTTTCATAAATATAATCATCATAGGTAGGAGGCAGGCTATCATCACAACAACTTTGCATATCAAAACTTGGGATGCTAAAAATATCATCTTCATTAAACATAGAATCCCCAAGCTTGGGACAAACATTAATTCCAGCAAATATATTCTCAAATATTTCATCCTCATCAAACATAGCTTCCCCAAGCTTGGTCCCTTTCATATAATAAGCATAATCACTCTCATCGTTAAAAATATTGATAGCACCAATAGTATAGCAATTATCATCATCACTATGAGTAATAGGAGCAATATCATTTGGGAGGGATACCTTTCTACCTTTGTTGCTCCTTCTTTTCTTTTTCTTCTTCACATTATGTGTGGATTCAACCTTCCTCTTTGAGCTCCTTATTGATGAGATTGGTTGAATAGAAAGCTCCTCCTCGTTACCTGATTCATCATAAGAAATAATAGGAGGATATTGGGAAGTCTCTTCCCTTTCATTAGTATTCTCATCGTCTTCTTTTTGCTTTCTTTTCTTTAGGTAATTGGCAATATAAGGATTTTCAATGCAATTCTCCGCACAAAACATATAAATCTTTTCTATATCAATATCAAGGAAATGCCTAAGATTAAATTTTGGAATAGGCTTAGTTAAATGTTTCAACTCTTCACAAACCAAAAGCAAACTAAGTTCATTATAATGTGCAAGGGAAATCAAATCATCACAATTTTTGGACATGATTCAGTCATGAAACAATTTGCATTGGAGATGTAAATGACCACGTTCATTGCAAAGTTCACAAGTACGGCAAAGGAAATTTAAATTTTCAGCACTCACATCTAGCCTTTCTTGCAACCATTTAGTTTCTAAATGCTTATGCCTCTTGCAATATATATCTTCTCTATTTGGTGTGTTCATGAAACATGCACTCCACAAAAATCAACATGCTCATAGGAGACATTTTCATCATAACTAGTGCAATCATCATTAGTACTATGGATATTCAAAGAGTTCATACTAACAACATTGCAATCATGCTCATCATTCAAAGATTTAGTACTAAGCATTTTAATGCATTCTTCTTCTAGCACTTGAGCAGAATTTTCCTTTCCATCATACTCACGAAAGATATTAAAAAGACGAAGCATATGAGATAAACTCGAATCCATTTTTTGGTAGTTTTCTTTATAAACTAAACTAGTGATAAAACAAGAAACAAATAGATTCGATTTCAAGATCTAAAGATATACCTTCAAGCACTCACCTCCCTGGCAACGGCGCCAGAAAAGAGCTTGATGTCTACTACACAACCTTCTTCTTGTAGACGTTGTTGGGCCTGCAAGTGCACAGGTTTGTAGGACAATAGCAAATTTCCCTCAAGTGGATGACCTAAGGTTTAATTTATCAATCCATGGGAGGCGTAGGATGAAGATGGTCTCTCTCAAGCAACCCTGCAACCAAATAACAAAGAGTATCTTGTGTCCCCAACACACCCAATACAATGGTAAATTGTATAGGTGCACTAGTTCGGCGAAGAGATGGTGATACAAGTGCAATATGGATAGTAGATATAGGTTTTTGTAATCTGAAAATATAAAAACAGCAAGGTAACTAATGATAAAAGTGAGCGTAAACGGTATTGCAATGATTGGAAACAAGGCCTAGGGTTCATACTTTCACTAGTGCAAGTTCTCTCAACAATAATAACATAGATAGATCATATAACAATCCCTCAACATGCAACAAAGAGTCACTCCAAAGCTACTAATAGCGGAGAACAAACGAAGAGATTATGATAGGGTATGAAACCACCTCAAAGTTATTCTTTCGGATCGATCTATTCAAGAGTTCGTACTAGAATAACACCTTAAGACACAAATCAACCAAAACCCTAATGTCACCTAGATACTCCATTGTCACCTCAAGTATCCGTGGGCATGATTATACGATATGCATCACACAATCTCAAATTCATCCAACCAACACAAAGTACTTCAAAGAGTGCCCCAAAGTTTCTATCGGAGAGTCAAGAAAACGTGTGCCAACCCCTATGCATAGGTTCATGGGCGGAACCCGCAAGTTGGTCACCAAAACATACATCAAGTGGCACGTGATATCCCATTGTCACCACAGATAAAGACGGCAAGACATACATCAAGTGTTCTCAAAGTAAAGACGTAATCCAATAAGATAACTTCAAGAGGGAAACTCAATTCATCACAAGAGAGTACAGGGGGAGAAACATCATAAGATCCAACTATAACAGCAAAGCTCGCGATACATCAAGATCGTGCCATAGAGAGAACACGAGAGAGAGAGATCAAACACATAGCTACTGGTACATACCCTCAGCCCCGAGGGTGAACTACTCCCTCCTCATCATGGAGAGCACCGGGATGATGAAGATGGCCACCGGTGATGGGTTCCCCCTACGGCAGGGTGCCGAAACGGACTCCCGAGAGGTTTTTGGTGGCTACAGAGGCTTGCGGCGGCGGAACTCCTGATCTATCTTGATATTCGATGTTTTGAGGGTACGTAGTCTTATATAGGCGAAAGAAGTCGGTCGGGGGAGGTGCTTGAGGGGCCCATGAGACAGGGGCGCGCCCTCCTATCTCGTGGCTGCCTCGAGGATCTTCTGACGTGAACTCCAAGTCTCCAGGATCATATTCTTCCAGAGAATCACGATGCCGAAGGTTTCATTCCGTTTGGACTCCGTTTGATATTCCTTTTCTTCGAAATACTGAAACAGGCAAGAAAACAGCAATATGGGCTGGGCCTCCGGTTAATAGCTTAGTCCCAAAAGTAATATAAAAGTGTATAATAAAGCCCATAATCATTCAAAACAGATAATAAAATAGCATGAATGCTTCATAAATTATAGATACGTTGGAGACGTATCAGCTGTTAACTGAACCCGAGCGATTCCTTCGCTACTGCTGCTAACTGAAGCCGATCGAACCTGCAGCCTCTTGATGAACAGTGACCGTTGTTGGGGGTTGGATGAACAGTTCCTCATGGTGGGTGTTGGGTGAACAGGACCCCGTGATAGTAGAGGCCATTTCCGCTGGATGAACAGGACCCCGATCGAGGAGGTGGGGGTAGATGAACAGTAACCAGTGGAGAGACCCCTTGGAGGGCTGGTTGAATAGGACCCCGTGGTGGGATGGTTGAATAGTAGTTGGTGGAGGCTGGATGAACAGGACCCCGTGGATGAACAATGGCTGGTGGAGGCTGGAGGAAGTTGACGGTGGATGAACAGTATCAGGTGGAGGCTAGTGGAAGTCGACGGTGGATGAACAGTATGTGGCACCCCGGCTCAGAGTAACCGGTTTACCTTGCATTGCCATCCCAGAGATCAAGTCTTCTGGCAACACACAACAACATGGTACAGAAAACAACCGCTTTATTGATTCTAGCGGGAACATAGGTTTCATATTACATCAAGTTGCGAGGCCAAGCGGCACACACGATGCAGCTAAATAATATGTACATTGTTTAATGAACATGAAGGGGGCCTCAATCATGATAACTATGTGGCAGCGGAACGGTGACGGAGTGGAACTCCATAGCACAGGGACACCGACGTGGACACGATCTAGACTCGCGAAGCACTCCGATCCTATAAGCTTGTCCTGAAATCTGGCATGACACGCTAGATCGGTACATTGAATGTACTTGCAAGCTCACAACAAGCATAAGCACAATGGCAAACAATATCATGAAAATTAATCAGGTTAAATGCAATGCAAGAAAGACTACTAATGCAGTGATACATCAACTTTTGCACTGAGTCCCGCGGACTCTCTTACCAGACGGGTTACCTCGTAACCAAGATGGTGATCATACCCGGATCACAAACGAAACCAACACTTTGGTTCCAGCAACGATCATCTTCATGATCTCACAAATCATCATGTAGCCGGTGCCAGACGTGCAAGATTACTTATTAATGTTGATCCATGGTGTGACTTACTCACGAGCTATGTCCGTAACTGAGGACACGGCTATTGACAGATTGAAAACACACTCTGTAGCACACTTTACCCACACCACGGAACCCATGGCCTCGCACTCCCATTCGGGTGGACCAACGGCATTCCAATAGAACCCTCCCATTGCTAGGACACTCTCCCGGCCACTCCGATTAACTCCCCACTGGGCTAAGTCATGGGTGGCCCCGTTCCTACCAAAGGCATCAACAGCCATTGCCGTGGCAAAACGGTCCCAAACGGGGACAAGGTACCATACCAACAAACGGGCACACAAGGTTATGTCTGCTTACCGGGCCAGGGTACCGCATGCTCATAACCTTCCCTCATTGGAGGTACCGACCAGAGGCATGACAACAGACCGAATAATGACCTTCCCATAAAGGCAAATGTGGTTGCATAGGGAAAAACTCGATTCAGTGGCACCATGACTGGATCAACGTTATGTTTAGGTTGACTTAACATCAGTTTTAACTTGAAATAAAATAACTCGAGTCACAACATGCCATGTACATGCAACTATTCGACATGCATCACATACCACTCAAAGTGAATAGGTCAACATCATAAAAAATTTCTACTTGCACTACTCATCATTAAACTCTACTGGTTTTTACTTTACTGGTTTTAGCACTCATCATTTTGGTTATACCATAATATACTAAAATCAATTAACCACATTATGAAACTATCATCATATATATCAAAAGCATAACCACACAATCTAAACTTCTTCTACTGCCTTAAACTAATTCAAGCATTTAAACAGTACTCTAAATTAAGCATTTCCATCATGACAAAGTAATTAACACAAGCAATATTTATTTAAACAATTAAAATGCATCAAAATTAACTCATATTCAAGTTGGAAATCATAGATATTGAAATGACACCATACAAATGTTGGTGTGGCTTGCCTTAGTGCAGAGTAGGATCACAATCCTCCTGGTTCTCTTCAAGACAAGTTTCTTCTTCTAAAAACATTTAAAAACAACAAAAAGAAATATCAAGAACCTTCTGAAATTCACCAGAAAATCTATACAGCAGATAAAAATCTCATTTTTGGTGTGCTGCTAGATCTTTTCAATAAGAACACAATGCAAAAAGAATCAACTCATTTGGACTTATGGTTTAAAAGTTATAGCTGGTCAAAGTTTCTAGGAAAAATTTGATTAAATATGAATTAAAAGGGAACCAAAGGGGGGTGACGTCGATGGTGTATTCAGGAATACGCCACCACTCATACCGCTTCGGGCGGGAGCGGTGAGGCTTACAATGGGCCCCGAGCGTCAACTTAGGGAAGAGAGAGAGAGAAACAGAGACGGGCGGCACTTCGCTGACACGTTCTCCGGCGAGGAGTGCTCAGCGGCCAGATCGACAGGGATAGATGGATAGAGGAGATGCTCCCGCACCTGCCTGTACCCGTGGCTTGGTTAGAGGTGGACGACCAGGTCGGAATGAGCTTTTCGAGTGGCTGCAGAAAGCGGAGCTCACCGGATTTGAAGAAGACGGTGATGTGGGGTTGCACCAGGGGATGCAACGGGTTCGGACGGGACCAGTGTGCCACTAGGAAGTCGCCTAAGGAGTGGATCGAGCTTGCGGGGCACTGGAGTGAGGAGGAGGGGCTGCGGGGATCGCCAACAAGCTCAGGTCAGGGGCGGCGGCCAGAGGCCTTCCCGGCCGGGTTGCGGCTATGCTACGGGTTTGTGGAGGCTGTGCGGTGAGCTTGGAGTGCTCAGAGAGGCTGGAGGGGGTTTGAATTTATAGGCGGATGGGGGAAGGGGTCTCGGCTCTGCCGGAGCTATCTCGAAGCGGCGCACGGTGACGCAGAGCACCAGCGAGGATGGGGCAGAGCTTCAGAGCTCACGCGGGCACTGTGAAGCTCGAAGACGAGCACATGAGGCGGTTGGAGAAGAAGACAAGGGCACATGCGCACTGTGGCTTTTGGCCGCGACGTGCCCATGCTCGCTGCGGCTGCTCCAGTGTCAGCAAGTGGCATAGAGGGGTCAAAGGTGATGAGACAAAGACGATGGCACAGTGCGTCAGTCGCCGACAAGCTCTGGAACGAGCACGTGCGAAACAGACACGCGGGCACAGCACAGAGCGCGTCGAACACGCTGCCAGGGCCGTGTCTTCACGCGATCACCATGCT
The DNA here is from genome assembly GCA_963921465.1 of Triticum timopheevii. NCBI lineage: Eukaryota > Viridiplantae > Streptophyta > Magnoliopsida > Poales > Poaceae > Triticum > Triticum timopheevii. The sequence continues at coordinate 358,596,651 of OY997264.1, forward strand.
GGCATGGTCGAGATGGCGCCCACGCGATGCCAAACCATGTCTCGTGTGTTTTCTGTGCAGTGTTTGGTCTAAGAGGGGTGATGGCACACTGCCAGGCCGACCAGATGAGACTTGAGCTTCCTGACAAGTTTCTAGATAGAAACTTGGTCACCAAGTTTGGAGGGCTTCTAGAATGAGATTAGGGCTGATCTCATGGGGTTAAGCTTTTCTTAGGAGGGTAATGAAGCTCAAGAAAAATCAACCTCATTTGTCGGTGGAAACGACACCTATGGGATCACTGGAATCCCTACTACGGTCGGCGGGCGCGAGGTTGTGGAAAGAGCGGGTCTAGGAGCCAGCACAAAGATAGTTTACCCAGGTTCGGGCCACGAGGATGTGTAATACCCTAGTCCTGCTTTGGTGTATATTTGAGTGTTCTTGACCTCTTGAACTAGCTACAGCGTCTGTCTACTCCAAAAGAGCCGAATCCCCCTCCAGTATGCATCGGGCCTCCTTTTATAGAGAAGGGGACGACACAGTGGCACACAGGAGGTGGAAAGGTGTACCGCGTGCAAGCTTATCGCCAGTCATTACGGGACAAAACGCATTCAATGCGCTCCTTAGGTGTACCCTTGCTTTATTGGGGACGGTAACGAGGCCCATCCCATTCGTCGCCGCCTCGCCTTGCTTCGACACGCGTCCAGGCCAACGAGGCGTGCAACGCCATGTAGGCTGGCTGGCTGCTGAGCTGGTGCCGTGGCAGTGTCTTCACAAAGATCTGCATGCCACCACGCAGATGCTTGCTGAGCTGGTCTAGAGGCCACACGTCACCACGTAGGTGCTCGCCTGGCTGGCTGGGCTGGCAGCTGCATGGGAACGGCGGTGGAGTCTTGGCAGGTGCGGGCCTGGCCGCGGCCCCGCTGATGTTCTCGGCAAGGGTCTTGCTGGGGTCCCGGCAAGGGTCTTACCGTGGCATCGTGGTCATCCCCGGCAAGGATCTTGCCGGAGGTCTCATGGATTTTCTCGACGAGGATCTTTCCGAGGATCGTCGTCTTCTGGTCCTCATCTGATCTTGCATGCTTATGATCTTTACGAAGATCTGCATGCCACCATGGAGGTGCCTCCCGAGCCTTGGTTCCAATGTGGTTGATGGCGTTGGAACCCTTGGGCTCTTGCCGAGGCTGCGAAGGCTGCCCCGGCAAGGGTCTTGCCGGGGGAGTCTACCTCGCCCTCTTGCCGGGGCTGCGGAGGCTGCCCCGGCAAGGGTCTTGCCGGGGGAGTCTACCTCGCCCTCTTGCTTCTTGTGTCTCCGGTCTTGGCATTGCCTTGATTGTCTTGTGGCTTTGGCTTCCCTCCTCTGCCCTGCTAAGTGTGGCTGTGGGCGCAGCTCTGACTGACCGTGCACAAGTAATGGGGTACAAAGGAGAGCCCCTACTTTTGTACACCGACACATTGGATCAAGGAAAAATACACTTGTTATGCAAAGGGCATTTTGAGGCCAGAACAGAAATGGATTTTCTATAGCAAAATTATTCCAAAAAGTTATGCAATAATTTTGCTCAGGGAGGTGGGCCAAGGTCTAAAGAATATTTGGGAATTTTCTCAGGGTTTTAGGAGCAATAAAAATGAGGGTTGCTTTGGAGCACAAGTTTCTGAATTGAATTTCAGAGAAAAAAATGAATATTTTTCTTTTATGAAAAATATTCCTTGGGTCATTTTGGGATTTTTCAGAGAAAGAATGATGATTAAGAGATGGATGGGTCACTTTGGTGAAAATCAAGGGCATGCCCAAGTGTTTCAGTGCATTTGAATTGATTCAAAAACCCCAAATTCAAAGCAGAAGCAAATGAAGTCCAGAAAAAGAGAGAAGGCAAAAACCAGGCTGTCACAAACCTCCCCCACTTAGGATGAATCTCGTCCTCGAGATTCGGTTGCTCAGGAAAACAATTATGAGTAGGTTGTCCTTAAAAATTCCTCTCTTTCCCAGGTTGCTTCTTCCTCGATGTGATGCTCCCACTGAACCTTATAAAACTCTATCACTTTACAGTGAGTGACTCTTTCTATCTCATCCAATATTCTGAACGGTCTCTCCTCATAGGTTAAATCCTGAGCAAGCTTTATTTCTGCCATATCAGTCCTTTTTCGAGTGGCGAAATACATCTTCTTAGTTGTGAGACATGGAACACATTGTGTACTTCTGATAATTCTAGTGGCGATTCCAACTGATAAGCAATTGTTCCAACTTTGGTCATAACTAGGAATGGACCAATATATCTGGGTGCCAGTTTTCCTCGGGTCTGAAAATCTCTCGACTCCTTTCATGGGTGTGACTCAGAGGTACACATGCTCTCCGGGTTCAAAACTGATCTGATGGTGCTTTGCATCATAATAACTCTTCTGTTGGGACTTGGCCAACTACAGTCTATCTCAGATCTCCTTGACTTGCTTTTCAACTTCCATCATTAAATCAATTCTGAAAATGCGGCTATCTTTGATTTGAGACCAGTTTAGTGGAGTGTGGTACTTCTGGCCATACAGAGCTTCATAAGGTGACATCTTTAGGCTGGTCTAGAAACTGTTGTTGTAGGAGAACTCAGCATACGGCAGACAATCTTCCCACTTGGGTCCTTGGGCCAAAGCACATGCTTGGAGCATATCTTCGAGCATCTGATTTACCCGCTCAGTCTGCCCGTTTGTCTGAGGATGATAGGCTATGCTATATTTTAGGGAAGTCCCCAAGGCTTGATGGAGACATGACCAGAATGCTAAGGTACAGAGAGAACCTCAGTTTGAAGTAATTGTTCTTGGCACTCCATGCAAACTGATGATTCTAGACACATATAACTATGCGAGTTGATCGGCTCGGTAGGTGGTTCGGATGGGGATGAAGTGAGCTACCTTAGTCAGCATGTCCACCACGACCCATACTGCATCATTGCCTCGGTGAGTCCTTGGTAGGCCTGTGGTGAAATCCATGCAGACATCATCCCATTTCCATTGTGGAACGAGTAGGGGTTGAAGAAGTCTGGCGGGTTTCTGGTGTTCTGCCTTGACTTTGTTGCATATATCGCAGCAAGCGACAAAATATGCGATGTCTTTCTTCATTACATCCCACCAAAATATCTGGTGAAGGTCTTCGTACATTTTCGTACCTCCTAGGTGAATTGAATATGAAGATTCGTGTGCCTCTATCAAGATCTTCTTTCTCAGGTCTGCTTTCTTGGGTACGCAAACCCATCCTTAAAACCTTAGCATACCTTGCTGACCCTTGGAGAAATCCTGGGTCTTGCCTTCTAGCATATGCTTGACATGGTGTTTTAGAGCTGGGTCATCTGGCTGAGCCCTGCGGATTTCATCCTCGAGGGTAGGAGTAACTTCCAATATATTAGCAAGACTGGCATCCACAATAACCAAACTGAGCTGAGCGATCTCTTCTTGGAGTTCGAGAGGCAAGGACTCCATCATGGCATTCAGTCTGGCATGCTATCGGCTGAGGGCATCGACAACCACGTTGGCTTTACCTGGATGATAATTTATTCCAATGTCATAATCCTTGACCAACTCGAGCCATCTTCGCTGACGAAGGTTTAAGTCCGGTTGAGTGAATATATACTTGAGACTCTTGTGGTCGGTAAATATCTGACACCTTTTTCCAATGAGGTAGTGTCTCCAAATTTTCAAAGCATGCACAACTGTGGCCAACTCCAAATCATGCGTTGGATAGTTCCCTTCGTGAGGTCGTAGCTGTCGAGAGGCGTATGCTACAACATTGACATCTTGCATGAGTACACATCCAATACCTCTCCTGGATGCGCCATAGTATACATCAAAGCTACGGTGGATGTCTGGAAGAGTCAATACTGGTGCTGACGTCAACCTGGTCTTCAGCTCATTAAAGCTCTTTTCACGGTCCTCTGTCCATACAAACTTCTTATCTTTCTTGAGGAGCTCTATCATTGGCTTGGCAATCTTAGAGAAGCCTTCGATGAAGCGGCGGTAGTATCCGGCTAGTCCAAGGAAACTCCAGATCTTGGATACCGTCGTGGGTGCCATCAAATCAAGCATGTCCTTCACTTTGCTGGGATCCACGATTATGCCTTCTGCTGACAGAACATGTCCCAAGAATTCAAATTGCTTGAGCCAAAACTCACATTTGTTGAACTTCGCATATAGTTGATGGTCACAGAGCCTTTGCAATACTGCTCTAAAGTGTTCCTTGTGTTCTTCTTCACCCTTTGAGTATATGAGGATGTCGTCGATGAAGACCACCACAAACTTATCCAGGAAATCCATGAATACCTTATTAATCATATGCATGAAGAAGGCACGGTCATTGGTGAGGCCGAAGGACATAACTGTATATTCATAAAGACCGTATCGAGTAGTTAATGTGGTCTTAGGAATATCTTCCTTCTTGATCTTGAGCTGGTGGTATCCAGTCCTCAAATAAATCTTGGAGAATACTTTTGCCCCACTGAGTTGATCGAACAAATCATCAATCCGAGGGAGTGGATATTTTTTCTTAATTGTGACATCGTTCAGCTGACGACAATCCACATGCATTCGCAGACTGCCGTCCTTCTTGACCACGAATAATGCGGGTGATCCCCATGGCGAAGAGCTGGGATGGATGTATCCTTTCTGCATCATCTCATCAAGCTGTTCATTCAATTCCACTAACTCAGAAGAAGGCATCCAGTAATACTTCTTGTATAATGGTGTAGTCCCGGGCACAATGTGAATTGCAAACTCAAGCTCTCTGTCTGGTGGCATTCCTGGTAATTCGTCAGGGAATACATCTAGAAACTCGCTGACCACAGGAATTAATTACAACTCTTTAGCTACAGCGGTGAAGACCAATTTTCTCTTGGGTATGCTTCTCCGAGCAAAGAACTTTGTAGACCGGCCTTCATGATTTTCATTGTGACTTATCTGGTCGCACAGTTGATGCATACTTGATTTTGGGTCAACCAGTTCATTCCCAAAATGATACCCAATTTGGCAGACTCAACAACGATCAATGATGTAGGAAAGCTGACTCCATTAATTCCAATTTCCAAATTGCGGCAGACCACATTGCTTCTGAGCACGGATCCCGGGATTGTACCAGCATACTTTTTCCCAAAACCGAGCAAGGGACTTGTTTTGGGCAACAAAACTCTATGAAATAAAAGAGTGGGAAGCCCCAGAGTCAAATAAATGATTGCAGGTATGCTATTAACAGGAAACATACCTGAAAGTTCAACTAATCCCTGGGTGGTTTTGGTAATTCTTAACAACATATAGTTCATTGAACTAATGCTATTTCAAGATGATCATTTCAGAAAGTTCAATGATTGGAATGGCATGGACTAGAGATGTGGACCCCTCAAAATGCAAACGACATATATTGGCAACAAGCTCGAGACTCTACATTTTCATTTTAATGATCCAAGATCACATTGAGTCCATAGGAAAGCCAATACTATTAAAAGGGATGAGGTGTTGCTTAATGGCTTACTTGCTCAAAATGCTTAGTGATGTGCTCCAAAACCCTCAACCACTTTCTCATTCCCACATATGTCCTAAACCTAAAAGTAAAATTCGGCCCCACATTTGATCTATCCGGCCCCACCGACTTTAATTTGACATAGCCACTGCCACAAACCCTAGTTACTTCGGTCTCACCGATAGGGATCTCGGTATCACCGAGATGGGATTGCAAACTCTCTGTTTCTTTTTTGTAACATTTTGGTCTCACCGAAATGAGAAAATTGGTCCCACCGAGTCTGCATTGCAAACTCCCCGTTTCCTTTTTGTAACACTTCGGTCCCACCGAAATGAGCGAATCGGTCCCATCGAGTTTGCCTGACCAACCCTCGGTGGACCTATTGCTGAAATCGGTCCAACTGAGTTTATGCAATCGGTCACACCGAGATTACGTTATGCCCTAACCCTAGCATATCGGTCCCACCGAGATGACTATATCGGTCCCACCGAAAATCCTAACGTTCACATTTTTACCTGGATCGGTCTAACCGAGTTTGCTGATTCGGTCCCATCGAGTTTGGGAATCTGTGTGTAACGGTTAGATTTTGTGTGGAGGCTATATATACCCCTCCACCCACTCTTCATTCGTGGAGAGAGCCATCAGAACAAACCTACACTTCCACTACTCATTTTCCGAGAGAGAACCACCTACACATGTGTTGAGACCAAGATATTCCAATCCTACCATATGAATCTTGATCTCTAGCCTTCCCCAAGTTGCTTTCCACTCAAATCATCTTTCCACCATAGCCAAATTTGTGTGAGAGAGTTGAGTGTTGGGGAGACTATCATTGGAAGTGTCATGGAATTGTCACGGCAGATGTCCTTAGTGTGAGGACTTAGTCGCGAGGCCAACGCATCTATGCGGTAGCTTAAGAGGGTCTGGGCGGGATCGAGAGACGCAACACGCAAGACAATGATTTAGACAGCTTCGGGCCCCGGGAAACATCATCCGGTAATAGCCCTACATGTTGTTTGTGGCTAGGTCTCATTATGATCATGAGAGAGTCGCCGGTAAGCCGGCTCTTTGTGTCTAGCCCTAGAGATTGTTTCTTGTTGCTTGTCCCTCTTTGGGGAGCCCTGCCCCTCCTTATATATGTTGAAGGGGCGGGTTACATGAATAGTCCTAGTAGGATTAGGATTACTCTATTACAAGTGGAGTCCTAGTCTTGCTTCCTTTGTAGGAGAATATTCCTTATGCCTTTCCTCTTGAGCCGGCCTACCATAACATAAGTCGGCCTTCTGGGCCTTGAGCCTCCTGGGCCCCTGGGTCTTGTCGCTCCTGTGATCCGCTTGCCAGGTCATCCATAAGTCGCCACAATTGGGCGGGTCACTTAGTGAGTCGTCCAGTTAGGGCGGGTCATTAGTGAGACGCCAAGTCCGGCCGGGTTATACATCCGGCCGAGTCATACCGCGGGGTATATCCCTGACATTAGCCCCCAAGTTTAATTTGGATTCATCCATGATAAACTGATCTGCAACATAAACACAAGAACAAATTGACAAGTTGTACTCCGGATAAAATATTCTTGTAAGCCGGCACTTGATCATCCTTAAGTCCTTGTCATCTCCTCCTTCTGGAAAATCCGGGTCAATAGACCAACTTCATAATCAATTTACTTGTAGAAGAAATATTGTAAATAAAGAATTCATTTGAGTCGGCCTTCAATGCTCTGACTTGATAAAAATATTGGTCTTGAAATATTCAACAGATATTCAGCCGGCTTGAAAATGTAGAACTTGCCGAGCTATGATTTGCAAAATTGCCGGGTTATAAAAACTGATGATTCCGGGTCACGACTGTTTATAGACGCCTGGTCATGACTGTTGCCAACATCGGGTCATAATTATTGATGACGCCGGGTCAATCTGGTTTGCTCAAAACTGAGAATTTGAAAATATTTCTCCTTATATCCGTGTTACATGTAGCCCCCAAGTCTTGAGCAGAGCAAAATGATGACTTAAAACTTGCTTCAAATATAAATATTACCACTTTGAAGAAATCCATGTTGTTCATCTCAATCACTAGTCAAAACTGGGTATTCCTCCTATGTAGCCCCCAAGTGCCGGGTTGTCATGCTTGCAGCAACCCGGGACTTTGTAATTGCATGATGCCCATAAAAGCTTCAACCAGTGTAGCCCCCAAGGGCCGGGTCATTATACAATAATGAACAGGGACTTTGTAGATACAACCATGTAAACTTGAATAGCAACGTGTAGCCCCCAAGGGTCGGCTTAGTAAGATAATACTGAGCTGGGACTTTGTATATAATTTATTGATAATAACATCATATAATATAATCTCCACCATGGGGCTTGAACCCACGTCCACAAGGTTAAGAGCTTTGTACTCTACCAACTGAATAGTGGACCATTCAATATAATGGATTAATGTTTGTGTACCTTGAATTTTTTACAGGAGCAATTGGTAGCCTCCAAGGGCCGGCTCATTACAATGGGATGAGTCGGGTCTTCAATAAGTTGATCAAAAAATGACTTTACAATAACCCCCAAGTACCATGGTGCATGCTGGCAGTGACATGGGACTTTGCATATTCGATGTAATCTCAATTTGATTAATGTAGCCCCCAAGTGCCGGGTTGTAAGCCTTGGGACTATTCCTTCCATTGTAGAATAAATCATATCCATTGATAAAATAATAGCCATTGCGCTGAAGCGACTTTGAAAACCTCAATCATAATATTAGTTTCTGATAACCATAATAAAAATCCAGCCATGTTGGCTATTAAAGATTTGAATAACCCGGTTTGAAAACCTCAATTATTCAATATCATAATGAAAATCCAGCCAGGTTTGGCTATTTAAAGATTTCAAATACCTTATCTGTTGACAAGTAAATCTGGAGTTTAAATACCCGACGGCTCTTGGCCGATGGCGATTTAATACACCTCCATTGTAAGCCGGAATTTTTGTAACCCGGCTATTTATCGCCTTTGAGTAAATCTAGCACAGATGATCATTCTGAAGCATCAATTTTAATGATGAGCTTGGACTTAAGCATTTATATAAGTCATAGTTCTACAAATCCTGCACAAAGTTTAAACAATATACGCCCTGGCGACTTAATGTCAAAAGCCAGGGCGGGTAACCACCCAAATGTAGTCTTATCCTATGATATTGAATTTGCACTGTTAGTCTATGTGACCTGCACAGTAAGGGTGATAACCCAAAACTTAGAAGTAAAACTTTCCAAGTATTAATATTGTCAAATGCTGGCGACTTGTTCGTCGAAAGCCAGGGCGGGTTAATAGAAACCACACATATATATATATATATATATATATATATATATATATATATATATATATGCTTCAGATATGAGCAAAAAGTCTCAAAACCCAAAAGATTGTGTTCAAAAAACTTAAACCAGACAAAAAGAAAATCAAGGCTTTTGATTCGAATACGATCAGTAAACCATTCCAAAGGGGTTAAGCTAGGATTCGAATACGATCATGTAGCTCCTAGTGGCTTTGGCATTGCCGATCAAGAGGGTACCGACAGCTATGTTCTCTTTGGTTCGAATATGACCTATGTTTGAACAGGAAGCCCCCAAATGACCTTGAGAGTTGTTTAACGACGTTGATTTGAATACGATCCACGTCAGACCCAAAAGGGGTTGAGCTATGATTCGAATACGATCAATAAGCCCCCTAGTGAGTTTGTCAGTGTGCCGATCAAAAGAGTTTCGACAGCTATGTTCTCTTTGGTTCGAATACGACCTATGTTTGAACAGGAAGCCCCCTAATGACCTTGAAAGTAGGGTACCTATGTTTGAATTGTGCTTTGCAACAAACTCTCTTTTGGTCCCTTTAATTTTTCTTGAGAACTCGAACTTTGCGAGAGATCAAATTTTTGAACCGGAAATTCTTAAGCCGGATATTGAGAATATCAAAGCTTTGTGAGAGAAAAATTTACCTTGAGCCGGATTTTAATCCGGAATTCTTCTTTTTAAGCCGGATATTTTTCTGACGGTCTTTAAATTTGCGTCGATAGAGCAGTAATCTCCAGGGCCGGGTTATTTTTTCGTCCAATGACCCGAAGTTCTTGAGCCTGCTGAAACTAGCACGATTTGTTGAGTCATGTCATTGTAGCCCCCGAGTCTCAAGACGACTCGAGGAGTTGGCTTGAGATTCTCCATATTTGACCATAGCAGAAGGTGTATATCATTGGCGTTGATAGCGCGATGTGAATCCACAGAAGTTTGAAGGTGACTGCGGCAGGTTATAAATAATCCCGTATGAGCTGTGTCGGCAACTTGGATAATGGTTCCTTCCAACTGGCTGTTTGAATTTAACCGAACTATAGCGGCGGCAACTTGTGCACCTGCCCATTGAACCATCGAGTGCAGACGGCGGATGATAATATATGATAATTTGCCTCCAATTTGTTGGAAGAAAACCGGGCTTCCCAAGTAGTGACTTGCTCATACTCAATAAATAGCTCATCCAGACAGGTGCGGCCCGGTGCGTTGATGTAGACCAGGCCGCGAGAGACGGACGGTAAAGACGACCGTAAAATCAGAGGCGGCACAGACAGATGAGTCGGCAGTGACGTTGTAAGCCGGTGCGGACGGGCAAGTTGTCCTCCTTGTTGTAAACCAGCGTGGTCGCAAGAGACGGCCACGACATTGTAAGCCGGCGCGGTTGCGAGAGACGGCCACGGCGTTGTAAGCCGGTGCGGGAGTCCGTTGAATAACGACGACCACCTGTGCCAAAAGATGTTGGCGTGACTCCATATCCGCGGTATAATATCACTTTTTGTCATAAATAATTGCCCTGCATAAACAATATTGCACACCAAGGCAAAGATAAACTTGTTCTTTGACGAAAACAACATGTGCTAATAAAACAAACTTGGATGGATATCACCTGATTTGTTTGGACGATGGATGATCCGTTTATCGCAACAGAGGTGGCTCAGGCAGACTAGCGACTCAATATAGTTCCGATGGCTTAGGTAGACCGGCGACTTAATATAACCCCGGCGGCTATAAGTGGCAAGGGCGGCTCAAGGTGGCTCCGGCGGGTTGATGTAGATTAAGCTGCACGGGCGGTGACTTGCGCACACCTGTTCCATCAGTAAGCAGGCGCAGACACTGGTGCGTGATGGTGCTGACATACACTTCATAGGCACAACATGGCACCACCTTTGCTGACTCGCTCGGACAACAGATGAGTCGACCGTGGCGTTGTACGCCGGCACGGACAAGCGCTAGTGTAAAAATAATATTAATACATGCCTCTTTGCAACACCTTTGTAATGTATAATGGTCCTTGTAGTGGCGCACTGTTCCTGAACTAAAGCAGCACCCGTAGGTCGACGACAATGGCAGACCGCTTGGCGCGGGGTCAACGAGGCTGAGGTGACCCAACACAGCGCCAGCTCAAAGTACAACAGCGGCGTCGGCAGGGCCCAGGCCGGTTTATGGCGAAGGTGAGAATTGGCCACTGTGGCCGGCTCGACGGTGGTCTGCAGCAGATACAGGGCCGGAGGTGGCACTGTGGCCGACAAGGCGGCGGCCTGCGGTTGAAAACCCGTGCGTTCGTCACCACCAAGGCAACGCAGGGTCTGATTGATAATCTTCCCATTCTAAATTGTTGGAGCCGTTGACCCTTTTGACCAAAACGTGCAAGCACTTGACAAAAGGAAGGAACATGTCCATTGGGATGAGGCACTCCCATCCCCGTCGCCGTCGATGTATTTGGCTAGTCCTGGACTTGTATATTTTTTGGATATGCGAAGGACGAGTCTGATTTTGATTCCGTGCCGACCGTGTTTAACGACTTCTTGCGTCTGCAATTCCGGCTCTGTCTCGCGCGGGCTTCAACCCGTGTGCTAACCCCTTGAAAGCACTGATTGCATATATGCAATTTGCGTATTTGTCTCCACATGATGGTTTAATGTTGATCTGAAGCGTGCCATGAATTTGTTGCATCATCCGTCAGAGCACGGTGGCTCAGGCAGGTTGCAGCTTGTGTCCTTCACACACACAATATGCAGCGGATTTGACCCATGACTTGATGTGTTGACAGCAGCAATTTGTCTTGGCACGTAGAACGATGATTGATATATTGTGATCTGACCTTTTGCAGCTACCCTCCATAGTTTTAAAGAGAGGATGACCATGCCCAACGTATGGGCGATGCATAGCCAATCTTTGCAAAAATCAATATGGTACTTTGGCCGAGTGTGGCGGCGCTGATGTGGAGATTGCGTTGGGATTCATCGCTTTGTGAGATTTCTCATGAACACCGGTGAGTCGGAAACCATACGATGGATCCCGATATCTGATGTATGCCGTCACCAGAGAAATCTTTTCCCTCTGATCTATTTTATACAGACACTGAAACTTTTTCAATCTCGACTGATGAACTCGAAGTTGATGTAGATCCTTCCCTGTCCGCTCTTTGTCATCCGGAAAATTATGAATTTCTCAATCCCTAAAAGAGATCCCTCCAAGAACTCAACACCACCGTGCGCAAGCCCCATGGCGGGCGCCAACTGTCGTGGAATTGTCACGGCAGATGTCCTTAGTGTGAGGACTTAGTCGCGAGGCCAACACATCTATGCGGTAGCTTAAGAGGGGTTGGGCGGGATCGAGAGACGCAACACACAAGACAATGATTTAGACAGCTTCGGGCCCCGGGAAACATCATCCGGTAATAGCCCTACATGTTGTTTGTGGCTAGGTCTCATTATGATCATGAGAGAGTCGCCGGTAAGCCGGCTCTTTGTGTCTAGCCCTAGAGATTGTTTCTTGTTGCTGGTCCCTCTTTGGGGAGCCCTGCCCCTCCTTATATATGTTGAAGGGGCGGGTTACATGACTAGTCCTAGTAGGATTATGATTACTCTATTACAAGTGGAGTCCTAGTCTTGCCTCCTTTGTAGGAGAATACTCCTTATGCCTTTCCTCTTGAGCCGGCCTACCATAACGTAAGTCGGCCTTCTAGGCCTTGAGCCTCCTGGGCCCCTGGGTCTTGTCGCTCCTGTGATCCGCTTGCCAGGTCATCCATAAGTCGCCACAATTGGGTGGGTCACTTAGTGAGTCATCCAGTTAGGGCGGCTCTTTAGTGAGACACCAAGTCCGGCCGGGTTATACATCCGGTCGGGTCATACCGCGGGGTATATCCCCGACAGGAAGCACAAGAGCAAGGAGTTCATCATCAACACACCATCTATTACCTTTTGGAGAGTGGTGTCTCCTAGATTGGTTAGTGTCACTTGGGAGCCTCCGTCAAGATTGTGGAGTTGAACCAAGGAGTTTGTAAGGGCAAGGAGATCGCCTACTTCGTGAAGATCTACCCTAGGAGGCAAGTCCTTCGTGGGCGATGGCCATGATGGGATAGAAAAGGTTGCTTCTTCGTGGAACCTTCGTGGGTGGAGTCCTCCGTGGACTCGCGCAGCCGTTATCCTCTGTGGGTTGAAGTGTCCATCAACGTGGATGTACGATAGCACCACCTATCAGAACCACGCCAAAAATCTCCGTGTTAACATTGCGTTTGCTCCCTCCAAACTCCCCCCAATTTACTTTCTTTCAAGTTGCATGCTTTACTTTCCGCTGCTCCTATACTCTTTGCATGCTTTCTTTAATTGTATTGAGATTGCTCGACTTGTGCTAAGTTTCTAAAATCTGCCAAGAACTAAAATTGGGAAAAGGTTAAGTTTTTATTTGGTCAAGTAGTCTAATCACACCCCCCCCCCCTCTAGACATACTTTCGATCCTACAAGTGGTATCAGAGCTTTAGTCTCCATTTTCCTTGATTTCCATAGCTTTGGTGATCATAGCCTTGGTTTCACAACCTAGAAGAGTATGGCGTCTAGCGAGGGAAATTACCACCGTAGAGATCCTTACTTTGATGGTACTGATTTTGCTAGTTGGAAACATTAGATGAAAATGCGTATTCTTGGACATAACCCCGTCGTTTGGGCCATTGTGTGTATTGGCTTGCAAGGTGAATTCTTTGATGGGAGACAACCAAACCATGAAGCTACCATGGAAGAATTGAAGATGTTGCAATACAATGCTCAAGCTTGCGATATCCTCTTCAATGGATTATGCCCCGAAGAATTCAACAAAATTAGCCATCTCGAGAATGCAAAGGAAATTCGGGATACTTTGATTGATATGCACGAAGGTACCGACTCCATCAAGGAATCCAAGTTGGATGTGCTTCAAAGTCAACCTGGCAAGTTCAAAATGAGGGATGGTGAAGGTGTCACTGAAATGTAGGCTTGCTCTCATCACAAATGAGATTGTTGGCTTAGGAAGTGAAGAGATGACCGACAAATTCATCATCAAGATCTTGAGAGCCTTGGATGGAAAATATGATACCGTGTGCACACTGATCCAAATGATGCCAAATTACAAAGATCTCAAGCCAAGCGAAGTCATTGGAAGAATTGTTGCTCATGAGATGTCACTCAAGGACAAAGAAGAGCTTCACAACAAGTCTAGTGGTGCTTACAAAGCCTCATGTGATGCTCCTACATCATCAAATGAGAAACAAGCCTTCAATGAAGAATTGAGCTTAATGGTGAAGAACTTCAATAAGTTCTACAAGAGTAGAAGCAAGGAAAGAAGTTCCAATTCAAGGTCCTACAATGACAAAAGATCTTCTAGTCGTGAGCGAAACTACTACAATTGTGGAAGACCTGGACACTACTCCAATGAGTGTACGGCTCTCTACAAAAGAAGAGAAGACTCACCTAAAAGAAGAAGCAAAAGGGAAGGATCACCTCCAAGAGAGAGAAGGAGTAGAGATGATCGCTATGAATGAAGAACCTCTCGAAGAAGCAAGGATTCGGAAAGAAAGGACAGGTCATCAAGGAGCTACACAAAACGAAGACATCAAGCTCATGTTGGTGAATGGGTATCCGGCTCTGACTCTGACCACCACTCCGAGAGAAGTTATCACTCCGACTCTGAATATACTCAACATGAAGGTGTTGCCGGTCTAGCACTTGTGTCAACCAACTCCTATGACATATTTGATTCACCAAATGAAGGAATTGGGACATGCTTCATGGCTAAAGGCCCCAAGGTAACACACCTCGAGTATGTTGATTTCAATAGTGATGAAGATGACTTGCTAGGTGATGATGAGTTACTTGTTGATGACTCTAGTGATGAATAATATGATGAAACGTCAATAATAATGCTAATCAAGATAAAACGAATGACAATGATAAGAAGGAGATTGAGCGTCTAACAAAAGAACTAAACACTCTTAAGTTATCTCATGAAACTACTTTAGAAGATCATCGAGAACTTTTAAAAACTCATGAGAAGTTATGCTTCGAAAAGCTCAATCTTGAGCAAGAGCATGAGTTCTTAAAGGCCATCAATGATGATCTTCGGAAGAAAAGTTCTTTTTACATTGCCAAGCGTTTACTCTTGTCTACTTACATGCCACAAGTAAAATCTAGTAACAAGAACAAGAAAGATTCTTCTTCTAGTAGTAACAATAATCATGCTAAATCCAACATTGTTGCTTCTAGTAGTTCTCTTGATTCCACTAATGATTCTCTTAGCCAAGTTACACTTGAGCAAGAAAATAGCTTATTGAAGGGAATTATAGAGAAAGGTGTTTACAAAAGCCTTGCCGGAAGTAAGCATTTGAGGAAATTCTATGCAAGCAATGAAGGCACCGGAAGAATCAAGGTGTTGGTTTTGAATGAAAGTTCAATGCCAATGGAGTTGGTGGGAAGAAGATCAATACCCCAAGACGAAGTTTGTTCCTCAATCAGAGAAGTATGACCCTACTTCCTTCAAGGGGACACAAGCTCAAGATGATCTTCCACCACAAGACCACAAGCTAAAAGGCAAGGACAAGCTTCAAGGAGAGATTGATGCATTTGAAGATGCTCCGAAGGCCTTGGTCAAGTGGGTTACCAAGACTATATCAAGTTCTACTTCATCAAGTACATCTACAACTCCAAGGATTCCCATCAAGATGATGTGGATCCCGAAGAAGAAGAACTAGAGAGTTCTTGAGGGTGACTCCGCCAACATACTTCACTCATATCTATTTTGGCAAGGACAAGTGCAAACAACTTCCACATCTTGCACTAGTTCAAGGAGTCACAAACCCTCTTGTTGGTAAAACAAGGGACAAGGTAACCTAATGCTTTCATGGACATCATCATGTGTGTGTTTCACTCTATGTATATGGATATCCTTGTTTGTTCCTTGTGGGACTAACCCATGTAGGTATTGAAAGTGCAACTCACTCCAATGGATTGCTTCAAATGATCTACATCAACAATGAGCATCCACATCTTCAACATCTACATGAAGTCATCATCGACAAAACCCAATGTTAGTTGATCCCTCTTAAGGGGGGATATCACATCTAGGGGGAGCTTTACTCTAAGAATTGAGCTAAAGCAACTCTAATGGTGTGAACACAACAATGCTTTATGTAAAAGTGGTAACCCCACTTGTGCTTAAACGATGAGTATGACCTATGATCAAAAGTTCTCATTTGACTCCTAAGTCAATATACTCATATATAGATGACCTAGTCATTGCCAATTGCTTAATAGATGCTAGAGTGATTGAGCATGCTTTGCCACATATTTCATTTGCCATTTTATTGTGTGAGCATGTTGGCTACATATTTTTCTCATTCAAGGACATCCATTTGTTTCTTTGATTGTTTTGAGTTTCTTCTTTTTTCCAAATGGATGAACAAGAATGCCTAAGAACTCCCTCTAGCTATCTATGATTTTCTCTTCTCAAATTCTATTCATGCTACATCACAAAGTTTGATCTAAGTCAAATTCAAACCCTCTGTGTGAGGAGCACTCCGAGTCTCATTTTATCATAGACTTAAAATTTCCAAAACCTCATTGTGTATTTCGGTCTGACTGACTCCTCCATTTTGGTCACACCGAGTTCACTCGGTTGATCAAGTTTTCAATCTCGGTGAAACCGATTAGAACCTTTTGGTCTCACCGAGTTGTAGTAAGCGCTTGTAATTCTGCGTCTCGATGCCACCGAGTTGTTCCACTCGGTCACACCGACAGTGTCAGGATATATATACTGACGGGCGAGATTTTGGAAATCACTTCAAAACCTCTTCGCCCGCGTGTGTCCTACTCTGCCTCTCGGGTCTCCGGATCGTCACCTCATCGCTAGCAACCTCCCGTCGCTGGTCTCCGCCGCCGTCAATGGATTTAAACGCCACCGTTCCCGCCATAGCAAACTCACCGTTGAACTAGGGTATGAGTTCGACACCTTGTGCATTCTTCTCACTTCCGATTCAGAGCACAAGGTCAATGCAATGTCCTTTACCACGTATGAGATCGATCCATCCACAGAGAATCTCCATTAGACTAGATTTGATTTGAAAAATTAGGGTTAGGTTTCCGCCGGACTCATCTCGGACCGACCAAGTTGTAGGAATCGGTTCCACCGATTTGGCTTAGGCCAAAGCACAAGTGATTTTCGGTCTGACCGGAAATTGCAAATCGGTGTGACCGATACCAGGACTTTGTGAGACCCTAGCAAACTCGGAGTCACCGAACTGTGCCTTAGTCTGACCGATTCCACATGTTTAGACTCCAAAGTTGCTTCGGTGTCACCGAGTTTTTCAAATCGGTAGCTCCGAAATGCTTCCTGTAGAAAACTAAAACTAAGTTTTTGACTCATTTTTGGCAAAAACTCTGCACTTTGTGATGCTCATCTACTCTACCTCATCTATATCTATTCACAGGGTCTGCTGTCAGCTTAATTTGCCAGAATGTCTGACTAGAGTGATAGCCAGAAAAAATCAGAAGAGCAAGTGAACATGAGTGACGGCACTAGTCCCTCTAGCAGCTCTGATGATGGCAGCAGGAGCACTCCAAAGAATTTGCCCAAGCCAGCTACAAGGACAAGGAAGAAGAGAACCTCAAACTCAGAGGATGAGGACTATGTGGCTGCTGAGGAGGAAGTAAGCTCCAAGAAGAAAGTGCTAAAAAAGGAATATGGAATTGTTGTTGCAACAAAACCTAGTATGCACAAGAAGGCACCTGCCAAGAGAGTTCCCATGTCAAAGGCCAGAACCTCCACTCAGGAAACTATGGTCTTCACACTTGAGCCAAGAGCAGGTGAAGAAGGGAAGAAGAGGGTCAGAAAAACTACAGCTAGAGTGATTGGAAATCCATCTATAAGCAAGGATTCTGCAAGTGAGGAGGAAGAGGAAGAAGAGGTTGCTGCTCGAGCACCTCCTGCTAAGGCACATAAGCTAATGGGGGATGCCATCAAGCCTGGGGCAGCTCCTTCTAAGCCCAAGACAGCCCCCAAAGCTCCAGCTCAAGCTCCAAACAGAAGCACCAGGAACATACCTGCAACAGAAAAGAACAAGGCCCCAGTGCCTGAAGCTGCAAAAGAAGCTGAAGCCCAAGTGCTTAGTAAGCACAAGCCCAAGATTCCAGACCATAATGACAGTCACCCAGTTGCTGAAAATATGAAGGAAAGAAAGGATGCTGGTCTCAGGAAATGGAGACAAGCAGATCCATATGCTGTGAGGAGGAGGACTGAAGTGGACTATAGGTTCCACACCAAAGAGCAACAGGAGTTTTATGAGACAGTGTTGCTGGACAAGAAACCCATAGTCAGTGATATGAGATGGGTGGACTTGAAATTCACTGATGCTAATACTGATCATTTCCCAGGTGTGCATGAAAGCTTCAAAGCAAATGGTGTTGATGACTCTGTTGGTCAGAAGCTCACCAAATGGAATGATGAGCCCATTATGCAATTCTACTCAACAACTCACTTCTATCCAGATGGAAGGATTGTGTGGATGACAGAAGGTCAGAGGCACCAATCAACAGTTGATGAGTGGTCTATGCTCATAAATGCCCCTGGAGGAGAACAAAATGACATAGATGTGTATGCCGAGAAGAAGAAAGATCGCAACACCATGGCCAATATGTATAAGGAAATTCCAGATAATGCCTTGGAGACACATAAGTTTGGGTCAGTCTACTATTTGTTGTCTGGTTTAGCCACCATAAACACCATCTTGAGGTACACTCTGTTGCCCAAATTTGGAGATCATAGGATGATCAAAGGCCATTCCATAAACTTGCTACAGTTGTTTGATGGTGTGCCATAGAAGTTCAAGGTCATGAGCTTGATTGTTGAGACAATCAAAAGGACAGCAGTTGACCAGAAAAGATCTTGTGGATATGCTCCACACATCCAAGAGCTAATCAATTCCAAGATGAAGCAAGGAGTGTATCTTTTGGACAAAGAACACCTTCCTTTGTTGCCTGAATTTGAGGACAACACAGTTGTCATGGATGCTGAAGATCCATCTTCAGTTGCAGCTCATGAGAAGAAGGAGAAAGCTACAGCAGAAAAAGCAGCAAAGATGCCAAGTGCAGCAGAAGCTTCAGAAGTCTTTCTCAAGTCAAAGCAAGACCACCTTGGATTTCTGATTCAAGCAACCTTGAGGATTGAGAAGGGACTAGCTACCCCGACTCAAAACCAGGAGAGCTTGGAGAGGATCATTGAGACAAAATTCTATGATCTGGACTTGAAGGTGATTGAGATACAGACAGCTGTTGAAGAACTCCAGGAAGAAGCACATGAGAGGAAGGGCAAAGCTACTACATAGGTGTTCCACAGAGTGCCTAGGGCACAGGGGTCTGCAGCAGTGCTAGTGATAGACACTAGAGCTACAACTTCAACACCTGCAGTCACAACTCCCACAACTCATGGTGCCCTCCAGTGGCAACCCCTCCAGCTCCAACATCATCTACAGATGCATTCGTCCTTGGAGTCATCTCAACACCTCCTTCCGAAGATCAAGCCTAGAGAGACGCATAGCACTATGCATTTTCGAGCTTTTTGGTAACTTGTTGCCAAAGGGGGGAAATGTATAGATAATAGGCTTCGGACAGAGAGAGATTTTTCTCTTTTTGTTACTTATTCGCTTTGTTTGCTTTGCTTTCCTGATTGAGATACATTATGTCTGTTTATGTGAGATACTTTGCATGATCATGTGCTTGATCATATCATAGTTTATGCTTATGCTTGAATGATGACATTATCTATCTCTTGTATGATCATTCACTTTGCCTTGGTGATGAGTGCTTGTTCTTATTTATTATCATTTTGAGCGCTCCACCAAGATGCATGTGACATGGAAGATTAACCCATGATCCTAACAGACTGTGCATTTCGAGTTCAAAGCAAATTTTAAACAATGCACAAATTTAGGGGGATCTCTTGCTTATCATATACTTCTCAAAGAGACATTGTACTTCATTCTTATTATTATTTGTCGAAGCTTTGATCTATATGTTGTCACCAATTACCAAAAGGGGGAGATTAAAAGTGCAACTAATCCCTGGGTGGTTTTGGTAATTCTTAACAACATATAATTCATTGAACTAATGTTGTTTCAAGATGATCATTTCAGAAAGTTAAATGATTGGCATGGCATGGACTAGAGATGTGGACCCCTCAAAATGCAAAGGAAATATATTGGCAACAATCTCAAGACTCTACATTTTCATTTTAATGATCCAAGATCACATTAAGTCCATAGGAAAGACAATACTATTAAAAGGGGATGAGGTGTTGCTTAATGGCTTACTTGCTCAAATGCTTAGTGATATGCTCCAAAACCCTCAACCACTTTCTCATTTCCACATATGTCCTAAACCTAAAAGTAAAATTCGGCCCCACCGATTTGATCTATCCGGCGCCACCGAGTTTCATTTGACATAGTCACTGCCACAAACCCTAGTTACTTCGGTCTCACCGATAGGGATCTCGGTCTCACCAAGATGGGATTGCAAACTCTCTATTTCTTTTTTTAACATTTCGGTCTCACCGAAATGAGCAAATCGGTCCCATCGAGTCTGCATTGCAAACTCCCTGTTTACTTTTGGTAACACTTCGGTTCCGCGAAAGTTAGCGAATTTGTCCCATCGAGTCTGATGAACCCTCTGTGTACCTATTGCTGAAATCGGTCCAACCGAGTTTATGCGATCGTTCACACCGAGATTACATTATGCCCTAACCCTAGCATATCGGTCCCACCGAGATAACTATATCGGTCCCACCGAAAATCCTAACGTTCACATTTTTACCTGGATCGGTCTGACTGAGTTTGCTGATTCGGTCCCACCGAGTTTGGGAATCTGTGTGTAACGGTTAGATTTTGTGTGGAGGCTATATATACCCCTCCACCCAATCTTCATTCATGGAGAGAGCCATCAGAACAAACCTACTCTTCCACTACTCATTTTCTGAGAGAGAACCACCTACTCATGTGTTGAGACCAAGATATTCCAATCCTACCATATGAATCTTGATCTCTAGCCTTCCCCAAGTTGCTTTCCACTCAAATCATCTTTCCACCATAGCCAAATCTGTGAGAGAGAGTTGAGTGTTGGGGAGAATATCATTGGAAGCACAAAAGCAAGGAGTTCATCATCAACACACCATCTATTACCTTTTGGAGGGTGGTGTCTCCTAGATTGGTTAGGTGTCACTTGGGAGCCTCCGTCAAGATTGCTGAGTTGAACCAAGGAGTTTGTAAGGGCAAGGAGATCGCCTACTTCGTGAAGATCTACCCTAGTGAGGCAAGTCCTTCGTGGGCGGAGACCATGATGGGATAGACAAGGTTGCTTCTTGGTGGACCCTTCGTGGGTGGAGCCCTCCGTGGACTCGCGCAGCTGTTACCCTTCGTGGGTTGAAGTCTCCATCAACGTGGATGTACGATAGAACCACCTATCGGAACCACGCCAAAAATCTACGTCTCAACATTGCGTTTTCTCCCTCCAAACTCCCCCCATTTACTTTCTTGCAAGGTTCATGCTTTACTTTCTACTGCTCATATACTCTTTGCATGCTTGTTTGAATTGTATTGAGATTGCTTGACTTGTGCTAAGTTGCTAAAATCTGCCAAGAACTAAAATTGGGAAAAGGTTAAGTTTTTATTTGGTCAAGTAGTCTAATCACCCCCCCCTCTAGACATACTTTCGATCCTACAATACTAATGACGACTTCTGGGTCCTCTTGGGCTTCATCTGCGGAGAGGTTGTGAACTTGCCCTTGAATGGTCCTCTGGGCAAAATGTGGCCCCCATATGGTTGACTTGCGGTCTAAATGGAGCATTTGACTTGTCGCTCTTGGGGCACTGTCTGGCATAATGTCTGATTTGCCCACAGTTGAAGCATGAATTGTTGCACTGGCACTCCTCGCGTACCGGACTAGTTACGACATTCTTGACTTTAGTAGTGGTCTTGTTCACATTCTGATGCCAGTTAGGCTTGTACTCAACCTGAGTCTGCTGCCAAGTATGAGCCTTCTGCACTGGTTGTCCATCCTTCTTAGGCTCCAATTTGCTCTTGTGATAATTATTAACAGGCTTGTTCTCATGCACGAGCTTGTGTTCCCTTTTTGTGATGAGGGCCTTGTTTACCAAAGTTTGGAAATCCGGAAAGTCGAGCATACTGAGCGTGCATCTGAGGTGTTGATTCAGTCCTCCAAGAAATCCATCGATCTTCCTTTCTTCTGTGGCCACATCATAGAGAGAGTAACGGGCCAAATGGTTGAACTTGTGCAGGTATTCACTTACTGACAGGCTTCCTTGGGTGAGAGCAAGGAATTCGCGTTGCTTGACCTTCATAATACCGGCGGGAATATGGTACTTGCGGAAATGGTCCTTGAATTTAGTCCAAGTAATTTCTTTGTCTGTAGGCCACATAGCCTTAGCATTTTCCCACCATATAGCAGTAGCTTCCTCAAGATAATGCATAGTGAACGGAACCTTGTCAGCTTCTTCAGTGCGAGCAATCTCAAGCTTCTTCTCAATAGTCCTTAACCAATCATCGGCTTCCAAAGGATCGATAACTTGACTGAAACTAGGAGGCTTGGTCCTCTAAAAATCTGACAACTTGGAGTGATGACCATTCTGATTTCCATTCTGCCTAACCATAGCTCGTACACTCATTAACAGCTCAATTAGATCATTGTTCCTTCTTTCTTCGAACATACACATAATTTTCTCAGCAGATGGCGGATGTGGCGGTGGTGGCTGGTATGGCTCGGGGGAATGTCCTGCTTGTGTTGCTGAGAGAGGAATAGAGACATCCTCACAAGCGTGGCTGCTGCTGCATCCATGTGTCATCCTACTATTTGATTTCCCGATATAAAGCAACCGAGATGAGAAATATCCAAAAATGGGAAGAAAAGCCAGCGACAAGCCGAAGAAAGCAGCAAAAAAGAAATCAAGGCGAATAACAAAAAGGTTCCAACATAATTATACATAGACTCATACATGAAAAGTAAACATCATGACGGGTTCGACTACCCTCATACATGAGACTAAGCATCATGACACGTACAACTACATCCGTACATCAACCTCATGACGTCTGCGGACACTCTAACAATCTAGTGCTCAGTGGGTGCTGCGGGCTCCTCTCCTCAGCCGGACTCAGATCCTGAGCTGATAGTAGAAACCTCCGGGTTAAAAGTGACACGATGGTGCTGCCTCGAGGACTCTCCCTAAGGGGCAGGTGCGGGGTGATACCTAAGCATAGGGGCTGCAGGAGTGGTGACAAGGGAAGCCCATGCAGCAGGGGCACTGTGAGGAGTCACTTACCAAAGGGTTCGTGGTACCTTGAGTGGTCACCGGAGTAACAGGAGTAACAGAGGTTGAAGGAACAAACAGAATGAATCTGACAGTGGGTGGAGGGTTCCTATTTCAAGAAGCCCCTATTGCTATCGGGGCTCGGGTTATCTCTCGGGCCAACTCATAGATCAAGAGATAATTGTCAGTGATATAGCGAGAAAGGTGGCTAGCAGGACGATCGCACACCGGATCAATAAAAGGGAAGCGGACACGCCCGTTCTCGTGAAGAGACGGGTAGAAGTAGAAACCTGGATGGGCCTGCATGCGAACCTCATTGTAGTGTAAGTCTACAAGAGCCTCGAGTGCATCAACTGGATGGCCTGAGACAACATGGAAGCGAAACCACCCTTAGAGGAACGGGTGTAAGCGCCGGAAGGAGAATTATAGTGTAGAGTGACTCCGCATAATACTCGTACAGTGAACCGGCCAGATGCTCCCGATACACCTGATACACTGGATCATCACCCTTTGGGTAGAGTCGGCGCCACATGTTCTAAAGCAGGTGCGGCAACGTGAACGGTGCTGGCTCGGACTGGTACAAGATCGGAACTGGAGCCATCTACACTCGCAATCATTAGACGGTTAGTAATAAGAATAAATAAAATGCATGCAATGCAGCAACAAATTTCTATTACTACCGGCACTCAAACTAAGCTAACTACTGTTCATCCAGCGCATCGATGGTCTAGCATGTCCTACAGTCAGCGCGGCTCTAATACCAAGCGTTGTGGCACCCCAGCTCAGAGCAACCGGTTTACCTTGCATTGCTAGCTCAGAGACCAGGTCTTCTCGCAACACACAACAACATGGTACAGAAAACAAACGCTTTATTGATGCTAGCGGGAACATAGGTTCAATATTACATCAAGTTGCGAGGCCAAGCGGCACACGTGGTGTGGCTGAACAATATGTACATTATTTAATGAACATGAAGGGGGCCTCGATCATGATAACTACGTGGCAGCAGAACGATGACGTAGCGGAACTCCATAGCACAAGGACACCAACGTGGACACGATCTAGACTCACGAAGCACTCCGATCTGATAAGCCTGTCCTAAAATCTGGCATGACACGCCAGGTCAGTACATTGAATGTACTTGCAAGCTCACAACAAGAATAAGCACAATGGCAAACAATATCATGACAAATAATCAGGTTAAATGCAATGCAAGAAATACTACTAATGTAGTGATACATCAACTTTTGCACTGAGTCCCGCGGACTCTCTTACCAGACGGGTTACCTCGTAACCAAAACGGTGATCATACATGGATCACAAACAAAACCAACGCTTTGGTTCCAACAACGATCATCTTCATGATCTCACAAATCATCACATAGCCGGTGCCAGACATAAAATTTAGTGTGCAAGATTACTTATTAATGTTTATCCATGGTGTGACTTACTCATGAGCTATGTCTGTAATCGAGGATGCGGCTATCGATAGATTGAAAATGCACTCTACAGAGGTAGCGCACTTTACCCACACCACAGAACCCATGGCCTCGCACTCCCATTCGGGTGGACCAACGACATTCCGATAGAACCCTCCCATTGCCATGACACTCTCCCGGCCACTCCAACTAACTCCCCACTGGGCTAAGTCATAGGTGGCCCCATGCCTACCAAAGGCATCAACGGCCACCGTCGTGGAAAAATGGTCCCAAACGGGGACAAGGTACCATAACAACAAACGGGCACACAAGGTTATGTCTTCTTACCGGGCCATGGTACCACATGCCCATAACCATCCCTCATTGGAGGTACCGACCAGAGGCATGACAACGAACCGAATAATGACCTTCCCATAAAGGCAAATGTGGTTGCACAGACCATGACTCGATCACCGTTATGTTCAAGTTGAGTTAACATCAGTTTTAACTTAAAATAAAAATAACTCGAGTCACAATATGCCATGAACATGCAACTATTCGACATACATCACATACCACTCAAAGTGAACAGATCAACATCATCAAAATTTCCACTTGCACTACCCATCATTAAACTCTACTGGTTTTTACTTTACTGATTTTAGCACTCATCATTTTTGTTATACCATAATATATTAAAATCAATTAACCACATAATGAAACTATCATCATATATATCGAATGCATAACCACACAATCTAAACTTCTTCTACTGCCTTAAACTTATTCAAGCATTTAAACAGTACTATAAACTAAGCGTTTCCATCATGACAAAGTAATTAACGCAAGCAATATTTGTTTAAACAATTAAAATGCATAAAAATAACTCATATTCAAGTTCGAAACCATAGATATTGAAATGACACCATACAAATGTTGGTGTGGCTTGCCTTAGTGCAGAGGAGGCTCACACCCCCCTACTTCTCTTCAAGACAAGTTTCTTCTTCTAAAAACATTTAAAAACAACAAAAATAAATATCAAGAACCCTTCTGAAATTCACCAGAAAATCTAGACAGCAGAGAAAATTCTCATTTTTGATGTGCTGCTAGATCTTTTCAATAAGAACACAATGCAAAAAGAATCAATTCATTTGGACTTATGGTTTAAAAGTTATAGCTGGTCAAAGTTTCTGGTCAAAATTTGATTAAATTTGAAAAAAGTAAAACCAAAGGGGGGGTGACGTCGATGGTGTATTGCAGGAATACGCCACCACTCATACCGCTTCGGGCGTGAGCGGTGAGGCTTACAATGGGCCTCACACGTTAGGTCGGGGAAGAGAGAGAGAGAGAGAGAGAGAGAGAGAGAGAGAGAGAGAAACAGAGACGTGCCGCGCTTCGCTGACACATTCTCTGGCGAGGAGTGCTCAGTGGCCAGATCGATAGGGATAGATCGATAGAGGAGACGCTTGCGCACCTGCCTGTACCCGTGGATTTGCTAGAGGTGGACAGACGGGGTCGGAACGAGCTTCTCTAGTGGCTGTAGAAAGCGGAGCTCGCCGAAGTTGAGGAAGATGATAACGTGGGGCTGCACCAGGGGCTCCAACGAGTTCAGACGACACCAGTGAGCCACTAGGGAGTCACCTAAGGAGTGGATCGAGCTCGCGGGGCACTGGAGTGAGGAGGAGGGGCTGCGGGGATCGCCGACGAGGTCAGGTCAGGGGCGGCGGCCAGAGGCCTGCCCGGCCGGGTTGCGACTATGCTACGGGTTTGTGGAGGCTGTGCAGTGAGCTTGGAGTGCTCGGAGAGGCCAGAGGGGGTCTGAATTTATAGGCGGAGGGGGGAAGGGGTCTTGGCTCCGCCGGACCTATCTGGAAGCAGCGCGCGGCAACGAAGAACGCCATCGAGGAGGGGGCAGAGCTTCAGAGCTCACGCGGGCACCATGAAGCTTGAAGACGAGCACATCAGGCGGTTGGAGAAGAAGACAGGGGCACGGGCACACTGTGGATTTTGGCCGCGACGTGCCTGTGCTCGCTGCGGCTGCTCAAACGCGATGAGACGAATACGGTGGCGCAGTGCGGCAGTCAGCGGCAAGCTCTGGAATGGGCACGCGCGAAACAGACGCGCGGGCGCAGCGCAGAGCGCATCGAACATGCTACCAGGGTCGTGTCTTCATGCGATGGTGGCATGGTCACGACGATGCCCAAGCGATGCCAAACCATGTCTGGTGAGTTATCGGTGCAGTGTTTGGTCTAAGAGGGGTGATGGCACACTGCTAGGCCGACCAGATGAGACTTGAGCTTCCTGGCAAGTTTCTACACAGAAACTTGGTCGCCAAGTTTGGAGGGCTTCTAGGATGAGATTAGGGCTGATCTCCTGGGATTAAGCTTTTCTTTTGAGGTTAATGAAGCTCAAGAAAAATCAGCCTCATTGGATCAAGGTAAAATACACTTGCTGTGCAAAGTGCATTTTGAGGACTGAACAGAAATGATTTTCTGTAGCAAAAATATTCCAAAAAGTTATGCAGTACTTTTGCTCAGGGAGGTGGGCCAAGGTCCAAAGAATATTTGGGAATTTTCTCCTGATTTTAGGAGCAATAAAAATGAAGGTTGCATTGGAGCACAAGTTTCTGAATTGAATTTCAGAGAAGAAAATGAATATTTTACTTTTATGAAAAATATTCGTTGGGTCATTTTGGGATTTTTCAGAGAACGAATGATGATTAAGAGATGGATGGGTCACTTGGGTGAAAATCAAGGACATGCCCAAGTGTTTGAGTCCATTTGAGTTGATTCAAAAACCCCAAATTCAAAGCAGAAGCAAATGAAGTCCGGAAAAAGGCTGAAGGCAAAAACCAAGCTATCACACAGTACCCCGTGGAGGCTGGAGCGAGGCACTAGACGGTAGATGAGTAGCAGCCCGTGGAGTCTCATTTTGCGGTATGCCACGCCCCTCCCGATGAACAGGACACCATTTCGACCGTAGGCGCTCCAACACAAGTCTGTTTCCTCCGTTTTGCAATACGCCACACCCCTCCCGATCAACAGGACCCCGTTTTCACCGTGGGAGCTCGAACACAAGTTTGTTTTCTCCATTTTGTGGTACGCCGGACCCCTCCCAATGAACAGGATCCCGTTGCGACCGTAGCCGGTCGAACAGAAGGCCGTTTCCTCTGTATTGCGGTACGCCAGACTCCGTTCGGCTGTTTCGTCCAAGCCGGTTGGCTCCTGATGAATACGACACATTCTGTTACCTCCTGATGAACATGACGCAATTTTTCCGTTCTGACAAAAAAAAGCCGTTTGGCTTCCGATGAAGAGGACGTCGTTGCTGTCGTCCGTTGCTTCTTCATGTACACGAGCTCTGTCCATACGTATGCGCGAGTAGGGGTTTGAGATCGCGCCCGTATGTACGTACGTGGCCGTAGCTTTTGGCATCTAGCTGTACGTACGTGTACACGGTTTAGACTGGACTGCCTGAACTACTACATCGGGGGCTCTACTACTACACGTCCTGGTGCTTACTCGGCCATGGTTCATAGTTGCAGAGAGACTGATCGACCAATATGTACGTACATGTTTGCGACCAGACATACAAGGCTACGTACGCTTCAGTCGGGTGGGTCCTAGCTGTCAGGGAGGATAAGGATGCACTTCCTTGCATGTGAAGATATAGCTGGTGGGTCCTAGCTGTCAGGGGGGAGAATTATTTTTTTGCGACTAATATGGAGGCCCTTCCTTGCGTCAAAGATATAGCTGGTGGGTCCCACCTGTCAGGGGGAAGAATCATTTTTTTGCGCCTAATATGGAGGCACTTCCTTGCGTCCGAAGATATAGCTGGTGGGTCCCAGCTATCTGGGGGGAAACGTTTTTTTCGCAAAATATAGAGGCCTTTCTGGTGGGTCCGCGCTATCAGGTGGAGGAATCATTGTTTTGCGCGTAATAAGGAGGCACTTCCTTGCTGCGGCCATGGACCCAACTGTCAGCCTCTCCACATACAGTCCTCTTCCGATGGAAGTCGTTCCTTGACCATGTTGACCACGCCGTGTCGAGAGCACCAAGGCGGTGGACGATTGCGAGGCCTAGGAAGGGAGTGACCCGGAGCCGAGGAAGGCTCGGCAGTTGTTTCCGACACAAAGGGGAGTACGAGGGTTTACTCGTTCGGCTGCCATCGCCGGAGAATAACAACAGGTGTGGGTGAGTAGAGGGATGGCCACTTGGCCAGGCCAGCGATGGGAGTAGGGTGGGGCAGTGAGGCATGCGCGGTAGCATAGCCGGCCACGGGAGGAGGGGACACGCAGTCCCGCAGCACTGGTTTGAGCGATTGGAGCAGGAAGGGTAGAGATTGAAGAAGCACCACGGCCGTTGGATGGACATCGTACGGTCATTGCTCTCATGTGTTAACTAAGTTGAAACGGCCTTGCATGCGCGTCAACCTTTTTTTAGAAAAGTGTACGCATTAACCTAGTAGGCCCACAAGTCAGCCTCAAATATGTGGAAAACATCATACAACCCATCTGCAATTATTGCTAATAAATGTACAGCCCATTGGCTAATTCTTAAGGATTTTTTTGCAGCACATATTCTTTTTGGTACCATTACAGCCCATATTCTGGCCACGGTTAAGAATTCAACAAAATTTTCATATTTCGGTGCGGTCCGAACTGTTTTTAATCCCGCTGTTTCGAATCATGTTCAAACTAATTTAAAAATAATAAATTTATATCAATTTAAAATCAAACATAATTTTCCTTGCAAAAAAATTGAATTCAAAATCTCAAAATCTTAAAAAAAAAAATTGAAACTAATTGCCGATTTGCTGTGTTTTTAAAATTTACATCCCATTTCTTACTACTTCATTTTCTGGGCAAGCGAATACATCGCTCTTGCCTTGAAAGATTTGTAGGCCAGTAGGGCTTAGAAAGCAAGTAGGCCTCCATTGGGTATTTCTTTAAAAAAGGTAGAACTGGGCTAGCCATTTTCAGAAAGAAAAAACACAACTGGGCTCATCATGTGGTAAACATAAATAAAACCCTGGCTAGACGGGCCACAGCCCCCGCACAACCCCATTGTTACCCTGATCTGTCTCTAAAACTAGTAGATAACAACAACTTGTTCCTAAAAAAGTAAATAACAACTGGGCGACCTGCTGGGTCCCTGGTGTCAGCCGCTCGTTGTGTAATTCTCTTGTTTATTGACTACATTGACAATGGCGTGGGCCCAAGATGTCCAACCATTAGGAGAACCATTTTTGGGGCTTGTAATAACGAGGCACTTGCTTGCGTACTACCATGACCCTGGTGGGTCCCTACTATCATTGTCTCCACGTATAGTCATCTCCTTATTCCTCTCGGTGGTTGACGATGTTGACAACGCCAGACGGCGGCGCACCATGCACGGCAAGCGAACCAAGGCGGAGGACAACGATGAGGCCTCGAACGAAACAAACAGGAGCCGTGGAAGATGCGCCAGTCTAGTCGCAGGCGGAGGGGAGTACGAGGGTTGACTGGTTCGGGTGCAAGTGCATGTTGGGGTTGACGTTGCTGGAGAATAACAGGATGTGTGGGGGAATAGAGGGAGGGATTAGCCAACATTTGAGGGTACGATAGGGCGGCAAAGGCGCAGCCAGCCATGGGAGGCGTTAGCAGGCGGAACCAACAGGGCGATTTGGTTTGGGCGGCTGGAGGAAGAAGACAAGAGATAGAAGATACACGACAGATGTTGGATGTCAATCCAACGGCTGGTACGCAGAATTGTTTGTTGACTAGTAATGAAGTCGACACCACCTTGGATAGGCTTTTTCCATGTGGGTCCCAAATGTCAGAATCCAAATCTATCACGGTCATGCAGCCTTTCTTATGAAAATTTATAGCCCATTTGGTGTGCTAGTTCAAAATAAGTTTGTGGGTGCTGGTGGGGGCTAATCACTGGGGTTCTGTAATGCACAGTGGGCTCAAGCAGCCAGCAAGAGTGATGTTATTTCCCTTGGTTGGGATTTGTTACAATATTTCTCTCTTAATTACAAATGGCAAGTCATTTGCCTTGTTTCAAAGAAAACATGACAGTCACAGCCGAGTTGAAAAGTGCAACAACATCTAACTGCAGCTTACAAACTGTACAAAAGCACGAGGGTTAATTGTTCATCAGGTTTAGACAAAAACCCAGATTGAAAAGGGCAACAACATCTAACTCTAGCACTATTTTCGGTAGTCACAGTCAAATGGATCGGTCAAGTCCATATAATGAACATCCTGGGTCGTAAAATTTACTGGATTATGACCACAAGATGTTGTAAATAGAAGCCCGACATGTTCAGAAGCCCTTTGGTCCACCTGAAACTCTTTTTTACTCTCTGACATACCCATCCGTCAAAACCATGCTGCTGATAACCTTAAGCCTGATGGACAATAGTAACCTCGCATTCAGCAGGAAGAATGTGATAAATCTGGTGTTTGCATGGTTGTCTACATATCGTTTCAGCGTTATTGTCTTCAATCATATGTCATGAGAACTGAGAAAATCTCGGTGCTTACGAATCCACCGATTGGTTATAACTTTCTTACCCCGTCATGTTGCCTAAATAGACATGAAGATTGAAAGCAGTTAAGGTCTAAAAAATGTCAAAAGAGCAATAACTGAATGGAGCCCTGAAATGTGCGTGAAATTATCACCTTTATATACAACTTCTCCAGACATGGAAAGCATTGCAGCAAGCCAATAATCTTTTTCATATCAAAACTATTCATTTGGATATATATAAGATATTGATAGAATCCAGCAACATTGATAGGCTATCCATGGACAAATTGTGTACTCCAAGATGATATAAAACTTATGCATGGAAATTTAAAATGCAGCTTATGATTACAAGTGTAGATGATAATGTACAGTACCTAAAGAACTGTGGAGCCAAACACCATCTTGAAATGAGCACGGAGCTCATGTATTACACCCAAGGTCACCAGTTTAGGTGTAGAGACAATCGCTATTTCCGATGGTGAATAACTAGAATCAAGGATCAACCTTTGAAGTGAAGGGCATCTTCGATGATGAGCTGCCTTCCGTCAAAAGAAAATCCAATTCTTACAAGGTTAGGCAAATTTATTTGGAGATAATCGATTCTAACTGTGAAAACAAGCACCAAGCTCTCCAGGGTAGAGCAACTGGAGTGGATGATGATGTGCAATGAGGCCTCCGACATAGTTTTTGAGAAATGGGTTGAAGGTTTAGTACCAGATTGTCTAGTGGGGAGCATAGTGCAAAGGTGGTGGTGTGGAGAGAGGAGGAAAACTGCGAGATTGACATCGGTGCTGAGGGCACAAGTACATGGTGTTCGATATCAATGTGATTTCCGGGGGAATAGTAGAACTCAAGCAACTGTAGCTCTTTCAATTCAGGGGATTTCAGCCAGGCGTCCACCATGCAAGGCATGCTATGCATGCTCAGGTAGCATGCCGGGATGCAGAGGCTTTGAACGAAGCCCTGGTGGGAGGAGATGATGGCTCTGGGGAGTTCAAAATCATTAAAGAGAGATAGCAGACGACAATCAAGATTAAGGGGCGCGGTGCGCCATAGAGGGCTCCACCGAGTTGAGAGGACTTGGGTGCGGCAACAATCCTTGGTGGGGAGAAGCAAGATGACCTCCCCAAGGATGGCGTCCGGGAGATCGCTGATGCGGTCCACCTGAGATTTTGCGGGTTCCTGGGATCCGGTGGGGCGGGCTCGCAACTTCTCCCTGCGCTACCGTGTGTGAGATCTACAACATGTGTCGCCGCTGGCGGGAGCCTCATCTTCTTGGCGTTGGGGTCAGTCGACTCCATTTTCCTCGAGGGTGTCGCGTCGAGCTCATGGATTTGAGCAGAGTAACGAATGACGAGCCTAGTTGTAGTGCGAGTGAAGAAGAAGGGGAGCTAGGGTTTTCTGTAGTAGTGATGAAGAAGGGGAACTGGGGTTTTCTGTAGGAGTGAGGTGAGGAATTTGGGGGTACCCAGGTTTTTTTGAGTGGAGCAAGCTGACGTGAGGTGTCTGGGAGTGAGGAGGAAGAAGAGCACCTAGGTTTTTTTGGGGGCGGTGTGCTGGGTAGCGCCTCTCATTAAGTAAATATATGGGCTTTTGAATTGATTTTATTATTTACTAGGGTGGATGGGCTGTTTTGTCTTGGGCCCAGAGAAAGAATTACTACTAGTATAGTGGAGACACTCTACAGCTACCCATGAAAATTACTACTAGTACTGTGGATACACTACCGCTTCTGGCTCCTCCGGGGTCATCAAAACATCTGCCGCTACTGAATGCCGTTTTACTTTGGTTCACCGACATGCGGGCCATGCAGTGCGCTGGCCCAAATACCATCCATCAAATTAGAAGGCGGTATGCATGCGGAGAGTCACCCCGGTCGTAGTGTGGCAGCAACAAGACGTCATATCACAAAACCCCACCTCCCCACAGTCTAAGTTTGATGGACGAAGCAACCATCATTTCACTCTTCGCTGAATCCCCTTCTCCCTCACCGTCTTCAAGAAAGCCAACACTCACATCGGCCATTGTTGTTCTCTCCCAATGAAGGGAAGGTAAGAGGATCCATGATGTTGGTATATTTTATTTTAGAAAAAAAGAGCTTTTGCAAAGCAGTAACCGATCCTCACTCTCTTTTTTGTTTCATTGTCATTGTGATTGTGTTTTCCTTTCAGTTGTCTCCTAGTATTCATCAGTTTCATGATGGACCAAGGAGAACCAGGCAAAGATCTACCAATGTTGGAGCAGACGTGGGAGGCTGATCCCCACAAGACAGAGAGCTCCAAGAAGATGGGGGCCGCCACGGAGCCGACCCCAGATACGCTCACGGCCACTACTGAGATGGTCAATGCCCCGTTTGAGGTTACAGCCCCCGTGGCCCTGCAGGAGCTGTTTTCCCCCTTCGAGGATGTGCCCCCCCCCCCCCCCCGCTAAGCTGCACAAGGTAATTCTCTTCTTTGCCGATCTCGATTGTGGTTTTTCATCTAAGTATGTGGTGATAAATAATGCAAAATTTTATTACCTTTGATGCCATGCTACCTTCCCTGTCATCCATACTTTTGACTCTACATAGTGGTTTAAATAACTTGTGTTTTTTATATTAGTAATTCAGAATTCGTTTCTATTTCAATTAGAGCCCTGATGCAGACAGGGATTGTGTGGTTGTACATGTCACTCGCTATGAGGCAGATGACCTGAATATAAGCACTGGGAAAACAAAGTTCTTGGGTTGTTGGATCCTGGAAGCCATTTGCACGTATACCAAAGTCAAGATGTATTCCAGCCTCACTGTTGTCAGGCGTGTTGTCCAGGGTGTACTGGAGCACAAGAAGTTCAAAGCTACTCCTCCATTTGTGAGGCATACTGTTCTTGTCAAGCTTACGCAGGAAGATGACGTGGCATGCCTCCACAAACAAGTTTATGAGTGACAAGGCCACAAGGTTATCTTCAGGAAGGTTCACAGGATTGAGCTGCTGCCGGACGTCCTCGATGATGTTCATGGCAAGGTTTGTCTCGTGTCCATCCCAAATTAGATCGAGGCATGAAATAGTTGTCCTAGCTGGTGTTTAGAAGTAATTTCGATTGTGTCTAATTATCCGAACCTTGCCCATTATTGAGCCCTTTGTGGGTAGTGCTCTATTTGAATCTGTCTATGGGAACTACTGCTACTATTGTGTGCCCGTGAATCATGTGTGTCAGCGTTCTGGATACGGGGGTACCCAGACTTGCCTACCTGCGGCCCACGGCGTGGCTCCATCGACGGCCTGGTACGGCCCAGCTTCAGCATCAACAACTCAAGACCCTCGCGAGGGGCCAAGCCTCACGAGGCGGACAACACCAAGACCTCCAAGCGGATCGGCCTCCTCAGGTTGGCTCTTGAGGAGCGGAGATTTCTACGCAAGGTGCACATCACGAGGCTCAGCTGACATGAGCCGTGATGACCAAGGCCGGGTGGGCGCTAGCGGGCCCAGTGTACCAGTTTCCGCTTTGGTGCAAAGGAGGCAAGCAGCAGGCGCATAGTCCCGGCGAATCAACCAAAGGTTTCCATTCTGGTGCAACAAGACAAAGACCGCCAGGACGGCAGGACGGAGGTCATCGCCGAGCCCACCGCAGTGTCATGACCAGAGGCTTTTGCAGGCGAAGACCACTTTAGACAAGATATGATGTACTTGTTGTCTCCCTTCAAATCTGGCTGTTGTGGGATCCCTTCCCGCCAACATTTGGGAAGAGGACCAAGGACACTATAAATTGGGCCTAGCCACCACCATAGAGGGGGATCCGAACTCATCGAATCCATTCCACCCTCACCATCTCACCAGCTCACTCGAGCTCAAGAACACCACACCTCCTGAGGCTGTTCAACCACTATAATAGTTCATCCTCAGCCCCTCGAGGCAATCCACCACAAGGCTGTAGTAGGGTATTACACTGCAAGGTGGCCTGAACCAGGATAAACTGTCGTGTCTCTCTTTCCCTTCGAGTTTGTCGTGCTAGGCTGTGAGGATCACGAGTGGCATACTAGGTAGGTTGAGATCTCCGCATGCACCCGAGAGTTCGAACCTCTCAAGGGTTTACGGAACCTGAAATCCGATATTTGGCGCGCCAGGTAGGGGTGCATCGGATCTTCTCTTCCGCCGATCGATCCACCGCTACTCCGACGCTTCCATGGCTGACGCATGTTGGGCTTGTGCTGAGCGTTGGGCTGAAGTCGCAGACCGTGTCGCTCAGACGGCAGTAGCGGGCGACGGCTGCTCTCGTCATC
This sequence comes from Triticum timopheevii, assembly GCA_963921465.1. Lineage (NCBI taxonomy): Eukaryota > Viridiplantae > Streptophyta > Magnoliopsida > Poales > Poaceae > Triticum > Triticum timopheevii. The sequence goes on from OY997264.1 coordinate 358,631,974, forward strand.
TCCCATCGCCGGTGGCCAACGCCGCCACGGGCCCTGCTGGCCACAGGCATCAAGCTTCATTGCTGCACCCCTCTGTGCGCCATGACGGGCACACTGCCACTCCGTCACTGACCCCGACTGCTTTGTCCTCCCACGCGCGTCGTGGCCCGGCAAACACGCAAGCTGCTCTGCTCATGGCGCGGGAGCTCCTTTGCTACTGCCCCGTCGATGACTTCTACAAGGAGTGGCTCGAACGCATCGCCGAGCTCGTCAGCGCCGCCGGAGACTCTGCTGCGCCGACCCGCTCACTACCTCAGCAGCCTCCTACTGCGGGCGACGTGGCTCACACGGCGCCTCCACGACCTCCGGTCCAGGGCGCCATCGTCGAGCCAAGGCGGGCAAAGCCACGACATGACCCACAGTGTCAAGCGCCTGTGCATGAAGAAGCAAGTTGTCAAGTGGTGCAGCGGCCCCAAGAAGATGCACGTGAGCTCCCGGCTCCTCCACGCCAAGACCGTGCGCCACTTGTGGTGGTGGCGAGCGAGCACCAAGACCATGCTCCACCACCCCAACGGGCTCCCGTGACCACAACAGGGTGTCGAGCATTCACCACGGAGCTGTGCAACATCGTCTAGCCGAGCTAGTTCAAGCCTAACCTGCCCCCACGCTACGACGGCACCGCCGACCCAGCCGAGTTCCTGTAGCTCTACGAACTAAGCATCGAGGCGGCCAGCGGTGATGAGAAGATCATGGCGAACTAGTTCCCCATGGCCCTCAAGGATGGCGCGCGCTCCTGGCTCCTGAACCTCCCAGTGGGGTTGGTCTCCTCCTGGAATGAGATGCGCGACTACCCACCGGCCGCGGGTGACTAAAAGCACAAGTGCTCCCTGGGTGATTTTGGTAATTAATCTCAACATATCTCTTGTTGGACTAATACTTTCACCTAGTATGTTTCAGATAAGTTCAACAATGGAGTGGCATGGACTAGAGGATGTGGAACCCCTTCAAGATGCTAAGGACAAAGGATTGGCTCAAGCTCAAAGCACAAGACTCTACATTTTACTTTTAGTGATCCAAGATCACATTGAGTCCATAGGAAAGTGTCGGTGGGAAACGACACCTATGGGATCACAAGAATCCCTACTACGGTTGCCGGGGTGCAGGGCTGTGAGAAGAGGAGGATTAGCAGTCAGCACAAGGATCGTTTACCCAGGTTCGGGCCGCGAGGATGCGTAAAACCCTAGTCCTGCTTTGGTGGATGTATTGAGTGTTCTTGAGCTCTTGAACTAGCTATGGTGGCTGCATGGTTCAAAAGAGCCAAATCCCCCTCCAGTACGCCATGGGCCTCCTTTTATAGTCGAAAGGGGCTGCCACAGTGGCACACAGGAGGTGGAAAGGCCTATAGTGCTATGAGTTTATCGCTCGTATTATAGGACAAGGTGCATTTAATGCGTAGCTTAGGTGTCCTCTTGCCTTATCGGGGACGGGAGCGAGGCCCGTCCCGTCCATCGCCGCTCCTCCTCGCTTCGACACGCGCCCCTGGCCAGGGATGCATGCGGCGCCATGTAGGCAGGCAAGCAGCTGAGGTGGCGCGGTGGTGGAGCCTCCACGAAGACCTGCATGCCGCCACACAGGCGTGTGCTGAGTTGGCCTGGAAGCTGCATGTTGCCACGCAGGTGCCTGCCCAGCTGGTTGGGCTGACAGCTGCATGTGAACGGCGGTGGAGACTTGGTTGGCGCGGGCCTGGCAGTGGCCCCGCTGACGCTCCTGGCAAGGGCCTTGCCGGGTGGCCCGTCAAGGGTCTTGCCGTGGCGCGCTGTCGTCCCCGGCAAGGATCTTACCGGGGGTCTTGCGGGTTTCCTCAGCAAGGATCTTGTCGAGGATCGTTGCCTTCCAATCCCCATCTGATCTTGAATATTCTTTGTCTTCACAAAGATCTGCATGCCACCATGGAGGTACCTCCCGAGCCCTGGCCCAACGTAGTTGATGGTGTTGGAGACCGTGGGTTTGAGGGTGGCTCACTTCGCTGGTGTGGGTGAGCCGCCCTGGCAAGGGGCTTGGCGGGGATGCTGAGGCTGCCCTGGCAAGGGTCTCGCCGGGGAAACCTGCTTCGTCCATCTGCTCTATGTGGTCTTGGTCCTTGGCGTTGCCTTGATTGTCTTGTGCATTCGGCTTCTCTCCGGCTCCCCTCCTTTGCCCTGCTATGTGCGGCCATGGCGCATGGCTTTGACTGCCCGTGCACAAGTAAAGGGGTCAAAAGGAGAGCCCCTACTTTTGTACACGGACAGGAGCCCCCGGGCCTGGGCCACACATAAGCGCGACACGTTGTTGGGCCAGGCCCAGAACGGTGCGCGGGCAGGCGGGGCAGATTTTACCATAGTAACTATTTCATCCGCTGCGCTTCCCCACAACTCGCATCGAACGCGCGTCATGGAGGAGCGTGCGTGATGTGGTGGGCATGCGTGGGGCAGTTCCCGCACGCATGCGTCATATCGTGATACAGGGGCATCTCACGCCTTCCCCATGAAGAGGGAGGGGCGCAAATGCGCGGCCCATTTACTAAGTGGGGCCTAGTCGCGGTCTTCAAGGCATCCACACCCCATGATCACGGGGCGTGGAAAGGTCGCTCCACCCGTCCCCTCGATTCTGCATGTTTGCCACGCGTCCTCCATGCGCTTGGGGTGGCAAGCGGTGGAGGCGGGAAACCGAGCCGCCGCTGGTTGGGGCAGTGAGTCAGTCTTGATTCCCTGCGCCCTTGGTGGCTAGATTGGCCGAGCGGGGTGGCCGAGCCCCGACCCTGCCCCTTTATAAGGAGAGGGAGGGGAATGGCATCCCGCACTCTTCTATCTTCTATCTTTTCCTGCTTCTTCTTCTTCCTCTCATCCGCCATGGAGAAGGGGAACCCCGGTCCTTCAATGGTGGCGGCGATGGTCGCCGCTCGACAGCGCGTCCCTCCTCCCCAAGAGTCCATGATGGTGGAACCAGCCGCGAGGGGAAGGGGGAGGGGGCGAGGCCGTGGGCGAGGCCGTGGTCGTCGTGGTGTCCAGGGAAGAGGAGGACGGGGCGGCGCATCGGCCTCGCCTCCGCCAGCGGCCCCTACCTCGGCGGAGGGCCACGTCGGGGACAACCCCTACGAGTTCTTCCTCAGGCTGCGCCAGCCGCTGCGCCGTCGTCTTCGTCTCCCGACCCCATTTGCGCGGGAGATGGAGCTGGACCCGCCGCAGGCATTGCGGCTGCACATGAGGGGTTGTGGGAACAGCGGTACATGGGCCGACGTCGAGTTCCCCGCCCCTCACGTCATGTATCTTCGCCGAGGGTGGAAGACCTTTTCCCGTATCCACAGCCTGATGGAGGGGCTCACTCTCCATTTCAAGTTAATGGAGAGCGGCCTCCTCTCCGTCAAGGTCTTGGGGCACTTCGGGACTCGCGTAAGGTGCTGCGTGGAGAGCTCCTCCGATGACGAAAACTCTTCCTGAAGCGAGAGTGACGAGGAGGACAGCGGGGCAGATGACGGGGATGAGTCCTACTAGGCTTCAGACGCCCCGCGCCTGGGTGGGTGCAGCAGCAGCAGCATCTGCACCTGGCCGCTCCTCCGACGGAATCTGTTGGGGGAGGGGCCAGCTCCTTGAACTTCTCGGGGTTGTCTCCTTGGGCGGCTGACGTTCGGAGGCTGCGGAAGAGGAAGAGGGCGGGTGGCAAGGTCGTCAAGTCAGAGTACACGGGCACCGAGGCCTTCATCACGTATTGACGTCATGCCGCCTCGTCTTCGTGCTCTTCCCCCACCGCCGTCATCACCAGCCAGCCTTTGGACGGCCACCGAGATGTTCTCTTGGTGCTTTCTGCCGCTCGTAGCTTGCCTAGGCACCCCTTTTGCCCCTTTTGGCTTCCTTGACCTGCCTCCTGAGGAGAGGGACAAGAAAGGGATTACGGGCATCTTATTTCTTTTTAGTCTGTAAGCCTTCGTTAAATTTAGAAGTTGTAATCCTCTTGCTCATGTTTTTCACTCCGTATGAACTGTACCTGTACAGGATGTTTTTAATGAAAAAGGGATGTTTGCCGGGTTTTTCGTTCGTGGGTGAAACCCGCGACAAGGAGTGAATCCTCGTTATTATTTAAGATAAACATTTTTCGCCCGGCAACAAGCCTCGCCCCCCCCTTTGCTCGACCTTTCTCGCGCTCTTGGCGGAGGTAGGGATGAGGTGAGCTTAGGCTCCTCGTTCCATTTCCCTGCTGCCGTGACTACAACTAAATCCAGACCCAGGAGATAATCCTTGGGTACAGAAAAAGGGGAGCACGGTAGCCTAGAAATAAAACGAGGTTTCACATATCCCAGTTCCATATCAAAATGCATGATAGAGGATAAAAGACTTATCTGGATCTGCAGCCCCCAGCAACCTTGGCTTGCCGTGGTTGGATCCTTGTACTTGCAGCACCCGGCAACTTGGGTTTGCCGGGGTCGAGACGCCGGTCCGTTCGTTTTCTTCCAAATATCTCGGCAGAAGTGATCATGCGCCTTGCGAACCAAAGAGGACAGAAAAGAATAGAGAGACGCATACTCGACCTCTAAGCTAGGGGTTAGCTGTCGCTAAGCACTATCAACCCTAACCGAGGAAGAGACTTGACCTAGCATGCATGCTATAACTCAGGGCGCCAGCGCTTCATTTATTTATGCTCAGGGTCTGCGCCTGGCTTTGTACAAAGGGTAACATGCCTTGCCGGCAAGGCTGGTACAAAAGGTGGCTTGCCGGGAGGCCCAGCAGCCGCGCCTTATCACCATCTTTAGACCTAAGGGAATGCATTATGGAGTAGTTATTAGATGATGGGTTGCTACAGTGACACAAGCTTATACCCTAATTTATGTGCTACTTCGTAAGGGACCGATTTGGATCCAAATGTTTAATGCTATGGTTAGATTTTATATTAATACTTCTCTCATAGTTGTGGATGCTTGCGAGAGGGTTAATCATAAGTGGGAGATTTGTTCAAGTAAGAATAACAACCAAGCACCGGTCCACCCACACATTAAATTATCAAAGTAGCGAACACAAATCAAACCAACATGATGAAAGTGACTAGATGAAATTCCCGTGTACCCTCAAGAACGCTTTGCCTATTATAAGAGACCGTTTTGGCAATGTCCTTTGCCACAAAAGGATTGGGCTACCTCGTTGCACTTTATTTACCGTTACCTTTACTTGCTCGTTACAAAATATCTTGCTATCAAACTACCAGTTACCGATAATTTCAGTGCTTGCAGAAAATACCTTCCGGAACCACTTGTCATTTCCTTCTGCTCCTCGTTGGGTTTGACTCTCTTACTTATTGAAAGGATTATGATTTATCCCCTATAATTGTGGATCATCAAGACTCTTTTCTGGCGTCGTTGCCGAGGAGTGAAGTGCTCTTGGTAAGTGGAAATTTGTAAGGAAAAAATATTACTACATGTTGAAATTTATTGTCACTTGCTAGGATGGAAAACCATCCTTCGAGGGGTTTGTTCGGGGTATCTTCACCTTGAACGAAACCACAATTAGTTGCCGCTCAACCTACTGCACCTACTGAAAATATTGGTTATGAAATTCCTTCGGGTATGATAGAACAACTGCTAGCTAATCCTTATGTAGGAGATGGAACTGAACATCCTGATATGCACTTGTTATATGTGGATGAAATTTGTGGATTATTTAAGCTTGCAGGTTTATCTGGAGATGAAGTTAAGAAGAAGGTTTTCCCTTTTATCTTTGAAGGGAAAGTCGTTGACATGGTATAGGCTATGCGATGATATTGGATCTTGGAACTGGAATCGATTGAAATTGGAATTTCACCAAAAAGATATCCTATGCATCTAGTTCATCGTGATCGGAACTATATATATATAATTTTTGGCCTCATGAAGGAGAAAGTATCGCTCTATCTTGGGGGAGGCTTAAGTCAATGTTATATTCATGCCCCAATCATGAACTCTCGAGAGAAATTATCATTCATAACTTTTATGCTCGGCTTTCTCGTGATGATCAATCCATGCTCCATACTTTTTGTATTGATTCTTTTATGAAGAATACTATTGAATATAGGTGGGATCTTTTAGAAAGAATTAAATGCAACTCTGAATATTGGAAACTCGACGAAGGTAAAGAGTCAGGTATTAAGCTTTAGTTTGATTGTGTTAAATCTTTTATGAATACTGACACTTTTCACAAGTTTAGCACTAAATATGGACTTGACTCTGAGATAGTAGCCTCTTTTGTGAATCATTTGCTACTCAATGTGATCTCCCTAAGGAGAAGTGGTTTAAATACCATGCCTCTATTAAAGAAGAAATTAAAGAACCGGTAATAGCTAAAGATGAAACTATCATTTACAATGTTGATCCAGTTGCGCCTACTGCCTACATTGAAAAACCACCTTTCCCTGTTAGGATAAATGAACATGCTAAGGTTTTAACTATGGTTCGCAAAAGTAATATCAAAGCACATAGACCTCCAGAATAAATCAAAGTAGAACCTAGTGTTGCTATGGTTAAAGATCTCCTGGTAGAAAATATTGATGGGCATGTTATTTACTCCTGTGATGAAGCTGCTGGAATTGCCAAACCCGATGAAAAAGATAAACATAGGCTCGTTGTTAGCATGCATGTTGTCTCAGTTAAAATAGGAGATCATTGTTATCATGGTTTATGTGGATTAGGTGCTAGTGTGAGTGCTATTCCTTTTACCTTGTACCAAGAAATTATGAATGATATAGCACCCACTGAAATAGAAGATATAGATGTTACTATTAAACTTGCTAATAGGGACACCATCACACCACTTGGGATTGTTGGATATGTTGAAGTATTGTGTGGGAAAATAAAATATCCTACTGATTTTCTGGTTCTTGGTTTCCCACAAGATGACTTTTATCTTTGGTAGACCTTTCTTGAACATTGTCAATGCTACTATAGATTGTCATAAACAAACTGTCAGTGTTAGACAAACACGTATCATCACGGAAGTGTATTTTATTGTAGTGAGTGGCCTTGGTCCTCTTCCAAAATGTTGGCGGGAAGGGATCCCACAACGGCCAGATTTGAAGGGAGACAACAAGTACATCCTATCTTGACTAAAGTGGTCTTCGCCTGCAAAAGCCTCTGGTCGTGACGCTGTGGTGGGCTCGGCGATGACCTTCGTCCTAGCGGTCTTGGTCTTGTTGCACCAGAATGGAAACCTTTGGTTGATCCTTGGGACTTTGCGCCTGTTGCTTTCCGCCTTTGCACCAAAGAGGAAACTGATACACTATGCCCGCTGGCGCCCGCCTGGCCTTGGTCGTCATGGCTCACGTCAGCTGAGCCTCGTGAGGTGCACCTTGCATAGAAATCTCCGCTCCTCAAGAGCCAACCTGAGGAGGCCGATCCGCTTGGAGGTCTTGATGTCGTCCGCCTCGCGAGGCTTAGCCCCTCGCGAGGGTCTTGAGTTGTTGATGTTGAAGCTGGGCCGTACCAGGCCGTCGATGGAGCCACGTCATGGGCCGCACGTAGGAAAGTCTGGGTACCCCCATATCCAGAACGCCGACAGTACCACCGGGCCCAAGGCGCGCTTAGACTTGGCTTCTAGGCGAAGCCAAAGGGCAAGTGTGGAGCGCCGTGGGCCCTAACCGCATGTGGCCTTGAACAACGTGTGATGATTGATGGGACAAGGGCGTCTCCACTTCCCCATGCTGCCTTGAAATCTGTTCGACTTGATGAGTTGATGTTGCATGCAGAGGATCATCATTGCGCGAGGTCGTGAAGGCCGGCGGTTGGCCTCCCTCTGGCTATAAATGAGGGGAGGGGCAGAGCCCCCCTCGCTCATATCTTCCTCCATCTTCTCGCTGCTCGTCCCTTCTTCTTCTTCTCCATCTTGCTGCTCGTCCCTTCTTCTTCTCCATCTTAGGAGGTTTTCCGCGGTAGAAAACGGAAAGGCCCCTCAGGAGGGGCCTGATCCACTTCCTCCGAAGAAACGGTTATGCTATCCCTGCGATGCCGGCGTCAGGCGGAAGGTGACCAGGCCTTGGCAAGCTAGGCCTCATCCCGGCTTCCCCCTTCCCATGTATGCCCGTACGCCGAACGGCAATGCGTGCCGTCGAGCAATCCTAGGTGGCGGTGGACGAGTCATTGTCGTTCTGCCTGCTGAGCCACGGACCCACGCCGAGTGTGGCTCGCGCGAGTTCGTGGTGTGGGCAGTGATGCCACCCGCCTCGTGGATCCGGTTCCCGAGGTTTTTTGCTGACGAGCTGCTGAAGAGGGGGCCGCTTGAGCGTGGCTGCAACACGCCAGGTGCTGCAGCCTGGCCACCGGGGCTGAGGTTGAGGTGGTGCCCCCTGGCGACGTCTTCATGACCCGCAGATGGGGCGAGGTCGCCCGAGCCTGCCGCGCGGAGGGGGGCCTCGCGATCCACTTCGAGTACGACGGCGCCTCCACTCTGTTCTTCAAATCCTTTGACGAGGAGGGCCGACGGCTAGAGTGCTGCCCTAGAGGAAGCAGCCCACAGGACGCGGCCGTGGGCGCTGGGCCCGTCTCCGGGCCCACCGGTGTCTCCTCCAGCAGCAGCGACGACTCCTGGGAATCCAGAACTCTCCTGAGCCCAGCGAATCTCCGAAGTCCAGCGACGACATCTACGTTCCACCAAGCTCCCGCCGTGCCCGGGGCGCGGCAACAGCAGCCGCTTGGCATCATCGATGATGCTTGCTAGCCTGGTTCCCTGTGTTGGGGAACATAGTAATTTCAAAAAAATTCCTACGCACATGCAAGATCATGGTGATGCATAGCAACGAGAGGGGAGAGTATTGTCCACGTACCCTCGTAGACCGAAAGCGGAAGCGTTAGCACAACGCGGTTGATGTAGTCGTACGTCTTCACGATCCGACCGATCAAGTACCAAACGTACGGCACCTCCGAGTTCAGCACATGTTCAGCTCGATGATGTCCCACGAACTCCGATCCAGCAGAGCTTTGCGGGAGAGTTCTGTCAGCACGACGGCGTGATGACGGTGTTGATGATGCTATCGATGCAAGGCTTCGCCTAAGCACCGCTACGATATTACCGAGGTGGAATATGGTGGAGGGGGCACCGCACACGGCTAAGAGATCAAGAGATCAATTGTTGTCTCTAGAGGTGCTCCCCTGCCCCCGTATATAAAGGATCAAGGGGGAGGGTGTCGTGGTTCTAAGCCTGACAGTAGAAAGGGGGGGTAGGTATGGAGAGGCAAAATCTTAGCTATGGCGAAGATGTACACGCGATGTTTATGAGTTCAGGCCCTTCTCGGAGGAAGTAATAGCCCTACGTCTCGGTGCTCGAAGGCGGTCGATTGGATTATATGTGTTGAATTATAGAGTGTGCGAACCCTTGTCTCGGAGGAGGGGGCGGCTTATATAGAGTGTGCTAGGACCCCATCTCCCCTCCATTACAAGGGGCTTAATGTACATAAAGTAAGAGAGTTACTGGTAACGGCAGCCTTGAATGTTCTTAATGCTCATGAAGACTAAGGAATGAATGCCCGGCCGTTGTGTGCTCTTCCAATTCCTGGTGTTCAATATGGTCAAGTCATTCCCCACACGGTCGAGTGAAAGTGGGGAATGATGGACGAGTCATTACATCGCCGAGTGGATTCTGGGTCTTCTTATCTTCTGGGGTAGTGAACTTGGGTAGGACGTATAGGTCAAGCCTATGACCCTACCCCAGGTCTGTACCCTCATCAGTAGCCCCCGAATGGATTAAGGTGTGAGTGCGAAATGGACTGAAATTAAGCTTGACCTGAGCCTAAGGATCTCGCGAGCGCTTTCCGTACGTCTGAGTGCCCGTGTCGATGTTTGGTGTCGACTCAGTCGCCTTGATCCATTCAGTGGACAGTCGAGTGAACTGTTGATCTTATATGCTGAGTGTTGCGTTGGAGCGTGGGATCCTAGACGCGATTGCCTGCAGTGTATCCCGAATTCTGCGAGATACGAAATTTCGGGGAAGCGCGCCAGACGGGGAATGCCGAATCGGGCGGAACGGATAAACAGTGATTCCTCGATTCCCACGCCGCCTTTTTCGCCACGTACGCTGTGCGTGACTATTGCGGGATTTGACGGGATCGCCTGGTCCCACGCGTCAGTCACTCGGAAACAACCTCTTATAAGGTGGCTGGACCGAGGCACCGGTACTGTGCACCTCTTCTATTCCTTCTTCTTTCTTCGTCTGTCCGCCACACCTTACTCTCCCGCTCCGACGCCGCTGCCCCGTTGCCATGGTGAAGGACAAGACGGCGGCGCTAGAGCACGCGAAGAAGACGAAGGGAGTGGCGAAGGGCAGGAAGCAGCAGCGCGGGTCGTCATCGCGCGCGAGGCTGCCGCCGGGCTGGATCCAGGGCGATTGGATCCGGTCTTCGATCCAGCAGGTGGATCTGGACGAGTTGGCGGAATCGGGGTTAATTGCCAAGGGAGCGGCAAGGCTGCCGGAGGGGGAGATGAGTCCTCAGCCCCAGCCGGGTGAGTGTGTTCTGCTCGCCACCCATGTCGACCGCGGCTTTTCGCTTCCCCCGCACCCTTTCTTCTGGGGGTTTCTGAACTTTTTTGGTGCTCAGCTCCACCACTTCTCCCCAAACACCATCACGTATTTAGCCGCTTTCGTGTCGATGTGAGAGAACTTCTTGGGTTGTCGACCACACTAGGGCCTTTTCAAGCACATCTTCACTATTCATTCTCAGTCAGTGAAGAAGGCGAAGTCGAGTGATTCGAAAACCCATGTCATCCAGATGTGTGGGGGTTTAGGTATCCAAAAGAGGAAAGGGAGTGCCTTTCCTGCTATGACTCTTCCTGATTCCGTTAGAGGTTGGCAATCGACTTGGTTCTATTGCCAGGATGTCGTGGCCCTAGGTCAGTCGACCGGCCTTCCCCACTTCTCGTTTGACCGAGTCCAGACTCCTGCCCCGCTCAAAGTTAGGAGTGGTGAGACCATGGAGATGAGGATGCTGGTAGATAGGGTGGTCCAGCTTATCAATGACGGTGTCACGGGTCTGGATCTGCTGGAGGTGTTCCTCAGTCAACGTATCCAGCCTCTCTAGGCCCGTGATCATCCGATGTGGCTGTATTCCAGACCGGACGACACCGCACGGGTTCATCCGGAGGAAGTACCATCTGCAACAGCAGCTTCGTGGCTGAGAAGCATTACAGGCAATCAGGAGAATCCCAGAGGATCTAGGCGAGTCATCCCCTTCAGCAGCGACAACCCGCCCGACAAGGTATGCCTTTCGCTCCGACTGTTTCCCATTCATGTTCCTACTGTACTTGAGATTGACCGACTCATGTTTGACCAACTTTGTTCTGCAGGTGTTCACTGAGATGCATTCGATGCCCAATGGCGAGCAGGCTTTGGAGCAGACCCAGGAAGGGGAGGACAGCGCGGAAGATAGTGACGAGTGGGATTCTCAGGAAGATGACAAGGAGGAGGAGGAGAGCGAGGAATTGGACGAGGAGGAGGAGGTCGACTCGCCACCGCGCTCCGAACGCCGATCCAAAAAGCAGCATGACCCGGCCAGTGGGCGCATGAAAGGTGTGGTTCCGAGTGCCAATACCCAGAAATGCACTCGGATGTCGACCCCGGAGCCGACGGAGAAGGTGGCCAAGCAGCCTAGAGTTGCTCCCTCCAAGGCTCGGAAGACACTGCCGTGCATCAAGATGGATGTCCCCGTTGCCTCAGGGTGGGTATCTTGTTCATGTTCCTGTAAGTCGACTGAAAAATTTCTTGATCTGACCAACCCATCCTTGCGTCTTTGCAGCCCTACCTCTGCTGCCACCAACATGGACGTCGACAAGGCACCAGGAGACGAAGAGGCCACCTCTTGAGCAGGTAAGTTCATTCGACCAAGTTATGTTTAGTCGAGTGAATGGCCAATTGACTGAAAACTTGACATTTCTCTTCTTATGTAGCTCCACAAGATATCGTTGTGCTTCTTGATCACGAAGAAGAAGAAGTGCCTCTATAGGAGAGGAAGAAGAAGAGTGGAAGCTCAAGCAGGAGGAAGCTTGAAGTCCAGGTCCCTCAATCGACACCGGCGCCTGAAGCGATGGTCCGAACCAACGTCACATTCGCTAACCCGTTGACGACTGATCGTCCGTCGGGGTCGACTGCGCAGACACCTGCTGCACCGGTACAACTCCACTCATCTAACCCGGCAGCTACTTCAGCCCCTCTGGAGCCATATCTCTTTGCTACATATCAAATTCCAGACGACTCGCTGAGTGCTGCTAGGGAAGCTCTTCGCCAGGCGAACCTTGTCATGGAACAGGTGAAAGTGATGCATGAAGCCAGTCAGATAGCTTACAACGCCAGCACTGCTCTTCAAACCAATGTTCAGGTCAGCAAAGCTCCGACTAAAATTTCTGGATGTCACTTTTATATCTGATCACCCACTGGGTGTTCTTTTGTTTAGAACTCAGGAAATCTTCAATTCTGCATTTTTCGAATCGGTGGGGGCACGTCGAGTGCACCCACTGGGTGTAGTCCCTGAGGCCACGGTCGGCTGCTGGTAGTCAACTGAGGTCTAATGATGTGTCTTTCTTTCTTTTTATTTTATTTTGAACTCATGCTGAGTATTGATCTGATCCAGTGGGGGCATGCTAAGTGCACCCACTGGGTGTAGTCCCCGAGACTACTGTTGAAAACTTGATTCGGCAGTAGTCTTAGAATAATTCTTTGCTTTCACTCGGCTCTGCGATCTGTCAACTAATATGTTCTGTCTTTCTGGTTGCAGAGGTCTTGTGATCTTGGAGCTTGGCTCGCCGAGTTGAAGAAGAAACATATCAGCGTTGAACTTGACCTCGAACTTGCAAAGAAGAATCTGAAGAAAGCTCAAGAAGAAACAGCCATCATGGGAGGTAATCACTTGACCGTTTTGTCTGCTTTGTAGCTTTACACTTGGCACTAGCTTTTCTTTCAGTCTCTTTGAACTGAGTGAATTCGCATAAGCAGATGTGCGTAGTGAAAATCGCCAACTCTAGTCTCGTCTGAAGAGTGTTGTTTCTTTAGAGAGGATGAAGGAGGCTCTGGAGCAGAAGGATCTGGACCTTGCAGCTGCTCAAAAGGAAGCGCGCGAGAAGACAAAGCTTGCGGACAAGAAGCTGGCTTCAGTCGGCAAGTTGGAGGATGAGAATGCGACGTTGAAGACGGCTGTCTCGGACGCTAACCGTGAAGTTGAGCAACCGCGGAAGGACAAGGAGAACTTGACCGCTGAAGTCAAAGGCCTCAAGACCAAGACTGGCAAGCTAGAGTCTCATTTAGAGCAACTCGCAGCAAAGCTTGTCCTGAAGCTTGAGGGTATGTCTGTCCCGTTAAATAACTGTCGTCGACTGAGATTTGTAATACTGTCGAGTCATTGTTTGTTGTGATGAAAAAGAACTCTGTCAGGACTTCGAGGTCGAAACTGGACGGGTCGAGACAGGTCTCAACCCTATCAACTGCCCCATGAAGGATGAAGCTGCGATGAACTTGCTCCGACTGGAATCATGCTTGAATGACGCAGTTGACTATCTGGCTCGGCTGAAGGCGGTGATGACCCGAGTGGATGCTGAGCTCTGGCCTCGGGAGGAACTGTCGCAAGACCTCGAGTCCTTGATGGCTCGGCTAAACCAGATTCCAAGTCGAGTGCAAGAGTGGAAGAAATCCTCTGCCCGCTGTGGTGCTGATGTCGCTTTGTCTCTGGTCCGAGTGCACTGCAAGGAAGCTAAAGAGGAAAACTTGGTAGCTCTCAAAGTGGCGAATACAAAGAAGCAATCCTTCCAGGATTTCATGGACACTTTCCTCGAGGCAGCCACTCGCATCGCCGACAGCATCGACCTCGACAGCTTTTACGACCCGGCCAGTCCTTCTCCCGCCGAGTAATCAAAATAAAAACATTATGCTTATCACTTTTATTTGCCTCGGAATGCCGAGTGAATTTGTAACCGTTAAAACTCCTTCAAGCCTGATGCTTGAGCACTTTATTCTGCGGTTAAGAAACTTTGGATTTGTCACCTCACACACTCTGTCTGTCTTCGAATGAAATTCGCCTTTCTATCGAATTATTGTCCGTTTGCTTAATGCAGCTTCTGTAGGAGGATGGCCAGTCGCCTGATCGAGCAACCATTAAGTAGCATTGATCAGCTCATCAGCAAGGTACTCAGCTTCTAGAGAAGGACAGCCAGTCGACCGATTGGGTGATCCTTGAGTAGCATTGATCAGCTCATCGGCAAGGTACTCAGCAATGGTCTTGACATTCCAGTCGACCGGTTGGGTGATCCTTGAGTAGCATTGATCAGCCCATCAGCGAGGTACTCAGCTTCTGGAGAAGGACGGCCAGTCGCCTGATCGAGCAACCTTTGAGTAGCATTGATCAGCTCATTAGCAAGGCACTCAGCAATGGTCTTGATGTTCCAGTCAACCGGTTGGGTGATCCTTGAGTATCATTGATCAGCTCATCAACAAGGTACTCAGCTTCTAGAGAGGGAGGCCAGTCGCCTGATCGAGCAACCTTTGAGTAGCATTGATCAGCTCGTCGGCAAGGCACTCAGCAATGGCCTTGACGTTTCAGTTGACCGGTTGGGTAAAGTTTTTGAAACTTAAGCAAGTACGAGACTGTGGCTAAGCCTCCTGAGTGAAAGGATTGCTCTTCACTCGGTGAGATATTTCAAACTTAGGCGAGTACGAGACTGCAGCTAAGCCCCCCGAGTGGGAGGATCGCTCATCACTCGGTAAGATTTTTATCACTTAGGAGAGCATTGGGCTGCAGCTAAGCCTCCAAGTGGGAGGACCGCTCTCCACGTGGTAGGATTTTTCATTACTTAGGCGAGCATTGGGCTGCAGCTAAGCCTCCCGGGTGAGAGGATTGCTCTTCACTCGGTAGGATTTTTTTCGAACTTAGGCGAGTACGAGACTGCAGCTAAGCCCCCGAGTGGGAGGATCACTCTCCACTTGGTGGGATTTTTCAAACTTAGGCGAGCACTGGGCTGCAGCTAAGCCTCCGAGTTAGAGGATTGCTCTTCACTCGGTAGGATTTTTTTCGAACTTAGGCGAGTACGAGACTGCAGCTAAATCCCCGAGTGGGAGGATCGCTCTCCACTTGGTGGGATTTTTCAAACTTAGGCGAGCACTGGGCTGCAGCTAAGCCTCCGAGTGAGAGGATCGCTCTTCACTCGGTAGGATTTTTAAAACTTAGGCGAGTACAAGACTGTAGCTAAGCCCCTGAGTGGGAGGATCGCTCTCCACTCAGTAGGATTTTTCAAACTTAGGCGAGCACTGGGCTGCAGCTAAGCCTCCGAGTGAGAGGATTGCTCTTGACTCGGTAGGATTTTTAAAACTTAGGCGAGTACAAGACTGCAGCTAAGCCCCCGAGTGAAGGATCGCTCTCCACTCGGTAGGATTTTTCAAACTTAGGCGAGCACTAGGCTGCAGCTAAGCCTCCGAGTGAGAGGATTGCTCTTCACTCGGTAGGATTTTTAAAACTTAGGCGAGTACGAGACTGCAGCTAAGCCCCCAAGTGGGAGGATCACTCTCCACTCAGTAGGATTTTTATCACTTAGGCGAGCACTGGCTGCAGCTAAGCCCCCGACTGAGAGGCAGACTAATCACTCGGTAGGATTTTTATCACTTAGGCGAGCACTGGGCTGCAGCTAAGCCCCCGAGTGGGAGGCAGACTCATCACTCGGTAGGATTTTATCACTTAGGCGAGCACTGGGCTGCAGCTAAGCCCCCGAGTGAGAGGCAGGCTCATCACTCGGTAGGATTTTTATCACTTAGGCGAGCACTGGGCTGCAGCTAAGCCCACGAGTGAGAGGCAGACTCACCACTCGATAGGATTTTTATCACTTAGGCGAGCACTGGGCTGCAGCTAAGCCTCTGAGTGAGAGGCATACTCATCACTCGGTAGGATTTTTATCACTTAGGTTCAGGCGAAATAGATTCGCGGCTAAAGTAGCATACATAGAAAGAAATAAACAATAACCACCCAGAAGGAGTAAATTATGTCTTTCGATAATTAAGCTAACAGGTATCCCTTATTACATCCGATCGGTTTAACTATTTAAGAATAGAAACGGCGGAGCAGATCCGCATTCCAGGCGCGCGGCTCATCTCTATTGTGTTCGACGTTGAAGAGATGGTATGCTCCGTTGTGGAGCACCTTGGTGATGACGAAAGGGCCTTCCCAAGTGGGGGCAAGCTTGTGTGGCCTTTGTTGATCCACTCGGAGGACCAAGTCCCCTTCCTGGAATGCACGACCCCTTACGTTCTTGGCGTGGAATCGATGTAAGTCTTGCTGATAAACCGTCGACCAGATCAAAACCATCTCTCTCTCTTCCTCCAAGAGGTCGACTGCATCTTGTCGAGCTTGTTCCGCTTCTTCTTCTGAGAAGAGTTCGACCCAGGGAGCGTTGTGGAGCAAATCGCTCGGCAAAACGGCTTTGGCTCCGTAGACCAGAAAGAATGGAGTCCGTCCAGTCGACCGATTGGGGGTTGTCCTCAGTCCCCAAAGCACCGATGGGAGCTCGTCGACCCAAGCCCCTGCCGCGTTCTTGAGGTCACGCATTAGCCGAGGCTTCAGCCCTTTGAGAATCAATCCGTTCGCTCGCTCAGCTTGTCCATTCGATTGGGGGTGGGCGACTGAAGCATAATCTACCCTCGTGCCCTGGGAGGCGCAAAAAGCTTTGAACTCTTCAGAATCGAAGTTCGAGCCATTGTCCATGATGATGCTGTGCGGGACGCCGTATCTGAATATAAGTTCTCTAATAAAACTCACGGATGTGCACGCTTCGAGGCTCTTAATGGGCTTGGCTTCGATCCATTTGGTGAACTTGTCGACTGCTACCAGCACATGAGTAAATCCACTCCTGCCTGTCCTTAGAGGTCCTACCATGTCCAATCCCCAAACGGTGAAGGGACAGACGAGTCGAATAGTCTTTAGAGCTGACGCGGGTTTGTGAGACATGTTGGAATAAAACTGACAACCTTCACACTTGTCCACAATTTCCTTCGCCATCTCGTTAGCGTGCGGCCAGTAAAACCCGGCTCGGTATGCTTTGGCTACAATGGTCCGAGAGGACGCATGGTGACCATAGGTCCCCGAGTGGATATCATTAAGGATCATTCGGCCTTCTTCTCGCGTGATGCACTTCTGGCAGGCTCCAGTTACACTCTCTCTGAACAATTGTCCTCTTATCACAGTAAAGGCTTTAGACCGTCGGACGATCTGTCGAGCTTCTTCTTCATCCTCTGGGAATTCCTTCCTAAGGATATATGCGATGTATGGTACTGTCCAGTCGGGAGGGATGACCAAAACCTCCATGATTAAGTCGACCACGGCTGGGACTTCGACTTCAATTGGATCTGTGGCACTCTTGGGCTGCGATGACTCTTCGGTGAAAGGATCTTCTTGAACTGAAGGTGAATTGATATGTTCCAGAAACACATTTCGGGGAATACCCTCTCTCTTTGAGCCTATCTTGGACAACTCATCTGCAGCTTGATTTTTCAGTCGGGGTATATGGTGGAGCTCCAAACCTTCAAACCTCTTCTCCACCTTTCTCACTACATTGTGATAACCGGTCATGGCTGGGCTTCTGACATCCCATTCCTTCATGACTTGGTTAACCACCAAATCGGAATCACCATAAACCATAAGACGACGGACGCCGAGTGAAATGTCCATACTCAACCCGTATAGAAGTGCTTCATATTCGGCTTCGTTATTAGAGGAATCATAATGAATCTAGAGAACGTAACTAAGCCTATCTCCGCAGGGGGATACCAAAACTACTCCAGCACCTGGATCATTCAGCATCTTGGAACCATCAAAAAACATAGTCCAATGTTCCGAGTGAACTTGAGTCGGCAATTGCTGTTCAATCCACTCGGCCAGAAAATCTGCAATTGCTTGGGACTTGATGGCCTTATTTGCCTCGAACTTGATATCTAAAGTGAGGAGTTCAATCGCCCATTTGGCCACTCGACCAGTTGCAGCTCTGTTGTTCAGAATTTCGGATAGGGCGCATCGCTGACGACTGTAATGGAGTGGTCAGAGAAGTAATGCGCAACCTTCTTCATGGTCATGTATATTCCATAGACAAGCTTCTGATAATGCGGGTATCGTTGCTTGGATGGAGTCAAAACTTCAGAGAGATAATAGACTGGGTGCTGAACCTTGTAGGCTTTTCCTTCTTCTTCCCGCTCGACCGTGAGTACTGTACTGACAGCTTGTCCAATGGCTGCAATGTAGAGCAGTAAAGGCTCTTTGCTGATTGGCGCAGCGAGCACCGGCTGGGTGGAAAACAGGGTTTTGAGCTCTGCAAACGCTGCTTCAGCTTCATCAGTCCACTCAAACTTATCAGACTTCTTCATCAATCGGTAAAGAGGCAAGGCCTTTTCACCGAGACGAGAAATGAATCGACTCAGAGCGGCCAAGCAACCAGTCAGCTTCTGAACGTCATGCACTCGCATGGGGCGTTTCATTCGGAGGATGGTATCAACTTTCTCTAGATTAGCATCGATCCCTTGTTTGGAAACGAGAAAACCGAGTAACTTTCCTCCTGGAACTCCGAACGTGCATTTTGACGGATTAAGCTTGACATCGTATCTTCTGAGGTTGGCAAAGGTTTCTGCAAGGTCAGTCAATAGGTCGGAACCTTTGTGAGACTTGACCACAATGTCATCCATGTACGCTTCCACATTCCGACTGATTTGAGTGAGCAGGCACTTCTGAATCATTCTCATGAATGTGGCTCCAGCATTTTTCAAACCAAAAGCCATGGTGACATAGCAAAAGCACCCGAATGGGGTGATGAAGGCTGTTTCTATTTCATCGGGACCATACAGTCGGGTCTGATGGTATCCGGAATATGCATCTAAGAAAGACAAGCGTTCACACCCTGCAATCAAGTCAACAATCTGATCGATGCGAGGGAGAGGAAAGTGATCTTTTGGGCAGGCCCGATTGATATGCTTGAAATCAGTGCACATACGAAGTGAATTATCCTTCTTAGGAACCATGACTACGTTGGCTAGCCACTCGGAGTGGTAGATTTCACGGATGACCTCTGCTGCCAATAGTCGAGCCACTTCTTCGTTGATTGCTTTCCTCTTCTGCACAGCGGATCGCCGAAGATGTTCTTTGACGGGTTTTATTTTGGGGTCGACATGCAAACAATGCTCGCCAGTCCTCTGGGTACACCTGGCATGTCGGAAGGTTTCCATGCAAAGATGTCCCAGTTCTCACGGAGGAACTGGACGAGCGCTTCTTCCTATATGCTGTCGAGTGTCATTGATATATGGGTCGGTGCGGCACTAGGATCCGTCGGGTGAATATGAATTGACTTCATCTCACCAGTCAATTGGAATGCAGAATCTATGGCAGGTTTCTTGGCTCTGAGCAGATCACTTGGATCCGCGTTCTTCTGATATTCTTGGAGCTCAACTACTGCCATCTGCTCATTGACGATCTTGGAGCCTTTCTGGAAACACTCCTCAGCTTTCTGTCTACTGCTTATAACTGTGATCATGCCTTTGGGGCCAGGCATCTTTAGTTTGAGGTACACGTAACACGGTCGAGCCATGAAACGCGCGTATGCTGGCCTCCCCAGGATGGCGTGATAAGCACTCTGGAAATCCACGACTTCAAACATCAACTTTTCCTTCTGGTAATGCTTGTAATCACCGAAAACCACGTCGAGAGTGATTCGGCCTTCTTTCTGGGTATAACACCGTGAAAGCTCATGTTGCTCTCGCTAAGCTTGGACATCGGGATGCCCATCCCTTTCAAAGTTTCAGCATACAGGATATTCAGGCCACTTCCTCCATCCATCAGCACCTTAGTCAGTCGAGTGCCACAACCACTGGGTCGACCACCAGTTCTTGCCTCCCGGGGGTGGCTACGCGAGCTGGGTGGTCCGACTGGTCGAATGTGATGGCTGTCTGAGACCATTTCAAGTACGTGGTCGTTGTCGCTGGAGCAACCATGTTCACCTCCCTGTTGATGACCTTCAACCGACTCTTGCTCTCAACATCAGCAAAAATCATGAGGGTGGAATTGACTTTGGGATAACCATCGTCTTCCACTTCATCTTCACCTTCGTCCGACTCCTTCTCCCTTTCAGTGGGTTGTTTCTCTCTGAACTGCTGGATTAGGAGTCGACACTGCCGGGTGGTATGTTTCGGGTAAATCAGATTACCTTCCTCATCTTTCTTCGTGTGGATGTGGCACAGCAAATCCATCACGTCATTCCCTTCCTTGTCCTTCACCTTCTTAGGGGCCCAGGGCCCTTTAGGTTTTCCCTTAAACTTTCCTTGATTCACTGCCACAATCTCTCAGGGCGCTGCCGGCTCGGCCTTGCGCTTCTGCTTCCGACTGGAGTTACCTCCACCGATATCTTGCCCGACTGGTTTGCTCTTCCCACTACGGAGTCGATCCTCTTCTTCTCTGTTAGCGTACCGGGTGGCTATTTCCATCATTCGAGCCAGAGTCATATCTCTAGTCCGATCGAATTTCAAGACCAACTCTCTGTATTTGACGCCTTCCTTGAAGGCGCACACGGCTTGATGCTCTGAAACATTCTCGACGGTGTGGTGCAGGGTGGACCATCTCTGGATGAACTCTCTCAGAGTCTCATTCGGCTTCTGCATGCAGTGCTGCAATTCAGGCAATCCTCCAGGTCGCTTGTACGTGCCTTCGAAAGTCCTCATGAACACTCGGGATAGCTCTTCCCAACTGTGAATGCTGCTCGGAGCCAACTATGTCAGCCATGCTCGGGCTAACCCTTCCAACATGAGGGGAAGATGCTTCATTGCTATCTCGTCGTTACCGCCCCCAATCTGCACAGCCACTCGGTAATCTTCAAGCCAAGTTTCAGGCTTGGATTCACCTGTGAACTTACTGATCCCGGATGCCGGCCTGAAGTTGGGAGGTATCACTGCTGCCTTGATGGCTATGCTAAAACACTCGGGACCAAAAACATGCACTCGGCTGCCACTTGGACGGTCTCTACCATGGTCTTCTCTGTGTGCTCTGTTCCGGTCGACCAGGCCTTGAACGAGGATGGACCTCACGTCGAAGCCCGGTTCCCTTGGGTCGACTGAATTCCTGCGCTCACCACTGTGACGGCGCCTATCATCATTCCGCCGAGGCACGTATGACGCACTCCTCGGAGGAGGCGTGGGTCCTCGACGACAATTGTCACGGTCGCGTGGATGATCATACTGCCCACGGCCTTCACGCCGCGGAGGCGATCTTGGGCTGTGAGCCGACTGAACCATGTCCGCTGCGACGGATCTTCCATGAATCCTATTCCGCGACTGAGATACTGTTGTATTCTACTCTCCTGCTGCTCTAAGCAGGGCTCGGATCTGCATCAGCCCTCTGCCAGCTTCCGACTGGGAAGGTTGGATGGACTCTGCTATTCGGGCCGCAGCTGTGAGATTCTGAATCGGCGTGCGGTATACCTTAGGTGGAGGCGGGAAAAGTTGTCGTCGACTGGATTCATGGATCCTCTCCTGGGCGCGCTCGTCGAGAGCACGCTGAAGGTTATCCAGTCGAGTGCGCCCAGCCAAGTTGGCTAAGCGCGCTTCCTCCAAGGCTCGAGCCTCGGGGGTTTCTCCGGAGATGGGCGTGTGAAGTGCGTCCATATTGCGACGACGAAGATCCTCTCTCTGCTGCGAGGAGAGAGGTTCGGGACGATACTCCTCGTGAACCCATGATGGATTGCCACCATCCTCTTCGATGTCCTCGCGGCGAAAACCAGGTGGGCTACGCGGACCATCGACCATCAAGACTTCAGCCGTAGGATCGCTGCCGCACTCGGACGCCGTCTCCGCGGAGCCAGTCGACAGATCGAACAAGTCGTGGAGAGTTTCGTCGGGCTCGATTGTCGCGAATTGATGGGTGGCCGAACGCCGAGCCACTGCATGCCTCACCCACCGCTGAAGCCGCGACCGACCGGATCGCTTGCGGCGACGGATAGCGGGAAGGGGGGACTCCACTGGAGCTGACTAATACTGGGTCGACGGCTGTCGAATAAGAACACCACGAACGCATGCGTGAAAGTGCGTCGCCCCTCGGATGGGGAGTGCCTCGACATCGAGCGGAGCTTCCTGAAGCCACGCCGAGTCGTCGGCAACGAGAATGAGCGCGCCAAGACTGATCTCGCGGCCCTCAACCATCTCGCCGCCGGAAACCATGATGATGATCGGAAAACGAACTTGCAACTTCACCAATAAGTCGCTAAGACACCTGCCCCACGGTGGGCGCCAACTGTCGTGGTTCTAAGCCTGACAGTAGAAAGGGGGGTAGGTATGGAGAGGCAAGATCTTAGCTATGGTGAAGATGTACACGCGATGTTTACGAGTTCAGGCCCTTCTCGGAGGAAGTAATAGCCCTACGTCTCGGTGCCCGGAGGCGGTCGATTGGATTATATCTGTT
Organism: Triticum timopheevii; assembly: GCA_963921465.1. Taxonomy (NCBI): domain Eukaryota; kingdom Viridiplantae; phylum Streptophyta; class Magnoliopsida; order Poales; family Poaceae; genus Triticum; species Triticum timopheevii. The sequence goes on from OY997264.1 coordinate 358,654,387, forward strand.
GAATTACAGAGTGTGTGAACCCTTGTCTCAGAGGAGGGGGGCGGCTTATATAGAGTGCGCCAGGACCCCAGCTCCCCTCCATTACAAGGGGCTTAATGTACATAAAGTAAGGGAGTTACTGGTAACAGCAGCCTTGAATGTTCTTAATGCTCATGAAGACTAAGGAATGAATGCCCGACCATTGTGCGCTCTTCCGATTCCTGGTCTTCAATATGGTCGAGTCATTCCCCACACGGTCGAGTGAAAGTGGGGAATGATGGTCGAGTGATTACATCGCCGAGTGGATTCTAGGTCTTCTTATCTTGTGGGGTAGTGACCTTGGGTAGGACGTATAGGTCAGGCCTATGACCCTACCCCAGGTCTGTACCCTCATCAGAGGGGGCGGCCGGCCAGGAGGAGGCGCGCCAGGGAGGAGTCCTACTCCCACTGGGAGTAGGACTCCCTCTTTTCCTAGTTGGAGTAGGAGGGGGGAGGAAGGGAGAGAGGAGAGGAAGGAAAGGGGGGCGCCCCCCTCCTTGTCCTATTCAGACTAGAGGGGGAGGGGGCGCGGCCTGCCCTGGCCACCCCTCCTCTTCTCCACTAGGGACCATGAGGCCCAATAAACCCCCAAGGGGTTCCGGTAACCCCCCGGTACTCCGATATATGCCCGAAACCATCTGAAACCATTCCGGTGTCCAAACATAGCCATCCAATATATCGATCTTTACATATCGACCATTTTGAGACTCCTTGTCATGTCCGTGATCATATCCGGGACTCCAAACTACCTTCGGTACATCAAAACACAAAAGCTCATAATACCGATCGTCACCGAACTTTAAGCGTGCGGACCCTATGGGTTCGAGAACTATGTAGACATGACCGAGACACGTCTCCGGTCAATAACCAATAGCGGAACATGGATGCTCATATTGGCTCCTATATATTCTACGAAGATCTTTATCGGTCAAACCGCATAACAACATACGTTGTTCCCTTTGTCATCGGTATGTTACTTGCCCGAGATTTGATCGTCGGTATCTCAATACCTAGTTCAATCTCATTACCGGCAAGTCTCTTTACTCATTATGTAATGCATCATCTCGCAACTAACTCATTAGCTAGATTGCTTGCAAGGCTTATAGTGATGTGCATTACCGAGAGGGCCCAGCGATACCTCTCCGACAATCGGAGTGACAAATCCTAATCTCGAAATACGGCAACTCAACATGTACCTTCAGAGACACCTGTAGAGCTCCTTTATAATCACCCAGTTACATTGTGACGTTTGGTAGCACCCAAAGTGTTCCTCTGGTAAACGGGAGTTGCATAATCTCACAGTCATAGGAACATGCATAAGTCATGAAGAAAGCAATAGCAACATACTAAACGATCAAGTGCTAAGCTAATAGAATGGGTCAAGTCAATCACATCATTCTCTAATGATGTGATCCCGTTAATCAAATGACAACTCATGTCTATGGCTAGGAAACTTAACCATCTTTGATTCAACGAGCTAGTCAAGTAGAGGCATACTAGTGACATTATGTTTGTCTATGTATTCACACATGTACTAAGTTTCCGGTTAATACAACTCTAGCATGAATAATAAACATTTATCATGAAATAAGGAAATAAATAATAACTTTATTATTGCCTCTAGGGCATATTTCCTTCAGTCTCCCACTTGCACTAGAGTTAATAATCTAGTTCACATCACCATGTGATTTAACACTAATGTTCACATCTGCATGTGATTAACACCCACAGTTCACATTGTCATGTGACCAATGCCCAAAGGGTTTACTAGAGTTAATAATCTAGTTCACATCGATATATCATTAACACCCAAAGAGTACTAAGGTATGATCATGTTTTGCTCATGAGAGAAGTTTAGTCAACGGGTCTTTTACATTTAGAGCCGTATGTATTTTGCAAATATTCTATGTCTACAATGCTCTGAACAGAGCTACTCTAGCTAATTGCTCCCACTTTCAATATGTATCCAGATTGAGACTTAGAGTCATCTGGATTGGTGTAAAAGTTTGCACCTATGTAACTCCTTACGACGGGCTCTTTTAACACCTCCATAATCGAGAAATATTTCCTTAGTCCTTACTAACGATATTCTTGACCGTTGTCTAGTGATCTACTTCTAGATTAAAAATTGTACTCCCTTGCCAAACTCAGAGCAAGGTATACAATAGGTCTAGTACACAACATAGCATACTTTATAGAACCTACGACTGAGGCATAGGGAATGACTTTTCATTCTTTTTCTATTTTCTGCCATGGTCGGGTTTTGAGTCTTACTCAACTTCACACCTTGCAACACAGGCAAGAACTCCTTCTTTGATTGTTCCATTTTGAACTACTTCAAAATCTTATCAAGGTATGTGCTCATTGAAAAATCTTATCAAGCGTCTCGATCTATCTCTATAGATCTTGATGCTGAATGTGTAAGCAGCTTCACCGAGGTCTTTCTTTGAAAAACTTTTATTCAAGTATCCTTTTATGCTATCCAGAATTTCCATATTATTTCCAATCAACAATATGTCATCTACATATAGTTTTAGAAATGCTACAGAGCTCCCACTCACTTTCTTGTAAATACAGGCTTCTCCAAAAGTCTGTATAAAACCATATGCTTTGATCAACTCATCAAAGTGTATATTCCAACTCTGAGATGCTTGCACCGGTCCATAGATGGATCGCTGGAGCTTGCACATTTTGTTAGCACCTTTAGGATTGACAAAACCTTCTGGTTGCATCATATACAACTCTTCTTTAATAAATCCATTAAGGAATGCAGTTTTGACATCCATTTGTCAGATTTCATAAAATGTGGCAATTGCTAACATGATTAGGACAGACTTAAGCGTCAATACGAGTGAGAAAATCTCATCGTATTCAACACCTTGAACTTGTCGAAAAACCTTTTGCGACAAGTCAAGCTTTGTAGATAGTAACACTACTATCAGCATCTGTCTTCCTCTTGAAGATCCATTTATTTTCTATGGCTTGCCGATCATCAAGCAAGTCCACCAAAGTACACACTTTGTTCTCATACATGGATCCCATCTCAGATATCATGGCCTTCAAGCCATTTTGCGGAATCTGGGCTCATCATCGCTTCCTCATAGTTCGTAGGTTCGCCATGGTCAAGTAACATGACCTCCAGAATAGGATTTCCGTACCACTCTGGTGCGGATCTTACTCTAGTTGACCTACAAGGTTCGGTAGTAACTTGATCTGAAGTTTCATGATCAATATCATTAGCTTCTTCACTAATTGGTGTAGGCGTCGCAGGAACCGGTTTCTATGATGAACTACTTTCCAATAAGGGAGCAGGTACAGTTACCTCATTAAGTTCTACTTTCCTCCCACTCACTTCTTTCGATCCAAATTTAGCAACAAAAGTCTTGCCTTCGGATCTGTGATAGAAGGTGTACCCAATAGTTTCCTTTGGGTATCCTATGAAGACACATTTCCAATTTGGGTTCGAGCTTATCAGGCTGAAGTTTTTTCACATAAGCATCGTAGCCCCAAACTTTAAGAAATGACAACTTTGGTTTCTTGCCAAACCATAGTTCATAAGGCGTCGTCTCAATGGATTTTGATGGTGCCCTATTTAAAGTGAATGCAGCTGTCTCTAATGCATAACCCCAAAACGATAGTGGTAAATCGGTAAGATACATCATAGATCGCACCATATCTAATAAAGTACGATTACAACGTTCGGACACACCATTACACTGTGGTGTTCCGGTTGGCGTAAGTTGCGAAACTATTCCGCATTGTTTCAAATGAAGACCAAACTCGTAACTCAAATATTCGTCTCCATGATCAGATTGTAGAAACTTTATTTTCTTGTTACGATGATTTTCCACTTCACTCTGAAATTCTTTGAACTTTTCAAATGTTTCAGACTTATGTTTCATTAAGTAGATATACCCATATCTGCTCAAATCATCTGTGAAGCTCAGAAAATAACGGTACTTGCCGTGAGCCTTAACACTCATCGGATCACATACATCAGTATGTATTATTTCCAATAAGTCAGTTGCTCGCTCCATTGTTCCGGAGAACGGAGTCTTAGTCATCTTGCTTATGAGACATGATTCGCAAGCATCAAGTGATTCATAATCAAGTGATTCCAAAAACCCATCAACATGGAGTTTCTTCATGCGCTTTACACCAATATGACCTAAACGGCAGTGCCACAAATAAGTTGCACTATCATTATTAACTTTGCATCTTTTGGTTTCAATATTATGTATATGTGTATCGCTATGATCGAGATTCAACAAACTATTTTATTGGGTGTATGACCATCGAAGGTTTTATTCATGTAAACGGAACAACAATTATTCTCTGATTTTAAATGAACAACTGTATTGCAATAAACATGATCAAATCATATTCATGCTCAACACAAACGTCAAATAACATTTATTTAGGTTTAACACTAATCCTGAAAGTATAGGGAGTGTGCGACGATGATCATATCAATCTTGGAACCACTTCCAACACACATCATCACTTCACCCTCAACTAGTCTCTGTTTATTCTGTAACTCCTGTTTCGAGTTACTAATTTTTAGTAACCGAACAAGTATCAAATACCCAGGGGGTACTATAAACACTAGTAAGGTACGCATCAATAACCTGTATATCAAATATACCCTTGTTTACTTTCCATCCTTCTTATCCACCAAATATTCAGGGCATTTCCTCTTCCAGTGACCATTTCCTTTGCAATATAAGCACTCAGTTTCAGGCTTTGGTCCAGCTTTGGGCTTCTTCACGGGAGTGACAACTTGCTTGTCATTCTACTTGAAGTTCCCTTTCTTTCCCTTTGCCCTTTTCTTGAAACTAGTGGTCTTGTCAATCATCAACACTTGATGCTCTTACTTGATTTCTACCTTCGTCAATTTCAGCATCACGAAGAGCTCGAGAATCATTTTCATCATCCCTTGCATATTATAGTTCAGCACGAAGTTCCAGTAACTTGGTGATGGTGACTAGAGAACTCTTTCAATCACTATCTTATCTGGAAGATTAACTCCCACTTGATTCAAGTGATTGTAGTACCCAGACAACCTGAGCACATGCTCACTGCTTGAGCTATTCTCCTCCATTTTTCAGCTATAGAATTGAGGACTTCATATCTCTCAACTTGGGTATTTTCTTGAAATATTAACTTCAACTCTTGGAACATCTCATATGATCCATGACGTTCAAAACATCTTTGAAGATCCGATTCTAAGCCGTCAAGCATGGTGCACTAAACTATCAAGTAGTCATCATATTGATCTAGCCAAACGTTCACAACGTCTGCATCTGCTCCTGCAATAGGTCTGTCACCTAGCAGTGCATCAAGGACATAATTCTTCTGTGCAGCAATGAGGATAAACCTCAGATCACGGATCCAATCCGAATCATTGCTACTATCATCTTTCCACTTAGTTTTCTCTAGGAACGCATATAAAAACATAGGGAAGCAACAACGCGAGCTATTGATCTACAACATTATTTGCAAAATACTATCAGGACTAAGATCATGATAAATTAAAGTTCAATTAATCATATTACTTAAGAACTCCCACTTAGATAGACATCCCTCTAATCATCTAAGTGATCACGCGATCCAAATCAACTAAACCATGTCCGATCATCACGTGAGATGCAGTAGTTTTCAATGGTGAACATCACTATGTTGATCATATCTACTATATGATTCACGCTCGACCTTTCGGTCTCCAGTGTTCCGAGGCCATATCTGCATATGCTAGGCTCGTCAAGTTTAACCTGAGTATTCTGCGTGTGCAAAACTGTCTTACACCCGTTGTATTTGAACGTAGAGCCTATCACACCCGATCATCACGTGGTGTCTGAGCACGAAGAACTTCCGCAACGGTGCATACTTAGGGAGAACATTTATACCTTGAAATCTAGTGAGAGATCATCTTATAATGCTACCGTCAATCAAAGCAAAATAAGATGCATAAAGGATAAACATCACATGCAATCAATATAAGTGATATGATATGGCCATCATCATCTTGTGCTTGTGATCTCCATCTCCGAAGCACCGTCATGATCACCATCATCACCGGCGCGACACCTTGATCTTCATCGTAGCATCATTATCGTTTCACCACCTATTGCTTCTACGACTATCACTACCGCTTAGTGATAAAGTAAAGCAATTACAGGGCGATTGCATTGCATACAATAAAGCGACAACCATATGGCTCCTGCCAGTTGCTGATAACTTTGTTACGAAACATGATCATCTCATACAATAAAATTTAGCATCATGTCTTGACCATATCACATCACAACATGCCCTGCAAAAACAAGTTAGACGTCCTCTACTTTGTTGTTGCAAGTTTTACGTGGCTGCTACGGGCTGAGCAAGAACCGTTCTTACCTACGCATCAAAACCACAATGATAGTTCGTCAAGTTAGTGTTGTTTTAACCTTCTCAAGGACCGGGCGTAGCCACACTCGGTTCAACTAAAGTTGGAGAAACTGACACCCGCCAGCCACCTATGTGCAAAGCACATCGGCAGAACCAGTCTTGCGTAAGCGTACGCGTAATGCCGGTCCGGGCCGCTTCATCCAACAATACCGCCGAACCAAAGTATGACATGTTGGTAAGCAGTATGACTTGTATCGCCCACAACTCACTTGTGTTCCACTCGTGCATATAACATCTACGCATAAAACCAGGCTCTGGTACCACTGTTGGGGAATGTAGTAATTTCAAAACAATTCCTACGCACACGCAAGATCATGGTGATGCATAGCAACGAGAGGGGAGAGTGTTGTCCACGTACCCTCATAGACCGAAAGCGGAAGCGTTAGCACAATGTGGTTGATGTAGTCGTACGTCTTCACGATCCGACCGATCAAGTACCGAACGTATGGCACCTCGGATGGGGAGTGCCTCGACATCGAGCGGAGCTTCCTGAAGCCACGCCGAGTCGTCGGCAACGAGAACGAGCGCGCCAAGACTGATCTCGCGGCCCTCAACCATCTCGCCGCCGGAAAGCATGATGATGATCGGAAAACGAACTTGCAACTTCACCAATAAGTCGCTAAGACACCTGCCCCACGGTGGGCGCCAACTGTTGTGGTTCTAAGCCTGACAGTAGAAAGGGGCGTAGGTATGGAGAGGCAAGATCTTAGCTATGGCGAAGATGTACACGCGATGTTTACGAGTTCAGGCCCTTCTCGGAGGAAGTAATAGCCCTACGTCTCGGTGCCCGGAGGCGGTCGATTGGATTATATGTGTTGAATTACAGAGTGTGTGAACCCTTGTCTCAGAGGAGGGGGGCGGCTTATATAGAGTGCGCCAGGACCCCAGCTCCCCTCCATTACAAGGGGCTTAATGTACATAAAGTAAGGGAGTTACTGGTAACAGCAGCCTTGAATGTTCTTAATGCTCATGAAGACTAAGGAATGAATGCCCGACCGTTGTGCGCTCTTCCGATTCCTGGTCTTCAATATGGTCGAGTCATTCCCCACACGGTCGAGTGAAAGTGGGGAATGATGGTCGAGTGATTACATCGCCGAGTGGATTCTAGGTCTTCTTATCTTGTGGGGTAGTGACCTTGGGTAGGACGTATAGGTCAGGCCTATGACCCTACCCCAGGTCTGTACCCTCATCAGAGGGGGCGGCCGGCCAGGAGGAGGCGCGCCAGGGAGGAGTCCTACTCCCACTAGGAGTAGGACTCCCTCTTTTCCTAGTTGGAGTAGGAGGGGGGAGGAAGGGAGAGAGGAGAGGAAGGAAAGGGGGGCGCCCCCCTCCTTCTCCTATTCAGACTAGAGGGGGAGGGGGCGCGGCCTGCCCTGGCCACCCCTCCTCTTCTCCACTAGGGACCATGAGGCCCAATAAACCCCCAAGGGGTTCCGGTAACCCCCCGGTACTCCGGTATATGCCCGAAACCATCTGAAACCATTCCGGTGTCCAAACATAGCCATCCAATATATCGATCTTTACATATCGACCATTTTGAGACTCCTTGTCATGTCCGTGATCATATCCGGGACTCCAAACTACCTTCGGTACATCAAAACACAAAAGCTCATAATACCGATCGTCACCGAACTTTAAGCGTGCGGACCCTATGGGTTCGAGAACTATGTAGACATGACCGAGACACGTCTCCGGTCAATAACCAATAGCGGAACATGGATGCTCATATTGGCTCCTATATATTCTACGAAGATCTTTATCGGTCAAACCGCATAACAACATACGTTGTTCCCTTTGTCATCGGTATGTTACTTGCCCGAGATTTGATCGTCGGTATCTCAATACCTAGTTCAATCTCATTACCGGCAAGTCTCTTTACTCATTATGTAATGCATCATCTCGCAACTAACTCATTAGCTAGATTGCTTGCAAGGCTTATAGTGATGTGCATTACCGAGAGGGCCCAGCGATACCTCTCCGACAATCGGAGTGACAAATCCTAATCTCGAAATACGGCAACTCAACATGTACCTTCAGAGACACCTGTAGAGCTCCTTTATAATCACCCAGTTACATTGTGACGTTTGGTAGCACCCAAAGTGTTCCTCTGGTAAACGGGAGTTGCATAATCTCACAGTCATAGGAACATGCATAAGTCATGAAGAAAGCAATAGCAACATACTAAACGATCAAGTGCTAAGCTAATAGAATGGGTCAAGTCAATCACATCATTCTCTAATGATGTGATCCCGTTAATCAAATGACAACTCATGTCTATGGCTAGGAAACTTAACCATCTTTGATTCAACGAGCTAGTCAAGTAGAGGCATACTAGTGACATTATGTTTGTCTATGTATTCACACATGTACTAAGTTTCCGGTTAATACAATTCTAGCATGAATAATAAACATTTATCATGAAATAAGGAAATAAATAATAACTTTATTATTGCCTCTAGGGCATATTTCCTTCAGTCTCCCACTTGCACTAGAGTTAATAATCTAGTTCACATCACCATGTGATTTAACACTAATGTTCACATCTGCATGTGATTAACACCCACAGTTCACATTGTCATGTGACCAATGCCCAAAGGGTTTACTAGAGTTAATAATCTAGTTCACATCGATATATCATTAACACCCAAAGAGTACTAAGGTATGATCATGTTTTGCTCATGAGAGAAGTTTAGTCAACGGGTCTTTTACATTTAGAGCCGTATGTATTTTGCAAATATTCTATGTCTACAATGCTCTGAACAGAGCTACTCTAGCTAATTGCTCCCACTTTCAATATGTATCCAGATTGAGACTTAGAGTCATCTGGATTGGTGTAAAAGTTTGCACCTATGTAACTCCTTACGACGGGCTCTTTTAACACCTCCATAATCGAGAAATATTTCCTTAGTCCTTACTAACGATATTCTTGACCGCTGTCTAGTGATCTACTTCTAGATTAAAAATTGTACTCCCTTGCCAAACTCAGAGCAAGGTATACAATAGGTCTAGTACACAACATAGCATACTTTATAGAACCTACGACTGAGGCATAGGGAATGACTTTTCATTCTTTTTCTATTTTCTGCCATGGTCGGGTTTTGAGTCTTACTCAACTTCACACCTTGCAACACAGGCAAGAACTCCTTCTTTGATTGTTCCATTTTGAACTACTTCAAAATCTTATCAAGGTATGTGCTCATTGAAAAATCTTATCAAGCGTCTCGATCTATCTCTATAGATCTTGATGTTGAATGTGTAAGCAGCTTCACCGAGGTCTTTCTTTGAAAAACTTTTATTCAAGTATCCTTTTATGCTATCCAGAATTTCCATATTATTTCCAATCAACAATATGTCATCTACATATAGTTTTAGAAATGCTACAGAGCTCCCACTCACTTTCTTGTAAATACAGGCTTCTCCAAAAGTCTGTATAAAACCATATGCTTTGATCAACTCATCAAAGTGTATATTCCAACTCTGAGATGCTTGCACCGGTCCATAGATGGATCGCTGGAGCTTGCACAATTTGTTAGCACCTTTAGGATTGACAAAACCTTCTGGTTGCATCATATACAACTCTTCTTTAATAAATCCATTAAGGAATGCAGTTTTGACATCCATTTGTCAGATTTCATAAAATGTGGCAATTGCTAACATGATTAGGACAGACTTAAGCGTCAATACGAGTGAGAAAATCTCATCGTATTCAACACCTTGAACTTGTCAAAAAACCTTTTGCGACAAGTCAAGCTTTGTAGATAGTAACACTACTATCAGCATCTGTCTTCCTCTTGAAGATCCATTTATTTTCTATGGCTTGCCGATCATCAAGCAAGTCCACCAAAGTACACACTTTGTTCTCATACATGGATCCCATCTCAGATATCATGGCCTTCAAGCCATTTTGCGGAATCTGGGCTCATCATCGCTTCCTCATAGTTCGTAGGTTCGCCATGGTCAAGTAACATGACCTCCAGAATAGGATTTCCGTACCACTCTGGTGCGGATCTTACTCTGGTTGACCTACAAGGTTCGGTAGTAACTTGATCTGAAGTTTCATGATCAATATCATTAGCTTCTTCACTAATTGGTGTAGGCGTCGCAGGAACCGGTTTCTGTGATGAACTACTTTCCAATAAGGGAGCAGGTACAGTTACCTCATTAAGTTCTACTTTCCTCCCACTCACTTCTTTCGATCCAAATTTAGCAACAAAAGTCTTGCCTTCGGATCTATGATAGAAGGTGTACCCAATAGTTTCCTTTGGGTATCCTATGAAGACACATTTCCAATTTGGGTTCGAGCTTATCAGGCTGAAGTTTTTTCACATAAGCATCGTAGCCCCAAACTTTAAGAAATGACAGCTTTGGTTTCTTGCCAAACCATAGTTCATAAGGCGTCGTCTCAATGGATTTTGATGGTGCCCTATTTAAAGTGAATGCAGCTGTCTCTAATGCATAACCCCAAAACGATAGTGGTAAATCGGTAAGATACATCATAGATCGCACCATATCTAATAAAGTACGATTACAACGTTCGGACACACCATTACACTGTGGTGTTCCGGTTGGTGTGAGTTGCGAAACTATTCCGCATTGTTTCAAATGAAGACCAAACTCGTAACTCAAATATTTGTCTCCATGATCAGATTGTAGAAACTTTATTTTCTTGTTACGATGATTTTCCACTTCACTCTGAAATTCTTTGAACTTTTCAAATGTTTCAGACTTATGTTTCATTAAGTAGATATACCCATATCTGCTCAAATCATCTGTGAAGCTCAGAAAATAACGGTACTTGCCGTGAGCCTTAACACTCATCGGATCACATACATCAGTATGTATTATTTCCAATAAGTCAGTTGCTCGCTCCATTGTTCCGGAGAACGGAGTCTTAGTCATCTTGCCCATGAGACATGATTCGCAAGCATCAAGTGATTAATAATCAAGTGATTCCAAAAACCCATCAACATGGAGTTTCTTCATGCGCTTTACACCAATATGACCTAAACGGCAGTGCCACAAATAAGTTGCACTATCATTATTAACTTTGCATCTTTTGGTTTCAATATTATGTATATGTGTATCGCTATGATCGAGATTCAACAAACTATTTTATTGGGTGTATGACCATCGAAGGTTTTATTCATGTAAACGGAACAACAATTATTCTCTGATTTTAAATGAACAACTGTATTGCAATAAACATGATCAAATCATATTCATGCTCAACACAAACGTCAAATAACATTTATTTAGGTTTAACACTAATCCTGAAAGTATAGGGAGTGTGCGACGATGATCATATCAATCTTGGAACCACTTCCAACACACATCATCACTTCACCCTCAACTAGTCTCTGTTTATTCTATAACTCCTGTTTCGAGTTACTAATTTTTAGTAACCGAACAAGTATCAAATACCCAGGGGGTACTATAAACACTAGTAAGGTACGCATCAATAACCTGTATATCAAATATACCCTTGTTCACTTTCCATCCTTCTTATCCACCAAATATTCAGGGCATTTCCTCTTCCAGTGACCATTTCCTTTGCAGTATAAGCACTCAGTTTCAGGCTTTGGTCCAGCTTTGGGCTTCTTCACGGGAGTGACAACTTGCTTGTCATTCTACTTGAAGTTCCCTTTCTTTCCCTTTGCCCTTTTCTTGAAACTAGTGGTCTTGTCAATCATCAACACTTGATGCTCTTACTTGATTTCTACCTTCGTCAATTTCAGCATCACGAAGAGCTCGAGAATCATTTTCATCATCCCTTGCATATTATAGTTCAGCACGAAGTTCCAGTAACTTGGTGATGGTGACTAGAGAACTCTTTCAATCACTATCTTATCTGGAAGATTAACTCCCACTTGATTCAAGCGATTGTAGTACCCAGACAACCTGAGCACATGCTCACTGCTTGAGCTATTCTCCTCCATTTTTCAGCTATAGAATTGAGGACTTCATATCTCTCAACTCGGGTATTTGCTTGAAATATTAACTTCAACTCTTGGAACATCTCATATGATCCATGACGTTCAAAACGTCTTTGAAGATCCGATTCTAAGCCGTCAAGCATGGTGCACTAAACTATCAAGTAGTCATCATATTGATCTAGCCAAACGTTCACAACGTCTGCATCTGCTCCTGCAATAGGTCAGTCACCTAGCAGTGCATCAAGGACATAATTCTTCTGTGCAGCAATGAGGATAAACCTCAGATCACGGATCCAATCCGCATCATTGCTACTATCATCTTTCCACTTAGTTTTCTCTAGGAACGCATATAAAAACATAGGGAAGCAACAACGCGAGCTATTGATCTACAACATTATTTGCAAAATACTATCAGGACTAAGATCATGATAAATTAAAGTTCAATTAATCATATTACTTAAGAACTCCCACTTAGATAGACATCCCTCTAATCATCTAAGTGATCACGCGATCCAAATCAACTAAACCATGTCCGATCATCACGTGAGATGCAGTAGTTTTCAATGGTGAACATCACTATGTTGATCATATCTACTATATGATTCACGCTCGACCTTTCGGTCTCCAATGTTCCGAGGCCATATCTGCATATGCTAGGCTCGTCAAGTTTAACCTGAGTATTCTGCGTGTGCAAAACTGTCTTACACCCGTTGTATTTGAACGTAGAGCCTATCACACCCGATCATCACGTGGTGTCTGAGCACGAAGAACTTCCGCAACGGTGCATACTTAGGGAGAACATTTATACCTTGAAATTTAGTGAGAGATCATCTTATAATGCTACCGTCAATCAAAGCAAAATAAGATGCATAAAGGATAAACATCACATGCAATCAATATAAGTGATATGATATGGCCATCATCATCTTGTGCTTGTGATCTCCATCTCCGAAGCACCGTCATGATCACCATCGTCACCGGCGCGACACCTTGATCTTCATCGTAGCATCATTATCGTTTCGCCACCTATTGCTTCTACGACTATCACTACCGCTTAGTGATAAAGTAAAGCAATTACAGGGCGATTGCATTGCATACAATAAAGCGACAACCATATGGCTCCTGCCAGTTGCCGATAACTTTGTTACGAAACATGATCATCTCATACAATAAAATTTAGCATCATGTCTTGACCATATCACATCACAACATGCCCTGCAAAAACAAGTTAGACGTCCTCTACTTTGTTGTTGCAAGTTTTACGTGGCTGCTACGGGCTGAGCAAGAACCGTTCTTACCTACGCATCAAAACCACAATGATAGTTCGTCAAGTTAGTGTTGTTTTAACCTTCTCAAGGACCGGGCGTAGCCACACTCGGTTCAACTAAAGTTGGAGAAACTGACACCCGCCAGCCACCTATGTGCAAAGCACATCGGCAGAACCAGTCTTGCGTAAGCGTACGCGTAATGCCGGTCCGGGCCGCTTCATCAAACAATACCGCCGAACCAAAGTATGACATGTTGGTAAGCAGTATGACTTGTATCGCCCACAACTCACTTGTGTTCCACTCGTGCATATAACATCTACGCATAAAACCAGGCTCTGGTACCACTGTTGGGGAACGTAGTAATTTCAAAACAATTCCTACGCACACGCAAGATCATGGTGATGCATAACAATGAGAGGGGAGAGTGTTGTCCACGTACCCTCATAGACCGAAAGCGGAAGCGTTAGCACAATGTGGTTGATGTAGTCGTACGTCTTCACGATCCGACCGATCAAGTACCGAACGTATGGCACCTCTGAGTTCAGCACACGTTCAGCTCGATGACGTCCCACGAACTCCGATCCAGCAGAGCTTTTGAGAGAGTTTCGTCAGCACGACGGCGTGATGACGGTGTTGATGATGCTACCGATGCAGGGCTTCGCCTAAGCACCGCTACGATATTACCGAGGTGGAATATGGTGGAGGGGGGGCACCGCACACGGCTAAGAGATCAAGTGATCAATTGTTGTCTCTAGAGGTGCCCCCCTGCCCCCGTATATAAAGGATCAAGGGGGAGGGGGCGGCCGGCCAGGAGGAGGCGCACCAGGGAGGAGTACTACTCCCACCGGGAGTAGGACTCCCTCTTTTCCTAGTTGGAGTAGGAGGGGGAAGGAAGGGAGAGAGGAGAGGAAGAAAAGGGGGCCACCCCCCCTCCTTGTCCTATTCGGACTAGAGGGGGAGGGGGCGCGACCTGCCTTGGCCGCCCCTCCTCTTCTCCACTAGGGCTGATGGGGCCCAATAAACCCCCCCGGGGGGGTTTGGTAACCCCCAAGTACTCCAGTATATGCCCAAAACCATCTGAAACCATTTCGGCGTCCGAACATAGTCATCCAATATATCGATCTTTATGGATCGGCCATTTCGAGACTCCTTGTCATGTCCGTGATCATATTTGGGACTCCGAACTACCTTCGGTACATCAAAACACAAAAACTCATAATACCGGTCGTCACCGAACTTTAAGCGTGCGGACCCTATGGGTTCAAGAACTATGTAGACATGACCAAGACACGTCACCGGTCAATAACCAATAGCGGAACCTGGATGCTCATATTGGCTCCTACATATTCTACGAAGATCCTTATCAGTCAAACCGCATAACAACATACGTTTTTTCCTTTGTCATCGGTATGTTACTTGCCCGAGATTCGATCATCGGTATCTCAATACCTAGTTCAATCTCGTTACTGACAAGTCTCTTTACTCATTATGTAATGCATCATCTCGCAACTAACTCATTAGCTACATTGCTTGCAAGGCTTATAGTGATGTGCATTACCGAGAGGGCCCAGAAAAACCTCTCCAACAATCGGAGTGACAAATCCTGATCTCGAAATACGCCAACTCAACATGTACCTTCGGAGACACCTGTAGAGCTCCTTTATAATCACCCAGTTACGTTGTGACGTTTGGTAGCACACAAAGTGAGTTGCATAATCTCATAGTCATAGGAACATGTATAAGTCATGAAGAAAGCAATAGCAACTTACTAAACGATCAAGTGCTAAGCTAACGGAATGGGTCAAGTCAATCACATCATTCTCTAATGATGTGATCCCGTTAATCAAATGACAACTCATGTCTATGGCTAGGAAACTTAACCATCTTTGATTCAACGAGCTAGTCAAGTAGAGGCATACTAGTGACATTATGTTTGTCTATGTATTCACACATGTACTAAGTTTCCGGTTAATACAATTCTAGCATGAATAATAAACATTTATCATGAAATAAATAAATAAATAATAACTTTATTATTGCCTCTAGGACATATTTCCTTCACCTTGAAGCCTTTTCTTCTTTTACTTCCCTGCGCGGAATTATGAGCAGCCCCTCGGGGGCATGTAAGAATCGAAATGTTTTAATTCCAGCGTTGTTCTTCTTGTCTTTATGATGAAATTGCGTATCCCACTCTGGCACGGTTCCCCCCTTTCCTCCCCTTAGGTAGCGTAGTGCTCTACGCCAATGGGACCCAGTCCCCGGGCGGGCCTCAGCCATCGCTGGTATGTCAGGTCGCGATGCCGTGGTCAAGGCCAGGAGGTGAGCGTCTCGATGTCCAGTGAGAGCTCATGAGGCGCGATGCTCACGAGGTCCCCCTTGGCGTGCAAGCAGCTGCGCAAGAAATGGAAAGGGAAGTGAAACTGCCGGAGTGGGACTGTGAGAGTCGAGTGATCGGGTTGCGAGACTTATGTCTTCATGTGAGTGACTTATCTTTTAGCAAACGCGTAATGATTCCTTTGGGTGGTGCCCATTCGTGCCTTCGCGGTAGAGTCACTAGGTAGGGCCCGCGACACTCATTCCCTTTCCTCTCTTGTCTAGGTGCTCTACGTCCTCGGGTCCCGGCCCTTGAGAAGGCTCTGCCACCGGCTATATGCCTGGTTGATGTCGTGGTCAAGGCCAGGGGTGAGGGCTGGAGAGCCGGTAGGAGCTCCTGAGGCGTGATGCTCAGGTGCCGCCCCCTTTGACGTGCAAGCGACTCGTGGGACAAGGTGGTGACTGCCAGGGCCCGCCCGTAGCTAGGCCTTAGGTGTACCTGCGTGTTAGCTTGCTGAAGAAAATGCGACTCCCTATGGTGGCTGCCTACCCTTGAAACTTCCACAGGAGGGCGAAGGAGCCGAGGACCTGGTGAGGTGGCATGCGCGAGGCGGGTCACGAGCCAGAGCTCGGTCCTTGGGTTTATCAACATTGCTGGGATGGGACCCGAGCACAAGCGTTGTGCCAGCGTGTGTAGCCTTCATTGCAGCATGAGCAAAGGATGAGTCGACAATGTAGGGAGACCACAAGGCGGATAGGACTCGAAGCAAGCAGGTGATGGTAATAAATCAGTACATGAGATATGCTTAGGCAACTCTGACAAATACAAGAAGGATACATGCCGCAGGGACGGACCCAGGCGGCTTGGGGATAGTGTATCCCGAGGGGCGCCCCCAAACTGAACGAACTAAAAGATGTCACCTGGCACCATTGCTGAAGTCAAGAGCCACCCTGGCCCTGAGCCTCGGGAGGCTCTGGGGGCCTGGTGGGCTCGTGAGGATCCATCTCCATCTCCGCCAGGATTGCCTGGTCCCTAGCCTCCCGAGCTGCTAGGTTGTCCCGCATGCGGTGCTGAAATGAAACAGCTGTGCTCGGCAAGCCGAAGGGCATGCGAACATAACTGTGAGGGGGACCCTCGCATCGGCTGACATGGGACGGCCAGAAGAGCCCCCGAGATGTGACCCTGTTGAGCCCTTGGATGTCAATGCAGACGCGAAACTCCTCACCCTCACCAGAGCAAGGAGCCGCGCCCGGCGGTGGGCGGCGATTGCCCTGCAGAGCCCTCTCCTCCTGAATCTCCTTGACTGCCTTGTTGATGAATTCCTGAGCACCTGGTGCCTCGCACCCTGTGCTCTCTCCTTGGAAGCGTGTGCTGAAGCATGCCTCCACATGGTGCTCGAGCGCCTCCCTCGTGACGTTGGCTAGGTCTGAGGCCCTCCAGATGAGATCCCCCGAGTCCGACCTGAGAGGGACGTCGGGCGTGCCTTCCTATGCGATAGGTGAAGGCGCCCCATCCATAGACGCGAGTCTCAATGCGGCACTGTCGGGTGATGCCTCCTCATGAGCCTGGCCCAGCAGCGACTTCTTTGTCTTGGGGGCGACCTCGGGAGCGAGGACATCGCCCTCGTCCTCAGGGTTCTCGATTGCTGCAGCTTGAAAGGCACACTCGAGAGAGCACACCGCATCCTTCTCCTCGTAGGTGACCTGATGATGCCGCTGCTCCCTAGCATCTTGAGGACATTGTAGCCGTGGTGCGTCGCCGCCATGAACTTGGCCAATGCTGGGTACCCGAGGATGGCTTTGTACGGCAGGCAAATGTCGGTGATGTTGAAGTCAATGAGCTTAGTGTGGTAGTTGTCGCGCTTGCCGAAGGTGACAGGGAGGCGGACTTGCCCTATCGGATGCGTGGAGCCGTCGGTCACTCCTGAGAAGGGCTCGGTAGGCTGGAACTGGTGGTATGGCACTTGGAGTCTGTTGAACTTCGGGACAGAGAGAACGTTGAGCCCTGCTCCGCCATCGATGAGGGTATTGGTGACGGGCACGTTGTTGATGATGGGCGAGTAGAGCATTGGGAGCGCGTCAGCTGTGGCCGTGCACTTGAGCTGGTCGAAGGAGTTGAAGGTGATGGCGTACTTGGACCACCTGAGAGGGCATGCCGCCTCGAGGGGAGCATTGTGTTCACCACGCGCGCGAACTGCTTGAATATGCAATGAGAGTCCAGGGCCTGAGAGACGCCCAAGATGCAGGCCATGGCACGAGGCTCCTGGAAGCCTAAAAGCACAAGTGCTCCCTCGGTGATTTTGGTAATTAATGTCAACATATCTCTTGTTGTCCTAATACTTTTATCTAGTATATTTCAGATAAGTCCAACAGTGGAGTGGCATGGACAAGAGGATGTGGAACCCCTTCAAGATGCTAAGGACAAAGGATTGACTCAAGATCAAAGCTCAAGACTACATTTTCTATTTCAGTGATCCAAGATCACATTGAGTCCATAGGAAAGCCAATACTGTTAAAAGGGGATGAGGTGTTGCTTAATGGCTTGCTTGCTCAAAGTGCTTAATGATATGATCCAAAGCCCTCAACCACTTTCTCATATCCACATATGTCCCATACCAAAAGTCAAACTCGGCCCCACCGATTTGATCTATCCGGCGCCACCGAGTTCACTTGACATAGCCACTACCAGAAACACTAATCAATTCGATCTCATCGATGGGATCTCGGTCTCACCGAGATGGGCTTGCAAACTCTTTGTTGCCTATTGCAATAATTTCGGTCTCACCGAGATATGCAATCGGTCCCACCGAGTTTGCTTGACCAACTCTCTGTTTTGCTTATTACCAAAATCGGTCCCACTGAGTTTGTGTAATCGGTCAAACTGAGATGAGGTTTTACCCTAACCCTAGC
The DNA here is from genome assembly GCA_963921465.1 of Triticum timopheevii. NCBI lineage: Eukaryota > Viridiplantae > Streptophyta > Magnoliopsida > Poales > Poaceae > Triticum > Triticum timopheevii. Next base: position 358,673,276 of record OY997264.1, read on the forward strand.
ACATCGCTCCTACCGAGTTGATCATATCGGTCCCACCAAAATGCCTAACGGTCACATGATGAACTAAATCGGTCTGACCGAGTTTTCTGATTCGGTCTCACCGAGTTTGGTAAATTGTGTGTAATGGTTAGATTTTGTGTGGAGGCTATATATACCCCTCCACCCTCTCTTCATTCATGGAAAAAGCCATCAGAATGTGCCTACACTTCCAGCATCCATTTTCTAAGAGAGAACCACCTACTCATGTGTTGAGGTCAAAATATTCCATTCCAACCACATAAATCTTGATCTCTAGCCTTCCCCAAGTTGCTTTCCACTCAAATCATTCTTTCCACCAAATCCAATCCTATGAGAGAGAGTTGAGTGTTGGGGAGACTATCATTGGAAGCACAAGAGCAAGGAGTTCATCACCAACACACCATCTATTACCTTCTGGAGAGTGATGTCCCCTAGATTGGTTAGGTGTCACTTGCGAGCCTCCGTCAAGATTGTGGAGTTGAACCAAGGAGTTTGTACGGGCAAGGAGATCGCCTACTTCGTGAAGATCTACCCTAGTGAGGCAAGTCCTTCGTGGGCGATGGCCATGGTGGGATAGACAAGGTTGCTTCTTCATGGACCCTTCATGGGTGGAGCCCTTCGTGGACTCACGCGGCCATTACCCTTCGTGGGTTGAAGTCTCCATCAACGTGGATGTACGATAGCACCACCTATCGGAACCACAGATAAAAATCTTCGTGTCTCCAATTGCGTTTGCACTCTCCAATTCCATCCCTTTACATTCTTGCAGTTTGCATGCTTTACTTTCCGCTACTCATATACTCTTGTCATGCTTGCTTGATATGTATTGTGAATGTTTAAACTTGTGCTTAAACTCCACCTCAACTTGAAGAACTTAAAAATTGCTACTTTTCATGGTTGAGAGTCTATTCACCCCCTCTAGACACCTCTTCTCAATCCTTTCAATTGGTATCAGAGCCTTGGTCTCCATTGCTTTGGTTTAATCACCATTGGAGGAAGATGGATGAGTCTTCGTTGGGGAGTCTTAGACATAGAGTGCCTATACTTGATGGAGAGTACTTTCATTAGTGAAAAAAATGAGATGCTTGAGATTTTCAATGAATATAATTTGAGCAAGTACATTACCAACTCTTGTGCTTGCCTCGTTGATCCCTTGCATCCCACTCCCGATGAGGATCTTGACATGATTCATAATCTTAGAACTATCAATCTTATCACTAGAGGATTGCCCAGAAACTTGATTGCTAGCTTGCCTGCTCTTGATTGTGCCTACACCATTTGGAGATTTCTTGAGGAAAGATTTCCAAACTATTCCTTGCAAAATCTAGATGAGATTCTTCATAAGTCAATTGCCTTGAATAAAATGAGTACTAGTGATCCTAAGTTTGATGATTGTCTGTTTGAGCTTCATGACCTTATGCGTGCCAAAGGAGATGTTGGAATCATTAGCAATATTATCTCCAAAGCCATTAGATTTCATAAAGATGATTATTATCATGATCATCTATCTAATGAATCACTCTCTCTAGGAATTGATCCATCACATGACGATGTTGAACATGGATACTATGATGAGGATGATGATAGTGACTATGCTCTTGATGATGCAATGAGACACTTTGGTCTTATGGCTAATCTTCAGGGCTACATGGCAGGAGGAAAGGAATGGGTCCTTGATAGTGGATGTACCGATCATATGTTCGGAGACAAGGATATGTTTCGTGAGCTTGCTGAAAACGACGGCCCTCGAAAGTATGTCACGTTTGGTGATAACTCAAAGGGTAAGGTGGTTGGCCTCGGTAAGGTGGCCATCTCACATGATAGCTCCATACAAAATGTCATGCTTGTTGAATCTCTTAGCTATAATTTACTTTCTGTATCTAGACTTGCTGATTTCGGTTTCAATGTCCTATTTACTGAAGTAGATTGTCAAGTGTTTCGAAGAGATAATCATAACATGGTCTTTATCGGTATACGTAGAGGTGATCTATACATTGTTGATTTCACTAAAAAGGCTCAACCTAGAACGTGCTTAATTGCTAAATCCTCTAAAGGCTGGTTGTGGCATGGAAGGTTAGGTCATGTGGGCATGTGAAATCTTGATAAGCTTATTAAAGGTGATCATATCCTTGGAATAAAAGATGTTATATTTGACAAGGATAGACTTTGTAGTGCTTGTCAAGCAGGAAAACAGGTTGGAGGAAGCCACCCCGTGAAGAATATCATGACCACGAGAAGACCGCTCGAGCTACTTCATATGGATCTCTTTGGTCCCAATGCCTACAAAAGTCTCGGTGGAAACTCATTTGGTCTAGTTATAGTCGATGATTTTTCAAAATTTACATGGGTGTTATTTCTTGATGATAAATCGCAGGTCCAAAAGATCTTCAAGAACTTCGCTAGGAAGGCCCAAAATCAATTTGAAGTTAAGATCAAGAAGGTTCGCAGCGACAATGGAACGGAGTTCAAGAACGCAAATGTGGATTCCTTCCTTGACGAAGAAGGGATTTCACACGAGTTCTCGGCTACGTACACGCCTCAACAAAATGGAGTTGTTGAGAGGAAGAACCAGACTCTTATTGAGTTGGCAAGAACGATGCTTAATGAGTATGAGACACCAAAACACTTTTGGGCGGAAGCGTTTGAGACAGCTTGTCATGCAACAACTTGCTTGTATCTTCACAAGCTACTCGGAAAGGTGGCATACGAACTCCTCACCGGTAACAAACCCCAAGTTGGATACTTTCGAGTATTCGGCTCAAATTGCTACATTCTTGATAAGCATCGTCGTTCTAAATTTGCTCCCAAATCTCATGAAGGTTTCCTACTTGGTTATGGCTCAAACTCTCACACTTACCGTGTCTACAACAATTTCACCCGAAAGGTTGAAGAGACGGTAGATGTGAAGTTTGATGAATCTAACAGCTTGCAAGTAGAGCAATTGCCAATTGATGTAGGAGAAAAAGACCCTTCGGAAGCAATCCAAGACTTGTCTATTGGCAAGATCCGTCCAACGGAGGTGAAGGAGAGTACCTCGTCCGTCCAAGTGGAAGCTTCTACCTCACGACAAGGTGAACCAAGAGTTGATACGGAAGCATCCACAAGTGGGACACACCAAGATGAAGAAAACAAGGAAGTACACCAAGATAACCTCATCAACCTCCTTCTCCACCACGACAAGAGAACGACAACGTCAACAATGAAGAAGGCCAAGAAGAAGAACAAGATGATGAAGAAGATGTTCCACCCCGACCAAAACAAAAGTTCTCACGAGTTCGAGCAAGAGTCGCCAGAGACCATCCCGTCGAGCAAATCTACAATGATATCCAAACCGGGAAAATCACCCGCTCTAAAGCTCGTTTGGCTAATTTTTGTGAACATTATTCATTCATCTCTAGCATTGAACCCATGAAGGTTGAAGAAGTATTGGAAGATCCGGATTGGATAAATGACATGCATGAAGAGCTACACAACTTTGAGAGAAACCAAGTGTGGACATTGGTCGAGAAGCCCGACAACAACCACAACATGATCGGTACCAAATGGGTGTTTCGCAACAAGCAAGATGAAGATGGACAAGTAGTTCGCAACAAAGCACGTCTCGTGGCCCAAGGCTACACTCAAGTCGAAGGTATGGACTATGGTGAGACATATGCCCCCGTTGCTAGACTTGAGTCCATTTGCATATTACTTGCCTATGCTAATCACCATGATATCACCTTGTACCAAATGGACATTAAAAGTGCTTTTCTAAATGGTGAAATTGAGGAGGAAGTTTATGTTAAACAACCTCCTGCCTTTATTAATCCTATGAAACCCGATCATGTGTACAAACATCACAAAGCTCTTTATGGTCTCAAACATGCTCCTAGAGCGTGGTATAAATGCTTGACCAAGTTCCTTATTGAAAAAGGCTTTGAGATCGGAAAAATTGATTCTACTCTCATCACTAAAAGGGTTAATGGAGAATTATTTGTGTGCCAAATTTATGTTGATGATATTATATTTGGTTCAACTAACCCTCATTTTAGTGAGAAGTTTGGAAAGCTAATGTCGGAAAAGTTTGAGAGGTCCATGATGAGTGACCACAAATTCTTTCTTGGTTTGCAAATCAAGCAAACTAAGGAAGGTACCTTTGTCTCTCAAAAAAAGTACACCAAGGACTTATTCAAGAAGTTCAATATGCAAGAATGCAAAGGTATGAATACACCCATGCCTACTAGTGGACATCTTGACTTGACTAAAGATGGTGAACCCGTTGGTCAAAAAGTTTACCGCTCTATGATTGGTTCATTGTTATATCTATGTGCCTCCCGTCCCGATATTATGCTAAGTGTGTGCATGTGCACACGATATCAAGCGGCCCCTAAAGAATGTCATCTTAAGGCTGTGAAAAGGATAGTGAGATACTTAATACATACACCAAATTTTGGCATTTGGTATCCAAAGAGGTCTTCTTTTGATCTTGTTGGCTACTCCGATTCGGACTATGCCGGAGACAAGGTCGATAGAAAGTCCACTTCTGGTACTTGTCAATTTCTTGGAAGATCTCTCGTGTCTTCATCCTCCAAGAAACAAAACTCGGTATCCATATCCACCACCGAAGCGGAATACATTGCCGCCGGTTCATGTTGTGCTCAATTACTTTGGATGACCCAAACTCTTAAAGATTATGGGATATATGTGAAACATGTTACATTGCTTTGTGACAATGAAAGTGCTATTAAGATTGCTCACAATCCCATGCAACATTCTCGAACTAAGCATATTGAGGTTCGTCATCATTTCATTCGAGATCATGTTGCTAAAGTAGACATTAACCTTAAGCATGTTCGTACCGATAAGCAATTGGCGGATATATTCACCAAACAGCTTGATGAGAAAGTATTTTTGCCGGTTGAGAGGTGAATTGAACATCATTGATGCTTCAAACTTGGAGTAGGAACTCCATTTGGATACATGCAAGAATTGAGCCTTTGACTAATCCTTGATATTTCTCTTATGATGATAATCATATGTCTTGGATATATTTGCACCGTTGCATGTTATCGAACCCTTGTAGGTACTGGGATGAATCTAAATCTATGAGATTGCAGCTCACTCACATCTTGAGAAATCTCTACATCACCAAGTCTCTATAATACGGTGGTTGAAGACAAGGAAGCATGAAACCCTTCAAACATATCCTTTGACAATTTATATATATCAAATTTCTTTTGGTATCATATTTCATGATTGACACTTTGGATACACAAGTGCTCCTCCTTGCAAAGCTAACTCATGTAGGTAGATGAACTCCAATTACAAGTGGTGCTCCCAATGAACTACATCAACCTTGAGCATCCCACACAAGTTCAACTACATGATCAAGATCAACACCACCACCCAAGGTATGATATTCCATCTTAGAGAAGCTTTACCCCAAGTCATGGGTCAAAGCAGCTCAACAAGATGTGAATACATCAAAATTCTTAAACAAAAAATGGCAACCCCATTTTGAGCTTAAACGATGAGTATGACCTATGATCACGTGTCTTCACTTGACTCCTAAGTTAATATACTCTAACAGGTGACTTTGTCGCCGACCAATTCTAGATGAAGTTCTCTAGTGTTTCTCCTTGTTCTTGCATTTATCTCTTGCATATTTGTTTCCCTTCTTAATTCATCTAGATCTATTTTCTTTTTAATTTCTATTCTGCATTCCTTGCATCCTGTTAATTTGAAAATCCTTTAGTTAATCCCCTGCAAATCATTGTGAGATCTTATTTGCTTAGTGAGCTAAGGTGACACGTGCTTTATCTCTGTAATGAACTTAGACACACCGGTTTGTCTCTTTCGGTCAAACCGAATCACCTCGGTGCCACCGAATACAACAACTCGGTGTAACTGATTTCAAATGTTGAGGAGACACTTTGTCATTTGCATCCAGCACATTTTGTTCTAGCTCCACTCGATGATTCGTATCCTCTACCAGCACCTTATTTTTCCCTGCTACTTTGCTATGTGACTCAAGGACCAAATCTACTTTGACTCAACACTCCAGAAGACCCCTTCTTGGAAATTGATGTCAAAGGGGGAGAGAGAGGTCACATCAAAGCTTAATCATATCAAAAGGGGGAAAGAGAGATAAATAATCACATCAAAGAAAGACCCTAGATGCTTGGTATTCAAAGAGGAGAGAAGTCACATGTCTTTAGAGGGGAAAGACATGTTCATGTTGTTTGTGTGTTTGCTTTGCTCTGATTTTCTATTCCTTATCTTCTCCCAGTATCCCATATAAGATTCAGGGGGAGCAAGACATCTAAGGGAAGGAAATCTTCAAATTCATTGCATATCTTTACCTCTGGGGACATGTCTACACTCAAATAGAGTACCTAGTACTCACTCTCTATATGTCATCCCAATCTTGGTACTCTTGTGGTTTGCTGCTCTTGCTCTGTTCAGTAGATGTTTCTGTGTTGTCTAACCTTGTTTACTCAGGTTCATCTCTTCCAAAGCTAGCTCAAGACCACAAGGTAAATACATGCATCACACTCATGTGCATGAGGATCTCTTGCTGATGTACATATTGTTTGCAAGAAGGACTCATGAGCATGAAGGTACATTTCCTATATTCACACCATTTGCTCTAATGCATATAGCCAAGATACATGTCACTCATTGCTTGCTCTATCATGATTATGCACTCACATGCTCGTATGTTCCATATTTACATGATTGCATACATGTAGGGGGAGCCTATGCATGTTACATGTCCTTCCAAAGTTTTACCTACCTTTCTCTGTATCTTTATCTAAAGCTTTGACGTATGTTGTCATCAATTACCAAAAAGGGGGAGATTGAAAGCACAAGTGCTCCCTGGGTGATTTTGGTAATTAATGTCAACATATCTCTTGTTGGACTAATACTTTTATCTAGTATATTTTAGATAAGTCCAATAGTGGAGTGGCATGGACAAGAGGATGTGGAACCCCTTCAAGATGCTAAGGACAAAGGATTGGCTCAAGCTCAAAGCTCAGGACTCTACATTTTCTATTTCAGTGATCCAAGATCACATTGAGTCCATAGGAAAGTCAATATTATTAAAAGGGGATGAGGTGTTGCTTAATGGCTTGCTTGCTCAAAGTGCTTAGTGATATGCTCCAAAGCCCTCACCACTTTCTCATATCCACATAGGTCCCATACCAAAACTCAAACTCGGCCCCACCGATTTGATCTATCCGGCGCCATCAAGTTCACTTGACATAGCCACTGCCAGAAACCCTAATCAATTCAGTCTCACCGAGATGGGCTTGCAAACTCTCTGTTGTCTATTGCAATAATTTCGGTCTCACTGAGATATGCAATTGGTCCCACCGAGTTTGCTTGACCAACTCTCTGTTTCTCTTTTTACCAAAATCGGTCCCACCGAGTTTGTGTAATTGGTCAAACCGAGATGAGGTTTTACCCTAACCCTAGCACATCGGTCCTACCGAGTTGATCATATCGGTCCCACCGAAATGCCTAACGGTCACATGATGAACTATATCTGTCTGACCGAGTTTTCTGATTCGGTCTCACCGAGTTTGGTAAATTTTGTGTAACAGTTAGATTTTGTGTGGAGGCTATATACCCCTCCACCCTCTCTTCATTTGTGGAAAAAGCCATCAGAACGTGCCTACACTTCCAGCATCCATTTTCTGAGAGAGAACCACCTACTCATGTGTTGAGGTCAAGATATTCCATTCCAACCACATAAATCTTGATCTCTAGCCTTCCCCAAGTTGCTTTCCACTCAAATCATTCTTTCCACCAAATCCAATCCTATGAGAGAGAGTTGAGTGTTGGGGAGACTATCATTTGAACCACAAAAGGAAGGAGTTCATCATCAACACACAATCTATTACCTTTTGGAGAGTGGTGTCTCCTAGATTGGTTAGGTGTCACTTGGGAGCCTTCGTCAAGAATGTGGAGTTGAACTAAGGAGTTTGTACGGGCAAGGAGATCGCCTACTTCGTGAAGATCTACCCTAGTGAGGCAAGTCCTTCGTGGGTGATGGCCAATGTGGGATAGACAATGTTGCTTCTTCGTGGACCCTTCGTGGGTGGAGCCCTTCGTGGACTCGTGCAGCCGTTACCCTTCGTGGGTTGAAGTCTCCATCAACATGGATGTACGATAGCACCACCTATCGGAACCACTGATAAAAATCTTCATGTATCCAATTGCGTTTGCACTCTCCAATCCCATACCTTTACATTCTTGAGTTTGCATGCTTTACTTTCCGCTGCTCATATACTCTTGTCATGCTTGCTTGATATGTATTGTGAATGTTTAAACTTCTGCTTAAACTCGACCTCAACTTGAAGAGCTTAAAAATTGCTACTTTTCATGGTTGAGAGTCTATTCACCCCCTCTAGACACCTCTTCTCAATCCTTTCAAAGCCCCCAGCCCCCTTGTCCTGGTGGTGATCTTCATTCCTTCTTGGCGGTGGGGCAGTGGAGGAAGACCAGCGGTGCCCTGAGGCCGATCCTCACGAGGCTGATCCCTCCAGGTGCCCTCGCGAGGCTGGCCCTGCTAGCGGTCCTGCTGAGGCTGGTCGCGCCACTCCTGGCGGTGGTCATGGTCATCCCAGCATCCTCCACCTCAACCACCTCCACGACCATAGCCTCGGTCATTGCGCTTGGGGCATCGACCGAGGAGCCCGTCGCGGAGGGCCCTGAGCTCCTGGCAGTCGTTGGTGTTGTGGTTGTGCATGTTGTGGAAGATGCAGAACGGACGGCTGCCCTTGGATAACTCAGGGTGATCGCAGTTGCGCTTCATCTCTGGCTCGGCTGCAAGCACCATCAGCCCCTTTTGCTTCATGTCCTTGGCCTTGGCCTTCTTGTCTTCTGGATCAGCATCGGGGAGCTTGAGGAGGGAGAGGTGTCCCTCTTCAGCCCTCGCGCACTTGTTCGCCACGTTGAACATCTCCAGGGCTGTGTAGAGGTCCTCGTGTATGGCGAGCTCCTCCATCATTTTGATGTCGCAGACGCCATTAGTGAAGGCTGAGATGATGGCCTTGTCCGACACCTTGGGGATCTTGAGGCGAACATTGTTGAAGTGCTGGATGTACTTCTGCAAGGTCTCTATTGGCTGCTGCTTGATGCATCATAGGTCACTGAAAGGATCGAGAAGAGGTGTCTAGAGGGGGGTGAATAGACTCTAAGCAAGAAATGTTATAGTTTTTAATTTCTTTAAGTTGAAGTGGAGTTTTGGCACAAGTTTAACATTCACAATACATATCAAGCAAGCATGCAAAGAGTATATGAGCAGCGGAAAGTAAAGCATGCAAATTTCAAGAAAGTAAAGGGATGGGATTGGAGTGTGCAAACGCAATTTGGAGACACGGAGATTTTTGAGCCGTGGTTCCGATAGGTGGTGCTATCGTACATCCACGTTGATGGAGACTTCAACCCACGAAGGTTAACGGTTGCGCGAGTCCACGGAGGGCTCCACCCATGAAGGGTCCACGAAGAAGCAACCTTGTCTATCCCACCATGGCCGTCGCCCACGAAGGACTTGCCTCACTAGGGTAGATCTTCAGGAAGTAGGCGATCTCCTTGCCCTTACAAACTCCTTGGTTCAACTCCACAATCTTGACGGAGGCTCCCAAGTGACACCTAGCCAATCTAGGAGACACAACTCTCCAAGAAGTAACAAATGGTGTGTTGATGATGAACTCCTTTGTAACGCCCCGGATTCGATGCGCCAGGTGTCCGCCAGTTATTCGTCGTTGTTGCCATGTCATTTGCTTGTGTGTTGCATTTTATCATGTCATCATGTGCATTTCATTTTGCATACGTGTTCGTTTCATGCATCCGAGCATTTTCCCCGTTGTCCGTTTTGCAATCCGGCACTCCTATGTCAACCGGCGCCCCCTTTTACCTCTTCTCATGTGCGGGTGTTAAACGTTCTCAGAATGGCCCGAGGTTTGCCAAGCGGCCTTGGTATAGCACCGGTAGACCGCCTGTCAAGTTTCGTGCCATTTGGAGGTCGTTTGATACTCCAACGGTTAACCGGGTAACCGTAAAGGCCTCTTTTGTGTGCAGCCCAACACCTCTCCAAAGTGGCCCAAAACCCATCTAACTCCCCTCCACGCTCTCGGTCGTTCGATCACGATCGTGTGGGCGAAAACCGCACCTCATTTGGAGCTTCCTAGCTCCTCCTACCTATAAATAAGTGATCCCCTCCAAAATTTGCGGTCTAACCCTAGCCTTCCCCTACCTCGTGCCACCGGACAAAAATCCCCGCAGCCGGACATGTCCGCCCTCCACCTCGCTCCGTCCAATGGCGTTGCGCCACGTCACCTTCCTCGCCGCCGCAGCCAACCGGCACCCTCCACGTCGTCCTCGCCCGCGCCCTCTCTCTCCTCCGCCGCCCGTGGCCCGCCGAGGCCCGGGTCCGGCCCTCTCGGCCCGCGCGCGCCGCCGCCCGACCGCAGCGTCCAGCGCCGCCGTCCTCCGTCGCCGCCAGCTGGCTCCGTCGCCGCCGATCCCCAGGCCAGATCCGCCGCCCTCTCCTTCTTCTTCCTCTCTTTTCTCTCTCTCCCTCACCCGATCTCTCTCCCTCTCTCTCCCCTCTGCAGATCCGCCGCCGCCGGGGCTCGGTACCTCGCCCCCGGTCTCCTCCAGCCGGATCCGCCCGGGGTCCGCCGGATCCGAGCCCTGGGCGCCCGTTCCTGGCCTCCCCGCGCCTGCCCTCGCCGGAGATGGCCACCTCCCCGCCGGCGCCGCCATGGCCTCGAGGAGGACGCGCCTCTGCACCCCCTCGTGGACCCCGACGCCCCACGTCCGCGTGGGCCCCCTCCCGCGTGGTGCCTCCTGGGCCCCGGCCCAGAACCCCCTCGGCCCAACCCAGCTCCAGCCGAACCGGGCCTGCAGCCCAAGGTGAGCAGCCCCTTATCCTCCGCCCCGTGCGTCATTTTGCTATCCGACGCTCACATGTTTTTTTTTGTTCTGAAAACGCCTAAGTCCCCAGTTTTTCATATAATCATGTCATGTTCGTTCCATCGTATCTCTGCATCCGTAGCTCCGTTTTGTGCGTGTAATATGTCAAATTGTTCGCCTCGACGAGTACTTCATTTTGCTCCATTGCATAATTTTCATTTGAGCTCATCTTGATGCCCGAAATGCTATTGGAAGAGTGCATGTTGCTGTTAATCTGTTGAAACTGTTATAACTTGTCTTTTGTCATTTTTGCCATGATTGATGTGTGCATCCTATGAGGTTGATGTCTACATGTATTTTGATCTATGCTATGCCATCTTTCCAGTGGTGCCAACCATGTATTTTTGTGAGTTGTGTGCTGAGTGCATCAAGCTTGTTAAGGAGGGTACTTGCTGTTGCTGTTTTGCTAGGCTGAATCTGTTATTTGGGGATGCTATGTAAACATGTTGCTACTAATCATTCTATGCATAACCAGGAGATGTTCTATAAACATGTTTTGATCTACATGTTATGCCCTATCCATCCATGCCCCTGGTTGCATTTATAGCTTGCTGTAGATTGTTCATATCTTGCTCCAAACTTGCTAAATAATGTTGCTGTCAACCTGTTAACATGGAGTTCAGTTTTGGCCATATGCTTTTCTAGTGATCCATGCATCCTATGAACTTGTTCTTGCCATGATTAGCTTCTCAAACAAGTCTTCTTACTGTTGGTTGCCTTTCTATGCCATGTATTGCTCTGTGGTGAGTGGCTCAAGCTCACCAATATGCCTACTTATTGTTGTTTCTGCCATGTTTGAATCTGTAATATAACTTGCCATGTTTACATGGGTGCCATCATATTTTCTGATCATTTTTGCCTCATGGTCAGTAAGGGACTTTTGATCTATGCAATGAGTAGATTCATGCCATGCCTTTGCTTGCCATGTTAAGTTCCTGTAACATGTTGTTTGACAGCTCTAAACATTGCAACCTGATGTTATTTCTGCAAAGTCTGAAACTGTTATTATTTGCAATCTTACCATGTCATTTTGAGCATGTTCTAGCCTTTTCTGGAGATAGCTCAGTGTTCATGTTTTGTTATGCTTTACCTGTACTTCATGCCCATGCCTTTTGCTATTATGTTGGGGTGCTGTAGCATGTTGTTTTGATGCTTGTAAGATGCCTAGTTGTTGTTTTGGACAGATTGTTGCTATGACTTGTATAGAGTGTATGTGTTGAACCGTTGCTCCGTTTTGAGTGTGTTCTATATGAAACTTGCTTGATTTTGCATGTAGCTTCATATTATCATGTTGCATCCTTGTTTTGAGGTGTTTACTTGATGTTTGTATGCATTTTGCATCAATGCCATGTTTAACTTGTTTTGCTCATATCTTCTAGGCCGTAGCTCCAAATCTAATGAACTTTATATGTAACTTGACTAGAATTTCGTGTAGATCATCTTGGTGCATCTTAACTTGCTGTTTAAACAACTTGAACATAAGGTTTATTCAGATCTGGACCAATTTCGAAATTTGCATATGAGGACTTACCGGAAGTGTTATATGTTGTTCCGGCCTCATTTAAACTTGCCTTGATGTGTTGGTCTTGTATGCATCATCTCTTGCCATGAGTAGCTTCATGTAGCCTTGTCATGCATCATGCTTGTTGTGCATCATGCCTTGTTCATGTGTGGTGTGTTTACCATGTTGTGTGCTTCTTCTCGATAGTTCCCATTTCGTTGCGATCGTGAGGATGCGTTCGTCTTCGTGTAGTTCGTCTTCGTGGCTTCATCTTCTTCGTGGACTCGTTCTTCTTCCTAGCGGGATTTCAGGCAAGATGACCGCTACCCTGGATCTCACTACTATCATTGCTATGCTAGTTGCTTCATTCTATCGCTATGCTGCGTTACCTATCTTTTGCTCATCAAGCCTCCCAAATTGCCATGAACCTCTAACCTTTGACACCCTTCCTAGCAAACCATTGTTTGGCTATGTTACCGCTTTGCTCAGCCCTTCTTATAGCGTTGTTAGTTGCAGGTGAAGTTGAAGATTGCTCCATGGTGGACAGGGTTATGTTGGGATATCACAATATCTCTTATATTATTAATGCATCTATATATTTGGTAAAGGGTGGAAGGCTCGGCCTTATGCCTAGTGTTTTGTTCCACTCTTGCCGCCCTAGTTTCCGTCATACCGGTGTTATGTTCCTAGATTTTGCGTTCCTAACGCGGACGGGTGATTTATGGGACCCCCCCTGACAGTTCGCTTTGAATAAAACTTGTCCAGCAAGGCCCAACCTTGGTTTTACCATTTGCCTCACCACCACCTATACCCTTCCCTTGGGTCGGCCAACCCAAGGGTCATCTTTATTTTAGCCCACCCCCCCCCCCCCGGGGCCAGTGCTTGTCTAAGTGTTGGTCCGAACTGAGCTGCCTGCGGGGCCACCTCGGAGAAACTCGAAGCCTGGTTTTACTCGTAGCTAGTCTCATCCGGTATTGCCCTGAGGACGAGATATGTGCAGCTCCTATCGGGATTGTCAGCGCATCGGGCGGCTTTGCTGGTCTTGTTTTACCATTGTCGAAATGTCTTGTAAACCGGGATTCCGAGACTGATCGGGTCTTCCTGGGAGAAGGTCTATTCCTTTGTTGATCACGAGAGCTTGTCATGGGCTAAGTTGGGACACCCCTGCAGGGTATAAACTTTCGAGAGCCGTGCTCGTGGTTATGTGGCAGATGGGAATTTGTTAATATCCGGTTGTAGATAACATGACACCAGATCCGAATTAAAACGCATCAACCACGTGTGTAGCCGTGATGGTCTCTTCTCGGCGGAGTCCGGGAAGTGAACACGGTTTCTGTGTTATGTTTGACGTAAGTAGGTGTTCAGGATCACCTCTTGATCATTGCTAGCATCACGACCGTTCCGCTTGTTCTCTTCTCGCTCTTATTTGCGTTGGTTAGCCACCATATATGCTTACTCGCTGCTGCAACCTCACCACTTTACCCCTTCCTTTCCCATTAAGCTTTGCTAGTCTTGATACCCATGGTAATGGGATTGCTGAGTCCTCGTGGCTCACAGAATACTACAACAACAGTTGTAGGTACAGGTTATCCGATGATCCTGACGCGAGAGCGATGCTTGCTTGTTTTGGAGTTCTTCTTCTGCTTCTTCTTCGATCAGGGGATAGGTTCCAGGTCGGCAGCCTGGGCTAGCAGGGTGGATGTCGTTTGAGTTTCTGTTTGTGTTTGATTCGTAGTCGGATGGTGCTCTTATGTAAGATGATGTTGTATTCGTGTGGCATTGTATGCCTTTTGTATGTATCCCCATCTATATTGTAATGTTGATGTAATGATATCCACCTTGCAAAAGCGTCTTCAAGATGCGCTTCTATCCTTGGTGGGACCTTCGAGTTCCTTTAGGATAGGGTCACATCTTGGGCGTGACAAGTTGGTATCAGAGCCTCGACCGACCCTAGGAGCCCCTTGATTGATCGTGTAGTTTGGCCGTTGTTGAGTCTAGAAGAAAACTGATTTCTGAGTCTAGTTATATCGGAGAGTAGGAATTCTTTTTACTCCTCTGCCCCTTCGTCACTCTGGTCAGGAATCGTGACGTAGGTGTTTTGTACTACTCCTCTTCCCCTTCAAATTTTCTTTAGGATCACGTGGTTAGTTTCGTGAGTTGTCCATCCCCTTTTGTCCGGTGCATTTCTCGTCAAGTTGACTCGAGCCTCTTCATCTTTGAGTTCAATCCTCAGTTGTTTTCTTTTCCCACCCGCCCTCCCCTTTTTCTCCTCGGAACCGGAGTCCGTAATCGGTATCCATCCTACTCGTGCGAAGTCTTTGTTTTCTATCCTCATTGTTTTCAACCAGTGCTTTCTCTTCAAGATATTCGTCGGTTCCCCCTTCCAAGTTGCCTTTGTTTTCCCCGCCCTCCCACCCTCTTCTTCCCGGAGTCTGAGCCTCTTTCGAGCATCAATTTCATTCGTATGGAGCCTCTTCAGTCTTTCCTCAATTATTTCAACCGGTGAATTCTCGTCTCGTTTGACATTCTTCATCTCTTTTATTTTCCGGTGCACTCAATTCAAGTTTTTCGGGTTGATCATATTCTTTCTCTCGGCTCAAGTGTTCTCCTTGCTCGTTCGCCTCTCGCCAGTTTATCCTTCCGGAGTGTTCAAGACATCTCAGGAGATTTGTCTGTGTTCGAATTAATTCGAGGTTGTCACCTCATTCAAATATTTCAATTGTTCCGGTGCATCATCTGTCTGATCAACAATCCTTTCCAACGGTGTTATCTTTTCAGTGGGCCCTAACCCACAGGTTTTTTCCCAGGATCTTACCTGACTCTTCTAATTCCCCCGGAGTTATTCTCAAATTCTTTTCAAAGAGTGACGTAAGAATGAATTTTCATCAGTCACTTGCCTTCTCCAAGATCTCTTTCAAATCATTTTCATCGTTGACTCTACCTCTTTGCTTTTCATTCTCCCAGAGTATCTCAATAATTTTGGTGGTGTTTCTCGTCGTCATTGGAAGACCGAAGAAGAGTTTTCCTCTAAATCTTGCCCGTTCTCTCGAAGATTCGTGGTTCTAGCTTCTTGTTAGCCTCTCGAATTATTCCATTTGTCAGTTATCCTTTTCATCCATCCGGAGTATTTCAGGAGTTGCTTTCCCTCTCGATCATCCGGAGGTCATCTTTTCGGAAGATTTCTTCATTCTAAGTTTTTAGATTCGTTCTCCAATTATTCTATACCCGTGCCCTTTCATTCGTCTCAATATTCTTCCGGTGCTTCGTTCAAGTATTCTTCAATCAGCTCATGTTCTCTTTGTTCTTTTGCATCTAAATCCCCTCGAGCATATTTGTTCTTCTAATTCTTCCTGGTGATTCAGTCTCTTTCATCATTCAATTTTGATTTCTTACGGTGGTTCGTTCAAGATTCTTCTTCTTCGATTATCATATTAATACATTCATTCTTTCAATCTACAGGTGGTTCATGAAGACCTTCTCAAGTTTGCGATATTTCCCTTCTCAATCCTTTCTCAAGAAGAATAAGTAGTATGCAAAATCCACTGCTTATCATCAATGTAATTTGATGAAGGATAAGCATACAATAAATCTTATTCTTATTTCATCCAAGTGAGTAATCCCTTCCTTTGGAGTTTGTTCTTGGTGAATAAATTCTAGTTCCAAGTGCTTTCATCTTTTCTTTTCCGGAGTTCAAATTTTTCCTCGGCCATCTCGTCGGAAGCCCCATCTAAATCATCGCAGGGCCTTAATATTATTCTTTCCATCCTTGAATTCTATCTCATCATCCTTTTGTTTACCGGAGTTCTTCATGGCGTTCTTCATGATTTATTTCATTCTTCAAGTGTTCATCAAGGTTCTTTTGGTGGAGTTCAGGAAGCTTTCTTTCTTGCATCTCGAAGTGCAATTAATTCTCCGTATTCTTTTGAAGTGGAGTTTTGCATTTCTTAGTTCTTCTCAGCTATCCAAATCATTTCTGTTTGTGGCCGGGTATCACCTTATGATCTTGAGATGTTACCTACAAGAACACAACAAGCTTATTCTTTCGTTGTTGATTTTTTCTCAACAACTCCATTCAATCCTTCTTCTAAGTTCTTTTCATTCAACTCTTTCAATTTTTTCCGGAGGTTTTGTGTCATGTCTCATCAAGTATCATTCCATCCTCTCTAGCTCGTGTTCTTTTCCTCCATGTTTCAGCCGGAGTGCTGCCTAAATCCTTTCAGACTTATTCGTTTCTTTTCTCATTCTAACCACTCCGGTTAGAACGAGTGGTTTCATAGTCTATTTGATTCCGCGAGTTTGCGATTCTCGTCATTCTCGTCGTTCCTCTCTTCTTCTCGAGTGCTCTCGATTCTTTGCTTCTTCTCTTCCGTCTCGGTCCTAAGATCTCGAGACGAGATCTCTTGTTAGTGGAGGAGTGTTGTAACACCCCGGATTCGATGCGCCAGGTGTCCGCCAGTTATTCGTCGTTGTTGCCATATCATTTGCTTGCGTGTTGCATTTTATCATGTCATCATGTGCATTTCATTTTGCATACGTGTTCGTTTCATGCATCCAAGCATTATCCCCGTTGTCCGTTTTGCAATCCGGCACTCCTATGTCATCCGGCGCCCCCTTTTACCTCTTCTCATGTGCGGGTGTTAAACATTCTCGGAATGGCCCGAGGTTTGCCAAGCGGCCTTGGTATAGCACCGGTAGACCGCCTGTCAAGTTTCGTGCCATTTGGAGGTCGTTTGATACTCCAACGGTTAACCGGGTAACCGTAAAGGCCTCTTTTGTGTGCAGCCCAACACCCCTCCAAAGTGGACCAAAACCCATCTAACTCCCCTCCATGCTCTCGGTCGTTCGATCACGATCGTGTGGGCAAAAACCGCACCTCATTTGGAGCTTCCTAGCTCCTCCTACCTATAAATAAGTGATCCCCTCCGAAATTTGCGGTCTAACCCTAGCCTTCCCCTACCTCGCGCCACCGGACAAAAATCCCCGCAGCCGGACATGTCCGCCCTCCACCTCGCTCCGTCCAATGGCGTCGCGCCACGTCACCTTCCCCGCCGCCGCAGCCAACCGGCACCCTCCGCGTCGCCCTCGCCCGCGCCCTCTCTCTCCTCCGCCGCCCACGGCCCGCCGAGGCCCGGGCCGGGCCCTCTCGGCCCGCGCGCGCCACCGCCCACCCGCAGCGTCCAATGCCGCCGTCCTTCGTCGCCGCCGGCTGGCTCCGTCGCCGCTGATCCCTAGGCCAGATCCGCCGCCCTCTCCTTCTTCTTCCTCTCTTTTCTCTCTCTCCCTCACCCGATCTCTCTCCCTCTCTCTCCCCTCTGCAGATCCGCCGCCGTCGGGGCTCGGTACCTCGCCCCCGGTCTCCTCCAGCCGGATCTGCCCGGGGTCCGCCGGATCCGAGCCCTGGGCGCCCGTTCCTGGCCTCCCCGCGCCTGCCCTCGCCAGAGATGGCCACCTCCCCGCCGGCGCCGCCATGGCCTCGAGGAGGACGCGCCTCTACGCCCCCTCGTGGACCCCGACGCCCCACGTCCGCGTGGGCCCCCTCCCGCGTGGTGCCTCGTGGGCCCCGGCCCAGAACCCCCTCGGCCCAACCCAGATCCAGCCGAACCAGGCCTGCAGCCCAGGGTGAGCAGCCCCTTATCCTCCGCCCCGTGCGTCATTTTGCTATTCGACGCTCACATGTTTTTTTTTTCTGAAAACGCCTAAGTCCCCAGTTTTTCATATAATCATGCCATGTTCGTTCCATCATATCTCTGCATCCGTAGCTCCGTTTTGTGCGTGTAATATGTCAAATTGTTCGTCTCGACGAGTACTTCATTTCGCTCCATTGCGTAGCGCTCTCTCACATACTCATCTTGATGCCCGAAATGCTGTTGGAAGTGTGCATGTTGCTGTTAATCTGTTGAAACTGTTATAACTTGCTCTTTTGTCATTTTTGCCATGATTGATGTGGCATCCTATGAGGTTGATGTCTACATGTATTTTGATCTATTGTATGCCATCTTTCCAGTGGTGCCAACCATGTATTTTTGTGAGTTGTGTGCTGAGTGCATCAAGCTTGTTAAGGAGGGTACTTGCTGTTGCTGTTTGCTAGGCTGAATCTGTTATTTGGGGATGCTATGTAAACATATTGCTACTAATCATTCTATGCATAACCTGGAGATGATCTATAAACATGTTTTGATCTACATGTTATGCCCTATCCATCCATGCCCCTGGTTGCATTTATAGCTTGCTGTAGATTGTTCATATCTTGCTCCAAACTTGCTAAATAATGTTGCTGTCAACCTGTTAACATGGAGTTCAGTTTTGGCCATATGCTTTTCTAGTGATCCATGCATCCTATGAACTTGTTCTTGCCATGATTAGCTTCAGAAACATGTCTTCTTATTGTTGGTTGCCTTTCCATGCCATGTATTTCTCTGTGGTGAGTGGCTCAAGCTCACCAACATGCCTACTTATTGTTGTTTCTGCCATGTTTGAATCTGTAATATAACTTGCCATGTTTACATGGGTGCCATCATATTTTCTGATCCTTTTTGGCTCATGGTCAGTAAGGGACTTTTGATCTATGCAATGAGTAGATTCATGCCATGCCTTTGCTTGCCATGTTAAGTTCCTGTAACATGTTGTTTGACAGCTCTAAACATTGCAACCTGATGTTATTTCTGCAAAGTCTGAAACTGTTATTATTTGCAATCTTACCATGTCATTTTGAGCATGTTCTAGCCTTTTCTGGAGATAGCTCAGTGTTCATGTTTTGTTATGCTTTACCTGTACTTCATGCCCATGCCCTTTGCTATTATGTTGGGGTGCTGTAGCATGTTTTTTTGATGCTTGTAAGATGCCTAGTTGCTGTTTTGGACAGATTGTTGCTATGACTTGTATAGAGTGTATGTGTTGAACCGTTGCTCCGTTTTGAGTGTGTTCTATATGAAACTTGCTTGATTTTGCATGTAGCTTCATATTATCATGTTGCATCCTTGTTTTGAGGTGTTTACTTGATGTTTGTATGCATTTTGCATCAATGCCATGTTTAACTTGTTTTGCTCATATCTTCTAGGCCGTAGCTCCAAATCTAATGAACTTTATATATAACTTGACTAGAATTTCGTGTAGATCATCTTGGTGCATCTTAACTTGCTGTTTAAACAAATTGAACATAAGGTTTATTCAGATCTGGACCAATTTCGAAATTTGCATATGAGGACTTACCGGAAGTGTTATATGTTGTTCCGGCCTCATTTAAACTTGCTTGATGTGTTGGTCTTGTATGCATCGTCTCTTGCCATGAGTAGCTTCATGTAGCCTTGTCATGCATCATGCTTGTTGTGCATCATGCCTTGTTCATGTGTGGTGTGTTGACCATGTTGTGTGCTTCTTCTCGATATTTCCCGTTTCGTTGCGATCGTGAGGATGCGTTCGTCTTCGTGTGGTTCGTCTTCGTGGCTTCATCTTCTTCGTGGACTTGTTCTTCTTCCTAGCGGGATTTCAGGCAAGATGACCGCTACCCTGGATCTCACTACTATCATTGCTATGCTAGTTGCTTCATTCTATCGCTATGCTGCGTTACCTATCTTTTGCTCATCAAGCCTCCCAAATTGCCATGAACCTCTAACCTTTGACACCCTTCTAGCAAACCATTGTTTGGCTATGTTACCGCTTTGCACAGCCTTCTTATAGCGTTGTTAGTTGCAGGTGAAGTTGAAGATTGCTCCATGGTGGACAGGGTTATGTTGGGATATCACAATATCTCTTATATTATTAATGCATCTATATATTTGGTAAAGGGTGGAAGGCTCGGCCTTATGCCTGGTGTTTTGTTCCACTCTTGCCGCCCTAGTTTCCGTCATACCGGTGTTATGTTCCCGGATTTTGCGTTCCTAACGCGGTCAGGTTATTTATGGGACCCCCCCTGACAGTTCGCTTTGAATAAAACTTGTCCAGCAAGGCCCAACCTTGGTTTTACCATTTGCCTCACCACCACCTATACCCTTCCCTTGGGTCGGCCAACCCAAGGGTCATCTTTATTTAGCCCCCCCCCCCCCCGGGCCAGTGCTTGTCTAAGTGTTGGTCCGAACTGAGCTGCCTGCAGGGCCACCTCGCGGAAACTCGAAGTTTGGTTTTACTCGTAGCTAGTCTCATCCGGTATTGCCCTGAGAACGAGATATGTGCAGCTCCTATCGGGATTGTCGGTGCATCGGGCGGCTTTGCTGGTCTTGTTTTACCATTGTCGAAATGTCTTGTAAACCGAGATTCCGAGACTGATCGGGTCTTCCTGGGAGAAGGTCTATTCCTTCATTGATCACGAGAGCTTGTCATGGGCTAAGTTGGGACACCCCTGCAGGGTATAAACTTTCGAGAGCCGTGCTCATGGTTATGTGGCAGATGGGAATTTGTTAATGTCCGGTTGTAGATAACATGACACCAGATCCGAATTAAAACGCATCAACCGCGTGTGTAGCCGTGATGGTCTCTTCTCGGCGGAGTCCAGGAAGTGAACACGGTTTCTGTGTTATGTTTGACGTAAGTAGGTGTTCAGGATCACCTCTTGATCATTGCTTGCATCACGGCCGTTCCGCTTGTTCTCTTCTCGCTCTTATTTGTGTTGGTTAGCCACCATATATGCTTAGTCGCTGCTGCAACCTCACCACTTTAGCCCTTCCTTTCCCATTAAGCTTTGCTAGTCTTGATACCCATGGTAATGGGATTGCTGAGTCCTCGTGGCTCACAGATTACTACAACAGCAGTTGCAGGTACAGATTATGCGATGATCCTGACGCGAGAGCGATGCTTGCTTGTTTTGGAGTTCTTCTTCTGCTTCTTCTTCGATCAGGGGATAGGTTCCAGGTCGGCAGCCTGGGCTAGCAGGGTGGATGTTGTTTGAGTTTCTGTTTGTGTTTCATCCGTAGTCGGATGGTGCTCTTATGTAAGATGATGTTGTATTCGTGTGGCATTGTATGCCTTTTGTATGTATCCCCATCTATATTGTAATGTTGATGTAATGATATCCACCTTGCAAAAGCGTCTCCATGATGCGCTTCTATCCTTGGTGGGACCTTCGAGTTCCTTTAGGACAGGGTCACATCTTGGGCGTGACATCCTTGCTCTTGTGCTTCAAATGATAGTCTCCCCAACACTCAACTCTCTCTCACAGGATTTGGATTTGGTGGAAAGAAGATTTGAGTGGAAAGCAACTTGGGGAAGGCTGGAGATCAAGATTTATGTGGTAGGAATGGAATATCTTGACCTCAACACATGTGTACGTGATCCTCTCTCAGAAAATATATGTTGGAAGTGTAGGCATGTTTTGATGGCTCTCTCCACGAATGAAGAGTGGGTGGAGGGGTATATATAGCCTCCACACAAAATCTAACCATTACACACAACTTACCAAACTCGGTGGGATCGAATCCTGAAACTCGGTCGGACCAATTTAGTAAACAATGTGACCGTTAGGATTTTCGGTGGGACCGACATGTCAACTCGGTGGGACCGATATGGTTAGGGTTAGGGCATAACGTAATCTTGGTGAGACCGATTACACAAACTCAGTGAGACCGATTTTGGTAATAGACACACAGAGGGTTGGTCAGGCAAACTCGGTGGAACCGATTCGCTCATCTCGGTTGGACCAAAATGGTGTGAAAGGGAAACAGAGAGTTTGCATTGCAATATCGGTAGGACCGATTACACAAACTCGGTGAGACCGATTTTGGTAATGGACACACATAGAGAGATTACAATGCCATCTGGTGAGACCGAGATCCCTATCAGTGAGACCGAAAAGACTAGGGTTTCTGGCAGTGGCTATGTCAATAGAACTCGGTGGCGCTGGATAGACAGATTCGGTAAAGCCGAGTTTGACTTTTGGTTTGGTACATATGTGGATGTGATAAAGTGGTTGAGGGCTTTGGAGCATATCACTAAGCACTTTGAGCCAGCAAGCCATTAAGTAACACCTCATTCCTTCTTAATAGTATTTGCTTTCCTATGGACTCAATGTGATCTTGGATCACTAAAAGTAAAATGTAGAGTCTTGTGCTTTGAGATTGAGCCAATCCTTTGTACTTAGCATCTTGAATGGGTTCCACATACTCTAGTCCATGCCACTCCATTGTTGAACTTATCTGAAACATACTAGGTGAAAGTATTAGTCCAACAAGAGATATGTTGAAATTAATTACCAAAATCACCCAGGGAGCACTTGTGCTTTCAATCTCCCCCTTTGTGGTAATTGATGACAACATACATCAAAGCTTTAGATAAATATATAGAGAATAACAAGTAAAGCTTTGGAAAGACATGTGTAGGACCTTGAGAAGATGTGTCTAGAGGGGGGGGTGATTAGACACTAAGTACCAAAGTTGCAGTTTTTAAGATCTTTAAGTTCAAGTGGAGTTTAGGCACAAGTTTAACATTCACAATACATAGCAAGCAAGCATGCAAAGAGTATAGGAGCAGCGGAAAGTAAAGCATGCAACTTGCAAGAATGTAAAGGGAAGGGTTTTGGAGGATTCAAACGCAATTGGAGACACGGATGTTTTTGGCGTGGTTCTGATAGGTGGTGTATCGTACATCCACGTTGATGGAGAATTCAACCCACGAAGGGTAACGGTTGCGCGAGTCCACGGAGGGCTCCACCCACGAAGGGTCCATGAAGAAGCAACCTTGTCTATCCCACCATGGCCGTCGCCCACAAAGGACTTGCCTCACTAGCGTTAGATCTTCACGAAGTATGCGGATCTCCTTGCCCTTACAAACTCCTCGGTTCAACTCCACAATCTTGTCGGAGCCTCCCAAGTGACACCTAGCCAATCTAGGAGACACCACTCTCCAAGAAGTAACAAATGGTGCGTTGATGATGAACTTCTTGCTCTTGTGCTTCAAATGATAGTCTCCCCAACAATCAACTCTCTCTCATAGGTTTTGGATCTGGTGGAAAGAAGATTTGAGTGGAAAGAAACTTGGGGAAGGCTAGAGATCAAGATTCATATGGTAGGAATGGAATATCTCAGCCACAACACATGAGTAGGTGGTTCTCTCTCAGAAATGGTAAGTTGGAAGTGTAGGTTTGTTCTGATGGCTCTCTCCACGAATGAAGAGGAGGTGGAGGGGTAGATATAGCCTCCACACAAAATCTAACCGTTACACACAATTTACCAAACTCGGTGGGACCGAATCAACAAACTCGGTCGGACCGATTTAGTAAACCTAGTGACCGTTAGGATATTCGGTGGGGCTGAAATGCAACTTGGTAAGACCGATATGGTTAGGGTTAGGGCATAACGTAATCTCGGTAAGACCGATTACACAAACTCGGTGAGACTGATTTTGGTAATTAGCTAACTAGAGAGTTGGTCAGGCAAACTCGGTTGGACCGATTACACAAACTCGGTAGGACCAATTTTGGTAATGAGTTAACCAGGAAGTTTGCATTGTAATCTCGGTAGTACCGATTGCTCAAACTCAGTGAGACCGATTTTGGTAATGGACATACACAGAGAGATTACAATCCCATCTCGGTGAGACCGAGATCCCTATCGGTGAGACCGATTTGCCTAGGGTTTGTGGCAGTGGCTATGACATCCAAACTCGGTGGCGCCGGATAGAAAGAATCTGTGGGGCCAAGTTTGACTTTAGGCTTTAGGACACATGTGTGGAAGTGGGGAAGCAGTTGAGGGTTTTGGAGCATATCACTAAGCACTGTGGATCAAGAAACTCATTAAGCAATACCTCATCCCTTCTTGATAGTATTGGCTTTTCCTATAGACTCAATGTGGTCTTGGATCACTAAAATGTAAAATTAAGAGTCTTGAGCTTGAAGCTTGAGCCAATCCTTTGTCCTTAGCATCTTGAAGGAGTTCCCACATCCTTTAGTCCATGCCACTCCATTGTTGAACTTATCTGAAACATACTAGATAAAAGTGTTAGTCCAACAAGGGATATGTTGACATTAATTACCAAAACCACCTAGGGAGCACTTGTGCTTTCAATCTCCCCCTTTTTGGTAATTGATGACAACATACATCAAAGCTTTAGATAAAGATATAGAGAATAGCAAGTAAAGCTTTGGAAAGACATGTAACAAGCATAGGCTCCCCCTACATGTATGCAATCATGTGAATATGGAATATAGAAGCATGTGAGAGCATAACCATGATAGAGTAGGCAATGTGTTACATGTATCTTGGCCATATGCATCAGAGCAAAGAATATTAAAGAAAATACCTTCATGCTCATGAGTCCTTCTTGCAAACAGTATGTACATCAGCAAGAGTTCCTCATACACAAGATTGTGATGCATATACTTACCTTGTAGTCTTGAGTAGGCTTAGGATAGAATGAACCTGTGTAGACAAGGTTAGATAACACAGATACATCTACTAGCCAGAGCAACCAGAAGAAACCACAAGAATACCAAGACTAGGATGACATGTAGAGAGTGAGTACTAAGTACCACATTGGATTAGACATGTCCCCAAGAGTAAAGATATGCAATGAATTTGAATGATTTATTTCCCTTAGATGTCTTGCTCCCCCTGAATCTATCATGGGATACTGGGAGAAGATAGGTAAATAGAAAATCAGAGCTGAAAAATATAAATGATTAACAGAGCTAATGCAAGCTAATGCAAATAAGCACAAAAGATCATATGAACATGTCTCTCCCCTCAAGAAGACATGTGGCATCTCTCCTCTTGAACACCAAGCATCTGGGATCCTTGAGAAATACTTTCTACTTAAGTATTCTCTCCCCCTGGAGATCTCTCTCTCTCTCCCCTTGAGGATCTCTCTCCCCCTGAGGAGGTGATATACTCTTTCTCTGATGTGATCTCTCTCTAAATGATAAGCTTTGATGTGATCTCTCTCTCCCCCTTTGACATCAATTTCCAAGAAGGGTTTTCTGGAAGCTGTCAAATGGGTTTGGTCCTAGAGTCACAGCACAAAGCAATGATAAAAATGTGATGCTTGTAGAGGACAAGATTCATTGAGTGGAGCTGGATCAGTAGAAACACAGAATAAGTGGCAAACTATTTTTCCTATTGTGAAATCGGTGGCACCGAGTGGTGTGTTTCGGTTGTACCGAAAGGATTCGGTTAGACTGAAAGCAACAAATCGGTGAAACCGAGTTCATCGCAGAGAAAACACTTGTCACCTCAGCTCACTAGACTAGTAAGATCTCAGAAAGATTTGCAAGGAATTTACTGAAAGATATGCAATGAATTGGATGCAGAAAAATGCAGAGCAAATAGAAAGAAAGCTAGATGAAAAAAGGGGAAACAAATATGCATGAGACTGTCGATGTACTAAAGTAGGGGTACCTTAGTATCCCGAACTTGTGCATGGGCAGTCGCAGCGACCCGCGGCAGGGCTTGCTGGGCGTCCGCCGAGATCCTCCGCGGCTACTTTGAAGACCATTCAAGAACAAAGTACTCAAACTGAGGCCCCGGCAAGAGGAGCTTGCTGGGAAGGCCAACCAAGGCCCCGGCAAGAGAAGCTGGCCGGGAAGAAGACAAGACCCCGGCAAGAGGAGCTTGCCGGGAAGGCCATTCAAGGCATTCCAAGAAAACTTGCCGCGACGCACCGCGCGCCCCGGCAAGGCCCGGTGAGCGACGAGCTCCTGAGTACGACAAGACGACGACCGCGGCAAGGAGCTTGCCGTGGGAAACCCCCACTTCGCGCCCGCGCTCCGGCACACCTGCCAACGTGTCGCCCTGGGACCTCCCCAAGCACACGTGGCAGGAGGCCGTGCAGCTAGGGGTGCGAGGTGGCAAGCAGGCGCTGGCAAGATAACCATCGTGGCAGACGGTGGCGTCCCTAGCGGTCCCTTTCGGCACTGTTTAGGCGACACAGACGGGCAATTAATGCCCTTGTCCTCTGCCGCCTGGGTTAGGTATGATAACACTGTACAGGTAGCTGTACCAACCACCACTCTTCCATTTTTGCTCTTTCCCTCCGTTGCCACCTGTGGGTAACCCCTTGAGCATATAAAAGGAGGCCCGTGTGCAACGTAGAGGGGGTCGGGGGGGGGGGGGGGGTCGGTTCGACTCATTCGAAACTAGAGGGCACCCGCACTCTCAAGCAAGAACAATATAGAAACACAAAGCAGCAGTAGGAGTTTTATCTCTCCGGAGAGCTCCGAAGCTGGGTAAAAATCCCCCGAGCGCTCCGCCTCGATCTGCTCTTCGTGCGCCCTCCGCCCCCTTGCCGGACAAAGAAAGGGGCCCTGCCCCATAGGTGCTCGCTCCCAAACGGAGACATCTCTGGCGCGCCAGGTAGGGGAGCGTCGAGTTTGTGCGAACCAGATCCGGCGTTTGCGCGCGCTACATCAACATCTTCATCGACATGCCACCGAAGAAGAAGGCTTCGGAGGTGGCCGCTCCGTCCACATCTATCCTACCGCCACCGGAGCAAACGGGCGGTGGGGTGGATGCCAGCGGAGGAGCGGGCGCCAGCGGAGGGACTCACATCGTCACTCGGTCCAAGGACAAGGCCCCGCAACCTTCAGCGTCTGTACATCCGCCGCACCCCTCCCAGGAGGTGCAGGATCGACAACGCCACGGTGCTCCTAGCACCGTACTCGCGCTAGAACAAGGCCAACCTGGTGGGTCGCGGGACGCTCAAGGCCAACATGCGAGACAACATGCTGGCGCGAGCGCGGGACGGTCGCCTGGACGAGATGTTGCTCCTTCTAACAATGTTAGAAGTCTGAGCATATCCCGCACCTCGCGTCGCTCGCCACCGCCACCCAAGACTCCAGAGGAAGCGCTGGCCCGAGCCCAGCTGCTTCTAGATTACCCTCCAACGCCAGACAAGATCGACGACTGGAGGGCCACCATTCAGAGCCTTATCGGCTTCGCCAACGGTGACAAGCCCCGGCAACCGAGCACATCGAAGCCCCAGAGAGACGCCCAGGCGCAAGCCGACGCCGATAAGACCGCTGGGGGTGCCACCACCGTGTACTCCCCACCACGAAGGCCAAGATTGCCGACTCGCCGGGCCAACCTCGATGCCGATTCCACCGCGTCGTCGGACCCGCGAGTTCGCCGCGATCAACGCCAAGTTCTCCAAGAACGACGACAAGAAGACGCTCGTACTCGCATCGAGCGCCGAAGAGAAGCGCGGCGTCGGTCAGACCAGCGCGCTGGGCCCACTATTGATGTGCACGCGCCAGAGGAACCAGGCGACTTGCCGTACGCGGTAGGTTGCCCTGCGTTCACCCGTGAGCTGCGGCAGGTCCAGTGGCCCAGTACCAAAAACTTCAAGCCAGAGGTACCCGAGAAGTACGATGGCAGGATACATCCATCGGAGTTCCTCAGCGTTTACACCATCGCGGTGCAGGCTGCCGGGGGGCGCGACGAGAAGATCCTCGCCAACTACTTCCCGGTGGTGCTCAAGCCCAACGTCAGATCTTGGCTAATGCACTTGCCGGACAACTCCATCTCTTCATGGGCGGACCTGTGTCATCAGTTTGTCGGCGCCTTCACAGGCGGCCACAAACCCCATGGCCAGGAGAGCGATCTTCATCTGCTCGCCTAGAAGGAAGGAGAACCCCTGCGCAAGTAGATACAGAGATTCAGCCAGGTGTAGCGCAACATCCCAGACGTCCACCCTGCCGCGGTTATCAGCGCGTTCCATCAGAACGTGCGTAACCGTAGGATGAGGGAGGAGATGGCGATGTGCAAAATCAGAGATGTCAGCGAGCTATATGCTCTGGCCGACAAGTGTGCACGTGCTGAGGAGGGAAGGAAACTCCCCGGAGAGAACGGAGGAGCAGAAGGATCTGACAGTGAGGATGCCGCCCCGGCGAAGAAGAACCGGAGGCGGAACAACAGAAACAGAAAAGCTAAGGATGTGCTAGTTGTCGAGCAGTCCGGCAATGGAGGTGGCGCCGAGAAGGCCAAAGCTGGTGACTCCGGCGAGGCTGTGGTGGCCGCCGACAAGCAGGATAGCTCCGGCAAGCAGTACTGCAAGATCCACCGCACCAAGGGCCATGACCTCCAGGCCTGCAAGAAGGTTGAGTAGCTCGTAGAGCTGCAGAAAGCTGAATACGAGCGCCGCGACAAGGAGAAGGCCCAGGAAGGTGGCGGAGGATCCGGCAAGAAGCGTCTCGCCCGGGGAGGGCGCCGCGGCAAGGCCAAGGAGCGGCAAGGAGACAGGCCTCCCCGTGGATGCGACAAGGACGAAGACGAAGACGAAGATGAAGAGATGGAGGAAGATGAGGCCGACGAGCAGGAGTTTCAGAAGGCAACAGACGTCTTGTGCATTGACGGCGGTGCCTCTCTGCACACCTCGCACCGCCAACTCAAACAGTGGATGCGGGAGGTGAACGCAGCAGAACCGTCCGTTGAGTCGCGCAAGCCCCTGAAGTGGTCCAGCACGCCCATCATCTTCGACATTGAGGATCACCCTGACCGCATAACTGCGGTCGGGTGCTTGCCGATGTTGGTTTCGCCAACAATCCGCAACCTC
Source organism: Triticum timopheevii (assembly GCA_963921465.1). Lineage (NCBI taxonomy): Eukaryota > Viridiplantae > Streptophyta > Magnoliopsida > Poales > Poaceae > Triticum > Triticum timopheevii. The sequence goes on from OY997264.1 coordinate 358,702,230, forward strand.
AAGGTCACGAAGATGCTGGTTGACGGCGGGGCCGGCCTGAATCTGATCTCTTCCGCGGTACTCAAGAAGCTCCAGATCCTCGACAGCGAGCTCGAAGAAACCGGCACCTTTCAAGGGATCAACCCGGGGAGGAGCAAGCCGAAGGGGAAGATCACGCTGCCAGTAACGTTTGGCAGTGAGCTGAACTTCAGGACAGAGAGAGTCACATTCGACGTTGCTGATTTTCCATTGCCCTACAATGGGATACTTGGCCGTCCAACGCTTGCTAAGTTCATGGCAGCCTCTCATCACGCCTACAACGTGCTCAAGATGCCTGGTCCGATAAGTGTCATTGCTGTCCATGGCGACAAGAAAGATGCACTTATCTGTACCGACAAAATCTACCGGGAAGCAGCAGCCGCAGCAGAACAAAAACCACTTGCCGCTGAAGCTCCCGGGGGGAAGAAGAAGACCAAGTCCGGCAAGAGTAGCTCTGATGCCCACTCCGGCAAGCGTACCTCTTCGGAGTGCTGCGCTACCGTCGAGGACGCACCATCGAGCTCCACCGGCAAGTGCAAGAAGGCAAAGACAGCTTCACCACAGACCAAGAAAGTGGCCGCCAAGGAGGACGGCACTGGTGGTACCTTCACCATTAGTGCCACGCTTGACCCTAAATAGGAAAGCGCGCTCGTTGCTTTCCTACAGGCGAATGTCGATGTATTTGCATGGCAACCATCTGACATCCCCGGTGTTCCCAGGAAAGTAATTGAGCACCACCTTGTCGTCTGCCCTCACGCGCGGCCCGTCAAGCAGAGAGTCAGAAAACAAGCAGTAGAATGCCAAGAGGTCATCGCAGAGGAAATCAAGAAATTGGAAGCAGCAGGCTTGGTCCGAGGAGTACTCCATCCAACGTGGTTAGCCAATCCAGTAGTCGTGCGCAAAGCAAACGGGAAATGGAGGCTTTGTATTGACTTCACGGATGTTAATAAAGCTTGTCCCAAGGATCCATTTCCCTTGCCGCGCATTGACCAGATTGTCGACTCCACGGCAGGATGTGATCTGCTTTCATTCCTTGATGCATACTCAGGATATCATCAGATCTTCATGGCGGAAGAGGATGAAGAGAAAACCGCATTCATTACTCCATGTGGCACGTACTGCTTTGTACGGATGCCTTTCGGACTAAAGAATGCTGGTTCAACATTTGCAAGAGTAGTCAGTCATGCTTTCGAGCCACAGCTGCACAGAAATGTAGAGGCTTACATGGATGACATAGTGGTCAAGAGCAAGGACAAAGAAACTTTGATCCAAGATCTGGATGAGACTGTTGCAAATCTGCGCAAGATCAATCTCAAGTTGAATCCCGAGAAGTGCGTGTTTGGAGTCCCTTTCGGCAAGCTTCTCGGGTTCTTCGTGTCTCAGCGGGGGATCGAGGCCAATCCCGACAAGGTCGAAGCCATTGAACAGATCGAAGCACCGAAGCGCGTCAAGGATGTGCGAAGGCTTGCCGGCTGCATTGCTGCTCTCAGTAGGTTCATCTCTAAGTCTGCCGAGCGCGCCCTGCCATTCTTCAAAATTTTGAAGAAGGCAGGTCCAATGAAATGGACTCCGGAAGCGGAGGCCGCGCTGCAGGACTTGAAGAGATACCTATCCTCCATTCCAATACTTGTCGCACCTAAGCCACAAGAGAAGTTGCTGCTATATCTGGCGGCAACCAATCAAGTGGTTAGTGCTGCGTTAGTAGCGGAGAGGGAGGCAGATGATGAGCCAGCGACCGCGGCAAGCGAGTCCAGCGACAAGCAGGGGGCTTCCCCGACAAGTTCTGGTTCCGACAAGGATATATCTGCGCAGCCACAGGAAGAGAAACAGAAGAAGATGGTGCAGCGCCCACTTTACTTTGTCAGTTCCCTTCTGCAGGGGGCTAGATCAAGGTACTCTGGTGTGCAAAAATTGCTTTTCGGCCTTCTCATGGCCTCGAGGAAGCTGCGCCATTACTTTCAAACGCACGAAATCACAGTTGTCACTCGCTTTCCGTTGAAGAGGATACTGCAGAATCCAGAAGCAACAGGCAGGATTGTCGAGTGGGCGCTGGAATTGTCAAGCTTTGGCCTCAAGTTCGAAAGTACTTCAACTATCCAGAGCCGAGCATTGGCAGAATTCATAGCAGAATGGACGCCAACACCTGATGAAGAAACCCCGGAGAGGAGCATCTCCGTCAAGGAAGCAAGCAAAGAATGGATCATGATCTTTGACGGTGCCTTCTCGCTGCAAGGCGCCGGTGCGGGCGTGCTACTTGTCGCACCCACCGGAGAGCACCTCAAGTACGTAGTCCAGATGCACTTTCCCAAGGAGCAAGCAACAAACAATACTGCAGAGTATGAAGGCTTGCTTGCCGGACTCAGGATCGCGGCAGACCTTGGGATTAGGAAGCTTATTGTCAGGGGTGACTCACAGCTCGTCGTCTGTCAAGTAAACAAAGATTATCAGAGTCCGTTGATGGAAGCCTACATCGATGAAGTGAGGAAGTTGGAAGAGCATTTTGACGGCCTGCAAATGGAACATATTCCAAGAGCTCAAAATGACATTGCAGACGGCCTGTCAAAGTGCGCCGCACTCAAGTTACCTGTGGAACCAGGGATTTTTTTGCTCAAGTTGACTCAACCATCTGTAGCACCATCAACTAGACAGAGCAAGAAGAGGAAGTTGATTACTGGCGACTACCTTCCGGCAGAGCTCCCCGAAGCCGCCGTCAAGAAGGTCCCCGTGATCAACACAAAGAATGCTGAGGGGCAGTCTGCTCCGACAAGCCCCAGGGTTTGTTTCGTTGAAGCAGACGCTCCCGACAAGCTGTGTCCTGACACGCTTGCCAGGGAGCATCATGCTCCGGCCGAATCACAGATTCTGGCCGTGGAAGCAGATGTTCTCGCAGTAGCATTTGCGCCTTTAGTCCTTGTCGTCGAGCCACAGGCTCCGGCATGGGCACAGCAGATTGTCCATTTTCTTCAAACAGGAGAACTTCCCGAAGAGCAGGAAGAAGCGGAGAGAGTAGCCCGGCAATCAAGTATGTACCAGTTTGTCGATGACATACTGTACAGAAGAAGATTCAACGGAGTGAAATTGAAGTGCATCTCCCGGGAAGATGGACAGGAGCTGTTGGCGGAGATACATGGAGGCATATGTGGTCACCACATTGGCGCAAGAGCACTTGCCGGTAAAGCTTTCCGGCAAGGTTTCTTCTGGCCGACAGCCCTCCAGGATGCAACTGCACAAGTAACCAAGTGTGAAGCGTGCCAGTTCCACTCCAAGCAGATACATCAACCAGCTCAAGCTCTCCAAACAATCCCTTTATCCTGGCCATTTTCGGTCTGGGGGCTCGACATCCTCGGCCCCTTTCCCGGAGCTATCGGGGGCTTTGAGTACTTGTACGTTGCAATCGACAAGTTCACAAAGTGGCCTGAAGTGGAAGCAGTGAGGAAGGTGACAGCACAGTCAGCAGTCAAGTTCTTCAAGTCAATTGTTTGCCGTTTCGGAATCCCTAACAGGATCATCACTGACAATGGCACACAATTCACGAGCCGCACCTTCATGCAGTACGTCCAAGGTCTTGGCGCCAAGATCTGCTTCGCTTCTATTGCTCACCCGAGAAGCAACAGTCAAGCGGAGAGGGCAAATGCTGAAGTGCTGCGCGGGCTCAAGACCAGAACTTTCGACAGGCTGCACAAGTGCAGAAGAAATTGGATCGAGGAGCTGCCGGTGGTTCTTTGGTCGATCAGAACGACGCCAAATCGAGCCACTGGCCAGACACCTTTTGCTCTAGTATATGGAGCAGAAGCAGTTCTCCCCACGGAACTCGTATACGGATCGCCTCGAGTACTCGCTTATGATGAGCTTGAGCAAGAGCAGCTGCGCCAAGATGACGTGCTGCTCCTCAAGGAAGATCGTCTTCAGGCTGTTGTATGAGCCGCTCGCTACCAGCAAGCTTTGCGCCGCTACCACGGCCGCAAAGTTAAAGCCAGAAGCTTCGAGGAAGGCGACCTTGTTCTTCGGCGCGTTTAATCCGCCAAGAATTCCAACAAGTTGACGCCGAAGTGGGAAGGCCCTTATCGGGTGAAACGAGTCACTAGGCCTGGCGTTGTCCGCCTTGAGACCGAAGATGGCTTTCCGATGAGCAACTCCTGGAACATAGAGCATCTTCGTAAGTTTTACCCATAAGGCGCGGTTGCCGGAACCTATTCCGGCAACCACCTTTTTGTACAAGCCTTGCTGCTGTTGCATGTAAACCTTTGTACAAAGCCAGGCGAAGACCCTGAGCACAAGTAAATGAAGCGCTGACACCCCGGGGTTATAGCATGCATGCTAGGTCGAGTCTCGTCCTTGGTTAGGGTTGATAGTGCCTAACATCAGCTAACCCTTAGCTTAGAGGTCGAGAGTCCGTCCTTTTGCTTTTCCTTCGTTCGCAGGGCTCGCATATCCTGGCCAGACCACTTGAGAACAAAAAGGAGAAGAAGGGCGGGCCGGCACCTAGGCCCCGGCAAGCCAGTATCGCTGGGGGCTGCGAGTGCCAAGATTCGTCCGCGGCAAGCCAGAGTTGCCGGGGGCTGCAATATCAGATAAGTCTTTCGTCCCTCTTCATGCATCCTCTTATGGACTGGGGAATGCGAAACCGCGTTTCTTCCCAAAAACTGCCGTGCTCCCTCAACTCTAGGCCCTGGAGCCCGTTCCCGGGGCCAAGTTTGGTCGTAGTTGCGGCAGCGGAGGGATGAAACGAGGAGGCCGCACCCACCTCGTTCCCGCCTCCGTCAAAGGCGTGAGAAAGGTCGAGCGACGTGGGAAGGCGGCAGGGCTTGTTGCCAGGAGGCGAACTGTCTGTCCGAGGGATACCAAGGATTTGCTCCTTGGCGTGGGTTTAACCCGCGAGGCAAATAACCCGGCAAGCAACCCCTTTTTCATTAAAAAACATCCCACTCAGGTACAGTCCATAGAGGATGAAAAATATGAAAGAGAGGATTACAAGTTTTAGATGTAGCTAAGGCCCGAAGGCTTACAAATTAAAAAGATAAGATGCCCGTAATCCCTTTCCTGTCCCTCTCTTCAGGAGATAGGTCAAGGAGGCGAAAAGGGCAAAAGAGGCGCCTAGGCGAGCTACAGGTGCCAGAAGACACCAAGAGAACAGCCCGGGGGCTGTCCCAAGGCTGGACGGTGATGGCGGCGCCAGAAGCGGGGCTCGAAGACGGGGCGGCAGGACGTCAGCGCGCTGTCGAGGGCACCACGCCCTCGTACTCCGACCTGACGGCCTTGTCGCCAGCCCTCTTCCCCTTCCGCAGCCTCCCTACGCCAGCCGCCCAAGGAGACGCCCCCGGGGAGTTCAAGGAGCCGACGACACGGATGATGGGGTTGCCGGTGCCGCGCAAAGCGGCGCCCGACACCTAGTCGGACCCGCCGTCCCGCCGCCCGCTGCCCTCATCGTCACTGTCGCTCCCCTCCTCGTCACTCTCGCTCGAGGAGGAGCCTTCGCTATCGGAGGAGCTGTCCACACAGCACTTCGCCCGAGTGCCGAAGCACCCGAAGACCTTGACGGAGAGGAGATCGCCCTCCATCAACTTAAAGTGGAGGGTCAACCCCTCCATCAGGCTGTGGATACGGGCGAACGTCTTCCACCCTCGATCAACATACATCACATTGGGGGCTGGGAATACCACGCGGACTCGCGTGCCGCTGATCCCACAGCCCCTCATCTGCAGTCTCAGTGTCTCGGGCGGGTCCGATTCCATCGCGCTCGCGAACGGAGTTGGAAGCCGGAGGCGACGACGAGGCTCCCGGCGCAGCCTGACGAAGAACTCACAAGGATCGTCCCCTATGTGGACCACCGTGGGGGGAGGAACCGCCGGCGGAGGCGAAGCTGGCGCGCCGCCCCGTCCGCCTCTTCCCCGAGCGCCTCGACCTCGTCCTCCACCTCTTCCGCGACCTCGCCCCCTCCCTCTTTCCCTTGTGACCAGCTCTGCCACCACGGGCGCGAGAGAGGGAGAGGTGCGCTGTCTGGCGGCGACCCTCGCCGCCACCGATGAAGGGCCAGGGTTCCCTTTCTCCATGACGAATGGGAGAAAGGGGAGCAGAAGCTGAAGAAAGGAGGAGATGAGAGAGTGCGGGCTTCTGTGCTCCCCTCCCGCTTTTTATAAAGGAGCGAGGTGGGGGCTCGGCCGCCCCGCTCAGCGAATCAAGGCACGGGAAAAGCAGGGAGTCAGGGCCGACCCGCTGCCTCTGCTCGCGACGGCCCAGATTCCCACTTCCACCGTCCGCGACCCCAAGCGCATGGGAGCCGCGTGGCGGGGATGCAGAGCCGAGGCGACAGATGAGGCGGCCTCGCCCCCGTGATCATGGGAGTGGACGCCTCGAAAACCGCGCACCGGCCCCGTCCAGTAAATGCACCACGCCCCATGCCTACCTCCGTTTAGGTAGGAGGGCGTGAACCGGCCCCTTCATCATGGCTTGACGCATGCTCACGGGGCTTAACCCCGTGCACGCCGCCCACGTCACCCACGATGCCGCGTTTGACGCGTGCCGTTATGGGCGTGCGCGGTGGAAGCGGAAAGATATGCGGTGTGACCTAGGCCGCGCGTGCCCGTGCATTGTTTTGGGCCTGGCCCAACAGCGCTCGGCACCGTGTATGGCCCAGGCCCGGGGGCTCCTGTCGGTGTACTAAAGTAGGGGTACCTTAGTCTCCCGAACTTGTGCACGGGCAGTCGCAGCGACCCGCGGCAGGGCTTGCCGGGCGTCCGCCGAGATCCTCCGCGGCTATTTTGAAGACCATTCAAGAACAAAGTACTGGAACTGAGGCCCCGGCAAGAGGAGCTTGCCGGGAAGGCCAACCAAGGCCCCGGCAAGAGAAGCTGGCTGGGAAGAAGACAAGACCCCGGCAAGAGGATCTTGCCGGGAAGGCCATTCAAGGCATTCCAAGAAAACTTGCCGCGACGCACCGCGCGCCCCGGCAAGGCCCAGTGAGCGACGAGCTCCCGAGTACGACAAGACGACGACCGCGGCAAGGAGCTTGCCGCGGGAAACCCCCACTTCACGCCCGCGCTCCGGCACACCTGCCAACGTGTCGCCCTGGGACCTCCCCAAGCAGATGTGGCAGGAGGCCGTGCAGCTAGGGGTGCGAGGAGGCAAGCAGGCGCTGGCAAGATAACCATCGTGGCAGACAGTGGTGTCCCTAGCGGTCCCTTTCGGCACTGTTTAGGCGACACAGACGGGCAATTAATGCCCTTGTCCCCTGCCGCCTGGGTTAGGTATGATAACACTGTACAGGTAGCTGTACCAACCACCACTCTTCCATTTTTGCCCTTTCCCTCCGTTGCCACCTGTGGGTAACCCCTTGAGCATATAAAAGGAGGCCCGTGTGCAACGTAGAGGGGGTCGGGGGGGGGGGGGGGGGTTCGGTTCGACTCATTCGAAACTAGAGGGCACCCGCACTCTCAAGCAAGAACAATATAGAAACACAAAGCAGCAGTAGGAGTTTTATCTCTCCGAAGAGCTCCAAAGCTGGGTAAAAATCCCCCGCGCGCTCCGCCTCGATCTGCTCTTCGTGCGCCCTCCGCCCCCTTGCCGGACAAAGAAAGGGGCCCTGCCCCATAGGTGCTCGCTCCCGAACGGCGACAGAGACAAATGCAAAAACATAGAAAAGAACACAAGAGAACTTCATCTAGAGATGGTCGGTGACAAAGTCACCTATGTTAGAGTATATTGACTTAGGAGTCAAGTGAGATCACTTGATCATAGGTCATACTCATCGTTTAAGCTCAAAATGGGGTTGCCATTTTTCTTTTAAGCATCTTGATGTATTCACATCTTGTCGAGTTGCTTTAGCTCATAACTTGGAGTAAAGCTTCTCTAAGATGGAATAACATACCTTGGTTGGTGGTGTTGTCCATGTAGTTGAACTTGTGTGGGTTGCTCAAGGTTGGTGTAGTTCATCAAGAGTTGGGAGCACCACTTGGAATTTGAGTTCATCTTCCTACATGGGTTAGTTCTTGCAAGGAAGAGCACTTGTGTATCCAAAATTGACAATCATGAAGCTCAACATAGAATTTGTCAAAGGATATGTTTGAGTGGTTCCGTGCTTCCTTGTCTTCAACCACCATAGTGTAGAGACTTGGTGATGTAGAGATTGCTCAAGATATGAGTAGGTTGCAACCTCATGGAATTTGATTCCACCAAGTACCTAGAAGGGTTAGATAACATGCAAGATACAAATATATCCAAGACATAAGATTTTCATCACAAGAGAGATATCAAGGATTAGTCATAAGCTCATGTCTTGCATGTATCCAATGGAGTTTCTACTCCAAGTTTGAAGCATCAATGATGTTCAATTCTCCTCTCAACCTGCAAAACACTTTCTCATCAAGAGGTTTAGTGAATATATCCGTTAATTGCTTTTCGGTGCGAACATGCTTAAGATCAATGTCACCCTTAGCAACATGATCTCGAATGAAATGATGACGAACTTCAATATGCTTAGTTCGAGAATGTTGTACGGGATTATGACCAATTTTGATAGCACTTTCATTGTCACAAAGCAATGGAACATGTCTCACATATATCCCATAATCTTTAAGAGTTTGGGTCATCCAAAGTAATTGAGCACAACATGAACCAGCGGCAATGTATTCCGCTTCGGCGGTGGATAAGGATACCGAGTTTTGTTTCTTGGAGGACCAAGACACAAGAGATCTACCAAGAAATTGACAAGTACCCGAAGTGGACTTTCTATCAACCTTGTCTCCGGCATAGTCCGAGTCGGCATAGCCAACAAGATCGAAAGAGGCCCTCTTAGGATACCAAATGCCAAAATTTGGTGTATGGATTAAGTATCTCACTATCCTTTTCACGGCCTTAAGATGACATTCCTTAGGAGCAGCCTGATATCGTGCACACATGCACACACTTAGCATGATATCGGGACGTGAAGCGCATAGATATAACAATGAACCAATCATCGAGCGATAAACCTTTTGATCAACCGGTTCACTATCTTTGGTCAAGTCAATATGTCCACTAGTAGGCATGGGTGTAGACATACCTTTGCATTCTTGCATATTGAACTTCTTGAATAAGTCCTTGGTGTACTTTGTTTGATAAACAAAGGCACCTTCCTTAGTTTGCTTGATTTGCAACCCAAGAAAGAATTTGAGTTCACTCATCATAGACATCTCAAACTTCTCTGACATTAGCTTCCCAAACTTTTCACTAAAATGAGGGTTAGTTGAACGAAATATAATATCATCAACATAGATTTGGCACACAAATAGTTCTCCATTAACCCTTTTAGTAAAAAGAGTAGAATCAATTTTCCCAATTTCAAAGCCTTTTTCAATAAGGAACTTGGTCAAGCATTTATACCATGCTCTAGGAGCTTGTTTAAGACCATAAAGAGCTTTGTGAAGTTTATAAACATGATTTGGTTTCTTAGGATTGACAAAGCCGGGAGGTTGCTTAACATAAACTTCCTCCTCTATTTCACCATTTAGAAAAGCACTTTTAATGTCCATTTGGTACAAGGTGATATCATGATGATTAGCATAGGCAAGTAAGATGCGAATGGACTCAAGTCTAGCAGCGGGAGCGTAAGTCTCACCATAGTCCATACCTTCGACTTGTGTGAAGCCTTGGGCGACGAGACGTGCTTTGTTGCGAACTACTTGTCCATCTTCATCTTGCTTGTTGCAAAACACCCATTTGGTACCGATGATGTTGTGGTTGTTGTCGGCCTTCTCAACCAATGTCCAAACTTGGTTCCTCTCAAAATTGTGTAGCTCTTCATGCATAGCATTTATCCAATCCGGATCTTCCAATACTTCTTCGACCTTCATAGGTTCAATGCTAGAGATGAAAGAATAGTTTCCACAAAAGTTAGCTAAGCGAGTTTTAGAGTGACTGATTCTCCCAGTTTGAATATCATTGTAGATTTGCTCAACGGGATGATCTTTAGCAATTCTTGCTCGAACTCGTGAAAGCTTTTGCTTGGTTCTTGGTTGAACTTCTTCTTCATCTTGTTCTTCTTCTTGGCCTTCTTCATTGTTGGCGTTGTCGTTCTCTTGTCGTGGTGGAGAAGGAGGTTGTTGACGTTCATCTCTATGCACTTCCTCGTTTTCTTCATCTCGGTGTGTCCCACTTGTGGATGCTTCCGTATCAACTCTTGGTTCACCTTGTCATGAAGTAGAAGCTTCCACTTGGACGGACGAGGTACTCTCCTTCACCTCCGTTGGACGGACCTTGCCAATAGACAAGTCTTGGATTGCTTCCAAAGGATCTTTGTCTCCTACATCAATTGGCAATTGCTCTACTTGCGAGCCGTTAGATTCATCAAACTTCACATCTACCGTCTCTTCAACCTTTCGGGTGATATTGTTGTAGACACGGTAAGTGTGAGAGTTTGAGCCATAACCTAGTAGGAAACCTTCATGAGACTTAGGAGCAAATTTCGAATGAGGATGCTTATCAAGAATGTAGCACTTTGAGCCGAATACTTGAAAGTATCCAACTTGTGGTTTGTTACTGGTGAGGAGCTCATATGCCGTCTTGCCGAGTAGCTTGTGAAGATACAAGCGATTTGTTGCATGACAAGCTGTCTCAACCGCTTCTGCCCAAAAGTGCTTCGGTGTCTTGTACTCATCAAGCATCGTTCTTGCCATTTCAATGAGCGTCCGTTTCTTCCTCTCAACAACTCCGTTTTGTTGAGGTGTGAAATCCCTTCTTCGTCAAGAAAGGTGTCCACATTTGCATTCTTGAACTCCGTTCCGTTGTCGCTGCGAACCTTCTTGATCTTCACCTCAAATTGATTTTGGGCCTTCCTAGCGAAGTTTTTGAAGATCTTTTGGACCTGCGATTTATCATCGAGAAAGAACACCCACGTAAATCTTGAAAAATCATCAACTATAACTAGACCAAAAGAATTTCCACCGAGACTCTTGTAGGAGTTGGGACCAAAGAGATCCATGTGAAGTAGCTCAAGTGGCCTCCTTGTGGTCATGATGTTCTTCACGGGATGCCTTCCTCCAACCTGTTTACCTGCTTGACAAGCACTGCAAAGTCTATCCTTATCAAATATGACATCGTTAACTCCAAGGATATGATTTCCTTTAATAAGCTTGTCAAGGTTTCGCATACCAACATGACCTAGTCGTCTATGCCAGAACCAACCTTTTGAGGATTTAGCAATGAAGCAAGTTTTAGGTTGGGCCTTTTTAGTGAAATCAACAATGTCTAGATCACCTCTACGCACACTGGTAAAGACCATTTTATGATTATCTCGACGAAACACTTGGCAATCTACTTTAGTAAATAGGACATTGAAACCGAAATCAGCAAGTCTAGATACTGAAAGTAAGTTGTATCCAAGAGATTCAACGAGCATGACATTTTGTATGGAGCTATCATGTGATATGGCCACCTTACGGAGGCCAACCACCTTACCTTTTGAGTTGTCACCAAAAGTGACATACTTTCGAGGACTATCATTTTCAGCAAGCTCACGAAACGTGTCTTTATCTCCGGTAATGTGATCGGTACATCCACTATCAAGAACCCATTCCTTTCCTCCTGACATATATGCCCAAAGATTTGCCATAAGACCAAAGTGTCTCATTGCATCATCAAGATCGAAGTCACTATCATCATCCTCATCATAGTATCCATGTTCAACATCGTCATGTGGTGGATCAAATCCTAGAGAGGGTGATTCATTAGAGTGAGTTTGACAATGATCTTGCTTATGAATTTTTATAGCTTCGGAAATAATATAATTAATAATTCCAACATCCCTTTGGCACGCATAAGGTTAGTAAGCTCAAATAGACGATCACCAAACATAGGATCACTAGTATTCATCTTACTCAAAGCAATGGACTTATGGAGAATTTCATCAAGATTTTTCAAGGAATAATTTGGAAAGCGTTCCTCAAGAAATTTCCATATGGTGTAGGCACACTTAAGAGTAGGCAAACATCCAATCAAGTTTCTAGGCAATCCTCTAATGATAAGTTCAGCAGTTCTAAGATTCCTAATCATGTCAATTGACTCATCATGGGTAGGATGCATAGGATCAACATGAGGTGCACAAGGGCTAGCAATGTACTTGTTCAAATGATATAGATTGAAAATTACAAGCATCTCATTTTTCCACTCATGAAAATACTCTCCATCAAGAATAGGCACTCTATGTCTAAGACTCCCCAAAGTAGACTCATCCATCTTCCTCCAATGGTGATTAAACCAAGGCAATGGAGACCAAAGCTCTGATACCACTTGTAGGACCTTGAGAAGATGTGTCTAGAGGGGGGGTGATTAGACACTAAGTACCAAAGTTGCAGTTTTTAAGATCTTTAAGTTTAAATGGAGTTTAGGCACAAGTTTAACATTCACAATACATAGCAAGCAAGAATGCAAAGAGTATATGAGCAGCGGAAAGTAAAGCATGCAATTTGCAAGAATGTAAAGGGAAGGGTTTTGGAGGATTCAAACGCAATTGGAGACACGGATGTTTTTGGCGTGGTTCCGATAGGTGGTGCTATCGTACATCCACGTTGATGGAGACTTCAACCCACGAAGGGTAACGGTTGCGCGAGTCCACGGAGGGCTCCACCCACGAAGGGTCCACAAAGAAGCAACCTTGTCTATCCCACCATGGCCGTCGCCCACGAAGGACTTGTCTCACTAGCGGTAGATCTTCACGAAGTAGGCCATCTCCTTGCCCTTACAAACTCCTTGGTTCAACTCCACAATCTTGTCGGAGGCTCCCAAGTGACACCTAGCCAATCTAGGAGACATCACTCTTCAAGAAGTAACAAATGGTGCATTGATCATGAACTCCTTGCTCTTGTGCTTCAAACGATAGTCTCCCCAACACTCAACTCTCTCTCATAGGTTTTGGATCTGGTGGAAAGAAGATTTGAGTGGAAAGCAACTTGGGGAAGGCTAGAGATCAAGATTCATATGGTAGGAATGGAATATCTTGGCCTCAACACATGAGTAGGTGGTTCTCTCTCAGAAATGGTAAGTTGGAAGTGTAAGTTTGTTCTGATGGCTCTCTCCACGAATGAAGAGGAGGTGGAGGGGTATGTATAGCCTCCACACAAAATCTAACCGTTACACACAATTTACCAAACTCAGTGGGACCGAATCAACAAACTCGGCCGGACCGATTTAGTAAACCTAGTGACCGTTAGGATTTTCGGTGGGACTGAAATGCAACTCGGTAAGACCGATATGGTTAGGGTTAGGGCATAACGTAATCTCGGTAAGACCGATTACACAAACTCGGTGAGACCGATTTTGGTAATTAGCTAACCAGAGAGTTGGTCAGGCAAACTCGGTTGGACCGATTACACAAACTCGGCAGGACTGATTTTGGTAATGAGTTAACCAGGAAGTTTGCATTGTAATCTCGGTAGTACCGATTGCTCAAACTCGGTGAGACCGATTTTGGTAATGGACATACACAGAGAGATTACAATCCCAACTCGGTGAGACCGAGATCCCTATCGGTGAGACCGACTTGCCTAGGGTTTGTGGCAGTGGCTATGACATCCAAACTCGGTGGCGCCTGATAGAAAGAATCACTGGGGCCGAGTTTGACTTTAGGCTTTAGGACACATGTGTGGAAGTGGGAAAGTAGTTGAGGGTTTTGGAGCATATCACTAAGCACTGTGGAGCAAGAAACTCATTAAGCAATACCTCATCCCTTCCTGATAGTATTGGCTTTTCCTATAGACTCAATGTGATCTTGGATCACTAAAATGTAAAATGAAGAGTCTTGAGCTTGAAGCTTGAGCCAATCCTTTGTCCTTAGCATCTTGAAGGAGTTCCCACATCCTTTAGTCCATGCCACTCCATTGTTGAACTTATCTGAAACATACTAGATAAAAGTGTTAGTCCAACAAGAGATATGTTGACATTAATTACCAAAACCACCTGGGGAGCACTTGTGCTTTCAACATGTAACATGCATAGGCTCCCCCTACATGTATGAAATCATGTAAATATGGAATATAGGAGCATGTGAATGCATAAGCATGACAGAGTAAGCAATGTGTTACATGTATCTTGGCTATATGCATCAGAGCAAATGATGTGAATATGGGAAATGTACCTTCATGCTCATGAGTCCTTCTTGCAAATAGTATGTACATCAACAAGAAATCCTCATACACATGACTGTGATGTATATACTTACCTTGTGGTCTTGAGTTGGCTTAGGAAAGAATGAACCTGCGTAAACAAGGTTAGATAACACAGATACACCTACTAGTCAGAGCAAACAAAAAAAACCACAAGAGTACCAAGAATGGGATGACATGTAGAGAGTGAGTACTAAGTACCCCATTGGATATAGACATGTCCCCAAAGGTAAAGATGTGCAATGAATTCAAGGATTTCCTTCCCTCAGATGTCTTGCTCCCCCTGAATCTAGCATGGGATATTGGGAGAAGATAAGGAACAGAAAATCTGAGCAAAGAAAAGAAACAGAGCTAATGCAAACAATCAAATATGAACATGTCTTTCCCCTCTTAAAGACATGTGACTTCTCTCCTCTTGAACACCAAGCATCTGGGGTCTCCCTCTCCTGAGTATTTTCTCCCCTGAAGAAATGATAAAGCTTTGATGTGATCTCTCTATCCCCCTTTGACATCAATTTCCAAGAAGGGTTCTTCTGGATTTTTGTCACAAATGGGTTTGGTCCTGGAGTCACAGTGGAAAGCAACAAGTCGAATGTGATGCTGGTAGAGGACAAGAATCATTGAGTGGAGCTAGATCAAAAAGAAAGCAGGAACAAGTGGCAAGCTATCTTTCCTGTAGTGAAATCAGTGGCACCGAGTTGTGTGCTTTGGTTGCACCGAAAGAATTCGGTTGGACCGAAGGCAACAGACCGGTGAGATAGAGTTCATCACAGAGAAAACACTTGTCACCTCAGCTCACTAGTCAAGTAAGATCTCACAAGGATTTGCAAGGAATTAATTGAAAGATTTGCAAGGAATTGGATGCAGGGAATGCAGAACAAACAAAAACAGAAAAGAAATCTAGATGAAGTTTTTTTTGAAAGGGGAAACAAATATGCATGAGACAAATGCAAGAGCACAGAAAAGAACACAAGAACACTTCATCTAGAATTGGTCGGCGACAAAGTCACCTATGTTAGAGTATATTGACTTAGGAGTCAAGTGAGATCACTTGATGTCAGGACCCCGACTCAATGCCACATCGATCTAGCATGTAACACCTCATATCACTTTGCGGCCTCACGCACGGTATTCCCACGGGTGCCGCCTTACCTTTGCCCGGGACCGTTCGCGCCTTTTGGCACACGTATATGATAGTGTCGCTAGCATCCATATGATAAGGAGCCTGGACTGACATGGCTAGTCATAAACCCAAAGTGGCACAAACTTACAGGGACAGGCATCCATGACCCAGCATCGAACGTGTCGGTCATCAGCAAGTGAATCCAGGCTGTAGCACTGGGCTAGCAGGACTCCGGTGAACCGGGCTGTAGCGGGCTAACAGGACTCGGGTATTCATCGCGTGACATTTCCCCGAGGGGACAGACACAGGAACGAAGAAGGACACATGCCGGCCAGCCTAAGTGTTCCGGAGCAGTAGCAAGCTACCATGGCTCAGTGGAAGCACCAGGAGACATTTCCCGGTAAGAGAGGCTACCAAGGATAAACAACTAGGTAGTCAGATCCCACACATACCAAGCATTTCAATAACATACACACAATATGCTCGATATGTGCAAATACAACATGGCATCACAACATGACTCTACAACTCAAGTATTTTATTCAATAGGCTCCGAGGAGCGAGATGTTACAAACATGGGTCTCATGACCCAACACTCAGAGCATACAAGTCAAAACACAAACGGAAGCTTAACATGTCTGAGTACTGACATCTACAAATGAAAAAGGCTGAGAAGCCTGACTATCTACCAGATCCTGCCGAGGGCACAAGATCGTAGCTGAGGTAACAAGCTAAACGTCGAAGTCCAAGCGGAACTACTAGCGAGACTGAAGTCTCTCTGCAAAAACATAAAATAGGCAAACGTGAGTACAAATGTACCCAGCAAGACTTACATCAGAACTAACTACATATGCATCATTATCAACAAAGGGGATGGTGGGGTTTAACTGCAGCAAGCCAGCTTTGACTCGGTGGCTATCCTGATCTACGACTGCAAGTAACTCTTTTGAGGTGGCGCACACGAGTCCACATATTCACCATATCAATACACCACTATGGATCCACTCCCGTCTCCCTATGAGAACGCCATCCATAGCACTCACGCTTATCTTGCGTATTTTAGAGTATCCACTTTCACTTGTCTATGAACTGTACAGGCAACCCAGAAGTCCTTTTCCGCGGACACGGCTATTCGAATAGATAATGTTAACACTGCAGGGGTGTACTTCTTCACACACGCTCTCGCCACTTACCGCCATGTACACCTCGTGTATGTCGGCAACCTTCAAGCGGAAGCCTGGCGAGGGAGTCGGCCACGGCCTACCTCAACACTCAAGTCTCTCGTCCAGGCTTATCGCCTGTTCGGGTTCCATCCGCAAGGAGATCCGGCCGGGGTGTCGCTCACGGCCCCAAACGATGTGAGCAGGGTGCCCAAGCCCACCATCCGGGTGCCACTTGGTACACCGTGCCACTGCACCTAGTCTGTCCCAAGCCCACCTATACCGGGTGCCACTTGGTAGACTACTAGCACTACCTACAAACACCAGAAACTAGTTGCAACTCCTGGACAGAGAACAAGGGTGATTAAGAAGCCGAGAGAGTCAATTAAGGATCCCAATGAGTGGTAGTAGTTGTTCATGGATCACAAACACAAAACTCAGTTCCTGAGGACGGCTGCAATGAGACAACCCACCATGTACTCCTACATGGCCTCTCACCGCTACCTTTATCAAATCATGTTCACACACTTAGCTCTCAACAGTAGGACATGTTCACACACCTCCGATTCATCCCCGATGAATCAGACCTGACTCAACTCTAAGCAGTAGCAGGCATGAGAAACAAGCATGAATGAGTAGGCACATCAGGGCTCAAACAACTCCTACTCATGCTAGTGGGTTTCATCTATTTACTGTGGCAATGACAGGTCATGCAGAGGAAAGGGGTTCAACTACCGCAGCATGTAACAGTTGAATCGTTGTTGTCCTAATGCAGCAAAAGAGAGCAGGAGCGAGAGAGTGGGATTGTATCAGAATGAACAAGGGGGTTTTCCTTGCCTGGCACTTCTGAAGATAACATTGAGTCTTCATCGGTGTCAACGATCACAGCGTCGGAACCACGTCTATTAAGAGGGGACAGGCACCGGCAAACAAGGAAGAACACAATCAATGCAATGCACAATATGATGCATGATCATGACATGGCAGAATGAGTGTGTTGGGCTAATGCATCTACAACCAGGGTGGTTTGAGCTCGTTTGAATCAAAGATTCAAATGCAAACTCAAGTTATGGGTTTATAAAGTGCATTAACATGTTTTGAGCTAAACAGCAAGGTTAAGTTGTTTAAACATGCATGAAACTAGTACAGATGGATAGATTGGATTTTTTTATCATTTTTCATATATAACTTATTTCATTTGGAGTTACGGTTGAATTTCTATGATTTTTAGAAATTTAGGACATTTTCTGGATTTCTTGATTTATTTTAAATCCAGAAAATCATTTACTGTGTCAGCATTGTGTCATGCTGACCTCAGCAGGTCAACAGACCCAGTCCAGGTCAAACCTGACGCGTGGGTCCTGCATGTCAGTGACTCAGGCTGGTTAGTCCCACAGACAGGTGGGTCCGGTCAATGTTGACTTGACCAAAGTCAAAGCTGACACGTGGGGTCCACACGTACTAGTACTAATCTTAACAGAAAATTAGACTAACCTAATTATGCTCCGGGACCCACATGTCATTGACACAGGCAATAACTAAACACGATTAGCACCTAAACTAATGGTGCCACGTCAGCCACCGGCGTTTAACCGCCGGCGACGACAGACCGCGGCTGTGCCCGCGTCGGGTTTGCTCTACGGGCCACCGTTCGAAGTGTGTCTGGGTGCGTTGGAAAGCTCTTGCTCCTGCGCGTCGAACGGTGCAGGTGCTGGGTCTTGGGGAGGCCAGAGCTCACCGGAGTGGAGCCCGCGGCACTTGTCGGAGCTCGGGATCGAGCGGCGCAGCGCTATGGTGCACGGGAAGACAAGATGGTGGCGGCGTTAGCTTGCTGTGGAGCTGCTGAGCACGTAGCCGTGCTCGGGAACGAGCTTTGCTAGCTCTTGTTACAGCGGCGACAAGAACGGCGGCGGCTGGCTCTCGGCTCCGGTGGAAACGGTGGGTACACAGCGCAACAGAGCACGGGGAGAGAGGGGAGCGGCAGAGGAGCTTACGGTGAGTCAAACGGGAGGGTCAGCGAGCTCAGGGAGGCACCGGAGGCAACAAATCGACGGCGACGATCTCCGGTGGCCGACGAGGGAACGGCGGTGCTTGCAGCGTCTAGGGGCTTCCGGCGTCGGGCGGCTCGGTGAGGAGGAAGAGAGGGACGAGGCGGAGCTCGTGGCCGCGTCGGTGAGGCGTGGGGTTGGCTGCGGCTGCGGCTATGGTGAACGGCGGCAGCGGCGGCGTTCGGTGGTGAGAGGGAGAGAGAGCAGAGGGGGGGAGCACGGGGAGAGTGAGAGAGAGCCAGAGGGGTTGCGTGTCGACGTCCAGGGCGTCCAGAGCAACGTCGGGAGGCGGTGGAAAGCAGGAGGTGGCCGACGCGCGTGGGCGCACACGGTGGCCACACGCCTCTCGTCCTACTGGTGAGAGGTGGGAGATGACTGGCACATGGGCCTGGTGGGCTGGTGTAAGTGCATCTAGTGCCACCCCTAGTTGGTTTTGGAGTATTGACGACAAAGTTGGTTGAGGGACTAATGCGTTTGTGAGAATTGCAGGATAACACAGGTAGTGTCCCTCATCGATTCGGTTTACCTACCGGAGATGACCCCTAAAAATGTATGAAGACATTGAAGACAATGGTGGTATAAGAATATATTCATATTGAAGACTATGACATGAGAAGAAATTACGTGAAGACTATGGAGCGCGAAGACTGTGTGGTTTCGTAGTTTCCTTTTCTTCTTTGTTGAGTCATAGGAACCACCGTACTGTTAAGTGGGGTCCAAGTGAACTAAGTTAGAGTGACTGAAGTGATGCTCAACTCAAATCCTATTTCTTCGAGCGAAGACAATGAGAGCGAGCCTTATCCAGAGCTGGATGAGTCAGCTTTGCTTGTAGCCCAAGTAAAGTTGCCGCGTGTGTTTGAAATCTGACTGTTGGAACACGTGTCAGTTCCTCAGTGACCCAGGGTCATTTTGGACAAATCAGGTCGGGTTGCCAGTGGCTATAAATAGCCCACCCCCTACACCATAAATTGGTGGCTGCTCAGAATTTGTGCACGGCTTTTGTCGTTTGAGAGCAACCCACTTGGAAGCATTTGAGAGAGAGAAATCCTTGCGAGGACAAAGCCCAAACACCCAGAGCCAAAGAGTGTTAGGCGTCACTGAAGTCTTTCTGTCTGTATGACCTGAAGACTTATTACACTTGAGGACTGTGAATCCTCCAGCCGGTTAGGCGTCGCGTTCTGAGCATCCAAGAGTCATTGTGGATTGCCGGTGAACGAAGTCTGTGAAGGTTTGGAAGTCTCCCTTGAAGACTTACCAGAGTGATTGGGCGAGGACTGGGTGTCCTTAGCTCAAGGGGAATAAGGTGAAGACACGGTCTTCTGAGTTAAATCTCAGCCTCCCTAACCAGACGTACAGTTTTCACAACAACTGGAACTGGTCTAACAAATCCTGTGTCTTCAACATGCAACTGGTTCTATCCCTTCCCAACCTTACTTATGTTTGTCTCCGTGAAGTCATTGCCTATCTGTGTATCTTTTTGACTTCATTGCTTGACTACTACTGTTGATTGGCTTCATACTATCTTCTATCCTGATCCTTACTACCTAGCTGCTATTAGTCCTGTACTTTCACATCATTGCATACTTGACTATGGCTTGCTTAGGGTAGTTTATCTTCCGCTGCATAACAATTAGGTCATTTCTGTTGTTTGTCTTCGAAACTTCCAAGTTTTGAAGACTTTCATAAAAATCACCTATTCACCCCCCCCCCTCTAGTCGATACTAGCACTTTCATTTGGTATTAGAGCAAGGTACTCCCTTGTTCTGTGTGATTCGGTTTAACCACCTGGAGTTTCAGCTATGTTGACTGCAGGGATAATCAAGGTCTCCGCTGCTTGCCCCGTGTTCGATGAAACTGAATATCCCTACTGGAAGAATAAGATGCATATGCATCTTGAAGCCATTGATGTCGACCTCTGGTATGTCGTCAAGAATGGCGTTCCCAAAACTGGTGAAGGTCTCACCCCCACTGATGTCAAGAAGTTCATTCAACTGGACTCTACTACAAAGAACATCATCTGTGGTCATCTGACCAAAGGACAGTATGGCCGTGTGAGTGCTCTGGAAACGTCAAAGCTAGTCTAGGACTGGCTATCCAAGGTCAACGAAGGCGTCTCAACCCAGAGAGATCAAAGAATCAGTGTTCTTCGCAACCTCTTCAACCGCTTCAAGAGAAACAACAATGAAAATTTCCAGCTCATGTTTGATCGCCTCACTGATATCACAAATGAACTTCAAGCTCTTGGCGCAACTGAGATTACCAAGCATGAAATCGTCAAGACATTGCTGAGATCACTTGACAGCTCCTTTGACACCCTTGCCCTCATGATACAAGAACGTCTTGACTTCAAGTCACTCGATTCATCTGATATTCTTGAGAGGCTCAACACACATGAGTTCCAGCTATCTGAGAAAAGAGATATCTATGGCCCAAACTATGGCCGAACTCGCGCTTTGAGGGCAAAAGTTGTTTCCTCATCTGAAGAAGAATCTGACTGCAGTTCTGAAGATCCTGAAGACATTGGAAAGGAACTTGCTATGCTTGTGAAGAAGTTCCAGAAGTTCACTAAGAAGAAAGGTTTCAGAAAGTCTTCATGATCCAGCTCAAGGAATGATGAAGCTTCCACCCATGGCCACAAAAAGAGAACCTGCCACAAGTGCAAGAAACCTGGACACTACATATCTGAGTGTCCACAGTGGGACAATGAGAAGAAGAAGAAGAAAAGCAAGGAATATGATTCTGATGACAAGAAGAAGAAGAAATCCTCAAAGTCTTCTAAGTCTTCTTCCAAGTCTTCATCATACAAGAAGAGCTCATCTGGCAAGGCTCGTGCCTTTGTTGGCAAGGAAATGGATTCAGAGGAGGAGTCTGCTTCTGAGGAGGTGGAGGTGGAGTCTGGAGAGGAGTCTGACCCTGGCGTTGCAAGTCTGGCTCTAGCCACAGCCTATGTCGCCAAGTCCATCTTCAACACTGAAGACAATGACTTCCACACCAACGCTGAAGCTAATGACGAAGACGATCCTACTCCCACCTACTGCTTCATGGCACGTGGTGCCAAGGTAAAATCACGCGATGCTTACTTTCACACTTCAAGTGAAGATGACTCTGATTGTGAATCCAAACCCAGCTACAAAACACTTGCTAAAATTGCAACTGAACAACAAAAGGCTATGGAACATACTCAAAAACTGTTAGACAAAAGCGATGACCTGTTGGACGCTGAAATGACACGTTCACAGTCCTTAGTTGATGACATAAAAAATCTTCATGCTAAGTACCAGGAACTTGAAGGTCGTCATGAATCGCTCTCAACTACTTATGAAAGGCTCTCCTATGATTATCTTCAAAGGAAACAAGAGCTTGAGAAATTGAGAGCGGCTCATGAAGATCTTCAAAAGGTGAATGAGTCACTTCGCGCTCAACAGATCAGTTCCGGTCAGGATGGATTTGAACCACCATGTCTAAAATGCATTGAGCGTGATAACGCTACATCTGTTGCTGAATGTTCCACTGCTGCTACTGTTTCATTGTCTTCACCTACTGATGTGGTTACTAACCCCTCTGCGGAGGATACCACTGCTGTTGCTGATGAAAATGCTATGTTGAAGACATTGCTTGAAACAGGGATGTACAAAAGTTTAAAGGGACATCAGACTCTCTGCGATGTCCTCAAAAAGCAGATTCTGAACCAAAACCCTAGGAAAGAGGGTGCTGGGTTCGAAAGGAAAATGAATGTTGATGGCTTGTACTGGAATCCTGAGCAGTACCCCAAAACCACATGGGTTGCTGCAAAGGAACCTTCAGTAGATCCATCCACCTTATCTGGCTTTACCTGTGCTAATCCTATTATCATTGATGAATCCTTTGATGCAAACTATAAACTATTCAAAAATCAGAATGGTGAAGTGTTTGCCAGGTACATTGGTACTAACTACAGGAATGGACCACCTATGAAGAAGATCTGGGTACCTAAGCAGTACATTGAGAATCTTCCTGTGAATGTCGTCATGACACCACCAAGGAAGAAGATTAAACCCAGACCTATAGCTTCATGTGTCCCAAAGGCTTCATACAAATACAGGACTCACATGAGTCACCCTAACGCCAATGTTTTGCAGGGAAATCATGCTCAGACTTATGAATATGAGCGTGTATCTTCGAACCGCTATGTTCATAGGACTAAGAACTTTTCAGCTTATTCATATGAATATCATTCATCTCCTGCAAGGCTATTTGCTAGGGCTTCAAAGCCAAAATTCTCAAATGCTGCACTTAGACTCATTGCTTCTAAGCCACCACTGAAGATGTGGGTGGCAAAGAAGAACTAACTCTCTTTTGCAGAAAACGGTCTCCAGCCAGCAATCAATGGCGTCCGATACTATTGCTGGGGACCTAAAACTCATTTAGGACGCACGATAAAATGTCATTCTATATACTTCACATCTGAATCTCTTATCAGTCATACTATGTCCTAACCTTGATATAAGCTTTGACTGTCCCTATATGTGTCAAATGCTTATGCTTCACAACACTCTTGTGAAGCCTATCCTCCTAACTGCACTGTAGGGTACATCACCAAAAGCTTCAGAATGGGTTATGGACAGTGGATGCACAAATCATATGACTGTTGATCGAAGTCTTCTCATGGACTCAACCGTACGTCCATCCGACAAGAGTCACATTACATTTGCTGACACTGGTAAAAGCAAGGTATTGGGTCTAGGTAGAGTTGCAATCTCAAAGGATCAACACATGGATAAAGTGATGCTTGTTGAATCCCTTGGTTTCAACTTAATGTCTGTCTCAATGCTTTGTGACTTGAACATGATTGTAATATTTGGCAAATATCGTTGCCTTGTACTAATGGAATCTGACAAATCTCTAGTCTTTGAAGGGTATTGAAAAGATGATCTGTACATGGTAGATTTCTCAGCAGGTCCACAGCTTGCCGTATGTCTTCTCACAAAAGCTTCAGAATGCTGGCTCTGGCATCGAAGGCTAGGACATGCTGGCATGAGGAACTTACACTCACTCATCAAGAAGAAGCATGTCATTGGCATTGAGGATGTCAAGTTCAAAAAGGATCATCTGTGTGGTGCCTGTGAAGCTGGAAAGATGACAAGGGCAAAGCACCCCTCGAAGATAATCATGACAACATCTCAACCCTTCGAGCTATTACACATGGACTTATTTAGACCTACTCACTACTCCACCCTCACAACAACTGCCTGTCTCTATGGCTTTGTCATTGTTGATGACTACTCAAGATACACATGGGTTCATATAATTCTTTACAAGAATGAAGTGCAAGATGTATTCAGGCGCTTCGCAAATCGAGCAATGAACAATTATGACGTGAAGATCAAGCACATCAGAAGTGACAATGGCACTGAATTCAAGAACACTAGACTTGATCTGTATTTGGACACAATGGGAATCACTCATGAGTTCTCTGCTCCATACACACCTCAGCAAAATGGCATCGTTGAGCGCAAAAACAGAACCCTCATTGAGATGGCTCGAACAATGCTAGATGAGTACAAGACACCAAGAAAATTCTGGCCTGTAGCTATTGATACAGCATGTCACATCATCAACCGTGTGTACATCCATAAGCTTCTGAACAAAACATCTTATGAGCTCCTTACTGGCAAGAAGCCAAACGTCAGTTACTTCAGAGTATTTGGAGCTAGGTGCTGGATCAAGGATCCCCATCACAAGTCAAAATTTGCACCTAAGGCTCACGAAGGCTTCATGCTTGGCTATGGAAAGGATTCACACTCCTACAGAGTCTTCAATCTTTATCTCTACAAAATCGTTGAAACTATGGATGTGAAATTTGATGAAACCAATGGTTCACAGAGAGAGATTCTGCCAAGTACAATTGATGAAGCTCCTTCAAACGAGTCTATCAAGCTGATGGGAACTGGTGAAATCATGCCCTCTGAAGCACAGCCTGAAGAGGAACTTATCATCTCTGCACCAAATCAACCTGAAGACAATGCTCAGACCGAAGACAATCCTCCCAATGATGAGAATGATCAGCCAGAGCAAAATCTTCGTCCTGTTCATCCTCGTGTTGCAAATGAAGTTCAAATAGAGAAGATAATTGACAGCATCAATGCACCTGGTCCGCTCACTCGATCAAGAGCAACACAGCTAGCAAACTTCTGTGGGCACTTTTCATTTGTGTCAATATCAGAACCCAAGAAAGTTGCTGAAGCTTTTATGGAACCTGAATGGATTCAAGCCATGCAAGAAGAACTTCAATAGTTCAAGCTGAATAATGTTTGGGAACTCGTCAAGCGACCTGACCCTCACAAGCATAACATTATTGGAACAAAGTGGATATATCGAAACAAGCAAGATGAGCATGGTCAAGTCATTAGAAACAAAGCACGTCTTGTGGCACAAGGATATACTCAAGTTGAAGGAATTGACTTCGATGAAACATTTGCTCCTGTTGCTAGGCTTGAAGCTATTCGCATACTGCTAGCCTACGCTAATCATCACAACATCTTGCTATATCAAATGGATGTAAAGAGTGCATTTCTCAATGGCAAGATTGAAGAATAAGTATATGTCGCACAACCACCTGGCTTTGAAGATCCAAAACATCCTGATATGGTGTACAAGCTAAACAAAGCACTGTATGGCCTCAAACAAGCTCCTCGTGCCTGGTATGATACAATCAAAGACTTCCTAAAGAGCAAAGGCTTCAAACCTGGATCCCTCGATCCCACACTCTTCACGAAGACATATGATGGTGAACTGTTTGTGTGCCAAATATATGTGGATGACATAATCTTCGGCTGCACCAACCAGAAGTATAGTGATGAGTTTGGGTACATGATGCAAGAGCAATATCAAATGTCCATGATGGGTGAGCTGAAGTTCTTCCTTGGTCTTCAAATTCGTCAGCAAAGAAATGGCATCTTCATATCTCAAGAAAAATACCTCAAAGATTGTCTGAAGAAGTTTGGAATGGAAGACTGCAAAGGCTACACGACGCCAATGCCAGCCAAACACCATCTTGGTCCCGACGACAATGGTAAAGAGTTCGATCAAAAGGTATACCGCTCCATGATTGGTTCTTTGCTTTATTTATGTGCATCTAGGCCAGATATTATGCTTAGTGTTTGCATGTGTGCTCGATTCCAAGCGGCACCAAAGGAATCGCATCACTTAGCTGTGAAGCGAATTCTTCGATATTTGGCTTACACCCCAACACTCGGATTGTGGTATCCCAAGGGCTCAAAATTTGATTTGGTTGGATTCTCGGATGCTGATTATGCTGGTGACAAGGTGGATCACAAGTCTACATCAGGCACATGTCATTTTCTTGGTCGATCACTTGTCTGTTGGTCTTCAAAGAAGCAGAACTGTGTATCACTCTCAACTGCTGAATCTGAATATATTGCTGCTGGATCCTGTTGTGCTCAGCTTCTATGGATGAAGCAAACTCTCAAGGATTATGGCATCAACCTGAAACAAGTACCTCTCTTCTGCGACAACGAAGGTGCCATCAAAATAGCCAACAATCCAGTCCAACACTCGAAGACAAAGCACATTGAAATTTGTCATCACTTTCTCAGAGATCATGTTATGAAGAAAGATATCGATATCATTCACGTCAACACTGAAGAGCAACTGGCAGATATCTTCACGAAGCCCTTGGATGAGAAAAGTTTTTGCAAGTTACGGTGTGAGCTAAATATCTTGGAATCCTCTAATGTCCTGTGATCAGGCACACATCCTAACACTTATGCATGTTGATGACTTAGATGTGCAACACACAAAGTAATGTATATCTTCAATCAATGAAGATTTACACTCTGAGTGTGAATACATTAACATGGAATATGACTTCGGAGCGCCACAATAATTGTGCGCCGTGTCTGGGTCTAATACTTCCTATACGGTGGGTAACGCCACCACCAAATTTCTTTGTTTGAAGTGTTTCACTCATGGCGTTATATTGCAATGATTTCGCATTTGGTTTGTCTTCAGTTTCAATTTATCTTCATGATTTTCTACACTATGATGATTTGATTGCTTTCTGATATATATATATATATATATATATATATATATATATATATATATATATATATATATATATATATATATATATATATATATACTAGTGTTCTGTCCTCTACAGCATTCACTTATAGCTATGTCTTCAAGATTGGATCTTTTGAACTAAGTGAATGTGATCGGACCCTAACCTCTCTATGCTTCCTATCTCAAACTCTATCTGTCCAAATCATATGCATTCTATTGAAACTGTTGAATGTCTTCTCTGCGTCCTAGTCAGCAGAAGGCAAAGAGACAAACATTAAATCTGTTAAATGACTTATCTTTATTGTTGAAATCCGGAGAAGCCGGAACAACTCTCTGACATGCCTGGCGGGCGTGGGAACGTGGGACAACTCTGAGTATGTTGCATGCTTGCCACGTACCCCTCAGATGTGAACTGCCAGGGGCACCAGCGTAATTGCGTTGTGTCTCTCACATACTTATAAATGCTTGTCCCCTACGGTAAAGAAATCCTTCTTCCACCTCTCCACCTCCGTCAAAACCCTAGCGCCACCACTAGCTCGCGACGACGCCGGCGACGAAGCGCTTAGCTGCCGCGACTTCTCCGACGCCGTCCTCACGCTGGCCGCGGACATCTTCCTCTCCGCCGTCGCCGTAGGTGTCCTCCGCCGCCAAGTTAGGGCATGGTGGGCTGAACTGCTCGGTCTCCTATTCATCCCATCTAGCAGTTCTTTGTGCGGTAATTATAACTTTATTTTTACCACCTTTTTTATCTTCAAGATTCATCATATTTACCGAAAGTGGTTTCTGCCTATTCAAATGTTAGATCTATTCTGTCTGCATCTCATACTGCTTACTCAATTCACTTAGATTTCCTGTCTAGTTTGATTCCTCACTTGTACTTATTCACGGATTGGTACAAATCTGGAACCAACTCACCTATATAAGTGAATGTCTTCGCATCATGAGGTCAATGTCTTCAAACTGATTTATCTTCAAAATCTTCTGAGAATGCATATGACCTCTTCCCCTTCCCTCGCATCTCTAATGCTATCACAGGTACATGTCCGTGGGAGAATCCCTTGGTTCTCATAGTCTGCATTCGTTTGCAGAATACCTACAGCATCATATCAATTCTCCTGAAGCCAGTTCCTGCTTGACCAGCAAGCGTAAGTCTCTGAAGCCTTTGAACGTATTGAAGCCATTCAGTTTGAAGTTCATGGCTGCAGAAAAATCAGCAAGGAAGGGTGGCAGACAGCGCAGAGAAGGAACATCCAAAGATCTGCCTGATGACTTAGCAGAACTCTACAAGACAGATCCCGAAGAGAATTATCATCAAAGAAAGACGCGAATCCAATGGATTCGACGCTATTGGGCTGAGGAATGGTTCAAGTACAAGTTTGTGATGAAGGAATATGCAGAGAAGAATGCTATCAAGGGACCTTGGGGTGATATCCTCTATCGAGGCATTCAACCCAAGAACATAGTTGAAGCCATTGCTCAAGGCTTCTATCCTTGCATGGTCCGTGGACCACAGCCTGAGAACGCCGATCCCACCTCACTACTCTGGTGTCATGACGACTCTCTCTTCAAGCGCAACTACCAGTTTGCTGTGGCTTCGGCCAAGAAGAACAAGAAGTCCTTGGGCTTGGACTTCAACCCAGGTCCCTCTGCTCCACGTGCTGACGGCTCCCGTGATGCTGATCCCAATGTTATCGGCCCCTTCTCCAACCTTGACGGCCTCATCACCTACATCATGGTCCAAGGCGCCAGAGTAGATCATTCTGAAAATGATGCTGACTCCGATGAAGCCCCTCTCCTCCAAAGCCGCAGAAGCAAAAGAAGCCAAAGGCTTCAAGATCAGCTGCACCTCCGAAGACTTCTCGTGCGAAGCCACTGGCCACTGCACCTCCTGAAGCCAGTGTGCAGTCTGAAGATCAATCCCGTGTCTCCAAGAGAACGAAGAAGAAAAAGCAACTTGTCAGACCATCTGATCAAGGTGCCTTGACTCCTGCTGCCATTCTGCGTGAAGAACCCATTGATCTGTCAAGTGATGAAGGTCTTGCTGATGATGCCCTTGAGCAGCTGATAAAGAGCAAGGAAGAAGCAGAAATCTTCAACAACTTGCCTCTCTTTGATGTGGCAATCATCCACAACTTCATTGATGAGTGGTTCGACACCCCCAATCTCAGCTTTGAAGATTTATAGCTTCCCATTGGCCTCAGTCTCGCCTTCAATGGCGCCATTGCTTCTGAGCTAGCTCTCGCTCAGCGCATCGTTGAGCTCAAGAACAAGATTGATTATGAGAAGGCTCAATTCAAGAAGCATGTGGCCAAGCTAAGTGTTCAAGACGTCAGAAACTTCAAAGTCATGCTACATGAGCTTAAAGAAGCTTTTCTGAAGAAGCGTGAAGAAGCTCAGGGCTCTCGAGAGCGCATGAAGAGTTTGGCTGATAAGTGTGTGCTCGCCTACAATGAGGCTGAAAAGCGCAAGTCACTTGGCCGTCCTGGCATTGACCCCAGGATGGCTGCAAAGAAGATGAAGAAGCTTCCTGCTGAACAGCCTGAACCTTCAAGCCAAGAAGCCCCTCGCATTATCTTCCCAAGCAGCATGACTGGCTCGAAGCCAAAGGTCACCACAACCGCTTCAGAACAGAAGAAGACGAGGGCCGCTAAGGCTGAAGCCAGAAAGAGAAAGAACACTGAAGCCTCTGATGCCGCTCCCTCCAAGAAGAAGCGCAAGACCAAGAAGACTAGGGCTGCTTCCACAGAGCCCTTAGTTGTTGAACCCATTTCAGTGGTTCGCCCAGCGTCAGAACATCAAGAATGAAGGATGATAGTCCATGAGCCTGCTCCCACAGAGGCTCATGAAGCTGAAGATATTCCAGCAGTTGAACCCACCGCTGCTGAAGACATTGGTCATGATGACAATGTAGCTAATGATGAAGTTCTTTCTCAGATCGAAACATGACGTGGTATCATTGCCTGTTCATACGAACAGCGAACTCATCAGCATTGGTCGTCCTCTGACGCCAATTGCTCAGGATGCATCGTGGGCTGATCACCCACAACTACAAGACTTCCCCAGTACTCCCCAACAACAACAACAAGCTACACCCCCCGTGCAAGAAGAGGATGAATACTTTGAGGCCCAGCCAACTCCATCTCCTAAGGCGTTGCCAGCATTTCGCAGGCTTCGCAAAGGATAAAGGCCTCAAGTCCCTCTATCGAGCGTTCCAAAAGGAGAAGTGCAACGTTCACCTGTTGCACGTCAAGTATTTTTGAACCTGCTCCAACTGTGAATGTCTCCGAGTCTGAAGCACATGCTGCTGAAGACATTCCGGCTGCATCAGCCGAGGAAAATCAAGAAGAAGTAAGTGTACCTACTCCCCCAGTAATTGAAGAAGAAGTAGTTCCTGGTGTGAACGTGCCTGTGCCCGACCCTCCTGTTCGTCAAGAGGAGGTTTACAATGTTGAGGCTGCCACCACCAACGCCAATGAAGCCAATGACGTAGTCATGGCTGACGCTAATGTGGAGCCTGCACCAACTAGTGTGCCTGAAGCAAATGTGGCCACAGAACCTGAAACCACTGAGGCTGCTGCACCTGAAGCTAATGAGACAACCGCTCCCGAAGCACCTGTTGTGCAGCCTGACGCCTCAGCTGTTGCCCCTGCTCCTGTTTCGCCACCAAGGCCTCACACCATTGAGCAAGCATACAGTCATGGTCAGCTTACCACTGTCCGATGGCCCATTCTGGTGCCTCCGCCTACTGCCTCAGGACCTCAATTTGACTATCATGTTGAGCATAGGCCTCAGGTCCAGAAGCCAAAGCCTAGGTTGCCAAGGTTTCCAGGTACTGCCAACTCACCAGGGTCCTTCAATGCAAATGGCTTCAAAAGCCACAATACCTTCTTTGACAGCGCCAAGAACCCCTACTCCAAACCAAGGATATCATCAGATCGGTTCTGGAGCTATCAGCAGAGAAGCTATTACTCCTGCGTTCTATTTGATCAAGGGCACATTTTCCCTCATATGCGCCTTGATACTGAAGCCATTGCTGGACTGCCGTGCTTAGAAGAAGCACTTGATTGCTTTCGTGATGCTGGTCTGCTCCACTTTGTGACAGACAAAGAACATTGGAATGAAGAGTTATTGCTTCAATTCTATGCTACTCTACACATTTGCGGCTACTACAGAGACATCAAGACATGGGTTCTCGAGTGGATGACTAGAAATGTTCATCATGAAGCCAAAGCTATGGATATCATCGAGCTTACAGGGCTAGCCACTCCTGGAGAACTATATGAACCTGACTGTCAGCTACACCGCAATGCTGTAGAGAGTATCTTCCATAAGCCAGAACCCAATATGAGCCAGATGTTGAGCATGATGAAGCCCTTGCCATTTGACACTGAATATCCAACAGATTTCTTTGTTGAAGACCTTGAGTATCTGCCTCGCACCATATATCATATCATCAGGCGAACTCTATGGCCTGTCAAAGGACATTCATCAGCGGTCAAGCTTGAAGGAGCTATGAAGACTTTGGTCTTCTATATTCTCAATGGCATCAGCTTCAACACTCAAGAATTCTTCATCAGGCAACTTGCTGCTTCTGGCTCTGACCTATTTGGTCTGAAGTTTTATGCTCCATGGGTCATGCGCCTCATCAAGAGACACTCATCTGTCAATTATCAGCCCTCTACTCGCAATCATATGATCTTTCTGCCAGAGGTTGATATGTCAGTTGAAGCTATATACTCTGACCCTGCCAAGAGGCCTCTTTGTCTTCAGAATGTCGAGCACCAAAGCTTCACTCAACCTATTGAAGGTGTTCAAGCAGTGACACGAATCTATCCTTTGGCTGGAAACACTCGTCTGCCTCATCGAGCACCCACTAAAGCCATTGAAAGCACCATTGCACAATGGCCTCGGAAGCGTTCTCGTGTTCTCAATGACCGATAACTTCTTGTGGCCCTTCATCAGAAACAGGATAAGCATCATTTCTGGCTCAAGAGACATATGCAAAGCCTCTTGGTGGATGTCAATCGCATTTGCAACCTTGCCACCAAGAATGCCTTTGTTGCTCATGAAACTTGCCGGAGATCATGGAAGAGTTTGACCCTGCTCAGTGTTGAAGCTGATCTTCAAGACGATGGCTTCAATGAAAGATTCCAGTTTGACTCCACCCCTCCACGGACTGTTGTCCTACATCGCACACCATCTCTTGAAGACTCTGAATATTCTTCCTCCGCGGCAACGGTAAATGCCAGAGTGATCGATGATGAAGATGATGCTACTTCACCACCTCCTACCACTGCGCGCATCGACACTACGCCAAGTTCATCTGCACCGCCAACCAACGACGACAACCCTGCTGCTTCACCTACTCATGATGACGAGTAGATGCTCTATGTCTTCAAACCTTTTTGGTCCTTACTGACAAAATGGGGAGAAGCGTATGAGTTGATAGTCTTCAAGCGGGTTTATATGGGCAGTTGCATTATATTTTGCTTCGTGATTACAACTCTTGCCTTTTTTTGAAACATTTGGTTCTCTGAGTTGTAACACCTAAACTTGATGGTCATCTGCTACTTATTTGCTTCACTGTGATGCGATGATAAATTCCGCATGTGCGATGATAAATTCCGCATGTGCGATGATAACTTCCGCACTTAGATCATTCTGCAGATGTCCATTCTTCATTATGCATGTTATTCTACTTGCTATATCAGTTCATGCATGATGAATTATCTTCATAAGTTGAAGTGGATGTCCACAAGTACAACCTGCCATGTGCATTTGCATTCCAAAAGCAAATTACATATATGCACATCTTCAAGGGGAGCCCTTGCAACTTATGAAGACAATTCCCTATCCTTACAATTTCACATATTTATCCCCGTTGAAAACTTCAACCAGTTTGTCATCAATCACCAAAAAGAGGGAGATTGTAAGTGCATCTAGTGCCACCCCTAGTTGGTTTTGGAGTATTGACGACAAAGTTGGTTGAGGGACTAATGCGTTTGTGAGAATTGCAGGATAACGCAGGTAGTGTCCCTCATCGATTCGGTTTACCTACCGGAGATGACCCCTAAAAATGTATGAAGACATTGAAGACAATGGTGGTATGAGAAGATATTCATATTGAAGACTATGACATGAGAAGACATTACGTGAAGACTATGGAGCGCGAAGACTGTGTGGTTTCGTAGTTTCCTTTTCTTCTTTGTTGAGTCATAGGAACCACCGTACTGTTAATGGGGTCCAAGTGAACTAAGTCAGAGTGACTGAAGTGATGCTCAACTCAAATCAAATTTCTTCGAGCGAAGACAATGAGAGCAAACCTTATCCAGAGCTGGATGAGTCAGCTTTGCTTGTAGCCCAAGTAAAGTTGTCGCGGGTGTTTGAAATCTGACCGTTGGAACACGTGTCAGTTCCTCAGTGACCCAGGGTCATTTTGGACAAATCAGGTCGGGTTGCCAGTGGCTATAAATAGCCCACCCCCTACACCATAAATTGGTGGCTGCTCAGAGTTTGTGCACGGCTTTTGTCGTTTGAGAGCAACCCACCTCGAAGCATTTGAGAGAGAGAAATCCTTGCGAGGACAAAGCCCAAACACCCAGAGCCAAAGAGTGTTAGGCATCACTGAAGTCTTTCTGTCTGTGTGACCTGAAGACTTACTACACTTGAGGACTGTGAATCCTCCAGCCGGTTAGGCGTCGCGTTCTGAGCATCCAAGAGTCATTGTGGATTGCCGGTGAACGAAGTCTGTGAAGGTTTGGAAGTCTCCCTTGAAGACTTACCAGAGTGATTGGGCGAGGACTGGGTGTCCTTAGCTCAAGGGGAATAAGGTGAAGACATGGTCTTCTGAGTTAAATCTCAGCCTCCCTAACCAGACATACAGTTGTCATAGCAACTGGAACTAGTCTAACAAATCCTGTGTCTTCAACAAGCAATTGGTTCTATCCCTTCCCAACCTTACTTAACTTTGTCTCTGTGAAGTCATTGCCTATCTGTGTATCTTTTTGACTTCATTTCTTGACTACTACTGTTGATTGGCTTCATACTATCTTCTATCCTGATCCTTACTACCTAGCTGCTATTAGTCCTGTACTTTCACATCATTGCATACTTGACTATGGCTTGCTTAGGGTAGTTTATCTTCCACTGCATAACAATTAGGTCATTTCTGTTGTTTGTCTTCGAAACTTCCTAGTTTTGAAGACTTTCATAAAAATCGCCTATTCACCCCCCCCCCCTCTAGTCGATACTAGCACTTTCAGCTGGCTTCTCTCCTGGCCCAGGTGAGTAACAGGTACTCCCTCCTTCTCTGTTTCTATTTTAATTGTTGTTTTCTATTTATTTCAATCTGTTTTGATTTAGTTCAAGCACTAAACCATTTTTGTTCTTCCAATAATTTTTGCAGGGACTAAAAGGAATATTCTAGAGCCCCTCACAAAATATCAGAATTATTGAAGCATTAAAAATATATATAACATATATTTGCTCCAACTCAAGTACAATATGTGTTAATTCAAAAATCCAGAATGGCCTAGAAATATGTGCATCATTTTTGGCAGAGGTTTTCACCTTTACCAAAAATCATGAACATTTTTAGAGGGCATTTTGGGTTCATTGAAAAAGATTTTATTTTGACCCTAGTTGAATTCATTAGCTGCTAGGGCTTGGATCAATCCCCATTTCAAGTTTCATGAAATTTAAACATGATGCATGGATGCAATGCCACTAGTTACAAACAAACTCTAGGGCTGTGACAACTTACCCCCACTAAACAAGAATCTCGTCCCGAGATTCAAGACGTGAGGTAAGAAGGCAGAGGGGGCACAAGACCAACACAATCTTCATGATCCAAGTTGCACTTCATAGGATCATTGATTCGATCACGATCTTTGTCTCGATTTCATGCTCCGAGAACTTCAACCAATGTAGCAACGAAAAGGAAAGGAAAACTCTAGAAGAATCAATCTTCTCGAAGATCGGGCAACTGACGATCAATTCACGGAATGAGATGTTGAAACATCTCGTGTTGAGACACAAAACACACACCAAGAGGGATGGAAGAACAATCGACGAGGTTTGATTTGGTGGGCAACAATTCCACGCTTGGAAAGAAGGTGGATGGAGTCAGAGTAGCGAGGAGTTAAATGCTATGATTCCATAATGGGGCACCTTAGGAAAGGTGACTCGTAGAATTATTCCCTTAAGTGGCAAAAGAATTACTTTTGATATAGAGATCATTGAGACTCTTAATACCAGCCTAAGGCAATCACAATCGATCGTTTAGCAGAGTTCGAAGGAATGGCATATCCGGATTCGATTGGATGATGTGGACTACCTTGTTGAAGACAACGCAATGGATGATTTGCTTATTATCGGAAATGGATGGGACCCATGGTAGGACCACCTCTGAAGATGATCCTGAACAACAATTGCTGAGAAGGGCAATCCAAGGGAGATTGGCACAAGGCGGTGCAAGCTGGGAACAAAATGCAAATGTCGGAAATGTTCCAACCATCATATCTGCCTGAGATTCAGATCTGGTTGGTGTCAGGACATTCCAGACTCATCAAGTCTAGAAATAAAAATGAAAGTTTGCAACACAAATCGACGAGATGACGTTGCGAGATTCTCGGGAGATGAACTACAATAGCAAGCTCCAAAACATGAGCCGGTTCTGCTACATACATGTGAACACGTTGTCCAAGACAAGCATGACCACATAGTAGTCTTACAATAAAACACCACCGAGTTCTGGTTGGGAACCATCATCTAGGGTAACGAAGTCTTGTGCATGACCTAGGATTTGCACAACAACTCCTTTTCCTTGAACAAATCAATCAGTGGCTTGGTGTGCTAGGGACACATATAGAACGAAGGTTGCAAGTCTCCGAACCACAGAATACTTCGCACGTATGCATGACCGATTTGGGATGATTCCAAAGAAGCAACATTGACTTTCTCGAATCCACGGCGGCAACTTGCATCAAATGCACATGAGCTAGAGGAAGTCACTTCTTACATCCGAACATATGCTTCATGAGCTAACATGAACAAATGCTTTCAAAAGTTTCCAACACTAGCTTAATGTTCAACAAAATTATGGAGAAGACAAGGATGTTGTCGATGGGCTCAACAACAATTCATCCAGATTCCCATGGAGATGGAATTCCATAACTATGTGAACAAGGTGATAGTATTGGTCAGACCCAAAGATGTAATGGTGTATGCTCGAGGGATCAACCACGAGTAAGACAACATTACGAACATTGTTGGTTCTGATTTGACTTGATGGTAGCCCATACTCAAGTCAAAGTTTTGGCAAGACAACAGATCCAACAACTGATCACGAGGACCAATTGGTGAAGGTATCATCTTTCTTCAACACACACACAAAATGATATCCCTTAAAATGAACTAAGTCGGACAAGCTTTTATCTTCCAACTCTCCAAGTTGTTGTTTAGCTTAACCAACTTGCTTAGGGTATCCGACACAGATTCTTGGAGAAAAGGGTGGTTTCGAAAACCAACTTGATCACGAACTCAACATAGCGGCCAGGTGACAACCTGGTGATACTTCCGAGAAGAAATTCGGAAAATCATGAACCACGGGTATGTTACTAAGCCCGAGAACAATCTTGCTTTTGAGGGCAAGATGATATGATCAAATGAGCGAGGACTTGACAAGATCCTAACTCATCAATCGAAGTGTGCACCAGGAAAATGGACTAGGTGGCACAATCAACCTTAGGGTGATGATTCAATAATCAACACGCTAAGAATGAGAATATTGTCCATTAACTACCAAGCAACGGAGTTACTAGGAGTATTGATTTCACACATCATAGTTCACTTGCCGGCATTCCGGTTGCGACAACACGGGACCGAGGAATGAAAAATGATGGCAAGAAGTATCACTGCGTCAAGAATTCATGAGAGATGGTGCAATTCTCATGACAATTCTGACATAAAGGGGGTAATACTCCGAGGTAGAACAGAATCAAAAGCTGGATTGGCATTTGATTTGCGGATTACAACTGCTTTGACCCAATCCTGGAAATGGATGAGGTACTGGAGTTTGTTTCTCCTAGTCATTCTGAATAGAATGGCTTGACGAACCACAAGGGTAGTAGACATCAATAAACGAATGCTCGACTACTCCTGACTATCAATTGATAGATGAGGGCTAGAAAACAACTAAAGAGGGACAACTGAAAAGAACATTTGATTTTCTGAGTTGTGGATGCATAGATTAGTATGTCGAGCAAAGCTCAACATCTCTTCTGGATAACCCATGTAGGAAGGTAGAGTTGGCAGATTCACAATGTAGAATGAAGAACTCATCAAGAGCACTCTTATTGTGATCTTTTGGTTCAAAGGAACTCCTGCCAAGGATGGTTCATGGTATTTGGAAGAATGATATACCACGGACCTCGCAGTCTATCTCAAAGGTTACTAATATCCTAAAGGTACGAGCAGCACTATCAACACGAGGTAAGTAGAGTGAAACTTGGGTCAAGAACCCAGGAGTAGAATACCTACTACTAAATGGCATCACGGGATGCTTTCGAGAATGATGGCTAGAATCATCACACCGGGAACACAAAACATGGCTAGATTACTAGGTGACTCCCTAAAACACCTAGGGTCATACTAATAGTTCCAACATATATGTCGAGGCAATAAATTACCTCAACGCACCGATTAGTGTGCTTATTCTGACCATAAAGGACACCGGGAATGGAAAGAAAGGATTTGCAAATGCATCAGACTACTTAGAAACCTGGGATGACTCGGACAGCAAAACGGCTGTAAATGCTCAAAATGATTTGAGACATCCTGAAAAATGGTGGCATAACCACTTAATATCACAATATCAAGGTTCCGAAACCAACTATGAACATATGGAAGTAGTAAAAACTGGACTGAGATTTGAAACTAACAATTCTATAAGTCTATGGATTAGTAACACGTCATCCTGATAGATAGATGAGAAGGCCTAGTTCTTAATCCCCGTAGAAGAGAAGAGGATGACTCAGATCAGAAGGCCATGAGGTATAAGGAGTAAAAAGAGCCTTACGTTCCCTCCCACAATCAATTCCCTTACATAACTAAAGCATTTATAGACACAACTTTGACCAGTTTGGCTTGGTAATCCTACAGGCAGTCAAGTTCTGATACCAACGTTGTCAGGACCCCGACTCAATGCCACATCGATCTAGCATGTAACACCTCATATCACTTTGCAGCCTCACGCACGGTATTCCCACGGGTGCCGTCTTACCTTTGCTCGGGACCGTTTGCGCCTTTTGGCACACGTATATGATAGTGTCGCTAGCATCCATATGATAAGCAGCCCGGACTGACATGGCTAGTCGTAAACCCAAAGTGGCACAAACTTACAGGGATAGGCATCCATGACCCAGCATCGAACGTGTCGGTCATCAGCGAGTGAATCCAGGCTCTAGCACTGGGCTAGCAGGACTCCGGTGAACCGGGCTGTAGCGGGCTAACAGGACTCTGGTATTCATCGCGTGACATTTCCCCGAGGGGACAGACACAGGAACGAAGAAGGACACATGCCGGCCAGCCTAAGTGTTCCGGAGCAGTAGCAAGCTACCATGGCTCAGTGGAAGCACTAGAGGACATTTCCCGGTAAGAGAGGCTACCAAGGATAAACAACTAGGTAGTAAGATCCCACACATACCAAGCATTTCAATAACATACACACAATATGCTCGATATGTGCAAATACAACATGGTATCACAACATGACTCTACAACTCAAGTATTTTATTCAATAGGCTCCGAGGAGCGAGATGTTACAAACATGGGTCTCATGACCCAACACTCAGAGCATACAAGTCAAAACACAAACGGAAGCTTAACATGTCTGAGTACAGACATCTACAAATGAAAAAGGCTGAGAAGCCTGACTATCTACCAGATCCTGCCGAGGGCACAAGATCGTAGCTGAGGTAACAAGCTAAACGTCGAAGTCCAAGCGGAACTACTAGCGATACTGAAGTCTCTCTGCAAAAACATAAAATAGGCAAACGTGAGTACAAATGTACCCAGCAAGACTTACATCAGAACTAACTACATATGCATCATTATCAACAAAGGGGATGGTGAGGTTTAACTGCAGCAAGCCAGCTTTGACTCGGTGGCTATCCTGAACTACGACTGCAAGTAACTCTTTTGAGGTGGCGCACACGAGTCCACATATTCACCATATCAATACACCACTATGGATCCGCTCCCGTCTCCCTATGAGAACGCCATCCGTAGCACTCACGCTTATCTTGCGTATTTTAGAGTATCCACTTTCACTTGTCTATGAACTGTACAGGCAACCCAGAAGTCCTTTTCCGCGGACACGGCTATTCGACTAGATAATGTTAACCCTGCAGGGGTGTACTTCTTCACACACGCTCTCGCCACTTACCGCCATGTACACCTCGTGTATCTCGGCAACCTTCAAGCGGAAGCCTGGCGAGGGAGTCGGCCACGGCCTACCTAAACACTCAAGTCTCTCGTCCAGGTTTATCGCCTATTCGGGTTCCATCCGCAAGGAGATCCGACCGGGGTGTCGCTCACGGCCCCAAACGATGTGAGCAGGGTTCCCAAGCCCACCATCTGGGTGCCACTTGGTACACCGTGCCACTGCACCTATTCTGTCCCAAGCCCACCTGTATCGGGTGCCACTTGGTAGACTACTAGCACTGCCTACAAACACCAGAAACTAGTTGCAACTCCTGGACAGAGAACAAGGGTGATTAAGAAGCCGAGAGGGTCAATTAAGGATCCCAATGAGTGGTAGTAGCTGTTCATGGATCACAAACACAGAACTCAGTTCCTGAGAACGGCTGCAATGAGACAACCCACCATGTACTCCTACATGGCCACTCACCACTACCTTTATCAAATCGTGTTCACACACTTAGCTCTCAACAGTAGGACATGTTCACACACCTCCGATTCATCCCCGATGAATCAGACCTGACTCAACTCTAAGCAGTAGCAGGCATGACAAACAAGCATGAATGAGTAGGCACATCAGGGCTCAAACAACTCCTACTCATGCTAGTGGGTTTCATCTATTTACTGTGGCAATGACAGGTCATGCAGAGGAAAGGGGTTCAACTACCGCAGCATGTAACAGTTGAATCGTTGTTGTCCTAATGCAGCAAAAGAGAGCAGGAGCGAGAGAGTGGGATTGTATCGGAATGAACAAGGGGGTTTTGCTTGCCTGGCACTTCTGAAGATAACATTGAGTCTTCATCGGTGTCAACAATCACAGCGTCAGAACCACGTCTATCGAGAGGGGACAAGCACCGGCAAACAAGGAAGAACACAATCAATGCAATGCACAATATGATGCATGATTATGACATGGCAAAATGAGTGTGTTGGGCTAATGCATCTACAACCAGGGTGGTTTGAGCTCGTTTGAATCAAAGATTCAAATGCAAACTCAAGTTATGGGTTTATAAAGTGCATTAACTTGTTTTGAGCTAAACAGCAAGGTTAAGTTGTTTAAACATGCATGAAACCAGTACATATGGATAGATTGGATTTTTTTGATCATTTTTCATATATAACTTATTTCATTTGGAGTTACGGTTGAATTTCTATGATTTTTAGAAGTTTAGGACATTTTCTGGATTTCCTGATTTATTTTAAATCCAGAAAATCATTTACTGCGTCAGCATTGCGTCATGCTGACCTCAGCAGGTCAACAGACCCGGTCCAGGTCAAACCTGACGCGTGGGTCCTGCATGTCAGTGACTCAGGCTGGTTAGTCCCACAGACAGGTGGGTTCGGTCAACATTGACTTGACCAAAGTCAAAGCTGACACGTGGGGTCCACACGGACTAGTACTAATCTTAACAGAAAATTAGACTAACCTAATTATGCTCCGGGACCCACATGTCATTGACACAGGCAATAACTAAACACAATTAGCACCTAAACTAATGGTGCCACGTCAGCCACCGGCGTTTAACCGCCGGCGACGACAGATCGCGGCTGTGCCCGCGTCGGGTTTGCTCTACGGGCCACCGTTCGAAGCGTGTCTGGGTGCGTTGGAAAGCTCTTGCTCCCGCGCGTCGAACGGTGCAGGTGCTGGGTTGTGGGGAGGCCGGAGCTCGCCGGAGTGGAGCCCGCGGCGGTTGCCAGAGCTCGGGATCGAGCGGCGCAGCGCTATGGTGCACGGGAAGACAAGCTGGTGGCGGCGTTAGTTGCTGCGGAGCTGCTGAGCACGTAGTCGTGCTCGGGAATGAGCTTTGCTAGCTCTTGTTACAGCGGCGACAAGAACGGCGGCGGCCGGCTCTCAGCTCCGGTGGAAACGGCGGGTACACGGCGCAACAGAGCACGGGGAGAGAGGGGAGTGGCAGAGGAGCTCACAGTGAGTCAAACGGGAGGGTCAGCGAGCTCGGGGAGGCACCGGAGGCAGCAAATCGATGGCGACGATCTCCGGTGGCCGACGAGGGAACGGCGGTGCTTGCGGCGTCCAGGGGCTTCCGGCGTCGGGCGGCACGGTGAGGAGGAAGAGAGGGACGAGGCGGAGCTCGTGGCCACGTCGGTGAGGCGTGGGGTTGGCTGCGGCTGCGGCTATGGCGAACGGCGGCGGTGGTGGCATTCGGTGGTGAGAGGGAGAGAGAGCAGAGGAGGGGGAGGAGCACGGGGAGAGTGAGAGAGAGCCAAAGGGGTTGCGTGTTGACGTCCAGGGCGTCCAGAGCGACGTCGGGAGGCGGTGGAAAGCAGGAGGTGGCCGAGGCGCGTGGGCGCGCACGGCGGCCACACGCCTCTCGTCCTACTAGCGAGAGGTGGGAGATGACTGGCACATGGGCCTGGTGGGCTGGCTTCTCTCCTGGCCCAGGTGAGTAACAGGTACTCCCTCCTTCTCTGTTTCTATTTTAATTTGTGTTTTCTATTTATTTCAATCTGTTTTGATTTAGTTCAAGCACTAAACCATTTTTGTTCTTCCAATAATTTTTGCAGGGACTAAAAGGAATATTCTAGAGCCCCTCACAAAATATCAGAATTATTGAAGCATTAAAAATATATATAACATATATTTGCTCCAACTCAAGTACAATATGTGTTAATTCAAAAATCCAGAATGGCCTAGAAATATGTGCATCATTTTTGGCAGAGGTTTTCACCTTTACCAAAAATCATGAACATTTTTAGAGGGCATTTTGGGTTCATTGAAAAAGATTTTATTTTGACCCTAGTTGAATTCATTAGCTGCTAGGGCTTGGATCAATCCCCATTTCAAGTTTCATGAAATTTAAACATGATGCATGGATGCAATGCCACTAGTTACAAACAAACTCTAGGGCTGTGACACTTGATCATAGGTCATACTCTTTGTTTAAGCTCAAAATGGGGTTACCATTTCTCGTTTAAGCATTTTGATGTATTCGCATCTTGTTGAGTTGCTTTGACTCATTACTTGGAGTAAAGCTTCTCTAAGATGGAATAACATACCTTGGGTGGTGGTGTTGATCGTGATCATGTAGTTGAACTTGTGTGGGTTGCTCAGGGTTGATGTAGCTTATCAAGAGTTGGGAGCACCACTTGGAATTTGAGTTCATCTACCTACATGGGTTAGTTTTTGAAAGGAAGAATACTTGTGTATCCAAAATGACAATCATGAAACTCAATATAGAACTTGTCAAAGGATATGTTTGAATGGTTTCATGCTTCCTTGTCTTCAACCACCATTGTGTAGAGACTTGGTGATGTAGAGATTGCTCAAGATGTGAGTGAGTTGTAATCTCATAGATTTAGATTCATCCAAGTACCTACAAGGGTTGGATAACATGCAAGGTGCAAATATATACAAGACATAACATTATCATCATAAGAGAAATATCTAGGATTAGTCATAAGCTCATGTCTTGCATGTATCCAATGGAGTTTCTACT
This sequence comes from Triticum timopheevii, assembly GCA_963921465.1. Taxonomy (NCBI): domain Eukaryota; kingdom Viridiplantae; phylum Streptophyta; class Magnoliopsida; order Poales; family Poaceae; genus Triticum; species Triticum timopheevii. The sequence continues at coordinate 358,744,713 of OY997264.1, forward strand.
TCAAGTTTGAAGCATCAATGATGTTCAATTCACCTCTCAACCTGCAAAACACTTTCTCATCAAGTGGTTTATTGAATATATCCGCCAATTGCTTGTCGGTACGAACATGCTTAAGATTAATGTCCCCTTTGGCATCGTGATCTCGAATGAAATGATGACGAACTTCAATATGCTTAGTTCGAGAGTGTTTCATGGGATTGTGAGCAATCTTGATAGCACTTTCATTGTCACAAAGCAATGGAACATGTTTCACATATATCCCATAATCTTTAAGAGTTTTGGTCATCCAAAGTAATTGAGCACAACATGAACTAGCGGCAATGTATTTCGCTTCGGCGGTGGATAAGGATACCGAGTTTTGTTTCTTGGAGGACCAAGACACAAGAGATCTAACAAGAAATTGACAAGTACCCGAAGTGGACTTTCTATGAACCTTGTCACCGGCATAGTCCGAGTCGGAGTAGCCAACAAGATCAAAATAGGCCCTCTTAGGATACCAAATGCCAAAATTTGGTGTATGTATTAAGTATCTCACTATCCTTTTCACAGCCTTAAGATGACATTCTTTAGGGGCGGCTTGATATCGTGCACACATACACACACTTATCATAATATCGGGACGTGAAGCACATAGATATAACAATGAACCAATCATGGAGCGGTAAACCTTTTGATCAACCGGTTCACCATCTTTGGTCAAATCAAGATGTCCACTAGTAGGCATAGGTGTAGTCATACCTTTGCATTCTTGCATATTGAACTTCTTGAATAAGTCCTTGGTGTACTTTGTTTGAGAGACAAAGGTACCTTCCTTAGTTTGCTTGATTTGCAAACCGAGAAAGAACTTGAGTTCACTCATCATAGACATCTGAAACTTCTCCGACATTAGCTTTCCAAACTTTTCACTAAAGTGAGGGTTAGTCGAACCAAATATAATATCATCAACATAGATTTGGCACACAAATAGTTCTCCATTAACCCTTTTAGTAAAGAGAGTAGAATCAATTTTTCCAATTTCAAAGCCTTTTTCAATAAGGAACTTGGTCAAGCATTTATACCACGCTCTAGGAGCTTGTTTAAGACCATAAAGAGATTTTTGAAGTTTGTAAACATGATTAGGTTTCTTAGGATTGACAAAGCCGGGAGGTTGCTTAACATATACTTCCTCCTCTATTTCACCATTTAGAAAAGCACTTTTAATGTCCATTTGGTACAAGGTGATATCATGGTGATTAGCATAGGCAAGTAAGATGCAAATGGACTCAAGTCTAGCAACGGGGGCATGTGTCTCACCATAGTCCATACCTTCGACTTGAGTGTAGCCTTGGGCGACGAGACATGATTTGTTGCGAACTACTTGTCCATCTCCATCTTGCTTGTTGCGAAACACCCATTTGGTACCGATGATGTTGTGGTTGTTGTCGGGCTTCTCGACCAATGTCCACACTTGGTTTCTCTCAAAGTTGTGTAGCTCTTCATGCATGGCGTTTATCCAATCCGGATCTTCCAATGCTTCTTCAACCTTCATAGGTTCAATGCTAGAGATGAATGAATAATGTTCACAACAGTTAGCTAAACGAGTTTTAGAGCGAGTGATTCTCCCCGTTTGGATATCATTGTAGATTTGCTCCACGGGATGGTCTTTAGCAACTCTTGCTCGAACTCGTGAAAGCTTTTGCTTGGATCTTGGTGGAACATCTTCTTCATCTTGTTCTTCTTCTTGGCCTTCTTCATTGTTGATGTTGTCGTTCTCTTGTCATGGTGGAGAAGGAGGTTGTTAATGTTCATCTTGGTGTACTTCCTTGTTTTCTTCATCTTGATGTGTCCCACTTGTGGATGCTTTCGTATCAATTCTTGGTTCACCTTGTCGTGAGGTGGAAGCTTCCACTTTGACGGACGAGGTACTCTCCTTCACCTCCGTTGGACGAATCTTGCCAATAGACAAGTCTTGGATTGCTTCCGAAGGGTCTTTGTCTCCTACATCAATTGGCAATTGCTCTACTTACGAGCCATTAGATTCATCAAACTTCACATTTACCGTCTCTTCAACCTTTCGGGTGAAATTATTGTAGACATGGTACGTGTGAGAGTTTGAGCCATAACCAAGTAGGAAACCTTCATGAGACTTAGGAGCAAATTTAGAATGACTATGCTTCTCAAGAATGTAGCACTTTGACGCGAATACTCGAAAGTATCCCACTTGGGGTTTGTTACCGGTGAGGAGCTCGTATGCCGTCTTGCCGATTAGCTTGTGAAGATACAAGCGATTTGTTGCATGGGAAGTTGTATCAACCGCTTCTGCCCAAAAGTGCTTTGGCATCTTGTACTCATCAAGCATCGTTCTCGCCATTTTGATGAGCATTCGGTTCTTCCTCTCAACAACTCCATTTTGTTGAGGTGTGTACGTAGCCAAGAACTCATGTGAAATACCTTCTTCGTCAAGAAAGGTGTCCACATTTTTGTTCTTGAACTTTGTTCGGTTGTCGCTGCGAACCTTCTTGATCTTCACTTCAAATTGATTTTGGGCCTTCCTAGCAAACTTCTTGAAGATCTTTTGGACCTGCGATTTATCATCGAGAAACAACGCCCATGTAAATCTTGAAAAATCATCAACTATAACTGGACCAAAAGAATTTCCACCGAGACTTTTGTAAGTGTTGGGACCGAAAAGATCCATGTGAAGTAGCTCGAGCGACCTCCTTGTGGTCATGATGTTCTTCACGGGATGCCTTCCTCCAACCTGTTTACCTACTTGACAAGCGCTGCAAAGTCTATCCTTATCAAATATGACATTGTTACCACCAAGGATATGATTACCTTTAATAAAATTGTCATGGTTTCGCATGCACACATGACCAAACCGTCTATGCCACAACCAACCTTTAGAGGAATTAGCAATTAAGCAAGTTCTAGGTTGAGCCTTTTTTAGTGAAATCAACAATGTAAAGATCTCCTTGCCCGTACAGACTCCTTGGTTCAACTCCACAATCTTGTCGGAGGCTCCCAAGTGACACCTAGCCAATCTAGGAGACACCACTCTCCAAGAAGTAACAAATGGTGTGTTGATGATGAACTCCTTGCTCTTGTGCTTCAAATGATAGTCTCCCCAACACTCAACTCTCTCTCACAGGATTTGGATTTGGTGGAAAGAAGATTTGAGTGGAAAGCAACTTGGGGAAGGCTAGAGATCAAGATTCATGTGGTAGGAATGGAATATCTTGACCTCAACACAAGTGTAGGTGGTTCTCTCTCAGAAAATATATGTTGGAAGTGTAGGCATGTTCTGATGGCTCTCTCCACGAATGAAGAGTGGGTGGAGGGGTATATATAGCCTCCACACAAAGTCTAACCGTTGCACACAACTTACCAATCTCGATGGGACCGAATCGTGAAACTCGGTCGGACCAATTTAGCAAATAATGTGACCGTTAGGATTTTTGGTGGGACCGACATGCAACTCGGTGGGACCGGTATGGTTAGGGTTAGGGCATAATGTAATCTCGGTGAGACCGATTACAAAAACTCAGTGGGACGGATTTTGTTAATAAGCTAACCAAAAAGTTGTTCAGGCAAACTCGGTGGGACCAATTCGCTCATCTCGGTTGGACTGAAATGTTACGAAGAGGAACAGAGAGTTTGCATTGCAATCTCGGTGGGACCGATCGCTCATCTCGGTTTGACCGAAATGTTACGTAGGGAAACAGAGAGATTACAATCCCATCTTGGTGAGACCGAGATCCCTATCGGTGAGACCGATTTGGTTAGGGTTTGTGGCAGTGGCTATGACATCTGAACTCGGTGGCGCCGGATGGAAAGAATCGGTGGGGCCGAGTTGGACTTTTGGTTTGGGTCATATGTGGATGTGAGAAAGTAGTTGAGGGCTTTGGAGCATATCACTAAGCATTTTGAGCAAGAGCCTCCTTAAGCAACACCTCATCCCTTCTTGATAGTATTGGCTTTTCCTATAGACTCAATGTGATCTTGGATCACTAAAATGTAAAATGTACAGTCTTGTGCTTTGAGCTTGAGCCAATCCTTTTGTCCTTAGCATTTTGAGGGATCCACTTTTCTCATCCATGCCATGCCAATCATTGAGCTTTCCTGAAATATTTATCTTGAAATAGCATTAGCTCAATGAGCTATATGTTTTTAGGAATTACCAAAACCACCCAGGGATAGTTGCACTTTCATCTCCCCCTTTTTGGTAATCGATGACAACATATAGACCAAAGCTTCGACAAATGATAATAAGATTGACAAACATCGTCGCTTTGAGAAGTATGTGAAAAGTAAGAGCTCCCCCTAAATTTGTGCACTATTTGAAATTTGCTTTGGACTGCAAATGCACAATGAGTTAGGATCATGAGTCGCTCTTCCATGTCACATACATCTTGTTGGAGCGCTCAAAATGGTAATAATTAAACACATGCACTCATCACCAAGTAAAGTGAATGATCATATGAGGATATAAGAGATAATATCACCCAACAAGCATTAATGTAGCATAGCATATGATCAAACACATGATCATCCAAGTATCTCACAAAAGGCAAAAAGTATCAAGCACACACAGAATAAAAAGGTTCAACCACCAAAACAAGAGAGATCAAAAGCAACCCTCTCTCTCGAAGCCTATGATCTATACATTTTTCTCCCCCTTTGGCAACAAGTTACCAAAAAGTTCACAAAAAATGCAAAGTGCTAAACGACTCTCAGGCTTGGTCTTCATGAGGTGGTGTAGAGATGACTCCAAGGACGAAAGCATCAGTTGATGTAGCTGGAGCTGGTGGAGTGGGTGCTGGAGCTGGAGGCACCGAAGTTGTAGCTGGTGCAGATGATGTAGCTCTGGTGTCTGGAACAGGCACTGCAGCAGATCTCTGTCCTTTGGGCACTCTAGCAAAAGCATCTGTGGTAGACTTGCCCTTCTTCTCCTCCACATCCTCCTGAAGTTGCTCAACTGCAGTTTGGATCTCAGTAACTTTGACATCAAGAGCATAAAACTTCTGCTCTATGATCCTCTCCAAGCTCTCCTGGTTTTGAGTCACGGTGGCCAAGCCCTTCTCAATCCTCAAGGTGGAGGCAATCAAGTAGCCAAGCTGATCTTGCTTGCTCTTCAGGAAAATTAGAGATGCCTCTTCAGCAGTTGGCATCTTTGCAGCTTTCTCTACCCTTGCTTTCTCTCTCTTTTCTTGTGCTTGCACAGATGATGGATCCTCCTCATTCATCTCAATTTTGTTATCTTCAAATTCAGGATATAGGGTAGATGCTCCTTATTTAAAAGATATGTGCATGTGCCCATCTTTCAGTTGATGAGCTCCTGAATGTGTGGAGCATACCCACAACTCCTCTTCTGATCAGCAGCAGTCCTTTTGATTGTTTCCACAATTAGGCTCATGACTTTGAACTTTTGAGGTATGTCAAACAAGTGCAGCAAGTTAATAGCATGACCTCTGATCATCTTGTGATCACCTGATTTTGGCAGCAATGTGTGCCTAAGGATCCAATTAATTGTAGGCAGACCAGACAACAAGTAGTGTACAGATCCAAGCTTGTGAGTTTCCAAAGCTTTATCTGGGATCTCTCTGTACATGTGAGCCATAGTGTTGTGGTCTTTCTTCTTCTCTACATACACATCCAGGTCATCTTCACATTCCTTAGGGGCTTTGATCAGCTCAGACCATTCCTCAACTGTGGATTGGTACCTAGTACCTTCAGACATCCAGATAATCTTCCCATCTGGGTAGAAGTGAGTTGTGGAATAAACTGCATAATGAGCTCATCATTCCACTTGGTGAGCTTCTGGGCAACAAAGTCATCGACTCCACAAGCCTTGAAGCTGTCATAAACTCCTGGGAAGTGCTCTTCATTCTCCTTGATGTATTCCCAGTTGATCCATCTCATGTCACATACAATGGGCTTCTTGTCGAGCAGAATAGTTTCATAAAAGTCCTATTGCTCCTTTGTGTGGAACCTGTAGTCAACTTCTATCCTTCTCCTCACAGCATAAGGATCTGATTGTCTCCACAATCTCAGTCCAGCATCCTTTCTGATGTGCATGTCTTCTGCAACTAGATGAGCATCATTGTGATCAGGAATTTTGGGCTTCAACTTTCTCAAAACATGAGAATCTTCATCTTCTTCAGCAACTTCAAGCACTGGGGCCTTGTTCTTCTCAGATGCAGGTATGTTCCTGGTGTTCCTCTTGGGTTTAGGCTTGGGTGCTGGTGCAGCAGCCTTGGGAGCAGACTTGGGCTTAGATGGAGCAGCCCATGACTTGATTGCATCTCCCATTAGCTTCTGAGCTTTAGGAGCTGGTGCAGCATCCTCTTCCTCTTCTTCTTCATCAGAAGATCTCCTCATAGAGGGCTTGCCAAGAACTTTGGCAGTAGTAGTTCTGACTCTCTTCTTCTTCTTACCTTGGCCAGCAGCTTCTTCATCAGACTCAATGGTGAACTTCATGGTTTCACCAATGGCAACCTTCCTAGGTTTGGAAGTGGGAATTCTCCTGGCAGGTGCCTTCTCTTGCATTCCTGGCTTAGTGGATGCAGCTATTCCATACTCCTTTTTCAGCACTTTCTTCTTAGAAGTGGCCTCATTCTCAACAGCCACATAGTCCTCATCTTCAGAATTTGAGGTCTTCTTCTTCCTTGCCCTGGTTGCTGCCTTGGGCAAATTGCTGGGTGTGCTCCTGCTACCCTCATCATAACTGCTAGAGGGACTAGTGCCCTCACTCATATGAACTTCTTCCTCAGAGTTGTTCTGACTGTCACTCTGATCTGACATGATGCAAACTCTGACAGCAGACCCGGTGAATAGATGTAGATGAGGTAGAGTAGATGAGCATCACAAAGCACAGAGGTTTTTGCAAAAAAAATGAGTCAAAAACTTAGTTTTAGTTTTCCACAGAAAGCATTTCGGAGCTACCGATTTGTAAACTCGGTGATACCGAAGCAGCTTTTGGAACCTAAACTAGTGAACTTGGTCAGACCGAGTCATAGTTGGGTGGCACCGAGACTGCTAGGGTTTCACAGAGAATCGATCTCAGTCACACCGATTTGCAATTCTCGGTCAGACCAAGAATCACATGTGCAATGGCCTGAGCCAAATCGGTGAGACCAATTTCTACGACTCGGTCGGTCTGAGATGAATTCGACGGAAACCTAACCCTAAATTTTCAATCCAAGACTAATCTACGGAGTAGTTTTCTTGGATAGGAAGATTCCAAACGTGGCAAGATTCATGGCAATGCAATGTGCTAGGAATTGGAGTTAAGAATAGCACAAAGTTCAAATCCATACCCTAATGCGGCGATGGACATGCTACGGTGGCAACAGCGGAGCAGAATCCCATTGACGACGGCAGAGACCAGCGGTGGGAGGTCGCTGGCGATGAGGAGGACGATCCGGAGACCCGAAGAGGCAGAACAGGCTGTGTGCGGGCGAAGGGTTTCGGAAGATTTTCCAAAATTTGACCCGTGAGTATATATAGCCTGACCCTATCGGTGTGACCGAGTGGAACAACTCGGTGGCACCGAGATGCATTACTGCAAGCAATTACTGCAACTCGGTGTGACCGAAAAGTTCTAATCGGTCGCACCGAGATTGAAAACCTAGATCAACTTAGTGATCCCGGTATGACCGAAAAGGTTGAATCGGTCAGACCGAAACACACAAAGAGGTTTCGGAAGTTTAAGTGTATGACGAATCGGGGACTCCGAGTGCTCCTCACACAGAGTGGTTCAAATCTGACTTGATCAAACTTTGTGATATAGCATGAATAGAGTTTGAGACAAGAAAAGCATAGATAGCTAGAGAGGGTTCTTAGGCATTCTTGTCCATCCACTTGGCAAAAGGAAAGAAACCAAACAATCAAAGCTACAAGTGGATGTCCTTGAATGAGTAAATTATGCAACCAACATGCTCACACAATAAAATGGCAAATGAAATATGTGACAAAGCATGCACACACAATTCTAGCATCTATCAAGCAATTGGCGATGACTAGGTCATCTATATATGAGTATATTGACTTAGGAGTCAAATGAGAGCATTTGATCATAGGTCATACTCATCGTTTAAGCACAAGTGGGGTTACCACTTTTACATAAAGCTTTGTTGTGTTCACACCATTAGAGTTGCTTTAGCTCAATTCTTAGAGTAATGCTCTCCCTAGATGTGAGATCCCCCTAAGAGGGATGAACTAACCTTGGGTCTTGTCGATGATGACTTCATGTAGGTGTTGAAGATGTGGATGCTCAATGTTGATGTAGATCATTTGGAGCAATCCTTTGGAGTGAGTTGCACTTTCAATACCTACACGGGTTAGTCCCACAAGGAAGAAACAAGGATATCCATAGACATAGAGTGATGCGCACACACACACACACGATGATGTCTATGAAAGCATTAGGTTACCTTGTCCCTTGTCTTACCAACAAGAGGGTTGTGACTCCTTGAACTAGTGCAAGATGTGGAAGTTGATTGCACTTGTCCTCGCCAAAATGATAAGAGTGAAGTATGTTGGCGGAGTCACCCTCAAGAACTCTCTAGTTCTTCTTCTTCGGGATCCACATCATCTTGATGGGAATCCTTGGAGTTGTAGTCGTACTTGATGAAGTGGAACTTGATGTAGTCTTGGGAACCCACTTGACCAAGGCCTTAGGAGCTTCTTCAAATGCATCAATCTCCTCTTGAAGTTTGTCCTTCCCTTTTTGCTTGTGGTCTTGTGGTGGAAGATCATCTTGAGCTTGGTTCCCTTTGAAAGAAGTAGGATCATACTTCTCTTGTTGAGGAACAAACTTCGTCTTGGGGTATTGATCTTCTTCCCCACTCAACTCCATTGGCATTGAACTTTCGTTCAAAACCAACACCTTGGTTCTTCCGCCGCTTTCCTTGCTTGTGTACAATTTCCTCGAATTGCTTACTCCCAGGAAGGCTCTTGTAAACACCTTTCTCTATAATTCCATTCAATAAGCTATTTTCTTGCTCAAGTATAACTTGGCTAAGAGAATCATTAGTGGAATCAAGAGAACTACTAGAAGCAACAACATTTGATTTAGCATGATTATTGTTACTACTAGAGGAAGAATCTTTCTTGTTCTTGTTACTAGACTTGACTTGAGGCTTGTAAGTAGATAAGAGTAAATACTTGGCAATGTAAGAACTTTTCTTGCAAAGATCATCATTGGTTGCCTTTAAAAACTCATGTTCTTGCTCAAGGTTGAGCTTTTCAAAGCGTAACTTCTCATGAGTCCTTAAAAGTTGTCGATGATCTCCTAAGATAGTTTCATGAGCTAACTTAAGAGTGTTTAGTTCTTTAGTTAGGAGCTCAATCTTCTCCTTATCATTATCATTCGTTTTGTCTTGATTAGCATGATTATTTAACGTTTCATCATTGTATTCATCACTAGAGTTGTCAACAAGTAAATCATCATCACCAAACAAGTCATCTTCATCACTATTGAAATCAACATACTCGGGGCATGTTACCTTTGGGCCTTTAGCCATGAAGCATCTTTCAAGTCCTTCATTTGGTGAATCAAATATGTCGTAGGAATAGGTTGACACAAGTGCTAGACCGGCAACACCTTCATCTTGAGTATATTCGGAGTCGGAGTGATAGCTTCTCTCGGAGTGATTGTCGGAGTCGGAGCCGGATACCCATTCACCAACATGAGCTTGATGTCTTTGTTTTGTGTAGCTCCTTGATGACTTGTCCTTCCTTTCTGAATCCTTGCTTCTCCGGGATGTTCTTCGTTCATAATGATCATCTCTACTCCTTCTTTCTCTTGATGGTGATTCTTCTCTTCTACTTCTTCTTTTTGGAGAATCTTCTCTTCTTGTGTAGGGTGCCGCACACTTATTGGAATAGTGTTCGGGTCTTCCACAATTGTAGCAATTACGCTCACGACTAGAAGATCTTTTGTCATTGTAGGAACTTGACTTGGAACTTCTTTCCTTGCTCCTACTCTTGTAGAACTTGTTGAAGTTCTTCACCATTAGGCTCAATTCTTCATTGAAGGTTTGTTTCTCACTTGATGATGTGGGAGCTTCACATGAGGCTTTGTAAGCACCACTTGACTTGTTGTGGAGCTCCTCCTTATCCTTGAGTGACATTTCATGATCAACAATTCTTCCAATGACTTCTGTTGGCTTGAGATCTTTGTAATTGGGCATCATTTGGATCAATGTGCACACGGTATCATATTTTCCATCCAAGGCTCTTAGGATCTTCTTGATGATGAATTTATCGGTCATCTCTTCACTTCCTAAGCCAGCAATCTCATTTGTGATGAGAGCAAGCCTAGAATACATTTCAGTGACACCTTCACCATCCTTCATTTTGAACTTGTCAACTTGACTTTGAAGCACATCCAATTTGGATTCCTTGACGGAGTCGGTACCTTTGTGCATATCAATCAAAGTATCCCAAATTTCCTTTGCATTCTCAAGATGGCTGATTTTGTTGAATTCTTCGGGGCACAATCCGTTGAAGAGGATATCACAAGCTTGAGCATTGTATTGCAGCATCTTCAACTCTTCCTGGTAGCTTCACAGTTCGGTTCTCTCCCATCAAAGAATTCACCTTGCAAGCCAAGACACATAATTGCCCAAACGGCGGGGTTATGTCCAAGAATATGCATTTTCATCTTATGCTTCCAACTAGTAAAATTAGTACCATCAAAGTAAGGACCTCTATAGTGGTAATTTCCCTCGCTAGACGCCATACTCTCCTAGGTTGTGAAACCAAGGCTATGACCACAAAAAGCTATGGAAATCAAAGCAAGTGGAGACCAAAGCTTTGATACCACTTGTAGGATCGAAAGTGTGTCTAGAGGGGGGTGATTAGACTACTTGACCAAATAAAAAACTTGCCTTTTCCCAATTTAAGTTCTTGGTAGATTTTAGCAACTTAGCACAAGTCAAGCAATCAACCTACACATGCAATTCTAAGAGTATAGCAGCGTATTGTAAAACAATTGCATATGAAGATAAACGGGAGGAGTTTGAGAAGGCAAACGCATATGGAGACACGGATGTTTTTGTCGTGGTTCCGATAGGTGGTGCTATCATACATCCACGTTGATGGAGACTTCAACCCACGAAGGGTAACGGCTGTGCGAGTCCACGGAGGGCTCCACCCATGAAGGGTCCACGAAGAAGCAACCTTGTCTATCCCACCATGGCCGTCGCCCATGAAGGACTTGCCTCACTAGGGGTAGATCTTCATGAAGTAGGCGATCTCCTTGCCCGTACAAACTCCTTGGTTCAACTCCACAATCTTGTCGGAGGCTCCCAAGTGACACCTAGCCAATCTAGGAGACACCACTCTCCAAGAAGTAACAAATGGTGTGTTGATGATGAACTCCTTGCTCTTGTGCTTCAAATGATAGTCTCCCCAACACTCAACTCTCTCTCACAGGATTTGGATTTGGTGGAAAGAAGGTTTGAGTGGAAAGCAACTTGGGGAAGGCTAGAGATCAAGATTCATATGGTAGGAATGGAATATCTTGACCTCAACACAAGTGTAGGTGGTTCTCCCTCAGAAAATGTATGTTGGAAGTGTAGGCATGTTCTGATGGCTCTCTCCATGAATGAAGAGTGGGTGGAGGGGTATATATAGCCTCCACACAAAGTCTAACCTTACACACAACTTACCAATGTCGGTGGGACCGAATCGTGAAACTCGGTCGGACCGATTTAGCAAATAATGTAACCGTTAGGATTTTCGGTGGGACCGGCATGCAACTCAGTGGGACTGATATGTTTAGGGTTAGGGCATAACATAATCTCGGTGAGACCGATTACACAAACTCGGTGGGACCGATTTTGGCAATAAGCTAACCAGAGCGTTAGTCAGGCAAACTCGGTGGGACCGATTCGCTCATCTCGGTTGGACTGAAATTTTACGAAGAGGAACAGAGAGTTTGCACTGCAATCTCGGTTGGACCGATCGCTCATCTTGGTTTGACCGAAATGTTACGAAGGGAAACAAAGAGATTACAATCCCATCTTGGTGAGACCGAGATCCCTATCGGTGAGACCAATTTGGTTAGGGTTTGTGGTAGTGGCTATGACATTTGAACTCGGTGGCGCCAGATAGAAAGAATCGGTGGGGCCGAGTTGGACTTTTGGTTTGGGTCATATGTGGATGTGAGAAAGTAGTTGACGGCTTTGGAGCATATCACTAAGCATTTTGAGCAAGAGCCTCATTAAGCAACACATCATCCCTTCTTGATAATATTGGCTTTTCCTATAGACTCAATGTGATCTTGGATCACTAAAATAGAAAATGTAGAGTCTTGTGCTTTGAGCTTGAGCCAATCCTTTTGTCCTTAGCATTTTGAGGGATCCACTTTTCTCATCCATGCCATGCCAATCACTGAGCTTTCCTGAAATATTTATCTTGAAATAGCATTAGCTCAATGAGCTATATGTTGTTAGGAATTACCAAAACCACCCAGGGATAGTTGCACTTTCAAGGGTGATTCGTTAGAATGAGTTTGACAATGATCTTCTTTATGAATTCTAATAGCTTCGGAAATAATATCGCTAATAATTCCAACATCTCCTTTGGCACGCATAAGATTTGTAAGCTCAAATAGACAATCACCAAACTTAGGATCATTGGAATTCATCTTACTCAAGGCAATAGACTTATGGAGAATTTCATCTAGATTTTTTAAGGAATAATTTGGAAAACATTCCTAACAAATTTCCATATAGTGTAGGCACACTCAAGAGTAGGCAAACATCCAATCAAGTTTCTAGGCAAACCTCTAGTGATAAGATTAACAGTTCTAAGATTGCGAATCATGTCAATTGACTCATCAAGGGTGGGATGCATAGGATCAACATGAGGTGCACAAGGGCTAGTAATGTACTTGATCAAATGATATTCATTGAAAATCACAAGCATCTCACTTTTCCACTCATGAAAATACTCTCCATCAAGTATAGGCACTCTATGTCTAGGACTCCCCAAAGTAGACTCATCCATCTTCCTCCAATGGTGTTTAAACCAAAGCAATGGAGACCAAAGCTCTGATACCAATTGAAAGGATCACGAAGAGGTGTCTAGAGGGGGGTGAATAGACTCTAAGCAAGAAATTTGCAGTTTTTAATCTCTTTAAGTTGAAGTGGAGTTTTGGCACAAGTTTAACATTCACAATACATATCAAGCAAGCATGCAAAGAGTATATGAGCAGCAGAAAGTAAAGCATGCAAATTGCAAGAATATAAAGGGATGGGATTGGAGTGTGCAAACGCAATTTGGAGACACGGAGATTTTTGAGTCGTGGTTCCGATAGGTGGTGCTATCGTACATCCACATTGATGGAGACTTCAACCCACGAAGGGTAACGGCTGCGCGATTCCACGGAGGGCTCCAGCCACGAAGGGTCCACGAAGAAGCAACCTTGTCTATCCCACCATGGTCGTCGCCCACGAAGGACTTGCCTCACTAGGGTAGATCTTCACGAAGTAGGCGATCTCCTTGCCCTTATAAACTCCTTGGTTCAACTCCACAATCTTGACGGAGGCTCCCAAGTGACACCTAGCCAATCTAGGAGACACCACTCTCCAATCTCGGCCCGCGCGCGCCGCCGCCCGCCCGCAGCGTCCAGCGCCGCCGTCCTTCGTCGCCGCCGGCTGGCTCCGTCGCCGCCGATCCCCAGGCCAGATCCGCCGTCCTCTCCTTCTTCTTCCTCCCTTTTCTCTCTCTCCCTCACCCGATCTCTCTCCCTCTCTCTCCCCTCTGCAGATCCGCCGCCGTCGGGGCTCGGTACCTCGCCCCCGGTCTCCTCCAGCCGGATCCGCCCGGGGTCCGCCGGATCCGAGCCCTGGGCGCCCGTTCTTGGCCTCCCCGCGCCTGCCCTCGCCGGAGATGGCCACCTCCCCGCCGGCGCCGCCATGGCCTCGAGGAGGACGCGCCTCTACGCCCCCTCGTGGACCCCGACGCCCCACGTCCGCGTGGGCCCCCTCCCGCGTGGTGCCTCGTGGGCCCCGGCCCAGAACCCCCTCGGCCCAACCCAAATCCAGCCGAACCAGGCCTGCAGCCCAGGGTGAGCAGCCCCTTATCCTCCGCCCCGTGCGTCATTTTGCTATTCGGCGCTCACATGTTTTTTTTCTGAAAACGCCTAAGTCCCCAGTTTTTCATATAATCATGTCATGTTCGTTCCATCGTATCTCTGCATCCGTAGCTCCGTTTTGTGCGTGTAATATGTCAAATTGTTCGTCTCGACGAGTACTTCATTTTGCTCCATTGCATAATTTTCATTTGAGCTCATCTTGATGCCCGAAATGCTGTTGGAAGAGTGCATGTTGCTGTTAATCTGTTGAAACTGTTATAACTTGCTCTTTTGTCATTTTTGCCATGATTGATGTGTGCATCCTATGAGGTTGATGTCTACATGTATTTTGATCTATGCTATGCCATCTTTCCAGTGGTGCCAACCATGTATTTTTGTGAGTTGTGTGCTGAGTGCATCAAGCTTGTTAAGGAGGGTACTTGCTGTTGCTGTTTTGCTAGGCTGAATCTATTATTTGGGGATGCTATGTAAACATGTTGCTACTAATCATTCTATGCATAACCTGGAGATGTTCTATAAACATGTTTTGATCTACATGTTATGCCCTATCCATCCATGCCCCTGGTTGCATTTATAGCTTGCTGTAGATTGTTCATATCTTGCTCCAAACTTGCTAAATAATGTTGCTGTCAACCTGTTAACATGGAGTTCAGTTTTGGCCATATGCTTTTCTAGTGATCCATGCATCCTATGAACTTGTTCTTGCCATGATTAGCTTCACAAACATGTCTTCTTACTGTTGGTTGCCTTTCCATGCCATGTATTGCTCTGTGGTGAGTGGCTCAAGCTCACCAACATGCCTACTTATTGTTGTTTCTGCCATGTTTGAATCTGTAATATAACTTGCCATGTTTACATGGGTGCCATCATATTTTCTGATCCTTTTTGGCTCATGGTCAGTAAGGGACTTTTGATCTATGCAATTAGTAGATTCATGCCATGCCTTTGCTTGCCATGTTAAGTTCCTGTAACATGTTGTTTGACAGCTCTAAACATTGCAACCTGATGTTATTTCTGCAAAGTCTGAAACTGTTATTATTTGCAATCTTACCATGTCATTTTGAGCATGTTCTAGCCTTTTCTGGAGATAGCTCAGTGTTCATGTTTTGTTATGCTTTACCTGTACTTCTTGCCCATGCCCTTTGCTATTATGTTAGGGTGCTGTAGCATGTTGTTTTGATGCTTGTAAGATGCCTAGTTGCTGTTTTGGACAGATTGTTGCTATGACTTGTATAGAGTGTATGTGTTGAACCGTTGCTCCGTTTTGAGTGTGTTCTATATGAAACTTGCTTGATTTTGCATGTAGCTTCATATTATCATGTTGCATCCTTGTTTTGAGGTGTTTACTTGATGTTTGTATGCATTTTGCATCAATGCCATGTTTAACTTGTTTTGCTCATATCTTCTAGGCCGTAGCTCCAAATCTAATGAACTTTATATGTAACTTGACTAGAATTTCGTGTAGATCATCTTGGTGCATCTTAACTTGCTGTTTAAACAACTTGAACATAAGGTTTATTCAGATCTGGACCAATTTCGAAATTTGCATATGAGGACTTACCGGAAGTGTTATATGTTGTTCCGGCCTCATTTAAACTTGCCTTGATGTGTTGGTCTTGTATGCATCGTCTCTTGCCATGAGTAGCTTCATGTAGCCTTGTCATGCATCATGCTTGTGTGCATCATGCCTTGTTCATGTGTGGTGTGTTTACCATGTTGTGTGCTTCTTCTCGATAGTTCCCGTTTCGTTGCGATCGTGAGGATGCGTTCGTCTTCGTGTGGTTCGTCTTCGTGGCTTCATCTTCTTCGTGGACTCGTTCTTCTTCCTGGCGGGATTTCAGGCAAGATGACCGCTACCCTGGATCTCACTACTATCATTGCTATGCTAGTTGCTTCATTCTATCGCTATGCTGCGTTACCTATGTTTTGCTCATCAAGCCTCCCAAATTGCCATGAACCTCTAACCTTTGACACCCTTCCTAGCAAACCATTGTTTGGCTATGTTACTGCTTTGCTCAGCGCTTCTTATAGCGTTGTTAGTTCCAGGTGAAGTTGAAGATTGCTCCATGGTGGACAGGGTTATGTTGGGATATCACAATATCTCTTATATTATTAATGCATCTATATATTTGGTAAAGGGTGGAAGGCTCGGCCTTATGCCTGGTGTTTTGTTCCACTCTTGCCGCCCTAGTTTCCGTCATACCGGTGTTATGTTCCCGGATTTTGCGTTCCTAATGCGGTCGGGTGATTTATGGGACCCCCCTGACAGTTCGCTTTGAATAAAACTTGTCCAGCAAGGCCCAACCTTGGTTTTACCATTTGCCTCACCACCACCTATACCCTTCCCTTGGGTCGGCCAACCCAAGGGTCATCTTTATTTTAGCCCCCCCGCCCCCCCGGGCCAGTGCTTGTCTAAGTGTTGGTCCGAACTGAGCTGCCTGCAGGGCCACCTCGGGGAAACTCGAAGTCTGGTTTTACTCGTAGCTAGTCTCATCCGGTATTGCCCTGAGAACGAGATATGTGCAGCTCCTATCGGGATTGTCGGTGCATCGGGCGGCTTTGCTGGTCTTGTTTTACCATTGTCGAAATGTCTTGTAAACTGAGATTCCGAGACTGATCGGGTCTTCCTGGGAGAAGGTCTATTCCTTCATTGATCACGAGAGCTTGTCATGGGCTAAGTTGGGACACCCCTGCAGGGTATAAACTTTCGAGAGCCATGCTCGTGGTTATGTGGCAGATGGGAATTTGTTAATGTCCGGTTGTAGATAACATGACACTAGATCTGAATTAAAACGCATCAACCGCGTGTGTAGCCGTGATGGTCTCTTCTCGGCGGAGTCCGGGAAGTGAACACGGTTTCTGTGTTATGTTTGACGTAAGTAGGTGTTCAGGATCACCTCTTGATCATTGCTTGCATCACGGCCGTTCCGCTTGTTCTCTTCTCGCTCTTATTTGCGTTGGTTAGCCACCATATATGCTTAGTCGCTGCTGCAACCTCACCACTTTACCCCTTCCTTTCCCATTAAGCTTTGCTAGTCTTGATACCCATGGTAATGGGATTGCTGAGTCCTCGTGGCTCACAGATTACTACAACAACAGTTGCAGGTACAGGTTATGCGATGATCCTGACGCGAGAGCGATGCTTGCTTGTTTTGGAGTTCTTCTTCTACTTCTTCTTCGATCAGGGGATAGGTTCCAGGTCGGCAGCCTGGGCTAGCAGGGTGGATGTCGTTTGAGTTTCTGTTTGTGTTTCATCCGTAGTCGGATGGTGCTCTTATGTAAGATGATGTTGTATTCGTGTGGCATTGTATGCCTTTTGTATGTATCCCCATCTATATTGTAATGTTGATGTAATTATATCCACCTTGCAAAAGCGTCTTCAAGATGCGCTTCTATCCTTGGTGGGACCTTCGAGTTCCTTTAGGATAGGGTCACATCTTGGGCGTGACATCCTTGCTCTTGTGCTTCAAATGATAGTCTCCCCAACACTCAACTCTCTCTCACAGGATTTGGATTTGGTGGAAAGAAGATTTGAGTGGAAAGCAACTTGGGGAAGGCTAGAGATCAAGATTTATGTGGTAGGAATGGAATATCTTGACCTCAACACAAGTGTAGGTGGTTCTCTCTCAGAAAATATATGTTGGAAGTGTAGGCATGTTTTGATGGCTCTCTCCACGAATGAAGAGTGGGTGGATGGGTATATATAGCCTCCACACAAAATCTAACCATTACACACAACTTACCAAACTCGGTGGGACCGAATCCTGAAACTCGGTCGGACCGATTTAGTAAACAATGTGACCATTAGGATTTTCGGTGGGACCGACATGTCAACTCGGTGGGACCGATATGGTTAGGGTTAGGGCATAACGTAATCTTGGTGAGACCGATTACACAAACTCAGTGAGACCGATTTTGGTAATAGACACACAGAGGGTTGGTCAGGCAAACTCGGTGGAACCGATTCGCTCATCTCGGTTGGACCAAAATGGTGTGAAAGGGAAACAGAGAGTTTGCATTGCAATATCGGTAGGACCGATTACACAAACTCGGTGAGACCGATTTTGGTAATGGACACACATAGAGAGATTACAATGCCATCTGGTGAGACCGAGATCCCTATCAGTGAGACCGAAAAGACTAGGGTTTTTGGCAGTGGCTATGTCAACAGAACTCGGTGGCGCTGGATAGACAGATTCGGTAATGCCGAGTTTGACTTTTGGTTTGGTACATATGTGGATGTGATAAAGTGGTTGAGGGCTTTGGAGCATATCACTAAGCACTTTGAGCCAGCAAGCCATTAAGTAACACCTCATTCCCTCTTAATAGTATTTGCTTTCCTATGGACTCAATGTGATCTTGGATCACTAAAAGTAAAATGTAGAGTCTTGTGCTTTGAGATTGAGCCAATCCTTTGTACTTAGCATCTTGAATGGGTTCCACATACTCTAGTCCATGCCACTCCATTGTTGAACTTATCTGAAACATACTAGGTGAAAGTATTAGTCCAACAAGAGATATGTTGAAATTAATTACCAAAATCACCCAGGGAGCACTTGTGCTTTCAATCTCCCCCTTTTTGGTAATTGATGACAACATACATCAAAGCTTTAGATAAATATATAGAAATAACAAGTAAAGCTTTGGAAAGACATGTATAGGACCTTGAGAAGATGTGTCTAGAGGGGGGGGTGATTAGACACTAAGTACCAAAGTTGCAGTTTTTAAGATCTTTAAGTTTAAGTGGAGTTTAGGCACAAGTTTAACATTCACAATACATAGCAAGCAAGCATGCAAAGAGTACAGGAGCAGCGGAAAGTAAAGCATGCAACTTGCAAGAATGTAAAGGGAAGGGTTTTGGAGGATTCAAACGCAATTGGAGACACGGATGTTTTTGGCGTGGTTCTGATAGGTGGTGTATCGTACATCCACGTTGATGGAGAATTCAACCCACGAAGGGTAACGGTTGCGCGAGTCCACGGAGGGCTCCACCCACGAAGGGTCCACGAAGAAGCAACCTTGTCTATCCCACCATGGTCGTCGCCCACAAAGGACTTGCCTCACTAGCGTTAGATCTTCACGAAGTATGCGATCTCCTTGCCCTTACAAACTCCTCGGTTCAACTCCACAATCTTGTCGGAGCCTCCCAAGTGACACCTAGCCAATCTAGGAGACACCACTCTCCAAGAAGTAACAAATGGTGCGTTGATGATGAACTCCTTGCTCTTGTGCTTCAAATGATAGTCTCCCCAACACTCAACTCTCTCTCATAGGTTTTGGATCTGGTGGAAAGAAGATTTGAGTGGAAAGCAACTTGGGGAAGGCTAGAGATCAAGATTCATATGGTAGGAATGGAATATCTTGGCCACAACACATGAGTAGGTGGTTCTCTCTCAGAAATGGTAAGCTGGAAGTGTAGGTTTGTTCTGATGGCTCTCTCCACGAATGAAGAGGAGGTGGAGGGGTATATATAGCCTCCACACAAAATCTAACCGTTACACACAATTTACCAAACTCGGTGGGACCGAATCAACAAACTCGGTCGGACCGATTTAGTAAACCTAGTGACCGTTAGGATATTCGGTGGGACTGAAATGCAACTCGGTAAGACCGATATGGTTAGGGTTAGGGCATAACGTAATCTCGGTAAGACCGATTACACAAACTCGGTGAGACTGAGTTTGGTAATTAGCTAACCAGAGAGTTGGTCAGGCAAACTCGGTTGGACCGATTACACAAACTCGGTAGGACCAATTTTGGTAATGAGTTAACCAGGAAGTTTGCATTGTAATCTCGGTAGTACCGATTGCTCAAACTCGGTGAGACCGATTTTGGTAATGGACATACACAGAGAGATTACAATCCCATCTCGGTGAGACCGAGATCCCTATCGGTGAGACCGATTTGCCTAGGGTTTGTGGTAGTGGCTATGACATCCAAACTCGGTGGCGCCGGATAGAAAGAATCAGTGGGGCCGAGTTTGACTTTAGGCTTTAGGACACATGTGTGGAAGTGGGGAAGTAGTTGAGGGTTTTGGAGCATATCACTAAGCACTGTGGATCAAGAAACTCATTAAGCAATACCTCATCCCTTCTTGATAGTATTGGATTTTCCTATAGACTCAATGTTGTCTTGGATCACTAAAATGTAAAATTAAGAGTCTTGAGCTTGAAGCTTGAGCCAATCCTTTGTCCTTAGCATCTTGAAGGAGTTCCCACATCCTTTAGTCCATGCCACTCCATTGTTGAACTTATCTGAAACATACTAGATAAAAGTGTTAGTCCAACAAGGGATATGTTGACATTAATTACCAAAACCACCTAGGGAGCACTTGTGCTTTCAATCTCCCCCTTTTTGGTAATTGATGACAACATACATCAAAGCTTTAGATAAAGATATAGAGAATAGCAAGTAAAGCTTTGGAAAGACATGTAACAAGCATAGGCTCCCCCTACATGTATGCAATCATGTGAATATGGAATATAGAAGCATGTGAGAGCATAACCATGATAGAGTAGGCAATGTGTTACATGTATCTTGGCCATATGTATCAGAGCAAAGAATATTAAAGAAAATACCTTCATGCTCATGAGTCCTTCTTGCAAACAGTATGTACATCAGCAAGAGTTCCTCATACACAAGATTGTGATGCATATACTTACCTTGTAGTCTTGAGTAGGCTTAGGATAGAATGAACCTGTGTAGACAAGGTTAGATAACACAGATACATCTACTAGCCAGAGCAACCAGAAGAAACCACAAGAATACCAAGACTGGGATGACATGTAGAGAGTGAGTACTAAGTACCACATTGGATTAGACATGTCCCCAAGAGTAAAGATATACAATGAATTTGAATGATTTCTTTCCCTTAGATGTCTTGCTCCCCCTGAATCTATCATGGGATACTGGGAGAAGATAGGTAAATAGAAAATCAGAGCTGAAAAATATAAATGATTAACAGAGCTAATGCAAGCTAATGCAAATAAGCACAAAAGATCATATGAACATGTCTCTCCCCTCAAGAAGACATGTGGCATCTCTCCTCTTGAACACCAAGCATCTGGGATCCTTGAGAAATACTTTCTACTTAAGTATTCTCTCCCCCTGGAGATCTCTCTCTCTCTCCCCTTGAGGATCTCTCTCCCCCTGAGGAGGTGATATACTCTTTCTCTGATGTGATCTCTCTCTAAATGATAAGCTTTGATGTGATCTCTCTCTCCCCCTTTGACATCAATTTCCAAGAAGGGTTTTCTGGAAGCTGTCAAATGGGTTTGGTCCTAGAGTCACAGCACAAAGCAATGATAAAAATGTGATGCTTGTAGAGGACAAGATTCATTGAGTGGAGCTGGATCAGTGGAAACACAGAATAAGTGGCAAACTATTTTTCCTGTTGTGAAATCGGTGGCACCGAGTGGTGTGTTTCGGTTGTACCGAAAGGATTCGGTTAGACCGAAAGCAACAAATCGGTGAAACCGATTTCATCGCAGAGAAAACACTTGTCACCTCAGCTCACTAGACTAGTAAGATCTCAGAAAGATTTGCGAGGAATTTACTGAAAGATATGCAATGAATTGGATGCAGAAAAATGCAGAGCAAATAGAAAGAAAGCTAGATGAAAAAAGGGGAAACAAATATGCATGAGACTGTTGGTGTACTAAAGTAGGGGTACCTTAGTATCCCGAACTTGTGCATGGGCAGTCGCAGCGACCTGCGGCAGGGCTTGCCGGGCGTCCGCCGAGATCCTCCGCGGCTACTTTGAAGACCATTCAAGAACAAAGTACTCGAACTGAGGCCCCGGCAAGAGGAGCTTGCCGGGAAGGCCAACCAAGGCCCCGGCAAGAGAAGCTGGCCGGGAAGAAGACAAGACCCCGGCAAGAGGAGCTTGACGGGAAGGCCATTCAAGCCATTC
The DNA here is from genome assembly GCA_963921465.1 of Triticum timopheevii. NCBI lineage: Eukaryota > Viridiplantae > Streptophyta > Magnoliopsida > Poales > Poaceae > Triticum > Triticum timopheevii. The sequence goes on from OY997264.1 coordinate 358,766,714, forward strand.
CAAGAAAACTTGCCGCGACGCACCGCGCGCCCCGGCAAGGCCCGGTGAGCGACGAGCTCCCGAGTACGACAAGACGACGACCGCGGCAAGGAGCTTGCCGTGGGAAACCCCCACTTCGTGCCCGCGCTCCGGCACACCTGCCAACGTGTCGCCCTGGGACCTCCCCAAGCACACGTGGCAGGAGGCCATGCAGCTAGGGGTGCGTGGTGGCAAGTAGGCACTGGCAAGATAACCATCGTGGCAGACGGTGGCGTCCCTAGCGGTCCCTTTCGGCACTGTTTAGGCGACACAGATGGGCAATTAATGCCCTTGTCCCCTGCCGCCTGGGTTAGGTATGATAACACTGTACAGGTAGCTGTACCAACCACCACTCTTCCATTTTTGCCCTTTCCCTCCGTTGCCACCTGTGGGTAACCCCTTGAGCATATAAAAGGAGGCCCATGTGCAACGTAGAGGGGGTCGGGGGGGGTCGGTTCGACTCATTCGAAACTAGAGGGAACCCACACTCTCAAGCAAGAACAATATAGAAACACAAAGCAGCAGTAGGAGTTTTATCTCTCCGGAGAGCTCCGAAGCTGGGTAAAAATCCCCCGCGCGCTCCGCCTCGATCTGCTCTTCGTGCGCCCTCCGCCCCCTTGCCGGACAAAGAAAGGGGCCCTGCCCCATAGGTGCTCGCTCCCGAACGGAGACATCTCTAGTGCGCCAGGTAGGGGAGCGTCGAGTTTGTGCGAACCAGATCCGGCGTTTGCGCGCGCTACATCAACATCTTCATCGACATGCCACCGAAGAAGAAGGCTTCGGAGGTGGCCGCTCCGTCCACATCTATCCTACCGCCACCGGAGCAAACGGGCGGTGGGGTGGATGCCAGCGGAGGAGCGGGCGCCAGCGGAGGGACTCACATCGTCACTCGGTCCAAGGACAAGGCCCCGCAACCTTCAGCGTCTGTACATCCGCCGCACCCCTCCCAGGAGGTGCAGGATCGACAACGCCACGGTGCTCCTAGCACCGTACTCGCGCTAGAACAAGGCCAACCTGGTGGATCGCGGGACGCTCAAGGCCAACATGCGAGACAACATGCTAGCGCGAGCGCGGGACGGTCGCCTGGACGAGATGTTGCTCCTTCTAACAATGTTAGAAGTCTGAGCATATCCCGCACCTCGCGTCACTCGCCACCGCCACCCAAGACTCCAGAGGAAGCGCTGGCCCGAGCCCAGCTGCTTCTAGATTACCCTCCAACGCCAGACAAGATCGACGACTGGAGGGCCACCATTCAGAGCCTTATCGGCTTCGCCAACGGTGACAAGCCCCGGCAACCGAGCACATCGAAGCCCCAAAGAGACGCCCAGGCGCAAGCCGACACCGATAAGACCGCTGGGGGTGCCACCACCGTGTACTCCCCACCACGAAGGCCAAGATCGCCGACTCGCCGGGCCAACCTCGACGCCGATTCCACCGCATCGTCGGACCCGCGAGTTCGCCGCGATCAATGCCAAGTTCTCCAAGAACGACGACAAGAAGACTCTTGTACTCGCATCGAGCGCCGAAGAGAAGCGCGGCGTCGGTCAGACCAGCGCGCTGGGCCCACTGTTGATGTGCACGTGCCAGGGGAACCAGGCGACTTGCCGTATGCGGTAGGTTGCCCTGCGTTCACCCGTGAGCTGCGGCAGGTCCAGTGGCCCAGTACCAAAAACTTCAAGCTAGAGGTACCCGAGAAGTACGATGGCAGGATACATCCATCGGAGTTCCTCAGCGTTTACACCATCGCGATGCAGGCTGCCGGGGGGCGCGACGAGAAGATCCTCGCCAACTACTTCCCGCTGGTGCTCAAGCCCAACGTCAGATCTTGGCTAATGCACTTGCCGGACAACTCCATCTCTTCGTGGGTGGACCTGTGTCATCAGTTTGTCGGCGCCTTCACAGGCGGCCACAAACCCCATGGCCAGGAGAGCGATCTTCATCTGCTCGCCCAGAAGGAAGGAGAACCCCTGCGCAAGTACATACAGAGATTCAGCCAGGTGCAGCGCAACATCCCAGACGTCCACCCTGCCGCGGTTATCAGTGCGTTCCATCAGAACGTGCGTAACCGCAGGATGAGGGAGGAGATGGCAATGTGCAAAATCAGAGATGTCAGCGAGCTATATGCTCTGGCCGACAAGTGTGCACGTGCTGAGGAGGGAAGGAAACTCCCCGGAGAGAACGCAGGAGCAGAAGGATCTGACAGTGAGGATGCCGCCCCGGCGAAGAAGAACCGGAGGCGGAACAACAGAAACAGAAAAGCTAAGGATGTGCTAGTTGTCGAGCAGTCCGGCAATGGAGGTGGCGCCGAGAAGGCCAAACCTGGTGACTCCGGCGAGGCTGTGGTGGCCGCCGACAAGCAGGATAGCTCCGGCAAGCAGTACTGCAAGATCCACCGCACCAAGGGCCATGACCTCCAGGCCTGCAAGAAGGTTGAGCAGCTTGTAGAGCTGCAGAAAGCTGAATACGAGCTCCGCAACAAGGAGAAGGCCCAGGAAGGTGGCGGAGGATCCGGCAAGAAGCGTCCCGCCCGGGGAGGGTGCCGCGGCAAGGCCAAGGAGCGGCAAGGAGACAGGCCTCCCCGCGGCTGCGACAAGGACGAAGACGAAGACGAAGATGATGAGATGGAGGAAGATGAGGCCGACGAGCAGGAGTTTCAGAAGGCAACAGACGTCTTGTGCATTGACGGCGGTGCCTCTCTGCACACCTCGCACCGCCAACTCAAACAGTGGATGCGGGAGGTGAACGCAGCAGAACCGTCCGTTGAGTCGCGCAAGCCCCTGAAGTGGTCCAGCACGCCCATCATCTTCGACATTGAGGATCACCCTGACCGCATAACTGCGGTCGGGTGCTTGCCGATGTTGGTTTCGCCAACAATCCGCAACCTCAAGGTCACGAAGATGCTGGTTGACGGCGGGGCCGGCCTGAATCTGATCTCTTCCGCGGTACTCAAGAAGCTCCAGATCCTCGACAGCGAGCTCGAAGAAACCGGCACCTTTCAAGGGATCAACCCGGGGAGGAGCAAGCCGAAGGGGAAGATCACGCTTCCAGTAACGTTTGGCAGTGAGCTGAACTTCAGGACAAAGAGAGTCACATTCGACGTTGCTGATTTTCCATTGCCCTACAATGGGATACTTGGCCGTCCAGCGCTTGCTAAGTTCATGGCAGCCTATCATCACGCCTACAACGTGCTCAAGATGCCTGGTCCGATAAGTGTCATTGCTGTCCATGGCGACAAGAAAGATGCACTTATCTGTACCGACAAAATCTACCAGGAAGCAGCAGCCGCAGCAGAACAAAAACCACTTGCCGCTGAAGCTCCCGGGGGGAAGAAGAGACCAAGTTCGGCAAGAGTAGCTCTGATGCCCACTCCGGCAAGCGCACCTCTTCGGAGTGCTGCGCTACCGTCGAGGACGCACCATCGAGCTCCACCGGCAAGTGCAAGAAGGCAAAGACAGCTTCACCACAGACCAAGAAAGTGGCCGCCAAGGAGGACGGCACTGGTGGTACCTTCACCATTAGTGCCACGCTTGACCCTAAATAGGAAAGCGCGCTCGTTGCTTTCCTGCGGGCGAATGTCGATGTATTTGCATGGCAACCATCTGACATCCCCGGTGTTCCCAGGAAAGTAATTGAGCACCACCTTGCCGTCTGCCCTCACGTGCGGCCCGTCAAGCAGAGAGTCAGAAAACAAGCAGTAGAATGCCAAGAGTTCATCGCAGAGGAAATCAAGAAATTGGAAGCAGCAGGCTTGGTCCAAGGAGTACTCCATCCAACGTGGTTAGCCAATCCAGTAGTCGTGCGCAAAGCAAACGGGAAGTGGAGGCTTTGTATTGACTTCACGGATGTTAATAAAGCTTGTCCCAAGGATCCATTTCCCTTGCCGCGCATTGACCAGATTGTCGACTCCACGGCAGGATGTGATCTTCTTTCATTCCTTGATGCATACTCAGGATATCATCAGATCTTCATGGCGGAAGAGGATGAAGAGAAAACCGCATTCATTACTCCATGTGGCACGTACTGCTTTGTACGGATGCCTTTCGGACTAAAGAATGCTGGTTGAACATTTGCAAGAGTAGTCAGTCATGCTTTCGAGCCACAGCTGCACAGAAATGTAGAGGCTTACATGGATGACATAGTGGTCAAGAGCAAGGACAAAGAAACTTTGATCCAAGATCTGGATGAGACTTCTGCAAATCTGCGCAAGATCAATCTCAAGTTGAATCCCGAGAAGTGCGTGTTTGGAGTCCCTTCCGGCAAGCTTCTCGGGTTCTTCGTGTCTCAGCGGGGGATCGAGGCCAATCCCGACAAGGTCGAAGCCATTGAACAGATCGAAGCACCGAAGCGCGTCAAGGATGTGCGAAGGCTTGCCGGCTGCGTTGCTGCTCTCGGTAGGTTCATCTCTAAGTCTGCCGAGCGCGCCCTGCCATTCTTCAAAATTTTGTAGAAGGCAGGTCCAATGAAATGGACTCCGGAAGCGGAGGCCGTGCTGGAGGACTTGAAGAGATACCTATCCTCCACTCCAATACTTGTCGCGCCTAAGCCACAAGAGAAGTTGCTGCTATATCTGGCGGCAACCAATCAAGTGGTTAGTGCTGCATTAGTAGCGGAGAGGGAGGCAGATGATGAGCTAGCGACCGCGGCAAGCGAGTCCGGCGACAAGCAGGGGGCTTCCCCGACAAGTTCTGGTTCCGACAAGGATATATCTGCGCAGCCACAGGAAGAGAAACAGAAGAAGATGGTGCAGCGCCCAGTTTACTTTGTCAGTTCCCTTCTGCAGGGGGCTAGATCAAGGTACTCTGGTGTGCAAAAATTGCTTTTCGGCCTTCTCATGGCCTCGAGGAAGCTGCGCCATTACTTTCAAACGCACGAAATCATAGTTGTCACTCGCTTTCCGTTGAAGAGGATACTGCAGAATCCAGAAGCAACAGGCAGGATTGTCGAGTGGGCGCTGGAATTGTCAAGCTTTGGCCTCAAGTTTGAAAGTACTTCAACTATCCAGAGCCGAGCATTGGCAGAATTCATAGCAGAATGGACGCCAACACCTGATGAAGAAACCCCGGAGAGGAGCATCTCCGTCAAGGAAGCAAGCAAAGAATGGATCATGTACTTTGACGGTGCCTTCTCGCTGCAAGGCACCGGTGCGGGCGTGCTACTTGTCGCACCCACTGGAGAGCACCTCAAGTACGTAGTCCAGATGCACTTTCCCAAGGAGCAAGCAACAAACAATACTGCAGAGTATGAAGGCTTGCTTGCCGGACTCAGGATCGCGGCAGACCTTGGGATTAGGAAGCTTATTGTCAGGGGTGACTCACAGCTCGTCGTCCGTCAAGTAAACAAAGATTATCAGAGTCCGTTGATGGAAGCCTACATCGATGAAGTGAGGAAGTTGGAAGAGCATTTTGACGGCCTACAAATGGAACATATTCCAAGAGCTCAAAATGACATTGCAGACGGCCTGTCAAAGTGCGCCGCACTCAAGTTACCTGTGGAACCAGGGATTTTTGTGCTCAAGTTGACTCAACCATCTGTAGCACCATCAACTAGACAGAGCAAGAAGAGGAAGTTGATTACTGGCGACTACCTTCCGGCAGAGCTCCCCGAAGCCGCCGTCAAGAAGGTCCCCGTGATCAACACAAAGAATGCTGAGGGGCAGTCTACTCCGACAAGCCCCAGGGTTTGTTTCGTTGAAGCAGACGCTCCCGACAAGCTGTGTCCCGACACGCTTGCCGGGGAGCATCATGCTCCGGCTGAATCACAGATTCTGGCCGTGGAAGCAGATGTTCCCGCAGTAGCATTTGCGCCTTTAGTCCTTGTCGTCGAGCCACAGGCTCCGGCATGGGCACAGCAGATTGTCCATTTTCTTCAAACAGGAGAACTTCCCGAAGAGCAGGAAGAAGCGGAGAGAGTAGCCCGGCAATCAAGTATGTACCAGTTTGTCGATGACATACTGTACAGAAGAAGATTCAACGGAGTGAAATTGAAGTGCATCTCCCGGGAAGATGGACAGGAGCTGTTGGCGGAGATACATGGAGGCATATGTGGTCACCACATTGGCGCAAGAGCACTTGCCGGTAAAGCTTTCCGGCAAGGTTTCTTCTGGCCGACAGCCCTCCAGGATGCAACTGCACAAGTAACCAAGTGTGAAGCGTGCCAGTTCCACTCCAAGCAGATACATCAACCAGCTCAAGCTCTCTAAACAATCCCTTTATCCTGGCCATTTTCGGTCTGGGGGCTCGACATCCTCGGCCCCTTTCCCGGAGCTGTCGGGGGCTTTGAGTACTTGTACGTTGCAATCGACAAGTTCACAAAGTGGCCTGAAGTGGAAGAAGTGAGGAAGGTGACAGCACAGTCAACAGTCAAGTTCTTTAGGTCAATTGTTTGCCGTTTCGGAATCCCTAACAGGATCATCACCGACAATGGCACACAATTCACGAGCCGCACCTTCATGCAGTACGTCCAAGGTCTTGGCGCCAAGATCTGCTTCGCTTCTGTTGCTCACCCGAGAAGCAACAGTCAAGCGGAGAGGGCAAATGCTGAAGTGCTACGCGGGCTCAAGACCAGAACTTTCGACAGGCTGCACAAGTGTAGAAGAAATTGGATCGAGGAGATGCCGGTGGTTCTTTGGTCGATCAGAACGACGCCAAATCGAGCCACTGGCCAGACACCTTTTGCTCTAGTATATGGAGCAGAAGCAGTTCTCCCCACGGAACTCGTATACGGATCACCTCGAGTACTCGCTTATGATGAGCTTGAGCAAGAGCAGCTGCGCCAAGATGACGTGCTGCTCCTCGAGGAAGATCGTCTTCAGGCTGCTGTACGAGCCGCTCGCTACCAGCAAGCTTTGCGCCGCTACCACAGCCGCAAAGTTAAAGCCAGAAGCTTCAAGGAAGGCAATCTTGTTCTTCGGCGCATTCAATCCGCCAAGAATTCCAACAAGTTGACGCCGAAGTGGGAAGGCCCTTATCGGGTGAAACGAGTCACTAGGCCTGGCGCTGTCTGCCTTGAGACTGAAGATGGCTCTCCGGTGAGCAACTCCTGGAACATAGAGCATCTTCGTAAGTTTTACCCATAAGGCGCGGTTGCCGGAACCTGTTCCGGCAACCACCTTTTTGTACAAGCCTTGCCGCTGTTGCATGTAACCCTTTGTACAAAGCCAGGCGCAGACCCTGAGCACAAGTAAATGAAGCGCTGACACCCCGGGGTTATAGCATGCATGCTAGGTCGAGTCTCGTCCTTGGTTAGGGTTGATAGTGCCTAACAGCAGCTAACCCTTAGCTTAGAGGTCGAGAGTCCGTCCTTTTGCTTTTCCTTCGTTCGCAGGGCTCGCATATCCTGGCCAGACCGCTTGAGAACAAAAAGGAGAAGAAGGGTGCACCGGCACCTAGGCCCCGGCAAGCCAGTATCGCTGGGGGGTGCGAGTGCCAAGATTCGTCCGCGGCAAGCCAGAGTTGCCGGGGGCTGCAATATCAGATAAGTCTTTCGTCCCTCTTCATGCATCCTCTTATGGACTGGGGAATGCGAAACCGCGTTTCTTCCCAAAAACTGCCGTGCTCCCTCAACTCTAGGCCCTGGAGCCCGTTCCCGGGGCCAAGTTTGGTCATAGTTGTGGCAGCGGAGGGATGAAACGAGGAGGCCGCACCCACCTCGTTCCCGCCTCCGTCAAAGGCGTGAGAAAGGTCGAGCGACGTGGGAAGGCGGCAGGGCCTGTTGCCGGGAGGCGAACTGTCTGTCTGAGGGATACCAAGGATTTGCTCCTTGGCGTGGGTTTAACCCGCGAGGCAAATAACCCGGCAAGCAACCCCTTTTTCATTAAAAAACATCCCACTCAGGTACAGTCCATAGAGGATGAAAAACATGAAAGAGAGGATTACAAGTTTTAGATGCAGCTAAGGCCCGAAGGCTTACAAATTAAAAAGATAAGATGCCCGTAATCCCTTTCCTGTCCCTCTCTTTAGGAGATAGGTCAAGGAGGCGAAAAGGGCAAAAGAGGCGCCTAGGCGAGCTACAGGTGCCAAAAGACACCAAGAGAACAGCCCGGGGGCTGTCCCAAGGCTGGACGGTGATGGCGGCGCCAGAAGCGGGGCTCGAAGACGGGGCGGCAGGACGTCAGCGCGCTGTCGAGGGCACCATGCCCTCGTACTCCGACCTGACGGCCTTGTCGCCAGCCCTCTTCCCCTTCCGCAGCCTCCCTACGCCAGCCGCCCAAGGAGACGCCCCCGGGGAGTTCAAGGAGCCGACGACACGGATGATGGGGTCGCCGGTGCCGCGCAAAGCGGCGCCCGACACCTAGTCGGACCCGCCGTCCCGCCGCCCGCTGCCCTCATCGTCGCTGTCGCTCCCCTCCTCGTCACTCTCGCTCGAGGAGGAGCCTTCGCTATTGGAGGAGCTATCCACACAGCACTTCGCCCGAGTGCCGAAGCACCCGAAGACCTTGACGGAGAGGAGATCGCCCTCCATCAACTTAAAGTGGAGGGTGAACCCCTCCATCAGGCTGTGGATACGGGCGAACGTCTTCCACCCTCGATCAAGATACATCACATTGGGGGCTGGGAATACCACGCGGACTCGCGTGCCGCTGATCCCACAGCCCCTCATCTGCAGTCTCAGTGTCTCGGGCGGGTCCGATTCCATCGCGCTCGCGAACGGAGTTGGAAGCCGGAGGCGACGACGAGGCGCCCGGCGCAGCCTGACGAAGAACTCGCAAGGATCGTCCCCTATGTGGACCGCTGTGGGGGGAGGAACCGCCGGCGGAGGCGAAGCTGGCGCACCGCCCCGTCCGCCTCTTCCCCGAGCGCCTCGACCTTGTCCTCGACCTCGTCCGCGACCTCGCCCCCTCCCTCTTTCCCTTGTGACCAGCTCTGCCACCACGGGCGCGAGAGAGGGGGAGGTGCGCTGTCTGGCGGCGACCCTCGCCGCCACCGATGAAGGGCCAGGGTTCCCTTTCTCCATGACGAATGGGAGAAAGGGGAGCAGAAGCTGAAGAAAGAAGGAGATGAGAGAGTGGGGGCTTCTGTGCTCCCCTCCCGCTTTTTATAAAGGAGCAAGGTGGGGGCTCAGCCGCCCCGCTCAGCGAATCAAGGCACGGGAAAAGCAGGGAGTCAGGGCCGACCCGCTGCCTCTGCTCGCGACGGCCCAGATTCCCACTTCCACCATCCGCGACCCCAAGCGCATGGGAGCCGCATAGCGGGGATGCAGAGCCGAGGCGATGGATGAGGCGGCCTCGCCCCACCCCGTGATCATGGGAGTGGACGCCTCAAAAACCGCGCACCGACCCCGTCCAGTAAATGCACCACGCCCCCATGCCTACCTCCGTTTAGGTAGGAGGGCGTGAACCGTCCCCTTCATCATGGCTTGACGCATGCTCACGGGGCTTAACCCCGCGCACACCGCCCACGTCACCCACGACGCCACGTTTGACGCGTGCCGTTATGGGCATGCGCAGTGGAAGCGGAGAGATATGCGGTGTGACCTAGGCCGCGCGTGCCCGTGCACTATTTTGGGCCTGGCCCAACAGCGCTCGGTACCGTGTATGGCCCAGGCTCGGGGGCTCCTGTCGGTGTACTAAAGTAGGGTTACCTTAGTATCCCGAACTTGTGCACGGGCAGTCGCAGCGACCCGCGGCAGGGCTTGCCGAGCGTCCGCCGAGATCCTCCGCGGCTATTTTGAAGACCATTCAAGAACAAAGTACTCGAACTGAGGCCCCGGCAAGAGGAGCTTGCCGGGAAGGCCAACCAAGGCCCCGGCAAGAGAAGCTGGCCGGGAAGAAGACAAGACCCCGGCAAGAGGAGCTTGCCGGGAAGGCCATTCAAGGCATTCCAAGAAAACTTGCCGCGACGCACCGCTCGCCCCGGCAAGGCCCGGTGAGCGACGAGCTCCCGAGTACGACAAGACGACGACCGCGGCAAGGAGCTTGCCGCGGGAAACCCCCACTTCACGCCCGCGCTCCGGCACACCTGCCAACGTGTCGCCCTGGGACCTCCCCAAGCACACGTGGCAGGAGGCCGTGCAGCTAGGGGTGCGAGGTGGCAAGCAGGCGCTGGCAAGATAACCATCGTGGCAGACGATGGCGTCCCTAGCGGTCCCTTTCGGCACTGTTTAGGCAACACAGATGGGCAATTAATGCCCTTGTCCCCTGCCGCCTGGGTTAGGTATGATAACACTGTACAGGTAGCTGTACCAACCACCACTCTTCCATTTTTGCCCTTTCCCTCCGTTGCCACCTGTGGGTAACCCCTTGAGCATATAAAAGGAGGCCCGTGTGCAACGTAGAGGGGGTCGGGGGGGTTCGGTTCGACTCATTCGAAACTAGAGGGCACCCGCACTCTCAAGCAAGAACAATATAGAAACACAAAGCAGCAGTAGGAGTTTTATCTCTCCAGAGAGCTCCGAAGCTGGGTAAAAATCCCCCGCGCGCTCCGCCTCGATCTGCTCTTCGTGCGCCCTCCGCCCCCTTGCCGGACAAAGAAAGGGGCCCTGCCCCATAGGTGCTCGCTCCCGAACGGCGACAGAGACAAATGCAAAAACATAGAAAAGAACACAAGAGAACTTCATCTAGAGATGGTCGGTGACAAAGTCACCTATGTTAGAGTATATTGACTTAGGAGTCAAGTGAGATCACTTGATCATAGGTCATACTCATCGTTTAAGCTCAAAATGGGGTTGCCATTTTTCGTTTAAGCATCTTGATGTATTCACATCTTGTCGAGTTGCTTTAGCTCATAACTTGGAGTAAAGCTTCTCTAAGATGGAATAACATACCTTGGTTGGTGGTGTTGTCCATGTAGTTGAACTTGTGTGGGTTGCTCAAGGTTGATGTAGTTCATCAAGAGTTGGGAGCACCACTTGGAATTTGAGTTCATCTTCCTACATGGGTTAGTTCTTGCAAGGAAGAGCACTTGTGTATCCAAAATTGACAATCATGAAGCTCAACATAGAATTTGTCAAAGGATATGTTTGAGTGGTTCCGTGCTTCCTTGTCTTCAACCACCATAGTGTAGAGACTTGGTGATGTAGAGATTGCTCAAGATATGAGTAGGTTGCAACCTCATGGAATTTGATTCCACCAAGTACCTAGAAGGGTTAGATAACATGCAAGATACAAATATATCCAAGACATAAGATTTTCATCACAAGAGAGATATCAAGGATTAGTCATAAGCTCATGTCTTGCATGTATCCAATGGAGTTTCTACTCCAAGTTTGAAGAATCAATGATGTTCAATTCTCCTCTCAACCTGCAAAACACTTTCTCATCAAGAGGTTTAGTGAATATATCCGCTAATTGCTTTTCGGTGCGAACATGCTTAAGATCAATGTCACCCTTAGCAACATGATCTCGAATGAAATGATGACGAACTTCAATATGCTTAGTTCGAGAATGTTGTACGGGATTATGACCAATTTTGATAGCACTTTCATTGTCACAAAGCAATGTAACATGTCTCACATATATCCCATAATCTTTAAGAGTTTGGGTCATCCAAAGTAATTGAGCACAACATGAACCAGCGGCAATGTATTCCGCTTCGGCAGTGGATAAGGATACTGAGTTTTGTTTCTTGGAGGACCAAGACACAAGAGATCTACCAAGAAATTGACAAGTACCCGAAGTGGACTTTCTATCAACCTTGTCTCCGGCATAGTCCGAGTCGGAATAGCCAACAAGATCGAAAGAGGCCCTCTTAGGATACCAAATGCCAAAATTTGGTGTATGGATTAAGTATCTCACTATCCTTTTCACGGCCTTAAGATGACATTCCTTAGGAGCAGCTTGATATCGTGCACACATGCACACACTTAGCATGATATCGGGACGTGAAGCGCATAGATATAACAATGAACCAATCATCGAGCGATAAACCTTTTGATCAACCGGTTCACTATCTTTGGTCAAGTCAAGATGTCCACTAGTAGGCATGGGTGTAGACATACCTTTGCATTCTTGCATATTGAACTTCTTGAATAAGTCCTTGGTGTACTTCGTTTGAGAAACAAAGGTACCTTCCTTAGTTTGCTTGATTTGCAACCCAAGAAATAATTTGAGTTCACTCATCATAGACATCTCAAACTTCTCTGACATTAGCTTCCCAAACTTTTCACTAAAATGAGGGTTAGTTGAACCAAATATAATATCATCAACATAGATTTGGCACACAAATAGTTCTCCATTAACCCTTTTAGCAAAAAGAGTAGAATCAATTTTCCCAATTTCAAAGCCTTTTTCAATAAGGAACTTGGTCAAGCATTTATACCATGCTCTAGGAGCTTGTTTAAGACCATAAAGAGCTTTGTGAAGTTTATAAACATGATTTGGTTTCTTAGGATTGACAAAGCCGGCAGGTTGCTTAACATAAACTTCCTCCTCTATTTCACCATTTAGAAAAGCACTTTTAATGTCCATTTGGTACAAGGTGATATCATGATGATTAGCATAGGCAAGTAAGATGCGAATGGACTCAAGTCTAGCAGCGGGAGCGTAAGTCTCACCATAGTCCATACCTTCGACTTGTGTGAAGCCTTGGGCGACGAGACGTGCTTTGTTGCGAACTACTTGTCCATCTTCATCTTGCTTGTTGCAAAACACCCATTTGGTACCGATGATGTTGTGGTTGTTGTCGGGCTTCTCAACCAATGTCCAAACTTGGTTCCTCTCAAAATTGTGTAGCTCTTCATGCATAGCATTTATCCAATCCGGATCTTCCAATGCTTCTTCGACCTTCATAGGTTCAATGCTAGAGATGAAAGAATAGTTTTCACAAAAGTTAGCTAAGCGAGTTTTAGAGTGAGTGATTCTCCCAGTTTGAATATCATTGTAGATTTGCTCGACGGGATGATCTTTAGCAATTCTTGCTCGAACTCGTGAAAGCTTTTGCTTGGTTCTTGGTTGAACTTCTTCTTCATCTTGTTCTTCTTCTTGGCCTTCTTCATTGTTGGCGTTGTCGTTCTCTTGTCGTGGTGGAGAAGGAGGTTGTTGACGTTCATCTCTATGCACTTCCTCATTTTCTTCATCTCGGTGTGTCCCACTTGTGGATGCTTCCGTATCAACTCTTGGTTCACCTTGTCATGAAGTAGAATCTTCCACTTGGACGGACGAGGTACTCTCCTTCACCTCCGTTGGATGGACCTTGCCAATAGACAAGTCTTGGATTGCTTCCAAAGGATCTTTGTCTCCTACATCAATTGGCAATAGCTCTACTTGCGAGCCGTTAGATTCATCAAACTTCACATCTACCGTCTCTTCAACCTTTTGGGTGATATTGTTGTAGACACGGTAAGTGTGAGAGTTTGAGCCATAACCTAGTAGGAAACCTTCATGAGACTTAGGAGCAAATTTCGAATGAGGATGCTTATCAAGAATGTAGCACTTTGAGCCGAATACTCAAAAGTATCCAACTTGTGGTTTGTTACTGGTGAGGAGCTCGTATGCCGTCTTGCCGAGTAGCTTGTGAAGATACAAGCGATTTGTTGCATGACAAGCTGTCTCAACCGCTTCTGCCCGAAAGTGCTTCGGTGTCTTGTACTCATCAAGCATCATTCTTGCCATTTCAATGAGCGTCCGTTTCTTCCTCTCAACAACTCCGTTTTGTTGAGGTGTGAAATCCCTTCTTCGTCAAGAAAGGTGTCCACATTTGCGTTCTTGAACTCCGTTCTGTTGTCGCTGCGAACCTTCTTGATCTTCACTTCAAATTGATTTTGGGCCTTCCTAGTGAAGTTTTTGAAGATCTTTTGGACCTGCGATTTATCATCGAGAAAGAACACCCACGTAAATCTTGAAAAATCATCAACTATAACTAGACCAAAAGAATTTCCACCGAGACTCTTGTAGGAGTTGGGACCAAAGAGATCCATGTGAAGTAGCTCAAGTGGCCTCCTTGTGGTCATGATGTTCTTCACGGGATGCCTTCCTCCAACCTGTTTACCTGCTTGACAAGCACTGCAAAGTCTATCCTTATCAAATATGACATCGTTAACTCCAAGGATATGATTTCCTTTAATAAGCTTGTCAAGGTTTCGCATACCAACATGACCTAGTCGTCTATGCCAGAACCAACCTTTTGAGGATTTAGCAATGAAGCAAGTTTTAGGTTGGGCCTTTTTAGTGAAATCAACAATGTATAGATCACCTCTACGCACACTGGTAAAGACCATTTTATGATTATCTCGATGAAACACTTGGCAATCTACTTTAGTAAATAGGACATTGAAACCGAAATCAGCAAGTCTAGATACTGAAAGTAAGTTGTATCCAAGAGATTCAACGAGCATGACATTTTGTATGGAGCTATCATGTGATATGGCCACCTTACCGAGGCCAACCACCTTACCTTTTGAGTTGTCACCGAAAGTGACATACTTTCGAGGACTATCATTTTCAGCAAGCTCACGAAACATGTCTTTATCTCCGGTAATGTGATCGGTACATCCACTATCAAGAACCCATTCCTTTCCTCCTGACATATATGCCCGAAGATTTGCCATAAGACCAAAGTGTCTCATTGCATCATCAAGATCGAAGTCACTATCATCATCCTCATCATAGTATCCATGTTCAACATCATCATGTGGTGGATCAAATCCTAGAGAGGGTGATTCATTAGAGTGAGTTTGACAATGATCTTGCTTATGAATTTTTATAGCTTCGAAAATAATATAATTAATAATTCCAACATCCCTTTGGCACGCATAAGGTTAGTAAGCTCAAATAGACGATCACCAAACATAGGATCACTAGTATTCATCTTACTCAAAGCAATGGACTTATGGAGAATTTCATCAAGATTTTTCAAGGAATAATTTGGAAAGCGTTCCTCAAGAAATTTCCATATGGTGTAGGCACACTTAAGAGTAGGCAAACATCCAATCAAGTTTCTAGGCAATCCTCTAATGATAAGTTCAGCAGTTCTAAGATTCCTAATCATGTCAATTAACTCATCATGGGTAGGATGCATAGGATCAACATGAGGTGCACAAGGGCTAGCAATGTACTTATTCAAATGATATAGATTGAATATCACAAGCATCTCATTTTTCCACTCATGAAAATACTCTCCATCAAGAATAGGCACTCTATGTCTAAGACTCCCCAAAGTAGACTCATCCATCTTCCTCCAATGGTGATTAAACCAAGGCAATGGAGACCAAAGCTCTGATACCACTTGTAGGACCTTGAGAAGATGTGTCTAGAGGGGGGGTGATTAGACACTAAGTACCAAAGTTGCAGTTTTTAAGATCTTTAAGTTTAAATGGAGTTTAGGCACAAGTTTAACATTCACAATACATAGCAAGCAAGCATGCAAAGAGTATATGAGCAGCGGAAAGTAAAGCATGCAACTTGCAAGAATGTAAAGGGAAGGGTTTTGGAGGATTCAAACGCAATTGGAGACACGGATGTTTTTGGCGTGGTTCCGATAGGTGGTGCTATCGTACATCCACGTTGATGGAGACTTCAACCCACGAAGGGTAACGGTTGCGCGAGTCCACGGAGGGCTCCACCCACGAAGGGTCCACGAATAAGCAACCTTGTCTATCCCACCATGGCCGTCGCCCACGAAGGACTTGCCTCACTAGCGGTAGATCTTCACGAAGTAGGCCATCTCCTTGCCCTTACAAACTCCTTGGTTCAACTCCACAATCTTGTCGGAGGCTCCCAAGTGACACCTAGCCAATCTAGGAGACATCACTCTTCAAGAAGTAACAAATGGTGCATTGATCATGAACTCCTTGCTCTTGTGCTTCAAACGATAGTCTCCCCAACACTCAACTCTCTCTCATAGGTTTTGGATCTGGTGGAAAGAAGATTTGAGTGGAAAGCAACTTGGGGAAGGCTAGAGATCAAGATTCATATGGTAGGAATGGAATATCTTGGCCTCAACACATGAGTAGGTGGTTCTCTCTCAGAAATGGTAAGTTGGAAGTGTAGGTTTGTTCTGATGGCTCTCTCCACGAATGAAGAGGAGGTGGAGGGGTATGTATAGCCTCCACACAAAATCTAACCGTTACACACAATTTACCAAACTCAGTGGGACCGAATCAACAAACTCGGCCGGACCGATTTAGTAAACCTAGTGACCGTTAGGATTTTCGGTGGGACTGAAATGCAACTCGGTAAGACCGATATGGTTAGGGTTAGGGCATAACGTAATCTCGGTAAGACCGATTACACAAACTCGGTGAGACCGATTTTGGTAATTAGCTAACCAGAGAGTTGGTCAGGCAAACTCGGTTGGACCGATTACACAAACTCGGTAGGACTGATTTTGGTAATAAGTTAACCAGGAAGTTTGCATTGTAATCTCGGTAGTATCGATTGCTCAAACTCGGTGAGATCGATTTTGGTAATGGACATACACAGAGAGATTACAATCCCATCTCGGTGAGACCGAGATCCCTATCGGTGAGACCGATTTGCCTAGGGTTTGTGGCAGTGGCTATGACATCCAAACTCGGTGGCGCCTGATAGAAAGAATCACTGGGGCCGAGTTTGACTTTAGGCTTTAGGACACATGTGTGGAAGTGGGAAAGTAGTTGAGGGTTTTGGAGCATATCACTAAGTACTGTGGAGCAAGAAACTCATTAAGCAATACCTCATCCCTTCTTGATAGTATTGGCTTTTCCTATAGACTCAATGTGATCTTGGATCACTAAAATGTAAAATGAAGAGTCTTGAGCTTGAAGCTTGAGCCAATCCTTTGTCCTTAGCATCTTGAAGGAGTTCCCACATCCTTTAGTCCATGCCACTCCATTGTTGAACTTATCTGAAACATACTAGATAAAAGTGTTAGTCCAACAAGAGATATGTTGACATTAATTACCAAAACCACCTGGGGAGCACTTGTGCTTTCAACATGTAACATGCATAGGCTCCCCCTACATGTATGAAATCATGTAAATATGGAATATAGGAGCATGTGAATGCATAAGCATGACAGAGTAAGCAATGTGTTACATGTATCTTGGCTATATGCATCAGAGCAAATGATGTGAATATGGGAAATGTACCTTCATGCTCATGAGTCCTTCTTGCAAATAGTATGTACATCAGCAAGAAATCCTCATACACATGACTGTGATGTATATACTTACCTTGTGGTCTTGAGTTGGCTTAGGAAAGAATGAACCTGCGTAAACAAGGTTAGATAACACAGATACACCTACTAGTCAGAGCAAACAAAAAAAACCACAAGAGTACCAAGAATGGGATGACATGTAGAGAGTGAGTACTAAGTACCCCATTGGATATAGACATGTCCCCAAAGGTAAAGATGTGCAATGAATTCAAGGATTTCCTTCCCTCAGATGTCTTGCTCCCCCTGAATCTAGCATGGGATATTGGGAGAAGATAAGGAACAGAAAATCAGAGCAAAGAAAATAAACAGAGCTAATGCAAACAATCAAATATGAACATGTCTTTCCCCTCTTAAAGACATGTGACTTCTCTCCTCTTGAACACCAAGCATCTGGGGTCTCTCTCTCCTGAGTATTTTCTCCCCTGAAGAAATGATAAAGCTTTGATGTGATCTCTCTATCCCCCTTTGACATCAATTTCCAAGAAGGGTTCTTCTGGATTTTTGTCACAAATGGGTTTGGTCCTGGAGTCACAGTGGAAAGCAACAAGTCGAATGTGATGCTGGTAGAGGACAAGAATCATTGAGTGGAGCTAGATCAAAAAAAAGCAGGAACAAGTGGCAAGCTATCTTTCCTGTAGTGAAATCAGTGGCACCGAGTTGTGTGCTTTGGTTGCACCGAAAGAATTCGGTTGGACCGAAGGCAACAGACCGGTGAGAAGGAGTTCATCACAGAGAAAACACTTGTCACCTCAGCTCACTAGTCAAGTAAGATCTCACAAGGATTTGCAAGGAATTAATTGAAAGATTTGCAAGGAATTGGATGCAGGGAATGCAGAACAAACAGAAACAGAAAAGAAATCTAGATGAAGTTTTTTTTTGAAAGGGGAAACAAATATGCATGAGACAAATGCAAGAGCACAGAAAAGAACACAAGAACACTTCATCTAGAATTGGTCAGCGACAAAGTCACCTATGTTAGAGTATATTGACTTAGGAGTCAAGTGAGATCACTTGATGTCAGGACCCCGACTCAATGCCACATCGATCTAGCATGTAACACCTCATATCACTTTGCGGCCTCACGCACGGTATTCCCACGGGTGCCGCCTTACCTTTGCCCGGGACCGTTCGCGCCTTTTGGCACACGTATATGATAGTGTCGCTAGCATCCATATGATAAGGAGCCTGGACTGACATGGCTAGTCGTAAACCCAAAGTGGCACAAACTTACAGGGACAGGCATCCATGACCCAGCATCGAACGTGTCGGTCATCAGCGAGTGAATCCAGGCTGTAGCACTGGGCTAGCAGGACTCCGGTGAACCGGGCTGTAGCGGGCTAACAGGACTCGGGTATTCATCGCGTGACATTTCCCCGAGGGGACAGACACAGGAATGAAGAAGGACACATGCCGGCCAGCCTAAGTGTTCCAGAGCAGTAGCAAGCTACCATGGCTCAGTGGAAGCACTAGGAGACATTTCCCGGTAAGAGAGGCTACCAAGGATAAACAACTAGGTAGTTAGATCCCACACATACCAAGCATTTCAATAACATACACACAATATGCTCGATATGTGCAAATACAACATGGCAACACAACATGACTCTACAACTCAAGTATTTTATTCAATAGGCTCCGAGGAGCGAGATGTTACAAACATGGGTCTCATGACCCAACACTCAGAGCATACAAGTCAAAACACAAACGGAAGCTTAACATGTCTGAGTAGAGACATCTACAAATGAAAAAGGCTGAGAAGCCTGACTATCTACTAGATCCTGCCGAGGGCACAAGATCGTAGCTGAGGTAACAAGCTAAACGTCGAAGTCCAAGCGGAACTACTAGCGAGACTGAAGTCTCTCTGCAAAAACATAAAATAGGCAAACGTGAGTACAAATGTACCCAGCAAGACTTACATCAGAACTAACTACATATGCATCATTATCAACAAAGGGGATGTGGGGTTTAACTGCAGCAAGCCAGCTTTGACTCGGTGGCTATCCTGAACTACGACTGCAAGTAACTCTTTTGAGGTGGCGCACACGAGTCCACATATTCACCATATCAATACACCACTATGGATCCACTCCCATCTCCCTATGAGAACGCCATCCATAGCACTCACGCTTATCTTGCGTATTTTAGAGTATCCACTTTCACTTGTCTATGAACTGTACAGGCAACCCAGAAGTCCTTTTCCGCGGACACGGCTATTCGAATAGATAATGTTAACCCTGCAGGGGTGTACTTCTTCACACACGCTCTCGCCACTTACCGCCATGTACACCTCGTGTATCTCGGCAACCTTCAAGCGGAAGCCTGGCGAGGGAGTCGGTCACGGCCTACCTCAACACTCAAGTCTCTCGTCCAGGTTTATCGCCTATTCGGGTTCCATCCGCAAGGAGATCCGGCCGGGGTGTCGCTCACGGCCCCAAATGATGTGAGCAGGGTGCCCAAGCCCACCATCCGGGTGCCACTTGGTACACCGTGCCACTGCACCTAGTCTGTCCCAAGCCCACCTGTACCGGGTGCCACTTGGTAGACTACTAGCACTACCTACAAACACCAGAAACTAGTTGCAACTCCTGGACAGAGAACAAGGGTGATTAAGAAGCCGAGAGGGTCAATTAAGGATCCCAATGAGTGGTAGTAGTTGTTCATGGATCACAAACACAAAACTCAGTTCCTGAGGACGACTGCAATGAGACAACCCACCATGTACTCCTACATGGCCTCTCACCGCTACCTTTATCAAATCGTTTTCACACACTTAGCTCTCAACAGTAGGACATGTTCACACACCTCCGATTCATCCCCGATGAATCAGACCTGACTCAACTCTAAGCAGTAGCAGGCATGAGAAACAAGCATGAATGTGTTCGCACATCAGGGCTCAAACAACTCCTACTCATGCTAGTGGGTTTCATCTATTTACTGTGGCAATGACAGGTCATGCAGAGGAAAGGGGTTCAACTACCGCAGCATGTAACAGTTGAATCGTTGTTGTCCTAATGCAGCAAAAGAGAGCAGGAGCGAGAGAGTGGGATTGTATCGGAATGAACAAGGGGGTTTTGCTTGCCTGGCACTTCTGAAGATAACATTGAGTCTTCATCGGTGTCAACGATCACAGCGTCGGAACCACGTCTATCGAGAGGGGACAAGCACCGGCAAACAAGGAAGAACACAATCAATGCAATGCACAATATGATGCATGATCATGACATGGCAGAATGAGTGTGTTGGGCTAATGCATCTACAACCAGGGTGGTTTGAGCTCGTTTGAATCAAAGATTCAAATGCAAACTCAAGTTATGGGTTTATAAAGTGCATTAACATGTTTTGAGCTAAACAGCAAGGTTAAGTTGTTTAAACATGCATGAAACTAGTACAGATGGATAGATTGGATTTTTTTTATCATTTTTCATATATAACTTATTTCATTTGGAGTTACGGTTGAATTTCTATGATTTTTAGAAGTTTAGGACATTTTCTGGATTTCCTGATTTATTTTAAATCTAGAAAATCATTTACTGTGTCAGCATTGCGTCATGCTGACCTCAGCAGGTCAACAGACCCGGTCCAGGTCAAACCTGACGCGTGGGTCCTGCATGTGAGTGACTCAGGCTGGTTAGTCCCACAGACAGGTGGGTCCGGTCAATGTTGACTTGACCAAAGTCAAATCTGACACGTGGGGTCCACACGTACTAGTACTAATCTTAACAGAAAATTAGACTAACCTAATTATGCTCCGGGACCCACATGTCATTGACACAGGCAATAACTAAACACGATTAGCACCTAAACTAATGGTGCCACGTCAGCCACCGGCGTTTAACCGCCGGCGACGACAGACCGCGGCTGTGCCCGCGTCGGGTTTGCTCTACGGACCACCGTTCAAAGTGTGTCTGGGTGCGTTGGAAAGCTCTTGCTCCTGCGCGTCGAACGGTGCAGGTGCTGGGTCGTGGGGAGGCCGGAGCTCGCCGGAGTGGAGCCCGCGGCAGTTGTCGGAGCTCAGGATCGAGCGGCGCAGCGCTATGGTGCACGGGAAGACAAGCTGGTGGCGGTGTTAGCTTGCTGCGGAGCTACTAAGCACGTAGCCGTGCTCGGGAACGAGCTTTGCTAGCTCTTGTTACAGCGGCGACAAGAACGGTGGCGGCTGGCTCTCAGCTCCGGTGGAAATGGTGGGTACACGGCACAACAGAGCACGGGGAGAGAGGGGAGCGGCAGAGGAGCTCACGGTGAGTCAAACGGGAGGGTCCGCGAGCTCGGGGAGGCACCGGAGGCAGCAAATCGACGGCGACGATCTCCGGTGGCCGACGAGGGAACGGCGGTGCTTGCAGCGTCTAGGGGCTTCTGGCGTCGGGCGGCTCGGTGAGGAGGAAGAGAGGGACGAGGCGGAGCTCGTGGCCGCGTCGGTGAGGCATGGGGTTGGCTGCGGCTGCGGCTATGGCGAACGGCGGCGGCGGCGGCGTTCGGTGGTGAGAGGGAGAGAGAGCAGAGGAGGGGGAGGAGCACGGGGAGAGTGAGAGAGAGCCAGAGGGGTTGCGTGTCGATGTCCAGGGCGTCCCGAGCGACGTCGGGAGGCGGTGGAAAGCAGGAGGTGGCCGACGCGCATGGGCGCACACGGCGGCCACACGCCTCTCGTCCTACTGGTGAGAGGTGGGAGATGACTGGCACATGGGCCTGGTGGGCTGGTGTAAGTGCATCTAGTGCCACCCCTAGTTGGTTTTGGAGTATTGACGACAAAGTTGGTTGAGGGACTAATGCGTTTGTGAGAATTGCAGGATAACGCAGGTAGTGTCCCTCATCGATTCGGTTTACCTACCGGAGATGACCCCTAAAAATGTATGAAGACATTGAAGACAATGGTGGTATAAGAATATATTCATATTGAAGACTATGACATGAGAAGACATTACGTGAAGACTATGGAGCGCGAAGACTGTGTGGTTTCGTAGTTTCCTTTTCTTCTTTGTTGAGTCATAGGAACCACCGTACTGTTAAGTGGGGTCCAAGTGAACTAAGTTAGAGTGACTGAAGTGATGCTCAACTCAAATCCTATTTCTTCGAGCGAAGACAATGAGAGCAAGCCTTATCCAGAGCTGGATGAGTCAGCTTTGCTTGTAGCCCAAGTAAAGTTGCCGCGTGTGTTTGAAATCTGACTGTTGGAACATGTGTCAGTTCCTCAGTGACCCAGGGTCATTTTGGACAAATCAGGTCGGGTTGCCAGTGGCTATAAATAGCCCACCCCCTACACCATAAATTGGTGGCTGCTCAGAATTTGTGCACGGCTTTTATCGTTTGAGAGCAACCCACCTGGAAGCATTTGAGAGAGAGAAATCCTTGCGAGGACAAAGCCCAAACACCCAGAGCCAAAGAGTGTTAGGCGCCACTGAAGTCTTTCTGTCTGTATGACCTGAAGACTTATTACACTTGAGGACTGTGAATCCTCCAGCCGGTTAGTCGTCGCGTTCTGAGCATCCAAGAGTCATTGTGGATTGCCGGTGAACGAAGTCTGTGAAGGTTTGGAAGTCTCCCTTGAAGACTTACCAGAGTGATTGGGCGAGGACTGGGTGTCCTTAGCTTAAGGGGAATAAGGTGAAGACACGGTCTTCTGAGTTAAATCTCAGCCTCCCTAACCAGACGTACAGTTTTCACAGCAACTGGAACTGGTCTAACAAATCCTGTGTCTTCAACATGCAACTGGTTCTATCCCTTCCCAACCTTACTTATGTTTGTCTCCGTGAAGTCATTGCCTATCTGTGTATCTTTTTGACTTCATTGCTTGACTACTACTGTTGATTGGCTTCATACTATCTTCTATCCTGATCCTTACTACCTAGCTGCTATTAGTCCTGTACTTTCACATCATTGCATACTTGACTATGGCTTGCTTAGGGTAGTTTATCTTCCGCTGCATAACAATTAGGTCATTTCTGTTGTTTGTCTTCGAAACTTCCAAGTTTTGAAGACTTTCATAAAAATCACCTATTCACCCCCCCCCCCCCCCCTCTAGTCGGTACTAGCACTTTCATTTGGTATCAGAGCAAGGTACTCCCTTGTTCTGTGTGATTCGGTTTAACCACCTGGAGTTTCAGCTATGTCGACTGCAGGGATAATCAAGGTCTCCGCTGCTTGCCCCGTGTTCGATGGAACTGAATATCCCTACTGGAAGAATAAGATGCGTATGCATCTTGAAGCCATTGATGTCGACCTCTGGTATGTCGTGAAGAATGGCGTTCCCGAAACTGGTGAAGGTGTCACCCCCACTGATGTCAAGAAGTTCATTCAACTGGACTCTACTACAAAGAACATCATCTGTGGTCATCTGACCAAAGGACAGTATGGCCGTGTGAGTGCTCTGGAAACGTCAAAGCTAGTCTAGGACTGGCTATCCAAGGTCAACGAAGGCGTCTCAACCCAGAGAGATCAAAGAATTAGTGTTCTTCGCAACCTCTTCAACCGCTTCAAGAGAAACAACAATGAAAATTTCCAGCTCATGTTTGATCGCCTCACTGATATCACAAATGAACTTCAAGCTCTTGGCACAACTGAGATTACCAAGCATGAAATCGTCAAGACATTGCTGAGATCACTTGACAGCTCCTTTGACACCCTTGCCCTCATGATACAAGACGTCTTGACTTCAAGTCACTCGATTCGTCTGATATTCTTGAGAGGCTCAACACACATGAGTTCCAGCTATCTGAGAAAAGAGATATCTATGGCCCAAACTATGGCCGAACTCGCGCTTTGAGGGCAAAAGTTGTTTCCTCATCTGAAGAAGAATCTGACTGCAGTTCTGAAGATCCTGAAGACATTGGAAAGGAACTTGCTATGCTTGTGAAGAAATTCCAGAAGTTCACTAAGAAGAAAGGTTTCAGAAAGTCTTCACGATCCAGCTCAAGGAATGATGAAGCTTCCACCCATGGCCACAAAAAGAGAACCTGCCACAAGTGCAAGAAACCTGGACACTACATATCTGAGTGTCCACAGTGGGACAATGAGAAGAAGAAGAAGAAAAGCAAGGAATATGATTCTGATGACAAGAAGAAGAAGAAATCCTCAAAGTCTTCTAACTCTTCTTCCAAGTCTTCATCATACAAGAAGAGCTCATCTGGCAAGGCTCGTGCCTTTGTTGGCAAGGAAATGGATTCAGAGGAGGAGTCTGCTTCTGAGGAGGTGGAGGTGGAGTCTGGAGAGGAGTCTGACCCTGGCGTTGCAAGTCTGGCTCTAGCCACAGCCTATGTCGCCAAGTCCATCTTCAACACTGAAGACAATGACTTCCACACCAACGCTGAAGCTAATGACGAAGACGATCCTACTCCCACCTACTGCTTCATGGCACGTGGTGCCAAGGTAAAATCACGCGATGCTTACTTTCACACTTCAAGTGAAGATGACTCTGATTGTGAATCCAAACCCAGCTACAAAACACTTGCTAAAATCGCAACTGAACAACAAAAGGCTATGGAACATACTCAAAAACTGTTAGACAAAAGCGATGACCTGTTGGACGCTGAAATGACACGTTCACAGTCCTTAGTTGATGACATAAAAAATCTTCATGCTAAGTACCAGGAACTTGAAGGTCGTCATGAATCGCTCTCAACTACTTATGAAAGGCTCTCCTATGATTATCTTCAAAGGAAACAAGAGCTTGAGAAATTGAGAGCGGCTCATGAAGATCTTCAAAAGGTGAATGAGTCACTTCGCGCTCAACAGATCAGTTCCGGTCAGGATGGATTTGAACCACCATGTCTAAAATGCATTGAGCGTGATAACGCTACATCTGTTGCTGATTGTTCCACTGCTGCTACTGTTTCATTGTCTTCACCTACTGATGTGGTTACTAACCCCTCTGCGGAGGATACCACTGCTGTTGCTGATGAAAATGCTATGTTGAAGACATTGCTTGAAACAGGGATGTACAAAAGTTTAAAGGGACATCAAACTCTCTGCGATGTCCTCAAAAAGCGGATTCTGAACCGAAACCCTAGGAAAGAGGGTGTTGGGTTCGAAAGGAAAATGAATGTTGATGGCTTGTACTGGAAGCCTGAGCAGTACCCCAAAACCACATGGGTTGCTGCAAAGGAACCTTCAGTAGATCCATCCACCTTATCTGGCTTTACCTGTGCTAATCCTATTATAATTGATGAATCCTTTGATGCAAACTATAAGCTGTTCAAAAATCAGAATGGTGAAGTGTTTGCCAGGTACATTGGTACTAACTACAGGAATGGACCACCTATGAAGAAGATCTGGGTACCTAAGCAGTACATTGAGAATCTTCCTGTGAATGTCGTCATGACACCACCAAGGAAGAAGATTAAACCCAGACCTATAGCTTCATGTGTCCCAAAGGCTTCATACAAATACAGGACTCACATGAGTCACCCTAACGCCAATGTTTTGCAGGGAAATCATGCTCAGACTTATGAATATGAGCGTGTATCTTCGAACCGCTATGTTCATAGGACTAAGAACTTTTCAGCTTATTCATATGAATATCATTCATCTCCTGCAAGGCTATTTGCTAGGGCTTCAAAGCCAAAATTCTCAAATGCTGCACTTAGACTCATTGCTTCTAAGCCACCACTGAAGATGTGGGTGGCAAAGAAGAACTAACTCTCTTTTGCAGAAAACGGTCTCCAGCCAGCAATCAATGGCGTCCGATACTATTGCTGGGGACCTAAAACTCATTTAGGACGCACGATAAAATGTCATTCTATATACTTCACATCTGAATCTCTTATCAGTCATACTATGTCCTAACCTTGATATAAGCTTTGACTGTCCCTATATGTGTCAAATGCTTATGCTTCACAACACTCTTGTGAAGCCTATCCTCCTAACTGCACTGTAGGGTACATCACCGAAAGCTTCAGAAAGGGTTATGGACAGTGGATGCACAAATCATATGACTGTTGATCGAAGTCTTCTCATGGACTCAACCGTACGTCCATCCGACAAGAGTCACATTACATTTGCTGACACTGGTAAAAGCAAGGTATTGGGTCTAGGTAGAGTTGCAATCTCAAAGGATCAACACATGGATAAAGTGATGCTTGTTGAATCCCTTGGTTTCAACTTAATGTCTGTCTCAATGCTTTGTGACTTGAACATGATTGTGATATTTGGCAAATATCGTTGCCTTGTACTAATGGAATCTGACAAATCTCTAGTCTTTGAAGGGTATCGAAAAGATGATCTGTACATGGTAGATTTCTCAGCAGGTCCACAGCTTGCCGTATGTCTTCTCACAAAAGCTTCAGAATGCTGGCTCTGGCATCGAAGGCTAGGACATGCTGGCATGAGGAACTTACACTCACTCATCAAGAAGAAGCATGTCATTGGCATTGAGGATGTCAAGTTCAAAAAGGATCATCTGTGTGGTGCCTGTGAAGCTGGAAAGATGACAAGGGCAAAGCACCCCTCGAAGATAATCATGACAACATCTCAACCCTTCGAGCTGTTACACATGGACTTATTTAGACCTACTCACTACTCCACCCTCACAACAACTGCCTGTCTCTATGGCTTTGTCATTGTTGATGACTACTCAAGATACACATGGGTTCATATAATTCTTTACAAGAATGAAGTGCAAGATGTCTTCAGGCGCTTCGCAAATCGAGCAATGAACAATTATGACGTGAAGATCAAGCACATCAGAAGTGACAATGGCACTGAATTCAAGAACACTGGACTTCATATGTATTTGGACACAATGGGAATCACTCATGAGTTCTCTGCTCCATACACACCTCAGCAAAATGGCATCGTTGAGCGCAAAAACAGAACCCTCATTGAGATGGCTCGAACAATGCTAGATGAGTACAAGACACCAAGAAAATTCTGGCCTGTAGCTATTGATACAACATGTCACATCATCAACCGTGTGTACATCCATAAGCTTCTGAACAAAGCATCTTATGAGCTCCTTACTGGCAAGAAGCCAAACGTCAGTACTTCAGAGTATTTGGAGCTAGGTGCTGGATCAAGGATCCCCATCACAAGTCAAAATTTGCACCTAAGGCTCACGAAGGCTTCATGCTTGGCTATGGAAAGGATTCACACTCCTACAGAGTCTTCAATCTTTATCTCTACAAAATCGTTGAAACTGTGGATGTGAAATTTGATGAAACCAATGGTTCACAGAGAGAGATTCTGCCAAGTACACTTGATGAAGCTCCTTCAAATGAGTCTATCAAGCTGATGGGAACTGGTGAAATCATGCCCTCTGAAGCACGGCCTGAAGAGGAACTTATCATCTCTGCACCAAATCAACCTGAAGACACTGCTCAGACCGAAGACAATCCTCCCAATGATGACAATGATCAGCCAGAGAAAAATCTTCGTCCTGTTCATCCTCGTGTTGCAAATGAAGTTCAAATAGAGAAGATAATTGATAGCATCAATGCACCTGGTCCGCTCACTCGATCAAGAGCAACACAGCTAGCAAACTTCTGTGGGCACTTTTCATTTGTGTCAATATCAGAACCCAAGAAAGTTGCTGAAGCTTTTATGGAACCTGAATGGATTCAAGCCATGCAAGAAGAACTTCAACAGTTCAAGCTGAATAATGTTTGGGAACTCGTCAAGCGACCTGACCCTCACAAGCATAACATTATTGGAACAAAGTGGATATATCGAAACAAGCAAGATGAGCATGGTCAATTCGTTAGAAACAAAGCACGTCTTGTGGCACAAGGATATACTCAAGTTGAAGGAATTGACTTCGATGAAACATTTGCTCCTGTTGCTAGGCTTGAAGTTATTCGCATACTGCTAGCCTACGCTAATCATCACAACATCTTGCTATATCAAATGGATGTAAAGAGTGCATTTCTCAATGGCAAGATTGAAGAAGAAGTATATGTCGCACAACCACCTGGCTTTGAAGATCCAAAACATCCTGATATGGTGTACAAGCTAAACAAAGCACTGTATGGCCTCAAACAAGCTCCTCGTGCCTGGTGTGATACAATCAAAGACTTCCTGAAGAGCAAAGGCTTCAAACCTGGATCCCTCGATCCCACACTCTTCACGAAGACATATGATGGTGAACTGTTTGTGTGCCAAATATATGTGGATGACATAATCTTCGGCTGCACCAACCAGAAGTATAGTGATGAGTTTGGGTACATGATGCAAGAGCAATATCAAATGTCCATGATGGGTGAGCTGAAGTTCTTCCTTGGTCTTCAAATTCGTCAGCAAAGAAATGGCATCTTCATATCAAGAAAAATACCTCAAAGATTGTCTGAAGAAGTTTCGAATGGAAGACTGCAAAGGCTACACGACGCCAATGCCAGCCAAACACCATCTTGGTCCCGACGACAATGGTAAAGAGTTCGATCAAAAGGTATACCGCTCCATGATTGGTTCTTTGCTTTATTTATGTGCATCTAGGCCAGATATTATGCTTAGTGTTTGCATGTGTGCTCGATTCCAAGCGGCACCAAAGGAATCGCATCACTTAGCTGTGAAGCGAATTCTTCGATATTTGGCTTACACCCCAACACTCGGATTGTGGTATCCCAAGGACTCAAAATTTGATTTGGTTGGATTCTCAGATGCTGATTATGCTGGTGACAAGGTGGATCACAAGTCTACATCAGGCACATGTCATTTTCTTGGTCGATCACTTGTCTGTTGGTCTTCAAAGAAGCAGAACTGTGTATCACTCTCAACTGCTGAATCTGAATATATTGCTGCTGGATCCTGTTGTGCTCAGCTTCTATGGATGAAGCAAACTCTCAAGGATTATGGCATCAACCTGAAACAAGTACCTCTCTTCTGCGACAACGAAGGTGCCATCAAAATAGCCAACAATCCAGTCCAACACTCGAAGACAAAGCACATTGAAATTTGTCATCACTTTCTCAGAGATCATGTTATGAAGAAAGATATCGATATCATTCACGTCAACACTGAAGAGCAACTGGCAGATATCTTCACGAAGCCCTTGGATGAGAAAAGTTTTTGCAAGTTACGGTGTGAGATAAATATCTTGGAATCCTCTAATGTCCTGTGATCAGGCACACATCCTAACACTTATGCATGTTGATGACTTAGATGTGCAACACACAAAGTAATGTATATCTTCAATCAATGAAGATTTACACTCTGAGTGTGAATACATTAACATGGAATATGACTTCGGAGCGCCACGATAATTTTGCGCCGTGTCTGGGTCTAATACTTCCTATACGGTGGGTAACGCCACCACCAAATTTCTTTGTTTGAAGTGTTTCACTCAAGGCGTTATATTGCAATGATTTCGCATTTGGTTTGTCTTCAGTTTCAATTTATCTTCATGATTTTCTACACTATGATGATTTGATTACTTTCTGATATATATATATATATATATATATATATATTATATATATATATACTAGTGTTCTGTCCTCTACAGCATTCACTTATAGCTATGTCTTCAAGATTGGATCTTTTGAACTAAGTGAATGTGATCGGACCCTAACCTCTCTATGCTTCCTATCTCAAACTCTATCTGTCAAAATCATATGCATTCTATTGAAACTGTTGAATGTCTTCTCTGCGTCCTAGTCAGCAGAAGGCAAAGAGACAAACATTAAATCTGTTAAATGACTTATCTTTATTGTTGAAATCCGGAGAAGCCGGAACAACTCTCTGACATGCCTGGCGGGCGTGGGAACGTGGGACAACTCTGAGTATGTTGCATGCTTGCCACGTACCCCTCAGATGTGAACCGCCAGGGGCACCAGCGTAATTGCGTTGTGTCTCTCACCTACTTATAAATACTTGTCCCCTGCGGTAAAGAAATCCTTCTTCCACCTCTCCACCTCCGTCAAAACCCTAGCGCCACCGCCAGCTCGCGACGACGCCGGCGACGAAGCGCTTAGCTGCCGCGACTTCTCCGACGCCGTCCTCACGCCGGCCGCGGACATCTTCCTCTCCGCCGTCGCCGTAGGTGTCCTCCGCCGCCAAGTTAGGGCACGGTGGGCTGAACTGCTCGGTCTCCTATTCATCCCATCTAACAGTTCTTTGTGTGGTAATTATAACTTTATTTTTACCACCTTTTTGATCTTCAAGATTCATCCTGTTTACCGAAAGTGGTTTCTGCCTATTCAAATGTTAGATCTATTCTGTCTGCATCTCATACTGCCTACTCAATTCACTTAGATTTCCTGTCTAGTTTGATTCCTCACTTGTACTTATTCACGGATTGGTACAAATCTGGAACCAACTCACCTATATAAGTGAATGTCTTCGCATCATGAGGTCAATGTCTTCAAACTGATTTATCTTCAAAATCTTCTGAGAATGCATATGACCTCTTCCCCTTCCCTCGCATCTCTAATGCTATCACAGGTACATGTCCGTGGGAGAATCCCTTGGTTCTCATAGTCTGCATTCGTTTGCAGAATACCTACAGCATCATATCAATTCTCCTGAAGCCAGTTCCTGCTTGACCAGCAAGCGTAAGTCTCTGAAGCCTTTGAACGTATTGAAGCCATTCAGTTTGAAGTTCATGGCTGCAGAAAAATCAGCAAGGAAGGGTGGCAGACAGCGCAGAGAAGGAACATCCAAAGATCTGCCTGATGACTTAGCAGAACTCTACAAGACAGATCCCGAAGAGAATTATCATCAAAGAAAGACGCGAATCCAATGGATTCGATGCTATTGGGCTGAGGAATGGTTCAAGTACAAGTTTGTGATGAAGGAATATGCAGAGAAGAATGCTATCAAGGGACCTTGGGGTGATATCCTCTATCGAGGCCTTCAACCCAAGAACATAGTTGAAGCCATTGCTCAAGGCTTCTATCCTTGCATGGTCCATGGACCACAGCCTGAGAACGCCGATCCCACCTCACTACTCTAGTGTCATGATGACTCTCTCTTCAAGCGCAACTACCAGTTTGCTGTGGCTTCGGCCAAGAAGAACAAGAAGTCCTTGGGCTTGGACTTCAACCCAGGTCCCTCTGCTCCCCGTGCTGACGGCTCCCGTGATGCTGATCCCAATGTTATCGGCCCCTTCTCCAACCTTGACGGCCTCATCACCTACATCATGGTCCAAGGCGCCAGAGTAGATCATTCTGAAAATGATGCTGACTCTGATGAAGCCCCTCTCCTCCAAAGC
Organism: Triticum timopheevii; assembly: GCA_963921465.1. Classification (NCBI taxonomy): domain Eukaryota; kingdom Viridiplantae; phylum Streptophyta; class Magnoliopsida; order Poales; family Poaceae; genus Triticum; species Triticum timopheevii. The sequence goes on from OY997264.1 coordinate 358,797,932, forward strand.
CGCAGAAGCAAAAGAAGCCAAAGGCTTCAAGATCAGCTGCACCTCCGAAGACTTCTCGTGCGAAGCCACTGGCTACTGCACCTCCTGAAGCCAGTGTGCAGTCTGAAGATCAATCCCGTGTCTCCAAGAGAACGGAGAAGAAAAAGCAACTTGTCAAACCATCTGATCAAAGAGCCTTGACTCCTGCTGCCATTCTGCGCGAAGAACCCATTGATCTGTCAAGTGATGAAGGTCTTGCTGATGATGCCCTTGAGCAGCTGATAAAGAGCAAGGAAGAAGCAGAAATCTTCAACAACTTGCCTCTCTTTGATGTGGCAATCATCCACAACTTCATTGATGAGTGGTTCGACACCCCCAATCTCAGCTTTGAAGATTTACAGCTTCCCATTGGCCTCAGTCTCGCCTTCAATGGCGCCATTGCTTCTGAGCTAGCTCTCGCTCAGCGCATCGTTGAGCTCAAGAACAAGATTGATTATGAGAAGGCTCAATTCAAGAAGCATGTGGCCAAGCTAAGTGTTCAAGACGTCAGAAACTTCAAAGTCATGCTACATGAGCTTAAAGAAGCTTTTTTGAAGAAGCGTGAAGAAGCTCAGGGCTCTCGAGAGCGCATGAAGAGTTTGGCTGATAAGTGTGTGCTCGCCTACAATGAGGCTGAAAAGCGCAAGTCACTTGGCCGTCCTGGCATTGACCCCAGGATGGCTGCAAAGAAGATGAAGAAGCTTCCTGCTGAACAGCCTGAACCTTCAAGCCAAGAAGCCCCTCGCATTATCTTCCCAAGCAGCATGACTGGCTCGAAGCCAAAGGTCACCACAACCGCTTCAGAACAGAAGAAGACGAGGGCCGCTGAGGCTGAAGCCAGAAAGAGAAAGAACACTGAAGCCTCTGATGCCGCTCCCTCCAAGAAGAAGTGCAAGACCAAGAAGACTAGGGCTGCTTCCACAGAGCCCTTAGTTGTTGAACCCATTTCAGTGGTTCGCCCAGCGTTAGAACATCAAGAACGAAGGATGATAGTCCATGAGCCTGCTCCCACAGAGGCTCATGAAGCTGAAGATATTCCAGCAGTTGAACCCACCGCTGCTGAAGACATTGGTCATGATGACAATGTAGCTGATGATGAAGTTCTTTCTCAGATCGAACATGACGTGGTATCATTGCCTGTTCATACGAACAGCGAACTCATCAGCATTGGTCGTCCTCTGACGCCAATTGCTCAGGATGCATCGTGGGCTGATCACCCACAACTACAAGACTTCCCCAGTACTCCCCAACAACAACAACAAGCTACACCCCCCGTGCAAGAAGAGGATGAATACTTTGAGGCCCAGCCAACTCCATCTCCTAAGGCGTTGCTAGCATTTCGCAGGCTTCGCAAAGGACAAAGGCCTCAAGTCCCTCTATCGAGCGTTCCAAAAGGAGAAGTGCAACGTTCACCTATTGCACGTCAAGTATTTTCTGAACCTGCTCCAACTGTGAATGTCTCCGAGTCTGAAGCACATGCTGCTGAAGACATTCCGGTTGCATCAGCCGAGGAAAATCAAGAAGAAGTAAGTGTACCTACTCCCCCAGTAATTGAAGAAGAAGTAGTTCCTGATGTGAACGTGCCTGTGCCCGACCCTCCTGTTCGTCAAGAGGAGGTTTACAATGTTGAGGCTGCCACCGCCAACGCCAATGAAGCCAATGACGTAGTCATGGCTGACGCTAATGTGGAGCCTGCACCAACTAGTGTGCCTGAAGCAAATGTGGCCACAGAACCTGAAACCACTGAGGCTGCTGCACCTGAAGCTAATGAGACAACCGCTCCCGAAGCACCTGTTGTGCAGCCTGACGCCTCAGCTGTTGCCCCTGCTCCTGTTCCGCCACCAAGGCCTCACACCATTGAGCAAGCATACAGTCATGGTCAGCTTACCACTGTCCGATGGCCCATTCTGGTGCCTCCGCCTACTGCCTCAGGACCTCAATTTGACTATCATGTTGAGCATAGGCCTCAGGTCCAGAATCCAAAGCCTAGGTTGCCAAGGTTTCCAGGTACTTCCAACTCACTAGGGTCCTTCAATGCAAATGGCTTCAAAAGCCACAATACCTTCTTTGACAGCGCCAAGAACCCCTACTCCAAACCAAGGATATCATCAGATCGGTTCTGGAGCTATCAGCAAAGAAGCTATTACTCCTACGTTCTATTTGATCAAGGGCGCATTTTCCCTCATATGCGCCTTGATACTGAAGCCATTGCTGGACTGCCGTGCTTAGAAGAAGCACTTGATTGCTTTCGTGATGCTGGTCTGCTCCACTTTGTGACAGACAAAGAACATTGGAATGAAGAGTTATTGCTTCAATTCTATGCTACTCTACACATTTGCGGCTACTATAGAGACATCAAGACATGGGTTCTCGAGTGGATGACTAGAAATGTTCATCATGAAGCCAAAGCTATGGATATCATCAAGCTTACAGGGCTAGCCACTCCTGGAGAACTATATGAACCTGACTGTCAGCTACACCGCAATGCTGTAGAGAGTATCTTCCATAAGCCAGAACCCAATATGAGCCAGATGTTGAGCATGATGAAGCCCTTGCCATCTGACGCTGAATATCCAACAGATTTCTTTGTTGAAGACCTTGAGTATCTGCCTCGCACCATATATCATATCATCAGGCGAACTCTATGGCCTGTCAAAGGACATTCATCAGCGGTCAAGCTTGAAGGAGCTATGAAGACTTTGGTCTTCTATATTCTCAATGGCATCAGCTTCAACACTCAAGAATTCTTCATCAGGCAACTTGCTGCTTCTGGCTCTGACCTATTTGGTCTAAAGTTTTATGCTCCATGGGTCATGCGCCTCATCAAGAGACACTCATCTGTCAATTATCAGCCCTCTACTCGCAATCATATGATCTTTCTGCCAGAGGTTGATATGTCAGTTGAAGCTATATACTCTGACCCTGCCAAGAGGCCTCTTTGTCTTCAGAATGTCGAGCACCAAAGCTTCACTCAACCTATTGAAGGTGTTCAAGCAGCAACACGAATCTATCCTTTGGCTGGAAACACTCGTCTGCCTCATCGAGCACCCACTAAAGCCATTGAAAGCACCATTGCACAATGGCCTCGGAAGCGTTCTCGTGTTCTCAATGACCGAGAACTTCTTGTGGCCCTTCATCAGAAACAGGATAAGCATCATTTCTGGCTCAAGAGACAGATGCAAAGCCTCTTGGTGGATGTCAATCGCATTCGCGACCTTGCCACCAAGAATGTCTTTGTTGCTCATGAAACTTGCCGGAGATCATGGAAGAGTTTGACCCTACTCAGTGCTGAAGCTGATCTTCAAGACGATGGCTTCAATGAAAGATTCCAGTTTGACTCCACCCCTCCACGGACTGTTGTCCTATGTCGCACACCATCTCTTGAAGACTCTGAATATTCTTCCTCCGCGGCAACGGTAAATGCCAGAGTGATCGATGATGAAGATGATGCTACTTCACCACCTCCTACCACTGCGCGCATCGACACTGCGCCAAGTTCATCTGCACCGCCAACCAACGACGACAACCCTGCTGCTTCACCTACTCATGATGACGAGTAGATGCTCTATGTCTTCAAACCTTTTTGGTCCTTACTGACAAAAGGGGGAGAAGCGTATGAGTTGATAGTCTTCAAGGGGGTATATATGGGCGGTTGCATTGTATTTTGCTTCGTGATTACAACTCTTACCTTTTTTTGAAACATTTGGTTCTCTGAGTTGTAACACCTAAACTTGATGGTCATCTGCTACTTATTTGCTTCACTGTGATGCGATGATAAATTCCGCATGTGCGATGATAACTTCCGCACTTAGATCATTCTGCAGATGTCCATTCTTCATTATGCATGTTATTCTACTTGCTATATCAGTTCATGCATGATGAATTATCTTCATAAGTTGAAGTGGATCTCCACAAGTACAACCTGCCATGTGCATTTGCATTCCAAAAGCAAATTACATATATGCACATCTTCAGGGGGAGCCCTTGCAACTTATGAAGACAATTCCCTATCCTTACAATTTCACATATTTATCCCCGTTGAAAACTTCAACCAGTTTGTCATCAATCACCAAAAAGAGGGAGATTGTAAGTGCATCTAGTGCCACCCCTAGTTGGTTTTGGAGTATTGATGACAAAGTTGGTTGAGGGACTAATGCGTTTGTGAGAATTGCAGGATAACGCAGGTAGTGTCCCTCATCGATTCGGTTTACCTACCGGAGATGACCCCTAAAAATGTATGAAGACATTGAAGACAATGGTGGTATGAGAAGATATTCATATTGAAGACTATGACATGAGAAGACATTACGTGAAGACTATGGAGCGCGAAGACTGTGTGGTTTCGTAGTTTCCTTTTCTTCTTTGTTGAGTCATAGGAACCACCGTACTGTTAAGTGGGGTCCAAGTGAACTAAGTCAGAGTGACTGAAGTGATGCTCAACTCAAATCAAATTTCTTCGAGCGAAGACAATGAGAGCAAACCTTATCCAGAGCTGGATGAGTCAGCTTTGCTTGTAGCCCAAGTAAAGTTGTCGCGGGTGTTTGAAATCTGACCGTTGGAACACGTGTCAGTTCCTCAGTGACCCAGGGTCATTTTGGACAAATCAGGTTAGGTTGCCAGTGGCTATAAATAGCCCACCCCCTACACCATAAATTGGTGGCTGCTCAGAGTTTGTGCACGGCTTTTGTCGTTTGAGAGCAACCCACCTCGAAGCATTTGAGAGAGAGAAATCCTTGCGAGGACAAAGCCCAAACACCCAGAGCCAAAGAGTGTTAGGCATCACTGAAGTCTTTCTGTCTGTGTGACCTGAAGACTTACTACACTTGAGGACTGTGAATCCTCCAGCCGGTTAGGCGTCACGTTCTGAGCATCCAAGAGTCATTGTGGATTGCCGGTGAACGAAGTCTGTGAAGGTTTGGAAGTCTCCCTTGAAGACTTACCAGAGTGATTGGGTGAGGACTGGGTGTCCTTAGCTCAAGGGGAATAAGGTGAAGACATGGTCTTCTGAGTTAAATCTCAGCCTCCCTAACCAGACATACAGTTGTCACAGCAACTGGAACTAGTCTAACAAATCCTGTGTCTTCAACAAGCAACTGGTTCTATCCCTTCCCAACCTTACTTAACTTTGTCTCTGTGAAGTCATTGCCTATCTGTGTATCTTTTTGACTTCATTGCTTGACTACTACTGTTGATTGGCTTCATACTATCTTCTATCCTGATCCTTACTACCTAGCTGCTATTAGTCCTGTACTTTCACATCATTGCATACTTGACTATGGCTTGCTTAGGGTAGTTTATCTTCCGCTGCATAACAATTAGGTCATTTCTGTTGTTTGTCTTCGAAACTTCCAAGTTTTGAAGACTTTCATAAAAATCGCCTATTCACCCCCCCCCCTCTAGTCGATACTAGCACTTTCAGCTGGCTTCTCTCCTGGCCCAGGTGAGTAACAGGTACTCCCTCCTTCTCTGTTTCTATTTTAATTGTTGTTTTCTATTTATTTCAATCTGTTTTGATTTAGTTCAAGCACTAAACCATTTTTGTTCTTCCAATAATTTTTGCAGGGACTAAAAGGAATATTCTAGAGCCCCTCACAAAATATCAGAATTATTGAAGCATTAAAAATATATATAACATATATTTGCTCCAACTCAAGTACAATATGTGTTAATTCAAAAATCCAGAATGGCCTAGAAATATGTGCATCATTTTTGGCAGAGGTTTTCACCTTTACCAAAAATCATGAACATTTTTAGAGGGCATTTTGGGTTCATTGAAAAAGATTTTATTTTGACCCTAGTTGAATTCATTAGCTGCTAGGGCTTGGATCAATCCCCATTTCAAGTTTCATGAAATTTAAACATGATGCATGGATGCAATGCCACTAGTTACAAACAAACTCTAGGGCTGTGACAACTTACCCCCACTAAACAAGAATCTCGTCCCGAGATTCAAGACGTGAGGTAAGAAGGCAGAGGGGGCACAAGACCAACACAATCTTCACGATCCAAGTTGCACTTCATAGGATCATTGATTCGATCACGATCTTTGTCTCGATTTCATGCTCTGAGAACTTCAACCAATGTGGCAACGAAAAGGAAAGGAAAACTCTAGAAGAATCGATCTTCTCGAAGATCGGGCAACTGACGATCAATTCACGAAATGAGATGTTGAAACATCTTGTGTTGAGACACAAAACACACACCAAGAGGGATGGAAGAACAATCGACGAGGTTTGATTTGGTGGGCAACAATTCCACGCTTGGAAAGAAGGTGGATGGAGTCAGAGTAGCGAGGAGTTAAATGCTATGATTCCATAATGGGGCACCTTAGGAAAGGTGACTCGTAGAATTATTCCCTTAAGTGGTAAAAGAATTACTTTTGATATAGAGATCATTGAGACTCTTAATACCAGCCTAAGGCAATCACAATCGATCGTTTAGCGGAGTTCGAAGGAATGGCATATCCGGATTCGATTGGATGATGTGGACTACCTTGTTGAAGACAACGCAATGGATGATTTGCTTATTATCGGAAATGGATGGGACCCATGGTAGGACCACCTCTGAAGATGATCCTGAACAACAATTGCTGAGAAGGGCAATCCAAGGGAGATTGGCACAAGGCGGTGCAAGCTGGGAACAAAATGCAAATGTCGGAAATGTTCCAACCATCATATCTGCCTGAGATTCAGATCTGGTTGGTGTCAGGACATTCCAGACTCATCAAGTCTAGAAATAAAAATGAAAGTTTGCAACACAAATCGACGAGATGACGTTGCAAGATTCTCGGGAGATGAACTACAATAGCAAGCTCCAAAACATGAGCCGGTTCTGCTACATACATGTGAACACGTTGTCCAAGACAAGCATGACCACATAGTAGTCTTACAATAAAACACCACCGAGTTCTGGTTGGGAACCATCATCTAGGGTAACGAAGTCTTGTGCATGACCTAGGATTTGCACAACAACTCCTTTTCCTTGAACAAATCAATCAGTGGCTTGGTGTGCTAGGGACACATATAGAACGAAGGTTGCAAGTCTCCGAACCACAGAATACTTCGCACGTATGCATGACCGATTTGGGATGATTCCAAAGAAGCAACATTGACTTTCTCGAATCCACGGCGGCAACTTGCATCAAATGCACATGAGCTAGAGGAAGTCACTTCTTACATCCGAACATATGCTTCATGAGCTAACATGAACAAATGCTTTCAAAAGTTTCCAACACTAGCTTAATGTTCAACAAAATTATGGAGAAGACAAGGATGTTGTCGATGGGCTCAACAACAATTCATCCAGATTCCCATGGAGATGGAATTCCATAACTATGTGAACAAGGTGATAGTATTGGTCAGACCCAAAGATGTAATGGTGTATGCTCGAGGGATCAACCACGAGTAAGACAACATTACGAACATCGTTGGTTCTGATTTGACTTGATGGTAGCCCATACTCAAGTCAAAGTTTTGGCAAGACAACAGATCCAACAACTGATCACGAGGACCAATTGGTGAAGGTATCATCTTTCTTCAACACACACACAAAAGGATATCCCTTAAAATGAACTAAGTCGGACAAGCTTTTATCTTCCAACTCTCCAAGTTGTTGTTTAGCTTAACCAACTTGCTTAGGGTATCCGACACAGATTCTTGGAGAAAAGGGTGGTTTCGAAAACCAACTTGATCACGAACTCAACATAGCGGCCAGGTGACAACCTGGTGATACTTCCGAGAAGAAATTCGGAAAATCATGAACCACCGGTATGTTACTAAGCCCGAGAACAATATTGCTTTTGAGGGCAAGATGATATGATCAAATGAGCGAGGACTTGACAAGATCCTAACTCATCAATCAAAGTGTGCACCAGGAAAATGGACTAGGTGGCACAATCAACCTTAGGGTGATGATTCAATAATCAACATGCTAAGAATGAGAATATTGTCCATTAACTACCAAGCAACGGAGTTACTAGGAGTATTGATTTCACACATCATAGTTCACTTGCCGGCATTCCGGTTGCGACAACACGGGGCCGAGGAATGAAAAATGATGGCAAGAAGTATCACTGCGTCAAGAATTCATGAGAGATGGTGCAATTCTCATGACAATTCTGACATAAAGGGGGTAATACTCCGAGGTAGAACAGAATCAAAAGCTGGATTGGCATTTGATTTGCGGATTACAACTGCTTTGACCCAATCCTGGAAATGGATGAGGTACTGGAGTTTGTTTCTCCTAGTCATTCTGAATAGAATGGCTTGACGAACCACAAGGGTAGTAGACATCAATAAACGAATGCTCAACTACTCCTGACTATCAATTGATAGATGAGGGCTAGAAAACAACTAAAGAGGGACAACTCAAAAGAACATTTGATTTTCTGAGTTGTGGATGCATAGATTAGTATGTCGAGCAAAGCTCAACATCTCTTCTGGATAACCCATGTAGGAAGGTAGAGTTGGCAGATTCACAATGTAGAATGAAGAACTCATCAAGAGCACTCTTATTGTGATCTTTTGGTTCAAAGGAACTCCTGCCAAGGATGGTTCATGGTATTTGGAAGAATGATATACCACGGACCTCGCAGTCTATCTCAAAGGTTACTAATATCCTAAAGGTACGAGCAGCACTATCAACACGAGGTAAGTAGAGTGAAACTTGGGTCAAGAACCCAGGAGTAGAATACCTACTACTAAATGGCATCACGGGATGCTTTCGAGAATGATGGCTAGAATCATCACACCGGGAACACAAAACATGGCTAGATTACTAGGTGACTCCCTAAAACACCTAGGGTCATACTAATAGTTCCAACATATATGTCGAGGCAATAAATTACCTCAACGCACCGATTAGTGTGCTTATTCTGACCATAAAGGACACCGGGAACGGAAAGAAAGGATTTGCAAATGCATCAGACTACTTAGAAACATGGGATGACTCGGACAGCAAAACGGCTGTAAATGCTCAAAATGATTTGAGACATCCTGAAAAATGGTGGCATAACCACTTAATATCACAATATCAAGGTTCCGAAACCAACTATGAACATATGGAAGTAGTAAAAACTGGACTGAGATTTGAAACTAACAATTCTATAAGTCTATGGATTAGTAACACGTCATCCTGATAGATAGATGAGAAGGCCTAGTTCTTAATCCCCGTAGAAGAGAAGAGGATGACTCAGATCAGAAGGCCATGAGGTATAAGGAGTAAAAAGAGCCTTACGTTCCCTCCCACAATCAATTCCCTTACATAACTAAAGCATTTATAGACACAACTTTGACCAGTTTGGCTTGGTAATCCTACAGGCACTCAAGTTCTGATACCAACGTTGTCAGGACCCCGACTCAATGCCACATCGATCTAGCATGTAACACCTCATATCACTTTGCAGCCTCACGCACGGTATTCCCACGGGTGCCGTCTTACCTTTGCTCGGGACCGTTTGCGCCTTTTGGCACACGTATATGATAGTGTCGCTAGCATCCATATGATAAGGAGCCCGGACTGACATGGCTAGTCATAAACCCAAAGTGGCACAAACTTACAGGGACAGGCATCCATGACCCAGCATCGAACGTGTCGGTCATCAGCGAGTGAATCCAGGCTGTAGCACTGGGCTAGCAGGACTCCGGTGAACCGGGCTGTAGCGGGCTAACAGGACTCCGGTATTCATCGCGTCACATTTCCCCGAGGGGACAGACACAGGAACGAAGAAGGACACATGTCGGCCAGCCTAAGTGTTCCGGAGCAGTAGCAAGCTACCATGGCTCAGTGGAAGCACTAGAGGACATTTCCCGGTAAGAGAGGCTACCAAGGATAAACAACTAGGTAGTCAGATCCCACACATACCAAGCATTTCAATAACATACACACAATATGCTCGATATGTGCAAATACAACATGGCATCACAACATGACTCTACAACTCAAGTATTTTATTCAATAGGCTCCGAGGAGCGAGATGTTACAAACATGGGTCTCATGACCCAACACTCAGAGCATACAAGTCAAAACACAAATGGAAGCTTAACATGTCTGAGTACAGACATCTACAAATGAAAAAGGCTGAGAAGCCTGACTATCTACCAGATCCTGCCGAGGGCACAAGATCGTAGCTGAGGTAACAAGCTAAACGTCGAAGTCCAAGCGGAACTACTAGCGATACTGAAGTCTCTCTGCAAAAACATAAAATAGGCAAACGTGAGTACAAATGTACCCAGCAAGACTTACATCAGAACTAACTACATATGCATCATTATCAACAAAGGGGATGGTGAGGTTTAACTGCAGCAAGCCAGCTTTGACTCGGTGGCTATCCTGAACTACAACTGCAAGTAACTCTTTTGAGGTGGCGCACACGAGTCCACATATTCACCATATCAATACACCACTATGGATCCGCTCCCGTCTCCCTACGAGAACGCCATCCGTAGCACTCACGCTTATCTTGCGTATTTTAGAGTATCCACTTTCACTTGTCTATGAACTGTACAGGCAACCCAGAAGTCCTTTTCCGCGGACACGGCTATTCGAATAGATAATGTTAACCCTGCAGGGGTGTACTTCTTCACACATGCTCTCGCCACTTACCGCCATGTACACCTCGTGTATCTCGGCAACCTTCAAGCGGAAGCCTGGCGAGGGAGTCGGCCATGGCCTACCTAAACACTCAAGTCTCTCGTCCAGGTTTATCGCCTATTCGGGTTCCATCCGCAAGGAGATCCGACCGGGGTGTCGCTCACGGCCCCAAACGATGTGAGCAGGGTTCCCAAGCCCACCATCCGGGTGCCACTTGGTACACCGTGCCACTGCACCTAGTCTGTCCCAAGCCCACCTGTATCGGGTGCCACTTGGTAGACTACTAGCACTACCTACAAACACCAGAAACTAGTTGCAACTCCTGGACAGAGAACAAGGGTGATTAAGAAGCCGAGAGGGTCAATTAAGGATCCCAATGAGTGGTAGTAGCTGTTCATGGATCACAAACACAGAACTCAGTTCCTGAGAACGGCTGCAATGAGACAACCCACCATGTACTCCTACATGGCCACTCACCGCTACCTTTATCAAATCGTGTTCACACACTTAGCTCTCAACAGTAGGACATGTTCACACACCTCCGATTCATCCCCGATGAATCAGACCTGACTCAACTCTAAGCAGTAGCAGGCATGAAAAACAAGCATGAATGAGTAGGCACATCAGGGCTCAAACAACTCCTACTCATGCTAGTGGGTTTCATCTATTTACTGTGGCAATGACAGGTCATGCAGAGGAAAGGGGTTCAACTACCGCAGCATGTAACAGTTGAATCGTTGTTGTCCTAATGCAGCAAAAGAGAGCAGGAGCGAGAGAGTGGGATTGTATCGGAATGAACAAGGGGGTTTTGCTTGCCTGGCACTTCTGAAGATAACATTGAGTCTTCATCGGTGTCAACAATCACAGCGTCAGAACCACGTCTATCGAGAGGGGACAAGCACCGGCAAACAAGGAAGAACACAATCAATGCAATGCACAATATGATGCATGATCATGACATGGCAAAATGAGTGTGTTGGGCTAATGCATCTACAACCAGGGTGGTTTGAGCTCGTTTGAATCAAAGATTCAAATGCAAACTCAAGTTATGGGTTTATAAAGTGCATTAACATGTTTTGAGCTAAACAGCAAGGTTAAGTTGTTTAAACATGCATGAAACCAGAACATATGGATAGATTGGATTTTTTTGATCATTTTTCATATATAACTTATTTCATTTGGAGTTACGGTTGAATTTCTATGATTTTTAGAAGTTTAGGACATTTTCTGGATTTCCTGATTTATTTTAAATCCAGAAAATCATTTACTGCGTCAGCATTGCATCATGCTGACCTCAGCAGGTCAACAAACCCGGTCCAGGTCAAACCTGACGCGTGGGTCCTGCATGTCAGTGACTCAGGCTGGTTAGTCCCACAGACAGGTGGGTTCGGTCAACATTGACTTGACCAAAGTCAAAGCTGACACGTGGGGTCCACACGGACTAGTACTAATCTTAACAGAAAATTAGACTAACCTAATTATGCTCCGGGACCCACATGTCATTGACACAGGCAATAACTAAACACGATTAGCACCTAAACTAATGGTGCCACGTCAGCCACCGGCGTTTAACCGCCGGCGACGACAGATCGCGGCTGTGCCCGCGTCGGGTTTGCTCTACGGGCCACCGTTCGAAGCGTGTCTGGGTGCGTTGGAAAGCTCTTGCTCCCGCACATCGAACGGTGCAGGTGCTGGGTCGTGGGGAGGCCGGAGCTCGCCGGAGTGGAGCCCGCGGCGGTTGCCAGAGCTCGGAATCGAGCGGCGCAGCGCTATGGTGCACGGGAAGACAAGCTGGTGGCGGCGTTAGTTGCTGCGGAGCTGCTGAGCACGTAGTCGTGCTCGGGAACGAGCTTTGCTAGCTCTTGTTACAGCGGCGACAAGAACGGCGGCGGCCGGCTCTCGGCTTCGGTGGAAACGGTGGGTACACGGCGCAACAGAGCACGGGGAGAGAGGGGAGTGGCAGAGGAGCTCACAGTGAGTCAAACGGGAGGGTCAGGGAGCTCGGGGAGGCACCGGAGGCAGCAAATCGATGGCGACGATCTCCGGTGGCCGACGAGGGAACGGCGGTGCTTGCGGCGTCCAGGGGCTTCCGGCGTCGGGCGGCACGGTGAGGAGGAAGAGAGGGACGAGGCGGAGCTCGTGGCCGCGTTGGTGAGGCGTGGGGTTGGCTGCGGCTGCGGCTATGGCGAATGGCGGCGGTGGTGGCATTCGGTGGTGAGAGGGAGAGAGAGCAGAGGAGGGGGAGGAGCACGGGGAGAGTGAGAGAGAGCCAAAGGGGTTGCGTGTTGACGTCCAGGGCGTCCAGAGCGACGTCGGGAGGCGGTGGAAAGCAGGAGGTGGCCGAGGCGCGTGGGCGCGCACGGCGGCCACACGCCTCTCGTCCTACTGGCGAGAGGTGGGAGATGACTGGCACATGGGCCTGGTGGGCTGGCTTCTCTCCTGGCCCAGGTGAGTAACAGGTACTCCCTCCTTCTCTGTTTCTATTTTAATTTGTGTTTTCTATTTATTTCAATCTGTTTTGATTTAGTTCAAGCACTAAACCATTTTTGTTCTTCCAATAATTTTTGCAGGGACTAAAAGGAATATTCTAGAGCCCCTCACAAAATATCAGAATTATTGAAGCATTAAAAATATATATAACATATATTTGCTCCAACTCAAGTACAATATGTGTTAATTCAAAAATCCAGAATGGCCTAGAAATATGTGCATCATTTTTGGCAGAGGTTTTCACCTTTACCAAAAATCATGAACATTTTTAGAGGGCATTTTGGGTTCATTGAAAAAGATTTTATTTTGACCCTAGTTGAATTCATTAGCTGCTAGGGCTTGGATCAATCCCCATTTCAAGTTTCATGAAATTTAAACATGATGCATGGATGCAATGCCACTAGTTACAAACAAACTCTAGGGCTGTGACACTTGATCATAGGTCATACTCTTTGTTTAAGCTCAAAATGGGGTTACCATTTCTCGTTTAAGCATTTTGATGTATTCGCATCTTGTTGAGTTGCTTTGACTCATGACTTGGAGTAAAGCTTCTCTAAGATGGAATAACATACCTTGGGTGGTGGTGTTGATCGTGATCATGTAGTTGAACTTGTGTGGGTTGCTCAGGGTTGATGTAGCTTATCAAGAGTTGGGAGCACCACTTGGAATTTGAGTTCATCTACCTACATGGGTTAGTTTTTGAAAGGAAGAGCACTTGTGTATCCAAAATGACAATCATGAAACTCAATATATAACTTGTCAAAGGATATGTTTGAATGGTTTCATGCTTCCTTGTCTTCAACCACCATTGTGTAGAGACTTGGTGATGTAGAGATTGCTCAAGATGTGAGTGAGTTGCAATCTCATAGATTTAGATTCATCCAAGTACTACAAGGGTTAGATAACATGCAAGGTGCAAATATATACAAGGCATAACATTATCATCATAAGAGAAATATCTAGGATTAGTCATAAGCTCATGTCTTGCATGTATCCAATGGAGTTTCTACTCCAAGTTTGAAGCATCAATGATGTTCAATTCACCTCTCAACCTGCAAAACACTTTCTCATCAAGTGGTTTATTGAATATATCCGCCAATTGCTTGTCGGTACGAACATGCTTAAGATTAATGTCCCCTTTGGCAATGTGATCTCGAATGAAATGATGACGAACTTCAATATGCTTAGTTCGAGAGTGTTTCATGGGATTGTGAGCAATCTTGATAGCACTTTCATTGTCACAAAGCAATGGAACATGTTTCACATATATCCCATAATCTTTAAGAGTTTTGGTCATCCAAAGTAATTGAGCACAACATGAACTAGCGGCAATGTATTTCGCTTCGGCGGTGGATAAGGATACTGAGTTTTGTTTCTTGGAGGACCAAGACACAAGAGATCTACCAAGAAATTGACAAGTACCCGAAGTGGACTTTCTATGAACCTTGTCACCGGCATAGTCCGAGTCGGAGTAGCCAACAAGATCAAAATAGGCCCTCTTAGGATACCAAATGCCAAAATTTGGTGTATGTATTAAGTATCTCACTATCCTTTTCACAGCCTTAAGATGACATTCTTTAGGGGCGGCTTGATATCGTGCACACATACACACACTTATCATAATATCGGGACGTGAAGCACATAGATATAACAATGAACCAATCATGGAGCGGTAAACCTTTTGATCAACCGGTTCACCATCTTTGGTCAAATCAAGATGTCCACTAGTAGGCATAGGTGTAGTCATACCTTTGCATTCTTGCATATTGAACTTCTTGAATAAGTCCTTGGTGTACTTTGTTTGAGAGACAAAGGTACCTTCCTTAGTTTGCTTGATTTGCAAACCGAGAAAGAACTTGAGTTCACTCATCATAGACATCTCAAACTTCTCCGACATTAGCTTTCCAAACTTTTCACTAAAGTGAGGGTTAGTCGAACCAAATATAATATCATCAACATAGATTTGGCACACAAATAGTTCTCCATTAACCCTTTTAGTAAAGAGAGTAGAATCAATTTTTCCAATTTCAAAGCCTTTTTCAATAAGGAACTTCGTCAAGCATTTATACCACGCTCTAGGAGCTTGTTTAAGACCATAAAGAGATTTTTGAAGTTTGTAAACATGATTAGGTTTCTTAGGATTGACAAAGCCGGGAGGTTGCTTAACATAAACTTCCTCCTCTATTTCACCATTTAGAAAAGCACTTTTAATGTCCATTTGGTACAAGGTGATATCATGGTGATTAGCATAGGCAAGTAAGATGCAAATGGACTCAAGTCTAGCAACGGGGGCATGTGTCTCACCATAGTCCATACCTTCGACTTGAGTGTAGCCTTGGGCGACGAGACATGATTTGTTGCAAACTACTTGTCCATCTCCATCTTGCTTGTTGCGAAACACCCATTTGGTACCGATGATGTTGTGGTTGTTGTCGGGCTTCTCGACCAATGTCCACACTTGGTTTCTCTCAAAGTTGTGTAGCTCTTCATGCATGGCGTTTATCCAATCCGGATCTTCCAATGCTTCTTCAACCTTCATAGGTTCAATGCTAGAGATGAATGAATAATGTTTAGAACAGTTAGCTAAACGAGTTTTAGAGCGAGTGATTCTCCCCGTTTGGATATCATTGTAGATTTGCTCCACGGGATGGTCTTTAGCAACTCTTGCTCGAACTCGTGAAAGCTTTTGCTTGGATCTTGGTGGAACATCTTCTTCATCTTGTTCTTCTTCTTGGCCTTCTTCATTGTTGATGTTGTCGTTCTCTTGTCATGGTGGAGAAGGAGGTTGTTAATGTTCATCTTGGTGTACTTCCTTGTTTTCTTCATCTTGATGTGTCCCACTTGTGGATGCTTTCGTATCAATTCTTGGTTCACCTTGTCGTGAGGTGGAAGCTTCCACTTTGACGGACGAGGTACTCTCCTTCACCTCCGTTGGACGAATCTTGCCAATAGACAAGTCTTGGATTGCTTCCGAAGGGTCTTTGTCTCCTACATCAATTGGCAATTGCTCTACTTACGAGCCATTAGATTCATCAAACTTCACATTTACCGTCTCTTCAACCTTTCGGGTGAAATTATTGTAGACACGGTACGTGTGAGAGTTTGAGCCATAACCAAGTAGGAAACCTTCATGAGACTTAGGAGCAAATTTAGAACGACGATGCTTCTCAAGAATGTAGCACTTTGACCCGAATACTCGAAAGTATCCCACTTGGGATTTGTTACCGGTGAGGAGCTCATATGCCGTCTTGCCGATTAGCTTGTGAAGATACAAGCGATTTGTTGCATGGGAAGCTGTCTCAACTGCTTCTGCCCAAAAGTGCTTTGGCGTCTTGTACTCATCAAGCATCGTTCTCGCCATTTTGATGAGCATTCGGTTCTTCCTCTCAACAACTCCATTTTGTTGAGGTGTGTACGTAGCCAAGAACTCATGTGAAATACCTTCTTCGTCAAGAAAGGTGTCCACATTTGTGTTCTTGAACTCTGTTCGGTTGTCGCTGCGAACCTTCTTGATCTTCACTTCAAATTGATTTTGGGCCTTCCTAGCAAAGTTCTTGAAGATCTTTTGGACCTACGATTTATCATCGAGAAACAACGCCCATGTAAATCTTGAAAAATCATCAACTATAACTGGACCAAAAGAATTTCCACAGAGACTTTTGTAAGTGTTGGGACCGAAAAGATCCATGTGAAGTAGCTCGAGCGACCTCCTTGTGGTCATGATGTTCTTCACGGGATGCCTTCCTCCAACCTGTTTACCTACTTGACAAGCGCTGCAAAGTCTATCCTTATCAAATATGACATTGTTACCACCAAGGATATGATTACCTTTAATAAACTTGTCATGGTTTCGCATGCACACATGACCAAACCGTCTATGCCACAACCAACCTTTAGAGGAATTAGCAATTAAGCAAGTTCTAGGTTGAGCCTTTTTTAGTGAAATCAACAATGTAAAGATCTCCTTGCCCGTACAGACTCCTTGGTTCAACTCCACAATCTTGTCGGAGGCTCCCAAGTGACACCTAGCCAATCTAGGAGACACCACTCTCCAAGAAGTAACAAATGGTGTGTTGATGATGAACTCCTTGCTCTTGTGCTTCAAATGATAGTCTCCCCAACACTCAACTCTCTCTCACAGGATTTGGATTTGGTGGAAAGAAGATTTGAGTGGAAAGCAACTTGGGGAAGGCTAGAGATCAAGATTCATGTGGTAGGAATGGAATATCTTGACCTCAACACAAGTGTAGGTGGTTCTCTCTCAGAAAATATATGTTGGAAGTGTAGGCATGTTCTGATGGCTCTCTCCACGAATGAAGAGTGGGTGGAGGGGTATATATAGCCTCCACACAAAGTCTAACCGTTGCACACAACTTACCAATCTCGATGGGACCGAATCGTGAAACTCGGTCGGACCGATTTAGCAAATAATGTGACCGTTAGGATTTTTGGTGGGACCGACATGCAACTCGGTGGGACCGGTATGGTTAGGGTTAGGGCATAATGTAATCTCGGTGAGACCGATTACAAAAACTCAATGGGACGGATTTTGGTAATAAGCTAACCAGAAAGTTGTTCAGGCAAACTCGGTGGGACCAATTCGCTCATCTCGGTTGGACTGAAATGTTACGAAGAGGAACAAAGAGTTTGCATTGCAATCTCGGTGGGACCGATCGCTCATCTCGGTTTGACCAAAATGTTACGTAGGGAAACAGAGAGATTACAATCCCATCTTGGTGAGACCGAGATCCCTATCGGTGAGACCGATTTGGTTAGGGTTTGTGGCAGTGGCTATGACATCTGAACTCGGTGGCGCCGGATGGAAAGAATCGGTGGGGCCGAGTTGGACTTTTGGTTTGGGTCATATGTGGATGTGAGAAAGTAGTTGAGGGCTTTGGAGCATATCACTAAGCATTTTGAGCAAGAGCCTCCTTAAGCAACACCTCATCCCTTCTTGATAGTATTGGCTTTTCCTATAGACTCAATGTGATCTTGGATCACTAAAATGTAAAATGTACAGTCTTGTGCTTTGAGCTTGAGCCAATCCTTTTGTCCTTAGCATTTTGAGGGATCCACTTTTCTCATCCATGCCATGCCAATCATTGAGCTTTCCTGAAATATTTATCTTGAAATAGCATTAGCTCAATGAGCTATATGTTTTTAGGAATTACCAAAACCACCCAGGGATAGTTGCACTTTCATCTCCCCCTTTTTGGTAATTGATGACAACATATAGATCAAAGCTTCGACAAATGATAATAAGATTGACAAACATCGTCGCTTTGAGAAGTATGTGAAAAGTAAGAGCTCCCCCTAAATTTGTGCACTATTTGAAATTTGCTTTGGACTGCAAATGCACAATGAGTTAGGATCATGAGTCGCTCTTCCATGTCACATACATCTTGTTGGAGCGCTCAAAATGGTAATAATTAAACACATGCACTCATCACCAAGTAAAGTGAATGATCATATGAGGATATAAGAGATAATATCACCCAACAAGCATTAATGTAGCATAGCATATGATCAAACACATGATCATCCAAGTATCTCACAAAAGGCAAAAAGTATCAAGCACACACAGAATAAAAAGGTTCAACCACCAAAACAAGAGAGATCAAAAGCAACACTCTCTCTCGAAGCCTATGATCTATACATTTTTCTCCCCCTTTGGCAACAAGTTACCAAAAAGTTCACAAAAAATGCAAAGTGCTAAACGACTCTCAGGCTTGGTCTTCATGAGGTGGTGTAGAGATGACTCCAAGGACGAAAGCATCAGTTGATGTAGCTGGAGCTGGTGGAGTGGGTGCTGGAGCTGGAGGCACCGAAGTTGTAGCTAGTGCAGATGATGTAGCTCTGGTGTCTGGAATAGGCACTGCAGCAGATCTCTGTCCTTTGGGCACTCTAGCAAAAGCATCTGTGGTAGACTTGCCCTTCTTCTCCTCCACATCCTCCTGAAGTTGCTCAACTGCAGTTTGGATCTCAGTAACTTTGACATCAAGAGCATAAAACTTCTGCTCTATGATCCTCTCCAAGCTCTCCTGGTTTTGAGTCACGGTGGCCAAGCCCATCTCAATCCTCAAGGTGGAGGCAATCAAGTAGCCAAGCTGATCTTGCTTGCTCTTCAGGAAAATTTGAGATGCCTCTTCAGCAGTTGGCATCTTTGCAGCTTTCTCTACCCTTGCTTTCTCTCTCTTTTCTTGTGCTTGCACAGATGATGGATCCTCCTCATTCATCTCAACTGTGTTATCTTCAAATTCAGGATATAGGGTAGATGCTCCTTATCTAAAAGATATGTGCATGTGCCCATCTTTTAGTTGATGAGCTCCTGAATGTGTGGAGCATACCCACAACTCCTCTTCTGATCAGCAGCAGTCCTTTTGATTGTTTCCACAATTAGGCTCATGACTTTGAACTTTTGAGGTATGTCAAACAAGTGCAGCAAGTTAATAGCATGACCTCTGATCATCTTGTGATCACCTGATTTTGGCAGCAATGTGTGCCTAAGGATCCAATTAATTGTAGGCAGACCAGACAACAAGTAGTGTACAGATCCAAGCTTGTGAGTTTCCAAAGCTTTATCTGGGATCTCTCTGTACATGTGAGCCATAGTGTTGTGGTCTTTCTTCTTCTCTACATACACATCCAGGTCATCTTCACATTCCTTAGGGGCTTTGATTAGCTCAGACCATTCCTCAACTATGGATTGGTACCTAGTACCTTCAGATATCCAGATAATCTTCCCATCTGGGTAGAAGTGAGCTGTGGAGTAAACTGCATAATGAGCTCATCATTCCACTTGGTGAGCTTCTGGGCAACAAAGTCATCGACTCCACAAGCCTTGAAGCTGTCATAAACTCCTGGGAAGTGCTCTTCATTCTCCTTGATGTATTCCCAGTTGATCCATCTCATGTCACATACAATGGGCTTCTTGTCGAGCAGAATAGTTTCATAAAAGTCCTATTGCTCCTTTGTGTGGAACCTGTAGTCAACTGCTGTCCTTCTCCTCACAGCATAAGGATCTGATTGTCTCCGCAATCTCAGTCCAGCATCCTTTCTGATGTGCATGTCTTCTGCAACTAGATGAGCATCATTGTGATCAGGAATTTTGGGCTTCAACTTTCTCAAAACATGAGAATCTTCATCTTCTTCAGCAACTTCAAGCACTGGGGCCTTGTTCTTCTCAGATGCAGGTATGTTCCTGGTGTTCCTCTTGGGTTTAGGCTTGGGTGCTGGTGCAGCAGCCTTGGGAGCAGACTTGGGCTTAGATGGAGCAGCCCATGACTTGATTGCATCTCCCATTAGCTTCTGAGCTTTAGGAGCTGGTGCAGCATCCTCTTCCTCTTCTTCTTCATCAGAAGATCTCCTCATAGAGGGCTTGCCAAGAACTTTGGCAGTAGTAGTTCTGACTCTCTTCTTCTTCTTACCTTGGCCAGTAGCTTCTTCATCAGACTCAATGGTGAACTTCATGGTTTCACCAATGGCAACCTTCCTAGGTTTGGAAGTGGGAATTCTCCTGGCAGGTGCCTTCTCTTGCATTCCTGGCTTAGTGGATGCAGCTGTTCCATACTCCTTTTTCAGCACTTTCTTCTTAGAAGTGGCCTCATTCTCAACAGCCACATAGTCCTCATCTTCAGAATCTGAGGTCTTCTTCTTCCTTGCCCTGGTTGCTGCCTTGGGCAAATTGCTGGGTGTGCTCCTGCTACCCTCATCATAACTGCTAGAGGGACTAGTGCCCTCACTCATATGAACTTGTTCCTCAGAGTTGTTCTGACTGTCACTCTGATCTGACATGATGCAAACTCTGACAGCAGACCCGGTGAATAGATGTAGATGAGGTAGAGTAGATGAGCATCACAAAGCACAGAGGTTTTTTCCAAAAAAATGAGTCAAAAACTTAGTTTTAGTTTTCCACAGAAAGCATTTCAGAGCTACCGATTTGTAAACTCGGTGATACCGAAGCAGCTTTTGGAACCTAAACTAGTGAACTTGGTCAGACCGAGTCATAGTTGGGTGGCACCGAGACTGCTAGGGTTTCACAGAGAATCGATCTCAGTCACACCGATTTGCAATTCTCGGTCAGACCGAGAATCACATGTGCAATGGCCTGAGACAAATCGGTGAGACCAATTTCTACGACTCGGTCGGTCTGAGATGAATTCGACGGAAACCTAACCCTAAATTTTCAATCCAAGACTAATCTACGGAGTAGTTTTCTTGGATAGGAAGATTTCAAACGTGGCAAGATTCATGGCAATGCAATGTGCTAGGAATTGGAGTTAAGAATAGCACAAAGTTCAAATCCATACCCTAATGCGGCGATGGACTTGCTACGGTGGCAACAGCGGAGCAGAATCACATTGACGACGGCAGAGACCAGCGGCGGGAGGTCGCTGGCGATGAGGAGGACGATCCGGAGACCCAAAGAGGCAGAACAGGCTGTGTGCGGGCGAAGGGTTTCGGAAGATTTTCCAAAATTTGACCCGTGAGTATATATAGCCTGACCCTATGGGTGTGACCGAGTGGAACAACTCGGTGGCACCGAGATGCATTACTGCAAGCAATTACTGCAACTCGGTGTGACCGAAAAGTTCTAATCGGTCGCACCGAGATTGAAAACCTAGATCAACTTAGTGATCCCGGTATGACCGAAAAGGTTGAATCGGTCAGACCGAAACACACAAAGAGGTTTCGGAAGTTTAAGTGTATGACGAATCGGGGACTCCGAGTGCTCCTCACACAGAGTGGTTCAAATCTGACTTGATCAAACTTTGTGATATAGCATGAATAGAGTTTGAGACAAGAAAAGCATAGATAGCTAGAGAGGGTTCTTAGGCATTCTTGTCCATCCACTTGGCAAAAGGAAAGAAACCAAACAATCAAAGCTACAAGTGGATGTCCTTGAATGAGTAAATTATGCAACCAACATGCTCACACAATAAAATGGCAAATGAAATATGTGACAAAGCATGCACACACAATTCTAGCATCTATCAAGCAATTGGCGATGACTAGGTCATCTATATATGAGTATATTGACTTAGGAGTCAAATGAGAGCATTTGATCATAGGTCATACTCATCGTTTAAGCACAAGTGGGGTTACCACTTTTACATAAAGCTTTGTTGTGTTCACACCATTAGAGTTGCTTTAGCTCAATTCTTAGAGTAATGCTCTCCCTAGATGTGAGATCCCCCTAAGAGGGATGAACTAACCTTGGGTTTTGTCGATGATGACTTCATGTAGGTGTTGAAGATGTGGATGCTCAATGTTGATGTAGATCATTTGGAGCAATCCTTTGGAGTGAGTTGCACTTTCAATACCTACACGGGTTAGTCCCACAAGGAAGAAACAAGGATATCCATAGACATAGAGTGATGCACACACACACACACACGATGATGTCTATGAAAGCATTAGGTTACCTTGTCCCTTGTCTTACCAACAAGAGGGTTGTGACTCCTTGAACTAGTGCAAGATGTGGAAGTTGATTGCACTTGTCCTCGCCAAAATGATAAGAGTGAAGTATGTTGGCGGAGTCACCCTCAAGAACTCTCTAGTTCTTCTTCTTCGGGATCCACATCATCTTGATGGGAATCCTTGGAGTTGTAGTCGTACTTGATGAAGTGGAACTTGATGTAGTCTTGGGAACCCACTTGACCAAGGCCTTAGGAGCTTCTTCAAATGCATCAATCTCCTCTTGAAGCTTGTCCTTCCCTTTTTGCTTGTGGTCTTGTGGTGGAAGATCATCTTGAGCTTGTGTCCCTTTGAAAGAAGTAGGATCATACTTCTCTTGTTGAGGAACAAACTTCGTCTTGGGGTATTGATCTTCTTCCCCACTCAACTCCATTGGCATTGAACTTTCGTTCAAAACCAACACCTTGGTTCTTCCGCCGCCTTCCTTGCTTGTGTACAATTTCCTCGAATTGCTTACTCCCAGCAAGGCTCTTGTAAACACCTTTCTCTATAATTCCATTCAATAAGCTATTTTCTTGCTCAAGTATAACTTGGCTAAGAGAATCATTAGTGGAATCAACAGAACTACTAGAAGCAACAACATTTGATTTAGCATGATTATTGTTACTACTAGAGGAAGAATCTTTCTTGTTCTTGTTACTAGACTTGACTTGAGGCATGTAAGTAGATAAGAGTAAATACTTGGCAATGTAAGAACTTTTCTTGCAAAGATCATCATTGGTTGCCTTTAAAAACTCATGTTCTTGCTCAAGGTTGAGCTTTTCAAAGCGTAACTTCTCATGAGTCCTTAAAAGTTCTCGATGATCTCCTAAGATAGTTTCATGAGCTAACTTAAGAGTGTTTAGTTCTTTAGTTAGGAGCTCAATCTTCTCCTTATCATTATCATTCGTTTTGTCTTGATTAGCATGATTATTTAACGTTTCATCATAGTATTCATCACTAGAGTTGTCAACAAGTAAATCATCATCACCAAACAAGTCATCTTCATCACTATTGAAATCAACATACTCGGGGCATGTTACCTTTGGGCCTTTAGCCATGAAGCATCTTTCAAGTCCTTCATTTGGTGAATCAAATATGTCGTAGGAATTGGTTGACACAAGTGCTAGACCGGCAACACCTTCATCTTGAGTATATTCAGAGTCGGAGTGATAGCTTCTCTCGGAGTGATTGTCGGAGTCGGAGCCGGAGCCGGATACCCATTCACCAACATGAGCTTGATGTCTTTGTTTTGTGTAGCTCCTTGATGACTTGTCCTTCCTTTCCGAATCCTTGCTTCTCCGGGATGTTCTTCATTCATAATGATCATCTCTACTCCTTCTTTCTCTTGATGGTGATTCTTCTCTTCTACTACTTCTTTTTGGAGAATCTTCTCTTCTTGTGTAGGGTGCCGCACACTTATTGGAATAGTGTTCGGGTCTTCCACAATTGTAGCAATTACGCTCACGACTAGAAGATCTTTTGTCATTGTAGGAACTTGACTTGGAACTTCTTTCCTTGCTCCTACTCTTGTAGAACTTGTTGAAGTTCTTCACCATTAGGCTCAATTCTTCATTGAAGGTTTGTTTCTCACTTGATGATGTGGGAGCTTCACATGAGGCTTTGTAAGCACCACTTGACTTGTTGTGGAGCTCCTCCTTATCCTTGAGTGACATTTCATGATCAACAATTCTTCCAATGACTTCTGTTGGCTTGAGATCTTTGTAATTGGGCATCATTTGGATCAATGTGCACACGGTATCATATTTTCCATCCAAGGCTCTTAGGATCTTCTTGATGATGAATTTATCGGTCATCTCTTCACTTCCTAAGCCGGCAATCTCATTTGTGATGAGAGCAAGCCTAGAATACATTTCAGTGACACCTTCACCATCCTTCATTTTGAACTTGTCAACTTGACTTTGAAGCACATCCAATTTGGATTCCTTGACAGAGTCGGTACCTTCGTGCATATCAATCAAAGTATCCCAAATTTCCTTTGCATTCTCAAGATGGCTGATTTTGTTGAATTCTTCGGGGCACAATCCGTTGAAGAGGATATCACAAGCTTGAGCATTGTATTGCAGCATCTTCAACTCTTCCTGGTAGCTTCACGGTTCGGTTCTCTCCCATCAAAGAATTCACCTTGCAAGCCAAGACACATAATTGCCCAAACGGCGGGGTTATGTCCAAGAATATGCATTTTTCATCTTATGCTTCCAACTAGTAAAATTAGTACCATCAAAGTAAGGACCTCTATAGTGGTAATTTCCCTCGCTAGACGCCATACTCTCCTAGGTTGTGAAACCAAGGCTATGACCACAAAAAGCTATGGAAATCAAAGCAAGTGGAGACCAAAGCTTTGATACCACTTGTAGGATCGAAAGTGTGTCTAGAGGGGGGTGATTAGACTACTTGACCAAATAAAAAACTTGCCTTTTCCCAATTTAAGTTCTTGGTAGATTTTAGCAACTTAGCACAAGTCAAGCAATCAACCTACACATGCAATTCTAAGAGTATAGCAGCGTATTGTAAAACAATTGCATACGAAGATAAACGGGAGGAGTTTGAGAAGGCAAACGCATATGGAGACACGGATGTTTTTGTCGTGGTTCCGATAGGTGGTGCTATCGTACATCCACGTTGATGGAGACTTCAACCCACGAAGGGTAACGGCTGTGCGAGTCCATGGAGGGCTCCACCCATGAAGGGTCCACGAAGAAGCAACCTTGTCTATCCCACCATGGCCGTCGCCCATGAAGGACTTGCCTCACTAGGGGTAGATCTTCACGAAGTAGGCGATCTCCTTGCCCGTACAAACTCCTTGGTTCAACTCCACAATCTTGTCGGAGGCTCCCAAGTGACACCTAGCCAATCTAGGAGACACCACTCTCCAAGAAGTAACAAATGGTGTGTTGATGATGAACTCCTTGCTCTTGTGCTTCAAATGATAGTCTCCCCAACACTCAACTCTCTCTCACAGGATTTGGATTTGGTGAAAAGAAGATTTGAGTGGAAAGCAACTTGGGGAAGGCTAGAGATCAAGATTCATATGGTAGGAATGGAATATCTTGACCTCAACACAAGTGTAGGTGGTTCTCCCTTAGAAAATGTATGTTGGAAGTGTAGGCATGTTCTGATGGCTCTCTCCATGAATGAAGAGTGGGTGGAGGGGTATATATAGCCTCCACACAAAGTCTAACCTTACACACAACTTACCAATGTCGGTGGGACCGAATCGTGAAACTCGGTCGGACCGATTTAGCAAATAATGTAACCGTTAGGATTTTCGGTGGGACCGGCATGCAACTCAGTGGGACTGATATGTTTAGGGTTAGGGCATAACATAATCTCGGTGAGACCGATTACACAAACTCGGTGGGACCGATTTTGGCAGTAAGCTAACCAGAGAGTTAGTCAGGCAAACTCGGTGGGACCGATTCGCTCATCTCGGTTGGACTGAAATTTTACGAAGAGGAACAGAGAGTTTGCACTACAATCTCGGTGGGACCGATCGCTCATCTTGGTTTGACCGAAATGTTACGAAGGGAAACAAAGAGATTACAATCCCATCTCGGTGAGACCGAGATCCCTATCGGTGAGACCAATTTGGTTAGGGTTTGTGGCAGTGGCTATGACATTTGAACTCGGTGGCGCCAGATAGAAAGAATCGGTGGGGCCGAGTTGGACTTTTGGTTTGGGTCATATGTGGATGTGAGAAAGTAGTTGACGGCTTTGGAGCATATCACTAAGCATTTTGAGCAAGAGCCTCATTAAGCAACACATCATCCCTTCTTGATAATATTGGCTTTTCCTATAGACTCAATGTGATCTTGGATCACTAAAATAGAAAATGTAGAGTCTTGTGCTTTGAGCTTGAGCCAATCCTTTTGTCCTTAGCATTTTGAGGGATCCACTTTTCTCATCCATGCCATGCCAATCACTGAGCTTTCCTGAAATATTTATCTTGAAATAGCATTAGCTCAATGAGCCATATGTTGTTAGGAATTACCAAAACCACCCAGGGATAGTTGCACTTTCAAGGGTGATTCGTTAGAATGAGTTTGACAATGATCTTCTTTATGAATTCTAGTAGCTTCGGAAATAATATCGCTAATAATTCCAACATCTCCTTTGGCACGCATAAGATTTGTAAGCTCAAATAGACAATCACCAAACTTAGGATCATTGGAATTCATCTTACTCAAGGCAATAGACTTATGGAGAATTTCATCTAGATTTTTTAAGGAATAATTTGGAAAACATTCCTCAACAAATTTCCATATAGTGTAGGCACACTCAAGAGTAGGCAAACATCCAATCAAGTTTCTAGGCAAACCTCTAGTGATAAGATTAACAGTTCTAAGATTACGAATCATGTCAATTGACTCATCAAGGGTGGGATGCATAGGATCAACATGAGGTGCACAAGGGCTAGTAATGTACTTGTTCAAATGATATTCATTGAAAATCACAAGCATCTCACTTTTCCACTCATGAAAATACTCTCCATCAAGTATAGGCACTCTATGTCTAGGACTCCCCAAAGTAGACTCATCCATCTTCCTCCAATGGTGTTTAAACCAAAGCAATGGAGACCAAAGCTCTGATACCAATTGAAAGGATCAAGAAGAGGTGTCTAGAGGGGGGTGAATAGACTCTAAGCAAGAAATTTGCAGTTTTTAATCTCTTTAAGTTGAAGTGGAGTTTTGGCACAAGTTTAACATTCACAATACATATCAAGCAAGCATGCAAAGAGTATATGAGCAGCGGAAAGTAAAGCATGCAAATTGCAAGAATGTAAAGGGATGGGATTGGAGTGTGCAAACGCAATTTGGAGACACGGAGATTTTTGAGTCGTGGTTCCGATAGGTGGTGCTATCGTACATCCACGTTGATGGAGACTTCAACCCACGAAGGGTAACGGCTGCGCGAGTCCACGGAGGGCTCCAGCCACGAAGGGTCCACGAAGAAGCAACCTT
The DNA here is from genome assembly GCA_963921465.1 of Triticum timopheevii. Lineage (NCBI taxonomy): Eukaryota > Viridiplantae > Streptophyta > Magnoliopsida > Poales > Poaceae > Triticum > Triticum timopheevii. Next base: position 358,825,468 of record OY997264.1, read on the forward strand.
GTCTATCCCACCATGGTCGTCGCCCACGAAGGACTTGCCTCACTAGGGTAGATCTTCACGAAGTAGGCGATCTCCTTGCCCTTATAAACTCCTTGGTTCAACTCCACAATCTTGACGGAGGCTCCCAAGTGACACCTAGCCAATCTAGGAGACACCACTCTCCAAGAAGTAACAAATGGTGTGTTGATGATGAACTCCTTGCTCTTGTGCTTCAAATGATAGTCTCCCCAACACTCAACTCTCTCTCTCATAGGATTTGGATTTGGTGGAAAGAAGATTTGAGTGGAAAGCAACTTGGGGAAGGCTAGAGATCAAGATTTATGTGGTAGGAATGGAATATCTTGACCTCAACACAAGTGTAGGTGGTTCTCTCTCAAAAAATGTATGTTGGAAGTTTAGGCATGTTCTGATGGCTCTCTCCACGAATGAAGAGTGGGTGGAGGGGTATATATAGCCTCCACACAAAATCTAGCTGTTACACACAACTTACCAAACTCGGTGGGACCGAATCCTGAAACTCGGTCGGACCGATTTAGTAAACAATGTGACCGTTAGGATTTTTGGTGGGACCGACATGTCAACTTGGTGGGACCGATATGGTTAGGGTTAGGGCATAACGTAATCTCGGTGAGACTGATTACACAAACTCGGTGAGACCGATTTTTGTAATAGACACACAGAGGGTTGGTCAGGCAAACTCGGTGGAACCGATTCGCTCATCTCGGTTGGACCGAAACGGTATGAAAGGGAAACAGAGAGTTTGCATTGCAATCTCGGTAGGACCGATTACACAAACTCGGTGAGACCGATTTTGGTAATGGCCACTGTCGGTGTCAAAACCGGCAGATCTCAGGTAGGGGGTCCCGAACTGCACGTCTAGGCGGATGGTAACAGGAGACAAGGGACACGATGTTTTTACCCAGGTTCGGGCCCTCTCGGTGGAGGTAAAACCCTACTCCTGCTTGATTAACATTGATGATATGGGTAGTACAAGAGTAGATCTACCACGAGATCAGAGAGACTAAACCCTAGAAGCTAGCCTATGGTATGATTGTTGTTCGTCCTACGGACTAAAACCCTCCGGTTTATATAGACACCGGAGAGGGCTAGGGTTACACAGAGTCGGTTACAATGGTAGGAGATCTACATATCCGTATCACCAAGCTTGCCTTCCACGCCAAGGAAAGTCCCATCCGGACACGGGACGGAGTCTTCAATCTTGTATCTTCATAGTCCAGGAGTCCGGCCAACGATGATAGTTCGGCTATCCGGACACCCCCTAGTCCAGGACTCCCTCAGTAGCCCCTGAACCAGGCTTCAATGACGACGAGTCCAGCGCGCATATTGTCTTCGGCATTGCAAGGCGGGTTCCTCCTCCGAATACTTCATAGAAGATTTTGAACACAAGGATAGTGTCCGGCTCTGCAAAATAAGTTCCACATACCACCGTAGAGAGAATAACATTTACACAAGTTCAATCTGCTTACATATTCCGCGGCGTGACATCACACCACGGCCAAGCCTTTATTCGAATCGTTTTTACTGTTCCACCTCAGCGCGTTTAGCGAGGCGGTTTCCTTGGCACGTCTTGTCAAAGCAGAGATCGTGTCCCCTTATTTCGGGATTCTCATCAATACGGGCGTGGGTAACCCAACCGCGCCATTGATTACGGCGCTTGCGAGATAAGCGAGTTTTACCAGGCTGGTGGGGACGCATAGTTTTCGTCCGTCCATATAAGGGGATAAGGATCCACCTTTTTACCTATGCCTTCTTCCTCCTTTGCTTATCCATCTCCGCGCACTCGAGCTCCAACGCCCAAGTCCGCACATCTTGCCTCAACCTTCTCCAACCATGTCCGGAGCGGGAGGCAAGTGGTGTTGGAAATATGCCCTAGAGGCAATAATAAATTGATTATTATTATATTTCCTTGTTCATGATAATCGTTTATTATCCATGCTAGAATTGTATTGATAGGAAACTCAGATACATGTGTGGATACATAGACAACACCATGTCCCTAGTAAGCCTCTAGTTGACTAGCTCATTGATCAATAGATGGTTACGGTTTCCTGACCATGGACATTGGATGTCATTGATAATGGGATCACATCATTAGGAGAATGATGTGACCCAATCCTAAGCCTAGCACAAGGTCATGTAGTTCGTATGCTAAAGCTTTTCTAATGTCAAGTATCATTTCCTTAGACCATGAGATTGTGCAACTCCCGGATACCGTAGGAGTGCTTTGGGTGTGCCAAACGTCACAACGTAACTGGGTGACTATAAAGGTGCACTACGGGTATCTCCGAAAGTGTCTGTTGGGTTGGCACGAATCGAGACTGGGATTTGTCACTCCATGTGACGGAGAGGTATCTCTGGGCCCACTCGGTAGGACATCATCATAATGTGCACAATGTGATCAAGGAGTTGATCACGGGATGATGTGTTACGGAACGAGTAAAGAGACTTGCCGGTAACGAGATTGAACAAGGTATCGGGATACCGACGATCGAATCTCGGGCAAGTATCGTATCGCTAGACAAAGGGAATTGTATACGGGATTGATTAAGTCCTTGACATCGTGGTTCATCCGATGAGATCATCGTGGAACATGTGGGAGCCAACATGGGTATCCAGATCCCGCTGTTGGTTATTGATCGGAGAGTCATCTCGGTCATGTCTGCATGTCTCCCGAACCCGTAGGGTCTACACACTTAAGGTTCGGTGACGCTAGGGTTATAAAGGAAGCTTGTATGTGGTTACCGAATGTTGTTCGGAGTCCCGGATGAGATCCCGGACGTCACGAGGAGTTCCGGAATGGTCCGGAGGTAAAGATTTATATATAGGAAGTCCTATTTTGGCCATCGGGACAAGTTTCGGGGTCATCGGTATTGTACCTGGACCACCGGAAGGGTCCCGGGGGCCCACCGGGTGGGGCCACCTATCCCGGAGGGTCCCATGGGCTGAAGTGAGAAGGGATCCAGCCCAAAGTGGGCTGGGGCGCCACTTCCCTCATGGCCCATGCGCCTAGGGTGAAGGGGGAACCCTAAGGAAGAGTCCCAAGGAGGGAAGGCACCTCCTAGGTGCCTTGGGGGGGAGGGAAACCTCCCCTGGCCGCCACCCCCTAGGAGATTGGATCTCCTAGGGCTGGCGCACCCCCCCCCCCTTGGGCTCCCTATATATAGTGAGGGTAGGAGGGCCTCTTGAGACACCCCTTATGCCTTTGGTGCAGCCCCTCCCTCTCTCCTAAGTCCTTCTCCTCTCCCGTGGTGCTTAGCGAAGCCCTACAGGATTGCCACGCTCCTCCATCACCACCACGCCGTTGTGCTGCTGCTGGATGGAGTCTTCCTCAACCTCTCCCTCTCTCCTTGCTGGATCAAGGCGTGGGAGACATCGTCAGGCTGTACGTGTGTTGAACGCGGAGGTGCCGTCCGTTCGGCACTAGGATCATCAGTGATTTGGATCACGACGAGTACGACTCCATCAACCCCGTTCACTTGAACGCTTCCGCTTAGCGATCTACAAGGGTATGTAGATGCACTCTCCTTCCCCTCGTTGCTAGTCTCTCCATAGATAGATCTTGGTGACACGTAGGAAAATTTTGAATTTCTGCTACGTTCCCCAACAGTGGCATCATGAGCTAGGTCTATTGCGTAGATTCTATGCACGAGTAGAACACAAAGTAGTTGTGGGCGTTGATTTTGTTCAATATGCTTGTCGTTACTAGTCTTATCTTGATTCGGCGGCATCGTGGGATGAAGCGGCCCGGACCGACCTTACACGTACTCTTACGTGAGACTGGTTCCACCGACTGACATGCACTAGTTGCATAAGGTGGCTAGCGGGTGCCTGTCTCTCCCACTTTAGTCGGATCGGATTCGATGAACAGGGTCCTTATGAAGGGTAAATAGCAATTGGCATATCACGTTGTGGTCTTTGCGTAGGTAAGAAACGTTCTTGCTAGAAACCCATAGCAGCCACGTAAAACATGCAAACAACAATTAGAGGACGTCTAACTTGTTTTTGCAGGGTATGCTATGTGATGTGATATGGCCAAAGGATGTGATGAATGATATATGTGATGTATGAGATGATCATGTTCTTGTAATAGGAATCACGACTTGCATGTCGATGAGTATGACAACCGGCAGGAGCCATAGGAGTTGTCTTAATTTATTTATGACCTGCGTGTCAACATAAACGTCATGTAATTACTTTACTTTATTGCTAACCGTTAGCTGTAGTAGTAGAAGTAATAGTTGACGAGACAACTTCAAGAAGACACGATGATGGAGATCATGATGATGGAGATCATGGTGTCATGCCGGTGACGATGATGATCATGGAGCCCCGGAGATGGAGATCAAAAGGAGCAAAGTGATGATGGCCATATCATGTCACTATTTGATTGCATGTGATGTTTATCATGTTTATACATCTTATTTGCTTAGAACGACGGTAGTAAATAAGATGATCCCTTACAACAATTTCAAGAAGTGTTCTCCCCTAACTGTGCACCGTTGCGACAGTTCGTGTTTCGAAGCACCACGTGATGATCGGGTGTTAGATTCTAACGTTCACATACAACGGGTGTAAGACAGATTTACACACGCAAAACACTTAGGGTTAACTTGACGAGCCTAGCATGTACAGACATGGCCTCGGAACACAGAAGACCGAAAGGTCGAGCATGAGTTGTATGGTAGATACGATCAACATGAAGATGTTCAACGATGTTGACTAGTCCGTCTCACGTGATGATCGGACACGGCCTAGTTGACTCAGATCATGTAATCACTTAGATGACTAGAGGGATGTCTATCTGAGTGGGAGTTCATAAGATGAACTTAATTATCCTGAACATAGTCAAAAGGTCTTCGCAAATTATGTCGTAGCTCGCGCTTCAGTTCTACTGTTTAGATATGTTCCTAGAGAAAATTTAGTTGAAAGTTGATAGTAGCAATTATGCGGACTAGGTCCGTAAATTGAGGATTGTCCTTGTTGCTTCGTAGAAGGCTTATGTCCTTAATGCACCGCTCAGTGTGCTGAACCTCGAACGTTGTCTGTGGATGTTGCGAACATCTGACATACACGTTTTGATGACTACGTGATAGTTCAGTTAAACGGTTTAGAGTTGAGGCACCGAAGACGTTTTTGAAACATCGCGAAACATATGAGATGTTTCGAGGGCTGAAATTGGGATTTCAGGCTCGTGCCCACGTCAAGAGGTATAAGACCTCCGACGATTTTCTTAGCCTACAAACTAAGGAGAAAAGCTCAATTGTTGAGCTTGTGCTCAGATTGTCTGAGTACAACAATCATTTGAATCGAGTGGGAGTTGATCTTCCAGATGAGATAGTGATGTTTCTCCGAAGTCATTACCACCAAGCTGCTAGAGCTTCGTGATGAACTAAGATATATCAGGGACATATATGATGATCCTTGAGATATTCGCAATGTTTGACTCCGCGAAAGTAGAAATCAAGAAGGAGCATCAATTGTTGATGGTTGGTGAAACCACTAGTTTCAAGAAGGGCAAGGGCAAAAAGGGATACTTCATGAAACAGCAATTCAGCTGCTGCTCTAGTGAAGAAACCCAAGGTTGAACCCAAACCCGAGACTAAGTGCTTCTGTAATAAGGGGAACAACCACTGGAGCAGAATTACCCTAGATATTTGGTAGATTAGAAGGCTGGCAAGGTCAATAGAAGTATATTGGATATACATTGTGTTGATGTGTACTTTACTAGTACTCCTAGTAGCACCAGGGTATTAGATACCGGTTCGGTTACTAAGTGTTAGTAACTCGAAACAAAAGCTACGGAATAAACGGAGACTAGCTAAAGGTGAGCTGACGATATGTGTTGGAAGTGTTTCCAATGTTGATATGATCAAGCATCGCACACTCCCTCTACCATCGAGACTGGTGTTAAACCTAAATAATTGTTATTTGGTGTTTGCGTTTAGCATAGACGTGATTGGATTATGTCTATCGCAATACGGTTATTCATTTAAGGAGAATAATGGTTACTCTGTTTATTTGAATAATACCTTCAATGGTCGTGCACCTAAAATGAATGGTTTATTGAATCTCGATCGTAGTGATACACATGTTCATGCCAAAAGATAGTAATGATAGTACCACCTACTTGTGGCACTGCCACGTAAGTCATATCGGTATAAAACGCATGAAGAAGCTCCATGTTGATGGATCTTTGGGCTCACTCGTTTTTGAAAAGTTTGAGGCATGCGAACCATGTCTATTGGTGTATATGCATGAAGAAACTCCATGCAAATGGAGCATTTGGACTCACTTGATTTTGAATCACTTGAGACATGCAAATCATACCACATGGGCAAGATGACTGAAAGCCTCGTTTTCAGTGAAATGGAACTAGAAAGCAACTTGTTGGAAGTAATACATTTTGATGTGTGCAGTCCAGTGAGTGCTGAGGCGTGTAGTGGATATCGTTATGTTCTTACTTCACAGATGATTTGAGTAGATGTTGAGTATATTTACTTGATGAATCACGAGTCTGAATTATTGAAGGGTTCAAGTAATTTCAGGGTGAAGTTGAAAGATCGTCGTGACAAGAGGATAAAAGATCTATGATATGATCATAGAGATGAATATCTGAATTACGAGTTTGGCACAGAATTAAGACATTGTGGAAATTGTTTCAAAACTAATACAGCCTGGAACACCATAGTGTGATGGTGTGTCCGAACATCATAACTGCACCCTATTAGATGTGATACATACCATGATGTCTCTATCGAATTACCACGATAGTTTATGGGTTAGGCATTAGAGACAACCACATTCACTTTAAATAGGGCACCACGTAATTCCGATGAGATGACACCGTATGAACTATGGTTTAGAGAAACCTAAGCTGTCATTTCTTAAAAGTTTGGGGCTGCGACGCTTATGTGGAAAAGTTTCAGGTTAATAAGCTCGAACCCAAAGCGGATAAATGCATCTTCATAGGACACCCAAAACAGTTGGGTATACCTCCTATCTCAGATCCGAAAGCAATAAGGGATTGTTTCTAGAATCGGGTCCTTTCTCGAGGAAAAGTTTCTCTCGAAAGAATTGAGTGGGAGGATGGTGGAGACTTGATGAGGTTATTGAACCGTCTCTTCAATTAGTGTGTGGCAGGGCACAAGAAGTTGTTCCTGTGGCATGTACACCAATTGAAGTGGAAGCTTATGATAGTGATCTAGAAACTTCGGATCAAGTCACTACCAAACCTCGTGGGATGACAAGGATGCGTACTACTTCAGAGTGGTACGTAATCCTGTCTTGGAAGTCATGTTGCTAGACAACAATGAACCTACGAGCTATGGAGAAGCGATGGTGGGCCCGGATTCTGATAAATGGTTCGAGGCCATAAAATCCGAGAGAGGATCCATGTATGGAAACAAAGTGTAGACTTTGACAGAACAGCTCGATGGTCGTGAGGCTATTGAGTACAGATGGATTTTAAAAGGAAGACGGACAATGATGGTAAATGTCACCATTAAGAAAGCTCGACTTGTCGTTAAGATGTTTTCTGACAAGTTCAAGGAGTTGACTACGGTGAGATTTTCTCACTCGTAGCAATGCTAAGAGTCTGTTGGAATTATATTAGCGATTACTGCATTATTTATGAAATCTTGCAGATAGGATGTCAAAACATTGTTTCCTCGACGATTTTCTTGAGGAAAGGTTGTATGTGATACAACCGGAAGGTTTTGTCAATCCTGAAAGATGCTAATAAGTATGCAAAGCTCCAGCTATCCTTCTGAGGACTGGAGTAAGCATCTCGGAGTTGGAATGTGTGCTTTGATGATGATCAAAGATTTTGGGTTTATACAAAGTTTATGAGAAACTTGTATTTCCAAAGATGTGAGTGGGAGCACTATAGAATTTCTGATGAATATATGTTGTTGACATATTGTTGATCAGAAATGACGTAGAATTTCTGGAAAGCATATAGGGTTATTTGGAAAGTGTTTTTCAATGGAAAGCCTGGATTAAGCTACTTGAGCATTGAGCATCAAGATCTATAAGGATAGATCAAAACGCTTAGTGGTACTTTCAAATGAGCACATACCTTGATATGATCTTGAAGGTGTTCAAGATGGATCAGTCAAAGAAGGAGTTCTTGCCTGAGTTGTAAGGTATGAAGTTAAGACTTAAAAGCTCGACCACGGCAGAATAGAGAGAAAGGACGAAGGTCGTCCCCTATGCTTAAGACGTAGGCTCTACAGTATGCTATGCTGTGTACCGCACCTGAAGTGTGCCTTGCCATGAGTCAGTCAAGGGGTACAAGAGTGATCCAAGAATGGATCACAGGACAGCGGTCAAAGTTATCCTTAGTAACTAGTGGACTAAGGAATTTTCTCGATTATGGAGGTGGTAAAAGAGTTCGTCGTAAAGGGTTACGTCGATGCAAGCTTAACACCTATCCGGATAGCTCTGAGTAGAGATACCGGATACGTATAATGGAGCAACAATTTAGAATAGCTCCAAGTAGATCAGTTATTTGGAATAGCTCCAAATAGAACGTGGTAGCTACATCTAGGAGATGACATAGAGATTTGTAAAGCACACACGGATCTGAAAGGTTTAGACCCGTTGACTATAACATCTCTCACAAGTATAACATGATCAAACCCAGAACTCATCAAGTGTTAATCACATGGTAAATGTGAACTAGATTATTGACTCTAGTAAACTCTTTGGGTGTTAGTCACATGGGGATGTGACCTTGAGTGTTAATCACATATCATGTGAACTGGATTATTGACTCTAGTGCAAGTGGGAGACTGTTGGAAATATGCCCTAGAGGCAATAATAAATTGATTATTATTATATTTCCTTGTTCATGATAATCGTTTATTATCCATGCTAGAATTGTATTGATAGGAAACTCAGATACATGTGTGGATACATAGACAACACCATGTCCCTAGTAAGCCTCTAGTTGACTAGCTCATTGATCAATAGATGGTTACGGTTTCCTGACCATGGACATTGGATGTCGTTGATAATGGGATCACATCATTAGGAGAATGATGTGATGGACAAGACCCAATCCTAAGCCTAGCACAAGGTCATGTAGTTCGTATGCTAAAGCTTTTCTAATGTCAAGTATCATTTCCTTAGACCATGAGATTGTGCAACTCCCGGATACCGTAGGAGTGCTTTGGGTGTGCCAAACGTCACAACGTAACTGGGTGACTATAAAGGTGCACTACGGGTATCTCCGAAAGTGTCTGTTGGGTTGGCACGAATCGAGACTGGGATTTGTCACTCCGTGTGGCGGAGAGGTATCTCTACTCGGTAGGACATCATCATAATGTGCACAATGTGATCAAGGAGTTGATCACGGGATGATGTGTTACGGAACGAGTAAAGAGACTTGCCGGTAACGAGATTGAACAAGGTATCGGGATACCGACGATCGAATCTCGGGCAAGTATCGTATCGCTAGACAAAGGGAATTGTATACGGGATTGATTAAGTCCTTGACATCGTGGTTCTTCTGATGAGATCATCGTGGAACATGTGGGAGCCAACATGGGTATCCAGATCCCGCTGTTGGTTATTGACCGGAGAGTCATCTCGGTCATGTCTGCATGTCTCCCGAACCCGTAGGGTCTACACACTTAAGGTTCGGTGACGCTAGGGTTATAAAGGAAGCTTGTATGTGGTTACCGAATGTTGTTCGGAGTCTCGGATGAGATCTCGGACGTCACGAGGAGTTCCGGAATGGTCCGGAGGTAAAGATTTATATATAGGAAGTCCTATTTCGGCCATCGGGACAAGTTTCGGGGTCATCGGTATTGTACCGGGACCACCGGGTGGGGCCACCTATCCCGGAGGGTCCCATGGGCTGAAGTGAGAAGGGATCCAGCCCAAAGTGGGCTGGGGCGCCACTTCCCTCATGGCCAATGCGCCTAGGGTGAAGGGGGAACCCTAAGGAAGAGTCCCAAGGAGGGAAGGCACCTCCTAGGTGCCTTGGGGGGGAGGGAAACCTCCCCTGGCCGCCGCCCCCTAGGAGATTGGATCTCCTAGGGCTGGCGCACCCCCCCCCCTTGGGCTCCCTATATATAGTGAGGGTAGGAGGGCCTCTTGAGACACCCCTTATGCCTTTGGTGCAGCCCCTCCCTCTCTCCTAAGTCCTTCTCCTCTCCCGTGGTGCTTAGCGAAGCCCTGCAGGATTGCCACGCTCCTCCATCACCACCACGCCATTGTGCTGCTGCTGGATGGAGTCTTCCTCAACCTCTCCCTCTCTCCTTGCTGGATCAAGGCGTGGGAGACATCGTCGGGCTGTACGTGTGTTGAACGCGGAGGTGCCGTCCGTTCGGCACTAGGATCATCGGTGATTTGGATCACGACGAGTACGACTCCATTAACCCCGTTCACTTGAACGCTTCCGCTTAGCGATCTACAAGGGTATGTAGATGCACTCTCCTTCCCCTCGTTGCTAGTCTCTCCATAGATAGATCTTGGTGACACGTAGGAAAATTTTGAATTTCTGCTACGTTCCCCAACAAGTGGATGGCCTCCTCCGTCACGGAGGGGCACATCAAAAGGCTGAGGAAAGCCAGATACCTGCACAACGACATTGCGCACCGGCTTCCAGATGAGGGGCAGCTCGTCCCCACCCCCAGGCCCCATGAGAGGGTGGTGTTCCTTCCCCATTTCCTCCGCGGACTGGGCTTCCCACTCCACCCATTTGTCCGGGGGCTCATGTTCTACTACGGCCTGGATTTCCATGATCTGGCCCCGAATTTCATCCTCAACATCTCAGCGTTTATCGTTGTGTGCGAGGCCTTCCTCCGCATCACACCCCACTTCGGCTTATGGCTAAAGACCTTCAATGTCAAGCCGAAGGTAGTGGGCGGCCAGCAGGCGGAGTGCGGAGACGCCATGGTGGGCAAGATGCCCAACGTCACATGGCTCGAGGGCGCCTTCGTGGAAACCATCAAAGGGTGGCAATCGGGGTGGTTCTACATCACCGAGCCGCATGACCCTGAATGGGCAGCGGCCCCCGAATTCAGATCTGGCATCCCCACACAGCTCACCTCCTGGAAAGAGAAGGGCCTGACATGGGGTGATTCGGAAGAGCTGACCGGACTCCAAACCTGCGTCCAAAACCTTGTGAACAAGAAGATCAAGCTCGTCAACGTGGTCCAGGTCATGCTCGTCCACCGGATCCTCCCATGCCAACAACGGGCGTTCAATTTGTGGGAGTTTGATCCGGCACAGCACCCAACCTTGAGCAGGCTCTTCGACACTACGTACGAAGACGCCTGGAGGGTGTTGTTCAAGGGCGACAAGGCTCCCACATCCGCTACCGAAGATCACGGATTCAGCTCGCAGCGTCAAGCCGACGAGGTAAGCTATTTTACCCTTTACGGGACACTTGTTTTTCATAGTTTGACTCTATGCAGGATCTAAACTCCCTTACCTTTGACAGGCCTGGCAGAAGAAGTCCGGGCAGGTTAACTGTCCGGCTCCCTTGCCAGAAGACCCAGTGGACGCCCAATTAACGGGGCTGCTGGCTCCGGCGCCTTACGTGGTGCCGGAGAAGAAGGCCAAGAAGAAGGCCACGGGAACTCGGAGGAGTTCCCGGTGCCAGGTGTTATCGGACTCATCGTCCGATGACTCCGAGGCGGACTCCTTCCGTGAAGACAAGGAAGAGAAAAAGGAGGCTTCTCCCCTAGCGGGGGGAGAGAAGAAAAGGAAGGCCTCCCCAACTGGGGAGGCCGGAGGGTCCAAGAAGGGAAGGACCCTTCCTCCGGACTGTTCCACCAACGCCGACGACGGCTAAGAGGAGTGGCCTTCGAGGGCCAAGCCCCTGGCGAGATCGTAAGTGTCCGGATTCCATAATAACTCATGATTTTTCTTTCGTCACATAGTGTCTTCTAACGCCGAATACAACCATGTAGCCTGCCCAAGGACGAGTTCCCCGCTTCGTTGAGCGGCTCCATGGGTTCGTCGGATGTGAATAGCACTTCACTTCCGACCGACTCCTCCCCCCGTGACGCAGACGACGCCGCGGTGGAGTCCCAAAAGGGGCCCGGCCAAGAGAAGGAGGAGGTCCCAGAGGTGCCGCAAGGCAACCTCCCGGACTTTGGGCACGAGGGGGATCAACCCCCAAAGGGTTCTGAGTTCGGCCCTAGGCCGGACTCCGAACCGGAACCTTTAGTGGTTTCGGAGTCTGGCGGGCGGCCCCTTCGTAAGAAGTACGAGACTGTGACGCCTGTGGCCTCCCTCCAACCGGAGGCGCCGGATAATTTGCTGGAGGCGCTTAACGGCGCCTCCATCGAGGAGGAGCACCGCACTGTTATGAGTGCGGTGATCCGGAAAGTTCAGTCCGCCAAGAGCGGGCTGACTGAAGCCTGTACCAGCCTTCTAACAGGCTTTGAGGTAAGTTTTTAAGATATGTAAGAATAGTACCGCATAGACAGTAGCCCCTGATGCTCAGTTTGGCGTTCGGAAAGAAAAGCCAAACTGAGGATCTAAAAAGATATACGCAGGAGTATAACATAAGCATGTCAATATGGGAATGCAGGCTGCGCTGCTGACCTCTGCCGCACTGACTGCGGAGGTCGATGCATTGAAGCAGAGCCTCGAGCGGTCCGAGAACGAGCTCGGCCATGCCAAGAAGCAGCTCGAGGACAAGGAAGGTAAATAATACCTTATTAAAGTAATACCTTATAGAAAGGTTTTGGTTGCAAAAAATGACAGGAATAACGTGAGTATTGCAGGGGCCACGAACGAGGTGGTGGCCCTGAAGGAAGAGGTGTCCAAGGCCGAAAGCAATGCGGCCGCGGAACGCACCGAGCGAGAGAAGCAGGAGGCACAAGTGGCGGAGGTGCAGCAAGAGCTCCAGGCTCTCATGGAAAAACACGAGAGTTTGGAGCGTGACTCGAAGACTCGAGAGTCCGAGCTCGCCTCAGCTCTTGAGAGCGCCAAAGCCGCTAAGGCCGAAGCCCAAAAAGCCCTCCAGGAAATTGGGGCAATAAAGAAGATAGCGGTGGGTAAGGCATTCTTCATGCAAAGCAAGCACGTGAAAGTGAATTACTTGTTACTTACCCGAATCCGGAGCTCTCCAGGAGCATTCGCAGATCTGCCCCGTAGTGTGTCCGACGCTGCTGCGTTCTACCAGGCCGAGGAAGGGAGCTCGATGGAGAAGGTGTTCTGGTCTCAGTATGCTGAGGCCGGACACCCGGTGCCCTTGAGCAACCAGCTGAAGCAGCTGGTCGAGCTCCATAAGGTGGCCGAACAGGCCATAAAAGGCCTCATAGTTCGGCTGTGGCCGAAGGAGGCCATGCCTGGGAGCTACTTCGGGCTGGTGAGGCGGCTGGTGGAAGCCTGCCCATGGATTGAAGTCGTCAAGCGCTCCCTCTGCATCGAAGGTGCCCGTAGGGCCCTTGCCCGTGCTAAAGTGCACTGGGGCAAGATGGACGCTGAGAAGCTTGTGACGGACGCTCCGCCGCCGGGCAGGGAGTATCGCAAGCCCGAGATGTATTATGAGGGCGTCCTGAAGAGTGCCCGCCTTATAGCAGGTGAATGCTCCAAAGATGTAATTTTTGAGTAAACTCGCATTTGTTATCTTGTACGCTTGAAAACTTGTTCATATGCTCTAAGCAACTCTTGTGAATTTAAAATATTACCTTCTGTGCGGCCGTTTATTAAATTTGAGAGATGGCGAGTTGTCGGCTTCTGCCCCCATGCCACGAGTGCTGGGGTGTTCGGGATAAACTTGAGTGCTCTTTTTCCCATTCTTGGGTCCTTTGAGGGAGGCGCTCAACGCAATGAACAAGGCAACCAGACTTATAATGCTTGAACACTCCTACTTAGCCATAGAATTCTATAATTTTAAATTTCGGCGAAGCCCCTAGTGTTCAGAAGACTGAATTTGGGGCGCTATCCACGCCTGGGCCGGACAAAGCCGTCTCCTCGCTCTAAGTGGCATAAGTCTTTAGGTACTCGAAAAAACCTCTCGAACAGCGACCGGCTCTCGCCCTATCATGACGGTCAGTTTTAGCTTTCTCCACTGAGGTGCTCAACCCACCTCAACTGGGGCACAATCACAGTGGTTCTCCCAGCGCTACCTTAGCCGATATAACGGAACGTAAGGTACCAAAACATGGGAGCGGGGCAAACCCAACTATTGACCCAATACATGATTCGGAGCCGATGCATATAATGCTATAAGTTCGGGGTGCCGCACTTGTGAAAGTGTTCGGGCTTATCACAGCATATTTTGGGGAACTTAAGCCCCTGGTGTATTTGGCCGTACCAAAGCGTACGGATGCAACATGTCATAAGTGAACATGTATAAATAGAAAAAGGAATGCAATAATAGGCAAAAAGTGATGCATTGTTTATTCAAAAAATACTGCAATGAAAGCAAATCGATACAAATAGTGCGATAAGCAAGGGATGGGACTATTTAACATGTCCCCCTCCAGGGGTAGGCTGCGGGATGGTATGTAAAACAAGTATAATGCTCGTAATAGAGACCACCTGGATACTCGACGTAGCTTTTCTGCTTCCTTGGCTGTTGCATCGTGAGTTCGGCGATTCCACTGCCGGGCAGGGCTTCTTGAAAACGGAGTCCTGAGAATAAGAAAAAAAGAATGACACAATTTGGAGCCCCTGGTGTGGTTGAGCCGCACTCTGGGCATGCCGTGGTCGTGCCCCTCCCCCTGTGCCCATGGTATCTCCAGAGCATAGTTATGTACGCGTGGTACTGGTCTCGCGATTTCGCGAGGGCTGGGGTTGGGGCCGCATTGCTACGCGTGCTCGGAACGTGCCAGGTGGTCTTGTTGTAGGTTACTCCAGGTGCGCTTGACGGTGTCCGGCCGCTTAACAGCCGGACTCGAGGATTGCCTTAAGAGGCTGCTTTGTACTTCCGCCGCGAGAGCTGCTGTATGCTCCTCCGTTCGGAGAGAGCGTTCGGTGTTTCCGTTGACCATAATGACTCCTCGAGGGCCTGGCATCTTGAGCTTGAGATATGCATAGTGCGGCACCGCATTGAACTTTGCAAATGCGGTTCGTCCGAGTAGTGCGTGATAGCCGCTGCGGGACAGGACTATGTCGAAGATTAACTCCTCGCTTCGGAAGTTATCCGGGGATCCGAAGACCACTTCAAGTGTAACTGAGCTTGTACAGTTGGCCTCTACACCTGGTATGACACCTTTAAAGGTCGTTTTTGTGGGTTTAGTCCTTGAGGGGTCTATGCCCATCTTGCGCACTGTATCCCGATAAAGCAGGTTCAGGCTACTGTCGCCGTCCATCAGGACTCTAGTGAGGTGAAATCCGTCAACGATTGGGTCTAGAACCAATGCGGCGAATCCGCCATGGCGGATGCTAGTGGGGTGGTCCCTTCGATCAAAAGTGATCGGGCAGGAGGACCACGGATTGAACTTTGGGGCGACTGGCTCCATCACATATACGTCCCATAGTGCACGCTTTCACTCCCTTTTGGGTATGTGGGTTGCGTATATCATCTTCACCATCCGCACTTGTGGGGGAAAGCCCTTCTGTCCTCTATTGTTCGGCGGCCGGGACTCCTCCTTGTCGTTGCTATGCAGCCCCTTGTCATTGTTTTCGGCAGTTAGCTTGCCTGCCTGCTTGAACACCCAACAATCCCTGTTGGTGTGGTTGGCTGGTTTTTCGGGGGTGCCGTGTATCTGGCACGAGCGATCGAGTATTCGGTCCAAATTGGACGGGCCCGGAGTATTTCTTTTGAATGGCTTTTTCCGCTGACCGGGTTTGGAGCCTCTGAATCCGGCACTGATTGCCGTATCCTCAACATTATCGCCATTAATGCGGCGCTTGTGCTTGTTGCGACACGACCTGCCATTGTTGTCCTTGGTATCCGAATTACCAGGGCTCTTGGTCATGTTGTTACTACGAGCTAGCCAGCTATCCTCTCCCGCGCAGAAGCGGGTCATGAGTGTTGTGAGGGATGCCATGGATTTCGGCTTTTCCTGTCCTGGGTGCCGGGCAAGCCACTCATCGTGGATGTTATGTTTGAAGGCTGCAAGGGCCTCTGCATCCGGACAATCGACGATTTGATTTTTCTTGGTTAGGAACCGTGTCCAGAATTGTCTGGCTGATTCCTCTGGCTGCTGAATTATGTGGCTTAGGTCATTGGCGTCTGGTGGTCGCACATAGGTTCCCTGGAAGTTGTCGAGGAATGCGGCTTCCAAGTCTTCCCAACAACCGATTGACTCTGCTGGCAAGCTGTTAAGCCAATGCCGAGCTGGTCCTTTAAGCTTGAGTGGGAGGTATTTGATGGCGTGTAGATCATCACCGCGGGCCATGTGGATATGGAGGAGATAGTCCTCGATCCAGACCGCAGGATCTGTTGTGCCATCGTATGATTCTATGTTTATGGGTTTGAAACCCTCAGGGATTTGATGATCCATCACTTCGTCTGTGAAGCATAGTGGGTGTGCGGCGCCTCTGTATTGGGCTATATCACGACGCAGCTCAAATGAGCTTTGTCTACTGTGTTCGGCCCGGCCGGAATTGCCATATCCGGCGTGACGGTTATCATCACGTATCGTGGAGCGCCCATGCGATCCGTAGATCGATCTTGTTTGCCTTGCCTTGTCCTCCAGTATATCCTGCAGGTCTGGCGCGTTTTCCCGCGTCTTGGTATGTTTTGAGCGGCGCCGGAGTGCGGCTTGAGTGGAGGGCCGAAAGGCCTCTCTGTCGCGGCCACGAGGTGGCCAGTCGGCCGTATCATGCGCTGGTGATGTAGGTTTAGGTGCTTCCTCCTCTAATCGGGGTAGCAGCCTGCGTTCTGGGTAGCTCTTGGAGGGGCGTTCAAGTTCATACTCTTTGGCCGCAAGGACTTCAGTCCATTTGTCGGCTAGCAGGTCTTGATCAGCTCTAAGCTGTTGCTGCTTTTTCTTGAGGCTGCTTGCCGTGGCCATGAGCCTGCATTTGAAACGCTCTTGTTCGACGGGATCCTCAGGCACGACAAATTCGTCATCGTCGAGGCTTGCCTCGTCTTCGAAGGGAGGCATGTAATTATCGTCCTCTACCTCTTTGCCTGCCGCTCTCTCATGAGGGTTGGCTTCTCCATCCTCCTGCACTGAATCCTGCCGGAGGGAGTTGTCTTCGGCACTGTCCGGGGTGTTATTGTCTCCCATGCCGGAATCACCGTTTTTGCTGTGGCAGGATTTAGAGCGGCACCGCTGACGCCGGCGCTTAGGCTGTTTCTTGGAGGGGTCATCCTCCGTTGTTCCATCGCCATTCCCATCTTTTGGGATGTCCACCATGTAAATGTCGTATGACGAGGTGGCCTTCCAGTGCCCTATAGGCGCTGGTTCTTGGTCGTCTCCTGCATCGTCGTCCATACCGTCGATGTCTTCGGAGTCGAAGTCGAGCATGTCGGTTAAATCATCGACAGTGGCTACGAAGTGGGTGGTGGGTGGGTTTTGAATTTCTTCGTAGTCCGCATCCCAACCTTCCTGACCATAATCCGGCCAGGGCTCTCCTGATAAAGAGAGAGACTTTAGTGAATTCAGGATGTTGCCAAAGGGCGAGTGCTGAAAGATGTCCGCTGTAGTGAACTCCATGATCGGCGCCCAATCAGATTCGATTGGCAGGGGAGCGGGAGGATCGGAGTCCGGAGAGGAGTCCGGCACCTTGGAGTCACGAGCTTCGCAAAGGACAGGGTTGGTGTTCGGCTCAATCGCCATAGAGATAGCAGTCCCTGAGGCGGTGTCCAGCCATCCGTCCTCGATCGGCGCAGTCGGCTCCAAGCTAAGGGTCGGAGCGGACACTGGTGCGGCCTCCAGGGCACAGTCCGGCGGCAGAGCTAGATCATGCCCTTCGTGACAGTGCGGTGCGCTTGGCTGTGGCTCGAACCCGTCGAAGATCAAGTCTCCGCGGACGTCAGCCTTGTAGTTCAAACTTCCAAATCTGACCTGATGGCCAGGGGCGTAGCTTTCAATCTGCTCCAGATGGCCAAGTGAATTGGCCCGCAGTGCAAAGCCGCCGAATACGAAGATCTGTCCGGGGAGAAAAGTCTCACCCTGGACCGCATCGTTGTTGATGATCGGAGGAGCCATCGGGCCTAAAGATGACGACACAGAGGAACTCTCAATGAAAGCACCAATGTCGGTGTCAAAACCGGCGGATCTCGGGTAGGGGGTCCCGAACTGTGCGTCTAGGCGGATGGTAACAGGAGACAAGGGACACGATGTTTTTACCCAGGTTCGGGCTCTCTCGATGGAGGTAAAACCCTACTCCTGCTTGATTGATATTGATGATATGGGTAGTACAAGAGTAGATCTACCACGAGATCAAAGAGGCTAAACCCTAGAAGCTAGCCTATGGTATGATTGTTGTTCGTCCTACGGACTAAAACCCTCCGGTTTATATAGGCATCGAAGAGGGTTAGGGTTACACAGAGTCGGTTACAATGGTAGGAGATCTACATATCCGTATCGCCAAGCTTGCCTTCCATGCCAAGGAAAGTCCCATCCGGACACGGGACGAAGTCTTCAATCTTGTATCTTCATAGTCCAGGAGTCCGGCCGAAGATGATAGTTCGGCTATCTGGACACCCCCTAGTCCGGGACTCCCTCAATTGTCTTTGATGTAGCCGAGATCCCCTTGCCCCACAACAGGATCCTCGGCCGCCCGGCACTAGCCAAGTTCATGGCGACTTCACATTACACCTACAACACGCTGAAGATGCCCGGGCCGATGAACATAATCACCGCCCCCTCCAACAAGAAAGACGCGTTAATTTGCGCCAACCAACTCTATCGGGAAGCAGTCGTAGCAGCCGCCGCCAAGGCACCTACTCCTGCCGACGGAGTCTCGGGAGGGAAAAAGACCGGCGAGACCCCTCATACCCACTCCGGTAAGTGCACCTCTTTGGGGTGTTGCGCTCCCGTTGAGGACGTGCTAGAGAGCTCCACCGGCAAGAGCAAGAAGTCCAGAGCTGCACCACCAGAGACCAAGAAGGTGCCCGTCAAGGAGGACGGCACGGGGGGAGCTTTTACCATAAGCTCCACCCTGGACAGCAAATAGGAAAGCGAGCTCGTCACTTTCCTGCGGGCGAATGTTGATGTGTTTGCATGGCAAGCCTCCGACATCCCCAGCGTTCCCAGGGAAGTGATTGAGCACCATCTTGCTGTCTGTCCTCATGCACGGCCCGTCAAGCAGAAGGTCAGGAAGCAAGCTCTAGAGAGGCAGGAGTTCATCATGGAGGAGATCAGAAAACTAGAGGCGGCAGGCTTGGTAAGGGGGGTGATCCATCCGACGTGGTTGGCCAACCCGGTAGTGGTGCGCAAGGCAAACGGGAAGTGGAGACTATGTATTGATTACACAGACATCAATAAAGCTTGTCCAAAGGATCCCTTCCCGTTACCGTGCATCGACCAGATTGTTGACTCCACGGCTGGGTGTGACCTGTTATCATTCCTCGACGCCTACTCAGGGTACCACCAGATCTTCATGACAAAATAAGACGAGGAGAAGACAACATTCATCACCCCATGTGGTACGTATTGCTTTTTATGGATGCCTTTCGGGTTGAAGAGTGCTGGCTCAACCTTTGCAAGAGCAGTCCAAATTGGTTTTGAGCCCCAACTACATAGAAATATGGAAGCTTATATGGATGACACAGTGGTCAAAACCAAGGACAAAGCAACACTTGTACAAGATCTGGAGGAAACATTTGCGAACCTGCGCAAGGTCAACCTCAAGTTGAACCCTGAGAAGTGTGTCTTCGGTGTCCCGTCCGGCAAGCTTCTCGGATTCTTTGTGTCGCAGGCGGGATTGAGGCAAACTGTAGGACCTTGAAGTATGTCTAGAGGGGGGGTGATTAGACTACTTGACCAATAAAAACTTAACCTTTTCCCAATTTTAGAGTTTGGCAGATTTTAGTTATTTAAGGACAAGTCAAGCAATCATCACACAATTCAAGCAAGCATGCAAAGAGTATATAGGCAGCGGAAATTAAAGCATGCAACTTGCAAGAAAGTAAAGGGAAGGGTTTGGAGGATTCAAACGCAATTGGAGACACAGATGTTTTTGGCGTGGTTCCGATAGGTGGTGCTATCGTACATCCACGTAAATGGAGACTTCAACCCACGAAGGGTAACGGCTGCGCGAGTCCACGGAGGGCTCCACCCACGAAGGGTCCACAAAGAAGCAACCTTATCTATCCCACCATGGTCGTCGTCCACGAAGGACTTGCCTCACTAGCGGTAGATCTTCACGAAGCAGGCGATCTCCTTGCCCTTACAAACTCCTTGGTTCAACTCCACAATCTTGTCGGAGGCTCCCAAGTGACACCTAGCCAATCTAGGAGACACCACTCTCCAAGAAGTAACAAATGGTGCGTTGATGATGAACTCCTTGCTCTTGTGCTTCAAATGATAGTCTCCCCAACACTCAACTCTCTCTCATAGGTTTTGGATCTGGTGGAAAGAGGATTTGAGTGGAAAGCAACTTTGGGAAGGCTAGAGATCAAGATTCATATGGTAGGAATGGAATATCTTGGCCTCAACACATGAGTAGGTGGTTCACTCTCAGAAATGGTAAGTTGGAAGTGTAGGTTCGTTTTGATGGCTCTCTCCATGAATGAAGAGGAGGTGGAGGGGTATATATATAGCCTCCACACAAAATCTAACCGTTACACACAATTTACCAAACTCGGTGGGACTGAATTGTTAAACTCGGTCGGACCGATTTAGTAAACCTAGTGACTGTTAGTGATTTTCGGTGGGACTGACATGCATCTCGGTGAGACCGATTCGGCTAGGGTTAGGGCATAATGTAATCTCGGTAAGACCGATTACACAAACTCGGTGAGACCGATTTGGTAATAAGCTTTCCAGAGAGTTGGTCGGGTAAACTCGGTGGGACCGATTTGCTCTTTTCAGTGAGACCGAAATGTTACAAAAAGGAAACAGAGAGTTTACATTGCAATCTCGGTGGGACCGATCGCTCACTTCGGTTAGACCGAAACGTTACGAAGGGAAAAAGAGAGACTACAACCCCATCTCGGTGAGACCGAGATCCCTATCGGTAAGACCGATTTGCTTAGGGTTTGTGGCAGTGGCTATGACTTTTGGAATCGGTGGCGCCGGATAGGAAGAATCAGTGTGACCGATTTTGGCTTTGGGTTTAGGTCATTTGTTGATGTGGGAAAGTAGTTGAGGGTTTTGGAGCATATCACTAAGCACATGAAGCAAGAGGCTCATTAAGCAACACCTCATCCCTCCTTGATAGTATTGGCTTTTCCTATAGACTCAATGTGATCTTGGATCACTAAAGTGTAAAATGAAGAGTCTTGAGCTTTTGAGCTTGAGCCAATCCTTTGTCCTTAGTATTTTGAGGGATCCACTTTCATCATCCATGCCATGCCATTCATTGAGCTTTCCTGAAATAATAGTCTTGGAATAGCATTAGCTCAATGAGCTATATGTTGTTATGAATTACGAAAACCACCTAGGGATAGTTGCACTTTCAATCTCCCCCTTTTTGGTAATTGATGACAACATATAGATCAAAGCTTCGACAAATGATAATAAGATTGAATGACATCGTCGCTTTGAGAAGTATGTGATAAGCAAGAGCTCCCCCTAAATTTGTGCATGGGTTAAGATTTGCTTTGGACTGCAAATGCACAATGAATTAGGCTCATGGGTTACTCTTCCATGTCACATACATCTTGGTGGAGCGCTCAAAATAATAAACAATGAATACATGCACTCATCACCAAGCATAGTGAATGATCACATAAGATAGATAGGATAATATCAAGCATGCATAAGTGTAGCTTATGATCAAACACATGATCATCAATGTCTCACAAGCATAGTATCTCAACCAAAAGCAAACAAAGTTTAAAAACCACCAAATAAAGCAAGAGAGAACAAAAGCAACACTCTCTCTCTCGAAGCCTATGATCTATACATTTTTCTCCCCCTTTGGCAACAAGTTACCAAAAAGTTCATAGAAAATGCATAGTGCTATATCGACTCTCAGGCTTGATCTTCTGGTGGTGGTGTCCTAATGACTCCTTGGACGAAGGCTTCAGTTGAAGTAGAGGGTGCTGGAGTGGATGCTGGAGCTGGTTGCGCTGGAACTGTAGGGGCAGTAGCTGGTGCTGAAGTTGTTGCTCTAGTGTCTGTCACTGGCACTGCAACTGACCTCTGGGCTCTGGGTACTCTGGCAAACACATTTGTGGTAGTCTTGCCCTTCCTCTCCTACATGTCATCCTGCAGCTGCTCCACAACTGACTGAATCTCAGTTACTTTGACATCTAGATCATAGAATTTTTGTTCCATGATTCTTTCAAGGCTCTCCTGATTCTGAGTGAGGGTGGCCAACCCCTTCTCAATCCTCAGAGTTGATGCTATCAATTAACCAAGCTGCTCCTGTTTGGTTTTCATGAAATATCCAGATGCCTCCTCTTGAGTTGGCATCTTGGCAGCCTTCTCCTTCTTTGCCTTCTCCTTCTTCTCCTGAGCTTGAACTGATTGTGGATCATCTTCATTCATGACAACCTCATTGTCCTCAAAGTCTGGATAAACTGGAAAATGTTCCTTATCCAACTGATATTTCCTTGTGCCCATCTTTGAGTTAATCAATTCCTGAATCTAAGGTGCATATCCACAGCTCCTCTTCTGATCTGCTGCAGTCCTCTTGATTGTTTCAACTATTAGGCTCATGACTTTGAACTTCTGTGGCACATCAAACACATGCAGCATGTTGATGGCATGCCCTCTGATCATGTTATGGTCACCAAACTTGAGCAACAAAGTGTGCCTCAGAATCCAATTGATGGTTGGCAATCCTGACAGCAGAAAGTGAACTAATCCAAACTTGTGTCTCAACTGCCTTGTCTGGAATTTCCTTGTACATGTGAGCCATTGAATTGTGACCCAACTTCTTCTTTGCATAAATGTCCAGGTCATCCTCATATTCCTTGGGGGCATTTATCAGACTTGCCCATTCTTCAATAGTGGATTGGTACCTAGTACCTTCAGACATCCAAACAATTCTTCCATCTGGGTAAAAATGTGCTGTGGAGTAGAACTGCATGATAAGCTCATCATTCCAGTTGGTGAACTTCTGTCCAACAAAATCAGCAACTCCACAAGCAACAAAGCTTTCTTGCACTCCAGGATAGTGCTGCTCATTGTCCTTGATGTAGGTCCAGTCGACCCACCTCATGTCACAAACTATGGGCTTCTTGTCCAACAGAATTGTTTCATAGAAGTCCTGCTGTTCCTTTCTATGGAACATGTAGTCAACAGAAGTTCTTCTTCTTGAAGCATATGGATCTTCCATCCTCCACAGTCTCAACCCTGAATCCTTCCTGATTCTCATGTCCTCAGCCACAGGATGGGCATCATTGTGGTCTGGTATCTTGGGCTTGAGCTTTCTAAGGACCTGTCCTTCTTCATCTTCATCTTCAGCAACATTGGGCACTGGGGCCTTGTTCTTCTCAGCAGCTGGAATACTCCTAGTATTCCTCTTTGGAACTTGCTTGGCCTTGGAGGCAGCTTTGGGTGCTTCCTTGGGCTTGGATGTTGCAGCCCCTGATCTGATTGCATCACCCATAAGCTTAGGTGCCTTAGGTGCTGGTGCAGCATCCTCTTCCTCTTCTTCAGAATCTCTTCTCATTGAGAGCTTTCCAAGGACCTTGGCAGTTGTGGTTCTTGCTCTCTTCTTTTTCTTGTCCTGATCACCATCATCCCCTGATTCAATTGTGAACTTCATAGTTTCACCAGTGGGGACTTTTTGAGGTTTGGAAGAAGTGACTTTCTTCTCAGGTGCTTCTTTGGGTTGAGCCTGAGCTGGCACTTGAGTGGACTTTCTGGCCTTTGGCATTGGTGTCCTCTTGGCAGGAACTTTCTTCTTCAGACCTGGCTTAGTGCTATGTGCAGAGCCATATTCCTTATTGAGCACCACTTTCTTGGAAGTGGCCTCATCTTCCTCAGCTTTGTAATCTTCATCCTCAGAATCTGAAGTTCTTTTCCTCCTTTGCCTAGTTGCAGCCTTAGGCAAATTGCTAGGAGTACTTATGCTCCCTTCATCTGTAGTTGAGGGACTAGTTCCCTCACTCAAGTCCATCTGCTCTACTGACCTGTTCTGGCTGTCACTCTGATTTGACATACTGCAAAAGCTGACTTCTGACCCTGTGAAGAGTTATAGATGAGATAGAATAGATGAGCATCACAAAATGCAGAGATTTTTGCAAAAGAATGATTCAAAAGTTCAGTTTTAGTTTTCCACAGAAAGCATTTCGGATCAACCGATTTTCAAACTCGGTGATACCGAAGCAGTTTTGGAACCTAAACTGATGATCTCGGTTGGACCGAGTCACAGTTCGGTGGCACCGAGACTGCTAGGGTTTCACATAATCCTCAAATCGGTCGCACCGATTAGTAATTCTCGGTCAGACCGAGAGTCACTAGTGCAATGGCATAAGTCAAATCGGTGAGACCGAGTTTTTCAACTCGGTGGGTCCGAGATGGTTTCAGCGGAAACCTAACCCTAAAAATTTGAATCTCATCTAATCTATGGACTACTTTGGTTGGATGGAAGAGTTTCAATCATGGCAAGATTCAATATAAATACAATGTGCTTGGAATCAGACGTGGATAGCACAAAGATCAAGTCCATACCCTAACTTGGCGGTGGACTTGCTACGGCGGCAACGGTGGGGACGAAATCCGTTGACGGTGGCAGAGACCAGCGACAGGAGGCTGCTGGCAACGAGGAGACGATTCGGAGACCTCCAATGGCAGAGCGAGCTATCGCGCGGGCGAAGGGTTTTGGAGAAATTTCCAAAATTTTGCCCGTGGCTATATATAGCCCGACCCTGTCGGTGTGACCGAGTGGAACAACTCGGTGGCACCGAGATGCATAACTGTTTTCAGTTACAGCAAATCGGTGAGACCGAGAAGTTCAAATCAGTTGCACCAAGATTGAAAACTCAGATCAACTTGGTGATCTCGGTAGGACCGAAATGGAGGAATCGGCCTGACTGAGAATCACAAAGAGGTTTTGGAAGTTTAAGTCTATGACGAATCAGGGACTCCGAGTGCTCCTCACACAGAGTGGTTCGAATCTGACTTGATCAAATTTTGTGATGTAGCATGAATAGAGTTTGAGATGAGAAAAGCATAGATAGCTAAAGAAGGTTCTTAGGCATTCTTGTCCATCCACTTGGCAAAAAGAAAATAACCAAACAATCAAAACAACAAGTGGATGTCCTTGAATGAGTAAAATATGCACCAACATGCTCACACAATAAGATGGCAAATGAAATATGTGTCAAAGCATGCACAACCAATTCTAGCATCTATCAAACAATTGGCGATGACTAGGTCATCTATATATGAGTGTATTGACTTAGGAGTCAAATGAGAACATTTGATCATAGGTCATACTCATCGTTTAAGCTCAAGTGGGGTTACCATTTTTACATAATGCATTGATGTGTTCACACCATTAGAGTTGCTTTGACTCAATTCTTAGAGTTAAGCTCCCCCTAGATGTGAGATCCCCCCTTAGAGGGATGAACTAACCTTGGGCTTTGTCGATGATGACTTCATGTAGGTGTTGAAGATGTGGATGCTCAATGTTGGTGTAGATCATTTGGAGCAATCCTTTGGAGTGAATTGCACTTTCAACTTACCTACATGGGTTAGTCCCACAAGGAACAAACAAGAATATCCATAGACATAGAGTGATGCACACACAAGATGATGTCCATGAATTCATTAGGTTACCTTGTCCCTTGCCTTACCAACATGAGGGTTTGTGACACCTTGAACTAGTGCAAGATGTGGAAGTTGATTGCACTTGTTCTTGCCAAAATGATATGAGTGAAGAATGTTGGCGGAGTCACCCTTAAGAACTCTCTAGTTCTTCTTCTTCGGGATCCACATCATCTTGATGGGAATCCTTGGAGTTGTAGTTGTACTTGATGAAGTAGAACTTGACGTAGTCTTGGGGACCCACTTGAATGAGGCTTTAGGTGCTTCTTCAAATGAATCAATCTCTTCTTGAAGCTTGTCCTTGCCTTTGTTCTTGTGGTCTTGTGGTGGAAGATCATCTTGAGCTTGTGTTCCCTTGAAGGAAGTAGGATCATACTTCTCTTGTTGAGGAACAAACTTCGTCTTGGGGTATTGATCTTCTTCCCACTCAACTCCATTGGCATTGAACTTTCGTTCAAAACCAACACCTTGATTCTTCCGGTGCCTCCCTTGCTTGTGTACAATTTCCTCGAATTGCTTACTCCCGGCAAGGCTCTTGTAAACACCTTTCTCTATAATTCCCTTCAATAAGCTATTTTCTTGCTCAAGTGTAACTTGGCTAAGAGAATCATTAGTGGAATCAAGAGAACTACTAGAAGCAACAATATTGGATTTGACATTATTATTGTTACTACTAGAGGAAGTATCTTTCTTGTACTTGTTACTAGACTTGACTTGAGGCATGTAAGTAGATAAGCGTAAACGCTTGGCAATGTAAGAAGAACTTTTCTTGCGGGGATCATCATTGATTGCTTTTAAGAACTCATGCTCTTGCTCAAGATTTAACTTTTCAAAGCGTAACTTCTCATGAGCCCTTAAAAGTTCTCGATGATCTTCGTAGATAGTTTCATGAGCTAACTTAAGAGAGTTTAGTTCTTTAGTTAGAAGCTCAATCTTCTCCTTATCATTGTCATTCGTTTTATCTTGATTAGCATGATTAACTGACGTTTCATCATAGTATTCATCAATAGAGTTGTCAACAAGTAAATCATCATCCACAAGCAAGTCATCTTCATCACTATTGAAATCAACATACTCGAGATGTGTTATCTTTGGACCTTTGGCCATGAAGCATCTTCCAACACCTTCATTTGGTGAGTTAAATATGTCGTAGGAGTTGGTTGACACAAGTGCTAGACCGACAACACCTTCATATTGAGTATATTCGGAGTCGGAGTGATAGCTTCTCTCGGAGTGATTGTCGGAGTCGGAGCCGGATACCCATTCACCAACATGAGCTTGATGTCTTCGTTTTGTGTAGCTCCTTGATGACTTGTCCTTCCTTTCCGAATCCTTGCTTCTCCGTGAGGGTCTTCGTTCATAACGATCATCTCTACTCCTCCTCTCTCTTGGTGGTGATTCTTCTCTTTTGCTCCTTCTTCTTGGAGAATCTTCTCTTCTTTTGTAGGGTGTCGTACACTCATTGAGTAGTGTCCGGGTCTCCCACAATTGTAGCAATTGCGCTCTTGACTAGAAGATCTTTTGTCATTGTAAGACCTTGACTTGGAGCTTCTTTCTTTGCTTCCACTCTTGTAGAATTTGTTGAAGTTCTTCACCATTAAGCTCAATTCTTCATTGAAGGTTGGTTTCTCACTTGATGATGTGGGGGCTTCACTTGAGGCTTTGTAAGCACCACTTGACTTGTTGTGAAGTTCCTCCTTATCCTTGAGTGACATCTCATGAGCAACAATTCTTCCAATGACTTCCGTTGGCTTGAGATCTTTGTAGTTTGGCATCATTTGAATCAATGTGCACATGGTATCATACTTTCCATCCAATGCTCTTAGAATCTTCTTGATGATGAATTTGTCGGTCATCTCTTCACTCCCTAAGCCGGCAATCTCATTTGTGATAAGAGCAAGCCTAGAGTACATTTCAGCGACACCTTCACCATCCTTCATTTTGAACTTGTCAAGCTGACTTTGGAGCACATCCAACTTGGATTCCTTGACGGACTCAGTACCTTCATGCATATCAATCAAAGTATCCCAAATTTCCTTTGCATTCTCAAGACGGCTGATTTTGTTGAATTCTTCGGGGCACAGTCCGTTGAAGATGATATCACAAGCTTGAGCGTTGTATTGCAGCATCTTCAATTCTTCCGCATTAGCTTCACAGTTCGGTTCTCTCCCATCAAAGAATTCACCTTGCAAGCCAATACAAATAATTGCCCAAACGGCGGGGTTATGTCCAAGAATATGCATTTTCATCTTATACTTCCAACTAGCAAAATTAGTACCATCAAAGTAAGGACCTCTACGGTGATAATTTCCCTCGCTAGACGCCATACTCTCCTAGGTTGTGAAACCAAGGCTATGACCACCAAAAGCTATGGAAATTAAAGCAAATGGAGACCAAAGCTCTGATACCACTTGTAGGACCTTGAAGTATGTCTAGAGGGGGGGTGATTAGACTACTTGACCAATAAAAACTTAACCTTTTCCCAATTTTAGAGTTTGGCAGATTTTAGTTATTTTAGGACAAGTCAAGCAATCATCACACAATTCAAGCAAGCATGCAAAGAGTATATAGGCAGCGGAAATTAAAGCACACAACTTGCAAGAAAGTAAAGGGAAGGGTTTGGAGGATTCAAACACAATTGGAGACACGGATGTTTTTGGCGTGGTTCCGATAGGTGGTGCTATCGTACATCCACGTTGATGGAGACTTCAACCCATGAAGGGTAACGGTTGCGCGAGTCCACTGAGGGCTCCACCCACGAAGGGTCCACGAAGAAGCAACCTTGTCTATTCCACCATGACCGTCGCCCACGAAGGACTTGCCTCACTAGCGGTAGATCTTCACGAAGTAGGCAATCTCCTTGCCCTTACAAACTCCTGGGTTCAACTCCACAATCTTGTCGGAGGCTCCCAAGTGACACCTAGACAATCTAGGAGACACCACCCTCCAAGAAGTAACAAATGGTGCATTGATGAACTCCTTGCTCTTGTGCTTCAAATGATAGTCTCCCCAACACTCAACTCTCTCTCATAGGTTTTGGATCTGGTGGAAAGAGGATTTGAGTGGAAAGCAACTTGGGGAAGGCTAGAGATCAAGATTCATATGGTAGGAATGGAATATCTTGGCCTCAACACATGAGTAGGTGGTTCTCTCTCAGAAATAGTAAGTTGGAAGTGTAGGTTCGTTCTGATGGCTCTCTCCATGAATGAAGAGGAGGTGGAGGGGTATATATATAGCCTCCACACAAAATCTAACCGTTACACACAATTTACCAAACTCGGTGGGACCGAATTGTTAAACTCGGTCGGACCGATTTAGTAAACCTAGTGACCGCTAGTGATTTTCGGTGGGACTGACATGCATCTTGGTGAGACCGATTCGGTTAGGGTTAGGGCATAACGTAATCTCGGT
This sequence comes from Triticum timopheevii, assembly GCA_963921465.1. Lineage (NCBI taxonomy): Eukaryota > Viridiplantae > Streptophyta > Magnoliopsida > Poales > Poaceae > Triticum > Triticum timopheevii. Next base: position 358,854,660 of record OY997264.1, read on the forward strand.
AAGACCGATTACACAAACTCGGTGAGACCGATTTGGTAATAAGCTTTCCAGAGAGTTGGTCAGGTAAACTCGGTGGGACTGATTTGCTCTTTTCGGTGAGACCGAAATGTTACAAAAAGGAAACAGAGAGTTTACATTGCAATCTCGGTGGGACCGATCGCTCACTTCGGTTAGACCGAACGTTACGAAGGGAAACAGAGAGACTACAACCCCATCTCGGTGAGACCGAGATCCCTATCGGTAAGACCGATTTGCTTAGGGTTTGTGGCAGTGGCTATGACTTTTGGAATCGGTGGCGCCGGATAGGAAGAATCGGTGTGACCGATTTTGGCTTTGGGTTTAGGTCATTTGTGGATGTGGGAAAGTAGTTGAGGGTTTTGGAGCATATCACTAAGCACATGAAGCAAGAGGCTCATTAAGAAACACCTCATCCCTCCTTGATAGTATTGGATTTTCCTATAGACTCAATGTGATCTTGGATCACTAAAATGTAAAATGAAGAGTCTTGAGCTTTTGAGCTTGAGCCAATCCTTTGTCCTTAGAATTTTGAGGGATCCACTTTCATCATCCATGCCATGCCATTCATTGAGCTTTCCTGAAATAATAGTCTTGGAATAGCATTAGCTCAATGAGCTATATGTTGTTACGAATTACCAAAACCACCTAGGGATAGTTGCACTTTCACAAACCCAGACAAGATCAAGGCCATCGAGCAGATTGAGGCACCTAAACGGATCAAAGACGTGCGTCAGCTCACTGGCTGTGTTGCCACCATGAGCAGATTCATCTCCAAGTCCGCGGAGCGTGCCCTTCCCTTTTTCAAGATCTTGAAGAAGACGGGCCCAATGGAGTGGACCCCGGAGGCCGAGGCAGCGCTGAAGGATTTGAAGAAGTACCTCTCCTCTACCTCAGTGCTGGTTGCACCCAAACCACAAGAACCGTTGCTGCTGTACCTAGCGGCAACAAATCAGGTGGTTAGCTGTCACGCCCAATATGCGACCCTATCCAAAAAGGAACTCGAAGGTCCCACCAAGGATAGACCCGCATATTGGAACGCTTTTGCAAGGTGGATATCATTACATCAACATTACATAATAGTGGGGATACATACATAAGGCATACAATGCCACACGAATACAACATCATCATACATAAGAGCACCATCCGACTACGGATGAAACACAAACATAAACTCAAATGACATCCACCCTGCTAGCCCAGGCTGCCGACCTGGAACCTATCCCCTGATCGAAGAATAAGCAGAAGAAGAACTCCAAAACAAGCAAACATCGCTCTCGCGTCATGATCATCGCATAACCTGTACCTGCAACTGTTGTTGTAGTAATCTGTGAGCCACGAGGACTCAGCAATCCCATTACCATGGGTATCAAGACTAGCAAAGCTTAATGGGTAAGGAAGGGGTAAAGTGGTGAGGCTGCAGCAGCAACTAAGCATATACGGTGGCTAACATACGCAACTAAGAGCGAGAAGAGAGCAAGCGGAACGGTCGTGAAACTAGCAATGATCAAGAGGTGATCTTGAACTCCTACTTATGTCAAACATAACACAGAAACCGTGTTCACTTCCCGGACTCCGCCGAGAAGAGACCATCACGGCTACACACGCGATTGATGTGTTTTAATTCGGATCTGGTGTCAAGTTATCTACAACCAGACATTAACAAATTCCCATCTGCCACATAACCACGGGCACGGCTCTCGAAAGTTTAAACCCTGCAGGGGTGTCCCAACTTAGCCCATGACAAGCTCTCGCGATCAATGAAGGAATAGACCTTCTCCCAGGAAGACCCGATCAGTCTCGGAATCCCGGTTTACAAGACATTTCGACAATGGTAAAACAAGACCAGCAAAGCCGCCCGATGCGCCGACAATCCCGATAGGAGCTGCACATATCTCGTTCTCAGGGCAACACCGGATGAGACATCCTACGAGTAAAACCAGACCTCGAGTTTCCTCGAGGGGGCCCCGCAGTCTACTCGGTTCGGACCAGCACTTAGACAAGCACTGGCCCGAGGGGGGGGGCTAAAATAAAGATGACCCTCGAGAGAGCGACTCCCAAGAGAAAAGTAGGTGGTGGTGAGGCAAATGGTAAAACCAAGGTTGGGCCTTGCTGGACAAGTTTTATTCAAAGCGAACTGTCAGGGGGGTCCCATAAATCACCCGACCGCGTTAGGAACGCAAAATCCGGGAACATAACACCGGTATGACGGAAACTAGGGCGGCAAGAGTGGAACAAAACACCAGGCATAAGGCCGAGCCTTCCATCCTTTACCAAATATATAGATGCATTAATTAAATAAGAGATATTGTGATATCCCAACCAAAATCCTGTCCACCATGGAGCAATCTTCAACTTCACCTGCAACTAGCAACGCTATAAGAGGGCCTGAGCAAAGCGGTAACATAGCCAAACAACAGTTTGCTAGGAATGGTGTCAAAGGTTAGAGGTTCATGGCAATATGGGATGGCTTGATAAACGGGTAATAGGTAGCGCAGCATAGCGATAGAACGAAGCAACTAGCATAGCAATGATAGTAGTGAGATCCAGGGTAGCGGTCATCTTGCCTGAAATCCCGCAAGGAAGAAGAACGAGTCCATGAAGAAGATGAAGCCACGAAGACGAACCAAGCGTAGACGAACGCATCCTCACGATCGCAACGAAACGGGAACTATCGAGAAGAAGCACACAACATGGTAAACACACCACACATGAACAAGGCATGATGCACAACAAGCATGATGCATGACCAAGCTACATGAAGCAACTCATGGCAAGAGATGATGCAAACAAGAACAACACATCAAGGCAAGTTTAAATGAGGCCGGGAACAACATATAGCAACTCCGGTAAGTCCTCATATGCAAATTTCGAAATTGGTCCAGATCTGAATAAACATTAAGTTGGAGTTGTTAAACAGCAAGTTAAAAAGCACCAAGAGAATCTACATGAAATTCTAGTCAAGTTCCATATAAAGTTCATTAGATTCGGAGCTACGGCCTAGAAGATATGAGCAAAACAAGTTAAACATGGCATTGATGCAAAACACATCCAAACATCAAGCAAACACCTCAAAACAAGGATGCAACATGATAATATGAAACTACATGCAAAAACAAGCAAGTTTCATATAGAGCACACTCAAAACGGAGCAACGATTCAACACATGCACACTATACAAGTCATAACAACAATCTGTCCATAACAGCAACTAGGCATATTGCAAGCATCAAAACAATATGCTACAGCATCTCAACATAAGAACAAAAGGCATGGGCATGAAGTACAGGTAAAGCATAACAAGACATGAACAGTGAGCTATCTCCAGAAACAACTAGAACATGCTCAAAAGGACCTGGTAAGATTGCAAATAATAACAGTTTCAGACTTTGCAGAAATAACATCAGGTTGCAATGTTTAGAGCTATCAAACAACATGTTATAGGAACTTATAATGGCAAACAAAGGCATGGCATGAATCTACTAAATGCATAGAACAAAAGACCCTTACTGACCATGAGCCAAAAAGGATCAGAATATGATGGCACCCATGTAAACATGGCAAGTTATATTACAGATTCAAACATGGCAGGAACAACAATAAGTAGGCATGTTGGTGAGCTTGAATCACTCACTACAGAGCAATACATGGCATGGCAAGGCAACCAACAGTAATAAGACATGTTTATGAAGCTAAGCATGGCAAGAGCAAGGTCATAGGGTGCATGGATCACTAGCAAACAATCATGGAAACATGGAACTTAATGTTAACAGGCTGACAGCAACATTATGAAGCAACTTTGGAGCAAGATATGAACAATCTACAGCAAGCTATAAATGCAACCAGGGGCATGGATGGATAGTGCATAACATGTAGATCAAAACATGTTTATAGAACATCTCCAGATTATGCATAGAATGATTAGTAGCAACATGTTTATATAGCATCACGCAATAACAGATTCAGCCTAGCAAAACAGTAACAGCAAGTACACTACTTAACAAGCTCGATGCACTCAGCACATAACTCACAAAAATATATGGGTTGCACCTATGGAAAAATGACATAGCATAGATCAAAACACATGTAGACATCAACCTCATAGGATGCACACATCAATCATGGCAAAAATGACAAATGAGCAAGTTATAACAGTTTCAGCAGGTTAACAGCAACATGCACTCTTCCAACAGCATTTCGAGCATCAAGATGAACTCAAATGAAAATGATGCAATGGAATGAAATAAAGTACTCGTCGAGACGAACAATTTGACATATTACACGCGCAAAATGGAGCTACGGATGCAGAGATACAATGCGATGAACATGGCATGATTATATGAAAAACTGGGGACTTAGTAGAAAACGACCTCGCAGGGGGGTGGACATGTCCGGGCCAAATCGGACACGGCCGGCGTTGGAGGCTGACGAGCGGGCCCCACGTGGTCGCTGCGTGGAGGCGGCTGGGCGCGGTGTGCCGGCGCCATGGCGTCGGGCGGCGCAGGGAGGCCGGCGGCGAGGGGACTCCGGACGGAGGCGGGGTCCGGCGGGGTCGACGAGGCCGGGAACGGGGCGGAGCCGGTCCGGGGCGACCGGATCTGGCCAGAGGGAGGCCGCCGGCGAGGCGCGGACTCCGGCGAGCTCCGAGCTCCGGCGGGGACCTGCGAGGGGGAGAGAGAGAGTGAGGCAGGGTGAGGGAAGAGGGAGAGAGATGGCGTGGCGGCGGGGCGACCTGGCCTTGGGGGGGTCGGCGACGGCGAAGCCCGGCGGGGTTTCGGTGGCGCGCGCTGGCGCGAGGCAGCGGCGAGGCGACGGAGGCGCTGGGCGGCGGGGCTGGCGCGGGGAGGAGGTGCGGGGCGCACGGGCGGCGGCGATGCGGGCCTCGCGGGGCCCAGATCGGCCCGGGACGGGCCGGTTGCGGGCTTCCGCGGGCCCCGGCGGCGGGGAGGCGCGGGGTGAGGTGGCGATGCCACATGGCGGCGGGAGAGTGGCTGGCGGGCCCGAGGGGGCGACGTGGCGCGCGCGGATTGGTCCGGGTGCGCCGGCGGCGGCGCCAAGTGGCGGGCGCGGGCTAGCGGCGCTGAAAGCGAGGAGACAGGGGGGAGGTGGCGGCTGCGGGAGGTTAGGGGAGGCTAGGGGCTAGGGTTGCCCAAATTAGGAAGGAGGGGTGTTTAAATAGGGTAAGTGCTAGGGTTAGGGGGTTTTGGGGGGTGTTTCGGAGCCTCGGATCGCCATCGGACGGCTCCGGATCGGAGGGGGTCTTAGTGGGCTGGATAAGAGTGGGTGTGGGCTGTGAAGAGAGGCCTTGGGCTGAGAAGAGAGAAGAGAAGGGCAGCCCGGCGGCAGTTCTCGAATACCGAAAACGTCCGACGAAGGTACCGGCAACGGTACCGCTATAAGTTCAACGGTTGGGCAGTCAAACGGACTCCGAATGCGATGAAACTTGACAGGCGCTCTGTCTACACTATAATAAGACCGCAAGCCAAGTTACATCCCAATCCGAGAACATTTAACACCTACTCACAACAGGAGACAAAAAGGGGGACGCCGGGGGACATAGGAGCGCCGGATTGCAAAACGGACAACGGGGAAAAAGCTCGGATGCATGAGACGAACACGTATGCACAATGAAATGCACATGATGACATGATATGAAATGCATATGATGACATGGCAAAGTGCAACACGCAAGCAAATGACATGGCAACAATGGTGAATAACTGGCGGACACCTGGCGCATCGAATCCGGGGCGTTACAACACTCCTCCAGTAACAAGAGATCTCGTCCCGAGATCTTAGGACCGGGACGGAAGGGAAAAGGGATAAGGTGAAACAAGAACTCAAGAGAAGAATCAAAGAATCGAGAGCACTCTAGAAGAAGAGATGAACGACGAGAATGATGAGAATCGAAAGCTCATTGAATCAGATAGACTATGCAACGACTCGTTCTAACCGGAGTGGTTAGAATGAGAAAAGACGAATAAGACTGAAAGAATTTAGGTAGCACTCCGGCTGAAAAATGGATGAATAGAACACGAGCTGATTAAAGAACATTTGAACGAAGCGCCGGGATAAATAGAGAACGACAACTAGAATGATGGCCTCCGGTGAAAAGAAATGGAAAAACAACTCCTGACATACTCCGGATGGGTGAAAAGAATTTGCACGACTGGAAAACAATTTGAGAGGATAACAAGAAGCTAGAACCACGAATCTTCAAGAGAACAGACAAGATTTAGAGGGAAAACTCTTCTTTGGTCTTCAAATGACGACAAGAAAACCCCATCAAAATTACTGAGGTACTCCGGGAGAATGAAAGGCGAAGGGGTTGAGGCAACAATGAAAAGAATTTGAAAGCAATCTTGGAGAAGGCATGTGACTGATGGAATCCATTCTTATGTCACACTTTGAAAAGAATTTGAGAATAACTCCTGGGGAATTAGAAGAGTCAGGTAAGATCCTAGGAAAAGACCTGTGGGTTAGGGCCCACTAAAGAGGAAAACACCATTGGAAAGGATTGATGAACAGATAGATGATGCACCGGAATAATAGAAATATTTGAATAAGGTGGCAACCTCGAATTAATTAGAACACAGACGAATCTCCTGAGATGTCTTGAACACTCCGAAAGGATAAACTGGCGAAAGGCGAACGAGCAAGGGGAAAACACTTGAGCTGAGGGAAAGAATATAAGCACTACCGAAAAAACTAGAATTGAATCCACCGTAGAAGAAAAAGAGATGAAGAATGATGAACGAGACGAGAATTCACCGTTGAAACAATTGAGGGAAGACTGAAGAGGCTCCGCACGAATGAAATTGATGGTCGAAAAAGACTCAGGCTCCGGGAAGAAAAAGGGCGGGAGGGCGGGAAAACAAATGCAACTTGGAAGGGGAAAACGACGAATATTTAGAAGAGAAAACACCGGTTGAAATCATAGAGGAAAGAAAGCAAAGACTTCACAAGAGTAGGATGGATACTCGAATATGGACTCCGGTTCCAAGGAGAAAAAAAGGGTGGGCGGGTGGGAAAGAAAACAACTGAGGATTGAACTCAAAGATGAAGAGGCTCGAGTCAACATGACGAGAAATGCACCGGATAAAAGAGGATGGACAACTCACGAAACTAACCACGTGATCCTAAAGAAAAAATTTGAATGGGAAGAGGAGTAATTCAAAACACCTACGTCAAGATTCCTCACCAGAGCGACGAAGGGACTGAGGAGTAAAAAGAATTCCTACTCTCCGATATAACTAGACTCCGAAAATACTTTTCTTCTAGACTCAACAACGGCCAAACTACACGATCAATCAAGGGGGGCTCCTAGGGTCGGTCGAGGCTCTGATACCAACTTGTCACGCCCAATATGCGACCCTATCCAAAAAGGAACTCGAAGGTCCCACCAAGGATAGACCCGCATATTGGAACGCTTTTGCAAGGTGGATATCATTACATCAACATTACATAATGGTGAGGATACATACATAAGGCATACAATGCCACACGAATACAACATCATCATACATAAGAGCACCATCCGACTACGGATGAAACACAAACAGAAACTCAAATGACATCCACCCTGCTAGCCCAGGCTGCCGACCTGGAACCTATCCCCTGATCGAAGAAGAAGCAGAAGAAGAACTCCAAAACAAGCAAACATCGCTCTCGCGTCATGATCATCACATAACCTGTACCTGCAACTGTTGTTGTAGTAATCTGTGAGCCACGAGGACTCAGCAATCCCATTACCATGGGTATCAAGACTAGCAAAGCTTAATGGGTAAGGAACGGGTAAAGTGGTGAGGTTGCAGCAGCGACTAAGCATATATGGTGGCTAACATACGCAAGTAAGAGCGAGAAGAGAGCAAGCGGAACGGTCGTGAAACTAGCAATGATCAAGAGGTGATCCTGAACTCCTACTTACGTCAAACATAACACAGAAACCGTGTTCACTTCTCGGACTCCGCCGAGAAGAGACCATCACGGCTACACACGCGATTGATGCGTTTTAATTCGGATCTGGTGTCAAGTTATCTACAACCGGACATTAACAAATTCCCATCTGCCACATAACCGCGGGCACGGCTCTCGAAAGTTTAAACCCTGCAGGGGTGTCCCAACTTAGCCCATGACAAGCTCTCGCGATCAACGAAGGAATAGACCTTCTCCCAGGAAGACCCGATCAGTCTCGGAATCCCGGTTTACAAGACATTTCGACAATGGTAAAACAAGACCAGCAAAGCCGCCCGATGCGCCGACAATCCCGATAGGAGCTGCACATATCTCATTCTCAGGGCAACACCGGATGAGACATCCTACGAGTAAAACCAGACCTCGAGTTTCCCCGAGGGGGCCCCGCAGTCTACTCGGTTCGGACCAGCACTTAGACAAGCACTGGCCCGGGGGGGGCTAAAATAGAGATGACCCTCGAGAGAGCGACTCCCAAGGGAAAAGTAGGTGGTGGTGAGGCAAATGGTAAAACCAAGGTTGGGCCTTGCTAGACAAGTTTTATTCAAAGCGAACTATCAGGGGGGTCCCATAAATCACCCGACCGCGTTAGGAACGCAAAATCCGGGAACATAACACCGGTATGACGGAAACTAGGGCAGCAAGAGTGGAACAAAACACCAGGCATAAGGCCGAGCCTTCCACCCTTTACCAAATATATAGATGCATTAATTAAATAAGAGATATTGTGATATCCCAACCAAAATCCTGTCCACCATGGAGCAATCTTCAACTTCACCTGCAACTAGCAACGCTATAAGAGGGGCTGAGCAAAGCGGTAACATAGCCAAACAACGGTTTGCTAGGAATGGTGTCAAAGGTTAGAGGTTCATGGCAATATGTGATGGCTTGATAAACGGGTAATAGGTAGCGTAGCATAGCGATAGAACGAAGCAACTAGCATAGCAATGATAGTAGTGAGATCCAGGGTAGCGGTCATCTTGCCTGAAATCCCGCAAGGAAGAAGAACGAGTCCATGAAGAAGATGAAGCCATGAAGACGAACCAAGCGTAGACGAACGCATCCTCACGATCGCAACGAAACGGGAACTATCGAGAAGAAGCACACAACATGGTAAACACACCACACATGAACAAGGCATGATGCACAACAAGCATGATGCATGACCAAGCTACATGAAGCAACTCATGGCAAGAGATGATGCAAACAAGAACAACACATCAAGGCAAGTTTAAATGAGGCCGGGAACAACATATAGCAACTCCGGTAAGTCCTCATATGCAAATTTCGAAATTGGTCCAGATCTGAATAAACATTAAGTTGGAGTTGTTAAACAGCAAGTTAAAGAGCACCAAGAGAATCTACACGAAATTCTAGTCAAGTTCCATATAAAGTTCATTAGATTCGGAGCTACGGCCTAGAAGATATGAGCAAAACAAGTTAAACATGGCATTGATGCAAAACACATCCAAACATCAAGCAAACACCTCAAAACAAGGATGCAACATGATAATATGAAACTACATGCAAAAACAAGCAAGTTTCATATAGAGCACACTCAAAACGGAGCAACGATTCAACACATGCACACTATACAAGTCATAACAACAATCTGTCCATAACAGCAACTAGGCATATTGCAAGCATCAAAACAATATGCTACAACATCTCAACATAAGAACAAAAGGCATGGGCATGAAGTACAGGTAAAGCATAACAAGACATGAACACTGAGCTATCTCCAGAAACAACTAGAACATGCTCAAAAGGACCTGGTAAGATTGCAAATAATAACAGTTTCAGACTTTGCAGAAATAACATCAGGTTGCAATGTTTAGAGCTATCAAACAACATGTTACAGGAACTTATAATGGCAAACAAAGGCATGGCATGAATCTACTAAATGCATAGAACAAAAGACACTTACTGACCATGAGCCAAAAAGGATCAGAAAATATGATGGCACCCATGTAAACATGGCAAGTTATATTACAGATTCAAACATGGCAGGAACAACAATAAGTAGGCATATTGGTGAGCTTGAATCACTCACTACAGAGCAATACATGGCATGGCAAGGCAACCAACAGTAATAAGACATGTTTATGAAGCTAAGCATGGCAAGAGCAAGGTCATAGGGTGCATGGATCACTAGCAAACAATCATGGAAACATGGAACTTAATGTTAACAGGCTGACAGCAACATTATGAAGCAACTTTGGAGCAAGATATGAACAATCTACAGCAAGCTATAAATGCAACCAGGGGCATGGATGGTAGTGCATAACATGTAGATCAAAACATGTTTATAGAACATCTCCAGATTATGCATAGAATGATTAGTAGCAACATGTTTATATAGCATCACGCAATAACAGATTCAGCCTAGCAAAACAGTAACAATAAGTACACTACTTAACAAGCTCGATGCACTCAGCACACAACTCACAAAAATATATGGGTTGCTCCTCTGGAAAGATGACATAGCATAGATCAAAACACATGTAGACATCAACTTCATAGGATGCACACATCAATCATGGCAAAAGTGACAAATGAGCAAGTTATAACAGTTTCAGCAGGTTAACAGCAACATGCACTCTTCCAACAGCATTTCGGGCATCAAGATGAACTCAAATGAAAATGATGCAATGGAATGAAATAAAGTACTCGTCGAGACGAACAATTTGACATATTACACGCGCAAAATGGAGCTACGGATGCAGAGATACAATGCGATGAACATGGCATGATTATATGAAAAACTGGGGACTTAGTAGAAAACGACCTCGCAGGGGGGTGGACATGTCCGGGCCAAATCGGACACGTCCGGCGTTGGAGGCTGACGAGCGGGCCCCACGTGGTCGCTGCGTGGAGGCGGCTGGGCGCGGTTGCGGGCCGGTTGCGGGCTTCCGCAGGCCCCGGCGGCGGGTAGGCGCAGGGTGAGGTGGCGATGCCACATGGCGGCGGGAGAGTGGCTGGCGGGTGCGAGGGGGCGACGTGGCGCGCGCGGATTGGTCCGGGTGCGCCGGCGGCGGCGCCAAGTGGCGGGCGCGGGCTAGCGGCGCTGAAAGCGAGGAGACAGGGGGAGGTGGCGGCTACGGGAGGTTAGGGGAGGCTAGGGGCTAGGGTTGCCCAAATTAGGAAGGAGGGGTGTTTAAATAGGGTAAGTGCTAGGGTTAGGGGGTTTTGGGGGGTGTTTCGGAGCCTCGGATCGCCATCGGACGGCTCCGGATCGGAGGGGGTCTTAGTGGGCTGGATAAGAGTGGGTGTGGGCTGTGAAGAGAGGCCTTGGGCTGAGAAGAGAGAAGAGAAGGGCAGCCCGGCGGCAGTTTCCGGATACTGAAAACGTCCGACGAAGGTACCGGCAACGGTACCGCTATAAGTTCAACGGTTGGGCAGTCAAACGGACTCCGAATGCGATGAAACTTGACAGGCGCTCTGTCTACACTATAATAAGACCGCAAGCCAAGTTACATCCCAATCCGAGAACATTTAACACCTACTCACAACAGGAGACAAAAAGGGGGACGCCGGGGGACATAGGAGCGCCGGATTGCAAAACGGACAACGGGGAAAAAGCTCGGATGCATGAGACGAACACGTATGCACAATGAAATGCACATGATGACATGATATGAAATGCATATGATGACATGGCAAAGTGCAACACGCAAGCAAATGACATGGCAACAACGGCGAATAACTGGCGGACACCTGGCGCATCGAATCCGGGACGTTACATTAGCGCCGCACTAGTGGCGCAGAGAGAGGTCGACGAAGAGGCAGCGGCAGCGGCAGAGTCAACGGATGGTGAGCCGGAACCCTCCCCGGCAGGGCTCAGTCCCGGCAAGACCGGGTCCCCGGCAGTGGCTGATGCCAGTGCAACAGGGCCCGCGCGACAGGGTGAAGTGGCACAGAAGAAGAAAATGGTGTAGCACCGAGTTTACTTCGTCAGCTCCCTCTTGCAGGGGGCTAGGTCGAGGTACTCGGGTGTGCAATAATTGCTCTTCGGCCTCCTCATGGCCTCGAGGAAGCTGTGTCATTACTTCCAAGCACACGAGATCACCGTGGTCACCTGCCTCGCGTTGCAACGGATACTGCATAACCCAGATGCAACGGGGAGGATCGTGGAATGGGCCCTGGAGCTGTCGAGTTTCGGTTTGAAGTTTGAAAGCACCTCGACGATTCAGAGCAGAGTCTTGGCGGAGTTTGTTGCAGAATGGAACTCGACGCCCGACGAAGAGGTATAGGAGACCACTCGCCCCGGCAAGGAAATGAGCGCAACTAGATCATGTACTTTGATGGGGCTTTTTCGCTGCAAGGCGCCGGTGCTGGTGTACTGCTTGTCGCGCCCACCGGAGAGCACCTCAAGTATCTCGTCCAAATGCACTTTCCCCAGGAGATGTCAACTAACAACACTGCCGAGTACGAGGGCTTGCTTGCCGGTCTCAGGATCGCGGTGGACCTTGGAGTCAAAAAGCTCATCGTCATGGGTGATTTGCAACTCGTCGTCAGGCAAATCAACAAAGATTACCAAAACCCGTTGATGGAAGCCTACGTGGATGAAGTGAGGAAACTAGAGGAGCGTTTTGACAGTATACAAGCAGAGCATGTCCCTCGAACGGAAAACGACATCGTCGAGTACCTGTCAAAGCACGCTGCCCTCAAGCTACCTGTGGAACCAGGTACTTTTGTGCTTCGATTAACTCAACCATCCATCGAACCATCAACCAGGCAGAACAAGCGGAGGAAGCTAGGCCCCGGCAAGTACTTCCCCACCGAGCTCCCCGGATCCACTGGCGAAGATGTTGCCGTGGATGCCGATCCTGCCGCGGGGCAACCGACTCCGGCAGGGCCTTAGGCCATAGCCATAGAGACGGCCACTCCCGTGGCAGAAGAGATGCCTTTGGTCCTTGTCATCGAGCCACGGGCTCCGGCATGGGCACAACACACCGTTCGATTCCTCCAAAAAGGAGAGCTTCCCGAGGAGCAGGAAGAGGCAGAGAGAGTAGCCCACCGGTCTGGTCTGTACCAATTCGTTGGCAATGTCTTGTACAGAAAACGACCGAATGGGGTGAAATTGAAGTGCATCTCCCAGGAGGAAGGACTAGAGCTGTTGGCAGAGATACATGGAGGCATATGTGGCTCCCACATAGGGTCGAGGGCCCTTGCTGGCAAGGCTTTCCGGCAAGGTTTCTTCTGGCCCACTGCCCTCCAGGATACGACGACACTAGTAACCAAGTGTGAAGCGTGTCAGTTCCATTCAAAGAAGCTCCATCAACCAGCTCAAGCCCTTCAAACCATCCCTCTCTCCTGGCCCTTCTTGGTCTGGGGGCTCGACATATTGGGCCCTTTCCCTCGTGCCGTCGGGGGCTTTGAGTACTTGTACGTTGCAATCGACAAGTTCACAAAGTGGCCAGAGGTGGAAGCGGTGAGGAAGGTGACAGCGCAGTCAGCCATCAAGTTCTTCAAGGGGCTAGTTTGCCGTTTTGGGGTACCCAACAGGATCATCACCGATAATGGCACATAGTTCACAAGCCACGCCTTCATGTAGTACATTGAGGATCTTGGCAGCAAGGTCTGTTTTGCTTCCGTGGCACACCCACGAAGCAATGACCAAGCAAAGAGAGCAAATGCTGAAGTTCTGCGAGGCTTAAGAACGAAGACTTTTGACAGGCTGCGCAAGAGTGGAAGGCACTGGATTGACGAGTTACCGGCGGTTCTTTGGTCGATCAGAACAACGCCAAATTGAGCCACCGGCCAGACACCCTTTGCCCTGGTCTACGGGGCAGAGGCAATTCTCCCCACGGAACTCATATACGGGTCACTTCGAGTGCTCGCTTATGATGAGCTTGAGCAAGAGCGATTGCGGCAAGATGACGCAACGCTCCTTGAGGAAGATCGTCTTCGGGCGGCTGTGAGAGCAGCACGCTACCAGCAAGCCTTGCGCCGCTACCATAGCCGCAAGGTTCATGTCCGGAGCTTTGAGGAAGGCGACCTTGTTTTTCGGCACGTTCAGTCGGCCAAGAATTCTAACAAGTTGACACCGAACTGGGAAGGCCCTTATCGGGTAACACGAGTCACTAGGCCCGACGCAGTCCACCTAGGGACCAAAGATGCCATTCCAGTGAGCAACTCCTGGAACATCGAGCATCTTCGCAAGTTTTACCCATGTGCCATGTAGTCGACGTCACATGACACCACTAAGGGAATCACAACATACATATCATCAAAATATCGAACACATACCAAGTTCACATGATTACTTGCAACAAGATTTCTCCCGTGACCTCAAGAACAAAAGTAACTACTCACAAATGATAATCATGCTCAAGATCAGAGGGATATTAAATAGCATAATGGATCTGAACATATAATCGTCCACCAAATAAACCATATAGTAATCAACTACAAGATGTAAGCAACACTACTAGTCACCCACATGTACCAATCTGAGGTTCCGGTACAAAGATTAAACACAAGAGATGAACCAGTGTTTGTGAGGAGATGGTGTTGTTGAAGATGTTGATGGAGATTGGCCTTACAAAGATGAGAGGGTTATTGATGATGACGATGACTTCGATTTCCTCCCTCTGAGAGGAAAGTTCCCCCAGCGGAATTGCTCCGCCGGAGGGCAAAAGTGCTCCTGCCCAAGTTCTGCCTCGAGACGGCAGCGCTCCGTCCTGAAAGTGGGCTGGACTGAGCACAACCCACCAGGGCGCGCCCCGGTGTCTTGTGCTCACTAGGTGGCCCCCTTCGGTAGTTATTTGCTCCAGTATTTTTTATATATTCCAAAACAATTCTCCGTATTTTTTAGCTCATTTGGAGATGTGCACAACAGGTAACTCCGACCTAGCTTTTTTAAGTCCAGAATTCCAGCTGCCGGCATTCCCCCTCTTTGCGCAAACCTTGCATATTATGAGAAAAAAGACGTCAGAATTACTCCATAAAGCATTATTATGTATAAAAACACTATAATAACAATAGAAAAACATGATGCAAAATGGACGTATCAGGAAACGCTGACGCTAAACTGAGGACCTTTTCCTACGACAAAAAATATGCGGCTTCTGATTGCAACGTCGTAGTGGACGAGACCTCACGAAGATCCTGAACTACCATAAAGGAGATTAAAACCTTAGGGGGATCCTTGGGAATATCATAAAGGATATTCAAGCGTGAACGTTGCATTTTGAATCTGTTGCTTATGTTCATGAGTTGAGAAGTTGTACTTTCGAAACCCACGCAACCTACCTAAGCATTGTTATTCATTAAGTTTAGGCCGATATGTTCAACTTATCACTCTCTGTGAAGCTACCTTGATATCGATAAAATGTTAATTAATCAATAAAGGTTAGCAGGGTTGTCTATTCTACATAGCTATTACCCTTCATAAATCTACTATTTTGTAAACTGATTATTGTTTGTGTATGCATTTTTGGCAAATGTGCTTCTTGACCGTCTTTCTTGTTGATCTGAAGAAAGAAGAGCTGTGCATCACAAAACTTCTTCAAAGGTTTTAAAACCGTGAAGATAATTAAAGGAAAATATGGTGGCACATGAGTTAGCTATGAGTTTAGTTTTGTTAACTGTTCCGATTTCGACCTACGTAGCGTATGCTGTAACGTATGATTGTAATATTTTAATCTGATCGATACATGAGGTTGTGTTTTCAAATTCAAAAAGAAGATGAAGAAAACGCTAGAAGCCGGTAGCAGAACCCGAATCGGAATACGCAACCCTGCTGGCAATTCCGGTTGCTCCACCGCGCCACGCAGGCCCCACCTCTTCCCTCTTGCCTTCTGCCCCCGATAACCCAGCGCGACGACGTGACAACCGAACGACGCAACCGGGCGGCGAAAAAGATAGCGAAAACCCAGCGGAAGGAGGCGAGAAAAAAAAAAGAAGCAGCAAAAAGCGAGCCCCCCGATCCCCACCCTCTGCCCCCCAACCACCGCCGGCGATCGCCGCCGCCGCGGATGCGATGCGCCCCCCCTCCTGCGGCCGGGGCGGCACCGTGGGCCGGGCAGGGTGAGAGATCCCCGCGCGTCGGCACTGCCTCGTGCGCCTCCGAGCTCGCCCCCCACGCTCACCACGCCGACCGCCGCGGCTTCGCGGCCATGTGGTTGTTCTGGCGCACCAGGAACCGCTTCTCCATCGAAGAGCTCCGGTGCGTGTCCACCTTTATTGCACCCGGTCTCGCTAGGTATTCGGAGGCCGCCCCCCTGCAGATCTGTGCCGCGGTGGTGGCCGGAGTCTAGTTCACGATTCGAGCCGGTTGTGCAAAGTCTCGTCTCTATTCCGTTCGAATCCGATCGCGTTTGTAGAAACCGGAGGGCACTGTGGAGCCAATTGCTTCTCACTTCCGGGCTAATAGATATTCGTGATCAGTTGGTGTTTTACAAGGTTCTCTAGGCACTTTCAGCTTGGTTTAGTGCTATATCACAGCAAGAGTGATGCTTATAATGGAAAAGCTAGTGTACGTACTTGTGTTTGTTTGATTGATGGAGACTCAGGCAGTGGTTAACTTATTAACCAGATGATGCCCTGACTGTAGAATGGAGGCTTCATGTCCTTCTATTCCTTGATAACTATAGTATAGTGCGCACCAGCTTTAGGATCAGTTTGTCTTTGCTGAATTGTGCTGCACTCAACTTTTCTATAATCTGCTAGGAAAAAAAAATAGCCACTAAAGTAGAGAAAAGTTGGTTAGCCAAACGGTGAAATGGGCAAAAGCTGGCTGGGCAAAATCCAATTATTCATAATCCAGCAAAAGGTCAAACACAGCCTTAAAAGGTTGTGTTCTTCAATTTTATTCCTTTAGAGTATCAGTGCCTTCATCCAAGTATATCTGCTTGCATTTGCCATTCACCAAGGAATAGGGGAAAAACATGGAGACTGTATGTAAGAACTACTGTGAGTTTGTGTTCTCTTTTCGCACATAACTTTTAGAGACCAGAGGAATTCGTGACAATACAATATCTTTTCAGTACTATGTGATCTGCAACGGAGGAAACAGATGGATTATTGCATATTAATGATTAGACACATAATGAGTGCATATTTGATTAGCAATACTAGTCGCTACCCTTGTGTAGAAAGTTCAGTCTGTACCAATTTTTTCTTTTTAATAGCTACACTAGTCTATTAATACCACATAAAGCCCAGTTTTTGCTGTTTACTAACACAAGACCTTTATTCTAGTGGGAAGAAAGTAAAATCTTATCATAGATGCTTCATACATGTCTTCTTCAAGTATGTCGTTGCAGATTGTATCTATAATTGTACATATACCTTTAAATTTAATATTTCTCGTTTATATTTGATACATTTACTGAAAACCAACACTCAGATTTGCATCCTATTTTCCACTAAGTCAAAAGTACTTGCATCTTGATCATGCATTCATGCTTAATGTAAGTGCTTCATTTTTAGGTATTTAACAGATCAGCTACAAAAGATTCATGTTGTTTATGAAGCTAATAAGGTAGGTTGAGCTGTTCATCCTTGTTATTTCCAGGAGTCTTAAGAAATTTCAGTTGATCAAGTTAGCTCTGATGTTTTTCATGTAGGAATTTGTGGTTGAAGCATTGCGATCAATTGCGGAACTTATGATATATGGCGACCAGCATGATCCATTATTTTTTGAGTGAGTGTTAGCCTGTTAGGCAGAGAGCATGTAGTTTCCAATAGTGCAGCTATGCAGTAGAAAGTGGCAGGCCGGTGTTATAGAAACCTAATCATTTATTTATATGGTATATCTTTCAGATTTTTCATGGAGAAGCAGATCATGGGTGAATTCGCTCGTATTTTGAGGATTTCAAAGCTGTCCAGAGTGTCACTACAGTTGCTGCAGACAATGAGTATCATGATTCAAAATTTAAGGAACGAGCATTCAATTTGTAAGTTAATCGGTGTTGTTATATATATTACAGGTAAAATGCTGCATGGTTGAATGATCTAATCTGCAAGTGTTCATGTTTTGTACAGATTACATTTTCAGCAACGAGCACATTAACTTCTTGATAACTTACTCGTTTGATTTCCAAATTGATGAAATGCTATCGTACTACATATCCTTTTTGCGGTTTGTACCCTGTCTTAAATTATTACTTATTATTTTTTGTGGTCCTGGTTATTATTATGTGTCGGCTTACTTTATTCTTGTCTCATGAAGGGCAATAAGTGGGAAGTTGAATAAGAATACAATTTCCTTGCTCGTGACGACAAAAAATGTACACATCTAATTCCTTTTACTGCACACATACATATTAGGCAGTGTTGTTTTTCTTTGGCTTATTTTTTGAATCATTAAACTAGATTTGTATTCTACTCTGATGTATTGATTTGTGTGTTATGTAGAATATGGCAATTTGTAGCTATGAATTGTAAATAGGACTTCTCAGAAAGAAAAGTCCACATTTCAACCCTGAATTTGTCACTAGGTTTATGATTCAACCTCCAACTTCAAAACCGGTCATCCCACACCTCAAACTTACCACCCAGTTCAGGAAACAACCCTCTGCCCGGTTTTTACTCACCGGAGCGGTTTTGACTGCTGAGTTAGCACTTCCAATCAGCTCCTTACACGCGGGACCCGCCTAGAAAAAAATAAAAAAAAATCCCCCTCTTTCCTCTGTGGCAAGGTCAAACAACAAGGCATGCACACCTCGGTGGCGGAACAGAGCGGCTCCAGCGAGTTCTTCCTGACAACAGCTACACCTCTTTCGTACCCGAGCACATGGGTGTGCTAAGGGAAGCTTCGCGGACTGCCTGGAGTACAACGATGGGTAAGAGGACCGTTTATTCCTTTCGGTGGACTGCCGGTGGCGATGAAAGAGGGATAAAGTCACAGCTTCATCCTACATAAAATTGATGACCACATCCGTGTTGCCATGACCAGATGAGGACATGGCTAGAAAGAATTGAAGAATGTGGCAAGGGAAGGCTCGGCATGACCGTAGGATTGGTGATAGCTGATTCAGTCGGCCGCGTGGATGGCGACTCCTGTGGCTCGATTCGTTCGGGGGAGAGAAGTTGATTGTGTTGTCATAGTCACCCGCGAGGAGCGACACATGGAAAGGATGACGCAAACGCCCTGTGGAGTTTGGACCCAGAGGCATATCGCGGTGGGGAGGAAGGATCGGAAGGGTCAGGTCATCATTGGTGACCACCGACCAGGGTCACTGTTCCAGGTCAAAGCGCTCAGGTGGATGGACACCACGTCCAGGTTCACCGACACGCCCTTGGCCAGCTCAAACCCGTCGATGCTGAAGTCCTGCGCAGCGAGTACCGCGGAAGCTAGCTTCGATAGCGGCTGCAGGAGGTAATAACTCCGCCATAGGAGGCAATAACTCCGCCCATGACTAGTAACCGATGCTGGACCTGCTCATGCATCAGACGCTGGCGAAAACTCGTCGTGCCCCTTGCTGTTCAAGCAGGTCACGTGCCTTTGGTGGCGTGGTGTTCGCCAAGCGCTGCACCACTCGGTCATCGATGTGCGCGGCTCCACACACTTCTTTGAGATGTGGGCGAGCAGCTCCTGTTGGGCCGGAGCGTCGACACGTCCACGTTCCATGATGTGGTGGCAGTGTGCCGTGCCCCCACGCTGCCTGCCGCGGCCGAGACGCAACTCTGCTAAACTTTACGGCCAAGAAGCATCACGGTTGCCACACGGCGGCCGGAGTCAGGTGCGGCTAGAGCGGCCGGCACAGCAGGGGCAGCGTGGGGGCGAGTGAGACAGAGAAATGTTCTACTTTTGTTGTTTATTAGTCCTCCAATCCCTAGGCTTAGTTGGCAGTGGCTGCTGAGTTGGCAGTGCCCCGTCAGCATTGACTGCGGTCAAAACTGGTTGACCAACCCAAAACCAAGACCAGGGCTGAGTTCCGAACCTTGAGGTTAGTTGGGGGTGTATTCTGACTCGTTTCAAAGTTCAGGGTTGTAAATTAAATCGTGGGGTTAGTTCAGGGTTGAAATGTGGACTTTGGTCCTCAGATCAAATGCTGGCCCCATCAAACTGGATTGTGATTCTTTTTTCAAGAAAAAGCATCAAACTTTGACGTCTCAATGCATTGATAGAATTGGAGAAACAGCCAGCTTATTCAAGCCCAGGGATGGGGAAAGCCAGCACACACTCTAATGACTAATCTAGACGCCAACAGTAGGTAGAAGCCTTAGCCTGACGTGCATGCTACCTGCCCAAGATTGCTCTTAAGCGTGTAAGGTGGAAGTACATCTATCACGGCCAAATGTAGTAAGCTGTCATTTGGGATCATGAACAAGGGAGACCCTTTGCAGTGGGTGGTCAGTAAGGATTGTGGAGGATCACTGGCACAAAAAGTCATCACAGATCATGGATGACCACCACTTCAAAATGTCCAACTGGCGGGAGGTTGAACTTTGACCAGAGCCAGGAGAGGACTCATGTTCCAACCAGAAGTTATTGCACAATTTCCAAAGCATGGTTTGTCATACCCCACTAGTGTCATAGTGTGGAGGCCCTTGTGGCCAATGTGCGTTGTATGGCGAGACTAGTTCCACATGTAGAGTTTGATAGGTTTGGTTGTGCTCCGAATTGGTTGTGCTCCAAACACAGCACCCCCAGGTTAAACCTTTTACACAAAGCAATAATGAAAGTGCAAGTGGGGTCCTATGCATATATGAGACCACTCCAATGTATTAAGTGAATCTGGGACAGGGTGTATTACAGGGGTGATACCAGAGCATCAACCGCCCCTTGCCGTGTGGGCTTATGATGGATACACGGTACAGGATGCTGAGGACTGAGGGTTTGTTTTGGTCGTCTGCTGGCGTGGGCATCGGCCCTTAGGGGTGAGTGGAATAACCAACCCATTAGTGTGGCGGCCCAAGATGGGATTAGTCCCATGTGGATATGTTAGATTGCTTTGGTTTTTCATACCTGCTTCCAAACGTACCACTTCCGGATTAACACTTCACGAAATGAGGACAAGGAAGTGCAAGTGGGGTGTTATGCATACGTGGTCCCACCCTAATCTGCGGGATGTGAATTAAGCATATTAGGGTTAGGGAGTTACATGGTCGCAGGACAAGCATGTTGATACATGGGGAAAGCCAGCCATTCGGCCGTCCAATAATCCTATTGGCCATCTGGAGAATTGAACTCCACTAGGTGCCCAAGATTTGTAGCCGACTGCATAGAGCCGTGCTGGATCACTTTGTTTAACATACTGCGATATCTGGATTTTTCCGGGTCTGGCCCACCGCTAGACCAGAGTCGCCTGTGAGCTGGACATGGTGAACTGGCCCCAAGAGTTTGCTACTGCACCCATGATGCCTTGCATGTCTGATACACACGATTGCACATCAAGCGCCTTGAATGTTTGATACACACGATCGCACATCAAGGGCCTTAGCCTGTGTGGGACGCTTCATCTTCCTTTTGGCACGATATTGAAGATCCAAGTTGACATGGCATTGAGGCCAGGAATCTTATTATGCATACACATTTCATTAATTGCAATGCTGTAAGCATTTCCAAGTTGTATGCTATTTCTGGAGATACCAAATTATTTGGATTGCTGTTTACTACTATTATTATTTTTGTGTAAGGAAGTTTGTATTAGCTGAGCCTGTCAGGTTCAATATGTGAATCTCAAATTCCTTCTTCACTAATCTTCTCTATATTATTATTATGCAGGATGAGGTCATCTCCTTTCCTCTCTATGTTGAGGCCTTAAAGTTTGCTTTTCATGAGGATAGCATGATCCGTGTTGCTATACGTACCTTGACACTTAATGTCTATCATGGTAAGTTGCTAAGGCCTTGGTGACATTATAGGTCAGCTATTCATGCACTAACTTGTATTTTTGATGTTGCTTATAACATAATTCTTCTTGCTTTCAGTTGGAGATGAATCTGTTAACAGATTTGTTTCGCGTGTGCCACTGTCAGATTATTTCTCTGACATGGTCAAACATTTTCAGAAGCAATGCATCGACTTGGATAAGTTGGTCGTGCGTTCTGCACGGTAAGCTTGTGAATATAAACAGGCCACAGAAGTGTCAACTTTTGAAAAGCAATTCTCATGCTTTCTGTCTGTATTCTTATCTGTAGGAATGCAGAACCTGTGCTAATGGCCTCCATTGAAGATGCAATTGTGCAAATTGAAGATGCCCTGTATTATTTCAGTGATGTTATGTCTTCTGGCATCCCTGATCTAGGAAATTTTATCACTGAAAATATCCTGCAACTTTTGGTATTCCGGATTGTACTCCCATCATTGCAAAGGCAGCGCACTGTACGTACAGCGAGAAACACCTTTTGCATTACATTATATATTTTCGATACCTAGGCTTGTTTTTTGTAATTTTTTATGTTCCCTTTTTTTCTTCCCTAGGATTTATGGATAAGTGTGAGTACTTCCATGTATTTGCTTTGCTGCATACTCCACATTTTTAAGGACAAAGATATGGCAAGCACTGTTGCTGCTGCTCTTTTCCATCAGCCTGATTGCCCTGATAGGAAACAAGGAACACCTAATGGTTGTACCTCTGAGCATGATCATGGCATATCTGAGAACCAGGTCAGCAACACCTCTGCGGAAGATCAATCGAATGCAGACAAGCCAACGTCTTCGTCTTCTGCACATTTGCAGTGTTTGCCTGATCATCCATCAGCAAGTGATTTCTGCCAAGGCAACACACTGAGGTATGCTGCTGCTGTGTATGAGAATTATTACACAAACTCCTTGATTTCAGTGCTTATTAGGATGGATGTAATATTTGCTATTTTCCCTTAGATATAGTCATCATATAATATCTCTGAAGCTGTCATTGCTTGTTTATGCCATCGGGGTTAGCGAAAGAAAATTGGTTTCTCTAATGTTTGAGGCGTAAAAGACATTCTAAGAGAACTGTTAGCATAATAATAATTTTCACTAGTACCTACCTAACCACCCTTTGATAGTACTAAGAGTGGTAATTGATAGTGTTAATGTGTCACTTGATGGTGTTTCACGCGGTTATGCTTTGAGTCCTTCACTGTTGAATTGGTAGTTCTAATCCCTAAGTTTGTAAGTCTCCCAGGTGGCAAGAATCCCTAAAAATACTGCCTGGTCAAGTTGGGTAAGAATCCTAAGACTGGGGTTAGCGCACTCCTCTTCTAGCACGCCTTAGCAGCATGGCTCTAAGGCTTAGTTGAAACTATTGATTCTTCATTGATTGATAGAACGATTACACTGTAGCTCCTTTTAGTAGGATGACAGACTTGATCCAGAAGCTGAAACTTAACTCAAACATGACAGAATCACAGCTCTGTCTTGCTAGTTTGATTGGACTCCCAATAATTGATGTTTTCGACATGACATGGTCTCCACTCTCCAGAATGCATCTCTTGTAATCAATTTACTGTTCTGCGCTATATGTGTTTGTAGAAATAAAACCTAATAAAATTAGTACAACATTATGGAAGTATCACGCAGACAAATCTACTCCTATGTTCTTAGTATGACCAATGTGTGTGTGTGTGTGTGTGTGTGATATTCACAAATATGTTGTTCGCAAAGTTATAGTTTGACTACATGCATTCGGTGATGTCGGCTTTTTTTGTATTGGAAGTAGTAGTATTATCGTAGATGTTGACAATCCATAGCTTTGCCGTACCTTTTGGTTGTGGATATTAGCGTAGAGATGCACATTTTTATTGTTGTTATACTTCTAAAGCTGCTTACTTGTTTAATGTTGAAGTAATCCTTAAGAAATTGCACATTTGAGATCATTGTATATGAGTGTATTTCGTTATTTTCAGGGAACACTTGCTATCATATATCACAGGTGGGGATGGTTCCCAAGCTTTGGGTTCTTTGTGCTTATTTGCTACATTATTGCAGACAAAAGGTGTCTTTAACATATTCTCATCTGATTATTGTTATCATTGTGGCTTTCCCAGAGATATAACCATTTCATACATGTTGGCTTTTCAGAACTTGATGAATCAATGTTAGATGCACTTGGAATTTTGCCTCAAAGAAAGCAGCATAAGAAGCTTCTATTAGTGAGTATTATTTATTTCCATTTGCTGTCTGTTTTGGGAAATGTAATTAGGTTGATTCCTCTGATGTGGTCTTGCATCCCGATTGCATCAATATTTTCTGCAACATTAGGACACTGCTGCTGTATGCACACCCAGAATTCCTAAATTATTGTTTCTAGATGTCCATGTATAGCAGTAATCATATGTATAAACTTAATAAGGCATCTGTGGATGACTGAAGACTGCTTTATGCTTATTTACTTGGATTTCGGAAATTCGAGATGACATGTATTTAGGATAAACAAATTGATGCTAGAATGGCATGTATTTGAACAGAGGAGTACAAAATACTACTCCCTCCGTTCCTAAATATAAGTCTTTGTAAGATTTCACTATCGACTACATACGGAGCAAAATGAATGAATCTACACTCCAAAATGCATCTACATACATCCGTATGTGGTCCATAGTGAAATCTCTACAAAGACTTATATTTAGGAACGGAGGGAGTACAACTCTTGGCTCGAGAATTCAAATGTGTTACCAGCCAGAGTTACCCTCATTAAGTTGGCTTGGCACACGAGAAACGATCCATTATGCACTTGTTCTTGCATTTAAATGATGGGCACTAGATGGAGAGAGCAGCAACAGTTGTTACCAAACAACTAACAAGGCACTGAATGACTTAACGCGTGAAACAAAATAAGTCTAGAATAGCACTGCAGATTAGGTAAGCTAAAATTCTTTGCATCGATTCAAAACTTAGTACTCTAGTTAACCTGTAGTGGTGGAGCCGGCAAAGTGTTGTTGTCTGTTATGCTGTATCTGCTGTATAATAGAGGCAGTGCTGTAGCAGCCACCGACCAGATGTAGTAGTGGCAGTTTCTTTCATGGTCCACTTGGTGCATATTCTGGCCATAGTCAATTTGGATATTTTACTTAAAGACTTGGTTTAAGTCATCTGTTACCTCACAGCCTCCCCTTATTTAAATTGTCCTGTTAAGTGTGCTGTTATTGGACAGATCACATGTTGGATCGTATTTCATTACTTCGTTACAGTGCTGCATTTTAATCCAATTTTCTGACACTTGCACTCACTACCTGTAGCAAGCTTTGGTTGGTGAAGATACAGCTGAAAGGCAGCTATTTTCATCAAGTAGTGGTGTTGCAGATGATAGCATCTGCAGTGATTTTGATATTTATATAAGGAAGCTTCAGGTATACACTTTCTAGACTTACTGCAGTCTGTTACTTAGCCAGCATTTTTCTGATTGACTTTCTGGTGCGCAATCAGGTTACCACACTTTCCTGTAATAACATGTAACCTTTGGCTTGTTAAACGACCAAAAATATGTTGTCTCTCATGTAAGGTGGAGTGGTCAATGGAATTAACTTAACGTTTGCAATTGGAATTTTACGCACGGTGTTATGAGAAACAAATTAGAGAAATTTGTCTTATGGGCACGGGTGAACCTTAGTAGCCAAGAAAGTCAAGGCATATCAAATTATCGATAGGAAGATACCAATATTTTTGGGATTCTATGTGCCTTCTAGTTCCAGTATGGGGCCTTGCATGTAACATGAGGGATGAGACCCTCAGTACGCATGGTGGTTAGCCTTGTCATCCCTTCGCTCAAAGCCCTAATTCTGATACCATCTCGTCCCACCTCATTTTTGTATCTGATCCTGCACTACCAATGCTGGGCATTTTCTAATGGAAAGGTGCATATTACTCACCGTTTTCATCTTGTCAGGATAACCCCTCAAACCTTTTTTGTCTCATACTGTCTCCAAGTATCAACACCAGGTTACTTCTCCCTTGACTCTTTTTCCCTCACGTGGTCTCCACGTCACCTTGGTCTTAGCACGTTGTCAGTGCCTCATTGTCATGTGATGGCTCATCGCTGTCTTCTTCATCTCTTCCTCCCCTCTTTGTGCTATGGCAGTGGCCAGCTGCTACACAGGTTGCTTGTATCCTCCCTCCTTTCACCCATCCTTCCTCAGTTTCACTCACATTGGTGTGGCTTCCAGTAGAGAAGTGGTCAACCTTCTCGGACTACACTACCATGCTCAGCATCTTTGAGGCGCTATCCCTCTGCTGCTGGCCTTCTACTCAAGAGAACTGAGTGGTCGAGCAAGCGCACAACCGGACGGTGGTTGAAGAGAGGAGGGATACGGAAACACAGATCTATTATGCTTGGGGCAACCATCGCCCCTCATCTTACCTCCCCAGGCTCTGACCATCTGCATATATGCTAAATGTGCACACGCACCATCTCAAGCTGCCTATTTGCGCAAGATACAAGAAAGCAAGAGTCAGGTGTGGATGGGCATGTACTTGAGGTTGTCGGGAGCAAGGCGAGATGGTGGTGCTCATCTTCACCTGCTACTCTGCTCGAGCTCCTACATGTGCTCGATTTTAAGAACAGAAGAAGTTCAAGATATCCCACTGTGTCACCACCCGCCCATTGCAGCCGCCACTCAAGAAACAATCAAATTTGGGGCATGCAAGAAGAGGAAGATATAGCAAGAGCAGGGACGTGGTCAGGGGGAAGGGAAAGGGGGAGGCTGGCGACCTGGGCACCCTGGACCAGGGGAGCCACAATTGAGTGAGCTGCTGGGGAAGGAGCAGATGCAGCTTGGAGCTGAGAGAGATGGAATGATCAAGGAGGATTTGGGGAAAACCACTATTGAACAGGAAAAATTCAAGATACCCCCTGTGTTACCACCCGCCCATTGCAGCCGCCACTCGAGAAACAGTCAAATTTCGGGCACACAAGAGGAAGAGATTGCAAGAGGGCGTGCAGATGCAGTTAGGGTGGAAGGGAAAGGGGAGGCTGGCGACCTGGGCACCCTGGACAAGGGGAACCACAATCATGCATTCGTGCGAGCAGAAAGGCTACCGTTTTTCTTATAGTTAAAGGCTCCCTTACATCCACTGATCTACCTGCCGAAGAAATGTGTGGACTTTGTGTCGTACAATAGAATCAGCAAGATTGTTGTGACAATCTGTCCTTAGATGCAGTATCCAGGAACATTATTAATATGTTTTTATCAATGTAGTTAGAGTGATAACCCGTAGTTCCTGTCATATCCGTGTATTCTTTTAATTGCTCAGCTATTCTATTCATGTCTATGGCGACTATTTTACGAACTAAACATTTTTTGGTCCTCTTTCCACAGAGTAATTATGGGTTACAGTGTCATCATCCACGGCAATTGACTTCTAAAGTTCACAGATATCAGGTTTATTTGTTGAGCCTTGTGTACATATTCAGTTCTTTAGCTGTGAAGCATACTTTTAATTATAGATCTTTATTTTTGTGCTGGTTTTGCTTGTGCCCCACCTGATAATTGAAAAGAAAACCAGTCCAACCTGGTCCATTTAACCTCCTCAGTGTCCTCTAGTACATTTTTTCGCCTGGGAATTCCAAAACCGGTTGCTGTTTCAGAGGTGGTGGCTTTATGTCCACAACACGGAGTAGACACGACGCACATCGGTGTGGAGTAAACAAGCTCCCTGATGTAAATTGGACTTGCTACTTGATTCAACTGGTTTTGTATCAGTGCATGAACTAGTCTGGGTACTGTTGGTGCACATTTTACTGCTTTAGACTCACAATCTGATAACATGTGTTCTTATGATTGTTGCATCTTTCAATCTACCATGCTAGTCTCCTTGACATGATTAATGATTTATTATGACTGGTTGCTCACATTCAGTTCTATATTTTGTACTTGAAGGTTGATGTTATGCTTTTTCATGTGGATGCTTACTCTGTTATGTTCATGTGTGCATTGATTGTTTTGTAGGTGCTCGATGCATTAGTCAGCCTTTTCAGCAGGGCTAATATATCAGCAGATGTTCGCGTAGTTGGTGGCTGGCTTTTTAGGCAACTGCTGCCCCATGGAGAGGACGAGTTTACTGCTTTTCATCTAAAATTACTAAAGGTACACACATACCGCCTCATTATTCCTATGATACTACACCATGATTGGCATATACTCCCTCCGTTCCTCAATATAAGGTGTATTATTTTTCCAAAAAGTCAAACTTCTCTAAGTTTGACCAAGTTTATAGACAAAAATATCAATATCTAGAATACCAAATCATTATCACTAGATTCATCATGAACTATATTTTTACATTTTATATATTTAGTATTATAAATCTTTATATATTTTGCTGTAAAGTTGGTCAAACATAGACAACAGTTGACTTTTTGAAAAACTAATACACCTTATATTTAGGAACGGAGGGAGTAGTAGTTTACATACCTTAAGGGTGTTAAAGGTGAGGGATTGATACAGTACTGCTATAAGTTTGGTTCTGACAACATAATGTTTTATACGAGATATTGAGACCCAGTATCAAGTTTGTTTTAACAAAAAAGGTGAGGGGAAAGAGGGAGTCCAGTTCTTTTTGTTAGCTGTCAAGTGGTACTGTGAGAACATGTTTCTTGGAATCACTTAAATTCCCCAACTGAGTATAATTCTGCATGGTTTTAACAGTTCTCACTCCATTTCCGGAACTTAGCAGTTATGCTTGTTTCTGGTCCTGGCTCTGGAGCAGAACATTCTTGCTTGCAAGAAAAGTGGGTACTTTGAGAGAGTTAGATCATCCCTACGCCTTCCCATACAAATCTGTATAACTCCCTAAAGATTCTTTTTTAGGGAGTCGACACTGTCTATCCCTCCCTTAAATGTTTAAAAATATTAGGAGTTACGTTTAGGGAGGAGCAGATTCTGCCTATATTTGACCAGAATTTGCTCCCTTCTCCCTACCCCATCAAAAAGTTGCAGGAGTTTCCTTACCAACATCACCTCCCACCACTGCCAAAGTCGACGCCGGCTACCTCTCTGGCCACGCCGCCCCCGCCACACATTCCTTGAACCGAGCCAGAACTCATTGCCGTCCTCGCTGTGCCAGAAGAGCTCCCTGCCGCGGCGCCCGGCCACCGCCACCTCCGTGCCACGGCACACCCCTCCCCTAGGGCTTTGAGCCACCTCCCGTGCCGGCCATCGCCGCCACTCGAGCCGAGCCGTGGCCTCGAGCTTCGGTAAGGCTGGGAATCAGGCTGTGGGACCTCTCTGCCTCCCCACGCCTCCTATCAGGCCAGCATGACCTCTGGCTGCTGAGCCCGCTTGCTCTCCGGGCACGTAGCTTCCCAAAGAGCAGCTCTGCCCGGCGGCGACGGTCTCTGTCAATGGTTCCGCGCGCGTCGTCGGCTATATGCGTTGAAGCGCGGGGTGGTTGGCCTGGACAGGATCAGGATCATATGCGTGCGTGGCAAAGGGGAAACCGCTTTGGCAGCAACAAGCGCGTGAGGTTTACATGTAACCATCTTCGATGATCCCCCACCCCCCTCCCTGGTCTTTTCTGAGGTGTTCGACCAAATGGCAAAAAACATTTCCCCCTTTTCTTTTCTCCCTTTTCTATAATAATATGGAAATATATTTCAAATAGTTCTTTTTTTGTGCAAAAGAAGGCATGAATTAGCAAAATAATTTTTCGAGGGAGTCCTGTTTAGGGGAAGGACTAGGCGCACAGAAATTTAACTCGAATTTTTAGGAGTTAAGATTAGGGAGGTGGTATAGGGAGTTAAATTTTAGGGGAAGGGCTAGAGATGCTTCTAGGATCAACCTCAGAGCATATAGCTGACAAACAGACCGTATGGCCACCTCTTCGTTGGAGCTGCAGGAGATCCGACCCCGGTTTAGTGTACTATTTTTAAAGGACTATAACTTACTCAACAGTCAGCAAAATTCTGCAGCACAGATGGGCGTCGCACTACCTGGGAAGGAGCTGAAATCAAATGTTGTGTTTGGGATTACCTCTGTGCTGGCTCAAAATAAATAGCATTTTGAACTGTGATCTCCGCCCTCTCCTGCTCTCCCAAAATGTTCTAGTTCGCTAGTTGCTGTATGGGGCTTGACCTGCCAGCAGTCCTAGCATCTGAGCTGCTCCTAAAGTTACTTTTGTGGTAGTGACCCGATTTTAAGTTCTAATGCAGCTAAATTATGGAGAAGCACTTCCTTGCTCTGTGCAAGTATATCATTTAGTTATTTCCACTATTGCCTATCTATTGAAGGACAATTGAAATTCATCCTGGGTATAGCTTTAGCTTATGTCTTCCTGGGATATGGTTGGATTTGCAGTATTTCATGCACAATGTCATTGCTGAAAACTTTGATATATTTGAATCAGGCAGGTCAGATGTGATATGCGAGATGCTTTTGTTTGTGTCATGTAGGATTCACACAAGGATTGCAGTGAAAAGCTGCTGGAAGAATCTGGAGGATGCTGGTGTGACTTGCTTCTTCCTATCGTTAGAGAAGCTTGGAAAAATTGCAAGAAAGGTAGATTTCAGTTTGGAGCGGAAGTCCTGTGTTTTTATGTGTGGTGCAAATGAAAATCCGTCCTAATATTCTTTGTTTTTCTTTGGAGTTAGCAATTGAGGCATCTTCACCACCCAAAGGATCCAAGTCTATTATTTCACCTTTGGATCCGTGTTTATTTGGAGGTCAGGACTCGATACCACACTAAATGAAAGTATATCTTACAAGTATCCTGTTGCTATCGTGGAGAAGTATCTTACAAGTATCCTTCTTGGCTTGCTGTACTGATCTATAAATATTGTATTCCAGGTGATTCTTCTATCGCTATCGCGGAGAGAATCTATGAGATGGTTAAGGTATTGGCTTGATCTTTTTCATTCACTGGCTTTGACATATTTATTTTGTTAATTGGTTCAGTTCCAGCCAAGAAGTTTGTTTGGTTGATTTCTGTTTTATTTATTATTCTCAATGTCAACAGAATAGCACATGACGCAAAAGTACCTTTGTTTTGATTGAAATATCCAATGTGCAACTCAACCAACATTTAAGAAACGCGTCCAGATCAAAAGGCTTAAGGATATCCACAATCCTTTTCCTGATAGTTGTACTGGACTTTTAATAATGCACAGTTAACTTACTCTTGCGCTGATGCTGCAGTATTAATGTATTATACTTATGAACAATGAGTGTGTACGGGTTCACCAGCTTGCTGGTCTAATGGCGCCATGACGGTCAACTATGGTTCAAACTGCATGTATTTTAATATTTTAATATTGAATCATGTGAATTTAAAATCATATGCAGTGTTGGTAGGTTGATATTTGAGGATACTGCCTGTTTTGTCTCTGTTACCAGCTAGCCCAGTGAAGTTAACTTTTTCAGTTCCTCGTATGTTTGCTGAAATGTGTGATGATAATTTTTACAGGGTTTTGTGCTACAGCATCAAGTTATACTCTTCTGCCTTGGAGAAGCTTTCACTGATCAGCCGCCTATTTACTCTCCAGTCGATCTGCCTGTAAATAAGCGAGCAACTGCAGCAGGCTTCGATGGTTCAGTGCCCAAGCCTGGGCTTGAAGTCAACTTAGGTCTGAGTTTCCTTGAAGTTCTTACGTTGGCATAATAGAGATTGAAGTTCCTTAATTCCTCTCTATGTTTGTGATTTAAATGTTTGTCTTGCTGTTCTTACAGTTGATGCAATTCCTTGCCGGATAGCATTTGAGAGGGGCAAAGAACGTCACTTCAGCTTTTTAGCTCTATCTAATGGAACTTCTGGGTGGATTCTCCTTTTAGAAGAATTACCACAACAACGTGGAATTGTTCGTGTCACTGCCCCCTTGGCTGGATCTGATGTATGTATCATGCATTTATCGTGACATTGAATATCTTTGTTTAGTTGCTCTTTCAAAGCCATATATATATTCTTAGTAGCATTAAGACCTTTTTTGTATGAATAATGCATCTGATGATGAAAATTGTGGCATTATTATTTCAGCCAAGAACAGATGAAAAGCATGTGAAGTGGTTGCATTTAAATATTCGTCCTTCAACTGTTCCTTTCCTTGATCCGGAAAAATTCAAAGGCAAGACAAAGAAGTATCTTGTTGATGGGAGATGGACCCTTGCCTTCAGAGATGAACAATCTTGCAAGGCAGCAGAGGCCATGGTTATTGATGAGATGAAGCTCCAGCAAGATGCCGTCAGGGAACAGTTGAAGGCATTGCTTGAACTTAACATGCCTGAGAATGGGTTGCAGCATCCTCAGCTTTCCCAGGAAACCTCTTCTGATGACGGTTCATGACCGGTTAAAGTTTCTTGTGCAGTGTTGAACTTCTAAGAAATGGCGACAGGAAGTCCTCCATGTTGGCGAGTAGGTCGCCATGATCTGTATATTACATCGGCAGATTAGATATCTTGTTAACACACACACACTGTAGAGTTTCAACCCTTTTTGAGGTAAGTTAGGTCTATAGGATTCTTTGTACAATAGTCTGTATCTGTCCTTTGTCCCTTGTAATGTTATATACATATCGCAGTCCATTCTTTGATAAGCTTCAGGACAGAGTTGGGTGGTCAGTGTACACTAATTGTTTGAAGAGGCCGGCCTGACAATAAGATCTCTTGTCAAGTGTACACTAGCTGTTTAAAGAGGCCTGCAGACAATCAGATCTGTTGTCAAGTGTACACTAGCTGTTTAAAGAGGCCTGCAAACAATCAGATCTGTTGTCAAGTGTACACTAGCTGTTTAAAGAGGCCTGCAAACACTCATATCTGTTGTTAAAGAGAGCACTGCCAATAATAATAATGTTGGAACCCTTTCATGATTTTTCTTTATCAACTGAACTGTTAATGAACTATACTATGTTCCTCTCCACTTAAAATATGGAACATGTATTCTGGCAATTCACTTTCTGGTGACTGTTAACTTCGACAAAACAGGATGTTTGTCTGATGGTTGTTGCAACGGAAATTGCTCACTGTTGAGTTGACACTTTTTTTTTTTTGGTAAGGTTTGATGTGTGAGACATACTCTGCTGTTGTTTTATTCTACGTGGGAATGAAATGATTGATGTGATCAGTTTGGCGGTGCTGGAGAGGGCTCGAAAGAGCCAATGCGCTAGGATCGCAAATCTAAGAGATGGTGATGCAAACACCAAATTCTTCCACCAACGCATTAACGCCCAGGGCTGGAAAGAGCCAATGCGCTAGGATTGCAGATCTAAGAGATGGTGATGCAAACACCAAATTCTTCCACTGACGCATTAACGCCAGTAGGAGGAAGGACCACATCCATCGAATCAAGCGCGAGCATGGCTAGGTAACAGAGCACAAGGAAAAAGAGAAGATCATTCACATCATTTCTCTGAGGTGATGGGGAGGGGGAGCACGAGCAGTAAGGACTTTAACTGGGAGGAACTTGGCATTGAGTCCCATCATATGCATGGCCTTGATAGTGATATCACTGAGGACGAGGTATGCGAAGCCATCAAAGAGATGCCTGCAGTAAGGACTTTAACTGGGAGGAACTTGGCATTGAGTCCCATCATATGCATGGCCTTGATAGCGATATCACTGAGGACGAGGTATGCGAAGCCATCAAGGAGATGCCTAATGATAAAGCGCTCGGGCCGGATGGCTTCACATGCATTTTCTTCAAAAAGTGTTGGGGTGTCATCAAGCATGCCGTTATGAGGGTCATCCAACGCTTTGCTTCTCTCCGCACCTCCGACCTCCAGTGGCTCAACTTCGCCAATGTAATTCTCTTGCCCAAAAAGGAAGGGGCGAAAGGCATCTCTGACTACAGGCCTATTAGCCTCACCCACGCCATTGCTAAAATCATCGCCAAGGTCCTCTCGTTGCGACTAGCCCCCCCACATGGATGGCCTAGTCTCCAACGCTCAAAGTGCATTTATTAAGCGGCGTAGCATTCATGACAACTTCATATATGTTTGAAATTTCGCGCGGAGGTTATACAAGTGCAAAACTCCGGCCCTCCTTTTCAAGCTTGACATCAAGAAGGCATTTGACTCGGCCAAGTGGAGTTACATCCTGGACCTTCTTCAACGTTTGGGATTCCCCGCAAAGTTTCGTGCCTGGATTGCAGCCCTTCTATCGACATCTTCATCTCGCATCCTTCTCAATGGGTTGCCCGGCCCACCGATCAAGCACGGCCGCGGATTTCGGCAGGGGGACCCGATCTTCCCCCTCCTATTTGTCATTGCGATTGATCCACTGCATGAAATCCTCAACTTGGCAACACGAAAAGGCCTTCTTCATAAGATTCGTGGGCGTGGGGCCACAGTGCAAACCTCCCTCTATGCAGATGATGCGGCGGTATTTGCGGCTCCTATCAAGCAGGACGTTAATAACCTCGCCTCGATCTTGCGAGGCTTTGGTGAGGTTACGGGGCTCTGTACCAACTTTCAAAAAAGTTTGATGGTGCCAATTAGGTGCAACATCCTCAACCTTGGACACATTCTTGGAAATATGTCAACTACCCGGGCAACCTTCCCGGTGAAATACTTAGGCCTGCCACTCTCGGTATCACAACTTAAGAAGGTGGACTTCCAATATCTCGAGGATAAGGCAGCTGGCAAACTGGTCACTTGGGAGGGCCAAAACATCACGATGATTGGCCAAGTCAGTTCTATGCTCCCAAGCGGTGTACTCCATTACGCCTCTTATTGTACCACCAAGCACGCTCCATAATCTAACCAAGATTGAAAGAGCTTTTCTCTGGTCTGGAGGGGACAAGACGACAGGCGCCAAATGCATGGTCAATTGGGATACGGTCTATAGGCCGAAGGAGTATGGTGGCCTTGGGGTTCTTAACTCTGACAAGTTTGCACGTGCTCTTCGGTTGCGATGGCCTTGGTATGAGTGGAAGGAACCCCACAGATTATGGGTAGGATTTGGAAACCCTTGCACGGAGGATGATCTCAACTTCTTTTATGCTTCGACTTCCATCACAGTGGGGGACGACGCCAAAACGCCTTTTTGGGACTCCCCTTGGCTTCTCGGGCGCAAACCCAAGGATATTGCACCGCTAATTTTTGAGGCTTCAAGGAGAAAGAATTGGAAGGTGAGGGAGGCTCTCAAAGGCGATGCATGGATATTCAAAATCAACTTCAACATCGTCATCTCTGTTAATCACATCCGGAAATTTTTCACTCTATCGATGCTTGTGAATGACGTTCACCTTGATGAACAACTTGAAGATGACATTGTTAGGAAGCACTCGAACGATGGGATCTACATGGCGGCCACTGCGTACAAGGCCCAGTTCCTTGGATTAACTCTCTCCCCTATGGATTGCATGGTTTGGAAAGTCTGGGCTCCCCTGAAGGTAAATTTTTTCGCATGGTTGGCCCTCCAAGATAGGACCTGGACCGCCGATCGTCTGGAGAGACAGGGTTGGGCAAATTGTGGCCTCTGTCCTCTTTGCAAAAGGGAACAAGAAACTGGTGCACATCTCTTTTTCAAGTGCCGCTACACGCTTAGACTATGGAGGTCAATCATTGCCAAGCTTGGCCTTGCTCACATGGACACCTCTGACTAGCACCTTGCTGACTCTGTCCACGAATGATGGGACAAGCAAACTGACAACCGTGTCCGCAGCCGAAGCGCCTCAGCCTCCTTCACCATGCTTGTCTCTTGGACCATTTGGAACGAGCGCAACGCCCCGGTGTTCCGGCACAAGTGTGCGCCGCCGCCTATCCTTTTTAACATCATCATGGACGACGCAAAGCTTTGGGTTACTGCGGGTGCTAAAAGACTAGGGTCTATTATCTTGCGTGAGTAATCGTCATGCCGTGTATGTGGGTGTTACTGTAAAACTCTAATCTCTATTCCTCTCTTATTTAATAGATGAGGCAAATCTTTTGCCTCCGTTTCGAAAAAAAATGATTGATGTGACAATAAACATATCTACTGTAGTTAGAAGTACGAGAAACTGTTGCTTGGAGTTATTTACTTATTGAAAATCTTCCCATCATATTTTTAATCAAAGCACATATTTGACTAGTACTCCCTCCGTTCCCAAATATTTGTCTTTCTAGAGATTTCAACAAATGACTACATACGAAGCAAAATGAGTGGATCTACACTTTAAAATATGTCTACATACATCTGTATATTGTAGTCCATTTGAAATGTCTAGAAAGACAAATATTTGAGAATGGAGGGAGTAAAGTGTTAATGCATGTCATAAAAAATAATATTGTTAGATTTGTGCTTGAATGTATTTTTAATGATGTTTTAACAGAAAACACACATTTTATCAGTTAAAACTGCGGTCAAAGTATGACCTAAAATAGCACGAGGATAGTATAGCAAGAGGCACTCCATTTGTCCCATATTAATTATCTCTCAAATAGATGTATTTAGCAATGAAATATGTCTAGATACATCCGTTTCAGTAATAGACGACGAATATGGATCAGAGGGAATATGATGTCATTTCTATAAATCAAAACCAAAGGAATCTAAGGGAACTTTTCCTATAAAATTTTATCATATATAATCCCTGTATTTCTTTTTGTAAATGATAAGAGGTCGCTTTTTCGCAAAAGTATGAGCCATATGTATTTGTTTGGTAAATGAGTCGTATGATTGAACCGGCCTTTCTAAATCTGAGGCTTTGTGAGCGTTCTGGGAAAATAAGATAAGAGCAAGCAACGCTTTTCAAGTCCCAACGATATGTGTTAAAAAAAGTCCGAACAATATAAACAAAAAGTTAACGCATCTAATGACTAGCATCTACTGTATTGGGTAGTGGTACTTCCCAATTTTTGTGCATTACGAGGTTGGTGAAACATTGATGTCTATGTGCAATCGATCTTTGTTAGATGTTCAAATTATTCGTCCGAGCCTAGGCCAGGCCCCACAATATTGTTTTCGTCGTGTCATAGTTTGGGAGAAATACTAAATGAATTTTATTTTAATATATAATAATCACTAACATCACATATAATTTTGATAGATAAATATTAGGCGTAGAAATTAAAGTTTTCTTGAGGATTTCAAAAACTTTCTTACAAACATCATAAAAAAAGTGTTTTTTATAAAAGATTGGTAAGAAGCCTAGAATTTTTGATTTTTTCCGTAAATAAACAATCTATAGAAACCAATATGACCCAGGAAACTTCGTATACTTCTTATATCTATAGAATAAGACATTTTCTCAATAGCGTCAACATTAGCTCTATCAACTTCAATATATCTTTCAGAAATTCTACGTTCGATAACAATATCTTCATTTACCATAACGTGGCACATCTCCTAATTTAGCACAAGATTTATCTCCTCACATCTCTGCAAAATTTTAAGTGTACAAATTATCGAAAGAAGTTTCTATAGAAAGTCATCCATAAAGACCTCAACAATATTTTCATAAAAATCGACAAAGATATCAGTCGTACATCTTTAAAAAGTATCAGGTGCATTACATAAACCAAAATGCATATGTCTATAAGCGAATGTTTCAAAAGGAGGATAAACAGGTATTCAAGAAAAGTCAGAGTAACCATCAAGATAACAAAAATGTGAACGCTTACACTTTTTCTAACATTTGATATGTAGAAGGTAAAGGATAGTGATCCTTCCTAGTTGTGTTAGTTAACTTTCTGTAAGATAAATTAATTTTAATCATTAGGAACAACTGCAATTTCTTATTTTTTAGGAACACAATGAACAATATTTACTCATCTACTATCAGATATATGATAGATTGTACCAACTTCTAGGAGTTTAAGAACTTCATTTCTTTCCACATCCTTCATCTTACAATTTAAACGGCGTTGATGATTATATCAAGTTTAGTATCGGGTTCCATATGAATCCTATGCATGCAAAGGGCATGCCTAATTCATTTGAGATCATCAAGAGTGTACACAATAGTACCCTAATGTTTCTAAGGATTGTAGGTAATCTTTCTTCTTCATACACTAAAAAGTCAGCACTGATAATAACATGATATATCTTCTTTTCATCCAAATAACCATATTTCAGACTTTCAGTATATCAGATAATGGTTTAAGTTCAAACACACAATCACCTTTAGGAGGCGGTGTAGGTCCC
This sequence comes from Triticum timopheevii, assembly GCA_963921465.1. Classification (NCBI taxonomy): domain Eukaryota; kingdom Viridiplantae; phylum Streptophyta; class Magnoliopsida; order Poales; family Poaceae; genus Triticum; species Triticum timopheevii. The sequence continues at coordinate 358,892,577 of OY997264.1, forward strand.
TAAGGCTCCAAATCATATTTAAGTAAAGTTGTGTGCCTAAAGAAAACTTCATCTATCCTCTCATGCATGTTAAATAAATTTCATGCTCCAATAAATATTGTTCTAATGTATCACTAAGAGGTATATCTATTGCAACAATTCTTTCTATCTCATCCACATGAAGCAAATCTTTAGCATGATGTTGTTTAGTAAACTTTAAGAAATTTAATAAAACTTCATTTACTCCAAACTAAACATAAACGTTTTGTTTTTAGCAATCAACAACTGTACTACAAGTATTCAAGAAAGTTCTACCAAAGATTATGGGACAAAAGTTATCTTGTATAGCTCCAAGTATTAATAAATTGGTAGGATACTTAGTCTTATGGCATATTCAACATCTCTAATAATTTCCACAGATGAAATACTAGACCTATCCGCGAGCTTAATTGTTAAATTAATATCCTCTGTCGAGCAAGGTGAAATATCTTCAACAATTGGTTGATAAAGTGAGAAAAGAATTGCACTTATACTAGCTCTAATATCACATAGACCATGATAACAATGAGTACTAATCTTAACAGAAATAGCAGGCATGCCAAAACAATTGGACGTCTTTTATATTTAACAATATTGATAGCTTCCTCACAACGCTGAATAACATGCCTATCTACATCTTGAGTTACAAGATCTTTAATGGTAGGGTTGGACCGACAATATATCGACCAGAGGGGGGGGGGTGAATGGGAGATTCAAATTTCTTTTGAATTTCAAATCTGAACCAATCGGCACATCTGAACTAATAGTCGATGAAGAATACCTATAAATAACAGAAGCATGCGAGCTTAACGAACTAGCAGAGAGAAAGATTAAACAATAATTTAGATGAAAGTGATGATAATCTTTCACGTATAATAGCACTCACCTTTGGCAATAACAATTTTGGGACATAATGGAAGTGAAGACAATAGCATAACATGATAATGATGCAGAGCATCCTATGGACATCACCACGTCAAGGGTCCGTTCGGCGAGTGTCATGTGCGACATCTACTCCACATACACAATGGTGAATCATCTCCTTTACATGTGCTCACTTGACCCCTTCGAGGATGGTATACTACTTGACACTCCACTCATGTGCATGCATAGGTATTGTCGGAGCTTCACGGACGACGAGGAGGAGTGCAAGTGCCAAGGAACAACTACACCATCCGCGAGGGAAGCATGGAAGCGACGACGAAAGAAGATGGAGACAGCTCCCAGGACCCAGACATCCGGCCAGGACCCCGGACATCCGGCCCCTGGAGCATCACCCATAGCAGCTGCCCAGCCGCCAAGTACCTACAGGCCCTACATATCCGGCCCTAGCCCGGACATCCGGCCCAGCCCGGTAATCCGCCCAGAAGCCCGGAAATCCGGCGCCCCCTATCCAGAGAGCACTGAGTCCGACCTCGCCAGCCCAGACATCCGGCCCCTCAGGAAGGCCCGGACATCTGGCCCGACGCCCGTACATCCAACCCCGTCTGTCTACGCACATTAAAGGGCCGACGCCCATGTACTCCATCGCCCACCTAGACAATATATACTCCTCCTCCTCCCTCTTTCTAGGGTTAGCAAAGTAGTATCTCATTGAGAAGCTTTGCTCTCCACTTGATCCCCCTTCTCTTTAGGAGTTCACGACATCTACGGAGAAGATCCCCCAAGTGGATTCAAGACCCCAATCGGGAAGACCCTAAAGACCTCCTCTCGGAGAAGAACATGCCTCTTGTATTGTCCTTTGTTGGATTCAGATCGTGTATCTATTTATGTTTCGAGGATCTAGCATATGTGTGTGACCGAATCTTGTTGGTTTGAGTGATTCTCTCGTGTTCTTCGTGTTCCTCATTGGGATCTGCTCCTTTCGTGAAAGATCGGGCATCTAGGGTTCTACCATACATCATCTTGGTATCATGAGCCACGTTGATCACGAATTTGGAGCCCCCACCCCTTGTTTCTAGCCTTCTTTTGCTTGATTTCGTCCTAAATTCAAAAACCCCCACCAAAAATAGCCCCCAGTTTTTTTTATGATTTGTTGGTTTGATGATGTTTTGTTGATTTTGATCCATGGATTCGTTGTGTCTTGAGTAGACCTAGCTTTTCCTCAAGTTTCCCCACTTTCCATCCATGAAATCCGTCAAATTTTGCCCCCGAAATCATCAACTTCCGCCCCCAAATCGAGTTTCGAAGTCCAAATCCCGATCTGGAATCGTCGGGTCGGACATCTTGGCCACAGGCCGGATATCCGGGCCCCAAGCCGGACATACGTCTCCTGGAGCACAAAATCCGCACGGTTCTGGACATCAGCCCCCGGATATCCGCCCCCACCCCCGGATGTCCGAACCCTGGCATTTCAGCCTCCCGTGTTTCACCGTTTTGCCCATAACTTTCGCATTCGGAGTCTGATTTTCGTGTTCTTTAGCTCGTTGAGTAGCTATTGACATCCCCCATCCATCTAGATAGGTTTCAAAACCATTTGAGTCCATCAAAATTTTGGAACTTTGGCATCTTTGCCTAGGCCTTCCACCATATCATCCGCTATACCACCACCGACTTCCGCAACCTAATCCATTTTGTTTCATATAGCATTAGTGGTTGCTTGAGTAGTGATTCGAGTCTCCTAAGGTGTTTCGGCTACTTAGGGATGATTGCTTCTTCATCAACCATCACCACCATAACTTCCGCATAAGCTTGCCCGCCATACACTTCCGACACCTCAACTTAATCCAATTTTGTTTGAGCTTGTTTGAGTTGTGGATTGTGTCTCCTAAGGTGTTTCGACTACTTAGGGACGACAACTTCAACTCCGACACATGTATAGCCCATCACTCCACTTCCACATTGCCGACTCGTATAACCCATCATCCCACTTCCGCATTGCCCAGTGCAAACCACCACCACTTTTCCGCTACCACCATTTGACATTTGCCTTTGAGATTTTGAGTTTGTGGTTTTTCCGTTTCCTAAGGTGTTTCGACTAATTAGGAACGGTTCAACATCAAGAACACGGCCACTCATCATTGCCACGAGGTCGCCATCGAGTTTTACTACTTCACCATCCTCCATCCGTGGCATACAAACGAGAAACCCTCGACGGTAACCTCGACGACACCATTGTATATCCCCCTTGCCATTGCATTGATAACCCTAGCCCATTTTGCGTCACTTGCCTATCGAGACTAGCCTTTGAGTATTGCCGGCAACATTACTTGTGCACATTAGTGATCATCAATCTACACCTTCCATTGCATACATACCATATCATATTGTTATCATCTTGGTATCATATCATATTTTGTGTCAAGATTGTTCCCGCATATACACAATTGCTATCTTGATTTGTGCATTGTGCAAAAGTGGCCATACAAAAAAAAGAGAAAAAAGCTTTTAAGCAAAGAGCTTGTAAGCAAGTACCATAGCATCATACCACATTGCATATAAGATTGTCATATCTGATCATCTTGGATCATCTTGTGAGAAACACCGGGAACCATACAAACATAGCATACTTGGGATAGAAAGTTTATCCATTCTTGCATCTTATAGGTTGTGCACAAGTGTTGTATCCGCCTATAGAGTAATCGTGCTAGCGTCTCTCTTGAGTTGTGCAACACGAGCGTTTTCCGTGGACTTCACATTTTGAGCTCATTCCTTGGTTGCATGACCCCATTTATCTATCCATGTGTGTGTTTCCGTGTGCCACATATTGCTATTGGTCTACTTGTTTCACTTGCGAATTTGTGAATCTCTTTCAACATTATTGACTCTTGCTAACATTTTGCATCAAAGTTTTGTGCCACTATCCTCACCAAGCTCCACCATAAGCCTTATTTGTGTAGGTGTGAGAAATTGACGAGATCGGTACCAATTGTGCTATTTCCTTGTTACATCATTGAGTGATCATTGATCCATTCTCAACATCGGTCAAGGTATATTTGGTATACTTCTCTCCTTTCTTCCACTCGTATTTGCTCGAGTCTTGTGATGGATAGGCAAGGCATTTCATCTCCGGTCCTCGACAACAATGACAGCGCGAACAACTACATCACCAAAGCGTCCATCTTCGATCTACAACGACAAATGCAAGGCACACAATCAAGATTGCGAGAGCACATCAAGAATCTCTCCATAGACATTCGTCACTCCGAAGAAAGGAAAAGGGACTACATGGGCAACAAGCTTTTTGCACAAAAAGAGGAGCATGATGCAAGGATGGAGGAGATTAGGGCCTTGATCAAGTCTACTTCCCCTTCATCATCTTCAAGGCGGTGGCGAGCAAGTCGATCATCTTCGGAGCGCCCACGCGATGCAAGCGCAAGTCTTCCACGTCCACATCTCGATGGAGATCATCATGATCAACATCGTCATGAAGGAAAAGTCACCTACAAGCATTATGTGCACGACAACGACGAACGACATCTACTACGAGCTCAAGCACGACAACACCATCATCATGAAGATGCTCGCCAAGCGCAAACCTACAAGTTCGAATAAGCTCTACTACACGCCAAGGCCAAGCTTCAAGAGCACAGGAGAAGACCGCGAGACAAGCACCACCAAGAGCAAGCTACGACTACCACCACCACTTCGGCATCTTCGCCAAGTGCTATCAAGGCATCTTCGCCTTCGGACGTACGACATCTTCGTCTACTTCCCACAAGTTCACCTACACCTACATCTTCAACAACGAGGCGACCACCTATGAGTGAGGGAGACACTTCCATCTTCGGAAGCCCCTCAAGAAAGATGGAGCATGGGAAATTCCCTTCGGCCATGGAGACGAGCTACGAGGTGCCACATCATATGGACCTCCTACAACAACACTACGACAAGACGGTTAAGCAAGGGCCACCCCCTTCGACCACGGCGACGAGCATGAACCTCTTCAACAACACGAAGACGACGCCCATATTGGACTCATACTCTGAGTGAAGCTGCGCGAGCGCACATGAGACCTTCTCTTTGATCTCAGAGGAGAGTGATGTTTTGCCACATCACACGACATTCATATTTGGAGGAGTTATGGATGAGGTGGTTGAGCATGGGACTATCCCTTCAACCAAGGCGGCGATAGGAGTTGAGCATGGAGACATTTGCACCTACACCTCTCCGACACCCACATATCATGACATACCCCAATTTCCATGTGAGGAGAGCCACCACCACATGAGTGACATGAGTGACTCCACCATATGTGACATTAAGTGCATTTCCTATGAGAGGATGAGTGTGACCACCGCTAGCCCCACACATGAGAGCATGCCACACATCATATGTGAGGTTGAGAGCCATTTGAGTGACTCCACTAACCATATGAGCGAGTGCATCCTTGAGGGAGTGAGTGAGCCACAACACTTAGTGAGTAAGGTAGTTGAGACGGCATGTGAGGCCACTATGTTTTCTAACAACTTAACCTCTACTCCGAGTGTGTTTTCTTCTTTGGTGCTAGGTCTCCTACATGACGACATGCCGATCCTCGACGGCTTCGTCCTCCCTTTGGACAAGACGATGGCCATGGTGGAATATGATGCACCCCCACATGGTTCCATCAAGATGAAGATGACCACCATTTGGTCTTTCCCACCTCACCTACACCACTTGAGTGGAATAAACAAGGTACAATAGGTGAAGGTGATGCTCTAATCCCACTAGTGGACATTCTTGATATTGATTGCTTGCATGATGTTGCTCCACCTGTGCTTTCCCCATGCGATGATTTGCCCATTTATGATGAGTACAATGATTCTCATGTGGAGTCTATTAGTTGTGATGCCATGTTACATAGGATTTTGTTGTGACAATTCTTTAGGCCACATCATGTTCGACAATCCACTTGAATTGTCATATGCTATGCATGAGATCAACCATATGTCATACTTGTAATCTCATCATAGTGACTATGCATATGCCATTAAAATTAACACAATTTGCACTTATGGCATAGATGACAAGCCCATGGTTATTGGCATTTGTTTTTCTTGTGATGATATTGATATGCTTCCTTTGCATAATTTATCTCATATGCCATATGCCATGACCACCTAGCTTTGGATATGCATTGTTTTGGATGTTGTCCATTTTCTACATATGATGTTTCCAATATTGTTCATGAGGAGACCCCCATAGTTTCCTCATACATGTTAGGAGATTTTGGTCCATACCATTCATTGCATGATCCCAATATTTGTGTGCACAATGTGCTCCCCATGAATGAACATGATATCGATGTGCCATATACTAGTATGCTCAATTTATGTCCCCATCGTGTCATACATAACAATTATTCTTTCATGATGGATGACATGTTCTTATACCATGCATCAAATTTCTTTGAGCGATGCATCTTGTGCTAACTCACACATGCACATACACATCATGATGGATGATGTGTACATTTACCATGCATGCAATTTCTTTGATTTGTGTCTCTTTTGTGTAGGTACCCATGAATACTTGTCAACCTCACAATCCCATGAGTTGACAAAACGAGCTCTAGAGAGCAACGATGACTTGGGATCACGTGGAGTGTATTTCACACCATTCCCATTGCGCAACTACTTTGCGCATTTCTTCTACATAGCCCTCACTTGGCTATGGGTTATTGTCCATTACATATTATATGCCCATCTTGCCATGTTCAGTTTGCATGATATGCTCATTCCTGTGCCTTTGCCATGCATTCGTGACCCATGCTTTGCATTACACATGATGATTGGTTCTAGTACTTGTATGTGTATTTGCAAGCTTGGTGGAGATATTGCTTGTTATTGCCATGTTCCATTTGTGACCCATCCCTATGCTGATACATTGACCTTGATTTGTGTTCGTGCTTGCGATATGTCATTTGCATTTCCTATATCCACTAATTGCTCACATGACATGATTGCCATGATTTCCACTAGTGTGTTGCATCTTCGCTCCACTAGTTTGCATGATTGATATACTTGCTTATGTTGCATCACCCATGATTCATACTTTCTCATTTCATGTGGTTGATGACAACCATCTACATGCTTTGCACATGATTGTTATTGCTTCTTGTCATATATCTCCATATGTTGCATCCCTCATGCTAGATTTGCCATGTATTGAGTGCAACAGTGATTTAACTCTTGCTAATGAGATTGCCCCCATAGCATTCTCACATATGATTAGTGATCTTGACATATTTTTTGTGGAGCATGCTTGTCTTACCTCTTTGCACCATATACCTAGTGCCATGAATATAGCCATTGTTGCATCATATTATTCATGCACTTGTGCTTCTAATGGTTATGTGCAAGAGAAGAGAACCATCATGATGGATGATGTGTTTATCTACCATGCGCATACGTTCTTTGTTTTGTTGTGTGCATGTGTAGGATACTTGGACTTTGTGTCGACTTCCACTTCATGTGAGTTGACCATTCGAGCTCTTGAGAGCGAGACTCATACATTCTACCATGACTCGCTTCTACACCAAATTTCCTACCACTTCGGCATTGTGAAGAATGCACAAGGACACACTTTCAAGGTGACATCCTTCTTGAGCTTGGATATTGTGGATTATACTTCATGTGTTGCTTGCACCATTTGCACGCATGTTAGAGATATTGCTTTCACCCATGATTGCCACATTTCCATGCCTCATGACATATATACCTTGTGTGTTGCATCCAATTCTTGGACTACTTGCTCCTATCATATGTTTGGTTGCAACAATGTTATTTCTTCACATATGCCATGTCCCATTGATTGTCACATGATTGACTTGATTGCCTCACACACGAGGAACAATTGCTCATTCTATTGTGTTGAGTGCCATACTATCTTCACTACACCCTATGCATGTTATGCTTGGATTGTCTTGCACTTGACCCATGTGTTTAGACACTTCATTTTATTTGGTGTTGTGAATGATTCTTATGCCTACCTTTGACCATTTATCGAGTGCTTTGTGAATGCTTGCTATGACTTTTACGTAGATGCTTATTCTCTTGTTAAACATATTTACATCACTACCTCACATTTACATGCTTGTCCCCATGATAACTCTGCTTGTGCTCGATTGATATGCTTACATGTCATGTCACAATCCTTTGTCACACCATATGCTTCGCGTGATGACGACACTTATTTGGTGAATCACCTCTTGAATGCTTGGTTTTGCACTAACGCTAACCACATTTGTTTTTCCAAGTGTTTGTTGTTCTTGCTTCTTTTGAAGGAATCACAAGATGGTTCGACATTGGAGAGTGCTCATTTTGAGCTTGAAGATGATGACTACTTGGTGAACGTCCCCTTCTACACGGCGAAGCCATATCTTTCCCATGGTGATTTGGTTTTTGATCCGAGGTCAGATATTTCCCAAGGGGGAGATGATGCGGAGCATCCTATGGAAATCACCATGTCAAGGGTCCGTTCGGCGAGTGTCACGTGCGACATCTACTCCGTACACACAAAGGTGAATCATATCCTTTACACGTGCTCACTTGACCCCTTCGAGGATGGTATACTACTTGACACTCCACTCGTGTGCATGCATAGGTATTGTGGAGCTTCACGGACGACGAGGAGGAGTGCAAGGGCCAAGGAACAACTACACCATCCGCGAGGGAAGCATGGAAGCGACGATGAAAAAAGACGGGGACAACTCCCAGGACCCGGACATCCGAACAGGACCCCGGACATCCGGCCCCTGGAGCATCACCCACAGCAGCCGCCCAGCCGCCAAGTACCTACAGGCCCCGGACATCCGGACCAGCCCAAAAATCTTGCCAGAAGCCCGGAAATCCGGCGCCCCCTATCGAGAGAGCACCGAGGCCGACCTCGCCAGGCCTGACATCCGACCCCTCGAGAAGGCCCGGATATCTGGCCCAACGGCCGAACATCCGGCCCCGTCTGTCTGCGCACAGTAAAGGGCTGACGCCCATGTACCCCTTCGCCCACCTAGACTATATATACTCCTCCTACTCCCTCTTTCTAGGGTTAGCAAAGTAGTAGATCATTGAGAAGCTTTGCTCTCCACTTGATCCCCCTTCTCCTTAGGAGTTCACGACCTTTAAGGAGAAGATCCCCCAAGTGGATTCAAGAGCCCAATCGGGAAGACCCTCAAGACCTCCTCTTGGAGAAGAACGTGCCTCTTGTATCGTCCTTTGTTGGATTCGGATCGTGTATCTCTTTATGTTTCGAGGATCTAGCATATGTGTGTGACCAAATCTTGTTGGTTTGAGTGATTCTCTCGTGTTTCCCCTCATGTTTCCCCTCATGTTCTTCGTGCTCCTCATTGGGATCCGCTCCTTTTGTGAAAGATCGGGCAACTAGGGTTCTACCCTACATCAGATAACCACAAAGGATAACATGTTAAGATTACACATATAGTCAGAATGCATCAAAGCATACGACAAGTATAATGATCTATAACATAGAGAGATTAAAGGATAACACGAGAAATAAGCAAGAGAAGATAAGTGATCAGAGATATCTATCGAGACACAGAGCACGGAATATAAACTACTAAAAGATTGCAGTAGAGTAGAGTAGAGTAAATCAATGGTGCTAGATGGCGATAAACGATTTGGTAGACTAGTTCACTCATCTGTAAAAGAGGTACGTCTTGTTGGAGGGACTTGTGATTGAACACAAGAGCAAACCTCTCTCCATCCTATTCTCTTTGAACCCGAAGCTGATGAGACTTTGGTTGAATTCATTTGGGGTAGATTCTTATCGGCAATCGCCAAACCTTCGATAGACTTCTTCATGAACCACAATTACCTTGGTTTCTTAAGACTTAACTTGGTGAAGACTATTAGTCTTCGACACTAAAGGCATCACCTACCCGTCTAGAGAGTGTGCAACTCTCAAGAGTAATAGGTACAAGAACTCTAACTCAGGTCTACTGTGAAGCTCAACCACTATCTAAGTTTTGGCTCTTGATTTTCTCTTAGTGGATCTTCAACCCAAATATCTCGAGAGGGGTGCTAAATCAATCTTCTTAGATCTCAAGTAGAGCAGCCAATAAAAAATATTGGAGCGGGGTGGCTATTTATAACCGCAACCTTCACTGATAGGAAATGACCATTTAGGACACGAAGCCCAACCAATGGCCAACCGACATGTTTCCAATGGTCAAATTTTGAGCACAACAGTAACATTACTTGATGAACAAGTAATGTTAACTCCTCGGTCCGAAACATATCTCTCGCAACCCAGAAGAACATCGTCTCTAGCTGGCAAGTAAACTTTCAGTGCACAAAGAGATTTCTCTCAGTCTTGCATAGGCTTCAGCTAAGCATCACAACAAACCTAAGCATCGAGAACCTATACCCCTGTTAATAGTACAGAGGTCCTTTGACTCAAACAAGATAAAAAGAACAACGAAACAAATACTACATATTCGCTTCATCTTCAACCTTCTCGTGTATAGCCATTCTTCTTCGGACACACCAAATGAAAATTGGTTCGCGTCAATAATAATTTTGAAGGGCTCATCTCCTTCGCACACTCTTCTCGGTATGCTTTCTTCTCGAAAAGTATCCCTTTGTGATCTGCAACACAGATGTTCCTCAGTGAAGTTCTTTGAACTTTTGGCAAGAATACAACATTCTTCTCGACACTCTAGGGACTATTTCTCTCTGCGTGCACTAGGCCACTAGCAAACATATGTTTCTGTCAATAATCTCCAAAACGCAAGGGGCAAGGTATTGCGCCAACAATCTCCCCCTTTTTCGTTGATTGTTGACAAAACAAAAAACATCAAAGAGCAGATAGAAGGGTAACCAATAATGTGTGAAAAGTAAATGTTGAAAGATTATAATATCCGAAGATAAAGTATGCCCCCCCCTAAATGTATGCATTTTACTGAAAGATTTGTCATCCTGAATTCATGCACTGTTAGCGAACCAGGGTGCGATATATAGATCTTCATAAATGAGTGTATTTGAGATATGATTCGGTTGAGTAAGAACAATCAATGCATTTAGTGAAATCTGAGTGAAATGTTTCCTGCAAAACAGTGCCTTTGAAATGATTTCTTTCAATATTACAAAGACTTTGAAATGATTTGTCGCAGAGACAAGGGGTGGAGTTTAACTTAGAAAATTATACACGGTTTTAGATCCATCTCTGAATAATTTTCTCCTGCAAGTCAGATTGTCGAGAAATACAGGAGCAAGAGAATCGAAACATTTCAAAGAAGTTATGATAGTTTCAGCTGCAAAACAGATAGGATAATGATAGCATAGCATTGGGGTTATTAACATTACATGCCAAGATGTTCATCAGTACCACATGCGGTACCATAAAATTTCAACAACCGACCAACTGAAGTTCGACGACACGACTAAAAACCAAATGTTCCATGAAAGCAAATGACGTATGAAAACCCCAACCCCTGACAAAAGACCCGTACATATAGAGTCTAGATGTACATGTCCCCCTTTTCTCAACACGAGGCAAAAAGGAACAAGATAACACGAGGAACTACTCGTCCGGAGAACCAATAGAGCTAGAACTGATTGGTGAAACCGATCCAGCGGTAGCAGAAATAGAAGACTGAGCAGCAATAGAGCTTCCGACTTTGGCATCGAGAGTGCGACCTGCTTTTTCTTCAGGACGTGATATGTCTCTAACGTATCTATAATTTTTGAATGTCCCATGCTATTATATTATCAATCTTGTATGCCTTATATGCAATTTTATATCATTTTTGGGAATTAACCTATTAACTCAGTGCCAAGTGTGAGTTCTTGTTTTTGCCTATTTAATTATTTCGCAGGAAAACCATACGAAACAAAGTCCAAACACGTTGAAACTCTACAGTGATTTTTTTTTTCTAGACCAGGAGAGACCCTAGAAGCTTCGAGGGGAGACCAGACGTGTTGGGAAACATATTAGAAAAAAAATTCACGCCTTCGCACACCCAAGATCAATATGAAGATGCATAATGGGTTGGGATCACAATCGTTATCGTCACCGAGTTCTAGTGGATGAAGAACATGTCAGTTTAGACCTTACTTGGAGACCCTTGAACCTCGATGAATGATCCCCCATACCGCCCACAAACAGTCCCTCAAATCGAAGACCGAAAGCACGACCTCTCTACTTGGTTGGAAGCATACAACCCTCACGATCAGGCAGCGCTTCACCGTCTAGAGTTAATAGTTGCGGAAGAATTAGAGGGAGGATAATTAGAACCACACGGGCTTCTAATTATGAGGACAAGAGGATTAGCCTACCTCTATCTAATTAGTCAACTAGGACCAACTAGAACTAGAAGAGCTAGAGGAGGCTTCAAAACTTGTATGTTCAAAAGAGCACAAATCCTCAAGTATATATAGGTTACAGGGGAGAGGGAGGGATTTCGCCAAGGAGGAAAAGCCTCCTTGGGGCACCGGCCAAGGGGGAGGAGGAGTTGGACTCCTCCCCCACTCCTATTTGGCCTCCTTCCTTAGGGAAGGGGCGCCTCCCCAATTTCGGCTCTTGTGGCCCAAGTTGCCTTTCACCTCTTGGCCTTTTAAGGCCTATTGATATTAAATTAAATATAAAGTTGTTATAAATACTTTTAGACCACTATATATATAATTTAATAACCATCCAAAAAAATTCCACCTATATATTGTTTATCGGTAATACCAAATATTACCCAATATTCACCAAAACCTTTGAGTGACAATGAAACACTTCCGGATCCTCTCGGAACTATTCCAAATATTAATGAAACATTTTCACAAATATATTCTCATCACTCCTATCCTACTGACACTTAGCAGTGTGATTTCCTTAAGCTTGTGACCCTGTAGGTTCGGTAACTCATAGACATGAACAAAAACCCTTCGTTCAATGACCGACAGTGTGACCGGGGACATATCATGTGATGTTCCCTTTGCTTCACGATACTTCACAAAACCCGAGATGCATTGGTATCCTCCCGATTCATCACTATTCTCACTAAACCGGAATCCTCGTTACCGGTTTTCTTCTTTCTCGTTATTGTGTTCCGACATCCCCGTGACATGGTCACCTGTGTCTGGCCAGACGATGATGGATTTCGTCACATCGAGAGGGCCCTAAGAATATCTCTCCATCATCGGAGGATCAAATCACACTCTCGAGCTATCTAGTCTCTTGTCAAACTTTTCGATGAGCCTGTAAGTGGTCGTTATGATCACCGTGTTATAGGTGACGTTTAAGCAACCCCAAAGTCCATAATACCGTAAGCAGTGACTTCGATACTCTCATGGTCTAAGGAGCAAAATCACACGTTAACACTCCATGGTATTACAATAGATTATAGACGATACTATATCAATTCATAACAAACAAGTTTGGGTCGATTCAATATAATCATTCTTCCAACATCATAATCTCAATGTTGTTTTAGGACTATCGTTACACTTAATGACATCCTAAGATCCAGAAAATGTGATCACCAACAACACTTGAGCTAGTCTTAGAGGCAAGACTGGAACCTTTATTTTATCCGTTTATCATTTCACACGTGCATACGAGTTTACCACTGAATCGCATATTCTAGCATCATAGCAATTATAGCATGAAATGTAAACACTTAATTATGAATATGGAAATATAATAATACAATATTATTGCCTCTAGGGCATATTTCCAATACTCTCCCACTTGCACTAGAGTCAATAATCTAGTTAGCACTTTAACTTTCACACCAATGGCAATCCAGTGTCAGTCCATGCTTTACTCGTGGTATAGACTTTGTCCTATTGAATTTGAGCATCTTAAGATCCATGTGTATTATTTGCATTTTAATGCATCTTTCATGCTTTCACATAAATTCATAATTTGTGTGAAACTGGCTCTATATGTATAGAATCACTGGCAGGACCTATGATTCCTTAAACTGAGCTATGGAACCACTATTTACAAACAGTGTTCCATTTGCACAATCATCTAGAAACCATACCAAGCTCATAAATAAAATTTTAATTCATCACTCTCTATTGTTACTTATAAAGTGACAATATACTTAGCCTTCTGTTGTAGAATTCACCACAGTAATCTCTTGGACCAAATCCAGCTTATTCTGCCACCATAAACTGAAATCGAAAATCCTTGGAGTATGAGTGAAGTTTTTATGAAGTACTACTTACAACGAACATGTATTGATATAACTCCTTACAACAATCCCTTCATCTTCTCCGTATGCGAGAAACATGTCATTAGTACTTAATGACATTTTACTATTGTCCTATGATCAACAATTTAGTCATTCTGGTAACCTTACTCACAACTTACTTGAAGTACTAGACATATCTGATTGTTTACATACCATGGAACATATTTAACACAAGAATGATTGAAATCATGTATTTTGTTTTGTCAGTGTTTCAGGACACCGATTAAAACTCCTTCCATGTGACTTTGACAAGAAACTCTTCTTGCGTATTTTAAACTATATTACTTTAGTATTCTGTCAATATTTTTTTTTGCTAAGCCCAATTTAGGCACTAATATCTCCAAGATCATTATGCCTAATACCAGGACTATATATTGCCTAAGTACTTCACGAAAAAACCAGTTTCGATAAAGTCTTAATCCTTGTCAAGAAATTTATATAATTTCCAATCAACAATGTGTCATGCACACACAATGTTTAGAAATATCGTCATGCTCCCACTTACTTTCAAGCATCTTTGCTTCTATCGATGAAATCATTTGGTCAATTCATCAAAAAAAAATCCAACTCCACTATGCTTGCTTCAGATCATTATATGATCTCTTGAAGTTTGCACACTTACTAGCATCCTCTGGATCGACAAAATTATCCTGGACTGTATCAAATATACGACCTTGGCTCTATCTCCATATCATGGGAATCATTTTGACATCCTTATGTTATATCTTACAACTAAAATATTTAGTACTTGCTATTTAATCCGAACTTACTTTAAGTATTATTATGATGAGACAATCTCGTCGTAATAAACTTCTTGATCTTATCATAAACTATTTGCAACAAGTCAAGCATTATGAAACATTTTTATCTTTGTCAATCTATAGATCCATCACTACACTTTAGACTTTAAGTCTTTCCGAGGGTCCATCAAGTTCTAAACTTGAATCATGTGTATGGACACTATATCGGATTATTTTGGTGTATAGCCAATTCCGGAGTCAGGCCCATCAACGCTTCTTTGTGTATTATAGGTTCATTGTTTGTTCTACCAATATTTCGTCTACATACCATGAAGGTCTGCACGAATTTTCCAACCTATGTGGTTCAGCTACAAGTTCGACTGAAGTCTCTATATCTCATGTAGAGTCTTTGGTATCAGTCGTGGTAGAAAATTCTAGAATCAGTTCTAGTGTTTCTTTTCTTTGACCTGATCACGAAGATACTGTAATTTTGTCGAGTTGCACTGTCCTCCCACTCACCCTTTTGCAGAAACCATTTTCTTCAATTTTTTTGCACTCTCTTGGAAACACTTTGCCTTGGCACAGTGATAGAGGAATACCCAACCATTTGGGATAACCTACAAAGTAGCACTTATTACAATAAATTTGATGGCGCTCTTTTAGTGTAAAAGCCACAATCTTTCAAGCATCACATTAAAAAGTATATTGGTGAAATAATTAATGCCACCTTTGATCACACAATTTCATACATAGCTTGATTATATCTACTCAAAACACTCTACTCTTAGTAGTGTTTCTAGGAGGTGCAAGCTACAAAATATTTTTCACAGTTCATTAGACATTTGCTAAATTTATAACTCAAATCTTCTTTTCTACAATCCAATTGTAGAAACATAATTTTCTTGTTACAATAATTTCCACTTCATTCTGAAAATATTTTCAAACATTTAAGCAAATGGAGATTTATGTCTCAATTAGTAAATATAAATATCTACTTGAGTCATCCTTGAAGATAGACAAATTCATTGCTTGCAAAAACACTTATTGGACTAGATACATCAATATACATATTGTAATTACTTTTAGGCGTGTTCTTTATGGCATGTGAACGGTATTTTTGTTTACTTCACTATTTGGATGAAAGTTGCAAGTGTCAGATGATCCATAATCATATGACTCCAAAATCCATCACTATAGAATTTCTGCATGCGGGTTCTCCAATGTGACAAAATGCAGTGCCAGACATATGTGGTATTCCTTTAGTCTTGCGACATTTAGCATCGGTGTTATGGATGTTCAATCCTATCATCAGTATTCATAAGTTACATCCTATTCACAATAGGAGCATGGCCCTTTTGTTCATTACATCGAACAACTATTGTTGTCTTATGAACAACCTCCTTGCAACTTCCATGCAATGGGCTAGAGTGTACGAAACTCTAAAATGAATTATGACAATAAATTCATAGGTAATATGTTGATAAAAAGTATCATAACTTCTACAAAAAATTCAACACATATTTTAATCTCATTAATTTGTTGGTCATTAGGCCATAGTAATTCTTGCGCCGATCCACAACAACATGCAATCGAGTCAGTATCCTTGTGATCATCTTTTAACCACAATTCCCGAAAAATTTAGTGTTTAACAATTTAATCACAATTATCAAGAATCACACTTTACCTGATCGACTTTCTCTACATCTTATAACTTGTATGACATTCATACACGAGCCGGACATTCCAGTCTTTTTCTCATTCCACCTCTAAAATTCTATAGCTTAAATTTCAATATTTCTCGCACTCAACAAAATAATCATCTAACCTTTTAAGAGTGGCGTGAGCCCCGAACTTCCCTAGGTATGTAAGTCTCATTACATCCTTTTTGTTATTTCTCTTTAAGTTCTCACCATCAACTCATGAATGGTGTTCTTCCGGATCTTACACATTTTAGTCTCAAACATAGTGGAACGCTTCACTAAAAAAACACTTATTTAGATATCATATATCTTTTAACCTTTGTTTGTTTCTAAAAACAATTTTCAGTTCCAAGAATATCACATAACTATCCCAAACATTTTGAAGTTCAGGTTTCTCAAAAGCAACCAGACCGTAATGTAATTCTTAGCATTTTGGATCGAAAGACATAAGTCTCGTCATCCATAGCATTAGCAGGAGAGCATTGCAAGCATGCAGTAGGAAAAAAATCCTTCTTGGCAGTCGTAGAGGACAATACTCTCAATCGTAAAAGATTCAACCAGAAAAACAATAGTTAATCAATTTCAACACCAAGGGTGGAACCGCAAGCCATCATTCTACAACTATAATGCAAACTACATATAGACATTGTTCATAATTAATTTGCACTAGTGATTATACTAAATTAGTACACAATTATGCTCCCACTCAAATCAATATCTCTCATAATTAATATTGAGTGATTTAAGATCCAAATCTAGTTCTTAGCCATTGGTGTGGACAACACTGATGACAAGAATTTTGACTGGCTGGCAATCTTTTGCCAATCATATCAGCATATGACTCTTGTTCATCTTTCGATGCTTCGTGCTCCAAGTTCAGAATGATTCTGCTAGAACTTCAAGACAACCTAGTGTTATATTCTTGCTCGGCCTGACCTCGCACGTCTTACACTTCATGATCCATTTGTACTCATGTGGACATGATGCACTCCGGAAGCCACATGTTATAGACGGCTACAAAAATGGGAAGAGCACCTTTTAACTTGATATTTACTGTGAGAGATCACCCTAATAATTGAACACCGCTCAATTAAAGGGTGCAAACAACAAAGGGATAAACATCTTAGGCAGTTCATAAAAGCATGATATGGTATAGCCCTGGGCGCCGGGAATCCTCCAAGATCATCTTTAATGTTCTGATGAAGTATCGCGACGACCAATATTTCGTTGCCGTGACAACTATTTCAAAAACGTTGTCGTGGCGGCAATTTTCAAAAAACGTTGCCATGACGACCGTTTCAGAAAACGTTGCGGTGGCACCAAATTTAGAAATTTCGTCGTGGCATGAAATTATATCTCCTCATCCTGCGCCATGTACACCTTATCCACGTTGGGGTCCTCCGTGTATGGTTGCCATCGTCACCTATAACCTGTAGGCAATCTCTACGATAATTTAAATTAACATGGCAATCTCGTGGCTCCAGCCATCATGCCATGACACGCATGCCACTTAACATTACAACATATAACCATCTCATACATAAACTCATCATGATGAAGGCTATACCACATCATATGCATACCCTGCAAAACCAAGTTAGACGTGCTCTAATTGGTTTTAGCAAATTTTAGTTACGCGGTAAACCAGTTTTGACAAATAATACTAGCTACCTACATCCACAATTTAGGCGATGATTCTTGATGCTAGATTAATTTTCGGGGTGTGTGAAACAAGAGACTTAATTAAAAATCTCTAGCCCCACACTAAACTTTGTCAAATACGCGTGCCCCCCTAGAAGATCATCCATCTTCGCGGCACCCTCTTGTGTACATGAGGTCCACTACTCTCAACTATGGTGAAACCTAATGAACTATTAGCAGATCGTTGACAGCGAGAGTTGATCGATTATCAGAACCTTGTGAAAAGCAACACCATGCCATCGATAAATTGAACCAAAGCAACACTCGAGGGAAGGGTAGCAAGAATATCAACCCTCACAATCACATGTGATCTAGATCGCAAACTTCACCTACTCATATAACTTCTCATGATGCCACTTTTGGGAAATGTAGTAGAAAACAAAAAATTCGTGCCTTGATGTCTACTACACAACTTATTCTTGTAGACTCGTGTTGGGCCTTCAAGCACAGAGTTTTGTAGGACAGTAGCATTTTCCCCTCAAGTGCATGACCTAAGGTTTATCAATTCGTGGGAGGCGTAGGATGAAGATGGTCTCTCTCAAACAACCCTGCAACCAAATAAAAAAGAGTCTCTTGTGGCCCCAACACACCCAATTACAATGGTAAATTGTATAGGTGCACTAGTTCGGGGAAGAGATGGTGATACAAGTGTAGTAATGATAGTAGATATTGATTTTTGTAATAGGAACAATAGAAAACAGCAAGGTAGCAAGTAACAAAAGTGAGCACAAATGGTATTGCAATGCTTGACAGTGAGGCCTAGGATTCATACTTTCACTAGTGCAATCTCTCAGCAATGCTAATATAATTGGATAATATAACAATCCCTCAACGTGCGACGAAGAATCACTCCGAAGTTCTTATCTAGCGGAGAACATAAGAAGAAATTGTTTATAGGGTACGAAACCACCTCAAAGTTATCCTTCACGATTGATCTATAAAGCTATTCCCATAAGTGTCACAAATAGCCCAAGAGTTCGTATAAAATAACACCATATGATGCACACCAACCAACTCTAATGTCACCTAGATACTCCAATGTCACCACGAGTATCCATGAGTTGATTATACGATATGCATCAAACGATTTCAGATTCATAATACTCAATCCAACACAAAGAACTTCAAAGAGTGCCCTAAGATTTCTAATGGAGAAACAAGGACGAAAACATGCATCAACCCCTATGCATAGATTAATCCAATGTCACCTTGGGAATCTGCAATTTGAGTGCCAAGACATACATCAAGTGCTCTCATATCCATAAAAGTATTCAATCTGATAATAATGGAATCTCAAAGGTAAAAACTCAATTCATCACAACAAGACAAAGAGGGGAAAACACCATATGATCAAACTATATTAACAAAGCTTGCGATACATCAAGATCATGCCAAATTAAGAACACAAGAGAGAGAGAGAGAGAGAGATTAAACACATAGCTGCTGGTACAAGCCCTCAGCCCCGAGGGTGGACTAATCCTTCCTCATCATGGTGGCCGTCGGGATGATGAAGATGGCCTCCGATGAGGATTTCCCCTCCGACAGGGTGCCGAAAAAGGGTATAGATTGGTTTTTGTGGCTACAGAGGCTTGCGGTAGCGGAACTTCTGATTAAGGGTTATTTCTGGGGGCTTATGTATTTATAGGATTTTTTGGCGGCGGTCTCACGTCCAGATGGGCTTTGAGGTGCCCACTACCCACCAGCACACAACCAAGGCCCATGGCGTGTCCTGGTGGGTGGTGGCAACCTCCTTCACCTTGTGGTCCTCCCATGAAGCTTCTAGTGCCTCTTTTGTTCCAAAAAAAATCGTCAAAAAGTTTTGTTGCATTTGGAGAACTTTTATTTCTGCACAAAAACAACAACATGGTATTTTTGCTGAAAACAGTGTCAGTCTGGGTTAGTTCCATTCAAATCATACCAAAACCATATAAAATTATTGTAAACATGGCATGAATACTTCATTACTTATAGATACGTTGGAGACATATCAGCATCCCCAAGCTTAATTCCTGCTCGGCCTCGAGTAGGTAAATGATAAAAGAAATAATTTATGAAGTGTGAATGCTAGCATAGTGCATAAGTTTGATCAATTATAATTTCAATCACTTTTCCTAGCATTATAACAACAACTCTTTCTCATAAAACTCATCATGATAAATTAGCAATTGAAAACAGAATTTTTATGTGGAATGCTGCCTATCATATTCATCATATACTCTTCTCTTTTGTAGCATGGATATTTTGGACTTGAATGATTCAAAACAATAGTCTATAATTTGACATGAAGACATCAATACTCAAGCATACTAACAAACAACTATGTGTTTTAAAATATCAATGCTAAAGAAAGTTATCCCTAGCCCATTATGCTCAACCATTGATCCATTCATGAAACACACTCAAATATTAGCTACATCCAATGCACAAGTGTGACAACAATGTTCCCAAGTGGTGATTTATATTAAAAATTGCATAAAAGTAAATAGATAGGCCCTTCATAGAGGGAAGCAGAGATTTGTAGAGGTGCCAAAGGTCAAAGCTTAAATTCAGAGATCAAATTATTTTGAGAGGCATGCTTTTTCCTGTCAACGAAAATGACCGAGAATTCCCAATATCTTCCATGCTAGATAAATCATATGCGGTTCCCAAACAGAAAGTAAAGTTTATTTCCTTTCCACCATTCTTACACAATCCAGGGCTAGCCGCATCCACGGGTGCCTTCCATACCAACACTTTCCAAGGAATTTATTATCATATTTAAATTTTTCATTTCGGGACTGGGCATCCATATTACCCACCACACTCTCGTGCAATGACAAGTGAATAAACACTCATCATGAGAATAAAATACCTAGCATGGAAAATATTGGCCACCCCTGCCGCTTCATGAGCGGTACGGGCACACAAAAAGAAATTCATTTTGAATATTATAGTTGGCACATCCAAATTTACTTGGAACGACATGGAAATACCACATATAGGTAGGTATGGTGGACTCATTTGGCACAATTTTGGGTTTAAGGAATTGGGTGCACAAGTAGCATTCCCGCTTAGTACAAATGAAGGCTAGCAAATAGATTGAGAAGCGACCAACCAAAAAATGAAAACGGTCATAAACATGCATTCAACATAACTAACACTGAATAATGCACCACAAGTAGGATGTAACTCCATTGCATAACTATTGACTTTATGTGCATGCATAGGGAATCACAAACCTTAAAACCCATATTCTCACTAAACCACAATTGCTCACTAACATGACTAACATATTATCATCTACATATCTCAAAACTATTGCAAGGAATCAAAGTTATCATATCCAATGATCTACATGAAAGTTTTTATTATACCCTTCTTGAATATCCATCATATTAGGACCAACTTCTTAGCTTGTGCAAATTGTCACCACTATTATAAACTCTCAAAATAACATAGGTGAAGCATAAGAGTGTTCGACAAACTACTCCAATAAGATATAAGTGAAGCTCAAGTGATTAGTTAAGTAAATATGTAGCTATGTGAGGACTCTCTCCCATTGAAAAAAGTTCAGATCTAAGTATTTGATGAAAACAACAAGTAAAACAAAATAAAATTACATTCCAAGAATATCACACATCATGTGAAGAAGCAAAAACTTTAGGCTCAACCGAGGCTAACCGATAATTGTTGATGAAGAAAGGTGGGATGCCTACCGGGGCATCCCCAAGCTTAGATGCTTGAGACTTCTTGAAATATTATCTTGGGATGCCTTGGGCAACCCCAATCTTGAGCTTTTGTATCTCCTTTATTCCTTTTATATCACGATTTCCCTAAATCTTAAAAACTTCATCCACACAGAACTAAACAAGAACTCGTGAGATAAGTTAGTATAAATCAATGCAATAACCTTATCATTCTCTATTGTAGCAAACCACTAAAATTATAATTCAACATTGCATACTAAATGCCTCTGCATATTTAATATTCCTATCCTCAAATAGGATCATTCAACAAGCAAACATATGCACACAGTGCAAACAAAACAACAATCTATCAAAACAGGACAATCTGTAAAGGATGCAAGGTTCATACTTATTTAACTCCAAAAATTATGAAAATTTACCACACTGTAGAAAATTTATCATAGCATACTGTGTCAAAATTTCTAGATTTTGTCACATCCTGATATTTTTGAAGAATTCACACAATGATAGAAAACTTTCTGTTTCCAAAACAGCAGCATATATACTTGCAAAATAAGCATGATAAAGGCTATACTTGACACTTTTATTGAAATGAAATATGCAAAACATTATTATAAATAATAGCAAGCAAATTCTAACAAAATAAAATGACGCTCGAAGCAAAACACATATCATGTGGCGAATGAAAATATAACTCCAAGTGAGGTTACCGATAATGTTGAAGACGGAAGAGGGGATGCCTCCCGGGGCATTCCCAAGATCAGTTGCTTGGGTCTTCCTTGAATATTACCTTGGGGTGCCATGTGCATCCCCAGTCTTAGGTTCTTGCCACTCCTTATTCTTCTCATATCAACATCTTACCCAAAACTTGAAAACTTCAATCACACAAAACTTAACGGAACATCGTGAGATAGGTTAGTATGATAAAGACAAATCATTCACTTTGGTACTGTCAAAGACAAGATTCATAATTGTTCTCACACAATGCCGACTGTACCTTATCATTTCCACAATTTATATTGAGCAATGTAAGCCATAGAAACTAGAAAACAAGCAAACTATGCATTGAAAACAGAATCTGTCAAAAACAGAATAATTTGAAATGATCTGGACAATGACCATACTTCTGTTACTCCAAAAATTCTGAAAATTAGGAAAACATAGAAATTTTATATAAATAATGTATCAGAAATACAGAATTTTATCGCATCCCAGTGAATTTAAACAATTCTATTACTGAGTGCAAAAGTTTATGTTTTTGCACAAAATCAAGTCAACTATCATCCACACTATCCCAAAGGCTTTACTTGGCTCTTTATTGAAACAAAAGCTATGAAACATGATTAATACAGTAGCCTAATCATGTGAACACGCAAAAACAATAGGTAATAGTGTTGGGTTGTGTCCCAAAAAGCGATTTTTCTTTAATGCCTTTTTAGCTAGGAATGAAGATTTCAATGATGTTCACATAAAAGATAAGAATTGAAACATAATAAGAGCATCATGAACCATATGACTAACACATTTAAGCCTACCCCACTTCCTATGCATAGGGATTTTGTGAGCAAACAATTTATGGGAGGAAGAATCAACTAGCATAGGAAGGCAAAACAAGCATAGCTTCAAAATTTTCAACACATAGAGAGGAAACTTGATATTACTGAGATATCTAAAAGCATAAGTTCCTCTCTCATAGTAATTTTCAGTAGCATCATGAATGAATTCAACACTATAACTATCACATATAGCATTCTTTTCATGATCATAAGCATAGAAATTTTATTACTCTCCACATAAGCAAATTTATTCTCATTCATAGTAGTGGGAGCAAACTCAACAAAATAGCTATCTGTGATACTTGATTGGGATAATCAATTTGAGCATTAAAATCATGATGACAAGTTTCATGGATATCATTACTCTTTATATCATACATATCATCACAATAATCATCATAGATAGCAACTTTTTTTATCATAGTCAATTGAAACCTCTCCCAAAGTAGTGGATTCATCATTAAATAAAGTCATGACCTCTCCAAATACATTTTCATCTGTATAATCATCATAAATAGAAGGCATGCTATCATCTTAATAAATATTCTTATGAAAACTTGGGGGACTAAAAATATCATCTTCATCAAACATAGAATCCCCAAGCTTGTAGCTCTGAATATCATTAACATCAAGGATATTCAAAGAATTCATACTAGCAACATTGCAATCATGCATATCATTGAAATATTTTATTCCAAACATTTTATTGAATTCTTCTTCTATCAGCTGAACACATTTTTCCGATCCATCATTTTCAAGAAAGACATGATAAAGACGAATAATATGAGGCAACCCCAATTCCATATTTTTCTTTCTTTTATAAACCAAACTAGTGATAAAACAAGAAACTAAAAGATTCAATTGCAAGATCTAAAGATATACCTTCAAGCACTCACCTCCCTGGCAACGGTGCCATCAAAGAGCTTGATGTCTACTACACAACTCATTCTTGTAGACTCGTGTTGGGCCTCCAAGCACAGAGTTTTGTAGGACAGTAGCAATTTTCCCTCAAGTGGATGACCAAAGGTTTATCAATCTATGCGAGGCACAGGATGATGATGGTCTCTCTCAAACAACCCTGCAACCAAATAACAAAGAGTCTCTTGTGTCCCCAACACACCCAATTACAATGGTAAATTGTATAGGTGCACTAGTTCGGCGAAGAGATGGTGATACAAGTGTAGTAATGATAGTAGATATTGATTTTTGTAATAGGAACAATAAAAAACAGCAAGGTAGCAAGTAACAAAAGTGATCACAAATGGTATTTATACTTTCACTAGTGCAATCTCTCAACAATGCTAATATAATTGCATCATATAACAATCCCTAAACGTGTGACGAAGAATCACTCCAAAGTTCTTATCTAGCGGAGAACATAAGAAGAAATTATTTGTAGGGTATGAAACCACCTCAAAGTTATCCATTCTGATCGATCTATAAAGCTATTCCTATAAGTTTCATGAATAGCCCAAGAGTTCATACTAAAATAACACCATATGATACACATCAACCAACTCTAATGTCACCTAGATACTCCAGTGTCACCACGACTATCCTGAGTTGATTATATGATAAGCATCAAACAATTTCAGATTCATAATACTCAATCCAACACAAAGAACTTCAAATATTTCCCCAAGATTTCTACCGGAGAAACAAGGACAAAAACATGCATCAACCCATATGCATAGATTACCCCAATGTCACCTCGGGAGTCCGCGAGTTGAGTGCCAAGACATACATCAAGTGCTCTCAAATCCATAAAAGTATTCAATCTGGTAATAATGAAATCTCAAAGGTAAAAATTCAATTCATCACAACAAGATAGAGAGGGGAAAACACCATATGATCCAAATATATTAACAAAGCTCATGATACATCAAGATCGTGCCAAATCAAGAACACAAGAGAGAGAGAGAGTGAGTGAGAGAGAGAGATAGAGAGAGAGAGAGGGAGAGAGATAGAGAGATTAAACACATAGCTAATGGTACAAACCCTCAGCCCCAAGGGTGGACTACTCCCTCCTCATCATGGTGGCCGCCAGGATGATGAAGATGGCCTCCGGTGAGGATTTCCCCTCCGGCAGGGTACCGCAAAAGGGTAGATTGGTTTTTCGTGGCTACAGAGGCTTGTAGTGGCGGAACTTCTGATCTAGGGTTATTTCTTGGGGTTTTTGTATTTATAGGATTTTTGGGTGGCGGTCTCACGTCCAAATGGGTTTCGAGGTGCCCACTACCCACTAACCCACGACCAAGGCCCCTGGCATGCCCTGGTGGGTAGTGGCCACCTCCTTCACCTTCTGGTCCTCCCACGAAGCTTCTAGTGCCTCTTTTATTTCAATTTTTTTTCAAAAAGTTTCGTTGCATTTTGAGAACTTTACTTCTGCACAAAAACAACACCACAGTTGTTCTGCTGAAAACAACGTCAATCCGGGTTAGTCCCATTCAAATCATACCAAAACCATATGAAATTGTTGTAACATGGCATGAATACATTATAAATTATAGATACGTTGGAGACGTATCGGCATCCCCAAGCTTAATTCCTGCTCGTCATCGAGTAGGTAAATGATAAAAGAAATAATTTATGAAGTGTGAATGCTAGCCTAGTGCATAAGTTTGATCAATGATAGTTTCAATCACTTTTCCTGGCATTATAACAACAACTCTTTCTCATAAAACTCATCATGATAAATTAGCAATTGAAAACAGAATTTTTGATGTGGAATGTTGCCTATCATATTCAACATATACTCTTTTCTTTTGTAGAATGGATATTTGGACTTGAATGATTCCAAGCAATAGTCTACAATTTGACATGAAGAATCAATACTCAATCATACTAACAAACAACCATGTCTTTTAAAATATCAATGCTAAAGAAAGTCATCCCTAGCCCATTATATTCAATCATTGATCCATTCATGAAACACAGACAGGCTCCTTCATCAAACAAACGCAGGCCCCTTCACACACATATATAATTTACTTGTTCTATTTTCATTTGCCTTTATTAGTTTCTGTAAAAAAAATCAAAAATACCAAAAATATCTTATGTGCTATCTTGCTAGAATTGCCATTATGTCTACTCAAGAGAATATAAAGATAGCTTCTCTCGCCGCTAGTGCGAGTTGTTGCTGAATGTTATGAGAGATGGAAATGCTAAAAGAAGATTTGATGAAATTGCTCATGATAATACCCCTAAAAAATAAATGAAAATGTTGTTGAAAATGAGCCTACTAGTAAAGAAGAAACCAATATTATGCATACAAAAAGACTCCAAATAGGTGGTGGTGATATTATTGGAAAAGGTATTATTCAAGACTTGTTTACTAGTGTGGGTTCATTACCTATGATAGTGGGATCCATTCTTGCTAGAACTACTAGTTTTGCGAATGCTATATCTTTACTTATAATTGATTTTGAAAGACAATTTGTGCACATGCATCCTGCTATACAAGGAGTGTTACTAGAGTTTTCCAATATTCATGATCCTTCGTTAAGCTATTGGCTACAATATTTCTAGTTCATGAATTTAGTCACATTATGAAAGAGAGAAGAGAGATATTTGCTTACTATAGAATAAATGGTGAGTGTCCACCTATAGAGGAAATTCCTTATGATCAAGATGAGATAAGAAAATTAAAATCTGCGGACTATGCTGCTTACAATGAGAATCTTAGAAAAAAGGTTCCCCCATCTATCTTGATTGAAAGACTTTCCGAACACAATGATAAATTTTCTTTACAGGGAACAATAGATTAGGTCATGTACTTAAAGAAAAGTTGTGAGAATATCTCTATACAAACTTATATAATGAATAAATAACTATCACTTATAAAGGGCCAAAAGAGGAACCTCCTCCTCCCAAACTTGATCTTATGGATCCAGACCCTATTAAGTTTAGCCCTTTCAATTACTTTTGATGGCCTATTAGAAAACTTACTGTGAAAGAAGGGAGTATGAGATGAACATGAATGATCTCTCTTATGGCTGTGATAAGACTTGAAACTATATATGCATTATGCCTAGCTAGGGGCATTAAACAATAGCGCTTGTTGGGAGGCAACCCAATAGTTATCTTTTAGTGTGTGCCAATATTATTATTTCTACTGTAATGAATTTGTTCTTATATTTTAATTAGTGTTTGTGCCAAGTAAATCTTTGGGATGATTTAGATGATAGTTGAATTGATTCTGTGCAAAACAAGAAAATTTTGCGCCCAGTATTTGAATTTACATTTTTACTGGAACGTGATCTAGGTCTGAAATTTTTACACAATATTGAGATACAAATTGCCTACGTTTTCCTAAATTTTTAGAATTTTTTGAGTTATAGAAATATGGTTTGATGATGCTATGGATTATATCGGGGGTATAAGTCATGCAGAAGTTAGAATACAGTAGGTATTTGATAACCCACAAGTATAGGGGATCAATTGTAGCCTCTTTCGATAAGTAAGAGTGTCGAACCCAACGAGGAGCTAAAGCTATAACAAATATTCCCTCAAGTTCTGTCGACCATCGATACAACTCTACGCACGCTTAACGTTCGCTTTACCTAGAACAAGTATGAAACTAGAAGTACTTTGTAGGTGTGATAGGATAGGTTTGCAAGAATATGAAGAGCATGTAAATAAAAACTAGGGGCTGTTTAGGTAAAGAAGTAATAAATTTAGTATAGCGAGTGTGGAAAAGTTGTGGTAGGAGTTGCGAAATTGTCCCTAAGCATTTGACTACGTTACTAGACCGATAGCAAGTTTTATGTGGGAGAGGCCACTGCTAGCATGTCATCCCTGACTTGGAATTTTATGCACTTATGATTGGAACTATTAGCAAGCATCCGCAACTACTAACGTTCATTAAGGTAAAACCCAACCACAGCATTAAGATATATTGGTCCCCCTTCAATCCCGTATGCATCAATTTCTATGCTAGGTTGAAGCTTCTGTCACTCTTGCCCTCCAATACATAGTCCTATCAACATACAACTAACCCTATGGTGTGATCCACACGCACGCTCATATGATGGGCACCAAAGGACAGCAACATAACCACAAGGAAATTAAACCAATAATAGCAATTCACCAATTAACGATAGGACAACAAAAATCTACTCATACATCATAGGATGGCAACACATCATTGGATAATAATATGAAGCATAAAGCACCATGTTCAAGTAGAGGGTACAGTGGGTTGCGGGATAGTGGACCGCTGTAGATAGATGGGGGAAGGTGATGGAGATGTTGGTGAAGATGATGGAGGTGTTGGTGTAGATCACGGTGATGATGATGGCCCCGGCGGCGTTTCGGCGCCACCGGGAGAGAGGGGGAGAGAGCCCCCCTTCTTCTTCTTCTTCCTTGACCTTCACCCTAGATGGGAGAAGGGTTTCCCCTCTGGTCCTTGGCTTCCATGGCATGGGAGGGGCGAGAGCCCCTCCGAGATTGGATCTCTCTCTCTCTCTCTCTCTCTCTCTCTCTCTCTCTCTCTCTCTCTCTCTCTGTTTCTATGCTCCGAGATTCTGCCCTTTCACTGTTTCTTATATTCCCGGAGATCCATAACTGTGATTGGATTGAAACTTTCAACACGATTTGTTTCCGGATATTAGCTTTCTTGCGGCGAAAGAAGGGAAACAACCGCCTTACGAGGTGTCCACGAGGGTCAGGGGCGCGCCCACCCCCTGGGGCGCGCCCCCTGCCTTGTGGGCCCCTTGAGCATCGTCTCGCGTTGATTCTTCTTCCCAAAATTCATAAATATTCCAAAAAAAATCTCCATCCGTTTTTATCCCGTTTGGACTCCGTTTGATATGGATTTTCTATGAAACATAAAACATGCAACAAACAGGAACTGGCACTGGTCACTGGATCAATATGTTAGTCCCAAAAATAGTATGAAAACTTGCCAAAAGTATGTAAGAGTTGTAGAATATTGGCATGGAACAATAAAAAATATAGATACAACGGAGATGTATCAGTATTATTCAAGGGAAATTATGGATTTGTTTATAACAATACGTAAGCTAATGGTTTAACGATTAAACTAATGGATCTCATGAGTTTCTGTTGAGTTTTGTGTGCTGAAGTTTTCAACTTTTGGGTGAGATCACGATTGATGAAGGAATAAGGAGCGGCAAGACACTAAGCTTGGGGATTCCCAGGGCACCCCAAGGAAGTATTCAACGGAAGGTCCAAGCATCTAAGCTTGGGGATGCCTCGAATGGCATTCACTCTTTCGTCTCCAGTCTATTGGTATGTTAATCAGAGCTATATTTTTATTCATCACACGATATGTGTTTTACTTGGAGCGTCTTGTGATATAGTTTTATTTTGTTTGCTTGTTTGCCACAATCATTGTTTTATGGGCACACCTTTTGAGAGAGACACATATTCATCATGATTTTTATAATGCTCTTCATGCTTCATTTATATCTTTTGAGTTAAGGCAGTTGCTCCTATGCTTCACTTATATCCTTAGAGCAGAATGATAGTTGTATTTTAAAGAAATCCTTTGCACTCTCATGATTCACTTATACCTATTTGAGAGTTTAGATAAGAAGTGGTAATTTTCACGAGCTATATGTTTAGCCTAAAAATGATGGGTATACAAGAGTGGTATAAGAAAAACTTTCATGTAGATCACTAGATATGAAGCGTGTGATTTAAATGATACTAATGTCGTCATATGAAAGGATATTACTTCATAATCATTGGTTTGTAGAAATATCGATATTAAAGCTTGTTATGTACTACTCATTTTAAGTGTGAGTCATGGCATAAAATTGTTATGTAGATGTCTCTTGTCTTGTCCGCCATCTTCATCCCTGCATGTACCCAGGATCATGGAGATCGAGTCACAGAGAGGCTAAGGACAGGGATAATGTGATGTGTTATTCTGAACACCAGTGACAGAAGGGTTCAGTATGATAACACAAATCCAATCCTTGGGGAAAACACCAAAAGCTCTTGTCTCATTATTATAACCTTAATTATCGATGCAACCCCATGCGACGGATAGGGCCCTCGGTTGGACAACTGATTCTTGATGCAGGATGCATGCTAATCAAGATGTTATTTGGACAAATCCCCTGCTTCGGTTCATAAGAAGCACATCTCGGTGGGAGACTTCTAGCACACAAGTTAAGATCATATTTGGTCCCAACACAAATACATGGTTGTAAGTATTAAGACCTCATACTCGTACCTCTTTTTATTATAAGTTTTTCATCACAATTAGCTTGATTGATCCAATCAAAAGCTGGAATTATTTCTTTGACAGAAGCTTGCTAGAGACCATCGCTTCAAGGGAACCTTCCTCTCGCAGGCTCAATAACCCAAGGTCACCTCTTTGGGGAAATAGATGTGCGGTAGTTTATGTTCGGTTATCGAATCACTAAAAAGGAAAAGTATCGCTTCCTAGTAATCTGTTCAATGACATAAAATGCTTGAGGAGCTTCGTCAACATATGCTAAGTTCCGAATGAATAAATCTGGTAGGACAAAGCCAATTCCTATCGATACTGCGTGAAGAGAATTTTTGACAATTCCTTCAATTTCGTCAGGCCTTTTTGTTGGAGTGATGGAGTTGCACGGAATGTGAAATAGGGCCATGTTTTCATAGGTCAAGTTCTTACTTGACTCATCAGTGCAAGCATCCCCAACTTTCTCAGGGTTCATCAGCAGATGCAGTTGAGCTTCAGTGACTTCCAAGAAGTGTAGTCTGTGTTCTCGAGACTCGTCGAATTCAAATCAAGGAAAATGAAGCATGGTAGCAAACAGATCTGCAGTGCAAGTAATGTTTTCATCCTCACTCATCGACTGAAACACCCGTATCTAAGCTTCCCAAAACATATAATGTGGCATAGAATTGCAGAATTATCTCTCGGTTCCACCCATGGTTGATATGTAGAAACCTTTTCAGGTGCACTTTTTCAAGCTATTCAATAACTCGATGGAAGTAGGACAATTCTTCAAGTCCAGCGAAGTCTAAAATCTTGTGCTCGAAGATACGATTCTTGAATAAGAGAATCAGAGCATAAACACTACCCGTTCCATGGTCCATAACCTAGATGAAAAAGATGTCCTTTCTCCTTCATACGGGCTCTTCCCGAAAAATGTAAGCTTGGATCAGTAAACACCTTCATTAAATCCTAGTCCATTTGGGACAATTCCTTCTAGAAAGAGTGGAAATATTTCTAAAGGGTTCGATAGAACTTCTTCATCCTTCTTGGAATGGCCACGAGAATCAGCTGGTGTAGAGACATTTTCATCGATGGGTTTGAGGGGTGGCGCTAACTTCTTTGATATTATTTTTGATGATGGCTTCGAGGAGCTTGAAGATCCATCATTCTTGTCAACCTCATTTACCTTAGAAGAAACAATATCCTTATTAGCCTTCCTGACCATTTTCTCTGCATCTTTTTCAGCTTGGTTTTCCTTTGGATTTAGGGCTCTTCTTCTTCTTTCTTTCTCTCCCAAATGAATATCATCAGGATGAGGAGTAGTGCCAACATCCGTCCGAGTAACAACATCTGAGGATGCGACAGAGCAGAACTCTTTCAGTCAGCACCAGTCTGACCCTCAAATTAACTTCTCTTTCCCTTCGCGCTAGGCTTAGAAGGCATCTCAGGGGCCTTCCTTAGTGGGGACAAATGGGCTTTCTCCACAACTATTTCTTCATATGTTTGTTCTTTGGGAGCATGTTGCTCAAGTGGTTCATTTCCTTCGGACGTTTCCAAGAAAACATCGAAGTATTTCTTCATGGGCCACTAGCCCGAGAATGATCACCTATTTAGCACCAAAAAATTTCCGTGCTTCCTCTTCTTCGGGTGGAGGAGAGGATGGAGCCTCAACAGAGGTGCACTTTGCCTCAGTGAAATTGCATCAGTGGCCACGGTCCTCAAACGATGATCCTTGTTTTCTTTCGACTTACTAGCCCGCCCCCTTGTTTTCTAACGTTTTTCCTTGACGGTTCTTCTTCTGGCAGCTTCAACTTTTCTCTCAATCTCTTCATTTATTCTGTCACATAGCTAAGAGACTTCCATTTGCATTCGACTATGCCAGTTAACCTAGGGTCAGTTTTTTGACAGCTTAAAAAATAAGCCGCCTCATCCCTAGATTTGTCAATAAGCCGCCTCTCTTGTTTATTGGTTCTTCTAAACTAGTTATGGGATAATTTATTTATACATCTCAACAAATTTAGATGTCGGCTCATTTTTTAAGCTCGAAAGAGGCAATTTATTTTTTAAGCCGCCCAAAAGAACTGGCCCCTAGTTTTTCCTTTTGACACCAAGAGCCTTGGTGACTGCCACAATGTTCTTATCGAGGCCTTTGGATTCATATTGACTGCCACAATGTTCTTATCGAGGCCTTTGGATTCATATTCAGATTTTGCATTCCTTTGCATTTGCTCCAGAATTTGCTTATGTTTCACAGACTTATTGAGCTCTTTGGTGATACCTTTCAGCTCAACAAAGGATTTGTCCACAAGTTCCAGGACATATTATAGCAAAACCAGACTGCCAAGATCTTCAGACTTTGCATCATAAGCAACACTATCGATAGTGTCAATGAAAATCCAGAAATCATACTTTTCGGGTTCATCTTTGGCAGCAAGAACATTAGTCTTTGCCTTCTTGGAACCGATATGAACTTCTTCAGCTGACTGTTATTTCCTTTTGGCAGTTGTTTTGGTCAGTCTTCGGCTTCGCAGTTACCGAAGGAATAACAACTGGTATCGCCACAACATGCATGGGAGATCTTCTTGGGGACAAAAAACCTTCCGACGGAGAGGGACTCTTGGTAGGTTTGTCTAGAATGGCTATGCTGTCATACGGAACATCTTGTTACTTGTGAACTGCGTTGGGATTTCCTTGAAGAGGAGAGGGTGATGTAGTACAGTAGAGATAAGTATTTCCCTTAGTTAAGAACCAAGGTTATCAATACAATAGGAGAACCAAGCAACAACTCGTTAGTGGCACCTGCACACAAACAACAAACCCTTGCAACCCAACACGAACAAGGGCTTGTCAATCCCTTGACAGTTACGAGCAATAAATTGTATAGTTTTTGATAGATAGATCGGACAAAAATACAAAATAAAATAAATAAAATAAAAACACAACAAGGTATTTTTGGTTTTAATTTATGATAAAAGATAAAGCTGGGGGCCATAGTTTTCACTAGAGGCTTCTCTCTTTAAAATAGCATACGGTGGGTAAACAAATTACTGTTGGGCAATTGATAGAAAAGCAAATATTTATGAAGATATCCAAGGAAATGATCATGTATATAGGCATCACCTCCTAGACAATTAGACCCAAACGGTTCTGCATCTACTACTATTACTCCACACATCGACCGCTATCCAGCATGCATCTAGTGTATTAAGTTCATGGAAAAACGGAGTGACACCTTAAGTAAGATGACATGATGTAGACAAGATAAACTCACGCATGACATAAATTCCATCTTTTTACCCTTAATAGCAATGATACATACGTGCCATGTCCCCTTCTGTCACTGGGATTGAGCACCGTAAGATCGAACCCATTACAAAGCACCTCCTCCCATGGCAAGATAAATCAATCTAGTTGGCCAAATCAAATCAATAGATCAAAGAATAAATATGAAGCTATAATAATCATGCATAAAAGAGTTCAGAGAAAACTCAAATTATATTCATGGATAGATCTGATCATAAACTCACAATTCATCGGATCCCAACAAACACACCACAAAAAGTCATTACATCGAATAGATATCCAAGAACATCGAGGAGAACATTGTATTGAAGATCAAATAGAGAGAAGAAGTCATCTAGCTACTAATTGGATCCATAGGTCCGTGGTAAACTACTCGTGTATCATCAAAAGGGCAGCAAGTATGATGTAGAGCCTCTCCATGATCGAATCCCCCTTCGACAGAGTGCCGACAAAGGCCTCCAGATGGGATCTCATGGTTCTGTAAGTTGCGGCGGCGGAAAAAGTATTTCGTGGACTCCTCTATTGGTTTCACGATTTTAGAGAATTTATAGAGGCAGAGTTAGGTCAAACGAAGCCACGTGGGCCCCACATGCCAGCAGGGCGCGCCTAACCTCTGAGCGCGCCCTGGTGTCTCGTGGGCCCACGCTTCATCATCTGGTTCGTCTTAAGGGGGGGTAGGTTTGTAACATCCCATTTTTAATTTGGATGTTATACATAGATCATCATATGCATATTATATTTTATTTGCATTTTGGTTGAGATCCTAGAAATCTTAAGCACCTCAAGGACCTAAGGAGAGAGTTGGAGGTTTCACAAAATTCATATTTAAATTTATTTCAAATTTGAAAAGAGGATCAATTTGATTTTAATATATTTCTCCCCAATTATTTCCAATAATAAAAATAAGTGAGAGAAGATAATATGACTTCTTCACCATAAGAGAAATATTGGAGAAGAAATTTAAAATCAAATTATTATTTTATTTGTATTTTATTTGGTATTTTATTTTAAATTAGAGAAAACTTGCATTTTTTTAAAATTGCATTTTAGTCCAGAAAAATATTCATCTTGTCCTAAATATTAAGGTTGGACGGTGAAAATTGTTTTTGGAATTTTTAGATTTTTTAATTAGGATTTTTCTCTGTGGCGAAAATTATTTAAAAAAAAGTTCCGCGCGAACTGGGCCGAAGCCGAGCCGGCCCAGCAGGCCACCGCCTCCCCGCGCGCGTCGTCTTACCCGCGCCGGACTCCCGAGGAGTCCGAGCCGCCGCCGCCATGCGACTTGGCCTCCAAGTCGGGGAACCCCCTGGGACCCCCTTTATATACCGCGGCCGTCGCCCCTCCTCTTCCTCAAGTCGCCCCGCCGCCGCAGCTCGCAACCGCCGCCGCCGAGCCGCGCCACCGCCACCCAAGCCGCCGCCGCCCGCATCGCCCTGCCTCGCCTCACCGCCGCACCGCCGCCCCGCGCCGTCTCCGGAGCCGCCGGATCTCGCCGCCGTCCGCCGTCGGTTTTCTTCGGCTAAACGGTATAAACCGTTCGGTTTTATTCCGGTCTATTTTTTAGATCGGTTTTTAGTTTTAGTTTCAATTTATTTAGTAAACGCTCGCTGGTTCGTTCGGTTTAACGAACGATTAACGTTCGCGCGTCAGATTTTTATTTTTAGTTTTATTTTCGGCCAGGGACCTATCCGAGAATAAGTTTTATCGCGATTTTTCCCCTGATCTTAAAACTAGCGTAACTTTTTGCTCGTTAGTCCAAATTAGATGAAATCAGCGCCTAAATCTTCGTAACGATCTCTTCTTTCCAGTTAACCAACTTGAACGTGATTTTGACACCTTAAAATTTGATGTTAGTCCAGATTAGTAAACGATCTTGTTTTGTTGGTTTCTTGAGTTTCGTTTCTCCGTTTGAGTTGTTTC
The DNA here is from genome assembly GCA_963921465.1 of Triticum timopheevii. NCBI lineage: Eukaryota > Viridiplantae > Streptophyta > Magnoliopsida > Poales > Poaceae > Triticum > Triticum timopheevii. The sequence continues at coordinate 358,928,509 of OY997264.1, forward strand.
TTTTTGTAAATCGTAGCTAATCACATGTACCTATAGTTAAGATCTAATCCACATGGTAATAATGCTGTTAGGTTTTCTTTTCTGCTTAGGTTAGTCGTTTGCTTGTTTCGTGTTTGATTTGGATCTTTTCCCGATTTTCTCTTAGTTTCGTTTGAGTGATTGCTTATGTATGCTACTGTTTGTCTACACTAGATTAACCGGAGTGCGAAGCTTGTTACTACGAATCTCTAGAGTTTGCAGATCGTCAGCAAGGCAAGTTTACGAATCTCTAGAGTTTGCTTGTTTTTGGAATTTTTAGATTTTTTAATTAGGATTTTTCTCTGCGGCGAAAATTATTTGAAAAAAGGTTCCGGGCAAACTGGGCCGAAGCCGAGCCGGCCCAGCAGGCCACCGCCTCCCCGCGCGCGTCGTCTTCCCTGCGCCGGACTCCCGAGGAGTCTGAGCCGCCGCGGCCATGCGACTTGGCCTCCCAAGTCGGGGAAGCCCCCGGGACCCCCTTTATATACCGCCGCCGTCGCCCCTCCTCTTCCCCAAGTTGCCCCGCCGCCGCAGCACGCAAACGCCGCCGTCGAGCCGCGCCACCGCCACCCAAGCCGCCGCCACCCGCGTCGCCCCGCCTCGCCTCACCGCCGCACCGCCGCCCCGCGCCGTCTCCGGAGCCGCCGGATCTCGCCGCCGTCCGCCGTCGGTTTTCTTCTGCTAAACGGTATAAACCATTCGGTTTTATTCCAGTCTATTTTTTAGATCGGTTTTTAGTTTTAGTTTCTGTTTATTTAGTAAACGTTCTCTAGTTCGTTCGGTTTAACAAACGATTAGCGTTCACGCGGCAGATTTTTCTTTTTAGTTTTATTTTCGGCCAGGGACCTATCCGCGAATAAGTTTTATCACGATTTTGCCCCTGATCTTAAAACTAGCGTAACTTTTTGCTCGTTAGTCCAAATTAGATGAAATCAGCGCCTAAATCTTCGTAACGATCTCTTCTTTCTAGTTAACCAACTTGAACATGATTTTGACACTTTAAAATTTGATGTTAGTCCAGATTAGTAAACGATCTTGTTTTGTTGGTTTCTTGAGTTTGGTTTCTCCGTTTGAGTTGTTTCTTTTTGTAAATCGTAGCTAATCACATGTACCTATAGTTAAGATCTAATACACATGGTAATAATGCTGTTAGGTTTTGTTTTCTGCTTAGTTTAGCTATTTGCTTGTTTCGTGTTTGATTTGGATCTTTTCCCGATTTTCTCTTAGTTTTGTTTGAGTGATTGCTTATGTATGCTACTATTTGTCTACACTAGATTAACCGGAGTGCGAAGCTTGTTACTACGAATCTCTAGAGTTTGCAGATCGTCAGCAAGGCAAGTTACACTTTGATCATACTCTTCTATACCCAGTTTTTGCTATGCATTAGTATTGCTCCTCAAGCATTTGCATGAGTAGGATTGGGAACATGTGTTTTGGTTGTAGTACTTGAGGTAGGAACCTAATACCTCATGATCACCTCGTAGATGGGGATTGGATCGTGATTCACATGAAAGTTATGAGAGTTATTAATCTTGGATAATATTAAGGTGGCAACTTTAATACACATCTGGGTGGATTGGTTGGGGCACTTGGGGAACCCAGTGTTGTCCATTAAGGGAAATCCCGGGGTATTCGTGTGATTTTCTCTCGGTTCGCCACCCAGGCTCAAAGGGATCATATGATATTTCATGCCTAGAAACTTCCGTGTGCAGCCACAAGCCATTATGGGCTCTGACATAGTTGAGTAAGTTGTATGAGTTCTCGAAGAGGTGGACTAGCAGATGTAGAGGGAAAGTATGTGTATCGGTCTGCCCGGAGTAGAGAGTTAATGCTTCAGAAAGACTATGTCTCAATCTTCCGATTATGTATGCGGTCGAGTCTTGTGGGGAAAAGTGCGCAACCTCTTCAGAGTGTATAAACTAATCATGGTTAGCCGTGTCCTCGATTATGGACATCTTGAGTATCTGGAATTGGATATTATTGTTGATCTCATCACTATTTAATTAATTGATTGGGTTTAATGATGATACTTTTTTAATTGGGATTTGAGTTGGAGAAACCTTCTCAAATATTGGAACAACTTGGGAGTAGTTTAAATAAATTTATTCCTTTGTTGTAGATAAGGATACCTGATGGTGGAATGATGATGTCCAGAAGGTGATTAAAGAGAAGAATGATTGCCTCAGACACCTATACCTGGATAGGAGTGCAGACAACATAGAGAAATACAAGATGGCGAAGAAGGCCGCAAAGTGAGATGTTGGTGAAGCAAGGATCGGGCATATGAGGACCTCTACCAACGTTTAGGCACGAAGGAAGGCGAAAGGGACATCTATAAGATGGCCAAGATCCGAGAGAGGAAGACGAGGGATATTAGCCAAGTCAAATGCATCAAGGATGGAGCAGGCCAACTCCTGGTGAAGGACGAGGAGATTAAGAATAGATGGCGGGAGTACTTCGACAAGTTGTTCAATGGGGAGAATGAGAGTTCTACCATTGAACTGGATGACTCCTTTGATGAGACCAGCATGCGTTTTGTGCGGCGAATCCAGGAGTCTAAGATCAAGGAGGCTTTAAAAAGGATGAAAGGAGGCAAGGCGATGGGCCCTAGTTGTATCCCCGTTGAGGTGTGGAAAGGTCTCGGGGACATAGCGATAGTATGGCTAACCAAGATTTTCAACCTCATTTTTCAGGCAAACAAGATACCAGAAGAATGGAGACAGAGTATATTAGTACCAATCTTCAAGAACAAGGGGGATGTTCAGAGTTGTACTAATTACCGTGGAATTAAGCTGATGAGCCATACAATGAAGCTACAGTAGAGAGTCATTGAGCACCACTTAAGAAGAATGACAAGCGTGACTAAATATCAGTTTGGTTTCATGCCTGGGAGGTCGACCATGGAAGCCATTTTATTGGTACGACAACTTATGGAGAGATATAGGGAGCAAAAGAAGGACTTGCATATGGTGTTCATTGACTTGGAGAAGGCCTATGATAAGATATCGCAGAATGTCATGTGGTGGGCCTTGGAGAAACACAAAGTCCTAGCAAAGTACATTACCCTCATCAAGGACATGTGCGATAATGTTGTGACAAGTGTTCAAACAAGTGATGCCGACACTGATGACTTCCTGATTAAGATAGGACTGCATCAGGGGTCAGCCTTGAGCCCTTATCTTTTTGCATTGGTGATGGATGAGGTCACAAGGGATATACAAGGAGATATCCCATGGTGTATTCTCTTTGCGGATGATGTGGTGCTAGTGACGATAGTCGGATGGGGGTAAACAGGAAGTTAGAGTTATGGAGAAAAACCTTGGAATCGAAAGGGTTTAGGCTTAGTAGAACTAAAACCGACTACATGATGTGCGGTTTCAGTACTACTAGGTGTGAGGAGGAGGGGGTTAGCCTTGATGGCCAGGTGGTACCTCAGAAGGACACCTTTTGGTATTTGGGGTCAATGCGGCAGGAGGATGGGGGTATTGATGAAGATGTGAACCATCGAATCAAAGCCGGATGGATGAAGTGGCGCCAAGCTTCTGGCATTCTCTATGACAAGAGAGTGCCACAAAAGCTAAAAGGCAAGTTCTACAGGACGGCGGTTCGACCCGCAATGTTGTATGGCGCTGAGTGTTGCCCAATTAAAAGGCGACATGTTCAACAGTTAGGTGTGGAGGAGATGCGTATGTTGATATGGATGTGCGGCCACACGAGGAAGGATCGAGTCCGGAATGATGATATACGAGATAGAGTTGGGGTAGCACCAATTGAAGAGAAGCTTGTCCAACATCGTCTAAGATGGTTTGGGCATATTCAGCGCAAGCCTCCAGAAGCTCCAATGCATAGCGGACGGCTAAACGTGCGGAGAATGTCAAGAGAGGGCGGGGTAGACCGAATTTGACATGGGAGGAGTCCGTTAAGAGAGACCTGAAGGATTGGAGTATCACCAAAGAGCTAGCTATGGACAGGGGCGCGTGGAAGCTTGCTATCCATGTGCCAGAGCCATGAGTTAGTTGCGAGATCTTATGGGTTTCACCTCTAGCCTACACCAACTTATTGGGACTAAAGGCTTTGTTGTTTTGTTGTTGTTGTAGGGAAAAACTAGCTTTATGCAAAATCATAAACTTAGAGCCTCCACCAGCCAAATATTGCATGTAGATATAGTTTCTTGCATTTATTGCTTTACAGTGTAACTCTGCCAGCATATTCTATGTGCTAACCTACACGGCTGCAACGTCTCATGTTGCAGACTACTCAGGCGATGAATAAGGTGTGATAGGTCATTGTCTTGCACTCAGCTATGCCGTTGGAGTTGATGGACTCATTTACCTTTGAAGCTTCCGCAGTTATTTAGTTTAGATGGCCTTCAGCCATTTATTTTTGTATAATCACTCTTTATGAGGACTCGATGTAATAAGTGTTTGATTGAACTCTGTCATAATTCCTCGAGTACTGTGTGTGTCAGCATTACCGATTTAGGGATGACACTTAAGCATAGAGACTTTGGTCCATTGGTATCGTGGTCGCTACAATGTAACCATCGCTGTGCTCAAACAGATATAAATGAAGCACTAGAGCAACTGCCTAGCTCAAAAGATTTAAGTGAAGCACATAGAGTATTCTAGCAAATCAAGATAACATGTGGCTGTCTCAAATAAGTGTGTTCAACAAGGATGATTGTGACAAACTAAAAAGCAAACAAAGAAAATACTCATATAATACACGACGCTCCAAGCAAAAGTCATGATATCTAATGAAAAAAATATAGCTCCAAGTAAAGTTACCAATAGTTGGTAGAAGAAAGAGGGGATGCCTTCCGGGGAACCCCCAAGCTTAGTTGCTTGGGAGTGCTTGAATATTACCTTGGGGTGCCTTGGGCATCCCCAAGCTTAGGCTCTTTCCACTCCTTATTCCTTCATCCATCATGATCTCACCCAAAACTTGAAAGCTTCAATCACACAAAACTTGACAAAACCTCGTGACATCCGTTAATATAATAAAACAAATCACCACTTTAAGTACTATTGCAAACCCATTCATATTTTATTTTTGCATTATAGATACTGTATTCTAACTTCTACCTGGGTTATACCCCCGATACAATCCATAGTTTCATCAAAACAAGCAAAACAATGCATCAAAAACAGAATCTGTCAAAAACAGAACAATGTGTAGCAAAATGAAAATCGATCATACTTCTATAACTCCAAAAATTCTGAAAAATTAGGACATTGTGGGCAATTTGTATATCAATTATGTGTAAAAAAAATTAGAGTTTTATCATGCTCCAGCAATCAAATATGGTTATGATGGCGTACTGCTACTTCTTGAGCTTGCGTTGGTTTTTCCCTTGAAGAGGAAAGGGTGATGCAACAAAGTAGAGATAAGTATTTCCCTCAGTTAAGAACCAAGGTATCAATCTAGTAGGAGGAACACACAAGTCTCCAATGATAGCACCTAGACAAACAAACAAATACTTGCACCCAACGTGATAAAGGGGTTGTCAATCCCTTCATGGTTCCTTGCAAGGATGAGATCTGATAGAGATAGGTATAAAAGATAAATAAAAGTGCAAAATAAAGTAAATATAAATAAATTGTAGCAAGGTATTTATGGGTTTTTGGTTTTATAGATATGAAAATAATGTGATAAAAATAGACCTGGGGGCCATAGTTTTCACTAGAGGCTTCTCTCTTGAACAAAACCATACGGTGGGTAAACAAATTACTGTTGAGCAATTGATAGAAAAGCGCAAAGTTATGATGATATCTAAGGCAATGATCATTTTGTCGTCCTCTTGCATCTCTCCTGTTAATTGCACGATGACAGGGTCTTTGATTTCCAAGTGAAGAACATTTTGTGTTGCCTTGAAGACTTCAACAACGACGCCCAAAGGACGACAACGACAACGCTTGCATGGCACACCACCTCCGTCGCCGCCGTAATTAGTTTTTCTCGATTTAATACTATATCTTGATCGTATGAATATAAAGTCACAGTGTGACTGAATGAAACCTGTGGTTCAAACAAACTTGCGCTTTCCTCTCAGAATGTGCAAACTTATCAAACAATTTAAAAAAACGTCAATGGTTTTTAAATTTAAAACACTCATCGCAAACATTTTAGATAGAACACCCGTATGCAAACTGACAACTTCTCTAGTAAGCCAAGGGAAAATGGATCGTGCAGGATTTTTGCATCTCTTCATCGCAAACATTTTAGATAGAACACCGGTATGCAAAGCGAGAGCTATGGTCCTTCCCCAGTAAGCCAAGGGAAAATTTGCTGCGCAAGACTTGTGCATCTCTTCATCGCAAATAGTTCAGATTGACCACGGTATGCAAAGCAAGAGCTATGGTTTCTTTGCCACTAACCCAAGAGAAAATCAGGCGCACATGATTTGTACGTCCCTTCAACACAAACAATTTTTTGGACGACCCGTGTGCAACCACGTACAGACAATTTAGTAAGATTTCCATCTCTCATATTGGGTATATTGCCATTTGTCAAACTGGAAAGACTGGCATTTGTCTATCTGGTAACATTGTCATTTTTCAACCTTGTAACTGCCATTTGTCAAAATTTGCAGCTAAAAATCACTAGCACTATCTAATTTTGCAACTGAAATTCAGTAAGCATAAATTTCATTCATAGATTAAGCAGTCGTTCTTTATACAAATAGTTCAACTCAACAGTTGAACCGACCAAACTTTTCCCCAACTGTTGCCAACCATGTACTGAAATAGCTAGTTCAACTATATATACTAGCTAATTTTAAGTACGTAGTATAGTTCAACCACATCTATAGTCAGATGAACTGAATAAAATAGCCCCTAAATACAACTACTACGGAGGGGCTATGTACTACTGTAACATCCCAAATTTTCAATTTGGAATGTTATACAATAGATCATCATTGCATATCATATTTATTGTATTTTGCCTCAATCCTAGAAATTCTACGCAACTCAAGGACCCACTGAGAGACTTGGGGATTTCGATATTTTCATATTTGAGTTTTCTCAAATTTTGGAAATAGGATCATTTGATTTTATTTATTTTATCTTCCATTATTTCAAATTATAAATTATGAGAGAGGGAATAAATGACTTTCCCAAAATAAAAAAATATTGAGGATTTAATAAGAAAATCAAATAAGATTTTATTTTGGATTTTTTTGCTATTTTATTTGAATTTAGGAAAATGCGCGTTTTCAAAAATTGCATTTAGGCACAAATAAATGTTCATCTAAACCGGCTTGATTTTAGAAGTCGGGGAAAATTTATTTTGGGATTTTTGGAGTCCGTTTAGTATTTCTTTCGTTTGATTTTCTGCGCGAAAATTATTTAGAAAAAAAGAGTCCGAAGCGACCTTGGGCCGTAACCGGCCAGGACTCCGCCTGGCCGGGGTCTTTATATAGCGCGCCCGGGCCGACCCCCAGCCCAAGCCGCGCCGCGCCCCAGCCCAAGCCGTCACCCGCGCCCCCAAACCCTAACCCTAGCCCGCCGCCGCCGTCGCCGCCGACCGCCGCCACCTTGCCGGACCCCGCCGCCGACCACCGCCGCCCTCGCCGGAGCCGCCGCCGTAGCCGACCGGCACCCCGAGGTTGACCCGAGTCGCCGCCATTTTTTTAGAAAAACCGTTCAGTTTTTCTGTCGGTTTTACATTGGTTTTTTTAGATCCATTTTTTTATTAGATCGGTTATTTTTCGGTTTAAGTTAATTAGCGAGCGTTCGCTCGTTCGTTCGTTTAAAGGAACGCATTCTTCGTTTAGATCCAGATAATGAACGTTCGTTCGTTAATCTGTTCGTCGTTTTTCTTTTTCTCGGATTTATTCCGCGATTTTCTGATCGCTATTTCTGATCGAGTCGTGTGGGGAAAAGTGCGCAAACCTCTGCAGAGTGTATAAACTAATGATGATTAGCCGTGTCCCCGGTTATGGATATCTTGAGTATCTAGTACTTGGATTATCATGTGAATCTCGACATGTTACTTTAAATTAATATTGTTGGGTTTGTTTAATGATGATTATTTCTAATTGGGATTGAGAATGCTGTCAACCATTCTCAATGTTCAACAACCACCATGATAGTTAAATAAATTTATTCCTTTGCAGTAGGGAAAAATTGGCTTTACGCAAAACTGTAACCATAGAGCTTTTTCCACCAAGCCATATATGCATGTAGTATAGCATTATTCTCTCATTACTCTCTATGTGTTACCTTGCCAGCATATTCCATGTGTTGACCCGTTTTCGAGCTGCAGCGTTCATGTTGCAGACTTTTCAGACGACGAGTAAGATGCCTTAGGATCATGGTTCTATACCCAGTGATGCCGTTGGAGTTGATGGACTCACTTATCTTCCAAGCCTTCCACTGTTATCGTTATTAGATGGCCTTAAGCCATATTTATTGTAATAAGCTCTCTTTTGAGACATTCGATGTAATAAGTGTGTGATTGCTACTCTGTTATAAATCCTTCGAGTACTGTGCGTGTCAACATTACTGATCCAGGGATGACACTGATGCACAGAGATCAGACTGTTTGAGGTCTGGTCGCTACAAGATGGTATCAGAGCACACGCTGACTGTAGGACATGACCACTAAGCTAAAGCCCTAGATCACTACTCTCTCTTCTCATTTCTGACTCCTCATCTTTTCTACTCTTATGCAAGGAACAAGTTCACGCAACCGGATGAAGATACACCCTTTGGACGACACCTGAAGGAAGTCACTAGATACCTGAACATCAGAGTACCAAGCTTCACCGGGACCTACAACGCCACTTTACCTGAAGAGGAGTGCTGGATGATTCAAGTTCAAGTTCCAGGAAGGACGTTCATGCCCGTCACTGAGCCTATAGAGTTTTCCTTTGATGCACCAACCTGGAGTCTAGGAAAGAGCATGGCAGCCCACATCACCATGGGACGTATTGGAGAAGTTTACCACAAGGAGCTTAAGGATACTATCTACCGGATTTGTGGGCGCCGAGATGAGCAATGGGAGATGGTCAGCACCAGGAAGGATAGATCAATTGCAGCTTTCATCCAGGAGTTAAACCAGCACATTCGACGCCAGGAGAACCAGATGTGCGCAGGCATGATGGATCTGAAGAAGGCCATGACCAAGATCACGGAACTGGAGGAAGAACTCAAGTCTACACGCGATGGATATGAGGAGGAAATAGCAATGTTAGTAGAGAAGAATGATGATCTGAAGAAGAAGCTAAGAGTGTTTATGGGATTTCTCGTAACTGGAGAAGACGAAGATTGCACTTGTCCAGAGAACTACATCATCATCGACGACACCGACTCGGACCCGGACGATAGTGATGATGACTATGTTGATGAAGCTGGAGCAGATATCATGGAGTCTTCATCTGAGCAGTTTTTCTAGTAGACCACCATAACAGTAGTAGTATTTTCCTCCATGTATCTAGTATAGTTCGAGCACTTTTGTAACGATAGATTGACCGTTGTATGCCCTTGCTTGTTTGAATGAAGTGTTTTGATTGCAATTTGTCTCATGTGCATATGGGTAGTGTTTTTCCCTCTAGACTTCATTCTATTCTGTATTCTCATCTTTTCTAAACCCTCAGATGCCTCCGAGACGTGACAATGGATTTGCTTTCCCACCGGAGCTCACCCAGTTGATCCAGCAGCAGAATGCATTGATGCAGATACTAGTCCAGAATCAGAATCAGGGGAACAACAACAACAACAACAACAACAACAACCCACCACTACCACCTGTTGATCACTTAACCCGTTTTCATAAGCTAAATCCGCCGGTGTTCTCCAGTAGCACCGAGCCGATTGTTGCAGATGATTGGCTTCGCAAGACAGCTAGGGAGTTGACCACTGCAGGATGCACAGATGCGGAGAAGGTGCGATTTTCCGCACATCAGCTTGAAGGACCCGCAGCATCATGGTGGGAGAATTCACAGCCACCTATCCAGTAGACACTGTCACATGGGATCAGTTTCAGCAGGCTTTTCGTACCGCTCATGTTTCAGCAGGAGCAATGGCCATGAAGAAGCGTGAGTTTCGCAACTTACGCCAGGGAGGAGTACAGTTGGCCAGTATGTGGATGACTTTAGTAAGCTAGCACGTTATGCCCCAGATGACGTTGCTATGGATGCAGCTAAGCAAGAGAAGTTTCTGGAAGGACTGAATGATGAGCTGAGTATGCAGTTGATGGTAGCAAGTTTCAATAACTACCAGGAGTTGGTTGATAGAGCTCTCATGATTGAAGGGAAGCAACAGCAGATTGAGAACCGCAAGAGGAAGTATGGACAGGGGAAGTACAATTCAGGAGCTCAGCAGAACCCACGTTTTACCCCAAAATCGGGAGGACAGTTCCAGCATACCCATGGAGGTGGTAGCTCACACAACCATAATGGTTCCAAGAATGGTAACGGGAATGGAGGAAGCAATGGCCAGAACCATACCAACCCCTCGACACCAGCCAAGAGAGATCTGAGTCAAGTCACTTGCTTTAAGTGCCAAAAGACCAGACATTACGCCAATGAATGTCCTGAAGGTCAGAATAGAAATAGCAATGGAAGCTCGGGGAATAAATCGAACCCTTTCAACAGGGGACAGGTGAACCACGTTAATATGGAGGAGGTTGAAGCCCAACCAGATGCAGTAATAGGTAAGTTTTTGGTTAAGTCATTTACTGCACTCATTCTTTTTGATATTGGTGCATCGCATTCATACATATCAAGGGGATTTGTGGATAAGTATAAACTGCCCACCAAGGTTCTAGGAACACCCATGTTAGTAACCTCACCAGGAGCGGAGTATATGGCCCATCGAGGATGTTTTCAAGTGCCGTTGAGTATAGGCAAGCATGTCTTCCCCTCAGATTTAATCGTTTTGGAATCTCAAGGTTTGGATGTGATTCTGGGTACGGATTGGCTATCGATGTATGGAGGGAACATCGATTGCGCCAGTAAGTCGATTTTGCTTACTACCCCAGAAGGGAGAAGGATAAGGTATGTATCAAGACATGAGACGAAGAGGATGCAGGTAAATTCCTTATCAGGAGTTGTGCAGGAGGAAGTACCAGTAGTGAATGATTTCCCTGATGTATTTCCAGAAGAGTTGCCAAGCATGCCACCAGATAGAGACATCGAGTTTTTGATTGAGCTTTTGCCAGGCACAGTTCCAATATCCAAGAGACCATACAGGATGCCTGCAAAAGATTTGGAGGATATTAAGAAGCAGATTAAAGAGTTACTGGATAAAGGTTATATTCGCCCGAGTTCTTCGCCTTGGGGATCACCTGTACTTCTAGTGGAGAAGAAGGACGGATCATTGAGGATGGTTGTTGACTATCGAGGATTGAATGCAGTAACAATCAAGAACAAGTGCCCACTGCCGATGATCAATGACCTGTTCGACCGATTGCAAGGAGAAAAGGTATTTTCCAAGATCGATATGTGATCAGGATACCATCAATTGAAGACTCGAGAGCAGGATATACCTAAGATGGCTTTTACCACCAGGTATGGGCTGTACAAGTATACCGTTATGTCATTTGGTCTGACTAACGCACCTGCCTATTTCATGAACATGATGAACAAGGTGTTTATGGAGTTCTTGGATAAGTTTGTCGTGGTGTTCATTGATGATATTTTGGTTTACTCGAAGAACGAAGAAGAGCACAAGGAGCATTTGCGTTTGGTATTGGAGAAACTCAGAGAACACCAGTTATACGCCAAGTTCAGCAAGTGTGAATTTTGGTTGAAGGAAGTTGGATTCCTCGGACATGTTATATCCGAAGAAGGAATAGCAGTAGACCCCACAAAGGTTGTCACCGTGACAAATTGGGTAGCACCAATGACAGTTGGAGAGATCATAAGTTTTCTTGGACTGGCAGGATACTACCGGAGATTCATTGAGAATTTCTCAAAGATTGCGAAACCCATGACGGAGTTGTTGAAAAAGGATACCAAGTTCAATTGGACTAAGGAATGTGAGGCCAGTTTCCAGGAATTGAAGGAACGTCTAGTTACCTCGCCAGTGTTGATTCTGCCAGATCAGAGCAAGGATTACGAGGTGTATTGCGACGCTTCACGTCGAGGACTTGGAGCAGTACTTATGCAGGAGGGGAGAGTTGTTTCGTATGCTTCACGACAGCTTAAACCTCAAGTTGAATTATGCCACGCATGATTTGGAGTTAGCAGCCATAGTGCATGCATTGGAGACGTGGAGACATTTTCTTATCGGAAATCATTGTGAGGTGTACACGGATCACAAGAGTTTGAAGTACATTTTCACGCAGAAGGAGTTGAATCTCAGGAAGAGGAGATGGTTGGAGCTCATCTAGGATTACGATATGAGATTGCAGTATCACCCCGGAAAGGCTAACGTAGTAGCCGACGCGTTAAGCCGTAAGAGCCATGTCAATACACTCATGACCGAAGGGTTGCCAAAGGAGTTAGCCGAGGACCTTTGTGAACTATGTTTGGAGATAGTTCTGAGAGGCTATGTAGCAGCATTGGAAATTCAGTCGACTTTGATGGATAAGATCGGAGAAGCTCAGAAGGCCGACAAGGAAATTGCCGAGATAAAGGAGAAGATGAGCAAAGGTAAAGCTAAGCGATCTCGTGAGGATGAGCACGATACCTTATGGTTTGAAGATCGTGTTTATGTGCCTAATGACTTGGAGATCAAGAAGTTGATTTTGCAAGAGGCCCATGATTCGCCGTATTTGATTCACCAAGGAAATACCAAGATGTATTTGGATTTGAGGGACACTTTCTGGTGGACCGGAATGAAGAAGGATATTGTGGAGTATGTAGTAGTTTGTGATGTATGTCAGAAAGTAAAGGCAGAGCATCAGAAGCCAGCAGGATTGTTACAACCATTGCCGATACCCGAATGGAAGTGGGATAAACTAGGCATGGATTTTATCACAGGATTGCCCAGGACTCGTTCAAGCTATGACTCGATTTGGGTTGTAGTCGACCGTTTGACAAAGGTAGCGCATTTCATTCCAGTGAAGACAACTTACACCAGTGCTAAGTTGGCCAAGATATACATGACCAGGATCGTATGTTTACATGGAGTTCCGAGGAGCATTGTATCAGACAGAGGAACCCAGTTTACCTCAAAATTCTGGAATCAGTTGCATGAAACCTTGGGTACCAGGTTAGAGTTCAGTACAACTTTTCATCCGCAGACAGATGGACAGACCGAAAGAGTCAATCAGATTATGGAGGATATGCTGAGAGCTTATGCGCTAGATTACGGATCTAGTTGGGACGACAATTTGCCATATGCAGAGTTCTCTTACAACAACAGTTATCAATCCAGTTTGAAGATGGCCCCTTTCGAAGCCTTATACGGAAGGAGGTGCGGGACCCCGTTGTCGTGGGATGAAGTTGGAGAACGCTAGTTGTTTGGACCAGATTTGATTAAGGAGTCTGAACGGAAAGTGAAGTTGATTTGCGACAGGCTCAAGGTAGCCCAGTCCAAACAGAAAAGCTATGCAGATTCAAAATGCAAGGAGACAGTTTACGAAGTCGGAGATAGAGTCTATCTTCGTGTATCACCACTTCGAGGAGTTAAGCGATTTGGAGTTAAGGGAAAGTTAGCACCACGTTTTGTGGGACCGTACAAAGTTTTGGAGCGTATGGGAGAAGTTGCCTACAAGTTGGAATTGCCTAAGGGATTGTCAGGAGTTCACGATGTGTTCCACATTTCTCAGTTGAAGAAGTGCCACGCAGAGATGGCTGATATACCGCTGAGAGATACAGTGCCGTTAGAGGCGATTCAGTTGGACAGCGATTTGACCTATGAGGAGAAACCAGTTAAGATTCTTGAGTATGCCAGCCGAATCACCCGCAGCAAGGTTATCAAGTTTTGCAAAGTTCAGTGGAGCCACCACACCGAGGATGAAGCCACCTGGGAGAGAGAGGAAGATCTGCTGAAGGACCACCCTCACCTATTTTCTAGCCAACCCGAATCTCGAGGGCGAGACTCAGCTTAAGGGAGGTAGGTTTGTAACATCCCAAATTTTCAATTTGGAATGTTATACAATAGATCATTATTGCATATCATATTTATTGCATTTTTCCTCGATCCTAGAAATTCTACGCAACTCAAGGACCCACGGAGAGAATTGAGGATTTCGATATTTTCATATTTGAGTTTTCTCAAATTTTGGAAATAGGATCATTTGATTTTATTTATTTTATCTTCCATTATTTCAAATTATAAATTTGAAGAGAGGGAATAAAATGACTTTCCCAAAATAAAGAAATATTGAGGATTTAATAAAAAAAATCAAATAAGATGTTATTTTGGATTTTATTGCAATTTTATTTGAATTCAGGAAAAATGTGCATTTTTCAAAAATTGCATTTAGGCCCAAATAAATGTTCATCTAACCCGGCTTGATTATAGAAGTCAGGGAAAATTTATTTCGGAATTTTTGGAGTCCGTTTAGTATTTCTTTCGTTTGATTTTCTGCGCGAAAATTATTTAAAAAAAAAGAGTCCGAACCGACCTTGGGCCGTAACCGACCAGGACTCCGCCTGGCCGGGGTCTTTATATAGCGCGCCCGGGCCGACCCCCGGCCCAAGCCGCGACGCGCCCCAGCCCAAGCCGCCGCCCGCGCCCCCAAAACCCTAACCCTAGCCCGCCGCCGCCGCCGCCGCCCGCCGTCGCCGCCGACCGCCGCCACCTCGCCGGACCCCACCGCCGACCACCGCTGCCCTCGCCGGAGCCGCCGCCGCCGCCGACCCGCACCCCGAGGTTGACCCGAGCCGCCGCCGTTTTTTTAGAAAAACCGTTCGATTTTTCCATTGGTTTTTCGTCGGTTTTTTTAGATCCTTTTTTAGAACGGTTTTTTTCGGTTTAGGTTAATTAGCGAGCGTTCGCTCGTTCGTTCATTTAAACGAACGCGTTCTTTGTTTAGATCCAGATAACGAACGTTCGTTCGTTAATCTGTTCGTCGTTTTTCTTTTTCTCGGATTTATTCCGCGATTTTCTGATCGAGATTTCTGATCCGATTTTCGTTTTAGTATAACTTTTCGCTCGTTTATCGGAATCAGGCGATTCAAGCGCCTAGAGTTTCGTCTCGAAACCCTCTTCCCGAGTAATCTACTCAAACAAGTATTTGTTTCCGTAAAATTTGACTTAGGTCCAGATTAGTAAATGAAGCCTGTTTCTTTCGCCGTTTGATTTTCGTTGCTTCGTTCGATTTGATTCTTTTTGCCAACTGGAGTTCTTAAGTTGAACTTTCTGGTTAGATCTCTTATTTGAGTTTTACCTGTGCATTTGATGAGTACTTATTGTATGCTTGTTTGCTTGTTTGCGATAGAGTACCCTGATTGTGCCGCTTGCTACTTCGAATCCCTAGGTTTCGCGGATCATCAACAAGGCAAGTAACACTTTGATCATACTTCTTTATTACCCAGTTTTATGCATTAGATCAATCCTCAAACAATTTCATAATTAGGATCTGATTAATATGTGGGTTTTGGGAAGTAGATGAGGTAGTACCTATTACCTGTTTTATTATCAAACCCTTGGGAGTTACTTCTACGTTTGCTTATTATGCCATGCTATGCTCGTAGACGTGGATTGGGTTTAAGTGTATCCATGACAGATGTGAGATTGTTAATTAATGGTTTACTTAAGGTGGCAACTTTCATACACATCTGGGTGGATTGAGGTACCTGGGTATTCCAGGATTGCCTGTTTGTTTTTGGACCGCCACCCAGGCTCAAAGGGAACATAAGATTATTCATGCTAGAAACTTCCATGTGCAGTCACATGCTATTATGGGCTCTAGCATAGTTGATTAGGTCGTGCGAACTCTTACAGTGGTAGACTAGCAGATGTAGGGGAAAGTAGGTGTACAGGTCTACCCATCGTAAGGTGCTAGCGCTTCTGAAAGACTATGTCTCGGTCATCCGTTTCTCAAACACCGTGTAGTGCGAGAAAACCAACGGAGGAGATCGAGTCATGTGGGGAAAAGTGCGCAAACCTTTGCAGAGTGTATAAACTAATCATGATTAGCCGTGTCCCCGGTTATGGACATCTTGAGTATCTAGTACTTGGATTATCATGTGAATCTCGACATGCTACTTTAAATTAATATTGTTGGGTTCGTTTAATGATGATTATTTCTAATTGGGATTGAGAATGTTGTTAACCATTCTCAATGTTTAACAACCACCATGATAGTTAAATAAATTTATTCCTTTGCAGTAGGGAAAAATTGGCTTTATGCAAAACTGTAACCATAGAGCTTTTTCCACCAAGCCATATATGCATGTAGTATAGCATTATTCTCTCATTACTCTCTATGTGTTACCTTGCCAGCATATTCCATGTGCTGACCCGTTTTCGGGCTGCAACATTCATGTTGTAGACATTTCAGACGACGAGTAAGATGCCTTAGGATCGTGCTTCTATACACAGTGATGCCGTTGGAGTTGATGGACTCACTTATCTTCCAAGCCTTCCACTGCTATCGTTATTAGATGGCCTTAAGCCATATTTATTGTAATAAGCTCTCTTTTGAGACATTCGATGTAATAAGTGTGTGATTGCTACTCTGTTATAAATCCTTCGAGTATTATGTGTGTCAGCATTACTGATCCAGGGATGATACTGATGCACAGAGATCAGACTGTTTGAGGTCTGGTTGCTACAACTACTTCCAACAGCCTCTCCTCTACCGAGCGTGCTAAGTAAGAGGCAAAGGAGGAGGAGCCTACCGATGAGTTGGACAACTGGAATCCGGTGCCTGCCGCTATTGCACCTTTAGCAACGCTCCCTCGAATCCCTCTGCCACTCCAGACGACCCCTCTCGAAACGGCAGGACTCCTTGTAGATCTCCTCATTCCATGCCTCTGTGGCGGTGGTAAGACTCTTTGCATGCTCGACCAGGCGCTCCTCCTCCTCCCGCAGGAACTCGATGTAGCGCACAAGGTCGTTGACACACATGCGGGGCTCCACCTCCACCTCCCGCCCTCGGGCGGCGGCGGTGGAGCGGGTGATGACCCCAGCGGTCGATGATACGTCCCCGTCGTATCTATATTTTTTGATTGTTTCATGCCAATATTCTACAACTTTTACATACTTTTGGAAACTTTTTATATTATTTTTGGGACTAACATATTGATCCAGTGCCGAGTGTCAGGTCCTATTTGTTGCATGTTTTTTGTTTCGCAGAATGTCCATACCAAATGAAATCAAACACGATAAAATTTTACGATGATTTATTTGAAATATATGTGATTTTTAGGAAAAAGAATCAACGCGAGACGATGCCCGAGGGGCCCACAAGCCCTAGGGACACGCCCCTACCCTTAGAGCGGCCAGGAGTCTTGTGGGGGCCCTGTAAGGTGGCTGGTGCCCTTCTTTCGCCGCAAGAAAGATAATATCCAGATAAAAATCATGTTAAAATTTCAGCCCAATCGGAGTTACAGATCTTCAGAAATTTAAGAAATGGTGAAATGCCAGAAAACAGGAACGCAGAAACAGAAGGAAACAAAGAGAGAGATCCAATCTCAGAGGGGCTCTTGCCCCTCCACCAGCATGGAGGCCATGGACCAGAGGGAAACCCTCCTCCTATCTAGGGGGAGTTCAAGGAAGAAGGAGGAGGGGGGCTCTCTCCCCCTCTCTCCCGGTGGCGCCGGAACACCGCCGAGGCCATCATCGTGCCGGCAATCTACACCAACAAATTCGCCGCCGTCATCACCAACTCTCTCCCCCTCTATGCAGCGGTGTATGATACGTCTCCAACGTATCTATAATTTTTGATTGTTCCATGCTATTATATTATCCATCTAGGATGTTTTATATGCATTTATATGCTATTTTATATGATTTTGGGGACTAACCTATTAACCTAGAGCCCAGTGCCAGTTTTTGTTTTTCCTTGTTTTTGAGTTTTACAGAAAAGGAATACCAAACAGAGTCCAATTGACGTGCCAATTTTTGAGGATTTTTTATGGACCAAAAGAAGCCCCTGGAGTGAAAGAGTTGGGCCAGAAGAGTCCCGGGCTACCCATGAGGGTGGGGGCGCGCCCACCCCCCTGGGCGCGCCCCCTGTCTCGTGGACAGCCCGGAGACCTCCATGACTTGTTCCTGATGCCAAAAACTCCTATAAATACCTAAACCTCCAGAAAATAACCTAGATCGGGAGTTCCGCCGCCGCAAGCCTGTGTAGCCACCAAAAACCAATAGGGACCCTGTTTCGGCACCCTGCCAGAGAGGGATCCGTCACCGGTGGCCATCTTCACCATCCCGGCGCTCTCCATGACGAGGAGGGAGTAGTTCACCCTCGGGGCTGAGGGTACGTACCAGTAGCTATGTGTTTGATCTCTCTCTCGTGTTCTTGATTTGGCACGATCTTGATGTATCGCGAGCTTTGCTATTATAGTTGTATCTTATGATGTTTCTCCCCCTCTACTCTCTTGTAATGGATTGAGTTTTCCCTTTGAAGTTATCTTATCAGATTGAGTCTTTAAGGATTTGAGAACACTTGATGTATGTCTTGCATGTGCTTATCTGTGGTGACAATGGGATATTCACGTGATCTACTTGATGTATGTTTTGGTGATCGACTTGCGGGTTCACTGACCTTGTGAACTTATGCATAGGGGTTGGCACACGTTTTCGTCTTGACTCTCCGGTAGAAACTTTGGGGCACTCTTTGAAGTTCTTTGTGTTGATTGAATAGATGAATCTGAGAATGTGTGATGCATATCGTATAATCATACCCACGGATACTTGAGGTGACATTGGAGTATCTAGGTGACATTAGGGTTTTGGTTGATTTGTGTCTTAAGGTGTTATTCTAGTACGAACTCTAGGATAGATTGAGTGGAAAGAATAGCTTCGTGTTATTTTACTATGGACTCTTGAATAGATCGATCAGAAAGTATATCTTTGAGGTGGTTTCGTACCCTACAATAATCTCTTCGTTTGTTCTCCGCTATTAGTGACTTTGGAGTGACTCTTTGTTGCATGTTGAGGGATAGTTATATGATCCAATTATGTTATTATTGTCGAGAGAACTTGCACTAGTGAAAGTATGAACCCTAGGACTTGTTTCAACGCATTGCAATATCGTTTGTGCTCACTTTTATCATTAGTTACCTTGCTATTTTTATATTTTAGATTACAAAAACCTATATCTACCATCCATATTGCACTTGTATCACCATCTCTTCGCCGAACTAGTGCACCTATACAATTTACCATTGTATTGGGTGTGTTGGGGACACAAGATACTCTTTGTTATTTGGTTGCAGGGTTGTTTGAGAGAGACCATCTTCATCCTACGCCTCCCACGGATTGATAAACCTTAGGTCATCCACTTGAGGGAAATTTGCTACTGTCCTACAAACCTCTGCATTTGGAGGCCCAACAACGTCTACAAGAAGAAGATTGTGTACTAGACATCAAGCTCTTTTCTGGTGCCGTTGCCGGGGAGGTGAGTGCTTGAAGGTATATCTTTAGATCTTGCAATCGAATCTTTTAGTTTCTTGTTTTATCACTAGTTTAGTTTATAAAAGAAAACTACAAAAAATGGAATTAAGGGTGCCTCATATGCTTCATCTTTTTAATGTCTTTCATGAAAATGATGGGAAGGAAAATTGTGCTCAAGTACTAGAAGAAGAATTACATAGAATGTTTGGCATAAAATATGTGAATGATGAGAATGATTGCAATGTTGTTAGTATGAATTCTTTGAATACCTATGATGCTAATGATATGCAAAGCCACAAGCTTGGGGATGCTATGTTTGATGAAGATGATTTTTTTTTGTCCCCCAAGTTTTGATGAGCAAATTTATTATGGTAAAAGCATGCCTCCTATTTATGATGATTATTGTGATGACACGTATGCCATAAAGAATTAACATAACCAAGAAACTTGTCATCATGATTTTAGTTTTCAATTGGATTATGCTTCACATGATAGTTATTTTGTTGAGTTTGCTCCCACTACTATTGATGAGAATAAATTTGCTTATGTGGAGAGTAATAAAAATTCTATGCTTATGCATCATGAAAAGAATGATTTATGTGATGGTTATATTGTTGAATTCATTCATGATGCTACTGAAAATTATTATGAGGGAGGAATATATGCTTGTAGGAGTTGCAATAATATCAAGTTTCGTCTCTATGTGTTGAAAATCTTGAAGCTATGCTTGTTTTGCTTTCCTATGCTAGTTGATTCTTGTTCCCATAAGTTGTTTGCTCACAAAATCCCTATGCATAGGAAGTGGGTTAGACTTAAATGTGCTAGTCATATTCTTCATTATGCTCTCTTTGTGTTTCAATTCTTATCGTTTATGTGAGCATCGTTGAAATCATCATGCCTAGCTAAAAAGGCATTAAAGAAAAGCGCTTGTTGGGAGACAACCCAATATTTACCCCTACTGTTTTTGTGTGTTCACATGATTAAGCTACTGTATTAATCATATTTTATAGCTTTTGTTTCAATAAAGTGCCAAGTAAGACCTTTGGGATAGCTTACGGTGATAGTTGTGTTGATCCTACTGAAAAACAGAAACTTTTGCATCTAGTAAATTAGTTTTAGTAATTCACAGAAATGTGATTTTGATCTGATTATTTTTGCTCTGGATTGGTACACAAATTTCTCAGGCTTTCCTATTTTGGATGGAATTTTGGAGTTATAGAAGTATTCGGGAGTTACAGATTACTACAGACTGTTCTGTTTTTGACACATTATGTTTTCTATGTGTTGTTTGCTTATTTTGATGAATCTATGAGTAGTATCGGAGGGTATGAACCATAGAGAAGATGGAATACAGTAGATATTACACCAATATGAATTTAGAATGAGTTCACAACAGTACCTAAGTGGTGGTTTATTTTCTTATACTAACGGAGCTTACGAGTTTTCTGTTGAGTTTTGTGTTGTGAAGTTTTCAAGTTTTGGGTAAAGATTCGATGGACTATAGAATTAGGAGTGGCAAGAGCCTAAGCTTGGGGATGCCCAAGGCACCCCAAGGTAATATTCAAGTACAACCAAGAGCCTAAGCTTAGGGATGCCCCGGATGGCATCCCCTCTTTCGTCTTCGTTCGTCGGTAACTTTACTTGGAGCTATATTTTTATTCACCACATGATAGGTGTTTTGCTTGGAGTGTCATTTTCTTTTGTTAGTATTTGCTTGCGTTATTTAGAATAGTTTTTTGCATCTATATTTTGAGTAAAAATGTCAAGGATAGCCTTTACCATGCTTATTTTGCAAGTATACATGTTGTTGTTTCAAAACAGAAAGTTTACCGCAGTTGCAAAAATTCCCAAGAAAAGTCAGAAAATGATAAAATGGTGAAACTTCTTGCATATTGAGCTATGATAAATCTTCTACAGTGTGGTAGACTTTCATAATTTTTGGAGTTAGGGAAGTATGATGAATCTTGCATTCTTTACAAACTGTACTGTTTTGGCAGATTGCTATTATGTTTGCATTGTTTGGATATTTGCTTGTTTAATGATTCTGTTTGAGGATAGGAGTATTAAATATGCAAATACATTTAGTATGCAATGTTGAATAATAATTTTTGTGATTTGTTACAGTAGAAAATGATAAGGTTTTGCATTGGTTTATACTAACTTATCTCACGAGTTCTTGTTGAGTTTGGTGTGGATGAAGCTTTCAAGATTTAGGAAACCGAGATATAAAAGGAATTAAGGAGACACAAAAGCTCAAGATTGGGGATGCCCAAGGCACCCCAAGATAATATTTCAATAAGTCTCAAGCATCCAAGCTTGGGGATGCCCCTGTAGGCATCCCACCTTTCTTCTTCAACAATTAGTATCGGTTGAACCTAAGTTTTTACTTCTTCACATGATGTGTGCTATCCTTAAAATGTCATTTTGTTTTGTTTTGCTTGCTGTTTGAATAATTTCCCAAGGTCTAAAATTTTTAAATGTTAGAGAGTCTTCACATAGTTGCATAATTATTCTACTACTCATTGATCTTCACTTATACCTTTTGGAGTAGTTTGTCATTTGCTCTAGTGCTTCACTTATATCCTTTTAGAGCACGACGGTGGTTTTATTTTGAAGAAATAGATGATCTCTCATGCTTCACTTATTTTTTTTGAGAGTATTTTAGAATAGCATGGTAATTTGCTTAGGTTATGAATTTTAGTCCTAAAGTGATGAGCATCCAAGATAGGTATAATAAAAACTTTTATATAAAGTGAATTGAATACTAAGAGAAGTTTGATTCCTTATGATTGTTTTGAGATATGAAGATGGTGATATTAGAATCATGATAGTGAGTAGTTGTGAATTTGAGAGATACTTGTGTTGAAGTTTGTCATTCCCGTAGCATGCATGTATGGTGAACCGTTACATGATGAAGTTGGAGCATGATTTACTTATTGATTGTCTTCCTTATGTGTGGAGGTCGGGATCGTGCGATGGTTAACTCCTACCAACCCTTTCCCTAGGAGGATGCGTGTAGTACTTTGTTTTGATAACTTGTAGATTTTTCCAATAAGTATGTGAGTTCTTCATGACTAATGTTGAGTCCATGGATTATACGCACTCTCACCCTTCCACCATTGCTAGCCTCTCTTGCGCCACGCAACTTTCGCCGGTATCATACACCCACCATATACCTTCCTCAAAACAACCACCATACCTACCTAATATGGAATTTCCATAGCCATTCCGAGATATATTGCCATGCAACTTTTCACCGTTACGTTTATTATGACACGCTCCACCATTGTCATATTGCTTTATCCCGGTACACCGCCAGAGGCATCCACATAGAGTCATATTTTGTTGTAAGATTCTCAAGTTGTAAGTAGATAAAAGTGTGATGATCTTCATTATTAGAGCATTGTCCCATGTGAGGAAAGGATGATGGAAGCAATGATTCCCTCACAAGTTGGGACGAGTCTTCGGACTTTATGGAAAATAAAAGAGGCTAAAGAAGCCTAAATAAAAAAAGAGGCCAAAGAAGCCCACTAAAAAAAATGAGAAAAAAGAGAGAAGGGACAATGTTACTATCCTTTTACCACACTTGTGCTTCGAAGTAGCACCATGATCTTCATGATAGAGAGTCTCCTATGTTGTCACCTTCATATGCTAGTGGGAATTTTTCATTATAGAACTTGGCTTGTATATTCCAATGATGGGCTTCCTCAAATTGCCCTAGGTCTTCGTGAGCAAGCAAGTTGGATGCACACCCACTTAGTTTCTTTTGATGAGCTTTCATACACTTATAGCTCTAGTGCATCCGTTGCATGGCAATCCCTACTCACTCACATTAATATCTATTAATGGGCATCTCCATAGCCCGTTGATACACCGAGTTGATGTGAGACTATCTTCTTCCTTTTTGTCTTCTCCACAACCACCATCCTATTCCACCTATAGTGCTATGTCCATGGCTCACGCTCATGTATTGCATGAAGATTGAAGAAGTTTGAGGATACTAAAGAATGAACCAATTGCTTGGCTAAAACTTTGGGTTATGCATGATTTAAATATTTTGTGTGATGAAGATAGAGCATAGCCAGACTATATGATTTTGCAGGGATAACTTTCTTTGGCCATGTTTTTTTAGAAGACGTGATTACTTTGTTAGTATGCTTAAAGTATTATTATTTTTATGTCAATATTAAACTTTTGTCTTGAATCTTTCGGATCTGAACATTCATGCCACAATAAAGAATTTTTTTATGCTAGGTAGCATTCCACATCAAAAATTCTATTTTTATCATTTACCTACTCGAGGACGAGCAGGAATTAAGCTTGGGGATGCTTGATACGTCTCCAACGTATCTATAATTTTTGATTGTTCCATGCTATTATATTATCCATCTAGGATGTTTTATATGCATTTATATGCTATTTTATATGATTTTTGGGACTAACCTATTAACCTAGAGCCCAGTGCCAGATTCTGTTTTTTCCTTGTTTTTGAGTTGTACAGAAAAGGAATACCAAACGGAGTCCAATTGACGTGCCAATTTTTGATGATTTTTTATGGACCAACAGAAGACCCTGGAGTGAAAGAGATGGGCCAGAAGAGTCCCAGGCTACCCACGAGGGTGGGGGCGCGCCCACCCCCCTTGGGCGCGCCCCCTGTCTCGTGGACATCTCGGAGACCTCCCTGACTTGTTCCCGACGCCAAAAACTCCTATAAATACCCAAACCTCCAGAAAATAACCTAGATCGGGAGTTCCACCGCCGCAAGCCTCTGTAGCCACCAAAAACCAATCGGGACCCTGTTCCGGCACCCTGCCGGAGGGGGATCCATCACCGGTGGCCATCTTCATCATCCCAGCGCTCTCCATGATGAGGAGGGAGTAGTTCACCCTCGGGGCTGAGGGTATGTACCAGTAGCTATGTGTTTGATCTCTCTCTCTCTCTCTCTCTCTCTCTCTCTCTTGTGTTCTTGATTTGGCACGATCTTGATGTATCGCGAGCTTTGCTATTATAGTTGTATCTTATGATGTTTCTCCCCCTCTACTCTCTTGTAATGGATTGAGTTTTCCCTTTGAAGTTGTCTTATCAGATTGAGTCTTTAAGGATTTGATAACTTTGAGGTGGTTTCGTACCCTACAATAATCTCTTCGTTTGTTCTCCGCTATTAGTGACTTTGGAGTGACTCTTTGTTGCATGTTGAGGGATAGTTATATGATCCAATTATGTTATTATTGTTGGGAGAACTTGCACTAGTGAAAGTATGAACCCTAGGCCTTGTTTCAACGCATTGCAATATCGTTTGTGCTCACTTTTATCATTAACTACCTTGCTGTTTTTATATTTTCAGATTACAAAAACCTATATCTACCATCCATATTGCACTTGTATCACCATCTCTTCGCCGAACTAGTGCACCTATACAATTTACCATTGTATTGGGTGTGTTGGGGACACAAGAGACTCTTTGTTATTGCAGGGTTGTTTGAGAGAGACCATCTTAATCCTACGCCTCCCACGGATTGATAAACCTTAGGTCATCCACTTGGGGGAAATTTGCTACTGTCCTACAAACCTCTGCACTTGGAGGCCCAACAACGTCTACAAGAAGAAGGTTGTGTAGTAGACATCATTGTAACATCTCTTCTCCCCGCTGCAATCTCGAATTAAACATGGTGCTCAACGCTATATATAATTTCCCAATCATGTATGGCTATCCTATGATGTTTGAGTAGATCCGTTTTGTCCTATGGGTTGATTGAAGATCATGATTGGTTTGAGTTGTATGTTTTATTATTGGTGTTGTCCTATGGTGCTCTCCGTGTCGCGCAAGCATGAGGAATTCCCGCTATAGGGTTTGCAATATGTTCATGATTCACTTATGGTGGGTGGCGTGAGTGACAGAAGCACAAACCCGAGTAAGTAGGTTGTTTGCGTATGGGAGTAAAGATGGCTTGATACCTTATAATGCTATTGTTGGGTTTTACCTTAATGATCTTTAGTAGTTACGGATGCTTGCTAGAGTTCCAATCATAAGTGCATATGTAAAGTTGCAATAATGATTACCGGTCTAGTTATCGATTACCTAGGGACAAATAACTTTCTTGTGACAAAAAGCTCCCTACTAAAACTAACTTAATTGTTTTTTTATCTAAACAGCCCTAACTTTTATTTACGTGTGATTTATTATCTTGCAAACCTATCCCTTTACACCTACAAAGTACTTCTAGTTTCATACTTGTTCTAGGTAAAGCGAACGTTAAGTGTGCGTAGAGTTGTATCGGTGGTCGATAGAACTTGAAGGGAATATAAATTCTACCTTTAGCTCCTCGTTGGGTTCGACACTATTACTTATTGAGAAAGGCTACAATTGATCCCCTATAGTTGTGGGTTATCAAGACCTTTTTCTGACGCCGTTGCCGGAGAGCAATAATGTGGGGTAAATATTCTCGTGATTGCTTTTTAGATTTATCAGTAAGTAGATTTTATTTGCTGTTCTAAGTTGTTCTCTATCCTTAGTTATGGATATGGAACATGAAATACCAAAAACAAATTAGGTGTACTTGCTACTCATAGAGATGGGGAACTTCCTAAAACCCTCGATGCTTGTTATGTGAAAAATATTAAACACTACTTTGATATCCTGAGAAAACCCCGTTCGACTTGATAATGGGAGACATATTGGATCAAGGTGAATACTTTAGGGATTATCGTTTGACTCAAAAAGGGAAACTGTTATGGGATCAAATTGAAATGTTGCTTTGGTGTGCTTGGAATTTATGCTTGAGATATGATTGTACTTGTTGATCTAGGATGAAGGCTCCACACCTTCCCTTTCATGTAAATTTAATGATAATGAAACCTTGGCTTCTTATGTTAATGCTATATATGATTACTATGATGTGGAACGAATAGAAGAATTTGTTGCTTTTAAGGGTGCTTATGAAATTGAATCTTTGTTTGAAAAGTGTGAAAATTGTGATGATGCTGTTTACAGACCTGAAAATTATGCTGTACTTAAATATTTCTATGATAATTATGAATATAATGACGATATTAATGAGTTTATTGAGAAAGTCTCTGTTGTCCAAGAAGATACTAATATTTTGCAGGAATTTTTGGAAGAAGAAATTGATGACACTGTGAGCTCATTAGATGAAAAAGATGACGAGGAGAGCGAAGAACAAAAGGAGGAAGAGCGGATTAGCTACCCGTGCCCACCTTCTAATGATAGTAACTCTTCAACTCATACATTGTTTAATTTCTCTTCATGCTTATCGAAGGATGAATGCTATGATGATTGATAAGATCCCTTGGATTCGTTTGTAATATCCTTTTTTGATGAAATTGATGCTTGCTATGCTTGTGGACAAGTTGCCAATATGAACTATGCTTATGGAGATGAACTTGCTATGGTAACTTATGTCAAGAATGAGATTGTTGCCATTTCACCCACACATGGTAGTCCTATTATCTTTTTGAATTCTCCCAACTACACTATATCGGAGAAGTTTGCTCTTATTAAGGATTATATTGATGGGTTGCGTTTTACTACTAAACATGATGATTTTGATGAATATAATATGCATGTGCTTTATGATCCTACTTGCAATTATTATGAGAGAGGAACTACATCTCCACCTCTCTATGTTTCCAACACAATAAAATTGCAAGAAATTGTTCATATTATGCATTGGCCTTTACTCGGTGTGCATGAATTGTTCTTTTATGACATGCCAATGCATAGGAAGAGAGTTAGACTTCGTAGTTGCATGATATATGTTGTTTTGTGCTCAATACTAAAATAAAAATCATTGTTAATTAAGATTGGCTTTGATATACCTTGGGACCCAGGTGGATCATTACTTGAGCACTATATGCCTAGCTTAATGGCTCAAAAGAAAGCACTGCGTGGGAGACAACCTAGAACTTTTAGAGAGTCATTTTACTTTGTTGAGTGCTTTTCAAAAGTTCAAAAACAAAAAATATAGAGGGGAACCTAAAAAATTTCAAAAAGAAAAGTGAAAGTAAGAAAGACGAGAACCGTTGAAGTGGGGGAGCTCCTTGAACTTTGTCCATTGATACGTCTCCAATGTATCTATAATTTTTGATTGTTCCATGCTATTATATTACCCTTTTTGGATGTTTATGGGCTTTACTTTACACATTTATATCATTTTTGGGATTAACCTACTAACCGGAGGCCCAGCCCGTATTGCTGTTTTTTTGCCTATTTCAGTATTTCGAAGAAAAGGAATATCAAACGGAGTCCAAATGGAATGAAACCTTCGGGAGCGTGATTTTTGGAACGAACGTGATCCAGAGGACTTGGAGTGCAAGCCAAGAAGCAACCGAGGCGGCCACGAGGGTGGAGGGTGCGCTCACCCCTACAGGGCGCGCCCCCTATCTCGTGCCCCTCGGGCGGCCACCGACCTACTTCTTCCTCCTATATATACCCACGTACCCCGAGAACATCCAGGGAGCCAACGAAAAACAATTTCCACCACCGTAACCTTCTGTATCCGCGAGATCCCATCTTGGAGCCTTCGTCGGCGCTCCGCCGGAGGGGGAATCGACCATGGAGGGCTTCTACATCAACATCATAGCCCCTCCGATGAGTTGTGAGTAGTTTACCATAGACCTTCAGGTCCATAGTTATTAGCTAGATGGATTCTTATTTCTTTTTGGATCTCAATACCATGTTCTCCTCGATCTTCTTGGAGATCTATTCGATGTAACTCTTTTTGCGGTGTGTTTGTCGAGATCCGATGAATTGTGGGTTTACGATCAAGTTTATCTATGAGAAATATTTGAATCTCCTCTGAATTCTTTTATGTATGATTGAGTTATCTTTGCAAGTCTCTTCGAATTATCAGTTTGGTTTGGCCTACTAGATTGATCTTTCTTGCAACGGGAGAAGTGCTTAGCTTTGGGTTCAATTTTGCGGTGTCCTTACCCAGTGACAATAGGGGTAGCAAGGCACGTATTGTATTGTTGCCATCGAGGATAAACAGATGGGGTTTATATCATATTGCATGAGTTTATCCCTCTACATCATGTCATCTTTCTTAATGCGTTACTCTGTTCTTATGAACTTAATACTCTAGATGCATGCTGGATAGCGGTCGATGTGTGGAGTAATAGTAATAGATGCACGCAGGAGTCGGTCTACTTGTTGCGGACGTGATGCCTATATACATGATCATGCCTAGATAATCTCATAATTATTTGCTTTTCTATCAATTGCTCGACGGTAATTTGTTCACCCACCGTAATTCTTATGCTATTACTATTTGTTGCAGACGTGATTTGTTGCGGACATGATGCCTATATACATGATCATGCCTAGACAATCTCATAATTATTTGCTTTTCTACCAATTGCTCGACAGTAATTTGTTCACCCATTGTAATATTTATGCTATCTTGAGAGATGCCACTAGTGAAACCTATGGCCCCCGGGTCTATCTTTTATCATATAAGCTTTCAATCTACTTTTATTTGCATCTTTACTTTTCCAATCTATATTATAAAATACCAAAAATATATTTATCTTACCATACTATCTCTATCAGATCTCACTTTCGCAAGTGGCCGTGAAGGGATTGGCAACCCCTTTATTGTGTTGGTTGCGAGTTCTTTGTTTGTTTGTGTAGGTGCGTGGTACTTTTGAGGAGCCTCCTACTGGATTGATACCTTGGTTCTCAAAAACTGAGGGAAATACTTACGCTACTATTGCTGCATCACCCTTTCCTCTTCAAGGAAAACCAAGGCAAGCTCAAGACGAAGGAAGAAGGATTTCTGGCGCCGTTGCCGGGGAGGTCTTCGCTCAAGTCAAGGCATACCAAGTACCCATCACAAACTCATCTCCCTCGCATTTACATTATTTGCCATTTGCCTCTTGTTTTCCTCTCCCCCACTTCACCCTTGCTGTTTTATTCGCCCTCTCTTTCCCAATCTTCTCCTCTCTTTTTTCGCTTGCCTTTTTCTGTTTGCTCCTGCGTTAGATCGTTTACCTTGTCTTAATGGCTAGTCCTCCTATCCTTGTTATCACTCCCGAACATGAAATTCTTAATTTTAAGCAAAGGGAGGGAGAGAATTTAAAAGATGCTTGGCATAGAATTTGCAATGCTCAAAATAAATCTACTAGGAAGCTTTCTACTTCCGTACTTCTTCGCAATTTTTATGTAGGCATTACTCCTTGGAATAGATGTTGGGGAACGTAGTAATTTCAAAAATTTCCCTACGCACACGCAAGATCATGGTGATGCATAGCAACGAGAGGGGAGAGTGTGTCCACGTACCCTCGTAGACCGAAAGCGGAAGCGTTAGCACAACGTGGTTGATGTAGTCGTACGTCTTCATGATCCGACCGATCAAGTACCGAACGCACGACACCTCCGAGTTCAGCACACGTTCAGCTCGATGACGTCCCTCGAACTCCGATCCAGCCGAGCTTTGAGGGAGAGTTCCGTCAGCATGACGGCTTGGTGATGATGATGATGTTCTACCGATGCAGGGCTTCGCCTAAGCACCGCTACAATATTATCGAGGTGGATTATGGTGGAGGGGGCACCGCACACGGCTAAGAGATCCAAGGGATCAATTGTTGTGTCTATGGGGTGCCCCCTGCCCCCGTATATAAAGGAGCAAGGGGGGAGGCGGCCGGCCTAGGAGGAGGGCGCGCTAAGGAGGGAGTCCTACTCCCACCGGATGTAGGATTCCTCCTTCCCTTGTTGGAGTAGGAGAGAAGGAAAGAGGGGGAGAGGAAGAAGGAAAAGGAGGCTGCACCCCTTGTCCAATTCGGACTAGAGGGGGCGCCTCCTTCCTTTTGGCCTCTCTCCTCTATTCCCGTATGGCCCAATAAGGCTCAAATACTCCCCGACGAATTCCCGTAACTCTCCGGTACTCTGATAAATACCCGAATCACTCGGAACCTTTGTGATGTCCGACTATAGTCGTCCAATATATCGATCTTTACGTCTAGACCATTTAGAGACTCCTTGTCATGTCCCCGATCTCATCCGGGACTCTGAACTACCTTCAGTACATCAAAACACATAACTCATAATATAATCGTCATCGAACTTTAAGCGTGCGGACCCTACGGGTTCGAGAACTATGTAGACATGACCGAGACACGTCTCCGGTCAATAACCAATAGCGGAACCTGGATGCTCATATTGGCTCCCACATATTCTACGAAGATCTTTATCGGTCAAACCGCATAACAACATACGTTGTTCCCTTTGTCATCGGTATGTTACTTGCCCGAGATTCGATCGTCGGCATCTCAATACCTAGTTCAATCTCGTTACCGGCAAGTCTCTTTACTCGTTCCGTAATACATCATCCCGCAACTAACTCATTAGTTGCAATGCTTGCAATGCTTGCAAGGCTTATGTGATGTGCATTAACGAGTGTGCACAATCGGAGTGACAAATCCTAGTCTCGAAATTCACCAACCCAACAAGTACCTTTGGAGACACCTGTAGAGCACCTTTATAATCACCCAGTTACGTTGTGACGTTTGGTAACACACAAAGTGTTCCTCCGGTAAACGGGAGTTGCATAATCTCATAGTCATAGGAACATGTATAAGTCATGAAGAAAGCAATAGCAACATACTAAACGATCAAGTGCTAAGCTAACGGAATGGGTCAAGTCAATCACATCATTCTCCTAATGATGTGATCCCGTTAATCAAATGACAACTCTTTGTCTATGGCTAGGAAACATAACCATCTTTGATTAACGAGCTAGTCAAGTAGAGGCATACTAGTGACACTCTGTTTGTCTATGTATTCACACATGTATCATGTTTCCGGTTAATATAATTCTAGCATGAATAATAAACATTTATCATGATATAAGGAAATAAATAATAAATTTATTATTATTTCTAGGGCATATTTCCTTCAATAGATGCGTTCTTGATACCATTACCGGAGGGGATTTCTTGAGTAGCCATACGTTTGATGCTTATAATGCTATGTTAGATTTGTTTGGCCCACCACCTCTTTTTGTTAATGGAACTGTTTTAACTTTGGAACATGTGATGCAACGACTTGATATTATTGAAAATAAAGTTGCCACTGTTGATTTGATTGAAAATTTGGATAAAAAGATTCATAATCACATTACCCAATATGGATCTAGGGTTGGAGTTACTTTGAATTTTTTTTAAAGAAAAAGAACCTATAGTCAATGAAAAAATAGATCTAGATTCTGAAAGAATCGGTAAACTTGAGGATATCATTACCAACTTAGGGTCAGCATTTTCTTCCATGAAAAACACTCCAAAACCTCCTACCAAAACTGCCAAATTTATTTATGTTCCTAAAAATAAAGGTAAATCTTCTAGTAAGGGAGATGCGGATCTCAAATCAATAAGTGTTCATCCCAGTTGTCTCTCTATCATTAAGGAACCTTTTGCTATGAATGAATTTCTTGAATTTTTGCCTAAGGGTTTAATCATTGCTAAAAAGGGAGAAATCCCTAAAAGTTATAAGTGCTCTATTGAAGAATTGAGTGCCAAATATGGCACTACTTAGATCCATCTTCGCTTTTATGCCTAGCTAGGGGCGTTAAACGATAGCGCTAGTTGGGAGGCAACCCAATTTTATTTGTGTTTTTTGTTTTTGTTTCTGTTTAGTAATAAATTTTGCTTCTACCTTCTGTTTAGATGTGTTTTTATGTTTTAGTTAGTGTTTGTGCCAAGTAGAACCTATAGGATAACCTATGGTGATAGTTAATTTGATTCTGCTGAAAAACAGAAACTTTGCGTGCATGAAATTAGTTTTGTTAAATCACAGAAACGTGATTTGCGTTGATTCTTTTTGCTGTAGATCAATAGACAAATTGCCCATGACTTCCTATTATTGTAGGATTTTTAGAGTTCCAGAAGTTTGCATTAGTTGCATATTGCTACAGACTGTTCTGTTTTTGACAAATTCTGTTTTTCGTGTGTCGTTTGCTTATTTTGATGCATCTATGGCTAGTATTAAGTGGTATGAACCATAGAGAACTTGAAATACGGTAGGTTTAACACCAATATAAATAAAGAATGAGTTTATTACAGTACCTTATGTGGTGGTTTTGCTTTCTTTCACTAACGGAGCTTATGAGATTTCCTGTTGAGTTTTGTGTTGTGAAGTTTTCAAGTTTTGGGTAAAGATTTGATGGACTATGGAATAAGGAGTGGCAAGAGCCTAAGATTGGGGATGCCCATGGCACCCCAAGATATTCAAGAATAGACAAAATCCTAAGCTTGGGGATGCCCCCGGAAGGCATCCCCTCTTTCGTCTTCGTTCATTGGTAACTTTACTTGGAGCTATATTTTTATTCGCCACATGATATGTGTTTTGCTTGGAGCGTTGTGTATGATATTAGTATTTACTTTTTAGTTTTCCAAAATCATACTTGCTGTACACACCTTTTGGGAGAAGCCCACTTGATTGGAATTTATTAGAATACTCTATGTGCTTCACTTATATCTTTTGAGCTAGATAAGTTTTTGCTCTAGTGCTTCACTTATATCTTTTAGAGCACGGCGGTAGCTTAATTTTATAGAAATTGCTAGTCTCTCATGCTTCACTTATATTATTTTGAGAGTCTCTTAGAACAGCATGGTATTTTCTATGGTTATAAAATTGGTCCTAGAATGGCAGGCATCCAAGTTGGGTATAATAAAAACTATCATAGGAAGTGAATTGGTGCTATGATCAATTTAATACTTGATAATTGTTTTGAGATATGGAGGTAGTGATATTAAAGTCATGCTAGTTGGGTGATTATGAGTTTAAAGAATGCTTGTGTTGAAGTTAGCAAGTCCCGTAGCATGCACGTATGGTTAAAGTTGTGTAACAAATTTGAAACATGAAGTGTCCTTGGATTGTGCATCCTTATGAGTGGCGGTCGGGGACGAGCGATGGTCTTTTCCTACCAATCTATCCCCTAGGAGCATGCGCGTAGTGCTTGGTTTTTGATGACTTCTAAATTTTTGCAATAAGTATATGAGTTCTTTTGACTAATGTTGAGTCCATGGATTATACGCACCTTTACCTTTCCATCATTGCTAGCCTCTTCAGTACCGTGCATTGCCCTTTCTCAACTTGAGAGTTGGTGCAAACTTTGCTGGTGCATCCAAACCCCGTGATATGATACGCTCTATCACACATAAACCTCCTTATATATTCCTCAAACAGCCACCATACCTACCTATTATGGCATTTCCATAGCCATTTCGAGATATATTGCCATGCAATTTTCCATCGTTCCGTTCATCGTCATGACATGCATTACTATTGTCATATTTCCATTGCATGATCATGTAGTCGACATCGTATTTGTGGCAAGGCCACTTTGCATAATTTTTCATACATGTCACTCTTGATTCATTGCCCATCCCGGTACACCGCCGGAGGCATTCATATAGAGTCATATCTTGTTCTAGTTTTGAGTTGTAATTCATGTGTTGTAAATCAATAAAATTGTGATGGTCATCATTATTAGAGCATTGTCCCCCCAAAAAAAGGCCAAAGAAAAAAATAAAAAATAAAAAGAAGAAAGGCAAAAAAAAGAAAGGCCCAAAAGAAAAAAAAGAAAAAAAATAAAATAAAAAGGGGGCAATGTTACTATCTCTTTTCCACACTTGTGCTTCAAAGTAGCACCATGTTCTTCATATAGCGAGTCTCATATGTTGTCACTTTCATATACTAGTGGGAATTTTTCATTATAAAACTTGGCTTGTACATTCCTACGATGGGCTTCCTCCAAATGTCCTAGGTCTTCGTGAGCAAGCAAGTTGGATGCACACCCACTAGTTTTTTTTTGTTGAGCTTTCATACATTTATAGCTCTACTGCATCCGTTGCATGGCAATCCCTACTCCTCATGTTGACATCAACTGATGTGCATCTCCATAGCCCGTTGATTATCCTCGTCAATGTGAGAGTTTCTCCTTTTTTGTCTTCTCCACACAATCCCCATCATCATATTCTATTCCACCCATAGTGCTATATCCATGGCTCACGCTCATGTATTGCGTGAAAGTTGAAAAAGTTTGAGATTATTTAAGTACGAAACAATTGCTTGGCTTGTCATCGGGGGTGTAGAATTTGGGAGCATTTTTGTGTGACGAAAATGAAGCATAGCCTAACTATATGATTTTGTAGGGATGAACTTTCTTTAGCCATGTTATTTTGAGAAGACATGATTGCTTTTATTAGTATGCTTGAAGTATTACTATTTCTTATGTTAATATAAACTTTTATTTTGAATCATTTGGATCTGAACATTCATGCCACAATAAAGAAAATTACATTGAGAATTATGCTAGGTAGCATTCCACATCAAAAATTCTATTTTTATCATTTACCCACTCGAGGACGAGCAGGAATGAAGCTTGGGGATGCTTGATACGTCTCCAACGTATCTATAATTTTTGATTGTTCCATGCTATTATATTACCCTTTTTGAATGTTTATGGGCTTTACTTTACACATTTATATCATTTTTGGGACTAACCTACTAACCGGAGGCCCAGCCCGTATTGCTGTTTTTTTGCCTATTTCAGTATTTCGAAGAAAAGGAATATCAAACGGAGTCCAAATGGAATGAAACCTTTGGGAGCGTGATTTTTGGAACCAACGTGATCCAGAGGACTTGGAGTGCAAGCCAAGAAGCAGCTGAGGCGGCCACAAGGGTGGAGGGCGCGCCCACCCCTACGGGGCGCGGCCCCCTATCTCGTGGGCCCCTCGGGCGCCCACCGACCTACTTCTTCCTCCTATATATACCCACGTACCCCTAGAACATCCAGGGAGCCAACGAAAAACAATTTCCACCGCCGTAACCTTCTATATCCGTGAGATCCCATCTTGGAGCCTTCGTCGGCGCTCCGCCGGAGGGGGAATCGACCATGGAGGGCTTCTACATCAACATCATAGCCCCTCCGATGAGTTGTGAGTAGTTTACCACAGACCTTTGGGTCCATAGTTATTAGCTAGGTGGCTTCTTCTCTCTTTTTGGATCTCAATACCATGTTCTCCTCGATCTTCTTGGAGATCTATTCAATGTAACTCTTTTTGCGGTGTGTTTGTCGAGATTTGATGAATTGTGGGTTTATGATCAAGTTTATCTATGAGAAATATTTGAATCTCCTCTGAATTCTTTTATGTATGATTGATTTATCTTTTCAAGTCTCTTCGAATTATCAATTTGGTTTGGCCTACTAGATTGATCTTTCTTGCAATGGAAGAAGTGCTTAGCTTTGGGTTCAATCTTGCGGTGTCCTTACCCAGTGACAATAGGGGTAGCAAGGCACGTATTGTATTGTTGCCATCGAGAATAAAAAGATGGGGTTTATATCATATTGCATGAGTTTATCCCTCTACATCATGTCATCTTTCTTAATGCGTTACTCTGTTCTTATGAACTTCATACTCTAGATGCATGCTGGATAGCGGTTGATGTGTGGAGTAATAGTAGTAGATGCAGGCAGGAGTCGGTCTACTTGTTGCGGACGTGATGCCTATATACATGATCATGCCTAGATAATCTCATAATTATTCTTTTCTATCAATTGCTCGACAGTAATTTGTTCACCCACCGTAATACTTATGCTATCTTGAGAGAAGCCAGTTGTGAAATCTATGGCCCCCGGGTCTATCTTTTATCATATAAGCTTTCAATCTACTTTTATTTGCATCTTTACTTTTCCAATCTATATTATAAAATACCAAAAATATATTTATCTTATCATACTATCTCTATCAGATCTCACTTTCGCAAGTGCCCGTGAAGGGATTGACAACCCCTTTATTGCGTTGGTTGCGAGTTCTTTGTTTGTTTGTGTAGGTGCGTGGGACTTTTGAGGAGCCTCCTACTGGATTGATACCTTGGTTCTCATAAAACTGAGGGAAATACTTACGCTACTATTGCTGCATCACCCTTTCCTCTTCAAGGAAAACCAACGCAAGCTCAAGACGTAGCATCCATGCCCATGGAAACTTTGCAAATCTT
Organism: Triticum timopheevii; assembly: GCA_963921465.1. Taxonomy (NCBI): domain Eukaryota; kingdom Viridiplantae; phylum Streptophyta; class Magnoliopsida; order Poales; family Poaceae; genus Triticum; species Triticum timopheevii. Next base: position 358,965,007 of record OY997264.1, read on the forward strand.
GAATTACAGAAACTTTTCAACAAAAATAATTACCCCCTTGTACAAATCCATTGTATTATAAAAATAATGTGCCAAGATTTGCATTTAGGATGATTAGATTGCTTGTTTGGTTTGTGCAGTGCAAAAATAGAAACTTTGGCTGTAGTGCATGACGTTTTTTACTGGAACGTCAAAAGTTTCTATTTTTTTACACAGTACTGCTATACAAATGTTTTATTTTTTCCAAATTTTTCAGAACTTTTGAAGTTACAGAAGTATGGTCAATGTTCAGATTTCTACAGACTGTCCTATTTTTGATGCATGGTTTTGCGTGTTTTAATGAATCTATGGATTGTATCGGTGATATAATATGTGGTGAAGTTAGAGTACAGTAGTTATAAGGCAAAAATAAAATATGAATGGGTTTGCAACAGTACTTAATGTGGTGATTTGCTTTATTATACTAACGGATCTCATGAGGCTTTTGTGTGATTGAAGTTTCCAAGTTTTGGGTGAGATCATGATGGATGAAGGAATAAGGATTGGCAAGAGCCTAAGCTTGGGTATGCCCGAGGCACCCCAAGGTAATATTCAAGGACTCCCAAGCAACTAATCTTGGGGATGCCCCATAAGGCATCCCCTCTTTCTTCTAACGACCATCGGTAACTTTACTTGGAGCTATATTTTTATTCATCACATGATATGTGCAAATTCTTGGAGCGTATTTTGTTTTTATTTTTCCTTTTTTCTTTTATGCACCATGCTGGTATGAGATAGTCCTTGGTTGATTTATAGAATGCTTCATGCACTTCACTTATATCTTTTGAGTATGGCTTTATAGAATGCTTCATGTGCTTCACTTATATTGTTTGAAGTTTGGATTGCCTATTTCTCTATGCATAGAAAACCGCCATTTGTAGAATGCTCTTTTGATTCACTTATATTTGTTAGAGCGTGGGCATATCTTTTGTAGAAAGAATTAAACTCTCTTGCTTCACTTATATCTATTTATAGAGTCAACAGGAATTGGTCATTCACATGGTTAGTCATAAAATCCTACATAAAACTTGTAGCTCACTAAATATGATATGTTTGATTCCTTGCAATAGTTTTGCGATATAGAGATGGTAATATGTGGGAGGTACTAGTGAATTATTGTGGTTTAGTAAGGATATTGGTGTTAGGGTTTGTGATTCCTGAAGCATGCATGTATGGTCTCCCGTTATGCGATGAAGTTAGAGCATGATTTATTATTGATTGTCTTCCTTATGAGTGGTGGTCGGGGACGAGCGATGGTATTTCCTACCAATCTACCCCCTAGGAGCATGCGTATTAGTACTTTGCTTCGATGTCTAATAAACGTTTGCAATAAGTATGTGAGTTCTTTATGACTAATTTGAGTCCATGGATTATAGGCACTCTCACCTTCTCGCAATTTGCTAGCCTCTTTGATACCATTCATTGCCCTTTCTCACCTCGAGAGATGGTGCAAACTTCGCTTGTGCATCCAAACCCCGTGATATGATACACTCTATCACACATAAGCCTCATTATATCTTCCTCAAAACAGCCACCATACCTGCCTATTATGGTATTTCCATAGCCATTACGAGATATATTGCCAAGCAACTTCCATCATCATCATATACATGACTTGAGCATTCATTGTCATATTGCTTTGCATGATCGTAAGATAGCTAGCATGATATTTTCATGGCTTGTCCATTTTTTTATGTCTTTGCTATGCTAGACCATTGCACATCCTGGTACACTTCCAGAGGCATTCATATATAGTCATCATGTATTAGTTGTATCGAGTTGTAAGTAAATAAAAGTGTGATGATCATCATTATTAGAGTATTGCCCCAGTGAGGAAAGGATGATGGAGACTATGATTCCGCCACAAGTCGGGATGAGACTCCGGACTTAAAATAAAAAAGAGGTCAAAGCGCCCAAAATAAAAAATTAAAAATTAAAAAAGAGGCTAAAGAGCCCAAAAAAGAGAGAAAATAAAAAATGAGAGAAAAAGAGAGAATGGGCAATGTTACTATCCTTTTACCACACTCGTGCTTCAGAGTAGCACCATGTTCTTCATATAGAGGGTCTCTTGAGTTGTCACTTTCATATACTAGTAGGAATTTTCATTATAGAACTTGGCTTGTATATTGCGATGATGGGCTTCCTGAAATGCCCGAGGTCTTCATGAGCAAGCAAGTTGGATGCCCACCCACTTCGTTGTCAGTTTGAGCTTTCATACACTTATTGCTCTAGTGCATCATTGCATGGCAATCCCTACTCACTTGCATCGATATCGATTGATGTGCATATCCATAGCCTGTTGATCCACCTAGTTGATGCGAGACTTTCTTCCTTCTTCTATTGATGCCTACCACCACATTCTATTCCACCCATAGTGCTATATCCATGGCTCACGCTCATGTATTGCATGATAGTTGAAAAAGCTTGAGAACATTAAAAGTATGAAACAATTGCTTGGCTGGTCATCGGGGTTGTGCATGATAAATACTTTGTGTGATGAAGATAGAGCATGACAAGACTATATGATTTTGTAGGGATAGCATTTTTTAGCATTGATATTTTGAAAGACATGGTTTTTTGTTGGGATGCCTGAGTATTGATGTCTTTATGTTAAATGCTAGACTATTACTTTGAAACACTCTTATCTTAATATTCATGCCACGATTAGATTATATGATCAAGATTATGCTAGGTAGCATTACACATCAAAAATTATCTTTTTTTATCATTTACCTGCTTGAAAACGAGCAAGAATTAATCTTGGGGATGTTGATACTTCTCCATCGTATCTATAATTTTCTATTGTTTCATGCCAATATTCTACAACTTTTACATACTTTTGGCAACTTTTTATATTATTTTTTGGACTAACATATTGGTCTAGTGCCCAGTGCCAGTTCCTGTTTGTTGCATGTTTTTTGTTTCGCAGAATATCCATACCAAACGAAGTCCAAATGCCATAAAAGTTTACGGAGATTTATTTTGGAATATATATGATTTTTGGAAAAAGAATCAGCGTGAGACGATGCCCGAGGGGCTCACAAGCCCTAGGGGAGCGCCCCTACCCTGGGCGCGGCCAGGAGGCTTGTGGGCCCCCTATAAGGCGGTTGGTGCCCTTCCTTCGCCGCAAGAAATATAATATCCGGATAAAAGTCGTGTTAAAATTTTAGCCCAGTCGGAGTTACGTATCTCCGAGAATTTAAGAAATGGTGAAAGGCCAGAAAACAGGAACACAGAAATAGAAGGAGAGAGAGAGAGAGAGAGAGAGAGAGAGAGAGAGAGAGAGATCCAATCTCGGAGGGGCTCTCGCCACTCCACCGCCATGGAGGCCATGGACCAGAGGGGAAACCCTCCTCCCTTCTAGGGGGAGGTCAAGGAAGAAGAAGGAGGAGGGAGATCTCTCCCCCTCTCTCCCGGTAGCGCCGGAACACCGCCGGGGCCATCATCGTGATGGCGATCTACACCAACAACTTTGCCGCCGTCATCACCAACTCTCTCCTCCTCTATACAGCGGTGTAGCACCTCTGCTCCCCGCTATAAGCTCTACTTAAACATGGTTCTCAACGTTATATATTATTTCCCAATGATGTATGGCTATCCTATGATGTTTGAGTAGATCTATATTGTCCTATGGGTTGCTTGATGATCATAATTGGTTTGAGTTGTATGTTTTATTATCGGTGTTTTCCTATGGTGCTCTCCATGTCGCGCAAGCGTGAGGGATCCCCGCTGTAGGGTTTGGAATATGTTCATGATTCACTTATGGTGGGTGGCGTGAGTAACAGAAGCACAAACCCGAGTAAGTAGGTTGTTTGTGTATGTGAGTAAAGAGGACTTGATACCTTATAATGCTATGGTTGGGTTTTACCTTAATGATCTTTCGTAGTTGCGGATGGTTGCTAGAGTTCCAATCATAAGTGCATATGATCCAAGTAGAGAAAGTAGGTTAGCTAATGCCTCTCCCTCATATAAAGCTACAACAACGATTACCGGTCTAGTTATCGATTGCCTAGGGACAAACAACTTTCTTGTGACAAAAAGCTCTCTACTAAAACTAACATAATTGTTTCTTTATCTAAACAACCCATATCTTTTATTTATGTGTTCTTTATTATCTTGTAAACATATCCCTTTACACCTACAAAGTACTTCTAGTTTCATACTTGTTGTAGGTAAAGCGAACATTAAGCGTGTGTAGAGTTGTATTGGTGGTCGATAGAACTTGAAGGGAATATAAATTCTACCTTTAGATCCTCGTTGGGTTCGACACTCTTAATTATTGAGAAAAGCTACAATTGATCCCCTATACTTGTGGGTTGTCAGTTGACGGTGGGGTGTCGGCCACGACGGTCGGTGGTGGGGTGGCGGCCATGACGGCCATCTCCTGCCTTCGGGCCGCGGTGGCGGAGCAGGTGATGGCCATGGTGGCCGACAGTGGGGTGGCAGCAACGACGATCACCTCCCGCCTTTGGGCTGTGGTGGTGGAGCGGGCAATGGTCCTGAATTTCGGTGGTGGGATGACGTCCACGACAGCAAACGGTGGGGTGGCGGTAACGGCAGACGGCAACAGCTGCCAACGGGTAGCGGCGGCGGAGCATGTGGTGGGTGTTGTGCGCACGCCCAATAGGGATGCCACATGCACTACACTATGTCGGGGACTGTGCCGCCGCCACAGCGTAGCCTCCCAGCTGGAACTGTCCTCTAATAACGGCAGAGTGGCTGAGCAACGATGATGGACCGGTGCCATTGGCAATTATGGGAGAAACAGGCGAGATAAGCTACAAGGAGGGAGGAGAAAATGCGACACGAGACTCACCGGCCATGAGGGTTTATATAGCAGGCCGGTAAGCATTGTGATTTTGGGGGATTTCGCCGAGTCTGGCGGGAAGCTTGTGCGGCTATGGGCGGGAACCTGTGCGGTTCCACAGGAACGGGCTCACCGACGATTCATTAGCACCACTTTAAGCCACCGTTTGGCCAAAAGAACACATACGTGGTGCTTAAGCTTGTGCTCGAAGCTGTCTGCGGCAGCGGGGTGACAAGACATGCGAGAGGAGGACGAAATGACACGTACACATACGGTTAATAAAAAATGTTTGTAATTTAGTTACCTACTACCTCCGTCCTGGTTTATAAGCCCTCTGTATTTTAGTGCCAAATTTTGACTAGAGGTTTAACTAATAAAATACGAATGCATGTCACCAAAGATTATATCGTTGGATTCGTATTTAAACATAGTTTCCGATTATACTATTTTTGTAACATGCATTAACATTCTGTTAGTTAAATTTAAGGTCAAAATATGACACAAAATATGAAGGGGACTAATAAACCAGGACGGAGCTAGTAGTACATGGCCGCTCTCTACGCAGCATCGCGAACGATTGTTCGACCACCATGTGATGTGGAACGTGGCGTAGTTTCACAACATGTTGACGCCTCGCAACTGTCGGTCGGCTAGTAGACGACCATTCCATGTGTGTTCAACTGCTCTATGCGTGTGGTTGCTGGCGGTTGAGGCGGCCCTCTCGTGTCCCTCCGCACACTCTGCACGCGTCCCTTCATGCGCGCTGCTAGTGTTTGGTGCTGGCGCATAATCACGTACATTCACGCTACCATTATGCATGCGGTTGCGTCGAGCGCGATGCCACGATGCAGTTACCCACTGCAAAAACTGTCATGCGGACATGCCGAGAATCTAGGCCACTCGGCCCCCATTTATTCTCGCGGCCATTTACCTTAATCTTTCACGCCACATGACACAATAAGCACATCCATGATGACACATACAGAGAGGATATCCAGCGGCTCCAATGGCGCTCCCCGTGGCTCCAGTGGCGCTCCCATCGGCTGACGATGACAATGAGCGATAGTTCACCATGCATCACATAGTGGACACCCACGTGAGGGGAAGGACCTCTCGATGGTGTACACGAACAAGCTGGTCTCGGTGGAGAGTTCCATCCAAACTACGGAGCAGTTGCTTGCTGAGGACAAGTACCAAGTGGTCGGCTTCAACCTCGAGTTCACCGACGGTCGTGCCGGGCATGATCAGAAGGTTGCCGCTGCCCAGTTGTGCGTGCGCCATGACATCCTCGTCTACCACTACCACCTGCCCACAAGGCCTTGCGAGTGTTTCGCCAGGTTTATCAACAACCTTTACTACAGTTTCGCTATGGTGGACACCACCAACGATCTAAAAGCACTCGAGGTTTCAAGCTTGGCCTGCTGGAATCTTGTCAACATCCGTGACCACTACAATGTCTAGGGCAGCACCAAGAACAATCAGAACTCCCTGGTTGATCTCGCCTCGGCCATCATTGACCCCTACTACATGGAGATGAAGGATGGAAGTAAGAAGGACATGATCGCCTGGCACAATGCCTAAGGAGCAGACACTGGATGAAGAACACGTCAAGTACGCGACCAAGGACGCGTACAGAAGCTACGAGATGTACAGGCAGATCTTTGACATGAGAAAGTGCCTTCGTCCTGTCCCAAACGAGGGATCGAGCCACAGAGCAGTGGCGGCAGCATCACAAGAAGTAGATGATTAGATGATTATTTCTCCTAGTTTAGAATGCATGTAACTGTTTATTGAGGTGTGTCCGAATGATTTGTATAGTCACTTATGTAACTGGATGTTTATTTTGGTTATATATGTTGTTCTTTTGTAGATAGAGCAAGTCACATCGCAGACGGAGTAAACTAGGGAACATGTCGGTGATGAATTCATCAATCGCTGACAATTGTATACGAGCAAGCGTTCAGCCACAACACGCATGGCTTATTAGCAGCAGTGTTATTATTGGTCTTTGCACACATTTTTCATTACGGACATGTTTGTTGCATATCACACACATCTTATTCAGTTGAATTGTTTTTGTTTTCTTGGCTCATCACAAACAGTTCACCAAAATGAACTGTATGCCCTCTATTGCATACACCTTGATCTGGCTGACCGTTTCTGTTGTGTTGCCTAATCATAAGTAGTTTATCCGAGTGAACTATATGTCGTATATCGCACATATCCTCATCTGGCTGATTGTTTCTGTTGTTATGCTCATCGCAAACAGTTTGTATGGACCAACTGTATGCCGCATATCGCCCGCGCAACTCTGATCTGAATCGTGTTTGATGTTTGCGCCATCGCACACAATTCGTATCATTTTTGACGATTTTCCTACATCACCGTTTACGATTAATGCGTCGCACACGGTTTTGTCAAAGGGTCTCTGATTGTACTGTCGCATTAGGACCATCTTGCAGTAGTGGACACCTCCTCCTAGTGTAGGGATTCTCCCGTAATTGGGCTACAACCCACCTCCTACCCCAACAAGAGCACATGGGCCCATGGATAGAAAATTACTTAGTTCTACCCTCTCACCTCCTTACTTCAAGGGTATCCTTGGTCATTCGTCAAGGACCCCTAGGCTATATAAAGCTCCCCATGGGCATGTAACCCATTGACTCTCACATGAATAAACTCAAGAGGAGGGCCACTCTCCCCTTCCAAACCCCTTCAAGTAGGCAAAAGAAGGGCGAGAGCTCGGAGTTTGGGGAACCTTGTAAGGCCCAGACTAGTCGAGAGTTGCGGGACTCCGGAAGTGGAGACACTACAAGTGTTCCGTGCCCCTGGGATGTAGGTGTTGCTCCCAGGAGATGATTGAACCCAGTTACAAAACATCGTTGTGTCACCTTGCCGAGTTTACGGTGACCTTCAGACATAAGGTCAACGTACACGCCCTCACTAATTTTCTAACCATGCTACTAAGGAAAACTCCTAGTCGGAAGTTGATTATTGAACGTCACACTTATATTAGCTATTCTTCCTTATGTTGTGTGAAGTCGACCGCATAAAATGTGCCTTTACATGACGAGAAGGATGTTATTGTCATTGCGAAGGTGGGTTGAGGAGGTATTGCGGTGATAGAAGCTATTTTCCTCCTTCTCTGACCATTAATAGGGGGCCAACCGAGACCTCCCATTAGCAGCGTCCATGGGTGACCCTTAATCATCATTGTCGTCACCTACATTGGGAGGAACAATGGTGACGTGTGTGACACAGAGCAGCTAATGTATGCACATGTTTGTACTTGGCTCTGCCCACTTATAAAAGCACATAAAGTGGATTAGTTATCTAAACCCATAATTATGCACAAGCATGATTAAGTAGTATACATACCGCTGCAGAATCTAGGATGTGACACGACCTGCGCATGTATGCTCATGTTTGTACTTGTCTTCGCCCACTTATAAAAGCATATAGAGTGGATTGGTTATCTACACTCAAAATTATGTAGAAGCATGATTAAGCGACACCCATACTAGTGGGGAATCTGGACTCCCCGAGATACCCTTAGTCCTATTGTTGATTCATCATTTCATTACTCTATTGTTCCTTACTGTTACTTCCACCCACTTAAGATATTAGTCATAATACCCTCACAATATTTTCATCTCCGCGCTGCTTTGCTTTACGCCTCAATTAACTTGAAGAGACATTCTGATAAATCTCTACAAAAGACGAAGACCATTTCTTGTGCTCCTTGTGGAGATCGATACTCTTATTTAAAAAGGCTACAATTAAACACTGTGCACTTGTAGGACATCATTATATCAAGTGTGTGTGGTCTTGAGCGAGTATGCATGTTACATTACCGGTTCAACGTAAGAGAGGCCTTCATATTTCCATCCAGAACAGTGAATGGATGGGCATTGCCGCATTGCCCACCTTCTCTCTAAGATGGGAGTTTCCCACTTTTGTTTACAGAGCGACCCGATAGTACGGGTTCATTTGAGGCCCGTTTTCCCTCCATGATAGTGACTTCACAAAAAAAAATAGACGGACAAAGGCTACTAGCGACCAAGACACATGTCAATGTATTATTGGACGAAAAATTCGACCAATAGCCAATTGAAAAGTAGTCAACTGATGTTTAGACACCCCTATTTTTATAAACATTGCTATATACATACGACGTTTTTTTGTACGATCTTGATACAATGCTGCATATCAAGCCGTTCCTTCTGAGAATTGGAGTGCAGCATGCCGATGGATTACTAATTGTGCTAGAGTCAGATGCTGAAGTATCGTAATGTGCAGTATTTTCGTATTTCTATTCAACCGTTCAGATTCTAAGGTGCACTAAATTGTTGTCTGGGTAAACTAAAAGAAAATTTAACAATGAGTGTAAAAGTTCTTGTTCATGCAATAATCACGCATACATGTGCTGCAAATTAATGGGTTGGCGAACATGATTATTTAGAAGAAGAAAACGAGACTGCTGTTTTTTTAGGATTCACTGCTAATTCAACAGTCTTGCAAAAAATTATTTCACCACTCGTTGTCTACCTTTATCGAAAAGATTTTTTGAATTGAGCACTTTAAACCGAACACAGGAAGTAATGCTGCAGTGGGTTGTGCTTCCCAAGCCCTAGTAAAATTGTACATGTATGGTTAGGCCAACTCCACAACCACAAACGGACCTTTGTTTTGTGCGGATTCTGTCTGTTTGGGTCGGCCAAAGGGGCGGCGTCCGGTCACTTTTGTGTTTGCGCTGGCAGTGCACCCAACTGGCCGACGCACTTGGTCCGCCCGGGCGTCTGGCGATGTACACATCTTTTTATTGTATATGCCTAACTAAAAATAAACATTGCATATAGTTTATAACCAAATAAATCACATAGTACCACAATAATAAATAGTTTTACAACCGAATAAAAATCACAAAGTTTACATCCAAATTTAAATTGTCACAAATACATTGAAAGAAAATGTACCGATACATCTACTGGTTGTCAGTGTGAGTCCAGATGTGCTCGGCCAAGTCATCTTAGAGTTGAAAGTGAGTTTACCAACCACACATTTCATGGTGAAATTGAGTGAATTGTGCAAATGTTGCCGATTTTTGGCATTCAGGCACAACATTTTCACCTAAAATTGAAACCCTTGATCGTAGATGCTGTCATCACGCTCATCCTCCACGATCATGTTGTGTATGATCACACAAGTAGTCATCACCTCCCAAGCTTCTCGGTGCTCCATGTTTTAGTAGGATGTTGAATGATTGCCCATCGAGATTGAAGCACACTGTCGGTGTCAAAACCGGCGGATCTCGGGTAGGGGGTCCTGAACTGTGCGTCTAGGCGAATGGTAAGAGGAGACAAGGGACACGATATTTTTACCCAGGTTCAGGCCCTCTCGATGGAGGTAAAACCCTACTCCTGCTTGATTGATATTGATGATATGGGTAGTACAAGAGTAGATCTACCACGAGATCAGAGAGGCTAAACCCTAGAAGCTAGCCTATGGTATGATTGTTGTTCGTCCTACGGACTAAAACCCTCCGGTTTATATAGGCACCGAAGAGGTTTAGGGTTATACAGAGTCGGTTACAATGGTAGGAGATCTACATATCCGTATCGCTAAGCTTGCCTTCCACGCCAAGGAAAGTCCCATCCGGACACGGGACGAAGTCTTCAATCTTGTATCTTCATAGTCCAGGAGTCCGGCCAAAGGTGATAGTTCGGTTATCCGGACACCCCCTAATCCAGGACTCCCTCAGTAGCCCCTGAACCAGGCTTCAATGACGATGAGTCCGGCGCGCATATTGTCTTCGGCATTGCAAGGCGGGTTCCTCCTCCGAATACGTCATAGAAGATTTTGAACACAAGGATAGTGTCCGGCTCTGCAAAATAAGTTCCACATACCACCATAGAGAGAATAATATTTACACAAATTCAATTTGCTGACGTGTTCCGTGGTGTGACATCACACCACGGCCAAGCCTTTATTCGGATCATTTTTGCTGTCCCACCTCAGCGCGTTTAGCGAGGCGATTTCCTTGGTACGTCTTGTCAAAGCAGAGATCGTGTCCCCTTATTCCGGGATTCTCATCAATACGGGCGTGGGTAACCCAACTGCGCCATTGATTACGGTGCTTGGGAGATAAGCGAGTTTTACCAGGCTGGTGGGGACGCATAGCTTCGTCCGTCCATATAAGGGGATAAGGATCCACCTTTTTACCTACGCCTTCTTCCTCCTTTGCTCATCCATTTCTGCGCACTCGAGCTCCAGTGCCCAAGTCCGCACATCTCGCCTCAATCTTCCCCAACCATGTCCAGAGCAGGAGGCAAGTGGATGGCCTCCTCAGTCACGGAGGGGCACATCAAAAGGCTGCGGAAGGCCGGATACTTGTCCAGCGACATCGCGCATGGGCTCCCCGACAAGGGGCAGCTTATCCCCACCCCCAGGCCCCATGAGAGGGTGGTGTTCCTCACCCACTTCCTCCGCGGACTAGGTTTTCCACTTCACCCATTTGTTCGGGGGCTCATGTTCTACTACGGCCTGGATTTCCACGATCTGGCCCCGAATTTCATCCTCAACATCTCGGCGTTCATCGTCGTGTGCGAGGCCTTCCTCTGCATCCAGCCCCACTTCGGCTTATGGCTGAAGACCTTCAATGTCAAGCCGAAGGTAGTGGGCGGCCGCCAAGCGGAGTGCGGAGGTGCCATGGTGGGCAAGATGGCCAACGTCCTATGGCTCGAGGGCTCCTTTGTGGAGACCATAAAGGGGTGGCAATCGGGGTGGTTCTACATCACCGAGCCGCGTGACCCTAAATGGGCAGCGGCCCCCGAATTCCGATCTGGCTTCCCTACACGGCTCACCTCTTGGAAAGAGACGGGCCTGACATGGGGTAATTCGAAAGAGCTGACTGGACTCCAAACCTGCGTCCAAAACCTGGTGAACAAGAAGCTCAAGCTCGTCAACATAGTCCAGGTCATGCTCATCCGCCGGATCCTCCCGTGCCAACAACGGGCCTTCAACTTGTGGGAGTTTGATCCGGCACAACACCAAACCTTGAGCAGGCTCTTCGACACTATGTACGAAGATGCCTGGAAGGTGCTGTTCAAGGGCGCCGAGGCTCCCACATCCGCTACCGAAGATTGTGGATTCAGCTCGCAGCATCAAGCCAGCGAGGTAAGCTATTTTTCCCTTTACAGGACACTTGTTTTTCATAGTTTGACTCTATGCGGGATCTAAACTCCCTTACCTTTGACAGGCCTGGCAAAAGACGTCCGGGCAGGTTAACTGTCCGGCTCCCTTGCCAGAAGACCCAGCGGACGCCCGATTGACGGCGCTGCTAGTTCCGGCACCTCACGTGGTGCCGGAGAAGAAGGCCAAGAAGAAGGCCACGGGAACTCGAAGGAGTTCCTGGCGCCAGGTGTTGTCGGACTCATCGTCCGATGACTCCGAGGCGGACTCCTCCCGCGAAGACGAGGAGGAGGAAAAAGAGGCCTCTCCCCCAGCGGGGGGAGAGAAGAAAAGGAAGGCCGCCCCAACTGGGGAGGCTGGAGGGTCCAAGAAGGGAAGGACCCTTCCTCCGGACTACTCCACCAACGCCGACGATGACGAAGAGGAGTGGCCACTAAGGGCTAAGCCCCTGGCGAAATCGTAAGTGTCCGGATACCAGAATAACTCATGGCGTTTCATTTATCGCACAGTATCTCCTAACACCGAATATAACCCTGCAGCCCGCCCAAGGACGAGCTCGATGCTTCAACGAGCGGATCCCTGGATCCGTCGGACGTGAATAGCACCTCACTTCCAGCTGCCTCCTCTCCTCGCGCTATGGATGACGCCGAGGTGGGGTCCCAAAAGGGGCCTAGCCAGGAGGATGTGGTCCATGAGGCACCGCAAGGCAACCTCCCGGACACCAGGCGCAAGGGGGATAAAACCCCAAAGGGCTCTAAGTCCGGCCCTGGGCCGGACTCCGTACCGGAACCTTCAGTGGTTCCGGAGTTCGGCCGGCGGCCCCTTCGTAAGAAGGGCGAGACTGCGACACTGGTGATCTCTGTCCAACCGAAGGCACCGGATAATTTGCTGGAGGCGCTTAATGGCGCGTCCATCGACGAGGAGCACTGCACTGTTATGAGTGTGGTGATCCAGAAAGTTCAGTCCGCCAAGAGCGGGCTGACTGAAGCCTGTGCGAGCCTTCTAATAGGCTTTGAGGTATGTATTTAAGATATGTAAAAATATTACCGCATAGACAGTAGCCCCTGATGCTCAGTTTGGTGTTCGGAAAGAAAAGCCGAAATGAGGATCTAAAAAGATGTATGCAGGAGTCTAACATAAGTATGTCAATATGGGGAATGCAGGCTGCGCTGCTGACCTCTGCCGCACTAACTGCGGAGGTCAATGCATTGAAGCAGGGCCTCGAGCGGTCCGAGAATGAGCTCGGCCTTGCCAAGAAGCATCTCGAGGAGAAGGAAGGTAAGTAATACCTTATGGAAGTATATAAAAGATGTGGTTGCAAGAAACGACAGGGATAACGTGAGTATTGCAGGGGCCACGAACGAGGTGGCGACCCTGAAGGAAGCGGTGTCCAAGGCCGAAAGAAATGCGGCCGCGAAGCACACCGAGCGAGAGAAGCAGGAGGCGCGGGTGGTAGAGGTGCGGCAAGATCTCCAGGCTCTCGTGGAAAAACACGAGAGTTTGGAGCGTGACTCAAAGACTCAAGAGTCCGAGATCGCCTCGGCCCTTGAGAGCGCCAAAGCCGCTAAGGCCGAAGCCGAAAAAGCCCTCCAGGAAATTGAGGCATTGAAGAAAATAGCGGCGGGTAAGGCATTCTTTATGCAAAGCAAGCACGTGAAAGTGAATTACTTGTTACTTGCCCGAATCCGGAGCTCTCCAGGAGCATTCGCAGATCTGCCCTGCAGTGTGCCCGACGCTGCCGCATTCTACTGGGCCGAGGAGGGGACCTCGACGGAGAAGGTGTTCTGGTCACAGTATGCTGAGGCCGGACACCCGGTGCCCTTGAGCGACCAGCTGAAGCAGCTGGTCGAGCTCCATAAGGTGGCCGAACAGGCCATGAAGGGCCTCATAGTTCGGCTGTGGCCTGAGGAAGCCATGCCTGGGAGCTACTTCGGGCTGGTGAGGCAACTGGTGGACGCCTGTCCGTGGATTGAAGTCGTCAAGCGCTCCGTCTGCATCGAAGGTGCTCATAGGGCCCTTGCCCGTGCTAAAGTGCACTGGGGCAAGATGGACGCTGAGAAGCTTGTGACAGACGCTCCAGCGCCGGGCAGGGAGTATCGCAAGCCCGAGATGTATTATGAGGGCGTCCTGAAGGGTGCCCGCCTTATAGCGGGTGAATGCTCCAAAGATGTAATTTTTAGTAAACTCGCATTTGTTATCCTGTACGCTTGAAAACTTGTTCATATGCGCTAAGCAACTCTTGTGAATTTAAAATATTACCTTCTGTGCGGCCGTTTATGAAAATTGAGAAATGGCGAGTCGTTGACTTCTGCCCCCATGCCACGAGTGCTGGAGTGTTCGGGATAAACTTGAGCGCTCTTTTTCCCATTCTTGGGTCCTTCGAGGGAGGCGCTCAACGCAACGAACAAGGCAACCGGACTATAATGCTTGAACACTCTCACTTAGCCATAGAATTCTATAATTTTAAATTTCAGCGAAGCCCCTAGTATTCGGAAGACCGAGTTCGGGGCGCTATCCACGCCTGGGCCGGACAAAGCCGACTCCTCGCTCTAAACGGCATAAGTCTTTAGGGACTCGAAGACCTCTCGAACAGCGACCGGCTCTCGCCCTATCATGACGGTCAGTTTTAGCTTTCTCCACTAAGGTGCTGAACCCAGCTCAACCAGGGTACAATCGCAGTGGTTCTCCCAGCGCTACCTTAGCCGATATAACGGAACGTAAGGTACCAAAACATGGGAGCCGGGCAAACCCAACTATTGACCCAAGACATGATTCGGAGCCGATGCATATAATGTAATAAGTTCGGGGTGCCGCACTTGTGAAAGTGTTCGGACTTATTACACCATATTTTGGGGTACTTAAGCCCCTGGTGTATTTGGCCGTACCAAAGTGTACGGATGTAACATGTCATCAGTGAACATATGTAGAGAAAAAAAAGGAATGCAATAATAGGCAAAAGCTATGTACTGTTTATTCAAAAAGGCTGCGGTAAAAGCAGAACGATACAAATAGTGCGATAAGCAATGAACGGGACTATTTGACCTGTCCCCCTCCAGGGGCGATATGCGGGATGATATGTGAAACAGGTATACTGCTCGTTATAGAGACCACCTGGACACTCGACGTAGCTTTCTGCTTCCCTAGTTGTTGCATCGTGTGTTCGGCAATTCTACTGCCGGACAGGGCTTCTTGAGAATGGAGTCCTGAAAGTAAGAAAAAAGAATGACACAATCGGGAGCCCCTGGTGCGGTTGAGCCGCATTCTGGGCCTGCCGTGGTCGTGCCCCTCCCCCTATGGCCATGGTAATTCCAGAGCGTAATTATGTACGCGTAGTACTAGTTTCGCAATTTCGCGAGGGCTGGGGTTGGGGCCGCATTGCTACGCATGCTCGGAACGTGCCAGGCGGTCTTGTTTTAGGTTACTCCGGGCGCGCTTGACGGTGTCCGGACGTTGAATAGCCGGACTCGAGAATTGCCTTGAGAGGCTGCTTAGTAATTCTGCCGCGAGGGCCGCCGTATGCTCCTCCGTTCGGAGAGAGCGTTCGGTGTTTCCGTTGACCGTAATGACTCCTCGAGGGCCTGGCATCTTGAGCTTGAGGTATGCGTAGTGCGGCACCGCATTGAACTTTGCAAATGTGGTTCGTCCGAGCAGTGCGTGATAGCCGCTGCGGAACGAGACTATGTCGAAGATTAACTCCTCGCTTCGGAAGTTATCCGAGGATCTGAAGACCACTTCAAGTGTAACTGAGCCTGTACAGTTGGCCTCTACACCTGGTATGACGCCTTTGAAGGTCGTCTTTGTGGGTTTAATCCTTGAGGGGTCTATGCCCATCTTGCGCACTGTATCCTGATAAAGCAGGTTCAGGCTGCTGCCGCCGTCCATCAGGACTCTAGTGAGGTGAAATCCGTCAACAATTGGGTCTAGAACCAATGCGGCAAATCCGCCATAGCGGATGCTAGTGGGGTGGTCCCTTCGATCAAAAGTGATCGGGCAGGAGGACCACGGATTGAACTTTGGGGCGACTGGCTCCATCGCATATACGTCCCTTAGTGCACGCTTCCGCTCCCTTTTGGGTATGTGGGTTGCGTATATCATGTTCACCGTCCGCACTTGTGGGGGGAAGCCCTTCTGTCCTCTATTGTTCGGCAGCCGGGGCTCCTCCTCGTCGTTGCTATGCAGCCCCTTGTCATTGTTTTCGGCATTCAACTTGCCTGCCTGCTTGAACACCCAACAATCCCTGTTGGTGTGATTGGCTGGTTTTTCGTAGGTGCCGTGTATCTGGCACGAGCGATCGAGTATTCGGTCCAAATTGGACGGGCCCAGAGTATTTCTTTTAAATGGCTTTTTCCGCTGACCGGGTTTAGAGCCTCTGAATCCGGCATTGACTGCCGTATCTTCAGCATTATCGCCATTAATGTGGCGCTTGTGCTTGTTGCGACGCGACCTGCCGTTGCTGTCCTTAGTATCCGAATTACCAGGGCTCTTGGTCATATTGTTACTACGAGCTAGCCAGCTGTCCTCTCCCGTGCAAAAGCGGGTCATGAGTGTTGTGAGGGCTGCCATGGATTTCGGCTTTTCCTGTCCTAGGTGCCAGGCAAGCCACTCGTCGCGGATGTTGTGTTTGAAGGCTGCAAGGGCCTCTGCATCCGGATAGTCGATGATTTGATTTTTCTTGGTTAGGAACCGTGTCCAGAATTGTCTTGCTGATTCCTCTGGCTGCTGAATTATGTGGCTTAGGTCATCGGCGTCTAGTGGTCGCACATAGGTGCCCTGGAAGTTGTCGAGGAATGCGGCTTCTAGGTCTTCCCAACAACCAATTGACTCCGCTGGCAAGCTGTTAAGCCAATGCCGAGCTGGTCCTTTACGCTTGAGTGGGAGGTATTTGATGGCGTGTAGATCATCACCGCGGGCCATGTGGATATGAAGGAGATAGTCCTCGATCCAGACCGCAGGATCTGTTGTGCTATCGTATGATTCAATATTTACGGGTTTGAAACCCTCAGGGATTTGATGATCCATCACTTCGTCTGTGAAGCATAGTGGGTGTGCGGCGCCTCTGTATTGGGCTATATCACGACGCAGCTCAAATGAGCTTTGTCTACTGTGTTCGGCCCGGCCGGAATTTCCATATCCGGCGTGACGGTTATCATCACGTATCGTGGGGTGCCCACACGATCCGTAGATCGATCTTGTTTGCCTTGCCTTGTCCTCCAATATATCCCGCAGGTCTGGTGCATTTTCCCGCGCCTTGGTATTTTTTGAGCGGCGTCGGGGTGCGGCTTGAGTGGAGGGCCGAGAGGCCTCTCTGTCGCGGCCACGAGGTGGCCGGTCGGCTGTATTATGTGCTGGTGATGTAGGTTTAGGTGCTTCCTCCTCTAATCGGGGTAGCAGCCTACGTTTTGGGTAGCTCTTGGAGGGGCGTTCGAGTTCGTACTCTTCGGCCGCCAGGACTTCAGTCCATCTGTCGGCTAGAAAATCTTGGTCAGCTCTAAGCTGCTACTGCTTTTTCTTGAGGCTGCTTGCCGTGGCCATAAGCCTGCGTTTGAAACGCTCTTGTTCGACGGGATCCTCAGGCACGACAAATTCGTCGTCGTCGAGGCTTGCCTCGTCTTCGGAGGGAGGCATGTAGTTATCGTCCTCTACCTCTCTGCCTGCCACTCTCTCATGAGGGTTGGCTTCTCCATCCTCCTGCACTGAATCCTGCTGGAGGGGTTGTCTTCGGCACTATCCGGGGTGTTATTGTCTCCCGTGCCGGAATCACCGTTTTTGCTGTGGCGGGATTTAGAGCGGCACCGCTGACGCCGGCGCTTAGGCTGTTTCTTGAGGGGTCATCCTCCGTTGTTCCATCGCCATTCCCATCGTTTGGGATGTCCACCATGTAAATGTCGTATGACGAGGTGGCCTTCCAGTGCCCTGTAGGCGCTAGTTCTTGGTCGTCTCCTGCATCGTCGTCCATAGCGTCGATGTCTTCGGAGTCGAAGTCGAGCATGTAGGTTAAATCATCGACAGTGGCTACGAAGTGGGTGGTGGGTGGGCTTTGAATTTCTTCGTCGTCTGCATCCCAACCTTCCTGACCATAGTCCGGCCAGGGCTCTCCTGATAAAGAGAGAGACTTTAGTGAATTCAGGATGTCGCCAAAGGGCGAGTGCCGAAAGATGTCCGCGGCGGTGAACTCCATGATCGGCGCCCAATCGGCGATTGGCAGGGGCGCGGAAGGTTCGGAGTCTGGAGAAGAGTCCGGCGCCTTGGAGTCACGAGCTTCGCAAAGGACAGGGTTGGTGTTCAGCTCAATCGCCGTAGAGATAGCAGCCCCCGAGGAGGTGTCCAGCCACCCGTCCTCGATCGGCGCAGTCGGCTTCGAGCTAAGGGTTGGAGCGGACAATTGTGCGGCCTCCAGGGCACTGTCCGGCGGCAGAGCTAGATCATGCCCATCGTGACAGTGCGGTGCGCTTGGCTGTGGCTCGAACCCGTCGAAGATCAAGTCTCCGCGGACGTCAGCCGTATAGTTCTAACTTCCAAATCTTACCTGATGGCCAGGGGCGTAGCTTTCAATCTGCTCCAAATGGCCAAGTGAATTGGCCCGCAGTGCAAAGCCGCCGAATACGAAGATCTGTCCGGGGAGAAAAGTCTCACCCTGGACCGCGTCGTTGTTGATGATCGGAGGAGCCATCGGGCCTAAAGATGACGACACAGAGGAACTCTCAATGAAAGCACCAATGTCGGTGTCAAAACCGGCGGATCTCGGGTAGGGGGTCCCGAACTATGCGTCTAGGCGGATGGTAACAGGAGACAAGGGACACGATGTTTTTACCCAGGTTCGGGCCCTCTCGATGGAGGTAAAACCCTACTCCTGCTTGATTGATATTGATGATATGTGTAGTACAAGAGTAGATCTACCACGAGATCAGAGAGGCTAAACCCTAGAAGCTAGCCTATGGTATGATTGTCGTTCGTCCTATGGACTAAAACCCTCTGGTTTATATAGGCACCGAAGAGGGTTAGGGTTACACAGAGTCGGTTACAATGGTAGGAGATCTACATATCCGTATCGCCAAGCTTGCCTTCCACGCCAAGGAAAGTCCCATCCGGACACGGGACGAAGTCTTCAATCTTGTATCTTCATAGTCCAGGAGTCCGGCCAAAGGTGATAGTTCGGCTATCCGGACATCCCCTAGTCCAGGACTCCCTCACACACCAAAAGCACGCTCCAATACATCCTTCCTAGCACTCTCTTGTGCTTGGAGATATCTCTGCCTCTTTCTCCTTCTGGATTGGATATTGTCTTCACAAGAGTTGACCATGGAGAATAGATACCATCAGCTAGGTAGTATCCCTTGTTGTAGTTGTGGCCGTTGATCTCAAAGTTGACCTCTGGGCGGTGGCTTTCCGCAAGCCTTGCGAACACTAAACAAACGTTGAAGCACGTTGATGTCATTGTGAGAACCAACCATGCCGAAAAAGAGTGACAAATCCAAAGATCTTGTGAAGCCACTGCTTCAAGTATGACAATGCAAGATTTCACATGCCCCTCTTACTTCCCCTGCCAAGCAAATGGACAGTTCTTCCACTTCCGGTGCTTACAATATATGCTGCCAAGCATTATCGGAAAGTCTTTATCTGCATTGATCGCCAACAACCGGGTTGTATCTGCGGCATTTGGCTCTCTCAGGTACTCGGGGCCAAACACAGTCACCACGGCCTTTCAGAACCTGTACATTGACGCAAGATATGCGGACGTACTCATCCACAAGATCATCGAAAATCCTGTATGCAAGCATATGAATAGCCGCAATGCATTTCTTGTAAGAGGAGAAGTCAACCTTTCCAAGGGCATCCTCCTTGCACTCAAAGTAATTATCGTATGCTACCACTCCCTCCAAAATACGGTTGAACACATGTCTAGCCATCCGGAATGCTGCCGGAAAAGTTCGGGTTTGAAGAGCGGGGACGTGTGTTGAAAGTAATCGGTGAAAAGTAGGCAATGACCGTTCTCTCTATTGTGGTTCAACGCCGAAACATAACCCTGGATTGATCCCCTGAATCTTGGCCGCTGCCTATCAATGTGGTCGGGGACGACCAATGTCGCAACCACAAGCTCCTCATCGCCCGACGACGAATCGTTCGATGAACAAATGAAGTTGTTGAAAAAAATACTCGTCCCCACTATCCATGATACCTTGCAAGCAAAGTGTCAAACACCTTGCGGTCATGGTGGAGATGCCACCGGTGAAGATCACCCCGGCCTTCATGTCGAAGCAGAGACGAGGGCGACATGCGGCCTTAGAGCGCGAGACGGGCGGTATTGGAGGTGATGGACGGTGTCGGCGGCCGTGGTTTCTCTAGCGCCGGCGACGGCGAGAAAAGGTCACAAACATCGGTAAGGACTTCTAGGCCGCACGTACGGACAGAAAACGAACGCACGTCCGTTTAAGTCAGCGTGTTGGCCTCCAGAGCAAATGGGGTCGCACTGGCCTTAATGCAGTACATAAGCGGCAAGGATCTTGTGACGGTGGACCGGAGATGGACACTCACTTTCTTCACTAAGCGGCTGGCCCAAGGTGTTTTTACGGGGCTGTGAAAAGGCGAGGGGGTTAAAGTTTAATCGGGGAAAGGGGGCTTTCTGATTGGCCTCTTTCTGCGTGGGAGTTGTGGCTAACGCACGCGTTTAAATCGGACTGCGCAAAGAAAAGAGAAAGGCGATGGATCGATGGGTGTGTGCTGTTTCCCGTGCTTAACAACGACCATCCATCCATCCATGGCGAGCGAGACCGATCTTCCTTAAAAGTGCCGTAAAAGGCTCAAAAGACGGCCAAAGCGACCGTGGCAGCCATCACAAGCCACGCTTCATCTGTGCTACTACTTACTACTGCACTAGCAGTAGTGTGATGATGGTAAATATTTGAAAAATGTCGGGCGCTATTCCAGCACTAGAAGGAGTACTATTGCTAGCATTCCTCAGTACTCACCCACGCTTAAATTCTTGAGAGGAAAGGAACAGGGAGGAATGAAACATTGTGCGACAGTTGGGCTGGATGGCCGCAATCCGCAGCAGAGCGCAAAATTTGTCATCAACTCAACCATCTAATCTAATCTAATCCAGATCCGCCATGATTCACGAGTTGTGATGGGAATCGCGTGCGTGCCGGGACATGTCACTTTCTTACTGCGTCCGTCCGTCCGTCCGTCCGTCTTTGCAGTTTCCCATGGCATCCTCCCCTGCCCGCAAGAAAAGAAAAGAAAAGAAAAGAGAGAAGAAGAAAAGGTTTCCCATCCATTCCAAGGTCGACCGGGCGGCGGCTGGCCCAAGGCAAGGGAGGCAGGCGGTCTTTTCCAGCGTGCATGCGGCCAAAGCGGGCGGCAGAGGAGTGAGGGAAAGCCAACCAAAAGGCAGCGAGCGACGCTACGGGAAGGGAGGGAGTGAATGAACCCAACCCAACCCAACCCAACCCAAGGACCAAAGAAACAAGAAAGAAGAAAGCGAAAGAGAAAGAAAGGGGTCTCGTCAGTCGTCAGGCAGGGGAAGGGAGTGGCTACTCTTGCTTGGTTCCTTGCTTTGCTTTGCATCGGAACCAGCGATATTCTCCCCGTCCCCATCACCATCACCCATTTAGCATTACACGCCCCCATCAACTCATCATGTCCAGAGGAACCTCTTTCTCATTTTGTTTTGTTTTGAATTCTATCTTGTTTACTGTATGCAAGTGCAGGTGCTCTCTCTCCCTCGCTTCTTGCTGACAAAATCTTGCTACTAGTATTACTACTGATGACTACTACCTTTGTCCTGGTTTATTGGCCCCCTTCGCGTTTTGTGCTAAATTTTAACTATAAATTTAACTAACAAAATGTTAATGCATGTAGCCAAAAATAATATCATTAGAAACTATGTTCAATTACGAATCCAACGCTATAATTTTTTTGTGACATGCATTATTATTTTCTTAGCTAAATCTATAGTCAAAATTTGACACAAAATAATAAGGGTACTAATAAACCAGGACGGAGGTAGTACATAGGATGGAAGCGTGGATGTTGATTGGTATTGCCACGTGCAAAACCGATCCATCAAACCAACTCAGAGCCTCTTTGATTCGCAGGATTGCAAAAACACAGGAATAGAAAAAAACGTAGGATCAGAATACCATGCCCATTGAATTCCAATAGAATTTGAGGGCTCCTTTAATTCAAAGAAATTTTATAGGATTTTTGGACGATTAAAATTCTTAGGACTTTTTTCTATGTTGGTCATTTGATTCATAGGATTGGATCCCATAGTAAATTTTCCTATGAAATCTTTTACAATGCATCTATAGGAAATCTAACATCTACCTCAATCTCTTTCTTTACACTTTATTTTTCCTATGGCATCAAACACTCCTTGCTAATCCTATATGATTCAAGTGGGCATGCCACTTCAACCCTATACTTTTTGTATACCTGCATTTTCAAAAACTTGATAATCAAAGAGGCCCTGAGTTTGTTTGATTGTATCACAGGAAAACCAAGGAGTTTTTCCAAGAGATTGGAGTGGATGTTAGAATTCCTATGAAATGTAGTACAAATGAATCATTAGGAAAATTTCCTATAGGATTCAATCCTAAGGATCAAACGATCAACATAGGGAAAAATCTTAAGGATTCTAATCCTTAAGAAATCCTATGAAAATCCTTTGAATCAAAGAGGCCCACATGCTTTGAGGCATGCAAAACCGAATGTGCCCCAAGGTGCGCAAATGACCTTCTCTCGTCGTGGTTTATTGGTTCAAGTTGTGTAAACATTCGAGCTTCCATTCCAAAACTCAAGCATCACATTCCTTTCACCGGTCCATGTAAGATGGCTAGTAGGACGGTGCCAAAGGGCGGGTCGACAAGGGGAAGATGTTAGGGTCAGAGAGTGGACTCGGTGTAGGGAATTTATTGGCGTGTCAAAGTGCATATGTGGCTTGCTAAAGGCACGACCTCATCTATAAATGTAATGACCTTCCCTTGATCATTGGTTCAAAATATTTTTTTTAAAAGGGCAAAATACTTGCCACATTCATCAATTAAGGAGGTTAACAATGTTAATAGGCCGTAGGCCAATATAAAAGCTTACTCTCCGGCATTATATCTCACATGTATCTCGCCACGGCCAAGATAGGTGTGAACTAGGATCAACCATGACATTTGTTTTTCATATCAAACCAAAGGACCGCCGAGTGCTAGTGGTGAACACTAGTAGAAAGATTAATGAAGCAGCACATGATCTTGACAACTTAATAAAAAAACCTTTTCACAAAATGAAAAAGAAACAAGAGGCTACAATGATGAGCGGTTAAGTGGTGATTGGCGTCCTTGTAATGTCGTCGCCGTCGAGTAGTGATGTTTACAACAGTTTCTTTTTTCTCTTTTGCCAAAAAGTGATGTAATGGCTAATTGGCCTTCCAAGACGGCGTAGGTAGTGGAGGTGCCAGCCATGAATGGAGAAGATTTGTAGTTGTGGCAAAGTGCCAAAGGCGAAAAAGAAATCCAGTTAACTCAGTCACATAAGCACATATGCTATCTGTTAAAAGTTTAGTTTTCCGACGGAAACATTATAAATATGACATTAGTCTTAAAAGTCCAAGGCAAGTTTTATAGAGTGGCATGGCATGTTTAAGAAAAATGACAAATTTCTGAAACTGTTAGTACTATTCCATGCCAAATCTAATAGGTAATGTTCTCAAAACCCCTAGCGATTTTTGTAAAGTAACATGGCGTATTTTCAAAAAGTGATATATCAATTTTCTGAAAAGTTTGTTTACTTAGTATATTTTTTGGCCATCACAACTTTAAGAAAAAAAAAGTGTTCTATAACATGGAAAATCTACTACTTTATCCCATGGGTGTCTTGACATAAGTGTCCAAGGGGGTGGCATTTTATATATTTAAGTCATGGGCATTGTTTTATACACACATTTTTGTCGTCTGTTGTTTGTCCTTGCCTATTTTTGTTTTATTTTTTGCCTCTAGCTATGTAGATGGAAATTTTATTTTGTCTTTTTAGCTGGAAAACCAGCCATATCAAACTTTCTTATGTTTTGAAATGTAGAAAACCTTTAGTTTACCACATCTAGGCAAAATGTTTTCTACTGGTCAGCAGATTCATTGCATGGTTACGTTTCTTAGGCATTCAAGCTTAATCTGAATATTACTGGGCACACTCTATTGTTGAACACATGGCAAATTTCCCTTATATAGTGTGACAAAATCTTAACTTCGCCATGTTTTTTAGATAACAAAATTTCTAAATTTGCCGTGTTCCCTTGGGAAAAGTTCTACAATTGTCACATTTTCAAAGAACAAATATCCTAATTTTGCCATGTGCCTATAGCAAATTACTAATTTAGCCATCTTTTTTGAAGAAAAAATCTACTAATTTTGCCATGTATCTATGGCAATTTGCTACATTTTGCCATATATGTTAAAGAACAAATCTTCTTAATTTGTCATGTGCCCATTTACAATTTTTCAAAGACTTGCCATGTTTTTCATAGAACCAAATTCCTAAATTTTCTAATTCCCCAAATTGCCATCTTTTCAAAAAACTAATCCTAACTTTGCCATGTGCCCATAACAAATTCTCAAAAGTTGTCACGCGTTTTTTAGAGAAATAATATCCTAAAATTTGTCATGTGTCCATGCCAAATCTCTAAATTTTCCATCTTTTCAAAAGAAAAAATTCCTAATGTTGCCATATTTTCAAAGAACAAAATTCCTAACTTTGCCATGTTTCCATTACAAATTCCAAATAGCTGCCATGTCTTTTCAGAAGACAAATTCCCTAAATTTATCATGTGTAATTTTATTATCGGTAGCATGGCAGTTATTTTAGACCATGAAAATTCTATTAAATAGAACTTGGTAGTTTTTTTGTAGGTAGCATGGCAATTTTCATCACTTAGGCCCTAACAAACTTATTAAAGCTTTATTGTAGTTAGCATGACAATTTTCACTATTTAGACCATGGTAATTTTTCTCTGTCTTACAACTATTTTTTTGGACCATGACAAAGTTATCAGACTAACAGTGGCAAATTTATTTAATATACAATGTTAATATATTATTTTTATCATAGTATCAGATTTATTGACATGGAATTTTTTTGCCTTCACACAAGTACAAATGTTTTTTGCATCACAAATTTTCTGTGATGATAAAACTAGAGAAAATTTATAAATTTTCCATCATCTTTGGAGAAACCTATTTTTTCTTACTTTTCCATGTTAAACACCCCTAATTATATTTTTTGCCATGAACTAGATAAACATTTTTTCTATTAAAGTTGTCAGCACCATTCTTGTTTTTATTAACTAGGTCATTGCAATTTTACTTTTTAGAAAATACACAACCTGCCCATTTTACTATTAAGTGCACAACAATTTTATTTTTAATTGCATGGGAATATTATTTTCCTTATTAACCACTTTTTATTTTGCATTTATATACATTTTCAAATATATTTTGTATAATGTCATCGTCAACCATGGTAATTTTTGTGTACATCATGGGTAAATTATTTCAACATACCATGGCAATTTTGTGGAACATGCCATGGCAAATTCTTTTTATAAGTTTTATTTATTTGAAATTTTTTGACATGGTAAATTATTTACAAACATTTTTTTTGCCATGGTAAAATTGCCATGTGATCATCAGATACATTTTCAAAATTTGCCCCAACAAACTTCATTTACAAGTATTACCATGGCATGTCCAAATAAATTTGGTAAAATGCCATGTGCTCACTAGATACATTTTCCTTAAATTTGTCATGTTTCTATAGAAAATGTTTTCCTTCGAATTTATTCTAAACTGTCGCCTTTGATTTTTTTTAGGATTTGAAAAATATCTACTTTTTTGCTATGTATCTGGAACTATTTTTTTTTAATTTTTCTATGTTTTCTAGAGATGGCGAATTTGTTGTGTATAAGATGATTTTTTAAATCATCTCTCTTTTATCTACATACGACAAATCCTTTCTTGTTCATTCAGGTAATCAACTCATGGTTCAGTTTTAAGTAAGATTTTTTGCTTTTGCGGAAAAAAAACATGATGATTCTGGTACTCAACCCATATGTGAGTTTTAAGTCAGATTTTTGCTTTTGCATGAAACCCCTTAATAATTGGGTTAATTAACTTGAAGCACACATTATATGTTTTTTAAAAACATCTATATCTTTTAAACCCTAACTCCAAATTTGACATGTTATATATGAAATTTAATTAGAAAAAAGTGTAAATCTGAATATGATGTTTTTACCTGTTAACCACTTAAAAATGCTATTTAGGGTGCAACCTTAATCAATAACGAATGACCCGTCTTTCTTTTATGCTGGTGCCGAACCGGATTGGAAATGAACGCCCCCAACAAAACCAGAATTGGAGACAGAAAAACCATCTATAACCATGCATGCACGCCTCGCCAAAACCTCACAGAAAAAAAACAGATTTCTCATCTAATGCCGAGAGAGAGAGAGACGCCTTAAGATTGACAAAATTCAAATGCATTGTGGTTGTGTGAGCACTGAGGCTACAGCCGACGAGGGTGGTAAGGAGGATAAAAGACAACATAGATGAGATGCCATGTGTAAAGAAAGGACGTGAATCTATTGTGGTCTTGATTCATGATTATTAGGTTAGAGAAGCATGGTATTCCTTTCTCTCATTACAACGCACGAGCTCTTTTGTAGGTAACCTTCGGTCCAGGCGGATCAAGATCTGACGTTCCCCATATTGTCGTCCTTTTTCAAACGCAAAAAAGCTGGCAAGTTAACCTTAAAATAAGTTTTTAATATATAGGCAAATACATCGGAGAGGCGAGCCGACATATCATCTTGAGATTGACAAGTACATGACGTGAAAGTCCTGTAATAAATCTAGAAAAATGCAACCATCAATGTTAAGTTTAGAACTTAAACTTTGATGGACTGAGGTATCAATGACCTCCTAACTATCCAACTAGGGCGAACCAACCTGTGGTTGGATGGTTAGAGGGACTGTGATATCCCCAGCCCACCAGGGTTCAAGTCCTAGTGCTCGCATTTATTCCTGGAATTATTTCAGGATTTCCGGCGATGCGCATTCAGTGGGAGGAGACGTTTCTGTCGACGACGAGGTGCCTATGGTGACTTCGTAAATTTCAAGATGATATATGTCGGCTCAGTCTTGCAGATGTACTCATAGGGATAGGGTATGCGTGTGTATGTTCATAAGGGTGAGTGTATGCGCGTGTATGAGAGCGGTTGCGTCTGTACTGTGTTAAAAAAAACTATCCAACCAGATTCGCAAC
Organism: Triticum timopheevii; assembly: GCA_963921465.1. NCBI lineage: Eukaryota > Viridiplantae > Streptophyta > Magnoliopsida > Poales > Poaceae > Triticum > Triticum timopheevii. The sequence goes on from OY997264.1 coordinate 358,992,329, forward strand.
CTTATAATATGTTGAGAAATTATTTACTTGGCACATGAGCGAATCTGAGACAACGGAGGCGATTTAACAATGTGAAATCGAACAATTAAATCCCCCCGAAAGACTCCATTTCAAGTCCATCATTCTTTTCTACATACAACAAATTGAGCTCAGTCTACAAGGACCCTGCTTGGAAGGGCCGAGCCCATGAACCCTGACACCGGGGCCCCGCTCCCTGGCCCCATCCCCAATATCACCACCTTCCCGCCATTTTCCACCACTGCCGCCGCCGCCGCCGGTTCAAACACCTCCACAGCCCACCTCCACAGCACCTCGTCAAGAAAGTGTCCAGAAGCCGCGGTGAGAGCCTCAGCCGCCTCGTCGTCGAGCTGCACCTCCCGGCCGACCGCCCCAACGAGCACTTCACGGATGGCCGCCGCGGCGCGCTGGTCAGCGTCGGCGTCCTTGTCAAGGGTGAGGACGCCGGTGGCGACCGACTCGAGGAGGTGGTGCAAGTCCCCGTGTTCCCTGCTGTCACTCTCGTGGGTGATGTCGCTCAGAACAGCATCGTCGTCACTGTCGCTGCCGGCGCAGAGGTTGAGGTCAAGGTCGATGCCATGGCCGGAGCTGGAGCCGTGCCGTGCCCTCTTGCACTCCCTTGTTGATGGCTCGATCTCTGCCTTCCTCTTGACATCGCCGGGCGACGACGACGACCATAACCGCAGGCTGATGACGTCGGTGGCCCGGTTTGCAAGCTCTGATGTTGTGAAGATAATGATGGATCCAGAGAGATCGAGTTCTTGGCCGAAATGGTCCTTGATACAACCGCACCTGGAGGCCGCCACGAGACACTCGACAACGTGCCGCAGCGCATGCTCGACGTCGGGGATGACGAGCACGAACCTGCTGCAGCTGAGCTTGCATGCCCTCGAGACCACATCAGAGCAGAAATCCTCGGCGCAGCTGAATTTCTTGGGATCCGCGGCTATGATCTGATCGGCCGAGCCACAGCACGTCTCGGCGATCACCGCCGCCGCCCGTTGCTGGGCAGCGTGGTCGCTCCCCTTGAAGAACAGACAGACGCCCTTCCTTCCATAGCTCCGGCTGCTGGCGACCGCCTCCACGATCTCCGCGACGGTGCCTACAGGCCGGCACGGTATGTTTTTGCGCAGCCGCCGCTCCAGCTCATGCGCCACTCCATCGTGGCTCCCCTGAGCACGACCGTCGGAGGTGGCCGTGTCCGAGAGTGGGAGAAGGGTGCCAAGAGCGAGCGTCGTCTTCACGTCCGGGCGCTCCGGCTCCATGAGGCCCGGACAAGGCAGAGGAGATGGAGGTGACCACCTGCTGCTGCTCCTTGAGTGCCCCATCAATCCCTCTAAGCCCAAGAAGCCTGCAATGCTCGGCGTGCTCTGGCTGCTCGGCAGCAGGCAAGGACTCGGCCACCACGAGTTTGGAGGTGCAGATAGCCCAGGACCAAAGCAAGAAGGGGAGCACGGATCATGCTGCTGGCTGCGCCACAGGTGAAGCTTTCTGCACAGCCTGCTCCATTTCCTCTTGAGTTCGATCAGATGGTTGCCCTGAATCATCACCACCAAATAAAAAGGAGATAAGACATCCAATTCAAATCAAACTGGCCTAGATTTTGCTGCGACTATGATGCACATTTGAAGAACTGCATTAGATGATTAGAATGTCCTGTTTGATCTCTAAGTTGCTCCTAGTTACCTGGTGTGGCATTTGATGATCGGCCGGTGGCTTGTTGTCGAGCACCAGCCAGGCCGGGAGGGTGCAGCGTAGGCCCTCCGTGCCAGCCTCTGCCTTGACGACGGACGCCTCCCTCTCGTAGCTCCTGTTGCATTCGCTGCACAGCACCAGCTTGTCTTCCTGCTCGCCTCCCAGCGCCATTGGCTCAGCTGCCATTGCCACAGGACTCTGGGCAAGCAGCTGCCTGGTCGCCATGGCCTGCTGCGTCGCAGTCGCACTGTTGGAACATCAGGGGACAAACAAAACGATGTCAAGTACATTACCATGACAAAGTTTCCATCAATTTATTTGAAGTTTTTACACGTACAAATACAAAAGGAGCAAGCAGAAAAGATCATGCAGATTTTATTCAAAAAAGGCGGATCAGTTTCATGGAATTTCCAGTGTATTGCAGGGAAAATAATCATAGGGACATAACTGTAGCCATATCAAACCATCTATCTAGAGTAGTTTGAATTTTTGTATCATCCCCATCTACTACTACAAATACTCTCTATGATTGATCTTGTGTGCATGAAAAGTGCATCATTGCAAGGAAAAGGGCACCGGATCAGTCTCACAAGTCACACATTTGTGTACCAAAAAGGGAGGCAGGCCAGGCACTGTTGAGGCTGCATCAGAAGAAGACTTTTGCGCCCAGCATGCAGAGAACCTGATCGGATCAGTTGGAATCTCTGCAGAGGCTAAAAAGCATTGCATTCCCCAAAAATAACACTCTTTTTCTCTCCATCTCTCTCTCTCTGTGTCTCTCATCAATTTCTACTGCCTGCAGCATGCATGATCAAGCCTGCAAGCTCACATGCTTTCAGTTTAGATGACAAGAAAGCTGAAGCACCTCATTAATGTCGAAAGATGAAATGGTATTTTATACTACTATACTCTACTTGAGGTCTACTAGTAGTAGTATGGAGGGTACAGATACTACTACGGGCTAGTGGTGCAGGTAGTAGAGCAGCTTGGCTTGTTTTTGTTTTTGAAACATCTGACCTCTGACCAAGTGGTCCTTGTAGACAGCAACACACAAGGCTGCATGCAGCAACAGTGAGCAGGAAGAGAAGGCAACAAGGGAAGGGAGGACACGAGACACATGCACGACAAGGGAATGGCACTGTAGGGGGAGGCATGTTTCTTGGTTGCTCACCTCGGAGAGGAGGAAGAATGGAGATTGTTGAGGGCCAGCCCAGTGCCGCTCGCGGTGGGGACTGCCACGGCCTGTAGCGCCCAGGCGGACTCCAGCGATGGCTGCCCACGCCGCTGCTGGCACCGCATGTAGGTCTGGTAGCTGGCCGTGGCCACCAGCCAGACGCGGCATCGCGGCGGCGCGCTGGCGCGGAGGTCGTCGATGAGCCGGCCAAGCTTGGCCACCATGTGCTCCACGGGGCTGTACGACGACGCGGTGTGGTCGCCGCCGCCGCCGGCAGGATCCTCGTCCAGCGCCCACCGCAGGTCTCCGACGTAGACGACCAGGCCGCCGCGCTGGACGGCGTCCACGCTGCGGCGGAGCTCCGCGGCCTTGGCGTCCACGTCGGCGCGGCTCATGAGCCGGACGTGCACGTAGGAGAGCTGAAGCTTGAGGAGGTGCGCGCCGGCGAGCTCCTCGGGGACTTCTCCGCGCTCGAGGCACCGCAGCAGCTCGCCGGCGACGGCCTCCGCCATCGACACCGAGTCGCCGACGACGACGGGGTTGGTCCTTCTCCCCTGTCTCCGCACCATCACCTCCAAGACCGCCCTCACGTCCTCCTTGCAGTACGGAACGGCCACGGCCGGCGAGCTCAAGAACTGTGCCGGCCACATCCCGAAGCCGCAGCCGTCAATGCTGCCGTGGTCGAGGAAGAAATGTGGAGGTATGACCGGCGGAGGAGGGGACGAAGACGAGGATGACATCATGAGCGCGCTCTCCTCCTCGAGGTTGCTCTTGACGGTGGCGCTGGAGAAGCCCGCCTCCCGCATCACGCGGCTTACGCTGGGGTCGTCAAGAATGGAGATGATGAGCTGGTCGAGCTCCACCTTGATGGCGAGGAGCGGCTGCTGCTGCTGCTGCTGCGCCCCTTGGTGCTGCACCGGGCCCGGGGATGGCGGCGGCTGCTGCAGCTCGACGCAGCCTCGGCGCTGGTTGGCCTGCGCGCGCTTGAGCGCGGCGATGAGCGCGTTGGAGAGCGCCGGGTTGGGCTGGACGAGCGAGGAGGCGAATGGCGCGGCCGAAGACGGCGGCGGCGAGTGCGGCCCGGAGTTGGGCAGGCGGTTGAGCGCGACATTGAAGCAGAGCTCGAGCGCGCGGCACTGGAGCGGGTGCTGCGCTGGCGGCACCGCGGGGTGGGAGCGCAGGCAGGCGCGCCTGAGCAGCCCGTAGGCGGCGCCCCCCGCGAGCGGCTGCGAGCAGGCGGAGCTGAGCAGCGCGAAGGCGACGTGCAGCGGCGTGACCTGCGCATGGCCGCGGCGGCGCGCGAGGCCGACGGCGAGCTTGAGCACCGCGGCCGCCTCGGCGGTGAGCGACTGGTGGATGGTGTAGGCCCCGGCGCGCATCACTCGATCGGCTGTCCTCGCCCCCACCCCCCCACACCCCGCGGAGAAGAAGCTCCTCCCCCTCTCACTTGTTGGTGTGGCTCCTTCTTCTTGTCACCACTCACCACCACCACCTCCTTTGGCGCTGGGAGCTGCTGATTCTGATGAGGCGAGGGGAGAGCGTCCGTCCCTCTTTTATGGATCGGCTTGTGTCTACTGTAGGCGTGATCACTGTGGTAGCTTGGGTAGCTGCTGCCTTCTTTTGTGGCGGCTTTACTTTATCTTTATAGACCTCGCTCCATGCACACTGGACCCGATAGATAGCCTGAGCCTGAGAGCCTGAGCTGAGACGAGAGGAGAGCAGAGGAGGGAGGAGGGAGGGCCTTGTCTCTTTATCGAGGGTGGCGGATGCCGCCGCTGTGGCTTTGCATAGCCCCGTCAGGCTTTGCTCCCTCCGCTCTCATTCTCACACACACACACTCTCTCTCTTCCCTCCGCGGCGTGGTGGCATTCCGCCATGCATGGCATGCTCTCTCTCTCTCTCTCCTCCTTTGCATATGCCTCTGTTTTCTCGGCAGGGATCTTTCCCTTTCCACGCACAGCTGCCAATGCATGCAAAAGCTCGTGTGTCCCCTCCCGCCCCTTCGTCCCCAGCATCAACCAGGAGCGGTGACATGCCATATGTACCACTCCACTGCTAAGCGCTGCCATGGTACTACTGCCTACGTGCTCCTACTACGTCGTTGGCCATGGCGATCCCTAGGCTGCTCACCCTTGTTTTGAACTCAGCTGCCTTGTTGGTGATGACAGGGGGATTAACACTAACATGTGCAACTGCAATCTGCATTGCATCATGATATTTGCTGTACAGTATATACGTAGGTGATTAATGATCGTTCCATGGTCAAGGTATATTGTTGACCTTTGCCCCCACAAAAGTGACAGGAAAAGGGAAGCAAATTACAAAAGCTATGCTAAAGTACTTGATCATGCGGGCCAATAGATTATTAGATCAAAAGAAGAGTAGCCTCACTGAAGCGCAAAGCTCATCCAATTTCTGTCTGGGGTTTAAAGCTCTGATCGCCTACCACGCGCCGCCCTTCTTTTTACGAAACACAAAAAGAAAAGATAAAGGAAAGTTGGACGCATCAAGTACTTCCATGGATGAGGATGACCAATCTAATGTACGTACTAGTACATTGCAGATATACGCCGATACGGTATGTAAGGCAGCCTGTGCAGGCACTACTGTCGGTAAAAACCCGGTGGTTGAGGTAATAAAAGGTACAGTACTAGTACAATGAAATGTATCGGGGGACTCTGGCTCCGACTGTGGCTGTGCAGAGGAAAAGGCTACCTCCCTGGAAAAGAAGGGTAAGAAATAGAGTAAACTATAAAGAAAGGAAAATGGTAGAGATGCAAAGAATTTACGGCGGCTGCCTGGACGGTGCAGACAAACTTTGCACCAATAAGGATTTTCTTGTGGAAAAGATCCACGGGATTTATTTCTTTGAATTTGTAATGGTGACATGGCAACTTAGGGATTTTTTTGAGGAAAACTTAGGGATTTTGTTCTTGTGGAGAAGATGGCAACTTAGGTATTTTGTTCTTTGAAAAATATGGAAGATTTAGGAATTTGCAAAGGGTACATGGCAAAATTTAAGGAAATTCTTCTAGAAAAACACATGACAACTTTTTGGGAAATTTTAAAAACGGGCATATGACAAAAGATAGGGATTGTGTTCTTTGAATAGTGTTGCAAATTTAGAAATTTGCATGACAAAAGATAGGGATTGTGTTCTTTGAATAGTGTTGCAAATTTAGGAATTTGCACTACACACATGGCTACTTTTAGGAAACTTGTTCTCTAAAAAGGACATGACATGTCTTGGAAAATTGTAAATGGGCACATGGACAAATTTAGGAGGTTTGTTATTTAAAAACAAAAAAATATGACAAATTTAGCAAAATTGCCATTGTCACATGGCAAATCTAGATTTTGTTCTTTAAAAAAACATTGTTACTTTTGGAAAGTTTGTAATTGGCACGTGTCAAATGTAGGATTGTGGTTCTTTTCAAATAATGATAAGTTTAGGAATTTGCCATGATATGTTCAATAAAACTACCATAATGTATAGACTATATTTTCCATAGACTCCTGGAAATTTTGGCATGGTACATAGAAAAATAAGAATTGACATGTTACGTAAGATAAAACTTGCCATAGTACATATAATAGATTTGTCATGACTCATGAAATAAAATTAACTAAAATTGTGGCGTGAAAAAACAAAAACAACAAAGTTGTTGACATGTATTTGGAAATCATAATGTAGTGACATGGCAAATGCATACTATACTTGCTAGTTTAGCTAAGGCGTGTGTTATTATCACTAGATCATTTTTTGGGGGTATTATCTGGTTTGCCATGAGTTTTCACTGCAAATTGTCACCCACTCTAGTGAATAGCTCGGGTGAAATAGCTCATGGAGTTTTGCAGAGAGGGGTCCGGGGTATTTTTAGGACAGGGCCACGGGGCAGTATAAGGGTGAAGTAACCCAGCAATAAGTATTTCCCTCAGATTGGGGTAGCTCAGAGAAAGGCCCGAAGAACTTGAACGCCAGCTTGGGGCAGGGGCGACTTGCCACTGATTTCTGAACATAAGGCTGAAGTTTCAGAAGAACTTGGTCTCCAACCTGAAACTCGCGTTCCGTTCTGTGCAAATCTGCAAACTTCTTGTGCTTGTTCTGCGCTCGAGCCAGGTGAGTGCGCAGCTTCTCCTGATGCAGGGACCAATCCCTCTGTTCACCATCCGGCAACGAAGGGTGTATTGCCGGCCAAGTGGCCATACTTCCTTCATTGGCCTCCACCCCGTACAGTGCTTTGAAAGGAGAACAACCCGGAGAGGAGTGAAATGAAGTATTGTACCAGAATTCCGCGGAAGGAAGCCAGCATCGCCATTGCCTAGGGGTGTCGTGAACTGCACAACGCAAATACATTTCCATGCATTGATTGACGCGTTCACTCTGGCCGTCTGTTTGCGGGTGATAAGCTGTGGAGTAGAGCAATTTGGTGCCGGCGCCTGCCATCAGTTCACGCCATAGCGCACTTGTGAAAACCTTGTCCCGATCGCTGATAATAGACTGTGGGATGCCATGAAGCTTGACGATATTGTCCCAAAACACGCGCGCCACCTGCGTCGCAGTGAATGGATGCCGTAAGGGCACGAAGTGAGCAAATTTGGTGAAACGGTCGACCACGACCATTATCGCATCATGCCCCTCTGATTTGGGCAATCCTTCGATGAAATCCATGGTCAGGTCTTGCCATGATGCAGATGGGATTGGTAGTGGTGCTAGCTTGCCCGCCGGCTTGCGCAGTTCGTGCTTGGCCTGCTGACAGACTTGACATTGCCGGACAAAGTCGTCAACATCCTGCTTCATGCCCCTCCACTCAAAGGCCTTCTTGACGTGGTGGTAGGTTGCAGTGGCACCTGAATGTCCACCCACAGCACTGTCATGCATTGCGCTGATGAGCTTGGTGCGCAGAGCTGTGTTGGCGCCGATCCACAGTCAGCCCTGCCGACGAATGAGCCCACGGTACAGTTCATACCCCTCCTCGTCTGGACTATGCAGTGCCAACAGCTGTAATTGTTCCTGCGCGTCTGGGTCAGTGGCATAGGAATTAGCCACCTCCTGGATCCACGCGGGTTGACAAAGAGACAAGGCGTTGGCGTTGAAGTGGCTGCCCACGCGAGACAGTGCGTCTGCTGCGCCATTGTCGATGCCGCGCTTGTACTGGAATTTGAACTGCAGTCCAACCAGCTTTGACATGGCGCGGCGCTGAACGTCCGTCACTAGCTGTTGATCCCCCAATGCGCACAGGCTCTTGTGGTCGGTGAGGATAGTGAACGCCCCGCGCTGCAGGTAGGAGCGCCACTTGTCCACTGCCATCATGACTGCCAAAAACTCCTTCTCGTAAGTGGAGAGTTTCTGATTCTTCACTCCCAGTGCCTTGCTGTAGTAAGCGATTGGGTGCCCTTCTTGCACCAGCACAGCACCGATGCCAGTGTCGCACGCATCTGTCTCAATGGAGAAGGGCTTGTCGAAGTTGGGGAGGGCGAGCACCGGCGTGGTGATCATCGCCTGCTTGAGCGTGTCGAAGGCGCGCTGTGCGGACTCTGGCCACTCGAAGCCCTTCTTGGTGAGCTGCAGCGTGAGGGGCTTGGCAATGATCCCGTAATGCGGCACAAACTTGCGGTAGTAGCCAGTCAGTCCTAGGAATGCGCAGCTCCGTGGCGTTGGATGGTGTAGGCCACTGAGCCATGGCTTCTGTCTTTTCCGGGTCAGTCGCGATGCCTTGGTTGGAGATGATGTGGCCGAGGTAGTCGATATGATCTTGGGCAAATGAGCACTTCAACATCTTGGCGTAGATCTGGTGCTCCCTGAGCAGGCTGAGGACGAGTCGCAGGTGCTCCAGATGCTCTTCCAGAGTCTCACTGAAAACCAGAATGTCGTCAAGGAAGATTATGACAAACTTACGTGTATATTTGGCAAAGATTGCATTCATCAGGCATTGGAACGTTGCTGGCGCATTCGTCAAACCGAACGGCATGACGCGGAACTGGAAGTGGCTGTGGTGCGTCTTGAATGCAGTCTTGTGTTCATCTTCTTCTCGCATGCGAATTTGGTGGTAGCCGGCACGCAGATCGAGCTTGGAGAAGAATGCCGCACCGGCTAGTTCATCGAGGAGCTCGTCCACGATCGGCAAGTGAAATTTGTTCTTCACCGTGCTGTCGTTGAGGCGTCTGTAATCCACGTAAAATCGCCAGGTCCCATCCTTCTTCTTGACTAACAGAACAGGAGCAGCGTAAGGGCTGACAGAATGCGTGATCACCCCAGCATCGAGCATCTCCTTCACTTGGCGCTCTATTTCATCCTTCTGCAGAGGTGAATAACGATATGGTCTGGCGTTGGTAGGTTTAGCCCCCCTCTTCCAAAGTGACTGCATGATTGTACTGCCTATGAGGAGGCAGGCCTGTGGGCGTGGCGAAAACATCAGCAAATTCTTCCAACAAGTCGCTGAGTGGTGTTTGCGAAGGACTACGCGGCTTGTGTCTGTGAGGTTGCGTTTCCACCATGGCCATAGCCCAAATGTCGTTGCCAGCGATCAGTTTGCAGAGCTCGGCCAGCTGAATGGCCGCGAGCGTTGGTGTCACCTTGGGTCGAACACCTTGCAGGGTGACCAACTCGCCATCGTGGAGGAATGATATGAACTTCTCCTGCCAATGACAGGTCATCGGGCTGTTTTTCTCCAGCCAATCCATGCCAAGGATGCCGTCGTAGGCGCCGGTGTCGAGCTCATACATCGGTGTTGAGAATGTATGGCCCTGCATCCACCACTTGAGCTCCGGTACTTGGCGCGAGCAGGTGAGGCGATCGCCGTTCGCCACACGCACGTCCAGGGTAGCAATCTCCTGGGTCTCGGTGCCGACACGTTCGACGAAGTATTTGTTGACAAAGCTATGTGTGCTGCCCGAGTCCAGCAGCAGCAGCATCACTTGGTTGCCCACCAGAGCGCGGAGACGAATGGTGCTGGGCGCTTCCGAGCCATCCAGCGCGTGTGCAGATATGGTGCAGCACTCGGGAGGGGGAATGGCCGGCTCCGGCGCGTCGAGCAAATCGAGCGCGTGTACCGTGTCATCAGTGAGCACCTCGCCAAACGTGCCGATCTGGATCGTGAGCAGCTGCGCTTGCGGATTGCAGTGGTGCTCTCGGCTGTAGCGATCACCGCACTTGAAGCAGAGCCCGTTGGCGCGGCGAAATTCCTTGAGTTGGCGCTCGCACGCGTAGTCGTCGGGTTGTTGGCGCGGTGCGGCGCCTGGGCGCGCTGGTGGTGCAGGTGGTGCTGGAGGCGCTGGGGGTGGGCGGCCTTGAGGGTGAGGCCGCGGGCGCGCTCGTGGCGTGTTCAGCTCCTCCTCCTGGATGCGGGCAAGGATCGACGCGCGCGTGATGCTGGTGGGTGCTTGAAGACGCACCGCGGCGTGCAGTTCGTCCTTGAGGCCCAACAAGAACTGAGTGATGAAGAACTTGGTGGAGAGCGACGGGTCGAGCGCCAGGAGGTGGCACATGTGGCCGTCGAACACCTGGCGGTATTCGCTGACAGTGCCGCTCTGCCGGAGTTGGAGAAGCTTGTGCATCTCCAGCTCGAACTCGTCGGCGCCGAATTCCTCGATGATCGCTGCGCGGAAGTCCTCCCAGCCCAGGCCAGCATGTGTTTGGCGAAATGCATGCAGCCAGTGAGCGGCCTGTCCCTCGATGTACAGCGTCGCCGTGGTCACCCAGCTTGATGGCGGTGTGCGGTAGAGGTCGAAGTAGGCGCGGCAGCGATCCAGCCAGAGATACGGCACCGTGCCGTCGAAGCGCGGAAAATCGTGCTTGGGCGGCTTGATGAAGTTGTCGTGGTGTGGATGGTGTTGTGGTTCGCTCGGCTGCTGCAGCGGCACCTGGAGCAAGGGCGGGCGCTGATCCGCAAGGCGTGGGGACGGTGGTGGACCTTGTTGCTGTTGGTGCGCGGTAGGATGACGCAGAGGAGGCGGCGGGGGTGGAGGTGGTGACGGGTTGAGGATGGTGCCAGATCCCGATCCGTGCGGGGAGGGCGAACTCTCGAGCGCCTTGCGCGTCTCATCGACATCGGCCTGCGTAAGATCCACCTGCTTGGACAGCGCCCGCAGATCTTGCGCGACCTGCGTGTTGAAGGCGGCCTGCGCCTCCAGGCGTTTGTCGTTGTCGAGCTTCTGCTCATCGAGGCGAGTGAGGATTGTCTCCATCAGGGCCTTGAGCGTGCTGGTGTTGTCGTCCATGGCGGACAGCAGCTGCCGCGTCTGCACCGAGGGCTTGGACGGTGCCGTTGCTCCTCTCCGAGCCGATCCAACCCCGCCGGGGATTTTGCGCGATTTGCCGGAGCAGATCGCACCCGCGGCGGTGGGTGTTACAGATCAAGGCCAAGAGGATCCGCGGAGCAAGGAAGAAAAATTTTGCGGCAGGAATCGGTGGCTCTGATAACCAAATGTCACACCCCGATCTGGATCCAGAGGATCAGAGTAGGCAGAGGGAGAGAGATAGGGCGAGGGGAGCGTGAGGAAGGGGGTGAGCGAGAGAGAAATGAGATGAGGATTTGGATTACTCAATAACAGCCTGCCCGTTACAACGCCTCCCAGAAGGTTAAGTACTCTCACACCCGGACACACACGCGCTTACAGCTGTCACCCACGCACCCACTACACTTGGCTGGCCAACTGGCCGTCACGCGGTAGTGCCTGCACTGCCGTGGTGACATATGGCGAGTGGGGAGCCTGGGCGTGGGACGATGGGCTTCGGGCAGAGGTTGAAAATGATGAAGACCACTGGTGGGTCCTGCCCATCGGTGAGAGAGATAGATACATAGATAGATAGATAGATAGATAGATAGAGAGAGAGAGCTCGGGCGAGGTGGCGACCATGAGATCTCACGTGGACGACCAGGATTAAATCCCAGCATTCATTTTTTCTTTTGCAGGCGCGCACGTGTGTGTTGTGTTGGGTAGTGGGGCCAACTAGTTTGGTTGGCCTGGCTGTCCGTCCGGTTTGGGCCTTTATTGTTATTTTCTCTCTCTCTCTCTCTCTCTCTCTCTCTCTCCCTCCCTCCCTCCCTCCCTCTCTCTCTCTTTCTTTTCTCTTTTCCTTTTCTATTTTCTTTTCCTTTTTTCATTTTTTCTTTTAAACCCATGATTTACTTATACTTTGAATTGCCCAAATTCAAACTACTTGTAATCCTTTGAAAACACAAAGAAGACAGGGAAAATATAAATCTTTGGAAATTATTTTCCCGCCCTTTGCAATTTTGAAAAAGGTTTTATGCATAAAGAAAATCACTATGGTCTCTAACTAAACTCTAAATTGTTTTAAGGTTTAAGAACCGGTCAATTTGATTTTCCTAACACCAAATATGCAATGAAATGCAATGCTTCTAAATGCACATCCTAAATTTGGAAAAATTTAGGATGTGACAGCCTCTCTTGATAGTACAATTGTCCTTAAACTCAGTTGGAATATTGGATTCACCAAAATCCATTAATAGTTTAGAGCTTGAGGAAGGCAACCACCTGTGGAACCAAAAGCATGGGTCATCATTGAAGTTTCTACTCATACATGATTATGTATTTCCTGAAATAATAAGATAAATTGTTAGTCCTCTCAACTTCCTTGTCATTAATCGCCATTTCCCAATAGGGGTATATAAGATACACTTTTGTTCCTCCACTTCAGACTATGATTTTGCACTTCTTAGCTATTATGAACAAGTAAGAATGCAATGTCCTCAACCCTAATGGCTTGGACACGAAGTTCCACATACATTCAGTTCACTTTGGCCACTATAATGGGAAATGCAAAATATTATCACCAAACTTGAACAATGGAACTTACAAACATATAGAGACAATAAGCATTTGCAATACACCACAAAGAAATTGAGAAATACTAATGAAAATGCACCCCACAAGAATTTGGTTGAACACCTTAGAGGTGAGATTGGCCTTGTCAGGCTCGACAACATTGGTGGTGGATGCATGCTTGAAAGACCGAGGAGATAGGTCTAGAGGGGGGGGGGGGGATAAACAACGTTTCTACTTGTGAGTTGCGTTGCAATTTCCCCGAAGAGGAGAGGATGATGCAGTATAATAGAGATAAGTATTTCCCTCAGTTAAGAACCAAGGTTATCAATCCAGTAGGAGAACCAAGCAACACCTCATTAGCAGTACCTACACACAAAATAATAAGTACTTGTACCCAACGCGAACAAGGGGTTGTCAATCCCTCGGCGGTTAATTGTAAGGATCAAATCTCACAGTGATAGATAGATAGATAGATAGATAGATAGACAGATAGATAGATAGATAGATAAAACACACAAAAATAAAGTAAAGAAAATTGCAGCAAAGTATTTTTGGGATTTTAATATATGATAAAAATTAAGACCCAGGGTCGTAGTTTTCACTAGAGGCTTCTCTCTTGAAAATAGCATATGGTGGGTAAACATATTACTGTTGGGCGATTGATAGAAAAGAGAATAATCATGACGATATCTAAGGCAATGATCACGTATATAGACATCACGTCTGAGACAAGTGGACCGACTCCTGCCTACATCTACTACTATTACTCCATATATCGATCACTATCCAGCATGCATGCATCTAGAGTATTAAATACATAAAGAACGGAGTAACGCCTTGATACGTCTCCAACATATCTATAATTTTTGATTGTTCCATGCTATTATATTATATGTTTTGGATGTTTTAGATGCACTTATATGCTATTTTATATTATTTTTGGGACTAACCTATTAACCTAGAGCCCAGTGCGAGTTTCTGTTTTTTGCCTGTTTTAGAGTTTCGTAGAAAAGGAATACCAAACAGAGTCCAAACGGAATAAAACTTTCGCGATGATCTTTCTTGGACCAGAAGCAAACCAGGAGACTTGGAAATGAAGTCGGAGGAGCCACGAGGCGGCCACGAGGGTGGAGGGCGCGCCCAGTGGGGTAGGTCGCGCCCCCTGCCTCGTGGGTCCCTCGTGGGTCTCCTGACCTAATTCTTTCGCCCATATATACTCTTATACCCCAAAACATCAGGGGGAGCCACGAAAACACTTTTCCACCGCCGCAACCTTCTGTACCCGTGAGATCCCATCTAGGGGCCTTTTCCGGCGTCCTGTCGGAGGGGGATTCGATCACAAAGGGCTTCTAGATCAACACCATTACCCTTTCGATGAAGCGTGAGTAGTTTACCACACCCCTACGGGTCTATAGCTAGTAGCTAGATGGCTTCTTCTCTCTCTTTGATTCTCAATACCATGTTCTCCTCGATGTTCTTGGAGATCTATTTGATGTAATACTCTTTTGCGGTGTGTTTGCCGAGATCCGATGAATTGTGGATTTATGATCAAATTATCTATGAATATTATTTGAATCTTCTCTGAATTCTTATATGCATGATTTGATATCTTTGCAAGTCTCTTCGAATTATCGGTTTAGTTTGGCCTGCTAGATTGGTTTTTCTTGCAATGGGAGAAGTGCTTAGCTTTGGGTTCAATCTTGCGGTGTCCTTTTCCAGTGATAGTAGGGGCAGAAAGGCACGTATTGTATTGTTGCCATCGAGGATAAAAATATGGGGTTTTCATCATATTGCTTGAGTTAATTCCTCTACATCATGTCATCTTACTTAATGCGTTACTATGCTCTTTATGAACTTAATACTCTATATGCATGCTGGATAGCGGTCGATGTGTGGAGTAATAGTAGTAGATGCAGAATCGTTTCGGTCTACTTGACACGGACATGATGCCTATGTTCACGATCATTGCCTTAGATATTGTCATAATTATGCGCTCTTCTGTCAATTGCTCGGCAGTAATTTGTTCACCCACCATATTATTCGCCATCATGAGAGAAGCCACTAGTGAAACCTATGGCACTTGGGTCTCTTTTCCATCATACTAAGTCTCTTTTCCATCATATTAGTTTCCGATCTACTATTTTGTAATCTTTTACTTTCCGATCTATAAACAAAAAATACAAAAAATATTTACTTTACCGTTTATTTATCTCTATCAGATCTCACTTTTGCATGTAACCGTGAAGGGATTGACAACCCCTTTATCGCGAGCACGAAACAAGATCTCTCACTTATTATTTACGTGATTGAATTGAATCAACACCAGACAAAGCAAGCACGAAACAAGATCTCCCACTTTAATGAGGTTTTTTAACAAGAGAGAGTGATGGGAGGAGGGACAAAAATAAACCTGGATACTAGACTACCAACCCCCCTTGAAAATAGAGATTTATTTGCGACAAGCCAGGCATTAGTTTTCCAAGTAGCAAATATCTCTAGGTGTGTTTTGCCCGCAAAATATATTATTCGTTATCAGTCGGTCATTACTTTTCTCCACGTACATCTTGGGGAAATAAAGGTTTTGTCAACCACAAATCTATGTACTCTCTCTTTAAAGAAACATAAGAATATTTAGATCACTAAATAGTTATCTAAATGCAAATATTGCCTTTGGAGGCCACGCTCCATGGAGCTCAATTTTGAAATATTCAAATTTGTCAAATTTCATATTGTCCATGTTTTAAAAAATTCTGAAAAAATACAGATATACATGGAAGCATAACACACGTATGTGTAAATTTTTAGGGCAAAAATACGTTGAAATGAGAGTTGTGCAAAAAAGACAAATCTAGAGCTTTTTAACCCATGATACCATTCATCCTTCCAGGCCATGAATTTGTCTTTTTTGTACAGGTCGCATTTCAACGTATTTCATCATAAAACTTTACACACATACACATAACATCCTTATTTACTTGCACAAATTTTTTCAGATTTTTCTGAAACCAAAAAGTTTGAATTTTGAATTTCTCAAAAAAAGGGCCTTCATGGAGGTCGAGAGCCAAATGTCCATTCTCTATCTAAATGCTCTTATATTTATTTATAAAGGGAGAATTTAAGACTGGAGAAAAAGATGCCAGGAACGACGAGGCAGGAACATATCACGAGCAGCTGTCTTGGAGCATCCTCGGATTCACCAAAGATTCACCCATGCAAGAAAACCAAGCGGAGAAGTGATACGTCTCCAACGTATCTATAATTTTTGACTATTTCATGCTATTATATTACCTATTTTGGATGTTTAATAGCCATTTATATGCTATTTTATATTATTTTTGGGACTAACATATTAACCGAGAGCCCAGTGCCAGTTTCTGTTTTTTTGCCTATTTTAGAGTTTCACATAAAAGAATACCAAACGGAGTCCAAACGGAATGAAACTTTCGCGATGATCTTTCTTGGACCAGAAGGAAACCATAAGACTTTGAGATGAAGTCGTAGACGCAACGAGGCAGCCACGAGGCAGGAGGGCGCGCCCCTACCTTACGGGCCCCTCGAGGGTCTCCTGACCTAGCTCCTTCGCCTATATATACTCTTATAGCCTGAAAACATCCAGGGGAGCCATGAAACCAGTTTTCCACTGCCGCAACCTTCTGTACCCGTGAGATCCCATCTAGGGGCCTTTTCCGGCGTCCTGTCGGAGGGGGATTCGATCACAAAGGGCTTCTAGATCAACACCATTACCCTTTCGATGAAGCGTGAGTAGTTTACCACACCCCTACGGGTCTATAGCTAGTAGCTAGATGGCTTCTTCTCTCTCTTTGATTCTCAATACCATGTTCTCCTCGATGTTCTTGGAGATCTATTTGATGTAATACTCTTTTGCGGTGTGTTTGCCGAGATCCGATGAATTGTGGATTTATGATCAAATTATCTATGAATATTATTTGAATCTTCTCTGAATTCTTATATGCATGATTTGATATCTTTGCAAGTCTCTTCGAATTATCGGTTTAGTTTGGCCTGCTAGATTGGTTTTTCTTGCAATGGGAGAAGTGCTTAGCTTTGGGTTCAATCTTGCGGTGTCCTTTCTCAGTGACAGTAGGGGCAGCAAGGCACGTATTGTTTTGTTGCCATCGAGGATAAAAGGATGGGGTTTTCATCATATTGCTTGAGTTAATTCCTCTACATCATGTCATCTTTCATAATGCATTACTCCGTTCTTTATGAACTTAATACTCTATATGCATGCTGGATAGCGATCGATGTGTGGAGTAATAGTAGTAGATGCAGAATCGTTTCAGTCTACTTGACACAAACATGATGCCTATGTTCACGATCATTGCCTTAGATATTGTCATAATTATGCGCTCTTCTATCAATTGCTCGGCAGTAATTTGTTCACCCACCGTATTATTCGCCATCATGGGTCTCTTTTCCATCATATTAAGTCTCTTTTCCATCATATTAGTTTCCGATCTACTATTTTGTAATCTTTTACTTTCCGATCTATAATCCAAAAATACCAAAAATATTTACTTTACCGTTTATCTATCTCTATCAGATCTCACTTTTGCACGTAACCGTGAAGGGATTGACAACCCCTTTATCACATTGGGTGTAAGTTTGTTTGATTATTTGTGCATGTATTCGATGACTTGTGTGTTGTCTCCTACTGTATTGATACCTTGGTTCTTAAACTGAGGGAAATACTTACTCTACTTTGCTGCATCACACTTTCCTCTTCAAGGGAAAAACCAACGCAAGCTCAAGAGGTAGCACGCCTTAAGCAAGATGACATGATGTAGACAAAGTAAACTCATGCATGAACAAACCCCATCTTTTTATCCCGGATGGCAACAACACAAATACGTGTCTTATTCCTTTCTGACACTGGGATATAGATCGCCACAAGATTGAACCCGTTACAAAGCACCTCTCCCATTGCAAGAAAAATCAATAAGTTGGCCAAACCAAATCAATGTATCAGAGAGAAATACAAGGCTATAATAACCATGCATAAAAGAGTTCATAAAAGACTCAAATAATATTCATGGATAATCTAATCATAAACTTACAATCCGCAAGATCCCAACAAACACACCGCAAAAAGTGATTACATCGAATAGATCTCCAAGAACATCGAGGAGAACATTGTATTGAAGATCAAAGAGAGAGAAGAAGACATCTAGCTACTAGCCATGGACCCGTAGGTCTGTGGTAAACTACTCACACATCATCAGAAGGGCAGCAAGGTTGATGTAGAGCCCCTGCGTGGTCGATTCCCCCTCTGAAAGAGTATCAGAAAAGGCCTCCAGATGGGATCTCACGAGAACAGAAGCTTGCGGCGGCGGAAAAAGTGTTTTGGGTGGCTCTATGTTGGTTTCCCAATTTTAGAGAATTTATAGAGGCGGAATTAGGTGAAATGGATGCTCGTGTGCCCCACAAGCCACCAGGGTGCGCCTTGATGCCTTGTGGGCTACTCCATTTTCTGGCCCTCTCTCGAAGCTTCCAGGGTTTCTTATGTCCAGCAAAAATGTCCAAAAAGTTTCGTGGCAATTGGACTTCGTTTGGTACTAATATTCTGGGAAATCAAAAACAGGCAAAAAACAACAACTGGCACTTGGCACTAAGTTAATGGGCTAGTCCCAGAAAATGATATATAGTGACATATAATTGCATATAAAACATCCAAGATTGATACTATAATAGCATGGAACAATAAAAAAAGTATAGATACGTTGGAGACGTATCAAGCATCCCCAAGCTTAATTTCTGCTCGTCCTCGAGTAGGTAAATGATAAACACAGAATTTTTGATGTGGAATGCTACCTAACATGTTCACCATGCAATCTCTCTTTTGTGGCATGAATATTAAGATCTGAGTGATTCAGAGCAATAGTCTACAGTTTGACATAAAAACAATAATAATAAGGCATACCCACAAACAATCATGACTTTGAAAATATCAATGCTAAACAATGTTATCCCTACAAAATGATATAGCTTTGTCATGCTCCATCTTCTTAACACCAAGTATTTATCATGCACAATCCCGATGACAAGTCGAGCAATTGGTTCATACCTTTTTAACGTGTTTCAGCTTTTTCAACTCTCACGCAATACATTAGCACAAGCCATGTATATAGCACTATGGGTGGAATAGAATATGGTGATGGAGATAATTTGGAGAACGTCTCCCCTTGTTCCTCTTACCAATGATCCGAGATCCACAGCTCGGGACCCCCTACCCGAGGTCTGCCGAATTTCACACCGACTGCGGGGGAGCACCATGAGGAAGAAGGACTTCCATCTTTGGTAGTCGTGATATGTAGGATTCAGTAGGAATTTAATGTGATTGGTGATGTGATCGGCAACGATGGGATTGTGGGGAGTAAATAACACAAAACTACTACAATTAGGGCTAGGGTTTCAAAAATCTACCAGGTTTATTTTTTCGCTCATAACTACCGACTTTGGGGTTTGGCTGTTTCAAAAAACACAAATCACCATGGGCTACAAAACTGATCCGGTTTATGACAGATCGGGCCCACACGTAAGATAACCGTTTGGTTGACCATATGTTTGTCCATTAACTTTCATGTGGGCCCACATGTAAGTGTCTCTTCATGCAGTTTTTATGAAAAAGCAAACAGGTCCCTGCAGTTTTTTTGACAAAGCAATCGGGTCCCTATAGTTTTCCTGAAAAAGCGACCAGGCCCCTGTTCATTGTCGTCGTTGCACCATGCCATCAAAATGTCAACTGCTGTTGCTCCTTGTCGCCGCCGCACACCTGCAGCATGGCTTCTGTTGCTGGTCCTTGCAGCTGCCGTGACGACCTCTTTTTTTCGAAAAGGGGGGACTCCCCGGCCTCTGCATCTAGGGTGATGCATACGGCCCTCTTTATTAACTAAAAAGGTGTCAACAAGGTTCCAAGGTCTCAAATCTGAAAAAGAAAGGCAGCTCACACAGAGCGCAAAAAGGCTAGAAACACAGACTAGCCATGAACAAGGTGCCACAACCGGCTGGCTAAATTAAGACAGGTAAACTAATTTCCTATCCTATTACATGACCGCCATCCAAACCGGCTGAAGATATCCCGAGCGACCATTCCCATCGGATACACCTAGTAACCAAATGCTCCCTGGCCTCCATCGTAGTGAGTGGCGACCACGAACGTATCAGTGCTGTAGCTCGGAAAATAACCTGCAAAAAATGAAACCGTGATGATCTGTTAAAAACCAAATCATTTCTGCACAGCCAGATGGTCCACAACAAAGCGCAAACTCCAACCCGAATATGTCTTGCTAAATTAGTCTCAAACCCGTTAAGCCAATTCCCAAATAACGCATTAACAATATTGGGTGGAGTGATATTGAAAGCAATGTGGACCGTCCGCCAAAGGACCTTGGCCAGCGGGCAATCAAAAAAGATATGCTTAATCGTCTCGTCCTGGTCACAGAAACTACACCTAGTAGGTCCTGTCCAATTACACTTTAATAAGTTGTCCTTTGTTAGAATAACTTGTTTATGGACAAACCACATAAATACTTTTATTTTCAAAGGAACTTTGACATCCCAGACGTTCTTGGAAGTTGGAATGGAACTCGAATTAATTACATCAATATGCATTGACTTAACTGTAAATACACCAGACCTAGTCAACTTCCAGCGTGATTCATCAGGTTGGTCAGAGAGTTGAACCTCCATCAGTCTCCTAACTAAATGGAGCCAAACTTCCCAACGATTGCCCGCAAGCGCCCGTCTAAACTGAATATTAAGGGGGAGAGATTGAAATACCGTTGCCACGAACACCTCACGTCATTGAGCAATACGATATAAAGACGGATATTGAACGGCCAAGGGTGAATCGCCAAGCCAAGTATCCTCCCAGAAACGTGTAATAACACCGTCTCCAAGAACAACTCTAGTCCTATTAAACAGTAATTGTTTGACTTTCATGAGTCCTTTCCAGAAAGGCGAGTCAGTCGGCCTAACCGTTACCTGAGACAGAGTTCTAGAATGGAGGTACTTGCTACGAATGATCTGCGCCCACATGGCGTCAATCCCAGAGGCAAGCTTCCACAGCCACTTACTAAGAAGGCATCTGTTCTTAACCTCAAGATTCTCAATACCAAGCCCTCCTTGGTCTTTTGGTCGACAGATAATATCCCATTTAGCAAGCCTGTATTTCCTTTTAAGCTCATCACCCTGCCAAAAGAAGCGTGATCTATAGAAGTCCAGTCTTTTCCTAACACCAACTGGGACTTCAAAGAACCATAAGAGGAACATAGGCATACTCGCGAGCACCGAATTAATCAAGATTAATCGGCCTCCGTATGACATGAGCTTACCCTTCCAGCAACTCAGTTTCTTCTCAAATCGGTCCTCGATACACTTCCACTCTCTGTTTGTCAGCCTACGATGGTGAATGGGAATACCAAGATATGAGAATGGCAAGCTCCCCAACTCGCATCCAAACAATTGTCTATAGGACTCCTGTTCGTCCTTAGCTCTACCAAAGCAGAACAGCTCGCTCTTATGAAAGTTAATCTTTAACCCAGACAATTGTTCGAAGAGGCATAACAACAGCTTCATATTTCTCGCCTTGGCCAAATCGTGCTCCATAAAGATGATTGTATCATCTGCGTATTGAAGGATGGATACACCTCCGTCAACAAGATGAGGTACCAAACCACCCACTTGACCATTCTCCTTAGCCCTTCCTATCAAAATTGCTAACATATCCACCACAATGTTAAACAGGATAGGGGACATCGGATCTCCTTGCCTGAGGCCTTTATGAGTCTGGAAATAATGACATATATCGTCATTCACTTTAATTCCCACACTTCCTTTTTGTGTAAATGATTCGACTTGCCGGCGCCATGCCTCATCGAAACCCTTCATACGCAGAGCCTGTTGGAGAAACGGCCACTTGACCTTATCATACGCTTTTTCGAAATCCACCTTAAAAATTACCCCATCTAATTTTTTGGAGTGAATTTCATGGAGCGTTTCATGAAGGACAACCACCCCTTCAAGGATGTTTCTGTCCGGCATGAAAGCAGTTTGGGATTGTTGCACCACAGAATACACAATCTGTGAGAGCCTATTAGTCCCGACCTTGGTAAAGATTTTGAAACTCACATTGAGAAGGCAAATCGGCCTGAACTGCTCGATTCTCACAGCCTCCGTTTTCTTAGGGAGCAATGTGATAGTTCCAAAATTCAATTTAAATAATTGAAGCTGTCCAGAGAAAAGATCGTGAAACATAGGTAACAAATCCCCCTTAATAATGTGCCAACACTTTTTATAGAACTCGGCCGGGAACCCATCCGGACCGGGAGCCTTATTGTTTTTCATTTGTGCAATAGCATCAAAAACCTCCTTCTCCGAGAACGGGGCAAGTAGGATATCATTATCGGCAGTACACAATTGAGGTACATCCTCAGTCCTGGACTCATCGAGTGTTACACAATTAACCTCCGGAGGTCCAAAAAGCTGCCTATAATATTCGGTAATATATGTTTTGAGATTATCCTGCCCAACGATCGTACCCTCATCCTGCTCTAGCTGAAAAATCCGCTTCTTTCTGTGCTTTCCATTAGCAATCAGGTGAAAGAATTGAGTGTTGGCGTCCCCTTGGACCACTTTGCGAACCTTAGCTCGCAATGCCCACTTCAGCTCTTCTTCACGTAGAAGTTCTTTCAACCTCTTCTCCGCCTCAGTTTTAACTTGGAACTCAGCCGGCATAAGAATCGCGGATTCATCTTTTATGTCCAAGGCCTGTATTAGAGCAAGGAGCCTATCCTTCTCAATCTTGTACACCCCACTGAGGTGCTTAGCCCATCCCCGTAGGAAACTTCTCAAATGCCTAATTTTATTCTGCCAACGCTCGACCGCTGTCTTACCCCCTACTCCCTTAGCCCATTCCCTGGCAATGAGGTCCAAAACCCCTCACGTTCAAACCAGGCCATCTCGAATGAGAAAGTGTTTTTGTTTCCCACATGGTTCGGCTCCCCGGAGTCCACGAACAGTGGTGTGTGATCGGATATTCCCCGTGAGAGAGCCTGGATCGTAACTAGAGGGAACTTCTGTTCCCACTCCACACTCGCGAGGACTCGATCAAGCTTTTCATAGGTCGGGATAGGCAGTGCATTAGCGCAGGTAAACTTTCTACCGAAAAGCTCTATCTCCCTCAGATCTAGGCTTTCGATAATGGTATTGAACATAAACGACCATCTGCCGTCAAAGTTATCATTATTCTTCTCCTCTCTCCTCCAAATGATGTTGAAATCACCCCCAACTAACATCGGAAGCTGCTCGGACCCGCAAATTCGATCAAGATCCGCCAAAAAATCCGGTTTAAGCTCCGGCTGTGCGGCACCATACACCGACACCAAGGCCCAGTTGAAACGATCCACCTTAGACCTAACCCGAAACTTAACCGCAAAGTCGCCCATCACTACACTCCGGACCTCAAGGGAATCGCATCTCACTCCTAGCAAGATACCACCCGATCGTCCTCGCAGAGGTAGGCAATGCCAGTCAAAATCAACACCACCCGCAAGAGATGAAAGAAACTGAGGAGCAAAATTATCTCTACCAGTTTCAGAAAGAGCGATAAAATCTAATCGATGCTCCAAAGATGCCTCAGCGAGAAATCTTCTTTTAGCCAAGTCCTTCAGACCTCTGCTATTCCAGAAGATTCCCTGCATGGGTCATCATGAATTTTTTTTGCCGTACGGATCCTAGCACTCCTACGTACCGCGGAAACGGGATACACCTTCCGCTTCCACTTACGTTTGGGTTTATCATTGCCCACCATCCGGTCCTCAGAACCGGTCTCCGGTGGTTGATTCGCAAGAACTTCAACACTAACCTCCTCCTCGTCAGACTCATTAGTGGAAGGTTCAAGGTCCGCACACCAATTCTCAAGCACTCTCACCCCCAATGCATTTATCTCAGCATCGTTCATAGGTTTCACTGCCGCTATGTTACGAATGGTTTCTAAGGCGCGTTCCGCCTCCAGATCAAGAAGATCATTAACCGAGTTGGAAATTTCAGAATTAGTATTCCCTAACGAAACCCCTATTTGATTTGCATTATGAATAATCTCATCCGAAGAAAAATGCATAATAGAATTGGATAAGTTGACTGACATACCCGTAGTGACCTCAATGTCACGGAGCTTGGCCGCCCTCATAGCGCACCTCTGCTGCATGTCATCAACCTCCGGGAGGTCCTGGAGACGAGAGCTCATCCATCTCCCCTCAGAGACCGGGTCAGGAATCCCACCGAAAGCAATAACCTCCTCACGAGTAGATCCACTCGTAGGAGGCCACGCCGGGGGGCTCCCACGGCTCCCAGGCCGGATACCGAGAGAGGGATGTGCCTGGGCCTCCTGCCCGAGCACCCCCTCCGCTCCAACCCTCAAGCGTGAGGGTGAGACCATCCCAACGACCGAAGGCGCGGTATGGCCCGGGGCCACCTGCCCCAGGCTCCCGCGCGGCGCCACGGGAGAAGAAGCAGCAGTCGGCACCGAAGAAAGAAGGTCTGAGGCCGCCTGCCCCATACAGCCTCCCTCTCGGCCGACTGGCTGCGGCGAAGCAGGCTCCGACCGAGCCATGTGTCCCTGATCAACACCGATCAGCAAAGGAGCGGCTGCAGCAGCCGGCGCCAACGAGGAAAGGTCCAAGTCCTCCTGCCCCAGACGGTATCCCTCATGGCCGGCCTGAGACGGTAACGAAGGCGACTCAACGACCTCACGTCCGTCCGAGCTCCCAGGCAAAATATCCAGCGCCGGAAGCGAGCGCTCAAAAGCATCCTCAGACTCCACCCTCTCGCTCCAAAGTCTGGGCGGAGCCGACGCAGGCTTGAAAGATCCGAACCTCAGCGTGTTGTTAGGTATCCACGGAGATGTGACCGGCTCTACCCCTGAACCAGTCTGGGGTAGCTGAGCACCTGATCCTGACCCGGAGGTTCTCTCTCGATTATCCTCATCCTTCGGATCCTTCCGAGCCTCCGCATTATCATCCCCCTCGTTAATCTCCATATCATTATTACCATCCACGTCAGCAAACAACTCAGCGTCCTCAAACTCAATCTCCAGAGGGAACACCTCACCCCTGTAAGTCCAGTTTACCACATCCGGGACGAACTCAATGTCCAGAATACCCACTCGCAGTCTGGCAACCCCATGGGCGCGGGTGAAAATCATGTCCACCTTCTCTGTCTTGCCAACCAAGGTACCCAAGCTGGCCACCACACGGACATCAGAAAGAGCCTCAGAAGGTTCCTCGGAAAAACGCAACCACACCTGAGTTAGGGGCTTCCCCTTCGGCTCTACTTTCTTCCACTCTTGAAACCCCAGAATACAATTAGTTCCCGGTACCTTACACATCCCAAAGCTCAGCAAACGCCGTAGGTCCTCAACCGACAGGAGGTCGACCCTGAACACACGCTCCTCGATGAGAACAAGCTCCCACTGAAAATGTCCCGGAGCCAATTCCTGAAGTCTCTGCACAATCCGAGCTTCAGAGACCTCACCCTGGGTCACCTTCACAATCCCAGTAGTCAAGCTCTGTGGCTCAACTGGAATCTCTCCCGCGGCTGGTGACTCAAAGAACATCAGGTCGGCACAATATACTCCATATGTTATAAGCGCCGGAGCCTGCTCACGAAGAAGCGGGCAATCCCCCGAGATGTGGGCCGGTTTACCACAAGTATCACATAACTCAGCCACACACTCAACAATGAAGTGACCTTTCTCACCACAGCGATAACAAAGCATTTTCTCTTTCCGACGTGCCCATTTAGAGACCCTGTCAGACTCAGACCTGTTCTCCGTGTCAGCCGAAGCAGAAGTCATCTCAACCTCCGCGGTAGCCAGAGCCGTGACCACCTCCATAGCCTCACCAGTCAAGACCGTGGCCTGAGCGGGATCAGCCTCCACCCTGGAAGCCTGCTGATCAACAGTATCCTGCGTCTGATGCTGTCTGCGGAAACCACGGCCACCCCCTCGACCACGACGACGACCACGGAAACCACCTCTCTGCCGTACGTCTGGTCCAGAAGCGCCCTCCACAGAACCTCCCGACGGGCCCAGGAAGGGCCTCTCAGCAGAACCATCACTCTGCCAGGCATAACCTCGGCCACCTCCCGTCAATGACGATCCACGGTGCTGACCCTCTCCGTAAGCATCATAGCCATCATCCCCCCACTGTCCTCGGGGCGGTTCCGATGAGTCGGCAATCCCGTTAATTCTCGTCAGCGTAGTATTAGAACGTTCCTGTGTCGGTCTCGCGATGTAATGAGGCGGCGGCCGACCGCCACCAACTTGACCAGCCGGTCTAGGGCCATTGTGCACCGGAGGTCTTGGCGAAGCCGCCCCTCGCCCCGGAGCCCTCGGCGGAGGCGTGACTAGATAGGAGCAACAGTAGCCGGCCTCCCCTTCCCTCCTCAAACTATCTGGCTGCACTACTAGACAGGAGCAATGCACTGCCCGGGAGTGGCATGACAGGAGCAGACGCCACCTATCTTCACGACGGGTGACGCCGTCTTCTCCATCTATCGAGCAGCTAACGCTTAGAGAGGGAGACTGTGCACTATTAGGGAAAAGCCTATACACAGAGGTATAGCAGTAGCGCTTGTTAAAATAGGGCGCTACTGCTAATTTGTAGTAGCGTGTTCACGCAAAGCGCGCTATAGCTCAAACGTTAGCAGTAGCGCATGTACGGAAACAAGCGCTACCACTATAATTCCCACGGCTTAGCCGATAGGCTACACATAGTAGTAGCGATCCATATAGAACCGCGCTACCGCTACTTCCTTTGTAGCAGCGCGTTTTCTTCTAAACTCGCTACTGCTAAAGGATATAAAATTAAATGGAAAGCAAATAGAAAGGTAATTAAAAATGAAAGAAATAGAATAAGGTGAAAGGAAAAAAATAAAATGTGAAGAAAAATAAATGAAAAAGGGAAAAAAGAGAAAGGAGTAGCAGTAGCGTGTATACCAGAACGCGCTGTAGCTAACGTAGCAGTAGCGCACTTTCTGGAACGCGCTACTGCTACTTCTGAATTAACCACCCGCCGGCTCAAAATTTGGCTAAGTCCTCCATTCCCCCTTTCCCCTGCTCCTCTTTCGCCGCCGCCCGAGCCTGCCCTCACCGCTGCCGCCCGCCCTCAACCTCAGCGCTGCCGCCCGCCGCCGCTCTCGACCTCACCGTCGTCGCCGTCGACCTCACTGCCGCCGCTCGAGCCCGCCCAACACCGCCGCCTCCCGATCCCGAGCCCGCCCTCGCCGCCCCTACCTCTGCGTCGCCGAGCACCTCCCCGCCACCGTCTCTCCCCTCTCTGTAAGCCCCCCACCCCTCCCCACCCCCTTTCTCTCTGCTTAATTAGTTAGTACTAGATGTTTTTACTAGTAGTAGATGTTAATTTAGGGTTCATAGATAATGATTTTTAGTAGTTGAACTAGTTTAGTTTTAGTTGAACTAGTTTAGTTTTAGTTGAACTAGTTTAGTAAGTAAATTAATAAACTAGTTGAACTAGTTGAATTAATAAAACTAATGTATTTTTAGTAAGTAAATTAATAAACTAGTTGAACTAGTTTAGTTTTAGTTGAACTAGTTTAGTAAGTAAATTAATATAACTAGTTGAACTACTTTATTTTTAGAAAGAACTAGTTTTTTTTCTATTTATAGTAAGTTTATATTTAGTAAGAACTAGTTGAATTAATAGAACTAGTTTAACATGTCATATAAGTTGTTATTTTTTTAGTTTAAGCAATTATTCCGGATGTATTAGTGATAATTTATAAGGTTTTTGCTTTTGCAGAAATCAAGGAGCCCCTCCATCATCCCCGCCGTCGTCCCCGTCACCGACCCCCTCCGACCTCGAGGTGAGACCTGCCAAATCTCCATGTATATTTTGTGTTGCTCATATAGGATATGTGGTTGCCCAAGTGGCCGGTCATGTTCAGGTTACACCTCTGAGTGGCCTATGTTTTGCCGGAGTGTTGATTAATTTCCGTTCCGGCAAATTTCAGGCGCTCGATATGTCCTTTTTTAGTAAAGGTCATGCCGGATTTTTCTGTGAATTCTGGCATGACTTGTGCTAGAATATGTACAAGTTTAATCTTTGAATTATGAACGTAGGAAATGTCGTATTCGGACGACGATAGTCTTCGAGGGGAGTGCAGCTGGTGCCACGATGATCGAGGTATGTGCGACAGGTTCGTTGAGCTGGACGAAGATCGGCGCTTCAGCATTAAGCTCGAGGAGACATTCGATGTTGAAATGGCACGCAACAACGACAAGTGTGTTTTTCGTAATTAAGTATGACTTCAACTATTTCAACGTCTAATTTTCATCTTTTACAATTCGACTAGTTTATCCCATGCCATGCAAGACACTATATCTTGGAGAGGATGGGTTTTGAAGACCATGAAAATTTTGAAACAAAGAAAATACACCTAAGGACCCATCATGATATGGATGTAAATCTGTGCAATGCTCAGAGCATAAGCCATTTTGGTTGCCAAAATTGGGAACACTTTGTAAAATGTATGGTTTTTATGAGGGTATGATTGTCACCATGGATCTTGGTGATCCTGACATTGAGCAAGACAATATGGACATTTGGGTCCTTGTTGATACGCTTCCGATTCTACCGCAATGTGAGTTTCTCAAACATAGTTATTAACTAATTTATATCGTTTATTTCAAAATAGTTGACAGCTTATTTCCATTGACAGCTTATTTTGATTCTTCAAAGAATGTGCGGAAGATGGTAGACAAAACCCACTACACTGATGGCTCCGAATTAACTTATAAGGAGAAAAGTCATCTGATCGCTTATTGTACTTATCTTGAGGATTACAATACCTATTATCGAACTCCTCCAAATTATGGTGAATACGTGCCACTAATGCATGTGTTGAACCACGGTAACTTCTATGGAGATACCCTGGTAAGATTTTTTACTATTACGACATCCGTGCATCTTTTGCATACTTCTAAAACTAGTACATCATTGCTAACTACGAAGTTATTACTATGCTTTTCAACAGAAAATCCCGATGGATTGTGTGCCTCATCTGATGTATCTGAATGGTCGCCTTAGAGTTTTGAACATACTACCAGGTCAATCTAGGGAGCTCACCTGTGCATATCGGATTTCTAAAACCAGTGATCACATGCTCATCAAAGAATGGAAAAAATGTTTGGACATTCGCAAGGAGGTTCTTGGAAGTAACATTAAGCGAAAGGCAAGAATTGGAGACAGGATAATCTCCATTTTCCATAATGGAGAGTCAGGGGCTATCTTGTTTTTTACTATTTTACCTTAGAGAATGTAGTAGGTCCTAAGAGAATGTAATAGGTCCTATGAGGTACAATATGTTTATTATGTGGTACAATGTGTTAGAATTGATGATGAGGAGTACTTGTGATTACGACTAGTACCAATTTGCTATGTGATGTCATTGATGAAAACGATGATCTTGAGGAGGTGTTATATGACAATGATGTATTATGATGATAAGTTGTTAATGATATGATGGTGATGATGATATTTATTATATCATTGGGTGAAAGAACCGTGGACTAGTTTCAAGTGGATGTCCATCCACTTGAAACTAGTCCAGGTTCTTTCACCCCGTGATGTAATAACTCATTATGATGTAAAAACAATCTCTAAATTCCTGTTGTATGAAAACTTGTGTAAAGGTGTATGAATACAACATGAAATAAAAAAGAAATAAAATACGAAATAATAGTAGTAGCGCGGGAAGGGAGAAACGCTACTACTAATTACCAGTAGCGCTCCTCCGGGAAATCGCTACTACTAAGTCGATTTAGCAGTAGCGTGGGTTGAGGCAAGTTACTGCTAAGCTTTAGCTGTAGCGCCGTACCAGTAGCGCTCTAGCCCGCGCTACTGATAGGCCTAAAACCCTCGTTGCTGCTAGGCTTTTCCCTAGTAGTGGTGGAGGGGCATCGCCGGCTTGGGAGAGGAGAGGGTCGCCGTCTAGGAAGGGGCTAGGTGGGTGCCGTGCCGAGAGAGGTCAGGGGAGGGGAGGAGAGGATAGATGAAAGAAAAGAGGAAGAGATATCTTACATGTGGGTCCCACATGTAAACTACCGGTCAAACAAAACAGTCAAACAAACGGTTTGTTTAAGAGCGGCACGACCTGTCATATACTGGATCAATTTTGTAACCCACGGTGATTTGGGTTTTTTGAAACAGTGACCCTGAAGTTGGTAGTTATCAGCGAAAAAAATAAATCCGGTAGTTTTTGGGAACCCTAACCCGAATTGTAGTAGTTTTATGCTATTTACTCGGTTATGGTGACAGGCACCGGTGGCTCAGCAGAGTTGAAGAGCGGGGCAAGTTGAGAACCAGACGCGGAGGAGGAGCCGCTGAGCAAGGATGGGTTGGTGCCGAAGATGAAGGGCGGCAAGGACACCACAGAGGTGGCCGAGGAGGTGTCAGCGGCAAACGCCGTGGAGGAGAGGGAGCCCGGCGATGTAGAGGAGCTCGTGGTGGTGGGAGGAGGAAGAGCTGTGCTCGGCCATTGTAGGTTATCCTGGTGTCTGATACCAAGTTGGAGAGAATGCTTTGGATTCCGGATTGATTCTTTTACAATGTAGAGGTTATATCTCACGAGGGAGATGGAGAGAGAGCCCGAGACTAATACTAGATGGCATGGACAATTACAACATAACGAGGCAGTGTATAAGTTCTAACAGTTGATATCTCCTCTCTCGAGCGTGTGCGACACTGCTACTATTTGAGCTCGGCCGACGATGAATCTACTAAATCCTATGGCATCTGTCACGCTTTCAATTCCGTGTCTCCCTTTTCTTCACCTCTTTCTCGCTCGCTAAGCCTTTTTGACTAGTTTCTTTTCTTGAAAAGCAGTGAAAGTGCAAGCATCCGATTTACTTTTCCTTGACCTTTTTACAAAATTGACCGACGTTGGAACCAGTTGCTTGTAAGGTAGCAGCAGCACGCAAGTGATTGCGAGGAGGTGTCGATTTCATCGACAGCCTTTTGGCCCGAGCTCAAATAGTAGCAGTGTAGCACTCGCGCAAGAGAGGAGACATCAACCATCTTCTCTCTAGGCAATAATTATGTTTCTTCTATCCTAGTACCAGCATGAAGTACGAGCCAAGAATAGCGTATCTGACCTAATTGGATAGTTTACCATAGGATTCGTCAGCAGCCCTCAACTGAACTAAAGACACTTAGAAGCTTCTGCTTCTTGGTGCATGGCCATGAGGATGAATTCGTGATGAAGCATGGTTGCGGTACGTGCTTCTTGTTACTACTGATGGCAAGCGCATATCTTCGGCAAGCCTGTATGGCTTGCTCGCATTGGGGTCGCAGCTCCGCTGGACCATCAGCTTGGGCACACAACTAGCCGCATGGTGCCTGTTCGCGGTTGGACGTGCACAGTAAAATACATGAAATTTGAGATCATGAACTGCTCGCTTTTTTCGACCAGATGAGCCACCTGTTTTTTTTTTCTTACCGTAGATGGACTGCTCGCCCTTTTTCTTAGGGTAGATGGGCTGCTTGCTTAATTTGAGAAGTGATAGCGGAGCATTTCCAACTGTTTACATATCCGTACAGTATTGGTGTGGTTTTGTTTACGAAATCTCGTATAATATACCCAACTTCCTCTATATATAGGGGAAGATGACCCTTCCCATAAATCTATCCATAAATGTCAGCGCTTCGCTGCCATATCCATCGTGCCGTCGCGCACCTTTATCGTCGTCCACAACCACCGCCCCCGCTGCGTCCGCCGTGCGGTCGCCAACCACTGCCAAAGCCCGTCGTGGCCGACCACCACGTAGCCCACTGTTGCCGCAGCCAAATACCACTTCTAGGCGAAGTTCGTACCGGAACTGCTAAAGCGCCTTATTTGTGAATCTCCCTTAATTATATGAACACTCTGTAAAATCACTTTTATGTGATTTTTTTATGGAAAATCATTGGAGATGATATACTTTTCTAGGGAATCATATAATGTTAGCTCGCGTTTATTTTTTGGCCTTTTAGGGAAGGATTTCATAATTCGTAGACGGAGGCTATAATATTAGGCCTAAAACTGAAGCATAATTACTATGACCGCATGACCGCATCCCACCTACCCCCGTACCCACCACCGCCGCCCATCACCACCGCCGCAGCCACCACACGCCGTGCTCCCTTCGACGAGACGTCGCGCGGATCGCCCCCCAACCTCTCCCATGCCGCTCCTCATCAGATCCATGGGGATCCCGCTGGGGGAGGGGAGGGGATACCGAGTGCCACTCCCTTTCGTCTACCAGGCGTTTCTGGATCTGCTCCAGCCGGTCGACTCGGTCTCTCCGGAGGTCCTAGCGGCGATGAGGGAGATGCGCTGGTGGGAGAGGGCGAGGAGGATCATGGACGACCCACTCATGGTCCCACTCTACGCGGGAATGGAAGGAGGCAGAGGAGGATCTGGATCTAGAGGCAGGACAGTTCGAGCGGAGGTACGTGCAGATTTGCAAGGATCATGTCAACAGGGAGCTGCCGAATCTTGCCTGGAGGATCTACTTCGAAGGCACCTGGGAGGAGAAGCGCAGAATGCCGCATCCCTCAGAATCGCCATTGGCGTTCGTCAATTGGGCGAGGCAGGAAGGGAGATCCGAGGATCCGAGAAGATCGGAGAGATGGAGTTGCATCCTTGGCCTCATGCCAACCAGGAGCCCGACTGATTCAGAGCAGGTGGACCCGCTCCCATACCTCTCGCCGATGCCGGCGGTAGATTGAAGCTGCAAAGCAGGAGGGACTCTGTTCAGTTTGCTGAAGATGACGACACCTACTTGGCCTTCAACATCTGGATTGCTGATTCCCTGGGTGATGCTCGCAAACCCGTAAGTTTCTCTGCTTATCACCGTGACCATCTCTGTAAACACGGGATCAACGGAGAAGGAAAACACACTTCATCAAGTCTGATGCTCTCGGCTGGAGAATCTAATCAACAAGCCATCACCGCTCGTGAACAAGTTGCTGTTACAGTAGAGGATACAAGGTACGTTGAGGTTCAGGTTGTTGGTCAAGAGCGAGTGCCGCGCAATTCGGATGCAGCTGGGACTCTCGAACTTCTGTGCGCCACTGATGAAGACTGGGACTATGATGCTGCTGGAGATTCAGTTGTTAAGGACAGAGCCCCCCATTGTGATGCAAAGCGCAAGCGGGAAGCAACGGCTCTTCTAGTTTTGCAGCAATCTGGTGGTTTCAATTTCCTTCAGAAAAGGAGGCACGTGCAAAAAGAGAGGGATAAAGTAGCTAAATAGGATGCCGACCTGGCGGTGGTGGAATTCCACTGTCAGCTGTGCTTGTCTATAAAAAAAAGCCCCTGGTCCTAGCCTTGGCAACCCTAGCCTTGCCTTCCCTTTCCCAAACCAAGATCCCATCACCGCCGCCACCCTTCACCTCCCCACCATGGCGGAAGGGGGACACGGGCGAGGGCGCAACAAAGGGAAAGGAGGGAGGAGGGACAACATGGCCGGCTGGTCGCAGGAGCAAGCGCAGATGCACCCGCCGTTGGGGCCTCCACAACAGCAGTTCTTTGGGTATGGCTTCCAAGGTCCTCCTCTGCAGTGGGGGTTTCCGGGGGGATTCCCGCATCCTTTCCAACATCAGGATTGGGGGGAGGTCCACAGCAACCATGGTTTGCCCCCCCCCCCCCTACACAACGACCCCCGCATGGCCAAAGTGGTGGAGGTGATTCAATTCATGCTGATCGAAGCAATACCAGCGGGCAGCAAGGCCCTGTTAGGAATCAGAGTAAAAATCCTCAACGCAAGAAGCAAGATCAAGCTCAGAAAGCTATTGTAGCCTCCACTACTGGTCTGATGTCCTATGCTCCTGCTATAATTGTGGGGATCCTGGCCACCACAAGGATAAGTGTGAAAAAACAAAAAGTTGTTTCATCTGAAAGATGGTTACTCATGTGGTTGAAGATTGCCCAGTCAGGAGGAAAGCCCACACATCTGCTAGATATGTGGGGAGTGCAGCTCAAGGACTTGGCTTTTACCACCTTGATGTGCATGATGTTAACGCACAACACCATGGAGCTCTGAAAAACGTAGGCATTGTGCTTATCGAATCTGGAGAGGTGACTAAGCAAGAGTTAGCAGAGGAATTTTGATGCGGAGCATCCATCGACCATCACCATGGATGTCACACCACTACCGCAAGGACGGAGAAGACCGATGACAAGTGCACACACATGTGCCACCGAAACCGAGGTTGACTCCTTCCTCTTCAAACTCCATTCGAATTCACTCGAGAGTCGGGTTCTACCTCAAATGGATTCTTTGTGCCTTCTTAGGCACCAAGGACTTGACCATGAAGAATCTAGGAGGGGGACTCGTGCACACATCGAGGAAGGAGAAGGAGGGAAGCATCAAGACGTATGAGGAGACGGAGTTCCCGGACATGAAGCCACGGAAGGGCCAAGTCCCGTGGATACCCCGGGTGCCCGGCCCCCGCTCGGGCGTCGCCCCTGCCTACCCCGGGTGCCCGGCCCCGTGGCCCGGGTGCCCGACCACTTGCCCAACCGCCGCTTGGGCCGCATCCCGGGTGCCCTGCTTTCCGCCTGGTCCGGCCCTGCCACCATTGGGTGCCCGGCCTTGAGCCCCGGGTGCCCGCCCCCCTGTGCCCCGCCGCACGGCGCCACCCCGGGTGCCTGGGCTTGCGACCCTCGGGTGCCCGGGCCCCCTCCAGCCGGCCCCTGTCCGGTCCGGGTGCCCGGCCCTCTTCGCCCCAAGTGCCCGGCCGAACCTGAGTGTTGCTCCCTGACCAGTCCGGGTGCCCGGTCCCCCGCACCCCGGGTGCCCGGACGACTCCGAATATGCCTGCGTGCATTTTGGGCATTTGACCCTTGTATGCCCCTCTCCCCTCTATTTCGTCCCTAGACTATATATACCCCTTCCCTTGCTCATTTAGAGGGATAGCAAAGTATTGGATAGACAAAGAGAGAGCTTTGCTCATCTTCCTCCCATGGAGATCATGACCTTCTAAGGGAGAAGATCCTCTTGTGGATATCAAGACCCCATCTAGGGAAGGATCCCCATCATAGGATCATCAAGATCTCTCTCCTCATAGGATTGGGATGAACTAGTACCTTGTATCTTTCCTTTGTTGTTCTTGCATCATTGTGACCTCTTGTGTGTTCTTGGATCTAGCATATGTGTGATTGGATCTAGTCAATTTGAGTGTTTTCCCTCTCTTGTGTTCTTTGTGTTCTTGGGATTTCCCCTCCAATTCGTGAAAAATCTCCACATAGGGTTCCACCCTACAACATCTTGGTATCATGAGCCATGGTTTCTCACGAAATTGGAGCCCACCTTTTTGTTCTCTAGCCTAATTTTGTTGTGTTCTTTCCCAATTTCTAAAATTCCCCACCAAAAATAGCCCCAATTTTTTTTTGTGATTTATTGGTTTGATGAGGTTTTGTTGGATTTGATCCATGGATTTGCTTGGTTTCAAGTGGATCTAGCCTTTCTCCCATCCATCTCCACCTTTCCCTTCACGAAATCCACCAATTTCCTCCATCTTCTCATGAATTTTCGCCCAATCACGTAACCCCCGGGCACCCGGACCTCAAACCCCGGGCACCCGGACCCCCCGACCAACCCCGCTGACCACCTCGGGTGCCCGCACCCCTTACCCCCGGGCACTTGGACCCCCGGGCCACTTCTTCCGCCCAACCCCGCTGACCACCCCGGGTGCCCGCACCTTCGACCCTCGGGCACCCGCACCACCCAGAAACTGCCCACCAAAAAAAACCTTTTCGGCCATAACTTTTGCTCCCGGTGTCCAATTTTGACGTTCTTTAGCTCGTTGAGTAGCTATTGACACCCCTCATCCATCTAGATAGGTTCCAACATCATTTGACTCCATCAAAATTTCGGCATTTTGGCATCTTT
The DNA here is from genome assembly GCA_963921465.1 of Triticum timopheevii. NCBI lineage: Eukaryota > Viridiplantae > Streptophyta > Magnoliopsida > Poales > Poaceae > Triticum > Triticum timopheevii. The sequence continues at coordinate 359,027,983 of OY997264.1, forward strand.
GCCTAGGCCATCCACCATATCATTCGCAAAACCACCATAGCTTTCCGCAACCTAACCCATTTACTTCCATATAGCATTTGTGGTTACTTGAGGGGTGACTTGAATCTCCTAAGGTGTTTCGGCTACTTAGGGATGGTCACTTCATCATCAACTACCGCCACCACTTCCGCATTGTTAACTCCGGAACCACCAACGCATTCCGCTACCACCATTTGACATTTTCCTATGATATTTTGAGTTTGCGGTTTTTCCCTTTTCCTAGGGTGTTTCGGCTAACTAGGAACGGTTCGACATCGACAACACCGCTGCTCACCTTCGACAAGGATTCGACATCGACCGCTTCACCATTTTGACAACCTAACCGTAAGCAAGAACGGTAACCTCCATATCACCTTGGTATCGTGGTATCCCTTCATTGTACATTCTTGCCATTACTTTGTTAACCCCTTAGCCCATTTTGCGTCACTGACCTATCGAGACTAGCCATTGAGTATTGCCGGAAACGTTACTTGTGCACATTAGTGATCCGTACCTTCCATTGCATACATACCATATCATATTGGTATCATCTTGGTATCATCATGTCATCCCTTGTGTCATAAGATTGTTCCCGCATATACACAATTGCTATCTTGGTTTTTGCATTTCGCATAAATGGCCCTATCAAAAAAAGAGAATAAACTTTTAAGCAAAAATAGAGCAAAGAGCTTGTGAGCAAGAGCCATAGCATCATACCACATTGCACATAAAATTGTCATATCCGATTATCTTGGATCACCTTGAGTAGAACACGGGGAACATCATACACATAGCATACTTGGGATCGAAAGCTCATACATTTTGCATCTTCTAGGTTGTGCACAAGTGTCGTATCCGCCTATTGAGCAATCGTGCTAGCGTCTCTCTTGAGTTGTGCAACACGAGCATTTTCCGTGGATTACACATTTGGTGCTCATTCCTTGGTTGCACGACCCTATTTATCTATCTGTGTGTGTGTTTCCGTGTGCCACATATTGCTATTGGTCTAATTTTTCACTTGCAAATTTGTGAATCTTTTCCAACATTATTGACTCTTGCTAACATTTTGCATCAAATTTTTATGCCACTATCCTCACCGAGCTCCACCATAAGCCTTACTTGTGTAGGTGTGAGAATTGACAAGATCCGGTACCAATTGTGCTATTTCCTTGATACATTATTGAGTGATCATTGATCCATCTTCAACATTGGATAAGGTACATTGGTCTAGTTCTTTCCTTTCTTCCATTCACATTTGCTCGAGTTTTGTGATGGATAGGCAAGGCATTTCATCTCCGGTCTTCCACGACAACGACGACGCAAACAACTACATCACCAAAACATCCATCTTCGGACTACAACGAGCAATGCGAGGCATTGAGCGACTCACCGTCGACATTCACAAAAGTGAAGCATGGAAAAGGGACTACATCGACACCAAGTTGGATGCACAATTGGATGACACCCGACACGTGTGGGCCAACTACAAGTCTTCTTCCTCTTCGTCATCTTCAAGGCGGAGACGCTCAAGTCGCAAGTCTTTGGAGCGGCCACAAGATGCAAGTACCATGCGGCACCATCATCATCTTCGAGACGACCGCAAGCCCAAGGTGTATGGCGACGAATAGCACCATCGACTACAACAACACCGCCACCACCGAGAGAAGCTACGGCTACTACCACCACTTCGGCATCTTCGCCAAGTGTTATCAAGGCATCTTCGCCTTTGGACGTACAACATCTTTGCCTACCTCCAACGAGTACGCCTACATCGGCCTTCATCCACGACGACGGTGACGAGATGATCGAGCATGGGGTTTTCCCTTCGGTCATAGAGGAGAGCGATGATGTGCCATCTTCGGCCTTCATCCACGGCGACGACGACGAGATGGTTGAGCATGGGATTTTCCATTCGACCACGACGACGTATGATGACTTGAGTGACTTGTGCCACCATATCGAGAGTGAGAGTGACTTCACCACTAGCCCCATATATGACGAGTTGCCCCAATTCCCATGTGAGGAGAGCCACCACCACCACCACTTGAGTGATTTGAGTGACTCCACCATATGTGACATTGAGTGCACCTACCTTGAGGGAGTGAGTGAGCCACCACCACATAGAGAGAGTGAAGTAGTTGATAGGGCATGTGAGGCCACTATGATTTCTAACGACTTAACCTCTACCTCTATTGTGCCTTCTCCTTTGGTGCTAGGTCCCATATATGATGACGCGCTGATCCGCGACGACTTCGTCCTTCCTATGGACAAGATGATGGCCATGGTGGAATATGATGCATCCCCCACATGGTTCCATCAAGTTGATGATGGTGACCACCATTTGGTCTTTTCCACCTCACCTACACCACTTGAGTGGAATGCACAAGGTAACATAGGTGAAGGTGATGCTCTAGTCCCACTAGTGGACATTCTTGGCATTGATTGCTTGCATGATGTTGATCCACCTATTGTCATGCTTCATGCTAGTTCGACTTCCCCATGCGATGATTTACCCATCTATGATGAGTTTGATGATTGCCATGTGGAGTCTATTAGTTGCGATGCCATATTACATAGGATCTCTTGTGATAATTCTCTCGGTCACATCATGTTTGACAATCCGCTTGACTTGTCATATGCTATGCATGAGATCAACCATATGTCATATTTGCAATCTCTTCATAGTAACTATGCATATGCCATTAGAATAAACCCAATTTGCACATATGGCATAGATGACAAGCGCTTGGTTATTGGCATTTGTTTTTCTTGTGATAATATTGATATGCTTCCTTTGCATTGTTTATCTCATATGCCATGCCATGACCACCTAGCTTCGGATATGCATTGTTTTGGATGCTCTCCATTTTCTCCATATGATGTTTCCACTATTGCTCATGAGGACACCCCCATAGTTTCCTCATACATTTTAGGAGATTTTGATTCATCCTATCCATTGCATGATCCCACTACTTGTGTGCACCATATGCTCCCCACGAATAAACATGCTAGTGATGTGCCATATACTTGCATTCTCAATTTGTGCCCCCATCGTATCATACATAACAACTATTCTTTCATGATGGATGACATGTTCTTATACCATGCATCAAATTTCTTTGAGCGAAGCTATTCTTGTGCTAACTCACACATGCACATCCACATCATCATGGATGATGTGTACATTTACCACGAACAAAATTTCTTTGGTTTGTGTCTCTTTTGTGTAGGTACCCATGAATACTTGTCAACCTCGCAATATCACGAGTTGACAAAATGAGCTCTAGAGAGCAACGATGACTTGGGATCCCTTGGAGTGTCTTTCCCACCGCTCTCTTCGTGCAAAGACTTCGCGCATTTCTTCTACATGGCCCGCACTTGGCTATGGGTTATTGTCCATTACATATTATATTCCCATCTGTCCATGTTTGCATGATATGCTCATTCCTATGCCTTTGCCATGCATTTGTGACCCATGCTTTACATTGAACATGATGATTGACTCTACTACTTGTATGTGTATTTGCAAACTTGGTGGAGATATTGCTTGTTATTGCCATGTTTGCTATGTGCTCCATTCCTACGATGATACTATGATCTTGATTTGTGCTCGTGCTTGCGATATGTCATGTGCATTGCATATATCTCTTATTTGCTCACATGACATGATTGCCATGATTTCCTCTAGTGTGTTGCATCTTCGCTCCACTAGTTTGCACGACTTGATTTCTATGCTTTCCCATGTTGCATCCAATTCTTGGATTACTTGCTCCTATCATATGTTTGGTTGCAACAATGTCATTACTTCACATATGCCTTGTCCCATTACTTGTCAGATGATTGATTTGATTGCCTCACACATGATGAACAATTGCTCTTTATATTGTGTTGAGTGCCACACTATCTTCACCACACCATATGCACATTATGCTTTGATTGTCTTGCACTTGACCCATGTGTTTAGACATTGCCTTTCATTTGGTGTTGTGAATGACTCTTATGCCTACCATAGACCGTTCATTGAGAGCCTTATGCATGCTTGCTATGATCTTGAGGTTGATGCTTGTTCTCTTGTCAACCGTTTTAGCATCTTTACCTCACATTTACATGCTTGTTCCATGATGTCCTTGATTGTGCTCAATTTATGTGCTTACATGACATGTCACAATCCCCTGTCACACCACATGCTATACTTGATGACGACACTTGTTTGGTGAATCACCTCTTGAATGCTTGGTTTTGCACTAACGCTAACCACATTTGTTTTTCCAAGTGTTTGTTGTACTTGCTTCTTTTGAAGAAATCACAAGACGGTGCGACATCGAAGAGTGCCCATTTCGAGCTTCCACATGATACGTGCTTGGTGGTCGTCCACTTCTACACCGCGACGCCATCTCCTTCCCATGGTGATGAAGATTACGATCCGTGGACGGATCTCTCCCAAGGGGGGGAGATGATACGGAGCATCCATCGACCATCACCATGGACGTCACACCACCACCGCAAGGACGGAGAAGATCGATGACAAGTGCGCACACACGTGCCACCGAAACCGAGGTTGACTCCTTCCTCTTCAAACTCCATTCGAATTCACTCGAGAGTCGGGTTCTACCTCAAATGGATTCGTTGTGCCTTCTTAGGTACCAAGGACTTGACCACGAAGAAGCTAGGAGGGAGACTCGTGCACACATCGAGGAAGGAGAAGGAGGGAAGCATCAAGACGTATGAGGAGACGGAGTTCTCGGACACGAAGCCACGGAAGGGCCAAGTCCCCTGGATACCCCGGGTGCCCGGACCCTGCCAGGGCGTCGCCCCTGCCTACCCCGGGTGCCCGACCCCGAGGCCCTGGGTGCCCGGCCACTAGCCCAGCCGCCGCTTGGGCCGCACCCCGGGTGCCCGGCCTTCCGCCTGGTCCGTCCCAGCCACCATCGGGTGCCCGGACTTTTGCCCCGGGTGCCCGGCCCCCCTGCGCCCAGTCGCACGGCGCCACCCCGGGTGCCCGGGCCCCCTTCAGCCTACCCCTGTCCGGTCCAGGTGCCCAACCCTCTTCGCCCCGGGTGCCCAGCCGAACCTGAGTGTTGCTCCCTGACCGGTCCGGGTGCCCGGTCCCCCGCACCCCGGGTTCCCGGACGACTCCGAATATGCTTGCGTGCATTTTGGGCATTTGACCCTTGTATCCCCTCTCCTCTCTATTTCGTCCCTAGACTATATATACCCCTTCCCTAGCTCATTTAGAGGGATAGCAAAGTATTGGATAGACAAAGAGATAGCTTTGCTCATCTTCCTCCCATGGAGATCATGACCTCCTAAGGGAGAAGATCCTCTTGTGGATATCAAGACCCCATCTAGGGAAGGATCCCCATCATAGGATCATCAAGACCTCTCTCCTCATAGGATTGGGATGAACTAGTATCTTTCCTTTGTTGTTCTTGGATCATTGTGACCTCTTGTGTGTTCTTGGATCTAGCATATGTGTCATTGGATCTAGTCAATTTGAGTGTTTCCCCTCTCTTGTGTTCTTCGTGTTCTTGAGGATTTCCCCTCCAATTCATGAAAGATCTCCACATAGGGTTCAACCCTACAACAAATTTGCTGATATCTACAAGAGTAATTGGCCATGGCCCATCAATGCACTGGATGAGTGGACCTACTTAGTGAAATTCCCACCAGAGATTGATGTTGCTCATGTTGCAGGTTACCCATGCTTTGGTCTGAAAAAACAAAATATCATTGTCAATGTCGAGATTTGGAAAGGCAATGTGGAGGCAGAGGGTGATATTCAAGATGTCTGGCTTAAAATTAGGAGGATGAACCCCAAATGGTGTGAGTGGGCTATGCTTGACCAGATCACTTCCACCCTAGGGGTGCTTCTAGATGTTGACTGGCAGCACAACTTCAAATCCTTCTATGAAACTGTCAGGGTGAAGATCTCCTACAAAGACCCCACAAAAATCCCCACGGAAAGACTCTTTGGGATCCAGGGCAAGATATACAGGCTGTTGATTGAGGTTGAGCCAGCTTTTCCTGAAGCTGAAACAGCGACAGCTACCAACCCTTCTCTGGATACTAACACTTCTCTAGAAAATAGGTCAAAAGACAGTGCCTCTACTGATGGAAGATCTCAGCAGGGCTCTAGAATAGGTTCTAATACTGGCTCTCTCACTGGTCATGGTACATCTAGTCACAGAACTCAGGTCCCAGGGCACCAACACTCCCAGGGGGAAAAACCCTACTTCTATGCTCAAAAATCAACTCCCCGAGCCTCTATATCTACCTAGAATGCAGATGTTAGAGCAACTGCTCAACACTGAGCATGGGGACTCTGTTGGTTTCAACTTTTGAGAGAAATGGAGCTGGCTGAAGACGACGAGGTGATCTCTGATGAAGAAACTGAAGAGCAGGACAATGTGTCTGATTCTGAACAACTGAATCTGGAGATGCAATATGACTCAAACTTCCCCTCTCTGAGAGCTGCATGGAAGCAAGAAATGGGGACCAGTTCAAGCGGCTAGAATGAGCTCAAGTATTGTTGGGGACAAAAGGACTATCTTGGAAAAAGCCCACCAACTTAAGGAGGTCCAGAACCTAGAAGTCCACAAAGTTCATGGTAAGAAACAAGCCTCTTTTACACTGTTCAATAACCCTTCCTTTCTTTCTGTTGCTTCTAATATTGGAGTAGAGGTTGATTTACCTAATAATTGTTTACCTAACTATTCTACTCCTTCTAGTAGCACTACTCATTTAAATTCAAACATGACTAAAGGTCATGGAGATGGAATTTTAGCTGATCACATAGTCACCTCTGATCCTCCCTCTAGTCCTAATGAGGGACTTTGGTTCCTGGTCTGCAGGAATAGATGGGGCAAGCACCCCAGATCAGAGGTGATCAAATGAATGCCCTATTCTGGAATGTTAGGGGCATCTCTGCTGCAGGTAGAAAGCCTCTTATTATAGATACTGCTAAAACTCATGCTACTGTCATAGGTTTTCAAGAGACTAATAAGGAAGATTCCCCCCCCTCTTATCTCAAATCTATAGTAGGGAATAGGGACTTTGCCTGCCACCACCTCCCATCAAAAGGCTCTTTGAAATCATTGCATGGTCTCACTTAGACTTCTCTGTTACTTGTGAGTTGAGACACAAATGCAATAGCAACTTATTTAGGGTCATTACAGTGTATGGGTCCCCATATGATGAAGGTAAAGGGGCCTTCATCACTGAACTCCATACACTGTTTGTAGATTCCAAGATTCCTACTCTAATTGGAGGAGATTTCAACCTAGTTAGAAATGCTAAGGAAACAAGCAATGGGGCCATCAACCATAGATGGAGTGATAACTTTAATGCTTGGATAGAGATTTGGGGACTCCTAGAGATTAAGCTCTCTAGTAGAAAATTCACTTGGGCTAATAACCAAGTTGACCTCACCATGTCTACTATTGACAGACTTTTTTGTAATACTGATATGGATGGGTTATATCCTCTAGCTACATGTAAATCCCTCCCTAGATGTGGAAGTGACCACACTCCACTTCTATGGGACTCTGGGATTGATTCTGTTCCTAGAAAATGTAATTTCAAGATGGAGAAATGGTGGCTCCTCAGAGCTGATTTTTTTGACCTAGTGCATAAAATATGGTCAGAACCTAATAGAGCCACTTCTACCATAGAGAATTGGCAAATTAAAATCAAGAGCCTTAGGAGAGTTACCCCAAAGGGTGGAACTCCAATGAAGAGGCTAATCTTAGGAGATATAAGAAAATACTCCTAGAAGAGTTTGATGTTAGATATTAGAGTTGAAAATTCTGACTTAGCTGAGGTAAATTTTAATAGAATGAAATTCATTCAATCTGAGCTACGGAAGATCTGGCTTCAGGAAGAGATTAAAGCCAAACAAAGATCTAGAGCTAGAGACATCACTGAGGGTGATAGGAATACTGCCTATTTTCATGCAGTTGCTAACCAGAGGAGGAGGAAAACTCTCATCCACTCCCTAGATGGTCCTAATGGACCTGTCTTAGATATTAAAGATATGCTTAATGTGGCTAGTGAGTTCTATAAAGATTTGTTCAAAAAGGAAAACAATAGTGGTTTCAAAATCAAGACTGACTTCTTCTCAGCTGGTGAGAGAGTTACCCCGGCAGAGAATGAGGCTCTTGAAGCCCCCTTTACTAAAGAAGAGGTCAAAAAAGCAGTTTTTGATTCTTACCCAGATGGGGCCCCTGGCCCTGATGGGATCCCCTTCTTCTTCTACCAACAATTTTGGGACTGACTAAAGCTGACCTGGTAGCTATGTTTTGTGATTTTCATTCAAGAAAACTAGATATCCACAGGCTCAATTTTGTTATGCTTACTTTGATTCCTAAGGAGCCTCATGCTACTTCTATGAAAAAGTTTAGACCTATTAGCTTGATTAACAGTAGTTTTAAAATTTTCTCTAAAGTTCTTACCAATAGATTGGCTAAGATATTTCAGAGGCTGATAGCTAGTAATCAGTCTGCCTTCCTAAAAGGCAGATATATTTTGGAAAGTGTAGTCACTGCACATGAAGTTGTGCATTCTGTCTATGCTGGAAAAAAGCAAGGGCTAGTCTTTAAACTAGACTATGAAAAAGCCTTTGACAAAGTGGATCTTAGCTTCCTCCTAGACTTGTTAGACAAAAGAGGTTTTGGTGGTAAGTGGATTAGTTGGATTCGCCAAATTACTCATAATGGCTCGGTGGGAGTCAAGATGAATAATGTAGAAAGTGACTTTTTCATCTCAGGGAAAGGGCTTAGACAGGGGGACCCCATTTTTCCTACTCCTCTTCCACCTAGTAGTAGATATTCTTACTAAGATGTTGTCCAAAGCAGTAGCTAGTGGTCTGATTGCAGGCCTATGCACTGAAGTATGCCCAGGGGGATCATTTGCCTACAATATGCTGATGACACTCTCCTGTTTTTAGATAATGACCTCACTCATGCCAATAATCTTAGAACTATTATGACCTACTATGAGCAAGTCTCTGGGATGAGGATTAACTACAGTAAGAGTGAACTCATTCCCATTAATATACTAGAGGATGACATTAGACCTTCCTTATCAGTCTTAGAGTGTAAAGGAGGTGTTTTCCCTATTAAATACCTTGGGATTCCTCTGCACCATGATAAGCTCAGGAAAGAAGATATCCAACCTCTAATATATAAGATCATGAAGAGGATAGTTGGGTGGAGGGGAAGCTCCTCTCTTATAGAGGCAGGCTCGTCCTAATCCAGGCTTGTTTAGCCAACATCCCCATCTATCTGCTTTCTTTATTCAAAATCCCTAAGTGGGCCATTGAGATGATCAACTCTCAGATGGCCAATTGCTTGTGGAATGACTTTGAAGGCCATAGGAAACTACACCTAGCAAACTAGAGACTGGTGTGTATGAAAAAGGAATTTGGAGGTCTGGGGATTCCCAACCTCCAGGATATAAATCTCTGTCTGTTAGGGTCTTAGGGGAAAAGATATTATGATGGAGAAGGAAAGCCTTGGAAAATGACCATTGATCATAAATACATGGCTGGTAGAATCAATATCTTTGCCCCAAGCTTGTCCCCCAATGCCTCTAGATTCCGGAAAGGCATTAAAACAACCATCCAGGCACTAAAGTTTGGCTATAGATGGAAAATTGGTTCAGGCACTAAAGTCAGATTCTGGGAGGATACCTGGTTTGGCACCTCCCCTCTGGCTATCTAGTTCTGGCCTATTTACTCCATTTGCAATGAACAAACTAAGAGTGTTAGTGAGGTTTGGGATGGGCTTCAGCTCAAGCTGACTTTTAGGAGGAATTTTGATGATATACTTATGGAGCAATGTCACCAGTTGGTTGAGGTTGCTGGGAGAGTGGTTCTCACCAATGATACAAATGCTTTAATCTGGCAACTTGATAATAAAGGAATTTATTCCACTAGCTCCCTCTATCATTTAATCAACTTTAGGGGGTGCAACCTATTTATATTCCATCTGTTTGGAAGCTTAGACCCCCCCTAAGATTCATGTTTTTCTCTGGCTCTTCTCTAATAATAAGCTGATGACCACAGACAATCTTAGGAAAAGACAAATTATTAAACCTCTGGAATGTGTTTACGGCTCTCAAGCAGAAACAAGTAACCACCTGTTTTTTGATTGTATAGTAGCTAAATAGATCTGGCCGCTAGTTGCTAATCATTTTGGGGTTGATGTTGGAACTGCCTTTGAATCAGTTGCTAAACTGTAGGTAGCTAATGGAAAACATTCTGCCCTTAACACTGTTAGTGCAGCGGTGTTTTGTTGTCTCTGGAAATATAGAAACTCTATCATTTTCAGTAACACATTGTGGATCTCGATTAACCAGGTGCCGAGACTGATCCTAAAGACTGTAAAAAACTGGACAATTATGTCCTTCGAAAAGAATGCAGAGAGACTGGGGGTCTTCTCAGAGCATCTTGCGAGCTTCCTTCACTGTCCCCTGTTGATTAGTGGCTGACGAGGAAGTTGCCGGTGGGTGCTCCTCTGGTGGAGCCTTGGAACAAGCTAAAGATCTCCGACGGCGACACCGGCTTCGCTTCTCCTTCTAAGAAGCGGGAAACTGGCGCAATCTCCTCCTCCAACCCGATTTCAACGCTAATGGCGACCTGGTCTCCACAGGCTGTAACATCCCCTCCTCTGAAGACTCGCAAGGCCTCACAGGAGTTGATATGCGCCTAAAATTCTTAGGCTGGTGATGTTCGGCCCGAGACTAGTTATGCCTCTTAAAACTATAACATTTTATTGTAATTGTGTTTGCACTCTGTTCTTCTTCTTTTCACTAAACTGCTCCTCTTAGTGAGCTGATGTATCCGCACAACTTGAGGGTTTCATTCGAGTAATGGAACCAGGAAGGAGCCTCCCTGTTCTTCTAAAAAAATCACATAAGCTAGTTGGTTGTTTCCACAAAAGGCCCATTGACCAAGTTCATGGGCCAGAACACACATTCCCTTTTTGCCGTACTCAAGATACACTGCGCAGAATTTCCCTGCGGTGCTTAAAGCTCCAAACCCCGGGAAATAACATATGTGGATGTCAGTTAGACATTTTTCCCGTGGCGTGTAAAGCTCAAAACCTTGGGAAATAAAATGTCTAGTTGACCACGCACGTATGTAAAGCGGGTCACAATGACAACATCATAAGCAATATTATGCATGTCAACTAGACATTTTTCCTAAGTTGACATAAAATTAAACAAAAAATAGAGGATTGACTATCATGATATGATATCATATCATATTAAATGATGTATTAATATGTGTCACATATGACAATAAATAAGGCCACTATGATACCAAAGTACAATACTAACGTGCATTTTGAAGATAATATCATATGTAGTATACTAGTATATGGTATTTTTCATTATGACCAACCCGAAGTCACGTTAATAAATATATAATGAAAAAATTAGGAGTTCTGCAAAAGTATCGGACCCATCTGGGTTTAACATGGCTCGAAGTCCCACTTAACTTGTGTCTACTTCACTTGTTGTACTCCGTCGCTATTCATATGCTCCACATGCAACACGGCACCCTCTCCTTCCTCTCAGTTAGGGTTTCCCTGCCTCTTGCCAGCGCTGCCACCGGTGCGCCTCGTCTCCTATGGTCCTTAGATCACTGAGGCACAATGGATGCCGGCCCTTGCCGGTGGGAGGGCTCCGTTTTTAGGTGTTTTTAGTTTTTTGTTAAGGTTTGTGTCATGCACAGGAAGACGAGGTGGAGGCGGCTTCTTGAAGATGGAATAAGGTCCTCCCCTCCTGGCCCCCGTCCCGGCGATGTTTCTAGCATCGTTGGAGGGTGTGTAGGGGTGTGTCTCTGACGGATCTCGTGGGATCCGGTCGGTATTTTCCTTCGGTGGACTCGTTTGGATCCGGTCTTCGTTTATCTATGTGTCTGCAGGTTGAATCCTTCAGATCTAGTCTTCTCTTGATCGGTGACGGCTGCTGTTCTGGTGCGCTGGTCCTATGGGCCCTTCGCATGACGACTTCTCAATTTTCTAGTACAACAATGTTTGACCGACTACGATGAGGGAAGGGCAATGACGGCGGCGCGCCTTCGACTCGCTCCAGTGCTTGTAATCGTCGCTAGGTAGTCTACGGACCTGGATGTAATCCTTACTTCTGGTGTTCTTTGTACTACCTTGACTGTTGATGAATAGATTGAAAGTTTTCTCACAGAAAATAAACACGGCACCCTCTTCGCTTGATTTTCTTGCATGGGCGAATCTTTGGTGAATCTGAGGATGCTCCAAGACAGCTGATCGTGAATATGTTCCTGCCTCGTCGTTCCAAACGTACTTGGCATCTTCTTCTGTAGTCTTCAATTCTCCCCTTTTAAAGAAATATAAGGGCATTTAGATAGAGAACGGACGTTTGGCTCTCGACCTCCATGAAGGCCCTTTTTTAAGAAATTCAAAATTCAAACTTTTTGGTTTCAGAAAAATCTGAAAAAAATTGTGCAAGTAAATAAGGATGTTATGTGTATGTGTGTAAAGTTTTATGATGAAATACGTTGAAATGTGACATGTACAAAAAAGACAAATTCATGGCCTGGAAGGATGAATAGTACCATGGGTTAAAAAGCCATAGATTTGTCTTTTTTGCACAGCTCTCATTACAACGTATTTTGCCCTGAAAATTTACACATATGTGTGTTATGCCTCCATGTATATCTGTATTTTTTCAGAATTTTTTAAAACATGGACAATATGAAATTTGACGAATTTTGAATTTTTCAAAATCAAGCTCCATGGAGCTCGGCCTCCAAAGGCAATATTTGCATTTAGATAACTATTTAGTGATCTAAGTATTCTTATGTTTCTTTAAAGAGGGAGCACGTGGAGAAAAGTAATGACTGATTGATAACAAATAATATATTGTGCGGGCAAAACACACCTGGAGATATTTGCTACTTGGAAAACTAATGACTGGCTTGTCGCAAATAAATCTCTATTTTTAAAGGGGGGTTGGTAGTCTAGTATCCGGTTTATTTTTGTCCCTCCTCCCATCACTCTCTCCTATTAAAAAAATCTCATTAAAATGGGAGATCTTGTTTCGTGCTTGCTTTGAGTGGTGTTGATTCAATTCAATTACGTAAATAATAGGTTATTAAGAATTCATAAATTGCACCATATATGTGAGATCACATTCCTAAAAGACAGATATAAAAATTTTCTCGATAACCTTCCAAAACAAAATGAGACATTGCTAAATAATAAATCACTAAAACGGCCCACTATCCCATTTATTATTATCATTATCTCTACTATTAATCGACAATCACAAGTTTCTAATACAACAAAAATATCAATTTCTTTCTTATAGTCTTACGCATCCGCGTGCCCTTATAGAGGGACGCCATGCGCGACCGCATGGAGCACGCCATGATCGGGCCTGACGCTGGTGCGATGCTCGAGAATGTCAAGTCATGGATCACGGTTTCGAGGACATCCGTGGCAGAAGGCGGGTCATCAAACCGTCACGTACACACGTTTATGGACATGGTCATATTATATTTCTTGTCAGTAATACAGAGAGCCAAACATATACTACATTCTTAAATCAAGTGTGTCCATTCAAATGTCAAGAAATTCATTAAGGAAATGTGCCCTACAATACTCGGTAGTCGTCGTGTTCGTAGAAACCATCCATGCAAAGATATTATGGAAATCGAGCATTGAATTAATTAGGAAATCAAATCATTAATGGAATTAATTACTTAGATAGTTAATTCCATAGGCGGTTAATTAGGTTCATTTAAATAGAACTTTTTTCGCACTGAACAATTTGGAAATCGGGTCATTAATGAAATTAATTAATTAGGTGGGTCATTAATGCAATTACTTAATTAGGTAGATAGTTAATTATGCCAACAGATAATTAGAAGTAAAAAAATTAAATAGCCAGATAATAAATTAATTTGGTTGGCAGTTCATTAGGAAGAGAATTAGGTAGGTCATTAATTATTTCTGTAATTAATTAAGTAAGCAAGAGTCGATCGCCAAATCATTTTGAAAGCGCTCGTGGGCAAGGATGGTCAACGGGCTCTCAGCGACATGCCCAAGCACCGCTTGCCAACATGGACAATGGCCACCATACACTCGCTACATGGGCGGCCTAGCGTTCACCAAGAGGATAACAACCATGCTCTACAAGACTTCCACACGCTGACATTTGCCGAAACGTTCGTGGGTGGGGACAACATGACACTACATTGACCACGTGGTTGATGACTGTCGGTGCTAAAACCGACAGATCCTGAGTAGGGGGTCCTCAGCTTGGTGATCTAAACTAGATGGTAACATGATGAGTAGGGACACGATGTTTTACCCAGGTTCGGGGTAGTACCCTATGTCATGCTTCTTATACATTGATTGTGGTGGGGTACAAAGTACAGATTTATCTATCTTGAAATTGTATGAGTTTGTCTAAGTTCTAAACCTTGCGAATGTGAATCTAAGCATCTACGTACTAAATCGCACGACTTATATAGGCACCGGGGCAATCTAGGGTTTACAAATATACATTTACAATTTTAGAGATAAGCATGCCTATTGAAATACGCTTGAAGTATATGCAAAGTCTTCAGGAGATCTTCATCATGATCGTGCCAAGGGCTAGGGCTAGTATGACCATGTCATCAATCTTCGATGGGTCCTCGGCCCCGCCCATCACTGGTAGGTCGACATGGCAAGTACCCCCTAATCCAGGACACCAATAATAACCCACAAGTATAGGGGGTAGCAACAGTCTCTGAGAGTAGTATTTCACCAAAATTTATTGATTCAACACAAGGTGAGCCAAAGAATATTTATAAGCCTTAGTAGTTGAGTTGTCAATTCAACCACACGTGAGAAGTTGTTTCTCTCGAAAAAATATTAGTACCGCGGCAATATGGTAGTTTTGATTGCAGCAGTAATAATAGCCATAATAATAGTAACACTGGCAGTAGTAGCTTCGTAGCAGTTGGAATAACACTAGCAATAGTAGAAACTTAGCAAAGTCAATATGAGCAAAGCATAGTTACGGTGTCCTGGACTAAGGTGTGCCAACCGAGTCGGCCGGTAGTCCTCAGGCTGGGCCTATGGGCCTCATTCTCCATCGGATGGACTCCAGAAGCTACACGCCTGGACGTGATCAACAGTGCATCTGCCGAAGACTTGACATATACTCCAAGACATCTCCTACCGCCTCCATGCGGTCCCCCAAATATCGTCCATGTAACCCTATATGCCCTACTTGGCATGTATATAAGCCAAAGGGTTTAGCCCATAGAAGGAACCGAATCACAATTACATTCACCTAGCCCTAGGGTTAGACCACAACTTACGATCTCGAGGTAGATCAAGCTTGTACTGGATACATCTCCATCAATATAAACAAGAGCAAGACGTAGGGTTTTTACCTCCATCAAGAGGGCCTGAGCCTGGGTAAACATCGTCTCCCCTATTCCTGTTACCATCGATCCGAGATCCACAGCTCGGGACCCCCTACCCTGAGGTCTGCCGGTTTTGACACCAACACTGGTGCTTTCATTGAGAGTTCCTTTGTGTGATCAACACAGGGATCGATGGCTCATCTGCAGATAGACTGCAGTGCCGGCTACGGGAACGTATACGTCCCCGTCCAACTTTTTGTGTTTGTGATGCAGAGCATCCCATGTTCATCCCCATGTACACTATGACTACTCCCCAAGCCCCAAGTGGACATACGACGAGACCTCTAACATACGCCATTGGACACAAGGTGAACCCATTCCTAAATGCTTCCCCTTTCCACTTGTGCGAGACATGGTTGCTACCTAATGCAAAGACACTATGTATGCTCAGGAACCAAGGAGACAACCATGGAGATGCTCGAAGCATAGGACAAGCCCACACGGAAGCGGATCAAGAAGTGCCTCAAGTGGAGTCGCTGCGGAGCTACAGCGGCCGGACATCCGGCGCCGCCAACCAGAAGAAGACCAGAGAGAGACAGACGCCAGGCAACTCTACAGTGGCCGGACATCTGGCGCCCGGCGACGGGCCGGACATCCAGCACCTGCCCGGAAATCCGGCGCAGGCTATCCAGAGAGCACCAAGATCGACTCCACCAGCCCGGACATCCGGCGTCTCGGGAAGACCCGCACATCCGGCCCGACGCCCGGACATCCGGCCCCCCTGCCTGCGTGCAGCGCATCTAGGGCGAGGCCCATGTACCCCGTCGTCCCTTAGGCTATATATACTCCCCCACCTCATCCTAGTTAGGGTTAGCATTGATTTAGCTCATTTGTGAGATAGAGCCTCGCTCATCCATACGGATCTCCTCCTCATGAGAGACCGCGGCCTCTTCGGAGAAGATCCACCTGGATTCAAGACCCCTTTACGGGAAGATCCCTCGTGGATTCAAGACCTCCTCTTGGAGATGAGCTACCGCCACTTGTATCGTCCTTTGTTGGGTTTGGACCGTGTATCTCTTTGTGTTTCTTGGATCTAGCACATGTGTGACTTTGTTCTTGTTGGTTGAGCGTTCTCTCGTGTTTTTCCCTCGTTCCCCTCCTTATGTTCTTTGTGTTCTTCGTAGGGATCCGCTCCAAACGTGAAAGATCAGCCTATAGGGTTCTACCCTACATCATCTTGGTATCAAAGCCATCTTGCTCATGATCTTGGATCAGAGCAAGGTTGATCACGTTTTTGGAGCCCCTACCCCATGTTTTCTAGCTTGATTTTGTTGTGCTCTTGCCTAAATCCGAAAATCCCCACCAAAAATAGCCCCTAATTTTTTTTGTGATTTGTTGGTTTGATGATGTTTTGTTTCTTTTGATCCATGGATTTGCTTGGTTTCAAGTGGATCTAGCATCTCCCCAAGTTTCTCCACTTTCCATCCACGAAATCTCTCCAATTTTGCCCCCGAAATCATCAATTTCCGCTCCAAAATCGAGTTCCTCAAGGTCATCCTCGGATTTGGAGCCCAGACATCCGGCCCGACCCCCGGACATCCGGCCATTAGCCCGGACATCCGGCTCCTGGAGCGCATTTTCGCGTAAGGTTCTGGACATCAGGTCCCGGAAATCTGGCCCAAGCCCCGGATGTCCGGCCCCTGGCATTTTAGCTTTCCCTGTTTCACCGTTTTGACCATAACTAATTTATCTGGAGTCCGTTTTTGACGTTCTTTAGCTCGTTTTGAAGCTATTGACATCCCCCATCCCACAAAAATACCACCAACATCATTTGACTCTATCAAATTTTCCAAAATTTGGCAAGTTTGCCTAGGCCCTCCACCATATCATCCGCATAACCACCACCGACTTCCGCAATCTAATCCATTTTGATTCCCATAGCATTAGTGGTTGCTTGAGTAGCGATTCGAGTCTCCTAAGGTGTTTAGGCTACTTAGGGACGGTCGCTTCTTCATAAACCACCACCACCATTTCCACATAACCTTGCCCACCATACACTTTCCACCACCCAAACTTAACCCAATTTTGTTTGAGCTTGTTTGAGTTGTGGCTTGTGTCTCCTAAGGTGTTTCGGCTACTTAGGGACGACAACTTCAACTCCGACACGTATATAGCCCATCATTCCACTTCCGCCTTGCCAAGTGCAAACCACCACCGCTTTTCGCTACCACCATTTTGACATTTGACGTTTGAGATTTTGAGTTCGCGGTTTTTCCATTTCCGAAGGTGTTTCGGCTACTTAGGGATGAGTCTCCATCATCTTGGTTTCTACATCAAGAACACCGCCACTCATCATCGCCACGGACAGTAACCTCCATATCATCTTGGTATCGTGGTATCCCTCCATTGTATATTCCCCTTGCCATTGCATTGTTAACCCCTAGCCCATTTTGCGTTACTTGCCTATCGAGACTAGCCATTTGAGTATTGCCGGCAACGTTACTTGTGCACATTAGTGATCTATACTTCCCATAGCATACATACCATATCATCGTGGTGCATATCTTGGTATCATATCTTGTGTCACAAGTTTGTTCCTGCATATACACAATTGCTATCTTGGTTTGTGCATTGGTGCAAAACTGGCCATAAAAAAAATAAGAAAAAGAAATAAAGCTTTTAAGCAAAAGAAAGAGAGCAAAGAAGCTTGTAAGCAAGTGCCATAGCATCATACCACATTACATATAAGATTTTCATATCCGATCATCTTGGATCATCTTGAGAGAAACACCAGGAACAATACATACATAGCATACTTGGGAGAAAAGTTGCTAGATTTTGCATCTTATAGGTTGTGCACAAGTGTCGTATCCTCCTATTGAGCAATCGTGCTAGCGTCTCTCTTGAGTTGTGCAACACGAGCGTTTTCCGTGGATTCCACATTTTGTGCTCATTCCTTGGTTGCACGACCCCATTTATCTATCCGTGTGTGTGTTTCCGCGTGCCACATATTGCTATTGGTCCATTTGTTTCGCTTGTGAATTTGTGAATCTCTTTCAACATTATTGACTCTTGCTAACATTTTGCATCAAATTTTTGTGCCACTATCCTCACCGAGCTTCACCATAAGCTTTACTTGTGTAGGTGTGAGAACTGACAAGAATTGGTACCAATTGTGCTATTTCCTTGTTACACATTTGAGTGATCATTGATCCATCTTCAACATCGGTCAAGGTAGATTTGGTCTAGTTCTTCTCTTTCTCCCACTCATATTTGCTTGAGTCTTGTGATGGATAGGCAAGGCATTTCCTCTCCGGTCTTCGACAACCACGACGGCGTGAACAACTACATCACCAAAGCGTCCATCTTCGATCTACAACGACAAATGCAAAGCGCACAATCAAGATTGCGAGAGCGCATCGAGAACATCTCCATCGACATTCGTCACTCCCAAGCAAGGAAAAGGGACTACATCGACAAGAAGCTTTCCGCACATAAATAGGAGAAAGATGCAAGGATGGAGGAGATTCGGGCCTTGATCAAGTCTTCTTCCCCTTCGTTATCTTCAAGGCGGTGATGTTCAAGCCACAAGTCTTCGAAGCGCGAAAATGATGCAAGTGCAATTCGTCCACGTCCACATCTACATGGCAACCACCATCACGTTCGTCCACATCGTCATGAAGGGCAAGTCATATCCAAGCATCATGTGCACGACAACGACGAACGCCATCGAGCTCAAGCACGACAACGACATCATCATCATCATGAAGATGCTCCACAAGCGCAAATTCACAAGTCCCAACAAGCCCTACTTCACGCCAAGTCGAAGCTTCATGAGCAAAAGAGAAGACCGCGAGACGAACACCACCAAGATGGCGCTACGGCTACCACCACCACTTCAGCATCTTCGCCAAGTGCTATCAAGGCATCTTCGCCTTTGGACGTACGACATCTTTGCCTACTTCCCACGAGTACGCCTACAACGACTTCATCAAGTCCAAGGCGACCACCTACAAGCGAGGGCGACAATTCCATCTTCGGAAGCCCCTCAAGGAAGATGGCCGAGCATGGGGAATTACCTTCGTTCATGGAGACGAGCTACGAGGTGCCACATCATATGGGCCTCCCACACCAAGACGATGACAAGATGGTCGAGCAAGGGCCATCCCCTTCGACTACGTCGACGAGCGCGAACCTCTTCAACAACATGAAGACGACGCTCATACTGGACTCATACTCCGAGTCAAGCTACGCGACCGCACATGGAGACATTTGCACGTACATCTCTCCGACACCCACATATGTTGAGATGCCCCATTTGTCATGTGAGGAGAGCCACCACCCCATGAGTGAGATGAGTGACTCCACCATATATGACATTGAGAGCATTTCCTATGAGAGGATGAGTGTGACCACCACTAGCCCCACACATGAGAGCATGCCACACATCCTATGTGAGGTTGAGCGCCATTTGAGTGACTCCACCAACCATATGAGTGAGAGCATCCTTGAGGGAGTGAGTTAGCCACAACACTTAGCGAGTGAGGTAGTTGACACGGCATGTGAGGCCACTATAATTTCTAACGACTTAACCTCTACTCCTAGTGTGTTTTCTTCTTTGGTGCTAGGTCTTCTACATGACGACATGCCTACCCTCGACGAGTCCATCCCTCCAATGGAGACGATGATGGCCATGGTGGATGATGATGCACCCCCCACATGGTTCCATCAAAACGAAGATGACAACGAGTGGATCTTCAACACCTCACCTACAACACATGAGCGATGCTCCAAAGGTAACATAGGTGATGGTGCTTCTCTTGTCCCACTGGCGGACTATCTTACCAATGATTGCTTGCATGATGTTAATCCACCTATTCCCATGCTTCATGCTAGTGCGACTTCCTCATGTCATGACTTACCTATTTATGATGAATATGATGATGAGCATGTTGAGTTGCCTAGTTGTGATGCTATGCTTCATAGGATATCATGTGAAAATTCTATTGGTCACATCATGTTTAATAATCCTTTAAGCTTGTCATATGCTATGAGTGAGATCTACCATATTGCATCATTTCAATCTCAACATAGTAACTATGCATGCCCCATTAAAATAAATCCTATTTGCACTTATGGCATAGATGACAAGATGATGGTCATTAGCTTTTGCTTCTCTTGTGATGATATTGCCATGCTTCCTTTACATGATTTGCGCAATTCATCTACTATGCCATGCCATGATCACATAGAACCAAATATGCATTGTTTCGGATGTTGTCAATATTCTCCATGTGATGTTTCCACTTATGCTCATGAGGAGACCCCCATAGTGTTCTCATACATGTTTGGCGATTTTGATTCATCCCATCCTTTGCATGCTTCCCATGATTGCGTGCACCATATGCATTCCATGAATAACAATGCTCTAGATATTTCTTATGATGCATTACATCCTTTGAGTGTCCATTATGCCATAGATAATAACAAACCTTTCATGATGGATGACATGTTTCTATATCACGCATCTCATTTATTTGAGCATTGGATATTGTGTGCTAACCAACACAAGCACATGCGCATCATGATGGATGATGTGTACATATACTACGCACACACAATTTTCCTTTTGTCTTCGTTTTGTGTAGGTACTCACATATACTCGCCAACCTCTCAATCCCAAGAGTTGACGAAACGAGCTCTTGAGAGCAACAACGCTTTGGGATCCCGTGGACTATCCTTACCACCATTCCCTTCGCGCAAAGACTACGCGCATCTCTTCTACTTGGCTCTCACGCGGCTATGGGCTATTTACCATTGTGCCCTTATGCCCATACTATCGTGTTCACTTTGCATGCTATGCCTCTTTACATGATTTTGCCATGCAATTGTGACCCTTGCTTGCATCTACCCATGATTCACCATTATTCTACTACTATGTGTATTTGCATGCTTGGTGGAGATCCTTGTTGCTATTGCCATGTTTACCATGTGCTTCATTCTATTGTTGATTGTGGTGTTGGCAGAGTCATGATGCCCCATTGCTATTTACATATGGCCTCTCACCAAT
Organism: Triticum timopheevii; assembly: GCA_963921465.1. Classification (NCBI taxonomy): domain Eukaryota; kingdom Viridiplantae; phylum Streptophyta; class Magnoliopsida; order Poales; family Poaceae; genus Triticum; species Triticum timopheevii. Next base: position 359,049,477 of record OY997264.1, read on the forward strand.
ACATTGATGATATTTTTCTCATTTCTTGCTTTCATGCTTGTGCTATGTCATGTGAATTATTCATGCCCACTATTTGCACACATGACATGCTTGCCATGATTCCTTCTAGTATGTTGCATCTTCGCACTACTAGCATGCTTGACTTGATCGCTATGATTGCTTGCTATGTTGCATCACCCATGTTCCACTATTACTTGCTTTCTTGGGTTGATGACATATATTCTCATGCCTCTCACATGATATATCTTGATCATTGTCTCTTGTGTCCATTGGTTGCCTCTCTCATATCCCCTTGTATTGAGTGCCAACTTGCTATGCTTATTGATCTTGGAGACTTGGACACTTTACTTGTGATGCATGCTTGTTTACTTGAGCCTATTGTATTTGGTTGTTCTTGCATCATATGCCTCCATACTATGAAATGCTCCCTTGTACTTTCTTATGATGAGCATGATGCATACACTTGTTGGGTATCTTACCACTCGAATGATAGGTTTTGCATTTCCGCTAACCTCACTTGTTTTTCTGAGTGTTTGTCATGTTCTTTCATTTTGGAGGATTCACAAGGCGGTGCTGTTATGCGACAACTTGGTCATGCGAAGGCATACACGATGTGCAATACCAACATTTGCAAGAATCTCCTAAAGGTGAACTCCTTCCCTTTGAGCCATCCTCAATTATGCATATTGGATGGGTCACTCTTTCATTGTTGTTTCCTTCTTGTTGTCTACATGATACATCTCGCGAACGGAGGAGCGACATTGGAGATTGGCTCTATGGACCTTCACATTGAGGAGCGCTCGGACTTATTGGATGCACCTTTGGACTTCCACTCATGCCACGACATCAAGCATTGGTACATCAACACTCCTTTGGCACATTGCACTAGCACCTCCATATTTGTTGATTGTGCTCCCACATGTCATGCTCGATGGACATATCATACTCACCGCAAGTTTGCACCCTATGCATGGATTGACTCACATTATGATTGCCCTGTTGCATCTTGTATTCCCATGTCATCCATGATATATGAGCTTGTGCATTTCCTTATCAATTTTTTTGTGATCTTCCTTGATGGCATATTCATACATCATGATCATATTGTCCACCATCAATTGCATGATAGCTTACACATATTGAGCATCCATTGCCATATTCATGCTATTGAAGAACCGTCCCTCTATGACATCATTTTGCACAATGGTAGAATTTGTCGCTTTCTGCACCATGCTAATTATCCCATGAATGCTTTGCATATCGTTCTATATCATCTTGATAAGCTTCATGCGCTTTGTCACGCTCTATCCCTTCGCACGGACTCACGCTTAATTGATGGACATTTTGAGTGCGCTAACCATTGTATTTCCGAGTGTCGCTTGTGTTTGCTCATTTTGCATGTACCACATACCGGAGACACCTTGGAGTACTTGGATTGCGTCATGCCTTCAACTCCGTCCAACTACAAGTCCGTCCACGACAACCGTTTCCATGGTCATGAGGATCACGATCCAAGGTCGGATCTTTCCCAAGGGGGGAGATGATGCGGAGCATCCCACGTTCATCCCCATGTACACTATGACTACTCCCCAAGCCCCAAGTGTACATACGACGAGACCTCTAACATACGCGATTGGACACAAGGTGAACCCATTCCTAAATGCTTCCCATTTCCACTTGTGCGAGACATGGTTGCTACCTAATGCAAAGACACTATGTATGCTCAGGAACCGAGGAGACAACCATGGAGATGCTTGAAGCATAGGACAAGCCCACACGAAAGCGGATCAAGAAGTGCCTCAAGTGGAGTCACCGCGGAGCTACAGCGGCTGGACATCCGGCAGGAGCCCGGACATCCGGCGCCGCCAACTAGAAGAAGACCAGAGAGAGACAACCAGGCGACTCTACAGCGGTCGGACATCCGGCCGACCCCCGGACATCCGGCGCCCCACGACGGGCCGGACATCCGGCACCTGCCCGGAAATCCGGTGCAGGCTATCCAGAGAGTACCGAGACCGACTCCACCAGCCCGGATATCCGGCCCACTAACCCGGACATCCGGCGTCTCGGGAAGGCCCGGACATCCGGCCCAACGCCCGGACATCCGGGCCCCCTGCCTGCGTGCAGCGCATCTGGGCCGAGGCCCATGTACCCCTTCGTCCCTTAGACTATATATACTGCCCCACCTCATCCTAGTTAGGGTTAGCGTTGATTTAGCTCATTTGTGAGATAGAGCCTCGCTCATCCAAACGAATATCCTCCTCGTGAGAGACCGCGGCCGCTTCGGAGAAGATCCACCTGGATTCAAGACCCCTTTACGGGGAGATCCCTCATGGATTCAAGACCTCCTCTCGGAGATGAGCTACCACCACTTGTATCGTCCTTCGTTGGATTTGGACCGTGTATCTCTTTGTGTTTCTTGGATCTAGCACATGTGTGACTTTGTTCTTGTAGGTTGAGCGTTCTCTCGTGTTTTTACCTCATTCCCCTCCTCGTGTTCTTCGTGCTCTTCGTAGGGATGTGCTCCAAACGTGAAAGATCGGCCTCTCGGGTTCTACCCTACATCAGTTTGGCAGCATGCTTTTTTGCGCTGACTTGGCAGGCCATCTCGCCCCCGCCGAGAACTATGCCACGGATCGGATCGTGACTTTTGAAGGCTTGGAATACACCACAGATTCTTGCAGCAAGCTTGTCCTGTCAGGATGGACGCCAGGTCGGATTGAGGGCCTATTAGACATCGGAGGCTCGACTCCGATACTGATCTCCTTCGAGGATGTCGGATCACCCGAACGCGCCGGAGGAATCAAATACATTGACCCCTGGCAATCTCGTCTTTGCGACAAGACTTGATGCTAACCTCACCTCGAACATTACATCGGATTTAGAATCGACTATTGTGCCATATCCGACATTAACTTCGGATCCTTGTCACGTTGAAGACGTGTTAGGCTATAAGCCGGATGTACTTCGAGTTAGGCCTACCTACAGCCAGGTCATGAACCCCGAGGAACTATCTCAGCTACATGAGATGCTAGACTGCATCCAGAGCTTATCAATCTCGGACGGTCAGACCTTGGTTTATGATAAGATCGGACTTAAAGTCGACGTCACGAAATTTATGTCGCACCCACGACCCACCCAGTCGTCATGATCGATGATTTAACTGACGTGCTAGACTATGACGAGGCCACCGACATGGATGAGGATGTCGATGGCCAACAGAAACTGCTTCGCCGCTAGTAACCACTGGCAAGTGGACTACTGATACGTCTGAAACGTATCTATAATTTTTATTGTTCCATGCTATTATATTATCAATCTTGAATGTTTTGTATACACTTACAAGCAATTCTATATCATTTCTTGGGACTAACCTATTAACTTAGTGCCCAGTGCCAGTTGTTGTTTTTTGCTTGTTTTGGTTTCGCAGAATATTAGTACCAAATGAAGTCCAAATGCCAAGAAACTTTTCGAAGATTTTTTATGGACAAATAGACACTAGAAGCTTTGGGAGAAGAACAGACGAGAGAGCGTGAGCCCATATCCCACCAGGGTGCGCCCTGGGGGGTAGGCGCACCCTGATGGGTGGTGGGGCCCATGAGGCTCCAATTGACCTAGCTCCGCCTCTATAAATTTTGAAAAATCATGAAACCAATAGAGGAGTCCATGAAATACTTTTTCCACCGCCGCAAGTTCCGGAACAAATAGATCCCATCTGGTGGCCTTTTTCGGCACTCTATCGGAGGGGGATTCGATCACGGAGAGGGCTCTTTATCATCCTTGCTGCCCTCCGATGATGCGTGAATAGTTTACCATGGACCTATGGTTCCATAGTAGCTAGATGTATTCTTATCTCTTTTTGATCTTTAATACAATGTTCCCCTCGGTGTTCTTCAAGTTCTATTTGATGTAATGACTTTTTGTCATGTTCTTGTTGGGATCCGATGAATTGTGAGTTTATGATCAGATCTATCCATGAATATTATTTGAGCTTTATCTGAACTCTTTTATGCATGATTGTTATAGCCTCGTATTTCTTCTCGATTTATTGGTTTGGTTTGGCCAACTAGATTTATTTATCTTGACATGAGATGAGGTGCTTTGTGATGGGTTTGATCTTGCGTTGCTCAATCCCAGTGACAGAAAGATACATGACATGCATGTATTGTTGCTATTAAGGCTAACAAAATGGGATTTATTTCATATGTGAGTTTATTTTGTCTACATCATGTTATCTTGCGTAAGGCGTTACTCCGTTCTTCCATAAACTTAATACACTAGATGCATGCTGGATAGCGGTCGATGCGTGGAGTAATAGTAGTAGATGCAGAATCGTTCCGGTCTACTTGTCTCGGACGTGATGCCTATATACATGATCATTGCATTGGATATCGTCATAATTATTTGCTTTTCTATCAATTTCCCAACAATAATTTGTCTACCCACCGTGGATACAAAAGAGTTAATATCACCTTAAGTACATGAACTTGCACGGTGTTAACAAATACATGCATAAACTTGAAAAACCATAAAAGTGGTCACTTAACTCTTGATGGGGTAATAGTTTGGTACAAAATAGTCTCGTAGCCGCTAGATCGAACACCACCATGTCATCAAGTGTCACATGCCCCCGTGTTCTTTTTTCTCACAACCCCCACCCCGACATTATTACGTAAGTGCACTATAAGTTCCTTGGTTCCCCATTCCCCAAATCTCCATCCTGAGTCCAAATGCCTAACCCCAAGCCTGTGCCTCCACTCCCACCGTAGAGGGCTCCCGACAACCGTGCACGTTGGCATCACAAAAGAGGGAGGCGGCTGTGGCGTTGGGACATCGTCTGCGCGAGGCACAGGTGATTTCACTGGCGGCAGTGGCATAGGTTATGGTCGTGGTCAGAGGCGGTCTGACTAGCAGCAGCTTGAGGAACATTGAGGCCCGAGCAATGGGTGGTCACTGACATTGTGTGATGTTGAAAACTAGTTCCATTGATATGTGCTTATGAATATGATGGAATTTTGTTCGTAATACTGATAACTTGTCTAGTTGGTTAATGTTGCGGTTTGTGCTTCAATTTGTGCCCTGTCTTTTGCTTCAATTTGTGCCCTATTTTGTGCTCCAATTTTGCACAGTAAATTTTCTGTAATTGTGATTCAAACTTGCATTGAAATTTTTTATATGCCTAATTGCAAAGTGGATTAAAGGAGGATGTAGGAGGCAGGTGTCCAGCTGGACCTAGCATCTTGCCATGCGCCGCTGCCTCAACCTTGGCACGCAGACGACTCCTTGCCAGGATGTCTCACATTGCTGACAGAAGCTCGTTGCTACATTACAATTTAATGTGAGCTAATTAGCCATAGAGTTGTGGACAAATTATTATAGAATGAAAAACACAAAACATCTAACTGACTTAGCCAAAATCATCGTCAAGGAGACGTCATGCGGGTAGAAGCAGACCCTTCCCAGCAAAAACTAATATTCGCACAAAAATCATGGAGAACATGACTTGATCGTGTGCGAGTAAAAGACCTAACAAAAACGAGTTGCCAAGGTCTCTAGTGAAGCAGCCAGATATGGGACATACAGTACACCGGAGGGTAGGCAGCAGGCTCCAGGAGGATCAGCTCCATGCATGTCGCCGCTATCGCCGCAGATGAACTCCAATGCATCGTCACCCTGCTTGGTTCTGCTCGAGTTGGAAGGAGAAATGAGTAGACCAAGGGTTTTGGGAAGGGTTACTTGATGTATGTGATACTTCTTGGTAACACAGGGTAGTTATTACAAGATTTTATTTTGTCTTGTAGATGAGGACTTTCTGAAAATATATTCTTTCCAACAGGTTTTTTTTCAAAAAAATCATGCAGGCCGCGTGCATCTTGATGACCTTGCGTCCGAGGTAGACTGTTTTACACTATTTTGGACCAAATTGTTAACTCATCAAAAGTTAAGTAACCACTTTTATGGTTTTTTCTAGTTTATGCATGTACCTGTTAACGCCTCAAAAGTTCATGTACTAATGGTGATATTAACTTGATACGAAAGCATGTCTACGCAATGTTTTGAGAACAAATATGACTATTTTTAGCTTTCCACTATTTGTTTAGTTTTGAAAGTTCAGTTCATCTATACCCATGATTTAAGTTGCTTACATTTTTTCTATAATATAGGCAATAAGGGCATCCATGGTGCTTAGAGGCTGGCTTGACTCTAAGCTGGACCCCACAGGCCTGCCTACCTCTAAGCACATCTCAAAAGCATGTAGTGTATAGCATTTTGCTTCAGCTCCTATTGTGGGCCCATGATTCATTAAACAAAGGAATGGTATCCTAAATGGAAGAGGCCTTTCATGCATCAGATGCGGAGCACGAACAGGCTGACGGGTGGGGCTGCTTGATTATTTAATCGGAAGAGGCAATGAGGGAGTCCTGGACTAGGGGGTGTCCGGACAGCCGGACTATCATCGTCAGCCAGACTCCAAGACTATGAAGATACAAGATTGAAGACTTTGTCCCGTGTCCGGATGGGACTTTCCTTGGCGTGGAAGGCAAGCTTGGCAATACGGATATGTAGATCTCCTACCATTGTAACCGACTCTGTGTAACCCTGGCCCTCTCCGATGTCTATATAAACCAGAGGGTTTTAGTCCGTAGGACGAACAACCATTACAACAATCATACCATAAGCTAGCTTCTAGGGTTTAGCCTCCTTGATCTCGTGGTAGATCTACTCTTGTACTACCCATATCATCAATATCAATCAAGCAGGAGTAGGGTTTTACCTCCATCGAGAGGGCCCGAACCTGGGTAAAAACATCGTGTCCCTTGTCTCCTGTTACCATCCGCCTAGACGCACAGTCCGGGACCCCCTACCCGAGATCCGCCGGTTTTGACACCGACATTGGTGCTTTCAATGAAAGTTCCTCTGTGCCGTCACCGATAGGAAGGATGCCTCCTCCCGTCTTCAAGGACGGTATTTTCGCCAAAGGAGCCTTGGCGGCCATCCAAACTATCCGGCTAGGTGGTTTTCTTATGACCGCCTGTCCGGCCACCGCTTCGATAATGACCTCTCAGGTCGTCAAAAGCAATCTTTACGTCAGCTCGGAATTCGCCGAGCGGCTGGATCCAATAGAGCTCTCATCTGTAAACGAGCTCTTGGATCGCATCGCCGCCCTGGGAGTCGCTATAGACTACAATCAGATTGGGCTCCAAACCGATCTGAGAGAGATTAACTCTCCCCAGGTCACCCACCACGTTGCAGTGGTAGAGGAACAACGCGCCGACTCTTCTCCTGTATTGAAAACTAGTCATGTCCGGGCTCCCGAACCCTCCATGCCGGATTCCCGCGGAGGGACGGACTTCGATCAAGCACTGAACCTAAAGTCAGGCATCGGACCGGACTCGTTGGACAACGTCCAGCAATCCAAGCTTCCAAATTCGGAAACTTCTCGGCCCTTGAGCCTCGAGATGGGTAGGGTTCCGGACTTAATTCCACCCACCCGCCCAGACATATGCGATCTATCTCTAATCCGGCAAGAGCCCACTGAAACAGTACACCACTACTGGGCCAGATTCCTCCTGGTTATGAACAGGATAAAGGACTGCCGAATCTCAATTTTTTGCAATAATTGCATGGACGAGGGAATCTTGAACGCCGTCAGCCATCGTGAAATTACACGCTTCGCCGACCTGGCGTCCATAGTACGAAAGTACTGTGCAATGGAGAGTTTCCGGATAACCGAAAATAAGTTTTGGGACAATACGGCCCCGAATACAACCCTAGTCCGCAACAAAAGGGTGCATTACACTCAGGCACCAGGTACAAAAACCAAAAAGCAAAAACCCCACAAAGGGCACGGAACCGTACTGGAGGGATGGCTTAGCGGACCCTATAAAATTCACAGTACAGAGGGCACCATCCCAACACATAGCCTTCGAGCATGTTGGATATTACGGCAGGTGGCCAAAAGTGGCGAGGAGATTCTAGCCCCGGAAAACCACTCCAACAATACCGGTACGGTATCAACAGTCTTCGAGACTTTCGCATCAAATAATATGCGGAAACGAACAATCCGCAGCCTCGCCGAAGTCTACCAAGTAGCAACAACAAATCCATGGAGCAACACAGCCATCACCTTCAACGCCAGCGACGAACCTAAATTCCGAACAGCCCGAGCACCAGCCGCACTGGTACTTAGTCCAATAGTGGACGGCTTTCGACTTACCAAGGTCCTCATGGATGGCGGCAGCGGATTAAACCTCATCTACGAGGAAACTCTTCAAAAAATGGAAATAGACTGGAGCCGCATTGAGCAAAGCAGCACAACCTTCAGAGGAATAATCCCTAGCCGGGAAGCGTGCTGCACCGGAAAAATCACACTCGATGTGGTGTTCGGCTCGCCGGACAATTACAGATCTGAAGAAGTCACATTCCAAGTGGCCCCGTTCAACAGCGGATATCACGCTATATTAGGACAAGAGGCATTCACAATCTTTCAAGCCGTACCCCATTACGGGTACATGAAGCTTAAAATGCCCGGGCCCGGCGGAATAATCACTCTCGTTAGTGATCCGGACATAGCACTCCACGCCGAAAACAAGACAGCCGCATTAGCCCTGGAGGCACTATCCGAAGCCCTAGCGGCAGAAGAACTCACCCCGCTGCGCTCTACTGTAAATAGGGACGATGTGATACTCGATAAGAGATCCAAGTCCACCTCCTTTAAACCAGCGGACGAAATAGTAAAATTCCAGGTCCATCCAACGGACCCGACAAAGACGGCCTCCATCGGGGCACAGTTGAACCCTGATGTAGACGCCGCACTGCAAGAATTCCTTCGGGAAAATTGGGATATTTTCGCCTGGCACCCTTCGGATATGCCCGGAATCCCACGCAGATTGGCAGAACACAGCCTAAACATCCTAAAAGGATTCAAGCCAGTCAAACAGGCTCTTCGACGATTTTCCGAACCCAAAAGACAGGCAATGGGAGAAGAGCTAGCCAAACTATTGGAAGCCGGATTCATCAGAGACATCAAACATCCGGATTGGCTAGCAAACCTGGTAATGGTACCAAAGAAGGACAAATCCTGGCGCCTATGTGTCGATTTTAAGGACCTCAACAAGGCCTGCCCAAAGGATCCCTTCCCCCTCCCCCGCATCGACCAGATAATCGACGCTACCGCAGGACACGATTCATTGTGCTTCCTTGACGCATACTCCGGCTACCATCAAATTAAGATGGCAGAAGCGGACCAAGCCGCAACGGCATTCATCACTCCATATGAACCATTCTGCTTCAACACGATGCCCTTCGGACTTAAAAACGCCGGCGCAACATATCAGCGCATGATTCAGACATGTCTGGCCACCCAGTTCGGCAAAATAGTAGAGGCATACGTAGACGACGTAGTCGTCAAAACCAAACACGTCGAAACCCTAGTAGACGATTTGAGGCTCACATTCAACAACCTCCGAGCATATGACATCAGGCTGAATCCGGAAAAATGTGTTTTCGGCGTACCATCCGGAAAACTCCTGGGCTTCATTGTGTCCGGTAGAGGAATTGAAGCAAATCCAGCCAAGATCCGAGCTCTGTCACAGCTAGATATTCCAAAAGACCTCAAACAAATACAAAAATTGACTGGATGCGTGGCGGCTCTAAGCCGCTTTATCTCCCGTCTAGGAGAAAAGGCATTGCCCCTCTATCGCCTCCTTAGGCGCACCGAACACTTCGAGTGGACGGATGCTGCCACCGCCGGACTCGAAGAAATAAAAGCCATATTGGCAACAAATCCGGTCCTGGCTGCGCCCAACCTGGGCGAACCAATGTTGTTATACATCGCGGCAACACATCAAGTTGTAAGCGCAGTACTCGTCGTCGAACGAGAGACAGAAGGGCATAAATTCCCTCTTCAAAAACCAGTGTACAACGTATCCACTGTGTTAACCCCCTGCAAGTCCCGTTACCCGCACTATCAAAAGATAGCGTATGCGGTGTTCATGGCATCCCGGAAGCTTCGACACTACTTTCAAGAGTGTTCGATAACAGTGGCCTCCGAAGTACCCCTCAACGACATTATAAACAACCGCGATGCGACGGGCAGGATTGCAAAATGGGCCATTGAGCTCTTACCATTCGATATAACTTACAAACCTCGGCGAGCTATAAAGTCGCAAGTTTTGGCTGACTTTGTCGCTGAATGGACCGAAGCCGAACTCCCTAAAGAGTACGACGCATACTCCAATTGGATCATGCACTTCGACGGCTCTAAAATGTTGGCCGGATTGGGGGCTGGCGTCGTATTGACGTCCCCAACCGGGGACACAGTCCAATACGTACTTCAAATAATGTACACGGACTCCAACAACGCAGCCGAATACGAGGCCCTTTTACATGGCCTCCGGATGACAGTCTCCATGGGCATTCAACGCCTAGAGGTGCGCGGGGATTCAAACCTTGCAATATCCCAAGTAAATGGAGACTTTGATGCCAAGGATCCGAAAATGGCAGCCTATCGTAACACTGTCCTAAAAATGTCAGCTCGGTTTAAAGGACTTGAATTCCACCACGTAGCCCGGGATAATAACCAAGCAGCTGACATATTGGCACGCATCGGTGCAAAATGTGATGCTGTCCCTCCAAATATCTTCCTGGAACGGCTCTTTAAGCCATCCGTACTATGGGAAGAGGAGTCCGGAAATAACAAACCAGAAGCAGCCACAACAACCGAGACAAGACAATCTGACATAATCGGCGACTCAGCCGATGAAATAACACCTTCAGCCCACGAAATAATGGCAGTAATCGCCCCGTGGACAGAGCCATTCCTAGCCTACTTGCTTAGGCAGGAACTCCCCGAAGACCAAAATGAGGCCCGCTGCATAGTTCGGCGATCTAAAGCCTACAAGGTCCATGAGGGAGAACTTTATAAGAAAAGCACAACCGGAGTCCTTCAAAGGTGTATCTCCGAAGAGGAAGGGCGAAACCTTCTGGCTGAAATTTATGCCGGACTAGGCGGACACCACGCCGCAGCTCGGGCCCTTGTAGGAAAGGCATTCCGTACAGGATTTTATTGGCCGACGGCCCGGGCAGATGCTCAGGACTTAGTCCAAAGATGTGTCGGTTGTCAGCTCTTTGCTAATCAGAGCCATATGCCACTCACCGCCCTCAAAACTATACCCATTACCTGGCCGTTCGCGGTCTGGGGGCTTGACATGGTTGGACCCCTTAAAGGGGGAGCCCACAAGCAAAGGTACCTATTGGTCATGGTGGATAAATTCACCAAATGGATAGAGGCCAAGCCAGTTAAAACGGCAGAGTCCGGACTAGAGATAGACTTCATATCTGGGGTAGTACACCGTTATGGTGTCCCCCACAGCATCATCACCGATAACGGCACGAACTTCACGGCCGACGAGGTTAAATTTGTTGCAAAAATATGGGCATTAAGCTTGAGTACGCTTCAGTCTATCATCCTCAAACCAACGGTCAAGTGGAACGAGCGAACGGTATAATAATGAGCGGCATCAAACCCAGACTAGTGCGGTCACTTACGAAATCTGACACGCACTGGGTAGAGGAGCTCGACTCCGTACTCTGGGGGCTGCGGACAACGCCCAACCGTACTACCGGATTCACACCATTTTTTATGGTATACGGCGCAGAGGCAGTTCTGCCCTGCGACATCATTCATGACTCACCTCGAGTGCGCATGTACGAAGAAAGAGAAGCCGAGCTGGATCGGCAGGACAATTTGGACGCATTGGAGGAAGAACGCGACGTCGCCAAGGCTCGTTCCACATTCTATCAGCAGCAGGCTCGAAGATATCAAAGCAGAGAAGTACGGGCCAAGACTTACAACGTTGGCGAACTAGTTCTACGCCTGCCGGACAAGAAAAAGGACAAGCTCAAGCCCAAATGGGAGGGCCCTTTCATTATCGATCAAGTCCTGACTGGCGGAGCATACCGTCTACGAAATGCGTTGGACAACCGACTCGAGCCGAACCCATGGAACGCAGCCCGCCTCCGAAGATTCTATGCCTAGCGCCGGACTAAGAGTTCGTCCCGTTCCCCCGTTCAAATTTTTACACTTCAGCTGTCTTTTGTTTCTCTTTCTTCTCTTAACCCTTTTCCTAAAAAGCCCTTAAAGGACTACTTGCGCATTGTTCGCACACACTTGATGTGCCATCCGCACTCATTATACCTGGGGGCTTCTTTACCAGAAGCTTAATTATAAGGGCTTCATGCCCAGCACATGTGTCAAGCTTCCACATGTACCTTTTATTCACCATTATATGCATCGATATGACTTAAGTTTTGGCCAAGCTGGGTTGCCTGGCTCCTGTGCTTACCCCTACGTTCCCGATTGTTAGGCTAGGAGGTAAAGGGAGCACCTCTGCGATTGTTACTGCCGGGTCAGCCGAATGTGTACCTCAGACTGGGTGAAGCCAAAAGCTAGCGTTCTTAAGGGAATATTCGGTCGGTGACTTGAAAGATGATTTTTTACCTACTTATTTATCTGCCCCCAGATGTTTTTCTGCTCTTTTCGCAGACCGGACATGCACTTTAGGGCATGCCTCCCAGGGAAAGGAACCCTTAACGGAACTATTCTCCCTGGAAGATGTTCCTTACTAACCATGTAATATAACATAACTAGTTGGGCACTTGTCTGATAAAGCACTAATGACCCCTACGTCTGGTCTCCATGCATGCCCCGGTTGTTTAATCGAGAAGGTATTCGGACACACTCCGGACTCTAGGGTCCCGAGGTTGAAGCGAAAAGGTCGGCAAAGACAAACGATCTACAATCCGGCTAGAAGGCATTTCACATGTCATTTTAAAATACATTGTCAAATCGACTGACTGTATTCCTCCTCAATCCCGTCTAACAGGCTGTCTAATTTACAGTCCCGTTGGGAAAATTTAGCGGCCAACTCTACTTGGCCATATACTAAACTCACAGGGATCTCCTTCCCATCGGGCCCCACAGGTCCGACCTCGGCCATGTGGTTGGGATCCGCCTTCTTGTACCGCGTCTTCACCATGGCCCAGGCCTCCCTGGCACCTTGGCGGCAGGCCAAAATCTTCCATAAACGAAAGCGCTGCCGCACTCCCTGAAGCTTCTCCGCAAGCTCCCCAAGGCCCTCGGGCAGGGAGAGGGCCGGCCATAAAGCCTGGATGACGCCTCTCATTGCCTGCCGAACTCGTTCGAGCAGTTGCAACAGCTCGGGAAGTTGATCACCCGTTGATACGGGCATCTCCTCCGCAGGGCGACCTGTGAGTATACCTACAGACATATTTTGTCAATTGACTTCCTCGCCGGACTCTTCTTTTCAAAGGAGTTCGCTCAAGCACTTACTATAGATGCCGCGACGAAGCCGCTGATTCTCCTTAACGGAGCCTGACAGCTCGACCCGAACGCCTTTTAGCTCTTCTCCAAGCTGGGCGTGGGCATCCTGGAGCTTGTTCCTTTCCTGCTGCACCTTATTCAGCACCCTCTCGCCGGCCTTCAGCTGGCGCAGTAGTTCTTGCCTGTCCGGATCTTGTCCGGCAGCACCTGCAATGTCATTATTAGACTTGCGCGCACGCCGCACACCACTTATCCTTTTGTCATCGGTATGTTACTTGCCCGGTATTCGATCGTCAGTATCTCAATACCTAGTTCAATCTCGTTACCGGCAAGTCTCTTTACTCATTACATAATGCATCACCCCGTAACTAACTCATTAGTTACATTGCTTGCAAGGCTTATGGTGATGTGCATTACCGAGAGGGCCCAGAGATACCTCTTCGACAATCGAGTGACAAATCCTAATCTCGAAATACGCCAACTCAACACGTACCTTCGGAGACACCTGTAGATCTCCTTTATAATCACCCAGTTACGTTGTGACGTTTGGTAGCACACAAAGTGTTCCTCCGGTAAACGGGAGTTGCATAATCTCATAGTTATAGGAAAATGTATAAGTCATGAAGAAAGCAATAGCAACATACTAAACGATCAAGTGCTAAGCTAACGGAATGGGCCAAGTCAATCACATCATTCTCCTAATGATGTGATCCCGTTAATCAAATGACAACTCATGTCTATGGTTAGGAAACTTAACCATCTTTGATTTACGAGCTAGTCAAGTAGAGACATACTAGTGACACTATGTTTGTCTATGTATTCACACATGTATTATGTTTCCGGTTAATACAATTCTAGCATGAATAATAAAAATTTATCATGAAATAAAGAAATAAATAATAACTTTATTATTGCCTCTAGGGCATATTTCCTTCAACTACACCGTCAATGGGCACAATTACAATATGGAGTACTACCTTGCTGATGGTATCTATTCTCAATGGACGGCGTTTGTGAAGACTATATCGGATCCTCATGGTAGGAAAAAATGTCTCTTTGCACAATCGCAAGAAGGTAGTATGAAGGTTGTGGGGAGGGCATTCAGAGTGCTCCAACCTCGTTGGGGTATTGTTTATGGAGCCGCAATGATGTAGGAAGCAAAGACACTTTGCAGTTTATGACATGTTATGTAATCTTGCAGAACATGATTGTTGAGGATGAGGCCAAAGAGGAAGCTCGCACACATGATTTTCAGAAGCCCGGAGTTTAGATCCGCCCCCCGGAACAGGAGGTGGAGCATATTGCCAACTTTCTTGAGATGCATCGACAACTTCGAGATCAACAGATGCACATGCAACTGTTCAATGATTTTGTGGAGCATATATGACCATGCTGGAAATTAATGAAGTATGTTTTTTACGTTTCAATCCTGCACTATGAAAAAAATATATGTATGAACTATGTTTGGATTATGTATTTTTATGTATGAATAATTTATACTAGCACAAATGCCCGTGCCTTGCAACGGGAGAAATTTTTACACGCCTCATGCCTGAGTTAATTCTATTCATCCTCATGTCTGTGGTGAGCTACTGCAAATGGAACTGATTTACACCGAGCTGTCAGAAAATTACCTCTATCATCCCTCAGTATGGCAAAGTGTGATCAATGTGTTGTATCACTCATTTCCATCCTTATATTCCTTATTCTTTGTCTCCATTCCTTTACTTTCCTTATTTCTTGGTCGCAATCCTTTCATTCGTCCTTTGCTTGTTAATTCCTAAGACAACTCTTGATACTAGGAATCTTAAAAACATATATAAATTGGAAGAATTTTATGTAAGGCAGCGAGGTGGGATTTTGTATAGTGTAAGAGCTGTGCAACTTTGATGGGCCGGCCCGTAGTCTTTTATTTGGTATAAGGGGCGAGGCGGAAATAATATAGAAGCAATCCTATCTTCTATATCTAAAAAGCTAGTCCCTACTACTAGATTTCTCTACACATGCGTGCTTCCACATCACCTCAATTATTTACAGCATTCCGATAGAAATTGTGTGGCATCAAGAAGTCATGCATGTGCTCATAAGTTACTTTTTGCATTAGTGTAAATCATGCCACCTCATTAGTCACTAGTAAGCTTGCACGTGCAACGCACGTCTGAACTCCATCACATAATTATTAAAACAGTTGTATGGTTTTATATAGATTTTCATCTGCAAATTTTTCAATAAAAATAATGTTTGTTTGGGTGGAAAAAAATCAAATCACATGGACAAATGAAGGTGTAAATAATATTAAAGATCAATGGAAATCTCTACTGAACATTGGTAGTCTCATATGCTTCGCATTGAACACCATACATTCTGTGAATTACCACTGCCCTAGGCAAGCCACAATCCAGCTGTCTTGATTGTGAAGATCTGATATTGCTTAGTTCATTCTAATATACATCCTAATATACATCTGCAGAATCGCGAAGTAAAAGCAGAGAGAAAGATTATACCAAATCTGCCGACCCTACTCAGATAGGGACATGAGAGAACAACTAAAAAAGACAATGAAAGATTTTAATGAATAAAATCTTATGCTTACATATCAATCCATGAGAGATAACTATATTTTTGCAAATTTTCATTACAAAATTGTCGAATGTGTGATCAACAAAGACAAACTACAGTAGGCTTGTATCATGCATTATGATTTAACAGAGGCAGTCAACAGAGCCGAACGAATGGAGATAATTCATCTAGGTAGCTATAGGATGCATTATGATTTAATTCTCCCCCAAACATGCTTCCTATTAACTCCAAAATCTGATATTGAAATGACACAATATTTGTCCTATCAGAATTTTTTAGACAGAGGACCATCACATTCTGAAACTGTATACTCATGCTCAACCTTTTCCAGCACAAAGACTAAGTTGTATGTGTTGAAAAGTATCAATAGGATAAAGCATGTACCTATACTAACCTTGAAAACATCAATGGCCTTGTCATTCCTTCAGAATAACCATAATGAAACTATTCTTGTCTTTCCTTTCAAATTGAAAGAGATAATATACATGAACAAAGCTTATTTCTGAAGATACATTGTTGCTAACACCTAGAGAGGTTATGGTCCAGATTGAATCGAGTTGCACTGGGTCGGTGGCTGGACAATGGTGGAGTTTCGGTTACAGTGATGTGGCCATCGTGGTAGAGGCGAACCTCTGTGCTAAGATGCATTATAATGTCAGGTTAGAATCAAGGATTCTAGCAGATAAAGAAGGGATGGAGAGGGAGAGAGATGTCAGGTCGCTACCTTCTAGGTACCAATGGATGGAGCTGCCCGTTCCGAGGAGATAGGGTGGAGGAGGGCGGAGCTGGCAGCAAGGAGCACACATGTGGCCTCGTTCGCCGGCTCTACACAGGAATGGTTACTTAGCAAGGTTCACAAAGAAAGAATATAGAGTAAGAACAAAATCTGCTACTTACATAATGTAACACGAATCCTCTTTTATATGGATATATATAGTAGCGACCTACCACATGTTAATATTTTGAGAGAGGCTCCAACTTTGTCAGTGGTATTCTCCTCAAAAATAACCTGCAAGTCAAACAACTGTTTATGCAAGTAGCATATACTCCCTATATCTCATAATATAAGAGCGCTTTTAACACTACATTAGTGTCAAAAACGCTCTTATATT
Source organism: Triticum timopheevii (assembly GCA_963921465.1). Taxonomy (NCBI): domain Eukaryota; kingdom Viridiplantae; phylum Streptophyta; class Magnoliopsida; order Poales; family Poaceae; genus Triticum; species Triticum timopheevii. The sequence continues at coordinate 359,066,514 of OY997264.1, forward strand.
ATGGGACAGAGGGAGTAGTTCCTTTCTTTCTAGAAGCTGGAATCACAATGTGCATTAGTTGGTACAATCCTCAATGATTACCTTGACGGTGTTCATAAATGTCTGTATTGATGTTTCCATGACCGTTAGATATAAGTTAATTCAAATAAGCAGTACCACCAACCTTTACCAAAATTCAGAGAAGCATGTACTGAATATTCATAGAATCATTTGTATAGTTGACTCATTGTATCTTTTCTCTCGGGTATAACATCTTCCATGACCAAGCTTTAGCAATGCAAATAACAGAGCAATGCCACCATGCAAGAGAAAGACACCTGAATGTTCAAATAAAATGAGGATTGCTCGTGTTGATGCATGATCATAATTACATTTGCATTAACATTAAAGTTGAGGAACAAATGCTATATCGTTGATCCAAGAGATGCTAGATAAAAGTAAATATTTCGCAGTATTACACCTAAAGTTTAACGTGCAGATGCAAGAATCTCTATCTAATATTACCCTCCCCACATTAATGTGACACGGTTGCCTTTTCCCATCTCTGTATATATTTTTTCATACAATCTAGCTTGCAAAACAGGTGCAAGGAACAGACTGTTTCTGAGCAATAATATTAGAAAACCTTAACCATGGCGGACATATATAAATATGTGATGAGCATTAAAATGGGAAGACAAAAAAAGGTAGTAAATTTCATGGACAAACCTTTCTTCCGGTCAGTGTTGAGACATGGTCCCGTTTTGCTAATTCTCCCAATAGAAAGTGAAAGTGAAGCAGACTACAATATATAGGGTCCACAGATCATGGCTTCTACTCTGATTGAAATATTAATTCAATTTTCCTTCATGTACATATATTACGCGGCATATATCAATGCCTAAAGGAACCACTTCACCTGAGTGAAGCTTCAATTCTAAAAAGTGAAGTTCTTGATGTCCTACAAAAAAAATCTTATCAAACAAATCAAACAAGCTCCATGGGCTAAGAACAGAAGTCCTACAAATCAAAGACGCCAACCCTTAAAAAATCAATTGTACCAAACATCTGAAGAATTTGCTAGCTTAGCAGTCAAGACCAAGCTATCAACATTTGACTGTAGTTGGCAAACAATATAGACTATCTATCTAGTTCACTAAAATGACCATACATCCAACGTTGTCAGTTATGATTAATGACCATTTACATCAAAATTTCTTAATTCTCTGCCACGCATATACACAATTAGAAGGATGAAAAAACTCAAAAAAATTATGAAGCATCTCTTGCATCAAATTGCAAGTAATTAAGCACTCTGGATGGACCCGGACGGCGGCGAGATCATTGCTCTGTCCATCTATGAACCAGACCTACATACCTCAGGGGCTCTCTTACTCTGTCCATCTCAGAGCGGCTTTAGGCGGGCACTAACATTCATTATGTAATTTCCTCAAGATAAAAGAACATTATTCTGGAATTTAATATGTCATCACTTTTTTTGAGCTGTTAGAGCACCCGGGAGAAAATGCTTTCAAAATGGTGGGCATTCAGTTGTAGTTCTTTTTCATGCAGACATGCCTTCCAACTTTCCAAGAATCTTTCTCTGGATTAATTACATAACATACAGAAGCAGAGTCATGTTGCTGGTCTATTGAGCATAAAATTAAACTTTGTATAAAAGCAGGCTATTAAGCCTATTATTCTCTACAAGATTACCTTCGTAGAACTATTACACACGATCGAATTTTACGCAGTAGAACAGTGTCTAATTTCAAGCATATTGAACTACAGTTATAGGTTTTCTTTTAGTGAATATAGTGACACCATTGTTTGGTTTCAAGCTTGGGAGTTACAGTGCATATAATCTCTCACGTGAGAAGCCATCACCGAGAGGCCTACCCATTCACAACTCAAATTTTGACAGATTCATGGATTGCTTAAATTTGTCAAATTTCCCAGTTAGGTCACCTGGGAGGCTGGGAACCCTGAAGGTTAAATATTTATTAAACCATCACAAGTCAAATAGTAGATAAATGGGAAATAAGAAAATATAGAAGTACATCAGCAGTGATTTCAACTTCTAGTATATCAAGAAAAATACGACGATCATCAGGTCACAATACATCTAAGGTCATACAGTTTGAAGAATCTAACTGACACTTGGAAGAATTCAGCAAACTATTATTATGAGCCAACAATTCCGTTTCAAAACATAATTGCTGAGATATATGATACTGAAAATTCCTTTCTTCAAATATCTTTCATATTTAAACTCGAAATATCTAGAAAATGAGAGCTTTGGCCTTCATGAAAGTAGCAGCTAGCAGCCATAATGCAACTCCATATTTTAGACGCTTTCAATGAATTCATAAGACATGCAAGGACCACTCACAGTTTCGGCAACAATGTGAGCAAAGCAAGTCAGCAAGCATATAATGATTTCTAGGCTGAGAAGTGTGTAGATAGACCTGCAATATTCTTATATACGACCCTTGACCACTTATCCGCTTCTCAAACAAACCATATACTAAAAGCTGGAATATAGATCATGAAAATGTTGCGATAATTCTGAACTTTGCAATTCAAAGAACACTATTAGTAGAAAGTAAGTAGTATTGTTCTGTGAGTTTAGTGAAACGGAAGCATGATTAGCATATCAAAATACCGTATTAGCCGACCATTGTATCTGGGAGAAGGACGGCGACGATATCTCACGTGGTCATCCATGATCGCAGTGGATGTAAATCGTGTGGTGGTCGGTAATGAACTGGGGCGATATGGATGCACCTAATGGATGTTTTGAGCACAATACTTGATACAATAGCCTTGATCTTTGCGACCCCTCTCCAAAGCTGCCTTTCTATCCTGAAATCTCCAGAAAAAAATCAAAATCAAAATCCGAGACAGATGGTAGCCGGTGAGGGGAACTGACCACGTACTGCTGAAGTAAGCCTCTGCTTTTCATGTTCCAAGAGGTTGAATTTCACGCTGGTTCTAGTTATACTTGCCATCCTAAAACTATTTTGGTCACATGTGGACATGAAGTCAAACTGATTGTCCGGGAGCTAAGTAGTTCAACACTTTTTCACTGCTAAATAGTTGAATAGCTAAGGGATATGTATATCTTATACTGTTGTAAAAGTAGTTCAGTGATGGCCTTGTGTTCCTATTTCTTTCTGAAATATCTGTGCATGGCCAAGTCGCCAGAGCCAAAGGGAAAAACGAAAAGGAATCAAAACGCAGTCAGTTTGAGTGGTACCGACAATAGTCTGGCACATCAAATTCACTACTTTTTTTGGCAAACTGATTCACTACATTGATATATCCACAAAGTACAGAATTTGCAAATACAGATATAGTACTAACTTCTACAATTCTGTCACAACAAACTGTTGAACCAATATGCATACAATGTTCCTCATACCATGGAGGGGAGCACGCCTGGTCGCGGGCATCGTCAGACTTGAAGTCATAGGAGAGGAGGTCGGAGCAGCGCTCCCTGCCATGGTTGTGGAACTTTTGGTGGTCGTGGAGGAACGGCTCCGGCGGCCCGCGGCTCCCGTGGCGAAGGGGGCGCGGTGGGCGGCTCCGGCAAGCTGAGCGGTGGGGGGCGAAGGGCGGCTCCCGCGGCGAAGGGGGTGGCTCCCGCGGGGGCGGGGCGAAGGGCGGCTCCGGCGGCGGCTAACAGCAAAGGGAGGAACGGCTGGGCAGCGAAGGGCGGCTCCGGCGGCGGCTGACGGCCGCGGGAAGAACGGCGAGGTGGTGCGCGCGGGGGAACTGCCCAGGCGGGAGGAGGAGGAGGGGGCGAGAGTCGTGCGTGCGTGCGTTGTTGGTAGATTTCTTTTTTAACAGCGGGGCAGGTTAGGGATCGGCTTAATGCGTGGTTAGCAATGGCATGGTGGGTAATTAAAGCGTAAAACGCGTTTAGTATGCTGGAGGGATGTAGACCATCAGATTGCAGGTTTCGATGGATAGGATGATCTGGTTCTCCGCCCTGTCTTTCTTTATAGTGGTAGTAGATGCATGTCTTTTTTTCCAACGCATGCATGTACTCACTTATATTTATCCATTAATCTATAACTCAAACAATGCAACTTCATCAATCATGTCTTCTTTTTGGGAGGAATTTTTCTCTCTTTTATACATCATTTTTTCACACACTTCTTTTATATTTTATAATTTTAAATATGTAAAACCCCTTATATTTGTTTTTATTGGTTAAACAAATATACAAGTCCCAGGCAACCAAACTAGGTCACCATGTTCGATTGGAACTAGATGATGCCCCGCGGATGTATAGAGCCCCGGATTCGCCCAGTCCGATTGTAGATGCTCTCACTGTCTTATTTTTATTTATGTTTAGCCGAAACTTGAAAAGCAAAAGCTATGCCATCCAAAGAATGGGAAGAATGTGTGCAAGCATTGCAGAGGCCAACGAAACCGATTTCCGAAAATGAAGGAAACAAAGAAGAGAGTTCTTAAGGTAAACAGGGGCAAGCTTCATTGATAAAAACCAGAGGGAAGCTTCATAAAAGCAAACGGCGCGCGAAAATAAATGGCGACCACTGGTGCCAGCGATATACCAATAATTGGGTCACAATTCAAACGATTTTCCTCGTCAGTTTGTCTAATTCGCATCTGGATGTTTTTTAAGGATGTCACATCTAAGCTCCCACAAATATATAATGCAGCAACAAGAAAAAAAACTAGAACAAAAAAATCACAAACAAAATGGACATCAGCTTAAATGTGACATAACTATGTCACATCCAGATATGTCCTAGACAGATCCTTTCCTCGCCACGTCCATCTCGCTATATCTCTTGATGCCGAAACAAAGATTTACCCCACAGGTACAATCTTCTGAAAACGCCACATACGTATTACGCCCTGGTCCCGACTGTCAACAGTAAGCAGCAGAAACTATGGCATCTATAGCTGGACTTTGACAAATTTGGCCCCCAAACATTCACGGAAGGCCCCGATTACTGTTCGGGTGTGTCTATTTTGAGTCCCTATTTATCCGCGCACATAACTATATCTCATATTTTTTTTATATGCCCGGTCACATGCATGTGATTGGTGAAGATGAACGAAGAGAAAGGAAAGAAATAATAAAGAAAGAAAAAATATGGGTGTGTCTAGGTCTCAGTCTACTGAGACTTCGCGAAGTCTTAGTCGATTGATGACATCAGCATACATATATGACATCAGCATTTGTACAAACCAAGCTTGCTTTGTTTATGAAATTGTTTGCGTGTTTTTTGCTGTGGCTTTGTACTTCTACCGGGCTTTTATCTCATCTTTTCCCGTGTGATCTGTTGCTTCGTTGCCGGATTTTTTCCTCTTGTTGTACTTGGGCTGTACGACTACAAATATAAATATGTGTTTTGCTATCCAGCTACAACCTCAACGAGTGAGGTAATTTTTTTAGTTCAACTAATAGCATTTTTTTTACCCGCAAAAAAAAAAACAAATAGTAAAAATTCTTGTATATGCAATATGACGCATGCTTGTAGTGTCTTTTATATGGGCATGTAACTTCTTGTCATTTTTCATTCGTGCAAAATAGAAATTGAAGTTAAAAAATAGTTTTTTGCTTGCTATTGCTTGCGCGAGCTATGAAGTTGCTGCCTGCGGTTGTTAAAGTACATAAGGACAAAGGTCAACACACAGGTGTATACAGTATATACATCATTTTTATTACACGAACAATTTTTAAAAAGTGTGCGAGCATTTTTTTAAAATCACATGAGCATTTTATTAAGAACCATGGACAATTTTCAGTTTTATGGACAGTTTAAAAGAAATTTGAATTATGTTTTCAAATACATAAACACTTTCTTTTAATGTATGGACATTTATTAAGAATTGCATGAACAATTCTAGAAAATTGTTCATCACATATTGAAAAGATGTTCACCGCATATTGGAAAAGTGCTCACTTATTATTTTTAGAAAAACTTGAACATCTATTTTTAAAATATTTGTATACAGACAAGGAAATGTATTCCTACTAATGGGAATGAAAATCATATTAAAGGGGGAAAAGCAAATTAACCAGATAAACAAGAGAAAAAAAATTAAAATAACAAAATAGAAAAACGAAAATGAAAAATGGAAAACAAAGGATAAAAAAGAATAAGGGAGAGGAAAAGGAAAATGAAAAGAAAAATTAAAGTTAAAAAATTAGAAATCAAATTCATAGTTGCAGCCTTGTTGTACCACTCGCATTTGCGGGCTGATTGTGACACATGCCGTTAAAGGTTTAGTGCTATACATGCAACTGGCCGACATCCCTTCGCGTAAGTTGCAGTCGAGGGCGACACTTGCAATTGCGTGCCTAGTGACAGACATGCAACTACCGCCCCCACCCCCAATAAACATCACAGAGTTGCACTCGGGCGACACTTGCAATTGCATGCCTAGCGGCAGACATGCATCTGCCGCCAACCATCAATTAAACACCACAGACCACAGAGTTGCAGTCATGTTAGAGACATGCAGTTGCACTTAGGGATGACACCTGCAGTTACGTGCCAAGTGGCAGACATACAACTGCCCCTCCCGGCTGACAAACATCATAGAGTTGCAGTGGTGGGCGACACTGGTAGTTGCATGTCTAATGAAAGACATGCAACTGCCCTTCCCTGACAAAACACCACAAGTTTGTAGTCGCATTGAAGACATGTAATTGCACTCGGGGCCAAAACTTCCAACTGTGTACCTTTTAGGAAGACATGCCAACTGCCCCCCTCCCCTCCCTCCCCGAACAAACACCACAGAGTTGTAGTCCGGGGACAAACTTGGAATTGGATGCCTAGTGAAAAACATGAAACTTCCCTGTTCCAACAAAACACCATTGAGCTGTAGTCGCATCGAAGACATGTAGTTGCACCCGAGAACGACACTTACATTTGCATGCCTACTGGTAGACATGCAACAACTCCTTCCCTCGACAAACAACATAGAGCTGCAGCCAGGGTGATATTGTAGTTGCATGCCTAGTGGTAGACATGCAACTGTCCCTCCCCCGACAAAACACCACAAAGTTGCAGTTGCCTTGAAGACAGGCATTTGCACTTGGGAGCGACACTTGGAGTTGTGTGTCTAATGGCATACATGCAACTGCCCCTCCCATCGGAAAGCACCACAGAGTCGAGAGCGACATTTGTAGTTGCATGCCTGCTGTCAGACATGCAACTACCCTTTCCCCTCCCACGCTCACTGACAAAAAAAAGGCCAGCTGCAGTTGTTTGGGTAGACATGCAGTTGCATCCGAGGGCAACACTTGCAGTTGCATGCCTAGTGTCGGACATGCAACTACCTCACTCCGCCCACACACTTTCTCCCGCCGCCCTCCTGCAAAGCAAGGGTCGGTTGCAATTGAGACACTTGCAGTTGCATGGCTAGCATCAGACATGCAACTGCCCCTCCTCCTCACCTACCGCCCACCGATAAACAAAGGTCAGTTGCAGTCGGGTGCGTTGACATGCAGTTTCACTCGAGGGCGACACTTGCAGTTGCATGCCTAGTGCGGACATGCAACCCCCCCCCCCTCGCCACCCTCCAACGAAACAAATGGCAATTCAAGTCGGATGGGTAGACATACAATTGCAGTCGGGGCGACACTTGCAATTGCGTGCCTACAGTCAGACATGCAACTCCGCCCCCTCTTGACGTCCTCCGACATAACAAAAAGATTAGTTGCAATCTGGTGGGTAGACATGCAGTTGCAGTCAAGGACGACACTTGCAGTTGCATGCCTAGCCTGAGGCATGCAACTACCCCCTCTCCTGCGAACTGTGGCGGGCTATGGCTTGCGGCCTAGTGTGTTTTGAAAAAATAAGAACACATCAGCGGTGATGGAATTGGGACAGCTAATCTCGTCGACTGAGACTTCGTAAAGTCTCAGTCGACTGAGTTTTAGCGTTCCCCAAAAAATATAGTCCGCAATGAATCAAATCCTATATGACAGACGCAGGAATACTGACCGGACATATTCGGGCACTCCTCATACTCAACCCATATATTGGGGCAATATGAGAAGTGTCAGATATCCCGGATGTTAAGGAAGGCTTTGAAAGGTTCGGTTGGGTTAAATTGTTTCTTCTCTTCTCTGTCCGATCAGTGGTCTTACATTCGTCTAATCAAGTTGAGGAGTCCGGCAGTAGATGCTCTAGAGAGAAAAGAGTCATGTGTACAGTGACTTTCTTTTTCTTTTTCTTTTTTGACAAACAGACTGGCTTTTGGTGTTTTTTTTTAGAGAAAAGGCAGGAGCCCGACTTTATAGATAAAGCCACTAGGCAGAGTATAACACCAACAACCAGCAACCCAACAAAGTAGCACACCAAGGAAGTTAAGATAGCATTACAAGGCTATCGGCCTCACATGGCACGCAGGCCAGCCTGCACTAGAACTCAAAAGGGCAGTCAGGAAGCCGTCCTCAAAGAAAGCCGCAGAAGACCAGACGCCGTGGATTTCATCTTGGATAGCATGGCGTCGAAAGCCTGGAGGTCCCCTTCTTTAGTCAATAATCTCCACTGCTGCAAGAAACCATTGGCTTTAAATAAGCAATTAACAGGATTAGCCGGAAATATATGTTCAATCGAGAACTTATTCCTAGTGGTCCACAAAGACCAGCCAATCGCAGCCCAGCCAACTAAGAAAACTCTTTTTGAATGACCAGAAAGAAGGTTGATACAATGCCTCAGGTCTTCAAAGGAGGAAGGGGACCAATTTACATGCAACCAAAGTCTTATGCAGCACCACATAAGTTTAGCTAAGGAGCAGTGAAAGAAAATATGATCGGTGTTCTCCAGAGCCCCACATAACACACATCTATCGGACCCCGGCCCATTTCTTTTCTTAATCTGGTCGGCCGCCGGAAGCTTACCCCGAACAGCTTGCCAGAGAAAAATCTTAATCTTTGCAGGAATTCTAGCCGACCAGAAATGCTTAAACTTGACCGGGCGCCCACCAGGGATAAGCTTGGAGTAAACTGATTTAACCGAAAAACGCCCCGAAGAGGAAAGGGGCCACACCACGCCATCCTCTTCCTCCGAGAGCAAGGGGAAGCAAGCAGTAAGACGCTGCCAATCTTCCAACTCTTCAGGAGAAAGAGAACGACGAAAATCCAGAACCCAACCCCTAGCCGAGAGCTCAAAGATAGAGATCTCAGCATCATCGCAGTAAGAAAACAGAACTGGAAAAGCAACAGCCAGCGAGATGCACTTGAGACGCAAATGCCAGGGAGATGGTCGTATACTGCAACTGTGGTGCCTGAGACCGAGAGCGACGAGAGATCCGTGCAGGAGGGGGACAAGCGGGCATCTCGGATTGAGGGGGAAACGCCATGCAGATATAAGCGAGGGGCAGCAGGCTTCACATGTGGACGAGACGACGGACTCTCGCTCTCAGGCTTTCAGCTGCAGCATTCTCGCGAGAAACGAGGCATGTAAGCTGCGTATGTGTGTCCCTGCTGCATGCTGGCTGCAAATTCTTGACGAAACTGCAGGTTGTCCATATGAGCGGTTAGGGATGAACGGCTCTGCCAGTAGGCCAGGCCGGGTTGGCGGGGGAGGACCAGCAGACAGCCCCAGACTGGATGAGCTTGGGATTAGGCTTTCATTTCTTGATCATTCTTGACAGATTATCAGGAGGTTCATATGGGCTCATTGCGCCACATGCATCATTCTGATTCCTGACCACTCCCGAGCCAAGCAGGTAGCTTGCCAGAAGCTACTCCTGAATCCTTGTCGCTCACTTAGACAAGTTTGGAGCTGGGACGGCACACATATTCAGCAGCTCGTCGGCGGATCAGTCGTCGTCGGATGAGCTTGGAATTAGGCTTTAGTTCTCGCCCCTGCCTCCTGCCTGCCTGCCTGCCTGCTGGGCGCTAGCGGTAAAACTATACACTGGCTGCATTCAGTGGTAAAAGGTTGAAAAACTCCTTCTGCATGCATGCACACAGTAGCTAAAAGATGAAACACGTTCTGCAAAATGTATGGCACCCAACGGGCTGCTTTCGTCTATGAGGCAGAAAGTTCAGACGAGGTGGGTCGCGTGCTTGATCGAGTTACAGGCTACGATTTGGACTGCTTAGCTCCTATATATATTCTAGTGCATGGTACTGTTGCCGTGTAAAGTTGCTTTATGTAACTTTTAAAAGATTCGAGACACGATGAACAATATGTGGATCGTCTCCCACAGGAAAAGCGATCCATCAATCTCTATTGCTTCAACAATTCGATCACTTCTAATGCCCGTTGAAGATGGCAGAAGCCACTCTAGCTAGTAGAAAAAGATGAACCTATACAGTAGGTGAATTCCTATGCAATTTATCAAAGAAGATAGTCCGTTCTTTTCGCCTGTGAAATAATTAATCAACTCCTCTTCCAAAGTTCTTCTACACCTATGTAGTTGCAGCATCTCAAGAACTCAACGTGAACTCGCTGCAACACTGTCAGGGAACGGACACACGGAAAGACCAAGTTTCCGGCTTCACACGATTCCGATACACGTAAATTGTCACCTCTCTTCCGAATTCTAAGATGTTTTGGATATCTCAATATGGACTATATATAGACTAAAATGAGTGAACAAATACATTAAAACGTGTTTATATACATTTGATTAGGAAAAAATTAAACATCTTATAATTCGGAACGGAGGAAGTACTTGCTAGAAACTTGGGCAATGGGTTTATGTGCATAACAAAACATCCCTTTAAACCCGCCGCACAGCCTTCATCTGTATGACATGGAAGTTTTGCCTCATTTCAACAAATTTCACTCACCCAAGCGCCTTTGGTAAGAAGATCTGCAAGTAGTTCATCCATACCAACATGTTGATGCATTCTCTGATGAGGTTAAATTTTGTATTAATGTGTTTGCTTCTCTTGGAACACAACTGGTGATCCCAATACAATCATCATTAGACTCAACGACAAAAAAAGGGTCGTTCCGCACCATTGAAACCTAGGTGACACGGGCATCCCCTTTTCGCCGCCGCTGGAGGACACTACTGGGCAAAGCCTATGCGGTGGCGGCGGCCTTCTCTTCTGTGTTAGCCCATGTTGTCTCCGACGGCGGGCGGCGGGTCCCCAGTCTGAGGCGAATGCAACAACGGCGTCGGCTCCCGAGCATGTGGCGGCAGAGGGGATATTCTCGCATGTGCTAACTCGTGCGGTCTCCGGCGGCTGACGGTGGGTCCCTGATCAACGTGTAATGCAGCGTTATGGTCGGTTCCCAGGTGGGTGACAACGGTGGCTCCCCAATGTTGGGACGATCACCTCCACTGAAGTTGGTGGTTATTGCTAGCAATCCTAGCAATGTTGGGTTCCCCAATGTAGGAGTTTATAGTAGGAAACAAAAATTTCCTCAGTGAGAAACCAAGGCATCAGTTCGTGGAGGTACCAATATCTTGCAATCGTTGAATGCCCTGCATGTAACATCCCAAATTTTCAATTTGGAATGTTATTCATAGGTCATCATATGCATATCATATTTTATTGCACTTTGGTTGATCCTAGAAATTCTAAGCAACTCAAGGACCCACGGAGAGAGTTGTGGATTTTGTTATTTTAATATTTGAGTTTTCTCAAATTTTGAAAAGAGGATCATTTGGTTTTAATCATTTTTCTCTCTGAGTATTTCCAATGTTAAAACAAAAGAGAGGAGATAAAATGACTTCTCCAAAATAAAAGAAATATAGGAGGAAAAATGTTAAAATCAATTAAGATTTTATTTGGACTTTTATTGTTATTTTATTTAAATTAGGAAAAAATGCATTTTTAAAATTGCATTAGTGGCCCAAATAAATGTTCAATTTGTTCGCAATAATATTAGAGGACCATGAAAATTTATTTCAGAATTTTTGGAATCCGTTTAGTATTTCTTTTGTTTGTTTTTCCGTGTCAGATTTATTTTAAAAAAACAACGCACTGACCTAACGGGCCGTGCCCGACCCGGACACCGCCCGGCCGGCCTTTATAAGGGAGAAGCCCGACCCCGCCAGCCCAAGCCGCCCCGCCGCCCGAAACCCTAGCCGCCGCCGTCTTCACCTCGCGCGCCACCGCCGCTTGCCGTTGCCGCCGCCGCCTCACCGTCGCGTCGCCGCCGCCGCCGACCGCCCGCCCGCCGGAGTCGCCGCCGCCGCCCCGATCCCGCCGCCGTCACGGGTTTTCTCAGAAAACCGTTCGGTTTTTTTAGAAACCTCGATCTATTTTTTTCAATAGATCGTTTGGTTTTCTTCGGTTTAGTTATTTAGCGGACGTTTGTCTGTACGTTCGTTTTAACGAACGTTGTTCGTCAGTTAGTCGCAGACAGTGAACGTTTGTTCGTTAGCCAGTTTGTCTTATTTTATTTTTCCAGGGTTTTCCGCGATTATTTTTGATCGCGATTTCTGCCCTGATCTTCGTTTTAGTTTATCTTTTCGCTCGTTTATCCAAATTAGATGAAACAAGCGCCTAGATCTTCGTCTCGAAGTCCTCTTTCCGTTTAACCAACTTGAACACGATTTTGGGACTGTAAAATTTGACTTTAGTCCAGATTAGTAAATGAATCTTGCTTCTTTCGTAGTTTGAGTTTCGTTGCTCCGTTTTATTCGATTCTATTTGCAAACCGGAGTTCTTCAGCTGAACTTTCTGGTTAGATCTTCTTATCTGAGTTTTTACATGTGTTTTCTATTTGAGTGCTTATGTATGTTATTGTTTGTTTGCGATAGAATACCCGGAGTGCGAAGCGTGCTACTACGAGTCTCTAGGTTTTGCGGATCACTAGCAAGGCAAGTAACAGTTTGATCATACCTCTTTATTACCCAGTTTTTATGCATTAGTCTCAATCCTCAAACATTGCATGGTTAGGATCTGAATAACATGTGGGTTTGGGAAGTACATGATGAGGTAGAACCTATTCCCTTTTATTATCAAACCTTTGGGAGTTACTTCTATGTTATGCTAAGGATTGTTATGCTATGCTCGTAGACGTGGATTGGGTGAGTGCATCCATGACAGATGTGAGTATTATTAATTAATGGTTAACTTAAGGTGGCTACTTAAATACACATCTGGGTGGATTGGTTGAGGCACCCTGGAGTACCCAGTGGTTGTCAGGGCACCTGGAGAATCCAGTGTTGTCCTAGGATATCCCGGAGTACCTGTGTGATCATCCTACGGTTCGCCACCCAGGCTCAAAGGGATCATAAGATTATTCATGCTAGAAACTTTCGTGTGCAGCCACAAGCCATTATGGGCTCTGGCATAGTTGAATAAGTTGTGTGACCTCTTTCAGTGGTAGACTAGTAGATGTAGGGGATGTAGGTGCTACTGTCTACCCAGAGTAAAGAGTTAATGCTTCTGAAAGACTGTGTATCGGTCATCCGTTTCTCAAACATCATGAAGTGCGAGAAATTCAACGGAGGAGATCGAGTCTTGTGGGGGAAAGTGTGCAAACCTCTGCAGAGTGTACAAACTAATCATGGTTAGCCGTGTCCCCGGTTATGGACATCTTGAGTATCTGGTTCTTGGATTATCATGTTGATCTCATCACTCTAAATGAATTTTATTGGGTTAATTGATGATGTTTAATTGGGATTGAGTTGGAGGAACCTTCTCATTGTTTAACAACCACCAAGATAGTTAAATAAAATTTATTCCTTTGTTGTAGGGGGAAATTGGCTTTATGCAAAAACTGTAACCATAGAGCTTTCCACCAGCCATATATGCATGTAGTGATAGCATTTACCTGTTCATTACTCTATGTGTTACATTGCAGCATATTCCATGTGCCGACCCATTTCGGGCTGCAACATATCATGTTGCAGACTTTTCAGACGATGAGTAAGGTGCCATAGGTCGTTGTCATTCACTTAGCTATGCCGTTGGAATTGATGGACTCACTTTATCTTCCAAGCCTTCCGCTGTTATCTTATTTAGATGGCCTTAAGCCATATTATTGTAATAAGTTCTCTTTTGAGACATTCAATGTAATAATTGTGTGATTGAAACTCTGTTATAAATCCTCAAGTACTGTGCATGTTAGAATTACCGATCCAGAGATGACACTGATGCACAGAGACTAGACTGTTTGAGGTCTGGTCGCTACAAGATAGTATGAGAGCACACGCTGATTGTAGGACACGCCCACTAAGCTAAAACCATAGGTAACTCTTCTATACTCATTTCTGACTCCTCTCCCTTTTCTACTCTATAGGATGGCAGACTGAAGGAACAAGTTTACAAAACCGGATGAAGATACACCTTTTGGACGACACTTGAAGGAAGTTACTAGGTACCTGTACATCAGAATACCAAGCTTCACCGGGACCTACATCGCCACTTTACCAGAAGAGGAGCGTTGGATGATTCGAGTTCAAATTCCAGGAAGGACGTTCATGCCAGTCACTGAGCCCATAAAGTTTTCCTTTGATGCACCAACTTGGAGTCTAGGAAAGAGCATGGCATCCCACATCGCTATGGACGCATTGTAGAAGTTTACCACAAGGATCTTAAGGATACTATTTACCAAATATGTGGGCGCCGAGATGAGCAATGGGAGATGATCAACACCAGGAGGGACATTTCCATTGCAGCTTTCATCCAGGAGTTAAACCAGCACATTCGTCGCCAGGAGAACCAGATGTGCGCAGGCATCCAAGAAGGCAATGACAAGGATTTCGGAGCTGGAGGAAGAACTCAAGTCTACACGCGATGGATATGAGGAGGAAATGACGATACTAGTGGAGAAGAATGACGATCTAACGAGGAAGCTAGGAGTATTCATGGGTGACCCCGCGTCAGGAGGAGATGACGATGATTCCAAGGACATTTGTTTAGAGGACTACATCATCATCGACGACACCGACTCAGACCCCGACGATAGAGATGATGACTATGTCGATGAAGCTGGAGTAGATATCATGGAGTCCTCTACCAATTAAAACTTATAGACGACCACCATATCAGTAGTATTATTCTCCCATGTATATAGTATAGTCCGAGCACTTTTGTACGATAGTTAGACCGATTGTATGCCCTTGTTTGAATTGATTGAAGTGATATGATTGTGTTTGTATCTGTGCATATGGGTAGTGTTTCCCCCTTTGACCTCATTCTATTCTGTTTTCTCACCTTTTCTAAACCCATGAGATGCCTCTGAGACATGACAATGGATTTGCTTTCTCACCGGAGCTCACTCAGTTGATCCAGCAGCAGAATACCCTGATGCAGATGTTAGTTCAGAATCAGAACCAAGGCAACAACAATAACAACAAAACACCACCACCACCACATGTTGATCACT
Organism: Triticum timopheevii; assembly: GCA_963921465.1. Taxonomy (NCBI): domain Eukaryota; kingdom Viridiplantae; phylum Streptophyta; class Magnoliopsida; order Poales; family Poaceae; genus Triticum; species Triticum timopheevii. The sequence goes on from OY997264.1 coordinate 359,081,795, forward strand.
TAGCCCGTTTCCTAAGGCTGAATCCACCGGTGTTCTCTAGTAGCACCCAGCCGATTGTTGTAGATGATTGGCTCCGCAAGATTGGAAGGGAGCTGACCACTGCAGGATGCACAGATGCGGAGAGAGTTCGTTTTGCCGCCCATCAGCTTGATGGACCCGCAACATCATGGTGGGAGAATTTCGCAGCCACTCACCCCATTGACACTGTTACATGGGACCAGTTTCAGCAGGCTTTCCGCACTGCCCATGTTTCAGGAGGAGCTATGAACATGAAGAAGCGCGAGTTTCACAACTTGCGCCAAGGAGGATGTATAGTGGGCTAGTATGTGGATGAATTTAGTAAGTTAGCACATTATGCCCCTGATGACATAGCTACAGATGCTGCTAAGCAGGAGAAGTTTCTGGAAGGACTGAATGATGAGCTGAGCATGCAGTTGATGGTGGCAACCTTCAACAACTACCAGGAGTTGGTAGACAGAGCTCTTATGATTGAAGGGAAGCAGCAGCAGATAGACAGCCGCAAGAGGAAGTACGGACAAGGGAAGTACAATTCAAGAGCTCAGCAGAAACCCCGTTTTACCCTGAACTCGGGAGGACACATTCACCATAACCATGGAGGCCATAATTCCAATGGAGGAAGTTCGCATAACCATAGTGGCCCCAAGAATGGGAATGAGAATGGAGGAAGCAACGGCCAGAACCATTCCAACCCAGCAACGCCCGCCAAGAAGGATCTAAGTCACATTACTTGTTTCAAGTGCGGGAAGAATGGACACTACGCCACCGAGTGTTCTGAAGCAAAGAATGGAAATGGAAATGGAACCTCTGGGAAGAAGCCCAACCCTTTCAACAAGTACAAGTGAACCACGTTAGCGTGGAGGAGGTTGAAGCGCAACCAGATGCAGTTATAGGTGAGTTTTTGGTTAAGTCATTTACTGCAATAGTTCTTTTTGATACTGGTGATCGCATTCATACATATCAAGGGGATTTGTGAACAAGTATCACCTGCCAACCCAAGCCCTTAGGTCACCCATGTTAGTAACCTTGCCAGGAGCAGAGTATATGGCTAGCCTATGGTGTGATCAGTTACCTTTAAGGATTGGTAACTACGTGTTCCCCTTAGACCTAATACTATTGGAGTCGCAAGGACTAGGTGTAATATTAGGCATGGATTGGTTATCAAAGTATGGAGGGAACATTGACTGCGCTAGTAAGTCGATTATGCTCACCACCCCAGAAGGAATAAGGATTAAGTATGTACCACGACATGTGCCGAAGAGGACTCAAGTCAATTCCTTATCAGGAGTTGTACAGGAGGAAGTACCAGTGGTGAAGGATTACCCCGATGTATTTCCAGAGGAGTTGCCAGGCATGCCACCGGATAGAGACATTGAGTTTTTGATTGAGCTTTTGCCAGGCACAGGGCCAATATCAAAGAGACCGTATCGGATGCCCGCACAGGATTTGGAGGAAATTAAGAAGCAGATAAAGGAGTTACTAGATAAAGGTTACATCCGACCAAGTTCGTCACCTTGGGGATCCCCAGTACTTCTAGTGGAGAAGAAGGATGGATCATTGAGGATGGTTGTTGATTATCGTGCGTTGAATGAAGTGACGATCAAGAACAAGTACCCACTGCCGATGATCAATGATTTGTTTGACCAGTTGCAAGGAGCTAAAGTGTTTTCCAAGATTGATCTGCGATCAGGATATCATCAGCTGAAGATTCGAGAGCAGGATATACCTAAGACAACTTTTACCACAAGGTACGGGCTATATGAGTATACTGTTATGTCATTTGGTCTGACTAACGCGCCTGCCTATTTCATGAACATGATGAACAAGGTGTTTATGGAGTTTTTGGATAAGTTCTTCGTGGTGTTCATTGATGATATATTGGTCTACTCGAAGAATGAAGAGGAGCATAAGGAGCATTTGCGTTTGGTTCTTGAAAAGCTCAGGGAACACCAGTTATATGCCAAGTTCAGCAAGTGTGAGTTTTGGTTGAAGGAAGTTGGATTCCTCGGACATGTTATATCCGGAGAAGGAATAGCAGTAGACCCCTCCAAGGTTGTTTCTGTGACTAAATGGGTAGCACCCACATCAGTTGGAGAGATCAGGAGTTTTCTTGGGCTCGCAGGATATTACCGGAGGTTCATTGAGAATTTCTCCATGATTGCAAAGCCCATGACAGAGTTGTTGAAGAAGGACACCAAGTTCAAATGGACTGAGGAGTGTGAAGCCAGTTTTCAAGAGTTGAAGAAATGTTTGGTTACAGCCCCAGTGCCGATTCTTCCAGATGAACGTAAGGATTATCAAGTGTATTGCGACGCTTCTCGTCGAGGACTTGGAGCAGTGCTTATGCAGGAGGGAAGAGTTGTTTCATATGCCTCACGACAGCTTAAACCTCATGAGCAAAATTATGCTACACACGATTTGGAGTTAGAAGCCGTAGTGCATGCGTTGAAGACTTGGAGACATTTTCTCATCGAAAACCATTGTGAGGTATACATGGATCACAAGAGTTTGAAGTATGTCTTCACGCAGAAGGAGTTGAACCTCAGGTAGAGGAGATGGTTGGAGCTCATTAAGGATTATGATATGAAGTTGCGCTATCATCCCGGAATGGCTAATGTAGTAGCCGATGCATTGAGTCGCAAGAGTTATGTCAATACGCTCATGACCGGAGGATTACCCAAGGAATTAGCAGAGGATCTTCGCGAGCTACGTTTGGAAATAGTTCTGAGAGGATATGTAGCAGCATTGGAAATTCAGTCTACTTTGATGGATAAAATCAAAGAAGCACAGAAGACCGACAAGGAGATTGCCAAGATAAAGGAAAGGATGAGCAAAGGAAAGGCTAAAGGATTTTGTGAGGATGAGCACGATACCTTATGGTTTGAGGATCGCGTTTATGTGCCTAATGACCCCGAGATCAGGAAGTTGATTCTGTAGGAGGCCCACGATTCGTCATATTCGATTCACCCAAGAAACACCAAGATGTATCTGGATTTGAAGGAAAGTTTCTGGTGGACCGGAATGAAGAAGGATATTGCTGAGTATGTAGCCGTATGTGATGTATGTCAGAGAGTTAAGGCAGAGCATCAGAAGCCAGCAGGATTGCTATAGCCATTGCCAATACCCGAATGTAAGTGGGACAAGCTTGGCATGGATTTTATCACGGGATTTCCCAGGACCCGTTCGGGCTATGACTCAAATATGGGTTGTAGTCGATCGATTGACGAAAGTAGCTCATTTCATCCCAGTGAAGACCACTTATACAAGTGCAAAGTTGGCAAAGATATACATGACCAGGATTGTATGTCTGCATGGAGTTCTGAGGACCATAGTATTAGATAGAGGAACCCAGTTTACCTCAAAGTTCTAGAATCAGTTGCGGGAGACTTTGGGTACTAGGCTAGAGTTCAGTACAACCTTTCATCCACAGACAGATGGACAGACCAAGAGAGTCAATCATATTCTGGAGGACATGTTGAGAGCTTGTCCGCTAGATTATGGATCTAGTTGGGACGACCATTTGCCGTATGCAGAGTTCTCTTACAACAACACTTATCAAGCCAGTTTGAAGATGGCCCCTTTCAAAGCATTGTACGGAAGGAGGTGCAAGACACCGTTATTGTGGGACGAAATTGGAGATCATCAGTTGTTTGGACCAGATTTGATTAAGGAGTCTGAAGAGAAGGTTAAACTAATTCGCGACAGACTCAAGGTAGCCCAATCCAGGCAGAAGAGTTATGCGGATTCTAAACTCAAGGAGACAGTTTACGAAGTCGGAGACAGAGTATACCTTCGCGTGTCACCAATTTGAGGAGTTAAGCATTTTGGAGTTAAGGGAAAGTTAGCACCACGTTTTGTGGGACCATACAAAGTTTTGGAACGTATGGGAGAAGTTGCTTAGAAGCTGGAATTGCCAGAAGGATTGTTAGGAGTTCATGATGTGTTCCACGTTTCCCAGTTAAAGCAGTGCCACGCAGAGATGGCCAATATTCCCTTGAGAGATATAGTGCCACTGGAAGCGATTCATCTGGATAGTGATTTGACCTACGAAAAGAAACCAGTGAAGATTCTTGAGTTTGCTAGCCGAGTCACACGCAACAAGGTTATCAAGTTTTGCAAAGTTCAATGGAGCCACCATACCGAGGATGAAGCCACCTGGGAACAAGAGGAAGACCTACGGAAGGACCACCCACACCTATTTTCTAGCCAACCCGAATCTCGAGGGCGAGATTCATCTTAAGGGGGTAGGTTTGTAACATCCCAAATTTTCAATTTGGAATGTTATACATAGGTCATCATATGCATATCATATTTTATTGCATTTTCATTGATCCTAGAAATTCTAAGCAACTCAAGGACGCACGGAGAGAGTTGGGGATTTCGTTATTTTCACATTTGAGTTTTCTCAAATTTTGAAAAGAGGATAATTTGGTATTAATCATTTTTCTCTCTGAGTATTTCCAATGTTAAAATAAAAGAGAGGAGATAAATGACTTCTCCAAAATAAAAGAAATATTGGAGGAAAAATGTTAAAATCAATTAAGATTTTATTTGGGCTTTTATTGCTATTTTATTTGAATTAGGAAAAAATGCGTTTTTCAAAATTGCATCAGTGGCCCAAATAAATGTTCACTTTGTCTGCAATATTATTAGAGGACCGCAAAAATTTATTTCAGGATTTTTGGACTCCGTTTAGTATTTCTTTTGTTTGTTTTTCTGCGTCAGATTTATTTAAAAAAAACAACGCACCGACCTAACGGGCCGTGCCCGACCCGGACACCACCCGGCCGACCTTTATAAGGGCGAGGCCCAACCCCGCCATCCCAAGCCGCTCCGCCGCCCGAAACCCTAGCCGCCGCCGTCACCTCGCGTGCCGCCGCCGCCGCCGACCGCGCGCCCGCCGGAGTCGCCGCCGCCGCCGCCCGCCCACCGCCCCGATCCCGCCGCTGCCACCGCCACTCGCCGGAGGTAGCCGCCGCCGCCGCCGCCGTCCCGTTTTTCTCGGAAAACCGTTTGGTTTTTAATAGGAACCTAGATATGTTTTTTAAATAGATCGTTCGATTTTTTTTGGTTTAGTTATTTAGCGGACGTTCGTCCGTATGTTCGTTTTAATGAACGTTGTTCGCCAGTTAATCGCAGACAGCGAATGTTCGTTCGTTAGCCTGTTCGTCTCATTTTATTTTTCCAGGGTTTTCTGCGATTATTTTCGATCGCGAGTTCTGCCCTAATCTTCGTTTTAGTTTATCTTTTCGCTTGTTTATCCAAATTAGATGAAACAAGTGCCTAGATCTTCGTCTCGAAGTCCTCTTTCCGTTTAACCAACTTGAACTAGATTTTGGTACTGTAAAATTTGACTTTAGTCCAGATTAGTAAATGAATCTTGGTTCTTTCGTAGTTTGAGTTTCGTTCCTTCGTTTGATTTGATTCAATTTGCAAACCGGAGTTCTTCAGTTGAACTTTCTGGTTATTCTTATTTGAGTTTTACCCGTGCTTCTATTTGAGTGCTTATGTATGTTATTGTTTGTTTACGATAGAATACCCGGAGTGCGAAGCGTGCTACTACGAGTCTCTAGGTTTTGCGGATCATCAGCAAGGCAAGTAACAGTTTGATCATACCTCTTTATTACCCAGTTTTTATGCATTAGTCTCAATCCTCAAACATTGCATGGTTAGGATCTGAATAACATGTGGGTTTGGGAAGTACATGATGAGGTAGAACCTATTGCCCTTTTATTATCAAACCTTTGGGAGTTACTTCTACGTTATGCTAAGGATTGCTATGCTATGCTCGTAGACGTGGATTGGGTGAGCGTATCCATGACAGATGTAAGTATTGGTAGTTAATGGTTAACTTAAGGTGGCTACTTAAATACACATCTGGGTGGATTGGTTGAGGCACCCTGGAGTACCCAGTGGTTGTCACGGCACCTGGAGAATCCAGTGTTGTCCTAGGATATCCCGGAGTACCCGTGTGATCATCCTACGGTTCGCCAACCAGGCTCAAAGGGATCATAAGATTATTCATGCTAGAAACTTTCGTGTGCAGCCACAAGCCATTATGGGCTCTGGCATAGTTGAATAAGTTGTGTGACCTCTTTCAGTGGTAGAGTAGCAGATGTAGGGGATGTAGGTGGTACTGTCTACCCAGAGTAAAGAGTTAGTGCTTCTGAAAGACCGTGTCTCGGTCATCCATTTCTCAAACATCATGAAGTGCGAGAAATTCAACGGAGGAGATCGAGTCTTGTGGGGAAAGTGTGCAAACCTCTGCAGAGTGTACAAACTAATCATGGTTAGCCGTGTCCCCAGTTATGGACATCTTGAGTATCTGGTTCTTGGGTTATCATGTTGATCTCATCACTCTAAATTAATTTGATTGGGTTAATTGATGATGTTTAATTGGGATTGAGTTGGAGGAACCATCTCAATGTTTAACAACCACCATGATAGTTAAACAAAATTTATTCCTTTGTTGTAGGAAAAAATTGGCTTTATACAAAAACTATAACCATAGAGCTTTCCACCAGCCATATATGCATGTAGTGATAGCATTTACCTGTTCATTACTCTATGTATTACATTGCTAGCATATTCCATGTGCTGACCCATTTCGGGTTGCAACATATCATGTTGCAGACTTTTCAGACGATGAGTAAGGTGCCATAGGTTGTTGTCGTTCACTTAGCTATGCCGTTGGAATTGATGGACTCACTTTATCTTCCAAGCCTTCTGCTGTTATCTTATTTAGATGGCCTTAAGCCATATTATTGTAATAAGTTCTCTTTTGAGACATTCGATGTAATAAGTGTGTGATTGAAACTCTATTATAAATCCTCAAGTACTGTGCGTGTCAGCATTACCGATCCAGGGATGATACTGATGCACGGAGACTAGACTGTTTGAGGTATGGTCGTTACACTGCAACACAAATGAAACTTGGCTTGTGTACCCCAACAATCCTGGCTAGTATTGATAGTTGTATAAGGCTATCAAAAAATAATGTGGGGTTTATTTTTTTTGTATTTTCGAAATAAAACACAACTGAAAATAAAACAGTGTGTAAAGTTGTTGGAAGGTGATTCTTATGTTAAAAATTGGGTCGGGGTTCATAGCTTCTCGAAGTGTAACTCTCCAAAGCATAAAAAGTGTGGCAATTAACATTATCTTGTTAAAAAGTGAAATATGAAGTATCTCATAATGCAAGATTGGTGAATGTGTAAGATTTTATATAGTAGTATGTCCAAATACTATTAGACCGAGACCTTCTTCTTTCATCTTATAGGTAAATAGCCCTTCCATGGATCGAGAACCACTCTGCACCATTTGAACTGGATTCAGCTGGAGACATGAAATGGATATGATGGATCCGAGATTGCTTTCTCGTAGGGAGTCGAGGAAGGATCTCTGGGCGTTACAACAATACACTTACTACTTTATAATATGTTTATATTTACTCTTCTAATGTTGCAAGATGCTTCAAGATGCTAGTCTTCGATAGGCTAGGCCTTTCCCTTCTCTTCTGGAATTTCTAGAATTCAGTCCAAAGATATAGCCCCAGTCCTTTGATACTGATGCATACTTAGTATAAATATGTGTAGGACCTTGAAGTATGTCTAGAGGGGGGTGATTAGACTACTTGACCAATTAAAAACTTAACCTTTTCCCAATTTTAGAGTTTGGCAGATTTTAGCTATCTTAGGACAAGTCAAGCAATCATCACACAACTCAAGCAAGCATGCAAAGAGTATATAGGCAGCAGAAATTAAAGCATGCAACTTGCAAGAAAGTAAAGGGAAGGGTTTGGAGGATTCAAACGCAATTGGAGACACAGATGTTTTTGGCGTGGTTCCGATAGGTCGTGCTATCGTACATCCACGTTGATGGAGACTTCAACCCATGAAGGGTAATGGTTGCGCGAGTCCACAGAGGGCTCCACCCACGAAGGGTCCACGAAGAAGCAACCTTGTCTATCCCACCATGGCCGTCGCCCACGAAGGACTTGCCTCACTAGCGGTAGATCTTCACGAAGTAGGCGATCTCCTTGCCCTTACAAACTCCTTGGTTCAACTCCACAATCTTGTCGGAGGCTCCCAAGTGACACCTAGCCAATCTAGGAGACACCACTCTCCAAGAAGTAACAAATGCTGCGTTGATTATGAACTCCTTGCTCTTGTGCTTCAAATGATAGTCTCCCCAACACTCAACTCTCTCTCATAGGATTTGGATCTGGTGGAAAGAAGATTTGAGTGGAAAGCAACTTGGGGAAGGCTAGAGATCAAGATTCATATGGTAGGAATGGAATATCTTGGTCTCAACACATGAGTAGGTGGTTCTTTCTCAGAAATGGTAAGTTGGAAGTGTAGGTTTGTTTTGATGGCTCTCTCCATGAATGAAGAGGAGGTGGATGGGTATATATAGCCTCCACACAAAATCTAACCGTTACACACAATTTACCAAACTCGGTGGGACCGATTCAACAGACTCGGTTGGACCGATTTAGTAAACCTAGTGACCGTTTGGATTTTCGGTGGGACTGACTTGCAACTCGGTAAGACCGATTCGGTTAGGGTTAGGGCATAACATAATCGTGGTAAGACAGATTACACAAACTCGGTGGAACCGATTTTGGTAATAAGTTTTCCAGAGAGTTGGTCAGGTAAACTCGGTGGGACCGATTTGCTCTTTTTGGTGAGACCGAAATGTTACAAAAGGGAAACAGAGAGTCTACATTGCAATCTCGGTGGGACCGAACGCTCACTTCGGTTAGACCGAAACGTTACGAAGGGAAACAGAGAGATTACAATCCCATCTCGGTGAGACCGAGATCCCTATCGGTAGGACCGATTTGCCTAGGGTTTGTGGCAGTGGCTATGACATTAGAACTCGGTGGCGCCGGATAGAAAGAATCGGTGTGACCGATTTTGGCTTTAGGTTTAGGTCATTTGTGGATGTGAGAAAGTAGCTGAGGGTTTTGGAGCATATCACCAAGCACATGAAGCAAGAGGCTCATTAAGCAACTCCTCATCCCTCCTTGTTAGTATTGGCTTTTCCTATAGACTCAATGTGATCTTGGATCACTAAAATATAAAATGAAGAGTCTTGAGCTTTTGAGCTTGAGCCAATCCTTTGTCATTAGTATTTTGAGGGATCCACTTTCATCATCCATGCCATGCCATTCACTGAGCTTTCCTGAAATAATAGTCTTGGAATAGCATTAGCTCAATGAGCTATATGTTGTTATGAATTACCAAAACCACCTAGGGATAGTTGCACTTTCAATCTCCCCCTTTTTGGTAGTTGATGACAACATATAGATCAAAGCTTCGACAAGTGATAATAAGATTTAACAACATTGTCGCTTTGAGAAGTTTGTGATAAGCAAGAGCTCCCCCTAAATTTGTGCATAGTTTAAGATTTGCTTTGGACTGCAAATGCACAAGGAATTAGGCTCATGGGTTACTCTTCCATGTCACATACATCTTGGTGGAGCGCTCAAAATGATTAAGATTGAATGCATGCACTCATCACCAAGCAAAGTGAATGATCACATAGGATAGATAAGATAATATCATCAAACATGCATAAGTGTAGCTTATTATCAAACACATGATCATCAATGTCTCACAAACACAGCATAGTATCTCAAGCAATCAAAAGCAAACAAGTTTAACCACCAAAGCAAGAGAGAACAAAAGCAACACACTCTCTCTCTCTCGAAGCCTATGATCTATACATTTTTCTCCCCCTTTGGCAACAACTTACCAAAAAGTTCATAGAAAATGCATAGTGCTAGATCGACTCTCAGGCTTGATCTTCAGGTGGTGGTGTCCGGATAACTCCAAGAACGAAGGCTTCAGTTGAAGTGGTTGGAGCTGGAGGAGTTGGTGCTAGAGCTGGTTGCACTGGAGCTGTGGCTGGTGCAGATGATGTGGCTCTGGTGTCTGTCACAGGCACTGCAGTTGACCTCTGAGCTCTAGGCACTCTGGCAAATACATTAGTGGTAGTCTTGCCCTGTCTCTCCTGCATGTCATCCTGTAGCTGCTCCACAACTGACTGAATCTCAGTTACTTTGACATCTAGATCATGGAATTTTAGTTCCATGATTCTTTCCAAGCTCTCCTGATTTCGAGTGAGGGTGGCCAATCCCTTCTCAATCCTCAGTGTTGATGCTATCAAGTAACCAAGCTGCTCCTGTTTGTTCTTCAAAAAGTACTCAGATGCCTCCTCTTGAGTTGGCATCTTGGGAGCCTTCTCTTTTCTTGCCTTCTCCTTCTTCTCTTGAGCTTGTACTGATGATGGTTCATCCTCATTCATGACAACCTGATTGTCCTCAAAGTCTGGATAGAGAGGAAAATGTTCCTTATCCAATTGATATTTGCCTGTGCCCATCTTTGAGTTAATCAACTCCTGAATCTGAGGGGCATATCCACAACTTCTCTTCTGGTCTGCTGCAGTCCTCTTAATGGTCTCTACCATAAGGCTCATGACCTTGAATTTCTGTGGCACATCAAACAAATGCAACATGTTGATTGCATGCCCTCTAATCGTGTTGTGGTCACCAGACTTAGGCAACAGAGTGTGCCTTAGGATGCAGTTGATTGTTGGCAGCCCTGACAGAAGAAAGTGGACTGACCCAAACTTATGTGTCTCAATAGCATTGTCTGGGATCTCCTTGTACATGTGTGTCATGGAATTGTGGTCCATCTTCTTCTTGGCATAGACATCCAAGTCATCTTCATGTTCCTTTGGGGCATTGATCAGATTTGCCCACTCCTCAATGGTTGACTGGTACCTTGTACCTTCAGACATCCAAACTATCCTCCCATCTGGATAGAAGTGTGCTGTGGAGTAGAATTGCATAATGAGTTCATCATTCCAGTTGGTGAGCTTTTGCCCAACAAAATCTGCAACTCCACAAGCAACAAAACTGTCTTGCACTCCAGGATAGTGTTCTTCATCATCTTTCATGTAGGTCGAGTCGACCCACCTCATATCACACACTATGGGCTTCTTGTCCAACAAGATTGTCTCATAGAAGTCCTGCTGTTCCTTTGTATGGAACCTGTAATCAACAGCAGTCCTTCTCCTTGTGGCATATGGATCTGTCATCCTCCATAGCCTCAACCCTGAGTCTCTTCTGATCTTCATGTCCTCAGCCACTGGATGGGCATCATTATGGTCTGGTATCTTGGGCTTGAGCTTCCTCAGAACTTGTCCATCTTCATCTTCCTCATCAGCAATGTCAGGCACTGGGGCCTTGTTCTTCTCAGCAGCTGGAATACTCCTGGTATTCCTCTTTGGTGCAAGCTTGGGCTTGGGGGCAGCTTTGGGTGCTTCCTTGGGCTTTAATGTTGCAGCCCCTCATCTAATAGCATCACCCATAAGCTTTTGTGCCTTGGGTGCTGGTGCAGCAACCTCTTCTTCCTCTTCAGAGTCTCTCCTCATTGAGGGTTTTCCAAGAACCCGGGTAGTAGTGGTTCTGGCTCTCTTCTTCTTCTTATCTTGAGCAGCAGCTTCATCTTCTGATTCAATGGTAAACTTCATAGTTTCTCCAGTGGGAACTTTCTTGGGTTTGGAAGTTGTGACTCTCTTTGCAGGTGCCTCTTTGGGTTCAGACTTTTCAGGCACTTGAGTGGATCCTCTGACTTTCAGCATAGGTGTCCTCTTGGCAAGAACCTTCCTATTTAGTCCAGGTTTAGTGTTCTGTGCTGAGGCATACTCCTTTTTGAGCACTACCTTCTTGGAGGTAGCCTCATCCTCTTCTGCTCTATAGTCCTCATCCTCAGATTCTGAGGTTCTCTTCTTCCTTGTCCTGGTGGCAGCTTTAGGCAGATTGCTTGGGGTGCTCCTGCTGCCATCATCTGAGGAACTGGAGGGACTAGTGCCCTCACTCATGTGAATCTGCTCTTCTTCCCTATTCTGGCTGTCACTTTGGTCTGGCATGCTGCAAACACTGACTGCTGACCCTGTGAAGAGTTATAGATGAGATAGAGTGGATGAGCATCACAAAATGCAGAGATTTTTGCAAAAGAATGATTCAAAAATTCAGTTTTAGTTTTCCACAGAAGGCATTTTGGATCAACCAATTTCCAAACTCGGTGATACCGAAGCAGTTTTGGAACCTAAACTGATGAACTCGGTTGGACCGAGTCATAGTTTGGCGGCACCGAGACTACTAGGGTTTCACAAAGTCCTAAAATCGGTCTCACCGATTAGCAATTCTCGGTCAGACCGAGAGTTACTAGTGCAATGGCGTTAGCCAAATCGGTGGGACCGAGTTTTTCAACTCGGTGGGTCCGAGATGGTTTCGGCGGAAACCTAACCCTAAAATTTTGAATCTCATCTAATCTAAGGATTGCATTGACTGGATAGGAGTGTTTCAATTGTGGCAAGAATCATTAAGAACACAATGTGCTAGGAATCAGACGAGGATAGCACAGTGATCAAGTTCATACCCTAGCTTGGCGATGAACTCGCTACGGCGGCAACGGCGGGGGTGAAATCCGTTGACGGCGGCGGAGACCAGCGACAGGAGGCGGCTGGCGACGAGGAGACAATCCGGAGACCCTGGAGGCAGAGCGAGCTATTGCGCGGGCGAAGAGGTTCGGATAAATTTCCAAATTTTTTCCCGTGACTATATATAGCCCGACCTTGTCGGTGTGACCGAGTGGAACAACTCGGTGGCACCGAGATGCATAACTATGTACAATTACAGCAACTCGGTGTAACCAAAAAGTTCAAATCGGTTGCACCGAGATTGAAAACCTAGATCAACTTAGTGATCTCGGTAGGACCAAAATGGAGGAATTGGTCAGACCGAGAATCACAAAGAAGTTTTGGAATTTAAGTCTATGACGAATTGGGGACTCCGAGTGCTCCTCACACAGAGTGGTTCGAATCTTGATCAAATTTTGTGATGTAGCATGAATAGAGTTTGAGACAAGAAAATCATAGATAGCTAGAGAAGGTTCTTAGGCATTCTTGTCCATCCACTTGGCAAAAAGAAAAGGAAGCCAATCACTCAAAACAACAAGTGGATGTCCTTGAATGAGTAAAATATGCACCAACATGCTCACACAATAAGATGGCAAATAAAATATGTGGCAAAACATGCACAACCAATTCTAGCATCTATCAAACAATTGGCGATGACTAGGTCATCTATATATGAGTATATTGACTTAGGAGTCAAATGAGAACATTTGATCATAGGTCATACTCATCGTTTAAGCTCAAGTGGGGTTACCACTTTTACATAATGCATTGATGTGTTCACACCATTAGAGTTGCTTTGACTCAATTCTTAGAGTTAAGCTCCCCCTAGATGTGAGATCCCCTTTTAGAGGGATGAACTAACCTTGGGTTATGTCAATGATGACTTCATGTAGGTGTTGAAGATGTGGATACTTAATGTTGATGTAGATCATTTGGAGCAATCCTTTGGAGTGAGTTGCACTTTCAACTTACCTTGTCCCTTGCCTTACCAACATGAGGGTTTGTGACTCATTGAACTAGTGCAAGATGTGGAAGTTGATTGCACTTGTTCTTGCCATAATGATATGAGTGAAGAATGCTGGTGGAGTCACTCTCAAGAACTCTCTAGTTCTTCTTCTTTGGGATCCACATCATCTTGATGGGAATCCTTGGAGTTGTAGTTGTACTTGATGAAGTAGAACTTGACGTAGTCTTGGGAACCCACTTGACCGAGGCCTTAGGTGCTTCTTCAAATGCATCAATCTCTTCTTGAAGCTTGTCCTTGCCTTTGTTCTTGTGGTCTTGTGGTGGAAGATCATCTTGTGCTTGTGTTCCTTTGAAGGAAGTAGGATCATACTTCTCTTGTTGAGGAACAAACTTCGTCTTGGGGTATTGATCTTCTTCCCACTCAACTCCATTGGCATTGAACTTCCGTTCAAAACCAACACCTTGATTCTTCCGGTGCCTCCCTTGCTTGCGTACAATTTCCTCGAATTGCTTACTCCCGGCAAGGCTCTTGTAAACACCTTTCTCTATAATTCCCTTCAATAAGCTATTTTCTTGCTCAAGTGTAACTTGGCTAAGAGAATCATTAGTGGAATCAAGAGAACTACTAGAAGCAACAATATTGGATTTGACATTATTATTGTTACTACTAGAGGAAGGATCTTTCTTGTACTTGTTACTAGACTTGACTTGAGGCATGTAAGTAGATAAGAGTAAGCGCTTGGCAATGTAAGAAGAACTTTTCTTACGGAGATCATCATTGATTGATTTTAAGAACTCATGCTCTTGCTCAAGATTGAGCTTTTCAAAGCGTAACTTCTCATGATCCCTTAAAAGTTCTCGGTGATCTTCGAAGATAGTTTCATGAGCTAACTTAAGAGTGTTTAGTTCTTTAGTTAGAAGCTCAATCTTCTCCTTATCATTGTCATTCGTTTTATCTTGATTAGCATGATTAATTGACGTTTCATCATAGTATTCATCACTAGGGTTGTCAACAAGTAAATCATCATCCACAAGTGAGTCATCTTCATCACTATCAAAATCAACATACTCAGGATGTGTTACCTTTGGACCTTTTGCCATGAAGCATCTTCCAATTCCTTCATTTGGTGAATCAAATATGTCGTAGGAGTTGGTTGACACAAGTGCTAGACCGGCAACACCTTCATCTTGAGTATATTCGGAGTCGGAGTGATGGCTTCTCTCGGAGTGATTGTCGGAGTCGGAGCCGGATACCCATTCACCAACATGAGCTTGATGTCTTCGTTTTGTGTAGCTCCTTGATGACTTGTCCTTCCTTTCTGAATCCTTGCTTCTCTATGAGGGTCTTCGTTCATAACGATCATCTCTACTCCTCCTCTCTCTCGATGGTGATTCTTCTCTTTTGCTTCTTATTTTTGGAGAATCTTCTCTTCTTTTGTAGGGTGTCGTACACTCATTGGAATAGTGTCCGGGTCTCCCACAATTGTAGCAATTTCGCTCTCGGCTAGAAGATCTTTTGTCATTGTAAGACCTCGACTTGGAGCTTCTTTCTTTGCTTCTACTCTTGTAGAATTTGTTGAAGTTCTTCACCATTAAGCTCAATTCTTCATTGAAGGTTTGTTTCTCACTTGATGATGTGGGGGCTTCACTTGAGGCTTTGTAAGCACCACTTGACTTGTTGTGAAGTTCCTCCTTATCCTTGAGTGACATCTCATGAGCAACAATTCTTCCAATGACTTCTGTTGGCTTGAGATCTTTGTAGTTTGGCATCATTTGGATCAATGTGCATACGGTATCATACTTTCCATCCAATGCTCTTAGGATCTTCTTGATGATGAATCTGTCGGTCATCTCTTCACTCCCTAAGCCGGCAATCTCATTTGTGATAAGTGCAAGCCTAGAGTACATTTCAGTGACACCTTCACCATCCTTCATTTCGAACTTGTCAAGCTGACTTTGGAGCACATCCAACTTGGATTCCTTGACGGAGTCGGTACCTTCATGCATATCAATCAAAGTATCCCAAATTTCCTTTGCATTCTCAAGACGGCTGATTTTGTTGAATTCTTCGGGGCACAATCCGTTGAAGATGATATCACAAGCTTGAGCGTTGTGTTGCAGCATCTTCAATTCTTCTGCATTAGCTTCATGGTTCGGCTCTCTCCCATCAAATAATTCACCTTGCAAGCCAATACAAATAATTGCCCAAACGGCGGGGTTATGTCTGAGAATATGCATTTTCATCTTATGCTTCCAACTAGCAAAATTAGTACCATCAAAGTAAGGACCTCTACGGTGATAATTTCCCTCACTAGACGCCATACTCTCCTAGGTTGTGAAACCAAGGCTATGACCACCAAAAGCTATGGAAATCAAAGCAAATGGAGACCAAAGCTCTGATACCACTTGTAGGACCTTGAAGTATGTCTAGAGGGGGGTGATTAGACTACTTGAGCAATTAAAAACTTAACCTTTTCCCAATTTTAGAGTTTGGCAGATTTTAGCTATCTTAGGACAAGTCAAGCAATCATCACACAATTCAAGCAAGCATGCAAAGAGTATATAGGCAGCGAAAATTAAAGCATGCAACTTGCAAGAAAGTAAAGGGAAGGGTTTGGAGGATTCAAACGCAATTGGAGACACGGATGTTTTTGGCGTGGTCCCGATAGGTGGTGCTATCGTACATCCACATTGATGGAGACTTCAACCCACGAAGGGTAACGGTTGCGCGAGTCCACGGAGGGCTCCACCCATGAAGCGTCCATGAAGAAGCAACCTTGTCTATCCCACCATGGCCGTCGCCCACGAAGGACTTGCCTCACTAGCGGTAGATCTTCAGGAAGTAGGCGATCTCCTTGCCCTTACAAACTCCTTAGTTCAACTCCACAATCTTGTCGGAGGCTCCCAAGTGACACCTAGACAATCTAGGAGACACCACTCTCCAAGAAGTAACAAATGGTGCGTTGATGATGAACTCCTTCCTATTGTGCTTCAAATGATAGTCTCCCCAACACTCAACTCTCTCTCATAGGATTTGGATCTGGTGGAAAGAAGATTTGAGTGGAAAGCAACTTGGGGAAGGCTAGAGATCAAGATTCATATGGTAGGAACGGAATATCTTGGTCTCAACACATGAGTAGGTGGTTCTTTCTCAGAAATGGTAAGTTGCAAGTGTAGGTTTGTTTTGATGGCTCTCTCCATGAATGAAGAGGAGGTGGAGGGGTATATATAGCCTCCTCACAAAATCTAACCGTTACACACAATTTACCAAACTCGGTGGGACCGATTCAACAGACTCGGTCGGACCGATTTAGTAAACCCAGTGACCGTTTGGATTTTCGGTGGGACTGACTTGCAACTCGGTAAGACCGATTCGGTTAGGGTTAGGGCATAACGTAATCTCGGTAAGACCGATTACACAAACTCGGTGGAACTGATTTTGGTAATAAGTTTTCCAGAGAGTTGGTCAGGTAAACTCGGTGGGACCGATTTGCTCTTTTTGGTGAGACCGAAATGTTACAAAAGGGAAACAGAGAGTTTACACTGCAATCTTGGTGGGACCGATCGCTCACTTCGGTTAGACCAAAACGTTACAAAGGGAAACAGAGAGATTACAATCCCATCTCGGTGAGACCGAGATCCCTATCGGTAGGACCGATTTTCCTAGGGTTTGTGGCAGTGGCTATGACATTAGAACTCGGTGGCGCCGGATATAAAGAATCGGTGTGACCAATTTTGGCTTTAGGTTTAGGCCATTTGTGGATGTGAGAAAGTAGCTGAGGGTTTTTGGAGCATATCACCAAGCACATGAAGCAAGAGGCTCATTAAGCAACACCTCATCCCTCCTTGATAGTATTGGCTTTTCCTATAGACTCAATGTGATCTTGGATCACTAAAATATAAAATGAAGAGTCTTGAGCTTTTGAGCTTGAGCCAATCCTTTGTCATTAGTATTTTGTGGGATCCACTTTCATCATCCATGCCATGCCATTCATTGAGCTTTCTTGAAATAATAGTCTTGGAATAGCATTAGCTCAATGAGCTATATGTTGTTATGAATTACCAAAACCACCTAGGGATAGTTGCACTTCCAATATGTTGTAAGTCTTGTGAGTACTTTGGATGAGTACTCATGGTTGCTTTGCTACCTCTTTTCCCTTCTACCCGATTGATGCGATCAGATGACGGAGCCCACGAGTCAGCTGATCCCACTGATGACTACTACTACCCCGGTGGAGCCTACTACTACGTGGAGACCATCGACAACCAGGAGTAGTTAGGAGGCTCCCGGGCAGGAGGCCTGCGCCTTTTCGATCTATATGTCATTGTTTTGCTAGCCTTCTTAAGGCAAATTAGTTTACTTTTGTCTGTACTCAGATATTGTTGCTTCCGCTGACTCTTGTGTATTCGAGATTATGTATTCTAACCCTCGAGGCCCCTGGCTTCTAATATAAAGCTTATATTATTTTGTTTGGTGTCTAGAGTTCTGTTGTGATATCTTCCTGTGAGTCTTTGATCTTGATCGTGCGCATTTGCGTGTATGATTAGTGCATGATTAAGTCGGGGTGTCACATATTTCTTCTTGCTTTGGTTTTGTTCCTAAGCATTTGCATCTCATGTGCATGTATTACTTGTTGTTGCATTGCATGGTGATGCTCAATTCCTTATATAAACTCTCTTTAAAGTGATTATCATCAATTATCAAAATGGGGGAGATTGAAAGAACATGCGGTGCCCCCATGTTTGATTTTGGTAATTGATTACAATATTTATGGACTAATGGCTGCCTTGAGTTATATTTGAAGGATTTGTCCATAGGCATTTCTTGAAGTCCATGTGTTGGTTTCAAGGAGTTTATGAGATGACAAGGTGATATTCAAGGAATCATCCAAAGATTGGTCATGTAGAAGACATGATACAAGATTGATCAAGACTAAGTCAAAATGTGAATCAAGTTGATCAACACACAAAGCATAGAAGATGCACCGAAAGGGATCAAGTGATCCCATGGTATGGTAAGCATTGTCCATTATGCTTTGTGTACTAACCCATAGTCTATGTGAGAGTTCTGTATGGGGTTAGGTATGTTTCCATGGGCTTGCGTCAAGAGGAAGATCTCATACAACCCATGGAGGATGACATCAAGTGGTGATCGTCATCAAGATTGTGGTGTGCAAGTTCAAGTGGAGCATCATGAATAGATCGTGTTTGAAGCTTGCCATCCATCGTGGTGACAATGTACTTGTCAAGATGTGTCGAAGAGTGGCTCACCCATAAGGGAGTATGGGGAGCAATCTACTTGTCTTCATCAAGCCAACACAATCAAGAAAGGTGGTCCAACTTCAGGAAGTCAAGACCGACATCATCTAGCTCAAGTGGACTATGTGCAAGGCAAAGGTTTTCCCTTGATGGGTTTTCTATTTTACCGGTCTCATGGTGGTAGCTGGGAGACCAGGTTATAGGATCGACTGTCATACTATCAAGGGTTGCTCTTAAGTAAGTAGCTTGATCATACCATTCGTGGGACAATTGCATTTTTGCCCCTAGTTGGAACCTACCCACGGGTTTTGCCCTTACCTTTTGACTCTGCTCTGTTTTGCCCTTACATTTTCCTCCGAGGTCGCCCGAATGCCCTTTGACCGTTTGACCAATACTTTCAAAATTGGGACAATTGCATTTTTACCCCTAGTTGGTTCCTAACCACGGGTTTTGCCCTTACTTTTCGAGCTTGCTCAATTTTGCCCTTACTTTTTCCATCGAGGTCCCTCGAATGCCCTTTGACCGTTTGACCAAAACTTTGAAAATTCATAACTAATTCATATGAACTCAGAAAAATGCAAGTAAGAAATCAAAATGTTCAGATAAACATTACCTTTATGGGCATATCATTTGCATTCAGGACAAAAGCATCATTTAAACTACCCGAGGTAATTAATGTTATTAACATTATTAAAAATAAATAGGTATAAACAATATTTTTTTCGTGAATAAAAATTATATGCAAATAATGGTCAAAGTTGTTAGAACATTCATAACAAGTTGATACAAACTCAGAAAGATGCAAACAAGTTATCATGATGTTCAGAAAACATCGCCTACATTTGCATGCAATTTTTATTCATGAAAAAAATATTTTGTATACCTATTTATTTTTAATATTGTTAATAATATGAATTACCTCAGGTAGCTTAAATGATGCTTTTGTCCTGAATGCAAATGATATGCCCATAAAGGTAATGTTTATCTGGACATTTTGATATCTTATTTGCATTTTTCTGAGTTCGTATGAATTAGTTATGAATTTTCAAAGTTTTGGTCAAACGGTCAAAAGGCATTCGAGGGACCTCGATGGAAAAAGTAAGGGCAAAGCTGAGGAAGCTTGAAAAGTAAGGGCAAAACCCGTGGGTAGGAACCAACTAGGGGTAAAAATGCTATTATCCCTTGAAAATTCTTAACAAATTGATATGAACTCAGAAAAATGCAAATAAGATATCAAAATGTTCAGATAAACATTACCTTTATGTGTATGTCATTTGCATTCAGGACAAAAGTACCGTTTAATCAACCTAAGGTTATTAATGTTATTAACATTACTATAAATAAAAAGGTATGAAATACTTTTTTTAGGAATAAAAAATGCATGCAAATGTAGGTGACATTTTTTGAACATCCTGATATCTTATTTGCATTTTTCTAAGTTCATATCAACTTGTGATGAATGCTCAAATGACTTTCACCATTATTTTGGAACTTCATAACAAGTTGATATGAACTCGGAAAAATGCAAATAAGATATAAGCAAGTTCAAAAAACGTCACCTACATCCTTGCACCCGTGGGTAGGTTACTGATACGTCTCCAACGTATCTATAATTTATGAAGCATTCATGCTATTTTATTATCTGTTTTGAATGATTACGGGCTTTATTATACACTTTTATATTACTTTTGGGACTAACCTATTAACCGGAGACCCAGCCCATATTGTTGTTTTATTGCCTATTTCAGTGTTTCGAAGAAAAGGAATATCAAACGGAGTCCAAACGGAATGAAACCTTCGGGAGCGTCATTTTTGGAACGAACATGATCCGGGAGACTTGGAGTACAAGCCATGGAAGCTTCGAGGAGGCCAGGAGATAGGAGGGCGCGCCCACCCCCTGGGCACGCCCCTGTCTTGTGGGCCCCTCGAACGTCCCCCGACCGACTTCTTTCGCCTCTATATTCCTATATACCCTAAAAACATCGGGGGAAACAATAGATCGGGAGTTCCGCCGCTGCAAGCCTCTGTAGCCACCAAAAACCTCTCGGGAGCCCGTTCTGGCACCCTGCCGGAGGGGGGATCCCTCACCGGTGGCCATCTTCATCATCCCGGTGCTCTCCATGACGAGGAGGGAGTAGTTCACCCTCGGGGCTGAGGGTATGTACCAGTAGCTATGTGTTTGATCTCTCTCTCTCTCTCTCTCTCGTGTTCTCTCTATGGCACGATCTTGATGTATCGTGAGCTTTGCTATTATAGTTGGATCTTATGATGTTTCTCCCCCTCTACTCTCTTGTGATGAATTGAGTTTTCCCTTTGAAGTTATCTTATCGGATTGAGTCTTTAAGGATTTGAGAACACTTGATGTATGTCTTGCCGTGCTTATCTGTGGTGACAATGGGATATCACGTGATCCACTTGATGTATGTTTTGGTGATCAACTTGCGGGTTTCGCCCATGAACCTATGCATAGGGGTTCGCACACGTTTTCATCTTGACTCTCTGGTAGAAACTTTGGGGCACTCTTTGAAGTACTTTGTGTTGGTTGAATAGATGAATATGAGATTGTGTGATGCATATCGTATAATCATGCCCACGGATACTTGAGGTGACAATGGAGTATCTAGGTGACATTAGGGTTTTGGTTGATTTGTGTCTTAAGGTGTTATTCTAGTATGAACCCTATGATAGATTGAACGGAAAGAATAGCTTCATGTTATTTTACTACGGACTCTTGAATAGATAGAACAGAAAGGATAACTTTGAGGTGGTTTCGTACCCTACCATAATCTCTTCGTTTGTTCTCCGCCATTAGTGGCCTTGGAGTGACTCTTTGTTGCATGTTGAGGGATAGTTATATGATCCAATTATGTTATTATTGTTGAGAGAACTTGCACTAGTGAAAGTATGAACCTTAGGCCTTGTTTCCTACCATTGCAATACCGTTTACGCTCACTTTTATCATTAGTTACCTTGCTGTTTTTATATTTTCAGATTGCAAAAACCTATATCTATCATCCATATTGCACTTGTATCACCATCTCTTCACCGAACTAGTGCACCTATACAATTTAACATTGTATTGGGTGTGTTGGGGACACAAGAGACTCTTTGTTACTTGGTTGCGGGGTTGCTTGAGAGAGACCATCTTCATCCTACGCCTCCCATGGATTGATAAACCTTAGGTCATCCACTTGAGGGAAATTTGCTACTGTCCTACAAACCTCTGCACTTGGAGGCCCAACAACGTCTCCAAGAAGAAGGTTGTGTAGTAGACATCAGTTCCATCTAGGGGCAAAAATGAGTTTGTCCCATCATTCGTAGAGAGCTCAAACCATTGCATCCTTGCACCATCTTTGTTGGTTCTTGTTTGTTGTTTCTCTTTGTGAGTTCTAGATCTTATGATCATCTTCACGACAAGCTCGTGTTCATCAAAACGGAGTCCATATGCATCTTCTATGATGTTTTTGATGTTGGAGTTTTTGCCGGTTCTTCATTCATAGAGGTTTCACATCTCTATATCATTGAAAATTTTCTACTGTCGCTGTTTGAATAGTACTCGTCGTCATCTATCCAACAAGCTTGAGTTTGCTCAATTCGGAACTCATATGCCGAAGTTATGGCAGTTCTGGTTTTCTTGCTGCTTCTGTTTTGCTTGGGCAGTTTTTCAGCTTGAGCGGTAGTAGAGCGGTAGTAGAGAGCGGTAGTACCTCTCCCCCGAGCGGTAGTACCTCTTAGGCAATACTTTCGCTGACCAGTGCTGCTTCCACTTCCACTTATTTTTATGCTTTTGTTAACCAACCGCTTGAGCGGTAGTAACTCTGTAAGCAGTAGTACTACTCCCCCGAGCGGAACTACCTCTAAGGTGGTACTACCTCTCCCCCAAGCGGCACTACCTCTCCGGCAGAACTACCATTCATGTTTTTCTATCTCGTTGGGTTGTTTTGACCGTGCTAAGTAGTAGTACTGCTCCCCCGAACGGTAGTACCGCTTGAGCACGACTTAAGGGCATAATGGTTGGATTCGGGGGGCCATTTAAGGGGGCCTTCTTTCCCAATGGACCCTATCCTTCTAGCTCGTGTTCTTCCCCCAGTGTTGTCCTTCATCGAGCTTGCTATCTGTCGATCCCTCGATGGAACATTGCTTGGTTTTGGGGGAAAAGAGAGAGGAGATCTAGATCCACATTTCCACCAATCACTTTCTCCTCCATGTGAGGGGAACCCCTTGGATCTAGATCTTGGAGTTTTTGGTGTTCTCCTTCTTGTTCTTCCTCTCATTTCTGTTCATAGTTTTTGTTGCTTTGCTGGGATTTGAGAGTGATCACTGGTAGAGCGAGCTGCTATACAAACGGTTATTAACGCCTTTCTGCGACGACATTTTAAATTGTCGCCTAGCTAGTGTGTGCGATAGGGGGTCCTTACCACACGACCTAGAAACCATCGGGGATAGGGAGTAGCAATGCATACGTTTTGGATAACAAAGCATATGCGTTGCCGGCATGTATCCCAAACGCGAGTCTTCAGACAATTGTTTGTGATATCTCTCGTATCCCAAACACTCCATCCTTGCTACTTGTTTGTGCTCGCATTACCACCGCAGTCGGTATTCTGTGGTGCAACATTTACGATACGCGTCACTTCAGAAACAGTTCATGATTGTAAAGCGTGTACGATAAGGCAAATATCACAAACATTTAGTTTTCTCGCACCGTTTGTCATATTGTCTGACATCACACACGCTTTGCAAACGGCAACTATGTGCATGGTTACACATGTTTCCTCTCCGTGAACCATGTCGTATTATGATGTATTATCACACACGTTGTGCTTTATAGACCATGTGCGCCGTAATGACCTACAAGCGTATTTTTACCCTAATTTAATTGCTGCTATTTAAAATTGTACCGAATTTCAATTTGAAAGTAGGCTATAACTTCATTCATATCCATCAGGTTCAACAACCAATGCATTATTCGATTCACACGTACATCATTCAAGAATTACATCACAAAGAGAATTACATTAGCACCAAATAGAGAATGATGAACCAGGGTTGTATACTTGTACTATTAAAGATGCTAAAGAAAGAGGCGAGAGACATTCTGGTTGCTGAACAAGGTGAAGCGAAATGTCGCTAATGTGCTCTCCTCCATGCAGAAGGCATGCACGACTCTAGTCTAAACCCATTGTGATGGCCGGCCGCCAATCAGGTAGTTTGGGAGGTAATCTTGAGTAAACTACTTCGGGAACCACTGCAAAGCAAAAAGATTCAGACATTGTCATCTAACAAAACTCATTATGGGCAGTAAAAAGAACGCTACAGAGTTCTTAATTACCATGGTGCAGTTCACTGTTGTCTTGGATAAAGTGTAAACAAATAGTTCGGTTGACATCTTTTGACCCATTTTACTAACAATTTTTATCAGTTTCCTCAGTTAATGCTGGTTCATGAATATCTCATTGCCCCATTGATGTCTACTACACAATTTGTTCTTGTAGACTCGTGTTGGGCCTCCAAGCATAGAGTTTTGTAGGACAGTAGCAAATTTCCCTCAAGTGAATGACCTAAGGTTTGTCAATCCGTGGAAGGCGTAGGATGAAGATGTCCTGTCTCAAACAACCCTGCAACCAAATAACAAAGAGTCTATTGTGTCCCCAACACACCAAATACAATGGTAAATTGTATAGGAGCACTAGTTCAGCGAAGAGATGGTGATACAATTGTAGTAATGATAGTAGATATTGATTTTTGTAATAGGAATAATAAAAAACAGCAAGGTAGCAAGTAAAAAAGTGAGCACAAACGGTATTGCAATGCTTAAAAATGAGGCATAGGGTCCGTACTTTCGCTCGTGCAATATCTCAACAATGCTAATATAATTGGATCATATAACCATCCCTCAACGTGCGACAAAGAATCACTCCAAAGTTCTTATCTAACAAAGAACATAAGAAGAAATTGTTTCTAGGGTACGAAACCACCTCAAAGTTATCATTTCCGATCGATCTATCCAAGATTTCATACTAAAATAACACCAACTTATCCTTTCCGATCGATATATCTAAGAGTTCATACAAAAATAAAACCATATGATACACATCAACCAACTCTAATGTCACCTAGATACTCCAATGTCACCGCGAGTATCCATGAGTTGATTATAGGATTTGGCAGGAAGTTCAGACGAGGTGGGTCGCGTGCTCTATTGAGTTCCAGGCTACAATTTTGACTTCTTAGCTCCTATATATTCTAGTGCATGGTACTGTTGCCGTGTAAAGTTGTTTTATGTAACTTTTAAGAGATTCGAGACACGATGAACAATATGTGGATCGTATCCCATAGGAAAAGTGATCCATCAAGCTCTATTGCTTCAACAATTCAATCACTTCTAATTCCCATTGAAGATGGCAGAAGCCACTCTAGCTAGTAGAAAATGATATAAACCTATACAGTATGTGAATTCCTATGAAATTTATCAAAGAAGGTAGTCCTTTCTTTTCGCCCTGTGAAATAATGAATCAACTCCTCTTTCAAAGTTCTTCTACACCTATGTAGTTGCAGCATCTCAAGAACTCAACACGAACTCGCTACAACACTGTCAGGGAACGAACACACAGAAAGACCAAGTTTCCGGCTTCACACGATTCCGATACATGTAAACTGTCACCTCTCTTCCGAATTCTAAGATGTTTTAGATCTCAATATGGACTACATATAGACTAAAATGAGTGAACAAATACATTAAAACGTGTTTATATACATTTGATTCAAAATAAAACAACTTACAATTCAGAACGGAGGAAGTACTTGCTAGAAACTTGGGCAATGGGTTTATGTGCATAACAAAACATTCCTTTAAACACGACGCACAGCCTTCATCTCGATGACACAGAACTTTTGCCTCATTTCAACAAATTTCACTCACCCAAGCGCCTTTGGTAAGAAGATCTGCAAGTTGTTCATCCAATGCAACATGTTGATGCATTCTCTGATGAGGTTAAATTTTGTATCATTGTGTATGCTTCTCTTGGAACACAACTGGTGATCCCAATACAATCATCATTAGACTCAATGACAAAAAAGGGTTGTTCTGCACCACTGAAACCTAGGCAACACGAGCGTCCCCTTTTTGCCGCCACTTGATGTAACATCCCAAATTTTCAATTTGGAATGTTATACACTAGATCATCATTGCATATCATATTTTATTTGCTTTTGGCTTGATCCTAGAAATTTCACGCAACTCAAGGACCCACGGAGAGAGTTGGGGATTTCGTTATTTTCATATTTGAGTTTTCTCGAATTTTGAAAATAGGATCATTTGATTTTATTTATTTTATCTTCAATTATTTCTATTATAAAAATATGAGAGTGGGAATAAAATGACTTTCCCAAAATAAAGAAATATTGAGGATTTGATAATAAAATCAAATAAGATTTTATTTTGGAGTTTATTGTTATTTTATTAGAATTTAGGAAAATGCACGTTTTTCCAAAATTGCGTCTAGGCCCCAAATAAATGTTCGTCTTGTCCGGCTTGATTTTAGAAGCCGGGGAAAATTTATTTCGGGATTTTTGGAGTCCGTTTAGTATTTCTTTTAATTGTTTTTCTGTGCGAAACTATTTATAAAAAGAAATTAAAATAAAATAAACGCGAACCGACTTTGGGCCGTGTTCGGCCAGGACTCTACCTGGCCGGGCCTTTATAAGGCGCCGCCCCGAGCCCACCCGAGCCCCAGCCCACCCCGCACCAAACCCTAACCCTAGACCTGCCGCCGCCGCCGCCGGATCCCGCGTCGTCAGACGCTGCCGCCGCCCTGCCGACCCTGCCGGACCCCGTCGCCCCCTCGCCGGAGGTAGCCACCGCCACGCCGCCGGATTTCATTCGGTTTTTTTTTAAAAAACCCTAGATCTGGTTTTTTCGGTTTAGTTTATTTAGCGGACGTTCGTCCGTACGTTTGTTTTAACGAACGGTTTTCGTCGTTTAGCCGCAGACAGCGAACGTTCGTTCGTTATCCTATTCGTCCGTTTTTCTTTTTCTCGGATTTTCCGTGATTATTTCTGATCGCGATTTCCGATCTGTTTGTCGTTTTAGTATAACTTTTCGCTCGTTTATCAGAATCAGGCGATTCAAGCGCCTAGAGTTTCGTCTCGAAACCCTCTTTTCGTTTAACCAACTCAAACAAGTTTTTGCTTCTGTAAAATTTGACTTAGGTCCAGATTAGTAAACAAAGCTTGTTTCTTTCGCCGTTTGACTTTCGTTGCTTCGTTTGATTTGATTCTTTTTGCAAACCGGAGTTCTTAAGTTGAACTTTCTGGTTAGATCTCTTATTTGAGTTTTACCCATGCATTTGATGAGTACTTATTGTATGCTTGTTTGTTTGCGATAGAGTACCCGGAGTGCGCCGCTTGCTACTTCGAATCTCTAGGTTTCACGGATCATCAGCAAGGCAAGTAACACTTTGATCATACCTCTTTACTACCCAGTTTTTATTGCATTAGATCAATCCTCAAACATTGCATGATTAGGATCTAATTAAATTGTGGGTTTTGGGAAGTAGTTGAGGTAGTACCTATTACTAGTTTTATTATGAAACCCTTGGGAGTTACTTCTACGTTTGCTTATTATGCCATGCTATGCTAGTAGACGTGGATTGGTGAGTGTATCCATGACAGATGTGAGATTGTTAATTAATGGTTTATTTAAGGTGGCAACTTTAATACACATCTAGGTGGATTGAGGCACCTGGGTATTCCAGCGATTGCCTGTTTTTCTTTTGGACCGCCACCCAGGCTCAAAGGAATCATGAGATTATTCATGCTAGAAACTTCCATGTGCAGCCACAAGCTACTATGGGCTCTAGCATAGTTGATTAAGCCGGGCGAACTCTTACAGTGGTAGACTAGCAGATGTAGGGGAAAGTAGGTGTAACTGTCTACTCATCGTAAGGTGCTAGCGCTTCTGAAAGACTATGTCTCGATCATCCGTTTCTCCAACACCATGTAGTGCGAGAATCCCAATGGAGGAGATCGAGTCTTGTGGGGAAAAGTGTTCAAACCTCTGCAGAGTGTACAAACTAACCATGGTTAGCCGTGTCCCCGGTTATGGACATTTTGAGTATCTAGTACTTGGATTATCATGTGAATCTCATCATGTTACTTTAATTAATATTGTTGGGTTTATTGATGATGCTTAATTGGGATTGAGAGGGTGTCTACACTCCCAATGTTTAACAACCACCATGATAGTTAAATAAAATTTATTCCTTTGCAGTAGAGAAAAATTGGCTTTTATGCAAAACTGTAACCATAGAGCTTTCCACCAGCCATATATGCATGTAGTATAACATTATTCTTTTATTACTCTCTATGTGTTACATTGCCAGCATATTCCATGTGCTAACCCATTTTCGGGCTGCAACGTTCATGTTGCAGACTTTTCAGACGACGAGTAAGGTGCCTTTAGGTCGTGGTTCTATACTTAGTGATGTCGTTGGAGTTGATGGACTCACTTATCTTCCAAGCCTTTCGCTGTTATCGTTATTTGATGGCCTTAAGCCATATTTATTGTAATAAGTTGTCTTTTGAGACATTCGATGTAATAAGTGTGTGATTGCTACTCTGTTATAAATACTTCAAGTACTATGCGTGTCAACATTACTGAACCAGGGATGACACTAAAGCACAGAGATTGGACTGTTTGAGGTCTGGTCGCCTACAAGATGGTATCAGAGCACACGGTGACTGTAGGACACGACCACTAAGCTAAATCCCTAGATCACTACTCACTCTTCTCATTTCTGAATCCTCATCTTTTCTACTCTTTTAGGATGGCGGATGCAAGGAACAAGTTCACGCAACCGGATGAAGATTCACCCTTTGGACGTCCCTTGAAGGAAGTCACTAGATACGTGAACATCGGAGTACCAAGCTTCACCGGGACCTACAACACCACTTTACCTGAAGAGGAGCGCTGGAAGGTTCAAGTTCAAGTTCCAGGAAGGACGTTCATGCCCGTCACTGAGCCCATAGAGTTTTCCTTTGATGCACCAACCTGGAGTCTAGGAAAGAGCATGGCAGCCCACATCACAATGGGATGTATTGGAGAAGTTTACCACAAGGGTCTCAAGGATACTATCTACCAGATTTGTGGGCGCCGAGATGAGCAATGGGAGATGATCAGCACCAGGAAGGATACATCAATTGCAGCTTTCATCCAGGAGTTAAACCAGCACATTTGACGCTAGGAGAATCAGATGTGCGCAGGCATGATAGATCTGAAGAAGGCTATGACCAAGATCATGGAGTTGGAGGAAGAACTCTAGTCTACACGTGATGGATATGAGGAGGAAATAGCAACACTAGTGGAGAAGAACGATAATCTGAAGAAGAAGCTAAAAGTGTTAATGGGATTTCCCGCAACTGGAGAAGACGAGGATTGCACTTGTCCAGAGAACTACATCATCATCGGTGACACCGACTCGGACCCAAACGATAGCGATGATGACTATGTTGATGAAGCTGGAGCAGATATCATGGAGTCTTCATCGGAGCAGTTTTTCTAGTCGACCACCATAACAGTAGTAGTATTCCCCCATGTATCTAGTATAGTCCAAGCACTTTTGTAACGACAGTTAGACCGTTGTATGCCTTTGTTTGATTGAATGAAGTGATATTGTTTGCTTTTTGTCTCATGTGCATATGGGTAGTGTTTCCCTCTAGACCTCATTCTATTCTATATTCTCATCTTTTCTAAAACCCTCAGATGCCTCCGAGACGTGACAATGGATTTGCTTTCCCACCGGAGCTCACTCAGTTTATCCAGCAGCAGAATGCGTTGATGCAGTTGCTAGTCCAGAATCAGAATCGGGGGAACAACAACAACAACAATCCACAACCGCCACCACCTGTTGATCACTTAACCCGTTTTCTTAGGTTGAATCCGCCAGTGTTCTCCAGTAGCACCGAGCCGATTGTTGCAGATGATTGGCTCCGCAAGACAGCAAGGGAGTTAACCACTGCAGGATGCACAGATGCGGAGAGGGTGCGTTTTGCCGCACATCATCTTGAAGGACCCACAGCATCATGGTGGGAGAATTTCACAGCCACTTATCCTATCGACACTGTTACATGGGACCAGTTTCAGTAGGCTTTCCGTACTGCCCATGTTTCAGCAGGAGCTATGGCCATGAAGAAGCGTGAGTTTCGCGACTTGCGCCAAGGAGGACGGACTGTTGGCCAGTATGTGGATGACTTTAGTAAGCTAGCACGTTATGCCCCAGATGACGTTGCTACAGATGCAGCTAAGCAGGAGAAGTTTCTGGAAGGACTGAATGATGAGCTGAGCATGCAGTTGATGGTAGCAACCTTCAACAACTACCAGGAGTTGGTAGATAGAGCTCTCATGATTGAAGGGAAGCATCAGTAGATTCAGAACTACAAGAGGAAGTATGGACAAGGGAAGTACAATTCTGGAGCTCAACAGAAGCCATGTTTTACCCCGAAATCGGGAGGACATTTCCTGCATACCCATGGAGGAGGTAGCTCGCACAATCATAATGGCTCCAAGAATGGTAACGGGAATGGAGGAAGCAACGGACAGAACCGTACCAACCTGTCAACCCCAGCCAAGAGAGACCTGAGCCAAGTCACTTGCTTTAAGTGCCAGAAGACTGGACATTATGCCAATGAATGTCCTGAAGCCCAGAATGGAAATGGCAATGGAAGCTCTGGGAAGAAGCCAAACCCTTTCAACAGGGGACAGGTGAACCACGTTAACGTGGAGGAGGTTGAAGTCCAGCGAGATTCAGTAATAGGTAAGTTTTTGGTTAAGTCATTTACTGCAATTGTTGTTTTTGGTACTGGTGCATCGCATTCATACATATCAAGGGGATTTGTGGATAAGTATAAACTGCCCACCAAGGTTCTTAGAACACCTATGTTAGTAAGCTCACCAGGAGCGGAGTATATGGCCAGTCGAGGATGTTTTCAAGTGCCATTGAGTATAGGTAGGCATGTTTTCCCCTTGGATTTAATCATTTTGGAATCACAAGGTTTGGATGTAATTCTGGGTATAGATTGGCTATCGATGTATGGAGGAAACATCGATTGCGCCAGTAAGACGATTTTTCTTACCACCCCAGAAGGAAGAAGGATCAAGTATGTATCACGGCATGAGCCGAAGAGGACACAGGTAAATTCCTTATCTGGAGTTGTGCAGGAGGAAGTACCAGTGGTGAAGGATTTCCCTGATGTATTTCTAGAGGAGTTGCCAGGCATGCCACCGGATAGAGACATTGAGTTTTTGATTGAGCTTTTGCCAGGCACAGGGCCAATATCTAAGAGACCATACAGGATGCCTGCACAAGATTTGGAGGAAATTAAGAAGCAAATTAAGGAGTTACTGGATAAAGGCTATATTCGCCCAAGTTCTTCACCTTGGGGATCGCCAGTACTTCTAGTGGAAAAGAAGGATGGATCGTTGAGGATGGTTGTTGATTATCGAGGACTGAATGAAGTAACAATCAAGAACAAGTACACGTTGCCGATGATCAATGATTTGTTTGACCAATTACAAGGAGCTAAGGTATTTTCCAAGATCGGTTTGCGATCGGGATACCATCAGTTGAAGATTCGACAGCAGGATATACCTAAGACAGCTTTTACCACCAGGTACGGGCTATATGAGTATACCGTTATGTCATTTGGTCTGACTAACGCACCTGCGTATTTCATGAACATGATGAACAAGGTATTTATGGAGTTTTTGGATAAGTTCGTCGTGGTGTTCATTGATGATATTTTGGTTTACTCGAAGAGTGAAGTAGAGCATAAGGAGCATTTGCATTTGGTACTAGAGAGGCTCAGAGAACATCAGTTATATGCCAAGTTCAGCAAATGTGAGTTTTGGTTGAAGGAAGCTGGATTCCTCAGACATGTTATATCCGGAGAAGGAATAGCAGTAGATCCCACCAAGGTTGTCACTATGACAAATTGGGTAGCACCAACGACAGTTGGAGAGATCCGGAGTTTTCTTGGGCTGGCAGGATACTACCGGAGATTCATTGAGAATTTCTCGAAGATTGTGAAGCCCATGACGGAGTTGTTAAAGAAGGATACCAAGTTCAAATGGACTGAGGAATGTGAGGCCAGTTTCCAGGAGTTGAAGAAACGTTTGGTTACATCACCAGTGTTGATTTTGCTAGATCAGCGCAAGGATTATGAGGTGTATTGCGACGCTTCACGTCGAGGACTTGGAGCAGTGCTTATGCAGGAGGGAAGAGTTGTTTCGTATGCTTCACGACAGCTTAAGCCCCATGAGTTGAATTACGCTACACATGATTTGGAGTTAGCAGCCGTAGTGCATGCATTGAAGACATGGAGACATTTTCTCATCCGAAACCATTGTCAGGTGTACACGGATCACAAGAGTTTGAAGTACATTTTCACGCAGAAGGAGTTAAATCTCAGGCAAAGGAGATGGTTGGAGCTCATCAAGGATTGTGATATGAGGTTGCATTATCACCCCGGAAAGGCGAACGTAGTAGCCGATGCGTTGAGCCGTAAGATCCATGTAAACACACTCATGACCGGAGGATTACCAAAGGAGTTAGTCGAGGATCTTCGTGAGCTATGTTTGGAGATAGTTCCGAGAGGCTATGTTGCAGCATTGGATATTCAGTCTACCTTGATGGATAAGATCAGAGAAGCTCAGAAGACCAACAAGGAGATTGCCTCTATAAAAGAGAAGATGAGCAAAGGAAAAGCTAAAGGATTTCGTGAGGATGAGCATGATACCTTATGGTTTGAGGACCGTGTTTATGTGCCTAATGATCCGGAGATCAGGAAGTTGATTCTACAAGAGGCCCATGATTCACCGTACTCGATTCACCCAGGAAATACCAAGATGTATTTGGATTTGAAGGATACTTTCTGGTGGACCAGAATGAAGAAGGATATTGCGGAGTATGTAGCAGTTTGTGATGTTTGTCAGAGAGTGAAGGCAGAGCATCAAAAGCCAGTTGGATTGTTACAGCCATTGCCGATACCCAAATGGAAGTGGATAAGTTAGGCCTGGATTTTATCACGGGATTGCCCAGGACTCGTTCAGGCTACGACTCGATTTGGGTTGTAGTCGATCGTTTGACAAAAGTAGCTCATTTCATCCCAGTGAAAACCACTTACACCAGTGCTAAGTTGGCAAAGATATACATGACCAAGATAATGTCTGCATGGAGTTCCGAGGAGCATTGTATCAGATAGAGGAACCCAGTTTACCTCAAAGTTCTAGAATCAGTTGCACGAAACTTTGGGTACCAGGCTAGAGTTCAGTACAGCTTTTCACCCGCAGACAGATGGACAGACCGAGAGAGTCAATCAGATTTTATAGGATATGCTGAGAGCTTGTGTGCTATATTATGGATCTAGTTGTGACGGCAATTTGCCGTATGCAGAGTTCTCTTACAACAACAGTTATCAATCCAGTTTGAAGATGGCCCCTTTCGAGGCCTTATACGGAAGAAGGTGCAGGACCCCGTTATCGTGGGATGAAGTTGGAGACCGCCAGTTGTTTGGACCGGATTTGATTAAGGAGTCTGAACAGAAGGTGAAATTGATTCGCGATAGGCTCAAGGTAGCCCAGTCCCGGCAGAAGAGCTATGCAGATTCTAAACGCAAGGAGACAGTTTACGATGTCGGAGACCGAGTTTATCTTCGAGTATCTCCACTTCGAGGAGTTAAGCACTTTGGAGTTAAGGGAAAGCTAGCGCCACATTTTGTAGGGCCATACAAAGTTTTGGAACGTATGGGAGAAGTTGCCTACAAGCTGGAGTTGCCCGAAGGATTTTCAGGAGTTCACGATGTGTTCCACATTTCCCAGTTGAAGAAGTGCCACGCAGAGAAGGCTGATATACCGCTGAGAGATACAGTGCCGCTGGAAGCGATTCAGTTGGATAGTGATTTTACCTATGAGGAGAAACCAGTCAATATTCTCGAGTATGCCAGCTAAGTCACCAGCAGCAAGGTTATCAAGTTTTGCAAGGTTCAGTGGAGCCACCACACCGAGGATGAAGCCACCTGGGAGCGAGAGGAATATCTGCTGAAGGACCACCCTCACCTATTTTCTAGCCAACCCGAATCTCGAGGGCGAGATTCATCTTAAAG
The DNA here is from genome assembly GCA_963921465.1 of Triticum timopheevii. Taxonomy (NCBI): domain Eukaryota; kingdom Viridiplantae; phylum Streptophyta; class Magnoliopsida; order Poales; family Poaceae; genus Triticum; species Triticum timopheevii. The sequence goes on from OY997264.1 coordinate 359,115,689, forward strand.
GGGGTAGGTTTGTAACATCCCAAATTTTCAATTTGGAATGTTATACACTAGATCATCATTGCATATCATATTCTATTTGCTTTTGGCTTGATCCTAGAAATTTCACGCAACTCAAGGACCCACAGAGAGAGTTGGGGATTTCGTTATTTTCATATTTGAGTTTTCTCGAATTTTGAAAATAGGATCACTTGATTTTATTTGTTTTATCTTCAATTATTTCTATTATAAAAATATGAGAGAGGGAATAAAATGACTTTCCCAAAATAAAGAAATATTGAGGACTTGATAATAAAATCAAATAAGATTTTATTTTTGAGTTTATTGTTATTTTATTTGAATTTAGGAAAAATGCGCATTTTTCAAAATTGCACGTAGGCCCCAAATAAATGTTCATCTTGTCTGGCTTGATTTTAGAAGCCGAGGAAAATTTATTTCGGGATTTTTGGAGTACGTTTAGTATTTCTTTTAATTATTTTTCTGCGAGAAACTATTTATAAAAAAAACGTGAACCGACTTTGGGCCGTGTTCGGCCAGGACTCCGCCTGGCCGGGCCTTTATAAGGCACCGCCCCGAGCCCACCAGAGCCCCAGCCCACCCCGTGCCAAACCCTAACCCTAGACCAACTGCCGCCGCCACGCCGCAGCCGGATCCCGCGCTGGCCGCCGCCGCCGGACGCCGCCGCCGCCCCGCCAGACCCCGTCGCCGCACCGCCGACCCCGCCGGACCCCGCCGCCCCCTCGCCGGAGGTAGCCACCGCCCCGCCGCCGGCGGTTTTCCTCGAGAAAATCGTTCGGTTTTTCCGCCGGTTTTCATTCGGTTTTTATTAAACCCTAGCTCTATTTTTTCAGTTTAGTTTATTTAGCGAACGTTCGTCCATACGTTCATTTTAACAAACGGTTTTCGTCATTTAGCCACAGACAGCGAACGTTCGTTCGTTAGCCTGTTCGTCCGTTTTTCTTTTTCTCGGATTCTCTGCGATTATTTCTGATCGCGATTTCCGATCTGTTTTTCGTTTTAGTATAAGTTTTCGCTTGTTTATCAGAATCAGGCGATTCAAGTGCCTAGAGTTTCGTCTCAAAACCCTCTTTCCGTTTAACCAACTCAAACAAGTTTTTGCTTCTGTAAAATTTGACTTAGGTCCAGATTAGTAAATGAAGCTTGTTTCGTTCGCCGTTTGACTTCGTTGCTTCGTTTGATTTGATTCTTTTTGCAAACCGGAGTTCTTAAGTTGAACTTTCTGGTTAGATATCTTATTTGAGTTTTACCCGTGCATTAGATGAGTACTTATTGTATGCTTGTTTGTTTGCGATAGAGTACCCGGAGTGCGCCACTTGCTACTTCGAATCTCTATGTTTCACGGATCATCAGCAAGGCAAGTAACACTTTGATCATACCTCTTTACTACCCAATTTTTATTGCATTAGATCAACCCCCAAACATTGCATGATTAGGATCTAATTAAATTGTGGGTTTTGGGAAGTAGATGAGGTAGTACCTATTACCAGTTTTATTATCAAACCCTTGGGAGTTACTTCTACGTTTGCTTATTATGCCATGCTATGCTAGTAGACGTGGATTGGGTGAGTGTATCCATGAAAGATGTGAGATTGGTAATCAATGGTTTATTTAAGGTGGCAACTTTAATACACATCTGGGTGGATTGAGGCACCTGGGTATTCCAGCGATTGCCTGTTTTCTTTTGGACCGCCACCTAGGCTCAAAGGGATCATGAGATTATTCATGCTAGAAACTTCCGTGTGCAGCCACAAGCTACTATGGGATCTAGCATAGTTGATTAAGTCGTGCGAACTCTTACAGTGGTAGACTAGAAAATGTAGGGGAAAGTAGGTGTAACTGTCTACCCATCGTAAGGTGCTAGCGCTTCTGAAAGACTATGTCTCGATCATCCGTTTCTCCAACACCATGTAGTGCGAGAATCCCAACGGAGGAGATCGACTCTTGTGGGGAAAAGTGCGCAAACCTCTGCAGAGTGTACAAACTAATCATGGTTAGCCGTGTCCCCGGTTATTGACGTTTTGAGTATCTAGTACTTGGATTATCATGTGAATCTCATCATGTTACTTTAATTAATATTGTTGGGTTTATTGATGATGCTTAATTGGGATTGAGAGGGTGTCTACACTCTCAATGTTTAACAACCACCATGATAGTTAAATAACATTTATTCCTTTGCAGTAGGGAAAAATTGGCTTTATGCAAAATTGTAACCATAGAGCTTTCCACCAGCCATATATGTGTTGGGGAACGTTGCATGAAATAAATTTTTTCCTACGTTCACCAAGATCAATCTATGGAGTCATCTAGCAACGAGAGAGAGGAGTGCATCTACATACCCTTGTAGATCGCGTGCGGAAGCGTTCAACAGAACGGGGTTGAGGGAGTCGTACTCGTAGTGTTCCAAATCACCGGAGATCCTAGCGCTGAACGGACGGCATCTCCGCGTTCAACACACGTACGGTTGGGAAGACGTATCCTGCTTCTTGATCCAGCAAGGGGGAAGGAGAGGTTGATGAAGATCGAGCAGCACGACGGCGTGGTGGTGGATGTAGCAGTGATCGCGGCAGGGCTTCGCCAAGCGTCTGCGAGAGGGAGAGGTGTAGCAGGGGAGAGGGAGGCGCCAAGCCTTGGGGTTCGACTGCCCTCCCTCCCCCCTCTTTATATAGGCCCCATGGGGGGGGGGCGCCGGTCCTAGGAGATGCAATCTCCAAGGGGGGGGGGGGGCGGCGGCCAAGGGGGTTGCTTGCCCCCCAAGGCAAGTGGAGGCGCCCCCCACCCTAGGGTTTCCAACCCTAGGCGCAGGGGGGCCCAAGGGGGGGGCGCACCAGCCCAGCAGGGGCTGGTTCCCCTCCCCACTTCAGCCCAAGGGGCCCTCCGGGATAGGTGGCCCCACCTGGTGGACCCCCGGGACCCTTCCGGTGGTCCCGATACAATACCGGTGACCCCCCGATGGCCGAAACTGCACTTCCTATATATAATTCTTTACCTCCGGACCATTCCGGAACTCCTCGTGATGTCCGGGATCTCATCCGAGACTCCGAACAACTTTCGGGTTACTGCATACTCATATCTCTACAACCCTAGCGTCACCGAACCTTAAGTGTGTAGACCCTACGGGTTCGGGAGACATGGAGACATGACGGAGACACCTCTCCGGTCAATAACCAACAGCGGGATCTGGATACCCATGTTGGCGCCCACATGCTCCTCGATGATCTCATCAGATGAACCACGATGTCGAGGATTCAATCAATCCCGTATACAATTCCCTTTGTCAATTGGTACGTTACTTGCCCGAGACTCGATCGTCGGTATCCCAATACCTCGTTCAATCTCGTTACCGGCAAGTCACTTTACTCGTACTGTAATGCATGATCCCATGAGCAGACACTTGGTCACATTGATCTCATTATGATGATGCATTACCGAGTGGGCCCAGAGATACCTCTCCGTCATACGGAGTGACAAATCCCAGTCTCAATTCGTGCCAACCCAACAGACACTTTCAAAGATACTCGTAGTGCACCTTTATAGTCACCCAATTACGTTGTGACGTTTGGCACACCCAAAGCACTCCTACGGTATCCGGGAGTTGCACAATCTCATGGTCTAAGGAAATGATACTTGACATTTGGAAAAGCTCTAGCGAAACGAACTACATGATATTTGTGCTATGCTTATGATTGGGTCTTGTCCATCACATCATTCTCTTAATGATGTGATCCCGTTATCAATGACATCCAATGTCCATAGTCAGGAAACCATGACTAGCTGTTGATCAACGAGCTAGTCAACTAGAGGCTCACTAGGGACATGTTATGGTCTATGTATTCACACATGTATTACGATTTCCGGATAATACAATTATAGCGTGAACAATAGACAATTATCATGAACAAAGAAATATAATAATAACCATTTTATTATTGCCTCTAGGGCATATTTCCAACAGTCTCCCACTTGCACTAGAGTCAATAATCTAGTTACATTTTGATGTATTGAACACCCATTGCGTTCTGGTGTTGATCATGTTTTGCTCTAGGGAGAGGTTTAGTCAACGGATCTGCTACGTTCAGGTCCGTATGTACTTTACAAATATCTATGTCTCCATCTTGAACATTTTCACGAATGGAGTTGAAGCGACGCTTGATGTGCCTTGTCTTATTGTGAAACCTGGGCTCCTTGGCAAGTGCAATAGCTCCAGCGTTGTGACAGAAGAGTGTGATCGGCCCCGACGCATTGGGTATGACTCCTAGGTCGATGATGAACTCCTTCACCCAGATAGCTTCATGTGCTGCCTCCGAGGCTGCCATGTACTCCGCTTCACATGTAGATCCCACCACGACGCTCTGCTTGCAACTGCACCAGCTTACTGCCCCACCATTCAAAATAGACACGTATCCGGTTTGTGACTTAGAGTCATCCAGATCTGTGCTGCAGCTAGCGTCGACGTAACCCTTTACGATGAGCTCTTCGTCACCTCCATATACGAGAAAAATATCCTTAGTCCTTTTCAGGTACTTAAGGATGTTCTTGACCGTTGTCCAGTGTTCCATGCCGGGATTACTTTGGTACCTTCCTACCAAACTTACATCATGGTTTATATCAGGTCTGGTACAGGTCATGGCATACATGATAGACCCTATGGCTGAGGCATAGGGGACGACACTCATCTTTTCTCTATCTTCTGCCGTGGTCGGACATTGAGCCGAGCTCAGTTTCACACCTTGCAACACAGGCAAGAACCCCTTCTTGGATTGATCCATATTGAACTTCTTCAATATCTTATCAAGGTATGTGCTTTGTGAAAGACCTATGAGGCATCTTGATCTATCTCTATAGATCTTGATGCCTAATATGTAAGCAGCTTCTCCAAGGTCCTTCATTGAAAAACACTTATTCAAGTAGGCCTTAATGTTATCCAAAAGTTCTATATCATTTCCCATCAAAAGTATGTCATCCACATATAATATGAGAAATGCTACAGAGCTCCCACTCACTTTCTTGTAAACGCCGGCTTCTCCATAAGTCTGCATAAACCCAAACGCTTTAATCATTTCATTAAAGCGAATGTTCCAACTCTGAGATGCTTGCACCAGCCCATAGATGGAGCGCTGGAGCTTGCATACCTTGTTAGCATTCTCAGGGTCGACAAAACCTTCCAGCTGCATCATATATAGTTCTTCCTTAAGATGACCGTTAAGGAATGCCGTTTTGACGTCCATTTGCCATATCTCATAATCATAGTATGCGGCAATTTCTAACATGATTCGGACGGACTTCAGCTTCACTACAGGAGAGAATGTCTCATCATAGTCAATCCCTTGAACTTGTCGATAACCCTTAGCGACAAGTCGAGCTTTATAGATGGTAACATTTCCATCCGCGTCTGTCTTCTTCTTAAAGATCCATTTGTTTTCATACATGGATCCTATGTCGGATTGCATGGCTTCAAGCCATTTGTTGGAATCTGGGCCCGCCATCGCTTCTTCATAGTTTGAAGGTTCACCGTTGTCCAACAACATGATTTCCAAGACAGGGTTGTCGTACCACTCTGGTGCGGAACGTGTCCTTGTGGATCTTTGAAGTTCAGTATGAGCTTGATCCGAAGTATCTTGATCATCATCATTAACCTCCTCTCTTGTCGGTGTAGGCACCACAGGAACATCTTCCTGAGCTGCGCTACTTACCGTTTCAAGAGGCAGTACTTCGTCAAGCTCCACTTTCCTCCCACTTAATTCTTTCGAGAGAAACTGTTTCTCCAGAAAGGACCCATTCTTAGCAACAAAAATCTTGCCATCGGATCTTAAGTAGAAGGTATACCCAATGGTTTCCTTAGGGTATCCTATGAAGACACATTTTTCCGACTTGGGTTCGAGCTTCTCGGGTTGAACTTTCTTGACATAAGCATCGCATCCCCAAACTTTTAGAAACGACAGCTTAGGTTTCTTCCCAAACCATAATTCATACGGTGTCGTCTCAACGGATTTAGACAGTGCGCTATTTAAAGTGAATGTAGCTGTCTCTAGAGCGTATCCCCAAAATGATAGCGGTAAATCGGTAAGTGACATCATAGATCGCACCATATCCAATAGAGTGCGATTACGACATTCAGACACACCATTTCGCTGAGGTGTTCCAGGCGGCGTGAGTTGTGAAACGATTCCACATTTCCTTTAGTGCGTACCAAATTCGTGACTTAAATATTCACCCCCATAATCTGATTGTAAGAACTTTATCTTTCGGCCACGTTGATTCTCTACCTCATTCTGAAATTCCTTGAACTTTTCAAAGGTCTCAGACTTGTGTTTCATCAAGTAGACATACCCATATCTACTCAAGTCATCAGTGAGAGTGAGAACATAACGATATCCTCCGCGAGCCTCAATGCTCATTGGACCGCACACATCAGTATGTATGATTTCCAATAAGTTGGTTGCTCGCTCCATTGTTCCGGAGAACGGAGTCTTGGTCATTTTGCCCATGAGGCATGGCTCGCATGTGTTAAACGATTCATAATCTAGAGACTCAAAAGTCCATCAGCATGGAGCTTCTTCATGCGCTTGACACCAATGTGATCAAGGCGGCAGTGCCACAAGTATGTGGGACTATCGTTATCGACTTTACATCTTTTGGTATTCACACTATGAATATGTGTAACATACGCTCGAGATTCATTAAGAATAAACCATTCACTAGCGGGGCATGACTATAAAACATATCACTCATATAAATAGAACAACCATTATTCTCGGATTTAAATGAGTAGCCATCTCAAATTGAACGAGATACTGATACAATGTTCATGCTCAAAGCTGGTAGTAAATAACAATTATTGAGGTTTAAAACTAATCCCGTAGGTAAATTAGAGGTAGCGTGCCGACGGTGATCACATCGACCTTGGAACCATTCCTGACGCGCATCGTCACCTCGTCCTTCGCTAGTCTCCGCTTATTCCGCAGCTCCTGCTTTGAGTTACAAATATGAGCAACCGCACCGGTATCAAATACCCAGGAGCTACTACGAGCACTGGTGAGGTACACATCAATTACATGTATATCACATATACCTTTGGTTTTGCCGGCCTTCTTGTCCGCTAAGTACTTGGGGCAGTTCCGCTTCCAGTGACCAAAGCACTCAGTCTCAGGCTTGGGTCCATTGTTTGACTTCTTCCCGGCAACTGGCTTACCGGGCGCGGCAACTCCCTTGTCGTCCTTCTTGAAGTTCTTCTTACCCTTGCCTTTCTTGAACTTAGTGGTTTTATTCACCATCAACACTTGATGTTCCTTTTTGATCTCTACCTCTGCTGATTTCAGCATTGAATATACCTCAGGAATGGTCTTTTCCATCCCCTGCATATTGAAGTTCATCACAAAGCTCTTGTAGCTTGGTGGGAGCGACTGGAGGATTCTGTCAATGACCGCGTCATCCGGGAGATTAACTCCCAGCTGAGTCAAGCGGTTGTGCAACCCAGACATCTTGAGTATGTGCTCACTAACAGAACTGTTTTCCTCCATCTTACAGCTGAAGAACTTGTCGGAGACTTCATATCTCTCGACCCGGGCATGAGCTTGGAAAACCATTTTCAGCTCCTCGAACATCTCATATGCTTCGTGTTGCTCAAAACGCTTTTGGAGCCCCGGTTCTAAGCTGTAAATCATGCCGCACTGAACGAGGGAGTAATCATCAGCACGAGACTGCCAAGCGTTCATAACGTCTTGGTTCTCTGGGATTGGTGCTTCACCTAGTGGCGCTTCTAGGACATAATCTTTGTTGGCAGCTATGAGGATGATCCTCAGGTTCTGGACCCAATCCATATAGTTGCTGCCATCATCTTTCAGCTTGGTTTTCTCTAGGAACGCGTTGAAGTTGAGGTGGACATGAGCATTGGCCATTTGATCTACAAGACATTTTGCAAAGGTTTTAGACTAAGTTCATGATAATTAAGTTCATCTAATCAAATTATTCAATGAACTCCCAGTTAGACAGGCATCCCTCTAGTCATCTAAGTGAAACATGATCAGAGTCAACTAGGCCGTGTCCGATCATCACGTGAGACGGACTAGTTAACATCGGTGAACATCTTCATGTTGATCGTATCTTCTATACGACTCATGCTCGACCTTTCGGTCTTCCGTGTTCCGAGGCCATGTCTGTACATGCTAGGCTCGTCAAGTCAACCTAAGTTTATTGCGTGCGTAAATCTGGCTTACACCCGTTGTATTCGAACGTTAGGATCTATCACACCCGATCATCACGTGGTGCTTCGAAACAACGAACCTTCGCAACGGTGCACAGTTAGGGGGGAACACTTTTCTTGAAATTATTACGAGGGATCATCGTATTTAAGCTACCGTCATTCTAAGTAAATAATATATAAAACATGATAAACATCACATGCAATCAAATAGTGACATGATATGGCCAATATCATATTGCTCCTTTGATCTCCATCTTCGGGGCGCCATGATCATCTTTGTCACCGGCATGACACCATGATCTCCATCATCGTGTCTTCATGAAGTTGTCACACCAATGACTACTTCTACTTCTATGGCTAACGCGTTTAGCAATAAAGTAAAGTAATTTACATGGCGTTCTTCAATGACACGCAGGTCATACAAAAAATAAATACAACTCCTATGGCTCCTGCCGGTTGTCATACTCATCGACATGCAAGTCGTGATTCCTATTACAAGAACATGATCATCTCATACATCACATATATCATTCATTCACATCCTTTGGCCATATCACATCACAAAACACTTGCTGCAAAAACAAGTTAGATGTCCTCTAATTGTTGTTGCAAGTTTTTACGTGGCTTCTATAGGTGTGCTAGCAAGAACGTTTCTTACCTACGTAAAACCACAACGTGATATGCCAATTTCTATTTGCCCTTCATAAGGACCCTTTTCATCGAATCCGCTCCAACTAAAGTGGGAGAGACAGACACCCGCCAGCCACCTTATGCAACTAGTGCATGTCAGTCGGTGGAACCTATCTCACGTAAGCGTACGTGTAAGGTCGGTCTGGCCGCTTCATCCCACGATGCTGCCGAAGCAAGATAAGACTAGTAGTGGCAAGAAAATTAACAACATCTATGCCCACAACTGCTTTGTGTTCTACTTGTGCATAGTAACTACGCATAAACCTGGCTCTGATACCACTGTTGGGGAACGCTGCATAAAATAAAATTTTTCCTACATTCAACAAGATCAATCTATGGAGTCATCTAGCAACGAGAGAGAGGAGTGCATCTACATACCCTTGTAGATCGCGTGCGGAAGCGTTCAAGAGAACGGGGTTGAGGGAGTCGTACTCGTCGTGATCCAAATCACCGGAGATCCTAGCACCGAACGGACGGCACCTCCGCGTTCAACACACGTACGGTTGGGAAGACGTCTCCTCCTTCTTGATCCAGCAAGGGGGAAGGAGAGGTTGATGAAGATCTAGAAGCACGATGGCGTGGTGGTGGATGCAGCAGTGATCACGGCAGGGCTTCGCCAAGCTTCTGCGAGAGGGAGAGGTGTAGCAGGGGAGAGGGAGGCGCCAAGACTTGGGGTGCGGCTGCCCTCCCTCCCCCCTCTTTATATAGGCCCCCTGGGGGGCGCCGGCCCTAGGAGATGCAATCTCCAAGGGGGGCGGCGGCCAAGGGGGTTGCTTGCCCCCCAAGGCAAGTGGAGGCGCCCCCCACCCTAGGGTTTCCAACCCTGGGCGCAGGGGGGGCCCAAGGGGGGTGCACCAGGCCACCAGGGGCTAGTTCCCCTCCCCACTTCAGCCCACGGGGCCCTCCGGGATAGGTGTCCCCACCCGGTGGACCCCCGGGACCCTTCCGGTGGTCCCGGTACAATACCGGTGACCCCCGAAACTTTCCCGATGGCCGAAACTGCACTTCCTATATATAATTCTTGACCTCCGGACCATTCCGGAACTCCTCGTGATGTCCGGGATCTCATCCGGGACTCCGAACAACTTTCGAGTTACTGCATACTCATATCTCTACAACCCTAGCGTCACGAAACCTTAAGTGTGTAGACCCTACGGGTTCGGGAGACATGCAGACATGACCGAGACGCCTCTCCGGTCAATAACCAACAGCGGGATCTGGATACCCATGTTGGCTCCCACATGCTCCTCGATGATCTCATCGGATGAACCACAATGTCGAGGAGTCAATCAATCCCGTATACAATTCCCTTTGTCAATCGGTACGTGACGTTCCCGAGACTCGATCGTCGGTATCCCAATACCTCGTTCAATCTCGTTACCGGCAAGTCACTTTACTCGTACCGTAATGCATGATCCCGTGACCAGACACTTGGTCACATTGAGCTCATTATGATGATGCATTACCGAGTGGGCCCAAAGATACCTCTCCGTCATACGGAGTGACAAATCCCAGTCTCGATTTGTGCCAACCCAACAGACACTTTCGGAGATACCCGTAGTGCACCTTTATAGTCACCCAGTTACGTTGTGACGTTTGGCACACCCAAAGCACTCCTACGGTATCCGGGAGTTGCACAATCTCATGGTTTAAGGAAATGATACTTGACATTTGAAAAAGCTCTAGCGAAACGAACTACACGATCTTTGTGCTATGCTTATGATTGGGTCTTGTCCATCACATCATTCTCCTAATGATGTGATTCCGTTATCAATGACATCCAATGTCCATAGTCAGGAAACCATGACTATCTGTTGATCAACGAGCTAGTCAACTAGAGGCTCACTAGGAACTTGTTGTGGTCTATGTATTCACACATGTATTATGATTTCCGGATAATACAATTATAGCATGAACAATAGACAATTATCATGAACAAATAAATATAATAATAACCATTTTATTATTGCCTCTAGGGCATATTTCCAACAATATGCATGTAGTATAGCATTATTCTTTTATTACTCTCTATGTGTTACATTGCCAGCATATTCCATGTGCTGACCCGTTTTTGGGCTGCAACGTTCATGTTGCAGACTTTTCAGACGATGAGTAAGGTGCCTTTAGGTCGTGGTTCTATACTCAGTGATGCCGTTGGAGTTGATGGACTCACTTATCTTCCAAGCCTTCCGCTGTTATCGTTATTAGATGGCCTTAAGCCATATTTATTGTAATAAGTTCTCTTTTGAGACATTCGATGTAATAAATGTGTGATTGCTACTTTGTTATAAATCCTTCAAGTACTGTGCGTGTCAGCATTACTGATCCAGGGATGACACTAAAGCACAGAGATCAGACTGTTTGAGGTCTGGTCGCTACACTTGAGGACATCACCGGACAAAGCCTATGCGATGGCGGCCACCTTCTCTTCTATGTTAGCACATGTTGTCTCTGACAGCGGGCGGTGGGTCCCCAGTCTGAGGCGAATGCAATGACGGCGTCGGCTCCCGAGCATGTGGCGGCGGAGGGGATAATCTTGCATGTGCTAAATCATGCGGTCTCCGGCGGCTGGCGGTGGGTCCCTGATCGACGTTTAATGCAACGTTATGGTCGGTTCCCAGGTGGGTAACAATGGTGGCTCCCTGGCTCATGGTGGCGTGCGCCTTTAGGCATTGTGGGACGATCACCTCCACTGAACCTGGTGGTTATTGCTAGCAATCCTAGCAATGTTGGGTTCCCCAGTGTAGGAGTTTATAGTAGGAAACAAAATTTTCCTCACTGATAAAGCAAGGCATCAGTCCGGGGAGGTACCAATATCTTGCAACCGTTGAATGCCCTGCAACACAATTAAACTTGGCTTGTGTACCCCAACAATCCTGGCTAGTCTTGATAGTTGTATAAGGCTATCAAAAAATAATGTGTTTTTTTGTATTTTCGGAATAAAACACAACTGAAAATAAAACAACGTGTAAAGTTGTTGGAAGGTGATTCTTATGTTAAAAATTGGGCCGGGGTTCATAGATTCTCGAAGTGTAACTCTCCAAAGCATAAAAAGTGTGGCAATTAATATTATCTTGTTAAAAAGTGCAATATGAAGTATCCCATAATGCAAGATTGGTGAATGTATAAGATTATATATAGACTGTTGATACGCCTTCGTCGTATCTATAATTTTTGATTGTTCCATGCCAATATTATACAACTTTCATATACTTTTGGGAACTTTTTATACTATTTTTGGGACTAACATATTGATCCAGTGCCCAGTGCCAGTTCCTGTTTGTTGCATTTTTTTGTTTCGCAGAAAACCCATATCAAACGGAGTCCAAACGGGATAAAAACAGACGGAGATTTTTTTTGGAATATTTATGATTTTTGGGAAGAAGAATCAATGCGAGACGATGCCCGAGGGGGCCACGAGGCAGGGGCGCCCCAGGGGGTCAGGCGCGCCCTGGGCCCTCGTGGCCACCCCGTAAGGTGGTTGGTGCCCTTCTTCCGCCGCAAGAAAGCTAATATCCGGATAGAAATCGTGTTAAAATTTCAGCCCAATCGGAGTTACGGATCTCCGGGAATATAAGAAACGGTGAAAGGCCAGAATCTAAAACGCAGAAACAGAGAGAGACAGAGAGACAGATCCAATCTCAGAGGGGCTCTCGCCCCTCTCATGCCATGGAGACCATGGACCAGAGGGGAAACCCTTCTCCCATCTAGGGAGAAGGTCAAGGAAGAAGAAGAAGAAGGGGGCTCTCTCTCCCTCTCTCCCGGTGGCGCCGAAACGCCACTAGGCCATCATCATCACCGTGATCTACACCAACACCTCTGTCATCTTCACCAACATCTCCATCGTCTTCCCCCATCTGTCTACAGTGGTCCACTCTCCCGCGACCCGCTGTACCCGCTAATTGAACATGGTGCTTTATGCTTCATATTATTATCCAATGATGTGTTGCCATCCTATGATGTCTAGGTAGATTTTCGTTGTCCTATCGGTAATTGGTGAATTGCTATGATTGGTTTAATTTGCTTGTGGTTATGTTGTTGTCCTTTGGTGCCCATCATATGAGCACGCACGTGTATCACAGCATAGGGTTAGTTGTATGTTGATAGGACTATGTATTGGAGGTCAAGAGTGACAGAAGCTTCAACCTAGCATAGAAATTGATGCATACGGGATTGAAGGGGGGCCAATATATCTTTATGCTATGGTTGGGTTTTACCTTAATGAACATTAGTAGTTGCGGATGCTTGCTAATAGTTCCAATCATAAGTGCGTAGAATTCCAAGTCAGGGATGACATGCTAGCAGTGGCCTCCCCCACATAAAACTTGCTATTGGTCTAGTAAAGTAGTCAATTGCTTAGGGACAATTGCACAACTCCTACCACCACTTTTCCACACTCGCTATATTAACTTTATTGTGTCTTTATCTAAACAGCCCCTAGTTTTTACTTATGTGCTCTTTATATTCTTGCAAACCTATCCAACAACACCTACAAAGTCCTTCTAGTTTCATACTTGTTTTAGGTAAAGGGAACATTAAGCGTGCGTAGAGTTGTATCGGTGGTCGATAGAACTTGAGGGAATATTTGTTCCACCTTTAGCTCCTTGTTGGGTTCGACACTCTTACTTATCTAAAGAGGCTACAATTGATCCCCTATACTTGTGGGTTATCAAGACCTTTTTCTGACGCCGTTGCCGGGGAGTTATAGCATGTGGTGAATATTCTCGTGTGTGCTTGTTTGCTTTATCACTAAGTAGATTTTATTTGATGTTCTAAGTTGTTCTCTATCTTTAGTTATGGAGATGGAACACGAAATACCAAAAAAATAGGTGTACTTGCTACACATGGAGATGGGGAACCTCCTAAAACCCTCGATGCTGGTTATGTGAAAAATATTATGTACTACTTTAATAATCCTGAGAAAACCCCATTCAATTATGTAATGGGAGACACGTTGGATCAACGTGAATACTTTAGGGATTATCGCTTGACTCAAAAAGGGAAATTATTACGGGATCAAATTCATATATTGCATTGGTATGCTCGGGAACTATGCTTGAGACATGATTATACTTGTTGCTCTAGGATGAAGGCTCCACACCTTCCCTTTTCATGAAAATTTAATGATGATAAAACCTTGGCTTCTTATGCTAATGGTATACATGATTACTATGATGTGGAACAAATAGAAGAATTCATTGCTTTTATGGGTGCTTATGAAATTGAATCTTTGTTTAAAGAGTGTGAAAATCTTGATGATGCTGTTTATAGACCTGAAAATTTTGCTATACTTAAATATTGCTATGATAATTATGAATTCAATTCTGATATTGATGATTTTATTGAGAGAGGCTCCGCTGTCCAAGAAGAGACTAATATTTTGTAGGAGTCTATGGAAGAAGAAATTGATGAAACTGTGGGCTCATTGGATGAAAAAGATGAGGAGGAGAGCGAAGAACAAAAGGAGGAAGAGCGGATTGATCACCTGTGCCCACCTTCTAATTAGAGTAACTCTTCAACTCATACATTGTTTAATTTCCCTTCGTGCTTACCGAAGGATGATTGCTATGATGATTGTTATGATCCCGTTGATTCTCTTGAAATACCCCTTTTTGATGATGCTTGCTATGCTTGTGGCCAAGATACCAATATGAATTATGCTTATGGAGATGAACTTGCTATAGTTCCTTATGTTAAACATGAAATTGTTGCTATTGCACCCACGCATGATAGTCCTATTATCTTTTTGAATTCTCCCGACTACACTATATCAGAGAATTTTGTTCTTATTAAGGATTATATTGATGGGTTGTGTTTTACCACTACACATGATGATTTTGATAGATATAATATGCATGTGCTTGCTTCTCCAACTTGCAATTATTATGAGAGAGGAACAACATCTCCGCCTCTCCATGTTTCCAATATGATAAAATTGCAAGAAACTATTTATACTATGCATTTGCCTTTACTATGTGTGCATGAATTGTTCTTTTATGACATGCCGATGCATAGGAAGAGAGTTAGACTTCGTTGTTGCATGATATATGTTACTTTGTGCTCACTACTAAATCACAAACCATTGTTAATTAAAATTGGCTTTGATATACCTTGGGATCCGGGTGGATCCATTACTTGAGCACTATATGCCTAGCTTAATGGATTTAAAAAAAGCACTGCCAGGGAGACAACCCGGAAATTTTAGAGAGTCATTTATTTTTGTTGTGTGCTTTCATAAAGTTTAAAAACAAAAAAATAAAGAGGGGAACCCAAAAATTTTTCAAAAAGAAAAGTGAAAGTGAGAAAGACGAGCATTGTTAAAGTGGGAGCTAGCCTTGAACTTTGTTCATGCTCACGAAAACTTTGTGAATCTTGATTACAGAAAATTTTCAACAAAAATAATTATCCCCTTGTACAATTCCATTATATAATAAAATAATGTGCCAAGGTTTGCCTTTAGGATGTTTAGAATGCTTGTTGGTTTGTACGGTGCAGGACAGAAACTTTGGCTGTAATGAGCATTTTACATTTTTTACTGGAATGTCAAACGGTTCTGAAACATTTTGCACTGTCTTTCTATACAAATTATTTATTTTTCCTAATTTTGGCAGAATTTTTGGAGTACTAGACGTATGGTGAATGTTCAGAGTACTACAGACTGTCCTGTTTAAGACAGATTCTGTTTTTGATGCATAGTTTGCTTGTTTTGATGAAACTATCAATTTCTATCAGTGGATTAAGCCATGGAAAAGCTATATTACAGTAGCTACAATGCAAAAACAAAATATGAATTGGTTTGCAACAGTACTTAGAGTAGTGATTTGCTTTATTATACTAACGGATCTTACCGAGTTTTCTGTTGAGCTTTATGTGGATGAAGTGTTCAAAGATCGAGGAGGTCTCGATGTGAGAAGAAGAAGGAGAGGCAAGAGCTCAAGCTTGGGGATGCCCAAGGCACCCCAAGTAAATATTCAATGAGACTCAAGCATCTAAGCTTGGGGATGCCCCGGAAGGCATCCCATGTTTCTTCAACAAGTATCGGTATGTTTTCGGATTCGTTTCGTTCATGCGATATGTGCAAATCTTGGAGCGTCTTTGCATTTAGTTTTCACTTTTATTTTATACACCATGCTGGTATAAGATAGTCAATGGTTTATTTATAGAATGCTCATTGCACTTCACTTCTTTTGAGTATGGCTTTATAGAATGCTTCATGTGCTTCACTTATATTATTTGAAGTTTGGATTGCCTGTTTCTCTTCACATAGAAAACCGCCATTTGTAGAATGCTCTTTTATTTCACTTATATTTGTTAGAGCATGGGCATATCTTTTTTAGAAAGAATTAAACTCTCTTGCTTCACTTATATCTATTTAGAGAGATGACAGGAATTGGTCATTCACATGGTCAGTCATAAAATCCTACATAAAACTTGTAGATCACTGAATATGATATGTTTGATTCCTTGCAATCGTTTTGGGATATAAAGGTGGTGATATTAGAGTCGTGCTAGTGGAGTAATTGTGAAATTGAGAAATACTTGTGTTGAGGTTTGCAAGTCTCGTAGCATGCACGTATGGTAACCGTTGTGTGACAAATTTGAAGCATGGGGTGTTCTTTGATTGCCTTCCTTATGAGTGGAGGTCGGGATCGCGCGATGGTTAACTCCTACCAACCCTTCCCCTAGGAGCATGCATAGTAGTACTTTGCTTCAAGGGCTAATAAACTTTTGCAATAAGTATATGAGTTCTTTATGACTAATGTGAGTCCATGGATTATATGCACTCTTAACTTTTTGCAATTTGCTAGCCTCTTCGGTACCGTGCATTGCCCTTTATCACCTCGAGAGTTGGTGCAAACTTCGCCGGTGTATCCAAACCCCGTGATACGATACGCTCTATCACACATAAGCCTCCTTATATCTTCCTCAAAACAGCCACCATACCTCCCTATTATGGCATTTCCATAGCCATTCCGAGATATATTGCCATGCAACTTCCATCATCATCATATTCATGAGTTGAGCATTCATTGTCATATTGCTTTGCATGATCGTAAGATAGCTAGCATGATGTTTTCATGGCTTGTCCGTTTTTGATGTCATTGCTATGCTAGATCATTTCAAATCCTGGTACACCGCCGGAGGCATTCATACAGAGTCATATTTTTGTTCTATTATCGAGTTCTAATATTGAGTTGTAAGTAAATAAAAGTGTGATGATCATCATTATTAGAGCATTGCCCCAGTGAGTAAAGGATGATGGAGACTATGATTCCCCCACAATTCAAGATGAGACTCCAGACTTTATGAAAAATAAAAGAGGCCAAAGAATCCCAAATAAAAAAAGAGGCCAAAGAAGCCCACCAAAACATTAAAAAAAGAGAAAATAAAAAAATAAAAAATGAGAGAAAAAGAGAGAAGGGCACTTGTGCTTCAAATAGCACCATGTTCTTTGTATAGAGGGTCTCTTGAGTTATCACTTTCATATGCTAGTGGGAATTTTCATTATAGAACTTGGCTTGTATATTTCGATGATGGGCTTCCTCAAATGCCCGAGGTCTTCATGAGCAAGCAAGTTGGATGCACACCCACTTAGTTTCAGTTTGAGCTTTCATACACTTATCGCTCCAGTGCATCCGTTGCATGGCAATCCCTACTCCTCACATTGACATCAATTAATGGGCATCTCCATAGCCCGTTGATTAGACGCGTCGATGTGAGACTTTCTCCCTTTTGTCTTCTCCACACAACCTCCATCATCATACTCTACTCCACCCATAGTTCTGTGTCCATGGCTTACGCTCATGTATTGCGTGAGGGTTGAAAAGGCTGAAGCGCATTAAAAAGTATGAACCAATTGCTCGGCTGAAACCGGGGTTGTGCATGATGGGAGCATTTTGTGTGACGAAAACGAAGCATGGCCAAACTATATGATTTTGTAGGGATAAGCTTTCTTTGGCTATGTTATTTTGATAAGACATAATTGCTTTATTAGTATGCTTGAAGTATTATTGTTTTTATGTCAAACGATAGACTATTGCTTTGAATCACTCGTGTTTTAATATTCATTCCATGATTATATATATGATCAAGATTATGCTAGGTAGCATTCCACATCAAAAAATATCTTTTTTATCATTTCCGTACTCGAGGACGAGTAGGAATTAAGCTTGGGGAAGCTGATACGTCTCCGTCGTATCTATAATTTTTGACCAATATTCTACAACTTTCATATACTTTTGGCAACTTTTTATACTATTTTTGGGACTAACATATTGATCCAGTGCCCAGTGCCAATTCTTGTTTGTTGCATGTTTTTTTGTTTCGCAGAAAACCCATATCGAATGGAGTCCAAACGGGATAAAATCTGACGGAGATTTTTTTGGAATATTTATGATTTTTGGGAAGAAGAATCAATGCGAGACGACGCCCGAGGGGGCCATGAGGCAAGGGGCGTGCCCTGGGCCCTCATGGCCACCCCGTAAGGTGGTTGGTTCCCTTCTTTTGCCGCAAGAAAGCTAATATCCAGATAGAAATCGTGTTAAAACTTCAGCCCAATCGGTGTTACGGGTCTCCGGGAATATAAGAAACAGTGAAAGGCCAGAATCTGAAATGTGGAAACAGAGAGAGATAGAGAGACAGATCCAATCTCGGAGGGGCTCTCGCCCCTCCCACGCCATGGAGACCATGGACTAGAGGGGAAACCCTTCTCCCATCTAGGGAGAAGGTCAAGGAAGAAGAAGAAGAAGAAGAAGAAGAAGAAGAAGAAGAACAAGAAGAAGAAGAAGGGGGGCTCTCTCCCCCTCTCTCCCGATGGCGCCGGAACGCCACCGGGGCCATCATCATCATCGTGATCTACACCAACACCTCTGTCATCTTCACCAACATCTCCATCGTCTTCCCCCATCTGTCTACAGTGGTCCACTCTCCCGCGACCCGCTGTACCCGCTAATTGAACATGGTGCTTTATGCTTCATATTATTATCCAATGATGTGTTACCATCCTATGATGTCTGAGTAGATTTTCGTTGTCCTATCGGTAATTGGTGAATTGCTATGATTGGTTTAATTTGCTTGTGGTTATGTTGTTGTCCTTTGTTGCCCATCATATGAGCATGCATGTGGATCACACCATTGGGTTAGTTGTATGTTGATAGGACTATGTATTGGAGGGCAAGAATGACAGAAGCTTCAACCTAGCATAGAAATTGATGCATACGAGATTGAAGGGGGACCAATATATCTTAATGCTATGGTTGGGTTTTACCTTAATGAACGTTAGTAGTTGCGGATGCTTGCTAATAGTTCCAATCATAAGTGCATAGAATTCCAAGTCAGGGATGGCATGCTAGTAGTGGCCTCTCCCACATAAAACTTGCTATCGGTCTAGTAAATTAGTCAATTGCTTAGGGACAATTTCACAACTCGTACCACCATTTTCCACACTCGCTATATTAACTTTATTGCGTTTTAATCTAAACAGCCCCTAGTTTTTATTTACGTGCTCTTTATATTCTTGCAAACCTATCCAACAACACCTACAAATTCCTTCTAGTTTCATACTTGTTTTAGGTAAAGGGAACGTTAAGCGTGCGTAGAGTTGTATCGGTGGTCGGTAGAACTTGAGGGAATATTTTTTCCACCTTTAGCTCCTCGTTGGGTTTGACACTCTTACTTATCGAAAGAGGCTACTATTGATCCCCTATACTTGTGGGTTATCAACTGTAGGTCCAAATACTATTAGACCAAGACCTTCTTCTTTCATCTGATAGCTAAATAGCCTTTCCATGGATCGAGAACCACTTTGCACCATTTGAACTGGATACATCTGGAGACCTGAAATGGATATGATGGCTCCAGGATTGCTTTCTAGCAGGGAGTCGCGGAACGATCTCTGGGCGTTACTACAATACGCTTACTACTTTATAATATGTTAATCTTCACTCTTCTAATGTTGCAAGATACTTCAAGATGCTAGGCTTTGATAGGCTAGGCCTTTCCCTTCTCTACTGGCAAGATATAGCCCCAGTCCCTTGATACTAATGCATACTTAGTATAGATCTGATGTAAGTATTGCGATTACTTTGGATGAGTACTCACGGTTGCTTTGCTACCTCTTTTCCCTTCTACCCGATTGATGCGATCAGATGACAGAGCCCAGGAGTCAGCTGATCCCGCCGATGACTACTACTACCATGGTGGAGCCTACTGCTACGTGGAGACCACCGATGACCAGGAGTAGTTAGGAGGCTCCCAGGAAGGAGGTCTGCGCCTTTTTGATCTATATGTCATTGTTCTGCTAGCCTTATTAAGGCAAACTTGTTTACTTATGTCTGTACTCAGATATTGTTGCTTCTGCTGACTCTTGTGTATTCGAGCTTATGTATTCGAGCCCTCGAGGCCCCTGGCTTGTAATATAAAGCTTATATTATTTTATTTGGTGTCTAGAGTTGTGTTGTGATACTTCCCGTGAGTCTTTGATCTTGATCATGCGCATTTGCGTGTATGATTAGTGCATGATTAAGTCGGGGCGTCACATATTTGTTGTTGCTTTGGTTTTATTCCTAAGCATTTGCATCTCATGTGCATGCATTACTAGTTGTTGCATTGCATGGTGATGCTCAATTCCTTATATAAACTCTCTTTAAAATGATTGTCATCAATTACCAAAATGGGGGAGATTGAAAGAACATGCGGTGCCCCCATGTTTGGTTTTGGTAATTGATGACAATATCTATGGACTAATGGCAGCCTTGAGTTATATTTGAAGGATTTGTCCATAGGCATTTCTTGAAGTCCATGTGTTGGTTTCAAGGAGTTTATGAGATGAGCAAGGTGCTATTCAAGGAAGCATCCAAAGATTGGTCATGTAGAAGACATGATACAAGGTTGATCAAGACTAAGTCAAAGTGTGAATCAAGTTGATCAACACACAAAGCATGGAAGATGTACTGAAAGGGGTCAAGTGATCCCATGGTATGGTAAGCATTGTCCATTACGCTTTGTGTACTAACCCATGGTCTATGTGAGAGTTCTATATGGGGTTAGGTATGCTTCCATGGGCTTGCATCAAGAGGAAGATCTCATACAACCCATGGAGGATGACATCAAGTGGTGATCGTCATCAAGATTGTGGTGTGCAAGTTCAAGAGGAGCATCACGAAGATATCATGATTGAAGCTTGCCGTCCATTGTGGTGACAGTGGACTTGTGAAGATGTGCCGAAGGGTGGCTCACCCATAGTGGAGTACGGGGAGCAATCTATTTGTCTTCATCAAGCCAACACAATCAAGAAAGGTGGTCCAACTTGAGGAATTCAAGATCGTCATCATCTAGCTCAAGTGGATTATGTGCAAGGCAAAGGTTTTCCCTTGATGGGTTTTCTATTTTACCGGTCTCATGGTGGTAGCTGGGAGACCAGGTTATAGGATCGATTGTCGTACTATCAAGGGGGGCTCTCAAGTAAGTAGCTTGATCATATCATTAGTAGAGAGCTCAAACCATTGCATCCTTGCACAATCTTTCTTGGTTCTTGTTTGTTGTTTCTCTTTGTGAGTTCTAGAGCTTATGGTCATCTTCACAACAAGCTCGAGTTCATCAAAACGAAGTTCATATGCATCTTCTATGATGTTTTTTATGTTGGAGTTTTTGCCAGTTCTTCATTCACAGAGGTTTCACATCTCTATATCATTAGCATTTTTCTACTATCGCTGTTTGGATAGTACTCGCCGTCATCTATCCAACAAGCTTGAGTTTGCTCAATCCGGAGCTCATATGCAGAAGTTATGGCATTTCTGGTTTTGTTGCTCCTTCTGTTTTGCTTGGGTAGTTTTTCAGCTCGAGTGGTAGTAGAGCGGTAGTACCTCTCCCCTGAGCGATAGTACCTCTTAGGCGATACTGTCGCTGACCAATGTCGCTTCCACTTTCGCTTATTTTTATGCTTTTGTTAACCAATCCGCTTGAGCGGCAGTAGAGCGGTAGTACCTCTCTAAACGGTAGTACTACTCCCCCGAGCGATACTACCTCTAAAGTGGTACTACCTCTCCCCCGAGCGGTACTACCTCTCCAGCAGAACTACCATTCATGTTTTTATATCTCATTGGGTTGTTTTGACCGTGCTAAGTAGTAGTACCGCTCCCGCGAATGGTGGTACCGCTTGAGCACGACTTGTGGGCATAACGGTTGGATTCGGGGATCCACTTTAAGGGGGCCTTCTTCCCCAATGGTCCCTATTGTTCTAGCTCATGTTCTTCCCCCAGTGTTGACCTTCTTTGAGCTTGCTATCTGTCGATCCCTCCATGGATCCTTGCTTTGTTTTGGGGGAAAAGAGAGAGGAGATCTAGATCCACATTTCCACCAATCACTTTCTCCTCTATGTGAGGGGAACCCCTTGGATCTAGATCTTGGAGTTCTTGGTGTTCTCCTTCTTGTTCTTCCTCTCATTTCCGTTCAAGGCTACTCGTATCCCAAACACTCCATCCTTGCTACTCGTTTGTGCTCGCATTACCATCGCAGTCGATATTCTATGGTGCAACATTTATGATGCGCGTCACATCACAAACAACTCATGATTGTAAAGCGTGTACGATAAGGTGACTATCACAACATTTAGTTTTCTCGCACCATTTGTGATACTGTCTGACATCGCACACGCTTTGCAAACGGCAACTGTGTGCATGGTTACACATGTTTCCTCTCCGTGAACCACGTCGAATTATGATGTATATCACACACGTTGTGCTTTATAGACCGTGTGCGCCGTAATGACCTACAGAGCGTATTTTCACCCTAATTTAATTGCTGCTATTTAAAATTGTACCAAACTTCAATTTGAAAGTAGGCTATAACTTCATTCATATCCATCAGGTTCAACAACCAATGCATTATTCGATTCAAAGGTACACACGTTCAAGAATTACATGAAAAAGAGAACTACATAAGCACCAAATAAAGAATGATGAACCAGGATTGTATACTTGTACTATTAAAGATGGTAAAGAAAGAGGCGAGAGACATTCTGGTTGTTGAACAAGATGAAGCGAAATGTTCCTAATGAGCCCTCCTCCATGCAGAAGGCACGCACATGTCTAGTCCAACCCCTTGTGATGGTCGACTGCCAATCATGTAGTTTGAGAGGTAATCTTGAGTAAACTACTTCGGGAACCACAGTAAAGGAAAAGGTTTCAGATATTGTCATCTAACACAACTCATTATGGGTAGTAAAAAGAAGGCTACAGAGTTGTAGCGACCCGACCCGGTAAGAGTCAAAGTCTCTGTGTTTACCGTGTTAGTCCCTAGATCGACTTGCTAGCACACACAGTACTCGATGAAATAACAGAAATAACACACATCTCTTTATTACATCGATAGTCCAGGAGCAATGCATTTATTACATAATAGGGCATAGAGCCAAAAAAACAAATACCGCGGAAGCAAAGTAGTAAATGAGTCCAACTCCACGAGCAAGGTTGAGTGTAGAACATCGACGTATCACACATTAATCCTCGTCGGATATATTTGCAACGTGATAAGTTGCAGCCATATAGGTCAGTACATTGAATGTACTAGCAAGTCACATCAAGAGTAAATGAACCTATTTGTACAGCAATTTGGCTGGTGGAAATCTCTAAGTTTAGTTTGGCACAAAGCTAGTTTTTTCCTATTGCAAAGTAAGTGTTCTACAACTATGAAATTATCATAGGATGAGTTGGCAAACCCAACTCAACCCGTTACCAAAGTTATCACTTATAATCCCAACTATTTAATTAAGGTGATGAGATCTTCCAGCATTTCCACTACTAGATGCTCAAATTGTCCGTAACCGGGGACACAACTAATCGATTAGATTGACACTCTCCAGAGGTTGCGCACTTTTCCCCACAAGACTCGACCACATCCATTAAGTACATAGCCTTTCGAAAATGTTTCCCCTAACCCACGGATAGGCCGGTACACCTACTCATTCTACATCTGCTAGCCTATCCTGGAAGGGGTCACACTATCTACTCAACTAAGCCAAAGCCCATATTGGCTTGCGGCTGCACACGTAAGCTTTTGGACATGAGAATACGATTGATCTCTTTGAGCCTGAGCGAATGGACCACTAGTGGTGCACCACCATGGATTTCCCATGCGTGCCCCACTGTACTTCGCCACCATTCCAACAAGTTTCCACCTAGGTAGCTCATTAATTATCTTAGGTCCTATTTACTACATTGTCACTCATACTTTACAATGTTCACTTCCCAATCCACGTCTACTTAGCAAAGCAATAATGTAAAACAGTGGCAACAATGTGTAAGCATAGCCATCTAGCATAAATTCCTACCATGCAGTCCTACCGCAAAGAACTAAGTGCATAATAAAAACATAGGTAATGAAACATGATCAAGATGCAACTTGCCTTGGTACTGCTGGTTGAATTCTAAAGATTGATAGTACTCTGCTTCGTATATTTATGATTTTTCTTCGTCAAAGTAAAAAAATCATAAATAAGCAAACATTCCGAAGAACCAAGATAACAAGAAAAAGGAAAAATTCTCGGAAAAACCAAATGAACAAATCACACACTTAACTAACATGAAAATATTCTGAGTCCAAAACAACTTAGGCATATGGCTCAAAAAGTGATGTGAACTATAGTGCATTCTAGGCATACTAGTAAAAATATTAATGGACAGATCCTAGTGTGTGAAAATTATTGCGACAAAGGTCCAGGTGATAGGGTTTGGCTACGGTGACAGAATGCAAAAAGAATCAACTTAATCGGAGCTATGGTTTGGTAGATATGGCAATTTGAAGTTCAAATTTGAATCTGAATAAATTCAAATTTTAATCTGACCAAAGTTTACCAAAAAGGATACTACTGGATAAATCTAAACAATGCGAAGAGTCTACCGCTGGTTTCATCGAGTTTGGATCTACGGTTAAAAGGTTTTGGCTAATTCAAGATCAGGGACTAATCTGCTAATAACAGGGACTAAACAGTGAAACAGAAAATAGATCTACTACGTGCAGGCCCCTGGCCATGTGGCAGGCTACGGGTGGCTGGCAGCGTTCGCTGCGGAAGCGTATATGACGAACGACCGCTACTTAAGTAAAACAGCTACCGTGGCTCGAAAAAAAACTAAAACCGAGATCGGTTTATCTAAACTAATCGATTTAGTCCAAAAACGGATGAACCGATCTAATAAAAAAATAGCAACCTAAACCGATCTGGAAAATAAAAAAAACTAAATTAACAGCCAGAGAGCGGTTCGCTCACCTCGACGACGACGATGACGTACAGGGGCGGCGGCGCTGGCGTTGGGCGGTGACGGGGCGGCGGCTGCGGTGGTCCTCAGCGGCGGAGAAGGAGGCGAACGGTACGAGCGCGACGAGGGGGTCACGCTGGTGGTGACGGCGCGCGTCGGGGACGTCGAGGTTGTGCTGCGCGGGGACAACGTCTCCGTGCTCGGGCGCAGGTCGTCGGGGCGGCGGTTCCGGTGAGACCTAGGCGGCAAAAACATGTCAACAAGATGCGCCTCGTCCAGTAACAAAGGTTGACAGAAACAAAATGAAGGTAGAGGAGTCTACGGCGACGGAAAACTCCGGTGAGATCCAACGAGGCAGTGCGGCGGCTGTGAGGAGCGAGGAGTTGTGCGAGACGGCGAAATCGAACGAGGGGGGTCGAGGGGCTTATATAGGCGCGGAGAGGGAGCACGGGACTGCGGGATAAACATTATCCCGAGAGGCCTCGCCGGCGGTTGCGGACGAGCGCGCTCCTAGCCCTGTCCCGTGCGGCGCGGTGGGAGGTTGGAGGCGATGGGGAGCGGGAGCCACCAGTCAGTGGCGGTGGCGGTGGCGTGTAGCGAGCGAAGGTAGGTGCGGGCGGTCGACCGGGCGGGGAGGTTCGAGCGTTGTGAGGTCGCCGTGGGCCAAATGGCCAGCTGGGCCGGTTGGTGCGCACCTGGGCCGAACCCAGTTTCGGTCCAGGCTGTGGTGGCGCGTGCATGTTTTTTTTAAACCGAAGCCTAAAATGGCCCTAAACATTTCAAACAAAATCCTAAAAATACCACGATAATTTCTAAAATTATCTTGGAATTTCTAGAACATAGTGAACATTACTCTACGCACAGAAAAGAACATTTTCTAATGCTACTAATGCACTTTTGGTAAATCGAATAAATACCAAACAAACTATAGAAACTCCAACTAATATTCAAAATGAAATTTCCAACTCTTTTATAATTTGAGGAAGTCATCTTATCCCCTGTCATTTGTTCTTCTCGGGTGGAAAGTTATTTGAATATTTGAAAACTCCAAAATGCAAAGAAATATGATATGCATCGAATGATCCTACTAACATCCAAATTTAATAAAATTGGGATGTTACAAGAGTTCCTAATTACCATGGTGCAGTTCACTGTTGTCTTGGATAAATCGTAAACAAATAGTTCAATTAACATCTTTTGACCCATTTTACTAACAATCTTTATCAGTTTCCTCACTTGATGCTGGTTCATGAATATCTCACTACCCCATTGATGTCTACTACACAACTTGTTCTTGTATACTCGTGTTGGACCTCCAAGCACAGAGTTTTGTAGGACAGTAGCAAATTTCCCTCAAGTGAATGACCTAAGGTTTATCAATCCATGGAAGGCATAGGATGAAGATGGTCTCTCTCAAACAACCCTTGAACCAAATAACAAAGAGCCTCTTGTGTCCCCAACACACCAAATACCATGGTAAATTGTATAGGTGCACTAGTTCGGCGAATAGATGGTGATACAAGTGTAGTAATGATAGTAGATATTGATTTTTGTAATAGGAACAACAAAAGGCGGCAAGGTAGCAAGTAACAAAAGTGAGCACAGACGATATTGCAATGCTTGAAAATGAGGCCTAGGGTCCGTACTTTCGCTAGTGCAATCTCTCAATAATGCTAATATAACTGGATCATATAACCATCCCTCAACGTACGATGAAGACTCACTCCAAAGTTCTTATCTGGCGAAGACCATAAGAAGAAATTGTTTGTAGGGTACGAAACCACCTCAAAGTTATCATTTCCGATCGATCTATCCAAGAGTTCATAGTAAAATAACACGAGCTTATCCTTTCCGATCGATCAATCTAAGAGTTCATACTGAAATAACACCATATGATACACATCAACCAACTCTAATGTCACCTAGATACTCCAATGTCACCGCGAGTATCTGTGAGTTGATTATACGATATGCATCAAACAATTTCAGATTCATAATACTCAATCCAACACAAAGAACCTCAAAGAGTGCCCCAAGATTTCTACCGGAGAAACAAGGACAAGAACGTGCATCAACCCCTATGCACAGATTACCCCAAGGTCACCTCGGGAATCCGCAAGTTGAGTGCCAAAATACATATCAAGTGAATCAATATGATACCCTATTGGCACCATGGGTATTCATAGCAAGACATACATCAAGAGCTCTCAAATCCATAAAAGTATTCAAACTGATAATATCGAAATATCAGTGGGAAAACTCAATTCATCACAACAAGATAGAGAGGGAGAAACACCATATGATCCAACTATATTATCAAAGCTCACGATACATCAAGATCGTGCTAAATCAAGAACACAAGAAGAGAGAGATTAAACACATAGCTACTAGTACAAACCCTCTGCCCCGAGGGTGGACTAGTCCCTCCTCATCATGGTGGCTACCAGGATGATGAAGATGGCCTCTGGTGATGATTTCACCCTCCGGCAGAGTGCCAGAACAGGGTCAATATTGGTTTTTCATGGCTACACAGGCTTGAGGTGGTGGAACTTCTGATCTAGGGTTAATTCTGGGATTTCTATATTTATAGGATTTTTTGGCGTCGGTTTCACGCGAAGATGGGCCACGAGGGGCCCACCACCCACCAGCACACGGGCAAAGCCCCTGGCACACCCTAGTGGGTGGTGGCCACCTCCTTCACCTTCTCGCGCCCCATGAAGCTTCTAGTGCCTCTTCTGTTCCAAAAAATCATTAAAAAGTTTCAGCTGATTTGGAGAATTTTGATTTCTGCACTCAAAACAACACCATGGTAGTTCTGCTGAAAACATCATCAATCCGGGTTAGTTCCATTCAAGTCATACTGAAACCATATAAAATTGTTGTAAACATGCCATGAATACTTCATAAATTATAGATACGTTGGAGACAATGGGGTATTAACTACAACAGGCATAACATTTAAAAACAAGCAAATATAGTCATTCAAACTGGTATTGTGCGGGTCTAAAGTACACTAGTTATTGTTATAAAAAGGAAAGGGGTGTTAACTGCAACATCCTTAACAATAACCAAATATTGTCATTCATAGTGGTGTTGTTGAAACTGTTATTGATGAAATTGATCTGCATAGTAAATAGTTGCACATATAGAGCAAATAAGTGAAATAAATAAGGCATCAGGCCATCTCTAGCCGATCCCCTAAAAGTTAACAGAGTATATATATATATATATATATATATATATATATATATATATATATATATATATATATATATATATATATATATATATATATACAGACGGTCTATTTTGCTAATATTAGCAGAATAACTATTCTGCACACCACTTCCGCACTGCACGCTGAACGCAAGTGCACTGCATCTTCTTGACGACGAGCACTGCAATGCTTCACGGGAGAACTGCTTCATTTTTCGGTGTTCCGCCCGCACGTTCTATGTGGAATCGGGTGTCGCGGGATGATTCAGTTTGTGTCTGCATCTCATTTTAGCTTTATTCTTTCTAATTTACAGGAAAATATACTATAGTGCTTGCAAATCGACGGATTTGGCGGACGAGCTTTCTCTGTTCGTTCGTGTTCGCGTCAGATGCGATTTTTTTGTGCTCGGATGTTGTTATTTAGTACGAATTCTTTGATTGCGTTCGTTTTAATCGGTCCGTTCACTCTATAATTTGTTAATTTTTAGGAGTTAGTTTTCAATTCTTGGTATGTTGGTTGTGCGGGCGGGTGAGCTTCGTCCGCTCCTCTGTTCTTGTTGATTTTTTTGATTTTTGCCCGTCCACGCGTGTTTGAATATTGTAATTACTGTTGCTGTAGGTTTGAATTCATTGTATTGCGGGTATAATTGTCATTTTTTGAATCGCGTTTTTAAATGAAAGGTGATGCTGTTCGTCAAGTTGCCATGTCTTCCATGTAAATTTTTGCGGGTGTATTGTTCGATATTTTAGTGGCTGTAGAATTTTTAGGCGAGTTATGGAAGTGCGAGTGAAATTGACACCTCTATCAGTCTATCACATTGTCTGTAGTTTTACTGCTTTAATTTTATTTGTTGTAGTCGCGAAAACATTGTAGTGCACTGCATTTTCTTTGGTAGCGTACTTCGTGTAGCTTTATTACAGTGGTTATGGCTATTTATGAGATTTCTCCTTTTCGTAAACTACATTATGTGTTTACTACATTATGTGTTCTAGATGACTGCATAATATGCATTTCTGTACTGCATTAGCAGTGTTGTTAATGATCTATTCTGCTATTAGAAGGGATGGTCCATGATGCACTTGTGTTAGCTGAATAGTTATTATAAGATTTTTTTTGAACTGCATACTATGAGAATTGTTTTTGAACATCATTTGTTAACTGCAAAGTTTCGACCATTTGCATTTCCTTGTTACTGTTCGGAGGGCTGCCTTTCGTTATTATTAGTACCACACTATGTGTTCGAGAGAACTGCATTACTGCCATCAGCAACTTTGTCTAAAAGGGATGATAAAATGACGTAGTTGAGGTTGCATACTTTAAATAGGCATTGTTCAAATTGTCTGATGGACATAAATTTAAAAGCATACATCATAAGCAAAGCATTAGAAATATTGGTTGCTTCATATTAGACAGCCTAGAGTGCAAATATTGTAAACTTGATGGAGTCTTCTTCTTTGTAGAAAAAGACCATGGCCACTTCTCCGGCCTCAAAGCCATTTTGGGAGACAATCTTTCCAACCAGTAGTTATGTTGATGCAGTCTTCAGAGTCGATGTGGTAGTCAGCTTCCATGTCTCCATAGCCATTTTTGTGTTCTGTCTCCAAAGTAAGCTTCCCTGAACTCGGAGCATGAATTTTTATTGCGGATGGCAGTTTCTGCATATTGTAATGGGTGGATAAAGAATTTATAAGTAAACAGCAAATGTTTTAGTTTTATACTTAGCATGATTTGTTTATGTTTACTTAAATAGTTACATACATATGATTGTATTTTGTAAAGTAGTTGCAATGTATGAACAAACTTATATACGCAATTGACTCCTAGTTTTACTGGGATATATATTATACTGCAACATGTGTGCACTGCAATGTCAGTAACAGTGTACTTCTCCAGCATATTAATATAGCTGCAACGCTTATCTACTGACCCTTTTTTTGTACATATGTCGATACATGGTGTGGTACTGAAGAAAGATAGGTGGAAGCATCTAGTATTAATAGCTAATAGATCTGAACAACAATACAAATTCTGTTTTGTATTTTTGTTGATATTACTGAACAAATTGATTGAACTATATATTCAGATGTGTATTTGCAGTCTAGATTATGTCCAAAAATTGTGAGTGGAAAACATACCCAACTTTCCTGTAGATCTGTGGTTGTGAGGCGATGAAGAAATGGCGCACGAAACCCCCTGTTGGGTATCATCAGGCAGCTGAGCATGCTGCGCCACTCGGTGTTGGTGAGCTGTAGGCCTTCTGCGAAGACGCATGTGTCCGCTACTGGCGCCATCCTTGACAAGCACCCGCACTTGCAGTCCATGGCGGGTTCAGTGGAATTCCAGAGAAGAGTTGTGGATGTGATGAACCCTAGATCTACGTTTTGAGGAAAATGAAGAACGGGGGGAGGAGTTGTGTTAGTCTGTAGCACGAATGGATAAGTTTTTATGCAACCAATCGAGCAATGGCAGTAATAAATGTTGTGGTTGGCGTTAGGTGGTGGATTGGGTCTGATTCAGTGAACACGAACGCATTCAAGAAGGAACAGTACTGCTTACTTGAGAATAGCGAACTGCATTGTCATATCACGACGGACTGTGAACACGTGGTTGGGCCTGTGTTTGTGTATGGTATGTAGCATTTTTTTAATTTTCAATGGCCTCTCTTTTTTTGTTGGCCCTGTGTTCTGGTAGTGAAGACGGAATTGGTCCCAGGTCGGTCTGTGAGCACACGGCCGGTTCCCGGTGCGCTGTGTGTGCGTCCTAATGTTTAGTCCCACCTCGCCCGCGGAAGGCGTGCCCGACTTGTTTATAAGCGCTGGCGAGGCATACTGGACGAACTCCTCTGTATACTTATCTGGGCGCTTATACACGGCGCTCGCTGCTATATGCTCTATGACCTGTGGGCCCATGTGCAACCGGCCCCATGCACTGTGACTCAGAACGACTCGCCTTCTGTGGGCGTAGACCTATTACGAGACTGGCTGGGGCCGGTGCCACCTGGGTGGTCAATTCTTTTTCTTTTTATATTTCTGCCATGTGTGTTTTTTTCAATGTTGGAGTGTGCACTGCATTGATCAGGGTTCTTTACTGCATTGTATACGCATTGCGTACTGCATGTACAGTTGTCATTTTTGTTTTGTTTCCGTCCTTTTGCTATCAGTTAATCTTTTTTCCCAATGTATGGGAGTGCACTGCTTTGTAAGTCATACGCGTAATGCGTTGATTATGGTTCTGTACTATACGTTCATATATTTCTGTACTTCATTGATTATTTACGTGTTTGCGTTTTTCATTTTCTGGTTTTGCTCTTATGTATTCTATTTTCAAATTTAGGTTCATGCACCGTTTTGTTGGGTATGTTAATGCTTCGTTGGACAGATTCTATACTGCATTCTGTACTGCATTCATACACAACTTGCACTGCATGCGTCCTGTTTGCAGACTGCAACTCATTTTTTGTTTTCTGCACTACTCGAATCTAGTGATACATTAGCAGACAATAGAAAACAAATTATCATAGATATTCTGTATGACAATTTCATCACCAGCAAACTAAGTTGAGCAGAAAGCAAACTAACATAATCAGAGTTCATCATTACAAAGCGATTGTGGATGGCAAGCAAACTAGGTTCAGCACACAAGCAAACTAACGATACATAAGCAAACAACACAAAGCAAATTTGATGATAATTCTAAAAGAACGTTGGCATTCTTGGCTCCTGGCCGGCACCATCTTCTTCACCAGTTAGGCTCTTCCCATCCCCAGCTGCTCCTGGCGCGCTTGTTGGGTGGCTCCTCCTTCTCCAGCTTTGCACGGCGAAGGCCAGCCTGGGTGAGGGTGATGCGGTTCCATATCTCGTACGCTGCATAGGCGTCCTTTGCCGCATACTCGATGTGCCTCCTGGACAGAGGCAGGATGGCCCAGCGCTGGTGCTCGGCGTCGGTGATCTTCTTCTTCATGTTGCTGTAGTAGTCGTCGATGAGCACGCCGGAGACGTCTCCGAGGGAGTCCAACGGCTTGGTTGCGTCGGGCACCCTCCACTCCTTCTGGATGTCGACGGAGTTGGCGACCTCCAGTTTGACGCGCTCCAGCCTGGTTTTGTCGCCGTTGATGGAGAAGCCTGCAAAGGTGTACCTAGGGTCGGCAAGGAAGTTGTCGAAGACGGTGCACCTTTCAGTGTCGCTCATTTCGAAGAGCAGCACCGGGTCATTCTTGCCGACGGAGAGCTGGCAGAGGGCGGGTTTCTGCATCGCTTCAGGGTCGTTGTCGTACTCGAGATCAATGCCGACGATCTTGTGGCGCTGGAGGCTGAGGTGGCGCTCGTACTGCGCGAGGGTGATCGCCATCTGCTTCTTGTCGTTGGTGTGGATGACGTGCAACTTGGTGTTGTCGTGCGCCTCCACGGCGTTGTCGCCCTTGTACTCGTCGGTGAACGTCATCGCCGGTGGTGGGAGCGCAATGGATACTTGTGTTGTTGTGGATGTGGATGAGAAGGCCTTTGGCAGGGGTCTGAATTTAAGGGGAGGGCGCGGGGTGGGATGGCCTCGTCGGATGAACTGCACGATCGCGTTGATGATGCGGTTGTGCGGATCGTTGGTTGGTTTTGCATCTTTGATCGTGGGCTTGTGGCGATGGAACTGCTCCGATCGGGTGTATGTATGCGAACGTGGATTTTTTTAATGTGGGTTTGTTTTTTTTTATCAGCACATTTTTTTAACCATAACCTTTTTCTATTCGACCGGGCATTTTGTCATGTTTTATAGATGTATACTGGGTGACAACATAACTGCATTGCTTACAATTAAGCACTGCGTGGCGTACAAATCAGAACTACAACATTGTACATGTGTGTACTTCATCGTTTTTTGCGTGTCTCTTGCTATATGCTTTGGTGGTCTGCATTGCGCACCGGAATGCACTGCATAATTCTACCGACCTGTACTGCATCTTGTTTTTGCCGGTACTTATTGCAGTCCCTGGCACGGGACGGATAGGAAATGGGAGGGGGGGTGCCCCCCCCCACTTTCTTGGTCGGTTTTGTTGGGCCTGTGTTCGGGTATTTCAGAGACGCATGTACGTTGTCAATTTTTGGGTGGCTGGTGCCGGTATCATTTGGATGATCAGTTTTTATTCTTTGTATGCTTTTTAATGACGTGGAGTGCACTGCTTTTTGGTAAATCATCGGTGTAGTGCATTGATCATGGTTATGTACTAGATGTGAACTTCATTCCTTACTGCATGTACAGTTCTCATTTTTTATCCCGTGTTTTTACTTTTTTTATAATCTTTTTTTTCGAATGTATGGGACTGCACTGCTTAGCAAATTACGACTGTACTACATTGTTTATGATACTGTACTGCAAGTTCGTGTACTTCCGCACTGCGTTAACTTATTCCGCATTTGCGTTTTTCTTCATCCTGGAAAGAAATGCATAATGGCGTACTGCATCCCGTATAGAAATGCACTGCATTTTTCCAGCAGTGCGTACTGCATTTGTTTTTTTGCCTGTGCTTACTTCACTGTACGAGAGGTTTAAGGGGAGAGCGGATGGTGGGGGGGCACATTTTTTTGTGTGGCACTTAATTGAAGGTAGACATTTTTTTCTGGATGTGTTATTTTAATATGCGTTTTGTTTTTGATTTTAACTTTTTTTATGAACTGTATGTATTTTGTTTGTTGTTTTACCGTTTTTAAATTTCATGATTCTTCACAGATAACTGCATCATGTGTTTTTTTTGTTGTTTTTTAGTAATATGTGTGTTTTGATGTAGACTGGCTTATTTTGTCTGGGCTGCTTTTGGGCCGGCCCGTTATTTCTTACCCTTTTTGCGAAACGCGGGCCTCCTGCGTGTCGTTTCCACGCTATTACACCGCTCCGCTATCAGAGAAAGAGACCGAGAACAATCCCCTCTCCTCTCTTGCAGTTTCTCCTGAGGCATCTCTCCCTCGAGCAAAACCGCCGTCGCGCGCAGCAACGCGTCGCCCGGAGAACCGCCGCCCTCAAGAGGTCCTTATTCCTGCATTCGGCGTTGCTTTCCGCTCCGTGAGCCTTTGCTGCAGCGCTCCCACAGCCCTTTCCCTTCCCCGCCCCGCCTTCCCCCTTCCCGCCGCCGTTGCCGCACACTTTTCTTCGGTACGTTTCGGTTGGCTCGGTGTTGATTGTCCCCTCGCCTTGTTTTTGTGATTCTTGTAGTTGCTGTAGCTCTTTTTGCTTGTGTAATTTTTCGTAGGCAGTCGATTTTATCTCGTTTTGAAGTCGATAGTTGTGTGTAGCAATGCGGATCTAGGGTTTCGTGAGATTTTCGCCGATTTTGTTGCTTATGTCTGTCACTTCGTCCTTTGTGTTGCAGGGAAACACTATGTCTTCGCCGAGCAGGCAGGGAGAAGGGGTTCAGGCTATGTGGAGTGATTATTCCTTGGGCTTTGTTTATTTTGTTTGGTGTTTATCTAGTTTCCTAATTCATCCTGCATATTGGGTTATGCTCTGTTAGTTGTCAGCGTTCGTTTGCATTATTTTGTCATGTGATGTTTTTGTAATTTCTTTTTTCTTATTTTTGTTTGAATCCAGTAGGTGATTGCAGTGCTCATAATGATACACCAATTGTCTCTCCTTGTCCTGGTGGTAAGGATCATGGTGTCGAGGGAGGACATCAAGTGAATTCGCCGATTGAATCTTCTCCTATAAGTGTGGCCCCTCCTTCTGGTATGTGGTTAATTTGTTTATTTTTGTGTATGCTTTGTTTTATCTAGTTCGACATTTTTATTGCAAATATCCGTGATTTTACTATATGCAGCACTGCATTTTATTTTTTGTATGTGAACTCCAGAGTATGTACTTGTGAACTGCATTGTCGTTTTATTCAAGTTTTTTGTACAATGCATTATTTTTTAATTTGAGTTTATGGTTGAGCACTACATTTATATGTCTAATTGTACTGCATTTGTTCTTTTTGTGCAATTTTTAACGAGCATAGACAAACCTTATTTTGACGCAGTGTTTGTTTTCCCTGCTGGGGCGCCTGGGTTTGAGGAGGTTACTCAATTGATTGACCATTATTTTGCAGAGGGTAATGTTGGTGTGAGCTTTGATCAGAGACGTCCTGTCTTGTCTGAAACATAGTCGCAGTCTGTTGATGGTACAGAGGAAGTTACACAGGATTGGATGGTCCCGGAACAGGTTCGTCAATATGAGTTGAAGGAAAGCAAGAAGAAGTTGAGGTTTGAAATTGAGTCAAAAGAGTTTGCTGAAAAGGAGAAGCATAGGAGATCTGCAGATGGTGGCAAGGGTGGTAAATTTGGCAAGGTGAAGAAGAGGTTGAGTACTATTGCTGAGGAAGGTGGTACACCTCGGCGGAGTCCACGTGTTGCTGGAATGAAGAAGAATCTTGGCAAGAGACCCGCTGAAGTTGGTGGAAGTGATGATCGTCAGCGCAAACGACTACATGTCACTGAAGGTCCCAATTCTGATGACGATGACTTTGTGCTTGCTGATTATGTGAAGGGTGTTCATCCTTCTAGACGCAAAGACTGTGGTTCATCTAAGACTGTACCCAAGCGTGCCCATGATGATGTCGACGAAGATGTTGGTGGTGATTCTGGCGAGGAGGTGGATGCTGCTCCAAAGGTTTGTTGAAGTGCACTGCATTTGTTTCCTTCATTTTGTTATTCTTTCTGTATTTTCTTTTTTTATGTGTAATCTTCTAATGTGGACTGCATTTCCCTTTACACAGAGGAAGAAGTCTAGTAAGAGCAATTCAACTGAAGATGATGGTGAGGGAGATGATTCTCGATTTAACAAGACCGTGCGTTTGTCGCTTCCCACTGTTTGCAAGGCTGCTTCTTTGTTGAAAGAGGCGCATTGCAGCCGTGTTAGGGATGCTGGATTTGGTGTTGTCTTTGATCTGACAGTAAAGAAAAATGTGTCGCGCATTCTTATGTGCTATTTGATGGGAGTGATTGACCCCGCCACTATGTTAATGGACTTTGGGAATGGCAGGGTTCTTCGAATCAATCGTGATGCAGTTCATCACATTTTTGATTTACCTATGGGAAGTCACACTGCACCCATGCCTGCTTCCAGCGGTCATGATGAATCGTTGACTGCCCTCAAGGATGAGTTTGGCTTTAACCATTCAAAAAGTGTAGGTGTCAAGGACTTGCTTGAGAAGTTGAAGGTGTTGGTGGAGGAAGATGATTATGTGAGTGTTGACCTTGCTGTGAAGGTGTTCTTCCTTATACTTTACCAGAATTTGCTATGCCCGGGGCCTGCAGTTCGTTTGGGTAGAGTTGCTGCGATGGTAGAGAACATGGATTATGCGGCTATGGCTCAGATGGACTTTTGTCAGCTTGTTGTTGATGAGTTGCAGGCAGCTGTGGTTAGGTGGCAATCAGAAGGCAACAAGCAAAATTGTGCAGAGGGTTGTGCCATTGTCCCCCTGATTATGTATCTTGACTCCCTGAAGCTTCGCAAATTTTCAGTCATGCACACATTGATGCCACGTGCGTCATACCTGATGACCAAGGACCTGATGAAGTTGTACAATGAGGATGTGCTTGTGAAGGGAAAGATTTACTTGGAAAGTTACAAATTTGGGAAGCTGCCGGTTAGTGCACCTGATTTTTTAATATCAGTTTTTTTTAAAAAAAAATTTGTGCAGTCATTATAAATGTGAACTATTCTAGTACTCACATGTGTACTTCTCTTTGCATGTTCTCTTTTTTTGCAGTGGAAGGCGTCAGGTGATATTGTGTACAACCGTCCTGTTGCAGTTGTACACGGCAGCTCTGATGCGGGGCCTAGCACTCATGATAGGTTTTATGAGCCTATCTGTAGTCAGCTTCCTGGTTGTGATGATGAGGTGCCGCATACTCGTGGTTTCATGCCTCGACAGATGTTTGATAATACAAGCTCTTATAAATAGACATTTGTTGGCGGCAAAAAACATGATGAGATTGATGAGCTTCTTCTGAAGGTTTCGAAGCTGACTGAAGATTTGCCAACCTCTGGTGACAGGTTGAGGACAGTTGCTGGTTTTTTCCCTGTTGGCCATGGCCCACGAGATGAAGATATTGTTGCTGCTCACAATTTTGATTGTGGTGTGATTGAAAGCCTGAAGATTGCAGTGACAAATGTTCGTTCTTCATATGCTCAATTGAGACATTCACAAGAAGAAAAATGCAGTTGGTATGAGAAGGATGTTGGGCATATTGTGGATG
Organism: Triticum timopheevii; assembly: GCA_963921465.1. NCBI lineage: Eukaryota > Viridiplantae > Streptophyta > Magnoliopsida > Poales > Poaceae > Triticum > Triticum timopheevii. The sequence continues at coordinate 359,153,285 of OY997264.1, forward strand.
AAATGATCCGTCAGGACGCTGGCGTTGGTGCTGATAATGTATATTCTATGTTTTTTGTGGCTTTGGACCTCTTTTTTGTGTATTATGTTGACTGCTCCTCACTATTTTTTTTGGTTATTGGCTGGAGTGGAATCTTCTGGTGTCGATGGAACTAGAGACGATGGAGTTGGTCGGGTATTAATACTCCTGCCATGTCTGTTCTGCCATGCTTCCCTTTTTCTTTGAACTTACATTTGTTTGGTTCCCATATTTTTCTTGTGTACTTCTCTGTTGTGAAGTGTGTACTGCTTGTGCATGGTTGGAGTTTTATCTTTTTCGGTCGGTACCATCTTATTTCTCCTTTTTGGTTTGTTGTATGGCTGTAGACTAGTGTCGCTGCTCATGATGTCTTGGAAGGATGGCTCTGGGAAGGATGAGGTCTTGGGTGATGCAGCGTCCCCTCTTGATGTTGTAGCGGATAAGGTATAGTTGTATTACTTTTTCTGTTAGTGGGTTGTAATCTAATTTTTTGTTGTCTGTTATAAACTTGATGTACGCTGTTATGTTCATCCATATGCATTTTCATTTGATGTTAGCTGCAATAGTTTTACAAGTGTGATCTTCACTGTTTGACATAAGTGAACTGCAGTTCTTTTTGGCATGCGTGATCCATACTTATTTACATAAGTGACCTTCAGTATTTAACATAACTGAACTGCAGCGTTTGTCAAATCGAACTGCATTTCTTTTTTTATGTATACGTGGGTTGCAGTTGTAGTTGTGTTTGACACACGTGTGTTGGTGTTGTTTTGTATATGTGGACTGTAGTTGTTATGTGTATGTTGCCAGCAGTCTTTTTGACATAAGTGTGCTGTGTGTTGTTGTGTTAGTTATCCCCATGCTTATTTTTTGTGTTACTGGGTGTTTTTTAAACTTTCCACATGTTGGAGAACCAAACGTGGAAGTCCACATTCATCTGAATCAGGGCAGTTGTGCTGTTAATGACCGTGCCAGTGTTGATGCTTCTGTATCGGTTGCCGTTGAGTGTGCAGATCCTTCTGTAGCTCAAGGATCCCATGATGCTGTTCCCGCCAGTCGGCATGAAGATTCTGATGTTGGCATTGAAAAGCCACTGGAGAATGTTGCCCCTGCTGCTAGTGTTGTTTCTTCCCCTATGTCTCTGGTGTCCAATGATGTTCCGGAAGTATTGAAAATGGAGCCTCATGTAGTTGAAGTATCTAAGGAAGCTGCTGTTGACCAGACTGTTGTAAATCGAGAGAATGCTGATGTTGCTGCAGAAGGAAAGTCCAGTGAGGTTGTGGTGGATTCATCGCAACCTATGCAAGAAAATATTTTGCTCAGTTCTGAAGAACAGCAGCCTGAAGACTCTGACACTGAAGGCAAGAGATTTTTTTAAATAGTGTAGTTTGATGTTTTTCTCATTCATGTTGTTTAATTACTATGGTATCCGTATTAGATGTTAAATGATAAGTGAAACTTTTGATCTTTTGTCTATGATTTTCAAAATAGCTAGCAGAATTCCCTTATCTTAATATTTAAACTTCATTGTTTGGATAAGTGAACTTCATCTTTTTTATTGCACATGATGAACTCCCTCTTGTGACACCGTCGAGCATTGATCCAGCTCTTCTGAAAAGATACAATGAGTTGTACGCTGCTGTTACAAGGGCTCGGAAGGACAAGAAGAAGAAGTATGGTTTTTTAGAAATTGTTTTGTTCATATGTATTATCTAATTTTTGTATTTACCCGTTTTTATTTGTTGTTATTTTTTTAGTATCTTATGTTTGAGTTTTTCATGAAAAATTCAGGGACATGATTGCTTTTAAAACTGAGATGGGTGATATTAGCATTGTCGAAGTTGGTCAATCCTTTTGGGATAAAGGGTGCTCACTACAAGGCTTGTAGATCTTGGGGTTACTTTGCTGGTAGATAAGTTTAAGAGATCTCCGACAATGGTTGTCCCGTACCATATTTGTGTAAGAATGCAGAAATTTTTGTTTTATTTTTTTCATTTTCTTTTCTGATTTCGTGCGACGACTTGTTTTGCTTATTTGATTTTTGGTTTTGATTTGGCAGACAAATATTTGGAATGGTGGTACTGTAGGCAGGAGTGTTAAAATGATGTTCTCTTCAAAAGCCGAGGAGCGTGTTGATAAAAAGGATATGGTGAGAGACTTTTTTATGTGTATTTTGCCTGTTTTGTTTTTATATCGTTCTGTTTTTTCTTGTTATAATAATTTTATTTATTTTTTCATGCTTCCAACAGGTCCTTTTTGCAACTTTTGATCCGCCAGATAGGAGGGATGGTGTTGGTCATTATTGTGTAGTTGCGTTAAATGTGAAAGAAAGGCGGTTTGAATTCCTTGACTCACTCAACAAACCTGGCAGCCCTGATGCGGTCAGGGTTTTTAGGAGGATGGTTAAAAATATCAAGCGTGCATGGAAAGAAGGTAGCTTGAGTTCTAATGAGCCCCTAAATCCTCCCACACTTGATGGATTTGTGTTGAAACATGTCATTGTCCCATTGTAGCCAAATGGGTGCGTTCTTTACAGCCCTTCTGTGTCATATTGTTCAAGTTTTTTTTTCACTTAATTTTTGTGAAACTGATGTTTTTTATTCTTTTTATTGCAGGCATGATTGCGGATTCTATATGTTTCAATTCTTGCAGACATGGGATGGTGTTCGAGTTGCTAAGTTTGGGGCGGAGCACATTGGCTACATCAGAAAGGCCATGCTCTATAGCTGGCTAACATCGAGGAAGTGTTGCCTTGATTTAACATCACTTCTAATTTTTGCAGATAAAGGTTGTTTTATTGAACTTCTTCATCCTCGCTTCATTTTATTTTTTACTACTGCTTGGTTCCGCTTCTTTATGGGCAAGTGGGCTGCATTGTTATTTTTATATGTGGGCTGCATTGCTGTATACAAGTGCGGGCTGCATTGCTGTAGAGAAGTGGGCTGCATTGTTATTTTTTATATGTGGGCTGCATTGATGTAGAGAAGTGGGCTGCATTGTTATTTATATGTGGGCTGCATTGTTTTATACAAGTGTGGGCTGCATTGATGTAGAGAAGTGGGCTGCATTGTTATTTTTATATGTGGACTGCATTGTTGTAGATAAGTGGGCTGCATTGATGTAGAGAAGTGGGCTGCATTGTTATTTTTATATGTGGGCTGCATTGTTTTATACAAGTGTGGGCTGCATTGATGTAGAGAAGTGGGCTGCATTGTTATTTTTATATGTGGGCTGCATTGTTGTAGATATGTGGGCTGCATTGATGTATACAACAGTGGGCTGCATTCTATTTTTTCTCTATACATGTTTTCAGGTTCTTGTGTTTTGTACTGAGTGCTTCCATGTTTTTTCTCCACGTTTTTAGGTTTTGATTGGGGGCTTCATGAAGGCTGCACGTCACTGTTTGAGTCCCAGGGTTCTGATGTGGTTATGGAGGATTGTGTCATTGAAATCTCTCCAGATAATTCTGGTTTGAACACAAATGTGGCGTCTGGACCTGATGGTGGAAGTGTCTCTCGACCTAGCTCTCCACATGATGTATATGATGTTGATGATGATGATTTTGTTACACCGTGTCCACGTGTAACTAGGACTAGGAGTGCAGCAATTAATCGTCCTCATTTGGATGAGGTTGAAGTATTTTCGAACAAGAGGGCAGGTGAGAGGGCTTTTAAGTTGAGATGGTCTATAGAGAAATTGAAGCCTCCGGGGTTCAGATATATGGATGAGGCGATTAAAATAAAGGATCTTGTTCTCAGCAAAGATTTTGTAACCAAAAACCGCGAGTAAGTTTTTTATGTGATGCGTGTGCCCTTTCATGCTTTTTGTGTGTTTTGATTTTTAGTTCTAATTTTATTGATCCCATCTGTGTATGTTTACTGCAGGAACGCGTTCTTTATGGTGCATGGTCCTTTTGGTGATGATGTCGATACTTACAATTTCGACTATATCTATGATACATTTGGCAAAGGAGCTTTAATGGATTCGTATATCATGGATTTTGTTATCAAGTACTGGAAGGAAGACCCTGAATTGGGTTTAGCTTATCAATCCGGTGAACGTTTGCTACTTTCACCTTTATTTATCACGGTAAACGTTTGCTGTCATTCTTTCCTACTGCACTGGCTTTTTCATGTCCATGCCTGCTTGCACTGTTTTTTCTTTTTTTCATGTCCTTTTGTTTTTTGTTCTTTTTTGTGTACAGTACGTTCTTCAAATGGAAACCTCTGTGGCGAGAGATAATGATGGAAATCCTGTGTTGCCAGTTGTGCATAGCTCTTTTGTTTTAGAAGATGCAGTTAATCAGTTCAAATTTTTTGTGAACGACGGCGCAAACCTGTTGGATGCAAAACTGGTAAATTCATTGTTTTTTGTCATTTATTTTTCCTGGTTTGTTGCATTTCTTTTTATAGTTATTTTTGGAACAATGGTCCTGGTGGTACGTGTCGAAAGAACTTTTGATTTCATTTTTTTATGCGAACAAATTATGATGCCGCGATTCAAGGATGGTCATTATTCCTTATACACGATGAACCAGCATCGCCAGACCCTTGATATCCACGATAGTAGGAAGTACACTGGCCATCCTGATCTCACGACAAGGTGGCGCAGGACTGACTACCACGCAGATTGCACTGAAGTGGTATGTTATTTTTTCTTTGCCAACCGGAAAGCTTTCTTTGTGTTTCTCCCACTGTATTTTTTATAAACTGCAATTGTTTATGTAGTGAACTTCAACATATGCGCGACAGAACTGCATTTTTCTCATGTGCACTTAAAAGAGAGATTGTTTAGATGTTTGAGAACAACTTTTTTTCTTGGGTTCGTTTGAATATCAACTTTTTGATCCGTGATGTGTGTTATTCTTACCTTGTGCTTCTTTTTTTTTGCCAGATGAGGAGGATGACTCAGCTGCTGAAGGCGATTTATGGTGAAAAAATGTATAAATCGAGGAACCTTCCTGACTGGGTTAAATTGGCAGAGAAGCCATCTTACCCGGTCGTGCCAGCGCAGGGAGTAAATGAGTGTGGAATCTATGTTCTCAGGATGGCGCAGTTGTATGACGGCCAACGTCTAGTTGAGAAAATTTTGAAATCCGACGTAACAGCTTCTCTGTTTTCTTTTTACTTTTTTGTTCTTTATGACAACCTTTTTTTTATAATCACTTTTTGCATTTGTTTTCTTTTTTCAGCCTGTTGCTGAAGATTGGAAGGCGGAGTACATGTTCCAGCTGCTGTTCAATCCTTTGAACATTTTATGTTATGAAGACATGCCTCTTGAGTTATGTGAACTGATTGCGGACCTTGGGCTCACTTCCCTGTCACAATCGCGGACGCAGTCGCAGACGCAGTAACAGTCAGTTGGGGCACTGTTTTTCTACTGGGTGCAAAAAGGCTGTGCGTGGACAATAACTAGGTTTTGGTGTTGTGTTTGTGTGTGCTGACTATGTATGAAAAAGACTTTTTTTTGTCGTTGTGTTTCTTCTTGTTCGTTTACGCGGCAGTGCATGTGGATGAATTTGTATATGTATGTGTATTTTATATCAATAACTGATACAATATATATAATTGTATAATTGTATTTTTTGTTGACGACCATGGTCTGTGCGAACTGGCATTCTGTCACGCTTATATGTATGATACGTGTTTGAAGAATTATATTGCATTTGATGCCGAACTTCTTTGTCCAATATAAGAGAACTGCATTTATTTTTTGGCATTCAAGCAAAGTGCTGCACGTGTGTGCATGCCGAAACTGCATTGCTTTATGACACCGAACTGCTTTTTTTGTCAGAACAAAAAACGCATTACTTTTTGCCTATAGTTGCGTTTTGTAGTTGGTTTTTTTATTTGTTTGTACGTTAAGGTACATGGTGGGGGGGGGGGGGGTTGGCCGCCCCCCAAATTTTTTTAGTTGTCTATATATTTTTTTGTATTGTTCTTGTACGCACTGCGTGCGTTAGCGCGAGGCCGAGCAGGGGGTGGGGAGGGGGGGTCGTGACCCCCCTCCACATCCCTCTGCGAGGTTGAGCCTGGAACGAGATAAAGCAGGCGGCGACGCGGCTTGCCGCGGCGCCGCATGCGTAGGTGAGTCCGTCATACCCCGTCGCCCCCTGTCTATCTTAGGGTTTGGGGGGGGTGGTGGTTTTGCGCGCGTCCCCTTTGATGGAAAAAACAGAATGTCTGCACTGCGCCTGTCAACCAAGCGCACTGCGTGCGTTAGCGCGAGGCCGAGCAGGGGGTGGGGAGGGGGGGTCGTGACCCCCCTCCACACCCCCCTGCGAGGCCGAGCCTGGAACGAGCCGGAGCAGGCGGTGACGCGGCTTGCCGCGGCGCCGCATGCGTAGGCGAGTCCGTCATACCCCGTCGCCCCTGTCTATCTTAGGGTTTGGGGGGGTGGTGGTTTTGCGCGCGTCCCCTTTGATGGAAAAAACAAAATGTCCGCACTGCGCCTGTCAACCAAGCGCACTGCATGCATTAGCGCGAGGCCGAGCAGGGGGTGGGGAGGGGGTCGTGACCCCCCTCCACATCCCCCAGCGAGGCCGAGCCTGGAACGAGCCGGAGCAGGCGGCGACGCGGCTTGCCACGGCGCCGCATGCGTAGGCGAGTCCGTCATACCCCGTCGCCCCCCTGTCTATCTTAGCGTTTGGGGGGGGGTGGTTTTGCGCGCGTCCTCTTTGATGGAAAAAACAAAATGTCCGCACTGTGCCTGTCAACCAAGCGCACTGCGTGCGTTAGCGCGAGGCCGAGCAGGGGGTGGGGAGGGGGGGGGGGGGTCGTGACCCCCCTCCACATCCCCCTGCGAGGCCGAGCCTGGAACGAGCCGGAGCAGGCGGCGACGCAGCTTGCCGCGGCGCCGCATGCGTAGGCGAGTCCGTCATACCCCGTCGCCCCCTGTCTATCTTAGGGTTTGGGGGGGTGGTGGTGGTGGTGATTTTGCACGCGTCCCCTTTGATGGAAAAAACAGAATGTCCGCACTACGCCTATCAACCAAGCGCACTACCTGCATTAGCGCGAGGCCGAGCAGGGGGTGGGGAGGGGGGTCGTGACCCCCCCTCCACATCCCCCTGCGAGGCCGAGCCTGGAACGAGCCGGAGCAGGCGGCGACGCGGCTTGCCGCGGCGCCGCATGCGTAGGCGAGTCCGTCGCCCCCCTGTCTATCTTAGGGTTTGGGGGGGTGGTGGTTTTACGCGCGTCCACTTTGATGGAAAAAACAGAATGTCCGCACTGCGCCTGTCAACCAAGCGCACTGCGTGCATTAGCGCGAGGCCGAGCAGGGGGTGGGGAGGGGGGGTCGTGACCCCCCCTCCACATCCCCCTGCGAGGCCGAGCCTGGAACGAGCCGGAGCAGGCGGCGACGCGGCTTGCCGCGGCGCCGCATGCGTAGGCGAGTCCGTCATACCCCGTCGCCCCTGTCTATCTTAGGGTTTGGGGGGTGGTGGTGGTGGTTTTGTGCGCGTCCCCTTTGATGGAAAAAACAGAATGTCCGCACTGCACCTGTCAACCAAGCGCACTGCGTGCGTTAGCGCGAGGACGAGCAGGGGGTGCGGAGGGGGGTCGTGACCCCCCTCCACATCCCCCTGCGAGGCCGAGCCTGGAACGAGCCGGAGCAGGCGGCGACGCGGCTTGCCGCGGCACCGCATGCGTAGGCGAGTCCGTCATACCCCATCGCCCCCTGTCTATCTTAGGGTTTGGGGGGGTGGTGGTGGTTTTGCGCGCGTCCCCTTTGATGGAAAAAACAGAATGTTCGCACTGCGCCTGTCAACCAAGCGCACTGCGTGCGTTAGCGCGAGGCCGAGCAGGGGGTGGGGAGGGGGGTCGTGACCCCCTCCACAACCCCCTGCGAGGCCAAGCCTGGAACGAGCCGGAGCAGGCGGCGACGCGGCTTGCCGCGGCGCCGCATGCGTAGGCGAGTCCGTCATACCCCGTCGCCCCCTGTCATCTTAGGGTTTGGGGGGTGGTGGTTTTGCGCGCGTCCCCTTTGATGGAAAAAACAGAATGTCCGCACTGCGCCTGTCAACCAAGCGCACTACCTGCGTTAGCGCAAGGCCAAGCAGGGGGTGGGAAGGGGGGGTCGTGACCCCCCCTCCACATCCCCCTGCGAGGCCGAGCCTAGAACGAGCCGGAGCAGGCGGCGACGCGGCTTGCCACGGCGCCGCATGCGTAGGCGAGTCCGTCATACCCCGTCGCCCCCTGTCTATCTTAGGGTTTGGGGGGGGGTGGTGGTGGTTTTGCGCGCGTCCCCTTTGATGGAAAAAACAGAATGTCCGCACTGCGCCTATCAACCAAGCGCACTGCGTGCGTTAGCGCGAGGCCGAGCAGGGGGTTCTTGTCGTCCTTCATTTATGTGTTGGGGCCCTTGTCATTTGTACTGCTTTCACCAACGTTGAGTACTGCACTTCGTGTAGCAAGTGTGTGTGTTGGGGCCCTTGTCGTTCTTCATTTATGCATGTACTGCACTTCACGGATACCCTTGTTGAACTGCCTTATGTTGGTTCTGTGAACTGTATTGACGTTTGTTTAAAAATGTACACGGATTATATTTTTTTAGATATATCAATATTAATTTTTATTTTTATATAATTACTATTGTTTGTGGACTGTTATGTTTTGTATGTGCATATTATGTTTTGGTGTCACTCGTTAAATTTTTCAAAGTTGTGTATATACTGGTTCTAATGCAAACTAATTTCTGCGAAAGCAATTGATCACAAGCAAACTTACATTGTTTTTATAAAAGAAATATTCTTGCATACATGAAACAAAGAACACCACAACGCTTAAAGTAAAGTGAGACTAAACACAGCTCTAATTTTTCTAGTTGCTGTATTGGATTACAGCCTTGTTCTTCTTCTTCTTTTCTTCTTTGTCTCTTTTTGCCCTGTCCAGTCCCATTAATTCTCCATGACTCATATGTTGCGAATGCATCTATTGCTGCATACTTGATAAGCTTGTTTGGCAGTGGGCAAAATCCCCAGAGAGTATGGTCCTCCTTGCGGTTAATTTTTTTCTTCATGTCATTGTAGTGAATGTCTATCATCCTGCCAGCAACATCTGCCAAAGAGTCAAACTTCTTTTTATTGTATGGGTCTCTCCATTCCACCTGAATATCAATGTAGTTGTTGGAGTTGATCTCCAAACTAGATACCTTCAGCTTGCTTTTGTCTCCTTCAATAGCGAATCCGACGAAGGTGTACTCATCATTCATCAGGAATTTGTCTAGTTCCATTAGCCTGCAATATATTTGTATAGAGTGAATATATTTTATTTCTTTAGAACTAGCAATGTTTTTTTGTGTTTTTCTGAAACTGAACTGCAATATGGATATCTGAATCTGTTGCATTCAGCAGTTGCTAATACTTTGTTCAGCATAACTATTAAATCTGATAATAGATTGCATAAACAATGCGTGTTTTGTGTAAGCTTGTTTTCCTGAATCTAATTCCATACATGTTTTGTATGGTAATGTTGCAGTGAAGAAACTATAATTAAACTGCATGTAGTGCTAGATAATATAATTCAAGAATTGAACACATGAGTGACATACATGTAGCCAGATCAAAACTGTTAATAAATTCATATGCCACGCTTTTTCAAGAATGTGAACCAAAGGTTAAATATTATGGCAATTGCAGTGAAGAAAATTTAAAATCAATATTGGCAAGCAACAGTTATTCTTACCTGTCTTTAGCTGCAGATATGTGGTAGACAAGGCATTCTTTTTCTACGCATAGCTGTAGTACCGTTGCACGCTGTGGCTTCTCGTAGTGTGTGTACTCGACATCAACGCCGACTAGTTTGACGGGCATTCCGCCAAGCTTCCTCCTGAACGTGGACAGCATCTTGTCCACGTCTTTGCCCTTGCTTTTGCAAAGGACGTGGAGCTTGTGATTGCCGTGGAGGTGGACGTCGTGGAGCTCCCTGGTGTACTTGCGGCGCTGGTTGCAGAGAGGTGCATCCGCCATGATTCTCGTGTGTTCTCTGGTGTTTGTTATAGAGAGAGAGGTTAGTGAAAGGAAGAGCGGAGAAGAAGATGCAATTGGGTTTTTTTGGGGGGACGAAGCAGTTGTGTTTTCTCCTCTACGTGGGAGAGGTGGAGCAGGGCGGTAGCGTGGTGGGGCTCTGTTTTAAGTTTACGTGGCAACTGCCGAGAGGTTCTGCTGTGAGGAGGCTCTTGCTACTGCGTTGGAAATCCGAAATGTCGTCGCCTCTTTTTTCGTGATTATATCTATGTATTGACGCAACTGTCAGAAAATGTGATGATTGTGTTTTCGGTCAATTGTCCAAGTCAGTGCACTTCTTTTTCTATCAGAAACGAACTGCTCAGGTCCAAGTAGTGTACTGCAGTTTGATTCACACAGATGTACTTTTTTTTCTTCTCTTGATGGTGTTCTTTCTTTTCTTTTCTTGATCTTTGTGGTAATACAGCGTTTGTGCGGATGGAGGGTAATGTGGCTAGGGGTTGTCGGAGTGTTTTGTTTAAGTAACAGGGCTGCATTCTTATTTCAGCCATACTGCATTGCAGAGCGAAGATAACTGCAATTCAGAAAAAAATGTGCTTCCACTTGGAGAACTGCGTTGTTGTACGTCGCTGACTACATCTGTACGTTGACATTGGGCTTCCTGCGTTTATTTATTAATATTCTTATAGTGCTGACGCACATTTTATTTTGTTTGTTGTTATTCATTTAAAAAATGTTTGTCATTTTTATTTTTAATGTTTTATTTTTAAACGTATTGTTTTTTCTTAGTGGGCTTTGTTGGCCCTATGTTCTGGTAGTGAAGATGTAATTGGGCCCAGGTCGGCCTGTGAGCACACGGCTGGTTCCCGGTGTGCTGTGTGTGTGTCCTAATGTTTAGTCCCACCTCGCCTGCGGAGGGCGCGCCCGACTTGTTTATAAGCGCTGGCGAGGCATACCGGTCGAACTCCTCTGTATACTTATCTGCGCGCTTATACACGGCGCTCGTAGCTATATGCTCTATGACCCGTGGGCCCATGTGCAACCGGCCCCATGCACTGTGACTCAGAACGACTCGCCTTCTGTGGGCGTAGACCTATTACGAGACTGGCTGGGGCCGGTGCCACCTGGGTGGTCAATTTTTTTTACTTTTAATATTTCTGCCCTGTGTTTTTTTCAATGTTGGAGTGTGCACTGCATTGATCAGGGTTCTATACTGCATTGTATACGCATTGCGTACTGCATGTACAGTTGTCATTTTTTTTGTTTCCGTCTTTTTGCTATCAGTTAATCTTTTTTCCCAATGTATGGGAGTGCACTGCTTTATAAATCATACCTGTACTTCACTCATTATGGTTCTGTGCTGTACTTTCGTGTACTTCCGGACTGTATTTGCTCTTATGTATTCCTTTTTTGAAATTTATGTTCGTGCACTGCTTTGTTGGGTATGTTAAGACTTCATTCGACAAATTCAGTGTACTGCATTCGTGCGCAACTTGAACTGCATGCGTCCTGTTTGCATTCTGTACGACAATTTCATCACCAGCAAGGTAAGTTCAACAGAAAGCAAACTAACATAATCAGAGTTCATCATTACAAAGCGATTGTGCATGGCAAGCAAACTAGGTTCAGCACACAATCAAACTAACGATACATAAGCAAACAACACAAAGCAAATTTGATGATAATTCTAAAAGAACGCTGGCATTCTTGGCTCCTCGCCGGCACCATCTTCTTCTTCACCAGTTAGGCTCTTCCCACCCCCAGCTGCTCCTGGCGCGCTTGTTGGGTGGCTCCTCCTTCTCCAGCTTTGCACGGCGAAGGCCGGCCTGGGTGAGGATGATGCGGTTCCATATCTCGTACGCTGCGTAGGCGTCCTTTGCCGCGTACTCGATGTGCCTCCTGGACAGAGGCAGGATGGCCCAACGCTGGTGCTCGGCGTCGGTGATCTTCTTCTTCATGTTGCTGTAGTAGTCGTTGATGAGCACGCCGGAGACGTCTCCGAGGGAGTCCAAGGGCTTGGTTGCGTCGGGCACCCTCCACTCCTTCTGGATGTCGATGAAGTTGGCGACCTCTAGTTTGACACGCTCCAGCCTGGTTTTGTCGCCGTCGATGGAGAAGCCTGCAAAGGTGTACCTGGGGTCGGGGAGGAAGTTGTCGAAGACGGTGCACCTTTCAGTGTCGCTCATTTGGAAGAGCAGCGCCGGGTGATTCTTGCCGATGGAGAGCTGGTAGAGGGCGGGTTTCTGCGTCGCTTTAGGGTCGTTGTCGTACTCAAGATCAATGCCGACGATCTTGTGGCGCTGGAGGCTGAGGTGGCGCTCGTACTACGCGAGGGTGATCGCCATCTGCTTCTTGTCGTTGGTGTGGATGACGTGCAACTTGGTGTTGCCGTGCGCCTCCACGGCGTTGTCGCCCTTGTACTCGTCGGTGAACGTCATCGCCGGTGGTGGGAGCGCAATGGATACTTGTGTTGTTGTGGATGTGGATGAAAAGGCCTTTGGCAGGGGACTGAATTTAAGGGGAGGGCGCTGGGTGGGATGGCCTCGTCGGATGAACTGCACGATCGCGCTGATGATGCGGTTGTGCGGATCGTGGGTTGGTTTTGCATCTGTGATTGTGGGCTTGTGGCGATGGAACTGCTCCGATCGGGTGTATGTATGCGAACGTGGTTTTTTTAAGGTTGTTTTTTTTATCAGCACATTTTTTTAACCATCACCTTTTTTTATTCGAACGTGCGTTTTGTTACGTTTTGTAGATGCATCCTGTGCGATAATGAACTGCATTATAATATAGTCCTAAACTACATCATCTAGAATTCAGTACTGCACTTGTGTATACATGTGCATACTTCACTGTTTTTTGAGTTTATTTATACGTGTAGGGGTAATCGGGAACTAGATTGCCATACCGCACTGCATCGTGTAAAGTAGTGCACTGTATTGTTTACAGCTACGTACTGCATCTTGTTTTTGCTTGTACCTGCTGCAATCGCTGGTACGGGATGGGTAGGGAAAGGGGAGGGGGTGGGGGTCCCCCTTTTTTTAGCTTATTGTTTTTTTGTTAGTCGGCCTTGTTGGGCCTTTGTTCGGCTAGTTTATATACATACTTGGGTCCAAGTCGGCCTGTAAGCACGGCTTGGTTCCCGTTTCGCTGTGTGTGCGTCCTAATGTTTAGTCCCACATCGCTAGCGGAAGGCGCGCCCGACCTGTTTATAAGCGTTGGCGAGGCATACTGGTCGAACTCCTCCCTATACTTATCTGGGTGCTTATACACGGCGCTCGTAGCTATATGCTCTATGACCTATGGGCCCATGTGCAACCGGCCCCATGCACTGTGGCTCAGAACGACTCCCCTTCTGTGGGTGCAGACCTATTACAAGACTGGCTGGGGCCTGTAGCACCTGGGTGGTCAATTTTTTTAGTAAATCATGCGTGCACTGCATTCATTTAGTCTCAGTACTGCATGTGCACGCATACCGTACTGCACATTTTCTCGGCTACATTTTTGTGCACTGCATTGGTATCATTTTTCTTTATTGTTTTTCATCTTTCGTATCCTTTTTTCTTAGTGTACGGGTGTGCACTGCATTTGTCATAGTTCTGTGCTGCAGGTGCACACATCTTGCACTGCGTGCATCCTTCTTTGTGCCAAAAAGCACGTACTGCACTTCATGCACACATATAGCGAACTACCTGGTACGAATTTGGAGAACTGCACACATAAAATGGTCCGTGGATTATAATTTTTCAGAGTATTATTTTTTAATGATCTGTGATTTTGTTCGTGGGAATTTCTGAAGTCAAAGTACACCTTCTTTTTCTGTTCCTCTTTCTTTGGTAACATAAGCTTTCATTGATTGTCCTTTATTCTTGGGAACATAATTTCCATTAAGTCCCCTTTAATTTTCAGTTTTGACCTTTTTGCATTCCTCTTGTATAAATGAAGGCTAACTTATACCCTTCGTTTGCATTTCATTTTTCTCCTCTAGCCGCAAGTTCTCTCCTTTCTCTAGGTTTTTGTTGCGATGGCTTCAGGCCCCTGTGCGTATCTCTTCTGCTGTGGCCATGGTTGTGGTGTGCCGACGTACTGCAATTGTTTAGCTTGCTCGCAGGCCCGTCGTGCTCGTCGTGGTGGGAAGGTATTGTGCCGAACTGGGCGAGCCGAGCAGCTTGCATATGGTATAGTATTCACAGAAGGATTGGATATGGGCCAGATCAACGTATCTGCGTTCTATTCTGCGCTGCTTCGCCGTGGCCTTGGCTGCACGAGTCCTTTTGTCCATCAGCTTACGCCAACAGATGTGGAGACTCACTACAAGATGGTATGTTTCGTTAGATATGATTTTTTTTCTTAGTGTTTTTTTTTGTATAATTCCATTGTATCCTGAACTTGTAGTATTTTAGGAACGCACTTTTTTCTTTGTGTTTTTTGAAGTGTACTGCAATGTGTTCTTATTTTGTTGTTTTTTTCCTCGTGTGGTGTAGCTTATGTTTTAGTTTACAGGTTAGAATATGTGAACTGCTTATATATTAGCTGAGCACTTCATATTTCTACATTTTTTCCAATTTTGTATAGTGTGTACTACATGTAGCTAGTCTATAGTACTGCATGATTGTTCGAAGAGAACTGCATATTTGTAAGTTCCATACTGCATATTGAAAATGTTTTATATGTACTACTTGTTGGACTGTTGTGCACTTCATCTATCTCTATTCAAAACATGAGAATTGTACTGCTAGTTTCGTTCTCAAACAGTTTTATTATTTTTTACAGAAAATTCCTCAGTGAGCTGTTAGGTATGTGCGGCTCAAGAAGAAAGGAATTCTTGAAGTTGTTCTTGGTAATGGATACCTTAAACCAGCCAAGTATAGTGTAAGCGTTGACGGGCGGCTGTGTCTGCACAAAGGGTGGAAGGAATTTTTCATTGATAGCGGCCTGAAGTCTGAGCAAGTTGTTGTCCTCAACTTCTTTGAACTCGAGGATCGTACTGTTAGAATCACGTTTGACGTGATTGGCTAAGGTTATGAGGTTGATTTGTAATAAGTAATTCTGCGTGTTGAACGCTTTTCATCTTTGTGATGTGTTTTGTAATAAGCACTTTTGTGATCTGAACCGCTTCAATTATTATTCAACGGTAAATTTGTGTTTGCATGGTTACAATATGTGAACTGCTTATATGTCAGCTGAGCATTACATGTTTCCACATTTTTTCCCAATTTGCATGGTATGTACTACATGTAGTTAGTCTATAGTACTGCATGATAGTTCGAAGCGTACTGCATTTTTGCAAGTTCCATACTGCATACTGAAATGCTTTTTATATGTACTACTTGTAGGACTGCAACTAGCTAACAGCATTTTTACATGGTTTTTGAATCAAAATGTGTCAATGTTTTACTCAAGACTGCAACGAGCTAACAGCATTAGACACGCTACATGGTTTACACAAAATTTAAACTGATACATAAGTCATAGAGTTAAGCAAATTGCTATGCATACGATAAATTTATTGTTTGTTCATCTATTTGGTCGTTAGCCTGCTGCTTCTGCGCGGTGACTGGAGCATGTCTAATGTTGCACTTTGTTTTGTTTTCCATGGCGGTGTTGCTGGTTCTTGTCTCTACACTTGTGTTTGTAGCCCCTCGCGTGCTGGTTGATGGCTGCTTTCGTTTTTCAGCGCTGTGAACTGCATCCTTCTTTGCTCCCCCCGCGCTGGTTGATGGCTGCTTTTGTTTTTCAGCGATGTGGACTGCATCCTTCTTTGCTCCCCGCATGCTGGTTGATGTCTGCTTTTGTTTTCTAGTGTTGTTAACTGCATCCTTCTTTGCTCCCCGCGTGCTGGTTGTTTGTTGCTTTCGTTTTCCAGTGGTGAGAACTGCATCCTTCTTTGATCCCCGCGTGCTGGTTGATGGTGGTTTTCATTTTCCAGTGCTGAGAACTGCATCCTTCTTTGATCCCCGCGCGCTGGTTGAAGCATTTCCTCGTGGTGGTCTTGTTGATATTGTTTCTTCATGTTCTTCGTCTTCTTCACTCTCTTCAGTCTCTTCACTCTCTTCTTCCTCTTCATCATCTTCATCATCTGTACCTTCATAAGCCACTGTTTCTTCAGTTTCTTCACGTTCTTCGTCCTCTTCACTCTCTTCTTCTTCCTCTTCTTCTCCATCTGCTTCTTCATAAGCCATTTCTTCTTTAGTTGTGTCATCATATTCTTCTTTGATCTCACCTTCTTCGTCTTCCTCATTTTTTGATCTTTTTCTTTTTCTTTTGAGGCAGGTTCTTGAATTGTGTCTCTTCCTCTTTTTGCAGATGCTACAACGTCTCGGTTTCGTCCATTTCTTAGTGTTGTGAGTGGAATTTCTGTTTTGTTGTGCATCTCCATGTCCTCGTTTTTCTTGTTCATGTCTTTTTTCACACGTCCTGGAATTGTGGCCGCTGGCTTCATTACATGTTCTGCACATTCTTACTCCCAGTGGGCGACCATCACTGTCCAGCTCAGGCTGTGGCTTACTGTTTTTGTCATCATTTTTCTCCTTGGATGCCACCTTTTTCTGGTTTGCGTCTCCCCCTTTCTTTCTTCCTCTTGTGTTTGAAACAGGAGGTGGAAGAATTGTTTCTTTTTTGATAGCACTAGTTCCAATGTGTTCAGTTTTTTCTTCTTGCTCGTCTTTATTGTCATGTTGGTATTTCTCTGCTTGCTTTAGTTTTGCTGCTTCTTCTTCTTCTTTGTTGAGGACGTCAACTTCCTCTATCAGTGCCCTCATACCAGACAATGCTCTGTGGCACCCAGTGTCTGACCTTGTCGCTCTGTTTGCAAGGTCCATTGCTGTTTCTGTCAGCAATTTTCTACGGCAAAAAAGCGAGGTTCCATCTGGTGCGGTTTGTTCGTAGTCTCTTCTGTCAAACGTTGCATTTGATCTTGCGTTACGGGTGTATCTCTTCATGATGTACACCTCAGGAATGTTGAGTAGTCTCAAATGAGAAAGCAGGCATAAGACATGGACGCAGAAGAGGCCTGCAGACAAAAACATTTTTTTTTGTGTTCTGTAAGTGAACTACATGAAATTAGTAAACATATATTTTTTTCATTATTTGTTCATTTTTTAAAGAAGTGATCTTCATTTGGTTTCGTGAATTACACATGCATATGTACTTTTAAATTTCAGTAAGTTAGCTTTCGTGCATGACTATGAGAATCTAGAATTTTTTTTTGTTAAGAGTCTCACCTGTGTGTGTCCAGAGTTTGCACTCCCATTCGTAGACACCTTTCTCTTCATCGGCGACCACTTGGAAATTATGCCTTGCCCAGTCAAATGCATCCGATCTGTTGTAGTGGTGTACTAGATACTTTGTCGGGTTCTCAGGGCACTGTTCTGCTCTGAATGCAGTGCTACGATAGAGCGTTTCTTTGAAATCTGCAAACACTGCTCTTGTATACACTTTTGATAGATGAACTTCGAAGCCAAACTTTGTTGTTGTTTTTACCTCTGACTGCATGATCACAAATGCACTGTTACGATCCAGAGAAATGAAAAAACTGTTTGTTTTTTATTCATATTTTTTAAGCAGTTTTTGATTGACATTTTGTTTACCTCATTTGCTACTGTCTCTGCGTGCTCGACGGCTTTCCTGGTCTGAATGCACTTGTCCACCTGCTGAGCAAACAGATGGAGATCATGCTTCTCCCTGACAAAATTTTTCTTCAGTATGCGGTTCATGCTCTCGCTTCTCTGTGTGGAAGTCATCCGAGCACAGAAAATTTCCTTGTAGTAAGATGAGATCCACTCGTGCCTGTCATCCCACAGTGAATTCATCACTTTGTCGTCTTGCAAGTTGTACCTCTGAATGAGGTTCTTCCATGCTCGTTCAAATTCTGACGGCATTAGTGGGTGGCTCAGCACTGCATTGAGTTCGTCCTTGAGCTTCTCGTGCGCCTTATACAGCAAGGCGAGGTGGTCCTTGTACTTCATGATATGCCACCGACACAGCTTATGCAGAGTTTTTGGGAGGATAGTTTTTAATGCTGCCTTCATCGAAGAACACTGGTCTGAGAAGAGACAAACAGTGTTTTTTTATTAAGTTGTTTGTGTGTTTGCAAGATAGATGGAAGAAATGTAAGTGCACAAAACAAAACAAAACGTAAGTATGCAGGTGTTTTTTATTTTTTGTACCTGTGAGCATGCAGATTGGCGGCTTGTTGTTCATACACCTCAGAAAGGTTTTGAAAACCCACTCAAATGATGGTATTGTTTCATCTCGCACGAGTGCAACAGCAAATATGGTGCTTTGTAGATGATGGTTCACCCCCACAAACACTCCCAGCGGCATGTGGAATTTGTTAGTTTTATACGTCGTGTCAAATGTAACGCAGTCTCCAAAATCTTCATACGATCCTCTGCAACTTGTGTTCGCCCAAAAGACGTTTTTTACACGGTTATCTGCATCAACGTCATAATCATAGAAGAACTCTGGGTTTATCTTTTGCATTTTCTCGAAGAAATTCAGAAGTTTCTTGGCATCATCTTCAGACTCTTCTCTGGCAAACTTCTGTTTCCTGCATTTTCATAGACAATTCATACTTATCTCACCAAAACAGGGAATAATTACAGACAGAATGCTCAAGAGATATGCTCTGTTATGTGCTTACCTGTTTACCCAGTCGCGGCTAGTATGTCCCATGTACTGTAGACCACCGGACATACGCGACAGCGTCGACATCATCTGAGCATGTGTGTGGTTGTCCAGTTGCATGTCTTTCACTAACTGGTCTATCAAATGATCGTCTTTTTTGTGCGATCGCATGTGCAAAAGCATCCCGGGGCTTTCCAGCATCTTGTGATTGTGGTTGAGTTGAACCATTTCTATCACAAATTTGCCATCCTTCCTTTTTTTGACTCTAATCTTTGCATTGCAGCCAATCCTTTTTGATGTCTCTGATGTACCCGGTGATAATCTGACACAGCCTGCTTGTGGACCCCTTCTCTTGAGCAGACAATGTAGGCATTTGTCCTGTGTTTTGCCCTCTTGCGTATACCAAACCCTGCACATCTTGCATAATTGTTGTAAAAGTCCCATGCCTTTTCGTACGTGGTGAGCTTCATTCCAGCAGTAGGTACGAGGTTGAGCGGCATGTTTTTATCCTGCATTAGTCAAAATGCTATATGAGAAAATTTGTTCTGTTCTGTTTTTTGAATACGAGGAGTGCATATGAGTTTAATAAAGCATTTGCAATGTTCCTAGACAAAGCTCACAAGAAATATCAGTGTGCACTGCAATGTTATCTGAATGGACTGCAACTATTTTATTTTTCAGACCATAAACTTACATGTGTGTAGAGTCATTCGCCTGCTGGTGTTTGCAGCTCGCCGGGTTGTATTGGACACGGCGGGGTTATAGCAGATGTGTGTAGTTGAGGATCTCGCGACGGTAACAGTGAGGAGGATTTGTACCTGCTGTTTACTTTTGACCGAGGCACCGTTGGTGGTCGCAGCGTCGAAGTTGATGCAGCAGGTCAGGTTGGAGCTCTGCTTTCGGTGCAGCAGGTGGACGCTGAGCTCTGTTTTGGGGTGCGGCAGGTGGACGTGGTGGTAATCCAGTGTTGTGACGATGCCTCGGTCGATTGGTTTTAAAATTTTGGAGCAGTGGCACACCATCATAGACATAATCATCATCTGCTGCAACATCGTGTTCAACTGCGTCATCATTATCTGTTCGGACATGCTGTCCAAACGTAGTGAACTCGTGCTTATACTCTGGGTTGAGAACTGTTATCGGCTCATCTTCATCGTCATCGTCTTCATCATCGCGTTGGTGAGTGCCTTCCCAGACGAATGTGACATCATCGTCATCTTCAACTACATCTTCTTCCCGGGAAAAATCTTCTTGTGGAGAGTACTGCACCCTGTTTGTCGTCGTGAAGAATCCATGAGGAATCTCAGGGGTAACCCAGCTAGTATCTCTGTCAGAAGAATATCCACTCTTCTGAAAGTTGTTGTTCTCAGTGCTGTCAACTATGCGCGGCATTTTGTATCTGCTGAACGTCATCTCCTGCACACAAAATGACCGAGCTGCATTGTCAGGTTAAATGAACTGAATCATGCGAACTGCAATGTGTTCAAAATGGTACTGCCGAAGCATTGCAAGTTGACTGCATCACCCGTCAAGGGGAACTGAAGCAACCGCACTGCATCGTTATACGTAATGAACCTATACAAGTGTACTGCATTTTCCCCCACAACGAACTGAAGCAACCGCACTGCATAAGTTTTGTACTGCATAATCACGCGCTGTACTACTTGTACTGATTTGTGTATGATAACTACACTGAGATGGTATAGGAAGTGTACTCCTTACCTCGTGATGCAGTGATTTCTTGCGTTTACAGGAGGAAGTTCCCTTCTCGTCCACCTGCACAACTTTCACGTTCGCCCGTGCAGTCCACTTGCCCTTCAGAAGTTCATGGGCTGTCTGGACGTTGCTCAATGTGAACGGGGAAGGAGGATTTGCTCTGAAGGTTGATGCAGACTTATTCCAAGAAGCTACAGTGGATGAAGCAACCTTGCGCACACTCCTCCTTACTCGAATTAGTTTGATGTCGAGGCAGCACCAATCCACATCTGATGAATTACAGCTAATTGCAGGACCTGAGGAGTTCGGTGGCGGCGCTACCGAGCTGCTGCCATGGAAGAAGGCCGATAGGCTGGTGTTGCTCGGTGCCTGCCGCGGAAGAAGGCCGAGAGGCGACGGGCGGCGTCGCTGCCTGGCCGCCGCCGCGGAAGAAAGCCGGGAGGGGAGGGGCGGCGTCACTGCCGGCCGTTGCCGCGAAGAAGGCCGGGAGGGGAGGGGCGGCGGCGCTCCCAGGCCGCCGCCGTGGGAGAAAGCGGGGAGGGGAAGGGCGGCATCTCTCCCAGGCCGCCGCCACGGAAGAAGGCCGGGAGGGGAAGGGCGGCGGCTAGCCCAGGCCGCTGCCGCGGTAGAAGGTCGGGAGGGGAGGGGCGGCGGCGCGATCTGGGTGGTGTGCAGAATAAGGTGTTTTGGTGTGCAGAATAAGGTCTTAAGGGGTGTTATCATAATAGACCCACCATATATATATATATATGTATGTATGTATGTATATATATATATAGTCTAGCAATTTTTGGTCGTTTCAAGTCGATCCCCAAATCTTAACGGAATAAACTTCAATTTGATCAGGTTCAAAGCAGGTTCAATTGAAAGTAGCATGTATTCAAACATAAACATAGATGGTTTTCCATAACCGAACATAAAACATATATTTAAACTAAACTAAACTGCTTTCGGTCGTTGTGGAGGTCGAGCCAATCCTTTCTCGTCACGTACGGTGTGCCGGGAGCCGGGTCTAGGCCGGTGCATGATAACCCACAAGTATAGGGGATCAATTGTAGACTTTCTCGATAAGTACGAGTGTCGAACCCAACGAGGAGCTAAAGGTAGAACAAATATTCTCTCAAGTTCTATCGACCATCGATACAACTCTACGCACACTTTACGTTTGCTTTACCTACAACAAAACAAGTATGAAACTAGACGTACTTTGTAGGAGTAAAGGGATACGTTTACAAGATAATAAAGAACACGTAAATAAAAGCTAAGGGATGTTTAGATAAAGAAATAGTTAATTTAGTTTTAGTAGAGTGCTTTTTGTCACAAGAAAGTTATTTGTCCCTAGGCAATCGATAACTAGACCAGTAATCATTATTGCAATTTTACATGAGGGAGAGGCATGAGCTAACATAATTTCTCTACTTGGATCATAAGCACTTATGATTGGAACTCTAGCAAGCATCCGCAACTACCAAAGATCATTAAGGTAAAACCCAACCATAGCATTAAGTACCAAGTCCTCTTTACTCCCATACGCAACAACCACTTACTCGGGTCTATGTTTCTATCACTCATGCCACCCACCATAAGCGAATCATGAACATACTGCATCACCCTACAACGGGGATCTCTCAGGCTTGCGCGGCACGGAGGGCACCATACGGCAGCACCAAAATAACGCATGTAACTCAACCAATCACGATAATCAATTAACCCATAAGACAAAACGGATCTACTCAAACATCATAGGATAGACACATATTATTGGATAATAATATATAGCGTTGAGCACCATGTTTAAGTAGAGATTATAGTGGGGAGAAGAGGTGTTACACCGCTGCATAGAGGGGGAGAGAGTTGGTGTTGACGGTGGCAAGGTTGTTGGTGTAGATCGCCGTCACGATCCTTGCCCCGGTGGCACGCCGGCGCCACTAGGAGAGAGGGAGAGAGCCCCCTCCTTCTTCTTCCTTGACCTCCCCCTAGATGGGAGGAGGGTTTGCCCTCTGGTCCATGGCCTCCATGGTGGCGGAGGGGCGGGAGCCCCTCCGAGATTGGATCTATCTCATTGTTTATCTTCTATTTTGCGCTCCTATTTTTCTGGCTCTTCACTGTTTCTTAAATTCTTGGAGATCCGTAACTCTGTTTGGGCTGAAATTTTAACACGATTTTCTTCTGGATATTCTCTTTTTGCGGCGAAAGAAGGGCATCAACCGCCTTATAGGGGCCCCACAAGCCTGATGGCCGCGCCCAGGGTAGGGGCCACCCTCGATCTTGTGGGCCCCTCGGGCATCGTCTCGCGTTGATTCTTCTTCCGAAAAATCAGATATATTGCAAAAAAATCTCCATAAATTTTGATCATGTTTGGACTTCGTTTGGTACGGATATTCTGCGAAACAAAAACATGCAACAAACAAGAACCGGCACTAGGCACTGGATCAATATGTTAGTCCCAAAAATAATAAGAATATGTTGCCAAAAGTATGTGAAAGTTGTAGAATATTGGCATGAAGCAATCAAAAATTATATATATGGCAGAGGCGTATTAGTGTTGTCATTGGGGAAGACACTCCTCCACTCGTCGACGTCGATCTCCACATCCTCGCCACCCACCTGGATGCCCTCTACGCCGCCATCCTTGCTGACTTGGACCTCGTCTTCAGAGGAGATCACGATAACCTCGCCGCCCTCATCCAGCAAAGATCATCCGCTCCGCCTCCACAAGCTCCGGGTGCTGCCGGTGGAACTCTTGCATGTAGGCCTCGTCAGCGACCTCGGCCTCGAGGCGCTCCCTTGCCTCGCAGTCCTGCCGCGCCATAGCCAAGCTCACCACCCATGGATTGAGCGGGACGAGGTCGACCGGATGTGTGCCGAAGGGGAAATTGAGCCTAGCCGCCACGCTGTGGTATTGGACCTGCCAGCGGTCATACTCCATGGCTGCGAGCTCGGCTGTGTGGAAGCTACCGAGCCACCGGCGCGTGTGGGTCTCCCGATCCGTAATCATCATGACCCACGTCCCCCACCGCCGCTGCCGGACCCTAAGGTAGGACCTTTTCGGTGGTCGGGCCCGAGGGAAGATAGGGAAGTCCTCAAACCGGCATAGGGTGCGGCAGCGGGTGGATCGGGCGACCGACAACGGCGGCTCGATAAAGAGCCCGCAGAGGACGACGGCGAAGCCTGAGTGGCCACCTCACAAACGCCGGGAGAAGAGGCCGCGATAAACCTCTTTTGGGCAATCCGCTCCTCGAGCTCCCCAGCAGACAGGCAAAGGCTGACGATGGAGGTGGCGGCGGCAACGATGGTGACAACCTACCAATGGTTTTGAGCGAGGGAGGGGTGGTGTGTGTCTGTGTGAGTGGAGGTTTTGGGGGGGGGTGTGGAGTGGGGCCAACACTACAAAAAAAGACACATCCGTGACATTTTGGGCTGAACGAATTTTTTCCTGTCATACATATGACACTTCTATGACGATAATTGTGACAAAACCCGGTATCATCATAGATGTGGTGGGCTCCTACTTCTATGACAAAAAATCATGACAGAAAATGGGCTTTTCGTCCTGGGCGGGCCGGAGACGCAGCTGCATGACATTCTTTGGGCCGTCCATGACGGAAAAAACCGTGGTAGAAGCGAGGGGGAGGAAAATTTCAGGGAGTTGCCGGTTACAGTGGGAGAGTGATGCGCGTTTCTCTCATACAGGTACGCGCGTGTGTGCGAGGCGTTGGCTCTAACTAAACCCGAGCGAGGCGTTGGGCTCTAACTGAACCCGAGCGATTGCACTGCAGGCTACGCGTTACTGAACCCGAGCGATTGATCGATGGCTGTTAACTAAACCCGATGGAGCGATTCCTTCGCTATGCTGCTAACTGAAGCCGATCGATTGCATGAACAGTGAGCATTGCCGGGGGGGGGGGGGGGGGTTGGATGAACAGTGAGCAGTGGCGTTGCCTCTGGATGAACAGGAACCCGTGGTGTGGAGGGCTGGATGAACAGTATACGGTGGAGGGGTGGTTGAACATGACCCCATGGTGTGGAGGGCTGGATGAACAGTAGACGGTGGAGGGGTGCCCGTGGAGGGGTGGTTGAACAGTAGCCGGTGGAGTAGCGCGCGGTGGAGGCTGGATGAACAGGAGCCTGTGGAGGCTGGAGGAGGTCGACGGTAGCCCGTGGAGGCTGGAGGAGGTCGACGGTGGAGATGAACAGTTTCCTGTGGAGTCCCGTTTTGCGGTACCCCACACCCCTCCCCCCGTTTCGACCGTAGCGCTCCAACACAAGTCCGTTTCGTCCGTTTTGCGGTACGCTACACCCCTTCCGATCAACAGGACCCCCGTTTCGACCGTAGGAGGTCCATTTCTTCCATTTTGCGGTACGCCACACCCCTCCCGATCAACAGGACCCCCGTTTCGACCGTAGGAGGTCCGTTTCCTCCGTTTTGCGGTACACCACACCCCTCCCGATCAACAGGACCCCGTTCCGAACGTAGGAGGTCCGTTTCCTCCGTGGTGCGGTACGCCAGGCCTCGTTTCCATCGCCTGTTCCGTCCAAGCCCTCCCGATGAACACGACCACGCATTCCGTTCCGACCCAGCCGGTTGGCTCCCACGCGTTCCGTTGCCTCCCGATGAACACGACGCATTCCGTTGCCTCCCCATGAACACGATGCATTCCGTTGCCTCTCCATGAACACGACGCATTCCGTTGCCTCCCCATGAACACGAGCCCTCGCCGTACGTATGCGCGACTAGGCGTTCGAGACCCCGCCCGGATGTACACATACGTGTCCGTATTTTCTTTCTTGCACCCTGGCCGCTGTACGTACGTGTACATGCTACGTGCGCACCTCTACTACGATACGTGCGCGCCTCTACAACGACCAGTATGTATGTACACGTTCGCGACCAGAATGACAACGCTACGTACGCTTCCACCAGGTGGGTCCCGACTGTCAGGCACTTCCTTGCCTGCGAAGATGTAGCTGGTGGGTCCCAGCAGTCAGGGGGGTGAACCATTTTTTGCCCGGACGCACTTCCTTGTGTGCGAAGATGTAGCTGGTGGGTCCCAGCAGTCAGGGGGGCGAATCATTTTTTTGCCCGGACGCACTGCCTTGTGTGCGAAGGTGTCGCTGCTGGGTCCCAGCGGTCAGGGAGGGGGGGCGAATCATTTTGCTTTTTTGCCCGGACGCACTTCCTTGCGTGCGAAGATGTAGCTGGTGGGTCCCAGTAGTCAGGGGGAAATGTTTTTTTTGCGAAATACAGTGGCCCGTCTAGTGGGTCCCAGCTGTCAGGTGGAGGAATCATTATTTTTCGCGTAATAAGGAGGCACTTCCTTGCTACGGCCGTGGACCCAGCTGTCAGCCTCTCCACATACAGTCCACGTCCGATGGAAGTCGTTCCTTGACCATGTTGACCACGCCGCGCCGAGAGCACCAGGGCGCTGGACGACGGTGAGGCCTAGGAAGGGGACGACGGGGAGCCGAGGAAGACGCGGCAGTGGAAGCCCGCGCGGAGAGGAGTACGAGGGTTCACTGGTTCGGCTGCGGTGTGAGGCTGCCGTCGCCGCAGGGCCTGGCCAGCGGTGGGAATAGTAGGGGGCGGTGAGGCCTCTGCGGTAGCACAGCCGTCCATAGGAGGCAGGAGCATGCGACATGACCGGCGCTGCTTTGGGCGGCTGGAGCAAGAAGACCAGAGGTTGAAGAAGCACTACGGCCGTTGGATGGACATCGTACGGTCACTTGAGCTAGAATCGTTCATATTGACTAAAGTTGACAAAGGCCCCCGTCCCAGTCAACTTAGTAGGCCCACAAGTCAGCCTCCCACCATGGTGGGTCCCAGCTAGCAAGGGGAGTATTCATTTTTTTGGGCGTAATAAGGAGGCACTTCCGGTGGGTCCGAGCTGACAGCGCGGGGAACGTTTTTTTCGCGAAATACGCTAGCCCGTCCGGTGGGTCCTAGCAGTCAGGAGGGAAACGTTTTTTCGCAAAATAAGGTGGCCCGTCCGGTGTGTCCCTGCTGTCAGGTGGAGGAATAATTATTTTGCACGTAATAAGGAGGCACTTCCTTGTGGCCGCCTGGACCCAGCTATCAGCCTCTCCACGTACAGTACTCTTCCGATGGAAGTCGGTCGTTGACCACGTTGACGGTGGACGACGGCAAGGCCTAGGAAGGGAACGACATGGAGCCGGGGAAGACTCGGCAATGGTTGCCCACGCAGTGGGGAGTACGAGGGTTTACTAGTCCGGCTGCCTTCGCCGGAAAATAACAGGAGGTGTGGGTGAGTAGAGGAATGACCTGGCCAGCAATGAAGTAGGGTGGGGCGGTGCGGCCTGTGCGGCAGCACAGCCGGCCAAGGGAGGCGGGAGCAGGCAGTCCCACCGGAGCTGGTTTGGGCGGCTGGAGCAAGAAGATCAGATATTGAAGAAGCAGCACGGACGTTGGATTAACATCCAACGGTCACTGCTGCTAGAATCATTTGTGGACTAAGTTGACAAAGCCAAAGTACACGTCAACCTAGTAGACCCACAAGTCAGCCTCCAAATCTGTCCCAAACAGCATACAGCCCGAAATTTCTAGCCGGATTCAAATAAATTTTAAATCTAAATATACCTTAATTTAAATTCAATGAAATTCTACCCGCACAAAAACAATGAAATTTAAAATATCAAAATCCGAAAGAAAACAGTATTTGGGAACTAATTGCCTGTTTGCTATATTTTTTTCATTTTACAGCCCATTTATTATTACTTATAGCCCATTTCTTATTACTTATAGCCATTTCTTATTACTTATAGCCCATTTTCTGGGCAAAATGCATCCCTCCTCGTCTTGAAAGATTTCCGGCCCAGCAGGGCGTAGAAAAGCAAGTAGGCCTATGTTGGTTATTCTGCAAAAAACAAAATAGCTGGCTAGCCATTTTTCAGAAAGGAAAAAAACAAACTGGGCTGGTCATGTGCTAAACATATGAAATAAAAGCCTGGGCTAGACGGGCCACAGGTCCCGCACAACCCAGTTGATACCCTTCTCTATCCCGAAAAAACAAAATTACTACGCGCGCTGCTGGGTCCCTACTGTCATCCTCACCATGTACATTCATCTCCTTATTCCTCTCGGTTGTTGACCATGTTGCCAACACCGGAGGGCGGCGCCGCGGCGAGCGCGGAGGACAATGGTGAGGCCTCGGACGGGAACGAACAGGAGCCGTGGAAGATCACAGCCAGCCGTGGGAGGCGGGAGCAGGCGATCCCGCCGGCGCTGGTTTGGATTTGGCGGCTCGAGGAAGAAGAGACTGAAGAAACGTGACAGACATTGAATGTCAATCGAACGGTCAAGGTTCGCACAATCGTTTTTTGACTAAGCGGACACCAAGTAGCATAATTTTTTATATATAGGAAGAAAACTGCGAGGAAAATGCGTTCGTCTGCTGTCCTCCTCACAGGGAACGTTCGCCACATAAGTGACTAGCACCCTTGGTTTTCAACCAAGAGGTCTTGGGTTCGAGTCCGAGGAACTCTCAATTTTGTCCTCCTTCCTTCCTCGCAAAAAAGGGAAAGAAAATCAAAGACTTGGGAAGGCGTACAGAACAAGCTAGTGTACCAGTAAAGAGACATTGCCGAGTTTTAGAAAAAAGAAAGACGTGCTCCTGTAGCTGGTTCGAATCCAAACCTAGACTATGACTATATATGGTGCTATGCTACTCTGCAAGTAATGAAACTGACATATCCAACGTTCGCTTCTCCTCTTCTCTACTTACTCTACCTAGCATCAGAAGCTCTAGCCGCAGCAACCATGTCCGCTGGCTGCTCGTCCACCTGCTCTTCAGCAGGCAACAAACAGATATGCGCCAAGTCGCCACCCGTACCATCGCCTGTGGGTCTCATCACACCCCCGCCGACACGTGCACCGCAGCTGATTGCTCATCGCAACCCGCTGCCATTGGTGTGGTGCCACTGCTGCAAATCACGCAGAGTCATCTGTCGCGTCTCAACCACAATCCGCAACCCTGGCCGAGTCTTCTACAAATGCCCGAATCATGGGGTAATAATATGTTTAAGTGTTGTTCTGCTGCTTTTAGTTGCTGATTTTTTAATAGTTTGGTTGATGATCTTCCAATTTGATTCGTGCAGAAAAGGGAAGATTCATGTGATTTGTATTTCTGGGAAGTTGCTGATGTGAGGGAATGCAACTACGCTGATTATTTGGTTAGCCGAGGAATCCCAATACCAGCAGGTTGGGGTGTTGGACAAGTGACTGAAGGAACAACAGAAGAGGAAGATGCAGAGCAGAAGGTTAAAGATGCAGTTCCTATGATCATGGCCAAGCAACAGCTGCTGAACGGCCTTGACAACAATGAGGAGATGAAAGAGCTTGTGAAGATAATGGGCAAAATCGATGTGCTCTGTAGGATGATTGTCTCTTTATTTGCAGTGTATGTAGCACTCGTGATGTATTCAGTGGCTACGACATGAGCACTTTGCTGAAACTAGTAATGAATGAAACCTGTGTAGCAGGCTGGGCGTGGCGTTGTGAACATCTAATGATTTCTATTAACGGAAATCAGGGGGTATCCCCTTTTTCTCATATAAATAAATAGATAGCAGAGGCCCTGTCGGGTCAGTTTTGTTCTCATTCGAAGACGTCGAGCAAATTGTAGTCCAACAGTAAACTATGTCATCAAATTCAAGTTTCACAGCCAAATATGAGTACAACTAAACAACAATGTCATCATGTTTTAGTTGTCATACAATCACCAAACACAAATCAGCATACATAACAAGTGATGTTCTCACAGCAAAATACTAAACAACATGTTCATCAGGTTTCAGTTGTCATAGCAAACACAATTTCACATAGTAGATAAAAAAACGTCTTCTGACAGGCAAATATGACAAAAGCAATGTAATCATCATCCACAGCAGCAGCGTCAAAATCTTCGCCATGTGTATCAGTCTGAATCGTAATTCCCCACAGTGTCATCTTCTTCTTCATCCTCAACGTCCTCGAACGTTGGCTTCTTCTTGATCAACTCTTGTATGTCCACAGCACGACAGGCAATCTTTTCGCCGGCGTCATTGACGTGATGGTTCTCAAAGATATTAGGAACATCTGTGTTATCTTATACATCAGGAGCAGTGTAAGCATCATCTTTTTGTGCAACTTCATTAAACGAATTCGTCTACTCAAACCTTTGCAATACTCTCCAGTCATCGCTACGTGCAAATGTGTCTTCCAAGAAAAATATCTATGTTGCTTGATTTGCCAAAATAAAAGGCTCGTTGGTCTGGTACGCCGCCTTGACATTGATGGATTTGAAATAATCATCAGCTCTGGGTTTTGCGATCCTGGAAAACAGGTTATACCAATGACAGCACAACATAACCACACACCGATGATGCTCGAAACTGGAGATATACTGCAACTGAACAATGTCTGTTATGTTAGCATACATTTCAGTTTTCTCTTTGTCATACGTATCCGTGCTCATGATGGCACTATTTTGTGTCTTCCTGCCTTCGTCTCGTGCAAGGGTGTTGTAGCGCACATCTCGAACAACGCAAGATTCGTAATGTCTTACCCGAGTATCAGGACCCATTGCTAGTGAGTAAAGGGCATCATCAACTGCCTGCCCATCCTCCCGCATCTTCTTAACCCATGGTTAGAAAATAGACAAGCTGATCATCTTATGTACTCAATATATTAAAAAAACTGACAGTGCACTTCAAAAGCTTACATGGTTCTTGAACCATTTCGCAAATCCTGCCATAACTAGTTTGTCAATGTTTCTTGGATTTTGCGGTAGTAACTCCTCTTTGTAGATGTTGCACAACATAGTGATCGCGTCAAACATCTAAATATATAAGAATGTGCTGCAAGTTTAGTAGATTATGATGTATAAGCTACAGTACTGCATTTACTTGATATAAGGTAGTATCTCAGGACAGTTATTCAACACATACCAAACCATTTTGTCCAAATCTTTAGGTTTGTCCTCTTGTCGACTCTTCCCTGTAACTCGAACAGAATAATCGAAAACATTGAGCCCGGGATTGTCTTCACCCACCTCTTTGCTAAGCTGATTAGCTGTTTCAATGTATTTTGAGCAGAATGTCAACGCTTCTGTAGCAATGTAGGCCTCTGCAACGGAACCCTCGGGTCTAGCTCTGTTCCTAACATAGCCATTGAAAGTGCCTAGCCGCCTTTCAATAGGGTACATCCAGCCATACTGTACTGGACCTCTAAGTAGTGCCTCATCAGGTAGATGAACAGCCAAATGCACCATCACATCAAAGAAGGCTGGAGGATATATCTTCTCAAGGTCGCATAGGATAGTTGGTATCTTGTCTCTAAGACGCTCCAAAGCATCTATCCTGATATTTCTACTGCAGAGTTCCTTGAAGAATTGTCCCAACTCTGCAACTGCTCTGTATAAGTTAGGGCGGCCCAATCCTCTAAGAATAACAGGTAAAACCCTTTGAAGTAGGACGTGGCAGTCATGAGTTTTCAACCCTTCTACCTTGTTTCCATCTGCACTGACTCTCCTTTCAGGGTTGGAAGCAAATCCATGTGGGAATCTCACACGTGACAGGACCTCGCAGAATTCTTTTCTTTTTACCTTGTCCAAGACGTACACAGCTGGTGCCATATCCCGTGGTTTACCTTCATCTTGCACCTGCAAATCCTTTCTGATACCCAGGTGTGTCAAATCAATCCTAGATTTTAAGGTATCTTTCGTCTTGCCTTCAATGTTAAGAAGTGTGCCGATAATGCTGTCACGTATATTTTTCTCGATGTGCATCACATCAAGATTATGACGCAGATCAAAATCTTTCCAATACTCCAAGTCCCACAAAGTGGACCTGCGGGTAAATAATAATCTCTCTTTTATCGTGCCATGCTTCCTTTTCCCTCTACCATTACTAGGATGGTTTCCTGGTGTAATATGCCTGACCTTCTCTAATTCCACTTGCAACTCATCGGCGGTGAGCCTCTTTGGCTCATCACGGTTTTCATGCTTTGCATTGAACACATGTCTTCGGTATTTTCTAGGATGCGGCTTGTCCTTGGCAAGGAAACAACAGTGTCCAATGTAACAGATCTTGCTAAGTATTGCGTATGACAGCGGATTCCTGTCACAGCGAACACATGCATTGTAACCATGTGTCGTTCGCCCTGACATAGTGCCCAAAGCCGGATAATCATGGATGAACCAAATTACAACAGCACGCAGAAAGAAATCAGCTGGTGGTCTGCTATATAGGTCTCGAGTGAGAACACCCTTCCATAACTGTTGAAGTTCCTCCACATGAGGCTCCATGAACAAATCAAAATCCTTTCCAGGACTTTTTGGACCTGGGATGAGCAAGGCCATCATGTAGTTTGATTCTTAGGTGCAGACATTTGGAGGCATGTTGCAAGGGATAACAAGCACTGGCCACATGCTATATGTGGCGCTCTGGTGGCCAAATGGGTTAAATCCATCTGAAGCTAAGCCAAGTCTAATGTTTCTCGGGTCAACAGCAAACTCTTTGTGTTTATCATTGAAGCTTTTCCACTCACTACCATGAGATGGATGGCTCATTACATTCTGATCTCTGTACTCCTGGTTCCTAGAATGCCACAGTACATCCTCTCTTGTTTCAACATCATGAAACAACCTCTGCAACCTTGGTGTAATTGGAAAATGTCTCAGAACATTATGAGGAACCCTCTTCACAGCATCGCCATCTTTCCATCTTGATGATTTGCATTTCGGGCATTCACTTAAGTTGGCATAATCCTTTCGGAACAAAACACAATTATTCTTACAAACATGGATCATATCATATCCAATTCCAACTACAGGAAGGAAATTCTTCATTTTACTGTAGGTGTGTGGCAGCTCAGACGCATCTGGGAAAGATTTGCGGAAAGCAGCCAACATCGCATCGAATGATTTGTTGGTCATCCGCTCAGATGTCTTCACCTGAAGAAAGGTGACCATAGCTGAGAATACTAACAGCTTATTTCCTGGGGTGACAGCAATGTTGCATTGTTCCAACATGCGGGCCCACCGTTTTTCCTCTGCAGGTGAAAGTTCACGGAATGCACGAGCATTTCGTAGCATTGTTTCAATGTTGGTCAAACTCACTGGCTCCGCCACCACCACCTCCTCCTCCTCTTCCACCTGAGCATCAGGCAGATCAAGATGGTGATCTGCTGCTTCCACGTAGTCAATAACATTGACGTTCACAGCTTCACCATGATGAACCCACCTAGTATATGTGACCAACATCCCATACAAGTGTAGATGATTTTGCACAGTTGACTGGGGTCTTGTAACTGAATTCATACAACTGCTACACGGGTAGAGCATATCTGATTTCAGACCACTGTACTCAGCTCTGATAAAGTTCATGAAGTTTTCGACCCCCTCGACATATGAAGCAGAGAATCTTCGAGCAGAAGTTATCCAAGTCATGTCCATCTGTTAGACATACAAATTAGTTCTTCTACAAGATATTACAGGAAAAACATATATGCTTTTTTATGAAGTCCATAAAAAAATACCTAGGTCAATGTCTAAAGCTATGGCAAGATATTTGGACGAGCAGATCTAAGTAATGAAATATATGTAAAGCTAATTCAGCAAGCAGATTTAAGTGCTAAATTATGGCAGGCTGTTTCAGTAGTCAATGAGGCCGAGCACACAACCATCAAACTATCGAAGGCCATCGCAGCAACAAAGATTGAGTATAAAACGGTGTAGAGCTATTTCACCTAACAGATTGGCTACTAGACCATGGCAATCTACGTCACAATAAATATATGGCAGGATATTTTAGCAACTAATCGGCCTTGGCATGCCATCTCAGCTAAGAAGATTGAGTGCAGAACAGGGCAAGGAAGCTTCTTAAGTAGAGCATATTAAACTACTTCGGCAAACAGTGAGATTAACAGCGTCTATCAGCTAACATTCAACGCTACACCGACATGAACGGGGCCTCAGTCTAGAATGCATGTACCGTGGGAGAAACTGACCGCCATGCGTCTCCACACGAACGTCGCCAATGGTGGCGGCGCTGACCGTAATGTGCCTCCACAAGAACGTAGCCAGAGGTGGCGGCGCCGCTAGAGGACGGCGGTTAACGAGAGCGTACTGTGGGAGCAAGAGGATAACCGTGCGTCCCCTCGACGAACCGCGGCGCCGACGTATCGGCGCGGCGGGGAGGGCAGCTTTGGTGGAGCGAATGGAGTGGAGGTGGGACGGGGGGGAGGGGGGTTTGTGGAATATTTGGCCGAAGGGCTGTTAAATTGAATTTGGGGGGAATTTTTGTGTGTGGGAGGGGGGGGGGGGATTTTCACGTGGTGGGCGGGGGGAGTTTGGCGCATGGTCGGTTTCTCCAAGTGCAGTCTCACGTGTCAGTGAAGAGGCAAGCCGAAGCGCGTTCCGTTTGCGTGAGCCGTGTGCAGGACCGAACGTCTGTGGGGTGCAATGTGACCGCGACAGGAGTGCTGTGAGTGTACCGCCTTTTTTCCTTTTAAACTAGGTGCTTCGCCCCCTAAAAAAAATGTTGCTTCGTGCGATCCATCGATACTACTACTAGTAATCCGGTAATCCCGACTAAAACGACGCGGTTGGGTCTTTTCCCGCGCGATATGCTGGGAGGTTGGCTTAGTTGGGTTTTTTAGATTTGTCTCGGTTCAATAAAAAGCAGAATTGGTGATGATGGTGTGCCTGTCATCCTGCAATATAGGCCGTCCGATCTATATCTAACGGATAGGAAGGAAACTATGACAATTTACCCGCACTCCTCTCCACATTTGCAGATAAGGCTTTCCCTCGTTCATTCTTTTCTCCCACAAGATCTTGATCTTCCGTGCAATGCACGGGCATCTTGCTAGTACTCCTACAATATGTATATTATTGTGAAAGTTCATATACACCGGCCGAGATTAGTGCAAACACGACAGATTTTCATTACATTTCGAACTTTTATAAGACAGAAAAATAAAAGAAACCCGACCCTAAACCTATTCTACGACGGCGACCAACGTCTTCCATCTGCGATCTCTATGTACGGGGGCAGGGTTCAAGACCCGTGAAGTGAAGGTGCGGTGTCCGGCGAGGAAGAGTAGAACACGGGATACGGAAAGGCCAGTTGGCACACCATGCCCTGCCGCCTCCCATGCCCTACTCATCCTCGGAGGAGTCCCCGACCTTGGCGGTGCCGGACGTTGGACGGCGGCAAGTAGGACGCGTGGCTGACGGTGCTCCCGTCGTTGGCCGCCAGCGTGGCCATCGCTTGTGCGGTCGCGTCCGCGTCCGGCTACGCCGCTATTGCGTCGCGAGAGGCGACTTGAGCGAGGGAGGCGACCGCGAGCTTCATCCTCGAAGACAAGCTCTCCCACAGAGCGTTCGCACTTGAGGTCATGGCGGATGTGGTGCCAGGTAGGAGGACGATGTGCTATGGTGTTGTGGTTAGCTGGGCGCTGCCGCTATAAGTAGCGCATTTCGGTGAGGCCAAGCGTCCGGGTGCGTCATTAAGTCGCCAGAACTGGTTCCTCGGGCACCGATCCTCTTAACGACGACATACGATCGGACGACATGAATGCGGGCAGCTGGCGCCGGCTGGGAACACACCGCGCGATGCCGCGAGGGACGAGGGCTTTGGTGTGCCAGGGTAGTCAGCTGCGGTCGTGGCAACGTTGGAGATGCCCTTTGCTCAAATGCGATCCCCGCATGTCATTGAAAAAGCAAGACGACCCGGCATGGTCTCAGGTCCAGAGGATTCAGTTGGCCGCGCTACACCACTCCGCGGGCGCGTCGCGGCGCCCCGTGCACCCTCAACGAGCCGGGTGTTGGGGTGTGTTTGGATTGTGGCCAAAGTGCACCTTACCAAAATTTAGGTCATGACCCAAAGATTGGTCTTTGTTTGGATGGTTGCCATTTCTTTGGCATGCCAATGAACTCTAGCCAACTCTAGTTCATTTTTCTTTACAATGTCGGCCAAATCATGGGCAACCAATAGCTCAACCAAAATTTTGGCTACCCAATGCTTTGATGGGGCAACCATGGGCACAAACCAAACATACCGTTGGTCGTGCCATAGCACAAACGCCACCCTCGGCACACTGAAACCGACCGTGTCTATCGATGATTTGAGCGTGTGGCTCACCGCGTTCGCCTTGTCCAGAGGCGGTGCTGGAGCTGCGCCCCATTGTTGGCCCCAACGACCCACATGAACGTTTGTCGGTTGCGAGGAGGTCGTGGGCCGGCTCCTCCATTGGACTAGTCTGCGCTACGTCGTCCCAACGGGTGTGCCCCACATGTCAGTTTCCCTGTTTTCCCAGCCATATTCGAGCATCAGTGCTCCGCATTGCGCATTAGGACTTTCACTATGTAGGCCAAGCGAGACAACTTATTGTTTATTTGAGCCTTTCAAGTGTAATCATGTGGCGTTTGCTTATTTCTCATTCCTCTTCAACCCTCTTCTCCATCGATCATGTCGCCCTCCAGTCGAGTCCATCCTCCCGCATGCCTCATTTGAACATTCCGCCGAGTATCATTTGCATGTACCCACCCTAGTCCTCTTTCAATAGATCTCCGGACCCCGAGATGAAATCGAGAGGGAACGAGTGGGGGCACGTGATACCTAAGGCGGATTCAAAATTTTGAACCGGTGATCATAGCATCCACAAATCATATATAAAGGGTATTCAATGTTCGTTTCGTTTTTGAACATACAATATACTCCCTCCTATCCTTTCTACTTTACATATAAGTTTTATGTGTAGTCAAAGTATCTCTACTATGATAAAAAAGGTATCAACATTCAACAACGCCAAATCAATATTGTTAGATTCGTACGTACTGCTAGATTTGTACTCGAGATGGTTTCCAATTTGACTATTGACAAGATTAATAGTACTCCTTTCACATAGGTGAGTAAGTCATCTTAGGCTATGCACCGTGACCAAGGAGGAGGGGAAAACGAGAGACATTAATGTTTATTTGCTAATTAATAGTATTGCATGCAATGAACTAACCACTGCATGTCATGTTTGATAGTCTCAGGTCATTTAAAGCATGCACACCCTCATCTCTTATTGGTTCATATGTCAAGAAACAAGAAACGAGGTAGAAGTTAATGCACCGCGCCTACGTGTTTTGGGATTATTTGGTTTTCGTAAGATGACTTACACACCTAGACAGAGGGAGTACATGAGATGTATAATGTGAAAATTATATCACTGGAAACTCCTTTCACATACGAAATTGACCATATGCTTTGTGTAAGTTGCATGTCATATATTATTACTCTAACATTTGGTCAAAGTTAGCCTCGATAAACGCATTAGACTCTGTATGCTTTGTGTAAGTTGCATGCCATATATTATTACTCTAACATTTGTGTAAGTTGCATGTCATATATTATTACTCTAACATTTGGTCAAAGTAGTATAGTGGAAGTGGATCCTCTGACGTAGGTATCCCTGCCTTACCCTCCCTTTCGGTCACTTACTGGCAGACCCCATGCTTGCTAGGCCCCGCACGTCAGTTACTCAATGGGTTCGACCACGTCAGGGGATCCTCATCCGTAGTATACTCCCTCTGTTTTTATTTACTCCGCATAAAACGGAGGGAGTGGTGGTATAATAAATGACGCGGGCGGGGAGGGGGAGGGACGTCGGTTTGCTCTCTACTGCGGTCCCACAAGCGAGCGAAAACGCAAGACAAAGCATGTTCCATTCGGTGAGGGACGTGGAGGGTCCAGCGTGCCGGGCTGCAATGCGAACGCGACAACAACGATGTACAGTCAAAACCAATTGACCGATCGTCACCGGAACCACTATTCACACCAGAACCTTCGCTGCTCGGCCTACGCCAGCCACTGCCCTAGCCACACCAAATCTCCAGCCCATTCCCCCACCTTTCAATCCCCTAACTCGCATCAAGCGTTCCCTAGTTCGCCGGAAAGCCATGGTGCGCCGCAAGATCACTTACTACAAGGTGCTGACGCCGGAGCGCCGCACAAAAATCGCGGCGGCGGTCGGCGCCACAGACCTCCGTTCCCAAGCTCGCTTTGCGGCGGGACAATCCTCGAGTTCTATGGAGCCAAGCTACGAGGAGGAGGAAGCCGATTCAATGTTCACTGCGGAGGTCGCGGCGCAGAAGGCCCCCGATGGGTATGAGACGATGGACGTTGTCGGTGTCAAAACCGGCGGATCTCGGGTAGGGGGTCCCAAACTGTGCGTCTAGGCGGATGGTAACAGGAGACAAGGGACACGATGTTTTTACCCAGGTTCGGGCCCTCTCGATGGAGGTAAAACCCTACTCCTGCTTGATTGATATTGATGATATGGGTAGTACAAGAGTAATCTACCACGAGATCAAGGAGGCTAAACCCTAGAAGCTAGCCTATGGTATGATTGTTGTTCGTCCTATGGACTAAAACCCTCCGGTTTATATAGACACCGGAGAGGGCTAGGGTTACACAGAGTCGGTTACAATGGTAGGAGATCTACATATCCGTATTGCCAAGCTTGCCTTCCACGCCAAGGAAAGTCCCATCCGGACACAGGACGAAGTCTTCAATCTTGTATCTTCATAGTCTTGGAATCCGGCCAATGATGATAGTTCGGCTATCTGGACACCCCCTAGTCCAGGACTCCCTCAATAGCCCCTGAACCAGGCTTCAATGACGACGAGGCCGGCGTGCATATTGTCTTCGGCATTGCAAGGCGGGTTCCTCCTCCGAATAATTCATAGAAGATTGTGAACACCAGGATAGTGTCCGGCTCTACAAAATAAATTACACATTCCACCGTAGAGAGAATGATATTTAGACAAGTTCAATCTGCTGACGTATTTCGTGGCGTGACGTCACACCACGGCCAAGCCTTTACTCGAATCATTTTTATTATTCCACCTCGGCGTGTCTAGCGAAGCGGTTTCCTTGGCACGTCTTGTCGAAGCAGAGATCGTGTTCCCCTTATTCCGGGATTCCCATCAATACGGACGTGGGTAACCCAACCGTGCCATTGACTGCGGCGCTTGGGAGATAAGCGAGTTTTACCAGGCTGGTGGGGACGCATAGTTTCGTCTGCCCATATATAAGGGGATAAGGATCCACCTTTTTACCTACGCCTTCTTCCTCCTTTGCTTATCCATCTCCGCGCACTCGAGCTCCAGCGCCCAAGTCCGCACATCTCACCTCAACCTTCTCCAACCATGTCTGGAGTGGGAGGCAAGTGGATGTCCTCCTCCGTTACGGAGGGCACATCAAGAAGCTGCGAGATGCCGGATATTTATCCAGCGATATCGCGCACCGGCTCCCCAACGAGGGGCAGCTCATCCCCACCCCCGGGCCCCATGAGAGGGCGGTATTCCTTCCCCATTTCCTCCGCGGACTGGGCTTCCCACTCCACCCCTTTGTCTGGGGGCTCATGTTCTACTATGGCCTGGAGTTCCACGATCTGGCCCCGAATTTCGTCCTCAACATCTCGGCGTTTATCGTCGTGTGCGAGGCCTTCCTCTGCATCCAGCCCCACTTCGGTTTGTGGCTAAAGACCTTTAATGTCAAGCCAAAGGTTGTGTAGGGCAGCCAAGCGGAGTGCGGAGGCGCCATGGTGGGCAAGATGCCGAACGTCACTTGGCTCGAGGGCGCCTTCATGGAAACCATCAAAGGGTGGCAATTGGGGTGGTTCTACATCACCGAGCCGCGTGACCCTGAATGGGCAGCGGCCCCCGAATTTAGATCTGGCATCCCCATGCGGCTCACTTCCTGGAAAGAGAAGGGCCTGCTGTGGGGTAATTCGGAAGAGCTGACCGGACTCCAATCCTGTCTCCAAACCCTGGTGAACAAGAAGCTCAAGCTTGTCAACGTAATCCAGGTCATGCTGATCCGCCGGATCCTCCCCTGCCAACAACGGGACTTCAACTTGTGGGAGTTCGATCCAACACAGCACCAGACCTTGAGCGGGCTCTTCGACACTACGTACGAAGAGGCCTGGAGGGTGCTGTTCAAGGGCACCGAGGCTCCCGCATCCGCTACCGAAGATCGCGGGTTCAGCTCGCAGCATCTGGCTGGCGAGGTAAGCCATGTTATCCTTTATGGGACACTTGCTTTTCATAGTTTGACTCTATGTGGGATCTAAACTCCCAATACCTTTGATAGGCCTGGCAGGAGACGTCCGGACAGGTTAACTGCCCGGCTCCCCTTCCAGAAGGCCCAGCGGATGCCCATTTGACGGGGCTGCTGGTCCCGGCGCCTTACGTGGTGCCGGAGAAGAAGGCCAAGAAGAAGGCCACGGAAACCCGGAGGAGTTCTCGGCGCCAGGTGTTATCGGATTCATCGTCCGATGACTCCGAGGCAGACTCCTCCCACGAGGACGAGGAGGAGAAGAAAGAGGCCTCTCCCCCAGCGGGGGGAGAGAACAAGAGGAAGGCCTCCCCAACGGGGGAGGCCGAAGGGTCCAAGAAGGGAAGGACCCTTCCCCCGGACTGTTCCACCAACACCGGCGACGGCGACGAGGTGTGGCCCTCAAGGGCCAAGCCCTTGGCGAGATCATAAGTATCCGAACTCCTGAATAACTCGTAATTTTTCTTTTTGTCGCATGGTGTCTTTCTAACGCCGCATACAACCCTGTAGTCCACCCAAGGACGATCTTCCCGCTTCGTCGAGCGGGTCCTTGGGTACGTCGGATGTGAATAGCACTTCACTTCCGACCGCCTCCTCCCCCCGTGACGCCGATGACGCCGAGGTGGGATCCCGGAAAGGGACCCACATGCAGGAGGAGGCCCCGGAGGTGCCGCAGGGCAACCTCCCGGACTTTGGACCGGACTCCGCACCGGAACCTTCAGTGGTTCCGGAGTCTGCCGGGCGGCCCCTTCGTAAGAAGGGCAAGACTGTGATGCCGGCGGCCTCCGTCCAACCGGAGGCGCCGGATAACTTGCTGGAGGCGCTCAACGGTGATTCCATCGGAGAGGAACACCGCACTGTCATGAGTGCGGTGATTCAGAAGTTTCAGCTCGCCAAGAGCGGGCTGACCGAAGCCTGCAGCAGCCTTCTAACAGGCTTTGAGGTAAGAATTTTAAGATATGTAAAATAGTACCACATAGACAGTAGCCCCTGATGCTCGGTTTGGTGTTCGGAAAGAAAAGTCAGACTGAGGATCTAAAAAGATATACGCAGGAGTCTTAACAAAAATATGTCAATATGGGAATGCAGGCTGCGCTGCTAACCTCTGCCGCACTGACTGCAGAGGTCAATGCCTTGAAGCAGAGCCTCGAGCGGTCCGATAGCGAGCTCGGCCGTGCCAAGAAGCAGCTCGAGGACAAGGAAGGTGAGTAACACCTTATTAAAGTTGTACCTTACAGAAAAGAATTTGGTTGCAAGAGGAAAAATGACAAGGATAACGTGGGTACTCCAGGGGCTATGAACGAGGTGGCGACCCTGAAGGAGGCGGTGTCCGCGGCCGAACGCAGTGCGGCCACGGAACACGCCAAGCGAGAGAAGCAGGAGGCGCGGGTGGCGGAGGTACGGCAAGAGCTCCAGTCTCTCGTGGAAAAACACGAGAGTTTGGAGCGTGACTCGAAGACTCGCGAGTCTGAGCTTGCGTCGGCTCTTGAGAGTGCCAAATCCGCTAAGGCCGAAGCCCACAAGGCCCTCCAGGAAATCGAGGCATTAAAGAAGATAGCGGCGGGTAAGGCATTCTTCATGCAAAGCAAGCATGTAAAAGTGAATTACCTGTTACTTACACGAATTCGGAGCTCTCCAGGAGCGTTCGCAGATCTGCCCCATAGCGTGTCCGATGTTGCCGCTTTCTACAGAGCCGAGGAGGGGAGCTCGACAGAGAAGGTGTTCTGGTCTCAGTATGCTGAGGCCGGACATCCGGTTCCCCTTAGCGACCAGCTGAAGCAGCTGGTCGAGCTCCAAAAGGTGGCCGAACAGGCCATGAAGGGCCTCATAGTTCGGCTGTGGCCCAAAGTGGCCATGCCTGGGAGCTACTTCGGCCTGGTGCGGCGGCTGGTGGATGCTTGTCCATGGGTTGAAGTCATCAAGCACTCCGCCTTTATTGAAGGTGCCCGTCAGGCCCTTGCCCGTGCTAAAGTGCACTGGGGCAGGATGGACGCTGAGAAGCTTGTGACGGACGCGCCACCGCCGAGCAAGGAGTATCGCACGCCCGAGAAGTATTATAAGGGTGTCCTGAAGGGTGCCCACATTATTGCGAGTGAGTGCTCCAAAGATGTAATATTTGAGTAGACTCGCATTTTGTTATCCTGTGCGCTGAAAACTTTGTTCATATGCGCTAAGCAACGCTTGTTAACTTAAAATATAACCTTCTGTGCGGCCGTTTATCAAATCTGAGAGATGGCAAGTCGTCGGCTTCAGCCCCCATGCCACGAGTGCTGGGGTGTTCGGGATAAACTTGAGCGCTCTTGTTCCCATTTTTGGGTCCATCTAGGGAGGCGCTCAACACAACAAACGAGGCAACCGAACTTATAATGCTTGAACACTCTCACTTAGCCATAGAATTCTATAATTTTAAATTTCGGCGAAGCCCCTAAAGTTCGGAAGGCCGAATTCGGGGCGCTATCCACGCCTGGGCCGGACTAATCCAGTTCCTCGCTCTAAGCGGCATAAGTCTTTAGGGACTCGAAAAAACCTCTCGAACAGCGACCGGCTCTCGCCTCATCATGACGGTCAGTTTTAGCTTTCTCCACTGAGGTGCTCGCCCAGCTCAGCTGGGGCACAATCGCAGTGGTTCTCCCAGCGCTACCTTAGCCGATATAACGAAACGTAAGGTACCAAAACATGGGAGCCGGGCAAACCCAACTATTGACCCAAGACATGATTCGGAGCCGATGCATATAATGCTATAAGTTCGGGGTGCCACACATGTGAAAGTGTTCGAACTTATCACACCATAATATGGGGAACTTAAGCCCCTGGTGTATTTATCCGTACCAAACTGTACGGATGCAACATGTCATAAGTGAACATATGGGTAAGAAAGGAATGCAATCAGAGGCAAAAAGTGATGCATTGTTTATTCAAAAAATACTGCCATGGATGCAGAACGATACAAATAGTGCGGTAAGCAAGAGGTGGGATTATTTAACATGTCCCCCTCCAGGGGTAGGCTGCGGAATGGTGTATAAAATGGGTATAATGCTCGTAATGGAGACCACCTGGATATTCATTGTTGCCTGTCTTCTTCCCAGGCCGTTGTATCGTGGGTCCGGCTAGTCTGCTACCGGACAAGGCCTCTGGTAAACAGAGTCCTGAGGAAGAAAAAAAAAGAAAAAAGAAAAATGATGACCTATTTGGGAGCCCCTGGTGTGGTTGAGCCGCACTCTGGGCCTGTCGTGGTCGTGCCCCTCCCCCTTTGCCCATGGTATTTCCAGAGCGTAGTGATGTACGCGGAGTACTGGTTTTGCAATTTTACGAGGTCTGGGGTTGGGGCCGCATTGCTACACGTGCTCGGAACGTGCCAGGTGGTCTTGTTGTAGGTTACTCCGGGCGCGCTTGACGGTGTCCGGTCACTTAGCAGCCAGACTCGAGAATTGCCTTAAGAGGCTACTCTGAACCTCCGCCGCGAGGGCCGCTGTATGCTCCTCCGTTCGGAGAGAGCGTTCGGTGTTTCCGTTGACCGTGATGACTCCTTGAGGGCCTGGCATCTTGAGCTTGAGGTATGCGTAGTGCGGCACCGCATTGAACTTTGCAAACGCGGTTCGTCCGAGCAGTGCATGATAGCCGCTGCAGAACGGATCTATGTCGAAGATTAACTCCTCGCTTCGGAAGTTATCCGGGGATCCGAAGACCACTTCCAGTGTAACTGAGCCTATACAATTGGCCTCTACACCTGATATGACGCCTTTGAAGGTCGTCTTTGTGGGTTTAATCCTTGAGGGGTCTATGCCCATCTTGCGCACTGTATCCTGATAAAGCAGGTTCAGGCTGCTGTCGCCGTCCATCAGGACTATAGTGAGGTGAAACCCGTCGACGATTGGGTCTAAAACCAATGCGGCGAACCCGCCATGGCGGACGCTGGTGGGGTGGTCCCTTCGATCAAAAGTGATCGGGCAGGAGGACCATGGATTGAACTTTGGGGCGACTGGCTCCATCGTGTATACGTCCCTGAGTGCACGCTTCCGCTCCCTTTTGGGTATGTGGGTTGCGTATAT
The DNA here is from genome assembly GCA_963921465.1 of Triticum timopheevii. NCBI lineage: Eukaryota > Viridiplantae > Streptophyta > Magnoliopsida > Poales > Poaceae > Triticum > Triticum timopheevii. The sequence goes on from OY997264.1 coordinate 359,196,764, forward strand.
CATGTTCACCGTCTGCACTTGCGGGGGGAAACCCTTTTGTCCTCTATTGTTCGGTGGCCGGGTCTCTTCCTCGTCATTGCTATGCAGCCCCTTGTCATTGTTTTCGGCAATTAACTTGCCTGCCTGCTTGAATACCCAACAATCCCTGTTGGTGTGATTAGCTGGCTTTTCGGGGGTGCCGTGTATCTGGCACGAGCGGTCGAGTATTCGGTCCAAATTGGACGGATCCGGAGTGGTTCTTTTGAATGGCTTTTTCCGCTGACCGGGTTTGGAGCCTCTGAATCTGGCGTTGACTGTCGTATCCTCAGTATTATCACCGTTAATGCGCCGTTTGTGCTTGTTGCAACGCGACCTGCCATTGCGGTCCTTGGTATCCGGACTGCCAGAATTTTTGTTGAGGTTGTTACTGCGGGCTAGCCAGCTGTCTTCTCCCGCGCAGAAGCGGGTCATGAGTGATGTGAGGGCTGCCATGGATTTCGGCTTTTCCTGTCCTAGGTGCCGGGCAAGCCACTCGTCGCGGATGTTATGTTTGAAGTCTGCGAGGGCCTCCGCATCCGGACAGTCAACGATTTGATTTTTCTTGGTTAAGAACCATGTCCAGAATTGTCTGGCCGATTCATCTGGCTGCTGAATTATGTGGCTTTGGTCATCAGCGTCTGGTGGTCGCACATATGTGCCCTGGAAGTTATCAAGGATTGTGGCTTCCAGGTCCTCCCGACACCCAATTGATTCTGCTGGCAAGCTGTTAAGCCAATGCCGAGCTGGTCCTTTAAGCTTGAGTGGGAGGTATTTGATGGCGTGAAGATCATCACCGCGGGCCATGTGGATATGAAGGAGATAGTCTTCGATCCAAACCACGGGGTCTGTTGTGCCATCATAGGATTCAATGTTCATGGGTTTAAACCCTTCAGGGATTTGATGATCCATTACTTCATCTATGAAGCATAGTGGGTGTGTGGCGCCTCTATATTGGGCTATATCACGACGTAGCTCAAGCGAGCTTTGTCTACTGTGTTCGGCCTGGCCGGAATTGCTGTATCCGGCGCGACGGTTGTCGTCGCGTATCGTGGGGCGCCCACGCGATCCGTAGATCGATCTTGATTGTCTTGCCTTATCCTCCAATATGTCTCGCAAGTCCGGCGCATTCCCCCGTGGCTTTGTACTTTTCGAGCGATGCCGGGATACAGCTATAGTGGAGGGCCTAGAGGCCTCTCTATCGCGGCCACGAGGTGGCCGGTAGGCCGTATTGTGCGTTGGTGATGTAGGTTTATATGATTCCTCCTCTAATCAGGGGAGCATCTTGCGTTTGGGGTAGCTTTTGGAGGGGCGTTCGAGTTCGTACTCTTCGGCTGCAAGGACTTCAGTCCATCTGTCGGCTAGCAAATCTTGGTCAGCTCTAAGCTGTTGCTGCTTTTTCTTGAGGCTGCTTGCCGTGGCCATAAGCCTGCGTTTAAAACGCTCTTGTTCGATGGGATCCTCAGGCACGACGAATTCGTCGTCGTCGAGGCTTGCCTTGTCTCCGGAGGGAGGCATGTAATTATCGTCCTCAACCTCTTTGTCTGCCGCTCTCTCATGAGGGTTGGCTTCTTCATCCTCATGTGCTGAATCTTGCTGGAGGGGGTTGTCTTCGGCACTGTCTGGGGTGTTATTGTCTCTGGTGCCGGAATCGCCATTCTTGCTGTGGCGGGATTTAGAGCGGCGCCGCTAACGCCGGCGCTTAGGCTGTTTCTTGGAGGGGTCTTCCTTCGCTGTTCCATCGCCATTCCCATCCTTTGGGATGTCCACCATGTATATGTCGTATGACGAGGTGGCTTTCCAGTGCCCCGTAGGCGCTGGTTCTTGGTCGTCTCCGGCATCGTCGTCCATACCGTTGATGTCTTCGGAGTCGAAGTCTAGCATGTCGGTTAGGTCGTCGACAGTGGCTACAAAGTGGGTGGTGGGTGGGCTTTGAATTTATTCGTCGTCCGCATCCCAACCGTCCTGACCGTGGTCCGGCCAGGGCTCTCTTGATAACGAGAGATACTTTAGCGAATTCAGGATGTCGCCAAAAGGCGAGTGCTGAAAGATGTCCGCAGCGGTGAACTCCATGATCGGCGCCCAATCGGATTCGATTGGTAGGGGCACGGGAGGTTCGGGATCCGGTGAGGAGTCCGGCACCTCGGAGTCACGAGCTTCGCAAGGGACTGGGTCGGTATTCGGCTCCATCGCCGTAGAGTTAGCAGCCCCCGAGGCGGTGTCTAGCCACCCATCCTCGATCTGCGCAGTCGGCTCCGAGTTAAGGGTCGGAGCGGACTCTCGTCCGGCCTCCAGGGCACTGTCCGTCAGCAGAGCTAAATCATGCCCATCACGACAGTGCGGTGCGCTCGGCTGTGGCTCGAATCCGTCGAAGATCAAGTATCCGCGGACGTTGGCCGTATAGTTCAAACTTCCAAATCTGACCTGATGGCCAGGGGCGTAGCTTTCGATCTGGTCCAGATGGCCAAGCGAATTGGCCGGCAGTGCGAAGCCGCCGAATACAAAGATCTGTCTGAGTAGAAAAGTCTCGCCCTGGACCGCGTCGTTGTTGATGATCGAAGGAGCCATCGGGCCTATGAGCGACGACACAGAGGAACTCTCAATGAAAGCACCAACGTCGGTGTCAAAACCGGCGGATCTCGGGTAGGGGGTCCCGAACTGTGCGTCTAGGCGGATAGTAACAGGAGACAAGGGACACGATGTTTTTACCCAGGTTCGGGCCCTCTCGATGGAGGTAAAACCCTACTCCTGCTTGATTGATATTGATGATATGGGTAGTACAAGAGTAATCTACCACGAGATCAAGGAGGCTAAACCCTAGAAGCTAGCCTATGGTATGATTGTTGTTCGTCCTATGGACTAAAACCCTCCGGTTTATATAGACACCGGAGAGGGCTAGGGTTACACAGAGTCGGTTACAATGGTAGGAGATCTACATATCCGTATTGCCAAGCTTGCCTTCCACACCAAGGAAAGTCCCATCCGGACACTGGACGAAGTCTTCAATCTTGTATCTTCATAGTCTTGGAGTCCGGCCAATGATGATAGTTCGGCTATTTGGACACCCCCTAGTCCAGGACTCCCTCAATAGCACCTGAACCAGGCTTCAATGACGACGAGGCCGGCGTGCATATTGTCTTCGGCATTGCAAGGCGGGTTCCTCCTCCGAATAATTCATAGAAGATTGTGAACACCAGGATAGTGTCCGACTCTGCAAAATAAATTCCACATTCCACCGTAGAGAGAATGATATTTACACAAGTTCAATCTGCTGACGTATTTCGTGGCGTGACGTCACACCACGGCCAAGCCTTTACTCGAATCACTTTTATTATTCCACCTCAGCGTGTCTAGCGAAGCGGTTTCCTTGGCACGTCTTGTCGAAGCAGAGATCGTGTTCCCCTTATTCCGGGATTCCCATCAATACGGACGTGGGTAACCCAACCGCGCCATTGACTGCGGCGCTTGGGAGATAAGCGAGTTTTACCAGGCTGGTGGGGACGCATAGTTTCGTCCGCCCATATATAAGGGGATAAGGATCCACCTTTTTACCTACGCCTTCTTCCTCCTTTGCTTATCCATCTCCGCGCACTCGAGCTCCAGCGCCCAAGTCCGCACATCTCACCTCAACCTTTTCCAACCATGTCCGGAGCGGGAGGCAAGTGGATGGCCTCCTCCGTTACGGAGGGCACATCAAGAAGCTGCGCGATGCCGGATATTTATCCAGCGATATCGCGCACCGGCTCCCCAACGAGGGGCAGCTCATCCCCACCCCTGGGCCCCATGAGAGGGCGGTATTCCTTCCCCATTTCCTCCGCGGACTGGGCTTCCCACTCCACCCCTTTGTCCGGGGGCTCATGTTCTACTACGGCCCGGAGTTCCACGATCTGGCCCCGAATTTCATCCTCAACATCTCGGCGTTTATCGTCGTGTGCGAGGCCTTCCTCTGCATCCAGCCCCACTTCGGTTTGTGGCTAAAGACCTTTAATGTCAAGACAAAGGTTGTGTAGGGCAGCCACGGAGTGCGGAGGCGCCATGGTGGGCAAGATGCCCAACGTCACTTGGCTCGAGGGCGCCTTCATGGAAACCATCAAAGGGTGGCAATCGGGGTGGTTCTACATCACCGAGCCGTGTGACCCTGAATGGGCAGCGGCCCCCGAATTTAGATCTGGCATCCCCATGCGGCTCACTTCCTGGAAAGAGAAGGGCCTGCTGTGGGGTAATTCAGAAGAGCTGACCGGACTCCAATCCTGTCTCCAAACCCAGGTAAACAAGAAGCTCAAGCTTGTCAACGTAATCCAGGTCATGCTCATCCGCCGGATCCTCCCCTGCCAACAGCGGGACTTCAACTTGTGGGAGTTCGATCCGGCACAGCACCAGACTTTGAGCGGGCTCTTCGACACTACGTACGAAGAGGCCTGGAGGGTGCTGTTCAAGGGCACCGAGGCTCCCGCATCCGCTACCGAAGATCGCGGATTCAGCTCGCAGCATCTGGCTGGCGAGGTAAGCCATGTTATCCTTTACGGGACACTTGCTTTTCATAGTTTGACTCTATGTGGGATCTAAACTCCCAATACCTTTGACAGGCCTAGCAGGAGACGTCCGGACAGGTTAACTGCCCGGCTCCCCTTCCAGAAGGCCCAGCGGATGCCCGTTTGACGGGGCTGCTGGTCCCGGCGCCTTACGTGGTTCCGGAGAAGAAGGCCAAGAAGAAGGCCACGGAAACTCGGAGGAGTTCTCGGCGCCAGGTGTTATCGGATTCATCGTCCGATGACTCCGAGGCAGACTCCTCCCACGAGGACGAGGAGGAGAAGAAAGAGGCCTCTCCCCCAGCGGGGGGAGAGAACAAGAGGAAGGCCTCCCCAACGGGGGAGGCCGAAGGGTCCAAGAAGGGAAGGACCCTTCCCCCGAACTGTTCCACCAACGCCGGCGACGGCGACGAGGAGTGTCCCTCAAGGGCCAAGCCCTTGGCGAGATCATAAGTATCCAAACTCCTGAATAACTCGTAATTTTTCTTTTTGTCGCATGGTGTCTTTCTAACGCCACATACAACCCTGTAGTCCACCCAAGGACGATCTTCCCGCTTCGTCGAGCGGGTCCTTGGGTACGTCAGATGTGAATAGAACTTCACTTCCGACCGCCTCCTCCCCCCGTGATGCCGATGACACCGAGGTGGGATCCCGGAAAGGGACCCACATGGAGGAGGAGGCCCCGGAGGTGCCGCAGGGCAACCTCCCGGACTTTGGACCGGACTCCACACCGGAACCTTCAATGGTTCCGGAGTCTGGCGGGCGGCCCCTTCGTAAGAAGGGAAAGACTGTGACGCCGGCGGCCTCCGTCCAACCGGAGGCGCCAGATAACTTGCTGGAGGCGCTCAACGGTGATTCCATCAAAGAGGAACACCGCACTGTCATGAGTGCGGTGATTCAGAAGGTTCAGCTCGCCAAGAGCGGGCTGACCGAAGCCTGCAGCAGCCTTCTAACAGGCTTTGAGGTAAGAATTTTAAGATATGTAAAATAGTACTGCATAGACAGTAGCCCCTGATGCTCGGTTTGGTGTTCGGAAAGAAAAGTCAGACTGAGGATCTAAAAAGATATACGCAGGAGTCTTAACAAAAATATGTCAATATGGGAATGCAGGCTGCGCTGCTAACCTCTGCCGCACTGACTGCAGAGGTTAATGCCTTGAAGCAGAGCCTCGAGCAGTCCGAGAGCGAGCTCGACCGTGCTAAGAAGCAGCTCGAGGACAAGGAAGGTGAGTAACACCTTATTAATGTTGTACCTTACAAAAAAGGATTTGGTTGCAAGATGAAAAAAGACAAGGATAACGTGGGTACTCCAGGGGCTACGAACGAGGTGGCGACCCTGAAGGAGGCGGTGTCCGCGGCCGAACGCAGTGCGGCCACGGAACGCGCCGAGCGAGAGAAGCAGGAGGCGCGGGTGGCGGAGGTACGGCAAGAGCTCCAGTCTCTCGTGGAAAAACACGAGAGTTTGGAGCGTGACTCGAAGACTCGCGAGTCTGAGCTTGCGTCGGCTCTTGAGAGTGCCAAAGCCGCTAAGGCCGAAGCCCACAAGGCCCTCCAGGAAATCGAGGCATTAAAGAAGATAGCGGCGGGTAAGGCATTCTTCATGCAAAGCAAGCATGTAAAAGTGAATTACCTGTTACTTACACGAATTCGGAGCTCTCCAGGAGCGTTCGCAGATCTGCCCCGTAGCGTGTCCGATGCTGCCGCTTTCTACAGAGCCGAGGAGGGGAGCTCGACAGAGAAGGTGTTCTGGTCTCAGTATGCTGAGGCCGGACATCCGGTTCCCCTTAGCGACCAGCTAAAGCAGCTGGTCGAGCTCCAAAAGGTGGCCGAACAGGCCATGAAGGGCCTCATAGTTCGGCTGTGGCCCAAAGTGGCCATGCCTGGGAGCTACTTCGGCCTGGTGCGGCGGCTGGTGGATGCTTGTCCATGGGTTGAAGTCATCAAGCACTCCGCCTTTATTGAAGGTGCCCGTCAGGCCCTTGCCCGTGCTAAAGTGCACTGGGGCAGGATGGACGCTGAGAAGCTTGTGACGGACGCGCCACCGCCGAGCAAGGAGTATCGCACGCCCGAGAAGTATTATAAGGGTGTCCTGAAGGGTGCCCACATTATTGCGAGTGAGTGCTCCAAAGATGTAATATTTGAGTAGACTCGCATTTTGTTATCCTGTGCGCTGAAAACTTTGTTCATATGCGCTAAGCAACGCTTGTTAACTTAAAATATAACCTTCTGTGCGGCCGTTTATCAAATCTGAGAGATGGCAAGTCGTCGGCTTCAGCCCCCATGCCACGAGTGCTGGGGTGTTCGGGATAAACTTGAGCGCTCTTGTTCCCATTTTTGGGTCCATCTAGGGAGGCGCTCAACACAACGAACGAGGCAACCGAACTTATAATGCTTGAACACTCTCACTTAGCCATAGAATTCTATAATTTTAAATTTCGGCGAAGCCCCTAGAGTTCGGAAGGCCGAATTCGGGGCGCTATCCACGCCTGGGCCGGACAAATCCGGTTCCTCGCTCTAAGCGGCATAAGTCTTTAGGGACTCGAAAAAACCTCTCGAACAGCGACCGGCTCTCGCCTCATCATGACGGTCAGTTTTAGCTTTCTCCACTGAGGTGCTCGCCCAGCTCAACTGGGGCACAATCGCAGTGGTTCTCCCAGCGCTACCTTAGCCGATATAACGAAACGTAAGGTACCAAAACATGGGAGCCGGGCAAACCCAACTATTGACCCAAGACATGATTCGGAGCCGATGCATATAATGCTATAAGTTCGGGGTGCCACACTTGTGAAAGTGTTCGAACTTATCACACCATAATATGGGGAACTTAAGCCCCTGGTGTATTTAGCCGTACCAAACTGTACGGATGCAACATGTCATAAGTGAACATATGGGTAAGAAAGGAATGCAATCAGAGGCAAAAAGCGATGCATTGTTTATTCAAAAAATACTGCCATGGATGTAGAACGATACAAATAGTGCGGTAAGCAAGAGGTGGGATTATTTAACATGTCCCCCTCCAGGGGTAGGCTACGGAATGGTGTATAAAATAGGTATAATGCTCGTAATGGAGACCACCTGGATATTCGTTGTTGCCTGTCTTCTTCCCAGGCCGTTGTATCGTGGGTCCGGCTAGTCTGCTACCGGACAGGGCCTCTGGTAAACGGAGTCCTGAGGAAGAAAAAAAAGAAAAAATAAAAATGATGACATATTTGGGAGCCCCTGGTGTGGTTGAGCCGCACTCTGGGCCTGTCGTGGTCGTGCCCCTCCCCCTTTGCCCATGGTATTTCCAGAGCGTAGTAATGTACGCGGAGTACTGTTTTTGTAATTTTACGAGGTCTGGGGTTGGGGCCGCATTGCTACACGTGAACATGCCAGGTGGTCTTGTTGTAGGTTACTCCGGGCGCGCTTGACGGTGTCCGGTCGCTTAGCAGCCAGACTCGAGAATTGCCTTAAGAGGCTACTCTGAACCTCCGCCGCGAGGGCCGCTGTATGCTCCTCCATTTGGAGAGAGCGTTCGGTGTTTCCGTTGACCGTGATGACTCCTTGAGGGCCTGGCATCTTGAGCTTGAGGTATGCGTAGTGCGGCACCGCATTGAACTTTGCAAACGCGGTTCGTCCGAGCAGTGCATGATAGCCGCTGCGGAACGGATCTATGTCGAAGATTAACTCCTCGCTTCGGAAGTTATCCGGGGATCCGAAGACCACTTCCAGTGTAACTGAGCCTATACAATTGGCTTCTACACCTGGTATGACGCCTTTGAAGGTCGTCTTTGTGGGTTTAATCCTTGAGGGGTCTATGCCCATCTATTCCTGATAAAGCAGGTTCAGGCTGCTGTCGCCGTCCATCAGGACTATAGTGAGGTGAAACCCGTCGACGATTGGGTATAAAACCAATGCGGCGAACCCGCCATGGCGGACGCTGGTGGGGTGGTCCCTTCGATCAAAAGTGATTGGGCAGGAGGACCATGGATTGAACTTTGGGGCGACTGGCTCCATCGTGTATACGTCCCTGAGTGCACGCTTCCGCTCCCTTTTGGGTATGTGGGTTGCGTATATCATGTTCACCGTCTGCACTTGCGGGGGGAAACCCTTTTGTCCTCTATTGTTCGGCGGCCGGGTCTCTTCCTCGTCATCGCTGTGCAGCCCCTTGTCATTGTTTTCGGCAATTAACTTGCCTTCCTGCTTGAATACCCAACAATCCCTGTTGGTGTGATTAGCTGGCTTTTCGGGGGTGCCGTGTATCTGGCACGAGCGGTCGAGTATTCGGTCCAAATTGGACGGATCCGGAGTGGTTCTTTTGAATGGCTTTTTCCGCTGACCGGGTTTGGAGCCTCTGAATCCGGCGTTGACTGCCGTATCCTCAGTATTATCGCCGTTAATGCGGCGTTTGTGCTTGTTGCGACGCGACCTGCCATTGTGGTCGTTGGTATCCGGACTGCCGGAATTTTTGTTGAGGTTGTTACTGCGGGCTAGCCAGCTGTCATCTCCCGCGCAGAAGCGGGTCATGAGTGATGTGAGGGCTGCCATGGATTTCGGCTTTTCCTGTCCTAGGTGCCGGGCAAGCCACTCATCGCGGATGTTATGTTTGAAGGCTGCGAGGGCCTCCGCATCCGGACAGTCAACGATTTGATTTTTCTTGGTTAAGAACCGTGTCCAGAATTGTCTGGCTGATTCATCTGGCTGCTGAATTATGTGGCTTAGGTCATCAGCGTCTGGTGGTCACACATATGTGCCCTGGAAGTTATCAAGGAATGTGGCTTCCAGGTCCTCCCGACACCCAATTGATTCTGCTAGCAAGCTGTTAAGCCAATGCCGAGCTGGTCCTTTAAGCTTGAGTGGGAGGTATTTGATGGCGTGAAGATCATCACCGCGGGCCATGTGGATATGAAGGAGATAGTCTTCGATCCAAACCACGGGGTCTGTTGTGCCATCGTAGGATTCAATGTTCATGGGTTTAAACCCTTCGGGGATTTGATGATCCATTACTTCATCTGTGAAGCATAGTGGGTGTGCGGCGCCTCTATATTGGGCTATATCACGACGTAGCTCAAGCGAGCTTTGTCTACTGTGTTTGGCCTGGCCGGAATTGCTGTATCCGACGCGACGGTTGTCGTCGCGTATCGTGGGGCGCCCACGCGATCCGTAGATCGATCTTGATTGTCTTGCCTTATCCTCCAATATGTCTCGCAAGTCCGGCGCATTCCCCCGTGGCTTTGTACTTTTCGAGCGATGCCGGGGTACAGCTATAGTGGAGGGCCTAGAGGCCTCTCTGTCGCGGCCACGAGGTGGCCGGTAGGCCGTATTGTGCGTTGGTGATGTAGGTTTATATGCTTCCTCCTCTAATCGGGGGAGCATCTTGCGTTTGGGGTAGCTTTTGGAGGGGCGTTCGAGTTCGCACTCTTCGGCCGCAAGGACTTCAGTCCATCTGTCGGCTAGCAAATCTTGGTCAGCTCTAAGCTGTTGCTGCTTTTTCTTGAGGCTGCTTGCCGTGGCCATAAGCCTGCGTTTAAAACGCTCTTGTTCGACGGGATCCTCAGGCATGACGAATTCGTCGTCGTCGAGGCTTGCCTTGTCTCCGGAGGGAGGCATGTAATTATCATCCTCAACCTCTTTGTCTGCTGCTCTCTCATGAGGGTTGGCTTCTTCATCCTCATGTGCCGAATCTTGCTGGAGGGGGTTGTCTTCAGCACTGTCTGGGGTGTTATTGTCTCTGGTGCCGGAATCGCCATTCTTGCTGTGGCGGGATTTAGAGCGGCGCCGCTGACGCCGGCGCTTAGGCTGTTTCTTGGAGGGGTCTTCCTCCGCTGTTCCATCGCCATTCCCATCCGTTGGGATGTCCACCATGTATATGTCGTATGACGAGGTGGCTTTCCAGTGCCCCGTAGGCGCTGGTTCTTGGTCGTCTCCGGCATCGTCGTCCATACCGTTGATGTCTTCGGAGTCGAAGTCTAGCATGTCGGTTAGGTCGTCGACAGTGGCTACAAAGTGGGTGGTGGGTGGGCTTTGAATTTATTCATCGTCCGCATCCCAACCGTCCTGACCGTGGTCCGGCCAGGGCTCTCTTGATAACGAGAGATACTTTAGTGAATTCAGGATGTCGCCAAAAGGCGAGTGCTGAAAGATGTCCGCAGCGGTGAACTCCATGATCGGCGCCCAATCAGATTCGATTGGTAGGGGCGCGGGAGGTTCGGGATCCGGTGAGGAGTCCGGCACCTCGGAGTCACGAGCTTCGCAAGGGACTGGGTCGGTATTCGGCTCCATCGGCGTAGAGGTAGCAGCCCCCGAGGCGGTGTCTAGCCACCCATCCTCGATGTGCGCAGTCGGCTCCGAGTTAAGGGTCGGAGCGGACTCTCGTGCGGCCTCCAGGGCACTATCCGTCAGTAGAGCTAAATCATGCCCATCACGATAGTGCGGCGCGCTCGGCTGTGGCTCGAATCCGTCGAAGATCAAGTGTCCGCGGACGTTGGCCGTATAGTTCAAACTTCCAAATCTGACCTGATGGCCAGGGGCGTAGCTTTCGATCTGCTCCAGATGGCCAAGCGAATTGGCCGGCAGTGCGAAGCCGCCGAATACAAAGATCTATCCGAGGAGAAAAGTCTCGCCCTGGACCGCGTCGTTGTTGATGATCGAAGGAGCCATCGAGCCTATGAGCGACGACACAGAGGAACTCTCAATGAAAGCACCAATGTCGGTGTCAAAACCAGCGGATCTCGGGTAGGGGGTCCCGAACTTTGCGTCTAGGCGGATGGTAACAGATGACAAGGGTCACGATGTTTTTACCCAGATTTGGGCCCTCTTGATGGAGGTAAAACCCTACTCCTGCTTGATTGATATTGATGATATGGGTAGTACAAGAGTAGATCTACCACGAGATCAAGGAGGCTAAACCCTAGAAGCTAGCCTATGGTATGATTGTTGTTTGTCCTATGGACTAAAACCCTCCAGTTTATATAGACACTGGAGAGGGCTAGGGTTACACAGAGTCGGTTACAATGGTAGGAGATCTACATATCCGTATTTCCAAGCTTGCCTTCCACGCCAAGGAAAGTCCCATCCGGACACAGGACGAAGTCTTCAATCTTGTATCTTCATAGTCTTGGAGTCCGGCCAATGATGATAGTTCGGCTATCCGGACACCCCCTAGTCCAGGACTCCCTCAGACGTCGACTTCGTGCCGGCGTCCGAGTCCCCCATGGTGCAGGCGGACCAGCGGTTCAACATGGCGATACTAAAGGAGGACCGGGAGGCAGAGGCTCAACTCGACGCGGAGCGCGCGCATGCCTGCCATCGAGGCTCTCCTGCAGGCGGAACCGGATGTCGTGGATGTGAACCGGGCGGCGGAGGCTCAACTTGAGGCGGAGCGCGCGGATGCCGCTGCCATCGAGGCCCTCCTGCAGGCGGAACTGGACGTCCTGGACATGAACCGGGCGGCAGAGGCTCGACTTGACGCAGAGCGCGCGGATGCCGCTCTCATCGACGCCCTCCTACGGGCGGAACCGGAAGTCCTGGACTTGAACCGGGCGGCGGAGGCTCGACTCGACGCGGAGCGCGCGGATGCCGCTCTCATCGACGTCCTCCTGCAGGCGGAACCGGAAGTCCTGGACTTGAACCGGGAGGCGGAGGCTCGACTCGATGCGGAGCGCGCGGATGCCGCTGCCATCGAGGCCCTCCTGCAGGCGGAACCGGACATCCTCGACTTGAACCGGGCTGTGCTCTCGTCCGTGCAGAGCACCCGCACGCTCCGCTTGAAGGATTAGCTGGAGGCCGAGGACAACCACGGTGCGGAGACACACGTCGGCTGGTTCGCGCTGGCAGCCAAAGATGACGAGGCCGTCTCTTTCCACGAGCAGTGATAGTTTTTCTTTATGTTATTGTTTTTTTATTATGGATCTTTTGCTGTGTAAAAACATACTATTTGTTATGCAAGTCGCCAGACTTGGGTCAGTCTACCATTTCAGGCGGTTGGATGAATATCCTACGTCTCCTAACCCTTCTTTCCTTCTTCCTCAGCTCTTCTTCTTCCCCAACAGACCACCGCATGGGCCGTACGGATACTCCGGTTGGATAAACATACTCTATGACCGAAAATTATGTGTCAGCGATAGAATGGTTGAGTTTGGTTTGTTCACATGCGACAGCACGTGTCAGTGAGGGTGCGTTCCCTTGGTTGGGTTTGCGGCGTGCAGGAGCGACTGTGTGAGGGTTCTGTGCGACCGCGGTGTGCAGGAGCGACCGTGTGAGGGTGCGGTGCGACCGCGACAGCCATGCGCAAGTGTACCTCCTTCTCATTTTGAAAACTTTAGGCAAGCTTGGCAAAAATTTGTGGCAAAGTTTGGCAATGCAAGGCCTAGACCCAAATAGGATAAGTACGTACGTACTAGGAGTACTAGTGTTAAAAAAGAAAGGCGGGGTTTTGCTTCGATACAAATCCTTGTTTCACGTGTCAATTAATGCATATTTTTTTCTCGAAAGACCAAAGAGCTAACCATCTCACTCCTCATCGCTTGATTAATGCAGCGCCATGCAAATGAACCTTCTCACTTCCGCATGCATGCAGGGGATATTAATGTCCTTGATTGCTAACCCCATCAATTTTGCCTCGATTAGTGTTAGTGGCCCTTTGCAAATTGTAATTTTGATATACTAGCCTTGTGTACAAAAATGGAGGTAGTAACTATATTTGAATTCCTTGCCCATTGCAGTGACGTCGACGACTTTTTGTTTTGTTTTTGTGGTTTGGCATAGTGCGTTCGACGGAGAACACCATTGAGGGATACCACGGTAAGTCATTTGCAAGTGCCGCCAGCAAGCCGAGACAACCGCCTTATTTGCATCCAGGAAGTCCTTTACTAGTACTACTACTAGGAGTACTAGTGCGGTGAGATGGTTTCTCGAAGAAGACAATGGAGAAGCGGAGTCAGCAAAGAGTGAAATGATAGTTGCTTCGTCCGTGCTTTGTGATTTGACAGGGGAGTAGACTCTATGCTCTATACTGTACTACTCCTACATGCGTCCAAGCATGGGAGAAGAGGAGAGACGTTGCATTTTTCTATTCCTTCAATCAATCAATCAGGGAGCTTCGGTTCCATATTTTTGGCTTTGGCAACACCGTCCACAATGGTTCCCACGATGCCAAAAGCTATTTTCACATTTGGCTACACATTGTGGATGCCCTTAACCGTACCACTTGGTTTTGCTCCTGTGTGCTATCTATACAAATCTCAATTATATTGATCTAAAAAATTATAGAATCAAAGATTAGTAAAAAGGAGGTGATTTTGCCGCGCGGATGGCGGGGGAGGTTTCTTATTTTCAGAGGACGTTGTCCTGGCAGATTGCTAACATGCGGTCCCATGTGTCAGTGCTTTACCAAGATGATCCGCGTCCCACATGAGGCAGAACAACGACAGAAGCAACACGTGGTTAAGTTGAAGAAGATGAGGGAGAAGCGGATTCAGCAACGAGTGAAATGATGGTTGCTTCGTCCCTCCAACTTCTTTTTTAGCATTATTACTTCATCCCTCCAACTTAACTGCGGGAAAGGTGCAGCTTTGTGATTTGATGCCTCATTGCTCATTACTATGCCGGCGCCATGACTGGGGTGCTTCACCCCGGCTGCTCTGCATTGTATTCCGGTATGGCACATGGACCCGGTAGCTTGATGTCCCACATGTCGGCGAAAGGGACTAGAAGATTTATGAAAGCGAGCGCTCCACTCTTACGACGGAGGAGTAGACGACACGATGGCCTAGTGAACTGTCACTTGTACTGTATAGTACTATAGTTTTGCTATTTCGCACGATCCATCGATACAAACCCGATTAAACAGGAAAGGGTGGGATATTTCCCGCACGGTAGATGATACTGGCCATACATTTCAAAGGCAATTTTAATGTATGCAAACTGAATAATTATAAGTAACAATATGATATCTAGTAAAACTAAAAACACATATGATTTATATTGCTAGAGTGTAGTAGTAGTGCTATATTGCATAGTTGTTAGATGTAACATGCGAGAACGTGTAGAGATGTAGTTTTGGAGGGCCTACAGAGAGAAAAGCGTAATACGGTCACCGAACTTTAGAATAAGCTGATTACGGTCACTATATATGTTTTGCGGTGATTATCCAGTCACTTGATCACAGTTCAGCATCAGATTGCACTCTGTTGACCGGCCAAATAGTCTGCGTGGCACCATGTTGACTAGTTAAATTGACCATGTTCCTTGTGGGTCCCACCTGTCAGTTCGCATAGGGAAAAGGTCAGATAAACACAAATTTACGCAGACGCGACAAGGCTCCAACCCGTGCACGGGAATCACCTAGTTGTGTATGTGTCTGTCAGGGCCTGATGTATGCGCATGAACGTGTAGGTTGAGCACTTGAGCGTGAGAGTGTGTGTTGGTTGTGTGGTGTACTGGTGTGTGCATGCATGCGTGCGTGTGTGCGTGTGAGTGTTGCGTGCGTGCGTGGCTGCGTGTGTACGTGTGAGTGTTGCGTGCGTGCGTGGGTGCATGTGTTTGTGTGAGTGTTGCGTGGATGGAGTTCGTGTGCATGCGTGCGTGTGTGTATAATCACCACACCAGCTCCTGTGTGTTAAAACAGATGGCTCAGCATACCAATACAAGGCCACCTTGTCCGCTATGCCCGCGGTCATGACTTCGCACCACCGTCAAAATATTTTTTTGTCGTTTGTTTTCATTCTTACTAGCAAGATACCTGTGCGTTGCACGTAACATCAAGATGCATTTGTATGACTTGTTTATCTTGTGAGAGAAAAGGATGAACGAGGGAAGGCCTTATTTGCAAATGTGGAGAGGTGTGTGGGTACCTTTTTGCAAAATTGCCATAGTTTCTTTCCTATCCGTCAGATATAAATCGGACGGCCTATATTGCAGGATGGCAGGCACACCATCATCACCAACTCTGTTTTTTTATAAGAGTGTATTTTATGTATTTTATAATAGTGTAGATGTAGAGTAGATACAAGTTGACAGGTGGGCATGATGTTAGTGAGATAATGTGATGCAACACTAGAGGTGCCACGTGGAGCGTTCAACTGGTCAACTAGTCATGTCATGAGCAAATACAAAGTTGTACAGTGAGCCCGTGACTGTATAATAACCACTAACGTAAATGGTGACCGTAATAAGTGGATTATGAAGTCCAATGTATGTATCGTGCTTTCGCTTCAAATAAAATGATTGCCATTGCATATATCGCAAGAGAAAGATGAAACACGCGTGATTTTTCCCTGGGCTTACTTTTAGAGGACCTGGAGATAGTTTTGTGTGCATACATGAAAGGGGCGTACAGGGGGGGGCATATGCGATGGAGAGAGAGATGCTCTTCATTTCTCTTTATTATGACTAACTTTGTATATAGTATAAAAATATACAAATTCACAGTGCGGAATAAATATCATTGTGGGCACAATGCAATGCAAATTAGCGTTCGTACTCCTCCATATAACTTTGTAATGTTGTATATATGTAGAAACTCTAAAATAAATTTTTGGCCACACTTTATTCAAAAGGAATGTTGTATGCGAAATAAACGTGAAGAGAGGGCTTTTTAGATCAATGGGGTACGTGATGTAACATGTGTGAATGTGTAGTTGATGCATTTGACGGGGCCTAGAGAGGTATGTGTCTGTATTACGTATTCGAGAGAGGCATGAATAGAGGGGCCGACGGGGGAGGGTGGTCTAGAGAGAGAGACGAATATGACGTCACGACAAGAGATTCCATTCCCTTGAGTGTGTATGTGCAAGGGGGGAGGGAATAGAGGCACCAGGAGAAATTTTCTGTGTGTGTGGTGTTTGTGTTGGTATGTGTGGGTGTGAGAAGATAATGAGACGTGGGGCAGAGGGTGTGTCACCGCGTGAGGTCCGGTGGGTCGAGGTGAGGCCCTTCGTTCGGTTCCGTCCTGCGCCACATTGGTCGGCCCATGACACATTTAGGAAGACCCATGGATGACTAGTCGTACAAGACAAAGATAGCAGAATTGTGAAGGACTCTGTGTCCAGTGACAAAGCCGGCTAGGATTTTTAACCCTAGGTTCTCGTACTAAGGTAACCCCTTTATCTCTGATATTACTATTCATCCAACCTAACTTTAAGGGGCATCCTACAGAATGCTCTGCTAGAATCATACTTGTCGATTAGGAAGAGAGGTGTGAGATAATGCGTGGGAGACAGGTGTAAAGATAATGTGCGTACATGAGACACGTAGGCAGGTCCATGTATATAGAAAGGGTCGATGAGGATTGTGCGTGTGTATGTTTGCGAGAGGAAGAGTGCTTGTGATAAAGGTTAGTGAAAACAGTTGTAAATGGTTACGAGAGGGAGGGAGGGTTATATCTAGAGAATGTGTGCGAGAAAGACACCTCGGGAGAAAGTGTGTGAGCATGTGTGAGAGACTACCGATGGAGAGTGAAACTACACGTAAAAGACTGCTCTACACATTGATTAAAGATATAAATTGTATCCAAATATTAGGATGGGATCATGATATTTGCAATTCGCGTAAGGAGCGGTCATTGATCCATCAGACATCTTGATTCTATCGAATTTGAGCATGTCTATGTTATTATTCGACAGAATTGATCCACATAGTTAGTATTTTGAACTCCAGACAATGCATCGCTTTAGCAATCGAATATAAACGTGAGTATAGTTCATGTTGTGTGTGTAAAGCACATTATGCATACGAAAGTTACACAATGGACATTTATAAATAGCTACCTATGAACTAGCCTACATTTGAATTCAACCTAAGGTGGTTTAAAAAAATCGAATTCAACATGAAGTCCATTCAATTATTTGAATTTGATATCATGGCATTTGTAAACCATACCTAAACTATGGGGGTACCAATCTTTGCTCTGATTTTGTACATAATAGCATATGTAGTCGTGTACAAAATAGATTCAAATTTAGCTCCTCCATTCCAAAATAATCGTAGTTATAGGATTTTCAAGTGTCAAAATTTCAAAAGGAAGTGGATAATTTAATGAGGTTTTCAAACATACAAGGTCAAATATAACGTTGTCTATTTAGGTCAATCCTCATAGTTCAAGAGTACTCTAAACGTGAATGCTTGTGTTTCAAAATTTTGAACGAAGCGCCAAAAGAGCCTCTACTCGCCCGAAACCGCGTGAGACCAATGTTTGGTAGTACAAGGAAATTACTTTTATAATAACTCCGACCTGTGAAACCTACCGGCCCGACGTCCAAAGGTCTAAACCGGGGTAGGTTTGTAGCTTCATCTAGACGCCACACAAGCGCCTCCAAAAAACATTCATACACAATGGCCGCCTAAGCACACATGCGCGCGGCCGAAATCGCTCCCGCCCACTATTTGGGACACCTGGGATTACCATCCTACCACCAACCCGCAGTAGGTCCGAAATTTAAGAGGGGGGCAAAGTTTGTACTTTCCCCAAATTTCAAACAAGTGCGTCCCATCTTCTGTTCAAAAAAGCCAAAAACAAGCGCGTCCCAGACCGAAACATGGTTCCCCCCACCCGTCCGATTTCCCATTCGTACTCCGTGGGCGCCAAAACTACCTCTCCACCAGCCGCGAAACCCCGGCGTCCTCCGTCCGCCACCCCATCCCACCCATCAACCGCCGCCCTCCTCCATCACACCGGAGCCGTTACCCCGACGTCGTCGTCCATCGCAACCTCAACCGCAACGCCCTCCACGGCTAGTAGTTGAAGTCGAGGCCAAGCCGTCCATACCCGAGCCAGTTCAACCACGCCGTCCTGCGCCTCACCGTTGCCGCTCCAACTTCGCTACCCTCCACCGCACCGGAGCTGTTCCTGCTACGCCGTCCTTCGCCGCCTTGGATATGCTTCCCCTCCGCCGACATATAGCCACAGCAACACAGTCAACAATTTGGCCATGGGTTCGTCCAAGCCTGCACCCTCCAGAACATCGGTTTCCCTGATAAAAACAAGAAGATCGGCGCGACATGTGGAGGTGACCACACCGGCAACCTAAGAAGGTACTCCTCTTCCCTTATTCGTGCAAATCTTACGTCTCTGCTTGCACGGTATTCATCCCACAGAAGACACTAGTTGACCGCTTCTTCTTGATACTAGATGTTCCTAGTAACTCGCGATGCACAAGGTTTCTCCTCATATACTATTTCATCTTAGCTAGAGGTCCATCGCCCCCCTGAATTTCAATTTCTGGCCAGTTGATTCCCAATTAACGGAAGCATTCCCCGGCGTAACAGGCGCTAGTACGACTATTACACCGGGGAAGCAGCGCCTTGGTGTTTATCTTAGGGGCGTCTGCGGCCTAGAGTTACTCGCGCCCGATCTGGAGGTCGGCCGGGATTAAAGGGATGGCTTGGGGGGCTGCCAAGCACGACGGTGGTGTGAGGTCGATGGGAGGGCGGGGCGGCGGAGGCACGGGTCTGGGCCGGTGGTCGCTGGCGGTTCAAGAAAGATCGTCAACAGTGACTGGCGGGAGGTAGACGAAGGCCATCTACCCTTTCCTTATAGATCGGATGGTTCATTAAAAAATCGACTGACCTATTTATTTTCAGTCGACTGTTATCTTAGATATGACCACATGTGGTGGTGTGCTGGAGGAGTAACTGCATTTCCTGTGCTCATATATTACAAAATCATACGGAGTAGAATCTAATTTTGTTTGCCATGCAATGTTGTAGAGCTATCATATGTCTCCTGTCATTTATTTTTCAGCCACCTGCTATCTGCTACTTTTACAGTGCACTAGTTCTGCACACACTTCACCCATACTCTCACTATTGTGTTTTTATGCAAGGGTATTTCAGACTCTCCTGCCGAAAGAGAAGCAGCAAAGAAAAGAGAGAAGTCGCTCCAGTTTCGTATGCTGGTAGGCAAGACACGTTACCGCGCAATAAAGGGTGCAGTGTCAGCAGATGGAGATGGTAAACGTTGGTCTGGAGTTGATGACCTTGCTCGCAATGAACCACCATCCCAGGTGCTTGCTTTAACTTCGCGGTGTTATATGTGGTTGCATGTTCCATATGGTGTCTAGCTTGTATTCGAAAGGCCGAAGTCGGTCTTTATTAAGATAAGGAAAGATATTTTTTACATGAACCACCATCCCATGAGCACCAGAAGACAAATAGCTAGTCAGGGCACTGGCCGAGCCAGTGACAAGCCCAGCAAAGACAGGCATCACCTGGAAGCCAACTAAAAAGCCGCGATGGTGGTGAAGCAGCCCACTTCCCACCAGACTCTCATGTCCTAGATGATCATGTTCACCACTCCAGCCGGATGTCTAGCTTGTATTGCTTCCAATTTTGTTAAATTGCATCTCCTTAGCTTACACATTATACCTTGGAATATGACATGCCTTCCTGTTTTTGGTACATACTAGTACATCTGTGTATTAACCATGTTCTTACATCAAACTAATGTTCTTGTATATCCCTCATCAATCACTTATGACAAGGCAGGTAGGCAAGGGGACTACTCCTCATTTAAAGAATGCAGCGTCAGCCTCCCGACATGATTCTCAAGAAACAGAAATGCTAGATGAAGATAGTGAACGTAGCTCTGTAGTTGATTACAGCATTTCCCCTACACTAGCATTGCAGGTGCTTGCTCTAACTTGGCAGCGTGATATGTGGTTGCATGTTGCGTATGGTGTCTAGATTGTAATTCTTCCAATCTGGTTAAACTGCATGTGCTAGTCTGCTTAGCTTATACTCCTGTAAATGTGACATTATACCTGTTAATGTGACATGCCTTCCTGTATTTAGTACGTAGTACATCTATCTATTAAGCATGTCCTTACATAAAACTATTGTTTTTTGGTATCCCGCATCAATCAATATGACGAGACACCTTTAGTATATGCAGTGCGATATTAGTTGCATCTTTCATATGATTTATAGCATGCGCTGCTTCTAATTTGTTGAAATTCCATTTATGATGGGACGCTTTTAACTTGGCAGTCATATTGGTTGCATCTTTCATGTGGTGTCTAGCTTGCATTGCTTCTTATTTGCTGGAATGGTTTCTGCTTAGTTTACACAAACAGTTGTGAACATGCCATGCCCTCCTGTTTTTCGTACATATTCCATCCTGGTATCATGTGTTTGCCTTACATCAAAGTAATGATTGTCAGTATCATGCATGAATGAGTTCTGAAGAGAGAATTTTATTGCTTTTTCTTGTCGGTTTTACTTGACAATTCAAAATCAATAAAGCGGAAGGAAGTTAGCAAGGTAGCGGATAAAGGTGCTCCTTCCAAACGGAGGGCCTCTACAGTTTCTACTCCTCCACACCCCCAAGATGATTTCCAAGGCAACACATGCATAGACACTCAACAAAGCTGTGTTTATGATGAGCACGTCTCCCCTAGTGCAGCATCACTGGTGCTCCCTCTAACTTGGCACTGTTATATGTGGTTGCATGTTATGTGTGATGTCTAGCTTGTATTGCTTCTAATTTTGTTGAATTCCATCTGCTTACTTTACACATTATACTTGAATAGGACACGTATTCCTGTTTCTTGAACATACAATATTTGTCTATCGCACCATGTTCTTACATCAAATTACTACTGTTGTGTAACCTGCAACAATCACTTATCATAAGACACGTTTGACTTCGAAGTGTGATATAGGTTACATCTCACATTCTTTTCTAGCTTGTACTACTAATTTGTTGAAATGGCACTTATGACGAGACAGCTTTAACTTGGTAGAGTGATATTATTTGCATCTTTCATATGGTGTCTAGCTTTCATAGCTTCTAATTTGTTGAAATACCTTCTCCTTAGTTTACACATCATAAGCTGTGAATATGCAATGCTGGGAATATGCAATGTCACTAATGACGAGAGACCTCTAACATGGTAGTGTGATGTTTTTTGCATCTTGCATATGATTTATTTCTTGTACTGCTTCACATTTGTTTAAACGCCACTTATGCTGAGACACTTTTAACTTGGTAGAGCGATATTTGTAGCATCTTTCATATGGTGTCTACCTTCCATTGCATTGCTTCTAATTTGGTGAAATGTCTTCTTCTTAGTTTACACATCATAGTTCTGGTTATCTCTTCCGTCCTATTTTTCATACATATTACATCCTCCTATCATGTGGTTGTCTAACATCAAAGTTTTATTCGTCTGCATCACGCATCAATTTGTTCTGAAGAACTAAATTGTTATTCGTTTTTCTTGTCGGCTTGACTTAACATGGCACAGAGAAAGAGGAAGAAACAGAGAATGGCGGGGAATGAGAAGCGGATGAATCCTGCAGATTCTGCTGGTACTGATGGTGCAATAGAAGGTGAAAATCCAGCGGAAAATTCTACAAACACGGCATCCCATGCTACACGAGCTGCAAAAAAAGCCAAATAGAAACAAATAGCTGCCACCAAACAAGCAGAGACAACCCTAGTTCTTGCAACACCTGCCACAGTACTACCAGCTGCACGACATACTCGTGCGTCAACTGAGCTAGCAGCACGTTCCCAAGCTCCCTTGCCACCTGACACTACTTCCCAAGCACTCTTGACACAAGACGAGTTGGCAATATCAGATGAACCTTGTGAGCTTCAACAACAAGAAGGTACTTGCTGGAGTCAAGTTACAGTTGCATGCTTCTTTATATGTAGTCTCACAGTTTGATGTACACTAGCACTTCCTATGTTTGTTGTTGGACTAGCACCTAGGCGCAAGAGGAAACAAACATCGGGGATAATGCTCGATAGGTTAACTAAATCTAGAGGAGGAAGAATGGAGATCCGTTTTGAGGTAGGTTTAAAAAGGCCACGTGATGCTACAGAGTCAGCTAAGTTAGTATCAGAGGTAGCGGTTGCCGTTAGGTGTCATGTACATATCCTCCCAACATGGATTCAGTACATGAATGACAAAGACGAAACCCAGTTCAACACCTTCCTCGACCATTTATCTGTAAGTATGGTTATGTATGGAAACTAGTAATATCGTCTTGCTCTGTCCCATACTTTCTAGGTTGCTGATAATGAGACTCCCATAATTTTCAACAGATGAGGTTCAAGTTGGATAGCCAAGATGATGCATCCAGACAAGCTTCCACCCATGTTTTCAAGTCTGCTCTGCGATAGTATCGGTATAACTTGTGGAAAACTCACTTTGAAGGCAAGGCTAACAGTGAACTTTCCCAAACATCTCCAGTGGAAAATATATTGGATGAAGACTCGAGGGGCCTTGTTAAACACTGGTCTGAACCGAAGTATCAGGTACACTATATATATGTGATCAGATCACATGTTGAAGTCCTATTGATGCATGTGCCACACAAATCTATCTTCTTGTAGGTGAACTGTTCAAAGAACAAGGCCAACCGTATGAAAGTGAAATTCCAACAGACGACAAGATCTTGTAGCTATATTGCACACTGCGAGGCTCTTGTAATTAGCTGCTGTTTCACTCTTTTCGCTGTACCATATTATCAGATCTATATTGACTTGTTCGAAATGCAAAGGAAAGCCCGCAAGGACCAAAAAGTACCTGAACCAAATGCTGTGGAAATCTTCAAGGACTGTCACACCAGCAAGAAGAAGGGCATGACTACACCAGTCAAAGCCGCTGTTGTAAGTCCTTAATCCTCATGCCTTTTAACTACTACTTACTCTGACTTGTGCCTTGAACTGCAAGGTTTGCAGCCAATGTCTATTACTCTTTTCAATTTTATACACAATTGTCTTAGCGTATCATTGCACCTTACAAGGTTTAAAAGGGAGGAGTGATGTTCCTTTGATCTTGACCCGTAATCTAGTTCCGTGCTGGACTTGCCCACACAACGTTACAATTGCCTGTTTGTCTGTTCTCAGTTGTTTTGTGATATGAATGATGTCATACTATGCTTACCGTATTATAAACTTCGTCTCTTTATGTGAAGAAATAGACAATACATTAGCGATGGTACATGGTCATATGTTTGGAACCTGGTTTTATTATGTACTTTGCGATAAAATACAACTAATATTTTACATGGGTTCACCAGAATAAGTTCTGTATATAGAGCAAAGCTATTTTGTTTGGTTTTGCTGCCTCCTTAATATCTTCTGTTCTGGTACTACTAATGTAAAACCTCAACTTTTCAGTGAGCTATGGAAAAAATGGTGGAACCGCCACCTTCTGAAGGTGGTGAGGCAACTATAACCGCAATGTCAGCTCTTGCTGCAGTGGGTCAGTACCTGTCCACTAACAGTGCCAAAAGCACGTTCCTGCATAATACTGGGTTGGTTGTTAAGGCAATATCGTCCAAACTGCCTCATGATCAAGATATGCAAGCTCAAAGCAATGTTGTATCTGCGCTCCAGACACAAGTCCATTCCCTAAAAGAGGCCCTTTGTGAAACAAGGAGAAACATTGCTCAATGTCGTCAAGATATGCATGGTTTTGAAACCAGACTATCAGACATTTGCTATGTTGTTCAGGAGCCTAGGGGAAATGAAGGCGAGGGTTATGGTGTTCCATCAGACAATACATCATGAAAATGTAACAATCAGGTCAAATGAACTAAGCTTCTGAACTTCTGGTGGTGCATTTATCTGCTAGACTGTTAAGTTTTATGCCAACCTTCCTTTTGTTATATAGTTGTAATTTGTTTTGGTGCGATACAAAATTTATTCTTAACGTGCAGCCACTAGCTGAAGAAAACAACAAGCCATTTTTGTATAGTGTAGGGTGTTCCCTATATTTGCACTGGTGGCGATCTTTGATGCCGAGTGGATGTAATCTGTGCAATCGCCTTAATAGCCTAGTGTTAGTTTGGGCCTTATTTATTTCCTAGTCTTCTTTTTCCTTGGTTTGCTAGTGGCTGCAACTACCCATGGGCCATATATGGGCCGTAGGATCCATGGATCTCCTACGGGCCGTCGATAAATGGGCCTGTAATCGGTGGGCCTCGGGCAGTCGGATAAATGGGTCTACATGGGCCATAATCGGGCGTAATTGGTATTGGCCCAGCACGGTAATGGGCCGTTAACACGCCGTAGGACTACAAAAGCTTAATTCTGTCACAGGCATAACGGGTCATTAATGGGCCAGAATATAGGATGGGCTGGCCAGAAACGGGCCGACTCTTGCCATGGGCCGAATTTGGCCCATTAGGGTAACAGGCCAGTAACGGGCCGACTCTTGCCATGGGCCGAATTTGGCCCATTTGGGGAACATGCCAGTAATGGGCCGACTCTTGCCATGGGATGAATTTGGCCCATTAGGGGAACAGGCCAGTAACGGGCCGGAAGTAATCGGGGGCCGAAAATGAGCCCAAGAACGTATGGGCCATCAATAGGCGAAAGCTAACACGGGCTGGAACCGGCCCATGTAAATCACGGGCCGTTAATGGGTACAAAGAAAATTACTGTTCATTATAGGCTAGAGTCACCGTGGGCCTGTAAAGGGCCGAAAGATACGAAGGCCTCATATGGGCCGAAAGACGTCGTGGGCCATACATGGGCCGAAAGTGAAATGGGCTGGTGTTATATTCGGCGGGCCACATGACGTTGTTGGGCCGATTTCCTTTAGTGCCTAATGGGCCATAAAATGGGCTATCTGCGAAGAGACCGTTAACATGCTTTTCATGGGCCAGCCCGTTAACTTTTGACCAAGTCAAACTGGCCGGCTTTGTAAGCTAAATGGGCCAGTGGTGGGCCGTGGCACGTGTCGACATATCATAGGCGCCTATCTGACCCACTGACGAGCTGACACGTGTTTCGTCCGGCCAATAAGAATTTCACACGTGGAAATTTCCCATTGGTCGGGGCTGTTAATGGGTTATCGGATCCAAAACCCGACCCGATAGCTTAACGGGGTTCCGTTACGCTGGATGCCACGTGTCGGTCACCCTTGACGAAAGCACTTCTGTGACGCGCGATTTATCGTCATGGAAGTGGCACTTCCATGATGATAATTTTTGTAATGTCATGGAACACTTCTACGACAGCACAGGTATGACTATCTTGATTCTGTCATAAATTTGTCATGGATGTACATGCATGACAAAAAACGCGACCTACTGTGACAAACACGTATCATCACGAAAGTGTATTTTTTTGTAGTGCAAGGTGGTGTTTGAGGAAATACCACGGCTACTGAAATTTTACTAGGCGGGAGTAAAATGCCGGGGCTACTGAAAATTTGGATCAAGGGATTGAAGTAGAGCGGGAGTAACAGACATCACACATGGTCAAAACATAATAATGGTGTGCTATAAAATAGAAAAACCCTCTAGGGGAGGAGATATTTTGAAATTGCGAGGAATCCAGGTGGGAGTAAAATGACAGGGCTACTAAAAATTTGGATCAAGGGATTGAAGCAGAGCGGGAGTAACAGACATCGCACACGGTCAAAACATACTAATCGTGTTCTATCAAATAGAAAAACCCTCTAGGCGAGCAAATATTTTTGATATTGCGAGGGATGCAAGCGGGAGTACTGCTACTGAAAATTTGGATCAAGGGATAGAAGTAGAGCGGGAGTAACAGACATCACACACGGCCAAAACATACTAATCGTGTGATATCAAATAGAAAAGCCTCCAGGCGAGCAGATATTTTTGAGATTGCGACGGATGCAAGCAGGAGTAAGATGTCGGGGCTATTGAAAATTTGAATCAAGGGTTTGAAGTAGAGCAGGAGTAACAGACATCGCACACGGGCCACACATACTAATCGTGTGCTATCAAACAGAAAAACCTTCTAGGCAGTAGATATTTTCGAGATTGCAAGGTAGTAGATATTTTCAAGAGCAGGAGGGAAGCCTCGTGGAGCCCAATCTACTGTGCTGATGTGAGTGACAGGGGCATGGGCGTGGCACACGGGTAGTCTGAGCAAACCGTGTCTGTTGCATCCCCAATCATAGACGGTTGCTGCATAACTCGTCTGCTATTTACAAATTTGGCAAAAGAACACGGGAAAGGGTCAGAACACAAACACACTTGCATGTGGACCAAATATATGTATGAAAAGGATGGTTTGATGTTCAAATACCCAATGCACAACTTTGATGTGGCACCTGTCGCACAAAGCGCACAGTATTGCTAGTTCGCCACCCCCTATGAACCCCACTTCATGTCGGCGGTAAGGGAATCCTAGCTATGAACGCATGCCCCAAAATATCTAGGTATGAAATCTCACCCTACCGTAACACAAAACCTATAGGAGTCCATCATGGTCAACCCCCCTTTCAGTTCCAGACAACGGTGGACCGTGTGCCGGCCCACAAATGTGTGCTTGTGGCGCGAGATGGGTGTGACCACATACGAACCACCTACGGGTGGCCCTACTATATGTATGAAAAGGGTGTGGTGTGATATTTAAATACCCAATTCACAATTTTTATTTGGCACATGTGCCTCGCAAATTAACCGGACTTCCCCGGCCCCATGGAGGTTGCAGGAAGTGCGAAGTAGCCCCCCCCCCCCCCACACACACACATTGAGTCGGTGGGAGAGAACATCTCACCAAGATGTACTATAACACGGACCAATCAAAATCCAACTTGGTCGTATAACCTCTCTCACTTGTTGTTGGTCAAAGTGATGGACGTCCACACGGCCCCGCAAAATAGGCTAGCTTGTCGTTGATAACCACCCGAGGGAGTGCCTGAAGACAAAACCACTATGTGCATGTGGCCCAAATATATGTATATGGAAGTGGTATGTGGTGTTTGAATATCCAATGCGCAACTTTGATGTGGCATCGTGCTTTGGAATCGTAGAATCCCCACACTGAGCGAGGGTTCACAACACGTAGCACGCGCTCAAATTTAATTAGGTCTGGAATCTCACCTACTATACGGTAACACGAACCAAAGAAGAAGAATCCACCCTAGTAACCTTTCTCATTGTCGGTCGAAATGATGGACATCCACATGGGCCCACAAATATATAGGCTTGCCGCCTATAACCAAGTGAGTGAGAGTGTTCAAAGACAACCATTGCATGCATGTGTCCCAAACATATTGATGGAGGTGCGTGATGCATGCATATGTGTTGAATACCCAATGCACAACATTGATGTGGTGCATGCGGTGAAAATCGCACAGGCCCCACACAGAGCAAGAGGTTCATGACGTGTCATGTGCTCGCCCCCCCCCCCCCCCCCACTTTGATCCAGCGGGATGGATTCATGTGTACACATGCACATTTATGCAATCTCACATCATGACCTATACCGTTGTGACCTATACCGTGGGACAAACAAAAAATTAATCCCCTCCTAAGTCAAATTAACCTCTCTCATTGTCGGTGAAAGTGATGGACCAAGCGGGCCCACATATGGAAGCATCACCGATAACCGCGTGAGTGAGTGCCAGAGGACAACCACCATCACTTGCATGTGTGCCAAACATATGCATGGAGAGGTGTGTGGTTGTGACGTTTTGAATACCTACTGCACAACTTTTATGTGGCATCTGCCTCAAAATTCGTAAAGTGCCCACACGAAGTGAGGTTCATGATGCCTAGTATATGTTGGTCCCATCCCCCCGTCGACACGTACTATATACTCCTACCATAACACAGTCCTAAAAAGATTAATCCTCCTTGTTCATCAAACTAACCTCTCTCTCGCTGGGTCAGTGATGGACGATAACCTCGCGGGCCCACGGGAGCAAACCATACGCCACACACGGGTGAGCGTCCTATATAGGACAACCACCATCTGCATGTGTCCCAGAGAGGTGTTTGTGTGATGTTTGAATACGCAATGCACAACTTTGATGTGGCACCTATACCTCAGAAACCGAAAAGTCCCCACAGAGAGCGAGGTTCATGATGCGTGGTATGTGCTACTCCCCCCTTCGATGCGCTGTATATACTCCTACCATAGCACAACCCAAAAAGAATCATCCTTGATGGTCAAATTAACCTCTCTCATTGGGTCAAAGTGATGGAGGACAACCTTGCGGGCCCACAGATGGAAGCGCCACATGCGAGTGAGTTCCTATAGGGCAACCACCGCCTGCATGGTGTTGTATGTGATGTTTGAATACCAACGCACAACTTTGGTGTGGCACCTGCCTCAGGAACCAGAAAGTCCCCACATGGAGCGAGGTTCAGATGCATAGATATATGTTGCCCCCTCTTTGACATGTACTACATACTCCTACCATGCATATATGTAACGCAAACCAAAAAAGAACCATCCTTTTGGTCAAATTAACCTCTTTCTCGCTATAGGTTCAACTGATCGACAACGACCTCATGGGCCCACAGAGAGAGTCACACGCGAGTGAGTGTCAAAGGACAACCACCACGTGCATGTGCCCAAAAGAGGTGTTGTGTGATGTTTGAATACCCAAGGCACAACTTTGATGTAGCACATGCTTCGCAAACTGGAAACGCACTACACAGAGGTTGACGACGCGTAGCCCCCCCACCCCCCCCCCCCCCCACTTCGAGCCGGTGGGAGGGACTCATGTGTACGCATGTGCCTAAACTTTGATATGGAATCTCAACATGATCCACACCGTAACACATGCCAAGATGAATCCACCTTCGGTCAAATGCCTCTCATTGTCGGTGGAAACTAATAACCTTCGCGGGCTAACCAATGGGCACATAGTTGATAACTGCACGACGGAGTGTCCCAGGACCACCAATGCATGCATGTGGACCGAACATGTATGTATGAAACAGATGTGTACTTTTTTAGATAACCAATTCACGACTTTGATGTGGCACATATGACTCACAAAAATGATCAATCCCACACGGAGGCTGATACATCTTCGTCAAATGTACTTTTCTTAATGCGTTTGCTCTTGTTTTGGACTCTAATTTGCATAATTTTAATGAAACTAACCCGGACTAATGATGTTTTCAGCAGAACTACCATTGTGTGTTTTTGTGTAGAAATAAAAGTTCTCATAATGGAACGAAACTTTTTGGAGAATTATTTTACAATAAAATAAAAATACAGGAGCCAAGAACCACTAGAGGGGGCCCCTGGCTGGGCACAAACACCAAGGCGCCCCTCCCCCACCTCTGGCACGCCCTGGTGGGTTGTGCCCACCTCGTGGCCCCGCAGACCCTAATTCCAACTCCATAAATACCTATTTTTGGAGAAAAATCAAGGAGGAAGTTTCATCGCGTTTCACGATACGGAGCCGCTGCCACCTCCTGTTCTTCATTGGGAGGCCAGATCTGGAGCCCGTTCAGGGCTCCGGAGAGGGGAATCTTCAGTCTTCGTCATCACCAACCCTCCTTCATCGCCAATTCCATGATGCTCCCCATCGGGAGTGAGTAATTCTTTCATAGACTCGCTGGTCGGTGATGCGTTGGATGAAATTCATCATGTAATCGAGTTAGTTTTGTTAGGGCTTGATCCCTAGTATCCACTATGTTCTGAGATTGATGTTTGTATGACTTTTCCATGCTTAATGCTTGTCACTAGGGCCCGAGTGACATGATTTCAGATCTGAACCGTCTATGTTTTCACCATTATAGATCTGATCTTGCAAGTCATATTCACCTATTATGTGTTATGATCCGTAAACCCCAGTGTGACAGTAATTGGGATACTTTCCGGTGATGATCGTAGTTTGAGGAGTTCATGCATTCACTATGTGTTAATGCTTTGTTCCGGTTCTCTATTAAAAGGAGGCCTTAATATCCCTTAGTTTTCTTATGGACCCTGCTGCCACCAGAGGGTAGGACAAAAGATGCCATGCAAGTTCTTTTCCATTAGCACGTATGACTATTTACGACATACATGCCTACATTATATTTATGAACTAGAGCTAGTTTTGTACCGCCCTAGGTTATGACTGTTATATGATGAATATCATCCAATGAATTCATTGATCCAATGCCTACAAGTGTTCCACATATTGTTCTTGCTAAGTTAGTACTTCTGCTATTACTGTTACACTTGCTACAAAATCATTGCTATCACTGTTCCTATTATTACTGTAGTTACCACTGCTATCAAAACTATCATATTACTATGCTACTGATCACTTTGCTACAGATATTTAATCTCTAGTTGTGGTTGAATTGACAACTCAACTGCTAATACTTGGAAATATTCTTTGGCTCCCCTTGTGTTGAATCAATAAATTTGGGTTGAATACTCTACCCTCGAAAAATGTTGTGATCTCCTATACTTGTGGGTTATCAAGACCTTTTTCTGGCGCCGTTGCCGGGGAGCGTAGCTATATTTGTTGAGTCACTTGGGATTATTATCTATTTATCACTATGAAGAATCCGAAGGATACCAAAACCAAGATCATTCCCTCTAAGATGAGGGGAGGTAAGGATTTGCCATCACACTCTGCACTTGATTCACCTTCTATTTTAAGTAGACTTGCAACACCACCACATGCTAATAATCCTGATATGTCACAAGTTATTGATGATGCTACTTTTGCTATGAATGATGCTAATGATGATGCTAGTACCTTGCTTGATGATAATGTGCCACTAGGTGAATTTGTTGATGAACAAATTGCTAGAGCTAAAGATATTGAGAATGTTGAAACTGATGAAATTTTTGAAACTGAAAATCTTGAAATTACTAAGGTACCTGAAGGTTATGTTATGGATAACAAGACAGGTAGATATTTCTTGCTTGCAATCATAGGGATGATCTTAAGAAATTATTATGCAAACTAAAAGAAAAATCTTCGAATGCTAGAATGAAATGTGATCCTAAGTTTTCTACTTCACCTATCTTTGTTACCAATAAGGATTATGAATTCTCTCTCGACCTAGAGTTAATTACTTTGGTTGAATCTGATCCTTTCCATGGCCACGAAACGGAAACTGTTGTGGCACATCTTACCAAGCTGAATGATATAGCCACCGTTTTTTCTCATGATGAGAAAATTTGCTATTACTATATTCTCAAGTTATTTATGTTCTCATTAAAGGGTGATACTAAGATATGGTACAATACTCTTGCTCCTAGTTGTGTCCGTGGTCCCCAGGATATGATTTATTACTTCTCTGAAAAATATCTTCCTGCTCATAAGAAACAAGTTGCCTTACAGGAAATATTTAACTTTGTGCAAATTGAAGAATGGAGTCTCCCACAAGCTTGGGGGAGGCTTCTCCAATTGCTTAATGCTTTGCCTAATCATCCACTTAAGAAAAGCGAAACAGTTGATATCTTCTATAATGAACTAACCGATGCTTCTAGGGACTTCCTAGATAGTTGTGCTGGTTGTGTTTTCAGGTAACAAACTGTTGAAAAAGTTGAGGAATTATTGAATAACATATTGAAAAATTATGATGATTGGACTCTTCCCGAACCACCGCCTAAACCCACTCCGAAGAAGAAGCGTATCTTATTTCTCAGTCTTGAAGTTATGCAAGAGGCAAAGAAATGTATGAAGGAAAAGGGTATTGAAGCTGAAGATGTTAAGAATTTACCACCTATTGAAGAAATACATGGACTTCACACACTACCACCACCGGTGGTAGAGGTAAGTTCTTTTATAAAGTTTGATGACGGTGATATCCGTTACAATAAACATCCTAGCCAATGCCTTTATGAATTTGATAGGTATATTATCAAAAAAGATCACTTCAATGCAAATGTTATGAAACAATTGAAATACAACTCTGGTATGATTACTCACTTGAGTGACTTGTTATTTAGAATCACTAATGATGTTAGAGGTGTAGGAAAACATGCCTCTTTGGTCCAAACCCATCTAGAACAAGTTGCTAAATCTCAAAGAGAATTGCTTGATGAAATGAATAATAATATGAATGGACATGCTATTAGAGTAGTACTGATGCACCTAAAAGTCCTATCACTTTATCCTGAGGGACACCCTAAAAGAATTGAACAAGACTCTCAAAGAGTTAATACTGATGCACCTAGTCCTACTAAGAAGAAGAAGAAGAAGAAGAAGAAGAAGAAGAAGAAGAAGAAGAAGAAGAAGAAGAAGAAGAAGAAGAAGAAGAAGAAGAAGAAGAAGAAGAAGAAGAAGAATGATAGGACTTTGCACACCTCTAGTGAACTAGAAATAGAAAACCCTCCTGAAGATAATAATGATGTCTCTATCTCAGATGCCGAAATTCAATCTGGTAATGAACATCCACCTAGTGATAATTAAAAAATAATGATAATGTTCATGAAGACACTCAACTAGACACTGATAAATAACCAGTTAATGATGTTGAGATAGAACCTGCTGTCGATCTTGATAACCAACAACCTAAAAATAAAAGATATGATAAAAGAGACTTTGTGGCTAGAAAACATGGTAAAGAAAGAGAACCATGGGTTCAGAATCCCATGCCCTTTCCACCTAAACCAACTAAGAAAAAAGACAGTAAAGAATTTGAATGCTTTGCTGAAATGCTTAGGCTAGTCTTTTTGCGCACTCGCTTTACCGATATTTTAAAGATGCCCCCTTATGCAAAATAAATGAAAGAAATCATCACTAATAAGAGAAATATACCTGAAGCTAAAATCTCCACCATGCTTGCTAATTATTCTTTTAAGGATGGAGTAACTAAAAAACTTGGAGATCCAGGAATACCAACTATATCGTGCTCTGTCAAAAGAAATTATGTCAAAACTGCTTTGTGTGACTTAGGAGCTGGTGTTAGTGTTATGCCTTTTTTCTTTATATAAAAGACTTGATTTGAATAAACTCACACCTACTGAAATATCATTACAAATGGCTGATAAATCAACTGCCATATCTATCGGTATTTGTGAGGATGTGCCTGTTGTTGTTGCAAATGTTACTATCTTAACAGACTTTCTTATACGTGAGATGCTCGAGGACGACAACATGTCGATTATCCTTGATAGACCCTTTATGAATAACGCAGGGGCTATTATTGATTGCAATAAAAGCAAGGTCACTTTTCATATCAATGGTAATGAACATACGGTGCACTTTCCGGAAATAGAGAAACAATTCCAAGTGAATGGTATTAATGTTATTGAAACATCTCCGACACTCACTATTGGAAGTTTTCAACTACCTCTACCTACTGCCAAAAAGAAATATGAAATGCTTATTGTTGGGGACATGCATATCCCTGTTGAGGTAACTTAGTGTTTACGAAAGTTCTTCGGTTTCATGCTAATCGATGGTGGTTGTTAATAAGACTTGATCAAACTTATTAATGGATCATTTTTGAGAGGTATGAAGTTGATGAATTTAGTAGGCACTACCTTCTGTCCTTACCTTTTGTTCTCTGTTTTTCTTAGTTAGGTAAAATAAAATGCCATGTTTATCCTATTTTCTGGATTTTTGTGCAATAAAAAATGACCCAAAAATAGAAGTTCTTATAATGCCTTGAAAATATAATATATTTTTTCTGAATATTTCTGAATTTCTGGTGCAAATAGCATCAGAGGGGGGTGCACGTGGTGACCACAAGACACCAGGTTGTGCCAGCAACCCCAGGCGCGCACTGGTGGGTTGTGGTCCCAATGTGGGTCCCCTCACTTATCTCTTTAGCCCATGTCATCCCTACCTCCAGAAAAAAATCATCATTGCTCTCTCTCTCTCTCTCTCTCTCTCTCTCTCTCTCTCTCGTGTTCTTACTCTCAAACCCGCAGATTTCGATCTCTTTGCTCGAAGCACCATTTCCGAAACTGTTTTGGGGGATTGCTACTTGGTATGTGACTCCTCCATTGCTCCAATTAGTTTTTGCTTTAGTGGTTTGTATTTTGAATAATTAGCTACTCTTGGTGCTGCTGTAGATGAGCTTGCATGTTGAATTCTTAGAATTCTAAGTAGTTTGAATGCTTAATATAGCCTCTATGCATCCTTATGAGTAGCTGCTATCAATCTTGTGAAGTTTTGTTGACACAAATTTTGTGTCCTTTTTTCAAAAATTGTACGCAAATAAAAATGCAATTCTTTAGGAGTTCTTCAAGGAGGAGGTCTACAGAGGCATCATTTAGTAGTGGCTTGATACGTCGGTCTTATGTTGAGCCAAGTGCAAGCTCAATAATGCAGGATGCCGCTATCAAATCATGCTTATGGCCATGTAACAATTTCATGATGAGCGCAGGTATTAAGGAAGAATTTGAGCAGTATGTTCACAACACCGAGCTCGGTCTCTACATCGAAGATAAGTGCATTTAGCATCTTAACCTCACAGAAATTTTCACTAAGAAATTTAAATTCTATCCTCGTGAGTCTATAGTTTCATTTAGTCTTTCTGATCATCCATTTACCTTGCTACTAGAGATGTTTTGTAGTGCCTGCAAAATTCCATTTTGGGGTTTGCTAGACGAACCACCAAAGTCTGAGTACGAGTCATTTCTGACTAGTCTTTGTTACGGCGAGAATAGAGGAGTGTCACAAGGTAGAATAAAAGTATTGAATTTCCATCCATTCACTACTTTGCACTCTTTAATGGCAAATGCATCATGGGCAAGCAGGATTGCAGCACACTATGCGCCCCAGACTTGAGCCTCATACACACTGCTCTGACTGGAGTTAAACGTTATAATCTTGGAGCGATTGTTGCACGAAGGTTGCAACAGAACGCTGGTAGTGGTTATTTTTATGGTGGGATTTATGCTTCTCGTTTAGCTAAAGAGATTGGTGTAACACCTCTGCCCGATGACCCCATCCTACCTACTCGGTACTTAGACTTTGATGGCATGAAACATCATAAGTTCCTTACAGGCACACCCACTAATTATAATTATAACTTGAGGTTTAATAAGGAACCTGTTGTACCAGTTGTTTTGCCTGCGCCTGCTCTTTTTGATTATCACAGCAAAAGAAGATATTATGTCCTGGAGAACGAGGCTCGCACATACAATGCGGAGGTTGAGGCAGCCAGACAGGCTGAGGTGGTCGCACCAAGAGCCTCTATGAGCTATCACTCAGATTATTTTCTAGGCCGCGGATGGTGATTACCAAGCTAGGCCAAAAGCCTAAGCTTGGGGGAGTACGTGTTTCCACCGACATTATATTCATGTTCACACATTTCATTCCAGTTCTCGGTGTTCAGACATTTTCATTGTATTATCCATGCTAGATTTATTTTCTCGCTTTCTTCTTGTGTGTTAGAAAAACTTTGAGAAAATCCAAAAGGAAATGTGTTTCTTGCTTCATTTTGGTTTATCTTTCTAGTTTATTAGTTGTAGTATTAA
Source organism: Triticum timopheevii (assembly GCA_963921465.1). NCBI lineage: Eukaryota > Viridiplantae > Streptophyta > Magnoliopsida > Poales > Poaceae > Triticum > Triticum timopheevii. Next base: position 359,232,406 of record OY997264.1, read on the forward strand.
AATAAAACCCAAAAAGATTTCCCTATTCTTCTTTTTGCTTGTTGGCAGATTTCCCGTGTAAATAGTTTTTCTTGTTTTTTTCCTTTTGTTTAATTTGCTTTCTTCAAAAAAAAAACTAAAAACTCCAAAAATATTTGTGTGTTTCTCTGAAATTCTTTTCTTTTGTTGAGTCATACCGAGGAGAAGACCATATTACCTTGTCTCATATGCATTATTGTTGATATAACAAAGAGCCCATATTACCTTGTCTTATCCTTTTGAATAAAATGTTTGCAGATTCCAGGTTAGTCCACGGCACTCTTGCACTATTATTATTTTCATATCATTCGGTCATCCAAGTGAAAGGCTATAATGATGATATTTGATGAAGTGATTGTGGCTGAGAGAAACGGGTATGAACTCAACTTGTTCTATTTTTGTAAATATGTTTAACCTAGTATCCATGATTCAGCATATTATGATCAAACATGTTTGCAATGACAATTAGAGATTATAGTTTCTCATGCCATGCTTAAGTAACTAGGAGTGGATAATGATTTATCTTGGATGTCAACATTGCGTTAAAATGATTGTGATGTAGTATGATGATATGGTATCCTCCTCTGAATGTTTCAAGTGGCTTGACTTGGCACATGTTCATGCATGTAGTTGAATCAAAACCAACATAGCCTCTACGATATTTATGTTCATGGTGTCCATATCCTACTCATGCTAGTATTCAATGTTCATTGTTCATAATGCATGTTCATGACCGTTTTCGCTCTCTAGCTGGCCGCTTCTCAACCTATTTGCTAGCCTTCGCCTGTACTAAGCAGGAATACTACTTGTGCATCAAAATTCTTAAAACCCAAGTTATTATAGTTGAGTCCACTATATCTACCTATATGTTGTATTACCCTGCCATTCTAAGTAAATTTGCATGTGCCGCCTCTAAAACTTCAAATGAGGATCTGATTGTTCATAGAGCGACAGGGGGTAGTCAGTATCTTCCATACCAAGCGGGTTATTCTCATGATGAGTGTTTATTCACTCATCCTTGCACGAGAGGGGCAGTAATAGGGATTCCCAGTCCCAAAATAAAAAATTGCAAATAATTAAACAAAACTCCCCCGGGATTGTTGTTGGTATGGACGGTACCCATGGATTCGGCTAGACATGGAGTGTGTTTGTTGGTGGAGGGGGAGTAAACCTTTACTTTTATCGCTTGGAAACCGTCACTAATGTGTTTAGCATGGAAGATATTGGTAATTCTTGGTCGTGACGTAAATAGGAAGGGTGCATTTCCCAAAATTACATTTATCTCTGTTTTTAAAACTTTGAGCTTTGGCACCTCGGCAAATCCCTGCTTCCCTCTATGAAGGGACTATCTATTTAATTTTGTGTCGAGTCACGAATTTCTCAAATAAGCGCCAGATATGAGAGCATTATTGTCATCCTCATGCATTGTGTGTAGTTAATGTTGAACACATCATGACTTGATCTTTTCTACCATGAATTACAGTGTTTAGTCGCTGCTTGAACTTTGGAGGTGCTCTGCATTTATGTTTTGTGGTCTCGGAAAGGGCTAGCGAGATACCACTGTTGTCATATTATATCATGACTATTTTGACAAAGTGTTGGCATTTGATATATCTTACTATTGCTCTCTAGTTGTTATGCCAGTAATATGAGTTAATATGATTTCTCAGAGTTATTGTCAACATGGCTAGTCATGATGTTTGCTGAAAAACCTAGGTGCTACTTAAGCTTATTTATGTAAACAAGAACAAAAGAGTTCGTAAAAGTTTTTCTTTTTCACTTTCAGTTTGACAACTGAATTGCTTGAGGACAAGCAAAGGTTTGAGCTTGGGGGAGTTGACACGTCTCCGCCGTATCTACTTTTCCTAACGCTTTTGCTCTTGTTTGGGACTCTAATTTGCATGATTTGAATGAAATTAACCCGGACTGACGCTGTTTTCAGCAGAACTATCATGGTGTTGTTTTTGCGCAGTAATAATAGTTCTCGAAATGGAACGAAACTTTTTGGAGAATTATTTTACAATAAAAGAAAAATACTGGAGCCAAAAACCACCGAAGGGGGGCCCCTGGCTGGGCACAAGACACCAGGACGCGCCCCCTCCCTCTGGTGCCCACCTCGTGGCCCCGCAGACCCTGATTCCAACTCCAGAAATACCTATTTTCGGAGAAAAAATCAAGGAGGAAATTTCATCACGTTTCACGATACAAAGTCGCCGCCACCTCCTATTCTTTATTGGGAGGCCAGATCTGGAGCATGTTCCGGGCTCCAGAGAGGGGAATCTCCGATCTTCGTCAATACCAACCCTCCTTCATCACTAATTCCATGATGCTCCCCACCGGGAGTGAGCAATTCCTTCTTAGGCTCGCTAGTCGGTGAGGAGTTGGATCAGATTCATCATGTAATCGAGTTAGTTTTGTTAGGGCATGATCCCTAGTATCCACTATGTTCTGAGATTGATATTGTTATGACTTTGCCATGCTTAATGCTTGTCACTAGGGCCCGAGTGCCATGATTTCAGATCCGAACCGTCTATATTTTCACCATTATATGTATGTTCTAGATCTGATCTTGCAAGTCATATTAACCTATTATGTGTTATGATCCGTAAACCCTAGTGTGATAGTAATTGGGATACTTTACGGTGATTACCATAGTTTGAGGAGTTCATGTATTCACTATGTGTTAATGCTTTGTTCTAGTTCTCTATTAAAAGGAGGCCTTAATATCCCTTAGTTTCCTTATGGACCCCGCTGCCACGGGAGGGTAGGACAAAAGATGCCAAGCAACTTTTTTTTCATAACCACATATGACTATTTACGGAATGCATGCCTACATTATGTTTATGAACTGGAGCTAGTTTTGTATCGCCCTAGGTTATGAATGTTATATGATGAACATCATCCAACGAATTCAGCGATCCAATGCCTATGAGTTTTCCACATATTGTTCTTGCTAAGTTACTACTGCTGCTATTACTGTTACACTTGCTACAAAATCATTGCTATCACTGTTACTATTACTACTGTTGTCACCACTGCTATCAAAACTATCATATTATTGTGCTACTGATCACTGTGCTACAGATATTTAATCTCCAGGTGTGGTTGAATTGACAACTCAACTGCTAATACTTACAAATATTCTTTGGCTCCCTTCGTGTCGAATCTACAAATTTGGGTTGAGTACTCTACCATTGAAAACTGTTGCGATACCCTATACTTGTCGATTATCAGAGGCTCATGACGCGTAGTGTACCGCTGGACCATCCCCCCCCCCACACACACACACAGAGACACCTCCAGCACCACCACCGTCACTTTGAGGCATGTCAAACTTTTTCTGCAGTGAAGATGTGACCAAAAGAGTGTCGTGTTAAAATTTATAAAAACAAAGGTTATTTGACCGTTTCTATCATTGATTGATTTCCTAGGGATTTAATTTGCAAAAGTCAAATTTGAGCTACATGTGCACCAAAATGGATTTCAAGATCATATGTGTCCCTGGGTGCATGTTTCCACATGCAAGAAATTTCAAAACATTGAGAATCTTGATTTTTAAAATTCAGTAAATTCAAAACTTAGTTGAAATTCATGAAACTTATTGTGGTGTCATATGAATACCAGTAGACTGTGATATTGTATTTTTTCGTCAAATTTGAGACAAGTTTTGATATAATTTTCTTACAAATGGGAGATTATTAATAATTGGCAACCAATATCGCATACGGATTATTTATTCGAACCGTGGGTGTTAGACCAACAATGTATATGTGCCACGCTTCGGTTAAGCAATAAAGCGGCAGAATTAATCATCAAAAAATTAAAACAATGTACATGCCGCCACACGCCCGTGTCCCGTGTGAGCAGGCATGAGTTGACGGGACACATGCGAGCATTCCGCCGCGCAGGTAGACTGGGAGGCATGCGTGCAGGTGTGTGAATTGATGGGAGGCATTTTTGCTGTGCAGTGTCATGGGAGGCGTGCGAGTAGCTATGTGAAATGATGGCAGACATGCCAAAAGTGCGCTGTGCAGGCTCGCCGGGAGGCGGGCCAGCCTTTGACCGCTGCCCGCCTCGCTCCCACTGCTCCATATTAATGGCGCCCGAGCCGCTGGTCATAATAGGCGGCCGCACCCCCGGTTCACACTGGTCACCGTCATCTGAAGTGTGCGAGGATGTCGCCGAAGTGCACCATCAGAGGAAGTGGCGACTCCGGGGGTGGTGAAGCACCCGCGCGCGTGAAGTTGGGCACAATGGTTGTCGTCGCGGCCAACGAGGTCTCACTCGGGCAGCGGCTTGACCTTGACTTCGTCGATTCCATCGTGCCTCCCCAGCCGGAGCCAGAGGTCCACAGCAACTCCGGCAACGACTCTGACTCCGACGAAAAACAGGTTAGTCATCTATGCCCATTGTGTGCGGCAAACATATAATGTGTTTTCTCTGGTTACTCCCCCACCCCCTCTCTTTTTTTTGAATACAAATCCTATGGTTATGTTCTCTTAGTCCATGAAATCAGAGTAATTAAGACTCGTTAGATGCATGTAGTGTATTGATTGTTTGAATGGTATTTGTATAGGGTAAGTGATTAATTGTTTGTTCTGTACAAATTATTTTTGCTAATAATCCGACTAGGGTTAGCGTGCATGCTAATAATTCATAGCCAAATATTGAGAATTGATTTTGAATGTCCTACATATATGTTTGTGCCTTTTTTTCTTCCAGATCTTGAGAAATTATTTTGAATGTCCTACATGTATGTTTCTGCCATTTCTTCAGATTGGTATATACACAGAAGAGGCTCCGGCCAGCTGCGCTGCCAGTTGTAGATCCTGACCCGGCAGCGCTGGCAAAAGCGGCCACGCCCCCCTGGATCTGAGGAACTCGTAGAATCTCGGGCGGATCGCATCAGTGATCTACTGGACGCCTTCCTTGGGGAGATCATTTCCCTTCTTCCCACCAAGGATGGCTGCCGCACACAAGTCCTCGCATCTCGGTGGCGCACTCAGTGGCGCGTCGTGCCTCTTAATCTTGATTGTTTTCAGCTATCTGTCGATGATGACTCTAAACTCTCCGGAGCCATCATCTCCTCCCACCAGGGCTCCTCTCAACGCATCTGCATCCCGGCATGCTACCTGCTGGACATACCCTAGACGATGGGTGCCTGGCTGACATCTCGAATTCAAAAAACTCTAGAAGCATGAGTTCTACCATTACTACGACAATAGGTTACCACGAATTGTTGTATCTGTGCCCTCACCACTGGTGTCCATCTCATGGTTTTCCTCCTCTCTCCACACTGCCACCTTGACCCGGTGCCATCTAGCAGATAATTTGGTACAAATGCTTCGACTCCCACTACTAAAAAACATGCACTTATGTTGGTTCATATGTCAGAGGCCTAACTTCATAGCATCATCTACTCCGGCTGCCCTGCCCTGGAGCGCTTGTTGCTTGTTTTTGGAATAGGAATCCATATCCCTTGTCTCAAAATAAAGTGGCCTCACCTTTTAAGCATTGGAATTCGTTTTGAAGGATAGGAGCTCATCATCAAAGATGCCCCTTCACTTCAAAGGTTGCTCCTTGATTCTTGTTATGCACATTTGCAAATAACTGTGGTCTCAACGCCTAAACTAGAGACCTTGGGTGCAATTTGTGATCCATTTAAATGGTTCAAGATGGCGTTTGGCTCCACACTTATTCAGGTATTGTATATTATCCATGTACACTTTTGTAATCTGCATTTTTCATTTGTGTGCATAAGTAAAATATCATCTTGGAGTACACTTTCGGTGCTAATATTATGTTATATGCTGAAGGAAGAGCTTGTCCATGGATGGCTTATCAGTGGTGTTGGATTCTGTCAAGACCTCATATATCAGCATGTGGTGTCTTGATCTGAACAAGATTATTGGATTGCTGTGATGCTTTCCATGTCTGGAGCACGCACACTGAAAGCCCGTATATAATGTACTAGAATCAACCATTCAGCTGTCGCTCCTTCAACATACTCTATTTTAGACATTAAATATTTTCAATCTTTATGTATATTTAGGTACTAACAATTGGAGAAAAAGGTATAACCAATCGATGGCTGAGGAAGCACAATGATTTTCTCAGATCTCATGACATTCGTTTGACGACAATAACGTTGGAAGAATATGCATGATGACAATAACGTTGGAAGGAAGCACAAGGATTTTCTTCATGTTGAATGCGATGGCACTATTGTCCATGAGGATTAAGTTTTTTTGACAAAAACTTACTCACGAGTGGACATGTTGAACATCATCAAAAGAAGTTTCGGGTGGACATAAGGGCTTCTGAACGTGCTCGGCTTCTATGTACAACAACTTGTCGTCATCATTGACCAGTAGAATTTTTGTCCCGAGATCTTGATTTTATGGATTAGACCGACCCATTTGATTGTGACTGTCCAAAACTTTGGTGTAGTTAGATGTTATTGCCCTGTTCAATTTGAGTTTTTTATAAACCTGATGAATAATTAATCCTCATGCTTTTGTACCGTTTGTAAGCTGGAGTTAGATATTGTTGCCCTTTTCAACTCGGATTTGACCCAAAACTCACCTGAAAATCATGAAACTTGGCATGGTGTTATGACATGGCAACAACATGATGTGGTAATAAATTAGTCCAATTTGGGACAAGTTTTGGTATAAACTTCTTACAAACTGGAGCTTCTCTTAAGAAGCCTCATGGTTCCGAGAGGGAACTTGTCACCTATGTGTGTGAAACGACATACGCTGTTTGTTCCCTCCTTGATTTATTTTGCCAAGGCAACATGCAACTACAGGAGTGTCGTCCTAAAAATATGAAATTATTCAGGGTCCGTTTTGACTTTTTATACATTATTTTAGTTTTCTAGGCATTTTGGAACATACTTTGGTGTATGCAAATGTCATGTGTGTGTACTTATGCACTTTACTTTGTGTAGCCATAATCATTTGCTTTCGAATGAGCTGTTTGTGATAGCCATAGTATTGCTATCACTTAGTTATTTATCTTGCTTAGCATAAGTTGTTGGTGCAGATAGAATAGCCTAGTCGATTTAGGTTTTGTGCTTGACAAATTAAATGCTATTTTTATTCCGCATTTGTTCAAGCCTAAACCATAATCATTTTAAGGCGCCTATTCGCCCCCTCCCCAAGCGACATCTAGGATCTTTTAGCTCTCCACTGTAATCTTTTTATACTTTCAGTATTGCTACTAAAATGAAGGTTTGACAAGATCAATCCTTCCTTTTCTACAAAACTCTTTTGTAAAACTTTTCTTTTCAGGGTCACTATCCATGAACATTTTAAGATCCATTTATATACCTTCTGAAGGTTTATCAAGTTCAAAATTTCTTCCATATATATGGACTTCACTTTTGAATTTAAATGGTTGGAGTAATACCTATCTTAGCTGGGCGTCATCACTACTTCCTCGTAGTGCATAGGTTTCTTCTTGTTCTAAGATGAAATATTCAACGGATTCGATAATCTTATTTGACCTTTACATTTTGTTACAGTCTTAACTCAAACTTCTACATCTAATGCATTAATTTATTTTCTCTCAGTTTTACACACAAATTATTCCAAAACTATTCTGGTTTAGTCTTGTTATAACTTAAGCCAGAGATTAATAATCTCAATAAGCTGTATCATCCTCCCACTTGCTCCATTAACAAGAAAACCTTTTTCACGAATAATATTCTTTCTTTGACAAACATCTTGTCCTTTGAATTCAGTGAGGGGAACACAAAACCTACAATCAAGCATTGGTCTAAAATATTCTATAACTCTACATTTAGATGGTGCATCTTTGTTTAATGAATATAGTGTTGTTTCATCCATAAATTCCCAAAATTTTAATAAGAGCTGATCAATAATAATAAGTCCACAATTATTTGATTGTTTGCTAAACTTATGACTTAGATATAGTTCTTAATAAGAGTGCGGACGACATTGTATATGGCAATGCTTCTTCGCGACGAAATTTGGGTTCGTCGCAGCCATGGCCGCCACGGCGTCGTCACTCGCATGCTCGCCATAGATCTGGTCCCTCTCCCAGCTGGTGCTGCTCTAGGAGGAGCAGGTTGTACCATTGTTCCTCCTGCGCCTGTTGGAATGCCGACAAAGGCGTTGGCGCATGCTGCACCTTTGCCATGGCGGCGTTGTAGTGCGCCTGCGCCTGCTCCATGGTGAAGCCGGTGTGCACGGGAGGCATGGGAGCTGGGCAGAGTCCTCGCGGCCTCATCGTGGTGTCGTCCTCGTTGTCGGAGACCTTGGGCGAGCTGACGGGAAAGCCAGCCTCAATCCGCCTGGCATGGCGGCTATGCCAGGCGGCGGCAAGGGCGGCCACCACATGCTTCGTCTCCGGCAACAAATTGTCCCACAGTGCTTTCCCGCTGATGGTTATGGCGGATGCAGTGCAAGGGAGGAGGATGTGGAGGGGCTTGTGTTGTGGTGTGGAGTTAGCCGGGTGTGGCTGCCTTTATATAGCATATTCTGGTGAGGCGGGGCGTCCGGGTGCGTCAATGCGCGGCGCTGGAGTGGGTTTCTCGGGCGGCGAGTCTGCTTAATGCCGGCATATGGACGGACATCGGCATTGAACGGGCATAGTAGATATTCGTCCCGTCCCGTCCAGTCACGCGTCTTCGATATTGAACAGGCGTGGACACTGGAGACGCGTCGCGAGCGGCGCTCTCGGCCGGCGCACCGCTTCAATGGCGGAGGCAGTAAGAGGTCGCGTCTGTCATGAGCCGTCTTCAATGTTGAGCGGCGCGCTCTACAATGGATGTGGGATCGGTCTGGCCCCCGCAAACCTCCCCCATATTTGACTCCGATTTGCAAAAGAATCACGCCCGGACCGCGCTGTGGACCGATACAAGACCATGTTGAATGGCTTCTGCGGTCCGGATAGCACGGTCCAAACGACTGCGAGAGGTTTGCATGTCCGCCGTGGAGATGCCCTAAGCTGGCAACAAAGAATTCTATAGGGCGGGCAGTCCATGACAAATACAATATCTCTATTTTTTTAGTGTGACAACTACTTCCTTCGTCCAGAAATATTTGTCATCAAAATGAATAGAAAATGATGCATCTAGATGCATTTTAGTTCTACATACGTTTTTTTATCCATTTTAATGACAAGTATTTTTGGACGGAAGGAGTACAATATATCTAGGATATAGTGGTTGGTATGTTATCAATATGTTTTTTGCAGGAAAGGCACGTCCTTTTTTGAGGAAAGGTACATCCACAATACACTGGCCTTCTTTTTGTAGATCGAAGTGTATTTAAGATGGACAGTGTATTGTTCGGGTGAATCTCCGCCGTTTAGACTGATTAATTTCCACTGAGTAATACTTAGATGCAATTCTTCCTCACTTGGGTAATTCGCCAGTTCCACCACAGTGATGTTTTTTTCGGGTTTTTTATAGGAGGTTGAAACCTCGGCCTCTGCATCAACCGATGTATACAGTCATCTTTATTAATTATTCAACAACAGTCTGACGAGAACATACATTAAATCATAGAAAACCACCACTCACACTCACAACTCAATAATGTGGAGTGCCGTCACTCCCACCATCTAGAACCGGGGTCACCGCCGATCCGCACGCATGACGTATAAGGAGCATACATCCGGTGCAGCAAATCTAAAGCAGCACACGTTTTAGAAGCCGCCACCACTATCAAACGACTGACTCATCTTTAGGAAGGAGATCCGCATCATTGCCAGGCCGGCCAGCCGTCGACGCCACCACGGGGCCAAACAGCGCCAGCGCCTTGCCCTCGTCCATCTAGACGCATTCGTCGCCGAGACTCTGCTGCACCATGCCGTCGAGACCCACCGTCATCGATACGGTAGATTCCACGCCGCTCCACCTGCAGGCCATCTCACGCCAACTGCGAACTTCCAGCAACTCCACCACCATGAGCAGCCCTTGACCGACGCCATGTAATAGAGGCTTTAGCCTACGCTCATGAAGGAGGTGAGAGGGACAAGATCCGCATCGAAGCCTCCAGGAAGGCGATCAGCGCCGTGGGGCGTCGACTTTGGTGAGGTAGCCACGCCGGCCTAGAGTTTCCCCAGATCCATGCCCACCCACCAGATTCGTCCAGCCAACACCAGGAGATGACGACCACAATCGCCAGAGCCAGCACGTACCGGAGCAGATCGAGTTGGAGATTACGTTACCCATGGAACTCTGGCGGGCCAGCAAGGAACCGCAGGCACCACCACGTTCAGATCGACGGCCACGCCAGGCCGCCGCCACCCCCCTGCGTCGTCCGCATGTTACCATAGCAGAACCAACGGATGCGCCGCCACCGCTCGCTCCGTCCACCGCCACCTTCCTTGGTTGCGGCTCGTGTTTGCCCGACGCCGGCCTCAGGTGACCGCGAGGGAGGGGAGGAGGTTGGGGGAGCCCCCGGCGATGGCGCAGGGGAGACGCGTGGTCAGATGGGATCTCGGTTCGAGTCCAACCATGTGTTTCGACTATGGCGGGCTAAACCATAGTTAGAGTGAAGTTAGAGTGCAAAATGCAGGATTTCAAAGTTGACAGGCTAAATTTCTCTCCGCTGCCGAGTCTATGTACCGTAGCCATAGACTCATCTTCGGAGGGGATGTATCTGGTGCACCGGGGCAATTTGTGCTACCGGTGCACCGGTCGCCGGTTGCACATTCAAAAATGTTCGAAGAAATCCGGAAAAAATTAGTGCATTGTCACAACATGAATGTATGTTGTCACAAAAATTTAGATCAATATTCGAAACATTGCTCGAGATACAAAAATAACAGATTTGATTCTGAATAGTACATAACATAAGTTGGGCTTTAGTTTTGGCCCATTAGCACATTGACGTCAAATTTGTCATTTTTGTATCTTGACCATTGTTTTGAATTTTGATTTAAATTTTTATGACAACAATACATTTGTGTTGTATCGATACACTAATTTTTTTTCTGGATTTTTTTGAACATTTTTTAATGTGCAATGAGGTCCGATGCATTGGTAGCACCAATTGCCTTGGTCCATCAGGTACGTTCCCATCTTCGGACGCTACTTCGCAACCATCAGACTCAATCCTGAGCGCCTAGCGCGAGGTTGAAAAGGAGATGTTCCCCGTTGCCTTGCCAGACCCCGAGAAACGCATAGCCTGTAGCTTGCTAGCCATCTCTATCTATTACCCTCCATGAGCGCACACTACGCCAACGTGGTGTCCAGTGTATGTTTGGAAGCATGTGTCGCTTTCGCGCCCCACTTACCCCGCCTCCAATCTCTTTGTCTTGCGCTTGCGCCACGGCGTGGCCCTTTCCCTGCCTTAATCTGCAGCGGCTGCATCCATTTGTGCTCGAGCTCCAAGGAGAGGGAGAGACCCCAGGCTAAAGAGGGAGCTAAAAGGGACATTCTGATTACTCGTCTCTGTCGTCTTAACTCCTCGGGTTCACCGTCCGGTATGTGTCCGACGTAGAGGACAATGGCCCGACGAGCCATTGACGCGCACTTTGGCTCAAGCTAAGATAAGATATATGTTCGCCCTTTTCTGCGTTGTCTTGACTCTGGATTAAGAGCGTCTACAGCTGCAATCCGCAAATCCAGACTCTTAAACGTCCGCGGACGGTCCCTAACCGGGCACTTCTCAAATCCTGTCATCCACATCCGTATATCTTATATCCGGTACTCTATATTCATACTAAAACATACAACATAAAACTAAACGATGTAGATCATCTAATAGACACAGAATCAGATATAGGAATGCATATTCCGATCATCAAAAGATCACCAACGATCTCCAAAAAGATCGCCAAAGTTCACATAATTTTTTTTGCGGGGTAAAGTTCATATAATTCACATAAACGACGAACAAATTTAAATTACACTACTAAAAACTTGAAATTAAAGACGGAGACGACGGAGCTTCGCCACTTACTCACGGACCCTTTGCCCTTCCGGTCGCCGATGGCTAGTGGAGGATCGTCCACGAGTAGTTGTGGTCGTCGTCGGAGGAGGATGTGCCGGAGAGGATGATGAGCTCTTTCAACCGTCGGACGGCCCTGTCCTACTGCCGCTTGAGCTTTGCAAGCTGAGCCGCCTCCGCTACCGCCTCGCGTTCGGACTGCTCAATGACAATCCGAAGCGCCTTGGCGTTCTTCCGGTGCAGCCGCCGCACGTCCGTCTCCGCGCGACTAGCGGTAGACCCAATCGAGGAGCCGCGCGTCCTCGTCGGGCTCCGCCTGCACCCCGCGGTGGCGGCGCACAGACTGCTCCCCTTCTTCCTCTCCCTCTCCTACTGCCTCTCGCGGCGCGGGCGTCACGCGCCTCTGGTTCCGGCGTGCGTGTTTGGGCCGGCGGGTCGGGCACAAGCACCCACCGCTGCCCACGTGGGGGAGCAGCGGCCCGCGCGTGCAGGAGATTGTTGGGAAACGTAGCACGCAATTTAAAAAAAAATCCTACGCTCACGCAAGATCTATCTAGGAGATGCAGATCAACGAAAGGGAAAGAGTGTGTCTACGTACCCTCGTAGACAGAAAGCGGAAGCGTTTGACAACGCGGTTGATGTAGTCAAACTTCTTCTCGTTCTGACCGATCAAGCACCGAACGTACGGCACCTCCGAGTTCTGCACACGTTCAACTCGATGACGTCCCTCGAACTCTTGATCCAGCAATTTGTCAAGGGAGTGGATGAGTTCCGTTAGCACGACGGTGTGGTGATGATGATGGTGAAGTAATCCACGCAGGGCTTCGTCTAAGCACCGCGCGAATATGACCGAGGGTGTAATCTGTGGAGGGGGCGACGCACGCGGCTAGGAATAGTTGACGTATGTTCTAGGCGCCCCCTCCCCACGTATATAAAGGAGGGAGGGGAGGGAGGCAGCCCTAGGCGCGCCCAAGTAGGAGGAATCCTACTTGGGCTCCTAGTAGGATTCCCCCCTCCTTTTAATGGAAGGGGAAAGAAGGGAAGAGAGGGGGAGAAGAAAAGAGGGGGGCGCCGCCCCCTCCTCCTAATCCCTTTATTACCTCCTTCCTTGGGGGGGGGGGGCACCCCTTTGTGGGCTGGTGTGCTCCCTCCTAAGGCCCATATGGCCCATAAATTTCCCCGGTGGGTTCCTGTAACCCCTACGGTACTCCGACATGTACCCGATACATTCTGGAACACTTTTGGTGTCCGAATACTATCATCCAATATATCAATCTTTTATCTCTCGATCATTTCGAGACTCCTCTTCATGTTTGTGATATCATCCGTGATTCCGAACAACATTCGGTCACCAAATCACATTACTCATATAACATAAATCATCATCGAACGTTAAGCGTGCGGACCCTACGGGTTCGAGAACTATGCAGACATGACTGGGACACCTCTCTGGTCAATAACCAATAGCGGAACCTAGATGCTCATATTGTCTCCCACATATTCTACAGAGATCTTTATCGGTCGAACCGTTATGACAACATACGTTATTTCCTTTGTCATCGGTATGTTACTTGCCCGAGATTCGATCGTCGGTATCTTCATACCTAGTTCAATCTCGTTACCAGCAAGTCTCTTTACTCATTCTGTAATACATCATCCCGCAACTAACTCATTAGTCACATTGCTTGCAAGGCTTATTATGATGTGCATTACCAAGGGGGCCCAGAGATACCTCCCCGATACTCGGAGTGACAAATCCTAATCTCAATCTATGCCAACACAACAAACACCTTGGGAGATACCTGTGGAGCATCTTTATTATCACCCAGTTATGTTGTGACCTTTGATAGCACACAAGGTATTCCTCCGGTATCCGGGAGTTGCATAATCTCATAGTCAAAGGAATATGTATAAGTCATGAAAAAAGCAATAGCAATAAAACTTAACGATCATTATGCTAAGCTAACGGATGGGTCTTGTCCATCACATCATTCTCCTAATGATGTGATCGCATTCATCAAATGACAACACATGTCTATGGTTAGGGAACTGAACCATCTTTGATTAGCGAGCTAGTCTAGCAGAGGCTTACTAGGGACGCTGTGTTTTGTCTATGTATCCACGTGTATCAAGTTTCCGGTTAATACAATTCTAGCATGAATAATGAACATTTATCATGATATAAGGAAATATAAATAAGAACTTTATTATTGCCTCTAGGGCATATTTCCTTCAGTCTCCCACTTGCACTAGAGTCAATAATCTTGATTACAATATAATGATTCTAACATCCATGGAGTCTTGGTGCTGATCATGTTTTGCTCGTGGAAGAGGCTTAGTCAACAGGTCCGCCACATTCAGATCTGTATGTATTTTGCAAATCTCTATGTCTCCCTCCTTGACTTGATCACGGATGGAGTTAAAGCATCTCTTGATGTATTTGTGTAAGTGCATTTAGTGCCCCTTAGTGATTTTGGTGTATTGAAGACTTATAGGTTAAGGCACTAATGTGTTTGTGAGCGTACATAGTCTATAAGTCTATGAGGAGTTTGATATTTACGATGAAAGTCTACCCCTAAAAATGAATGTCTTCGGCTGAAGACTTTGGTTTTCTTGAAGACTTTGAAAGTGAAGAAATTGGTGTGACCTTGAAGACTTCGATATTCATGCGAGGATTATTTAGCGTGAAGACTTTTTTTTTGTAGTTTCATTTTCTCTTTCTTGAGTCATAGGAAACACCGTACTATTAAAGGGGGTCGAGGTAATACTAAGGAAACACTTTCCAAGTGATGCTCAACTCAAATTCTACACTACCCAATCCTTTCGAGTGAAGCCATTGGAAATCTCATATCAGTTCAGTCAATTTCTTTAGTGACAGAGACGAAGATCTTCTGGTCTCTGAGGAATTTGTCCTGACTAAGGAGTTAGGAATTCCCCAGTGCAGATTGCCTACAAAGTGAGGAACATGATAGCCCTGAGGAATTTGACCCTCAAATATCCGACTGTTGCTGTGCTACGCGCCAGTTGTCCCAGAATATCTTCCCACCTAACGGTCATATTATTGAAGGGCATTTATGTCCTATCATGTTAGGCTGCTCCCTAGGCTATAAAAAGCCGCCCTTACAACCACTAGTTGGTTGGCTGCTTCGGGAGAAACTAACACTTGTCACTGGGAGCATCCCATCCTCCAAGGACTTTGAGCAAAAATCATCACGTGAGGAAAAACCCAAAACCCAAACACCCACAACCAAAAGTGATTGAGCATCACTGAAGAGATTGTTCCTGTGTGGAACCGATGCTTGTTACCTTTGAGGACTGTGTATCCTCCAGACAGTTAGGCGTCATGGTCTGAGTATCCAAGAGGAATTGTGGATCGCCGAGTGACCAAGTCTGTGAAGGTTTGGAAGTCACTTGAAGACTTACCACAAGTGACTGGGCGAGGTCTGTGTGACTTTAGCTCAAGGAGAATACGGTGTGGACTATGTGTCCGAGACTGTGTGTCCTCAAGTTTAAATACCCAGCTGCTCCAACCAGACATACAACTGTCACAACAGTTGGAACTGGTCTACCAAATCATTGTCTTCACCAAGCCAACTGGTTCTATTTCCTCAACCCTTTCATTTCCTCATTTATGTGTTGATGAACCTAATCATTGCTGTTTGAATACTTTGACTGAAGACTTTCTCTATTTCCTCAATCTTATTTTTTCAGTCACATAGTCTTCAGCCTGCTTATCCTGCTTTCATGCTATTTGTACTATGTGTTTGTTTTGATTTAATCATGATGACTATGGTGTTGCTCTATTATTCTTATACCAGAGTACTTATTCTGTTGCTAGTGTGTCATTGCTTAGGAATTTCTTCACTTAGAAATTCCTTAGTGACGAATTTGTAAAAATCACCTATTTACCCCCCTCTAGTCGATATAACGCACTTTCAATTGGTATCAGAGCAAGGTACTCCCTTGTTCTGTGTGATTTTGGTTTAACCACCTGGAGTTTTAGTTATGTCGACTGCAGGAATGATCAAGGTCTTGGTTGGGTGTCCTACCTTCGATTGGACGGACTACCCCTACTGGAAGAACAAGATGTGCATTCATCTTGAGGCAATTGATAACGATCTCTGGTATGTTGTGGAAAATGGTGTTCCCTCAGTCACTCCGTCTATGAATGCTGCTAATGTGAAGAGATTCAAGCGACTTGACTCTCAAGCGAAGAATATCAGATGTGGTCATCTAAGCAAAGGACAGTACAACAGAGTGAGTGCTTTGGAAACTGCAAAGCTGATCTGGGATAGGCTGTCCAAGGTCAACGAAGGAGTCTCCACTCAACGCGACTCCCGAGTTGATGTTCTTTGAATCTCTTCAAAAGACTCGACAACAAAAATGTTCAACAAACCTTCAATTGCCTCACTGACATCTCAAATGAGCTTCAAGCACTTGGTGCCACTGACATCACCGACCATGAGGTGGTGAAGAAATTGCTGAGATCACTTTATTCCTTATTCGATACTCTAGCACTGATGATTCAAGAACGAGCAAATTACAAGTCACTAGATCCTACTGATATCCTCGAGAGGCTAAATACACATGAGTTCCAGCTTGCTGTGAAGAGAGATCTCTATGGGCCGAGTTATGGAAGATCACGCGCACTGAGGGCCAAGGAAGTCTTTGAATCTGAAGGTGAAGATTCTGGTAGCAGCCTTGGTGATTCTGAAGAACCGAGCCAGGAGCTAGAAATGCTCGTGAAGAAATTCCATAAGTTCTCTCGACGTGGTCGCTTTGGAAAATCTTCAAGAAGTGATGATTCATCATCTCGTGACTACAAGAAGAGGACTTGCCACAAATGCAAGAAACCTGGTCACTACATGTCTGATTGTCCTCAGTGGGAGAAGGAATCAAAAAGAAGTACAAGGATGACGATTCTGATGACTCAAAGAAGAAGAAATCTTCAAAGTCCTCATCATCAAAATCTTCTAAGTCTTCGTCTCACAACACTACAAAAAAAAGACACATTCGTGACATTTAGGGCCGAACGAAATTTTTTCTGTCATACATATGACACTTCTATGACGGTAATTGTGACAAAACCCGGTATCATCATAGATGTGGTGGGCTCCTACTTCTATGACAAAAATTCATGACAGAAAATGGGATTTTCGTCTTGGCGGGCCGGAGACGCAGCTGCATGACATTCTTTGGGCCGTCAATGACGGAAAAACTGTGGTAGAAGTGAGGGCGAGGAAAATTTCGGGGAGTTCCCGG
The DNA here is from genome assembly GCA_963921465.1 of Triticum timopheevii. Taxonomy (NCBI): domain Eukaryota; kingdom Viridiplantae; phylum Streptophyta; class Magnoliopsida; order Poales; family Poaceae; genus Triticum; species Triticum timopheevii. Next base: position 359,249,616 of record OY997264.1, read on the forward strand.
TTACGGTGGGAGGTCGGGGGCCGAGCGATGCGCGTTTCTCTCGTACACGTACGCGTGTGTGTGCGAGGCGTTGGCTCTAACTGAACCCGAGCAAGGCGTTGGGCTCTAACTAAACCCGAGCGATTGCACTGCAGGCTACGCGTTACTGAACCCAAGCGATCAATTGATGGCTGTTAACTGAACCCGATCGAGCGATTCCTTCGCTACTTCTGCTATCTAAAGCCGATCGATTGGATGAACAGTGAGCGTTGCGCGGGGGGGGGGGGGGTGGATGAACAGTGAGCGGTGGCGTTGCCTCTGGATGAACAGGACCCCGTGGTGTGGAGGGCTGGATGAACAGTAGACAGTGGAGGGGTACCCGTGGAGGGGTGCTTGAAAAGTAGCTGGTGGAGTAGCGCGCGGTGGAGGCTAGATGAACAGGAGCCCGTGGAGGCTGGAGGAGGTCGACGGTGGAGATGAACAGTATCCCGTGGAGTCTCGTTTTGCGGTACGCCACACCCCTCCTGATGAACAGGACCCCCGTTTCGACCGTAGCGCTCCAACACAAGTCCGTTTTGTCCGTTTTGCGGTATGCCACACCCCTCCCGATCAACCAGACCCCCTTTTCGACCGTAGGAGGTCCTTTTCCTCCGTTTTGCGGTACACCACACCCCTCCCGATCAACAGGACCGCCGTTTTGACCGTACGTGGTCCGTTTCGTCCGTTTTGCGGTACACCACACCCCTCCCGATCAACAGGACCCCCATTTCAAACATGGCCGGTTGAACACAAGGTTGTTTCCTCCGTTGTGCGGTACGCCAGGCCTTGTTTCCATCGCCTGTTCCGTCCAAACCCTCCCGATGAACACGATGACGCATTCCGTTCCGACCTAGCCGGTTGGCTCCCACGCGTTCCTTTGCCTCCTGATGAACACGACGCATTCCGTTGCCTCCCCATGAACACGACGCATTCCGTTGCCTCCCCATGAATATGACGACGACACTGTTTCTCCGTTCCGACCCAGCCATGTACACGAGCCCTGGCTGTGCGTATGCGTGAGTAGGCGTTCAAGACCCCGCCCGTATGTACGTACGTGGCCGTATTTTCTTTCTTGCACCCTGGCCGTTGTACGTACGTGTACATGCTACATGTGCGCCTCTACTACGATACGTGCACGCCTCTACTACGACACGTGCGCGCCTCTACATCCACCAGTATGTACGTACACGTTCGCGACCAGAATGACAATGCTACGTACGCTTCGACCAGGTGGGTCCCAACTGTCAGGCAATTCCTTGGGTGCGAAGATGTAGCTGGTGGGTCCCAGCAGTCAGGGGGGCGAATCATTTTTTTTGCCCAGACGCACTTCCTTGCGTGCGAAGATGTGGCTGGTGGGTCCCAACAGTCAGGGGGCGAATCTTTTCTTTTTTGCCCGGACGCACTTCCTTGGGTGCGAAGATGTAGCTGGTGGGTCCCAGCAGTGAGGGGAATGTTTTTTCGCGAAATACGGTGGCCCGTTCGGTGGGTCCCCGCTATCAGGTGGAGGAATCATTATTTTTCGCGTAATAAAGAGGCACTTCCTTGCTGCGGCCGTGGACCCAGCTGTCAGCCTCTCCACGTACAATCCACGTCCGATGGAAGTCGTTCCTTGACCACGTTGACCACGCCGCGCCGAGAGCACCACGGCGGTGGACGACGGCGAGGTCTAGGAAGGGGACGACTCGGAGCCGGGGAAGACGCAGCAGTGGATGCCCACGCGAAGAGGAGTACGAGGGTTCACTGGTTCGGTTGCGGTGTGAGGCTGCTGTCGCCGCAGAATAACAGGGGGTGTGGGTGAGTAGAGGGATGGCCTGGCCAGCGGTGGGAGTAGTAGGGGGCGGTGAGGCCTCCGCGGCATCACAGCCGTCCACGAGAGGCAGGAGCACGCGGCACGACCGGCGCTGGTTTGGGCGGCTGGAGCAAGAAGACCAGAGGTTGAAGAAGCACTACGGGCGTTGGATGAACATCGTACGGTAACATGAGCTAGAATCGTTCATATTGACTAAGCTGACAAAACCCTCAGTCCCCGTCAACTTGGTAGGCCCACAAGTCAGCCTCCCACTATGCTGGGTTCCAGCTGGCAGGGGGAGTATTCATTTTTTGGTGCATAATAAGGAGGCACTTCCTTGCGTGCGAAGATAGCTGGTGGGTCCGACATGTCAGCGGGGGGCACGTTTTTTTCGTGAAATACAGAGGCCCTTCCGGTGGGTCCCAGATGTCAGGTGGAGGAATCATTATTTTGCGTGTAATAAAGAGGCATTTCCTTGTGTGCGATCGTGGACCCAGCTGTCAGCCTCTCGACGCACAGTCTACTTCCGATGGTGTCGTTCGTTGACCACGTTGACCACGCCGCGCCGAGCGCATCCAAGGTGGTGGACGACGGTGAGGCCCCGGACAGCAACGAGTCAGAGATGGGAAGACGTAGGAGTAGAGTCGCAGACGGAGAGGTGTACGAGGGTTAACTGGTTCTAGTGCGGTGTGGTTCGGCAGTCGGTGGAGAAGAACAGGAGGTGTGGAGGGGTGGATGGATGGCCTGGCCAACGGTGGAGTAGCGCTTCATAGCGAAGCTTGCTAAGTAGAGCTGCTAGCAGCAGGAGGCGGGAGGTGGTCCCGGCGGCGCTTGAGGAAGAAGACGAGAGATTAAAGATGGATGCCGGTCGTTGGATGTAAATCCAACAGCTAACATGTCAGAATCATTTGTTGACTAAATTGACAATGACTTGCGTTGGCTTCGACCTATTGGCCCACATTTCATCCTCCAAAAATGTGGCACGTATTCAACCCATTTTTTCAGAATTTACAGTCTTTTTTTTGCGCGGTAGAATTTATAGTCAATTTGATCTTTTTTTTTGAATTACAGCCATTTGCTGGCTGGGTGAACAAATAATGTAGCGTCCATGCGGCCCATTTATTTTATTTCCTAAAAAATTACAGGCCATTTGCACTTTCTCGAAATACACGATTTTGCTGGGCTGATTCTAATTATAATGTTGGGTTGGGCCAACAATGTTATCAAAAAATAAAAAGGGGCTGAGCATTTTGTTATAAATATATTTAAATAATAAGTGATATTATTACATTCATCCTTAAATCTTACCAAGCTTTTGTACATAATCACTAGGATTTTCGTGCCAAAACAATCCAGGATTTTATTTGTTTAGAAATTATTTTTATAAGTTAATAAGATGTGGGATATTGTTTTCTTACATATGTAAGTATCTGTTAAATATATGATGACAATAAAAATAATATATAATAACATATAAATAATTTAAATATATATAATATAGTTAGAAGGGAAATATAAGTTGGACCTGGCGTTCCTATTCTTATATAGAAAAATAGAACAGACCTCTGCATTTTCTTTAAAAAATACATAAATTGGGCTGCCAAAAATAAAACCTCAGATGGGAGATCCATAGGCCGGTCGATACATGACGGCCCTAAGAAAATACAAACAGGCCTATGGACCTCCCATCCGAGGTCGTGGGCTGTGCATGTTCAAAATGAAAGCCTAGACGGGACAACCCAAAACCACGTCCAACACTTGCCAAAACTTCGTCCCTCATTTTCTATGTGTTTCGCACACTCGACATTGTGTGAGCATTTTGACTGTGCATCATATGAAGATGTGCTATGCATGAATGTTGATCAGCATGATGTTAACTGGCTGGTAGTTCCATTTTCGACCATGAATAAAACTTCCAACATGATGTTAACCCTGTGTGAAAAGGCCGTGTTAATATAAATGCTCTGCCTCTGAAAGTTGCATTTTCTTATCTGAAACTGAACTTGCAGTTTATCTGAAACTGAAACTTGCAGTTTCTTCTCTGAAAATCACATGGTCTGCACTTTTATACTCCTATGAAACTACATTTTTTTAAGTGCTAAAAATAGATCTCTAGAATTCATAAAATACTTCATATGCTCAATACTGCAAATCTGAAATTCAAAAGACATTCATATCTGAAAGTACTCTCAAAATACACAACACTAAACACAATTCATAACCTGCAAATACTGACAACCCTAAGCTCCTCCTGACAATTCACAACCTGCCCGACTATTGGGCTGGGGGGGGGGGGGGGGGGCAGTCCCCTCCTATTCCTCGACGGCAGACATCCGCCCCGTGAGACGATGTGAACGGCGAGGGAGACGATGGCGGGGAAGCGTCTTCGGGCTAACTGCTTTTCTCCTCTTGCAGTTGGGTTCGGTCGACGAAGACTCCACCGGCTCGCTCTGGCAGGACACCCTCACAAACGGCACCCTATAGATGCTAGATCCTTCAATCTCTGGTGGATGCTCCATCTGGGATCGATACTCCCGCCACCGCTCCCTCACGATCGGATTCGGTGAATCTGTTTCCTCCATGGCCCAGAGGAGAAGCTCTATGTACTCCGGCGCGACTCCCTCCAGGAGTATCACCGCCTTTTCGCTCTGTTGCAGATATTTGGCCACGGATGTCGCCGTCGCCGCTAGTTGGTCCTTGTTGTCAAACCAAGACTGTATCTCAAACATCCTAGCTAGCTTCACAGGGTCGCCGTCTGCGATCCTCACGTATCGGTTGTACTCCTCCATCGATCTACTTCTCCACAGCACCTTCACTCGCCGGCGGCGGTTTTTGAATGGAAGAGGAGAGGAGCAACGCTGGTTTTGGATTAGAACGGGAGAGGAGCGAAGCTGGTTTTGGACTGGAACAGGAGAGGAGGGGCGATGGTTTTAAAATGGAAGAGGAGAGGAGCGGTGCTAGATTTAGATTGTAACAGGAGAGGAGCGGCGGTGGTTTAAGAGGAGAAGAGCAGAAGAGCAGCGCTGGTCTTGGAAGTATTTTTTTGTTTTTTTGCGTATTTTGGGTCAAAGTTTGACCACATACTGTATTTGACAAGCAAAATGTGAATGCATGTCACCAAAAAATGTATCGTTTGGTTCGTATCTGAATGTACTTTCAAATTATATTATTTTTGCAATGTATAACATATATTTTATGTGCGAAAATAATGGTCAATTATGACCCATAATAAAAGGGAGACAAGTTAATGTGGGGTCGCTTTCTTAATTGAAGGGTAAATTGATTTTGATTTTGATCCAGTCACAGCGCGCCGGCCCTCTCGTCCAATCCTAAATCGCTGCCGCACACTCCTCTCCCTCTTCTCCATTGCAAAACCACCTCCTCTCCTCTCCATCATCTCCATTCCAAAACCACCGTCTCGCCTCTCCCTCTTCTGATATTCTCCATTGCAAAACCACCTCCTCTCCTCTCCATCATCTCCATTCCAAAACCACCGTCTCGCCTCTCCCTCTTCTGATCTTCTCCATTGCAAAACCACCTCCTCTCCTCTCCATCATCTCCATTCCAAAACCACCGTCTCGCCTCTCCCTCTTCTGATCTTCTCCATTGCAAAACCACCTCCTCTCCTCTCCATCATCTCCATTCCAAAACCATTGTCTCGCCTCTCCCTCTTCTCTATTGCAAGACCACCGTCTCTCCTCCAATCTTGCAAAGCTAGCACCGAGCCACTCAGAAGGACATCTATGGAGAGGATGCAGCAGCGAATCAGGCAGATCGCCGGCGGCGACCAGGCAAAGTTAGCCAGGTTGAAGGAGATCCTTAGTTGGTTTGACAATGAGTGGGAGATTTCGAGGACGGTGCCGGCCATGTGGCAATGTATGCGAAAGAGCGAGACGGCGGCGATGAGGGCCGCGATGTACATGTACTCCTCAGCGGCAGTCACGCCGCAGTCCTCCGAGTTCATCGAGTATCTCCTCTGGGCGATGGAGCAGACAGATTCGCCCGAGGCGACAGTCAGGCGGAGGTGGTGGGCGTACAGGTCAAAGGTCGAGCACCCAGAGGATAACAAATCGATCGAGTATGGTGTGCTGTTCGTGAGGGTGCAGAGCCAGCCGGAGCCACAAGAGTATTCGTTCTCCCACCGCAAGAGGAGGACGGATGGCGCGACGTCGCTTCCCCGCCGTTCTCCACGGTTCCCTCAACGCTCGCCTTGTTTCAACGGCGGCGGTAGGGTTTAAGGTAAGCTTCGCACTAACCTAATCTTCCACCTGCTCATGCTTATAATCAGTGTGACAGCTAATGGAAATCATGCTTACAATTAGTCTCCGAGTACTACGCCAATCACCCAAAAATAGCTCTGGACCTTTGGGTCAAAGTTGTGACATAGTGTACAAATAAAGAAAAATAGATTGGTGCTTGTTTCAGAAAAGAGTACTCCCTAGAAAACTGCCAATATAAGCTACTAGTATTTGGTTAGAGGATTTGCTGCCGAGAAAGATCCGTCCACAGAGAGCACCACACATCCCACTGGTGGTGGTGGATGCCAATGCGTGCATGCAACATGGTTGGTGTCGGTAATTTTTACTTGGCACACCTCGCACTCTGCATATATGTCGGTTCCATACGTACATTTGTGCGGTTCCACCAAAATGCAGCTGAATAACCCTGTTTGCACAGATAATGAAAAAGTGTGATTACATTATAGTGGCACTAGTTGATGAAACACACAAAATGAATAGAAGAAAATATTGCGATAGTATCATAGTATGCCATGCTGCGAGGGCGAGATGGGCCCTGCGACGCCTCATACGGTACGCCTCATACTGGACATCGTCCCAAGTCTCCCAGATACACCTTCTACCAGTGATGAACATCAGTGTACAGCGGTAGTACAAGGAGGCGCCTTGAGACATTCAAATCTCTATTTTTGTACAGATCAACTAAAATTAAGCACCCCAGTTTGCAGAAACGCTTAAACATTAACAATGGGACTAGTTGATGAAACATACATTAACAAAGAGAAGCACTTTCTTTATCTACATTGGAAATGAAATGATAGAGATGACACTCGCTCGATTTTAACTGTATTATTACTTCATTATATCAGTGACACTAGGGTCGAGCAGGTGGCAAATGAGGTGTACCGTGCGTCGCAAGGATGGAGGCCGGGGGTGCTTAGACTGGGATCCTGAAGCTGGCTCTTTCAGTCACCAACATGGATGATTCAATTCATGGGACCTTTTGGTGCAGTTCACCTAAAATGAAGCAATGTCCCGTGAGCTAGCAGCTTCATCTTCAATTTTTTTTTAAGAAAAGGGCTCCAGCCCCGGTTCCATTTCCATCAGAAAACGAAAACCACAGAGCTTCTTCTTCATTAGTTGCAATAAAATTGAGCAACATCAATGTTGGTTGTGAAGCTCCTGGAATGCTCAACTATAATTTGGATATCATTTGTGCAGTTCAGCTAAGATCGAGTGTGAAATGTATATCTCTGTTTGCACAAAAAAGGTGGAAAGGAGGGTGACTAACAAGTGATGAAACATGCATCAAATGAAAAGAAGCATGTTCCTTATCTGAATGGCAATCCTACAAGGACAGTAGCAATTTCTAAAGCAGTGGCATTGCTAGATATTAGTGTGGGCATTAGGATTAACTATGACAACCGTTAAATACGACATTACTTTGGGCACAGGAGACTAGGCGGACCACGACAGTTGCATTTCTACAAAATGAACCAACTTATCTTAATGGGAAATTTAGCAGGACAAGTAAAAAAGTGCCATTGATTCATATTACTGGAGGCATTACATTGAAAACAACGTTGGTTTAACGTGTCCTTACTTTTAACAGTGCGACTGCTACATTTTACCAGTGGCATTACATAAGAGTGGCTCGGGGCAACAAACATCAGAACAGGATATCTGGGTTGGTCCCATTTTTGTTCGGTATAGCCACCTTATACTGTGTGAGGCTAGCAAATCTAGTGCTGGACTTACTCTGTTGACTTGTCCCCCAGTCCCCACTTTCTTTCCTTTTTCAACCAATAGATCGGGTTTATATTGAGTTTGTACTGTGTTTCCCTTTATTTCCCTATTAGACATAGAGACCAGTTGGATAGCCAGTCTCTGCTACTTTTCGCCCCCATTATTTCCTCTTTCGACCAAGTCCTAGATTCAGGTAACAAATCCTCCCCCACCCCCACCCCCTTTCTTCCTTGTTTGAACCAATTAGTACTAGATTCGAGTGCATGAACTAGTTTTACCTCTTAAACGTAAAAAAAATAGGTGGTTCTCGAACAGCCGATCGATCCTATCTACGAGGGGGCCTGAGAAATAGTAAAAGATACAAATCTAGCGACGTCAGGAGCTCGGGAAGTAGAGCAAGGCCGGTTTCGAAGGAAGTTATACCTGATGGTCGCCAGGATGTCGCTAGGTGGGCGGCGGGAGGCCGGATCTGCCCACACTACGGCAGCGAGGAAGAAGGGGTCGGAGGCCCTCCCTCGCCAGCGGTGCTTGGGAGAGAACGGCAAGGCAAGCTGATTGGGACGCGCCCAGCAGTGGGTAAGAGCCGTCGCCGAGGACGACCGCGTGAACGTTGCACCTTCTCACCTTCCCCGGCGGAGGGGATCCGGCTAGATCTGTGACCAGCGGTGAGCAGAGAGAGAGAGAGTGTGTGGCCACCGCTGTCGTGTTTAGATCTGGAAAGGCCGAGACAGTGTGAAGAGAGCAACACTAGCAAGCAAGCGCGGAGGCTCCTGCCTATATAGTGGAGTAGTACTAGTTTTCTTTTGTACACCGGAGCCGGCTTGACCTCGTGAATGACTGTCAAGAAGTCTTCATGCACGTGGCCCGGAGGCGCAGTTGTCGTCATTTTGATCTGAAGCGCCGGATTATAACATATAACACGAAAAAATGCCACATGACAAGAAATCATAACCTCACTGCCCAAAGGAGACAACATGAATCCCGACGGACAAACTAGACGAGGAACAAAGCTCAAATTAAAGATAAACTCGTAGAAAAGGGGTCCGTCGATAGATGTCCTAATTAACGTAGCCGGCTTGACCTAGATGGCAGCCGAGTAGTCACTATTTGTGCATGTGCCCCCAATGACTAGCCCAACTCAGTTGTCACTGTTTAACCCTCGCAGTGATCCGAAGCACATGACACCTAATTTTGTGAGATGACAAGAAACCTTTTTTTAGATTTCTCACCACAATTACAGCCATGTACAACATAGCCTGCACGATATGTAGACGATAGCCAATCCAGGCGTGTCTGCTGGAGTCTGGTGACATGCATGCACAAACTGATCTTCCGTGTCTTGCAGGGATCGTCCAGGCACCAACGTAGTACAACACTTATCTAGTACTATCGCTCGTCTCCCTCTTCTATTAAGTCACCCTACTTGCGGGGCCGGGGATGTGCTTATGGTCGGTTCTCAATTGTCGTCCCACATGTGTGTGCAAGCGCAATATGACGCGCGTTCCATTCGGAGAGCAGCGTGCCAGACCGACCGACCGTCTGGGGTGCGACGCGAACGCGCCGGGCGTGATGTATACTCCATACATGTGTACCGTCATTTTCTAGAGGCTTTGCTCCATGGCGCAATCTATGGATACAAAATTAGTATACTGTATACTATTTAAAAGTTGAGGGCGGGGCTTTTCCTGCGCGGTAGGCGGCGGGGCAGTTCCGCCTAGTCGGTTCGACAGAGACGCGAGAAGACGAGGGAGTAAGCAGCTGCAAATGTAGGGCTGTGTGATTTGACAGCGAGTTACTGCTGGACAGGTGGGCCCCTGTGATTTGACTTGCCATTATCATTTTAACTGCGGCGCTACGACCGGCGTGAGTCTCCCAATTCCTGATCACCTCCATACAGGTGCCTCTCCCAATGCTCCACCATGTAGTAGAGGCTGGCTCTTGCATGAGATCCCACTTCTCCACTTTTTCCTTGCCTCTCTTTCCTCCACATATGCAAAAATGCCATGTAAAGCGCACTATTGTACTTACTTGCTCCTACAGGTGCTTAAGCTTGCCACATAGGCATAAAGTCTGATGTGGCAAGTTAATCAAGAAGAGAGAGACTAGTTTGGTGACCCAAGGAAGAAACGGTGCTAAGCGCGTATACCTAGGTGAAAAGACAATTTTGAGTCTATAGCTAATTAAATGAAGCAAACTTAGCAACACCATTTCATTAGAAGAGGTCACTCCTTGGCAAATGCAATAAATACTACTACTCCCCGTGTCCCGTAATATAAGAACATTTTTGGCACTACACTAGTGTCAAAAACGTTCTTACATTATGGGATGGAGGGAGTATGAAAAAAGAGATAGAGAGAAGTAAAAAAATACACTTATAGCCAACCTTGTTGTAGTATGAGTGACTAAGTGATGACTATGTATGACATGCCAACATCAGGTAGCCTAACACACCGTGTTAAATCTCCAAGGGCGCGACCGCGCGAGCGACGCGACGGTCGTGGTAGGCGCGACCATGATACGGGCTGCTGGTAGCCCTTGGATTTGAGATCAAACGGTCGCATGCTAAGTTGTTGAAAATTTGCAGAATAACCCTCCAGGATAGGATATTCACCCATAGGTCTAGAATCACGCCATGCAACCGTTCGATCTCACATCCAAGGGTACTCGGAAGCCCGTATCATGGGAGAATGGAAAGCCACTACCCTGCCGTTCGCACGCTGGCAGTTCGCTCCTACTCGTCCCCACACGTCCTTTAATACTACGGTGGTTCGCTCCTAGTCGTCCCGTCCATTCACATTACGGCAGTTCCACTAATCCTAACCCTCCTCCCTAATCCATGGCGTCCCAAATATCCACGATCGGCGGTGAGTACAAGGTTAGAACCATCACCGGTGATGAGTTCGACGTCATCTACACCCGTTCTTCCGCGACGGTGAAAGGATGCCTTTCTCGCTTCAGATGCATGTTCAAAGACTCAGATGATGAGTGGGTCGCTGGGCTAGATGTTGAGTACACCACAGTCCTGGGACGAGAGAAGGATCTAAAGGACGAAGAGAGGAAGAAGCCCGCCGTGATCCAGGTTTGCGTGCATGACTTATGCTTGGTCTACCACATATGCCATGCCGACGTTGAGTGCAAGGATTTTAAGGACTTCCTCGAGAGCAACCTAGTCAAATTCGTTACTTTAGACTTTGGTAATGACAAAGAAGTCCTGGGTCGGATAGGCCTCGTTGTAGGCAACACCTTCGACCTCTAGAAGAATCGGCTGGTGCCCTCTCGTCAGCCTTCAATGCTGACCCTGGCAGGAGCCATGGTTCATCCTTCGTACGGTAAACTGGAGAAACCTCCATACACGTTTCATCGTTATGCATGGCAGTGGAATGTACTAGATATAGACCACATCCACTACGCTGCAATGGATGGCTACCTTTGCTTTAATATCTACAAGGGTTGGATGAAGAGCAACAGCCAAGTGTGCGGTTCAAGCAAAGAAGTATCGGCCAAGAGGAAGAGGGACAAGGACGAAGTCGAGGACGTGGACGAGGACTCCGAGTAAGGTGGCAGTGTCGTTGCTCATGGTGGTTCTAAACTTCTAATGTAGTGTCTACCGGAATAGTTGCAAAGTTTAATTTCAGGTGTGCTTAATTTAATTTGAGGGGTGTGTTGTGCTAAGCCCCCAGTAGAACTATGTTATATTTATTCTCGTTACTTTAACTCTTCAGTACGTACATACTAGTATTTCTTACATTTCATCTTTTAGTTGGTATAGTACTACCAGTCGTTTCTTCACATTATATACGTACAATATATATGGCCAACATCGTATAGCCAGCAGTTTAGTTGTCAAAGAATTTCAGGGTGCTTAGTTTTATCAAAGAATTCCAGGATGCTTAGTTTTATTTGAGGGGTGGATTGTGTTGGACACCATTATTGTGACTAGCCTTTTTAATAGTACTATATGCATAATTTGGTGACGAGCGCTCTCTATATGTACCACCTTTTTTTTAATTTCAAGTTTTGCTCCATGGCGCAATCCATCGATACTAATGCTGTACAAAAGTATACATTTTTTAAAAGGCTAGAGGGCGGGGCAGTCTAGCTTGGTCGGTTTCATGAGAGGCGAGGGCCTTTGTGATTTGACGGCTCATTACTGCTGGAAGGCGGGGCCTTGTGATTTGACTGCTCGTATAAATGCGCCGACGACCTGATTGAGGAGGAGCAAAGAACCGTGCGGTATACTCAAGTTTTCCACTGGAGTAGTACTGCGACGGAAGAGCACGAAACACGGTAGCCCAGTGCCATATGGCGATAAAAAATGATCTAATTTGCTAGTCATCTCATTTTTAGCATTGTTCTATTCATTCCCTAAAAAAGCATTGTTCTATTCATGCCTCCCAGAGAACGTGACACGTGCGGCGAAACACCCGAAGCAAAAGATGAAACACAGGAGCAAAAGAAGAAGGAAGATTATCACCCCAAATGATCTAATTCGCCGCGGAGTCGTAACTGCTTCTTCATCGCCTCCACGACCTCCATCTCCTTGCGCGTCTCCTCCGTCATCTTCATTATGTCCATGACATGGGATTTCTTGACGCGAGCCTTCATTATCTGTTCCACGGCCGCATTACGTACCTTGACAGCAGCCGGGTGCTCGATGCGGAGCTTCGCCAACTCCTCCTTCTATTCCATGATGAGGGCCTGCAGCATCTTCATCGAGGAACTACTATTCTCATGCAGCTTCTTCCAGCTCGCGTTCTTCTCCTTCAACAGGTCGATCTCGTGGCAGAGCTTCGCCTTGTCCTCCTGAAGTCGCAGGATTTTGCCGGTCGCCTTCTTCTCCGAGGCAATGCTCTTCTTCAGCAGCATCACCAAGCCGGCGGTCAACTCCCCCTGCTGATTGAGCTCAGCGGGCATGTCGTCGAGGCTCTCCTTCAGCAACTCCATCAAGCCTTGGATGAACTCCTTCTCCTTATTGAGGTGCTTATTGAGCTGACTGGGCATGCCATCGAGGGATAACGACTCCAGCTCCACCGGCTTGGCATGTTCGCCTCCGCGGCTAGGGCGCTCCAGGGAGCCATCGCCTGCTCGTGAGAGATCTTTCGAGGTCTCTACGTGGCGGCGAGCCCTCTCTTTTTTTCTGCAGCCTTGGTTGCCGCTCCCTTGTTACGAGTAGTTCTCGACCTAGAGCTCTGCTCACCGTCCATGGCAATGACGGACGAAGAAGAAGCACTTATGAGGAGGAAAGGTAGAGTAATTTTCGGTTAGGTAGTTCCCCTTTTTATAACCTAAGTACTAGCACTAGTACTAATACCTGCATAGTGGGAACACGTTCAGGTTTGGTACGTACTAGTAGGTGTGAGCAGGCTTTCCAGTGTAATGGGAACAAGGTAAAGATTAATTGATGGTTTTGGTTTCGAGGCCCGAAACGGCTCCCGATGAGTTTAGCGGAACATAAATTTCAAGTACTACACTGCTCAAATGCGTAAATATTATGTTACTGTCAAAAATTGGCACAATATACGAAGGAGACCAATGGAAGTACTACTAGCAACCCATGATTTAACTACTCGCATGCGCGCAGTGGAGTAATAATGTCTTTCTTCCGCCCTCATGTCCACTCAATTTGCATGCGCTGTATTAATTGACCATCAATGAAGTGAACGACTTTACACGCGTCAAATTATCACATGGGGTGGATCTTGGTACAAAATTGCGTCCGCCCATGTACCCGCGTGTGCATGCGAGGGAATGAGTGTGTGCGTGGCATGCGTGCACATCTTCGCTTCATGCATGTACCACCAGTATGGCTCAGGGAGGACGAGTACATTCTTCTGGAACCAGCAGCACGTCACTGTGATCAATCCACGCAAGGAGGTCACGACAACGCCTCCACATGTGCCATGTGGCTTCATGAACTGTAAGAGAGACACTGTGTAGCGTGTCATTGGTATTCTAATTTACGTGTTTTGCACATACTCGAAGTACTAGTAAGGTACACGGGCATTGCACGCATCAGATTTTGTAACCAAATTATGAATAAATACCACACTATAGCATGTAAGCTCTGAGTCATATATGCCTGATGTAGCCCTTCGTTTAATTCTTATAGTTCATCTCATTCAAAATCAATTAGTTTTTATAGAAAAGCTAAGAACGCGGGAATAGGAAAAACATGGGATTATAGTGGAATGTCGTCTTGAATCCTACAGGATTGTACGAGTGTTTGATTGTGCATAGAAAAAACGCAGAATTCTTTCAAAGAGGTTTGAGTGGATGGGATGTTTCCTATGAAATCTAGTGCAAATGAATCATATGGAAAAATTCCTATGGTTTACAATCCTACGAATCAAACAACCAAGATAGGAAAAATTCCAAATGATTAGAATCGTCCAAAATTCCTTTGAGAATCCTTTGAATCAAAGAAGCCCTTAATCTATTTTATGATTCATGGAATTGTGCGTTGTAAAGCATAAAGTAAAAACAAATTATGGCAATTCAACTAGAAAAAAAGTTTGGGCAGTTATGATATGGAAGATTCTAGAACAAAAGAGAACCACTGTTGTTTTGAGGTTTGTGCATTATGCTTAAGTTCAACCATGGAGTCTTCTAGATTGTACATGTGGCAAAATCCATTGGGGGCTAGAAGATGGTGCGAGGGGCCGAGTGGAGGGAGACTATGAAGGAATGCACAAGTGCGAGATCGATATTTAGAGAGAGGGGGCAAGAACGTGCGCTGTTGCACGCAGTGGCGGAGCCATGAAAAATAAATGAGCTAGGGGGCCAAGCATTGCTAATCCTTTACGAGGAGGGTCAATTCATGAACTTAAACCATTTTTAGCAGCAATTGTCTAATGATCACATTCATATTAGCCTCGATATATAGTGATGTTAGGGGGCAGGGCCCTTACTCCTCCTGTCTTCGCCATTTTGCACGCGTCTGAGAGATGAAGCGGAAGGCATGGATGATGAGAGGGGGGCGTTGGATATATAATTAATGTGGGCGTATTAGCTATATATGTTAATCCTATATAGAGAGGTATAGATTGATCGATGTGGACGTGGGAAAGAGGGTGAGACCTCACTGGATATATCGATTGATCGGTTTGTGTGGAAAACTATGAAAGACCTAGCTATATACACACATACATAGAGGAACATCGATCGTTGTGCATGCATGCATGAGAGATAAAGAATGCCTGATATGATGGAGAGGGGGATGTGTGTGGGTGTGTGCCTTCATGGGAGACCGACCCGAAGAAAAAGATTGCATGTGTGCGATGGATCATGCCGACTGGTAGTGTGTGTGCATGCATGCACGAGAGAAAGTTAGTGGTACAATTATAAAGAGAAGATGACTGTGTGGGTGTAAAGGACTAGGTGA
This sequence comes from Triticum timopheevii, assembly GCA_963921465.1. NCBI lineage: Eukaryota > Viridiplantae > Streptophyta > Magnoliopsida > Poales > Poaceae > Triticum > Triticum timopheevii. The sequence goes on from OY997264.1 coordinate 359,264,788, forward strand.
GGTCATAATCAATGTAAAGTTGAATTCAAATATTTGAATAAGAGATCCTGATGTTTGAAACCCATGCATGCATGAATATAACGGAGATCTGCGCCGTGTGGTTTGGAAACGAGCATGTTGTAATGTATACACATTGAACAAGGTCAGACTGATTTGAATTTGAGATACCGATGGCAGACATCATTTGGCCGCGTCACATCCGTGCATGGACACACTATTCTAATTGGAGATGATGGGCGGCTTTCGCATCACATATCTATATCTATACCCCTATATATGTATATGTGTGTGTGTGTGTGTGTGTATTATATTTTTTTATATTGTGTGCGGGTAACTTTAACTTTGAAAGATGGTCGTTGGATGAGGCGAATCCGATGGTCCAAAGATGGCAAATTTGAGCACTACTGGCCGTTGGATATCATCTAGATTCCACCAGATTTCACCACATGTATAATATAGAAGACTCCATGGTTGAACTTAAGCATAATGCGCAAACATCAAAACACAAGCACTTCTTATTTGTTCTAGAATCTTCCGTATCAGAATTGCCCAAATATTTTTCTACATGATTTGCCATTATTTGTTTTTACTTTATGTCTTACAACGCACAATTCCATAAATCTTAAAATAGATTAGCTTTCTTATAAAAACTAGATGATTTTGAATGAAATGAACTATAAGAATTAAACGAACATCTACATCATGCATATATGACTCAAAGATAACATGCTATAATGTGGTATTTATTCATAATTTGGTTGCCAAATCTCATGTGTGCAATGCACGTGTACCTTACTCTAGCCTAAATGATGTTTGTGTGTGTGTTGTGGGTGTTGAGGTGCAAATTGTCTTTTTTTTTTGGGGTACACGTTAAGCTTGTTCTTCCGAAATTTCAAGCCGCGCCTTGTTATGCCGAAAATTCAAGCTAGCGTCTCTGTCTATCGTGCTGCGAAACTCCCGCCTCTTCAACCCGCGCCTTGTTATCCCGAAATATTTAAGATATATCTTTGTCTCAACGTGCTCCGACAACTCCCTCCATCTCAACCCGCGTCTTGCTATTCCGAAATTACAACGCGCGCGAAAACTCCCACCTCCTGTGAAATCCCGACATGCGAAATGCCCGTGGTACCCCCGAACTGAAAGAAGCGCCTCAAATCGGTGGGGGTAATTTCGTAACTTACCCCACATTTCGGACAAGCGCGTCTCTAAGCCATGGTTCCCCACTGCCATCCCATCCGCCCACCCATTCGTACACCGAGGCCGCGAAAACCCGTGACGAAACCCCACACCCTGCTCCGTCCGCCACCCAGTCGGAGCCTCTTCCCCAACGACATCGTCCACAACAACACCTCGACGTCCCTCATCCATCGTACCGGATGAGGATCCATCGTCGATCTCGTCATCACGCCGATTCAGCCACCCCGTCCTCCACCTCCGAGGAGTTGCCCCGACGTTCCCCTCGTCTTTCGCGCCACCTCCATTCCCACACTGCCGTCCTCACCTGCACCACCGGAAGAGCATCATCATCACCGTTTCCTTGGATGAAGCTGTGGCCTAATCGGCGCCACCAAAGAGGTTGTACACTAATCACCGCATTTTCTTCTTGATTCGATCTCACGGTGCTGCTGGCGCTCGGTCCCGTGCCGACACGGCGCAGCTCCATCCACGGCGGCGTCACCGGCCACTTCCTCTACGGCGTCGCTCCCTCGGCGGCGACGTCCACATCAGTAGGAGCTGCTGCTGCTTTAGCTCTAGCTCGCGCTGCTGCTCTGCTCTTGCTCTCGATCCCCTTCCTGGTCTGCTCTTGCTATTGCTCTTGCTCGTGTCGCTGCTCTCGCTCTTGCTCTTGCTTGCGATGTTGCTCCGATTTAGCTACACTTTAGTCGATTGAATCAACTTTTGGGTCAGTCGATTTTCAGGGGGGCGGGCTCACCGGGATGAAGGAAGAACCAGCCACAGCGGGGAGGGGGGCTCGCCGGAGAGGTACCCCACTATCTATCTTAGGGTTCAGGGTAGGGGCGGTGGTCGCCGGCGATGGCGGGGTTGGTGGGGCGGTGGCGTGGGGATCGCCGGAGAAAAAGCTCGACACGGGGGGGGGGGGGGCTAGAGGGATGGCCGGGGCGGCGGTGGGGAGTATTTTCGGGGCGGGCGGGGCGGCACACCACCGACCGCGGACGGCGGGGGGGGCTGCTGTTTGGCCGGTGGTGGCTGGCGTCTCAAAGGGGTGGAGGTTGAAGATGAACCGTAGGCCCTTGATTTCATATCCAACGGCTGCAAAATCGACTGACCAGAGATGAAGAAGTCAGTTGACCGACGTGTAGCCTCACCTTGCTAGTGCGTTTAGTTTCGACAGCAAAATTCAGTTTCGACAGCAAAATTCAGTTTCGACAATTAAGTTCAGTTTCGACAGTTAAGTTCAATTTCACAGTTAAATTCAGTTTCGACAGTTAAGTTCAGAGATGAGCGACTGATGTATTTTACATCTAGCACTTTGTGGTTATGTATTTTACATCATGTATTGGAGATGCTATTAGAATTCTACTCAGGTTAACGTTGTTCGTTGTCTCTCTTGTCCTGCTTCAGCCTCGGCGTCGTACAACTCGCCGGAGCTGCTCTAATGACGAAACCCTCCATCACAGCGGAGCAGTACCTCGGGCTCCATCTCCAGGCGCCTAAGATCTTCTTCCCCTCCTCCGACAGCCAAGTCAGCCGGAGCATCCTCACCGGCCAACCCAATCACGCTGAGATCGACATGGCTTCGCCAAAGAGGTTGTACACTTGTTGCATCTCTTTTTTACTCTACATGTATATATATTGTCCACTGAGCACTCGTAGTAACGGGAAATACGATTATTTTATCCTCCTATATGACAAGCAGTGAGGTACGAGGCAACTTAGCTATCCGTGATGGACTCTCTTGAACGCCATCATTATTTATCTCTGCGCGTTTGAGCTATGCATTTGTCGATGGGCCTGAGAGTTGAGCTAGTATGGAAGTGGCATGGGTCCAAAGTAATAGAAGTAGCACAAAAACATTTTTTTAGTGTAGGATTTTCCTTGCTCAAGCATACCTACTAGAATCGCCAGTGCTTGAAAGGAAAAGTGAATGAAAAAATAAGGAATTGGAAAGTTTCCTATGGTACTACTTTTCATGAATTTGGTGCAAAGGAATGGAGCAAAGGAAAACTGTAGGATTTGTTCCTTTAGTGTCTCCTTGAAAGAAAAACCATAGGAATTCTAATTTCCACTTCTCCTCCTTTTCATATTCCTATTCATCAAGCACAAGACTAAGAGATAGTAGCATAATAGCATTATAACCGTACATTTTCTTGTGGTTTGACTTAATCTCACCATGCTTTTTTGCATCCTGTGATCTTACAATTGTTATGAATCAAACACCCAGTTTGGCAGAAATCCTATGTTTTTAAATTCTTTATTTTGCACGTGCATTCCTATCCTATTCCTGTCTATTTCCTATCCCTGCATTGTTAGAATCCTCAAATTCAAACAAACCCTTACTCAATTACTTCTATTACAGATATGTGTCAAAGAAAACCTTGTGTGGTTTGTCCTGCTCCTGCGGCGCTGTGTTCCACCCCAGCTCAGCTGCTCCAATGACGGAAGGGTTCAGCACAGCAGGGATCCGCTCTCCAGACTGTCTTTCGCTGCCTCAGATCTTCTTCCCCGTCGTCGGCAGCCACGATAACTGCATTACCATCATCAACTGAGCAGATGACCTTGAGGACTACACGGGTCCGCAAGAGAGGTCGCACTCTTCTGTGTCTTCTTACGTTATGCGTCACTTAATATGATGACATGCTACATTATCGTCGTGTTCACCTATTAGACTCCGAGTCAGGTCCAAACTAATGCTGAAACTTGAGTTTTTAAATGGTTGTGCGGTACATATTGGGGCAGCAATCAGTACTATCTGTCTACTATCTGGTTCATCTCCGGTGTCTACTATGAGTTTCATGTTGGGTGCAAACAAACATTAAAGGAGCCATTATCTGTATTTTTTAACTAAAGCTGTAATCTACCTGCTATCATTGGTTTTGGGTCTATCCACAGTTTGCTACCATCACTCTGGATTTGTGCATGCACTCCTTACATAATCTCACTATATTTTATTCCTATGCATGCCAGTTATTGTACACAATGGAACTGATCATGTAGAGCAAAAGAGACGAGCCTTGCGTGGCAATAAAATTTCATGCAGACGCCGTTCCATGGTGGGCGCAAAGGCAGCCCCCCTCCACCCATTTCGGATTGTAATCAAGAGGAAGATAACTGTTTTGAGGGGGATTCAGAAGGAGAATACCACTCATATTTACCCCATGAGGTCTGAAAGTGCGTTATATCGACTAGAGGGGGGGTGAATAGGAGATTTCTATGAATTCTTCACTGAGGAATTTGCTGGTGAGGAAATTCCTAAATGAAGAACTACTTGCAGCGGAATAAGTACTCAGAAGTAAACATAACAGAACACAAGCATAGTCATAATGATGAAATGAAGACAAGCATAGAGTACACAAAGCATAAACACAGGATAACACAAGAAAGAAGACGGACAGACTCAAGAAATTGAACTGAGGAAATTGAGAAAGTCTTCAGTCAAAGTCTTCAAACAGATATGAACAGGCACACAACAACAGACATGAGGAAATGAAAGAGTTGAGGAAATAGAACCAGTGAGTTTGGTGAAGACAATGATTTGGTAGACCAGTTCCAACTGCTGTCTCAGTTGTACATCTGGTTGGAGCGGATGAGTATTTAAACTCGCAGACACCCAGTCTCGGACACACAGTCCTCACCATATTCTCCTTGAGCTAAGGTCACACAAACCTCGCCCAATCACTCGTGGTAAGTCTTCAGGTGACTTCCGAACCTTCACAAACTCGGTCACTCGGTGATCCACAATTCCTCTTGGATGCTCTAGACCGTGACGCCTAACCGTCTGGAAGAAGCATAGTCTTCAAAGGAAACAAGCATCGGATCCACGCAGGATCAATCTCTTCAGTGATGCTCAATCACTTTGGGTTTGGAGGTGTTGGGTTTTGGTTTTCCTCACTTGATGATTTTCGCTCAAAGTCCTCGGAGGATGGGATGCTCTCCAATGACAAGTGTCAGTTTCTCTCGGAGTAGCCAACCAGCTAGTGGTTGAAGGGGGCGGCTATTTATAGCCTAGGGAGCAGCCCGACATGATAAGACATAAATGCCCTTTTCTAATATGACCGTTAGGTGGGTAGATATTTTGGAACAGCTGGCGCATAGCACAGCAACGGTCAGAATTTTGACTATCAAAATCCTCAGGGCTATCATGTTCCTCACTGTGTAGGCAATTCGCACTGGCGAATTCCTAACTCCTCAGTTAGAACAAATTGCTCAGAGACCAGAAGAACTTCGTCTCTGTCACTGAAGAATATGGCTGAACTATATAAGATTTCCAATGGCTTCACTCGAAGGGATTGGTAGGTGTAGGATTTTGAGTTGAGCATCACATGGAAATTTTTCCTTAGTATTTCCTCGACCCCCTTTAACAGTACGGTGTTTCCTATGACTCAAGAAAGAGAAAATGAAACTACGAAAACAAAAGTCTTCACGCTTCTTGTTCGTCGAATGATTTCCAAGTCTTCAAGGTCACACCAATTTCTTCACTTTCAAAGTCTTCAAAAAGTCTTCAGAAATCCAAAGTCTTTAGTTGAAGAACTTCATTTTTAGGGGTCGACTTTCTCTGTAAATATCAAACTCCTCATAGACTTATAGACCTGTGTACACTCACAAACGCATCAGTCCCTTAACCTATAAGTCTTTAATACACCAAAATCACTAAGGGGCACTAGATGCACTTACAATCTCCCCCTTTTTGGTGATTGATGACAATATAGGTTAAGTTTTCAACAGGGATAAACATATGAAGTGTAAATACTGATATTGAGGAATTTGATTGCAAGATATAGAAGAACTCCCCTGAAGATGTGCATAGTGAGGAATTTGCTTTTGAAGCAATGCACACTTGAAGAGTATAATCATGGAGATCTCCCCCTATATCTTGTAATTCATACACGCATTTGATATATAAAATGAAGAATTTGAAATGCATGATTAAATATGGTGACTGATGTAATTCAGCATGCGTGCATTGAGATTAATGAGGAATAAGCATGCAGAAGAACACAGGAAAAGTATCAGGCCACCATAGAGTTTAAGATTACAACTCGATCCAGCAAAGTCATCAGAAGAATGAGAGTTGTAACTTAGCAAAAAAACGCCCATATAGGATAGACCCGCTTGAAGACTAACTCAAATTTCTCCCCCTTTGTCATCGAATGACCAAAAAGGTTGAAGCTGAGGACTAACAATCCTGAAGAATATCAAGATGATGGAGGAGCGACGGTGTTGTCAAGGTCTTGAGTCGTTGTAGGGCCTGCTGCAGTGTCGTCCAAGTCTTCATGCTCATCCGTGGTGCGTGATGAAGAATATGAGCTAGCCACCAAGGAAGGAACCTTGACCTTATTGAATCTCTTCGGTGGAGGAGCAGACCAGTCAAAGTCTTCCTTGAAGCCCATTTGCTTCAGATCTTCTTCACCATATAGATGTGACAGAATAGCCCAGGTGCGATCAAACACTTCATGGAGGTAGTAGTGGTTTTTCTTCACTGCATTATGTGTGGAAGTCATGTTGTGAAGAATAGAACCAAACTGACTCTTAACCCACTTGTGGTTTCGATCCACCTTCTGGTGAAGACTTATCAGCAGTTCACGGTCAGTCATCACACGAGGAGCGGTAGCTTGAGGACTTGACTTGGTAGCATTGGCAGCAAAATCATGAGTGGCAGAGTCATCATTGGTTGAGTAAGATGCAGCTTTGCGGAACTGACCATCCAATGGACGAATGCCTTCATCGATAACGGCTGGTGACTTGCCCTTATCATCGAATGAGGAAATTGTCCGCTTGAGGACTTCAATAGGGGGCAAGTAGCTGAGGTGATTCTGAAAATCAGCCTTGTAGTTGAGTGAAGACCTTGTTCTGAGGAATCTCATGATCCACGGCACGTAAGGCTTCAGCTCAAATGGTGAAAGTGCAACATTCGCCAGAGTCCTCATGAATAAATTATGATAATTTATGGGGATGCCATGCATGATGTTGAAAAGCATATTCTTCATCATTCCGATAATTTCTTCATCAGATGAGTCATGGCCTTTGATGGGACTCATGGTCTTCATCAGAATGTGGTAGATGGTTCTTGGCACATAGAGCAATTCCTTCACGAGGAATTTGGTCCTTGGGGCTTGACCCAGCTTGAACGGCTTCATGAGTACTTGCATATAGTGATCAGTGAGTTCAGGCTCATCATACAGACAACGAGCACCGTCAGGTGGAGGACTGATTGGCAAGGCACAAAGCAATTCAGAGGCTGGTGCCTTGTAATGAGTGTTTTCAGTCATCCAGTCCAACACCCATGAGTTGACGTCAGTAGCATCACCTGTGATATGCAGAGTTGCGTAGAACTGAAGAATAATCTCTTCATTCCAATCAACTATGTCAGAGCAGAAATTGAGCAAGCCTACATCATGAATCATGCCGAGGACTTGAGAGAAGCACGGCATTGATTCCATTTCCACATGAGGAATATGCTCATGGTTGAAGACTTTGTCCTTGTTGAAGAGCACTAAGGAATATAAGTTGGCCTAGATGGCAGTCCAGAAATGCTTCCTTCTAAGACGAGCATTGTCATAGGGGTTGAATTCAGTGAAGAACACGTGCTCGCCAAGAAATCATCAGCCTTGAATTTTTGCTTCTTGGAGAAGGGATCCTTTGGCTTGGGATGAGGAGTGTCAGTCAATTGCATCACCACCTCAGGAATAGCAATCTCAGGGTCCTCAGGCTGAGGAATTTCAGGCTCTTCTGCAGCTTCAGCCTGGGTCGTCAATTCTTCATTGACAATTTCTTCAGCACTAGTGGCTGGAATTTCTTCATGAACACTTGGGGTTGCATGAGGTTCTTTAGATCCCATTTGCACTTCGGTGGCAGCAGGGGACTGAGGAATTGCTTGGAGTGGAGTGAACATCGGTGAGTTGGGGTGTTGACTATCCCAAAATTCATCGTTGAGCACAGGAGTGGTACAGCCAATGTCCACATCCTCATCTTCTATTTCTTCAACACCTGCCTCTTCAGCAGTGAACTGAGGCATGGGTGAGGAAATGACTGGGGTTGAAGGGATTTTATCCACTTCAATTTCTTTGTCCAACTGCTCTGTCGAAGCAGCAGAAGGAGTTTCTTCATCAGATTCATCGGGAATCACATAATCTTCACCAAAAGGAACAAGGTCCTTTGATGGCATTGATGAGATTGGAACGGCATCAATTGGATTGTCAATTGAACTGGTCAGAGTCTTCATCTTCTTCGGAGCTGAAGAATTTGATGAAGTTGATGCCTTCCTTTTCTTCACAGCTGCACGTTCTGCAGCCTTGGTCTGAAATGGAGTCATCAGCCCTGGCAATATCTTCAGCGGCTGGAATGGAGTCATCAGCCCTGGCACTCTCATTTTCTTCAGCAGCCTGATTGTCATCAGCGGTGTTGGCATGTTCTTCAATAGGCTAAGCAGATGCTTCAGCCTGAATAACTTCAATGTGCACAGGAGGAGGAGCACTTGAAGTGAATTTCTTCGTCAGATTGACGAAACGCACCTTGGCGCCCTTCCAATCAGCATGGTAGCGATCAAATTCATCACTCAGTTGTTTTATTTCAACTTGCATGGCAAGGAGCTGATCAGGAGTGAGAGTGAGGGCATTGTCCTTGAGGTAGCGCTGTTTCTTGTACTGCGCTTTCTTCAAACTTCTGCCTTGTTCAAATTTCCATTTTTCCTCTTCAATGAAAGCAGTCAACACATGACTCTGACCAGGAGTGAGGTTCATCTCCGGCAAAGGCGTGTTAGGATCCTTGTGCCATAGGTCAATGTAGTCGAGGATCAACTTTGGATCCAACATCAGCGGCACATTGTTGCCTTTGGCTCTAGCGGCCCTGGCTTGCCTGTCTCTGATGATTTCGGCAAGTTCTTCATCATTAGCCTCATCATCATCAGAGGGCACTTGGAAGGCAACCTGCTTCTTGTGAGGACTTGGTCGAATGCCTCGTCTAGCAGTGGCCTTTTTCTTCAGCAGAGAGGGACCAGCTAAGGAATTTCAAGCAGCTGAGGAGCTTGCAGATGCTCATGAGGCAATTGAGAAGCCTTGAGTCCTTTGGCACTTGGCGAGATGCACAGGTGTCGAGGATTTTGTCGGAGCAGCTGAAGACTTTGACGGAGGAGCTGAGGACTTTCAAGGAGCAGTCTGAGGAATTTGCCATGAGGTCCTTGAAGAATCTGGCCTTGATGGCATAGCAGAGGAGCTTGGCCGTGAGGGCATTGAAGGTGAAGCACTGGACTTATGCGCAGGCTTCTTATGCATTGCCTTCTTTGGCAGACTAGCAGAGGCCTCAGCAGAGGCAGCAGCAGCAGCAGAGTCTGCGTTGAATTTCTTCACTGCTTTCTTTTCTTGCTTGGCCAATTTGGCCTGACGCTTTGCCCATTCATCAGCATAGTGCTCATCGCGCTTGAGGCTAGTGGGATCTGCCAATTGGCCTGGTGCCAATGGAGGTCTTGAGCATGCAGGGTTGAGCGCAAATTTCTTCATATACTTGGGAGTAACATATCTGTACTCCCTCCATTCTCGTGCCCATCTCCTCTCTATATTTTGAATGCGCACCTTGCGCTGATTTCTATCTTCATCAGGGGGTGTGCAGTACCCAGCATAAATGTCCTCAGGAATTTCAAACGCAGTATTGACCTCAGGCCTCTTTCCTCCCTTCTGTGGCTTCTTATCAGCCATTTTCTTCAGCTGAGGAATATGAACAACTGAAGTTTCTGAAGAGGTGTGCAACTTTTCTTCGAGGAACACTGCAAATGAGTTAAGTTGATGAGAACCTAGTGATTCATCAGCGGACATTTGTACCTGTGAACAGAGGAATTTGGAGAGGTCATATGCGTTCTCAGAAGGTTTTTTAAAAATGAATAGGTTTTGTGGAATTTGACCAGATGAGTCTTGAGGAATTTCACTAAGCGTTCTTTGTCTTAGGTTCCATAGTTGTATAGATTGAAAATCAACACAATTGAGGAATCTTGAAGAAAATCATTGCTTAGAGAAACGAATCAAGAGTAGATGACAAGTGAGGTGTTTATGTGTGTGAAGATTTGAAGAGTAAACACCTTTGAAGATTTTCAAGAAATGATGACAATCAAAGAGGGCAGTAAAAGTAACTTTTAATTACCCGAACTGAAGAACACGACGAACTGGAATGAGTAGATGTGAAGTTCGTCGAGTCAGATCTTCCACGCCCTAACTTGGCAGAGGAAGACTGCTATGGCGGCGACGGAGTGAAGAAGTCTGCAACCGACGCGAGTACGACGGCGACGAGGTCGAGGCAGTGAAGCTCTTCCTCACCGGTGACGATGAAGTAGCGGCAACGCTAGGGTTTTGGGAAGCTCGAGCAGGAGAGAGCGCGAGCGAGGTGAAAGTGAAGTGAGGAAGAGACAGGGGTATTTATAGAGAGAGTGAAAAACTGTTCACCCAAGGAAATAGGACGAACATGCCCCTGGCCCTTCTCATTCGCATGACATGTGTCACCCACATACTGAGAGGTGACGATCGTGTAGGATCGTGGGTGAATAGATAAGTGTTGTCGTGATAAGCGGAACGGTTTGAGCGGCAAAGCCGAAAATTCATATTAGATAAGTTAAAAGTTCCGTTCGCAATTTCTTCAGCTGTCAAGGACACAGTGAAGATTTTGAACGAGTTTCAATTAGAACGCACATGAGGAATTTGTGAATATATTGGGTTGAGTTTAGCATAGAGGGGAAGGGTCCAATCACATTCACTTAGCAGAAGAAAAACAACTTGAAAAATTAGCAATAAGTGAATGTTGTAGAGGACATAAAACTCATATATATATATATATATATATATATATATATATATATATATATATATATATATATATATATATTCAAATGAAGAACAACACCGGAAAGAGTGAAGACAATGCAAAGTTGAAGAATTTGAAAAATTGAGGAATTTCAAAAACGAAGAAAAACTCAAATTGAAGATTTTCAACTTTGGGTGGTGGCGTAACCCACCGTATAAGAAAGCTGATTTCAGACACCGCGTGCAATTGTCATAGGGATCTAAGAACCAATTTCTTCATTAATTTCTTCACACTTAGAGGGTTAGTCTTCATTGATTGAAGAAAAACGTTACTTCGTGTGTTGCGCATATAAGTCATCAAGTCAGCATAAGTGTTAGGATGTGTGTCCATTTCAGAGAACATTCGAAGATTCTAGGATATTTAGCTCACACCGCAACTTGCTAAATCTCTTCTCATCCAAGGGCTTAGTGAAGATATCGGCCAGATGATCTTCAGTGTTGACGTGGTCGATGGAGATGTCGCCCTTTAACACATGATCACGAAGAAAATGATGACGAATCTGGATGTGCTTGGTCTTCGAGTGCTGAACTGGGTTATGAGCAATCTTGATAGCGCTCTCATTGTCATAGTAGAGAGGCACATTCTTCACGTTGACGCCATAGTCCTTGAGTGTTTGCTTCATCCATAGTAGTTGAGCACAGCATGATCCAGTAGCAATGTACTCAGCTTCTGCAGTGGAGAGTGATACGCAGTTCTGTTTCTTCGAGGACCAACAGACCAAAGATCGTCCGAGGAAATGACATGTGCCTGATGTTGACTTGCGGTCCACGCGATCGCCAGCATAGTCAGAGTCTGAATATCCAATGAGATCAAAAGTAGAGCCCTTGGGATACCATAATCCAAGTGTTGGTGTGTGAGCTAAGTATCGAAGAATATGCTTCACAGCCTTATGGTGTGATTCCTTCGGTGTAGCTTGAAATCGGGCACACATGCAAACACTAAGCATAATATCCGGCCTAGATGCACATAGGTACAATAAAGAGCCAATCATGGAGCGGTATACCTTTTGATCAAAGTCTTGACCATTTTCATCAGTGCACAGATGGACATTTGTGGGCATTGGAATTTTGACCCCTTTGCAATCTTGCATGCCGGATTTCCACAATACGTCCTTGAGGTATTTCTCCTGAGATATGAATATCCCATTGCGCTTTTGACGAAGTTGAAGACCTAAAAAGAACTTCAATTCTCCCATCATGGACATTTGATATTCTTCACTCATCATATAGGAAAATCCATCACTATATCGTTGGTCAGTACAGCCAAAAATGATATCATCAACATATATTTGGCACACAAACAATTCATCATCATAAGACCTTGTGAAAAGAGTTGGGTCGAGTGAACCGGGTTTGAAGCCTTTCTTCATGAGCAATTCCTTCAAAGTATCATACCACGCCCGAGGGGCTTGCTTGAGGCCATACAGGGCCTTGTTGAGCTTGAAGACTTTGTCAGGATTCTTTGGATCTTCAAAACCTGGGGGGTTGAACAACATATACTTCTTCCTCAAGCTTACCATTGAGGAATGCACTTTTCACATCCATTTGTTGTAAGATAATATCATGATGGTTAGCATAAGCAAGTAATATGCGAATAGCCTCAAGTCTAGCAACAGGTGCAAAAGTTTCATCGAAGTCAATTCCTTCAACCTATGTGTAGCCTTGAGCTACAAGCCGTGCCTTATTCCTCACCACAAGGCCATTTTCATCTTGCTTGTTGCGGTAGATCCACTTTGTGCCAATAATGTTGTGCTTGCGAGGATCTGGATGTTTCACCAGTTCCCAGACGTTGTTGAGCTCGAACTGATGTAATTCTTCTTGCATAGCTTGAATCCACTCAGGCTCCAGAAATGCTTCATCTACCTTAGTGGGCTCTGTGATAGAGACAAAAGCAAAGTGCCCAAAAAAGTTAGACAAATGTGAAGCTTTTGAGCGAGTGAGAGGACCTGGTGCTTCAATGTCATCGATGATCTTCTCAATTTGCACTTCGTTTGCAATACGAGGATGAGCGGAATATCTTCGAGGAATTTGATCCGCATTTTCTTCAGGTGCATTTTCCTCAGCACCATTTTCTTCAGGTGCTCCAGCTCGACGTTCATCATGTTCTGGAATGAATTCTTCAGCAGATTCTTCAGTGGGAATGACATCCTCAGTGGCTTTGAACTTGATAGAATCCTCAGGTGCCGGTTCATCTATCACAGAAGGTTGGTGCTCTCTTTGTGAGCCATTAGTTTCATCGAACCGCACATCCACAGTTTCAACAACCTTGTGAAGAACGTTGTTAAAGACTTTGTAGGTGTGCGAGTCCTTTCCATAACCAAGCATGAAACCCTCATGTGCTTTAGGTGCAAATTTAGAATTGTGATGAGGATCTCTAATCCAACATTTAGCACCGAAGACTTTGAAGTAACTCACATTGGGTTTCTTGTCAGTGAGGAGTTCATAGGCAGTCTTCTTGAAGAATTTGTGAAGATATACTCTGTTGATGATGTGGCTCGCAGTATCAATTGCCTCGCTCCAGAAACGACGAGGCGTCTTGTATTCATCAAGCATAGTGCAAGCCATCTCAACAAGAGTTCTGTTCTTGCACTCCACGGCGCCATTCTGTTGAGGAGTATAAGGAGCAGATAACTCATGAGTAATACCAAGTTCATCAAGATAGTCATCAAGACCGGAATTCTTGAACTCAGTTCCATTGTCACTCCTGATGTGCTTGATCTTCACACCAAAGTTGGTTGAAGCCCTCGAGGAAAATCGTTTGAAGACTTCCTGCACCTCATGTTTGTAAGTGACAATGTGTACCCATGTGTAACGAGAATAATTATCAACAATAACAAAGCCATATAGAGATGCATCATTTGTAACAGCAGAAAATGATTAGGACCAAAGAGATCCATGTGAAGCAATTCAAATGGTTGAGTGGTAGTCATGATTGTCTTTGCTGGATGCTTGGCCTTTGTCATCTTTCCAGCTTCACAGGCTCCGCATAAGTGATCCTTGAGGAATTTGACATTCTCAATGCCAATGACATGCTTCTTCTTCGCGAGCGTGTGCAGATTCCTCATGCCAGCATGACCAAGTCGTCGATGCCATAGCCAACCTTCTGAAGCTTTCGCAAGTAAGCATACGGCTGGTTGTGGTCCTGTAGAGAAATCAACAATGTACAAGTCTCCTCTCCTAAAGCCTTCGAAGACTTTGGAATTGTCAGCTTCCATGATCACAACACAACGATACTTGCCAAAGACAACAACCATATCAAGATCACAAAACATTGAAACAGACATGAGGTTGTATCCTAAGGACTCTACAAGCATGACTTTGTCCATGTGTATGTCCTTAGAGATCGCAACCTTACCTAGACCCAATACCTGACTTTTGCCTTTGTCAGCGAAGATGATATGCTTCAGATGTGACAGTGATAAAGGAGCATACATCAATAGATTCTTGTCACCAGTCATGTGATTTGTACATCCACTATCGAGGACCCACTCATTAGCTTTGGGTTGATCATCCTGCAGATGAATTAGTGCAACTTACGAACTCATATACTTCATCAGTGAAGAATATGACATCAATATCATCAGATCAATTTTATCAAGCAATAGAACAGATAAATTGGTAGGAGCACGTGTGAAATGAAAGATCATTTCATCATGATTATCCTGCATCCTATCAGGCACTGTTCAGGTCTCTAGCAAATTCTTCAGACAATTTGAGTACATCTGGAGACCTGACCCTGCATAAGAGATTAGTTCTTTTTCTTCACCACCCACATCTGAAGGGGTGGCAAAGAATTCATCACTCTGCGAGCACCATATGAAAAAGGTGGCATAGACGCCAGTCCACTTCGTTTCACATAATAGGGGTTAGGGTAAGCATATGAATAAGTAGAGAAATTCTTCGAGGACTTATGAACATAATGATTTGAAGAATAATGCACATATTCGTAGCCCTTAGCTCTACCCTGCAAAACAGAAGGGTTAGCACGATGATGATCATATGAGGACTTTGATCCTTTTGAGAAATTTGATCCACGTGAGGAATTTGGTCCACTTGAGGACTTGGATCCATATGAAGAATTTGGTTCATATGAAGAAGTTGATCTGGGGTTCCTATTCTTCACAGGTGGTGTCATGAGGACATTCACCTGAAGACTTTCGATGCAACTTTTGGGAACCCAGATTTTCTTCATAGGGGAACCGTTCCTGTAGTTAGTCCCAACATATCTAACAAATACTTCACCATTCTGATTTTTGAACAGTTTATAGTTAGAGTCAAATGACTCATTAGAAGAATGAGGAGATTCACATGTAAAGCCAGATAAGTTGGATGGATCAACTGGAGGTCCCTTTGTAGCAACCCATGAGGTTTTAGGGTACTGCTCGGGCTTCCAATATGTTCCATCAGCATTGAGTTTCCTCTCAAAGGCAATACCCTCTTTCCTAGGGTTTCTGTTGAGGATTTGCTTTTTGAGCACATCACAAAGAGGCTGATGCCCTTTGAGGCTTTTGTACATGCCTTTCATGTACAATTCCTTCAGCCCTGCATCATCAGTGATACTTGCATTGTCCTTAGATGAGGAATTAGTGATAGCAGAGACATATGAAGAATTTCTAGCATTAGAAGCATTTGAACATTCAGGTGAAGAATTAGCAGTTTCACGTTCAATGCACTTCACACATGGAGGAACAAATTCTTCCTGGGTAGCGCTGATTTGTTGAGCAAGTAATGAATCGCGCCCCTTCTGAAGATCTTCATAATCCACTCTTAGCTTTTCAAGATCTTGCTTTCTTTGAAGAAATTCATAATAAAGCTTCTCGTGATCAGATAAGAGAGTGTTATGATGACCTTGAAGATTGTCAAACCTAGACTGAAGTCTCTGAAGATTTTCAGTCAAGGTTTTAGTGCGATCCATTTCTTCACCCAACATATCATCACTTTTGTCTAGCATGTTTTGAACCTTTTCAAAGGCCTTTTGTTGTTTCACAGCAATTTTAGCAAGTTTAGAGTAGCTGGGCTTGAGATTTTCATCAGATTCATCCTCACTAGAGTCAGAGGAGGCGTATTTAGTTACCTTGGCACCCTTTGCCATGAAGCAATAGGTGGGAGTGTAGTCATCATTGCCTTCATCAGCCTTGTTGGTGAAGTCGTTTTCTTCAGAGTTGAAGATAGACTTGCTGACGAATGCAGTAGCGAGAGCTAGGCTCGCCACACCAGACTCAGACTCCTAAGATGCCTCCTCGTCCTCATGTTCCTCAGATTCAGCCTCAGAGTCCATTTCCTTGCCAATGAATGCCCGAGCCTTCTTGGAGCTGCTCTTCTTGTGAGATGAAGACCTCGAGGATTTTGATGATGAAGACTTTGAAGATTTCTTCTTCTTCTTTGTGTCATCAGAACTGTAATCCTTGTATTTCTTCTTCTTTGATTCCTTATCCCACTGAGGACAATCTTGGATGAAGTGACCAGGTTTCTTGCATTTGTGGCATAGCCTCTTCTTGTAGTCACTGGATGAGGAATCATTGCTCCTTGAGGGTTTTCCAAAGCGACCACGTCTTGAGAACTTCTGAAATTTCTTCACGAGCAGTGCAAGTTCCTGGCTCAGTTCTTCAGGGTCACCAAGGCTGCTAGCA
Organism: Triticum timopheevii; assembly: GCA_963921465.1. Taxonomy (NCBI): domain Eukaryota; kingdom Viridiplantae; phylum Streptophyta; class Magnoliopsida; order Poales; family Poaceae; genus Triticum; species Triticum timopheevii. The sequence goes on from OY997264.1 coordinate 359,281,439, forward strand.
GAGTCTTCATCTTCAGACTCAGAGACTGCCTTGGCCTTCAAAGCACGTGATCTGCCATAGCTCGAACCGTAGAGATCTCTCTTCTCAGCAAGCTGGAACTCATGAGTATTTAGCCTCTCGAGGATATCAGCGGGATCAAGTGACTTGTAGTAAGCACGCTCTTGAATCATCAGTGCCAGAGTATCAAATGAAGAATCTAGCGATCTCAGCAATTTCTTCACCACCTCATGGTCGGTGATGTCAGTGGCACCAAGCACTTGAAGCTCATTTGAGATGTCAGTGAGGCGATCGAAGGTTTGCTGAACATTTTCATTGTCGAGTCTTTTGAAGTGGTTGAAGGGATTGCAAAGAACGTCAACATGAGAGTCACGTTGAGTTGAGACTCCTTCATTCACTTTGGACAACCTATCCCAGATAAGCTTAGCAGATTCCAAAGGACTCACCCTTCCATACTGTCCTTTTCTTAGATGGACACATATGATATTCTTCGCTTGAGAATCGAGTTGCTTGAATCTCTTCACATCAGTAGCGTTCAGAGAAGGTGTGACTAAGGGAACACCATTTTCCACAACATACCAGAGATCGTTGTCAATTGCCTCAAGATGCATTCGCATCTTATTCCTCCAGTAGGGGTAGTCCGTTCCATCGAAGGTAGGACACCCAGCAGAGACCTTGATCATACCTACGGTCGAAATAACTAAAACTCCAGGCGGTTAAACCAAAATCACACAGAACAAGGGAGTACCTTTCTCTGATACCAATTGAAAGTGCGTTACATCGACTAGAGGGGGGGGGGTGAATAGGCGATTTTTATGAATTCTTCACTGAGGAATTTGCTGGTGAGGAAATTCCTAAATGAAGAACTACTTGCAGCGGAATAAGTACTCAGAAGTAAACATAACAAAACACAAGCATAGTCATCATGATGAAATGAAGACAAGCACAGAGTACAGAAAGCGTAAACACAGGATAACACAAGAAAGAAGACGGACAGACTCAAGAAATTGAACTGAGGAAATTGAGAAAGTCTTCAGTCAAAGTCTTCAAACAGATATCAACAGGCACACAACAACAGACATGAGGAAATGAAAGAGTTGAGGAAATAGAACCAGTGAGTTTGGTGAAGACAATGATTTGGTAGACCAGTTCCAACTGCTATCTCAGTTGTACATCTGGTTGGAGCGGCTGAGTATTTAAACTTGCGGACACCCAGTCTCGGACACATAGTCCTCACCGTATTCTCCTTGAGCTAAGGTCACACAGACCTCACCCAATCACTCGTGGTAAGTCTTCAGGTGTCTTCCGAACCTTCACAAACTCGGACACGCGGCGATCTACAATTCCTCTTGGATGTTGTAGACCGTGACGCCTAACCGTCTGGAAGAAGCATAGTCTTCAAAGGAAACAAGCATCGGATCTACGCAGGATCAACCTCTTCAGTGATGCTCAATCACTTTGGGTTTGTAGGTGTTGGTTTGGGTTTTCCTCACTTGATGATTTTCGCTCAAAGTCCTCGGAGGATGGGATGCTCTCAAATGACAAGTGTCAGTTTGTCTCGGAGCAGCCAACCAGCTAGTGGTTGAAGGGGGTAGCTATTTATAGCCTAGGGAGCAGCCCGACATGATAAGACATAAATGCCCTTGTTTTATATCACCATTAGGTGGGTAGATATTTTGGAACAGCTGGCGCATAGCACAGCAACGGTCAGAATTTTGACTATCAAAATCCTCAGGGCTATCATATTCCTCACTGTGTAGGCAATTCGCACTGGCGAATTCCTAACTCCTCAGTCAGAACAAATTCCTCAGAGACCAGAAGAACTTCATCTCTGTCACTGAAGAATATGACTGAACTGTATGAGATTTCCAATGGCTTCACTCGAAGGGATTGGTAGGTGTAGGATTTTGAGTTGAGCATCACATGGAAATTTTTCCTTTGTATTTCCTCGACCCCCTTTAACAGTACAGTGTTTCCTATGACTCAAGAAAGAGAAAATGAAACTACGAAAACAAAAGTATTCACGCTTCATATTCCTCGAATGGTTTCCAAGTCTTCAAGGTCACACCAATTTCTTCACTTTCAAAGTCTTTAGAAAGTCTTCAGAAATCCAAAGTCTTCAGTTGAAGAACTTCATTCTTAGGGGTCGACTTTCTCTGTAAATATCAAACTCCTCATAGACTTATAGACCTGTGTACACTCACAAACGCATCAGTCCCTTAACCTATAAGTCTTCAATACACAAAAATCACTAAGGGGCACTAGATGCACTTACAAGGTCTTCGCTCTAACTTGGCATGTTAATGTTGGTAATATCATGCATATGGTTCCTTGCATTGCTTACTGTATACATTAAAGATGTCATCTGCTTAGTTTAGACATGCTTTGTGTCAATGCCATCTATTTAGTTTCTTTATTGTATATGTGAATCATGCAATGCCATCTTGTCTAGCCAGGCATCATATATGTGAATTTTGCAATGCCACCTTGGTTAGCCAGTCATCTTATATGTAAATTATATCATGCCATCATTTTTTATTACATGTTAAATTTGTCAACAATTTTAGTACATTCAATCACTCTTCCTGTGCATCAGCCATTCGGCACGGTCATGGAAAAATCTGGAGTGGAAACAAGGTCTTCAGAGCAGACAATGCTATCTGACGAAGCGCATGTCTTGCTGGTTACCGATAGCTCCTCAGAGGAGGATTCAGAGACAGATGAACAGTCATATTTCCCCACTGAGGTGCATGCCCTAACTTGGCAGGGTTATGTTGCTCATATCGTGTGTATGGTATCTTGCATTGCTATGTCATTTGCTTAGTTTAGACATGCTTTGTGTGAATGCCACCTGTTTAGTGTCTAATTACCATATATGTGAATTATGCAATGCCATCTTGTTACAAGACATTATATATGTGAATTATGCAATGTTATCTTGTTGCAAGGCATTATGTATGTGAATTATGCAATGCCATGTTGTTTAGGCAAGCGTCATATATGTGAATTATATCATGCCGTCCATTTTTTGTATTTCTCATTGCTTTTGTCGACAATGTTTGTATATTCAACTGCTCTTCCTGTGCATCAGCCATTTGAATTGGTGATGGAGAAATCTGGAGTGAAAACAAGGTCTTCAGAGCAGACAATGCTACCTGCTGAAGCAGATATCTTGTTGGTTATAGATAGCTCTTCAGAGGAGGATTCAGAGGCAGATGACTAGTCCTATTATCCCTCTGAGGTGTATGCTCAAACTTGACAGGCTTATATTACTCATATAATGCATATGTTGTATTGCAATGCTTAATTTTTACATCATATACACAATATTGAATGCCATCTCCTTAGTTGACACATCATATATGCGATTGCCCTCTGCTCACTTCCTTAGTATATAAATCATATATTGGAATTATGTCATGCCATGATGTTTACATAGACAGCATGTATCTGAATTATGGCATGCCAACCCATTTTCTAAGGACATAGTATAGTTATATCATCTCATCCTGTTTACATAGTCATCATATTTTAAATTATGTCATTCTATCCATGAATTATATCATGCCATCATGTTTCCATCGACGGCATGTTTGTGATTTATGTCATGCCAACCACTTTAATAGACCCATCGTATAGTTATATCATGTCATCATGTTTACAAAGTCATCATATTTCGAAGTATGTCATTCTATCCTGTTTAGTTAGCCATCATATATGTGAAATTATGTCCTACTATTCTGTTTGCTTAGACAACATAAATGTGAATTATTTCATGCCATGTTTTCTTCCCTACTATCCGTTGCACCTGCCTATCTTACAATGTATGTACATTCAATTACTTTTCTTGTTTATCAGCCATTTCAATTGGAGGGAGTGATGGCAGTATCTCTGGGAGTAAAAACACGGTCTTCAGAAAAGATCGTGCTACCTGTCGATGCAGATAGAACCACGGTTGTACTTTCCCAAGAACCAGCCCCACCACACATAAGCCACACTCATGCAGATTGTACCCCTACCTAGTTGGACAGAGAACCAGCTACACCCCTTCTAACCCCAACCCCAGCAGATAGACACCCAGTTCCCGTTGACACAGCACCGTCTCCACCACAGAGCACCCAAACACGAGCAGTTAGTAAGGCAACTGCAGTGCCCAAATCACGAGGACCACCACTCCGAACCCGAAGTCAACGCTTAAAGTAGAAGAAGAATTGTTCTCAGGTCAGGTTCCGTAGCTATGGTTCATACTACTTTGCTCTTGCATCACTTTATTTACTGATACCAACTAATTTCAAATTTGAAGGATGCAATTGAAACTCCAATGGCGCAACAGGTATGTTTTAAACCTGTTTCTTCAACGTGTTTGGTTGTTTGCTGTTGTAACTTGCTCTATGTTGATTTCAGTTTCAATTGAATAAACAGTTATGTTCTCATGCCATGCACATTACAAGTATTGTTATTGCTGTGTAGTTTCCCACACTTATATTCTGTCTATGCTGCTTTGTCTTAAATAGATATGATTCGAACTGTATCTATCTTGATTTGGCAACATAAACTAGAATGATATAGACCATACAGTGACCATACTACATAGATATATGTTTGTTTCATGTTGTTATCCTGTCCACCTTACTACTGAACTGGTTTACCAAAATGAGTTTCATATACTACATTGTAAACCTGAGATGTGTTTGTTTGTTTCTCTTTTAGAACGAGGATAAAATATTGGAGAAGAGTACCCTGTTATGCAATGGTAAAGGAAGTAATGCAGATAAGGTTCAAGATAGTGAGACATCCCTGTTGGTCTCCAAGAAAGTTGATAAAAACTATATTGAAGACACTGAGACAACCCCAAAGTCCTGTCTTGATGTAGTGTTCGAGTTATTGGCTACCACTGCTGGCACCAGCTCTTCGCACTCGTTGCCTGAATCAGTTCGGCTTCTTGAGTCTCAACTTCAAGTTGAAAGACATCGATCAGATGTTATGCGACAGGAGGCCGAAGGACTGAGGAAGTCCTTGCAGAATTCAAATGCATACTTTCTGGTGCAACAGCAAGTGCTGGAGGACTTAAGCGCCAAACAAGAGAAAGTTAATAAGCTTGCTAAGCATCTTGCCAGCATTATGGGTACCCAGGATATTGTTTCTTGATCTCTTCTGAAGTGGTTTCAGTTCTGGACTTGTTTTGCTGCGGCGTTTATATGCTGCTGTGTTCCCTATATTTGCACTGGTGGCGAACTTTGATGCCCAGTGGATGTAATATGTCTAATAGTCGTGATAGCCTAGTGTAAGTTGCTTGCTTATTTATTTCCCTGTTGTCTTGTTTATTTGTTTGCTTGTAGGTAGTGCAGTTCTTTTTCCACAGTTTGCTAGTGGCTGCAATAACCTATTTTTTAAAACTAGGCTACAATAACCATGGGCTAATATTTACTGTAGTGACACTGGGCCTCCTACGGTCCGTAGAAATAGTGGGCCTTCTACGGGCCGTAGAAACAGTGGGCCTTCTACGGGTCGTAGAAACAGTGGGCCTTCTACGGGCCGTAGAAACAATGGGCCTTCTACGGGCCATATCATCAATGGGCCTTATACGGGTCTTATGATCGATTGGCCAAACATGGGCCAAACAGACCGCATTCTGGCCGCAAACGGGCTAGAGTTGGAATTGTCCGTTCATGGGCCGACCATAACGGGCCATCGTTAATAGGTCATATTTGATGACACTATAAAAACGGCCCAACGTATTAACGGACCACAAACGGGTCGACTGTAACCACTGGCTGAATTTGGCCCACAAGCAGAAAACGACAGTAACGGGCCGTAAGTAAACGAATGCTGGAAATGAGCCCAAGAATAAATGGGCTCTGAGAAGGCCGAAAGATAACATGGGCTGGAAACGGCCCAACGGAATAACGGGCCGTTAATGGGTATAAAGTGATACATTGTTCTTTACGGGCCAGTTTCACCACGGGCCATTAATGGGTGTAAAGTGATACACTGTTCATTACGGGCCAGTTTCACCACGGGCCGTTAATAGGCCAAGAGTTACATAGGGCCTCATATGGGCCGAAAGACATCATGGGCCATACATGGGCCAAAAGTGAAAACGGGCTGGAATCATATTGGATGGCCCAGGTGACGCTACTGGGCCTAATTCGAATAAGGTGTAACGGGCCTTGGGTTAGCGGGCTGTAAATGGGCTATATGCGAACAGGCCGTTAACAGGCTTTCCATGGGCTAGCCCGCCACCTTTTGGCCAAGTCAAACGGGCCGGCCTTTTCACAGGAATGGGCCTCTGTTGGGCCGTGCCACGTGTCGACGTATCATAGGCGCCTTCTGTCCAATGAGTGGATGACATCTGTCCCAGCGATGAGCCAACATGTCTTTCCTCCAGCCAATGATGATTTTACACGTGGAAAATCCCCATTGGTCCGAGCTGTTAACGGGTTATCGGATCCAAAACCTGACCCGATAGCTTAACGGCATTCCATTACGGTGGATGCCACGTGTCGGTCACCCTTGACGAAAGCACTTCTGTGACGCGTGATTTATCATCATGGAAGTGGACACTTCCGTGATGATAATTTTGGTAATGTCATGGAACACTTCTATGATAGACAGGTATGACTATCTTGATTCTGTCATAAAATCATCATGGATGTACATGCATGACAGAAAACGCGACCTACTGTGACGTATCATCACGGAAGTGTATTTTTTTGTAGTGCAAGAAGAGCATTTCCAAGAAGGCTTGGGCATTTATTGGCAAGGAAATGGACTCTAAAGCTGAATCTGAGGAAAATGTGGAAGAAGATGAATCTGAGGAGTCGGACTCTAGTGTGGCGAGCCTAGCCCTCACTACTGCTTACGTCAGCAAGTCCATCTTCAATGCTAAAGAAAATGACCTCCCCAACACTACTAACAAGGGCGACGATGACTATGCTCCCACCTATTGCTTCATGGCTAAAGGTGCCAAGGTACTCAAACATTCCCCCTATGAATCTAGTGAGGATGAATCTGATGACTATCTCAAACCTAGCTATTCCAAACTTGCTAAGATTGTTGTCAAACAACAAAAGTCTTTGGAAAAGGTTCAAAATCTTCTACACAAAAGCAATGAACCTGTTGGGTGAGGAATTGAATCGAACTAAGACTTTGACTGATAATCTTCAGAGACTTCAGTTGAAGTTTTACAATCTTCAGGGTCATCATAACTCTCTCTTAGCTGATCATGAGAAGCTTTCTTATGAATTTCTTCAGAGAAAGCAAGACCTTGAGAAGTTAAAGGGGAGTTATGAAGATCTTCAGAAGGAAAATGATTCATTGCTTGCTCAACAGATCAATTCCGCTCGGGAAGAATTTATTCCACCATGTTTGAAATGCATTGAGTGCGAATCTACTAATTCTTCACCTGAATGTTCAAATGCTTCCATTGCTGTAAATTCTTCAACTGTCTCTATGGTCACAAATTCCTCATCTAAGGATACCACAAGTATCACTGGCGATAATGCAGGGTTGAAGGAATTGTATGTGATAGGCATATACAAAAGTCTCAAAGGGCATCAGACTCTTTGCGATGTACTCAAAAAGCAGATCTTGAACAGGAACCCTAGGAAAGAGGGTATGGCCATTGAGAGGAAACTCAATGCTGATGGGACCTACTGGAAACCTGAGTAGTATCCCAAAACCTCATGGGTTGTTGCGAAAGGACCTCCCATAGATCCATGAACTTTATCTGGCTTTACTTGTGAATCTTCATATTCCTCTAATGAGTCATTTGACTCCAACTATGAAATGTTCAAAAATAAGAATGGTGAAGTATTTGCTCGATATGTTAGAACTAACTGCAGGAACGGTCCCCCTATGAAAAAAAATCTGGGTTCCCAAAAGTTGCCTAGAAAGTCTTCAGGTGAATGTCATCATGACACTGAGGGAGTCCTGGATTAGGGGGTCCTCGGACAGCCGGACTATGTACTTACGCCGAACTGTTGGACTATGAAGATACAAGATTGAAGACTTCGTCCCGTGTCCGGGTGGGACTCTCCTTTGCGTGGAAGGCAAGCTTGGCAATTCAGATATGTAGATATCCTTCTCTGTAGCCGACTCTATGTAACCCTAGCCCCCTCCGGTGTCTATATAAACCGGAGGGTTTAGTCCATAGGACAAGAACAATCATAATCATAGGGTAGCTTATAGGGTTTAGCCTCTACGATCTTGTGGTAGATCAACTCTTGTAATACTCATATCATCAAGACCAATCAAGTAGGAAGTAGGGTATTACCTCCATCGAGAGGGCCCGAACCTGGGTAAACATTGTGTCCCCCGCCTCCTGTGACCATTAGCCATAGACGCACAGTTCGGGACCCCCTACCAGAGATCCGCCGGTCTTGACACCGACATTGGTGCTTTCATTGAGAGTTCCACTGTGTCGTCACGATAAGTCTTGATGGCTCCTTCAATCATCTACAACGATGCGATCCAGGGCGAGGTTTTCCTCCCCGGACAGATCTTCGTGTTCGGCGGCTTCGCACTGCGAGCCAACTCGCTTGGCCATCTGCATGAGATTGATAGCTACGCCCCTGGTCATCAGGTCAGGTTTGGAAGCCTGAACTACACCGCCGACATCCGCGGAGACTTGATCTTCGACGGATTCGAGCCCATGTCAGGTGTGCCGAACAGTCACGACGAGCATGACTTAGATCTGCCATCGGACAGTGTTCAAGAGATCACACCTGCGGCTGCTCCGGCCCTTAATCCGGAGCAGATCGTGCCATCCGAGGACGGGTGGATGGACCCCGCCATGGAGGCCGCACACTCAGCGGCGATAGAGCCAAACACAGACTACACCTCCAATGAGGCCTGCATCATCGGACCCTTGGACTCGTCTCCGGCCATAGGCTCCGAACCGCATGCATCCGTGCCTATTGAATCTGATTGGGCACAGATCATGGAGTTTACCTCCGCGGATATCTTTCAGCACTCGCCCTGGGGCGACGTGCTAAATTCATTGAAGTCGCTCTCCTTGTCGGGAGACTCTTGGTCGAACTATGTCCGGCTCGAGTGGGAAGCGGACAAAGAAGAAATTTGTTACCCACCCACCATCCACTTAATAGCCACTGTCGATGACTCAACCGACATGCTTGATTACGACTCCGAAGACGTCGACAGTATGGACGGCGATGCCGGAGAGGAACAGGAACCACCACCCACAGGGCGCTGGACGACCACCTCACCATATGATATATACATGGTGGACACACCAAAATTAAACAACAGCGAGGAACGGAAGGATGCAATGGAGGGTAATCCTCTCGAGAAGCTACCAAAGCACCGACGACGGCGTCGCTCTAAATCCCGCCATAGCAAAAACAGCGATAACAGCGTAAGAAAGAATAATACCCCGGTCGACTCCAAAGTCACGACGACCCCATGGACCCAGTGATGGAGCAGGATGAGCCAGGGGACGACGAACATAGTCCGGAGCCGCTGTCCAATCACAGCGATGCCGAGGGTAAAACTCATCAACCTGTCTCCGGAGAGGAGAACAGTCCGGACAACGATGCATTCTTCATCCCGGAAAAGCACTCGGAATAAGAGAACCTCCACAAAAGGCTTATCGCCACCGCGAGGAGCTTGAAGAAGCAGAAGCAAAGGCTTAAGGCCGTGCAGGATACGCTCAACCGCAGATGGAATAAAGTGCTTGACACTGAGGGAAAATACGGTGGCGGTCGCCACACAAAGAGCTACCCAAAGCGCAAGCTGCTGCCCGAATTCAATGATGAGGCTATAGAGCCCATTCCACCGAAAAATAATACGGCCGATCTGCCGGACCGACCACCCCGTGGCCGCGACAGGGCGGCTAATGGCGCCGTACACAAGTTAGCACATTATTTACGTGAACACCTGGACAGAAAAGTCGGTATGGCCAGGTCCATCTATGGATCCAGGAAGTGTGCTCCGGCGCAGCATCACGGCCACCAAAACGATTACACTGATCGAATACCAGCTCAGAATCAACACGGAACACTACAACCGTCGGCAGAATAACATGACACATCGAAATACAGGGGTGCCGCACACCCCCTGTGCTTCACCGATGAGGTGCTGGATCATGAATTTCCAGAGGGATTTAAACCCGTAAACATAGAGGCATACGACAGAACGACAGACCCCGCGGTCTGGATTGAGGACTTTATTCTTCACATCCACATGGCTCGTGGAGATGATCTCCACGCCATCAAATACCTGCCCCTCAAGTTGAAAGGACCAGCTCGGCACTGGTTGAAAAGCCTCCCCGAAATCTCAATTAGAAGTTGGGAGGAACTTGAGGATGCTTTCAGGGCTAATTTTCAAGGGACCTATGTCCGACCTTCGGATGCAGACGATTTAAGTCACATAATTCAACAACCCGGAGAGTCAGCCTATAAGCTTTGGAATAGATTTCTCACCAAGAAGAATCAAATCGTCGACTGCCCGGATGCCGAAGCCTTAGCGGCTTTCAAGCATAGTGTCTGGGATGAATGGCTCGCCAGATACCTCGGCCAAGAAAAACCGAGGACAATGGTAGCCCTAACAAGCCTTATGACCCGCTTTTGCGCGGGCGAGGACAGTTGGTTGGTGTAACGCCCCGGATTCGATGCGCCAGGTGTCCTTCATTTATTCACCGTCGTTGCCATGTCACGTGCTTGCGTGTTGCACTTTGCCATGTCATCATCTGCATTTCATATCATGTCATCATGTGCATTTCATTTTGCATACATGTTCGTCTCATGCATCCGAGCATTTTCCCCGTTGTCCGTTTTGCAATCCGGCACTCCTATGTCCTCCGGCGTCCCCTTTTGCCTCTTCTCTTGTGCGGATATTAAACATTCTCGGAATGGCCCGAGGTTTGTCAAGCGGCCTTGGTATAGCACCGGTAGACCGCCTGTCAAGTTTCGTGCCATTTGGAGGTCGTTTGATACTCCAACGGTTAACCGGGTAACCGTAAAAGCCTCTTTCTCTTTGCAGCCCAACACCCCTTCCAAAGTGGCCCAAAACCCACCAAACTCCCCTCCATGCTCTCGGTCGTTCGATCGCGATCGCGTGGCCGAAAACCGCTCCTCATTTGGACTCTCCTAGCTCCCTCTACCTATAAAAACGTCCCCTCCCCCTCCATTTTCGGGCAAAAACCCTAGCCCTCTCCCTCCTCGCGCCGCCGCCCGCCGGCCGCCGCCGCGCCCGTCGGCCATCTCCCTCGCCGGCGCGCCGCCCTGGCCCGCCTCCGCCTTCCTCCGCCCCACCCGCGCCTGCCCGCACGCGAGGTCGCCGGTGCAGGGGCCGCCGCGCCGCCCCAAGCTCCCTCCGGCGCCTCCCCTGCCGCGCCGCGCGCCTCCCGCTGCCGGCCTGGGTCGCCGCCGCCGCGTCCCCTCGCCGGCTGCCGCGGCCACCGCGCCGGAGCCGCGCCGCCCCGGCCCTCCCCGGCCTCCCCCGGCCATCTCCCTCGCCGGCCGCCTCCCCACCGCCAACTCCGGCGAAACTCCGGCCGCCTCGGAATCCGCGCCGCCCTGATCTGGATCTGAGAGACCTAAGGTTGACTTCCCCCCGAAATTCCTCCAAGTCCCGAGTGTTTTCAACATAATCATGCCATGTTCATCGCATTGTATCTCTGCATCTGTCGCCCCGTTTCGCGCGTATAATATGTCAAATTGTTCGTCTCGACGAGTAATTCATTTTGTTCCATTGCATCATTTTCATTTGAGTTCATCTTGATGCCCGAAATGCTGTTGGAAGAGTGCATATTGATGTTAATCTGCTGAAACTGTTATAACTTGCTCATTTGTCATTTTTGCCATGATTGATGTGTGCATCCTATGGGGTTGATGTCTACATGTGTTTTGATCTATGCCATGCCATCTTTCCAGGGGTGTATTCCATGTATTTTTGTGATCAATGTGGTGACTAGCACAAGCATGCAAACTAGGCTTCGTGTTATTGCTGATTTTAGTCCCTGTTCTGCTGTTATTTTGATGCCATGTAAACTTGATGCTACAGAGATATCCCTGCATATTTTGAGATACTTCAGTAAGGGTGTTTTGAACATATGGTTATTGTCTATCCATTCATGCCCTTGTTTGCAATTATGGAGTAGTCTAACATGTCATTTGCGTGCTCTACTTTTGCTTCAAAATGTTTCCTGGCAGATTGTTTACTTGTTATTCAATTTGGCCAAGGTTGCTATAGTTGATCCTTGCATGCTATGGACTTGTTCTTGCCTTGGTTGGTTACATAAACATGTCTTCTTGATGATGCTATGCTTATCTTGTCATGAGATGACTTGTGATGAGTGCATCAAGCTTGTTAAGGAGGGTAGTTGCTGTTGCTGTTTTCCTGACAAATTCTGTTATATTTTGTTGCTATGTAAACATGCTTCTACTAATCATTCTATGCATAATCCGGAGATATTCTATAAATATGTTTTGATCTACATGCCTTGCTCTATCCATCCATGCCCCTGGTTGCATTTATAGGTTGTTGTAGCTTGTTGTAATCTTGCTCCAAAGTTGCTTGATGATGTTGCTGTCAGCCTGTTTACATTAAGTTCAGTTGTTTCCATGTGTTTTCCTAGTGATCCATGAACCCTATGACCTTGCTCTTGCCATGCTTAAATTCACAAACATGCCTTCTTACTGTTGGTTGCCTTTCCATGCCATGTATTGCTCTGTGGTGAGTGGTACAAGCTCACCAACATGCCTACTTATTGTTGTTTCTGCCATGTTTGAATCTGTAATATAACTTGCCATGTTTACATGGGTGCCATCATATTTTCTGATCCTTTTTGGCTCATGGTCAGTAAGGGACTTTTGATCTATGCAATTAGTAGATTCATGCCATGCCTTTGTTTGCCATGATATGTTCCTGTAACATGTTGTTTGATAGCTCTAAACATTGCAACCTGATGTTATTTCCTGATAAGTCTGAAACTGTTATTATTTGCAATCTTTCCATGTCTTTTTGAGCATGTTCTCGTTGTTTCTGGAGATAGCTCAGTGTTCATGTTTTGTTATGCTTTACCTGTACTTCATGCCCATGCCTTTTGTTATTATGTTGGGGTGCTGTAGCTTATTGTTTTGATGCTTGCAAGATGCCTAGTTGCTGTTATGGACAGATTGTTGTTATGCCTTGTATAGTGCGTATGTGTTGCACCGTTGCTCCATTTTGAGTGTGCTCTATATGAAACTTGCTTGATTTTGCATGTAGTGCCATATTATCATGTTGCATCCTTGTTTTCGTGTGTTTGCTTGATGTTTGTATGCATTTTGCATCAATGCCATGCTTAACTTGTTTTGCTCATATCTTCTAGCCTGTAGCTTCGAATCTAATGAACTTTATATGTAACTTGACTAGAATCTCGTGTAGATCATCTTGGTGCATCTTAACTTGCTGTTTAACAACTTGAACATAAGGTTTATTCAGTTCTGGACCAATTTCGAAATATGCATATGAGGACTTACTGGAATTGTTATATGTTGTCTCCGGCCTCATTTAAACTTGCCTTGATGTGTGCTCTTGTTTGCATCATCTCTTGCCATGAGTAGCCTCATATAACTTTGTCATGCATCATGCTTGTTTGTGCATCATGCCATGTTTATGCTTGTGCATTTACCATGTTGTTTGTTTCTTTCCGGTGTTGCTTCTTAGTTCCGGTAATGTTGCGATTGTGAGGATTCGTTCGACTACGTTGGTTCGTCTACTTCATGGACTCATTCTTATTCCTAGCGGGATTTCAGGCAAGATGACCGCTACCCTGGATCTCACTACTATCATTGCTATGCTAGTTGCTTCGTTCTTTCGCTATGCTGCATTACCTATCATTTGCTCTTCAAGCCTCTCAAATTGCCATGAACCTCTAACCTTTGACACCCTTCCTAGCAAACCGTTGCTTGGCTATGTTACCGCTTTGCTCAGCCCCTCTTATAGCGTTGCTAGTTGCAGGTGAAGTTGAAGATTTCTCCATGGTGGACAGGGTTTATGTTGGGATATCACAATATCTCTTATATTATTAATGCATCTATATATTTGGTAAAGGGTGGAAGGCTCGGCCTTATGCCTGGTGTTTTGTTCCACTCTTGCCGCCCTAGTTTCCGTCATACCGGTGTTATGTTCCCGGATTTTGCGTTCCTAACGCGGTCGGGTGATTTATGGGACCCCCTTGACAGTTCGCTTTGAATAAAACTTGTCCAGCAAGGCCCAACCTTGGTTTTACCATTTGCCTCACCACCACCTATACCCTTCCCTTGGGTCGGCCAACCCAAGGGTCATCTTTATTTTAGCCCCCCCCCCCCCCGGGCCAGTGCTTGTCTAAATGTTGGTCTGAACTGAGCTGCCTGCAGGGCCACCTCGGGGAAACTCGAAGTCTGGTTTTACTCGTAGCTAGTCTCATCCGGTGTTGCCCTGAGAACGAGATATGTGCAGCTCCTATCGGGATTGTCGGTGCATCGGGCGGCTTTGCTGGTCTTGTTTTACCATTGTCGAAATGTCTTGTAAACCGGGATTCCGAGACTGATCGGGTCTTCCTGGGAGAAGGTCTATTCCTTCGTTGATCGCGAGAGCTTGTCATGGGCTAAGTTGGGACACCCCTGCAGGGTTTAAACTTTCGAGAGCCGTGCCCGCGGTTATGTGGCAGATGGGAATTTGTTAATGTCCAGTTGTAGATAACTTGACACCAGATCCGAATTAAAACGCATCAACCGCGTGTGTAGCCGTGATGGTCTCTTCTCGGCGGAGTCCGGGAAGTGAACACGGTTTCTGGGTTATGTTTGACGTAAGTAGGTGTTCAGGATCACCTCTTGATCATTGCTAGCTTCACGACCGTTCCTTTGCTTCTCTTCTCGCTCTTATTTGCGTATATTAGCCACCATACTTGCTTAGTCGCTGCTGCAACCTCACCACTTTACCCCTTCCTTTCCCATTAAGCTTTGCTAGTCTTGATACCCATGGTAATGGGATTGCTGAGTCCTCGTGGCTCACAGATTACTACAACAACAGTTGCAGGTACAGGTTATGCGATGATCATGACGCGAGAGCGATGCTTTCTTGCGTTGAGTTCTTCTTCTTCTTCTTCGATCAGCGGATAGGTTCTAGGTTGGCAGCCTGGGCTAGCAGGGTGGATGTCGTTTGAGTTTCTGTTTGTGTTTCATCCATAGTCGAATGTTGATCTCTTGTATGATGTATTGTTGTATTCGTGCGGCATTGTATGCCTTATGTATGTATCCCCATCTATTATGTAATGTTGATGTAATGATATCCACCTTGCAAAAGCGTTCCAATATGCGGGTCTATCCTTGGTGGGACCTTCAAGTTCCTTTTGGATAGGGTCACATATTGGGCGTGACAGTTGGCCCGTAGCGGCACCAGCAACCCAGGCACATCCGAAGTCAGGGATGGCAACGGGAAGCCACGACGCAATAAAAACAAGCATCGCAATAATGAAGACAGCCCAGAGAACATGACGGTAAATGCCGGATT
Organism: Triticum timopheevii; assembly: GCA_963921465.1. Classification (NCBI taxonomy): domain Eukaryota; kingdom Viridiplantae; phylum Streptophyta; class Magnoliopsida; order Poales; family Poaceae; genus Triticum; species Triticum timopheevii. The sequence continues at coordinate 359,296,934 of OY997264.1, forward strand.
CTGGGGCTCTCGACCCGGTCAACGGAAAAAGCCATTTAAAGGCAGCAGAGATGGACCGTCCAACCTAAACAAGATTCTAGACAGATTATGTCAGATTCATAGCACCCCCAAAAACCTGCAAATCACACCAACAGAGAATGCTGGGTCTTCAAGCAGGCCGACAAACTAAACGCCGAACACAAGGGGAGGGAGACGCCAAGTGAAGACGAGGATGAGCCTTGCCAGCAGAACAATGGGGAACAGAAAAAATTTCCACCAGAGGTCAAAACAGTGAACATGATTTACGCAACTCACATACCAAAGAGGAGGCGCAAACGCGCACTCCGAAATGTATACGCTATAGAGCCCGTCGCCCCCAAGTTCAACCAATGGTCGGCCTGCCCGATCACTTTCTATCGCAGGGATCATCCGACTAGTATCCGGCATGGAGGATCGGCTACCTTGGTGCTCGACCCAATAATCAACGGATACCATCTCACCCGACTCCTTATAGACGGCAACAGTAGTCTTAATCTGATATATCAGGACACTGTCCGCAAGATGGGGATAGACTCGTCAAGAATCAGCCAAAGTAGTACTACCTTTAAAGGAGTAATACCAGGCGTAGAGGCCCGCTGTGCGGGCTCTCTAACATTAGAGGTTGTATTCGGTTCTCCTGACAACTTTTGAAGCGAAGAATTAATCTTCGACATTGCTCCATTCCGAAGCGGCTACCATGCACTACTCGAAAGAATGGCCTTCGCTTGTTTCAATGCAGTTCCACATTATGCTTATCTTAAACTCAAGATGCCTGGTCCACGTGGCGTCATCACAATTAGCGGAAATCTAGAGCATTCCTTACGTGTGGAAGAATATGTGGTGGCTCTAGCAGCCGAACCACTGAACAGCCTTCCCAACCCAAATAAATAACCGGTCGCCAAGCCCATGGACACGGCTAGACGTGTCCGGCGCACCACTAGTCGTAGAAGCCCAGATGAACCTGAGCTTGGTCGACGGATATGCCCCCAAACATGGTGCTAGGCGTTGCCCGCATGTAGAAGGGTCCATAGTTCGGCTCGACCCTACTAGTATACAATAGATTGAATTATTATGGTTCATTAAGAATAACCAACTTTTCGCACGAAGTCTTTCACTTGGGTTTTTTCTTTTTTACAGATGATCATCGTGCTACACCCTTCCAGGATACGGCACAACGGAGAAAAAGGCGCAGACGTGCAGCAGGGCCCCGCTCAAAGGTTTCTTTTTAGATTAAGACTCTGTGTAAACCTTTTTCAATGTCTCTTGTTGCTTCGCCCCCTTCGGGCACTTAACATAACCGAGAGGGATACTGGTGTTATTGGCATTTCGTCAAGCCAGATTAATGCATGTACCTGGAAATTTAGGGCTCATTATCGAGGGCGTTACTCAGCCCAGTATATGTTGTAAAGTCCGAATACCTTAGGGAGTGTTCGGCATCGCGAGTTTGGCCTTATATGCATCAGCTCTGTATCATGTCTTTGGTCAATAGTTGGGTTTGCCTGATTCCCGTGTTTTGCTACCTTACGTTTCGCTCTATCGGCTAAGGTGGCACCGGGAGAACTACTGCGATTGTGCCCTGGTTCATCTGGATGAGCACCTCAGTAGAGAAAGCCGAAAACTGACTGTCATGATAAAGCACGAGACTGGTCAACCACTCGATGACTCAGCGGAATCTTCGTGATTCCTCCGCATTAATGAAGGACCGGTTTCCTGGTCATGTACATATGCGCACCGTATTCGGATAAACACGGAAGTACCAGGGGCTATATAGTAGCCCCACCATCAAACTCCTATGGCTAAGTGAAAGTGTTGAAGCTATATAGTCCGATTGCCTTGTTCGCCGCGCTATCACCTCCATAACGGACCAAGACGTTGGATCAAGTGTGATTACGCACTTTACCGAACACCCCCGCATTACATGCGTGAGGGTTGAAGCCAACGACTGCACACTTTCAGGATATATACATACAAACATAAAAGGCCGCACAGGAGGCACTATAATACTTTCGAGCAAAAGTATAAACACAACCTTTATAATCAAAATAGCATTGTTTTTACAATCAAGATACATGTCACTCGAACATGGTACTCTTCGAGCACTGAGCCTCTATTAAACGGGCGCCTTCTAGGACTTCTTCAAAATAGTGCTCGGGCGAGTCCTGGCCTCCGGTCAGACCCCTGGTTGCAATAGCGGTGGCCTCCATCCCTGCCCAGTATGTCTTAACACGGGCAAGAGCCATCCGCGCACCCTCTATGCATGCCGACCTCTTTACAGCATCGGTATGCGGCACAACACGCAGAAATCGTTGCACTAAACCAAAGTAACTATCTGAACTTGGTTCCTTCGGCCAAAGATGATCCACTACAGACCTCATGGCAAGCCCGGACAACCTATGGAGCTCGGCCCACTCGGCCATTTGTTCATTTAACAGCAGCGGACGCTTTGGAGCATTGAACTGCGACCGGAACAACCTTTCCACCTCATGATCTTTCTGATCCTTGAAATACTCAGTCGCATCAGCAGCACTCTTTGCTAAGTCCAAGTATGCGTCTGCAGCACTCCATAATTGATCCAGAGGGGCATACTTCGGATCTCCGAACTTCGTCCGCAACAAAAAGGGCTTCCCAGCCGTGATATCTCCGGCTTGACGAAGCTCCTCCCTTGCCGCTCTAATTTCAGAGCGAGTTTCCTTGGCTGCTTCCAAGGCCTTCTTTAGGTCAGCCGCTTTCGCTTGGCTTTCCTTTCCGAGGAGTTGATATCGGCCGGCTGAAAGTGCTAGTATCGACTAGAGGGGGGGTGAATAGGCGATTTTTATGAAAGTCTTCAAAACTTGGAAGTTTCAAAGACAAACAACAGAAACAGCCTAATTGATATGCAGCGGAAGATAAACTACCCTAAACAAGCCATAGTCAAGTATGTAATGATGTGAAGGTACAAGACTAATAGCAGTTAGGTAGTAAGGATCAAGATGGAAGATAGTGTGAAGCCAATCAACAATAGTAGTCAAGCAATGAAGTCAAACAGATAAACAGATAGGCAATGACTTCACGAAGACAAACTAAAGTAAGGTTGGGAAGAGATAGAACCAGTTGCTTGTTGAAGACACAGGATTTGTTGGACCAGTTCCAGTTGCTGTGACAACTGTACGTTTGGTTAGGGAGGCTGAGATTTAACTCAGAAGACCGTGTCTTCACCTTATTCCCCTTGAGCTAAGGACACCCAGTCCTTGCCCAATCACTCTGGTAAGTCTTCAAGGGAGACTTCCAAACCTTCACAGACTTCATTCACCGGCAATCCACAATGACTCTTGGATGCTCAGAACGCGACGCTTAACCGGCTGGAGGATTCACAGTCCTCAAGTGTAATAAGTCTTCAGGTCACACAGACAAAAAGACTTCAGTGATGCCTAACACTCTTTGGCTCTAGGTGTTTGGGCTTTGTCCTCGCAAGGATTTCTCTCTCTCAAATGCTTCGAGGTGGGTTGCTCTCGAACGACAAAAGCCGTGCACAAACTCTGAGCAGCCACCAATTTATGGTGTAGGGGGTGGGCTATTTATAGCCACTAGGCAACCAGACCTGATTTGTCCAAAATGACCCTGGGTCACTAAGGAACTGACATGTGTTCCAGCGGTTAGACTTCAAACATACGTGACAACTTTACTTGGGCTACAAGCAAAGCTGACTCATCCAGCTCTGGATAAGATTTGCTCTCATTGTCTTCGCTCGAAGACATAGGATTTGGGTTGGTCATCACTTCAGTCACTCTGACTTAGTTCACTTGGACCCCGCTTAACAGTACGGTGGTTCCTATGACTCAACAAAGAAGAAAAGAAAGCAACGAAACCACACAGTCTTCACGCTTCATAGTCTTCACTCAATGTCTTCTCATGTCATAGACTTCAATATGAATATCTTCTCTTACCACCATTGTCTTCAATGTCTTCATACATTTTTAGGGGTCATCTCCGGTAGGTAAACCGAATCAATGAGGGGCACTACCTGCGTTATCCTGCGATTCTCACAAACGCATTAGTCCCTCAACCAACTTTGTCGTCAATACTCCAAAACCAACTAGGGGTGGCACTAGATGCACTTACAATCTCCCCCTTTTTGGTGATTGATGACAAACTAGTTGAAGTTTTCAACGGGGATAAAGTATGTGAAATTGTAGGGATAGGGAATTGTCTTCATAAGTTGCAAGGGCTCCCCCTGAAGATGTGCATATAAGTAATTTGCTTTTGGATTGCAAATGCACATGGCAGGTTGTACTTGTGGAGATCCACTTCAACTTATGAAGCTAATTCATCATGCATGAAATGATATAGCAAGTAAAATGATATGCATAATGAAAAATGGACATCTGCAAAATGATCTAAGTGCGGAAGTTATCATCGCACATGCGGAATTTATCATCGCATCATAGTAAAGCAAATAAGTAGCAGAAGTAGCAGACGACCATCAAGTTTAGGTGTTGCAACTCAAAGAACCAAATGTTTCAAAGTGCAAGAGTTGTAAGCACGCAGCAAAATATAATGCAACCGCCCATATGAACCCGCTTGAAGACTATCAACTCATACGCTTCCCCCCCTTTTGCTAGTAATGACCAAAAAGGTTTGAAGACATAGAGCATCCACTCGTCATGAGTAGGTGAAGCAGCTGGGTCGTTGTCGTTGGTTGGCGGTGCAAATGTACTTGGTGCAGTGTCGATGCGCGCAGTAGCAGGAGTTGGTGAAGTAGCGTCATCTTCATCATCGATCACTCTGGCATTTACCGTTGCTGCGGAAGAAGAATATTCAGAGTCTTCAAGAGATGGATTTCGATGCAGGGTAGCAGTCCGTGGAGGAGTGGAGTCGAACTGGAATCTTTCATTGAAGCCATCATCTTGAAGATCAGCTTCAGCACTGAGTAGGGTCAAACTCTTCCATGATCGCCAGCAGGTTTCATGAGCAACAAAGGCATTCTTGGTGGCAAGGTTGCGAATGCGATTGACATCCACCAAGAGGCTTTGCATCTATCGCTTGAGCCAGAAATGATGCTTATCCTGTTTCTGATGAAGAGCCACAAGAAGTTCTCGGTCATTGAGAACGCGAGAACGCTTCCGAGGCCTTTGCGCAATGGTGCTTTCAGTAGCTTCAGTGGGCGCTCTGTGAGGCAGACGAGTATTACCAGCCAGTGGAAAGATTCTTGTTGCCGCTTGAACACCTTCAATAGGCTGAGTGAAGCTTTGGTGCTCAATGTTCTGAAGACAAAGCGGCGTCTTGGCAGGGTCAGAGTATATAGCATCAACTGACATATCAACCTCTGGCAGAAATATTATGTGATTGCGAGCAGAGGGCTGATAATTGACAGATGAGTGTCGCTTGATGAGGCGCATGACCCATAGAGCATAAAACTTCAGACCAAATAGGTCAGAGCCGGAAGCAGCAAGTTGCCTGATGAAGAATTCCTGAGTGTTGAAGCTGATGCCATTGAGAATATAGAAGACCAAAGTCTTCATAGCTCCTTCAAGCTTGGCCGCTGATGAGTGTCCCTTGACTGGCCATAGAGTTCGCCTGATATGATATATGGTTCGAGGCAGATACTCAAGGTCTTCAACAAAGAAATGTGTGGGATACTCAGCGTCAGATGGCAAAGGCTTCATCATGCTCAGCATCTGGCTCATATTGGGTTCTGGCTTATGAAAGATGCTCTCCACAGCATTGCGATGCAGCTGACAGTCAGGTTCATATAGTTCTCCTGGAGTGGCTAGCCCTGTAAGCTCAATGATATCCATAGCTTTGGCTTCATGATGAACATTTCCAGTCATCCACTCGAGAACCCAAGTCTTGATGTCTCTGTAGTAGCCGCAAATGTGCAGAGTGGCATAGAATTGAAGCAATAGCTCTTCATTCCAATGTTCTTTGTCTGTCACAAAATGGAGCAGACTAGCATCACGAAAGCAATCAAGTGCTTCCTCCAAGCACGGCAGTCCAGCAATAGCTTCAGTGTCCAGACGTATATGAGGGAAAATGCGCCCTTGATCATATAACACGCAGGAGTAATAGCTTCTCTGCTGATAGCTCCAGAACCGATCTGATGAAATCCTTGGCTTGGAGTAGGGGTTCTTAGCGCTGTCAAAGAAGGTATTGTGGCTCTTGAAGCCATTGGCATTGAAGGACCCGGGGGAGTTGGCAGTACCTGGAAACCTTGGCAACCGTGGCTTTGGCTTCTGGACCTGAGGCCTATGCTCAACATGATAGTCAAATTGGGGTCCTGAGGCAGAAGGCGGAGGCACCAGAATGGGCCATCGGACAGTGGTAAGCTAACCGTGATTGTATGCTTGCTCAATAGTGTGAGGCCATGGTGGCGGAACAGGAGCAGAGGCAACATCAGAGGAGTCAGGCTGCACAACAGGTGCTTCAGGAGCAGTTATCATATTGGCTTCAGGTGCAGCCACCTCATTGGCGTCAGGTGCAGCATTCTCATGAGCTTCAGGTGCAGCATCCTCATTGACTTCAGGGGCAGCATCCTCATTGGTTTCAGGTTCAGTGGCCACATTTGCTTCAGGCACAGTGGCCTCAGTGGTTTCAGGCACACTGGTTGGTGCAGGCTCCACATTAGCATCAGCCATGACTATGTCACTGGCTGTATTGGCGTTGGTGGTGGCAGCCTCAACATTTTCAACCTCCTCTTGACGAACAGGAGGGTCGGGCACAGGCACGTTCACATCTGGAACTGCTTCTTCTTCAATCGCTGGGGGAGTTGGTACACGTACTTCTTCTTCATTTTCCTCGGCTGATGCAGCCGGAATGTCTTCAGCAGCATGTGCTTCAGACTCGGAGACGTTCACTGTTGGAGCTGGTTCAGAAAATACTTGGCGTGCAACAAGTGAACGTTGCACTTCTCCTTCTGGAACGCTCGACAGAGGGACTTCAGGCCTTTGTCCTCTGCGAAGCCTGCGAAGTGCTGGCTTCAAGTTAGGAGATGGAGTAGGCTGAGCCTGAAAGTCTTCATCCTCTTCTTGCACTGGGGGTGTAGCTTGTTGTTGTTGTTGGGGAGTACTGGGGGAGTCTTGTTGTTATTGTGGGTGATCAGCCCACGATGCATCCTAAGCAATTGGCGTCAAAGGACGACCAATGCTGATGAGTTCGTTGTTCGTACGAACAGGCGATGATACCACTTCATGCTCGATCTGAGGAAGAACTTCATCATCAGCTACATTGTCATCATGACCAATGTCTTCAGCAGCGGTGTGTTCAGCTGCTGGAATATCTTCAGCTTCATGAGCCTCTGTGGGAGCAGGCTCATGGACCACCATTCTTCGTTCTTGATGTACTGATACAGGGCGGACCACGGAAATGGGTTCAACGACTAAGGGCTCTGTGGAAGCAGCCCTAGTCATCTTGGTCTTGCGCTTCTTCTTGGAGGGAGCGGCATCAGAGGCTTCAGTATGCTTTCTCTTTCTGGCTTCAGCCTCTGCAGCCCTCGTCTTCTTCTGATCTGAAGCTATTGTGGTGACCTTTGGCTTCGAGCCAGTCATGCTGCTCGGGAAGATAATGTGAGGGGCTTCTTGGCTTGAAGGTTCAGGCTGATCAGCCGGTCGCTTGTTCTTCTTCTTTGCAGCCATCCTGGGGTCAATGCCAGGATGGCCAAGGGACTTGCGCTTCTCAGCCTCATTGTAGGCAAGCACACACTTATCAGCCAAAAGCTTCATGCGCTCTCGTGAGCCCTGAGCTTCTTGGCGTTCCTTGAGAAAAGCTTCTTTAAGCTCATTCAGCATGACCTTGAAGTTTCTGACGTCTTGAACGCTTAGCTTGGCCACATGCTTCTTGAATTGAGCCTTCTCATAGTCAATCTTGTTCTTGATCTCAACTATGCTCTGAGCAAGAGCTAGCTCAGAAGCAATGGCGCCATTGAAGGCGACACTGAGGCCAATGGGGAGCTGTAAATCTTCAAAGCTGACGTTGGGGGTGTCGAACCACTCATCAATGAAATTGTGAATGATGGCCACATCAAAGAGAGGCAAGTTGCTGAAGATTTCAGCTTCTTCTTTGCTCTTGATCAGCTGCTCAAGGGCATCATCAGCAAGATCTTCATCACTTGATAGATCAATGGGTTCTTCACGTAGAATGGCAGCAGGAGTCAAGGCTCTTTGATCAGATGGTCTGACAAGTTGTTTCTTCTTGTCCGTTCTCTTGGAGACACGGGACAGATCTTCAGATTGCACACTGGCTTCAGGAGGTGCAGTGGCCAGTGGCTTCGCACGTGAAGTCTTTGGAGGTGCAGCTGAGGTTGAAGCCTTTGACTTCTTTTGCTTCTGCGGCTTTGGAGGAGGAGCTGGGGCTTCATCAGAGTCAGCACCATTGTCAGAATGATCTACTCTGGAGCCTTGGACCATGATGTAGGTGATGAGGCCGTCAAGGTTGGCGTAGGGGCCAATGACATTGGGATTAGCATCACGGGAGCCGTCAGCACGGGGAGCAGAGGGACCTGGGTTGAAGTCCAAACCCAAGGACTTCTTGTTCTTCTTGGCCGAAGCCACAGCAAACTGATAGTTGCGCTTGAAGAGAGAGTCATCACGACACCATAGTAGTGAGGTGGGATCTGAATTTGCTGGCTGTGGCCCACAGACCATACAAGGATAGAAGCCTTGTTCAATGGCTTCAGCTCGGCTCTTGGGTTGAAGGCCTCGATAGAGGATATCACCCCAAGGTCTCTTGATGGCATTCTTCTCTGCATATTCCTTTGTTACAAACTTGTACTTGAACCACTCCTCAGCCCAGTAGCGTCGAATCCATTGGATTCGCGTCTTCCTCTGATGATAATTTTCTTCAGGATCTGTCTTGTACAGTTCTGCTAAATCATCAGGCAGATCTTTAGATGTTCCTTCTCTGCGTTGTCTGCCACCCTTCCTTGCTGATTTTTCCGCAGCCATGAACTTCAAGCTGAAAGGCTTCAATACGTTCAAAGGCTTCAGAGATTTGCGCTTGCTGGTCAAGCAGGAACTGGCTTCAGGAGAATTTATATGATGTTGTAAGTATTCTGCAAACGAATGCAGACTATGAGAACCAAGGGATTCTCCCACGGACATGTACCTGTGACAGCATTATAGATGCGAGGGAAGGGGAAGAGGTCATATGCATTCTCAGAAGATTTTGAAGATAAATCAGTTTGAAGACATTGACCTCATGATGCGAAGACATTCACTTATATAGGTGAGTTGGTTCCAGATTTGTACCAATCTATGAATAAGTACAAGTGAGGAATCAAACTAGGCAAGAAATCTAAGTGAATCGACTAAGCAGTATGAGATGCAGACGGAATAGATCTAGCTTGAATAGACAGAAACTACTTTCGGTAAACAGGATGAATCTTGAAGATCAAAAAGGTGGTAAAAATAGAGTTATAATTACCGCACGAAGAACTGCTAGATGGAAGAGTAGGAGACCGAGCAGTTCAGCCCACTGTGCCCTAACTTGGCGACGGAGGACACCTACGGCGACGGCGGAGAGGACGATGTCCGCGGCCGGCGTGAGGACGGCGTCGGAGAAGTCGCGGCAGCTAAGCGCTTCGTCGCCGGCGTCGTCGCGAGCTAGCGGTGGCGCTAGGGTTTTGACGGAGGTGGAGAGGTGGAAGAAGGATTTCTTTACCGCAGGGGACAGGTATTTATAAGTAGGTGAGAGACACAGTGCAATTACGCTGGTGCCCCTGGCGGTTCACATCTGAGGGGCACGTGGCATTCATGCAACATGCTCAGGGTTGTCCCACGTTCCCATGCCCGCCAGGCATGTCGGAGAGTTGTTCCGGCTTCTCCGGATTTCAACAGTAAAGATAAGCCATTTAAAACAGATTTAATGTTTGTCTCTTTGCCTTCTGCTGACTAGGACGCAGAGAAGACATTCGACAGTTTCAATAGAATGCATATGATTTGGACAGATAGATTTTGAGATAGGAAGCATAGAGAGGTTAGGGTCCGATCACATTCACTTAGTTCAAAAGATCCAATCTTGAATACATAGCTATAAGTGAATGCTGTAGAGGACAGAACACTAGTATATATATATCAGAAAGCAATCAAATCATCATAGTGCAGAAAGTCATGAAGACAAATTGAAACTGAAGACAAACCAAATGCGAAATCATTGCAATATAACGCCTTGAGTGAAACACTTCAAATAAGAAAAGTTGGTGGTGGCGTTACCCACCGTATAGGAAGTATTAGACCCAGACACGGCGCACAATTATCGTGGCGCTCCGAAGTCAAATACCATGTTAATATATTCACACTCAGAGTGTAAATCTTCATTGATTGAAGATATACATTACTTTGTGTGTTGCACATCTAAGTCATCATCATGCATAAGTGTTAGGATGTGTGCCTGATCACAGGACATTAGAGGATTCCAAGATATTTAGCTCACACCATAACTTGCAAAACCTTTTCTCATCCAAGGGCTTTGTGAAGATATCTGCCAGTTGCTCTTCAGTGTTGACGTGAATGATATCGATATCTTTCTTCATAACATGATCTCTGAGAAAGTGATGACGAATTTCAATGTGCTTTGTCTTCGAGTGTTGGACTGGATTGTTGGCTATTTTGATGGCACTCCCGTTGTCGCAGAAGAGAGGTACTTGTTTCAGGTTGATGCCATAATCCTTGAGAGTTTGCTTCATCCATAGAAGCTGAGCACAACAAGATCCAGCAGCAATGTATTCAGATTCAGCAGTTGAGAGTGATACACAGTTCTGCCTCTTCGAAGACCAACAGACAAGTGATCGACTAAGAAAATGACATGTGCCAGATGTAGACTTGCGATCCACCTTGTCACCAACATAATCAGCATCCGAGAATCCAACTAAATCGAATCTTGAGCCCTTGGGATACCATAATCCGAGTGTTGGGGTATAAGCCAAATATCGAAGAATTCGCTTCACAGCTAAGTGATGCGATTCCTTTGGTGCCGCTTGGAATCGAGCACACATGCAAACACTAAGCATAATATCTGGCCTAGATGCACATAAATAAAGCAAAGAACCAATCATGGAGCGATATACCTTTTGATCGAACTCTTTACCATTGTCGTCGGGACCAAGATGGTGTTTGGCTAGCATTGGTGTCGTGTAGCCTTTGCAGTTTTCCATTCCAAACTTCTTCAGACAATCTTTGAGGTATTTCTCTTGAGATATGAAGATGCCATTCCTCTGCTGACGAATTTCAAGACCAAGGAAGAACTTCAGCTCACCCATAATGGACATTTGATATTGCTCTTGCATCATGTACCCAAACTCATCACTATACTTCTGGTTGGTGCATCCGAAGATTATGTCATCCACATATATTTGGCACACAAACAGTTCACCATCATATGTCTTTGTGAAGAGAGTGGGATCGAGGGATCCAGGTTTGAAGCCTTTGCTCTTCAGGAAGTCTTTGATTGTATCATACCAGGCACGAGGGGCTTATTTGAGGCCATACAGTGCCTTGTTTAGCTTGTACACCATATCAGGATGTTTTGGATCTTCAAAGCCAGGTGGTTGTGCGAGATATACTTCTTCTTCAATCTTGCCATTGAGAAATGCACTCTTTACATCCATTTGATATAGCAAGATATTGTGATGATTAGCGTAGGCTAGCAGTATGTGAATAGCTTCAAGCCTAGCAACAGGAGCAAATGTTTCATCGAAGTCAGTTCCTTCAACTTGAGTGTATCCTTGAGCCACAAGACGTGCTTTGTTTCTGCCGACTTGTCCATGCTCATCTTGCTTGTTTTATATATCCATTTTGTTCCAATAATGTTATGCTTGTGAGGATCAGGTCGCTTGACAAGTTCCCAGACATTATTCAGTTTGAACTGTTGAAGTTCTTCTTGCATGGCTTGAATCCATTCAGGTTCCATAAAAGCTTCAGCAACTTTCTTGGGTTCTGATATTGACACAAATGAAAAGTGCCCACAGAAGTTTGCTAGCTGTGTTGCTCTTGATCGAGTGAGCGGACCAGGTGCATTGATGCTGTCAATTATCTTCTCTATTTGAACTTCATTTGCAACACGAGGATGAACCGGACGAAGATTTTGCTCTGGCGGATCATTGTCATCATTGGGAGGATTGTCTTCGGACTGAGCATTGTCTTCAGGTTGATTTGGTGCAGAGATGATAAGTTCCTCTTCAGGCTGTGCTTCAGAGGGCATGATTTCACCAGTTCCCATCAGCTTGATAGACTCGTTTGAAGGAGCTTCATCAAGTGTACTTGGCAGAATCTCTCTCTGTGAACCATTGGTTTCATCAAATTTCACATCCACAGTTTCAACGATCTTGTAGAGATAAAGGTTGAAGACTCTGTAGGAGTGTGAATCCTTTCCATAGCCAAGCATGAAGCCTTCGTGAGCCTTAGGTGCAAATTTTGACTTGTGATAGGGATCCTTGATCCAGCATCTTGCTCCAAATACTCTGAAGTAACTGACGTTTGGCTTCTTGCCAGTAAGTAGCTCATATGATGTTTTGTTCAGATGCTTATGGATGTACACACGATTGATGATGTGACATGCTATATCAATAGCTTCAGGCCAGAACTTTCTTGGTGTCTTGTATTCATCTAGCATTGTTCGAGCCATTCAATGAGGGTTCTGTTTTTGCGCTCAACAATGCCGTTTTGCTGAGGTGTGTACGGAGCAGAGAACTCATGAGTGATTCCCATTGTATCCAGATACAGATCAAGTCCGGTGTTCTTGAATTCAGTGCCATTGTCACTTCTGATGTGCTTGATCTTCATGCCATAATTGTTCATTGCTCGATTTGCAAGCGCCTGAAGACATCTTGCACTTCAGTCTTGTAAAGAATTATATGAACCCATGTGTATCTTGAGTAATCATCAACAATGACGAAGCCATATAGACAGGCAGTTGTTGTGAGGGTGGAGTAGTGAGTAGGTCCGATCAAGTCCATGTGTAACAGCTTGAAAGGTTGAGATGTTGTCATGATTGTCTTCGAGGGATGCTTTGCCCTTGTCATCTTTCCAGCTTCACAAGCACCACACAGATGATCCTTCTTGAACTTGACATCTTCGATGCCTATGACATGCTTCTCCTTGACGAGTGAGTGTAAGTTCCTCATTCCAGCATGTCCAAGCCTTCGATGCCAGAGCCAGCATTCTGAAGCTTTTGTGAGAAGACATACGGCAAGCTGTGGACCTGCTGAGAAATCTACCATGTATAGATCATCTTTTCGATACCCTTCAAAGACTAGAGATTTGTCAGATTCCATTAGTACAAGGCAATGATATTTGCCAAATATCACAATCATGTTCAAGTCACAAAGCATTGAGACAGACATTAAGTTGAAACCAAGGGATTCAACAAGCATCACTTTATCCATGTGTTGATCCTTTGAGATTGCAACTCTACCTAGACCCAATACTTTGCTTTTACCAGTGTCAGCAAATGTGATGTGACTCTTGTCGGATGGACGTAAGGTTGAGTCCATGAGAAGACTTCGATCACCAGTCATATGATTTGTGCATCCACTGTCCATAATCCACTCTGAAGCTTTTGGTGATGTACCCTACAGTGCAGTTAGGAGGATAGGCTTCACAAAAGTGTTGTGAAGCATATGCATTTGACACATATAGGGACAGTCACAACTTATAACAAAGTTAGGACATAGTTTGACTGATAAGAAATTCAGATGTGAAGCATATAGAATGATATTTTAACGTGCGTCCTCAATGGGTTTTAGGTCCCTAGAAATAGTATCGGACGCCATTGATTGCTGGCTGGAGACCGTTTTCTGCAAAAGAGTGTTAGTTCTTCTTTGCCACCCACATTTTCAGTGGGGCTTAGAAGCAATGAGTCTAAGTGCAGCATCTGAGAATTTTGGGTTTGGAGCCCTAGCAAATAGCCTTGCAGGAGATGAATGATACTCATATGAATAAGCAGAAAAGTTCTTAGTCCTATGAACATAGCGGTTCGAAGATACACGCTCATATTCATAAGTCTGAGCATGATTTCCCTGCAAAACATTGGTGTTAGGGTGACTCATGTGAGTCCTGTATCTGTATGAAGCCTTTGGGCCACATGAAGCTATAGGTCTGGGGTTTGTCTTCTTCCTTGGTGGTGTCATGACGACATTCACAGGAAGATTCTCAATGTACCGCTTAGGTACCCAGATCTTCTTCATAGGTGGTCCATTCCTGCAGTTAGTACCAATGTACCTGGCAAACACTTCACCATTCTGATTTTTGAACAGCTTATAGTTTGCATAAAAGGATTCATCAATGATAATAGGATTAGCACAGGTAAAGCCAGATAACGTGGATGGATCTACTGAAGGTTCCTTTGCAGCAACCCATGTGGTTTTGGGATACTGCTCAGGCTTCCAGTACGAGCCATCAACATTTATTTTCCTTTCGAACCCAACACCCTCTTTCCTAGGGTTTCGGTTCAGAATCTGCTTTTTGAGGACATTGCAGAGAGTCTGATGTCCCTTCAAACTTTTGTACATCCCTGTTTCAAGCAATGTCTTCAACATAGCATTTTCATTAGCAACAGCAGTGGTATCCTCCGCAGAGGGGTTAGTAACCACATCAGTAGGTGAAGACAATGAAACAGTAGCAGTAGTGGAACATTCAGCAACAGATGTAGCGTTATCACGCTCAATGCATTTTAGACATGGTGGTTCAAATCCATCCTGAGCGGAACTGATCTATTGAGCGCGAAGTGAATCTCGCTCCTTCTGAAGATCTTCATAATCCACTCTTATCTTTTCAAGGTCTAGCTTTCTTTGAAGACATTTAGAAGAAAGCTTCTCATGATCAGATAAGAGAGCATTATGTTGATCTTGAAGGGTGTCAAACTTAGCATGAAGTCTCTGAAGACTATCAGCCAAAGCTTTTGACTGATCCATTTCTTCACCCAACATATCATCGCTCTTACTAAGCATGTCTTGAACCTTTTCCAAGATTCTTTGTTGTTTAGTGGCAAGGGAAGCAAGCTTGTCATAACTGGGCCCAAATTCATCACCTGATTCATCATCACTAGATTCAGAGAGATAGCATTCAGTTACCTTATCACCCCTTGCCATGTGGCACGATGAGGATGATGATGATTCAGGTGCAAAGGTCATCTCCTTGAGAGATTCCTTGTAGTCCTCAAACCGCGGATCATGACGAGTGCGATGACCTTCGTATACATCAGAGAGCCGGTCCCAGATTAGCTTCGCGTGATTGAGGTGCATAACATTCCTGAACTGATTTCGGGACAGATGACAGCAGATGACGTCCTTTGCTGTAAGGTTCAATAGTGTATACTTGCGAATGTCATCAGCCTCTGCCATCTTGCATAGATCAGTGAGTCCAATCTCAGTGACAGTCCATAGTTCGCTATCCATGGACATGAGTAGCTTCTTCATCATGGCCTTCCATCGGGGATACTCATGACCGTCAAAGGTGGGACATGATATGTTCCTCAATCCTGCAGTCGACATAGCTGAAACTCCAGGTGGTTAAACCGAATCACACAGAACAAGGGAGTACCTTGCTCTGATACCAATTGAAAGTGCTAGTATCGACTAGAGGGGGGTGAATAGGCGATTTTTATGAAAGTCTTCAAAACTTGGAAGTTTCAAAAACAAACAACAGAAACAGCCTAATTGATATGCAGCGGAAGATAAACTACCCTAAACAAGCCATAGTCAAGTATGTAATGATGTGAAGCTGCAAGACTAATAGCAGTTAGGTAGTAAGGATCAAGATGGAAGATAGTGTGAAGCCAATCAACAATAGTAGTCAAGCAATGAAGTCAACTAGATAAACAGATAGGCAATGACTTCACGAAGACAAACTAAAGTAAGGTTGGGAAGAGATAGAACAAATTGCTTGTTGAAGACACAGGATTTGTTGGACCAGTTCCAGTTGCTGTGACAACTGTACGTCTGGTTAGGGAGGCTGAGATTTAACTCAGAAGACCGTGTCTTCACCTTATTCCCCTTGAGCTAAGGACACCCAATCCTCGCCCAATCACTCTGGTAAGTCTTCAAGGGAGACTTCCAAACCTTCACAGACTTCGTTCACCGGCAATCCACAATGACTCTTGGATGCTCAGAACGCGACGCCTAACCGGCTGGAGGATTCACAGTCCTCAAGTGTAATAAGTCTTCAGGTCACACAGACAGAAAGACTTCAGTGATGCCTAACACTCTTTGGCTCTGGGTGTTTGGGCTTTGTCCTCGCAAGGATTTCTCTCTCTCCAATGCTTCGAGGTGGGTTGCTCTCAAACGACAAAAGCCGTGCACAAACTCTGAGCAGCAACCAATTTATGGTGTAGGGGGTGGGCTATTTATAGCCACTAGGCAACCCGACCTGATTTGTCCAAAGTGACCCTGGGTCACTAAGGAACTGACACGTGTTCCAACAGTCAGATTTCAAACATACGCGGCAACTTTACTTGGGCTACAGGCAAAGCTGACTCATCCAGCTCTGGATAAGATTTCCTCTCATTGTCTTCGCTCGAAGACATAGGATTTGGGTTGAGCATCACTTCAGTCACTCTGACTTAGTTCACTTGGACCCCACTTAACAGTACGGTGGTTCCTATGACTCAAAAAAGAAGAAAAGAAAGCAACGAAACCACACAGTCTTCGCGCTTCATAGTCTTCACGCAATGTCTTCTCATATCATAGACTTCAATATGAATATCTTCTCTTACCACCATTGTCTTCAATGTCTTCATACATTTTTAGGGGTCATCTCCGGTAGGTCAACCGAATCAATGAGGGACACTACCTACATTATCCTGCAATTCTCACAAACGCATTAGTCCCTCAACCAACTTTGTCGTCAATACTCCAAAACCAACTAGGGGTGGCACTAGATGCACTTACACCGGCGGCATTCTTCAGCTCAACAACCATCTTGGCTATTTTATCTTCGCTCTGGCAATGAGCGGCCTGTTCAGCTTTTAACTCTTCGGCCGCCTTCAGGGTGGCCGCATCGCTTCTCCTGGCTTGTTCCTTGGCTCGGGCAAGTTCTGCTCGAAGGGTCTCCACGGCGGCGGCTCCATCTGCAGTCAAAGCATATTATAGGTACTAGCATCATTCTCCTCTTAATATTTGCTGACCGCACGAATATACATACCTTGTGCCTCGTCAAGCCGCTTGTTCACAAGCGTGATGTCGGCATCCGCCACTTCAAGCTGCCGCCTCAATTCGGCAAAATCAGCAGTCTGGTCAGCCGCCGTACCTTCAACCGCCTGCACATAAAAGCAGCACGATAATTACTTGGGACTATGATCCTCTGTTTGCCGCCTCTAGACGGCAACCAGAGTCTCAGGGGCTACTATCTATACGAAGCACACCTAGCGTGTGCGGTACGGCCAAATATATATATATATATATATATATATATATATATATATATATATATATATATATATATATATATATATTACTTTGCGTACCTCAAAGCCTCTCAGTAGGCTCGTAAAAGCTTCATTCAACCCGCTTTTTGCGGACGAGATCCTCTCAACCACCGTACCCATTAAGGTACGATGTGCCTCTGAAATGGCCGCTTGCTCCAGAAGTTCCATCAATGTGTCCGGTTGTACACCGTACAGTCCCGGGCCTCTTCTGTTGGTCTCCTTAGGAGCCGAGAACTCCGGACTTCGGGCGGCCAAAGAGTTACCCTCTGGCCTTTTTGGATCAGGAGAAATCCTCCGCGACGACACCTCAGGGTCGTCTGTCTCACGAGGCGGGGGAGCAGGAGGAGGCGTTTCGCTCTCCATCATCTCCGGAAGAAGATCCCCTGAAGACGAACATTGTGGAGAAGGGCTATGAGCCGAACTGCAAAACATGTGTCTCGGTTGTTATTCTCAGAGAAAAAGAAGGATATATTTACCAAAGTGCCTTTGTTCACTTACGGCTCAGTTGATGGCTGGCCCCCTTGTGGGCGCTGTGCGGTAAAGACGCCCTTCAGGGCAGGACCCCCTGGCGAAGGTTTCTTCCCTCGTTTGGAAACCTCCGTTTCTAAGTCTTCAGAGGCAGTCCTTTTCTTCCCATGGGGAGAGGGGATTCTAGATTCACCTCCCCGATCATCCTCCTTCGCCGAGGCACTAATTCCCCCGGCTTGGATGTGCAGCGTATGGAGCCCGCCTTCGGCTTCTCTATTCATCCCCCACCTTCTCCCGATGGCACTTGATAGGGTGCCCGAGCCAACATCCTGGTCAGTACAGGATCCGGTGAGCCTTTGGGAAGAGGGGCCGAACACTTGATCCTCTCCGCCTTTCTTATCCAGTCCTGGCCGAGGGCAGTTTTTTAGAATGATGTTGTGACAAATATAAAGACAGCATGTTCGGTCGCGGAATTACTTACTTGGGTATCTGGACGGTTGCAGTTGAGACCCGCATCCTCGATGGTGTCCGGACACTTTATTCGTGATCCGAAGAATAAACCATACATCCCTTTGAGCGTCACGCCGAAGAAATGTTGAATAGTTTGCGGTCCTTCCGGGTTGAACTCCCACACACAGAGAGATCGACGTTGGCATGGCAGGACCTGACGAACTAGCATTACTTGTATTACTTTGACAAGACTAATATCCCTCTTGAGGAGATCTCGGATGTGGCTTTGCAATGTCAGCACGTCATTCACTGGCCCCCAGTCTAGCCCTTTGTTGACCCATGACGCCAGTTGGGGCGGAGGTCCTGGGCGAATGGCTGGGGCGGCCGCCCGCTTTGTACCT
Organism: Triticum timopheevii; assembly: GCA_963921465.1. Taxonomy (NCBI): domain Eukaryota; kingdom Viridiplantae; phylum Streptophyta; class Magnoliopsida; order Poales; family Poaceae; genus Triticum; species Triticum timopheevii. The sequence goes on from OY997264.1 coordinate 359,315,659, forward strand.
CGGGGTGCTGTGATGTAAAACCACTCCCATTGCCATAAGTCAGATACCTCCGGGAACGAACCCTTTGGCCATAGGGCGTCGGTACCTTTGCTTATTATAGCACCTCCGCATTCCGCGTGTAGCCCGTCGATCATCTTCAGCTTCACATTGAAGGTCTTGAGCCATAAACCGAAGTATGGGGTAATGCGAAGGAAGGCCTCACACGCGACGATAAACGACGAGATGTGAAGGATGGAATCTGGAGCTAGATCATGGAAATCTAGCCCGTAATAGAACATGAGCCCTCTTACGAAGGGATCAATACTAAAGCCTAGCCCTCGGAGGAAGTGGGAAACAAATACAACGCTCTCGTTGGGTTCGGGAGTGGGGATAACCTGCCCTTGAGCAGGTAGCCTGTGGGGGATCTCGGCGGTCAGAAACCTAGCCTCCCTAAGCATCTTAATGTCCTCTGTGATGGAGGAGGCCATCCACCGGCCTTGAAGGTTGGATCCGGACATGGTTGAAGGTCCAAAGCACTTAGCCTGAACCTTGGGTGTTGGAACTCGAGGTAGGAGAAGGGAAGGATCGAGCATGGAAAGAAAAGGACAGGTCTTGGCCCCTTTATAAAGAGGGTGAATATCAAGCGTCCTCCGCGGGGCCGTTTGGAACTTGCCTAAAATCGAGGAGTCATACTAACAAGCACGGTTGGGTTACCCACACCCGTATTGATGAGAATCCCATGATAAGGGGAACATGATCTCTGCTTCGACAAGACGTGCCAATAAACCGCCTCACAATACGTGCGGTAGCAGGCTGGGAAAAAACGGTTCGTTTGATGACCGGACCACGACGTGATGTCACGCTACAAAAATTTGAAAGCAGACTAGATTTGTGGAATATTGTGCTCTCTACGGTGGTATGTGGAATTCGTTTTGCAGAGCCGGATACGATCCTTGTGTTCAAAATCTTCTATGGAGTATTCGGAGAAGGAACCCGCCTTACAATGCCGAAGACAATCTGCGCGCCGGACTCATCGTCATTGAAGCCTGGTTCAGGGGCTACTGAGGGAGTCCTGGATTAGGGGGTCCTCGGACAGCCGGACTATGTACTTACGCCGGACTGTTGGACTATGAAGATACAAGATTGAAGACTTCGTCCCGTGTCCGGGTGGGACTCTCCTTTGCGTGGAAGGCAAGCTTGGCAATTTGGATATGTAGATCTCGTTCTCTGTAACCGACTCTGTGTAACCCTAGCCCCCTCCGGTGTCTATATAAACGGGAGGGTTTAGTCCGTAGGACAAGAACAATCATAATCATAGGCTAGCTTCTAGGGTTTAGCCTCTGCGATCTCGTGGTAGATCAACTCTTGTAATACTCATATAATCAAGATCAATCAAGCAGGAAGTAGGGTATTACCTCCATCGAGAGGGCCCGAACCTGGGTAAACATTGTGTCCCCCGCCTCCTGTTACCATTAGCCTTAGACGCACAGTTCGGGACCCCCTACCCGAGATCCACCGGTTTTGACACCGACAGACACCACCTAAAGAATAGGAACTCCAGAGCAAATTCTTCATATGGATGAAAATCTTCATATAGAACCAAGTCCTCATATGGACCAAATTCTTCATTTGGATCAAATTCCTCACGTGGATCCAAATCCTCATATGAACATCATCGTGCTAACACTTCTGTTTTGCATCTATGAATATGTGCATTATTCTTCAAATCATTATGTTCATAAGTCCACGAAGAATTTCTCTGCTTATTGATATGCTTACCCAAACCCTTCTTCTGTGAAACGAAGTGCACTGGCTTCAATGCCATCTTTCTCTTATGGAGCTTGCAGAATGATGAACTCTTTGCCACCCCTCCAGATGTGGGTGGTGAAGAAAAAGGACTAAACTCCTATGCAGGGTCAGGTCTCCAGACGAACTTAATCATCTGAAGAATTTGCTGGAGACCTGAATATGCTTGAATTGACACAAGCTAATCATGAAGAAATGAATTACTCATTTCTCACATCCTCATATTGTTATATTGTTGATGAAATTCAATCTGATGAAATTGATATAATATTCTTCACTGATGAAGTATATGGGGTTCGTAAGTTGGACTAATTCATCTGCAGGATGAACAACCCAAAGCTACTGAGTGGGTCCTCGATAGTGGACGTACAAATTACATGACCGGTGATAGGAACTTATTGATGGACACTGCTTTATCTCCATCTCATCTGAAGCATATCACCAACGCTGAGAAAGGCAAAAGCAAGGTATTGGGTCTAGGTAGGGTTGCAATCTCAAAGGATAGACACATGGACAAAGTCATGCTTGTTGAGTCCTTAGGATTCAACCTCATGTCTGTCTCAATGCTTTGTGATCTTGATATGGTTGTCGTCTTTGGCAAATATCATTGCATTGTGTTAATGGAATCTGACAATTCCAAAGTCTTCGAAGGCTTTAGGAGAGGAGACTTGTATATTGTTGATTTATCTACAAGACCACAGCCTGCCACATGTCTACTTGTAAAGCTTTAGAAGGCTGGTTATGGCATCGGTGACTTGGTCATGCTGGCATGAGGAAATTGCATACACTCGTGAAGAGGAATCATGTCATTGGCGTCGAGGGTGTCAAATTCCTCAAAGATCATCTTTGTGGGGCTTGTGAGGCTGGAAAGATCACCAGAGCCAAACATCCCTCGAAGACTATCATGACCACTTCTCGTCCCTTTGAATTACTTCACATGGATCTATTTGGCCCTACTCATTATGCCACATTCACTAATGCTGCATCTTTATATGGCTTTATCATTGTTGATGATTATTCTCGTTACACATGGGTGCTTATCATCGCTTACAAAACTGAAGTGCAGGAAGTATTCAAACGGTTTTCCTCAAGAGCATCTACGAACTTTGGTGTGAAGATCAAGCACATCAGGAGTGATAATGGGACTGAGTTCAAGAATACTGGTCTTGATGACTATCTTGATGAACTTGGTATTACTCATGAGTTATCTGCCCCTTATACTCCTCAGCAGAATGGCGTCATGGAGCGCAAGAACATGACTCTTGTTGAGATGGCTCGCACTATGCTTGATGAATACAAGACTCCACCTCGTTTCTGGCCTGATGCTATCGATACTGCGTGTCACATCATCAACAGGGTATATCTTCACAAATTCTTCAAAAAGACCTCATATGAACTCCACACTGACAAGAAACCCAATGTAAGTTATTTCAAAGTCTTCGGTGCTAAATGCTGGATTAGAGATCCTCATCACAATTCTAAATTTGCACTGAAAGCACATGAGGGTTTTATGCTTGGTTACGGAAAGGACTCGCACACCTACAGAGTCTTCAACACCTATCACCACAAGGTGGTTGAACTGTAGATGTGTGGTTCAATGAAACTAACAACCCACAAAGAGAGCACCTACCTCCTATGCTAGATGAAATGTCACCTGAGGAATCCATCAAGTTCAAGGCTACTGAGGATGTCATCCCTACTGAAGATTCTGCTGAAGAAGTCATTCCAGAACATGAAGAAAATCATGCTGGTGCTACTGAAGAAAATGGCCCTGAAGAAAAGGTTGTGCCAAATCAAATTCGTCAACCTTCTCATCTTCGCGTTGCAAATGAAGTGCAAATTGAGAGAATCATCGATGACATCAACACACCAGGTCCTCTGACGCGCTTAAAAGCTTCACATTGCATTTTGTGTTTGTCTCTATCACAGAGCCCACCAAAGTTGATGAAGCATTTCTGGATCTTGAGTGGATTCAAGCTATGCAAGATGAATTGCATCAATTCGAGCTCAATAATGTGTGGGAGCTTGTCAAGCAACCAGACCCACGCAAGCATAATATCATCGGCACCAAATGGATGTACCGCAACAAGCAAGATGAAAATGGCCTTGTGGTGAGGAATAAGGCTCGTCTTGTAGCTCAAGGATACACACAGGTTGAAGGAATTGATTTCGATGAAACTTTTGCACATGTTGCTAGACTTGAGCCTATTCACATATTGCTTGCTTATGCTAACCATCATAATATCATCTTATATCAAATGGATGTGAAAAGTGCATTCCTCAATGGTAAGCTTGATAATGAAGTATATGTTTCTCAACCACCAGGTTTTGAGGATCCAAAACTTCCAGACCATGTCTTCAGACTCAACAAGGCACTCTATGGCCTTAAGCAAGCTCCTCGGGCGTGGTATGACACATTGAAGGAATTCCTCATGAAGAAAGTCTTCAAACCCGTTTCACTCAACACAACTCTTTTGACCAAAACATATGATCCGTGTGCCAAATATATATTGATGATATTATCTTTGGATGTACTAACCAACATTACAGTGATGAATTTTCCTATATGATGAGTGAGGAATATCAAATGTCTATGATGGGAAAGTTGAAATTCTTCTTAGGTCTTCAAATTTGTCAACAATACAATGGCATATTCATATCCCAGGAGAAATACCTCAAGGATGTGTTGAGGAAATTCGACATGCAAGATTGCAATGGCGTCAAAATTCCTATGCCCACAAATGGCCATCTACCGATGAAAATGGTAAAGACTTCGATCAAAAGGTATACCGCTCCATGATAGGCTCTTTATTGTATCTATGTGCATCTAGGTTGGATATTATGCATAGTGTTTGCATGTGTGCCCGATTTCAAGCTACACTGAAGGAGTCACACAATAAGGCTGTGAAGCATATTCTTCGATATCTAGCTCACACTCTAACACTTGGATTATGGTATCCCAAGGACTCGGCTTTTGATCTCATTGGATATTTTGACTCTGACTATGCTGGTGATCGGGTGGATCGCAAGTCAACCTCAGGAACATGTCATTTCCTCGGACGATCCTTGGTATGTTGGTCTTCGAAGAAGCAGAACTGCGTATCACTCTCTACTGCTGAAGCTGAGTACATTGATGTTGGTTCTTGCTGTGCTCAATTGCTATAGATGAAGCAAACCCTCAAGGACTATGGCATCAATGTGAAGAATGTGCCACTCTACTGTGACAACGAGAGTGCTATCAAGGTTGCTCACAACCCAGTTCAGCACTCAAAGACAAAGCACATCCAGATTCATCATCATTTTCTTCGTGATCATGTGTTGAAGGGTGACATCTCCATTGACCACGTGAATACTGAAGATTAGCTGGCAGATATCTTCACAAAGCCCTTGGATGAGAAGATATTTAGCAAGTTGTGGTGTGAGCTCAATATCTTAGAATCTTTGTATGTCCTTTGAAAAGGACACACATCCTAACACTTATGCAAAATTGATGAATTAGATGTGCAACACACGAAGTAACGTTTTTCTTCAATCAATGAAGACTAACCCTCTAAGTGTGAAGAAATTAATGAAGAATTTGATTCTCAGAACCCAACGACAATTGTACGCGGTGTCTGAAATCATCATTCTTATACGTGGGTTACGCCACCAACCAAAGTTGAAAATCTTCAATTTAAGTTTTTTTGAAATTTTCAAATTCTTCAACTTTGCAATTTCCTCAGTCTTTCCGACTGTATTCTTCATTGCTATATATATATATATATATATATATATATATATATATATATATATATATATATATATATATATATATATATATATATATATATATATTTGAGTTTTCCATGTCCGCTACAGCATTCACTTAGAGCTAATTCTTCAAGTTGCTCTTTCATCTAAGTGAATGTGATCGGACCCGTTCCCCCTCTATGCTAAACTCAACCCAGTCTGTTCACAAATTCTTCATGTGTGTTCTATTTGAAACCTGTTCAAAATCTTCACTGTGTCCTGGACAGCTGAAGAATTTGCGACGAAACGTTAAAATTTTCAATTCTAATTTTTCGGCTTTTGCCGCTCAAAACCTTTCCGCATCCCACGACATGATTAATCTATTCACCAACGATCTATCAGGATCTCAACCTCTTAGTACATGGGTGACCCATGTCGCTAGGATAGCAAGGATCAGGGGAACGTTCGCCCAATTTCCTCGGACGAACGGTTTTTCATTTCGTCTATAAATACCCATCGCCCTACTCTGAGCTCATTTACTCCGCTCGATCTCTCTCCCTCGCTCAAGCTCTCTGATCCAGATCCGCCGCTACACTCCATCATCGTCGGTGAGGAATAGCTTCACTGCCTCGACCACGTCGTCGTCGTACTCGCGTCGGCCGCAGAAATCTTCACCTCCGCCGCCGCCGTAGCTGTCTTCCTCTGCCAAGTTAAGGCGTGGAAGATCTGAATGAACGAACTTCTACAGTTCACCTCTTAGTTTGTCGTGTTCTTCGGCAAGGGTAAATAAAATCTATTTTTACTGCCCTTGTTGATTCTAATGATTTCCACAAAATCTTCAAAAGGTGTTTATTCTTCAACTTCCATATCCTTAAACACCAAAGTTGCTTCTGTTCTTGATTTGTTTCCCTAAGATGTGTTTTTCTTCAAGATTCCTCAGTTGTGTGGATTTTCAATCTATACAACTCAGGAACCTAAGACTAGAACTCTTAGTGAAATTCTCAAGACTTCCCTGGTCAAATTCTTCTAACTTGATTCCTTTTAAAACAAAATTCTAAGAACGCATATGACCTCTCCAAATTCTTCGCACCTATACTCTGTTAACAGGTACACATGTCTGCTACTGAATCACTAGGTTCTCATCAACTTAACTCATTTTCAGCGTTCCTCGAAGAAAAATTGCATACCTCTTCAGAGACTTCAATTGTTCAAAATCCTCGGGTGAAAAAAATGGTTGATGGTAAGCGTCCTCAGAAGGGAGGAAAAAGGCCTGAAACAAACACTACCTTCGAAATCCCTGATGAGATATATGAATAATATTGCACTCCTGATGAATCCAAGCATGGCAAGGAGAACAAAAATTAGCGCAAGGTGCGCATTCAGCGGATTGAACGCGGATGGGCAAGAGAATGGAGGGAATATCATTATGTCACTATCGAGTACATGAAGAAATTTTCTGTCAATCCTCCAAGCCCAATACCTCCATTGGCTCCAGGACAAGAAGCTGATCCCACAAGCATCAGAAGAGGTGAGGAATTTCCCAACGAGTGGGCCAAACACCAAAGAAAATTGGCCAAATAGCAAAAGAAGCAGTGAAGAAATTCGATGAAGATTCTGCTGTTGCTGCTGCTGAGGCCGCTACTAGCAAGCCCAAGAAGGCTATGCTGAAGAAGTCTGCTGTAAAACCACCTTCTTCAGCTGCAATGCCCTCACGACCAAGCTCATCAAAGCCCTCACGGCCTACTGCTCAAGCAACATCTTCAAGTGCAGCTCCTACTCCTGCAAAATCCTCAGCTGCACTTGCAAAGTCCTCAGCACCTGTGCATCTTGCCACGTGCCAATGGACAACAGGCATCTCAATTGCTTCAGGAGCCTCATCTAGTTCCTCAGCTCATCCTTAATCCTCAACAGCTCCAATATTGCTGAAGAAAAAGACTGCTGCTGGACGCGGCACAAGGCCAAGTCCTCACAAGAAGCAGGTTTCCCTTCAAGAACCGTCAAGTTATGATGAAGCTGATGATGATGAACTTGCTGAAATCATCAGAGATCACCAACAAAGGGCCGCTAGTGCCAAAGGCAGTGTTGTGCCACTTTTGCTGGATCCGAAGAAGGTCATCGACTTCATTGATCTATGGCACAAGGACCCCAACACACCTCTGCCTGATTTGAATCTCTCACCTGGTGAAAGTCATATGCTGACTGCCTTTATCGCTGAAGAAAAATGGGAATTTGATAAGGCCAGGCAAGTGAAGAAAGCGCAATACAAGAAGGAGCAATTTCTGAAGAAGAATGTCATGAACATGTCTCCTGAAGAACTTGTGACTCTTCAAACTGAAATCAAAATTCTCAGTGATGAATTTGACACATACCGTGTAGATTTGCTAGGCGCCAAGGTCAGATTTGTCAGACTGGCGAAAGGCTTTAAGACCAATGTTGCTGCTGAGTCACAACAAGAAATTCCTCAGGATGAAGCATCTGCTCAGCCTACTGAAGAACATGCCAGTACAGTTGATGAAAATCAGGCTACTGAAGATACTGAGAGTGCCAGGGCTGCTGAAGAAATTCTAGCTCCTAATGAAACTACCAGGACAACCATCAATGTTGTGCCTGAAGATCAACCCAGGCCAGCTGAAGAAATTCCAGCTCCTAATGAAACTACCAGGGTAACCATCAATGTTGTGCTGGAAGAAGCTCCAGCTGCTAATGAAGAAGAAATGGAGGCCAAGACTGCTGAAGAAACTGTTATTGATATTCCTCAGCCTGTGGCTCCAGAAATTGTGCATCAAGAGGCTGAGAAGATTTCAGCTGAAAATCTTCAACCCAATCAACAGAATCCTCATTCTGAGAAGCAGACATTCAAAGTTGATGATGTATTTGCTGAGCATCATTTCTTCACGGATTTCAATCCATATGACCCTGCAAGACTTCGTCGCAAGCGCTTCTGGACAGCAAGTCAGATGAACTTCTACTCTACAATCCTATTTGACAAGGACAAGGTATTTGACGACAAGCAAATTCCTCATGTTTATATGGAGTCTCTTCCATGCTTCACCCCAGTCCTCAGTGTTCTTCATAATGCTGGGCTACTCAACTTCTGCACCAACATCTGCGACTGGAATGAAGAACTCATTCTTCAATTCTATGCCACATTGCACATCACTGGAAATGTTGAAGATGTGAATTCATGGGTGCTGGACTGGATGTCTGAAAACACTCACTACAAAGCTCCGGCCATTGAATTGCTTCATGCCATTCTAGTCAGTCCTCCCACTGAAGGTGCACTGAAAGTCTATGAGGAACCAGATCTTTCAAATCATCTGATGCAAGTACTGATGAAGCCTTTGAAGGCTGGCCAAGCTCCAAGGACCACATTCCTCGTAAAGGAATTGATTTATGTGCCAAGGACAGTATTTCGCATATTGACCAAAACCCTCAGTCCAATTAAAGGGCCACAACTCAGATGAAGAAGAAGTTGTTGGCATCATGAAGAATCTGCTCTTTAACGTCATCCATGGTATTCCTATCAACTACCACGATTTCTTCATGAGGACTTTGGCCAATGCTGCTCTGTCACCTTTTGAGTTGAAGCCTTACGCTCCCTGGATCATGAAGTTCATCAGATCAAGGTCTTCAATTCATTACAAGGCTGACTTTCAAAATCATCTCAGCTATTTGCCCCCAATTGAAGTCCTCAAGCAGACTATTTCCTCAGTTGATGAGAAGGGCAAAGCAGTTGTCATTGATGAAGGCACTCGTCCTCTAGATGGTCAATTTCGCAAGGCTACATCCTATTCAACCAATGATGACTCTACAACCCAAGATTCTGCCGCCAAAGCTACAAAGCAAAATCCTCAAGCCACTACTCCGCATGTTATGACTGATCGTGAGCTTCTCCTCAGTCTTCATCAGAAAGTGGATAGAAATCACAAGTGGGTCAAGCGTCATTTTGGTGCTATTCTTCAGTACATGACCGTTACTCAAAACACTGTGAAGAAGAATCACTATTATCTACACCAAGTCTTCGACCGCACCTGGGCTATTCCTTCACATCTATGCACCGCTGAAGATCTCAAGGAAATGGACTTCCAACAGGACTTTGACTGGTCTCAGCCACCATCGAAGAAATTCAAGAAGGTCCAAGTTCCTCAGCTGGTTGCCAGTTCATATTCTTCATCGCGCGAGACAGACGAAGCTGAAGATTTGGACGACACTGTGGCAGGCCCTACATCAACGGACGACCCCAACAACGTTGGCGCTCCTCCATCGACATGATGGTGATATTCTTCAGGGGTGTTAGTCCTCATTTTTCGTCCCTTTTGGTCATTTGATGACAAAGGGGGAGAAATTTGAGTTAGTCTTCAAGCGGGTCTATTATATGGGTGTTTTTTTGGTTAAGTTACAACTCTTGTTCTTCTGAAGTGTTTGCTTTGCCGAGTTATAAATTTAACTCCTATGGTGGTCTGATACTTTTGACTACTTTCTGCATGTTTATTTCCTCAAGTACTTAAATGCACGCATGCTGAATTTCATCAGACACCATATTTCATCATGCATTTCAAATTCTTCATATTATATGTCAAATGCGTATATGAATTAAAAGATATAGGGGAGATCTCCATGATATTACTCTACAATGTGCAATTGCTATTCAAAGCAAATTCCTCAAATATGCACATCTTCAGGGGGAGTTCTTCTATATCTTGCAATCAAATTCCTCAATATCAGTATTTGCACTTCATAAGTTTATCCCCGTTGAAAACTTAACCTATATTGTCATCAACCACCAAAAAGAGGGAGATTGTAAGTGCATCTAGTGCCCCTTAGTGATTTTTGATATATTGAAGACTTATAGGTTAAGGGACTAATGTATTTGTGAGCGTACACAAGTCTATAAGTCTATGAGGAGTTTGATATTTACGATGAAAGTCGACCCCTGAAAATGAATGTCTTCAGCTGAAGACTTTGGTTTCTTGAAGACTTTGAAAGTGAAGAAATTGGTGTGACCTTGAAGACTTCGATATTCATACGAGGATTATGAAGCGTGAAGACTTTTGCTTTCGTAGTTTAATTTTCTCTTTCTTGAGTCATACGAAACACCGTACTATTAAAGGGGGTCAAGGTAATAGTAAGGAAACACTTTCCAAGTGATGCTCAGCTCAAATCCTACACCTACCCAATCCTTTCGAGTGAAGCCATTGGAAATCTCATATCAGTTTAGCCAATTTCTTCAGTGACAGAGACGAAGATCTTCGGGTCTCTGAGGAATTTGTCCTGACTAAGGAGTTAGGAATTCGCCAGTGCGGATTGCCTACAAAGGGAGGAACATGATAGCCCTAAGGAATTTGACCCTCAAATATCTGACTGTTGCTGTGCTACGCGCCAGCTGTCCCAAAATATCTTCCCACCTAATGGTCATATCATTGAAGGGCATTTATGTCTTATCATGTTGGGCTGCTCCCTAGGCTATAAATAGCCGCCCCTACAACCACTAGTTGGTTGGCTGCTCCGAGAGAAACTGACACTTGTCATTGAGAGCATTCCATCCTTTGAGGACTTTGAGCAAAAATCATCAAGTGAGGAAAAACCCAAAACCCAAACACCTACAACCCAAAGTGATTGAGCATCACTGAAGAGATTGTTCCTGTGTGGAACCAATGCTTGTTACTGATACGTCTCCAACGTATCTATAATTTTTCATTGTTCCATCCTATTATGTTATCCATCTTGGATGTTTTATATGCATTTATACGCTATTTTATGTGATTTTTGGGACTAACCTATTAACCTAGAGCCCAATGCCGGTTTCTGTTTTTTTCCTTGTTTTTGAGTTTTACAGAAAATGAATACCAAACGGAGTCCAATTGACCTGCCAAATTTTGTGGATTTTTGATGGATCAAAAGAAGCCCTCGAAGTAAAAAAGAGTTGGGCCAGAAGAGTCCCAAGCCATCCATGAGGGTGGAGGGCGCGCCCTACCCCCTGGGCGCGCCCCCTATCTCATGGATGACTCGGAGACCCCCCCCCCCCCGACGTGAGACCGACGCCAAAAATTCCTATAAATACGAAAACCCCCAAAAATAAACATAGATCGGGAGTTCCGCCGCCGCAAGCCTCTGTAGCCACCAAAAACCAATCGGGACCCTGTTCCGGCACCCTGCCGGAGGGGGGATCCATCACCGGTGGCCATCTTCATCATCCCGGCGCTCTCCATGACGAGGAGGTAGTAGTTCTCCCACGAGGCTAAGGGTATGTACCAGTAGCTATGTGTTTGATCTCTCTCTCTCTCTCTCTCTCTCTCTCTCTCTCTCTCTCTCGTGTTATTGATGTGGCACGATCTTGATGTACCGCGAGCTTTGCTATTATAGTTGGATCTTATGATGTTTCTCCCCCTCTACCTTCTTGTAATGGATTGAGTTTTCCCTTTGAAGTTATCTTATCGGACTGAGTCTTTAAGGATTTGAGAAAACTTGATGTATGTCTTGCGTGGGATACCCGTGGCGACAATGGGGTATTCTATTGATTCACTTGATGTATGTTTTGGTGATCAACTTGCGGGTTCCGTGACCTTAGGAATCTATGCATAGGGGTTGGCATGTGTTTTCGTCCTGACTCTCCGGTAGAAACTTTGGGGCACTCTTGGAAGTTCTTTGTGTTGGTTTGAATAGATGAATCTGAGATTGTGTGATGCATATCGTATAATCATACCCGTGGATACTTGTGGTGATATTGGAGTATCTAGGTGACATTAGGGTTTTGGTTGATGTGTGTCTTAAGGTGTTATTTTACTACGAACTCTAGGGCTGTTTGTGACACTTATAGGAATGGCCCAATGGATTGATCGGAAAGAATAACTTTGAGGTGGTTTCGTACCCTACAATAATCTCTTCGTTTGTTCTCCGCTATTAGTGACTTTGGAGTGACTCTTTGTTGCACGTTGAAGGATTGTTATATGATCTAATTATGTTATCATTGTTGAGGGAACTTGCACTAGTGAAAGTATGAACCCTAGGCCTTGTTTCTAAGCATTGTCGACCGTTTTCGCTCACTTTTATCGCTTGCTACCTTGCTGTTTTTATATTTTCAGATTACAAAACCTATATCTACCAACCATATTGCACTTGTATCACCATATCTTCGCTGAACTAGCGCACCTATACAATTTACCATTGTATTGGGTGTGTTGGGGACACAAGAGACTCTTTGTTATTTGGTTGGAGGGTTCTTTGAGAGAGACCATCTTCATCCTACGCCTCCCACGGGTTGATAAACCTTACGTCATCCACTTGAGGGAAATTTGCTACTATCCTACAAACCTCTGCACTTGAAGGCCCAACAATGTCTACAAGAAGAAGGTTGTGTAGTAGACATCAGTTACCTTTGAGGACTGTGTATCCTCCAGACGGTTAGGCGTCATGGTCTGAGCATCCAAGAGGAATTGTGGATCACCGAGTGACCAAGTCTGTGAAGGTTTGGAAGTCACCTGAAGACTTACCACGAGTGATTGGGCGAGTTCTGTGTGACTTTAGATCAAGGAGAATACGGTGATGACTGTGTGTCCAGGACTGTGTGTCCTCAGGTTTAAATTCCTAGCTGCTCCAACCAGACATACAACTGTCACAGCAGTTGGAACTGGTCTACCAAATCATTGTCTTCACCAAGCCAACTTGTTCTATTTCCTCAACCCTTTCATTTTCTCATTCATGTGTTGATGAACCTGATCATTACTGTTTGAAGACTTTGACTGAAGACTTTCTCTATTTCCTCAATCCTATTTCTTCAGTCACATAGTCTTCAACCCGCTTATCATGTTTTCACGCTATCTGTACTCTGTGTTTGTTTTCATTTCACCATGGTGACTATGATGTTGCTCTGTTGTGCTTATACCTGAGTACTTATTCCGCTACTAGTGTGTCATTGCTTAGGAGTTTCTTCACTTAGAAATTCCTCAGTGATGAATTTGTAAAAAATCACCTATTCACCCCCCCCCCCCTAGTCGATATAACACACTCTCAGTTTGGTTCTTTTGTGAAATCTAGATTCGTTCGCCAAGGCAATTGTTCCAGTATTGTCACAAAAGATTTTCATTGGACCCGATGCACTAGGTATTACACCTAGATCGGATATGAACTCCTTCATCCAGACTCCTTCATTCGCTGCTTCTGAAGCAACTATGTACTCCGCTTCACATGTAGATCCCGCCACGATGCTTTGCTTGGAACTGCACCAAATGACAGCTCTACCATTCAATATAAATATGTATTCGGTTTGTGACTTAGAGTCATCCGGATCAGTGTCAAAGCAAGCATCGACATAACCATTTACGATGATCTCTTTGTCACCTCCATAAACGAGAAACATATCCTTAGTCCTTTTCAGGTACTTTAGGATGTTCTTGACCGTTGTCCAGTGATCCACTCCTGGATTACTTTGGTACCTCCCTGCTAGACTTATAGCAAGGCACACATCAAGTCTGGTACACAACATAGCATACATGATAGAACCTATGGCTGAGGCATAGGGAATGACTTTATTTTCTCTCTATCTTCCACAGTGGTCAGGCATTGAGTCTGACTCAACTTCACACCTTGTGACACAGTCAAGAAACCTTTCTTTGACTGATCCATTTTAAACTTATTCAAAACTTTTTCAAGGTATGCGCTTTGTGAAAGTCCAATTAAGCGTCTTTATCTATAGATATTGATGCCCAATATATAAGCAGCTTCACCAAGGTCTTGCATTGAAAAACTCTTATTCAAGTATCCTTTATGCTATCCAGAAATTCTATATCATTTCCAATCAACAATATGTCATCCACATATAATATTAGAAATGCTATAGAGCTTCCACTCACTTTCTTGTAAATACAAGCTTCTCCAAAAGTCTGTATAAAACCAGATGCTTTGATCACCTCATCAAAGCGTATATTCCAACTCCGAGATGCTTGCACCAGTCCATAAATGGATTGCTGGAGCTTGCACACTTTGTTAGCATCTTTAGGATCAACAAAACCTTCTAGTTGCATCATATACAACTCTTCTTTAAGAAATCCATTAAGGAATGCAGTTTTGACGTCCATTTGCCAGATTTCATAAGCATAAAATGTGGTAATTGCTGACATGATTCAGACAGACTTAAGCATCGCTACGAGTGAGAAAGTATCATCATAGTCAACTCCTTGAATTTGTTGAAAACCTTGCGCAACAAGTCGAGCTTTGTAGACAATAACATTACCATCAGCGTCAGTCTTCTTCTTGAAGATCCATTTATTCTCTATGGCTTGCCGATCATCAGGCAAGTCAACCAAAGTTCATACTTTGTTCTCATACATGGATCCCATCTTAGATTTCATGGCCTCAAGCCATTTTGCAGAATTTGGGCTCATCATCGCTTCCTCATAGTTTGTAGGTTCGTCATGGTCTAGTAACATGACTTCTAGAATAGGATTACTGTACCACTCTGGTGCGGAACATGCTCTAGTTGACCGACGAGGTTTGGTAGTAACTTGATACGAAGTTTCATGATCATTATCATTAGCTTCCTCACTAGTTGGTGTAGGCATCACGGGAATGTCTTTCTGTGA
The DNA here is from genome assembly GCA_963921465.1 of Triticum timopheevii. NCBI lineage: Eukaryota > Viridiplantae > Streptophyta > Magnoliopsida > Poales > Poaceae > Triticum > Triticum timopheevii. The sequence continues at coordinate 359,330,751 of OY997264.1, forward strand.
TGAGCTACTTTCCAATTCGAGAGAAGGTACAATTACCTCATCAAGTTCTACTTTCCTCCCACTCACTTCTTTCGAGAGAAACTTCTTCTCTAGAAAGGATCCATTCTTAGCAACAAAGATTTTGCCTTCGGATCTGTGATAGAAGGTGTACCCAATAGTTTCTTTTGGGTATCCTATGAATACACACCTCTCCGATTTGGGTTCGAGCTTATCAGGCTGAAGCTTTTTCACATAAACATCGCAACCCTGAACTTTAAGAACCGACAGCTTAGGTTTCTTGCCAAACCACAGTTCATATGGTGTCGTCTGAACGATTTAGACGGTGCCCTATTTAACGCGAATACAGCTGTCTCTAATGCATAACCCCAAAATGATAGTGGTAAATCGGTAAAAGACATCATAGATCGCACCATATCTAATAAAGTACGGTTACGACGTTCGGACACACCATTACGCTGTGGTGTTCCAGGTGGCGTGAGTTGTGAAACTATTCCACATTGTTTTAAATGAAGGCCAAACTCATAACTCAAATATTCGCCTCCACGATCAGATCGTAGAAACTTTATTTTCTTGTTACGATGATTCTCCACTTCACTCTGAAATTCTTTGAACTTTTCAAATGTTTCAGACTTGTGTTTCATTAGGTAGATATGCCCATATCTGCTCAAATCATGTGTGAAGGTTAGAAAATAATGATACCCGTCGCGAGCCTCAACACTCAGTGGACCGCATACGTCAGTATGTATTATTTCCAATAAGTCAGTGGCTCGCTCCATTGTTCCGTAGAACAGAGTTTTAGTCATCGTGCCCATGAGGCATGGTTCACAAGCATCAAATGATTCATAATCAAGTGATTCCAAAAGTCCATCCGCATGGAGTTTCTTCATGCGCTTTACACCAATATGACCTAAATGGCAGTGCCACAAATATGTTGCACTATTATTATCAACTTTGCATCTTTTGGCATCAATATCATGAATATGTGTATCACCACGATCGAGATTCAACAAAAATAGTCCACTCTTCAAGGGTGCATGACCATAAAATATATTACTCATATAAATAGAACAACCATTATTCTCTAATTTAAATGAATAACTGTCTCGCATTAAACAAAATCCAGATATAATATTCATGCTCAACGCTGGCACCAAATAATAATTATTCAGGTCTAAAACTAATCCGAAGGTAGATGTAGAGGTAGGGTGCCGACGGCGATCACATCGACCTTGGAACCATTCCCGACGCGCATCATCACCTCGTCGTTAGCCAATCTTAGTTTAATCCATAGTCCCTATTTCGAGTTACAAATATGAGCAACCGAACCGGCATCAAATACCCAAGCACTACTACGAGCATTAGTAAGGTACACATAAATAACATGTATATCAAATATACCTTTGTTCACTTTGCCATCCTTCTTATCCGCCAAATACTTGGGGCAGTTCCGCTTCCAGTGACCAATCCCTTTGGAGTAGAAGCACTCGGTTTCAGGCTTAGGTCCAGTCTTGGGCTTCTTCGCGGGAGTGGAAACTTGCTTGCCATTATTCTTGAAGTTCCCCTTCTTTCCTTTGCCCTTTTTCTTGAAACTAGTGGTCTTGTTAACCATCAACACTTGATGCTCCTTCTTGATTTCTACCTCCGCAGCTTTGAGCATTGCGAAGAGCTCGGGAATAGTCTTCTCCATCCCTTGCATATTATAGTTCATCACGAAGCCTTTATAGCTTGGTGGCAGTGATTGAAGAACTCTGTCAATAACACTATCATCTGGAAGATTAAGTCCCAGCTGAGTCAAGTAATTATGATACCCAGACATTCTGAGTATGTGTTCACTGACAGAACTGTTCTCCTCCATCTTGCAGCTATAGAACTTGTTGGAGACTATCAACTTGGGCATTTGCTTGAAATATTAACTTCAATCCCTGGAACATCTCATATGCTCCATGACGTTCAAAACGTCTTTGAAGTCCCGATTCTAAGTCGTAAAGCATGGCACACTAAACTATCAAGTAGTCATCAACAAGCGACTGCCAGGAGTTCATAACATCTGCAGTTGCCGGGGGGTTGCACACCTAGCGGTGCATCAAGGACATAATTCTTCTGTGCAGCAATGAGGATAATCCTCAAGTTACGGACCCAGTCTGTGTAGTTGCTAACATCATCTTTCAACTTAGCTTTCTCTAGGAGCATTAAAATTCAAGGGAACAGTAGCATGGGCCATTGATCTACAACACAGATATGCAAAAACTATCAGGACTAAGTTCATGATAAATTAAGTTCAATTAATCATATTACTTAAGAACTCCCACTTAGATAGACATCCATAGAGTCATCTAAATGATCACGTGATCCAAATCAACTAAATAATGTCTGATCATCACGTGAGATGGATTAGTTTTCAATGGTGAACATCTCTAGGTTGATCATATCTACTATATGATTCACATTCGATCTTGCGGTCTCTAGTGTTCTGAGGCCATGTCTGTACATGCTACGCTTGTCAAGTTTAACCCGAGTATTCCGCATGTGCAAAGCTGTCTTGCACCTGTTGTATGTGAATGTAGAGCTTATCACACCTGATCATCACGTGGTGTCTGAGCACGACGAACTATCGCAACGGTGCATACTCAGGGAGAACACTTGTACCTTGGAATTTTAGAAAGGGATCATTTTATAATGCTACCATCGTAATAAGCAAAATAAGATGCATAAAAGATAAACATCACATGCAACCAAAATATGTGACATGATATGTCCATCATCATCTTGTGCCTTTGATCTCCATCTCCAAAGCACCATTATGATCTCCATCGTCACCGGCTTGACACCTTGATCTATATCGAAGCGTCGTGGTCGTCTCGCCAACTATTGCTTCTGCAACTATCGCTAACGCATAGTGATAAAGTAAAGCAATTACATGGCGTTTGCATTTCATACAATAAAGCAACAATCATAAGGCTACTGTCAGTTGCCGATAACTTTTACAAAACATGATCATCTCATACAACAACGTATATCACATCATGTCTTGACCATATCACATCACAACATGCCCTGCAAAAACAAGTTAGACATCCTTTACTTTGTTGTTGCAAGTTTTATGTTGGTGCTACGGGCTTCTAGCAAGAACCGCTCTTACCTACGCATCAAAACCACAACGGTGTTTCTTCAAGTTTGCTATTTTAACCTTCAACAAGGACCAGCCATAGTCAAATTTGATTCAACTAAAGTTGGAGAAACAGACACCCGCCAGCCACCTTTATGCAAAACTAGTGGCATGTCTGCCGGAGGAACCGGTCTCATGAACGTGGTCATGTAAGGTTGGTCCGGGCCGCTTCATCCAACAATACCGCTGAATCAAAATAAGATGTTCGTGGTAAGCAGTATGAGTGTATGACTATCACCGCACACAACTCTTTGTGTTTTACTTGTGCATATCATCTACGCATAGACCTGGCTCGGATGCAACTGTTGGGAAACGTAGTATGCAATTCAAAAAATTTCCTATGCTCACGCAAGATCTATCTAGGAGATGCATAGCAACGAGAGTGGAAGAGTGTGTCTACGTACCCCCGTAGACCGAAAGCGGAAGCGTTTGACAACGTGGTTGATGTAGTCAAACTTCTCCTCGTTCTGACTGATGAAGCATCGAATGTACGACACCTCCGAGTTCTGCACACGTTCAGCTCGATGATGTCCCTCGAACTCTTGATCCAGCAAAGTGTCGAGGGAGTGGATGTGTTCCGTCAGCACGACGACATGGTGACGGTGATGGTGAAGTAATCCATGCAGGGCTTCGCCTAAGCACCGCGAGAATATGACCGAGGGTGTAATCTGTGGAGGGGACGTCGCACACGGCTAGGAATAGTTGACGTGTGTTCTAGGCGCCCCCTCCCACGTATATAAAGGAGGGAGGGGGAGGGAGGCAGCCCTAGGCGCGCCCAAGTAGGAGGAATCCTACTTGGGCTGCTAGTAGGATTCCCCCCCCCCCTTCCCTTTTACTCGAAGGGGAAAGAAGGGAAGAGAGGGGGGAAGGAAAGAGGGGGGCGCTGCCCCCTCCTCCTAATCCTATCCGGCCTCCTTCCTTGGGGGGGTACACCTTTGTGGGCTGGTGTGCTCCCTCTTAAGGCCCATATGGTCCATGTCTTTCCCCGGGGGGTTCCGGTAACCCCTCCGGTACTCCGATATGTACCTGATACATTCCGGAACACTTCCGGTGTCCGAATACTATCATCCAATATATAAATCTTTATCTCTCGACCATTTAGAGACTCCTCATCATGTCCATGATCTCATCCGAGACTCCGAACAACATTCGGTCACTAAATCACGCAACTCATATAACCTAAATCGTCATCGAACGTTAAGCGTGCGGGCCCTATGAGTTCGAGAACTATGTAGACATGACCGAGATACCTCTCCGGTCAATAACCAATAGCAAAAACTGGATGCTCATATTGGCTCCCACATATTCTACGAAGATCTTTATCGGTCGAACCGTTATGACAACATACGTTATTCCCTTTGTCATCGGTATGTTACTTGCCCGAGATTCGATCGTCGGTATCTTCATACCTAGTTCAATCTCGTTACCGGCAAGTCTCACTCGTTCTGTAATACATCATCCCGCAACTAACTCATTAGTCACATTGCTTGCAAGGCTTATTATGATGTGCATTACCGAGGGGGCCCAGAGATATCTCTCTGATACCCGGAGTGACAAATCCTAATCTCGATCTATGCCAACCCAACAAACACCTTCAGAGATACCTGTAGAGCATCTTTATAATCACCCACTTAAGTTGTGACGTTTGATAGCACACAAGGTATTCCTCCGGTATTCGTGAGTTGCATAATCTCATAGTCAAAGGAATATGTATAAGTCATGAAGAAAGCAATAGCAATAAAACTTAACGATCATTATGCTAAGCTAACGGATGGGTCTTGTCCATCACATCATTCTCCTAATGATGTGATCCCGTTCATCAAATGACAACACATGTCTATGGTTAGAAAACTTAACCATCTTTGATTAACGAGCTAGTCTAGTCGAAGCTTACTAGGGACACTGTGTTTTGTCTATGTATCCACACATGTATCAAGTTTCCGGTTAATACAATTCTAGCATGAATAATAAACATTTATCATGATATAAGGAAATATAAATAACAACTTTATTATTGTCTCTAGGGCATATTTCCTTCGGATAAGGCTTAGGGGAGGCGCGGATTGCGCAGGCCTGTCGGAGTTGCGCACGAGCCGGGAGGGGCTAGCGCCGGAGGGGAAGATGCATCTACGGCGACGCTGCAGATCCGGAGCTGCCCCCAGTTCTCCCTCCAGCCCAATGACTAAGAATCAAAATGATATCTCTCCAAAACATCTTTTTTTCGTCACCCACAAAAAGAAAAATAAAACATCCTTTTTGCGATACAATCTTTGCTAGAAAAACTACTACAAAGACTTTGATAAAGAGACTGCAATTGGACCGAAACAACGATGTTGTCACTCTTTCACCCGCAAGAACATTAATAATGGTTTTTAAAAGCGCCTTGAGTCACTCATCCGAAAAGATGGGAAACCTTGATCGATGAAAGTACTTGGGCCGAGGATGATCCCCTAAACGTGAAAGCCGTCGGATCACAATATTTTCACCATGATGTCAATGAAAGATTTTAACTCCGCAAAGAATCAAATCAATAAAAAATAATTTGAAACACCAACTTAAACTCATCATATCCGACTAATCAGATTTGTGAGGACAGAAAACTATCTAACCTCATGGCACCGTCAAAAAAACAAGAGTAAAATTATTCTCATAAAAAAATAATGACGAAAAATGTAGAACTCTTGAAACATTTTATATTCGTGAACAGGGGGAGTACTTCGTATGGGCTGGTTACTAGTACTCTTTGTGGAATACTGTTCTCATTTTTGCTGTATTTTGTGGAATAATGTTCTCAATATTTTTTTTCTTTTTTCATTTTTTTATTTACATTTTGAGATGCAAAAAAAATGTTATATTTGAATTTAAAAGAATGTTCATCGCGCATTCAAAGAAATGTTCGTACATTGCTAAAAATATGTCCGTTCACCTTTATGTTCACAACATTTGAAAAAAATGTCTGTGACATTTAAAAATTTACGTGAACATTATAGAAATGATTCTAAAATGTAAAAACTTTGCGTGTAATTTGACAAAAATGTTAGATACGATAAGAAGAACGTATGTTACAGTTAAAAATTGTTCACGCATTTCAAAGATATGTTCATGTTTTTTTAGTATAAACAATGTACAAAACTCTTCACATAATTAAAAAATGTTCCAAATGAATCAAAAGAAAAATCAACTTATACTTAAAAAATGTTTAACACAGATTAAAAAACAATGTTCAAAAACTTGTATATGCCAAAAATGTTAATCGTTTACTTGAAGATGGTTTAACACATATAAAAATAAGGTTTCAAATGCATACGAATAATATGCAATGTGTACAAATAAAGTAAGCATCAAAAGATATATTTTAAAAAGAAATAATCATGTATTTGAAAACTATATGATGTCAATGTGTGTGAAAAACATAGACATGTGCTGAAAAAGAACAAAAAATGAAAGAAAACCAAGAAAGAAACAAAGGAAAGAACAAAGAAAATAAAAGAAAACCGATGCAAAAGAGTGAAAGCAAGTGCTCCAGTAATAGGTCGCCCATGGCCAGGCGCCAGAGGCGAGACTACCTATGGACTGGTTGTAAGCAAGGAATAGCTGTCACACTTACCGGTGATGCCTCCCTCTGCTTCCTATTACGTACGCGGGTTTATCAGTTTTTTCGTCCTTTTCCATTCTCCTTTTCCTCTTTTCTTTTTCCAATTTTATTTCATTTTTCACATTTTTATTATGGTATTTTATTTTATTTCATATAATTCTTATTTTTTCTCCCTTCTTTTTCTTAATTTAGTTTGTGTTTATATCTTCTTTCGGCTCTTTTTTTCATCAGGTATAAAAAAAATTGCTCATATTTCCTGTGAATATTGATGTGTATTTAAAATGTTCAATAAGTATTTAAAAAGTGTTCACCATTAAATTAAAAAAATCACCATGTACATTAAAAAGGTTGATCATGTCTTCTTCAACGTGTATCATGAAAATATTTATGTTTATTCCAAAACTGTTCATTATATATTAAAACTTATAGGCCGTGTATGCAGAAACTGCTCATCGAGTATTTTGTAAAAGCTCATCGTTTCTTCAAATACATTAATCATGAATTTTTGAAAATATTCATTGTGTACTTTCAAAATGTGTTATTTAAAGAAAAACATGCATGAACACACAAACGCAAGTAGACGTTGAACATTTTTTAATACATGGTGGACATTTTCTAACAGAAGATGAACAAGTTTCTTAATACGTGATGAACATTCACGCTTTTTCTGCTTTTATTTTTAAATTTTATTCATTTTAAGTATTTTACAAATTTCCTTGTTATAATTTTATATTTTATCTTGTTCTAATTTATTTTTTGATTCCGTTCTTAGGAAGATATAAAAAAATTTCATATAAATATTTTTTAATACTTGTTGAACATTATTTTCTACATGATTATATTTTCTTGAATGCATGATGAATAGTTTTAATTGAATATACTTTGAAATACATGAGGTGCCGTTTTTATAAGACACAAACATATTTCCAATGTATGATGAACATCTTTTAACAAGCGGTGAATTTTCTGATACGCAGGATGAACATTTTAAATACTCGAAGCACTTCTTTTAGTACACAATGAACATTTTTTTAAACGTAATGAATATTTTGTGAAATACATGATGACCGTTTCCTAATATAGAATGAACACTTTTGTACCCAATTAGTATTATAATTCTAGTAAAATAAATAAATTTTCCAAATGTATATGTTTTTAGAAATTTTTGAAATATATATATAGGAAGGGAAAACAAAAATTAATTAGCACGATTAAGGTGTTGTTTGGTTTCTAGATAAGTTTGACCAAGTTAGATGGGTGTTTGATTCTAGCCACGCCTAAAGTAAGATAATTTTTTTTGGAAATAAACCCCACATATTACACGACCAAAAATTATGGCAATAATCCCTTAGCCAAGCGAAAATGTGGCTAAGAATTTGAGCACCTAATGTGTGGCAAGTATGGTAAACTATGGCAAAATTAGTAGCAACCAAACTTGCCCTAAGACAGTACCTAGCGTGCATATGAAGCACCTCAAACATTAGTATTTTATCAATCAAGTGTTTTCCCGCTCGCTGTGAGTTCTATGTGTGCGTTGCTTCTGACGTCTTTGCACTCCGTGCCAATGGGAAAGGCCCAACAACAAGTGAGAAGAGAGTATCCTAGGAAGAGAACCGTGCAACGAGCGCTTTAAGGGCCAGATTTGTTGATGGCTTCTTTTGACTTCTAAAATAAGTTGCCTCCTATCCAAGTCAAGTCTTAATGAATGGACTTCTAAATAAGTAAATTTGGCTGGGCTTTCAGAATAAACCGGGTATGGAGCAGTTTATTCCAACTTATTTTGAAGCCAACAAAAGAACTGGCCGTAAACGCCAGCTAGCACTGTTGATGCTCCCACGTGATGCGTAGCAGGCCGGCTCAGTAATATGCATCTGTCAACATAAAAAAACAATTCTGATAGTTGGATGGCAGAAGTGGGAATAAAACTTGGGACACCAATCTTGACGACGTGGTATGACTACCACTACACCGAGCTCACCTAGTTGTCTACTAGTAGAAAGCCGTGCTATTTGACACAATAAATTGAAAGAACCATGAATTTGAATAAGGTTTATAAAAATTGAGAATAGTTGTCGAATTTGAGGAAAACCATGAATTTGAAATTTCGTACAAAATTGTAAAAAGTTCACTAATTTGATAAAAGTTCATGAATATAGAAAATATTCATCGATTTTATAAAAAGTTCATCAATTTTGAAGAAAGTTCATTAAATTTTAAAAAGTTCATCAATTTTGAAAAAAAGTTCATAAATTATCATAAAAAATCATTGAATTTGAAAAAAGTTCATCAATTTTAACAAAAAACTTCATCGATTTTGAAAAAAGTTCATCAATTTCAAAAAAAAATCAACGAGTTTGTAAAAAGTTCATCCATTTAAAAAAAGTGTTTATCGATTGGGGAAAATTCAACACATTTGAAAAAATTCTTCAAATTCAAAAGAAAGTTCATCCGATTTAGAAAAGAATCATCGATTTATCAAAAAGCCTCACAAAAAAAGTTCATTGATTTTGAAAAATAAAACATTGAATTTGAAAAAGGAACATCAATTTTGAAAAAAGTTATCAATTTGAAAAGAAATATGAAACAAGAAAAGGAAAACATAGGGGGTCATTTCCCATAGCTAGAAATGAAAAAAATAAGTTGCTATGCATAAGCATGAAGATGGCGTAGTGGTGTGTGTTGTTGATTCCCAGCGAGGAGATCGTGGGTTTGAACCCGTTGACATCAGATTTTTGTGTTGGGGAACGTTGCAGAAAATTAAAAAATTTCCTACGGTTTCACCAAGATCCATCTATGAGTTCATCTAAGCAACGAGTGAAAGAGAGATGAATCTACATACCACTTTGTAGATTGCGAGCGGAAGCGCACAAAAGAACGGGGTTGAAGTAGTCGTTCTCGTCGTGATCCTATCACCGGAGATCCTAGCACCGAACGGACGGCACCTCCGCGTTCAACACACGTACGGTCAGCGTGACGTCTCCTCCGTCTTGATCCAGCAAGGGGGGAAGGAGAGGTTGATGATGATCCAGCAGCACGACGGCGTGGTGGTGGATGCAGCAGAACTCCGGCAGGGCTTCGCCAAGCAACTGTGGGAGGAGGACGTGGTGTAGCAAGGGGAGGGAGGCGCCAGAACTTCAGGGTGCGGCTGCCCCTCCCTCCCCTCCCTCTATATAGGCCCCCAGGGGGGGCGCCGGCCCTTGGAGATCTGATCTCCCAAGGGGGGTGGAGTGCCCCCCAAGGCAAGTGGGGCGCCCCCCCCCCACCCTAGGGTTTCGACCCTAGGCGCAGGGGATGGGCCTAGGGGGGCACACCAGCCCACTATGGGCTGGTTCCCCTCCCCACTTCAGCCCTTGGGGCCCTCCGGGATGGGTGGCCCCACCGGTTGGACCCTCGGGACACTTCCGGTGGTCCCGGTACAATATCGGGTGCCCCCGAAACCTTCCCGATGGCCGAAACATCACTTCCTATATATAATTCTTCACCTCCGGACCATTTCGGAACTCCTCGTGACGTCCGGGATCTCATCCGGGACTCCTAACAACATTCGGTATGCTGCATACTCATATTCATACAACCCTAGCACCACCGAACCTTAAGTGTGTAGACCCTACGGGTTCGGGAGACACGCAGACATGACCGAGATGACTCTCGGGCAATAACCAACAGCGGGATCTGGATACCCATGTTGGCTCCCACATGCTCCTCGATGATCTCATCGGATGAACCACGATGTTGAGGATTCAAACAACCCCGTATTCAATTCCCTTTGTCAGACGGTATGTTACTTGCCCGAGACTCGATCCTCGGTATCCCAATACTTCGTTCAGTCTCGTTACCGGCAAGTCACTTTACTCGTACCGTAATGCATGATCCCGTGACCAGACACTTGGTCACTTTGAGCTCATAATGATGATGCACTACTGAGTGGGCCTAGTGATACCTCTCCGTCATACGGAGTGACAAATCCCAGTCTCGATCCGTGTCAACCCAACAGACACTTTCGGAGATACCTATAGTGCACCTTTATAGTCACCCAGTTACGTTGTGACGTTTGATACACCCAAAGCACTCCTACGGTATCCGGGAGTTACACAATCTCATGGTCTAAGGAAAAGATACTTGACATTGAAAAAGCTCTAGCAAAACGAACTACACGATCTTGTGCTATGCTTAGGATTGGGTCTTGTCCATCACATCATTCTCCTAATGATGTGATCCCGTTATCAACGACATCCAATGTCCATAGCCAGGAAACCATGACTATCTGTTGATCAACGAGCTAGTCAACTAGAGGCTTACTAGGGACATATTATGGTCTATGTATTCACACGTGTATTACGATTTCCGGATAATACAGTTATAGCATGAATAAAGACAATTATCATGAACAAGGAAATATAATAATAGTCCTTTTATTATTGCCTCTAGGGCATATTTCCAACAGTCTCCCACTTGCACTAGAGTCAATAATCTAGTTACATTGTGATGAATCGAACACCCATAGAGTTCTGGTGTTGATCATGTTTTGCTCGCGAGAGAGGTTTAGTCAACGGATCTGCGACATTCAGATCCGTATGTACTTTGCAAATATCTATGTCTCCATCTTGAACATTTTCACGGATGGAGTTGAAGCGACGCTTGATATGCCTGGTCTTCTTGTGAAACCTGGGCTCCTTGGCAAGGGCAATAGCTCCATTGTTATCACAGAAGAGTTTGATCGGCCCTGATGCATTGGGTATGACTCCTAGGTCGGTGATGAACTCCTTCACCCAAATTGCTTCATGCGCTGCCTCCGAGGCTGCCATGTACTCCTCTTCACATGTAGATCCCGCCACGACGCTCTGCTTGCAGCTGCACCAGCTCACTGCTCCACCATTCAACATATACATGTATCCGGTTTGTGACTTAGAGTCATCCAGATCTGTGTCGAAGCTAGCGTCGACGTAACCCTTTACGACGAGCTCTTCTTCACCTCCATAAACGAGAAACATGTCCTTTGTCCTATTCAGGTACTTCAGGATATTCTTGACCACTGTCCAGTGTTCCTTGCCGGGATTACTTTGGTACCTTCCTACCAAACTTACGGCAAGGTTTACATCAGGTCTGGTACACAGCATGGCATACATAATAGATCCTATGGCTGAAGCATAGGGGATGACACTCATCTCTTCTTTATCGTTTGCCATGGTTGGGCATTGAGCCGAGCTCAATCTCACACCTTGAAACACAGGCAAGAACCCTTTCTTCGACTGATCCATTTTGAACTTCTTCAAAATCTTATCAAGGTCTGTGCTTTGTGAAAGACCTATGAGGCGTCTCGATCTATCCCTATAGATCTTGATGCCTAATATGTAAGCAGCTTCTCTAAGGTCCTTCATTGAAAAACACTTATTCAAGTAGGCCTTAATGTTGTCCAAAAGTTCTATATCATTTCCCATCAAGAGTATGTCATCTACATATAATATGAGAAATGCTACAGAGCTCCCACTCACTTTCTTGTAAACGCAGGCTTCTCCATAAGTTTGCATAAACCCAAACGCTTTGATCATCTCATCAAAGCGAATATTCCAACTCCGAGATGCTTGCACCAGCCCATAAATGGATTGCTGGAGCTTGCATACTTTGTTAGCGTACTTAGGATCGACAAAACCTTCCGGCTGCATCATATATAGTTCTTCCTTAAGATGTCCGTTAAGGAATGCCGTTTTGACGTCCCTCTGCCATATCTCATAATCATAGTATGCGGCAATTGCTAACATGATTCGGACGGACTTCAGCTTCGCTACGGGAGAAAATGTCTCATCGTAGTCAACCCCTTGAACTTGTCGATAACCCTTAGCGACAAGTCTAGCTTTATAGATGGTAACATTTCCATCCGCGTCCGTCTTCTTCTTAAAGATCCATTTGTTTTCTATCGCTCGCCGATCATCGGGCAAGTCTGTCAAAGTCCATACTTTGTTTTCATACATGGATTCTATCTCGGATCGCATGGCTTCAAGCCATTTGTTGGAATCTGGGCCCGCCATCGCTTCTTCATAGTTCGAAGGTTCACCGTTGTCTAACAACATGATTTCCAGGACAGGGTTGTCGTACCACTCTGGTGCGGAACGTGTCATTGTGGACCTACGAAGTTCAGTAGCAACTTGATCCGAAGTACCTTGATCATCATCATTATTTTCCTCTCCAGTCGGTGTAGGCATCACAGGAACATTTTCCTGTGCTGCACTACTTTCCTGTTCAAGAGGTAGTACTTCATCGAGTTCTACTTTCCTCCCACTTACTTCTTTCGAGAGAAACTCTTTTTCCAGAAAGGATCCGTTCTTGGCAACAAAGATCTTGCCCTTGGATCTTAAGTAGAAGGTATACCCCCTGTTCAAGAATTCGTCCGATTAACCAGTTAACTTGCCGATTAATCCCTACTCATAGGGTCACCGACTAGCCGATTAACTAATTAATCACCCGATTAATTGATTAATTCACCGATTAACTTGCCGATTATCCGATTAATCCCCTACTCACCAGCCAACCGAGCAGCTACCAGTTAACGATTTCCTTAACAATGGGTATACCCAATGGTTTCTTTAGGGTATCCTATGAAGACGCATTTTTCCGACTTGGGCTCGAGCTTTTCAGGTTGAAGTTTCTTGACATAAGCATCGCATCCCCAAACTTTTAGAAACGACAGCTTAGGTTTCTTCCCAAACCATAATTCATACGGTGTCGTCTCAATGGATTTAGACGGTGCCCTATTTAAAGTGAATGTAGCTGTCTCTAGAGCGTATCCCCAAAATGATAGCGGTAAATCGGTAAGAGACATCATAGACCGCACCATATCCAATAGAGTGCGATTACGACGTTCGGACACACCATTACGCTGAGGTGTTCCAGGCGGCGTGAGCTGTGAAACGATTCCACATTTCCTTACGTGTGTACCAAATTCGTGACTTAAATATTCTCCTCCACGATCTGATCGTAGGAACTTTATCTTTCGGTCACATTGATTCTCTACCTCATTCTGAAATTCCTTGAACTTTTCAAAGGTCTCAGACTTGTGTTTCATTAAGTAGACATACCCATATCTACTCAAGTCATCAGTGAGAGTGAGAACATAACGATATCCTCCGCGAGCCTCAACGCTCATTGGACCGCACACATCGGTATGTATGATTTCCAATAAGTTGGTTGCTCGCTCCATTGTTCCGGAGAACGGAGTCTTGGTCATTTTGCCCATGAGGCATGGTTCGCATGTGTCAAATGATTCATAATCGAGAGACTCTAAACGTCCATCAGCATGGAGCTTCTTCATGCGCTTGACACCAATGTGACCAAGGCGGCAGTGCCACAAGTATGTGGGACTATCGTTATCAACCTTACATTTTTTGCTATTCACATTATGAATATGTGTAATATTACGCTCGAGATTCATTAAGAATAAACCATTGACCATTGGGGCATGACCATAAAACATATCTCTCATATAAATAGAACAACCATTATTCTCGGATTTAAATGAGTAGCCATCTCGTATCAAACGAGATCCAGATACAATGTTCATGCTCAAAATTGGCACTAAATAACAATTATTAAGGTTTATAACTAATCCCGTAGGTAAATGTAGAGGCGGCGTGCCGACGGCGATCACATCGACCTTGGAACCATTCCCGACGCGCATCGTCACCTCGTCCTTCGCCAGTCTCCGCTTATTCCGCAGCTCCTGCTGTGAGTTACAAATATGAGCAACGGCACCGGTATCAAATACCCAGGAGTTACTACGAGTACTGGTAAGGTACACATCAATTACATGTATATCAAATATACCTTTAGTGTTGCCGGCCTTCTTGTCCGCTAAGTATTTGGGGCAGTTCCGCTTCCAGTGACCCTTCCCTTTGCAATAAAAACACTCAGTCTCAGGCTTGGGTCCATTCTTTGACTTCTTCCCGGCAACTGGCTTACCGGGCGCGGCAACATCCTTGCCGTCTTTCTTGAAGTTCTTCTTGCCCTTGCCGTTCTTGAACTTAGTGGTTTTATTGACCATCAACACTTGATGTTCCTTCTTGATTTCAACCTCTGATGACTTCAGCATTGAAAATACTTCAGGAATGGTCTTCACCATCCCCTGCATATTGTAGTTCATCACAAAGCTCTTGTAGCTTGGTGGGAGCGACTGAAGGATTCTGTCAATGACCGCCTCGTCCGGGAGGTTAATGTCCAGCTGGGTCAGGCGGTTGTGCAACCCAGACATTTTGAGTATGTGCTCACTGACAGAACTATTTTCCTCCATCTTACAACTATAGAACTTGTCGGAGACTTCATATCTCTCAACCCGGGCATGAGCTTGGAAAACTAGTTTCAGCTCCTCGAACATCTCATATGCTCCGTGTTGCTCAAAACGCTTTTGGAGCCTCGGTTCTAAGCTGTAAAGCATGCCGCACTGAACGAGGGAGTAATCATCAGCACGAGACTGCCAAGCGTTCATAATGTCTTGGTTCTCTGGAACG
The DNA here is from genome assembly GCA_963921465.1 of Triticum timopheevii. Lineage (NCBI taxonomy): Eukaryota > Viridiplantae > Streptophyta > Magnoliopsida > Poales > Poaceae > Triticum > Triticum timopheevii. The sequence goes on from OY997264.1 coordinate 359,346,010, forward strand.
GGTGCATCACCTAGCGGTCCTTCTAGGACATATTGTTTCCTGGCAGCTATGAGGATGATCCTCAGGTTCCGGACCCAGTCCGTATAGTTGTTGCCATCATCTTTCAGCTTGGTTTTCTCTAGGAACGCGTTGAAGTTCATGTTGACATGAGCGTTGTCCATTTGATCTACAAGACATATTTGCAAAGGTTTTAGACTAAGTTCATGATAATTAAGTTTATCTAATCAAATTATCACAATGAACTCCCACTCAGATTAGACATCCCTCAAGTCATCTAAGTGTTTACACGATCCGAGTCGACTAGGCCGTGTCCGATCATCACGTGAGACGGACTAGTCATCGTCGGTGAACATCTCCATGTTGATCGTATCTTCTATACGACTCGTGTTCGTCCTTTCGGTCTCTGTGTTCCGAGGCCATGTCTGTACATGCTAGGCTCGTCAAGTTAACCCTAAGTGTTTTGCATGTTTAAAACTGTCTTACACCCGTTGTATGTGAACGTAAGAATCTATCACACCCGATCATCACGTGGTGCTTCGAAACGACGAACTTTAGCAACGGTGCACAGTTAGGGGAGAACACTTCTTGAAATTGTTGTAAGGGATCATCTTATTTACTACCGTCGTTCTAAGTAAACAAGATGCATATAATAAACATCACATGCAATTATATAGTAGTGACATGATATGGCCAATATCATATAGCTCCTTTGATCTCCATCTTCGGGGCTCCATGATCATCTTTGTCACCGGCATGACACCATGATCTCCATCATCATGATCTCCATCATCGTGTCTTCATGAAGTTGTCACGCCAACGACTACTTCTACTTCTATGGCTAACGCGTTTAGCAATAAAGTAAAGTAATTTACATGGCGTTCTTCAATGACACGCAGGCCATACAAAAAATAAAGACAACTCCTATGGCTCCTGCCGGTTGTCATACTCATCGACATGCAAGTCGTGATTCCTATTACAAGAACATGATCTCATACATCACAATATATCATTCATCATTCATCACAACTTTTGGCCATATCACATCACATGACAATTGCTGCAAAAACAAGTTAGACGTCCTCTAATTGTTGTTGCATCTTTTACGTGGCTGGAATTGGGTTCTAGCAAGAACGTTTTCTTACCTACGAATAACCACAACGTGATTTTGTCAACTTCTATTTACCCTTCATAAGGACCCTTTTCGTCGAGTCCACTCCAAGTAAAGTGGGAGAGACAGACACCCGCCAGCCACCTTATGCAACTAGTGCATGTCAGTCGGTGGAACCGGTCTCACGTAAGCATACGTGTAAGGTTGGTCCGGGCCGCTTCATCCCACAATATCACTGAAGCAAGATAAGACTAGTAGCGGCAAGCAAGTTGACAAGATCTACGCCCACAACAAAATTGTGTTCTACTCGTGCAATAGAGAGTTACGCATAGACCTAGCTCATGATGCCACTATTGGGGAACGTTGCAGAAAATTAAAAATTTTCCTACGGTTTCACCAAGATCCATCTATGAGTTCATCTAAGCAACGAGTGAAAGAGAGATGCATCTACATACCACTTTGTAGATCGCGAGCGGAAGCGTTCAAAAGAATGGGGTTGAAGTAGTCATTCTCGTCGTGATCCTATCACCGGAGATCCTAGCGCCGAACGGACGGCACCTCCGCGTTCAACACACGTACGGTCAGCATGACGTCTCCTCCATCTTGATCCAGCAAGGGGGGAAGGAGAGGTTGATGATGATCCAGCAGCACGACGGCGTGGTGGTGGATGCAGCAGAACTCCGGCAGGGCTTCGCCAAGCAACTATGGGAGGAGGACGTGGTGTAGCAAGGGGAGGGAGGCGCCAGAACTTCAGGGTGCGGCTGCCCCTCCCTCCCCTCCCTTTATATAGGCCCCCAAGGGGGCGCCGGCCCTTGGAGATCTGATCTCCCAAGGGAGGCGGCGACCAGGGGGGTGGAGTGCCCCCCAAGGCAAGTGCCCCCCCCCCCACCCTAGGGTTTCAACCCTAGGCACAGGGGGTGGGCCTAGGGGGGCGCACCAGCCCACTATGGGCTGGTTCCCCTCCCCACTTCAGCCCTTAGGGCCCTCCGGGATGGGTGGCCCCACCCGGTGGACCCCCGGGACACTTCCGGTGGTCCCGGTACAATACCGGGTGCCCCCGAAACCTTCCCGATGGCCGAAACATCACTTCCTATATATAATTCTTCACCTCTGGACCATTCCGGAACTCCTCGTGACGTCTGGGATCTCATCCGGGACTCCGAACAACATTCGGTATGCTGCATACTCATATTCATACAACCCTAGCGCCACCGAACCTTAAGTGTGTAGACCCTACGGGTTCGGGAGACACGCAGACATGACCGAGACGACTCTCAGGCAATAACCAACAGCGGGATTTGGATACCCATGTTGGCTCCCACATGCTCCTCGATGATCTCATCAGATGAACCACGATGTCGAGGATTCAAACAACCCCGTATTCAATTCCCTTTGTCAGACGGTATGTTACTTGCCCGAGACTCGATCGTCGGTATCCCAATACTTCGTTCAGTCTCGTTACCGGCAAGTCACTTTACTCGTACCGTAATGCATGATCCCGTGACCAGACACTTGGTCACTTTGAGCTCATTATGATGATGCACTACTGAGTGGGCCTAGTGATACCTCTCCGTCATACGGAGTGACAAATCCCAGTCTCGATTCGTGTCAACCCAACAGACACTTTCGGAGATACCTGTAGTGCACCTTTATAGTCACCCAGTTATGTTGTGACATTTGATACACCCAAAGCACTCCTACGGTATCCGGGAGTTACACGATCTCATGGTCTAAGGAAAAGATACTTGACATTGAAAAAGCTCTAGCAAAACGAACTACACGATCTTGTGCTATGCTTATGATTGGGTCTTGTCCATCACATCATTCTCCTAATGATGTGATCCCGTTATCAACGACATCCAATGTCCATAGCCAGGAAACCATGACTATCTGTTGATCAACAAGCTAGTCAACTAGAGGCTTACTAGGGACATATTATGGTCTATGTATTCACACGTGTATTATGATTTCCGGATAATACAGTTATAGCATGAATAAAGACAATTATCATGAACAAGGAAATATAATAATAATCCTTTTATTATTGCCTCTAGGGCATATTTCCAACATTTTGCATGACCAAAACATCAATTAAGATGGCCTCGGATGAAAAAAATTCAATAGCAAAGTTCTTCATCTCATCAAAACAGACAGAAATCGTCTTAATCCGAGGTTGTATGCAAAAGTTACTGGCAAAAATGTGCGCTGCAACAATGCATGGCCGGATCATCCGGGCCATCCAGCCGGAGGCCGAACGAGCGACCCAGACAACAGAAGGTTTACGACGAGGCCGGATGATCTGGGACCAGTCCCAGATGATCTGAGTGGAGGACGAACAATCTGGGCAAGAGTACGGACATCCGGACAAGTTTTTCTGCTGCAGACTTTAGAAAACAGCCCAAAGCCCCTCAAGATAACCTCAGATCGAAAAGTGTCCAACAACAAAGTTGTACGTCTCATTGACGCGGTTGATTTTGATATAAAAATCGTCTTAATCCGGTTCGTACGCAAAAGTTACAACCCGATTACTACTGTCAGAAAACTGGGCTTGGCCGGATCACCCGGGTCTTCAGCCAGACATCCAGGTTGGAGGTCGTGAATAGTCCGTGTTTTGTTAGGTTTTAATGATTTGAACAACAAAGTAAGTTCTTTTCTTGTACGGGAAGTCCATCCGTCTCTTATATAGACAAGAGGTAAAGGCCGATTAAACAACAACACACAATTGAACAAATCAATCTACTATTTTTTCGTGTTCATCTACTTCTTCTCTCTCCCCTTGTAGCTTTCTTCTCGTTCTTCGTTCGTTCTTCATCTTGGAGGGCAGCGATCCGTGAGACCCTAGGGACCAGGTCGAACTAGGGTAACCCATTGCCGCCGCGTGCCCTGACGGGGTCCCTCTCGGGCGTGTGGGGTTTCGAGTCTACAAAAGCGCCCACCGGATTGCTTGCGTACCGTGCATCCGGCCGGGTCTCCTTCGACGTGAGCTGCGGTGCATCACCCTCGGCATCAAGGGTACAAGTTGACGTGTTCGTGTGCGGAAATACTTTTTGGTGACTTCGCTGGGGACGAAGCTTTGAACGGTCTCCAACCCGTTCTTACTATGAAGAGATCGTCATCTAGGTTTTGCAATCTACAAAGGTAATATGAATACCCAATTCACTTATGTAGATGCAACTAATACATATGTTGTTGCTAGATCGTCTAATGAGTATAATGTGTTGGCTAGCCCTAGTTTTATCAATCATGCATCTAATTATGCGAGATAGCCAATTCAGAATAATTTCTATGCTTCAACTTCCTATAATTTTAGCAACATGCAACATATGTATCTCAACTCCTATGCATTGGCAACTCCACAAATCTATATGCCAATGAACAACATGATGAGTTCGGTTAATTAAGTTGAGACACCCCATGTAGGAACTTCTAACAGTATGCAACAAATTGTTCCAACTTTTTATTTATCGGCAAATAACTTGCAGTATGTTAATCCAAACATGCCGGTGGATAAGGGAATTGGCCATTCTACTACTAGTTATTCGACCAATTTCCCTCAAACATCATATGTTACATCTCATGCTACTAATTTTTTGGCACCATATGCAACTGTAGGTATTTATAATTCGGCTTCGCACCTTCACGCTAATAGCCGAATAAGTGAAAATTCTATAGGATCACATGGCTCTTCACCTATTATCGTATCTTACAATGATGTCCCTGCACAATTACAGAATTTCGGCGGCATCTCATTACCGAAAGAGTCTAAAAGTATCGGGGACAATTCTATCCAGATTAGGTTATTAAGAAAAATCTTACGTCCTTTTGGGATGAATGCAATGTTGTTTTACATGAATTAATAAAAGAGAGAAAGCCTGTTAATTATGCTGCAACACAAGCTAGATTATGTCAAAAAGAGAAAGAATTACGAGTGGGTAGAATTATCAAAAAGAGTGGTGATTCGGATAACAAAGTTAATTCGGTTATTGAAAAGACCGAATTAAATAGTACATATGCCAAATCTATTCTATAAAAAGAGGACGACAAGGTGTTGGGGAGCTATTCGAAAGAGGAACAAGATATCGTTCAAGTAACACAACCATCATGCACTCCCAACGTATTTGAAGAGGTATGTCTAGCAAATGATTTACTTATTTTCTGATTTGGTCGCAACTTTACTGTTGATACATCTACCAGAAAAAATCTCATAAGCAATCTTGAAAGACCAATAAAGAAGGGTAATTTAGTTGTTAGCAATAAAATCGTTGCAAAGCATATCGGCCAACACATTGTGCCATTTAAAGAGACTGATAATAACTTATTATTGTAAGTAACACCCCTGTATTAGTGAGCTATAGTAACCTCTGAGTTTAAGGTAATCATTTTGCTAATCAGTGCATGATCATCCTTGCTTCTCTCTCTTTTCAAATCCCTTTCAAATTCAAGCTCAAATACTAAGTGAAATTCAAAATTTCTCAAACATGAAAACTAAAATATTCATCTTGTGGCAAATAATTACTTGCTAATATTGGTGTTGAACCAACATTTTTGTAAAATGCTTAATTGGGCTTAAATAAATAAAACAGTGGCCAAAGCATTAAATTAAATGTTTTTTAATTTGTAAAAAATGCTAAACTATTTTATTTAAATGTTAAAATTAGTATGCCAGTAGCCTAAATTATACTAATATTTTAGTTGTAAGTTTTATAGTTTATAAAACTATTTTTGCTTTTGGAATTAAAATTGAAAACAGAAAAGTTAAATAAAAACAAAAGAGAAATGTAAAAGAGAAAGGGAAAAGGAGAGAGGCCCCCTGCTCCCGTGGGCCTTGGCCCACTGAGCCAGCCCAACCTCCACACTCCCCCGGCCGCCGCCATGTTCCTCAGGTGCGCCGCTACAGGGGTGGGGCTCCAACCGAGCCACCTCGCCGGCGACGCCCCGGCAAAGAGATAAGGCCACGCCTCCCCCGGCTCCTTGAGTCTCCCCCTGCTCCACTCGCCCTCACCCACTCCTCTCCTCTCCCCCCACCTTCTGTACTCGCGTCGCTGAGCGCTCCCATTGCTGCACCGCCCCGTTGGCATGGCCACCGGCCACAGCTCGCCCAGTCGACGTGTCGGGAAGCACCGCTCGGCCGTTCTTCGTCGACGGTTGCACCTGATCGAGATGAGAAGGCCTCAACGCCACCGCTCCTGACCTCTTCCCCACCTTCGGTCGCTGCCACTGCCGCCGCGTCATCCCGCGCTCCGGCAGGCTTCCGTCTTGTTCCAGCAAGCCACTAGCCCCCTCCCGGTGAGCCTTCTTCCCCCTGTTCCCTCTCATGCCTAGGCGCCGTAGGTCACCGCGCCCCAGCCCACGGTGAGCTAGCGGTCGTAGCGGCTCTGCCCGGGCTCCCCATGCCCCTTGTCACGCGCCCGCGACCTCGAGCCGCGTCTGGTCGCGCTCTGCCGCACCACATGCTCCTCGACACGCGCTCGCCACGCCCTCCGCTTCCCGCGCCCTGCTGCTGCTGCTCCCTGGCCGGCGCTGCCGTTGTGTGCTGCCCGCTTGGCCCCCGCAGCCACCTTTGCCTCGCTCCCTGGCCACGCCCCTGCTGCTCACATGCAGCCACGCACGCCCGCTCACTCGTACCGTGCTAGCTGCCGTCTACGTCGCTGATAACCGTGCCCGCCCTCGTCCGTGCAAGTCCGAGCGCCGCCGTCGCCCTGCTCGAAGCCACCGCCGCTACGTTCCATCCCCGACCGCCCCACTGCCACTCCCAGACACGTCGCGTCGAGGGCTCTCCAACGCGTCGTCGCACGTGCCCAGCTGCTCTTAGAAACGTCCGGACGAGCAACGCCGGCGTGCTCTGCCTCGCCGCCGTTCCCTTGCTGACGTAGCTGGCTTATTCAGCCACTACCCCCCCCCCCCCCAGTTTAGATTAACTCTAGTGGCTATCAAGTGAGCCCAGTGATTAGGTTAGCCAGCTAATTAAAATGCTTTAATCTAATATAAACACCCACTAACCCCACGTGTCAGTTTTGACCGCTGCCTCGTCAGCGTTGACTAGCCCCACATGTCATTGACTGTGGCGGGCTGGCTCTGAGTATAAAAAGAATCAACACTGTTTAAATTCGATTTAACTAATTAAAATAATTTCAGAAATTGTTTAAAGCACTTTGAAAATTCATATAAATTAAACCGTAACTCCGATGAAAATAATTTATATATGAATATTGATCAGAAAAATCCAACAAATCCGAATATGCAATCCGTTCATCTATCGCATGCCCCTAGCATGCTGAACTTGGAACCGTCCCCCTCTTTTCATCTGTCCGGAAAATGCCAAATGCCAGGAAAACCCCTCCGGATGTTTTCCCTCTCTGTATGCAACGTGTAGTCCTGCGTTAGAACATTCCTAGTACTGCATATCGCCATGTCATGCTTAATGATGCATCTGTTTGCATTGTATTTACTGTTTCTTCCCCCTCTTCTCTCCGGTAGACCCCAAGACCGATGCTGCCCCTGTGAGCTACTACATCACCGACGACCCTTCTAACATTTCAGCAGAGCTTCAAGGAAAGCAAACCCCCTTGATCGATTTGATACCGCCCATTTCCCTTCTCTCTTATGCTTGCATTAGAACTGCAACTGCTTTTGTATGATTCTATTTTGATGCATAGCATGTTTTTGTAACCTGCAATTGTACCTTGCCTGCTTATCCTAAACTGCTTAATATAGGTTGGTTAGTGATCCACCAGTGACCCCTCACCTTGTCCCAGTTGCCCCCACTTTATGTTTGATGACTCGATCAATGTGATCAATGTCCAGGGCCTGACACATCACATGACACCCCCTTAGTTTCTGCAGAGCTACTATTGAGTGTCGAGGGTGATACATCGTATAGCACTTCTGATGTTAACTCTGTAGTGTAGCTAATCAGTCGTGGTCTTTGAGGGTGATTCCTCCATCACCACTCCGATAACAACTCTGGTGTGCAACTCCTCAAGTGTGGACCATCGAGGGTGATTCCTCCAAGTCCACCTTGACGGTTACATGGAATGGGAATGCATCGATGGTGATTCCTCGGGTTTTCCCCCTTGCTGTTTTGGACACATGGTTAATTTGACTTTTCCTCCATAACAATGATGAAGTCGGTCGGCCTCGAGGGGTACCCGCGAGAGAAATGTGAAGTCGGGTTGACCATGAGTGTACCCGTGAGTTGATGTGTAGTCGGGTTGACCTGGAGGGTACCCGCGAGATTTCTACGTGGCACGGCCGGGCATTCCTGGCCCTTGTCATAAGTCCACGAGACGGGGCGACGGGGTCACATGATCGTGAGTCTCTTCTCATTACCGCATGTTACCAAGACACTCACGTTTTGGATATGTGATCCGAGTAGGCCTCTGGCCTTTTATGGGCACTGACCACCACGCGGGAATAAGTATGGGCACTCTACGTCGTATGTATCAGCCGAAAGTTCTTCAGACGTCAGTGATGGAGCGGCACACGCCCGAGTGGCTCACATAACCACCCGCCTTGTATAAGGAGGTTGCCAGGACTGGTCCCGACCGTCCACGCAACATGCAGGAGTGCAAAAGGCGATGTGCCCAAGATCCCTGCGCGCTTAGGATGTAGACCGGCATGCTGGCCTCTCTGTTGAGTCTAGGTAGGATTGCGGTGTGTTGATCGGCCGAGGCCGGTCATGACTTGACGGTGTGTCCGGCCGGAGTTGATCGAGCGTGTTGGGTAAGTTTGTGCACCCCTACAGGGAAGTATTATCTATTCGAATAGCCATGTCCATGGTAACGGTCGCTCGGAGTTGTATCCCAATCGATACAACTAGAACTGGATGCTGAAGCATGAAAAGGATATGATGGCTCCGAGATTGTTTTCTCATAGGGAGTCAAGAAAGGATCTCTAGGCGCTAACGTTACAACATACTTACTACTATTATATTATGTTACTCTTATTTCTTCTGATGTTACAAGATGCTTGAACATGCTCGTCTTCGATAAGCTAGGCTTTTTTCCCTTCTCTTCTGGCATTCTGTAGTCCACTTCACAGATATAACCCATTCCTTTGATATTGATCATACTTAGTTTAGTTCTGACGTAAGTCTTGTGAGTACTTTGTATTAGTACTCACGGTTGCTTTGCTACCTCTTTTCCCCCTATACCTGATTGCTATGACTAGATGACAGAGTCCAGGAGCCAGATGCCATCACCGATGACTATTACTACCCCGAGGGTGCCTACTACTACGTGGAGATCGCCGACGACCAGGAGTAGTTAGGAGGCTCCCAGGCAGGAGGCCTTGCCTTTTCGATCATCGTAGATGTTTGTACTAGCCTTCTTAAGGCAAACTTGTTTAACTTACGTATGTACTCAGATATTGTTGCTTCCGCTGACTCGTTTGAATTCAAGCTGATGTATTCGAGCCCTCGAGGCCTCTTGCTTGTAATATGAAGCTTGTATTATTTTAATTTGTGTCTAGAGTTGTGTTGTGATATCTTTCCGTGAGTCCTTGATCTTGATCGTACACATTTGCGTGTATGATTAGTGTACGATTGAATCAGGGAAGTCACAACAGCCAAAGCTTTCTAGGTTGCTTTACATCAAACTTATATCTAACTGGGTAGCTTTGCTTGTTTCGTACTTGGCTTACGCTTGGTCTCAATTGAGACATGTGTGTTCTAACTATTATCATTTCAGAAATTTAAAGCCAAGACTAAATTCTTTTGAGAAAGTCGATGCTAGTATAATATCTTATCCAAAGACATCGGGGATAAAGTGCAAAACATAATGCATAGCCGAATGTGGATATCCTGCACCATTCGTTTTCTTACCTCAAAAGCCGTTCTCATACCAAGATCGGCTAGAGAACGAGAAGCATACCTTCAAGAGGATTGCAATATGTTTCGTCAAATAGTTAAATCGGCCGTTGATAAAGGACGATTGAAATTTGTTGAGACACCAAGAGATGACCAGTCTATTCCGATTGGTCCTGATGGCAAATGGTTTTTGCATCGACTGCTTCAAGCCAATCCATTTAAGCATGAGAAGGTAAAAACTGCGGATAATGGGATCAAGCTTTTCAAGTAAGGAGGTTGTTCAAGAGCACAATGATAATATTCTTGAAGGCAAAAATTCCATCAAAGTTGCAATGAAGACGCCAAGTACTGGGAGCAACAAGAAAATCCAAAGATCGATGTAAGCAAAGGCCAAGGTAAGCACAAAGGGAAAAGGTCGAAAGTCACTTTCGCGTTGGAAAAATATCATAAGATAAGTGAGGAGAAGATTTCTTATCGGCCAAGTAATTCAAAAGCATCTAGATCACCTCCTAGGCGCAAATCTGAGGACTGGTGTTGGCAAAGGGGAAATTTCAATGCATCGTATACATATCCATATTTTGGGCCACCAATGCCAATGCCATGGATACCTCCTTATGCTATTTTTATTCATATTCATCATAGGACAGGTATGGTTCAAGTGCACATTCTTCCTCTAAGTTTAGACCATCTCACAAAGATCATGCAGCTCAAAAAAGGTCCGCATTCAATAAAAAATCATACGTTAAGGACTGTTTCACTAAAAAAGAATCGTTCAGTGCACAAGGAAGAACACGAGGTGGTTGAGCAAGTCTACAGCATCAAAAGAGATGGTCGTAAGAGTGTCACTTCAGATATGATCCTAAATGAAAAGGAGCTAATTAAAGTGTTGGCATTGGCTACTAAAGGCAATGAGGAAAGTCAATCAAGTGCCGAATCTAAAAAGAAGAAGTTGAGAGTGCACAAGGTAAAACAAGAATTGCCATTGCTTCACACAAAATCATAGCCGAGGCATCCACTCAGTTATTCATATTGGCAAAAGAAGAAATTGCAAAAGCTAAGTGCACAAGAACTTGAAAAGAGAAACATGGCATGGGTTCCCAAAGGAAGTGCTATCAAAAAGAATAATACACAAGCTTCCATTGCAAAAAGTACGACAAAGGTGAAGAAAGAGAAGAGCAAAATCTCCGAACAACCAAGCCGAAGGTTTGCGCGTCAAAATCTTCGGTTCAAACAATATCCATATTCTTCAACTATGTCATTAATGTTTATATCATGGAATTCCTCATCAGGTATGATTGATTACCCTACATGGACTTATTTTAATTCATGGATGCATTATAATTTCTTACATCATGAAAGGGTACTACCAAATCATCATACGTTCGATTTGGTATGCTTTTCTTGCAAATCTAAATGCCCGATACACAATTATTGCCCTAAGAGTAAAGATGGCTGATATATACTTATCATCCTAAGAACATGCAAAATGGCCGATGGAGTGTTGACATCGTCCTTAGAACAAGCTATGTGCAAGTTATTTTTTGGCACACAAGCTTCGCCGAAAACAGGGGGGAATGTGTTGACACCGGATTTTTGCATGACCAAAACCTCAATTAAGATGGCCTCGGATGAAAAAGTTTCAATGGCAAAGTTCTTCATCTGGTCGAAACGGATGATTTTGATATACAAATCGTCTTAATCCAAGTTCGTATGCAAAAGTTACGAGCAAAAATGTGCACTGCAGCAATGCATGGCCGGATCATCCGGCCGAAAGCCATATAAGCAACCCACGCAATAGAAGGTTTACCACGAGACCGGATGATCTGGGTCCAGTCCCGGATGATCCGGGTGGAGGCTGGACAATCCGGGCAAGAGTCCGAAGGTCCAGACAAGTTTTTCTGCTGCAGACTTTAGAAAAAAAGCCCGAGAGCGCCTCAAGCTGACCTCTTATCAAAAAGTGTCAAACAACAAAGTTGCGCGTCTCGTCGAAGTGGTTGATTTTGATATAAAAATCATCTTAATCCGAATTCGTATGCCAATATTACAACGCCAATTAATGAACTGCTGTCAGAAAAAAACTGGCTTGGCCGGATCATCCGGGCCTTTAGCCGAACATTCAGGCCAGAGGTCGTGAATAGTCTGTGTTTGGTTAGATTTTAATGATTTGGACGACAAGGCAAGTCATTTTCTTGTACGGGAAGTCCATCTGCCTTTTATATAGACAAGAAGTAACGACCGATTGAACACCAACACACAATCGAACAAATCAATCTACTACTTTTTCGTGTTCATCTATTTTTCTCTCTCCCCTTGTATCTTTCTTCTCGTTCATCGTTCGTTGTTCATCTTGGAGGGTAGCGATCCATGAGGCCCTATGGGCGATCAGGTCAACCTAGGGCAGCCCATTGCCGCCGCGCGCCCTGATGGGGTCCCTCCTGGGCGTGTGGGGTTTCGGGTCTACAAAAGCGCCCACCGAATTACTTGCGTACCGCGCTTTTGGCCGGATCTCCTTCGACGTGAGCTGCGGTGCATCACCCTCAGCGTCGAGGGTACACGTTGACTTGTTCGTGTGCGAACAAAACCGTCAAATAGGACGGCCCAGAACTGAGGCACGGTGTGCGCCGGTTTGCAGAATGAACTGTAACCGGTGCCCGACGCGCCAAATAGGAGGCCCGCAATCCTAACTTAGCATGGCTGAACATACTTTCTTTTGGGTTCCGGGTTTTCTCTAGTTTCTTTAGCGATTCATGACAGCTGACAAATATAATACATATGTTTTAAAAAATACTCATACCATCAAAAAAAAATTGTACCACTCAAAAGATATTCCCCTCGTTTAAAAAATAACCACATGTTTAAGAAATTTCCTTATGTTTTAAAAATATTCATACCATCAAAAAGTGTTCCTCACATTTTTTTTCATGAATGTAATTTTTTTGTTCATGCAATTTTACAAACGTATTCATGCAAGTTAAAAAATTTGTACCAACCAAAAACATGTTCGTGACATTTTAAAACTATTATCCTGTATTAAACATCATACACATAATATTAAATAATGTTCATTCTACTCAAAAAATGGTTCATGGTATTTAAAATATGTCCACACATATGAAAAAACGTTTTTGAATTTTTTTTAAAATGTTTGTGGATGTATTATTTGCGACATAATTTTTAAAATATGTCCACTCAATATACTTCATTAAATATTCTAAGATACCCCAATACGGGTTTTGTTGAAAAAATATTATTTTAAACGTATTTTTTGTAATATACCTTTTTCACGTACAAACAAATCAGTATATATGTAAACCTTCAAAAATATAAGACACATATGATTTTTCTCCCATTAAACTCATTTTGGGGTATCTAGGAATTATTAATGAAATATATTAAAAATAATAATGAGGTATAAAAGATTCATCTGCATGGTACATGATGAGCGGGAGTACATACTCCCAGGAGTACATAACCATTTTCGAGAACGGCGTTTCGGTGCCCGGGTGCATCTGCACCCGGTCAAAAAAAATCATAAAAAATTGAGAAAAATTCAAAAAATTCCAAAAAAAATTGGGTGGTGGACAATTTGATGCGTGAGGTATGCTCCAATTTTCGAAACATTTGGACTTCTGTGCAGCTCTCAGCAAAAAAGACAAATCAGACCAGAATAGTATAAGGACAGTACACATTTTTACAGACCTCCGATTTGTCTTTTTTGCTGAGAGCTGCACAGAAGTCCAAATGTTTTGAAAATTGAAGCGTACCTCACGCATCAAATTGTCCACCACCCAATTTTTTTTTGGAATTTTTTGAATTTTTTTAGTATTTATTTTGATTTTTTTCGTGAGCGCAGGTGCAAATGAGCTCGGGCTCAGATTCGAATTTTCCACCATTTTCCTCTCTCTCTCTCTCTCTGCGCGCGCGCGTGTGTGTGTGTGTGTGTGTGTTAATTGTGGTCATCCATGCCCCAAGTGAGTAATTGTGGAAGAAATATTCGGCTTTCTTTTGGGTACCGTAGCCAAGATAGAATCCATCTCACTTTGAATTCCTATCATCCAGTAGGTTGCATCTGAAGACGAATATAAGCTTCTGAAATGGTAGCAGGAGTATCATCCACAAGGTATAGAATGAAATTATTACCAAAAGAGTTCAAAGTCCTTTGTCCTTTTCTCGTGATCCTATATCTCTCATAGGAAAAACATCCTAAAAATGGTTGCATTTGGGATTGGTACCTACTTCTTTTTTGAATGGATGGATCGGTACCTACTTATGTCAAGTACTCCATATATAACCACTAGAAATTTATAGACAATGTTATGTGCATCATAGGTAAGAAAGACACAATCAATGGTTTTTGGTCCAAGGTAGTTTGCATTTCTTTAGAATTGGCAGTTGAGTTTCACCAAACCTCCCCACGTACGCTAGTACGATAGTGTAAACTTTTTTCCCATCGTTCAAATAAGGTAATCTTGTTCTTTGTCAGACCTCAGTTTAAGACATGACATGAAGTAAATATCGCATCCTCACATCATTCCTTAGATAAAACAGTTGTGTTTATCATGGCGTTAACCAAACTAATTAGAGTGAGGTATTTATTTCTGGGATCCCATTACATTAAGTGGAATTGGGAGGTGTCCTTTCATGGATTATACCGTGTTCCACGCAAAATCAATTGAATGCATTAGAAAAGTTCTCTTCGCCACCATCATACCAAATCCTTTTGATCATTCTTTCGAGTTAATTTACAACTTCGCCTTTATAGATTTTTGGATTAATCTAGACCCTCATCTTTAATTTTTAGAAGATACACATAACAACATCGATTGGAATCATCAATGAAAGTTAGAAAGTATTTCTTTCCTATTTTGTCAAAACACAATTCATCTCACACAGATATAATTTTTTTAAAAGTGGCATAAACATGAGAAAATTTATGGATGCGCCGGAGATGTATCAACATCCCCAAGCTTAATCCATATTCATCCACAAGCAGGTAGATAGTATTCTTTGTTGCCAATGCTACCTCATCCTGTACATGATTATCGGATGTAGTTCCATAAAATTTTAAATTAAGAATAGTGATGCAGAGAAATTTTCTATAACTGATAATTAGCAAACAAAAAACAAACATATAAATAAACTTTCTCAATTTCACTATAAACCAATGCATAATGTTAATGTTCTTCCTGCCAAAGGTTAAGAAAGAATATCAATATTATATTGGGAACTTAGCTTTGGCTGTTGTATTCCCCAACGTCTTATAACATTTTATATAAACCAACTCAAATTCAACCAAGCAAAGCAACTACATGGACTTCTGCACAAAATTAAACCAAACTCAAGACAAATATCAAAAGCGCTCAGCTCCCTGGCAACGGCACCAGAAAAAGTTTGATAGACTGCAAGTGCACATGACTTAGTTGTAGCCTTTTTGAAGTAAGAGTATCGGTCCCACACGGAGCACATGAATCAATCTTTTGTCTCTTGGATGGTGAAAATATTATGCCTGCAAGTTATAGGTAACCCAAAGCAGTAGTAATATAATAGAAATGGGGTATTAACATAAAAGTAAATATTGCAATGAAAGTAAATAGTGAGAGATGCAAATGAGAGTCTTGAAACAAATTGGACTAAAGAGTTCCCTGGAGTCCGGAGTTCCCTCTAGTGTGCGCATCTATTGTGGTACCTAAACACAATGCTACATCAAATTCCTATGCCACTTTGCATATTTGTATTTGTGGGCAGTGCGAGTACAGACACGTCCATATACTTGGCAACCCCGTATCACATATGCCTTCACCGTGCTTCCCCACTCCGGTTATCAAACAATGATTAAGGGGAAAAAGGTCCCCGTGGACGCAGCCTATAGTTGGTCTTTGTTTTACACCCTGCCGCAACGACCCAGGACGAAAGGAGATGGGGCCTGTCACGTCACCCACCACTGCAACAAACCATTCCGCCATCAGTAATAACCTTCCGTCCAAAATTGGCATACATTGGATGGTCGACTTCATCCAATGTCAAGAAGATCATTAACATAAACATGCAAAGAGGATAAATCCTAATATCAAACGATCTATTAAACACTAGGGTTCATCCATATCCCCGAGAACCAGGGGAACTACTCACTCATGAAGGCAAGAAACATCATAACATATTTTATGGAGAACATGAATGAATCACACATGTAACACACAAGTTGTCCCTTTTAGGGTTGTTGAGATTACAATGAATAGGGTGTGGATGATGATGATGATGACAGTGGTGATGATGTTGAAGCCTTCCTAGTGATGGTAGTGGAGGCGGCCACCTCCTCCTTGCCGATTCCTCCCTCCAGATTGCTCTGCATGCTAGGGTTCCTCCTTTTGGATGAGTTTCTCTCTATATTCGTACCATCCCCAATCCGATTTCACGGGATGGAAATAGTTGATCCGGCGACGGCGTAGGCACTCCATACAACTGCTCATACGGGCGGGCGTGGTCGTATGGAACACCGTCTTTTGCCCTGGAAGCGCGACGCGATTTATTCTTTGGCCTTCCTGCTTGACTCTTTTATGGAAGGTGATTGTCACACTAAATGCGTGATTTCACTACCGTTTCCTGGGATTTCTTCCAAAAAATATTTGATCCAAAAACATGTTACCTAGGAAAAACGACAAAAAGAAATGCGCGAACGCGGTTAAATTCCACAAGGCCCATGGAGTAGGCACAAAAATACTAGCAAAATAATCACGTAATTTGGACTCATCACCTTGCTGGCGCAGACACCCAATGCCATCAATATAGCGCCATTGTTACAAAATAGTGGTGGGGCTGGACCCCACGATCACCAGTATTCTACGTGTTGATGGTATGACATGTGGACAAAGACACCACTATAATCACTCACCTAGTAACGTGTGATGTACTTTGCACGCCACAAACGTTTTGTGCAGTCAATTTTCCCCCACCATATAACATTTAGCATTTCGCATTAAAACTAAGCACATATAAAAAATTACACAATAGAACAATACCAGTTAATAGAATAATACCAGTTAATAAGTGACAATCTCACAAACAATACAAACAATACTAGCTAGCTAATTAATAAATGACAATGTTCTCACAAACACGACCTAACTAATAGTTAATAAGCAGTTTATTTAACAGCGGTGGCCCAACCACACCCATACTTTTAAATGAGGTCGATGATCATCATCCTCCTCCAGTCAACACGCGGGGTGTTTTTGATAGTTGTCCAACCCGGAGATTCTTGCCAGCAAGGAAGTTGTTCTACCCCGCCGTGTTTAAGACAGTGCGACCGTTCGTGTCCACTGTATATGCACGAGTGCTGATGGAGCCCCTTGTGGTAAGGCATAGTTTAGCAATGTCAGCTTCATCCGGCTCGATGTCACAGCTCACCGATAGCCTCCTAGGTAATTTCTATAAAAAAATACATATATGATAAATGAGCATGTCACTCACAATTATCAACAAAACATACACTTAAATTCACATATATCATCAGATTCAACACTAAGCATATCAGCAAATTTTACACTAAGCATATCAACAAACTACTGCACTAAGCATATATATCATCAAATTACTACACTAAGCATATTATTTCTGAAAAAATACATATGTCATGTGCAATTATCAACAAAGCATGCATACACTTCAATTCACATATATCATCGGATTCAACATTAAGCATGTCATCTGATTCTACACTAAGGATATCATCACATTACTACTACACTAAGCATATCATCACATTACTACAGTAAGCATATCATCAAATTACTAAGCATATCATCAAATTCTACACTAAGCATATCATAAAAAGTTACTACACTAATTAAGTATCATCAAATTAATACACCAAGTAGCATACCATGACATAGCGGATAATATGCGTCCTTATCAGACGGGTCACGAATGGCATCCCGACGTAGGCATCGCGTGGCAGAAGTTTTTCCCCAGAGGTTGTCCATTTCATCCTCGCTCAGCCTCATTCTTTGGCCATAGAGGGCTTCGTCAAGTGGGTCCTCATCATCTTCCTCCATGTTGATAGATAACAGCCAGTCTGGGTCTTCGTCCTCTGAAGGAGAAGCTGATCAATTCACCCCTAGTGAGATGCATGTGGGCGATGAAACGATCACATTCATCTCCTCCAGTCTGGGACACCTTTCATTCCTTCTCGACCTCCATAGTGTAGGCCCCCCGGGAGCGGCGAAGATCATAGTGTCTTCGGTCATGTCAATGAATTCCAATCTCACATTGCATGGGACGATCTGTCTAAGAAAACAAACACACACATACACACACACACACACACACACACAATGCATTAATGGAAATAGCAACAAAAATAAAAGAAATAATTGTTAGAAGGTTCATATAATTTATTACCGCTGCAGGAACAAAACTCGGCTGGAAGTAGATGACGAACAGCGTGCCAGGTGCAAGGCTGTTGGCGCACCTTGACTTGCACACTTGACATTGTGGTGGTTGCACCATTCTACACAAACAAACTGAACACTAAGTATAATCGGATTCTAGACTACTAAATCGACAGTAAGTATAATCCATTTCAACACTAATAAATCAATTTCTACTAAATATAATCCGATATTGCACTGCTAAATCTAATTCTGCACTACAAATTATATACACAAATAAACAAAATCCATGGAGGGAGACACAAATAAACAAATTCTACACCGCCAATCTAAGTATAATCCTTGGCTTTCTTCATCTACAATGTCTATCCATTAGCAATCACACTAGCATTAAGAATTTAGCAAATCTTCTACCTACACATTAGCATTGAGCATTCACAGTATTAAAATTCATCCATCCATCTATCAGAAAGCTAGCACCTATCATTCATCTATCAAGCAAAGCATCTACTCCTACCAAACAAACATACATATTCACAATACGAAAATTCATCCATGCCATCCATTCACCAGTCCATCCATATACAGAGAAGAAGCATCTTACTTTTTTGGGTCAGATCCGCCACTAGAGGGAGACGCTTAGGAAGGGGAAGAAGATGCGCGCGGGGAGAGGGGAGATCTCACCTCCTGGCGACGAGCGGGGTGGTCGGGAGGAGGCGGCGGCGATGACACTGGTCAAGAGGGGGGGAACGAAGGAGAGACGATGTGGGGTGAATCGAACTTAGATTTTTTGACTGGATAGGGTAGTTAGAAGATGGACTAGTGCTGGTGTGGGCCTAATGGGCTATGCCATAACAAACTGTAGCAAACAAAAAAACTCACTAAATATCTATGGCGTAACAGAAAAATTCTACGCGAGCACTAAGGTCATATCACTGTCAGACCAAACATGCCCACGTCAACACTATTTAAAAAAATAGTACTAGCGTTGGTGGGAAATGGCGCACCACCAACAAAAGTTGTGGCTAGCCATTTCTCCACTAGTGTAGAGACGCGCCTAACACGTGGTGGAGGGAGTATCTAGAAGCAAATGGTGTACGTAACAAGCTCAAGTTTGGAGAGGCACACCCAGAGATGATTTAGCAGTGCACTAGCTAGCAAAAAAATCAATTCTTCCAACATGGCATATAACATTGTCTCAAACTCAAGCTC
Organism: Triticum timopheevii; assembly: GCA_963921465.1. Taxonomy (NCBI): domain Eukaryota; kingdom Viridiplantae; phylum Streptophyta; class Magnoliopsida; order Poales; family Poaceae; genus Triticum; species Triticum timopheevii. The sequence goes on from OY997264.1 coordinate 359,365,523, forward strand.
GATTCACGTGACGTGACGAGATTTGACATGACCCGTGTGCATTGTGTGGCATGAAGTTGGGGTGGGGGGGGGGGGGGGGGTGAGAACGAGCGTGCGCGTAGTTGCACTCTTTTCTCATGGTACAGGGAGTACCATATCTCCTAACCTTATATATCGGTGCTAATGTTTCTCAAGAAGTAGTACAAGACTAAACTTACACACTTGTCATGCAACTTAAATGGGCCTTTGTCATTTCAGAATTTTGTTGGGCTGATGTACAAGACTTACTAGGCCGAGACCCGTAATATCTAACAATGTACGCATACTAACTAAGGGCCAGTTCTTTTGCCAGCTTAAAAAATAAGCCGCCTCCTCCCCAGCTTTTGCCATAAGCCGTCTCTCTTATTCATTGAGGCTTCTAAACTAGTTATGAAATAACTAATTTAGAAGTTTCAACAAATTTTGGGGACGGCTTATTTTTTAAGCTGGGGAGAGGCAGCTTATTTTTTAAGCCGCCCAAAAGAACTGGCCCTAACTAACTAACATGAGTAGTCCTTTACCACCATAATAGGTATACCTCATGCAAAATAGTTCATCAAAACCTATTTAATTGGTACCTAAATTTAAAGATATCGACATGAGAAACATTATGATGAAACAAATTTGTAATTTGGACCCTCGATATATTTAGTTTGGAATTTTAACATTGAAAAGGAATCTGCACGTACTCCGTACAACGGCCCACCCATGCCGACCGTGGCAGAAATCCCACTAAATCGCTTTTCTTTCTCCTGAAGAAAGAAAAAGGCGATCTAGCTTCTTCCACCAAAGGACTCGCTTCTGCCGCCGGCCTCCGGCGGCTCCCCACCGTCGGCGGCTTCGGTCGTTGGTAGTGAGGGCGGTCGCCGGATCCACGCATGTGGATTGTTTTTTTAGGCTCTCGTAGTTTAGGTTTTTAGGTTGTTCATCGTTTTTGCTTCGGCGGTGACGATGGTGACGCTGAATAAAGTAGAAAAATGAAACTCTGAATTTTGTCCAATTTGAATCGATCTCAATTGATCCCTCGTTACTGCCCATAGTTTCTTCAGATCCTACCCCGACGAGGTGATCGGTCCTGTCCTTGGGGATGGATTTGGAAATCAGTTTGTTCAAGTAAGGATTGCGTGGCGGCGGCGACATCCTCGTGGTGGACCTGTGTCCTCGGGCTCCGTTGTTACGACGACGTTTGCTCCAGCGCCGATGCGGAGCTTGGAGGTAGTCCAGGAGCGGATGCAGATTGTGGTCTGCATCGGCGGGATCTGAAAGATGGTGGATCGTGTTCTGGGTTCGTGGTTCGTGGATGGCAGGTATGGTTTTCTCCTCCGGCGTCTTAGTCATGTGGGGATGCCAGATCTGGAGTTCGATGGCGTGTCCGGGGTGTTGCCCCGGTCTGATTCGTTCAACGGTAATGGTTTCGCTTTTGGTGAACCACCTTGGAGGTCCGCAAAGCTGCATATCAGCGATGGAGCCGCTTCAAGCTCGGGTGTGAAGGTAGTCCATCATTGTTTCCTTTGGTGGATGGTATGGTGGTCCCGAAGGCCTGTGACGGGCGTTGGTGTCAAGTTCAAAGGTTTCTTCGATCTTGATTGTAATTTTACTTCTTGGTTGTTGTTCCTTTGTGCAAAGACTAGCATTTTGCTGTCTTTTCAGTTTTGCCAGGTCGGTTTGTACGTGATTTATACTATGATCCTTATGATATAAATGTGACACGTATTACCACGCCAAAAAAAAATCCCACTAAATCAGGCTATGGCGCCACGCCGGGCTAACCCATGTGGTGCCATTTTACTAGTGATTATGATTAATAACTACAATTGTTGTGGTGTTATTAGATGATGACATTAGTAGTACCGAGGTGGACTCGTAGGCCTCTCTTGTCATGATATGGTGAACATGATACACTGTAGGTAGAAGTCATTAGTGCATCGTTTGCAACACTTTAACATCATCAGTAACTCATGGACTTTGACGGTCTTCTTCTCATTTGAGATGGTGGAGTGCAACCTGTATCATCTCCTTGATTGTCTGAGCACCATCCATCCCTTCCGTCTGAAAAATAGAACTAAATTTTATCAATAAAATTAAGGGAAAAAATATGTAGCAATGTGTGCATATGTGTCTTTTGATGCTACCACACCTTTCAACGGGATTTTTCACTAAAGCACATGCATGCATACAGGAATCTTTCATCTAAAGTTGATGTTATCACACTAATTGCATTTTTGAACTTTTATAATGATTTATCTCACAAATCCCTAATCCGATTAGCGATCCTTCTACACCACCGGGTTTGTTTCCACAAGGGCTTCGAAATAAGATCTGATGTTGACATTCTTCAATGATTTTTTTCATTGCCATCAGTTGTCAGATTATGTCACCCTAGTTGCCATCTTTAACCGTGCACAGTTTCCATGATGATTGTATATAGTTACCGAGCAATACTTTCATACGTTTTTGGACACTGCAATGTTATGCATAGCTAAAGAGTGAGTATTCAATGATTAACAATAAGTAGGAAGAGGCATGAACTAACATAAGCATCATGAAGCAAAAGCTTTTAGACTTGTATATCGACTTCCAGAAATCTAAAAACTAAGTTAATTTCAATTTGACAACAAGGTAGCTAATAAAGATAACTAAGTGACACTAATCTGGCAAGTACCGGCAAAAAAATGTTGAAACATGTTGGTATGGGATCTAGTTTTGAAGATTTCACCACCGGAATGCTAGTGAAAGCGAATCATTAATCGGGTCAATGATTTAAGAGGTAAAGATTTTTTTGAAATTTAATTTAGGGAAATGGTTTATTGATATCATGATTTTGTATGTATGCATACATGCATGAGAGATATGAGGAATTAATGTCACACTGCAAGCCCAATATGCGGCGTTACTACCTAGTGCGCTCCTACACTGGAATTATACTCTCTTTTTTGCGGGATATAGTTCTACTCTTACTCACCAAAAACTATTGATCCGATGAAGGCAGCCTAGAACTGAACGGAACACCCGCATCCCCGTGCCGCCTCCTGCGACATGGGGAAACACTCATTGCAGCCACCACTAGGATGCTCCTTTCTTTTCCCAACACAACACCGCCACTAGAAGGCTCACATGCGAAGTGTCGGACGACTCGAGGAAGTTGGTGAGGGGGCGCGTCGTCCCTGTGGCTTTTGTTGCGTGGATGCAGCAACTTCCTAGTGGTGCTGAGCGGGCAGCTCCAGTATGGAAGCCTCATTTTATGGTGGCGACAACAATCCCAGTGCACGTGGCGGCTTCCCTATTTGGCAACGCGGCCTTGGTTCTTGTCGACCTAGATCGGGAGGCACGACATCGATCTAGCGGTATCCACTCCTGATCTAGTGGCGGCTACGCTCCACGCGGGCGATATTGATGTGCCATTCATGCTCCGGATCCAGCCATATCGACCCCTAGGATGACAGGCCTGTGAAGGGCTCTCTCTAGTGAGGTGGTAGTCGGTGGTGTTGTGCTTCGCCATTGTTGTTGGTCCTTATGGTAACCACACCGGCGTGCAACGGTGGACTCATGACGCTATGTGGTGCCCATCGAAAGGTATTTGTGAGGTTCCTCTCTCCAGACTCGGTGGCTGGCTTTGGCGGGAAGATGCAAACTATGGACGATACCTTGGCGCAGAGGGATGGTTGTGTAGCGGCAACAGTCCACATCGCATGCAGCTCCTAGGATCACAAAAAAGTGATGACTACAACACATAAGTGACGTCGGCTTGAGTTCTGAGGTGAAAACCTAGGCCTGACCCATGTTGGTTATATCTAGCAATTCCGATATTTTTGTGTCCTTACCTTGCTAAAGGCATTGCTCAGATATGATTAGACTGGTTCTTTAGGGTGAAAATGTATATTCTAGCCTTGGGTGGTTGGGTCTGGTGTTGGCGGCGCATGAGCGCCGATCCCTTTCTGAAGGCATTGCTGTTATGAACCTTGTCATTCATGTGGTGTCATGAAATGGTTGTTGCGGCTATGGTCATTGATGTAGTTTATCGATCGCGAATCTGATCGCTTTGAGTTTTCCTTTCTTCCTCACCTACGCATAATGTTGGTCTTATATGACTTTACTATTTGCCGATGTATTTATGTGTGCGCGCATGGGTGTTGGTTGTGTACATCCTAACCATGCAAAGATCAAATGTGTGTGTGTGTTTTGTGTTTGTATCATCCTGATGCTCCATTTTAAGAAAATAAATTTCACCCTCAGAAAAACAATTGATCATCCAGGTGGCACAAACATACAAAGAAGATCCAAGACACTTTGTGAGGATGTAATGTGGGTCAACTATTAATAAAGTAGTATACATTTTCAAACTTACCATTGTACATGCCAGCTCTGAGTTTGACTCTAGATGACATGGCAACTCCTTATAGTCGATCGTATTATTAACCATGCTCGAAGGAATGCATAGATGGGAGAGTTTGACTATAATGGAGATGGTGCATACGGAGATGATTGTTACAGAGGGTCTTCGTTGTTTGGCGGCGCCGAATAATAGCGACAGAATCACCCTGGCGACCAGGGTTACATTCGCGACGATGAGCAATACATACCAAGGTTCGAGGAGTAGTATGCACATGCCTAAGTCAATGGTGACGATCAAGGTTGGAAAAAGCGGTAGGCGTAAGCGAGGCAGTTGGCCTTCGCCTAGTGCCTAGGCGGTAATATTTTTTTTTACTTGTAGTGTATTTGTGATTATTATATGGGTTTTGATATTAGTTTATGGCATATAAATAAGTTAATTGCCATCCACTACCATTGGAATATAACCCGTTGCGCATATCAGTCCAGTATGTGGCATGATTTCTTGCTTGGGTAGGCAATTTTTGCTTGCCCTGCCTAGACCTCCATTTATGCTATAGGCGAGGCGTTTGTCCATTTCCTAGCGCCTAGGCGTGCCTAAGCGCCTCCTAGGCACCGCCTTTCCAACAGAGGTGACGACATATTGTGCTTGCAGTTTGAGACTCCTGTTTTTTGAGACAGTGTGTCAACTCGAGCCGTCCACGCATTGAAAACGCAAGGACAGGTATACATACCAAGGTTCGAGGAATAGTGTGTTTCTTTATGTCGGAGGATCAAGTGGTGGTGCAGCTTGAGAGGATTATTGCGGAGGATTTTCATTGCACATTTTATGAGGCAGGATTACGGACATCGATCCTCTTAATTTCCTTATGAGGTACTCCCTCCGTAAACTAATATAAAAGCGTTTAGATCACTACTTTAATGATCTAAACGCTCTTATATTAGTTTACAGAGGGAGTACTTCCTCCATTTCATAATTTAGTATGCCCATATTTTTTACGATTTAAGTTTAACCACAAATTTAACCAACATGGGCGACTGCGATGGGAGCAAAAATTATATCATTAAATACGTATTTGCAAGAAGTTTTCAATGGTATAGATTTTGCTCCCGCCGCAGTTTTTCACGTTGATTAAATTTATGATACTTAAATCTCAAAAAAGCACAAACACACTACATATTATGGAATGAAAGGTGTAGTAGCCAGCTCGTAATAATCTAGAAAAGGAACCCAGCGTATGCTTTTTATGAACGAGCCACGTCACATATGACGTCATTTGTGTGACGTCATCAAAGGTGATGTCATCAAAGGAATTCCAAGCAAAAGGACGGACCGGAAGCAAATCCTTTTCGTTGGAGAAATCAGGATAGAGCGAGAGGAGCAACTGATTGGGCGGAAAAGAGAGCGAATCGATGGATGGTTACCTCGACGAACATGGTGTGGACCATGCTGCCGGCCACGGTGGTGACGCTCGCCGTGATGACCTTGAGACAGAGCGACTGCAGCGCCCCGCACACCTTGGCCATGGCGTCCCGCGCCTTGCCGTGCCTCAGGCTCACCACCGACAGCTTCTCCGCTACATTCGTCACCTCCAGCTGCACAAACCGTAAACCGCTCAGTCATTCCATCGATTGCACTACGTCTTTGCAATTGCAATTGCATGGTGTCGTTTCATAACGTTGCCCCGAAGGTTGACATTTACCTCGAGGATTTCGACCGGATACGTGGCAGGGGAAGTGATGGCGTCGTTGATGGAGGAGGCGGAGCTAGTCCTCCTCATCTTCTTCCGCCGTGGCAGGCCCACGCCTTCTTCCTCCGCCTGGCTCCCGACGGAGGCGACGTCCTCCGCCTTGACCGCAGCGGTGCAGTTGTCTGGTTCGAGGTCGGATATCTCGGCTAGAAGCTGCCGCTCCTGCTCCTGCAGCGCCTCGATGTACGCGATGGCGTCCTGGATGATGGACGCCTTGTCCATCTAACGTCGCCGCACAAACCCAATCAAATTAACTGTATAAACATATAAGTCCTCTTCTTGTAGTGATCTGTAAATTGATGAAGCGCACGCAGGCTCACCTTGGTGATGTTTGGAACGACGCCGCGGAGGTTGTAAAGCTTCTCGTTGAGCCTCCTGCGACGGTCCCTCTCCATGATTATGTTCTTGCTCGCGCGGGTTGCCCTCGTCATGGCCATCGACCACGAGCTGGCGCCGTCCGGCGAGCTCGAGTCGTCGTAGCACGAGTACAGACCGGACAGCGAGTCCTCAGCCGGCAAGTACATACTAGAACAATCAAGAAGGCTAATCCAACGGTTAGTAGGCACCAAAGGAAGGAACAATCACCGGCCATGGATTGCCCCATGAACAAGCAGAGCGGCGCACTTGAATGTGCAGGCTCACCTGTCGACGACGCCGAGCTCCAGTACCTGGGCCTCGAAGAAGTTAGGCGTCTCCCAAGAGAGATCGAAGCTCATGTCCATGTCGGCCTCCATTGCAACGAGACAACGAGTCGATCTGCTAGCACAGATGGTTGTTGGCCTCTCTCTCTCTCTCCGTGCTGTACTCGCGCTTGTTTTTGGCGAGGGGTTTTCTTCTGCCAGGGCCCAGGGGTACTTGATGCCTCACTTGCTACTCGCTAGTCAGCACCCAGAGGCTTTATACAGAAGCATGGAATAGTCGCAGGATGCGATCAGGATGTGACTGCGTGTGGATAGCGTGAATTCGTTAGCACAAGTGGCAGCGTATGGACGATGGTAGATCTGCGTCGCTGGGTGGCGGGGGCCGACGTGCGAGCGAGACCACCCTACCTGATGTCACCTGGCGCCTTCTCGGCCTAGACATCGTGCGTGCCGTACAGCCATTGGCTGGTTTACCATTCTCAGTTTGCGTCCCATTCGAGATCGAATCTGTGCCTGTGCGCTGCTGTCCCCTTCATGTCAACGTATGGGCCCATCAACTTTGGCGCCTCGCGTGTGCTCCCGTCCTCTCTGGCCATCCCCTAAAAAGCCCCGACGCGTTAAATAACCGCTGCAATGCGGTTCGGCACGAAAAAATCCCGCCCGAACAGACACTGCAAATGCGGTCGGCCCGTAAAAAAATTAAGGGGCGCGGCAAAATCTTGACCTCAACCCGCGAATACGCGGGATTCCCCTCCCCCATCGGTGCCCTGCATATAGCGGGAGCGATTGGTGGGGAGGACATTTCAGCCCGCGTTTTTCCCCACCTATCACCTCCCCTCTTCCCCTCGCCCCGCCGCCGGGCCGCCGCCCACGATTCCGGCGAAAATAGCCGGCGGGATCACGTCGAAGGCCGCCACACGCAAAAGGTTACCCTCCACCCTCCCTTCTGCGTCGGCGGGCCGAAAAGTTGCAGATCTACGGCCATTCGTCACGTGCAGCCGGATTTGGCTTTTCCGGCCGCCAGTGGCTTCACCAAGCGATGGAATGGTCGGGGAGCACCTCGCGCAGCCCCGGAAAAGTTCCATCGCCGCATGCAGGTACGGGTGCGTCCTATCGCCGCCGCCGCCGGTTTGCCGGCATGGATTTGGCCGGTCGGCCACCAGGCTCGGCGCTCGCGCAGCGGTTCTGCGGCTCGCCGATGCCGCTCATACAGTGCGACGACTGCACGCGGACAGTGCTGCGGCTAACTTCGGGCACGCCGAAGCACCCCAGATGGGTGTTCTTAAAATGCGAAAACGGCGGAGTACATGTTCTTTTCATTCGGCTATGGCACCACATTCTTTGGTTCAATTGTGATAGCTCATTTTGAACATCATCATGTGTGTAGGAAGATGGATGCCCATTTTGGTTTTGGGAAGATGAATACACTGATTTATTGATAGAAAGAAATTTAATAGACGTTCGTGCACTTCTTAGTACAATCGAAGGTAATGAAGCGGCTGCATGTGCAACTAGAGGGGAAGCAACGTCTACTTCTTTAGAACCAACGAAGAAGAATGAAGAATGCAAGATCAAGAATCCGCAGATCAACAATGAGTGCATGGAGAAGATATTGCTTCAACTAGTGGGAGCACTTATGGAAGTTGGAAATCTTCTAAAATGCATAATTGTGGTTCTTATTTTTTTGGGTCTTGCTATTCTAGTAAAGATTTGGTGATGTCCTATGTATCCAATGCCATTGAAAAAGCAAAGAAATGTATTATCTTGTGTCAAATTGAAGTGTAAATTTTGGATTTGCGGGCCGGCGGGAGTGGTACCAGACCAGACCCCGCAAAGCGACCCGTAAAAGAGCATATTCCGCGAATATACTTTTATATGGGTCCGTTTTGCGGGGTCTGCCTCTGCGGCCGTCCGCGCCAGCCCGCAAAGCCGTTCTTCCGTGAACTGCAGATGAGTTTTGAGGGTCGGCGTTATGCGGGGTCTGCTAGAGATGCTCTGATGTATGCTTGGCAGCGGGCAGCTGCATGTTCCTGTGGGGCTCATAATCTTGGTGTGCGTACTATATACTTCCTCTGTTTCATAATGTAGTGCATAAGCTCTCTCCATCCATATATATGTAGGGTCTAAGAGCATCTACAGCCACATATCGTAAATTCGCGGGCAGTGACCGGGAACACCTCAAATTTCATTTGTTGCATCTGGACATCTCATACTTGACTCTTATATCCGTACAAAAACATGCAAAAGGAAATAGAACATACGTACTACGTCGATCTTAGCTACTCCTCGTCGGAGATAATGACGATCTCCGTGCCCGGCTCTGGCAGCATGGGCGGCAGCTGCAGCTCTGGCTGCTCCGCTCCAGCCTCCCCCGCCTCTATCTCCACATCAAGCTCGGCGAAGAGCGCGTCGGTCTCTGCCTGCTCTCGTCGGACGAACGCCCGGTTGGCCTCCACATAGGCCTCATCCTGGATGGACACCAGGATGGCTTGTTGCTCGGCCATCTTATCGGACTGGGCGATGGCGAACTCCGCCTCCGCCTGCTCCATGTTGGACGGCGGCACATGCTGGTCTGCCTCCTCCGCCTCCTCCACCTCCATCGGATCCTCCTCCTCCTCCTCCTCCTCCTCCTCCCCTTGCTCCTCCTTCTCCGACTCCGGCGAGTCCGAAGGCAGCCCGACAGTGATGCGGGCGCCGCGCACGGCTTCCCACGCTCAGATCGGTTGCTGGATCTCGTAGCGGCGCTCCGGTGTCAGCATGGCATAGTAGGTAATTTTGTTTGTGGACCATGGTGGAGTGCCGGAGCGTGAGCAGAGTGTTGGGTTCTACAGTAGGGTGCGTCGACTGCAAATTAAAAATTTCCTACGCGTAGAGCAACAGGAACATGCTATGGGAGATGGATCATAGTTCGTTACCACTAGACGCGCAGTGGCGTGCAGCGGAAGAAGAGTTGGGGCAGCTCGTCCGCGTGGATCATCTCATCCTCGTCCGATCTCCCTTGAACAGTCGGTCGTCCGATCCCACGTGCAAGTTCGCCGGAGCGGCGCAAGTGCACCGCCTCTAACGGTATCCGCGCGTGCAGGAGGAACACCGTGTGGCGGACTGCTAGGTCTGATCACACAGTCGGCGGCGAGTGGAGGTGGCTATTTGCAACACATGCAAACCCAAGTGATAGCGCCGAAGCAATCAACCGAATAAGTGTGCCGCACCTCCACTATTTATAGGCATCCGTCGCGGGCTCAACACTTGGGCCTTGCACGGACCCTAAAGCCCAAAGTCAACTCGGTCGCGTTCCAAGTCCAGCTCGGATTACATCCGACCAGTGTCCTCCGAACTGACCTCGTAGGTTCCTTCCCTTAAGCGCGCGACACCTTAGGTTCAAGTCGGCTTGGTCACAGTTCGGATCACCTCCGACCTGCACGGTTGGTAGCGGCCTCTAGCAAGGCGTGCTGACCACCAAGTAGACTATGAAGTTGGTTAGGCGAATGAGGGAGTCCTGGACTAGGGGGTGTCCGGACAGCCAGACTATCATCGTCAGCCGGACTCCAAGACTATGAAGATACAAGATTGAAGACTTCGTCCCGTGTCCGGATGGGACTTTCCTTGGCGTGGAAGGCAAGCTTGGCAATACGGATATGTAGATCTCCTACCATTGTAACCGACTCTGTGTAACCCTAGCCCTCTCCGGTGTCTATATAAACCGGAGGGCTTTAGTCCGTAGGACGGACAACCATTACAACAATCATACCATAGGCTAGCTTCTAGGGTTTAGCCTCCTTGATCTCGTGGTAGATCCACTCTTGTACTACCCATATCATCAATATCAATCAAGCAGGAGTAGAGTTTTACCTCCATCGAGAGGGCCCGAACCTGGGTAAAAACATCGTGTCCCTTGTCTCCTGTTACCATCCGCCTAGACGCACAGTTCGGGACCCCCTACCCGAGATCCGCCGGTTTTGACACCGACATTGGTGCTTTCATTGAGAGTTCCTCTGTGTCATCACCGATAGGAAGGATGCCTCTTCCCGTCTTCAAAGATGGTATCTTCGTCAAAGGAGCCTTGGCCGCCGGCCAAACTATCCGTCTAGGTGGTTTTCTTATGACCGCCTGTCCGGCCACCGCTTCGACAATGACCACTCAGGTCGTCAAAAGCAATCTTCACATCAGCTCGGAATTCGCCGAGCGGCTGGATCCAATAGAGCTCTCGTCCGTAAACGAGCTCTTGGATCGCATCGCCGCCCTGGGAGTCGCTACAGACTACAATCAGATTGGGCTTAAAACCGATCTGAGAGAGATTAACTCTCCCCAGGTCACCCACCACGTTGTAGTGGTAGAGGAACAACGCGGTGACTCTTCTCCTGTATTGAAAACTAGTCATGTCCGGACTCCCGAACCCTCCATGCCGGATTCCCGCGGAGGGATGGACTTCAATCAAGCACTAAACCTAAATTCAGGCATCGGACCGGACTCGTTGGACAACATCCAGCAATCCAAGCTTCCAAATTTGGAAACTTCTCGGCCCTTGAGCCTCGAGAGGGGTAGGGTTCCGGACTTAATTCCACCCACCCGCCCAGACATATGCGATCTATCTCTAATCCGGCAAGAGCCCGCTGAAACAGTACATCACTACTGGGCCAGATTCCTCCTGGTTATGAACATGATAAAGGACTGCCGAGAGGAAAATGCAATCTCAATTTTTTGCAATAATTGCACGGACGAGGGAATCTTGAACGCCGTCAGCCGTCGTGAAATTACACGCTTCGCCGACCTGGCATCCATAGTACGAAAGTACTGTGCGATGGAGAGTTTCCGGAAAACCGAAAATAAGTTTTGGGACAATCCGGCCCCGAATACAATCCTAGTCTGCAACAAAAGGGTGCATTACACTCAGGCACCAGGTACAAAAACCAAAAAGCAAAAACCCCATAAAGGGCACGGAACCGTACTGGAGGGATGGCTTAGCGGACCCTGTAAACTTCACAGTACAGAGGGCGCCATCCCAACACATAGCCTTCGAGCATGTTGGATATTACGGCAGGTGGCCAAAAGTGGTGAGGAGCTTCTAGCCCCGGAAAACCACTCCAACAATACCGGTACGGTATCAACAGTCTTCGAGACTTTCGCATCAAATAATATGCGGAAACGAACAATCCGCAGCCTCGCCGAAGTCTACCAAGTAGCCACAACGAATCCATGGAGCGACACAGCCATCACCTTCAACACCAGCGATGAACCTAAATTCCGAATAGCCCGAGCACCAGCCGCGCTGGTACTTAGTCCAATAGTGGACGGCTTTCGACTTACCAAGGTACTCATGGATGGCGGCAGCGGATTAAACCTCATCTACGAGGAAACTCTTCAAAAAATGGAAATAGACTGGAACCGCATTGAGCGAAGCAGCACAACCTTCAGAGGAATAATCCCTAGCCGGGAAGCGCGCTGCACCGGAAAAATCACACTCGATGTGGTGTTCGGCTCGCCGGACAATTACAGGTCCGAAGAAGTCACGTTCCAAGTGGCCCCGTTCAACAGCGAATATCACGCTATATTAGGACGAGAGACATTCACAATTTTTCAAGCCGTACCCCATTACGGGTATATGAAGCTCAAAATGCCTGGGCCCGGCGGAATAATCACTCTCGTTAGTGATCCGAACATAGCACTCCGCGCCGAAAACAAGACAGCCGCATTAGCCCTAGAGGCACTATCCGAAGCCCTAGCGTCAGAAGAACTCACCGCGCTGCTCTCTACGGTGAATAGGGACGGTGTGATACTCGATAAGAGATCCAAGTCCACCTTCTTTAAACCAGCGGACGAAATAGTGAAATTCCACGTCCATCCAATGGACCCAACAAAGACGGCTTCCATCGGGGCACAGTTGAACCCTGATGTAGACGCCGCACTGCGAGAATTCCTTCGGGAAAATTGGGACATTTTCGCTTGGCACCCTTCAGATATGCCCGGAATCCCATGCAGATTGGCAGAACACAGCCTAAACATCCTAAAAGGATTCAAGCCAGTCAAACAGGCTCTTCGACGATTTTCAGAACCCAAAAGACATGCAATGGGAGAAGAGCTAGCCAAACTATTGGAAGCCGGATTCATCAGAGACATCAAACATCCGGATTGGCTAGCAAACCTGGTAATGGTACCAAAGAAGGACAAATCCTGGCGCCTATGTGTCGATTTTAAAGACCTCAACAAGGCCTACCCAAAGGATCCCTTCCCCCTCCCCCGCATCGACCAGATAATCGACGCCACCGCAGGACATGATTCATTGTGCTTCCTTAACGCATACTCCGGCTACCATCAAATCAAGATGGCGGAAACGAACCAAGCCGCAACGGCATTCATCACTCCATATGGACCATTCTGCTTCAACACGATGCCCTTCGGACTTAAAAACGCCGGCGCAACATATCAGCGCATGATTCAAACATGTCTGGCCACCCAGATCGGCAAAACAGTAGAGGCATACGTAGACGACGTAGTCGTCAAAACCAAACACGTTGAAACTCTAGTAGACGACTTGAGGCTCACATTCGACAACCTCAGAGCATATGACATCAAGCTGAATCCGGAAAAATGCATTTTCGGCGTACCAGCCGAAAAGCTCCTGGGCTTCATTGTATCCGGCAGAGGAATCGAAGCGAACCCAGCCAAGATCCGAGCTTTGTCACAGCTGGATATCCCAAAGGACCTCAAACAAACACAAAAAGTGACTGGATGCGTGGCGGCTCTAAGCCGCTTTATCTCCCGCCTAGGAGAAAAGGCATTGCCCCTCTATCGCCTCCTTAGGCGCACCGAACACTTCGAGTGGACGGATGCTGCCACTGCCGGACTCGAAGAAATAAAAGCCATATTGGCAACAAATCCGGTCCTGGCTGCACCCAACCTGGGCGAACCAATGTTGTTATACATCGCGGCAACACATCAAGTTGTAAGCGCGGTACTCGTCGTCGAACGAGAGACAGAAGGGCATAAATTCCCTCTTCAAAAATCAGTGTACTACGTATCCACTGTGTTAACCCCCTGCAAGTCCCGTTACCCGCACTATCAAAAGATAGCGTATGCGGTGTTCATGGCATCCCGGAAGCTCCGACACTACTTTCAAGAGTGTTCGATAACAGTGGCCTCCGAAGTACCCCTCAACGACATTATAAACAACCGCGACGCGACGGGCAGGATTGCAAAATGGGCCATTGAGCTCTTACCATTCGATATAACTTACAAACCTCGGCGAGCTATAAAGTCACAAGTTTTGGCTGACTTTGTCGCTGAATGGACCGAAGCCGAACTCCCTAAATAGTACGGCGCATACTCCAATTGGATTATGCACTTCCACGGCTCTAAAATGTTGGCCGGATTGGGGGCTGGCGTCGTACTGACGTCCCTAACCGGGGACACAGTCCAATACGTACTTCAGATAATGTACACGGACTCCAACAACTCAGTCGAATATGAGGCCCTTTTACACGGCCTCCGGATGGTAATCTCCATGGGCATTCAACGCCTAGAGGTGCGCGGGGATTCAAACCTTGCAATATACCAAGTAAATGGAGACTTTGATGCCAAGGATCCAAAAATGGCAGCCTATCGTAACGCTGTCCTCAAATTGTCAGCTCGGTTCGAAGGACTCGAATTCCACCATGTATCCCGGGATAATAACCAAGCAGCCGACGTACTGGCGCGCATCGGCGCAAAACGTGACGATGTCCCTCCAAACATCTTCCTGGAGTGGCTCTTCAAGCCATCCGTACTATGGGAAGAGGAGTCCGGAAATAACAAACCGGAAGCAGCCGCACCAACCGACACAGAGCAATCTGACATAACCGGCGATTCAGCCGATGAAATAACACCTTCAGCCCACGACATAATGGCAGTAATCGCCCCGTGGATAGAACCATTCCTAGCCTACTTGCTTAGGCAGGAACTTCCCGAAGACCAAAATGAGGCCCGCTGCATAGTCCGACGATCTAAAGCCTACAAGGTCCATGAGGGAGAACTCTATAAGAAAAGCACAACCGGAGTCCTTCAAAGGTGTATCTCCGAAGAGGAAGGGCGAAACCTTCTGGCTGAAATTCATGCCGGACTAGGCGGACACCACGCCGCAGCTCGGGCCCTTGTAGGAAAGGCATTCCGTACAGGATTTTATTGGCCGACGGCCCGGGCAGATGCTCAGGACTTAGTCCAAAGATGCGTCGGTTGTCAGCTCTTTGCTAATCAGAGCCATATGCCACCCACCGCCCTCAAAACTATACCCATTACCTGGCCGTTCGCGGTCTGGGGGCTTGACATGGTTGGACCCCTTAAAGGGGGAACCCACAAGCAAAGGTACCTATTGGTCATGGTGGATAAATTCACCAAATGGATAGAGGCCAAGCCAGTTAAAACGGCAGAGTCCGGACCAGTGATAGACTTCATATCCGGGGTAGTACATTGTTATGGTGTCACCCACAGCATCATCACCGATAACGGCACGAACTTCACGGCCGACGAGGTTAAATCATGGTGCAAAAATATGGGCATTAAGCTCGATTACGCTTCAGTCTATCATCCTCAAACCAACGGTCAAGTGGAACGAGCAAATTGTCTAATAATGAGCGGCATCAAACCCAGACTAGTGCGGTCACTTATGAAATCTGACACACACTGGGTAGAGGAGCTCGACTCCGTACTCTGGGGGCTGCGGACAACACCCAACCGTACTACCGGATTCACACCATTTTTATGGTATACGGCGCAGAGGCAGTTCTGCCTGCGACATCATTCATGACTCACCTCGAGTGCGCACGTACGAAGAAAGAGAAGCCGCGCTGGATTGGCAGGACAGCTTGGACGCATTGGAGGAAGAACGCGATGTCGCCAAGGCTCGTTCCGCATTCTATCAGCAGCAGGCTCGAAGATATCAAAGCAGAGAAGTATGGGCCAAGACTTACAACGTTGGTGAACTAGTTCTACGCCTGCCGGACAAGAAAAAGGACAAGCTCAAGCCCAAATGGGAGGGCCCCTTCATTATCGATCAAGTCCTGACCGGCGGAGCGTACCGTTTACGAAATGCGTCAGACAACCGACTCGAGCCGAACCCATGGAACACAGCCCGCCTCCGAAGATTCTATGCCTAGCGCCGGACTAAGAGTTCGTCCCCTTCCCCCGTCCAAATTTTTACACTTCAGCTGTCTTTTGTTTCTCTTTCTTCTCTCAACCCTTTTCCTAAAAAGCCCTTAAAGGCCTACTTGCGCATTGTTCGCACACACTTGATGTGCCATCCGCACTCATTATACCTGGGGGCTTCTTTACCAGAAGCTTAATTATAAGGGCTTCATGCCCAACACATGTGTCAAGCTTCCACATGTACCTTTTATTCACCATTATATGCATCGATATGACTTAAGTTTTGGCCAAGCTGGGTTGCCTGGCTCCTGTGCTTACCCCTACATTCCCGATTGTTCATCTAGGAGGTAAAGGGAGCACCTCTGCGATTGTTACTGCCAGGTCAGCCGGATGTGTACCTCAGACTGGGTGAAGCCGAAAGTTAGCGTTCTTAAGGGAATATTCGGTCGGTGACTTGAAAGATGATTTTTTACTTACTTATTTATCTGCCCCCAGATGCTTTTCTGCTCTTTTCGCAGTCCGGACATGCACTTTAGGGCATGCCTCCCAGGGAAAGGAACCCCTAACGGAACAATTCTCCCTGGAAGATGTTTCTTACTAACCATGTAATATAACATAACTAGTTGGGCACTTGTCTGATAAAGCACTAATGACCCCTACGCCTGGTCTCCATGCATGCCCCGGTTGTTTCTTAACCGAGAAGGTATTCAGACACACTCCGGACTCTAGGGTCCCGAGGTTGAAGCGAAAAGGTCGGCAAAGACAAATGATCTACAATCCGGCTAGAAGGCATTTTACATGTCATTTTAAAATACATTGTCAAATCGACTGACTGTATTCCTCCTCAATCTCGTCTAACAGGCTGTCTAATTTACAGTCCCGTTGGGAAAATTTAGCGGCCAACTCTACTTGGCCGTATACTAAACTCACAGGGATCTCCTTCCCATCGGGCCCCACAGGTCCGACCTCGGCCATGTGGTTGGGATCCGCCTTCTTGTACCGCGTCTTCACCATGGCCCAGGCCTCCCTAGCACCTTGGCGGCAGGCCGAAATCTTCCATAAACGGAAGCGCTGCCGCACTCCCTGAAGCTTCTCCGCAAGCTCCAAAAGGCCCTCGGGTAGGGAGAGGGCTGGCCATAAAGCCTGGATGACGCCGCTCATTGCCTGCCGAACTCGTTCGAGCAGCTGCAACAGCTCGGGAAGTTGATCACCCGTTGATACGGGCATCTCCTCCGCAGGGCGACCTGTGAGTATACCTAAAGACATATTTTGTCAATTGACTTCCTCGCCGAACTCTTCTTTTCAAAGGAGTTCGCTCAAGCACTTACTATAGATGCCGCGACGAAGCCGCTGATTCTCCTTAACGGAGCCAGACAGCTCGTCCCGAACACCTTTCAGCTCTTCTCCGAGCTGGGCGTGGGCATCCTGGAGCTTGTTCCTTTCCTGCTGCACCTTATTCAGTACCCTCTCGCCGGCCTTCAGCTGGCACAGTAGTTCTTGCCTGTCTGAATCTTGTCCGGCAGCACCTGCAATGTCATTATTAGACTTGCGCGCACGCCGCACACCGCTTATCTTTTTAAAAATAATGTGTTACCAGGAGGGGTCTCTGTGTTTCCTCCTGCGGCAGCAAGTGCGGCCTCGAGTTGGGCCTTGCACTCTTGCAGCTCCTGAGACAGTTGGGTATTCTTCTCTGTAAGATCCTGCGTTTCAAATGATCCTTAAATCAGTTAATATAACTACTTTAAGTCTCGGGGGCTACTAGCATATACAACTATTAAATTCTCTTACCCGTATGTCTTTTACATACTGCTCTGTGGCTCTGGTCAAACCATCTTGAGCAGCACGGAGGTGCGCGTCCCCCGCGTTAAAGGCATTCAACGCCTCAGGGGAGAAGCACGCGTCCCGAAAAACTGTCCGGCGGCGCCTGTGGTTCATGGCGCTCTCCACCTCAGACTTGGTGGCGGACAGTCTGTCGGCATCCTCCGTTGGAGGAGTATCCGGCTCACGCCTTGCGCTCGCCTCCCCCTCCAGACCAGGTGCTGGAGCCTGGCTGGTAGAGGCCGAATTGGCAACCTCCACGCTCGCAGTCCAGCGGGCGCTTTTTCTCCTACAAAAGTCATGAGCATTCAAACACTTCCTAGGAACGTTGCTCCAAATAACGACCTGTGAGCTATACCTTTGCGGCGACATTTCAATCCGCGCCGCGCTCCTCTTCCGCCTATTGGGCCGGACTGACCCCTGTTGGTCAGCCACTGCGGGTTCGGCTTCCCGCCTTGAAGGCGCCTCCTACAAAGCGCCATCGTATACGATGGTTAGAAATGAGCAGGGAGGAAATAATGGTGTCAGGACTTCGGTCGCAATCACCTGGGAAGCCGGATATAGTCCGGGGCAGTCAGCCGTGATGGCGACTAAAGCACCATCCATGCTGAGCTGGTGGAACACCCCATCGATTAGCTCCACCTTTATGTCCGGGTCCTCTTCGGAGGCCGGATCCTGGGATCTCTCTGGATCCTCGGGTTGCAGAGCTGGGCTAAGCATGCCCTCCACAACCCGACGCAGCTCCTGCATCGAAAGCATAATATAAGAAACTTAAACTTCGAAAGCATGGGTCGGGCACACAGAGTGTTCGCTTACCCAACGCCGGGGATTATTCATGGAGAACCCATTCAACGGATTCGTCTGGAGGAAGTCCTCCTTCTCCCCCTTGTACAGGCCGGACAGGATCTTCGCCAGGTCCTCGGCCGAACCCGGCCCTTTGCGGCCATGACGGGTGGCATCGTCCTCCCCGTTGAAATCCCATATAGGGTGGCCCCTGTATTGCAGCGGCTGCATCCCCCGCATAATGCATGTTGCCATGACTCCAATCATGGTCAACCCGGAATGGGCCAATAACCTTATCCGGCCCATCAAATAATGGACGCTCTTGTCTTCCTCCAGTTGGGGGCTCCATGGGCGCCAACTAAGGCGTTTCTTTAGAGGAGCGCTACTGAACTCCGGGAGGCCGATCCGAACAGGGTCCGGCAGCGGAGCATCTTCTATGTAAAACCATTCTGAAGGCCAGTCTTCGGACGCCTTCTTAGGGGTTCCGGATGGGTATCCGGTCCCGGCGATGCGCCATATTTCGGCACCGCCCACTTGATATATGGACCCCTCGTGAGAGCGGGGTACAAGGCAGAACAACCTCTTCCACAGCGCAAAATGGGGCTCGACGCCCAGAAATAGCTCGCAAAGAGCTACGTAACCCGCGATATGCAGGATAGAGGCGGGCATGAGGTGATGGGGCTGGAGTCCGTAGAACTCCAGGAGCCCGCGGAGGAACGGATGTATAGGAAATCTGATCCCCCTTATCAGATAGGGGACGAAGCATACCCGCTCCCCTTTGTTGGGATTTGGGGTAGCCTCCGCTTGCTTCCCACCTTGGTAGGTGGCCAGCCCGGCTCGAACCGGGACCATGAAGGCCGGAGGGAGATATCCCTCCGCTTGGAGCGTCACCAGCTCGCTGTGCGGGACAGAACATCTCCGCCAGTCTCCTGGCAGAGGGCTGGGAGCGCGAGAGGAGGAGCCGCGTCGACGGTCCATGATGGAATGGATTTTTGGTCGAAAGCGCTCCGATGAGTACTCGCAGAAGGAAGATGGTGTGATTTGGATCTGGATTCTTGCCTCTCTTATAGGCAGATTATTTGCACAGCTAGGGGGTAAAACATAAAAGATACCCTGTCTTTTCGCATTCGTGCGATGCGTGGAAGATGGCCATTATTGGGCGTGGAAGCCAAGAAGCGCAACATTGATAAGGAAGCCGGACACTGTTCGGCAGGTACATGGAACTTAAGGGAGAACCCGCCTTGCAACGCCGAAGACTATAAACGCGTTGGACTTATCGTCATTGAAGCCTGGTTCGGGGGCTACTGAGGGAGTCCTGGACTAGGGGGTGTCCGGACAGCCGGACTATCATCGTCAGACGGACTCCAAGACTATGAAGATACAAGATTGAAGACTTCGTCCCGTGTCCGGATGGGACTTTCCTTGGCGTGGAAGGCAAGCTTGGCAATACGGATATGTAGATCTCCTACCATTGTAACCGACTCTGTGTAACCCTAGCCCTCTCCGGTGTCTATATAAACCGGAGGGCTTTAGTCCGTAGGACGGACAACCATTACAACAATCATACCATAGGCTAGCTTCTAGGGTTTAGCCTCCTTGATCTCGTGGTAGATCCACTCTTGTACTACCCATATCATCAATATCAATCAAGCAAGAGTAGGGTTTTACCTCCATCGAGAGGGCCCGAACCTGGGTAAAAACATCGTGTCCCTTGTCTCCTGTTACCATCCGCCTAGACGCACAGTTCGGGACCCCCTACCCAAGATCCGCCGGTTTTGACACCGACAGCGAACCTGTACAACGTGTCACACTTCTGTTCCCTTTGCCTCATTATATGTTGTCGGGCTCAAGGCGAGACTGTCATCCTTGTGCTAGCCCGACCTCTTTCTCGTTCCAGTGATACCGACCACAAACTGGATTATCTCATAATCCTTGTCGCATGGCCATGCTTATCCTGGTCGGATCACACGAGGGGCCCAGAGTATATCTCTCTTGATCGGAGGGGAAAATCCCATCTTGCTCGACCATGTCTCGCAACATGGGTCTGGACAAGCCCGAAACCTACCTTTGTAATTACCCAGTCACGGAGTAGTGTTTGGTTGGCCCAAAGCAGGTCTGTCACCATCCCGAGTACATGCGTTAGCTCAGGTCTTAGGACATAGAACATATGTTATACTAGAGACTCACAGATGACATATCACTGCGTCTCATAGTTGGGTCTGTCTGACTCGGACCTTATCTCGACTCGGATCCAACTATGTCGAATCCGACCAGATTCTTCCGAGTCCATATTATCCGGTTAGCATCCAATGCTTCATGGCTAGTGAGACCAAGCCATCGACCGTGTCATATGCTAGTCTAGTCGGCTGCGTGTCCACATAGCCCTTTCGACTAGGGACCTTTTAGGATAGTCATTATATAATGCATAGTCCCACAAACAAGTCACGTACTTGCTAATACACATCATTGATAATGGCCAAGGACAATCTTTATTCATAAACACATAGGAAATATCATCATACATGATTGCCTCTAGGGCATATCTCCAACAGTCTCCCACTTGCACTAGAGTCAATCAAATAGACATCGAATGCACATAGCTCTAACGTGCCCCTCATGCTTGGGTTGTGGAAGAGGCTTAGTCAACGGATCTACAACATTTGCATCCGTGTGAATTTTGCATACGTCTACATCACCATTCTTTACGATCTTTCGTATCGGGTGATATTTCCGATCTATGTGTCTGACCTTGTGGTGATTCCTCGGCTCCTTGGCTTGTGCGATGGCACCAGAATTATCACAATATAGGTCCAACGGTTTTACCGAGGCTGGGAAAATACCAAGATCATCCAGAAAATGCCGGATCCAAGCACCTTCCTTTGCAGCTTCACAAGCCGCAGTGTATTCGGCTTCTGTGGTAGAATCGGCCATCGTATCTTGCTTGGAACTCATCCAGCTCACTGCTCCTCCATTCATGACATACACGAATCCGGACTATGATCGACAATCAACTATGTCGGTTTGGAAACTAGCATCGGCGTAACCCCTTACGATGAGCTCTTCCTCACCTCCATAAACTAGGAACATCTCTTTAGTCCTTTTCAGGTACTTCAAAATAGTCTTTACCGCTGCCCAGTGACTCTCACCTGGGCTGGCCTGGTATCTACTTGTTAGGCTTATTGCAAAAGCAACATCAGGCCTTGTACATATCATGGCATACATGATGGATCCGATTGCCGAGGCATACAGAATTCTACTCATCCTGCTTCGCTCATCAGATGTCGAAGGACTCTGAGTCTCGCTTAGCCTTATACCATGTGAGGGAGGCAAGAACCCTTTCTTCGCCTCACTCATGTTGAACCGCTTCAACACTTATCTATGTACGTGCTCTGGCTTAAGCCGAGCAGCCTCCTCGATCTATCTCTATAGATCTTAATGCCTAAAATATACACTGCCTCACCAAGGTCCTTCAACGAAAACTTGCCATTCAATGATTTCTTGACCGAGTTTAGCATCGAAACATTGTTCCTGATCAACAATATGTCATCCACATACAAGATCAAAAACACTATCGAGCTCCCGCTTAACTTCTTGTACAAACAAGCATCCTCTTCGCTTTTGATGAAACCGAGACCACTGACGACCTCATCAAAATGAATATTCCAGCTTCGAGATGCTTGCCTCAACCCATAAATGGATCTCTTGAGCTTGCATAACTTACTAGTGCTAGTCGGATCAACAAAACTCTTGGGCTGTATCATATACACGTCCTCGGTTAAATTTCCATTAAGGAAAGCCGTTTTGACATCCATCTGCCATATCTCATAATCGAAATATGCAGCTATAGCTAGTACGATCCTCACCGACTTCAGCATCGCTACCGGCGAGTAAGTCTTGTCGTAGTCAATTCCTTGAACTTGTCCATAACCCTTAGCGACAAGCCGAGCTTTGTGGATCTGAACATTTCCATCCACATCGGTTTTCTGCTTAAATACCCATTTGCAACCAATGGCCGTTACGCCAGGCGGCGGATCAACCAAGTCCTAGACTTGATTCTCATCCATGGACTTTAACTCGGATCTCATGGCCACCAGCCATGCCTCGGAATCTGGGCTCACCATCGCTTGCGCATATGTGGCCGGCTCATCGCTTTCTAGCAACAATACATCATGCACTCTGCGCAATCTTTCCGACCTCCGTGGTTCCAGTGCCGCTTCCACTACAGGTTCCCCGAATGACTCTGGTATGATCTCATCACCAGCTGAGCCGTTCCTGAGTGGTCCTCGAATTTCTTCGAGTCGGACCGTCCTCCCACTAGCCTCCCGACTGAGAAACTCTTTCTCAAGAAAAACCCCGTTCCGAGCAACAAACACTTTGTTCTCTTCCCGGTTGTAGAAGCTATATCCCAAGGTTTCCCTTGGATATCCCACGAATATGCATTTCCGACTTGGGTGTAAGCTTGTCTGACATAAGTCGCTTGACAAATGCTTCACAACCCCAAATCATTAGAAAAGACAAACTGGGACTCTTCCCGGTCCACATCTCATGTGGTGTCTTGTCTACGAATTTTGTTGGTACCCTGTTAAGTGTGAAAGCTTCAGTTTCTAGTGCGTATCCCCAGAATGACAAGGGTAAATCCGATTTTCTCATCATTGACCGGACCTTGTCCAACAAGGTCCTATGCCTCTGTTCCGACACGCCGTTTCTCTGTGGCGTACCTGGAGGTGTGAGCTGATGTACTATACCTCGGCTTTTCCGATGATCATCAAACTCCTGTGTCGGATTTTGGGTTCCGGCAGACCCTTGAGGTTCGAACACTGGGGTGCGCATGGAGATCACACCTCCAGCCTACCCATGTCTCACCGCCTCGCCAGGATCTAAACTACACAAAGAACAACACAAGGGACACGGGATTTATACTGGTTTAGGACACCATTGTGGTGTAATACCCTACTCCAGTTTGTGGTGTGGTGGATTGCCTCTGGGGCTGATGTGGAACAGTACAAGGGAAGAACAGCCTCGCGAGGGTCTGTTCTTGGCTGGTGCGATGAACTACTAGGGGGAGTTCAGTCGCCTCTCTCTCTCTCTCTCTCTCAGATGCCGATCCGATCCCCTCCCCTCAGCGGGTGGCTAGTCCTATTTATAGGCGAAGGCCCCGGGCCTCTTCCCAAATATTGAGCGGGAAGGGCGCCAACAATTGGCCATTTTGAAGGGGAACATCTAGTACACTTATCCTGACTAAAGTTGGTCCTCGCCTGCCAAAGACCCTGACGATGATGCTGGCTTGGGCTCCACGATGACCTCCGCTCTGCTGTCCTGCTGGTCTTGGTCTTGTTGCACCGAAATGGTTGCCTTTGCTTGATACCCTTGCCCGCGCTTGCCCCCGTTGCACCAAAGGGGAAACAAGGACTCTGCGCAGGCCGGCGCCCGCCTGGCCTTGGTCGTCATGGCTTACGTCACGGGCACCTCGTGAGGTACCCCGCCTTGATCTCTCCACCTCCTCGCGAGCCAGCCTGACGAGGCCGTGCCTGAGGAAGCCTCCTGTCATCCACCCCATGAGGCTTGGCCCCTCGCGAGGGTCTTGAGCATGTGCTGATGAAGATGGGCCATACTGGGCCACTCCTTGAGCCACGCCGCAGGCCGCAGGCAGGCAAGTCTGGGTACCCCCGTTCCCAGAACGCCGACAGTAGCCCCCGGGCCCAAGGTGCGCTTTGACTTGGCTTAGCAGAGAAGCGAAGAGGAGAGTGCAAAGCGCCGCGGGCCCCAATAGCCTGCAGCCTTGGGCGCCGCGTGGCGGTTGATTGGACGTGGGCGTCCTGGCTCCCCCACGACACCTCGGCAACTGCACAAATTGATAAGGGAGCGGTACCCATCTAGGCTTACCTCCCTTGCCTTCTCCTTCACTGCCCAGATCCCCTTTCTTGCTCCTGTCCTTCTTGCTTCCAAAATCCCCAGATCTACTCCAACCCTGCATCCTAGCCAGGCATGGCGCCTCGCCAGACCCCAGCCGGAGCATGGTACTCGCCCGCCTTGGATCCTCCGAATGTGTCGGAGAAGAACCTTGCTCGGACGCGCCAGATGCTGGCGGTGCAAGGCAACGACGGGGCGGCCGTGCTCAAGGTCGGCTCCGCCCTTCTTGAGGGCAGAGGAAGCACCTTCTACCCGCTATTCGTGAGCTCCATCGCCGCCGGTCTGGTCGCCCCTTTTTCCGAGTTCTTCCTTTCTGTTCTCCACCATTATAATCTGCAAGCTCTGCACCTCCATCCCAACTCTGTTCTTCTCCTGGTGATTTTCGCCTACTACTGCGAGGCTCATGTTGGGGTGAGGCCTTCGGTGGCCTTGCTGCGCCATTATTTCTACCTTCGGGTCTCCCGCGGCTCCATCACCGCGTGCGCGAGCTTTGTCGCGCACGGCAGCTCTAATGCCGTCTCGAAGCCCGGGAAGAGGATTGAGGGCTTCAGGAGCAAGTGGGTCATGGTGGATGCTAGGCGCACCCACTCCCGGCTAATTCTGCCCACGGGCAGCCCAAGTCCGTTGACGCTTGGTCCCGCGTGGAGCTCATTGATCCCCGCGCGAGGCCGGTGCTGGAGAAGATGAACGCGGACCTATGGCCGGACAACATGGCGATGGCGAAACTAACCGGGGCGTCGCTCCTGAGGGAGTTCCTGGAGCATCGGGTGGCTCCGCTCCGGGAACACTCACTTCCGTTGTGGAAGCTTGGGGGGCCGATGTCGCCCTTCACTCGAGCCCCGAAGTCCTGGCCGACGAGGATCTGGCCGCGGTCCTCCAATCCTTGGTTGGGGGAAACGTGGCGAGGTTGGAGGATGCTCCCGTGCCCTTGTTCCTTCGGGATGACTGGGAGCAGGTGGTGAACTCCATGTCCGCTTTTAACGAGGGCGGGCCTGTGCCCGCGGAGGTTCCTGAGGACCCGGCGGCCCTGGCGACGGTGGACATGTCCTCCGGCAACTCCAGCGGAGAGGAGGAAGAAGAGGAGCAGGAAGAGGATTCCGATTCAGAGGCGACCGACGGGGAGTCAAGAGCGCCCCTCCCTCGGCGTAGGTCCCGCGCTCTTCGCCTCATGCCGGATGATGACGAGGATGACGACGAGCGGGGTGGCGAGAGCTCGCCCCTGATCCCAAATAAGGACAGGACGGGGCTGGTTCCCCGCGGGTCTGCTCCGGCTCCGAGGCGATCTGCTAACGCGCCTCCTGCTCCCGAGCCTCTTAAGGTTGATCCCAGCATCCGGCTCTCGGGCTTCAAGTTCGGCCAGAGGTTGCTTGAGCCCGCGAGCGATGACGAGTAAGTGCTCGATTCTCGTTTTGCTTCTTGCTTCGTTGTTGAGGCTTGACGTCCATATTCCTTGGCTAGGCCGATGCCTGCGGCGAAGAAGCTGAAGGGGGCTCCCGAGGCTTCGTCCGGGACAGCACCCCCACCCGCGGGAGAAGGGGGCGGCAAGACGCGGGCCTCTCCTGCCCGGCCATCCTCGCGAGGCTTGGCGGGGCTAGCTGGAGCGAGCTCAGCCCCCATGGCCCAAGCGACTCCCGAGGAGTCCTTGCCTGACGCTACTGCCGCAGTCGTCGGGGCGCAGAAGGTCCTGACCCCTGGTGCTGTGATCACGCTGCCGTCCTCTCCTCCTACTCCGCCAACTGCCGTCTCTCCAACTCCTTCTACTATTCTGGATCGTGCTGCTGCTGAGCTGGACCGGCTGCGGAAAGATCTTCTGGGCGCCGACCCTCGCTTGGTGGCCGGGCGCCTGGAGCTGGTCTCTGGTTGGGTCCGCTCTGATACTTCAGTCCGAGCGGCGCTGGCTCAAGCCGTGACAGCTTGTGACGAGGAGAAGCAGGCCACCCTCGAGGCGAAGGCCGCCCGCGATGCCGCCTTGGGTGAGGCTGCGGATATCCATGGTCTCTACAAGGTGCTGGAGAGCGAGCTGCAAGGCCTGCGCGACCAGCTTGCCAAGGAGGCCCGTGTCCGCCAGGAGAAGGAGGAAGACATGAAGGCTCTCGAGACTACCGCCAAGGACCGGGATGCCGAGCTTGATGAACGCCAAGGACGCTTGGGTGCGCTAGAGCAGGTGTTGGAGGCGAAGAAGATCGAGCTGGACGGCAAGGCGCGGGTCCTGGCCGAGGACCGCGTGGCCTTCACGAAGCTGGAGGTGAAGGCTTGCACCCTGCTGAAGTCGCTCTATGACAGGGGCCTGGAAAGCCCACTGGCCGGCGCCAAGGAGGGCCCCGCCGAGCTGCTTCCCTTCTTGGTCTGCGCCCACGAAGATGTCGCCCTCGGCCTTGGCCCCATGGCTGAGGCTGAGGCTCGTGTCCTTTCTTCTGCAGCGCTGACGTGCGTCTTCACCCACGTCTACCTCCGCGAACCCAGCGTTGACCTCAGCAGCCTGCTGGAGCCTGTGAGCGGCGAGCTTGCCGCCGTCGCTGCTAAGGTCGTGAAGGGTCGTGCGGAGGCTCTACTGGCGAAGTTCCGGGCCTTCAGCACCAAGCCGAAGCGAGGCGCTGCCGGTCTTGAGGCTCCACGAGGCGAAGTCGCCCTGCGCAGCTCCGTCACCAGCAATGGCGCTGCCAAAAAGTGACCCCTTCGCGGCTCCCGTCCTGTATTTAATTCCTGCAACATGCATTCTGCCTCGTGGAGGCGTTTAAACTTGTGTTTGGCATTGTCAAAGTATTCTATGGACTGTAATATTTGCTTTTGAATTTCTTGAGATTTGCGTTTTTCCTTCCTACTTGCTTGTGTTCTACGTCGGCAGAGCCCAGCCCCGCGCATACCTCAGCCGCCGTTAGCCCTGACCGGAAACCAGGACGGGACCAAGAAGTGAGGGGCTACGTGACAAGTTAGGCTCCGGAGTTGCGATGCTCAGGAGTCCCCCTTGACGCACGAACAACAAGTAGGGAGGTGAAATGTATGGGTGAGATTACCGTTCTACGTCGGCAGAGCCCGGCCCCGCGTATAACTCAACCGCTATTAGCCTTTCGGAACTAAGGGGTGAGGGGCTATGTGACCAGTTAGGCTCCTGAGTCGCGATGCTCAGGAGTCCCCCTTGACGTTCAAATGGCTTCGTACCTTGGCTCCGCTCAGGGAGAGGCGTGCGATGAACCAGGCCCGAGGGGCCTGGCTGGGTGGCGTGTGCCTGGGCGTGACCCGGGCGCAGCCCCTGTGCCCAGCCCCCTCGCGCGGCACTCCCGAGGGTAGGCATTACGATGAGGCCGATCATTGAGCTCTGGGCTCCCTGAGGTTGATGCGGCCGGGGGCCACCCTCAGTTGTTTATCACCAGCATGGAGCATAGCGCTTCCTTATGTGTACGGGCATAGCCGCTCCTCGGCAGTGTCGTCAGCCAGCGCGGAGCATGGTGCTTCCACTGGTGTGTGGGAGGGGGCTCCCCTCCGGGAGGAGCCCCCGGGGCGTGTACAGCCCCGCCCTGACATGTGGCTGGCACGATAGGGCCTGGCGAGGTGTATATGGGCACCCGTGAGCCAGCGCGGGACTCACGGTGCCCTACCTCAAGGCGGGTTGCGCCTGGCTCTGGGCCTTTACTTGTGATGTGTTCCTGCAGATTTGGTTAGATGTTGGTGCTCTACGTCCTCGGGTCCCGGCCCTCGAGCGGGATCAGCCGTCGCTGGTATGCCAGGTCGTGATGCCGTGGACAAGGCCAGAGGGTGAGGGCTGGAGAGCCAGTAAGAGCCCATGAGTCGCGATGCTCAGGTACCCCCCCTTTAACGTGCAAGCAGCCGACATGAAGAAAGAAGGGTGCCATAGGCAGGCATCAAACAACGATCATGATGGGTCAAACGCACAACCCAAATAAACGCGAGAGGGATACATGCCACCGGGTCTGGCCCGGGTAGCTTGGGGATAATGCAGCCCGATGGGCGCCCCCGATAAAGTAAGATGAAAACATGAACTAAAGGGATACATGCCGCAGGGACGGACCCACGCGGCCTGGGAATGATGCAGCCCTGGGGGGCGCTCCCAGCTGAAAATGAAACTCGAAGGATGTCACCTGATGATGCTGAAGATGGAGGGATGCTGAAGTAGCGGACGGCATGCGCTGCGGGAGACGATCTTCACGAGTCCCTAGGCCCAGGGGCCTCAGGAGGCTCTGGAGGCGCCGACGGCCCCTCGCGGACCATCTCCATCTCCGCCAGGACAGCGGAATGCCTGACCGCCTGAGCCTCCAAGATGCTCCTCATGAGGCGCTGACGCACAGCAGCCGCGTTCGGCAGGCCATAAGGCATGCGAACATAGCTGTGGGTGGACCTTCGCAGCGCCCCGCGCGTGAGGGCTAGAGGCGCTCCTGAGAGGCGGCTCGGTTGAGTCCTGGTATGTCGATGCAGATGCGCAACCCACCATCCTCACCTGGATGGGGAGCTACGGCGGGCAAGCGGTGGCTGCCACTCATGACTCTTGACTCTTGTAGCTCCTGAATGATCTCGCTGACGAACTCCTGAGGGTTTGGCCCTCCTTGCCTTGCTCCTTCCTGAGGGAAACATGCGTTGAAGCACGCCTCCAAGTGGTGCCCGAGCGCCTCCCTCATGATCTTAGCAAAGTCGATGGCCCTCCAGAAGAGAGCCCCCGAGCCCTGCTCGAGAAGGGCCCTGGGCGCGCCTTCCTATGAGACAGAAGGAGGTGCCCCTTGAACAGGTGCAGACCCTGAGGGGCCTGCCTCCCGAGGGGTCGGGCCAGGCGATGTCTTCTTCTTCTTAGGAGCAGCCTCGAGAGGCCTCCCGTTCTTGTGATCTGGGTCTTCAATCGATGCGGCTTGGAAAGCACGTTCGAGAGAACACACAGCGTCTCTCTCTTCACAAGGCACAGTGATGACCGAGGATGGCATTGTACGGCAGGCGGATGTGAGCAACGTCGAAGTCAATGAGCTCGGTGCGGTAGTTGTCACGCTTCCCGAAGGTAACAGGAAGGCGGACCTTCCCTATCGGAATCGTGGAACCATCAGTGACTCCTGAAAAAGGCTTGGTTGGCTGCAGCTGATTGTATGGCACTTGGAGATTGTTGAACGTCTCGACGGATTGGACATTGAGCCCTGCTCCGCCATCGATGAGGGTCCTGGTGACTTGCACATTGCTGATGATTGGGGAACAGAGCATCGGGAGGACTCCTGGTGTGGCCGCGCACTTGAGCTGATCCACTGAGCTGAACATGATAGCGCACGCTGACCACCTGAGAGGGCGTGTGGCCTCAAGCCTAGGGAGGACTGCATTCACTTCGCGGGCAAACTGCTTGAAGATGCGCTGAGAGGCCGGGACTTGTGCGCCGCCCAAGATGCAAGCGATTGCGCGCGGCTCCTGGAAGCCTCCAGCCCCCTTGTCCTGGTGATGGTCTCCATTCCTCCTTAGCTGTGGTGGCAGAGGAGGGAGGCCCGCATTGCCTTGTGGGCGATCCTCGCGAGGCTGATCCCTCCAACCCCCCTCGCGAGGTGGGTCCCTCCAACCTCCCTCACGAGGCTGGTCCTGCCAGCGGTCCTCGCGAGGTCGGTCACACCACCCTTAGCGAGGGCCACGGTCTTCCCATCGTCCTCCACCTCTTCCTCCTCCTCGGCCATAGCCCCTGTCACTGCGCTCGGGGCGTTGTCTTGCACGCACATCTCGTATGGCCCTGAGCTCTTGGCATTTGTTGGTGTTGTGGGTGTGGAGGTTGTGGTACACGCAGTACCGTCTGCCCTTGGATAACTTAGGTTGATCCCTGCCTCGCTTGGTGTCGGGCTCTGCTGCAAGCACGGCAGCCCCCTTGCGCTTCATGTCCTTGGCCTTGGGCTTCTTCTCTTCTGGGTCAGCAGCTGGCAGCTCGAGGAGGGAAAGGCGCCCTTCCTCAGCCCTAGCGCACTTGGTCGCCAGATTGAACAGCTCCAGGGAGGTGCACAGGTCTTCATGGATCGTGAGCTCCTCCTTCATCTTGACGTCACGCACGCCGTCGGAGAAGGCTGAGATGATGGCCTCCTTAGACACCTGGGGATTCTTAAGGCGAGCGCTGTTGAAGCGCTGGATGAACTTTTGCAGGGTCTCTACCGGTTGCTGCTTGATGCGGCGCAAGTCGCTCATGGCCGGGGGCCAGTCACGGGTGCCTTGGAAGTTGGCGATGAATCGGGTGCGCATCTTGTCCCAAGAGGATATCGTGCCAGGAGCCAGGTTTAGGAGCCAGGTGCGGGCACCGTCCTTGAGCGCCATGGGGAACCAATTCGCCATGACCTCCTCGTCCCCTTTGGCGGCTTCGATGCCCAGCTCGTAGAGCTGGAGGAACTCAGCAAGGGCAGC
Source organism: Triticum timopheevii (assembly GCA_963921465.1). NCBI lineage: Eukaryota > Viridiplantae > Streptophyta > Magnoliopsida > Poales > Poaceae > Triticum > Triticum timopheevii. The sequence goes on from OY997264.1 coordinate 359,396,247, forward strand.
CGTGCCATCGTAGCGTGGGGGCAAGTCTGGCTTGAACTTGCCCGGCCAAGCCACGCTGCGCAGCTCGGCGGAGAAGGCACGACAGCCTGCAGTGGCCGCGGGAGCCCTTTGGTGACGGATAGCTTGATCTTGCGGGTCTCTGTGCACTGCAGCCAGATGCAGCGCGGGGTCTTGATGCGCTGGAGTAGGTGCGCGTTCGTGCCGGGCCGGTGCGGGGAGCACACGGGCGGCTTCTTGGGGATGAGGGATCTCTTGGCAGCTCTTCTCTTGCTGCGCTGGCGCCGGACGGAGTGGGTTCCTCCCAGGGGCCACATGCCTTGGGGCCAAGGCGCCTTCTTGAGGGGGAGGCGGCTGAGGCGCCCCCGGAGCTTCGTCGCCCGCATAGGGTGGGGCGCGGTGCAGTGAGAGGGATGGTGCAGGGGAGCCCCCAGCAGCGCTGACGAGCTCGGTGATGCGGGCGAGCCACTCATCGTAGAGGTCGTCGACGGGACGGTAGTGCAGGAGCTCCGGCACCAGGAGCAGCGCGGCGTGCGCGTCCGCAGGAGCACGACGGGCGTGGGACGAGGAGCCGGCCGGAGTCAGCGACGGGGTGGTGGTGCGGCCTTCTCGCTGCATTGAAGGATGCAGGGACGACGTCTGCTGCTCGTTCCCCGCCGGGCCGGTGGCGGCGTTGACGGCAGGCGACGGGGAACGGCGGGGGCGCCCGCCGACAGGGGCCGTCTGGGCGACACGAGTGGCGAGAGCGGCCCGGCGCTCGGCGCGGGCGCGACGTGCATCTGACATGGATGGGACGGGCGGCGAAACACGAGGCGACGGAAGGCAGATTCCGGCACACCCCTACCCGGCACGCAAAATGTCGGATTTCGGGTTCCGGCAGACCCTTGAGGTTCGAACACTGGGGTGCGCGCGGAGATCACACCTCCAGCCTACCCATGTCTCACCGCGTCGCCAAGATCTAAACTACACAAAGAACAACACAAGGGACACGTGATTTATACTGGTTCAGGCCACCATTGTGGTGTAATACCCTACTCCAGTTTGTGGTGTGGTGGATTGCCTCTGGGGCTGATGTGGAACAGTACAAGGGAAGAACAGCCTCGCGAGGGTCTGTTCTTGGTTGGTGCGATGAACTGCTAGGGGGAGTTCAGTCGCCTCTCTCTCTCTCTCTCAGATGCCGATCCGATCCCCTCCCCTCAGCGGGTGGCTAGTCCTATTTATAGGCGAAGGCCCCGGGCCTCTTCCCAAATATTGAGCGGGAAGGGCGCCAACAATTGGCCATTTTGAAGGGGAACATCTAGTACACTTATCCTGACTAAAGTTGGTCCTCGCCTGCCAAAGACTCTGACGATGACGCTAGCTTGGGCTCCACGATGACCTCCGCTCTGCCGTCTTGCTGGTCTTGGTCTTGTTGCACCGAAATGGTTGCCTTTGCTTGATACCCTTGCCTGCGCTTGCCCCCTTTGCTCCAAAGGGGAAACAAGGACTCTGCGCAGGCCGATGCCCGCCTGGCGCCCTCCTGGCCTTGGTCGTCATGGCTTACGTCACGGGCACCTCGTGAGGTACCGCGCCTTGATCTCTCCGCCTCCTCGCGAGCCAACCTGACGAGGTCGTGCCTGAGGAAGCCTCCTGTCGTCCACCCCGTGAGGCTTGGCCCTCGCGAGGGTCTTGAGCATGTGCTGATGAAGATGGGTCGTACTGGGCCACTCCTTGAGCCACGCCGCAGGCCGCAGGCAAGCAAGTCTGGGTACCCCCGTTGCCAGAACGCCGACATCCTGGCTCATGTACTCACCTCCACGATCAGATCATAGCAGTTTTATAGTCTTGCCGAGCTGATTCTCGACCTCATTCTGAAACTCTTTGAACCTTTCAAAAGTCTCCGACTTGTGCCTCATCAAATAGATATATCCATATCTACTCAAGTTGTCGGTAAAAGTCACGAAGTACTGATAGCTACCTCTAGCAGTTGTTCTCATTGGACCACACGCATCACTATTTATAAGTTCCAATAGCTTGGACGCCCTCTCGCAACTCTTTGCAAAAGGAGACTTAGTCATCTTGCCGAGCAAGCATGATTCGCATGTCTCGAACGACTCAAAGTTGGACGAAGTTAGGAGCCCATCATCATGGAGCTTCTTCATGTGTTTCAGACTAATGTGTCCAAGCCGGTATTGCCAGAAGTATGTCGGATTTATCTCATTAGGCTTATGCCTCTTGACATTCACGTTATAGACTGGTTCCTGTTCTAGATTCAATATAAATAGCCCATCAACAATGGGTGCATAGCCGTGGAACATACCATTCAAAAATATCAAACAACCATTGTCCTTTAAATTGAATTCATAACCTTGACTCATCAAACATGAGGCAGAAATAATGTTCCGACCAAGTGCAGGAATGTAATAACAATTATTCAATTCCATAATGAATCCAGAAGGAAGTTGGACCTGTCAATCTCCCCTTGTGCCACACGCCTAGTTCTTACCAGCCCCTGCATCGAGTTGCAAATATGAACAACCGATCCGGTATCAAATACCCAAGAGCTACTAGGTATGTCAGCAAGGTAAATGTCCATAACATATGCAACAAGTGTACCTTTGCCCGAAGAAGCATTTCCGACCTTCTTGCCATGCTCTGCAAGCCACTTGCTACAGTTCCTCTTCCAGTGACCAGTCTCCTTGCAGTGATAGCAAATGGTCTTCGAGTCCGGTCCAGACTTCGGTGCAGCGGCGGAGGTTACCGTCTCCGTGCCCTTTGCCTTAGCCTTTTTCTTGGACCAACTCTTCTTGAACTTAGCCGATTTCTGCACCATCAACACTTGATGTGCCTTTCTTAATATCTTGCTCTGCCACCTTGAGCATCCCATGCAATTCAGTGAGCTTCTTATCCATGCCATGCATATGATAGTTCGAGATGAACGTCCCATAGCTGGGCGGAAGAGAACCCAGAACTGCATCAGTAGCCAGCTCATCCAAGAGCGGGAAGCCCAACCGATCCAAAGCTTGCACATATCCGATCATCTTGATCACATGCGGGCTCAGTGGATCACCTTCCTTCAGCTTACAATCCATTAAGGATTGCCAGACGTTGAACCTTTCGGTCCTAGCCTGTATCTGAAGCATGCTCTTGAGACTCGCGATCATATCGTAAGCCTCAACATTTTTGAAATGTTGTTGCAAATCGGGCTCCATACAAGCCAGCATCAGACAGCTGATCTCCGTTGATTCATCAACGAGTTTCTGGTAGGCATTCTTAGTTGTGGCATTAGCATTATTGGCATGTTCCTCTGGAAGTGGATCCTCTAGAACATGTTCCTTTTTTATCATGCTTGAGAACAATTCTCAGATTTCTATACCATGTGGTAAAGTTTGTTCCATTCACTTTATCCTTTTCCAGAATTGATTTCAATGCAAAGTTGGGTTGAGCAGGTGGTGCCATTGATCTACAACAGAAAATATGCAATCACTAAGCAATGTGTTTATGTAGAGTAATTCAAGCTTAAACAGAAATACTCCCACCGAAGTCAGCATCCCCCCGCAAACTCTCGGTGATTCAGGATCCGACTAGCACATGCGACTAGTGAGCTTTAGCATCACTGCTAGCCAACATACCTATCTGGTAAGCAACTCCTTGCTAATCATATCTCTATACGACTCATGTTGGCAGGGAAGGTATCTCATACCCCGGCTTCCAACCTTCTTTGCCACAAGGCACAAAACCGTTTTGATAGCCTTGTCAAGTTAACCTCATGCAGTGCATGTCCATGTCCGACACGAACCCTTCAGTTCAAGGACACCCAACAGCACCCCAATTTTATGAGCCCACTACTAGACGTACTTGACGTGCGAAGGTGCAATATCGGGGATGGCAATTCGCTTGATATTCATGACAGATCATTCTACCATTCTAACATGCATAGAAATAAAGAAGCATAACAATCACAAATAAACACATATTGTGAAATAGTATGGCTTCTTCATGGACGTTCTTCTAGGTCGGCTCCGACTCCAATGACCATCTACGAACTCCATCTTGTTTGTCACGCCGGGACGCCAAGCCACCAACCTGATCTCTATTATCCAACTACTACAACTAGTAATGAATTTTACATAGAGTCACAAGTTGACACGCAGGTCGTTATACGATATAATAACAACACTTTGGCTCCTGCCGGCTGACAAACATGACATGCAGGCCATGTATAAATTACACACATGCATCACATACACATGAGCCATATTATTCACATCAAACCTGCAAAACAAAGTTATGCATAGAATCGTATTCTACCGGTTTATGTGTCGGGTACGAAATACACGGTGCTATGCACACGGCGATCCCGATCACGCCGAATTTTCTGATCTGATCGATCTTATCGATCATCGCGAGTCCGAGTCGGGTTTATGCTTCACTGTTAACCTCGATGGAAGATACCGACCGGTAGGGGTAGGTTGTGTCACGACCTCATCCACTCCGATCATCAGAAAACATAGCCTCTTCAATCCCCATGTGCAATTGATCTCATCAACCGTGCATATGCTCTCTCCATCCATATATGTGTAGGGTCTAAGAGCATCTACAGCCACACATCGTAAATTCGCAGGCAGTGACCAGGCAAACCTCAAATTTCATTTGTTGCATCTGGACATCTCATACTCGACTCTTATATCCGTACAAAAACATGCAAAAGGAAATAGAACATATGTACTACGTCGATCCTAGCTACTCCTCGTTGGAGATAATGACGATCTCCGTGCCCAGCTCCGGCAGCATGGGCGGCAGCTGCAGCTCTGGCTGCTCCGCTCCAGCCTCCCCTGCCTCTATCTCCACATCAAGCTTGGTGAAGAGCGCGTCGGTCTTTGCCTGCTCCCGTCAGACGAACGCTCGGTTGGCCTCCACATAGGCCTCATCCTAGATGGACTCCAGGATGGCCTGTTGCTCGACCATCTCATCGGACTGGGCGATGGCGAACTCCGCCTCCGCATGCGCCATGTTGGAGGGCGACACATGCTAGTCTGCCTCCTCCGCCTCCTCCACCTCCATCGGAGCCATCTCCTCCTCCTCCTCCTCCTCCTTCTCCGGCTCCGACGAGTCCGAAGGTAGCCCGGCAGCGATGCGGGCGCCGCGCACGGCTTCCCACGCTCTGGATCTGTTGCTGGATCTTGTAGCGGCGCTCCGGCGTCAGCATGGCATACTAGGTGATCTTGCTTTGGACCATGGTGGAGTGCCGGAGCGTGGGCAGAGTGTTGGGTTCTACGGTAGGGTGCGTCGACTGCAAATTAAAATTTTCCTACATGCAGAACAACAGGAACATGCTACGGGAGATGGATCATAGTTCGTTACCACTAGACGCGCAGTGTCGTGCAGCGGAAAAAGAGTTGGGGCAGCGTGTCCGCGTGGATCATCTCCTCCTCGTCCGATCTTCCTCGAACAGTCGGTCGTCCGATCCCACGTACAAGTTCGCCGGAGCGGCGCAAGTGCACCGCCTCTAACGGTATCTGCGCGTGTAGGAGGAACGCCGTGTGGCGGACTGCTAGGTCCGATCACACAGTCGGCAACGATTGGAGGTGGCTATTCGCAACATATGCAAACCCTAGTGACAGCGCCAAAGCGATCAACCGAATAAGTGTGCCGCACCTCCACTATTTATAGGCATCTGTCGCGGGCTCAACACTTGGGCCTTGCACGGACCCTAAAGACCAAAGTCTACTCGGTCGCGTTCCAAGTCCAGCTCGGATCACATCCGACCAGTGTCCTTTGAACCGACCTCGTAGGTTCCTTCCCTTAAGCGCGCAACCCCTTAGGTTCAAGTCGGCTTGGTCACAGCTCGGATCACCTCCGACCTGCACGGTTGGTAGCGGCCTCTAGCAAGGCGTGCCGACCACCAAGTAGACTATGAAGTTGGTTAGGCAAACCTGTACAACGTGTTACACTTCTATTCCCTTTGCCTCACGATATATGTTGTCGGGCTCAAGGCGAGACTGTCATCCTTGTGCTAGCCCGACCTCTTTCTCGTTCCAGTGATACCGACCACAAACTGGATCATTTCATAATCCTTGTCGCATGGCCATGCTTATCCTGGTCGGATCACACGACGGGCCCAGAGTATATCTCTCATGATCGGAGGGGCAAATCCCATCTTGCTCGACCACGTCTCGCAGCATGGGTCTGGACAAGCCCGAAACCTACCTTTGTAACTACCCAGTCACGGAGTAGCGTTTGGTTGGCCCAAAGCAGGTCTGTCACCATCCCGAGTACATGCGTCAGCTTAGGTCTTAGGACATAGAACGTATGTTGTACTAGAGACTCATAGATGACATATCGCTGCTTCTCATAGTTGGATCTGTCCGACTCGGACCTTATCTCGACTCGGATCCAACTATGTCGAATCCGACCAGATCCTTCCTAGTCCATATTATCCGGTTAGCATCCAATGCTTCATGGCTAGTGAGACCAAGCCATCAACCGTGTCATATGCTAGTCTAGTCAGCTGCGTGTCCACACAGCCCTTTGGACTAGGGACCTTTTAGGACAGTCATCATACAATGCATAGTCCCACAAGCAAGTCACGTACTTGCTAATACACATAATTGATAATGGCCAAGGACTATCTTTATTCATAAACACATAGGAAATATCATCATACATGATTGCCTCTAGGGCATATCTCCAACACAGAGCGTCGGAGCGGCAGAGGGAGGAGGTGGAAGGGTTCGGACTAGCGGCACGGAGAGAGGGAGGGTGATGGGTTAGGGTTGTGGGACGCCGACCGGCTTAAAAAGCCGGATGTCATCTTGGGCGGCGAGCCAAAGCGGCGCCACGCAGCGTTCGTCGGACCGCCGGGTTTCCAGGCGTTTCCGTGTGGGGCTACGCCGTTTAGGCAGACGTGGCAGGCATGCCAGGTCGCGCCCGGGTGCCCCCATATCTGCCCCATATTTGGGATGGATATGGGGGGGGGTGCTGGCCAGCCCGGATATTTGAGGGCCGTACGAGAGGCCCGTTTGGGTCAAAAATTCGTGACCGGGCAGTGACCGGGCGGCCTACGTGGGCGTTTGAGACGGGTTTGAGGGGTCTGATTGTAGATGCTCTAGTACGTTTTTTGAGATTCCTTTTAACCATGGGTTAGAGTAGTGATATATGACATGCTGTTACACAAAGCATATCGTTAGTTTTGTATGTGAAGGGAGTTTCTAGTGATATAATTGTTGTATCATATATCACATGTATTGTTAATATTGTCAATGGTCAAACGTAACCTAGAAAATCGTATTAGGTCCTGTATATATGGATGGAGGGTGTCTATATTTTTCAAAGTCAAATTTTAAAAGCTTTGACCAAGTTTCTAGAGAAAACTAATTACATCTACAATATCGAATTTATACAACATGAAAATATGTCTTGCGATGTATCTAAGGGCATCTCCAACGGCAACCCGCAAATTTCCTCCCGTTTCTGTCCGCGAACCCAGGGGCAGTCTGCGGACATGGATGCGGAAGGACGCTTAAAACTCTTTTTTAACAAACCGGATGAAATTCATGCAAACAAGGCCGGATTGCATATAAACATGACGGATTTCATACAAACTGGACGAAAACGATTACATTTTGGACAAATTTTCAACTAAAAAGCTAAAACTATGTGCACATATGGTCACACGGAGCTCCACTCCCACGACACAGATACACTACACTAGTCTACGGCCAACCGCAAACTGTCTTCCCCATATCTGACAGCCCGCTAACCAAACTACCGGGAGCCCCGGACGCATATTCTTCCCCTGTATCTTCCCTATGTCCGTGTGCGCCGCTCATCGGAGCGGCAGAGAGGGTGCTTCAGTCGAAGGGGAAGGGTGCTTCTGTGGAGCTCAGGCGGGTGCCCGGGATGGTGTGAGATAAAGAAGACTGGCAAGGTCACCGGCGGTAGCCTTCCTGGGACCCAAGTGGCGGCGGCCTCCTGTGTTCTGCTTCTTCTCGATGATCGACGGGCGCGGACGTGCTGGCCGTCACCTCGTAGACATCTGCGTAGCTGACTTCTTTCTCTACCTGCATGTTGCGGCTACACACGTGTCGACGGCGGATGGCGCGATCACAAGCACTGAGGCAACGATGCCCGTGCTGCCATGCTCCCCGCCGTGCTGCGCATGGAGCAACTCGTCATTCCTCCGCGAGCTGGCTCCGAGTTGATGAACCACGCGCCGGCTTGGGGCGGCAACTTGCTCCGTCGGGCTAGACGAGGGAGGTGGAACAGCGAGGTGCCTCGCTCGTACCCGCCGGGCTCGGCGGGCCACCCAACCGGCTTTTATGCCGCAGAACCGCTCTTCGGCTCGTCAGCTGCCATCGAAAGATTAGAGAAAATGGTGGAAGGAGGAGATGGGGAGCGACGGAGTGGTGCGATCCTTGCCCGTCGTCTGGCCAGGTTTATATAGAGGGCGGGTAGGAGGAGCCTGCCCGTGTTGTGTTTAATGTCGGCCCGCTCGTGAACGGGCGTGTGGCCGAAGTAGGTTTCTCACCTTCCACACGGGTTTAATGGAGACATTTAAATGCGACAAGGAGGCCTCGTCAGGTGTGCCGCTTCAATGGCGGAGGCATTGAAAGGTCGCGTCCGCCCCGATTCAATGGCGGAGGCATTGAAAAGTCGTGTCCGCCCTGAGCCACCTTCAACATGGAGCGACGCGCTCTACAACGGCATGAATGCGGGCAGCTGACGCTGGGCAGGAAGCGCGTGTGAAAAGGGGATGGGTTTTGGGTGGGCCATGGCGAAAATTTCTCACGTTTGTCTCCGGTTTGCGGAAAAAAAATACGTCCGCATAGCAGAAGTGACTGATACAGACCCATGTTAAATTGCTTCCGTGGTCCTCAATACAGTCTCTACACCAAACCTTGAAGATGGCATGCTTCAATTATGGCCGAACGATTACTTTCCCCTCCGCAGATCCCAGTCCAACCAGCGGTACAGATATGCGCGAGTGTGGCTCCTAAGAGCTGCGGAGCATTTTCCCTCGAAGGATGGTGTTTATGAAGTGCTCACTATTTAAAGAAACAGACAAGCCTACATTACTGATCTACTCTCGGCATCTCTAGTTCCCTACTTGCTGAAGTAGACACACAAGTACTCCCTCTGTAAAAGAAAATATAAAAGCGTTTAGTTCACTAAGACTTCTCTTAAGAGCCGCAGAGTAAAAGAGAAATCCATGAAGACTTCTCTTTCACATGTCTAAGATGTACCCTGCGCTGACTGATTTGGTCAAAATCTGCTGTGGTTGTACAAACCATGAATTCATATTGCTAGAGCACAAGCAAAACAAAAATTATAATGTTCTTTTCAGTACTGTATTAGATAGATCAACCTTCTGGCATAATATAGCAGCAACCTGCAGGCAAGGGTAGAAAATCTCAGCAGCAGGTAGTCTTTGTGGCCTATACGTCCTGTTCCGACAATAACTGCTCGGCAAACAGTAAACGAACTTGGTCGTTATAACAACAAATGATTTGCAGTTGAGCAAGTTAAAATAAGAGATACATTGCCATTTTTTCCATGCTGTATTTTCTGGAGACATCAACCGCAAGTGGCCAGTAATTAAACGCGTGGCGATTCAATTCATCTGACAACCACACAACCTCTACTCTGTCAAGGTTCATACCAGTTGCTTTTCACATCTCAATATTGTAGTTGCAAATGTCCGTATTTTATTCAGGTCAGTGCCGTTCTTGAAATGTCGCTGCAGAAACCAATCTGCCATCAATATTTTATAACTGTGCAACCAGCTTGAGAGTGTTTTCCTTTTCTTTTCCTTTTTCAAAGGACTAGCAAACATGCTTGCAACGGAAGAAAAAATAACCACTTTAGCTATATTGGTACATATGCCCGTGCGTTGCAACGAGAAAAATGGATGTGTCCAACTAAACAACAATCAATGTGCCATGTCAACATCCTCGGAGGCTGGAAGGCACATGCTCACGTGTAGAAGAAATGCATATCATGCTTTAATCTTCAGTAACTGCGCCGGATGCATATCAATGACCGCTGAATGAGTAGGAAAATTACATGGTAGTTTACTTTTAATCTTTGTAAGAATTTAATTCATCTCATAATCTACACAGATGAGGGAATGAAATAAAAGTAGAACTTACAAATAATAATAATAATGAGATAGGCTCAACATACCGGATTGGGGAGAGTATGTTATACTCCTTGAGAATGCATTATATCTGAATCGCTGGTGATAAGAAGCACTTACATCCTCGACATACATATTATAGAAAACTGATGACATGCATATACCATGATATTTAGATTAAATACTTTAATGTGTTATCACACAGTCCACAAATCATATTTAATTAAAGAAAACATTTCCAGACGGCCGAAGCGTTGCACCACGGCTGCATTGGATCTGGATCGATTCGTCGCTCTCTATCGTGCCACTTATTCGCCTCATCACTTCCCCTCTTAATAGCTCGTCGGCTCCTTCCCCAGCACATCTTGTTCTTTCTTGCGTCGCTGTGGAGTGCCACGCCTCGATCCCACCATCTCCCATGCCCTCCACCTCTCACACCACCTATGGAGTGCCACGCCGTTCTCATCCTTTCCCCGCTCATCTCTTCCCAGTAGCTACTAGGGAGGAGGGGCTCTCCCAACTTGGTGATGCAAGGAGAGGAGGACGGCGACAGGGAGATTTTTTGCTACAACCATCTTTACGCGATGGTACAACCAGCATAGAAGCCTGCTATATACCACCGGCGTCTGGTTTTGCTACAAGCAACCACCCGCGTCCATTTTTTGCTACAACTGCGTGCTTTTATGCTACAACCAGCCTCTTGTTTTGCTACAACCCACCACCGATGTCAATTTTCTTGCTACAACCGTGTCGCCTTTCTTCTATTTACGCTTCAATCGGCAACCACAAAAGCTACTACCAGGCGAGCGTATTTTGCCACGATGGCGATGGGTACGGCGGCACCAACGAGTTTTCTTTTTGCTAGAACCGGCATATTTTTGCTAGGCGGATTTTTTTGCTGCTACCAGCAACCTGAGAAGAGTACATTTCATGAGCACGTCGTCAGGGGTGCCGCCACCAGGGACTGTCTCCACTGGAGTTGTGGTGTCGCACTGGAGTTGCGCATGTCGCCACATGGAGATACAACCACATACGCATGTTGCTGGACTCGCGTAGCCAGAGAGAAACGCAGGAGACAACGACGGCGACAGGCGGCGACCGTCGGTGAGGGCAACAACATGCGAGACACGTCGGGGGCGGTGCTTCGAGGCAGGGCATGTCGATCGTCCATGGCGGCGCGGTAGGAGTTTTTACTGAAAGAAGAAGGTGTCAGGGGGAGGGAGGAAGGAAGAAGATTGTGCGGTTTGTACGTGGTTTGATCGTACCGAATCGGGCAGCTGGGGCCGACCGGTCAAAACTTGGGCCAGTCGGCCAGCGCGTAGCTGTCACCTTTAATTAAAGGGGCAAACACATTTTTTGAACCAAAAATTGGCAAACACATTGTACCATACATAGCCCATAATCCGATAGACCCAAGCAGAGCATTGGTCCAACTAAGAAAACACAGAGAAGCATCGTGCATATCCTCGGCTTTTATAGAAAGAAGATGCCAACGACGTGCCGAGCGTTCAGCATGCCACAAGAATTATATAAATATAACGTGTTGCTCCAGTGTGAAAGCGCTCGGATCAGTCTGAATCATACCGACATAAACTCTTCTCCCTCATTCCGCATGCCCCTTTGCTCTCTGAGAAAGCACTCCCCCTGACACCTCGCCTCCTCTCCTCTTCTACTCCACCGGCTCATCCGGCCGGAGTAGAAGGAGAGGGGCTTGGCGCCGCCTCCTCCCCTTTACCATGTAAGGCTGGATCTATATTCCTTCTCTTCTGATTTGGCCAGCACAATTATATTGCTAAAGCGTTTATCATCACTACTAAAATTAGATTGGATACGAATGAAATCATCTGTAACAACGCATGGGCGCGTCGGCAAAACCTTGCACGGGAAAAAGGAAAGCATATTTCTCATCTTATGCAGAGAGAGACGCCTTAGAATTGACCACATTCAAACGCATTGTGATTGTGTTGGCACTGAGGCCACCGTCAATGAGGGTGGGACGAGGATAAGTGGCAACACAGATGGAATGACGTGTTCGAATAATTAACATGGACCTATTAGGGTCTTGAGTCAGGGTTATTGGTTAGGGCATTGTTTATTTTTTTTCTCGTTGCAATGTACATGCTCTTTTGCTAGCATATAACATAAAACTAACAAGAAAAACATGAAAAGGAAACTCAGGTGGGTAGACCACTCCACGCTCCCGCGGCCAACGTCCTCCCTCCCCCCTACAAGACTCGGTAATTGTTATATAGCAAACCCGCCAGTGCTATATCTCCCTTATACCGAGTCAGACCTCGCCTAAAGCTATTTCAGATTGCTACATTACTTGGCGGGCCAACAACTTTTCTTTTGAAACTTAGCGGCCAGTAACTATAGCACATTTTTACACAACGTTGCAGTGTTTTGCATTTGTTTTTCTGTTACCCCTGAGAAAAATTGTTTTTCTGTTTATTTCGGGTTCATCAAAATAAAATTGGTTTTTAGTTAATTCTTTATTCATTTTTTCCTTTTCCATTCATTTCTTGCCTTTTTCGCCTAAATTTATTCGGTATTTTTTTATTTTCTAGATTTTCATTAGATTTCATTGATTTCACTGTAGTGTACTGTTTTGCATTGTTTCTTCATTTTGCTTCAGTTTTCTATTTTTTTTTGTTTGTTCGCTTAGTTTCTTTCTCATTTTAATCGGATTTCGGGTTATTTTCCTTCCCTTTTAACACATGTCTACTTTCTTTCACTTACAGTGTATATTTTTCTTATACATCCAGAATTTTTTATACATTTTTAACATTTTCAAATACATGATAAACTTTTCTTGATATATATATTTTATGTCTATTTTTCCTCTTACACGTTGTACATTTCTCGTACACATCTAAAACATTATTTTTATACATGTTTCATATTTTTTTAACACAAGATTGAAATTTTATAAATATATGTTTTGGTTTCTAATTTTTTATCATTTTCATCATAAATTTTTATATACAGTAGGAATTTTTTTATATGGTTAATATTTTTTAAATACAAGACTAACATTTTTTCTAATATATGTGTTTGAAGAATTTTTAATTGTGCGTTAAACATTTTTTAAATGCAGGTTGTCACAGATTTTTTAATGGTATAAATATTATTTTATGAGTTGCACAATTTTTTATATTGCATGAACTTTTTATAAATGTTAGGTACATTTTTATGAAACGCATGAACTTTTTTCAGGTCAAATTTTCTTGAAAGGTATCAACATTTCTTTGAAGTTATGCTAACAAAAAATACTTTGCATTCATATTTTTCAAATGTGCGGTGAATATCTTCTATGTTTTCTGGTATTTTAACATTTTAAATTTTTATATGTATTGATAAAGCAAATGGTGCTCCTCTTTGTCTGTCATATCATTTTACAGAAAACACCCTGCAGTTTTTGGAAATCAACTCATGGTCCAAGATTATATTGAATCGTTTTTCACATTTTACGTAAAACTCCTTACCTTTTATGCCAATTAACCCACAGTCATAAAACCCGCAGTCCATCTAAAATAATGTTTTATTAAAACAACCATATATTTTAAACCCTATATCCAATTTTGACATGTTATATATGGAATTTAATTAGAAATATATGTAGAATCTGAATATGATGTTAGTTTATCCGGCTCCTTGTCTACCAGCCCTGACCCGTATTTCAAAAGAACATGTTGTATGCTTGTGTGCTGGTTGGCAATGAGCGAGTAAAATAATTATAATGACGCCATTATAATCCTTCGGCATGTTGTACTTGCCTCGGGTTCTTTTTTTTGTACATGTTCCATGATCTAAGACCCTACGAACATACTTTTCTTGGCGAAATCCACAGACGTACGTACCAACGGGCTACACAATTCCTTTTTGTAGTAAATACACAAAGAATTTTTATGGGATGTAGATACAATTATAAAATTCAACATCAAAAGTGCATGAATATTTATTTTGAAAATATCCAAACAATTCTTGTGAAAGTCATGAAAGATATTGAATCCGTTCTTCTAATAGTCATGAACATTAATATTGAGACCAATATGTAGGATCTTTATTTGTGTTCCATTTGCTGCATGTGACGATGAAACATATAGGACTTAATCCATAGACGCGACCTCCTCAGTGTCGAATGGCACTGCTCAGATGTTGTTTGAGTGTTGCGTAGGTGCACACATATGATAAGTCAGAATCAGAACTGAATCAAAATGAAAACAAGGATCGGATGAAAAAAATGCTTACTCTGCCGTTGCAAAGCATTAGCATATCTGCTTATATAAACAAGTGTTAAAAAAATATAAGGGAAAGGACCAGTGATTTAACACGTACATAAGCAACCAACACACAAACAACTACTGGGCTGGCCCTTTTAAAGGGTGTGTTGAGGCCACACTTGCTGAGAGCAACTAGTTAACGAGTGCTCCTTTGGGCGCCCCGTAAGCCACTTGATGCGCTCTCAGCCATTCGCTATGTGTCGCGCTATGGGCACTCCAGTTTTTTTTATTTTTCCGCACATGTTTTCGACTTTTTAAACGGGTTTTTTTTTCGACGATTTGATTTTCCACTGGTCTTGCTTAGCTTTTCGATAAAAAACAAATTCAAAAAAAAATCTTTTGCACAAAAAACGCGTTTTCTGTTTTTTCTTTCGCGAGAGTCACGGTTTTGCTTCCACGAGAGGCACGGTTGTGCTTTAATGAGAGTCACGGCCGTGCCTCTCGGAAACGAGAAAAATGCGCTTTCTGTTTTTTCCTTTCGTGAGAGTCACGGTTTTGCTTCCGCGAGAGGCACGGTTGTGCTTTCGCGAGAGTCACGGCTGTACCTCTCGGAAACGGAAAAAACGTGTTTTCTGTTTTTTTCCTTTCACGAGAGTCACGGTCTCGGAAACGAAAAAAAAGCATTTCTTCTTTTTTTTTCCCGCGAGAGTCACGGTTTTGCTTTCACGAGAGGCACGATTGTGATTTCGTGAGAGGCATGGCCATGCCTCTTTCGGAAAGGGAAAAAACCGTGCTCCCGGTTCGGTTTCTTCGTCCAGTTCTTTTTATGAAAAAAAAAACCTATCAACATGGGATCTAGTTTTGAGGATATCGACGCGATGAATCCAACGGTGAAAATGGTTCGAGATTTGGACACACGGTTTAAGAGATAAAACGTTTTGAATAAACGGATCTACAAAAAAAGAGAAAACTTTCAGGTTGCGACAAGTGGTGCACATGCAGCGCGCCACTTATCACAACCTGGGGAGGTTGGAGTGATCTTTGCAACGAGTACTCCTCAACTAGTGATTTCAACACTTGCTTGTACCATTCGGACGAGGAGTCCCTAGTTAGCGCTCTTTGCGCCATGTAGTAAGCCAGCGCCCGCGTGGCTCTTGCATGGGCTGGACCCGTTTGTGTGCAAGCAGCCCAATTCTCAAAAAGGGCACGCCCCTAATCGCTCCTATGTGCTCGGCCGTCAATGTTAGACCGAATGACCATTGACTATTAACATTCTGAAATTGATAAATATTCATGAATTCACAACAAAGTTCAAGACTCCAAAAATTTAACGATTTTGATTTTTTTTTCAACAATTTGGAACATATTTACAGATCGAGAAAAAGTTCACGGATTTGAAAATAATTCACCAACTAGAAAAATGTTTGTGAATATGAGAAATGTTCACAGATTTGAAAAAGTACATAATTTTTCAAAAGTTCACTAATTTGAATTTTTTTTGCGGATTTGAAAAATGATCATGAATTGGAAAAAAACGTTCGAGACTCAAAAAAGTTCACGAATTTGAAAAAGGTTAACAAATTTTTAAAAAGATCATGAGTTGGGAAAAAATTCATTGATTTGTAAAGGTTCGCAAATTTGAAAAGTGTTGGTGAATTCGAGAACTGTTTGCGGAATTAAAAAATTATAGATATGAAAAACTGCACAAAACTTGAAAAATGTTTATGGATTAAAAAAGGTTCATCATTTTGAAAAAAGTTCAGGAATTTAAAAATGTTCATGAATTTGAAGAAAATGAATAGCGTAAAAAATGTTCATTGGTTCAAAAATTAAATTCATGAGTTTAAAAATAGTAAAAGAAAAAATAAAACCAGGCCGAAAACCAAGAACAAAAAACCACTTTGCAGGTGCTCGAAAATCTAACTAAGGGAATAAATGTGTGTTGTGTAGGGTTTTCAAGTCAATGGGCGCTTGCGTCAGATATGAGTTGGCACCCGAAGCAATGTATGTTTAGGCTCGCCTTCGTAACTGCGGTGTGAACTTCTGCTTTTTTACTAGTATATAAATTGCTGGCCTTTAGGGAGGTTATGCACCCGTTGGGATGCTACCGTGCTGACATGCGTTACACACGCAGCATCTCGCATGCAAGGTTTCCTTACGATTTAATTATGTTTAGGTCTTTTCCTACACGTGTACAGTGTATTGTTTTTACTTCTATTTTTAGATGGTTTTATTTTCACTTTCTATAAGTTTTACTTTCTCGGTGCACTGCGGATGTATTTACCCGTGCCTATGTTTTTTTTAAAATGTAATGTCGGTGTAATTATCTATGCACAGTACTTCAAAATTTGACAGCTGCAATGCGTCGTACACTAACACATAAAATCATACGTACATACAATGAAAAACAAAGTACACATGTACTACCTCCATCTCATGACACTCAGAATGAATGTACCTAGACGTAGTAGTAGTTTTTCAAGTACGGAAAAAGGTGCATATAAACTTATCAATTTGGGAACACAATGTTGAAAGCCCATCATAATTTGGTCGTTTGGTTTTAAAAAATATTTGATTTAAATTCTAATTTATATGTAAATAATGCAAACTCTATGGGAGCAGCGTTTTGGCTCTGGGGTCCAGATGAACCCTTTACCCGAGCCGGTCATTCGGTAGTAGGGAACTGCATTAAAGAGTTTTTGGCTCTATTGGTGTTCGCAAGTAAATTCACCGTAGGTCACTGGACTCGTCCCCATATTTTACTTTGGTCACTGGACTTAGAAATACCCATAATACAGTCACAGAAGTCATATGAACACTAACAGTCATCGTGTACATTTTGGTTCTGTATTCGTCCTACATCGCATACTGTTTGACCGATTGACCGCCCACGTATGTGCTAGCAAACCGAGGGCATGGGCCACTTGCATGGTTTTTTTTTTGCAAAAACCGCGTGTGGTACATGATGGCGTGAACCCTCCCCCCCGAATCCCTAGTCCCTATCCCCATCGTTCGTTAGCCACCTCCCAAATCGCACCCCTTTCCCTACCCTTCGCCCCATCGCGTGAGGGAGGCGGGCACGGTGCACGTCACCATCAATGGTCACCAAAGCCATTGAGTCTGAGAGAGGCAATTGTCATTCTCGTATCCCACCTGGAGGAGGAGGCGCAGGAGTTCGGGTGACGGCACCATGTTTTTTTTGCACCTTCAATACCTAAATCCATGAAACCGGCTAACTCGGGTATGAGGTACTCAAGGCAATCCCAGAGTGATGCTCCTGGTTGTATCTCTACGCAGCCCTCACAGGGGCCTTACCGTTGGAGCCAGCACCACCCACGGCCTTCGACGACGCATGTATGCCATGTTTCTCTCTGTCGACGTAGGCTCCATTTTCGTTTTAGGCCACTTCGTCGGCCGCTAACAAGGACCCCGAGGCAGAGCTCTCGTCCATGCCTTGTGGTGACCCTACTGGAGTCGGATTGCACGCACGAGCACCAAGACTAGTACACGGGCCTTCGTGCGGGGATCATGCGGGCCAGTGTGAGCAAAATCATCACGTGTGTACTCTCCCCGTGACAATTGCATGGCAGATTCCAGCGACCGACGCAATAGTGGTTGTGGTGGACTCCAGTGACCGTACACACATGCACACGCGCCACGAGCACGGCGGCACCCACCCCAACGATGACCACGACGGGCATGACTGTTGCCTTGTCGGCCTTGATTCATCATTATTACAATACCACCCTAACACCAACGTCATGTGTAGCCGCACCTCCACCTTGAACTGGAACTTCCTCCTCATTGCCAACTGTTGGAAATATGCCCTAGAGGCAATAAAATATTTGTATTATTATATTTCCATATACATGATTAAGAGTTTATATTATATGCTAAAACTGCTATCCTGGAATATGCTATTCAGTGGAAAACTCATATGCACATGTGGAATGATAAATGGTAAATTAAGCATTCCTAGTCTCGCCTCTAAGACTAGCTCAAGTGTTTTTGGTGATCACGTTTTCTGGATCTTAGGATATCATTGAGTGTAAAGATAGTCCTAAAACAACATTGAGATTATGATGTTGGAAGAATGGTCATAATGAATCAACCCAATCTTGTTTGTTATGAATTGAGTTAATATCGTCTGCATTCACTGGTAATAACACGGAGTGTTAACTTGTGATATTGCTCCTTAGACCATGAGAGTATCGTGGTCATTTATTACCATACGATGGGCTTTGTGGTTGATCAAACGTCACCTGTAACACGGTGATCATAACGACAACTTACAGGTTCATCGGAAAGTTAAACAAGTGACTGGATAGCCTGAGAGTGGGATTTGGTCCTCCGACGTTGTAGAGATATTCTTAGGGCCCTCTCAGTGTGATAGCATCAATCATCGTCTGACCAAACACACGTGACTTTGTCACGGGGATGCCAGAACATAATAACAAGAAAGAAGAACAAAACCGAGGGTTTCGATATAGTGAGCATGGTGATGATTCAGGAGGATAGCGATGCATCCCTGGTTTTGTGAAGTATCGCGAAGCAAAGGGAACATTACATGATAACTAAAGGTTGACTCGAATATCATTCGTGTACTCACAGGGACCAATGTGGGCATCCACGGTCCCGCTGTTGGTCATTGAACGAACGGTTTCGTCCATGTATGTGAGTTACCAAACCTACGGGCAAGCTTAAGGCAATCATGATCCGCTGAGTGTTAGTAGGCCAGGAGTCATGAGAATATATTTGTGGAATTATTTCATGAATATTTGGAATAGTTTCGAGGGGTCCAGAAGGGTT
This sequence comes from Triticum timopheevii, assembly GCA_963921465.1. Lineage (NCBI taxonomy): Eukaryota > Viridiplantae > Streptophyta > Magnoliopsida > Poales > Poaceae > Triticum > Triticum timopheevii. Next base: position 359,415,393 of record OY997264.1, read on the forward strand.
TCGATGACCATCGGGTAATACCGGGTATTACCGATAAATTATGTATAGGTGGAGTAAGTTTTTGGAGATGTTAAAATATATATAATATGGTCTAGAAGTATTTATAAAATTTTATATTTAATTTAAATATCAACGGGCCTAAAAAGTCCAAGAGGTGGAAGGCAACTTGGGCCAAAAAGACCCAAGTGGGAAAGTGCCTCCCTTCCCTTAGGAAGGGGGGCAAATTGAGGTGGGGGGGGGGAGTCCAAATCCTCCTCCCTTGGACGGCCAAAGGGGAGGGACTTTCCCTCCCCTTGTGGCTCCCCTCCTCTCCCCTCCAACGTATATATACTAGAGGATTTCCACTTTGGACATGCACGTTTTGGAACCTCCTCTAGTTCTTCTAGTTCTAGTTCCGGTTGGTCCTAGTTGACTAATCAGAGCTAAGCTAATCCTCTTGTAATCATAATTAGAAGCCCTATGCGGTTATAATCTCCTCCTTCTAATTCCCTAGCGACGATTAGCTCTGGATGGCGAAGCGCTATCGAGTCGTGAAGGCTGCACACTTGCAACCAAGTAGAGAGGTCGTGCTTTCGGTCTTCGGTTCGAGGGATTGTTCATGGGCGGTATGAGGGATGGTCGATCGACGGTTTGAGGGACTCCAAGTACGATGTACACCGACACGTTCTTCTTCCGCTGCAACTCGGTGATGGTAACGGTTGTGATCCCAACCCATTATGCATCTTCATATTGATCTTGGGTGATCGTAGGTGCGATTTTTTTTGTTTTCTACTACGTTTCCCAATAGTGGCATCATGAGCGGTTTTATGAGTAGATGTAGGTTGCAATCTATATCACATGAGATGTGAGGGTTGATGTTCTTGCCATGCTTCCCTTGAGTCTTCCTTCGGTTCAATTCATCGACAACATGGTGTCGTCAAGGTTCTGACAATAGATCGACGCTGGTTGTCGATGTTCTGCTAACAGTTCCTTGGGCTTCACCATAGTTGAGAAACTGAAACATCGCATACACAAGAGGGTGCCGAAGATGGATGACCTTCTAGGGGTTCACGCATATTGATGATCTTCTAGGGGTTCACCATATTTTAATTAAGCCTCTTGTTTCATACACCCCAAAACCGATTAGAGGACGTCTAACTTGGTTTTTGCAGGGTATGCATATGATGTGGTATAGCCTTCGTCATGATAATGAGTTTATGTATGAGATGGTTATATGTTGTAATGTTAAGTGGCTTGCACGTCATGACATGATCGCCGGAGCCATGAGCTTTCCAGGTTAATGTAAAATTCGTAGAGATAGCCTACAAGTTATAGGTAGCGATGACAAATATACACCGAGGACTGATACTTCTCCAACATATCTATAATTTTTGATTGTTCCATGCTTTTATAGTATCAATCTTGGGTAATTTATATGCAATTATATATCATTTTTTGGGACTAACATATTAACTTAGTGCCAAGTGTCAGTTGCTGTTTTTTTGCTTGTTTTTTGTTTTTCCAGAAAATCAGTACCAAACAAAGTCCAAATGCCACGAAACTTTTTGACGAAGTTTTCTGGACAAGATAAAATCTAGAAGGTTTGAGAGGAGACCATGCGTGCAATGAGGAGACAACGAGGCACTTGGGCACGCCCACGGGGGTAGGCACACCCAAGTACCTTGTTGACCCCTTGTGGCTCCATCTGGCCTAATTCCACCTCTATAAATTCTCTAAAATTGGAAAACCAACAGAGAGCCACCCAAAATACTTTTTTCGCCGCCGCAAGTTTCTATTCTTCGGAGATCGATTGATCCCCCCTCCGCTAGAGTACCAGAAAAGACCTCCAGATACGGAGGGCCTCTGCATCAACCTTGCTGCCCTTCGGATGATGTATGAGTAGTTTACCACGGACCTACAGTTCCATAGCTAGTAGCTAGATGGCTTCTTCTTTCTCTTTGTTCTTTAATACAATGTTCTCCTCGATGTTCTTGGAGATCTATTCGATGTAATCTTCTTTTGTGGTGTGTTAGTTGGGATACGATAAACTGTGGGTTTATGATCAGATTATCCATGAATATTATATGAGTATTTTCTAAATTCTTATATGCATGATTATTATAGCTTTGTATTTCTCTCCGATCTATCCGTTTGGCTTGGCCAACTAGATTGATTTATCTTGCAATGGAGTTGTGCTTTGTAATGGGTTCAATCTTGCGGTGATCTATATCCCAGTGATATAAAGGGACAAGACACATATTTGTATTGTTGCCATTAAGGGGAAAACAACAGGGTTTACTCATATTGGTTGGGTTTACTTTGTCTACATCATGTCATCTTGCTTAAAGCATTACTCCGTTCTTTATGAACTTAATACTCTAGATGCAAGTTGGATAGCGGTCGATGTGTGGAGTAATAGTAGTAGATGAAGGTAGGAGTCAGTCTACTTGTCTCGGACATGATGCTTATATACATGATCATTGCCTTGGATATCGTCATAACTATGCGCTTTTCTATCAATTGCCCAATAGTAATTTGTTTACCCACCGGATGCTTTTGTTAGAGAGATAAGCCTCTAGTGAAAACTATGGCCCCAAGGTCTACCTTTATCATATATAAGATCCAAAAAATACCTTGCTGCAATTAATTTACCGCTATTTCATTTCATCTTTTCTTTATTTATCTACCATTATCACACTTGATCCTCGCAATTAACCGCTGAGGGGATTGACAACCCCCTTGATCACATTGAATGCAAGTATTGGTTCTTCTGTGTGTAGGTGATGTTCACGAGGTCTTGCATGGTTTCCTACCGGATTGATAACCTTGGTTCTTAACTGAGGGAAATACTTATCTCTACTATACTGCATCATCCTCTCCTCTTCGAGGAAATCCCAATGCAACCCACAAGTAGCAAGGACCCTGACGAGGAGGTGTACTTGTGCGGGACGAGGAGCTATAATTTCGTGCCATGACAGAATTTTTGAATTTGATGCCACGACAATGTTTTCTGAAATGGTCGCCACGATAATGTCCCTGAAATAAATGCCACGACAACATTTTTCAAATGGGTGCCACGACAATGAAATATTGGTCGGCACGATGCTTCAACTAGAGATTGAAGATGATCATGAAGGTTCCCGGCGCCCAGGGTTATACCATATCATGCTTTTATGAACTGCCTGGGATATTTATCCCTTTGTTGTTTGCACCCTTGATTGCGTAGTAGTCAATTACTAGGGTGATCTCTCATAGTAAATATCAAGTTAAAAGGTGCTCTTCCCAGTGTTGCACCGTATATAACACGTAGCCTTCGAGAGTGTGTCATGTCCACATGAGTACAAATGGGACGTGAGGTGTGATACATCTCCAACATATCTATAATTTTTGATTGTTCCACGCTATTATATTATCAATCTTGGATGTTTTATGCATTATTATGCTATTTTATATCATTTTTTGGACTAACCTATTAACCTAGTGCCAAGTGCCAGTTGCTGTTTTTTTCCTTGTTTTTGCCTTTACAGAAAATCAATACCAAACGGAGTCTAGATGGAACGAAACTTTCTAGCGATTTTTCTTGGACCACAAGACACCCTGGAAGCTTCAGGAGTCTAGAAGAGCCACAGTGCCACGACAAGCTCACAGGGTGCGCACTAGGGGGGGGGAGGGGCGGAGGGCGCGGCCCCCAATCTTGTGGGCCCCCCTGTGTCTCCTCTAACCCTAATTCTTCTTCTATAAATACTCAAATACTCCCCGTAGACCAGAGGGCACACCAAAATACTTTTCCATTGCCGCAAGTTTCTGTCCTTGTGAGATCCCATCTGGAGGCCTTTTTTTGGTACTCCACCGGAGGGGGATTCGACCATGGAGGGCTTCTACATCAACCTTGTTGGTCCTCCGATGATGTGTGAGTAGTTTACCACAGACCTACAGGACCATAGCTAGTAGCTAGATGGCTTCTTTTCTCTGTTTGATCTTCAATACAATGCTCTCCTCGATGTTCTTGGAGATCTATTTGATGTAATCTTCTTTTGTGGTGTGTTTGTTGAGATCCGATGAATTGTGGGTTTATGATCAGATTATTTATGAATATTATTTGAGTCTTCTCTGAACTCTTTTATGCATGATTAAGATAGCTTTGTATTTCTCTCTGATCTATTGATTTGGTTTGGCCAACTAGATTGATTTTTCTTGCAATGGGAGAGGTGCTTTGTAATGGGTTCAATCTTGCGGTGCTTATTCCCAGTGACAGAAAGGACATGACACGTATTTGTATTGTTGACATTATGGATAAAAAGATGGGGTTTATTCGTATTGATTGGATCTATCCCTCTACATCATGTCATCTTGCTTAAGGTGTTACTCCGTTCTTGTTAACTTAATACACTAGATGCATGCTGGATAGCGGTCGATGCGTGGAGTAATGGTAGTAGATGCAGGAAGGAGTCGGTCTGCTTGTTACTGACGCGATGCCTATATTCATGATCTTTCTTTAGATATCGTCATAATTATTCGCTTTTCTATCAATTGCTCAATAGTAATTTGTGTACCCACTGTATGCTTTCTTTCAATAGAGAGGCCTGTAGTGAAAACTATGTCCCCCGGGGTCTATTTGTATCATATTATTTTTCATATCTATAAAACCAAAAGAACGCAAAAATACATTGCTGCAATTTATTTACCTTTATTTATTTTGCACTTTTACTTATCTTTTATACCTATCTCTATCAGATCTCATCCTTGCAACTTACCGTGAAGGGATTGACAATCCCTTTATCGTGTTAGGTGCAAGTATTTGTTTGTTTGTGTAGGTGCAACCATTGGTGACTTGTGTGTCCCTCCTACTGGGTTGATACCTTGTTTCTTAGCTGAGGGAAATACTTATCTCTACTTTGCCGCATCACCCTTCCCTTTTCAAGAGAAAAACCAACGCAAGCTCAAGAAGTAGCAGGAAGAATTTTTGGCACCGTTGCCTTGGAGGATCTACAAGAAGTAGCACCAAGTACCTGTTATAAAATTTCATCTCTTGCATTTACATTATTTGCCATTTGCCTCCTGTTTTCCTCTCCCTCACTTCTAAAACGTTTTCAGAAAAATACAAACATATTTGCATTTTTCTGTATGCCTTTTTGCTCGCTTGCTATCTTTGCTTGTGTTGCCATGTGCCTTCTATTTGCTTGCATCTTTGCTTGCTAAAAATCTATTGATATGGATCCACTTAAAGTTTTCTATAAGGATCATCTTTGATCCATATGTGCTCGTGCTGAAACCCCAACTAGTTTAGTTGAGGGAAAATCATTAGATGAGCATGCTCATTTTGTGTGTCACCGTTTATATCAAAAAGTGGGACTCTTATGGAATCAAATAAATTGTTTGCTATGCTATGGTTAGAATATATGTGAAATTTATGATTTTACTTGTTGCTCAGAGAACCCGAGAAAACAACTTCCCTACCTATGTGAGTTTAGTGATAATGAAACCCTATCTTCTTATGCCAAAGGTGTTTATAGTTACTATGATATCGAACAAATTGAAGAATTTGTTGCTTTTAAGGGTGCTTATGAAGTTGTTGCTTTGATTGAAAAGTATGATATTACTCTCTACAAATCTGAAATTTTGACATACTTAAATATTGCTATGAAACCTATGCTTCTAATGCCTATGGTAACGAATTTATTGAGAGAATGCCCGCTGCTTTGGGAGAAAATAATGATATGTGTGAATCTATAGATAATTATGATTCCATTGATTTGATTGAAATATCCCCCCTTGATGAACATGATGCTTGCTATTCTTATGGTCATGATGCCAATATTAATTATACTTATGGAGATGAACTTGCTATAGTTCCTTATGTTAAACATGAAATTATTGCTATTGCACCCACACTTGATAGCTCCTTGAATAAAAAGCATGATTGCAATGATGTTATTATGAATTCTACTAATGACAATTGTGCTAATTTTGATATGTCCATAAGCCTCGTGATGAATATGTTTGCAATAATATTGAAAGTGGCTTTGGAAGAGTGTCAACTTTAGGTAAAAATAATCCCACATATTCGGAGAGTGTTCAATCTTATGAAATGCTGATAAAAGTGGGCTTGGAGAGGTCATGACTTTAGTTGTTGTTAATCCCACTACCTTGGAAGATTATAAAACTTTTATGCATGTGGATCATGGAGAGAAAATTTTATATGATAGCTATATTGTTGAATTTGATTATGATCCTACATGTAATTATTATGAGAGAGGAAAGTATGGTTGTAGAAATTTTCATGTTACTAAATTACCTCTCGTTATGTTGAGATTGCCATTATTTCTTTCTTCATCCTTGCTTATGCTACATATTTGCTGCCTTGATAATTTTGCCTACAAAATGCCTATGCATAGGAAGTATGTTAGACTTAAATGTGTTTGTCGTAAGTTTTATGATGCTATCTTTGTGCTTCTAATCTCGTCTTTCATGTGAGCATCGTTGAAATCCCAAAGCCCATGTTAATGGCTATAAAGAAAGAGCTTGTTGGGAGGCAACCCAATTTTTCTGTTTTGCTTTTTGCTTCGTGCTTCTGTTTTTCAATAAATATGCAGTTATACTTCTGTTATGATTGTGTTTTAGTGCTTTAATTAGTGTTTGTGCCAAGTAAGACCTTTGGGATGGTTTGGAAGATTGTTGCTCTGATTCTGTGAGAAAACAGAAACTTTTACGTCCAGTGGCAGAATTGTTAAAAATCACTAGAGCGAAGAAAAATTCTAATTCTTTTACACTTTATTGATATACAAATTGCCCATATTTCCTAATGTTTCAGAATTTTTGAAGTTACAAAAGTTTGGCTAAAGTCCAAATTATTACAGACTATTATGTTTTTGACAGATTCTGTTTTCATTGTGTTGTTTGCTTATTTTGACGAATCTATGGGTTGTACCGGGGGGGGGGGTATGAACCATGGAGTAGTTAGAATACAGTAGATACAGTACAAATATAAAATTGGAATGAGTTTACAACAATTCCTAAAAGTGGTTATTTGCTTTGTTTCACTAACGAATCTCACGAGTTTTCTGTTCAGTTTTGTGTTGTGAAGTTTTCAAGTTTTTGGTGAAGTTTCAATGGACTACGGAATAGGGAGTGGCAAGAGCCAAACTTGGGAATGCCCAAGGCACCCCTAGGTAATATTCAAGGACAACCAAGCATCTAATCTTTGGGATGCCCCGAAAGGCATCCCCTCTTTTGTCTACAATGCATTGGTAAATTACTTGAGGCTATATTTTTACTCACCACATGATATGTGTTTTGCTTGGAGCATCTTGTATTATATCTGTCTTTGATTTATTTGATTTCTAGTTTGCCACAATCATCCTTGCTGTATACACCTTTTGAGAGGGACACACATTAATCCTGAATTTATTAGAATACTCTATGTGCTTCGCTTATATCTTTTGAGCTAGGTAGTTGCTCTAGTGCTTCACTTATATCTTTTTAGAGCACCAATGTTGTTTTATTTTAAAGAAATTGATGAACTCTCATGATTCACTTATATTATTTTGAGAGTCTTATAAATAGTATGGCAATTTTCTTGGGTTATGAATTTAGTCCTAATATGATGGGTATTCAAGAGGGATATAATAAAAAGTTTGATGAAGATCATTGAATATATGAGAAGTTTGATTCTTCATTTGTTTTGAGATATAAAGATGGTGATATTATAGTCATGCTAGTGAGTAATTGTGGTTTAGTAAGAATGTTTGTGATTCCCAGAGCATGCATGTATGGTCTCTCGTTATGCGATGATATTAGAGCATGATTTATTATTGATTGTCTTCCTCATGAGTGGTGGTCAGGGACGAGTGATGGTCTTTTCCTACCAGTCTATCCCGCTAGAAGCATTCGTAGTAGTACTTTGTTTCGAGTGCTAATAAACTTTTTCAATAAGTATGTGAGTTCTTTATTACTAATGTGAGTGCATGGATTGTACGCACTCTCACCCTTCTATAATTTGCTAGTGTCTTCGGTACCGTGCATTGCCCTTTCTCACCTTGATTTTCCGTGCAAACTTCGCTGGTGCATCCAAACCCCGTGATATGATATGCTCTTTCACACATAAGCCACTTTATATCTTCCTCAAAACAGCCGCCATACCTACCTATTATGGCATTTCCATAACCATTCCGATATATATTGCCATGCAACTTCCACCGTTCCGTTTTATTATGACACATATCATCATTGTCATATTACTTTGCATGATCATATAGTTGGCATAGTATTTGTGGCTTGGCCATCGTTCATAGTTTTTATACATGTCACGCTAGATCATTGCACATCCCAGTACACTGCTAGAGGCATTCATATAGAGTCATATTTTTGTTCTAGTATCAAGTTGTAATTCTTGAGTTGTAAGTAAATAAAAGTGTGATGATCATCATTATTAGAGCATTTTCCCATGTGAGGAAAGGATGATGGAGACTATGATTCCCCTGCAAGTCAGGATGAGATGCCGGACTAAAATAAATAAAAAAGAGGCCAAAGAGCCCAGAAAAAGAGAGGCCAAAGAGCCCAAAAAAGGGTAAAGGAGAAAAAATTGAGAGAAAAAGAGATAAGGGACAATGTTACTATCATTTTTCACACTTGTGCTTCATAGTAGCACCATGTTCTTGATGATAGAGAGTCTCCTATTTTGTCACTTTCATATATTACCAGTGGGAATTTCTCATTGTAGAACTTGGCTTGAATATTCCAATGATGGGCTTCCTTAAATGCCCCAGGTCTTCATGAACAAGCAAGTTGGATGCACACCCACTTAGTTTCCTTTTGAGCTTTCATACACTATAGCTCTAGTGCATCCGTTGCATGGCAATCCCTACTCCTTGCATTGACATAAATTGATTGGCATCTCCATAGCCCGCTGATTAGCCTCATCGATGTGAGACTTTCTCCATTTTTGTCTTCTCAACATAACCTCCAACATCATATTCTCAACCCATAGTGCTATATCCATGGCTCACGCTCATGTATTGCATGAGAGTTGAAAAAGCTAAAGAGTGTTAAAAAGTATGAAACAATTGCTTGGCTTGTCATCGGGGTTGTGCATGATAAATACTTTGTGTTAAGAAGATGGAGCATGACAAGACTATATGATTTTGTAGGGATAACTTTCTTTAGCCATTACATTTTGAAAAGACATGATTGTTATTTAGTATGCTTGAAGTATTATTGTTTTTATATCAATATTAAATTTTGTTTGAATCTTACGGATCTGAATATACATGCAACATAAAGAAAGATTACATGATAAACATGTTAGGTAGAATTCCTCATCAAAAATTCTGTTTTTATCATTTACCTACTCGAGGACGAGCATGAATTAAACTTGGGGATGCTTGATATGTCTCCAACGTATCTACAATTATTGATTCTTCCATGCTATTATATTATCTATATTGGATGTTTTATATGCATTATTATGCTATTTTATGTCATTTTTTGGGACTAATCGATAAACCTAGTGCCAAGTGCCAGTTGTTGTTTTTCCTTGTTTTTGCCGTTACAGAAAATCAATACCAAACGGAGTCCAAATGGTGTGAAACTTTTTGACGCTTTTTCTTGGACCACAAGACATCCTCGAAGCTTCGGGAGGTGGCCAGAAGAGACACGGGGACACGACGAGCTCACTCTGTGCGCCCTAGGGGGGCGCGCCCCCAGGCTTGTGGGCCCCCTGTGGCTCCTCTAACCCTAATTCTTCTTCTATAAATACTCAAAAATTACTCATAGACTAGAGGGCACACCAAAAATACTTTTCCGCTGCAGCAAGTTTCTGTCCTCATGAGATCCCATCCAGAGGCCTTTTTCGGCACTCTGCCGGAGGGGAATTCGACCATAGAGGTCTTATACATCAACCTTGCTACCCTTCCGATGATTTGTGAGTAGTTTACCACACACCTGCGGGTCCATAGCTAGTAGCCCCTCATCCCCGTTGTCCCCGCCGCTCGGCGCCACCTCCACCCAGCGCCCCCGGGCCCTGCCAACCCTACCGCGGCCGCCACTCCCCCCTCCTCCATCGGCCACCTCCTCCACCGGCCGCCCCCTTCCAAAGGTGAGCTCAATCTAGCTCCTCTTTTTTCTGTTTTTCTGTTTTTTTAGATTTAGTTTAAGTTTAGTTTAGAGTAGGCTTAGTTTACTTTAGGTTTCGTTTAGAGTTTTTTTCTTCTGTTTTTTAGGTTTAGGTTTAGATTTAGTTTAGTTTAGGTTTAGTTTAGGTTAAGAAGAAAGGATAAAGATAAAAACTAGAAGAAGAAGAAGAAGAAGAAGAAGAAGAAGAAGAAGAAGAAGAAGAACTGGGTCGAGGTTAGGGGTTCGTCGGCACCCATAGAACCGGGTCGAGGATTGCCGATTGCCAGAACTAGGGCCGAGGTTCAGGGCAGAGGGTCGAGGATCGCCGGTCACCGAGGGGATACATGGTTGAGCCAGTGTGCTGGGGATATAACTATTGAGTATAAACCGCCCAGGAGGGGCCGGGTTATACTCATAAGGAGTCATCCAAATTGAAGCCCATGAAGACAAGTAGTATGGCGCTTTACTATAAGAGATTTAAAGGTCCAGGGCCCAAAGGAGGATTAGGGCCCGTATTTATAAACCGCCATGTAATGTGTAACTTGTATTTAAGATAGGAAAGGTTAGAAACCGAGAAGGACACGTGTATGAGCCGGCGTCGGGATTCTGTAAACCAACGGGCGTCAACCTGTGTATATAAAGGGACGACCCGGCGGCGGTTCAAGGACAAGAAACAACAACTCAAGAGCCAGGTAAAGTGGATTCGCTCCCTGATCATCGAGACCCCATCAATTCCACCACAACTGGATCGTAGGCTTTTACCTTCACCGCAAGGGGCCGAACCAGTATAAACTCCCTGTGTCCTTTGTCCGATTTAACCCCTTTAAGCTAATCTCGTTGTGATGGCTCCACGACTAAGTCCTCACACTAGGACATCTGATGTGATAATTCCACGATAGTTGGCGCCCACCGTCGGGCTATCGCACGATGGTTTCAAGTTCTTAAAGGGGAACTTCGAAGGACTCAAGGGATACACAGTGGGCCGGATGACCAAGAGTCATCGCAACAAGCTCTACATCGACGATGCAGGATGGGGCCCCGACGCCGGCTCAATCGAGTACGGGTACCGGATCCCCTTTGGAGGAATTCACGTCTTCATCGGCAAGATCGGCGAACCGGGCCCTGAGCCAGACATCTGCACCGACCTCGTCGAGACGGCTCAGCGTGCAAGTCCCGCCCGGGTTAGCCCGCCATGAAGCATGCATTTGTAGGATTCATCAATGGTGCGGAATCTGAACCGGTGTCCGATGATGAGGTGGTCATTTATTCAGATGGCGAATCATCCACCGGTGAGACCTGAGTCACTGTACCAACTGCAACATGTCCGGTTTGGGGGCTGTTCCGATGGCGACAGTATTCCGGACCCCCTTGAACCGCCGAACCGGGTTGCGATCTTCATGGCCACTATGCGGCCCATGTTGCACTCCTCAACTGCAGCAGTAATGATTTTCGGATCGGCAGCCGGGGCAGGAGGCCCCGCGCGCCGGCCGGCTCAAGTTCTGTCTGGTTTATTGGACGCCTGGACGACATTATTGACCACAGAGGTTACCCCGGATAATCAAGATCAGCATAACCTGGAGGTCACGAAGCTACGAGATCAAATAGCTCAGGCCAAGGAGGACTTGGCGGCTGAGGAAACCAGGATGGCTGATGAGCGGGCCGCTTTAGATGCTCAGGCGCAGCGGATTCAGGCAGAAAATTACTGGCTCATGCTGGATCAGAATGCTTCGAACGACGTGTTGAGGAGGAGGCATCGGTCTCGTCTGCCACCGGTTTATGAAGCAATGAATCTCTTCAACACACTAGGAGTAGGAACCAGTAATCCGGCAGCAGTAAACCGGACTGAAGCACCTAGGATAGGACGCCGGATCAGCCACGGGCGATGGAGCCGCCTCGATGTACCCATGATCCGCCGCAGTACATGCCGACACCGTCGGGTCACTTCTCCACCCCTTTGGATAACATGATCGCTGCGGCATCGCGTTTGGCAGCTATTCCAATGGAGGGCGAGTCTCCAGCGGCGGTTGAGACGCGGCGGGCAGGGATCTCCTTCAGACGGCTATGGTTCAGCAGCAGGCCTATTCGTATAGTCGGGACATAATTCATTCAACCCCTCGCCTGAGCCGGAGTTACAGCAGGCATATTGATGAACCGGCTATGTCAAGCAGTGCGCGGAACCGCGACGCCCCTCAAGGGCCTAACCCGGCGCGCGGTGGTGCAAATGCTCAGGACGTGGTGGATAACGGTAGAGCGCGTCGAGAAGCCGAGTTAGCAGCGCAGTATATGGACCATCAGCTTACTCCAGTTCGTCTGACAACTTCCGTGGAACGAGATCTTGCTATCAGCTCTTGGGGGGTGCCGTGTCTCACTCCAGCTCTATGCAATGTGTGGTTGCCCAAGGATTTCAAGGGTCCGCGTAAAGTGCCAAATTACACTGTTGATTTATCTCCTGAGTCATGGGTCGAAAGCTATGAGATGGCGATGGAGATGCTGGACATAGATGAGGCGGCATGTGCTAAGTACTTCACCATGATTTGGATGTAACGACCCGCACTTGGCTGAAAAGTTTGCCGGCTAATTCCATTGGGTCATGGGCTGAGTTAAAGGCCCGGTTTATAACGAACTTCAAGGACACGTGCAAGCAACCCATGTCAATTGTGGATCTAGCCGCCTGTGTACAGGAAGAAGGCGAATCGACAACCCATTGGGTGCACCGGGTTTCGGAGATCTTGCATTAATCGGACCGCGTCAATGCCGATTCAGCAGTCATAACATTGGAGGGCAATTGCCAGTTTAAGCCTTTGAAGCTGAAGTTGGGACGGCTCAAGCGTCACTGCAATGACATGGGAACACTTATGGCAGCTCTGGTTAAATATGCCGACTCCGATGGTACCAATGATCTTGAGTCTGACGATAAGAAGCCAGGGAAGGGAAAGAAGAACGGCGGTGCAAAAGGGTAGCAGAATAACCAGGCGGGCCATGGGAACAATGGTAAGCATAAAGCAGATAGTAATTTAGATTTCGTGGCTAACACCAATGCACAGGACAATGGCCAGCGTTGTAAGGGTAAACTGCCCCCGTGGAGTGGAGGATCAGGTGTCAATCTTGAGCGCCTGTTAAATCAGCCTTGCCCAAGGCACGGGACGCGAGAAAAGCCAGCTACGCACCTCTGGAAGGATTGCTTTATTATGCGGGAGTTCAAAAACTTGGATCTTTTCCGGTATGATCATGGACTGCCCGGCGGTTCAGGACCCGGATCTCATGGGCCGGGTTATGGTGGAGGTAATTCCGGCTCAGGGTTTCAAGGTAATCAAGGCGATCATGGCAATCAAGGCAATCAGGGCAACCAGGGAGGTTATAATCAGCAGGGGAATCAGCAGCAACAACAGTCGGGTAGCAGTTGAATAGTGGGCAGTATCATGTCTCCACCACTAGCCTGTGCAAGCACGATCAGAAGCTTCATAAAAGGGCAGTGAACTCCCTTGAACCGGCGGTGCCCCATTACTTGCGCTGGTCTGAATAGCCTATTGTGTGGAGTCGAGAGGATCATCCACCCCGTGTTGATAATCTAGGTCACCCGGCGTTGGTGGTGGCGCCTCAGGTTGGAGGTTATAAGTTCACCAAGGTTCTCATGGATGGGGGTGACAGACAAGAATCTTAAACCGTCAAACACCATTTTTCACAGTGTGGTGCCTGGTAAATCGGCTTATCCGGTTGGTAAGATAGCTCTGGAGGTTGCTTTTGGAGATGATCATGATTCGAGATCAGAGACATTGACTTTTGAAGTGGTGAAATCAAGAGCCCTTACCATGCCCTGTTCGGACGGTCGGCTTATGCTAAGTTCATGGCTAGGCCTTGTTATGTTTATCTGCAGCTCAAGATGGCGGGTCATAAAGGGACCATCACAGTACATGGAAGCCGAAAGATTGCTTTGGAATGTGAGGAAGGTGATGCAGCCTATGCTAAGTCGGTTTGTGCGACAGAGGAGTTGAAGTTCTATAAGGACAATGTTGATCCGGCAGATATGACATCTTTGAAAAAGCCAACTACAGAGCATGATCTGGCATTGAAGTTTAAATCGGCTGATGAGACTAAGTGTTGGAAATATGCCCTAGAGGCAATAATAAATTAGTTATTATTATATTTCTTTGTTCATGATAATAGTCTTTTATTCATGCTATAACTGTATTATCCGGAAATCGTAATACACGTGTGAATACATAGACCACAATATGTCCCTAGTGAGCCTCTAGTTGACTAGCTCGTTGTGATCAACAGATAGTCATGGTTTCCTGGCTATGGACATTGGATGTCATTGATAACGGGATCACATCATTAGGAGAATGATGTGATGGACAAGACCCAATCCTAAGCATAGCATAGAGATCGTGTAGTTCGTGTGCTAAAGCTTTTCTAATGTCAAGTATCTTTTCCTTAGACCATGAGATTGTGCAACTCCCAGATACCGTAGGAGTGCTTTGGGTGTACCAAACGTCACAACGTAACTGGGTGGCTATAAAGGTGCATTACAGGTATCTCCGAAAGTGTCTGTTGGGTTGGCACGAATCGAGACTGGGATTTGTCACTCCGTGTAAGCAGAGAGGTATCTCTGGGACCACTCGGTAGGACATCATCATGTGCACAATGTGATCAAGGAGTTGATCACGGGATGATGTGTTACGGAACGAGTAAAGAGACTTGCCGGTAACGAGATTGAACAAGGTATCGGGATACCGACGATCGAATCTCGGGCAAGTATCGTACCGATAGACAAAGGGAATTGTATACGGGATTGATTAAGTCCTTGACATCGTGGTTCATCCGATGAGATCATCGTGGAACATGTGGTAGCCAACATGGGTATCCAGATCCCGCTGTTGGTTATTGACCGGAGAGTCATCTCGGTCATGTTTGCATGTCTCCCGAACCCGTAGGGTCTACACACTTAAGGTTCGGTGACGCTAGGGTTATAGAGATATTAGTATGCGGTAACCCGAAAGTTGTTCGGAGTCCCGTATGAGATCCCGGACGTCACGAGGAGTTCCGGAATGGTCCGGAGGTAAAGAATTATATATAGGAAGTGCTATTTCGGCCATCGGGACAAGTTTCGGGGTCATCGGTATTGTACCGGGACCACCGGAAGGGTCCCGGGGATCCACCGGGTGGGGCCACCTGCCCCGGGGGGCCACATGGGCTGTAGGGGGGTGCGCATTGGCCTACATGGGCCAAGGGCACCAGCCCCAAGAGGCCCATGCGCCAAGAGAAGAGAAAAAGGGGAGAGTCCTAAAGGGGGAAGGCACCTCCGAGGTGCCTTGGGGAGGATGGACTCCTCCCCACCCTTGGCCGCACCCTTCCTTGGAGGAAGGGGCAAGGGCTGCGCCTCCCCCTCTCCCTTGGCCCTACATATAGTGGGGAAAAGGAGGAGCAACCATACCTAAGAAGGCCTGGCGC
This sequence comes from Triticum timopheevii, assembly GCA_963921465.1. NCBI lineage: Eukaryota > Viridiplantae > Streptophyta > Magnoliopsida > Poales > Poaceae > Triticum > Triticum timopheevii. The sequence continues at coordinate 359,430,933 of OY997264.1, forward strand.
CTCCCTCTCCCTCCCGTGACACATCTCCCTCCTCCTGCAGCGCTTAGTGAAGCCCTGTTGGAATCCCGCTACTTCCACCACGCCGTCGTGCTGCTGGATCTCCATCAACCTGTCCCTCCTCCTTGCTAGATCAAGGCATGGGAGACGTCTCCGTTCCGTACGTGTGTTGAACGCGGAGGTGCCGTCCGTTCGGCACTAGGATCATCGGTGATTTGAATCACGACGAGTACGACTCCATCAACCCCGTTCACTTGAACGCTTCCGCTTAGCGATCTACAAGGGTATGTAGATGCACTCTCTTTCTACTCGTTGCTGGTTTCTCCATAGATGGATCTTGGTGACACGTAGGAAAATTTTGAATTTCTGCTACGTTCCCCAACAGTGGCATCATGAGCTAGGTCTATTGCGTAGATTCTTTGCACGAGTAGGACACAAAGTAGTTGTGGGCGTTGATTTTGTTCAATATGCTTACCGTTACTAGTCCAATCTTGTTTCGACGGTATTGTGGGATGAAGCGGCCCGGACCGACCTTACACGTACTCTTACGTGAGACAGGTTCCACCGATTGACATGCACTTGGTGCATAAGGTGGCTAGCGGGTGCCAGTCTCTCCCACTTTAGTCGAAACGGATTCGATGAAAAGGGTCCTTATGAAGGGTAAATAGCAATTGACATATCACGTTGTGGTTTTGCATAGGTAAGAAACGTTCTTGCTAGAAACCCATAGCAGCCACGTAAAACATGCAACAACAATTAGAGGACGTCTAACTTGTTTTTGCAGGGTATGCTTTGTGATGTGATATGGCCAACAAGAATGTGATGAATGATATGTGATGTATGAGATTGATCATGTTCTTGTAATAGGATTCACGACTTGCATGTCGATGAGTATGACAACCGGCAGGAGCCATAGGAGTTGTCTTTATTTATTGTATGACCTGCGTGTCATTGAAGAACGCCATGTAAATTACTTTACTTTATTGCTAAACGCGTTAGCCATAGAAGTAGAAGTAGTCGTTGGCGTGACAACTTCATGAAGACACGATGATGGAGATCATGATGATGGAGATCATGGTGTCATGCCGGTGACGATGATGATCATGGAGCCCCGAAGATGGAGATCAAAAGGAGCAAAATGATATTGGCCATATCATGTCACTATTTGATTGCATGTGATGTTTATCATGTTTATGCATCTTGTTTACTTAGAACGACGGTAGTAAATAAGATGATCCCTTACAAAAAATTTCAAGAAGTGTTCTCCCCTAACTGTGCACCGTTGCTACAGTTCGTCGCTTCTAAGCACCACGTGATGATCGGGTGTGATGGATTCTTACGTTCACATACAACGGATGTAAGACAGATTTACACAGCGAAAACACTTAGGGTTAACTTGACGAGCCTAGCATGTACATACATGGCCTCGGAACATGGAGACCGAAAGGTCGAGCATGAGTCGTATAGTAGATATGATCAACATGAAGATGTTCACCGATGATGACTAGTCCATCTCACGTGATGATCGGACACGGCCTAGTTTGACTCGGATCATGTGATCACTTAGATGACTAGAGGGATGTCTATCTGAGTGGGAGTTCATAAGATGAACTTAATTATCCTGAACACAGTCAAAAAGAATTTTGCAAATTATGTCGTAGCTCACGCTGTAGTTCTACTGTTTAGTTATGTTCCTAGAGAAAATATAGTTGAAAGTTGACAGTAGCGATTATGCGGACAGTAGAAAGCTTATGTCCTTAATGCACCGCTCAGTGTGCTGAACCCCAAAACGTCGTTTGTGGATGTTGCGAACATCTGACATACACGTTTTGATGACTACATGATAGTTCAGTGCGTAATGCTAAATGGTTTAGAATTGAGGCACCAAAGACGTGTTTTGAAATGTCGCGAAACATATGAGATGTTTCGAGGGCTGAAATTGGGATTTCAGGCTCGTGCCCACGTCAAGAGGTATAAGACCTCCGACGATTTTCTTAGCCTGCAAACTAAGGAGAAAAGCTCAATTGTTGTGCTTGTGCTCAGATTGTCTGAGTACAACAATCGCTTGAATCAAGTGGGAGTTGATCTTCCAAATGAAATAGTGATGGTTCTCCGAAGTCATTACCACCAAGCTGCTAGAGCTTCGTGATGAACTATAATATATCAGGGACATATATGATGATCCTTGAGATATTCGCGATGTTTGACACCACAAAAGTAGAAATCAAGGAGCATCAATTGTTGATGGTTGGTGAAACCACTAGTTTCAAGAAGGGCAAGGGCAAGAAGGGATGCTTCATGAAACGGCAAATCAGCTGCTGCTCTAGTGAAGAAACCCAAGGTTGAACCCAAACCCGAGACTAAGTGCTTCTGTAATAAGGGGAACAACCACTGGAGCTGAATTACCCTAGATACTTGGTAGATGAGAAGGCTGGCAAGGTCGATAGAAGTATATTGGATATACATTATGTTAATGTGTACTTTACTAGTACTCCTAGTAGCGCCAGGGTATTAGATACCGGTTCGGTTGCTAAGTGTTAGTAACTCGAAATAAAAGCTACGAGATAAAAGGAGACTAGCTAAAGGTGAGCTGACGATACGTGTTGGAAGTGTTTCCAAGTTTGATGTGATCAAACATCGCACGCTCCCTCTACCATCAAGATTAGTATTAAACCTGAATAATTGTCATTTGGTATTTTGCGTTGAGCATAGACATGATTGGATTATGTCTATCGCAATACGGTTATTCATTTAAGGAGAATAATGGTTACTCTGTTTATTTGAATAATACCTTCAATGGTCTTGCACCTAAAGGAATGGTTTATTGAATCTCGATCGTAGTGATACACATTTTCATGCCAAAAGATATAAGATAGTAATGATAGTACCACTTACTTGTGGCACTGCCATGTAAGTCATAATGATATAAAACGCATGAAGAAGCTCCATGTTGATGGATCTTTGGACTCACTCGTTTTTTGAAAAGTTTGAGACATGCGAACCATGTCTATTGGTGTATACGCATGAAGAAACTCAATGCAGATGGATCGTTTGGACTCACTTGATTTTGAATCACTTGAGATATGCATATCATACCACATGGGCAAGATGACTGAAAAGCCTCGTTTTCAGTAAGATGGCACAAGATAGCAACTTGTTGGAAGTAACACATTTTGATGTGTGCAGTCCAATGAGTGCTGAGGCATGCAGTGAATATCGTTATGTTCTTACTTCACAGATGATTCGAGTAGATGTTGAGTATATTTACTTGATGAAACACAAGTCTGAATTATTGAATGGTTCAAGTAATTTCAGAGTGAAGTACAAGATCATTGTGACAAGAGGATAAAATGTCTATGATATGATCATAGAGATGAATATCTGAGTTACGAGTTTTGGCACGCAATTAAGACATTGTGGAAATTGTTTCACAATTAATACCGCCTGGAACACCATAGTGTGATGGTGTGTCCGAACATCATAGTTGCACCCTATTGGATATGGTGCGTACCATGATGTCTCTTATTGAATTACCACTATCGTTCATGGGTTAGGCATTAGAGACAACTGCACTCACTTTAATAGGGCACCATGTTATTCCGTTGAGACGACACCGTTTGAACTGTGGTTTAGAGAAACCTAAGCTGTCGTTTCTTAAAAGTTTGGGGCTGCGATGCTTATGTGAAAAAGTTTCAGGTTGATAAGCTCGAACCCAAAACGGATAAAATGCATCTTCATAGGACACCCAAAACAGTTGGGTATACCTCCTAATTCAAATCCGAAAGCAATAAGGATTGTTTCTTGAATCGGGTCCTTTCTCGAGGAAAGGTTTGTCTCGAGAATTGAGTGGGAGGATGGTGGATACTTGATGAGGTTATTGAACCATCACTTCAACCAGTGTGTAGCAGGGCACAGGAAGTTGTTCCTGTGGCACCTACACCAATTGAAGTGGAAGCTTATAATAGTGATCATGAAGCTTCAGATCAAGTCACTACCGAACCTCGTAGGACGACAAGGACGCGTACTGCTTCGGAGTGGTACGGTGACCCTGTCTTGAAGGTCATGTTGCCAGACAACAATGAACCTACGAGCTATGGAGAAGCGATGGTGGGCCCAAATTCCGACAAATGGTTAAAATCCATGAAATCCGAGATAGGATCCATGTATCAGAACAAAGCATGGACTTTGGTGGACTTGCCCGATGATCGGCAAGCCATTGAGACAAATGGATCTTTAAAAAGAAGACGGACGTGGACGGTAATGTCACCGTCTATGAAGCTCGACTTGTGGCGAAGAGTTTTTCACAAGTTCAAGGAGTTGACTACGATGAGATTTTCTCATCCGTAGCGATGCTTAAGTCCGTCAGAATCATGTTAGCATTAGCTGCATTTATGAAATCTGGCAGATGGATGTCAAGACGAGTTTCCTTACCAGTTTTCGTAAGAAAGGTTGTATATGGTACAGTCCAAAAGTTTTTGTCGATCCTAAGGATGCTAAAAGGTATGCTGGCTCCAGCGATCCTTCTAAGGACTGGAGTAAGCATCTCGGAGTTGGAATATACGCTTTGATAAGATGATCAAAGATTTTGGGTCTATACAAAGTTTATGAGAAACTTGTATTTCCAAAGAAGTGAGTGGGAGCACTATGGAATTTCTGATGAGTATATGTTGTTGACATATTGTTGATCAGAAATGATGTAGAATTTCTGGAAAGCATATAGGGTTATTTGGAAAATGTTTTTCAATAGAAAACCTGGATTAAGCTACTTGAACATTGAGCATCAAGATCTATGAGGATAGATCAAAACGCTTAATGGTACTTTCAAATGAGCACATACCTTGACATGATCTTGAAGGTGTTCAAGATGGATCAGTCAAAGAAGGAGTTCTTGCCTGACTTGTAAGGTATGAAGTTAAGACTTAAAGCTCGACCACGGCAGAAGAAAGAGGAAGGACGAAGGTCGTCCCCTATGCTTAAGACATAGGCTCTACAGTATGCTATGCTGTGTTCCACACCTAAAGTGTGCCTTGCCATGAGTTAGTCAAGGGGTACAAGAGTGATCCAAGAATGGATCACAGGACAGCGGTCAAAGTTATCCTTAGTAACTAGTGGACTAAGAAATTTTCTCGATTATGGAGGTGGTAAAAGAGTTCGTCGTAAAGGGTTACGTCGATGCAAGCTTAACACCTATTCGGATAGCTCTGAGTAGAGATACCGGATATGTATGATGGAGCAACAATTTAGGATAGCTCCAAGTGGAACAGTTATTTGGGATAGCTCCAAATAGAGCGTGGTAGCTACATCTAGGAGATGACATAGAGATTTGTAAAGCATACACGGATCTGAAAGGTTCAGACCCGTTGACTATAACCTCTCTCACAAGCATAACATGATCAAACCCTAAACTCTTTGGGTGTTAGTCACATGGGGATGTGACCTTGAGTGTTAATCACATATCGATGTGAACTAGATTATTGACTCTAGTGCAAGTGGGAGACTGTTGGAAATATGCCCTAGAGGCAATAATAAACTAGTTATTATTATATTTCTTTGTTCATGATAATAGTCTTTTATTCATGCTATAATTGTATTATCCGGAAATCGTAATACACGTGTGAATACATAGACCACAATATGTCCCTAGTGAGCCTCTAGTTGACTAGCTCGTTGTGATCAACAGATAGTCATGGTTTCCTGGCTATGGACATTGGATGTCGTTGATAACGGGATCACATCATTAGGAGAATGATGTGATGGACAAGACCCAATCCTAAGCATAGCATAGAGATCGTGTAGTTCGTGTGCTAAAGCTTTTCTAATGTCAAGTATCTTTTCCTTAGACCATGAGATTGTGCAACTCCCGGATACCGTAGGAGTGCTTTGGGTGTACCAAACGTCACTGGGTGGCTATAAAGGTGCATTACAGGTATCTCCGAAAGTGTCTGTTGGGTTGGCACGAATCGAGACTGGGATTTGTCACTCCGTGTAAGCGGAGAGGTATATCTGGGCCCACTCGGTAGGACATCATCATGTGCACAATGTGATCAAGGAGTTGATCACGGGATGATGTGTTACGGAACGAGTAAAGAGACTTGCCGGTAACGAGATTGAATAAGGTATCGGGATACCGACGATCGAATCTCGGGCAAGTATCGTACCGATAGACAAAGGGAATTGTATACGGGATTGATTAAGTCCTTGACATCGTGGTTCATCCGATGAGATCATCGTGGAACATGTGGGAGCCAACATGGGTATCCAGATCCCGCTGTTGGTTATTGACCGGAGAGTCATCTCGGTCATGTCTGCATGTCTCCCGAACCCGTAGGGTCTACACACTTAAGGTTCGGTGACGCTAGGGTTATAGAGATATTAGTATGCGGTAACCCGAAAGTTGTTCGGAGTCCCGGATGAGATCCCGGACGTCACGAGGAGTTCCGGAATGGTCCGGAGGTAAAGAATTATATATAGGAAGTGCTATTTCGGCCATCGGGACAAGTTTCGGGGTCATCGGTATTGTACCAGGACCACCGGAAGGGTCCCGGGGGTCCACCGGGTGGGGCCACCTGCCCCGGGGGGGCACATGGGCTGTAGGGGGTGTGCCTTGGCCTACATGGGCCAAGGGCACCAGCCCCAAGAGGCCCATGCGCCAAGAGAAGAGAAAAAGGGGAGAGTCCTAAAGGGGGAAGGCACCTCCGAGGTGCCTTGGGGAGGATGGACTCCTCCCCACCCTTGGCCGCACCCTTCCTTGGAGGAAGGGGCAAGGGCTGCGCCTCCCCCTCTCCCTTGGCCCTATATATAGTGGGGAAAAGGAGGAGCAACCATACCTAAGGCCTGGCGCCTCCCTCTCCCTCCTGTGACACATCTCCCTCCTCCTGCAGCGCTTAGCGAAGCCCTGTTGGAATCTCGCTACTTCCACCACGCCGTCGTGCTGCTGGATCTCCATCAACCTCTCCCTCCTCCTTGCTGGATCAAGGCATGGGAGACATCTCCGTTCCGTACGTGTGTTGAACGCGGAGGTGCCGTCCGTTCGGCACTAGGATCATCGGTGATTTGAATCACGACGAGTACGACTCCATCAACCCAGTTCACTTGAACGCTTCCGCTTAGCGATTTACAAGGGTATGTAGATGCACTCTCCATCCCCTCGTTGCTGGTTTCTCCATAGATAGATCTTGGTGATACGTAGGAAAATTTTGAATTTCTGCTACGTTCCCCAACACTAAGTTGGTTGATTTTGTACCTCGCGATTCATCCAAGCAGTTTAGCGTCAGTGCTAACCTGGATCCAAAATAGGAAGGCGCGCTCATCGAGTTCATCCATGAGAACCAGGACATCTTTGCATGGAAACCTTCTGACATGCCAGGTGTACCAAGGGAACTCGCTGAGCACACTCTTAATATCGATCCGAAGTTTAAACCGATCAAACAGTTTCTCCGCCGTTTCAATGAAGAGAGACGCAAGGCCATTGGTGGGGAGGTAGCCCGGCTCTTGACAGTAGGGTTTATTGTGGAGATTTTTCACCCAGAGTGGTTTGCTAACCCGGTGCTGGTACTCAAGAAGAACGACACTTGGCGTATGTGTGTGGATTACACAGATTTGAACAAGGCTTGTCCAGCTGATCCCTTTGCTCTCCCTCGTATTGATCAAATTATTGATGCTACGGCGGGTTGTGAGCGTTTGAGCTTTCTGGATGCTTATTCTGGTTATCATCAGATTAAAATGGCAGTTAAGGACCAGGAGAAGACAACCTTTATAACTCCCTTTGGAGCCTTCTGCTATGTGTCTATGCCCTTTGGGCTCAAGAGTGCCCAGACGACTTATCAGTGATGTGTGCAAAATTGTCTTCATAGTCAGATTGGGCGCAATGTTCATGCTTATGTGGATGATATCGTGGTGAAGTCCAGGAAAGTAGAGACATTGATAGAGGATTTGAAGGAAACTTTTGGTAATCGCCGGGTTTATAAGATGATGCTTAATCCAGCCAAGTGTGTTTTTGGTGTACCGGCAAGCAAGCTCTTGGGTTTTCTGGTGTGTAACAGGGGCATTGAAGCTAATCCGAAAAAGATCAAGGCTATTACATCCCTAGCGAAACCGGCGTGTATCAATGATGTTCAACGTCTGGCGGGTCGTATTGCAGCGCTAAGCCGGTTTATCAGCCGGTTGGGAGAGAAGGCCATCCCTCTATATCAGATGATGAAGAAGACAGACAACTTTGTCTGGAGTGATGCTGCTAATGTGGCATTTGAGGATCTAAAGAAGCAGTTAGCCGAGCCACCTGTTATTGCTGCCCCCATTGATAAAGAACCATTGCTGTTATATGTGGCTGCTAACGCCCGGGCTGTCAGCGTGGCTATTGTGGTGGAGCGCAAGGAGGCGGGTAAGGAGTATCCGGTTCAGCGGCCGGTTTATTATATCAGCGAGGTGCTTATTGAATCAAAGCAGAGATATCCACATTGGCAGAAGCTTGTGTATGGAGTTTTTATGGCGAGCTGAAAGCTTAAGCAGTACTTTCTGGGCCATCCCATCACTGTTGTCAGTTCTGCTCCTTTGGGAGATATCATCCAGAACAGGGAGGCAACTGGCCGGGTTGCTAAGTGGGCTATTGAGCTTGGACCTCACGGGTTAAAATATATGCCTCATACAGCCATCAAGTCCCAAGCACTCGTGGATTTCATCAATGACTGGACAGAGTTGCAGGCACCGGAGGATAAACCGGATAACACATACTGGACTATTCACTTCGACGGGTCTAGACAATTGGAGGGCTCGGGGGCTGGAGTGGTTCTTACTTCCCCTCGAGGTGACAAGTTTTGTTATGTTCTCCGCTTGATGTTTCCTTGTACTAACAATGCAGCTAAGTATGAGGCCTTGCTCCACAGTCTTCGGATGGCTAAAGAGATGAACTTAATCCGGGTACGTTGCTTTGGGGACTCCGATTTGGTGGCTCAGAAAGTCTCTGGTACTTGGGATTCTAAGGATCCACTCATGGCGGCTTATCGGCGTGAGGTGGATATCATTGCCGGTCACTTCAAGGGTTACCTGGTCGAGCACATCGATCGGCGCAAGAATAAAGCAGCGGACACTTTAAGTCGGCTAGGATCTCAGCGTAAACCGGTGCCGCCCAATGTTTTTCTCGACATTTTGCATGACCCATCGGTCAAAATACCAACGGAGTAGGATCTGGCTGTTCCTGACCAGGAGGCTCAATTGGGGGCGGTTCTTCATGCTATCCCTGACTGGACGGTGCCTTACTTGGCGTATATGACCCGGGGCGAGTTACCCGAGGACGAAGTTTTGGCCAGACAGATAATCCGACGGTCCAAGTCCATGACTATTGTCAATGGTGAGTTACATCACTGCATTGTCTCAGGGGCGTTTCAGCGCTGTGTTTCTCCTGAAGAAGGCTGTGAGATTTTGCGTGAAATCCATGAAGGGGATTGCGGTCATCATGCCGGTTCAAAACCCCTTGTGGCTAAGGCTTTCGGGCACGGTTTTTACTGGCTAACAGCTCATGCTGATGCTGAGTATTTGGTCAAGAAGTGTGACGGTTGTCAGAAGTTTTCACGCCGGGCCCATGTTCCGGCTCAGGAATTGAGGATGATTCCAATCACCTGGCCGTTTGCAACTTGGGGCTTGGATATGGTTGGGCCCTTTAAGAGGTCCAAGGATAAGAAGACCCACCTTCTGGTGGTGGTTGATAAGTTCACTAAGTGGATAGAGGTAGAGCCAGTCAGCAAGTGTGATGCAGCCACATCGGTTCAATTCATGAAGAAGGTGATTTTCCGTTTTGGTTTTCCACACGGCATCATAAAAGATAATGGAACGAACCTCTCCAAGGGGGCTATGGAAGAGTTCTGTCAACGTGAGAACATCCGGCTTGATGTGTCATCAGTGGCTCATTATCGGTGTCAAAACCAGCGGATCTCGGGTAGGGGGTCCCGAACTGTGCGTCTAAGGCTAATGGTAACAGGACGCGGGGGACACAATGTTTACCTAGGTTCGGGCCCTCTCTATAGAGGTAACATCCTACTTCCTGCTTGATTGATCTTGATGATATGAGTATTACAAGAGTTGATCTACCACGAGACCGTAGAGGCTAAACCCTAGAAGCTAGCCTATGATTATGATTGTCGTTACCCTACGGACTAAACCCTCCGGTTTATATAGACACCGGAGGGGGCTAGGGTTACACAGAGTCGGTTACAGAGAAAGGAATTTACATATCCGAATTGCCAAGCTTGCCTTCCACGCAAAGGAGAGTCCCACCCGGACACGGGAAGAAATCTTCAGTCTTGCATCTTCATAGTCCAACAGTCCGGCTGTCCAAGGACCCCCTAATCCAGGACTCCCTTAGTAGCCCCTGAACTAGGCTTCAATGACGATGAGTCCGGCGCGCAGATTGTCTTTGGCATTGCAAGGCGGGTTCCTTCTCTGAATACTCCAAAGAAGATCTCGAACACAGGAATCATGTCTGGCTCTACAAAACAAGTTCCACATACCACCGTAGAGAGCACAATATTCCACAAGTCTAATCTGCTGACAACTTTTCATTGCGTGACATCATGCCGTGGCCCGGTCATTATTTGAACCGTTTTTCTCAACCTGCTACTGCACATCTTGCGAGGCGGTTTCATAGGCACGTCTTGTCGAAGCAGAGATTGTGTCCCCTTATCACGGGATACTCATCAATACGGGTGTGGGTAACCCAACCGCGCCATCAACACGATGCTTGGGGAATAAGCGAGTTTCCAGGGCAAGTGGGGAGGCGCATGGTTTCTACCGCCTTTATAAAGAGATAAGGATTCCCCTTTTTCACCCATGCCTTCTTCTTCCTCTTCTCATCCATTCTCGAGCTCCAACGCCCAAGTTTTCACCTTCTCCGCAAAGCCATTCCAAGCATGTCCGGAGTGGGAGGCAAGTGGACGGCCTCCTCCTTTACGGAGGGAGACATCACGAAGCTTCCAGAGGCCGGATACCTGCCCGCGAACATCGCGCATCAGCTTTCGGCCGAAGGGCAGATCGTCCCTACCCCGAAACCCAAGGAAAGGGTAGTATTCCTCTCTCACTTCGTCCACGGACTGGGATTCCCCCTCCACCCATTCGTCCGTGGACTTATGTTCAACTACGGGCTGGACTTCCATGACCTGGCCCCCAATTTCATCCTCAACATCTCGGCGTTTATCGTCATGTGCGACGCCTTCCTCCGCATTACGCCCCACTTCGGCCTATGGCTGAAGACCTTCAACGTGAAGCCAAAGGTAGTGGACAGCCAGCAAGCGGAGTGCGGGGGCGCCATGGTGGGCAAGATGCCCAATGTCACCTGGCCCAAAGGCTCCTTTGTGGAGACCGTGAAGGGGTGGCAATCAGGGTGGTTCTACATCACCGAGCCGCGCGACACCAACTGGGTGGCAACCCCCGAATTTCAATCCGGCGTCCCCATGCGGCTCACCTCCTGGAAAGAGAAGGGCTTAGCCTGGGGCTCAGCATTGGAGCTGACCAGACTTTAGACCTGCGTCCGAAATATGATAGGCAAGAAAATCAAGCTTGTCAACATGGTCCAGGTCATGCTCATCCACCGGATCCTTCCGTGTCAGAGACGGGCTACAATCTGTGGGAGTTCGACCCGTCCGAACACCAGATGTTGCAAGAGCTCTTCGGCACGATGCACGAAGACGTCTGGAAGGTGCTCTTCAAGGCCAACGAGGTCCCTCCTCCCATAACCAAAGATCGCGGACTCAGCGTGAAATGCCAAGCCCATCCGGTGAGTTTTTATATTTTGCAAGATGTCCCCTTTACCAGCACATCCGCAGGAGGAAACTAAGCCTCCATGCTGATTTAATCAGGACTGGGTATCGATAGCGAAGCGGATTGACTGTCCGGCTCCACTACCTGAAGACCCAGAATCGTCTCTTCTAACGAAGATGCTGTTCCCGGCGCCATATGAGGTGCCAGAGAAGAAGGCTAAGAAGAAGGCCGCGGGGACCAGGAAAGGTCTCCGTCGCAAGGTGACATCGGACATAACATTTGAAGACACCGAAACGCACTCCTCCAATGAAGACGAGGAGGAGGAAGAAGAAATCCCTCCCCCCCAACCGGGGGGAGGGAGAAGAGAAAGGCCGCCCCGCAGGGGGAGGCCGAGGTGTCCAAGAAGGTAGGGACCTTCCTTCCGGACCATTCCACCACCGCCACCTACAGTGGCGAGGAATGGGAGCCCAGGGACAAGCCCCTGGCGAAGTCGTAAGTATCCGGCCACAATAGCATTTCCGGTATGTTTGTTTTATTGCTTCTTATCATGCCAGACGTACACTTGCAGTCCGGCCAAATCCCACATTGAGGTATCCTCTTTGGAGGGGTCTCTGGGCCCGTCGGCGATGAACATCGATTCACCCCGGACAGCCTCCTCCCCCAGGCCCGCGGACGACACCGAGGTGTTATCTCAGAGGATACCAGACCAAGGGGAGACAGTTCTGGAGACGCCCCAGGAGAAATCCCAGTTGCCAGGCACATGGGGGGAAGATCCCCATGGACTCCGATAACGGGGGCCGCAGCAAGTTTGGCCCCCAGCCAGATACGGCTCCGGAACCCCCAATGGTTTCGAATGCAGGCCGGCAGCCTTTCTCTAAGGGGGCGAGCCGCCTGTATCGATGACCTCTTTCCATCCAGAGGCATCGGACAACTTGATGGAAGCGCTTCGCGGTGCTTCGGTTGATGACGAACACCGTACCATTATGAGTACAGTGATTGAGAAGGTTCGGTCCGCCAAAAGCGGATTGACCAGAGCCTGCGCCAGCCTCCTAACAGGCTTTGAGGTAAGTAATAAAATTGTAAGAAAATATCAGAGTATAGATAGTAGCCGCTGAACCTCTATTTAGTGTTCGGAAAGAAAGGCCGAACAGAGGATCAAATAACATCCACAGGAGTCTAACAGAAGATGTCTATGTGAATAAGAAGGCGTTGCTGCTGGCCGCCGGCGCTCGTACTGCGGAGGTCTCCGGACTAAAGCGGGACCTGGAGCGGACCGAGGGAGAGCTCGGACTCGTGAAGAGGCAGCTCGAGGAAAACAAAGGTACACAATACCCTGTCTATATATTTATAAAGGAAAAATGGTTTCTGCTAATAGAAGCGTCATGAACTTTAATAGGGGCCACGACTGAAGTGGTGGCCCTTAAGAAGGCGCTGACCAAGGCCGAAGACAAAGCGGCCAAGGAACGCGCCGAGCGCTAGAAGCAAGAGGCCCGGGTCAACGAGGTCCAGCAAGAGCTCCAGGATTTCGTCCAGAAATACGAGTCCTTGGAGCGTGACTCTAAGACTAAAGAGTCCGATCTTGTTAAAGCCCTCCAGAGCGCACAAGACGCCAAAGCCGAAGCCCAAAAGGCCCTCCAGGAGATTCAGGCGGTCAAGAAGATTGCGGCGGGTAAGGCATTCAGTATGCAAAGCAAGCATGTGAAGGAGACTTTCCTTTTACTTACCCGAATTTGGAGCTCTCCAGGAGCATTCGCAGATCTACCGCTCAGCATATCTGATGCCGCAGAGTTCTACCGAGCCGAAGAAGGGCTCTCGACGGAGAAGTTGTTCTGGTCTCAGTATCTTGGGGCAGAACATCCAACGCCCTTGAGCGACCAGCTGAAGCAACTGGTCGAACTGCACAAGGCGGTCGAACAGGCCATGAAGGACCTCATAGTCCGGCTGTGGCCTACCAAGCCTTTGCCCAGCAGCTACTTCGGCCTCGTGAAGTGGCTTGTGAATGCCTGCCCGCGGCACGAAGTCATAAAGCGGTTAGTTTGCATTGAAGGTGCGCGAATGGCCTTCACCCGCGCAAAAGTGCACTGGGCGAAGATGGATGCCGAGAAGCTGATGACAGAGGGGCCACCGAAGGGCAAGGAGCACTGTCGGCCCGAAAAGTATTATGACAGTGTCCTGAAGGGCTCCCGCCTTGTGGCAGAGCAATGTGCGAAGGATGTAATCTTTGAGTGAATGCACTCATTTTATCCTATACTATGAAACAAGTTCATTTGTGCAATATAACGCTTGTTGATTTAAAATTTTACCTTATGTGCGGCCGTTTATAAAATCTGAGAGTTGGCCAGTCGTTGTCTTCTGCCCCCATGTAACTAGTACAGGGGTGTTCGGGATTTATCTAAACACTAAGAGGTGGAGCAATCCCTACAACATTCGTGACATAAAAGACAGTAATACTTCAAGGCAGAACACAACACTAGCTGGAGAGCAAGTTTTATTCATAATGTGGACAAGTTCGCGATGAAAGGAAGTCAAGGGTGTTGTCGATGATAATTATTAAAATCATCGAGGGCAAGGAGGGCATTCCTCATCATGAACACAGTTAACATATCGAAAGAAGTCAAAGTGTTGAAGGTGCTCCGACACATTTGCCGGGAGGGTTCGAGAGGATGCAATCAAACAACAACGGTACCAAGCAAGGGAATGATGAAGTGGCAAGTTATAGGATCAATATATAAGATGCATGCTCGGAACCAAAGTTGCCTTTCAAGACAAGCAACATGATAATGAAAGCTCGACGTAAGCCGTGCTCACACACTAAAGAATTCGTGCACCAGAGAAGGACGAGGTAGCCAAAGATAGCAAGACCAGGATGCAGCCGATAGTCTAGGAATGACCAGATTAAGTTTAGAATTTCTGAGTACAAATACTAGGGGTATTTGATTTGTAGTGTGGAATAATTTCATTAGTCAGCGTCCTCGGTTGACAACAACCCAGAACCCATAGAGTGATTACAACAAGGAAATACATTACTTCAACAAAAGTTCATAAGATGTAGTTCAGTGGCATGATATCCTCGAGATACCAAGGGTAATACTGGAAGATACTCCCTCCGTTCCAAAATAGATGACTCAATTTTGTACTAGCTTTAGTATAAATTGAGTCATCTATTTTGAAACGGAGGGAGTAGATCCTAATAGAGGTTGGGCAGGCGCATTGATCTATAGAAGACAAGTGCTTTAACTTGTCCGAGAAATGGATCAAAGAAGAACAATCATGGTCGGAACCACGATTACAAAGGATCATTTCACAGATACCAGATGATATTTATCAAGGAAATAGTTATTATCACAAGAAGCTCCCATGATAGGATCTACATCGTGTCCATGGGCATGAACACAAAGTTCAAGGTCGACTCCCACTTCTTCAATGCATAAACTTTCATTCACTGCTCTATTAAAGTGATTTGAGTGCGAAGACCTACTTGGTGAATTACCAGAGGAGTATGAACCTTGAAAAACTTTCGGGTTCACATAGATTAAGAAAGGCATAGGTTCAACCCATCGGGGCATCTTAGAAACATATACCACAAGCTTCGAGAGTAATTATCACCAGCTCGAAAGCAGAGCATGGTTGGCCAAATCAGAGTATAGGATTTACCAATGGTATTATGTATCAGGGAAATAACTCACAAGGTGATTAAATATGAAGGACACTGTCGGATAACAATCCAATAAAGGACTTGATGGTCCACAAAGGATCTGATGTGAGTATCCGTACTCAAACAGAAGAGGAAAGCATGCAAATGCAATGGTTATGGAATCATCTAAATAATTCGAAGGTTAAATGCAAAGGAATTATGATTCCAAATCGAAGGATCGGAAGCAGACGCTCTGATTAAGGATGGATAAGCTGAATGGACTTAGGGGTACAACCGACGGTAATTGATTGGTCGAGAACCAGCTCATGTTCAAAAATGACGTCTGAGCCGGAAGGATGAATTCTAATTGCGACTGACAATTGCGAACATCCGCATCATATTGAATCAACGGTCTCAAAATGATAGTGCAAAGGATGTCAATGAATAATGCTAGGCATTTGGATTTAACCATAATGCAGGCAAACAAGAATTTCTAGAGCCATAGGCTGCAGAGGATTCTCGAAAAATCGGATAATATTTCGAAGAATTTTGCGAAACACCTGAACAACTAGGGAGAAACAAATCCTCGGTAAGTGTGAGGATTAATTTGTAGGTGTATTCAGGCGACAAGGAACTGCAAGGCAGTAGTCACAAAGTATTCTCGGAACAATAGAGAAAACTTCGGGGTATCTTGTAATAACAAGATCAACGAGGGATGATCGTATGAATGGAAAGTGTAAGCAGCTATCCATAAGGATGTATCGGTGGTCGGAAATAGCAAAAGTGGTGGGCACAAAGTCTCGAGAGAATATCAAAGAGTATCTTCGGAATCTTCTGGTGAAGCAGGCCATCATCTGGAATGAAGGGGCTCTCCGGGAGAAAGTATTTACGAGAACCTAGAGTTAGAGTTAGCAAAACCATTTAACCCGAATAGAAGAGAGATCAGAGTCCCAGAGTAAAGGCAAGGAATAAAAGATCCTAATACCACCCAATGGCGACGTGGGCCCTTAAGGCACACAACCATGTTAGTAAAAGTTTTGTAGTGATTAGACTCGACTTCGGCTAAGGAGTGTGGAAGGGGTATTTCTACAGGCAGTCGGCTCTGATACCAACTTGTGACGCCCCCGATTAAATCGTACACTAATCATGCATGCAAATGTGTACGATCAAGATCAGGGACTCACAGGAAGATATCACAACACAACTCTAAAAGTAAAATAAGTCATACGGGCATCATAATACAAGCCAGGGGCCTCGAGGGCTCGAATACAAGTGCTCGATCAGAGACGAGTCAGCAAAAGCAACAATATCTGAGTACAAACATAAGTAAATAAGTTGCCATAAGATGGCTAGCACAAACTGGGATACAGATCGAAAGAGGTGCATGCCTCCTGCCTGGTATCCTCCTAACTGCTCCTAGCCGTCGTCAGCGGCCTGCACGTAGTAGTAGGCACCTCTAGTGTAGTAGGAGTCGTCGTCGACGGTGGCGTCTGGCTCCTAGGCTCCAACGTCTGGTTGCGGCATCCGGGAAGAAGAGGGAAAAGGGGGGAAAGAGCGAGCAAAGCAACCGTGAGTACTCATCCAAAGTACTCGCAAGCAAGGATCTACACTACATATGCATGGGTATATGTGTAAAGAGGCAATATCGGTGGACTGAACTGCAGAATGCTAGAATAATAGGGGGATAGCTAGTCCTATCGAAAACTACGCTTCTGGCAGCCTCCGTCTTGCAGCATGTAGAAGAGAGTAGATTGAAGTCCTCCAAGTAGCATCGCATAGCATAATCCTACCCGGCGATCCTCCCCTCATCGCCCTGTGGAAAAGCGATCACCTGGTTGTCTGTGGAACTTGTCTGGGTGTGTTTTATTAAGTATCCGGTTCTAGTTGTCATAAGGTCAAGGTACAACTCCGGGTCGTCCTTTTACCGAGGGACACGGCTATTCGAATAGATAAACTTCCCTGCAGGGGTGCACCACATAACCCAACACGCTCGATCCCATTTGGCTGGACACACTTTCCTGGGTCATGCCCGACCTCGAAAGATCAACACATCGCCGCCCTACCTTGGCACAACAGAGAGGTCAGCACGCCGGTCTAAATCCTATGCGCGCAGGGGTTTGGGCCCATCGCCCATTGCACACCTACACGTTGCGTACGCGGTCGGTGAGCAGACCTAGCAACCTCCATTACAAAGGAAGTTGCGTTCGCAGTCCAACCCGGCGCGCGCCGCTCAATCGCTGACGTCACGAAGGCTTCGACTAATACTACGGCGTCGAGTGCCCATATCTTTCCCGTGTAGTTGGTTAGTGCGTATAGGCCAGTGGCCAGACTCAGATCAAATACCAAGATCTCGTTAAGCGTGTTATCATGAAGCAACCGCAAACGCCGACCAGGGCCAGGCCCACCTCTTGCCTAGGTGATCTCAACCTGCCCTGTCGCTCCGCCACAAAGATCCACACAGAGGGCCGTCGGGACAAAGGTCCTTTCATCCCCCAATCCGTGAATCACTCGCGGGCACTCAACGAGCCGGCCCGACTTTAGTCACCATCTGTATAATATGTATATATGTATAGTATATACCCGTGATCACCTCCCGAGTGATCACGGCCCAATAGTATAGGAAGGCAGACTGACCAGAATGTAGGGCCAATGATGATAACCTAGCATCCTATACTAAGCATTTAGGATTGCGGGTAAGGTATCAATGACTGTAGAAACAATGACAGGCTATGCAACAAAATAGGAGTAACCGAACAATAACATGCTACACTACTCTAATGCAAGCAGTATAGAGAAGAATAGGCGATATCTGGTGATCAAGGGGGGGGGGGCTTGCCTGGTTGCTCTCGCAAGAAGGAGGGGTCGTCAACACCGTAGTTGAACTGGGCAGCAGCAGCGTCGGTCTCGTAGTCTACCGGAGAGAAAAGGGGGAAGAAACAGTAAATACAATGCAAACATAAGCATGACGATGCATGACATGACAGTGAGCGGTGTTAGGTGTGCCCTAACGCGGTAGTAGGTGATACCGGCGAAAGGAGGAAACATCCGGGAAAGTATCCCCAGTGTTTCGCGTTTTCGGACAGGTGAATCGGAGGGGGAAAGTTGCAGGTTCACTATGCTTGGGACACGTGGCGGACGAACGGGCTACGTATCTGGATTCGTCTCGTCGTTCTGAGCAACTTTCATGTACAAAGTTTTTCCATCCAAGCTACGGTTTATTTTATATTAATTTTAAAAGATTTAATCATTTTTAGAATTTATTTAATTATTTAATTCTAACATTATCCAGAATAGTGTATGCTGACGTCATCATGACATCAGCAGTCAACAGGGCGTTGACTGGGTCAAACTGACATGTGGGTCCCAGCAGGGCTCACGGCGACGAGCGCGGCGGACGCGAGCCCGTCCGAAGCTTGGGCATGGGGCGCACGGGGGAAAGGGGGGGGCCGCGGTGCGAGGCGAGGACGAACGAGGCGCGGGTGAAGCGAGGCAGAGCCGGGGTGAGGGTGCGACAATGCGCGTGCGGTGAGCGCGCATGGAGCGCGGGGTGCGGCGTGCGACAGAGGAGGAGAGGAGGAGTCGGGGCTCACTGCGGGATGCGGGCAGGAGACGAAGACGACGGCGATGCGGTGACGAGGTGCAGGCCGGCGAGGAAGCATTCCGGCGAGGTCCAGGCGGTGACGTCACAGTCGCGGTCAGCGTGGCAAGGGGCGCCGTCGAGGGAGAGGGGACGGGGGCGCGAGGACGAGGGTGGGGGCCGGCGAGGCGGCACCGGGCGACGGGGTGACGGCGCTGGCGACAGCGTCGAGAGGCGGGGGCTGAGCCGGGCCCCGATCCAGATCGGATCGGGGAAGAGGGTGGCGACGTGATGGGGGGAAGTGGGTGCGTGGGGGGGGGGGGGTTAGGGTTTGACCGGGATGAGGGCAACGGGGCCACATAGGCCAGAGGGTTGGGGTGGGCCGGCCAACTGGGTGTCTAGCTGGGCCAAACGGCCCAGGGAAGGGGGGTTGGCCTTTTGCTTGTTTTTTTATGCCTTTGTTTATTTTCTTTTACTATTTTCCCAAATTGATTTAGCTTTGTAAATTATACCAATAGCACCTAAATTAGTGATGTTAATTTGCACACTGCTTTAGAAAGTTTGGGCACCCAAATAAAATAGTTTAACATTTTATAATTTATAAAAGGCACTTAGTCGATTGTTTTGGATACTGTGTAAATCATTTTAGTCCATTTAAATATTACAAAAATGTATCTACTCCACCAATAGTATTTGTGATTTATTTGCCACAGTTTGAATTTTTGTTTTTGTTAACATTTGAAAACTTTAATTGTGTTGACTTAAATTCAAATTTGAATTTGGATCGGTTCTGAACTAACGCGAGATTACCAACAGTAATCGAGGTGACATGGCATCATTACCAGAAGGTTACTGTAGCTTGATTACCCGGGCGTCACATTATTATTTGACAACATAAAATAAATTCATTATTCATTTCGGGATTGGGCATCCCTAGTACCTTTTCCGTACTCTCATGCAATGACAAGTGAATAAACACTCATCGTGAGAATAACACATCTAGCATGGCCTTTACTTCTTCGCGAGTAGTATAGCACACAAAAGAGAAATTTATTTTGAACATTAGAGATGGCACATGCAAATTGCTTAGAACGGCATGGAAATACCGCATATAGGTAGGTATAGGGGACTCATATCGCAAAACTGGTTTAAGGGGTTTTGGATGCACAAGTAGTGATCATACTTAGTGCAAAATGAAGGCTAGCAAAAAGATTGAGAAGCGACCAACCAAAAAGCAAAAAAATCTCGTACCCAAGTATTAAGCATAAGTAACACCGAATAATGCACCATAAGTAGGATATAAATTTCATTGCATAACTATTGACTTTCGTGCTTGCATAGGGAATCACAAACCTTAACATCAATATTCTTACTAAAGCACAATTACTCGTGAACATGACTCACATATCATATCGTCATATCTCAAAACCATTACTAAGAATCAAGTTTATTTTGTCCAATGATCTTCATGAAAGTTTTTATTATATCCTCCTTGGATATCTATTACTTTGGGACTATTTTCATATGTTGCTTTTGATAAGCTCAAACAAGTATAGGTGAAGATCATGAGCATAAATTTTTCTTTCTCTCAAAATAATCTAAGTGAAGCAAGAGAGAATTTCTTGAAATTTTACTAACTCCCAAATAAATCTAAGTGAAGCATGACAACATTTCTTCAAAATTAACAGAGCACACCGTGCTCAAAAAGATATAAGTGAAATACTAGAGCAAGCATAGCATAAATTTTTGGCTCTCTCAAAAGGTGTGTCCAGCAAGGATACACCACTTAAAACAAAAAGCAAAACAAGCAAAGACTCATATCATACAAGACGCTCCAAGCAAAACTCATATCATGTGACGAATAAAAATATAGTTTTAACTAAAATACCGATGGTTGTTAGAAGAAAGCGGGGATGCCACTCGGGGGCATCCCAAGCTTAGTTGCTTGCTAATTCTATGAATATTATCTTGGGGTGCCTCGGGCATCCTCAAGCTTAGCCTTTTGCTTATCCTTATTCCTTCATCCACCGTAAGATAACCCAAAACTTGAAAACTTCAATCACACAAAACTGAAACAAAAGCTTCATGAGATCCGTTAGTATAAGAAACCAAACCACTACTATAAGTACTGTAGAAAACCTATTCTTATTTTTTTGCATTATATCTATTGTGTTCCAACTTTTCTATGGCAAAAACTCACCAAAGAAAACCATAGAATCCTCAAAACAAGCACACAACGCAAAGAAAACAGAATCTGTCAAAAACAGAACAGTCTGTAGAAATCTGAATATTTAGAATACTTCTGCAACTCCAATTTTTTTGAAATAAATTGGTGGAAGTGAGGAATTTGTTTATTAATCTTCTGCAAAAATAATCAACTCAAAATTACTCTTACGTTAGAAATGACAAATAATCTCGTGAGCAGAAAAGTTTCTGTTTTTGAGGAAGATCAAATCAACTTTCACCCAAATCTTCCCAAATGCCTTGCTTGGAACAAACAATAATTAAAATACAAAAAACACAAACATAACAGCAGCATAATTGTGCAAACACTCAAGAACAGAAAGCAAAAAGCAAAAATAAATTTTATTCATTGGGTTGCCTCCCAACAAGCGCTATCGTTTTACGCCACTAGCTAGGCATAACGCGTAGGATCTAAGTGTTGTCACCTTTGTCCTTATTTCCCTTGGAGGTATTTGTGTCGGGGGGTTTTGTAAATAAAACATAAAACACATTATCCATGGAAACCTTATCACTATCAAGTTGCTTTTTATCATAACCTCTTTGATTTTCGGCAGTGATCCAAGAATAGTGTTGATTAACATCGTTAAAAACTTGTTGGATCATATCTAAAACGGGGACTTGCTTTTTAAGATTCTCATCAAAGATTAGGTTATATCCAAGAAAATGTCTTAAATCATAATCACTATTATAAAGAATTTCATCAATCACGGACTTTTCATGATTCATGCCGTAAAAATCAAAGATTTCCCTAGCTTCCCGTATTATGTAGTCAAATTCATTCATTAAAACAAGAGTGGCTAACCTTTTAGCTTTAGGATCCGCTATAATGGGCAACTCATAGAACAATCTTTGCAAGGTAGGATGAGTACAAATAAATCTAGTTTCATGTTTCAAAACAAGTGCCGAAATAGCTTTTGCATAAGATTTAGTTCTTTTAAGTATAGGGATATCATCAAGACTTAATTTTCCAACACATTTGAGAAATTCCTGTATATGTTCTTTTCCCATAAAATTCTGTCACCCAAGACAAAAGTTTTGGCATCCAGATTAGTCGTACGCTCCATTTTAGGAGTTAGGCCATCATTTGTTTCTGCCATACCAAAGTCAATCATGGTGACAAGTCAAGCAAATAAGAGATCTGACGAGAAAACGGCGAACGGAAAAGAGGGCGAATAAAATGGCAAAGTTTTGTGAAGTGGGGGAGAGGAAAACGAGAGGCAAATGGCAAATGATGTAAATTGCGAGGAGATGAGATTTGTGATTAGGAACCTGGTTGATGTTGAAGATCCTCCCTGGCAACGGCGACATAAATTCCTTTTGATGTCTGCTAGAACTACGTCGGTATTTCCCCAAAAAGGAAGGGATGATGCGGTATAGCGATGGTAGGTATTCCCCTCAGTGATGAGACCAAGGTTATCGAACCAGTAGGAGAACCTCCTCACACCACGTAAACAGCACCTGCACACAAATAACAAATACACGCAACCCGACGTGTTAAAGGGGTTGTCAATCCCTTCCGGGAACGGCGCCTCAAGGTAGGCAAATAACGTGACGTAAAAGTGGTAGATGGGATAAATAGATCGAGGAACAAATAAATTGCAACAAGGTATTTTTGTATTGTTGGTTTAATAGATCTGAAAATGAATGCAAGGGAAAATAGGTCGCAAAGGCATATATGATGAAAAGAGACCCGGGGGCCGTAGGTTTCACTAGTGACTTCTCTCGAGAAAAATAGCAAACGGTGAGAAAACAATTACTGATGGGCAATTGATAGAACTTCAAATAATCATGACGATATCCAGACAATGATCATTATATAGGCATCACGTCCAAGATTAGTACATCGACTCCTACCTGCATCTACTAGTATTACTCCACACATCGACCGCTATCCAACATGCATCTAGTGTATTAAGTTCATGAAAAAACGGAGTAATGCAATAAGAACGATGACATGATGTAGACGGGATCTGTTTATCTATTGCGGAGAGATAGATCCCATCTTGTTATCCTTAGTGGCAATGATACATACGTGGCGGTTCCCTTTCTGTCACTGGGATCAAGCACCATAAGATCTAACCCACTACAAAGCACCTCTTCCCATTGCAAGATAAATAGATCAAGTTGGCCAAACAAAACCCAAATATCGGAGAAGAAATACGAGGCTATAAGCAATCATGCATATAAGAGATCAAAGAAGACTCAAATAACTTTCATGGATAAAAACATAGATCTGATCATAAACTCAAAGTTCATCAGATCCTAACAAACACACCACAAAAGAACTTACATCATATGGATCTCCAAGAGACCATTGTATTGATAATCAAGAGAGAGCAAGCCATCTAGCTACTAACTACGGACTCGTAGGTCTACAAAGAACTACTCACGCGTCATAGGAGAGGCACCAATGGAAGTGGTGAACCTCTCCATGACAGTGTCTAGATTGGATCTCATGGTTCTGGACTCTGCGGTGGCTGGAATTGATTTTTGTCGACTCCCCTAGGGTTTCTGGAATATTGTGGTATTTATAAAGCGAAGAGGCGGTTCAGGGGGCACTCGAGGTGGGCAGCACCCACCAGGGCGCGCTTGGGCCTCATGGCGCGCCCTGGTGGGTGCTGCTCCCCTCGAGCGGCCCCTAGGTGCTTCCTTGGCCCACTGGCTTTCTTCTGGCCCAAAAAAATCCTCCAGGAGTTTCATTGCATTTGGACTCCGCTTGATATTGATTTCCTGCGATGTAAAAAACATGCAGAAAACAACAACTGGCACTGGGCACTATGTCAATAGGTTAGTACCAAAACTGATATAAAATGACTATAAAACGATTGTAAAACATCCAAGAATGATAATATAACAGCATAGAACAATAAAAAACTATAGATACGTTGGAGACGTATCAAATATACGCTTTGATGAGGTGATCAAAGCATATGGTTTTATACAGACTTTCGGAGAAGCCTGTATTTACAAGTGAGTGGGGGCTCTGTAGCATTTTTAGTATTATATGTGGATGACATATTATTGATTGGAAATGATGTAGAATTTCTGGATATCATAAAAGGATACTTTAATAAGAGTTTTTCAATGAAAGACCTCAGTGGAAGCTGCTTATATATTGGGCATCAAGATCTATAGAGATAGATCAAGACGCTTAATTGGAATTTCAAAATGGATCAGTCAAAGAAAGGGTTCTTGTCTGTGTTACAAGGTGTGAAGTTGAGTCAGACTCAATGCCCGACCACTACAGAAGATAGAGAGAAAATGAAAGTCATTCCCTATGCCTCGGCAATAGGTTCTATCATGTATGCTATGTTGTTTACCAGACCTGATGTGTGCCTTGCTATAAGTCTAGCAGAGAGGTACTAAAGTAATCCAGGAGTGGATCACTGGACAGCGGTCAAGAACATCCTGAAGTACCTGAAAAGGACTAAGGATATGTTTCTCATTTATGGAGGTGACAAAGAGCTCATCGTAAATGGTTACGTCGATGCTAGCTTTCACACTGATCCAGATGACTCTAAGTCACAAATCAGATACATATTTATATTGAATGGTGGAGTTGTCAGTTGGTGCAGTTTCAAGCAGAGCGTCATGGCAGGATCTACATGTGAAGCGGAGTACATAGCTGCTTCGGAAGCAGCGAATGAAGGAGTCTGGATGAAGGAGTTCATATCCGATCTAGGTGTAATACCTAGTGCATCGAGTCTAATGAAAATATTTTGTGACAATACTGGAGCAATTGCCTTGGCGAAGGAATCTAGATTTCACAAAAGAATCAAACACATCAAGATACGCTTCAACTCCATCCGTGATCAAGTCAAGAAGGGAGGCATAGAAATTTTCAAAATACATACGGATCTGAATGTACCAGACCCGTTGACTAAGCCTCTTCCACGAGCAAAACATGATCAACAAGACTCTATGGGTGTTAGAATCATTACAATGTAATCTAGATTATTGACTCTAGTGCAAGTGGGAGACTGAAAGAAACATGCCCTAGAGGCAATAATAAAGTTTTATTTATATTTCCTTATATCATGATAAATGTTTATTATTCATGCTAGAATTGTATTAACCGGAAACTTGATACATGTGTGAATACATAGACAAAACACTGTGTGCCTAGTAAGCCTCTACTAGACTAGCTCGTTACTCAAAGATTGTTAATTTTCCTAACCATGGACATGTGTTGTCATTTGATGAACGGGATCACATCATTAGAAGAACTAGATGATTCCCCGCGTGTTGCTGCGGGATTGTATGGTCGAAAAATAGCATTGATGATTATGTGAAATGATAGTTTTGATGATCAAAGTACTCTTTCGGCTGGAATAATTTTATGAGTTTGGGGGAAGGGAAATTTACTTTTCGCTCTCATTTATTCAGTTCTATGTGTACTAACAATCAAAGTTCTTCATCTATCAATGTTTGGAAGTACATTATCAAAGACTTCTCCGTTACATACTTTCCAATGCACCAGATCTCAAAATAGAAATTTCCATGGCAAATAGTTTATTTTCCTATTGTTTAACCATCTCTATCCCTCCAATAATATAGATGATTTTTCTTCATGAAGGAAGAATAAAGTGTCAGCAGGGCAAAGAAAAAATCAAAGAAAAGTACAACTATGTTTTTTTACATGAACATGACATAATGCACAAATGTAATCTAAGAGGGAGAATTTTTAACAATGGAGCAGATACTGTGTGTTAACTTTGACTTGACGGAGCTGCCTAAAAATACCTTGCAACTGAGCACTTGAGTGGGCAAAAGATTTTCAAAGTAAATTGAAATGGGTAGGAACTTGAGAGGTCCCCATCAGCTGCTTGTAGTTTGTCAATGTGCAAAAAGAGAACGTATTCACTCCACTTGATTGACCAGGAGAGCCGTCAATTTGTAGTATGACCAAAAAGACTAAGGCAAACCATGGAACCAGGAGCCTTGCCTGTTTATTAACAGTGGATTTTAGGGGACAAAGCTAATGATTAAGAGTATGGATGCTCGTAGTATTACTGATCCCTACAAAAAGATTGCTCAGTTGACGTCGTCACATCGGAGGAAGAGAAATGCATCATGTAGCAAAGCGGGTCAAGAACTCATCCCACTTTTGTTTATTTAAATTTATTCTTAGCATGAATGAATTATACAGTTGGGAAGAAATACTGCCAAGAGACAGTACATAGAAGATCTATCCCTTGCCAAACCATAAGTGAAAGAGTACAAAATTATCAAGAGTCAGAGTAATACACAGAAACAAATATGGCCAGAGTTGATGGCACCTACATTGGCAATAGCCTGTTGGCATAGGAGAACACCCCCGGTTTTGCAGTTCTCTACAACATTTCACTAAGATTTTCTCCACATTACCTACAGTAGAAAAAGGAACGTTTATGCAGAGATGTCAGATCACGTTAAAGCAAAGGAAAGGTGAAGGCTGGAGAACCCACTTCACTACTCCTTCGGCAAATATTTAGTTGTAACCACAAGCCAATTAAGAAAAAAAAATGAATGATCCAAGAGTCTACACCGCCAACAAAAGTGAAATCGTGTACATTTGAATATCACAACAGAGAACAGTGAATTAATATACTGAACCCTTTACAACTGATGATGCACAAATAGTGAACCATACAACACCGGTTAATATTTTCTAGATTATGGTGCCAATGATTACCATGGAGCTCACAACATTGGGGAATGAACAAAAAATTGTAAATGTGAAATAAGAAAATGATTCGGAATGTCATACCTTACAAAGAGGACTCTGCAATGCAGAAGGTTCATTGTTGAAGTACTGCATGTAGGGTCCCTGCTTAAATCTCCTTAGCCTATTATATAGATTATAAAGTGCTGGATTAACAAATAATTGTGCATGATCAGTTGGGTAAGTCAAGTGACTAATTAAATGGAGATAAAGATGTAACAAACCTGATCAAATGTTTCAACGGATTATGAATGTCTTACACCAACCGACGAGAAACAACATTGAAATAGGCGTTCAAGATTAATTTTTAAAAAGGATGATCTAAAGCACCACTGAGCTGAATAAGAGAACATAAGAAACAGAAGATACTCACGTAATGTTCGCAACTGCAAATATAAAAACAGTCTGGTAGTGTGAAGCTTTCTTACAGGAAAACAAAACATAATTGTGTTAATAAGGGGATACCTTATCCTTTTCATATCCGTGTCACAATCAGTAGGTAGAGGCCAATATTACTTTGATTAACATCCATGGAGGAGTCACATATTTATGTAATTTGCTGGTGTAGACAAATGACGTCAAATAGGTAACACCGAGCTTAATTTGTCTTAATAAATGGAAGATATTGTTACCAACAAATAATGTCTAGAACCAACATTAAAATGTACTTTGAAAATTGTTACCTGAAAAATAATGTCTAGAACCAACAATGAAATATACGCAGAAAATTCAAAAGATTCCATAACTCATGATCGTATTAGATATACAGCTAGCTAAAACCTCGATTACACCATCAAACTATAGTCCACATATGAAGTAATTGTCCAACAGAAAGCAACCATTTGATGTCATGATAAACTCGACATGGTGTAAAATGGAAAAACATGAATGCACTTATAATATGTAAGAGAACGGTTTTCTGTAGCTCGGCCTACGTGGTACCCACTATCGCAGCCATCCATTTTGGCTTCTTATTCATGTGGATGTGTGCAGCAATGCAAAAATCAGCACCAGACGTCAGGCTCTCAATGCTTAATCCTCTAGCGCGAACTACACCTGACGTGATGAGTCATGTCTGCCCCTTCCGCCAGACCAGCCCGCTGGCCTTCTCTTGTCCACTCTTTTGGAATCTCTCAGGAACACGATGGACAGCATGTCAGGAGATTTTTAATGCAAGAGACATGGATGCAGCTTCTCACATGTCACATGCACGCACAATAGTACATGCCTCATATGAACAGTAGTACATCTCTGTGCTCCTAAGCTGTTCAGCACTCTCATTTTTTTTCTGAACGCCAAACTCTCTCGTGTGTGAAAAAGTCAAAAGATTTTTCACACTCTCTGCTAGAGGCGGTGGGCACGTGAGCTTTTTCTCTCTCATCTCTCTCACAGCCCGTCTCTTTTCTTCAAAACTTTCACTACTGCTCTCTCTCATGGAAAAAAGTTTATTCTTTCTCTCACTTCTCTTTCTTCTCTCACTACAACCAGATTAATATGTTCTCTCTCATGCTGCCATTTGTCCACTCCGTCTCACACATGGGATTAGAAAAGAAAACGGTCTCTCTGTTCTCTCATCCTTCACATGCACGGAGACAAGGAAGTGACACGACGGGGAGGAGACCAGGAGTGACACGACGGGGCACAGCGCTGCTGGGCACGCAAGACCTACGAAAGGAATCTGGCCACTGTTCACATGGCCCTGCTTTTCAGACTAATCACAGAGTGGCTACAGCGATAGTACTGCTGATGCATGCACTAGCACACATCTCCATATGGTAGCCAAGGGCACAGATAAGGGGCACCGGATAGGACGAGCTACAAAGGAACTTTGCCAATATGTAATCCATGTCTGAGTGGTATGACACCAAATCCACTCATTTATATCTTTGATATTTGAAATGAAAGTTGTCATGAGGCAAGTCCCCAGCCAATTCAGGACAAAGAGAACGGATCTGCAACGGTAGTGAAATAATCATAGTGGAATCAATCAGTAATTATACCTATGATGCAACACATGTGATTTTGAGATCAATAATGCAGGAGGGAAGGCCAGATTACTGTGTATTACCTGTCCAGCATGAGGCGCAAACAACAACCTGACCGTTGGAGACGATGTGAGCGATGTTGCCGAGAGGCTGGGGCGGCGCTTCTGGGTAGTAGGGAAGTGGTGGAGGTCGTCCTTGAGGAGGTGGAATCGTCGAGGTGGCCGGGGATGGGCACGTCGAGGCTGCAGGGCAGCGGCGCAGTCGCAATGTGCGCGCTGCACTTCTCGGCGGTGGATCTGGCTGGTACGCCTGAATCCGTGGAGGGCGGCGGGATGCGCGCCTGAAGACAACCAGATCGTCTCCGGAGGAGGCGGCTGGGGCTACCTTCCCTCGGGCGAGGAGGGTGCTGCCTAGGATAATGCTGGAGCGATGGGTGGTGGTTGACGGCGCCGCCGCGTCTCTTCTGCTGCCATTGATAAATACGGAAGAGTAAGAGAGATGAGATACAGAAGAGAGAGAGGTATGCGAAGAGATTGACCGATGGTCTTCTCTTGGGCTGCTCTCTATCAGTTAGACTCAGCGGATCAAAAAGGCCTCTTCAGTTACCACAGTAAAGCAAACGATTTGTTGTAAAAAATGCTGATCTGGTGAGCTGCACAATCAATATAAATAGAAATAATTGCTGATGTGGCAAGATGATGATGTGGACATGCTGCATGTCAAGAGAAATAGGTAGTGGGGATGAACTACTAGACATTAACAAAAAAGTAATGTTGTAACAAATATGATGTACTTTTGCGCCTCTTGTTTGGTTTCATCTATACAACACATTCAATATGGATCAGTATATGGAAAAGCAATTAGCTTGGATTGCTAATGATTAGCAGAGCGTGTGTGAAATCTGAAATGAATCAAGATCCATCTGACAATTTATAGCCAAGCTCACTCGAACAATACTTACATAATTCTTATATAGTATGAAATACCAAAGGTAGCACGACCATGAAAATTATTGGCTTGCATTACATCAGCAAACATGTTATTCAACACAAAAAATATGCATACGCTTGAATGAAAATGACGGAGAATCGATTAATGTTCATATGGATGATCTAAATAGTTCTGGTTGAATAAAATTTTCCTACTCCATAAATAATATCAAGCGTGGATGAGTCAACCGAAGAGATTAATCTAACATAGATGACAATACAGATCCAGTTAGACAAGAAGAAACACTGTCCATGATATCATCGATGCTGCAGATAAATATAGGAAGATATCTCCTTAAATGCACCCTCTCCTCACAGAGGTTACTGGGACGATCCCTATCCATGCATGCTTTCTGCAGATTAGCCTGGTCAGATGACAGTGTAATTATTCTCTGATCTTCTTTACTTTATTTTTCCACAGTAGGAGACTCGCGAATCTGCACAAAATGTTGTATTTTGCTTTAGTGACAACTTCCAAAAAATTGCATAGAGTATGTCATAGCGGACGATTAGTTAATCAGCATTATTCTCGCTTCAGACAAGCACGACAGTAAAATTAGGGATATCGATCTCTATTTATCCTTCATTTAAATGCATGATGAACCACGCAACCTGCTCAAGGTGTCAAACGTATCGTGCCTAATTAATATAACACCTTATATGTTCTCACAACCAGGATGCCAACTCAAGGTCACAAAACGGAAGAACATCACCCAGGTTGCCATCACTTCTAATCCGACACTGATTGTTGTCACAACCAAGTAAGCATCGAGAGAGATCTACATGGAGTATTTTTTGTGGAGACAAAATTCACAAACATGATCTGAATGACTAATAATAGTTTGGACAGGATTGAGAAAAAAATCATAGGGCATGCTGAACGGATAGGTTATTAGTAATACCCATAATACCATCTACATTTTTGGATTGAACAAAGTAATGCATGTGCAGAATGCAAATTAGTACATGTAAGTAATCACAAATATCATGATATCACTTAAACAAGTGCACACTGTAATAATATTAAACCTGCAACCAGCAAAAGAATGTGTGAATTTCTTAATAGGGTCTATGGAAGAACAATGAAACAGAGTATGCTAGTTACAAAACCATACCTTTATTAGGTCATTCAGAGTTCTAATTTTACTTCAGGTTTCCTATTGGAGGACCCAAAAGGAATCACACAGAAGTGCTTACGTCATATAGAA
Organism: Triticum timopheevii; assembly: GCA_963921465.1. Taxonomy (NCBI): domain Eukaryota; kingdom Viridiplantae; phylum Streptophyta; class Magnoliopsida; order Poales; family Poaceae; genus Triticum; species Triticum timopheevii. Next base: position 359,462,019 of record OY997264.1, read on the forward strand.
AGTGTTTACCTAAATACAGAATTACTGTATGTGACCTTCGAGAAGGTGCGTATTCGGCCGAATTAATACAGTAGCTTTCCAAATTAATTCTTACTGTATGGAGAAAAAAATGAGTACTTTTTATCAATCATTTGTACTGGAACTACTATAAAGAATATTGTTCATGGATGGATCCCTTCATTTGAGGTTCTTGGGAAAAAAATGAATTCAAGAAATAAGTGTAGCTTTGTTGTACTTATACCTCGCCCAGCAGTAAGAAGTGGACCTCTCTTTTTTCTTGCCTGTGTGTTCATTGTTGCATATATGCAATAATTCATCTGGTATTGCTAGAAAAATCCATAACCAATTAGCATAAGAGCATATCAGGAAGAGGAGGATGACTTTCCCAGCGAAAAGAAGGAGCAAACCTATGGGAGCAACTGGGTTGCCTTGCAGCTGCTCCATTTGCCCACACCGCATGCACAAGACTGCCCGTTGCTGCCTCTCTGAATTGGAGGGATACCTTCCTCACTTGTTTTTGCATCAATTTCGCCCCGACGCTGGAGGTGCAGAAGGAGGGCATCTATGTCCTGAATTTGCAGCAGGGTTGAGTATGGAGGAGCAATCTTGTGAAGAACAATGGCTGCTGGGGCTGCTCTTGCCATATGAAAAGGGGTGACACCAGTGCGATGTGACAAAGCATATATAGCCGAGCGAATTGAAGGGGGCAACAAAATTGTAACTGACCTCCACCATTAGCCGCCGGCGAGATAATAGCCTGTACAACCGGGCTTCATTACTCCTCGCTTGAATGACGGCGGATGAACTCCATTACGACGAGGCGTCGATATATAATCCCCGGATGTGTTGGATGCCCTCGAAGACAGATCGAGGCGTCGGTATGCATCCCTGCTAGACTGGATTCCCTTGAAGATACATCGCCCGCCTGTACTTGACCGATCAATCCCTAGGTTGCACACATCGCGCGCGTCAGGGTGGATCGATTCGTCCTCTCCTTTCTCTGATTCTGTCAATCGGAAGAATTTTTTTCTCGGGAGCATCAACCAAATCGGGGGCTGGATGGATTGGACGCGGTCGCTCGTCTCTGCAACCACAACAGTGGACCTCCATTAGCGCTGGATTGGGCTGGCGGCTGGCGAACGGCCCATTGCACCATAGGCCTTCGTTTCGGCCTCCGGAGCAGCAGCCCAAAGGACAGCTGGGCCAGATTGGAAACAATGCGAGACAGACAAGTTTTCAGACGAGATCTGATGGTCAGGAACGTCCAGATCGTGAAAACGGACGGCTGAAAACGCAAATCGCTGTGAGGGCAGGGATTAGGTGTGGTTATACTGTCCTTAATTAGGTATTATAGATGATGTGATGGACAAGACCCATCCGTTAGCTTAGCATAATGATCGTTGAATTTTATTGCTATTGCTTTCTTCATGACTTATACATATTCCTTTGACTATGAGATTATGCAACTCCTGGATATCAGAGGAATACCTTGTGTGCTATCGAACGTCACAACGTAACTGGGTGATTATAAAGATGCTCTACAGGTATCTCCGAAGGTGTTTGTTGGGTTGGCATAGATCGAGATTAGGATTTGTCACTCCGAGTATCAGAGAGGTATCTCTGGGCCCTCTCGGAAATGCGCATCATAATAAGCCTTGCAAGCAATGTGACTAATGGTTAGTTACGGGATGATGTATTATGAAACGAGTAAAGAGACTTGCCGGTAACGAGATTGAACTAGGTATGACGATACCGAAGATCGAATCTCGGGCAATTAACATACCAGTGACAAAGGGAATAACGCATGTTGTCATAACGGTTCAAACGATAAAGATCTTCGTAGAATATGTGGGAGCCAATATGAGCATCCAGGTTCCGCTATTGGTTATTGACCCAAGCCTCAGGAGCTTGTTCATCCTCTATACTAGTTCATCCTCAGCCCCTCGCGAGGCTAATCCACACCAAAGCAGGAGTAGGGTCTTACACCGCAAGGTGGCCCGAACCTGGGTAAACTGTTGTGTCTCTTTCCTTCCCGGTTCATCGAGCGAGGCTATGAGAGCAGCGAGTTAGTTGGCTAGGGACGTTGAGTTCTTCACACGCGCCCCAGAGTTCGAACCTTCCTCAGATCTGCGGAGCCCTGAATCCGACACCCCCCAGATAGATTATGCAAAGAAAGAACATTTTCCTGATGTTGATAATTCCAGTGCACAACTATCCGGGGATGAATATGAATGTGTACATGCAGCCTCTTAAGGATGAATGGCAAGAAGCTTGGGATAATGGTTTCAAGACATACGATGCCGCTAGCAAACAAAACTTCATAATGCGTGTCTGGTACACGTACTCGATGCAAGACTTGTCGGCGTATGCGCTATTCGTTGGTTGGTGTGTGAATGGAAGGTTCCCATGCCCCACAGGCAAGGTAGTTCTTCAGTTTCGTTGGCTGCAGGTGGGTCACAAGTTTTCTTGCTTCGACTTGCATAGACAGTTCTTGGATTCTCGCCATAAGTTCAGGAAAGACAAGAAGAACTTCATCAAAGGTAGAGTTGTGAAAAACTCTGCACTACCTGCGTTGACAGGCAAAGAGACCCTGGATCAATTAAACACTCTCGAGCGAGATCCAGAGTGTCCAGGGTATTTCAAGGGGTAAGGGGTATAATTCGGAACACATCTGGACTCACAAGACATGCTTGTGGGATCTGCCTTACTTCAAAGACCTCCTTTGCCCACACAACATCGACGTGATGCACACTGAAAAGAATATCGCTGAGGCCCTTTTTGGTACATTGTTCGGCATAGAGGGGAAGTCAAAGGATAATACTAAGGCTAGAGTCGATCCGGAGGTGCTATGTGATAGACCGTTACAAAACATGCAAGAACTGAAAGGAAAGCAGAACTGGATGAACCCAAAGGCGTGGTTCAATCTTGGAAGGCCAACTATGAGAAAAATTATCTTGTGGGTGAACATGAAGTTGATGTTCCCCGATGGTATGCAGCGAATCTAAAGAGGGGAGTGAGTCTTGAAAAATTGAAAATATTTGGTCTCAAGAGTCATGATTGGAACATATGGCTTGTGAGTGTAATGCCGGTGCTGTTGCGTGGCTTTATCCCTGAGGATGAATGGCTAGTACTGGCAGAGCTGAGCTATTTCTTCCATGTTCTTTGTGCGAAAGAACTATTGCCTGCCATGCTAGAACAAATGGAAGAGTTGACGCCGGAGTTGATCTACAAGTTAGAGAAGATATTTCCCCCGGGCTCTTTAATCCAATGCAGAACTTGATTTTGCATCTTCCAACCGAGACAAGATTGGGGGGTCGTGCAAAATTGTTGGTGCTACGCAACTCAGAGGATGCAGAAGACGCTTTGAGCAAAATATAAAAATAAACATAGAATTGGAGCATCGATGGCCGAGGCATTCATTACTAAGGAGGCGTCAAACTTCATGACAGCACACAACGAAGCCAAAAATTGTCATTTGCATAATCTGAAGGCTCGGTACAATGTTGGCGACCCTAAAAAAGGTGGATCCAACTCAGCCTATTCAAAGGGAAACTCGCACCAGCCCGTGCTTCAAAACCAATATCGTTGGATGTCGAAGAATGGTGGCCCATTTGGTTGTGTATCTTCAACAACCTAACAGAAGTGCGGCCGTACATCGAGTAAGTTCTTGGTACATTGTTTCACAACTTCTAATTCCTTTGAACTGCTCTTATTCCCGGATATTTGATATAGTCGATACGTCGCCAAATTCTTGCATGGAGCGGTGATCAAAAAGGTATCCATCGAAGAGTATGAGCTTTTGGAAAAGTGTAACATCCCAAATTTTCAATTTGGAATGTTATACATTAGATCATCATTACATATCATATTTTATTGCATTTTGGTTTGATCCTAGAAATTCTACGCAACTCAAGGACCCACGGAGAGAGTTGGGGATTTCAGCATTTCATATTTGAGTTTTCTCAAATTTAGAAAAAAAAGGGATCATTTGATTTTTATTATTTTATCTTCATATATTTTTTTTATAGAAATAAGAGAGAGGGAATAAAATGACTTTCCCAAAATAAATAAATATTGAGGATTTAATAATAAAATGAAATAAGATTTTATTTCGGAGTTTTATCGCTATTTTATTTTAATTAGGAAAATGAGCGTTTTTCAAAATTGCTTTTAGGCCCCAAATAAATGTTCATCTCGTCCGACTAATTTTTAGAGGACGGGGAAAATTTATCTCGGGATTTTTGGAGTCTGTTTAGTATTTCTTTTATTTGTTTTTCTGCACGTCCGAATTATTCTAAAAAAAACAACGAACCGACTCGGGCCGCCGTGGGCGACCCGGACTTGTCCACCGCCCGGCTTTATAAGCCGCCGACCCCGCCAACCCACCCCAGCCCGCGCCGCCACCTAAACCTAACCCTAGCCCGATCCCGCCGTGGCTGCCGCCGCCGCCCCGCGTCGCTGTCGCCCTATGCCGCCACCGGAGCCGCCCCGCGTCGGAGCCGCCGCCGACCCCGCCGACCCCGCCGCCCGCCACCGCCGCCGAGGTAGCACTGGAGTTCGCCGCCGCCGCCGGCGGTTTTCCTCAGAAAACCGCCCGGTATTTTTTAAGAACCGCGGATGTTTTTTTATTTTTTGATCGGTTTAGTTTTTTCTGGTTTATTTATTTTGCGGACGTTCGTCCGTACGTTCGTTTTTTTGAACGTTTTTCGTCATTTAGCCGCAGACAACGAAGGTTCGTTCGTCAGCCTGTTCGTCCGTTTTTCTTTTTCTCGGATTTTCCGTGATTATTTTCGATCACGATTTCTAATCCGATTTTCGTTCTAGTATAACTTTTCACTCGTTTATCGGAATCAAGCGATTCAAGCGCCTGGAGTTTCGTCTCGAAACCCTCTTTTCGTTTAACCAAATCAAACAAGTTTTTGCTACTGTAAAATTTGACTGAGGTCCATATTAGTAAACGAAGTTTGTTTCTTTCGCCGTTTGACTTTCGTTGCTTTGTTTGATTTGGTTCTTTTTGCAAACCGGAGTTCTTAAGTTGAACTTTTTGGTTAGATCTCTTATTTTAGTTTTACCTATGTATTAGATGAGTGCTTATTGTATGCTTGTTTGTTTGCGATAGAGTACCCGGAGTTAGCCGCTTGCTGCTACGAGTCTCTAGGTTTCACGGATCATCAGCAAGGCAAGTAACACTTTGATCATACCTCTTTACTACCCAGTTTTTCTGCATTCGATCAACTCTCAAACAATTGCATGATTAGGATCTGTTTAATATGTGGGTTCTGGGAAGTAGATGAGGTAGTACCTATTACCTGTTTTATTTATCAAACCTTTGGGAGCTACTCCTACGTTTGCTTATATTGCTATGCTGTGCTAGTAGACTTGGATTGGGTGAGTGTATCCATGACATATGTGAGATTGTTAATTAATGGTTTACTTAAGGTGGCAACTTTAATACACATCTGGGTGGATTGAGGCACCTGGGGAACCCAATGTTGCTTGTATTTTTGGAAATCCCGGGGTACCGTGTGATTCTCCTATGGACTGCCACCCATGCTCAAAGGGATCATGAGATTATTCATGCTAGAAACTTCCGTGTGCAGCCGCAAGCTACTATGGGCTCTAGCATAGTTGAGTATGTTGTGTGACCTCTTTCAGTGGTAGACTAGCAGATGTAGGGGATGTAGGTTGGTACTGTCTACCCAAAGTAAAGAGTTAATGCTTCTGAAAGACTGTGTCTCGGTCATCCGTTTCTCAAACACCTTGTAGTGCGAGAAATCCAACGGAGGAGATCGAGTCTTGCGGGGAAAAGTGCGCAAACCTCTGCAGAGTGTACAAACTAATCATGGTTAGCCGTGTCCCCGGTTATGGACGTTTTGAGTATCTAGTACTTGGATTATCATGTGTATCTCACCATGTTACTTAATTTAATTTGTTGGGTTTAATGATGATGCTTAATTGGGATTGAGTTGGAGGAACCTTCTCAATGTTTAACAACCACCATGATAGTTAAATAAAATTTATTTCTTTGTTGTAGGGAAAAATTGGCTTTATGCAAAACTGTAACCATAGAGCTTTCCACCAGCCATATATGCATGTAGTGATAGCATTATTCTATTCATTACTCTCTATGTGTTACATTGCCAGCATATTCCATGTCTTGACCCGTTTTCGGGCTACAACATTCATGTTGCAGACTTTTCAGACGACGAGTAAGGTGCCTTAGGTCGTGATCTTATATTCAGTGATGCCGTTGGAGTTGATGGACTCGCTTATCTTCCAAGCCTTCAGCTGTTATCGTTATTAGATGGCCTTAAGCCATATTTATTGTAATAAGTTCTATTTTGAGGCATTCGATGTAATAAGTGTGTGATTGCTACTCTGTTATAAATCCTTCAAGTACTGTGCGTGTCAGCATTACCGATCCAGGGATGACACTGATGCACAGAGATCAGACTGTTTGAGGTCTGGTCGCTACAAAAAGCATGGAGGCGGCTTTCTTGGTTTCATCTCTTGGTTCAAATAAATAGTAATTTCCATTAGATCATTCTCATTTCTTCGCCTAATTTGTGGCTAATGCAACAATCCTTTAATATTAAACTCATAGGTAATTCAAAGTCTATGGACGCCGGACTGAGACAAGTCGCTAATGGTTTTGACTATAAGGTCCATTCATTTTACAAATACGTCATCAACGGGTATCGCTTTTGAACCTTTGGCAAAGAGCTATCTATGGCCGACCATAAGTCTACAAATTGTTGTGTCTCTTCTATCGGGGAAGGAGGTACCGAGTATTATGGGTGATTTGAAGCAATTTATGAACTTCTATTCTATGGTGAAAACCCATCGAATATCGTAGTCTTCAAATGTTATTGGTTCCAGCCGAAGGAGACTAGAAGGACTCAAGAACATATAGGGCTAGTCGAAATCAAACAAAGCACCCATTTAGATGTTCCCGATGTCTATATTACGGCTCAACAGGCAACCCAAGTTTTCTATCTACCGTGGGCCTGCCAAACTGATCCAAATCTGAATGGTTGGGATGTCATTTATGAATTGCCGCCATGTGTTGGACCACCTCCCCCCAATGAGGAGGATTATGAACCTCACATTAACCCAGACACATATGAAGGTGAATTCTTCCAAGAAACACGTCTTTCCAAAAAATGTTTCAAGAAATTCTCTACTTCACCCCAGAACATTGAAGTAGACAGCAATAGTGAATCCGATTTCACCCCTGAGCCGGAACAAGAAGAGGTTACTGCTGCAGATGACCTGTCAATGCTTGACGGATTACATAAAGGTGGTCTTCCACATGTTCATGCCGCTGAACCCTATGAGCACGTCATTCATGATAGTGATGATGATGCATTATTGATCCTGGAGCATACATAGACGATCAAGATTATTATTAGTTCATGTCAGGTATTTAATTTGTATTACACACACACACACACACACACACACACACACACACACATATATATATATATATTGTTAGTTCATGTTAGGTATTCAAATTTTTTATGTTGTACTTTATGATGATACACTTAAGTTACATACATATTATTATTCATGTCGTATTAAAAAAATTTATGTTGTACTAATTTCGTTTACTCTTTGTCATGGCAGGTGTTGAAAGATGGTCGACGCGGGTCCGGACCGCTCCGAGGCTCCTTCTTCATCGGCGCGTGGTGGGAGGTGTACTTCCATTCCACCATAGTCTCTCCGGAGAGCGTTGGCCGACAGTATGAAGACACCGGTGGGAGCCTCTCCGTTAGCGTCGTTGCCCACCGGGAGAGGAGGTCGGGGAGGGAAGAAGAGCGGAGGTCGGGGAGGACGTGGCTGTGGGAGAGGTAGGCAGGCTCCTACGCCTTCATCGCTGCCACCCCCAGCTGATTCACCCTGAGCATAGGGCTGGTAGGATGGACACGTCTGAGGAGGAGGCTACGCAGACTCCGGTCCACGAGCCTTTGGTCAACTGGCCTTCCGTCCACGAGACTCCAGACTAGGGTACGTCCTAGGAGACGTCTGGATGGGGTACCTGGCCGGATCCTCCTAATGGGCCGAGTGTCCATGCTGATGGTGGCGGGGATCTGGCTGATAGCAAGGGCGAGGTGGTTGAGGGGGGCCACCGTCTACTAGCGTGGTTGTACATGGCTCCCGCCCATGCCGGCGACCCACGAGCAAAGGTGGCTGATTTTCCCTGATGGGGAGAGGTAAGTGCATTTACTCCTTTTGTACCTTTTGCCTTCACGTTTCTTCAAATATATCTAATGCATTGGCCTTATCATACTGCAGGGGTTGGGACATGCTCCGGAAATCCGCAGGCCCAACTCCGTCCTTGGTTTGCATTGCCGGCAAAACTTCTCGGGGTTTGTCACGTTGCCCGGTGAGGGTCAGCTTCCATAGATAGGATTGAGATGGGAGCACTACTTGGCTGCCCCGGCCTCGCCTGAGGAGATGATCGATTGTGGCTTGTGCCACACGAGGGCAGACATGGTGATCAGAAAGTTTTGGGTAATTTATCCTTTACACAATTAAAAATCTTCAAATAGTTAGTTATTGTACTAATCAATGTTGTGTCGTTTGATTGCAGACCTTCTACAGGTGTGAGGAGGGATACGAGGAGGCCGTGGCACAGGTTATCGATGGCGAGTGCAAGCGCCTACTACGAAACTTACGGCATGAGGCTCGGGTGCATGCTGTTCGAGACTACTACGCCTCGCGTGGTATTAAGAAGATCAAGTCGGCGTGCCACGAGAAGTTTCTGAACAAGGAGCAGTACATGACGGTAATTACCTATTCTTAAGGCCTTGTACTTAGTTTCCTTGATTTGATTCGTAGGTGTAGCGCTCAAGTTTCTATTTACTAACTTAGGTGCCCCCGAGATGGTGTGTGGATCAGATGGATTGTTGGGAGGCGTTGGTGGATGAGTGGTGCTCAGACCAATGGCTAGCCCTCCACCACAATGCCAAGGACCGGCATGCCCAAATGGAAGGTGTGCCACACCATCAAGGCAGCGCCAACTTATATCAGTTCAGGCGGAACAGGGTATGTGGTTTGCTTCATGATTCATGCAATTCATTCTTCATGCTAGCTTGAGCCCTTTAATTACTAATTTACTCTATTCCTCTCTTTCAAGCGCGACACAATAAGGCGGAGGTGACAGAGGTGTACTACCTCTACGCCATGGCCCATATTGCCTCGTACAAGAAGGTCAAGGCATTCTCTGCATCTGACCTTGATCATCCAGAGAACTTCACCATCTCCTCCCACAACAAGCTCGTGAGGTACAGAGATGTGGGGAAGGCAATGAAAGGGGAGGACTTTAACTCGAGCCGGCAGTTTGATCCAGAGCTGGTGATGTTATTGTTGGGGAACGTAACAATAATTCAAAATTTTCTACGCATCACCAAGATCAATCTATGGAGAGACTAGCAACGAGAGAGAGGGGAGTGCATCTTCATACCCTTGAAGATCGCGAAACGGAAGCGTTACAAGAACGCGGTTGGTGGAGTCGTACGCGCAGTGATTTAGATCGCGGTCGATTCCGATCTAAGCGCCGAACAGACGCTGCCTCTGCGTTCAACACACGTACAGCCCGGGGATGTCTCCTCCTTCTTGAACCAGCAAGGGGAGAGGAGAAGTTGAGGGAAAACTCCAGCAGCACGCCGGCGTGGTGGCGATGGAGCTCGTGAATTGCCGGCAGGGCTTCGCCAAGCACTACGGAGGAGGAGGAGGTGTTGGAGGAGGGAGAGGGCTGCACCAGGGGAAGGGTGTGGCTGCCCTCCCACCCCCTCACTATATATAGGGGGAGGGGAGAGGGGCCGGCCCCTCTAGATGGATCTAGAGGAGGGGCGCCGGCCAGGGGAAACCCTAGATGGGTTTGGGCGCCCCCACCCCTTAGGAAACTTGCCCCAAAAGCCGGGAGGGGAGGCTGCCCTAGGGGTGGCGCCCCTACCTCTCCAGGTTACGTGAGATGGGGTGGGAGGGGCGCTCAGCCCTTTAGTGGGCTGATGTGCCCCCTCCCCTTGGCCCATAAGGCCCCCCAACACTTGTCGGGGCCTCCGAAACCCCTTTCGGACACGCTGGTCATCACCTGGTACCCCCGGAACAATTCCGGACTCCAATACCCTTCGTCCAATAATACCGATCTTCACCTCCGAACCATTCCGGAGCTCCTCGTCACGTCTGGGGTCTCATCCGAGACTCTGAACAACCTTCGGTAACCACATATTATTTCCCATAACAACTCTAGCGTCACCGAACCTTAAGTGTGTAGACCCTACGGGTTCGGGAACCATGCAGACATGACCGAGACATCTCTCTGACCAATAACCAACAGCGGGATCTGGATACCCATGTTGGCTCCCACATGTTCCATGATGATCTCATCGGATGAACCACAATGTCGAGGATTCAAGCAACCCCGTATACAATTCCCTTTGTCAATCGGTACGTTACTTGCCTGAGATTCGATCGTCGGTATCCTAATACCTTGTTCAATCTCGTTACCGGCAAGTCACTTTACTCGTTCCGTAATGCATGATCCCGTGACTAACTCCTTAGTCACATTGAGCTCATTATGATGATGCATTACCGAGTGGGCCCAAAGATACCTCTCCGTCATACGGAGTGACAAATCCCAATCTCGATTTGTGCCAACCCAACAGACACTTTCGGAGATACCTGTAGTGCACCTTTATAGCCACCCAGTTACATTGTGACGTTTGGTACACCCAAAGCATTCCTACGGTATCCGGGAGTTGCACAATCTCATGGTCTAAGGAAATGATACTTGACATTAGAAAAGCTCTTAGCAAACGAACTATACGATCTTGCGCTATGCTTAGGATTGGGTCTTGTCCATCACATCATTCCCCTAATGATGTGATCCCGTTATCAATGACATCCAATGTCCATCGTCAGGAAACCATGACCATCTGTTGATCAACGAGCTAGTCAACTAGAGGCTCACTAGGGACATGTTGTGGTCTATGTATTCACACATGTATTACAGTTTCGAGTTAATACAATTATAGCATGAACAATAGACAATTATCATGAACAAGGAAATATAATAATAACCATTTTATTATTGCCTCTAGATCATATTTCCAACAGTCTCCCACTTGCACTAGAGTCAATAATCTAGCTCACATCATTATGTGATTGTATTGAATCCAACACCCATGGTGTTTGATCATATCTTGCTTGTGAGAGAGGTTTATTAGTCAACGGGTTTGAACCTTTCAGATCCGTGTGTGGTTTACAAATATCTACGTCATCTTGTAGATGCAGCTACCAGAAGCTACTTGGAGCTATTTCAAATAACTGCTCTACTATACGAATCCGGGTTACTACTCAGAGTCATCTGGATTAGTGTCAAAATTTGCATCAACGTAACCCTTTACGACGAACTCTTTTACCACCTCCATAATCGAGAAAATTACTTAGTCCACTAGTTACTAAGGTTAAGTTTGACCGCTGTCATGTGATCCAATCCTGGATCACTCTTGTACCCCTTGACTGACTCATGGCAAGGCACACTTCAGGTGCGGTACCCAGCATAGCATACTGTAGAGCCTAGGTCTAAAGCATAGGGGACGACCTTCGTCCTTTCTCTCTCTTATGCCGTGGTTAGGTCTTGAGTCTTACTCAATACTCACACCTTATAACATAGCCAGGAACTCCTTCTTTACTGATCTATTTTGAACTCCTTCAAAATCTTGTCACGGTATGTATTCACTTGAAAGTACTATTAAGCATTTTTGATCTATCCATATAGATCTTGATGCTCAATGTTCAAGTAGCTTAATCCAGGTTTTCATTGAAAAACACCTTTCAAACAACCCTTTATGCTTTCCAGAAATTCTACATCATTTCCGATCAACAATATGTCAACAACATATACTCATCAGAAATTCTATAGTGCTCCCACTCATTTCTTTGGAAATACAAGTTTCTCATAAACTTTGTATAAATCTCATCAAAGCGTATATTCCAACTCCGAGATGCTTACTCCTGTCCTTAGAAGGATTGCTGGAGCTTTGCATACTTGTTAGCATCTTATAGGATTGACAAAACCTTCTGGTTGTATCATATACAACCTTTCCTCAAGAAAATCGTCGAATCTGCAAGATTTCATAAATAATGCAGTAACTGCTAATATAATTCCAACAGACTCTTAGCATCACTACGAGTGAGAAAGTCTCATCGTAGTCAACTCCATGAACTTGTCGGAAAACATCTTAGCGACAAGTCAAGCTTTCTTAATGGTGACACTTACCATCATTGTTCGTCTTCCTTTTAAAATCCATCTGTACTCAACAGCCTTACGACCATCGAGTAGTTCTTCCAAAGTCTATACTTTGTTTTCCTACATGGATCCTCTCTCAGATTTTATGGCCTCGAGCCATTTGTCGGAATTCGGGCCCACCATCGCTTCTCCATAGCTCGTAGGTTCATTGTTGTCTAGCAACATGACCTCCAAGACAGGATTACCGTACCACTCCGAAGCAGTACACGTCCTTGTCGACCTATGAAGTTTGGTAGTGACTTGATCCGAAGTTTCATGATCACTATCATCATCTTCCACTTCAACTGGTGTAGGCGCCACAGGAACAACGTCCTTTGCCCTGCTACATATTGGTTGAAGTGATGGTTCAATGACCTCATCAAGTCTCCACCATCCTCCCACTCAATTCTTTCAAGCGAAACTTTTCCTCAAGAAAGGACTCGTTTCTAGAAACAATCACTTTTGCTTCCGGATCTGAAATAGGAGGTATACCCAACTGTTTTGGGTGTCCTATGAAGATGCATTTATCCGCTTTGGGTTTGAGCTTATCAGGTGAAAACATAAGCGTCGCAGCCCCAAACTTTTAAGAAATGACAGCTTAGGTTTCTCTAAACCATAGTTCATACGCTGTCATCTCAATGGATTTACGTGGTGCCCTATTTGAAGTGAATGCGGTTGTCTCTAATGCCTAATCCATAAACGATAGTGGTAATTCGATAAGAGACATCATGGTATGCACCATATCTAATAGGGTGCAACTATGATGTTCGGACACACCATCACACTATGGTGTTCCAGGCGGTATTAGTTGTGAAACAATTTCCACAATGTCTTAATTGTATACCGAACTCATAACTCAGATACTCATCTCTATGATCGCATCATAGACATTTTATCCTATTGTCACGACGATCTTAAACTTCACTCTGAAATTACTTGAACCTTTCAATAATTCAAACTTGTGTTTCATCAAGTAAATATACTCAACATCTACTCAAATCATCTGTGAAGTAAGAACATAACGATATCCATTGCGTGCCTCGGCACTCATTGGACTGCACACATCAAAATGTATTACTTCCAACAAGTTGCTTTCTTGTTCCATCTTACTGAAAACAAGGCTTTTCAGTCATCTTGCCCATGTGGTATGATTTGCATGTCTCAAGTGATTCAAAATCAAGTGAGTCCAAATGATCCATCTGCATGGAGTTTCTTCATGCGTACATACCAATAGATATGGTTCGCATGTCTCAAACTTTTCAAAAAATGAGTGAGTCCAAAAGATCCATCAACATGGAGCTTCTTCATGCGTTTTATACCAATATGACTCAAATGGCAGTGCCACAAGTAGGTGGTACTATCATTACTATCTTATATCTTTTGGCATGAACATGTGTATCACTACGATCAAGATTCAATAAACCATTCATTTTAGGTGCAATACCATTGAAGGTATTATTCAAATAAACAGAGTAACCTTTATTCTCCTTAAATGAACAACTGTATTGTGATAAACATAATCCAATCATGTCTATGCTCAACGCAAACACCAAATAACAATTATTTAGGTTTAACACCAATCCTGATGGTAGAGGGAGCGAGCGATGTTTGATAACATCAACCTTGGAAATACTTCCAACTCATATCGTCACCTCGCCTTCAGCTAGTCTCCGTTTATTCCGTAGCCTTTTATTTCGAGTTACTAACACTTAGCAACTGAAATGGTATCTATTACCCTGGTGCTACTAGGAGTACTAGTAAAGTACACATTAATATAATGTATATCCAATATACTCCCGTTGACGTTACCAGCCTTCTCATCTACCAAGTATCTAGGGTAGTTCTGCTTTAGTGACCGTTCCCCTCATTACCGAAGCACTTATTCTTGGGTTTGGGTTCAAACTTTGGGTTTCTTCACTAGAGAAGCAACTGGTTTGCCGTTTCATGAAGTATCCCTTCTTGCCCTTGCTCTTCTCGAAACAAGTGGTTTCACTAACCATCAACAATTGATGCTCCTTCTTGATTTCTACTTTCGTAGTGTCAAACATCGCGGATAGCTCAAGGATCATCATATCTATCCCTGATATGTTATAGTTCATCACGAAGCTCTAGTAGCTTGGTGGCAGTGACTTTGGAGAACCATCACTATCTCTTAAGGAAGATCAACTCCCACTCGATTCAAGTGATTGTAGTACTCAGACAATCTGAGCACATGCTCAATGATTGAGCTTTTCACCCTTAGTTTGCAGGCTTAAGAAACTCGCCAGAGGTGTCATACCTCTTGACATGGGCACGAGCCTGAAATCCCAATTTCAGCCCTTTGAACATCTCATATGTTCTGCGACGTTTCAAAATCGTCTTTGGCGCCTCAATTCTAAACCGTTTAACATTACTGAACTATCACGTAGTCATCAAAATGTGTATGTCAGATGTTTGCAACATCCATAGACGACGTTCGAGGTTCAGCACACCGAGCGGTGCATTAAGGACATAAGCCTTCTGCGTAGCAATGAGGACAATCCTTAGTTTACCGACATAGTCCGCACAATTGCTTCTATCAACTTTCAACTAAATTTTCTCTAGGAACATATCTAAAACAGTAGAACTAAAGCGCAAGTTACGACATATTTTGCAAAGACCTTTTGACTATGTTCATGATAATTAAGTTCATCTAATCAAATTATTTAATGAACTCCCACTCAGATAGACATCCCTCTAGTCATCTAAGTGATACATGATCCGAGTCAACTAGGCCGTGTCCGATCATCATGTGAGATGGACTAGTCATCATCGGTGAACATCTTTATGTTGATCGTATCCACTATACGACTCATGTTCGACCTTTCGGTCTATTGTGTTCCGAGGCCATGTCTGTACATGCTAGGCTCGTCAAGTTAACCTAAGTGTTTTGCATGTGTAAATCTGGCTTACACCCGTTGTATGCGAATGTTAGAATCTATCACACCCGATCATCACGTGGTGCTTCGAAACAATGAACTTTCACAACGGTGCACAGTTAGGGGGGACACTTTCTTGAAATTTTATGAGGGATCATCTTATTTATGCTACCGCTGTTCTAAGCAAATAAGATGTAAACATGACAAACATCACATGCAAATCATAGAGTGACATGATATGGCCAATATCATCTTGTGCCTTTGATCTCCATTTTCGAGGCGCAGCATGATCACCTTCGTCACCGGCATGACACCATGATCTCCATCATCGTGTCTTCATGAAGTTGTCTCGCCAACTATTACTTCTACTACTATGGCTAACGGTTAGCAATAAAGTAAAGTAATTACATGGCGTTCTGATTGACACACAGGTCATACAATAAATTAAAACAACTCCTATGGCTCCTGACGGTTGTCATACTCATCGACATGCAAGTTGTGATTCCTATTACAAGAACATGATCAATCTCATACATCACATATCATTCATCACATTCTTTTGGCCATATCACATCACATAGCATACGCTGCAAAAGCAAGTTAGACGTCCTCTAATTGTTGTTGCATGTTTTACGTGGCTGCTATGGGTTTCTAGCAAGAACGCTTCTTACCTACGCAAAAGACATAATGGTGATAATGCCAATTGCTATTTACCCTTCAGAAGGACCCTTTTCATCGAATCCGATCCGACTAAAGTGGGAGAGACTGGCACCCGCTAGCCACCTTTATGCAACAAGTGCATGTCTATCGGTGGAACCTGTCTCACGTAAGCGTACGTGTAAGGTCGGTCCGGGCCGCTTCATCCCACAATACCGCCGAAACAAGATAGGATTAGTAACGGTAAGCAAATTGAACAAACCAACACCCACAACTACTTGTGTTCCACTCGTGCATAGAATCTACGCATAGACCTAGCTCATGATGCCACTGTTGGGGAATGTAGCAATAATTCAAAATTTTCTACGCATCACCAAGATCAATCTATGGAGAGACTAGCAACAAGAGAGAGGGGAGTGCATCTTCATACCCTTGAAGATCGTGAAATGGAAGCGTTACAAGAATGCGGTTGGTGGAGTCGTACACGCAGCAATTCAGATCGCGGTCGATTCCGATCTAAGCACCAAACGGACGGCGCCTCCGCGTTCAACACACGTACAGCCCGGGGACGTCTCCTCTTTCTTGATCCAGCAAGGGGAGAGGAGAAGTTGAGGGAAAACTCCAGCAGCACAACGGCGTGGTGGCGATGGAGCTCGTGGTTCTCCGACAGGGCTTCGCCAAGCACTACGGAGGAGGAGGAGGTGTTGGAGGAGGGAGAGGGCTGCGCCAGGGGAAGGGCGTGGCTGCCCTCCCACCCCCTCACTATATATAGGGGGAAGGGGAGAGGGGGGCGGCCCCTCTAGATGGATCTAGAGGAGGGGCGCCGGCCAGGGGAAACCCTAGATGGGTTTGGGCGCCCCCACCCCTTAGGAAACTTGCCCCCAAAGCCGGGAGGGGAGGCTGCCCTAGGGGTGGCGCCCCTACCTCTCTAGGTTACGTGAGATGGGGTGGGAGGGGCGCTCAGCCCTTTAGTGGGCTGATGTGCCCCCTCCCCTTAGCCCATAAGGCCCCCCAACACTTGTCGGGGCCTTCGAAACCCTTTCGGACATGCTGGTCATCACCTGGTACCCCCGGAACAATTCCGGACTCCAATACCCTTCGTCCAATATACCGATCTTCACCTCCGGACCATTATAGAGCTCCTCGTCACGTCCAGGATCTCATCCGGGACTCCGAACAACCTTCGGTAACCACATATTATTTCCCATAACAACTCTAGCGTCACCGAACCTTAAGTGTGTAGACCCTATGGGTTCGGGAACCATGCAGACATGACCGAGACATCTCTCCGACCAATAACCAATAGTGGGATCTGGATAACCATGTTGGCTCCCACATGTTCCACGATGATCTCATCGGATGAACCACAATGTCGAGGATTCAAGCAACCCCGTATGCAATTCCCTTTGTCAATCGATACGTTACTTACCCGAGATTTGATCGTCGGTATCCCAATACCTCGTTCAATCTTGTTACCAGCAAGTCACTTTACTCGTTCCGTAATGCATGATCCCATGACTAACTACTTAGTCACATTGAGCTCATTATGATGATGCATTACTGAGTGGGCCCAGGGATACCTCTCCGTCATACGGAGTGACAAATCCCAATCTCGATTCGTGCCAACTCAACAGACACTTTCGGAGATACCTGTAGTGCACCTTTATAGCCACCCAGTTACGTTGTGACGTTTGGTACACCCAAAGCATTCCTACGGTATCCGGGAGTTGCACAATCTCATGGTCTAAGGAAATGATACTTGACATTAGAAAAGCTCTTAGCAAATGAACTATATGATCTTGTGCTATGCTTAGGATTGGGTCTTGTCCATCACATCATTCTCCTAATGATGTGATCCTGTTATCAATGACATCAAATGTCCATGGTCACGAAACCATGACCATCAGTTGATCAACGAGCTAGTCAACTAGAGGCTCACTAGGGACGTGTTGTGGTCTATGTATTCACACATGTATTACCATTTTGAGTTAATACAATTACAGCATGAACAATAGACAATTATCATGAACAAGGAAATATAATAATAACCATTTTATTATTGCCTCTAGGGCATATTTCCAACAGTTATCTGGTGGCGAGAGGTCCCATGGCTCGATAGCCAATGGAGATGGACTTATCCGTTGTCCTCGCACTTTCCAGGAGATCAGGGCACGCCAGTCAAGCTCCGCTCCTGAGATAAGGCCTCGTCGACGGCCATTCGAGCTCGCCTTCAAGGTTAGTTATACAGACTCAACTATCTTTCCTCCATTACATTGTGTGTGCTTCCATTGATGATTACAATGGTAACGAGGAGTGGTGTTGCAGGCTACTCTTCAGAGAGAGAGAGAGAGAGAGAGAGAGAGAGAGAGAACCCAGGCGCTTCTGGCAGAGAGGGACCGGCAGGCAGCAGAGACGGAGCGGGAGTTCGAGGAGAGGACTGCTAGGATGTTGGAGGAGGAGAGGGCACAAAATGACATGCAGAACCGAGCCATGTACGAGCTCCTCATGGTAAGTTTATTCTGCATATTAGCCAAATCATGCACTTAATGTTCATTTCATTACTAACTAGTATGACTGACTCGTCAAACCTAATGTGCAGTCTGTGTGCGAGAAGACCAGTCAGACCCCTCCGCCGATGCCAGTCATTGCTTCGGGGACCACGATGAGTTTCATTTGAATGGTCATTACTTAATAGTCTTAACATTTGAGTGTCATCATCCTAACGAGACATTGCAAATGATCTTTGGTGCAGCGTAACTCCAGACAAGCATCGCACGATCCTTCTCTAGGTGGTACCGGCACGAGCAACCCCGGTGCATCACCTCCGTGATGAGGGTAAGTTTTCTCCAGTGTTTTGCTTCACAAATGCATAGTGCCTAGACTTAGCTTTATTTCCTCCAATATGCTTACCATAATGACCTACACTTAGCTTATTTTCCTCCAAAATGACATAATAAGCTTATTTAGCTCCAAAATGACCCATTTTACCTAAGTTAGCTCTAAAATGATCTATACTTACCTTTATTTCCTCCAAAATGACCTAAGTTAGCTCTAATATTCTAAGTTAGCTCTAATATGCTTAGTTACCTAGGTTTGCTCAATAATGACATACACTTAGCTTACTTATGTCAAAAATGGCGTAATTAGCTTACATAGGTCAAAAATGGCATAACAACCTTGGAAACCTCATAAATGTCATCTACTTAGCTTATTTTCTTCCAAAATGACATAATAAGCTTACTTAGCTCCAAAATGATCAATTTTACCTACATTAGCTTCAAAATGACCTAAATTATCTCTAAGTTAGCTCTAATATGCTAAGTTAGCTCTAATATGCTAAGTTAGCTCTAGTATGCTTAGTTACCTAGGTTAGCTCAATAGTGACCTATACTACCTCCGTCCTGGTTTATAGGTCCCCTTTATAGTTTGTGCCAAATTTTGACTAAAGATTTAACTAACAAAATGTTAATGCATGTCAAGAAAAATCATCTCATTGGATTCGTATTTGAACATAGTTTTCAAAAATATAATGTTTGATGACATGCGTGAACATTTTGTTAGTTTAATCTATGGTCAAAATTTGGTACGAAATACAATGAGGACCAATAAACCCGGACGGAGGTAGTACTTAGCTTATTTATGTCAAAAATGGCATAATATGCTTAGTCAACTCAAAAGTGGTATAATTACCTAGGTTAGCTCAATAATGATCCATTTTACCTAAGTTAGCTCCAAAATGATTCATTTTACCTAGGTTAGCTACAAAATGATCCATTTTACCTAAGTTAGCACCAAAATGATCCATTTTACCTAAGTTAGCTCCAAAATGATCCATTTTAGCTAAGCTAGCTCATAAATGATCCGTTTTTACCTAAGTTAGCTCATAAATGATCCTTTTTACCTAAGTTAGCTCATAAATGATCCATTTACCTAGGTTAGCTCATAAATGATCCTTTTTACCTAAGTTAGCTCATAAATGATCCATTTTACCTAGGTTATCTCATAAATGATCCATTTTAGCTAAGTTAGCTCATAAATGATCCATTTTGCCTAAGTTAGCTCATAAATGATCCATTTTGCCTAAGTTAGCTCATAAATGATCCATTTTACCTAAGTTAGCTCATAAATGTCATTTTTACCTAAGTTAGCTCATAAATGTCATATACTTCTTCTTCTTCTTCTTCTTCTTCTAACTTTCTTATTTCCCATTTGGCAGATTTCATTCACTTCACGGAAGCTTGAATTGATGGAGTGCTTGTTTTCACTTTCTGTTTTTCTTTTGTATCGATGAAAAATGTGGAACTTGCTATATGGATAAAACTATTGTAATATGTATGATTGGATGCCTGTATGTGGAACTTTCTATGTATGGTTGGATGGAACTATGCATGTATGATGAAACTTATATGTGTTGGATATCTCATATGTTTGCTGTGAAATTACCCTGTGAAATATATATACATATATATATATCATATATTTGCTGTGAAAATGCTTGGATATAAGAAAAAAACAGAAAAAAGAGAGGCAACGTAGGCTCTTTGTCGTCTGCCACTGACGGCAAAGGGCTCTTTGCCGTCTGCCACAAACGGCAAAGGGCCACGTGGCAGCAACCTGTGCAACCTGGGAGCTGATCCATTTGGTCACTTTGCCGTCTATGGCGGACGGCAAAGGCTGGGGTTGAGTGGCCCATCCGCTGACGTCACAATGTAGACGACAAAGGGGAGGGCATGTTTGCCGTCAGCTGGCAGACGACAAAGCCTCCCGTTAGCCACATAATGTGGCTAACGTCTGTTCTTTTGCCGTCCACCTTCTTTGTCGTCTGCCACCGACGACAAAGGGTCTTTGCTGTCTGCTGTGGGAAAGCAGACGGGAAATCAACTATTTACCGTAGCTTACTGTGCCGGACAGGTTTGCCGTCAGTGGCCGACGACAAAGAGGTTTGCCGTCTGCCATGCTAGACGAGAAAGCAACTGATTCCTGTAGTGGAAATCCTAGACCCATCAGTATATGCAGGCTTTTGAAGATGTACTGAATGAGTTTGACTTAATTGATCTCGGGTTCACAGGGGACATGTTCACTTGGTACAAAGGAAATATAGGACAGAGGAGTGGGTACCCAGGCCTGGTAATAACTCCACTCAAACTCTGTGATGCAAAATCCAGAATATGGACATTCTGACCATAGACCTTTGTTGCTAGACACTGAATTTCACCAGGGCGGCCCAGCTAACATCGGTCAAAATAGATTCGAGGCTCTATGGATTTTGGAGGGCCAATTTTCCACAAAGGTCCGGCATGCATGGGAAGAGGCAAGTGTGCGTGTAGAGGGAATTGGGGTCATGGCAAAGCTCTGGTACATGCATAGCTCTTTTCATGATTGGGACCAATGTGTTCTGAAGAAACCGAAAAGGTGCCTGAGGAAAGCCCAAAGGGACCTCAAAAAATGTAATGCGAGGCAACTTGGATGATCGCTTGGTAGTTATAAGAAAGGAACTTGCCGAGTTAATAGAATTCTTATTGGAACTAGAGGAGGTGCAACAAAATGCAAAGGTCGCGCGTACATGGCTCAAATGTGGCGACAGAAACACTTCATTCTTTTAGAGCTTTGCAGCGGCTACATAAACGAAACATAATCTCATGTCTAAAGAATGAGGACGGAAGTTGGATGGAAGGTATAAAGTTGTTAAACCAGAAAATTGTTGCTTACTTCACTGACCCTTTTTCTTTGGAAGTGGCCATTACAGATCTAGAATTTTTGGCAAAGGTGAAACATAAAGTCAGTGATCAAATGAATGATATGCTTATGGCACCATTCACGGCTGAGGATGTCAAGAAAGCTATTGACAACATTGGGGATCTCAAAGCCCCGGATCAAGATGGACTACACACATTTTTTTAATAAAAAATGGCACCTATTTGGAGAGAGATCACATAGGAGGTGCTGCAAGCCTTGAACACTAGATCCATTCCTGAAGGCTGGAATGACAGTACGGTGGTCCTGATCTCGAAGGTAGAATCTCCAGAATATATTACGAAATTCCGTCATATCGGTTTATGTAATGTTATATATAAAATCGTGTCAAAAATGCTAGCTAGTAGGCTTAAGCTTATCTTACCTGAATTATTTCTCAAAACCATAGTGTGTTGTCCCTGGACGCCATATTACTGATAACATTCTGGTTGCCTATGAATGTGTGCATAAGATAAAGAATACAAGGCCTATCTGCAGTGAAGCTTGACATGGGGCCTTTAGTAGAAAACAGGGCATCAGTCCCGGTTCCAGAGGGCCTTTAGTCTCAGTTCTGCAAGCGGGACAAAATGATCGGGACTAATGCCCATCACTTTTAGTCCCGGTTGGCTTACGAATCGGAACTAAAGGAGCTCCATGTGGCTGCTGTGGGGTGCCTAGGCAGGTGACCTTTAGTCCCGGTTGGTAACACCGACCGGGACTAAAAGGCAGCCACGTGTCAGCAGCTGCCAAGCGGTGGGGTTTTTGCTTTTTTAAGGAGGGGTTTTGAAGAGTTTAGGGGTTTTCATATTGTGTTTCCCCCTTTTATTTTTGTGTTTACCCTTCAATTCTTTTACATTTAGGGTTTCATTTTTATTTAATGTAACACCAACCGGGACTAAAGGTGTATTTCGGCACGCAAAAGGGCGGGAAGCCCAGGCCTTTAGTCCCAGTTGGTGGCTCGGACCGGAACTAGTTTAGTCTCACCTCGCTAGTTGAGAGGAGCTCGGAGTGGTTTATAAGCGCTGCTGCGGCTACCCTCTTGAGCTCCTTTCTAATGCATGCCATACATGCCTATCTTTCGCCCTGTTGGGCCTGCTTGCACTGCGGGCCTGCATCCTAGCCCATTTGTAGGGTTTCTAGTCGTATGCAGACAGTGTTCGCTTAGTAGGCGGGCATTTTTTTATTTTTTGCATATGTTATGTTTTTAAATTTTTAATGTTATTTTTTCATATGTTATTTTAGTTATATAATGTTAGTTCCATATTTTTTATATAATTTTAGTTACATAAATTTTCTATAGTTGCATAAGTTTTCTTTTCTTTATTGATTCTTTTTAGTTGATTCCTTTTGCTATTAGAGTTTTATAAAAGCTTTTTAGTTTTGTATTAAAGCTTGTAACAAAAAATACTTTATGAAAATTCTTTTGCTACTAAAGTTTTAAACAAAAAAATACTTCGATTACTTTAGTTAATATTATTTTGATTGTTTTAGTTGATTCTTTTTGCTATTGAAAATATTATAGTTTTTTTTAGTTGATCATAAGAAAATATTTTAATTGATTCCTTTTAGTTCATTCTTTTTGCTATTAGAGTTTTATAAAAGCTTTTAGTTCATTCTTTTTGCTATTAGTTCATTCTTTGAGCTAAATGGCCCTGAAATTGAGAGGCACTACAAATGAACTCTGGAAAGGTTGAAACTTGGCATGGTATCATAATTTCACCCACATAGCATGTGCTAAAAAGTTGAGAGTGTTACGGGAAAAACTGGATGCACTTCGTGTACAAACTGGACAATCTCCTTCAAAGTATTAGGGTTTCTGATGAAAACTCATCTATTACAAAAGGGATTTCATTTATTGACATGTAACTGGAGTGATATTCTAGATCAAAGCCATCATCAGTATAGTTGTGGAGCATAACTATGGCCTGTTTGTAGAGAGAAAGTCTTCAGTAGAGAGAAAGTCTTCACTTTTTCTTCGCGTGTGTCCCTTGCTTATTGCGCCGTAACCGTGGATAATCTTCATCGTTTAATAGGATGCTTGGGACAACCTTCACTTTGAAGGGAGGAATTTCATGAAACTTTTCATAATCTTCAGATGTGTCTGTGTTGTCCTCCACTCCCATGATGTTCTTTTCCCTAAAAGAACTATGTGGAGCTTTGGCTCATCGTATGATGCATTTGCTTCCTTATCTTTCCTTTTTCTCGGTTTGGTAGACATGTCCTTCACATAGAAAACCTACGCCACATCATTGGCTAGGACGAATGGTTCGTCTGTGTACCCTAGATTGTTGAGATCCACTTTTGTCATTCCATACTGCGGGTCTACTTGTACCCCGCCTCCTGACAGATTGACCCATTTGCACTGAAACAACGGGACCTTAAAATCATGTCCATAGTCAAGTTTCCATATGTCCACTATGTAACCATAATATGTGTCCTTTGCACTATTGGTGTTTGGTGCATCAAAGCGGACACCACTATTTTTGTTGGTGCTCCTTTTATCTTGGGTGATCGTGTCAAATGTATTCCCAGTTATCTCGTACCCTTGGTAAGTCAATACAGTCGAAGATGGTGTCCTGGCCAACAAGTACAACTCATCTCCAATAGTGTTGTTATCCATGAGACGTGTTTGCAACCAACTGCCGAAAGTCCCGATGTGTTCACCTGTAATCCAGTCGTCAGACTGCTCCGAGTATTTGGAGCGTAGAATATTCTTGTGTTCATTGATATACGGGGCCACCAAGGTATAATTCTATAGAACTGTGTAGTGTGCTTGTGCCCAAGAATGCCCGTCCCTACATATTATTGAATCCACTCCTAGCGTGCCTTTTCCAGTCAGTCTCCCCTCATACCACGATTGATGGACACCAATCGGCTTAAGGTCAGGAATAAAGTCAACACAAAACCCAATGACCTCCTCTATTTGATGGCCCGTGGAGATGCTTCCTTCTGGCCTAGCACGATAGCGAACATATTTGTTTAAGACTCCCATGAACCTCTCAAAGGGGAACATATTGTGTAGAAATACAGGACCCAGAATGGCAATCTCGTCGACTAGGTAAACTAGGACGTGCATCGTAATATTAAAAAAGGATGGTGGGTACACCAACCCAAAACTAACAAGACACTGGACCAAATCATTCTGTAAGCTTGGTAGGATTTCTGGTCGATTACCCTCTGAGAGATTGCATTCAGTAATGCACATAGCTTTACAATGGCTAATCGAACATTTTCCAATAGAAGCCCCCTCAATGCAACCGGAAGCAATTGCATCATAATCACGTGGCAGTCATGACACTTTAGGTTCTAGAACTTTTTCTATGGGATATTTACTTTTTCCTTTATATTGCATGAGAAGGCAGACGGGACCTTGATACCGAGCAGGCTTTCAAAGAAGATTTCCTTCTCTGCTTTGGTAAGAGCATAGTTGGCAGGACCTTGATACTGCTTTGGATGCATGCCACACGTTGCTGGTCCTCCCGTGCCTCTGGTGTATCTTTTTGTCTTCCCATACATGCCCAAGAAGCCTAGCAGGTTCACGCAAACATTCTTCGTCACGTGCATCATGTTGATTGCAAAGCGGACCTCTAGGTCTTTCCAATAGGGTAGGTCCGGAAATATAGATTTCTTCTTCCACATGGGTGCGTGTCCCTCTGTAAGTGCATCTAGTGCCACCCCTAGTTGGTTTTGGAGTATTGACGACAAACTTGGATGAGGGACTAATGTGTTTCTGAGAATTGCAGGATAACACAGGTAGTAGTCCCATACTGATTTCGTTTACCTACCAGAGATGACCCCTAAAAATGTGTGAAGACATTGAATACAATGGTGGTCTGTGAAGATATTCACAATGAAGACTATGACAAGAGAAGACATCGCATGAAGACTATGGAGTGCGAAGACATAGTTGTTTCATAGTTTCCTTTTCTTCTTTGTTGAGTCATAGGAACTATCGTACTGTTAAGTGGGGTCCAAGTGAACAAAGTCAGAGTGACTGAAGTGATGCTCAACCAAATCCTATGTCTTCAAGCGAAGACAATGAGAGCAAATATTATCCAGAGCTGGATGAGTCCGCTTTACTTGTAGCCCAAGTCAAGCTGCCGCATGTGCTTGAAATCTGACCGTTGGACACTTGTCAGTTCCTTAGTGACCCAGGGTCATTTTGGAAAAATCATGTCAGGTTGCCTCCTAGCTATAAATAGCCCACCCCCTACACCATAAATTGGTGGCTACTCAGAGTTAGTGCATGGCTTTTGTCGTTTGAGAGCAACCCACCTTCGAAACCTTTGAGAGAGTAATCCTTGCGAGGACAAAGCCCAAAACACCCAGAGCCAAAGAGTGTTAGGCATCACTGAAGTCTTTCTTTCCGCGTGATCTGAAGACTTATTACACTTGAGGACTGTGAATCCTCTAGCCGGTTAGGCGTCGCATTCTGAGCATCGAAGAGTCATTGTGGATTGCCGGTGAACAAAGTCTGTGAAGGTTTGGAAGTCTCCCTTGAAGACTTACCAGAGTGATTGGGCGAGGACTAAGTGTTCTTAGATCAAGGGGAATAAGGTGAAGACACGGTCTTCTGAGTTGAATCTCGGCCTCCCTAACCAGACGTACAGTTGTCACAGCAACTGGAACTGGTCCAACAAATCCCTGTCCTCTCCGAGCAACTGGTTCTATCTTTCCTCTCTATTTACTTACAGTTTGTCTTTGTGAAGTCATTGCCCATTTGTCTGATCTGATTGACTTCACTGAGTGAAGACTGTTTATTGTTTGGTTTCTGTCGGCGTTCTGGGAACGGGGGTCCCAGACTTGCCTGCCTGCGGCCCACAACATGGCTCAACCAGCGGCGCAGTACAACCCGTCTTCATCAAGAAATGCTCAAGACCATCACGAGGGGTCAAGCCTCGCGGGGTGGACGACACAAGGCCTCCTCAGGGGCGGCCTCACCAGGAAGGCTCACGAGGAGGCGGAGAGATCAAGGCAAGGGGTACCTTGCGAGGTGCTCGTGACGGAAGCCATGACGATCAAGACCAGGCGGGCGCCAGCCCAAGTAGTGTCCTCGTTTCCCCTTTGGTGCAAAGGGGGCAAGCGCAGGCGTGGAGTACCGAGGGATCAAGTAAAGGTTTCCATATCGCTGCAATGAGACCAAGACCAGCAGGACGGCAGGACGGAGGTCACCGTGGATCCCAAGACGGCGTCATCGCCAGCACCTTTGGCAGTCGAAGACCACCTTTTGTTAGGATAGCTTGTACTACCTGGCCCCTTTCAAAATGGCTGTTGTTGGCTCCCTTCCCGCTCGATATTTGGGAAGAGGACAAGGGCCTCTATAAATAGAGATAGCCACCACAGTAGGACGACATATGGAATCTGATCCTAGCCAAGTTCATCCGCACTCCACCACAAGAACACCTCTCCTCGCGAGGCCGTTCTTCCTCTGTACTATTCGTCATCAGTCCAAGAAGCAATCCACCGCACCACACACTAGATTAGGGTATTACACCACAACGGTGGCCCGAACCAGTATAAACCTCGTGTCTCTTGTGTTGTTCATCATGCTAGCTTAGAATCGTGGCGAAGTTGTGGGCGTGTTTCGGTAGGGAGAAGATCTTCGTGCGCACCCCAGATTTTGAACCTTAAGGGTTTTGCCGAAACCCGATACCCGACATTTGGCGCGCCAGCTAGGGGTGCGCCGAAATCTTCTTTCCACCGATCTGCGTTCCACTGCTTCATCGCATCCATGTCTGGCGACCCGACGACCAACACCAACCGCTGGGCAGCATGACCAGCCCATGCACGCCGCCTGCCCAAGGAGACCTCAACCCCGCGCCTCAGGCAGCCCGCGCTACGCAGAACGCTGCAGGGCGCGAGTGACACGGTCAAGCGCTGCCTGCCCTCACTGCACGATAGGTGCGATCAGCCACAAGGGCCTAAAACCACGCCGCAGCTACGATGCCGGACACCCGACGGGAACAAGCGAACATGAGGGCCGCGCTCACTGTGGCTTGGGAGCTGTTGCGGTGCAGGTTGCAGGAGAGCGGCCGAGACGTGCTGCTGCAGCGCGTTGCCAAACTCCTAGATGCCGCGGCTTCGGGGGCGCCTCCCTTCTGTGTCCAGCTTCCACCCTAGGCCCCGATCGGATCACGCGGCGGGCCCATCCGCGCTTGTGCACCCTCGGGCGCGCTCCAAGGCTTCGTCGACATCAGCTCAACCATCGGCGCCGGGCGTCAGGCTACACCAGCACCACCCCTGGTGAGCAAGGGCATGCGCATCACCGCCTACGGCCCGGGCGGGCCGCCGCCCTAGCATCCCCAAGACGACACGCTAGGCCAGGCCACATGGAGCGTGGGGCACTATGGCCAAGTCTTCGGGGCGGTGACCTCGGAGGCTTACGTGCCCCACATGGTGGATCGGGAGTACGCGCTGGAAGAGGACCCTGGCTCATTTCTCGGGTCAGGCTAGGAGGAAGAGACACCGGAAAGCGAGACTTTTCAGGAGTCCCAAGGAAGCCTCACCAACCGTGCTGGCAGCAACAGCTATCGGGTACTGCTAATTCCTCAGGAGCAAGCTTATGCTAACCATGGGTCGCAGGAAGTTCAGGTTACTACAGCGGAAGGCTGCCCTAGCTCAGCAGCCTCCCTTCCACCAGGAGGGGCACACTGGGGGCTGCAGGAGAGGGGCCGAGAGTCAGGCCCCTCCCCACGGCGCACGGGGCAAGGTGTTTCCCGGAGGTAGGCCCTTTGCCAGGGAGGTGCTGCAAAGCCTGCCCCTGGCAAAGGACCCATGGTCGCCGGGGGAACCGCTGGCATCCCCTTTACTCAATTGGCGTTGTCCTTGGTCTCTGACCGCCGTCAATGGTGGTCGAGGGTGGCGCAAGGCGGGGCCCTCGTCTGGCGATATAAAGCAAGGCCGGTACCTGTGAAGAAGGCCCAGTGCCTATGAAGCTCGCCGCCCGTGACACTCTCACGTAATAATGAGTTGGGGTTGTACACGCCCCGGAGTCTCCGGAGAGCCGCCCTCGGGCCTCGGGGGCTCCCTCCCACGCCCAGTGGCAGCACTTAGCTCTGCGCTGGTGAGAAGACGTCGAAGACTAGACTAGGTGCCGGACGCGGCCTTTTGCTTTTTTGCCTCCCTTTCTGTGGTCGAGCTCCCTTGCTTCAGATTTAATTTGAAATTGAATTTGCATTTGCGTATGCGGGGGGGGGGGGGGGTCTTGTCTTGTTCGTGTGATTTCTTGTGTTCTAGTTTCTGCCCTAGTTTGGAATTCGCACTAGCTGCCTCCCCCTCGCGAGCCTCTCGCGGGCGGGGCTGGGCTAAGCACACATGCGCATGCCGTCCCGCGGCCGACACTCGCTCTCGCGAGGCCCTCACCACATGGTCAGCAGGTCCCTCAGAGGACCCTTGGAGGTTCACGGCCTCGTAAGCCTACTCAAGGCTTGTCCGGGCTAAAGGTAAACCACGGCAACTAACTCATCGCAGGGCCCATAATATCATGCAGGCGCACATTCAGCGTCGCTCCTAAAAGCATGTGGACAACGATCTTTTCACATGAGGGGCCTCCCCTCCCAAAATGCTCTTAAAACCTTCAGGGCCGCGCCCGAGCTTTTTGTGTGCAGGATAAACAGCAGGGGGATACAGGATCAGTCAGACATGTCGCTCACCGCACCCTCTTGGTCGCCTCCAGAGGCATCACTGGCGCTGTTGTCACTGTCACTAGCACCACCATTGCCATCATTGGTGCCATCTTCATCGCCATTCACCACATCGCCTTCATCCGCGGAAACTATCACCCCGTCATTGTCAGAAGCAAAGGCCCTAACAAGTGCATCCACGTTGTCCTCCACCCATTGCGCCAGGTCACCTCGGATGGCATCGGGCACTGGGGCAATGACGGGGTCGAAGTCAAAGTGGGGATCTGCGTTCCGAAGATTGCTGAAGACGCGGGAGAATGCACGCCCGAGTAGGCTGTAGCTCCTCTCCTCGACAAGCTGGCGAGCTCTCTTAGAGCGGTTCTCCAGGTGCGTCCCCGCATTAGTGAAGAATTGGAGATGGCTAGAATAGTTGGTCACGTGAGGATGTGGGGCGTCCGCCTCGCAGATATTGCCCAAGGCCGTGTTGGCCCCGTTCCCGATATGCTGGAGCATGGGACCATGCATATGCTCCAGTGTCTGCCATTGAAGAATTTCTTCTCTGTTCTGCCGCGCAACAGACTCGGCGTCATCGACCCGCTGTTGAAGAAGAAGAAGCTTGGCACGGGTGGAGGCCAGCTCAGTCCGCACCAAGACCAGGGCGGCTCCGAGGGCCTCCGAGCGCTGCACCGCTTCAGACAGCTTGGACCTGAGAGTGGCGGTCCTACCCGCAGCCTCGGCTTCAATCAGCTCCAACCTTTGGTCATATTTGCGCACAAGATCTGCGCGAACTTCCGCCACGCGGCAGTCGACCTCTTCTTGGATCCGAGCCTCACGCACACCAACATCGTCCTCCGCCTGGGTAACCTGGCGCTCCCTTGTCTCTAACCGCTCGAGGTCAAGGTTGCGCTCGGCGGCCTCTAGCGTCAGCGCTTACACACGCCTCCAGACCTCCTCCTCTTCGACAGGCGTCCAAGGGTGGCCTGGCGAAGCTCCACTTGCTGCTCCAAGGAAGCGCTCCAGGCTTGGAGCTCCCACAAGCGCTTCTCCGCAACCTTGCGACGATGATCTGCTTCCCGAGCCTCCTCTAGAGCATGGGAGCAGGCCTTTTGCGAGGCCGCAAGGGATGCCTCGGCCTTCACGTTATCAAGCTCGCGCTGATAACGCGCGAGGTTGACTGCAACCTTCAGCTTGCGTCGCTCCTCACTCAGCCGCAGGCCCTCAGCTTCAAGACACGCGTCCACATCCGCAAGCTCTCCACCAAGCTGGCCCATCGCGTCCATCGCCTTCCGGAGGAATTCTCGGCGGACGATGCTTCGCTCCCGCACTTTCCTGAGCACGTCGTCGATGTCATCCTCTACCGCCGGTGCTGGCAGCGGGCCCAGGAGCGGTTGCCGGCAGGGGGCCGGGGCCCCCACGATTGCCGGACGGGCTTCGCAAGGGATCCGGACCGGTGCAAGTCCATCCCCAGAAGAAGAGCCAAGGACCGATGCCAACCACTCGCCATCCATGATTAGAGGAGGAGCCCTGGGCAGGCTGGTCACGCCCCAGGTGAGGCCGCGAAGGAAAGGCGGCAAGGGCACAAGCTCAAGGCACCCTGCGGGCCGGCTTACTTCACTGGCTGAGCCCGTGTCAGGGGCAGCACACAAGCTCGGGGCGCTCAAGGCCAGCGAGGAAGGCGAGGCCGGAGGAAGTTGCTTCTTGGGAGACTCCGCAGGCCTGGCAGGAGGGTTCCTGAAAAGCTACATTTAGGAAAGGGAGCAGCGATTGAGGAATTTCAAGAATGAGGTACTTACTCATCTATGGTGAAATACTTCCTGTGCTTCAACGGTCGGAACGGGCGCCCACTGCCACCCGAAGACTCCTTCCTCTTGCGGAGGGCGGTGAAGTCCATGCGAAACCAACCCAAGCGCTCGACGTGCGGACCAACGCGAGGCGCGGATGGAGAGGCACCCAAGCGGCCAACCTCAGGGGCGCCAAGCTGGGAGGAGCGATCAGGCACCACCTCCTGATGGCCTTCCGAGGCCTTGGGGGCTTCGGCCTCGGGAGCCGCGGATTGCGCTCCCCATCGACGATCGCCTCAGGGCGGGATCCACAAGCTCCGGAGGATGACGCTTTCGGAACCCCGTGTGGCGTCAACGCCGCGACACTAGAGCCTCCAGCCTCAAGAAATGCTTGCCTCCCTGCACCCGCTCCTGGGGCAAGATCGGTGTTGGCGACGGGGAAGGGAGCCACAGCGACAGGATTCTCGCGAGACCCCGCAAGGCCAGCCGGGTGCAACCCCCATTCATCGAAGAGAGGCATCTGCCTCGCGAACTCAGCTCTACTCGAGTAGAGATACAGGAGGCTACCCCGTGCCGAATATCACCCGGCGAAGGGTCGCCAGTCAAGACCTCAAGCACATTCTTCAGGGTCTCGGGCGCCAGTTCCGTCTCCCGAAGCCTCATGCAGTCCAGGTCGCCCGTCAGGGCCCACATCAGCCGGGAGTGGCGCTGAAGAGGAGCAATGCGACACTGGAGGAACTCCTTCACCACACGGGGTGCACTCATGCCGAGCTCTCTCAGCCTGCTCAGTCGGTGCCAGATGAAGGAAAGTCAGGGGCTCACAAGTCTCTCGTGGCCCTAGCCTGGATTGGGGAGATCAGGCAACGTCGGAGGCGAGAGCAGGGGTTGGGCACTCCGACATATACATAGAGCCACCGCATTCGGAACCCACTCGTGGAAGGCGGGAGGCCAAAATCGATCCCCGAGGCGGCCGTCTCTGCCACGGCCTGGAAGCTCACGCACCCCGAGCACTACAAGGGGTCGGTCAGGCGCAACGAGAAGAAGTGGCTCAGGAGTGCGATGGAAGGAGCAATGCCCACCATGGCTTCGCAAACAAAGGCGAAGAAGGCGAGGAGGGTAATGGATTGAGGATCAAGATGCATCATATGGATCTGATAATGGGAGAGCACCGCATTGAAGAAAGCGGAGAAGGGGGGAACCAGGCCAGCCACAGGGCATCGATGAAGAATCAAACTATCAACGTTCTAGGAACGGGGGTCCCCAGACTTGCCTGCCTGCGGCCTGCATCATGGCTCAGCAGTGGCCCAGTATGGCCCGTCTTCATCAACAAGAACTCAAGACCCTCGCGAGGGGCCAAGCCTCGCGGGGCGGACGATACATGGCCTCCTCAGGGGCAGCCACACCAGGCAGGCCCACGAGGAGGCGAAGAGATCAAGGCGAGGGGTACCTCATGAGGTGCTCATGACGCAAGCCATGACGATCAAGACCAGGCGGGCGCCAGGTGGGTGCCAACCTGCACAGTGTCCTCATTGCCTCTTTGGTGCAAAGGGGGCAAGCGCAAGTGTGGAGTACCGAGGCATAAGGCAAAGGTTTCCATATCAGTGCAACGAGACAAAGACCTGCAGGACGGCAGGACGGAGGTCACCGTGGAGCCCAAGACGGTGTCATCACTAGTGCCTTTGGCAGTCGAAGACCACCTTTAGTCAGGATAGCCTGTACTAGTTGTCCTCTTTCAAAATGGCCGTTGTTGGCTCCCTTCCCACTCAATATTTGGGAAGAGGACCAGGGCCTCTATATATAGGGCTAGCCACCACAATAGAAAGAAGTGAAGTTCATCCACACCACCACAAGAACACCTCTCCTCGCGAGGCTGCTCTTCCTCTGTACTGTTCATTGTCAGCCCAAGAGGCAATCCACCACACCACACACTGGATTAGGGTATTACACCACAACGGTGGCCCGAACCAGTATAAACCTCGTGTCTCTTGTGTTGTTCATCGTGCTAGCTTAGAATCGTGGTGAGGTTCTGGGCGTGTTTCGGTATGGAGAAGATCTTCGCACGCACCCCGATATCCGACATTTGGCGCGCCAGGTAGGGGTGCGCCGAAATCTTTTCTCTGCTGATCTGCGTCCCATCGCTTCGTCGCATCCATGGCAGACGCTCGCCGAGATCGGCCGAGCACCGGGCTTCTCTCACCGCCCACGTCACCCAAACGGCTCCCGTCGGCGGGCCCCCTCGTCGTTCTCCGTCGCCCGCTGCCAACGCCGCCACCGGCCCGGCGGGGAACGAGGAGCAAGCATCTTCGCTGCACCCCTCGGTGCGGCAGGAGGGCCGCACCGCACTCCGTCACTGACCCTAGCTGGTTCGTCGTCTCATGCTCGCCGCGCCCCACGGAGGTGCAGGCCGCGTTGCTCCTGGCACGTGAGCTCCTGCACTGCCGCCCTTGTCGACGATCTCTACGAGGAGTGGCTCGCTCGCATCACCGAGCTCGTTAGCGCCGCAAGGGGCTCTCCTGCGCCGTCCCTCTTGCTGCCTCGCCCTCCATCGTGCATGGATGATGCGGCTCAGGGAGCGCCTCCGCCACCTCCTCCCCAAGAAGGTGCCCTGGGTCCAAGGCGCGCGGCCCCCGGTCGTGACCCACCGTGTCCGGTGCCCGCACGGCAAGAAAGAAGCTGCCAAGAAATTCCTCGGCCTCAAGAAGGCGCTCACGTGCTCCCT
This sequence comes from Triticum timopheevii, assembly GCA_963921465.1. Taxonomy (NCBI): domain Eukaryota; kingdom Viridiplantae; phylum Streptophyta; class Magnoliopsida; order Poales; family Poaceae; genus Triticum; species Triticum timopheevii. Next base: position 359,495,726 of record OY997264.1, read on the forward strand.
GCACCAGCACGACAAGACCGCATCCCTGCATCAGCACGCCAAGACCCCGCGCTACCCCTGGTGGCAGTGCGCGGGAACCATCAAGAGCAAGCCCCGCGTCTGCAAAGGGCTCCGGTGGCCACCGCAGGTTGCCGTGCCTTCACCGCCAAGCTGCGTAGTGTCGCCTGGCCCGGCAAGTTCAAGCCGGACCTGCCTCCCCGCTACGACGGTACTGGCGACCCCGCGGAGTTCCTGCAGCTCTATGAGCTGGGCATCGAGGCGGCCAACGGAGACGAAAAGGTCATGGCGAACTGGTTTCCCATGGCGCTCAAGGATGGCGCCCGCACCTGACTCCTGAACCTGCCTCCCGGCTCGATCTCCTCTTGAGATGAGATGCGCAGCCATTTCATCGCCAACTTTCAGGGCACTCGCGACCGCCCCCCGACCGCGGGTGACCTGCGCCGCATCAAGCATCAGCCTGGAGAGACCCTGCAGAAGTACATCCATCGTTTCAACAGCGCCCGCCTCAAGATCCCCAAGGTGACGGACAAGGCCATCATCTCAGCGTTTTCTGATGGCGTCTGTGAAGTCAAGATGAAGGAGGAGCTCACCATCCACGAGGATCGGTGCACATCTCTGGAGCTGTTCAACCTGGCGACCAAGTGCGCAAGAGCTGTGGAAGGACGCCCCTCCCTCCTCGAGCTTCCAGCTGCTGACCCAGAAGAGAAAAGGCCAAGGCCAAGGACATGAAGCGCAAAGGAGCAGCCATACTCGCAGCAGAACCAGACACGAAGCACGGCAAGGACCAGCCGGAGTCATCCAAAGGCAACCGATTCTACGCCTACCCAACCTCTACACCCACAACACCAATGAATGCCCTCGCGAGGCTACCGAGCGCAACGACCGGGGCTACGGTCGAGGAGGAGGAAGAGGCGGAGGACGATGGCACGACTGAGGCCCTCGCGAGGAGTTGCATGACCAACCTAGCGAGGATCGCTGGCATGACCAGCCTCGTGAGGGAGCCTGGAGGGATCAGCCTCGCGAGGACCGCTCGCAGGGCAACGCAAGCCTTCCTCCTCTGCCGCCACCGCCAAGAAGGAATGATGACCACCACCAGGATGAGGGGGCTGGGGGCTTCCAGGAACCACGTGCTATCGCTTGCATCTTGGGCAGTACCCAGGCCCCAGCCTCTCAGCGCATCTTCAAGCAATTTGTTCGCGAGGTGAATGCAGTCCTCCCCAAGCTCGAGGCCACGCGCCCGCTCAGGTTGTCCAAGTGCGCCATCACTTTCAGCTCATCAGATCAACTCAAGCGTGCGGCTACCGCTGGCGTCCTCCTGATGCTTTGTTCCCCAGTCATCAGCAATGTGCAAGTTACCAGGACCCTCATTGATGGCAGCGCAGGACTCAACATTCTGTCCGTCGAGATCTTCAACAACCTTCAAGTGCCATATGATCAACTCCACCCTACGAAGCCTTTCTCAGGAGTTACTGACGGCTCCACTACCCCGATAGGGCAGGTCCGCCTCCCTGTCACTTTTCTGCGGTGCAACAACTGCCACACCGAGCTCATCGAATTCGACGTTGCCCACATTTGCCAGCCATACAATGCCATCCTTGGGTATCCGGCCCTGGCCAAGTTCATGGCGGTGACCAACCATGGCTACAATGTCCTCAAGATGCCAGGAAGCGGTGGAATCTTCACAGTCCCCTGCGAAGAGAAAGATGCGGTGTGCTCCCTCGAGCGCGTTTTTCAAGCTGCATCAATCGAGGACCCGGACAGCAAGGGCGAAAACCCTCCTGAGGCAGTCCCCAAGAAGAAGAAGACATCGCCTAGCTCAAGGCCTCAGTAGGTTGGCATTGGAGGAAGTGCCGCATCAGGATCCGCACCCGTGCAGGGGGCGCCTCCTTCCATCGCATAGGAAGGCGCGCCCGGCGCCCTCCTCAGGCAGGGCTCGGGGGCTCTCTTCTGGAGGGCCTCAGACTTTGCCAAAATCACGAGGGAGGCGCTCGGGCACCACTTGGAGGCGTGCTTCGCAGCACGTTTCCCTCAGGAAGGCATGGGGCGTGGAAAGGCCAACCCTCAGGAGTTCATCACCAAGGCCACTCAAGAGCTTCAGGAAGCAAGAGCCACATGCGGTGATTGCTGTTTGCCTGGCGTAGCTCCCCATCCAGGTGAGGATGGCGGGCTGCGCGTCTGCATCGATTTCTCAGGGCTCAACCGAGCCGCGTCTCAAGAGCGCCTCTGGCCTTCGCGCATGGGACATTGCGAGGGTCCGCCGCACAACTACCTTCACATGCCTTTCAGCCTACCAAACGTGGCCGCTACTCACCAACGCTATATGTGGAGCATCCTGGCGACTCAGGAGGCCAGGCATCACGCAGTCCTGGCATAGATGGAGATGGTCCTCGAGGAACCGCCTGGACCCCCAGAGCCTCCCGAGGCTCGGGGCTCCGGTGGCTCGTGAGGGTCGGCCTCTTCACCGCGCACCTTCAGCTACTCCGACATCTCCTCTACAATTGTACCAGGTGACATCTTTAGAGTTCATTTCAGCTGGGAGCGCCCTCAGGTCCGCATCAATCCCAGGCCGTATGGGTCTGTCCCTGCGGCATGTATCCCTTTTGCTTATGTCTTTAGTTTACCTTGCTGGGGGCGCCCCTCGGGCTGCATCATCCCCAAGCCGCTCGGGCCTGACCCAGTGGCATGTATCCCTCCTGCATTTATCTAAGTTGATTTGCCCTTCATGCCTAACCAGCCTGTGATTATCGCCTGCTTGATTGACACCTACCTTTCACTACAAAAAAAATACACTTCCGTGATGATACGTGTTTGTCACAGTAGGTCGTGTTTTTTGTCATGCATGTACATCCATGACGATTTTATGACAGAATCAAGATAGTCATACCTGTGCTATCGTAGACGTGTTCCATGACATTACCAGAATTATCATCACGGAAGTGTCCACTTCCATGACGATAAATCACGCGTCACAGAAGTGCTTTCGTCAAGGGTGACCGACACGTGGCATCCACCATAACGGAACTCCGTTAAGCTATCGGGTCGGGTTTTGGATCCGATAACCCGTTAACAGCCCTGACCAATGGGGATTTCCCACGTGTAAAATCATCATTGGCTGGAGGAAACACGTGCCGGCTCATCGTTGGGACAGATGTCATCCACTCATTGGACAGAAGGCACCTATGATACGTCGACATGTGGCACGGCCCAACAGAGGCCCATTCCTATGAAAAGGCCGGCCCGTTTGACTTGGTCAAAAGGTGGCGGGCTGGCCCATGGAAAGCCTGTTAACGGCCTGTTCGCATATAGCCCATTTACAACCCGCTAAACCAAGGCTCGTTATGCCCTATCCGAATTAGGCCCAGTAGCTTCATCTGGGCCATCCAATATGATTCCAGCCCGTTTTCACTTCTGGCCCATGTATGGCCCATGACGTCTTTCGGCCCATATGAGGCCCTTTGTAACTCTTAGCCCATTAACGGCCTGCGGTGAAACTGGCCTGTAATGAACATTGTATCACTTTACACCCATTAACGGCCCGTGGTGAAACTGGCCCGTAATGAACAGTGTATCACTTTATACCCATTAACGGACCGTTATTCCGTTGGGCCGTTTCCAGCCCATGTTATCTTTCGGCCTTCTAAGAGCCCATTTATTCTTGGGCTCATTTCCAGCATTCGTTTACTTACGACCCATTACTGTCATTTTCTCCTTGTGGGCCAAATTCAGCCTGTGGTTACAGTCGGCCCGTTTGTGGTCCGTTAATACATTGGGCCATTTTCATAGCGTCATCAAATACGGCCTATTAACGATGGCCCGTTATGGTCGGCCCATGAATGGACGATTCCAAGTCTAGCCCGTTTATGGCCATAATGCGGCCTGTTATTGGCCCATGTTTGGCCAATCGATCATACGACCCGTATAAGGCCCATTGATGATACGGCCCATAGAAGGCCCATTGTTTCTATGGCCCATAGAAGGCGCACTGTTTCTATGGCCCGTAGAAGGCCCACTGTTTCTACGGCCCATAGGAGGCCCAGTGTCACTACAGTAAATATTAGCCCATGGTTATTGTGGCCTAGTTTTCAAAAATAGGTTATTGCAGCCACTAGAAAACCGCGGAAAAAGAACTGCAATGACTACAAGCAAACAAATAAACAAGACAACAAGGAAATAAATAAGCAAGCAACTTACGCTAGGCTATCACGGCTATCACACATATTACATCCACTGGGCATCAAAGTTCGCCACCAGTGCAAATAAATGCGCCGACAAAAGAATATACAAAACTGAGAGCACTTCAGAAGGCACTAGGCCTGGCTAGGTCGGGCCCCCCCAAACAGCCGAAGAAGCTGAGTAGACCTCAGTTGTGTCAATGATAGATGAATCAACACTAGATTTATGTCATGATGGTGCACACGGTAGTCCTCTGACATCTTCATTGCATCTTTGACTTCAAGTCGGAGCTGAGCTGAAGCAAGCCTTTCCGCTTTAAGTTGAGATTGAAGAAGTCGAACTGATTGAGGCAGCGACTACACAGAGGTTGTCTCACACCTGCTGGTGAGTAGCTTCAACTCACTGTCTTCATCAAGACAGGACCTTGGGGTCATCTCGTTGTCCTCAAGATGGTTTGGCTCACTATCTTCCCTTAAGTTCTGCCTAGCGTAAGAGATACGACTTTGAAAGAGAAACAAGGAGACATGTAACAGGTTTCACAATTATATAAGCAAATAAATGGATCCGTTCTGCATAAGGAACATGTTTTTACAACTACAATTTGAAACTGGTAGTTGTTGCAAACATCCAATTAGATGTAAACAGTAAAGCAAACAACAGTGGAGGAAATGATGCCTATCCAAATCTATACTAGAACAAAGTTTGAAGGCTTGAGAAGGATGAACTTACATTACATGTTAACACGGGCTGGACAAAGCCTTTCTCCATGTTGATGGAAGGATAATTCAAAAAATTCCCCAAAGAAAATTCTTTATAAGCGTTGCCATTATTCTACATTTTGCAAAGAGTAAATATAGATCAAATAATATTGGACGAAACAAAGGATAATGAAGCTCAGGTGCAGACTGATGATACATAATCAAATAGCAATTAATTAAGTACAATGTTACAAGTCAAAAGGGAGAGAGGTACTGACAAGAGCAATGCAGAGCCCGATATTGTTTTGAGATCGTATGATCCTTTGAGCAAGGAGATTCATCTGAAATTAGTATTCATACAAGAGAGAAGGTAAAGCACAAGCAGAAATTTAGGAGTTCAAATTTTGAATTGATATCATAGACAGTACTTGACGCTGGGCTCTGATAACCCGCAAGTATATGAGATAGTTGTAGCCTCTTTCGATAAGTAAGAGTTTCGAACCCAACGAGGAGCTAAAGGTAGAAGAAATATTCCCTCAAGTTCTATCGACCACCGATACAACTCTACGCACGCTTAGCGTTTGCTTTACCAAGAACAAGTATGAAACTAGAAGGACTTTGTAGGTGTTGTTGGATAGGTTTGCAAGATAATAAAGAACATGTAAATAAAAAAAATAGGGGCTGTTTAGATAAAGAATCAATAAAGTAAATATTAGTAGAGAGCTTTTTGTTACAAGAAAGTTATTTGTCCAAGGCAATCGATAACTAGATCGGTAATCACTATTGCAATTCTATTTGAGGGAGAGGCATAAGCTAACATACTTTCTCTTCTTGGATCATATGCACTCATGATTGGAACTCTAGCAAGCATCCGCAACTACTAAAGATTCATTAAGGTAAAACCCAACCATAGCATTAAAGCATCAAGTCCCCTTTATCCCATACGCAACAATCCCCTTACTCGGGTTTGTGTTTCAGTCACTCACGCAACCCACTATAAGCGAATCATGAACACATTGCAACACCCTACAGCGGGAATCCCTCACACTCGCGCGACATGGAGAGCACCATAGGGCAACACCAATAATAAAACATGCAACTCAAACCAATCACGATCATCAATTAACCCATAGGACAAAACGGATCTACTCAAACATCATAAGATAGCCATACATCATTGGGAAATAATATATAGTGTTGAGCACCATGTTTAAGTAGAGATTACAACGGGTAAGAGAGGGGTTACACCGCTGCATAGAGGGGGGAAGAGTTAGTGATGAAGGCAGTGAAGTTGTTGGTGAAGATCGCGGTGATGATGATGGCCCCCGGCGGCGTTCCGGCGCCACCGGAAGCAAGGGGGAGAGAGACCCTTCTTCTTCTTCTTCCTTGACTTCCTCCCAAGATGGGAGAAGGGTTTCCCCTCTGGTCCTTGGCTCCCATGGCGTGGGAGGGGCGAGAGCCCCTCCAAGATTGGATCTATCTCTTTGTTTCTGCGTTTTGGAATTCTGCCCTGGCACCATTTCTTTTATATCCGGAGATCCGTAACTCCGATTGGATTGAAACCTTCACCCAAATCTTTTTCCAAAAATTAGATTTCTTGCGGCCAAAGTAGAGCATCAACCACCTTACGAGTGGCCCACGAGGGTGGGGGGCGCGTCCACTTTAAGTGGGCATGGGCCCCTATCTCGTGGCCACCTCGGGCATCGTATCGCGTTGATTCTTCCTCCCCAAAATCACAAATATTCCAAAATAATTCTCCATCCGTTTTTATCCCGTTTGGACTCTGTTTGATATGGGGTTTCTGTGAAACATAAAACATGCAACAGACAAGAAATGGCACTGGGCACTGGATCAATATGTTAGTCCCAAAAAATAGTATAAAAGTTGCCAAAAGTATATGAAAGTTGTAGAATATTGGCATGGAACAATCAAAAATTATAGATACGACAGAGACGTATGAGCATCCCCAAGCTTAATTCCTGCTCGTCCTTGAGTAGGTAAATGATAAAAAAGATAATTTTTGATGTGGAATGCTACCTAGCATAATCTTGATCATATGTCTAATCATGGCATGAATATTAAGATACGAGTGATTCAAAGCAATAGTCAAAAACAATAATACTTAGGGCATCCCAACAAACAATCATGTCTTTCAAAACATCAATGCTTTAGAAAGTTATCCCTACAAAATCATATAGTCTTGTATGCTCCCTTTTCTTAACACAAGGTACCCCTCATGCCTATCCCGGTGTTAGCCAAGCAATTGTTTCATTCTTTAGTATTCTCAAACCTTTTCAACTTTCACGCAATACATGAGCATGAGCCATGGATATAGCACTATGGGTGGAATAGAATATGATGATGGAGGTTATGTGGAGAATACAAAAAGGGAGAAAGTCTCACATCAACATGGCTAATCAACGGGCTATGGAGATGACCATCAATTGATGTCAATGCGAGGAGTAGGGATTGCCATGCAACGGATGCACTAGAGCTATAAGTGTATGAAAGCTCAAACTGAAAACTAAGTGGGTGTGCATCCAACTTGCTTGCTCATGAAGACCTAGGGCATTTGAGGAAGCCCATCGTTGGAATATACAGGCCAAGTTCTATAATGAATATTCTCACTAGTATATGAAAGTGACAACATAAGAGACTCTCTATATGAAGAACATGGTGCTACCTTGAAGCACAAGTGTGGAAAAAGGATAGTAACATTGCCCCTTTTTTTTCTTTTTTTTCTTTTTTTTTCTTTTTCGGTGGGCTTCTTCGGCCCCCTTTTTTATTTAGGCTTCTTTGGCCTTTCCTTTTTTTCTTTTTTTCTTTTTTTTCATGGGGCAATGCTCTATAATGATGATCATCACACTTTTATTTACTTACAACTCAATATTACAACTTGATACTAGAACAAAGATATGACTCTATATGAACGCTTCCGGCGGTGTACCAGGATGTGCAATGATCTAGCGTAGCAATGACATCAAAAAACGGACAAGCCATGAAAACATCATGCTAGCTATCTTACGATCATGCAAAGCAATATGACAATGAATGCTCAAGTCATGTATATGATGATGATGGAAGTTGCATGGCAATATATCTCGGAATGGCTATGGAAATGCCATAATAGGTAGGTATGGTGGCTGTTTTGAGGAAGATATAAGGAGGCTTATGTGTGATAGAGCGTATCGTGTCACGGAGTTTGGATGCACCAGCGAAGTTTGCACCAACTCTCGAGGTGAGAAAGGGCAATGCATGGTACCGAAGAGGCTAGCAATGATGGAAGGGTGAGAGTGCGTATAATCCATGGACTCAACATTAGTCATAAAGAACTCACATACTTATTGCAAAAATTTATTAGCCGTTGAAACAAATTACTACACGCATGCTCCTAGGGGGGGAGGTTGGTAGGAGTTAACCATCGCGCCCCCCCGCCTTCACGCAAAGATAAACAATCAAAATACAATGCGCACCAATTTGGTTACATAGTTAATAGACCATACGTGCATGCTTCGGGAATCACAAACCATAACACCAACATCCTTACTGAACACAACCATCTACTAGTACCTCCCACATATTGTCACCTCTATATCGCAAAACTTTTGCAAGGAATCAAACATATCATATTCAGCGATCTACAAGTTTATGTAGGATTTTATGACTAACCATGTGAATGACCAATTCCTGTCATCTCTGTAAATTGATATAAGTGAAGCAATAGAGTTTAATTCTTTCTACAAAAGATATGCCCATGCTCTAACAAATATAAATGAAGAAAAAGAGCATTCTACAAATGGCGGTTTTCTATGTGAAGAGAAACAGGCAATCCAGACTTCAAATGATATAAGTGAAGCACATGAAGCATTCTATAAAGCCATACTCAAAAGATTTAAGTGAAGTGCAATGAGCATTCTATAAATCAACCAAGGACTATCTCATACCAGAATGGTGCATGAAAGAAAAGTGAAAACTAAATGCAAAAGACGCTCCAAGACTTGCACATATCGCATGAACGAAACGAATACGAAAACATACCGATACTTGTTGAAGAAAGAGGGGATGCCTTCCGGGGCATCCCCAAGCTTAGACACTTGAGTCTCCTTGAATATTTACTTGGGGTGCCTCGGGCATCCCCAAGCTTGAGCTCTTGCCTCTCTTCCTTTTCCTCATATCGAGTCATCCTCGATTAGACACTTCATCCACACAAAACTTAAACAGAAAACTCGGTAAGATCTATTAGTATAATAAAGCAAATCACTACTCTAAGTACTGTAGCAACAAATTCATATTTTTTTTTGCATTGTGTCTACTATAATATAGCTTTTCCATGGCTTAATCCACTGATAGAAATTGATAGTTTCATCAAAACAAGTAAACTATGCATCAAAAACACAATCTGTCAAAAACAGAACAGTCTGTAGAAATCTGAACATTCATCATACTTATGGTACCCCAAAAATTCTACCAAAATTAGGAAAATAAAAAATTTGTACATCAAGACAGTGCAAAAGGAATCAGAACCATTTTATGTTCCAATTAAAAACTTAAATTCGCGTACTAGAGCAAAAGTTTCTGTCCTGCACCGTACAAACTAACAAACATTGAAAACATCCTAAAGGCAAACCTTGGCACATTATTTTTATAATACAATGGAATTGTACAAGGGGATAATTATTTTTGTTGAAAAGTTTCTGTAATCAAGATTCATAAAGTTTCTGTGAGCATGAACAAAGTTCAAGGCTAGCTCCCACTTCAACAATGCTTGTCTTTCTCACTTTCACTTTCCTTTTTGAAAACTTTTAGGTTCCCCTCTTTATTTTTATTTTTTTAATCTATATAAAAGCACTCAACAGAAATAAATGACTCTCTAAAACTTCCGGGTTGTCTCCCTGGCAGCGCTTTCTTTAAAGCCATTAGCTAGGCATTTAGTGCTCAAGTAATCAATCCACCTGGATCCCAAGGTATATCAAAGCCAATTTTAATTAACAATGATTTGTAATTTAGTAGTGAGCACAAAGTAACATATATCATGCAACAACGAAGTCTAACTCTCTTCCTATGCATCGGCATGTCATAAAAGAACAATTCATGCACACCAAGTAAAGGCCAATGCATAGTATAGACAATTTCTTGCAATTTTATCATATTGGAAACATAGAGAGGTGGAGATATAGTTCCTCTCTCATAATAATTGCAAGTAGGAGCAGCAAGCACATGCATATTATATCTATAAAAATCATCATGTGCAATTGTAAAAGGCAACCCATCAATATAATCCTTAATAAGCAGAAACTTCTCCGATATAGTGTAGTTTGGAGAATTCAAAAAGATAATAGGACTATCATGCGTGGGTGCAATAGCAACAATTTCATGTTTAACATAAGGAACTATAGCAAGTTCATCTCCATAAGCATCATTCATATTGGCATCTTGGCCACAAGCATAGCAAGCATCATCAAAAAGGGATATTTCAAGAGAATCAACGGGATCATAGCAATCATCCTTCGGTAAGCACGAAGGGGAATTAAACAATGTATGAGTTGAAGAGTTACTCTCATTAGAAGGTGGGCACTGGTGATCAATCCGCTCTTCCTCCTTTTGTTCTCCGCTCTTCTCATCATCTTTTTCATCCAATGAGCTCACAGTTTCATCAATTTCTTCTTCCATGGCTTCCTGCAAAATATTAGTCTCTTCTTGGACAGCGGATAATTTCTCAATATATAGTTTAACATAGGCATTAGAAGCATAATTATCGTAATAATATTCAAGTATGGCAAAAATTTCATATTTGTAGAGAGTAGCATCATACTTTTCAATCAAAGAAGCAATTTAATAAGCACCCTTAAAAGCAACAAATTCTTTGATTTGTTGAACATCATAGTAATTATAAACACCCTTGGCATATGAAGATACGATTCCATTATCAATAAACTCACATTGGTAGGGGAGGTGTTTCTTAGGGTTTTCAGAACAACAAGTAATATCATATATTTCACATAAATTCCAAGCATAGCATTGCAAATGATGAATTTGATCCAGTAAAAGTTTCCCTTTTTCAGATATACGGTGTCGCACAAAACAAGCATGCTCATCTAAAGATTTGCCCTCAACTAAGCTAGTGGGGGTTTCAGCACGAGCACAAAGGTATCGAAGATGATCCAAGTAAAAAGCTTCAGGACTGTGATAGATTTTGAGTGGTTCTTCAACCATTGGTGTAGTAGGTACAACTAATTTTTTGGTATTTTGCATTTCCTACCCATAACTAAAAATAGAAAACAACTAAGAACAACAAATAAAAATTACTTAGTGATAAAGCAAACAAGCACACACGAGAATATTCACCCGACGCTATGACTCCCCGGCAACGGCGCCAGAAAAAGGTCTTGATAACCCGCAATTATACGGGATAGTTGTAGCCTCTTTTGATAAGTAAGAGTGTCGAACCCAACGAGGAGCTAAAGGTAGAAGAAATACTCCCTCAAGTTCTATCGACCACCAATAAACTCTACGCACGCTTAGCGTTTGCTTTACCTAGAACAAGTATGAAACTAGAAGGACTTTGTAGGTGTTGTTGGATGGGTTTGCAAGATAATAAAGAACACCTAAATAAAAAGGTAGGGTCTGTTTAGATAAAGAATCAATAAAGCAAATATTAGTAGAGAGCTTTTTGTTACGAGAAAGTTATTTGTCCAAGGCAATCGATAACTAGACCGGTAATCACTATTGCAATTCTATTTGAGGGAGAGGCATAAGCTAACATACTTTCTATTCTTGGATCATATGCACTTATGATTGGAACTCTAGCAAGCATTTGCAACTACTAAAGATTCATTAAGGTAAAACCCAACCATAGCATTAAAGCATCAAGTCCCCTTTATCCCATACGCAACAATCCCCTTACTCGGGTTTGTGTTTCAGTCACTCACGCAACCCACTATAAGCGAATCATGAACGCATTGCAACACCCTACGGCGAGAATTCCTCACGCTTGCGCGACACGGAGAGCACCATAGGACAACACCAATAATAGAACATGCAACTCAAACCAATCACGATCATCAATTAACCCATAGGACAAAACGGATCATCATAAGATAGCCATACATCATTGGGAAATAATATATAGTGTTGAACACCATGTTTATGTAGAGATTACAGTGGGTAAGAGAGGGGTTACACCGCTGCATAGAGGGGGGAAGAGTTGGTGATGAAGGCAATGAAGTTGTTGGTGAAGATCGTGGTGATGATGATGGCCCCTGGCGGCGTTCCGACGCCACCGGAAGCAAGAGGGAGCCCCCCTTCTTCTTCTTCTTCTTCTTCCTTGACCTCCTCCCTAGATGGGAGAAGGGTTTCCCCTCTGGTCCTTGGCTCCCATGGCGTGGGAGGGGCGAGAGCCCCTCCGGGATTGGATCTATCTCTCTGTTTTTGCGTTCTGGAATTCTGCCCTGGCACCGTTTTTTTATATCCGGAGATCCGTAACTCCGATTGGATTGAAACCTTCGCCCAGATCTTTTTCCAAAAATTAGCTTTCTTGCGGCCAAAGTAGAGCATCAACCGCCTTACGAGTGGCCCACGAGGGTGGGGGGCGCGCCCATTTTAAGTGGGCGTGGGCCCCTATCGCGTGGCCACCTCGGGCATCGTATCACGTTGATTCTTCCTCCCAAGAATCACAAATATTCCAAAATAATTCTCCATCCATTTTTATCCCGTTTGGACTCCGTTTGATATGGGGTTTCTGCAAAACATAAAACATGCAACAGACAGGAACTGGCACTGGGCACTGGATCAATATGTTAGTCTCAAAAAATAGTATAAAAAGTTGCCAAAAGTATATGAAAGTTGTAGAGTATTGGCATGGAACAATCAAACATGGTAGATACGACAGAGACGTATGAGGCTCCCAACAGTTCTAATAGGGGTTTGGCCACTGGAGTAGGGGTAAAGTGTGGTACAGTTGGGCCTATGTTTTCTGTGGCTGCTGATCTATCTGATTTAACAGGTATCACTACCTTTTCCAAATACCTAGTTTGTACTCGTTGAGGATCTGCACTCACCCTCTTCCTTTTGGACATCTATTACGAAAGAACAACATTTGACTGGAAAAACATAGTGTGACGACACATGGAATAGGTACAGAAAATGGATAGGTATGGCATATACTCATATATGATGCTTAAACTACATAGATGGTGTAACAAAGTAGAAGTAATGCAAGAGGTCAGATGCAAAATATGTGCAACCAATACAACTTTGCAAAGTTAGAGCAAGCACCTTGATGGGTGAATAAGATAGGCCATCCTCCACCATGCCAAGTTTGTTAGCCAGTGGATTGTTCCGCAATATTCCTCTCGTGCGCCCATTCTCATATTCATTTTGATAATGTTCAATATCTGACATGCATGAAAACATAAAAACAAGGGAGATTTTCTTTGTAATGCAGAAGTGATTCTAATCCAATACTGCCTCCCTGTAAGCCCCTTTGTGCTATCTCTACAAGTCTTTTAAGAGATGCCATGCATGCTGTAATTTATTGTGTGCATTAATATAATGTGGCCTACTACTCAAAATATGAGAGCTCCAGAAGTGATGAGACTTCGCAGATGACAACTTCAACATATAGTAAAGAAGAACAAGTCAACCTGACCTGACAGATTCAAAATATACTAAGGGAGAACAACTCAACCTGACCAGTCGACCGCAAGAGAAGAGTATCATCTTAAAGAAGAGCAAGCAGATTGAAGATATTACAAGTCTTTCAATACAATGTCGGTTGGCCACCCATGATGAACCAGAGCGCACAGAGAAATACTATTATTTCCGGTCTCTCCATATGTGGCTCACATGCATTTCAAAACTATAGTAGGAACATTTAGCTAACCAATTAAACATCTCTCAGTTTTACTAATATCAGCAATAATATCATATATGAATTTGTACAACTAAGCTTGTTTAGATCGATGGGTGGAGCAGTTCTATTACGACACGAACCACTTAGGCTGATTGTGGTCATCATAAAATGGGGAAACCATAAGCATGATGAGTACAGTGTTGACCGTGGCAGTGGGATGGCAGATCTGAAGCTGCAAACCGCGCAAAGGGTAGTTAGCAACAGATGTTTGCTTTGAAATAACAACTAAGATTTAGTATGGACAAGAAAGTACGGTCAACAAGTGACAAAGAAATGCAATTATGCTGTCTCTCTATATGTCGCGACATGCATTTGGAAACTCAAGTGGGACCTTTAGCTAACCAATTAAATGTGTCGATTAACTAATATCAGTATCATATCACGATCATATTTGAACAGCTAAGCTTTCGAATTCTGAGTGTTGTGTTGTTTAGCTTGAAGGGTGGAGTAATGCTAGTATGATAGAAAGCACTTACGCAGATCATAGTAGAGTAGATAAAAGGGGAAAACCCTAAGCATCAAGAGAAAAATCAGTAAAGTGGAACTAGCTAGACCTGTGGGTGGTGCACATGCTTTTCGAAATGAATATAGGAACATTAGGTGACCAATTAAACGTTCTCTGTTTTGGTGATATGAGCATCATATCAGATTCGTATTTCAACACATAAACTTTGGGTTGAGGTCTTGAGGAGAAGTGCTAGCACGACACGAAGCACCTACGATGATGGTAGTGAATATAAAGGGGGGAAACCATAAGCTTTACGAGTATAGTGCCCGTGCCATGGCGGATCTGAATGTGCAAACCGGACAAAGCTACTTTGCAACCAATGTTTGCTTTCAACTATCCACTATGGTTTGGTACAGACAAGAAAAGTACATTAAACAAATTACGATCTATTTTCCGGCTGAGATCAATAACTTAAGCACATATGGAAGAGTACTGTCGGCGTCCTGGGAACGGGGGACCCCAGACTTGCCTGCCTGCGGCCTGCAGCGTGGCTCAAGTGGTGGCCCAGTACGGCCCATCTTCATCAACGCAAACTCAAGACCCTCGCGAGGGGCCAAGCCTCACGGGGCAGACAACGCGAGGCTTCCTTAGGAGCGGCCTCGCTAGGCAGGCTCGCGAGGAGACGGAGGGATCAAGGCAAGGGTACCTCGTGAGGTGCTCGTGACGCAAGCCATGACGATCAAGACTAGGCGGGCGCCAGGCGGGCACCAGCCCGTGCAGTGTCCTTGTTTCCTCTTTGGTGCTAAGGGGGCAAGCACAGGCGTGGAGTACCAAGACATCAGGCAAAGGTTACCATTTCGGTGCAACGAGACCAAGACCAGCAGAGCAGCAGGATGGAGGTCACCGTGGAGCCCAAGACAGCGTCATCGCCAGTGCCTTTGGCAGCCGAAGACCATATTTAGTCAGGATAACTTGTACTAGATGTTCCCCTTCAAAATGGCCGTTGTTGGCTCCCTTCCCGCTCAATATTTGGGGAGAGGACCAGGGCCTCTATATATAGAGATAGCCACCACAGTAGGAAGGCATCGAGTTCTCACCAAGCCAACGAGGACAGATCCCTACCTACGAGAACACCACACCAGCTCAAGAACACCTCTCACGAGGTTGTTCTTCCCCTTGTATTGTTCATCATCAGCCCATGAGGCAATCCACCGCACCACACACTGGAATAGGGTATTACACCACAACGGTGGTCCGAACCAGTATAAATCTTGTGTCCCTCGTGTTGTTCATCGTTTAGCTTAGATTCTCGCGAGGCGATTGGACGTGGATTGGTAGGGGGAAGATCTTCGTGCGCACCCCAGAGTTCGAACCTCAAGGGTCTGCCGGAACCCAACATCCAACATTTGGCGCGCCAGGTAGGGGTGCGCCGGAATTTTTCTTCCGTTGTTCCGCGTTCGATCGCCCGTCGTGTCCATGGCTGATGCTCGCCGGGCTCGCACCGAGCGTCGGGCCGCTCTCGCTGCCCGCTTCGCCATGACGGCTCTCGTCGGCGGGTGTCCCCATCGTTCGCCGTCGCCTGCCGCCAACGCGGCCACCGACCCGGCGGGGAACGAGCAGCAGGCCTCGTCGCTGCATCCCTCGGTGCGGCGGGAAGGCCGCACCGCCACCCCGTCGCTGACCCCAGCTGGTTTGTCGTCGCACGCCAGTCGCGCTCCCACGGACGTGCATGCCGCGTTGCTCCTGGCGCGTGAGCTCCTGCACTACCGTCCCGTCGACGACCTCTACGAGGATTGGCTCACTCGCATCACCGAGCTCGTCAGTGCCGCAGGGGGCTCCCCTGCGCTGTCCCTCTCGCTGCCTCGCCCTCCATCCTATGCGGGTGATGCAGCTCAGGAGGTGCCTCCGCCACCTCCTCCCCAAGAAGGCGCCATAGCTCCAAGGCGCGGCCCCTGGACGAGATCCGCCGCGTCCAGCGCCCGCGCGACAAGAAAGGAGCTGCCAAGAAATCCCTCATCCCCAAGAAGGTGCTCGCGAGCTTCCTGCACATCAAGACCCCACACTGCTCCTGGCAGCGGCGCGCGGGAATCCCCAGGAGCAAGCCCCGCGTCAGCAGAGAGCCCCGGTGGCCACTGCAGGCTACCGCGCCTTCACCACCGAGCTACACAGTGTCGCCTGGCCGGGCAAGTTCAAGCCGGACCTGCCTCCTCGCTACGACGGCACTGCCGACCCCACGGAGTTCCTGCAGCTCTATGAGCTGGGCATCGAAGCGGCCAACGGGGACGAAAAGGTCATGGCGAACTGGTTTCCCATGGCGCTCAAGGACGATGCCCGCACCTGGCTCCTTAACCTGCCACCTGGCACGATCTCCTCCTGGGACGAGATGCGCACCCGCTTCATCGCCAACTTTCAGGGCACGCGCGACCGTCCGCCGGCCGTGGGTGACCTGCGCCGCATCAAGCAACAACCAGGAGAGACCTTGCAGAAGTACATCCAACGCTTCAACAACGCTCGCCTCAAGATTCGCAAGGTGACCGAGGATGCCATCATCTCAGTGTTCTCCGACGGCATCCGCGACGTCAAGATGAAGGAGGAACTAGCGATCCACGAAGATCTGTGCACGTCTCTGGAGCTGTTCAACCTGGCGACCAAGTGCGCAAGGGCTGAGGAGGGACGCCTCTCCCTTCTCGAGCTCCCCGCTGCAGATCCAGAAGAGAAGAAAGTCAAGGCCAAAGATGTGAAGCGCAAGGGAGTAGCTGTGCTTGTAGTAGAGCCAGATACGAAGCACAGCAGGGACCAGCCGGAGTCGTCCAAGGGCAGCCGGTACTGCGTGTACCACGATCTCCACACCCACAACACAAACGAATGCCAAGAGCACAGGACTGCGTGAGAAGGCCGTGTCGGTCGACGCCCCGAGCACAACGATCGGGGGTACGACCGAGGTGGAGGAAGAGGTGGAGGATGATGGGACGACTGTGGCTCTCGCCAAGGGTGGCGTGACTGGCCTCGCGAGGACCGCTGGCAGGACCAGCCTCGCGCGGGGGCTTGGAGGGATCAGCCTCGTGAGGATCGCCCGCAAGGTAACGCAGGCCTTCCTCCTCGGCCACCACCGCCAAGAAGGAATGATGACCATCATCAGGACGAGGGGCTGGGGGCTTCCAGGAGCCGCGTGCTATCGCTTGCATCTTGGGCGGGGCCCAGGCCCCAGGCTCTCAGCGCATCTTCAAGCAGCTTGCTCGTGAGGTGAATTCAGTCCTCCCCAAGCTCGAGGCCACGCACCCTCTCAGGTGGTCCGCGTGCGCCATCACGTTCAGCTCAGCGGATCAGCTCAAGTGCGCGGCAACAGCCGGTGTCCTCCCAATGCTCTTTTCCCCAGTCATCAGCAATGTGCAAGTTACCAGGACCCTCGTCGACGGCGAAGCAGGACTCAACGTCGTGTCCGTCGAGACGTTCAACAATCCAAGTGCCATACGATCAGCTTCAGCCGACCAAGCCTTTCTCAGGAGTCACTGATGGTTCCACTATCCCAATAGGGCAAGTCCGCCTCCCAGTCACCTTTGGGCACCGCAAGAACTACCGTACCGAGCTCATTGACTTCGATGTTGCCCACATTCACCTGCCATACAATGCCATCCTCGGATATCCAGCACTGGCCAAGTTCATGGCAGTGACTCACCATGGCTACAACGTCCTCAAGATGCCAGGAAGTGGTGGAGTCATCACAGTCCCCTGTGAAGAGAAGGATGTGGTGTGCTCTCTTGAGTGCGCCTTCCGAACCGCGTCAGTCGAGGACCCAGACATCAAGAGCGGAAACCTCCCTGAAGCAGCTCCCAAGAAGAAGAAGAAGACATCATCCAGCTCAAGGCCTCAGGAGGCAGGCACCTCCGGTGGCACCACATCAAGATTTGCGCCCATCCAAGGGGCGCCGCCCTCCGTCGCATAGGAAGGCGCGCCCGGCGCCCTCCTCGGGCAAGGCTCGGGGGCTCTCTCCTGGAGGGTCACTGACTTTGCCAAGATCACGAGGGAGGCGCTCAGGCACCACTTGGAGGCATGCTTCTTGGCACGCTTCCCTCATGAAGGCATAAGGCAAGGAAGGCCCAACCCTCAGGAGTTCATCACCAAGGTTACTCAGGAGCTACAGGAATCGAGAGTCATGCGCGGCAACCGCCGCCTGCCCGGTGTAGCTCCCCATCCAGGCAAGGATGGCGGGCTGCGCATCTGCATCGACTACCCAGGGCTCAATTGAGTTGCGTCTCAGGAGCGCTTCTGGCCTTCGTGCGTGGGGCGTTGCGAGGGTCCACCTCACAGCTACGTTCGCATGCCTTTCGGCCTACCGAACGCGGCTGCTGCTCACCAGCGTCTGATGAGGAGCATTCTGGAGGCTCACGTGGCCAGGCACCGTGCGTTCCTGGAGGAAGTGGAGGAAGTGGAGAAGGCTCGTGAGGACTGGCTTCTTCACCTCGCGTCGCCTCCAACAATCACTCTACAATGGTATCAGATGACATCTCTCGAGTTTCATTTCAGCTTGGAGCGCCCTCAGGGCTGCATCATTCCCAGGTCGCGTGGGTCTATCCCCGCGGCATGTATCCGTTTTGCTTATGTCCTTAGCTTACCTTGTTGGGGGCGCCCCTCGGGCTGCATCATCCCCAAGCCGCTCGGGCCCGACCCAGTGGCGTGTGCCTTTCCTTGCATCTATCTAAGTTGGATTGCCTTTTCATGCTCAACTTGCTTATGATTATCACCTCTCGCCCGTTGCGGCCCTCATGCTAATCGCTTGCACGGTAAAAGGGGGGCGCTTGAGCATCACGACTCAGGAGCTCTTACCGGCTCTCCAGCCCTCACTCCCTGGCCTTGTCCACGGCATCACGACCTGGCATGCCAGCGGCGGCTGAGCCTGCTCGAGGGTCGGGACCTGAGGATGTAGAGCATTTTCATCTAACCCTCATGCAGGAACACTCAGCCGCCCAAGGCTCAAGTTCAGGCGCAACCCGCCTTGAGGTAGGGCCTCGTGAGTCCCGCGCTGGCTTACGAGTGCCCAGATACACCTCGTCTAGCCCTACCATGATGGCCATGTGTCAGGGCGGGGCTGTACACGCCCCGGAGGCTCCTCCCGGAGGGGAGCCCCATCCCACGTACCAGTGGAAGCACCATGCTCCGCACTGGCTGAAGACACTGCCGAGGAGCGGCTATGCCCGTACACATACGGAAGGGCTATGCTCCACGCTGGTGATAAACAACTAAGGGCAGGCCACGGTTGTATCAACCTCAGGGAGCCCAGAGCTCATTGTCTGGCCTCATCGCAACGCCTCCCCTCGGGAGCGCCGCGCGAGGGGCCTGGGCATGGGGGCTACGCCTGGGTCACGCCCGAGTGCACGCCACCCAGCCAGGTCCCTCAGACCTGGTTGTCGCGCGCCCCTCCCCGAGCGGAGCCAAGGTATGAAGACCTTTTGAGCATCAAGGGGGACTCCTGAGCGTCGCGACTCAGGAGCCTAACTGGTCACGTAGCCCCTCACTCCTTAGTTCCGAAAGGCTAACAGCGGTCGAGGTATGCGCAGGGTTGGGCCCTACCGACGTAGAACGACAGATCCTCTACTACACCCCCTCCCTATTTGTTGTTTGCGCGTCAAGGGGGACTCCTGAGCATCGCAACTTAGGAGCCTAACTTGCCACATAGCCCCTCACTCCTTAGTCCCGTCCTGGTGATCCGGTCGGGGCTAACGGCGGCTGAGGTGTGCGTGGGGCCGGGCTGCTGACGCAGAACACAAGCAAATAGGAAGGAAACCGCAAAATCTAGCAAATTCAGAAGCAAATGTTACAGACCATAAATTGTTCTCACAATACCAAACACAAGTTTAAACGCATCCACGAGGCACGGTGCATGTTGCAGGAATCGAAGCAGGAAAGAAGCCGCGAGAACATCACCCCTGGGCCGCGCCGCCGCTCGTGGTGGAGTCGCGCTTGTCAGCTCCAACCCCCGAGGCCGCGGAGCCATCAGCGCCTCGCCCGGGCGCGGTGTTGAAGGCGCGGAACTTCACCAGCAAGGCCTCCGCTCGACCCTTCACGACCTCGGCAGCAGCGGCGGAGCGCTTGGCGTCCACGGGTTCCAGCAGGTCGTCAAGGTTGGCGTCGGGGTTGCGGAGGTAGACATGGCTAAGGATCCGCGTCAGCGCTGCGGAGGAGAGGACGCGAGCCTCAACTTCAGCCATGGGGCCGATGCCGGTCACGACCTCCTCAAGCGCCTCGACCAGGAAGGGAACCAGCTTGGAGGGGCCTTCTGTGGCTCCGGCCAGCGGTTACTCCAGGCCCTCTTTGTAAAGCGTCTTCAGCGCCGTGCGAGCCCTCTCCTCATAACGCGTGAAGGCCGCATGGTCCTCGGCCAAGACCTTCGCCTTGGCATCCAGCTCAACCCTCTCTGTTTTCAGCGTCTGCTCCAGCATCTTCAGCCGGCCGCAATCAGCTGAGAGTTCGGCGTCGCGGTCCTTGATGGCAGCCTCCCGAGCCTTCATCTCCTCCTCCTTCGCTTGACGGTCGTGAACCTCCTTGGAGAGCTCATCACGCAGCCCTTGTAGCTCGCCCTCCAGCGTCTTGAAGTGGCCCTTGGCAGTTGAAGCATCCTTCAATGCCGCGTCGCGAGCGGCTATGGCCTGAGAGGTGACTTGCTTCTCCTCCTCGAAAGCCGTCACAGCCTGGCTCAGCGCCGCACGGACGGAGGCGTCAGAGCAAACCCAGCCAGAGACCAGCTCCAGGCGCCTGGCCACCAGGCGGGGGTCGGCGCCCTGGAGATCCTCTCACGGCTGACTCAGCTCGTCGGCAGCGTGGTCCAAGGCGACGGAGGAGGCAGAAGAGATGGGACCCGGTGGAGTAGGAGGAGAAGACGGCAGCGTGATCACAGCTTGGGAGGCAGGGACCTCCCGAGCCTTGGCGACTTCGGCAACATCATCAAGCACAGGCGTCTCCAGAGTCAGCTAGGCCACGGGAGCTGGCTCCCCGCCAGGGCGTCCCTCCTGGCCTCGTGAGGATGATTGGGCAGGGGAAGTGCGAGCCCCGCTGCCTCCCTTTCCCGCGAGTGAAGGCGCAGCCACGACAGGTGAGCCCGCCCCAAGCGGGGTCGCCACATCTCCCTTCATCCTCTTCGCCGCAGGTGGCAGCCTACCCAAATAAGGGCTGTCAGGCCTCGACGGCAAAAACAGGGGCAAAGCGGAATTCAAGTACTTACTGGTCGGCCGCCGCGGGATCCCACGGACTCCGGCCAAGCTTGAAGCCGGAGAGCCTCTTGCGGGGCTCAGCCTCGGGAGGTCCAGCAGTAGAGGAAGGCGCACCAGAAGGACTAGAGCTGGCTTCGGGCAGCACCAGGGCTGGAGTAGACCCTCGGGAGATCAACCCCGACTTGTCCTTCTTCGGGATCAAGGGCGGGTCCTTGCCCCCTCACCTGGCGCCAGCCTTGTCGTCATCCAGCATGGAGCAGAGGGCACTGGACCTGCGCTAGGGTGAAGTCGCCCCCGTCCCCTCGATGGTCGCCTCCGAGTCACGCTCCTCCTCCTCTTCTTCATATTCCTCCTCTCCCCCGCTGGAATCCTTGGAGGACAAGTCCACCGTCACCGTCGCCGCCTGGCCCTCAGGGGCCTCCGCCGGCACCAAACCGACCCCGTCAAAGGTGGGCATGGTGTCCACCACCTGCTCCCAGTCATCGCGAAGGAACAAGGGGACCTGAGCACCCTCCGGGCTTGCCACGTCCTCCCCGACCAGGAAGCGGAGGGCTGCGGTCAGATCCTCTTCAGCCAGGGCATCTGAGCTCAGGCAGAGGACGATGTCCGCATCCTCGAGCCTCCACAGCAGGCGCGAGTGCGCCTGAAGAGGGGCCACCCGATGCAACAGGAACTCCCTCAGGAGCGTGGCCCCGGTCAGCTTTGCCGCCCTCAGGTTGCCCGGCCACAGGTCAGCGTTCATCTTCTCGAGCACCAGTTTCGCCCGCCGGTCGTCGAGCTTCGCGCGAGACCACACCTCTACGGCCTCGGGCTGCTCTGTGGGCAGCTCCAGCAGGGAGTTGTTGCATCTGGCGTCCACCATGACCCACTTGCTCCGAAAGCCGTCGGCCCTCTTCCCGGCCTTCGAGATCGCATTGGCTTTGGAGTACGCGACAAAGCCTGTGCACGCCGAGATATTGGCGCCAGTGAGCCGGAGGGAAAAGAAGTGGCGCAGCAAGGCCACGGAGGGCATCACCCCAACGTGTGCCTCACAGTTGTAGGCGAAGATCTCCAGGAGGAGAACGGAGTTGGGGTGGAGATGCAGAGCATGCAACTGATATTGGCAGAGGACAGCAAAGAAGAACTCAGAGAAAGAAGGCACCAGTCCAGCGATGACGGCGCTCATGAAGAGGTGGTAGAAGGTGCTCCCCTTGTCCTCCGGCTGGGCCGAGCCGATCCGGAGCGCAGTCTCCCCCATCTCATTGCCTTCCGCCACCGCCATCTGGCGCGTGAGGGCGAGATTCTTCTCCGTCATGTTTGGAGGATCCAGAGCGGGCGAGTACCAAGCCGGTGGAGCCCTGGCCGCGGTCTTGCGGGGCGCCATTGCTCGCCGGAGATAAAAGGCTGAGGCAGATCTGGAGATTTCGGAAGCAGGAGGGCAGAGAGCAAGAAAGGTGATCTAGAGCAAGGCGGATGAGAGTAATGAAAGTAAGCCTAACCCCAGGCCAGCCTTTTGTCAGTCGGGCAGTTGCTGAGGTAGCGTGGGGAAGCGGAGACGCCCACGTCCAATCAACCGCCATGCGGCGCCCAAGGCCGCAGGTTGTTGGGGACCGCGGCGCCCGGCACTTGCCCCTTCACTTCTCTGCTAAGCCAAGTCCGAGCACGCCTTGGGCCCGAGGGCTACTGTCGGCATCATGGGAATGGGGGTCCCCAGACTTGCCTGCCTGCGGCCTGTGGTGTGGCTCAAGTGGTGGCCCAGTACGGTCCATCTTCATCAATGCAAACTCAAGACCCTCACGAGGGGCCAAGCCTCGCGGGGCGGACAACGCAAGGCTTCCTCAGGAGTGGCCTCGCCAGGCAGGCTCGCGAGGAGGTGGAGAGATCAAGGCAAGGGTACCTCACGAGGTGCTCGTGATGCAAGCCATGACGATCAAGACCAGGTGGGCGCCAGGTGGGTGCCAGGCGGGCGCCAGCCCGCGCAGTGTCCTTGTTTCCTCTTTTGTGCAAAGGGGGCAAGCACAGGCGTGGAGTACCAAGGCATCAGGCAAAGGTTACCATTTCGGTGCAATGAGACCAAGACCAGCAAAGCGGCAGGATGGAGGTCACCGTGGAGCCTATGACGGCGTCATCGCCAGTGCCTTTGGCAGCCAAAGACCAACTTTAGTCAGGATAACTTGTACTAGATGTTCCCCTTCAAAATGGCCATTGTTGGCTCCCTTCCCGCTCAATATTTGGGGAGAGGACCAGGGCCTCTATATATAGAGATAGCCACCATAATGGGAAGGCATCGAGTTCTCACCAAGCCAACGAGGACAGATCCCTACCTACGAGAACACCACACCAGCTCAAGAACACCTCTCGCGAGGCTGTTCTTCCCCTTGTACTGTTCATCATCTGCCCCTCAGGCAATCCACCGCACCACACACTGGAGTAGGGTATTACACCACAACGGTGGCCCGAACCAGTATAAATCTTGTGTCCCTCGTGCTGTTCATCGTTTAGCTTAGATTCTCGCGAGGCGATTGGACGTGGATTGGTAGGGGGAAGATCTTCACGTGCACCCCAGAGTTCGAACCTCAAGGGTCTGCCAGAACCCAACATCCGACAAGTACCACCTCTCTTGCGACGCCGTGTAGGCCTATGCTGATACGTTGAGGGTGCTGCGGGTGCGATGGCTGCCGGCGGCGGGGAAGAAGACTTTAGACGGCAGACGGCCGGGTCAGGGGATATATCCTGTAGTCGTGGACGAGGCGGTCGTAGGAGCGGCAACGGCAAGGTGGACGACGGCGCCGATGAAGCGAGAGGAGGCGATGAAAGGATCCTGGTCCAGCACCGTGGATGAGAGACATCCATTTCTTGCAGTGGACGACGGGTAGGGGTAGCGGCTCCAGTAAGGTGGAGGATGGGGTGGCGGACGGAGGAGGCTGGCTGCAGTGCGGAGGTTGTCGTGCCACCGACGGTGTATGAATGGGGAAATGGAGGGGAGGGGGGATCTCAAACTTTGGGACGCGCTTCTCTGAAATGTGGGAAAGTTACGAACTTATCCCCTATTTAAAATTTCGAACATCGCGTCGGTTGGGGATAGGACGGTAATCTCGCATCTCCCAAATATTTGCCGGTAACTATTTCGGACAAGGAGAGGGTGTTTTGCCGCCCACGGTTGGCGCCCACGGTGTATGAACAGGGCTGACATGTAGGGCGGTTGTGTCATGTCTGAGGGAAGTTACACATCTGCCCCTATTTAAAATATTAGCCTACATCGATTTCGGACGAGGAGAGTTTGTTTTGCCGCCCACCGTGTATGAATGGGGAAATGGAGGAAGAGACACATGTCTTCCGGACGAGCTTGAATCAAATGTGTTTTGCCGCCCACGTTTGGCGCCCACCTAGTCTGAATGGGCTCAGTGGCCGTCATGTCTCGTCTGATTGAAGTTACTAGTCTACCCCTATCGACAATAGTGTAAATCCGGTTGATAAGGATGTCAAGTGTTAGGGGTAGACAGTAATTTCCATCTCGCAAACACTTGCTTCGGGCAGCCCACAAATTATAGTGGGTGTTTAGCCGCTTCGTTCAAAACTTGGGAGAATTAGCATTCACGTTTGCCCTGGGCCCTGGCAAACTAAATTCAAATCCAATTTGTATTCGATTACGAATATCCACAGATAATTCTACGTTTTGTTATTTATTTCTTCAAAACCACAACAAAGATTTATTCCACCTTTATATATGATTATGATTTATAAATGTCGTGATCTTCGAATTTAGTAGGTTGGATACAGTCTGAGTCAAATAGTTATTTCATCCAATACAATATGCTCACACAAAAAACAGTTCACCGTATGCCAATCATACAAGTACTGAGGATTACCTCGCCTAAAAAATTCAGATCATTACAACACATGGACAACATAGGGGGTCTTGCAACATAATCCATTTAGAGACATGACACAACATGCAAGTACAATAATCTAATGACAATTTCAACTGGTATCTAAAGAAGAACCGGGATTACCTTGGGCTTCAGATAGCAGAAACAGCAGGACCTCCTCCGTCTTCAAATGAAACATTCTTACTTCCTCCAATTCTTGGGTTGCTTGCATAATGCGTGACGCTAATTCCGTAATTTCCAGCCTCAAGATAATGATTACCTCATTCATGGCAGCCACACCATCTCTTTCTGCCTCTAGTAGAGCCTCAAGCACTATAATATCTGTGCTCAGACTGCTCTCCGGCGGTGTTGCCTCTGAACTGCTACCATCTGGTAACATGGATGGCGCACTGCTTCCACAAATAGATTCTAGGGTTGTACATTGTGTCCTAGTATGAACGGCATCCTGAAAGGTTTCCGCTGGACATAAGTAAGAGATAGTTATCGTATGATCCAGGCAGTAAGCTTACATGGTAAACGACGGACGAATTATTGCCGAGCATGGCAAACTATATTTAAATGGTTCGAAGCAGCATTAGCTGAAAAGAAATTAAAATGGTAAGATGAAACTAGGGATGTAAGTGGCAAATAAACGACATCCGCCATTCCCATCTAGTTAGTTTTTGCTACCTCCCTAGTTCATTTTCCTCAAAAAACAAAAACACTTTTGAACTATCATACCACTAGTGGACTTTAATCGGGATTAAACGGGACCCAGTTGACATCCCTAGTTTAGAGGAAGTGTATCACCGCTATATTTAAGTTGCCAATGCATCTAAGCAGTTGAAATAATCTGAGAAAGCACTTAACAATGTGGCCTCTTATAAACTACGAAGACAGTCTTGTGATGAAGTTGAGAGGAAAAGTTAAGGACTCAAACGAAATAGGCATGCATTTCTTTACGATAGTATAGCAGGCACTGCTGACATATTGGCCAATTCAGGTATAATGTAACAACAAACAAGCATTCGAATCAAGCAATACCGCAAAGCAGACAACTGAACTATTTGTAATTCGGTAGGATTACAGGTTAAGGGCACAAGCCAAGAAAGCAGCCCACTCGCATTACATTTCACATGTACTAAAACACACTGGCTTACCATATGTTGTTGTGAAGCCTCGCTGCTGTTGCAATGTTCTTTGAAGATATCGTCAGCATCCCGTGGTTGCAAATCTAGTTGTTGTAGTTTATTCTGCACCCTCTATTTAGGTAAAATTAATTTTAATCGCATGCACTGGTCCGAATTGATCATCAATGGTTCATCTAAACTAATGAAAGAAGGGTGTGTGCATACACGACAATATATCTGCTTCCCTCTATTTTTATGCTTGTTCGAGGTGCCAGCCCCAAAAGAACAAATATTTTGCTTGATGGGGTTGGCAGCTCCATAATTAATAGAAGCATCAAATTAGTCATGCAACTTGGGAAGATCAAGAACACACAAACAAGTAATGAACAGAGGCTCGGAGCAGTGATGTAATAGCTAGCGTCAGAAAATGTAGGTAAAACGAACAAAAAGCAGCGGAACCACATGCTAGTTTGCTGATGTGTAATTAAGCATAGAGAACATTAAGCAGTCTGATGGAACCAATAGGTGGCATCAGAACAACACCATTATCATAAATATAGCATTCAAGAAGTAAAATAGTAGGCAGTGATATCTAGGAAGTACAGTAATACTCCCTCCGTTGCAAAATAGATGACTCAACTTTGTACTAACTTCAGTACAAAGTTAGTACAAAGTTGGGTCATCTATTTTGGAACGGAGGGAGTACTTGGGACAAAACTAAAGCATATTAACTATATGTGCACTGGTATGTAATTTAGCACATGTAACATGTTCATTGCCAGAAGTATGGCCCTACAGGTGCGAGCAGAATAACACATCTCATGAAAAACTGAATGATGCCCTGAAGAAATTCAAAGGTGTGTTGCTTATGCTAGGAAAGTGAACGTAGGCGCTGGGCGTTGGACAATAGTACCTGACTTCTTGGTGGCGTATGGGTATCGTTGTCATACTTGATAACTAAGGATCATCGATGGTGCTTGTGTTGCGGTTGAGTTTGGGCCGGCTGTCGCCGTCGCTGAAGCGGCTCCGGTGCTACGGGTTGCGGCGCCTATCGACATACAAGAAAGCTCATCTGTGGTAAGTGAACAGTTGCATGATAAAGAGAAAAATTGAAGGAGTACAAATCAAAATAACCTGATGAGGCTCCGGCGTCGGTAGAGCAGGGCCAGTGGAGTTGAATATGGCATCCGTGGAGCGGGTCCGGTGCAGTGGACGAAGGCTTCAGCGGGCGCGTTGTAGAGTGCTTCCGGTGAGGCAGATCTGTTGCGGCGGACGAGGGCTTGTATGAAGGGCCAACGAAGGGGCAGATGAGGGAGTCAGTGAAGGGCCTACAATGTGGTGGACGAGGGCGCTGGCAGATCTGGTGCGGTGGACCATGATGGCGGTCAAGGAGATCTGGAGTAGTGGACAAGCCAGTCGATGAAGCGGCTCCTGTGAAGTGGTGAGTTGGCAGTTGGGGGTTCCAAGGTGCGGAAGGTAGATCCGGCGGGGTGTGAGGTCCACCGCTATGACGGAGGACTAGATTCGGCGCCTTGCCGTGGTTGGGGGGTCGGGGAGGGGAAGGGGAGGGTCTATGGGGAAGAATGTTGGGGGCAAAGAGAGGAAAATAATGGAGTTACCAAAGCAGCCCTTTTCCGTTCATGTGGCAGGGGTAAAACAGGAATATCACAGAGCTAAACTTTCGGGCGCGTGATATTTCGATGTGAGCGGGAAGTTTGAAAGCTTTTGGCGCCTAAAATTATAAGTATTCTGCTCTCGTACGGCCGACTATGATATCATGGCCGACAATTTGTTTGTTTTGCACGCAAAAAAATGTGCAAGTTTTGAAAATCAATGTCTCCAACTCGAAACTTAGATTGTCCATTCAATTCAAATATGGATCATTGAGCTACTACAAGAAAATACCATCATACGGTCCAATTAAATGAAATTCCAAATGTGTTTATCCTAAATATGATGACAAAAGCAAAAATGTGTATGTGTATGAATAAAGTGGATGATTATAAAGTTTGAACATGCCCGTATGTGTATATCTCTAGGTTTGATATATGAATTTGAAATCACGAAATCCCGGCTTAAAAAATGTACCTCCGTTTAAATGAATTACAAAGCTAATGATGGAGTCGAATTCCAAAATTCCAGTCTTAGGTTTGTAATTCTGGTACATCAAGGTATATCACGCATGTTCAAAAGTATCGTTATCTCATAGTCCAAACTGTGAAACAAATTGATCAACCATGAGTGCACAATATCTCAATTACGCTAAAGTCCCTCAAATATAGACACCTCACTCTTTATCTGAAGCCAACCCCCCCCCCCCCCCTCGCCCCCCACCACACCCACACCCACATAGAGAAGTCGTTCTCTCCCGCAAACACCAACACACGAGCACATTAACACCCCTCTCTCTTGTAAAGTCCGGACCCCAATATAGGTCTCAATCACTTTGTCTCTCGGGCATGCACACATCTCTTCCCTCACTCTCTAGGTCTCCCTCTATCTCTCTTACCCAAGCACACACACTATGTAGAGTGTATATTTCCCATACACACAAAACGTCGCTCCCAAACGTCTATCTCCCTAGTTATGTGGTTCTCGCACAATCACCTCACACACCACCCCACTGCAAACAAGCACACTTTGTCTCCTTGTGCACCACTCTCCTCTTTCTATCTCTCCCACATGCGGACCTGCCCCAGTTCCTTCCCTGTATACATATATGTCGTGACTCTTTCCATTGCTCCCTAATGTGTCATCGTTCTCGATTTCGCACATTGTTCTCTGCACCATCTATTCTAGATCTCTCATGAAGTCCCTATCACACACACGATGACTCGCTTCCCTTGCGTCTCCGTACATAGGCCAATTTCGGACAACATCAACATTGTCTCCCTATATATACGCCATTTATGGACACAAACGACCCCTCTCGCCCCTTCTCTTCCTCTCTCTCTCTCTTCCTCTCTCTTCCTCTCTCTCTCTCTCTCTTCCTCTCTCTTCCTCTCTCTCTCTCTCTCTTCCTCTCTCTCTTCCTCTCTCTCTCTCTCTCTCTCTCTCCCTCCCTCCCTCCCTCCCTCCCTCCCTCCCTCTCTCCCTCCCTCTCTCCCTCCCTCCCTCTCTCTCTCTCTCTCTCACACCCCTCTCCCACACACACACACACACTCGATGTCTCTTCCAAATAGTCTGCTCCCCCCGCCCGCACCCGTGCTATCCCGCTACTACACATGTCACACCATTCCCCCTTCCCTTATACTAGGTTTACATCATCAGTGGTCTCTCTACTCCACATACACACACTCCCTCTCGCACACAAACGCGTGCACAAACACACACAGACACGCACAAACACCCATTTATCTGGATCCTCATCTCTCCCCATGTCCGCATGTGTATCTCACACACTCACTCTCTAATTAAGTATATGTGTCTCCACGTTACACAACACAAAGCCCCATGTACATGTCTCTCTCTATCCTCCACACACATAGACACAAAGAATCTGTTATCATTGCCTCAGTCTCTAACATATCACACAAGCACACTGTCTCTCTCTCTCGCAAACACGCTCAACAAGGGTTTCCCCGTGAATAACTAACCGTCTATTCATCAACAGTCGTGGCAGTACGGCGAACACGAGACGTGAAAAAGAATAAATCTACACGTGCATAGACCACCTAGTATGACTACTAGGACTAGAGCAAGCCAAAAAGCGTTCTGTCGTCACCCCCTCCTTATCGGCGACAGGAAAATCCTTTTTTACACAGTCGAGAAGTCATTGTGCTAAGGCCCCACATGCCGAGGCGTTGAATAGAATGTAGATGCTAGTTTACGGAAGCAAGTATCGATAATACGTTTGTATCTCCATACTCATATTTCTTCTCTTATAAAAAACTGAGTTGGTGATGATGGTACGTGTGCCATCTTGCAATATAGACCGTCCGATCTATATCTGACGGATGGAAATTAAACTAAAAGATACCCGCACCCATCTCCACATTTGCAGACAAGGCCTTCCCTCGTTCATCCTTATCTCCAACAAACCTCATTGTTGAGCAATTAAGAAAGGAAGCCTCTGGAACAAACTGGCCTGGTGGCCGCTGCCGGCGTCGTCAATCCCCATGCCTCCGCTCAGTCCGACCACCAATCACCACCACACACCACTCCTCTTCACCTTATCTCATATTTCTCGAGATATCATTAGTTTTTACACATGGGATTACTCCCGCAAGGGTCAATCACAACAAGTGTTTTATAAAAAAATGCATCTTGATGTTCCGTGCAATGCATGGATCTTACTAGTACTCCTACACAAGACTAACTTGGTGATGATGGTGTGTCTGCCATCCGTCGTTTCTGACCATTAGATCTACATCTAACGACTGTGAGGTAAGTTGTTGCCTTTTCTCACCAACATCCCACTTGTCTACCAATTTGTAGAAAAACCCATAATTTGTATCTTAAAACCAACCACATCCCTCCCTGACCTCACCAAAATAGCCCAAGGAATATATTCTAATTGAAACATAATATATCTCTAGTGACATATGTATACCAAAATTAGAGTGTTTTGTATCAAGTTGGTGAATATGATTCGTTGCAACGCACATGAACATTGCTAGTATTTCCAACCATGCATTTTTTCCTAGTATTCCATAGTTTCGAGTTTTCCATCAAGATATTAGTCACTCATGGTTGATATTTACTTTCAATCATGTACACATATGCACTATGTAACTAGCCTTGCTTATTGGCTTCCAAAGCTTAACTTTCACTCCTACTTACAATATGTAGAGTATTTAATAAAAAACTACCACTTTCAACCAGCCCTAAGAAGAATCTATTGTACAAAAAATAGCAAAAACATACCCAAAATTTCTTAATCCACACCAAAAACTACTACCTAGTACTCCTACCGATTAGGTTCGTTTAAACCCATTTATGACAGGGTTGGCCCACACGTCCGTGCTAACGAGGCAGCTTAAACCAACACATTTTGTTTGATCGTTGACATGAGGGACCCACATCTCACCTTCTATCCTGTTATTCCCCCTCAAATCATTATTTTTCCTGAACATTACTTCAAACAGTACTGATGCATGTTCGTCGGTGGCGCCGATGATGAGCGAGTTGGCCGCTGCTCCACCGGACGGGCCGGACGCCGCGCTGGCCTCTGGATGGGTTGGCAGGCTGGCCCTAGCGTGACTCACGAGCGAGCAAGCCGTCGCGCTGGCCTTCGCTCGAGCCAGATGGTTGGCCTTAGCGCGGCGCATGCAAGCAAGCCACCGCGTTACCGTGCCAATCTAGCTAGCAAACCTTGCAGACAAGCAGCTGGACGGAGCTATCTTGGCTAGCTAGCGGCCGCGAGCGCCGGACGGAGCTGGCATCCGGGTTGCCACAACATGGGCTCCGCATCACCGGCGATTTTAACCTCGGCTTATGCCGGCGGCGGTAGCTGCGTCCCATGGCCGAGGATGACTAGGTGGACGGGCCGGAGGTAGGAGGTCACTCGGGGATTTTTGTGCAGGCTGACATGTAGGTCCCACAAGTCATAACACCCGGTCGAATAGAAGGCGTTGACTTAATGGGGAACATGGGCCCTGTCAGAGGTTAGAGTTAGACTCTAACCCTAAACTAACTCTAACCAAAGTGGTGTTTGGATGGCAGGGTTAGATTGACAACAAATGTATCCAAACAGGGCCATGGGTTGAAACGTGCCTATAACGGCACTTTGTAGAGTAGTCGTTTCTTGGTAGGGCTGGTTGGTAAGAGCATGTACAATGGTTGATAAGGTAGACTTATCTTAAGTCTGCCACGTATGCAAGTGGTAGTAGTTTCTTGGCATTTTAGTGGTTTCTTGTATTATTAGGGGTTTATTGTAAGGAACAATGTACGTACTACTAGCGACAAAAGGTGATTCTAGGTTGCGTTGTACTCCAACGAGTACTACTAGTGGTCGCGGGAGTGTATACCTCGTTTTGTGGGTTCGATCCTGGCCGAACGCACGGCGGCCTTTTTTTTAAATAGTACTACTACACTTCGCTGTGAGCCAATATTTTACACAGGTAGTTTGAGTTTTGAAGTCAAACGGACGTGCGGCCCCACAATCTGGGTGCACTGGATAGCCTAGCCACGTGAATGGGTTTTCCTTCCCAGCATCCCGTGGCTCGCGTGCTCGCCCTAGCCGCACCTCGCTTGCATCTAGTAGCATATTTAAACTAGCGCCTCCCAATTAAGCCCGAGGAGCCGGAAAAGCCAGGCGGGGCATTGGGAACTGTGCAATATGGCTCCGTACGTAAAGTGCTCTACTACTACTCTGTAGCTTGTGGCTTTGCACTCATGGACTTCACTCCATTATCGGCTCTACTATAAAAGAAATTCCTCTTGACGTGTTTTTTTGAAACGGAGGCAAAAGCTTTGCTTCATCTCATACATAAAGAAGGAACTACTAACAAAGTTCGACGAGATCCATTACACCTCCACAAATGGAAGTGAAAAGCCTAGTCTCGCTGTATCAAATAACTCAAATGTTCCGCCCCCGCGGTAACCGTGCTGATAAACAGGCTGCTAGTGTGTGTGTGAGAGGAGCGGCTGAGTAGGCCAGCTACGTGAGAGGAGCGGCTGAAAAGAGCACCGAGAGTACCCACTAGACCACTACGCAGGTGTACTTTCCCTGCATTGATAGTACAGCGATGGTTCTAGAGAATAGTAGTACCCTCCACTTCCAACTGTAGCTCCTTGGTCCTGAGATTCAAGAGTTCAAAACTAGTGCACTATACTAGACTAGACTAGAAGTACAGTACATCGCACTACTAGTTGAGAAAAAGTAGTACTAGTACTGCTACAGTACGAGTACATACTCCTCCGTCACAAAATGTAAGACGTTTTTTGACACTAGTTGGCGTGTACAAAAAATGGCAAAAACATACCCAAAATTTCTTAATCCACGCCAAAAACTACTATCTAGTGCCAAAAATTTCTTACTAGTGCTATTATTTACAGTATAATGCAATCCCATAACGTTCCATAATGCTAGTACTAGTAGTAAATAATAGCCTCACCCCTTCGCTGAGGAATGATCTACAGTTGGAAGGGACGAGGCCTTGCGGTTACTACACTCTTATCTCCTCCTCGCCAGTTCCCCTCCCCCCGAAGAGAAGGCAGTTCGTCGCTGCTCCCATGGATTCGCCAGGAGGTTCTCCTCCTAGTCAGGGCTGGGAGACCTTGGACGACGATCCTCTGGGAGAAATCGCACGCCGCTCCGACGTCCTCACCGCCGCAAGACTCGGTGCTTCCTGCACCAACTTTTTCAAGACGCTGCTTAAACAGGCTTGGGAAAAGGCCACGCTTGTTGGTATTCCATGCGTCCTTGAGGAGAAGGTTCTTCTATGGGACAATCCTTCGAACAGTCCACTGCTCCCTGGCCATGGTTCCACATTGACTCCATTAGAGTTGCCGATGTTGAGAGGTAGTCGAATTTTGTCCGATGAGCAGGTCAGTGATGGAGTTTGATCACGTCGTACTTAGTTATTCCATTTCCATCCTGTAATTTCTCCGCTGCCCACCGTCTTATATATAGGTCTGGGTCGGTGCCAACAAAGATTGGCTTGCATACCTCCGGCTGGATACCACCATCATTTTGCACAACATCCACAACAGTGCGGCCGTTCCGGTAGACCCCTTCTCCACCATTGGGATCGGCCTTCCGGACTGGCTCGGCTTGAATACGTATGATGATGCCTACATGAGATTGAAGAAGATAGCAATTGCGGACCCGCCAACAAAGCGACATGGCTACGACGATTACTATCTCATCGTGGTGTTTGATATAAGGATTGCCATCAATGCAAGAGGCAGTAACGGCAGAGGTTGGCGCATGTTGGCGACGGTAGATTTGTACCCCTACACGTTTGAAGACGCCGTGCGCCATCTAGGCCGCATCTTCGCGGTGACAAGCCAGGGGACTTATTTCATCTGGTTTCCATCTTACGGTACGAGAGATTACAAACGGAATGCACAAACCATCATTTGCATCCCTAACGATACTCCATTATTTTGCAGGGACCAGTCATCCCCGGATCAAAATAAGATCGCTGATCCTAGATGTGCATTTGCATCCGCGATTTGGTCTAACCTGGAACCTTGTAGCTGACTTTGGCAAATTGGGATCAACTATCTTAGCAGTTGTTACCCATGGTACCACTAATGTGCAACATAGTCACACAATCTACCACTATCGGACCGTCACCATCTACCCAGGTATTCCATTTTTTAACCCTCTCGCCTTCTCTTTCATTGTTGTACTAGTAGTATACTTAGTAGTACTAGTAGGAGTACTTTTTACCTTGGAGGACGCATATAGCTAGGTAGGCCCTTGAAGACTTGAACCCACTAGCTGCCACCATTTTTGTTTTTCCATGTCTTACTATCTCATCCATGTAGCCACGAGTGGCTATATATAATAAGCCGGTTATTTACTTCCTCTATACCGGAGTAGTACTATTTGCTGCACAGTATTACTGACCGCCATATTTGAGCACAACATTATTATGCATGGACCTTGACTATGTATGTCACCATGTGTCCAGATCCAAGATGCCGCGTGTACCAGATGAACGGCGCTGAGTTCGACCCTCGTGATGCTACGTGGGTGCCGAGGAACACTCTTGGAGAGTACTCGCTCTTCATCGGCGACAGCTACCCCATTGTGAAGCGGATGTCACCTTCCGTGCACGACACAGAAGGCCTGCTGTTCATGAAGCATGGTTGTGTCTTCAGTGCGCACCACCGGATGAACGACATGCTGGGACACGCTATCCCTGATTTATGTCGCTTCAGCTTGGATGAATCTCCATCGTGTGGAACCGGACTAGAAAGCTGCGACAATGATTCCCGTTACCCACCGCTATGGATCATGCCATCCATGAAGAACACCTGGGACTGGATCCTGGAGCAGGACATGTAGCCCATCTATAATGTGTAAGTGGAGTACGGTAATTGTGAACGGTAGCGCTATGAATATATGTAGACTAGTCGTGCACAAATTTATCACATGAATTGGAGATGAACTTGTGTGGCTGATGTCTACTACACAACCTTCTTCTTGTAGACGTTGTTGGGCCTGCAAGTGCACATGTTTGTAGGGCAGTAGAAAATTTCCCTCAAGTGGATGACCTAAGGTTTATCAATCCATGGGAGGCGTAGGATGAATATGGTCTCTCTCAAGCAACCCTGCAACCAAATAACAAAGAGTCTCTTGTGTCCCCAACACACCCAATACAATGGTAAATTGTATAGGTGCACTAGTTCGGCGAAGAGATGGTGATACAAGTGCAATATGGATGGTAGATATAGGTTATTGTAATCTGAAAATATAAAAACAGCAAGGTAACTAATGATAAAAGTGAGCTTAAACGGTATTGCAATGATAGGAAACAAGGCATAGGGTTCATACTTTCACTAGTGCAAGTTCTCTCAACAATAATAAAATAGATAGATCATATAACAATCCCTCAACATGCAACAAAGAGTCACTCCAAAGCCATTAATAGCGGAGAACAAACGAAGAGATTATGGTAGGGTACGAAACCACCTCAAAATTATCCTTTCTGTTCTATCTATTCAAGAGTTCATAGTAAAATAACATAAAGCTATTCTTTCCGCTCAATCCATCATAGAGTTCATACTAGAATAACACCTTAAGACACAAATCAACCAAAACCCTAATGTCACCTACATACTCCATTGTCACCTCAAGTATCCGTGGGTATGATTATACGATATGCATCACACAATCTCAGATTCATCCAACCAACACAAAGTACTTCAAAGAGTGCCCCAAAGTTTCTATCAGAGAGTCAAGGAAACATGTGCCAACCCCTATGCATAGGTTCATGGGCGGAACCAGCAAGTTGGTCACCAAAACATACATCAAGTGGCACGTGATATCCCATTGTCACCACATATAAACACGGCAAGACATACATCAAGTGTTCTCAAATAAAGACTCAATCCCATAAGATAACTTCAAGAGGGAAACTCAATTCATCACAAGAGAGTAGAGGGGGAGAAACATCATAAGATCCAACTATAATAGCAAAGCTCGCGATACATCAAGATCGTGCCATAGAGAGACCACGAGAGAGAGAGAGAGATCAAACACATAGCTACCGGTACATACCCTCAGCCCCGAGGGTGAACTACTCCCTCCTCATCATGGATAGCACCGGGATGATGAAGATGGCCACCGGTGATGGGTTCCCCCTCCGGCAGGGTGCCGGAACAGGCTCCCGAGAGGTATTTGGTGGCTACAGAGGCTTGCGGCGGCGGAACTCCCGATCTATCTTGATATTCGATAATTTTAGGGTACGTAGGCTTATATAGGCAAAAGAAGTCGGTCGGGGGGGTGCTCGAGGGGCCCACGAGACAGGGGGTGCGCCCAGTAGGGGGGCGTGCCCCCCTATCTCCTGGCCTCCTTGAGGATCTTCTGACATGAACTCCAAGTCTCCAGGATCATATTCTTCCAAAAAATCACGCTGCCGAAGGTTTCATTCCGTTTGGACTCCGTTTGATATTCCTTTTCTTCGAAATACTGAAACAGGCAATAAAACAGCAATATGGGCTGGGCCTCCGGTTAATAGGTTAGTCCCAAAAGTAATATAAAAGTGTATAATAAAGACCGTAATCAGTCAAAACAGATAATAAAATAGCATGAATGCTTCATAAATTATAGATACGTTGGAGACGTATCAACATCCCCAAGCTTAATTCCTACTCGTCCTCGAGTAGGTAAATGATAAAAGAAAGAATTTATGAAGTGTGAATGCTAGAAGGTGCACAAGTTTGATCAATGATAATTTCAATCACCTTTTCTAGCATGATAATATGTCATAATAGTAGTTCATCTCATAAAACTTCTCATGATAAAGTAACAAGCAATTCACATGTCAAAGCATAGACCATAAACTTTCTTGAAAACTAGCAAACTTCATTCTCAGTCATCAAACAATTGCAATTCATCTTATTTTCAGGAATAACAAACTCCACATACTCAACTATCATATAGTCTTCTACAATTGCTAACACTCACGCAATACTAATGGTTATGGAGTTTCAATCGAACACTGAGAAAGATAGGGGCTTATAGTGTTGCCTCCCAACGTATTCACCTTTGGGTGGTGTCAACAATAATAGTTCATGCTAACTTACATCCAATTGGATATATATATATCAGGATCACCCCAACACAAAGTGCTTTCCAATGAAAAAGGGAAAGGTGAAGATCACCTTGACTCTTGCATAAAGTAAAAGACACGAAGTAAAAGATAGGCCCTTCACAGAGGGAAGCAGAGGTTGTCAAGCGCTTTTAGGGTTGGATGCAAAAAATCTTAATGTGAATGAACGTCACTTTATATTGCCACTTGTATATGGACCTTTATTATGCAGTTCGTCGCTTCTATTGCTTCCATAACAAGATCGTATAAACCTATTTTCTTGACACCAAAAGATCATACATATTTAGAGAGCAATTTTTATTGCTTGCACCGATGACAACTTACTTGAAGGATCTTACTCAATCCATAGGTAGGTATGGTGGACTCTCATGGCAAAACTGGGTTTAAGGATATTTGGAAGCACAAGTAGTATCTCTACTTGGTGCAAGGAATTTGGGCTAGCAAGAGGGGGAAAGGAAGCTCAACATGTTTGAATGATCCATGACAATATACTTTAACTGAGATGTCGGAAAACATAAACCATTATGTTGTCTTCCTTGTCCAACATCAACTCTTTAGCATGTCATACTTAATGAGTGCTCCCAATTATAAAAGATGTCTAGGATAGTATATTTATATGTGGAATCTCTCTTCCTTCAATATTCTTTCATGAATTGTTCAAATGACCAATATAATGCTTGCTAACCTTCAATAAATTTACAACCTCTACTTATTAGATGTGAAGTCATAACTCCCCATGGGATAAGCAAATGAGACATATATAATTTCAGATTTATGACATTCAACCATTTACTCATAGGATATAAGTGAAGCACACGAGTAAATGACAAACTACTCCAAAAAGATATAAGTGAAGATCAATGAGTAGCTAAATAATTATGTAACTATGTGAAGACTCCCTCTCATTTAATAATTTAAGATCTTGGTATTGTATTCAAACAGCAAGCAAAAAAAATAAAATGACAATGCAAGGATAGCACAACTCATGTGAAGAAGCAAAAACTTAGGCTCAACCGATACTAACCGATAGTTGTTGAAGAAGAAAGGTGGGATGCCTACCGGGGCATCCCCAAGCTTAGATGCTTGAGACTTCTTGAAATATTATCTTGGGGTGCCTTGGGAATCCCCAAGCTTGAACTTTTGTGTCTCCTTAATTCCTCTCATATCATGGTTTCTCTTTTTATCAAAAGTTTCATCCACACGAAACTCAACAAGAACTCGTGAGATAGGTTAGTATAAACCAATGCAAAACCTTATCAATTTCTACTGTAACAAATCACTAAAATTATTATTCAACATTGCATACTAAATGTCTCTGCATATTTAATACTCCTATCCTCAAATAGAATCATTAAACAAGCAAACATATGCAAACAATGCAAACATAACAGCAATCTGCCAAAACAGTACAGTCTGTAAAGAATGCGAGAGTATCAATACTTCCCTAACTCCAAAAATTATGAGAAAAACACTACGCTGTAGAAGATTTATCAGAGCTCAATATGAAAAAAGTTTCAACATTATACCATTCTCTGACTTTTCTAGGGAATTTTTGCAACAGCGGTAAACTTTCTGTTTTCAAACAGCAACATGTATACTAGCAAAATAAGCATGGTAAAGGCTATCCTCGACCTTTTTATTGAAAATAAAGATGCAAACCATTATTCTAAATAACAGCAAGCAAATACTAACAAAAGAAAATGACGCTTCAAGCAAAACACATATCATGTGGTGAATAAAAATATAGCTCCAAGTAAGGTTACCGATGAACGAAGACGAAAGAGGGGATGCCATCCGGGGCATCCCCAAGCTTAGGCTTTTGGCTATTCTTGAATATTATCTTGGGGTGCCTTGGGCATCCCCAATCTTAGGCTCTTGCCACTCCTTATTCCATAGTCCATCGAATCCTTACCCAAAACATGAAAACTTCACAACACAAAACTCAACAGAAAACTTGTAAGCTCCGTTAGTATAAGAAAATAAAACCACCACTTAGGTACTGTAATAAACTAATTCTAAATTAATATTGGTGTAATATCTATTGTACTCCAACTTATCTATGGTTCATACCCTCCGATACTACTCATAGATTCATCAAAATAAGCAAACAACACATAGAAAACAGAATCTGTCAAAAACAGAACAGTCTGTAGTAATCTGTACCAAACGTATACTTATGGAACTCCACAAATCCTAACAAATTAGGAAGTCCTACGCAATTCGTGTACCAATCCAAAGCAAAAAGAATCAGATCATAAGAACGTTTCTGTGAATTAACAAAACTAATTTACTGGGTGCAAAAGTTTCCGATTCTCGGCAGGATCAACACAACTATCACCGTAAGCTATCCTAAAGGTCTTACTTGGCACTTTATTGAAACAAAAGCTATAAAACATGATTACTACAGTAGAATAATCATGTGGACACACAAAAATAGTAAGGATAAGTATTGGGTTGTCTCCCAACAAGCGCTTTTCCTTAATGCCTTTCTAGCTAGGCATGATGATGACAATGATGCTCACGTAAAAGATAAGAATTGAAACATAACGGGAGCATCATGAAGCATATGACTAGCACATTTAAGTATAACCCACTTCCTATGCATAGGGATTTTGTGAGAAAACAACTTATGGGAACAATAATCAACTAGCATAGGAAGGCAAAACAAGCATAGCTTCAAGATTTGAAGCACATAGAGAGGAAACTTGATATTATTGCAATTCCTACAAGCATATGTTTCTCCATCATAATAACTTTCAGTAGCATCATGAATGAATTCAACAATATAACCAGAACCTAAAGCATTCTTTTCATGATCTACAAGCATAGAATTTTTACTACTCTCCGCATAAGCAAAATTCTTCTCATTCGGAATAGTGGGAGTATCATAAGAGACTTGAACACTAAAAATTGTTTCCACATTAAAAGAGTAATGTTCAGAAAAAAGGTAATC
Organism: Triticum timopheevii; assembly: GCA_963921465.1. Lineage (NCBI taxonomy): Eukaryota > Viridiplantae > Streptophyta > Magnoliopsida > Poales > Poaceae > Triticum > Triticum timopheevii. The sequence goes on from OY997264.1 coordinate 359,536,323, forward strand.
ATAATCATGACAAGATTTGTAAATATAATCATTACTACTTTTTATAGCATAAGTTTCATCATAATAATCATCATAAGTAGCAACTTCGTTCTCATCATAATCGATTGAAACCTCTCCCAAGATAGTGGAATCATCACTAAATAAAGTTGACACTCTTCCAAATCCACTTTCATATTCATCACAATAAAATTCAACATCCTCCAAAATAGTGGGATCACTACTTCCTAAAGTTGACACTCTTCCAAACCCACTTTCATCAATATAATCATCATAGGTAAGAGGCATGCTATCATCATAACAAGTTTGCATATCAAAACTTGGGATGCTAAAAATATCATCTTCAATTAACATAGCATCCCCAAGCTTGGGACAAACATTAATTTCAGCAAATATATTCTCAACTATTTCATCCTCATCAAACATAGCTTGCCCAAGCTTGGGCCCTTTCATATCATAAGCATAATCACTCTCATCATTAAAAATATGGATAGCACCAATAGTATAGCAATTATCATCATCACAATAACTAGTAGGAGCAACATCATTTGGGAGGGATACCTTTCTACCTTTGTTGCTCCTTCTTTTATTTTTCTTCTTCACATTATGTGTGGGTTCAACCTTCCTCTTTGACCTCCTTATTAACGAGATTGGTTGAATAGAAAGCTCCTCCTCGTTACCTGATTCATCAGAAGAAATAATAGGAGGATATTGGGAAGTCTCTTCCCTCTCATTATTATTCTCATCGTCTTCTATTTGCTTTCTTTTCTTTAGGTAATTGGCAATATAAGGATTTTCAATGCAATTCACGGCACAATACAAATAAATCTTCTCTAGATCAATATCAAGGAATTTCTTATGGGAAAATTCGGGAAGGTCCTTAATTAAATGTTTCAATTCTTCATAACCCAAAAGTAAACTAAGTTCATTGTAATGTGCAAGGGAAATCAAATCATCACAATTTTTGGACACGATTCAATCATGAAATAATTTGCATAGGAGATGTAGATGACCACGTTCGTTGCAAAGTTCACAAGTACGGCAAAGGAAATTTAAATTTTCAGGACTCATATTTAGCCTTTCTTGCAACCATATAGTTTCTAAATGCTTATGCCTCTTGCAATATATATCTTCTCTATTTGGTGTGTTCATGCAAACATGCACTCCACAAAAGTTGATATGCTTATAAGAGATATTTTCATCATAACTAGAGCAATCATCATTAGTACTATGGATATTCAAAGAGTTCATACTAACAACATTGCAATCATGCTCATCATTCAAAGATTTAGTACCAAGCATTTTAATGCATTCTTCTTCTAGCAATTGAGCACAATTTTCCTTTCCATCAAAGTCACGAAAGATATTAAAAAGATGAAGTGTATGAGACAAACTTAACTCCATTTTTTTGTAGTTTTCTTTTATAAACTAAACTAGTGATAAAACAAGAAACAAAAAGATTCGATTGCAAGATCTAAAGATATACCTTCAAGAACTCACCTCCCCGGCAACGGCGCCAGAAAAGAGCTTGATGTCTACTGCACAACCTTCTTCTTGTAGACATTGTTGGGCCTGCAACTGCACATGTTTGTAGGACAGTAGCAAATTTCCCTCAAGTGGATGACCTAAGGTTTATCAATCCGTGGGAGGCGTAGGATGAAGATGGTCTCTCTCAAGCAACCCTGCAACCAAATAGCAAAGAGTCTCTTGTGTCCCCAACACACACAGTACAATGGTAAATTGTATAGGTGCACTAGTTCGGCGAAGAGATGGTGATACAAGTGCAATATGGATGGTAGATATAGGTTTTTGTAATCTAAAAATATAAAAACAGCAAGATAACTAATGATAAAAGTGAGCGTAAACGGTATTGCAATGATAGGAAACAAGGCCTAAGGTTCATACTTTCACTAGTGCAAGTTCTCTCAACAATAATAACATAGATAGATCATATAACAATCGCTCAACATGCAACAAAGAGTCACTCCAAAGCCACTAATAGCGGAGAACAAACGAAGAAATTATGGTAGGGTACGAAACCACCTCAAAGTTATCCTTTCTGTTCTATCTATTCAAGAGTTCGTAGTAAAATAACATAAAGCTATTCTTTCCGCTCAATCCATCATATTGTTCATTCTAGAATAAAACCTTAAGACACAAATCAACCAAAACCCTAATGTCACCTAGATACTCCATTGTCACCTCAAGTATCCGTCGGCATGATTATACGATATGCATCACACAATCTCATATTCATCCAACCAACACAAAGCACTTCAAAGAGTGCCCCAAAGTTTCTACTAGAGAGTCAAGAAAATGTGTGCTAACCCCTATGCATAGTTTCATGGGCGGAACCCGCAAGTTGGTCACCAAAACATACATCAAGTGGCACGTGATATCCCATTGTCACCACTGATAAACACGGCAAGGCATACATCAAGTGTTCTCAAATAAAGACTCAATCCGATAAGATAACTTCAAGAGGGAAACTCAATTCATCACAAGAGAGTAGAGGGGGAGAAACATCATAAGATCCAACTATAATAGCAAAGCTCGCGATACATCAAGATCGTGCCATAGAGAAAACACGAGAGAGAGAGAGAGAGAGATCAAACACATAGCTACTGGTACATACCCTCAGCCCCGAGGGTGAACTACTCCCTCCTCGTCATGGATAGCGCCGGGATGATGAAGATAGCCACCGGTGATGGGTTCCCCCTCCGGCAGGGTGTCGGAACGGGCTCCCGAGAGGTTTTTGGTGGCTACAGAGGCTTGCAGCATCGGAACTCCTGATCTATCTTGATATTCGATGTTTTTAGGGTACATAGGCTTATATAGGGGAAAGAAGTCGGTTGGGGGGGTGCTCGAGTGGCCCACGAGACAGGGGGGCGTGCCTAGTTGGGGGGGGGGGGGGGCGCCCCCCTATCTCCTGGCCTCCTCACGGATCTTCTGACGAGAACTCCAAGTCTCCAGGATCATATTTTTCCAAAAAATAATGCTGCCGAAGGTTTCATTCCGTTTGGACTCCGTTTGATATTCCTTTTCTTCGAAATACTGAAACAGGCAATAAAACAGCAATATGGGTTGGGCCTCTAGTTAATAGGTTAGTCCCAAAAGTAATATAAAAGTGTATAATAAAGCCCGCAATCATTCAAAACAGATAATAAAATAGCATGATTGCTTCATAAATTATAGATACGTTGGAGACGTATCAGTGGCATACTGGCATTTGTCCTTTAGAATTTATTACTAGTAAATGTGTTATGTGTACGTGCAACTTGTGTGGTTGTTGCACGGGCTCCAACACGCTCTTTTCGAAAAAAAAGGTGGCACAACTTTGGATATACGTGACGTGGCGGCATCATACAGTAGCATCATTCGCTATAGTGTAGTACACTCCTACTAGGACGACAACTCCTATAAAACCTTGTGCTTGGCTCTTTGCCTCTTCGGGAGGTTCAACAGTTCGTACTCGTGTGAACCTTGCACTTGGCTCTTCGCCTCTTCGGAAGGTCCAACAATGATGATGCTAAAGTACAATATGGTTCTGGCAATCTGACACCGATTGAACTGCTGCACGTCCACCGCGAGGGTGAGGGCGAGGGCGAGGGAGAGGGAGAGGGCGTTGTAGTCAAAACCCTCTCCTCGTCCTGTGAACCACCGCGTGCATGGGCGAGGGAGAGGCGTAGTAAGCAAGCTTCTCCTCGTTCGGTGAGTCGATGGGACACATCAAAGAAGTACTAGTACTAGTATTCCATACTGCGTCCTTTCTGATTAATATGGCTTAATTTGAAATGAGAAAAATACACTGGCAGTCAATGTATGTAACAATACGCTCTTTACGGTCACTATATATAGTTTTGCGGTGATTATACGATCACTAGCTCATTGTAGAGCACCGTATTGCACCCTACTGACCGGCCACATAGTCGACGTGGCACTTTGTTGACTGGTTAAATTGTCACCTGGTTTCTGGGTCCCACCTGTCAGTTGGCAGAGCAAAGAAATCAGTTAAACAAAACTTTTATAGGCGCGACACGAATCCAACCCTTGCGCGCGAACCGCCCTGGCTGTGTATATGAGTGCATGCACGTGTACTCCCTCGGTCTTCCAACAAAGAGTGTACATCGGCTATAAAACAAAGATTGTAGTACATGATGTACATCTACACTTCCAATGCATTTAGCCTTTAATCTAAATCTATATTGATTGACTAATGCACCAACTTGTGCTGTAGGTATAGGCTACATGTCTATCCTTAATTACAGCATGCAACGGCCTTCATTTAATCTTCTTCTCTCAATGGTCGCATGCACACATAAGTCTGCTACTTTTGGGCGTTAATTATGCCCTGGTCAATGTGTAAATCTCTAAATGTACAGTCTTTCATGGGCGTAGGGAGTAGGTTGAGCACTTGAGCGTGAGTGTGTGTGTTGTGTCGTGTGCTGTGTGCCGCATGGGTGCGTGAGTGTTGCGTGCGTCCATGTGTACGTGTGAGTGTTGCATGTTGCATGCATGCATGGGGCTTACTCCCTCCCATTGACATGTTCATATTTTTAAGCTTCCTCTGTTCCCTCCATATGGTGATACTCCCTCTGTTCCCAAATACGGAGTAAAAGCCTCCCTCTGTTCCCAAATAGGGAGTATTTGTCTTTCTACAGATTTCAACAAGTGACTAGGTACGGAGCAAAATGAGTGAAGTGAGCGTAGAGGCATAGGGATACTGTAGAAAGGAAGTCCTCGCGATCCATTATTCCCCATCTCGGTCAGAGAGAACTATTCAACTAGTCTTCGCAGTGAAGTGACAATACACGTTGCAGCAGATGGGACACGTAATTAATAAGTTGAACCAGCGTGTTGGTGTTACTAAATCAGCCTTACCCTCTGCCATCATGTTTGCCAGTAGAGCACGCTTCCGCAAATACGTCTACGCACCTCTGTCCTCCATTAGCTGACATATGGGCCCTCTTGTGGTAGACCCACATGTCATCGGTGTAACTATTTACACTCCGAAGGACGGTATATCCCGGTAGTAGTACTGGTAGAATTGAGATTTAATGCACTTTCTTCCCCGTCTTCCACTCTTCTTCCTCCTCTCTTCTTCTTCCTCCTCTCTTCCCCATCGTCGGCCGCACACCATTTACCCCCGCTCACTGCTCGTCCGCCCGCGCCATCTTCCTTGGTAGCTCACGCGTACCATATCTCCCCACTCATTGCTCGGCCACACGAGGAGAAGCTTCTTCGCTCGCCCGCCCGAATCCACTTCCCCGCTAGCTTGCAGGCACCGAAAACCCCAATGGTAGAATCGACTGACACGCAGAGCCGCAATTGGAATTCCCTCCCCGATGTTCTCTTGGAGAAGATCTGTAATCGTATGGACCTACTCAGCACCGTCCGTCTGGCCGCATGCTCGGTGTCTTTGTACCGTCTACTCGTCTGCAACCGGCCGGCTCTTTTCAAGACACTATGCTTGCCGATGCCCGATCCTCGCAGGTCGCCCAGACACCGAATTGACAATCCTACGAAGGTTGCCGTGGTGCCCCTTGACATGCTACCACTACCCGTCCACCTGTCCTTCATGCGCGGCCACTACTGGGAGGGCATGAAGGCCAATTGGATTGTCCTCATCCACCAATCCGGTAGTCCGTGGCATCTCGTGGATATCTACACCCAGCGAGAGATCACCCTTCCATCGTTGAATGCCGCCGCCATCGAGCCTCGCGGCCCGCCGAACACTCCTGCCTACTATGCACGAGACGTGTCAAGCTTTTGGCTCGACCGCTATTTGTTGAAAGTTGTAATCCGCGAAGTGCCCACACCATCAGAAGACAACATGGATTACAAGCTCATTGCCTTGTTCAACATGGGATTAGTCTATCTGGAATCCGGTCGCCATACATGGTTATGACTCATCATCAATCCTGTTGAGGTAACATTTCTGTCTGATGCTATACTGCACGATGGCATTGTTTACGCGGTCGACACACAGATTGGCTGCCTATACTGGTGGAATCTACCGTCGTGTAATTGTTCTATCTCATCTCATCTTTACTTTATGAATACGACTGCCTATTCATTGTTACAAATTTAGAATGCATAGGATGTCTATAACCACATCATTGCTATATGTTCCTCTCATTTCCTAGATTTTTATGACCACACATGTTATTGTTAGAGTTGATATGAGAACAATTGGCATCCAATGATTGTTAGAATAACTATTATGAGCATAACATCATGATTGCTATATGTTACTCTCGTTTACAAGATTTTTATAACAACGCATGTTATTGCTTAGAGTTGATATGAGAACAGTAGTAGTAAGTGCTATGGTAGAATATGAGTAGGCTCTATCATAGCTGTTTTCCTCTCATTGTTACATGATGTTTGAACCATGACATATTGCTAGAATATGAAAGCCATTGGCTTATTTTTTTTAACTTGGGGTATGATTATGACCACGACATTGCAATTCTCTATCTATGATATGTGTCACTGTTATAATAATCTTAATTGCACACATACAATGACCATGATTGTTTATTTTCTTCCTTTTGGTCTCCAATTTGAATTGTTGCAGTAGAAGCAAATGCGCTGGCCTTCATGATTCCAGGAGCTGGAATCATTGAGGGAGTCCTGGATTAGGGGGTATCCGAATAGCCGGACTGTGTACAACGTCCGGACTATTGAAGCGTGAAGATACAAGACTCAAGACTTCGGCCTGTGTCCGGATGGGACTTTCCTTGGCGTGGAAGGTAAGCTTGGCGATCCGGATATTATATTCCTTTCCTTGTAACCGACTCCATGTAAACCCTATCCCTCTCCGGTGTCTATATGAAACGGAGAGGTTGGTCCTTAGAAGGCCGATCACAATTACATTCATACCATCATAGGCTAGCTCCTAGGGTTTAGCCTCTAAGATCTCGTGGTAGATCTACTCTTGTACCACCCATATCATCAATATTAATCAAGCAGGAAGTAGGGTTTTACCTCCACCGAGAGGGCCCGAACCTGGGTAAACATCTGTGTCCCTTACTTCTTGCTACCATCGGCCTTGATGCATAGATCGGGACCCCCTACCCGAGATCCGCCGGTTTTGACACCGACAATCATACCAGCCGATGGGTGGTGGTTTATCGCCCGTTCAGCTGATGGCGGTCACTTGATGCTCATTTGCACGTACCAAATTAACCAAACTATTACATCAAACCACATGCAGTACAATGCGTGGGGCGTTCGTGACATTGATGGCTATGGCTGCTTCATGTTCGAGAAAGATCCTGGCTCCGTTGGGCCAGGCGTATTCAACTGGAGGCGGTTTACAGCCTCGGCAACCACTCCTTGTTCCTTGGGCTCAATTATCCGATCATCCAACAAATCAACGATCATATCACCGGTGATGATTACCATGCTATGCAACTTCCATTCGCGGGGGGGGGGGGGGGGGGGGGGGGGCGGGACTGTGTTTACACATCGTGCCATGGGTCTCATGAATCACCATATCCAGAGATTCGTCGACCTTGTTGCCAGATAATATTTAGTGTGTGAAAGGCATCAAGCTTCCATGCGATGGATGGCTTTTGCAAACCCGACATGCGGCGATGTGGTTCATGCCAACAGCAAATATGCACAACTTGATTCCTGCTGATATCTAGACTAAGCCATGTATTCTGCTGCTGTAGCACGACCCTCTTTTGTTGGATATTATGTATTGTTGTTAGTTTGAAGCACTCCTCTGGTTTGAAGGATAGATACCTTCCTGGGATCAAGTGCATCCTAACTCACCTGCGTAGGATGTATATATATGTATATGTATGCACTTAACTGATATGCTCAAAGTAAATCCTTATGCTAAGTATATGAAGGATATGATTACAAATAAAATAAAGATACCGAAAGCTGAAATTTCCACCATGCTTGCTAATTACACTTTTAAGGGTGGAATACCAAAGAAACTTGGAGATCCGAGTGTGCCAACTATACCATGCTCCATTAAAAGAAATTATGTTAGAACTGCTTTATGTGATCTTGGAGACGGTGTTAATGTTATGCCTCTCTCTTTATATCGTAGACTTGAATTGAATAAGTTGACACCTACTGAAATATCTTTGCAAATGGCTGATAATCAACTGCTATACCTGTCGGTATTTGTCAGGATGTGCCTGTTGTGGTTGCAAATGTCACTATCTTAAGACTTTGTTATTCTTGATATTACCGAGGACGATAGTATGTCTATTATCCTTGGTAGACCGTTTCTTAATACTGCAGGGGCTGTTATTGATTGCAACAAAGGCAATGTCACTTTTCATGTTAATGGTAATGAGCAAACGGTACACTTTCCGAGGAAACAATCTCAAGTTCATAGCATCAATTCTATTGGAAAAGTTCCAACTATCATTATTGGAGGTTTTGAATTTCCTCTTCCTACTGTTAAGAAACAGTATGATATTCTTATTGTTGGGGATTTCCATATCCCCGTTGAGGTAACTTAGTGTTATTCGAAATTTCTCCGGTTCCGTGTTATTCGGAATGAGTTTGTTAACAAGACTTGATCAACCTTGTTAGTGGATTCATTTTAATGATCACGAGATGGATGAAACTAGAAGGCACAACCTTCTGTACCCACTTTTTACTTTCTATTATTTAGAATAAATAAAGCAAAAATAGTATTATCTGTCTGCTTTCTGAATTATTCGTGCAATAAAAAATAGTCCGAAAATAAAAGTGCTCCAAATGCCCTGCAAATTTAGTATGATTTTTTCTGGAATATTTGAGGATTTTAGGCACTGAAATCACTGCAGGAGGGGCAAGCACCAGGCCACGAGAGTGGAGGGCGCGCCCCCCTATAGGGCGCGCCCCCTGTCTCGTGGGCCCCTGCTGGCCCCCCTCCACTTATGCCAGCACCCACACACTTCATCTTCTACCCAAATAAATCCCCATACAGCTCAAGCACGAGTTCTAGCTCGTTTTGCTGCGATTTTCGATCTCTTTGCTCAAAGCTCCATTCACAAAACTGCCTTGGGAGATTGTTGCTTAGTATGTGACTCCTCCATTGGTCCAATTAGTTTTTGTTCTAGTGCTTTATTCATTGCAAATTTTTGCTGCTTAGGTGACCATGTTCTTGAGCTTGCATGTTAAATTTATGAGGTCCCAAGCAATTCCAATGCATGATATAGGCTCTAGGCACTTGTAGGAGTAGTTGCTATCAATCTTGTTTAGTTTTATTCACTTTTATTTTGAAGTTACTAAAATTTCAGAAATTTTTAGAAAATGTTAAGGAAGCTTTTGAGGGGCTCTTCTAGCCAAAGCTCTCAGGAAAAACAAGCCAAAGAGAAGGAAAAAGCCAAGTATAATCTTCATCGCTTAGTGGAAGTACGGTCTTGTGAATGGCCATGTGAGGATTTCTTGAAAGAAGCTGGAATTCATGAAGACTTCTATTCTTTGATCGAGACTGCAGGCCTCACCGGTTTCATCAACGACCGAACGATTAGTATCTCTTACTTACCAATACTTTCGTGCAAAACTTTTATTATTATCCTAAGAAGTCACCGCCTGCATTATCATTTCATTTATATGATGAATTCAAAGAAATGTCTTTACGTCATTTTTGTGCGGTATGTAGGATACCTTATGAGGGAGAATTAGAGGAACCCCATCGTGAAGATGTGGGTGGCTTTGTTAATACTATTGCTATAGAGGAGCCAAATAAGGGCTCTGAGGCAAAAGTCTCTAGCATACACTTTCCTGTTTTACGCTACTTTGCCGTATTTGCTAGTAGATGCTTGATTGGTCGTGGAAATAGTGGAAACTTGAGCGTTCTTGATATTATCATTCTTCAACATGCTTTGCTTGGAGACAATACTTTTAGTATGGGCGAGGTCGTTGCTAAACGGTAGCCCTGAATCGTACAAAAGGCCCCATATTTGGAGGTATCTATGCTGCACGTCTTGCTAGACATTTTCAGATACCCATTAGGCACCATGAGAAAGAGGAGATAAAATTGCCTCCTCACATTTTAGATTACAAGAGCATGGTAGCACACAAGTTTATTGTTGACAATGAAGAAAAGATGCTCTTGTATAAACTTAGGTTCAATAAGAAACACTTTGAGATTATTATTTTGCTTGCGCCTCTGTTATTTGATTTGCTTGCAGAAAATCTTCTTGTCACACCAGAAGCGGTGAATAATCATTGAGCTCAAGCTTTTACTCCAGAACCTGAAACTGAGCTGGAACCTGAACTGGACCCTTATCGTGCATCATCTGTCCAGTGGGATCCAGATATGACCAGCCAGTGGTATCCTGATTACACCTCCCATTACACCGGGGAGAGTAGCGGCGGTCCTTGGTACTAGACCAACTTAGGCCAAAAGCCTAAGCTTGGGGGGAGTACGTATTTCTCACCGACTTTACATTCATGTTCACACACTAGTCGTCGATGCTCATACTCTTTCATTGTATTATCCATGCTAGTTTAAATTTCTTTTTCTCGTTTTCTTCTTGTGTGTTTGATAAAACTTAAAGAAAAACCAAAAAAATAGTTGGTTTAATTTCCATGCTTGTAGTAGAAATTAAAATGAAAACCCAAAAAGATTTCTAGTTCTTCTTCTTACCTGTTGGGAGCTTTCCCGTGTAAATAGTTTTATTTTATTTTCTTTCTTTTGGGGGTCAAGAAGACCATATTGAAAAGGCTTAGTGGCTCTTATATGCATGATTGTTTATTTAATTCAGAGCCCATATTACTTGTCTTCTCTCTTGAGTTGAATGCTTGCAGACTCCAGCTTAGTCCAATGCACGTGCACTCTTATTATTATACACATCGTTCGGTCGTGCAAGTGAAAGGCAATAATGACGATATATGATGGACTTATTGAGATGAGAAAAGCTGGTATGAACTCGACCTCTCTTGTTTTAGTAAATATGATGAGTTCATCATTTCTGATTCAGTTTATTATGAAGTAAACATATTTGCAATGACATTTAGAGATTATAGTTGCTTGTGCCATGCTTGGTTAGCTATGAGTTATAATGGTTTACCTTGTGTGCCAACATGCTATTAGAATGATTATGATGTGATATGATGGGATGGTATCCTCCTTTGAATGAATTGAGTGACTCGACTTGGCACATGTTCACGCATGTAGTTGAATCAAATCAACATAGCCTTCACGATATTTATGTTCATGGTGGATTATATCCTACTCATGCTTGTATTCGGTGAGAATTAATTTTAATGCATGTTTATGACTGTTGTCGCTCTCTCAGTTGGTCGCTTTCCAGTCTTTTGCTAGCCTTCACCTGTACTAAGCGGGAATACTGCTTGTGCTTCTAAACTCCATAAACCCCAAAGTTGTTCCATATGAGTCCACTATACCTTCCTATATGCGGTATTTACCTGCCGTTCCAAGTAAATTTGTTTGTGCCAAACTCCAAACCTTCAAATGAAATTCTGTTTTGTATGCTCGAGTAGCTCATGTTACAACTAGGGCTGCCTATATCTTCCATGCTAGGTGGGTTATTCTCACGAGGAGCGGACTTCGCTCCTCATTCACGAGAAAGGGCCGGTAACCGGGATGCCCAGTCCCATGATCCAAAAAGATCAAAGCAAATCAAAATAATTAAACAAAACTCCCCCAGGGCTGTTGGTAGTTGGAGGCACTCGTTGTTTCGAGCAAGCCATGGGTTGATGCTTGTTGGTGGTTGGGGGAGTATAAACCTTTACCTTTCTATTTGGGAACTGCCTATAATGCATTGTAGTATGGAAGATACAGGCATCTCATAGTTGTTGCGTTAACAGCGAAAGTATGCCGCTCAAAATGTTATTCAATCTCTATTTTAAAATCGAGCTCTGGCACCTCTACAAATCCCTGCTTCCCTCTGCGAAGGGCCTATCTGTTTACTTTTACGATAAGTCATCACCCTTCTTATTAAAAGCACCCGCTGGAGAGCACACTGTCATTTGCATTTATTACTATTGGTTTATATTGGGTATGACTTGACCGGATCACTTTTACCATGAATTACAATGTTTGGTCAGTCCTTGATCTTTAAAGGTGCTCTGCATTTATGTTTTGCGGTCTCACAAAGGGCTAGCGAGATACCATTTTGTTATATCATGTTATGATTATTTTGAGAAAGTGTTGTCATCCGAGTTTTATTATTATGGCTCTATAGCTGATTATGCTATTGATATGAGTAATTGTGAGACCTAAGTGTTATTGTGAGTATGGTTAGTTCATAATACTTGCTGAAACTTGAATGCTGGCTTTTCATGTTACAACAACAAGAGCAAATAGAGTTTGTAAAAGTTTTTCTTTATCACTTTCAGTTTACCAACTGAATTGCTTGAGGACAAGCAAAGGTTTAAGCTTGGGGGAGTTGATACGTCTCCAACGTATCTACTTTTCCAAACACTTTTGCCCTTGTTTTGGACTCTAACTTGCATGATTTGAATGAAACTAACCCGGACTGACGCTGTTTTCAGCAGAACTGCCATGATGTTGTTTTATGTGTAGAAAAGAAAAGTTCTCGGAATGTCCTGAAAATCCACGGAGGCACTTTTTGGAATTAATAAGAATTTCTGGGCGAAAGAAATACACCAGGGGGCCCAGGGCCTGTCCACGAGACAGGGGGGCGCGCCCTCCTATCTTGTGGGCCCCCTGGACCTCCACGGACCTCAACTCCAACTCCATATATTCACGTTCGGGGAGAAAAAAATCAGAGAGAAAGTTTCATCCCGTTTTACGACACGGAGCCACCGCCAAGCCCTAATCTCTCTCGGGAGGGCTGATCTAGAGTCCGTCCGGGGCTCTGGAGCGGGGGATTCGTCATCGTCGTCATCATCAACCATCCTCCATCACCAATTTCATGATGCTCACCGCCTTGTGTGAGTAATTCCATCGTAGGCTTGCTGGACGGTGATGGGTTGGATGAGATTTACCATGTAATCAAGTTAGTTTTGTTAGGTTTTGATCCATAGTATCCACTATGTTCTGAGATTGATGTTGCTATGACTTTGCTATGCTTAATGCTTGTCACTAGGGCCCGAGTGCCATGATTTCAGATCTGAACCTATTATGTTTTCATGAATATATATATATATATATATGTGTTCTTGATCCTATCTTGCAAGTCTATAGTCACCTATTATGTGTTATGATCCGATAACTCCGAAGTGACAATAATCGGGATACTTCTCGGTGATGACCGTAGTTTGAGGAGTTCATGTATTCACTATGTGCTAATGCTTTGTTCCGATTCTCTATTAAAAGGATGCCTTAATATCCCTTAGTTTCCGCTAGGACCCCGCTGCCATGGGAGGGTAGGACAAAAGATGTCATGCAAGTTCTTTTCCATAAGCACAGATGACTATTTACGGAATACATGCCTACATTACATTGATGAACTGGAGCTAGTTCTGTGTCACCCTATGTTATAGCTATTACATGAGGAATCACATCCGGCATAATTATCCATCACTGATCCGTTGCCTATGAGCTTTTCATATATTGTTCTTTGCTTATTAACTTTTCCGTTGGTACTGTTACAACCACTACAAAAACCCCAAAACAATTATCTTTACTTTTGCCACTGTTACCTTTATTATCATACCACTTTTGCTACTAAACACTTTGCTGCAGATACTAAGTTATCCAGGTGTGGTTGAATTGACAACTCAGCTGTTAATACTCAAGAATATTCTTTGGCTCCCCTTGTGTCGAATCAATAAATTTGGGTTGAATACTTTACCCTCGAAAGCTGTTGCGACCCCCTACACTTGTGGGTTATCACCCCCATTCCCAGAACGCTGAAAGTAGCCCCCGGGCCCAAGGCGTGCTCGGACTTGGCTTAGCAGCGAAGCCAAAGGGCAAGTGTGGAGCGCCGCGGGCCCCAACAGCCTGCGGCCTTGGTCACCCGTGGGCGGTTGATTGGACGTGGGCGTCTCCGCTTCCCCATGCTGCCTCGGCAACTGCCCGATTTGACGAGTCCCTGCTGCATGCAAAAAGAGTGATCATTACCTGCGATCGTGGAGGCCGGTGGTTGGCCTCCCCTGGACTATAATTACGGAGGGGCGGGTGTCGGTGTCAAAACCGGCGGATCTCGGGTAGGGGGGGTCCCGAACTATGCGTCTAAGGCTAATGGTAACATGAGGCAGGGGACACGATGTTTTACCCAGGTCCGGGCCCTCTCGATGTAGGTAATACCCTACTTCCTGCTTGATTGATCTTGATGATATGAGTATTACAAGAGTTGCTCTACCACGAGATCGTAGAGGCTAAACCCTAGAAGCTAGCCTATGATTATGATTGTTGTTGTCCTATAGACTAAACCCTCTGTTTTATATACACACCGGAGGGGGATAGGGTTACACAGAGTCAGTTACAGAGAAGGAGATCTACATATCCGAATATCCAAGCTTGCCTTCCACGCAAAGGAGAGTCCCATCCGGACACGGGACGAAGTCCTCGATCTTGTATCTTCATAGTCCAACAGTCCGGCCAAAGTATATAGTCCGGCTGTCCGAGGACCCCATAATCCAGGACTTCGTCACCCCGAACAGTACTATGACAATATCATTAAGGGTGCCCGCCTTGTGGCGGCTGAAGGTATGAAGGATGTGATATTTGAATGAATGTAATCATGTCATCCTGTATTATGAAAACCAGTTCATGTGCGCTATGTAGCGCTTGTTAACTTAAAATATTACCTTCTGTGCGGCCGTTTTAAAAATACTTGAGAGTTGGCCAGTCGTCGGCTTCCGCCCCCATGTAACTAGTACTGGGTGTTCGGGATAAGTATAAACACACTTTATCCAAGTTTTTGGTCCTTTTAAGGAGGTGTTTAGCGCCACGAACGAGGCAATCGGACTATACGGCTTCATCGCCCTCACTTAGCCATAGAAGTCTACAATTTTAAATTTTGGCGAAGCCCCTAGTATTCGGAAAGCCGGACTTGGGGCGCTATGCACGCCTAAATCGGACAAGGCCGATTCCTCGCCTGACGCGGAAAAAAACTTTAAGGATTTTAGACCTCTCGAACAGCGACCAGCTCTTGCCTTATCATGATAGTCAGTTTTCGGCTTTCTCTACTGAGGTGCTCGTCCGGAAGAACCGGGACACAATCGCAGTAGTTCTCCCTCCGCTACCTTGGCTGATATAGCGGAACGTAAGGTACCAAAACATAGGAGCTGGGCAAACCCAACTATTGACCCAAGACATGATACGGAGCTGATGCATATAGTGCTATAAGTTCAGGGTTCCGCACTGGTCTTGCCAGGTTATGGGGTACTGAAGCCCCTGGCAAACTGGTCGTGCCGAAATTCACTCGTATAATAAATAAGCAGTAAAGAAAAAGGGGCAAATAAACTTAATAGCAAGCTGACGCTGCATACTATTTTCCCTTGTTATTCAAATGATACGTCAAAGCATACATATACAAGTAGTGCGATAAGCAGAATAGGACTGTTTGACACATCCTAACCAGGAGCGGGCGGTATGCAGTTATGTAAAACAGGTATAACGATCGTTATTAGAGACCACCCGAGGATTCCCTCGTATGCCAAAGCTTCTTGTCCTCCTGGTGTGTTCGTCCCGTTATGTGTCCGATAGCCGGTCTTTCGGAGGAGCCTCCTGAAGGTAGGGACCTGAACGAAAAAGGGGTGCAAAAATGCGTCTGTCCTAGAGCGGTCGAACCGCATTATGGACCATGTCATGGCCGTGCCTCCGCCTATGCCCATGGTATTTTAAGTGCGTAGTTATGTACACGTGGCATGAATGTCGCCGCTTGGGTGGGACTAGGGCGGAGGCCGAATTGCTAGTCGAGCTCTGGATGTGCCGGACGATCCTGTTGTGGAGTACTCTGGACTCGCTTGATGGTATCTGGGTTCTTTGTCGCCGAAATTGGCTGTTTGCCTAAGAAGGTTGTTTTGTACTTCTGCTGCGATGGCCGCAGTGTGCTCCTCCGTACGAAGCGAGCGCTCTGTGTTTCCATTAACTGTAATAACCCCATGAGGTCCTGGCATTTTGAGCTTGAGATATGCATAATGCGGTACCGCATTGAATTTGGCGAATGCGGTTCGTCCGAGCAGTGCATGATAGTCGCTGCAGAAGGGGACGATGTCGAAGATTAACTCCTCGCTTCGGAAATTGTCCAGAGATCCGAAGATCACTTCCAATGTGACTGAGCCTGTACAACAGGCCTCTACACCGGGTATGACACCCTTGAAGGTGGTTTTTTTGGGCTTGATCCTTGAGGGGTCAATGCCCATTTTGCGCACTGTGTCCTGATAGAGCAGGTTCAGGCTACTGCCGCCGTCCATGAGGACTCGTGTGAGATGGAATCCGTCGATGATGGGGTCAAGGACCAATGCGGCCGAACCGCCATGTCGGATATTGGTAGGATGGTCCCTGCAATTAGAAGTGATCGGACAAGAGGACCATGGGTTGAATTTTGGAGCGACTGGCTCCATCGCGTAGACGTCCCTTAGTGCACGCTTCCGTTCCTGCTTGGGGATATGGGTTGCGTATATCATATTCACTGTTTTCACCTGGGAAGGGAATTTCTTCTGTCCTCCCATGTTCGGCGGTCAGGGCTCCTCGTCGTCATCGCTATGCAGCCCCTTTTCCTTGTTTTCGGCATTCAACTTGCCGGCATGTTTAAACACCCAGCATTCCCTGTTGGTGTGGTTGGCTAGTTTATCGGGGGTGCCGTGAATTTGACATGAGCGATCGAGTATGCGGTCCAAACTGGACGAGCCCGGACTGTGTCTCTTGAATGGCTTTTTCCGCTGTCTAGATTTAAAGCCTCTGAATCCAGCATTGACTATCGTGTCTTCAGCGTTGTCGCTATTATTGCGACGCTTGTGTCTATTCCGTCGCAGCTTGCCGTTGTTATCCCTGGCGTCTGAATCGCCTTAGTTTTTGGGTGTGATGTTGCCGCGAGCCAGCCAGCTGTCCTCGCCCGCGCAGAAGCGGGTCATGAGTGTCATCAGGGCTGCCATGGACTTTGGCTTCTCTTGGCCGAGATGTCAGGCGAGCCATTCGTCGCGGATGTTGTGCTTGAAGGCCGCTAAGGCTTCGGCATCCGGACAGTCAACAATTTGGTTCTTTTTAGTTAGGAACTGAGTCCAGAATTTCCTGGCAGGATCTCCGGGCTGCTGGGTTATGTGACTTAAGTCATCAGCATCCGGTGGTCGCACGTAAGTGCCCTGGAAGTTATCGAGGAATGCGTCTTCTAGATCCTCCCAACTACCAATGGAGCTTGCTGGTAGGCTATTAAGCCAATGCCTAGCCGGTCCTTTGAGCTTAAGTGGTAGGTACTTTATGGCACGTAAGTCATCGCCGCGGGCCATGTCGATGTGGAGAAGAAAATCTTCGATCCATACCGTGGGGTCTGTTGTGCCATCATATGATTCAATATTTACGGGTTTAAACCCTTCTAGGAATTCGTGATCCATGACTTCATCAGTGAAGCATAGGGGGTGTGCGGCGCCTCTATGCCGGGCTACATCCCGACGTAGTTCAATTGAGTCCGGTCTATTGTATTCGGCCCGGCCGGACTTTGGTTTATTGTATCCGGCGTGACAGTCATCATCACGTCTTGCGGCGCGCCCCCGTGATCCGTAGATCGATCTTGATTGTCCTGCTTTGTTTTCCAATACTTCTCGCGGGTCCGTCGTGTAGCCCCGGGCCTTGGTATTATCGTCTGATTGGTGGCGGGGTGCGGTCTGTACTTCAGGCTAGTACGCCATTTTGTCGCGACCGCGGCGTGGCCGGTCAGCCGCATCATGCGCTGGTAGCGTGGGCTTTAAAGCCTCCTCCTCGAGTTGAGGTAGCAGCCCACGCTTTGGGTAGCTTTTGCTAGGGCGTTCGAGTCCGTATTCCTCGACAGCCAGGACTTCGGTCCATCTGTTAGTTAGCAGATCTTGATCAGCTTGAAGCTGTTGCTGCTTTTTCTTCAGGCTTTTTGCAGTGGCTATAAGCCGGCGTTTGAAGCGCTCCTGCTTGACGGGATCCTCAGGCACGATGAATTCTTTGTTGCCAAGGCTCACTTCATCTTCGGAGAGAGGCATGTAATTATCGTCCTCTAATTCTCCATCAGTTGCCTGTTCTTTAGGGCTAGCTTGCCCATCCTCTTGCTCGGCCTGCTCGAAGCCTGGCTGGGCAGGATTGTCTTCGTCTTCGGCACCATCCAGATTGTTATCTCCTGTGCCGGTATCACTATTTTTGCTATGGCGGGGCTTGGAGCGGCGCCGATGATGCTGGTGTCTATATTGCTTCCCCAGGGGGTTATCTTCCGTTGCCTCATCGCCATTGTTTTCTTTAGGGGTATCCACCATGTAAATATCATATGATGAGGTGGCGGTCCAGCATCCTACAGGCGGTGGTTCCTGTTCTTCTCCTGCATCGTCATCCATACCGTTGATGTCTTCGGAGTCAAAGTCAAGCACGTTGGTTAAGTCATCGACAGTGGCTATAAAGTGGGTGGTGGGTGGCGGACAAATTTCTTCGTCGTCCGCTCCCCACTCGAGCCGGACATAGTTCAGCCAAGAATCTCCTCACAAGGAAAAAGAGCTTAATGAGTTTAGCATGTCACCCAAGGGCGAGTGCTGAAAAATATCCGCGGCGGTGAACTCCATGACCGATGCCCAATCAGATTCGATAGGCACGGACGCACGCGGTTCGGATCCTGTGGCCGGAGATGAGTCCGAGGGTCCGATGGCGCCACTTTCACAGGAGGTGGAATCAGTGTTCGGCTCCAACGCCGATGAGTGTGCGGCTTCCGTGGCAGGGTCCATCCACCCGCCCTCGGAAGGCACGATCTGCTCCGGATTGATTCCCGGTGCCACCGCAGGCGCGATCTCTCGAATACCGTCCGACGGCAGATCAAAGTCATGCCCATCGTGACCATTCGACGTGCCTGGCATGAGCTCGAATCCGTCGAAGATCAAGTCTCTTCGGATGTCGGTAGTATAGTTTAAGCTTCCAAACCTGACCTGATGGCCAGGGGCGTAGCTATCGATCAGCTCCAGATGGCCAAGCGAGTTGGCCTGCAGTACGAAGCCGCCGAATACGAAGGAAAACCTCCTCTTGGACCACATCGTTGAAGATGATCGAAGGAGCCATCAAGCCTTATCGCGACGATTGAGTTCAACTCTCAATGAAAGCACCAATGTCGGTGTCAAAACCGGCGGATCTCGGGTAGGGGGTCCCGAACTGTGCGTCTAAGGCTAATTGTAACAGGAGGCAGGGGACACGATGTTTTACCCAGGTTCGGGCCCTCTCGATGGAGGTAAAACCCTACTTCATGCTTGATTGATCTTGATGATATGAGTATTACAAGAGTTGATCTACCACGAGATCGTAGAGGCTAAACCCTAGAAGCTAGCCTATGATTATGATTGTTGTTGTCCTACGGACTAAACCCTCCGGTTTATATAGACACCGGGGGGCTAGGGTTTCACAGAGTCGGTTACAGAGAAGGAGATCTACATATCCGAATATCCAAGCTTGCCTTCCATGCAAAGAAGAGTCCCATCCGGACACGGGACGAAGTCATTGATCTTGTATCTTCATAGAACAACAGTCCGGCCAAAGTAAATAGTCCAGCTGTCCGAGGACCCCTTAATCCAGGACTCCCTCAGCGGGAGCTCCCGTTGTCCATCTCTTCTTGCTCCGCCTGCTCCTTCTCCCTTGCTCCATCTCCATTCTCGATGCCAATGGCACCGATCCGTAGGTTCTTAGCCGAAGAGAAAGTAAAGGCTCCCCGGGAGGGGCCTGACCCACTCCCACCGAAGAATCGGCCGGTCCCGCGCCGCCGCAACGAGGTTGCAAGGCCGGAGATGACGAGGCCTTGGTGCAAGCGACCACCCCCTGGGTTCCCGCTACGCCTGTACGCCCGGGTCGAAGGCCCTGGAGAAGGAGACGACGAGTGATGCCGCCCGTGCCGCAGGCAAGGTTGACGAGCCATGGCGGCGCGCGCCGTCACTCCTGGAGTCCATGCCACGGACTCCTCTCGTGAGCTCGTGCTTCACGCCGTGATGCCTCCAAGCACCTGGATCCGCTTCCCTTCATTCTTTGCCTTCGAGATGCCGCACGCCGACTGTGGTGCTCCGGCGACCGGAGCGGAGGTTGAAGTCGTTGCTCCGGGCAAGGTCTTCATGACTCAAGGCTCGGGCAAGGTCGCCCGGGTCTACCGAACAGGGGGTGCCCTCGTGATTCATTTTGAATATGATGGCGCCTCCTTGATGCTCTTCAAGGTCTTCGACGCAGAAGGCCGCCGACAGGAGTGTTGCCCTAGAGGAGGCGGCCGAGACGTCAATGTGGCAGGGGCTAGTCCTGCCGTCCGCTTCCCCAACGGCTCCTCTAGCATCAGCGGCGATGCTTGGGAGTCCAGCGAATCTCCCGAGCACTTCGTGACTCCAGAGACGAGCGACGACAGCTATGTGCCCCCGAGCTTGCGCCGTGCCCGGAGCAAGGCGGCTGCATCAGGCTGGCGACACAGCTGATCTGGATGGGGCTGGCGGTGGCCTCCTGTGGCCCACTATTGATGATGGCGTCGGCCATGGGGGCGCGTGTAGTTAGGGCTCCTTAGGATTCGCGTCTTTTGTTCCCTACGAGGAATCGAGAAAACACCCCGCGGGGGCATGTAAAGGGTTCGTGATGTATTTTGTTGATATTATCCTTATTATGAAGCGGTGTGAATGCTTGTCCTGTCCCAACTTGGTTCCCCCTTTCTAACCTCGCGACGACTTGGTGCTCTACGCTGACAGGTCCCGGTCCCCAGGCAGGCTTCAGCTGTGGCTAGTATGCCAGGTCGCGACGCCGTGGTCAAGGCCAGGAGGTGAGCGGCCCGAGGTCCAGTAAGAGCCCCTGAGGCGCGATGCTCAGGAGGTCCCCTTTAGCGCACAAGCAGTCGCCAAAAGGTGAGAAAGGAAGGCAGCGTCACCGTCATATAGCCTCATTAAGTGGAGATTCTGTGTTGCATCAATTAGCTATTCCAGGTGCCAAACTTATCTCGAAAACATGGAGTCATTCCTTCGCGTTGCGCCAGACTTGTACGTCGGCAGCTGGGATGTAGCTAGGTTAGGCCTTCGCGAGCTTCCCCTCTCTTCCCCACACTCTCCTTAGTGCTCTACATCCTCAAGTCCCGGCCCTCGAGTGAGCTCAGCCGCCGCAGGTATGCCAGGTCGCAATGTCGTGGACAAGGCCAGGGGATGAGGGCTGGAGAGCCAGTAAGAGCTCCTGAGTCGTGGTGCTCAGGAGCCCCCCTTTTAACGCGCAAGCGAATCACGCGGGAAAGAAGGAGAGAGCTCGTGGTGCCACCCGCTTTAGACCTCAGGAGGTTCCTGTAAACCAACATGAGAAAAGCACGGGTTGCCATTATGATTGCCGACCGACCATTGGTTGCTCCGAGAGAGTGGTGAGGGCACTGAGGGCCTGGTGAGGTGATGCTTGTGGGGCTGCCGCGGGCCAGAGCTCGACCACACAGATTTATCGACATTGCAGGGACGGACCCATGCGCAAGCGTCGTGCCAGCGCGAGCGGCTCCAAACACTACAAAAAAGACACATCCGTGACATTTTGGGCCGAACGAATTTTTTTCTATCATACTTATGACACTTCTATGACGATAATTGTGACAAAACCCGATATCATCATAGATGTGGTGGGATCCTACTTCTATGACAAAAAATCATGATAGAAAATGGGCTTTTCATCCTGGGCGGGCCGGTGACGCAGCTGCATGACATTCTTTGGGCCGTCCATGACGGAAAAAACCGTGGTAGAAGCGAGGGCGGGGAAAATTTCGGGGAGTTCCCAGTTACGGTGGGTGGTCGGGGGCCGAGCGATGCACGTTTCTCTCGTAGACGTACGTGCATGTGTGCGAGGCGTTGGCTCTAACTGAACTCGAGCGAGACGTTGGGCTCTAACTGAACCCGAGCGATTACACTGCAGGCTACGCGTTACTGAATCCGAGCGATCGATCGATGGCTGTTAACTGAACCTGATCGAGCGATTCCTTCGCTACTACCCGCTAACTGAAGCCGATCGATGCTGCCCCTGGATGAACATTGAGCGTTGCGGGGGGGTTGGATGAACAATGAGCGGTGGGGTGGATGAACAGAACCTCGTGGCATTGCCTCTAGATGAACAGGACCCCGATCGATCGAGCCGGTTGGGGCTGGATGAACAGGACCCCGTGGAGGGCTGGATGAACAGGACGACCCCGTGGATGGCTGGATGAACAGTAAACGGTGGAGGGGTGCCCGTGGAGGGGTGGTTGAACAGTAGTCGGTGGAGTAGCGCGCGGTGCAGGCTGGATGAATAGGAGCCCGTGGAGGCTGGAGGAGGTCGACGGTAGCCCGTGGACGCTGGAGGAGGTCAACGGTAGCCCGTGGAGGCTGGAGGAGGTCGACAGTGGAGATGAACAGTATCCTGTGGAGTCCCGTTTTGCGGTATGCCACACCCCTCCCAATGAACAGGACCCCCATTTCGACCGTAGCGCTCCAACACAAGTCCATTTCGTCTGTTTTGCGGTACGCCACACCCCTCCCGATCAACAGGACCCCCGTTTCAACCGTAGGAGGTCCGTTTCCTCCATTTTGCGGTACGCCACACCCCTCCCGATCAACAGGATCCCATTTCGAACGTGGCCGGTCGAACACAAGGTCGTTTCCTTCATTCTGCGGTACGCCAGGCCTTGTTTCCATCGCCTGTTTTGGCCAAGCCGGTTGGCTCCCACGCATTCTGTTGCCTCCCGATGAACCCGACGCATACCGTTGCCTCCCCATGAACACGACGCATTCCGTTGCCTCCCCATGAACACGACGACGACGCAATTTCTCTATTCCAACCCAGCCATGTACACAAGCCCTGGCCGTACGTATGCGCGAGTAGGCATTCGAGACCCTGCCCGTATGTACGTATGTGGCCATTTTTTCTTTCTTGCACCCTGGCCGCTGTACGTACGTGTACATGCTACGTGCGCGCCTCTACTACGACACGTGCGCGCCTCTACAACGACCAGTATGTACGTACACGTTCGCGACTAGAATGACAACGCTACGTATGCTTCGACCAGGTGGGTCCCGACTATCAGGCACGTCCTTGCCTGCGAAGATGTAGTTGGTGAGTCCCAGCAGTCAGGGGGGCGAATCATTTTTTTGCCCGTACGCACTTCCTTGCATGCGAAGATGTAGCTAGTGGATCCCAGCAGTCAGAGGAAATGTTTTTTTCGTGAAATACGATGGCCCGTCAGGTGGCTCCCCGCTGTCAGGTGGAGGAATAATTATTTTGCGCGTAATATGGAGGCACTTCCTTGCTGCGGCTGTGGACCTAGCTGTCAGCCTCTCCACGTACAGTCCATGTCCGACGGAAGCCGTTCCTTGACCACGTTGACCATGCCACGCCGAGAGCACCAAGGCGGTGGACGACGGCGAGGCCTAGGAAGGGGGCAACGTGGAGCCGGGGAAGACGCGGCAGTGGATGCCCACGCGTAGAGGAGTACGAGGGTTCTCTGGTTCGCTGCTGTGTGAGGCTGCCATTGCCGCAGAATAACAGGGGGTGTGGGTGAGTAGAGGGATGGCCTCGCAAATGGTGGGAGTAGTAGGGGGAGGTGAGGCCTCCGCCGCATCGCAGCCGGCCACGGGAGGTAGGAGCACGAGCCACGACCGGCGCTTGTTTGGGCGGCTGGAGCAAGAAGACCAGAGGTTGAAGAAGCACTACGGCCGTTGGATGGACATCGTACGGTCACTTGAGCTAGAATCGTGCATATTGACTAAGTTGACAAACCCCTCCGTCCCCATCAACTTAGTAGGCCCACAAGTCAGCCTGCCACTATACTGGGTCCCAACTAACAGGGGGAGTATTCATTTTTTTTGTGCGTAATAAGGAGGCACTTCCTTGCGTGCGAAGATATAGCTGGTGGGTCCGAGCTGTCAGCGGCGGTAACGTTTTTTTCGCGAAATACAGAGGCCCTTCCGGTGGGTCCCTGATGTCAGGTGGAGGAATCATTATTTTGCGCATAATAAGGAGGCATTTCCTTGCGTCCTGCCGTGGACCCAGTTGTCGGCCTCTCCACGTACAGTCCACTTCAGATGCATGTCGGTCGTTGACCACGTTAACCAGGCCGCGCCGAGAGCACCAGGGAGGTGGACGACGGTGAGGCCTAGGAAGGGAACGACATGGAGGCAGGGAAGACTCGGTAGTTGTTTCCCACGTGGAGGGAAGTACGACTGTATGAGGGTTTACTGGTTCGTCTGCCGTCGCCAAAGAATAACAGCAGGTGTGGTTGAGTAGAGGGATGGCTAGGCCAGCGATGGGAGTACGGTGGGGCAGTGAGGCCTGCGCGGCAGCACAGCCGGCCGCGGGGAGGAGGGAGCAGGCAGTCCCGTAGGCACTTGTTTGAGCGGCTGGAATAGGAATAGCAAAGATTGAAGAAGCACGACGACCGATGGATGGACATCATATGGTCACTGGAGCTAGAATCGTTCATATTGACTAAGTTGACAAAGCCCTCCATCCCCGTCAACTTAGTAGACCCACAAGTTAGCCTCCCACCATGGTGGGTTCCAGCTAGCAGGGGAGTATTCATTTTTTGTGCGTAATAAGGAGGCACTTCCGGTGGGTCTGAGCTGACAGCGAGGGGAACATTTTTTCACGAAATACGGTGGTTCCTCCGGTGGGTCCCAGCAGTCAGGGGGGAATTTTTTTTCACGAAATACGGTGGCCCGTCCGATGGGTCCCAGCAGTCAGGGGGGAAACGTTATTTTCACGATATACTGGTGGCCCGTTCGGTGGGTCCCTGCTGTCAGGTGGAGGAATAATTATTTTGCGCGTAATAAGGAGGCACTTCCTTGCAGCTGCCGTGGACCCAACTGTCAGCCTCTCCACATACAGTATTCTTTCGATGGAAGTTGGTCGTTGACCACATTGACCACGCCACGCCGAGAGCACCACGGCGGTGGACGATAGCGAGGCCTAGGAAGGGGACGACGCAGAGCCAGGGAAGACGCTGCAGTGGATGCCCACGCGGAGAGGAGTACGAGGGTTCACTGGTTCGACTGCGGTGTGAGGCTGCCGTCGCCATAGAATAACAGGGGGAGTGGGTGACTGGAGGGATGGCCTGGCCAGCGGTGCGAGTAGTATGGGGGCGGTGAGGCCTCCGTGGCAGCACAGCCGGCCACGGGAGGCAGGAGCATGCGGCACGACCGGCGCTGCTTTGGGCGGCTGGAGCAAGAAGACCAGAGGTTGAAGAAGCACTATGTCCGTTGGATGGACATCGTTGACCATGCCACGCCAAGAGCACCAGGGCGGTGGACGGCGGCGAGGCCTACAAAGGGAACGACACGGAGCCGAGGAAGACACGACAGTGGCTGCCCGCACGATGGAGAGTATGAGGGTTGACTGGTTCGGCTGCCGTGGCCGGAAAATAACAGGAGGTGTGGGTGAGTAGAGGGATAAACAGGCCAGGGATGCGAGTATGATGGGGTCATGAGGCCTGCCCGGCAGCACAGCCGGCCACGAGAGGCGGGAGCAGGTGGTTCCGATAGCGCAGGTTTGGGCGGCTGGGGCGGGAAGATCAGAGACTGAAGAAGCACGATTGCCATTAGATTGACATCTAACGGTCTGACGCTGGTAGAGTCGATTGTTGACTAAGTTTATTTTTTGAGAAACCTTGTGTATGCATCAACTTAGTAGGCCCACAAGTCAGCCTGCCACTATACTGGGTCCCATCTAACAGGGGGAGTATTCATTTTTTTTTGCGTAATAAGGAGGCACTTCCTTGCGTGCGAAGATATAGCTGGTGGGTCCGAGCTGTCAGCGGCGGTAACGTTTTTTCGCGAAATACAGAGGCCCGTCCGGTGGGTCCCTGATGTCAGGTGGAGGAATCATTATTTTGCGCGTAATAAGGAGGCATTTCCTTGCGTCCGGCCGTGGACCCAGTTGTCGGCCTCTCCACGTACAGTCCACTTCAGATGCATGTCGGTCGTTGACCACGTTGACCAGGCCGCGCCGAGAGCACCAGGGAGGTGGACGACGGTGAGGCCTAGGAAGGGAATGACACGAAGGCAGGGAAGACTCGGCAGTTGTTTCCCACGCGGAGGGGAGTACGACTGTACGAGGGTTTACTGGTTCGTCTGCCGTCGCCAGAGAATAACAGTAGGTGTCGGTGAGTAGAGGGATGGCTAGGCCAGCGATGGGAGTACGCTGGGGCAATGAGGCCTGCGCGGCAGCACAGCCGGCCGTGGGGAGGAGGGAGCAACCAATCCCGCAGGCGCTTGTTTGAGCGGCTGGAGCAGGAAGAGCAATGATTGAAGAAGCACGACGGCCGTTGGATGGACATCGTACAGTCACTGGATCTAGAATTGTTCATATTGACTAAGTTGAAAAAGCCCTCCGTCCCCGTCAACTTAGTAGACCCACAAGTCAGCCTCCCACCATGGTGGGTTCCACCTAGCAGGGGGAGTATTCATTTTTTTGTGCGTAATAAGGAGGCACTTCCGGTGGGTCCGAGCTGACAGCGGGGGGAATGTTTTTTCACGAAATACGGTGGTCCGTCCGGTGGGTCCAAGCAGTCAGGGGGAAATGTTTTTTTCACGAAATACGGTGGCCCGTCCGATGGGTCCCAGCGGTCAGGGGGAAACGTTTTTTTGTGAAATATTGGTGGCCCGTTCGGTGGGTCCCTGCTGTCAGGTGGAGGAATAATTATTTTGCGCGTAATAAGGAGGCACTTCCTTGCGGCTGCCGTGGACCCAGCTGTCAGGCTCTCCACATACAGTACTCTTCCAATGGAAGTCGGTCGTTGACCACATTGACCACACCACGCCGAGAGCACCACGGAGGTGGACGACAGCGAGGCCTAGGAAGGGGACGACACGGAGCCAGGGAAGACGCTGCAGTGGATGCCCACGCGGAGAGGAGTACGGGGCTTCACTGGTTCGACTGCGGTGTGAGGCTGCCGTCGCCGCAGAATAACAGGGGGAGTGGGTGAGTGGAGGGATGGCCTGGCCAGCGGTGGGAGTAGTATGGGGCGGTGAGGCCTCCGCGGTAGCACAGCCGGCCACGGGAGGCAGGAGCATGCGACACGATCGGCGCTGCTTTGGGCGGCTGGAGCAAGAAGACCAGAGGTTGAAGAAGCACTACGGCCGTTGGATGGACATTGTTGACCATGCCACGCCGAGAGCACCAGGGCGGTGGACGACGGCGAGGCCTACAAAGGGAACGACACGGAGCCGGGGAAGACACGACAGTGGCTGCCCACGTGGTGGAGAGTATGAGGGTTGACTGGTTCATCTGCCGTCGCCGGAAAATAACAGGAGGTGTGGGTGAGTAGAGGGATAAACAGGCCAGGGATGCGAGTATGATGGGGCCATGAGGCCTGCCCGGCAGCACAGCCGGCCACGGGAGGCGGGAGCAGGTGGTTCCGACGGCGCTGGTTTGGGCGGCTGGGGCAGGAAGATCAGAGACTGAAGAAGCACGATTGCCGTTAGATTGACATCTAACGGTCTGACGCTGGTAGAGTCGATTGTTGACAAAGTTTCTTTTTTGAGAAACCTTGTGTATGCATGAACTTAGTAGGCCCACAAGTCAGCCTCCAAATCTGTGGCAGACAACATAAAGCCCATTTGCTATTTTTTATAATTTGCAGCCCATTTGCTAATTCTTAAGTAATTTATTACAGCCCATTTTATGCCCAGGACCACGGTTAAAAAGTTCAACCTTATTTTGCATATTTTGGTGGAGTACGAACTGTTGTAATCCTGAAATGATAAACATTTTTTTAAGAACTTATTGATTTGCCAAAAATCGTTTTGTTTTGTAAGCAAATAAGACGTGGGACAATTGAGTTGGTTTAAGGGAAAACCAGTGGTAAAAAATCAGTGCTGGCTGGGAAAAAACAACAAAAATAAGGATGTAAATATGAAAAGGGAGTTTTATGTGTTTTAAATATAATGATATGTGTATGTGAACTAGTAAAACTATAGGTAGAGATTAGAAAACTGATGTAGGACATGCGTTTCAAGAGGAAAATAGAACTGTGCTATGTGTTTGATTCAGTAAAAAAAACTGCCTGCGGATGTTGTAAGACAAAATATAACTAACGCTGGCGGGCCAGAGGCCAGTAGATACCTGCTGGATCTTTGTGCCCTATTGGCGTCATGGGCTGGGCCTGTTAAAAACAAAACCAACCATGGGCAGTCTACAGCCCAGTTGAAACTTGCTCGACCTGAAAAAACAATATACGTGCTCAATAAACGAGAGAATTCTGCAAGTACAGACGGATAACTGGGATGCAGTAGGGATATTTTTTTTTCATCGTGATAATAAGTGCATGCACTTGTTTCGAAAAAATTGGAGAACTGGGAATTCGAATGGCAGGTGCTTATGCTACCCATCAAATAAAAATCAGGTTCTTGAAAATTTGTTTCGAAACAAATGATTCAGCTTTATATCTATGTCGACCCTCAGCATGATGGTTAGAAGCAAATTCAAGTTCATACCAAAAGATCGTTAACAACAATACTAACTTGCGGACGACAAGGTAGTACAACTACCAATACCAAACTAACTTATAATCTTTTTACTCCTGGCCCTGGTGTTCTTCTGGTAGAAAATATTGTAGAGGACCAGCTCCCGCTCCTTCTCTTGCTCTCGGTCCCCGAAGTGGTACTGGTGCATCACCCAGTTGGTCCTCTGCTGGTCGAAGTTCTTGTTGGTGTGCAGCACCAGAACCTTTTTTGCTGCCCGTCTACCGGCCGTTGACCATCACCGACAAGGTATTGCCGGTCTTGTGCCACATCGCGTGCATGCCGCACTCTGACTGTATCTTGCGACGTGTCCACGTGCCCCTTTTGAACGCCCTGGAATTGGGCTAGAAGAAATGCTTACTTAGGCCACTCAGTGTGATACCTGCAGTATTGTGGAATACATGTTTTAGTGTACGTAGTTGGCATTTTCATAACATCTTTGGATGTTGCAGTCACTTGTTTCACCTTTTATTAACTGTCAAATTGTAATTGCTTCAACAGGTCTGCGTCTAAAAAGAAAAATAGAGCTATAAACAAAGGAATATGTTTGTGCAAGTAGACGGCCGATCGGTGTCTTACCTGGAAGTTTCTCAGGTTGGGTGTAGCATATGACGTGCTCGCTGTCGATGGTTGGTATGAACAAATCGATGAGAGACTGAAATCTCGTGCTGTCAGCACTCACTTTGGCCTCAAGGTGCTCGATCAGCTCCTGAGGGATCGAATTTGACGCCAGCCGGCAGCACCGGCCAATCCTTCTTTGACTTGCATCGGTAATTCCAGTTATATGGTACTCAATGTATGATCAATCGACTGTTTTAAGTGAATGATGAAAGATTTCGACAGATAAGTGGTACTCCAAATCTGAAATCTAGAATACCCGAACACGCCGCCGGGATTCTTGTGTCACCTCACGCGCAGTGTGTTGTCACGTCAATTCAATGTGTGGACATGATGAATAATTTGACCGACGTATACTAGTACTGCTACTGTACTACTTACTAGTCGTATTTAGTGTCACAATTTATACATAGGTTTAACTAACAAGTACACACTTGAAGCCTAACTGATATATATATATATATATATACATATATATATATATATATATATATAATCATTTCAGCAAAGCGCTCAAAATCCTCATCATCCTTTGACTTGGATGGTTTAGGAGGAAAGGGCATGGGTTTCTAAACCCGTGGTTCTCTTTCTCTACCGTGCTTCCTAGCAACAAAATCTCTCTTATCATAATGTTGATTCTTTGATTGTGGGTTATCAAGATCAACAGCAGGTTCAATCTCTACATCATTGTTTTTCTAGGTTGAGCATCAACATGAACATTATCATTAACATTATCACTAGGTTCATGTTCATCACCTGATTGACTTTCAGCGTCAGAGATAGAAATATCATTGGGATTCAAAGGTGTGTCTACAGTAGGTTCACTATAAGCATGCAAAGTTCTATCGTTTTTCTTTTTCTTCTTTTTAGAATAACTAGGTGCCTATAAATTATTTCTCTGAGAATCTTGCTCGATTCTCTTAGGGTGGCCTTCAGGATACAAAGGTTCCTGAGTCATTCTACCAGTTCTAGTAGCCACTCTAACAGTAAAGTCATTTCTATTATTAAATTCGTCAAGCAAATCATTTTGAGCTTTAAGTACTTGCTCAGCTTGAGTAGCAACCATAGAAGCATATTTGCTAATGAGTTGAAGTTCGCCTTTAACTCTAGCCAGATTATCGCTTACACGTCCTATCTCGAAAGCATTATTCTTTAACTCTCTACCAACATAAGCATTAAAACTTTCTTGCCTAGCCATAAAGTCATCAAATTCATCTAAGCATGGGCTATGAAGTTTAGTAGAGGGGATTTCAATTTTATCGTATCTATAGAGAGAATTTACCTTTACTACCTATGTCGGGTTATCAACACAATGTGGTTCTTCAACAGGCGGTATATTAAGACCATGTATTTCTTCAATAGGAGGTAAATTCTTAACATCTTCAGCTTTAATACCTTTTTCTTTCATTGATTTCTTTGCCTCTTGCATATCTTCAGGACTGAGAAATAAAACACCTCTCTTCTTCGGAGTGGGTTTAGGAATAGGCTCAGGAGTTGGCTCAATTGGTTTAGGAATTACTTCAGGAATTGGCTCGGGAAGAGTCCAATTATTTTCATTAGTCAACATATTATTCAATAATATTTCAGCTTCGTCGACGGTTCTTTCCCTGAAAACACAACCAGCACAACTATCCAAGTAGTCCTTGGAAGCATCGGTTAATCCATTATAAAAGATATCAAGTATTTCATTTTTCTGAAGAGGATGATCAGGCAAAGCATTAAGTAACCGGAGAAGCCTCCCCCAAGCTTGTGGGAGACTCTCTTCTTTGATTTGCACAAAATTATATATTTCCCGCAAGGCAGCTTGTTTCTTATGAACAGGGAAATATTTAGCAGAGAAGTAATAAATCATATCCTGGGGACTACGCACACAACCAGGAGCAAGAGAATTATACCAAGTCTTAGCATCACCCTTTAATGAGAACGGAAATATCTTAAGGATATAAAAATAGCGAGACTTATCATCATTGGTAAACAGGGTAGCTATATCATTCAACTTGGTAAGATGTGCCACAACAGTTTCATATTCAAGGCCATAAAAAGGATCAGATTCAACTAAAGTAATAATCTCAGGATCAACAGAGAATTCATAATCCTTATTAGTAACACAAGGTAAAGTAGCAAAAGCAGGGTGAGGTATCATTCTAGCATTAAGAGACTGCTGCTTCCATTTAGCTAATAATTTCTTAAGATCATATCTATCATTGCAAGCAAAGATTTCCCTAGCAGCTTCTTCATTCGTAACATAACCCTTAGGAACAACAGGTAATACATAATCATTGGGAGAACCTTCATCATCACTATCATCAATAATAGCATCGTCAATATTTTCATTCCCCCTAACTCTAGCAAGTTGTTCATCAAGAAATTCACCTAATGGAAAAGTAGTATCACGCACAGAAGTAGTTTCATCATGCATAGCAGAAGTGGCATCATCAATAACATGCGACATATCAGAATAGCAGTAGCAGGTTTAGGTGTCGCGAGCCTACTAATAACGGAAGGAGAATCTAGTGCAGAGCTAGATGGCAGTTCCTTACCTCCCCTCGTAGTTGAGGGAAAAATAGTAGTTCGGTCGTCTTTCAAGTTCTTCATAGTGATCAACAGATATAAATCCCAAGTGACTTAGAGAATAAAGCTATGCTCCCCGACAATGGCGCCAGAAATTAGTCTTGATAACCCACAAGTGTAGGGGATCGCAACAGCTTTCGAGGGTAAAGTATTCAACCCAAATTTATTGATTCGACACAAGGGGAGCCAAAGAATATTCTTGAGTATTAACAGCTGAGTTGTCAATTCAACCACACCTGGATAACTTAGTATCTGCAGCAAAGTGTTTAGTAGCAAAAGTGGTATGATAATAAAGGTAATAGTGGCAAAAGTAAAGATAATTGGTTTTGGGTTTTTGTAGTAGTTGTAACAGTAGCAACGGAAAAGTAAATAAGCAAAGAACAATATATGACACTACAAAAAAATACACTTCCGTGATGATACGTGTTTGTCATAGTAGTTCGTGTTTTCTGTCATGCATGTATCCATGACAAATTTATGACAGAATCAAGATAGTCATACCTGTGCTGTCGTAGAAGTGTTCCATGACATTACCAAAATTATCATCACGGAAGTGTCCACTTCCATGACGATAAATCATGCGTCACAGAAGTGCTTTCGTCAAGGGTGACCAACACGTGGCATCCACTGTAACGGAACGCCGTTAAGCTATCGGGTCGGATTTTGGATCCGATAACCCGTTAACAGCCACGACCAATGCCGATTTTCCATGTGTAAAATTCTCATTGGCTGACGGATCCATGTGTCAGCTCCGCGTTGGCACAGGTGTCACTCATCCAACGGTCGAGATGGGCCTATGATATGTTGACACGTGGACCGGCCCAAAAGTGGCCCACAAAGTTTAAATGGGCCGGCCCAACCGAAGGCCCATAAGGTTTAGCGGACCATAATGGGCCGGCCCAGCTAAAGGCTCACACGATTTTGCGGACCATAATGGGCCAGCCCAGCTAAAGGCCCACAAGATTTTGCGGAGCACAATGGGCCGGCCCAGCTAAAGGCCCACAAGATTCTGCAGACCATAATGGGCTGGCCCAGCTAAAGGCCCAACATTCTCTGTCAAATCGGCCCGTCAACGGCCTGGTCTAAACCTGTCATCAATGCGGCCCATGGTCAATTCTGGCCCGTTAACAATACGCTAAGTAATTGGGCCAAATTATGGCTCGGTGTATTTCCGGCCTGTTAAAGGTCCGGCTTCATTTGGGCCCATTTACAGGCCATCAAAACTTTTGGCCCATAAACGACCGTGAAGGATTTGGGTCATATTCGGCCATGTGTGTCTTTCGGCCTATTAGAGGCCCACTATAGATTTGGGCCACTTTCGGCTTGTTGTCATTTTTGGCCAGTTAACGCCGGACGTAAACCATGGGCCATATGTGGCCTAACGTCATATCGGGCCCATTAACGGCTCATATAAAAATGACGATAATCTAGCCCGACCGAAGTTCCGGCCTGTTAAAGGCCCGTGTATTAGGTCGGCGCATTTACGGCCCGTCCGAATTTCGGCCTGTCAAATATCCACATCGTAAATGGGCCACCATTTCGTCCTGCTAAGTCCAGTGGGTTATTTGGCACAATCAGGGCCCAATCTCACTTTCGGTCTATTAAAGGCCCATGTTTTTTATGGGCTCAAGATATTTACACCTCTAAACTGCCTATTTTTACTGAGGGCCCAAATTATGTTTAGGCCTGTTAAAGGCCCACTATGGGCACAGGCCTACCAGAAAAATATGAAAGCTTATGCTGATTTAAGCCCAGATATTTTTAGTGGGCTACATGCCAATTTCGGCCCGTAATCGTTTTTAGCCCAATTGGAATGGGCCCAACGAATGTTGGCATGTTTGGCTCCTACGAAGCTTTCGGCCGAATACATTACTAAGATAAACCTACACTATACAAAAATAGCGTCGTAATTACTGCAGCCTGTGGCAGCATCATAAATGTTGTATCACAACAAAATAAATTCCAACCATACAACAAAAGGCCTGTTGGCATAAAGTTTACAGTCCTTCCAGATAAAAGCACCATCAGATGTATAGAAGCACAGATCATTTGACCTGAGTGCTAATGTTTTAGTCTGTAGAATCTGATGGAGCAGCATGATCTCCACCTTTTTTCCACCATTGCTCTTGAACAACGAAGCGAATGTCTGATAGTCTGGTTTCAAAACCATTCATATCTTGACGACATTTCTCAACCACTATTCTTGTTTCTAAAACAACATCCATTAGGGATTGGACTTGTGTCTGGAGCACAGATATATCACTCTGTCTAGTAGGAAGATTTTGTTCAATAGGAGATTTGGACGAGGTTACCTTGACAACCAACCCAGAATTACGCAGGAAGGTGCTTTTTGCACTGTTAGTGGAGAGATAGTAACGCACTGCAGCCAGAGGTGACATTGTGCCTGTAGTAGCCTCGTCACCTTTAGGTGGTTGTGACTATTCAATCATTTGTTCCATAGCTTCCTGAAAGTTTGAACTTGTAGATTAGTGTACTAGATAAGTTACTAATGAGACAAAAACAAACAAAGTAGGTTAAACGTTTATACATAACTTATTTTGGTGAACTGCTGTAATACATTAGCATGTACTGTAGTGCCAACTACATAATAAAATCACTTTTGGAACCTATGTCCATGTAGCATGCCTACTGTATTGTCTATTTCCTCACATTCTTGACATCTAAGGATAAAGAGACATGGTTTAAAGTAGGATGAACATAGTATGACATCATTCATATCATGGGCAAACAGATATAAAACAAACAGGCTATTTTATTATTGTGTGCGCACGTGAACATAACAACTAGATTACAGATCAAGACCAAAAGAATATCCTTCATCTCTTTTAGACCATGTAAGGTGAAATGATACGTTAAGACAACTGTGTATAAAAGTGATCAGAGTAACTGACATCGGCTGCAAACCAAGTAGTTAAATGAACACATCACAGTACCAATCAGTTCAAGGTAGGAGAAGTAAGGAGTTACAACAGCGGCTTGAACTGGTGTGCTCATGCCCTTCATCTTGCTGGTGTGGCAATCCTTGAAGATTTGCACTGCATTCGGTTCAGGTTCTTTTTGGTCCGCACGGGCTTTCCTCTGTATTTGGAACAAGTCAATATAGATACGATAATATGGCACAAAAAAATAAGGAAGTAGCAGCTATTTACAAGAGCCTCGCAGTGTGCAATATAGCTACAAGATCCTGTTGTCTGTTGGAATTTCACTTTAGAACGGCTGGTTTTGTTCTTCAAACAGTTAGCCTAGAAGAAGATACACTTGTAAGGCACATACATAAATACAAGTTCAATATGTGGTCTGATCAAATACATATAGCCTACCTAATAATTTGGATCAGACCAGTGTTTAACGAGGGCTGTCCAGTCTTCATCTGTAATATATTCCACTGGAGATGTTTGGGCGATTTCATTGTTAGCCTTGCCTTCAAAGTGAGCTTTTCTAAGGTGGTACCAATACTGTCGCAGAGCAGACTGAAAAACATGAGTGCATGCTTGTTTAGTTGCATCATATTTTGGATCCAACTTGAACCTCATATGTTGAAAAAAGAATGTGAGTCTTATTACGAGGAAGCTAGAAAGTATGGGACGGAGCAATACAATATTACTAATTGCGATGAATAACATTACTTACGGATAAATGGTCAAGGAAGGTGTTAAACTGGATATTTTCTTTCTCATTCCTGTACTGGATCCACGTTGGGAGGATACGCGCATGATAGCTAACGGCAACGGCTGCCTCTGATACTAACTTGGCTGACTTTGTAGCATCACGTGGCCTTTTTAAACCTGCCTCAAAAATGGATCTCCATTCTTCCTCCTTTAGATTTTGTTAATCTGTCAAGCATTATCCCTGATGTCTGTTTCCGCTTGCGCCGTGGTGCTCATTCAACAACGAATATGGAAAGTGTTAGTGTACATCAAACTGTGAGAGTACATATAAAGGAGCATGCAACTGCAACTTGACTCGGTCAGGTACCGTCTTGGTGTTGATGCTCATGAGGTTCATCTGATCTTGCCAAGTCCTGTTGTGTCAGTAGTGCTTCGGAAGTAGTGTTAGGTGTGAAGGCAGCTTGGGAACTGGCCCGTTCCGGAGCAAATGAACGAGTCACTGGTTGAGATGCTAGTACAGTTGAAGTGGATGCTGCAGCTGGTGGAGCAGGTGATACTGTGTTTGTAGATTTAGCCGGTGGACTTGGACCTTCTACTGCACTATAAGTACCAGCAGAATCTTGACGGCAGAACCTTTTCCGTTTCACCCGACGAGTAACACCACTCCCTACTATATTATTTTCCTTGCTCTTTTTTGACTTTGCCATGTCAAGGTGTACCCACAACATAAAAGAATAAAATCACTCTTCAGAACTCATTGATGCATGATACAGACAAGCAATACTTTGATGTAAGACAACCGTATGAGGATGGAATATGTAAGAAAAACAGGACGGCATGACATATTCATAGCTACGATGTGCAAACTAAGCAGAAGGATTTTCAAGAAAATAGAAGTAATGCAAGCTAGACACCATATGAAAGATGCAACCAATATTACTCTACCAAGTTAAAAGTGTCTTGTCATAAGTGGCAATTCGAAAAATTAAAAGCAGTACAATGTAGAAATCAATGCAAGATGCAACCACTATCAAACTGCCATGTTAAAAGCGTCCAATCATGAGTTACTGATGCGGGATACACAACAGCAGTACTTTGATGTAAGAACATGGTATGATAGATAGATGGGGTGTATTCTAGACACGGAAAGCCATGTCATATGCACATGTATAACGTATAAACTCAGCAGGTGCAATTTAATCAAAATAGAAGAAATACAAGCTAGACAACGTATGCAACATGAAACCAATTATCACACTGTCAACTTAGAGCAAGCACCT
Source organism: Triticum timopheevii (assembly GCA_963921465.1). Classification (NCBI taxonomy): domain Eukaryota; kingdom Viridiplantae; phylum Streptophyta; class Magnoliopsida; order Poales; family Poaceae; genus Triticum; species Triticum timopheevii. The sequence continues at coordinate 359,572,948 of OY997264.1, forward strand.
GCGATGGTGGAGTACGGGAGATGAACTCATCATGTAGACTTGGGACTTCAACTTCATTAGCAGTAGCAGTGGCAAATCTAGAGAGTCTCTGTTTGCGTCGGTGCGGAGTACCACCAACATCCCCTAACTTACTCTTTTCCTTCCTATTTTCTGATATTACCTTATGAAGTCAAAACCACAAGAAGATGAATAAAATTAGCTCTACATAACTGATTGATGCATGATACAGACGAACACTACTTTGATGTAAGGCAAGCGCAGGATAGGAGGACGGAATATATACAAAAAAAGACAGCGTTTCATATTCACACATACGATAGGAGGATGGAATATGTATGAAAAAACAGTAAGAGGAAGGCATTTCAACAAAATTAGAAGAAATGAAAGCTAGGCACCATATGAACATGCAACCAATACCACTCTATCAGGTAAAAAGTGTCTCGCCGTAAGTGCCATTTCAAGAAATTAGAAGCAGTACAAGCTAGAAGACAATGCAAGATGCAACCTACATCACAGTCCCAAGTTAAATGTGTCTTATGGGTAAGTGATTGTTGTAGGTATAAGTTGTAAGCTACGCAGATGCAATTCTACACAATCAGAAGCAATACAAACTAGACATCATAAGGAAAACGCAACCACATATAACAGTTCCAAGTAAGGGCAAGCACCTGTGATGGTGGAGTAGGGAAGATGTGCTCATCATGTACACGTATGTTCTAGAAACAGGAACACGTGTCATATTCACAGGCATTATGTGTAAAGTAAGCAGATGCAATTCAAGTTAGAAGCAATACAAGCTAGACATCATACGCAACATGCAACCACATATAATAGTTTCAAGTTAGAGCAAGCACCTGTGATGGTGGAGTAGGGGAGATGTGTTCATCATCTACACAGCTACGTTGACTGTCTAGCCTCGTGTTGTCTTGCGAATCTTGTTGGGAGGATGGCGGGGTAGAATCTGTAGAGACCCCCTGTTTGAGTTGCTCCGAAGGACCACCGTCATCCACTTCCGGACTAATTTCCTTCAGCTATAATGATTTTGCATTGTGAAGTCAAACCGATAAGAAAAAGGAATAAAATTCGCTCTTCAGAACTCATTCATGCATGATATTGATGAACACTACTCGGATGAAAGGCAAACACATGATGCGAGGATGGAATATGTATGAAAAACAGGAGGGTGTGACATATTCACACCTAAGCAGAAGGCATTTTAGCAAATTAGAAGCACTGCAAGATAGACACCATATGAAAGATGCAACCAGTATCACTCTGCCAAGTTCAAACTGTATGGCGTTTCAACAAATTAGAAGCAATACATGCTAGAAATGATATGCAAGACACAACCAATATCACAGTGGCGACATAAAGGTGCCTTATCATAAGTGACTGATGCGGGATATGCAATAAAAGTAGTCTGATGTAGAAACAGGAACACATGTCATATTCACAGGCCTTATGTGTAAAGTAAGCAGATGCAATTCAACAAAGTTAGAAGCAATACAAGCTAGACATCATACGCAACATGCAACCACATATAATAGTGCCAAGTTAGAGCAAGCACCTGTGATGGTGGAGTAGGGGAGATGTGCTCATCATCTACACAGCTACGTTGACTATCTAGCCTTGCGTTGTCTTGTGAATCTTGTTGGGAGGATGGCGGAGTAGAATCTGTAGAGAACCTCCGTTTCAGTTGCTCGGGAGGACCACCATCATCCAATGCCTTGCCCATTTCCTTCAGCTTTATTGATTTTGCATTGTGAGGTCATACCGACAAGAAAAAGGAATATCGTTCGCTCTTCAGAACTCATTCATGCATGATACTAACGAACACTACTCCGATGAAAGGCAAAGTCATGATACGAGGATGGAATATGTACGAAAAAATGGATGGCTTGACATATTCACACCTATGATGTGGTAACTAAGCAGAAGGCACTTCAACAAATTAGAAACACTGCAAGACACCATATGGAAGGTGCAATCAATATCACTCTGCCAAGTTAAAACTATCTCGTCATAGGTGGCGTTCATCAAACTAGAAGCAATACATGCTAGAAATCATATTCAAGACGCAAACCAATATCACACTGCCAACTTAAAGGTGTCCCATCATAAGTGACTGATGCAGGATACACAAGAAGAGTAGTTTCATGTAAGAACATGGTGTGATAGACAGATATAGTATGTACCAAAAACAGGAAAGCGTGTCATATTCACATGTATCATGTGTAACCTAAGCAGATGCAGTTTACACGAATTAGGAGCAATACGAGCTAGACACCATATGCAACATGCAACCAGATACCACGCTGCCAAGTTAGAGTAAGCACCTTGGATGGTGGAGTAGGGGAGCGGAGACTTGGACCTTGTAATGCACTATCAGTACAAGGAGAATTGGTACAGATGCTCCGTTTACGTTGCTGCAGAGGACCACCATCATCGCCTTCCTTACTCTTTTCCTTCCTCTTTCTTGATTTTGCCTTGTCAAGTCAAACCCACAAGAAAAAGGAACAAAATTTGCTCTTCAAAACTTATTGATGCATGATACTGACGAACACTACTTTCATGTAAGGCAGCCGCATGATAGGAGGATGGAATATGTATGAAAAACAGGACGGCGTGACATATTGACATGTATGATGTATAAAGTGTAAACTAAGCACAAGGTGCTTGAACTTGTTAGAATCAATGCAGGCTAGAAACCATATGAAAGATGAAACCAATATCACTCTGCCAAATTAAAAGGGTGCCCTAACAAATGTATTTGACCAAATTGGAAGCAATACCTGGCAACAAGCTAGAAATAATATGCAATATGCAACGAATAAAGGTGACTCATCATAAGTGATTGATGCAGGATACAGAAGAGAGGTAGTTTCATGTAAGAACAAGGTTAACACATAGATGTAGTGTGTACCAAAAATAGGAAGGCATGTCATATTCACAGGTATAGTGTGTAAACTAAGCAGATGCAATTTACCCTAATTAGAAGCATTACAAGCTAGACACCGTATGCAACATGCAACCACATATCACACTGCGAAGTTGGAGCAAGCACCTGTGATGGTGGTGTAGGGGAAGTGCGGTCTTCAGGTACAGAGCAACGTTCAATATCTTCATTTAGGCTTGTTGTTTCTTGAGAATCATGTGGAGAGGATGAAATTGCATTCTTTATAAGAGTATTGCGTCTCATATTAACCCACGCACGTGACTGTCTCATCATAAGTGATAGACGCAGGATACACAAGAACAGTAATTTGATGTAAGAACATGGTGTGATAGGCAAATGTAGTATGTACCAAAAACAGGAAGGCGTGTCATATTCACATGTATAATGTGTAAGCTAAGGAGATGCAATTTAACAAATTAGGAGCATTGATGAGGGATACACAAGAAAATAAGTTTGATGTAAGAACATGGTTAATAGAAAGACGTAGTATGTACCAAAAACAGGAAGGCATGTCATATTCACAGGTATAATGTGTTAACTAAGCAGATGCAATTTACCCTAATTAGAAGCATTACAAGGTACACACCATATGCAACATGCAACCATATATCACACTGCCAAGTAAGAGCAAGCACCTGCGATGGTGGAGTGGGGGAATTGCGGTGATCAACTAGAGAGCTACGTTGACTATATTCATTTAGCCTTGTTGTTTCTTGAGAATCATGTGGGGAGGATGACACTGCACTCTTTAAACGAGTAGGGCGTCTCACAGTAACCCGCCCGGGTGATTGTCTCCTCATAAGTGATTGACGAGGGATACAAAAGAACATTAGTTTGATGTACGAACATGGTTAATAGACATATGTAGTATGTATAAAAAATAGGAAGGCATGCCATTATCAAAGGTATAATGTGTAAAGTAAGCAGATGCAATTTAACCAAACTGGAAGCAATACAAGCTAGACACCATATGCAACATGCAACCACATTTGACAGCGCGAAGTTAAAGCAAGCACCTGGGATGGTTGTGTGTGCCAATTGAGATCATCAATTGTAGAGCTACATTTACTGTCTCCAACTGCTGACACTGCACCCATTAGAGCGCTGAAACGCTTAGTGCTTATCTTCGAATTACACTGGAGCGACTTCCGTCTTTTCTTTTCTGCATTCATCAACACTGCGTCAGTGTCTGAAATACCCATGCATAAAAAAACAATAGTGTGAGTATGGGTGAAGTGTGTGCACAATTAGTACAGTGTAAAGGTAGCAGATAGCAGGTCGGTGAGAAATAAATGACGGGAGACATATGATAGCTCTACAACATGCATGGCACACTCAATTACTACAGGATTCTATGAAAATAACAGTTGACTGAAAGCAAATAGGTCAGTCCATTTTTTCTGCACCGTCTGTTGTACAAAGAACGGGCAGATCGCCTTCATCTACCTCCAGCCAGTCAGTGTTGACGATCTTCCTCGAAATGCCAGCGACCACCGGCCCAATATTCCTCCCCTGCCTGCGCCCTCCCCTCGACCTCACCGCACCACCGTGCTTGGCACCGCCCCCCCCCCCCCCGGCAATCCATTCAAGCCCCACTGACCTCCAGATAGGGCACAAGCAGCTCCTTCACCCCACACCCCTATGATAGACACCGATGCGCCGCTTCCCCGGGGAACAGGCGGACTAGGTACTCCGCGCGCCTAAGCGGGTGCTGCTTCTTTTAATTGCAGTTCGAATGACCCTGAATTGAAATCTAGGCGGGCTACTGACCTCTAGCAAAGGTGAAATAGTAAAAGGGAGGAAACCTTGTGCATGTAGTATCACGAAGAAGATGCAGTAAGAAGCGCTCAACTTGTTTCTTTCGTGGGATGAATACGGTGTGAGCGGAGACGTAAGATTTGCACGAATAAGGGAAGAGGAGTACCTCTTTCTGTTGGCAGTGTTGTGTACTCCTTCTGTTTTTCCGACGATCTTGTTGTTCGCCGGAAACCAAAAGTTGTGGAGGACAGTGCAGCGTTGGGATGGACCCATGGCCAAGTTGTTAAGTGTGGTGCAGTGGCCGTCTGTCGGCGACGGGGAAGCAGATTCGAGGCAGTGAACGACGGCATAGTGGGAACAGCTCCGGTGCGGTGGACGGTTGCGACAATGGCGCCGCAGCAGTGAGGCGCAGGACGGTGTGGTCGGAGTGGTTTTGGTACGACGCACGTCGGCGTCGGCGTCGTGGAGGCGGCTCTGCCTCGGCTTCAGCTGCTAAGTCCTAGAGGGCGTTGCGGTTGCGGTTGTGTTGGACGACGACGTCGGGGTACCGGCTCCGGCGTGATGGAGGAGGGCGGCGGTGGATTGGCCGCTATGGGGTGGAGAACGGAGGAGGCTGGGGTTTCGCGGCTGGTGGAGAGGGTGTTTTCGCGCCCACGGAGTATGAATGGGGAAACGGAGGGAGGCGGGGAACTAAGGGGGAACAATGTTTCGGTTTGAGACGCGTTTGTTTGAAATTTGGGGAAAGTTAAAAACTTTGCCCCCATCTAAAATTTCAGACATATTGCGGGTTGGGGGTAGGACAGTCATGTCAGGTGTCCCAAATGTGGGCGGGATAGATTTCGGCCGAGCGCATGGGTGTTTAGGCACCCACGGCGTATGAATGCTTCTCGGAGGCGGTTGAGACTGGCGTCTTGGTGAAGTTACAAACCTACCCCGGTTTAGACCTTTGGACATCGGGCCGATAGGCCACACGGGCCAGAGTCAGGACAGTAATTTCCTACCACCAAAACATTAGTCTCGCGCGGTTTCGGGTGACCAGAGGCCTATTTGGCGCTTCGTTCAATATTGGGAGCAGAAGCATTAACGTTTTCGGTTCTCTTGAATTGAACTTTCAGGATTTGTCAAACTTCACAAATCTTTACTCTTGAAAATTCTAAAGCTACGATTATTTTGGAATGGAGGGGGTACATTTTAATATACATTGTACATGAGTATATATTAAATAATATGCAACTTACCTCAGTTCATGCATGGTTCCAGATATAATCTCCTTGGTTGCAAAAAAAAGTTAGATATGTGTATGAATATATATAGCATGTTCAAACTCACAACAAAGATTGATGCCCCCTTTTACATCTGATTTACAAATGCCATTATCTCAGGTTCAAATAGATGAATGCACTTCCTATGAATTCGAATCTTCGAAACCCCCTTTATGTTGAATTCGACATGTATTTTATTTTGTAGCTAGCAATTTGGAATGTATCCATGCAAGTGACAAATGTATAAAGTGCTTCACACTAACAACATGGAGTGCACTAATTAATGTTTATATATGAATTGCAAAAGCATCCATTGCCTGTATTTCAAACCGCTCTCACTCTATGGATCGATAATATGAAATAAACACATGCACATGCTAGAATTCAATAGAGTATCGGTGTCTGCTAGACCGATTTTCGTCCAGACACAATTTTGCAAAATTCATGATCTCATCCAAAAATAATAATGCCATTTATATTTTAATTTAATGCGTAGAACCGCCTTTTACACGTAGATGCACTATGCCTTGCCCCGTTCTCACAAACGAGTTATATATCTCTCTATCTAACGCATAAGTGCACACACTTTATATGCATCGGCATTTCTCTTTCACACATGCTCACAATCTCTCTCAGGGTGTCGGGGTGTCTCACACACATGCTCTCTCTGTTTCTCTCTCTCTCTCTCTCTCTCTCTCTTTCTGACTACTATGTACCACTCTTTTCACTAATCTCAGTTGGAAAACACTATTTCTCTCACAAGCATATATACACATGCACGGTCTCTACTAGCCCTCTATACGCACATGTATGTGCCTACGTGTCTCCCACACGCACATTATCTTTAGGCCTCTCTCGCACACATTGCCCCCCCCCCCCCCCGACACACCTCTCTAATAGTAGTTGCCAGATATGATTTCATCATATCATTCGGTAGGATATCCCTGGTTGTTAGGCTGGATGGTAATATGAGGCAAAGTTTTACCCTAGTTCGGATCGGACCCTTTGCAGTTGAAGAAAGAGCCTACTCCTGGTACTGTATATTAGTGATAGGGGTGTGTACAAAGTACACATGAATACGAGGCATTGTGCGTGTGTGTATACTATCGACGAACTAGCCCCCAAGGTTGTATAACATACTAAGGGCCTAGGGTTACAAATCATATATAGTCGGCTTATCACCAGTGGGGATAGAGTCCTCCGTGACTGTGGTAGCTTCGTGTTGTACGCCGAGTCCTCCACATGGGTCTTCGTATAACACGTCTCGGTCCAATCTATATGTGGCGCAGGATGGAACCGACCCATGAGTCTTCATGTTGACCCACCACAACTAGAAATGATGTGCTCACCACACCACACACGCAAATCGGCCACTAAGAAAATAAGCATATACAATAGTACAACGGTATCTAGCTCACGATACGTCTCCATATTTTGTTGATGACACTGACGGACTTTGCATTTGATGCGTGCTCCGTATTTTGTTGACGACACTTACGGTCATTGTATTTGAAGCGAAAGCACGATATGGTCACTACACTTCAGAATAAGCTCATCACGGTCACCACATACATTTTGTCGTGCTAACCAACATGTGGTTGGATGGTTAGAGGATAGTGGTTTCTCGAGCCCACCAAGGTTAAAGTCCCGGTGCTCGCATTTATCTTGTGTTAATTTCAGTATTTTCCGGCGATGTATGTCCAGTGGGAGGAGATGTTCCACTCGACTACGAGGCACCTATGGTGACTTCGTAAAATCTCAAGATCATATATGCTAGCCCACTCTCTCGAAGGTGCTCATAGGGATAGGGTTCGCGTGTGTGCGCTTATAGCAGTGAGTGCTTGCGCGTATATATGAGCCCTTGCCTCTGTACCGTGTTAAACAAATACATGTCATGATTATACAGTGACTGGCTCACCCGTACAACTCCGTATTTTGTTGATGACACAATCAATTGACCAGTCAAACGGCACAACTAGTGTTGCACCATCGGGGCGCGTAACCGTGGGGCCCACTTGTCAGCCCGTATATGAAAGAAAGAATTGGTAGTTTGAGTCTGTACTGTGTTAATAAAATAGGAGTACATTTTAGGGTGATCATACGGTCACTGGCTCAGCATACAGCTCCATAATTTGTTGATAACACGACCAATTGACCAGTCAAACGGTCCACATTCAGCAGCGCATATTACCATAGGGCCCACCCATCAGCGTGTATATGAAGGACATAAATGGTAATAAACTAGTGGTCAGTGGGTATTCGAGGTCGTGAGACCTCTGGTTGGCAGTCACCGGCGGTTGGGGGCGGGCGTTCATTGAGCGGTGGGGTGGGTATCCCCGAGAAAAAGCTCGGCGCGGGGGGGGGGGGGGGGGGGGCTAGAGGGATGGCCGGTGCGGCGTCCGACCGGCGGTGGGGAGTGGTTTCGGGGAGGGCGGGCCGGTCGCGGGCGGCGGGGGCGGGCGGTTCGGCCGGTGGTGGCTGGCGGCTCAGGGGGGGGGGGTGGAGTTTGATGATAAACTGGAGGCCCTTGATTTCGTATCCAACGGCTGGAAAATCTAATGACCGGAGATGAAAAAGTCAGTCGACTGACGTGTAGCCTCACCCCGCACGTACACATGCACGCACCAAGACACGCACGCATGTAGGCGTGCAACACTGACACGTACACATAACGTACACATGCACGCATGCTGGCGTGCAACACTGACACGTACACATGCACTCACGAACACACGCACATACGCACGCATGCATGCAACACTGAAACGCACCCTTGCACGCACGCAACACTCGCACGCCTGCATGCACACAACACACGACGCAAAGACACATGCTCAACCTATACGTGCATGCACCCTTTGTTAAGGACATGGATTGTTATGGGTATTAATCAATCTTATCTGTGATAAGCAGAACATTGATGTTTGCAGCGGTCTTTATGAATCACAACGTATTGAATGGGCTATCAACATAGTAGGCTTAACTACATGAAAAATATGACATCACACTGAATGAACAATCATCGGTTTATGAAATGCCCTCTTCTGACCGACCTGGCCCACCAAAGGTTCCTCTGCTGTGCGCTGCTTGCGTTGGGTCACTGACATGCAGGCCATGCACCCAAAGAGCCCACATGTCAGTGGAAGAACGGCGTGGTGTCCTAGGTCAGAGTCGAGGGCGCCACTCGCGGCACGCCCGGCTGAACACGCCTCCGTGCCGCATTCGAACGCCTCCATGAAACCCGCCCGTGTGGAAGCCGAGAAACCCACTCTAGACACACGTCCGTTCATGACAGGGCCGGCGTTAAACGCAACGCCGGCCGAGCTCCTCCCGTCCGTTGTCTATTTAATCTCCAATTTAAACGAGGCCAAACGCTGGCTAAGAATCGCACACCTCCGCCGCTCCCCTATCTCCTCCACCATTTTGTCCACTCTTACAATGGCTTACGAAGAGTAGTTATTCCGCATCCAAGCCGGCTGGGTAGCCCGCCAGATACGAGCTATGCAACTCGCTGATCCACCTCCTTCCCCTCGCCCTACGGAGCCAGTTGCCGCCCCAAGCCGGCGTGAGCCTCAGCAAATCGCCGCTCCAGGCCAGCTCGACGAGGAGCGGCGCACGGGCGTCGTTGCTGCCGTCCACGCTGCCGCCTCCTACCGCGTCTCCCATTTCTATGGCCGAGACTCCCATGCCTACGGACGCGCCATGCAAGCAGCGACATAAGCCGGGTGCGCGGAGAGCGACGAGTCGGTGGCCAGCGCTTCCGCGTCCGCTGCCATCATCGGGGAGAAGTAGAACATGGGAGGCCGCCGCCGCTTGGGTCCCATGAAGGCCACCGTGGAGGCGATGCCGGCGTACACAGCAGGTGTCTTGTCGGATCCTTTTGTTGCGAGGACCTTCATCGACCCCGCATGGGCTCCACGAAGAGGGGAATGTTAGGATGAACTCAAGTCGGTGCCGGCCATGGCGAAGTAGTGGCCGGTGATGAACTCGAACCGGTGCCAGCCACAATCATCTTCGGCACCAGCCAATGATATCAGTTGGGCAGTGGGGAAGCGAGCCGTCCTTTGCGCTAAAGCATATACCTCTAGGGCTCCCGGCAGTCCGGTGATCATGCTGTCGGACATGAGGAACACAAATCGATCAGCGGGCGGCCATTTAGTCCAAGTATTATATACATGTGCTTTCCAGAACTAGCACCGCGTAGTTCATTTGAATGTAATGAAATCCGTCATGTTTGTGTGAAAATCCGGTATTTTATATGATTTCCGTCGTTGTTTATATGAAATATCAGTTTGTCTACGTGTTTGCGTGAATTTCGTCCGGTTGGTTGAGTTGCTGTCGTAATGTGTGCGGCTACGGTTGGATGGCGTAATTTGCGGGTCGCCGGTCGGTCTACGGGCAGCTCGGGTGGCGTTGTGGGACAAAAAAACACAGCTCGTGCGAGCTCGTCTCCAACGTGCGCGCTGGAGGATGCATGACAGCATGAGCACCCAAGCCATTCCTCGTTCATCGGTGGCAAAGGCACCGGTGGACAAAAGGGTCGCCAATATTTTGGCTACCCCGGGCAAGATCCAAACAGCCCCTCCCAACAGATTCAAATCCGTCGTTCGCCGTGGAATTTTGCCATGTGTTGTTTTCATGGACTAGCAAGATGCCCGTGCATTGCACGGAACATCAAGATGCATTTTTTTACAAACTCCCGCATGCATGCAAGGGATAATTAATGTCCTCCTTTGCTAGTACCACGAGGCAAACACCATTAATATTGCATCAATTAGTGTTAGTGGCCTTGTATATCTGCAAATAGTAATTTTGATAGTGGCCCCTTGTATATAAAAATGGAGGGAAAAATATGAGAGATAAGGTGAGGAGGAGTGGGGCGTGGTGCCGTGGTGGTGACTGGTGGTCGGACTGGGCGGAGGCATGGGGATGGACGGCGCATTATGTCTAGGTTTGTATCTCTCTCACACACACCCACGTAGGTGGGGGACGTGCACGAAGAGAAGAGGTGCACGCACGGCGCACGTACTCCCGTCTCTTTCCCAACCACACCCGCGCGGGTACACGGTGGAGCTCATTTCTGTACGAAAAAGGCAGCCCACATGGTAATTTGGCACGTGTACTTGTTGTCCACTTGGTGGAGGGAGGATCGTCTACCACGGGTGAACAAACAAATTGCGACTTGACGTGTTATGTTAAATTAAAAAAGAGGCAAACCATGTGGGGCCTACCTTAGAGGCAAGGCTATGTACACTGGAGTACTTTTGATGTGTCCCGTCAACTCGCAGAACGAGGAGAAGCTTGCTTAGTACGTCGTCTCCCCCGCCCACGGGCGCGGTGGCTCGCAGGATGAGTGAAGCTTACTACTACTGTACGCCTTTACGCCCGCTCCATCGCCCACGCGCGCGGTGGCTCGCAGCACGAGGAGAAAATTTTACTACTCCCTCCGTTTACTCCTCGTCCCTACTACGTACGTACTTTGGTTAGTACTCCCTCCATTTACTTATACAAGGCCATATAAAAAAAATACATTTTGCATCTATACAAGGCCACAAATAGTAATCGAGACAAAAGTTACTACTCCCTCCTTTCCAGTTTATGGCTCAATTTCAAAATCTCTCCAACCAAGGTAGACGGTGAGTGGTCGAATTAATTTCATAGTTTGCACAGTACACTCGTTTTTCTCAAGAAGTTATGTTTACCGAGGCATTAATTAGAACGAATGCATGAATGACCACTAAATTTCCATGAACTTGTACATGCATTGGTTAGTTTCCTCTTGACACTGCTTGCATCGGGTGATCTAACACACCTCGAAATCCAACATGTAATGGTACTACTACTAGTCACTACAAAAAAATACACTTCTGTGATGATACGTGTTTGTCACAGTAGGTCACATTTTTTTGTCATGCATGTACATCCATGACGATTTTATGACAGAATCAAGATAGTCATACCTGTGCGGTCGTAGAAGTGTTCCATGACATTACCAAAATTATCATCACAGAAGATTCCACTTCCATGACGATAAATCACGCGTCACAGAAGTGCTTTCGTCAAGGGTGACCGACACGTGGCATCCACCGTAACGGAACGACGTTAAGCTATCGGGTCGGGTTTTGGATCCGATAACACGTGAACATCCCCAACCAATGGGGATTTTCCACGTGTAAAATCATCATTGGCTGGAGGAAACACATGTCGGCTCATCGTTGGGACAGATGTCATCCACTCATTGGACGAAAGGCGCCTATGATACATCGACACGTGGCACGGCCCAACAGAGGCCCATTCCTGTGAAAAGGCTGGCCCAGTAAAAATTAGCAGGCCAGCCCATATAAGGCCTACTTGTGTCAGGTCCATTTAAGCCCACGGCCCATACGAGATGTGCCGATTCGGCCCGTCAATGGCCCGTTAAAGATTTGACACCATTGCAGCCCATCGTCAGTTCGAGTCCGTTAACAGGCCGCTATATATTTGGGCTCAATATCGGCCCGATGAGATTTCGGCCTATTAACGGCCCATTTTATGGACGGGCCATTTTTCAGGATGTACATCTTTCGGCCTTTTAGTGACCCATTAAAATGTTGGGCTAATTTCCGGCCCGGTGTGTCTTTCAGCCTGTTGACGGCTAAATCTGATGGGCCATTTGTTGTTGGACCTGAGTTTCGGCCTTTTGGCGGCCCATTTAAGTGTTGGGCCAATTTTTTGGCCCGGTGTCACTTTCAGCCTGTTGACGGCCCATAAATCGGTTGGGCCATTTGTAGTAGGACCTGAGTTTTGGCCTTTTAGCGACCCATTTAAGTGTTGGGCCAATTCCCGGCCCTGTGTGCCTTTCGGCCTATTAACGGACCATAAATGAGTTGGGCCATTTGTAGTCGGACCTTAGTTTTGGCCTTTTAACGTCCCATGCCCTTCATGGTCCAATACTAGCCCGGTTTCTCTTTCGGCCAGCTAAAGGCCCACAACACAGTTGGGCCATTTACAATACGATCTGACTTTCGGCCTCTTAGCGGCCCATGGTCTTCATGGTCCAGCACAAGCCCGCTGTCTCTTTCGGCCTGCTAAAGGCCTACAGTATAGTTGGGCCATATGTAGCCCAAACTTAGTAATGGCCTGTTAACGGCCCATGAAATAAATTGGGGCCACCTGTTGCCCGCTTGATGTTAGCCTGTTAATGACCCGGGAGGTAAGAGGGCCGACCATTAACTTTCGGCCTAGTAACGGCCCATTAACTTAATGGGCCCACTAAAGTTCGTACATGTCTTTAGGCCAAATTAGATAATTTGAGCCCATTACAACGAGCAATTATGCACAGGACCAAAACCGATCACGCAAAGGTACGGCATACAGGGAATAACGTTGCACATCCAGCATATATTATAGGAAATTACATCCACTAGGCAATCAAAGATTGATGCCAGTGCAAATAAATGAGCAGAACCTAACCATCTACAACGTCACAATCTGCAACCTCGGCACAGATGACGCCCATAAGCATGTGGGCAAATTCTTTCTGCTTTGCTACACTATCTCTGAAAACATTGATTAGTTGTTGTGTCGCACGACTCAGCACCTCTGATTCATCCACCATTTCCATCATTGCTTCAGCCATTAATTGGTTCACAAACATACATTTATTCCGTTGCATTCGAGACAAAGGATACTGAACAGATTCAGATGGCGATTTTGGCAGGCTTGTATTATTGATAGTGGAGAGTGTCTCGACCACTGCATCATAACATAAATTAGGACTGGAACCAAAAAGATTAATCATGAGTTATTGCCATATTACCTGGCCTAGATTTACTGGAAAGAAACAATGGGGTTTCCTTGCTGTTTTCAGAGTTTGTCTTCTTATCTTCAGCAGCCTGCACAAAATTAACACGCAAGCATTGCTATCATTGGCCAAGTCAGATAATAGGAAAGCAACATTGACACAACGAACGTTTGGGCAACTAGCCTACACCAAATTAACACAATATGGCACAGCTATCATCAGCCAGGTAAGTAGTACGAAAGCAACATTGACACAATGAATGAATGGGCAACCAGAGAAGCACTACAATTCAGTAATGTGCGTGATATGAGATAGTACATTCATGCAGCTCAGTATGAAAAACTAGCAGACAGTTTTCCTTACAAAAATCAACATTGGCGCCTTTAACATTTTGCTACAACTAATTTTAGATCAGATAAAGGTTAGATTCATGCCGATTAACAAAATACATGTTGATGTAAAAATATAGTGATATACAACAGGTACTTACATCAGCATTGGAGCACAGAGAATTCCCGCAAGATATTTTCCTCGAATACGAGCCCTATGGAGGAAGTCTTCTATCGTTTAACCTTATTTTCTAAAAGAGAGATGGGTAAGAAACATGTCGAAAATATGATCAGAATGCTATAAATTTCATGATGCGAGGATACGCACACGCTTCTTAGAATGGAGTTGACATTATTTTGCAGGACTGGAGCGGACTAGTTCTTTGGCCACTAGAATCTGCTTATTATCAGTGGGAGTTGGGTTTCTCTGTGCTGGAGCAGTATCTATGAAAAAAGGAGTTGGTTTATTATCTCCTGGCGTTTGGATCTTTTGCAAAGACCTGGTTTGTAACCCTTCAAATTCTAACATAGCCGTCTTCCCCTTGCGTGCCTTATGTAGAAGAATGGTGATTCAGTTATAAAACATGCTACAGCAGAGATGGAATAGGTACTGAAGAATAGAAAGGCATGACATATTGACATGTATTTCCTCCATCCGGAAATAAATGGACGGGTCTAGGCGTATTTCAGTTCTAGATACATCCAGTTTTATCCATTTCTGCGACATTTAATCCGGACGGAGGGAGTATGATGTAAGAGCTAGGGATACGACAGGACAACACAGTAAAAAAAACACTGAAAAACCCACTGCAGAACCAAAGTATTCAAACCCACTGATATGAGGTACTACACTCATGCAGCTCAGGATGCAAAACTACCAGGCAGTTTTCCTTACAAAAATCAAGATTGTGGCCTTTAATCATACATTTTGCTACAACTAAATTTAGATCAGATAAAGGTTGGATTCACGCCGATTAACAAAATACATGTTGATGTAAAAATATAGTGATATACAACAGGTACTTACATCTACATTGGAGCACAGAGAATTCCTGCAGGAATCTTTCCTCATAAACGATACCATTGCAGAAATTCTTCTATCTGTTAAGCTTATTTTCTAAAAGAGAGATGGGTAAGAAACATGTGAAAATATGATCAGCATGCTATAAAATTTCATGATGCAAGGATACGCACACGCTTCTTAGAATTGAGTTGACATATTTTTGCTGGACAGGAGTGGACTAGTTCTTTGGCCACTGGAATCTGCTTATTATCAGTAGGAGCTGGGTTTCTGTGTGCTGGAGCAGTGTCTATAAAAACTGGAGTTGGTTTACTATCTCCTGGCGTTTGGATCTTTTGCAAAGGCCATGTTTGTAACCCTTCAGAGTCTAACATAGTTGTCTTCCCCTTGCATGCCTTGTATAGAAGAATGGTGCTTTAATTATAAAACATGCGACAGCAGAGAGATGGAATAGGTACTGAAGAATAGAAAGGCATGACATATTGACATGTATTCCCTCCATCCGAAAAAATGGATGGGTCTAGGTGTATTTCAGTTCTAGATACATCCTTTTTATCCATTTCAGCAACATGTAATCTGAATGGAGGGAGTATGGTGTAAGATCTAGGGATACGACAGGACAACACAGCAAAGAAAAACTAGTTGAATGTAAAACTATATGCTAGCGGAATACGTACAGAAATAACTAAGGCAACATACACGTGTATGATTGAGAAAATAAGATGGCATTGCAACAGAGCACTAGAACATCATTTCAATGTAAAAAAACATGGTATGGCAAACAAATGAAGTACATACTGATGAATAACAATTCATAAGATATTCAGAAGCATGATGTCCAAATTAAGCAGATGGCATTGCGATAGAGTAGAATGACAGTACTTGAATTTGAAAACATGTTATCATGAATGGAATAGGTACTGAAAACAGGAAGACATGACATATTTACATGCATGATCAGCATGCTAAGCACATGGCATTGCAACATAGTAGATACACACCAAGACATTATATGCATGTTGTACCCATATCACAGGCCAAGTTAGAGCAAGGACCTTGTGGGGTGAAGAGGATTCATCATCTTTCTGCAAGTCTTCTGAAGAACTACCTTTACATGTTCCATCATATTGGGTATCATTGACATCAAGTTTATTGGCCTTTACATTGCTCCATGAGGTTCTTGTGGATATATCAGTGTGTGCAATTATACCTGACATGCATGGAAGACAACTAGTAGTTAGATTTATGTAAATGAGTGCATGTAGGAGACGACATAAATAATAGGACTGGGGTTAACTAGCAGCAATAGGTCTCATAAACTAAAGGGAGAACACAGATGAAAGCTACAAAATATGTATCGTTTGTACTCGAGATTAACTAGATGGCACACAAAAGTATTAAAGAACAACATAGGTAATACTAGAAGTTGTATAATACTATAATCACCAGCCTGTGAGATAGCATTGGCTGATGGATGATAACTATGGAACAGCGTTACCTAAAGAACAAGTATCTTAGCTGAACTATGGAACAGCGTGAACTCCTGAACAAGACCCGTGAGAGATCAGCATGAATATACAGTGAATTGTGATGATCTATTTTCCGTGCTTAGATGAATAACAAAGCCATAAATGTTGCACACAAGTAAGATGAGGGTACAACCTATCTGGCTGCCATCCATAGGAGTGAGCATCATGTGCTGACTTGTCGATGGCCCTGCAGTTGTTGTGGATGTCCATGTCGAGCACGCGCATTCGATGCAGGGAACTGTTGAGTGGGGACTGTAGCTCCCTTCTGGTATATGCTTCCCTTGTTGGAGCAGCTGCGGTGAGTCGGAAGACGGTGTGTCTGAAGATGCAGATAACGCATAATGTTAAGAACGACATATCTCTTTGATCCGAAGAAATACACTAAGAGATCAACAGCAAGGTACAAGAGTGGTCACACGTCTGTTGACTGAAGACTAAATTGGGGTCACACGATTTTATTTTATTTTGGTACAGTTCGATCTATGCCGCATGGCTTGATGGCTGTCTTGTGCCTCCTGGATGACACTGTTCGGAATCTTCCCAAAGAGCCAGCAACCAACGGCAGAGCAGCCTGCCTCCGCCGTCCGTGGCCCCGGCCAAAACCCCGCTCCCCGCCCCACCGCACTGCCATGGTTGCGCCACCCCACGCTAATCCACAAAGACTCCCCGTCATCCATATCCGGCGGCGGCAGTACCTTCAACCCACACAACTCTAAAAGATAGCCATCTAAGCGCTGCTTCCGTTGCGAACTTGCGGCCCCGCACCCTTACGTTAGACACCAGCCAACCGACAGCCTAGGAGCTCCGCCACCTCGAGGGGTGCTGCTTCCCATTGGGAATCGATTGGCCCAGAATAAAAATTCAGACAACTGACACCTAAATAAAGTGATTTCAGATGAGGGTGCAACCTATCTGGCGCCATGGTGAAGTAGGCAGGTCCAGCTGCCGAGTCGGTGAAGCCGGCGCGGTTGCGGTGGCGACCGGCGGCAGGGAAAGAGCAATGTCGCCATGGTTGACGGCTACGCGGAAGCAGCGCCAGGACTCTGGACGGATCCGAAGTTGGAGCCGCTCCGGCGCCATGAACAATGGCGGGGGTGAATCGGCTCCGGTACGATTCACGCAGTCGTCATCGAGGAAGCACCAGCAGCATGAAGTAAGAGGCACACGACCCAGTGCACGACGGCAATTGGACAGCATCTCCGGCATTAGGGAGGAGGGCGGCTGTGAAATTGGTGTGGTGGGGGCGCCATGGAGGTGGGGCTAAGGTTTCGCAGCTCGGGAGAAGGGAGCTTCCCGGGGAGAAGGTGATTTGGCGCCCACGAGGTATGAATGGGGGCTGGCGGGGGGGGGGGGGGGAATTGGGAGGGGAGTGGAACCATGTCTTACGGACGCATTTGTCTGAAATGTGAGGGGGAGTTACAGTTCTACCCTTTCCTATAGGCTTCTCGGCTTGGGTCTGTGTACTGAGGGTCGGGGATAGTAGAGTAACTTTGCTTCTCCCCAAATAGTGGTCGTGAGCGATTTCGGGCGAGGAGGGCGTGTTTTGAACTATAGTGGGCGCGAGCGATTTCGGGCAAGGAGAGCGTGTTTTGAAATAGTGGGCGTGAGCTATTTCGGGCGAGGAGAGCGTGTTTTTCCGACCATGGTTTATGAATTATTCGGCACACGTCATTTCGGCCGAGGAGAAAGTGCGCTTGGATGAAGTTACGAACCTACCCTCAATGTACAATGGGCCAATTGATGCGTGTCCCACATAGGATGGTAATTTCGCGTCTCCCATTTATTTGCTCGGGCGAATTCCACCGAGCAGAGAGGATGTTTAATGGTTCGTTCAAATTTTGGGAGAACGAGCATCCACGTCTACCTTACCAAGTCGATTCTAATCAAATTTTGAAATATTAGCTTGCCACTTCTTTTTTAGATGGAGAGATGATGCTCGGGAGTAATGTGTTTTTACATGCTCGTTGCTAGCGATTTACTATATGAAAAATAGTTGACCCACTCAAAAACGCGAATCAAACCCAAAATGAAATATCTCGATTCAATGAACTAGCTCGTTTAGTAGGTCAAAAAAGTGAACTAAATCAAAAATTGAACACCTCAATCGAGTAGCATGTTGTACAGTATTATAGTACTCCATGAACATGTTGAAAGTCAAATTAATGAACTTGTTTGATATACACATATATCCGTTGATGTGTGGATTGCAGACAACATGTTCTCCAATTTAAATATTTGAATGCAAGTTTATATCGAAACATGGTTTATATCAGTCTTTGATGCATAAAACGCGACCTCCCCCTCTCCCGGACTCCTGTTCTCTCTCACACACACACTCTCTCGCCGACATCTTCAATTCTGTCACACGCATCCGACACAAAAACCTTTTTGGTCCCTCTCCCTCTCTCTCTCTCTCTTTGTGTGTGTGTGGGGGGGGGGTCTTTCTAGTTCGCATTCATATATACACCATCTATAGGTCTCTCTCGCACACTATGTATGATACTCTAGCTAGTCCAAGCTAGATATCTTGGGTGCACTCATCGTACGCACATAAATTCCTTGGCTCTTTGCCCGTAACTCTCTCACGCACCACTATGTCATTTCGGAGCTCCTCCCCCCTCTCTCAAACTCTCCATCCACCTGGGTCACACATAGACATGCATATCTCACTCGCACTCGATAGGCCCATCTAAAACTCTATCTCTCTACCTCGTTCTCTCTCCATCTCACACGCACACACACACACACAATCTCATGCCCAGCTAGCCAGGTATGATGGTCTCTCACTCAATTGTAGGCACACGCAGTCCCCCCTATATGTATATGACTAGCTAATCTTAGTCTCCATCACAAACATGTGCATGGTCTATCTCTATTTCTCTCGGGGCATCTTTCTATCGCGCACACACTCCCTGGATCTCCCACCCATATAGTCCCCTCACGATCTCGAGGGGATCTCTCTATCACAAACACACCCTCTCTCCCTCCCCATGCGTCCATGCCATCCATGTGTCCCTCTCGACCTTTTTTCCTTGTTGGCCAGACCTCTATTGGACATGTGCTACAGGGGTGTCTCTCTCCGTTGCAAACAATCATACACTAGCTATCTTCGTGTATCTCCTCGCCTCGCTTTTCCATCTCGGAGATGCATGCGTGATATGTTCGCATAAGAAACGAAAAAACACACTCTCTCTCTAATTTATCGTTTGTTGTCACTTTCTCTTTCACACACATACTCTTTTTGCACACTTACTCATTATCCTTCACACGCACTTGTTCTATCTCGACTGAGGCACTCTCCTCCGTCCATAGCACATAGATTTATTGAAAAGTCAAACATCACAAAGTTTGACCATGTACATGGAGAAAAAGAATTACATCTCGTATGGCAAACATATACCATTAGATTCACCATGAGATGTAGTTTTGTATGATGTATATTTGGTATTGTAGACATAAATAACATTTGCGTAAACCTGAGCAAAGTTTCCAAAGTTTGACTTCTAAAAAATTTACATGCATTGCATTATCGAGCGGATGGAATATCTCTTTCCCCTTCTCAGCTATCTAACGCACCACTCAGCCTTACCGGTGCTCCTTAATCTCTCTCAAACTTTAT
Organism: Triticum timopheevii; assembly: GCA_963921465.1. Lineage (NCBI taxonomy): Eukaryota > Viridiplantae > Streptophyta > Magnoliopsida > Poales > Poaceae > Triticum > Triticum timopheevii. The sequence continues at coordinate 359,593,205 of OY997264.1, forward strand.
TGGTCAGTTTGGTTCGTGACCTGACCCTCATGCCTTGATGGCCGGTACTGCCTGGTGTGGACGTGAGATGTAAAATATTTCTGCCTGGCCAGGCTTGTGTGCTGCTGAAGCGTTTGGTTCATGCCTGGGCCAGGCAAAGCATCAACGTCCCATCAATCAATCCATGCATCATTATTTAATGCTAATATCCATCCATGTTGCTGTTAGCCTAGTGGCCGCACGACCAGGCACGGCCAGGCGTTCGAAATCGGTCGCTTGAGCCAGGCTACTTGCAGTCTCTGGAGTTCAGCCAGGCTAATTAAAGTGTATGGGAACCCAGCCCAGGTGGGCTTTCTTTTTCACAGGGGAGCAACCAAACAAGCGTGCATGAAATCCAGCCACAACCCCAGGCCACGCAAAAGATGCTCACGATGCAAGCCAAACTGGCCTTATATCTCCCTGGTTCACACATACACATGTCTCGCTTGCGCTATACATATAGACCCATCCAACACTCTCCGCCCTTGTTCTCTCTCCATGTGACACACACCCCCCTAAGTACCATAATCCCTCACTCCATCATAGGCTCTGTTTGGATCCATGGGTTAGAGTTAGTTTGGGTTAGTTTGGAGTCAACTAACCCAAAAAGATCCAAATAGGAGGGTTAGTTTAGGTTAGATGCATCTAACCCATCCAAAAAACTAACCCATCCAAGAGGTGCTTATTTGGGTTAATTCTTCTCGGGACCACTAATAAACACTTTTTCTCTTGCTCTCCCCGCACCAGATCCCTCCCCACTTCCTCGAAGTTTCTCGTCCTCTCCCTCCCTCCCTCTCGCACCGCCCATGAAGGTGCCTCACCATATCCGCGCTCCATCTAACCCTGCCATCCAAACACCTCTTTACTTAGAGTTAGTTCAGGGTTAGTTCAAGGTTAGAATCTAACTCTGACCTCTAACTGAGTTAGAGTATCCAAACAGGGCCATAGGCGCAAGCACTCCCCCCCTCCTAAGTATGATTATCTCTTACTAGCCATCAAGAACACACGTATTCTCTCCTTCCATCCATGCTTCTATCTCGATATCTCTCGGGGCATCTTCTATCACGCACACACCTTGTCACTCGATCTCCCACCCATGTAGTCCCATCACGATCTCCAGAGAATCTCTCTATGACAAACATACACTCTCTCCTCCCCATGTCTGCATTTTCTCCGTACGTCTCTCTCGACCTCTCTCCCTTGTTTGTCAGACCCCTCTTGGCCACGTGCTAGGGGTCTTCCTCTCTCGGTTCCAAACAACCACACACTATCTCCTCACCTTGCCTCCGTTGTCGAAGATGCATGTGTGATATGTTTGCATAAGACACACACGCTTTTTCTCCACTTTTATCGTGTGTTGTCCATGTCTCTTTCACACATGCACACACACTTCTTTCACTCTCTCTCTCTCTCTCGCTCGCTCTCTCTCTCTCTCTCGCTCCCTCTCTCTCTCTCTCTCTCTCTCTCTCTCTCGTTAGGGACTATCACATCCATAAGCATATGGATGTTTTGAAAAGTCAAACCTCAGAAAAGTTTGACCAGGTATATGTGGAGAAAAACATCTACATCTGGAACAATCATTAGATTCATCACAACATGTACCTACTTCATACTATCATTTATCTTTGGTATTGCAGGTATAAGTAATTTCATTATAAACTTGGTCAAAGTTTCAAAAGTTTGACTTAAAAAAATGTTGTAACTACATTATCGAACAGAGGGAGTAGCTCTTTCTCTCTCTCTCTCTCTGCTATCTCTCACGGGCCTCCCCTCTCACCCGAACTCTCTATACCGACGGATTATACGCTCAGTGTGTCAGCGTATAGCTCCGTATATTGTCTAGTTGACCGGTCAACCAATCCACATGCTGTGTTGTCAGCTCGTGTTCTGTATCTTGGTGTGCTGGCCCATGTGGCAGTGGGTGAAAATAAGTAAACTAGAGGCCCATCTGACACACGGTGAAGTAAACAAAGTTGAAACCACTCGGGGTAGCACCCCGCACGCTAGTAAATTGAGGGCACATTGAGGACAAACTTCTTGCGCGTGAAGGACGCACTCGCACACAATTCACCACTGCGCTGCGGCATGCACAAAAGGACGCACTCGCGCACACCCAGCACACAACACACCAACACACGTGTACACCGGCGTCGCCGCCGGTTGAAATGGACGGCGAGTCAGCCAACAAGCGGAGGCGGCTCGAGCCAAAACCGCATCCGGCGAGCCTGTACTTCATCAGCAGCCTCCCCGACGACAAGCTGCTCGTCATCATCAGCCTCCTCCCCACCAAATCTGCCGTGCGGACCGCCCTGCTCTCCCGGCGGTGGCGCCCCCTCTGGCGCTGCATCCCCCTCAACCTCACCGTCGACAGCTGCCTCTGCCATTGGGATTGCAAACGCATGGCCGCAGTCTCCAAGATCCTTTCATCGCACCCTGGACCAGCCAGACGCCTTGACATCCGCATGTTCAGTACCAACTGCAAGGTCCAACCCAAGTTCGACGAGTGGTTCTTATCCCCCGCCCTAGATCAGCTCGAGGAGCTCAGCTTTGAAGCTGGACGATGTCGCTCTCTGCCGCCGTCCGCGCTCCGCCTCACGCCAACACTGCGCCGCGCCAGCTTCAGCTCCTGCTATCTTCCCCAAATTAATGTCGCGCCCGCCCTTCTTCTCCCTCAACTCAAGCAGCTCGACCTCTTCGACGTTGTCATCTCGAAGAAGGCTATGGAGCACCTGCTCCGCAGCTGTACTATGCTCGAGTACCTTCGTCTTGAGCAGGTCCACGGGTTCAATAGCCTCCACATCGCCTCGACGAATCTCCGATGGATTTATGTGTCTTGCTGGCCCCACAACAAGACATCAATTGGGAAGATATCACTCCAGCTGTTCCATGTTATGGTCATTGAGAATGCGCCTTTCCTTGAGAGATTGCTTGTATAGGATCTAGAAGGTCCAAAAAATCAAGGTCATTGGCGCTCCGAAATTGACAGCGTTGGTGTACTCGTCTGCCAAATTCTCCGAACTCTTTATTGGATCTGTAATCGTTCAGGTACAGCACTCATCTTCTTCTCCGTCTTCTTGAAATTCACATTTTTAAATTTCTTCTTGATGTATTTACGACCGTCTTCCAGAAAATGATTCCCACAAGCTTGACCCAGTCCATGCGCACAGTGAAGATCTTAGCACTAAAATCTATCGGCCCCAATCTGGATCAAGTTGTTGGATTCCTTACATGCTTTTCGTGCATGGAGAAGCTACTCATCGAGGTGAAACTTCTTTCCTATAAGTAAACGGTAATCACAACGTCGCTCAATTTTTTTGTAATTTTCCCAAATTACGATGAAAAGTGTAGTGTTCAAAACTGCATCTACGCACTGCACCGAAAGAAATGTTTTTAGTATTTTTTTCTCACGTGATCACCTGCATCGTTTTTATGCTGTACTACTATAGTAGCCTAGGCTAGTCATAGTGGAAAGTAACTTAGACTACTCCAGTAACTCTATGGTTACCCTAAGAGCAAGTACTACCTCCGTCCTGGTTTACTCTTCCAATTTTGTAGTATCAAAATTTGACCATAGATTTAACTGACAAAATGTTAATACATGTCACTAAGAACTATATCGTTGGATTCGTATTTGAACATAATTTAAAATGGTGTAATTTTTAGTGACATGCATTGGCATTTTCTTAGGTAAATCTATGGTAAAAAATTTATACTAAATACGAGGTAGTATTCCCTCCGTCCCAAAATTCTTGTCTTACATTTGTTTAGATACGGATGTATCTAACACTAAAATGTAACTAGATACATCCGTATTTAGACAAATTTAAGACAAGAATTTTGGGACGGAGGGAGTACAAAAGTGGGCTATGTAGGCCAAAACATGTGCCAAATTCACTTGTGATGCATTTGGCATTGATGCCCCTCCATTGCTCACCTGGTGCCCCAATCTGGATCACCTACTTTGCTCCGGTGCCAAATTAACTCACGCAATGAAAAAACACTGCGTGGGAGAGAGAGAGGACTGAGGCAATAAAAAAACACTTGTTTGGGAGAGTGAGAGGCTGGTGTAGTTGATTTGATTGATTTGTTTATACATGTGGGTCTATGTGCATAGCGGTGCCAACTCTCTCACATCGCGAGAGCGGTGCCAAAATCTTTTGGTTTGACATCCATGCGTATTATGTGGCATACTTTTGCAAAATATGGCATCGGCCACATAGTGGAAGGCAACAAATGCCCAAGCTCTTCACGTGCTCCTAGTTAAATGAGAGGAAACAAAGAGAGAGAGAGAGAGAGAGAGAGAGAGAGAGAGAGAGAGGGAGAGAGAGAGAGAGTGAAAAAATATCACTAGCCAGCCAACCCTATCGTATGAGCGAATGATATTGGTACCTCTTGATGACACGGAAATCTTATGCAGGCAGCTGCTCTAATATGTTCTCTTCTTTTGCAGATAAAAAAAGACCCGAAAGTGAAAAATGTGTTGCACTATAACAATCTCATCGAATGCCTTGATCTCCATCTTACAGAAATTGATTTGATCGACTACCGAGGCAGCACATCTGAGATTAAATTGGCCAGATTAAGTGTGCTCAAGGTAATGAGGTTTGGCGTTCTCTGGCGCAACGATGAATGCGGGCCGATCACCGCAAGCGTCTAAGCCTAAATTACAAAGTCTTCGCAGACGCTGAATTTGTTTTTGAAACATCAAGTGGCCAGAGACTCAAAAACTTATTTGCCCATTAGTGACTTGTCAGGGCGGTGGATTTTAGTTTGTACGATAACGCTGCATCCACCTAAAGTAACAAAAGTTCTTACGTAAACTTCCCAGTAATTCCCTCTTCCTAGGTGCAACATTACTCCTAACATTTGTAATATCAGTTTGCAACTTGTAATATTACCGTGTCCTATTCCTGCGTTTTCAAAATCCTGCGAATCAAACAGGTCCTGAGTTGGTGATGATGTTGTGCCTCCCATCTTTCACCAATAGCCGTCGGATCTAGATCTGACGCATACAAACCAAGCTTCTCCACTTCTGCAAAAAGATGCCCGCACTTGTTCCCTATTTACAAACAACTCCTCGTCTCTCACAATCAGCCTTATCTCCTCCCCACCACATCTAGAAGGCCGTGGAAAAATCTGGCGCGATGGCCGCTGCCGGAGCCGTCCACCCCCAATCTTGGTGTTCCGTGCAATGCACGGGCATCTACGCACGGGAAATTATGTCGAACAGGGCTAGTTGTAAGCAGGCTAGCTCTACAGCCATGATGATAGTGACTGCAGACGGTGAGGCTGACTATGGTATGCCAAACACGGTGCCTATACTCAGGTGTCATCTCCGGCGCATGGTCTTGTCACTTCACTGTGAGGAGAAGCACGTAATAATTTGAGCAACGGGTAGTATAGTGCTAGTACTCCTAGGAGTACTACATTGGTAGTACTACTACTAGTACTGGTAGCACCACCGTCTGGATTTAGGAGTACTACCACGTCCATCTCGATTTTAGTATTTGACTAGTAATATCTAGTAATGCATGTCACAAAAAATGTACTACTCCCTCTGTAAATAAATACATGGTGTTTTATTCCTATCGGCGAGAGAACTTAATGTTTTTTGCTAACTAGAGTACTAATAGGATTACATGCAATGAACTAAACACTGCATGTCATGTTTGGTAGTCTCAAGTCATTGAAGGCATGCACGGCCCACATCTCTCATTGGTTGATATGTCACGAAATAAGAAACAAGGAGTGAGTTAATGCACCGTGCCTAAGTGTTTTGGGATTATTTGGTTTTTGTAATGTGACTTACACAACATTTTTGTTTACATGCGTTAACATTTTATTAGTTAAATCAAAGGTCAAAACTTGGCGCAAAATGCAAAGGGGACCAATAAACCAGTAAACATCAAACTTCTCTCGTTTGGCCCCAACTAGAGGTCCGGTGACATGACTGTACTGCACCAGCATGGTGGGGGCGCAGCTTCATTGACTTACGGCAACTGCCTTTGGGTGAATGACACGTGGGCCTAGGGGGTGGCTGGCCCACCTATCATACAGCCAAAGGCAGGTGCAGTAGAGGGCCGAGGAGTAGTACGAAATCCTACGCACCTACGCATGCTAACCAAGGGAAAGAGTGATCACTCAAATCGCAAGATCAGTTGACTACTATCTCCGTCCTGGTTTATTAGTCTCCTCTGTAATTTGTGCTAAATTTTGACCAAAGATTTAACTAACAAAATGTTGATGCATGTCAACAAAAATTATATTTTGGATTCGTATTTGAACATAGTTTTCAGTGATAAAATTTTTAGTAACATGCGTAAACATTTTGTTAGTTAAATCTGTGGTCAAAATTTGACATGGATTACAATGGGGACCAATAAACCAGGACGGAGGTAGTAGAAGCTAAGCTAGACCCATGGAGGCAATGAGCGCGAGCATCAGCCGGCTGTGCCAGATGGTCCACGACGCCGGCCTACAGCCCGGCAACGAGGAACGTCTCCAGGTAGTATTGCTTGAGGCCGCCAGGGCGAGGGGCCGCTTGGACGACAGCTTCATCTCCTTGTTCGACGAGGTCCTCGTCGGTTTCCTCAACAAGTTCACCGTTGTCAAGAAGCTCGCAGACGACTTTAACATAAGCCTCCAGCCAACGCGCCCAGGCTCAGCGATGCCCGCCACCCTCAACGGACACTATGGTGACAACCTCTTCGACGCACTGGTGGCCCTGCGACTGCCCGCCGTCGCGCCGGAGAATGTCCACCTCGAGTGACCCGGCGCACTAGGGCGTGAGGATGTCGTTGATGGATCTGTATGTATTTTTATTTTTCCGTCAAATCCATGTAGTAGTATATGATACTACAGTAATTATCTTACCTTTCGCATCAACTTCATAATTTTCGTACGTACTCCATGCATGAACGGCGCCAGAACCAAACTTCTCATTACTCTAAGCAAAATCGTTATTTTCTATCTATCGATCGCGCCATGGAGCAGAACCAAATTTTACAAGTTATGAGTTCAAAAGGAAAAGCCTGTCGTGTTCGCGTCGCACCCCCACACGGTTGGTCCGACACGCCGCTCAAGCGGGAATGCGTGCGGTGTTGCATTTTCACTTACAAGTGGGACCGCAGTTGAGCAAACCGACTATCGGCAAACCCCCACCCCGCCCACCGTGCGATGGCTGAGAAAACAGGAGGGAGAAGAGATGATTGTAGCACACACTGCTAGAAAATTGGTGTCGGATGGGACTCATGTGTGTGGCGTGTGCCGTACTGCTAGACGTGAATGCTAGTCATGGCCCATGCCACGCCACTATATCGAGCCTATATATCGAGGTACGTAGAACATATTTCCCGCAGTCCGTGCTCAGCCCTCCTCTATCTCTCTTCTCAGCTAGCTAGCGGACGCCCGGAGCCTATCGTCTGTTTGCTCACATGCGGTCCCACATGTCAGTGAAAATGCAAGCGGACCCACTGAACCTGCACATCTTTCACCTCGACGTGCTGGTGATGAAAAACAAATCCAAGAATGATCTTCGGTGGCCGCTTTTGGAGTTACTCAAGAGTAGTAAGATTCTATTTACAGTTTAACCCAAGATGCACATCTCGTTGCTTCAACTACCACTCTATTTTCTTTCATAACACGACCTGGATGCTGGATGTCCCACGTGTCGGCAAAAGGAGGAAGAACCCGACCAAATCTTCGGTTGTGCTCTCGGATTAGACTAGTTGTGCTAACTTAAAAAATTTATTGTGTACTCCCTCCGTTCCAAAATACTTGACTTCCATTTGTCCAAAAATGGATGTACCTATATACTAAAACATGTCTAGATACATATATATTTTGAAAAATAGAAGGCATGTATTATGCAACGGAGGGAGTAGAATGGATGCAAGTTTTTGTATTGGGAAGAAGAGTACATCCATATATTGATAGAGCGCAATTTAGTAGATGTTCTATCACTTTTAGCTAGCACAGAGCCTATAGATGAGATTAGTGCACTTGTTGATACTCCTACTTGGTATGCGTATTACTGCTTAGACGCAGAGAAAAACGGACCGAAGGGAGTACTAGAATAGAGGCTAGATATGAGACTAGATGCGAGGAAGCAACGTCTACTTCTTTACACTCGAAGAAGAAAGAAGCACGCAAGATCGAGCCTCTGCAGATCAACAATGAATGCATCGAGAAGGCACTAATCCAACTTACAGGAGTAGTAAAATGTATTCTTGTGGTTCTTGTTTTCTTCGGTCTTGCTTTTCTAGTCAAAATTATCGTTGGAGTTCATGCAAAACGGAGGTCCGTTTGGGGTCGTGCGTTGCAGTTGGCCTTACAAGTGGGACCGCAGTTAAGGAAACCGACTAACGGCAAACCCCCACCTCGCCCGCCGCGCGATGGCTGAGTTAGAGAAACGATGAGGTTGAAGAGATTGCTCTAGCACGGACTCCAAGAAATATGGTGTCAGATGGAAGTCGTGCTGGTGGCATGTGTCGTACTCCTGGATGTGAATGCTTGTTCTGGCCCATGCCACCCTACTACTCCTACTACTTAGTACTATATAGTACTACTAGTATCGAGGATTCGAGGTGCTGGTTATGTAGTACAATATGGCTACAGTAAAAACACCCACAGGACGCACGAAGCATGTGAAGCTAGTACAAATAGTGTACTACTATTGTTGATTGGCCTCATCTGATAACCTGTTGCAATGCACGTACAATTATGTATTCGGAAAATATTTTTTTGCCTCATCGCACCACTCACTCACAGAAGCGACTCAAAAGCCATTCATAAATATAGTAAGTTGATCACAGGCATATCATTTTATTACATACAACAGGTCATCAACCCACATCGACAACGAGGATACATTATAAATACTAAAGTTTTCACCACACAACAAATAACGAACTTCAACTCAACCATTCCTCGGCGTTGGAAACGCTTGCTTTGAACCACAAGCGATTCTGTGGGATGGGCCATCCATTGTCGATCTGGAGACCAACGCAGGACTGATCATCCAGGCTGAAGTGGCCTACTATATTAGTACCAGGGTAGGGAACCACCCAAATGTCCGAGGTATAGACACAGTTGCTTCTCATAAATGGTAGTAATGTTGTGTCAACAGCAGTTGGATCTCCTTTCACCATCATTGGATAGTTTTGTCCAAGGAAGAGCGAGTTTTCTCCAAGACTATCAATTCTGTACCAGGGAGAAGTAGTTGGCGCTAGCACACTAGTATCCATCCCGAATACCATGCAACGGGTGTTGGAATAGGTCCGGAGAGTGCGACCATGGGAGACTACACCTGCTTCCTTAGCAGTAACATCATCAGTGGGCTGTATACACACGAGAAGAGGTGATCCATCAGAATTAGTTGCTAGGCACCAAATAGTATATGGGCGCTGCTCGTCCTCATGCTCGTGATCATCACCATCGTCATCTCCCCCTTGGTTATAAAAATCTTCAAGTATAGGTGGTGGAATGTTCGCAGGACCTTGGAAACACAAGAAGAAGGTTAATTAGTAAGGGAAACTTGCTAACCCGCATGCATGTGGATGAAACAATTATAATTATGGTGGAAGACAAACGTACCGAAACAACGATTCCATGCAAAAATAGTGCCACGAGTGGTGGCAGCAAACACAAGTCCCTCATATTCAATTGCATAACAGTACTCATCCGTGTACAGAAACTGATTTTTGAGCAATATCCATCAAGTCAAACCAGCAAGGATGGCAACAAGCTTGTCGAAGATAGCAACATCTTCATAGTTGTTGTAATTCCGAGAGCGGTTGGGAACTCGAGAAATTACTCCGTAGAAGACGGTCACCATGATTGTATTTGAACGTGCGTACAATACCGGTGTGCTTAACCTCTGGGCAGTCTGCTGAGATTTTTGGAAGTGGAAACCGGTCACGAGTGTACACATTCACAAGTTCCCACTCACAGTTGGACCCAATGTAAACAACCCAATCTCCATTTGCGCCTGCCCAAGCCTTGCCCTCAAGCGATGGCATCTTAACATCATATGTATCATTATCAAGCGGCCTCAACTTGCACAGGGCGAGGCCTCCGTCGTGATGGCGCCAGTCATCAGGGTCACGGCGAAGAAGATAGGGGAGATCAAACCGCTCCTTGAATCTTGGGTTCCTTGTAATGATGTTATTAGTTGAGTCAAGAATGGGCTTGAACGAACCTGACATGCTAGCTGAGGTGATGACGTCGCACCGATCAATGAGTTCCTCCACCACGTCATCTTTCAGATCGGGGCAAGAATAACGGGGTCGTTTCCGTCCTGTTCCCTCCATGGAGAAGACGATCGAACAATGGCAGAAGAAAGCGTGAAGGGCTGAAGGAAAATGGAGGAGGGAGAGGAAGAGCGTGCAACAGCAGTTCCAAATCGGGAGGGAAAGGCGAAGAGTCAGTGGACGGTTGCCAGTTTGTGGCGGTTCACGAAGGGGCGCTGTCGGTGTCAAAACCGGCGGATCTCGGGTAGGGGGTCCCGAACTGTGCGTCTAGGCGGATGGAAATAGGAGACAAGGGACATGATGTTTTACCCAGGTTCGGGCCCTCTTGATGGAGGTAAAACCCTTCGTCCTGCTTGATTAATATTGATGATATGGGTAGTACAAGAGTGGATCTACCACGAGATCAAGGAGGCTAAACCCTAAAGCTAGCCTATGGTATGATTGCTGTGATGTAAGTTGTGTCCTACGGACTAAAGCCCTCCGGTTTATATAGACACCAGAGGAGGCTAGGGTTACACAGAGTCGGTTACAATGGTAGGAGATCTACATATCCGTATTGCCAAGATTGCCTTCCACGCCAAGGAAAGTCCCATCCGGACACGGGACGGAGTCTTCAATCTTGTATCTTCGTAGTTTTGGAGTCCGGCGGACGATGATAGTCCGGCTGTCCGGACACCCCCTAGTCCAGGACTCCCTCAGTAGCCCCCGAACCAGGCTTCAATGACGATAAGTCCAGCGCGTATATAGTCTTCGGCGTTGCAAGGCGGGTTCTCCCTTCAAGTTCTATGTACCTGCCAAACAGTGTCCGGCTTCATCATAAATACTGTGCTTCTTGGCTTCTACGCCCAATAATGGCCTTCTTCCATGCGTCGCACGAATGCGAAAAGCCAGGGTGTCTTTTATATTTCACCCCCTAGTCGTGCGAGTCATCCGCCTACAAAAGAGGCAAAAATCCAGATCCAAACCACATCCTCTTCCTTCCGCGAATACTTCATCGGAGCGCCCTTGACCTAAAAATCCATTCCATCATGGACCGTCGACGCGGCTCCTCTTCTCGCGCTCCCAGCCCACCGCCAGGGGATTGGAGGAGGTGCTCTGTTCCACACAATGAGCTAGTGAAGCTCCAAGCGGGGGGATATCTCCCTCCGGCCTTCATGGTCCCAGTTCGAACCGGGCTGGCCACCTACAAAGGTGGGAAGCAAGCGGAGGCTACCCCAAGTCCCAACAAAGGGGAGCGGGTATGCTTCGTCCCCTATCTGATAAAGGGACTCAGATTTCCGATACATCCGTTTCTCCGTGGGCTCCTGGAATTCTACGGACTCCAGCTCCATCACCTTACGCCCGCCTCTGTCCTGCATATCACGGGCTATGTAGCTCTTTGCGAGCTATTCCTGGGCATCGAGCCCCATTTTGCACTGTGGAAGAGGCTGTTCTGCCTCGTACCCCGTTCTCACGAGGGATCCATATATCAAGTGGGTGGCGCCGAAATATGGCGCATTGCCGGGACCGGATACCCATCCGGTACCCCTAAGAAGGCGTCCGAAGACTGGCCTTCGGAGTGGTTTTACATAGAAGACGCTCCGCTGCCGGACCCAGTCCGGATCGGCCTCCCGGAGTTTAGTGCTGCTCCTCTGAAGAAATGCCTCAGCTGGCGCCCGCGGAGCCCCCGTTTGGAGGAAGACAAGAGCGTCCATTACCTGATGGGCCGAATAAGGTTACTGGCCCATTCCGGATTGACCATGATTGGAGTCATGGCAACATGCATCATGCGGGGAGTACAGCCACTGCAATACAGGGGCCACCCCATGTGGGATTTCAACTGGGAGGACGACGCCACCCGCCACGGCCGCAAAGGACCGGATTCGACCGAGGACCTGGTGCAGGTCCTGTCCGACCTGTACAAGGGGGAAAAGGAGGACTTCCTCCGAACGAACCCTCTGAATGGGTTTTCCATGAACAACCCTCGGGGCTGGGTAAGCGAACACCCTTTAAGGGCTCAACCCGTGCTTTTAGAGTTTAAGCTTCTTACACTATGTCTTCGGCGCAGGAACTACGCCGGATTGTGGAGGACATGATAAGTCCGGCTCCGCAACCTGAGGATCCAGGGAGATCCCAAGATCCGGCCTCCGAAGAGGATCCAGATATCAAGGTGGAGCTGATCGACGGGGTGTTTTACCAGCTCAGCATGGACAATGCTTTGGTCGCCATTACGGCGGACTACCTCGGATTATATCCGGCTTCCCAGGTGATTGTGACCGAGGTTCGGACACCATTATCTCTTCCTTGCCCTTTTCTAACATTCGCGAACGATCATGTTTTACAGGAAGCACCTTCAAGGCGGGAAGCCGAGCCTGCGGCGGCTGACCAACAAAGGCCAGCCCGGACCAGCAGGCGGAAAAGGAGCGCGGTACGGACTGAAATGTCACCGCAAAGGTATAGCTCGTATTTTAAATTTTCAGAGCAACGTTCCTAGGAAGCGTCTGAGTGCTCATGATCTTTGTAGGAGAAAGAGCGCCCGCCGGACTGCGGGCGTAGAGGTTGCCGATCCGACCTATACCGGCCAGGCTCCAGCGCCCGGCCTGGAGGGGGAGGCAAGCGCAAGGCGCGGGCCAGATACTCCTCCAACGGAGGATGCTGACAGACTGTCTGCCACCAAGTCTGAGGTGGAGAGCGCCATGAACCACAGGCGCCGCCAGACAGTATTTCGTGAAGCGTGCTTCTCCCCTGAGGCATTGGACGCCTTTAATGCAGGGGACGCGCACCTCCGTGCTGCTCAAGACGGTTTTACCAGAGCCACGGAGCAGTATGTAAAAGACATACGGGTAAGGGAATTTTAATGGTTATATATGCCAGTAGCCCCCGAGACTTAAAGTAGTTATGTTAACTGATTTAAGGATCATTCGAAACGCAGGCTCTTACCGAGAAGAATGCCCAGCTGTCTCAGGAGCTGCAAGAATGCAAGGCCCAACTTGAGGTCGCGCTTGCTGCCGCAGGAGGAAACGCAGAGACCCCTCCTGGTAACACATTTTTATTAATAAATATAAGCGCTGTGCGGCGTGCGCGCAAGTCTAATAATGACATTGCAGGTGCCGCCGGACAAGATCCGGACAGGCAAGAATTACTGCGCCAGCTGAAGGCCGGCGAGAGGGTGCTGAATAGGGTGCAGCAAGAAAGGAACAAGCTCCAGGATGCCAATGCCAAGCTCGAAGAAGAGCTGAAAGGCACTCGAGCCGGGCTGTCCGGCTCCGTTAAGGAGAATCAGCGGCTTTGTCGCGGAATTTATAGTAAGTGCTTGAGCGGACTCCTTTAAAAAGAAGAGTTCGGCAAAGAAGTAAATTGACATAATATGTCTTGTAGGTATACTCACAGGTCGCCCTGCGGAGGAGATGCCCATATCAACGGGTGATCAACTTCCCGAGCTGTTGCAACTGCTCGAACGAGTTCGGCAGGCAATGAGCGGCGTCGTCCAGGCTTTATGGCCAGCCCTCTCCCTACCCGAGGGCCTTGGGGAGCTTGCGGAGAAGCTTCAGGGAGTGCGGCAGCGCTTCCGTTTGTGGAAGATTTCGGCTTGCCGTCAAGGTGCCAGGGAGGCTTGGGCTATGGTGAAGACGTGTTACAAGAAGGCGGATCCCAACCACATGGCCGAAGTTGGACCGGTGGGGCCCGATGGGAAGGAGATCCCTGTGAGTTTAGTATACAACCAGGTAGAGTTGGCTGCTAAATTTTCCCAACGGGACTGTAAGTTAGACAGCCTGTTAGACGGGATTGAGGAGGAATACAATCAGTAAATTTGACAATGTATTTTTTAAAATGACATGTGAAATGCCTTCTAGCCGGATTGTAGATCGTTTGTCTTTGCCGACCTTTTCGCTTCAACCTCGGGACCCTAGAGTCCGGAGTGTGTCCGAATACCTTTTTGGTTAAGAAACAACCGGGGTATGCATGGAGACCAGGCGTAGGGGTCATTAGTGCTTTATCAGACAAGTGCCCAACTAGTTATGTTATATTACATGGTTAGTAAGAAACATCTTCTAGGGAGAATAGTTCCGTTAAGGGTTCCTTTCCCTGGGAGGCATACCCTAAAGTGCATGCCCGGACTGCGAAAAAAGAAGAAAAACACCTGGGGGCAGATAAATAAGTAGGTAAAAAATCATCTTTCAAGTCACCGACCGAATATTCCCTTAAGAACGCTAGCTTTCGGCTTCACCCAATCTGAGGTACACATCCGGCTGACCCGACAGTAACAATCGCAGAGGTGCTCCCTTTACATCCTAGCCGAACAATCGGGAACGTAGGGGTAAGCACAGGAGCCAGGCAACCCAGCTTGGCCAAAACTTAAGTCATATCGATGCATATGATGGTGAGTAAAAGGTACATGTGGAAGCTTGACAAATGTGCTGGGCATGAAGCCCTTATAATTGAGCTTCTGGAAAAGAAGCCCCTAGGTATAATGAGTGCGGATGGCACATCAAGTGTACGCGAACAATGCGGAAGTAGGCCCGTAGGGGCTTTTTAGTAAAAAGGTTAGGGGAAGAAAGAGAAACAAAAGACAGCTGAAGTGTAAAAATTTGAACGGAGGAAGGGGAAGAACTCTTAGTCCAGCGCTAGGCATAGAATCTTCGGAGGCGGGCTGCGTTCCATGGGTTCGGCTCGAGTCGGTTATCCGATGCATTTCGTAGACGGTACGCTCCGCCGGTCAGGACTTGATCGATAATGAAGGGGCCCTCCCATTTGGGCTTGAGCTTGTCCTTTTTCTTGCCCGGCAGGCGTAGAACTAGTTCGCCAATGTTGTAAGTCTTGGCCCCTACTTCTCTGCTTTGATATCTTCGGGCCTGCTGCTGATAGAATGCGGAACGAGCCTTGGCGACGTCGCGTTCTTCCTCCAATGTATCCAAGCTGTCCTGCCGATCCAGCTCGGCCTCTCTTTCTTCGTACATGCGCACTCGAGGTGAGTCATGAATAATGTCGCAGGGCAGGACTGCCTCTGCGCCGTATACCATAAAAAATGGTGTGAATCCGGTAGTACGGTTAGGCGTTGTCCGCAGCCCCCAGAGTACGGAGTCGAGCTCCTCAACCCAGTGCATGTCAGATTTAGTAAGTGACCGCACTAGTCTGGGTTTAATGCCGCTCATTATTAGACCGTTTGCTCGTTCCACTTGACCGTTGGTTTGAGGGTGATAGACTGAAGCGTAGTCGAGCTTGATGCCCATATTTTTGCACCATGACTTAACCTCGTCGGCCGTGAAGTTCGTGTCGTGGTCGGTGATGATGCTGTGGGGGACTCCGTAACGGTGTACCACCCCGGGTATAAAGTCTATCACTGGTCCGGACTCTGCCGTTTTGACCGGTTTGGCCTCTATCCATTTGGTGAATTTATCCACCATGACCAATAGGTACCTTTGCTTGTGGGTTCCCCCTTTAAGGGGTCCAACCATATCAAGCCCCCAGACCGCGAACGGCCAGGTAATGGGTATAGTTTTGAGGGCGGTGGGTGGCATGTGGCTCTGATTAGCAAAGAGCTGACAACCGACGCATCTCTGGACTAAGTCCTGGGCATCTGCCCGGGCCGTCGGCCAATAAAATCCTGTACGGAATGCCTTTCCTACAAGGGCCCGGGCTGCTGCATGGCGTCCGCCTAGTCCGGCATGAATTTCAGCCAGGAGGTTTCGCCCTTCCTCTTTGGAGATACACCTTTGAAGGACTCCGGTTGTACTTTTCTTATAAAGTTCTCCCTCATGGACCTTATAGGCTTTCGATCGCCGGACTATGCAGCGGGCCTCATTTTGGTCTTCAAGAAGTTCCTGTCTAAGTAGATAGGCTAGGAATGGTTCCGTCTACGGGGCAATTACTGCCATTATGTCGTGGGCTGAAGGTGTTATGTCATCGGCTGAATCACCGGTTGGCGCGGTTGTTTCCGGTTTGTCATTTCCGGATTCCCCTTCCCATAGTACGGATGGCTTGAAGAGCCTTTCCAGGAAGATATTTGGAGGAACAGCGTCACGTTTTGCGCCGATGCGTGCCAGTACGTCGGCTGCTTGATTATTTTCCCGGGCTACGTGATGGAATTCGAGTCCTTCAAACCGAGCCGACATTTTTAGGACAGCGTTGCGGTATGCTGCCATTTTCGGATCCTTGGCGTCAAAGTCTCCGTTTATTTGGGATATTGCAAGGTTTGAATCCCCGCGCACCTCTAGGCGTTGAATGCCCATGGAGATTGCCATCCGGAGACCATGTAGGAGGGCCTTGTATTCGGCTGCGGTGTTGGCGCCCGTGTACATTATTTGAAGTACGTATTGGACTGTGTCCCCGGTTGGGGACGTCAAGACGACGCCAGCCCCCAGTCCGGTCAACATTTTGGAGCCGTCGAAGTGCATAGTCCAATTGGAGTATGCGCCGTACTCTTTAGGGAGTTCGGCTTCTGTCCATTCGGCGACGAAGTCAGCCAAAACTTGTGACTTTATAGCTCGCCGAGGTTTGTAAGTTATATCGAATGGTAAGAGCTCAATGGCCCATTTTGCAATCCTTCCCATTGCGTCGCGGTTATTTATGATGTCATTGAGTGGTACTTCGGAGGCCACTGTTATCGAACACTCTTGAAAGTAGTGTCGGAGCTTCCGGGATGCCATGAATACCGCGTACGCTATCTTTTGATAGTGTGGGTAACGGGACATGTAGGGAGTTAACACAGTGGATACATAATACACTGGTTTTTGAAGAGGGAACTTATGCCCTTCTGTCTCTCGTTCGACGACGAGTACCGCGCTTACAACTTGATGCGTTGCTGCGATGTATAACAACATTGGTTCGCCCAGATTGGGCGCAGCCAGGACCGGATTTGTTGCCAATATGGCCTTTATTTCTTCGAGTCCGGCAGTGGCAGCATCCGTCCACTCGAAGTGTTCGGTGCGCCTGAGGAGGCGATAGAGGGGCAATGCCTTTTCTCCTAGACGGGAGATAAAGCGGCTTAAAGCTGCCATGCATCCTGTTAATTTTTGTATCTGTTTAAGGTCTTTTGGGATATCCAACTGTGACAGAGCTCGGATTTTAGCCGGGTTTGCTTCAATTCCTCTACCGGATACAATGAAGCCCAGCAGCTTTCCGGCTGGTACGCCGAAAACGCATTTTTTCGGATTCAGCTTGATGTCATAAGCTCTGAGGTTGTCGAATGTGAGCCTCAAATCGTCTACTAGAGTTTCGACGTGTTTTGTTTTGACGACTACATCGTCTATGTATGCCTCGACTGTTTTGCCGATCTGGGTAGCCAGACATGTTTGAATCATGCGCTGATATGTTGCGCCGGCATTTTTAAGTCCGAAGGGCATCGTGTTGAAGCAGAATGGTCCGTATGGAGTGATGAATGCCGTTGCGGCTTGGTCTGCTTCCGCCATCTTGATTTGATGGTAACCAGAGTATGCGTCGAGGAAGCACAATGAATCGTGCCCTGCGGTAGCATCGATAATTTGGTCGATGCGGGGGAGGGGGAAGGGATCCTTTGGGCAAGCCTTATTGAGGTCTTTAAAATCGACGCATAGGCGCCAGGATTTGTCCTTCTTTGGTACCATTACCAGATTTGCTAGCCAATCCGGATGTTTGATATCTCTAATGAATCCGGCTTCCAATAGTTTGGCTACCTCTTCTCCCATTGCCTGTCTTTTGGGTTCGGAAAATCGTCGAAGAGCCTGTTTGACCGGCTTGAATCCTTTTAGGATGTTTAGGCTGTGTTCTGCCAATCTGCGTGGGATTCCGGGCATGTCCAAAGGATGCCAGGCGAAAATGTCCCAATTTTCCCGAAGGAATTCGCGCAGTGCGGCGTCTACCTCGGGGTTTAATTGTGCCCCAATGGAGGCCGTCTTTGTTGGGTCCGTTGGATGGACCTGGAATTTCACTATTTCATCTGCTGGTTTGAAGGAGGTGGACTTGGATCTTTTATCAAGTATCACATCGTCCCTGTTTACCGTAGAGCGCAGCGCGGTGAGTTCTTCTGCCGCTAGGGCCTCGGATAGTGCCTCCAGGGCTAGTGCGGCTATCTTGTTTTCGGCGCGGAGTGCTATGTCCGGATCACTAGCGAGAGTGATTATTCCGCCGGGCCCAGGCATTTTGAGCTTCATGTACCCGTAATGGGGTACGGCTTGAAAAATTGTGAATGCCTCTCGTCCTAATATAGCGTGATAACCGCTGTTGAATGGGGCCACTTGGAACGTGACCTCTTTGGATCAGTAATTATCCGGCGAGCCGAACACCACATCGAGTGTGATTTTTCCAGTGCAGCGCGCTTCCCGGCTAGGGATTATTCCTCTGAAGGTTGTGCTGCTTCGCTCAATACGACTCCAATCGATTTCCATTTTTTGAAGAGTTTCCTCATAGATGAGGTTTAGTCCGCTGCCGCCATCCATGAGGACCTTCGTAAGTCGAAAGCCGTCCACTATGGGACTAAGCACCAGTGCGGCTGGTGCTCGGGCTGTTCGGAATTTAGGTTCGTCGCTGGCGTTGAAGGTGATAGTTGTGTCGCTCCATGGATTTGTTGTTGCTACTTGGTAGACTTCGGCGAGGCCGCGGATTGTTCGTTTTCGCATATTGTTTGATGCGAAGGTCTCGAAGACTGTTGATACCGTACCGGTATTGTTGGAGTGGTTTTCCGGGGCTAGAATCTCCTCGCCACTTTTGGCCACCTGCCGTAATATCCAACATGCTCGAAGGCTATGTGTTGGGACGGCTCCCTCTGTGCTATGAAACTTACAGGGTCCATTGAGCCATCCCTCCAGTACGGTTCCGTGCCCTTTATGGGGTTTTTGCTTTTTGGTTTTTGCATCTGGGGCCTGAGTGTGATGCACCCTTTTGTTGCGGACTAGGGTTGTATTCGGGGCCGGATTATCCCAAAATTGGTTTTCGGTTTTCCGGAAACTCTCCATCGCACAGTACTTTCGTACTATGGACGCCAAATCGGTGAAGCGTATAATTTTATGACGGCCGATGGCGTTCAATATTCCCTTGTCCGTGCAATTATTGCAAAAGATTGAGATTGCGTTTTCCTCTCGGCAGTCCTTTATCCTGTCCATAACCAGGAGGAATCTGGCCCAATAGTGATGTACTGTTTCAGCGGGCTCTTGCCGTATTAGAGATAGATCGCATATGTCTGGGCGGGTGGGTGGACTAAAATCCGGATCCCTGCCCATCTTGGGGCTTAAAAGCCGAGGAGTTTTCGAATTTGGAAGCTTGGATTGCTGGACACGATCCAGCGAGTCCGGAACGATGCATGATTTTAAGTTCAATGCTCGATCGAAGTCCGTCCCTCCGCGGAAATCCGGCATGGAGGGTTCAGGAATCCGGACATGACTAGTTTTCAATATAGGTGAAGAGTCGCCGCATTGCTCCTCTACCACTGCGACGTGGTGGGTGGCCTGGGGAGAGTTAATCTCTCTCAGATCGGTTTTAAGCCCAATCTGATTGTAGTCTGTAGAGACTCCCAGGGTGGCGATGCGATCCAAGAGCTCGTTTACAGACGAGAGCTCTATGGGATCCAGCCGCTCGGGGAATTCCGAGCTGACGCGGAGATTGCTTTTGACGACTTGGGAAGTCATCGTCGAAGCAGTGGCCGGACAGGCGGTCATAAGAAAACCGCCTAGCCGGATAGTTTGGCCGGCGGCCAAGGCCCCTTTGGCGAAAATACCGTCTTTGAAGACGGGTGGAGGCATCCTTCCTATCGATGACAACATAGAGGAACTCTCAATGAAAGCACCAATGTCGGTGTCAAGACCGGCGGATCTCGGGTAGGGGGTCCCGAACTGTGCGTCTAGGCGGATGGTAACAGGAGACAAGGGACACGATGTTTTACCCAGGTTCGGGCCCTCTTGATGGAGGTAAAACCCTACATCCTGCTTGATTAATATTGATGATATGGGTAGTACAAGAGTGGATCTACCACGAGATCAAGGAGGCTAAACCCTAAAGCTGGCCTATGGTATGATTGTTGTGATGTATGTTGTGTCCTACGGACTAAAGCCCTCCGGTTTATATAGACACCGGAGGAGGCTAGGGTTACACAGAGTCGGTTACAATGGTAGGAGATCTACATATCCGTATTGCCAAGCTTGCCTTCCACGCCAAGGAAAGTCCCATCCGGACACGGGACGGAGTCTTCAATCTTGTATCTTCGTAGTCTTGGAGTCCGGCGGACAATGATAGTCTGGCTGTCCGGACACCCCCTAGTCCAGGACTCCCTCAGGCGCCCCGGCCTACACATCGGTTCAGAAATACTCCTACTACTCGCCGTCGTCTCACTGATATGTTGGAACGGGACCACATGTCAATGAAACATGGTGTGTAATTTCTCGTGCAAAATGCGATCTGGCCGCGTTGGCCCGAGGTCCCGCATTAGTTATCGACCTTTATTTTTTTAATGGCGTGCCGTTTAGTTTTGAAGCACGACTAACCGGTACTGTACGCAGAGAAAATATAAACTACTCTACCACAACTCCACCTCCAGTACTAGTAGTATAAAAAAGATATATAGGCTGGAGCTTCAGCGCTTTCTTGCCAAGGGCTGCCCACTTGCTTCTCACACTACCACCCTCTCTCCAGATCTAAAAAGATGGCCCCTCTCTCCCTCCTCACAGGTGGTCACAGATCCGCCGGGGAAGAAAAGGACGTGCAGCGTTGACGCACTCGTCGGCGGCGAGCGAGGTCACGCACTGACGGCAAGGTCGTCCTCTCAGACCTAGCGCCCGCGCTGGATGGCGTCCATCCCCAAGCTCGCTGCCGTAGTGTGTGCGGAGGACGGCGACCACGAGGGAAGCCACTTCAGACCGACCCTCAGGTATGCTGCCTCTTTTCGAACCATACCCTTGTTCTATTGCCCCATCTGGCACGTCGTTGCATGTGGATCTTTTTCCACTCCACCATCTTCCCAATTTGCTATCCTCTGCTCTGCTCGCCACGCAGACGAAAACCATAATTTGCACTATTAAAGGAAACCCTACTTCATGCAGACTAATCCATGTCTGGTTTGAATAAGGAAAGGAAGGGAGACTGTACTATCCAAGAGAGTAGGCATCGAACCCGCATCTAGCTTGAAAAGGGGAAAATTAGTAGCTAAGGAACGAGTATCGTGTCTCTTGGTTGAAGAAGGGTAGAAAGGCATGAAAACGCAATAGATAATGACCAGGTCGATCGGTTTGTTGTCCTCACATAGGAAAAAGGTGGCTAAAGAGAACAAAAATGGGACGTAATCCACATATACTGCCCGGATATTTGTTGCTCTGGGCAACCATACCTCCCTCACCACTCTGCGTCCGTGGAGGTACATCATACTGGTGCGCCCACTGTCCGAATGGGCCTCCCATGCTCTTATTGCCACTTTTTTGCTGTTAGTAGAACGCCAGCAGTCAAGTCAAGCAATGCTACTGCTAAAGTGATGCCACATTTAACTAATGCTGCTCTCAGTCTAATGCCACAAAAAAATTTAAGCGATGCCATTTAATGTCACTGGATCATTTCAGGGTTAGCTGTTGATTGTGGATGTATTAATTATTTTTCAGCTAAGGCATTCTAATGTTGTTGCACAACCAGTATACCAACAATGAAACTTGTTACTACCTTCAGATTTTTGCACTATTAATGCTTATAGATTACATACCTCACTTTCATGAGATAGGTTATTTTTTTGTACAGTGTCACCAAAATGCCAAGGCATTGATGTCATTTTATTTTGGTTAAACTGCACAGACAATTATGAAGACAAGAGGAAAGGTCAAGAGTGGGCACCTCCTCCTCCGGCCGTTCTCTTGATTCGTTCGATCAAGTTTTTATGTTTGATCGATTATCAAGATTGGGATAGCAATTTTTAAGGTCCCCCCGAGTTCGAAATGATATTTACCTTGGAGGTACATGGTTTGCAATTTTTTTATACTGTCATTAGTTAATAATGCTAGTTACCTTCAGACTTCTGTATTTCGTTTAATGCTCATGCACAGCTAGTATACCAATGCTGAAACTTGTTACCTTTACATTTTGTATTGTTAATTCTTATAGAAACCTTCCAGTGCTAGAGTTTATTGAAATATGCTCAGTAAAACCATTGTACTGTACCCTGTAATAAACTAACTACTCTACTGTTGCACTAGCCACTGGATTGGTGTATATTTGTAGTATTCGAATGGTGTTGCATTAGCGTATGGACATAAATAAAGTGTGGCAAGCTTTCCCAGATATGTGCTCAAGAAAACTACTACCTGTTTTTCTAAATACTAGACGTTTGGGTACTTTAAATTGAACCGCGAAAACGTCTTATATTAAGGAACAGAGAGTGTAGAGTTCACTCAAATTATCCCGGTAAAGCTAGTCACACCTTTGTTAAAATTAATGTTCATTATGTTATCGGAGGAGGTCTGTATGTTTGTCTCTAATGCCTGTCTACTACATACCCGACATCATGATGTAATGTTAAGTCATTCCCTTTTGTACAGTGTCACTAAATTGTCAAGACGGTCATGGCATTTTATTTTAGTAGAACTGCACAAAATTTGCTTAAAAGAAGAGGAAAGGTCAGGAATGGCCCAGTTTTTCAGGAAAAACTATGTATGCCTTCCTGACATCAGCCGTTGTTGCTTTATTTATTCCTTCAAACAGGTGGTTAGAAACAGTCTTGCTACCTTTTCCAATTAAGAAATTGGAATGCTTATATTTGTGAGTCTGTGCTTCAACTAGTGCCACTTTTATAGTAATCACACTTTCAATATCTATGCAAACAGGGATGCTCGATTTTAGTGGAGCTGCACAAAAAGTCCAACTAGTTCAACATTAGGAGCATGTTTTTTCCAAACCTTTATGTGCAATTGGTGGCACTATGAGCTATTCATTACGAAGGTACATGGTTTGCTACTATCTTGCTACTCTTTTTGTACTGTCATTAGATAGTAATACTAGTGGTTTGCATGTGAATTTATTGGCAGGGTGGACCTACATTGGAGGTGCAGGACAGGATTCAACGATTGGATGCTCAATTTCGGTTGTATCAATTTCACCTCTTCCATCACTGAGAACATGGTGTGGTATATGTTTACTAGCTGCTTGATATTTGTGCAGACATAGATGTCTGCCCATTGCTATTTGACAAACAAACAAAGTGTCCGCAATTTTGGTTGAACTGCACAAGAGAATAGTATAGTAACTGCATGCAGTGCCATTTGAAAATAGACACAAATATTGGATAGTCACTTCATGGACTGCAGAAAAGTAGTACTGTACTATTTACTGGCCAACACTAGGTGCTTCATTGCTTTGGTCTGATTATACAATGGGCATCATTTTCCCTAAGTTAAAGTTTGTATTCCGAAAATAGTCTCGCGATGTGATCGAGAGAAGACCAAATCATATTGCAGTGGATGTTCCTCCATCATGTGTGGTTCATTCTCATGGTTCTAGCTATTGGTGAAACCACTTAGGTTTGCAAGAGGAATTGTAGACTTCACAAACAAATTTGCCTTTCAGTCTGTACTGAATGTTGGCCAAGAGAAGCATCCATGTTAGTAGGAAGAACAGATGTTTTTTCTAGATCTTTGCTTTTGGAGCTACATATTTGTATATGATCTGTGAATCATTGAGATGCATTAACATGTTGATCTTATGTATGGGAATCGTACTAGTTAGTTTTAGTTGCGACGCAAGATCCGAAGTGGATGATCTTTGCTTTTGGAGCTACATATTTGTATATGATCTGTGAATCATTGACATGCATTAATAGTTACTTATTTCTATTTGCTCAGTGTTTAGAAGTTACTGATCGATCACTAGCTAGCCTACAAATGCGCTCCTGGCAGTTTTATTTGCGACGCAAGATGCAAAGTGGCAGTTTTTTGAATAAAAATGCCTACCTCTGAAGAAACTGACAAGCTACACTATCGATCCTACACGGATAAAAATGCCTACCTCTGAAGAAACTGACAAGCTACACTATCGATCCTACACGGATAATTAGCGGATCACGCACGTACTACCTCCTTTCCGGTTTGCAGGGCTCAATTCAAGAAACGACCTACTCGATCCTACACGAATAAATTGCGGATCACACACGTACTAGTACCTCCTTTCCGGTTTGCAGGGCTTAATTCAAACCTCTCACCAACCAAGGTACTCCCTCCGTCCGGGTTTATTAGTCCCGTGAGCAAAGCAGTAAGACCAAGGCATGGCAATAATTAACGGCATGCAGAAGTTTAAGCCTAATTAATTCCAGCGATTTAAGTGGCTGCATGCGTGCCCTCGGCTGCGACTCGTTGCATGCTGCTTCGCGTACTGCCTGCTAGTGATTCTGAGTGCCTGCATGCAGCCGGCCGTAATTAAGGCAGCTAACTGATGCGAAAAAAGATACGCTTTAATTGTTGCAGGCTTTTTAAATCCGTGAAATCATTATTGAAAAGGAGGAAGATGATTCGAGTGCACTCGTTTGACCGCCATGTCGGCGTGCGACCCAGACGGGACGGGACGGCACAGTCATAATTTCAGTTTCCCTAGTTTTCCATGGCAAGCTGGCACGCTAAGCCATTATGCATTGAATTCCGATGACCGTCGCGCTACCTTCCCCCTATAAGTACTGTTTCCCGGCCTTCTCCAGTGCCACTGTGACCCAACTCGCCATATCATCATAAGCCCCCACCGGCCCGACGTCGCTCGCCACGTCCGCCATGCCCCCGCCCGTCCGCGATAGGCGACGCCGGAGGCGGTCACTGCCGGAACTAGTGTTCGGTTTTCAACCGGAAGGCAGACGGAGGGAGGAGGCATTCTATCTATCTTTAGATGGCAATGCGCAGATCGAGGAGTTGTTGGAGCGTGACCGCATGGTGGAGGAGCAGGAGTTGTTGGAGTGCGACCGCCTAGCGGAGGAGCAGCGTATCGCCGATTTGCGCCGCCAGCGGGACATGGAGCAGCAGCGCACCGACGCTCTGAGTCACGAGCAGAGCGCCCGCAACTGGGCCGACTACGTGGAGGCCGGCGCCCGGCAAATAGCCCTGGAGGCTGTCGGGCACGCACGCGTTCGCGACGCCGATTTTTACTACCAGCTCGTCAAGTGGGTTTCCTGCTTGAAAGCCGAAGCTTCGGTGGACCACACCGGCATGGGAAGGGCCAACGCGCGCGAGCAACGCGCCCTATCGCACCTCTGGCAAGTCTGAGGCGAGGCGCAGGATGCCAGTGCCGGCACTTAGCGTGTACCGCCGACATCATCTAGTTAGCTAAGAGTAAGTTAGTACTTGTCTAGTGGGAGTAGATAGTTAACTTGGCTATGATGGTTGTCAACGTGGAAGTTCAGTACTCTATATGTGGATCAGACCTGTTACTTTGCTCTGAGTGTTGAACTTTCCGTTTGAGTATAGAATAGGCTGTTATTTTTATAAATGGGTTGTATTTGTCCTCCACGGGTTTAGAGGCTGACTTGTGGGCCTAGCAAGTTGACGTGTACACATTCAGGAGATGATTGTACATGGAGAGGATGACAGCAGGGACCCGCCAAGGTCATGGCAGTACGCAAGCAAGTGCCTCCTTATTTCAAGCCAATAAAAAAATGGCTCCTCCTAGTGGATTTCTGACATCTGGGTCCCATGCCATTGTCAACGTAGTGAATAAACGAGAGAATTGCACAACGAGCGGCTGACAGCAGGGACCCAACAGCTCGCCTAGTTATTTTTGTTTTGGGTTAATTTGATAAATGCCTCCGAGAAATGCCACTTCAATTTCCAAACTTTG
This sequence comes from Triticum timopheevii, assembly GCA_963921465.1. NCBI lineage: Eukaryota > Viridiplantae > Streptophyta > Magnoliopsida > Poales > Poaceae > Triticum > Triticum timopheevii. The sequence continues at coordinate 359,619,205 of OY997264.1, forward strand.
AAAAATGCCATTTCATGCCATTTCTAGTGGCATTTTTTGAAGTCTGGAGTGGCGTTTTTTGAAGTTTGCAAACTGCAGTGGCGTTTTTCAAAGTTTGCAAAAATTGCAGTGGCATTTTTCAAAGTTTGGAAAGCAGTGGCATTTTTATGAATCGCCATAATTGGAGTGGCATTTATCTAATTTGTTTTTGAGACGAAAGCAGGGTGTCAACTGGGCTGTGCGGGACACTCTTGCCTGTCTAGACAGCCTTTTCTTTTGTGTTTACCACAGACCAGCCCAGTAGTTTTTTTTTCTTTTTGAAAATGGCTAGCCCAGTTTTTTCGTGATTTGTTAAGTAAGTCACTTTATCAGGCCTGTTGGGCTGCAAATCTATATGACGAGGAGAACTTCATTCGGCTGGCCGAGAAAATGGCCTATCAGTAATGAGAAATGGGCTGTACATTTTTAGAACACATCAAACCGGCAATTAGTTTCAAATATCTTTTTTTTCATTTGGAGATTTTAAATTACATTGAATTTTATGCGTGGACAATTTATTGGATTTTATATTGATATACATTTATTTTTAAAATCAGTCTGAATGTGACTCGAAATTTCGGGATTAAAAACAGTTCAGACCACACCGACATATGCAAAATTTCATATAATTTTTTAACTGTGGCCACAATATGGGCTGTAATGCTAACAAAAAGAATATGGGCTCAAAAAAACCCATAAGAATTAGCAAATGGGCTGTAAACTATTTGAAATAATGGCAGATGGGTTGTATGCTGTTTTCCACAGACTTCAGGCTTTCCACAGATGGCCTGTATATTGTCGGATGCCCATCCAACGGCCGTCGTGCTTCTTCAATCTCTGCTATTCCTGCTCCAGCCGCTCAAATAAGCGCCGGCGGGACTGCCTGCTCCCTCCTCCCCGCGGCCGGCTGTGCTGCCGCGCAGGCCTCACCGCCCCATCGTACTCCCATCGCTGGCCTAGCCATCCCTCTACTCACCCTCAGTCCCACACATGATGTTATTCTCCGGCGACAGCAGACGAACCTGTAAACCCTCGTACTCCTCCGCATGGGAAACAACTGCCGAGTATTCCCTAGCTCCGTATCGTTCCCTTCCTAGGCCTTGCTGTCGTCCACTGCCCTGGTGCTCTCGCGCGGCCTGGTCAACGTGGTCAATGAACGACATCCATCGGAAGTGGACTGTACGTGGAGAGGCTGACAGCTGGGTCCACGGCCGCACGCAAGGAAATGCCTCCTTATTCAAAGCAAAATAATGATTCCTCCACCTGACATCTGGGACCCACCGAAAGGGCCTCTGTATTTTGCAAAAAAATGTTACCGCCGCTGACAGCTCGCACCCACAAGCTATATCTTTGCACGCAAGGAAGTGCCTCCTTATTACACCCAAAAAAAAGAATACTCCTCCTGCTAGCTGGGACCCAGTATAGTGGGCCTACTAAGTTGACGGGGACGAAGGGCTTTGTCAACTTAGTCAATATGCACGATTCTAGCTCGACTGACCGTACGATGTCCATCCAACGGCCGTAGTGCTTCTTCAACCTCTGGTCTTCTTGCTCCAGCCGCCCAAAGCAGCGTCGGTCGTGCCGCCTGCTCCTGCCTCCCGTGGCAGGCTGTGCTGCCGCGGAGGCCTCACCGCCCCCATACTACTCCCACCGCTGGCCAGGCCATCCCTCCACTCCACTCACCCACACCCCTGTTACTCTGCGGCGACGACAGCGCGGCCGATCCAGTGAACCCTCGTATTCCTCTCCGTGTGGGCATCCACTACCGCGTCTTCCCCGGCTCCGCGTCGTCCCCTTCCTAGGCCTCGCCGCCGTCCACCGCCGTGGTGCTCTCGGCGTGGCGTGGTCAATGTGGTCAACGACCGAATTCCATCGGAAGAATACTGTACGTGGAGAGGCTAAAAGCTGGGTCCACGGCAGCCGCAAGGAAGTGCCTCCTTATTACGCGGAAAATAATTATTCCTCCCCCTGACAGCAGGGACCCACCGGACGGACCACTAGTATTTCGCAAAAAAAACATTTGCCCCTGACTGCTGGGACCCACCCGATGGGCCACCGTATTTCATGAAAAAAATGTTCCCCCTGCTGTCAGCTCGGACCCACCAGAAGTGCCTCCTTATTACGCACAAAAAATGAATACCCCCCTGCTAGCTGGGACCCACCTTGGTGGGAGGCTGACTTGTGGGCCTACTAAGTTGACGGGGACGGAGGGCTTTGTCAACTTAGTTAATATAAACGATTCTAGATCCAGTGACCGTACGATGTCCATCCAACGGCCGTAGTGCTTCTTCAACCTCTGCTCTTCTTGCTCCAGCCGCCCAAAGCAGCGCCGGTCATGCCGCATGCTCCTGCCTCTCGTGGCCGGATGTGCTGCCGCGGAGGCCTCATCGCCCCTACTATTCCCACCGCTGGTCATGCCCTGCGACGACAGCAGCCTCACACCGCAGCCGAACCAGTGAACCCTCGTACTCCCCTCGGCGCGGGCTTCCACTGTTGCGTCTTCTCTGGCTCCCCGTCGTCCCCTTCCTAGGCCTCACCATCGTCCACCGCCCTGGTGCTCTCGGCACGGCTTGGTCAATGTGGTCAAGGAACGACTTCCATCGGACGTGGACTGTATGTGGGAGGCTGAAAGCTGGGTCCATGGCCGCAGCAAGGAAGTGCCTCCTTATTACGCGGAAAATAATTATTCCTCCACCTGATAGCGGGGCCCACCGGATAGGCCACCGTATTTCACGAAAAAAACATTCCCCCCTGACTGCTGGGACCCACCAGCTACACCTTCGCACGCAAGGAAGTGCGTCTGGGCAAAAACAAAACGATTCGCCCCTCTGACTGCTGGGACCCACCAGCTACATTTTCGCATGCAAGGAAGTCCCTGACAGTCGGGACCCACCCGGTCGAGGCGTACGTAGCGTTGTCATTCTGGTCGCGAACGTGTACGTACATACTGGTCATTGTATAGGCACGCACGTGTCATAGTAGAGGTGCGCGCGTAGCATGTACACGTACGTACAGCGGCCAGGGTGTAAGAAAGAAATACGGCCACGTATGTTTACATACGGGCGGGGTCTCGAACGCCTACTCGCGCATACGTACGGCGAGGGCTCATGTACATGGCTGGGTCGGAACGGAGAAACAACATCATCGTCGTGTTCATGGGGAGCCAAACCAGCTGGGTCGGAACGAAATGCGTGGTCGTGTTCATCGGGAGGGCTTGGATGGAACATGCGATGGAAAAGAGGCCTGGCGTACTGCACAACGGAGGAAACGGCCTTGTGTTCAACCGGCCACATTCGAAACGGGAACCTATTCATTGGGAGGGGTCTGGCGTACCGCGAAACAGAGGAAACGGACCTCCTACGGCCGAAACGGGGGTCCTGTTGATCGGGAGGGGTGTGACGTACCGCAAAACGGAGGAAACGGACCTCCTACGGTCGAAACGGGGGTCCTGTTGATCAGGAGGGGTGTGGGGAGGGGTGTGGTGCACCGCAAAACGGAGGAAACGGACCTCCTACGGTCGAAACGGGGGTCCTGTTGAATGGGAGGGGTGTGGTGTACCACAAAACGGACGAAACGGACTTGTGTTGGAGCGCTACGGTCGAAACGGGGGTCCTATTCATCGGGAGGGGTGTGGCGTACCGCAAAACGGGACTCCACGGGATATTGTTCATCTCCGCCGTCGACCTCCTCCAGCCTCCACGGGCTACCGTCGACCTGCTGCAGCCTCCACGAGCTCCTGTTCATCCAGCCTCCACCGCGCGCTACTCCACCGGCTACTGTTCAACCACCCCTCCACCGTCTACTGTTCATCCAGCCCTCCACACCACGGGGTCCTGTTCAACAACCCCTCCACGGCCACCCCTCCACCGTCTACTGTTCATCCAGCCCTCCACACCACAGGGTCCTGTTCATCTATAGGCAACGCCACCGCTCACTGTTCATCCAACCCCCCCCCCCACTCCCGCAACGCTCACTATTCATCCCAAAGGCAGCATCGATCGACTTCAGTTAGCAGCAGTAGCGAAGGAATCGCTCCATCGGGTTCAGTTAACAGCCATCGATCGATCGCTCGGGTTCAGTAACGCGTAGCCTGCAGTGCAATCGCTCGGGTTCAGTTAGAGCCCAACGCCTCGCTCAGGTTCAGTTAGAGCCAACGCCTCGCACACACGCGCGTACGTGTACGAGAGAAACGCGCATCGCTCGGCCCCCGACCTCCCACCGTAACTGGCAACTCCCCGAAATTTTCCTCCTCCGTGCTTCTACCACGGTTTTTTCCGTCATGGACGGCCCAAAGAATGTCATGCAGCTGCGTCTCCGGCCCGCCCAGGACGAAAAGCCCATTTTCTGTCATGATTTTTTGTCATAGAAGTAGGAGCCCACCACATCTATGATGATACCGGGTTTTGTCACAATTATCGTCATAGAAGTGTCATATGTATGACAGAAAAAAAATTCGTTCAGCCCAAAATGTCACGGATGTGTCTTTTTTTTGTAGTGCATGCAATGTTTGAGGGTTGAAACTATTGCATAAAAACTGGGTACGAAAGGGATATGATCAATGTGTGAACTTGCCTGCAATGTTGATGAAGATGATTCACACTCAAAAGTCTTGATAGTTCTACTCATCACACTCCGGTCAATCTATCGTGAGCAAGCAATAGTAACCACAAATAAGCAATCACTCAAAAGAATCGAAGAAAAATCTCGGAAAAACCCGAAAACAAACAAACAACTCTTGCAACAGAAAACAATTTCTAACAGTACCAAAATTAGATGGATTTGGCCTTATCAGAAAGTTTAGGTCAAGAGCTTCGATTTGCAAATAGAATCAACTAAATCGGAGTTATAAAACTCAAGTTATGATCAAACGAAGTTTGAATACAAATCTGGTCTAATTCAAATTTTAAACTTCCAAAAACATGTTGGAGTTGGATTACTGGATAGAGCGGATCGTAACGAAGAAGTGGGCGTTGGTTTTGTTGAATTTGGACTAACGAGTAAAAAGTAGTGACCGTTTGAAAATCAGGGGCTAAAGTGTAAAGAAAATAATCACAGATAGGTCTCTGACCGAAATTAAAAAAGAAAAGGAAAAATCTATCGAGCGAACGCTCGCTACAGAACGCTAACGAACGAAAACCGTTTGCTACGTATACTAACAAACGAACGTCCGCTAATTAAGCTAACCAAAAGAAATAAACCAGGTTTTAAAACAAAAACCAGAAACCTAAAAACGGATCGGGGTCGGCGGTTTATACCGGTTCGGGCAGATCGGTCGGCGGGTCGCCGGCGACGGTAGATACAGCGCCGGCTGCGCGCGGGGAGGCGGCTCCCGTGGTCGGCGGCGGCGGCGGAGTAGACGGGAGGGGCGACGCGTCGAGGCTAAGAGGATGGCGGCGTCGGCGGCGGTCCACGGCGACGGGACGGAGCGGGGTGGCGGCGGATTGCGCCATGGATTGTACTATCGATGGATTGCGCCATGGAGCAAAAATTGAAATTTAAAAAAAGGTGGTACATATAGAGAGCGCTCGTCGCCAAATTATGCATATAGTACTATTAAAAAGCTAGTACGTGCTTAATTGGGGTGCTAAATTCTATTAAAGAAATACTAGTAGTATGTACATACTGAAGAGTTAAAGTAACGAGAAGAAACATAACATAGTTCTGCTGGGGGCTCAGCACAACACACCCCTCAAATTAAACTAAGCACACCTGAAATTAAACTATGCAACTAATCCGGTAGACACTGCATTAGAAGTTTAGAAGCACCATGAGCAACGACACTGCCACCTTACTCGGAGTCCTCGTCCACGTCGTCGACTTCGTCCTTGTCTCTCTTCCTCTTGGCCGATACTTCTTTGCTTGAACCGCCAACTTGGTTGTTGCTCTTCATCCAACCCTTGTAGATATTGAAACAAAGGTAGCCATCCATGGCAGCGTAGTGGATGTGGTCTATATCTAGTACATTCCGCTGCCATGCATGACGATGAAACGTGTAATGAGGTTTCTCCAGTTTACGGTATGAAGGATGAACCATGGCTCCTGCCAGGGTCAGCATTTAGGGCTGACGAGAGGGCACTAGCCGATTGTTTTGGAGGTCGAAGGGGTTGCCTACAACGAGGCCTATCCGACCCAGGACTTCTTTGTCGTTCTTAAATTCTACAGTAACAAATTTCACTGTTTTGTCCTCGATGAAGTTCTTAAAATCCTGGCACTCAACATTGGCATGGCATATGTGGTAGACCAAACAAACGTTATGTACGCAAACCTGGATCACGGCGGGCTTCTTCCTCTCTTCGTCCTTTAGATCCTTCTCTCGTCTCACGACTGTGGTGTACTCAACATCTAGCCTAGCGACCCACTCATCATCTGAGTTTTCGAACATGCGTCTGAAGCGAGAAAGGCATCCTTTCACTATCACGGAAGTACGGGTGTAGATGACGTTGAACTCATCGCCGGTGATGGTTCTAACCTTGTACTCACCGCCGATCGGGGAGATTTGGGACGTCATGGATTTGGTAGGAGGGTTAGGATTAGTGGAACTGCCGTAATGTGAATGGACGGGATGACTAGGAGCGAACCGCCACAGTATTAAACGACGTGCGGGGACGAGTAGGAGCGAACTGCCAGCGTGCGAACGGCAGGGTAGTGGCTTTCCATTCTCCCATGATACGGGCTTTCGAGAGCCCTTGGATCTAAGATCGAATGGTTGCATGGCGTGATTCTAGACCTATGGGTGAATATCCTATCCTGGAGGGTTATTCTCCAAATTTTCAGCAACTTAGCATGCGACCGTTTGATCTCAGATCCAAGGGCTGCCAGCAGCCTGTATCATGGTCGCGCCTACCATGACTGTCGCGTCGCTCGCGCGGTCGCGCCCTTGGAGATTTAACACGGTGCGTTAGGCTATATGATGTTGGCATGTCATCACTTAGTCACTCATACTACAACAAGGTTAGCTATAAGGTTGGCTATAAGTGTATTTTTTTACTCCTCTCTATCTCTTTCTTCGTACTCCCTCCGTCCCATAATATAAGAACATTTTTTACACTAGTGTAGTGTCAAAAACGTTCTTATATAATGGGACACAGGGAGTACTAGTATCTAATGAAATGGTGTTGCTAAGTTTGCTTCATTTAATTAGCTATAGACTCAAGATTGTCTTTTCACCTAGGTACACGCGCTTAGCACCGTTTCTTCCTTGGGTCACCAAACTAGTCTCTCTCTTCTTGATTAACTTGCCACATCAGACTTTATGCTTATGTGGCAAGCTTAAGCACCTGTAGGAGCAAGTAAGTACAATAGTGCGCTTTACATGGCATTTTTGCATATGTGGAGGAAAGAGAGGCAAGGAAAAAGTGGAGAAGTGGGCTCTCATGCAAGAGCTAGCCTCTACTACATGGTGGAGCATTGGGAGAGGCACCTGTATGGAGGTGGTCAGGAATCAGGAGAGTCACGCCGGTCGTAGCGCCGCAGTAAACATGATAATGGCAAGTCAAATCACAGGGCCCCACCTGTCCAGCAGTAACTCGCTGTCAAATCACACAGCCCTACATTTGAAGTAGCCTACTCCCTCGTCTTCTCGCGTCTCTGTCGAACCGACTAGGCGGAACTGCCCCGCCGCCTACCGCGCAGGAAAAGCCCCGCCCTCGACTTTTAAATACAACTACTCCCTCCGTCTAGGTGAGTAAGTCATCTTACGAAAACCAAATAATCCCAAAATACTAAGGCGCGGTGCATTAACTTCTATCTCGTTTCTTGTTTCTTCACATATCAACCAATAAGAATCCAATGATATACTTTTTGTGACATAGTAACTCATATTTAGTTAGTCAAATGGATGACCTAGAACTACGTGCAGGCCCTATAAACCGAGACGCCTACAAATAAAAAACCGAGACGGAGAGGGTAGTTCAGTACTTATCTTTTTAGATCAATATAGTCGGGATTCACCGAGGAGCAAAACCAAGTGGTAGGCTTCTCCTGTCGTGTTGGCGTAGCAACTCAAGCAGGGTCAGTCTGCACATGAAATGGTGACACACTTAACAGGACCCCTTTAGCAGACATGTGGCTCATCCACCGTCTTGTTCCACGTGCGATGCACCAAATTACAGTTCGGAGCAGCGGTTAGAATTGGAGGCACCCCGGTCGTAGCGCCACAGTAGTAGAAAATGAGCGATGAGGGGTCAAATCACAAAGCCCCACCTTTCCCGCATTAAGCTGGACGGACGAAGCAACCATCATTTCACTCTAGCGCGCAAGAGCATAAAGAAAAAAGAGAAAACAATGATACGTGCGGCAGCTACCTAGGACACCCTAGGGTAGGGGTCTCCACTACAGATCCTTTTTTTTTAAGCGCCTCCACTACAAATCGGCTTCTCCCTCGTCCTCTTGAAGAAAACCGATGATGAGTGCAGCGATAGGGTTCGTAGGAGTACTACGGCGTGCGGGGCCACGTCGTAGTAAACGGGTTCGAGTCAACGCCTTAAATATGTGTGGGCCGCTTGGTTTTACGGGAATGAGGCATTATTTTGGGTTCGGGGGCCAGTGGAGATATAGTACGTACAAAAAATTGTGGACATAGGTTCGACCGAAAGGAAATGATGCATGGGCCCTGCATTTTGAGATACCCGGGGCCGCGTGAAATTTGCTAATCTACTCAAAACTAGTAAGGTACACATGTATTGAACGCATGAGATTTCGAAACCAAATTATGAATAAATACACACTATAGCATGTAAAGCTTTGAGTCATATATGCATGATGTAGATGTTCGTTTAGTTCTTATAGTTCATCTCATTCAAAATCAATTAGTTTTATAAAAATGTTAAGATTCATGGGGTTGTGCATTGTAAATCATAAAGTAAAAAACAAATAATGGCAATTAATTTAGAAAAAAAAATAATCAATTATGATACAGAAGATTCTAGAACAAAGGAGAAGTGCTTGTGTTTTGAGGTTTGTGCATTATGCTTAAGTTCAACCATGGAGTCTTCTAAATTGTACATGTGGCAGATCTGGTGGAATGTTGATGATATCCAACGGCCAGTAGTGCTCGGATTTGCCCATCTCTGCACTGTCGGGTTAGCTTCATCCAGCGACAATCTTTCAAAGTTATTGGCACACTATATAGTTCTTGTGCCATAGTTGCATGTTTTGGAAAAAAGCTACTAGTGGGTTGTACTATCTATTTAGGAATAGAAGATGTATACATGGAAGTTGTAGGGAAAGAGATGACATGGAGCATCTTAATTCCTATGAGTAGGAATTGGAAAAGAGATGTTATTTGGTTCACATCATAGGAACTTTTCTATTGAATCTAGAGATGACATGTATCTCAATCCCTATGAGGAGGGATTAGTAAAGAGATGTAATTTGGTTCATATCATAGGAACTTTTCTATTGAATATACGCTAATGTTTATTTTCCTTTGAAATTAAGGGAGTATAGGAATCCATTCATATGAACCAAGTGGCTCTAAAGCTATAGAAATGATATCATGTTTATTTCCTTTGAAATGTAGAGTATATGAATCTATTCCTATGAACCAATTGGCTCTAAAGGAAAAAATCCTATAAAAATCATATCATATAGAGTTCCTATGATATTCCTCGACACTAAAGGATGGTTGAAATTGCTGCGGGTGATACGATGGTCTTTCTTTGTAGACTCCTCACCCATCTTTATAGTTACCTCTCGAAGATGAATGAAATGATATATACAGGGTATTCTACATGTGCAATTTGGTACACGAAAACTCGGTAAAAGTTTGCGAGGTTCGAATTTTCAATAAAGCTATATGCACTACATTTCAGAATGGAGGGAGCATACGGCAGTTGCTAACACTCACGTGGAAGATTTGTGTGTAGGAGGAGTGGCTGTTCTGTTAAATGACATGGCATAACTAACACTGTCGGATGCCGATCTAACGGTTTTTACGGCATTCGTCAGGAAAAGGCTTGTGGGGAACGTTTGTCGGATAATGATTTACGGACACATGCATTGCATTGATACGTGCCCCCCTCTCTCTCATGCACACGCACCCTCACGAGTCACGACTCTCCCGAGTCCTATCACAGACTCGCACGTCTCTATCTGCAGGTAGACGTCACGCACATATGTGCTCTTCACACCCTACCCTCAGAACTTCTAAAAAACAAAAGACGACGCGCACATTTTATTTTAGCTCACACGTCACACACTTATACTATTACTCTTGCGGCGAACGTTCTTTGGGCATAGTATATTGTACTCTCACGAAGAGAAGCGGTGCATGCACGCACTAGTTCTATTACACCCACTCGCGGGTACACGTAGGAGCGCATTTTTTTGAAGCTGGTACAACAAAATCACTCCACTATATAAAAAAGCAGGAGCCTTAGCGGTTGCTTTACTAGGGTTCCTCTCATTCACTCTCTCATGCTCTCCAGATCTAAGCAAGACATAGGTGGCACACTCTCTCTCTCAGCTCACGGCTGGTCACAAATCCGGACGGACAACCTCGACCGGGGCAGGGGTGTAGGTGCATCGTTCACACTGTCGTCGGCGGCGAGGGAGGAGACCAACGGCTGCCCGCGCGTCCCGATCGGCAGCCGTGTCATTCTCTCGGAGAGAGCGCCGGCTCGGGAGGGCCTCCAACCCCTTCTTCCTCCCTGCGGTATTGTGGCCAAGATGCGGCCTCTCGACGCCGTCTTTGCCACATGCCGACGACCCTTAGGTATATATTCCTTCGAAACCTTCCTTGCTCTACTACCCTAGCTCTTCCCCCTTCGTTTGGATCCATTACTACTTCCGTCCACTGTTCCAAAGCCACCTAGACTTCTACTATTATTAGAAGTAAAGCTAGTTCATACAGTCGACTCAAAGCGTTGGTTCAAACAGGAAAGACAATGGGAAAGCTGTAGCATGAATCTAGGACTTGGTTCTAAGAGGAAACGGGGGAAAGTAGTAATATCTGTCACTGTTTAAATAACCCTATTTCGTATTTGCGCAAATAGGGATGTCTGTCTCCATATCGTTTCAGGATGTCTGTCTCCGTATCATTTCTATCCGCGCAATCAAAAACATACACCTTAGTTTTAGTACAATTGCGCAAAATGAGATGGCTATCCCTCGTTGCCGTCATCTAACCTCCCGTCTTCAAGGTATCCCTACATTGGTAGTAACTAAGGTAGAATGACAAACGCAAACTAAAAGAAGCTGATTCGTATGTTTTACTTCCTGATTGCAGTGCAGGGACGAGCGAAAACAACTGCATCCTAGTCCGGAATGCACTTTCTACCAGTTCATCCATGGACCTAGGACTAGCTGGCACGGCTGCACGGCAGTTTTTTGGACAGGTGCGTGGACAAGAGGCATTGTGGTCTGCTTATTTCTGCAAATAGCGGTGCTTAAATTTAGTGGAATGCACAAGCATTTCAGCTGGTCAGTAAACTGCATGGCTTAGTTCAGCATTCCAGCTGAGACCACAATTATAATTGGTTATTCTGGAATGAGAGAACCTAACCCTAGATGGTGGTAACAAGAAAAAACCAGAGTGAACTCCAGGAAATTTAAGCCTGCCGGGAGGCCCTTTGCTCAGAGAAGCCTTGCTTGTTTTTTCCTGATTTGTAAACCTTCTCACAACTTTGTCTTTTGTTGTGAACTAGTATATCTTTGTTATGTTCTACGAATCATTGAGATGTATAAAATTGCTTAACTTATGCTTTTCAAGATTTTTATGAAGACGAGTTTAATGTGAGTATTCCACATGAGCGATGGACTAGCGTGTGAATGTTTGGAATTTATTACATTGTGGCCTCAATTAACTGCATGAACCACTGTAACAAGATACATAGTTGCTTATATGTTAGACAGCAGATTGTTGATTGTTAGCTGGTCGATAGCCTAGTGTTGAAGCGAGCTGAGCCAATGTGCCGTGTTTTGCACAACTGCTTACAAGTGGGGTAGCACCAACGGTGTTTACAAGTACTTATGTATACGCCAGCGCACGGTTCTCGAACAAGTGCTCTATTTCATCAAAACACACACTGCTCGTATGATAAACCGTGACAACTTATGTCTTACCATGTCATATTCATGAAAAAACTAGTGAGGAAGCATCTGTTTCGGCAAGAATTACGATGGTTCTCACAAGATTCACGGGCACACAAAAGTAGCAGCAGTTCCCATAGACGGATTCAAACAGAGTACTAGCCCCAGAGGGGTCGATAACAGGCAAGGTTCAGATAATTAGACACAATCCAAACTACTATTAAACACTAGCTGGGGCAACAATTTCATGCCTCGATCTAATTTGGGCTGGACACAAGACGGACCTTGCCATGGACATCATCGAGGACGTCCCGCAGCAGCTCAATCCTGTGAACCTTCATGAAGACAACCTTGTGGCCTTGCCACTGATAAACTTGTTTGTGGAGGCATGCCACGTCATCTTCCTGCGTAAGCTTGACAAGAACAGTATGCCTAACAAACGAAGGAGTAGCTTTGAACTTCTTGTGCTTCATTACACCCTGGACAACATGCCTGACAACAGTGAGGCTGGAATACAACTCTTCATTGGTATAACCTCAAATGGCTTCCAGGATCCAACAACCTAAGAACTTTGTTTTGCCAGTGCGTATATTCAGGTCGTCCGCCTCATAGCGAGTGACATGCACAACCACACAATCCTTGTCTGCATCAGGGCTCTAATTGAAACAGAAACAAATTTTGAATTACTTTTCAGTATAAGAAACACAAGTTATTTAAACCACTATGTATAGCATGGCATCGAAGCTAATAAAACTTTGCATTATTAATCACCACATACTTCCTTTTCTAAAAAAATCACCACATACTTAGATGAAAAACCACAATCGAGATCGGCAAAGAAGTAAATCACCTTGGGCAGCTCAGCGGGGGGGGGGGGGGGGGGGACACATCCTCGAAGGGGGGAAACTGCTCCTGCAGTGCCACGGGGGTTGTAACCTCAAACGGGGCGTTGACCATCTCAGTAGTGGTCGTGAGCGTATCTGGGGTCGGCTCGGTGGTTGCCTCCATCTTCTTGGAGCTCTCTGTCTCGTGGGGATCAGCCTCCCGCATCTGCTCCAATATCGGCAAATATTTGCCTGGTTCTCCTTAGTCCATCATGAAACTAACGAATACAAGGAGACCACTGAAAGGAAAACACAATCGCAATGACAATGAAACAAAAAAGAGAGTGAGGATCGGTTACTGCTTTGCAAAAGTTCTTTTTTTTCTCTGAACGAAAATATACCAACATCACGGATCCGCTTACCTTCCCTTCGTTGGGAGAGAAGAACAGTTGCAGATGTGAGTGTTGCCTTTCTTGAAGACGATGAGGGAGAAGGGGATTCAGCGAAGAGTGAAATGATGGTTGCTTCGTCTGTCAAACTTAGACTGCGGGGAGGTGGGGTTTTGTGATACGATGGCTCGTTACTGCCGCGCTACGACCGGGGTGACTCTCCGCCTGCATACTGCCTTCTAATTTGGTGGATGGCATTTGGGCCCGCGCGCTGCATGGCCTGCATGTTGGTGAACAAAAGTATAACGACATCCAGTAGAGGGAGACGTATCAATGACCTAGGAGGATCCAAAAGCGGTAGAGTGTCTCCACTGTACTAGTAGTAATTGTTTTTCTGGGTAGCTGTAGAGTGTCTCCACTGTACTAGTAGTAATTGTTTCTTTGGGCCCAAGACAAAACAGCCAATCCACACTAGTAAATAGTAAAATCAATTCAAAAGGCACTACCCTCACCCAGCACAGCCCCCCCCCCCCAAAAAAAAACCTGGGTGCTCTTCTTCCTCCTCGCTCCCACCCACCTCACGTCAGCTCGCTCCACTCGTACCCCCAAATTCCTCACCTCACTCCTACAGAAAACCCCAGCTCCCCTTCTTCCTCACTCCTACAGAAAACCCCCAGCTCCCCTTCTTCTTTGCTCGCACTACAACTAGGCTCGTCATTCGTTACTCTGCTCAAATCCGTGAGCGCGACGCGACACCCTCGAGGAAAATGGAGTCGGCTGACCCTAGCGCCAAGAAGATGAGGCTCCCGCCAGCGGCGATGCCTGTTGTAGATCCCGCACCCGGCAGCGCAGGGAGAGGGGGCGACCCCGCCCCCACCGGATCCCAGGAACCCGTAGAATCTCGGGTGGACCGCATCAGCGATCTCCCAGATGCCGTCCTTGGGGAGATCATCTCGCTTCCCCCCACCAAGGATTGCTGCCGCACCCAAGTCCTCTCAATTCGGTGGCGCCCTCTATGGCGCGACGTGCCCCTTAATCTCGACTATCGTCAGCTATCTCTCTTCAATGATTTTGAAATCCCCAGAGCCATCATCTCCTCCCACCAGGGCTCCGTTCAAAGCCTCTGCATCCCGTCATGCTACTGAGCAAGCATACCATGCCATGCACGATGGACGCCTGGCTGAAATCCCCTGAATTCACAGAACTACAGCTGCTTGAGTTCTACTATTCCCCTGGAAATCACATACCACATACCGAACGCCATGAACTTGTGCCCTCAGCACCGATGTCCATCTCGCAGTTTTCCTCCTCTCTCCACACCGCCACCTTTGCGCTGTGCTACCTACCAGACAATCTGGTACTAAACCTTCGACACCCATTTCTCAAGAAACTTTCACTTGTGCGGGTTCGTATATCGGAGGCCACATTGCACAGCATCATCCACTCCAGTAGCCCTGCACTGGAGTGCTTGGTGCTTGTTTTCACAGTTAGAATTGGTTGTCTCCAAATAAAGTCGCCTAACCTTGTAAGAATTGGAGTTTCTTTTGACGGAAGGCAGCTCATCATCCAAGATGCCCCTTCACTTCAAAGGTTGATCCTTGATTCTAGTTATTTACTGTTGCAAATAACCGTCCTCTCTGCACCTAAACTGGAGACCTTGGGTGTAATACATGATCTCTGTGCTCATTTCAATATGGTGTTTGGCTCTACAGTTCTTCAGGTACTTTATATTATCATCTACACTTGTAACCATAAGCTGCATTTTAAATTTCTGCGCATAATTTATATATCATCTTGGAGTACACATTTTGTACTAATATTATGTTCTATGCTCAATGAAGAGTTTCTCCATGGATGGCCTATCAATGGTGCTGGATTCTGTCAAGATCTTATATATCCAAATGAATAGTTTTGATCTGAACAAGATTATTGGCTTGCTGCAATGCTTTCCATGTCTGGAGAAGTTGTATATAAAGGTGATAATTTCATGCACATTGGAAGCCCGCATATAGTGTACTAGAATTAACCGTTCAGTTGTTGCTCTTTCGACACTCTTCTTTTAGACCTTAACTGTTTGCAATATTCATGTCTATTTAGGCAACAGGACGGGGTAAGAAACTTATAACCAATCGGTGGATTCGTAAGCATCGGGATTTTCTCACTTCTCATGAGATTCGATTGAAGACAATAACGCCAGAACGATATGTAGCCAACCGTGGAAACACAAGATTTGTCACATTCTTCCTGCTGAATGCGAGGTTACTATTGTCCATCAGGCTTAAGTTTATCAGCAGCATGGTTTTGACAGATGGGTATGTCGAAGAGCAAAAAAAGGAGTTTTAGGTGGGCAAAAGAGCTTCTGAACGTGACGGGCTTCTATTTACAACATATTGTGGTCATAATCCAGTAAATTTTACGACCCAGGATGTTCATTCTATGGACCTGACCGATCCATTTGACTGTGACTGCCGAAAACAGTGCTGGAGTTAGATGTTGTTGCCCTTTTCAATCTGGTTTTTTTGTAAACCTGATGAACAATTATCCCTCGTGCTTTTGTACAGTTTGTAAGCTGGAGTTAGATGTTCCTGCCCTTTTCAACTCGGCTGTGACTGTCACATTTTCTTTGAAATAAGGCAAATGGCTTGCCATTCGTTTAATTTAGAGTGAAATATTGTAACAAATCCCAACCAAGGGAAATAACATCACTCTCGTCGGCCGCTTGAGCTCACTGTGCATATTTTTTCTTGATGAACAAGCAGTTGTTATTTATACTAGTTTTAGCGATGGATCAGGGTAACAACGGGGATGTGCGGGGGCTGTGGCCCGTCTAGCCAGGGTTTTATTTATGTTTACCACATCATGAGCCCAGTTGTGTTTTTTCTGCTGAAAATGGCTAGCCCAGTTCTACTTTTTTTAAAAGAAATACCCAAACAAGGCCTACTTGCTTTATCGGCCCTACTGGGCTGCAGATCTTTCAAGACGAGGAGAGTTTCATTCGGTTTGCCCAGAAATGGCCTGTACATTTTTAAAACACATCAAACCAGGAATTAGTTTCAATTTTTTTCATTACAAGATCTTAAATTCCATTGATTTTTATCCGTGGACAATTATTTGGATTTTATATTTATATAAATTATTTTTCAAAATAGTTTGAATGTGAATCGATATTTCTGGATTAAAAATAGTTGACTGCACCAAAATATGGAAAATTTCGTATACTTTTTAACCGTGGCCACAATATGGGGTGTAATGCTAACAAAAAGAAGATGGGCTCCAAAAAAATCTTAAGAATTAGCAAATGGGCTGTACATTATTAGAAATAATGGCAGATGGGTTGTATGCTGTTTTCCACAGATTTGAGGCTGACTTGTGCGCCTACTACAGGTTGACGCGTATGCTTTCATAAAAAAGGTTGACGCACACGCAAAGCCCTATCAACTTAGTCAACACACGAGAGCAGTGACTGTTGGATGTCCATCCAACGGCTGTCGTGCTTCTTCAATCTCTGCTCTTCATGCTCCAGCCGCTCAAACAAGCGCCGGCGGGACTGCCTGCTCCCTCCTCCCGCGGTCGGCTATGCTGCCACGCAAGCCTCACGGCCCCACCATACTCCCATCGCTGGCCTAGTCATCCCTCTACCCACCCACACATGCTGTTATTCTCCGGCGACGGCAGACGAACCAGTAAACTCTCGTACTCCTCCGCGTGGGAAACAACTGTCGAGTATTCCCTGGCTCCGTGTCGTTCCCTTCCTAGGCCTCGCCTTCGTCCACCACCCTGGTGCTCTCGGCGCGGCCTGGTCAACATGGTCAATGAACGACATCCATCGGAAGTGGACAGTACGTGGAGTGGCTGACAGCTGGGTCCATGGCCGCACGCAAGGAAATGCCTCCTTATTACGCGCAAAATAATGATTCCTCCACCTAACAGCTTGGACCCACAGGAAGGGCCTCTGTATTTCGTGAAAAAAAATGTTCCCCTCGCTGACAGGTCGGACCCACCAGCTATATCTTCGCACGCAAGGAAGTGCCTCCTTATTACGCCCCAAAAAATGAATTCCCCCTGCTAGCTGGGACCCACCATATTGTTGGGCTGACTTGTGGGCCTACTAAGTTTACGAGGACGGAGGGCTTTGTCAACTTAGTCAATACTCCAGTGACCGTATGATGTCCATCCAACGGCCATAGTGCTTCTTCAACCTCTGGTCTTCTTGCTCCAGCCGCCCAAAGCAGCGCCGGTCGTGCCGCCTGCTCCTGCCTCCCGAGGCCGGCTGTGCTACCGCCTGCTCCTGCCTCTCGTGGCCCGGCTCCGCGTCGTCCCCTTCCTAGGCCTCGCCGTCGTCCACCGCCGTGGTGCTCTTGGCGCGGCGTGGTCAATGTGGTCAATGACCGACTTCCATCGGAAGAGTATTGTACGTGGAGAGGCTAACAGCTGGGTCCATGGCAGCCGCAAGGAAGTGCCTCCTTATTACACGTAAAATAATTATTCCTCCACCTGACAGCGGGGACCCACCGGACGGGCCACCAGTATTTTGCGAAAAAAGTTTCCCCCAGACTGTTGGGACCCATCGGACGGGCCACCGTATTTCGTGAAAAAAACGTTCGCCCCGCTGTCAGCTCGGACCCACCGGAAGTGCCTCCTTATTACGCACAAAAAATGAATACTCCCCCGGCTAGCTGGGACCCACCTTGGTGGGAGGCTGTCTTGTGGGCTTACTAAGTTGACGGGGACGAAGAGCTTTGTCAACTTAGTCAATATGAACGATTCTAGCTCTAGTGACCGTACGATGTCCATCCAACGGTCGTAGTGCTTCTTCAACCTCTGGTCTTCTTGCTCCAGCTGCCCAAAGCAGCGCCGGTCGTGCCGCATGCTCCTGCCTCCCGTGGCTGGATGTGCTGTCGCGGAGGCCTCACCACCCCCTACTATTCCCACCGCTGGCTAGGCCCTGCGGTGACGGCAGCCTCACACCGCAGCTGAACCAGTGAACCCTCATACTCCTCTCCGCGTGGGCTTCCACTGCCGCGTCTTCCCCGGCTCCGCATCGTCCCCTTCCTAGGCCTCGCCGTCGTCCACCACCATGGTGCTCTCCGCGCGGCATGGTCAACGTGGTCAAGGAACGACTTCCATCGGAAGAGTACTGTACGTGGAGAGGCTGACAGCTGGGTCCACGGCTACATCCCAGTTTTTTGTGATTTGCCAAGTAAGTCGCTTTGTCAGGCCTGTTGGGCTGCAAATCTTTCAAGACGAGGAGAGCTTTCATTCGGCTGGCCGAGAAAATGGCCCATCAGTAATGAGAAATGGGTTGTACATTTTTAAAACACATCAAACCGGTAATTAGTTTCAAATATCTTTTTTTCATTTCAAGATTTAAATTACATTAATTTTTATGCGTGGAGAATTTGTTGGATTTTATATTGATATACATTTATTTTTAAAATCAGTTTGAATGCGAGTCGAAATTTCGGGCTTAAAAACAGTTCAGACCGCACCGAAATATGCAAAATTTCGTATAATTTTTTAATTGTGGCCACAATATGGGCTGTAATGCTAACAAAAACAATATGGGCTCCAAAAAAACCTTAAGAATTAGCAAATGGGCTGTAAATTATTAGAAATATTGGCAGATGGGTTGTATGTTGTTTTCCACAGATTTGAGGCTTTCCTAAGAAAAGGTTGACGCACAAGCAGTGACTGTTGGATGTCCATCCAACGGCCATCGTTCTTCTTCAATCTCTGCTCTTCCTGCTCCAACCGCTCAAACAAGCGCCGGCGGGACTGCCTGCTCCCTCCTCCCCGCGGCCGGCTGTGCTGCCGTGCAGGCCTCACCGCCCCACCATACTCCCAACGCTGGCCTAGCCATCCATATACTCACCCACACCTTCTGTTATTCTCCGGCGATGGCAGATGTTATTCTCCGGCGACGGCAGACGAACCAGTAAACCCTCGTACAGTCGTACTCCCCTCCGCGTGGGAAACAACTGCCTAGTCTTCCCTACTTCTGTGTCGTCCCCTTCCTAGGCCTCACCGTCGTCCACCGCCGTGGTGCTCTCAGCGCGGCATGGTCAATGTGGTCAACGGCCAACTTCCATCGAAAGATTACTGTGCGTGGAGATGCTGACGGCTGGGTCCACGGCCGCAGCAAGGAAGTTCCTCCTTATTATGCGCAAAATAATTATTCCTCCACCTGACAGCGGGGACCCACCGGACGGGCCACCGTATTTCGTGAAAAAAATGTTTCCCCCTGACTACTGGGACTCACCAGCTACACCTTCGCACGCAAGGAAGTGCGTCCGGGCAAAAAAACGATTCGCCCCCCTGACTGTTGGGACCCACCAGCTACATCTTCGCACGCAAGAAAGTGCGTCAGGGCAAAAAAAATCGATTCGCCCCACTGACTGCTGAGACCCACCAGCTACATCTTCACAGGCAAGGAAGTGCGTGACAGTCGGGACCCACCTGGTCAAAGCGTACGTAGCGTTGTCATTCTGGTCGCGAACGTGTACGTACATACTGGTCGATGTAGAGGCACGCACGTGTCGTAGTAGAGGCGCGCACGTGTCGTAGTAGAGGCGTGCACGTAGCATGTACACGTACGTACAGCGGCGAGGGTGCAAGAAAGAAAATACGGCTACGTACGTACATACGGCAGGGTTTCGAACGCCTAATCGCGCATACGTACATGGCTGGGTCGGAACGGAGAAACAACATCGTCGTCTTATTCATGGGGAGCAAACGGAATGCATCGTGTTCATGGGGTGGAAACGGAATGTGTCGTGTTCATCGGGAGGCAACGGAACGCGTGGGAGCCAACCAGCTGGGTCGGAACGGAATGCGTGGTCGTGTTCATCGGGAGGGCTTGGACGGAACAGGCGATGGAAACGAGGCCTGGCGTACCGCACAACGGAGGAAACGGACCTCCTACATTCGGAACACGGTCCTGTTGATCGGGAGGGGTGTGGCGTACCGCAAAATGGAGGAAATGGACCTCCTACGGTCGAAATGGGGGTCCTATCGATCGGGAGGGGTGTGGCGTACCGCAAAACGGACGAAACGGACCTCCTACGGTCGAAACGGGGGTCCTGTTGATCGGGAGGGGTGTGGCGTACCACAAAATGGACAAAACGGACCACCTACGATCGAAACGGGGGTCCTGTTCATAAGGAGGGGTGTGGTGTACAACGGGACTCCACGGGATACTGTTCATCTCCACCGTCGACCTCCTCCAGCCTCCACGGGCTACCGTCGACCACCTCCAGCCTCCATGGGCTCATGTTCATCCAGCCTCCACCGCGCGCTACTCCACTGGCTACTGTTCAACCACCCCTCCACGGGCACCCCTCCATCGTCTACTGTTCATCCAGCCCTCCACACCACGGGGTCCTGTTCAACCACCCCTCCACGGCCACCCCTCCACCGTCTACTGTTCATCCAGCCCTCCACACCACGGGGTCCTGTTCATCCAGAGGCAACGCCACCGCTCACTGTTCATCCAACCCCCCCCCCTCCCGCAACACTCACTGTTCATCCAATCGATCGGCTTCAGTTAGTAGCAGTAGCGAAGGAATCGCTCCATCAGGTTCAGTTAAGAGCCATCGATCGATCGCTCGGGTTCAGTAACGCGTAGCCTGCAGTGCAATCGCTCGGGTTCAGTTAGAGCGCAACGCCTCGCTCGGGGTCAGTTAGAGCCAACACCTCGCACACACGCGCGTACGTGTACGAGAGAAATGCGCATTGCTCGGCCCCCGACCTCCCACCGTAACCGGCAACTCCCCGAAATTTTCCTCCCCCTCGCTTCTACCATGGTTTTTTCCGTCATGGACGGCCCAAAGAATGTCATGCAGCTGCGTCTCCGGCCCGCCCAGGATGAAAAGCCCATTTTCTGTCATGATTTTTTTTTCATAGAAGTAGGAGCCCACCACCTCTATGATGATACCGGGTTTTGTCACAATTATCGTCATAGAAGTGTCATATGTATGACAGAGAAAAAATTCGTTCGGCCCAAAATGTCACGGATGTGTCTTTTTTTGTAATCTGGAAAGCTTGTAGGCAATGGATCAGTGATGGATAATTATGCTGGATGCGATTCCTCATGTAATAGCTATAACATAGGGTGACACAGAACTAGCTCCAGTTCATCAATGTAATGTAGGCATGTATTCCATAAATAGTCATACGTGCTTATGGAAAAGAACTTGCATGACATCTTTTGTCCTACCCTCCCGTGGCAGCGGGGTCCTAGCGGAAACTAAGGAATATTAAGGCCTCCTTTTAATAGAGAATCGGAACAAAGCATTAGCACATAGTGAATACATGAACTCCTCAAACTACGGTCATCACCGAGAAGTATCCCGATTATTGTCACTTCGGGGTTGTCGGATCATAACACATAATAGGTGACTATAGACTTGCAAGATAGGATCAAGAACACAGATATATTCATGAAAACATAATAGGTTCAGATCTGAAATCATGGCACTCGGGCCCTAGTTACAATCATTAAGCATAGCAAAGTCATAGCAACATCAGTCTCAGAACATAGTGGATACTAGGGATCAAACCCTAACAAAACTAACTTGATTACATGGTAAATCTCATCCAACCCATCACCGTCCAGCAAGCCTACGATGGAATTACTCACGCACGGCGGTGAGCATCATGAAATTGGTGATGGAGGATGGTTGATGATGACGACGGCGACGAATCCCCCTCTCCGGAGCCCCGAACGGACTCCAGATCAGCCCTCTCGAGAGAGATTAGGGCTTGGCGGCGGCTCCGTGTCATAAAACACGATGAACCTTTCTCTCTGATTTTTTCCTCCCCGAACGTGAATATATGGAGTTGGAGTTGAGGTCGGTGGAGGTCCAGGGGGCCCACAAGATAGGAGGGCGCGCCCTACAGGGGGGCACACCCCCTGTCTCGTGGACAAGACCTGGGGCCCCTAGTGTATTTCTTTCGCCTAGAAATTCTTATTAATTCCAAAAAGTGCCTCTGTTGATTTTCAGGACATTCCGAGAACTTTTCTTTTCTACACATAAAACAACATCATGGCAGTTCTGCTGAAAACAGCGTCAGTCCGGGTTAGTTTCATTCAAATCATGCAAGTTAGAGTCCAAAACAAGGGCAAAAGTGTTTGGAAAAGTAGATACGTTGGAGATGTATCAAGGGGGTCCCCACACTTGCCTGCCTGCGGCCTGCAGCATGGCTCGGCAGTGGCCCAGTATGACCCGTCTTCATAAGCAAGCACTCAAGACCCTCGCAAGAGGCCAAGCCTCGCGGGGAGGACGACACAAGGCCTCCTCACGGGCGGCCTCACCAGGCAGGCTCGCGAGGAGGCGGAGAGATCAAGGCGAGGGGTACCTCGCGAGGGGCTCATGACGCAAGCCATGACGATCAAGACCAGGCAGGCGCCAGGCGGGCGCCAGCCTGCACAGTGTCCTTGTTTCCTCTTTGGTGCAAAGGGGGGCAAGCGCAGGCGCGGAGTACCGAGGCATCAAGCAAAGGTTTTTCCATATCAGTGAAAGGAGACCAAGACCAGCAGGACGGCGGGACGGAGGTCACCGTGGAGCCCAAGACGGCGTCCTCACCAGTGCCTTTGGCAGTCGAAGACCACCTTTAGTCAGGATAGCTTGTACTAGTTGTCCCCTTTCAAAATGGCCGTTGTTGGCTCCCTTCCCGCTCAATATTTGGGAAGAGGACCAGGGCCTCTATATATAGGGCTAGCCACCACAGTAGAAAGAAGTGAAGTTCATCCACACCACCATAAGAACACCTCTCCTCGCGAGGTTGTTCTTCCTCTGTACTGTTCATCGTCAACCCAAGGGGCAATCCACCACACCACACACTGGATTAGGGTATTATACCACAACGGTGGCGCGAACCAGTATAAACCTCGTGTCTCTTGTGTTGTTCATCGTGCTAGCTTAGAATTGCGGTGAGGTTCTGGGCGTGTTTCGGTAGGGAGTAGATCTTCGCGCGCACCCCAGAGTTCGAACCTTAAGGGTTTTGTCGGAACCCGATATCCAACACGAACCTCGGGGACTGTCCTGTCAATGGAGGCATGGGACGCGGGCCAAGCCCTCGTCTTTCCACACTCATTGAAGCTCTATGCGAGCGCAGGGCAGGCCTTGCCCAGGGCCTCCAAGTTGAGCACCAACGACCGGCCGACGGCGGGCTCGATTGCTGGAGGCGAGATGGATGAGGACAGAGGCTTCTTCCCCTTCTCCTTGCTAGTTGGAGCCATGGCGATGGAGCGGGTAGATATCAAGTCAGATTGGAAGCATAAACAAAGGCTCGAGGAAGAAAGGGGAACAGGAAGCACGCGGGCAGCGAAGGGGAAATAACTGTGTAAAGCTTCGTGGCCGCCTAGCCAGGCGGATATTGGGGGAGCGTGGGGAAGCGGAGACGCCCACGTCCAATCAGTCGCCACGTGTTGACCAAGGCCGCAGGCTGTTGGGGCCCACGGCACTCCGTACTTGCCCTTTGGCTTCACTGCTAAGCCAAGTCCGAGTGCATCTTGGGCCCGGGGGCTACTGTCGGCGTTCTGGGAATGGGGGTCCCCAGACTTGCCTGCCTGCGGCCTGCAGCGTGGCTCAACCAGCGGCCCAGTACGGCCCATCTTCATCAACAAACGATCAAGACCCTCGCAAGGGGCCAAGCCTCACGAGGCGGACGACACAAGGCCTTCTCAGGGGCGGCTTCACCAGGCAGGCTCGCGAGGAGGCGGAGAGGTCAAGGCAAGGGGTACCTCGCGAGGTGCTCGAGACGCAAGCCATGACGATCAAGACCAGGCGGGCGCCAGCCCGCGTAGTTTCCTTGTTTCCTCTTTGGTGCAAAGGGGGCAAGCGCAGGCACGGAGTACCAAGGCATCAAGCAAAAGCTTCAGAGTGCTGGCTCTGGCATCAGAGGCTAGGACATGCTGGCATGAGGAAATTGTACACTCTCATGAAGAAGAAGCATGTCGTGGGCATCGAGGGCGTCAAGTTCAAGAAGGATCATCTGTGTGGTGCTTGTGAAGCTGGGAAGATGACTAGGGCCAAGCATCCCTCGAAGACAATCATGATGACATCACAACCCTTCGAGCTGCTTCACATGGACTTATTCGGCCCTACTCACTACTCTACTATTACTACCACTGCTTGTCTCTATGGCTTCGTCATTGTTGATGATTACTCAAGATATACATGGGTGCATATAATCCTCTACAAGACTGAAGTGCAGGATGTCTTCAGGCGATTCGCCAACCATGCCATGACAAACTATGGCATCAAAATCAAGCACATCAGAAGTGACAACGGCACAGAATTCAAGAACACGGGCCTCGACACTTATCTTGATACACTGGGCATCACTCATGAGTTCTCAACTCCTTACACACCTCAACAGAATGGCACCGTGGAGCGCAAGAACAGAACCCTCATTGAGATGGCTCAAACCATGCTTGATGAGTACAAGACTCCAAGGAAGTTCTGGCCTGAACCTATTGATACTGCATGCCATGTCATCAACCGTGTTTATCTTCACAAGCTTCTAAACAAGACATCATATGAGTTGCTAACTGGTAAGAAGCCAAACATCAGTTACTTCAGAGTATTTGGTGCCAGGTCCTGGATCAAGGATCCGCATCACACTTCAAAATTTGCACTGAAAGCACATGAAGGTTTTATGCTTGGATACTGAAAGGATTCGCACTCCTACAGAGTCTTCAATCTCTTTCACTATAAAGTGGTTGAAACTGTGGATGTGCGGTTCGATGAGACTAACGGCTCGCAAAGAGAGCACCTGCCAAATGTGCTAGATGAAGTCCCTCCTAGTGAATCTATCAAGCTCATGGGCAGTGAAGAAATCATACCTTCAGAAGCTCAGCCTGAAGAAGTAATCATCATTGCACCAAATCAATCTGAAGACAATGTTCAGCCTGAAGTCAATGCTGAAGCTGAAGACAATGATCTGCAAGGGCAAAATCTTCATCCACTACATCCCCATGTTGAAAATGAAGTCCAGATTGAGAAGATAATTGACAGCATCAATGCACCTGGTCCACTCACTCGTTCAAGAGCAACACAGCTAGCAAATTTTTGTGGGCACTCTGCATTTGTCTCTATATATGAACCCAAGAAAGTTGCTGAAGCCTTTACGGAACTTGAATGGATTCAAGCTACGCAAGAAGAGCTTCATCAATTTGAGCTGAACAATGTATGGGAACTGGTCAAGCGTCCTGACCCTCACAAGCACAATATCATTGGCACCAAATGGATCTATCGCAACAAACAAGATGAGCATGGTCAAGTTGTCAGAAACAAGGCTCGTCTAGTTGCTCAAGGTTACACTCAAATAGAAGGGATTGACTTCGATGAAACATTCGCTCCCATGGCTAGGCTTGAAGCCATTCGCATACTGCTAGCCTATGCCAACCATCACAACATCCTTCTGTACCAAATGGATGTGAAGAGTGCCTTTCTCAATGGCAAGATTGAAGAAGAAGTGTATGTTGCACAACCACATGGCTTTGAAGATCCAAAACATCTTGATATGGTATACAAGCTCAACAAGGCACTGTATGGCCTCAAACAAGCTCCTCAGGCTTGGTATGACACACTCAAATACTTCCTGAAGAGCAAAGGCTTCAAACCTGGTTCTCTAGATCCTACACCCTTCACGAAGACATATGACAGTGAACTGTTTGTGTGCCAAATCTATGTGGATGACATTATCTTTGGCTGCACTGACAAAAGATACAGTGATGAGTTTGAACACATGATGCAAGGGCAATATCAGATGTCCATGATGGGTGAGCTGAAGTTTTTCCTCAGTCTTCAAATCCGTCGACAGAGAAACGGCATCTTCATATCACAAGAAAAATACCTCAAAGATTGCCTGAAGAAGTTTGGAATGCAAGACTGCAAAGGATACACAACGCCAATGCCAACCAAAAGTCATCTGGGTCCCAACGTCAATGGTAAAGAGTTTGATCAAAAGGTATACCGCTCCATGATTGGTTCTTTACTTTACTTATGTGCATCTAGGCCAGATATAATGCTTAGAGTTTGCATGTGTGCCCGATTCCAAGCGGCACCAAAGGAGTCGCATCACCTAGCGGTGAAGCGAATATTTCGATATTTGGCTTACACCCCAACAATAAGATTATGGTATCCTAAGGGCTCAACATTTGATCTGATTGGATATTCTGATGCTGATTATGCTGGTGACAAGGTTGATCGCAAGTCCACTTCAGGAACATGTCGCTTTCTCGGACAATCTCTTGTCTGCTGGTCTTCAAAGAAGCAGAACTGTGTATCACTCTCCACCACTGAATCTGAATACATTGCTGCTGGATCGTGCTATGCTCGGCTTCTATGGATGAAGCAAACTCTCAAGGACTATGGCATCAACACGAAGAATGTACCACTCTTCTGCGACAATGAAAGCGCCAACAAGCTTTCCAAGAATCTAGCTCAGCACTCGAAGACAAAGCACATTCAAATCTGTCATCACTTTCTCAGAGATCATGTCAACAAAGAAGATATTGATATCATTCACGTCAACACAGAATAGCAATTGGCAGATATATTCACTAAGCCCTTGGATGAGAAAAGGTTTTGCAAGTTGCGATGTGAGCTAAATATCTTAGAATCCTCAAGTGTCTTGTAATTGGACACACATCCTAACGCTTATGCATGTTGATGACTTAGATGTGCAACACACGAAGTAACGTATATCTTCAATCAATGAAGACTTACCCTCTGAGTGTGAATACATTAACGTGGAATTTGACTTCGGAGCGCCATGATAATTGTGCGTCGTGTCTGGGTCTAATAATTCATATACGGTGGGTAACGCCAACACCAAACTCTTATTGAAGTGTCTCTCTTTGCGTTATGGTTGCATAGTTTTCACAATTGGTTTGTCTTCAACATTGATGTGTCTTCGTGGTTTATCTTCACAATGTTGAGTTGGTATTTGTCGGTGTCAAAACCGGCGATCTCGGGTAGGGGGTCCCGCACTGTGCGTCTGAGGTCGAACGGTAATAGGAGGCGGGGGACACGATGTTTACCCAGGTTCGGGCCCTCTCTATGGAGGTAATACCCTACTTCCTACTTGATTGATCTTGATGAATATGAGTATTACAAGAGTTGATCTACCACGAGATCGTAGGGGCTAAAACCCTAGAAGTCTAGCCTATATGATTATGGTTGCCTCTACGGACTAAGCCCTCCGGTTTATATAGACACCGAAGGGGGCTAGGGTTACACAAAGTCGGTTACAGAGAAAGGAATCTACATATCCGAACACCAAGCTTGCCATCCATGCAAAGGAGAGTCCCACCCGTACACGGGACAAAGTCTTCTGTCTTGTACCTTCATAGCCTGTCAGTCCGGCCCACGCTACGTAGTCCGGCCGTCCAAGGACCCCTTAATCCAGGACTCCCACAGTAGCCCCTGAACCAGGCTTCAATGACGAGGTGTCCGGCGCGCAGATTGTCTTCGGCATTGCAAGGCGGGTTCCTCCTCCGAATATTCCAAAATAGTCTTCGAACACAGAAAACGTGTCCAGCTCTGCAAAACAAATACCACATACAACCGTAGAGAATATAATATTTCACGAGGTCCAATCTGCTGACAAGTTTTTATAGAGTGACATTACGTCACTGTCCATCCATTTATTCGAACCGTTTTTTAGCCTGCCACTTCATATTTTGAGATGCGGTTTCATTGGCACGTCTTGTCAAAGCAGAGATCGTGTCCCCTTATTGCGGGATTCTCATCAATACGGGCATGGGTAATCTAACTGTGCCATCTACACGGCCCTTGGGGAATAGGCGAGTTTTAAGGCGAGTGGGGAGGCGCTTGATATTCACTGCCTTTATAAAGAGATAAGGATTCACCCCTTTTCACCCACGCCTTCTCTCTCTTTCTCTGCCTCCCCCATTCTCGAGCTCCAGCGCCCAAGTTCTCATCTTTGTTGCCCCAAGAAAGCACTCCAACCATGTCCGGATCCGGAGTGCAGGGCAAGTGGAAGGCCTCCTCCGTCAAGGAGAAGGACAAAACCCAGCTCCGGGAGGCCGGATATTTGGCCAAGGAAATTGCCCACCAGCTTCCGTCCAAGGGGAAGATCGTCCCCACCCCGGAGCCCCATGAGAGGGTTGTATTCATCCCCCACTTCGTCCGCGGGTTGGGATTTCCTCTCCACCTGTTCATCTGTGGACTCATGTTCTACTATGGGCTGGATTTCCATGATCTGGCCCCCAACTCCATCCTCAACATCTCAGCATTCATTATCGTGTGTGAGGCCTTCCTCCGCATCCCACCCCACTTCAGATTATGGCTAAAGATCTTCAATGTGAAGCCGAAGGTGGTGAGTGGCTAACACGCAGAGTGCGGAGGCGCCATGGTGAGCAAGATGCCCAATGTCACATGGCCCGAAGGCTCCTTCGTAGAGACCGTCAAAGGGTGGCAGAAATCATGGTTCTATATCACAGAGCCACGCGGCACCACCTGGGCCGCGGCTCCCAAATTTCGGTCTGAAGCCCTGATGCAGCTCACCTCCTGGCCAGAGAAGGGCCTGGACTAGTCCTCGCCAGATGAGCTGACAGCGCTTCAGACACGCATCAAGAGCATGACAGACAAGAACATCAAGCTTGTCAATGTGATCCAGGTGATGCTTATTTGTCAGATCCTTCTGTGCCAACGCCGGACTTGCCATTTATGGGAGTTCGATCCGGCCTAGCACCAGACCTTGATGCAGTTCTTTGGCACTACGCACGAAGACATCTGGAAGGTGCTCTTCAAGGCCAACGAGACGCGGTCAGCTACGACCGAGGACCGCGGGCATGACTTGGCCCATCCCGCTAGTCTGGTAAGTTTTTTCATGTTTGCAAGGTGTATCCTTTACTTGCATACACGAGGAAGACGCCTAAGCCTTCCTACAAATTCTCTCAGGGCTGGACGAAGACGGTGAAGCGGATTTACTATCCGGATCCGCTGCACGAAGACCCAGAAATCCTGCTTCTGACGAAGATGCTAGTTCCGGTCCCTCAAGCGCTGGAGAAGAAGGCCAAGAAGAAGGCCAAGGGGACCAGAGGTGGTCTCCGTCGCAAGGGTGCTTCGGACATGACGTCTGAAGACACCAAGACTCACTCCTCCGCCGCCTAGGACGACGAGGAGGAAGAGGAAGAAGAAGAGCATCATTCCCCACCTGAGGGGGAAGAAAGAAAAGGACGGCCTCCACGCGTCTGGAGGCCGAGGCGTCCAAGAAGGGGAAAACTTCCCTCCCGGACAACTCCACAGCGGCCACCGATAGCAGCTCGGAATGGTACCCCAGGGACAAGCCCGCGAAATCGTGAGTACTTCAAAAACCCGGACACATTCATATATCCGGCCTCACTACTTCATAGTATTAACGTGTTGAATCATGTATTTGTAGCCCGGCTCGATCCAACCTCGAGCAATCCTCGTCTTCAGGGGATTCACTGGACCAGGAGGCGATGGACAGCGGGACCCTTCTGGTGGCCTCCTCTCCCAAGGCCACGGAGGACACCGAGGTGTTGTCCCGAAGGATCCCAGGCTAGGGAGAGACTCAGGAGGCCATCAGGGCGGCACCGGAGGGCGAAACCTCGACTGCCGGACACATGGGGGAGCAAATCCCCATGGATACTGACGATGGGAGCCATATCCAATTCGGCCCCCAGCCGAATACAATTCCGGAGACCCATACGGCTCCGGAATCAAGCAAGCAACCTCTTTCGAAATAAGGGGGTGCGCCTATTCCACCGGTGACCTCTGTCCATCCAGAGGCACCGGATAATTTGCTGGAAGTGATGCAAGGCGCTTCCATCGTTGAGGAGGGTACGGTGATTGAGAAGATCCAGTCCGCGAAGAGCGGATTGACCGAAGCCTGCACAAGCCTTCTGACAGGTTTTGAGGTAAGCATCGTAATTATGTAAAAAGAATGTCACAGAATAGACAGTAGCCCCGGAGACTCTGTCTAGTGTTCGGAAAGAAAAGCCGAACACAGGATCAAATAAATTTTGCAGGAGACTAACCTGACATGTCTATGTGAATAAGCAGGCATCGCTGCTGGCTGCAACCTCTCATACTGCTCAGGTCTCCGGACTGAAACAGAGTCTAGAGCGGATCGAGGAAGAGCTCGGCCGCGTGAATAAGCAGCTAGAGGATAAACAAGGTATGCAAATGGCCTTCTGTATATCAGAAAGGATAGATGATTTGTAATGACCATAGTGCCATTTTATTTGCAGGAGTGGCGACTGAGGTGGAAGCCCTTAAGAAGGCGCTGGCCGAGGCCGAGGAGAGTGCGGCCAAGGAACAGGCTTCCCACGAAAAGCATTAGGCCACGGTCAGTGAGGTCCAGCAGGAGCTCCAGGACGCCGTCAAGAAATGCGAGTCCTTGGAGTGCAACGTTATGGATCAAGAGTCTGAACTTTCCAAGGCCCGCCAAAGCACACACAATGCCCGGGTTGAAGCCCAGGGAGCCCTCCAGGAGATCCAGGAGGCCAGAAAAATCGCAGCGGGTAAGGCCTTTATTATGTAGAGCAAATATGTGAAGAAAAGGATCCTCTTACTGACCCGGATTTGGAGTTCTCCAGGGGCGTTTGCGGATCTACCGCGCAGCGTTTCAGACGCTGCGGAGTTCTTCCGAGCTGAAGAGGGGAGCTCTACGGAGAAGCTGTTTTGGTCGCAATACCTTGCGCCAAAACATCTGGTGCTCTTTAGCGATCAGCTAAAACAGCTGGTTGAACTGCATAGGGCGGATGAACTAGCCATGAAGGATTTAATAATCCGGCTATGGCCTGCCAAAGCCATACCCAGCAGCTACTTCGGGCTTGTGAAGCGGTTGGGCAATGTCTGCCCTCGGCTTGATGCCATCAAGCGGTCGGTCTGCATCGAAGGCGTGTGAATGGCCTTCGCCCGAGTCAAGATGCATTGGGTGGAGATGGACGCCGTGAAGCTTGTGACCGAGGGACCGCCCGTGGGCAAGGAGCACCGCACGCCCGAACTATATTTTGACAATGTCATGGAGGGATCCTACCTTGTGGCAGAGCAATGTGCTAAGGATGCTATCTTTGAATGAATACATTCATGTTATCCTGTCCTGTACTATGAAACAAGATTGTGATGTAATATAATGCTTGTTATTTAAAATCTTACCTCATGCGCGGCCGTTTTGTTAAATCTGAGAGTTGGCCAGTCATCGGATTCTGCCCCCATGTAGGTAGTACGGGGGTGTTGGGATAAATCTAAACACTCTTTACTCCAAAGTTTGGTCCTTAAAGGAGGTGTTTAGCGCAATGAACCAGGCAATCGGACTTTGTGGCTTTATCACCCTCACTTAGCCATAGGAGTTTTGACAATAAAAATTTAGGCGCAACCCCTAGTATTCGTAAGTCCGAACTTGGGATGCTGTAAAACACCTGATCGGATAAAACCGATTCATCGCATCATGCGGAAAAAATCGAAAAATATTTGAGACCTCTCGAACAGCTGACCGGCTCATGCCGCATCATGATACTCAGTTTTCGGCTTTTCTTTACTGAGGTGCTCATCCGGATGAACCCAATTGCAGTAGTTCTCCCTTTACTACCCTAGCCGATATAGCGGAACGTAAGGTAGTAAGCACAGGAGCCGGGCAACCCAACTATTGACCAAAGACATGATTCGGAGCCGATGCATATAATGCTATTAGTTCGGGGTGCCGAACTATACTGTAAAAAAGTGTTCGGACTTTGTTGCCGTATTGTGGGGCGTAATGAACCCCCTGGCAAATTTAAGCATACCAGAGTGTACGGGTGCAATTGATAATAATATCAAAAAGAAAATGAAGTAATAGGCTAATGCCACAGAAATTAGGCTGCGAACTATTTTCCATTGAAGTTTGATTAATATGTCAAAGCGTACTTGTACAAGTAGTGCAATAGGCAACAGGGCTATTTAACATGCCACGACCAAGGGAGAGCTTCGTGCAGGTCCTTAAAGCAGGCATAACGATCGTTTAGAGAGACCACCTGGAAATTCTCTTATACGTCAATGCTTCTTGCCATCTTGGTGTATCCGTCTCTTGATAGGTCCGACGATCAGGTCACCAGGAAAGACTTGGGGGAAAAAGAAACCTGAAAAGAAAAAGAAAAGGTAAAAGTATGTGGGTCCAGGAGCGGTTGAGCCGTATTATGGACCATGATCTAGCTGTGCCTCCATCTAGGCCCATGGTATTTTGAGTGTGTAGTTATGTACGCGTGGTACGAATGCCGCCATTTGGTCGGGACTGGGACGGAGGCCGAATTGCTAGTCAAGCTCTCGATGAGCTGGACTGTCCTATTGCAGAGTAGTTCGGACTCGTTTGACAATGTCCAGGAGCTTGGCCGTCGAATTGAGGTTCTGCCTAAAAAGGCCGCTTTGCGCTTCTGCTGCGAGGGCAGCGGTGTGCTCCTCGGTACGGAGGGAGCGTTCCGTGCTTCTATTGACTGTTATGACACCGCGTGGTCCAGGCATCTTGAGCTTGAGATAATCATAGTGTGGTACCGCATTGAATCGAGCGAATGCGGTTCGTCCGAGAAGAGCGTGATAGCGGCAGCGGAAGGGGACGAAAACGAAGATCAACTCTTCGCTTCGGAAGTTGTCCGGGGATCTGAAGACCACCTCCAATGTGATTGAAACCATACAACGGGCCTCTACGCCTGGTATGAAACCTTTAAAGTCGGTTTTTGTGGGCTTGATCCTTGAGGGATCAATACCCATTTTGCGCATTGTATCCTGATAGAGCAGGTTCAGGCTGCTGCTGTCGTCCATGAGGACTCGCGTAAGATGAAATCCATCAATGATTGGGTCGAGGACCAGTGCGGCTGAACCGCCATGGCGGATGCTGGTCGGATGGTCCCTGCGATCGAAAGTGATCAGACAGGACGACCATGGGTTGAACTTTGGGGAGACTGGCTCCATCGCATAGACGTCCATGAGTGCACGCTTGCGCTCCCTCTTGGGGATATGGGTAGCGTATATCATGTTCATCATTTTAACTTGGGGGGAAACTTCTTCTCTCCCCCTGTGTTCGGCGGCCGGGGCTTCTCGTCATCGTCCTTGCTTTGCGACCCCTTCTCCTTGTTCTCAGCATTTAACTTGTCGGCCTGTTTAAAAACCCAACATTCTCTATTGGTATGGTTGGCTGGTTTATCAGGAGTGTCGTGGATTTGACATGGACGATCGAGTATGCGGTCCAAACTGGACGGGCCCGGATTATTTCTTTTGTATGGCTTCTTCCGCTGACTTGACTTAGAGCCACTGAATCCGGCATTGACCGCCATGTCTTCGGTGTTGTCACCATTGCTTTGACGCTTGTGCTGTTGCGTCGGGGCTTGCCGTTGCTGTTTCTGGCTTCAGAAGTGTCAGGTTCGCTTGTATTGTTATTGCTACGGGCTAGCCAGCTATCCTCGCCCGCGCAGAAGCGGGTCATAAGCGTCGTAAGGGCTGCCATCGACTTCGACTTTTCTTGGACTAGGTGTCGGGCGAGCCATTCGTCATGGATTCTATGTTTAAAGGCCGCTAGGGCTTCTGCATCCGGAAAATCGACGATCTGGTTCTTTTTAGTTAAGAACCTAGTCCAGAATTTCCTGGCTGACTCTCCGGGCTGTTGGACTATGTGACTTAAGTCGTCGGCATCCGGAGGTCGGACAAATGTACCTTGGAAGTTGTCGAGGAAGGCATCTTCCAAGTCCTCCCAGCTGCCAATGGAGTTTTCAGGCAGACTGTTCAACCAGTGTCGAGCTGGTCCCATCATATGACTCGATGTTCACGGGTTTAAACCCTTCCGGGAATTCATGTTCCATTACTTCATCAGTGAAGCAAAGGGGGTGTGCGGCGCCTCTATATCGGGCCAAGTCACTACGTAGCTCGGATGGAGTTCGTCTGCGGTCTTTGGTCCGGGCATGGTTATGTTTGTCACGTCCAGCCAGATGGCCATCATAGCGCATCGAGGCACGCCCCCGCGATCCATAGATCGATTTGGTCTGACCTGCTATGTTTTCCAGGTCATGTCGTAGGTCATATGTGTATCCCTGAGCTGTTTTGCTTCTGTTTTTACGGCGAGGTAGTGCGGGCTGGTGTTCGGCTTCGTTTGCCGCTTTGTACCGGCCACGTGGTGGTCAGTCAGCCGCATTATGCGTTGGTAGGATGGGCTCCAGCGCCTCGTCATCGAATTGAGGTAACAGTTTGCGCTTCGGGTAACTTTTGGTTGGGCGCTCAAGGCCGTATTCTTTGGCTGCTAGGACAGTAGTCCACCTATCGTTGAGCAGATCTTGGTCAGCTTGAAGCTGCTGCTGCTTCTTTTGCACGCTCCTTGCAGTGGCTATTAGTCGGCGCTTAAAGCACTCCTAATCGATGGGCTCCTCAGGCACGATAAAGTCTTCATCGCCGAGGCTCACCTCGTCCTCGGAGAGCGGAAGGGAGTTATTGTCCTCCGAGTCTTCATTCATGGCCTGTTCATCACGGCTAACTCGCCCATCTTCCCGTTCGTCCTGTTTGGAGGTTGGCTGAATGGGGTCTTCAGTGTCTTCGGCATCGTCCGGAGTATTATTTTCTCCTGTGCCGATATTGCTATTTTTTCCATAGCGTGGTGATACATCTCCAACGTATCTATAATTTTTGATTGTTCCATGGTATTATATTACCCGTTTTGGATGTTTATGGGCTTTACTTTACACTTTTATATCATTTTTGGGACTAACCTACTAACCGGAGGCCCGGCCCGAATTGCTGTTTTTTTGCCTATTTCAGTATTTCAAAGAAAAGGAATATCAAACAGAGTCCAAACAGAATAAAACCTTTGGTAGAGCGATCTTTTTGGAACAAACACAATCCAGGAGACTTGGAGTGGATGTCAAGAAGCAGCCGAGGCGGCCACAAGGCAGGAGGGCGCGCCCCCCACCCTCGTGGGCCCCTCGTGGCTCCCCTGACCTACCTCCTTCGCATATATATATACGTACCTATAAACATCCGGGAGCACCACGAAAAACTATTTCCACCGCCGCAACCTTCTGTATCCACGAGATCCCATCTTGGAGCCTTCGTCGGCGCTCCGCAGGAGGGGGAATCGACCACGGAGGGCTTCTACATCAACACCATAGCCTCTCCGATGAGTTGTGAGTAGTTTACAATAGACCTTCGGGTCCATAGTTATTAGCTAGATGGCTTCTTCTCTCTCTTTGAATCTCAATACAAAGTTCTCCTTTATCTTCTTAGAGATCTATTCGATGTAACTCTTTTTGCGGTGTGTTTGTCGAGATCCGATGAATTGTGGGTTTATGATCAAGTTTATCTATGAGAAATATTTGAATCTCCTCTTCGAATTATCAGTTTGGTTTGGCCTACTAGATTGATCTTTCTTGCAATGGGAGAAGTGCTTAGCTTTGGGTTCAATCTTGCGATGTCCTTTCCCAATGACAGCAGGGGCAGCAAGGCACGTATTGTATTATTGCCATCGAGGATAAAAAGATGGGGTTTATATCATATTGCATGAGTTTATCCCTCTACATCATGTCATCTTTCTTAATGTGTTACTCTGTTCTTATGAACTTAATACTCTAGATGCATGGTGGATAGCGGTCGATGTGTGGAGTAATAGTAGTAGATGCAGAATCGTTTCGATCTACTTGTCGTGGACGTGATGCCTATATACATGATCATGCCTAGATATTCTCATAACTATGCACTTTTCTATCAATTGCTCGACAGTAATTTGTTCACCCACCGTAATACTTATGCTATCTTGAGAGAAGCCACTAGTGAAACCTATGGCCCCCGGGTCTATCTTTTATCATATAAGTTTCTGATCTACTTTATTTTGCAATCTTTATTTTCCAATCTATATCATAAAAATACCAAAAATATTTATCTTATCTTATTATCTCTATCAGATCTCACTTTCGCAAGTTACCGTGAAGGGATTGACAACCCCTTTATCGCGTTGGTTGCGAGGTTCTTGTTTGTTTGTGTAGGTACGAAGGACTTGCGTGGAGCCTCCTACTGGATTGATACCTTGGTTCTCAAAAACTGAGGGAAATACTTATGCTACTTTGCTACATCACCCTTTCCTCTTCAAGGGAAAACCAACGTAGTGCTCAAGAGGTAGCAAGAAGGATTTCTGGTGCCGTTGCCGGGGAAGTCTTTGCACAAGTCAAGACATACCAAGTACCCATCACAAACTCATCTCCCTCGCATTTACACTATTTACCATTTGCCTCTCGTTTTCCTCTCCCCCAGTTCACCCTTGCCGTTTTATTCGCCCTCTCTTTTTCGTTCGCCTCTCTTTTCTTGCTTGCCTCTTGTGTGCTTATGTGTTGGATTGCTCGTCACGATGGCTCAAGACAATACTAAATTGTGTGACTTTTCCAATACCAATAATAATGATTTTCTTAGCACTCCGATTGCTCCTCTTAATGATGCTAAATCTTGTGAAATCAATGCTACTTTGTTGAATCTTGTCATGAAAGATCAATTCTCCGGCCTTCCTAGTTAAGATGTCGCTACTCATCTAAACAACTTTGTTGATTTGTGTGATATGCAAAAGAAGAAAGACACGGATAATGATATTGTTAAATTGAAGTTATTTCCGTTTTCACTTAGAGACCGTGCTAAAACTTGGTTTTTGTCTTTGCCTAAAAATAGTATTGATTCATGGAATAAGTGCAAAGATGCTTTTATCTCTAAGTATTTTCCTCCCGCTAGGATCATCTCTCTTAGAAACGATATTATGAATTTTAAGCAACTTGATCATGAGCATGTTGCCAAATCTTGGGAGAGGATGAAATTAATGATTCGTAAGTGTCCTACACATGGTTTGAATTTATAGATGATCATACAAAAAAATTATGCCGGATTGAATTTTGCTTCTAGAAATCTTTTAGATTCGGCCGCGGGAGGCACTTTTATGGAAATCACTTTAGGAGAAGCTACTAAACTCCTAGATAATATTATGGTTAATTATTCTCAATGGCACACCAAAAGATCTACTAGTAAAAAAGTTCAGGCGATAGAAGAGATTAATGTTTTGAGTGGAAAGATGGATGAACTTATGAAATTATTTGCTAATAAGAGTGCTCCTATTGATCCTAATGAAATTCCTTTGTCTACTTTGATCGAGAATAACAATGAATCTATGGATGTGAATTTTGTTGGTAGGAATAATTTTCGTAACAATGCTTATAGAGGAAACTTTAACTCTAGGCCGTTTCCTAGTATATCCTCTAATAATTATGGTAATTCCTACAACAACTCGTATGGAAATTTTAATAAGATGCCCTCTGATTTTGAGAATAGTGTTAAAAAATTTATGATCTCTCAAAAGAATTTCAATGCTTTGCTTGAAGAAAAATTGCTTAAAGTTGATGAATTGGCTAGGAACATGGATAGAATTTCTCTTGATGTTGATTCTTTGAAACTTAGATCTATTCCACCTAAGCATGATATCAATGAGTCTCTCAAAGCCATGAGAATTTCCATTGATGAGTGCAAAGATAGAACCGCTAGAATGCGTGCTCAGAAAGATTGCTTTGTAAAAGCGTGTTCTTCTAGTTTCCATGAAAATAATGATGAAGATCTAAATGTGATTGGTGTGTCTCCTATTAAATCTTTGTTTTGAATATGAATCTTGATACTGATGGGACTGGAGATGAGTCAACTTTAGTTAAAAGGCGTCCCAATGATTCGGAGTTTTTAGATCTTGATGCTAAATTTGGTAAAAGTGGGATTGGAGAGGTCAAAACTTTACATAGCAATGAACCCACTATTTTGGATTTCAAGGAATTTAATTATGATAATTGATCTTTAATAGATTTCATTTCCTTGTTGCAATCCGTGCTAAATTCTCCTCATGCTTATAGTCAAAATAAAGCTTTTACCAAACATATCGTTGATGCTTTGATGCAATCTTATAAGGAAAAACTTGAATTCGAAGTTTCTATCCCTAGAAAACTTTATGATGAGTGGGAACCCACTATTAAAATTAAAATTAATGATCATGAATGCTATGCTTTGTGTGATTTGGGTGCTAGTGTTTCCACGATTCCAAAAACTTTATGTGATGTGCTAGGTTTCCGTGATTTTGATGATAGCTCTTTAAACTTGCACCTTGCGGATTCCACTACTAAGAAACCTATGGGAAGGATTAATGACGTTCTTATTGTTGCAAATAGGAATTATGTTCCCGTAGATTTTATTGTTCTTGATATAGATTGCAATCTTTCATGTCCTATTATTCTTGGTAGACCTTTCCTTAGAACGATTGGTGCAATTATTGATATGAAGGAAGGGAACATTAGATTCCAATTTCCATTAAGGAAAGGCATGGAACACTTTCCTAGAAATAAAATCAAATTACCTTATGAATCTATTATGAGAGCCACTTATGAATTGAATACCAAAGATGGCAATACTTAAATCTATTCTCGCTTTTATGCCTAGCTAGGGGCGTTAAACGATAGCGCTTGTTGGGAGGCAACCCAATTTTATTTTTGTTCCTTGCTTTTTGTTCCTGTTTACTAATGAATAATTCATCTAGCTTATTTTTAGATGTGGTTTTATGTTTTAATTAGTTTTTGTGCCAAGTAGAACCTATAGGATCATCTTGGGTGATAGTTAATTTGATCTTGCTGAAAAGTAGAAACTTTTGCGCGCACGAGAATAATTTTAATAAATCACAGCAACGTGATTTTTAGTTGATTCTTCTTGCAGTAGATCAATAGAAAAATTTATGAGGACTTCCTATTTTTGTAGCATTGTTAGAGTTCCAGAAGTATTCAAAAGTTACAGATTGCTACAGACTATTTTGTTTTTTGACAGATTCTGTTTTGTGTGTGTTGTTTGCTTATTTTGATGAATCTATGGCTAGTATCGGGGGTATGAACCATAGAGAAGTTGGAATACAGTAAGTTTAACACAAATATAAATAAAGAATGAGTTCATTACAGTACCTTAGGTGGTGGTTTTTCTTTCTTGCACTAACGGAGCTCATGAGATTTCCTGTTGAGTTTTGTGTTGTGAAGTTTTCAAGTTTTGGGTAAAGATTTCATGGACTATGGAATAAGGAGTGGCAAGAGCCTAAGCTTGGGGATGCCCATGGCACCCCAAGATAATTAAAGGACAAACAAAATCCTAAGCTTGGGGATGACCCAGAAGGCATCCCCTCTTTCGTCTTCGTCTATCGGTAACTTTACTTGGAGCTATATTTTTATTCACCATATGATATGTGTTCTGCTTGGAGCGTCTTGTATGATATGAGTCTTTGCTTTTTAGTTTACCACAATCATCCTTGCTGTACACACCTTTTGGGAGAGACACACATGATTTGGAATTTATTAGAATACTCTATGTGCTTCACTTATATCTTTTGAGCTAGACAATTTTTGCTCTAATGCTTCACTTATATCTTTTAGAGCATGGCGGTGGTTTTATTTTGTAGAAATTATTGATCTCTCATGCTTCACTTATATTATTTTGAGAGTATTTTAGAACAGCATGGTATTTGCTATGGTTATAAAAATTGGTCCTAGAATGATGGGCATCCAAGTTGGGTATAATAAAAACTATCATAGGAAGTGAATTGGATGCTATGATCAATTTGATGCTTGATAATTGTTTTGAGATATAAAGGTGGTAATGTTAGAGTCATGCTAGTTGGGTAATTATGAAATTGAGGAATACTTGTGTTGAAGTTGGCAAGTCCCGTAGCATGCACGTATGGTAAAAGTTGTGTAACAAATTTGTTGCATGGGGTGCTCTTTTGATTGCCTTCCTTATGTGTGGAGGTCGGGGGCGCGCGATGGTTAACTCCTACAAACCTCCCCCCTAGGAGCATGCGTAGTAGTACTTTGCTTCGAGGGCTAATAATTTTTTTGCAATAAATATATGAGTTCTTTATGACTAATGTGAGTCCATGGATTATACACACTCTTACCCTTCCATCATTGCTAGCCTCTACGGTACCGTGCATTGCCCTTTCTCACCTTGAGAGTTGGTGCAAACTTCGCCGGTGCATCCAAACCACGTGATACGATACGCTCTATCACACATAAACCTCCTTATATCTTCCTCAAAATAGCCACCATACCTACCTATTATGGCATTTCCATAGCCATTTCGAGATAAATTGCCATGCAACTTTCCACCATTTTGTTTATCATGACACGCATCATCATTGTCATATTGCCTTGCATGATCATGTAGTTGACATCGTATTTGTGCCAAATCCACCATGCATAATTCTTCATACATGTCACTCTTGATTCATCGCCCATCCTGGTACACCACCGGAGGCATTCATATAGAGTCATATCTTGTTCAAGTATCGAGTTGTAATTCTTGAGTTGTAAATAAATAGAAGTGTGATGATCATCATTATTAGAGCATTGTCCCTTACAAAAAAGGAAAGGCCAATAAAAAAGAGAAAGGCCAAATAAAAAAGGCCCAAAAAAGGGGGACAATGTTGCTATCCTTTTCCACACTTGTGCTTCAAAGTAGCACCATGATCTTCATGATAGAGAGTCTCTTATGTTGTCACTTTCATATACTAGTGGGATTTTTTAATTATAGAACTTGGCTTGTATATTCCAACGATGGGCTTCCTCAAAATGCCCTAGATCTTCGTGAGCAAGCAAGTTGGATGCACACCCACTTAGTTTCTTTTGTTGAGCTTTCATACATTTATAGCTCTAGTGCATCTGTTGCATGGCAATCCCTACTCCTCATGTTGACATCAATTGATGGGCATCTCCATAGCCCATTGATTAGCCTCGTAAATGTGAGACTTTCTCATTTTTTTCTCTTCTCCACACAACCTCCATCATCATATTCTATTCCACCCATAGTGCTATATCCATGGCTTACGCTCATGTATTGCGTGAGAGTTGAAAAAAGCTGAAGCGCGTTAAAAAGTATGAACCAACTGCTTGGCTGAAACCGGGGTTGTGCATGATGGGAGTATTTTGTGTGATGAAAATGAAACATAGCCTAACTATATGATTTGTAGGGATAAACTTTCTTTAGCCATGTTATTTTGAGAAGACATGATTGCCTTGTTAGTATGCTTGAAGTATTACTATTCTTATGTCAATATGAACTTTTATTTTGAATCATTTGGATCTGAACATTCATGCCACAATAGAGAAAATTACATTGAGAAATATGCTAGGTAGCATTCCACATCAAAAATTCTGTTTTTATCATTTACCTACTCGAGGACGAGCAGGAATTAAGCTTGGGGGTGCTTGATATGTCTCAAACGTATCTATAATTTTTAATTGTTCCATGCTATTATATTACCCGCTTTGGATGTTTATGGGCTTTACTTTGCACTTTTATATCATTTTTGGGACTAACCTACTAACCGAAGGCCTAGCCCGAATTACTTTTTTTTCCTATTTCAGTATTTCGAAGAAAAGGAATATCAAACGGAGTCCAAACGGAATGAAACCTTCGGGAGAGATCTTTTAGGAACTAACGCAATCCAGGAGACTTGGAGTGGACGTTAAGAAGCAGCCGAGGCGGCCACGAGGCGGGAGGGCATGCCCTAGGGGGGTAGGCACGCCCCCCACCCTCGTGGGCCCCTCGTGGCTCCCCTGACCCACCTCCTTCGCATATATATATATATATATCTATGTACCCTGAAAACATCCGGGAGCACCACAAAAAACTATTTCCACCACCGCAACCTTCTGTATCTGCGAGATCCCATCTTGGAGCCTTCGTCGGTGCTCTGCCGAAGGGGGAATCGACCATGGAGGGCTTCTACATCAACACCATAGCCTCTCCGATGAGTTGTGAGTAGTTTACCACAGATCTTCGGGTCCATAGTTATTAGCTAGATGGCTTCTTCTCTCTCTTTGAATGTCAATACAAAGTTATCCTTGATCTTCTTGGATATAGTTCTTGTTATTTAGGAGGCTGATGACTATGAAACAAGATTGTGATGTAATATAATGCTTGTTATTAAAAATCTTACCTCATGGGCGGCCATTTTGTTAAATCTGAGAGTTGGCCAGTCATCGGCTTCCGCCCCCATGTAGGTAGTACGGGGGTGTTCGGGATAAATCTAAACACTCTTTACTCCAAAGTTTGGTCCTTAAAGGAAGTGTTTAGCGCAACGGACCAGGCAATCGGACTATGTGGCTTTATCACCCTCACTTAGCCATAGGAGTTTTGACAATAAAAATTTAGGCGCAGCCCCTAGTATTCGTAAGTCCGAACTTGGGATACTGTAAAACACCTGATCGGATAAAACCGATTCATCACATAATGCGGAAAAAATTGAAAAATATCTGAGACCTCTCGAACAGCTGACCGGCTCACGCTGCATCATGATAGTCAGTTTTTGGCTTTTCTCTGCTGAGGTGCTCATCCGGATGAACCAGGACACAATCGCAATAGTTCTCCCTTTACTACCCTAGCCGATATAGCGGACCGTAAGGTAGTAAGCACAGGAGCCGGGCAACCCAACTATTGACCAAAGACATGATCCGAAGCCGATGCATATAATGCTATTAGTTCGAGGTGCCAAACTATACTGTAAAAAAGTGTTCAGACTTTGTTGCCGTATTGTGGGGCGTAATGAAGCCCCTGGCGAATTTAAGCGTACCAGAGTGTACGGGTGCAATTGATAATAATATCAAAAAGAAAATGAAGTAATAGGCTAATGCCACAGAAATTAGGTCGCGAACTATTTTCCATTGAAGTTTGACTAATATGTCAAAGCGTACTTGTACAAGTAGTGCGATAAGCAACAGGGCTATTTAACATGCCACGACCAAGGGAGAGCTGTGTGCGGGTCCTTAAAGCAGACATAACGATCATTTAG
The DNA here is from genome assembly GCA_963921465.1 of Triticum timopheevii. Classification (NCBI taxonomy): domain Eukaryota; kingdom Viridiplantae; phylum Streptophyta; class Magnoliopsida; order Poales; family Poaceae; genus Triticum; species Triticum timopheevii. Next base: position 359,662,313 of record OY997264.1, read on the forward strand.
AGAGACCACCTGGATCTTCGGGTCCATAGTTATTAGCTAGATGGCTTCTTCTCTCTCTTTGAATGTCAATACAAAGTTATCCTTGATCTTCTTGGATATATTACAAGCATTATCCTCATGTGGGTGGAGGGTGGGCAGCGATATTCTCCGTCATCAGCCTCCAATCCAAACAGGATATAGTTCGGCTGAGAGTCTCCTGATAAGGAGAGGGATTTTAATGAGTTTAGCACATCGCCTAAAGGCGAGTGCCGGAAGATGTCCGTGGAGCAGAACTCAATGATCGGCTCCAGATCAGGTTCGATGGGCGTGGATGCACGCGGTTCGGAACCTATGGCCGGAGACGAATTGGAGATTCCGGTGACACAGGCCTTGCTCGAGGTAGGATCTGTGTGCGGCTCTAATGCCGCTGAGTCTGTGGCTTCCGCGGCGGGGTTGAGCTTCCCATCCTCGAATGGCGCAATCTGCTCTGGATCCAGGGCTAGAGTAGATACAGGCGCTATCTCCTGAGCACGCTCCGATGATAGATTTAGGTCATGTTCATCGTGGTGGTAGGGAGCGGCCGTCTTGGGCTCGAATCCGTCGAAGATCAATTCTCCGCAGATATCGGCAACGTAATTCAAGCTTCCAAACCTGACCTGATGGCCAGGGGCGTAGCTGTCGATCTGCTCTAGATGGCCAAGCAAGTTGGCCCGCAGTGTGAAGCCACCGAACACGAAGATCTGTCCGGGAAGGAAGATCCCCCCCTGGACTGCGTTGTTGTAGATGATTGACGGAGCCACCAAAACCTTTTGGTGACGACGCAGTGGAATCTCAATGAAAGCACCAATGTCGGTGTCAAAACCGGCGGATCTCGGGTAGGGGGTCCCGAACTATGCGTGTGAGGTCGGATGGTAACAAGAGGCGGGGGACACGATGTTTACCCAGGTTCGGGCCCTCTCTATGGAGGTAATACCCTACTTCCTGCTTGATTGATCTTGATGAATATGAGTATTACAAGAGTTGATCTACCACGAGATCGTAGGGGCTAAAACCCTAGAAGTCTAGCCTATATGATTATGATTGCCACTACGGACTAAGCCCTCCGGTTTATATAGACACCGGAGGGGGCTAGGGTTACACAAAGTCGGTTACAGAGAAAGGAATCTACATATCCGAACACCAAGCTTGCCATCCACGCAAAGGAGAGTCCCACCCGGACACGGGACGAAGTCTTCTGTTGTATCTTCATAGCCCATCAGTCCGGCCCACACTACGTAGTCCGGCCGTCCGAGGAGCCCTTAATCTAGGACTCCCTCAGTCTTCATATATATATATATATATATATATATATATATATATATATATATATATATATATATATATATATATATTTTGTGGTCTATCCTCTACAACATTCACTTATAGCTATGTCTTCATTCTTGAATCTTTTTTATCTAAGTGAATGTGATCGTACCCTAACCTATTATGTGCTTCTACCTCAATTCTAGCTGTCCAAATCATATGCATTCTATTGAAACATGTCGATTGTCTTCTCTGAGTCCTTGTCAGCACAGGACAATCTGACAAACATTTAAATCTGTTTTAATGTTGTATCCTTATTGCCTGAAAACCGGAGAAGCCGGAACGACCACCCGACAATCCAGGCGTGCATGGGAACACGGAACAACTTTCAATGAGTTACATGCGTGCCACATGTCTCTCAGATGTGAACCGCAAGGGGCACATGCGTAATTGTGCTGCACATCCCTCCTCCTTTACTCACCCGTGCAGTCAATATCTGTTCTTCCACCTCGCCATCTCGCACAAACCCTAGTGCCTCCGCTAGCTCGCGTTGACGCTAGAGACGAAGCGCTTAGCTGCCGTGACCTCTTCGACGCCGTCCTCACGCCGGCAGCGGATCTCGTCCTCTCCGCCGCCGCCGTAGGTGTCTTCCGCCGCCAAGTTAGGGAGCAGGAGATTGAACTGCTCGGCCTCTTTTCCAACCTCATGTAGCAGTTCGTCCATGGTAATTAAATCTTACTTTTTACTGCCTTTTTGATCCGTCAAATCCATCCACTTCAACCAAAAGTGGTTTCTTCACTTCCATATCTGGATTCGTTCTCATCTGCATCTCATACCATGCCTAGTATATTTACTTATGCTTCATAACTAGTTAGATTCCTCACTTGTACTTATTCATGGATTCGTACAAATCTGGAACCAACTCTCTCCAAATAAGTGAATGTCTTTGCACAATGTGGTCAATGTCTTCTAAACTAATTTATCTTCAAAATCTTCTGAGAATGCATATGACCTCTTCCCCTTCCCTCGCATCTCTAATGCTGTCACAGGTACATGTCTGTGGGAGAATCCCTTAGTTCTCATAGTCTGCATTCATTTGCAGAATACTTACAGCGTCACATTGAATCTCCTGAAGCCAGTTCTTGTCTGACCAGCAGACGGAAGCCACTCCCTGTGTTAAAGCCAATTAGTCTGAATATCATGGCTTCAGAGAAGTCTGCTCGGAAAGGTGGCAGGCAACACCGTGGCAACACTGCTCTTGATTTGCCACCTGATCTGTATGAACTGTATAAGTCAGATCCTGAAGAAAACTACAACGAGCCCAAGAACCGGATTCAATGGATTCGAAGATATTGGGCTGAGGAATTGTTCAAGTACAAGTTTGTCACGCCCGAATATGCTGAAAAGATTGCCATCAAGCGCCCATGGGGTGACTGTCTATACCGCGGCTTGGTGTCGAAGAGCAAGGCTGAGGCCATTGAGCGGAAATTCTATCCTTGCATGGTCAGAGGACCACAGCCTGAAGCCGCCGACCCATCTTCTCTGTTATGGTGCCGTGACGACAATCTTTTCAAGCGCAACTATCAATTTACTAAAGATTCAGCTGCCAATAACTACAAGGAGTTTGGCCTCAACTTTAACCATGGCCCCTCCGCTCCAAGATCTGACGGGACACGTGAAGCTAATGAGAGCATAATTGGCCCATTCGCCAATTTTGATGGGCTTCTGTCTCACATTGCTGCTTAGAGAGCAGCAGGGGATCAATCTGGTGATGAAGCTAATTCTGAAGATGCTCCCTCACCTCCAAAGGAGAAGAAGAAGAATAAAAAGGCAAAAGCTTCAAAGCCATGTTCTACACCAAAAGCTTCAACAAGGAAGATTCTGAAGACTGCACCGCCTGAATCCAGTGTGCAGTCTGAAGACTTATCTCGCGTGTCCAAGAGGACGAAGAAGCCATTTCCCAAGAAGGCCTCTGGGCAACCCCTCACTCCATTTGCTGTTTTTGCGCAACGAAGATGAAGCCATTGATCTATCTAGCAATGAAGATCTTGGTGATGATGCTCTGGAGATGCTTATCAAGAGCAAGCAAGAGGCAGAAATCTTCAATGATCTGCCCCTCTTTGATGTTGATATTCTGAATAACTTCATCGATGAGTGGTTCAACGACCAGCGCTTCAGTATTGATGATCTTCAGCTTCCAGTGGACATCAGCGTCACTTTCCATGGAGCCATTGCTACTGAGTTGGCATTGGCTCAGAAGATCGTTGAGCTGAAGAACAAAATTGATTATGAGAAGGCTCACTTCAAGAAGAACATGGCCAAGCTCAGTATGGCAGATGTTCAAATCTTCAAGAAGATGTTGCATGACCTCAAGGAGGAGTTTCACAAGAAGCGCACTAAAGCTAAAGGCTCACGAGAGCACATGAAGTATTTCGCTCGGAAATGTGTTCAAGCTCACAATGAAGCTAAGAAGCGCAAAGCTCTTGGGCGCCCTGGCATCGATCCCCGGATGGCTGCCAAACATAAGAAGCCTGTTGTGACCCAAACTGCAGCAAGGCAGGAAGAACCTCGCATTGTCTTCCCTGCCAGCATGACAGGCTCGAAACTTAAGGTCCCCTCAGCAGCTTCAGAGCTGAAGAAAACAAGGGCAGCTGAAGCTGAAGCCAAGAAGCACAAGGACACATCTGATGATGCCCCTTCCAAGAAGAAGTTGAAGACTAAGGGAACTAAGTCTTCAAAGAAAGAGCGTGTTGCGGCCTCTCAGCCTCTCATTGTTGAACCCATCTCAGTTGCTCCTCCTGCGGCCGACAACCAAGATCGACGTGTTGTGATCCACCAGCCTACTTCCACAGAGGCTCATGTAGAAGAACAAGTTCCAGCTATTGACCCCAACGTAGCTGAAGACATTGGTCATGAAGACAATGTTGTTGATGATAACGTCCTTCCTCAACTCAAGCATCAATTCGTATCATCGCCTGCTCCAACGAGCAGCGAATACATCAGCGTTGGTCGTCCATTGACGCCAATCGCTCAAGATGATTCATGGGTTGAGCACCCGCAAGAAGAAACCCCTGTTCATGACGACACACCCCGTACTCCCCCAGCACAAGTTACCACTCCGATACTGAATGACGACAACTACATGGAGACCACTCCATCACCAAAGGCGTCGCCCGTGTTTCAACGGCTTTGCAAAGGTCTCAGGCCATCGGTCTCCATGTCAACCATCCCAGAAGAAGACTCGCAACAATCCAGTTCAGTGGCACGTCAAGTGTTCCCTGAAGAGAATCCTTCTGTGAAGGTTCCAGTGTCTGAAGCTGAAGCTGTTGAAGACATTCCGGCTGCATCAGCCGAAGAAGAAGAAGAAGAAGAACGAAGAGAAGAGAGAGTTGCCACACCCCCTGCCCCAGACCAAGTCATTCTCGAGGAGAATGTGATTGTGCAAGACCCTCCGGTCGTTGACCAAATGGAGGTTGAGAACAATGAGGCTGCCATGAACACAGCTGAAAGCCAATGACCCTGTCTTGGCTGAAGATCATGTGGAGCCTGAAGCTAATGTTGTGCCTGAAGCCAATGTGAACCCTGGAGCTTCTATGACGTCGGGCCCCACTGACGGCGCTGTCCCCCCCCAAGGCATAACACTATGGAAACGACTTACAATCATGATGGGGAGTTGGTCACTGTTCGCTGGCCAATCATGGTTCCTCCCACTGATCCCGGTCCACAATATGACTATCATGTGGAGCAGCGACCATAGGTTCAGAAGCCAAAGCCCAGGATGCCAAGGCTTCCAGGTGCTGCTACATCGGCAGGATCTTTCAGTGTCAACAGCTTTAGAGCACATATTACCTTCTTTGACAGTGACAAGAATCCATACTAGAAGCAAAGATCTCTTGGGATCGCTTCTGGAGCCATCAATAGCGCAGCTATTACTCCTGTGTCCTCTACAATCTAGAGAGAATCTTTCCTCACATGTGTCTTGATTGTGAAAGTATTGCTGGGCTCCCCTGTCTTGAAGAATATCTGGACTATTTTCGGGATGTTGGTCTTCTGCAATTTGTCACTGCCAAAGAGCACTGGAATGAAGAGCTTCTGCTGCAGTTCTATGCTACGCTTCACATTCGTGGCTACAACCGGGATCCGAAGACATGGATCCTTGAGTGGATGACAGGTGATGTGCACCATGAAGCTAAAGCTCAAGACATCATCAAGCTTACCTCCCTGCCCACTCCAGGTGAATTGTATGAGCTTGGTTGTCAGCGTCACAGAGAAGAACTACAGAGCATTTTTCAGAGGCCTGAACCCAATATGAGTCAGATGCTTAGCATGATGAAGCCATTGACTCAAGATGCAGAATATCCCAAGGAATTCTTTGTCCAGGACCTCGAGTACTTGCCTCGCACAGTCTATCATATACTGAGGCGTACTCTATGGCCTGTCAAGGGACATTCTTCTGAAGCCAAACTTGAAGGAGCCATGAAGACTTTGGTATTCTACATTGCCAATGGCATCAGATTTAACTCCCAGGATTTCTTCATCCGACAACTTGCTGCATCTGGGATTGATCTATTTGGACTAAAGTTTTATGCTCCATGGGTAATGCGCCTGATCAAACTCCATTCTTCTGTCAACTATCAGCCTTCAGCACGCGACCATCTTGTCTTTCTGCCCGAGGTTGATCTGTCAATTGAAGCCATCTACCCTGAGCTTACCAAGGAGCCGATATATCTTCATAACGTTGATCATCAAAGCTTCTCGCAACCTATAGTAAACCTGGGCAAACGCCGGGCCGGGCCGGGTTTCGGGTCGGGCTTGTAAAAGCCCGACCTTCATTTCTCAAGCCCAAGCCCGGCCCGAAGCCCGAAATACTCCATATTTTCAAGCCCGAGCCCGGCCCGAAATCAAGACCGAAGCCCAAAAGCCCGGCCCGGATGCTATTTTTTAGTACGCGCACGTGCAAGCCCGGCCCGAAGCCCGAAAGCCCGGCCCGAAATACAGAAAAAATGAAGCCCGAGCCCGGCCCGAACTATCTTTCAGGCTGCAAAACAAAGCCCGAGCCCGGCCCGAATGTCAAGTGCTGCCCGGCCCGGCCCGGGTTTTTTGGGCCGGGCTCGGGCCGGGTCGTCGGGCCGGGCTGCCCATGCCCGGGTTTAGCCTATAGAAGGTATTCATGTTCCAAATGTTGCGATTCCTGCTTATCCTCTGGCTGGCAATGTGCATATGCCTCATCGTGCAAATACCGAAGCCACTGCTGGTACAATAGCTCAAAGGCCCCGGAAGCATTCTCGTGTTCTCAATGACCGAGAGCTGCTTGTGGCCTTACATTAGAAGCAGGACAAGTACCACGACTGGCTGAAAAGTCAGATGCATAGTCTCTTGGTGGATGTCAATCGCATTCGCAACTTGGCCACCAAGAACTCGTTTGTTGCCCATGAAAACGCACGGTGGTCCTGGAAGAGCCTCACTTTGCTGTGTTCTGAAGACGATCTTTGCGCAGATGGCTTCACCGAGGGCTTCAAGTTTGATTCCAGGCCTCCACAAATGCAAGCTGGCGCCGCACTCCCTCACTTGAAGATTCTGAGTATTCATCTTCGGCTGCAACTGTTGTTGCGAATGTCATCGATGAAGAAGAAGACGCCACTTCACCGACCATGGCTACATTGCATCTCGACTCTGCACCAGGCCTGTCTGCACCACCAAACTCCAACGACGACCCTGCTCCTTCTGGGAACGTGTAGACGCTCTATGTCTTCCAACCTTTTTGGTCATTACTGACAAAAGGGGGAGAAGCATATGAGTTGATAGTCTTCAAGCGGTCCTTATGGGTGGTTGCATTATTTTTCCAAGTATTACAACTCTCATCTTTTGATACATTTGGTTCCTTGAGTTGTAACACTTAAACTCGATGGTCTTCTGCTACTTTTTCTGTTATTCTGTGATGCGAAGATAAATTCTGCATGAAGTCATTCTGCAGACGTCCATTTCCCATTATGCATATCATTATCTTCATTATCCACTTATATGCATAATGTATTGTCTTCACACTTTGAAGATGGCCTCCACAAAGCAAAACCTACCATGTGCATTTGCATTCAAAAGCAAATCATTTATATGCACATCTTCAGGGGGAGCCTCGTCATATGTATGAAGACAATACTCACAAAACTAAACTTTCACATACTTTTATTCCCGTTGAAAACTTCAACCAGTTTGTCATCAATCACCAAAAAGGGGGAGATTGTAAGTGCATCTAGTGCCACCCCTAGTTCGTTTTGGAGTATTGACGACAAACTTGGTTGAGGGACTAATGTGTTTGTGAGAATTGCGGAATAACACAGGTAGTAGTCCCATATTGATTCGGTTTACCTACCAGAGATGACCCCTAAAAATATGTGAAGACATTGAAGACAATGGTGGTCTGTGAAGATATTCACAATGAAGACTATGACAAGAGAAGACATCGCATGAAGACTATGGAGTGCGAAGACATAGTTGTTTCGTAGTTTCCTTTTCTTCTTTGTTGAGTCATAGGAAGCACCGTACCATTAAGTGGGGTCCAAGTGAACAAAGTCAGAGTGACTGAAGTGATGCTCAACCAAATCCTATGTCTTCAAGCGAAGACAATGAGAGCAAATTTTATCCAGAGCTGGATGAGTCAGCTTTACTTGTAGCCCAAGTCAAGCTGTTGTGTGTGCTTGAAATTTGACCATTGGACACGTGTCAGTTCCTTAGTGACCCAGGGTCATTTTGGACAAATCAGGTCGGGTTGCCTCCTCGCTATAAATAGCCCACCCCCTACACCATAAATTGGTGGCTGCTTAAAGTTAGTGCACGGCTTTTGTCGATTGAGAGCAACCCACCTCCGAAGCCTTTGAGAGACTAATCCTTGCGAGGACAAAGCCCAAAACACCCAGAGCCAAAGTGTGTTAGGCATCACTGAAGTCTTTTTGTCCGCGTGATCTAAAGACTTATTACACTTGAGGACTTTGAATCCTCCAGCCGGTTAGGCGTTGCGTTCTGAGCATCCAAGAACCATTGTGGATTGCCGGTGAACGAAGTCTGTGATGGTTTGGAAGTCTCCCTTGAAGACTTATCAGAGTGATTGGGCGAGGACTAAGTGGTCTTAGATCAAGGGGAATAAGGTGAAGACGCGGTCTTTTGAGTTGAATCTCAGCCTCCCTAACCAGACGTACAGTTGTCTGGAACTGGTCCAACAAATCCCTGTCCTCTCCGAGCAACTGGTTCTATCTTTCCTCTATCTTTACTTACAGTTTGTCTTTGTGAAGTCATTACCCATTTGTCTGATCTGATTGACTTCACTGAGTGAAGACTGTTTACTGTTTGGTTTCACACTATCTTCCATCCTGATCCATACTACCTAGCCGATGATAGTCTTCGTGCTTTCACTACATTGCTTTCTTGGCTATGGCTTGTCTAGTGTAGTCTACCTTCCGCTGCATATCAATAAGTTCATTTATAGTGTTTGTCTTCAAAGCACCACTGTTTTGAAGACTTTCATAAAAATCGCCTATTCACCCCCCTCCTAGTCGAATACTAGCACTTTCACCCTCAGCGTCTTTGGAACAGATTGTTCGCCAGGACCCTTTCCAAAGATTACTTGTAAATCCTTGACCATATCAAGTATATCAGCACCAGTATAGAGGGTGGGCTTCTTCTGGTGATTTGCCTCACCTTTGAAATTCTTGCCTTTCTTTCTTAAGGCATACTTGGTCATAAAAAATCGACGATGTCCCAGGTACACATTCTTCTTGCATTTGTCCAAATATATACTTTCAGTCTCATTTAAACAGTGCGTGCATGCGTTGTATCCCTTGTTTGTCTATCCTGAAAAGTTACTAAGAGCAGGCCAATCATTGATGGTTACAAACAGCAACAGTCGTAGGTCAAATTCCTGCTATTTGTGCTCGTCCCACACACGTACACATTTTTTACCCCACAGCTATAAAAGTTCTTCAACTAATGGCCTTAGGTACACATCAATGTCGTTGACGGGTTGCTTAGGGCTTTGGATGGGCACTGGCATCATAATGAACTCCCGCTTCATGCACAACCAAGGAGGAAGGTTATAGATACATAGAGTCATGGGCCAGGTGCTATGATTACTGCTCTTCTCCCCAAAAGAATTAATGCCATCTGCACTTAAACAAAACCATACGTTCCTTGTGTCATCTTCAAAGTCTCGCCACTTTCTCTCGATTTTTCTCCATTGCGACCCGTCAGCAGGTACTCTCAACTTCCCGTCTTTCTTATGGTCTTCTTTGTGCCATCACAACAACTTGGCATGCTCTTTGTTTCTGAACAGATGTTTCAACCGTGGTATTATAGGATCGTACCACGTCACCTTGGCAGGAACCATCTTCCTGGGGTGCTCGCCCTCAACATCATCAGGGCCATCTCGTCTGATCTTATACCGCAATGCACCGCATACCAAATTCTCATACTCCTCACCGCGGTAGAGGATGCAGTCATTCGGGCATGCATGTATCTTCTGCACCTCTAATCCTAGAGGGCAAAGAATCTTCTTTGCTTTGTATGTACTGTTAGGCAATTCGTTATCCTTGGGAAGCTTCTTCTTCATTATTTTCAGTAGTTTCCCAAATCCCTTATCAGATAAACCATTCTTTGCCTCCCATTGCAGCAATTCTAGTGTGGTACCAAGCTTTGTGTTGCCATCTTCGCGATTTGGGTACAACCCTTTTTTTATCCTCTAACATGTGATCGAACTGCAACTTCTCCCTTTCACTTTCGCATTCTCTCAGTGCATCAACAATAACCTGGTGAAGATCATCATCGGGCACATCATCAGTGCCTCTTGATCTTCAGCTTTCCCCGTTGCAGTATCACCGTATTCAGGGAACATAGGATAGTTGTCATCATCCTCTTCTTCTTCGTTGTCTTCCATCATAACCCCTCTTTCTCCGTGCTTGGTCCAAACATTATAGTGTGGCATGAAACCCTTCTCAAGAAGGTGAATGTGAAGGGTTTTCAAGGAAGAGTGATCCTTTGTGTTCTCACAAACAGTACATGGACAATACATAAAACCATTCTGCTTGTTTACCTCAGCCACCTCAAGAAAATTATGCAGGCCCCCAATGTAGTCGGAGGTGCGTCGGTCACCGTACATCCATTGTCGGTTCATCTGCGTGCATTATATAATTAAGTGTATCAAAAACCATTACAAAACCTCATGAATAGATAAGTGACCAAATTAATACAAGTTCATCATCACATTAAAACCAAAGTATAGTAGTGATCAAATGTTATTACCAAAAAAATAAATACATAAAGTTCATGCATAGTTCTCATAGAACAACATACAGCTCTCTAGAGCATCTAATTAAAACATACATTGGAACTAACATACAACTATGTAAAATATTTAAATGCAACAACAAATGCGATCAAAATCGCAACTAAGGTAACAATTGACCCAACAGCATAATGATACCAAGCCTCATTATCAATGGCATATTTTCTAATCTTTCTAATCTTCAAGCGCATTACATCCATCTGGATCTTGTGATCATCGTAGACATCGGCACCATGCAACTCCAATTTCATCTTCTCCTCTTCAATTCTTTTCATTTTTTTTGAAATAATTGTTTTCTTTTTCAACCAAATTTAACCTCTCGACAAGAGGGTCGGTTGGAATTTCTGGTTCACATACCTCCTAGATAAAAACATCTATGTCACGTTGGTCGGCATAATTGTCATAAACACTAAATGAAACAAATAGTTATAAAAGATAATATACCACATCCGAATCATAGACCAGACGAGAACCAACGGGGGCGGATTCCAAAACCATGGCACTATATAATAACAAACAATAATAGAAGTAAGAATATTGTACAAGTAGCTATCTAAATCATACAAGTAAGAATGTTTTCCTTTTAAAAAGAAGATAAGAACAAGAGGCTCACCACGGTGGTGCTGGCGACAAGATCGGCGCGGGCGATCGACGGCGGTGAGGACGGGGACGGGACGGACCGCCAAAGCTAGACAAATCTTGGGGAAAATGGATCTTGGATGTCGAGCTTGGAGAGGAGAAAGCTTAAGTGTGGCTCGAGCATTTCATCGGACACCTCATGTGCATATGAGGTGAGAGCAGAGCAGCACACACCTCCCACACACCGGCCGGCCAAAAAACAGAGGAGTGAGCGGGCAGGGGCGAGCATATATATAGGCATCTCTTTAGTTCCGGTTGGTGGCTAGAACTGGGACAGAAGACAGACCTTTAGTCCCTGTTCCAGCCACCAACCAGGACTAAAGGGGGTGCACCAGGAGTGAGGACCTTTAATCTCGGTTCGTGTCTAGAACCGGGACTAAAGTGGTCAGACAAACCGGGACTAGTGCCTGCCGAGGCACGGCCGGCTCCCTGGCCGCTCGAACCAGGACAGATGCACCCATTAGTCCCGGTTAACTCGATCGGGTCTAAAGCTCTGATCTGGCCCGGGCCAAAGCCCTATTTTCTACTAGTTATAAGGCATATTATATGGTTGAGTGGATCTTCTTGGAAAATATGTTGCTCAAGATGGGATTCCATGCTCAATGGGTAAGAATGATTATGAATTGTGTGTCCTCTGTGCACTATACAGTACGTTTTAACTCACAAGAGACAGGAGGTTTCTCACCAACAAGGAGGATCCAACAGGGGGATCCACTCTCACCATATTTATTTTTTCTATGTGCGGAGGGGCTATCTAGCTTATTGCAGTATGGAGAAGTGGTTGGTGGCATTGATGGGATTAAGGTGTGCAGAAATGCACCGTCAGTTTCACACCCACTATTTGCTGACGATTCCTTGATTCTCATGAAGGCGGATATGTTAAATGCAGCTTCCTTACGGCAAGTGCTAGATACCTATTGTATTAATTCTGGTCAGATGGTGAGTAGAGCAAAATCTAGTATCTTTTTTAGCCCTAACACGAGTCTGGTTACAAAAGCAGAAATTTGTCAAGAGTTACACATTGATACAGAGGCAATATCAGATAAATATCTGGGGCTCTCTGCCCTAGTTGGGGCTGATAGAAGTGATTGCTTTGACCACTTGTTGAAAGAGTATGGGAAAGAATTGGAGGATGGGTGGAGAAACAACTTTCCCTTGGAGGGAAAGAAGTTTTACTAAAAGCAGTAGTACAAGCAATCCCAGTATTTGCAATGTCGGTATTCTTGAGCCCAAAGGGTGCATGTGAAAAATTACGGACAATATTTTAAGCTTCTGGTGGGGAGAGGATGAAGAAAGGAAGAAGATGCATTGGTTGGCTTGGTGGAAATTGTGTGTGCCAAAAACATTGGGTGGTATGGGCTTCCGTGGTCTTCACTCATTTAATTTAGTCATGCTTGCTATGTTAGAGGCTTGTCACATGTCCAGATTCTCTATGTGCCAAAGTGTTGCGAGCCAAGTATTACACGGATGGTAACTTACTTTAGACAGGACCTAAAAGGGGGTCTTCATTCACTTGGCAAAGTATCGTGTCTGGAATCCAAACATTCAAACAAGGCTACATATGGAGGCAATGGCAATGCAAGATGGCTTACTACTAGCTAATTCTCTAGGATGCAATGTGGTGGAAGCAGAATCAGATTCAATGGAAATCGTCAATTTTTGCACAGGTGCAACACAATGGCGGGACTCAACGGCTGCTATTTACGCTCAATGTCTAGATACAACAAATCTTATTGGGAAGGTCAAATTCAAGCACTGTAGAAGGGAACCAATGGTGTTGCTCATGCGCTAGCTAGGCATAGTTACTTAAATAAATCTTCTTGTGATTATCCCCGACCTTACAAACGATGTAACGGTTATTTGATTTAATAAAGCTACTCATGATGGCCTTTACCTAAAAAAAAGATTCAAGTGAATTCCGTCCAATTTCTTTGGGCGGTTATGGCGGTCAAAATTAAAGTGGCGGCCCACTGTCCACGCCCATCACAGACGATCGCATATACTAAAACTGCCGAGACGGACCATGTCTGCGAGATGCGCATCGGACGGATCTAGGATCATTCGGATCTATTGCAAAAACTCGTACCCTTGATAGGATTGATATAATCCATTCGTTGAAATCTTTAAATATATGTAAAATAAGTAATAGCAAATTTGAAAAAAAATTAGGAAGAATTTATAAAAGAAGCCCACCGTACATACGTGTGAAATAGATTATAACCTGAGAAGAGAAGATCCACCGTCCATCCTATGAAAAAAGAATATAATATTCCCGTTGAGAAAGAGAATACCAGGAGGCAAGACAGCATGGAAGGAAGGAGGAGCTGGAAAGCAGGAGAGGCAGGTACCACTCCAAGGAAACCGGAAAACCAGCTTCCCAAAACCGTGGATCCGGATTCGTCCATCAGTATGAACGTGCATGCGAACCAGGAATCTGATCGTGGACCCGGAAGTGGCCAGCTCTGACAAAACCCTCCACACCAAATATTCGATCGATGGATCCCAACGGGGTAGCTAATCAAGCCGTCGGGTACATGCAAATTGCATTACTTTAATCTGGACGTAAAGGGCAGGGCTTTATCAATAGATGGAGTACAAAGCACACCTTCCTCGCACATTTCTGTACCTAGAAACAATGTATGAACCGATGTACGTATCATGTATGCAATGGGTGTACTGAACCTTTTGCTTCAGGGCTCTAGTAGCGGGCAAGAAGCACAATGAGAGCCTAGCAAGGTCCTATACGTACTATACCTGTATTGCTGTGAATACAATGACACGGCGTATGATTAAACAACGACCGACTAATTGACCTGGGGGCAAGCAGGATAAGCACGGCGACGGCGACGAGAGGCTCGAGAGGACGAAACGTGGTACCACAGGGAGAAGCAGCGTGGGGGATGGAAGGGAGTAAAGAAAGGAGCGAGGGCCATGACCGCCCATGGTTTGGGCAAAGGCAAAACCGGGGCAGCACTGGCTGGATTCCTGGAAAGCGGAGGATTTCCACAAAACCGGGAGCGGAGCCAACGAAAGGACCCCCCTCTCCCTCCCACCCTCACCCTCGTGGGGCCCTGCCGGCTGCCGCAGGGTTCGGCCGTTTGTTTCCAGCGACCTCTCGCCGCAGCGCGCACCTGATTCCATTCCTGCCTTTTACGTGGTCATCGCCGAGACGCTGCGCCACGCGCCGAATCTACCGCACCGCGTTATCATCATCGAACAACTGCGGGGGCGTGGCCCACTGTTACAGTAAACTGGCGCCTTGTTTTTCGACTCTTCCTACAGGGTCTTCGGGGAAGAAAAGTAACCAATCCACACAAGAGGCAAAATTTCGTGTTTTGATCCTTTTGGCATATCAATTCCGGATCTGACCCTGGTTGAATTTTTTCGGTATTTGACCCTTTTGCTACCGCCAGGGATCCTGACGGTAGGGTGCGATGGAGGGGGACGGCGACCGTCTCCACGTGCTGACGTGGATTAGCACCCTACCGCCAGCGACCCTGGCGGTAGGCCGTCTAACCCTACCGCCACTGGCTTGGTTTTTGCCTCCGAAAGCTTCTGTAATGAAAAATCGCAGTGCGCCAGTGGGGTTGGCGGTAGGCTGTCTGACCTACCGCCAGGGTCCTTGGCGATAGGGTGCTGTGTTTGCCTCTTTCCAAGTTTAATTGCTTGCTTCTTTTCAAAAACAATATTACAGCAATGATACAGAGTAAAAAAACAGATCTCAAATAATTAAACTTGGGCATCACATACACATTTATAAAAGTTGAACTAAATAGACATGTCAAACGGAGTTCCACATAAACTTGTGCATAATAAGCAAATGAAGTTCAACTACTTAGTTCTACATAGCAAATGGAGTTCCACATTATTTCACAAATAGCAAGCACATAGTTTCACAAATAGCAAACACATAGTTCAAATAGCAAACACATAGTTTCACAACCACTAGACATTTCAACTACGAGAGCCAAGTATCCAAGAGCAGAATTTAATTGATCCTTCCTCTTGGAGGTACGGTCCTCGTTCCTCTTTGAACGAGTCTCTTCAGTCTTCTTCTTGGGCCGTCGAGTAACCGGTCTCTGGAAATGGTCCGGACTCAGCAAATTCTTTTTCTTTGGATTCCTCTTCGGCAACTGAGATGGTTGAGATGATTGAGTTGGTGGAGGTCCATAATCTTCATCGTACTCCTCCTCCCCATTGCTCTCATCCTCCTCTTCCTCATGATAGGCCTCCTCCTCCTCTTCTTCATTTGTGGCCTCCTCCTCCTCCTCCTCCTCCTCCTCAACCAACCTAGACGACGAGGGAACATGGCTCGATGAGGCGATGTGACCCTGTGTGGCGGCAGGATGATAAACTTCAACCGACCCAGCTCCAGCACACCCAAGCAGGCCTACCAGCTTGCGACAACGCTTCACGAACTTCTGCACTCATAATGAAACAAGGGCATAATAAGTATCAGATTTAAGATTGCAAGTGAACAAGATGCATCTGTTCCGATGAGGCTGAAATTGTACCTTCATCGTCCCCCTCAATTTGTTCTCAGATTGTACGCTTCCGGGGATATCACCTAGTGCACCTGAGGCTTCAAAGATGCATCTGTTCAGCTCACCGGACTGTAGAGAATAAGTCAGTCACGATGAGGAATAAAATAATTTAAATACAACCGTCGGTTCAAACTTACCACTCTGTTGATGAGGGGTGCAAACTCCCTAAATCCACTATGCATGTCTCTGATGCCGGTCTGGTAGGCCTCTTCCTCGGGGTCATCCCTCTCCAGCTCCGCGATGTCTTCCGCCGTCCACCGAGGCCTGAGACGAATACGGTGCTTATGGCCATCATCGTACCACCTCATGTGTTGGTCCTCGTAAGCATTCCAGTCAGTCACTCTCCTCTCCACATCTTTATGGAACTTCCGTCGGTTCCACTCCGTCACATGAGTTTTATGCTCCTCTCCCCTGTCTGTGATCGACTGATTCTTCTGTCGGCTCATCCTACAAGGCATTAGCAACAAGAAACATCATAATAAGTCGAACGCAATGAAATCATGGGCACGAAGAACAAGCGCTGGCACACACAAGTAGAGCGCGTGGCCGCCGGTATCGGTCGGTGGGCCCGGTGGGGTATGCTGATACATCTCAAACTGCACGGCCACGCGGTGTGGCAAGTGCCACTCGACGGCGTACACACAGATCATGGGCACGATGCACTGCCAAAGACCACGGTCCGCATCGCACATCACGTTCAGATCGAAGTCCCACTCTCGGTCATGATACGGCCACCAGTTTACCTATTACATATACATTGGTAAGTTCCCACTCTCGATCAAAAGTGGAATCAAAGAGAAAGGTGGTGAGCGAGTTCATATACCTGCGTAATCGTCCAAGCGCCGATCTCGTTGGTGTAGGCCTTGTACGAAGTCTTGTTTAGGCACGTGTAGAGTTTGACAACGTCCCACTCGTAAGCTATGGTGGGGTGTCGAGTAGCGTCGCCGTCCTCTCTATAGGCACCCCATAGGCGTCTTAGCAGCTTCTCCGGACGCCCCACCGGCAGCCACTCCCACATCCAAATGGAGAGGCCCCAGACAAAGCCACCCATGTTGGACTTGTCTCCCATCCTTTGGGTTGCGTCGTCAAGATGCAAAACATCAAATGAGGATCAGATATAACAAAATGGCATGGACATACTTTCGTAGGTAGGCAATGAGATACTCTCTTACCGAACGGTATAGGTAGGCGAGAGATGCGGTCCCCCAACTGTACCCTGCATCCCAGTCGGCTAGGAAGAACAGATACGACCAGTTGGCAGAGTTCCCGGAGCTGTCTGGAAACACGACCTCTGTGAGAAGATACCACAGGTAGGCCCTCGCGTACCACTCCACAGTCGCCTCATTGGTGTCTTCGGGGCATGTCTTCCGGTGCTCCGAGAGCCAGGGCAACGGTACACCGGATGTACGGTTACCCTTAGCGTCGGGGCAGTCGCCGATGAGGGTGGTAACCCTCTGCTGCGAGTTGGTCCTCTCCACTCTCCCGATGAGTGCTTGACCATTGATCGGCATGGCAGTAGTCATCGCCCAATCCTCAAGGGTCACCGTCATCTCCCTGCATGGGAGATGGAAAGAATGGGTCTCCGGTCGCCACCGGTCAATCAAAGATGTCAGAGCTGCGTGGACAAGTGTCGGCGGCTGGCGCTTGAACTGCAACACGAAACCCAACAGTCAGGCTCTCTTGAAGTACGGCGCGTAGCGCTCGTCGTAGTCCATATTCCTGGCAACCCCGTGATCCCTCATGCGCAGTGGCTGGAGCATCTGTCAAAAAGTGGACGGCAAGAGTTAGGAACTTATTTTCATCAATCCGAAAACTTTGATCAATATTTCCTTCATATTGCTTACCACTCCGGTCTCTATGAAACGGGCACGATGACCCTTGTCGAATGCATAGTCAAGCATGGAATACCGTGGGCCAATGTTGTCCGCAAGAGGTGCCCGCCTTAATAAAATTTCATAAACAAAAACATCATAAGCATACATAAACAAAAAATGAAATTTCTTGGTTAAATGAACTAGGGATCATCTTAAGCATATTCCTCCAACAACATCTACTACACATGATGGATCACATCATATCAACATGCATCATATCAAAATAAAATCCTCCAACATGCATCATATCATCAATTTTTTAACAATTTTTTTTGAAATAGAGTTCATCTTGAATGTATTTCTCCAAACAGCATCTTCATATCATCATATCAACATGCATCATAAAACAAAACAAGTCCTCCCACATGCATTACATCATAAAAACTTTTAACAAAAAATTTATGAACTAGGGTCATCTTCACACTAACATATGAACTATTGATTAGAGTTCATATTCAATACCACTAGTTACTAAAGAACTAAGAACTAGAACTACAATCAAGCTAAAACAATTCTAGGTGTAAAAAGATTCCAATCTAAGTTAAAAAAGATGAGGGATTTCAAGCAAATAATGCGTTGAATCGGAAGCAAGTTGACAAAAACTACTTGGAGGAATCAGAGGAGCTTACGTTTCTCTCTTCGGGGCCATCTCGATCCGCAAAAATGATGAAAAAACGGTGAAGATCCGAGGGGGGGAGTGGAGTAGATGAGAGAGGGAGAGAGGGCTAGGGGGGAAAGAAGAGAAACTGCCGACGGGGGAGGGGGAGGGGTGGGAAGATGGGCACGGGCGGGGGGTCGGGCGAAATAACTGCTCGCACCCTACCGCCAGGGACCCTGGCGGTAGGGTGCGACAGAGGGGGACGGCGGCTGTCTCCATGTGCTGACATGGATTAGTATCCTACTGCCAGGGACCCTGGCGGTAGGCTGTCTAACCCTACCGCCAGCGCCCCTGGCGGTAGAAAAAGTGTCAAATCCCGAAATTGTTCCCAACCGGGGTCAGATCCTGAATTGGTATATGACAAGGGTCAAAACACAAAATTTTGCCCACACAAGACAACAAGTTTTAAGGCGAAGCCAATTTTTTTAAAAAAACTTTCTGGTTTGCCGGCCAAGCCTGGAGGGGAGAGTAGTCCCTAGCCCACAAGGGATAGGGAAGGATGTGCTTCCTGATTTTAATCCTCATAGATACGGTGTTCAGATGTATCATTGGCGGTGGACAAGCCATCGGAGAGCACCCAAACGTTGATTGACAATGTCAGCACCTCATAGGACCATGGGCTAGAGGGGGAGCACGTCTTGTGAACCTTGTTGGAGAGCCGAGTTCTCCCAATAGCTGTCCGCGCCAGCCCGATGTTTACTTATGCGGGGGTTGAGGATTCGACGTGGGTCACCGCGGAGGAGCTCAACAAAGATGAAGCAGGCCCGTGTCCACGCTTTAACGGAGTTGGTGCTATATAAGTTCCCCTTCGATATCATCGTGGAGCCCGTCGACTTCGGCGACGCGTCTGCCAATGGAAGATTTTAATCGCATTTCCTTCCGCCGTTAAGTGTCTTTACTTCCTACCCCCTTCCGACTTCTCGAGACCACTTAGGAGCTTGCGGGCTTCACCGCTTTCATGTTGGAGCTCCTGTTGCTGGGGTAGGTCTTGGATCCAACAATGGCGAAGATGCTAGAGCCAGAGCCGGAGAGGGGCCCCATAGTCCGTCGCACGCCTACCAAGAAAAGGAAGACTATCACACCCCCAAGGAGGAAGAGGGCAATGATGACGGTGGTCACAAGGAGGAAGGACGACAAAGGGCCCTCCATGGAGCAATGAAACCCTGAGAAAGAAGTTTGGCGGCTTCACTGGCATGGGGTCGAAAGAGGGGCCACAGAGAGGAAACTTTTGCAGGCGTGGCATCGCTCAAGCGGGAGCCTCGACTAGGTTCCTCAAGGATTTGTGAGCCCATCGAAGGGGCCAATGTGCCTCCGGTGCTGGCGGTTCTCCTCATTGTGGTGAACCCCCTAAGGAAGCGCTTTGTGTCGAGCTGGTAAGTCTCCTGTTCGTGACTTGGTGGTTTTCTGTGAAGATTGCCTTGCCTTGTGTGCTGACCTTTTAGGCCTCGCGATTTCAGGCATGCTTGCTCCATCAAGGAGGCCACCACGACTGGGACCTCCATCCTGCCTCCACCAATGACGGATGCCCCTGTGGCCGACTCACAAGGGTCTTGAGAGGCTATCAGGGTTCGACGCCCGAAGCCTCGACCTCAGAGGCAGGTAAGTGTAGAGTTTGTACCTCCTTCATTAAAGTGTTGTAGCAAGTAGCCTTGGTACTTGATATTCTTATGGCGTCAGCTGTCCCGCTTCCACCCGTTGATCCTGGAGGCACGGTACTGCCTTCCCCAGAAGTGCAAGCCCCAGCCCCGCCTATTCTTAGTGAGGACGGGGCCAGAGCTTCTTTGGCTGGCTTGGCGGTCGTCGTGTCCGGGGCCGGTATCAGAATGGCCAGGGCTAGCACCCCTAATGCTTTCGCACTACTGGCGGCTTTGGTAGGGACGAAGCCGAATGTCCCATGAGTTGCTCCTACATCTTTGTTGGAGCCCGTCGTAGTTTTTGTGGGGTTCAATGCCGACGGGCAAGACATCCGGTGGAGGAAGACGAGGATGGTGGTGACGAATTCTGCTATCGCATCTTCAACCTCCTTCTTCTCAGAGGAGAGTGAGTTGGGTCCGTACGTGCCGAAAGGGACCAAGTCCGCCCTGGACAAGGCCTTAACGGATATGAAGGCCTTCTGCTCATCCATCCGAAGGCTTGGCCTCTCGGCAGACCAGGGTTTAAGATAACCATTTTTACTCCAGTTCACTTACTTTGTGATTCGTCGAATATATTGCCTATGATAGCTGTAGCCCCTGGGACTAAGTGCGGTTGCCTTTGAGAACCGGGCTCGGGTCTTGTGATCTTGTTGTCAACAGTGTTGCCGGCTACTTATGCCTTTGCTTTATTCTTTGGAACTTGCTGGCTGAAACCAGAAGCTGGCCTCCAAGAATGCCGAGATGCGGAAACAACTCTCAACGCTAGGCTAATGACAACCTGGAGTGCATGCGTGCCAACACTATTCGTAAGTCTACTAGCCCTCGTTGTCTTGCTCTCTCCACGTACTTAGTTCCTACTCTTGACGCCTTGTGTGTTGTATCTCGCCACCTCCGAGGAAGCCGCCTGGCTTCAACAGTCTTTGAGCGACGCCCAATGCCCACGCGACAAGGTCCGTGAAGCCCTGCGTGTCGCCGAGGAGGCCCATAAGCCGAGGAAGGCCGTACGCGTGCTTCAAGCCACCGTGGCATCGAAACGGAAGGTCATCAAGGACCCGCGGGCCGAGGCTGAGCTCAGCAAGGATGCGCAAGGTCACCTTCGTAATTAGGTTGATGCCCTAGAGATGGAGCTTCTTGTAAGAAGATGGAGGAAGAGGTTGTACAACTAAGACAATCTCAGTCCGATACAACCACCCAGCTTAGGCAGGGCAAGAGCATTACACGAATCTGGAGGCCGCCGCGAAACGTACGTCTTCATCCCCTGGTCCTAGCATTTTCTTTCGGGGACTTGTGGCGGTCCAAAATCTCATAGGCATTTTTCTTTGCAGTTCCTCCTCTAGAGATTGCCATCAACGATGTTGAGGAGCGACTCTGCCACCTGGCGACACTAGCGCAGAAGATGAGGGTCGCCATTGGTACTGTGAAAACCCGGGTCGTGAGGCCAGCCCACTGCCAGGCTTCTTGTCCGATGGGCCACCACACGTTTGTTGCCCCGTCCGCAACAGACATCACGATTTCCTCGTGGGGACATTTCCCTTGCAATCACTAGAGCGGTGGTAGTAGTCCTCCATGTAGGCATCCATGGTAGGAGGTGTGTCATCATCATCTATGCTCATCATGTTGCTATCCAATGATGATGAGATGATGTTGGCGAGACATTGGACATCGTGGTTGATGACCCACAAGTACAGGGAATCAATCGTAGTCCTTTTGATAAGTAAGAGTGTTGAACCCAACGAGGAGCATAAGGAAACGACAAGCAATTTTCAGCAAGATATTTTCTGCAAGCACTGAAATTATTGGTAGCAGATAGTTTGATAGCAAAGTAATTTGTAACGAGCAACAAGTAGCAACTGTAACAATGGTGCAGCAAGGTAGCACAATCCTTTTTATAACAAAGGACAGGCCAAAACTTTCTCTTATAGCAAGCAAAGCATTCTTGAGGACACATGGGAATTCATCTACTCAATTTCATCATGTTTGTTTGATTCATGTTCGTTACTTTGGTAATTTGATATGTGGGTGGACCGGTGCTTGGGTGCTGTTCTTACTAGAACAAGCCTCTCGCTTATGATTACCCCCTCTCGCAAGCATCCGCAACTATGAAAGAAGAATTAACATAAATCTAACCATAGCATGAAACATATGAATCCAAATCAGCCCCTTACGAAATAGCGCATAAACTAGGGTTTAAGCTTCTGTCATTCTAGTAACTCATCATCTAATTACTACTCCGCAATGCTTTTCCTTAGGCCCAAAGATGGTGAAGTGACATGTGGTCGACGTTCACATGACACCACTAAAGGAAGAAACAACATACATATCATGAAAATATCGAACGAATACCAAATTCAAATGATTACTTATAACTGGGCTTCTCCCATGTCCTCAAGAACAAAAATAACTACTCACAAATCATATTCATGTTCAAGATCAGAGGGGTATTGAATATCATTAAGGATCTGAACATATAATCTTCCACCAACTAGTATCAACTACAAGACGTAATCAACACTACAAGCAACCCACAGGTACCAATCAGAGGTTTTGAGACAAAGATTGAATATAAGAGATGAACTAGGGTTTGAGATGAGATGGTGCTAGTGAAGATGTTAATGAAGATTAGTCCTCCCACGATGAGAGGATCGTTAGTGATGATGATGGCTTCGATTACCCCCTCCCGGAGGGAAGTTTCCCCGGCGGAATTGCTCCGCCAGGGAGCAAAAATGCTCCTGCCCAGGTTCCGCCTCGAGAAGGCAGCGCTTCGCCCCGAAACCTTCCTTCAGATTATTTCTAAGTCAAATGGCATCATATAGTAGAAAATGGGCCCCGGAGGCCTGCCAGGGCCCCCACAAGTCCAGGGGCGCGCCCTAGGGGGGGCGGCCCCCAGGCTTGTGGCTGCTTGGTGGGCCTCCTTCTGTTATTTCTTTCACCATTATTTTTATATATTCCAAAATAATTCTCCCTCAATTTTCAGGTCATTTAGAGTTGTGCAGAAAAGGTGTCTCCGATAGCCCTTTCCGGTCCAGAATTCCAACTGTCGGCAAACTCCCTCTTCATGTGAAACTTGCAAAATAAGAGAGAAAGGCATAAGAATTGTATCATAAAGTGAAATAAAAGTCCATAATGCAATAAATATCGATAAGAAAACATGATACAAAATGCACGTATCAGTGGTCCTGCTCCTTTGTGTGTCGTACCGCCTTGGCCTTAGCAGTCTCCCTTTGCATCGTGATGCACTCTAACTCTTCGATGCTGAGCCGAAGCACCTTCGCATTCTTGCGGGGTGGCGCCTCACGTTCGTCTTCGTGGTGGTCAATGATCGGCGGAAGACATCGCGGAAGAGCTGCTCATCTAGGTCGATAGCATGGATCTCACGCGTGTGCGGGAGAATCCTACCCCCGTCGCCCTCCATGCGGCATGCCGCCTCTCGCGGCAGGCGTCTTTGGCCTCCTGCTCCGACATCCTCATCTAGTGGCTCGACGCAGGCATGAGCACCCAACGTTGCCCGGGAGGAGCTGCGGGCTAGAGGGGAAGGGGAGTGGCGTGCCTGACAGTGGATCTGGGGCGACAAAGACCATGACGAGCCACCGCGCTCGGCCTCAATGCGTTGCCGAGACACCAAGGACGACGCGAATGATGCAGAGATGCCACCAGTGTCCATCTAAGAATGCTTGATGGCAATGCAAAGTGCGAGCTCCTCGTCGCCCGGAGCCTCGCTACAGGAGCCTCATTGCCGGAGCCGTCCTCCTTCAAGAGCCCGTCATAGTAGAAGTGACCAGACTTGTTGCCAGAGGAGCTGCCAGAGTGCCTGCGGAGGACGACTATGGTGGAGGAGAGGGGACGTGAAGGAAGAGGAGGATACCGAGAGGGAAGCAAAGTGGTCGAGTGTGGACTTTGACTAGGGCTTCGTCCGATGATGGGGTTTTTGGAAGGTCGTGGTGGGTCATAGCCTACATAGCGGACGCGTCCGGACACATCTGGACCTCCCCATACCCACCCCATATTATGTTGTGCATGAGGGTGCCGGACAACCCAGATGTTTGGTTTGCGTTCGCTGGTCCGGTTGGGTGATAAATTTATGACCGGAGAGGCCTCTTAAACGTTTTGGACTGGTATGGAGTGTCTGGTTGTAGATGTTCTAAAATAGTTTGGGATCATCTATATGTGAGGTACATGGAAACGTTTCAACCATTAGTCACTTTTCTCACGAACCGTTAGATCTTAATCCAACGGCCCAAAACAGATCATCACTATTCATCTTCAACTTCCCGATCTCTTGTTCCTCATGCACGCCTCTAGCTACCCCGCCCCAACCGTCAGCCTCCACCACGCGTAGACGACGGGCGCTACCGCGCGCCGCTTCACAACCGCGCCTCCCGTCCCCCACGCCGTTGTTAGCCACCACACTGACCATCCCCCCCCTCGATCTGGAGGAACCCCAACGACCCCCCCCCCTTGCTCGACCGAGTTAAAACTAATAGGTCGATTTTGTTTGCCGTACTTTGCCTAGCGTGGGGCTTTCTCATTATATAGACAACAACACATACATTGTTTGGAGTAAACGGCAAGGCTAAGGATCACAACCGATCCTTGCCATAATTAGGATATACACAATCCCTAAACAATAGCTACAGCTAACCAACGCTACGCTTAACACTCCCTCTCAATCGGAACCGACGTGAACGAGGTTTAGATTGGACTGAAATCTACGAAGGGTGAGATGAGTAGCGGGTTTAGTGAACATGTCAGCTAGTTGATCACCAGACGCGATGAACCGGACATCAAGAGCGCCCATGGCCACCTTCTCGCGAACAAAGTGGAAGTCAATCTCAATATGCTTGGTACGTGCATGAAAGACAGGATTCGTCGATAAATACATAGCGCCGAGGTTGTCACACCATAAAACTGGGGGTGTCGATAGATGCACTCCAAGCTCCCACAACACATACTGTATCCAAGTAGCCTCGACAGTGCCATTAGCCAAAGCTCTGTATTCAGCTTTGGTACTCGAACGAGAGACAGTGGGTTGCTTACGAGAGCTCCACGAGACAAGGTTGGGACCAAAGAAGATGGCGAAACCGCCAGTGGAGCGTCGATCATCTGAACAACCAGCCCAATCAGCATCAGTGTAGATGTTGAGAGCACACGAAGGAGAACGTGTAAACTGCAGTCCCGTGGAGACAGTACCCTTGACATACCGAAGGATACGCTTGACAGCTTCATAATGAACAGTGGTCGGCTGAGACAGAAACTGGCAAACTTTGTTGACAGCAAAAGAAAGATCTGGCCGCGTCAATGTGAGATACTGCAAACCCCCAACCAAACTGCGGTATTTAAAGGCATCTTCAGCAGAAAGCACAATACCAGTAGTACGAGAGAGTTTACCCGTGGATGACATGGGGGTGGGAACTGAACGACAACTCTCCATGTTAGCACGATGCATAAGATCGAGAGCATACTTATGCTGAGTAAGAAGCAGGCCAGAGGAACGATATGTAGCCTCAATACCGAGAAAATACTCCAAACGCCCAAGATCCTTGATAGGAAAGGTGTCGGCGAGAGTCTGAACAAGGCGATCAACAGCAGCAGCCGAAGAACCAGCTATAACAATGTCGTCAACATACACCAACATGAATACCTGAACACCTTGATGATCGAAGATGAGCGGAGAGGTATCTGCCTTGCTGGAAACAAAACCAAGCTGACGAAGTTTATCACTCAAACGGGCATACCAGGCGCGAGGAGACTGCTTCAGACCATACAAAGCACGCTGAAGTTTGCAAACATGTCACGGATAACGAGGATCCTCAAAGCCAGGAGGCTGCTGCATATACACGTCCTCAGACAAGAAACCGTGGAGAAACGCATTACTGACATCAATCTGGCGAAGACACCATCCACGCGACACGGCGAGGGAGAGCACAAGACGAACAGTGACAGGTTTGACCACTGGACTGAAGGTGTCATGATAATCGATGCCATGGTGCTGAGTGAAACCACGGGCAACGAGACGGGCTTTGTATTTATCAACAGAGCCATCGGGGCGAAACTTCATCTTGAATATCCATTTACTGCCAACAATGTTAGTACCGGGGGGCCGAGGGACAAGTACCCATGTTTGAGTCTGCTGAAGGGCGTCGAATTCTGCCTCCATCACGGTCCTCCATGCTAGTTTCGAAAGAGCAACCCGATGCGTCGCCGGAACAGCAAGAAACGCTCCATGGCGATACGGGTCATAACGGACCGTACCGTCCGTCCATACCTTCGGACGGAACACATTGTTGCGCTATCATGTCGTCATAGGTTGAGGTGCTGTCGGAGGAGCAGGCGGCACTGAGGATGTCGCAGATGAGGAGACATCAGCAGAGGGCGGCGGCGAAGGAACCTCCCCCCGATCGCGCACAGGGGAGCTGTCCACTAGAGAGGACGATCCAGCATCAGCGCCGGGCAATGAGGGCCCAGTATCGGCATTGGGCGACTGCGGCCCGTCAGATGGGCCGGACGCGGAGCAAGGCGAGGACGAGGCAGTGGCCAGGCGTGGGCTGGCGGGCCGGTGCGAAGCGCTGGGTGCCTCGGGAGGCGCGGCATGCACATGCACGTCAAGTGATCCTGCGCCTTGTACGTCGATCGCCCGGGCTGGTACCTGAACAGAAACAACAGAAGAGACACCAGTAGCATCAACGGGTAACAAGGATATGTCATAATTACGCGCATGGTCATTCTGAACAACTGGTTCTTTCGGAGGAAACGACACAGGGAGGAGCTGAGACACGTCTACCACCGCACCTGGAGTGGCAAACGGAAAAACATTCTCGTCGAAGGCAACATCGCAAGATATGTAGATGCGACCGGTACTGCGATCGAGGCATTTGTAGCCTTTGTGCATAGGACTATATCCAAGAAACACGCACATTTTGGAGCGAAACTCTAACTTACGGGAGTTATATTTTCGGAGGCTAGGCCAACAAGCGCATCCAAACGTACGAAGGAAGGAATACTCGGGGGCTATGTTGAGGAGGCGAAATAGAGGAGTGGCATGATTTATGACTGGGGTAGGCATTCTATTGATAAGATAACATGCGGTGAGGAATGCTTCATCCCAGAACCGGAGTGGAAGAGAGGAATGCGCAAGGAGAGCTAGCCCAGTCTCGACAAGATGTCGGTGCTTCCGTTCAGCAATACCGTTTTGTTGAGATGTATGAGGACATGACACCCGGTGGGAAATACCGGTGCGCTGGAAATAAGCATGGAGACGGTGATACTCACCGCCCCAATCAGACTGCATGGCGCGAATAGTGGTGTTTAGGAGGCGCTCAATGTGCTTCTGAAACACATAGAAAACATTCTCAACATCGGATTTATGCTTAAGCAAGTATATCCAACAATAGCGACTATAGTCATCAATGAAACTAACGTAGTATTTAAAACCCACAGAAGAAGACAACGCCGGACCCCAAACATCGGTATGAACAAGCTCAAGAGGTGCAGTAGACACACGAGTGGAATAACCATAAGGTAATTGATGACTCTTAGCACGTTGACAAGCATCACAAATAGAAGACTCAATGTTTGGAGTACACGAGAGATTATTGGACTTGATAGTTGTTTGAACTACTTTATTTGACGGATGACCAAGACGCTGGTGCCAGTGGTGCGATGAAAGCTTGACACCAGAATACGCATGCTTCTCATGATGGGAGGCTCGACCGATTGGAAGAGGATAAAGGCCGCCACGACTCCTACCGCGATGGAGGATTTTCTTCGTTACCTTGTCCTTAACAAGAAAGAAATATTTGTGAAATTCGAGGAAGATGTCATTGTCAGAAACAAGGCGATAAACGGAGAGTAAATTTTTGGCTAACGAAGGGACATGGAGGATATTGTTCAAAGCTAGGGAAGAACCAGCTAAACGAGATTGACCAACGTGCGTAATAGACATACCTTGCGGCTTGAACCTGGTCCTTCCCGTGGTAGCGTTCATGGATGCCTAGTCGCTCCATGTCATTAGTGAGCTGATCGGTTGCCCCTGTGTCGAAGAACCACGGCTGTGACTGGGGCACCCGCTCGTTGTGGCCGTGGGTGGAGGCGGCAGCGTTGCCGGAGCGCTGTCCCTCGGCCTAAAAGGCATCGTTGTACCGATTCTTGCAGGAGAGGGCCTCATGACCCCATGCCTTGCAGACCTGACAACGTGGGCGCCAGCGACGGTTGCCACCGCCTTGACCACCACCGCCGCCGCCTTGTCCGCCGGTACCGCCGCCGCCGTTGCGGTTTGTGTTACGGTTGCCCTCCTGGACACTGTTGTAGGAGCCTCCACCGCCATAGTGGCCACCACCGTGTTGGCCACCGCTGCCATGCGATGGGCCACCACCAGAGCGCCCGGTGATGTCGGAAGGGCGGCCGCCACTGCGGCTGCTGTCACCCTGCCGAGCCGCGGCGTTCGCCGAGGAGGAGTATCCGCCGGCCTGAGCGTTCTGCACCTGGATCACCTCACAAGAAAGCAGCATGGGGTAAAATTCAGAGAGAGACAGGGAGGCGTTGGCGGCACCAAGGACGGCGAGAGCCTGCTGAAGTGCCTCGAACTGGGATCCGAGGCCAACGACGATGTAGTCGATTAATTCATCGTCGGGGACGGGGGAGCCCGCCATTGCCATGGCGTCGGCAAACCCCTTCATCTTGCTGTAGTAGTCGGCGGCGGACATGTCGTTCTTCTTTAACGTCGTCAGCTGGCGACGAATCTGACGGCTCCCGGCACGATTTTGGGCGGAAAATAGGTCGGTGACGCACCTCCACACCGAAGCCGACGTGGTGCACCCGATCATCTGCACGAGGATGTCCTCGCTCATCGATCCGACAAGAATTGAGAGGACACGCTGATCGGCGTACCACCAACGCGCATACTCCGGGTTGGCCGCCGTGGTGGCGGTATCCCCGCTTCCCGTGGTGATGGTGGCGGGAGGGCAGGCGCAAGACCCGTCCAGGAAGCCATACCACCCTTGGCCGGCAATGGCGGGCACGACCTGGGTTTTCCACAGGAGATAGTTGGAGCGATCTAAACGAACGGTAATGGTGTTGTTGAAAGAGGTAGGTAGGGTGGTGGGGATGGAGGTGGCAACGCCGACGGCTAAGGAAGCGGAAGAGGAGGAGGTGAGCGCGCCGGCGGTGGTGCCAGAGAGCTGCAGCGCGGGCGTTGTCATCGTGCGCAACCTCGGTAGATTGGATCGGAACGATCGCTCTGTTATCAAGTTAAAACTAATAGATCGATTTTGTTTGCCGTACTTTGCCCAGCGTGGGGCTTTCTCATTATATAGACAACAATACGTACATTGTTTGGAGTACACGGCAAGGCTAAGGATCACAACCGATCCTTGCCATAGTTAGGATATACACAATCCCTAAACAATAGCTATAGCTAACCAACGCTACGTTTAACAGACCGCCTCTCAGTTAAGTTTCTTCCTCACCTCCACCGCCTCAGTTATCCCTCTACCCCCTTTCGATCTGGACGGACCCCGACGACTCCCCCCCCCCCCCCCCCTTAAGTTTCTTCCTCACCTCCACCGCCTCAGTTATCCCTCTACCCCCTTTCGATCTGGACGGACCCCGACGACTCCCCGATCTCCCAGGGACACCCCCCCCCCCCCCCCCCTAAGTTTCTTCCTCACCTTCATCCAGGACACGCAGGCGCCTAAGATTTAGCAAAATCGGAATAGTTTATGCATTGATACGTAGTAGATAAATCAAAGGGCGCTTGAATAGTTGGTTGGTTGGCTTATGCAAGAAAGTCCACCTGGAAAACCAGAAGCCGGGCAAACCAGGGGACGGAGAGAGCACCCACGGTAATGGGAGGGATGTTTCGCTAGGGGGGATGCACCCCCGTAACCAGTGGAAGTAAACAAAGACAGTCAAGTACACGTACCAGTCATCAAATTGCCTCCTCGGACTCGCGACGCGGCCAATAGCCTAATACCACTGGCGCCGTCCCGCTCTCCCTTCTTTATATCATCACAATCAATCGCTCCTGGATTGCATAGCTCACATCACATCAATACATCACCACCACCACCCTCCTCTCTCCTCTCCCTTCCTCCTCGTAGACACCTTCTCCTTCCAGGTTTCCTTGCCTGTGCAGGCTCCAGCCCGTACTACACTCAAGTACCGACGACGACGATGCGGCTTAGCTGCAACGGCTGCCGCGTGCTGCGGAAGGGCTGCAGCGAGGACTGCAGCATCCGCCCCTGCCTGCAGTGGATCAAGAGCCCCGAGGCGCAGGCCAACGCCACCGTCTTCCTCGCCAAGTTCTACGGCCGCGCGGGGCTCATGAACCTCATCAACGCCGGCACGGACGACAGCCTCCGCCCCGGCATCTTCCGCTCGCTCCTCTACGAGGCCTGCGGCCGGATCGTCAACCCCATCTACGGCTCCGTTGGCCTGCTCTGGTCCAACAACTGGCAGATGTGCCAGGCCGCCGTCGAGGCCGTCCTCAGCGGCAAGCCCATCGTCCAGGTCTCCTCCGAGGATGCCGCCGCCGACCGGACCCCGCCGCTCAAGGCGTACGACATCCGCCACGTCTCCACCTCGTCAGCCGCCGACGGGAGGCTCCACAAGGTCGCCAAGCCCGGCCGCACCCGCTTCAAGCGCGCGTCCTCCGCCTCGTCCCACCACAACCCGTCCAGCGACTCCAACAACAAGCCCAAGTCGCAGCCGCAGCCGCGGGCGCCCACGGCGGAGGAGGAGCTGGATCGTCAACACCGCAAGGAGATGGAGGAGGGCGCGTTCCAGCGTGCTCCGAGCCACGAATCCTCCGACAGCCGACACGAGGACCCCGTGGAGCCACACTGCCAGCAAGAGGCGTCCGCGGACACGGAGGCCGAGGCGGGGTCGCACGTCAGCCAGGCGGAGCAGGAGCAGGAGCAGAGCACAGAGCCGGCCGCAGAGCACGCGGAGGAGGTCGAAAAGGAGGACGAAGAACTAGGGCTCGAGCTCACGCTTGGATTCGCTCCCGTCGCAGCACGGCCTGCCGGATTTCACCTGAGCGTCCGGACCGCGGCGGAGCCGGCTTTCGTCGGGCTCCGGTTCCTCTAAAATAGGGGGAAATTTTAAGCACATTTACCTTGTGAAAACATAGAGAGCTATTTGATGGACTCTTTTACCTTTAATTGGAAAAAAATTAGGTCCGTTAGTTCGTTTTTGTTTCATGGTTGCAATGAGTGTACAGACAATAGCTCCCGCATGGCCAAGATTTTTCCAATAAAAAAATGTGTTTTGCTGTCTGTTCTATTGGTGCATTTTGTCAGTCCAGTATGATTGGATCCTGAAACCTAAGCGTTCTAGCTTACGGTTCTACGGCTTCCTGCACGCACTGCCCTTGTCAGCTCCAACCTCATTGGAGGTCTCTGGTTCTTTTACGTCCGCTCGGTGCTTTCGGATGCTAAAAAATGATCGTCTCTGCAATGCTACTCCCTCCTTTTCTAAATACACTCCCTCCGTTTCTAAATACAGGTTTTCTTTTAAAGATTTCAATGCAAACCACATATAAATGTATATAGATATATTTTAGAATGTAGGTTCACTCATTTTGCTCTCTCTTATTGGAATCTCTAGAAAACTTATATTTAGGAATGGAGGGAGTAAAATATAGTGGAGTAAAATACAGTGCTACAATGGCGTCCCGTCCATCTTGAAGAAGGATGTCATTGGAAGAATTGGATTTTTTGGTTACCAGAAATGCACGACTGCATTGCGGATGCTTGCATATGGCACGACCGCAGATTTGTGCGACAAGTATCTTCAGATGTCTATCTTTGATGTCTAAGAGCACGTGCAGAGATGTTATGATCAGATTTTCTACTGCGGTGGTTAAGGTGTTTGGACCTTAGTACTTGAGAGAACCAACTACCGCTGACACCGAAAGACTATTGGCAATATTCGAAGTAAGAGGGTGATGGCCTTATTTACTCGGATCTCTTGATTGCATGCACTGGAGATGAAAGAACTTCCAAAAAGTACCACAAGGGCAATATCAAAGCTTAAGAATCCCAACATCACTCTTGAAGCAGTTGCATCACATGACCTGTGGATTTGACATGCTTTCTTTGACATGTCTGGATCTCACAATGATATCAATGTGCTACAACGCTCTCCATTGTTTGCCAGGTTGTGTGAAAAATAAACTTCTCCTTGCAACTATACTGTCAACGGGCATGAGTACAAGATGGCTACTATGTGGCTAACGTTATTTATCCTTCGTGGGCTACATTTGTCAAGACTATCTTTGAGCTAATAGGTAAGAAAATATCCCACTTTTCCCAAAGACAAGGAGCTAGAAATCATGTGGAGAGAACACTTGGAGTGCTCCAAGCCTGTTTTGCAATTGTTCATTGACCTGTTAAACAATGGGATCTAGAGACATTGTGGGAGGTGATGACATGTTGTGTGATTCTGCATAACATGATCATGGAGGATAAGGGTGAAGACGCTGCCGTTGGTCTGGAATTTGAGAACATATAGGGGATCATACCCAACTTTCACATCAGAATCTGGCCATATTTGATTAGTTTGTTTAAATGCATCACCAAATTCGCATTGCGCAACTCATGAATAACTCAAGGAAGATTCGATTGAGCATATGTGAGTAGTTAAAGGGAGCAACTAGAACACATGTTAGATTTGAATTCAAGTTTGAACTATTTTATTTGAAAACGATTGTACTACTTAAATTTAAACAACTATTGATATGCTATTATTTTGAGCCCTCGGACTTAAAAGAATAATAAAGACAAATGTTTGGGGGACATATTGCATGTCTGATTTCCGTATCACTGTCCGCGGACCAGTCCGTGGTCAAATACAATGTTCGTTTTGAGGGACCGATGTTTTCGATACCCTAAGCTCCTTGACACGTAGCCTGTTGGTTGCTTGGGGTGTGACCAATGGCGGAGACTAGGCTAATCTGTTGGTGGCTGCTTCCTCGACCTATCTATATATGAAAAGCTCTTCGTCATAATCTTCGTAGTAGTAAGTTGGGGGACCATAGTTTGGGATGGTTTTACAGTTTGGGGACGTCTGCCTAGGGTGGCCTTGCTGAAGCTCCGCCACTTGGTGTGACCTGTGGGTGGGTGATACGTCTCCAACGTATTTTTTGATTGTTTCATGTTATTATATTACCAATCTTGTATGCTTTGTATGTCATTTTATACCATCTTTGTGGACCAACCTATTAACTTAGTACCCAATGTCATGGCTCACGCTCATATATTGAGTGGAGTTGAAAAAGCTGAAGCGAGAAAAAGTATGATAAAATTGCTTGGTTTGGCACTGAGGTGACTTATGATTTATACTTTATGTTTGGAAGACCAAGCTATGCCATGCTTACATGATTAAATGAGTAGGATTAACGTTCTTTTGTACTATTTATTTTGAAGGGTAATGATTATTTTCTATCACTCTTGCATATTATCGTTTTGATATCTATTAAGTCACCGCTTCCCAATATTCATACCGCAAACTAATTACATGACTAAGACATGTTAGGTAGCATTTCACGTCAAAAATTCTGTTTCTTACCATTTAACTACTTGAGGACGAGTAGGAATTAAGCTTGGGGATGCTGATACGTCTTCAATGTATCTACAATTTTTGATTGTTTCATGCTATTATATTATCAATCTTGTATGTTATATATATATATATATCAGTTTTGTGGACTAACCTATTAACTTAGCGCCTAGTGTCAGTTCCTTTTTTTGCCCATTTTTTGTTTCGTAGAAAAACCATAGCAAACAAGTCCAAACACGATGAAACTTTATGGTGATTTTCCCTGACTAGAAGAGACCCTAGAAGGTTTGGGGAGAGATCAGAAGGCACCTGAGGGAGCAATAAACTCAAGGGGCGCGCCTCTAGGGGCATTAGTACTTGCGGGCCCACGAGGCTCCGTTTAACCTAATCTCAGTCATATTAATTCCCTAAAATCCAAAAAAATATGAAGCGACACCCAAAGCAATTTTATCGCTACCGCAAGCCTCTATTCTTCCGTGATTCCATTTGTAGGCCTTTTCTGGTACTCTGCCAGAGGGGGAAACCATTGGGGAGGCAATCTTCATCGACCTTGCTGCCTCCATGATAATGTGCGAGTAGTTTCCACAGGACCTACGGGTCCATAGTAGTAGCTAGATCTCTCTCTCTCTCTCTCTCTCTCTCTCTCTGATTTTCAATACAATGATCTCTTTGGATATCTATTCAATGTAATTCTCGTAGTGTGTTTGTTGGGATTCGATGAATCGTGGGTTCATGATCAGATTATTCATTGAAAGTGAGCCTTTTCTGAGATTTATATATGTGTGATTTTATAGCCTTGTATTTCTCTCCAATCTATCCATCTTCGTTGGCCACTTAGATTGACTTATCTTTAGTGAGAGAGGTGCTTGGTAGTAGGTTCAATCCTGCGGTGTCCTTACTCTATGAAAGGAGGAGTTGCAAGGCACGTATTTGTATTATTGCTACTAAGGATAAAATGACGGGGTTTGAACATATTAATTGATCTTACTTTGTCTATATTATGTCATCTTACTTAAAGCATTACTCTATATCTCATGAATTAATACCTTGATATGCATGTTGGATAACGGTCTTCGGGTGGAGTAATAGTAGTAGGCATCAGTAAATTTAATGATCTACTTGTCATAGACGTAATGCATATATATTCATCATGCCAATAAAGAATCATCATAACCATATTCTATTCTATCAATTGCCCAACAGTAATTTGTCTACCCGCCGTTGCTATGCTCATGAGAGAGATGCCTCTAGTGAAGCTATGGCCCCTGGTTCCATCTTCCATATTTACTAATACCCAAAATTTGTTCACTGTTTTTATTTTATTTTATCTATCTACCACTACCAGATTTAATCCTTGCAATTGGCGAGAACAAGGGGATTGACAACCCTCTTGCCCTCGTTGGGTGCAAGCATTTTCTTTGCGTGGGTGCAGGTACCGCTTATCTTGTTTGTGTGGTGTCTCCTACTAGTTCGATAAACCTTGGTTCTTAACTGAGGGAAATATTATCTGCTACTACTACATCACCCTTCCTCTTCGGGGAATCCCAACGCCTATCACAAGTAGCAGTGGGTCCTTCCGATAAGTGTGTTGATAGTTGGTATCTATATTTTGGCTTGGTCGCATGTCCTCGTGGCACTTGGATATGCCTCCTTCCACATGTGGTGGGCTGCGATGCTTTCTTTTCCCCTTCTAATTTGGTGAGGCTAGTGGAAGTGCTGGTCTCCTTCTGAGATAGTCAGGTGGCAATTTTCTCTTCGGTGAGTGTGTAAGGGATGGTGTCCGTCTTCTCTTTGGTGAGAGGGGAGCATATTGGTCTTCGTCCGCAGGATAGGTTATCGCTTCTTCGTTGAGGGTCGGATCCTATGTTGTTTGTTTCTTATTTCCCTACATTTTCAGCTGTAGAACCGTGACAACTACAACAAAACAATTGTGGGTTCTGCATCATTAGCTGTATGGTGTCGCTTTCGTTTCCCTCGCTAATGTTGCTCCAGTTGGATGCATATGTGAGTCTTATTTTCCTCTCTAATCGTGTGGGGTTATTTGGGTTGCTTGGCTTTGGGATGTGAATTCGACCTTCGGTTGCAGCAACATTGGATTTGGCGACATAGTCCAGGGGCACAAACAGGAATGACCCATGGCTTCACCACTGTGAATATCTATTTCACATTGATGCAACGGATGTGATCTTCGTGTTGGCTGGTACTTCTTATCCTTGCGAGGTAAAAATGCACATTACCAATATTGGAAATATCTCTTCAACAATTGGATCAAACATAAAACATATTGCAACTAAACCTGTCCTAATCATACAACTGGAGTTGCCTTCTCCATCTGGTCAATTTTGTTCACACCCATGTTTTGGCTGAATTTATTGAGAAAACCACTTCATGTTGTCGAGATATATTGTGACCGATTCACTACCTTCACTTCTTATGTATTATCCTTAAAGGAAAGGAATGAATGAAAATAATGTGTTGGCTTGGTTTTTAATTCGGAAGATCAGAATTGCATGGTTTTTTGGATCAAAATTTGGTGTAGCCTTGTCAATTCTCTTCTTTATAAAGTTATGATTTCCTATGGCGCTCAAGATGATACACTAAAACATCAGTTATTGGGGATTCTTAACATGAAAGAGGCACACAAAGGCAAGAATGCCATGACATTTTCTATACCAATGGCTTCGTTCCGCTTCATGCTCCTTCATGCCTCATGTATTAGATTGTTAAACCTGTTACTATTGTAGTATTGATTGTTGACTCCTCAGAAGAATTTGGGGCCAGTGTCTCCAATGTATCTAGTTTTCCAAACACTTCTGCTCTTGTTTTGGACTCTAAGTTGCATGATTTGAATGAAACTAATATGGAATAGCGTTGTTTTCAGCAGAACTACCTTGATGTTGTTTTCTGTGTAGAAATAAAAAGTTATCGGAAATGGACGAAATTTTACAAAAAAATGTTTTGAAATATATAAAAAATACTGGCGCAAAGATCTACTGGAGGAGGTGCATCAGAGAGCCACAAGCTCTGATGGCGCGCCCCCTAGGGGCGCACTGATGGCTCGAGAATTTGTGATCTTTTTGAGTGATTCTTATTTGCTTTCAATGGGACTTTATTTCTAGCATAATCCTTCAAAAGAGAATAAAATGCATTTTTCCATTGTTTGGCAGGAAATATCACTTATGGAAGAAACCAAAGGGAATTATTGTAAATCAAGTAAAATGGTGCAACTTCCATGTGAGCCAAGTCACTAGGCGCACCAGAGCAAAAGATGACCTTCCATCACTACAAAAAAAGACACTTCCGTGACATTATGGCCCGACAAAAAACTTTTTCCATCATGCATGCACTACTGCAGGATGCTGCTAACGCGACACTACGATCAAAGACCCTTCGATGAAACTGTGTGCAATGCAATAATCGCAAACGGTGGTGTAAAAAACCCGTTAAAAAGGTGCAAAACATTTGCGATGGCGGAGACATCAAACACAATTCAGATTTTAGTTACTTGTGCGATGCTGGGCATACGGTTGATCCAGCAGAACTGTTTGCGATGAGGAAGAACAACAGAAACGGGCAGCCATATCAATGTGTGTGCGATATACGGTATACAGTTCCCTTCGATGAACCGTGTGCTATTAGGGAATGCAGCAGAAACGGTTAGCCAGATCAAGGTGTGTGTGATATATGACATACGGTTCACTCGGACAAACTGTTTTCAATTAGGCAAGAGAACAGAAACGGTTCATCTTAACAAGATGTGTGTGATATGCTGCATTTGCGACCAGCCAAAAGAACACAAACGAATCATGTAAACCAGATGTGTGTGATACGCAGCAAACAACCCAATCGGATGAACTGTTTGCGATGAGGAATTATAACACAAACGGTTACTATAGTAAGTTCGTGTGCGATTCTGTTCGTACAAAAAACTTTGAAAAATGCAAACTAGTTTCTTGCGGTGGCTAGGAGTATCGCACAGGATGCGTGTGCGAGTACTCGTGTGCGATGATTAGTAAGTTACACATAATGAACGACTGCATGGGTGATATGCTGATCATGGGGTCCGAGAAGACCGTCGCTGGAAGGCCACTGGCTCAGCTTTTTAGCCTCTATTTTATTATAATTGTATGCATAAGTAGGCCATGAGTGTTTTGTGCCTTGCCGCATGTGGCATTTTAAATTATCCTGAATATGTAAGACAATTATTAACCGTTGCCATTGTAAATTTGCCTCAACGGCGAGCAGAGCATGCGCAGGGACGCCACGGACCCGCAAAAAAAAAACAGGGACGCCACGATGAGCAACCACGTGGTCAACCTTCTGGCACCCCGTGGGAGACGCTTTGGCGCATCCATAGGACACGATGGTTATATCCTGACTGTGTGTGATAGTGGGCAGACACGTACACGTACATCCGAGAACAAGGGCCCATGTTTCGGGTTTCCAATGTGTGGCATACGGTTGATCCAAAAGAACTGTTTGCGACGAGGAAGAACAACAGAAACGAGGCTTTGTAGGCCTAGAACCATCAATAAATTTTGACTTTGTTTCTTGTCACATTGCAGATTACAACGCAATAAGTAATTGCAAATTTGTTCACACTGATCAAACTAATATGTGTTCACACTTAGCACCGGGCTATAAAAACTACCCACTCGAAAATTACTTCACAGTTCCTCTCCTCATCACCCACAAAACTGGTCTTTCCTGTCAAGTCATTCCGCCATGACCGGTAGGAGGAGTTTCAGGTGGGCATATAACCAGGCAGCAAAGACCAAGGCTGCGGAAGCACTAGAGAGGTCCCGCCGCGAAGCGACAACCGCAACAGAGATGTCCCGACACGCCGCGGAGCCCTCAAACGAGCTCTCACGGGCACGCGGGGGCTCTCACAAGCTCACTTACCGCGTCGGCGATCGCGACAAGGTGACGTTGCTCAAGTCCTTGGCTGGCGACGACGACATTCTTGCTGGCCACATTAAGCAGTAGGAGCTGGTCGACGGCTTGATGAAGCTGCTCGAGATCAGCAATGCCTCAGTTGACAGGGCGACCGGTCGCATCGAGCATCTCATGGGTGACAATGTGAAGCTCCTCAAGGCGCTCGCCGAGAAGGAGGAGGAGGCCACCGGCTGGAAGATGCTGCATGAGCAGAGCAGTGCCTCGGGAATGACGCTGATAACGGTCGTCGAGGAACTGATGGGTGGCTTGAGGAAGCTCCGGATCGAGCGCGAGAAGGAGGTGGAGGAATCTGTGGCTGCTTTCAAGCAAAGCCGTGAGGAACTAAGGAAGGAGCTGGAGGATTTGATCGCCCGACGATCCATCAAAGAGTAGATACAGTAGCGATCTAGATCGTTGTCTGCGATTTCCTTCTTCTCTTGCCTCCGTGTCTTCAGGGCTTTGCTGCATGTGGCATTTAAAATTATCCAGAATATGTAAGTCAATTATTATGTGCTCCATTGTACATTTACCGTCGTACTATCCGTTGCCATTTTATTTGTCGTCGTATTATCTGTTGCCCTATGTGGCAATTTAAATTAGGCCGAAATACGAGTTGAAAACACGAACAAAGCAAATGCTGCCATGGGATCACAACCAAACACCCTCCGTCCACCCCTAAAAAAACCTCCATCCAGGCGCTTTGATTAACCCATTAATGGAGAAGTTTTGAGTGAGGCGGGCGGTGGCTGGTGCATGGAGGTCAAAGAGCTTGCTTCCCGATGAGCATGGGCAGCCTTGCTGCTCGCACGTGTCCCGTCAAGCCTACGAGGTGGACAGGATGCAACTCCCCGCCGAGCCTGCGCGGCGGACTGCTTGCATGCGTCCCGTCGAGCCTGCACGGTGGACTTCTCGTGCTCATCCCGTCTAATCAAACAGCTGCGCGCACACCACTGAGTATGGTTAAATATTGACACGATTCATATAATACAACCATTTGTGATATTAATGTGTCAGCTTATTGTTTCAAAAAGGACTTCGTTGGCTATTAATGTGTGCGCCTCTTCTCAAACTGGACGATTTTTTTTACCACAACATATATGTGCCATGTCATGAAACCATGCCAAGTTTCATGATTTTTGGGTGAGCTTTGATTTACTAGGACTTAAAAACCGAGATTCTCAATATTTCAGGACGACGACAAGTTTGTAATTAATTCTCATTCCTTAAATGAGACCTAAACATGCACCCAATGACACATGTACAATTTCCCACCCATTTTGCTTCACTAGAGCATGTGCTTGTAGTTCAAATTTGAATTATGGACTACATTTAATGCATAGAAAACTTAATTAGGAATATATACAATGGCCAAACGAACACTAAACAGTTTCAAATTTTGGCATGACACTCCTGTTATTCTATGTTGCCTGTAGAAAACAAAGTACAAGGCTTGAAAAGGCAACGATTATCGTTTCGCCCACCGAAACCATGAGGGTTGCGAGAAGCTTCGGTTTGTAAGAGGCTTGTAATATAGCTTCGCCAAAATTGGACAATTATATGTACCATGTAGTGACACCTTGCCAAGTTTCACGATTTCCTGATGAGTTTTGGATTTATAGAGATTTATAAACCGATATTCGCAATGTTTGTGGCTAAGGCAGGACGGGGAGACAGTTGAATTCATTCCCATTCGTTCCATGGGACCTAAACATGCACCCCAAGGACACACATGTATGTTTTTTCTAGCCATTTTGGTGCACTGGAGCATGTATTTGTAGTTTGGATTTGAATTATGGACATGCAATTCCTAGAAAACACAATTAATGAATAAAAAGGGTTAA
Source organism: Triticum timopheevii (assembly GCA_963921465.1). Classification (NCBI taxonomy): domain Eukaryota; kingdom Viridiplantae; phylum Streptophyta; class Magnoliopsida; order Poales; family Poaceae; genus Triticum; species Triticum timopheevii. Next base: position 359,702,604 of record OY997264.1, read on the forward strand.
ACAAACCCTGAATAATTTCAAAGTTCAGCGCGAATCTCCTGTTGTTCCGTGTTGCGTGTAGAAGAAAATACGAGGCTAGAAGAGAGAGCGATTATCATTTGGCCCACAAGGGGACACGTTTCCCTATCGAAACCACGAGGGTTCTTGTGACAGGCTCCGGTTTGTAAGAGGTTTGTAATAAAGCTTGGCCCAAATTGGTAATGTTTTTACCACGACATATATGTGCCATGACGTGACACCTGCCACCGTTGATGACTTTTTGGTGAGTTTTGCATTTATGGGGATTTAAAAACCGAGATTCAAAATGTTTGAGGACGAGCCAGGATGCCGGTAAGGTTGTAATTCGTTCCCATTCCCGGCATGGAACCTAAACATGCACCCAAGGACACATGTATAATTTTTCTAGACATTTTGGTGAACTGGAGCATATATTTGTAGTTTAGATTTGAATTATTGACATTAAATGCCTAGGAAACTCAATTAGTGTATAAAAAGGCCAAACAAACCCTGCATAAGTATAAATTTCAGCATGGATATTATGTCGTTCCATGTTGCCCATAAAAGAAAATACAAGGCGAAAAGAGGCAGTGATTATGTTTCGACAACAAGAGGAACATGTTTCCCTATCAGAACCACGAGGCTTTTTTGAGAGAAGCTCCGGTTTGTAAGAGGTTTGTAATAAAGCTTTTCCCAAATTGGACAATGTTTTTACCATGACATATGTGCCATGACGTGACACCATGCCTACTTTCATGACTTTCTGGTGAGTTTAGGATTTACGGGGATTTAAAAACCGAGATTCCAAATTTTTGAGGACGAGCCAGGACGCCGGTACGGTTGTAATTCAGTCCCATTCCTGGCATGAGACCTAAACATGCACCCAAGGACACATGCATGTATAATTTTTCTAGCCATTTTGGTGAACTGGAGCATGTATTTGAGGTTCATATTTGAATTATGGACAATAAATGCCTAGGAAACTCAATTAGTGTATAAAAATGCCAAACGAACCCTGAATAAGTTTAAATTTTATCACGGATATCTTGTCGTTCCATGTTGCCGGTAGAAGAAAATACAGGCGGAAAGAGGCAGTGATTATCATTTCCCCCACAAGGGGGACATATTGCCCTATCAGAACCACGAGGCTTTCTTTGAGAGAAGCTTCAGTTTGTAAGAGGCTTGTTATAAAACTTGCACCAAAATGGACGAAAAAAATTCCTCAACATATATGTGCCATGTCGTGACACCATGCCAAGTTTCACGATTTTCGAGTGAGTTTTGGAGTTACTGGATTTAAAAACCAAGATTCTTATCACGAAATGTTTTCAAATAGCACACGGTTCACTCATGAAAGCCATGTGCCTACCAAACCGTGGCCGATGCCCCCTCCCCCCTGCTGCACGCATGATCTGAGTCGTGCGTACTGATTGGCCAGAACCCAAACCCCACGGATCGTACATCTGCACTGTTGGATGCTCCCAGATCGAATGACAACCCTCAGCCCTTTCGATAGCACATGCAGTACATGGGTAAGCACTGTGCGCTTGTGTCGTCCTAGCTCACACTTCCTTCTGTTCTACGTTTTCTAAACATGCTACCGTTTCCCACCACTCCTCTAATCGATTTCCTGCCTCTTCTCCCATCGGTTTCCCGCTACCAGTGTCCGTGCTCATTGAAGGCTAGGCGGCGACACACCGGCCATGTAAATATCGCACACAGTTTCTAAAAGCACAAAAGTGTGTGATAGGAGGGAGTAGGTCCCATAGGGTGACCAGCGTGAAACACCTTAATGGCAAGGAGGCAATTCCTATCAGTAAGGGGCGGCTTCCCATCTGCTAGCCTAGTCGAATAGAACGCAGAAGTTAAGCGAGCTCGGGCTGGAGTAGTCCAAGGATGGGTGACCCGGTGGGAAGTTGCATATCTCAAGCTTCATTTAAATGCCATGACATGGTCATTATAGAGATAAATATATCTGTAGTGACCTATCATGGAAATTATATAAACCTTGGGATCCTTATTTTGCTAATTTGTAGACTATGTTTTTATTGGTTATATTTTTGCTGTAAAATCACCACAACTGCGCAAGTGCGAGCAAATGGTGCAGGTACTGGCTTAAATGTGTGTGATGCAAGTGCGCTGTAAAATCACCACGACTGCGCAAGCGCGAGCAAATGGAGCAGGTACCGGCTTAACCGTGTGCGATGCAAGTGCATTGTAAAATCACCACGACTGCACAAGTGCGAGCAAATGGTGCAGGTACTGGCTTAACCGCGTGTGATGCAAGCGCGCTGTAAAATCACCGCGACTGCACAAGGGCGAGCAAGGGTAAGTTTATTTAGAAATTAGGACGAACGTGTGTGATAGACCAGCTAGCTATAAATATAAAAACAAACTACCCGCCTTGAGCGTTTCAAAAATCGGCGGTTCCGCCACTTTTCCTTATTATCGTACACGCATATTCTTATTGGACCGTGTGCGATCTTGGGCACTCCCGCCCCCATCAATTCCTTTATCCAAATTTTAGTAGCCGCCGTACTTCAACCATCGCCCACACTCCTCCTACACTGACCTTATAGTAATATTGCAGTAGCAGAGGCATTTGAACCATCGCCCTCCCTCGTCCACCACCATCTCCACCCACCATTACTAAAATTTTCAGTAGCCGTGGCGTATCCTCAAACACCACCATTCCCCCATCCGCCCTCCCTCCCTTGAACCCTAGCTCGCGGCGGTGCCGGCGCCACCGACGCTGCCGCCAACCCATGCCGGTCTGCCCGTTCCTCCTAGCTTAGATAATAAAGGTTAGGTTACCCAGCGATTCCCATACCGTCGCCCCACTCCCCTGAGTTTTTAGATGAGACCTGCGGTATCCTTCCCCGCTAGATCCACATCCCCTGCTCTAGAATGTCGCAGCCTAAGCTCGACCACATATCCTAGGGATCCCGACGAGCGTTCGACCAAGAAGAGGTTTATCATGGCCTCTCCGGCAGTCATTGGCAATGTGGCCGCCGTTTGCCCCGACCTGTCGATCCCAGAGCAACACGTCGCCGCAGAAGCCGGCGAAGACGTTGACTACGTTGCCATGTCGAAGGCTTCATGTCAACGGGCTTGTGTATTACTGTATCTCGGGAAAGTTGGCTACAACATCAAGCTTGTCGACAGCGACGGCTTCACGCGGGCCATGCCACAGGTTACGTGGTCCATCCCCAACCCCTGTGGTTCAACCACCATCGATCTCTTCGACGGCCCTGCCGCTGATCTCCTCCACCAAGTGGTCAAGGATTTGCGATCCTTATACACCATCAAGCCCATTTTGTCATTTCTAAAGGACACATTCTATGACAACGGCTTGGGATCCTCAATTGCCAAGTCAAATCTCATCAACCACGATGACAACCACGAGGAGGGCACCCACAAAGGTTCTTCCAAGGTGAAACAACCCATCTGTGACATCAGAGAGCGTACCATGGGTCTGTGCTCTTCCAACTAGAAGGATCCCGTCCATGAAATGTGAGCCAACATCCTATCAACAAATCTTACCTTTTCTAGCTTGCCAACCCGTACCCTTTGTTGTAGTAGCATTTGCCGTCCGGTGCTATAACTGTGTCGTGTTTAATTATTTCAGTTATGCAAAAATGTATTGTTCAATAGGGTAATGTGATGTTTAAGTATGAATTGTCCACTTCCGTTTCATGAATGGCTATATTTGGTTGTTTATAGCGGGTAGATGCCTTGTTTATCTGTTTTTGGTTGTTAGGTTGGTTGTAGTGAGCATTTTTCCAGTTATCAAGTCGATGCCTTGTTTATATGTATTTGGTTCTTAGTTTGGTTGCAGTGAGCATTTGTCCAGTTATCAAGCAGATGCCTTGTTTATCTGTATTTGGTTGTTAGGTTGCTTTTTAAGCATTTGTCTAGTTTTCAAGCAGATGCCTTGTTTATCTGTATTTGCGTGTTAGGTTGGTTGCAGTGAGCATTTGTCCAGTTTTCAAGCATATGCCATGTTTATCTGTATTTGCTTGTTAGGTTGGTTGCAGTGAGACTCTGTCCAGTTTTCAATGGCTATATTTGGTTGTTATACTGACAATGTATGCCTTGTTTATTCCAGTCATTCACAATGTGTTGTTCATTATGTGCAAGTCAGAACTGTGCCGCTCGACTGCATCAATACCAGTCTGAACTGCTATATTTGGTTCCAGTTATGCCTGGTGTAGTTAACACATGCCCTTTATTTTAGTTTTACACATTTATCCAGTGATGTTTATGAAGGAAATATGCCCTAGAGGCAATAATAAAGTTATTATTTATTTCCTTAATTCATGATAAATGTTTATTATTCATGCTAAAATTGTATTAACCGGAAACTTAGTACATGTGTGAATATATAGACAAAACATATAGTCCCTAGTATGCCTCTATTTGACTAGCTCGTTAATCAAAGATGGTTATGTTTCCTAACCATATACAAGTGTTGTCATTTGATGAACGAGATCACATCATTAGGAGAATGATGTGATGGACATGACCCATCCGTTAGCTTAGCGTTATGATCGTGTCTGTTTCATTGCTACTGCTTTCTTCATGACTTATACAAGTTCCTCAGACTATGAGATTATGCAACTCCCGAATACCGAAGGAACACTTTGTGTGCGACCAAACGTCACAACATAAATGGGTGATTATAAAGGTGCTCTACAGGTGTCTCCGAAGGTGTTTGTTGGGTTGACATAGATCGAGATTAGGATTTGTCACTCTGTGTTTCGGAGAGGTATCTCTGGGCCCTCTCGGTAATACTCATCACTATAAGCCTTGTAAGCATTGTGACTAATGAGTTAGTTGTAGGATGATGTATTACGAAATGAGTAAAGAGACTTGCCGGTAACGAGATTGAACTATGTATTGAAATACCGACAATCGAATCTCGGGCAAGTAACATACCGATGACAAAGGGAACAACGTATGTTGTTATTCCACTACACAAAAAATACACTTTCGTGATGATACATGTTTGTCACAGTAGGTCGCGTTTTTTGTCATGCATGTACATCCATGACGATTTTGTGACAGAATCAAGATAGTCATACCTGTGCTGTCGTAGAAGTGTTCCATGACATTACCAAAATTATCATCACGGAAGTGTCCACTTCCATGACGATAAATCGCGCGTCACAGAAGTGCTTTCGTCAAGTGTGACCGACACGTGGCATCCACCGTAACGGAACGCCGTTAAACTATTGGGTCGGGTTTTGGATCCGATAATCCGTTAACAGCCCCAACCAATGGGGATTTTCCACGTGTAAAATCATCATTGGCTGGAGGAGACACATGTTAGGTCCGCGTTGGCACAGGTGTCACTCATCCAATGGGCGAGACGCGCCTATGATATGTTGACATGTGGACCGGCCCAACTAAATGTTGGGGAACGTTGCAGAAAATTAAAATTTTTCCTACGGTTTCACCAAGATCCATCTATGAGTTCATCTAAGCAACGAGTCAAGGGAGTGAGATTGCATCTACATACCACTTGTAGATCGCGTGCGGAAGCGATCAAGGGAAGGGTGATGATGGAGTCGTACTCGCCGTGATTCAGATCACCGATGACCAAGTGCTGAACGGACAGCACCTCCGCGTTCAACACACGTACGGGACGGAAGACGTCTCCTCCATCTTGATCTAGCAAGGGGGAAGGAGAGGTTGATGATGATCCAGCAGCACGACGGCGTGGTGGTGGATGCAGCAGAACTCCGGCAGGGCTTCGCCAAGCTGCTGCAGGAGGAGGACGAGGTGTAGCAGGGGGAAGGAGGCGCCAGTGCACAGGGTGCGGCTGCCCTCCCCCATGCCCTCCTTTATATAGGCCCCCAGGGGGGGCGCCGGCCCTGGGAGATCCAATCTCCCAAGGGGGCGGCGGCCAGGGGGGTGGAGTACCCCCCAAGGCAAGTGGGGAGCCCCCCACCCTAGGGTTTCAACCCTAGGCGCAGGGGGTGGGCCTAGGGGGGCGCACCAGCCCACTATGGGCTGGTTCCCCTCCCCACTTCAGCCCTTGGGTCCTCCGGGATGGGTGGCCCCACCCGGTGGACCCCCGGGACACTTCCGGTGGTCCCGGTACAATACCGGGTGACCCCGAAACTTTCCCGATGGCCGAAACATCACTTCCTATATATAATTCTTTACCTCCGGACCATTCCGGAACTCCTTGTGACGTTCGTGATCTCATCCGGGACTCCGAACAACATTCGGTTTGCTGCATACTCATATTCATACAACCCTAGCGTCACCGAACCTTAAGTGTGTAGACCCTACGGGTTCGGGAGACGCGTAGACATGACCGAGACGACTCTCGAGCAATAACCAACAGCGGGATCTGGATACCCATGTTGGCTCCCACATGCTCCTCGATGATCTCATCGGATGAACCACGATGTCGAGGATTAAACAATCCCGTATTCAATTCCCTTTGTCAATCGGTACGTTACTTGCCCGAGACTCGATCGTCGGTATCCCAATACCTCGTTCAGTCTCGTTACCGGCAAGTCACTTTACTCGTACCGTAATGCATGATCCCGTGACCAACCACTTGGTCACTTTGAGCTCATTATGATGATGCATTACCGAGTGGGCCCAGAGATACCTCTCCGTCAGACGGAGTGACAAATCCCAGTCTCGATCCGTGTCAACCCAACAGACACTTTCGGAGATACCTGTAGTGCACCTTTATAGTCACCCAGTTACGTTGTGACGTTTGATACACCCAAAGCACTCCTATGGTATCTGGGAGTTACACGATCTCATGGTCTAAGGAAAGGATACTTGACATTGGAAAAGCTCTAGCAAAACGAACTACACGATCTTGTGCTATGCTTAGGATTGGGTCTTGTCCATCACATCATTCTCCTAATGATGTGATCCCGTTATCAATGACATCCAATGTCCATAGCCAGGAAAACATGACTATCTGTTGATCAACGAGCTAGTCAACTAGAGGCTTACTAGGGACATATTATGGTCTATGTATTCACACGTGTATTATGATTTTCGGATAATACAGTTATAGCATGAATAAAGACAATTATCATGAACAAGGAAATATAATAATAATCCTTTTATTATTGCCTCTAGGGCATATTTCCAACACTAAAGGCCCACAAGATTTTGTAAACCATAATGGGCCGGCCCAGCTAAAGGCCCACGATATTTTGCGGACCATAATGGGCTGGCCCAGCTAAAGGCCCACAAGATTTTGCCGGCCATAATTGGCCGGCCCAGGTAAAGGCCCACAAGATTTTTGTCTGCCATAATGGGCCGGCCCAGGTAAAGGCCCACAAAATTCTTGCGGATCATAATGGGCCGGCCCAGCTAAAGGCCCACTAGATTTTGCCGACATTAATGGGCCGGCCCAGTTGTAGACCCACAAGATTTTGAGGACCCTAGTAGGCCAACCCATTAATTGGCTGCCACGTTTTGCACCAAATGCCAGCCCATATTTGATCCGGTCCATTAATGGCCTGCCACATTCCGGGCCTAATAATGTCCCATATGAGATCTGGCCCGTTAAAAGCCTACCATGTTCTGGGCCAAATTACGGCCCAGATCAGGTCCGGCCCTTTAAGAGGCTTTGGGCTCAATTATGGCCCATATCAGATTCGGCCCGTCAACTGGACGCTATGCTTTTGGGCCCACTTGCTAAAGGCCCATTTAGTAATTCGGTCTGATATTAGTTTCGTCCTGTTAAGGGCCCGTTTAACATTTCGGCCCTATATTAATTTTGGCTTGTTAAAAGCCCGTCATATAGTTGGGCCTAACTACGGCCCGGTTTGCATCCGGCCTGCTCGCAGCCAATATCTGATTGTGCCAAACAAGGACCGAGACAATTTTGGCCTGTTAAAAGCCCGTGATTTGATTCGCACAATCATGGGACAGGGTCCATTTCTGGCTGCTGCCGGCCCGTGAGCTGTTCGACACGTTTCAGGCCCAACCTACTTCTCAGCCTCCTAAAATCCCATTAAGTTTTCTTGCGAAAAGAGGGCCGGGGGTTACTCGGCCTATTAAAGGCCCGAATCTACTAGTGGGCCAGTTTACTTTTGGCCTTTTAACGGACCAAGATGACGGGGCCCATGATGCGGATCATACATCATGATTGCATGACGGCCTGATTATGTACTGTAATTTTACGGTTTGGGCGGTTTACTGCGAAGACAGGATATATACAGTAAAATAACTGCAACATCATGAATAAGAAAAAACCTAGACTATACAATAAAGAAATTACGGCATATTACATCCACTGGGCATCAAAGTTCGCCACTATGATAATAAAGCACAAGCAGACAACAGATTACATACACTGGGCATCAAAGATCGCCAGCAGTGCAAATAAACACACTGAAAAAATAATATACAAAACCAACAGCACTTCAGTAGAGTTCAAGAAAGGTTAGCCCCGCTGGCGAGCTGCAGCACAAGCAGCTGAGCAAGATGATGAGACTGCGCTTATTCAACACTTATATCTTCCTCACTCTGAAAGATAAACAAGCAGACAGATGACATGTTTTGCACATAAAAGTATCAGTGCTGACAATTCATCACATTTCTTACTGACGAATAAAGTGACACAGTTTAAAATTGCATTAACACAATATGGTGTTGTTCAGGTCAAGACATGGCAGGAAATGACATTGTGAAGGAGTTGGCATCTTCACGACACCACTGGATTACAGATCAAGAACTCATAAGTATCAATGGTTAGTGTGCTGTCAATTTATCCCATTTCACATTGGCAAATAAAGAGATGGTTTAAACAATAGTAGAATGATATGACATTGTTCATAGTTAAGACATTGCAGAATATGACATTGTTCATAGTTAAGACATTGCAGAATATGACATTGTGCTGTAGTGGTTAGGTTCACCACACCACTGGACTACGGATGAAGAACAGAAGCATACATGCAGTGCAAAAGAAGATCACTTGCTCTCTATAGTTTAATTTACATGGTATGAAGAAGGAACTTGGTTGTACAACTGAAAACTTAAATTGAGAAGGACAAACTTTTGTTTATGAACTACATAATAAACGTTAAACATGCAATTTGATGCAAACACCAAAAATAAAACAGCTGCTGCAGTCATGCCTAACCAAATAAACACAACAAAGTTTGAAGGCTTGAGAAGGACAAACTTACATTATTGGTGAAGACAGGCTCTATAAAGCCCTTGTCCATGCTGGTGGGGGGGGGGGGGGGGCAATTCAAGAAGTTTACCACAGAATCTTCTTCATAAGCATTGCCTTTATTCTACATTTTGTTAAGAGTAAATATAGATGTGATAATATACGAAAAATAGAGAATATTTAAGATAAGATGAAGAGTGATGATACATAACCAAGTAGCTATAAATGTATATGCAGCGATACAGGCAAAAGGCACAGCCAAGAGCAATGCATAGCTAAACTTCTTCAGTACCAACCTTGTGGTAAGAGTAAATATTGATCTGATGTGTAGAAAATGGAGGGCAAAGGAAAATAAGCTGCAGAGTGATGGTACATGAACAACTACCTGTCAATATAAGTACACTGATAAAGGACAACATGTACTTACAAGAACAATGCAGAGCTAAAAAAATTCATTGGCATTGGATATATTCTACACTAATGTAACCATTCATACAGATCAGATAATTTGGAGCGAACAATTGATAAGCAAGCTATCATGCATACTGCTGTCACATAATGAACTAGGTATGTATGCAAGTACAGTGATACAGGACAACAGGTACTAACAAGAGCAAAGCAGTGGGTAGCATATTTGCGATATCCCGTCGTTCTTTTCAAACTGGAATTGTTCTTCGAGCAGATTTCTTGCAAAAAAGATCCATATGGCACATGCGGAAAAGTAGAAGTTCAAATTGTCATGTGATTTCATAGACAGTACCTCATCCTGGGAACGAGATCAGTGCATAACAAGGTTTTTCCATTCAATGTATTCTAAATTTAGCACAAGAGACTTCACCGGAAATTCATTTATAGACTTGCCATCAAAGTGTGATTTCCTCAGGTAACACCGATACTGCTGCAATGCTTCCTTGAAAAGCACAAGCAAGCTTTGCTCGTCATGACTATCCAGATTGACTCTCGCCTAGTTACAACAATGTAATGTAAATCATTGATGTGTTCAATCAGTAGAAAATAGGAAAATAATAACCATTAATAATAGCACTTACACGTAAGTTGGACAGGAAGATGTGAAAATGGTGTTTGTCTTCACTATAATCTTCCCATGATGGGAATATATGCACGTAGTCCCTAACGACATTGAAAGCATTGTCTTTTAAACTGGGAATAAATGGAATGGGGTTCCAATCTGCAGGAATTGGCCGTCTCTGTAGTTTGGATAGGTCTTCGGCCGATGGACTTGCTGTACTTTTTGCTGGAGTGGGATTTTTCTGTGGTACGACTGGTGCTATGGCAAATGAAATCGGTATACCTTTTGCTGGAGTGCAGGTCCTGTATGGTGGGGCTAGTGGTGTGGCCAGTGAAGTATGGGTACAGTCTGCTGGAGTCGGTCCTACGTTTTGTGTCACTGGTTGTACAACCAATATAAGTGGGGTGTTGTCTGATTTCTCCAACACCACCATGTTTTTCAAGGACTTTGCTGGTGCTCCTTCAGGTTCGGCAATCACCCTCTTCCTTTTTGATGTCTGAGGCACAAGAACAACATTTGAGTGAAAATTCATGTTATGATGACAGATGGAATATGTATTGATAATGGATGGGCATGGCATCTCGAGTTATATGATCAGTAAACTAAGCAGATGGCGGTGCAACAAAGTAGAAGAAATGCAAGACAACATATGCAAGATACGCGCAATCAATAAAACCTTGCCAAATTAGAACAGGCACCTTGATGGGTGAATAGGACAGGACATCTGCCTTTGACTCCTCGAGGTTAGAATAGTCATTAGGATGATATTCTGAACAAGAATCAACAAGTGGGGAGCGTATGAGTTTCATTGCATCCAGAATGGCACTCAATGCCTTGGTGCCAATTTTGTAAGTCTTTGCAGTGTTCCACAATATTCTTCTGATGCGCGGATTCTGATATTCACTATAATTGCGTATAATATCTGAGAACCATGAAAACATAAAGAGTTGTGAGATTATCTTTGTAATGCAGATGATATTCTAATATAGGGGCGCCCCTGTAAACACTTGTGTGCTATCACTTGATTCTGATGAGAGAGCTCATGTGTGCTGTAATATGGTGCGTGCATTTATATAATCTGGCACAAGTACACAAAAAATAGGCTCCAGAAGTAAGCATAGTTTGCAGATGATAGGTTCATAATATACTGTATAGAGAGTTTATTGTCAAACCATGATAACAAGAGCACACAGCAACTAGGCAGATCATAGTGTACATAACAGGGGTACGCCATAACCACGATATATAAATCGGGAAAGTGGAACTAGCTTGAAAATACGGTGTTGTATTGCCGCTAGTAATTGAAAGCCTATCGATCATGTACAAGCCAACTCTATCAGCTGTTGACTGCAGATGTCCCTGCGCCCCTTCCTGACAAGGAACATACTGTACGTACTAAATACAGAATAAACAAAGAGGAACATGTTAAAGAACAGAAGAGGAAGCATATTCTTGAGGTTCCGCTTCATTGCATACAATGTTGGTTGCCCACTCATGATGTAACATCCCAAATTTTCAATTTGGAATGTTCTACATTATATCATCATTGCATATCATATTTTATTGCTTCTTAGCTTGATCTTAGAAATTCTATGCAACTCAAGGACCCTTGGAGAGAGTTGGGAATTTCGTTATTTTCATATTTGAGTTTTCTCAAATTTTGAAAATAGGATCATTTGATTTTATTTATTTTATCTTCAATTATTTCTATTATAAAAATCTGAGAGAGGGAATAAAATGACTTTCCCAAAATAAAGAAATATTGAGGATTTAATAAAAAAATCAAATATGATTTTTTTGGAGTTTTTGGCTATTTTATTTGAATTTAGGATAATTGAACATTTTTTAAAACTGCATTTTAGGGCCAAGAAAATGTTCATCTCGTTCTAAATATTTTATTTAGGTGGCAAAAATTTATTTTGGCATTTTTGAATTTTATTTTATTTTATAGAATTTTGCTTAGTTTCGGCGGAATTTATTTTAGAGAAAAAAATACCGCGCGCTCGACTGGGCCGAAGGCAAGGCCGAGCCGAGCCGGCCCAGCGCCGCCGCCGTCTCCTGCACCGGCTCCGGACCGGAGTCCCGAGCGAAGCCGCCGCCGCCGCCCAAGTCCGGACGAGCACGCCTCCCGATGCGCCCCCTTCCCCAAGCCAGGACGCGCCCCCCCATAAATACCGCCCGCCGCCGCCGCCCTCCTCACCCCGCCACCCCGACCCGCCCCGCCTCCCGCCGCCGCAGATCGTGCCGCCGCCGCTGTTCGCCGCTGCCGCCGTCGCCTCGTTGCTCGGAGCCCCGCCGCCCGCCGGACCCCGCCGGAGCCGCCGGACCTCACCGGAGCCCCGACGAGGTAGCCGCCCGCCGCCGCCCCGGTTTTCTAAAGAAAACCGACTCGGTTTTTTGGAAACCCTTGGTTTTATTTTTTTAGATCGATTTTTTTATTTTTATCGGTTCACTTATTTAGCGAGCGTTCGCTCGTTCGTTCGTTTTAACGGACGATTTCACCGTTTAGTTGCAGATTAACGAACGTCTGTTCGTTAAACTGTTCGTCAATTTTTCTTTTGCTCGGATTCTCCGCGATTATTCCAGATCGCGATTTCTGATCCGATTTTCGTTCTAGTATAACTTTTCGCTCGTTTATCGGAATCAGGCGATTCAAGCGCCTAGAGTTTTGTCTCGAAACCCTCTTTCCGTTTAACCAACTCAAACAAGTTTTTGCTTCTGTAAAATTTGACTTAGGTCTAGATTAGTAAATGAAGCTTGTTTCTTTTGCCGTTTGACTTTCGTTGCTTCGTTTGATTTGATTCTTTTTGCAAACCGGAGTTCTTAAGTTGAACTTTCTGGTTAAATCTTTTATTTGAGTTTTATTCGTGCATTAGTTGAGTACTTATTGTATGCTTGTTTGTTGTGATAGAGTACCCGGAGTGCGCCGCTTGCTACTTCGAATCGCTATGTTTCACGGATCATCAGCAAGGCAAGTAACACTTTGGTCATACCTCATTACTACCCAGTTTTATTGCATTAGATCAATCCTCAAACAATTGCATGGTTAGGATCTGATTTAATATGTTGGTTTTGGGAAGTAGATGAGGTAGTACCTATTACCTGTTTTATTATCAAACCCTTGGGAGTTACTTCTACGTTTGCTTATAATGCCATGCTATGCTAGTAGACGTGGATTAGGTGAGTTTATCCATGATAGATGTGAGATTGTTATTTAATGTTTTATCTAAGGTGGCAACATTAACACACATCTAGGTGGATTGAGGCACCTGGGTATTCCAGCGATTGCTTGATTTCTTCATGGACCGCCACCCAGGCTCAAAGGGATCATGAGATTATTCATGCTAGAAACTTTCGTGTGCAGCCGCAAGCTACTATGGGCTCTAGCATAGTTGATTAAGTCGTGCGAACTCTTACAGTGGTAGACTAGCAGATGTAGGGGAAAGTAGGTGTAACTGTCTACCCGATCGTCAGGTGCTAGCGCTTCTGAAAAACTATGTCTCGGTCATCCGTTTCTCAAACACCATGTAGTGCGAGAAATCTAACGGAGGAGATCGAGTCTTGTGGGGAAAAGTGCACAAACCTCTGCAGAGTGTACAAACTAATCATGGTTAGCCGTGTCCCCGATTATGGACGTTTTGAGTATCTAGTTCTTGGATTATCATGTGAATCTCATCATGTTACTTCAATTTTATTTGTTGGGTTTAATGATGATGTTTAATTGGGATTGAGAGGATGTCTATCTTCTCAATGTTTAACAACCACCATGATAGTTAAATAAAATTTATTCCTTTGCAGTAGGGAAAATTGGCTTTACGCAAAACTGTAACCATAGAGCTTTCCACTAGCCATATATGCATGTAGTATAGCATATTTCTGTTCATTACTCTCTATGTGTTACATTGCCAGCATATTCCATGTGCTGACCCGTTTTTGGGCTGCAACGTTCATGTTGCAGACTTTTCAGATGACGAGTAAGGTGCCTTAGGTCGTGGTCTTATACTTAATGATGCCGTTGCAGTTGATGGACTCACTTATCTTCCAAGCCTTCCACTGTTATCGTTTGTTAGATGGCCTTAAGCCATATTTATTGTAATAAGTTCTCTTTTGAGACATTTGATGTAATAAGTGTGTGATTGCTACTCCGTTATAAACCCTTCAAGTACTGTGCATGTCAGCATTACTGGTCCAGGGATGACACTAAAGCACAGAGATCAGACTGTTTGAGGTCTGGTCGCTACAAGATGGTATCAGAGCACACGCTGACTGTAGGACACGACCACTAAGCAAAAGCCCTAGATCACTACTCTCTTCTCATTCTGACTCCTCATCTTTTCTACTCTTTTAGGATGGCGGATGCAAGGAACAAGTTCGCGCAACCGGATGAAGATACACCCTTTGGACGCCACTATAAGGAAGTCACTAGATACCTGAACATCGGAGTACCAAGATTCACCGGGACCTACAATGCCACTTTACCAGAAGAGGAGCGTTGGATGATACAAGTTCAAGTTCCTGGAAGGACGTTCATGCCCGTCACTGAGCCCATAGAGTTTTCCTTCGATGCACCAACCTGGAGTCTAGGAAAGAGCATGGCAGCCCACATAGCAATGGGACGCATTGGAGAAGTTTACCACAAGGATCTCAAGGATACTATTTACCAGATTTGTGGGCGCCGAGATGAGCAATGGGAGATGATCAGCACCAGGAAGGATAGATCAATTGCAGCTTTCATTCAGGAGTTAAACCAGCACATTCGACGCCAGGAATACCAGATGTGCGCAGGCATTATAGATGTGAAGAAGGCTATGACCAAGATCATGGAACTGGAGGAAGAACGCAAGTCTACACGTGATGGATATGAGGAGGAAATAGCAACACTCGTGGAGAAGAACGATGATCTGAAGAAGAAGCTGAAGATATTCATGGGATTCCCCGCAACTGGAGGGGAAGACGATGATTGCACTTATCCAGAGAACTACATCATCATCGACGACACCGACTTGGACCCAGATGATAGCGGTGATGACTATGTTGATGAAGCTGGAGCAGATATCATGGAGTCTTCAACGGAGCAGTTTTTGTAGTTGACCGCCATAACAGTAGTAGTATTCCCCCATGAATCTAGTATAGTCCGAGCACTTTTGTAACGATAGTTAGACTGTTGTATGCCTTTGTTTGATTGATTGAAGTGATATTGTTTGCATTTTGTCTCATGTGCATATGGGTAGTGTTTTCTCTCTAGACCTCATTCTCTTTTGTTTTCTCATCTTTTCTAAAACCCTCAGATGCCTCTGAGACGTGACAATGGATTTGCTTTCCCACCGAAGCTCACTCAGTTGATCCAGCAGCAAAATGCGTTGATGCAGTTACTAGTCCAGAATCAGAATTAGGGGAACAACAACAACAACAACCCACCACCTCCACCACCTGTTGATCACTTAACCCGTTTCCGTAGACTGAATCCGTCGGTATTCTCCAGTAGCACCGAGCCGATAGTTGCATATGATTGGCTCCGCAAGACAGGGAGGGAGTTGACCACTGCAGGATGCACAGATGTGAAAAAGGTGCATTTTGCCGCACATCAGCTTGATGGCCCCGCCGCATCATGGTGGGAGAATTTCATAGCCACTTATCCTATCGACACTGTCACATGGGATCAGTTTCAGTAGGCTTTCTGTACTGCCCATGTTTCCGTAGGAGCTATGGCCATGAAGAAGCGTGACTTTCGCAACTTGCGCCAAGGAGGATGGACAGTTGGCTAGTATGTGGATGACTTTAGTAAGTTAGCACGTTATGCCCCAGATGACGTTGCTATGGATGCAGCTAAGCAGGATAAGTTTCTAGAAGGACTGAATGATGAGCTGAGCATGCAGTTGATGGTAGCAACTTTCAATAACTACCAGGAGTTGGTAGATCGTGCTCTCATGATTGAAGGGAAGAAGCAGTAGATTGACAACCGCAAGAGGAAGTATGGACAAGGGAAGTGCAATTCTGGAGCTCAGCAGAAGCCACGTTTTACCCTGAAATCGGGAGGACATTTTCAGCATACCCATGGAGGAGGTAGCTCGCATAATCATAGTGGCCCCAAGAATGGTAACGGGAATGGAGGAAGCAACGGCCAGAACCATACCAACCCATCAACCCCAGCCAAGAGAGACCTGAGCCAAGTCACTTGCTATAAGTGTCAGAAGACTGGACATTATGCCAATGAATTTTCTGAAGCCCAGAATGGAAATGGCAATGGAAGCTCTGGGAAGAAGCCGAACCCTTTCAACAGGGGACAGGTGAACCACGTTAACGTGGAGGAGGTTGAACCCAGCCAGATGCAGTAATAGGTAAGTTTTTGGTTAAGTCATTTATTGCAATCGTTCTTTTTGATACTGGTGCATCGCATTCATACATATCAAGGGGATTTGTGGATAAGTATAAACTGCCCACCAAGGTTGTTAGAACACCTATGTTAGTAAGCTCACCAGGAGCGGAGTATATGGCCAGTCGAGGATGTTTTCAAGTGCCATTGAGTATAGGTAGGCATGTTTTCCCCTTGTATTTAATCATTTTGGAATCGCAAGGTTTGGATGTGATTCTGGGTATGGATTGGCTATCGATGTATGGAGGAAACATCGATTGCGCTAGTAAGTCGATTTTGCTTACCACCCTAGAAGGAAGAAGGATTAAGTATGTATCGCGGCATGAGCCGAAGAGGACACAAGTAAATACCTTATCAGGATTTGTGCAGGAGGAAGTACCAGTGGTGAGGGATTTTCCTGATGTATTTCCAGAGGAGTTGCCAGGCATGCCACCGGATAGAGACATTGAGTTTTTGATTGAGCTTTTGCCAGGCATAGGGCCGATATCTAAGAGACCATACAGGATGCCCGCACAAGATTTGGAGGAAATTAAAAAGCAGATTAAGGAGTTACTGGATAAAGGTTATATTCGCCCAAGTTCTTCACCTTGGGGATCGCCAGTGCTTCAAGTGGAGAAGAAGGATGGTTCGTTGACGATGGTTGTTGATTATCGAGGATTGAATGAAGTAACAATCAAGAACAAGTACCCACTGCTAATGATCAACGATTTGTTTGACCAATTGCAAGGAGCTAAGGTATTTTCCAAGATCGATTTGCGATCAGGATACCATCAGTTGAAGATTAGAGAGCAGGATACACCTAAGACGGCTTTTACCACCAGGTACGGGCTGTACGAATATACCGTTATGTCATTTGATCTGACTAACACGCCTGCTTATTCATGAACATGATGAACAAGGTGTTTATGGAATTTTTGGATAAGTTCGTCACTGTGTTCATTGATGATATTTTGGTCTATTCAAAGAATGAAGAAGAGCATAAGGAGCATTTGCGTTTGGTACTTGGGAAGCTCAGAGAACATCAGTTATATGCCAAGTTCAACAAATGTGAGTTTTGGTTGAAGGAAGTTGGATTCCTCGGACATGTTATATCCAGAGAAGGAATAGCAGTAGATCCCACCAAAGTTGTCACTATGACAAATTGGGTAGCACCAATGACAGTTGGAGAGATCCGGAGTTTTCTTGGACTCGCAGGATACTACCGGAGGTTCATTGAGAATTTCTCTAAGATTGCAAAGCCCATGATGGAGTTGTTGAAGAAGGATACCAAGTTTAAATGGATTGAGGAATGTGAGGCCAGTTTCCAGGAGTTGAAGAAACGTTTGGTTACATCGCCAGTTTGGATTCTGCCAGATTAGCGCAAGGATTATGAGGTGTATTGCGACGCTTCTCGTCGAGGACTTGGAGCAGTGCTTTTGCAGGAGGGAAGAGTTGTTTCGTATGCCTCACAATAGCTTAAACCTCATGAGTTGAGTTATGCTACACATGATTTGGAGTTAGCAGCCGTAGTGCACGCATTGAAGACATGGAGACATTTTCTCATCGAAAATCATTGTGAGGTGTACTCAGATCACAAGAGTTTGAAGTACATCTTCACACAAAAGGAGTTGAATCTCAGACAAAGGAGATGGTTTGAGCTCATCAAGGATTATGATATGAGATTGCATTATCATCCCGGAAAGGCTAACGTAGTAGCTGACGCGCTGAGCCGCAAGAGCCATGTCAACACACTCTTGACCGGAGAGTTACCAAGGGAGTTAGCCGAGGATCTTCCTGAGCTATGTTTGGAGATAGTTCCGAGAGGCTATGTAGCAGCATTGGAGATTCAGTCTACTTTGATGGATAAGATCAGAGAAGCTCAAAAGACTGACAAGGAGATTGCCTCTATAAAGGAGAAGATGAGCAAAGGAAAAGCTAAAGGATTTCATGAGGATGAGCACGATACCTTATGGTTTGAGGACTGCATTTATGTACCTAATGATCCGTAGATCAGGAAGTTGATTCTGCAAGAGGCCCATGATTCGCCGTACTCGATTCACCCAGGAAATACCAAGATGTATTTGGATTTGAAAGACACATTCTGGTGGACCGGAATGAAGAAGGATATTGCGGAATATGTAGCAGTTTGTGATGTATGTCAGAGAGTGAAGGCAGATCATCACAAGCCAGCAGGATTGTTACAGCCATTGCCGATACCCGAATGGAAGTGGGATAAACTAGGCATGGATTTTATCACTGGACTTCCCAGGACTCGTTCAGGCTATGACTCGATTTGGGTTGTAGTTGATCGTTTGACGAAGGTAGCTCATTTCATCACCGTAAAGACCACTTACACCAGTGCTAAGTTGGCAAAGATATACATGACCAAGATCATATGTCTGCATGGAGTTCCCAGGAGCATTGTATCAGATAGAGGAACCCAGTTTACCTCAAAGTTCTGGAATCAGTTGCACAAAACTTTGGGTACCAGGCCAGAGTTCAGTACAGCCTTTCATCCATAGATAGACGGACAGACCGAGAGAGTCAATCAGATTTTGGAGGATATGCCGAGAGCTTGTGCGCTAGATTATGGATCTAGTTGGGATGACAATTTGCCATATGCAGAGTTCTCTGACAACAACAGTTATCAATCCAGTTTGAAGATGGCCCCTTCTGAAGCCTTGTACGGAAGGGGGTGCAGAACCCTATTGTTGTGGGATGAAGTTGAAGATCGCCAATTGTTTGGACTAGATTTGATTAAGGAGTCTGAACAGAAGGTGAAGTTGATTCACGATAGGCTCAAGGTAGCCCAGTCCAGGCAAAAGAGCTACACGGATTCAAAACGCAAGGAGACAGCTTACGAAGTCGAAGACAGAGTTTATCTTCATGTATCTCTACTTCAAGGAGTTAAGCGCTTTGGAGTTAAGGGAAAGTTAGCGCCACGTTTTGTGGGACCATACAAAGTTTTGGAGCGTATGGGAGAAGTTGCTTACAAATTGGAATTGCCTGATGGATTGTCAGGAGTTCATGATGTGTTCCACGTTTCCCAGTTGAAGAAGTGCCACGCAGAGATGGTTGATATACCGCTGAGAGATACAGTGCCGCTGGAAGCGATTCAGTTGGATAGTGATTTAACCTACGAGGAGAAACCAGTCAAAATCCTCGAATTTGCCAGCCGAGTCACCTGCAGCAAGGTTATCGAGTTTTGTAAAGTTCAGTGGAGCCACCACACCGAGGATGAAGCCACCTGGGAGCGAGCGGAAGAACTATGGAAGGACCACCCTCACCTATTTTCTAGCCAACCCAAATCTCGAGGGCGAGATTCATCTTAAGGGGGGTAGGTTTGTAACATCCCAAATTTTCAATTTGGAATGTTCTACATTGGATCATCATTGCATATCATATTTTATTGCATCTTAGCTTGATCTTAGAAATTCTACGCAACTCAAGGACCCTCGGAGAGAGTTGGGAATTTCGTTATTTTCATATTTGAGTTTTCTTAAATTTTGAAAATAGGATCATTTGATTTTATTTATTTTATCTTCAATTATTTCTATTATAAAAATCTGAGAGAGGGAATAAAGTGACTTTCCCAAAATAAATAAATATTGAGGATTTAATAAAAAAATCAAATAATATTTTATTTCGGAGTTTTTGGCTATTTTATTTGAATTTAGGAAAATTGCACGTTTTTCAAAACTGCATTTTAGGGCCAAGAAAATGTTCATCTCGTTCTAAATATTTTATTTAGGCGGTGAAAATTTATTTTGGCATTTTTAGAATTTTATTTTATTTTCTAGATTTTTTCTTAGTTTCGGCGGAAACTATTTAAGAAAAAATACTGCGCGCCCGACTGGCCGAAGGCCCAGCCGAGCCGGCCCAGCGCCGCCATCGTCTCCCGCACCGGCTCGGGACCGAAGTCCCGAGCGAAGCCGCCGTCGCCGCCCAAGTCCGGGAGGAGGACGCCTCCTGAGGCGCCCCCATCCCCAAGCCAGGACGCCCCCCCATAAATACCGCCCGCCGCCGCCGCCCTCCTCACCCCGCCACCCCGACCCGCCTCGCCTCCTGCCGCCGCAGATCGTGCCGCCGCCGCCGTTCGCCGCTGCCGCCGCCGTCGCCTCGCCGCCCAGAACCCCGCCGCCCGCCGGACCCCGCCGGACCTCACCAGAGCCCCGACGAGGTAGCCGCCCGCCGCCGCCCCGATTTTCTAAAGGAAACCGAGTCGGTTTTTTTGGAAACCCTAGGTTTTATTTTTTTAGAATGGTTTTTTATTATTATCGGTTCACTTATTTAGCGAGCGTTCGCTCGTTCGTTCGTTTTGACGGACGAGTTCACCGTTTAGTTGTAGATTAACGAACGTCCGTTCGTTAAACCGTTTGTCTGTTTTTTCTTTTTCTCGGATTCTCCGCGATTATTCCAGATCTTGATTTCTGATCCGATTTTCGTTCTAGTATAACTTTTCGCTCGTTCATCGGAATCAGGCGATTCAAGCGCCTAGAGTTTCGTCTCGAAACCCTCTTTCCGTTTAACCAACTCAAACAAGTTTTTGCTTCTGTAAAATTTGACTTAGGTCCAGATTAGTAAATGAAGCTTGTTTCTTTCGCTGTTTAACTTTCGTTGCTTCGTTTGATTTGATTCTTTTTGCAAACCGGAGTTCTTAAGTTGAATTTTCTGGTTAATCTTTTATTTGAGTTTTACCCGTGCATTAGTTGAGTACTTATTGTATGCTTGTTTGTTGCGATAGAGTACCCGGAGTGTGCCGCTTGCTAGTTCGAATCGCTAGGTTTCACGGATCATCAGCAAGGCAAGTAACACTTTGATCGTACCTCATTACTACCCAGTTTTATTGCATTAGATCAATCCTCAAACAATTGCATGGTTAGGATCTGATTTAATATGTGGGTTTTGGGAAGTAGATGAGGTAGTACCTATTAACTGTTTTATTATCAAACCCTTGAGAGTTACTTCTACGTTTGCTTATAATGCCATGCTATGCTAGTAGACGTGGATTGGGTGAGTGTATCCATGACAGTTGTGAGATTGTTATTTAATGGTTTATTTAAGGTGGCAACTTTAACACACATCTGGGTGGATTGAGGCACCTGGGTATTCCAGCGATTGCTTGATTTCTTTATTGACCGCCACCCAGGCTCAAAGGGATCATGAGATTATTCATGCTAGAAACTTCCGTGTGTAGCCGCAAGCTACTATGGGCTCTAGCATAATTGATTAAGTCGTGTGAACTCTTACAGTGGTAGACTAGCAGATGTAGGGGAAAGTAGGTGTAACTGTCTACCCGATCGTAAGATGCTAGCGCTTCTGAAAAACTATGTCTCGGTCATCCGTTTCTCAAACACCATGTAGTGCGAGAAATCTAACGGAGGAGATCGAGTCTTGTGGGGAAAAGTGCACAAACCTCTGCAGAGTGTACAAACTAATCATGGTTAGTCGTGTCCCTCGTTATGGACGTTTTGAGTATCTAGTTCTTGGATTATCATGTGAATCTCATCATGTTACTTTAATTTAATTTGTTGGGTTTAATGATGATGTTTAATTTGGATTGAGAGGATGTCTATCTTCTCAATGTTTAACAACCACCATGATAGTTAAGTAAAATTTATTCCTTTGCAGTAGGGAAAAATTGGCTTTACGCAAAACTGTAACCATAGAGCTTTCCACCAGCCATATATGCATGTAGTATAACATATTTCTGTTCATTACTCTCTATGTGTTACATTGCCAGCATATTCCATGTGTTGACCCGTTTTCGGGCTGCAACGTTCATGTTGTAGACTTTTTAGACGACGAGTAAGGTGCCTTAGGTCGTGGTCTTATACTCAGTGATGCCGTTGGAGTTGATGGACTCACTTATCTTCCAAGCCTTCCGCTATTATTATTTGTTAGATGGCCTTAAGCCATACTTATTGTAATAAGTTCTCTTTTGAGACATTTGATGTAATAAGTGTGTGATTGCTACTCTATTATAAATCCTTCAAGTACTGTGCGTGTCAGCATTACTGGTCCAGGGATGACACTAAAGCACACAGATCAGACTGTTTGAGGTCTAGTCGCTACACATGATGAATGACAGCACCCAAAGAAATGCAATTCCATGCTGTCTCTCTATATATGGCAATTTTGAACAAGAGTCATTAGGATCATATTCTGAACAAGAGTTAACAGGTGGGGAGCGTATGAGTTTCATTGCATCCAGAATGGCACTCAATGCCTTGGTGCCAATTTTGTAAGTCATTGCAGTGTTTAGCTTCAAGAGTGGACTGCTGCTAGTGCAACACAAAGCAGCTACACAGATCATAGTGTATACAACGGGAAAACCTTAACCATCAGAGTAAAATCAGCAAAGTGGAACTTGCTAGAATATATGTGCTAGTATTGCCGGTACGGCTAGAAAGGCTTCGGATACCAGCTCTCTTCAAGTGAAGGTGTGGTACTGTTTAACTCTGAAAGGCGACACAACTCCCCGCATTTCCTTGCTATTCTTATAGGATTCAAGTGGGTAGGTCAGTACAAATCCTATTCCTATGTTTACAAAATCCTACGAATCAAAGAGGCTCAAAGTGTCCATCACAACCGACCGCATGGACCTCTACACTGCAAATGTCCCTGCTCATTTTCAGTACAAGAAACATACTTTACTACTATCATACTCCCTCCGTTCCAAAATATAAGTCTTGGTAGAGATTTCCACTATGGATCACATACAGATGTATCCAGATACATTTTGGAGTGTAGATTCACTAATTTTGCTCCATATGTAGTCCATGGTGGAATCTATAAAAGGTTTGTATTTAGGAACGGAGAGAGTACATATTAAAGAAGAACGGAAGAGGAACATGATAAAGAAGAGCAAGCAGATTTTGGATAATAAAGTGTTGGTTGCGCAGTGCCCACACATGATGAACCAGAGCGCATTAAGAATGCAACTCCCAGCTGTCTCTCGACCATTTCAGGCGGTTGGATGAAGATCCTACGTCTCCTAACCCTTCTTCTTCCTCGTCTCCAATTCTTCCCATACAGAACACCGCACAGGCCGCCGGCCGGACCACCGTCCCCCACCGCCTGTGTTCCTTCGCCACCCCACCCCCACCCCGCCCCAACCCCTATCCGCGTCAAGTTTTCTTTGTTTGGCAAGGCCCCACAACCACCCGAGCCCCTTCATTCGCACCGGTGAACTCCAGCGAGCTCTGAAAAATCGACTGACCCAATTTTGAAATTTAGTCTACTGTGATTTAACTAGTGTGGAATATAAAAGGGGAAAACCATAAGCATTGGGAGTATAGTGTTGAGCGTGCCATGGCGGATCTGAAGGTGCAAACCGGACAAAGGCAACTTTGCAACCAAGACAAGAAATCAGAGTAAAGTAGTGGCAATCTATTTTCTTGTTGCGATAAATAAGTTGAGCAGATACGAAAGAGTACCGCCTCTGGTGTGGCGCCGTGTATGCATCTACTAAGAATTTGACGGTGCTGCGGTAGCGATGGCTGTCGGCGGCATGGAAGCAGATCTAGGAGGGTAGACGGTGGCGGCGGGGCACGATGGACGAGACGGTCGTAGGAGCGGCGCCGGCAAGGTGGACGACGGCGGGGATTGAAAGTGCTAGTATCGACTAAAGGGGGGGGGGTGAATAGGCAATTTTTATGAAAGTCTTCAAAACTTGGAAGTTTCGAAGACAAACAACAAAAACAACCTAATTGATATGCAGCGGAAGATAAACTAACCTAAACAAGCCATAGTCAAGTATGTAATGATATGAAGGTACAGGACTAATAGCAGTTAGGCAGTAAGGATCAAGATGGAAGATAGTATGAAGCCAATCAACAATAGTAGTCAAACAATGAAGTTAAATAGATAAACAGATAAGCAATGACTTCATGAAGACAAACTTAAGTAAGGTTGGAAGGGATAGAACCAGTTGCTTGTTGAAGACACAGGATTTGTTGGACTAGTTCCAGTTGCTGTGACAACTGTACGTCTGGTTAGGGAGGCTGAGATTCAACTCAGAAGACCGTGTCTTCACCTTATTCCCCTTGAGCTAAGGACACCCAGTCCTCTCCCAATCACTCTGGTAAGTCTTCAAGGGAGACTTCCAAACCTTCACAGACTTCGTTCACCGGCAATCCACAATGACTCTTGGATGCTCAGAACGCGACGCCTAACCGGCTGGAGGATTCACAGTCCTCAAGTGTAATAAGTCTTCAGGTCACACAGACAAAAAGACTTCAGTGATGCCTAACACTCTTTGGCTCTGGGTGTTTGGGCTTTGTCCTCGCAAGGATTTCTCTCTCTCAAATGCTTCGAGGTGGGTCGCTCTCAAACGACAAAAGCCGTGCACAAACTCTGAGCAGCCACCAATTTATGGTGTAGGGGGTGGGCTATTTATAGCCACTAGGCAACCCGGCCTGATTTGTCCAAAATGACCCTGGGTCACTAAGGAACTGACACGTGTTCCAACAGTCAGATTTCAAACACACGCGGCAACTTCACTTGGGCTACAAGCAAAGCTGACTCATCTAGCTCTGGATAAGATTTGCTCTCATTGTCTTCGCTCGAAGACATAGGATTTGGGTTGAGCATCACTTCAGTCACTCTGACTTAGTTCACTTGGACCCCACTTAACAATGTGGTGGTTCCTATGACTCAACAAAGAAGAAACGAAACAACAAATACACACAGTCTTCGCGCTCCAAAGTCTTCACGCAATGTCTTCTGATGTCATAGTCCTCAATATGAATATCTTCTCATACCACCATTGTCTTCAATGTCTTCACACATTTTTAGGGGTCATCTCCGGTAGGTAAATCGAATCAATGAGGGACACTACCTACGTTATCCTGCAATTCTCACAAACGCATTAGTCCCTCAACCAACTTTGTCGTCAATACTCCAAAACCAACAAGGGGTGGCACTAGATGCACTTACAATCTCCCCCTTTTTGGTGATTGATGACAAACTGGTTGAAGTTTTCAACGGGGATAAAGTATGTGAAATTGTAAGGATTGGAATTTGTCTTCATAAGTTGCAAGGGCTCCCCCTGAAGATGTGCATATAAGTAATTTGCTTTTGGAATGCAAATGCACATGGCAGGTTGTACTTGTGGAGATCCACTTCAACTTATGAAGATAATTCTGTGTGCATGAATTGATATAGCGATAAGAATGACATGCATAATGAAAAATGGACGTCTGCAGAATGATCTAAGTGCGGAAGTTATCATCGCACATGCGGAATTTATCATCGGAAAGCAGATAAGTAGCAGACGACCATCAAGTTTAGGTGTTACAACTCAAAGAACCAAATGTTTCGAAACGCAAGGGTTGTAAGCACGCAGCAAAATATAATGCAACCGCCCATGACCCGCTTGAAGACTATCAACTCATACGCTTCTCCCCCTTTTGTCAGTAATGACCAAAAAGGTTTGAAGACATAGAGCATCTACTCGTCATCATGAGTAGGTGAAGCAGCAAGGTTGTTGTCATTGGTTGGCGGTGCAGACGAGCTTGGTGCAGTGTTGATGCGCGCTGTAGTAGTTGGAGGTGGTGAAGTAGCGTCATCTTCATCATCGATCACTCTGGCATTAACTATTGCCGCGGAAGAGGAATATTCAGAGTCTTAAAGAGATGGAGTTCGGCGAGGGTAGCAGTCCTTGGAGGAGTGGAGTCGAACTGGAATCTTTCATTGAAGCCATCATCTTGAAGATCAGCTTCAGCACTGAGTAGGGTCAAACTCTTCCATGATCTTCGGCAAGTTTCATGAGCAACAAAGACATTCTTGGTGGCAAGGTTGCGAATGCGGTTGACATCCACCAAGAGGCTTTGCATTTGGCGCTTGAGCTAGAAATGATGCTTATCCTGCTTCTGATGAAGAGCCACAAGAAGCTCTCGGTCAATAAGAACACGAGAACGCTTCCGAGGCCTTTGCGCAATGGTACTTTCAGTAGCTTCAGTGGGCGCTCTGTGAGGCAGACGGGTGTTACCAGCTAGTGGATAGAATCTTGTTGCTGCATGAACACTTTCAATAGGCTGAGTGAAGCTTTGGTGCTCAATGTTCTGAAGACAAAGTGGCGTCTTGGCAGGGTCAGAGTATACAGCATCAACTGACATATCAACCTCTCGCAGAAAAATGATGTGATTGCGAGCAGAGGGCAGATAGTTGACAGATGAGTGTCGCTTGATAAGGTGCATGACCGAGGGAGCATAAAACTCCAGACCAAACAGGTCAGAACCGGAAGCAGCAAGTTGCCTGATGAAGAAGTCCTGAGTGTTGAAGCTGATGCCATTGAGAATATAGAAGACCAAAGTCTTCATGGCTCCTTCAAGCTTGGCTGATGATGAGTGTCCCTTTACTGGCCATAGAGTTCGCCTGATGATATGATATATGGTGCGAGGCAGATACTCAAGGTCTTCAACTAAGAAATGTGTGGGATACTTAGCGTCAGATGGCAAAGGCTTCATCATACTCAGCATCTGGCTCATATTGGGTTCTGGCTTATGAAAGATGCTCTCCACAGCATTGCGGTGTAGCTGATAGTTAGTCTCATACAGTTCTCCAGGAGTGGCTAGTCCAGTAAGCTCGATGATGTCCATAGCTTTGGCTTCATGATGAACATTGCCAGTCATCCACTCGAGGACCCATGTCTTGATGTCTCTGTAGTAGCCGCGAATGTGCAGAGTGGCATAGAATTGAAGCAATAGCTCTTCATTCTAGTGTTCCTTGTCTGTCACAAAATGAAGCAGACCAGCATCGTGAAAGCATTCAAGTGCTTCTTCCAAGCATGGCAGTCCAGCAATAGCTTCAGTGTCAAGACGCATATGAGGGAAAATGCGCCCTTGATCATATAGCACGCATGAGTAATAGCTTCTCTGCTGATAGCTCCAGAATCGATCTGATGAAATCCTTGGCTTGGAGTAGGGGTTCTTGGCGCTGTCAAAGGTATTGTGGCTCTTGAAGCCATTTGCTTTGAAAGACCCGGGGGAGTTGGCAGTACCTGGAAACCTTGGCAATCTCGGCTTTGGCTTCTGGACCTGAGGCCGATGCTCAACATGATAGTCAAATTGGGGCCCGGAGGCAGCAGGCAAAGGCACCAGAATGGTCCATCTGATAGTGACAAGCTGACTGTGATCGTATGCTTGCTCAATAGTGTGAGGCCTTGGTGGCAGAACAGGAGCAGGGGCAACATCAGAGGGTCCAGGCTGCACAACAGGTGCTTCAGGAGTATTTGTCATATTCGCTCCAGGTGCAGCCTCCTCATTGGCGTCAGGTGCAGTAGTCTCGTTGGCGTCAGATTCAGGGGCCACATTTGCTTCGGGCACAGTTGCCTCATTGGTTTCAGGCACACTGGTTGGTGCAGGCTCCACATTGGCATCAGCCATGACCACGTCATTGGCTTCATTGGCATTGGTGGTGGCAGCCTCAACATTTTCAACCTCTTCTTAACGAGCAGGAGGGTCGGGCACAGGCATGTTCAAATCATGAACTGCCTCTCCTTCAATTGCTGGGGGTGTTGGTACACGAACTTCTTCTTCTTCAGTAGCAGGGGGAGTTGGTACACGTACTTCTTCTTTTTCTTTGGCTGATGCAGCCGGAATGTCTTCAGCAGCATGTGCTTCAGACACGAAGATGTTCACTGTTGGAGCTGGTTCAGACAATACTTGCCGTGCAACAGGTGAACGTTGCACTTCTCCTTCAGGAACGCTCGATAGAGGGACTTCAGGCCTTTGTCCTCTGCGAAGCCTGCGAAGCGCTGGCTTCAAGTTAGGAGATGGACTTGGTTGAGCCTGAAAGTCTTCATCCTCTTCTTACACTGGGGGTGGAGCTTGTTGTTGTTGTTGGGGAGTACTGGGAGAGTCTTGGTGTTGTTGTGGGTGATCAGCCCACAAAGCATCCTGAGCAATTGGCGTCAATGGACGACCAATGCTGATGATTTCGCTGTTCGTACGAACAGGCGATGATACCACTTGATGTTCGATCTGAGGAAGAACTTCATCATCATTTACATTGTCATCTTGACCAATGTCTTTAGCAGCATTGGGTTCAGCTGCCGGAATGTCTTCAGTCTCATGAGCCTCTGTGGTAGCAGGCTCATGAACAACCATCCTTCTTTCTTGATGAACAGACACAGGGCGAACAACGGAGATGGGTTCAACGACTAAGGGCTCTGTGGAAGCAGCCCTAGTCTTCTTGGTCTTACGCTTCTTCTTGGAGAGAGCGGCATCAGAAGCTTCTGCATGCTTTCTTTTTCTGGCATCAGCCTCAGCAGCCTTTGTCTTCTTCTGTTCTGAAGCGGTTGTGGTGACCTTTGGCTTCGAGCCAGTCATGCTGCTCGGGAAGATAATGCGAGGGGCTTCTTGGCTTGAAGGCTCAGGCTGTTCAGCAGGGTGCTTCTTCTTCCTCTTTGCAGCCATCCTGGGATCAATGCCTGGACGGCCAAGGGACTTGCGCTTCTCAGCCTCATTGTAGGCAAGCACACACTTATCAGCCAAAAGCTTCATGCGTTCTCGAGAGCCCTGAGCTTCTTGGCGTTTCGGCAGAAAAGCTTCCTTGAGCTCATGGAGCATGACCTTGAAGTTGCGGACGTCTTGAACACTCAGATTGGCCACATGCTTCTTGAATTGAGCCTTCTCAAAATCAATCTTGTTTTTGAGCTCAACGATGCGCTGAGCAAGAGCTAGCTCAGAAGCAATGGCGCCATTGAAGGAGACACTGAGGCCAATTGGGAGCTGTAAATCTTCAAAGCTGACGTTGGGGGTGTCGAACCACTCATCAATGAAATTGTGAATGATGGCCACATCAAACAGAGGCAGGTTGCTGAAGATTTCTGCTTCCTCTTTGCTCTTGATCAGCTGCTCAAGGGCATCATCCGCAAGATCTTCATCACTTGATAGATCAATGGGTTCTTCACGCAGAATGGCAGCAAGAGTCAAAGCTCGCTGATCATATGGTCTAACAAGTTGCTTCTTCTTGTCCGTTCTCTTGGAGACACGGGACAGATCTTCTGATTGCACACTGGCTTCATGAGGTGCAGTGGCCAGTGGCTTCGCACGCAAAGTCTTCGGCGGTGGCTTTGCAGCTGAGGTTGAAGCCTTTGACTTCTTTTGCTTCTGCGGCTTTGGAGGTGGAGGAGCAGGGGCTTCATCAGAGTCAGCACCATCGTCAGAATGATCTACTCTGGCTCCTTGGACCATGATATAGGTGATGAGGACGTCAAGGTTGGCATAGGGACCAATGACATTGGGATTGTCTTCACGGGAGCCATCAGCACGGGGAGCAGAGGGACCTGGATTGAAGTCCAAACCCAAGGACTTCTTGTTCTCCTTGGCCGAAGCCACAGCAAACTGATAGTTGCGCTTGAAGAGCGAATCTTCACGACACCATAGAAGTGAAGTGGGATCTGCGTTTGCTGGCTGTGGCCCACGGACCATGCATGGATAGAAGCCTTGTTCAATGGCTTCAGCTCGGCTCTTGGGTTGCAGCCCTCGATAGAGGATATCACCCCATGGGCTCTTGATGGCATGCTTCTCTGCATATTCCTTTGTCACAAATCTGTACTTGAACCACTCCTCAGCCCAATAGCGTCGAATCCATTGGGTTCGCGTCTTCCTCTGATGATAATTCTCTTCAGGATCTGTCTTGTACAGTTTTGCTAAATCATCAGGCAATTCTCTAGATGTGCCACTTCTGCGCTGTCTGCCACCCTTCCTTGCTGATTTCTCTGTTGCCATGAACTTCAAGCTGAAAGGCTTCAGTATGTTCAAAGGCTTCAGAGGTTTCCGTTTGCTGGTCAGGCAGGAACTGGCTTCAGGAGAATTTATATGATGCTGTAAGTATTCTGCAAACGAATGCAGACTATGAGAACCAAGGGATTCTCCCACGGACATGTACCTGTGAGAACATTAGAGATGCGAGGGAAGGGGAAGAGGTCATATGCATTCTCAGAAGATTTTGAAGATAAATCAGTTTGAAGACATTGACCTCATGTTGCGAAGACATTCACTTATATAGATGAGTTGGTTCCAGATTTGTACCAATCCGTGAATAAGTACAAGTGAGGAATCAAGCTAGTAGAAATCTAAGTGAATCGACTAGGCAGTATGAGATGCAGATGGAATAGATCTAGCTTTGAATAGATAGAAACTACTTTCGGTAAAATAGGATGAATCTTGAAGATCAAAAAGGTGGTAAAAATAGAGTTATAATTACCGCACGAAGAACTGCTAGATGGAGAAGAATAGGAGACCGAGCAGTTCAGCCCACCGTGCCCTAACTTGGCGACGGAGGACACCTACGGCGATGGCGGAGAGGACGATGTCCGCAGCCGGCGTGAGGACGGCGTCGGAAAAGTCACGGCAGCTAAGCGCTTCGTCGCCGGCGTCGTCTCGAGCTAGCAGTGGCACTAGGGTTTTGACGGAGGTGGAGAGGTGGAAGAAGTATTTCTTTACCGCAGGGGGACAGGTATTTATAAGTAGGTGAGAGAGACAGCGCAATTACGCTGGTGCCCCTGCCGGTTCATATCTGAGGGGTACGTGGCAAGCATGCAACACACCCAGGGTTGTCCCACATTCCTACGCCCGCCAGGCATGTCGGAGAGTTGTTCCGGCTTCTCCGGATTTCAACAGTAAAGATAAGCCATTAAAAACAGATTTAATGTTTGTCTCTTTGCCTTCTGCTGACTAGGACGCAGAGAAGACATTCGACATTTTCAACAGAATGCATATGATTTGGACAGATAGATTTTGAGATAGTAAGCATAGAGAGGTTAGGGTCCAATCACATTCACTTAGTTCAAAAGATCCAATCTTGAAGACATAGCTATAAGTGAATACTGTAGAGGATAGAACACTAGTATATATATATATATATATATATATATATATATATATATATATATATATATATATATATCAAAAAGCAATCAAATCATCATAGTGTAGAAAGTCATGAAGACAAATTGAAACTGAAGACAAACCAAATGCGAAGTCATTGCAATATAACGCCTTGAGTGAAACACTTCAAACTAGAAAAGTTGGTGGTGGCGTTACCCACCATATAGGAAGTATTAGACCCAGACATGACGCACAATTATCGTGGCGCTCCGATGTCAAATTCCATGTTAATGTATTCACACTCAGAGTGTAGATCTTCATTAATTGAAGATATACATTACTTTGTGTGTTGCACATCTAAGTCATCAACATGCATAAGTGTTAGGATGTGTGCCTGATCACAGGACATTAGAGGATTCCAAGATATTTAGCTCACACCGTAACTTGCAAAACCTTTTCTCATCCAAGGGCTTTGTGAAGATATCTGCCAGTTGCTCATCAGTGTTGACGTGAATGATATCGATATCTTTCTTCATAACATGATCTCTGAGAAAGTGATGACGAATTTCAATGTGCTTTGTCTTCAAGTGTTGGACTGGATTGTTGGCTATTTTGATGGCACTCTCGTTGTCGCAGAAGAGAGGTACTTGTGTCAGGTTGATGCCATAATCCTTGAGAGTTTGCTTCATCCATAGAAGCTGAGCACAACAGGATCCAGGAGCAATGTATTCAGATTCAGCAGTTGAGAGTGATACACAGTTTTGCTTCTTCGAAGACCAACAGACAAGTGATCGACCAAGAAAATGGCATGTGCCAGATGTAGACTTGCGATCCACCTTGTCACCAGCATAATCAGCATCAGAGAATCCAACCAAATCGAATCTTGAGCCCTTGGGATACCATAATCCGAGTGTTGGGGTGTAAGCCAAATATCGAAGAATTCGCTTCACAGCTAAGTGATGCGATTCCTTTGGTGCCGCTTGGTACTGAGCACACATGCAAACACTAAGCATAATATCTGGCCTAGATGCACATAAATAAAGCAAAGAACCAATCATGGAGTGGTATACCTTTTGATCGAACTCTTTACCATTGTCATCGGGACCAAGATGGTGTTTGGCTGGCATTGGCGTCGTGTAGCCTTTGTAGTCTTCCATTCCAAACTTCTTCAGACAATCTTTGAGGTATTTCTCTTGAGATATGAAGATGCCATTCCTCTGTTGACGAATTTGAAGACCAAGGAAGAACTTCAGCTCACCCATCATGGACATTTGATATTTCTCTTGCATCATGTACCCAAATTCATCACTGTACTTCTGGTTGGTGCACCCGAAGATAATGTCATCCACATATATTTGGCACACAAACAGTTCACCATCATATGTCTTCATGAAGAGAGTGGGATCGAGGGATCCAGGTTTGAAGCCTTTGCTCTTCAGGAAGTCTTTGATTGTATCATACCAGGCGCGAGGGCCTTGTTTGAGGCCATACAGTGCCTTGTTTAGCTTGTACACCATATCAGGATGTTTTGGATCTTCAAAGCCAGGTGGTTGTGCAACATATACTTCTTCTTCAATCTTGCTGAGGGAGTCCTGGACTAGGGGGTGTTCGGATAGCCGGACTATCATCGTCAGCCGGACTCCAAGACTATGAAGATACAAGATTGAAGACTTCGTCCCGTGTCCGGATGGGACTTTCCTTGGCGTGGAAGGCAAGCTTGGCAATACGGATATGTAGATCTCCTACCGTTGTAACCGACTCTGTGTAACCCTAGCCCTCTCCGGTGTCTATATAAACCGGAGGGATTTAGTCCGTAGGATGAACAACCATTACAACAATCATACCATAGGCTAGCTTCTAGGGTTTAGCCTCCTTGATCTCGTGGTAGATCCACTCTTGTACTACCCATATCATCAATATCAATCAAGCAGGAGTAGGGTTTTACCTCCATCGAGAGGGCCCGAACCTGGGTGAAAACATCGTGTCCCTTGTCTCCTGTTACCATCTGCCTAGACGCACAGTTCGGGACCCCCTACCCGAGATCCGCCGGTTTTGACCCCGACACTTGCCATTGAGAAATGCACTCTTTACATCCATTTGATATAGCAGGATATTGTGGTGATTAGCATAGGCTAGCAGTATGCGAATAGCTTCGAGCCTAGCAACAGGAGCAAAGGTTTCATCGAAGTTAATTGCTTCCACTTGGGTGTATCCTTGAGCCACAAGACGTGCTTTGTTTCTAACGACTTGACCATGCTCATCTTGCTTGTTTCGATATATCCATTTTGTTCCAATAATGTTATGCTTGCGAGGATCAGGTCGCTTGACAAGTTCCCAGACATTATTTAGCTTGAACTGTTGAAGTTCTTCTTGCATGGCTTGAGCCCATTCATGTTCCATAAAAGCTTCAGCAACTTTCTTGGGTTTTGATATTGACACAAATGAAAAGTGCCCACAGAAGTTTGCTAGCTGTGTTGCTCTTGATCGAGTGAGCGGACCAGGTGCATTGATGCTGTCAATTATCCTCTCTATTTGAACTTCATTTGCGACACGGGGATGAACAGGACGAAGATTTTGCTCTGGCTGATCATTGTCATCATCGGGAGGATTGTCTTCGGCCTGAGCATTGTCTTCAGGTTGATTTGGTGCAGAGATGATAAGTTCCTCTTCAGGCTGTGCTTCAGAGGGCATGATTTCACCAGTTCCCATCAGCTTGATTGCCTCGTTTGAAGGTGCTTCATCCAATGTACTTGGCAGAATTTCTCTCTGTGAACCATTGGTTTCATCAAATTTCACATCCACGGTTTCAACGATTTTGTAGAGATAAAGGTTGAAGACTCTGTAGGAGTGTGAATCCTTTCCATAGACAAGCATGAAGCCTTCGTGAGCCTTAGGTGAAAATTTTGACTTGTGATGGGGATCCTTTATCCAGCATCTTGCTCCAAATACTCTGAAGTAACTGACGTTTGGCTTCTTGCCAGTAAGCAGCTCATATGATGTTTTGTTCAGAAGCTTATGAATGTATACACGGTTGATGATGTGACATGCTGTATCAATAGCTTCAGGCCAGAACTTTCTTGGTGTCTTATACTCATCTAGCATTGTTCGAGCCATTTCAATGAGGGTTTTGTTCTTGCGCTTAACAATGCCATTTTGTTGAGGTGTGTATGGAGCAGAGAACTCATGAGTGATTCCCATTGTATCCAGATACAGATCAAGTCCAGTGTTCTTGAATTCAGTGCCATTGTCACTTCTGATGTGCTTGATCTTCACACCATAGTTGTTCATTGCTCGAGTTGCAAAGCGCCTGAAGACATCTTGTACTTCGGTCTTGTAAAGAATTATATGAACCCATGTGTATCTAGAGTCGTCATCAACAATGACGAAGCCATAGAGACAGGCAGTTGTTGTGAGGGTGGAGTAGTGAGTAGGTCCAAATAAGTCCATGTGTAACAGCTCGAAGGGTTGAGATGTTGTCATGATTGTCTTCGATGGGTGCTTTGCCCTAGTCATCTTTCCAGCTTCACAAGCACCACACAGATGATCCTTCTTGAACTTGACATCTTCGATGCCAATGACATGCTTCTTCTTGACGAGTGAGTGTAAGTTCCTCATGCCAGCATGTCCCAGCCTTCGATGCCAGAGCCAGCATTCTAAAGCTTTTGTGAGAAGACAAACGACAAGCTGTGGACCTGCTGAGAAATCTACCATGTACAGATCATCTTTTTGATACCCTTCAAAGACTAGAGATTTGTCAGATTCCATTAGTACAAGGCAACGATATTTGCCAAATATCACAATCATGTTCAAGTCACAAAGCATTGAGACAGACATTAAGTTGAAACCAAGGGATTCAACAAGCATCACTTTATCCATGTGTTGATCCTTTGAGATTGCAACTCTACCTAGACCCAATACTTTGCTTTTACCAGTGTCAGCAAATGTGATGTGACTCTTGTCAGATGGACTTAAGGTTGAGTCCATGAGAAGACTTCGATCACGAGTCATATGATTTGTGCATCCACTGTCCATAATCCATTCTGAAGCTTTTGGTGATGTACCCAAAGTTAGGACATAGACCGATGAGGAATTTTAGATGTGAAGCATATAGAATGATATTTTAACGTGCGTCCTCAGTGAGTTTTAGGTCCCCAGTAATAGTATCGGACGCCATTGATTGCTGGCTGGAGACCATTTTCTGTAAAAGAAAGTTAGTTCTTCTTTGCCACCCACATTTTCAGTGGGGGCTTAGAAGCAATGAGTCTAAGTGCAACATCTGAGAACTTTGGCTTTGAAGCCCTAGCAAATAGCCTTGCAGGAGATGAATGATACTCATATGAATAAGCAGAAAAGTTCTTAGTCCTATGACATAGCGGTTCAAAGATACATGCTCATATTCATAAGTCTGAGCATGATTTCCCTGCAAAACATTGGCGTTAGGGTGACTCATGTGAGTCCTGTATCTGTATGAAGCCTTTGGGCTATATGAAGCTATAGGTCTGGGGTTTGTCTTCTTCCTAGGTGGTGTCATGACAACATTCACAGGAAGATTCTCACTGTACCGCTTAGGTACCCTGATCTTCTTCTTCGGTGGTCCATTCCTGCAGTTAGTACCAATGTACCTGGCAAACACTTCACCATTCTGATTTTTGAACAGCTTATAGTTTGCATCAAAGGATTCATCAATGATAATAGGATTAGCACAGGTAAAGCCAGATAAAGTAGATGGATCTACTAAAGGTCCCTTTGCAGCAACCCATGTGGTTTTGGGGTACTGCTCAGGCTTCCAGTATGAGCCATCAACATTCATTTTCCTCTTGAACCCAACACCCTCTTTCCTAGGGTTTCGGTTCAGAATCTGCTTTTTGAGGACATCGCAGAGAGTCTGATGTCCCTTCAAACTTTTGTACATCCCTGTTTCGAGCAATGTCTTCAACATAGCATTTTCATCAGCAACAGCAGTGGTATCCTCCGCAGAGGGGTTAGTGACCATATCAGTAGGTGAAGACAATGAAACAGTAGCAGCAGTGGAACATTCAGCAACAGATGTAGCATTATCACGCTCAATGCATTTTAGACATGGTGGTTCAAATCCTTCCTGAGCGGAACTGATCTGTTGAGCGCGAAGTGAATCTCGCTCCTTCTAAAGATCTTCATAATCCACTCTTATCTTTTCAAGGTCTAGCTTTCTTTGAAGACATTCAGAGGAAAGCTTCTCATGATCAGATAAGAGAGCATTATGTTGATCTTGAAGGGCGTCAAACTTTGCATGAAGTCTCTGAAGACTATCAGCCAAAGCTTTTGACTGATCCATTTCAGCATCCAACATATCATTGCTCTTACTAAGCATGTCTTGAACCTTTTCTAAAATTCTTTGTTGTTTAGTGGCAAGGGAAGCAAGTTTATCGTAATTGGGCCCAAATTCATCACCTGATTCATCATCACTAGATTCAGAGAGATAGCATTCAGTTACCTTATCACCCCTTGCCATGTGGCATGATGAGGATGATGATGGTTCAGGTGTAAAGGTCATTTTCTTGAGAGATTCCTTGTAGTCTTCAAACGGCTGATCATGACGAGTGCGATGACCTTCGTATACATCAGATAGCCGGTCCCAGATTAGCTTCGCGTGGTTGAGGTGCATAACATTCCTGAACTGACTTCTGGACAAATGACAGCAGATGACATCCTTCGCTGTGAGGTTCAGTAGCGTATACTTGCGAATGTCATTAGCCTCTGCCATCTTGCATATATCAGTGAGTCCAATCTCAGTGACGGTCCACAATTCTCTATCCTTGGACATGAGTAGCTTCTTCATCATGGCCTTCCATCGGGGATACTCATGACCGTCAAAGGTGGGACAAGATATGTTCCTCAATCCTGCAGTCGACATAGCTGAAACTCCAGGTGGTTAAACCGAATCACACAGAACAAGGGAGTACCTTGCTCTGATACCAATTGAAAGTGCTAGTATCGACTAAAGGGAGGGGGAGGGGGTGAATAGGCGATTTTTATGAAAGTCTTCAAAACTTGGAAGTTTCGAAGACAAACAACAGAAACAACCTAATTGATATGC
The DNA here is from genome assembly GCA_963921465.1 of Triticum timopheevii. Lineage (NCBI taxonomy): Eukaryota > Viridiplantae > Streptophyta > Magnoliopsida > Poales > Poaceae > Triticum > Triticum timopheevii. The sequence continues at coordinate 359,740,065 of OY997264.1, forward strand.
AGCGGAAGGTAAACTAACCTAAACAAGCCATAGTCAAGTATGTAATGATATGAAGGTACAGGACTAATAGCAGTTAGGCAGTAAGGATCAAGATGGAAGATAGTATGAAGCCAATCAACAATAGTAGTCAAGCAATGAAGTCAAACAGATAAACAGATAAGCAATGACTTCATGAAGACAAACTTAAGTAAGGTTGGAAGGGATAGAACCAGTTGCTTGTTGAAGACACAGGATTTGTTGGACCAGTTCCAGTTGCTGTGACAACTGTACGTCCAGTTAGGGAGGCTGAGATTCAACTCAGAAGACCGTGTCTTCACCTTATTCCCCTTGAGCTAAGGACACCCAGTCCTCGCCCAATCACTCTGGTAAGTCTTCAAGGGAGACTTCCAAACCTTCACAGACTTCGTTCACCGGCAATCCACAATGACTCTTGGATGCTCAGAACGCGACGCCTAACCGGCTGGAGGATTCACAGTCCTCAAGTGTAATAAGTCTTCAGGTCACACAGACAGAAAGACTTCAGTGATGCCTAACATTCTTTGGCTCTAGGTGTTTGGGCTTTGTCCTCGCAAGGATTTCTATCTCTCAAATGCTTCGAGGTGGGTTGCTCTCAAACGACAAAAGCCGTGCACAAACTCTGAGCAGCCACCAATTTATGGTGTAGGGGGTGGGCTATTTATAGCCACTAGGCAACCCGACCTGATTTGTCCAAAATGACCCTGGGTCACTAAGGAACTGACACGTGTTCCAACGGTCAGATTTCAAACACACGCGGCAACTTTACTTGGGCTACAAGCAAAGCTGACTCATCCAGCTCTGGATAAGTTTTGCTCTCATTGTCTTCGCTCGAAGACATAGGATTTGGGTTGAGCATCACTTCAGTCACTCTGACTTAGTTCACTTGGACCCCACTTAACAGTACGGTGGTTCCTATGACTCAACAAAGAAGAAACGAAACAACGTAAACACACAGTCTTCGCGCTCCAAAGTCTTCACGCAATGTCTTCTCATGTCATAGTCTTCAATATGAATATCTTCTCATACCACCATTGTCTTCAATGTCTTCACACATTTTTAGGGGTCATCTCCGGTAGGTAAACCGAATCAATGAGGGACACTACCTGCGTTATCCTGCAATTCTCACAAACGCATTAGTCCCTCAACCAACTTTGTCGTCAATACTCCAAAACCAACAATGGGTGGCACTAGATGCACTTACAGGGATGAAGCGAGAGGACGGGATGCAAGGATCCTGGTCCAAAGCCGTGGATGAGAGAGGTCGATCTCTTGTAATGGATGGCGACGTCGGGGTATCAACTCCGGCATGGTGGAGGAGGACGGCGGTGGATGGGGTGGCGGACGACGGCAGACGGAGGCGGGTGGGGTGGAGAGGGTGTTTTGGCGCCCACGGAGTACGAATGGGGAAAAGGGAGGTAGAGAGGAAGGGGGAACCATGTATTTAGGGCGCGCTTGTCTCAAATGCCAGGAAATTTACAAACTTGGCCCCCGTTTCAAATTTCTACTACATCACAACAATATTAGTCGGTTGGGGATAGGACGGTAATCTCGCATACACCGAATATTTGCCGACGAGAGTTTGTTTTTGGCGCCCACCGTGTATGAATATGAATCGGGGAGGGAGTCGATTTCGGCCGAGGACACACTGTGTTTTGGCGCCCACCGTGTATGAATATGGGTGAGAGGCGGTTACGTCACGTTTGGGTGAAATTACAAACCTACCCCTATTGAAACCTATAGAAATCCAGCAAATAGGCTTTGCGTGGCAGGGATAGGCAGTAGTAATTTCCATTTCGCAGATTTTGGTTTCGGGCGGTTACTGCGATTTTCCCCGCTTCGTTCAAATTTTGCAGAGTGCACGTTTACCACGCCAACTTAATTCGAATCTCGTTTGTATTCTATTTTTTTTCGGGCGGGATCCATTTTCAATTGGAATTACATTCTATATATATATATATATATATGTATATATATCATTTTTATATATACTTTCAAAAGCACAACACCATTTATACATAAATATGGTTTACAAATGGCAGGATCTCAGATTCATAAGGTTGTATCCATCAATTGGATTTTCAAATATTTGAAACCGCTTTATGTTGAAATCCAATGTATGCATTCCTCGCTAACCGTCTCCAATTAATGTGTGTTTCATGCGGGTTTTTTACTTCTCAAACATGTATAATGTGTTTCACACACGCAAAATATAGTGTAATCCCGTTTAGACATTAATTGCATATAAACCATGCATTGTTTGTAATTAAAGAATCTATGGATCACCAATATTGATAAATTATATAACATTACACGTGTGCCCAAATTCAAATGAATATGCATGTTTGATACACCAATTTGCGTTATGATATTATCGATGTCGTGATCTCCAGTTTAAATATTTGAATCCCCTTTAATCTAGATATTCGTCTCATATAGCTATCACTCATGCTTACATAGGACTATCTCTCTGGACCTATACACGTTCATCGTCTCTCAGGTATCTCTCGTGCTACCTGTATGTTGACAATGATCTTTTATCTTCGTAACACACTGACAGTACTCTCTCCCTCGACCTTCATCACTCTATCTCTCTCTAAGTATATCTTGCTCCCTGCTATGTGTCTCTAACTATGATTCTCCATGTGGAATCTCTTTCTCTCACACAAACACAAAAGTTTGTATCCCGGGGTCTCATTTCTCTCTACTATCCCCATGTGTGCCACTCGCACACCCCTCATACAGAGATGTCTTTTGCTCCTTAGATATGAGAACCTACGACTCTTCCTCTTAAATATCTCTTTCTCACACACAAACACAAACTCTGTCTCCCAGGGTCTCATATTTCTCCATTGTTCTCTTGTATGTCGCTCACACACTCTCTCTCTCCCTAGAGATATCTTGCGTTCCCTCATATGTCTCTCTAGCTATCACTCTCGTTGTGAAATATCTTTCTCTCTCGCGGACGCAAAACTCCGTCTCTCAGGATCTCATTTCTCTCTGATATCTGTTTGTATGTGACTCACATGCACACTCTCTATCTCTCTCACACCCACACACATAACTCAGCCTTCTGATCCACTCGACTCCTATCTCTAACGCACACTAGCTAGCATCTTTATCTTTCTATTTATCTGTTTCTCCATCAACCTTCTTTCTTGCCCTCACTCTTGATTCCTATCACGCACACTACATATGTTTCTCTCTACATGCAGTCAAGTGCCCTCTCACACACATATATAACTTCACCCTCTGAATCACCCGACGGTCATCTCCAACACCCAAACTAGTGGATGTCCCTCTAGCTAGCATCTCCATCTCTGTATCTATCTGTAGTTTCTCTGTCAACATTTCTTTCTCGCACGAAGTCTTGCTTCCTATCACCCACACTATATATGTTTCTCCATACATATGCATTTATAGGTTGATCTCTTTTGCACAATTGTCATGCCTCACTCATTCTGCTCGCCATAGATGCATGCTCCAACCCACACCACTATCTCTTAAAGTAAAAAACACATGCTCAATTGTCGGGCCTTCTTCCCTGCATTCTCACATGCATGCATATTGTCATACTGATCCGTCTCTCCCATGTCGTTGATCTTATGACTTATGTCTTCTTTCTTTTATCTCGATCATGCGCGTGCACGCACACACACATCCCACGTATACATGTATACCTCTCACACATGCACGTTCAAGGTATCTATGTCCCCATACATAGTTAATTACCCTCAATCCTAACGCCACATCGAATCGTTCTCCTCATGTGTGCACATAACTTCCGCCTGGATGGCTAAAACACGCACTCACACTTAGCAATCTCCTTCTAGCTACCCCCCGCCTCTCACTTTTTCCCTATATCCCCGAAACCAATAAGACCATCCCTTTGTTTAATTCCCGCCTACATGCACCATCGATATATAGTAGTCTTCCTCGACGTCTCTCGAACAAACACATTCTCTCGATGTCGACTCCTCTCACGTGCACACACCTTCTCTTCCCTCTCTATGGGCATTTTCTCTCTCGCACCCCATCGTTGGTGGCCTCTGCCATACACATCACCTCTCTATGATGAAGCCATGCACACTTAAATTACATCCGCCATAGAGGACCCCGCGACACACACACACACACACACCCCACACACTAAGACTCCATCTCTCTCTCTCTCTCTCTCTCTCTCTCACACACACACACACACACACGCACGCACGCACACCCACCCCCCCACACACTAAGACTCCATCTCTCTCTCTCTCTTTTACACACACACAAACTAAGACTCCATCTCTCTCTCCCTCTCACGCACACACACACACCCCACACACACACTAAGACTCCATTTCACACACACATGCTCTAGGCGGAGCATTTGTTTCTACCACCCTTCATCCAACCTTACCCGTATGATAAACAATCACCTTAATTTACTTGCATAACATGGACAAATTCCACTTTACTTTAGTAGTCAGCAAACTTATCATCTGTACCCTTATAAAAAAAATGAGTTGGCGATAATGGTGTGCCTGCCATCTTGTAATATAGACCGTATGATCTATATCTAACGGATAGAAAGCAAACTATGATAATTTTACAACAGATACCTCACCTCTCTCCACATCATTATCTCCCACAACCTCATTGCTCAGCAATTAAAAAAGGAATAAGTCTCTGGAACAATCTAGCATGCATGGTGGCCGCTGCCACCTCCCGGCGTCGTCCATCCCCATGCCTCCGCCCATTCCGACCACCAGTCACCACCACGCTCCACTCCTCCTTGCCTTATCTCTCATCTTTCATTTTTTCAATGACATTCTCGAGATACCAGTTTTCTGATAAAATTCTCGAGATATCATTAGTTTTTACACACGAGATTACTCATGCATGGGTCAATCACAACAGGTGTTTTCTAAAAAAATGCATATTGATGTTCCGTGCAATGCACGAGAATCTTGCTTGTAATTATATAACACAAATCACGAGCAGGAAGTGACATTTTTTTGACACAACCACGTTAACATGGCCACGTAAATCACTAGCTAAAGTAAATACCATTATACTTATATCCCGATGCAAAAGGTTGAGTACATGTCCGAAGAGTAGAGTTGCACACACGCACTCTGTCTCTCAGAATCTCTCTCTCACACACACACCAGTTATGTGATGCCCACTTAAGTAGACACATATGTTACAATTTGTGCACCCATGGGTACACGTGATGCTGCGCATTTATTTAAGCCGGAAGGCGAACCCAAATAGTAGCTGCATTCATTCCCCTCCCGCCGCCTCTTCTCTGGTCGTCGTCGCCCGGTAGCCATGGCTCGGCCGAAGGTAACAACATACACCATACTCCCGCCGGAGCGACACTTTAATATGGAAATTTTAGTGGTCATGCATGCATCTTTTTGTGCTAGCACTCCTATATAAGGGTTGACCGGTCGCTTCCCGCGGACGTGCGCGGGTGGTGGAAGTGGAAGGAGAAGGGAAGAGGGCTGTGGACTAACATTTTTACCACAATTTCTTTGGAAACTGAGTGCAATAATTGAGTAGTTTTGCAAACTACCAGTACTACACCTGAAACGGTTCAAAACCTATACTCCCTTGCCAGCGCGCGCTTCCCGCATGAAACAGTCAACGTCGCCCTGGAGCGTCAGTGCCGCATTAATGCCCGGCCAGAGCGGAGGCGACCTCTCACTGGCGCCGTCTTTGAAGTGGCGCGACGGCCGAGAGAGCGCCGCTTCCCGGTGCACGCGACTGCTCCGCGTCGAGACTGTCCATAGGCCCTGTTTGGATCCATGAGTTAGAGTTAGTTTGAGCTAGTTGGGGCTCAAATAGCCCTAAAGTATCCAAGCATGAGGGTTTAAATTGGAGCAAGTTGCACCGAACCCACCAAAAAAAACTATCCCACCCAAGAGGTGCTAACTTGAGATAGTTCTCATTGGGACCACTGAAAAATCACTTTTCTCTCTCCATCAAGTGCATTTATTATCAATCTAACCCTATCACCCAAACACCTCTTTGGCTACAGTTAGTTCAGGGTTAGTCATGAGTTAGTCTAACCTCTAGCTAAGTTAGAGTATCAAGCAGGAGCAGTATAGGGCATGCAAGTTGCTCAAAGCATACAGTCAAATTCGTACGTGAAAGGATTTTTTTCTTTTTGAAAATGGAACGTGAAAGGAATTTTTTTAGAATGCTCTTGGCATGTCGCTAACATGTGATGAGTTAACCGACCTCAATAGACGGCAAAAACGCCATCCCGCCGCACTTTGATAGAGACGAGGAGGGAGAAGCGATACAGGCTGCTGGATTACTAGAGATAGGTGTCGCACGGAAGCCAAGAAATATGGTGATAGCGTGGGTTAGCCATGTACTAGTATGATGTAACTACACTGGGTTGCCGTGTTTCGTACTCTTCCAGTCCACTGTGGAGATGATTGGTTGATTTTATATCGCTGAATAATATTAAATATTATGAGTGCAGATGCTCCACCACAAGGTTCCTTGCTCCTTCTCAGTCGTCGGGAATCTATGTCCTTCCACTCTATTTTTTTACATGAGCTTTGTTCATCCTTTTGCCAACACGCGAGACATCTAGCATCAAGGTGCACGTGTTATGCAAGGATCGTTCCATCTATATGAAGAACACGTGGGACTGGAACTATGAGACGGACATGTACCCAGGAGTGGACGTACGAACTTGAGTAATGTAGCGCAGTAAGTGAAGTAGAAAGGCACAAATGGTATGAACATGCATGGCATATAGGGTGTGTTTGGTTGCATTCTCGTCTTAGCATAGTTGTTCCCTCTTCATGCATGCTCAACTCAACACCCCTCTTCATGCATGCTCTCTTCATGCATGCTTCTAGTGTATTTGTGCTGAACTAGTGTGGACTCATGCACCCTCCATACACTCTATCAAACACCCAAAAGTAGGTCAAGACGGGAACTCTTGGGCGGCATTTGTCTCTTACTATGTACTACCACTAAATGTTGTACGTGCAATGCACGGTGATGTTATCGAGTACGTGCCTAAGTACTCTACTACTACTATATTAGTTGGAGGCACATATTAACTTTTATATTTGTTTACGTGTATGCCCCGAGACCTTCCAACTAGACGTGTCTTTCTCTCCAGGCCGCACTTTGTATCGTTCATACCACTAAGTACTACTATGTGTGGTCTCCGACCCAGAAGTGGAAGAAGTGGAGACGCTCTACCACGCTGTTTTTTACGCTGGGCTCTACCACGCTGTTCATGTCCAACTCCTTTCGCTGACGTGTGGGACATCCAGCACGTGCCATGTTTGGCACTCTTCGTCGTAAGAGTTGAAACGCTAGCATTCATCAGAAATAAGAAATAATTATAAATCAGCAGTGACACTATTTTTTTTGAGAACCAATCAGTAGTGATACTATACCACACGGTTTCCTTGCTCCTCGATATCGGAAAGAATACTTCCATTCGCCAACATGTGGGACGTCGACCATCCTGGTCCACTTGCCATGCACGCAGAACTCCAAGGGAGAGTCACCCAGGTCGTCGTGCCGCAGTAACAATGACTAATGAGCCGTCAAATCATAGGCCCACTTCCCACTTTGAAGTTGCTCGGACGAAGGAACCATCATGACTTCGTTGAATTCCGCGTCTTGAAGAAAACTACTGTACCAGCAATACTGCTAGCTACAGTAGTTACTCCAACAGAGGCCTCCTTTCGTTCATAGGATTGGAATTTTATGGGAATATGAAAATCATAGGGAGTGAGATGACATGCATCTCAATTCCTATAGAGAAAGAGATGCCATTTGATGCATAGGATAGGAATTTTTCCATTTAGTCTAGGCTAATGTACTGGTACTTTGCTCTAAAAACTACAGTAGTAACTTGTAGTACTGGTACATGCTCGTACTCAGACACAGACACACACACAAACTACTAGTACTACTACTTCTCACATGCTGGCCAGACGCCGTCGTTCTCCTTCCCGGCTTTGTCGGCGACACCCCACCGTGCTTGGATCTCTGCCGACCTCTCCGCGGCAGCGCGTGCGTCCTTTTCTTTCTTGTGGTGGCGGGCCTCTCTTTTCTTGAGTGCTTTCTGACTTTTCCGCTCCCTCTGTGCGGCTTTGGCCACCTCTTGCTCTACCGCCAATTTGGCCTTGGCATCTTCAAATTCCTCCCACATGGTTGTGAGGTCGCGAGCGGCGATGAACTCGGCATGGCGGGATGCCATTGCTTCCCTACCATTTTGTGTGCGGTCGTGGGTGGCGAGGAACTCGGCGCGGAGGGATGCCATCGCTGCCTTATCGGTTAGTGTGCGGCGCGGTGGCATGAACGAGGCTTGGTGAGAGCTCTGGGGTGGAGTGGCCAGACAACCGTATAGTGCATTGGTTTGTCAAGAGCTCAAGGACAGAAGACGAAGGAAATTTGGATTCCCCTTCAATCCTAGTCATTTATTACCGAGTAAAATGCAATGGCGGTCATCGAACTTGTCTTGATAGCTCACTTTGATCATTGTATACGAGATATGGTGATTATACGGTCACTGCCTCAGCGTATAGCTCCGTATTTGTCTGGTTGACCAGTCAAACAATCCGCATGCGCCTCATCAGCTCGTGTTCTTTATCTATCTACGTGGGCCTACCTGTCAATGGAGAAAGAAATACTATAAAAACCAAAATTATGTGTATGTGGGGAATCAAACCACAGACTCGTCGCTGCAACGCACCCTCGTCAGCCAAATGAAAATGAAATACTTCGCATCAGACACTCACGCTCACGCTGTCAAAGCATGCTAATGCATGCACGTCGCCCTCTAAATCAAAGTCCTGCTCATGGCGCAACGCAAACGGCGAGCCCATCACCTGCGCGCCCCGGCGGTGCCTGACATTACTGTTTAGACGTTTGATGGAGGCCTACGCGAAAGCCGAGCATGTGTTCACCTGGTTCAGCACCAACGATCATACTCGGAGCGCCTTGCTCATGTATATCGTCCATCACAATAACAATCTATAAAACAGCCTAGCTAGAGAGGGTACTATGGTAGTACGGTACGGAGTATGTACTATCGTGAGCGACCGATCTTAGTGCCACTGCACACCGGAACCCCTCCCATCGCTAGCGCGCGCTTCCCTCCTGAAACGGTCACCGTCTCTCCAGAATGTCAATGCCTCATTCACCGGACTTAACTGCAGGTGCAATTGGTGAGTCACTGACATGCGGGCCAGATGCCCATTGGGCCCACATGTTAGTAACCCAACACATCTACGGTTAAGTCACTAAAGCAATGTGTGCATTCACGCCCGACGAACCTACTGCGGCGCCAGTTGTCCATCCGTCTGCCGTGGCTCATTGCCATTCGCCCACTATATTAACTTGAGCCCCAGCTCCCAGCCATAGCCAAAGACCCACACTTATTATCCTCCGGTCCCTTCCTTCTGTCGGCACCACTCCAACCATGGCCTCCTAGCACTCCGAAGCTCTCTTGGACGTACTTTCGCTGGAGCAGATGAGGGACATCGGCGGCTCCGCTCCGGGCGCGCTCCAAATCTCTCTTTGACGTATTGTCGCAGGAGCAAATGAAGGAGATCGCCGACACCCCCCCCCCCCGCCGCCCTCCGCCGCCACGACCACGAAGCCGGCGCGAGTGCGCGGGCGCAGCCGACAGTGAGGAAGAGTAGTACACAGTAGGTCGCCGCCGCTCTGGTCCCAGGAAGGCCACTGCTACTCCACTCAGTCGATGCCAAGCTTGGTGGGGTAAACATCAGCGGCCGATTAGCCGCTTGACGACGACGTGGAGGCGGAAATCTTCAGAACCTTGTGCTCCGGAGGAGGAGGTTATCGAGGCGGATGAGGAGGAGGCAAAGGCAATGGCCGGCTTTCTCGGGTTCATGGCCGGACATGGTGGTCGGGCGCCGGCGATCGTTTAGATTAGGTTTACAGTAGGTTTTAGTACAGTTTTGTGCGAAATATGTAATGAATTTTGTCCAATTTGTAGGAAAAGTTTTCAAAATGTAATGAATTTCATCCGGTTAATTTGAATTTTTCTTTGTTTGCATGAATTTCGTGTGGTTAGTTCATATAGTTGTCGAAAGGTATGCAGGCAGCATCGGATGGCATCCATCAGTGTCCTCGGACAGATGCCGGTGTAAATTTGTGGGCCAGCGCTGGAGATGCCCTAACTATCATGCTATAATCGCTAACAGTCCTCCATTATTTGGCAGGGAACAGTTATCCCTCGATCAAAATCAGATCCGCGGTGTTTTGCACTCCTCCCGCGTAAGAGTGTAAACTCCTACTTACATAAAAATGGAGCAAGTGGACGGCACTGTAGCATGTCATATCACTCGAACTAGCCCGCCTAACGAGCGGGAAAGCACCGCCCTCGTCATTTTGTTCTGGATTTCTATCAATCGATCACGCGAAAATGTTACGCTTTGCAAGTTCTAAAGGAAAAGGCGGCACACTTACGACTCGTACACGTTGCACCCCCGACAGTCCGGCTCGCACGCCGCTCACCAGAGGGGACACACTTTGTCTTGCACTTTCACTGACATGTGGGACCGTAATTGAATAGACCGTCGATAGCCAAAATCTAATCGCTCGGCGGGCGTCGGCTGAGAAAGAGAAATGGGGGAGGGAGAAGAGACGCCCGCCCGCAGCGCACAGACTCCAAGAAATATATGGTGATAATGTGAGGTGGACCATGCTGGAGTCCGGACCACTTTCGGAGCCCGCTCTGACCACCCTGGCCCCTCAAGAAGCCAGCTGCCCGCCGCATGCATGCATAGCAAGTAGTACTCCTTATGTGGAGGAGAGAGAGGCATTGACAAAGTCAAGGAGTGGGCTCTGCAAGAGCCCGTCTCTACACGTGCTCCTAGGTATAAAAAAATAATTCTAAAAAAGGCATAAAAAACAATTGTGTCTAAAATAGAAAGGTAAAAAACATTTGAGAGGAAATAGATAGAGAGAAAGTGAGAAAAAGTTGTAACCTGGGCATTACATAAGGAAGGAGGGAGTGGTGGACATGCCAAGTTCACTGGGCTGCCGTGTTTCACACTCCTCCGTCGTAACAGTGGAGACAATAGCTTTCATCAAAAATAAACAATGAATACTCGTTGCTCGTCCTCTATATCGGAAAGAATACTTTCATTCATCGACATGTGGGACGTCGACCATCCTGGTCCACCTGCCATGCACAAAATTATCCTGGTCTACCCCGGTCGTATCGCAGGCCCAACCTTTCCCACTGTAAGTTGTTCAGACAAAGGAACCATCATGACTTCGTTGAATTCCGCTTCTTCAAGAAAACTTACTGTACTGCAATACTGCTACCACACGCGAAGACTGGACGACACTGTACCACGTCATATCACTGAAACCCACTAGGCCAAACTAGCCCGCCTAGGTCATCTATTTTGGAACGGAGGGAGTACGTCTCTGCACAGCTATAATTTTGTGTTGCACGTTCTCTGTACTTTTGCTACGATTTTCCTACCCTATGAACCAAATGTGGCCTGAATGTATCCGTGTCGACTATTGTCTGATCGATCGCTAAGCCTACAATTTTAGGAGCTAGGGCTTGATAATCCCCAAGTGCAGGGAATCATCGTAGCAAGTCCCAAAGGTGGAAGTGATAAGTATGGAGTGTCGAATCGACAAGGAGCTAAAGGTAAGATCAATATTCTCTCAAGCCCTATCTGCCACTGATATGACTCTACGTGCACCGTACATTTGCTTCCAACTAGAAACAAGAAATAAAATGGTGTTGTGGGTATAAAGAGGATAACTTTGTATGATATCGGAGAACTAAAATATAAAAGTAGGTGTTGTCACTACTAGGGAAAACCTTATACACAGAATCTTAGCAGCAGCGCAGTTTAAAAACAAACGCTAGTGCTAATTAGCAGTAGTGAGCTTGAGGAAACCGCGCTACTAATAACCCGATAGTAGTAGCGCGGGTTTTTACCCCTCGCTACTACTAAGTGATTTCCACCATGCCTCCTGGGACCAGTCGTAGTAGTAGCGCGGGTTATAAACCCACGCTACTACTAAGTCGATAGTAGTAGCGCGGGTTATAAACCCCACGCTACCACCTGCATCTGCTCCCACCCCACCAACCACTCCACCGTCCACCCGCCCACGTTTATCAAAAAAAAGTTCCACCCAAACCTCGATCCAAATCCCCTCCACTGCCGGCCTTCTTCCACCTCCTCTCCTCTCCCAATCCACGAGTGTGTGCAGCCCCGAGCGCTGCAGCCGGCCGGCCAGGCCTCTGCACGACCCCCACCACCGCCACCCTCGCCCCTCCCCTCACTAGAAGATGACGAGAAGAGAATAGGTCAGGCGGCGGCTCTCAATCCGAGATCCGCCAAGGGCTTGGACCTGGAGATCCACATTCATGGCCGATGGCTAGGACCTGGAGCTCCACCTCCATGGCGCTGGCCGCATCTCCCCAATCGCGAGCTCGTGCGCCTGGGCATGACCTCCATCTGTCCGTATGCTTCCGCTCCAATCGGCCGATGATGCCATGGCCGCCAAGGTACTCTCTCGATCTACTTCCCTTTCCCTTTCCTTTTTTCCTTCCCTTCCCTCCCTCATGTGCAACCAGCTTTGGTTTGCACAGACGTAGACGCACACACACAGTAGTGTTGCAGACTTGTTGCGTGAGGCAGCAGGCGAGGCAAGGTGAGGCAGGAGAGGACTACCCCAAGAGCCTACAAGCCCTCCTTCCTCCACAACAATGAACAGATACACCGGCCGTACCCACCTTCTTCCAATCCCCAATCTAATTTCTCTTCCTCTCTTGCAAAGGAAGGACAAATTTGATACTGTACCCGTCACTGTCGAGTCTCACAATCCCATATCAATTCATCTTCTCATCTATCTCAGTGGTGAATTACTACTATTATTATTATACATGCCGTCCTGTAGGTAAATTTGACCTTAATTTTGGCCCAATGTATGTACTGTAGATCTGAAAGTCCGCTTCTCTAATTCTTCTTATTTAAATGAGGCCAACTTTGTTCAAAGCAGAGTTGAGTTGAATGAATCATTAGGTTCGCTGGGATTCCACCTATTTGTGGTGTCCTTCCTCTAGCTGCTGACTATTATTGGGAATTATTACTAGTTCATGAACTATTATTGAATGAATCATTAAGTAGTATGTGTGTGTATGACAGGCCTGTTGTTGTGTTCATGTGAATATCATCATACTGTCGTGTGGTAATTTCGTAGCGGATCATTGTGTTGGATGATGGATCAATCTCTATATATCTGCTGTTGAATGGCTGCCCTGTGAATGGTTCTACGCTCTGCGATGAACAAATCATTGCGCGGCATGGCTTGTCGGCCTGTTCATGTAATGAGTTGTTGCTTGCCATAGCATATAGATCACTTATAAATGAAAATGGCCGATTTAACTCAGTTCAGTCCATTTTAACTCAGTTCATGCAATGTGTTTATTTTATCTTAATTTGGCATAGCATATAGAGGTTTATGTCTGGCCTATTCATGTAATGTGTTTATTTTAACTCAGTTCAATCCATTTTGTTTTTTGCAGATAACGGATTGTAAACAATTTTGAGTTGCCCACAAGAGAAATAGAGGTTCGGAGTGACAATTGAAGCTGGCACAAACTGAAACTACCACAGGTTGCATGTGAAAATCCACCTTATGCATATATTCATTTATTTTTTAAGTTAGTATTAAGAAAAACTCGAATATGAAAAAATCCACCTTCATTTTAATATTCTGCACAATATTGGATCATAGTTCACTTGTCATTTTATAGTTGTTTGCTTCGTGCTATTTAAATTACATATTGTAGTAAACTGAAATATGCTCTTGTCTAGTCCTTGAATAAAATTCCACTAGGCCTATGCGCCGTTGGACGGGGGTCATCCTCCTGTTCTAAAAAAATACGCAGTTGGACTAGCTTTCCTTTTGTTCAGTTAGAATCTTGATGTTTTGTTTCCCCTATAAGTTAGCTAACTTCCCTTTTCTTGATGAAATTGTCAGGAGTGATGGTTTCTTCATATGTAATTCTATCAGAGATATGTTTGATGTTCATGCAGAGCCATGGACCATTCTATTCTCTATGAACCCGGCGACGGAGGCTGCCAGGACGGAGCCGATGGCTCCCCCAGCGAAGGGAAGGCAGATGGCGAGTGGGTCAATGTATTTGGGTGAGGAAACCATGATGCTCTTCTTTACTTGTTTTTTGAGGAAGTTGTAGCCTCCCGCATGCGCATGGTAGATTCAGTTGTGCAAGTGGGTAGTATCTTGATTTCCACTGGACATGTTGCCAAGGAGCTGAAAACAATTGATGCTTTGCATAGGTTCATGGCCCTGCCATGTGCTTGCTCATGTCCATGTCCATGAGCAACAGCAAAATCAATCATTTAGTAGCATATCGTCTTAGACCTTAGTACTTGCCCTAGCAACTGGATATACCGGACTCTATAGTGCTAGTGCACTTTTATTTTTGTTAAATTTGTACACCCTGCCTGAGAAAACAGTAGCCGTCACTTAGCTTTTTGTTGGTGCCTTATATAGGATGCACTTCCTCTATTACCAGACGACATCCACTAGGTTGATGATCCTAAACAGCCTAGGAGAGTGAATGCTTCAATGCTCATCACATACGTGTATGTAGAGTCTGGACTAGTTCATAATCTGTTTTCAACATTTGTACTACTAGATAAGTAGTAATTCTGAACAACTTTGTGGCTTGCAAAAACCAGATTGCAAGTAATTCTTAACATCTTTGTAGCTTGCAAGAACATACTTGAAATCAGTTGACACATGACCCCCGCGACAGAAGGCACTGATTAATGCTAATGATTTAGTAACTACAAATTTCTGTATTTTTCTTTGCCTTGTCCCGCCCAGCAATGTATTGTATTTGTCTTCCAAGACTGAACTTGGTGCCAAACATTGCGGCGCGAAGTAAACACATCACCCTGCCTAATGTGGTACTATATATAGTGAATAACCTAACAAGAAATCTGCTAACACACAAAGTAATTTAGTTCACATATGCATTTTTGTGTTTCTTTTGGACTTTATGTTTTTCTATGCATTTGCCAAATCTATATATTTAGTTTGAATAAGAACTGAGGAATTAAGCATATATATTCGGCATGAGCCCCTTTAAATTGCTAGATGATAAGGAATGTTAACTTAATGGGTCTTGTGAATTGTAATATACTATTTAGTTTAACTGATGCAATTTGCGTACTAACTAGTTTTCACTTTCCCGACGTGGGCGCAGGGGTGATCGACGGTGACTAGCGTGGCCCGGTGGGCGTTGTGCTCTTCAACCACTTGGAGGCAGACTTTGCTGTGAAGCACGGTGGCCACGTCGAACAGATGAACGTCCAGGTGATTTTGACACCGGAGGTCTTCGAGGTGGAGGTCCTCGACGCCATCGTCCGGGGGAAGGAGGATTCGGGTACATTGACGTCTGAACTCCAAGCCTTGGTAGATATATATATAGAGAAGTGATTTGTTTAGGTTGGTGGTGGACCACTAGGGGTGGTACTTCGATGATGGTTGTGTGCCTGATGTTAAATGGAATCCTGAGATGGTTCTGTGACGTTGGTTTGCTTTGCAATGGACGTATTACCATTCATGAATACCACATCTAACTTTTATTTTTTTAGTTCCTAAATTGTTAGTAGTAGCGTGGGTTAAAAGTGAGCTCTACTAGTAGTTAGGTTAGTAGTAGCAGCGTGGGTGTTAGCTTAGTAGTAGCGCGGGTGCACCGGCGCTACTACTAATCATTTAGTAGTAGCGCGGGTTTAGCCCACGCTACTAGTAACAGTTAGCTGTAGCGCATTATTGGTAGCGCGGCTACCCGCGCTGCTGATAGCCTAAAAACCCGCGCTGCTGCTAGCCTTTTCCCTAGTAGTGTGTTATCATAAAGTTAGAGTACATTACTAAATAATATAAATAGCGAGTGTGGAATAATGATGGATCGGTGTGCGGAATTGTCCTAGGCAATTGTTAACAAGACCGATAGTTGTCATTGCAATTTCATATGAGGGAGAGGCATAAGCTAACATACTTTCTCTACTTGGATCATATGCACTTATGATTGGAACTCTAGCAAGAGTCCGCAACTACTAAAGATCATTAAGGTAAAACCCAACCATAGCATTAAAGCATCAAGTCCTCTTTATTCCCATACGCAACAACCCCCTTACTCGGGTTTGTGTTTCAGTCACTCGCCAACCCACTATAAGCGAATCATGAACGTATTGCAACACCCTACAGCGGGAATCCCTCATGCTTGCGCAACACGGAGGGCACCATAGGATAGCACCAAGATAAAACATACAACTCGTACCAATTTAGACCATCAATCAACCCAAGGACAAAAGATATCTACTCAAAACATCATAGGATGGCAACACATCATTGAATCATAATATGCGGCATAAAGCACCATGTTCAAGTAGGGATTACCGCGGGGTGCGGGAGAGTGGACCGCGTAAAAGAGATGAGGATGGTGACGATGATGGTGATTATGATGAAGACGATCACCGCGGCGATGATTCCCCTCCCGATGGCACTCCGGTGCCACCAAGAGAGAGGAGGGGAGGTTCTCCCCCTTGTTCTTCCTCCTCCATGGCTTTCCCCCTCTGGTCCTTGGCCTTCATGGCGATGATGGCCCCTCCAAGATCATCCTCCATGGCCTCCGGTGATGATGGCCCCCTCCTGCAGGGTGCCAGAGAGGCCTAGATTGATTTCTCGTGGCTACAGAGGCTTGCGGCGGCGGAACTCCCGATCTAGGTTATTTCCCGAAGGTTTCTGTATTTATAGGAATTTTTGGCGTTGGTTTCACGTCAGGGGGTTCTCCGGGTTGTCCACAAAATAGGGGGGCGCGCCCTAGGGGGGTGGGCGCGCCCCCCACTCTCGTGGGCATCCCGGGACTCTTCTGGCCCAACTCCAATGCTCCGTGGTCTTCTTTTGGTCCATAAAAAATCCTCAAAAATTGGCACGTCAATTCGACTCCGTTTGGTATTCCTTTTCTGTAAAACTCAAAAACAAGGAGAAAACAGAAACTGGCACTGGGCTTTAGGTTAATAGGTTAGTCCCAAAAATCATATAAAATGACATATAAATGCATATAAAACATCATAGATGGATAATATAATAGCATGAATACTTCACAAATTATAGATACGTTGGAGACGTATCAGCATCCCCAAGCTTAATTCCTGCTCGTCCTCGAGTAGGTAAATGATAAAAGAAATAATTTATGAAGTGTGAATGCTAGCAGGTGCACAAGTTTGATCAAAGATAATTTCAATCACCTTTTCTAGCATCATTATGTGTCATAATAGTAGCTTATCTCATAAAACTTTTCATGATCAAGTAACAATCTATTCACAATGTCAAGTATGGTTCAGAAACTTCATTGAGAACTAACAAACTATAATCTCAGTCATTGAAGCAATTGCAATTTATCATAACATCAAAAAGAGTCAAGAATAGGGCTTTTCAGCAAATCCACATACTCAACTATCATATAGTCTTCTACAATTGCTAAAACTCACGCAATACTTGTGGTTATGGAGTTTCAGCCAGACACTGAGAAAGATAGGGGCTTATTGTGTTGCCTCCCAACGTATTCACCTTTAGGTGATGTCAACAATAATAGCTCATGCTAACTTACATCCAATTGGATATATATATATATATATATATCATGATCTTTCAAACATGAGGAGCTTGCCAAAGGATAAAATGAAAAAGGGAAAGGTGAGGATCACCTTGACTCAAACATAAAGTAAAAACATAAAGTAAAAGATAGGCCCTTTGCAGAGGGAAGCAGAGGTTGTCATGTGCGTTTAGGGTTGGATGCATAAAATCTTAATGCAAAAGAACGTCACTTTATATTGCCCCTTGTATGTGGACCTTTATTATGCAGTCCGTCGCTTTTATTACTTCCACAACAAGATCGTACAAAGCTTATTTTCTCTGCCCTAATAAGTCATACATATTTAGATATCAATCTTTATTGCCTGCAACATGACAACTTACTTGAAGGATCTTACTCAATCCATAGGTAGGTATGGTGGACTCTCCTGACAAAACTGGGTTTAAGGATATTTGGAAGCACAAGTAGTATCTCTACTTGGTGCAAGGAATTTGGCTAGCATGAGGGGAAAAGCAAGCTCAACATATTTGGAAGGTCAATGATAATATACTTTAACTGAGATGTGAGAAAACATAAATCATTACGTTGTCTTCCTTGTCCAACGTCAACTCTTTTAGCATGTCATACTTAATGAGTGCTCCCAATCATAAAAGATGTCCAAGATAATATATTTGTATGTGAACCTCTCTTCCCTTATTACTTCCTATTAATTGTAACGATGACCAAAACTACGTTTCCCAACTCTCAACAACTTTTATGCTTCATACTCTTTATATGTGAAGTCATTACTATCCATGTTATAAGCATATGAAACATATAGAAATTCAGATTTATGACATTCAATTCATTCCACCATTTACTCATAGGATATACACGAAGCACATGAGTAAATGACAAACTACTCCAAAAGATGTGAGTGAAGGACACTGAGTAGTCAAATAATTAACTAGACATGGGAGGGTTCCTTTTTTATTAAATATTTCAGATCCAATGATTTTATTCGAACAGAAAGTAAAATTGAAAATACGCTCCAAGCAAAACACATATCATGTGACGAATAAAAATATAGCTCCGAGTAAGGTATACCGATAGTTTTGAAGACGAAAGAGGGGATGCCTTCCGGGGCATCCCCAAGCTTAGGCGCCTGAGTCTTCCTTGAATATTACCTGGGGGTGCCTTCGGCATCCCCAAGCTTAGGGTCTTCCCACTCCTTATTCTCCTCCTATCGATATCTCACCCAAAACTTGAAAACTTCAACCACACAAAACTTAATGGAACTTCGTGAGATAGGTTAGTATGATAAAGAGTAAACCATTCACTTTGGTGCTGTAAAAGACAAGGTTCATAATTGTTTTCACACAATGCCTACTGTACCATATCATTTCTACAATTTATATTGAGAAATATAAGCCACATAAACTAGAAAACAAGCAAACTATGCAATGAAAACAGAATCTGTCAGAAACAGAACAGTCTGTAATGATCTGAACAATAACCATACTTCTGCTACTCTAAAAATTATGAAATAAATTGGTGGACGTGAGTAATTTGTCCATTAATATTCTGCAAAAATAATCAACTCAAAAGCACTCTTCTGTAAAAAATTGACAGCTAATCTGGTGAGCGCAAAGTTTCTGTTTTTTACAGCAAGATCACATTAACTTTCACCCAAGTCTTCCCAAAGGTCTTACTTGGCACTTTATTGAAACAAAAGCTATAAAACATGATTACTACAGTAGCTTAATCATGTAGACACACAAAAACAGTAACGACAAATATTGGGTTGTCTCCCAACAAGCGCTTTTCTTTAATGCCTTTTAGCTAGGTATGATTATTTCAATGATGCTCGCATAAAAGATAAGAGTTGAAACATAAAAAGAGCATCATGAAGAATATGACTAGCACATTTAAATCTAACCCACTTCCTATGCCTAGGGATTTTGTGGGCACACAATTTATAGGAACAAGAATCAACTAGCATAGGAAGGCAAAACAAGTTTAACTTCAAAACTTTAAGCACATAGAGAGGAAACTTGATATTATGGCAACTCCTACAAGCATATATTCCTCCCTCATAATAGTTTTCTGTATCATTATGGATAACAACTTTGTTCTCATACTCAATTGGAACCTCTTCCGAAATAGTGGAGTACTAACTAAAGTTGACACTCTTCCAAATCCACTTTCATAAATATCACACTAAGATTCAACACCCTCCAAGATAGTGGGATCACTAATTCCTAAAGTTGACACTCTTCCAAACCCACTTTAATTTATAGTATGATTAATACTCCAAAAGATATAAGTGAAGTTCCTGGAGCATCCTACAATTAATATAGACTAGCCAATATCCAAGCTCAAAATATATAAGTGAAGCGCACGAAGCATTCTATAAAACCATACTCAAATGATTTAAGTGAAGCACAAAGAGCAATTCTATAAGATCATACTTAAAAGATAGAAGTGAAGCACATGAAGTATTATATAAATCAATGAATCGCTATCTCATACTAGCATAATTCTTAAAGAAAAATAAAAACACAAAGGACACAAATCATGTGAACAAAACAAAAACCGAGGTATACCGATATGTGTTGAAGAAGAAAGATGGGATGCCAACCGGGGCATCCCCAAGCTTAGATGCTTGAGTATCATTTGAAATATTTACTTGGGGAATCTTAGGCATACCCAAGCTTGAACTCTTGTCTCTCTTTATTCTTCTCACATCGGTAACTCCTCGTTCTTCAAACACTTCATTCACAAAAACTTAAACAAAAACTTGTGAGATCTGTTAGTGTAATAAAGCAAGCTACCACTTTAAGGTACTGTAATTAACTCATTCTTTGTTTATATTGGTGTTAAACCTACTGTATTCCAACTTCTCTATGGTTCATACCCTTACATACTAGCCATAGATGCATCAAAATAAGCAAACAACACACGAAAAACAGAATCTGTCAAGAACAGGTCAGTCTATAGTAATCTGGAAGTTTAGAAAACTTCTGTAACTCCTAAAATTATGAAATAAATTTGAAAATTTGGACAATTTGTACAGAAGTAATGTGAAAAAAGTTTCAGGCCCATTTTAATTTCCAGTAAAAAATGTAAATTCATGCACTACAGCCAAAGTTTCTGTTTTTGTTCTGCACATAGTAAGCAAGCAATCTTATCATACTAAAACCAAAGCTTGGCACATTATTTTTATAATACAATGGATATATACAATGGGATAATTATTTACAGAGAAACTTCAATGAAAATTCTACATTGTTTCCGTGAGCATGAACACAAGTGCTCAAGGTCGACCCTCACTTCTTCAATGCATAACTTTCCAATCACTTCTCTTTTTTGAAAAACTTTTTTTTGCATGAGAGGCAAGTAAATTTTTTTGTATTTTCATTCTTCATAATTTTTTTAATATGTTTCACCAACAACTAAACAGAAACAAAAAGGAAAAACAAAATCTACTTAGTGAAGAAAGCAAACAAGCACACACGAGAATGTCAACCCCACGCTATTGCTCCCCGGCAACGGCGCCAGAAAAGAGCTTGATAATCCCCAAGTGCAGGGAATCATCGTAGAAATTCCCAAAGGTGGAAGTGATAAGTATGGAGTGTCGAACCCACAAGGAGCTAAAGGTAAGATCAATATTCTCTCAAGCCCTATCTGCCACTGATACGACTCTACGTGCACCGTACGTTTGCTTCCAACTAGAAACAAGAAATAAAACTGTGTTGTGGGTATAAAGAGGATAACTTTGTATGATATCGGAGAACTAAAATATAAAAGTAGGTGCTGTTATCATAAAGTTAGAATATATTACTAAATAATATAAATAGCGAGTGTAGAATAATGATGCATCGGTGTGAGGAATTGTCCTAGGCAATTGTTAACAAGACCGATAGTGGTCATTGCAATTTCATATGAGGGAGAGGCATAAGTTAACATACTTTCTCTACTTGGATCATATGCACTTATGATTGGAACTCTAGCAAGCGTCCGCAACTACTAAAGATCATTAAGGTAAAACCCAACCATAGCATTAAAGCATCAAGTCCTCTTTATTCCCATACGCAACAACCCCCTTACTCGGGTTTGTGTTTCAGTCACTCACGAACCCACTATAAGTTAATCATGAACGTATTGCAACACCCTACAACGGGAATCCCTCACGCTTGCGCGACACGGAGGGCACCATAGGACAGCACCAAGATAAAACATACAACTCGTACCAATCTAGACCATCAATCAACCCAAGGACAAAAGATATCTACTCAAAACATCATAGGATGGCAACACATCACTGAATCATAATATGCGGCATAAAGCACCATGTTCAAGTAGGGATTACAGCGGGGTGCGGGATACTGGACCGCGTAAAAGAGATGATGATGGTGATGTTGATGAAGACGATCACCGCGGCAATGATTCCCGTCCCGATGGCACTCCGGTGCCACCAAGAGTGAGGAGGAGAGGTTCTCCTCCTTGTGCTTCCTCCTCCATGGCTTCCCCCTATGGTCCTTGGCCTTCATGGCGATGCTGGCCCCTCCGAGATCCTCCTCCATGGCCTCCGGTGATGATGGCCCCCTCCGGCAGGGTGCCAGAGAGGGCCTAGATTGATTTCTCGTGGCTACAGAGGCTTGCGGCGGCGGAACTCCCGATTTAGGTTATTTCCCGAAGGTTTCTGTATTTATAGGAATTTTTGGCGTTGGTTTCACATCAGGGGGGTCTCCGGGCTGTCCACGAGATAGGGGGGCACGCCCTAGGGTGGTTGGCGCGTCCCCCACTCTCGTGGGCAGCCCAGGACTCTTCTGGCCCAACTCCGATGCTCAGTGGTCTTCTTTTGGTCCATAAAAAATCCTCAAAAATTGGCACGTCAATTGGACTCCGTTTGGTATTCCTTTTCTGTAAAACTCGAAAACAAGGAGAAAACAGAAACTGGCACTGGGCTCTAAGTTAATAGGTTAGTCCCAAAAATCATATAAAGTGACATATAAATGCATATAAAATATCATAGATGGATAATATAATAGCATGAATACTTCATAAATTATAGATACGTTGGAGACGTATCAGGGCTATTGGTCGATCTATGAGGGATAAGTATAAGCATACCACGAGCTCATCAGCCCCAACGTTTCTCTTCGGTGAGTGTTTTGCAAGTACTATAGCTCACACAGTAGCTAGCCTACTAACACCAAGAATCATCAAACAAGCCCTGCTGATATGATAAACAGTTCAAACTTACATCTAAGCATGCCATATATTACATCAAAAGCTGGTGAGGATACATCTGTTTCCATAACTCGGAGAGGGTTCGCATGATTCACTATCAAACAAAAGTAGCAAGTACCGCCCACACAAGACAGTGCACTAGCCGATGGTTTGATAATGGACATCTTTCTGGTAATTAAACACAGGGCAATGCAAACTACCCTGAAGGATTAGCGCGACCAACTATTTCTTGTCATCGATCTCTCGGGAAATAACCACAGCACGGACAACAGCATGGGAATCGATTTCTGGGGCGATGTCCACAGGACTGACCGCGACATCGAAATCGATCTCTGGGGCGATGTCCACAGGATGGACAGCGGCATCGGAATCGATCTCCGAGGCGATGCCAACAGGACGGGCCGCGACATCGGAATCATCAAGGACGTCCACCGGCACCTGCACAACCCTAACATATTAGCAAGCACATTGAAAACCACAACTATGGTAATAAGCCATTATTTTTCACCTTGTGCAGCTCACCGGGGGATCTCATCCCTCCGGGGGCCATCTCCTCGTCCTCGATGGGGGCCATCACCTTGCCAGGGGAATACTGCTTCTCAACGGTGACTATCTCCTCAAACTCGGCCTTGAGCCTCGCATAGGTGGCCATCAGAGTTCCTAGGGTAGGCACGGTGGGGCCCTTGCTGTTCTTCCAACTTTCTTTGAGGAGTTCGTCCGCCAACGTCGTCAACTCTTTGGCTAGTGCTTGTTTCTTGGAGTTCTTCGTCTCCATGGGTTGGCCCGCCAACATGGTCAACTCGTTGGTCGGTGCTCGCTTCCTGGAGACCGCTGTCTCCAGTGGGTTGTCCGTCGGCAACTCTTTGCCTAGTGCTCCAGGATCCATCAATGAACTGACAAACAAAAAGCAATCAAAAGGAAACCACAATCACAATGAAAACGAGAAAAGAATAGGATGTGAGAATCGATCGGTGCTTCGCAAAAATAAGATTCTTTCAATGAAAATATAGCAGCATAACTGATTCGCCCACCTTTCCTTCGTCGGTACAGTAGAAAAATGGTAGAAGTGAGTAGCCTGGAGTGAGGTTTTCTTCAAGAAAGGGAAGAAAGGGCTTGAGCGAGCGTTCCAATGAAATGCTGGTTGCTTCGTCCAGTCCAACTTGGAGGCCACCTTACCACTGCTGGTAAAGGTGTGGGTTTTGTGATATGACGGGTCATGACGGCCACACTGGGGTGACAGGTGAGTCTCGACTGTAGCACCTTGCTGTGATTTGGTGGATGGCACGCGGGCCCGGATGCTTTGAAATGTCCCGCATGTAAATAGAGCGGCTAGTCATATAGGAGTGCTCAATATTGTGCACCACGACCAAGGCGGAGAGGAAAATGAGAGAACTACATAATTAATGCATGAGTTTAATTAGGGTAGTTTTGTGAAGTACGAGATACATTCATCCAATCGCAAAATGCCTTGGTTCATGAGATTTGAGATTTGAGCCCTATAAACCGGAAGGGAGGGAGTACTGCACGCGGTGTAGTCTAGTCACTTGTTGAAATCTCTATTAAGGCAAATACTCCTTTCCGGTTTACAGGGCTATACTACTCCCTCTGTCTAGGTGTGTAAGTCATCTTACGAAACCAAATAGTCCCAAAACACTTAGGCGCGGTGCATTAACTTCTACCTTGTTTCCTGTTTCTTGACATATCAACCAATAAGAGATGAGAGGTGTGCATGCTTTTAATGACTTGCAATGGCTAATTCATTGCATGCAATGCTATTAATTAGCAAATAACATTGGTGAGCCAAGGAGGAAACGGTGCTAAGCATGTGGACCTATGCAGAATGAGTATCAACCAATGGATGATGGAGTTTAATTGTTAAACAATAGCAATTTTGTCTCATGCAAGAGCCTGGCTAGTATATGCGTGCTCCAAGGCACCGCACCACGCGAGCGTTCGCAACTGCCACATTCGGGTTGCGCTTGGCTCTTCGCCTCTTCGAGAAGACGAACAATGATGTTACTCCTACTTCTACAGTATCGAATCCACTGCTGCATGTCCGTCCACCTCATGCGGAAGGGATAGCGTGTAGCGAAAGCTTCTACTTACTACTCCTACCTTTGCGTCTATGACAGGTGGGCCCAACAGGTGGTTGGCCCACCTGTCATGCAGCCAAAGGCAGGCGCAGTTAAGGCACCGGAGCTCAGTCCGCGAGGGAGAGGGCGTTGTAGTAATCAAATTTCTTGGTCTTGTACGAGTTGACGCGACACATCAAAGCACTGCACTCGATAAGTCTTTTTACACATTTCAAATGGACTACAACATACAGATGTATGTAGACATATTCTGCTTCGTATGTAGTCACTTGTTGCAATCTCTAAAAAGACTTATATTTGGAAACGGAGGGAGTACAACGCATGCATGCATGCCATGACTTTCCTTTTGATACTTGCATTTGTTGATTTGATGCACCTTGCCAAATTTTGACTATAAATTTAACTAACCAAATTTTCATGCATGTCACAAAAAATTACGGGGCTGTTTGGATTGTGACTATGTTTGTCTTATGTTGCCACATTATTTTTCCCACACTTGCCACACTTGCCTAACCTGAGTTGCTCAAATTGTTTGACACACTTTGGCTTGCCTAAGGGAATCTTGCCACAATTTTTGTGTCTATGACATGTGGGGTTCACTGCTAATAAAAAAAATTCTTGTCTTAGGTGTGGCTAATAAAAAAGACTTATATTTAGGAACGGAGGGAGTATAAAATAAAATAATAATGCATGTTGGGGCAACCGACATTTCCGATAATTTTAGCCGCGGGTTTGTTCACAAATTTTACGAGGGGGTGGTTGTTCATTTAATGGAGGGACTTGTAGTACCAGACTTGAACGATACAAAGTGCGACCTGGCACACCGTAACACCACTTGGAACAAGCGGGTAGCTATCTCAAAAAACAATCAACAACTAAAAAAAATCCACGACCTGGCATGTAGTAGTACACAATTTTAAACGATTGTTTTGATGAAGTGAAAAAGGAAAACTACCCCACTACGTATATATAGGCCGGAGCCTCCGCGCTTGCTTGCTAGGGTTGCTCTATTCACACACTCTCATCCTCTCCAAATCTAAACAAGATAGGGGTAGTAACACTGTCTTTCTCCCTTCAAAAAACACTGGATTTCTATCCTCACCGCTGGTTACAGATCCGGACGTATCCCCCTCCGCCGGTGAAGGAAAGGAGGGGCAGCGTTTAGGCCATCGTCGACAGTGAGGAAGGAGACCCACTGCCGGCCGCATCGTTATCTCTGGCCGAGCGCCGGCCCGGGAGGTCCTCCGATCACTTCGTTGTTGCCTGTGGGCAGATCCGGCGTCCCACCGCCCACCTATCCACATCCCGACGACCTTCAGGTATATCTTCGTTCGAAACGGCCTTAGCTCTACTTCCCCAGCTCGCTACGTCGCTGCATGTGCATCATTTTCTACCTCTCGGCCCCTCTCGATCGGATGGTCCAACGTCACCTATTTTTTTCTTCTATTGTTAGAGGTAAAGCTACTTCATGGAGTCGAATCTTGTACTCCCTCCGTCCGAAAATACTTGTCATTGAAATGGATGTATCTAGATGTATTTTAGTTCTAGACACATCCATTTTGATGACAAGTAATTACGAACGGAGGGAGTACTTGGTTCAAACAAGAAATAAAGTGGGGGTGGTGGAATTTAGTATGTACATCGGACTTGGTACAAACAGGAAGGAAATGAGGTGAAAGTAGTACAGACTGGTCATCCAACCAGTCTCTTGGTCGAAAAGGGAAATATAGGGGTAACGTTGTACACACTGGTATGAACAGGACTAGATTTGCTATCCACACATAGGAGTAGGTGGCTAGAGTGAACAAAAATGTGACCAACCCAGATATATTTCTTGGATGTTTGTTTCTCGGGGCAACAAACTATGAATCACCACTTTATGCCCCTGTTTACGTACATGGTGCTGGACTGCTGGTGCACCCACTGTCCCATGCCATTATACCAAATATTTAGTTGTTCTTAATCTAATGTCCCTGGTAAAAATGAAGCCATGCCACTGTTATAAGCCATGACAAGTTTAGTCAAATGTTTTTGCCTGTAATTGTTTGAGACTCTGACTGTTTCCTCTGTACCTTTTTGTGCAAACAAGGATATCCAATTCACCTGGTTGCTATTGTGATCTTTTGGTGCACTGCACAAAACTCTTCTTAAAAGAAGTGACTTTTGTGCTGTTTAACTAGAATGTCAGAATGGAGCAGTTGGTTCATTTCGGTGGAACTGCACAAAGGGAGATCTGTGTTCCAATCCTCATCATCCATATTGGCGCCATAACCTTCCTTTAGGTAAGAATGATATTTAATGCATGTGTTCATCTTTATTTTCTGACTGCCATGAGAAAATCATGCTATTTTTTACTAGTACACTTGTACTCCCTCAGTGACAAAACCAATTCTGAATAGAAGGCCAATCATGTACTTGGTTTCACCAACTGGTGAGGAGAAAGAGAAACAGAGCATGAAGTGGAAGAAGAAGAAGAATAAACAGTGCCAAGGCGATCTTGCTGAAGCCAGAGGCCTCAGTCGAGGCCATTCAAGGGCTCCGGCAATGACTACCTTACATGTGAGACGATCCTCCAGGGAGCCCTTCCACT
The DNA here is from genome assembly GCA_963921465.1 of Triticum timopheevii. Lineage (NCBI taxonomy): Eukaryota > Viridiplantae > Streptophyta > Magnoliopsida > Poales > Poaceae > Triticum > Triticum timopheevii. The sequence continues at coordinate 359,767,666 of OY997264.1, forward strand.
TCTGCTGTCTCACTTAATTAATTAGGAGTACTTAAGTACCACTAATTTATTACTACCTAATTTTCCTGTCGGAGTTAAACAAATCTTTAGTAGGACCCTATGCTGAACCATGTACGTGTGTATGTTTGTCTATGGAGGTGAATCATGTGGTGGAGCAGGGAGGGAATATTATTAGTGTCATGACATAATAGTACTGTTGTTTTGCATGTCAATTTATTGCCATTGGTTCAATGAGGCAATGTTTTGTGTATTGTCCATCATGAATTTGATGCTACTGTTTGAGTAATATGCTAATGTCTTCCTATCCTTTCTCACTAAGCTAATGAAGGTTTCACCTTGTTCCTACTTGTGCAAACATGGATCATGTTGTGCCAATCATACATTTTAGTGGAACTACACAAGACAATACAATGAACTGTATCCCAGCCAGTGCTTTAACTCTACTGGAAGTTCTTGATAATCTTTCGATATAATCTCAGCACTGGTAAACAAGAGTGATTTCAACCATACATTTGAAGTGCACAAAATATATACTATTGTGTGATTCCAGTGAGTGCTTTATCATCTCTTATGGGACTACATGAATAAGCTTTTGTTCTCATGTTGGTACGGGCCTAAGGCCTTCATCCATATTAGTTTGCTGTCATCTCTATTTGTATTGTGCTACTGTCATGAGAAACTCCTTTATCTTTGCGCGTTAAAGTTTTGCAACCTATGATAAATGGCAATGCTTTGAGTGTTGAGCTAATTGGCACTGATTAAATAAACTAATACCTCTCTTTAAGCAAGACTACTATGTTGCTAACTTTACACATTAAGATAATGAGGGTGCTTCTATTTGTTAGTCTATGTTTCATCAACTAGTCCCAATATTACAATAATCTCACTCTCTCAATATATGTGCCAACTGGGATGCTCGATTTTGGTGGAACTGCACAAAAACTTTGGGTGCTTCATTGCCTCGACAGCTTCCGTCCTTTCCTATCAGTCGCTAATCTCGTCTTGCTTTCTTCCTTCGCTCTCAGTCGCTTCGCTTATCTCAGCTTCCAGTCAAAGGAAATAGTAATTGATATGCTACCTCACACAGGTTGGTACTGGTCTTTATCCCGATTATTGTGCTTGTCATATGTATTATTAATTTGGTATTGTGCTACTATTTGCCGATTTCATAAAGGAGTAATTTGGAGCCTGAACTCACAGGCAAATCATTACATCGGGTGATTTTAGTAGAACTGCACAAAATGATCAGATGGACAAGTACTTATGCTGCTGCTATGTACTCCAAAGTTCACTCAGACAAGCATCGATGTTGACAAGAAGAAGTGCCTATATTCATTCGAGTATCAACCAGCGTCAACCAATTTTCAAACTCCAAGTATTAGGAGAGTGAACGCAAAAAATATTGCTTGGTGCATAGCCCAGAAAAACGCAGTCCAGTCTTTCATCCCAACTTGTGCATTTTGGTTATCGGCACATATGGTAGCAAACTATATGGCATGGAGTCTAAAGATTCCAGACAAGTTGGTTGACGTGTATATTCATCTAGCACTTAATCAGTCTGCACGCCAAGGATGCTCCATTTCAGTTGAACTTCACAAAAAATTTGGGTGGTTCATTTTCTCAACCGCCTCCTTTCTCGTCTACAATGTAGAATTTTGGCGAGATACAGGACCAAGATGACAGGACCAAGATGAGCTAGTAAACTAGTTGGATGAAAGTAGTGGCCAAGTTGCTCAAACCTCCCTCGGCACGAGGCCACTATTTGAGGATAAACCCACAAGCAAAGTTCAGATTGTCTATGCTGCCTCTTATGTACTCGAAAGTTTACTCGTAAAAGAACTAATTTTAGATGGAAGTACCTCCGATTGAACACCATTTACCAGTCTGTACCCTAGGTAATTAAAGTTCGTCCATGGATCATATTGGTTGTGATCTCAATCATTTGGATGCATAAACATACTGAACATGTGTATATCTGAATCTTTTTGTGAATTATGTATGAATATTGTCGTGTGATCTATCAATCATTTGGATGCAGATATGCTAAGCTTGTGTGTATATGAATCTTTTGAGTTGTTGATAGTGAATGTTGGCTATGAACATGAACATGTCCTGTGAACCTGAGTTTGATACGAATGTTTACCTTTTTCGTTGTATTTGTGTGTGAACTTGTTAGTATGCCTACTATGGGGTATGTGACGTTTGGGTGTCAACGACACACCTTCTTCCCGAGAAGAATGCACCTGCTTTGTTAGGGTAGAAATGATGCATCAACTCTTTTTAATCTTTTAATTACTCTGTCTTCCCCTCTCCCCCGCTCAACCCCTGCCGTAATGTTTTCGGCCTCAAAACAAACATAGTATTGCGTTGTTTTTGGGGCTTGATGAAAAATCGAGTGCTGGTTTCTGTAGGTTGGCCCGCCCAGCAAATGGGCTGCTGGTCCACCATGATGGACTAGGAGGCTAAAAATACAAGTTGTATGGTGCAGAGGCAAGTAAAAAATCGCTATCGAGAGCCATCCACTGAAGAAAAAAAATAGCTCTTGATGTGCTTCTTCAGTCGTGCCGCCGGCCCCCTCTTTATCCAGTTCGCTCGGGGATCTGGTATCATTTTTTTCAGAGGGCGAACAAGTATCAGCTAGGCCTAGGTTTTGTATTTTAACATGCATAGCCCACGACATACGGAGACACTGGTTTCAACTTATTTTTTGAGGTCCATACCGGCCTATGGGCTTTTTCTTAAAGATCGGCAACCCGATGTATTTTTTAATAAAACGCAGGTCTCTGTTCTGTTAAGCTATATATAAGAATAATAATGTTATGTCCAATTTATGTTTTCCCTTCTAACCACATTATATATATTTATATTATTACTATTATCGTATATTTTATAGAGACTTATATATACATTATAAAAACATCCCACGTGTTATTAACTTATAAAAGTAAATGTTTAACGGAAGTTCGCAAGGAAAATCCTGGTTGTTTTTGACTCACAGGCAAGGAAAATCCTAGTCATTGCGTACACAAGCTTACGAAGATTTTAAGGACCAATTTAATAATAATGCGCTTATTTTTATTTTGAGCAATAACTCACTAATTTGTTAATTATATATATATATATATATATATATATATATATAATGTGCCTCTTCGGTTTATTCTTTGATATTAATTGCTCCTTCTAACACAACATTATATATATAACGAGCCCACCTAATACGTGTATTTCAAGGAAGTGAAAATGGGCTGGGATTTCTTAGAAAATATAAATGGGCCTGATTGATGCGAAATTATTTGTTCACCCAGCCCAGCAAATGGACTGTACATTCTAGAAAACATGGGTTAAGTATATGCCACATTTTTGCAGGCTGACATGTGGGCCAATAGGTCAAAGCATTCGCAGGGCGTTGTCAACTTGGTCAACAAATGATTGTGTCATCCACAGCCATTGGATTTATATCCAACGGCCGGCATGCACCTTGAATCTCTCGTCTTCTTCCTCCAGTGTCGCCAGGACCGCTTGGTCCGGCCTCCGACGGCTAGCGGCTCTGCTTAGCACGCATCACTGCGAAGTGCTACCCCACCGCCTGCCAGGCTATCCCTCCACCCCTCGACACCTCCTATTATTCTCGACAGACTGCAGCCCCACGCCTCAACAGAACCAGTTATAACCCTTCTCCTCCTCTCTATCTGTGACTCCAGGTTGGCACGGCTTTGTCAACTTAATCAACAAATGATTCTAGCAGCTGGACCATTGGATGTTAATCCAACAGCCGTGCTCCTTCTTCAACCTCTGTTCTTGCTCTTGTCTCCCGTGGGCGGCACCGCGGTTGTGCTGCCGCGCACCTGAACCAGTGAAGTTCCCCACTCCTCTCCATCTGCGACTCCACTGCCCCGTCTTCCCCATCTCCGGGTTATTCTAGTCTGGGTGCGCTCGGCACGGTGTGGTTAACATGGTCAACAACCGAGAGTCATCGGAAGATGACTGTACATTAGAGGCTGACAGTGGGGATGCACCATGCCCATGGATTCATGCATGCATCAAAATGCGGCGTGGTCAACATGGCCAAGGAACGACTTCCATCGGAAGTATACTGTATGTGGAGAGTCTGACAGCTGGGTCCACGGCCGCAGCAAGGAAGTGCCTCCTTATTAAGAAGAAAAAAAATGAATACTCCCCCTGCTAGCTGGGACCCACCTGGGTGGGAGGCTAACTTGTGGGCCCACTAAGTTGACGGGGATGGAGGGCTTTGTCAACTTAATCAATATGAACGATTCTAGCTGCAGTGACCGTACGATGTCCATCCAACGACCATCATGCTTCTTCAACCTCTGGTCTTCTTGCTCCAGCCGCCCAAAGTAGCGTCGGTCGTGCCACCTGCTCCTGCCTCCCGTGGCCAGCTGTGATGCCACGGAGGCCTCACTGCCCCCTACTACTCCCGCTGCTGGCCAGGCCATCCCTCCACTCACCCACACCCCCTGTTATTCTGTGGTGATGACAGCCTCACACCGCAGCCGAACGAGTGAACCCTCATACTCCTCTACGCATGTGAGGGAATCCTGGATTAGGGGGTATCCGGACAGCCGGACTATATACTTTGGCCGGACTGTTGGACCATGAAGATACAAGACTCAAGACTTCGTCCTGTGTCCGGATGGGACTCTCCTTTGGGTGGAAGACAAGCTTGGCGATCCGGATATTATATTTCCCTCTTTGTAACTGACTCTATGTAAACCCTAGCCCCCTCCGGTGTATATATAAACCGGAGGGTTTAGTCCTTAGGGACAGAATCATAATCATCATAGGCTAGCTTCTAGGGTTTAGCCTCTACGATCTCGTGGTAGATCAACTCTTATAACATCCATATCATCAATATCAATCAAGCAGGAAGTAGGGTTTTACCTCCATCGAGAGGGCCCAAACCTGGGTAAAACATTGTGTCCCTTGCCTCCTGTTACCATCAGCCTTAGACGCACAGATCGGGACCCCCTACCCAAGATTCGCTGGTTTTGACACCAACATTGGTGCTTTCATTGAGAGTTCCTCTATGTCGGCGCTGCAAGGTTCGATGGCCCATCTCGTTGTCAAGGACAGCATCACTTCTGGGGGAGCACTGGCTGTAGGCCAAACTCTCCTACTTGGCGGCTTCGTCATGGTCGCCCAATCGGCTGCGTCGCCGATGATGACCTCTCGGATCATCACGAATAGCCTCCACGTCAATTCGGAACTCGCCGAACAGATGGATCCAAGAGAACTCGCCTCCCTTAATGAGATCTTGGATCACATCGCCGCTTTGGGAGTCGCCATGGACTATGACCGGATTGGGCTTAAACCCGACTAAAGGGATATTAAATCCACACCGGTCACCCACGAGATAGCGGTAGTGGAGGAGCCGCATACGGATTATGCCTCTATTTTGAGGAGGAATTATGTCCGGATTACCGAGCTCCCTGAGCTGGATACCCTCTCACGGGAGGAAATGACCCAAACCCCGGACTTAGAATCGGGTATCGGGCCGGAAAAATTGGGCAGCACCCTGGATCCCGAGCTATCAAGCCCGAAAGCTCCTCTGCCCTTGGGCGTTAGGTCGGATCAAAATCCAGATTCAGCTACATCCACCCACCCGGACTTAAAATGTCTCTCCCATATCAGACAAGAGCCCCAAGAGACAGTACATCGCTACTGGGCCAGATTTCTCCTTGTACTAAACAAGGTCACGGACTGTCGTGAGGAAGACGCAATCTCACTTTTTTGCAAAAATTGCACGAATAAAGGGATCCTTAATGCTATAAGTCACCGTGATATAGTACACTTTGCTGACTTGGCAGCCATAGTATAGAAGTACTGTGCGATGGAAAGCGCCTGGAAAACCCAAATAGAATTTTGGGATAGTCCGGCTCTCACCAAAACCTTTGTCCGAGCCAAACGGGCGAACTCTCGTAAGTCAGCCGATCCAATCAACATAAAACCAAAGCCCGCCCCAGGGCGTGGAACTGTAATGGAAGAATGGCTCAATGGTCCATGTAAACTCCACAGCACGCCGGACACTACACCAACACATAGCCTTAGAGCATGTTGGATACTCCGGCAGGTAGCAAAAAGTGGCAAGGATCTTCTTGTAAGCCATAAAGCTGAACAACATCCCGCCAAAGAAAACAATACGGTACTGACAGTCTTCAAGATTTCGCCTCAAACAATAGGCGTAAGGAAGCTCATCGAAATTTCGCCAAAATCTGCCACGTGGCAAAAATAAATCCTTGGAATGACACTACTATAACTTTCAGTGCCGGTGATGAATCTCAATTCCAGGCAGTCGGGGCACCAGCCGCTTTGGTCCTTAGCCCAATCGTGGACGGCTTTCGGCTCACTAAAGTACTCATGGACGGCGGAAGCCGATTAAACTTGATCTACGAAGAAACACTCAGCAAGATGGAAATTGATAAAAGCCGCATTGAGCAAAGCGGCACAACCTTAAGGGGAATCATCCCTAGTCGGGATGCACGGTGTGCGGGAAAAATCACACTCGACGTGTGTCGGTGTCAAAACCGGCGGATCTCGGGTAGGGGGTCCCGAACTGTGCGTCTAGGCGGATGGTAACAGGAGACAAGGGACACGATGTTTTTACCCAGGTTCGGGCCCTCTCGATGGAGGTAAAACCCTACTCCTGCTTGATTGATATTGATGATATGGGTAGTACAAGAGTGTATCTACCACGAGATCAAGGAGGCTAAACCCTAGAAGCTAGCCTATGGTATGATTGTTGTAATGGTTGTTGTGTCCTACGGACTAAAACCCTTCGATTTATATAGACACCGGAGAGGGCTAGGGTTACATAGAGTCAGTTACAATGGTAGGAGATCTACATATCCGCATTGCCAAGCTTGCCTTCCACACCAAGGAAAGTCCCATCCGGACACGGGACGAAGTCTTCAATCTTGTATCTTCATAGTCTTGGAGTCCGGCCGATGATGATAGTCCGGCTATCCGGACACCCCCTAGTCCAGGACTCCCTCAGTAGCCCCTGAACCAGGCTTCAATGACGATGAGTCCGGCGCGCATATTGTTTGGCATTGCAAGGCGGCTTCCTCCTCCGAATAATTCATAGAAGATTGTGAACACCAGGATAGTGTCCGGCTCTGCAAAAATAATTTCCACATTCCACCGTAGAGAGAATATTATGTACACAAGTTCAATCCGCTGACGTATTTTGTGGCATGACGTCACACCACCACCAAGCCTTTACTTGAATCGTTTTTTATTATACCACCTCAGCGCGTTTAGCGAAGCGGTTTCCTTGGCACGTCTTGTCGAAGCAGAGATCGTGTTCCCCTTATTCCGGGATTCTCATCAATACGGACATGGGTAACCCAACCACGCCATTGATGGTGGCGCTTGGGAGATAAGCGAGTTTTACCAGGCCGGTGGGGACGCATAGTCTTCGTCCGCCTATATATAAGGGGATAAGGATCCACCTTTTTACCTACGCCTTCTTCCTCCTTTGCTTATCCATCTCCGTGCACTCGAGCTCCAGCGCCCAAGTCCGCGCATCTCATCTCGACCTTCTCCGACCATGTCTGGAGCGGGAGGCAAATGGTTGGCCTCCTCCGTTACGGAGGAGCACATCAAAAAGCTGCGCGGCGCCGGATACCTGTCCGGCGACATCGCGCACCGGCTGCCCGACAAGGGGCAGCTCATCCCCACCCCCATGCCCCATGAGAGGGTCGTATTCCTTCCCCGCTTCCTCCGCGGACTGGGCTTCCCACTTCATCCCTTTGTCCGGGGGCTCATGTACTACTACGGCCTGGACTTCCACGATCTGGTGCCAAACTTCATCCTCAACATCTCGGCGTTTATCGTCGTGTGCGAGGCCTTCCTCTGCATCCAGCCCCACTTCGGCTTGTGGCTCAAGACCTTCAATGTCAAGCCGAAGGTAGTGAAGGGCGTCCAAGCGGAGTGCGGAGGCGCCATGTTGGGCAAGATGCCCAACATCATCTGGCTCGAAGGGGCCTTCGTGGAGTCCGTCAAGGGGTGGCAATCGGGGTGGTTCTACATCACCGAGCCGCGTGAGCCAAAATGGGCGGCGGCCCCCGAGTTTAGATCTGGTATCCCGATGCAGCTCACCTCGTGGAAGAGAAGGGCTTGCTATGGGGCAGTTCGGAGGAGCTGACAGGACTCCAGTCCTGTCTCCAGACCTTGTTGAACAAGAAGCTTAGGCTTGTCAATGTGATCCAGGTCATGCTTGTCCGCCGGATTCTCCCCTGCCAACAGCGGGCCTTTAATTTGTGGGAGTTCGATTCAGCACAGCACCGGACCTTGAGCGGGCTCTTCGACACGACGTACGAAGATGCCTGGAGGGTGCTGTTCAAGGGCGGAGAAGCCCCTGCATCCGCGACGGAAGACCGCGGATTCAGCACCAAGCGCCCGGCCGGCGAGGTAAGCTTTGTTATCCTCTATGGGACATTTACTTTCTTTCACAATTTAATGTTATGTGGGATCTAAAACTCCCAGTGCCTTTGACAGGACTGGCAGAGGACGTCCGGACAGGTAGACTGTCCGGCTCCCCTTCCCGAAGAACCAGCGGACGCCCGGTTAGCGGGGCTGCTAGTCCCGGCACTTTATGTGGCGCCGGAGAAGAAGGCCAAGAAGAAGGCCGCGGGAACCCGAAGAAGTTCCCGGCGCCAGGTGATATCGGACTCGTCGTCCGATGGCTCCGAGGCGGACTCCTCCCCCGAAGACGAGGAGGGGAAAGAGGACTCTCTCCCAGAGGAGGGAGAGAGGAAGAGGAAAGCTCCCCCAATGGGGGAGGCCGAAGGGTCCAAGAGGGGAAGGACTATCCCCCCGGACAGCTCCGCCAACACCAACGTTGGCGACGAAGAGTGGCCCTCAAGGGCCAGGCCTCCAGCAAGATCGTAAGTATCCGGATTCCTGAATGATGAATAATTTATCTTTTGTGTCACATAGTGTCCTTCTAATGCCGCATACTGCCTGCAGTCCGGCCGATGATGATCTTCCCGCTTCATCGAGCGGGTCCTTGACTCCGTCGGACGTGGATTCCATTCCGACTGCCTCCACCCCTCGCGGTGCTGCTGACACCGAGGTGGGATCCCATGAGGGGACCCATCAGGAGGAGGCTCCGGAGGTGCCGCAAGGCAACCTCCCGGACTCTGCGCCGGACTCCGCACCGGAACCCGCAGTGGTTCCGGAGTCCGGCAGGCGGCCCCTTCGTAAGAAGGGCAAGACCGTGACACCAGCAGCCTCCGTCCAACCGGAGGTGCCGGACAACTTGTTGGAGGCGCTCAACGCGGCTTCCATCAAGGAAGAACACCACACTATTATGAGTGCGGTGATTCAGAAGGTTCAGCTCGCCAAGAGCGGGCTGACCGAAGCATGCAGTAGCCTTCTAACAGGCTTTGAGGTAAGAAGTTTAAAATATGTAATGTAATACCGCATAGACAGTAGCCCCTGATGCTCAGTTCGGTGTTCGGAAAGAAAAACCGGATTGAGGATCTAAAAAAGATATACGCAGGAGTGCTAAAGATTATGTCAATATGGGTTTGCAGGCTGCGCTGCTGACCTCTGCCGCACTGACTGCGGAGGTCGGTGCTTTGAAGCAGAACCTCGAGCGCTCTGAGCAAGAGCTCGGCCTTGCCAAGAAGCAGCTCGAGGACAAAGAAGGTGAGTAACACCACTTTAAAATTTGTACCTTACAGAAAAGTATTTTGGTTGCAATAAAAATAACAAGGATAACGTGGGTACTGCAGGGGCCACGAACGAGGTGGCAACCCTGAAGGAGGCCATGTCCGCGGCCGAACGCAATGCGGCCGCGGAATGATCGGAGCGAGAGAAGCAGGAGGCGCGGGTGGCGGAGGTGCGGCAAGAGCTCCAGGCTCTCATGGAAAAGCATGAGAGTTTGGAGCGTGACTCGAAGACTCGAGAGTCTGAGCTTGCCTCGGCTCTTGAAAGTGCCAAAGCCGCTAAGGCCGAGGCCCGTAAGGCCTTCCAGGAGGTTGAGGATGTGAAGAAAATAGCGGCGGGTAAGGCATTTTTCATGCAAAGCAAGCATGTTAATGTAAATTACCTATTACTTACCCGAATTCGGAGCTCTCTAGGGGCGTTTGCAGATCTGCCTCGCAGTGTGTCTGATGCCGCCGCATTCTACCGTGGCAAGGAGGGGAGCTCAACGGAGAAGGTCTTCTGGTCTCAGTACGCTGAGGCCGGACATCCGGTGCCCCCTAGCGACCAGCTGAAGCAGCTGGTCGAGCTCCACAAGGTAGCCGAGCAGGCCATGAAGGGCGTCATAGTCCGGTTGTGGCCTGGAGAGGCCATGCCTGGGAGCTACTTCGGCCTCGTGCGGCGGCTGGTGGATGCGTGCTCCTGGGTGGAGGTCATCAAGCGCTCCGCCTGTATTGAAGGTGCCCGTCGGGCCCTTGCCCGTGCAAAGGTGCACTGGGGTAGGCTGGATGCGGAGAGGCTTATCACTGATGTGCCGCCAGCGGGCAAGGAGTATTGTATGCCCGAGATGTACTATAAGACTGTCCTGATGGGTGCCCGCATGATTGCGGATGAGTGCCCTAGAGATGTAATTATTGAGTAAACTCGCAATGTGTTATCCTGTGCGCTGAAAACTTTGTTCATATGTGCTAAGCAACGCTTGTTGATTTAAAATATTACCTTCTGTGTGGCCGTTTATAAAATCTGAGAGATGGCGAGTCGTCGGCTTCAGCCCCCATGCCACTAGTGCTGGGGTGTTCGGGATAAACTTGAGCACTCTTGTTCCCATTTTTGGGTCCATCTAGGGAGGCGCTCAACGCAACGAACAAGGCAACCGGACTTATAATGCTTGAACACTCTCACTTAGCCATAGAATTCTATAATTTTAAATTTCGGCGAAGCCCCTAGTATTCGGAAGACCGAGTTCGGGGCGCTATCCATGCCTTGGTCGGACATTATTCGGTTCTTCGCTCGAAGCGGCATAAGTCTTTAGGGACTCGAAAAGACCTCTCGAACAGCGACCAGTCTCTCGCCTTATCATGACAGTCAGTTTTAGCTTTCTCCACTGAGGCGCTCGCCCAGCTCAACCGGGGCGCAATCGCAGTGGTTCTCCCAGTGCTACCTTAGCCGACAGAACGGAACATAAGGTACCAAAACATGGGAGCCGGGCAAACCCAACTATTGACCCAAGACATGATTCAGAGCCGATTCATATAATGCTATAAGTTCGGGGTGCCGCACTTGTGAAAGTGTTCGGACTTATCACACCATAATGCGGGGAACATAAGCCCCTGGTGTATTCGGCCGTACCAAAATATACGGGTGCGAGATGTCATTAATGAACATATATGTAAAGTAATGCAATTATAGGCAAAAGGTGCTGCATTGTTTATTCAAGGAATTCTACCATGAGTGCAGAATGATACAAATAGTGCGGTAAGCAAGGGATTGGACTAATTAAACATGTCCCCCCCCCAGGGGTGGGCTGCGGACTAGTGTATTTAACAAATTTAATGCTCGTAATGGAGACCACCTGAGTGTTCATCGCAGCCTTTTTTCCTCCCTGGCTGTTGCATTGTGAGTTCGGCAGGTTCGCCGCCGGACAGGGCCTCTGGTGAACGGAGTCCTGTGTATAAAAAGAAGGAAAATAAAAATGAAAAGAGTGACACACTTGGGAGCCCCTGGTGTGGTTGAGCCGCACTCTGGGCCTGTTGTGGACGTGCCCCTCCCCCTATGCCCATGGTATCTCCAGAGCATAATGATGTACGCGGAGAGCTGGTCTTGCAATCATGCGAGGGCTGGGGTTGGGGCCGCATTGCTACGCGTGCTCGGAACGTGCCAGGTGGTCTTGATTGATGTTGCTCCGGGCGCGTTTGGCCGTGTCCGGTCATTTAACGGCCGGACTCAAAAATTGCCTTAAAAGGCTGCTTTGTATTTCTGCCGCGAGAGCCGCTGTGTGTTCCTCCGTTCGGAGGGAGCGTTCCGTATTTCTGTTGACCGTGATGACTCCACGAGGGCCTGGCATCTTGAGCTTAAGGTATGCATAATGCGGTACTTCGTTGAACTTTGCGAACGCGGTTCGTCCGAGCAGAGCGTGATAACCGCTGCGGAACGGGACTATGTCGAAGATTAACTCCTCGCTTCGGAAATTATCCGGGGATCCGAAGACCACTTCCAGTGTGACTGAGCCTGTACAATTGGCCTCAACACCTGGTATGACGCCTTTGAAGGTCGTCTTTGTAGGTTTAATCCTTGAGGGGTCTATGCCCATCTTCCGCACTGTATCCTGATAAAGCAGGTTCAGGCTACTGCCGCCGTCCATCAGGACTCTCGCGAGGTGAAATCCATCGACGATTGGGTCTAAAACCAATGCGGCGAATCCGCCATGGCGGATACTGGTCGGGTGGTCTCTTCGATCGAAAGTGATCGGGCAAGAGGACCATGGATTGAACTTCGGGGCGACTGGCTCCATCGCATATACGTCCCTAAGTGCACGCTTCCGCTCCCTCTTGGGTATATGGGTTGCGTATATCATGTTTACCGTCCGCACTTGTGGGGGGAAGCCCTTCTATCCTCTACTGTTCGGCGGCCGGGTCTCTTCCTCGTCATCGCTGTGCAACCCCTTTTCATTGTTTTCGGCAATTAACTTGCCTGCCTGCTTGAATACCCAACAATCTCTGTTGGTGTGATTAGCTGGGTTTTCGGGGGTGCCATGTATCTGGCAAGAGCGGTCGAGTATTCGGTCCAAATTGGACGAACCCGGAGTGGTTCTTTTGAATGGCTTCTTCCGCTGACCGGGTCTAGAGCCTCGGAATCCGGCGTTGACTGCCGTATCCTCATTGGTATCGCCATTAACGCGGCGTTTGTTTTTGTTTTGACGTGACCTGCCGTTGTGGTCCTTAGTATCCGGACTGCCAGCATTTTTGCTGAGGTTGTTGCTGCGAGATAGCCAGTTGTCCTCTCCCGCACAGAAGCGGGTCATGAGTGATGTGAGGGCTGCCATGGATTTTGGCTTTTCCTGTCCTAGGTGCCGGGCCAGCCATTCGTCGTGGATGTTATGTTTGAAGGCTGCGAGGGCCTCTGCATCCAGACAGTCGACGATTTGATTTTTCTTTGTTAAGAACCGTGTCCAGAATTGCCTGGCCGATTCGTCTGGCTACTGAATTATGTGGCTTAGGTCATCAGCGTCTGGTGGTCGCACATATGTGCCCTGGAAGTTGTCGAGGAACGCGGCTTCCAGGTCCTCCCAACACCCAATTGATTCTGCGGGCAAGCTGTTAAGCCAATGCCGAGCTGGGCCTTTAAGCTTGAGTGGGAGATACTTGATGGCGTGGAGATCGTCGCCGCGGGCCATGTGGATGTGAAGGAGATAATCTTCGCTCCAAACCGCGGTCTGTTGTGCCATCGTAGGATTCAATGTTCACGGGTTTAAACCCTTCAGGGATTTGATGATCCATTACTTCGTCAGTGAAGCATAGTGGGTGTGCGGCGCCTCTATATTGAGCAATATCACGACGTAGCTCAAGAGAGCGTTGTCTGCTGTGTTCGGCCCGGCCGGAGTTGCTATATCCGGCGCGACGGTATTCGTCGTGGGTCGTGGGGCACCCACGTGATCCGTAAATAGATCTGGATTGTCTTGCCTTGTCCTCCAATATATCCCGCAAGTCCAGCGCATTCCCTCGTGGCGTCGTACTTTTCGAGCGGTGCCGGGGTACAGTCTTGATGGAGGGCCTAGATGCCTCTCTGTCGTGACCACGGCGTGGTCGGTCTGCCGTATTGTGCGCTGGTGATGATGGTATGTATGCTTCCTCCTCTAGTCGGGGGAGCAACTGGCGTTTTGGGTAGCTTTTGGAGGGGCGTTCGAGTTCATACTCTTCGGCCGCAAGGACCTCGGTCCATCTGTCGGCCAGCAGGTCTTGATCAGCTTGAAGCTATTGCTGCTTTTTCTTTAGGCTATTTGCCGTGGCCATTAGCCTGCGTTTGAAACACTCTTGTTCGACGGGATCCTCAGGCACGACGAATTCGTCGTCGTCGAGGCTTGCCTCGTCTCCGGAGGGAGGTATGTAATTATCATCCTCGACCTCTTTGTCTGCCGCTCTCTCATGAGGGCTGGCTTCTGCGTCCTCCTGTGCTGAATCTTGCTGGAGGGGGTTGTCTTCGGCACTTTTTGGGGTGTTATTATCTCATGTGCTGGAATCTCCATTCTGGCAGTGGCGGGATTTAGAGCGGCGTCGCTGACGCCGGCGCTTAGGCTGTTTCTTTAGGGAATCTGCCTCCGCTGCTTCTTCGCCGTCCACATCCTTTGGGGTGTCCACCATGTATATGTCATATGACGAGGTGGTCTTCTAGTGCCCTGTAGGCGCTGGTTCTTGATCGTCTTCGGCATCGTTGTCCATACCGTCGATGTCTTTGGAGTCGTAGTCGAGCATGTCGGTTAGATCGTCGACAGTGGCTACAAAGTGGGTGGTGGGTGGGTTTTGAATTTCTTCGTCGTCCGCATCCCAACCATCCTGGCCGTAGTCCGGCCAAGGCTCTCCGGATAGCGAGAGATACTTTAGCGAATTTAGGATGTTGCCAAAGGGTGAGTGTTGAAAGATGTCCGCGGCGGTGAACTCCATGATCGGCGCCCAATCGGATTTGATTGGCAGGGGCGCAGGAGGTTCGGAGTCCGGCAAGGAGTCCGGCGCCTCGGAGTCACGAGCTTTATAAGGGACAAGGTCGATATTCGGCTCCATCGCCGTAGAAGTCGCAGCCCCCGAGGCGGTGTCCAACCACCTGTCCTCGATCTGCACGGTCTGCTCCGAACTATGGGTTAGAGCGGACTCGGGTGCGGCCACCAGGGCACTGTCCGGCGGCAGAGCTAAATCATGCCCATCGTGACAGCGCGACACGCTCGGCCGTGGCTCGAATCCGTCGAAGATCAAGTCTCCACGGATGTCGGCCGTGAAGTTTAGGCTTCCAAACCTGACCTGATGGCCAGGGGCGTAGCTTTCGATCTGCTCCAGATGGCCAAGTGAATTGGCCCGCAGTGCAAAGCCGCCGAACACGAAGATCTGTCCGGCGAGGAAAGTCTCACCCTGGACGGCGTTGTTGTTGATTGAAGAAGACATCAAGCCTATCGGTGACGACACAGAGGAACTCTCAATGAAAGCACCAATGTCGGTGTCAAAACCTGCGGATCTCGGGTAGGGGGTCCCGAACTGTGCGTCTAGGCGGATGGTAACAGGAGACAAGGGACACGATGTTTTTACCCAGGTTTGGGCCCTCTCGATGGAGGTAAAACCCTACTCCTGCTTGATTGATATTGATGACATGGGTAGTACAAGAGTGGATCTACCACGAGATCACGGAGGCTAAACCCTAGAAGCTAGCCTATGGTATGATTGTTGTAATGGTTGTTGTGTCCTACGGACTAAAACCCTCCGGTTTATATAGACACCAGAGAGGGCTAGGGTTACACAGAGTCGGTTACAATGGTAGGAGATCTACATATCCGTATTGCCAAGCTTGCCTTCCACGCCAAGAAAAGTCCCATCCGGACACGGGACGAAGTCTTCAATCTTGTATCTTCATAGTCTTGGAGTCCGGCCGATGATGATAGTCCGGCTATCCGAACACCCCCTAGTCCCGGACTCCCTCAACGTGGTATTCGACACTCCGGAGAATTACAGGTCCTAAGAAATCACATTCCAAGTGGCTCCTTTTAGCAGCGGATACCACGCCCTTTTAGGGCGGGACGCGTTCACAAGCTTTCAAGCTATACCCCATTACGGGTACATGAAGCTTAAAATGCTCGGACCCAATGGAATCATCACTCTAGCCAGTGATCCGGACGTCGCACTTCGTGCTAAAAATAAAACTGCAGCACTAGCCCTGGAAGCATCATCCGAAGCTCTAGCAGCCGAAGAACTAACAACACTGTGTGCCACCGTGGACAGGGACAACGTGATACTCGACAGGAGACCCAAGTCCACCTCATTTAAACCCGCAGACGAGATAGTCAAATTCCAGGTCCATCCAACGGACCCCATGAAGACAGCTTCCATCGGGACACAGTTGAGCCCCACAATGGACGCCACACTACGAGACTTCCTACGCGAGAATTGGGACATTTTCGCCTGGCACCCTTCGGACATGCCGGGCATCCCACGCAGACTGGCCGAACACAACCTCAATATACTGAAAGGATACAAGCCTATCAAACAGACTCTTAGGCTCTTCTCAAAGCCCAAACGGCAAGCCATGGGAGAAGAGCTAGCCAAGCTACTTGAGGCCGGAATCATCAGAGATATCAAGCATCCGGATTGGCTGGCAAATCTGGTAATGGTACCAAAGAAGGACAAATCCAGGCGCCTGTGCGTCGACTTCAAAGACCACAACAAGGCTTGCCCCAAGGATCCCTTCCCCCTCCCTCGCATCGACCAAATCATCAACGCCACCACAGGACACGACTCATTGTGTTTCCTCGACGCATACTACGGATACCATCAAATAAAGATGGCAGAGTCCGACCAAGCTGCAACGGCCTTCATAACGCCATATGGTCCTTTTTGCTTCAACACTATGCCTTTCGGGCTTAAAAATGTCGGCGCAAGCTATCAACGCTTGATTCAAACATGCCTGGAAAAGCAAATCGGCAAAACAGTGGAGGCCTATGTGGACGATGTGGTCATAAAAACAAGACACGTCGAAACCCTAATAGATGACTTGAGGCTTACGTTCAATAACCTCCGAACATACGACATCAAGCTAAACCCGGAAAAGTGTGTTTTCGGCGTACCCTCCGGGAAGTTGCTCGGCTTCATTGTTTCCAATAGAGGAATTAAAGCAAATCCGGCAAAAATCCGAGCTCTTTCACAGTTGGCTATCCCAACAGACCTCAAACATATCCAGAAACTAGCTGGATGCGTGGCTGCCTTAAGCCGCTTTGTCTCCCGATTAGGAGAAAAGGCATGACCTCTTTACCGCCTTCTTCGGTGCACCAAACACTTCGTGTGGACGGATGCAGCCGCGGCCAGACTGGACGAAATAAAGACCTTATTGGCCAGTAATCCTGTCCTAACAGCACCAAATACTAGCGAACCTATGCTATTGTACATAGCTGCAACACATCAAGTTGTAAGCGCAGTGCTCGTCGTCGAACGAGAGGCTGACGGATACAAATTCCCGCTACAGAAGCCGGTATATTACGTATCCACGGTCCTCACCCCATGCAAATCCCGATACCCACACTATCAAAAGATAGCATACGCGGTCTTCATGGCATCCCGGAAGCTACAACACTACTTCCAGGAGTGTTTGATTACGGTGGCTCTGAAGTACCACTCAACGACATAATAAACAACCGCGACGCTACGAGACGGATTGCTAAATGGGGTATCGAGATTCTCCCGTTCGACATAACATACAAACCACGGCGGGCCATTAAGTCGAAAGTATTGGCTGACTTCGTCGCCGAATGGACAGAAGCCGAACTCCCTAAAGAGTATGGCGCGTACTCTAATTGGATCATGCACTTCGATGGCTCTAAAATGCTGGCCGGATTAGGGGCAGTTAGTCTTGACTTCCCCCACTAGAGACATGGTCCAGTATGTACTACAAATATTAAACACAGACTCCAACAATGGAGCCGAATACGAGGCTCTATTGCATGGTCTTCGGATGGCAGTCTCTATGGGCATTCAATGTCTGGAGGTGCGTGGGGATCCAAACCTCCCAATATCACAAATAAACGGAGACTTTGATGCCAAGGATCTGAAAATGGCGGCCTACCGTAATGCCATCCTCAAAATGTCAGCGCAGTTCTAGGGGCTTGAGTTCCACCATGTGGCTCGAGAAAACAATCAAGCGGCGGATATCCTTGCCCGCATCAGCGCTAAACGCGACCCTGTCCCACCTAACATATTCCTGGAAAGGTTGTTCAAGCCATCCGTGGTATGGGAAGGGGAGTCCGGCAATGCTAGCATGGATCCGAGTACACCCCCAGATTCTAAACCATCACACGTAATCGGAGGCTCCGCCACCGAAATAACACCTTCGGCCCACGAAATCATGGCTGTAATCGCCTCGTGGACTGAGCCTTTCTTGGCCTACCTAAATAGGCAGGAGCTCCCCGAGGACCAAAATGAAGCACGTTGCATCGTGCGGTGTTCCAAAGCCTACAAAGTCTATGAGGGGGAATTTATATGAAAAGTGCGACCGGAGTGCTCCAAAGATGCATCTCCGAAGAGGAAGGGCGGCATCTCTTGGCTGAAATCCATGCCGGACTCGGCGGACACCATGCTGCGGCTCGAGCACTTGTCAGGAAGGCCTTTCGCACAGGCTTTTATTGGCCAACAGCCCGAGCAGACGCACAAGACCTTGTCCAACACTGCGGTCGGTTGCCAGCTCTTTGCCAATCAGAGCCACATGCCCCCTACCGCTCTCCAAACATCCCCCATCACTTGGCCCTTCGTGGTCTGGGGGTTGGACATGGTCAGACCCCTTAAGGGGGGAAGCCATAAGAAAAAAAATACTTATTGGTCATGGTGGACAAGTTCACCAAATGGATAGAAGCTAAACCAGTCAAAACGGACGATTCCGGACCAGAGATAGACTTCATATCCAGGGTTGTACACCGATACGGCGTCCCCCACAGCATCATCACTGACAATGGCTCAAACTTCACAGCCGATGAAGTGAAAACTTGGTGCGGCAAGATGAGCATTAGGATCGATTACGCCTCTGTCTACCATCCCCAAACAAACGGCCAGGTCGAACGGGCAAACAGTCTCATCATGAGCGGCATCAAACCCAGACTAGTGCGATCCTTGACAGAATCGGACATGCACTTGGTAGAGGAGCTCGACTCCGTACTCTGGGGCTGCGGACCACGCCGAATCACACCACTGGATACACACCATTTTTTATAGTGTACGGTGCAGAAGCAGTACTACCCTGCGACATAATACATGATTCGCCTCGCGTGCGCATGTATGAAGAGAAGGAAGCCGAGTTAGATCAACAGGACAACTTAGATGCCCTGGAGGAGGAGCGCGACGTCTCAAAAGCCCGTTCCGCATTCTATCAGCAGCATGCTCGACGATACCAAAGCAGAGAAGTGCAGGCCAAAACTTATAATATTGGCGAACTCGTTCTATGCCTACCAGAGAAGAAGAAGGACAATCTCAAACCCAAGTGGGAGGGTCCCTTCGTTATTGATAAAGTTCTCACCGGAGGAGCGTACCGCCTACATAATGCATCTGATAACAGACTCGAGCCGAACCCATGGAACGCGGCTAGACTCCGGAGATTCTATGCCTAGCACCGAACTCAGTGTTCGTCTCCTTACCCTTCCCTTTTAATTATGCTCCTCCACCTTTTTCCTTTCTCCCCCTTTTTCCTTCTTCACACGAAGTACTCAATACAGTGTGGATGCTCGGATCACTCCGGCCGCACTATGTGTGTAAGCTATACCTGGGGGCTTCCTATACGGAAGCTAAATATAATTTCTTTCATGGCTTCTTGCCTATCACATATGCATTCTTTTTTCATATGTGCCTTTTCTTCACCATTATATGCATCGATATGACTTAAGATGTGGCCATGCTGGGTTGCCTGGCTCTTGTGTTTATGCCCTACTGATACGTCTCCAACGTATCTATAATTTTTGATTGTTCCATGCTATTATATTACCCCTTTTGGATGTTTATGGGCTTTATTTTACACATTTATATCATTTTGGGACTAACCTACTAACCGGAGGCCTAGCCCGTATTGCTGTTTTTTTGCCTTTTTCAGTATTTCGAAGAAAAGGAATATCAAACGGAGTCCAAACGGAATGAAACCTTCGGGAGCGTGATTTTTGGAACGAACGTGATCCAGAGGACTTGGAGTGCAAGTCAAGAAGCAGCCGAGGCCTCCACGAGATAGGAGGACGCCCCCCCTATAGGGCACGCCCCCTGTCTCGTGGGCCCCTCGGGCGTCCACCGACGTACTTCTTCCTCCTATATAAGCCTACGTACCCTGAAAACATCCAGGGAGCCAACAAAACACAATTTCCACCACCGTAACCTTCAGTATCCGCAAGATCTCATCTTGGAGCCTTCGCCGGCACTCTGCTGGAGGGGGAATCGACCACGGAGGGCTTCTACATCATCATCCTTGCCCCTCCGATGAGCTGTGAGTAGTTTACCACAGACCTACGGGTCCATAGTTATTAGCTAGATGGCTTCTTCTCTCTTTTTGGATCTCAATACAATGTTCTCCCCCTCTCTTGTGGAGATCTATTCGATGTAAACTCTTTTTGCGGTGTGTTAGTCGAGATCCGATGAATTGTGGGTTTATGATCAAGTTTATCTATGAATAATATTTGAATCTTCTCTGAATTCTTTTATGTATGATTGAGTTATCTTTGAAAGTCTCTTCGAATTATCAGTTTGGTTTGGCCTACTAGATTGGTATTTCTTGCCATGGGAGAAGTGCTTAGCTTTGGGTTCAATCTTGCGGTGTCCTTACCCAGTGACAGAAAGGGTTGCAAGGCACGTATTGTATTGTTGCCATCGATGATAACAAGATGGGGTTTATTTCATATTGCTTGAGTTTATCCCTATACATCATGTCATCTTGCTTAATGCATCACTCTGTTCTTATGAACTTAATATTCTAGATGCAGGTAGGAGTCGGTCGACGTGTAGAGTAATAGTAGTAGATGCAGGCAGGAGTCGGTCTACTTGTTGCGGATGTGATGCCTATATACATGATCAAGCCTAGATAATCTCATAATTATTCGTTTTTATATCAATTGCTCGAAAGTAATTTGTTCACCCACCGTAATACTTATGCTATCTTGAGAGAAGCCACTAGTGAAACCTATGGCCCCCAGGTCTATCTCTTATCATATTTGCTTCCAATCTACTTTTATTCGCATCTTTACTTTTTGCATATATAGTATAAAATACCAAAAATATATTTATCTTATTATATTATCTCTATTAGTTCTCACTTTTGCAAGTGGCCGTGAAGGGATTGACAACCCCTTTATTGCGTTGGTTGCGAGTTCTTTGTTTGTTTGTGTAGGTGCGTGGGACTTTTGAGGAGCCTCCTACTGGATTGATACCTTGGTTCTCAAAAATTGAGGGAAATACTTACGCTACTATTGATGCATCACCCTTTCCTCTTCAAGGAAAACCAACGCAAGCTCAAGATGTAGCAAGAAGGATTTCTGACGTCGTTGCCGGGGAGGTCTTCGCTCAAGTCAAGACATACTAAGTACCCATCACAAACTCATCTCCCTCGCATTTACATTATTTTCCATTTGCCTCTCGTTTTCCTCTCCCCCACTTCACCCTTGCCGTTTTATTCGCCTTCTCTTTCCCAACCTCCTCCGCTCTTTTTCGCTTGCCTTTTTCTGCTTGCTTGTGTGCCTGCTTGTCCTTATGGCTTTGCCTAAGGGTTCTGACCACCTTCTCAGAAGGTTGGAAGAGATTGAATAAAATATTAGAAGCTTTATGAATTTGCAATTTGAGCATAATAATTTCTTTAGAAAAGAGCTTAAGGAACAAAAAGGTTTTTTGGGTTTTATGAATAAAGAGCTTGATGATATGAATAAAGAATTTTATGGTGTTAACACTCAAATTACCCGACTTGAAAATGGTATAGCCAAAATTTCTGATAAGCAAGCCACCTTAGTCAATAAGATGGCAGCCAAACCAGAAAAGTTAGATGAAAATAATGATGAGGATCTTAAAGTTATTGATGCGTCTCCTATTAGATCTATGTTTTGCAATATGAATCTTGATAATTACGGGACTGATGATGAGTCAACTTTACCTAGAAGGCGTCCCAAGAATTCGGAGTTTTTAGATCTTGATGCTAAATTTGGTAAAAGTGGCATTGGAGAGGTCACAATTTTAAATAGTATTGAACCCACTATCTCGGATTTCAAGGAATTTGATTATGATAATTGTTCTTTAGAAGGTTGTATTTCCTTGTTGCAATCCGTTGTTAATTCTCCTCATGCTTACAGTCAAAATAAAGCTTTTACCAAACATATTGTTGATGCCTTGATGCAATCTTATGATGAAAAACTTAATTTGGAAGTTTCTATACCTAGAAAACTTAATGATGAGTGGGAACCTACTATAAAGATTAGAATTAAAGATCATGAGTGTTTTGCTTTGTGTGATTTGGGTGCTAGTGTTTCCATGATTCCGAAAACTTTATGTGATATTCTAGGTTTCCATAATCTTGATGATTGCTCTTTAAATTTGCACCTTGCCGATTCCACCATTAAAAAGCCAATGGGAAGGATCAATGATGTTCTCATTGTTGCAAATAGAAATTTGGTGCCCGTGGATTTTTTCGTTCTTGATATAGATTGCAATCTTTCTTGCCTTATTATTCTTGGTAGACCTTTCCTTAGAACGATTGGCGCGATAATTGATATGAAGGAAGGGAATATTAGATTCCAATTTCCATTAAAAAAAGGCATGGAGCACTTTCCAAGAAAGAAAGTCAAATTACCTTATGAATCTATCATGTGGGCTACTTATGAATTTAGTGCCAAAGATGGCACTCGTTAGATCTATCTTCGCTTTTATGCCTAGCTAGGGGCGTTAAACGATAGCGCTAGTTGGGAGGCAACCCAATTTTCTTTATGTTTTTTGTTTTTTCTCCTGTTTAGTAATAAATCTTGCATCTACCTTCTGTTTAGATGTGTTTTTATATTTTAATTAGTGTTTGTGCCAAGTAGAACCTATAGGATAACCTATGATGATAGTTGATTTGATTCTGCTGAAAAACAGAAACTTTTCACGCACGAATTTAGTTTTGTTAAATCACAGAAACGTGATTTTGCATTGATTATTTCTGATGCTTATCAATAAACAAATTTTCCAGGTCTTCCTATTTTTGTAGGATTTTTAGAGTTCCAGAAGTTTGCGTTAGTTACAGATTGCTACAGACTGTTCTGTTTTTGACAGATTCTGTTTTTCGTGTGTTGTTTGCTTATTTCGATGCATCTATGGCTAGTAAAATAGTTTATAAACCATAGAGAAGTTGGAATACATTAGGTTTAACACCAAAATAAATAAATAATGAGTTCATTACAGTACCTTATGTGGTGGTTTTGTTTTCTTTCACAAACGGAGCTTATAAGATTTCTTGTTGAGTTTTGTGTTGTGAAGTTTTCAAGTTTTGGGTAAAGCTTTTATGGACTATGGAATAAGGAGTGGAAAGAGCCTAAGCTTGGGTATGCCCATGGCACCCCAATATATTCAAGGATAGCCAAAATCCTAAGCTTGGGGCATCCCCTCTTTCGTCTTCATTCATTGGTAACTTTACTTGGAGCTATATTTTTATTCGCCACATGATATGTGTTTTGCTTGGAGCATCGTGTATTATATTAGTCTTTGATTTTTAGTTTACCACAATCATCCTTGCTGTACACACCTTTTGGGAGGATCCTAGTTGATTAGAATTTGCTACAATACTCTTTGTGCTTCAATTATATCTTTTGAGCTTGATAGATTTTGCTCTAGTGCTTCACTTATATCTTTTAGAGCACGGTGGTGACTTAATTTTGAATAAATTGCTAGTCTCTCATGCTTCACTTATATTATTTTGAGAGTCTTTTAGAACAGCATGGTATTTGCTATGGTTATAAAATTGGTCCTAGAATGGTAGGCATCCAAGTTGGGTATAATAAAAACTATCATAGGAAGTGAATTGGATGCTATGATCAATTTGATACTTGATAATTGTTTTGAGATATGGAGGTAGTGATATTAAAGTCATGCTAGTTGGGTGATTATGAATTTAAAGAATACTTGTGTTGAAGTTAGCAAGTTCCGTAGCATGCACGCATGGTTAAAGTTGTGTAACAAATTTGAAACATGAAGTGTACCTGGATTGTGCATCCTTATGAGTGGCGGTCGGGGACGAGCGATGGTCTTTTTCTACCCATCTATCCCCCTAGGAGCATGCGCGCAGTACTTGATTTTTGATGACTTCTAAATTTTTGCAATAAGTATATGAGTTCTTTTGACTTATGTTGAGTCCATGGATTATACGCACTTTTACCTTTCCACCATTGCTAGCCTCTTTGGTACCGTGCATTGCCCTTTCTCACCTTGAGAGTTGGTGCAAACTTCGCCGGTGCATCCAAACCCCGTGATACGATACGCTCTATCACACATAAACCTCCTTATATCTTCCTCAAAATAGCCACCATACCTACCCATTATGGCTTTTCCATAGCCATTCCGAGATATATTGCTATGCAACTTTCCACCGTTCCGTTTATCATCATGACATACCTTACTTTTGTAATATTGCCATTGCATGATCATGTAGTTGACATCATATTTGTGGCAAAGACACCATGCATTATTTTTCATACATGTCACTCTTGATTCATTACACCATCCCGGTACACCGCCGGAGGCATTCATATAGAATCATATCTTGTTCTAGTTTCGAATTGTAATTCATATGTTGTTATCAATAGAAGTGTGATGATCATCATTATTAGAGCATTGCCCAAAGAAAAGAAAAAAAAGAATAAATGCCAAAAATAAAAAAGAAAAAAGAAAGGCCCAAAAGAAAAAAAGAAAGAAAAAAAAGGAAAAAAGAAGAAAAAAACAATAAAAAGGGCAATGTTACTATCTCTTTTACCACACTTGTGCTCCAAATTAGCACTTTGTTCTTCATGTAGTGAGTCTCATATATTATGCTTCAAAGTAGCACCATGTTTTTCATATAGTGAGTCTCATAAGTTGTATTTTTCATACTAGTGGGAATTTTTCGTTATAGAACTTCGCTTGTATATTCCTACGATGGGCTTCCTCAAATGCCCTAGGTGTGAGCAAGCAAGTTGGATGCACACCCACTAGTTTTCTTTTGTTGAGCATTCATAGCTCTATGCATCCATTGCATGGCAATCCCTACTCCTCATGTTGACATCAATTGATGGGCATCTCCATAGCCCGTTGATTATCCTCGTCAATGTGAGACTTTCTCCCTTTTGTCTTCTCCACACAATCCCCATCATCATATTCTATTCCACCCATAGTGCTATATCCATGGCTCACGCTCATGTATTGCGCGAAGGTTAAAAAGTTTGGGATTATTTAAGTATGAAACAATTACTTGTCTTGTCATCGGGGGAATAGAAGTTGGGAACATCTTTGTGTGACGAAAATGAAGCATAACCTAACTATATGATTTTGTAGGGATGAACCTTTTGCCATGTTATTTTGAGAAGACATGATTACTTTGATTAGTATGCTTGAAGTTTTACTATTTCTTTTATCAATATGAACTTTTATTTTGAATCATTTGGATCTGAACATTCATGCCACAATAAAGAAAATACATTAAGAATTATGCTAGGTAGCATTCCACATCAAACATTCTCTTTTTATCATTTACCTACTCGAGGACGAGCAGGAATTAACCTTGGGGATCTTGATACGTCTCCAACATATCTATAATTTTTTATTGTTCCATGCTATTATATTACCCCTTTTGGATGTTTATCGGCTTTATTTTACACATATATATCATTTTTGGGACTAACCTACTAGCCAAAGGCCCAACCCGTATTACTGTTTTTTTGCCCATTTCAGTATTTCGAAGAAAAGGAATATCAAACGGAGTCCAAACGGAATGAAACCTTCGGGAGCACGATTTTTGGAACGAACATGATCCAGAGGACTTGGACTGCAAGTCAAGAAGCAGCCGAGGCCTCCACGAGATTGGAGGGTGCCCCCCTATAGGGCGCGCCCCCTGTCTTGTGGGCCCCTCGGGCGTCCACCGACGTACTTCTTCCTCCTATATAAGCCTACGTACCCCGAAAACATCCAGGGAGCCAACGAAACACAATTTCCACCACCGTAACCCTCAGTATCTGCGAGATCTCATCTTGGAGCCTTCACCGGCACTCTGCCGGAGGGGGAATCAACCATGAAGGGCTTCTACATCATCATCCTTGCCCCGCCGATGAGTTGTGAGTAGTTCACCACAGACCTACGGGTCCATAGTTATTAGCTAGATGGCTTCTTATCTCTTTTTGGATCTCAATACAATGTTCTCACCCTCTCTAGTGGAGATTTATTCGATGTAAACTCTTTTTGCGGTGTGTTTGTCGAGATCCGATGAATTGTGGGTTTATGATCAAGTTTATCTATGAATAATATTTGAATCTTCTCTGAATTCTTTTATGTGTGATTGAGTTATCTTTGCAAGTCTCTTTGAATTATCAGTTTGGTTTGGCCTACTAGATTGGTCTTTCTTGCCATGGGAGAAGTGCTTAGCTTTGGGTTCGATCTTGCGGTGTCCTTACCCAGTGACAGAAAGGGTTGCAAGGCACGTATTGTATTGTTGTCATCGGGGATAACAAGATTGGGTTTATATCATATTGCTTGAGTTTATCCCTCTACATCATGTCATCTTGCTTAATGCGTTACTCTGTTCTTATGAACTTAATACTCTGGATGCAGGCAGGAGTCGGTCGATGTGTGGAGTAATAGTAGTAGATGCAGGCAGGAGTCGGTCTACTTGTTGCGGACGTGATGCCTATATACATGATCATGCCTAGATAATCTCATAATTATTCGTTTTTCTATCAATTGCTCAACAGTAATTTGTTCACCCACCGTAATACTTATGCTATCTTGAGAGAAGCCACTAGTGAAACCTATGGCCCCGGGTCTATCTCTTATCATATTTGCTTCCAATCTACTTTAATTTGCATCTTTACCTTTTGCATCTATATTATAAAATACCAAAAATATATTTATCTTATTATATTTTCTCTATTAGATCTCACTTTCGCAAGTGGCCATGAAGGGATTGACTACCCCTTTATTGCGTTTGTTGCAAGTTCTTTGTTTGTTTGTGTAGGTGCGTGGGACTTTTGAGGAGCCTCCTACTGGATTGATACCTTGGTTCTCAAAAACTGAGGGAAATACTTACGCTACTATTGCTGCATCACCCTTTCCTCTTCAAGGAAAACCAACGCAAGCTCAAGACGTAGCACCTACGTTCCCGTTAATTCGGCTAGGGCATAAGGGGAGCACCTCTGCGATTGTTACTGCCGGTTCAGCCGGATGTGTACCTCAGACTGGGTGAAGCCGAAAGCTAGCGTTCTTAAGGGAATATTCGGTCGGTCAACAAAAGATGTTTTTCATTTATTACAATATGAATCCCTAGAACTTTTGTATCCTGCGTCTTTGTTCGCAGTCCGGACATGTACATCGATGCATGCATACCCAGGGAAAGGAACCCCTAACGGAACTATTCTCCCTGGAAGATGTTTCTTACTATCCATGTAATATAACATAACTAGTTGGGTACTTGTCTGTTCAAGCACTTATGACCCCTACGCCTGATTTCCACGCATACCCCGGTTCTGTATAACTGAGCGGGTATTCGGATACACCCCGGACTGTTGGATCCGGGGGCTGAAGCGAAAAGGTCCGCCATGACAAATGATTTTAATCCGGCTAGGGACTACATATGTCCATTGAATTACATAGTCACTTGGACTGACTATATTCTTCCTCTATACCATCCAACAGGCTATCTAGCTTACAATCCTGTTGGGAATACTTTGCGGCTAACGCTACCTGGTCATACACCAGACTCACGGGAATTTCTTGCCCATCTGGCCCCGCCGGTCCGACTTCGGCCATATGGTTCGGGTCAAGCTTGGTGTAGCACGTCTTCACCATAGCCCAGGCTTCTCTTGCAGCTTGTCGGCAAGCTGACATCTTCCACAATCGGAAGCGCTGCCGTGCTCCTTGGAGCATATCCACGAGTTCCCCCATGCCTTTTGGCAGGAAGCTTGATGGCCACAAGGTCTGGGCAATACCCTGCATCACCTGCCGAGCTTGCTCATGCAGCTATGAGAGGTCTTGGAGCAAATCGCCTGTAGACGCGGGCATCTCCTCTTCAGGGCGGCCCATCAACATACCTACAGATACAAATTCCTTCAATATGCTTCCTCGCCAAGCTGTACTATAGTTCGTCTAGGCACTTACCATAAATGCCGCGACGAAGCCTTCTGTTCTCCTTCATGGAGTCCGCCAGCTGAGCGCGAACATCTCCTAACTCGACGACCAGCCGGACATTGTCATCTTGAATATTGTTCTTCTCCTGCCTAACTTGCGTAAGAACACGCTCTCCAGCTTTTAGCTGCCTTTGGAGATGTGACTCGTTACCTCTTACGACCTGCGGATTCACCCCGGGATTATATGCAGAATTTTCTGTTAGAATTATCATACAAAGCCACTTAATAACTGGTACATTTCCATACAATTGAGACAAATGTTACCAGATGAGGCCTTCTGGGATTCCTCTAGCTTGGCAATCGTGGCCCTCAGCTGGGTCTTGCACACCTCCAGCTCTCGAGACAATTGGGCATTCTTATCTACAAGGACCTGTGCATAAATTGATCCTTAAACAGTTGTTCCAACTGTTCCAAGTCTCAGGGGCTACTGCTATACATGCTTATCAAATTTTTTTACCCGTATATCTTTGGCATACTGGTCCGTCGCCCGGGCAAGCCCACCTTGAGCAGCTCGGATGTATGCGTCTCCTGAATTGAAAGCATTAAATGCCTCTTCGGAAAAGATGTTGTTGTGAAGTACGACCCGTCGGCGCCGGTGATTCATGGCACTCGCTACTTCGGAATTCGTGGCGGAGAGCATATCCGCATCCTCTATTGGAGGACAATTCGGCATCGGCCCCGCATCCGCTTCCTTTCTCGAAGCCGGTCCTGGAATCCGGCTGGTGGAAGCATGATTGGCAGGATCTCCGGATATAGTCCGGCGACTCCTCTTTCTGCCAGGACACAAAGGGCGCTGTCACATTTCAAACACAATAATCACAGACCAGGTTTTTACCATACCTCAATAGCGGCATTTCGGCCCTAACCGCCTTCCTCTTAAGCCTGCCCGATCCGGACGCCCTTTGCCGACGAGCCCCCAGGGGCTCGGCGCCGCGTTCTGACTGTCGTCTCTACAAAAATATGACACTTCAGGTATAAGGCATGGCATCATAAAGGAGTCCTCTTCAGAGGATAGGGTTTTTTTTGGCTTGGCTTACATGCGATGCAGGTAGCAGTCCGGGATAGTCGGCGACAATAGCCACTGAGGCGCCATCGCAGCTCGCCTGATAAAATGTCCCGTTGACGAGCTCCACAGTAATATCCGGGTCTTCTTCGAGTCCTGGATCGAAGGCCCTTCCGGGGTCCTCTGGCTGCGGGGAGGGGCTGGAGAATCCGTCTACGGCACTCCTCAGTTCCTGCTCAGAAATATCGAAGTAAATAATCGTGACGAAGGACGCCAGAATGAAGCAGGGGAAAGAGCGACGACTTACCCAGCTTGGGGGGTTGTACATAGAAAACCCATCCCGCGGTTTAATATGAAGGAATTCTTCTTCTTCTCCTTTATACAAATCAGACAATATCCTCGCCAGAGCAGTGGCGGAGTTCGGACCCTTATGACCACAGCGGGTGGCATCATCTTCCCCGTCGTAGTGCCACATGGGCTTCCCTCGATATTGAAGCGGCTACACTCCTCACATTATGCATATTGCCATAACCTCGACTATTGTTAGCCCTGATTTGGCCAGTATCTTTATCCTGCTCATCAGGAAGTGTATTTCTCTGGTATCCTCCTCTTGGGGGCCCTGAGGGTGCCAACTTCGGCATGCCTTCGGCGGAGCATTACTGAACTCAGGGAGACCTGTCCGGACTGGATCCGGAAGGGGAACGTCATCAACATAAAACCACTCTGAGGGCCAGTTCTCCGGTGCCTTCTTGGGTGTACCGGATAGGTATCCGGTTTCGGTGACGCGCCATACTTAGGCTCCACCCACTTGACATATGGATTCCCCCTGGTTGCGAGGGACGAGGCAGAACAACTTCTTCCATAACCCGAAATGAGCCTCGCAGCCCAGAAATAGTTCACAAAGGGCAACGTATCCTGCTATGTGCAACACAGAGCCACGGGTGAAGTTGTGCTACTGGAGGCCATAGAACTCCAGGAGCCCGCGAAGGAATGGGTGGATTGGAAACCCGACGCCTCTCAGCAGATGCGGAATGAGGCATATTCGCTCCCCCGGGGATGGATTAGGAGATCTCTCCGCTTGCTACCCGCCTTTATAGGTGGCTAGTCCGGCTCAGACGGGGACCATGAACGCTGGTGGAATAAACCTTTGGGTCTGCAGCTCTATTAAGCGGTTTTGAGGAACAGAACATTCTTCACAATCACCTAGCCTAGAGCTACGGGAGCAAGAGTAGGAGCTGCGACGACCGGCCATGCTGAAATGATTTTTTCTGTGCACGCTCTATTGGATGCCCGCTCAAGGGAAGAAGGTGAAGCTTGGATCTGAGAATCCCCGTCCCTTCAAATGGACGGTTTGCTTGCAGGACTGGGGTGGCAAATGCAAAAATGCCTCGGCTCCTTGTATTCGCTCGACATGTGAAGATGGTCATTATTGAAGCACAGAAGCCGAGGAGTATAACATTGATGGGAAGCCGAACACTATTCGTTGCAACAGGTACTTTGGAGTATTCGGAGATGGAACCCGCCTTGCAATGGCGAAGACAAAACTGCGCGCCGGACTCATCGTCATTGAAGCCTGGTTCAGGGGCTACTGAGGGAGTCCTGGATTAGGGGTTATCCGGACAGCCGGACTATATACTTTGGCGGACTGTTGGACCATGAAGATACAAGACTCAAGACTTCGTCCCGTGTCCGGATGGGACTCTCCTTTGCGTGGAAGACAATATTGGCGATCTGGATATTATATTTCCCTCTTTATAACCGACTCTGTGTAAACCCTAGCCCCCTCCGGTGTCTATATAAACCAGAGGGCTTAGTCCTTAGGGACAGAATCATAATCATCATAGGCTAGCTTCTAGGGTTTAGCCTCTACGATCTTGTGGTAGATCAACTCTTGTAACACCCATATCATCAATATCAATCAAGCAGGAAGTAGGGTTTTACCTCCATCAAGAGGGCCCGAACCTGGGTAAAACATTGTGTCCCTTGCCTCCTGTTACCATCAGCCTTAGACGCACAGATCAGGACCCCCTACCCGAGATCCGCCGGTTTTGACACCGACAGCGTGGGCATCCACTGCCGCGTCTTCCCCGGCTCCGCATCGTCCCCTTCCTAGGCCTCGCCGTCGTCCACTGCCGTGGTGCTCTCAGCGCGGCGTGGTCAATGTGGTCAATGACCGACTTCCATCGGAAGAGTACTGTACATGGAGAGGCTGACAGCTGGGTGCACGGCAGCCGCAAGGAAGTGCCTCCTTATTACGCGGAAAATAATTATTCCTCCACCTGATAGCAGGGACCCATCGGACGGGCCACCAGTATTTTGCGAAAAAAACATTTCCCCGTGACTGCTGGGACCCATCGGACGGGCCACCGTATTTCGGAAAAAACATTCCCCCTGCTGTCAGCTCGAACCCACCGGAAGTGCCTCCTTATTACGCACGAAAAAAATGAATACTCCCCCGGCTAGCTGGGACCCACCTTGGTGGCAGTCTGACTTGTGGGCCTACTAAGTTGACGGGGACGGAGGGCTTTGTCAACTTAGTCAATATGAACGATTCTAGCTCCAGTGACCGTACGATGTCCATCCAACGGCCGTAGTGCTTCTTCAACCTCTGGTCTTCTTGCTCCAGCGGCCCAAAGCAGTGCCGATCGTGTCGCATGCTCCTGCCTCCCGTGGCCGGCTGTGCTGCCGCGGAGGCCTCACCGCCCCTACTATTCCCACCACTGGCCAGGCCCTGCGGCGACGGCAGCCTCACACCGCAGCCGAACCAGTGAACCGTCGTACTCCTCTCCGCGCGGGCTTGCACTGCCGCGTCTTCCCCGAATCCACTTCATCCCCTTCCTAGGCCCCGCCGTCGTCCACCGCCGTGGTGCTCTCCGTGCGGCGTGGTCAACGTGGTCAAGGAACAACTTCCATCGGAAGAGTACTGTACGTGGAGAGGCTGACAGGTGGGTCCACGGCGGCCGCAAGGAAGTGCCTCCTTATTACGCGCAAAATAATGATACCTCCACCTGATAGCAGGGACCCACTGGATGGGCCACCGTATTTCGCGAAAAAAACATTCCCCCCTGACTGCTGGGACCCACCAGCTACATCTTCGCACAGAAGG
Organism: Triticum timopheevii; assembly: GCA_963921465.1. Classification (NCBI taxonomy): domain Eukaryota; kingdom Viridiplantae; phylum Streptophyta; class Magnoliopsida; order Poales; family Poaceae; genus Triticum; species Triticum timopheevii. The sequence continues at coordinate 359,799,820 of OY997264.1, forward strand.
AAGTGTGTCCGGGCAAAGAAAATGATTCGCCCCCTGACTGCTGGGACCCACCAGCTACACCTTCGCACGCAAGAAAGTGCGTCCGGGCAAAAAAAAAACGACTCGCCCCCCGACTGCTGGGACCCACCAGCTACATATTCGCACGCAAGGAAGTGCCTGACAGTCGGGACCCACCTGGTCGAAGCGTACGTAGCGTTGTTATTCTGGTCGCGAACGTGTACGTACATACTGGTGGATGTAGAGGCGCGCACGTGTCGTAGTATAGGCACGTACGTTTCGTAGTAGAGGCGCGCACATAGCATGTACACGTACGTACAATAGCCAGTGTGCAAGAAAGAAAATACGTCCACGTGTGTGTACATACAGGCGGGGTCTCGAACGCCTACTCGCGCATACGTACGGCCATGACTCGTGTACATGGCTGGGTCGGAACGGAGAAACTGCATCGTCGTCGTGTTCATGGGGAGGCAACGGAATGCGTCGTGTTCATGTGGACGCAACGGAATGTGTCGTGTTCATTGGGAGGCAACGGAACACGTGGAGCCAACCGGCTTGGACGGAACGAGGGATGGAAACGAGGCCTGGCGTACCGCAGAACGGAGCAAACGGCCTCGTGTTCGACCGGCCACGTTCGAAACGGGATCCTGTTCATCAGGAGGGGTCTGGCATACCAAAAAACGGAGGAAACAGACCTCCTACAGTCGAAACGGGGGTCCTGTTGATTGGGAGGGGTGTGGCTTACCGCACAACGGACGAAACGGAATTTTGTTGGAGCGCTACGATCAAAACGGGGGTCCTGTTCATCGGGAGGGGTGTGGCGTACCACAAACGGGACTCCACGGGATACTGTTCATCTCCACCATCGACCTCCTCCAGCCTCCACGGGCTACCATCGACCTCCTCCAGCCTCCATGGGCTCCTGTTCATCCAGCCTCCACCGTGCGCTACTCCACCGGCTACTGTTCAACCACCCCTCCACGGGCACCCCTCCACCGTCTACTGTTCATCCAGCCCTCCACGGGGTCGTCCTGTTCATCCAGCCCTCCACACCACGGGGTCCTGTTCATCCAGAGGCAACGCCACCGCTCACTGTTCATCTACCCCCCCCCCCCCCCCCCGCAACGCTCACTGTTCATCCCAGAGGCGGCATCGATAGGCTTCAGTTAGCAGCAGTAGCGAAGGAATCGCTCGATCCGGTTCAGTTAACAGCCATCGATTGATCGCTTGGGTTCAGTAACGCGTAGCCTGCGGTGCAATCGCTCGGGTTCAGTTAGAGCCCAACGCCTCGCTCGGTTTTAGTTAGAGCCAACGCACACACGCGCATACATGTATGAGATAAACGCGCATCGCTCGGCCCCCAACCACCCACCATAACCGGGAACTCCCCGAAATTTTCCTCGCCCTCGCTTCTACCACGGTTTTTTCTGTCATGGACAGCCCAAAGAATGTCATGCAGCTGTGTCTCCGGCCCGCCCAGGACGAAAAGCCCATCTTCCGTCATGATTTTTTGTCATAGAAGTAGGAGCTCACCACATCTATGATGATACCGGGTTTTGTCATAGTTATCGTCATAGAAGTGTCATAAGTATGACAGAAATTTTTTTCGTTCGGCTCAAAATGTCACGGATGTGTCTTTTTTTTGTAGTGTGCGGTTTGACCGATAAAGATCTTCTTAGAATATGTAGGAACCAATATGAGCATCCAGGTTCCGCTATTGGTTATTAAACGGAGACGTGTCTCGGTCATGTCTACATAGTTCTCGAACTCGCAGGGTCCGCACGCTTAACATTCGATGACAACTAGTATTATGAGTTTATGTGATATGATGTACCGAAGATTGTTCGGAGTCCCGGATGTGATCACGGACATGACGAGGAGTCTCGAAATGGTCGAGACATAAAGATTGATATATTGGATGACTATATTCGGACACCAGAAGTCACTACAAGAAAAACACTCAATCATGACCCTCAATTTTGGTCAAAGAATCGTCGTTGTTATCCATTTATGACCTTTTGATGACCATATTTGGATGGTCAACAGTTGGCCGTCAAGAACGAACAAACATGACCTTTTGGATGTTTTGGTCAAAGATTCTATGACCAAAAACATTTGGTCGGTACATCTTTGACTAATTGTTTTCGTCACTAGAGGTCTACTTGAACCATGTAGGATCTGACATGGCTTCAGCCATGTGGCTAATGTGATGATGTGGCAGCCTTGATGGCATTACCGATGACTGAAAAATAAGGTCACAATTTTCACCAGCCTAGTCCAATAATGTATCTAAATGAGCGAAGCCCAACAATACAACCCATTCGTTTTATCCCGTTTCATTCTGAAAAATAAGGTCACAATTTTCACCAGCCTAGTCCAATAATGTATCTAAATGAGCGAAGCCCAACAATACAGCCCATTCGTTTTATCCCGTTTCATTTTTGGGCCACATCCAGAGACCGATCCTATCAATTTTAGCCCATTAATTTTGTTAATTTGGCCGAGTCATTATTTTGCACATTTTTGTTACACCAGGCATCATAGATTTACCTCAAAAAAGGCATCATAGATAATTCCAGCCATAAACCAATATTATCAGTAAATTGTTACACTCGTTTCAGCAATAGACATCATAGTGGATACTTCAGGTACATGAATCACATACATAGTTCAACGTTCAACTCCTCTAAAGAGGTACAATACTTATAATGATTTTACACAAAGCCAGAACCACCATGCTTCATGACAACACTACACATAACTACAAATCAGGAAACCATAGCTTCTCATGTTCACTGTCATCCACTTCTGAGTAGCTAGTTCTTCTGGATTGCAGAATATCCTGGCATTAAGAAAGATCACACATGAGTAGAACATGCAGACCACATAGCAATTGAATTGAAATGTCTTTGTTGTAAGACGCATATACTGTAATAAGAAGGAAACAACTACAATTATGATAAGCCAACCAAAGTGTCATGACAGTACAGTACAGAGGTATTTTTTTTCACAAGAAAGTACAGTGCCGAGGTATTTTTTCACAAGACAACCACCCACTATAGGACTAAGGTTGGACGAAATGTTCTCATTGTAGCTCATTGTAAATCATAAACCATACAATGATATACGAATTCAAACTTAAAATCTCATTGTCACACTGTGTTGCAGTCAGTAGAAGCAAGAATCATATCAAAGCAAGAAACGTAAGTGTAGTTGCAATTTTCTGACTATCAAGAGGAGTAACTCATCAAACTAATAAGTATCTCAAAGAATAGCAATGTGGGATAGGTTCTAGTTTACATGCTCTATTATAAAATAAATACATGGCATTTTGTTGTGGTTACATACTGTTCAACAAGGTATGATTCACATACTAGTGCAATAAATAAATAAATATCACTATACTATGAATATGCTCAGAATAAATGAAGCCATGTGCAGTTTGTTTAGCCAATGTTGTGTTCTAGAAAAATACACAAGGGGGTAGCGAACAAGCATGAATCCTCCAGAATGGGGAAATTAACCACAAAAAGATCCAATGTAACAAACTGCTGTGAATTCTCTATTCATGCATTTTTCCTAGAGGAGAAGGGGAGAGAGTAGTACCTGTTGATGCTGGTAAGCAGACCTGCTAGGTCGGGATTGAGATGCCAGTAAACAGTGCCCAAAGTAAAGAGAGCTCAGCAGCTGTTTGATAAGGACGCAAATTTTCAGTGAGCCAAGTAACATTCTGTGAGCGAAGTAACATGTATGTCCACAGGAAAGACAAAAGGACAATATATGTGATTAAATATATTACTACCTATTATAGTATTAAATATATGTACAAATCAGATACACCGAGTTTTACTAGGGAAGAAAAACGAGCTGCAAATCTTCAGTAGAAATGATCTATATGGAGATTTTTGTGGTTTATGATAAGTGTTACATATTTGGCAAGAAGCATTATACCAGTCTTTGAAAACTATGATTCCGTTCGTACCCAATCAAAGATAGCCAGAGCTTTTCACAAGCAGATGTGGAAGGTGCTTGGCTTCATAGAGATATTCAGGTTCCACATGTATGGTAAAACTCCCTGTGCCGATCGATTACGTACTGGTTCTGTGATTGGTATAATGCTTGATTAGTTTTTCCCAATTAGTGGAAAAACTGAGTGGGGACAGAGCTGTATACAATACCACTAGGAAAACAGTAGTAGATGCAAGTGATTTGTGTGTAATCCAAGGACATCACATAAAAACAAGAGGCACACATTGGTACTACAGTCAGTTAGTGAGTCATCTGGAGGTGGCACGATGTGGACAAAGCGAGCAGGGGAACAAAATTGGCTGCCTCGGTGACAAGAGACGGAGGGGGAGGGGGAGGGACGCACCTGGGTGAGCGGGTTGGTGGAGAACTCCGGGATGGAGAGGAACTCATCCTCAGAGAAGAATCCCCTAGCGTTGCGGTGGGCGACTTCACCTGGAGGGAGCGCTCTGCACGCGCAGGCAGGAAGCAGAGCAAGTCAGACACCATGAAAGATGAGGCAAAAAACTGACTGAATCGAGGCCGATCTGAGAACCTGCTTGCCGAGGATGAGGAGGCCGGGGGTCTCCTGGAGCGCGAGGGCTCGGAGGATCTTGTCAACGGCGAGCGGGAGGAGTGGGCGGACGGGGTCGGGGTCGTGGAGGACGTGGACGGCGCGGTCGGCGCCCATGGCGAGCGTGGTGCGGAGCGTGTCGGCGGCCTGCCCAGGACTGACGGTGGCGGCGACGTCCTCAGAGGTGGCGCCGGCCTCGCGGAGCTGCAACTCCTCCTCCATGGCAATCTCGCAGAAGGGGTTGATGCCGTGTCGACACTGGCCGTGTCGACGCCCGTCTGGGAATCGAGACAGGAAGAAGGCGTTGTGGAGTGAGGGGATTGGCAGTGTGTGGCAGCGGCGTTGATGTGGGAGGGGGTTTGTCTCTAAACTGAATCGAATCAGGGTTGGGTTGGGTTGAGGAGCAAGGGAGGGAGGTCGCCGGTGGTGATGGGGTTAGGGGAGGTCGCCTGTGGGGGTGGGGTTGGGTGTCGGTGGAGGGATTGAAGATGAATCGGTGGTGGGGAGGGCATGGATCCGGAAACAACGCGGCGGATCTGGCTGCCGCCTCCGCCTCACCTGCTGCTGCTCGACCGGGGAGAGAAGGTGAGGAGGGGGTTTTCAGGGCAGCGGTGTGGGGGGAGAGCGTAGGCCGGCGGCAGCGGCGACGGTGATGTGGGTGGGAATAGAGACAGGAAGAGGTGGGTGGCGGCTGCACGAGGGGAGGGGAGGGGAGGGGAGAGGTGGATCGCTAGGGTTAGTTGTGCGAGAGAGAGGGGTGGATCGCTAGGGTTAGTTGTGCGAGAGAGAGGGGTGGATCGCTAGGGTTAGCTGAGAGAGCGGAGGGGTGGATGGACGGACGGATGGATGGATGGACAGATGTTTGCCATGTCACTGATCCATGCCACAGCTGGTTATACCAATCAGAATTAAGTATTTTTTGTTTATCTCTTATAGTTTGTACCCTTTTATTCAGGCAAATAGTTAACTTCTTATAGTTAGTTCAAATGAACCAATATTTTGAACATGTGTGTATTTAGGCATGACAAACAAAGTTGATTTGGGAGGTTTTCATTTTCTTTGCTCAAAACAACCATTTTTTATTTTTTGAATGACCAAAATGTGTTTTTTTGTGAAGGAACTACCATACATTTGTTGCAAAATGGCACTAAATCATTTTTCTAAAATATTAGTCCATATTTAGTGTATAATTGACCAAACGGTTGGGTGTCAAGAGCTTTTACCCACCTCTGGTGAAAAAGACAAATTTCCGTCCATTCAGTAGGAAGCGGGTCAAATTTGAACTGCAGCTGCCTCATAGTTTGCTCTTTATTTTTTCCAAAAATCATTTCTAGGTACATAACTATCTATTTAATCAGAGAAACATCAAAATGTTGCCAAGATTCAACAACTAGCTATGAACGGTCAAGCCCGCTGTTTTGACCGCATTTTGAAACGGGCATAAAAAATTCAAAAAAAGCAAAAAATTGGAAAACCTTCGCATTGTTTCATCATATGTGACCAAGTTTCCAGGAAAAATAATAAACTTGTAATACGACAATTATTTTAAAAAAGTGTTCTTAGAAATGAGCTATCATGTGTGAAGATTCATGGCTTTCAAGCCAAATGATCAATCTTATGGCCACATTCATGGCATAGTTTGTTTAAATGATCTCATATTGTGCTCAATGGTGCATCTTCGAATTCCAAACAATGTTGCCTAAGGGAGTTCTCATTTTCTTTGCATGGAAAATTCATTTTCCATTTTTCGAGTGCCCGAAATGAGGTTTTTTTTGTGAAGGAACTACCAAATAATTGTTGCAAAAATGGACCAAATCATTTTTCTATAATACTAGGCCATATTTAATGCACAATTGACAAAATGGTTGGGTGTCAAAAGTTTTGATCCACCTCTGGTGAAAAAGACAAATTCCCGCCGATTCAGCTGGAAGCGGGTCAAATTTGAACTGCAGGTGCCTCATAGTTTGCTATTTATTTTTTCCAAAAATCATTTCTAGGTACATAAGTACCTATTTAATCAGAGAAACACCAAAAAAATTCCAAGATTCAACCACTAGCTAGGAATGGTCATTCCTGCCGTTTTGACCGCATTTTGAAACGGGCATAAAAAATTCAAAAAAATTCAAAAAATTGGGAAACCTTCGCATTGTGTCATTACATGTGGCCAAGTTCCTAGGAAAAATAACAAACTTGTAATATGGCAATTATTTTAAAAAAGTGTTCTCAGAAACGAGCTATCACGTGTGGAGATCAATGGCTTTGAAGCCAAATGATCAATCTTATGGCCACATTCATGGCATAGTTTGTTCAAATGATCTAATATTGTGCACAAGGGTGCATATTGGAATGGCAAACAATGTTGCCTAAGGAAGTTTTCATTTTCTTTGGACGAAAAAACCATTTTCCATTTTTCGAGTGCCCGAAAGGAGGTTTTTTTGTGAAGGACCTCCCAAATAATTGTTGCAAAATTGGACCAAATCATTTTTCTAAAATACTAGGCCATATTTAATGCACAATTTACAAAATGGTTGGGTGTCAAAAGTTTTGATCCACCTCTGGTCAAAAAGACAAATTCCCGCCGATTCAGTTGGAAGCGGGTCAAATTTGAACTGCAGCTGCCTCATAGTTTGCTATTTATTTTTTCAAAAAATCATTTGTAGGTACATAAGTATCTATTTAATCATAGAAACACCAAAAAAATTCCAAGATTCAACCACTAGCTAGGAACGGTCATTCCCGCTGTTTTGACCGCAATTTGAAACGGGCATAAAAATTCAAAAAAATCAAATAATTTGGAAACCTTCGCATTGTGTCATTATATGTGGCCAAGTTCCCAGGAAAAATAACAAACTTGCAATACGGCAATTATTTTAAAAAAATGTTCTCAGAAACGAGCTATCACGTGTGAAGATTCATGGCTATCAAGCCAAATGATCAATCTTATGGCCACATTCTTGGCATGGTTTGTTCAAATGATCTCATGTTGTGCAAAAGGGTGCATCTTGGAATGGAAAACAATGTTGCCTAAGGAAGTTTTCATTTCCTGTGCACGGAAATTTCATTTTTCATTTTCCGAGTGCCCAAAAGGAGGTTTTTGTTGTGAAGGAACTACCAAATAATTGTTGCAAAAATGGACCAAATCAATTTTATAAAATACTAGGCCATATATAATGCAGAATTGACCAAATGGTTGGGTGAAAAAAGTTTTTATCCACCTCTGGTGAAAAAGACAAATTGCCGTCGATTCAGTTGGAAACGGGTCAAATTTGAACTGCAGCTGCCTCATAGTTTGCTCTTTATTTTTTCCAAAAATCATTTATTGGTAAATAAGTATCTATTTAATCATAGAAACACCAAAAAAATTCCAAGATTCAACCACTAGCTAGGAACGGTCAAGCCCGCCGTTTTGACCGCATTTTGAAACGGGCATAAAAAATTCAAAAAAAATCAAATAATTGGGAAACCTTCGCATTGTGTCATTATATGTGGCCAAGTTCCCAGGAAAAATAACAAACTTGCAATACGGCAATTATTTTAAAAAAGTGTTCTCAGAAACGAGCTATCACGTGTGAAGATTCATGGCTATCAAGCCAAATGATCAATCTTATGGCCACATTCTTGGCATAGTTTGTTCAAATGATCTCATATTGTGCAAAAGGGTGCATCTTGGAATGGAAAACAATGTTGCCTAAGGAAGTTTTCATTTTCTGTGCACGGAAAATTCATTTTTCATTTTCCGAGTGCCCAAAAGGAGGTTTTTTTGTGAAGGAACTACCAAATAATTGTTGCAAAAATGGACCAAATCAATTTTATAAAATACTAGGCCATATATAATGCACAATTGACAAAATGGTTGGGTGAAAAAAGTTTGATCCACCTCTAGTGAAAAAGACGAATTGCCGTCGATTCAGCTGGAAACGGGTCAAATTTGAACTGCAGCTGCCTCATAGTTTGCTCTTTATTTTTTTCAAAAACCATTTCTAGGTAAATAAGTATCTATTTAATCAGAAATACATGGTTTGATGGTGAGATATCGAGGTTTGGACGGTGGTCGAGGGCCCCAACTCTAGAGCGCGTAAGCTCGCATGCCCACCGCGTGGTCACCACGTGACCGTGGCGTTGCCATGTGTTTTGGGCGGCCTAGGCATGTCTAGTGGGTTGGGCACTCCCCAGTTAGGTGCTAGGAAGAAGATCACAACATAAGATTCTCACGAGGAGACCGATCGATACTCAAACATGAATAAGCAGCCAAGTGTTTGAATTGCGGTACGGGAAATGCACATGGAAAATGGGCGTGAGTTTTGGCTGAGGATGATCAGTTACTAAGAAGACCGTCTTCACAAATTTTCACCTCAAAAGGAGGAGCCTAGGTGGTACTTGCTTTACAAAGTACCACACTGGACATAAATACGAATATTGAAGCTGGGCTCAAAATAATGAATGGATTGAGCCGGCATTTGGTGGAGGATGGTTATTTGGGCATAGGAAAGCACTGTAGAAAATGGATACCATTTGGACATGCCAAAGTGGTACTTCCTTCACAAAGTGCTTCTCTGAACAGAATAAGAAAATGAATATTTTCGAATTATTTTTGAACTAGGCAAGGAATGTTTTTGACATATTTGATGAAGATATGATCCAAAACATTTATGATAATTTTTAGGGAATTTTTGGAATAACAGAAATATAGGTTGCTTCACAACCTAGGGCAAAAACCGCCACATGGACATGACACATAGGCAAAACTGATGAGATGGCACCTAGTCATCACAACCCACCACAATCTACAAGGCTATGACCATCTACATTGGTCATTAACAACTAGAAATAAGGCAACGAACTAGCACTGTTTGCTTTGTGACCATTTCGTGTAAGGAAATTACGACCTTTCTGACCAAAATGGTCACAATGGTTTAGGGTTTGGAGCCCCCCGAACAGCTTTTAACCAATTGGTCTGAAATGGTCATAGATCTATGACCAATTCTTCCAGGGTCACTGACAAAAGGTCACTAGTTGACATATTTCTTGTAGTGAGTGTTCCGGAGAAGTTTCGGATAAAACCGGAGTGCCGGAGGGTTACCGGAAACCCCGGGGGAACTAATGGGCCTCGATGGGCCCTAGTGGAGAGAGAGGGGCTGGTCAGGGCAGGCCATGTGCCCCCTCTCTTTGAGTCCAAATAGGACAAGGAAGGGGGAGGCGGCCCCCTTTCCTTCCCCCTCTCCCTCTCCTTCCTTCCCCCTTGTCGGTGTCAAAACCGGCGGATCTCGGGTAGGGGGTCCCGAACTGTGCGCCTAAGGCTAATGGTAACAGGAGGCGGGGGACACAATGTTTACCCAGGTTTGGGCTCTCTCTATGGAGGTAATACCCTACCTCCTGCTTGATTGATCTTGATGAATATGAATATTACAAGAGTTGATCTACCGCGAGATCGTAATGGCTAAACCCTAGAAGTCTAGCCTATGAGATTACAATTGTTGTCCTACGTACTAAACCCTCCGGTTTATATAGACACCGGAGGGGGTACACAAAGTCGGTTACAGAGAAAGGAATCTACATATCTGAATCGCCAAGCTTGCCTTCCACACAAAGGAGAGTCCCACCCGGACACGGGACGAAGTCTTCTATCTTGTATCTTGATAGCCCAACAGTCCGGCACACGTATATAGTCCGGCTGTCTGAGGACTCCTTAATCCAGGACTCCCTCAGTAGCCCCCGAACCAGGCTTCAATGACGATGAGTCCGGCGCGCAAATTGTCTTCAAAGTACTTGACTTAAAGAGCAGTGTCCGGCTTTCCATTTAATGTCACGCTCATCGGCTTCTGTACCTTCATGATTTTAGCTTCCACGTGTCGAGCAAACGCGAGAGGTCGGGGCATTTTTGCACTTACCACCCGGACCATGTGAGAAAATTGTCTATTTAAAGAGAAGGGGATCTTCAGATCTAATCCACACCATCTTCCCCAAACGAGGAATCCTCGGAGCTTGCTCGCAGAAACCACCCCAACATGGGTACTGCTCCCAGCTCTTCCTCCCGCCCTCACGGCCCCAAACAGGGTGATTGGGAAAAGTGTTCCATATCCCACGGCCAACTGGTGAAGCTGAAGACCCAGGGATTCCTTCCCCCCGCAGATCTAGTCCCTGTTCGAGCCGGATTGACTTCCTTCGACGGTGGGGAGCAGGCGGAGAAGTTTCCCAACCCATCCAGGGGGAACGAGTATGCTTTGTTCCCTATTTTTTGAGAGGCGTCGGACTTCCAATCCATCCATTCCTCCGAGGTCTGCTGGAGCACTATGGCCACCAACTGCACAATTTTACTCCTGCCTCTATTCTGCATATCGCGGGTTACGTTGCTCTTTGCGAGCTATTTCTGGGTTGCGAGGCCCATTTCAAGTTATGGAAGAAGCTGTTTTGCCTCGTCCCTCGTAATCAAGAAGGATCAATATTCCAAGTGGGCGGAGCCGAGATATGGCGCATCGTCGGGACCGGATACCTATCCGGCACGCCGAAGAAGGCATCCGAAGAATGGTCTTCCGAATGGTTCTATGTTGAGGACGTCTCCCTTCCTGACCCAGTACGAATGAGTCTTCCCAATTCAAGTGCTCCATTGAAGAAATGCCTTAGTTGGCGTCCCCGGAGCCTCAGGAAGGAAGATAGCACGGAAGTCCACCAATTGATGAGCAATATAAAGACGCTTGCTCATTCCGGATTGTCAATAGTCGAGGTTATGGCGATATCCATAATGCGAGTGGTTCAGCCACTCCAATACCGTGGGCACCCTATGTGGCACTTGAATGGAGAAGATGATGCCACCCGCTACGGTCGGAAGGGTCCGGACACTGCTGCTGCTTTGGCGAAAATACTGCCCGAATTATACAAAGGGGAGATAGAGGAGTTCATCCGCATTAAGCCCATAGATGGGTTTTCCATGTACAACCCTCCTAGCTGGGTGAGCTTCCATCCCACTACTCTACTCCATTTGCTCCCTAAGCCCTTTTTCATAAATATTAATCCGTCCATTTATAACAGGAATGGTGAAAAATCACCAGGGAGATCCACAGCCCCGCACCACAGTCAGAGGACCACAACCGGGCCCTTGACCCCGGATTCAAAGAGGATCCAGATATATTCGTGGAGCTCGGGGAAGGGGTGTTTTACTAGGCGAGCTGTGACGGCACCGAAGTGGCCATCATTGCTGACTATCCCGGCCTTCTCCCTGCGTCGTATGTAAGTAATCAGGAGTCTTGTGCTTTGAGAGAATTTCCTCTTTCCTCCTTACCCACCGCACTATACTATGCTCTAAAGGGGAGGCGATCGGCACGCCACGCTGCACCTGAGGCGACGCGCAAGAAGGCAGCGCCTACGACGGGCAGGCCTTCGAAGAGGAAGGCAAATAGAGATTTGGCCGAGCCTTCATTGAAGAGGTATGGTTTTAAATATGCTCCATGGTTGTCATATTAAAGTATGACACTACCGTTGTGTCCTATCAGGAAAAACATTCACCAGACTGTGTCCGGGGATCCTGCCGGTCATGCCTCTACTAGCCGGATTTCGGACCCTATCTCGAGGACTGAGGCTAACGCGAAAGTGACACTGGATTGACCTTCTGCGGAGGATTCGAATAAAGTATCCGCCACAAACTCCGATGTGAAAAGCACCATGAATCATCGGCCCCGGTGGGCCGCTCTTCGCGACCCTGGTTTTTTAGAAGAGGCTTTTGATGCCTTCAACTCGGGTGATGCATACATCCGAGCTTCTCGAGATGGGCTTTCCAGAGCCACAGATCAGTATTTGAAAGATATGCGGGTAAGTTCATACTTGCACAATTCTGATAATTATGTACCAGTAGTCCCTAAGAGTTGAAGCAGTTTAAGCAACTGATTTAAGGATCGTTGTATACCCAGGTGCTCAAAGAGAAGAACAACCTATTGTCTCAAGAGCTGGAGAAGTGTCAAGCCCAGTGAACTGCTGCTACCACTAAACTGGAGAAATCCAAGAATGCAGCGTCTGGTAATGTTCCCCTCTATCGAGAAAACATGATCATATAACAGGAGTATTAATACAGGTGCAAATCTTATGGCAGAGTCATCATATCATCTGGAAGAGGCACCAGAAGTCGCACTAGCGGGAGGTCCAGGAGCTCAAAGGCAACTGGCCGCGGGCGAACGTATACTGACATAGGTCAGGGTGGAGAAGAACAAACTCCAAGATGCCAACACCAAGCTGGGCATAGAACTAAAAGACGTGCGGTCCCAGCTGGCTGACTCCGTGAAGGAGAATAGGAGGCTGCGAGGCGGCATATTTAGTATGTGTTCAGACTTACCTTTACATAGTTCGGCAAGGAAAAGAACTGACAATAATTATGTCTGTAGGTATATTGACGGGCCGTCCCAAAGAGGAGGTGTCCAGATCATCGAGCGATCTGCTACAAGAGCTGTCGCAAATGCACGAGCAAGCTCGGTAGGCGATGCAAAGTATTGCCAAGGCCTTATGGCCATCTGACTCCCCTCCAGGAAGTATGGAAGGGCTTGTACAACTATTCAAGGGAGCGCGGCAATGCTTCCAATTATGGTAGATATCGGCCTGCCAGGAAGGTGCGCGAGAGGCCTGGGCAATGGTGAAAACACGGTATACCAAGTACAAGTAGCCGCCAAGTATTCCCAACAGGATTGTAGGCTAGATAGCCTGTTGGATGGCGTAGAGGAAGAAGTTTTTGAGTCCAAGTGACTATGTACTTCAATTGACAAATTTGTCCCTAGTCGGATTGTAAAACAATTGTCATGGCAGACCTTTTCGCTTTGTCCTCTGAACCCGAAGGTGCGGAGTGTTTCTGAATACCCGCTTAGTCATATATACCGGGGTACGCGTGGAAACCAGGCGTAGGGGTCATAGTTGCTTGAACAGACAAGTATCTGGCTATCTATGTTATATTACATTTTTGATCGTAAGAAACATCTTCCAAAGATAATAGTTCTGTTAATGGTTCCTTTCCCTGGGTCAGCATGCGTTAATCGTGCATGTCCAAACTGTGTTTGAAAAAACCACAACATACATAACATCTGGGGGTTCATAATGTGACAAGTAAAAACATCTTTAGTTCGTCGACCGAATATTCCCTTAAGAACGCTAGCTTTCGGCTTCACCCTGTCCGAGGTACACATCCGGGTAGTAACAAATCGTAGAGGTGCTCCCTTTATGCCCTAGCCAAATTAACGGGAACGTAGGGCATAAGCACAGGAGCCAGGCACCCAGCTTGGCCAAAACTTAAGTCATATCGATGCATATAATGGCGAAGAAAAGGTACATATGTGGAAAAGACGCATATGTGGTGAGCTTGATGCTCTGAGAATAATAATAATAACAATAAGCTTCTGTACAAGAAGCCCCTAGGTATAATTGACGTGCATATTTTACGATGTGTGCATCGAAGGTGCATGGTTTAGCCGCACAAAAAGCTTTAAGGCTTAAAAAGAAAAAAATGTGAACAAAGAGGAAAATTAATACTGGAAACAAAAAAGGGAAAAGGAGATGAACGAAGAGTCCGACGCTAGGCATAGAATCTTTGGAGTCTGGCTGCGTTTCATGGGTTCGGCTCTAGGCAATTGTCTGACGCATCACGTAGGCGGTACGCTCCTCCGGTGAGAACTTTGTCAATGAGGAAGGGACCCTCCCACTTGGGCTTGAGTTTGTCCTTTTTCTTCTCCGGCAAGCGTAGAACGAGTTCACCAACATTATAAGTCTTGGCCTATACTTCTCTGCTTTGATATCTACGGGCCTATTGTTGATAGAATGCGGAACGGGCTTCTGCCACGTCGCGCTCCTCTTCCAGGGCATCTAGGCTGTCCTGCCGATCAAGCTCGGCCTCTCTCTGTTCATACCTGCGCACTCAAGGTGAGTCATGAATAATGTCGCAGGGTAACACAGCCTCTGCTCCATACACCATGAAAAAAGGTGTGTATCCGGTAGAACGATTAGGCGTGGTCCGCAGGCCCCAGAGTACGGAGTCGAGTTCCTCCCCCCAGTGCTTGTCTGATTCTTTCAAAGACCGCACTAATCTACGTTTAACGCCGCTCATAATAAGACCATTGGCTCATTCAACTTGACCGTTGGTTTGTGGGTGATAGACGGAGGCGTAGTCGAGCTTGATGCCTAGATTAGCACACCAGGCTTTTACCTCATCGGCTGTGAAATTGGAGCCGTTGTCAGTGATGATGCTGTGTGGAACACCATAACGGTGCGCAACACCGGATATAAAGTGTCACTGGCCCAGCTGCGGCCGTTTTAACTAGTTTGGCCTCTATCCACTTAGTGAATTTATCCACCATGACCAACATATATTTTTTCTTATGGCTTCCTCCTTTAAGGGGTCCGACCATATCAAGCCCCCAGACCGCAAAAGGCCAAGTGATTGGGATTATTTGTAGAGCGGTCGATGGCATATGGCTTTGGTTGGCGAAAAGCTGGCATCCGACGCAATATTGGACAAGGTCCTGCGCGTATGCTCGGGCCGTTGGCCAATAGAAACCTATACAGAAGGCCTTGCTTATGAGGGCCCGAGCCGCGGCGTGGTGACCGCCGAGACCGGCATGAATTTCAGCCAAGAGCTGCCGCCCTTCTTCCTCGGAGATACATCTTTGAAGTACCCCGGTAGGGCTTTTCTCGGAGAGTTCTCCCTCATGGACTTTGTAGGCTTTAGAGCGCCGCACAATGCAGCGCGCCTCATTCTGATCATCAGGTAGTTCTCGCCTATTTAGGTAGGCTAAGAAGGGTTTGGTCCATGGGGCAATGACTGCCCTTATGAGATGGGCCAATGGTGTGATTTCGGTGGCTGAGCCCCCGATGACGTTGGTGTATTCAGATTCTGGGGTTGTAGTCGGATCCAGATTGGTGTTGCCACTCTCCCCTTGCCACACCATGGATGGCTTGAAAAGCCTTTCCAAAAAGATGTTAGGTGGGATGGGGTCGCGCTTGGCGCTGATGCGAGCAAGGACATCCGCCGCTTGGTTACTTTCTCGAGCCACATAGTGAAACACGAGCCCCTCGAACCGAGCTGACATTTTGAGAACGGCGTTACGGTAAGCCGCCATCTTCGGATCTTTGCCTTTGAAATCTCCATTTATCTGAGATATTGCAAGGTTTGAATCCCCGCGCACTTCCAAGCGTTGTATGCCCATGGAGACGGCCATCCGAAGACTATGCAATAAGGCTTCGTATTCGGCTGCATTGTTGGAGTCTGTGAATAATATTTGGAGGATGTACTGAACTGTATCTCTAGTAGGGGATGTTAGGACATCGCCTGCCCCTAGGCCTGCCAGCATTTTGGAGCCGTCGAAGTGCATGACCCAGTTGGAATATGTGTCGTACTCTTTAGGGAGTTCGGCCTCTGTCCATTCGGCGACGACGTCGGCCAATACTTGAGATTTAATGGCCCGCCGCGGTTTGTATGTAATGTCGAATGGGAGGAGCTCAATGGCCCACTTGACAATCCATCTTGTGGCGTCGCGGTTATTTATTATGACATTGAGTGGTACCTCGGAGGCCACCGTTATGGAGAATTCTTGAAAGTAGTGCCGTAGCTTCTGGGATGCCATGAAGACCGCGTATGCTATTTTTTGGTAATGTGGGTACTGGGATTTGCATGGTGTGAGGACAGTGGATACGTAGTATACCGGCTTCTGAAGCGGGAATTTGTGTCTGTCCTACTCTCTTTCGACGACGAGCACCGCACTCACGACTTGGTGTGTGGCCGATATGTATAATAACATGGGTTCGCCGATGTTTGGCGCAGCCAGGATTGGGTTGCTTCCTAGAAGAGATTTTATATCTTCCAATCTGGCCATTGCCGCGTCCGTCCACTCAAAGTGATCGGTGCGTCAGAGAAGGTGATAGAGTGGCAATGCCTTTTCTCCTAGTCTAGAGATAAAGCGGCTCAAAGCTTCCACACATCCGGATAGTTTTTGGACTTGTTTGAGGTCTGTTGGCGTAGCCAACTGTGACAAAGCTTGGATTTTAGCTGGGTTTGCCTCAATTCCTCTATTGAAAACGATGAAGCCCAGAAACTTTCCGGCGGGAACGCCGAAAACACACTTTTCCGGATTGAGCTTGATGTCATATATTCGGAGGTTGTCAAATGTCAGACATAGATCGTCTATTAATGACTCGACGTGTGTGGTTTTGATGACTACGTCATCCACCTATGCTTCAACTGTCTTGCTGATTTGTTTCTCGAGGCATGTTTGAATCATGGGTTGATAGGTGGCACCGGCATTTTTGAGCCGGAAAGGCATAGTGTTGAAGCAGAAAGGCCCGTATGGGGTGATAAATGCCATTGCGGCTTGATCAGACTCCTTCATCTTTATTTGATGGTATCCGGAATATGCGTCGTGGAAACACAATGAGTCGTGTCCTGCGGTAGCGTCGATAATCTGATCGACTCGGGGGAGGGGGAAGGCATCCTTAGGGCAGTCCTTGTTGAGGTCTTTGAAATCAACACATAGGCGCCATAATTTATCCTTCTTTGGTACCACCACCAGGTTTGCCAGCTGATACGTCTCCAACGTATCTATAATTTTTGATTGTTCCATGCTATTATATGACCTGTTTTGGATGTTTAATGGGCTTTACTATATACTTTTATATTATTTTTGGGACTAACCTATTAACCGGAGGCCCAGCCCAAATTGCTGTTTTTTTACCTATTTCAGTGTTTCGTAGAAAAGGAATATCAAACGGAGTCCAAACGGAATGAAACCTTCGGGAGAGTTATTTTTGGAACAAACGCAATCTAGGAGACTTGGAGTGGACGTCAAGAAGCAAACAAGGAAGCCACGAGGTCGGGAGGCGCGCCCTAGGGGGGTGGGCACGCCCCCGCCCTCATGGGCCCCTTGTGGCTCCCCTGACCGACTTCCTTCGCCTATATATATCTACATACCCTGAAACATCCAGGAGCACCACGAAACCCTATTTCCACCGCCGCAACCTTCTGTACCCGTGAGATCCCATCTTGGAGCCTTTTTTGGCGCTCCGCCGGAGGGGGAATCGATCATGCAGGGCTTCTACATCAACACCATAGCCTCTCCAATGAAGTGTGAGTAGTTTACCATAGACCTTCGGGTCCATAGTTATTAGCTAGATGCATTCTTCTCTCTCTTTGAATCTCAATATAATGTTCTCCTCGATCTTCTTGGAGATCTATTCGATGTAACTCCTTTTGTGGTGTGTTTGTCGAGATCCGATGAATTGTGGGTTTTTGATCAATTTATCTATGAGAAATATTTGAATCTCCTCTGAATTCTTTTATGATTGGTTATATTTGCAAGTCTCTTCGAATTATCAGTTTGGTTTGGCCTACTAGATTGATCTTTCTTGCAATGAGAGAAGTGCTTAGCTTTGGGTTCAATCTTGCGGTGTCCTTTCCCAGTGACAGTAGGGGCAGCAAGGCATATATTGTATTGTTGCCATCAAGGATAAAAAGATGGGGTTTATATCATATTGCTTGAGTTTATCCCTCTACATCATGTCATCTTGCCTAATGCGTTACTCTGTTCTTACAAACTTAATACTCTAGATGCATGCTGGATAGTGGTCGATGTGTGAAGTAATAGTAGTAGATGCAGAATCGTTTCGATCTACTTGTCATGGATGTGATGCCTATATACATGATCATGCCTAGATATTCTCATAACTATGCAGTTTTCTATCAATTGCTTGACAGTAAATTGTTCACCCACCGTAATACTTATGCTATCCTGAAAGAAGCCACTAGTGAAACCTATGGCCCCCGGGTCTATTTTCCATCATATAAGTTTCCGATCTACTTTATTTTGCAATCTTTACTTTTCAATCTACATCATAAAATACCAAAAATATTTATCTTATTATTATCTCTATCAGATCTCACTTTTGCAAGTGGCCGTGAAGGGATTGACAACCCCTTTATCGTGTTGGTTGCAAGGTTCTTATTTGTTTGTGTAGGTACGAGGGACTTGCGTGTAGCCTCCTACTGGATTGATACCTTGGTTCTCAAAAACTGAGGGAAATACTTATGCTACTTTGCTGCATCACCCTTTCCTCTTCAAGGGTAAACCAACACAGTGCTCAGCAAAAAGGATTCCTGGCGCCGTTGCCGGGGAGGTCTACGCTCAAGTCAAGACATACCAAGTACTCATCACAAACTCTTCTCCCTCGCATTACATTATTTGCCATTTGCCTCTCGTTTTCCTCTCCCCCACTTCACCCTTGCCGTTTTATTCGCCCTCTCTTTCCTATTCACATCTTTTTCGCTTGCCTTTTGTGTGCCTGTGTGTTAGATCGTGTATTTCGTCGTCATGGCTAGTCCTTCTATCATTGTTAGTACTCCCGATCATGAAGTTCTTAATTTTAAACAAAGGGAGGGAGAAAATCTAAAAGATGCTTGGCATAGAATTTCCATTGCTCAAAATAGATCTACTAGGAAGCAATCTACTTCCGTTCTTCTACGCAATTTTTATGTAGGCATTACTCCTTGGAATAGATATATTCTTGATACCATTACCAAAGGGAATTTCTTGTGTAGCCATACTTTTGATGCTTATAATGCTATGTTAGATTGGTTTGGTCCACCACCTCTTTTTGTTAATGGAACTGTTTTAACTTTGGAACATGTGATGCAAAGGCTTGAAATTATTGAAAATAAAGTTGCCACTGTTGAGTTAATTGAAAATTTGGATAAAAAGATCCACAACCAAATTATCCAATATGGATCTAAGGTTGGAGTTACTCTGATTTTTTTAAAGAAAAGGAACCTATATTTAATGAAAGAATAGATCAAGATTCTACAAGAATCGGTAAACTTGAGGATATTATTACCAACTTAGGGTCTGCCTTTTCATCTGTGAAAAATACTCCAACTCCTCCTACATTGCCAAATTAATGTATTTTCATAAAAATAAGGGTGAATCTACTAGTAAGGAAAATGCGGATCTCAAATCAATAAGTGTTCATCCCAACTTTTTCGCTATCATCAAGACACCTTTTGATACAAATAAATTTCTTGATTTCTTGCCTAGGAGTTTGATCATTAATAAAAGGAAGGAAACTCCTAAGTATTATAAGTGTTCTATTGAAGAATTGAATAGCAAAGATGGCAAAACCTAGATCTATTTTCGCTTTTATGCCTAGTTAGGGGCGTTAAACGATAGCGCTTGTTGGGAGGCAACCCAATTTTACTTTTGTTCTTTACTTTTTGCTCCTGTTTAGTATTAAAAAATTCATCTAGCCTCTGTTTAGATGTGGTTCTATGTTTTAATTAGTGTTTGTGCCAAGTAGAACCTATAGGATCATCTTGGGTGATAGTCAATTTGATCTGGCTGAAAAACATAAACTTTTGCACGCGCTAGAATAATTTTATTAGATCACAAAAACGTGATTTTCAGTTGATTCTTTTTGCAGTAGATTAATAGCCAAATTGCCTAGGATTTCCTATTTTGGTATAAGTTTTAGGGTTCCAAAAGTACTCGAAAGTTACAGATTACTACATACTATTCTGTTTTTGACAGATTCTGTTTTTCGTGTGTTGTTTGCTTATTTTGATGAATCTGCGGCTAGTATCGGGGGGTATGAACCATAGAGAAGTTGGAATACAGTAGGTTTAACACCAATATAAATAAATAATGAGTTCATTACAGTGCCTTAAAGTGGTGGTTTGCTTTCTTGCACTAACGGAGCTTATGTGATTTTCTGTTGAGTTTTGTGTTGTGAAGTTTTCAAGTTTTGGGTAAAGATTTGATGAATTATATAATAAGGAGTGGCAAGAGCCTAAGCTTGGGGATGCCCAAGGTACCCCAAGGTAAAATTTAAGGACAACCAAAAGCCTAAGCTTGGGGATGCCCCAGAAGGCATCCCCTCTTTCGTCTTCGTCTATCGATAACTTCACTTGGAGCTATAATTTTATTCACCACATGATATGTGTTTTGCTTGGAGCGTCTTGTATGATATGAGTCTTTGCCTTTTAGTTTACCACAATCATCCTTGCTGTACACACCTTTTGAGAGAGACACACATGAATCGAAATTTATTAGAATACTCTATGTGCTTCACTTATATCTTTTGAGCTAGACAATTTTGCTCTAGTGCTTCACTTATATCTTTTTAGAGCACGGCGGTGGTTTTATTTTGTAGACATTATTGATCTCTCATGCTTCACTTATATTATTTTGGGAGTCTTTTAGAACAGCATGGTATTTGCTTTGGTTATAAAATTGGTCCTAATATGATGGGCATCCAAGTTGGGTATAATAAAAACTATCATATGGAGTGCATTGAGCACTATGATCAATTCGATACTTGATAATTGTTTTGAGATATAAAGGAGGTAATGTTAGAGTCATGCTAGTTGGGTAATTATGAAATTGATAAATACTTGCGTTAAAGTTGGCAAGTCCCGTAGCATGCACGTATGGTAACAGTTGTATGACAAATTTGTAGCATGGGGTGCTCTTTGATTGCCTTCCTTATGTGTGGAGGTCGGGATCGCGCATGGTTAACTCCTACCAACCCTTCCCCTAGGAGCATGCGTAGTAGTACTTTGCTTCGAGGGCAAATAAACTTTTGCAATAAGTATATGAGTTCTTTATGACTAATGTGAGTCCATGGATTATACACACTCTTATCCTTCCATCATTGCTAGCCTCTACGGTACCGTGCATTGCCCTTTCTCACCTTGAGAGTTGGTGCAAACTTCACCGATGCATCCAAACCCCATGATACGATACGCTCTATCACACATAAACCTCCTTATATCTTCCTCAAAACAGCCACCATACCTACCTATTATGTCATTTCCATAGCCATTCCGAGATATATTGCCATGGAACTTCCCACCATTCCGTTTATCATGACATGCTCCATCATTGTCATATTGCTTTTGCATGATCATGTAGTTGACATCGTATTTGTGGCAAAGCCACCTTTATAATTCTTTCATACATGTCGCTCTTGATTCATTGCATATCCTGGTACACCGCCGGAGGCATTCACATAGAGTCATATTTTGTTCTAAGTATTGAGTTGTAATGCTTGAATTGTAAATAAATAAAAGTGTGATGATCTTCATTATTAGAGCATTGTCCCAAGCGAGGAAAGGATGATGGAGACTATGATTCCCCCACAAGTCGGGATGAGACTGCGGACTTTACGAAAAATAAAAGAGGCCAAAGAATCCCAAATAAAAAACAGAGGCCAAAGAAGCCCACCAAAAAAATGAGAGAAAAAGAGAGAAGGGACAATGTTACTATCCTTTTTCCACACTTGTGCTTCAAAGTAGCACCATGATCTTCATGACAGAGAGTCTCCTATGTTGTCACTTTCATATACTAGCGGGAATTTTTCATTATAGAACTTGGCTTGTATATTCCAATGATGGGCTTCCTCAAAATGCCCTAGGTCTTCCTGAGCAAGCAAGTTCGATGCACACCCACTTAGTTTCTTTTGTTGAGCTTTCATACATTTGTAGCTCTAGTGCATCCGTTGCATGGCAATCCCTACTCCTCGTATTGACATCAATTGATGGGCATCTCCATAGCTCGTTGATTAGCCGCGTCAATATGAGACTTTCTCCTTTTTTATCTTCTCCACACAACCTCCATCATCATATTCTATTCCACCCATAGTGCTATATCCATGGCTTACGCTCATGTATTGCGTGAGAGTTAAAAAAAGCTGAAGCGCGTTAAAAAGTATGAACCAATTTCTTGGCTGAACCCGGGGTTGTGCATGATGGGAGTATTTTGTGTGACGAAAATGAAGCATGGCCTAACTATATGATTTTGTAGGGATATTATTTCTTGGCTATGTTATTTTGATAAGACATGATTACTTGTTAGTATGCTTGAAGTATTACTATTTTTATGTCAATATGAACCTTTATTTTGAATCATTTGGATCTGAAAATTCATGCAACAATAAAGAAAATTACATTGAAAAATATGCTAGGTAGCATTCCACATCAAAAACTCTGTTTTATTCATTTACCTACTCGAGGACGAGCAGGAATTAAGCTTGAGGATGTTTGATACGTCTCCAACGTATCTACAATTTTTGATTGTTCCATGCTATTATATTACCTGTTCTGGATGTTTAATGGGCTTTACTATACACTTTTATATCATTTTGGGGGCTAACCTATTAACCGGAGGCACAACCCAAATTGTTGATTCTTTGCCTATTTCAGTGTTTCGCAGAAAAGGAATATCAAAGGAGTCCAAATGGAATGAAACCTTCTGGAGAGTTATTTTTTGGAACAAACGCAATCCAGGAGACTTGGAGTGGACGTCAAGAAGCAAATGAGGGAGCCATGAGGCAGGGAGGTGCGCCCTAGGGGGGTGGGCACGCCCCCCACCCTCGTGGGCCCCTCGTGGCTCCCCTGACCGACTTCCTTCGCCTATATATATCTACATACCCCGAAAACATCCAGGAGCACCATGAAACCCTATTTCCACCGCTGCAACCTTCTGTACCCGTGAGATCCGATCTTGGAGCCTTTTCTGGCGCTCCGCTGGAGGGGTAATCGATCACGCAGGGCTTCTACATCAACACCATAGCCTCTCCGATGAAGTGAGTAGTTTACCACAGACCTTCGGGTCCATAGTTATTATCTAGATGGCTGCTTCTCTCTCTTTGATTCTCAATACAATGTTCTCCTCAATCTTCTTGGAGATCTATTTGATGTAACTCTTTTTGCGGTGTGTTTGTCGAGTTCCGATGAATTGTGGGTTTATGATCAAGTTTATCTATGAGAAATATTTGAATCTCCTCTGAATTCTTTTATGATTAGTTATCTTTGCAAGTCTCATCGAATTATCAGTTTGGTTTGGCCTACTAGATTGATCTTTCTTGCAATGAGAGAAGTGCTTAGCTTTGGGTTCAATCTTGCGGTGTCCTTTCCCAGTGACAGCAGGGGTGATGACCCACAGGTGTAGGGGATCTATCATAGTCCTTTCGATAAGTAAGAGTGTCGAACCCAACAAGGAGCAGAAGAAAATAACAAGCGGTTTTCAGTAAGGTATTCTCTGCAAGCACTGAAATTGTAGGTAACAGATTGTTTTGTGATAAGCTAATTTGTAAGGGGTAACAAGCAATAAAAGTAAATAAGGTGTAGTAAGGTGGCCCAATCCTTTTCATAGCAAAGGATAAGCCTGGACAAATTCTTATAATGAGAAAAGCGCTCCCGAGGACACATGGGAATTATCGTCAAGCTAGTTTTCATCATGCTCATATGATTCACGTCCGTTACTTTGATAATTTGATATGTGGTGGACCGGTTCTTGGGTACTGCCCTTTCCTGGAAAAGCATCCCACTTATGATTAACCCCTATTGCAAGCATCCTCAACTACAAAAGAAGTATTAAGGTAAACCTAACCACAACATGAGACATATGGATCCAAATCAGCCCCTTACGAAGCAACGCATAAACTAGGGTTTAAGCTTCGGTCACTCTAGCAACCCATCATCTACTTATTACTTCCCAATGCCTTCCTCTAGGCCCAAATAATGGTGAAGTGTCATGTAGTCGATGTTCACATAACACCACTAGAGGAGAGACAACATACATCTCATCAAAATATCAAACGAATACCAAATTCACATGACTACTAATAGCAAGACTTCTCCCATGTCCTCAGGAACAAACGTAACTACTCACAAAGCATATTCATGTTCATAATCAGAGGGGTATTAATATGCATTAAGGATCTGAACATATGATCTTCCACCAAATAAACCAACTAGCATCAACTACAAGGAGTAATCAACACTACTAGCAACCCACAGGTACCAATCTGAGGTTTTGGTACAAGGATTGGATACAAGAGATGAACTAGGGTTTGAGAGGAGATGGTGCTGCTGAAGACGTTGATGGAGATTGACCCCCTCCCGTTGAGAGGATCGTTGGTGATGATTTCCCCCACCCGGAGGGAAGTTTCCCCGACAGAACAGCTCTGCCGGAGCCCTAGATTGGTTCCGCCAAGGTTCTGCCTCGTGGCGGCGGAGTTTCGTCCCTTAAGCTTGCTTATGATTTTTTTTCCAGGGTAAAAGACTTCATATAGCAGAAGATGGGCACCGGAGGGCTGCCAGGTGGCCCACGAGGGAGGGGGGCGCCCCCTGTAAGGGTGGGCGCGCCCCCCACCCTCGTGGACGGTGGTGGCCCCCCTCAGGTATTTCTTCCGATGAATATTTATCTTTAATTGCAAAAATGACTTTCGTGGAGTTTCAGGACTTTTGGAGTTGTGCAGAATAGGTCTTCAATATTTTCTCCATTTCCAGCCTAGAATCCCAACTGTCGGCATTCTCCCTCTTCATGTAAACCTTGTAAAATAAGAGATAATAGCCATAAGTATTGTGACATAACGTGCAATAACAACCCATAATGCAATAAATATCGATATAAAAGCATGATGCAAAATGGGCGTATCAACTCCCCCAAGCTTAGACCTTGCTTGTCCTCGAGCGGAAGCCGATATCGAAAAATATGTCCACATTTTTGGAGATAGAGGTGTCATATGATTTCTTATGCTCAAGTAACAATCTATTCACAATGTCAAGTGTGATTCAGAAACTTCATTGAGAACTAACAAACGATAATCTCAGTCATTGAAGCAATTGCAATTTATTATAACATCGGAAAGAGTCAATATAAGAGCTTTTTAGCAAGTCCACATACTCAACTATCATTTAGTCTTCCACAATTGCTAGCACTCACACAATACTTATGGTTATGGAGTTTTAATCGGACACAGAGAAAGATAGGGGCTTATTGTGTTGCCTCCCAACCTTTTACCTCAAGGGTAATGTCAACAATAATAGTTCATGCTAACTTACATCCAACTGGATATATATATCAAGATCTTTCCAACATGAGGTGCTTGCCAAAGGATAAAATGTAAAAGGGAAAGGTGAAGATCACCTTGACTCTTGCATAATGTAAAAGACATAAAGTAAAAGATAGGCCCTTCGTAGAGGGAAGCAGAGATTGTCATGTGCTTTTTGGTTGGATGCACGAAATCTTAATGCAAAAGAACGTCACTATATATTGCCATTTGTGATATGAACCTTTATTATGTAGTCCATCTCTTTTATTACTTCCATATCACAAGATTGTATAAAGCTTATCTTCTCCACACTAATAAGTCATACATATTTAGAGAGAAATTTTTATTGCTTGCAACATGACAACTTACTTGAAGGATCTTACTCAATCCATAGGTAGGTATGGTGGACTCTCATGGCAAAAATAGGTTTAAGGATATTTGGAAGCACAAGTAGTATCTCTACTTGGTGCAAGGAATTTGGCTAGCATGAGGGGGAAAGGCAAGCTCAACATGTTTGAATGATCCATGACAATATACTTTAACTAAGATGTGAGAAAACATAACCCATTACGTTGTCTTCCTTGTCCAACATCAACTCTTTAGCATTTCATACTTTAATGAGTGCTCACAATCATAAAAGATGTCCAAGATAGTGTATTTATATGTGAGAACATCTCTTTCTTTATTACTTCCTATTAATTGCAACGATGACCAAAACTATGTTTTCCAACTCTCAACAACTTTTAATCATCATACTCTCTATATGTGAAGCCATTACTATCCATAAGATCAATACGATATCTTTTATTCTTTTTACTCTTTTATTTCCTCAAGATCATAACAAGATAGCAAATCCCTTGACTCAACACTAATCTTTATTATATATAGCTCATGGACTCGATTACATAGAGGGATTACAAAGCAAAACTCAAAACTAATTCATACTAAAACTTTATTCTACTAGATCAAGATATTGCCAAAAGGATCGAACTAAGTAAGGTAAAGATAGGAGTGTGACGGTGATACGATACCGGGGCAACTCCCCAAGCTTGGCAGTTGCCAAGGGGAGTGCCCATACCCATGTGATTATGTCCTCGGAGGTGGTGATGATGGAGTTGTTGGTGGTGTAGGCTTTCTCCTCAATTTGCGCTGAAGGATGGAATTTTTCTCCCTTAGATCATCAATTTCCTACTCAAGGCTTAATATCCTTTTGCATAGTTCCTGTTTGTTTTTCTGCAAGAGACGAAAAGGAATGAACTTGATCTTTGGTTTCTTTCCTCTATCAGGGAGGCTTGACTTTTTAAACTCCACATGCATGTCCCCAGGTTGAGGTAATGGGACTTCATCTTCATTTGAGCTCGTCTCCTCCTTTCCCTTAGGCTCATAATCTTCTTCTTCCTCTGTGGTCCAGCCAGAGTGCTCCACATCTCCATAGGCCTGATGGTCTACAAGGTAATTGGCCACATAGCTTTCTCCCTCCGAATCCTGGGATGACATATTGCTCTTATCTGCGGCAGAAAACAGCTCAAGACAAAAGCAGAGTATTTTTGCGTGATACGGTGGTCAAAACCTTCGGGAGATTATATAATGAATTTTTATCGACCAAAAGAAGTATCGTGCAAGAAAACGGAGTCCGGAGAGCACACGAGGTGCCCACGAGGCATGGGGCGCGCCCTGTAAGGGTGGGCGTGCCCTCCACCCTCATGGACGCCTCGTGTCCTTTCCGGAGAACTTATTTTCCTATTTTCTTAAATATTCAAAAACGGAGAAAAATTGCTATTAGAACTGTTTTGGAGTCGGTTTACTTACCGTACCACATACCTATTCCTTTTCGGAGTCTGAAACGTTTTGGAAAGTGTCCCTTATGTATTCCTCCGGGGTTACGGTGTCAATAATATTAGTTTCAACATTTATAGGATTACCTGAGATATAATGTTTGATTCTTTAACCGTTCACCATGTTCGGATTTGTGCCTTCGAAATTGTTGATTTTTATGGCACCGGAACGATAGACCTCCTCGATGACGTAAGGGCCTTCCCATTTAGAGAGAAGTTTTCCTGCAAAAAATCTTAAACAAGAGTTGAAAAGCAACACATAACACCTACATTAAACTGACGCTTTTGTATCCTTTTGTCATGCCATCTTTTAACTTTTTCTTTAAATAGCTTGGCATTCTCATAGGCTTGGGTTCTCCATTCATCAAGTGAGCTAATGTCAAATAACCTCTTCTCACCGGCAAGTTTGAAATCATAATTGAGCTCTTTAATGGCCCAATATGCCTTATGTTCAAGTTCAAGAGGTAAGTGACATGCTTTTCCTAAACCAATTTATATGGAGACATACCCATAGGATTCTTATATGCAGTTCTGTAAGCCCATAATGCATCATCAAGTTTCTTGGACCAATTCTTTCTAGATCTATTAACGGTCTTTTGCAAAATTAATTTGACCTCTCTGTTACTCAATTCTACTTGACCACTAGACTGTGGGTGATAAGGAGATGCAATTCTATGATTAGCATCATACTTAGCAAGCATTTTATGAAAAGCACCATGAATAAAATGTGAGCCACCATCGGTCATTAAGTATCTAGGGACTCCAAACCTTGGAAAAATAACTTCTTTAAGCATCTTAATAGAGGTGTTATGACCAGCACTACTAGTTGGAATAGCTTCTACGCACTTAGTAATGTAATCAACAACAACTAAAATATGGGTATATCCATTAGAGGCAGGAAACGGTCCCATATAATCAAAGCCCCAAACATCAAATGGTTCAATAACAAGAGAATAATTCATAGGCATTTCTTGACGTCTACTAATATTACCAATTCTTTGATATTCATCACAAGACAATACAAACTTACGGGCATCTTTGAAAAGAGTAGGCCAGTAAAAACCGGATTGCAATACCTTATGTGCAGTTTTATCTCCAGCGTGGTGTCCTCCATATGCCTCGGAGTGACACTTGCGTAGGATCTATTCCTGTTCATGCTCAGGTACACAACGTCTAATAACACCATCTACTCCTTCTTTATAAAGGTGTGGGTCATCCCAGAAGTAATGTCTTAAATCGTAAAAGAACTTTTTCTTTTGCTGGTATGTGAAACTAGGTGGTATAAATTTAGCAACAATGTAATTAGCATAATCAGCATACCATGGAGCAGTACGAGAAGTATTTATGATAGCTAATTGTTCATCAGGAAAGCTATCATCAATAGGTAGTGGGTCATCAAGAATATTCTCTAACCTAGACAAGTTGTCTGCAACGGGGTTCTCAGCTCCCTTTCTATCAATAATATGCGAATCAAATTCTTGGAGCAAGAGAATCCATCTAATAAGTCTAGGTTTAGCATCTTTCTTTTCCATGAGATATTTAATAGCAGCATGATCAGCGTGAATAGTTACTTTAGAATCAACAATATAAGGTCTGAATTTATCACAGGAAAATACAACTGCTAAGAATTCTTTTTCAGTAGTAGCATAATTTCTCCGGGCAGTGTCTAGAGTTTTACTAGCATATTGAATAACATTTAATTTCTTATCAACTCTTTGTCCTAGAACAACACCTACAACATAATCACTAGCATCACACATAATTTCAAAGGGTAAATTCCAATCAGGTGGCTGAACAATAGGTGCAGAAATCAAAGCTTTCTTAAGTATTTCAAATGCTTCTACACAATCATCATCAAAGACAAAAGGAATATCTTTTTGCAATAAATTAGTCAGAGGCCTAGAGATTTTAGAGAAGTCCTTAATGAACCTCCTAGAAAACCTGACATGACCAAGGAATCTTCTTATACCTTTAATGTCCTTGGGACAGGACATCTTTTCAATAGCATCAACTTTAGCTTTATCAACTTCAATACCTCTTTCAGAAATTTTATGCCCCAAGACAATGCCTTCATTAACCATAAAGTGGCACTTCTCCCAATTCAAAACAAGACTAGTATCTTCACATCTCTACAAAACTCGTTCAAGGTTTCTCAAGCAATCATCAAAGGAGGATCCATAAACGGAGAAATCATCCATGAATACCTCACAAGTCTTTTCATAAAAGTCAGAGAATATAGCCATCATGCATCTTTGAAAGGTAGCAGGTGCATTACATAAACCAAAAGGCATATGTCTATAAGAAAAAGTACCGAAAGGGCAAGTAAAAGTAGTCTTTGCTTGATTGTCCGCTGACACAGGTATTTGAGAGAAACCAGAATAACCATCTAGAAAGCAGAAATGTGTATGTTTGGATAGTCTTTCTAGCATTTGATCAATAAAAGGTAAAGGGTAATGATCGTTTTTAGTAGCGTTATTTAATTTTCGGAAATCAATTACCATCCTATAACCTGTAATAATTCTTTGGGGGATCAATTCATCTTTATCATTAGGAACGACAGTAATACCTCCCTTCTTAGGGACACAATGGACATGACTTACCCACTGACTATCAGCAACGGGATAAATTATACCTGCCTCAAGGAGCTTTAGTATTTCCTTTCTTACCACTTCTTTCATCTTAGGATTTAACCGTCTTTGATGATCTCTAACTGTTTTGGCATCTTCTTCCAAATTTATCTTGTGTTGGCTTAGAGTGGGACTAATGCCCTTAAGATCAGCAAGAGTACCAATAGCAGCACGGTTCTTCTTCAGAGTTTTCAATTATCTTTCCTCTTCCTGCTCTGAAAGATTAGCACTAATAAAAACAGGATATATCTTCTTTTCATCAAGATAAGCATATTTAAGAGTATCAGGTAATGGTTTAAGCTCAAACACTAGATCACCCTTGGGTGGTGGAGGATCCCCTAGAATTTCAATAGGTAAGTTGTGTTTCAAAATAGGACCCTGTTTAAAGAATACTTCATCTATCTCCCTTCTTTCATTCATAAACATATCATTCTCATGGTCTAGCAAATATTGTTCTAACGGATCGGTAGGCAGAACGACAATAGAAGCAATACCAATAATTTCATCCTTACTAGGCAATTCTTTATCACGGGGTCATTTACGAAATTTAGCAAAATTAAACTCATGAGACATATCTCCTAAGCCAATCGTAACAACATCCTTTTCACAATCAATCTTAGCATTAACAGTGTTCAAGAAGGGTCTACCAAATATAATGGAACAAAAGTCATACCAAGAACAAGAAAATCAGCAGGATATTTAACTTCCCCACACAAGACTTCGACATCTCTAACAATCCCAATTGGTGAAGTACTATCTCTATTGGCAAGCTTAATTGTAACAACAATATCTTCTATCTCAGTAGGTGCAATGTCATGCATAATTTATTTATATAAGGAATGAGGTATTGCACTAGCACTAGCACCCATATCACATAAGCCATGATAGCAATGACCTCCTATTTTAACAGAAATAACAGGCATGCCTACAACAGGTCTATGTTTCTTAGCATCGGGTCTAGCAATATTAGCAGCTTCATCACAGAAATAAATAACATGCACATCAATATTATCGGCCAAGAGATCTTTAACCATAGCAATACTAGGTTCAACTTTAATTTGCTCAGGAGGTGTATATGTTCTAGTATTACTCTTACGAACCACAGTTGAAGCTTTAGCATTATCCTTTATCCTAACAGGGAAAGGTGGTTTCTCAACATAAGTAGTAGGAACAATAGGATCATCATAAGTGATAACTTTTTCTTCAACTGTAAAAGGTGCAACTACTTTTACTTCAGTGGGAGGATTATATTTAAACCACTTCTCCTTAGGGAAATCAATGTGAGTAGCAAATGATTCACAGAAAGAAGCTCCTATCCTAGAGTCAAGTCCATATTTAGTGCTAAATCCACGAAAAGCATCGGTATCCATAAAAGATTTAACACAACCAAACTTAGGTGTCATACTTGACTCCTTACCATCGTCGGAATCCCAATCTTCAGAGCTGCGTTTAATTCTTTCCAATAAGTCCCACTTGAATTCAATAGTCTTCATCATATAAGAACCAGTACAAGAAGTATCGAGCATGGTGCGATCATTGGGAGAAAGCCGAGCATAAAAATTTTGAATTATCATTTCTCTTGAGAGCTCATGATTGGGGCATGAATATAACATTGACTTAATCCTCCCCCAAGCTTGAGCGATACTTTCTCCCTCGTGAGGCCAAAAATTATATATATAATTACGATCACAATGAACAAGATGCATAGGATAAAACTTCTGGTGAAATTCCAATTTCAATCGTTTATAGTCCCAGGATCCCATATCATCACATAGCCTATACCATGTAAATGCATCTCCCTTCAAAGATAAAGGGAAGACCTTCTTCTTAACAACATCATCGGGCATACCTGCAAGCTTAAATAATCCACAAACTTCATCCACATAGATAAGGTGTAAATCGGGATGCAATGTTCCATCTCCTGCAAAGGGATTAGCTAGCAATTTCTCTACCATACCCGAAGGAATTTCAAAGTAAACATTTTCAGTGGGTTCAGTAGGTTGAGGAGCAACTCTTTGCTCTACTGGTCAGGGTGAAGATACCCTGAACAAGCCCCTCAAAGGATTAGTTTCCATAGCAACAAGTGACAGTAAATTTCAGCACACTATATAAATGTTTCCTTACCAAGTTCCACTCACCAAAGGCGCTTCACTCCCCGGGAACGGTGCCAGAAAAGATTCTTGATGACCCACAAGTGTAGGGGATCTATCGTAGTCCTTTCGATAAGTAAGAGTGTCGAACCCAACGAGGAGCGGACGGTTTTCAGTAAGGTATTCTCTGCAATCACTGAAATTGTAGGTAATAGATTGTTTTGTGATAAGCTAATTTGTAAGGGGTAACAAGAAATAAAAGTAAATAAGGTGTATTAAGGTGGCCCAATCCTTTTTGTAGCAAAGGACAAGCCTGGACAAATTCTTATAATGAGAAAAACGCTCCCGAGGACACATGGGAATTATCGTCAAGCTAGTTTTCATCACGCTCATATGATTCGCGTCCGTTACTTTGATAAGTTGATATGTGGGTGGACCTGTGCTTGGGTATTGCCCTTTCTTGGACAAGCATCCCACTTATGATTAACCCCTATTTCAAGCATCCGCAACTACAAAAGAAGTATTAAGGTAAACCTAACCACAACATGAGACATATGGATCCAAATCAGCCCCTTACGAAGCAACGCATAAACTAGGGTTTAAGCTTCCATCACTCTAGCAACCCATCATCTACTTATTACTTCCCAATGCCTTCCTCTAGGCCCAAATAATGGTGAAGTGTCATGTAGTCGATGTTCACATAACACCACTAGAGGAGAGACAACATACATCTCATCAAAATATCAAACGAATACCAAATTCACATGACTACTAATAGCAAGACTTCTCCCATGTCCTCAGGAACAAACGTAACTACTCACAAAGCATATTAATGTTCATAATCAGAGGGGTATTAATATGCATTAAGGATCTGAACATATGATCTTCCACCAAATAAACCAACTAGCATCAACTACAAGGAGTAATCAACACTACTAGCAACCCACAGGTACCAATCTGAGGTTTTGGTACAAAGATTGGATACAAGAGATGAACTAGGGTTTGAGAGGAGATGGTGCTGCTGAAGACGTTGATGGAGATTGACCCCCTCCCGTTGAGAGGATCGTTGGTGAAGATTTCCCCCTCCCGGAGGGAAGTTTCCCCGGCAGAACAGCTCTGCCAGAGCCCTAGATTGGCTCCGCCAAGGTTCCACCTCGTGGCGGCGGAGTTTCGTCCCGTAAGCTTGCTTATGATTTTTTCCAGGGTAAAAGACTTCATATAGCAGAAGATGGGCACCGGAGGGCTGCCAGGTGGCCCACGAGGCAGGGGGCGGGCCCTGTAAGGGTGGGCGCGCCCCCCACCCTCGTGGACGGTGGGTGGCCCCCCTCAGGTATTTCTTCCGATGAATATTTAACATTAATTCAAAAAATGACTTTCGTGGAGTTTCAGGACTTTTGGAGCTGTGCAGAATAGGTCTTCAATATTTGCTCCTTTTCCAGCCTAGAATCCCAACTGTCGGCATTCTCCCTCTTCATGTAAACCTTGTAAAATAAGATAGAATAGCCATAAGTATTGTGACATAACATGTAATAACAGCCCATAATGCAATAAATATCGATATAAAAGCATGATGCAAAATGGACGTATCAAGGGGCAACAAGGTACGTATTGTATTGTTGCCATCGAGGATAAAAAGATGGGGTTTATATCATATTGCTTGAGTTTATCCCTCTACATCATGTCATCTTGCCTAATGCGTTACTCTGTCCTTATGAACTTAATACTCTAGATGCATGCTGGATAGCGGTCGATCTGTGGAGTAATAGTAGTAGATGCAGAATCATTTCAATCTACTTGTCGCGGACATGATGCCTATATACATGATCATGCCTAGATATTCTCATAACTATGCACTTTTCTATCAATTGCTCGACAGTAATTTGTTCACCCACCGTAATACTTATGCTGTCTTGAGAGAAGCCACTAGTGAAACCTATGGCCCCTGGGTCTATTTTCCATCATATAAGTTTCCGATCTACTTTATTTTGCAATCTTTACTTTTCAATCTACATAACAATACCAAAAATATTTATCTTATTATTATCTCTATCAGATCTCACTTTTGCAAGTGGCCGTGAAGGGATTGACAACCCCTTTATTGCGTTGGTTGCGAGGTTCTTATTTGTTTGTGTAGTTACGAGGGACATGCGTGTAGCCTCCTACTGGATTGATACCTTCGCTCTCAAAAACTGAGGGAAATACTTATGCTACTTTGCTGCATCACCCTTTCCTCTTCAAGGGAAAACCAACGCAGTGCTCAAGAGGTAGCACCAGCCAGTCCGGGTGTTTTATTTCTTTGATGAATCCGGCCTCGAGTAACTTGGCTAGATCCTCTCCCATGGCCTTTCATTTGGGTTCGGAAAAGCACCGTAATGTTTTCTTGATCGGCTTATATCCCTTTAGTATGTTTAGGTTGTGTTCGGCCAGCCTGCGTGGGGTCCCTAGCATATTATAAGGGTGCTAGGAAAATATGTCCCAATTTTCGCGTAGGAACGCCCGCAGTGCAGCGTCGACCATGTGGTCCAGCTGTTCCCCGATGGATGCTGTCTTCATGGAGTCCGTTGGGTGGACTTGGAATTTGACTATTTCATCTGCTAGTTTAAAGGAGGTGGATTTGGGTCGCTTATCGAGTATCACGTCATCCCTATCCACCGTGGAGCGCAACGCGGTTAATTCTTCAGCTGCGAGGGCTTCAGACAATGCCTCAAGGGCCAAGGCACCGGTTTTGATTTCGGCGCAGAGTGCTATGTATGGATCGCTGGTAAGAGTGATGATTCCATTGGGCCCGGGCATCTTGAGCTTCATATACCCATAATGGGTTATAGCTTGGAAGCTTGCAAATGCACTGTCGGTGTCAAAACCGGCGGATCTCGGGTAGGGGGTCCCGATTTGTGCGTCAAGGCTGATGGTAACAAGATGTAAGGGACATAGATGTTTACCCAGGTTCGGGCCCTCTCGATGGAGGTAAACCCTACTTCCTGCTTGATTAATATTGATGATATGGGTAGTACAAGAGTAGATCTACCAAGAGATCGTCGAGGCTAAACCCTAGGAGCTAGCCTATGATGGTATGATTGTAATTGTGATCGGCCGTCTAAGGACCAACCTCTCCAATTTATATAGACACCGGAGAGGGCTAGGGCTTATATAGACATCCAGATCGCCAAGCTTGCCTTCCACGCCAAGGAAAGTCCCATCCGGACACGGGCCGAAGTCTTGAGTCTTGTATCTTCACGCTTCAATAGTCCGGACGTTGTACACAGTCCGTCTGTCCGGATACCCCCTAATCCAGGACTCCCGAAGATGTCCGGATCCGGAGCAGGAGGTAGATGGATGGCCTCAACTGTCCAGGAGAAGGACATCAAGAAGCTCCAGGGAGCCAGATCTCTGGCCTAGAAGATCGGTCACCGTCTTCCACCGGCGGGACAGGTCGTCCCTACTCCGGAATCTCATGAGAGAGTCGTGTTCCTTCCCCATTTCGTCCGTGGGCTTGGGTTTCCCCTTCACCCGTTCATTCGGGGAGTCATGTATTACTACAGGATCGATTTTCAGGATCTTTCCCCAACTCCTTCCTCAACATATCAACATTCATCGTTGTGTGCGAGGCTTTTCTCCGGATCCCACCTCACTTCGGCCTATGGCTGAAGATCTTCAATGTGAAGCCCAAGGTGGTGAGTGGTGAACACGCCGAGTGTGGCGGCGCCATGGTAACAAGATGCCCAAGTCCGTTTGGCCGAAAGGCGCTTTCAACGACTCCGTCAAGGAGTGGCAGCAGCAGTGGTTCTATATCACCGAACCACGCGACAAGAAGTGGGCGGCAACTCCAAAGTTCAGATCCGGAGCTCCACTGCGGCTCACGTCCTGGCCCGAGAAGGGCCCGAACTGGTGTTTGTCCGATGAGCTGTTACTGCTCCAGACGCGCATCCAGGGGGTGGTCGATAGGGACGTCAAACTCGTCGACGTAGTCCAGGTGATGCTAGTTCGCCTGGTTCTCCCTTGTTAACGTCGAGCTTGTACCCTATGGGAATTTGACCCGGCTGAGCACCAAACCCTTCGAGAGCTTTATGATTCCTCCCACAATGATATCTGGAAGGTGCTCTTTAAGTCCGGCAAATCGTGGCTGGGCCCCGCCGAGGACCGTGGGTACCGATCATCCCATTCTCCAAGCTCGGTAAGTCACAGCCGCACTCTGTCTATTCATGCCACAGCTGGCATGTCATGCGGGAAACACCTTAATCGTGTTTCATTGCGACCTCAAGGATGGATAAAGAAGGTGGAGCGGATACATTGTCAAGCCCCCCTGCCGGAGGAACCGACCGGACCTCTTCTGACGAAGATGCTGGTCCCCGCGCCTTACAAGGCACCAAAGAAAGAGGCCTCCAAGAAGGTCAAGAAGACCCGGGGTGGCCTTCACCGTCGCGAGGCTTCGGATGCCAAATCCGAAGACTCTAGCCACGATCCTTCGTCCGAGGGCAAGGAGGAGGAAGCAGAGGAGGATGAGCCTCACTCTGACGGTGGGAGGAAGAGGACGGCCTCCACCTCTCTAGACGCCGGATCGCCCAAGAGGGGGCAAAATTCCCTCCCAGGGGCATCCCCACGGCTACCGAGAGCAGCCAGGAGTGGGATCCCAGGGCCCAGCCCCTGGAGAAGTCGTAAGTATCCAAACATGCATATGCGCCCGGGATTGTTTTTTGGGTGTAGTAGTTTTGACTGTTGCCTATGTATTGCACAGTCCGGCAAGGTCCTGCGCCGGCCAGTCCTCGTCGGAGGATTCACTAGACTCGGACGCTTTGGCGAGCGAGATGCCTCCACGGGCCCCTTCCCCCATGTCTGGGCGTGACACTGAGGTGTCATCTCGACAAGACCCGGACCAGGGAGGACATATCCCTGGTACCGAACACGCGGGGATGGATACGGCCCCCGGGACCTCTAGGGTTTCGGGATCGAGCGAGCAGCCACCCCTGATGGCGGGGGGCCTGCCTATGCTACCGGCGCCCTCTGTTCAAGCAGAGCTGCCTGGCGGTCTATCGACAACGTTGAAGAATGCGTCTATTGTCGATGAGCATCGGGCCCTTATGGGCGAGGTGGTTGAAAGGATTCTGTCCGCCGAGAGCGGGCTGAACGCGTCCTGCCTTAGCCTTATAAAGGCTTTTGAGGTATGTTTCCTAGGAAACGCTTGAGGAATTTGTCATAATATGAGTAGTAGCCCCTGATGCACTTTCCGGCGAAGGAGATAGAGCCGGGCAGGGGATCAAACCCCCTGCCTTCGCAGGAGCCTATAACGTATACCCTTTGGTGTGAAAACAGGCATCCGCAGAGAGGACATCCGCTTTCAATGCGGAAGTGTCCGAACTAAAGCAGAGCCTTGCACGGGCCGAGGAAGAACTCGGTCGTGTGAGAAAGCAACTGGAAGACAAGCAAGGTATGTTGAAAACATTTGTCTTGGAGTTGGCACGAACGAATGGTTGTGCAGAATAAAAAGTTTTAGTATTGTGTGCTCTAGGAGCGGTGCCGAATACGAGGCACTAAAGAAAGCTTTGGCTGATGCCAACAAGAAGGCTGCGGCCGAACAGGCGCTTCACAAAAAACACGAGGCTAGGGTTATCACAGCTGAGCGAGAGCTCCAGGAAGATGTGAAGAAAAGCGAGGGCTTGGAGCAGAGTCTAGAAGGGAAAGAATTCGAGCTTGCCCAAGCTCTCAAGGATGCAGAAGGTGCTCTGGAAGAGGCCCGAGGTGCTGCACGAGACATTCAAGAGGCCCGGAAAGTAGCGGCTGGTAAGGCCTTCTATATTCTTAGCTTTGTATATGTTAGAATGTGAAGAATCCAAGACGCAAGCTGAATTCTTATTTTTCCAGGGGCTTTTGCGGATCTTCCTTGTAGCATATCAGATGCCGCTCAATTCTACCGCACCGAGGGGAAGAAGACTGCGGAGAGGGACTTCTGGTCGCAGTATCTGGCGCCGAACTATCCGGTGCCATTTATCGATCAGATGAAATAGTTGGTCGAACTACACCAGGCGGCCGAACTAGCCATGAAGGACTTAGTTGTCCGGCTGTGGCCTACGGAGCCGATTCCAAGCAGCTACTTCACACTCGTCAAGCGGATTGTGGGCGCCTGTCCTCGGCTTGATGCTATCAAGCGATCAGTCTGCATAGAAGGCGCGCGTATGGCGTTTTCCCATGCGAAAGTGCATTGGGGGAGGCTTGACGCGGAAAAGCTGATCACTGAGGGGCCGCCGGAGGGTAAGGAGCACCGCAAGCCCGAGCTGTATTATGAAGGTGTGATGAAAGGGGCCCGCCTTGTGGCGGACAAGTGTGCTAAAGACATCATATTTCCCTGAGGGCATCTGTGCCGCTTGTTGTAATATGGGATAATAGCATGTTTATTATATATTGCCTGTTTTATTTGAACATATGTTCTTCCTGTGTGGCTGTTTATTGTATGCAAATTCTGGGAGTTGGCCAGTCGTCGGCTTCTGCCCCCTCGTAAAGAGGATACGGGGGTGTTCGGGACATATCTGAACGCTCTTCATCCCATAGTTGGGTCCTTTTAAGGAGGTCTATCTTTCCGCGTACCAAGCAATCGGACTATAAGGCTTTATTACTCTCACTTAGCCATAGGAATTCGAGTATGGTTGGCGCAGCCCCTAGTGTTCGGAAGGCCAAACTAGGGGCTCTATTGGCGCCTGATCAGAAGACCGATCTGTCGCACTGAGCATTTATATTGGCGTTGTGCGGAATAAATCTTTAAGGATTTTATAACCTCTCGAACAGCAGACCGGCTCTCGCTTCATCATGACGGTCGGTTTTCGGCTTTCTCTACTGAGGTGCTCGTCCGGCTGAACCGAGAGACAATCGCAGTAGTTCTCCTAGCGCTAGCTTAGCTGATAGAACGGAACATAAGGTACCAAAACACGGGAGCCAGGCAAAACCAACCAATGACCCAAGACATGATTCGGAGCAGATGCATATAGTGCTATAAGTTCGGGCTGCCGAATGACCGAAAATGTGGTCAGACTTTATTGCCGTACTGTGGAGCCCCCCTGGTGCAACCAGGCGAATGCGAAGCGTGGCTGTCATTTTCGACGAAGAGGCGTCGGTGATAAATGTCAGCCGGTGATTGCTATTTAAGTCTACGCATTGTAGTAGGATGATATGTCTATGCATATCAGTACGATGTATGGATAGAGGTGTTATTTGGCGGAACCTGTTGTGGCCGGACTGGGGTGGGTTGTGAGTGGATCGAGTATCAATCCGAACTGCCTTCTATCTGCATGTTCCTTCCTTTGTGTGTCCGGGATAACTCCATGCCGCCAGTTCTATTCTGCGTCAATCGTTAGTTTGCAAACGCGAAATGCTTGAAGGCAGCTAGGTGTCCTCTTGTTGTTGCTCCCAGGGTCCCTAATCGGGCCCTGGTGTGCCCAGCCGTTAGGCCGTGAGGTAGTGCGGACTCCGCAATGGATGTCCAGATGGTTGGCCTGGGTAATTTATCACGTGGAATCTAGTCGACGTGGTTTTTCCCGTTAGCATACAGTAAACTATCGTATGGTGGGAAGGTGCCGAGGATTTTTTTTGTAGCATTTTTTGGGTGATACGAAGACAACTGTTTAGAGTGGTGGGCCAATAAAACTTGGCCTTTGCACCTTACATCTTTTAGGAGATGTTTTCCGTGGCGTCATACCCTTGTGGGCCTTGTGTGTTATGGAGCCCCCGGACTACTAGGTCTAGAGCCACTGCAAATGACTTGCTGTGGTTTATGTGGTCCTGGGCGGTCGGCCATAATGTTACGCTCTGGGGGGGGGGGGGTCATGATGAGGCATCTCCCCTTATTGCTTCCGGCGTGCAACCAGCCGCTTTGTTTTGAGGATCATGCATTCTCTATTGGTATGTCCTTCTGGGGGTACCGTGAATTTTACATGGCTGATCTTGCGTGTGGCTTTGGTCGAGTAGGCTTGTGTTGTTCTTTGTCCGTTTAGCGGACTGAGCGTTGCCGGACTTGGCACCAGCTTAATTGTTTTGATGTTTATGACCTTTGTGTCGAAGCCTGAGGGTGCCTCTTCGTGTCTGCTTCTTGCCGCCTTGGACCGTAGTGATGTGTGGGCGTCTGTGTGCGTGCCCGTGGTTTTCCTGCTCGAGTTGAGGAAGCCAGTGGTGCCGTGTGTGCCCTTCATTGGGGCTGTCGAGTTCGTACTTTTTGGTGGCCAGTATCTTGGTCCATCTATCCTCTAGCACATCTTGGTCTGCTGTAAGCTGCGCTTGCTTCCTTTGGAGGCTCCTTGCGATAGCCCTGAGCCGTCGCTTGAAGCGAACTTGTTCCACTGGGTCTTCCGGTACGCCGAATTCGTCATTGCCAAGGCTTGCCTCATTGTCGGAGGGGGGGTGATTGTCCCTCTCCCCGCATCTCGTCATCATTGGTCCGGGCTGCTTAAGTGTAGGTTGACTAGGGTTGTATTCCTCTTTGGCACCGTCCGGACTGTTCTCGTTTCCGGGGCCGTTTTTGATGTGGCGGGGCTTGGAGTGGTGCCGATAATGCACATGTTTTGCTTTTCTCCCTGAGGGGTTATCCTCCGTTGCTTCACTGCCACTGGTTTCCGTTGCGGTATCCACCGTATATATATTGTATGAGGAGGTGGCCGCCCACCGCCCTATACGCGGTGGTCCCTGTAGTCCTCCTGCATCGTCGTCCATACCGTCGACGTCTTCGGAGTCGAAGTCAAGCTTGTCGGTTAAATCGTCGATCGTGGCAATGAAGTGGGTGGTGGGTGGGCAATGAATTCCGTCGTTGTCTGCTTCCCACTCGAGCCAGACATAGTTCGGCCCAGAATCTCCTGACAAGGAGAGAGACTTCAATAAGTCCAGCATGTCGCCGAAGGGCGAGTGCTGAAAGACGTCCGCCGCGGTGAACTCCATCACCGGAGCCCAACCAGGATCGGCGGGCTCGGTGGCGCGCGGACTGGGACCTACATCCGGATATGAATCTGGGGGTCCGGAGTCACAGGCTCCCTCGAAGGTGAGACCCGTGTTCGGCTCCATCACTGATGAGGGTGCGGCCTGCGGGGCGGGGTCCAGCCCTCCGTCCTTAGGCGAAGCAATGTGCCCTGGATTTAGATCCGAGGCTTTTGCCGGGGTGATATCCCGAGCAACGTCTGACAGCAGGTCTAAGCCGTGCTCACCGTAACTTTCCGACACTTCTGGCGCTGGCCCGAATTCATCGAAGATCAAGTCTCCGCGGATATCCACCGTGTAGTTTAGGTTTCTGAATCCGATTTGATGGCCAGGGGCATACCTATCCATCTGCTCCAGGCGGCCAAGCGAATTGGCCCGCAACGCGAAGCCGCCGAACACGAAGATCTACTCGGGGAGGAAAGTCTCACCCTGGACAGCATTGTTGATGACAATTTAAGGGGCCATCGAGCCTGACCGCGACGACACAGAGGAACTCTCAATGAAAGCACCAATGTCGGTGTAAAAACCGGCGGATCTCGGGTAGGGGTTCCCGATCTGTGCGTCAAGGCTGATGGTAACAAGAAGTAAGGGACACAGATGTTTACCCAGGTTCGGGCCCTCTCGATGGAGGTAAAACCCTACTTCCTGCTTGATTAATATTGATGATATGGGTAGTACAAGAGTAGATCTACCACGAGATCGTCGAGGCTAAACCCTAGGAGCTAGCCTATGATGGTATGATTGTAATTGTGATTGGCCGTCTAAGGACCAACCTCTCCGGTTTATATAAACACTGGAGAGGGCTAGGGTTTACATGGAGTCGGTTACAAGGAAGGAAATATAATATCCGGATCGCCAAGATTGCCTTCCACGCCAAGGAAAGTCCCATCCGGACACGGGCCGAAGTCTTGAGTCTTGTATCTTCACGCTTCAATAGTCCGGACATTGTACATAGTACGGCTGTCCGGATACCCCCTAATCCAGGACTCCCTCATGCATCTCGCCCTAACAAGGCGTGATATCCGCTGTTTTAAGGGGCCACTTGAAAGGTTATCTCTTTGGACCGATAATTCTCCTGCGTGCCGAATACCACATCGAGTGTGATTTTTCCCGCACATCACGCGTCCCGACTGGGAATAATTCCTCGGAAGGTCGTGCTACTTTGCTCAATGCGGCTCCAGTCTATTTCCATTTTGTTGAGAGTTTCCTCGTAAATGAGGTTTAGTCCGCTGCCACCGTCCATGAGCACTTTGGTAAGCCGAAAGCCGTCCACAATTGGACCGAGGACCAATGCGGCTGGTGCCCAGACTGTTCTGAATTTTGGTTCGTCACTAGCATTGAAAGTTATGGCCGTGTCGTTCCAGGGGTTTATTGCTGCAACTTGGCAGACTTCAGCGAGGCCGCGGAGTGCCCTTTTGGGCCTATTGTTTGAGGCGAAAGTCTTGAAGACTGTCAATACTGTAGGGTTGTTGTCTTCCTTGGGATGTTGTTCTGCGGTATTTTTGGTGAGGAGATCCTCGCCACTCTTGGCCACCTGCCGGAGTATCCAACATGCTCTAAGGCTATGGGTTGGTACGGTGTCCGGCATTGTGTGTATTTTGCATGGCCTATCAAGCCATCCCTCTAGAACGGTTCCTCGCCCCGTAATGGGCTTCGATTTTTTTGTTAGTGGATTAGGTGACCTACGAGGGTGCATCCTTTTTGTCCGGACGAGGGGTTTAGTGGGAACCGGTGGCTCCCAAGAGGCTGCTTGAGTTTGCCAGGTGCTTTCCACTGCGCAGTACTTCTGTACTATGGTTGCCAAGTCAGCAAAGTGTGGCACGTGACGGCGGTTGATGGCATTGAGGATTCCCTCATTCGTGCAATTTTTGAAGAATAATGAGAATGCATCTTCATCGCGGCAGTCTTTGATCTTGTCCTTAACAAGGAGGAATCTGCCCCAAAAGTGATGGACCGTTTCTTGGGACTGTTGTCCGATGTGGGTAAGATCGCTTATATCCGGGTGGGTGGGTGGATTTAAGTCCGAACCCTGACCCAATCTAGGATACCGAGCTTGAGAAACTTCCGAGCTTAATAGTCCGGACTCCGGGATATCAACCAATTTTTCAGGCCCATAGTCCAACTCTAGGTTCGGAATACGGGGCATGTCTTCCCGTGGGCGGGTATCCGGCTCTGGGAGGTCGGATTTCCGAACATAGTTCGTCCTCAATATAGAGGAAGATTCGTCGCGTTGCTCCTCCACTACCGCTATCTGATGGTGATCGGCGGAGATTCAATTTCTCTCTGATCTGGTTTAAGCCCAATCCGATCGTAGTCCGTAGCGACTCCCAAGGCGGTGATGCGATCCAGGAGTTCGTTTAAAGATGACAACTCCGTCGGATCCATCTGTTCGGAGTATTCTGAGCTGACGCAGAGGCAATTTTCGATGACCCGAGAAGTCATCGTCGGCCCGACGACCGAATGGGCGGTCATAGTGAAGCGGCCCAGCTGGAGGGTTTGGTCTGAGGCCAGGACTCCCCCGGAGGTGATGTTGTCCTTGATAACAAGGCGAGCCATGAAGCCTCTCTTCGACTTCACAACGGAACTCTCAACAAAAGCACAAATGTCAGTGTCAAAACCGGCGGATCTCGGGTAGGGGGTCCCGAACTACGCGTCTAAGGATAATGGTAACAGGAGGCGGGGGACACAATGTTTACCCAGGTTCAGGCCCTCTCGATGGTGGTAATAGCCTACTTCCTGCTTGATTGATCTTGATGAATATGAATATTACAAGAGTTGATCTACCACGAGATCGTAATGGCTAAACCCTAGAAGTCTAGCCTATGAGATTATGATTGTTTTCCTATGGACTAAACCCTTCGATTTATATAGACACCAGAGGGGGATAGGGTTACACAAAGTCGGTTATAGAGAACGGAATCTACATATCCGAATCGCCAAGCTTGCCTTCCACGCAAAGGAGAGCCCCACCCGGACACGGGACGAAGTTTTCTATCTTCTATCTTCCTAGCCCA
Organism: Triticum timopheevii; assembly: GCA_963921465.1. Lineage (NCBI taxonomy): Eukaryota > Viridiplantae > Streptophyta > Magnoliopsida > Poales > Poaceae > Triticum > Triticum timopheevii. Next base: position 359,843,749 of record OY997264.1, read on the forward strand.
ACAGTCCGGCACACATATATAGTCCGGCTGTCCGAGGACCCCTTAATCCAGGACTCCCTCACCCTCTCTCCCTTTAGGTGGAAACCTACTAGGACTTGGAGTCCTAGTAGGATTCCCCTCTTGGGGGCGCACCCAAGGAGGGCCGGCCGGCCTCCCCCTTGATCCTTTATATACGGGGGCAGGGGGCACCCTAGGACACACAACTTGACAATTGTTTTAGCCATGTGCGGTGCCCTCCTCCACAGTTACACACATCGGTCATATCATCGTAGTGCTTAGGCGAAGCCCTGCGCCGGTAACTTCATCATCACCGTCACCACACCGTCATGCTGACGAAACTCTCCCTCGACCTTAGCTGGATCTAGAGTTTATGGGACGTCAACGAGCTGAACATGTGCAGATCGCGGAGGTGCCATACCTTCGGTGCTAGGATCGGTCGGATCGTGAAGACGTACGACTACATCAACCGCATTATCATAACGCTTCCGCTTTCGGTCTACGAGGGTACATGGACACACTCTCCCCTCTCGTTGCTATGCATCACCTAGATATATCTTGCTTGATCGTAGGATTTTTTTTGAAATTACCGCGTTCCCCAACAGTGGCATCCGAGCCAGGTCTATGCGTAGATGTTATATGCACGAGTAGAACACAAAGAGTTGTGGGCGATAATAGTCATACTGCTTACCAGCATGTCACACTTTGATTCAGCGGTATTGTTGGATGAAGCGGCTCAGACCGACATTACGCGTACACTTACGGGAGACTGGTTCTACCGATGTGCTTTGCATATAGGTGGCTGGTGAGTGTCTGTTTCTCCAACTTTAGTTGAATCGAGTGCGGCTACACCCGGTCCTTGTTGAAGGTTAAAACAACACACTTGATGAAAAATCGTTGTGGTTTTGATGCGTACGTAAGAACAGTTCTTGCTAGAAGCCCGTAGCAGCCACGTAAAACAGCACAATTGACGAGGACGTCTAACTTGTTTTTGCAGGGCTTGCTGTGATGTGATATGGTCAAGGCATGATGTGATATAAATTGTTGTATGAGATGATCATGTTTTGTAACAAAGTTATCGGCAACTGGCAGGAGCCATATGGTTGTCGCTTTATTGTATGCAATGCAATCGCCATGTAATTGTTTTACTTTATCACTGAGCGGTAGCGATAGTCGTAGTAACAATAGTTGGCGAGATGACAATGATGCTACGATGGAGATGAAGGTGTCGCGCCAGTGATGTTCAAGATCATGACGATGCTTCAGTGATGGAGATCATGAGCACAAGATGATGATGGCCATATCATGTCACATATTTTGATTACATGTGATATTTATCCTTTATGCATCTTATTTTTCTTAGAACGTCGGTAGCATTATAAGATGATCCCTTACTAAATTTGAAGGAACAAGTGTTCTCCCTGAGTATGCACCGTTGCTACAGTTCATCGTGTCGAGACACCACGTGAAGATCGGGTGTGATAATCTCTACGTTCACATACAACGGGTGCAAGCCAGTTTTGCACACGCAGAATACTCGGGTTAAACTTGACGAGCCTAGCATATGCAGATATGGCCTCGGAAGGTCGAGCGTGAATCATATAGTAGATATTATCAACATAGTGATGTTCACCATTGAAAACTTCTCCATCTCACGTGATGATCGGACATGGTTTAGTTGATTTGGATCATGTGATCACTTAGATGATTAGAGGGATGTCTATCTAAGTGGGAGTTCTTAAGTAATATGATTAATTGAACTTTAATTTATCATGAACTTAGTACCTGATAGTATTTGCATGTCTATGTTGTTGTAGGTCAATGGCCCATGCTACCGTTCCTTTGAATTTTAATGCGTTCCTAGAGAAAGCTAAGTTGAAAGATGATGGCAAGAACTACATGGACTGGGTCCGTAACTTGAGGATTATCCTCATTGCTGCACAGAAGAATTACATCCTGGAAGCACCGCTAGGTGCCAGGCCTACTGCAGATGCTACTGATGACGTTAAGAACGTCTGGCGGAGCAAAGCTGATCTCTACTCGATAGTTCAATGTTCCATGCTTTACAACTTAGAATCGGGACATCAAAGACGTTTTGAACGTCATGGAGCATATGAGATGTTCCAAGAGTTGAAGTTAATATTTCAAGCAAATGCCCGACTTGAGAGATATGAAGTGTCCCACAAGTTCTACAGCTACAAAATGGAGGAGAATAGTTCTGTCAGTGAACACATACTCATAATGTCTGGGTACCATAATCACTTGACTCAACAGGGAGTTGATCTTCCAGTTGATTGTGTCATTGACAGAGTTCTTCAATCACTGCCACCAAGCTATAAAGGCTTCGTGATGAACTATAATATGCAAGGGATGAACAAGACTATTCCCTAGCTCTTCGCGATGCTAAAGGCCGCGGAGGTAGAAATCAAAAAGGAGCATCAAGTGTTGATGGTCAATAAGACCACTAGTTTCAAGAAAAATGGCAAAGGAAAGAAAGGGAACCTCAAGAAGAACGACAAAAATGTTGTTGCTCAAGAGAAGAAATCCAAGTATGGACCTAAACCTGAAACTGAGTGCTTCTACTGCAAAGGGAGTGGTCACTGGAAGCGGAACTGCCCCAAGTATTTGGCGGATAAGAAGGATGGCAAAGCGAAAGGTATATTTGATATACATGTTATTGATGTGTACTTAATTAATGCTCACAGTAGCGCCTGGGTATTTGATACTGGTTCTGTTGCTCATATTTGCAACTCGAAATAGGGGCTACAGATTAAGCGAAGATTGGCTAAGGACGAGGTGACGATGTGCGTGGGAAATGGTTCCAAAGTCAATGTGATCGCGGTCGGCACGCTACCTCTACATCTACCTTCGGGATTAGTTTTAGACCTGAATTATTGTTATTTGGTGTGAGTGTTGAGCACGAACATTATATTTGGATCTTGTTTAATGCAAGACGGTTATTCATTTAAGTCAGACAATAATGGTTGTTCTATTTATGTGAGTAATATCTTTTATGGTCATGCACCCCTGCTGAGTGGTCTATTTTTATTGAATCTCGACAGTAGTGATACACATATTCATAGTGTTGAAGCAAAAAAATTGAATTTTAATAATGATAGTGCAACTTATTTGTGGCACCGCCGTTTGGGTCATATTGGTGTAAAGCACATGAAGAAACTCCATGCTGATGGACTTTTGGAATCACTTGATTATGAATAACTTGGTACTTGCGAACCGTCCCTTATGGGCAAGATGACTAAAACTCCGTTCTCCAAAACAATGGAACGAGCTATTGACTTGTAGGAAATAATACATACCGATGTATGCGGTCCAATGAGTATTGAGGCTCGTGGTGGGTATCGTTATTTTCTTACCTTCACAGATGATTTGAGCAGATATGGTTATATCTACTTAATGAAGCATAAGTCTGAAACATTTGAAAAGTTCAAAGAATTTCAGAGTGAAGTGGAAAATCATCATAACAAGAAAATAAAGTTTCTACAATCTGATCGTGGAGGAGAATATTTGAGTTAAGAGTTTGGTCTTTATTTGAAACAACATGGGATAGTTTCACAACTAACGCAGCGAAATGGTGTGTCCAAACATCGTAACCGTACTTTATTAGATATGGTGCAATCTATGATGTCTCTTGCTGATTTACCGCTATCATTTTCGGGTTATGCTTTAGAGACGGCTGCATTCACTTTAAATAGGGCACCATCAAAATCCGGTGAGACAACGCCTTATGAACTGTGGTTTGGCAAGAAACCAAAGTTGTCGTTTCTTAAAGTTTGGGGTTGCGATGCTTATGTGAAAAAGCTTCAACCTGATAAGCTTGTACCCAAATCGGAGAAGTGCGTCTTCATAGGATACCCAAAGGAAACTGTTGGGTACACCTTCTATCACAGATCCGAAGGCAAAATCTTTGTTGCTAAGAATGGATCCTTTCTAGAGAAGGAGTTTCTCTCGAAAGAAGTGAGTGGGAGGAAAGTAGAACTTGATGAGGTAACCGTACCTTCTCCCTTATTGGAAAGTAGTTCATCACAAAAATCAGTTCCAGTGATTCCTACACCAATTAGTGAGGAAGCTAATGATGATGATCATGAAGCTTCAGATCAAGTTACTACCGAACCTCATAGGTCTTCCAGAATAAGATCCGCACTAGAGTGGTACGGTAATCCTATTCTGGAAGTCATGTTACTAGACCATGATGAACCTATGAACTATGAGGAAGCGATGATGAGCCCAGATTCCGCAAAATGGCTTGAAGCTATGAAATCTGAGATGGGATCCATGTATGAGAACAAAGTGTGGACTTTGGTGGACTTTCCCGATGATCGGCAAGCCATAGAAAATAATGGATCTTTAAGAAGAAGACCGACACAGATGGTAATGTTACTGTTTACAAAGCTCGACTTGTTGCAAAGCTTTTTGACAAGTTCAAGGAGTTGACTATGTGAGACTTTCTCACCCGTAGCAATGCTTAAGTTTGTCCGAATAATGTTAGCAATTGCTGCACTTTACGATTATGAAATTTGGCAAATGAATGTCAAAACTGCATTCCTGAATGGATTTCTATAAGAAGAGTTGTATATGATGCAACCTGAAGGTTTTGTCGATCCAAAAGGTGCTAACAAAGTGTGCAAGCTCCAGCAATCCATCTATGGACTGGCACAAGCCTCTCAGAGTTGGAATAAACGTTTTGATAGTGTTATCAAAGCGTATGGTTTTATACAGACTTTTGGAGAAGCCTGTATTTACAAGAAAGTGAGTGGGAGCTCTGTAGCATTTCTCATTTTATATGTAGATGACATATTGTTGATTGGAAATTATATTGAATTTCTGGATAGCCTAAAGGGATACCTGAATAAGAGTTTTTCTATGAAAGACCTCGGAGAAGCTGCTTACATATTGGGCATCAAGATATATAGAGATAGATCAAGATGCTTAATTGGACTTTCACAAAGCACATACCTTGATAAAGTTTTGAAGAAGTTCAAAATGGATCAGTCAAAGAAAGGGTTCTTGCCTGTGTTACAAGGTGTGAAGTTGAGTCAAACTCAATGCCCGACCACTATAGAAGATAGAGAGAAAATGTAAGTCATTTCCTATGCTTCGGCCATAGGTTCTATCATGTATTCAATGTTGTGTACCAGACCTGATGTATGTCTTGCTATAAGCATAGCAGGGAGGTACCAAAGTAATCCCGGAATGGAGCACTGGACAACAGTCAAGAACATCCTAAAATACCTGAAAAGTACTAAGGATATGTTTCTCGTTTATGGAGGTGAAAAAGAGCTCGTCCTAAATGGTTACGTCGATGCAAGCTTTGACACTGATCCGGATGACTCTAAGTCTGAAACCGGGTGCGTAGTTTTATTGAATGGAGGAGCTGTCAGTTTGTGTAGTTCCAAGCAGAGCATCATGGCGGGATCTATGTGTGAAGCGGAGTACATTGCTGCTTCGGAAGTAGCAAATGAAGGAGTTTGGATGAAGGAGTTCATATCCGATCTAGGTGTCATACCTAGTGCATCGGGTCTAATGAAAATCTTTTGTGACAATACTGGTGCAATTACCTTGGAAAAGGAATCCAGATTTCACAAGAGAACCAAGCACATCAAGAGACACTTCAATTCCATCCGTCATCAAGTATCACAAGGGGACATAGAGATTTGCAAGATACACACATATCTGAATGTTGCAGACCTGTTGACAAGCGTCTTCCATGAGCAAAACATGATCAGCACCAAAGCTCCATGGATGTTAGAATCATTACTATGTAATCAAGATTATTGACTCTAGTGCAAGTGGGAGACTAAAGGAAATATGCCCTAGAGGCAATAATAAAGTTATTATTTATTTCCTTAATTCATGATAAATGTTTATTATTCATGCTAAAATTGTATTAACCGGAAACTTAGTACATGTGTGAATATATAGAACAAACATATAGTCCCTAGTATGCCTCTATTTGACTAGCTCGTTAATCAAAGATGGTTATGTTTCCTAACCATAAACATGTGTTGTCATTTGATGAACGGGATCACATCATTAGGAGAATGATGTGATGGACATGACCCATCCATTAGCTTAGCATTATGATCGTGTTTGTTTCATTGCTACTGCTTTCTTCATGACTTATACAAGTTCCTCAGACTATGAGATTATGCAACTCCCGAATACCGGAGGAACACTTTGTGTGCTACCAAATGTCACAATGCAAATGGGTGATTATAAAGGTGCTCTACAAGTGTCTACGAAGGTGTTTGTTGGGTTGGCATAGATCGAGATTAGGATTTGTCACTCCGTGTTTCAGAGAGGTATCTCTGGGCCCTCTCGTTTATACTCATCACTATAAGCCTTGCAAGCATTGTAACTAATGAGTTAGTTACGAGATGATGTACTACGGAACGAGTAAAGAGACTTGACGGTAACGAGATTGAACTAGGTATTGAGATATGGATGATCGAATCTCGGGCCAGTAACATACCGATGACAAAGGGAACAATGTATGTTGTTATGCGGTTTGACCGATAAAGATCTTCATAGAATATGTAGGAATCAATATGAGCATCCAGGTTCCCCTATTGGTTAATGACTGGAGGCGTGTCTCAGTCATGTCTACATAGTTCTCGAACCCGTAGGGTCCGCACGCTTAACGTTCGATGACGATTAGTATTATGAGTTTATGTGATACGATGTACCAAAGATTTCTAGGAGTCCCGGATGTCATCACGGACATGACGAGGAGTCTCGAAATGGTCGAGACATAAAGATTGATATATTGGACGACTATATTCGGATACTGGAAGTGTTCCGAAGAAGTTTCGGATAAAACCGGAGTGCTGGAGGTTTACCGGAAACCCCGGGGGAACTAATGGGCCTCGATGGGCCCTAGTGGAGAGAGAGAGGGACCGGCCAGGGTAGGCATTGCGCCCCTCCCCTTGAGTCCGAATAGGACAAGGAAGGGGGGACGGCGGCCCCCTTTCCTCGCCCCTCTCCCTCTCCTTCCTTCCCCTATCTCCCTTTAGGTGGAAACCTACTAGGACTTGGAGTCCTAATAGGATTCCCCTCTTGGGGGCGTGCCCAAGGAGTACTTTATATACGAGGGCAGGGGGCACCCTAGGAGACACAAGTTCACAATTGTTTTAGCAGTGTGCGGTGCCCCCTCCACAGTTACACACCTCGGTCATATCGTCGTAGTGCTTAGGCGAAGCCCTGCGCCGGTAACTTCATCATCACCGTCACCACACCGTCGTGCTGACGAAGCTCTCCCTTGACCTCAGCTGGATCTAGAGTTCGTGGGACGTCAACAAGCAGAACATGTGCAGATTGCGGAGGTGTCGTACCTTCGGTGCTAGGATCGGTCGAATCGTGAAGACGTACGACTACATCAACTGCGTTGTCATAACGCTCGCGCTTTCGGTCTACGAGGGTACGTGGACACACTCTCCCCTCTCGTTGCTATGCATCACCTAGATAGATCTTGCGTGATCATAGGAATTTTTTTAAAATTACCGTGTTCCCCAACAGTTTAAGCATTACCTACGTTCTATTCATTTTCAACAATACCAGTTTGAATTGCAATATTTGATGGCTGTTAAGCCTGCTATCGCTAACATTGCCTTCCATTTTATATATGCTTTAACAACATGCTAAAACCAACACATTCAAGCTATCATTTGGAGATGATATTGTTTACCTTTGCTATATTTGTTTGATGTTAAGGTTGCTATACTTATCATGCCTTTCCACTACTTATGCAGGACAACAACGGGAGTGGCCCCATTTTCCGACGAGGTTAGCTTCATCCCTTGGCTTGTACTCCCCCGTCGTTCCATAATGTAGTGCATATAAATCCAGGCTTGGACACTTGTTAGCTTCTAATATTGACTTGTTGCTTGTAGGTACATATATATGCCCTTGGCAAGGATCCACGCATCTGTTGGGATCTACGGTAGGGTGCGTTGAATGCAATTAAAAATTTCCTACACGCAGAACATCCAGGAACATGCTACGGCAGATGGATCACAGTTAATTACCACTAGACACGCAGTGCCGTGCAGTGGAAGAAGAGTTGGGGCAGCGCGTCCGCGTGGATCGTCTCCTCCTTGTCCGATCTCCCTCGAACAGTCGATCGTCCGATCCCACGTACAAGTTTGCCGGAGCGGCACAAGTGCACCGCCTCTAACGGTATCCGCGCGTGCAGGAGGAACGTCGTGCGGCGGACTGCTAGGTCCGATCACACAACCGGCGGTGAGTGGAGGTGGCTATTCGCAACTCATGCAAACCCTCGTTGCAGCGTTGAAGCGATCAACTGAATAAGCGCGCCGCACCTCCACTATTTATGGGCATCCGTCGCGTGCTCGACACTTGGGCCTTGCACGGACCCTAAAGCCCAGAGTCTACTCGGTCGCGTTCCAAGTCCAGCTCGGATCACATCCGATCAGTGTCCTCTGAACCGACCTTGTAGGTTCCTTCCCTTAAGTGCGCGACCCCTTAGGTTCAAGTCGGCATGGTCATAGTTCGGCTCACCTCCGACATGCATGGTTGGTAGCGTCCTCTAGCAAGGCGTGCCGACCACCAAGCAGACTATGAAGCTGGTTAGGCGAACCTGTACAACGTGTCACACTTCTGTTCCCTTTGCCTCACGATATATGTTGTCAGGCTCAAGGCGTGACGTTCATCCTTGTGCTAGCCCGACCTCTTTCTCGTTCCAGTGATACCAACCAATATCCGGATTATCTCATAATCCTTGTCGCATGGCCATGCTTATCCTGGTCGGATCACACGAGGGGCCCAGAGTATATCTCTCCTGATCGGAGGGGAAAATCCCATCTTGCTCGACCATGTCTCGCAGCATGGGACTGGACAAACCCGAAACCTACCTTTGTAACTACCCAGTCACGGAGTAGCGTTTGGTCGGCCCAAAGCAAGTCTGTCACCATCTCGAGTACATGCGTCAACTCAGGTCTTAGGACATAGAACGTATGTTGTACTAGAGACTCACAGATGACATATCGCTGCGTCTCATAGTTGGGTCAGTCCGACTCAGACCTTATCTCGACTCGGAGCTGACTACATCGATCCGACCAGACCTTTCCAAGTCCATATTATCCGGTTAGCATCCAATGCTCCATGGCTAGTGAGACCGAGCCATCGACCGTGTCATATGCTAGTCTAGTCGGCTACGCGTCCACACAACCCTTTCGACTAGGGACCTTTTAGGACAGTCATCATGCAATGCATAGTCCCACAAACAAGTCACGTACTTGCTGATACGCATCATTGATAATGTCCAAGGACTATCTTTATTCATAAACACATAGGAAATATCATCATACATGATTGCCTCTAGGGCATATCTCCAACAGCATCAACCCTTTTTGCGTATGGGGCAATGAGATATTCACGAACAAGCATCAAGTGAGGAAACTGATAAGGATTATTAGCAAAAAGATATTAATGGTGGCAAGCAAATTATTTGTTTATGCTCTATCCAACACAACAGTGAGCTGTAGGATGGTAACTACAAACTCTGTAGCCTTCTCTTTTTACTGCCCATAATGAGTTGTTAGAAAACAATGTCTGAATCTTTTTCATTCGGAGTGGTTCCCGAAGCAGTTCACTCAAGATTACCTCGGAAAGTACATGATTGGTAGACACGCAATGAAGGTTAAAGTATTTCATCCAGACTACAATGAGCATTGAGAAGTCGTAATGAAGACAGTGAAGGATGGACGGGCAGCCATCACAAGGGGTTGGCCTAGAGTCGTGCGCGCATTACGCATGGAGGAGGGCACAATATGGGCATTCCGCTTCAGCTTCTCCAGCAACTAGAATGTCTTTTGCCTCTCTATTTATAGTCTTTAGTACAACTTTGGTTCATCATTCTTTACTTGGTGCTTCTGTAGTTCTTCAGTATATGTACCTGTGCATCGAATTATGCATTCGTGGTTGAACCTATATTTGTAATAAACATGGTTGGATATGAAATAAGTGATTGCCTACTATCAAATTCAAAACATATGATTTTTAAATCAGGGATTAATAAGGGATTACACTGCACATGGTTGGTTAAAGTGAAACATGTGCGATAGACATGGAGATCAGACACATTTCTAGGATCCGCTACGTGTCCGATCAATCTCCACTGCACACACGATCAACCAAGAAAAAACGTGTGCGATCAATCTCCACTGTACACATGATCAGCGAAGAAAAAATGTGTGCGATTAACAACAACATCGCACATAGTTCTTTCCTATTAAATGTTTGCGATAGTCACCTTATCACACACGCTTCGAAATTATAGACTGTTTGTGATGTTGTGTGCATCACAAACATTTGGTACTTCTTAGATTAACTGTGTGGGATGTACATACTAACGGAAATGTATTCCTTGGATGGACTGTGTGGAATGTACATACGAAGGGAAACGTTTAGGTGGGACTAACTGTGTGGGATGTACTTACGACCGGAAATGATTTCGCCTGTATAATTGCATTTTTTAGAACTACTGTATGTATAACCATATTTCAGCGTCCGCCGGTCGCACACGACCTCATTTTGCCGAGCGTCTGTGCCAGGAGGGCATATCCCCGACGGTTTCTGGGTCGTGTGGGAAGGACCCCTCTATCACCCACACTCACTTGGCGACGGTTCCAAATGACGTCGCGGAAAGGGATTAAAAACCGTTTGTATAGCACCGACGCGTACAAGTGATGTGACACTTCCATGACGATAATTGTGAAAAAACACGTATCATCGTAGATGTGATGGGATCCTACTTCTATGACAAAAACTTATGACAGAAAATGGGCTTTCCATCCTAGGAAGGCCAGAGGCGCACATGTGTGACATTTTTGGCCCGCCCATGATGTAAAAAATCGTGGTAGAAGTGAGGGCGAGGAAATTTTCTTAGAGTTCTCGGTATAAGGTGGGTGGTCGTTGCCGAATGATGCAGTGGTTTGCATGTTTCTATTATACGCACGCGTGTGCGAGCCCTTAGCTAACCGAACCCGTGCAAGGCCTTCTCTTACTGAACATGAGAAATCGATCAATCCCTCGCACTACATATGTAATGAACACAAGTGATCAATCCCTCGCACTACATACTAAACCCGAGCGATCGATTGCTTCGTTGCTAGCTGAACCCGAGCGATCCCTTCACTTTTAACTAAACACGAGCGATCAATCCCTTCACTTTTAACTAAACACGAGTGATCAATCCCTTCACTTCTGCTTACTGAAGCCGATCGATCGATTTTTTTCGTTAGCAGGTTGGGTTGCCTATTGATGAACATTGCACAATGCTGCCGCGCGTGATATGTAGATGGAGTCGAGAATTGCATCGATCGAGCCCCTAGCACGAGATGTGGTGAGTTGACCTAGCTGGTTGGTTGGCTATGGATGAACAGTTCCCTTTGTTGCCACCCGCACATATGCCCAACCCCAGCTAGTGGGGATTCAATGAACATGAGTGATGTCTACTATGCAACTTATTTGTAGGACCTTGAAGTATGTCTAGAGGGGGGGTGATTAGACTACTTGACCAATAAAAACTTAACCTTTTCCCAATTTTAGAGTTTGGCAGATTTTAGCTACTTTAGGACAAGTCAAGCAATCATCACACAATTCAAGCAATCATGCAAAGCGTATATAGGCAGCGGAAATTAAAGCATGCAACTTGCAAGAAAGTAAAGGGAAGGGTTTGGAGGATTCAAACGCAATTGGAGACACGGATGTTTTTGGCGTGGTTCCGATAGGTGGTGCTATCGTACATCCATGTTGATGGAGACTTCAAACCACGAAGGGTAACGGCTGCGCGAGTCCACGGAGGGCTCCACACATGAAGGGTCCACGAAGAAGCAACCTTATCTATCCCACCATGGCCGTCGCCCACGAAGGACTTGCCTCACTAGCGGTAGATCTTCACGAAGTAGGCGATCTCCTTGCCCTTACAAACTCCTTGGTTCAACTCCACAATCTTGTCGGAGGCTCCAAAGTGACACCTAGCCAATCTAGGAGACACCACTCTCCAAGAAGTAACAAATGGTGCGTTGATGATGAACTCCTTGCTCTTGTGCTTCAAATGATAGTCTCCCCAACACTCAACTCTCTCTCATAGGTTTTCGATCTGGTGGAAAGAAGATTTGAGTGGAAAGCAACTTGGGGATGGCTAGAGATCAAGATTCATATGGTAGGAATGGAATATCTTGGCCTCAACACATGAGTAGGTGGTTCTCTCTCAGAAATTGTAAGTTGGAAGTGTAGGTTCGTTCTGATGGCTCTCTCAACGAATGAAGAGGAGGTGGAGGGTATATATAGCCTCCACACAAAATCTAACCATTACACACAATTTACCAAACTCGGTGGGACCGAATCGGTAAACTCGGTCGGACCGATTTAGTAAATCTAGTGACCGTTAGTGATTTTCAGTGGGACTGACATGCATCTCGGTGAGACCGATTCGGTTAGGGTTAGGGCATAACGTAATCTTGGTAAGACCGATTACACAAACTCGGTGAGACCGATTTGGTAATAAGCTCTCCAGAGAGTTGGTCAGGTAAACTCGGTGGGACCGATTTGCTCTTTTCGGTGAGACTGACATGTTACAAAAAGGAAACAGAGAGTTTACATTGCAATCTTGGTGGGACCGATCGCTCACTTCGGTTAGACCGAAACGTTACGAAGGGAAACAGAGATATTGCAACCCCATCTCGGTGAGACCGAGATCCCTATCGGTAAGACCGATTTGCTTAGGGTTTGTGGCAGTGGCTATGACTTTTGGAATTGGTGGCGCCGGATAGAAAGAATCGGTGTGACTGATTTTGGCTTTGGGTTTAGGTCATTTGTGGATGTGGGAAAGTAGTTGAAGGTTTTGCAGCATATCACAAAGCACATGAAGCAAGAGGCTCATTAAGCAGCACCTCATCCCTCCTTGATAGTATTGGCTTTTCCTATGGACTCAATGTGATCTTGGATCACTAAATATAAAATGAAGAGTCTTGAGCTTTTGAGCTTGACCCAATCCTTTGTCCTTAGTATTTTGATGGATCCACTTTCATCATCCATGCCATGCCATTCATTGAGCTTTCCTGAAATAATAGTCTTGGAATAGCATTAGCTCAATGAGCTATATGTTGTTATGAATTACCAAAACCACCTAGGCATAGTTGCACTTTCAATCTCCCCCTTTTTGGTAATTGATGACATCATATAGATCAAAGCTTCAACAAAAGATAATAAGATTGAATAATATCGTCGCTTTGAGAAGTATGTGATAAGCAAGAGCTCCCCCTAAATTTGTGCATGGGTTAAGATTTGCTTTGGACTGCAAATGCACAATGAATTAGGCTCATGGGTTACTCTTCCATGTCACATACATCTTGGTGGAGCACTCAAAATAATAAACAATGAATACATGCACTCATCACCAAGCATAGTGAGTGATCACATAAGATAGATAGGATAATATCATCAATCATGCATAAGTGTAGCTGATGATCAAACACATGATCATCAATGTCTCACAAGCATAGTATATCAACCAAAAGAAAACAAAGTTTGAAAAACCACCAAATAAAGCAAGAGAGAACAAAAGCAACACACTCTCTATCGAAGCCTATGATCTATACATTTTCTCCCCCTTTGGCAACAAGTTACCAAAAAGTTCATAGAAAATGCATAGTGCTAGATCGACTCTCAGGCTTGATCTTCTGGTGGTGGTGTCCTGATAGCTCCTTGGACGAAGGCTTCAGTTGAAGTAGTTGGTGCTGGAGTGGATGCTGGAGCTGGTTGCACTGGAACTGTAGGTGCAGTAGTTGGTGCTGAAGTTGTTGCTCTAGTGTCTGTCACTGGCACTGCAACTGACCTCTGGGCTCTGGGCACTCTAGCAAACACATTGGTGGTAGTCTTGCCCTACTTCTCCTGCATGTCCTCCTGCAGCTGCTCTACAACTGACTTAATCTCAGTTACTTTAACATCAAGGTCATGGAAATTGATTTCCATGATTCTCTCAAGGCTCTCCTGATTCTGAGTGAGGGTGGCTAGTCCTTTCTCAATCCTCAGTGTAGATGCTATCAAGTAACCAAGCTGCTCCTGTTTGGTTTTCAAGAAATATTCAGATGCCTCCTCTTGAGTTGGCATCTTGGCAGCCTTCCCCTTCTTTGTCTTCTCCTTCTTCTCCTGAGCTTGAACTGATTGTGGATCATCTTCATTCATGACAACCTCATTGTCCTCAAAGTCTGGATAAAGTGGAAAATGTTCCTTATCCAACTGATATTTCCCTGTGCCCATCTTTGAGTTGATCAATTCCTCAATCTGAGGTGCATATCCACAACTCCTCTTCTGATCTGCTGCAGTCCTCTTGATTGTTTCAATAATTAGGCTCATGACTTTGAACTTCTGTGGCACATCAAACACATGCAGCATGTTGATGGCATGTCCTCTGATCATGTTATGGTCACCAGACTTGGGCAACAAAGTGTGCCTCAGAATCCAATTGATGGTTGGCAACCCTGACAGTAGAAAGTGAACTGATCCAAACTTGTGAGTCTCTACTGCCTTGTCTGGAATCTCCTTGTACATGTGAGCCATTGAATTGTGACCCAACTTCTTCTTTGCATAAATGTCCAGGTCATCTTCATTTTCCTTGGGGGAATTTATCAGACTTGCCCATTCTTCAACAGTGGATTGGTACCTTGTACCTTCAGACATCCAAACAATTTTACCATCTGGGTAAAAATGTGCTGTAGAGTAGAACTGCATGATAAGCTCATCATTCCTGTTGGTGAACTTCTGTCCAACAAAATCAGCAACTCCACAAGCAACAAAGCTTTCTTGCACTCCAGGATAGTGCTACTCATTGTCCTTGATGTAGGTCCAGTCGACCCACCTCATGTCACAAACTATGGGCTTCTTGTCTAACAGAATGGTTTCATAAAAATCCTGCTGTTCCTTTGTATGGAACCTGTAGTCAACAGCAGTTCTTCTTCTTGAGGCATATGGATCTTCCATCCTCCACAGTCTCAGCCCTGAATCCTTCCCGATTCTCATGTCCTCAGCCATAGGATGGGCATCATTGTGGTCTGGTATCTTGGGCTTGAGCTTTCTTAGGATCTGTCCTTCTTCATCCTCATCTTCAGAAACATTGGGTACTGGGGCCTTGTTCTTCTCAGCAGCTGCAATACTCCTAGTATTCCTCTTTGGAACTTGCTTGGCCTTGGAGGCAGCTTTGGGTGCTTCCTTGGGCTTGGATGTTGCAGCCCCTGATCTGATTGCATCACCCATAAGCTTGGGTGCCTTAGGTGCTGGTGCAGCATCCTCTTCCTCTTCTTCAGAATCTCTTCTCATTGTAATTTACCACACTGTAATTATTTTATCATATCTTAATGTGTAAAAATTTCAAGATTTTATCACGTTTTGACTTTTTTGAAGAATTTAGACAATAAAAGAAAACCTTTTGTTTTCAAACAGCAACATATATACTTGCAAAATAAGCATGGTAAAGACTATACTTGAAACTTTTATTGATATAAAAGATAGAAAACATCATTCTAAATAACAACAATCAATTCTCAACAAAAAAGAAGACGCTCCAAGCAAAACTCATATCATGTGATGAATAAAAAAATAGCTCCATGTAAGGTTGCCGATAAAGTTGAAGACAAAAGAGGGGATGGCATCCGGGGAATCGCCAAGCTTGGACGCTTGGGTATTCCTTGAATTTTACCTTGTGGTGCCTTGGGCATCCCCAAGCTTAAGGTATTTCCACTCCTTATTCTCCTCATATCGATAACTGACCCAAAACTTGAAAACTTCAATCACACAAAACTTAACAGAACTTCATGAGATGGGTTAGTATGATAAAGAGCAAATCATTCACTTTGGTACTGTCAAGACGAGATTCATAATTATTCTCAAACAATGCCTACTGTACCCTATAACTTCTACAATTTATATTGACCAATATAAGTCATAGAAACTATAAAAGAAGCAAACTATGCACCAAAAATAGAATCTGTCAAAAACAAAACAAGCTGTAATGATCTGTACAATCACCATACTTCTGTAACTCCAAAAATGCTGAAAATTAGGGCAATGTAGGCAATTCATATATTAATTATGTGTAATTTTTTTAATATTTTTATCACATCCCATTGAATTATGGTAATTCCAGAACTTGGCGCAAAACTTTCTATTTTTGCACGGAATCAAGTCAACTATCATCCTCACTATCCCAAAGGCTTCACTTGGTACTTTATTGAAACAAAAGCTATAAAACATGATTACTATAATAGCTTAATCACGTGAATACAAAAACAATAGTTAAAGATATTGAGTTGTCTCCCAACAAGTGCTTTTCTTTATTGCCTTTTACCTAGGCATGATGATTGCAATGATGCTCACATAAAAGTAATGAATTGAAACATAATGGGAGCATCATGAATCACATGCAAAGTTTATGCCTAACCGACTTCCTATGCATGGGGATTTTGTGAGCAAAAAACTTATGGGAGCAAAAATCAACTAGCATAGGAAGGCAAAACAAGATAACTTCAAAATTTTCAACATGTAGAGAGGAAACTTGATATCACTGAGATATATAAAAGAATATGTTCCTCTCGCATAATAATTTTGAGCAGCATCATGAATGAAATCAAAAATGTAGCTATCACATGAAGCATTCTTATCATGATTCATAAGCATAGAAATTTTATTACCCTCCACATAAGCAAATTTATTCTCATGAATAGTAGTGGGAGCAAACTCAACAAAATAGCTATCATGTGATACTAGATTGGCATAGTCCAATTCAAAGTTAAAATCATGATGACAAGTTTCATGGTTATCATTATTCTTTATAGCATACATGCCATCACCATAATCATCATAGATAACAACTTTGTTCTCATAATAATCAATTGGAACCTCCTCCAGAATAGTGGAATCACTACTAAATAAAGTCATGACCTCTCCAAATCCACTTTCATAATTATTACAATAAGATTCAACACCCTCCAAAATAGTGGGATCATTACTTCCTAGAGTTAACACTCTTCCAAACTCACTTTCAACATTATAATCATCATAAATATGAGGCACACTATCATCATAATAAATTTGCTCATCAAAACTTGGGGGACTAAAAATATCATCTTCATCAAACATATCATCCCCAAGCTTATGACTTTGCATATCACTAGCATTATGGATATTCAAAGAATCCATACTAGCAGCATTGCAATCATGCTTATCATTCATGGATTTTATGCCAAACATTTTATTGAATTCTTCTTCTAATACTTCGGCACAATTTTTTGATCCATCATTTTCAAGAAAAACATTATAAAGATGAAGAATATGAGGCAACCTCACTTTCATTTTTTTGTAGTTTTCTTTCATAAAGCAAACTAGTGAATAAACAAGAAACTAAAAGATTCAATTGCAAGATCTAGTGTAATGCATGTGACACTTCCATGACGATAATTGTGACAAAAATGCGTATAATTGTAGATGTGGTGGGATCCTACTTCTATGACAAAAAGTATGACAGAAAATGGGCTTTTTGTCCTAGGCAGGCCGGAGGCGCACATGTGTGACATTTTTTGGCACGCCCATGATGTAAAAAATCATGGTAGAAGTGAGGGCAAGGAAATTTTCTTAGAGTTCTCGGTATACGGTGGGTGGTCGGGGCCGAGCGATGATTGGTTTGCACATTTCTGTCGTACGCGTGCGTGTGCGAGCCCTTAGCTAACTGAACACGTGCAAGGCATTCGCTTACTGAACATGAGAAATCGATCGATCCCTCGCACTACGTATGTACTGAACACAAGCGATCAATCCCTCGCACTGCATACTAAACACGAGCAATCAATTGCTTCATTGCTAACTGAACCCGAGCGATCCCTTCGCTGCTAACTAAACACGAGCGATTGATCCCTTCACTTCTGCTTACTGAAGCCGATCGATCGTTTCTTTGTTAGTCGGTTGGGTTGCCTCTTGATGAACATTGCACATTGCTGTCGCGCGCGATATGTAGATGGAGTCGAGAATTGCATCGATCGATCCCCTTGCATGAGATGTGGTGAGTTTACCAAGCCGATTGGTTGGCTATGGATGAATAGTTCCCGTTGCTGCCACCCGGACGTATGCCCAACCCTAGCTAGTGGCGGTTCAATGAACATGATTGATATCTACTACGCAACTTATTCTCGTAGACTCGTGTTGGGCCTCCAAACGCAGAGTTTTGTAGGACAATAGCAATTTTCCCTCAAGTGGATGACCTAAGGTTTATCAATCCGTGGGAGGCATTGGATGAAGATGGTATCTCTCAAACAACCCTGCAATGAAATACAAGAAATCTCTTGTGTCCCTAACACACCCAATACAATGGTAAATTGTATAGGTGCACTAGTTCGACGAAGAGATGGTGATACAAGTGTCGTATGGATAGTAGATCACTACAAAAAAATACACTTCCGTGATGATATGTGTTTGTCACAGTAGGTCGCGTTTTTTGTCATGCATGTACATCCATGACAATTTTATGACAAAATCAAGATAGTCATACCTGTGCTGTCGTAGAAGTGTTCCATGACATTACAAAAATTATCATCATGAAAGTGTCCACTTCCATGACGATAAATCGCGCGTCACAGAAGTGCTTTCGTCAAGGGTGACCGACACGTGGCATCCACCGTAACGAACGCCGTTAAGCTATCGGGTCGGGTTTTGGATCCGATAACCCGTTAACAGCCCTGACTAATGGGAAATTTCCACATGTAAAATTCTTATTGGCCAGACGAAACACGTGTCAGCTCGTTAGTGGGTCAGATAGGCGCCTATGATATGTCGACACGTGCCACGGCCCACCACTGGCCCATTTAGCTTACAAAGCCGTCCCGTTTGACTTGGTCAAAAGTTAACGGGCTGGCCCATGAAAAGCCTGTTAACGGTCTCTTCGCAAATAGCCCATTTTACGACCCGTTAGGCCCAAAAGGAAATCGGCCAAACAACGTCATGTGGGCCGTCGAATATAACACCAGCCCATTTCACTTTCGGCCCATGTATGGCCCACGACCTCTTTCGTCCCATATGAGGCCTTCGTATCTTTCGGCCCTTTACAGGCCCACGGTGACTCTAGCCCATAATGAACAGTAATTTTCTTTGTACCCGTTAACGTCCCATGATTTACATGGACCGTTTCCAGCCCGTGTTAGCTTTCGGACTATTGACGGCCCATACGTTCTTGGGATCCTTTTCGACCCTCGATTACTTCCGGCCCGTTACTGGCCTGTTCCCCTAATGGGCCAAATTCCGCCCATGGCAAGAGTCGGCACGTTACTGTCCTGTTACCCTAATGGGCCAAATTCGGCCCATGGCAAGAGTCGGCCCGTTTCTGGCCTGTTAACCAGTTGCGCCGTTCCAGCCCGTCCTATGTTCTGGCCCATTAACGTCCCATTATGCCTGTGATAGAATTAAGCCTTTGCTGTCCTACGGCATTTTAACGGCCTGTTACCGTGTTGGGCCGATACCAATTACGACCGTTTACGGCCCATGTAGACTCATTTCTCCGATGACCTGAGGCCCACCGATTTTACGGCCATGTTGGAGGCCCATTTATCGACGGCCCGTAGGAGACCCATGGATCCTATGGCCCGAGACCCATGGATCCTACGGCCCGTATATGGCCCATGGTAGTTGCGGCCACTAGCAAACCAGGGAAAAAGAAGACTAGGAAATAAATAAGGCCAAAACTAACACTAGGCTATTAAGGCGATTGCACAGATTACATCCACTCGGCATCAAAGATCGCCACCAGTGCAAATATAGGGAACACCCTACACTACACAAAAATGGCTTGTTGTTTTCTTCAGCCGGTGGCTGCACGTTAAGAATAAATTTTGTATCACACTAAAACAAATTACAACTATATAACAAAAGGAAGGTTGGCATAAAACTTAACAGTCTAGCAGATAAATGCACCACCAGAAGTTCAGAAGCTCAGTTCATTTGACCTGACTGTTATGTTTTCATGCTGTATTGTCTGATGGAGCACCATAACCCTCGCCTTCATTTCCCCTAGGCTCTTGAACAACATAGCAATTGTCTGATAGTCTGGTTTCAAAACCATGAATATCTTGACGACATCGAACAATGTCTCTCCTTGTTTCACCAAGGGTCTTTGTTAGGGAATGGACTTGTGTCTGGAGCGCAGATACAACATTGCTTTGAGCTTGCATATCTTGATCATGAGGCAGTTTGGACGATATTGCCTTAACAACCAACCCAGTATTACGCAGGAACGTGCTTTTGGCACTGTTAGTGGATAGGTACTGACCCACTGCAGCAAGAGCTGACATTGCGGTTATAGTTGCCTCGCCACCTTCAAAAGGTGGCGGTTCCACCATTTTTTCCATAGCTCGCTGAAAAGTTGAGGTTTTACATTAGTAGTACCAGAACAGAAGATATTAAGGAGGCAGCAAAACCAAACAAAATAGCTTTGGTCTATATACATAACTTATTCTGGTTAACCCATGTAAAATATTAGTTATATTTTCTTGCAAAGTACATAATAAAACCAGGTTCCAAACATATGACCATGTACCATCGCTAATGTATTGTCTATTTCTTCACATTGTATTGAGGGCTAAGGATAAAGAGACGAAGTTTATAATATGGTAAGCATAGTATGGCATCATTCATATCACAAAACAACTGAGAACAGACAAACACACAATTGTAACGTTGTGTGGGCAAGTCCAGCACGGAACTAGATTACGGGTCAAGATCAAAGGAACATCACTCCTCTCTTTTAAACCTTGTAAGGTGCAATGATACACTAAGACAATTGTGTACGAAATTGAAAAGAGTAATAGACATTGGCTGCAAGCCATGCAGTTCAAGGCACAAGTCAGAGTATGTAGTAGTTAAAAGGCATGCGGATTAAGGACTTACAACAACGGCTTTGCCTGGTGTAGTCATGCCCTTCTTCTTGCTGGTGTGACAGTCCTTGAAGATTTCCACATCATTTGGTTCAGGTACCTTTTGGTCCTTGCGGGCTTTCCTCTGCATTTCGAACAAGTCAATATAGATCTGATAATATGGTACAGCGAAAAGAGTGAAATAGTAGCTAATTACAAGAGCCTCGCAGTGTGCAATATAGCTACGAGATCCTGTTGTCTGTTGGAATTTCACTTTCGTACGGTTGGCCTTGTTCTTTGAACAGTTCACCTACAAGAAGATAGATTTGTGTGGCACATGCGTAAATAGGACTTCAACATGTGATCTGATCACATATATATAATGTACCTGATACTTCGGATTAGACCAGTGTTTAACAAGGCCCCTCCAGTCTTCATCCGATATATTTTCCACTGGAGATGTTTGGGAAAGTTCACTGTTAGCCTTGCCTTCAAAGTGAGTTTTCCTCAAGTTATACCAATAATGTCGCAGAGCAGACTTGAAAACATGGGTGCAAGCTTGTCTAGTTGCATCATCTTGGCTATCCAACTTGAACCTCATCTGTTAATTATGGGAGTCTCATTATCAACAACCTA
This sequence comes from Triticum timopheevii, assembly GCA_963921465.1. NCBI lineage: Eukaryota > Viridiplantae > Streptophyta > Magnoliopsida > Poales > Poaceae > Triticum > Triticum timopheevii. The sequence continues at coordinate 359,865,312 of OY997264.1, forward strand.
GAAAGTATGGGACAGAGCAAGACGATATTACTAGTTTCCATACATAACCATACTTACAGATAATTGGTCGAGGAAGGTGTTGAACTGGCTTTCGTCTTTGTCATTCCTGTACTGAATCCATGTTGGGAGGATACGTACATGACACCTAACGGCAACTGCTGCCTCTGATAGTAACTTGGCTGACTCTGTAGCATCACGTGGCCTTTTTAAACCTACCTCAAAACGGATCTCCATTCTTCCTCCTCTAGATTTAGTTAACCTATCGAGAAATATCCCTGATGTTTGTTTCCTCTTGCGCCTAGGTGCTAGTCCAACAACGAACATAGGAAGTGTTAGTGTACATCAAAATGTGGGACTACATATAAAGAAGCATGCAACTGTAACTTGACTCCAACAACTACCTTCTTGCTGTTGAAGCTCACAAGGTTCATCTGATATTGCCAACTTGTCTTGTGTCAAGAGTGCTTGGGAAGTAGTGTCAGGTGGCAAGGGAGCTTGGGAACGTGCTGCTAGCTCAGTTGACGCACGAGTAAGTCGTGAAGCTGGTAGTACTGTGGTAGGTGTTGCAAGAACTAGGGCTATCTCTGCTTGTTTGGTGGCAGCTATTTGTTTCTGTTTGGCTTTTTTGCAGCTCGTGTAGCATGGGATGCCGTGTTTGTAGAATTTTCCACTAGACTTTGACCTTCTATTGCACCATCAATACCAGCAGAATCTGCAGGATTCAACCGCTTCTCACTCCCTGCCATTCTGTCTTTCTTCCTCTTTCTCTGTGCCATGTTAAGTCAAGCCGACAAGAAAAATGAATAACAATTCAGTTCTTTAGAACAAATTGATGTGTGATGCAGACGAACTGAACTTTGATGTTAGACAACCACATGATAGGAGGATGTAATATGTATGAAAAACAGGACGAAAGATATAACCAGAACTATGATGTGTAAACTAAGAAGAAGACATTTCACCAAATTAGAAGCAATGCAATGGAAGGTAGACACCATATGAAAGATGCTACAAATATCGCTCTGCCAAGTTAACAGTGTCTCGTCATAAATGGCGTTTAAACAAATGTGAAGCAGTTCAAGAAATAAATCATATGCAAGATGCAAACAACATCACACTACCATGTTAGAGGTCTCTCGTAATTAGTGCCATTGCATATTCATCGCATATTCACAGCTTATGATGTGTAAACTAAGGAGAAGGCATTTCAACAAATTAGAAGCAATGAAAGCTAGACACCATATGAAAGATGCAACGAATATCACTCTACCAAGTTAAAATTGTCTCGTCATAAGTGCCATTTCAACAAATTAGTAGTACAAGCTAGAAAAGAATGTGAGATGTAACCTATATCACACTCCGAAGTCAAACGTGTCTTATGGTAAGTGATTGTTGCAGGTTACACAACAGTAGTAATTTGATGTAAGAACATGGTGTGATAAACAGATATTGTATGTTCTAGAAACAGGAACACGTGTCTTATTCAAGTATAATGTGTAAAGTAAGTAGATGGAATTCAACATAATTAGAAGCAATACAAGCTAGACATCACACATAACATGCAACCACATATAACAGCGCCAAGTTAGAGGGAGCACCGGTGACGCTGCACTAGGCGAGACGTGCACATCATAAACACAGCTTTGTTGAGTGTCTATGCATGTGTTGTCTTGGAAATCATCTTGGGGGTGTGGAGGAGTAGAAACTGTAGAGGCCCTCCGTTCGGAAGGAGCACCTTTATCCGCTGCCTTGCTAACTCCTCCGCTTTATTGATTTTGATATGTCAAGTAAAACCGACAAGAAAAAGCAATAAAATTCCCTCTTCAGAACTCATTCTATGATACTGACAATCACTACTTTAATGTAAGGCAAACACATGATACCAGTATGGAATATGTACGAAAAACAGGACAGCATGGCATGTTCACAACTGTTTTTGTAAACTAAGCAGAAACCATTCCAGCAAATAAGAAGCAATGCAAGCTAGACACCATATGAAAGATGCAACCAATATGACTCTGCCAAGTTAAAAGAGTCCCATCATAAATGGAATTTCAACAAATTAGAAGCAGCGCATGCTATAAATCATATGAAAGATGCAACTAATATCGCACTGCATATACTAAAGGTGTCTCGTCATATTGATTGATGCGGGATACCAAAAAAAATAGTTTTATGTAAGGACATGCTTAATAGACAGATGTACTATGTACTAAATACAGGAAGGCATGTCACATTAACAGGTATAATGTATAAGCTAAGCAGACTAGCACATGTAGTTTAACCAGATTGGAAGAATTACAATCTAGACACCATATGCAACATGCAACCACATATCACGCTGCCAAGTTAGAGCAAGCACCTGCGATGCTAGTGTAGGCGAAATGCTGTAATCAACTACAGAGCTACGTTCACTATCTTCATCTAGCATTTCTGTTTCTTGAGAATCATGTCGGGAGGTTGAAGCTGCATTCTTTAAATGAGGAGTAGTCCCCTTGCCTGCCTGCCTCGTCATAAGTGATTGATGTGGGATACACAAGAACATTAGTTCGATGTAAGAACATGGTTAATACACAGATGTACTAGTATGTACAAAGAATAGACAGGCATGTCATATTCAAAGGTATAATGTGTAAGCTAAGCAGATGCAATTTAACCAAATTGGAAGAAATACAAGCTAGACATCCGGCTGGAGTGGTGAGCATGATCATCTAGGACCTGAGAGCCTGGTGGGAGGCGGGCTGCTTCGCCACCATCGCAGCTTTTTAGTTGGCTTCCAGGTGATGCCTATGTAGCGACCCGACCTCAGATGGTCAAGTCTCTGTGCTCAGGTGTCATCCCTAGATTAGTAATGCTGACACCACACAGTACTTCGAAGGATTTATAACAGAGTAGCAATCACACACTTATTACATCGTTGTCCAAAAGAGGACTTATTACAATAAATATGGCTTAAGGCCATCTAATAACGATAACAGCGGAAGACTTGGAAGATAAGTGAGTCCATCAACTCCAACGGCATCACTGAGTATAGAACCACGACCTAAAAGCACCTTACTCGTCGTCTGAAAAGTCTGCAACATGAAAGTTGTGGCCCGAAAACGGGTCAGCACATGGAATATGCTCGCAATGTAACACATAGAGAATGATGAATGATAAGACTATACTATATGCATATATGGCTGGTGGTAAAGCTCTATGGTTACAGTTTTGCATAAAGCCAGTTTTTCCCTACTGCAAAGGAATAAATTCATTTAACTATCATGGTGGTTGTTAAACATTGAGAATGGTTGACAACATCCTCAATCCCAATTAAAAAGTACTCATTAACAATCCCAACAACATTTAATTAGAGTAACATGATGAGATACACATGATATTCAAGTACTAGATACTCAAGATGTCCATAACCGGGGACATGGCTAATCATGATTAGTTTGTACACTCTGCAGAGGTTTGCGCACTTTTCCCCACAAGACTCGATTGCCTCCGTTTGGTTTCTTGCACTACATGGTGTTTGAGAAACGGATGACCGAGACATAGTCTTTCAGAAGCACTAGCACCTTACGATGGGTAGACCCGTACACCTACATCCCCTACATCTGCTAGTCCACCACTATAAGAGTTCGCACGACTTAGTCAACTATGCCAGAGCCCATAATGGCTTGTGGCTGCACACGGAAGTTTCTAGTATTAATTATCTTATGATCCCTTTGAGCCTGGGTGGCGGTCCATAGGAAAATCACACGGTAACCCCGGGATTTCCAAAAAAACAGGCAATCACTGGATACCCCAGGTGCCTCAATCCACCCAGATGTGTATTTAAGATGCCACCTTAGATAAACCATTAATTATCAATCTCACATATGTCATGGATATTCACTCACCCAATCCACGTCTACTAGCATAGCATGGCATAATAAGCAAACGCAGAAGTAACTCCCAAAGGTTTCATAAGTAAAACAGGTAATAGGTACTACCTCATCTACTTCCCATCCCACAATTTAATTAGATCTTAATCATGCAATGTTTGAGGGTTGATCTAATGCATAAAACTGGGTAGTAGAAAAGGTATGATCAAGTGTTACTTGCCTAGCTGATGATCCGCGAAACTTAGGGATTCGAAGTAACAAGCCGCGCACTCCGGGTGATCTGCCGCAGACAAACAACAAGCATACAATAAGTACTCATCTAATGCATAGGTAAATCTCGAATAAAAGATCTAACCAGAAAGTTCAACTTAAGAACCCTGGTTGCAAAAAGAATCAAATCAAATAAAGCAATGAAAGTCAAACGGCGAGAGAAAACAACTCGGTTCTAGCAAGTTGAAACTAGGTCAAATTTTATAGTAGCAAAACTTGGTTGAAGTTGATTAGTCGGAACGGCGGTTTCGAAACGAAACTCCAGGCGCTTGAATCACCTGATTCCGATAAACGAGCGAGAAGATAAACTAGAACGAAGATCGGATCTGAAATCGCGATCAGAAAATAACGGAATAAATCCGATTAAAAGAAAACGACGAACGGTTAAACGAACGGACGTTCGTTAACCGAGAATAATACGTTGATCACGTTCGTTAAGACGAACGTTCCAGCGAACGCTCGCTAAACAACAAAACCGAAAAAACCCGATCTAGGGTTTTTTCGGAAAAAAACCAAAACATAAAAAAATAAACCGGAACGGTTTTTCAGAAAACCGAACCGGGCGAGGGCGGCGCGGCGCGGTGCTACCTCGACGAGGGGCTCCGGCGGGGCGGCGGCTTGGCGCGGGGCGGCGGCGTGCGGCGCGGGCGACGGCGGCGGCGTCTGCGGCGGCGGCGGCTGCGACTGCTGCTGCTGCTGCTGCTTGGGGCGGCGGCGGCTGCGGGTTGGGGAGGAGAGGGGGGTGCTGGGTATTTATAGGAGGGGGGCTGCTTGGGGGAGGGGGTAAGGCAAGGGGCGGCGGCGGCAGAGTCTGAGTAGGACTCGGCGGCGGCGGCGGTGCTACGCGCGGGGCGCGCGTGAGGGAGGCGGGCGGCTGGGCCGGCTGGCCAGCTGGGCCTTGGCCCAGGCGGCGGGCGCTGCAATTTTTTTTATATAAATATCTCGCGCAGAAAACGAATAAAATAAAATCTAAACGAACTCCAAAATTTACAAAGTAAATTTTCCCCGACTCCTAAAAATGAGTCGAACAAAATGAACTTTTACTCGGGGCCTAAAATGCAACTTTTGAAAACACGCATTTTCCCTAAGGCAAATAAACTCCGAGGAAATCCAAAATTTGATTTATTTATTAAATCTTCATTTTTCCTAAATTTTGGGAAAGTCATATTATTCCCTCTCATATTTTTGATATTGGAAAAATATTGAAAATAAAATAAATAAAAGCAAATGATCCTCTTTTCATAATTTGAGAGGACTCAAATATGAAAATTTCGAAATCTCCAACTCTCTCCGTGGGTCCTTGAGTTGCGTGAAATTTCTAGGATCGACAAATGCAAGAAAATATGTAATGCATGATGATCTAATGTATAACATTCCAAATTGAAAATTTGGGATGTTACAAACCTACCCCCCTTAAGATGAATCTCGCCCTCGAGATTCGGGTTGGCTAGAAAATAGGTGAGGGTGGTCCTTGAGCAAATCTTCTTCTCTCTCCCAGGTGGCTTCATCCTCCGTGTGGTGGCTCCACTGAACCTTGCAAAACTTGATAACCTTGCTGCGAGTAACTCTGCTGGCATAATCAAGAATCTTGACTGGTTTCTCCTCATATGTTAAATCATCTTTCAACTGAATTGCTTCAAGTGGCACTGTATCTCTTAGCGGTACCTCCGCCATCTCGGCGTGACATTTCTTCAACTGAGAAACATGAAATACGTCATGAACTCCTGACAGTCCTTCTGGTAATTCCAACTTATAAGCGACTTTTCCCATGCGCTGCAAGATCTTATACGGTCCAACGAAACGTGGTGCTAATTTTCCTTTAACTCCAAAACGCTTAAATCCTCGAAGTGGGGATACTCTAAGATAAACTCTGTCTCCAACTTCATATTCTATCGCCTTGCATTTTGAATCCGCATAGCTCTTCTGTCTGGACTGGGCTACCTTGAGCCTGTCGCAAATCAACTTAACTTTCTGTTCAGACTCCTTAATCAAATCTGGTCCAAACAACTAACGGTCTCCAACTTCGTCCCATGACAACGGTGTCCTGCACCTTCTTCCGTACAAAGCTTCGAAAGGTGCCATCTTCAAGCTGGTTTGGTAACTATTGTTATAAGAAAACTCCGCATACGGCAAGTTATCGTCCCAACTAGAAACATAATCTAGTGCACAAGCTCTCAGCATATCCTCCAAAATCTGATTGACTCTCTCAGTCTGTCCATCTGTCTGTGGGTGAAAAGTTGTACTGAATTCCAGCCTGGTTCCCAATGTTTCATGCAACTGATTCCAAAACTTTGAGGTAAATTGGGTTCCTCTATCTGATATGATACTCCTCGGAACTCCGTGCAAACACACAATTCTGGTCATGTATATCTTTGCCAACTTAGCACTGCTATAGGTAGTCTTGACTGGAATGAAATGAGCTACCTTCGTCAAACGGTCGACTATAACCCAAATCGAGTCATAACCTGAACGAGTCTTTGGCAAACCTGTGATGAAATCCATGCCTAGTTTATCCCACTTCGATTCGGTTATCGGCAATGGTTGCAACAATCCTGCTGGCTTCTGATGTTCTGCCCTCACTCTCTGACATACATCACAAACTGCTACATACTCCGCAATATCCTTCTTCATTCCGGTCCACCAGAATGTTTCCTTCAAATCCACATACATCTTGGTATTTCCTGGGTGAATCGAATAGGGTGAATCATGTGCCTCTTGCAGAATCAACTTCCTGATCTCCGGGTCATTTGGCACATAAACACGGTCCTCAAACCATAGGGTGTCGTGTTCATCCTCACGAAATCCCTTTGCTTTTCCTTCGCTCATTTTCTTCTTTATATCCGCGATCTCTTTGTCATTTTTCTGAGCTTCTCTGATTTTGTCTATCAAGGTAGACTGAATCTCCAATGCTGCTACATAGCCTCTCGGAACTACTTCCAAACATAGCTCACGAAGATCTTCTGCTAATTCCTTTGGTATCTCTCCCGTCATCAGCGTATTGACATGGCTCTTGCGGCTCAATGCGTCAGCTACTACATTAGCCTTTCCGGGATGATAATGCAATCTCATATCATAATCCTTGATGAGTTCCAACCATATCCTTTGTCTAAGGTTTAACTCCTTCTGCGTGAAAATGTACTTCAAACTCTTGTGATCCGTGTACACCTCACAATGATTTCCAATAAGGAAATGTCTCCATGTCTTCAATGCATGCACTACGGCTGCTAACTCCAAATCATGTGTGGCATAATTTAATTCATGAGGTTTCAGTTGTCGTGAAGCATACGAAACAACTCTTCCTTCCTGCATAAGCACTGCTCCAAGTCCTCGACGTGAAGCATCGCAATATACCTCATAATCCTTGGTCTGATCTGGCAAAATTAACACTGGTGAGGTAACCAATCTTTTCTTAAACTCCTGAAAACTTGCCTCACAATCCTCAGTCCATATGAACTTGGTATCCTTTTTCAGCAATTCCGTCATAGGCTTTGCAATCCTTGAGAAATTTTCAATAAGTCTCCGGTAGTATCCCGCGAGTCCAAGAAAACTCCGGATCTCTCCAACTGTCGTTGGTGCTTCCCATTTGGTTACGGTCTCAACCTTTGTGGGGTCAACTGCTATACCCTCTCCGGATATAACATGTCCAAGAAATCCAACTTCCTTTAGCCAAAACTCACATTTGCTGAACTTGGCATATAACTGATGTTCCCTCAGTTTCTCCAAAACCAATCGCAAATGTTCCTTATGTTCCTCTTCATTCTTCGAGTAAACCAAAATATCATCAATGAACACCACGATGAACTTATCCAAAAACTCCATAAACACTTTGTTCATCAGGTTCATGAAATAGGCAGGTGCGTTAGTCAGTCCAAATGACATAACGGTATACTCATACAGTCCATATCTTGTGGTGAATGCTGTCTTAGGTATGTCCTGCTCTCGAATCTTCAACTGATGGTACCCTGATCGATCTTGGAAAACACTTTAGCTCCTTGCAAACGATCAAACAGATCATTTATCGTTGGTAGTGGGTACTTATTCTTGATTGTTACTTCATTCAATCCACGATAATCAACAACCATCCTTAACGATCCATCCTTCTTCTCCACTAAAAGTACGAGTGATCCCCAAGGCGAAGAACTTGGGCGTATATAACCTTTATCCAATAGCTCCTTGATCTGCTTCTTGATTTCCGCCAAATCCTATGCGGGCATCCTGTATGGTCGCTTTGATATAGGGCCTGTACCTGGCAAAAGCTCAATCAAAAACTCAATGTCTCTATCCGGTGGCATTCCTGGCAATTCTTCGGGAAATACATCAGGATAATCCTTCACCACTGGTACCTCTTCCTGCACAACTCCTGATAAGGAATTTACTTGATTCCTATTTGGTCCATGTCGGGATACATACCTAATCCTTCTTCCTTCTGGCGTCGTGAGCAAAATAGTCTTACTTGCGCAATCGATGTTTCCTCCATACACCTACAGCCAATCCATACCGAGAATCACATCCAATCCTTGGGATTCCAGAACGATCAAATCCGTTGGGAATACATGCCTTCCTATACTCAATGGCACTTGAAAACATCCTTGTCTGGCCATGTACTTTGCTCCTGGTGAGCTTACTAGCATAGGAGTTATAAGAATCTTAGTGGGCAGGCTATACTTTTCTACAAATCCCCTTGATATGTATGAATGCGATGCACCAATATCGAAAAGAACAAGTGCAGTAAATGACTTAACCAAAAACTTACCGATTACTGCATCGGGCTGAGCTTCACCCTCCTCCACATCAATGTGGTTCACCTGTCCCCTATTGAAAGGGTTTGGCTTCTTTCCAGAGCTTCCATTTCCACCTTGGCCTTCGGGACAATCATTTGCATAATGTCCGGTCTTGGAACACTTGTAATAGGTGACATGGTTGAGGTCTTTCTTGGTTGGGGTTGATGGTGTGGTCCGGTTCTGGCCGTTGCTTCCTCCATTCCCATTACCATTCTTGTGGCCATTTTGGTTGTGCGAACTACCTCCTCCATGGGTATGCTGAAACTGAACTCCTTGTTTAGGTGTATAACGGGGCTTCTGCTGAGCTCTAGAGTTATACTTCCCTTGCCCATACTTCCTCTTGCGATTCTCAATCTGCTGCTGCTTTCTTTCAATCATGAGGGCGCGGTCTACCAACTCCTGGTAGTTATTGAATCTTGCTACCATCTACTACTGCTTAACTCATCATTCAGTCCTTCCAGAAACTTCTCCTGCTTAGCTGCATCTGTAGCAACGTCATCTGGGGCATAACGTGCTAACTTACTAAAATCATCCACATACTGGCCAACAGTCCTTCCTCCTTGGTGTAAGTTGCGAAACTCACGCTTCTTCATGGCCCTAACTCCTGCTGAAACATGGGCAGTGCGGAAAGCTTGCTGAAACTAATCCCATGTGACAGTGTCTACATGGTAAGTGGCTGTGAGATTCTCCCACCATGCTGCTGCGGGTCCGTCAAGCTGATGTGCAGCAAACTTCACCTTCTCACCATCTGTACATCCTGCAGTGGTCAACTCCCTTCCTATCTTGCGGAGCCAATCATCTGCTACAATCGGCTCGGTGCTACTGGAATACACCGGCGGATTCAGCCTAAGTAAACGAGTCAAGTGATCCGCAGGTGGTGGTGGTGGTGGGTTGTTGTTGTTGTTGCCTTGGTTCTGTACCAATGTTTGAATCAAAGTATTCTGCTGCTGAATCAACTGAGTGATCTCTGGCGGGAAAACAAACTCGGGGTCGCGTCTCGGAGGCATCTGAAGGGTTTAGAAAAGACGAGAAATTAAGAATAGAGTGAGGTCTAAGGAGAAAACACTACCCAAATGCTCATGAGACAAATGCACACAAAATCACTTTATTCATTCAAACAAAGGGCATACAGCGGTCTAACTATCGCAGAAGTTCTTGTACTATAATGTTTACATGGAGGGAATACTACTAATGTATGGGGGTCATCTATTAATTTGAACCGGTGGAAGACTCCATGATGTCTGCTCCAGCTTCGTCTTCAAAGTCGGGTTCACTTGGATCCGAATCGGTGTCGTCGATGATGATGTAGTTGCTCGGACAGTCGACGTACTTGTCTTCATTCTTGAGCGCTAACTTCTTCTTGAGTTCTCCAATCTCATACTTAAGATCACTATTGTGCCTTACGACAGCTACGATCTCGTCCATGTAGTCCTTGCGTGTAGTCTTCAGCTCTCCTTCAAGTTCGATGATCCTTCCCTTCGCATTCTTCAACTCTATCATATCATTGCACATCTGGTTCTCCTGGCGTCGAATGTGCTGGTTTAACTCCTGGATGAAAGCTGCAATGGACCTATCCTTCTTGGTGTTGACTATCTCCCATTGTTCATTCCGGCGTCCGCAAATCTGGTAGATAGTGTCCTTGAGGTCTTCTTGGTAAACTTCTCCAATGCGTCCCATGGTGATATGAGCTGCCATGCTCTTTCCCAGACTCCAGGTTGGTGCACTGAAAACGCTATCTATAGGCTTGGTGATTGGCGCGAATGTCCTTCCTGGAATGTGAGCTTGAATCTTCCAGCGCTCCTCTTCAGGCAGAGTGGCGTTGAAAGTCCCGGTGAAGCTTGGTAGTCCAATGTTCAGGTACTTGGCGACTTCCTTCAAGTGGGATCCAAAAGGTGTGCCTTCATCGGGTTGAGCGTACTTGATCTTTGCGTCCGTCATCCTAAAAGAGTAGAAAAGATGAGGAGTTAGAAATTAGAAGAGAATAGTGATCTATGGTTTTAACTTAGTGGTCGTGTCCTACAGACAGCGTGTGCTCTGATACCATCTCTGTAGCGACCCGACCTCAGATGGTCAAGTCTCTGTGCTCAGGTGTCATGCCTGGATCAGTAATGCTGACACCACACAGTACTTCGAAGGATTTATAACAGAGTAGCAATCACACACTTATTACATCGTTGTCCAAAAGAGGACTTATTACAATAAATATGGCTTAAGGCCATCTAATAACGATAACAGCGGAAGACTTGGAAGATAAGTGAGTCCATCAACTCCAACGACATCACTGAGTATAGAACCACGACCTAAAAGCACCTTACTCGTCGTCTGAAAAGTCTGCAACATGAAAGTTGCAGCCCGAAAACGGGTTAGCACATGGAATATGCTGGCAATGTAACACATAGAGAATGATGAATGATAAGACTATACTATATGCATATATGGCTGGTGGTAAAGCTCTATGGTTACAGTTTTGCATAAAGCTAGTTTTTCCCTACTGCAAAGGAATAAATTCATTTAACTATCATGGTGGTTGTTAAACATTGAGAATGGTTAACAGCATCCTCAATCCCAATTAAAAAGTACTCATTAACAATCCCAACAACATTTAATTAGAGTAACATGATGAGATACACATGATATTCAAGTACTAGATACTCAAGATGTCCATAACCGGGGACACGGCTAATCATGATTAGTTTGTACACTCTGCAGAGGTTTGCGCACTTTTCCCCACAAGACTCGATCGCCTCCGTTTGGTTTCTCGCACTACATGGTGTTTGAGAAACGGATGACCGAGACATAGTCTTTCAGAAGCGCTAGCACCTTACGATGGGTAGATCCGTACACCTACATCCCCTACATCTGCTAATCCACCACTATAAGAGTTCGCACGACTTAGTCAACTATGCCAGAGCCCATAATGGCTTGTGGCTACACACGGAAGTTTCTAGTATTAATTATCTTATGATCCCTTTGAGCCTGGGTGGCGGTCCATAGGAAAATCACACGGTAACCCCGGGATTTCCAAAAAAACAGGCAATCACTAGATACCCCAGGTGCCTCAATCCACCCAGATGTGTATTTAAGTTGCCACCTTAGATAAACCATTAATTATCAATCTCACATCTGTCATGGATATTCACTCACCCAATCCACGTCTACTAGCATAGCATGGCATAATAAGCAAACGCAGAAGTAACTCCCAAAGGTTTCATAAGTAAAACAGGTAATAGGTACTACCTCATCTAGTTCCCATCCCATAATTTAATTAGATCCTAATCATGCAATGTTTGAGGGTTGATCTAATGCATAAAACTGGGTAGTAGAAAAGGTATGATCAAGTGTTACTTGCCTTGCTGATGATACGCGCAACCTAGGGATTCGAAGTAACAACCGGCGCACTCTGGGTGATCTATCGCAGACAAACAACAAGCATACAATAAGTACTCATCTAATGCATAGGTAAATCTCGAATAAAAGATCTAACCCGAAAGTTCAACTTAAGAACCCTGGTTGCAAAAAGAATCAAATCAAATAAAGCAACGAAAGTCAAACGGCGAGAGAAAACAACTCGGTTCTAGCAAGTTGAAACTAGGTCAAATTTTACAGTAGCAAAACTTGGTTTAAGTTGATTAGTTGGAACGGCGGTTTCGAAACGAAACTCCAGGCGCTTGAATCACCTGATTCCGATAAACGAGCAAGAAGATAAACTAGAACGAAAATCGGATCTGAAATCGCGATCAGAAAATAACGGAATAAATCCGATTAAAAGAAAACGACGAACAGTTAAACGAACGGACGTTCATTAACCGAGAATAATCCGGTGATCACGTTCGTTAAGACGAACGGTCCGGCGAACGCTCGCTAAACAACAAAACCGAAAAAAACCGATCTAGGGTTTTTTCGGAAGAAAAAACCGAAACATTAAAAAAATAAACAGGAACGGTTTTTCAGAAAACCGAACCGGGCGAGGGCGGTGCGGCGCGGTGCTACCTCGACGAGGGGCTCCGGCGGGGCGGCGGCGTGCGGCGTGGGCGGCGGCGCAAGCGGCGGCGGCGGCGGCGCAAGCGGCGGCGCAAGCGGCGGCGGCGGCTGCGGCTGCTGCTGCTGCTGCTTGGGGCGGCGGCGGTTGCGGGTTGGGGAGGAGAGGGGGGGTGCTGGGTATTTATAGGAGGGGGGGCTGCTTGGGGGAGGGGGCAAGGCAAGGGGCGGGCGGCTGGGCCGGCTGGCCAGCTGGGCCTTGGCCCAGGCGGCGGGCGCTGCAGTATTTTTTTATAAATATCTCGCGCAGAAAACGAATAAAATAAAATCTAAACGAACTCCAAAATTTACAAAGTAAATTTTCCCCGACTCCTAAAAATGAGTCGAACAAAATGAACTTTTACTCGGGGCCTAAAATGCAATTTTTGAAAACACGCATTTTCCCTAAGGCAAATAGACTCCGAGAAAATCCAAAATTTGATTTATTTATTAAATCTTCATTTTTCCTAAATTTTGGGAAAGTCATATTATTCCCTCTCATATTTTTGATATTGGAAAAGTATTGAAGATAAAATAAATAAAATCAAATGATCCTCTTTTCATAATTTGAGAGGACTCAAATATGAAAATTTCAAAATCTCCAACTCTCTCCGTGGGTCCTTGAGTTGCGTGAAATTTCTAGGATCGACAAATGCAAGGAAATATGTAATGCATGATGATCTAATGTATAACATTCCAAATTGAAAATTTGGGATGTTACAGCCTACCTTTGCTGGGCTTGTCACTGGCTCGGCCAGTGCCCTGACTAGCTATTTGCCTTCTGGTGCTCACGGGATGGCAGTTCATGTAAAAAAATATTTTTCCTTATAAAGACCGACTTTTGGCCTTTCGAATACAAGCTAGACACCATATGGAACATGCAACCACATATGACACCGCGAAGTTAAAGCAAGCACCTAGGATGGTGGTTCATTGCGAGCAAGGTCATCAACTCCAGAGCTTCGTTTACCGTCTCCATCTGCTGACACTGCACCCTTTATAGCGATGTAACGTGTCGTGCATACCCGCGAAGAAAGCTGGCGTGACTTCTCTCTTTTCTTTGCTGATTCTCTTTCGGCAGACTCTGAAATACCCTTGCATAAAAACACAACAGTGAGAGTATGGGTGAAGTGTGTGTAGAACTAGTGCACTGTAAAAGTAGCAGATAGTAGGTGGCTGAAAAATAAATGACAGGAGACATATGATAGCTCTACAACATTGCATGACAAACAAAATTAGATTCTACTCCGTATGATTTTGTAATATATGAGCACAGGAAATGCAGGTACTCCTCCAGCACACCACCACATGTGGTCATATCTAAGATAATAGTCGACTAAAAATAAATAGGTCAGTCGATTTTTTTAATGAACCGTCCGATCTATAAGGAACGGGCAGATGGCCTTCGTCTACCTCCCGCCAGTCACTGTTGATGATCTTTCTCGAACCGCCAGCGACCACCGGCCCAGACCCCTGCCTCCGCCGCCCCGCCCTCCCCTCGACCTCACACCACCGCCGTGCTTGGCAGCGCCCCAGGCCATCCCTTTAATCCCGGCCGACCTCCAGATCAGGCGCCAGTAGCTCTAGGCCGCACACGTACCTAAGATAAACACCAAGGCGTTGCTTCCCCGGCGTAATAGGCGTACTAGCGCCTGTTACGCTGGGGACTGCTTCCATTAATTGGGAATCAACTGGCCAGAAATTGAAATTCAGGGGGGGCGACGGACCTCTAGCTAAGGTGAAATAGTATATGAGGAGAAACCTTGTGCATCGCGAGTTACTAGGAACATCTAGTATCAAGAAGAAGCGGTCAACTAGTGTCTTCTGCGGGATGAATACCGTGCAAGCAGAGACGTAAGATTTGCACGAATAAGGCAAGAGGAGTGCCTTTTTCGGTTGCCGGTGTGGTCACCTCCACATGTCGCGCTGATCTTCTTCTTTTTATCGGGGAAACCGATGTTCTGGAGGGTGCATGCTTGGACGAACCCATGGCCAAATTGTTGACTGTGTTTCCATGGCCGTATGTCAGCGAAGGGGAAGCAGGTCCGAGGTAGCGAAGGACGGCGTAGCAGGAACAACTCCGGTGCGGTGGAGGGTGGCGAAGTTGGAGCGGCAGCGGTGAGGCGCAGGACGGCGTGGTTGAACTGGCTCGGGTAAGGATGGCTCGGCCTCGGCTTCAACTACTAGCCGTGGAGGGCGTTGCGGTTGAGGTTGCGGTGGACGACGACGTCAGGGTATCGGCTCCGGCGTGATGGAGGAGGGCAGCGGTTGATGGGTGGGATGGGGTGGTGGACGGAGGACGCGGGGGTTTCGCGGCTGGTGGAGAGGTAGTTTTGGCGCCCACGGAGTACGAATGGGGAATCGGACGGGTGGGGGGGAACCATGTTTCGGTCTGGGACGCGCTTGTTTTTGGCTTTTTTGAACAGAAGATGGGACGTGCTTGTTTGAAATTTGGGGAAAGTACAAACTTTTCCCCCCTCTTAAATTTCGGACCTACTGCGGGTCGGGGGTAGGATGGTAATCCCAGGTGTCCCAAATAGTGGGCGGGAGCGATTTCGAACGCGCGCATGTGTTCTTAGGCGGCCATTGTGTATGAATGTTTTTCGGAGGCAGTTGCGTGGCGTCTAGATGAACCTACAAACCTACCCCGGTTTAGACCTTTGGACGTCGGGCCGGTAGGTTTCATGGGTTGGATGTACTACCAAACATTGGACTCATGCGGTTTCGGGCGAGTAGAGGCTCTTTTGGCGCTTCGTTCGAAATTTTGAAACACAAGCATTCACGTTTAGAGTACTCTTAAACTATGAGGATTGACCTAAATAGACAACGTTATATTTGACCTTGTATGTTTGAAAACCTCATTAAATTATCCGCTTCTTTTTGAAATTTTGACACTTTTAAATCCTATAACTACGATTATTTTGGAATGGAGGAGCTAAATTTGAATCTATTTTGTACACGACTACATATGCTATTATGTACAAAATCAGAGCAAAGATTGGTGCCCCCCATAATTTAGGTATGGTTTACAAATGCCATGATATCAAATTCAAATAATTGAATGGACTTCATGTTGAATTCGATTTTTTAAAACCACCTTAAGTTGAATTCAAATGTATGCTAGTTCATAGGTTGCTATTTATAATGTTCATTGTGTAACTTTCGTATGTATAATGTGCTTTACACACACAACATGAACTATACTCACGTTTATATTCGATTGCTAAAGCGATGCATTGTCTGGAGTTCAAAATACTAACTGTGTGGATCAATTGTGTCGAATAATAACATAGACATGCTCAAATTCGATAGAATCTAGATGTTTGATGGATCAATGACGCTCCTTACGCGAATTGCAAATATCATGATCCCATCCTAATATTTGGATACAATTTATATGTTTAATCAATGTGTACAACAGTCTTTTACATGTAGTTTCACTTTTCATTGGTGGTCTCTCACACATGCTCACACACTCTCTCCCGAGGTGTCTTTCTCGCACACATGCTCTAGATATAACCCTCCCTCCCTCTCGTAACCATTTACAACTATTTTCACTAACCTTTATCACAAGCACTCTTCCTCTCGCAAACATACACACGCACAATCCCCATCGACCCTTTCTATATACATGGACCTGCCTACGTGTCTCATGTACGCACATTATCTTTAGGCCTGTCTCTCACGCATTGTCTCACACCTCTCTTCCTAATCGACGAGTATGATTCTAGTAGAGCATTCTGTAGGATGCCCCTTAAAGTTAGGTTGGATGAATAGTAATATCAGAGATAAAGGGGTTACCTTAGTCTGAGAACCTAGGGTTACAAATCCTAGCGGCTTTGTCAGTGGACACAGAGTCCTTCACAATTCTGCTATCTTTGTCTTGTACGACTAGTCATCCATGGGTCTTCCTAAATGCGTCACGCGCCGACCAATGTGGTGCAGGACGGAACCGAACGAAGGGCCTCACCTCGACCCACCGGACCTCACGCGGTGACACACCCTCTGCCCCCACGTCTCATTATCTTCTCACACCCACACATACCAACACAAACACCACACACACAGAAAATTTCTCCTGGTGCCTCTATTCCCTCCCCCTTGCATATACACACTCAAGGGAATGGAATCTCTCGTCGTGACCTCATATTCGTCTCTCTCTCTAGACCACTCTCATTTCCCGTGCTATCTCTCCCACCCCCCACCCCCGTCGGCCCCTCTATCCATGCCTCACTCGAATACGTAATACACACACATACCTCTCTAGGCCCCGGCAAATGCATCAACTACACATTCACACATGTTACATCACGTACCCCGTTGATCTATAAAGCCCTCTCTTCACGTTTATTTCGCATACAACATTCCTTTTGAATAAAGTGTGGCCAAAAAAATTATTTTAGAGTTTCTACATATATACAACATTACAAAGTTATATGGAGGAGTACGAACGCTAATTTGCATTGCATGGTGCCCACAATGATATTTATTCCGCACTGTGAATTTGTATATTTTTACACTATATACAAAGTTAGTCATAATAAAGAGAAACGAAGAGCATCTCTCTCTCCATCGCATACCCCCCTGTACGCCCCTTTCACGTATGCACACAAAACTATCTCCGGGTCCTCTAAAAGTAAGCCCCCAGAAAATTCACGCATGTTTCATCTTTCTCTCGCGATATATGCAATGACGATCATTATATTTGAAGCGAAAGCACGATACGTACATTGGACTTCAGAATCCACTAATTACGGTCACCATTTATGTTTAGTGGTTATTATATAGTCACAGGCTCACCGTTCAACTCTGTATTTGCTCATGACATGACTAGTTGACCAGTTAAATGCTCCACGTGGCACCTCTAGTGTTGCATCACATTATCTCACTACCATCGTGCCCACATGTCGACTTGTATCTACTCTACATCTACACTCTTATAAAATACATAAAATACACTCTTATAAAAAACAGAGTTGGTGATGATGGTGTGCCTGCCATCCTGCAATATAGGCCGTCCGATTTATATCTAACGGATAGGAAAGAAACTATGGCAATTTTGCAAAAAGGTACCCACACACCTCTCCACATTTGCAAATAAGGCCTTCCCTCATTCATCCTTTTCTCTCACAAGATAAACAAGTCATACAAATGCATTTTGATGTTACGTGCAACGCACGGGCATCTTGCTAGTAAGAATGAAAACAAACGACAAAAAATATTTGTACGGTGGTTCGAAGTCATGACCGTGGGCACAGCGGACAAGGTGGTCTTGTATTGGTATGCTGAGCCATCTGTTTTAACACACAGGAGCTGGTGTGGTGATTATACACACATGCACGCATGCACACAAACTTCATCCACGCAACACTCACACAAACACATGCACCCACACACGCACGCAACACTCACACGCACACACGCAGCCACGCACGCACTCAACACTCACACGCACACACACACGCATGCATCCACACACCAGTATACCACACGACCAACACACACTCTCACGCTCAAGTGCTCAACCTACACGTGCATGCGCACACATCAGGCCCTGACAGACACATACACAACCAGGTGATTCCCACGCATGGGTTGGAGCATTGTCGCGCCTGCGTAAATTTGTGTTTATCTGACCTTTTCCCTATGCGAACTGACAGGTGGGACCCACAAGGAACGTGGTCAATTTAGCTAGTCAACATGGCGCCACGCAGACTATTTGGCCGGTCAACAGAGTGCAATCTGATGCTGAACCTTGAGCAAGTGACCGTATAATCACCGCAAAACGTATATAGTGACCATAATCAGCTTATTCTGAAGTTCGGTGACCGTATTACGCTTTTCTCTCTGTAGGCCCTCCAAAACTACATCTCTACACGTTCTCGCATGTTACAGCACTACTACTACACTCTAACACAATAAATCATATGTGTTTTTAGTTTTACTAGATATCATATTGCTACTTATAATTATTCAGTTTGCATACATTAAAATTGCCTTTGAAATGTATGGCGAGTATCATCTACCGCGCGGGAAAAATCCCGCACTTTCCTATTTAATCGGGTTTGTATCGATGGATCGTGCGATATAGCAAAACTATAGTACTATACAGTACAAGTGATAGTTCACTGGGTCGTCATGTCGTCTACTCCTCCGTCGTAAGAGTGGAGCGCTCGCTTTCATAAATCTTCTAGTCCCTTTCGCCGACATGTGGGACATCAAGCTACCGGGTCCACGTGCCATACCGGAATACAGTGCAGAGCAGCCGGGGTGAAGCACCCCAGTCATGGCGCCTGTGTAGTAATGAGCAATGAGGCGTCAAATCACAAAGCTGCACCTTTCCCGCAGTTAAGTTGGAGGAAGGAAGTAATAATGTTAAAAAAAGAAGTTGGAGGGACGAAGCAACCATCATTTCACTCGTTGCTAAATTCGCTTCTCCCTCATCTTCTTCAACTTAATCACGTGTTGCTTCTACCGTTATTCTGCCTCATGTGGGACGTGGATCATCTTAGTAAAGCACTGACACGTGGGACCGCATGTTAGCAAACCGCCAGGACAACGTCCTCCGAAAATAAGAAACCTCCCCCGCCATCCGCGCGGCAAAATCACCTCCTTTTTACTAATCTTGATTCTATAATTTTTTAGATCAATATAATTGAGATTTATATAGATAGCACACAGGAGCAAAACCAAGTGGTACGGTTAAGGGCATCCACAATGTGTAGCCAAATGTGAAAATAGCTTTTGGCATCATGGGAACCATTGTGGACGATGTTGCCAAAGCCAAAAAGATGGAACCGAAGCTCCCTGATTGATTGATTGAAGGAATAGAAAAATGCAACGTCTCTCCTCTTTCTCCCATGCTTGGACGCATGTAGTACAGTATAGAGCACAAAGTCTACTCCCCTGTCCCTTCTATCACAAATCTCAAAGTAGTGAGGCATCAAATCACAAAAGCACGGACGAAGTAACCATCATTTCACTCTTCGCTGACTCCATTTCTCCATCGTCTTCTTCAAGAAACCATCTCACCGCACTAGTACTCCTAGTAGTACTAGTCATTTGGTTCAACAGACTTCCTGGATGCAAATAAGGTGGTTGTCTCAGCTTGCAGGCGGCACTTGCGAACGACTTACCGTGGTCTCCCTCAATGGTGTTC
Organism: Triticum timopheevii; assembly: GCA_963921465.1. Lineage (NCBI taxonomy): Eukaryota > Viridiplantae > Streptophyta > Magnoliopsida > Poales > Poaceae > Triticum > Triticum timopheevii. The sequence continues at coordinate 359,885,411 of OY997264.1, forward strand.
TCCGTCGAACGCACTTCACCAAACCACAAAAAAAAGATATCGTCGACGTCACCGCAATGGGGAAGGAAGTCAAATATAGTTACTACCTCCATTTTTGTGTGTACACAAGGCCAGTATATCAAAATTACAATATGCAAAGGGCCACTAACACTAATCGAGGCAAAATTGATGGGGTTAGGAACCAAGGACATTAATATCCCCTGCATGCATGCGGAAGTGAGAAGGTTGGTTTGCATGGCGCTGCATTAATCAAGCGATGAGGAGTAAGATGGTTAGCTCTTTGGTCTTTGGAGAAAAAATACGCATTAATTGACACGTGAAACGAGGATTTGTAACGATTAAATCCCGCGAAGGAAAACCCCGCTTTTCTTTTTTAACACTAGTACTCCTAGTACGTACGTACTTATCCTGTTTGGGTCTAGGCCTTGCATTGCCAAACTTCGCCACACATTTTTGCCAAGCTTGCCAAAAGTTTTCAAAATGAGAAGGAGGTGCACTTGCGCACGGCTATCGCGGTCGCATCGCACCCTCACACGGTCGCTCCTGCACGCCGCGGTCGCACCGCACCCTCACACACTCGCTCCTGCGTGCCGCAAACCCAACCAAGGGAACACACCCTCACTGACACTTGTTGTCGCATGTGAACAAACCAAACTCAACCATCCTATCACTCACACATAATTTTCGTTCATAGAGTATGCTTATCCAACCGCATGTTGGGGAGTATCCGTGCGGCCCGTGCAGTGGTCTGTTGGGATAGAAGAAGAGGTGAGGAAGAAGGAAAGAAGGGTTAGGAGACGTAGGCTATTCATCCAACTGCCTGAAATGGTAGACTGACCCAAGTCAGGCGACTTGCATAACAAATATATGTTTTTACACAGCAAAAGATCCATAAAAACAACAACATAAAGAAAAATATCACTGCTCATGGAAAGAGATGGCCTTGTCGTCTTTGGCTGCCGACACGAACCAGCCGTCGCTGCTGACGTGTGTCTCCGCACCATGGTTGTCCTCGGCCTCCAGCTACTCGTTCAAGCGGAGCGTGCGGGCGCTCTACATGGATGAGAGCACAGCCCGATTCAAGTCGAGGACGTCCGGTTCCGCCTGCAGGAGGGCCTCGATGGCAGCGACATCCGCATGCTCCGCGTCGAGTCGAGCCTCCGCCGCCCGGTTCAAGTCCAGGACGTCCGGTTCCGCCTGCAGGAGGGCGTCGATGAGAGCGGCATTTGCGCGCTCTGTGTTGAGTCGAGCCTCTGCCGCCCGGTTCACGTCTAGGACGTCCGGTTCCGCCTGCAGGAGGGCCTCGATGGCCGCGGCATCCGCGCGCTCCACCTCAAGTTGAGCCTCCACTGCCCGGTTCACATCCACGACATCCGGTTCCGCCTGTAGGAGAGCCTCGATGCCAGCGGCATGCGCGCGCTCCACGTCGAGTTGAGCCTCTGCCTCCCGGTCCTCCTTTAGTATTGCCATGTTGAACCGCTGGTCCACCTGCACCATGGGGGACTCGGACGTCGACACGAAGTCGACGTCCATCGTCTCATACCCATTGGGGGCCTTCTGCGCCGCGACATCTGCCATGAACATTGGATCCGCTTCCTCCTCGTTGTAGCTTAGCTCCAGTGAACTCGGGGATTGGCCCGCCGTAAAGCGAGCTTGGGAACGGAGGTCCGTGGTGCCGACCGCCGTCGTGATTTATGCACGGCGCTCCGGCCTCAGCATCTTGTAGTAAGTGATCTTGCGGCGCACCATGGCTTTCCGGCGAACTAGGGGACGCTTGATGCGGGCTAGGGGTTCGGAAGGTGGGGGAATGGGCTGGAGATTTGGTGTGGTTTTAGGGCAGTGGCTGGCGTAGGCCGAGCAGCGAAGGTTCTGGTGTGAATAGTGGTTCCGGTGATGGCCGGTCAATCGGTTTTGACTGTACATCGCTCTTGTCGCGTTCGCGTTGCATCCCGGCACGCTGGACCCTACACGTCGCTCACCGAATGGAATGTGCTTCGTCTTGCGTTTTCGCTCACTTGTGGGACCGCAGTTGAGAGCAAACCGACGTCCCTCCCCCTCCCCCGCCCGCGTCATTCATTATACCACCACTCCCTCCGTTTTATGCGGAGAAAATAAAAACAGAGGGAGTATACTACGAATGAGGATCCCTTGACGTGGCCAAACCCATTGAGTATGACATGCGGGGCCTAGCAAGCATGGGGTCCGCTAGTAAGTGACCGAAAGGGAGGGTAAGGCAGGGATGCCTACGTCAGAGGATCCACTTCCACTACTACTCCCTCCTTCCATTTACTATACAGGGCCTAATGCGTTTTTCGAGGCTAACTTTGACCAAATGTTAGAGTAATAATATATGACATGCAACTTACACAAAGCATACTGTCAAATTCGTATGTGAAAGGAGTTTCCGATGATATAATTTTCACATTATACATCTCATGTACTATTAATCTTGTCAATAGTCAAATTGGAAACCATGTCGAGTACAAATCTAGGAGTACGTACGAATCTAACAATATTGATTGGGCGTTATTGAATGTTGATACCTTTTTTATCAAAGTAGAGATACTTTGACTACACATAAAACTTATATGTAAACTAGAAAGGATAGGAGGAAGTATATTGTACGTTCAAAAACGAAACGAACATTGAATACCCTTTATATATGATTTGCGGATGCTATGATCACCGGTTCAAAATTTTGAATCCGCCTTAGGTATCACTTGCCCCCACTCATTCCCTCTCAATTTCATCTCGGGGTCCGGAGATCTATTGAAAGAGGACTAGGGTGGGTACATGCGAATGATACTCGACGGAATGTTCAAATGAGGCATGCAGGAGGATGGACTCGACTGGAGGGCGACATGATCGATGGAGAAGAGGGTTGGAGAGGAATGAGAAATAAGCAAACGCCACATGATTATACTTGAACGGCTCAAATAAACAATAAGTTGTCTCGCTTGGCCTACATAGTGAAAGGCCTAATGCGCAACGCGGAGCATTGACACTCGAATATGGCCGGGAAAACAGGGAAACTGATATGTGGGGCACACCCCTCGGGACAATGTAGCGCAGACTAGTCCAATGGAGCAGCTGACCCATGACCTCCTCGCTACTGACAACCGTTCATGTGGGTCGCTGGGGCCAAGAACGGGGCACAGCTCCAGCACCGCCTCTCAACACGGCGAACGCGATGAGCGACACGCTCATATCGTTGCTAGACACGGTCGGTTTTAGTGTGCCGAGGGTGGCGTTAGTGATGTGGCATGACCAACAATATGTTTGGTTTGTGCCCAAGGTTGCCCCATCAAAGCATTGGGTAGCCAAAATTTTGGTTGAGGTATTGGTTGCCCATGATTTTGCTGACATTGGCAAGAAAAATGAACTAGAGTTGGCTAGAGTTCATTGGCATGCCAAAAAAATGGCAACCATCCAAACAAAGACCAATCTATGGGTCATGACCAAAATTTTGGTTGAGGTATTGGTTGCCCATGATTTGGCCGACATTGGCAAGAAAAATGAACTAGAGTTGGCTAGAGTTAATTGGCATGCCAAAAAATGGCAACCATCCAGACAAAGACCAATCTTTGGGTCATGACCAAAATTTTGGTAAGGTGCATTTTGGCCACAATCCAAACACACCCCAACACCCGGCTCGTCGAGGATGCACGGGGCTCCGCGACGCATCCGCGGAGTGGTGTAGCACGGCCAACTGCATCCTCTGGACCTGAGACCATGCCGGGTCGTCTTGCTTTTTCAATGACATGCAGGGATCGCATGTGAGCAAAGGGCATCTCCAACGTTGCCACGACCGCAGCTGACTACCCTCGCACACCAAACCCCTCGTCCCTCGCGCCATCGCGTGGTGCGTTCCCAGCTGGCGCCAGCTGCCCGCATTCATGTCGTCCGTTCGTATGTCATCGTTAAGAGGCTCGGTGCCCGAGGAACCAACTCCGGCGACTTAATGACGCACCCGGACGCTTGGCCTCACCGGAATGCGCTACTTAAAGCGGCAACGCCCAGCTAACCTCCACACCATAGCGCATCGTCCTCCTACCTGGCACCACATCCGCCATGACCGCAGATGCGAAAGCTCTGCGGGAGAGCTTGTCTTAGGGGATGAAGCTCGAGGTCGCTGCCCTCGCTCAAGTCGCCTCTCATGACGAAATAGCGGCGTAGTCGGACGCGGACGCGACCGCACAAGCGGTGGCCACGCTGGCGGCAGACAACGGGAGCACCGTCAGCCACGCGTCCTACTTGCCGCCGTCCAACGTCCGGCACCGCCGAGGTCGGGGACTCCTCCGAGGATGAGTAGGGTATGGGAGGAGGTAGGGCATGGTGTGCCAACTGGCCGGGTCCGTATCCCGTGTTCTACTCTTCCTCGCCGGAGACCGCACCTTCACTTCACAGGTCTTGAACCCCGCCCCCGTACATAGAGATCACAGATGAAGGACGTCGGTCGCCGCCGTAGAATAGGTTTAGGGTCGGGTTTCTTTTATTTTTCTGTCCTATAAAAGTTCGAAATGTAATGAAAATCTATCTTGTTTGCATTAATCTCGGCCGGTGTATATGAACTTTCACAATAATATACATATTGTAGGAGTACTAGCAAGATGCCCGTGCATTGAACGGAAGATCAAGATCTTGTGGGAGAAAAGGATGAACGAGGGAAAGCCTTATCTGCAAATCTGGAGAGGAGTGCGGGTAAATTGTCATAGTTTCCTTCCTATCTGTTAGATATAGATTGGACGTCCTATACTGCAGGATGACAGGCACACCATCATCACCAACTCTGCTTTTTATTGAACCGAGACAAATCTAACATGTGAAGTAAAATAAACACATAGGGTCTATACATACACAAATTATCTTAGGCACTCCAATAGTACGTCCACTACACATTCACACATTTCACATCTTTCTACATCTACGGGAACCTACGAAAGGGTTAACGTAAATTGGCTCTCTCTCCTCCCCTGATTTTCATGGTGGTGGGCCTCTCCCTCCCCCCAATCTACAATCAACAGCTCACACATTTCACATTATGTTAATTACATAACTGGGATTACGTAGGTGTAGCATTACTCGTCCTAGAAAACCCAACTAAGTCAACCTCCCAGCACATCGCGTGGGAAAAGACCCGGCCGCGCCGTTTTAGTCGGGATTACCGGATTACTATTAGTATTATTGATGGATCGCGCGAAGTAACAAATTTTTTTTGAGGGGGCGAAGCACCTAGTTTAAAAGGAAAAAAGGCGGTACACTCACAACACTCCTGTCGCGGTCGCATTGCACCCCACACACGTTCGGTCCTGCACACTCCTCACGCAAAGGGAATGCGCTTCGGCTTGCCTCTTCACTGACACCCAAACCCTAGAGAGAAAACGATGTTGGTCTCCTACCCCCTCCCGCCGCGCCCCTACCCGACAAATTAACTCTCTCGAGGCCACCCAAATTTACCAAGTTAAAAGAGCATTGTCGTCGAGGCCACCCCAAACCCTTGAAGCATTGTGTCGAGGCGACCCCAAACCCTAGAGAAGCAGCATCGAGGCCACTAACATGATTCATTATTGTGATTAGCTAGCTAGTTCTACGTTTGCCACTAATATATATATATCCATCTGTACCATGTTTGAATAATAATTGACATGTTGTAAATATTTGCAGAAACTATGGAGCACTCCCGAGACGAAGAAACAGAAGCGATGTTGGGGGACATAATCGCACAAGGAAGTGATGCCGTTGCGTCATTTCTCAACGACACCGATGGTCAGGAAGGACTGGGTGAAGAAGAGGGCTATGTTCATGATGGCTCCGACCCATTAATGCTGTTACAAGAAGAGGTCTATGTTCATGATGGCTCCGGTGACCCAATGGAGGTACAAGAAGGAGACCGTGCTGACTGCTTCGGTGACCGAACCGAGTCCGGCCAGGTATATATATATATATTAGTTAAGCCCGTGCTGACTAGTTAATTGATGCATTCATTGTTTTGGTATATGTACACATATTAATTAACTCTCTTCTTTCTTCCTTTTTCTAGCCCTCCGGATCGAGCACAACTTCGATAAGGAGACGAGGCCCAAAGAAAAAGTTGAGCTCGGATGAAAGGTTTGAGATCATAGAAATCGCGCCTCACGGCGAACCGATTGAACCCATCCGGACAAAGAATGCATTTTCTGCTCAGTGCGGGGTTCTTGTTAGGGACAAGATCCCGATCAGCATCCAGCAATGGTATAAGCCTAAGGAGGAAGACCCTGAGGTGTCTTATGTTAATGATATGCAGAAAGAAGATCTTTGGACTCAGCTGAAGGCAAATTTCACCCTACCGCTAGAGGAGGATCCGAAGAAGCCAGTTAAAGAGCAATTAATCAAGTATTGTGCTCTTAAGAAGATGGAAACCCTATTCACGAGGTGGAGGAAAGAGCTGAACAAGTTTGTCGACAAAAAAGAGACACCAGAATTCATCGGCAAATATGAGAAGATCAAAGATCACTGGCCCACATTTGTGGCCCAAGAGTAAGAAGATGTCGGCGACAAGCAAGCAAAATGCTGCGAAGAAGAAGCTTCACCATCGCACGGGGTCAGGAGGCTACCTCAAAGCCTGGCCTAAGTGGTCCAAGGCTGAGAATGATCTGCTTGAAAAAGGGATCGAACCAGAGACAATGTACTCGCCAGACCGTTGCCAGACTTGGTTCTTCGGGGCTGGCGGAACCTTGGACCCTGTATCAGGGAAGTGTCATTGGACGGACGAGCAACTGCAAATACCAGTAAAGAACCTTCGACACTATATCAACGCAGTGCAGTGAGGGACGTTCGTTCCAAACAGGGAGAAGGACGAGCTCACAATGGCCCTCGGGAATCCTGAGCACCCTGGACGGACATGGGGCACGCCAGGCTCCATTCCGTGGAAGGTTGGTTTTCCGGACGGAGGGGGTTACAAAACCCACGAGAGGAGGAACAAACTGGAGCAGGGCCAACTGCAAGCGTTGCACGAAAGGGTAATGGGGCTAGAGGAACGAGAAGCAGCAGATCGCAGCAAACGACCTGCCGAAGCTTCCCCCGAAGCTACCCTGCCATCTCAGCGGAGAAGCAGCACCGAGCTGCTTCAGCCGGCGCATGTCTTGACGGCTCCTTCCAGCTATCCCGTGGATGCTATCACGAAGTCTCAAAATTGCCACATTATGACGCGATGGATGAATTTGAAGGTCAAGGCGGCTGTTGGCTCTGTTTATCCTACTGGACCCCGCGCAACTTATCACTGCCGGCCGATTCCAGAAGGATATGCTAGGGTGATGGTGGATGAAATAACGGAGGGATTTGAGGACCTCCTGCTTGACCACCCTACCGGTGAAGGGGAGACTAGGCTGGGTTCTGCTCTGAAGACTCCATGCCCATGGCGGAAGGAGCTCATCAACCTTCCAAATTGGACGCCTCCGCCTCCTCCTCCTCCTCCGGCGAGTCAGGGCACTCCGCCTCCTCCACCGCCTCCTCCTCCGGTGAGTGACGATCAGGGCACGCGTGGCGGCACTCCGCCTCCTTCTCCGGCGCATGGCGGCACTCCGCCTGCGCCGGCGTGCCCGAGCAGCCAGCAGCCTCCTCCTTCTCCGCCTCGCCAGCAAGGGCGGAAGAGACCCGCCGCTGCCCCAGCTGCTCCGGCACGTCGTAGTCCTTCTCCTCCGCCTCATAAGCAAGCACGAAAGAAGACAGACACCACAGCCGCTCCGTCTACTCCGGCGTCTAGCAGCACAACCAGAGGCGGGAGGCAATACAGATACGGTCCACCTCTCAAGCCTCTAGAGAAGTTACCGTACGAGAGGACCGAGGAGGAAAACGATACAATCGTGCGGACCCACATGAAGGAGTTCTTTGAAGGGGTGAAAGCAAAGAGACATCCACCTCCGGAGGAGAAGGTAGATCCGGTGAAAGCAAAGCGCACTCTTGATGCCCTGAGGAAACCGGCAAAGTCTCTGCCGTGAACCAACTATGACCGCATTACTGAACAGACATATCTCCAAGCGGAGCGGTCGGGAAGTACTATCAGACATCAAAGGTCAAGAGAACGAGCAGCTGTGAAAAAATTTGCCCAGCTCGGTGAACAAGCAAATCAATCGTGCCCCCCGCTCAATGTGTCTAGCGGCAACATCGTCACTAATGCTCCTGGGATGGTGCCCGGTTATGGCAATCTACAAGATTACCTGCCTGAGGATCAACTTCCTGATTTCATGGAGGTGGACGAACACAGATACGAGTACGGGAAGCCTCTCATCAAAGATGAAAAATCTCTAACAACGATGATGCGAAGATTCTATAATTGGTACATGAAATCCTGCAGAGAGTCTGGGGGGACGAATAGTTTGTATCTGCACATTAAAGAGGAGCACGACCTCGTTGGAACTGATCTGTTGTGTGTTCCATTTGAGGTGTTCTTCGCGTTCTTCAATCAAAAGGCCCTCGATAAATTAACGGTCTTTTGCTACTGTCTGTAAGTACTATTTCTGTCATTAAGTCTCTATATATAGCTCGGCTCTTTCATTGCATGTATTTATAATCTATTATCCTCACTATATTATGCAGATTGAAGATCGTCGAGTGCAGAAAACAAGAAATCTATGATATTGGGTTCATTAACACAAATATCATAGATGATAATCAGATTAAAAAGCACGTCGAAGATGCCGAGGCCAACTTGCTACAATCGTTGATCAAAAATCAAAACAAAGATACCATACTCTTTCCTTACAACGGCGAGTGAGTGTTACTGTCGTGTGCATATTCGGTTTCCCTTATTACTCGAGCGAGGTTATAGTAATGTAATTGATGAGTTATGCATGCGCGCGTAGCTTCCACTATGTTCTTCTGGAGATTAAGCTTGAGTGGGGACTAGTAACCGTCTTAGACTCGAGACGGAAAGATCCCGAAGCCTATGCGGACATGACTGAATTGCTCAACAAGTAAGTTCAATCGATCATTATCGCACCATATCGGCAACTTTTTGTTCATTTCCTAATATCTCATGTAATAATAATTATTTTCTTTGTCTTGCAGGGTTTGGAAATAGTTCACCGCAGAAGCTCCGGGACTGCCGAAGGAGCTGTGATATACATACCCGAAAGTAAGTACTACTGGCTAGCTAGTTGCGAGCATCTCCCGTTGATTCTATAGCTATAATTTCATCAATGCCATTTATAATGCTTCATTATCAGTTTGATTGACCTCTATTTCTCGTAAAGTGCTTGTGGCAGGAACAAGGGAATGATTTCTGTGGATACTACGTGTGCGAGTTCATCCACAACGCGACTTTGAAAAATAAGCGGGGCTACTCTAAAAGACAACATGAAGTGCGTAAGCAATAATATTCACAATTTCATTTTATTACACCATCATTTTTGTTGAGTTTCATTCATATATATGTGTTAATTAACCCCCTTCTTCTAATTAGACGTGGCAGATGCGGAATGAACTCCTAGAACCAGATCGCATGAAAGCAATTCAAGAGGAATTGGTGGGATTCTTTCTTGACCACGTTATCAATAAAGCCGGAGAATACCATGTGGAAGTTGATTTCAATTGCTAGGGGATTGTAATTAAGAGATCTTACATATTGTACATGTATGTAGCCAGTAGCGTCGGATAGATAATACGAAAACTTGTTGTTCGACCAATCTCTCGGAGAAGGAGAGGTCGATCGATCACTTCTCTCGGTATGCATGACGAACTTCTGTACTTAATGGTTCCCTTCATTTTCTTACTAGCTACCGTGTCGAGGGCCTCTCTATGTATAGTACGTAGCGTCGACCAAGCACGGACATAAGAGAGGACACTTCTCTCTATTAATTAATTAGCTAGCTAACACAATATATGAAACACCTAAATTAACCCCCCAAAACCCCCAACCCCCCCTGCCTTTCAAAAAAACAAAAACCCCAGCCACTGTAATGCTGACACGTGGATGCCTTTTGGTCCTGGTTGATGCCACGAACCGGGACCAAAGGCCCCCCTGCCTGGGCTCGGCACACCGGCCGCGTGGAGGCACATTTGTCCCGGTTCGTGTTTGAACCGGGACTAAAGGGGGGAGGTATTAGTAACGACCCATTAGTCCCGGTTCATGAACCGGGACTAAAGGCCCTTACGAACCGGGACAAATTCCCCCTTTTCTACTAGTGGAAATTGACCCAGAAGTTTGTGAGCCCCCCATCGCGCGGCTATCTACATGACAGGGAACCAGAACCCGGTCGAGACGGCGCCGGGTCAAAACTCCATGGTGGCTAGGGCCAAGGCGGAGGCTTGTGCTACAGCCGGCTCAAGTAAGACGCCGGCTCAGGCGCTGGCAGAATTAATGACTACTCTGCGCACGCTCTTCATGTATCTAGTAACCATAGAGAACCTGGCCGAGCGCAATGTGGAGGTTAAAATGCTTCACGAGCAGATGGCCAGGATCCAGGAAGATATTAATGCAGAGAATGTGCACATGGCGGACACACATGCCCACATCCTCAGTGAAACCGGCCACTTTATAGCAGGAGCACTTCATCTCAATTTCTGTCAAAACGAGAATTCTGCAGTACACCAGAGGAGACATCAGAGTCGGCTGCCAACAGGTCTTGAGCCGACACAGTTGTTTGATACACCATAAGATGCACCCATCCTAGGGGCAGGCACTGACATGCCAAATGCAGCACACATCATACCCCAATTGACTTAGAATATACCTCCTAACACGACCCAGTTGCAACAGTCGGCTTAGCAGCCTGTGCCACCTCAGCAACACCGGCCACAGCCGGCTCAGCAATAGTCGCTGGTTAAGCACCCGACCTATCCTTCTAGACGACGGGTAGTCTTTATTCCAAACCGGTTGATAACCTGCTAGGGAAACTCATAACCTTGACACAATTATGATTACCAGAAATAGCACGATAGAAATCGAGTCTAGGAACGCTATCGAGATGTTAAAGAGTGCGGTCACGCAGTAGGCAATTTATGCTCATAGTCAGCACCGGCTTCATTCCACCACTCATCAGAGCCGCTCCAGGAGCTGACATAAGGAGTCACCACCAGCTTCCAGCAGTGCCCATCGGTGGAGGGAGCAATAGCCAGACCAAATCAGCCACAATTAGTGGTCTCAGATGCACATGCAATAGTGGATGCTACCCGTGCTATGAAAGGAGCAGGGGCACCGAATGCAGGTGCAACATATGCCCAACCTATAGTGCAACCCCCACCCGCCCCAATTCAGCCAGATACGTACCTCTAGACGAACTATCAAGACTCCCTCCTTAGGGCCAGCACTACGGGATGCACGCATGCCTCAGTACTTCAAGGGTCCCTGCAAGGTCTCTAACTATACAGGTGATCTGGAGCCTGCTGAGTGGATTGAGAGTTATGAGTTAGCCATGGATATGTTGGAAGTGAGTGGTGCGGTCTGTGCTCACTACCTGACCATGATGCTAGAAGGGGCAGCATGCACATGGTTGAAAAATTTGCCCCAACTCAATCAACACCTGGGAAGAGTTGAAGGAGTGCTTCATCAAGAATTTCTAGGGGACCTGCAGACTCCCAACAAAGATTGTTGATCTAGAGCACTGCATTCAGCATGATGATGAATCTACACAGCACTGGTCACGTCGTGTTGTGGAGATTATTCATTCTTCAAACAAAATCACAACTGCTCAGGTCGTCCTTGTTCTAGACAAGAATTTTTGTTTTCAGCCTTTGGTTTAGAAGCTTGGACGTCTGAAGCGGAAGGTGAAAGATATGGGTGATCTCTTGGATGTTCTAACTCGATATGCCGATTCCGACAACACAAAGGATCCAACCACCAATGACGAGAAGTCCGGGAAGGGCAAGAAAAAACGGCAAGGACCATCAGCACACGACAAGAACGACAACAATGGTGGCAATAAATGCAAGAAGACTGATGGAGCATTAGATTTTGTTGCCAATACTAACACCAATTTCAAGAGTGAGCGCCAGAACAATAATTCTGTCATCCTTGTAATTATGAGCAAGCCCTCAAACGCCCGTGCCCAAAACACAGTGTGGATGGCAAGCCGGTAAATCATTGCTGGGAGAACTGCTTCATCATGCAGGAATTTCAGAATCAGGCCTTTCAAAACCATCACAATTGTGGTGGTGGCAACGCCCCCCAGGAAATCCTCAAGCCGGTGGGTCAGGAGTCGGCTTCCCAAGTGTCGGCTTCCTAAGAAATTACCCTAGAGCCATGTTCCAGGGATCAGGTGGCCAAGGATCCGACTTCCAGGGATCCAGTAATGGCGGAGGCAACAATCAGCGATCTAGTCAGGGAAATCAAGACCAGGCTGGTCAGACCGAGTTTCAGAGCATTCCAAAGCAGTTGAACAACGGGAAGTATCATGTCTTCCCAACTAGTACTTGAAAACGTGATCAAAAACTCAAAAGGCACAGCGTTAATTTAGTTGAGCCGCCAGTTCCATAATAGTTGAACTGGTTGGAGCAGCCTGTGACTTGGAGTCACACGGATCACCCTCCCCGGGTTGATAATTCGGGTTGCCTTGCCTTGGTGGTGGAAACTCAATTTGGGGGCTATAAACTCACTAAGGTGCTCATTGATGGTGGGAGCAACATCAACATCCTTTATTATGATACTTTCAAGTGGATGAATTTGTCAGAGAAATAGATCAAGCCGTCATCTATGGTGTTTCACGGGATAGTTCCCGGCAAGTCTGCATATCCTATTGGTAAAATCTCCTTGGACATTGATACGTCTTCAACGTATCTATAATTTTTTATTGTTCCATTCTATTATAGTATAAATCTTGGATGCTTATTATGCAATTATATATAAATTTTTGGGACTAACCTATTAACCTAGTGTCCAGTTCCAGTTGCTGTTTTTTTCTTGTTTTTGGCTTTTCAGAAAATCAGCACCAAACGGAGTCCCAACGCTATGGAACTTTTTGATGATTTTTTTGGACCAGAAGGGACCCTAGAAGCTTCGGGAGAAGATATAAAGTGCCATGAGGCAGAGACAAGCTTGCCAGCCGCACCCAGGGGGTGCCCCCCATGCTTGTGGGCCCCTCATGGCACCTCCTGACCTAATTTTAGCTCTATAAATTCCCAAATATTCCCAGTACATCAGAGAGCAGCCACAAATACTTTTTTCAGCGTCGCAAGTTTATGTTCTTCAGAGATCCCATCTGGAGAGCTCTTCCGGTACTCTATTGGAGGGGGCATCAATCACGGAGGGCCTCATCAACCTTGCTGCCCCTCTGATGATGTGTGAGTAGTTTACCACGGACCTATGGGTCCATAGCTAGTAGCTAGATGGCTTCTTCTCTCTCTTTGATCTTCAATACAATGTTCTCCTTGATGTTCTTGGAGATCTAGTCGATGTAATCCTTTTTTGCGGTCTGTTTGTTGTTATCCAATGAATTATGGGTTTATGATCAGATTATCTATGAATATTAGTGGAGTATTCTCTGAACTCTTGTATGCATGATTGTTATAACTTTGTATTTCTCTATGATCTATCAGTTTAGTTTGGCCAACTAGATTGATTTATCCTGCAATGGGAGAGGTGCTTTGCGATGGGTTTGATCTTGCGTTGCTCAATCCCAGTGACAGAAGGGGACACGACACGTACTTGTATCATTGCCATTAAGGATAAAAAGATGGGGTTTATTCATATTAATTGGGTTTACTTTGTCTACCTCACGTCATCTTGTTTAACGCATTACTCTGTTCTTTATGAACTTAATACTCTAGATGCATGTTGGATAGCTGTCGATGAGTGGAGTAATAGTAGTAGATGCAGGCAGGAGTCGGTCTACTTGTCTCGGAAGTGATGCCTATATACATGATCGTTGCCTTGGATATCATCATAATTATTCGCTTTTCTATCAATTGCCCAACAGTAATTTGTTTACCCACCGTATGCTATGTTCAAGAGAGAAGCCTCTAGTGAAAACTATGCCCCTGGATCTATTTTAATCATATATTAAAATCCAAAAATATGTTGCTGCAATTTGTTTATGTTACTTTTCTTTTGTGTTTTTGTTTATCTATCTATCACTACGAGATTTGATCCTTTCAATTAACCGCCAAGGGATTGACAAGCCCTTGTTTGCGTTGGGTGCAAGTATTTGTTATTTTGTGTGTAGGTACTGCTAAGAAGGTGTTGCGTGATTCTCCTATTGGATTGATAACCTTGGTTCTTAATTTAGGGAAATACTTATCTCTACTGTACTGCATCATCGTCTCCTCTTCGGGGAAATCCCAACGCAGCTGAGAAGTAGCAGGAAAAATTTCTAGCGCCATTGCCAGGGAGACATCATCAACACCTACCAAGTACCATGGCATCATCTCCTTGCATTTACTTTTACTTGCCATTTGCCTCTTGTTTTCATCTCCCCCACTTCTAAAACATTTTTCACAAAAAACACAAAAATATATTCCATTTGCCTTTTTGCTTGTTTGCTTGAAGTTGCTACCATGTCTGAGTTTATTATTGAGAAAGAGGATGGTAACATCCTTAGAGTTGAAATCCCCCAAAATTTGGATTCTAAATTTTTTGTTGTGTGGCATGGGAACGTTATAGGTAAAAGTGTTATCCAAGAATTCTTAAATTGCACGGGGACATTGGCTCGTAGTGATATTCCTATTCTAAAAAGAACGAAGAGTTACGCCAAAGCTATTTCAACGCTTGTTCTTAAACTTGAAAGAAAATTTATGCGTACTCACCCCACTTTGCAAAGGTTGTTCTTTGAGTTACCCGTTATCAACAACCCTAGGCCCAAAAAGATAGCTACCCTCGACCTTATGAACGAATTTAATTATATAGTATGTGAGGCTAGAGAGATCTTTGATTTTTATAATATGAGCCATGAACATCCAGTCATAGATGAAATTTTGCGTGAGGAAGACTATTTACTGAGGCATTTGTTTCGTGATAATCATACCTTTGATGAAAATGCTAAAAAATAAGTTCCCCCTATACATATTATCCTACAAATTTTCGATGGTATTAATCAACAATATTCTTGGATTGTAAAAGGAAACCAACAAAGGTTTGAGGAAGGTTGTTTCGATAATGCTAAAATCATGGTTAATGATGTGTTCCCCATTATTTTCGAAAAGCCTCCCGATGAACCCGAACCCAATGATGCAAAAACTAAAGATGGCAAAACTTGAAACTATGCATTACGCCTAGCTAGGGGCGCAAAACAATAGCGTTTGTTAGGAGGCAACCCAATAACTACCTTTATTTTTCTTGTTTATTTCCCATTTTATGGTGTGCACACAATTTTTCTACTATTTTTGTGATTAAGTTAGTGTTTGTGACAAGTAAAGCCTTTGGGATAATTTTGATGATAATTACTTTGATTCTGTCAGAACAGAAACTTTTGTGCCCAATAGCAGAATTGTTAAGATTCACTTGTGCGTGATAAAATTCTGATTTTTTTACACATGATTGATATACAAATTTCCCATATTCTCCTAATTTTCCAGAATTGTTGGAGTTACATAAGTAAGTTCATCTTTTGAATCATTACAGATATTCTGTTTTTGATAGATTCTGTTTTTGTTGCATTGTTTGCTTCTTTTGATGAATCTATGGATTGTATCGGGGGTGGTGGTATAAGCCATGGTGAAGTTAGAATACAGTAGGTATTATGCAATAATAAAATATGAATGGGTTTACAACAATGCCTATAGTTTATGATTTGCTTGTTATACTAACGGATCTCATGAGTGTTCTATTGAGTTTTGTGTGCTGAAGTTTCCAAGTTTTGAGTGAGATCACGATGGATGAAGCAATAAAGAGGCGCAAGAGCCTAAGATTCAGGATGCCCGAGGCACTCCAAGGTAAATTCAAGGACACCCAAGACTCTAAGCATGGGGATGCCGGGGATGTCATCCCCTGTTTATTTTACCAACCATCGGTAAATTACTTGGAGCTATATTTTTATTCAACACATGATATGAGTTTTTTCTTGGAGCGTCGTGTATTATATGAGTCTTTGCTTTCTTTTGCTTTTAAGTTTTCCACAATCATCCTTGCTGGACACACGTTTTGGAGAGCGACACACATTATTCGTGATTTGTTAGAATACACTATGTGCTTCACTTATATCTTTTAAGCTAGGCAGTTGCTCTAGTACTTCACTTATATCTTTTAGAGCATGGTGGTGGTTATCTTTTAAAGAAATAGTTGCACTCTCATGCTTCACTTATATTATTTTTAGATTTTGATAAATAGTAATGGCAATTAGCACGAGTTATGAATTTGTTCCTATTATGATAGGTATTCAAGAGGGATATAATAAAAACTTTCATGTAGATCACTGAATATGATAAGTTTGATTCCTTGCAATAGTTTTTTGCTATAAAGATGGTAATGTGTGGGAGGTACTAGTGAATTATTGTGGTTTAGTAAGAATATTGGTGTTAAGGTTTGCGATTCATGAAGCATGCACACATAGTCTCTCGTTATGCCATGAAGTTGGAGCATGATTTATTCTTGATTGTCTTCCTTATGAGTGGCGGTCGAAGACGAGCGGTGGTATTTCCCTACCAATCTATCCCCCAAGGGGCATGCATAGTAGTACTTTGCTTCAAGGGTTAATAAAATTTCGTAATAAGTATGTGAGTTCTTTATGACTAATGTGAGTCCATCGATTATACGCACTCTCACCTCTCCACAATATGTGTAGCGACCAGAACTCAAATGATCTAGTCTCTGTGCATCAGTGTCATCCCTGGATCGGTAATGCTTACACGCATAGTACTTGAGGATTTATAATAGAATCTCAAACACACACTTATTACATCGAATGTCTCAAAAGAGAACTTATTACAATAATATGGCTTAAGGCCATCTAAAATAAGATAACAACAGAAGGCTTGGAAGATAAAGTGAGTCCATCAACTCCAACGGCATAGCTGAGTGAACAACAACGACCTAGCGCACCTTACTCTTCGTCTGAAAAGTCTGCAACATGATATGTTGCAGCCCAAAACGGGTCAGCACATGGAATATGTTGGCAATGTAACACAGAAGAGCAATGTACAGAATAAATGCTATCACTACATGCATGTATGGCTGGTGGAGAGCTCTATGGTTAATATTTTGCATAAAGCCAATTTTTTCCTACAACAAAGGAATATATTTTATTTAACTATCATGGTGGTTGTTAAAATTGAGATGGTTCCTCCAACTCAATCCCAATTAAACATGTATCAATTAGCCCAATAAATTAATTTAGAGTGATGAGATCAACATGATAATCCAAGAACCAGATAATCAAGATGTCCATAATCGGGGACACGGCTAACCATGATTGTTTGTACAATCTGCAGAGATTTGCGCAGTTTTCCCCACAAGACTCGATCTCCTCCGTTAGATTTCTCGCTCTACATGGTGTTTGAGAAACGGATGACCGAGACACAGTCTTTCAGAAACATTAACTGTTTACTCTGGATGGATAGTTACACCAACTTTCCCCTACATCTGCTAGCCCACCACTAAAAGAGGTCATGCAACCTTCTCAACTATGCTAGAGCCCATAATAGCTTGTGGCTACACACGGAAGTTTCTAGTATGAATAATCTTATGATCCCTTTGAGCCTGGGTGGCGAACCATAGGATGATCACACGGGTACACCGGGATATCCTAGGACAACACTGGATTCTCCGGGTGCCCGCAACTAATCCACCCAGATGTGTATTTAAGTAGCCACCTTAAGTTAACCATTAATTAACAACTCTCACATCTTTCATGGATACACTCAACCAATCCACGTCTACGAGCATAGCAGAGTAACCTGAGCATAACGTAGAAGTAACTCCCAAAGGTTTGATAATAAAAGGGCAATAGGTTCTACCTTATCATCTACTTCCCAAACCAACATGTTATTTAGGTCCTAACCATCTAATGTTTGAGGATGAGAACTAACGTATAAAAACTGGGTAATAAAGGGATATGATCAAAGTGTTAATTGCCTTGCTGACGATTTGCAAACTCTAGAGACTCGTAGTAGCACGCTTGGCACTCCGGGAATTCTATCGCAAACAAACAATAGCATACATAAGCACACAAGCATAGAAGCACGGGTAAAACTTCAAATAAGAAGATCCAATCTGAAAGTTCAACTGAAGAGCTTTGATTTGCAAAAAGAATCAATCGAATCGGAGCTACGAAACTCAAACTACACTCAAAAGAAGATTGAAATCAAAACTGCTTGAAACCAAATTTTAATTTGTCAAATCCTGTTCAAGTCGATTAAATGGAAAGACCGTCTCGAGACAAAGATTCAGGCGTTGGTTTCATCTAATTTGGATAAACGAGTAAAAATTTATACTACTCTAAATATCAGTGGCAGAATCGCGATCAAAATAATCGCAGATAAAACCCTAAAAAATAAAACGAAACGAACAAACTAACGAACGAGCGTTCGCTAACTGAATCTAACCGGCGAACAACGTTCGTTAAAACAAACAAACGGACGAACGTCCGCTAAATAAATAAATCGATGAAAAACCAAACCGATCTATTAAAAAACAGATCTAGGGTTTTTCTAAAAAAACCGATGGGTTTTACCTAAACCTAAAAGACCGGGGCGGCGGCAGCTTCCGGCGAGATCCCGCGGTGGCGACGACGGCGGTCGACGACGCGGCGGCGGCGGGTGGCTGCGGCGGTGGCGCGACGCAGGGTGGCGACACGGGGAGCGGCGTGGCGGCGACGGAGTGGTTGCAGCGGGGGCGCTGCTCTACTGCTGCTGTTGCTGCGGGGCGGGGCGGTGGTGATAGCGGTGGGGCGGTGACGGCTTTTAAGGAGGGGGGGCTGCCTTGGCGGAGGGGCAAGGCGCGGCGGCGGGTCCGAGCCGAACTCCGCTTGGAGTCCACCGACGGCACGCGGTGTGGCGCGGGGCGGTGGCGCGGTCGGGCCGGCTGGGCTTCGGCCCAGTGCGGTCCGCGAACTTTTTTTAAAAAATAACTTTCGCCCAAACAGAAAAATCCTAATAAAATAATAAAATTCTAAAAATGCCAAAAACAATTTTCACCGTCTAAATAAAATATTTAGAACAACGTAAACATTTTTCTGGCCTAAAAATGCAATTTTGAAAAATGCATATTTTTCTAATTCAAAAAAAATAGCAATAAAATCCAAATTTATTTGATTTTAACATTTTTCCTCCAATTTTTCTTTTATTTTGGAGAAGTCATTTTATCTCCTTTCTTTTATTTTTATTTTGGATATATTTTGGAGAGAAAAGTTAATTAAAACCAAAATGATCCTCTTTTCAATATTTGAGAAAATTCAAATATGAAAATGAATGAAATCCCCAACTCTCTCCGTTGGTCCTTGAGTTGCTTAGAATTTCTAGGATCAAACCAAAATGCAATTAAAATATGATATTCATAAGATGGCCTATGTATAACATTCCAAATTGAAAATTTGGGATGTTACAAACCTAACCCCCTTAAGATGAATGTCGCCCTCGAGATTCGGGTTGGCTAGAAAATAGGTGTGGGTGGTCCTTGCATAGATCTTCCTCTCGTTCCCAGGTGGCTTCATCCTCGGTATGGTGGCTCCACTGAACTTTGCAAAACTTGATAACCTTGTTGTGTGTGACTTGGCTGGCAAACTTGAGAATCTTCACTGGTTTCTCCTCGTAGGTTAAATCACTATCCAGCTGAATCACTTCCAGTGGTACTGTATCTCTCAGAGGAATATCGTCCATCTCTGCATGGCACTTCTTTAACTGGGAAACGCGAAATACATCGTGAACTCCTGACAATCCTTCTGGCAATTCCAACTTGTAAGCAACTTCTCCCATACGCTCCAAAACTTTGTATGGTCCCACAAAACGTGGTGCTAGCTTTCCCTTAACTCCAAAACGCTTAACTCCTCGAAGTGGTGACACACGCAGGTATACTCTGTCTCCGACTTTGTAAACTGTCTCCTTGTGTTCAGAATCCGTATAACTCTTCTTCCTGGACTGGGCTACCTTGAGTCTGTCGCGAATCTGCTTAGCCTTCTCTTCAGACTCTTTAATCAAATCTGGTCCAAACAATTGACGGTCTCCAACTTCATCCCACAATAATGGTGTCCTGCACCTCCTTCCGTACAAAGCTTCGAAAGGGGCCATCTTTAAACTGGCTTGATAACTGTTGTTACAAGAGAACTCTGCATACGGCAAATTGTCGTCCCAACTGGATCCATAATATAGCGCACAAGCTCTCAAAATGTCCTCCAGAATCTGATTGACTCTCTCGGTCTGTCCATCTGTCTATGGATGAAAGGCTATACTGAACTCTAGCCTAGTACCCAAAGTCTCATGCAACTGATTCCAAAACTTTGAGGTAAATTGGGTTCCCCTATCCGATACAATGGTCCTCGGAACTCCATGTAGACATACGATCCTGGTCATGTATATCTTTGCCAACTTAGCACTCGTATAGGTGGTCTTCACCGGGACGAAATGAGCTACTTTCGTCAAACGGTCGACTACAACCCAGATAGAGTCATAGCCTGATCGAGTCCTAGGAAATCCACTGACAAATCCATGCCTAGTTTATCCCACTTCCATTCGGGTATCGGCAATGGTTGTAGCAATCCAGCTGGCTTCTGATGCTCTGCCTTAACTCTCTGACAAACAGAACATACTGCTACATACGCGGCAATATCCTTCTTCATTCCTGTCCACCAGAAACTTTCCTTCAAATCCAGATACACCTTAGTGTTTCCTAGGTGAATTGAATACGGTGAATCATGCGCCTCCTGCAGAATCAACTTCCTGATCTCGGGGTCATTAGGCACATATACACGATCCTCAAACCATAAGGTATCGTGCTCATCCTCACGAAATCCTATAGCCTTTCCTTTACTCTTCCTTTCCTTTATTTTGGCAATCTCTTTCTCGGCCTTCTAGGCTTCTCTGATCTTACCCATCAAAGTGGACTGAATTTCCAATGCTGCTACATAACCTCTTGAAACTATTTCCAAACATAGCTCGCGAAGATCCTCTGCTAACTCCTTGGGTAATCCTCCGGTCATGAGCATATTAACATAACTCTTGCGACTCAATGCATCGGCTACTACATTAGCCTTTCCGGGATGATAGTGCAATTTCATATTAGAATCCTTAATGAGCTCCAACCATCTCCTTTGCCTGAGATTCAACTCCTTCTGCATGAAGATATATCTATAATACCTAAATAGTTCATCCCCACTATATTATTTCTCTTGACATGCAGCCCATCCACCTCATCATACATGCCCCACAACACATACAATCTGACACATCATCATTTTTATTTGTTGTCTAAGTACTAATTAATCTCCTACTTTGGAGTTAACTACTGAAACGCACATGCATGTACAGTCCAAGCAAAAAGAAAAGCAGCTTCGTTCCTCATTAATAGTGTTGTTTCTTAACGTAATAGCCGAACAGCCTTTCTCTTGATGGCTCCGTTTCTAATTGTAATGGCCAGTCAAACAGCCACACAAGCAACGCTTCATAAGAAAAGCTAAGCTTTTCAAATACCAGCACACAACTCACGGTTGTCGATGCCCAGCTCTCTGTCGCTCGAAACAAAAGAAACCACTTTCCCACCTAGCTACAGCAGAGTCCGTCGATCGACATGCGATCCTCGCCTGAAGTCCAATCCTGTCGCATGACAGCGATTCTGCCTTGCCTCGGACTACTCTCAACGCGCCTTGATCGAGGTGCCTTGCCTCTGACTCCTCTCGATGCAGCTGGATCGGGGTTCTATTTCCAGTCACTGAGATCGGCAAGGAAGGCACAACCAAATCGGCATGTGCACGCCGTTGCTTCACTCCAGAGCTCCTCCAGTACGCCCGGAAGACTGCTCGCCTCCGTCTCTTTGGGCGTCAGGACACGAGTCAGGTCGTCGTATCATCGCCGGCTGCCCAGACTCCCAGATCATTGATGACTGCACAACCAGTGAGGCATCTATGCATCATTGCTCTGCTCCGCAGCTGTCGGCAGCGGCGATGACCGTCGAGGACTCCGCCTCGATCAACAAAGACGACTTCCACAACCACAAGCACGGCTCCACCTATGAGGATGGCACATCATTTTATCGGTGCACCCTTGCACTTTCTTTCACTAATGAGGTGATGGATACTATAGTTAACACGTAGCAATATATTCATGTCTAATGGCATGATGCCCAACAAGGGGTTGACAAAATTGTCAAGCACACACCATGTTATATATATTAGTGATGCCTCTTTTTCTTGGACAGGGTAGGATTTATTTGAAGGAAATATGCCCTAGAGGCAATAATAAAGTTATTATTTATTTCCTTATTTCATGATAAATGTTTATTATTCATGCTAGAATTGTATTAACCGGAAACATGATACATGTGGGAATACATAGACAAACATAACGTCACTAGTATGCCTCTACTTGACTAGCTCATTAATAAAAGATGGTTATGTTTCCTAACCATAGACATGTGTTGTCATTTGATTAAGGGGATCACATCATTAGGAGAATGATGTGATTGACATGACCCATTCCGTTAGCCTAGCACTTGATCGTTTAGTATATTGCTATTGCTTTCTTCATGACTTATACATGATCTTGTAACTATGAGATTATGCAACTCCCGTTTACCAGAGGAACACTTTGGGTGCTACCAAACGTCACAACGTAACTGGGTGATTATAAAGGAGTACTACAGGTGTCTCCAAAGGTACATGTTGGGTTTGCGTATTTCGAGATTAGGTTTTGTCACTCCGATTGTCGGAGAGGTATCTCTGGGCCCTCTCGGTAATGCACATCACTATAAGCAATGTAGCTAATGAGTTAGTTACAGAATGATGCATTACGTAACGAGTAAAGAGACTTGCCGGTAACGAGATTGAACTAGGTATTGAGATACCGACGATCGAATCTCGGGCAAGTAACATACCGATGACAAAGGGAACAACGTATGTTGTTATGCGGTTTGACCGATAAAGATCTTCGTAGAATATGTGGGAGCCAATATGAGCATCCAGGTTCCGCTATTGGTTATTGACCGGAGACGTGTCTCGGTCATGTCTACATTGTTCTCGAACCCGTAGGGTCCGCACGCTTAAGGTTTCGATGACAGTTATATTATGAGTTTATGAGTTTTGATGTACCAAAGGAGTTCGGTGTCCCGGATGAGATCGGGGACATGACGAGGAGTCTTGAAATGGTCGAGACGTAAAGATCGATATATTGGACGACTATATTCGGAGTTCGGAAAGGTTCCGAGTGATTCGGGTATTTTTCGGAGTACCGGAGAGTTACGGGAATTCGCCGGGGAGTATATGGGCCTTATTGGGCCATACGGGAATAGAGGAGAGAGGCCAAAAGGAAGGAGTCCTGCGCCCCCCTCTGGTCCGAATTGGACAAGGGGCGCAGCCCCCTTTCCTTCTTCCTCTCCCCCTCTTTCCCCTTCTCCTACTCCAACAAGGGAGGTGGAATCCTACTAGGACTAGGGAGTCCTAGTAGGACTCCACACTTGGCGCGCCCCCTCCTAGGGCCGGCCTCCTCCCCCCTTGCTTCTTTATATACGGGGGCAGGGGGCACCCCATGACACACACGTTGATCTACGGATCGTTCCTTAGCCGTCTGCGGTGCCCCCTCCACCATATTCCACCTCGGTCATATCGTCGCGGAGTTTAGGCGAAGCCCTGCGCCGTTAGAACATCATCATCATCACCACGCCGTCGTGCTGACGGAACTCATCCCCGACGCTTTGCTGGATCAGAGTCCGGGGATCGTCATCGAGCTGAACGTGTGCTGAACTCGGAGGTGCCGTACGTTCGGTACTTGGATCGGTCGGATCGTGAAGACGTACGACTACATCAACCGCGTTGTCATAATGCTTCCGCTTACGGTCTACGAGGGTACGTGGACAATACTCTCCCCTCTCATTGCTATGCCATCACCATGATCTTGCGTGTGCGTAAGAATTTTTTTGAAATTACTACGTTCTCCAACAGTGGTATCAGAGCCTAGGTTTTATGCGTTGATGTTATATGCACGAGTAGAACACAAGTGAGTTGTGGGTGATACAAGTCATACTGCTTACCAGCATGTCATACTTTGGTTCGGCGGTATTGTGAGATGAAGCGGCCCGGACCGACATTACGCGTACGCTTACGCGAGACTGGTTTCACCGTTACGAGCACTCGTGCTTAAAGGTGGCTGGCGGGTGTCTGTGTCTCTCACTTTAGCTGAATCGAGTGTGGCTACGCCCGGTCCTTGTGAAGGTTAAAACAGCACCAACTTGACGAACTATCATTGTGGTTTTGATGTGTAGGTAAGACCGGTTCTTGCTAAAAGCCCGTAGCAGCCACGTAAAATTTGCAACAACAAAGTAGAGGCCGTCTAACTTGTTTTTGCAGGGCATGTTGTGATGTGATATGGTCAAGACGTGATGAGATATAAGTTGTTGTATGAGATGATCATGTTTTGTTAAAGTTATCGGCAACTGGCAGAAGCCCTATGGTTGTCTCTTTGTTGCATAAAGATGCAAGTGCCAAATAATTGATTTACTTTATCGCTATACGATAGCAATAGTTGCAAGAGCAATAGTTGGCGAGACGACCATGTGACGACACATTGATATAGATCAAGATGATGAAGATCATGGTGTCGTGCCGGTGACGATAGAGATCATGACAGTACTTTGGAGATGGAGATCAAAGGCGCAAGATGATCATGGCCATATCATGTCACATATTTTGATTAAATATGATGTTTATCTTTTATACATCTTATTTTGCTTAGTTTGACAGTAGCATTTTAAGATGATCTCTCACTAATTATCAAGAAGTGTTCTCCCTGAGTATGCACCATTGCGAAAGTTCTTCGTGCTGAGACACCACGTGATGATCGGGTGTGCTAGGCTCTACGTTCAAATACAACGGGTGCAAAACAGTTGCACACCCGGAATACTCAGGTTAAACTTGACGAGCCTAGCATATACAGATATGGCCTCGGAACACGGAGACTGAAAGGTCGAGCATGAATCATATAGTAGATATGATCAACATAGTGATGTTCACCATTGAAAACTACTCCATCTCACGTGATGATCGGACATGGTTTAGTTGATTTGGATCACGTGATCACTTAGATGACTAGAGAGATGTCTGTCTAAGTGGGAGTTCTTAAGTAATATGATTAATTGAACTTAAATTTATCATGAACTTAGTACCTGATAGTATTTTGCAAATTATGTTGTAGATCAATAGCTCGCGTTGTTTCTTTCATATGTTTATTTTGATATGTTCCTAGAGAAAATTGTGTTGAAAAATGTTAGTAGCAATGATGCGGATTCGATCCGTGATCTGAGGTTTATCCTCATTACTGCACAGAAGAATTATGTCCTTGATGCACTGCTAGGTGACAAACCTATTGCAGGAGCAGATGCAGACGTTATGAACGTTTGGCTAGCTCAATATGATGACTACTTGATAGTTTAGTGCACCATGCTTAACGGCTTAGAATCGGGACTTCAAAGATGTTTTGAACGTCATGGACCATATGAGATGTTCCAGGAACTGAAGTAATATTTCAAGCAAATACCCGAGTTGAGAGATATGAAGTCTCCAACAAGTTCTATAGCTAAAAGATGGAGGAGAATCGCTCAACTAGTGAGCATGTGCTCAAATTGTCTGGGTACTTCAATCGCTTGAATCAAGTGGGAGTTAATCTTACAGATAAGATAGTGATTGATAGAATTCTCTAATCACCATCACTAAGTTACTAGAACTTCATGATGAAATATAGTATGCAAGGGATGAAGAAAACGATTCCCGAGCTCTTCGTGATGTTGAAATCGACGAAGGTAGAAATCAAGAAAGAGCATCAAGTGTTGATGATTGACAAGACCACTAGTTTCAAGAAAAGGGCAAAGGGAAAGAAAGGGAAACTTCAAGTAGAATGGCAAACAAGTTGTCACTCCCATGAAGAAGACCAAAGCTGGACCAAAGCCTGAAACTAAGTGTTTACACTACAAAGGAAATGGTCACTGGAAGCGGAAATGCCCTGAATATTTGGTGGATAAGAAGGATGGCAAAGTGAACAAGGGTATATTTGATATACAGGTTATTGATGTGTGCCTTACTAGTGTTTATAGTAGCCCCTGAGTATTTGATACTTGTTGGTTGCTAAGATTAGTAACTCAAAACAGGAGTTACATAATAAACAGAGACTAGTTGAGGGGAAGTGACGATGAGTGTTGGAAGTAGTTCCAAGATTGATATGATCATCATCGCACACTCCCTATACTTTTGGGATTAGTGTTAAACCTAAATAAATGTTATTTGGTGTTTGCGTTGAGCATGAATATGATTTGATCAT
Source organism: Triticum timopheevii (assembly GCA_963921465.1). Taxonomy (NCBI): domain Eukaryota; kingdom Viridiplantae; phylum Streptophyta; class Magnoliopsida; order Poales; family Poaceae; genus Triticum; species Triticum timopheevii. Next base: position 359,911,766 of record OY997264.1, read on the forward strand.
GTTTACTGCAATACGGTTATTCATTTAAAATCAGAGAATAATTGTTGTTCTGTTTACATGAATAAAACCTTCAATGGTCATACACCCAATGAAAATAGTTTGTTGGATCTCGATCTTAGTGATACACATATTCATAATATTGATGCCAAAAGATGCAAAGTTAATAATGATAGTGCAATTTATTTGTGGCACTGCCGTTTGGGTCATATCGGTGTAAAGCGCATGAAGAAACTCCATAAAGATGGATTTTCGGAATCACTTGGTTATGAATCATTTGATGCTTGCGAACCGTGCCTTTTGGGCAAGATGACTAAAACTCCGTTCTCCGGAACAATGGAACAAGCTACAGACTTATTGGAAATAATACATACCGATGTATGCGATCCAATGAGTGTTGATGCTCATGGCAAAGTATCATTATTTTCTGACCTTCACAAGATGATTTGAGCAGATATGGGTATATCTACTTGATGAAACATAAGTCTGAAATAGTTGAAAGGTTCAAAGAATTTCAGAGTGAAGTGGAAAAATCATCGTAACAAGAAAATAAAATTTCTGCGATCTGATCGTGGAGACGAATATTTGAGTTACGAGTTTGGTCTTCAATTAAAATAATGTGGAATAGTTTCACAGCTCATGCCACCTGGAACACCACAACGTTATGGTGTGTCCGAACGTCGTAACCGCACTTTATTGGATATGGTGCGATCTATGATGTCTCTTATTGATTTATCACTATTGTTTTGGGGTTATGCATTAAAGACAGCTGCATTCACGTTTAATAGGGCACCATCTAAATCTGTTGAGACGACACCGTATGAACTATGGTTTAGCAATAAACCTAAGATGTCGTTTCTTAAAGTTTGGAGTTGCGATGCTTATATGAAAAAGGTTTTCAACCTGATAAGCTCAAACCCAAATCGGAGAAATGCGTCTTCATAGAATACCCAAAGGAAACTGTTGGGTACACCTTCTATCACAGATCCAAAGGCAAAACATTTGTTGCTAAGAATGGATCCTTTCTAGAGAAGGAGTTTCTCTCGAAAAGAGTGAGTGGGAGGAAAGTAGAACTTGATGAGGTAACTGTACCTTATCCTGAATTGGAAAATAGTTCATCACTGAAATCAGTTCCAGTGATTCCTACACCAATTAGTGAGGAAGCTAATGATGATGATCATGAAACTTCTGATCAAGTTACTACAGAACCTCGTAGGTCTTCCAGAGTACGGTCCGCACCAGAGTGGTACGGTAATCCTATTCTGGAAATCATGTTACTAGACCATGATGAACCTACGAACTATGAGGAAGTGATGATGAGCCCAGATTCCGCAAAATGGTTTGAGGCCATGAAATCTGAGATGGGATCCATGTATGAGAACAAAGTGTGGACTTTGGTGGACTAGCCCGATGATCGGCAAGCCATAGAAAATAAATGGATCTTCAAGAGGAAGAAGGACGCTGATAGTAGTGTTACTATCTACAAAGCTAGACTTGTCAAAAAAGGTTTTTGTCAAAGTTCAAGGTGTTGACTACAATGAGATTTTCTCAAACTGTAGCGATGCTTAAGTCTGTTTGAATCATGTTAGCAATTGCCAAATTTTATGAAATCTGGCAAATGGATGTCAAAACTGCATTCCTTTATAGTTTTCTTAAAGAAGAGTTGTATATGATGCAACCAGAAGGTTTTGTCAATCCTAAAGGTGCTAACAAAATGTGCAAGCTCCAGCAATCCATCTATGGACTGGTGCAAGCATCTCGGAGTTGGAATATATGCTTTGATAAGTTGATCAAAGCATATTGTTTTATATAGACTTGCGGTGAAGCCTCTACTTACAAGAAAGTGAGTGGGAGCACTACAGCATTTCTGATAAGTATATGTGAATGACATATTGTTGATCGAAAATAATGTAGAATTATTCTGCAAAGCATGAAAGGATACTTGAACAAGAGTTTTCCAAAGAAAGACCTCGGTGAAGCTGCTTACACATTGAGCATTAAGATCTATATAGATAGATCAAGACGCTTGATAAGATTTTTCAATGAATACATACCTTGATAAATTTTTGAAATAGTTCAAAATGGAACAGTCAAAGAAGGAGTTCTTGCCTGTGTTGCAAGGTGTGAAATTGAGTAAGACTCAAGACCCGACCATGGCAGAAAATAGAAAGAGAATGAAAAGTCATTCCCTATGCCTCAGTCATAGGTTCTATAAAGTATGCTATGCTGTGAACCAGACATATTGTCTACCTTGCTCTGAGTTTGGCAAAGGAATACAATTTCGATCTAATAGTAGATCACTGGACAGCGGTCAAGAATATCCTTAGTAAGGACTAAGGAGATGTTTCTCGATTATGGAGGTGATAAAAGAGTTCGTTGTAAAAGTTACATCGGTGCAAACTTTTACACTGATCCAGATGACTCTAAGTCTCAATCTGGATACATATTGAAAGTGGGAGCAATTAGCAAGAGTAGCTCTGTGCAGAGCATTGTGGACATAGAATATTTGCAAAATACATACGGCTCTGAATGTGACAGACCCGTTGACTAAGCTTCTCTCACGAGCAAAACATGATCACACCTTAGTACTCTTTGGGTGTTAATCACATAGCGATGTGAACTAGATTATTGACTCTAGTAAACCCTTTGGGTGTTGGTCACATGACGATGTGACTATGGATGTTGATCATATACAGATATGAATATTGGTGTTAAATCACATGGTGATGTGAACTAGATTATTGACTCTAGTGCAAGTGAGAGACTGAAGGAAATATGCCCTAGAGGCAATAATAAACTTATTATTTATTTCCTTATTTCATGATAAATGTTTATTATTCATGCTAGAATTGTATTAACCGGAAACATGATACATGTGTGAATACATAGACAAACATAACGTCACTAGTATGCCTCTACTTGACTAGCTCATTAATCAAAGATGGTTATGTTTCCTAACCATAGACATGTGTTGTCATTTGATTAACAGGATCACATCATTAGGAGAATGATGTGATTGACATGACCCATTCCGTTAGCCTAGCACTTGATCGTTTAGTATATTGCTATTGCTTTCTTCATGACTTATACATGTTCCTGTAACTATGAGATTATGCAACTCTTTACCGGAGGAATACTTTGGGTGTTGCCAAAAGTCACAACGTAACTGGGTGATTATAAAGGAGTACTACAGGTGTCTCCAAAGGTACATGTTGGGTTGAGATATTTTGAGATTAGGTTTTGTCACTCCGATTGTCGGAGAGGTATCTCTGGGCCCTCTCGGTAATGCACATCACTATAAGCCTTGCAAGCAATGTAGCTAATGAGTTAGTTACGGAATGATGCATTACGTAACGAGTAAAGAGACTTGCCGGTAATGAGATTGAACTAGGTATTGAGATATCGACGATCGAATCTCGGGCAAGTAACATACCGATGACAAAGGGAACAATGTATGTTGTTATGCGGTTTGACCAATAAAGATCTTCGTAGAATATGTGGGAGCCAATATGAGCATCCAGGTTCCGCTATTGGTTATTGACTGGATACGTGTCTCGGTCATGTCTACATTGTTCTCGAACCCGTAGGGTCCACACGCTTAAGGTTTCGATGACAGTTATATTATGAGTTTATGAGTTTTGATGTAACGAAGGAGTTCGGAGTCCCGGATGAGATCGGGGACATGACGAGGAGTCTCGAAATGGTTGAGGCGTAAAGATCGATATATTGGACGACTATATTCAGTGTTCGGAAAGGTTCCGAGTGATTCGGGTATTTTTCGGAGTACCGGAGAGTTACGGGAATTCGCCGGGGAGTATATGGGCCTTATTGGGCCATACGGGAATAGAGGAGAGAAGCCAAAAGGAAGGAGACCTGCGCCCCACCTCTGGTCCAAATTGGACAAGGGGCGCAGCCCCCCTTTCCTTCTTCCTCTCCCCCTCTTTCCCGTTCTCCTACTCCAACAAGGGAGGTGGAATCCTACTAGGACTAGGGAGTCCTAGTAGGACTCCACACTTGGCGCGCCCCCTCCTAGGGCCAGCCTCCTCCCCCCTTGCTCCTTTATATACGGGGGCAGGGGGGCACCCCATGACACACAAGTTGATCTACGGATCGTTCCTTAGCCGTCTGCAGTGCCCCCTCCACCATATTCCACCTCGGTCATATCGTCGCGGAGTTTAGGCGAAGCCCTGCGCCGTTAGAACATCATCATCGTCACCACGTCGTCGTGCTGACGGAACTCGTCCCCGACGCTTTGCTGGATCGGAGCCCGGGGATCGTCATCGAGCTGAACGTGTGCTGAACTCGGAGGTGCCGTACGTTCGGTACTTGGATCGGTCGGATCGTGAAAACGTACGACTACATCAACCGCGTTGTCATAATGCTTCCGCTTACGGTCTACGAGGGTACATGGACAATACTCTCCCCTCTCGTTGCTATGCCATCACCATGATCTTGCGTGTGCGTAGGAATTTTTTTGAAAATTACTACGTTCTCCAACATTATTTTGGTGGCAGACTTAATTTTGTGCATCCATAATTAAACCTTTCACTTATCTATGTTTGTTGCCGGTTAAGTTGCGTTTAACTCACCGAGGTGAGGTGCAGTCCTTTTCCACTAATATTGGAACAATGCTGTTGCCGGCAGCCATTAGTATAATCATTGCAATTTGCTCCTCCATCTAACAACATGTACGTTGCTGTAAAAATGCTCTTCCTAATAGGTCACTATGTAACAACTAAAATTTATGTCATCGTTTTTTTTATATAAGAAGCATCGGAACTGAATACGTGCACATCCTAAATATGTTGAAATTTTGCCTACTATATTGTATTTCCTATTAGCTGATTGATGAAATGATTCAGAGAGGTGGTCAAATACCTTTCATACAACACACATATCCACTTCCTAATTCTCTGTTAATAGTTTGACATATTATTGTTAATACTACTAACTGATCTTGATTTCCATTCATAGAGACATTTTTTCTTGCTCGCTGCATCTTGCTCATTTGGAGAAGGAATGGTAAACTATTATTGCACCCTATTGTTTCTTTGATGATTTTCTTAGTTATATTCCTAGCAGAATTTGGTAATATATATTAATAGATCTTTTGTTGGGTTGCTAATCAAGCAAGAACCATCACAAGAAGCTGGGATTAGTGCTCTGAATTTTTTTCATTTGTTGGAGAAGCGTGATGCTTTAGGATATGTCGTGCTTCACAACTAAAACGGGCTTCAATAATTTTGATGTAAAATATTGTGTCAATTAGTTTTTTTGAGGAACTTTTTCACTAGGTTTTGTTATAATGCTTCTATATAATATATATGGTTACTATTATTAAGTCCATTCCACATTTTTCTTCTGTTATATGTAGTTGTGAACTTAAAGATGGTTTGTGGTTAATGCAGTTCCGAAGTTATTGTGGTGGTTAGTTGTATAGTTTCCAAGTTTCTATATGAACTTTTCGTAATTTTATAGATAACAGAGAACTTTCACATTGATGAGAGTGATTCTTAATATGGAGTGCTAGGGATTGGGACACATTGTAATACTGAGCCACATGTTACAAGTATTCAAACCACTTCTTCATCTAGATGGTTGGTGCCATTTCCTTTGTCTTTGAGAGGTATTATGCACGGGATTCATTTTGTGCCAGCTGCAATCCATGAGGCATGTCAAAAATGGTTTTCGGTACATTATATAAGTATGTGTCCGTGCATTCCCGCAGCAACGCGCGGGGAATTGTCTAGTTTCAAAGTTTTAAGATCCGTGTATACCTCACAGTGGTTTCCGATGAGAAAATGTCTCCATGTCTTCAATGCATGCACTATGGCTGCTAACTCCAAATCATCTATAGCATAATTCAGCTCATGGGGTTTAAGCTGTCGTGAGGCATATGAAACAACTCTTCCCTCCTGCATCAGCACTACTCCAAGTCCTCGACGAGAAGCGTCACAATACACTGATAATCCTTTCGTTGATCTGGAAGAATCAACACTAGGGTTGTAACCAAACGTTTCTTCAACTCCTGAAAACTAGCTTCACACTCCTCAGTCCATTTGAACTTGGTTTCCTTCTTAAACAACTCTATCATGGGCTTTGCAATCCTAGAGAAATTCCCAATGAACCTCCGAGAATAACCTGCGAGTCCGAGAAAACTCTTGGTCTCTCCAACTGATGTGGGTGCCACCCATTTTGTCACAGAAACAACCTTGGTAGGGACTACTGCTATTCCTTCTCCTGATATAACATGTCCGAGAAATCTAACTTCCTTTAGCCAAAACTCGCACTTGCTAAACTTGGCATACAACTGATGTTCTCTGAGCTTCTCAAGAACCAAACGCAAATGCTCCTTATGTTCCTCTTCATTCTTCGAGTAGACCAATATATCATCAATGAACACCACGACGAACTTATCCAAAAACTCCATAAACACTTTGTTCATCATGTTCATGAAATAGGCAGGCGCGTTAGTCAGACCAAATGACATAATGGTATACTCGTATAGCCCGTACCTTGTGGTAAAAGTTGTCTTAGGTATATCCTACTCTCGAATCTTCAGCTGGTGGTATCCTGATCGCAGATCGATCTTGGAAAATACTTTAGCTCCTTGCAACTGGTCAAACAAATCATTGATCATCGGTTGTGGGTACTTGTTCTTGATCGTCACTTCATTCAACGCACGATAATCAACAACCATCCTTAATGGTCCATCCTTCTTCTCCACTAGAAGTACTGGGGCTCCCCAGGTGACGAACTTGGTCGTATGTAACCTTTATCCAGTAACTCCTTAATCTGCTTCTTAATTTCCTCCAAATCCTATGCGGGCATCCGATACGGTCTCTTTGATATTGGCCCGGTGCCTGGCAAAAGCTCAATCAAAAACTCAATGTCTCGATCCGGTGGCATGCCTGGCAACTCCTCCGGAAATACGTCGGGGTAATCCTTCACCACTTGTACTTCCTCCTGTACAACACCTGATAAGGAATTCACTTGAGTCCTCCTTGGCACATGCCGGGATACATACTTGATCCTTCTTCCTTCTGGGGTGGTGAGCATGATTGACTTCCTGGCGCAATCGATGTTTCCTCCATACATCGATAACCAATCCATACCCAATATCACATACAACCCTTGTGACTCCATAATTATCATATCTGAGGGGAAAACATGCCTACCTATGGTCAATGGCATCTAAAAACGTCCTTGGGTTGCCATATGCTCCGCTCCTGGCGAGCTTACTAACATAGGTGTCCTAAGAACTTTGGTGGGCAACTTGTACTTATCCACAAATCCCCTTGATATGTATGAATGCGATGCACCAGTATCAAAAAGAACGATTGCAGTAAATGACTTACCAAAAACTTACCTATAATTGCATCTGGCTGCTCTTCAACCTCCTCAATGCTAACGTGGTTCACTTGTCCCCGGTTGAAAGGGTTGGGCTTCTTCCCAGAGCTTCCATTACCATTTCCATTCTTTGCTTCAGAACACTCGGTGGCATAGTGTCCATTCTTCACACACTTGAAACAAGTAATGTGACTTAGATCCTTCTTGGCGGGCATTGCCGGGTTGGAACGGTTCTGGCTGTTGCTTCCTCCATTCCCATTCCCAATCTTGGGGCCACTATGGTTATGCGAACTTCCTCCATTGGAATTATGGCCTCCATCGTTATGGTGAATGTGTCCTCCCGAGTTCGGGGTAAAGCGAGGTCTCTGCTGAGCTCCTGAATTGTGCTTCCTTTGTCCATACTTCCTCTTGCGGCTCTCTGTCTGCTGCTTACCTTCAATCACAAGAGCTCTATCTACCAACTCCTGGTAGTTGTTGAATGTTGCCATCATCAACTGCATGCTCAGCTCATCATCCAGTCCTTCCAGAAACTTATCAGTTGGTACGTCATCAGGGGCATGATACGTCTCCAACGTATCTATAATTTTTGATTGTTCCATGCTATTATATTACCCCTTTTGGATGTTTATGGGCTTTATTTTACACATTTATATCATTTTTGGGACTAACCTACTAACCGGAGGCCCAGCCCATATTGCTGTTTTTTTGCCTATTTCAGTATTTCGAAGAAAAGGAATATCAAACGAAGTCCAAACGGAATGAAACCTTCGGGAGCGTGATTTTTGGAACAAACATGATCCAGAGGACTTGGAGTGCAAGTCAAGAAGCAGCCGAGGCTCCCACGAGATAGGAGGGCGCGCCCCCCCTGTACGGCGCGCCCCCTGTCCCGTGGGCCCCTCGGGCGGCCACCGACATACTTCTTCCTCCTATATATACCTACGTACCCCGAAAACATCCAGGAGCAAGACGAAACACAATTTCCACCACCGTAACCTTCTGTATCCACGAGATCTCATCTTGGAGCCTTCGCCGGCACTCTACCGGAGGGGGAATCGACCATGGAGGGCTTCTACATAAACATCCTTGCCCCTCCGATGAGTTTTGAGTAGTTTACCACAGACCTACGGGTCCATAGTTATTAGCTAGATGGCTTCTTCTCTCCTTTTGGATCTCAATACAATGTTCTCCCGCTCTCTTGTGGAGATCTATTCGACGTAAACTCTTTTTGCGGTGTGTTTGTTGAGATCCGATGAATTGTGGGTTTATGATCAAGTTTATCTATGAATAATATTTGAATGTTCTCTGAATTCTTTTATGTATGATTGAGTTATCTTTTCAAGTCTCTTTGAATTATCAGTTTGGTTTGGCCTACTAGATTGATCTTTCTTGCCATGGGAGAAGTGCTTAGCTTTGGGTTCAATCTTGCGGTGTCCTTACCCAGTGACAGAAAGGGTTGCAAGGCACGTATTGTATTGTTGCCATCGAGGATAACAAGATGGGGTTTATATCGTATTGCATGAGTTTATCCCTCTACATCATGTCATCTTGCTTAATGCATTACTCTGTTCTTATGAACTTAATACTGTAGATGCAGGCAGGAGTCGGTCGATGTGTGGAGTAATAGTAGTAGATGCAGGCAGGAGTCGGTCTACTTCTTATGGACATGATGCCTATATACATGATCATGCCTAGATAATCTCATAACTATGCGCTTTTCTATCAATTGCTCGACAGTAATTTGTTCACCCACCGTAATACTTATGCTGTCTTGAGAGAAGCCACTAGTGAAACCTATGGCCCCCGGGTCTATCTCTTATCATATTTGCTTTCAATCTACTTTTATTTGCATCTTTACTTTTTGCATCTATATTATAAAATACCAAAAATATATTTATCTTATCTTACTATCTTTATTAGATCTCACTTTCGCAAGTGGCCGTGAAGGGATTGACAACCCCTTTATTGCTTTGGTTGCGAGTTCTCAGTTTGTTTGTGTAGGTGCGTGGGACTTTTGAGGAGCCTCCTACTGGATTGATACCTTGGTTCTCAAAAACCGAGGGAAATACTTACGCTACTATTGATGCATCACCCTCTCCTCTTCGTGGAAAACCAACGCAAGCTCAAGACGTAGCAAGAAGGATTTCTGACGCCGTTGTCGGGGAGGTCTTCGCTCAAGTCAAGACATACCAAGTACCCATCACAAACCCATCTCCCTCGCATTTACATTATTTGCCATTTGCCTCTCGTTTTCCTCTCCCCCACTTCACCCTTGCCGTTTTATTTGCCCTCTCTTTCCCAATCTTCTCCTCTCTTTTCGCTCGCCTTCTTCTGTTTGCTTGTGTGTTTGATTACTTGTTGCCATGGCGCAAGATAATACCAAAGTGTGTGATTTCTCGAATACCAATAATAATGATTTCCTTAGTACTCTGATTGCTCCTCTTAATGATGTTGAGTCTTGTGAAATCAATACTACTTTGTTGAATCTTGTTATGAAAAATCAATTCACCGGCCTTCCTAGCGAAGATGCCGCTACTCATCTAAACAATTTTGTTGATTTGTGTGATATGCAACAGAAGAAAGATACGGATAACAATATTGTCAAATTGAAGTTATTTCCATTTTCACTTAGAGATCGTGCTAAAGTTTGGTTTTCGTCTTTGCCTAAAAATAGTATTGATTCTTGGAACAAGTGCAAAGATGTTTTTATCTCTAAGTATTTTCCTCCCACTAAGATCATCACTCTTAGGAACGATATTATGAATTTTAAACAACTTGATCATGAGCATGTTGCCCAATCTTGGGAGAGAATGAAATTGATGCTTCACAATTGCCCTACTCATGGTTTGAATTTATGGATGATCATACAAAAATTTTATGCCGGTTTGAACTTTGCTTCTAGAAATCTCTTAGATTCGGCCGCGGGAGGCACGTTTATGGAAATCACGTTAGGAGATGCTACAAAACTTCTTGATAATGTTATGGCTAATTATTCTCAATGGCACACTGAAAGATCTTCTAGTAAAAAAGTGCATGCTATAGAAGAAATTAATGTTTTGAGTGGAAAGATGGATGAACTTATGAAGATGTTTGCTACTAAAAATACTCCTCTTGATCCCAATGATATGCCTTTGTCTTCTTTGATTGAGAATAATAATGAATCTATGGATGTGAATTTTGTTGGTAGGAATAGTTTTGGAAACAATGCTTATAGAGGAAACTTTAATTCTAGACCATTCCCTAGTAATTCCTCTAATAATTATGGAAATTCCTAGAATAATTCTTATGGTAATTTTAATAAGATTCCCTCTGATTTTGAGAATAGTGTGAAAGAATTTATGATTTCTCAAAAGAATTTTAATGCTTTGCTTGAAGAAAAATTGCTCAAAGTTGATGATTTGGCTAGGAACGTTGATAGACTTTCACTTGATGTTGATTCTCTTAAACTTAGATCTTCTTCTCCCAAGCATGATATCAATGAGTCTCTCAAAGTAATGATAATTTCCATTGACGAGTGCAAGGAAAGAACCGCTAGATTGTGTGCTAAAAAAGATAGCTTTATAAAAGCGTGTTCTTCTAGTTTCCATGAAAATAATGATGAGGATCTTAAAGTTATTGATGCGTCTCCTATTAGATCTATGTTTTGCAATATGAATTTTGATAATTATGGGACTGATGATGAATCAACTTTGCCTAGAAGGCGTCCCAAAAATTCGGAGTCTTTAGATCTTGATGCTAAATTTGGTAAAAGTGAGATTGGAGAGTCCTCAACTTCAAATAATATTGAACCTACTATCTCGGATTTCAAGGAATTTGATTATGATAATTTTTCTTTAAAAGGTTGTATTTCCTTGTTGCAATCTGTTGTTAATTCTCCTCGTGCTTATAGTCAAAATAAAGCTTTTACCAAACATATTGTTGATGCCTTGATGCAATCTTATGATGAAAAACTTAATTTGGAAGTTTCTATAACTAGAAAACTTAATGATGACTGGGAACCTACTATAAAGATTAGAATTAAAGATTATGAGTGTTTTGCTTTGTGTGAGTTGGGTGCTAGTGTTTCCACGATTCAGAAAACTTTATGTGATATTCTAGGTTTCCATGATCTTGATGATTGCTCTTTAATTTTGCACCTTGCGGATTCCACCATTAAAAAGCCAATGGGAAGGATAAATGATGTTCTTATTGTTGCAAATAGAAATTTGGTCCCCGTGGATTTTATCGTACTTGATATAGATTGCAATCTTTCTTGCCCTATTATTCTTGGTAGACCTTTCCTTAGAACGATTGGCGCGGTTATTGATATGAAGGAAGGGAATATTAGGTTCCAATTTCCATTAAAGAAAGGCATGGAGCACTTTCCAAGAAAGAAATTCAAATTACCTTATGAATCTATCATGCGTGCTACTTATGAATTTAGTGCCAAAGATGACACTCGTTAGATCTATCTTCCCTTTTATGCCTAGCTAGGGGCGTTAAATGATAGCGCTAGTTGGTTCTGTATGTTTTTTGTTTTTGCTCCTATTTAGTAATAAATCTTGCACCTACCTTCAGTTTAGATGTGTTTTTATATTTTAATTAGTGTTTGTGCCAAGTAGAACCTATAGGATAACCAATGATGATAGTTGATTTGATTCTGCTGAAAAACAGAAACTTTGCACGCACGAATATAATTTTGTTAAATCACAGGAACGTGATTTTGCGTTGATTCTTTTTGTTTCTGATCAATAAACAAATTTTCCAGGACTTCCTATTTTGGTAGGATTTTTAAAGTTCCAGAAGTTTGCGTTAGTTACAGATTGCTACAGACTGTTCTGTTTTTGACAGATTCTGTTTTTCGTGTTTTGTTTGCTTATTTCAATGCATCTATGGCTAGTAAAATAGTTTATAAACCATAAGGAAGTTGGAATACAGTAGGTTTAACACCAAAATAAATAAAGAATGAGTTCATTACAGTACCTTATGTGGTGGTTTTGTTTTGTTTCACTAACGGAGCTTATAAGATTTCCTATTGAGTTTTGTGTTGTGAAGTTTTCAAGTTTTGGGTAAAGCTTTTATGGACTATGGAATAAAGGGTGGCAAGAGCCTAAGCTTGGGGATGCCCATGGAACCCCAAGATATTCAAGGATAGCCAAAAGCCTAAGCTTGGGGATGCCCCGGGCAGGCATCCCCTCTTTCGTCTTCGTTCATTGGTAACTTTACTTGGAGCTATATTTTTATTCGCCACATGATATGTGTTTTGCTTGGAGCGTCGTGTATTATATTAGTCTTTGCTTTTTAGTTTACCACAATTATCCTTGCTGTACACACCTTTTGGGAGAAGCCTATTTGATTAGAATTTGCTAGAATACTCTATGTGCTTCACTTATATCTTTTGAGCTTGATACTTTTTGCTCTAGTGCTTCACTTATATTTTTTAGAGCACGGTGGAGTCTTAATTTTGAAGAAATTACTAGTCTCTCATGCTTCACTTATATCTTTTTGAGAGTCTTTTAGAACAGCATGGTATTTTCTATGGTTTTAAAGTTGGTCCTAGAATGATGATCATCCAAGTTGGGTATAATAAAAACTATCATAGAAAGTGAATTGGATGCCATGATAAATTTGATGCTTGATAATTGTTTTGAGACATGGAGGTAGTGATATTAAAGTCATGCTAGTTGGGTGATTATGGATTTAAAGAATTCTTGTGTTGAAGTTTGTGATTCCCGTAGCATGCACGTATGGTGAACCGCTTTGTGATGAAGTTGGAGCACAATTTTATTTATTGATTGTCTTCCTTATGAGTGGCGGTCGGGGACGAGCGATGGTCTTTTCCTACCAATCTATCCCCCTAGGAGCATGCGTGTAGTACTTTTGTTTTTGATGACTTCTAAATTTTTGCAACAAGTACATGACTTCTTTTGACTAATGTTGAGTCCATGGATTATACGCACCCTTTCACCTTTCCATCATTGCTAGCCTCTCTTGTGCCGTGCAACTTTTGCCGGTACCTTACACCCACCATATGCCTTCCTCAAAACAGCCACCATACCTACCTATTATGGCATTTCCATAGCCATTCCGAGATATATTGCCATGCAACTTTCCACCGTTCCGTTCATATGACACGCATTACTTTTGTCATATTGCTCTTTGCATGATCACGTAGTTGACATTGTATTTGTGGCAAGGCCACCTTCATAAATTTCATACATGTCGCTCTTGATTCATTGCATATCCCGGTACACCGCCGGGGGCATTCATATAGAGTCATATCGTGTTCTAGCTTTGAGTTGTAAATCCATAAAAGTGTGATGATCTTCATTATTAGAGCATTGTCCCAGTAAGGAAAGGATGATGAAGACTATGATTCCCCCACAAGTCAGGATGAGACTTCGGACTTTACAAAGAAAAGAAAAAAAGAGTAAGGCCAAAAAGAAAAAGAAAAAGAAAGGCCAAAGAAAGAAAAAAAGGAAAAGAAAAAAATAAAATGAGAGAAAAAGAGAGAATGGACAATGCTACTATCTCCTTTTCCACACTTGTGCTTCAAAATAGCACCATGATCTTCATGATAGAGAGTCCCATATGTTGTCACTTTCATATACTAGTGGGCATTTTTCATTATAGAACTTGGCTTGTATATTCCAATAATGGGCTTCCTCAAAGTGCCCTAGGTCTTCGTGAGCGGGCAAGTTGGATGCACATCCACTTAGTTTCTTTTGTTGAGCTTTCATATATTTATAGCTCTAGTGCATCCGTTGCATGGCAATCCCTACTCACTCACATTGATATCTATTAATGGGCATCTCCATAGCCCGTTGATACGCCTAGTTGATGTGAGACTATCTTCTCCTTTTTGTCTTCTCCACAACCACCATTCTATTCCACATATAGTGCTATGTCCATGGCTCACGCTCATGTATTGCGTGGAAGTTGAAAAAGTTTGAGATTATTAAAGTATGAAACAATTGCTTGGCTTGTCATCGGGGTTGTGCATGATTAAATACTTTGTGTGATGAAGATAGAGCAACATCTAGACTATATGATTTTGTAGGGATAACTTTCTTTAGCCATGTTATTTTGAGAAGACATGATTACTCTGATTAGTATGCTTGAAGAATTATTATTTTTCATGTTAATATGAACTTTTATTTTCTATCATTTGGATCTGAACATTCATGCCACAATAAAGAAAATTACATTGAGAACTATGCTAGGTAGCATTCCACATCAAAAATTCTCTTTTTATCATTTACCTACTCGAGGACGAGCAGGAATTAAGCTTGGGGATGCTTGATACGTCTCCAAAGTATCTATAATTTTTTATTGTTCCATGTTATTATATTACCCCTTTTGGATGTTTATGGGCTTTATTTTACACATTTATATCATTTTTGGGACTAACCTACTAACCGGAGGCCCAACCCATATTGCTGTTTTTTGCCTATTTCAGTATTTCGAAGAAAAGGAATATCAAACGGAATCCAAACGGAATGAAACCTTCAGGAGCGTGATTTTTTGAACAAATGTGATCCAGAGGACTTGGAGTGCAAGTCAAGAAGAAGCCAAGGCTCCCACGAGATAGGAGGGCCCCCCCTGTAGGGCGCGCCCCCTGTCTCGTGGGCCCCTCGGGCAGCCACCGACGTACTTCTTCCTCCTATATATACCTACGTACCCCGAAAACATCCAGGAGCAAGAAGAAACACAATTTCCACCACTGTAACCTTCTGTATCCACGAGATCTCATCTTGGAGCCTTCGCCGGCACTCTGCCGGAGGGGGAATCGACCATGGAGGGCTTCTACATCAACATCCTTGCCCCTCCGATGAGTTGTGAGTAGTTTACCACAGACCTACAGGTCCATAGTTATTAGCTAGATGGCTTCTTCTCTCTTTTTGGATCTCAATACAATGTTCTCCCCCTCTCTTGTGTAGATCTATTCGATGTAAACTCTTTTTACGGTGTGTTTGTCAAGATCCGATGAATTGTCGGTTTATGATCAAGTTTATCTATGAATAATATTTGAATCTTTTCTGAATGCTTTTATGTATGATTGAGTTATCTTTGCAAGTCTCTTCAAATTATCAGTTTTGTTTGGCCTACTAGATTGATCTTTCTTGCCATGGGAGAAGTGCTTAGCTTTGGGTTCAATCTTGCGGTGTCCTTACCCAGTGACAGAAAGGGTTGCAAGGCACGTATTGTATTGTTGCCATCGAGGATAACAAGATGGGGTTTATATCATATTGCATGAATTTATCCCTCTACATCATTTCATCTTGCTTAATGCATTACCCTATTCTTATGAACTTAATTCTCTAGATGCAGGTAGGAGTCGGTCGATGTGTGGAGTAATAGTAGTAGATGCAGGCAGGAGTCGGTCTACTTGTTATGGACGTGATGCCTATATACATGATCATGCCTAGATAATCTTATAACTATGCGCTTTTCTATCAATTACTCGACAGTAATTTGTTCACCCACCGTAATACTTATGCTATCTTGAGAGAAGCCACTAGTGAAACCTATGGCCCCCGGGTCTATCTCTTATCATATTTGCTTTCAATCTACTTTTATTTGCATCTTTACTCTTTGCATCTATATTATAAAATACCAAAAATATATTTATCTTATCTTACTATCTTTATTAGATCTCACTTTCGCAAGTGGCCGTGAAGGGATTGACAACCCCTTTATTGCGTTGGTTGCGAGTTCTTAGTTTGTTTGTGTAGGCGTGTGGGACTTTTGAGGAGCCTCCTACTGGATTGATACCATGGTTCTCAAAAACTGAGGGAAATACTTACGCTACTATTGCTACATCACCGTCTCCTCTTCGATGAAAACCAACGCAAGCTCAAGACGTAGCAGGGCATAGCGTGCTAACTTACTAAACTCATCCACATACTGGCCCACTGTGCATCCTCCTTGGCGCAAGTTGCAAAACTCGCGCTTCTTCATGTTCATAGCTCGTGTTGGAACATGGGCAGTGCGGAAAGCCTGCTAAAACTGATCCCATGTAACAGTGTCAATGGGGTAAGTGGCTGTGAAATTCTCCCACCATGATGATGCGGGTCCATCAAGCCGATGTGCGGCAAAACGCACTCTCTCCGCATCTGTGCATCTTGCAACGGTCAGCTCCCTTCCAATCTTGCGGAGCCAATCATCTGCAACAATCGGCTCGGTGCTACTAGAGAACACCGGCGGATTCAACCTTAGGAAACAGGCTAAGTGATCAACAGGTGGTGGTGGTGGTGGGTTGTTGTTGTTGTTGTTGTTGTTGCCTTGGTTCTGATTCTGAACTAGTAGCTACATGAAGGTATTCTGCTGCTGGATCAACTTAGTGAGCTCCGGTGGGAAAGCAAATCCATTGTCACGTCTCAGAGGCATCTGATAGGTTTAGAAAAGGTGAGAAAAACAGAATAGAATGAGGTGTAAAGGGAAAACACTACCCATATGCTCATGAGACAAACACACTCATGTCACACCAATCAATTCAAACAAGGGCATACAATCAGTCTAACCATCGTTACAAAAGTGCTCGGACTATTACTATATACATGGGGGAATACTACTAATAATATGGTAGTCGACTAGAAGTTTTGATCGGTGGAAGACTCCACGATATCCGCTCCAGCTTCGTCTTTGTGGTCATCATCACTATCGTCGGGGTCAGAATCGGTGTCGTCGATGATGATGTAGTCCTCCAAACGAATTTCCTTGGAATGGTCGTCATCTCCCCCTGGCGCGGGGTCTCCCATGAATACTCCTAGCTTCCTCGTCAGGTCATCATTCTTCTCCACTAGTATCATCATTTCCTCCTCGTATCCGTTGCTTGTAGACTTGAGTTCCTCTTCTAGCTCCGTAATCCTGATCACCGCCTTCTTCAGATCTATCATGCTTGCGCACATCTGGTTCTGCTTGACGAATGTGCTGGTTTAACTCCTGGATGAAAGCTGCAATGGACCTGTCCCTCCTGGTGCTGATCATCTCCCATTGCTCATCTCGGCGCTCACATATCTTGTTGATAGTGTCCTTAAGATCCTTGTGGTAAACTTTTCCGATGCGTCCCATGGCGATGTGGGCTGCCATGCTCTTTCCTAGACTCCAGGTTTGGGCATCAAAGTAAAACTCTATGGGTTTAGTAATTGGCATGAATGTCCTTCTTGGAACTTGAACTCGAATCATCCAACACTCCTATTCTGGTAAAGTGGCGATGTAGGTCCTGGTGAAGCTTGGTATTCCGATGTTCAGGTACCTAGTTATTTCCTTCAAGTGTCGCCCAAAAGGTGTGTCTTCATCTGGTTGTGTAAACTTGTTCCTTGAATCTGCCATCCTATAGAATGGAAAAGGGGAGAGGAGTCAGAAATGAGTAGAGAAGAGTGACCTATGGTTTAACTTAGTGGTCGTGTCCTACAATCAGCGTGTGCTCTGATACCATCTTGTAGCAACCAGACCTCAAACGATCTAGTCTCTGTGCATCAGTGTCATCCCTGGATCGGTAATGCTGACATGCACAGTACTTGAGGATTTATAACAGAGTCTCAAACACACACTTATTACGTCGAATGTCTCAAAAGAGAACTTATTACAATAATATGGCTTAAGGCCATCTAAAATAAGATAACAGCGGAAGGATTGGAAGATAAAGTGAGTCCATCAACTCCAACGGCATAGCTGAGTGAACGACAACGACCTAGCGCACCTTATTCTTCGTCTGAAAAGTCTGCAACATGATATGTTGCAGCCCGAAACGGGTCAGCACATGGAATATGCTGGCAATTAACACAAAAGAGCAATGAACAGAATAAATGCTATCACTACATGCATGTATGGCTGGTGGAGAGCTCTATGGTTAATATTTTACATAAAGCCAATTTTTCCCTACAACAAAGGAATATGTTTTATTTAACTATCATGGTGGTTGTTAAACATTGAGAAGGTTCCTCCAACTCAATCCCAATTAAACATGTATCAATTAACCCAACAAATTAATTTAGAGTGATGAGATCAACATGATAATCCAAGAACCAGATACTCAAGATGTTACCGGGGACACGGCTAACCATGATTAGTTTGTACACTCTGCAGAGGTTTGCGCACTTTTCCCCGCAAGACTCGATCTCCTCCGTTAGATTTCTCGCACTACATGGTGTTTGAGAAACGGATGACCGAGACACAATTTTTCAGAAACATTAACTGTTTACTCTAGATGGACAGTTACACCTACTTTCCCCTACATCTGCTAGCACACCACTGAAAGAGGTCATGCGACCTACTCAACTATGCTAGAGCCCATAATAGCTTGTGGCTGCACATGGAAGTTTCTAGTATGAATAATCTTATGATCCCTTTGAGCCTAGGTGGCGAACCGTAGGATGATCACACGGGTACTCTGGGATATCCTAGGACAACACTGGATTCTCCAGGTGCCCCCAAGCAATCCACCCAGATATGTATTTAAGTAGCCACCTTAAGTTAACCATTAATTAACAACTCTCACATCTGTCATGGATACACTCAACCAATCCACGTCTACGAGCATAGCATAGTAACCTGAGCATAACGTAGAAGTAACTCCCAAAGTTTGATAATAAAAGGGCAATAGGTTCTACCTTATCATCTACTTCCCAAACCGACATACTATTCAGGTCCTAACCATGCAATGTTTGAGGATTGGAACTAATGCATAAAAATTGGGTAATAAAGGCATATGATCAAAGTGTTACTTGCCTTGCTGACGATCTGCAAACCCTAGAGACTCGTAGTGGCACGTTTCGCACTCCGAGAATTCTATCGCAAACAAACAATAGCATACATAAGCACTCAAGCATAGAAGCATGGGTAAAACTTCAAATAAGAAGATCCAATCTGAAAGTTCAACTGAAGGGCTTCGATTTGCAAAAAGAATCAATCGAATCGGAGCTACGAAACTCAAACTGCGCTCAAAAGAAAATCAAAATCAAAACTGCTTTGAAACCAAATTTTAATTTGTCAAAATCCTGTTCAAGTTGATTAAACGGAAAGAGGGGCTCGAGACAAAGATTTAGGCGCTGGTTTCATCTAATTGGATAAACGAGTAAAAAGTTATACTAGTCTAAAGATGAGGGGCAGAATCGCGATCAACATAATCGCAGATAAAACCCTAGAAAATAAAACAAAACGAGTAGACTAATGAACGAGCGTTCGCTAAGTGAACCTAACCAGCGAGCAACGTTCGTTAAAACGAACGAACGGACGAACGTACGCTAAATAAATAAATCAATGAAAAACCGAACCGATCTATTAAAAAAACAGATCTAGGGTTTTTCTAAAAAAACGACGGTTTTTACCTAAACTGAAAAGACCGGGGTGGCGGCGGCTTCCAGGGAGATCCCGCGGTGGCGGCGACGGCGGTCGACGGCGCGGCGGTGCGGGACGACGGCGGGTGGCTGCGGCGGCGGCGCGGCGCAGGGTGGCGACACGGGGAGCGGCGGCGGCGGAGTGGCTGCGGCGGCGGCGCTGCTCTGCTGCTGCTGCTGCGGGGCGAGGCGATGGCGATAGCGGCGGGGCGGCGACGGCTTTTAAAAAGGGAGGGGGGCTGCCTTGGCGGAGGGGGCAAGGCGCGGCGGCGGGTTCGAGCCGGACTCCGCTTGGATTCCGCCGACGGCATGCGGTTCTGCACGGGGCTGTGGCACGGTCGGGTCAGCTAGGCTTCGGCCCAGTGCGGTCCGCGAACTTTTTTTAAAAATAATTTTTGCCCGAACAGAAAAATCCTAATAAAATAAAAAAATTCTAAAAATGCCAAAAACAATTTTCGTCATCAAAATAAAATATTTAGAACAAAGTGAACATTTTTGTGGCCTAAAAATGCAATTTTGAAAAATGCATATTTTTCTCATTCAAATAAAATAGCAATAAAATCTAAATTTATTTGATTTTAACATTTTTCTCCAATATTTTTTTTTATTTTGGAGAAGTCATTTTATCTCCTCTCTTTTATGTTTATTTTGGAAATATTTTAGAGAGAAAATTAATTAAAACCAAAATGAACCTCTTTTCAATATTTGAGAAAATTCAAATAGGAAAATGAATGAAATCCCCAACTCTCTCCGTGGGTCCTTGAGTTGCTTAGAATTTCTAGGATCAAACCAAAATGCAATTAAAATATGATATGCATAAGATGGCCTATGTATAACATTCCAAATTGAAAATTTGGGATGTTATAATTTGCTAGCCTCTTCGGTACCGTGCATTGCCGTTTCTCGCCTCGAGCTGTGGTGCAATCTTCGCCGGTGCATCCAAACCCCGTGATATGATACTCTCTGTCACACATAAGCCTCCTTATATCTTCCTCAAAACAGCCACCATACCTACCTATTATGGCATTTCCATAGACATTCCGAGATATATTGCCATGCAACTTCCACCGTTCCGTTATTATGACACTGTCGTTGTACAGAAGTAGGGGCACTACTTTGCACCCCTTTACCTGTGCACGGGCAGTCAGAGCCACGCCCATGGCCATGCTTAAACAGGGAAGAGGCAGGAAGCCGAAGCCACGAGGCAATCAAGCAACACCGAGACCAGAAACACAAAGTGCAAGAGGGCAAGGTGGACTCTCCCGGCAAGGACCTTGCTGGGGCGACTTGCCTAACACCAGCGGAGCACGCCACCCTTGAGCCCGAGGTTTCCAACATCATCAATGACATTGAAACCAAGGCTCGGGAGGCACCTCCACGGTAGCATGCAGATCTTTGTGAAGATCATTAACACACAAAGGTCAGATGAGGACCAGAAGACGAGACCTTTGGCAACATCCTTGTCAGGGACGACCGCGGTGCCCTGGCAAGACCCTTGCCGGGGACATCAGCATGGCCATGGCCAGGCTCGCGCGTGCACGTGCGCCAAGACCCCACCGCCGTTCTCATGCAACTGCCAGTCCAGCCAGCCAGGCGAGCACCTGCGTGGCGACGTGCGATCCCGAAGCCAACTCAGCAAGCACTTGCGTGGTGACATGCAGATCTTCATGAAGACTCTGCCACTGTGCCACCTCAGTAGCTTGCCAGCGTACATGGCGCTGACCGCCTCGCTGGCCTGGGCGCATGTCAAAGCGGGGCGAGGCAGCGATAAAGCGAGGGGGACGCCTCAGGGGCGCATTTAATGCGTTTTGTCCCGTAATAACAAGTAATAAGCTTGTACATTGTACCCTTTCCACCTCCTGTACGCCACTGTAGCGCCTCCTTCAACTATAAAAAGAGGCCCGAGGCATACTGGAGGGGGATTCGGCTCTTTGAGCAAGTCACGCTCGATAGCTAGCTCAAGAGCATTCATATACACACCAAAAGCAGGACTAGGGTGTTACGCAATCTCCGCGGCCCGAACCTGGGTAAACGACCTTTGTGCTGGCTCTTAGACCCGCTCTTCTCACAACCCGTGCCCGCCGACCACCATAGGGATTCTTGTGATCCCATAGGTGTCGTTCCCACCAACAGACACACATCATCATTGGCATATTGTTTTCATGATCATATAGCTGACATAGTATTGTGGCTCGGCCACTGTTCATCATTTTTTATACATGTTACACTAGATCATTGCACATCCTGGTACACCGCTAGAGGCATTCATACAGAGTCATATTTTGTTCTAGTATCGAGTTGTAATTTTGAGTTGTAAGTAAATAGAAGTAGATCATCATTATTCCTTATTAGATCACTGTCCCAAGTGTAGAAAGGGTGATGGAGACTATGATTCCCCCACAAGTTGGGATGAGGAACCGAATGAAAAAAGAGAGGCCAAAAAGAGCCCAACAATAAAAAGACCAAAAAAAGAAAATAAAATAAAAATGAGAGAAAAAGAGAGAAGGGGCAATGTTACTATCCTTTCCGCACTTGTTCTTCAAAGTAGCACCATGTTTTTCATACAAAGAGTCTCACATGCTTTCATTTTCATATAACTAGTGGGAATGTTTCATTATAGAACTTAGCTTGTATATGCCAATGATGGGCTTCCTCAAATGCCAGAGGTCTTCATGAGCAAGCAAGTTGGATGTGCACCAACTATGTTTTCTTTTTGAGATTTCATGCACTTATAGCTCTTGGTGCATCCATTGCATGGCAATCCCTACTCCTTGCATTGACATCAATTGACGGGCATCTCCATAGCAAGTTGATTAGCTTCATTAATGCGAGACTTTCTCCTTTTTTGTATTCTCCATATTATCTCTATCACCATACTCTATTCCACCCATAGTGCTATATACATGGCTTGCGCTCATGTATTTCGTGGGGGTTGAAAAAGCCAAAGCGCATTAAAAAGTATGAACCAATTGCTTGGCTTGTCATCAGGGTTTTGCATGATAAATACTTTGTGTTAAGAAGATGGAGCATGACAAGGCTATATGATTTTGTAGGGATAACATTCTTTAGCATGGAACTTTGAAAGGCATGATTTGTTGTTGATGCTTGAGTATTGATGCTCTTATATCAAATTATAGACTATTGTCGTGAATCATTCGAATCTTAATATTCATGTCACAAAAGAGATTACATGATGAATATGATAGGTAGCATTCCACATCAAAAATTCTGTTTTTATTATTTACCTACTCGAAAACGAGCAGGAATTAAGCTTGGGGATGCTTGATACGTCTCCACTACATTAATAATATTTTATTGTTCCATGCTATTATAGTGTCAATATTGAATGTTTATTTAAAGTGCGTTATATCGACTAGAGGGGGGTGAATAGGTGATTTTTACAAATTCATCACTGAGGAATTTCTAGATGAAGAAATTCCTAAGCAACGACACACTAGCAGCGGAATAAGTACTTAGGTATAAGCATATCAGAGCAACGGCATAGTCATCATGATGAAATGAAAACAAACACAGAGTACAGATAGCATGAAAACAGGATAAGCAGGCTCAAGACTATGTGACTGAAGAATTAGGATTGAGGAAATAGAGAAAGTCTTCAGTCAAAGTATTCAAACAGTAATGATCAAGTTAATCAACGCATGAATGAGGAAATGGAAGGCTTGAGTAAATAGAACCAGTTGGCTTGGTGAAGACAATGATTTGGTAGACCAGTTCCAACTGCTATGACAGTTGTACGTCTGATTGGAGCGGCTGGGTATTTAAACCCGAGGACACACAGTCCTCACTGTATTCTCCTTGAGCTAAAGTCACACAGATCTTGCCTAATCACTCGTGGTAAGTCTTCAGGTGACTTCCAAACCTTCACAGACTTGGTCACTCGATGATCCACAATTCCTCCTGCATGCTCAGACCATGACGCCTAACCGTCTAGAGGATACACAATCCTCAAAGGTAACAAGCGTCGGTTCCACACAGGAACAATCTCTTCAGTGATGCTCAATCACTTTGGGTTGTAGGTGTTTGGGTTTTGGGTTTTTCCTCACTTGATGATTTTCGCTCAAAGTCCTCGGAGGATGGGATGCTCTCAATGACAAGAGTCAGTTTCTCTTGGAGCATCCAACCAGCTAGTGGTTTTAGGGGGCGGCTTTTTATAGCCTAGGGAGCAGTCCAACAAGATAAGACATAAATGCCCTTCAATGATATGACCATTAGGTGGGTAGATATTTTGGGACAGCTGGCGCGTAGCACAACAACGGTCAGGTATTTGAGGTTCAAATTCCTCGGGGCTATCATGTTCCTCACTGTATAGGCAATCCTCACTGGCGAATTCCAAACTCCTCAGTCAGAACAAATTCCTCAAAGACCAGAAGATCTCCGTCTCTGTCACTGAAGTAATTGACTGAACTGATATGAGATTTCCAATGGCTTCACTTGAAAGGATTGGTTAGGTGTAGGATTTTGAGATGAGCATCACTTGGAAATCACTTTCCTTAGTATTACCTCGACCCCCTTTAACAGTACGGTGTTTTCTATGACTCAAGAAATAGAAACTATGAAAACAAAAGTCTTCACGCTTCATAATCCTTGCATGAATATCCAAGTCTTCAAGGTCACACCAATTTCTTCACATTCAAAATCTTTAGGAGAACCAAAGTCTTCAGCTGAAGACATACATTTTTGGGGGTCAACTTTCGTCGTAAATATTAAACTCCTCATCGACATATAGAGCCTGTGTACACTCACAAACACATTAGTCCCTTAACCTATAGGTCTTCAATACACCAAAATCACTAAGGGACACTAGATGCACTTACATTTATTATGCAATTATATATCATTTTTTGGGACTGACCTATTAACCTATTGCCCAGTGCTAGTTGTTGTTTTTTGCTTGATTTTGGCTTTTCATAAAATCAGTACCAAACGGAGTCCAAATGCTATGAAACTTTTTGATGATTTTTTATGGACCATAAGGAACCGTTGAAGCTTTGGGAGAAGACCTAAAGTGCCACGGGGCAGCGACAAGCCGGCTAGGCGCGCCCCAAGGGGGTGCCCCTAGGCTTGTGGGCCCCTCGTGGCACCTTTGACCTAATTCCAGATCTATAAATTCCCAAATATTCCTCGTACATCAGAGATCGACCCCAAATACTTTTTTCGCTGCCACAAGTTTCTTTTCTTTAGAGATCTCATCTGGAGAGCTTTTTCGGTACTCTATCGGAGGGGGAATCGATCATGGAGGGCCTCTACATCAACCTTGCTGCCCCTCCAATGATGTGTGATTAGTTTAGCATAGACCTACGAGTCTATAGCTAGTAGCTAGATGGATTCTTATCTCTCTTTGATCTTCAATACAATGTTCTCCTCAATGTTCTCGGAGATCTATTCGATGTAATCCTTTTTCGGTGTGTTTGTTGGGATCCGATGAATTGTTGGTTGATGATCAGATTATCTATGAAAATTATTTGAGTCTTCTTTGTACTCTTTCATGCATGATTATTATAGCTTTGTATTTCTCTCCGATCTATTTTTTTGGTTTGGCCAACCAGATTGATTAATCTTGCAATGGGAGAGGTGCTTTTTCATGGGTTCGATCTTACGTTGCTCAATCCCAGTGACAAAATGGGACATGGAACATACTTGTGTCATTGCCATTAAGGATAAAAGGATGGGGTTTATTCTTATTAATTGGGTTCACTTTGTCTACATCATGTCATCTTGCTTAAGGTGTTACTCCATTCTTTAGGAACTTAATACTCTAGATGCATGCTGGATAGCGGTCGATGAGTGGACTAATAGTAGTAGATGAAGGCAGGAGTCGGCCTATTTGTCTTGGACATTATGCATATATACATGATCATTGCCTTGGATATCGTCATAATTATTCGCTTTTCTACCAATCACCCAACATTAATTTGTTTACCACCGTATGCTATGTTCAAGAGAGAAGCCTCTATTGAAAACTATGGCCCCCGGGTCTATTTTAGTCATATATTAGAATCCAAAAATACCTTGCTGCAATTTATTTACTTTTGTTTTATTTTGTGTTTTCATCTATATATCATTATGAGATTTGATCCTTGCAATTAACCTCCAAGGAATTGACAACCCCTTTTTGCGTTGGGTGCAAGTATTTGTTGTTTTTTGTGTAGGTACTGCTAACGAGGTTTTGCGTGGTTGTCCTACTGGATTGATAGCCTTGGTTCTTAACCGAGGGAAATACTTATCTCTACAGTACTGCATCATCCTCTCCTCTTCGAAGAAATCCCAACGCAGCTCACAAGTAGCAGAAGTCGCCTTTGGCATTGAATTCAACTTTAGATATGAAGTCCTAACGTTTGAGGTGGTCAAAATAAAAAGTCTTTATCACGCTCTATTTGGGCGACCGACTTATGCTTGTTTCATGGGTCATCCTTGGTATGTTTATTTGAAGCTCAAGATGCGAGGGCCTGAGGGAACTATCATAGTCAATGGTGACAGTAAAATTGCTCTCGAGTGTGAGGAAGAGGATGAAGCTTATGCCGAGTCAGCCTGTGCGGCCGAGGAGTTAAAATTCTACAAATCTAATGTTGACCCGGCTGATATGACCTCTCCAAAAAAGGCAACTACTGAGTCTGATCCCCTACTCAAGTTCAAGTCGGCTGAAGATATGAAACAAGTTGACTTTACCCTAGTGACTCATATCAGTAGTTCACTATTGGGGCGAATATGGACCCCAAATAGGAAAGCGCACTCACCGAGTTCATTCATGAGAATGGAGACATTTTTGCGTGGAAAACTTCTGACATGCCTGGTGTACCGAGAGAACTTGCTGAGCACTGTCTAAATGTTGATACTAAGATAAACCTGTCTGGCAATACCTCCATCGTTTTAACAAGGAGAGGCGCAAAGCCATTGGAGAATAAGTGGCCCGACTCCTAGCTCCTAGGTTCATTATTGAAGTTTCTCACCCTGAGTGGTTGGCCAACCCAGTGCTTGTTCTGAAGAAGAACGGAGCTTGGCGGATGTGTGTTGATTACACAGTCTTGAAGGAAGCCTACCCTAAGGATCCATTCTCTCTTCCTCACATTGACCAGATCATTAAATCAACTATTGGATGTGAGTGCTTGTGTTTCCTAGATGCTTACTCTGGATATCATCAGATCAAGATGGCGGAAAAAGATCAGGAGAAGACATCATTTATCACACCCTTTGGAGCTTTCTACTATACATCTATGCCATTTGGGCTGAAAAGTGCAGGTGCAACTTACCAGCGTTGTGTCCAAAATTGTTTTCACAAGCAGATCAGCCGTAACGTTCACGCTTATGTATATACGTGCACACGATTTAGATGGGACGGTGTGATCTTTACATGATTTACTCCGCCATGGTTCATCATTGGACAACGAGCAATATGTACTTACATGATTTGGGCCGCACAGATAACACTATACATACACTTCAACCTGGTGGGTCCTAGCTGTCATGGGTAGGAATCTCTTTTTTTGCATAATAAGGGGGTAGTTGCATGCATGCATCCATGGACCTGGTGCGTCCCCACTGTCAGCCTCTCCACGTACAGTCCTCTTACGATGACTAGTTTGTTGACCACATTGACCACCCCGCTCTGAGCGCACCAAGGCGGTGGATGACAGCGAGGCCCCGAATGGGAACGACCCGAAGATAGGGAAGATGAGGCAGTCACAGAAAAAGAGGAGTATGAGGGTTGACTAGTTCGGGTATGACGTGGAGCTGTAGTGGGTGGAGAATAATAGGAGATGTGGAGGTGGAGGGATGGCCTTGCTGGCAGTGGGGTAATGCTTCATAGTGAGGTGTACGAAGCAGCGCCGCTGGCCACTAGAGGCGGGAGCAGGTGGTCCCGCGGTGCTGGAGGAAGAAGACGAGAGATTGAAGATGAATGCTGGTCGTTGGATGTAAATCCAATGGCTACGGATGTCAGAATCATTTGTTGACTAACTTGAGAACGCCTTGCGTAGGCTTCGACCTATTGGCCCACATGTTATCCTAAAAAATGTGGCAGATATTCAACCCCCTTTTTTTTAAAAGAATTTACATTTAATTTGTTGGGATGGGTGAAAAAATAATGTAGCGTCTATGCAACCCATTTTTTCTTAGAAATTACAACCCATTTGCACTTTCTCCAAATACGTGAATCTGCTAGCCTGCTTGAAAATATAATGTTGGGCTGGATGGAACAATGTTTTAAAAAATAAACTGGGCTGGGCATTTTATAATAAACAAAAGTAGATAATGAGCATGTTATTATCACATTGGTCCTTAAATCTAACCAACTTTTTGTACGCAATCACCAGGATTATCCTTGCCAACTTATTGTTAAACATTTATTTTGATAAGTGAATAAGACGTGGGAAATTTTTGTAGGCTATACATGGGCCAATTGAGTTGGTTATAGGCAAAACCACTGGGAGAAAAAATAGAGACGGGAGGAATAAAAACCAAAATTAAAGGAAGAGGGAACATCTGTAGAAAGGTTGGACGAAGGAAAGGTGAAACGGAAATTTATTTTATTTTTAATATGTATATAAGTCTATTTATTAAATATATATATATATATAATATCTAGTAAGATAATTATAATATAAATATATATAATATAGTTAGAAGGGAAAATATAAGTTGGACCTGGCATATCTATTCTTATAGAAAAATAGAATGGACCTCTGTGTTTTCTTTAGAAAAACATAAGCTACGTTGTGCATGTTGTAGGAAAAATAAAACCTAGGCTGGGAGGCCCATAGGCCAGTAGATACATGCTAGACCTTAAACAAAATAAGTTGAAACCACCGTGTCAGCATGTCGTGGGCTGTGCATGTTAAAAAGCAACGCCTAGGCTGGGCGGCCACAACCTAGCTGATACTTGTTTGACCTCTAAAAAATGATACATGCTAGCTCCCCTATGACATTCTTCCTTGTAAATTTATCTTTTTATTGACTATGTTGACAATCCCGTGGACCTATGAAAAAATTATACCTGCTAGCTCCCTAATGACAGTCTTCCTTGTAAGTTTATCTTTTTTCCAATAAGAAGTCACTTTCTTGTGTACGGCCATGGGCCTGGTGGGTCTCGATTGTCAGCCTCTTCACATACAGTCCTCTCCAGATTTCTCTCGTTTGTTGACCATATTGATAATGCCATACGGCAGTGCCGTGACAAGCGCACAAAGGCAGAGGACGACGTCAAGGCCTCGGATGGGAACGAACTGGTGCTGGGGAAGACGCGGTAGTGTAGCAACATGCGAAGGGGAGGACAATGATTGACTAGTTCGGGGGCAGGGATGGTCGGTGGGGCTGTTATCGCCTGAGAATAGAAGGAGGTGTGGGGGAGTAGAGGGATGGCCTGGCCAGCGCCATAGGCTAGGATGGGTTGTCGAGGCGTGCACGACAGCGCTGCTAGCCAGTGTAGCCAGGAGCAGGCGGTCCTACTAGCTCCGGTTTGGTTCTATTGTATGGAGGAAGAGGAAGAAATATTAAAAAAGAACGTGTGATATTATTTGGTACAAGAACTTGTCTATTGTGGACTAAGAACTTGCGTATGGTGGAACCTCATGGGTCCCAAATGTCAATCTCTAAATCTTAGGCGGACATGCATCCATTTTTTTTCATTCGAATTGCTCGGCTGGCTAAACATAAGTCTAAACTTACTTCAGTTACTCCTATCAAAAGATTTGGAGCTGTGGTGGCTGAAAAAATAGATTTGGGCCGCGCATTCTTCTCAATAAAATAAAGCTTGGCTGGGCTTTTCTCCCTGAAAAAAAACAAAGTTGGGCTGGGCATGTTCTCGAAAAATAGGTACACCTTTTTTAGATAAACCTACTGGTTCCCCATCAGCATGTTGTGCACTACGGATGTCCTGAGAAAAAAAACTAGGCTGGGCAGGCCAGAACCTAGTTGATAGCTTCTAGGCCTCAAAAATATAAGCACGGAACATGGCAGCCCACTGAACTAGTACTAATACATAGATACAAGCATGCAAGTTCATGGGTTCTTACACTAAATTTGAAGGGCGAAAGGCTAATACATGAAACAGTCAAATAATAAAGTGCTTAAACACGGAGTATAGACCAACTTTTAGTGAACAAACTACACAATCTAGATCTTCTCGGTACTCTTGATCATGACGCTAAGGTTGTCCTCGTACTGCTCGGTCACGGTAAGCGGACACGCCCTCTGGTCGAAGATCCGCTTGTATATTTCATAGCATCACTATAAAAAAAATACACTTTCATGATGATACATGTTTGTCACAATAGGTTACATTTTCTGTCATGCATGTACACCCATGACAATGTTATGAAAGAATGAAGATAGTCATACTTGTGCTGTCGTAGAAGTGTTCCATGACAATACTCAAATTATCATCACGAAACTGTCCACTTACATGATGATAAATGGCGCGTCATGGAAGTGTTTTCTTCAAGGGCAACCGACACGTGACATCCACCATAACGGGCCGCTGTTAATCTATCGGGTCTGGTTTTGGATCCAATAACCCATTAACAGCCACGACCAATGGAAATTTTCCACGTGTAAAATTTTAATTGGCCAAAGGAACCACATGTCATCTCGGTGTTGCGACAGATGTCATCCATTCAATGGATAAGAGGCGCCTATTATACGTCGACACGTGGCATGGCCCAACAACCCATTTAGGTTAAGAAGGTCGACCCAATAATGGCCTGCTTGCACATGGCACATTTACAGCCATGGCCCATAAGAAGGGTATCGATTTGGCCCATCACTCGCCCATTGTCCATTCGCCATCATTGACGCCCATCAACACTTCTGGCCCGCTAAAAGTCTACTTTTATATGAAACAAGGTGCATCCTAGTGTTTTCTCAACTTGTTAATGGCCCATCCTGGAATTGGGCCGTTTTCTGTCAGGTCTCTTTTTCAGCCTTTTAGCGGCCCGTTAAAGAGTTGGGCCTTTTCCCAGCCTGCCTAACTTTCATCATGAAAACGTCCCATCCTAGAATTGAACCATTTTTTGTAAGGTCTAGCTTTTGGCCTTTTAGCGACCTATTAAAGAGTTGGGACTTTTCCTGGTCTGTGTAAAGTTTGGCCTGTTAACAGCCCATCCTAGAATTGGGTCGTTTTCTGCAAGGTCTATTTTTGGCCTTTTCGCGGCTCAATAAAGAGTTGGGCCTTTTCCTGGCCTGTGTAACTTTTGACCTGTTAACGGTTGACAGTACATTTGGGCCCTTCGTAGTCTGACGTGACACTCAGCCTATTAACGACCTATGTTCCCCAAGTCAAAATTCGGCCAGCCCTCACATTCGGCCTATTAAAGGCCCGTGTAGTACATCATCACATTCATGGCCTGGAAGAGCATTCGCCTATTAACGGCCCAACATGCTAATGGCCCATGGGCTTCCCAGCTACTTTGAGGCCCAAGCTTTCTTTCGTCATGCTAACAACGCTGGGTATGCTGTGGCCCATTAAGGCATGCATTGAGTTTCGGCTTTTTAAGGGCATGTGTCCTATATGGGCGACATTACAGCCCGATGTTTATGGCCAAATATTTTGGGGCCTTCATTTATTTTGGTCCAGTTATTTTCAATGGGATATAGGTCCATTAGGGCCCATAATTGTTCAACAGGCCATTCTGGGCCAGCCCAATTATGACCCATTATGCCTCTGGGCCGTTTCGTGTGATTTGGCTCGTTACCCTCCTATGATGCTTTCTACCTACAATGAGACCGTTGAAAGCATAAAACATTAACTAAGAATAAATCTACACTATACAAAAATGGCTTGCTATTTTCTACAGCTGGTTGCTGCCCATTAAGAAGATTGGATAATTGGTTTTATGCCCCTAGTGGGGTCACACCCGTCTGGTTTACCCCTACTTTCCAAAAAC
Organism: Triticum timopheevii; assembly: GCA_963921465.1. NCBI lineage: Eukaryota > Viridiplantae > Streptophyta > Magnoliopsida > Poales > Poaceae > Triticum > Triticum timopheevii. Next base: position 359,943,327 of record OY997264.1, read on the forward strand.
ACGCATTCCTACCCAAACCACTTTCCGCATCTTATGCTTTCGCCCTTTGACCATTTGACCGACAGTTTGAAAAATTCATAACAAATTCTTACTAACTCGGAAAAATGCAAATCAGATATCAAAATGTTCAGAAAAACATCACATATATGTGCATGTCATTTGCATTGACGGTAAAGGTGTTGGAAAGTCCCCATCTTAGTTTTCTCAAAACTGAGATGGTGACTTTTCAACACTTTTATCAAGAATGCAAATGACATGCAGACATCGGTGATGTATTTTTGAACATTGATGACCCACAAGTATAGGGGATCAATTGTAGTCCTTTCGATAAGTAAGAGTGTCGAATCCAACAAGGAGCAGAAGGAAATGACAAGTGGTTTTCAGCAAGGTATTTTCTACAGGCACTGAAATTGTCGATAATAGATAGTTTGGTGGCCAGGTACTTTGTAACGACCAACAAGTAGTAATAGTAACAAAGGTGCAGGAAGGTTGCCCAATCCTTTTTGTAGCAAAGGACAGGCTGAAACGGTCTCTTATAATAAGCAAAGTGTTCTTGAGGACACACGGGAATTTCATCTAGTCACTTTCATCATGTTTGTTTGATTCGCGTTCACTACTTTGATAATTTGTTATGTGGGTGGACCGGTGCTCGGGTGCTATTCTTACTTGAACATGCCCCCACTTATGATTACCCCCTCTCTCAAGCAACCACAACTACGAAAGAAGAATTAAGATAAATCTAACCATAGCATGAAACATACGGATCCAAATCAGCCCCTTACGGAATAACGCATAAACTAGGGTTTAAGCTTCTGTCACTCTAGCAACCCATGATCTAATTACTACTCCACAATGCCTTCCCTTAGGCCCAAGTATGGTGACATATCATGTAGTCGATGTTAACATGACACCACCAAGGGAAACAACAACATACATATCATCAAAATATCAAACAAAACCAAATTCACATGATCATATTCATAAATAAAAGTAACTACTCACAAATCATATTCATGTTCAAGATCAGAGGGGTATTGAATAGCATCAAATATTTGAACATATAATCTTCCATCAAATAAACCAACTAGCTTCAACTACAAGATGTAGTTGACACTACTAGCAACCCACACGTGCCAATCTGAGGTTTTGAGACAAAGATTGAATACAAGAGATGAACTAGGGTTTGAGATGAGATGGTGTTGGTGAAGATGTTGATGAAGATTGGTCCTCCCACGATGAGAGGGTTGTTGGTGATGTCGATGGCTTCGATTTCCCCCTCCTAGAGGGAAGTGTCCCTGGCGGAATCGCTCTACTAGAGATCAGAAGTGCTCCTGCCCAGGTTCCGCCTTGAGACGGCGGTGCTTCGTCCTGAAAGTCCTTTCCTAATTTTTTTTCTAGAGAAAATGGCATCATATAGGAGAAGATGGGCCTCGGAGGCTGGCCAGGGGCCCCACGAGCCACATGGGCACGCCATGGGGGCACGCCCATGTGCCTCGTGGGCACCTGGTGGCCCCCTCTGGTATTTCTTTTCTTTAGTATTTTTCATATATTCCAAAATAATTCTCCATGAAATTTCATCTCATTTGGAGTTGTGCAGAATAGGTATCTCTGATGTAGCTTTTTCAGGTACAGAATTCCAGCTGCCGACAATCTCCTTATTCATGTAAATCTTGCAAATTAAGAGAGAAAAGGCATTAGAATTGCACCACAAAGTACTATATTGATCAGAATCAAATAATAGTATGAAAACATGATGCAAAATGGACGTATCAACTCCCCCAAGCTTAGACCTCGTTGTCCTCAAGCGAAAGCCGATATCGATAATCATGACCACATGTTTAGAGAGAGAGAGAGGTGTCGATAAAAAAATAAGGACATAGTAGCATCATGATCATTATCATAGTAGCAATATATATTATCATAGAATCTCTCATGAGCAAGTAACAATTCATCACAACAACGAAGTATAACGCATAAACTTTCTTGAAAATTAACACATTATGTTCTCAGTCAACAAGGCAATTACAATTCATCATATTTTCAGGAAGGGTCTCATGTAAGAGCTTTTATTTAGCAAGTCCACATACTCAACTATCATTTAGTCTTCTATAATTGCTAACACACACAATATATATATATATATATATATATATATATATATATATATATATATATATATATATGTATATATATAAATATATATATATATGTATATATAAAATCATAGAACCTCTCATGAGCAAAAGTTTCAGTCAAACACATAGAAAGATTTGGGCTTATAGTTTTGCCTCCCAACTCATTTACCTCGAGGGTAATGTCAACAATAATAACTCATTATCACTCATATCCAACTGGATATATATGCCTAGATCTTTCCCCACCACATGATGCTTGCAAAGAGAAAAAGTTGAAAAAGGAATATATGAAAACACTATTGAATCTTGCATGAAAAGTAAATACATAAAGGTAAAATATAGGCCCGTCACAGAGGGAAGCAGAGGTTGTCATGCCCTTTTGTTTTTTTGATGTGCAATCTCTTAATGTAAAGGAACGTCACTTTATATTGCCCCTTGTGATATCAACCTTTATTATGCAGTCCGTCACTTTTATTTCTTTACCATCACAAGATCGTATAAAGCTTATTTTCCCCTACAATAAAAGATCATACATATTTAGGAGCAATTTTTATTGTCTTATGCACCGATGACAACTTACTTGAAGGATCTTATTCAATCCATAGGTAGATATAGTGGACTCTCATGGCATGAAACTGGGTTTAAGGGTTTTGGATGCACAAGTAGTATCTCTACTTGGTGCGGATTTTTTGGCTACCAAAGATATTGAGCAAACACCACATGTTGGAGGATCCATGACAATATAACTTCTATGTGAATATAGGCAAACATAACTCATTACGTTGTCTTTCTTAGCCAACATCAACAATTTGACATAGAATATTTAATGAGGAATCACAATTATAAAAGATGTCCAAGATAGTATATTTATATATGAATCTTCTCTTCCCTTTTACTCTTTCATGAATTGCATCATTGACCAATACTGTGTTTGTTAACTTCCAACAAATTTTAACACTTATAGTTTCTTTATGTAAAATCATTACTTTCCATGGTATTAGCATATGATCTTTTCATCGTTTTCATTGCTAAGATTGAAACATAAAAGTAAAGAAGCAAAGCTCAACTACTCGTTGTTATATCAATCTCAACTTGATTACAGGTATATAGATCATGAAACTAGCACTCGAAAATAGATCATACTAAACTTTTGTTCTACTAAATCATGAAATAGATAAGGATCGAACTAAGATAGGTAAAGATAATAAAAGTGATGGTGATATGATACCGGGGCACATCCCCCAAGCTTGGCACAAGCTTATGGTGGTGCCCATACCCGTGTACTCAAGTTTCTTTCTTCAGTGATGATGCTGATGATGGGGTAGTAGGCTTGTCCTCCCTCTTCCACGACATAGGTCCCCATCATAAAAGGATGAACGAATCTCCAGGGTCCTGAAACTTGAATCTAAACTCATACATTTAAATCTTGCCTCATACTCAAAATTTTGATTTTGGAGATCATAGATTTGGGCCTGGAGATAATCAATTTGATCTTTGAGCTTGAAGATGGTGTCTCCAATCTCCTTGCCATCCACCTTGTGCTTACGGGTGAATTTCGTGATCATGGAATGGTTGGCGTTGAGTCCATGTTCCACCATCCCTTGGCACTTGAAGATCTCCTGCTCCACTGCTTCGAGCCTGGCCTCCATGCTTCCGATCTTCTTGGGATCTTGAATGTCCCGAATGTGAAGCACCCCCTCACGCATCTCAATTGCTTGAGGGTGTTTCATCACCTCTGGTATGTAGGGGTTGATGACCTTCTCATAGAACTTGTCCTTGTAGGAGCTTGGTGGAGCCATGGCGATCTAGATCTGTGAGAAAAAATAGAACTAAAGAAAGACAGAGGAGATTTATGCGATACAGTGGTCCAAACATCCGTGAGTATATAAAGAATTTTTATCTTGCAAAACAAGTATTCCATAAGAAAACAGAGTTGGGAAGGCACACAAGGGTTCCACGAGCCACCAGGGCACGCCCAGGGGGTGGGTGCGCCCGAGTGCCTCGTGGGTGGCTCGTGGGTCCCCTTGGCTGTTTCTTAATTTGGTATTTTTTTTCTAATATTCTAAAATGGACAAAAAATATTTTTATGGAATTTTTGGAGTCGGTTTACTTACCATATCACATACCATTTTAAGGGTTCTGGAGTGTTCCCGAAGGTCTGTCTTATGTGTTCCTCCGCTAACATATTTTGAACAATGTTAGTTTCAACATTAATAGGTGTACATGAGATATAATGCTTAATTCTTTGTCCATTGACCACCCTCGATTTAGTGCCCTCAGAGTTGTTGATCTTGATAGCTCCGGAATAATAAACTTCTTCAATAATATACGGTCCTTCCCACTTAGAGAGAAGTTTTCCTGCAAAGAATCTGAAACGAGAGTTGTACAATAGAACATACTCAACCACTTTGAATTCTCATTTTTGAATTCTTTTATCATGCCATCTTTTAACTTTTTATTTAAACAACTTGGCATTTTCATATGCTTGAGTTCTCCACTCATCTAACGAGCTAATATCAAATAACCTGTTTTCACCGGCAAGCTTGAAGTCATAGTTAAGTTCTTTAATTGCCCAATATGCTTTATGTTCTAGCTCAAGAGGTAAATGACATGCTTTTCCATAAACCATTTTGTATGAAGGCATGTCCATAGGATTCTTATAAGCAGTTCTATAAGCCCACAATGTATCATCCAATTTCTTAGACCAATTCTTTTGATATCTATTAATAGTGTTTTGCAAAATCAACTTGATTCAACTTGACCACTAGATTGAGGATGATAAGGAGGTGCAATTCTATGGTTAACATCATACTTAGCAAGAAGTTTTACGGAAAGCACCATGAATAAAATGTGAACCAACATCAGTCATTAAATATCTAGCAACTCCAAACCTCGGGAAAATAACTTCTTCAAGCAATTTAATAGAAGTGTTATGATTAGCACTACTAGTTGGAATACCTTCTATCCACTTAGTAACGTAATCAACTGCAACTAAAATATGTGTATAACCATTAGAGGAAGGAAAAGGTCCCATATAATCAAATCCCCAAACATCAAATGGTAGAATAACAAGTGAATAATTTGTAGGCATTTCCTGACGTCTACTAACATTACCAATTGTTTGACATTCATCACAAGATAAGACAAACTTACGTGCATCCTTGAAGAGAGTAGGCCAATAAAAACCAGACGTAATACCTTATGTGCGGTTCTATCTCCAGCATGGTGTCCTCCGTATGCCTCGGATGATACTTCTGTAGGATTCGTCCCCGTTCATGCTCAGGTACACAACGTCTAATTATACCATCTACTCCTTCTTTATAAAGATGTGGGTCATTCCAAAAGTAATGTCTTAAATCAAAGAACTTTTTCTTTTTTTGGTATGTCAAACTAGGTGGTATATATTTAGCGACAATGTAATTAGCATAGTATTCATTCCAATGAGTATTAGGAGAAGCATTTATAACAGCTAATTTTTCATTAGGAAAACCATCACCAATAGGCAGTGGGTCATCAAGAACATTTTCCATTCGAGACAAATTATCAGCTACGGGGTTCTCAGCTCCCTTTCTATCAATAATATATGCAAGTTAAATTCTTTTAGCAACAGAACCCACTTAATCAACCTAGGTTTAGCATCTTTATTTTCCATAGGATATTTAATAGAAGCATGATCGGTGTGAACAGTTACTTTAGAATCAACAATATAAGATCTGAATTATCACATGCAAACACAACTACTAAAAATTATTTCTCAGTAGTAGCATAATTTCTTTGAGCATTGTCTAGAGTTTTACTAGCATAATGGATAACATTTAATTTCTTATCAACCCTTTGTCCTAGAATAGCACCAACAACATAATCACTAGCATCACACATAATTTCAAATCATAGGTTCCAATCCGGTGGTTGAACAATGGGTGCAGAGTTTAAGGCTTTCTTAAGTATTTCAAAGGCTTCTACACAATTATCATAGAAAAATAAATGGAACATCTTTATGCAAGAGATTAGTAAGAGGCCTAGAAATTTTAGAGAAGTCTTTAATAAACCTCCTGTAGAAACCAACATGACCAAGGGAACTTCTTATACCTTTAATATCTTTAGGACATGTCATTTTCTCAATTGCATCAACTTTAGCTCTATCTACTTCAATACCCCATTCAGAAATTTTATGCCCAAGTACTTTACCTTCATTTACCATAAAGTGGCACTTTTGCCAATTCAAGACAAGATTAGTTTCTTCACATATCTGCAAAACTCGATCAAGGTTGCTTAAGCAATCATCAAAAGAAGTTCGTAAACGGAAAAATCAACCATGAAAACCTCAACAATATTTTCACAAAAGTCAGAGAATATATCAGTCATACATGTTTGAAAGGTAGAAGGTGCATTGCATAAACCAAAAGCCATATGTCTATTAGCTTAAGTTCCAAAAAGGGCAAGTAAAAGTAGTTTTCTCTTAATCTTCTTTTAACATAGGTATTTGAAAAAAACAAAATATCCGTCAAGGAAACAAAAGTGTGTATGCTTAGACAATCTTTCTAACATTTTAGCAATAAAAGGCAAGGTGAAATGATCTTTTCTAGTAGCTTTGTTTAATTTCCTAAAATCAATTAGCATCCTATAACCAGTTACAATTCTTTGTGGGATGAGTTCCTTTTAATCATTAGGAACAACAGTTATACCTTCTTTCTTAGGAACAAAATGAATAGGATTTACCCATCTACTATCAGCTATGGGATAAATTATACCTGCTTTAAAAAGCTTTAATATTTCAGTTCTTACCACATCCTTCATCTTAGGATTCAACCATTGTTGGTGATCAACAACTGGCTTAGCATTAGGCTGCATATTTATTTTGTGCAGACATAGAGTTGGACTAATGCCCTTAAGATCATCAAGAGTATATCCAATAGAAGCACGATGCTTCCTCGAAATTTTAAGTAATCTCTTTTCTTAATGCTCTGAAAGGTTAGCATTGATAATAACAAGATATATCTTCTTTTCATCAAGATAAGCATATTTCAACGTGTCAGGTAATTTCTTAAGTTCAAGCACGAGATCACCCTTAGGTGGAGGAGGATCTCGAAGAGTTTCAATTGGCAAATTACGTTTAAGGATAGGTGCTTTATCACAGAATATCTTATCTATTTCATTTCTTTCATTCATATGCATATCATTTTCATGGTCTAGCAAATATTATTCTACTGGATCAGTAGGAGGTATGTCAATAGAAGAAAGACCAATATTTTCATCCTTACTAGGCAATTCCTTATCATGAGGTTTTCTATGGAATTTAGAGAAATTAAACTCATGAGATACATCACCAAAGTTAACACTGATAGTTTCTCTATTGCAATCAATCTTTGCATTAACCATGTTCAAGAAAGGTCTACCAAATATAATGGGACAAAAATCATCTTGTGGAGAACCAAGAACTAGAAAATCAGTGGGGTATTTTATCTTTCTGCACAAGACTTCAACATCTCTAACAATCCCAAGCGGTGAAGTAGTATCTCTATTCGCAAGCTTAATAGTAACATCAATGACCTCTATCTCAGCAGGTGCAATATCATTTGTAATCTCTTGAAAACTGAATAGCACTCACACTAGCACCCAAATCACATAAACAATGGTAACAATGATCTCCTATTTTAACAGAGACAACATGCATGACAACTACAGGTTTGTTCCTATCTTTAGTATCGGGCTTAGCAATTCTAGTAGGTTTATCACAAAAGTAACTAACATGCCCATCAATATTATCGACCAAGAGATCTTTCACCATAGCAACATTAGGTTCAACTTTAATTTGTTCAGAGGGTCTAGGTGTTCTAATAGTACTTTTTTTAACCACAGTTGAGACTTTAGTATATTCCATTATGCTAACAGGAAAAAGGAGGTTTCTCAATATAAGTAGTAGGCACAACTGGATCAACATTGTAAATGATAGTTTCATCTTTAACTATATCGGGTTCCTTAATCTTTTCTTTAATAGGGGGGTGATATTAAAACCACTTCTCCTTAGGGAGATCAACATGAGTAGCAAATGATTCACCAAAAGAAGCTAATATCTCAGAGTCAAATCCATATTTAGTGCTAAACATATGAAAAGCATCGCTGTCCATAAAAGATTTAACACAATCAAACTCAAGTTTTATACCTAACTCTTTACCTTTTTTGAGTTCCCAATCTTCAGAGTTGTGTTTCATTCTTTCTAGAAGACCCCATTTGAATTCAATAGTTTTGTTCATAAAGGAACCAGTATAAGAAGAATCGAGCATGCACTGGTACAACGAGGTGATATACAAACGGTTTTTAACCCCTTTCCGCAACGGCATTTTGAACCGTCGCCAAGTTAGCGTGAGCGATAGGGGGGTCCTTCCAACACGACCCAAAAACGGTCGGGGATAGGCCCTCAGGTCACACACGCTCGGCAAAATGAGCCCGTGTGCGACGGGTGAGCGATCAAATACGGTTATACGTGTTAAAAAATACAATTATACATGCCCAATCATTTCTGGTCGGAAGGACAGCCCACACAGCTAGTCCCAGACAAACGTTTTCCTTCGTATGTACATTCCACAGAGTCAATCCAAAGAATACATTTATGTTCGTACGTACATCCCACACAGTCAATCCAAGAAGTACATTTCCATTCGTATGTACATCCCACACAGTCAATCCAAGGAAAATGTTTCCGTTCGTACATACATCACACAAAAATTTCCACATTAAATCGTTTGTGATAGCAGTGCCATTGCAGACGATATTAACAATTTTACCGTTTGCGTTATTGAATGCATCACATACGGTGCATAGAACAAACTGTGTGGCCTAGGCTGTCCATCACACACACTTTTTATGTGGTAAACGTTTGCGCATGGTGGCATAACACAAACAGTTTTCAAGAGGAAGTTGTGTACGATTGTTCATTGATCCAACATGTTTTATTCCTAGAAATTGTGTGTGTTGTCTAAGGTCATCGCTCACGGTGTTTTCTCAATAACCGTTTGCAATATAAAACCCGGTTAGCAGGCTAATTGGCCTATTATTAACAATCCATGTATTAATCTAATTGACATTTCATATTAAGAACATAATATATTTCAATTTTGTATTAAAGAAGCAGGATTTCATAATTGAAATACATCAGAGTACAACATCATATAGCTTCAGCACTCAGCTACCCCATTGCACAATTACACCAGCGCCAAGTTTCACATGCAACATCTATAACCTTTCAAAATTAGCATCATAGACGCTACATAGACAGATGAATCTCATCTGGAAAACTGCTGAAGCGGAAGGCAAATATTGAGCCTTCATTGATGTTGAAGGTCTTTGCAACTTTAGGCCAGTGCTTGTGGACGATTGACCATCCATCCTTCGTCCTCTTCAGGAAGACTTCAATATTGAACCGTGGGTGTTGTAAGAATACCTTCCTCGCCTCCTGACCATACAGGTGGTTCGAGAGGTAATCATTAGTGAACTGCTTTGGAAAGGCCCAAAAACAAGGATTTGCATAAATATCTTCTCTAGATTGGAAATGGCGCAAAGAAATAAAAAAGACAAGGTATAACAGTTAGTACCATCCTATACAGAACTGATGTCTTCCTCGTTGTGCAGACAAAGATCTTGATGTTTTTTGTCACTAATTTCTTTATCCTAACAATCTTTCTGAGTTTCTTGACTTGACTGATATTTATGGAAAAAACATTTCCCCATATGCAAAAGGGGTTGAACAGTGGGTCAAAACCTCTGACAGCAGGACCTACATATGCAAGACCAAATTGTTAAAACCTAAATATTAGAATGGTTCCTGCAATCGCACAATAATGTGATATTAGACAAAGGACTATGCATGTGCAAACCTTGATTGTAAACCTTAGTGCTTCCCATTGTTTCCCTGCAACACATATAAGGTATTAGTGATCAGGTTAAGTGAGGGTTGTCATGCAATCAGTAAAATATGTTGATGAAAAATAAACACATTGCAGATTCATCAGATTAATTCGAGCCACATGGAAAACCCATTTATCCAAACCAAGCATAATTAAGAACTAGGAAATATAGCAATTGTATATGTTTCTCATGTATTAAGTGCAGCCAAATTCGATTTATTCCTCACATGCATAACAATACAAAATTCTACCCACAACAATTGGACATCGCATTGCAAAATTGAACCAAGCAGTTAACTAAACACCACAACAAATGAACTAAACATTAACTGAGCACCACATTGCACAATATAACATACTCCTAATAGAAGATCAGACAGTTAACCAAACCAAGCATGCTTAATAACTTGGAAATATAGCAATTGTATATGTTTCTCATGTATTTACTATGGACAAATTCGATTTGTTTCTCACATGGTATACAATAACAAAATGCACCCACAACAATTGAACATCGTATTGCAGACTTGAACCAAACAGTTAACTAAACACCACAACAAATGAACCAAACATTAACTAAGCACCACATTGCACAATATATAACATACTAGAAGATCAGACAGTTAACCAAACCAAGCATGCTTAACAACTTGGAAATATAGCAATTGTATTTGTTTCTCATGTATTTTGTACAGATAAATTCGATTTATTTCTCACATGGAAGACAATACAAAATTGCACCCTGAAGAATTGAACATCACATTGCGGAATTGAACCAAACAGTTGACTGAACACGAGAACTAATTAACCAAACAGTTAATAATTGAGCACCACATTGCACGACATATAGAACATATACACTAGAGCAACAGATTGCATGGTAAAAATAAATAGGACAATTCACTAGAATTTGTTAAGGAAAGGCAGGAGCAGCACATGCAACGGGTAAACCGAGCATGCTTAACTAGCATAGCTAGCTAACTGAACATAGGTCCTTATAGTGAGCTAATAAGACAAGCTACTCCTCATCGTAGGAGATATTGATGATGATTGGCTCCTTAGACATGGAAGAGGGCAAGGAATCCACATCGTGGGTGCCATCCTTGTAGTGGTGAGTTGCCTGAGCCGCTCCAGGCACCAACCTGCTGGCTCTCAAGTTGAGGTAAGCACGGGCACACAGAGAAAACACCTCGTAGTCTTCGTCGAAGGCACCAACGGTGGCCTCGAGAAAATGCCATGAATTGTCATTTAAAGTAGCCAACCGCGTCGCGGTCAGGGCGCGAGGCATCGGCGGTGGCCTCGACGGCGAGGTGCTCCTCCAAGATCTGGGGGTCGGCACGAATGGCAGCCATCGCGACCTCATCCGCGCGTGCAACCGCGATTTGCTTCTCCGCTACCAAATGCTCCTTGAGCTCTTGGCTATACTGCATGCACCACGGCTTAGGGCAGCGCTTATTTGGGGGAGGGGTCGGTGATTTGGTTGGAAGGTGTCACACCGGCGGTCTGGGCATGTGGGATGTGGAAGGACGAGGAGGATGGGGGTCGGGTGTGGATTACCTGCCTGGATCGACGAGACTGAGTAGCGTGAAGGAGGGTCGCCGACGAGGAGGTCGCGCTGCAAGCAAGGAGTGAAGGTTTGAACTTGGAAAGAAGGCGGAAACAGGGGAAATGTGGCTTTTGGTAAGGGGCATGGGGCGAGGAGGTAGATATTTTCGCAGAAGCCAAAAATTTTGGATCGGTTCAGCGAAAAAACTGGCGCGCAAAGTGTATCAGACACGGTCCCTTATTCAGCACTGTGTGCGATATGTGAAAATTACAAATGATTCATATAGCTTACCCCGTGTGTGATGAGTTTAAACATGTAAATTTTGGTCCGAATATCCCTGGTTAAAGTGGTCATCCACGTCACTGCATAATTTGGCTACACAAAGGAGCCTACAGCAGACCCACACTTCTTAATCGAGCAAGTTCAGCAATTAAAAAGAGCTAGTTGACCTAAACATTACTTTAACAAATTAAAGACCGTCGCTCTAAATTAAACAAAGAGTACTACTCCAGTTGGCACTCGTCGATCTCCGCCGCCTCCTCCATGTCCAACTCGCGCCCGACAATCTCCTAGGGAAGGGGCTCCATGGCATCAATCACACCAAACTCGGCAAGCATCTCGCCATCCGTGTCCGCCATCTCTTTGGAAAAGGCCACAATGACTTGAGCGTGGGCGGACATGATCTGGGCTTGGATAGGCTCCATCGTGGCAAGGTATGCCGCGAAGGAACGGATGGCTGCTCGAATGCTCTCGGCGATTGCCAACTCTTCCGCTGTGGGTTTTTGATCATAGTCGGAGAAGCTTCGTTCGATTTGTGCGGTGACTGCCACGAGTTGGGCGTGGGCGGCCTCGACATGGTCATGGGTGACCTCCATCAGGGCTAAGGCCGTCGTTGCGGAACGGACAGCTGTTGTGCCGCTCTCGCCAGCTGCTATCCCTGACGCAGATGTTGCTGCCGCCACTTGAGCAGCAACAAGGGCCGTTTGGGCTGCCTTGGTCGTCTGGTCGTAGATTGCGGCCGCGCTCATGCAGCTTGTTGCCACGCGCATGGCGGCTGCAGCCGCGCTCTCGCCAGAGTGGGCCACCGAAGTGGCCCTCACGACGCGGGTCCACGTCCCCATCTTTCACCGTCGATGATTGAACAGTGAAATGATATTTGGGGAGCGAGCTAGTGTCCTTAACGCGCCGGCTATGGACTGTAGCAGACACACCTTCTCGCGTAAGCCATATACGTACAACTCCAACGGTTCTCTAAGATATTTTTACTGCATCTCACACGGTTGGTGATATTGAACTATGTGCGATGCGGTCTACTTGATTTTTCATCTTGATTTCAAATGCATAATTGGGTCACAGCTGCAAAGGAGGGTGTTTGCATTGCTAGAACTTTTATCTGCAGTGAACATGCAATTGGTGTGTGATCAACAAAATTGGAATTATTCGGGGTTTGTTTGGACATTTTGATACATTAACTTTGTTTCCTAGGCATTTTAGGTGCACAATTCAAAATTAAAATACATGCACATGCTCCGGTGCACTAAAATGGGTTGTAAAATCATATATGTGTCCATGGGTTCATGCTTATGTCCCATGCAAGAAATGGTGATGAATTTCAAACACCTCAGCACTATGGCTCTTTCCGGCAAACCTTGAGATACTTGATTTTGAAATGCTAGTAAATCCAAAACTCGTCTGAAATTCATGAACCTTGGCATGCTATCATGGAATGAAATTAGCATCCCGTCGTAAAAAATTGTCCCATTTGGGGCAGGTTTTGGTATAAGGTTCACACAAACCAGAGCTTCTCACAAGAAGCCTCATGGTTCCAATAGGGAACGTGTCACCTTTGTGGACGAAATGATATTCGTTGCCTCTTCTTGCTTTCAAACTTTTCTGGTGTCGACATAGAACAACATGAGTGTCGTGTTAAATTTTGGATTTTTCGGGGTTCGTTTGGATGTTCTTATACATTAACTGAGTTTTCTAGGCATTTATGTGCATAATTCAATTTTGAACTAAATGCACATTCTCCAGTGCGTAAAAATGGGTTGAAAAATCAAATGTGTGTCCTTGGTTGCATGCTTAGGTCCCATGCAAGAAATGGGAACGAATGTCAAACACCTTGGCACCGTTGCTTGGCCGCAAACATTGAGATACATGGTTTAAAATGTCTAGTAAATCCAAAACTCGTTTGAAATTCATGAAACTTGGCATGCTATCATGGAATGGCATCAACATGCTGTGGTAAATTTTTTTGTCCCATTTGGGGAAGGTTTTGGTATAATCTTCCTACAAACCAGAGCTTCTCACAACAAGCCTCATGGTTCCGGTAGGGAACGTGTCACCTTTATGAACGAAATGATGTCCGTTGCCTCTTCTTGCTTTCAAATTTTTTCTGGTGTCAACATAGAACAACAGGAGAGTCGTGTTAAAATTTGTATTTTTGGGGTTCGTTTGGACATTTTTATACATTAACTGAGTTTTTTATGCACTTATGTGCATAATTAAAATTTGAACTACATGCACATGCTCCAGTGCATAAAAATGGGTTGAAAATTCATATGTGTGTCCTTGGTTGCATGCTTAGGTGCATGCAAGAAATGGGAATGAATGTCAAACACCTCGGCACCGTCGCTTGGCCGCAAACATTGAGATACATGGTTTAAAAATTCTAATAATCCAAAAATCGTCTAAAATTCATGAAACTTGGCATGCTATCATGGAACGACATCAACATGATGTGGTGAAAAAATTGTCCCATTCGGGGCGGGTTTGGTATAAGCTTCTCACAACAAGCATCATGGTTCTGGTAGGGAACGTGTCACCTTTGCGGATGAAACGATATTCGTTGCCTCTTCTTGCTTTCAAATTTTTTATAGTGTGAACATAGAACAATAGGAGTGTTGTGTTAAAATTTGGATTTTTCGGGGTTCGTTATACTTTAACAGATTTCTAGCATTTTATGTGCATAATTCAAATTTGAACTACATGCACATGCTCCAGTGCATAAAAATGGGTTGAAAAATCAAATGTGTGTCCTTGGTTGCATGCTTAGGTCCCATGCAACAAATGGGAATGAATATCAAACACCTCGACACCGTTGCTTTGCCGCAAACATTGAGATACATGGTCTAAAAATTCTAGTAAATCCAGAACTCGTCTGAAGCTGATGAAACTGGGCATGCTATCATGGAACAACATCAACATGCTTTGGTAAAAACATTGTCCCATTTGGGGCAGGTTTGGGTATAAGCTTCTCACAAACGAGAGCTTCTCACAACAAGCCTCATGGTTCCAGTAGGGAATGTGTCTCCTTCGTGGATGAAATGATATTCGTTCCTCCTCTTGCTTTCAAATTCTGTCCTAGTGGAAACATAGATCAACAAGAGTGTCGTGTTAAAATTTGGAATTTTTCGGTGTTCGTTTGGACATTTTTATACATTAATTGTGTTTTGTAGGCACATTTTTATAAGCATACACATTTTTATATGGGATTCAATGCATTTATGTGCATAATTCAAATTTGAACTACATGAACATGCTCCAGTGCAGAAAATTGGTTCAAAAATCAAATGTGTGACCTTGAGTGCATGCTTAGGTCCCATGCAAGAAATGGGCATGAATTTCAAACACCAGGGCACCGTGCTACGTCTTGAGCTTGAGTTGGTTTTCCTTGAAGAGGAAAGGGTGATGCAGCAATAGTAGCGTAAGTATTTCCCTACGTTTTTGAGAACCAAGGTATCAATCCAGTAGGAGGCTCCTCAAAAGTCCCACGCACCTACACAAACAAACAAAGAACTCGCAACCAACACAATAAAGGGGTTGTCAATCCCTTCACGTCCACTTGCGAAAGTGAGATCTGATAGAGATAGTATGATAAGATAAATATATTTTTGGTATTTTATAATAAAGATGCAAAAAGTAAAGATGCAAATAAAAGTAGATTGAAAGCTTATATGATAAAAGATAGACCTGGGGGCCATAGGTTTCACTAGTGGCTTCTCACAAGATAGCATAAGTATTACGGTGGGTGAACAAATTACTGTCGAGCAATTGATAAAAAAGCGAATAATTATGAGATTATCTAGGCATGATCATGTATATAGGCATCACGTCCGTGACAAGTAGACCGACTCCTGCCTGCATCTACTACTATTACTCCACACATCGACCGCTATCCAGCATGCATCTAGAGTATTAAGTTCATAAGAACAGAGTAACGCATTAAGAAAGATGACATGATGTAGAAGGATAACCTCAAGCAATATGATATAAACCCCATCTTTTTATCCTCGATGGCAACAATACAATACGTGCTTTGCAACCCTTTCTGTCACTGGGTAAGGACACCGCAAGATTGAACCCAAAGCTAAGCACTTCTCCATGGCAAGAAAGATCAATCTAGTAGGCCAAACCAAACTGATAATTCGAAGAGACTTGCAAAGATAACTCAATCATACATAAAAGAATTCAGAGAAGATTCAAATATTTCTCATAGATAAACTTGATCATAAACCCACAATTCATCGGATCTCGACAAACACACCGCAAAAGGAGTTTACATTGAATAGATCTCCACAAGAGAGGGGGAGAACATTGTATTGGGATCCAAAAAGAGAGAAGAAGCCATCTAGCTAATAACTATGGACCCGAAGGTCTGTGGTAAACTACTCACAACTCATCGGAGGGGCTATGGTGTTGATGTAGAAGCCCTTCATGGTCGATTCCCCCTCCGGTGGAGCGCCGGGGAAGGCTCTAAGATGGGATCTCGCGGATACAGAAGGTTATGGTGGTGCAAATTGTTTTTCATTGGCTCCCTAGATGTTTTCAGGGTACGTAGGTATATATAGGAGGAAGAAGTATGTCGGTGGCCGCTCGAGGGGCCCAGGAGACAGGGGCGCGCCTAGGAGGGGTGGGCGCGCCCTCCTATCTCTTGGCCGCCTCGATTGCTTCTTGACTTGCACTCCAAGTCCTCTGGATCACGTTCGTTCCAAAAATCACGCTCCCGAAGGTTTAATTCCGTTTGGACTCCGTTTATATTCCTTTTCTTCTAAATATTGAAATAGGCAAAAAAACAGCAATACGGGCTGGGCCTCCGGTTAGTAGGTTAGTCCCAAAAATGATATAAATGTGTAAAATAAAGCCCATAAACATCCAAAAGGGGTAATATAATAGCATGGAACAATCAAAAATTATAGATACGTTGGAGACGTATCACACCTTTGCTTGCCGGCAAAATGTTGAGATACTTTGTTTTAAATTCTAGTAAATCCAAAACCCATCTGAATTTCATGAAACTTGGCATGCTATCATGGAATGGCACCCGACATGATGTGGTATTATTTGTGTCCAATTTGAGAGAAGGCGCACTCGAATCAATAGCCAACACCGCATTTTGAAACAAATAGCTGCCACCTTATCATCTCAAACATGTGTATAACTTAAATTGTGGGTGTTCTGTTAACCATTCACGTGATGCCACGCGACACACTTTTAATGGCTAGGAGGTGCCGTGCAGAGAGCTGCTTGACTAGACGGCAGGTGTGCGAGCGCAGCCCGCTGCGCAGGCTGACCAAGAGGCTTGCAAGCTGTCCTCCAATGGGCAGCCTCACCGGGAAGCGTGCAAGCTACACGCTATGCAGGCTCAATGGGAAGCGAGCTCTTTGACTTCCATGGACGCCAACCTTGCTCACATCCTCTCCATTAATGGCTCCCAAGCCACTGTTTAGTGGGACACCACCGTCGACTGCTACCTCACAGCACTGCGAGTTGCCATTCTCCTATGCCCCATCCGTCGATCACGCGACGACAGGATGTTTGATTTCCAAGTGAAGAACATTCGATGCTTCCTTGAAGAGTTCAACAACGGCGTCCCGGAGGACGACAACGACAGCGCCGGCGCAGCACGTCGCCATCGGAATTAGTTTTTTGGGGTTTAATATTGTATCTCGATCGTATGAATATAAAGTCACGGTGTGACTGAATGAAACATGCGTTCTTCTCTCTGAATGTACAAACTTATCAAACGATTTAAAAAAATGTCAATGGGTTTTAAATTTAAAACACTCATCGCAAACGTTTAAGATAGAACACCCATATGCAAACCAACAGCTTCCCCAGTAAGCCAAGGGAAAATGTGTCGAGCAGGATTTGTGGAGCTCTTCATCGCAAATGTTTTAGATAGAACATCTGTATGCAAAGCGAGAGAAACGGTCTTCCCGAGTAAGCCAAGGGAAAATTTTGTCGTGCAGGATTAGTGCATCCCTTCATCGCAAACAGTTTAGATTGTATACGGTATGCAGAGCGATAGCTATGGTTCCTTCACCCCTAAGCCAAGAGAAAATCTGGCACACAGGATTTGTACATCCCTTCAATGCAAATGGGTTTTTCGGATGACCCGTGTGCAACCACATATAGACAATTTGGTAAGATTTGCATCTGTCATATTGGGTATATTGCCATTTGTCAAACTGGAAAGATTGACATTTGTTGATCTAATAACATTGCCTTTTGTCAACCTTGTAACACTACCATTTGTCAAAATTTGCAGCTAAAAATCACTAGCACTATATAGTGTTTGCAACTAAAGTTCAGTAATTAATCATAGATTTCATTCATATATTAAGCAGTCGTTCTTTATACAAATAGTTCAACTTGACAGCCGAACCAACCAAACTTTTCCCAATTGTTGCCAACCACGTACTGAAATAGCAAGTTCAACTATATATACTAGCTAATTTTAAGTATGTTGTACAGTTCAACCACATCTATAGTCAGGTGAACTGAACAAAATAGCCCCTAAATACTAGTACTACGATGGAGGGGCTTTGTACTACTTCCAGTAGCCTCTCCTTTGCCAAGCGCGCTCAGTAAGAGGCAGAGGAGGAGGAGCCTACCAATGAGCTGGACAACTGCAATACGGTGTCTGCCGTTGCTGCACCTTCAAGGACGCTCACCTCGAATGCCCTCTGCCACTCCAGATGACCCCTCTCGAAGCGACGGGACTCCTTGTAGATCTTCTCATTATACTCCTCTATGATGGCATGTGATGCAGCCACGATGGCGGTAAGGCTCTTTGTGTGCTCGACGAGGCGCTCCTCCTCCTCCTCCTCCTCCTCTCGCACGTCTTGTCACCCCGCTGCCGCAGACGGCTTTGAGCGCAAGCTTGAGCAGCGTGCGGGGTGTTCTTTTGGCCAAATGGTGGAGTTACCCGCTGCAAAACCTGCCATGCGAACACGCCGAGAATCCAGGCCATCCGGCCCCCATTTATTCCTGCAGCCATTTACCTTCATCTCTTGTGCCACACGACACAATAAGCACACCCACGATGATACATACAAAGAGGACATCAGCGGTTCCAATGCCGCTCCCCGTGGCTCCAATGGCGCTCCCAGTGGACAATGATGACAACGGGGGGCGGATCAGCACGCATCATGTAGTGGACACCCACGCGAGGGGGAAGGACCTCTCGGGTGGTGTACACGAACGGGCCGATCTCGATGGAGAGCTCCATCCAAACTATAAAGCAATTGCTTGCTGAGGACAAGTACCAAGTGGTCGGCTTCGACCTCGTGTTCACTAGCGGTCGTATCAGGCAAGATCAGAAGGTTGCCGTTGTCTAGTTGTGCGTGCGACATGACGTCCTCGTCTACCACTACCACCTGGCCACAAGGCCTTGTGAGCATTTCTCCAAGTTTATCAACAACTCCGACCACAGTTTTGCTACGACGAACACCACCAACAATCTAAAACCGCTCAAGGCTTCGGGATTGACTTGCTAGAATCTTGTCAACATCCATGACCACTACAAGGTCTGGGGCAGAACCGACAACAAACATAACTCCCTGGTTGACCTCGCCTCGGCCATCATCGACCCCTACTACATGAAGATGAAGGATGAGAGCAAGAAGGACAAGAACGCCGGGCATAGTGCCTGGCATCAGAGACTGAATGAAGAACACGTCAAGTACACGGCCAAGGACGCATACACAAGCTACGAGATGTACAGGCAGATCGTTGACATGAGGAAGTGTCTTCGTCCTGCCCCACCAGGGATCGAGCCACAAAGCAGTGCCGGGAGCGTCAAAAGAAGTAGATGACTAGACGATCATTTCTCCTAGTTTATAATGCATGCAATTGTTTATTGAGGTGTGTATAGATGATCTGTATAGTCACTTATATAATTGGATGTTTATTTTAGTTATATATATATATATGTTGTTCTTCTGTAGATAAAGCAAATCACACGGCTTATTAGCAGTAATCATCTATGTCATTATTGGTCTTCGCACACATTTCTGATTATGGACATGTTTGCAGCATATCACACACATCTTGTTCAGTTGAACCATTTCTGTGGTCTTGGCTCATCACAAACAGTTCATCCGAGTGAACTGTATGCCCTCCATCGCACACACCTTGATTTGGCTGACCGTTTTTATTGTGTTGCCTAATCACACACAGTTCATCCTACCAAACTGTATGCCGTATATCGCACACGCCTTCATCTGGCAGACCCTTTCTGTTGTTCTGGATCATCGCAAACACTTCGTATGGATTAACCGTATGCCACGCATCACACCCGCATCTTTGATCTGAATCGTGTTTGATGTCTGTGCAATCGCGAATAGTTTGTCTCATTTTGACGGTTTTTTTACACCACCGTTTGCGACTAATGCATCACACACAGTTTCGTCAAAGAGTCTCTGATTGTAGTGTAGCGTTAGCAGTATCCTGTAGTAGTGATGGTTTGATCTTATGAGAAAGCCGAGCATAAAAATTGTGTATGATAATTTCTCTTGAGAGCTCATAATTGGGGCATGTGTCTCGCTTAATTGGCTTCATCCAAGGGCTCTCAATGAGCCTTACCCTCTCCTAATCTCTTCTTTATGAGCCAAGGATCCCGTGGGATCGAATGGGATGAAATCGGTGAAGAATCCTATTTGGATGGGCCACTTTTGCAGCTGCCTGCACGTCAAACGACCACCAAAAAGACCACGTGTGGTCGCATGAAAGGTTGTCTTTTGGTTAGACCATCTTGTAAAATCTTGCCAATTCTTCATACAAACTCCGAATTTGACGTTCTTGGGCTTGTTGGACTCATATGAACGGCACTGATCTATTTCTGGTCTAAGATCTTGATTTGAAGAGATTTGAAAAAATGACTCTTTTCGACCTTCAAAATGGCTAAGTCTGACCCCTCACTGACTCTGTATTGAACCCATCCTTGGTCCTTTCATCGTGCTTGGTCCTAGGTTGCTCCAAAACACCTGTAGACACAGGAAAACAAGGAAAACTAATAAAAAACAAATAAAATAGTAAATGTGCAATGCTCACAATGATAAGTGCAGAAACTAGTAATCATACATAATGGAAAATTATTTGGTTCAATGGGACATGATATATAAAGAGAAATGCAACAAATGAGCTCTAAAAATGCATAAAATATAGAGCCGTCAGGGGCGTGAATTTCCACTCCTCCAGGTTTGTCCGAAATCTAATCACGAACCAAAGTCTGATCGCCCGAGGCTGAAATGTTGTAAATTCGATCTAAGATCTTGTTCAGGAGCGCTAGGTCTGCCTCGCCCATCTCTTGACATTAGGCGGGCCTCACTTGAAATTTTCCAGAGGTGCCACCTGACGTGTCCTCTGTAGCATCGGTGGTCGGGCCCAATGCCTGATCCGGTGATGTGGGGTTCGGATCCAAACTCAAAGACAGATCTGTGGTGCATGTGGTTCCATGTTCCAGCTTCAAGATCGAATTTAAGAGTGGTGCGGCAACATCAGAAAGGTATTCGAGCTGGCTTGACACCCGACCAAAGAGAGCGGGTTCACCACAGGAATCCAAGACATATTCCAGATTTCCAAACCTGATAGTATGGCCTGGAGGGAAGTTCTCGAGTTGGCCGAGGTGGTCGGTCGAGTCGGCGTGTAGCACGATGCTACCGAAGGCAAAATGCTGGCCGGGGACAAACGTACTCCCATAGCAGATTCCGTCGTTGATCTGAAGACGAGCCATCGAACCTTTTTTGCGACCACACAATGGTACCTCTATGGGCCACCAATGATGGTGCTAAAACCGGCAGATCTCGGGTAGGGGGTCCCGAGTTGGTGATCTTGGCACGATGGTAACATGAAGAAAGGGACATGGTACTTACCCAGGTTCGAGCCCTCTCGAAAAGGTAAAACCCTACGTCCTGCTCTTGTTATATTGACTGTGAATGGGGTACAAAGTACGAGATGATCTACCTCGAGATGATATGTGTGAGGTCTAACCTCTCAGAATATTGCATCCATGGATTAAAGCCCTCGACTTATATAGGCACCGGTGGTATCTAGGGTTACAAGTATGTATTCTACAATTAGGGATAACATGCCGACCATTTGAATACGCCTTGAAGTGCATGCGAAGTATTTGAAGGATTCCATCTTGAGTACGCCAAGGGCCAAGGCTTGCATGGCCCATTCTTCAGTTGTTGGTGGGTCGTCGGCCCATCCCATGAATGGCAGACCGACGTGGTGTGCACCCCCTAATCCAGGACATCGTCAGCTGCATCGGCATGGTGCTTTGGAACCGCTTCCACTCAGTTAGTAACATAGTCTACCGCCACAAGAATATGAGTATGGCCATCTAAAAAGTGGAGATGGCCCTAAAGATATAGTCCCAAACATCAAAAGGTTCACAAACTAAATTATAATTCATAGGCATTTCTTGCCTCCTTGCTATGTTACCCATGTGTTCGCAAGCAGCACAGTTTTAACATACCTGTGCAAATCCTTGAATAGCATAGGCCAATAGAAGCCTGACTGAAGTACCTTTGTGGCTATGCAGTCTCCCACATGGCATCCTACATAAGGGCTGCTATGACATCCATGAAGAATAGAATTTACCTCATGTTTAGGCACACATCACCGAATCATACAATCCGCACCATGTTAACAGAGAAAAGGACCATCCCAAAAATAGTTTTTCTATTCACTAAATAATTTATCGCTTTCACTATTATTCAAATCTGGAGGCAAATATTTCCCAACAAGAAAATTACCAAAATTCACATAGCATGGTTCTATCTTTTTAATCATAATTATACTCTCACCTGGAAAGGAGTCATTTATTGGATTCGGGTCATAACATATCCTTTCCATTTGGTACAAATTATCTTCCACTTTGTTGTTTTCACCTCTCCTGTCCATGATCTGCAAAACAAATTTTTGAAGCAATAATATCCAACAAATCAAGCGAGGCTTGGCGTCCTTCTTACTAAGAAGATATTGTAAGACACGGTGATTCGTGTGAATTATCACTTTAGAGTTAATGATATAAGGTCTAAATTTATCACAAGCAAATAAAATAGCAATCAGTAATTTTTCAGTTGTCGCCAAGTGTTTCTAATCATCATCTAGACTCCTGCTAGGTTAAAAACAACATTAAGCTTCGTATCATCTTTCTATCCTAAAATAGCTCCGGTCGCATAATTGCTATTGTCACTCATTATTTGAAAAGTTTCATCCCATTTTGGAGGTTTGATGACTAGGGCGGTTATCAACACATCCCTCGGCATTTTGTAATCTAAAATACATTTTCCATCAAAAGAATGTGGGACATCCTTTTGCATAAGGTTAGTGAGCGGTTTTGACAACTTAGAAAAATCATTAATAAACTGCTTATAAAACTTGCACGCATCATAATAGTTTGCATTCCTTTTGCATCTTGTGGATAAGGAAAAATTTCTATTACCTTGATTCTTTCTAGATCTATCGCAATGCTCTTACCAGAGACTCGGTGACCCAAGACCACTCCTTTGGTAACCATGAAGTGACTCTTCTCCCAGTTTAATACGAAACCTATTTCTTCGCACCTCTGTAAAACTTTTGTAAGATTGTACAAACAATGATCAAAATAAGTTCCTTGGATAGAAAAATTGTCCATGAATAATCCGACCGTTCATTCTACAAAATCCCAATAGAGGATAGAGGCACATTTTTGAAACATAGGTGGTCCATTTCACAAACTGAAGGGCATGCTTTGATAAGCATACATACCATATGGACAAGTGGACATACTCTTTTCTTCATCTTCTGGTCGAATGGGTATTTGAGAAAACCTAGAATATCCATCAAGGTAATAGAAATATGAATTATTACCCATACTTTCTAATGTTTCATTTATGAAGGGTAATGCGCAATGATCTTTCCGAGTCCACTTATTCCATTCCTGAAATCAACACACATGCCATATCCGATAATGGTCCTAGTAGGGATTAAATTATTTCTTCATTAGAAATAACTGTAAGTCCTCCTTTCTTAGGAAAACAATGCACCGGACGAACCCACTTGCTATGGAAAATAGGAAAACTTATGCTAGCATCTAATAGACGAATTACCTCTTTCCCTACCACATCTTAAGAATAGGGGTTCAGTCTCCTTTGACTCTCAGTTATAAGCTTAGCTTCTTCTTCTATTGGATTGTGTCTGAATAAATTGATGGGTCTATTCCCTTAATATCCTTCATTGAATAGCCGAGAGCTTTGCAGTGTCCTCTTAACACCACCAAGAGTTTTTCTCTCTCAGAACTTGCAGTAACATAGAATTTCTCAGTTTCATCTAGGAACTAATACCCTAACCCTTTTGGTAGTGGTTTGAGGTCCGGAAGTGGCAAGTCTTCAGTACCCTTCCTTTCAAGGACCTCACACAGTTCATTCATTCGAGGACCAACTAGATGATTTGCATCGATAATTCTTTCAATATCCTCTTTTTCTTGACTTTCATTCCCAATTCATATTTTACCAATCTTCTCTCGGTTTCATCTTTAGGTGTTTGAAGGTGTATCTTGGGAAGTTGGGTTATCTCCCTCTCTTCTTCATCTTTAGACTCCTCTAGTAAGGTTATTTTATTATAGCTGAAAAGGAAAATTCTACCATTTCTTCACCACACCATAGAGATATTATTTTCTGATTCTGGTCTATACCTACACCTACAACATTTAAAAAGGTTGTCCCAAAACTATGGAGCAATGATCATCTTCAGGAATGCCCAGGACAAAGATATCAACGGGACAAGTAGGCGAACCAATAATAATATTGACATTTCTAAGGACACCATAGGGTTACCTACCGGTTTTATCAGCAAGCTTAATGAAAATATCGATCGGCTCAAGTGTACAAGGAGGTATGTCATTATGGATCTTAAAATAAAGACTATAAGGAACAATATTAATAGAAGAACCAAGGTCACACAAACCAAAATACGACTTGCTTCCAAAGGAACATGGCAAAACCGATTTACCTGCATTCCTACCTTCCGTATAGCCCTTTATGTAGAAGGTAGTATCTTTGTCAAGTTGGATACCATTATTTATGACCGCTGTTGGTATAGCTAGTTCTTTGAAAATATTTATGTGATGCTTAATCCCACGGTGTTCTACATTTACACTCTACTTATCTTTATGTGGAAGGTTCGATGCATTCACTTGTGATTTCTTCCATGAATAAATTGCACGTGGATTATTATTAGCAATCTTACAACATTTATTTATTGGCACCACAAACCTAGTTGCCTTGGCCTTTTTAGTGAAATGGTGTTGGCAATTTTCCTTTGGTACCAGTACAAACCTAGAGAAATCTTTTAAGACCTGCAAAACCGAGCCAGTCCCCAAATGGGGTTTGTCACTAATATCTTTCATCATATGAGATTCAGAGAAGTTTTTAATACAATAAAATTGGGCTCAACTCCTCCTTTGCCTCCCATATCCAACTTCCAAGTTTCTTGATTACGCCAAATTTTATCAAGGAACCCGCAAGTTTGGGTGATGCTATACTCCATAAAAGCTCCGCCCAAAGAAAGATCTACCATTTGCTTGTTCTGACTATCAAGCCCTCGGTACAATAAATGTAACACCATCCATGGTGGATAATAATGGCGAGGACATTCTTTAAGAATATATCGGTACCTTATATATGTTTTGACTAAGCTCTAGGGTGGTCTCTGCCCAAATCTAACACTTTTTTGCCTTACTACATAAGTCTTGCTTTCAGGATAGTAATAAGTGAAAAATGCAGTAGATAATTTCTTTCAGGTGTCAAAGGTACCTGCACGCTGATCACATAACCATGCTTTTGCATCATAAATTAAAGTATGAGAAAACAATTTAAGTTTCATTTCTTCGTAAGAAAAAGTATTAAGGTTAAATTTCCAGCATATCTCCCAAATAGTTGCATGTGCTCGTATGTATCTTTTGTGCATTCGCCTAGTGCGCTTCATGGGGATGTGGGTAAAGTTGGTTTGGATCATGCGCTGATTAGCTCCGTTGCGCCTATGGGTGATGAAACAAAAGACGCTCACGGGTTGTCTATGAACGGTCTTGGATAAACCCAAATAACAACAGTTTATTGATTAAATAGTTATAACGCCCAAATATTAGATAAATTGGGTATCAACCAAACTCCGAATGACTTGAGTTCTTTATGTGAACTCTTCAAACTATAACAAGGCCACAAAAGTATTCATCTCAAGTCTACTTCAGTTAATATTTATTTATAAAATAACTCTATTTAATTGAATAAAAAGGTTTGAACTACGAGTGATAGCTAGACTTGTGATAAAATTTTGAAATAATTTGGGTAGCTCCCAAACATCGCAACAGAAGTGTGTGCAAGGTTTGGGGAGAGTCTTGATGCTGAAGATTGAAATTTACAAGGGTTTTCTTATAATCAATTTAACAAAATGGTGAATTAAGTCCAAAATGATTTATTTATTTAATGCAATACGATGGTGATGCAATGCTCATGATATAATCTTGATGCAAAATAATAATCAATTTCTAATTTGGGATAAACCCAGTAGCTGTTACAGTTTCTAGACACAAGCATAAGATATTTTTTGGCTAGCCCTTCATAATCAAATAACAATATCATTGTTGACAAGAAAGGGATCAATTATGAATGATTACACATCTCCTCTTTGCAACCAAGACACTGAAGAAACAATAATGCATTTATTGTGGAATTATAATTTTCCTTAGGCTATTGGGTCACACTCATACCCGAAAAGAAAAGAGGTACATCAGTTTCTAGTGCTATTTTGTTTGCCTTTTGATGCATTACCCATGTCCTCCTTGCAACAAAGACAATGAAGAAACAATGATGCATTCGTTCTAGGATTCTAATTTTTCCCTAGGTTACTTAGAGACACTACTCATACCTGAAAAGAGGCACGTCGGTAAAATGGTGACACTCTTGTTACCTTTGATGCATTGACCAAACCTATCAGTATTGAAATTGTTATTCTCGGTTGTTGGAACATCTGGCTCCAAAGAATTGCAAGGACTTTCATAAACCTAAACCAACCATACAGTCTTGGAGATAAGCTCTAAAAGAGGATTTGAAACTGCTACAACATATAATCAGGGACACATATGTTGTTAGCTTCTAATCCTTGCTCATGTTACCTAGAACCGGAATTGGATAGTTGTTTTTGTATTATTTTCCATATATTTTTTAGCTTTTTTCTCTACTTCTCTCCTCTATTTTGTAACATACTTGGTATTATAATAAAATTACCATAGAAGAATTATTCTAGGGCTTATGGCTTAAAATGAGTATTGAAGTAGAGAACTACTTTTGGTTAATACAGGGGATATTCTATCCTCTAAAAGTAACTGCATTTGGCACCATGGATACATAGGATATGAATGCAGTTCCACAATCTAGGTCACCAAAATCATATTCAACAACTATCATGGACCATGGTTGACATCTAGCAGTGAAAACCACTTATAGAGGTGAAGGAGCCAATATGGTGAATTGTGCCGCTCCAACACCTTGATCAAGTACAAGTAACCCCTCAGTGGACCCCTTCTTCGTTAGAATGGACACAAGCGATGCCATTAGAGAAGCCTGAGCTTTCCATAGTCTGGGTTTAAAAGACATATGAGAAGTGAAATCGCATTCCAAGCTTGGCGTTGAAGTGAGTTAACGTTTAATTTTTCTCTGGAGCATGAGTGAGCTTTTAATTGATGAGTGAAGTGGGAAAGGCCATGGTGGCCCGTGTCAGCCCAATACCGATCAATGCAATGGCAGCCAGAGGCAAAATGCGAGGCGCTCCCCTATTTGATGCATTTTGCATCAAATAGGTGTGCGACACACATACATGGCTCCCACTGGGTCGGCGCAATTGCGTGCAACGGTGCAATGGAAACAATAACAAAAAAGCCCACGTATGGAGTCAAACTCAAGACCTTTACCATTTCAAGGTGCACTTTTAGTCAGTCGAGCTGCTCATTACATGTCAACAAATAGTAATTTTGATGTTTTAGAACTAATGGAAGCGTTAGATCCGAACACTTTCTAAAAAGATTCACACATTTATTGAAAATAGTGAAAAAACATTTAAAAGGGAATAATGCGTGACAATCCAGCAATTCTTCAACAACTCAAACAAATTTGAAATTTCAAAGCTTTTTGGAAAGCACAGACACTTTATGAAATTGTTAACATTTCTTGACAAATTGATTTTGGAAATCGAAAACATTTTCTGAAAACGAGACCATTTTTTGAAATTTGAGAATCAAATTTCAAAATTCAGAACAATTTGAAAATCCCTGACAAATTTTCAAAACACAAACATTCTTTGAATATGTGAACAAAATTTTGAAAACAGAAACATTTTTTGAAAACTTTGAACAATTTTTGTGAACGCGAAGAATTTTTGAAACTTCTAACAACTTTAGAAAAACACAAAATTAGTAAAATTCTGAGCTAAATTTGGAAACACAATTTCCTTTTGAATATTGTAAACTTCCTAAAAATAAATAAATAATAGAAAAGGAGAACAAAGGAAGAAATAAACAGAAAAAATCAAAAAAGAAAAGGAAAAGGAAAATAATAATAATAATACGTTTTAGGAACCTTCTAGAAGGTTCCGAAAACCTGGTTGGGTCCAGATTTCCACAACCAAAACTGAGAAGCTATGTGTGTATAGCGAGAGATAGGCTGGCTCAATTGGTCGAACACGTGTATAATTGGTCGACCCTTTGATGCAGATTGCGTCAAATAGAGTTTTCCACACATAGGGCCAACAGCTTGGCTCGGGGTGCATGTGGTAGTGCAGCAGGAGCCTCCAAAGAGGCTTGCAATTGCAGCTCGAGGAGCCGAGAAGTTGAGGACTCGAGGGACATCTAAATGGCCATTTCTAAGAAAGCAATTAATTAAAAGATTCGGATGAATTTATCCTTCTGATTTGACCTGATTGTAAAATCAGGCATTTGACTAAGAAGACAATTAGTAAAAAAGATTCAGATAGATTTTTTTTCCTTCGGATTTGACCTGATTGCAAAATCAAACATTTAAGTATTTGACTCTTTGATATATTGGACTGCCAACAATCTAGAGAGCTACTTTACCATGTCGTATACGTGCAAGCGATTTGGTGAGAGTAATACTAAGTTCTCCTGTTGATTCTAAGTACACCTATTCAACAAAATCACTAGTTAAGTAGTGCCCTTTGTAAAGATTACTCCCAAACTATTTTGTGGTGATAAAGCGACATGACACATGTGCGTCACTTGTCACCGCCAGATAGCTTTTGTGTATCTGCACACCAACGCATGAGTGATTAGAGGTTAATTGCTTGTCCCCCCCCCCCCCCCCCCCCCCCAATTCGTGCTCCAAAACTAACAAACATGTGCTTCCAAACTGCACTAATTTGTGCTTCCTAAGTAATTAACATGTGCTCCACATGAGAGCACATACGTGCTCCCGCACTTGGAAATGTCAAAAGAATCGAAAAATCCAAACCCCTCCTCCCCCCTCCCCGAAAAAAATTCTAAATAGGCGAGGTGACGCACAGGAGTCCCCACCCTAGCTGCTCGTGTGTCACCCCAGCGGAGGGCATCACCAACGCATTTTGCATCAAATAGCCTCGGGATGCACGCACAGAGCCCCGCCCGGGCAGCCTATTAGTGGCCGCTGTAGCGAGCACGTTCGTTCGCCTACTTGGAATCGAACTCGCGAAAACCGCAAAAGGGCAGAGCATCCTTGCTATGAATCGAATTTCAAACCATTGGCACGAAAGGGAGAGTACCTAACTAGTGGAGCTGACAACCATTAATGGAAATTAGGATATGAATGTTTAAGAACTAACTATAATAAAGAATTTGAACACCTTTCTGATTCTTTCTGAATATTTCAGAAATTGTGAATAAATTTTGAAAGAGGAATAATGTTTGATAATCCAACAAATTTTTGAACAACTTGAACAAATTTAAATTTTTGACTTTTCTGAAAAGTGTGAACATTTTATTTGGAAACTTTGAACATTTTGCGACAGATTTTTTTTCCGAAAGTACTGAACATTTTTCAAAAAAGTATTGAAACCAAGAACAATTCAAAAATCACAAATAAAAGTTGAAAATTGGATTTTTATATTGGAAACAAAAGTGTTACATTTTTTAAATTTACGAACATTTTTTTGAATCACGAGATTTTCTGAAAAAAATAAACTTGACAACAGAAAAAGTGAACTGTAAAAAAGGAAGGTAACAATAACAAAAACAATAAAGGAAGAGAAAAGAAAAACAGAAACAGGGAAAAACAAAAAACAGAAAAGAGACAGAAAAAGAAGAAAAGAAAAAAAAACTGGTTCAGAAACCTTTTACAAGGTTCCCAAAACCGAGAAAACCGACTGGGAACGTCTCATAAAGTTTCCAAAACCGAATCGCTGAAACGCTTATTGGGTCAGCCACCTCCGAACGCTCGCTCGATGTGTGTAGCGGCGACAATTTAGTGCAACAAGCGGCAAATAGTGTTTCCTGGCGCGAGGTGACGCGCAGAGTCGCTTCATGGGCGATTGTCGACCAGTTTGAACGTCACGTGTTATCGGCTCCAAGCGATTTTTTGTTTTTGTTTTTTTCGCTCTTTTTCTTCATTTAGTTTTGGTTTATCGTAATGCAATAGTATTTTTAATGCAAAAAATATTTAGTTATATAAATAATTTCAATTTTTTGTTACATTTTTATAATTAAATAAATACTTCTAAAAAATGTGCATGAGCTCTTTTAAAAAAACATGAACAATTTTCTGCAATTGCATTAGTTCTTTAAATGTTTATCGTGTGTTTAAAAAAGTTCACCGTGTATTTATAAAATGTTCATAAGTTCTGAAACATGTTGACAACGTATATGAAGAACTTTAAAAGAAAAAATATGAAATAAACGTATGTTCACTGTGTATTTATCAGAGCAATTTTTTTAAATAGATTTTAATTTTAAGAAAAATATTTATCATATATTAAAAAAATATTCATCATGAACTGAATATGTTTTCCTTGTTTAAAAGTGTCCAAGATGTATTTTACAAAATGTTCACCACATGTGAGAAAATGTTCAGGAATTATAAAATGTGTGCACCCTTTAAAAATGTTAATGAATTACAGAAACATTGTCCAAATTGATATTTGTTTGTGCAAATCTTCATGAACTTAAGATCATGAAATAAAAAACTATTAATGCATTTTTTAAAAGGTCAAAATTTTACAATGATTCTTGAAATAAAAATGTTTAAGGAAAGAGGGAAAAATAGAAAGTAGGGAAAATGTAAATAGAACAGTTAAAAAAAGATAGAACGAAATAAAAAAAGTCAGAAAAACCCAAAGAGAAAAGATGAGTGAGTACAACTCGCTGTGGAAGGATAAAACTAGGTACAAAAAAGTTGAATGGAGTAAAACCATCCAATGGAAATGCGGCATGATAGAGCTAAGCAGGCAGAGCCGAATGCACCACATGTGTGCTCAGCCGGCGGTAAATAGGAATCATCCTATTCCGGTACACTAATTTTCTACTCATAACCCTCTCCTCTCCCCACCCGCCCACTCCGAGCCAATGAGGAAAAAAGTTAAATATACGAAAGTATTTGGCACATATGTCTAGTAAAAATTAGTCAAGCCCGATGTTTGTGCCGTCACCCTCATACCCATAATTCAGCCCAAACAAGTTGACACCATTAGCTAGATTTTCCATTTTTTTTAATTGATAGCCAGATTCTCTAGTCATGTGTGTGCCATCATGAGATTCTCTAGTCACGTGTGTCTCGTCACCAAGCATCATATGCATAAATGGTTCCCATTGATTGTAATTCATGGTTTGATGTGAATAATGGGTTTATCTGACAGAATCCAACCTTGTTTGGTCTTTCGTGTCGCTAGCCACAAGGACACACTACTACATGAATGCTTACCTGTAGCCCACCATTGGCGGGCGAATCTTTTAGGGCGCCCGCCACTGACCTCCCGCCACTAGTAACATGGCATTTGTGGCAGGCGTGTTCCTTCACTGGTAGAGCATTACATTGGCAGGCTCTGCTTATTGTCCACCACAGTTGTTTGAGGAAAAATGGCAGGTGCTAGATTTCGCCCGCCACAAGTTTTGGGGTAACAAATAGCGGTTGCCTCTTTTAGCACGCCTATGGTAGAAAACCAGGAGGAAATGATGTTGTTGCACCAATTTACACGTGATCATCACATTTACATATATGAATTATCGCCTTAACATTCACTGATAAAATACCTGAATAATGAAAAATATTACTAAGGCAATCATAATAAGTATATTCCAAGAAGCATGTTTCATCACGAAATGACTACTTTAACAATTTATTTAGGGGTCTAAAGGGTGACTCAGCGTTTGGACTCAGAGCGCGTTACCATGAAACGTAGAGATTACATGAACGACGACCTAGAACTAACGGGGACTAGCAGGCCGCTTGTTCCTGAATTGTAGATTTGGCCTCTCGAAGAGCCCATTTATCTACTATGATGATAGAAGCTAATAAGATTCAAGTCTCTGTACTCACTGTGTTGGTCCCTAGATCAATCACTAGCACACACAGTACATGATGTAATATCAAGAATAAATAGCATGTCATAATACTCATCATAGATCTAGAATTTAAATGTTACATACCTGCGTAGCTGAAGGCCATCATACAAATAAAACATAGCGGAAAAACAAATAAGATCTTCATGGAGTCCATCAACATCACAGGCAAAAGTTGAGTATAGACATCGTAACCCTACATCGTATCACTTAGTCGTCGTATAAAATCCCGCAACATGATAAGTTGCCGTGTAGGTTAGTATGTTGAATGTACTAGCAGGGCACACCCAAATTGTTATAATAGACCTATCATATATATATATATATATATATATATATATATATATATATATATATATATATATATATATATATATATATATATATATATATATATGCAAGGATATGATAAAAGTGAAGCTTGCGATTTTATTTTGTAGAAAGCTAGTTTTCACCTACTTCTGTTTACTAGTCAAGTATTTAGTCTTTGTTACACTCTAGATCACCTATAGTTAACTGGAACTCCTCCAATTAACCCACTTGGTCACCTATGAGAGCCCCCCCCCCCCCCCCCCCGGATCATAGGATTACCCAGTTGTTTCCATGAAAGCTCCGGGGATCATGGTTAAACCCACTTCATATTACTAGTCCTTATAGATGATAAGATCTTCCAGTGGTTCCAAGTCCAGTTGCTCAAAATTGCCCGTAACCGCGGACACGGCTAATCATTACTAGTTTTTACACTCCGCGAAGGTTGTAAACATTCCCCACGTGACTCGATCACCTCCTTTGTAGATCGCACACTCGATTGTATTTAAACTGGAAGATTGATACAAAGTCTTTTAGAAATACTCCCTTTAACCCATGGGCAGGCTGGTACACCTACACATGTCTACATCTGCTAGCCTACCCAGAAAAATGTCACACAACCTACTCAACTAAGCAAGAGGCCATAGTAGCACATGGTTGTACTGAAAGGTACTTGATATGAAACTAGTCCAACCTTTTGAAACCTAGGCGGCATTCCCCCACCCTTCCTGAGTAATGCAGAGCCTCCTAGAGGATACACACTTGTCGTCTGGTCCCTACAAGCCATTCCGCCCAGATGATTCATTAATTAAGCATTAATATTGCAGATCCTCCCTAAGGAATAAAATGCATGTTGTTACTTTATTCATTAATTAAGTTCTCTCACAACTTTCATGAAGCACACCATCACCAGCCCACGTCTACAAAGCAAAGCAAGAATACAACTATCACAGTCCACATAGTGCTATACTAAACTAAACCCCAATAGCAATAGCATACTACCATAATATTCCTACGCATGCATAATGTAGTAATGTGATAGAATTACATGCGTAGAAAAATAATAGGACGGGGTATGATCAAAAGTGTAACTTGCCTTGAATATTGTTGATGAAGTTGTTCGCGCTCACAATCCTGGTAATTCTATTCGTCACACTCCGAGCAATCTACCATAAACAAAAGAATCCAAATAAACATCCATGGCATAAAGAAGAACTAAAAGAGCAACAAAACAAATATGGCAAGGTTGAACAATAGTGATGTATATAGGTTGCATATATGATATAGTTTTATGGTGCTACAAGGTGGCAAATGAAGGAATGAACTCAAATGAGTTATTGAACAATGAAATATTGCTATACAATGTTATTTTTTAGATAATATGGAACATGGTCCAGAGTATTTAGAAAACAACATAAACGTTGTGAGATAGATGGCATATGATAGAAGGGTTCATTTGCAAAAAGAATTAATGAAGACGGGCACTACAACTAGTCCAGTTTGAATTTGACCTCCAAATAGGTAAAGTAGTTGAATTTGGAGTATACTCGATATGAACAACAAATATTTTGGTACAAGTGTTCATAGGCAAAAGGAATCAATTAAATGTGTTATATGGTTTACAAGATATGGCCAGAATAAGGTTTCAACGAGATTTCACAAATTTAAATGCAAAAGTTGAAACAAATGGAGATACTGGATGAAACTCTCTAATGTCAACATTTTTCAGAAATATTCATCTCCATCGAAGTTACGGTTAGAAAATTAGAAAGGTTTGAAGTTTAGGGGCTAATCAGTGAAACACATGGACTAACTGATAACAAATTCATTTTACACAGAAGACTCTACGACAAAGATTGACACATACTAGATAGATCCAGCTGGTCAAAACATAAAAGTCACAACATCATAGTTGTGCAGAATAATGATACGCAACTACATGTAAAAGGACTTTGGAAAAGAATAAATGAGCACAGCAAATTTGATGAACTCGTGTGAGAAAATCTCTAAACAGAATGCAAAATTGAAAAGCTATGATGAACGAAATAAGTAACTTAGCGGAAAAATGGACTCCCATCATATACTAGTCTAGGAATAATAAACTACGGAAATGTGAAAGAAGCTAGAAAGATGAGATTCTCAAAGATACCTTTAAAGCGCGAAGAGAGGATAACTTCATGAATTTCCTCTGGAGGAAAATATACTTTTAGAACTTCTAGCTAAACCAAAAATTGATTGAGCCCAAATAGAACGATATTGGCCGCCCCTTTGATCTATGTATATAGTTTAGAGGTCTAACAAAAAGTCAAAGACTAGGTAGTGGGAACTAAATGTTATACATAACATTGTTCTCTTACGTACAAAGACAAGCGGGGTTTTTGCATGTGAGCAAGGGATTGGGTTGTAGACAAGGCCCAATAGGATATATAGAAGAGAAAAGTATAGTCACCCCCCCCCCCCCCCCCCCGCCAAACATGGCATTGGGTATCAATTCCCCCAACTTAGAAACGGATTTTCTAAGACCCTGAAATGTTGTAAACTGGACAAATCTACCCTTGAAGCGGTTTTGATGTGGATTTCAGGCGGTTTAGGCTTTCCTTAGCTGACTGGATTGCCACGTAGGAAAATGGCTACTTTTAATTTCTTTCCCACCTCTTTTGTCACGACGAACCCTAGCTTCTATTTTCCTTTCTCCCCGTGGTCGTCCCTGTCCCCAATAAGCTCGCACCCGTAACCAGTAAGCTCGGACCCCCCATGCTCGCAACCATCGTTGTCGCAAGCTATGTCTTCTTGGAGCTCATTGTCGCAATCTTCACCGTCGCCTTCGCAGTCGCCTATGCCTTACCGAGAGCGGCCTTTGGAGTATGCGCCGGAGATCTTGTGCCACTGCATCATGAAGGCATCATGTTGGATCACCTAGAACCTCGGCAATCCAGGGCATAGGTACTACAACTGCTCAAAATCGAAGGTAAAAAATGCTTGTTCTTCTCTAGCCTGCTCCAAAAGTGTGATTTGTCATTTGTTTTTTCAAAATGGGTGCTTGTTGCAGGGCTTTTGTTTTTCAAGCGGCATGATGACCCCTATAGTGAGTTCGTGTCGCAACTTCTTGGTGATTTGCGAGAAGCTATTATCCGACTTAAGACCGAATTGAGGAACATGAAGGTTCATAAGGAAGATACTAAGCATCTGCAGATCTTCTTATGCATATGAAGTTCAAATATTTGCAGTATTGAGCATATGAAGTATTTGCAGGTTGTGAATTGTGATTTCTATTGTGTACTTTGAGTATTTTCAGATATCGAAGTCTTGTGAAGTTCAGATCTTCTGATTTTTAGAGATGTATTTTCAGTAGTTTCAGAAATGTATTTTCAGATATGAAGTTCAGGTTGTTAAGTGCAGACCTTGTGATTTTCCGAGATGTATTTGCAGCAGTTTCTCGTAAACGCAAGTTTCAGTTTCATAGAAGCAATTGCAAGTTACAATTTCAGATAGATGCAGAGTTTCATAGAGGTGCAGTGTTCGCCGGTTAGTGCTAGTGGCACACAAGTGTGACATAGGAGTGGAAGTTTGGAGTTCTCACTCTTTAAACCCGGGTCGGCCACCGCCCAGTCACCCCACTCCCCACTTTCGATAGTTCCACCCACAAACCTCGCCGACAATCGCCCGCCATGGATCGCAGCCTAGCATGGTAGTAGGCGGTTGAAGATCTCACCAGCGACAATACCGACTTTCGTGACAAGCTCAGGGAGATCTTCCGCTGGTACCCAAGCATCCAGATGGTGGTGAACCATGCGCCGGATCTCACTAAGGTGATGAGCGAAGCGAAGCTCGATCACGCCTTCCCCGGCTGCATGCGCGTCCCTCCAACATACATTCTTGTTTGGGCGATGTTGGAGACAAGATCTTCAGACTCGCGTCAGCGTGCACAGTGGTGGATGTACCACTCCACCGTGCAGCCGACAGAGGTGGATCCTCATCGCTTCACCTCATGGGTGGAGCGCGTCAAAGACACTGTCATCGCACTTCCTGGGGTAGTCGACCTCGACCATGAGGTGCACACCATATATCTACTAGTCTAGGAGTTGCCGCCACCCATTGTCATTTCTGATGATGGCTCTAACGACGTTCGACTGATCTTGAAGAAGTCGCAAAATTTGTTTTTTGTCATGGAAAGTGTACCGGTGATGTTTTTCGGCCGTCACCCCCACCGTCACAGAAGAGCCGTCATAAAAACTAAAAATATTAACTGTACAACTTCCTACGTCACGCAAGATCATATCTTAGGTGATGAACCCAAAGATGTCACTGATGGTTGTTTTAATTGACGGCCCAGAATGTCAGCTATGATTGGTAAATCTGTCGCCTAAGATCATTTTTGGTGATGACAATCCATCACTAGTGATTGGTCCAGGGGTTTGAACAGTCAAAGATTCTGACAAGTGCGGCCAATAGTTGCTAATGCGGCTGCTTTCATGTGGGCCTGCCGTTGGTTTTATCACCGACGATCCCGTTAGTAATAAGTTGGGTGTCTGTTTTGACTAGTCAACGCTGCTGACATATGGGCCTAGAAGATGCCGACATGACTGCTTACATGTGGGTCCGGACGGTGTTGATGTGGCTGCTTACAAGTGGGGACATGACTATGGTGATGACTTCAATTTCATCAACAGTACCGTCACAGGTTCTAAATAGTGTCACATTATGCACGGTTTCATTTTGTAGGCCAATTTGAATTTGAATTAGAGAAATTTTGAGATTTAACATTGCCATCACAACTTTTATTATAATAAAATGAGACTTGACATTTGCCACATCACTGATCCACTTATTAAAATGAGCAGCCAAATGACATATTATCAAGCATGACAAATAAGACACGGGGAAATGCATCATGACGAACAGTAGTGCACCATCAATGATTGATGGGTTGTGACACGGTCTCCTGTGAAGACTGAGATGACTTCCTTTAGGGATGACTAAGAATTCCCTCTATTTCTCGTAGCTTTTTTCAAAGCCTATGATTTTTCTCTCCTGATCCATCTTGATAACTGATTGCTTGTATCTGCGTTGGTATTTCCCTGAAGAGGAGAGGATGATGCAGCACAACAATGGTAAGTATTTCCCTCAGTTATGAAACCAAGGTTATCAATCTAGTAGGAGAACCAAGCAACACTATGTAAACGGTACCTTCACACAAATAACAAATACTTGCAACCCAACGCGCAAGAAGGGTTGTCAATCCCTCCCTAGTATCAAGATAGATTAAATTGTATGAGATTGGATAAATAGATCTGACAAAAACACAAAATAAAATAAATAAAGAAAAAGTGCAGCATGGTATTTTTGGGTTTTTAGAATAATAGATCTGAAAACAATATGATAGGAAATATACCCGGGGGCCATAGATTTCACTAGTGGATTCTCTCGAGAAAATAGCATACGGTGGGTAAACAAATTATTGTTGGGCAATTGATAGCAGAGCAAATAAATATGACGATATCCAAGGCAATGATGATGTATATAGGCATCATGTCCAAGATTAGTAGACCGACTCCTGCCTGCATCTACTACTATTACTCCACACATCGACCGCTATCCAGCATGCATCTAGTGTATTAAGTTCATGGAGAAATGGAGTAATGCAATAAGAACGATGACATGATGTAGACAAGATCTATTCAGGTAGGAATAGACCCAATCTTTTTATGCTTACTAGCAATGATACATGCGTGCCTTGCTACCCCTTATGTCATTGGTTGCGGGTGATGTAGATCTGATCATAAACTCACAATTCATCGGATGCCAACAAACACATCGCAAAAAGTCATTACCTCAAATAGATCTCCAAGAACATCGAGGAGAACAGTGTATTGAGAATTAAAAAGAGAGAAGAAGCCATCTAGCTACTGCATACGGACCTGAGGTCTATGGTAAAATACTCAAGCATCATCGGAGGAGCACCAATGAGGATGATGAACCCCTCCGTGATCGTGTTCTCCTCCGGCAAGGTGCCGGGATAGGGCTCTAGATCGGATCTCATGGTTCTGGAACTTGCGGCAGCGGGAATTGTGTTTCGTCGACTCCTCTAGGGTTTCTGGAATATTTGGGTATTTATAGAGCTGAGAGGCAGTGGAAAGGACCTCTGTGGGCCCCACCACTCATCAGGGTGCGCTATGGGCCTCTCGCTCGCCCTGGTGGGTGGTGGGTGTGGTAGTCCTGGACTAGGGGGTCCTCGGGCGTCCGGTCTATTGGATGTGGGCCCGACGGATGGGCTGTCGAAGATACAAGACAGAAGATCACCCCTCGTGTCCGATAGGGACTCTGGTATGCGTGGATGGAAAGTATAGGTGTCAGGATATGTTATTCCTTTCTGTAAAACCGACTTTGTACAACCCTAAGCCCCTCCAGTGTCTATATAAATCAGAGGGTAAATCAGAGGCAGGACCACACCATTACTAGGCTAGCTAATCTAGGGTTAGCCAATTCGATCTTGTGGTAGATCAACTCTTGTAACCTCAATACCCTCGAATATAATCAAGCAGGAGTAGGGTTTTACCTCCATTAAGAGTGCCCGAACCTGGGTAAACACGGTGTCCTTTGTCCATAGTTACCATTGGTCTTCAGACATACATCTTGGGCCTCCCTACCCGAGATCTTCCGATTTTGACACTGATATTGGTGCTTTCAATGAGAGCTCCGCTGTATCGTCGACAGAAGGATCGATGGCTCACCGCTTCATCAATGTTGGTGCTGCGTCCAGGGAAACCTTTCTCCCTAGGCAAGTCTTCATGTTCGGTGGCTTTGTGCTTCGTGCCAACTTGATCGGCCGCCTCGAGCAGGTCGACTGTTATGCCCCCGGCCACCAGATCAGGTTTGGAAACCTAAAGTATGTTGCTCACATCCGAGGAGACCTGGTCTTCGACGGGTTCGCAGCCCCTGCTGCCACTCTGTGTCCCCGCCAAGGAGACTCTTCGGATCCCCTGTTAGATCCCGTCCAGGGGTCAACACCCATACCCACGTCGGCCTTAGATCCGGGGCAGGTCTCACTATCTGAAGACGGGAGCGTGAGCCCCGCTGGACTTCTTCCCCTTGTGGAACTCCCGACCGAAAACCCAGATGCAATCCTAGACTTGGCTCTGAGCAACCATCCCGAACTGCCGAGGTCTGCACTCAGTGGGTCCGATCAAGTGTCCCATGCCGAACTCAACCCAACGGATCCGCTGTTTCCAGTCCCACTTTCGCTCCTAGATGAAGCATTCGACTTAATGCAATCTCTCACCATCACGGAGGCTTTGCCTCCATACTATACCCGGCTCGGGCTGGAGGCTGAGAGCGGGGAATTTTACGCCCCACCCACCACCCACTTAATAGCCACTATTGAGGATTTGACCGACATGCTGGACTACGCCTCTGAAGACATCGACGACATGGACGACGATGGCAACGCCAAACCAAGCGAAGTCCCACCCGTCACGGGGTGTTGGACGGCCACCTCAACCTACGATGTCTACATGGTGGACATGCCGGATAAAAAGAAAGACGAGGATAATCCGAGCCCAGATGAGGACAAACCCGTCAATAAACCACCAAAGCGCCGACATCAGCGACGACGCTCACGATCGCTTCGGGCGAAGGACAGCAACATCGGCACCGGATACAATGAGACTCTAGATGACGCTGAAGATCCCGAATACCTCGTCGAGCCCATGTCCAAACAAGATGAACGGGAAGAGGGTGAACATAGTCCCGAACACGCTGATCACAAATATTCGGAGGATAGCAACTATATGCCAGAATCCGAAGAGGAGGCCAGCCTCGGCGATGAAGATTTTATTGTCCCAGAGGAACCCCTCTATCAAGAATGCTTCAAGCGACAGCTAATTGCTACAACTCAGAGCCTGAAAAAGAAGTAGCAGCAGCTCAAAGCCGAACAAGATACGCTTAACGAAAGGTGGACTAAGGTCCTGGCCGCTGAGGAATACGGCCACAAGCGACCTGTTAAAACTTACCCTATGCACAAGTTGCTGCCATAGTTCAACGACGAAGCCCTTGAGCCAATACCGTCGAAATATAATCAGGCGGACCAACCAAACCGACCACCACGTGGACGAGATAAAGTGGCATATCAAGCCGAACACCACCCTGCACCTGCTCGCCGAAGAGGCAGGGAGACAACAACTGTGGGATACACATACGACTTGCAACGTGACCTAGCCAATCAAGCTGGTCAGACTAGATCAATCTACGAATCAAGGGGTCGTGCCCCGGTGCGAGACAATGGCTATGAAGCCCGGCGTGGCGACTACTACTATAATCGGGATCAGAACCAAACTCAGATATCAGCCGATCTCCGCCGCGATATTTCCTGATATAGAGGGGCCACACACCCTTTATGCTTCACCAATGAGGTCATGGAACACCAATTTCCAGAAGGGTTTAAACCCGTAAACATCGAACAGTATGATGGAACGACGGATCCGGCCGTTTGGATTGAAAACTTTCTTCTCCACATCCACATGGCTCGAGGAGATGACCTTCACGCCATCAAATATCTTCCTTTAAAACTGAAAGGACCAGCACGACACTAGTTAAACAGCCTCCCAGAAAACTCCATTGGAACCTGGGAAGACTTGGAAGATGCCTTTCTGGCCAACTTTCAGGGCACTTATGTCCGGCCGCCGGATGCTGACGATTTGAGTCACATTATTCAGTAGCCAGGCGAATCAGCCTACAAACTTTGGAATCAGTTCTTAACTAAAAAGAACCGGATCGTAGACTGTCCAGACACCGAAGCCTTAGCGGCCTTTAAACATAGCGTCCACGACGAATGGCTCACCCGACACCTTGGGCAGGAAAAGCTGAAGACCATGGCAGCCTAAACGATACTCATGACCCGCTTCTGTCTGGGCGAAGACAGCTGGTTGGCTCGTAGAAGCAACAGCTTGGGTGACCCTGACACTTTTGAGGTGCGGGACGGCAATGATAAACCCCACTGCTATAAAAACAAACATCGGAACAATAACGACGATGACGCAGACGATACAACAGTTAACGCCGGATTTAGCGACCCTAAGTCCGGTCAGTGAAAGAAACCTTTCAAAGGAAACAAGGATGGGCCATCCAGCTTGGATAAAATCCTTGAGAGGCCCTGTCAGATTCATGGTACGCCTGATAAGCCTGTGAACCACACCAACATGAATTGTTGGGTTTTCAAACAGGACGGTAAAATAAATACCGAACACAAGGGAAAAGGGCCTCCAAGCAAAGACGATGACGAGCACCGTCAGACAAACACCGGGGGTCAGAACCAGTTTCCCCCTGAGGTGAAAATAGTGAACATGATATATGTTACTCATATCCCCAAAAGGGAACGCAAACGCGCACTACGGGACATCTATGATGTAGAGCCTGTCGCCCCCAAGTTTAACCCATGGTCAGCATGTCCGATCACATTTGATCGCAGGGATCACCCAACCAGTATATGTCATGGGGGTTCGGCTGCCCTGGTTCTTGATCCAATTATTGACGGATACCACCTCACTAGAGTCCTTGTGGATGGAGGAAGCAATCTTAACTTGATTTATCAAGATACTGTCCGCAAGATGGGTATTGACCCATCACGAATCAAGCATAGTAACACTACCTTTAAAGGTGTGATACCAGGAGTGGAGGCCCGTTGTACGAGCTCAATTACGCTGGAGGTAGTATTCGGCTCCCCAGACAACTTTTGCAGCGAGGAGTAAATCTTCGACATCGTCCCTTTCCACAATGGCCACCATGCACTGCTCGGACGAACTGCTTTCGCCCGCTTCAATGCAGTCCCGCTTTACACTTACTTAAAGCTCAAGATGCCCGGGCCCCGCGGAGTTATCACAGTTAATGGTAACATGGAGCGCTCCCTCTGTACTGAAGAGCACACTGTGGCCCTTGTAGCCAAAGTATATGGCGGCCTTATCAAGCCAAACAGTTCACCGTCCAATAAAGCCAACGACATATCCAAACGAGCCTGGTCCGCGCCTAATAGCGATAAATCAACGGATCCAGACCTTGACTAGCAGTTCGGCCTCCGCCGATCGCCCCACCAAGCTGCGGCTTATGTACCGCGCGTACATAATTACACACTAAAAATACCTTGGGCAGCACCGGAGGCACACTGCGGAAGAGGTCCATTGCACGGCTTGACCGTAGTCGGACCGCATTTATCTTTTTTCCTTTTAACGCAGGTTCATCAAGAGCCCTACTTGTAAGATGGTTGTCGCAGAAGACCCTTTTAAGGCTGGCGCGTCCCAACCATCAAATACTCCTCTCAAAGGACTTACTACTAAGGAGAAAAGGCGTAGACGTGCGGCAGGGCATCATTGGAGTTTCTTTTCCGAACTATGATTTTTATGCCATGTGCCAAACTTTCCCTTATGTAATTTGTTTCCTTTTTCTCTTCAGACATGTAATATGACCTTAATATTGAATGGCTTTACCTGTCATCGATGTATCAATAAAGATATAAAGGACGCAGATGATCGTCACCTTCTTGGTTGGGTCTGGTTTTTTCCTTGTCATCTATGCTCCCCCTTATGTTCAACTAACATATGTGGTTCGACACAGTCTTCATACCAGGGGCTGTATTCGGCCCCGCCAAATTCTTAAGTCCGAACACCTATAGGGAACTCTTCGGCGTCCCGGATATGGCACTATATGCATCGGCTTCGAATCATGTCTTTGGTCTATAGTTGGGTTGCCCGGCTCCTGTGTTTGCCACCTTACGTTCCGCAAGTTCGGCTAAGGTAGTAAAGGGAGAACTACTGCAATTGTATTTCCAGTTCATCCGGTTAAGTACCTCAGTAGAGAAAGCCGAAAACTGACTAGCATGATGGGCGAGAGCGGGTCAGTGATCCGGTGACTTAGTGTTATACTACAAATCATTCGCGATTTATGACGTGTTATACGAGGGGCTGGGCTTTTGACCAGCCATATTGCAAAGGCGCCGTACTCCGGATTACCGTTCATGCAACAAGGGGCTAGTACTTAGCGCCACCAATGGACTCTTATGGCTAATTTGAAGATTTAAAGCCGCATAGTGTGATTGCCTAGTTCACCTCACAAGCCGCCTCCTACATCAGACCAAGACATTGGATAAAGTGCGTCATGCGTTTCCGAACACCTCTGTAATATTTACGCGGGGGCTGAAGCCAACGACTGGTAAACTTTCAGACATATAAACAGCAGAATAGGAGGATAAATTAATCATAAAGCGTAAGCATAACTATTATACATCATGAGTTACTTACACGACTCTTACAAACCGGACTCAACTATTCAAATATGACGTCCTTTGAGCACTGGCCCTCTACAATGTAGGCTTCTTCAAGCACC
Source organism: Triticum timopheevii (assembly GCA_963921465.1). Classification (NCBI taxonomy): domain Eukaryota; kingdom Viridiplantae; phylum Streptophyta; class Magnoliopsida; order Poales; family Poaceae; genus Triticum; species Triticum timopheevii. The sequence goes on from OY997264.1 coordinate 359,987,457, forward strand.
TCGTCAAAGTACCTCTCCGGTCGCTGGTGCTCCTTGCCTTCAAGTGGCCCTGCGGTGGCAATCTTGGTGGCCTTCATCTTCGCCCACTGCACTTTGACGCGGGCGAAGGCCATCCGAGCACCTTCTATGCAGGACGACCGCTTGAGGGTATCGATCCGAGGAAGGGCATCCACCAGCCGCTTCACGAGACCGAAGTGGCTGTTAGGTATGGCCTCGGCCAGCCACAGATGGACTATCACATCCTTCATGCCCAGTCCGGCCACCCTGTGCAGCTCGTACATCTGCTTCAGCTGGTCACTCAGCGGCACTTGAAGTTCTGGCGCAAGGTACTGTGACCAGAACAACTTCTCTGTCGAGCTCCCCTCTTCAGCTCAGAAGAATGCGGCGACATCTGCAATACTCCTCGGCAAATCGGCAAAAGCGCCTGGAGAACTCCAAACTCTGGTTAGCAAAATATATCTTTTACTAGTATATCTACTCTGCATGATAAAGGCCTTACCAGCGGCAATCTGCCTCGCCTCTTGGATCTCCTAGCGAGCGCCCTGGGCATCAACCTGGGCTACCTTCAGGCTCTCAAGAGCTTTGGTGAGCTCGAAGGTCTGCTCCGAACTCTTTTGCTCCAAGGACTCGCACCTAGTGATGGCGTCCTTAAGCTCCTGTTTGACCTCCCCCACCCACGCCTCATGTTTTCGGGGGGTGGTTTGCTACTCCTCCAAATCCTTGTCCGCTTTGTCCGCGGCCGCCTTGCCCACCTACGCCTCCTTCTTAGCTTCGGCAAGGGCGCTCTCGAGGGAATTGACCTCGACTCCGCCAAGTGTGAGTAATTTATAACATTTCCAGTTAGTTTACCTGACTAAATACAGATATCACTCTCGGGTATGAAAAACTTTCACATACCTCGGGTTTCATTAAACCGCTTGTTCATGCGGTCGAGTTCCTCGTCAGATAGCCGAAGCTTCCGATTGAGCTTGGCTATCTCTGCGGCCTGGGCAGTGGCGGCTGATGGATTCATGTACCTAGGGTAGGGTCATAGGCCTGACCTGAATGTCCTACCCAGAGACAGCCTTAGAAGAGATCACCTTCCAGTCGACCAACGAGGAACCCACTCGACTGACCAGAAGGACTCGACCATGGAGATTCACTCGACCATGAAGATACACTTGACCACCAGAAGGTCAGAAGGCACTCTGCACTGCAACGGCCTGTAATTAAATAGACTTAATGATAGTTAAGGCACTTTATGTGGGGCGTTACCAGTAACGCCCCAGACTTAATATACTTTAAACCCTCCATTATGTGGGCTGGCAGGGGTCCTGGCATACTCTATATAAGCCACCCCCCTCCACAAGCAGAAGGGTTCGCACTCTTGTAACACCTATACACATAATCCACTCGACCGCCTCAGGGCTCCGAGACGTAGGGCTTTTACTTCCTTCGAGAAGGGCCTGAACTCGTACATCGCTTGTGTTTACAACCTCTCCATAGCTAGGACCTTGCCTCTCCATACCTACCCCCCACTCTACTGTCAGATTTAGAACCATGACAGTTGGCGCCCACCGTGGGGCGGGTGTTTTAGCGATTTTGTGGAGAAGTTGCAGTATTTCCGAGTACTTTCATCATGATGACTGCTGGAGTTCTGGTCGAGGGGCGCGAGATCCGTCTTGGCGCTCTCACCTTCGTCGCCGACGACTCCGCGTGGCTCCAGGAGGCTCCACTCGACGTTGATGCGCTCCCCGTCCGTGGTGCAACGCATTTTCATGCATGTGTCCGCGGCGTTCTGCTGCGGCAACCGTCGGCCCCCTATCGGTCGACTCCTTTATCGGTCGCCTGTCCGGTCTCCCACCAGCGCAAGCGCTCTGGTCGGTCGAGGCTTCAGCGGTGGGTGAAACACGCGGTGGCTCGCCAGGCGTCCATCGCACAAGTTGCGGCAATCGAGCCCGACGAATCTCTCTACGGCCTATTCGATCTGTCGACTGGCTCCGTAGAGACTGCATCCGAATGCGATAGCAGTGATCCAGCGGCGGAAATTCTCATGGTCGACGGACCCCGCAGTCCTCCCGGCTTCGCCCATGGTGGTGGAGCGGGCGGTGGAGGTGGCCCCGCTCAGCACCACGAAGAGTACCAGCCCGAGGCACTCGACTCTCTGCAGAGAGAAGAGCTTCGCCGCAGGAACATGGATGCCCTGCATACTCCCATTACGGGAGAAACCCCCGAGGCTCGCGCCTTGGAGGAGGCACGTTTGGCCAATGTGGCTGAACGCGCTCGTCTGGAGAACCTTCAGCGAGCACTCGACGAGCGCGCGCGACAACGAGTCCCCGAAGCCAGTCGACGTCGACTCTTCCCGCCGACTCAGGTATACCGCACGCCAATTTAGAATTTAGCAGCTGCAACCTGTATAGCAGAGTCCATCCAGCCTTCACAGTCGGAAGCTGGGAGAGGCTTGATGCATATCAGAGATTTGCTCCGAGCAGCAGGGGACCAGAACTCAGCCGTGTCGCAATCGCGCAACAGAATTCACAGTCGATCCGTCGCTGCGAATACGGTTCAGTCGACTCACAGTCCCAGATTGCCTCCACGGCGGGAAGGGCGCGACAACCAGCGTGATCAGTATGGAGACCGACATGACCGAGATGACAGGCGTCGAGTGCCCGTTTCCCCTCCGAGGGAAGGGTCTTACGCTCCTCAGCGACAGGATGATAGGCGTCAGTTCGGTGCGGGGTGAAGAGTTCCAGTCGACCCCAGGGGACCAGGCTTCGACGCGCGATCCATTATCGTGCAAAGCTTGGTCGACCGGAACAGAGCCCATCGAGGTGGACCCGAGAGAGATGCACCCACGAGCAGTCGAGTGCATGTTTCTGGTCCAGAGTGTTTCAGCAGGGCTATCAGAGCCGCAGTGATTCCCCCCAATTTCAGGTTGGCGACAGGAGTCAGCAAGTTCACTGGGGAGTCCAAGCCTGAAACTTGGCTTGAGGACTACCGAGTGGCTATTCAGATTGGCGGTGGGAATGACGAGGTGGCCATGAAGCATTTGCCCCTCATGCTGGAAGGTTCAGCCAGAGCGTGGTTGAATCAGTTACCTCCTGACAGTATTTATACTTGGGAAGATTTGTTCCGAGTGTTCGTCAGAACTTTTGAAGGAACCTGCAAGCGACCAGCTGGTTTGACAGAGCTGCAAGTTTGTGTGCAGAAGACCAATGAGACTCTCAGAGAGTACATTCAGAGGTGGATCACTCTGCACCATACTGTGGAAAACGTGTCTAATCATCAAGCAGTCTGCACCTTCAAAGATGGCGTCAAGAACAGGGAATTGAGTCTGAAGTTTGGTCGAACCGGGGACATGACCCTGAGTCGGATGATGGAGATTGCTACCAAGTACGCCAATGGCGAGGAAGAGGACCGACTCCGAAGCGGCAAGTATAAGCCAAGTCAGTCGGAGAAGGGAAATTCCAGTCGGAAACAGAAGCGGAAAGCCGAGCCAGCAGCTCCTGGAGAGGCCCTGGCCGTGACTCAGGGAAAGTTCAAAGGGAAGCCAAAAGGATCCTGGAATCCGAAGAAAGTAAAGGATAAATAAGGAAACGACGTGATGGATATGCCGTGCCACATCCACACGAAGAAAGATGAAGAGGGCAACATTATTTACCCAAAGCACACCACTCGCCAGTGTCGACTCCTGATCCAGCAGTTTCAGGGAAAACAGTCTAAGGACAAGGAGAAAGAGTCAGACAAGGCCGGAGACAAAGAGGACAGTGAGGAAGAATATCCGCATATCAACTCCACTCTGATGATCTTCGCGGATGTGGAGAGCAAGAGTCGACTGAAAGTCATTAATCGTGAGGTGAATATGGTTGCCCCAGCAAAACCAAGTTATCTGAAATGGTCCCAAACACCCATCACATTCGACCAATCTGATCACCCGACTCATATTGCCACCCCTGGGAGGCAAGCTTTGGTGGTCGATCCAGTTGTCGAAGGCACTCGACTGACGAAAGTGCTGATGGACGGTGGCAGTGGGCTGAACTTGTTGTATGCTGACACACTGAAGGGAATGGGCATCCCGATGTCCAGACTGAGCACCAGCAACATGAGTTTCCAGGGAGTCATACCAGGGAAGAAAGCCAACTCACTCGGCCAAATAGCCCTGGACGTGGTGTTTGGCGACTCAAAACATTTTCGCAAGGAAAAGTTGACCTTTGAGGTTGTGGATTTTCAGAGCGCGTACCACGCCATTTTGGGGAGGCCCGCCTACGCACGGTTCATGGCTCGACCATGTTACGTGTACCTCAAACTGAAAATGCCAGGTCCCAAAGGAGTGATCACTGTCACTGGCGATCGGAAAAAGGCAGAAGAGTGCTTTCAGAAGGGCTCGAAGATTGCCGATTCCCAGGTGACAGCGGTCGAGTTCGAAGAGTACAAGCAAAACGCAGATCCGAGTGATTTGTTGCGATCCAAGAAACCAGCCACAGAGTCTGCATTTCAGTCGTCTGGTGAGACAAAACCTGTTCACATTCACCCGACCGACCCCAATGCAGCCCCGACCCACATCTCCACGACACTCGACCCGAAATAGGAAGAAGCGCTCATCCAGTTCCTCCGTGAGAACTGGGACATTTTTGCATGGAAGCCAGCTGACATGCCAGGTGTTCCCAGGGGACTGGCTGAGCATCGCCTCAGAGTCGACAAATCAGCAAAACCAGTCAAAGAGCATCTTCGGCGGTCCGCCGTCCAAAAGAGAAAAGCTATTGGTGAGGAAGTGGCTCGACTGTTGGCGGCAGGATTTATCCGAGAGATATACCACTCTGAGTGGCTCGCTAATGTCGTCATGGTTCCCAAGAAGGACAAATCACTCCGCATGTGCATTGACTTCAAGCACATCAATCGGGCCTGCCCGAAAGATCATTTTCCTCTCCCTCGCATAGATCAAATTGTTGACTCGACCACGGGATGTGAGAGATTGTCTTTTCTAGACGCATATTCCGGGTATCATCAGATCCGTCTGTATGGACCCGACGAAGTAAAAACAGCTTTCATCACTCCATTCGGGTGCTTCTGCTATATCACCATGCCATTCGGCCTCAAGAATGCTGGAGCCACATTTATGCGTATGATTCAGAAGTGTCTTCTCACTCAAATCAGTCGGAATGTGGAGGCGTATATGGATGATATCGTCGTTAAGTCGCGAAAAGGTTCCGACCTGCTTGCTGACCTCGCCGAAACATTTGCCAACCTCAGAAGGTACGATATCAAGCTCAATCCATCGAAGTGCACATTCGGAGTTCCTGGTGGAAAGTTACTCGGTTTTCTCATTTCCGAGCGAGGGATCGACGCTAATCCAGAGAAGATCGGCACTATTCTCCGAATGAAACGCCCTGTGCGAGTGCACGATGTCCAGAAGCTTACTGGATGCTTGGCCGCATTAAGTCGATTCATCTCACGACTCGGTGAAAAGGCATTACCTCTTTACCGACTGATGAAGAAGGCAGACAAGTTCGAGTGGACTCCAGAAGCTGATGCAGCGTTTGCCGAGCTAAAAGCTCTGCTCTCCACCCAGCCGGTGCTTGCTGCTCCAATCAGCAAAGAGCCTTTGTTGCTTTATATTGCAGCCACAGGACAAGTCATCAGTACAGTACTTACGGTCGAGCGGGAAGAAGAAGGAAAAGCCTTCAAAGTTCAGCGCCCGGTGTATTATTTGTCTGAAGTCTTGACTCCATCTAAGCAGAGATATCCTCATTATCAGAAGCTTGTGTATGGAATATACATGACCACGAAGAAGGTTGCTCATTATTTCTCTGATCATTCTATCACAGTCGTCAGCGACGCCCCACTATCAGAGATTCTGCACAACAGAGATGCAACTGGTCGAGTGGCGAAATGGGCGATTGAACTTCTTCCCCTTGATATCGAGTTTGAGGCAAAGAAAGCCATTAAGTCCCAGGCAATAGCAGATTTCCTCGCCGAGTGGATTGAACAACAACAGCCGACTGAAGTTCACTCGGAGCATTGGACCATGTTCTTCGATGGCTCTAAGATGCTGAATGGTTCTAGTGCTGGGGTTGTTCTGGTTTCCCCCAGAGGAGATAAGCTTAGATATGTGCTCCAGATTCACTTTGATTCCTCCAACAATGAGGCAGAGTATGAGGCCCTTTTATATGGATTGCGCATGGCCATCTCACTCGGCGTCCGTCGCCTGATGGTTTATGGCGATTCAGATTTAGTGGTCAACCAGGTGATGAAGGAGTGGGACGTGAGAAGCCCAGCCATGACTGGATACTGCAATGCAGTGAGGAAGCTGGAAAAGAAGTTCGAGGGGTTGGAGCTCCATCACATCCCTCGACTGAAAAATCAAGCAGCAGATGATCTGGCAAAGATAGGTTCCAAAAGAGAAGCCATTCCGAGTGGTGTGTTTTTGGAGCATATACACACTCCGTCAGTTAAAGAAGATCCCTTCACAGAGGAAGCTCCATAGCCCAAGAGTGCCACAGATCCGACTGAGGTTGAGGTCCCAGCAGTAGTCGACTTGGTCATGGAGGTTTTAGTGGTCACTCCCGACTGGACAATTCCCTATATCGCATATATCCTGAGAAAAGAGCTCCCAGAGGATGAGGAAGAGGCTCGGCAGATCGTCCGTCGATCCAAAGCCTTTACCGTTATCAAAGGACAGTTGTATAGAGAAAGCCCGACTGGGGTGGGTCAAAAATGCATAACGCCAGAAGAAGGTCGAATCATTCTTAATGATATCCACTCGGGAACCTGTGGTCACCATGCGTCCTCTCGGACCATTGTAGCCAAAGCATACCGAGCTGGATTTTACTGGCCAAGGGCGAATGAGATGGCAAAGGAAATAGTAGACAAGTGCGAAGGATGTCAGTTCTACTCCAATATGTCACACAAGCCCGCGTCAGCTCTGAAGACCATTCCACTCGTCTGGCCGTTCGCAGTATGGGGGTTGGACATGGTTGGTCCCTTGAGAACAGGTCGAAGTGGTTTCACGCACGTACTAGTCACAGTCGACAAGTTCACAAAGTGGATCGAGGCTAAACCAATCAAGAATCTTGACGCCGGTACTGCAGTTACCTTCATCAGGGAGCTGACGTTCAGATATGGAGTCCCACACAGCATCATTACGGATAATGGGTCGAACTTTGACTCGGAAGAATTCAAGGATTTCTGCAACGCTCAAGGCACATGAGTCGACTACTCTTCAGTCGCTCACCCCCAGTCGAATGGACAAGCGGAGCGGGCCAATGGCTTAATCCTCAAAGGTTTAAAACCCCGACTGATGCGTGATCTCAAGCACGCGGCTGGAGCATGGGTCGACGAACTTCCTTCGGTGCTTTGGGGTTTGCGGACCACACCCAATCGGTCGACTGGAAGAACTCCATTCTTTTTGGTCTATGGGGCTGAAGCCGTCTTGCCGAGTGATCTTCTTCACAATGCTCCTCGAGTTGAACTCTACAACGAAGCAGAAGCTGAGCAAGCGCGTCAGGACGCAGTCGACCTTCTAGAGGAAGAAAGGGAGATGGCTCTGATCCGATCGACCATCTATCAACAAGACTTGCATCGCTTTCACGCCAGGAATGTGAGGGGTCGAGCCTTCCAAGAAGGAGATCTAGTTCTCCGAGTGGATCAGCAGAAACAGCATAAGCTCGCTCCTTCTTGGGAAGGACCCTTCATCGTCACCAAAGTTCTCCACAACGGGGCATACCGCCTCTACAACGTCGAACACAACATCAAAGAGCCCCGAGCTTGGAATGCGGATCTGCTCCGCCCGTTTTACACTTAAAAGTTTTCCACTCGGATGAGTTGTAATAAAATACTTCTGTAGTTCATGGACCTCGAAATAATAGTGCCATAATTCCTTCATAATTTTTGTCACTTTTTCCCCCAGCGGGTGGCTTAGCCGCGAATCCGTTTCGCCTAAGTTTGTACAAATCCTACCGAGTGGTAAGCCAGACTTCCACTCGGAGGCTTAGCCGCGAATCCGTTTCGCCTAAGTTATAAAAAATCCTACCGAGTGAGGAGCAAACCTCTCACTCGGGGGCTTAGCTGCAGCCCAGCGCTCGCCTAAGTTATAAAAAATCCTACCGAGTGAAGAGCAAACCTCTCACTCGGGGGCTTAGCTGCAGCCCGGCGCTCGCCTAAGTTATAAAAAATCCTACCGAGTGAAGAGCAAACCCCTCACTCGGGGGCTTAGCTGCAGCCCAGCGCTCGCCTAAGTTATAAAAAATCCTACCGAATGAAGAGCAAACCTCTCACTCGGAGGCTTAGCTGCAGCCCAGCGCTCGCCTAAGTTATAAGAAATCCTACCGAGTGAAGAGCAAACCTCTCACTCGGGGGCTTAGCTGCAGCCCAGCGCTCGCCTAAGTTATAAAAAATCCTACCGAGTGAAGAGCAAACCTCTCACTCAGGGGCTTAGCTGCAGCCCGGCGCTCGCCTAAGTTATAAAAAATCCTACCGAGTGAAGAGCAAACCTCTTACTCGGGGGCTTAGCTGCAGCCCAACGCTCGCCTAAGTTATAAAAAATCCTACCGAGTGAAGAGCAAACCTCTCACTCGGAGGCTTAGCTGCAGCCCAGCGCTCGCCTAAGTTATAAAAAATCCTACCGAGTGAAGAACAAACCTCTCACTCGGGGGCTTAGCTGTAGCCCGGCACTCGCCTAAGTTATAAAAAATCCTACCGAGTGAAGAGCAAACCTCTCACTCGGGGGCTTAGCTGCAGCCCAACGCTCGCCTAAGTTATAAAAAATCCTACCGAGTGAAGAGCAAACCTCTCACTCGGAGGCTTAGCTGCAGCCCAGCGCTCGCCTAAGGTATAAAAATCCTACCGAGTGAAGAGCGAACCTCTCACTCGGAGGCTTAGCTGGAGCCCAGTACTCGCCTAAGGAATAAGTCGACTGCAGTAGACATCTTGCTGTGAACCTGCAAAGGACAATTCGAACCAGGAGCAATCATATCCAAACATCAAATCCAAGTTTAGGTCGATACCTAAAGGAACCGAGAGTGCTCAGGCACTAAGCCTGTTAAGGTTTACCGGTTACAATTCCACTCGGCATACCGAGGCAAATTTAAAGTGTCGGGCTTAAAGAAAGTTTTTTACCCCTCCTGTGGAGGGCTGGAAGGAGCAACAAACTCGTCGAGGTCAATCCCGTCTGCGATCCGAGTAGCAGCAGCGATGAAAGTTTCCATGAAAGATCTGAAGTCGTGTTTCTTGGTGTTGGCCACTCGGAGAGCCGCCAGCTTCTCTTCTCGCGCGTCCTTGCAGTGGACTCGGGCCAGACACAGGGCAACATCTGCGCCGCATCGAGCCGAGGACTTCTTCCACTCTTGCACACGGTCGGGGACCGCGTTTAGTCGAGCCATCAACGACTCGAGGTCATTCTGAAGTGTCGCCCCGGGCCAAAGCGTCGAGTCGATACGAGAAGTGGTGGCCTTCAGCCTTGCAAGATAGTCCACGACAGCTGCAACGCGAGACTCCAGTCGGAAGACATTCATGGCAACTTCATCATTCACCGGAGAATTGACAGGGTCAAGGTTCGGCTCCAACTGGCTAGTCTCTTCTTCAAAGTTCCGACAGAATTCTGCAAGGACAAAACGCCGAATCAAGACAATGGTCGAATGGAAGCGTCACAGTTGAAAATGTTGGTCGAATGAAAAAGATTACCTTCGAGCATAAGGAACAATTTCTTGGCAAGACCACCCAGGAAGCATTCCAGGTCATTCTTCCTCCCAGTCAATTGGTTGATCTTCTCAGTCAGGGTAGTCTTGTCAGCTTTCAGTCGGTCGAAATCCTTGGAGGCAATCGCCAGAGCAGCTCTCAGATTGGTATTTTCCTGTTCAAGCTTGGTGACTGAAGCTAACTTCTCGTCAGCAAGCTTGGTCTTCTCAGCTAGCTCAAGGTCCTTCTTCTTCTGGGCCTCCCGCACCTTGTCTGCAAGTTACAGCAAAGTCAGATTTTGAAACAAATGGAAGGAAAAAGGAGTCGTCGAGGTCTCACCGAACATACCTTTGGTCTCCTCCTTCGCCTTCGTCAGATTGTCCTGCACCAGCTTCAGATCCAGCTCGAGCTAAATGTGCTTCTGCTCCAGTTCCGTATAGCGAGCTGCAAGGTCACAAGATTTCTACGAAGAACCAATCGACAAAATATCAAAGATGATTCACTTCCGAGTGGATAGAGAAAAATCATATGTTTCTAAGACTACAGTCGAATGTAAGCATTCAACCGTAGTCTCGGGGACTACACCCAGTGGGTGCACTCAGCGTGCCCCCACTAGTTCTGTTCAAGACAGAGTCGACCAGTCGACCCCCAAAAAAAAAGAGACGTGCTCTTCAGACTGTAGTCGACTGCAAGCAGTCGACCACAGTCTCGGGGACTACACCCAGTGGGTGCACTCAGCGTGCCCCCACCGGTTCCGGAAAACCATTCGATCCAGTCGAATGATGAACAACCTTTACTTATAAAGCCTAAGGCCGACCGCCAGCAGTCGACCTTAGCCTTGGGGACTACACCCAGCGGGTGCACTCAGTGTGCCCCCGCTAACACGGAGTTTTTTATCGACACACCCAGTGGGTGATTGCTATGGATTTCAGAAATCAGAAAGAAAAAGTTTTGATAGCATGACCTAACAGAACAGGCGGTGGTCGACTGACCTGAACATTGCTTTGAAGGGCGGAGCTAGCGTCATAAGCTGCTTGGCTTGCATCCCAGACAATCTTCACCTGCTCCATCATGATCCCCGCTTGACGTATCGCCTCCTTAGCAGCACTGGCTTGGTCCTCTGGGACATGATGTGTTGTGAAGAGCGAAGGTTGTGCAGCACTCGACAAAGTAGGATGAGCACTCGTCAACGGCACCGCGAAAGACACGGTGTGTCGAGTGAGGTTCTCCCCTTCCGTGACCACAGTCTCGGGCGTCGTCGCACTCTGGGTTGCCTTACCAGTAGACGTCTTCCTGCTCATCCTGTGCCTCAGCAGTTCTTCATCCTCATCATCATCTTCAGGAAGGGTGATAATGTCATGGGGTGGAGCTTCAGAAAAAGAATCAAAGTTAGAAATCATGAGTCAGTCGACTAAGGACAGAATTGAGAGTATAGTACCAGGATTCGAGGTTGCTGCGTCCTCCATCTCATGGTCGTCAGCCTTGCCTGAGGTCTCAGAAGTTGCAGCACTGAAGTTCCAAAGAATCAGTCGACCAACTCAAGTATCAACCAGAGATAAAGCTTATACAAAACAAGAGAACTCAAGTAACGTGTTTACCCGGATATGGTGGGGATGGACACCTTCATCTTCGGCAGGAGCTTGGTGGGTTTCGGTGGAGCCACCCTCGACTGCTTCGGAGCCCTTTCACTCGGCACCGGAGAAGCGGTCCGAGGGCATTTGGTCGACTGCGAGGCAGTCGCCACCCCCTTACCGCGTTCAGTCGCGGGGTCATGGACAAGCTTCGACCGCCTTTCCGAGCGCGGTGGTGCAAACTCCTCCTCCTCCTCCTCCTCTTCGTCCTCGTCATCGTCGTCGTCGTCATCGTCATCTTCGGCAGCGTCTGAATCCCACTCCTCCTGGCTCTCGCCCCCGCTGGCTTCTCCCTCCTCAGTCGGAGCCTGAGCTCCATTGGGCATTGAATACAGGTCGGTGAGGGCCTGGAAGACGTCAAGACAGAGATCAGTCGACCAAGTCGCAGAAATACAGAAGCAAATTTGACAAATATACAATGGAAGGCAGAGCAAATATACCTTATCTGGAACGGTGTGATGGTCGAGTGGAGGAACCCTCCTGGATCCACGGGGATTATCCTTATTCCCAGTGACCGCGGCCATCCATCTTTCCACCGTGGCATCGTCGACTGCTTCCGGATGGACTCGGGTATCGTCTTCAGTCCCGCAGTACAACCACATGCCATGGCTCTGGAACTGAAGAGGTTGGATTCGCCGCCGAAGGAAAACCTCCAGAAGGTCCATGCCAGTCACGCCGTCCCGAACCAACTGCACCACGCGATCCATCAACATCTTCACATCTGCCCTCTCCTCCGGAACCACCTTTAGAGAGGAGGGCTTGTTCACTCGACTCATGGTGAATGGGGGGAGTCCACTCGACTGCCCCGGCGTCAGCTCGTTCCGGCAGTAGAACCAAGTCGACTGCCAGCCCCTGACCGACTCGGGAAACGTCATAGCTGGGAAGGTGCTCTTGTTCCTCACTTGAATTCCCAGACCCCCGCACATTTGGACAACCTGGGTCTTCTCATCGCCTGGACTCGCCTTCTTCACGGTCTGAGAACGACACGTGAAGATGTGCTTGAACAAGCCCCAGTGCGGTCGACAGCCCAGGAAACTCTCGCACATGGATACGAACGCAGAAAGGTACGCGATGGAGTTCGGAGTAAAGTGGTGGAGTTGGGCTCCAAAGAAGTTCAAAAAACCACGAAAGAAAATGCTCGGTGGCAAAGAAAACCCTCGATCAATATGAGTGGCCAGGAGCACACACTCACCCTCTTCCGGCTGAGGTTGCCACTCTTTCCCTGGAAGTCTTGCGGCGCCATGGGGGATCAGCCCGTCGTCGGCCATGTCGAGGAGATCCTTCTCCCTGATGGTCGACTGGATCCAATCTCCCTGGACCCAGCCCTTCGGCAAGCGGGATCTCGACGAAGACCCACTGCGGCTGGTGGATCTCCCCTTCGCCTTCTCCGCCGCCGACGCCTTCTCCGTCGCCGACGCCTTCTTTGCGCGCTCCAGCGCCGCCGTCTTCTCCTTGACCATGGCTGCCGGCGAGGTGCGTGAGGAAGAGCTTTGCGGGGGCGAAAGCGAGCGCGTTGGGCGGAGACGAGGAGAGCAGAAGAGAAAGAATGGAGCACTGTTCAGAAAACCCTCACTGTTTGCATTTATAACATCCATTCCGAGTGTATGACAGGTGGACCCAGGCAACCTAATCATACCCCGAAACAGTTGCATCGACACGATACGTGGCGGAAAAAGTGGCACGGAGATCGAGGCGTCTATGTCCCATCCCGTCCGAGCGCCCCGGTTCGTTCCGCTTCGCGCGCTCCCCCAAATTTCGCATCCTGTGGAATCCGCGAACGGCAGATCGGTCTGTCACACGCGAGATTTCCTGCGATCCGTCGCTCGGGAACCAGCAAAGTCTAAAAGATCACTCGACGAAAGACAAGAATGGATCGAGTCGACTGAAGAAAAGTTGCTCGATTATCGACAAAGAAGATCTTAATCTAGAACGACGCATAGCCAGTATGCAAAAGTCAATCGGAAATAGCATCAACTCCTTCCTCATTCAAGCCTCAATCCATTCGGGGGCTAATGATGGATTCATGTACCTAGGGTAGGGTCATAGGCCTGACCTGAATGTCCTACCCAGAGACAGCCTTAGAAGAGATCACCTTCCAGTCGACCAACGAGGAACCCACTCGACTGACTAGAAGGACTCGACCATGGAGATTCACTCGACCATGAAGATACACTCGACCACCAGAAGGTCAGAAGGCACTCTGCACTGCAACGGCCTGTAATTAAATAGACTTAATGATAGTTAAGGCACTTTATGTGGGGCGTTACCAGTAACGCCCCAGACTTAATATACTTTAAACCCTCCATTACGTGGGCTGGCAGGGGTCCTGGCGTACTCTATATAAGCCACCCCCCTCCACAGGCAGAAGGGTTCGCACTCTTGTAACACCTATACACATAATCCACTCGACCGCCTCAGGGCTCCGAGACGTAGGGCTTTTACTTCCTCCGAGAAGGGCCTGAACTCGTACATCGCTTGTGTTTACAACCTCTCCATAGCTAGGACCTTGCCTCTCCATACCTACCCCCCACTCTACTGTCAGACTTAGAACCACGACAGCGGCCAACATCCAAGCCTGTCCAACAATATATATGGCACGTTATCAACCTGTTTGGATCCTCTGTCCGGATTGTCCTAATCCAGACACAGTCTCAGGGGCTACTATCTACACATGGGTTTTGCTTACCCCTGTCAATAGGCTATTGAAGGCTTCGATCAGTCTGCTCTTCGCGGACCGAACCTTTTCCATGACCGCACCCATTAGGGTGCGGTGTTCCTCCATGATGGAGGCACGTTGCAGTGCCTCCTGCATAGTGTCAGCGGCCTCCGGATTGACGGAGGCCGACGACGGAGCTACTGCTCCCCCCTCTTTCGAAGGGGGATGTTGGTCCGGACCTGGAGCCCTACTGGACTCTGGGATGGTGTTCGGTGGAGGCCCGGACTGTTAAAGCCCCCACCCTCGATGGTCATTGGGGTCACCATGCCCCGCTCTACGGCGTCCTAGGTGTTGTCCTTGGGCGCCTTCTGGACGGTCTCGTCCGCCCCTCCCCAGCCAGGAGATGGCCTTTGGGATGACACCTCGGTGTCCTTCATGGCAGGGGGAGGCGCGAGATGGCCCGTCACTGTCCGCCTCTCCAGGGGCTAGAGAGTTCCCTTCCGAAGTGGAAGGAACCGGGATCTCGCGCGGAGGGCTGAAAAGCATAAAAGGGTTGAGCATGACAAAGGCGGATTAAAGAGACAATTGGACGAGTAATTTTATTATACTTACGTTTCAGCCAGGGGCTTCTTCCTTTGGACCCGCTCCGGGCTGTGTTCGGACTCCGAGTCCGAACTGTCCGAGAGGACCACCCGCCCCTTCTTCGGTGTCGCCCCTTCCAGGTTCTCAGAGGCTATCCTTTTTCCCCTCCTTGTCTTGAGGGGGGAGTCGCTCTCCGCTTCCTCATCATCATCCTCCTCCTCTTCTTCGGCCTCGTCTTCCTCATGGGAGGAGACGGGCTCGGTGCTACATCTCGAGCTTGCGTTGGTTTTCCCCGAAGAGGAGAGGATGATGCAGCACAATAGCGTAAGTATTTCCCTCAGTTTTTGAGAACCAAGGTATCAATCCAGTAGGAGGTCACGCGCAAGTCCCTCGTACCTGCACAAAACAATAGCTACTCGCAACTAACGCGATTAGGGGTTGTCAATCCCTTCACGGTCACTTACGAGAGTGAGATCTGATAGAGATAATATTTTTGGTATTTTTGGTATAAAGATGCAAAGTAGAAAGTAAAGGCAAAGCAAGTAAATAAAGTGATGGAGATTAATATGATGAGAATAGACCCGGGGGCCATAGGTTTCACTAGTGGCTTCTCTCAAGAGCATAAGTATTCTACGGTGGGTGAACAAATTACTGTTGAGCAATTGACAGAATTGAGCATAGTTATGAGGTTATCTAGGTATGATCATGTATATAGGCATCACGTCCGAGACAAGTAGACCGAAACGATTCTGCATCTACTACTATTACTCCACTCATCGACCGCTATCCAGCATGCATCTAGAGTATTAAGTTAAAAACAGAGTAACGCCTTAAGCAAGATGACATGATGTAGAGGAATAAATTCATGCAATATGATAAATACCCCATCTTGTTATCCTCGATGGCAACAATACAATACGTGCCTTGCAACTCTTTCTGTCACTGAGTAAGGACACCGCAAGATTGAACCCAAAGCCATGCACTTCTCCCATTGCAAGAACTACCAATCTAGTTGGCCAAACCAAACGGATAATTCGAAGAGACTTGCAAATATAACTCAATCATACATAAAAGAATTCAGAGAAGATTCAAATATTATTCATAGATAAGCTGGATCATAAACCCACAATTCATCGGTCTCAACAAACACACCGCAAAAAGAAGATTACATCGAATAGATCTCCACGAGAGAGGGGGAGAACATTGTATTGAGATCCAAAGAGAGAGAAGAAGCCATCTAGCTACTAGCTATGGACCCGAAGGTCTGAAGTAAACTACTCACACTTCATCGGAGGGGCTATGGTGTTGATGTAGTAGCCCTCCGTGGTGGATGCCCCCTCCGGCGGAGCTCCGGAACAGGCCCCAAGATGGGATCTCGTGGATACAGAAGGTTGCGGCGGTGGAATTAGGTTTTTGGCTCCATATCTGGTCTATTGGGGGTACGTAGGTATATATAGGAGGAAGGAGTACGTCGGTGGAGCGTTAGGGGGCCCACAAGGTAGGGGGCGCGCCCAGGGGGAGGGGCGCGCCCTCCACCCTCGTGACCGCCTCTGGCGCTTCTTGGAGTAGGGTCCAAGTCTCCTGGATCACGTTCGGTGAGAAGATCATGTTCCCGAAGGTTTCATTCCGTTTGGACTCCGTTTGATATTCTGTTTCAGCAATTCTGGGCTGGGCCTCCGGTTAATAGGTTAGTCCCAAAAATAATATAAAAGTGGAAAATAAAGCCCATTATAGTCCAAAACAATAGATAAAGTAGCATGGAGGTATCAAAAATTATAGATACGTTGGAGACGTATTAGGCATCCCCAAGCTTAATTCCTTCTCGTCCTCGAGTAGGTAAATGATAAAAAGAGAATTTTTGATGCGGAGTGATACTTTGGCATAATTTCAATGTAAATCTTCTTAATCATGGTATGAATATTCAGATCCGAAAGATTCAAGACAAAAGTTCATATTGACATAGAAATAATAATACTTCAAGCATACTAATCAAAGTAATCATGTCTTCTCAAAATAGCATGGCAAAAGAAAGTTCATCCCTACAAAATCATATAGTTAGGCTATGCTTCATTTTCGTCACACAAAGATGTTCCCAACTTCTATACCCCCGATGACAAGCCAAGCAATTGTTTCATACTTAAATAATCTCAAACTTTTTCAACCTTCATGCAATACATGAGCGTGAGCCATGGATATAGCACTATGGGTGGAATAGAATATGATGAGGGGGATTGTGTGGAGAAGAAAAAAAAGGAGAAAGTCTCACATCAACGAGGCTAATCAATGAGCTATGGAGAAGCCCATCGATTGATGTTAATGCAAGGAGTAGGGATTGCCATGCAACAGATGCACTAGAGCTATGAATGCTCAACAAAAGAAAACTAGTGGTGTGCATCCAACTTGCTTGCTGATGAAGACCTAGGGCATTTTGAGGAAGCCCATCGTAGGAATATACAAGCCAAGTTCTATAATGAAAAATTCCCACTAGTATGAACAAGACAACTTATGAGACTCACTATATGAATAACATGGTGCTACTTTGAAGCACAATATATGAGACTCACTACATGAAAAACAAGGTGCTACTTTGAAGCACAAGTGTGGAAAAATAGATAGTAGCATTGCCCTTTTATATTTTTTTTGGGCCTTTCTTTTTTTTATTTTGGCCTTTCTCTTTTTTTGGGTAATGCTCTGATAATGATGATCATCACACTTCGATTGATTACAACATAAGGATTACAACTCGATACTAGAACAAGATATGACTCTATATAAATGCCTCCGGCGGTGTACCGGGATGGTGCAATGAATGAAGAGTGACATGTATGAAAAATAATGCATGGTGGCCTTGCCACAAATACGATGTCAACTACAAGATCATGCAATGGCAATATGACAAAAGTAATGCATGTCACGATGATGATGGTGGAAGTTGCATGGCAATATATCTCGGAATGGCTATGGAAATGCCATGATAGGTAGGTATGGTGGCTGTTTTGAGGAAGATAAAAGGAGGTTTATGTGTGATAGAGCGTATCGTATCACGGGGTTTGGATGCACCGGCTAAGTTTGCACCAACTCTCAAGGTGAGAAAGGGCAATGCACGGTAGCGAAGAGGCTAGCAAAAGCGGAAAGGTGAGATTGCGTATAATCCATGGACTCAACATTGGTCAAAAGAACTCATATACTTATTGCAAAAATTTAGAAGTCATCAAAAATCAAGTACTACGTGCATGCTCCTAGGGGGGTAGATTGGTAGGAAAAGACCATCGCTCGTCCCCGACCGCCACTCATATGGATGCACAAGCCAGGTACACTTCATGTTTCAAATTTGTTACACAACTTTAACCATACGTGCATGCTACGGTACTTGCAAACTTCAACACAAGTATTTCTCAAATTCATAATCACCCAACTAGAACGACTTTGATATTATCACCTCCATAACTCAAAACAATTATCAAGCATCAAACTTATCTTAGTATTCAACGCACTCAAAAGAAAGTTTCACATATCTTGAATACCAAGTATATTAACATTAAGCAAATTACCATGCTATTAACGACTCTCAAAATAATCTAAGTGAAGCATGAGAGATCAAGTTTGTTTAAAACAAATCCACCACCGTGCTCAAAAAAATCTAAGTGAAGCACTAGAGCAAAAATTATCACGCTCAAAAGATATAAGTGAAGCGCTATGAGCAAAACTATCAAGCTCAAAAGATATAAGTGAAGCACATAGAGTATTCTAACAAATTTAAATTCATGTATGGCTCTCTCAAAAGGTGTGTATAGCAAGGATGATTGTGGTAAACTAACAAGCAAATACACAAATAATACAAGACGCTCCAAGCAAAACACATATCATGTTGGTGAATAAAAATATAGCTCCAAGTAAATTACCGATGGAAGTGGACGAAAGAGGGGATGCCTTCCGGTGCATCCCCAAGCTTTGACTTTTTGGTGTCCTTGGATTATCTTGGGGGTGCCATGGGCATCCCCAAGCTTAGGCTCTTACCACTCCTTGTTCCATAATCCATCAAAAGAATTCACCCAAAACTTGAAAACTTCACAACACAAAACTCAACAGAAATCTCGTGAGCTCCGTTAGAGAAAGAAAACAAAAGACTACTTCAAGGTACTGTAATGAACTCATTATTTTTTTATATTGGTGTTAAACCTACTGTATTCCAACTTCTCTATGGATCATAAACTATTTTACTAGCCATAGATTCATCAAAATAAGCAAACAACACACGAAAAACAGAATCTGTCAAAAACAGAAAAGTCTGTAGTAATCTGTAACTAACGCAAACTTCTGGAACTCTAAAAATTCTACCAAAATAGGAAGTCCTGGACAATTTGTTTTTTGATCAGCAGAAAAAAGAATCAATGGAAAAGCACGTTCCTGTGATTTATCATAACTAAATTTGTGCGTGCAAAGTTTCTGTTTTTCAGCAGAATCAAATCAACTATCATCGTAGGTTATCCTATAGGTCCTACTTGGCACAAACACTAACTAAAACATAAAACCACATCCAAACAGAAGGTAGATGGATTATTTATTCCTAAACAGAAGCAAAAACCAAAAAAACAAAATAAAATTGGGTTGCCTCCCAACAAGCGCTATCGTTTAACGCCCTTAGCTAGGCATAAAAGCAAGGATAGATCTAGGTAGTGTCATCTTTAATTTTCAGTTTTTTGGTGGAGTCATGCTCGAATCCAGGAGGTTCTTTCCTCTTCCCTTCATACTCGGAAATTTTTAGATGTAAAGAATCCAACCGCTTATTGCTAAGAGTAATCAACATATTCATGCGGTGAAGATTTCCGCTAACATTTTTAAGAGGCTCAAGAGACTTTTGTAAAAATTTTGTTACTTCGCAAATCTTCTCAAACACTTGGGTTTCTCCTTGGGTAGGATGAGATCCTCCCTTTTGGGGTAGTGTTCCCACTATTCCCTCTATAATTTCATGCACAATATTGGGATCAATCTCAATGAAATTTCCCTTGGCAATGCAGTCCAAGAGTTGTCTATGCGTCATATTTAACCCAACATAAAAATTTCGAAGAAGAATTCTAAAGTTCACCTCTAGGGTGCACTTATAATAATATTCCATCATCCTATACCAAGAATCTTTTAAGTTTTCTCCTTGCCTTTGCTTGAAGTGTAGAACTTCAAACTCGGGAGACATCGGAGCGGATAAGGAATTAGACATGATGACAAGCAAGCAAATTAACACACGAGCAAACAAAAGGCAAAGGGAAAAAGAGGAGAAGATTGGGAAAGAGAGGGCAAATAAAACGGCAAGGGTGAAGTGGGGGAGAGGAAAACGAGAGGCAAATGGCAAATAATGTAATGCGAGAGATAGGGATTATGATGGGTACTTGGTATGTTGACTTTTGCGTAAGCCTCCCCGGCAACGGCGCCAGAAATCCTTCTTCCTACGTCTCGAGCTTGCGTTGGTTTTCCCCGAAGAGGATAGGATGATGCAGCATAGTAGCGCAAGTATTTCCCTCAGTTTCTGAGAACCAAGGTATCAATCCAGTAGGAGGTCACGCGCAAGTCCCTCGTACCTGCACAAAACGATAGCTACTCGCAACCAACGCGATTAGGGGTTGTCAATCCCTTCATGGTCACTTACGAGAGTAAGATCTGATAGAGATAATATTTTTGGTATTTTTGGTATAAAGATGCAAAGTAGAAAGTAAAGGCAAAGCAAGTAAATAAAGTGATGGAGATTAATATGATGAGAATAGACCCGGGGGCCATAGGTTTCACTAGTGGCTTCTCTCAAGAGCATAAGTATTCTACGGTGGGTGAACAAATTACTGTTGAGCAATTGACAGAATTGAGCATAGTTATGAGGTTATCTAGGTATGATCATGTATATAGGCATCACGTCCGGGACAAGTAGACCGAAATGATTCTGCATCTACTACTATTACTCCACTCATCGACCGCTATCCAGCATGCATCTAGAGTATTAAGTTAAAAATAGAGTAACGCCTTAAGCAAGATGACATCATGTAGAGGAATAAATTCATGCAATATGATAAATACCCCATCTTGTGATCCTCGATGGCAACAATACAATACGTGCCTTGCAACTCTTTCTGTCACTGAGTAAGGACACCGCAAGATTGAACCCAAAGCCATGCACTTCTCCCATTGCAAGAACTACCAATCTAGTTGGCCAAACCAAACGGATAATTCAAAGTGACTTGCAAAGATAACTCAATCATACATAAAAGAATTCAGAGAAGATTCAAATATTATTCATAGATAAGCTGGATCATAAACCCACAATTCATCGGTCTCAACAAACACACAGCAAAAAGAAGATTCCATCGAATAGATCTCCACGAGAGAGGGGGAGAACATTGTATTGAGATACAAAAAGAGAGAAGAAGCCATATAGCTACTAGCTATGGACCCGAAGGTCTGAAGTAAACTACTCACACTTCATCGGAGGGGCTATGGTGTTGATGTAGAAGCCCTCCATGGTGGATGCCCCCTCTGGCGGAGCTCCAGAACAGGCCCCAAGATGGGATCTCGTGGATACAGAAGGTTGCGGCGGTGGAATTAGGTTTTTGGCTCCGTATCTGGTCTATTGGGGGTACGTAGGTATATATAGGAGGAAGGAGTACGTCGGTGGAGCGTTAGGGGGCCCACGAGGTAGGGGGCGCGCCCAGGGGGAGGGGCGCACCCTCCACCCTCGTGACCGCCTCTGGCGCTTCTTGGAGTAGGGTCCAATTCTCCTGGATCACGTTCGGTGAGAAGATCACGTTCCCGAAGGTTTCATTCCGTTTGGACTCCGTTTGATATTCTGTTTCTTCGAAATACTGAAAAAGGCAAAAAACAACAATTCTGGGCTGGGCCTCCGGTTAATAGGTTAGTCCCAAAAATAATAAAAAGTGGAAAATAAAGCCCATTATAGTCCAAAACAATAGATAAAGTAGCATGGAGCAATCAAAAATTATAGATACATTGGAGACGTATCACTCCGTCTCTCCGGACACAGTTTCCGGAGGCCCTTTACGACGGGGCCTATCCTTGGCCCCCTTGCTCTTCTTCTTGGCCTTCTTCTCCGGTGCCTTATAAGGCGCCGGGACCAGCATCTCCGCTAGCGCAGTTGTGACTGGGTCTTCAGGCAACAGAGCCGGACTCTTGATCCGGTCTGACTTCTTGGTCCAGCCCTGTAACAAAGAGATGGGCTGATGAGTTCGGTATAGATCGAATATATGAATATGAACTAAGTATGTCTTCGGAAATTTCGAATACTTACCGGAGTCCGGATTTGTGGCGTTAAGGCCAATGTCTTCAGTCTCCATGGGCCAGCTCTTCTGCGCCTTGAAGAGCAGCTTCCACATTCCCTCGTGCGTAGTGTCGAGGAAATGATGTAGAGGCCGCGGCTCCTCCGGCTTGAATTCCCACATGGGTGAATCCCGACGCTGGCAGGGGAGGATGCGGCGGAAGTGCATAATTTGAATCACGTTGGTTAGACAAACATTTTTCCCCAACACGTTGGTGATGCGCATTTGCAGCGCTTGCACCTCCGTCTGGGACCCCCAGGCATGGCCCTTCGCGTTCCAGGAGGTGAGCCTCATGGGGGGTCCGGATCTGAACTCCGGAATCGCCGCCCACTTAGTGCGGCGCAGCTCGGTGATGTAGAGCCACTCCTGTTGCCAGATCTTCACGGTCTCCACAAAGGCCCCCTTGGGCTAGGTGGTGTTTGGCAGCTTGCCGATCATGGCTCCGCCGCAGTCCGCGTGCTCCCCGTCGACCACCTTCGGCTTCACGTTGAAGACCTTGAGCCATAGGCTGAAGTGTGGGTGGACGCAGAGGAGAGCCTCGCACACGACGATGAACGCCGAGATGTGAAGGAAGGAGTTCGGGGGTAGATCGTGGAAATCTATCCCGTAGTAATACATGAGTCCACGAACAAACAGGTGGAGTGGAAAGGCTAACTCTCTAAGGAAGTGGGGAATGATGATGACCCGTTCGCCGGGCTCCGGAGTGGGGATAACTTGACCTTTGGGGGGAAGCCTATGCTTGATGTTGGCCACGAGGTACCCCACACTCCGGAGATTCTTGATCATCTCCTCCATCATGGAGGAGGCCTCCCACTTGCCTTTGGAACCAGATCCGGCCATCGTCGGAGGAAGTGTGTTGGTGGTGAGAAAGACGGAAACTTTGCGGGCGCAGAGATCTTGGGAGATTGAAAGGCTGAGGAGATGTGAAGGCGTGGGGTAGAAAGTAAAGATCCATTGCTCTCTTATAGGCAGTAAAATTGCCAACTGCCCTCCACTCATGCCTTGAATCTCACCTATTCCCGATGAAGGCGTGCGCCGCAAATGGTTGGATTACCCAAATATCATTGATGTGCAATCCTGTATTAAGTGGGCACAATCTCTATTTTGACGGGACGTGCCAATGAGGCGTGGCCTTGAAACACGGAACACGGGATGGGAAAAACAGTTCAAAATAGCAGAGGGTTAAGACTGATGCTTCGCCAAAAAAGTTGTCAGTAAAGGACACTATTCTCATTTTTTATATGTCCTGCCTTCGCAGCTAAGGGTTGTGTTTATTATGAAAAGCCAGATTTATTCTTTTACAGAGGAAAGCCGATGTGTATTCTTAAAGGAACCCGCCTTGCAATGCCGAAGACAATCTGAATGCCCAATATATCATCATTGAAGACTGGTTCAGGGGCTACTATGGGAGTCTTGGACTAGGGGGTCCCCGGGCGTCCGGTCTATTGGATGTGGGCCAGACTGATGGGCCGTCGAAGATACAAGACAGAAGATCACCACTCGTGTCCGGTAGGGACTCCGGTATGCGTGGATGGCAAGTATAGGTGTCCGGATATGTTATTCCTTTCTATAAAACCGACTTTGTACAACCCTAAGCCCCTCCGGTGTCTATATAAACCAGAGGGTAGATCAGAGGCAGGACCACAACATTACTAGGCTAGCTAATCTAGGGTTAACCAATTCGATCTCGTGGTAGATCAAATCTTGTAACCTCAATACCCTTGAATATAATCAAGTAGGAGTAGGGTTTTACCTCCATTAAGAGGGCCCAAACCTAGGTAAACACTGTGTCCTTTGTCCATAGTTACCATTGGTCTTCAGACATACAGCTTGGGCCCCCCTACCAGAGATCTGCCGGTTTTGACAATGACAATGGGCCCCGCAGGTCTTCCCTCGTGCACTTCCTTGGCTTCCAAGTTGTCTTTTGGGCAGAAAAAAATCTCCAAATAGTTTCGCTGTGTTTGGACTCCGTTTGGTATGGATATTCTGCAAAGTAAAAAACAAGCAAAAAACAACAACTGGCACTGGGCACTATGTCAATAGGTTAGTCCCAAAAAATGATATAAAGTTGCTATAAAATGAATGTAAAACATCCAAGAATGATAATATAATAGCATGGAACAATAAAAAATTTATAGATACATTGGAGATGTATCAGCATCCCCAAGCTTAATGCCTGCTCGTCCTTGAGTAGGTAAATGATAAAAACAAAATTTTTGACGTGGAATGTTGCCTAACATGTTAATCACATATTCTTTTCTTTTGTAGCATGGACATTTGGACTTTTATATGATTTAAAGTAATAGTATATAATTGACATGAAGACTTCAATACTCAATAATATCAACAAGCAACCATGTCTTTCAAAATCAACACTAAAATAGTTATCCCTAGCCCATCATGCTTAATCATTGATCCATTCATGAAACACACTCGAATATTAGCTACATCCAATGCACAAGTATGATCGTAGTGCTCCCTAGTTGGTGCTTTATAAGAGAAGATGGTGACTCAAAGTAAAAAATAGAACTTGCATAAAATAGATAGGCCCTTCGTAGAGGGAAGTAGAGATTTGTAGAGGTGCCAGAGCTCAAAGCTTAAAAGTGAGAGATAAAACATTTTGAGAGGCATGCTTTTCCCGTCAACGAAAATGATCGAGTAATTCCCAATACTTTCTATGCTAGATACATGATAGGCGGTTCTCAAACATAAAATAAATCTTATTCCTTTTTCCACCATTCTTTCACAATCCATGGCTAACCGTATCCACGGTGCCTTCCATACCAACACTTTCCAAGGAATTTATTATTTGAAAACATAAATTAAATTTATTTTTCATTTTGGGACTGGGCATCCCTATTACCGCCACACTCTCGTGCAATGACAAGTGAATAAACACTCGTCTTGAGAATAACACATCTCGCATGGAAAAATATTGGCCAACCCATGCCGCTTCATGAGCGGTACAGGCACACAAAAAGGAAATTCATTTTGAAAATTAGAGTTGGCACATACTAATTTACTTGGAACGGCATGTAAATACCACATATAGGTTGGTATGGTAGACTCATATGGCACAACTTGCTTTAAGGATTTCGGATGCACAAGTAGTGTTCCTACTTATTACAAGGAAAGACTAGCAAATAAATTGAGAAGAAACGAACCAAGAAACGAAAATTCTCATAAACGAGCATTAAACATAACTAACACCAAATAATACACCACAAGTAGGATGTAATTTCAATTCATAACTATTGACTTTCGTGCTTGCATAGGGAATCAGAAACCTTAACATGACTAGCAAAAAATTCTTACTAAAGCATAATTACTCACCAACATGACTCACATATTACTCTCATCATATCTCAAAACTATTGCAAAGAATCAAGTTTATAATGTCCGATGATCTTCATGAAAGTTTTTATTATATCCCTCTTGAATTCTATCACTCTGGGACTAATTTAATATATTACCATTGCTTATGACAAGCTCTCAAACAAATTTAAGTGAAGAACAGAGCACAAAATTTTTTGTCTCCCAAAATAATATAAGTGAAGCATGAGAGAATTTCTTCAAATTTTACTAACTCTCAAATTAATCTAAGTGCAGCATGAGAGTATTTCTTCAAAAATTAAAGCACCACCGTGCTAAAAAAGATATAAGTGAAGCACTAGAGCAATTCCATAACCCAATAAATTTAAGTGAAGCACCTAGAGCAATTCTAACAAATCATAGCATAATTATGACTCTCTCAAAAAGGTGTGTCCAGCAAGGATGATTGTGACAAACTAAAAAGCAAAAAAAGCAAAGACTCATATAATACACGATGCTCCAAGCAAAACTTATGATATGTGACGAATAAAAATATAGCTCCAAGTAAAATTACCGATGGTTGTTAGAAGAAAGAGGGGATGCCTTCCGGGGCATCCCCAAGCTTAGTTGCTTAGTTCTCCTTGAATACTTCCTTGGGGTGCCATGGGCATCCCCAAGCTTAGGCTCTTTTCACTCCTTATTCCTTCATCCATCGTGATCTCACCCAAAACTTGAAAACTTCACTCACATAAAACTTAACAAAAAACTTCGTGAGATCCGTTAGTATAATAAAGCAAATCACCACTCTAAGTACTATTGCAAACCCATTCATATTTTATTATTGCATTATACCTACTGTATTAAACCTTTACCATGGCTTATACCCCTCGATATAGTCCATAGATTCATCAAAATAAGCACACAATGCAACAAAAACAAAATCTGTCAAAAACAGAACACTTAGTAGTAATCTGGACTCTAGCCATACTTCTGTAACTCAAAAAATTGTGAACAATTAGGAAAACGTAGGCAATTTGTATATCAACCTTGTGTACAAAATTAAGAATTTTTTGTTGCTTCTGTGATTTTTAAAAATTCTGCTACTGGACACAAAAGTTTCTATTTTTCAACAAGATCAAATCAACTATCACCCAACATGATCCTAAAGGCTTTACTTGGCACAAACACTAATTAAAACATAATAAAACACAATCACAGTAGTAGCATAATTGTGTAAACACACAAGAATAGAAACAAAAAGAAAAAAAATATTTTATTCATTGGGTTGCCTCCCAGCAAGCGCTATTGTTTTATGCCCCTAGTTGGGCATTGATAAATTTAATGATGCTCACATGAAAGACAAAAAAAATTAAGCACAAAGAGAGCATCATAAAGAATGTGGAAAACAAGTTTAAGTCTAACATACTTCCTTTGCACAGGCATTTTGTAGGCAATTTTTTTTATCAAGACAAGTTACTTCTAGCATATGCAAATAGGAAGAAGGAAGCATTAATAATTTCAACGCAAAGAGAGGTGATTTACTAACATGAAAAATTATACAACCATATTTTGCTCTCTCATAATAATTACACGTAGGATCATAATCATATTCAACAATATAACTATCATATAAAATTTTCTCTTCATGATCCATATGCATAAAAGTCTTATAATCTTCCAAGATAGTGGGATTAACATCAACTAAAGTCATGACCTCTCCAAACCCACTTTTATCAAAAATTTCATGAGATTGAACACTCTCCCAATATGTGGGATTATTTTTACCTAAAGTTGACGCTCTTCCAAACCCACTTTCAATATTATTGCAAACATTATTATCACTAACATATTCATCATGAGGCTCAAATAAATTTTCAAGATCATAGGAAACATTATCACCCCAATCATGATCATTGCAATAAGTAGCATTCATAAACAAATCGTCATCCCCAAGCTTGGGGTTTTGCATATTATTAGCACAACTGACATTAATAGAATTTATAATAACATCATTGCAATTATGCTTTTCATTAATGAGCTATCGTGAACCACTTTATAAATTTCTTCTTTTAGCACTTCATCACAATTTTTAGATACACGACTCTCAAGCAAAACTTCATAAAGATAATCTAGTGAACTCGATTCACTAGCAATTGGTTCATCATAATAGGATCTTTTAAAAAGATTAGCAAGTGGATGAGGTTCCATATCAATAGATTTTTAGCAAGCGAAGATGCAAGCAAATAGAACTCACATGGCAGCACAAGCAAAGATAGCAAACAAGCAAAAAGGCAAACGGAAAAAAAGAAGGCAAATATTTCTATGTTTTTGTAAAAACGTTTTAGAAGTGGGGGAGATGAAAACGAGAGGCAAATGGCAAATAAAGTAAATTGCAAGGAGATGGGATTTTTGATTGGGTACCTGATAGATCTAGACTTGATCCTCCCTCGCAACGGCGCCAAAAATTCTTCCTGATTGCTTATATCTGCGTTGGAATTTCCCCAAACAAGAGAGGATGATGCAGCACAACAACGGTAAGTATTTCCTTCAGTTATGAAACCAAGGTTATCAATCCAGTAGGAGAACCAAGCAACACTATGTAAACGGTACCTGCACACAAATAACAAATACTTGCAACCCAACGCATAAGAGGGATTGTCAATCCCTGCCCGGTATTGAAATAGATTAAATTGTATGAGATTGGATAAATAGATTTGACAAAAACACAAAATAAAATAAATAAGTAAAAAGTGCAGCAAGGGGTTTTTGGGTTTTGGAATAATAGATCTGAAAACAATATGATAGGAAATATACCCCGGGGCCATAGATTTCACTAGTGGCTTCTCTCGAGAAAATGGCATACGGTGGGTAAACAAATTACTATTGGGCAATTGATAGAAGAGAAAATAATTATGACGATATCAAAGGCAATGATCATGTATATAGGCATCACGTCCAAGATTAGTAGACAGACTTCTGCCTACATGTACTACTATTACTCCAGACATCGACCGCTATCCAACATGCATCTAGTGTATTAAGTTCATGGAGAAACGTAGTAATGCAATAAGAACAATGACATGATGTAGACAAGATCTATTAATGTAGGAATAGACCCCATCTTTTTATCCTTAATAGCAATGATACATGTGTGCCTTGCTACCCCTTCTGTCACTGGGTGAGGACACCACAAGATCGAACCCATCATAAAGCACCTCTTCCTATTGCAAGAAAAATCAATCTAGTTGGCCAAACCAAACCAAAGTTTTGGAGAAGAAATACGAGGCTATAATAATCATGTGTATAAGAGATCAAAGAAGGCTCAAATAATATCCATGGATAGATCTGATCATAAACTCACAATTCATCAGATCCTAACAAACACAATGCAAACAATCATTACATCAAATAGATCTCCAAGAACATCGAGGAGAACATTGTATTGAGAATAAAAAAGAGAGAAGAAGCCATCTAGCTACTGTGTACGGACCCGTAGGTCTATGGTAAACTACTCACGCATCATCGGAGGAGCACCAATGAGGATGATGAACCCCTCTGTGATTGTGTTCCCCTTCGGGAAGGTGCCGGAATAGGGCTCTAGATTGGATCTCGTGGTTCTGGAACTTGCGGAGGCTGGAATTGTGTTTCGTCGACTCCCCTAGGGTTTCTGGAATATTTGGGTATTTATAGAGATGAGAGGTGGTGGAAAGGACCTCCATGGACCCCATCACCCATTAGGGCACGCCAGGGGCCTCTAGTGCGCCTAGGTGGGTGGTGGGCCCCATGGGCCTTCCCTCATGCACTTCCTTGGCTCCAAAGTTGTCTTCTGGGCAGAAAAAATGTCCAAAAAGTTTTGCTGTGTTTGAACTCTGTTTGGTATGGATATTCCATGAAGTAAAAAACAAGCAAAAAATAGCAACTGACACTGGGCACTATGTCAATAGGTTAGTCCCAAAAAATGATATAAAGTTGCTATAAAATGAATGTAAAATATCCATGAATAATAATATAACAACATGGAACAATCAAAAAAATATAGATACGTTGGAGACGTATCAATAACTTATATTTCTAGTTGTTGTTTTGTTTTAAGATCTTCAATTTCCTGCATTTATGCAGTAAGTACGGCATTCGAATTTTTGGCAAATGTGCCATTTGCCAGTTTTGTGTATGTCGCATGTGTTGCAATCTTTGCTTCTAGCTCACGGATGCATTGTTCAGAGGATGAATTATGTGATGAGACAACAAAGCTTGAAAGTAACGTGACGGAGAAGCTCTTTTCCTCAACAATCTGCACATCAGGTACTTCCAGCAGAACTTCTTGCAAATGTGCCCTCTTTGTGGTCTGCATCATGATTGAAAGCATTGTTCATGCACTCTTAGTACATAACACTATGTTGTGTCACACAATACTTTTGAAGCCAAAACATTATAAATTACCTACGGATGCTTCTTCTGCAATCTATCTCATACTGGAATCCTTTTCGATGGTGTGGGAGTTTCCATGAAACTTCGAAGTGGATGCTCCTTTCTTGCTGTTTTGGCCTTATGAAATAAGTACACTTGCATCAGTACTGTATGTCATGTAATAATCAACAATATACACGATTTCAATAACTTATTTAAATTCTTACCATAGAGCTATGACGGGTATCATATTTTGAACTGCCAGCCGTATCGCTTACCACCACAACACACTGGTACAACGAGGTGCTATACTAACGGTTTTTAACCCCTTTCCGCGATGGCATTTTGAACCGTCGCCAAGTGACACTACAAAAAAAAGGCACATCCATGACATTTTGGGTGGAACAAATTTTTTTGTCATGCTTATGACACTTCTATGATGATAATTGTGACAAACCCGGTATCATCATAAATGTGGTGGGATCCTACTTCTATGACAAAAATTTATGACATAAAATGGGCTTTTCGTCCTGGGCGGGCCGGAGACGCACTTGCATGACATTCTTTGGGCCATCCATGACAGGAAAAATCATGGTAGAAGCTCGGGCGAGGAAAAATTTCAGGGAGTTCCCGGTTACGGTGGGTGGTCGGGGCCGAGCGATGCGCGTTTCTCTCGTATACATACACGCATGTATGCGAGGTGTTGGCCTCTAACTGAAGCCGAGCGAGGCGTTCGCTTACTGAACCCGAGCGATTGCACTAGCTATGTTACTGAACCCGAGCGATCGGTCCCTTGGTTGTTAATTTAACCCGAGAGATTCCTTTGCTACCATTGCTAACTGAACCCGAGCGATCGATCGCTGCTACTGCTGCTTACTGAAGCCGATCGAACCTGCTGCCTCTTGATGAATAGTGAACGTGGGGGTTGGTTGAATGAGTCGAGACGTACGTGGTTGGGGTTGGATGAACAGTTCCCCGTGGGGTTTGGATGAACAGGACCTCGTGGTAGTATATAGGCCGTTGCCGCTGGATGAACAGGACCCTGAGAGGTGGCCGCCATAGCCGAGCTGGTTGGGGGTGGATGAACAGGACCCCGTGGAGGGCTGGTTGAAGAGTAGCCGGTGGAGGGCTGGATGAACAGTAGCCCGTGGATGAACAGTAGTTGGTGGAGGCAGGAGGAAGATGCGGTGGATGAACAATGCAGGTGGAGGCTGAAACAAGTCGACGGTGGGTGAACAGTAGCCCGTGGAGTCCAGTTTTGCGATACGCCATAGCCCTCCTGATGAACAGGACCCCTGTTTCAACCGTAGTGCTCCAACACATGTGTGTTTCCTCCGTTTTGCAGTACGCCACACCCCTCCCGATGAACATGATGCCGTTTTGACCGTGGCCAGTCGAACAGAAGGCCGTTTCCTCCGTACTGTGGTACGCTAGACCCCGTTTCGGCTGTTCCGTTAAGGCGGTTGGCTCCCTTTGAACAGGACGCATTACGACCCAGTCTGTAGCCTCCCAATGGATAAGACATTGTTTCTCCGTTCCAACCCAACTAGTTGGCTGCCCGATGAACAGGACGCCATTGTTGCCGTCTGTTGCCTCACCATGTACACGAGCCGTGGCCTTACATATGCGCGAGTAGGCATTCGAGACCCCAGACGTATGTACGTATGTGGTTGTATTATTTGGCGTGTGGCTGTATGTACGTGTACACGTTTCAGAAGGGACTGATTGAACTGCTATGTCGGTGTCTCTACTACTAGACATGTCGCTGCTTGCTCGGCCACGGTTCATTGTTGTAGAGAGACCGATCGACCAATATGTACATACACGTTCGCAACAATGCTACATACGCTTCGGTCGGGTGGGTCCCAGCTGTCAGGGAGGACAAGGATGCACTTCCTTGCATGCGAAGATATAGCTAGTGGGTCCCGACTGTCAGGGGAAGGAATCATTTTTATTTTGCAAGTAAGGAGGCACTTCCTTGTGTTTGAAGATGTAGCTGGTGGCCAAAATGTCAGCCTCATAGCCTTAAGTCCACTTCCGATGGCCGTCGTTCGTTGACCTCATTGACCATGAGGCGCCGAGAGCATCAGGGGGGTGGACGACGGTGAGGCCTAAGAAGGGAACGGCGAGGAGTCAGAGAAGACGAGGCGGGTGGATGCCCACACGGAGGGGAGTACGAAGGTTCACTGGTTCGGCTGCGGCGTAAGGCTGCCGTCGCCGGAGAATAACTGGGGGTGTGGGTGAGTAGAGGGAAGTCCTGGCCAGTCGTAGTATGGTCGGTCTGTGAGGCCTACGTAGCAGCACAGCCGGCCACGAAAGGTTGGAGCAGGCGGTACGGTGGGCCTGGTTTGGGCAGCTGGAGTAAGAAGACCAGAGGTTGAAGACGCAGCACGGCCATTCATTTAACATCCAAGGGTCAGTGCAGCTAGAATCATTTTGACTAAGTTGACAAAGGTCGTACGTGTCAACTTAGTTGGCCCACAAGTCAGGCTCCAAATCTGGTGGGTTCCAGCTAGCAGGGGGAATCATTTTTTGCTCGTAATAAGGTGGCACTTACTTGCCTACGAATATATTTTCTGGTTTTCTTAATTTCTTCTTTTTCGAGTTAGAATAAAAATAAAACAATTTAGCATCTTTGGTACAGTCTATATTTTCGTGAAATGGATGATAATAAAGCTGGTGGGTCCCTGTTGTCAGGGAGAGGTAACTTTTTTCGGCGTAATAAAGGAAACACTTCCCTACGTATGAAGATGTAGCTGGTGGCTCGAACCTATCACGGGGAGAAATCATTTGTTTTCGCATAATAAGAGGGACTTGTTCGCGTGCGGCCACGGGGAGTCCCTACTGTTAGCCACCCCACGTACATGCCTCTTCCGATGGTTGTCGTTTGTTGATAAAGTTGACCACACCACGCCGAGAGAACCAATGCGATGGACGATGGCGAGGCCTAGGAAGGGAACGACCCGGAGCCGCTGAAGACACAACAGTGGATGCCCACGCGGAGGGGAGTACGAGGGTTCACTGGTTCAACTGCGGTATGAGGCTGCCATCGCCGGAGAATAACAAGAGGTGCTGGTGAGTAGAGGAATGACCTGGATGGCGATGGGAGTAGGGTGGGCCGGTGAGGCCTGCGTGGCAGCACAGCCGGCCACGGGAGGCGGTAGAAGGCAGTACCGCTGGCGGTGGTTTGTGCGGCTAATGCATGAATATCTGAGATTGAAGAAGCACCACAGCCGTTAGATGGACATCCAATGGCCATGGCGACTAGAATCGTGTTTTGACTATAAGTTGACGAAGCCTTGCCTACACGTCAATTTAGTAGGCCCACAAGTGACCATCACATATGTGGCAGAGAACATATAGCCCATTTGCGATTTGTTATAATGTACAACCCATTTTTCATTCTAATGGAATTTACTAAGCCCATTTACTGTTTGTTAAAATTACAACCCATTTTCTAGCGAGGACAACGGTTAGTAATTTCAACCAACCGCTCAAAAAAATTCAACAAAATTTCCCACATTTTGATGGGATTCGAAATATTTTTTAACCCAAAATTTTGAGTCAGATTAAATATTATTTCAAAATAAATTTGTATTAGGTAAAAATCTAACGAAATTTTGCACGTGCAACAAGTAATGAAATTAAAAAATTACCTGTTCGGTGCGTTTTTATATTTACAGCCAAATTTTTTAACTACATCCCATTTATTATTTCTTAAATCCCATTTTCTTAGCAAGCCTAATGCGGGGCGTAGAATAACAAGTTGACCTGGGTTAAGTATTCCGCAAAAAAAGTATAGCTGGGCTAGCGACTTTCACATTGAAAATTAATATCTAGGCTATATATTTGGTCGACATAAAAGAATAGCCTGGGCCAGACGGGCCACAACCTGCCCAATTGATACCCTGCTCCTCTGAACAACAACAAAAACATCGCTCAAGAAAAACTCTGCTCACACCTCAAAAAACAAATATTGCTTGAGCTGTTGGGTCCCAGCTGTCAGCTGCTCCTTGTGCAATTCTCTTGTTTATTGACTATATAGGTTGGCAATGGTGTGGGACCGTGATGTCAAGAAACCTGGAGGAAGCAAAAAAAAATATAGTTGTATATAATAAGGAGACACTTGCGTACATGCGGCTATGGCCCTGGTGGGTCCCCACTGTCATCCTCTCCAAGTAAAGTCATCTCCTGATTCCTCATGTTCACTGACCATGTTGACAACGCGAAATGGCGGTGCCATGGCGAGTGGAACATCTCGAAGGACGACGGAGAGGGCCTCGCGGGCCCTACGAATGGTCTGATATAGCGTTGCTGGTCATTCAGGAAGCCCGGATCATCGAACCCCTATGAGCACCTTCGAGAGACTGAGCCGACATGAAACGGTAAGGCCGCGCTTGGGAGCCCTGGATTGTTTTACACCTATATTGAGGACACAAGTGTAATTTACTCGTCATCGGAAACAATGCATAAAATACAGGTGTAATGAAACCGACGGCCCGAGGTCTGTAACGAAAACCGGTGACTTACGCGTGTAATCTAAGAAACCAGTGTATATTTTACCAGTCAAAAACGACCAACCAAGCGCTTCGCCCAAGACGATTTGCTTTTATTTACAACCGTCAGTTTTACAAGCGGTTTTTGTTTGAAAATGATGATCCAATCAAGGCCTAATATGATGAGTTGGTTGGAAGATCATATCGTTTCACCTCTAACCTACCCGAGTTGTCGTATAGGCTATGAATGAAAGTATGAAACATAAGACGATGAACTTCTTAAGCACAGAAACAATAGAAGAGGATGATCTTCTTAACATGCAAATCACTAGCATTAGATCAACGTGCAAAACAATAGGAAGCATTATTCTCAGGAGGCACGGTGAACAGCTCGTGATGCCGCATGCCACCACATTCCAAGCTCAATTTTGCAATCAAACTCACAAGGCCTGGCATTTCATAGACGACATTCAGAACAAAGTCTTAAAATACCTTACATAAGCCAACATTCATGACTATGCATCTCATCAGAGTAAATATTTACTTCTGAACTGAACACACGAATAGGAAAAAAAGATCGACGCAGCTCACAGCAAAGGGCGTCCAATTCCAAAATATCAAATGCATGTCTTCTGGCTATCATCAATGCGCACAACTTGACAAGGTTTTCCAATTCCAAAATGTTAAACGAATGCCTTCTTGCTAACATCAATGATTAAACTTTGACAAGCTTTTCAAATTCAAAATATGTAATGCCTATGATTGCCATCAGTTTGCACATTGAAATAGCACATGGAGCCGGATTAACCAGCGTATCTTTTTGTGCAGTTCCACTGAAATCAAACAATGTCTTGCGTAGCATGGTGGATTTCGTATTTATATGTTGCAAGGTGTTGAGCACGTTGGCATCTCCATTCAAGTAGATAGTCCGGTGGCTCAAGGTGACGATGAATGATTAGAGAACCATTCGATGTATTGTGCATGATGAAGTATTATGGAGGACAGGAACCATCTAAACATTTTGTGCAGTTCCACTGAAATCAAGTTGATCATCTTTGTCTGCATAAATACAGAAAAAGTGTGATGAATATAATAGTGGTACGAGCGGATTAAACATACGCTCGCAACTATAATCATCTTCATTATCTTAACAGGAAAACATACCAATACAATAGCTTCAATTAAACATTTATTTGAAATAACAAAACAATATAATTAGCACAACATAACAAAGCACGATCATGTGGATGAAGGCCAACACTGACCTCGTTTGTTACAGCTGCGTTGGCCACTGACTTGGTCATACCTTTCCTTGTGTAGTGAATTCTGCACTCCACGTGCTGTTGAGTTGAGTTTCCCTTGCTCTGCAGACTAGTCATGTCACCAGCATCTACTAATACTCAAAAGCTTCTCGATCATTCCTTCTGTAATGTAGCGCAAACAGTGACTTCTTCTTTCTGCAAAGTGGAAAGACCAACTGGCCCAATAAGGCAACAATTTGCCTTAAACACACTGGCTCCTTTTGTGCAGTTCAACTAAAATCAAAGTCGAAATAGAACCGAGCAGAAGTTTTGATATCCCTGTATGCACAAATAGGTATGAAGGAAACAATTGCTGAGAAATAATGGTTGATGACTTATACTCCCAGAAGAAAAAACAACTACCTTATCTTAATGGGAAACAAAGCCGACAGTAGCAATTCTCAAACAGTGTGATTCATTCATATTAACTAAGACATTATCTTAACAATAGCTTGTTTCAACATGTATAAAGAACGACAAAGTAGAAAAGTACCATTCCTAAAACAGTGCGACTGATTCACATTAACAGAGACATTATCTTAACAACACCTTGGTTAAACATGTAGAAAGAACTACAAAGCAGGATAGTACCATTTGTAAAACACTGTAACTGATATATAATAACAGAGACATTATCTCACAATACATTTCTTAAAAATGTACTCCCATCGATCCCTAACAGAAATGGTACTCCCGCTGATCCCTAACAAGTGTTGCAGTTTTGAACAAAGATTCAGTAGTTAATTCTAAGAGTAGCATTGCTTAATTTTACCAGTGGCATTAGATTAACAAAAAGCATAAACAGTTCCAGGGGAGAGTAGGCGCAATAGCACCATGTGCTTCCATCTACTTATAAAGGGGGTGATGCAGAGTTTGTTGTAACAAAGCAGCAAGCATCATATCTGGGTTGGTCCCATTTTTGTTAACTTAATGAGAAAAGACAGCAATACAATAGCTTCCATTCAACATTTATTTAAAATAGTACCACTACATGTAGCACAACATCTCAAAGCACACTGCACAATCATGTGGATGAAGGCTGGTACTGACCTTTCATGAGGAAGACAAGATCAAATATGAATCTGCCAACACAAATAGGAAATCCAATCTCCTTTTGTGTAGTTCAACTAAATCAAGCGAACTTGCCGGTGTGAGATTTAAGTAGAACTGCAAAAAATAGTCTTAAAAAAGAAGTGTTTTGCGTAGTGAAGCAAATGGTCGCAATAGCAATGAGTTGAATAGATATCCCTATTTTCAGAGGTAAAAAAAGAAACAATTACTGGCCAATAAAGCAGGATGAATCACATGGCCACAAAAAAAGCATCTATCTTATCTTGATGGGAAAAAAGTAGGACAGTAGCATTTCTAAAATGGTTGCATTGATTCATATCAATAGAGACATTCTCTTAAAATAACATTCATTAAAAATGTAATTTAGTTTTAACAATGGCATTGCTTCAATTTTCCAGCGGCATTCTTAGATTAGCAATAGCAAAATAGTTGTGTGGGACATGGGACATGCCAGCACGATGTGTGCCCACACGTATAAATGGGTGATGCAGAGTATGTTTCCTAGCAGCATACCTGCGTTGGTCCCATATTTATTCTCTTTGAACCTTTTTCCTATGTGAGGGAAGTAAATCTAGTTCTGCACAAACTACCCGACCCCCCAATTTCTTTCCTTTTTCAACCAACAAAGCGGCTGGATAGCCAGTCTATACTACTTTTCCTCCCTCCTTTCCTCATTGAACCACGTCCTAGATTCATGCTCCACCCCACCCTCCCTTCTTTCCTCTTTGAACCAAGACCTAGATTCGACTACAGAATCGAAACAGATCCGCATGCTAGAGCAATGACAGTTTCAAAGAAAGTTATACCATAGGGTCATCGGGATGGGGCTAGGCGTGCGGAGCGAGGCCGTATCTGCCCACACGACATACGGCAGTGAGGAAGAAGCGGTCGGAGTCCCTACCGCATAGGCGCTGGGTGAAAGAGAACAACGTAGCCGGCAGTGGATTGCCTCCCTCGCCAAAGGCGACAGAGTGAACGCTGCATCTCCTCCCCTTCATGGTGCGACGGGATCCGGACGACTCCTTCACAAGCTGTGAGGGGGGGAGAGAGAGAGAGAGAGACGCAGTCTTGTTTAGATCTAACGAAAAGGGTGAGAGATTGTGAACAGAGCAAACCTAGCAAAGGAATACCGAGCCACCAGCGTGTATATATATATATATATATATGTAGTGCAGCGAGAGTGTGAATTGTGCAAACCCTAGCGAATAAGCGCTGAGGCTCCAGCTTATATAGTACTAATATAGTGAAGTGGTTTTATTTTTCTCTCCATAACAATCGTTTTAAATTGTGTACGAAATGGAACTCTTTATTTAACATACCAGTGAAGAAAACTATGATCAAGTAACGATCCACGTGTCCTGGTCGCACTTCCTGTTGTTCACATGCGGTACACTACCCTCCTAGGGTGAACAACCACACATGCGCCAAATTATCGGAAAGGTGTGAGAGTGTGTACAAATAAAAAAAATTAATTCAAATCATTTTGTATGTACAATTTTCCCTCTCTCAATAATTATGCTTGTTGTATAAAAGTTTGACTTCAGCCAAATCAAATTGCAGAGTAAATAAAAACAGAGGGTACTACCTCCATCCGGGTTTTTAGACCACACCATATTTTTAATCAAAGTCAGACCACACATTTAGTTAAAAGCTGGTCAAATAAAATTACAGGGTAGCTGAAGACAAAGTTGTGAGAAGGCTCAGAAATCAATACAAAACTTTTGCTCTTAGTACCAACGTCGATGCTTCTTCAAGGAAACATCCAATTGTGTGATAAAATTGCACCAACTTAAATGACTGCCCCAAGATGAACTGGTGAAAGATATCGTCTTTGTGGTAACAAGCAAAGAGTACTGATGGAAGACAACCCGTTCTTCATTGAACATCAATCAGCTTCACCAGTCGAAGCAACCAGGAGACGCAACCATGAGCATCGATAGCTCATCGTGGTGTGATGCATCATCAATTTTGGCATCATGTTTGGGTCAGGCACCTATGAACTTTAATAATCCTCATTGTGGTTTGTTTCTTCTCGGTAATCAAGCTCAAGAAAGGAAGAACTGAGCAATAGTTGCCATCCAATTTTGTGCAGTTCCACTAAAAATTGAGGAAGACATGCCCGAGTATGGAGATACACATCCCTGTTTGCAAAAAATATAAGAAATGATATTTAAGTAGTGTCATTACTTTGTTTTAGCAGTGGAACAAGATTAACAACAGCATCTTAATTGTCAATAAGAATTAATGAAATGTACACCAAAAAATAGAAGCATCATGATTATCTTGTTGGGAACTAAAGCAGCATACCCAAAAAAACTAAAGCAGGACAGAAGCATTTATTGATGCCTCTACATGGGCATTGCTTTGTTTTACCAGTGATAGTTTTAGATTAGTAGCGGCAATATGAGCATATGGACAATGACCGCACAACCACCATATATTTTTTGTCAAAAAACATGTATACCTGCACCGATGCATAAATGATAAACGCGGACAACTTTTGGAGTGACGTTTCTTCTATAATAGTAAAAAATAGGTGATGTTGGACCAGCCGACGAACCCCAACTACTATACATGGGGAGCCGGGGAGTAGTGGTATAGAAGAAAACCCGCATGCAGAGTACAATGAAACATTGTAAGTGCATCTAGTGCCCCTTAGTGATTTTGGTGTATTGAAGACTTATAGGTTAAGTAACTGATGCGTTTGTGAGTGTACACAGGTCTATAAGTCTATGAGGAGTTTGATATTTACAGAGAAAGTCGACCCCTAAAAATGAAGTTCTTCAACTGAAGACTTTGATATTCTGAAGACTTTCTGAAGACTTTGAAAGTGAAGAAATTGGTGTGACCTTGAAGACTTGATATTCATTCGAGGAATATGAAGCGTGAAGACTTTTGTTTTCGTAGTTTCATTTTCTCTTTCTTGAGTCATAGGAAACACCGTACTGTTAAAGGGGGTCGAGGAAATACTAAGGAAAAATTTCCATGTGATGCTCAACTCAAAATCCTACACCTACCAATCCCTTCGAGTGAAGCCATTGGAAATCTCATACAGTTCAGTCAAATTCGTCAGTGACAGAGACGCAGTTCTTCTGTTCACTGAGGACTTTGCTCTGACAGAGGAGTTAGGAATTAGCCAGTGCGAATTGCCTACATAGTGAGGAACATGATAGCCCTGAGGAATTTGAGAGTCAAATTTCCGACCGTTGCTGTGCTGCGCGCCGGCTGTCCCAAAATATCTTATCCACCTAACGGTCATATCATTGAAGGGCATTTATGTCTTATCATGTCGGGCTGCTCCCTAGGCTATAAATAGCCGCCCCCTACAACCACTAGCTGGTTGGCTGCTCCGAGAGAACCTGACACTTGTCATCTGAGAGCAACCCATCCTCCGAGGACTTTGAGCGAAAATCATCAAGTGAGGAAAATCCCAAAACCAAACCCCCACAAACCCAAAGTGATTGAGCATCACTGAAGAAATTGATCCTGTGTGGATCCGACGCTTGTTACCTTTGAAGACTGTGCTTCTTCCAGACGGTTAGGCGTCAAGGTCTAGAGCATCCAAGAGGAATTGTGGATTGCCGAGTGACCAAGTCTTTGAAGGTTTGGAAGTCACCTGAAGACTTACCACGAGTGATTGGACGAGGCCTGCGTGGTCTTAGTTCAAGGAGAATACGGTGAGGACTGGGTGTCCTGAGTTGCGGCTCAGAGACTGGGTGTCCGGGACTGTGTGTCCTCGAGTTTAAATACTCATCCGCTCCAACCAGACGTACAAGTGAGACAGCAGTTGGAACTGGTTTACCAAATCATTGTCTTCACCAACTAACTGGTTCTATTTCCTCAACTCTTCCATTTCCTCATTACTGTGTTGAATGTTGTTCATATCTGTGCTTGAAGACTTTGACTGAAGACTTTCACAAATTTCTCAGTTCAATTTCTTCAGTCTGTTTGTCTTCATCTTGCTATCCTGTGTTTACGCTTTCCGTACTCTGTGTTAGTCTTCATTTCATCATGATGACTATGTTTGTATCATGTTATGTTTACTTCTGAGTACATAATCCGCTGCAAGTAGTTCTTCGCTAAGGAATTTCCTCACCAGCAAATTTCTCAGTGAAGAATTCATAAAAATCGCCTATTCACCCCCCCTCTAGTCGATATAACGCACTTTCAATTGGTATCAGAGCAAGGTACTCCCTTGTTCTGTGTGATTTTGGTTTAACTGCCTGGAGTTTTAGTTATGTCGACCGCAGGTATGATCAAGGTCTCGGCTGGGTGTCCTACCTTTGATGGAACGGACTACCCCTACTAGAAGAACAAGATGCGAATGCATCTTGAGGCAATTGATAATGATCTCTGGTATGTCGTGGAAAATGGTGTCCCCTCTGTCACTCCCACACTGAACGCTACCGATGTGAAGAGATTCAAACAACTCGACTCTCAAGCGAAGAATATCATATATGGTCATCTGAGCAAAGGACAGTATGGAAGAGTGAGTGCTTTGGAAACTGCTAAGCTTATCTGGGATAGGCTGTCCAAAGTAAATGAAGGAGTTTTAACTCAGCGTGACTCTCGAGTCGATGTTCTTCGGAATCTCTTCAAATGCTTCAAAAGACTCGACAATGAGAATGTCCAACAAACCTTTGATTGCCTCACTGACATCTCAAATGAGCTTCAAGCCCTCGGTGCCACTGACATCACTGACCATGAAGTTGTGAAGAAACTGCTGAGATCGCTTGATTCCTCATTTGATACTCTGGGACTGATGATACAAGAACGTGTTGACTACAAGTCGCTTGATCCTGCTGATATCCTCGAAAGGCTAAACACTCACGAGTTCTAGCTTGCCGAAAAGAGAGATCTATATGGCTCAAACTAGG
Source organism: Triticum timopheevii (assembly GCA_963921465.1). Taxonomy (NCBI): domain Eukaryota; kingdom Viridiplantae; phylum Streptophyta; class Magnoliopsida; order Poales; family Poaceae; genus Triticum; species Triticum timopheevii. Next base: position 360,028,754 of record OY997264.1, read on the forward strand.
CAAACCACGTGCCCTGAAGGCTAAGGTTGTGTCTGACTCTGAATGTGAGGATTCTGGTAGTAGCCTTGGTGATCCTGAAGAACTGAGCCATGATCTAGCACTGCTTGTGAAGAAATTCCAGAAATTCACAAGACGTGGTCGCTTTGGAAAATCCTCAAGAGGAAATGATTCCTCATCCAGTGACTATAAGAGAAGACTTTGCCACAAATGCAAGAAGCCTGGTCACTATATTCAAGATTGTCCTCAGTGGGAAAAGAAAATGAAGAAGAAGAAATACAAGGGTTACAGTTCTGATGATGCGAAGAAGAAGAAGAAATCGTCAAAATCTTCTTCATCGAAATCCTCGAAGTCCTCATCTCACAAGAAGGTCAGCTCCAAGAAGGCTCGGGCATTCATTGGCAAGGAAATGGACTCTGAAGCTGAATCTGAGGAAAATGATGAAGAGGAGGAGTCTGAAGAATCTGAGTCTGGTGTGGCGAGTCTGGCCGTTGCTACTGCTTTCGTCAGCAAGTCCATCTTCAACACTGAATAAACTGACTCCACCGACAAGCCTGATGAAGATAATGATGGCTATGCTCCCACCTATTGCTTCATGGCAAAAGGAGCTAAGGTACTCAAATACAACTCCTCTGACTCTAGTGAAAATGAATCTGATGAGGATCTCAAGCCCAGCTACTCTAAACTTGCTAAAATTGCTGTGAAACAACAACTGGCTCTTGAAAAGGTTCAAAACATGCTAGATAAAAGTGATGATATGTTGGGTGAAGAAATGGATCGCACTAAAGCCTTGACTGAAAATCTTCAGAGACTTCAGTCTAGGTATGATAACCTTCAAGGTCATCATAACTCTCTCTTGTCTGATCATGAGAAACTTTCTTATGAATTTCTTCAAGAAAAGCAAGATCATGAGAAGCTTTCTCTTGAAGCTCTTCAAAGAAAGGAAGATCTTGAAAAGCTAAGAGTGTGTTATGAAGATCTTCAGAAGGAGCGCGATTCATTACTAGCTCAACAAATCAGCGCTTCTCAGGAAGAATTTGTTCCTCCATGCTTAAAGTGCATTGAACGTGAATCTGCTAATTCTTCACCTGAATGTTCAAATGCTTCAAATGTTACAAATTCTTCATCTGCCTCTGCTATCACTAATTCCTCATCTGAGGACATTGCTAGTATCACCTAACAATGCAGGGCTGAAGGAATTGTACATGACAGGCATGTACAAAAGCCTCAAAGGGCATCAGACACTTTGTGATGTGCTCAAAAAGCAGATCCTCAACAGAAACCCTAGGAAAGAGGGTATTGCCTTTGAGAGGAAACTCAATGCCGATGGAACATATTGGAAGCCTGAGCAGTACCCCAAAACATCATGGGTTGCTGCAAAGGGACCTCCAGTTGATCCATCTAATTCATCTGGCTTTACATGTGAATCTTCTCATTCTTCTGATGAGTCAATTGACTCCAACTATAAACTGTTCAAAAATCAGAATGGTGAAGTATTTGCTAGATATGTTGGCACTAACTGCAGGAACGGTTCCCCCATGAAGAAAATCTGGGTTCCCAAAAGCTGTGTTGAAAGTCTTCAGGTGAATGTCCTCATGACACCACCTGTGAAGAACAGGAACCCCAGATCAAATTCTTCACATGGATCAAATTCCTCAACTGGATCAAAGTCCTCATATGATTATTCTAACAACTCTGTCTCGCAGGGTAGAGCTAAGGGCTATGAATATGTGCATTATTCTTCAAACCATTATGTTCATAAGTCCTCGAAGAATTACTCTGCTTATTCATATGCTTACCCTAACCCCTCCTATGCTAAGCGAAATGGTTTGGCATCTTTGCCACCCTTCTCACATGGTGCTCACAGAATGATGAACTCTTTGCCACCCCTCCAGATGTGGGTGGTGAAGAAAAGGAACTAGTCTCTTCTGCAGGGTCAGGTCTCCAGACGTGCCTTAACGTCTGAAGAATTTGCTGGGGACCTGACAAAAATGCCTGAAAGGATGCAGGCGAATCATGATGAAATGAACCTTCATTTCACACGTCCTCATACTGCTATATCTGTTTACCGCTTGATGAAATTCATCTGATGAACTTGATATCATATTCTTCACTGATGAAGCATATGAGATTGTAAGCTACACTAATTCATCTGCAGGATGATCAACCCAAAACCACTGAATGGGTCCTCGATAGTGGATGTACAAATCACATGACTGGTGACAAGAATCCATTGATGGATGCTCCCTTATAACCGTCACCTCTAAAGCATATCATCTTTGCTGACAAAGGCAAAAGTCAGGTATTGGGTCTTGGTAAGGTTGCTATCTCTAAGGATAAGCACATGGACAAAGTCATGCTTGTTGAGTCCTTAGGATACAATCTCATGTCAGTCTCAATGCTTTGTGATCTTGATATGGTTGTTGTCTTTGGCAAATATCGCTGTGTTGTGATTATGGAAGCTGACAATTCCAAAGTCTTCGAAGGCTTTAGGAGAGGAGATCTGTATATTGTTGATTTCTCTACAGGACCACAACCAGCCGTGTGTCTACTTGCAAAAGCTTCAGAAGGCTGGCTATGGCATCGACGACTTGGTCATGCAGGCATGAGGAATTTGAACACGCTTGCGAAGAAGAAGCATGTCATTGGCATTGAGAATGTCAAATTCCTCAAGGATCACTTATGCGGAGCATGTGAAGCCGGAAAAATGACCAAGGCCAAGCATCCAGCAAAGACTATCATGACCACTACCCGTCCATTCGAATTGCTTCACATGGACCTCTTCGGACCTAATCATTATTCAGCAGTCACTAATGATGCATCTTTATATGGTTTTGTCATTGTTGATGATTATTCTCGATATACATGGGTACACATTGTTACTTCCAAACATGAAGTGCAGGAAGTCTTCAAATGATTTTCCTCGAGGGCTTCAACCAACTTTGGTGTGAAGATCAAGCATATCAGAAGTGACAATGGAACTGCGTTCAAGAATTCTGGTCTTGATGCCTATCTTGATGAACTTGGTATTACTCATGAGTTATCTGCTCCCTATACTCCTCAGCAGAATGGCGTCGTGGAGCGCAAGAACAGAACTCTTGTTGAGATGGCTCGCACTATGCTTGATGAATACAAAACGCCTCAGCGTTTTTGGATTGATGCAATTGATACTGCCTGCCACATCATCAACAGAGTATATCTTCACAAATTCTTCAAGAAGACTGCCTATGAACTCCTCACTGACAAGAAACCCAATGTGAGTTATTTCAAAGTCTTCGGTGCTAAATGTTGGATTAGAGATCCTCACCACAACTCTAAATTTGCACCGAAAGCACATGAAGGTTTTATGCTTGGTTACGGAAAGGACTCGCACACCTACAGAGTCTTCAACATTGTTCTTCACAAGATTGTTGACACTGTAGATGTGCGGTTCGATGAAACTAATGGCTCGCAAAGAGAGCACCTACCTTCTGTGTTAGATGAACCAGCACCTGAGGATGCTATCAAGCTCAAGGCAACTGAGGATGTCATTCCTACTGAAGAATCTGCTGAAGAATTCATTCCTGTTCATGAAGAACGTCGAGCTGATGCACCTGAAGAACATGATGAGGAAAATGGTGCTGAAGAAAATGCTGATCAAAATCCTCAGCGACAACCAACTCATCCACGCGTTGCAAAAGAAGTGCAAGTGGAGAAGATCATCAATGACATTAGCGCACCAGGTCCTCTCACACGCTCAAAAGCCTCACACTTATCTAACTTTTGTGGGCACTATGCTTTTGTCTCTATCTCAGAGCCCACTAAGGTAGATGAAGCATTTCTGGAGCCGGAGTGGATTCAGGCTATGCAAGAAGAATTACATCAGTTCGAGCTGAACAATGTCTGGGAATTGGTCAATCGCCCAGATCCTCGCAAGCATAATATCATTGGCACAAAGTGGATCTACCGCAACAAGCAAGATGAAAATGGCCTTGTGGTGAGGAATAAGGCACGACTAGTAGCTCAAGGCTACACACAGGTTGAAGGAATTGATTTTGATGAAACTTTTTCACCTGTTGCTAGACTTGAGGCTATTCGCATTTTACTTGCATATGCTAACCATCATGATATCATCTTATATCAAATGGATGTGAAAAGTGCATTCCTCAATGGTAAGCTTGAGGAAGAAGTATATGTTGCTCAACCCCCAGGTTTTGAAGATCCCAAGAATCCTGACAAAGTCTTCAGACTCAATAAGGCCCTCTATGGCCTCAAGAAAGCCCCTCGGGCGTGGTATGATACATTGAAGGAATTCTTCGTGAAGAATGGCTTCACACCCGGTTCACTCGACCCTACTCTTTTTACTAAATCATATGATGGTGAACTGTTTGTGTGCCAAATATATGTTGATGATATTATCTTTGGCTGTACTAACCAACGATATAGTGATGAATTTGCCTATATGATGAGTGAAGAATATCAAATGTCTATGATGGGAGAGTTGAAATTCTTCTTAGGTCTTCAAATTCGTCAGCAGCGCAATGGCATATTCATATCTCAGGAGAAATACCTCAAAGATGTACTGAGGAAATTCGGCATGCAAGATTGCAAAGGCGTCAAAATTCCTATGCCCACAAATGGCCATCTATGCACTAATGAAAATGGTATTGACTTCGATCACAAGGTATACCGCTCCATGATTGGTTCTTTATTGTACTTATGTGCATCTAGGCCAGATATAATGCTTAGTGTTTGCATGTGTGCCCGATTTCAAGCTGCACCGAAGGAATCACACCATAAGGCTGTGAAGCATATTCTTCGATATCTAGCTCACACACCAACACTAGGATTATGGTACCCCAAGGGCTCTGCTTTTGATATCATTGGATATTCTGACTCTGACTATGCTGGTGATCGTGTGGACCGCAAGTCAACATCTGGCACTTGTCATTTCCTCGGACGATCTTTGGTCTGTTGGTCCTCGAAGAAACAGAACTGCGTATCACTGTCTACTGCTGAAGCTGAATACATTGCTGCTGGCTCATGCTGTGCTCAACTGCTTTGGATGAAGCAAACCCTCAAGGACTATGGCGTCAACGTGAAGAATGTGCCTCTCCTCTGCGACAATGAGAGTGCCATCAAGATTGCTCACAACCCAGTTCAGCACTCGAAGACTAAGCACATCCAGATTCGTCATCATTTTCTTCGTGATCATGTGTTGAAGGGCGATATCTCCATCGAGCATGTGAAGACTGAAGAACAGCTAGCTGACATCTTCACTAAGCCCTTGGATGAGAAGAGATTTAGCAAGTTGCGGTGTGAGCTAAATATCTTAGAATCTTCGAATGTTCTTTGAAAAGGACACACATCCTAACCCTTATGCAGAATTGATGACTTAAATGTGCAACACATGAAGAAACGTTTTTCTTCAATCAATGAAGAATAACACTCTAAGTGTGAAGAAATTAATGAAGAATTTGATTCTCAGAACCCTACGACAATTGTACGCGGTGTCTGAAATCATCATTCTTATACGGTGGGTTACGCCACCACAAAAGTTGAAAATCTTCAAATTTGAGTTTTTCCTTATTTTTTAAATTCTCCAGTTTTACAAATTCTTCAACTTTGCAAAATCTTCACTGTTCCCGTCGTTTTTCTTCATTGGCTATATATATATATGTGAGTTTATGTCCTCTACAGCATTCACTTATTGCTATTTCTTCAAGTTGCGATTTCTGCTAAGTGAATGTGATCGGACCCTTCCCCCTCTATGCTATACTCAACCCAATCTATTCACAAATTCTTCATGTGCGTTCTGATTGAAACTCGTTCAAAGTCTTCACTGTGTCCTTGTCAGCTGAAGAAATTGCGAACGAAATTTTAAAACAAATCTTAACCAGATTTTCGGTTTTACCGCTCAAATCGTTCTGCATCCCACGATACATTAGTTTATTCACCCACGATCTTACACGATCTCATCTGCACAGTACGTGGGTGACACATGTCGCGTAAAGAAGAAAGGGCAGGGGCATGTTCGTCCCAAAATCTTCGGGCGAACAGTTTTTACCGTGGCTATAAATACCCCTCTCCCTTCCTTACTTCATTTACTCCGCTCGGTCGCTGTCTCTCGCTCGAGCTCTCCTCAAACCCTAGCACCGCCGCTACTCCATCGCCGTCGGTGAGGAAGAGCTTCACTGCCTCGACCTCGTCGCCGTCGTACTCGCGCCGGCTGCGGAAATCTTCACTCCGCCGCCGCCGTAGCTGTCTCCCTCTGCCAAGTTAGGGCGTGGGAGATCTAACGTGACGAACTTCACCACAGTTCATCTCTGTTCGTCGTGTTCTTCAGTTCGGGTAATTAAAAGTCACTTTTATTACTCGCTTTGATTCTCAAACCTTTCTGAAAATCTTCAAAGGTGTTTTATTCTTCAAATCTTCACACATGAACACCTCACACACTGTATGCTCTTGATTTATCTCTCTAAGCACTCATTTCTTCAAGATTCCTCAATTGTGCGGATTTTCAATCTGTACAACTCTGGAACCGAAGACAAAACGCTTAGTGAAATTCCTCAAGGCTCAACTGGTCAAATTCCTCAAAACTTGTCTTTTTCGAAAAATCTTCTGAGAACGCATATGACCTCTCTAAATTCCTCCCACCTACACTCTGTTCACAGGTACTCATGTCCGCTGCTGAATCACTAGGTTCTCATCAACTTAACTCATTTGCAGCGTTCCTCGAAGAAAAACTGCATACTTCTTCAGAGTGTTCTATTGTTCAAATTCCTCATCTGAAGAAAATGGCAGAAGGCAAGAGACCGCAGAAGGGAGGAAAGAAACCGGAGGTCATGACTGCCTTCGAGATCCCTGATGAAATATACAAAGACTATTGCACACCTGATGAAGCCAAGTTTGGCAAGGAGAACAAAAATCAGCGCAAAGTGCGCATCCAGAGGATAGAACGAAGATGAGCACGAGAATGGAGGGAATATCGCTATGTTACTCCCAAGTACATGAAGAAATTCGCCTTAAACCCTCCATGCCTAAGAGCTCCATTGGCACCTGGCCAAGTCGCTGATCCCACCAGCATCAAGCGTGGTGAAGACTTTCCTGAAGAATGGTCCAGGCGCCAAGCCAAATTGGCAAGACAGGCCAAGGAGGCAGTGAGAAAATTCAATGAGGATTCTGCTGCTGCTGCTGCCGCTGAGACCTCGGTCAAGCCGAGGAAATCAATGCCGAAGAAGCCTGCTCGCAAGCCAAGTGCTTCACCATCAGCGCCCTCACGGCCCAGTTCCTCAGCCGCGCCCTCACGGCAAATTCCTCAGACTGCTGCTGCTCCCTCAAAATCCTCAGCAGCTCCCTCCAAGTCCTCAACTCCAGTGCATCTGGCTACCTGTCAAAGGACTCAGGGTTTCTCGATTGCTTCTGGTGTCTCAGCAAGTTCCTCAGCTGCACCAATGTCCTCATCAGGCTCCACTCTGCTGAAGACAAAAGCAACAGCTGGACGCAGTCCTCGACCAAGTCCAAGAAAGAAACAGGTTGCCTTCAACATGCCCTCTGATGACGAAGCCTCTGATGAAGAACTTGCAGAAATCATCAAAGACAGACTAGCAAAGGCCGCTAGAGCCAAAGGAACAACTGTGCCTCTGCTTTTGGATCCGAAGAAGATCCTTGACTTTATCGACTTATGGCATCAGGATCCAAACACTCCCATGCCTGATCTGCCTCTGACTCCTGGTCAAAGTCATATGCTGAACCATTTCATTGCTGAAGAGAAATGGAAATTTGAAAAGGCTCGTGAGATAAAGAGAGCACAAGCCAGAAAGGAGAAGCTTCTGAAGAAGAACATCGTCAACCTAACTCCTGAAGAACTTCTCAAAGCTCAATCAGAAATCCAAGCCCTCAGCAAGGATTTCGATGCTTACAATGCTGATTGGCAAGGAGCCAAGGTGAGATTCGTCAATTTGACGAAGAAAATGACAACTGTTGCAGCCCCATCGCAACAAGAAAATCCTCAGGCTGCAGACACTGCTCAGCCTGCTGAAGAACATGCCAGCACTGCTGATGACTTTCAGCCTGCTGATGAGAATACAAGTTCCAGGGCTGATGACTCCATTCCAGCCGCTGAAGAAATCCCCAGGGCATCCACTAGTGGTGCGCCTGAAGAAACTGAAGAGATCAGGGAAACTGCACCAGTTGCGCCTGAAGAAACTGAACCACAGTCCTCAGCTCCTCCTGCGCCAACACCAACTCCAATTCTTCCTTCTGCTTATGAAGTGAAGAAGACAAAGGCTGCAGAGCGAGCTGCAGTGAAGAAGAGGAAGGCATCAGCTGCGTCCAATTCTTCGGCTACGAAGAAAATGAAGCCGATGACCAGCTCGCTTGAAAATCCTATTGATGCCGTTCCCATTTCCTCCATGTCGTCTAAGGAAATTGTTCCTTATGGAGAAGACTACAAGATCCCAAGCGGATCTGATGAAGAAAATCACTCTGTTGCTACCTCAGAACAGTTTGATGAAGAAATTGAAGTGGAAGCATTCCCTTCACCGCCAGTCGTTTCCTCACCCATGCCTCAGTTCACAGCTGAAGAGGCTGGTGTTGAGGAAATTGAAAAAGAAGATGAAGACGTGGATATTGGATGCACTACACCAGTGATGAACGATGACTTTTGGGAAAGTCAGCATCCCAATACTCCTCTCTTCACTCCGATTCAACAAATTCCTCAGTCCCCGGCTACAACTGTTCAAATGGGCTCTGAAGAAACTCATCCCACATCGTCTGTTCATGAAGAAATTCCAGCCGCTAGTGCTGAAGAACCTGCTGCTGATCCCCAACCTGCACAAGAAGAGGAACCAGAAATTCCTCAGCCTGAAGCACATGAGATCGCAATTCCTGAGGTTGTGCTGCAAATCACTGACATTCCTCTGCCCAAACCGAAGAATCCGTTCTCGAGCAAGCAAAAATTCAAGGCTGAAGACTTCTTTTCTGAGCATGTGTTCTTCACTGATTACAATCCATATGACTCTGCTCGCATAAGGAAAAGACGCTTCTGGACTGCTACTCAAGCCAACTTCTATTCCTCAGTGCTCTTTGACAAGGACAAAATCTTCGATCATGAGCATATTCCTCATGTGGATATGGAATCTTTGCCGTGCTTTGAGCCAGTCCTCAGAGTTATTCACGATGCAGGGCTACTAAACTTCTGCACTGATATCTGTGATTGGAATGAAGAACTCATTCTTCAATTCTATGCCACTTTGCATATCACCGGAGATGCTGAAGATGTCAATTTATGGGTGCTGGATTGGATGACAGAAAACACTCACTACAAGGCACCAGCAACTGAACTGCTTCGTCTCCTTCCTCTTGATCCTCCCCATGAAAGCGCACGTTGCATCTACAATGACCGCGAGCTGACTGATCATTATATGCAAGTGCTCATGAAGCCTTTGAAGCCAGGGCAGGCCCCTCGAACCAAATTCCTCGTCAAGGAACTGTTGTATGTGACTCGGACTGTCTATCGAATCCTGACGAAGACAATGAGTCCTATCAAAGGCCACAACTCAAATGATGAAGATGTCGTTGGCATCATGAAGAACATGCTTTTCAACATCATTCAAGGCGTTCCCGTCAACTTCCATGATTTCTTCATGAGGACTCTGGCTAATGTTGCAATGTCACCTTTTGAGCTGAAGCCCTATGCGCCTTGGATTATGAGATTCATAAGGGCAAGATCTTCACTGAATTACAAGGCTGACACTCTAAACCATGGTAGCTACTTGCCGCCCATTGAAGTCCTCAAGCGACCAGTTTCATCATCTGATGATAAGGGCAAGGCAGCTGTTGTGATTGATGAAGGCACTCGTCCATTGGATGGTCAATTCCGTCTAGCTACATCTTACTCCACCAATGACGATTCTGCAACACATGACACTGCCGCAAATACCTCAGCTAAGAAAAAGCCTCAAGCAACTGCACCCAGGGTGATGACTGACCGTGAGTTACTCCTCAGTCTTCATCAGAAGGTTGAACGCAATCAGAAATGGGTGAAGCGTCAGTTTGCTGCAATTCTTCACAACATGACTTCAACACATAATGCAGTGAAGAAAAATCAGTATTACCTTCATGAAACCCTCAACCGCACCTGGGCTGTTCTCACGCATGTATATTCCGCGGAAGAATTGAAGACTATGGGTCTCCAGGAAGCATTTGACTGGTCTGCACCACCTCCGAAGAAATTCAAGCGAGTCAAAGTTCCTGATCTGGTGGCCAGTTCTTATTCTTCATCGCGTGAAACTGATGAACATGAAGATTTGGACGACACTGCGGCAGGCCCTACTTCAACAACCAACCCCGACAACGCTGGCGCTCCTCCATCGACTTGAAAATCTTCAGGGGCGTTAGTCCTCAGTTTCGATCCTTTTGGTCATTTGATGACAAAGGGGGAGAAATCTGAGTTAGTCTTCAAGCGGGTTTATATTATGGGTGTTTTATTAAGTTACAACTCTCGTTCTTCCGAAACTTTTATTGGATCGAGTTGTAATCTTAAATCCGATGGTGCCTTAATACTTTTGGTCATGCTCTGATGCTTTTGATGCACTGAGCTCTGAAACTTTTGATGTGATATTCCGCATGCTTATTCCTCGTTAATATTATTGCACGCATGCTGAATCTCGTCAGGCACCATATTTCATCATGCATTTCAAATTTTTCATATTATATATCAAATGCGTGTATGAATTACAAGATATAGGGGGAGATCTCCATGATTCGATTCTTCAAATGTGCATTGCCTCAAAAGCAAATTCCTCACTATGCACATATTCAGGGGGAGTTCTTCTATATCTTGCAATCAAATTCCTCAATATCAGTATTTACACTTCATATATTTATCCCCGTTGAAAACTTAACCTATGTTGTCATCAATCACCAAAAAGGGGGAGATTGTAAGTGCATCTAGTGCCCCTTAGTGATTTTGGTGTATTGAAGACTTATAGGTTAAGTAACTGATGCGTTTGTGAGTGTACACAGGTCTATAAGTCTATGAGGAGTTTGATATTTACAGAGAAAGTCGACCCCTAAAAATGAAGTTCTTCAACTGAAGACTTTGATATTCTGAAGACTTTCTGAAGACTTTGAAAGTGAAGAAATTGGTGTGACCTTGAAGACTTGATATTCATTCGAGGAATATGAAGCGTGAAGACTTTTGTTTTCGTAGTTTCATTTTCTCTTTCTTGAGTCATAGGAAACACCGTACTGTTAAAGGGGGTCGAGGAAATACTAAGGAAAAATTTCCATGTGATGCTCAACTCAAAATCCTACACCTACCAATCCCTTCGAGTGAAACCATTGGAAATCTCATACAGTTCAGTCAAATTCGTCAGTGACAGAGACGCAGTTCTTCTATTCACTGAGGACTTTGCTCTGACTAAGGAGTTAGGAATTCGCCAGTGCGAATTGCCTACACAGTGAGGAACATGATAGCCCTGAGGAATTTGAGAGTCAAATTTCCGACCGTTGCTGTGCTGCGCGCCGGCTGTCCCAAAATATCTTATCCACCTAACGGTCATATCATTGAAGGGCATTTATGTCTTATCATGTCGGGCTGCTCCCTAGGCTATAAATAGCCGCCCCCTACAACCACTAGCTGGTTGGCTGCTCCGAGAGAACCTGACACTTGTCATCTGAGAGCAACCCATCCTCCGAGGACTTTGAGCGAAAATCATCAAGTGAGGAAAATCCCAAAACCAAACCCCCACAAACCCAAAGTGATTGAGCATCACTGAAGAAATTGATCCTACGTGGATCCGACGCTTGTTACCTTTGAAGACTGTGCTTCTTCCAGACTGTTAGGCGTCAAGGTCTAGAGCATCCAAGAGGAATTGTGGATTGCCGAGTGACCAAGTCTGTGAAGGTTTGGAAGTCACCTGAAGACTTACCACGAGTGATTGGACGAGGCCTGCGTGGTCTTAGTTCAAGGAGAATACGGTGAGGACTGGGTGTCCTGAGTTGCGGCTCAGAGACTGGGTGTCCGGGACTGTGTGTCCTCGAGTTTAAATACTCAGCCGCTCCAACCAGACGTACAACTGAGACAGCAGTTGGAACTGGTTTACCAAATCATTGTCTTCACCAACTAACTGGTTCTATTTCCTCAACTCTTCCATTTCCTCATTACTGTGTTGAATGTTGTTCATATCTGTGCTTGAAGACTTTGACTGAAGACTTTCACAAATTCCTCAGTTCAATTTCTTCAGTCTGTTTGTCTTCATCTTGCTATCCTGTGTTTACGCTTTTCGTACTCTGTGTTAGTCTTTATTTCATCATGATGACTATGTTTGTATCCTGTTATGTTTACTTCTGAGTACATAATCCGCTGCAAGTAGTTCTTCGCTAAGGAATTTCCTCACCAGCAAATTCCTCAGTGAAGAATTCATAAAAATCGCCTATTCACCCCCCCTCTAGTCGATATAACGCACTTTCAAACATGAAATCCAAAAGAAGTTATACCTCAGGTGGGCGAGATGTGGATTAGGCAGGCGGGCTGGATCTACCCACATGACAGAAGCGAACAAGGGTGCAGAGGACCTTTGTCCACATCGGCGCTGGCTCAGAGTGGACTATGCGCATCAGCTTCCTCCATCGCCGATGGCGGCAACATCAATGCTGGAACTCCTCACCTCCCACAGGGGACGGGATCTGGCCGAATCAGTGACCACCAATGAGGAGAGAGACAGAGTGGACATTGTCATCTTGTTTAGATATGGAGAGGGTGAGAGAGCGAGACGCGAGAAACCCTATCAAACAAGAGGGTATATATACAATGGAGTGAAAAAATCTCTCCATAGTAGTGGTTTTAAATAGAATACGCGTGTTCCTAAAAAAAGAAACAAAAACTGGCGGACTAATCTTTTTCTAACGTACCAAGAAAGAAAACTCGATCAATAACACCCCCCCCCCGCTTCCAGTCACAGTTCGTATCGCTCACGTCTGGTCCCCGACCCTCCATTATTAAGTGAACAAATTAAAGGATCAGATTATTACGTACGTAAGCTACCTCTTCGTTTACAAATGCGCTCCATCGTGTACTCGCAATTACCTCGGAGGCAGAGTGAGCGCATGTACATTTCTTCTTGTACATCATACTCCATTTATCTCACTTCATATTGTTTCCCACTCCTATGATATTCCTATCCTAGGAACAAAATGAGGCGTTACTAAGTTTGTGTGTGTAAGGAGAATGAGACATTGATGATGTGTACGAGTAGTCACGAGAGTCGTCGCGCGCACACACACAGACATAGACATGCATATCCATGTTTACCTAAAATTCCATCTCCATCTCCATCTTCAATCATATTTGTCCAACTGGCACATTATTTACATTATTAATTAGGCAGCAATATTTATGTACAACATCTCTAGTTTGCGGGCGTCCGACCGCTACCATGCCCGCTCCTGACCGCCCTGGCTAACCCGAACCCTCTTCATCACTCCCGCGCACTTATTGCCCGAAGCAGCGCGGGTGGCATTGATGCGGCGCGTCGGCCGAGAGAGTGCCGCCCGCGGCGCTTCCCGATGCACACGGCTGCTCCGCGTTCAAACATCGCCACGTCCAGCCACAACATGCATGTAAAAAAGTTCTTGGGAGTCCGTGCTACAACTAGCTGTCCTCCCCCTCCTCGTCAATCTCTTCTAGTAGTGCTAGTACTCCATGGCGCGATCCATTGACAAGCAGGTTGGAAAGTTATTGTATACTCGGTTTGCGGTGAGTGGCATGACAAGCGACCGTGTGGGGTGGAGGAGGGTGAGACACGAATGCGACAAACGTGATTTAAACGTTGGTTTTGCTTGATGACGCGATCCAATGAAATGAAATGTTGGTTTCCAAAACAATAATGTACTGCATGAGAGAGATAGAGTGATGGTTTGCTTCTTCCGTCCAATAACTATACCGGGTCTATGTGATTTGGCGGCTCATTGGTCACTATTATTGTGTCGGTAGAGCGTCATAGAGTGCCTGCACTCTTATTTATTTATTCTGTGATAAAACTAACTTTATCCACTCTTACACTGGAGGAGTACCAAACACGGCAGCCCAATGACTACATGGCCCACCTCCCACTATCACCATATTCCTTGGACATCGTGCGACACCTCCGGTCCTTTTTTCTTTGCGTAGTAGTACATTTTACCACATGACCCACCACACACTCTCACATACTACCTCTGTCCTGGTTTATTAGTCCCCTATGTAATTTATGCATGATACTAGTATATGATACTCCCCACTATGAGTAGCCTTATACGCATACAAAAAAGGACCGGAGGGAGTACGAAGCTTTATGATTTTGTTTCATGTATGTATCCTAACTCCAAGGTTGCCCCGTTACAACATTCCATCAAATACAAAGGAAAACTAACACGCATGCTGATGCATCTCAATGATTCACAGATCATAGCCAATATTTACTTCACAACTAAAGACAAAGGTTGTAAGAGAATGTACAAAAAAACTATTGATGGGGTCTCTACGCCGTAAACCCTAAACCCTGAACAGGATTTAGTTTCCTGGCTAGGTAGAACCTGTCAAAGGAAAGAAGCCCGACACCCTCGGATCATACGATGCTTTTGTGCAGTTCCACCAAAATCGAGTTGAGCATCCCTGTTGGAAAAGATATTAAAGAACTGTGATTAGAATAATAGTAGTTGCACTAGTACATGAGACATAAACTCACCAAAAATAGAAGCTAGTAGAAGTAGAGAAAGATCCACATGGAGATGGAGCTACGTGGGGAGCTGCGGAAGTGGAGCAAGCCAACTCCAAAAGGAAGTTGTACCTGGGACGTCGGGGTGTAGCTAGAAGGGCGGTAGGAAGGCGGCGTCAGCCCATACCACGGGTACCCTTGATCGGGACGCACCGACAGTGGGTTTTCTCCCTCGTCGCTGTCGACCGCGTCTACGCAGAACATTGTCCCCTTCCCCCAGCAGCGGGATCAGGCCGGATTTGTGACCAGAGGTGTGGCCATCGTCGTTCTATGCTTGTGAAGAGAGCAAGCCAAGCAAGCAGGCTTGTAGCTTAGGCTCCTGCTAGTGTATATATAGTGGAGCGGTTTACTTTTTCTCTCCATATCAGCCATTTTATATTGCGTACATGTCATTGAAGAGTGAAATGATGATTGCTTCATCCGACTAACTTACTGTGTGATTTGACTGCTCCTGAGTGCCCCCTACACATACTCCCCCTACGTGTATGACCGTTCATGAGTCTCACTTGTACTTATCTCTATTTTCTTGCATGACACATAGACAGGATGCACATAGAGGAATTTGGTTACTACATGTTGTTACGTACTACTAGTACCTACTCCCTCCTTTCGGTTCACTACTAGTACTCCCTCCATCATGGCTTATTGGTCCCCTTTGTACTGAATTCATGGGCTCGTTTTCCTCAAGAAATTGTCTTTACCAACGTATTAATATCGGGAATGCATGCGTGAACAACGAATGATTAAACCTTGCATGCAACATTTTCACAAAGCATTGATTTATGAACATGTGAATGTGAGGGACTACAACCTCGTGCATGCATGCAATAGTCACACGTACACATGGACGCAAAAACACGTGTGACGCCCTAATGCATGCATGTCCTAGCACACGATGGAACACACACGGTCACGCTCAAGTGCTCAACCTACACGTGCATGCACACACATACTCAGGAAGGGTGAGCTAGTGACCGTATAAACACCGGAAAATGTATATATTGACCACAATGAGCTTACTATGAAGTCCACTGACCGTATTTTTACAAATATACAGTGACAAACAGTGTATTTATCTCGTTTCAAATTAAGCCATATTAACCAGAAAGGAGACAGTATGGACTAGCATTACCTTGTTGTGTCCCGTCAACTTGCAGAATGAGGAGAAGCTTGTAGGATGGGAGAAGCTTGTGCGCGGTGGCTCACAGGACAAGGAGAAACTTTTGACTAATGCAAGCTCTCCCTCGCTCAGGCGGTGGACATGCAACAGTTAATTCGGTGTCAGATTGCCAGAAACATACACTATACTAGTACCATTGTTGTTCGAGTTCCCAAAGAGGAAAACAGCCAAGCGCAAAGTTTACTACTCCGAGTACTAGTATTACGTAGTACTACTAGTACTACCATACAGGTATGTACTACTAGGAACAACATGCTGGAGCGTCTACACTCTTATTTTATTTTAATCCGTTATAAAGCAATCTTCAACACATTTGGTTCTCTGAGGGTTCTCGCATATGATAATGGAAGTTGATTGCATGGAACACTCACCACAATTCTTGCTTAATTCTGGCTCCTATCCTGTTAGAAACAGGAGCGCTCAATAATATTTTCTCTTTTTTTGTTATTCAACATGTAAACAGGTCAGCAAACCTTGCGGCGCATCTTTGTGTGAACCGTGCTTGCTGTACTTTGAATGTGACCGAGAGCTGGCTTGATGAAACACCTCGCTTCCTTCTTCATTTTTGGCGAGGTACCTCGCTTCCTAGTGCCCAGTCTCTTGGGTGATTGTGCTAAGAATACTTATATATGAATAAAGCTCTCTCATTTACCTGCAAAAAAGATTGAGCTATATGAACCGGAAAGGAGGGAGTATGGACTAGCACTACTTTTTGGTGTGTCCCGTCAACTCGCAGAACGAGGAGAAGCTTGCAGGACAAGGTGAAGTTTGCTTACGCCCTCTCCGTCTACCTCAAGCTCGGTGGCTCGCAGGACGAGGAGAAGCTTTTGACTAATGCAACCTACCCTCGCCCAGGCAGTGGACATGCACCAGTTCATTCGGTGTCAGATTTCCAGAGGCATACGCTGTAGTACCATCATTGTTTGACTTCCTGAAGAGGCGAAGAGCCAAGCTCAAGGTTTAGTAGTACGAGTAGTACTACTAGTATACAGGTACTAGGAACCGCATGGTGGAGCGTCTGTACTCTTATTTTATGTTAATCTCTGATAACGTACACATTTATTTGGGAGAAGCGTGAAAAACGGTAGCCCAATAGTACTATTAAAAAACGTCGAACATGTAATGATGATATCGATCAACCATGCTCGAATATATCTTGGCCTCCATGCGATCCCATCTGTGTGTTCTCGCTCCTCGTCTCTCTCAAGGAATGGCGGGTTGGCCATTTTGCCGTCAATTGAGATCGGTTTGCTCACACTTCGGTCCCACATGTCGTACTTGGTTTTGCACCTTCATACTACTCCCTCTATCACAGTTTATAGGGCGCACTTCATTCTCATGCATTTCTCTACATGCTTTTACACCACCAGAGAGATTTTAGACGCGTTTGGTTTAATGCTCAATTGATTAGGGCGTGGTAACCGCAATCAAGTCCACAATTTTCTCTTGATGTAGGTGTGTACGTGGAGTGGAGTAAGTGCATGCATGTGTGTATCTGGGGTGGAAGGATTGCATGCATGTGTGTACGCATTATTTCCTCTAGTAACAGATGTCGTGCTATAACTACCAATGCTATTTTTTAGACCGATCGCTAGTCGCCTTGGTCCCAGAGATTGTTGAAGCGAGCTCTATAAACTGTGACGGAGGGAGTAGTATGAGCGGATTCAAAGAAGAGTGTATTGATGGTTGCTTCTTTCAAGCAACTTACAGTGGGAAAGGTGGGGCTTATGATTTGACTACTCATTACTCACTATTAGTGCAGCACAACGACCGGGTTGAGTCTCCCATGTGGTTGTGCACTATAATTTGGTGCATGGCACATGGATCCGGATGCTGACGAGGCTTCTGGCAATGGTATCAAGCTTCCAACATTTCTTTACATAATTGACGTACTATACAAATAATTTTCTAGCGACATGAAATTGTACAATGCTCTGAGCTTTCAGCTTTTGTTTCGTGTGTCTTGCCATCCATGCTCTTCCGAAAAAAATAAAAAACTAACTTCCTTGCTAATGCATCTCAATGATTAGCGGATCAGAGCTAATATTTACATCACAACTGAAGACAAAGTTGTGAGAAGGTGTTAAATTAAAATTGATCCATGCTTTCCCCCACTCTGTCTAAATCAACAAGGCATGTTGGGAAAAAAGTAGTTGTCAGGAGCAGGCAACATTCTGATCATTTTGTACAGTTTCACTAAAATAGAGCTGAGCGTCCCTGTTCCAAAGATATTAAGTGTGGTTACAATAATAGAGGACTGTTGATGAAACAATAAACACACAAATAGAAGCCGACACCTTTCCAGTTTCTCTTAAGACTAACTAGTTGCAGAAGATTAGGCTCGGAGTTGGATGAGGAGGATAGAGCAAAACCAATCTCCCTTTGTGCAGTCACACTGAAATGTAGAGATATTGCCCGTGTGACATTTTAGTAGAACTGCACAAAACACTCTTACGAAAAAAGTGATTTGTGCAGTTCACCCAAAGGTCGCAATAGCAACAAGGTGAAATGGATAGCCCTGTTTGCAAAAAAGAGGTAGAAAGGAAACACTTACTGGCCAATAACAGTTGATGACACATACGACGACAAAAAAAGAAGCATATTCCTTGTCCTAAGGGAAGATAACAACACGGTTGTGTTTGTCTAAAACAGTGTGAGGATGAGATTGCAATATGGAAAGTACGCCAGACGAGCTACGTTTTGGGAAAAGAACTAGGGAAGATCCACATACAAGATTTTCCACATGCAGCGACGTGGGAAGATGGGCAGTGGAGCAAGGCCGGAGGGGATACCTGGGGGTCGTCGGGATGTAACTAGGAGTGTGGTGGAGGGCGGGATCTGCCCATACTGCGGCAGTGAGCAAGTGCCCATACTTCCCATACTGCGGGATCTGCCCCTACCGCGCTGGAGCTTGGTCAGAGAGAACGACAGGTACCGCAGTTTGGGACGTGCTGCCTCGGTGCCATTGAAT
Source organism: Triticum timopheevii (assembly GCA_963921465.1). NCBI lineage: Eukaryota > Viridiplantae > Streptophyta > Magnoliopsida > Poales > Poaceae > Triticum > Triticum timopheevii. The sequence continues at coordinate 360,047,643 of OY997264.1, forward strand.
GGAGAAACGATGCACATCCTCCCTTTTTGCCAGCAGACGGGATGCGGCCAGATCAGTGACCAAAGGTGAGAGAGAGAGAGAGAGGCCACTGCCGCCTTGTGTGAGATACTCTGAAGAGAGACAAACCCCGGCGGGTAGGCTCCATTGTATATAGTGGAGCGGACTACCTTTTTCTCCATAAAAATCGTTTTATATTCTGGGTACGTGACATTGAGCAATATAACTTTATTTAAAAATAATGTGCCAACGCATCAAGTCGAGTTTTGTTTCGTTCATGCATGGTACACGACCTCCGTAAGTAAACAACTGCTACACACGCTCAAATTAGCATGTGGGCTGCCATTTCGTATAGAAATGAGCTCCACCGTGTACCCGCGCGGGTGTGGTTGGGCACAAAGCGCGAGTATGTGCACCTATTCTCTTCGTGTACATACACCACCTACATGGGTTTGTGTGAGAGAGATACAAACCTAGAGAGAGATAGTGTGCGGGTTCATGAGTGTTTTTTTGGGGGCGTGGGGGGTGCATGAGAGATAGACATGGAATATGTGTCGATGATATTTCAAACAAAAAATATAACATACACAATGTGTGTGAAATAGAGGCCTAGATATATCATATATAGAGGAGGCGATCCACGAGAAGAGAGTGGAGGTATCATCGGCGTGAGGTATCCATAGAATCGAAGAGAGGGACGAAGTGTGTGTCTGTGTGAGCGATCGATAAAGAGTGCCATCGAATTTGTGTGTGCCCACGTCAAAGATATAGGGTGGCTGGCATACTAGAACGTGAGAGGGTACAGGTGCAGTTTGTCTTTGTGGCATGGATACCTACCTACAACGCTTGACTATCAGTGTGTGTGTGGGGGTAGGGGGCAGAGACCTGACTATAGAGGTACAATGGCTGGTATATGTGTGGAGGAGGAGAGAGACCTACCTTATGTATTGAGGGAGATCAATCGGCATCCATGCATATGTGTAGGAGAGGAATAAGGTTGGGAGAGAGACAGAGCTAGAGTGTCGGAGTGGTTGGTGATGGAATTGCTTCTCGCAAATGGTGGGAGAGGCCTGCTAGACAAACGGAGGGTACACCTGCAATATCAATAAGAGAGGGGATGCCTACCTGTTTGTGCACGTGCGTGTGAGACACGGGTCAGGAGGCATGCACGAATGATGAGGGAGGACGATATGGCTGTGTTAAGCAGACATAACTACATAGGAAGATCAATCGTCCTTTGTTGGAGAAAGGAAGAGACATAACTTGTGAGGTACGTCGATCAATGCGTGGGGAAAAAGAGTTATAGTCGACCGAGGTATATGTAGGGAGATCGATCAGTATACATCCATGTATGTGTTAGAAGCAAATAAGGCCCGGAGAGAAGGATAGAGAGAGAGGGATGCAGCTAGGAGGTGGTGCGAGAGGCCTACTATATCGAGGGGGAAGGAGTGTGCGAGTACGAGATCAATGAAAAGAGGGGCGGGAGTGAGGCATGGACGGTGAGAAGAGAAGAGGGAAAGCTTGTGTTTTTTATAGGCACACCTGGCTAGAGAGGTATATCGATCGGTGTGTGCCGGAGAGAAGGAGCTGGGGGGCCTACACACACCATGGGTGAACGACCTAAAATGAAAAGACGAATGTGCACTACTGCAGGATGCTGCTAACGTGACACTACGATCAGAGACCCTTTGACGAAACTGTGTGCGATGCATTAATCGCAAATGGTGGTGTAAAAAAACGTCAAAAAAGGTGCAAAACGTTTGCGATGACGGATGCATCAAACACGGTTCAGATTTTAGTTTCATGTGTGATGTAGGGCATACGGTTCAGTGCAATTAACCGTTTGCGATGAGGAGCAACAAAAGAAACGGGCAGCTAGATGAAGGTGTGTGCAATAAACAATATACGGTTCACTAAGATGAATTGTTTGTGATTAGGCAACACAAAAGAAACGGTCAGCCATATCAAGGTGTGTGCGATATGCGGCATGCGGTTCACGCGGATGAACTGTTTGTGTTGAGACAAGAGAACATAAACGTTTCAATATAACAAGATGTGTGTGATACGCGGCAAACAGGTCTATAATCAGAAATGTGTGCGAAGACCGATAATAACACAGACGATTGCTACTAATAAGACGTGTGTGTTGTGTGATGGGATTGCATACAAAACAACAACAACAACAACAACACACACACACACACACACACACACACACACACACACATATATATATATAGAGAGAGAGAGAGACACACACACACACACTTATAAGGACATGGTTGCATAATCAAATTAAACATCCACTTACATAGGTGGCTACTATAACCATGGCATTTGCACACACCAAAGTAAACTATTACATGCATAATTACATAGGTGGCTACTACACACATGCCGTTTCCACACACCAAAGTAAACTATATATTACATGCATGATTAACTAGCATAAACGATCATCTGATCATCATCTACTGCTTGTGACGCTTGCTGTGCTTGTGGCCTATCCGGGCTCACTGATTTGGGTAACGAGGCACTTCCTCATGTCAACGATCCGCCTGTGCATCTCATAGCATGTGTACACGCTCTTGGCTGCAAACCTGAGGTGAGGTTCATCCAGGCGCCGCATCCAGGCCCTATGCCTAGATACGGGACTTGTTCTCTGGGCATCCTGCTTCATCTTCTCATAGTAGGGGTCGATGATGGCCGAGGCGAGTTCGACCAGGGAGTCCTTCTTCGTGCTGCCCCAGACCCTGTAGTGGTCACGGATTTCGACAAGGTTCTTGCAGGCCAAGCCCGTAACACTGAGTGCTTTTACATCGTCGGTGGTTTCCACCGTGGCGAACTTGTAGTCGGTGCTGTTGACAAACCTGTTAAAACGGTCGCAAGGCTCTCTGGCCATGCAGTAGTGGTAGATGAGGACATGATGGCGCACGCACAACTGGGCGACGACAACCTTCTGATCTATGCCGGGACGACCGGCGGTGTACTGGAGGTCGATGCCGACCACCTTGTACTTGTCTTCAGCAAGCAACTGCTCAACGGTGTTGATGTAGTCGTCCACCACGGTCGGGTCGATGGTGTAAACCACCAAGAGATCCGTCTCCCTCGGATGGGTCTCCACTTTATGCTTGCCGAACTCCACTGGAGCGCCACAAGACATCCCCTCTCTATGTGTCGTCGTGTGTGTGCTTGTTGTGTTGTGGGGCACGATCGAAAGGTTGAAGAGACTAAGATTATAATGGCTGCAAGAATTAAAGGGGAGGTCGGACGGCCTGGAATATCGATCGGCATGCCCTGATGACAGTTCTAGATCACAGAGCATAACTCCATCGTACCGCACTTAACTGCATCGTGTGACAACGCGCGCGGCGCAACCGCATGCATATGGGCCCCCCGATGTGATCGTGCACAGGCCCAACCGCTGGCAGAGCGCGCATGGAGGGACGCGAGCAGAGCGCTCCGCGGTCGCCTCAGCGGCGAGCAACCATATATATGCATATAGTAGTTGAACATGCAAGGAAAAATTTTCCACAACCCGAGCATGCCGAGCGATGCGAGCAGAGCGCGCCGCGGCGCCTAACGACGAGCAACCATATATATGCATATAGCAGTTGAACTGTTTGTATAAATTAAGCACGGGTGCTTAATCTATGAATGAAATCTATGCTTAATTACTGAATTTTAGTTGCAAAAAATAGATAATGCTAGTGATTTTTAGCTGCATATTTTGACAAATCGCAGTGTTACAAGGATTGACAAATGGCAATGTTATTAGATCAACAAATGTCAATCTTTCCAGTTTGACAAATGGCAATATACCCAATATGATAGATACAAATCTTACCAAATTGCCTGTACGTGGTTGCACACGGGTCATCCGAAAAAACCGTTTGCGTTGAAGGGAGGTAAAAATCCTGCTTGCACTATTTTCTCTTGTCTTAGCACCGAAGCCTCGCTTTGCATACCTTATTCAATCTGAACCGTTTGCGTTGAAGAGATGCACAAATCTTGCGCAGCGAATTTTCCCTTGGCATACTGCGGAAGACCATAGCTGTCACTTTGCATACAGGTGTTCTATCTAAAACGTTTGCGATGAAGAGCTGTACAAATCCTGCTCGGCACATTTTCCCTTGGCTTACTGGGGAAGCTGTCATTGTACATACGGGTGTTCTATCTAAAACGTTTGGGATGTTAGAGTGGCAGCTAGTTGTTCCAAAATGCCTTTGTTGACTGTTATTCGAGTGCACCTTGTCTCAAAATGGACACAAAAATAACCACAACATGTCGGGTGCCATTCCATGATAGCATGCCAAGTTTCATGAATTTCAGACGAGTTTTGGATTTACTAGAATTTAAAAACAAAGTATCTCAACGTTTTGCCGGTAGTCAATAGTGCCCTGGTGTTTGAAATTGATTCCCATTTCTTGCATGGGACCTAAGCATGCACCCGAGGACACAAATTTGATTTTTCAACCAATTTATATGCACTGGAGAATGTGCATGTAGTTCAAATTTGAATTATGCACATAAAATGCCTAGAAAACCCAGTTAGTATATAAAAATGTCCAAACAAACCCCGGAAAATTCCAAAATTTAACACAACACTCCTGTTGTTCTATGTTGACACTAGAATTTTTTTGAAAGTAATAACAGGCAACGTGTATCGTTTCGTCCCCAAAGGTGGCACGTTCCCTAACGAAACCATCAAGCTTGTTGTGAGAAGCTCTGGTTTGTGAGAAGCTTATACCCAAACCTGCCCCAAATGGAACAAAAAATTTACCACGGCATGTTAGGTGCCATTCCATGATAGCATGCCAGGTTTCATGAATTTCAGACGAGTTTTGGATTTACTAGAATTTAAAAACTAGGTATCTCAATGTTTGCGGCCGAGTGACGGTGGCAGGGTGTTTGATATTCATTCCCATTTTTTGTATGGGACCTAAGCATGCAACCAAAGACACATATTTGAATTTTCAACCAATTTATATGCATTAGATCATGTGCATGTAGTCCAAATTTGAATTATGCACATAAATGCATTGAAAACTCAAGAAATGTGCTAACGAACCCCAAAAGATTCCAAAATTTAACACAACACTCATGTTGTTCTATGTTGACACTAGAGAAAAAATTGAAATCAAGAAGAGGCAATGACTATCGTTTTGTCCAAAAAGGTGAAACTTTTCCTACCGAAACCATCAGGCTTGTTGTGAGAAGCTCTAGTTTGTGAGAACCTTGTACCCAAGCCTGCCCCAAATGGGAGAAATTTTTTACCACAGCATGATGGGTGCCATTCCATGATAGCATGCCAGGTTTCATGAATTTCAAACGAGTTTTGGATTTACTAGAATTTAAAAACTAGGTATCTCAATGTTTGCGGCCGAGTGACGATGGCATGGTGTTTGATACTCATTCCTATTTCTTGCATGGGGCGTAAGCATGCAACCAATGACACAGATTTGAATTTTCAACCAATTTATATGCATTAGAGCATGTGCATGTAGTTCAAATTTGAATTATGCGCATAAATGCATTGAAAACTCAATTAATGCATAAGAATGTGCTAACGAACCCCGAAAAATTCCAAAATTTAACACAACACTAATGTTGTTCCATGTTGACACTAGAGAAAAAATTGAAATCAAGAAGAGGCAACGGTTATCATTTCGTCCAGAAAGGTGAAACGTTCCCTATCGAAACCATTAGGCTTGTTGTGAGAAGCTCTGGTTTGTGAGAAGCTTATACCCAAACCTGCCCCAAATGGGAAAAAAAATTACGATGGCATGTTGATGCCGCTCCATGATAGCATGCCATGTCTCATGAATTACAGACGAGTTTTGGATTTATTAGAATTTAGAAATCAGGTATCTCAATGTTTGTGGCCGAGTGACGGTGGCAGGGTGTTTGATATTTATTCTCATTTCTTGCATGGGACCTAAGAATGCAACCAAGGAGACAGATTTGAATTTTCAACCAATTTATATGCATTAGAGCATTTGCATGTAGTTCAAATTTGAATTATGCACATAAATGCATTGAAAGGTCAATTAATGCATAAAATGTCCAACCGAACCCCGATAAATTCCAAAATTAACACAACACTCATATTGTTCTATGTTGTCACTAGAAAAAGAATTGAAATCAAGAAGAGGCAACGGATATCGGTTCGTCCAGAAAGGTGAAACGTTCCCTACCATAACCATAAGGCTTGTTGTAAGAAGCTCTGGTTTGTGAGAAGCTTATATACCCCAACCTGCCCCAAATGGGACAATATTTTTACCACTTCATGTTGATGTCGTTCCATGCTAGCGTGTCAAGGTTCATAAATTTCAGACGTGTTTTCGATTTACTAGAATTTTGAAACCAAGTATCTCGATGTTAGCAGCCGCGCGACGATGGCAAGGTGTTTGACATTCATTCTAATTTCTTGCATGGGACTTAAGCATGTAACCAAGGACACACATTCCAATTCTGAACCACTTTATATGCACTTGAGCATGTGCATGTAGTTCAAATTTGAATTATGTACATGGATGCATAGAAAACTCAGTTAATGTATAAAAATGTCCAAGTAAACCCCGAAAACTCCCAAAAAATGACACAACACTCATGTTGTTCTATGTTGACACGAGAAAAATTTAGAAGTAAGAAGAGGCAACATATATCGTTTGTTCCCCAAGGTGGCACGTTCCCTACCAAAACCATCTGGCTTGTTGTGAGAGAAGCTCCGGTTTGCGAGAAGCTTATACCCAAACCTTCCCCAAATGGGAAAATATTTTTACCATGGCATGTCGATGCCGTTCCATGATATCATGTCCAGTTTCATGAATTTCAGCCGAGTTTTCGGTTTACTAGAATTTTAAAACCATGTATCTAATGTTAGCGGCTAAGCGAGAATGTCAAGGTGTTTGACATTCATTCTCATTTCTTGCATGTGACCTAAGCTTGCAACCAAGGACAAAAATTTGATTTTGCAACCCATTTTTATGGACTGGAGCGTGTGCTTTAATTTTGAATTGTGCACCTGAAATTGCTAGAAAACCAATTTAATGTATAAAATTTCCAAACCAACCCTGAATAATTCCAATTTTTTACGACACACATATAGTTGCATGTTCACTGCAGATGAAAGGTCTAGCAAATGAAACACTGTCCAGTGCCACTGTGACCCCATTATGTAAATCAAATCAAAATGAAAAATCAAGTAGATCCCACACAGTTTATTATCACCAACCGTGTGAGATGTAGTACAAAATATCCTGGAGCACCGTCGGTGTATAGTACACCTATGGCTTACGCGAGAAGGTGCGTCGGCTACAGTCCACAGCCGGCGTGTCAAGCACACTAGCTCGCTCCCCATATACTCCCGCCTTTGCATCCCTCGCAATCTCAAAAATATCTGCTCGCCCTTGATCCAAATTTTTAGTAGCCCCCGCCTTGTTACTCCCGCCTAGTAAAATTTTCAGTTGTCGCGGTATTTCCTCAAACACCACCTTAACCCCTCCTCCCCCCGCCCCCTCCACACACACTACACACTCCACAAAACCTGTGCTCACCGACACACACCACCCCCGTAACCATTGGTAGGTCACCGCCATCGCCGCCGCCTCCATCCTCAACCTCTGCCTTTGTGCGGGGGAGCTCGAGGAGCCAATGGCCCAAGAGAGGTTTATCGCGGCCTCTTCGCCCGACGCCGACGAGGTGGCCGCCGAGGTGTCCCCGTCGTCCTGCACGGTCTCTTTATTGATCAGCCATCGCCGGTCCCCCGATCCGCCCGCCGCCATGCCCCTATGCCGGTACGAGGACTTCTCCGTCCTCCCCCGGACCCAGCAGCCGACGAGGTCCTACCTCTAGGTCCGACAGCGGCGATGGGGGACGTGGGTCGCCGAGAGTACAGATCGGGAGATCCACACCCGCCGGTGGCTCGGTAGCTTCCACACGGCCGAGCTCGCGGCCATGGAGTAGGACCACTGGCAGGTCCTCTACCACGGCGCGGCGGCTAGGTCCAATTTCCCCTTCGGCACACGTCTAGTCCACCTCGTTCCGCCGCATCCAGGGGTGGTGAGCTCGGCTATGGCGCGGGAGGACCACGAGGTGTGGGAGCGCCTTGAGGCCGAGGCCGCCGACAAGGCCTACATGCAAGAGCTCCGCCGGCAGCACCTGGAGCTCGTGGAGGCGGAGCAGGTGATATTTGCCGGCGCGGAGGGCGGCGAGGTTATCGCGCTCTCCTCTGATGACGAGGTAGAAGGCGGCGAGGACGGCGGCGTGGAGGGCGTCCAGGTGGGCGGCGAGGATGAGGAGATCTACGTCGACGAGTGGAGGAGTGCCTTCCCCAACGACCCCGATGACGGCACCGGCCCGGACCCAGTTCGTGGCACACCGTACCTGACGAGGAAGGATTGGCTCGACCTCTAATTCGACCGAAAGTAGTTTATCTTAGTTTAAATTTATGTTTTATGTTCGATTATGCAAAACTATCTATGTTTATGTTTGAATGCATGCTACTTTCGGTTGAACCTGCTTTGAACTTGATCAAATTGAAGTTTACAAAATTAAGTTTAGGGGATCGACTAGAAATGGCCAAAAATTGCTGGAGTGTGTATATATATATATATATATCCACTAATTGTTTTAGTCCTTTAACTTTTAAAGGATTGGCTAGAGATAGTCTTATGCCTTGTTTATTTCAGTTCTTCACAATGTGATGCTCTATATGTGCAACTATTTGTCGTGCAATTTAATTCATCAATAACAGTTTCAGCAATACCACTATGAATTTCGAAATTTGGTTGTTGTTAAGGTTATTGAAGTTAACATGCCTTTCGTTTTTTTAACAATAACTAGTGTACTTTAGACCTATACAATACCAGTTTGAATGACTATTTTCTTGTTTATAAATGTTATGCCTGATGCAGTTAGCACACCTTTCCACTTCTTGTTTTGCTTAACTAGCGTGCTTAAGCCAGCACACTGAAGCTATCATTTGTAGATTATGTTGTCTACCATGGACATATTTGGTTGATGTTTAGCCTGTTGTGCTTAACATGCCTTTATATGTACTCATACATGACAATATTGAGAAAAGTGATGTTTTTTCCATCGAGGTTAGTTCCATCGCATTGCTTATATGTGCTCACTGTTTAGGATCTCGGTAGCGGGTACCATATAGCCTGGGGGCTGATAATGGATTAATCGTCAAATCATACATTTCACTGAATATATCTGTAACCCATTTATCAGTTGGTTAACTAGGGCCGTATTTAATATATCTGAGGCTACATAGCAACATGCATTGTACTGAATGACTAAATATGCAATTCCAGGCTACATAGCAACAAGGAAGAGTGTTACCTTAATGTTCGTGTTACCTTAACATTTTGATGATGTCTAGATATACGTGTATAAAATCTTATATAATGGGATGGAGGGAGTGTTGTACTACATCATTTTGCAATTGTTGTTTAGCTTCTAATATTAACTTGGTGCTTTTAAGTACACATGTTATTGCCAAAGATCCACACTTCGACCCTTTCTGATTATGGGGCAATGAGATATTCATGAACCAGCATCAAGTGAGGAAACTGATAAAGATTGTTATTAAAATGGGTCAAAAGATGTCAATCGAACTATATGTTTACACTTTATGCAAAACAACAGTGAATTGCAGGATGGTAAGTAAGAAACATGTAGCCTTCTTTTTACTACCCGTAACGAGTTGTGTTAGATGACAATGTTTGAATCTTTTTTCCTTTGAAGTGGATCTTGAAGCAGTTTACTCAAGATTACCTCTCAAACTACATGATTGGCGGCCGGCCATCACAAGGGGTTGGACTAGAGTCGTGCGTGCCTTCTGCATCCAGGAGAACACAATAGGGCCATTCCACTTCACCTTGTTCAGCAATCAGAATGTCTATCGCCTCTTTCTTTACCATCTGTAATAATACAAGTATAGAACCCTGGTTCATCATTCTTTGTTTGGTGCTTATGTAATTCTTAAACATATGTACCTGTGAATTGAATAATACATTGGTTGTTTGAACCTGATGGATATGAGTAAAGCTATAGCCTACTTCCAAGTTTCAATTAGGTACAATTTTAAATAGCAGCAATTAAATTAGGGCGAAATTACGGTGTGCAATTCATTATGCTGCAAACGGTTAATAAAGCACAGCGTGTGCGATATACATCATAATCCGACACGGTTCACGGAGTAGAAACGTGTGTAACAATGCATGATGGGGTGATAGACCCCGGGTAGCCTCATCTGCACCTCCGCAGTTTTTAAGACATCAGGGCTGGCTAAGCCCCTTAGCCCGACTGGTCGCAAGGCCGGCCTGCGCGGCTGGCTGGTGCCAGTGGACCGCCTACCAGAAGGCGGCGCACCCCAGAAGGCGGCGAGGGCCTGGGCCGACTCCTGCCAGGTGGCCCGTCGTCTCCTCAAAGTCTCCGCCCACCTGCTACGACAAGACAGGGCGTGACAACAGTGCAACCTGTCACCCCCGAATCCAGGACGGAGCGTGGCCACAGTGCGGGCGTACCAGGCGGACACCCCTCGCCTGCCACGGCACTGTAGCCACGCGGCCCGTGACGTCCCCTACGTCAGTCCGGGCCATGCTCCCACGACGAGCGGTCGATGTGGCCCGCAGACGGCGGGCCCCACCTGTCAGTGAGCCACCAGCAGGCGGCAAGGCCTGAGGAGGAGGCCCCAAGGGGAGGCCGACTCGTAGCAGGCGGCCGACCCTCCCCTTGAAGTCTGTGCACCATTAACCAGAAGTGATGGGGTGGGGCTGCAGTGATCGCCCACCAGGCGGCTGTACTGTAGCTATGCGCCCCCTGACCAAGCAGCCGTCATTAGAGGCAAGGCTACAATGCGGCCTAGTCCTCCTGGCCCACAGGCGGCGAGCCTTACCTGTCGGTCGAGTCCACGACAGTCGGCGGGGCCCACCAGGCAGCGGGCCCTAGCTATCGGCAGAGAAGCCGGAGCCCAGAGACACTGACGGCCAGGTCGTACGACCAGCCGGATTACCATTGTACCCCTGGGGGGTAGGCCTATATAAACCCCCAGGATCACCCATACAAAGGGTGGATCCCTTAGTTCACCATTCTAGCCAACTTATACCCATATCCCTAGGGAGAAGTAGAGCTAGCTTGCCTTCTTCTTCCGCTAGCCAACACAGCTCAAGGAGCAACCTTGTAGCCCGCCATTTGATCATAGTGATGCGGAGACCCCACAGAGTAGGATTATGGGTGTTATCTCCGCGGAGAGCCCCGAACCTAGGTAAGACCCGATGTCGTTTGAGGTCTTGCCTACTCCCGCTTCTAGAGCCCAGCAACGCACTCCTGTCCCCACACATGATAAGCCATCCCTTGGCATATGTTGAGGAAATACCCCGACATTTGGTGCCCATCGTGGGGCTAAGCGCATCATTTGCCGGAGACACGTTCTGGAAGGGAACCCGTTTCCTTCCCCGTGAGCGCAGCTAGCCCGGGTCGCCAGATGGTGCTTGTGCCGATGCTTTGCGTGGCATGGAGGCCGCCTGCGCCGCGAGCTCCCTCGCCGATCTCCTCAGCGGAGTCCACCTCACCGACGAGCCCGCCCCCGATGTGGGTTCGATCAGCTCCCAGAGCTGCCTTGTCGACCTCCTCGGCAAGCTCCACATCGCCAACGAGCTCGCCTCCGACCTGGATTCCATCGGCTCCACTGACCCGCCCGTCGAGATGGTCATCGACTCTGACGTGGCAGATGCTGATGCCTACCCGGACCACATAGAGATCATCGACGACCCGCTCCCTCGCACGGACAGCATCACCAGCGCTAGCACCGTCATGGAGGTGGTGATCACTAGTTTGGGCGGAGCCTCTGCCTGTTCGAACCAGGATCCGATCCGGGCAGCCCTACGAGCCCTCGCCACTCCGATTGAGGATGGTGCGGATAGCGGGACGCTGGAGGCGCACCGCATCTCGCTTCTTGACAGTGCCAACCAATTGGCTGCCGCGAGGTGCCTTACTGACGCCTACCAGCATGAGATTGACCGCGCCGTAGGCGACACTCCGGCTGCTGGAGAGCCTAGCTGGTTGGGCGCAGTCCGACAATGCAGCGCCGCCATCGCCGACATGTTGGGAGCCGACCGCCCGGTCTACGCTACCCCCATAGAGAACCTGCGTGCTGCCCAAGCGCCAGCAGACGAGCTGGACAACATGGAGGGCGATGAGAAGCGCTGCATGACGGAGCGCCTCCATCACATCCTCGACTTGGCTGCCGCGCAGCAAGAAGCCGGCCGATGCGTGATGGAACCCGACGTGCAAGATGAGATCCCCGACAGCCGGCTCTCACGGTCGAAGGAACCCGGAGCCGGCTGCCAGCCGCAGTCGGCGCATGCACCTCACGATCGAGCGCGACCAAGACGGCCGCCCAAGAGTAGTGGAACGGTGCAACGACTGCCCGCCTTGGTTGAACGGTGCAACGACTGCCCGCCTCCCCGCCGCCTGTTGAGCATCCGACTCTCGGAGGCCGGCTGGGCCACCGCGAAGGAGTCGGAGAGAACGATGCCCGCCACCGGATCGACTGGCTTGCCCGATCCCTAGCGATTGAAAAGAAGATACAGTCGGCCCGCCTTGTTTCGGCCCCCGCATACACCATGCACACACGCTAGGTCCGCCAATATTTGCAGGAGTCCGGTTATCCACATGATGAACCAAAAGCCACCACGCGTTATCTCTTCATCCAGATGGCAGAGCTGCTGATCTTTTTTATTTGGCAGAAGGCTTTGAAAGCTCCTAGCATGTTTTGCCCGAAGCCACTTTGTTTAATATTTTTTTTCTTCAATCTTTCGCCGGAAACTACTTACAACCATGCATACTAGCTTAGCTAGCATTTGGCGGAAGCAAACTAGCTTGGTCACTGTGTTTGGCGGAAGCTAGATACATATAGGGCTGCAAACGAGTCGAGTTCGAGCGAGTTGGCCTAGGCTCAGCTCAACTCATACTAAAATTCGAGCGAGCCCAAAATGTGCGAAGCTCAAGGTCGAGCTGCAGAAAGTGGCTCATGCTCAGCTTATAACGATCTCGAGTCGATCTCGAGCTAGTTTCGAGCTAAATAAGATGATTTTTTAAATCATTTTAAGGCAAATTTTAGAGCTAGATAGGCCACAACAGAATAGAAAAATCACTATAAATTCGACTTATCCTTTCTCAAGTGAAGAGTAGTATTTAATAACAAGAGATCATGGATAGAAGGCGACGGAGGTGCGCCAGGTCTCAAGCTTTGACAAAAATAACAAGATATTGAACACACGGTTGGCCACGTGATGAGAATAAATTTTCTCCATGCTTAATTTCCATGTTTGCTAGTAGGTAAAGTAAAGAGAAAAAAAATCCTATAGAACATATATGAAAATGAATTATCCTAGTTCTTAGAGATTGGTATGAAGGTTATTTAATATACTTATATGATATCGAGCTATCGAGCTAAAATCGAGCGAGCCAATGCTGGCTCAAGATAGGCTCGTTTCTCAATCGAGCTACATAAAGTGTTCATAGTCAGCTCATTTCTTCTCGAGTCGATCTCGAGTCGAGTTAAAATACGAGTCGATCTCGAGTGGCTCACGGGCCTCAAACTTTTCTTGCAGCCCTAGATACATAGTACAGTTAGAGCTTGCTATTAGCGCCGAAATCCTCGTTAGTAGTAGTATTCCGGTGAGAAGTACAATTAGCATTGTCGAAGTTAGATTTACATGCGTTTGCCTTTGGCGGAAGGTTGCGGCGTTTGGCGGAATGTTGTTTGTTTAAGTTAATAGAGGCGGACATATGCGGTAAGGTTGAATGGCCGGTTTTCGCATCAGTGTTCATAGATAGGTCCCTTGGTTCATGGGTGTGCAGTTTGCGGGTGTGTTGAAGATGCTCTAACAAGACCAAAGCACTTGCGTGTGACTTCAACTTAACTTTTCTTTTAGACCAGTTTGAACAACTGACCAGAAAGAAGGAAGAATATGTGCGAATCAGATCTTGTTGCTGGTTATGTAAAAGCTTCTCCCTCTGTCTCATAACGTAAGACGTTTTTTGACACTAGTGTAGTATTAAAAACGTCTTATATTATGAGACGGAGGGAGTATTGTTTTCGACCAGGACAAGAGTCAAACTTTTGAATTTTGGACTACCAACGTCTTTACATATATTTTTACTGTAGTAACCGAAATCGTATGTGTGATTCTTTTTTCCTCAAAAATTGTTTTCACATTATACAAGGCTTTTAAGGTTTCACAAATAAACTAATTTAAAAAATAGTGTTCAACGTTAAACTTTGAAGATCATGTTAGTTCCTAAAATGACAACTTAATAGGACTAGAGGGAGTAAGTGCCAAACTCAGTTCAATCACCATTTGGGAATCCTAGCTAGCTCAGACATCATGCAATTGATGTCACTAAAAAAACGCAACCGACCAACTATTTTGTTCAATGAAGGTAGTACCATCGAAGAGATTAGTCTACATAAGGACGAAATAGCATATGTTGTCTATGTTGTCTCAACATAGCCGGTCCCAAGCTCGGGTAAAGGAGGAGGGTTGTGATAGGCTTGGCGAGCCAACATAAAAACTCAACCACTCTTATGGAGATGAAACCCAAAAAAATTCGTTGGGGCGTAACCCTCTCAGCGACGTGCTACATCAGAATCCGGGTGTGGTGGAAAATGGGTAAGGGTCGGTCCGTCACCCCCAAGGTGGCGTGTCGTATCTTGATCCGAATACGATGGCAAGTGAGCGACGATCGGGTCGTCGCATCCTTAGTGACGCGCTACATCGGCGCCCGGATGTAGTGGAAAATGAGCAAGGGTCTTCGCATTTGACTCGACGAGTGCGAAGGGTAAGGAAGCTAGCGGGCCTAGGAGGATTCGCTTAGGTAGCTGGAACATAGGGTCTCTGACAGGAAAGCTTCGGGAGCTAGTTGATGCAACGGTGAGGAGAGGTGCTGATATCCTTTGCGTCCAAGAAACCAAATGGAGAGGACAGAAGGCGAAGGAGGTGGAGGATACCGGCTTCAAGCTGCGGTACACGGGGACGGCTGCAAACAGAAATGGCGTAGGCATCTTGATCAACAAGAGCCTCAAGTATGGAGTGGTAGACGTCAAGAGACGTGGGGACCGGATTATTCTGGTCAAGCTGGTAGTTGAGGACTTGGTTCTCAATGTTATCAACGCGTATGCCCTGCAAGTAGTCCACAACGAGAACACCAAGAGGGAGTTCTGGGAAGGCCTGGAAGACATGGTTAGGAGTGTACTGATTGATGAGAAGCTCTTCATAGGAGGAGACCTCAATGGCCACGTGGGTACATCTAACACAGGTTTTGAAGGGGCGCATGGGGGCTTTGGCTATGGCATCGGGAATCAAGAAGGAGACGATGTCTTAAGCTTTGCTGTAGCCTACAACATGATTGTAGTTAACACCCTCTTTAGAAAGAGAGAATCACATCTGATGACTTTAAGTAGTGGCCAACACTCTAGCCAGATTGATTTCATCCTCTCGAGAAGAGAAGATAGGCGTGTGTGCCTAGACTGTAAGGTGATACCTGGAGAGAGTGTTGTACCCCAGCATAAGCTGGTGGTTGCTGACTTCCACTTTCGGATTCGTGTCCAGCGGGATAAGCATGCCAAAGTCGCTAGAACGAAGTGGTGGAAGCTCAAGGGGGAGGTAGCTCAGGCGTTCAAGGAGAGGGTCATTAAGGAGGGCCCTTGGGAGGAAGGAGGGGATGAGAACAATGTGTGGATGAAGATGGCGACTTGCATTCGTAAGGTGGCCTCAGAGGAGTTTGGAGTGTCCAGGGGAAGGAGAAGCGAAGATAAGGATACCTGGTGGTGGAATGATGATGTCCAGAAGGCGATTAAAGAGAAGAAAAATTGCTTCAGACGCCTATACCTGGATAGGAGTGCAGACAACATAGAGAAGTACAAGATGGCGAAGAAGGCCGCAAAGCGAGCTGTTGGTGAAGCAAAGGTCGGGCATATGAGGACCTCTACCAACGATTAGGCACGAAGGAAGGCGAAAGGGACATCTATAAGATGGCCAAGATCCGAGAGAGGAAGACGAGGGATATTGGCCAAGTCAAATGCATCAAGGACGGAGCAAGCCAACTCTTGGTGAAGGACGAGGAGATTAAGCATAGATGCCGGGAGTACTTCGACAAGCTGTTCAATGTGGAAAATGAGAGTTCTACCATTGAGCTGGACAACTCCTTTAATGAGACCAACATGCGTTTTGTGCGGCAAATCCAGGAGTCTGAGGTCAAGGAGGCTTTAAAAAGGATGAAAGGAGGCAAGGCGATGGGCCCTGATTGTATCCCCATTGAGGTGTGGAAAGGTCTCGGGGACATAGTTATAGTATGGCTAACCAAGCTTTTCAACCTTATTTTTCGGGCAAACAAGATAACAGAAGAATGGAGACGGAGTATATTAGTACCAATCTTCAAGAACAAGGGGGATGTTCAGAGTTGTACTAATTACCGTGGAATTAAGCTGATCTGATGAGCCATACAATGAAGCTATGTGAGCGAGTCATTGAGCACCGCTTAAGAAGAATGACAAGTGTGACCAAAAATCAGTTTGGTTTCATGCCTGGGAGGTCGACTATGGAAGCCATTTTCTTGGTATGACAACTTATGGAGAGATATAGGGAGCAAAATAAGGACTTGCATATGGTGTTCATTGACTTGGAGAAGGCCTATGATAAGATACTGCGGAATGTCATGTGGTGGGCCTTGGAGAAACACAAAGTCACAGCAAAGTGCATTACCCTCATCAAGGACATGTATGATAATGTTGTGACAAGTGTTCGAACAAGTGATGTCGATACTGATGACTTCCTGATTAAGATAGGACTGCATTAGGGGTCACCTTTGAGCCCTTATCTTTTTGCATTGGTGATGGATGAGGTCACAGGGGATATATAAGGAGATATCCCATGGTGTATGCTCTTTGCAAATGATGTGTTGCTAGGTGACGATAGTCGAACAAGGATAAATAGAAAGTTAGAGTTATGGAGACAAACCTTGGAATCGAAAGGGTTTAGGCTTAATAGAACTAAAACCGAGTACATGATGTGCGGTTTCAGTACTACTAGGTGTGAGGAGGAGGAGGTTAACCTTGATGGCCAGGTGGTACCTCAGAAGGACACCTTTCGGTATTTGGGGTCAATGTTGCAGGAGGATGGGGGTAGTGATGAAGATGTGAACCATCGAATCAAAGTCGGATGGATGAAGTGGCGCCAAGCTTCTGGCATTCTCCGTGACAAGAGCGCCACAAAAGTTAAAAGGCAAGTTCTACAGGACGGCGGTTCGACCCGCAATGTTGTATGGCGTTGAGTGTTGGCCGACTAAAAGGCGACATGTTCAACAACTAGGTGTGGCAGAGATGCGTATGTTGAGATGGATGTGTGGCCACACGAGGAAGAATCGAGTCCGAAATAATGATATACGAGATAGAGTTGGGGTAGCACCAATTGAAGAGAAGTTTGTCCAACATCCACGTCAACAACAAAATTCAAAAAACATCAATATTTTCCACAAGTCATCGAGACGCTGGAAATCAAGATAATTAAGTGATGTCTTCATAACGCTGTAGAAACATAATAGTTGCGGCAAACTTGTGGGCACATTTGGCAGATGATTCTTCCTGCTACCATGTGATCCACCGAACGCCAAGAACTATTTTATTTTATTTTATGTTTGCATGGAGAACGGCAAGAAAACTGCCACTGCATTTCTTATAAACGCTCATATAAAGTAATCACCTTGTTATTTATCACCATAGATATGTCATAGTCCAGAAGCATATCATGCCATGCTCATGAAGACCTTTACACATGAGGTCCAGAGCACACCTAGCCTATTTATCTATCCCTTGAGTTATTGCCTCGTACCAAAAAAGGCAGTCACCTCCATCCACACATATAAACGGGTGCAAAAAAAGATGCAAAATTCTGGCATACATTACATAAGATATACTTCCTCCGTTCCGATTTACTCGTCGTGGTTTTAGTTTAAATTTAAACTAAAACCACGACGAATAAATCTAAACGGAGGGAGTATATAATATTGGCCTTGCAAAAGAGAAACTAGGTGAGGTGAAAATAGGTGACCAGCGACTAGTGACCGTAGCAGTGATCCCTAATAGCTCATCGAACTAAGCGGCGGGCTCCCCGTGGAATCAAGCTGCGAGAGAGCAGCCTCCACCGTCTCCTTCATCTGGAAGCGGTCCATCTCATCTACCTGAAAAAAGGAAATTGATCGAGTCAGTCACGGCTGCTAATATTGTCTCAGGAATAAGTAAGCTCCACAGCAAATATTATCCAAAATCTCATCCGGATTGAAAACTAGTACCGATAATACAGCACGGGGTTAGCTTAAAGCATGTGGCGCTCCTGCTCAATATACTAGTACAACAAAAGAATCACCCGCAATAAAATATCAAGCGTGACGTGTGGAAGAGAAGCATTTCCGCCCTATTTCACTTGTACTAGTAGTACAAAAAGAGAAGAAAAAAAAAATCTGAGGATAGATGTAGACAGGAGGGAGCATCTTCTTGCACTGAGCAGTGAGCACGTGCAAATCGATCTCCAGGGCTCCCTCGAGGCCCCGACCACGTGATGTCGATGCTTCCGCGTTTCCCTCGAAATCAATTGGCATCCAAAGCACGTGGCAATTGATATGTCCCCATCGTGCTCAAGCTGAGCGATGGCATCCACGCCGCGCGTGCTTATTGATTGCCATGTGATTGATTTATGTTGCGCGACGCCGATCCAGCGGCAAATCGAGCGTGGCCCAAATATGGATCGAGGAGATGCCGGGATGGGAAGAGCGATATTTTCTTTTTCTGGAGCCTTTTGAGTTTCTTGCGACTTGCGAGTGATGTGGCATTGATCGCCGCAAATGGAACAGAGGAACAACCTTTTCCGATGCAACAAAACTGTGGACTTGGACCTTGAAAGCGGAAACTAAGCATCTCCAACGGCCGCGCGAAACGACGCGCTCGCGCGGTAAACGCAGCCTTTAGCGCGCGCGGGGCATTTTGCCGCGCTCCAGCGGCGGCGGGAAAATCACGCGCGCGGGAACCGCTTGCGCGCGCGCGCGAAAAAGCGCCAGCTCGCGCGCCATATTTTGCGCACCGCTTCCGGCGCGCGCCACGCGCCTCTCTCGCACCTTCTTTTCTCCTCTTCCTCTTTCTGCCACGCGCCCCGCCACCGACGCGCCTCCGCCGCTCCAGCGCCCCGCTACCGACGCGCGTCCGCTGCTCCAGCGCCCCGCCACCGACGCGCCGCCATGCCGCCGTGCCGCCGAGGAGCGTCCGGCTACCGCGGCGTCCGCCTGCGCCCCACTGGCGTCTACACCGCGGAGATACGCTCCGGCGGACTCCGGCTCGGCCTCGGCACGTACGAGACGGCGCGCCAGGCCGCCCGCGCGTACGACGCGGCGGCGTGGCGCCTAGGCCGGCCGCGCGGCCAGATGAATTTTCAAGATGTGTACACGCTCCAGCAAGCTCTCGACCTCGCCCCTCTGCCTCGTCTGCACACAACGGAAGACCGTGCGGAGCACGCCGAGCGGCAACGCCGCCTCCTCGTCGCTCAGGAGGACGAGAGGGTCATGACGGAGTGGCGCCAGCGCCACCCGGAGGACATCGCCTACGAGCAGGCCTACTGGGCAAGGCGCCCCGCGGAGGACACGCAAAGGCGCCGCGAGAAGCGGTTGGAAAGGCGTCAGCAGAAGGCGTTGGCGAATGCGCAGTCCGACATCGTTGCAGCAGGTGGGCAGTCGTTCTTCACGCCGGACGATGATCGGTGGCTGGACATCTGGCTAGACACCTCGGACGACACCGCCGAGGATGATAGCGATGATAGCGACGTAGAGTAGTTTCTATCTAGTTGCGCCGTAGTTTATCTATGCTTTCAAACTATCTATTAGTTACACCGATGTAAAATACCTTTGTATCGTTTTTATTTTATGCAATCTATTTAGTTTTTATTTTATCTATGCGTTCGAAAATTTTAAAAAAATGTTTTGTGCGCGCTGCTGGAGGGACGCGCGCTGCATTTTAGCGCGCCGTGCCAAACCAGTCGCAGCGCGGGCTAACAGTTTTTTTGCGCGCGGCGCTATAGCGCGGCTGTTGGAGATGCTCTAAAAGTGCCTACCGATGGTAAAAGTCAAATCCAGTCAACCAACTAGTAAAAGGAAGGGGCATGTGACGTCAGCACGGCCCACGTCATCTTATCATCAATTCAATCAAGTGAACTAATAACGGAAGCAGAAACAGAGCCATCGGATCAGATAGAATCGTGTGAAAGGACTGTTGCTCATGAGAGTTGTGGAGGGCAGCGGCGACGTACCTCGACGAAGAGGGTGTGCATGAGGCAGCCGGAGACGGAGGTGATGTTGGCGGTGATGACCCTGAGGCGGAGCTCCTCGAGCGCGCGGCACACCTTGGTCATGGCGTCGCGCTTCTTGCTGCACGTCACGCTCACCACCAGCACCTTCTCGCTCACCTCCGACACGCGCAGCTCCAGGACCTCCACGGGCGGCGAGGCCACCGTCGCCGCCGCGGCGAGCAGCGCGTCGTTCATGGACGAGACCGAGAGAGCGCGCTTCACCTTCTTCCTCTGCGCCGAGGAGACCTGGTCCACGGAGAAGCCGCCGTCGTAGTCATCCTCCGCGCCGGTGGCGGACTCGAGCGCGGACACCTCCGCCTCCATCTGCCGCTCCTCTGCCTGCAGCTGCTGGATGTACTCGATCGCGTCCTTGATGATCGAGGCCTTGTCCATCTGCAACGACGAGGCACTGGCCGTTAAAACCGTCTCCCCGGCGATCCAGATGCTGCTGTGTTCCGGCAATGCCGGCTGAGATGCTTGCGCTCACCTTGGTGATGTTGGGCACGACGCTCCGGAGCGTGTAGAGCTTCTCATTGAGCTTGCGGCGGCGGTCGCGTTCCATCAGTATGTTCTTGTTCGCCCCAGTGCCGTCCATCCCCATCCCCGCCCCTGGCATGGCCGACCCCATCGGCGTCGAGGACGAGTGGGAACCATCCGGCGAGCTGGAGTCGTAGTACGAGATGGCGTCTTCGGTCGGCCCGACGAAGATGCTGCAACCAAGCACCGGAATTTAGTCACCCTCTCCTCCAAAATCCCTCAACAACGGCGATGGATGGCCGGAAGGCGGGAGCAAGGCGTACGTACCTGTCAACGAGCTCCTCTGACTCGAGGTAGCGCTGCGTCTCCCAGTAGTATGCGAAGTTCTCGCCCATGTCCGGGTCCATGTCTTCCTTCTTCTTCCCTCTGATTCGTCGCTGGCTGCTGCTCTTGTCTGTTCTGTTGCTCTGTCGCTCTTTCTCCAGGTGCTCCTCACTTGTCTCTTCGAGCCCTTATATATAGGCGCGGGCTCACATGAGTGGCTGGCTGGCGGGCCCCGCGCACCGGACAAGGACGCGCTGGCCTGTGGTCTCCGTCCCCGCGTAACGACCAGGCGAAAAACGTGGAGAAATTCAAGGCGGACGCGCACGCCACTCTCTTTCACGCGCAGAGCACTCTCTCGCGGACACAACGTGCGGGATTATTAATTAGTTTTGGCTAATCTAGCACATGGAGCATTGATGATAACTCGATTTACTAGTACTACTAGTAGTCTACTACCACACGTGCCTTGTTTTTTTTGAAGCTCCATAACTTTATTCATCAAATGATAGCCAGATCGTTTACAAAGAGATGAAGAAAAAAGTCAGGGATGTTTTCTCATACTTCAGACTTTTTAAAGCTAATACAATGTTTTACTAAGGCATCCGCTGATGAGTTCGCCTCTCTGCTACAATGAACACAGGAGATATGAGCAAATTGCATTGTCATTAGAGAGCACTCAGCTATAATAGGAACTGCAGGTCCCATATATGCATTAGGATCCGAGACTGCCTCCAGCGCCATTGTGCTATCCGATTCGATCACCAGTTTGGTACAGCCCAAGTTTGCAGCTAAATTTAGTCCACACCGAATAGCAATCATATCTGCTTCTTCTACATTGGGAACATGTGCTAGTAACTGAGAGGCTGCGCCCAGGAACTGACCCTGATCATTGCGTGCAATGACTCCACAAGAACCTGAGAGATTCTCCAAAATAAAGGATGCATCAACATTTATCTTTACCATTCCCACATCCGGTTTCTTTCATACCTGGTCCCTTTTACGAACAACATATTTTGGAGTATTAGCCCGAACGAAATTAGTGGCTAGAACCTGTATTGAGATGGCCGTTTGTTCTATCGTCTGGGTAGTTTCCCCTTCGTATACAATCTTCTCTGCCACCAGATAAACCACATGGCCACCAAAATGAATTCGGGTGTTGGGATGTTATTTACCTCCGTATGTATCTAGAGCAAAGCGTCAAGGTTCATCGAGCCCGAGCGATCCTGCATGATCACTTTGTCAATCTCAGCCGATAACCCCATCTTTTCCCATATTGCATGTGCTCGAGAGCATGTGAACAGGCAATGTTGGATGTCCTCCAATCCACAATTACAAAGCGGGCACTGTGGCATTAATGGAATATGCCGGCTGGCCAGCACCCCATAGCAAGGCAAAACTCCCTTCAACACTTTCCATCCAAAATGTTTAGCTTTCCCTGGTAACCTTAACTTCCACAAATCTTTCCATACCCCATGATCATTTGCACTTCCTTGGCTATTCCGGTTAAAGTGTCGTCCAAACTGGTTTTCAAATTCAATGTGATATGCCGATCTCACCGAAAACGTCCCCGACCTTGTATGGTGCCAAGCAACAAAGTCCTCCACCACTTCAACGTTAAGATGGATCTGTAAAATTCTGTTTGCACCAGCAGGCAAAAACACTTGCCGAATGAGGTCCTCATCCCACTGTCCCGTATGAGGATCAATTATCTCCTGAACTTTTGTTAACATGATGCCACCTCTAGGTGTGATCAACTTCCTATTTGCACTTGAGGGAATCCAAGGGTCATCCCATAGATTAATGTGTGAACCAGATCCTACCCGCCAGAAGCATCCTCTCTTGAAAGTATTTATTCCTTCGACAATGCTTTGCCAAGTAAACGAAGCTCCCTTTTTTGGACCAGCTTTCAATATATCTCCACTTGGATAATATTTTGCGCTCAAAACTCTTCCACACAGTGATCAGGGTTTTGGAGTAGACGCCAATATTGCTTTGCTAACATAGCAAGATTAAAGCTGTGAAGGTCTCTAAACCCCATACCACCCCTTTTCTTTGGTACACACATTTTCCACCACGCAAACCAATGCATTTTCCTCTTTTCCTCTCCATCTCCCCACCAAAAGCCCGATATTTCATCTATAATTGACTTACATATTCCTTTTGGGAGCTTGAAAACAGACATAGCATATGAGGGGATTGATAGTGCTACTGCCTTAATCAGGATCTCCTTACCCTGAATTGAGAGGATCTTTTCTTTCCACCCTTTCAATCTCTTGCATACTCTGTCCACCAAGTGCTGAAAACAGTCACTTCGGTCCACACCAACCATTGTTGGTAGACCAAGATATGTGTCTGACAAGGCTTCAGTTAGGATATCCAACATAGCACATACACTTTCCCTGTCATTCACTCTAGTATTAGGACTGAAAAATACTAGACTTTGGAGTACTTACTCGCTGGCCTGAACATTCACAGTATGTGTCCAAAATTTTCTTCAGTGTTGTTGCATTCTGAACTATTGCATTCATCAAGATTAAACAATCATCTGTAAATAGCAAGTGTGAGATAGATGGTGCATTCCGGGAGACTTTTACTCCTTCCAAACCACCAGTTTCTTCCTCATGAGCCAGCATACTAGAGAGTCCTTCTGAGCAGATCAAGAATAGATATGGTGATAATGGATCACCCTGCCTCAGGCCTCGGCCTGGAAGGAACTCCTCTGTTTCAGTGTCATTAAACCGAACTCTGTAGCTCACCGAAGACACGCACTCCATAATGAGCTCAATCCATTGTTCATGAAAACCCATCTCCGCCATCATTGCATGCAAAAACCCCCATTCTACTCTGTCGTATGCTTTCAACATATCCAGCTTAACTGCACATATCCCATTAGATCCATGGGATTTCTTCTTTATTGTATGAAAACATTCATAAGCAACTAGCACATTGTCAGTTATTAATCTGCCTGGTACAAACACACTCTGAGTTGGTGAAATTACCTCAGGCAAGATCTTCTTCAGTCTATTTGCTAGCATCTTCGAGATAACCTTATAAACCACGTTACATAAACTTATAGGCCTGAATTGGGTTATCATTTCAGGGCTATCAACTTTCGGGATCAACACCACATTTGTTGAGTTCCATCCTTCTGGAATCTTTTTGTTGTTGATAGCGTCCAGAACTTCCTTCGTGAGTTCCTCCCCTATAATGTGCCAAAATTGCTTGAAGAAAATAGCATGGAGGCCGTCGGGGCCCGGGGCCTTCATGTCACCGATTTGAAATAATGCTTTCTTCACCTCTTCCTTAGTATAAGGAGCAATTAGCATGTTATTCATCTATGCAGTAACCACAGGTTTAACTGTGGACAGCAGCTCATCATCTATTATCCCTGACTCTGAGTGAAAAAGCCCCTGGAAATACTCAAGAATCAATGGTTTGAGGTTATCATTACCCTCAACCCAAGAATTATTATTACTTTTCAACTTCTTAATTAAATTACGGCGTCTACGAGCAGAGGCAAACTGATTAAAAAACTTTGTATTGCGACCGCCACGCCGCAGCCAGTTTGCGTGACCACGCTGGGCCCAGTAGATCTCCTCTTGCTCTAAGAGACTCTCAATCATCATTGTGAGATCTTGCTGTTTTGCTCTTACGTCTGCATTATGCGGCTGCTTCATGAGCAACTCAAGCTCCTGTTGAGCCGCTCTCAACCTGTTCCTCGGCCCCTTCAAAACCTTTCTGTCCCATTCATGCAGTTCCTTATGAACGGCGTTTAGCTTATCCTTGGCAGTAGGGCAAAGGCCTTGAGTGACCGCCTTTAGCCACGCCCTTTTGACGATCTCTTCGACTGCTTCTTCTGCTAGCCAACGAGCTTCAAACTTTCTCCTGTTTATTGGCCGATCCGCTGCCACACCCGCCAAGTGTTCAGTATCTAGATAAATTGGTCTATGGTCCGATTTGCCCATCTCCAGATTACTCAAGCCACAAAACGGATGCATCTCCATCCATTCTGCATTCGACACAGCTCGATCTAGCCGTTCACGTAATCCTCCTCTGAAGAAGGTAAACTTGTCTCCATTTTATCCAATATCCTCCAGAGAACATTCATTCAGCACATCTTGAAATAATTGCATCCTGGCTTGCTGTCGGGGCGCTCCCCCCTCTTTCTTTGAGGAATACAAGATTTCATTAAAATCTCCAATCGCCACCCACGGGAGGGTGGACTGTGCATGGAGATCCCGCAGGAGCCGGTATGTTATCTCCTTATTATCCCAACTAGGCTCCCCATACACACCAGTTAATCTCCAAATTTTTCCATCGTTTTCATCAACCGAAACATCAATGCAATGGAATGTGGTAGTCCGGGAGTAGATCCTCACCTCCTTCTTCCAGACTAGCAACAGACCCCCCTTCCTGCCATCAAGACTTGGCGCTACAATCTTGTGATCCATCCCCATCCTTCTCATCAGAGCTTCTACCTTCTCTTCATCCAGATGCGTTTCAGACAGGAAGAACGCATCCGCCTTATGCCGCCTCTGGATATCCAGAAGCGATCTAACTGTCGGGGCACCCAGGAGTCCCCGACAGTTCCAACTAATGAGTTTCATTGCGCCCGGCGACCCTTCCCGGAGGAGGACGCCGATACATCAGTTGGTACCTCTGCTACTGCCTTAAATCTTTTGTGATCATGGACTTTCTGAGGGGTGCTCATCTGCGTTTTATCAATCTGTTCATCGCTCGAATTCTCCAAAAGCAGAACTTTGTCAGTAACAAAACCCGCGGGAGGAATGGATGTTGGGTCTGCTGTACTGTTGATTCTACCATCTTGTGATATCAGGCGTTTCCTTACACCTAGGCTAACCGTGCCATCTGGTAGTGATTTCTCCTCCCCCACCTCCATGCTTTCATACTCCTTCGGATTCTCTTCGTTCGTTCTTCCATAGTTCCAACCACCTCTGTTCATGCCACCGCTGGGATTCCCCCTGGGGGCCCCTTTGTTTGCCGCACCACGATCATTTTAATCATCATAATTCACCAGGAGCCAGTCCCCCCATTCACAATCAGCCGGATCGTGTATGCCATCACCAGGTGCCCCAAGAGGCCGCAAAAATCACAGAAGTCTGGGAGTTTTTCATATTCCACTGGGTATTTCTTGCTCTCTCTTAGCGTGAGCGGTACAAACCTGACAAGTGGCGTATCAAGCTTCAGGTGGACTCTTGCTCTCAGATACTTCGAGGGATTCAGCCTCCCCTCGGTAACAACCACTCTGAAAGGAGGAACTCCCACTTTCGCCGCTATCTTTTCTGCTACTGACGGCTTCTTCATCAGTCCTTCGGGGATCCCCACGATCCTTACCCAAGCTGGAATTCTATCTAGCTTGTACTGCCTGACATCAGATATGCCATCATATTCTTCCATCACCACTACTGCATTACTGAAGATCCACGGGCCGCCTCCCATCACACGATTCCAGTCTCCAAGACACATGAATTGCGCCAAGAATATGTTGGGCCCCTTCGGTTTGAAGATCACGCCTTGCGCCGCCGCCCATGCATTACACAGTGTTTTAAACAACGAGACATGGCTAAACGGTTTTTGAGTATGAACCCTAAACACTGCGATCCATCGGTTTTCCGCTATAATCTCATCTACTTCCCCGGACAGATCAAGCTCCTCTTCGTCCTCCCCATGGAGATTCAGCCCCTGAAATTTGTCCTCCAGAATTGTAGCCCCCGATCGTTTCTGCGAGTTCTGGCCCGTAGACCCGCTCCCGCCGCCCATAGGAGATCCTGGTCCCCCCGTATTTGCCATGTGAACCCTTGCCGAGCTCGAGAACAACGCAAACCCTCAGCTAGATCAGTCGTAGGGATTCCCTCACGTAGAGATCGAGAGATCTCGTGGGTATTTTTGGAACCCTAGCGGGGGCACCGCAGGGGATAAGGGGAACCCTAGGTGAACCTAGGGGAAAAACTCTCCTCGGCAAGTGGCTGTGCACCACACGTGCCTTGTTAGCTACCCAACCCAACCATATCCGTCTTTTCCTTTTTCCTTCTAGTTGACAAAGTAAGGCTTTCCGCAAGGACATTACCTAAAACTAAAGTGATCCTAGTTCCTATACATGCTAAAAACACATGATTCATTAAACATGAATATTTGAGTTTACTACTGGTGCTACCACGTGTTATAATTTTAGGTCTTCTTTGGTTCATAAGGTAAAAATATCATAAGAATGGGAAAATTATGGAAAGCGGGGTCGCATGTATCTCAATTCTTGTATGAAAATAAATGTCATTCCATGCATAGAATAAGAATTTTTCCAGGCTAATGTCTTTTTTTTCTTTGAAATGAGAAGGATTGGTTCCTATCCTAGATAGAAATAGGAATCATTTCTACAAACCAAAGGTCTCCGAAGAAATTTTTTCTTTCAAAATTCTATCATATAGAATTCCTACAAACCAAAGAAGCGTAAACATGTGTGTACAATCATTAGTATGTCTAGAGAGAGGTGAATAGAATACACGAAAGACTCTTTTTTTACTTTTAAGAAATGGTGGAGCTACAAAGAATTTGTTGGGCAGGCCATGCTAAAGGAGAAAGCATTAATTGTCAAAATCTAAACCATACTTCTTCAATAGATTTTAGTGATAAGTTTTCTGAAAGAAAAGAAATCTGAAACCATACAAGTCACATACTTCATTTTGAGCCATTCTTCTTCAATAGACTTTCCTCATAACTTAAAAAAAACTAATCTGAACCATACAAGTTACATACTTCAGTAGTCAGTACTTGCAGTTGCAGTTGCTCATCACCGGCTTCCCACTACTAGCTGTCTGTGCCCTGTACCATGACCATGGAATGGGGGATGGCTCGCTTGGTGGCCTGTCGCTGCTACTCGTTGCGACCGGCTGCCCCATCAGCGCTCAGTGGGTGCTGGTCGCTAGACCTTTGCTACTGAATCTGGAGAGTATAGGGGCAAATCATGATGTTTTGGTCTAGTGACCTTTGCTGATGGTCTGCTGTAGACTAGGCTTATGCACAAAAAAATTATTTTTTTGCCCTTGGACTATATGGGCTACGGTCATGTTTTGCCCTCGTGTAGTTTCTCCAGTGCTGTAAGGTTTTGGTAACTTTAACATTTTCTTGGGTAGCTCAAGAACATCCTACACAAGCAAGTCTACAAGAGCATAACAATGAAAGACACCAATTTGCATATATAAAAAGTAAAGGTTAGGAGCACGCAAACACAGGGAGGCTCAACAAAGATTTTTCCTATAGTTGGGATAGTTGGCTTTATCATACTCCACATCGATGAAGGATTCAAACCAAGAAGGTTCTAGGGTCACTTAATTAAGTTTCCGGTTGCAAGATCCACGAAGGAGCATCCAACCTATGTCATCGTGGCATACAATCACAAAGCGCTATCCTGACTAGTGGTAGATTGGAAGTGCATCTCCATTCCATCATAATTGTTTTGATGATTTGTGACAAATCTGTGGGGAGGATTAATGTTTTATTCATGTTGTTTCAGATATAGTTATTGTGTACCTGGCTTCACTACAAGTGGAAGATCATGTGTCACCCCCACAAACAAATTTCTAGGTGTTGTCCTCCTCGAGCTCTTAGTTTGTAAATTCTAGGTGTTTTAGGAGTCCAGGATAACCGTATTATGAAGAGGGTCACATGAAAATACTTTGGTTTGAATTCCAAGAACAGATCCTAAGCAAAGTTTCCCAAAAATCCACTCCCTAATCAATCTTTGTATGAGCTTCTCCAAGCTACGACACTTCAAAGAATTTCTTCCAGTACTACTGAGCTAGTTAGAGTTATTCATTCTCACAGAACAAACCATGATTGACAATGCCATGCCCCTAAGGTATAGCCACAGAGGATAGAAGAGGACCAACAACCGATAAGCCCGCTCTGGCAATATTGGGTGCATCGCCACCTTGGGGGCAAGACAAAGCCTCTAATATGTACCTAGCTAGGTCTTATGTATTAGGCATGTAGCAACCAACTTGGGATTGCAAACCTAGCTAAGGCCGACTAGGTAAGGCATTGTACTCCCCCCTCCCCCGCCAGACATCTCTACAACATGTCTTAGGATGTAGTCATGTGAAGCAAACACCACTATACGATCTTATGATCACGCACTTGTAAACCAATCTCTTGTAAGTGCATAGGACTATGTAGCACAATTCACGGGAAGTAAGTGTCGAACCCATAGAAAGCTGAAGGAAGGCTCTATTAACCCTGCAACTACATTTCACATACATAGCTACGTCCGCACACCGTAGTTTGAAAATAATATATCCTAATGGTTGCTAGGAAAATGGTAAACGATGGAACTAAACTAAGTACCACTCCCTCCGTCCAGAAATACTTGTCATAAAAATGGATACAAATGGGCGTATCTAGAACTAAAATACATCTAGATACATCCATTCCTCGGACAAGTATTTCCGGACGAAGGGAGTACCAGACATAAAATAGGTACTAGGCTAAAAACATTAAATTAAATGAAGGAGAATTAATGCAATGTTTTATACAAGCAATGGTGTCATCTAAGCATGGGTTACTAGTACTTCAACAATGTTGAATGACATTAATCTATCAAGTACCAGTAATAGCTAGATCACTGCCATGTATTTATAGAATCATTAACTTATTTATGGTGAGTGGTTCGTCACATAAAATTGTCTCTCAAGCAGTGCCTTGTGGGGACAACTCAATTTTCATGCATCACTGTTGTCATATGCACGGGAGTTTCAACAATTATGGTCGTTAGACCAGAGCAAAGGCATTAATTTCTACGGACAATGGTTACTACTAGGTAACCTATGCTTCCCTCAAGATACTAATGCATGTAACTTCAAAGGTCTATCGGATCGCATAAAATATCTATTGACTCCATGCATGCACGACCTAGGGAGTTACATGTCTCCAACTACACCGGTGCATTCGACATCTGCAACCACTAAATTAACACAAGGTAAATAATAACATCAAGAAAGCACACATAAATAAACGACATCTAACAAATAACATGTGTACTATATTACAACACCTGAAAGATCAAGGATGTCGCGTAGAGGGGGGTGAATAGGCGCTTTAAAATAATTACAGTTTAGGCTTGAACAAATGCGGAATAAACCTAGCGGTCAATTTGTCAAGCACAAAACCTACAACAACTAGGCTCACCTATGTGCACCAACAATTTATGCTAAGCAAGATAAACTAAAAGGTGATAGCAAGATATATGACAAGAAACAATATGGCTATCACAAAGTAAAGTGCATAAGTAAAGGGCTCGGGTAAGAGATAACCGAGGCACGCAAAGACGATGATGTATCCCTAAGTTCACACCCTTGCGGATGCTAATCTCCATTTGGAGCGGTGTGGAGGCACAGTGCTCCCCAAGAAGCCACTAGGGCCATCGTAATCTCCTCATGCCCTTGCACAATGCAAGATGCCATGATTCCACTAAGGGACCATTGAGGGCGGTCACCGAACCCGTACAAATGGCAACCCTTGGGGGCGGTCACCAAACCCGTACACTTTGGCAACCATTGGGGACGGTCACTGGTACCTGTCAAATTGCTCGGGGTGATCTCCACAACCTAATTGGAGACGCCGATGCTTGCCTGGAGCTTTAAACCACAATGATTGAGCTCTGAACACCACCAACCATCTAGGGCGCCCAAGCACCCAAGAGGAACAAGCTCAAGGGTACCAAGCACCCAAGAGTAATAAGCTTCTCAACTTGTAACTTCCACGTATCTCCGTGAAGAACTCAAACCTATGCACCAAATGCAATCGCAAGGGCACACGGAGTGCCCGAGTCCTTCTCTCCCAAATCCCACCAAAGCAACTAATTCTGGGGAGGAAAATGAGAGGAAGAACAAGAATGAGAACACCAAGAACTCCAAGATCTAGATCCAAGGGGTTTCCCTCACATAGAGGAGAAAGTGATTGGTGGAAATGTGGAGCTAGATCTCCTCTCCCCCCCCCCAAAAAAACTAGCAATAATCCATGGAGGGATTGAGAGCTAGCAAGCTCGAAGAAGGTCAACAATGGGGGAAGAACACAAGCTCAAAGGATAAGGCTCAAAAGGGAAAAAGACCACATTTTATAGGGGGGAGAAAAATCCAACCATTATCCCCATTCTCAGCCCGCAGCGAGCGGTACTACCGCTCTAGGGAGAGGTACTACTGCTGGCCGCAGCGGTACTGCTGCTCGGCCCAGTGGTACTACTACTGGGACCTCGCACAACGCCTAAGGGAGAAGGAACAAAGGAGAGGGCCACTGAGCGGCACTAGCAGCGATAGTATGGGCGGTACTACCCCTCACAAGTGGTACTACCGCTCCTACTGCCACTGAACCCGACACGAGACACGCAGGTCTCGAGTCGAGGCGGTACCGGCACAGAACCAGAGCCGTACTACCGCTTGTGGCCATGGGCGGTACTACCGCTGTGAAGCAGCGGTACTACCGCTTGTGACTAAAGCGGTACTGCCGCTCCGGCCCAGTGCTACTACCGCTGGCGCCTCCCTTAAGCTACTTCCAAGCAAAACAGATGCACCGAAAAACCAGAACGGCCACAACTTCTGCAAATGAGCTCCGAATTTAGTAAACTCAAGCTTGTTGGATAGAAGACGACAAATACTATCCAACAACGAAGCTATAGAAGAGTAAGACCTCCAACAGAGAAGAACCGTCATAACCTCCAACATCAAAAACATCATAGAAGATGCAAGTGAACTTCGTTTTCAATGAACTCGAGCTTGTCATCAAGATGACCATAAGCTCAAAGACTCACAAAAAGAAGAACCAAACAAGAATCAATAAATATGATGCAAGGCTACAATGGTTTGAGCTCTCTATGAGCGACACGATCAAGCTACTCATCAAGAGCCCCCCTTGATATTACGACAATCGATCCTATAACCCGGTCTCCCACAACTACCATGAGACCGGTAAAACCTATCAAGGGAAAACCTTTGCCTTGCATATAGTCCACTTGAGCTAGGTGATGACGATCTTGACTCCCTCAAGTTGGACCACCTTTCTTGATTGCGTTGGCTCGATGAACACTAGTTGATTGCTCCCCCATACTCCACTATGGGTGGGCCACTCTTTGGCACATCTTCACAAGTCTGTTGATACCACAATGGATGGCAAGCTTTAAGGATGATCTCTTCGTGATGCTCCACTTGAACTTGCACACCGCAATCTTGATGACGATCACCACTTGATGTCATCCTCCATGGGTTGTATGAGGTCTTCCTCTTGATGCAAACCCATGGGAACAAACCTAACCCCACATATAACTCACACGTAGATCATGGGTTAGTACACAAAGCTTAATGGACAATGCTTACCATACCATGGGATCACTTGATCCTTCTCGGCACATCTTCTATGCTTTTTGTGTTGATCAACTTGATACACTCTTTGACTTAGTCTTGATCAACCTTGAATCTTTCCAACTCTCTTCATTTGGATGATGTCTTGAAGGTAAACATGAATGATCACACACTCTTCTTCTTCAAGACATGTTTACAATAAGCTCAACACTTACATGACCAATCTTTGGATAATTCCTTAAGGGCACCTTGGTCATCACAAACTCTCCTTGAAACCAACAAATGGACTCCATGAAAAGCCTACGGACAAACCATGACCAATCTTTGGATAATTCCTTAATAGCACCTTGGTCATCACAAACTCTCCTTGAAACCAACAAATGGACTCCAAGAAAAGCCTATGGACAAACCCTTCAAATATAAATCAAGGCAATCATTAGTCCATAGAGATTATCATCAATTACCAAAACCAAACATGGGGGCACCACATGTTCTTTCAACACCTATATCCAACAAATTACTCAAATAACATCAATGATAACGGGGTTCAAGAGTGATTACAATCCATCAGGGAGAACGTGATAAGGAAGGAAGAAGGAGTGCTGGTGATGAAGTTGGTGGCGTGGTAGCGGCGGCAAAGGCTCCTTCGACGGCTTCCTTCCCGATCTTTGAGGTTGCAAAGGATGGAGTTGGAACTTGGCAAATCCCCTTAATGCTTCTTAACATGATGTGAATGATGGGTTGAACTTGTGAGAGATGAGATGCATGATGATGGATGATGGATGATGATGGCCGATGGCTAGAGTTGAAGGGGTATAAATAGCTGCCTCCACGGGTCTCCTCTATGGATGTATCTTCTCTCATTTGACCCACGTGGTGTAGATGAGACCAAATCTCTCCCGATACCTTCCTTGATGTCCAAGAATCGCATAGGAACAAACTGGGGTGAAATCCACAAGTAGAGAAACCACAATAGGTTGAGATAATTAGTGGCATCAACCATAAACAGTATGTCGCTGGTAATTTAGCAAAATACCAGCAGCGTGCAGCATAAAGAGGGCGCTACAACTAAGACTCTATTAGTGGTGTCCCTTCTATGCGGACCTCCACTAGTTTGCAAGACCCCGTTGTCTGAGCGTCCAAGGGTAACTAGCGGCATCTAGGTGAGTCATATGCCACTAGTACTGCTTTCACATAGTCTGGGCCCACCTGTGGGATCGACATACTAATGGAGTTGGGCATTTCTCCCATGCCACAAGTTTTTTGAGTACTAGTGGCGTGTGTTGTTGTTTAGCTAGCGGTGCTAGAGATCCTGGGCCCGATATGCCCATGTTCGCTTTTGTTGCCCCTTTATTAGTGGTGTTGGATATAGTGCCACCGCCACAACCGTTTTGACTATTGGTGGTGAAGAATTTTCTTCGGACGCCACTAATATATACAATCAACTCGGGCTCATCCATCGTGCACAGAGCATCACGTGAGATGGCGCACTAGGGCGAATCTGAAAACACGAAAGAAGGTGACCCTGGTCACGATTGTGGCGCATGCATCATGGAACTCGGGAGAAAGCGGCCGGGTGCGGATGGGCATCGCAGATTGGATGGTCGGGAGCGCACTAGGGATCCATCGGCACGAGGCGCATGGAAAAGGATGACACAGAGGGCACTCTCACATGCTAAAGCCCCTAGTAGGTGGGTACTTGATATGTCTCCAATGTATCTATAATTTTGATTCCTTTGTGCTATTATATTACCAATCTTGGATGCTTTATATGCATTTTTATGCGATTTTATATCATTTGGGAACTAACCTATTAACCCAATGCCTAGTGCCAGTTGTTGTTTTCTACTTGTTTTTGGTTTTCCAGATAATCAGTACTAAATGGAGTCCAAACGCTACAAAACTTTTTGACGATGTTTTTTCTGGACATAAGAGGCCTTAGAAGCTTCAAGAGGGTACCAGAGGATGAACGAGGAGACAGCAAGGCAACAGGGCGCGCCCTATTACCTTGTGGGCCCCTCAAGGCTACATCTAACCTAATTCCACTTCTATAAATTCTCAAATATTGGGAAACCCCCAGAGAGCCACCTGAAATACTTTTTCGCTGTCGCTAGCTTCTGTCCTTCCACGATCCCATTTGGAGGCCTTTTCCGGTACTCTGCCAGAGGGGGGATCGATCACGGAAGGCTTCCACATCATCCTTGCTGCCTTCCGATGATGCGTGAGTAGTGAACCACAGACATACGGGTCCATAGCTAGTAGCTAGATGTCTTCCTCTCTCTCTTTGATTTTCAACACCATGTTCTGCTTGATCGTCTTGGAGTTCTATCCAATGTAATCTTCTTTTGCGGTGTGTTTGTTGGGGTCCGATGAACTATGGGTTTATGATCAGATTATTCATTGAAAGTAATTGAGTCTTTTCTGAACTTTATTATGCATGATTGTTATACCTTTGTATTTCTCTACGATCTATCCATTTCGGTTTGGCCAACTAGATTGATTTATCTTCAGTGGGAGAGGTGCTTTGTAATGGTTTCAATCTTGTGGTGCTCTATAACCTAGTGACATAATAGGGGACAAGACATGTATTTGTATTCTTGCCATTAAGGATAAAACGATGGGGTTTATTCATATTGATTGGGTTTACTTTGTCTACATCATGTCATCTTGCTTAAGGCATTACTCCATTTTTCATGAACTTAATACCATAGATGCATGATCGATAGTGGTTGGTTGGTTGAGTAATAGTAGTAGATCCAGGAAGGAGTCGGTCTACTTGTCTCGGATATGATGCCTATATACATGATCATTGCCATGAATACGTCATAACTATGCGCTTCTCTATCAATTGCCCAATAGTAATTTGTTCACCCACCGTATGCTATGTGTTTGAGAGAGAAGCCTCTAGTGAAAACTCTGGCCCCCGGGTCTACTTTAATCATATTATAAAAAACAAAAATACTTTGCTGCAATTTATTTACTTTTATTTTACTTTGCCATATACCCATCTACATATACAAGATTTATTCCTTGCAAGTAACGAGTTCAAGGGGATTGACAACCCTCTTGCCCGTGTTGGGTGCAAGTATTTGCTTTTGTGTGTGCAGGTGCTAAAGACAGGAGTTTGTGTGGTTCTCCTATTGATTCGACAACCTTGGTTCTCACTGAGGAAATACTTATCTCTACTATGTTGCATCTCGTCTCTTCTTCGGGGGAAATCCCAACACAACTCACAAGTAGTAGTACTCTAGCATGAAACAGAAACAACCGTCAGACGCCATCGGTCTCCTACCACCCTCGCCTACTTTGAGCATGTAATAATAGATGTCTGGGTAAAAAATGCATGGACCGCTCACACCTGCCAGAAGGAGTATCGAGAAGAAGCTCATGGAACCCCTTCCATTCGAGGGGAGCGAAGCGAGAGGAAGCTGGTGTGCTTTGGCAAGAACAAAAGGATATGGCAGACAGTACCAAATAGCCGATCACATGACACACTTTTATGTAGGCACCGGTATGGGGGACCAACATTACATGTCCCATCCCAAGTCATCCCACCGAGCACAGAGTGAACAACCAGCCATCCGATCACACTCAGTGCAAAAAAATGCCCTCCTCAGCCATCAGAACTGGCCACCCAAAATTCCCCTAGTAGACGCATGGTCGTGTTGGAAATATGACCTACATGCAATAATAAATTGGTTATTATCATATTTCTAGTTCATGATAAATGTTTATTATTCATGCTAGAATTGTATCGACCGGAAACTTAAATACATGTGTGAATACATAAACTACACTGTGTCCCTAGTAAGCCTCTACTAGACTAGCTCGTTGATCAAAGATGGTCATGGTTTTCTGACCATAGACATGAGTTGTCATTTGATAATGGGATCACATCATTAGGAGAATGATCTGATGGATAGACCCAACCGTAAGCTTAGCCTCAGATTGTTTAGTTATTTGCTATAGCTTCCTTCATGTCAAGTATCTATTCCTTCGACCATGAGATCATGCTACTCCCGGATATTG
Organism: Triticum timopheevii; assembly: GCA_963921465.1. Classification (NCBI taxonomy): domain Eukaryota; kingdom Viridiplantae; phylum Streptophyta; class Magnoliopsida; order Poales; family Poaceae; genus Triticum; species Triticum timopheevii. The sequence continues at coordinate 360,084,241 of OY997264.1, forward strand.
GAGGAATGCCTTGTGTGCTATCAAATGTCACTTCATAACTAGGTGATCATAAAGGTGCTCTACAGGTATTTCCGAAGGTGTCTGTTGAGTTGCATGGATCGAGACTGAGATTTGTCACTCCATGTGACAGAGAGATATCTTTGGGCCCTCTCGGTAATAATACATCATAAGAAGCTTCATGTGACTAATGGGTTTAGTGATGGGATCTTTTATTACAAAACGAGTAAAGAGACTAGGTATGGAGATACCGACGATCAAATCTCGGGCAAGTAACATATCGTCGGACAAAGGGAGTTGAATACGGGATCGACTGAATCCTTGACAACGTGGTTCAACCGATGAATATATTCATAGAATATGTAGGAACCAATATGAGCATCCAGGTTCCGCTGTTGGTTATTGGCTAGAGAGGAGTCTCGGTCATGTCTGCATAGTTCTCGAACCCACAGGTTCGCACGCTTAACGTTCGATGTCGCTAGGGTAGTATTGAGATCATAATAGTGGGAAATCCGAAGGTTGTTCGGAGTCCCCGAAGGGATTCGAGACATCACGAGGAGCTCCAGAATGGTCCAGAGGTAAAGATTTATATATGGAAAGTCATATTTTGGGTTCCAGAAAAAGATCATTTTTCGGGTATTCTAACGGGAAGGTTCTAGAAGGTTCTGGGGGTTCCACCATGGGGCCTAACGACCTAGGAAGGGATCACATGGACCGAGGGGGTGGGGCTACAACCCACATAGTCTGGCTGCCCCATTCCCCAAGGAACATGTTGTTTAAATCTAGAGATAAGGTCTTATCTCTAAATATAAAGGGTTGAATCTAGAGATAAGATGTTATCTCCATGTTTAAAGGGATTTCAACCTTGTGGTAGGCCCTAGATGGGTTCTGGACGCCCTCCCCTGCCCCCTATATAGATGGGGGATGCACATGGGGGCAACCACCCCTTCACCCTTGATCGTTCCCGCTCCCAATTCCTCACACGTCCCTCCGGTACGCGCTTGGCGAAGCCCTGCCCGAATTCCGCTGCCACCACCTCGCCGTTGGATGGTTCCAATCTCATCTACCACCTCTCCTTCGCTTGATAGATCAGGAAGGAGAGGACGTTACGAGCCGTACATGTGCTAAAATTGGAGGTGTCATCCGTTTGGCGCAGATCGGTTTGGATCGTGATTGGATCGCGAAGAGTATGACTACATCAACCGCGTTATATACGCTTCCACTTTCGGTCTACAAGGGTATGTAGACACACTCACCTCTCATAGCTATGCATCTCCTAGATTTGATCTTGGGTGCCTTATAGGAGTTTTTTGATTTTCATGCTTCATTCTCCATCAGTGGCATTATGAGCTAGGTCTATGCGCAGATGTATATGCACGAGTAGAACACAAAGTAGTTGTGGGCGTTAATGTTCAAATTGCTTACCTCCTTGTCTTATTTGGATCCGGAAGTACTGTGGGATGAAGAATCACGGACCAACCTTACATGTCCTCGCACATGTGCCCAGTTCCACCAACTAACATGCAACTTGTATTGCATAAGGTGGCTGGCGGGTGTGTGTCTCTCCTACTTTATTTGAATCTGATTTGACAAAGGCGGTCCTTGTTGAAGGTTAAAAGGCAACTTGATTATCACTGTTGTGGCTTTGTGTAGGTAAGAAGGGTTCTTGCTAGTTGTTGATGACCCACAAGTGTAGGGGATCTATCATAGTCCTTTCGATAAGTAGGAGTGTCGAACCCAACGAGGAGCATAAGGAAATGGTAAGCGGTTTTCAGTAAGGTTTTCTCTGCAAGCACTGAAATTGTAGGTAATAGATAGTTTTGTGATAAAATAAATAGTAATGAGCAACAAGTAAATAAAGTAAACAAAGTGCAGCAAGGTGGCCCAATCCTTTATGTAGCAAAGGATAAGCCTGGACAAATTCTAATAATGGTAAAGGAGCTCTCGAGGACACACTAGGAATTATCGTCAAGCTAGTTTTCATCATGTTCATATGATTCGCGTTCGGTACTTTGATAATTTTATATGTGGGTGGACCGGTACTTGGGTACTGCCCTAACTTGGACAAGCATCCCACTTATGATTAACCCCTATTGCAAGCATCCGCAACTACAAAAGGAGTATTAAGGTAAACCTAACTGAGGGAGTCCTGGATTAGGGGGTGTCCGGATGGCCGGACTATAGCCTTTGGCCGGACTCCTGGACTATGAAGATACAAGATTGAAGACTTCGTCCCGTGTCCGGATGGGACTTTCCTTGGCGTGGAAGGCAAGCTTGGTGATACGGATATGTAGATCTCCTACCATTGTAACCGACTCTATGTAACCCTAACCCTCTTCGGTGCCTATATAAACCGGAGGGTTTTAGTCCGTAGGACGAACAACAATCATACCATAGGCTAGCTTCTAGGGTTTAGCCTCTCTGATCTCGTGGTAGATCTACTCTTGTACTACCCATATCATCAATATTAATCAAGCAGGAGTAGGGTTTTACCTCCATCGAGAGGGCCCGAACCTGGGTAAAAACATCGTGTCCCTTGTCTCCTGTTACCATCCGCCTAGACGCACAGTTCGGGACCCCCTACCCGAGATCCGCCGGTTTTGACACCGACATTGGTGCTTTCATTGAGAGTTCCTCTGTGTCGTCATCTTTAGGCCTGATGGCTCCTCCGATCATCAACAATGACGCGGTCCAGGGTGAGACTTTTCTCCCCGGATAGATCTTCGTATTCAGTAGCTTTGCACTGCGGGCCAATTCGCTTGGCCATCTGGAGCATATTGAAAGCTACGCCCCTGGCCATCAGGTCAGATTTGGAAGTTTGAACTATACGGCTGACGTCCGCGGAGACTTGATATTCGACAGGTTCAAGCCACAGCCAAGCGCGCCGCACTATCACGATGGGCATGATCTAGCTCTACCGCCGGACAGTGCCCTGGAGGCCGCACCAATGTCCGCTCTGACCCTTAGCTCGGAGCCGACTGCGCCGATCGAGGACGGGTGGCTGGACACCGCCTCGGGGGCTGCGATCTCTATGGCGATTGAGCCGAACACCATCCCTGTCCTTTGCGAAGCTCATGACTCCAAGGTGCCGGACTCCTCTCCGAACTCCGAACCTTCCGCGCTCCTGCCAATCGAATCCGATCGGGCGCCGATCATGGATTTCACGACCACGGACATCTTTCAGCACTCGCCCTTTGGCGACATCCTGAATTTACTAAAGCCTCTCTCTTTATCAGGAGAGCCCTGGCCGGATTATTGTCAGCAAGGTTGGGATGCGGACGACGAAGAAATTCAAAGCCCACCCACCACCCACTCGTAGCCACTGTCGAAAGTTTAAACGACGTGCTCGATTTCGACTCCGAAGACATCGACCATATGGACGACGATGTAGGAGATAAGAATGAACCAGCACCTATAAGGCACTGGACAGCCACCTCATCTCACGATGTATACATGGTGGACACACCTAAAGGAAGCGACGACGAGGAACAACGGGACGCCATGAGGGATTATTCCCTCGAAAAGCAGTCAAAACGGCGACGTAAGCGCCGCTCAAAATCCCACCTCGACAAAGACTGCAGCCATACAAACCCAGCCATAGAGCAGGGCGAACCGGTGGACAACGAACATGCTATCGAGAAACCGTCCGAATAGGACAATATGGATAAACAATCCGTCCCTGGCGAAGATAACAGTCCGGACGATCTCACACCGGACAAGTTGCTGGAGCAGAATAACCTCCACAAAAGGCTCGTCACCACTGCACGTAGCCTGAAAAAGCAGAAGCGGAAGCTCAAAACAGTGGAAGATGCGCTTAGAATCAGATGGAGCAAAGTACTCAACACCGCAGACAAATACGGCGATAGTCGCCGAAAAAAGAGCTACCCGAAACGAAAACTACTGCCCGAATTTGATGAGGAGGCCGTAGAGCCCCCGCAATCAAAGAACAAGGAGACCACCCGGTGGGATAGACGACCCATGGAAAACATAGAGCGGCAAACGGCGCCGCACACAAGCCTGCACGCGATCCGCACACGAATTCGCATAAAAAAGATGGCCTAGTTAGATCTATCTACGGGCCAAGAAAGCAAGCTCTAGTAAGCAATGCAACACATCAAGTATCCGAATATTATGGTACACCTAAATATAGGGGTGCCGCACACCCCCTATGTTTCACCGATGAGGTTCTGGATTATGAATTTCCAGCGGGATTCAAGCCCGTAAACATAGAGGCATACGACGGAACAATAGACCCTGGAGTCTGGATTGAGGATTACATCCTCCACATACACATGGCCAGAGGAGATGACCTCCACGCCATAAAATACTTACCCCTCAAGCTCAAAGGGCCAGCCCGGCATTGGCTCAAAAGCCTCCCCGAAAACACCATTGAAAGTTGGGAAGAGCTCGAGGATGCTTTTCGGGCAAATTTTCAAGGGACCTATGTCCGACCTCCGGATGCAGACGATTTAAGTCACATAACTCAACAACCCGGAGAGTCAGCCCGAAAATTCTGGAACAGATTCCTTACTAAAAAGAACCAAATAGTCGACTGTCCGGACACCGAAGCCTTAGCAGCTTTCAAACACAACGTCCGAGATGAATGGCTCGCCAGACACCTCGGCCAAGAAAAGCCAAGAACAATGGCTGCATTAACAAGCCTCATGACCCGCTTTTGCGCGGGAGAGGATAGCTGGCTGGCAAGATGCAGTACCAGCGACCCAAGTACATCCGAAGTCAGGGATGGAAACGGGAAACCACGACGCAGCAAGGACCAGCGCTGGACCAAGGGAAACAACCTGAAGAGCACGGCAGTCAACGTAGGATTCAAAAGCTATCGGCAGAATCATAAAAAACTACCCCTTAAGGATAACAGGGACGAGCTATCTAACTTAAACAAAATCTTGGACAAGATATGCCAAATCCACAGTACTCCCGGGAAGCCTGCAAACCATACCCACAGAGATTGTTGGGTCTTCAAGCAGTCCGGCAAACTCAACGCCGAACACAAGGGGCTCGACACACCAAGCGAGGACGATGACGAATCCCACAAGCAGAGCACCGGAAAACAAAAGAATTTCCCACAAGAAGTCAAGATAGTTAACTCACTTTACGTGACAAAAGGGAAAAAGAGAGCGGCGCCCATAGAGGTACGCGCCATATGGCCTATCCCAGAGGAGTCCCGCCACTGGTTGTTAAATTCAATCACCTTCGACCATCAAGATTACTCTAGAAGTATCCGGAATGTAGGATGGACTGCCTTGATATTAGACCCAATAATTGGCGGACTCCAATTTACACAAGTCCTAATGGACGGCGGCAGTGATCTAAACCTGCTATACCAGGACACAATCCGCAAAATGGGGATAGACCCAACCAAAATTCGCCATAGCAACACTTCCTTTCAAGGGGTAATGCCAGGCCCATATGCCCATTGTACGGGCTCTCTACTGCTAGAAGTTGTGTTCGGCTCACCCGACAACTTCCGCCGCAAAAAGTTAACCTTCCACCTCGCCCCATTTACAAGTAGCTACCAAGCACTACTGGGACGTGAAGCTTTCACCCGCTTTAACGCAATACTACATTATGCATCCCTTACACTTAAAATGCCTGGTCCGCGAGGCATCATCTCCTTAAAGGGAAATATCGAGTGTTCCTCGGGCGCAGAAGATTGTGTGACTGCCTTGACAGCCACACACTAAACCGGCTTCACTAATCAAAGCACCTAAACAGGTCGTCCAGACCCCGGACACGGTTAGACGAGTTCGGCGTAAACATACAAGGGCTTACTAGCCGCATACCCCCGCACAAGGGGCTCCGCGCCTGTACAACAAGAGACAATAAAGCTCAATCTTATTCATTTTTTGAATCGTACTTTGTTTATTTAATATAATGTACACTTTCGAACGATCTTTTTCAACTAAGTTCCTCTCTTTTACAGATCAACACCGTGCTACACCCGTCCAGGATACGGCACAACGGAGACACAGGCGCAGACGTGCAGTAGGGACCCGTGACAAGGATTCTTTTCAGATTAAGACCCTGCTTAAACCTTTTTTTACTGTCTCTTGTTGATACACATCCCCTGGTTTCTTGCCATAACCAAGGAGGAGGCTGGCGTTTTGGCATGGGCCACGTCAGAATTTTGCGCGTACCTGGACACCAGGGGCTTATTACCAAGGGCATTGTTCGGCCCCGTTTCATAAAGACCGAATACCTTAGGGAGTGTTCGGCGTCTTGAGTTAGGCCTTATATGCATCAGCTCCGAATCATGTCTTTGGTCAAATGTTGGGTTTGCCCGGCTCCTGTGTTTTGCTGCCTACGTTCCGCTCTATCGGCTAAGGCGGCACTAGGAGAACTACTGTGATTGTGCCCCGGTTCGGCCAGGCGAGCACCTCAGTAGAGAAAGCCGAAAACTGACTGTCATGATATAGCGTGAGACTGGTCAACCACTCGATGACCCGTTGGAATCTATAGGATTCCTCCGAATTGACGAAGGGCCGTTTCCCGGTCAGGCACATACGCGTCCCGAATTCGGGTGAGCGCGGTGCCCCTAGGGGCTATATAGTAGCCCCACTGTCAAACTCCTATGGCTAAGTGAAAGTGATAAAGCATTATAGTCCGGTTGCCTAGTTTGTTGCGCTACCACCTCCTTTATAGGACCAAGACGTTGGATCAAGTGTGAAAATGCGCCTTTTGCAAACACCCCCGCATTATATGCGTGGGGCCTGAAGCCGAAGACTGCCATCTTTCAGGTTATATATACATATACATTAGCGGCCGCACAGGAGGTATTTTAATTCTTGAAAGGCACAAGTATAAAAAGCTTTTATATTCCATTGATACATTGTTTCACAATAATACATGTTATTCGAACATAATATCCTTCGAGCACTGCGTCTCTATTAAACGAGCGCCCTGCAGAACTTCCTGAAAATAGTGCTCGACAGGTACTCGGCTTCCGTCCGAATCTTGGGATGCAACATCGGTGGCCTTCATCTCCGCCTAGTATGTCTTGACATGGGCAAGAGCCATCCGCGCACCCTCTATGCATGCTGACCGCCTCATTGCATTGATATGCGGCACCGCACCAAGGAACTGCTGCACGAAGCCAAAATAACTCTTTGGCTCGGGCCTTTTTGGCCACAAAAGACTCACGACATCCTTCATGGCAAGTCCGGATAACCTATTCAGCTCCGCCCATTCGGCCAAGCGATCGGTTAATGGACGTGGGCGCTCTGGATTATGGAACTACGACCAAAAAACCCTTTCCATTTCATGATCTTTTTGATCTCGGAAGTGTTCGGCCGCGTCCGCGACACTTGCCGCCAAGTCTAGATAATCATCCTCCACACTCCACAGCCGGTCCAACTGAGCATAATTAGGATCCATGAATTTCCTCCGCAGCAGAAAGGGCTTTCCAGCCGTGATATCTCCGGCCTGACGCAACTCTTCCTTCATAGCTCTCATCGCAGAGCGAGCATCCTTGGCCTCGGTAGTGGCCTTATTCAGGTCCTCGCGCACCGCTCGATCTTCTTTTTCAAGAAGCTTGCAGCGGTCGGCAGCATTCTTCAACTTCACGGCCATCTTGGCCATTTCTTTCTTGCTTCGGCAGTGAGCAGCCTGTTCGGCTTTTAGCTCTTCGGCCGCCTTTAAGGTAGCCGCATCACTCTTTCTGGCCTGCTCCCTGGCTCGGGCGAGCTCCGCCCGAAGGTTCTCCATGGCAGCGGCACCATCTGCATCAAGCATACATGTTGTAAGGCACGGGCATCAGGCTCCCTTACCAGGTGTTCACGGAGAAATTGCATACCTTGTGACTCGTCAAGTCGCCTATTGACAAGCGCGATGTCAGCATCCGCCATGTCAAGTTGCCGCTTTAGTTCGGCAAATTCATCAGTCCGGCTAGCCACCGTACCCTTTGCCACCTACATAGGAAGGGTGACACATTATATCTGGGATTATGATCCTCGGCGCGCTGTCATTTTTTACAACACACCGAGCCTCAGGGGCTACTATCTACACAGGGCGCATTTTATATGCGGAACTGTCAGAAGGTACATCATTTTGCGTACCTCAAAACCTGTCAGTAAACTTCTAACGACTTCGTGCAATCCGCTCTCAGCGGATGAAATCCTTTCAATCACCGTACGCATTAACGCACGGTGATCTTCTGAGATAGAAGCTCGCCCGAGCAGATCCTTCAGCTCCTCCGACCGTACACCAGGTGGTGCCAGACTCGTCCGATGGCCTTTTTCGAAGGCCGGACGCGGAGGGCTTTGAGGGGAAATACAACTGCCTTCCGGCCCCACCGGACTCGGAGAAACCCTCCGCGACGACACCTCAAGGTCACCCGCCTCGCAAGACGGTAAGGCAGGGGGAGGCGTTTCGCTCTCTATCATCTCCGGACGAAGATCCCCCGAAGATGAGCTCTGCTGAGAAGGGCTGAGATCCGAACTACAAGGTAAAACTTCGGTTATCTTCATCAGAAATAGGGCAGGGATATCCGTTATTTTAAAAACTCCCCTTTTTACTTACGGCTCGGTGGAGGGCTGATCCCCTTGGGGGCATAATGCGGCCGAGGCATCTCTCGGCGCAGGACCCTTTGACGAAGATTTCTTCCCCCGCTTTGAGACCATGGTCTCCGGGTCTTCAGAGGCGGTCCTCTTCTTCCCTTGGATGGAGGGATTCTCGATCCCTCCTTTCCTGACAGCCTCCTTCGCGGAGGCGGTAGCTTCCTTGTTCCACCCTTCACCTTCTTCCGAAGGCGCAACCTCCAGCATCCTGGTTAACATGGGATCCGGCGTGGTCTCAGGGAGGGGGGCCGGACACCTGATTAACTTTGCTTTCGCTATCCACTCCTATTCAAGGGACAACTCTTTTGAGGGCGAATTCATGATAAATATGGGATATCGTGTCCGGGTACAGGGCTACTTACTTGAGTATCTGGGCGATTGCAGTTCAGACATGCGTCCTCGGTCAAATCCGAACACATCGCTTGTGATCCGAAGAAAATCTTGTACATCTCCATGGGCATCGCGCCCATAAAATGTTGGAGAGCTCGTGGTCCCTCTGGGTTAAATTCCCACAGGCGAAGGGGGTGACGTTTGCAGGGCAGGGTACGACGAATCAGCATGACCTGTGCTACTACGACTAGAGTGATCTCTCTCTCTCTCTAGGAGATCTTGAATGCGGCACTGCAACAAGGGCATGTCCTTGGACGACCCCCAGTCAAGTCCTTTATTGACCCATGATGCCAGCCGCGGTGGAGGACCCGAGCGAAAGGCAGGTGGCGCCACCCATTTGGTGCCCCTGGGAGCTGTGATATAAAACCACTCTTGTTGCCATAAGCCGAGCTCCTCTTGAAAAGAGCCCTCGGGCCACGGAGCATCAACATTCTTGCTTATAACAGCCCCTCCGCACTCTGCCTGCTGCCCCTTGATCATCTTCAGCTCCACTTTGAAGGTCTTGAGCCACAATCCGAAGTGAGGGGTAATGCGGAGGAAGACTTCGCATACGACAATGAACAATGAGATGTGGAGGATGGACTCCGGATCCAAGTCATGAAATTACAACCCATAGTAAAACATCAGCCCCCTCACGAAGGAGTCCGTCGGGAAACCTAGCCCCCGAAGAAAGTGAGACGCAAACACTACGCTTTCGCCAGGCTTGGGAGTGGTAATAACCTGCCCTTGGGCAGGCAGCCTATGCGAAATTTCGCCGGTTAGATACCTGGCATCTCTTAGCTTTAGCACGTCTTCTTCCGTAACGGAGGAAGGCATCCACTGGCCTTGCAGGTCGGAGCCGGACATCATCGAAGGTCCGAAGCGCCTGAATCTGGAGCTTTGGGTGTTGGAACTCGAGGCAAGGGGCGGATTCGTTTGAGATTGAAAGAAAGGAGTGGAGCCTTGGTCTCTTTATAAAGAGGTTGAATACCAAGAGCCTTCCCCGTGACCGTTCGGGACTCGCCTTCGGTAGAGGAGACGTACCGACGGGCACGACTGGGTTACCCACGCCCGTATTAATGAGAATCCCAGAATAAGGGGACACGATCTCTGCTTTGACAAGACGTGCCAAGGAAACCGCCTCGCTAAACGCGCTGAGGTGGAACAGTAAAAACGATTCGAGTAAAGGCTTGGCCGTGGTGTGATGCCACGCCATGGAATACATGAGCAGATTGAAGTTGTGTAAATATTATTCTCTCTACGGTGGTATGTGGAACTTATTTTGCAGAGCCAGACACTATCCTTGTGTTCAAAATCTTCTATGAAGTATTCGGAGGAGGAACCCGCCTTGCAATGCCGAAGACAATATGCGCGCCGGACTCGCCGTCATTGAAGCCTGGTTCAGGGGCTACTGAGGGAGTCCTGGATTAGGGGGTGTCCGGATGGCCGGACTATAGCCTTTGGCCGGACTCCTGGACTATGAAGATACAAGATTGAAGACTTCGTCCTGTGTCCGGATGGGACTTTCCTTGGCGTGGAAGGCAAGCTTGGTGATACGGATATGTAGATCTCCTACCATTGTAACCGACTCTGTGTAACCCTAACCCTCTTCGGTGCCTATATAAACCGGAGGGTTTTAGTCCGTAGGACGAACAACAATCATACCATAGGCTAGCTTCTAGGGTTTAGCCTCTCTGATCTCGTGGTAGATCTACTCTTGTACTACCCATATCATCAATATTAATCAGGCAGGAGTAGGGTTTTACCTCCATCGAGAGGGCCCGAACCTGGGTAAAAACATTGTGTCCCTTGTCTCCTGTTACCATCCGCCTAGATGCATAGTTCGGGACCCCCTACCCAAGATCCGCCGGTTTTGACACCGACACTAACCACAACATTAAACATATGGATCCATATCAGCCCCTAACGAAGCAATGCATAAATTAGGGTTTAAGCTTTTGTCACTCTAGCAACCCATCATCTACTTATTACTTCCCCATGCCTTCCTCTAGGCCTAAATAATGGTGAAGTGTCATGTAGTCGACGTTCACATAACACCACTAGAGGAAAAGACAACATACATCTCATCGAAATATCGAACGAATACCAAATTCACATGACTACTAATAGCAAGACTTCACCCATGTCCTCAGGAACAAACGTAACTACTCACAAAGCATATTCATGTTCATAATCAGAGGAGTAATAATATGCATAAAGGATCTGAACATATGATCTTCCACCAAGTAAACCAATTAGCATCAACTACAAGGAGTAATCAACACTACTAGCAACCCATAGGTACCAATTTGTGGTTTTGATACAAGATTGGATACAAGAGATGAACTAGGGTTTTGAGAGGAGATGGTGCTGGTGAAGATGTTGATGGAGATTGACCCCCTCCCAATGAGAGGATCGTCGGTGATGATGTTGGTGATGATTTCCCCCTCTCGGAGGGAAGTGTCCCCGGCAGAACAGCTCCGCCAGAGCCCTAGATTGATTCCGCCAAGGTTCCGCCTCGTGGCGGCGGAGTTTCGTCCCGTAAGCTTGCTCTCAATTTTTTCCAGGGTAAAAGTGATGATATAGCAGAAGATGGTCGCCGGAGGTCCACCAGGGGTCCTAGGAGATAGGGGGCGCACCCCCTGTCTCTTGGACAGGCTGTGGGCCCCCTAGCCTATTTCTTTCGCTCATAAATTCTTTTTAAATCCAAAAAGTTGTTTCGTGGAGTCTCAAGACTTTTGGAGCTGTGCAGAATAGGTTTCCAACGTTTGCTCCTTTTCCAGCCAGAATTCCAGCTGCCGGCATTCCCCCTCTTCATGGTAAACCTTGTGAAATAAGAGAGAATAGCCATAAGTATTGAGATATAATGTGTAATAACAGCCCATAATGCAATAAATATTGATATAAAAGCATGATGCAAAATGGACGTATCAACTCCCCCAAGGTTAGACCTCGCTTGTCCTCAAGCGGAAGCCGAAATCGAAATATATGTCCACATGTTTAGAGATAGAGGTGTCGATAAAAATAAAATACGGACATGAGGGCATCATGATCATTCTAATAACAGCAACATATATAGATTTTGTCATATGATTTCCTATGCTCAAGTAATAAGCAATTCACAATGTCAAGTATGGTTCAAAAACTTCATTGGGAACTAACAAACTATAATCTCAGTCATTGAAGCAATTGCAATTTATCGCAACATCAGAAAGAGTCAATAATAGAGCTTTTCAGCAAGCTCACATACTCAACTATCTCGTAGTCTCCTACAATTGTTAACACTCACGCAATACTTGTGGTTATAGAGTTTCAGCCGGACACTGAGAAAGATAGGGGCTTATTGTGTTGCCTCCCAACGTATTCACCTTTAGGTGATGTCAACAATAATAGCCTATGCCAACTTACATCCAATTGGATATATATATATATATATATATATATATATATATATATATATATATATATATATATATATCATGATCTTTCAAACATAAAGGTGAGGATCACCTTGACTCAAGCATAAAGTAAAAAACATAAAGTAAAAGATAGGCCCTTCGCAGAGGGAAGCAGAGGTTGTCATGCGCGTTTAGGGTTGATGCACACAATCTTAATGCAAAAGAACGTCACTTTATATTGCCCCTTGTATGTGGACCTTTATTATGCAGTCTGTCGCTTTTATTACTTCCACAACAAGTTCGTACAAAGCTTATTTTCTCTGCACTAGTAAGTCATACATATTTAGAGAGCAATTTTTATTGCTTGCACCGATGACAACTTACTTGAAGGATCTTACTCAACCCATAGGTAGGTATGGTGGACTCTCATGGCAAAACTGGGTTTAAGGATAATTGGAAGCACAAGTAGTATCTCTACTTGGTGCAAGGAATTTGGCTAGCATGAGGGGGAAAGGCAAGCTCAACATGTTTGGAAGGTCAATGACAATATACTTTAACTGAGATGTCGGAAAAACATAAACCATTATGTTGTCTTCCTTGTCCAACATCAACTCTTTTAGCATGTCATACTTAATGAGTGCTTCACAATCATAAAAGATGTGCAAGATAATATATTTTTATGTGAACCCCTCTTTCCTTATCACTTCCTATTAATTGCAACGATGACCAAGGCTACGTTCATCAACTCTCAACAATTTTTATGCCTCATACTTTCTATGTGTGAAGTTATCACTATCCATAGGATCAATATGAACTCTTTTATTCTTTCCACTTTCTCAATATCATAGCAACATAGCAAAGCCCTTGACTCAACACTAATCTTTATTATAGATAGCACACAGACTCGATTACATAAAGAGATCACAAAGCAAAACACGAAACTACTTGATATCAAAACTTCAATCTACTAGATCAAGATACTACTAAAAGGATCAAACTAAATAAAGCGGTAAAGATAGGAGTGTGATGGTGATACGATACCGGGGCAACTCCCCCAAGCTTGGAAGTTGCCAAGGGGAGTGCCCATACCCATGTGATTATTTCTCCTTCTTCACAGTTGGTGTTATGATCTTCTTGGCGATGATGCCCTTCAGGATACGGTTCTCCTCCTCGAGCTTATTGACTTGTTGTTTGACGTCCATATTTTCTTTACGGAGCTTGCCCGTAACGGACCATAACGGACAAAGCTCCTTTTACCCAAGGATGCTGCATAGCTTCTGGAGAACAAGTGAAACTCTTTTTCATATTTTCATAAGAAAGAAATCTAGAGTTGGAAGGAGTGACTGAAGTAGGGACAGCCAGGCTAGGTAGTTCCCCCATAGTGAATTCTGCTCGGACACGAGAGGTAACTTCTTGATCCTCCTCCATGGCATCTATTCTTTTCAAATCAGCCTCCATCTCATCCTCCGTTGATGGTCCAAATTAATAGGCATCACTATTTGCTCCGGGACCTGGCGTTGGGTCAGACACCCGACTCTCCCCAACTGACTCCTGAGAAGACATCTTGCTTTATTCTGCAACAGGAACAGCTCGAAACGAAAACAGAGGATATTTGTGTGATACGGTGGTCAAAACCTTCGGGAGTATATATAATGAATTTTTTATCGACCAAAATACGTAACGTGCAAGAAAACTGAGTCCGGGAGGCACACGAGGCGCCCACAAGACAGGGGGACGCGCCCTACAGGGGGGCGCGCCCTATAGGAGGGGCGCGCCCTCCACTCTCATGGGGGCCTTGTGTCCCTTTCGGACTACTTCTTTCTTCCTAAAATTCCTAAATAATCCAAAACTGATAAAAATTGCCATTAGAGTTCTTTTGGAATCGGTTTACTTACCGTACCACATACCTATGCCTTTTCCGAGTCTGGAACGTTCTAGAAAGTATCCCTTATGTATTCCTGAGGGTTTATGGTTTCAATAATATTAGTTTCAACATTGATAGGATTACCTGAAATATAATGTTTAATTCTTTGACCATTAACCACCCTCGGATTTGTGCCTTCGAAGTTGTTGATTTTTATAGCACCAGAACGATAGACCTCCTCGATAACGTAGGGTCCTTCCCATTTTAAGAGAAGTTTTCCTGCAAAAGATCTTAAACGAGAGTTGAATAATAACACATAATCTCCTACGTTAAACTCACACTTTTGTATCCTCTTATCATGCCAGCGTTTGACTTTTTCTTTGAAAAGCTTGGCATTCTCATATGCTTGTGTTCTCCATTCATCAAGTGAGCTAATATCAAACAACCTCTTCTCACCGGCAAGTTTGAAGTCATAATTGAGCTCTTTAATAGCCCAATATGCCTTATGTTCAAGTTCAAGAGGTAGATGGCATGCTTTTCAATAAACCATCTTATAAGGAGACATACCCATAGGATTTTTGTATGCAGTTCTATAGGCCCATAATGCATCATCAAGTTTTTGGACCAATTCTTTCTAGATCTATTCACAGTCTTTTGCAAAATTAATTTGAGCTCTCTATCGCTCAACTCTACTTGACCAGTAGACTGCGGATGATAAGGAGATGCTATTCTATGATTGACATCATACTTAGCGAGCATCTTACAGAATGCACCATGAATAAAATGTGAACCACCATCAGTCATAAGATATCAAGGGACTCCAAACCTTGGAAAAATAACTTCTTTAAGCATTTTAATAGAAGTGTTATGATCAGCACTACTAGTTGGAATAGCTTCTACCCACTTAATAACGTAATCAACAGCAACTAAAATATGTGTATAACCATTAGAGGCAGGAAAAGGTCCCATATAATCAAAGCCCCAAACATCAAACGGTTCAATAACAAGAGAATAATTCATAGGCACTTCTTGACGTCTACTAATGTTACCTATTCTTTGAAATTCATCATAGATAAGACAAACTTATGAGCATCTTTGAAGAGAGTAGGCCAATAAAAACCAGATTGTAGTACCTTGTGTGCAGTTCTATCTCTAGCGTGGTGTCCTCCATAAGATTCAGAGTGACACTTGCGTAGGATCTGTTCCTGTTCATGCTCAGGCACACAACGTCTAATAACACCATCGACTCCTTCTTTATAAAGGTGTGGATCATCCCAGAAGTAATGTCTTAAATCATAAAAGAACTTTTTCTTTTGCTGGTATGTGAAACTAGGTGGTATATATTTAGCAACAATGTAATTAGCATAATCAGCATACCAAGGAGCAGTACGAGTAGCATTGACGACCGCTAATTGTTCATCAGAAAAGTTATCATTAATAGGCAGTGGGTCATCAAGAACATTATCTAACCTAGACAAGTTATCTGCAACGGGGTTCTCAGCTCCCTTTCTATCAATAATACGCAAGTCAAATTCTTGGAGCAGGAGAACCCATCTAATGAGTCTAGGCTTAGCATCTTTCTTTTCCATAAGATATTTAATAGCAGCATGATCAGTGTGAATAGTAACTTTGGAATCAACAATATAAGGCCTAAACTTATCACATGCAAACATGATACGTCTCCAATGTATCTACTTTTCCAAACATGTTTGCCCTTGTTTTGGACTCTAACTTTCATGATTTGAATGAAACTAACCCGGACTGACGCTCTTTTCAGCAGAACTGCCATGATGTTGTTTTATGTGTAGAAAAGAAAAGTTCTCGGAATGTCCTGGAAATCCACGGAGGCACTTTTCAGAATTAATAAGAATTTTTGGCAAAAGAATCAAGGCCAGGGGGCCCACGGGCTGTCCACGAGACAGGGGGGCGCCCCCCTAGGGCACGCCCTCCTATCTCGTGGGCCCCATGGACCTCCTCCGACCTCAACTCCAACTCCATATATACCGTCTCGGGGAGAAAAAAATCAAGGAGAAAGTTTCATCGCGTTTTACGAAACGGAGCCGCCGCCAAGCCCTAATCTTTCTCGGGAGGGCTGATCTGGAGCCCGTTCGGGGCTCCGGAGAGGGGGATTCGTCGCTGTTGTCTTCACCAACCATCCTCTATCACCAATTTCATGAGGCTCACCACCGTGCGTGAGTAATTCCATCGTAGGCTTGCTAGACGGTGATGGGTTGGATGAGATTTACCATGTAATCAAGTTAGTTTTGTTAGGGTTTGATCCCTAGTATCCACTATGTTCTGAGATTGATGTTGCTATGACTTTGCTATGCTTAATGCTTGTCACTAGGGCCCGAGTGCCATGATTTCAGATCTGAACCTATTATGTTTTCATGAATATATGTGTGTTCTTGATCCTATCTTGCAAGTCTATAGTCACCTATTATGTGTTATGATCCGACAACCCCGAAGTGACAATAATCGGGATACGTCTCGGTGATGACCGTAGTTTGAGGAGTTCATGTATTCACTATGTGTTAATGCTTTGTTCCGGTTCTCTATTAAAAGGAGGCCTTAATGTCCCTTAGTTTCCGTAAGGACCCCGCTGAACACGGGAGGGTAGGACAAAAGATGTCATGCAAGTTCTTTTCCATAAGCACGTATGACTATTTACGGAATACATGCCTACATTATATTGATGAATTGGAGCTAGTTTTATATCACCCTATGTTATAACTATTGCATGAGGAATCGCATCCGACATAATTATCCATCACTGATTCATTGCCTACGAGCTTTTCATATATTGTTCTTCGCTCATTTACTTTTCCGTTGCTACTGTTACAACTACTACAAAAACCCCAAAACATTTATCTTTACTTTTGCTTCCGTTACCATTACTATCATACCACTTTTGCTACTAAACACTTTGCTGCAGATACTAAGTTATCCAGGTGTGGTTGAATTGATAACTCAACTACTAATACTCAAGAATATTCTTTGACTCCCCTTGTGTCGAATCAATAAATTTGGGTTGAATACTCTACCCTCGAAAGCTGTTGCGATCCCCTATACTTGTGGGTTATCAAGACTAATTTCTGGCGCCGTTGCCGGGGAGCATAGCTCTATTCTCTGAGTCACTTGGGATTTATATCTGTTGATCACTTTGAAGAACTTGAAAGACGATCGAACTACTATTTTGCCCTCAACTACGAGGGGAGGTAAGGAACTGCCATCTAGCTCTGCACTAGATTCTCCTTCCGTTATTAGTAGGCTTGCGACACCTAAACCTGCTACTGCTATGAATTCTGATATGTCGCATGTTATTGATGATGCCACTTCTGCTATGCATGATGAAACTACTTCTATGCGTGATACTACTTTGCCATTAGGAGAATTTCTTGATGAACAACTTGCTAGATTTAGGGGGAATGAAATTAGTGAAGATCCTATTACTGATGATGTAACATCCCAAAATTCTAAATTTTGGAATGTTATAAGAAATAGATAGTTTTGATTGATTGTTTGATTGCTTGAGTGAAATTGAGTGAAATTCGAAACTTTTTGAAAGTTAAATGAGAGGGAATAAAAGGACTTTCCCAAACTCTCATTTTCTTTTTCTGATCTCCATGAATTCAAATTCTTTTCACCACAAAACCCTGGAGAGAAGATGACATGACTTCTTCCATTTATTTAAAAGACAAGGGGTGTTGAAAATATTTGAATTTCATTTGGAAAATATTTCCAACCCAGGAACTTTATGCAACTCAAATTTTCATGAGCGAAGATAAAATGACTTCTTCAAAACATATGAAATATGAGTTGGGAGTTTCAAAGAATTAAATTCAAAGTTCTTTTGAATTTATTTTTCAATTTGGAGTTATTTTAGTTTTATTCAAATTATTTTTCTCCAAAAAAATATATGGAAAATAGGGTAACATGATTCCCTACATCAGAAAATAGGAGAGAAATAAATTTGAATTAATTTTGGTATTTTTAAAATGATTTTTACTAGATTTTACTAGGGCAGAAGCACTCTTTGCTTTATTTGAATTTGTGTGTATTTTATTTGACTTTAGAAAAATGTTCAAGTCATAGAAAATCTTTTTCAGAAAATTTTGATATATTATATGCCTATATAATATATTTTTTCTATTTTGTTTTTATTTGTCTGAGAAAAAGTTTTATTAAAAAAACTCCTCTCGCCGACTGGGCCGGCCCAGCTTCCTGGCCAGGCCACGGCCTAGCCCCGCCGCTCGCCTCCTCCGTCCCCGAGCGGGACTCCGCTCGGGAGATCGCCGCCGCCGTCCGATTCCTGGCCGGGCACGCCTCCCGTGCCCCCTTCCCCACGCCTCCCGAGGCCTCCCCTCCCTTTAAATAGAGCCGCCCCGGCCCCGGGATCCCGCTTTCACCGCTGCCGCCGCTTCGCGACCTGCCGCCGCCGCCGCCGGCGAGATCCGCCGCCGCCGCCCCATTCCGTCCCGTCACCGTGGACCAACGCGGACGTCGCCAACCTCCTCGCCTCGCCTCTCCGCCCTTCCCCGTCTACTCCGCCGCCGCCGCCGACCACCGGAGTCGCCTCCCCGTGCGCAGCCGACGCGGTAACCGCCGCCGCCGATGACCCGCCGGCCGATCTGCCCGAACCGGTATAAACCGACCCCGGTCCGATCCGGTCTTCTTTTAACTTCGGTTTTTTTAAAACCCTAGACTAGATCGGTTTTTTCTGTTTTATTTAAACAACGAACATCCACTGTTTAGATCTTATAGACGAACGTTCGTTGTTTAGCCTTTTTGATTCTGTTTATTTCGGCCAGGGACCCGTCTGTGAATATTTTATTTATAGATTAGCCCCTGGAATTCAAACACTCACAGCTTTTTACTGGTTAGTCCAAATCCAACGAAACCAATGCCCACTTCTTCGTTATGATCCCCTCTATCCAGTAAAACAACTCAAACATGTTTTTGAAAGTTTAAAAATTTGAATTAGATCAGATTTGAATTTGAACTTCATTTGATCGTAACTTGAGTTTTATAACTCCGTTTGAGTTGATTCTTTTTGCAAATAGAAGCTCTTGAACCAAACTTTTTGATAAGGCCAAATTCACTTAATTTTGGTACTGTTAGAAATTGTTTTATGTTGCAAGAGTTATTTGATTGATTTTGATGTTTTCCGAATTGTGTTCTTCGTTCTTTCCGATCTTTTGAGTGATTGCTTATGTGTGGTTACTATTGCTTGCTCACGATAGATTGACCGGAGTGTGACGAGTAGAACTATCAAGAGTTTTGAGTGCGAATTATCTTCATCAACATTGCAGGCAAGTTCACACTTTGATCATACCTTTTCTCATACCCAGTTTTTATGCATTAGATCAATCCTCAAATATTGCATGATTAGGATCTAATTAAATTGTGGGTTATGGGAATTAGTTGAGGTAGTACCTATTACCTGTTTTATTTTCAAACCCCTTGGAGTTACTTCTACGTTTGCTTATTATGCCATGCTATGCTCGTAGACTTGGATTGGGTTTGAGTGAATTCCATGACAGATGTGAGATTATTAATTAATGGTTTATTTAAGGTGGCAACATTAATACACATCTGGGTGGATTGAGGCACCTGGTTACTCCAGGACTTGCCTGTCTAGGAACCTGGGTTTCTAGGACTTGCCTGTTTTTCTTCGGACCGCCACCCAGGCTCAAAGGGATCATGAGATTATTCAAACTAGAAACTTCCGTGTGCAGCCACATGCTATTATGGGCTCTAGCATAGTTGACTAAGTCGTGCGAACTCTTACAGGGTAGACTAGCAGATGTAGGGGATGTAGGTTGGTACGGTCTACCCTCTACGTAAGGTGCAAGCGCTTCTGAAAGATTATGTCTCTGTCATCCGTTTCTCAAACACCATGTAGTACGAGAAACCAAACGGAGGAGATCGAGTCATGTGGGGAAAAGTGCGCAAACCTCTGCAGAGTGTATAAACTAATCATGGTTAGCCGTGTCCCCGGTTATGGACGTTTTGAGTATCTAGTACTTGGATTATCCTGTTGATCTCATCATGTTACTTTAATTAATATTGTTGGGTTGTTAATGAGTACTTTTAATTGGGATTGAGAATGCTGTCAACCATTCTCAATGTTTAACAACCACCATGATAGTTAAATAAATTTATTCCTTTGCAGTAGGGAAAAATTGGCTTTTCGCAAAAATGTTATAACCATAGAGCTTTTCCACCAGCCAAATATGCATGTAGTGATAGCCTTTATTCATCATTGCTCTTTGGTGTGAATTTGCCAGTACATTCAATGTACTGACCCTTTGTGGCTGCAACGTCTCATGTTGTAGGATCTTACGACGAGTAAGTGATACGTTAGGGTTACGATTCCTATACTCAACTTTGCCGTTGGTGTTGATGGGAATCCACAACCTTGTTACTTACGCTACTTTGGATTGAGGTAATAGTATTTATGCTATTTTATACATGTGATTTACCTCTGTTATAAATCCTCGAGTACTGTGTGTGTCAGCATACCGATCCAGGGATGACACTTAAGCACAGAGACTTGACCCATTCGGGTCGGGTCGCTACAAGATGGTATTAGAGCACATGTTGACTGTAGGACGTGACCCTAGAAACTGGCAAGCCCATAGGAAATATTTTTTCTCTACAACTTTCTTTTCAAAAGAATCTTT
This sequence comes from Triticum timopheevii, assembly GCA_963921465.1. Classification (NCBI taxonomy): domain Eukaryota; kingdom Viridiplantae; phylum Streptophyta; class Magnoliopsida; order Poales; family Poaceae; genus Triticum; species Triticum timopheevii. Next base: position 360,105,128 of record OY997264.1, read on the forward strand.
TACCTCTCCTCTCTTCTGAGCTTATTCAAATATTCTCTTTAGTGAGACCATACCCTTTTCCCTTTTGACCCCCTCGAAGATTCGACTGATAAGACCACTCCAAGAAGGACCAGATATCGGACAACTAAGACCACTTCAGAATGAAGAGGATTTTACCGAGCATAATAATGATGGAACTACAACAGTTGAAGACTCTAAAAACTAGGAGAATTTGAAGGCTTTGAAGATTTTTCAGTTTTGTATGACCTAGGAAGGCTACCCCTTATACTTGGGAGACTAAGGAAGCTGTCAATACCCGAGATCAAAGTGTTGGAGAAAGACCGCAACATGGAGCATTAGAACTCAAAGTTTTGTCAAGAAAGCCCCAAGACAGGAAATATCAACTATGGAACTATAGCTCATGACAGAGACATAGTCATAAACATGGATATCCATGATGCTATCACTCGCTCATGTTATTGTCACTGTGAGGTGTTAAGCACGCATCTTTCAGAAGAATTGGATGATAAAAGGGCTAATGGAACACCTGCCAGCAAGAGATCAAGCTTTCACCTTAGCTGGTGTATCACTAGGATCTGGAATATTACATCAAGAAGTTTAGGGTGGACCTTCGGGAAGCTGTATTTGATAAGGAAGCAGTTCGTGAACGACTCAGGACCCAGAAGCTGAAAGTAGCCAAGCTGGAGGAGCAAAACCTCGAGATACCGGAGATTCGTCAGGAACTGAAGAACAGTAGTACCATGGTTCATGACAAGAATGTTGTAACCTAGAAGTGTGGAGTGCAACTCGAGAACATTAAAGGATGTCATGAGAGACTTCGCGTCAACAGAGATGATTGGGCAAAAGAACTTGAGAAGGACAAGCATGATCAGAAGAAGCCATCGGAGACATGAACAAGACTTGAAGAGTTTGGTGACGTTGAAGATTTATTGACCATTAGAAGACCAAACCCCTGTTTTATACCTATGTTAGATGCGAAGTTTGTGAGCTGTCATTTGTTTGATGTTTTTCCAACAGCCACAATAAAATCTGTCTTTTCAAAACTTTTATTTGTATTGTGTGCATCCCTCTCGATCTCTCTTATCCCACCCCAAACCCATGGACCCAATAGAGGATGAATGGAGATGAAATCATATTTTCTGGACAGATGGGTCAATTGGAGACGGACCGATGGATTGAGAACATGGAAGAATCAAATGGAGAATAACCCTATAACCGGAAAGGATATGACCCAGCATGCTCTTCAGTGTTTTGAAAGAGGTGCTGCTACCTGGTGGAGGATGTACCAAACCATCAATGGATGGCAAGGAGTAACCACTTGGAAAGAATTTAAGCTGACTCTGTAAAAATCTCGGTTTGTGTCCTAGAAGTTGAAGCCTTATGGAAATGATATGAAGAAACCTTGTGCATACAAGCTTTGTGGAGAAATAGGACACAACCATAAGGAAAACAAGGACGAATACCCTCATAAGTGGGGGATTACCAAAGGAGTTAGCCGAGAATCTCAGGGAACTTTGGTTGGAGATTTTCCCAAAGGTTTTGTGGCAGCAATGGAAGTTCAATCTACATTGTTGGGAAAGATTCGTGAAGCTCAGAAGTATGACAAAGAGATTGCTCAGATAAAAGAGAGGATGAGCAAAGGAAAGGCCAAAGGTTTTCGTAAGGATGAGCACGACACCTTATGGTTTGAGGATAGTGTACATGTACCCAATAATGCAGAGATCAGGAAGTTAATACTTCATGAGGCTCATGACTCACCATACTCGATTCGCCCTGGAAACACCAAGATGTATTTGGATTTGAAGGAGTGTTTCTGGTGGATTGGTATGAAGAAGGATATTACGGAGTATGTAGTCATAGGTGATGTATGCCAGAGACAGTAAAAGCAGAGCATCAGAAGCCAGCAGGATTACTACAGCCTATGCCGATACCCGAATGGAAGTGGGGATAAGCTTGGCATGGATTTCATTACCGGATTTCCCAGAACCCGAACGAGATATGACTCTATCTGGGTAGTAGTTGATTCGCTTGACCAAAGTGTCTCACTTTATCCCATTGAAAACCACCTATACAAGTGCGAAGTTGGCCAAGATATATTTGACAAGGATCGTATGTCTGCATGGAGTTCTGAGGACCATCGTATCAGATAGAGGAACACAGTTTACCTCAAAGTTTTGGAATCAGCTGCACCAGACTTTGGGTACTAGGCTAGAGTTCAGTACAGCCTTTCGTCCGGAGACAGATGGATAGATCGAGAGAGTGAATCAGATTCTGGAGAACATGTTGAGAGCATGTGCGCTAGATTATGGATCTAGTAGGGATGATAATCTACCTTACGCTGAGTTCTCATACAACAACATTTACCAAGCCAGTTTGAAGATGGCCCCTTTTAAAGCTTTGTATAGGAGAAGGAGCCCGACACCGTTGATGTGGGATGAAGTTGGAGTCCGTCAGTTGTTAGGATCAAATGTGATCAAGGATTCAGAAGAGAATGTTGAGTTGATTTGAGATAGACTGAAGGTAGCTCAGTCCAGGCAGAAGAGTTATGCAGACTCAAAAACGCAAGGAGGTAGTCTATGAAATTGGAGACGGAGCATGTCTTCGTGTGTCCCCTCTGCGAGGAGTTAAACGATCTGGAGTTAAGGGAAAGTTAGACCCGAGATTTGTAGGACCATACCGAGTTTGGAGCGTATGGGAGAAGTGGCCAACAAATTGGAGTCACCCGAAGGAGGGTCAGGAGTTCATGATGTGTTTCACGTTTCCCAATTGAAGAAGTGCCATGCGGTGATGGCCAATATTCCCATGTAAGGACGCTTGACCCTGGAAAGGATAATGATGTTCCATGAAGTGGAGTATGGATTTTATAAGTATAAGTTGTTATCTCGGTATGTGGGACATCCCACGAGGATGAAGAGAAGTATTACTATTGGATATAAAGGAGGTATGATGTTGGAGATATGGATCAATGGAAATTCCATGATGAGTCTGAGTAATCATGTCCTAGTTTTGTGCCAATAGAAGGAAGGAAGACGGTACAATTGGATGGATTTGAGAATACTAGGAAGTTGGAAGTTGGAATAATGATCAGTTGCCCCGAGGATGAGTTCAAGGTTTACAAGTGATGAGATGGGCCATAACCCACAGGCCCCAGGACCTGCCAAGAAGCAAGCACACTCTTGCTGAAGGAAAAACCCTGGAAGAAGTTACGACTTTATCAATCGATGATTCTATAGGAGTTTACGCAAAACCTGAGAGTTGTGAAGGAATGATAGATGGTTGTTTGGATTGCAGAATCAATGGATTTATCCGAACTTGGTTCGTCGACAAGAGAAATTCTGCAATGCTTGTGAGGATGACTGAGTGTTAGCATGCGAGATTCGCTAAACCATATACAAGAGAATGATTTGGGTGCGGGATGGATTGATCACCATACCGACTTACTCTTATTGTTCACCTTGCTATATGGGATGGTAAATCTGAGTGACTTACCTATAGTAGAGAGACGACGATCAAAACCTTGTTTGAACCTTAGAATGGTATAAGTATTTTCCCTTGTACGAGGCAGTTGTTGCCAATCGTAGGTCATACGGCGAGGTTTAGCCCAGACCCATTTCCTGCAGGAGAAACCTTAAATTGTTGACCACCATGAGATATCGATAGTTGTTAGTATTGGTGCCAGACCCATCAGCTAAGAAGACCCAGTCTCGGAATAACCTTACCAAGATGAAAGGACAGAAGAATTGAGGAAAAGGTTATGCCACTACCGGAAGAGCCCAGAGAAGGAATTTTTCCAAGATCTGAGAAGACCGACACTGTCAGGAATAAGGATGGAGTATATGAGTTTTGATGGAACCGTAACCATGCTTCTAAGGGTGGTAGCACCCGAGACCCCCGGAGACGATCGATGGATTTTTTTTGAAGACCCCTACCCTAACCTATTTCTTGCTAGCCTCTCCGAATCTCGAGGACGAGATTCATTTTAAGGGTGGTAGGTTTGTAACATCCCAAAATTCTAAATTTTGGAATGTTATAATAAATAGATAGTTTTGATTGATTGTTTTATTGCTTGAGTGAAATTGAGTGAAATTCGAAACTTTTTGAAAGTTAAATGATAGGGAATAAAAGGACTTTCCCAAACTTTCATCTTCTTTTTCTGATCTCCGTGAATTCAAATTCTTTTCACCACAAAACCCTGGAGAGAAGATGACATGACTTCTTCCATTTATTTAAATAACAAGGGGTGTTGAAAATATTTGAATTTCATTTGGAAAATATTTCCAACCCAGGAACTTTATGCAACTCAATGATTTTCACGAGCGAAGATAAAATGACTTCTTCAAAACATATGAAATATGAGTTGGGAGTTTCAAAGAATTAAATTCAAAGTTCTTTTGAATTTATTTTTCAATTTGGAGTTATTTGAGTTTTATTCAAATTATTTTTCTCCAAAAATAAAATATATGGAAAATAGGGTAACATGATTCCCTACATCAGAAAATAGGAGAGAAATAAATTTGAATTAATTTTGGTATTTTTAAAATGTTTTTTACTGGATTTTACTAGGGCAGAAGCACTCTTTGCTTTATTTGAATTTGTGTGTATTTTATTTGACTTTAGAAAAATGTTCAAGTCGTAGAAAATCTTTTTCAGAAAATTTTGATATATTATATGCCTATATAATATATTTTTTCTATTCTGTTTTTATTTGTCTGAGAAAAAGTTTTATTAAAAAAAAACTCTCTCGCCGACTGGGCCGGCCCAGCTTCCTGGCCAGGCCACAGCCCAGCCCCGCCGCTCACCTCCTCCGTCCCCGAGCGGGACTCCGCTCGGGAGATCGCCGCCGCCGTCCGAGTCCCGGCCGGGCACGCCTCCCGTGCCCCCTTCCCCACGCCTCCCGAGGCCTCCCCTCCCTTTAAATAGAGCCGCCCCTGCCCCGGGATCCCGCTTTCGCCGCCGCCGCCGCTTCGCGACCCGCCGCAATCGCCGCCGCCGGCGAGATCCGCCGCCGCCGCCCCACTCCGTCCCGTCACCGTGGACCACCGCGGACGCCGCCAACCTCCCCGCGCCCCTCCCCGTCTACTCCGCCGCCGCCGCCGACCACCGGAGTCGCCTCCCCGCGCGCAGCCGACGCGGTAACCGCCCCCGCCGACGACCCACCGGCCGATCTGCCCGAATCGGTATAAACCGACCCCGGTCCGATACGGTTTTCTTTTAACTTCGTTTTTTAAAAACCCTAGACTAGATCGGGTTTTTTTTCTGTTTTATTTAAACAACGAACATCCACTGTTTAGATCTTATAGAAGAACGTTCGTTGTTTAGCCTTTTTGATTTCTGTTTATTTCGGCCAGGGACCCGTCTGTGAATATTTTATTTATAGATTAGCCCCTGGACTTCAAACACTCACAACTTTTTACTCGTTAGTCCAAATCCAACGAAACCAACGCCCACTTCTTCGTTATGATCCCCTCTATCCAGTAAAACAACTTAAACATGTTTTTGAAAGTTTAAAATTTGAATTAGATCAGATTTGAATTTGAACTTCGTTTGATCGTAACTTGAGTTTTATAACTCCGTTTGAGTTGATTCTTTTTGCAAATCGAAGCTCTTGAACCAAACTTTCTGATAAGGCCAAATTCACTTAATTTTGGTACTGTTAGAAATTGTTTTATGTTGCAAGAGTTATTTGATTGATTTTGATGTTTTCCGAATTGTGTTCTTCGTTCTTTCCGATCTTTTGAGTGATTGCTTATGTGTGGTTACTATTGCTTGCTCACGATAGATTGACCGGAGTGTGACGAGTAGAACTATCAAGAGTTTTGAGTGCGAATTATCTTCATCAACATTGTAGGCAAGTTCACACTTTGATCATACCTTTTCTCATGCCAAGTTTTTATGCATTAGATCAATCCTCAAACATTGCATGATTAGGATCTAATTAAATTGTGGGTTATGGGAATTAGTTGAGGTAGTACCTATTACCTGTTTTATTTTCAAACCCCTTGGAGTTACTTCTATGTTTGCTTATTATGCCATGCTATGCTCGCAGACGTGGATTGGGTTTGAGTGAATTTCCATGACAGATGTGAGATTGTTAATTAATGGTTTATTTAAGGTGGCAACATTAATACACATCTGGGTGGACTGAGGCACCTGGTTACTCCAGGACTTGCCTGTCTAGGCACCTGGGTTTCCAGGACTTGCCTGTTTTTCTTCGGACCGCCACCCATTCTCAAAGGGATCATGAGATTATTCAAACTAGAAACTTCCGTGTGCAGCCACATGCTATTATGGGCTCTAGCATAGTTGACTAAGTTGTGTGAACTCTTACAGGGTAGACTAGCAGATGTAGGGGATGTAGGTTGGTACGGTCTACCCTCTACGTAAGGTGCAAGCGCTTCTGAAAGACTATGTCTCTGTCATCCGTTTCTCAAACACCATGTAGTGTGAGAAACCAAACGGAGGAGATCGAGTCATGTGGGGAAAAGTGCGCAAACCTCTGCAGAGTGTATAAACTAATCATGGTTAGCCGTGTCCCGGGTTATGGACGTTTTGAGTATCTAGTACTTAGATTATCCTATTGATCTCATCATGTTACTTTAATTAATATTGTTGGGTTGTTAATGAGTACTTTTAATTGGGATTGAGAATGCTGTCAACCATTCTCGATGTTTAACAACCACCATGATAGTTAAATAAATTTATTCCTTTGCAGTAGGGAAAATTTGGCTTTTCGCAAAAATGTTATAACCATAGAGCTTTTCCACCAGCCAAATATGCATGTAGTGATAGCCTTTATTCATCATTGCTCTTTGGTGTGAATTTGCCAGTACATTCAATGTACTGACCCTTTGTGGCTGCAACGTCTCATGTTGCAGGATCTTACGATGAGTAAGTGATACATTAGGGTTACGATTCCTATACTCAACTTTGCCATTGGTGTTGATGGGAATCCACAACCTTGTTACTTCCGCTATTTTGGATTGAGGTAATAGTATTTACGCTATTTTATAAATGTGATTTACCTCTGTTATAAATCCTCGAGTACTGTGTGTGTCAGCATACCGATCCAGGGATGACACTTAAGCACAGAGACTTGACCCATTCGGGTCGGGTCGCTACAGATGATAGTGATGATGAAGGTCCCCCCAATGATTATGTATTACCTGTTGTTATGCATGAAACAGCTGCTATGGAAATTCTTGCTTGCAATGATAGAAATGATCTTACGAAATTATTAGCTAAATGGAAGCAGCGGTATCCTAATGCTAGAATGAAACCCGATCCTGCTTTTGCTACTTCACCTATTTGTGTTACTGATAAGGATTATGAATTCTCTGTTGATCCTACTATTATTACTTTAGTTGAATCTGATCCTTTTTATGGCCTTGAATCTGAAACTGTTGTGGCACATCTTACCTGATATAGCTACCCTGTTTACTAATGATGAGAAGTCTTGCTATTTATATATCCTTAAGATATTTACGTTCTCATTAAAGGGTGATGCTAAGACTTGGTATAATTCTCTTGCTCCTGGTTGTGTGCGTAGTCCCCGGGATATGATTTATTACTTCTCTGCTAAATATTTCCCTGCTCATAAGAAACAAGCTGCCTTGCGGGAAATATATAATTTTGTGCAAATCAAAGAAGTCAGTCTCCCACAAGCTTGGGGGAGGCTTCTCCGGTTACTTAATGCTTTGCCTGATCATCCTCTTGAGAAAAATGAAATACTTGATATCTTTTATAATGGACTAACCGATGCTTCCAAGGACTACTTGGATAGTTGTGTTGGTTGTGTTTTCAGGGAAAGAACAGTCGATGAAGCTGAAATATTATTGAATAATATGTTGACTAATGAAAATAATTGGACTCTTCCTGAGCTAGTTCCTGAAGTAATTCCTGAACCAATTGAGCCAACTCCTGAGCCTATTCCTAAACCCACTCCGAAGAAGAGATGTGTTTTACTTCTCAGTCCTGAAGATATGCAAGTGGCAAAGAAATCAATGAAAGAAAAAGGTATTAAAGCTGAAGATGTTAAGAATTTACCACCTATTGAAGAAATACATGGTCTTAATTTACCGCCTGAAGAACCACATTGTCTTGATAACCCGGCATAGGTAGTAAAGGTAAATTCTCTCTATAGATATGATAAAGTTGAAGTACCCTCTACTAAATTTCATAGCCCATGCTTAGATGAATTTGATGACTTTATGGCTATACAAGAAAGTTTTAATGCTTATGTTGGTAGAGAGTTAAAGAATAATGCTTTCGAGATAGGATGCATAGGTGATAATCTGGCTAGAGTTAAAGATGAACTTCACCGCGTTAGCTAATATACTTTTGTGGTTGCTACCCAAGCTGAGCAAGTACTTAAAGCTCAAAATGAATTGCTTGATGAATTGAATAATAAAAATGACTTTGCTATTAGAGTGGCTACTAGAACTGGTAGAATGACTCAGGAACCTTTGTATCCTGAAGGCTACCGTAAGAGAATCGAGCAAGATTCTCAGAGAAATAATTTAGAGGCACCTAGTTCTTCTAAAAAGAAGAAAAAGAAAAAAGATAGGACTTTGCATGCTTCTAGTGAACCTACTGTAGACACACCTGAGAATCCCATTGATATTTCTATTTCTGATGCTGAAACACAATCAGGTGATGAACATGAACCTAGTGATAATGTTAATGATAATGTTCATGTTGATGCTCAACCTAGCAAAGACAATGATGTAGAGATTGAACCTGCCGTTGATCTTGATAACCCACAATCAAAGAATCAATGTTATGATAAGAGAGATTTTGTTGCTAGGAAGCACGGTAAAGAAAGAGAACCATGGGTTCAGAAACCCATGCCCTTTCCTCCTAAACCATCCAAGTCAAAGGATGACGAGAATTTTGAGCGCTTTGCTGAAATGATTAGACCTATTTTCTTACGTATGTGCTTAACTGATATGCTTAAAGTAAATCCTTATGCTAAATATATGAAGGATATCATTACAAATAAAAGAAAGATACCGGAAGCTAAAATTTCCACCATGCTTGCTAATTACACTTTTAAGGGTGGAATACCAAAGAAACTTGGAGATACGGGTGTACCAACTGTACCATGCTCTATTAAAAGAAATTATGTTAGAACTGCTTTATGTGATCTTAGAGCCGGTGTTAGTGTTATGCCTCTCTCTTTATATCATAGACTTGAATTGAATAAGTTGACATCTACTGAAATATCTTTGCAAATAGCTGATAAGTCAACCGCTATACCTGTCGGTATTTGTGAAGATGTACCTGTTGTGGTTGCAAATGTCACTATCTTAACAGACTTTGTTATTCTTGATATTCCTGAGGACGATAGTATGTCTATTATCCTTGGTAGACCTTTTCTTAATACTGCAGGGGCTGTTATTGATTGCAACAAAGGCAATGTCACTTTTCATGTTAATGGTAATGAGCATACGGTACACTTTCTGAGGAAATAATCTCAAGTTCATAGCATCAATTCTATTGAAAAAGTTCCAACTATCATTTTTGGAGATTTTGAATTTCCTCTTCCTACTGTCAAGAAAAAGTATGATATTCTTATTATTGGGGATTTTCATATCCCCGTTGAGGTAACTTAGTGTTATTCGAAATTTCTCTGGTTTCGTGTTATTCGGAATGAGTTTGTTAACAAGACTTGATCAACCTTGTTAGTGGGTTCATTTTGATGATCACGAGATGGATGAAACTAGAAGGCACAACCTTCTGTACCCTCTTTTTACATTCTGTTATTTAGAATAAATAAAGCAAAAATAGTATTATCTGTCTGTTTTCTGAATTATCCGTGCATTAAAAAATAGCCCAAAAATAAAAGTGCTCCAAATGCCCTGCAAACTTAGTATGATTTTTTATGGAATATTTGAGGATTTTAGGCACTGAAAACACAGCAGGAGGGGCAAGCACCAGGCCACGAGAGTGGAGGGCGCCCCCCTATAGGTCGCGCCCCCTGTCTCATGGGCCCCTTGTGGTCCCCCTCCACTTATGCCAGCACCCACACACTTCATCTTCTACCCAAAAAATCCCCATCAAGCTCAAGCCCGAGTTCTAGCTCGTTTTGCTGCGATTTTTGATCTCCTAGCTCAAAGCTCCATTCACAAAACTGCTTTGGGAGATTGTTGCTTGGTATGTGACTCCTCCATTGGTTCAATTAGTTTTTGTTCTAGTGCTTTATTCATTGCAAATTCTTGCTGCATAGGTGACCATGTTCTTGAGCTTGCATGTTAAATTTTTGAGGTCCCTAGCAATTCCAATGCATGATATAGGCTCTAGGCACTTGTAGGAGTAGTTGCTATCAATTTTGTTTAGTTTTATTCACTTTTATTTTGAAGTTACTAAAATTTCAGAAATTTTCAGAAAAAGAAATATGCTTAGAAGAATGTACCAAGGTGGTTCCTCGGCAAAGAAAGGGCCAAGAATTGCTATACGTGAACAAGATGTTAATTTGCCAAGGGACGCAAATGTTCGGGCTTGTGAGTGGCCATCCGATGATTTTATGGTCGAAGCAGGCTTCGAGGGGGAATTTGACGTGTATGTGCGTAATGCTGAGCTTGAGGATTTCTTACAAGATAAGTGTCCTCAATATTATCAATTGACTGATTCCTTTGTGCGGAGGTTCGAATATATTTCTTTGCGTAATTCTCCTAGTGTTGTGTTTGACATTTATGATACATCTTATACCATGGATTTAGAGGATTTCACAACCGCTTGCAAACTCCTGCAATGGGGTAATATTAATAATCCTCCCAAATCTGAAGTTAGAGATTTTCTTGCTAGTATTATTGTGGGAGAATCTAGGGACGTAACACAAGCTACCATAGGGAGCATCCATTTTCCTGCTATACATTACTTTGCTCTCTTTATTGGTAGATGCATTAACGGTAAGGACAAAGTATGTCACATGGGTGCCCCTGATCTTTGTGTCCTCAAGAGTGCTGTGTCAGGTTATAGAGGTTATAACTTGGGGGCAATAGTTGCACGTAGGTTGCATAATAATAATAATAAAAAGGGAGATATCTTTGGAGGAATTTATGCAACCCGTGTGGCTAATTTTCTTAATATAGCTCCACGAGAGGGGGATATGCTTGTACCTCCTGTTTATTTGGATAAAGAAGCTATGTTTGATCATCATTTTCTTGAGAGGAATGAACAATTCCTCCATTATCGACTAACCTATAACAGACGCAACGTCGTCCCTGTTACTCTTCCTGCTCCCTACCTTTTTGATTATCAGACAAAAGGAAGATATGTTGTCACCAGGGAAGAAGCAACTGAATATGAGAGGGGAATGGAGGCAGCTCGCCAACACGCTGCTGCTCAGGAGGCGGTCACCTCTTCATCTCAGTACTGCCCCAGCTATTCTTATGGATATCAGCCAGGCGGTCGTTGGTATTAGACTAACTTAGGCCAAAAGCCTAAGCTTGGGGGAGTACGTATTTCTAACCGACTTTACATTCATGTTCACACACTAGTCGTCGGTGCTCATACTCTTTCATTGTATTATCCATGCTAGTTTAAATTTCATTTTCTAGTTTTCTTCTTGTGTGTTTGATAAACCTTTTAAAAAACCAAAAAAATTAGGTAGTTTAATTTCCTTGCCTGTAGTAGAAATTAAAATGAAAACCCAAAAAGATTTCTTGTTCTTCTTTTACTTGTTGGGAGCTTTCCCGTGTAAATAGTTTTATTTTATTTTCCTTCTTTTGGGGGTCGAGAAGACTATATTGAAATTGCTTAGTGGCTCTTATATGCATGATTGTTTATTTAACTTAGAGCCCATATTACTTGTCTTCTCTCTTGAGTTGAATGCTTGCAGATTCCAGCTTAGTCCAATGCACATGCACTCTTATTATTATACACATCGTCCGGTCGTGCAAGTGAAAGGCAATAATGAATATATATGATGGACTTATTGGGATGAGAAAAGCTGGTATGAACTCGACCTCTCTAGTTTTTGTAAATATGATGATTCATCGTTCCTGAGTCAGCTATTATGAAGTAAACATATTTGCAATGACATTTAGAGATTATAGTTGCTTGTTCCATGCTTGATTAGCTTTGAGTTATAATGGTTGACCTTGCGTGCCAACATCTTATTAGTATAATTATGATGTGGTATGATGGGATGGTATCCTCCTTTGAATGTATTAAGTGACTTGACTTGGCACATGTTCACGCATGTAGTTGAATCAAATCAACATAGCCTTCATGATATTTATGTTCATGGTAGATTATATCCTACTCATACTTGTACTCGGTGTAAATTAATTTTAATGCATGTTTATGACTATTGTCGCTCTCTCAGTTGGTCGCTTCCCAGTCTTTTGCTAGCCTTCACCTGTACTAAGCGGGAATACTGCTTGTGCATCCAAACTCCTTAAACCCCAAATTTGTTCCATATGAGTCCACTATATCTACCTATATGCGGTATTTACCTGTCGTTCCAAGTAAATTTGTATGTGCCAAACTCCAAACCTTCAAATGAAATTCTGTTTTGTATGCTCGAGCAGCTCATGTTTCAACTAGGGCTACCTATATCTTCCATGCTAGGTGGGTTATTCTCAAGAGGAGTGGACTCCGCTCCTCATTCACGAGAAAGGGCCGGTAACCGGGATGCCCAGTCCCATGATCCAAAAAGATCAAAGCAAATCAAAATAATTAAACAAAACTCCCCCAGGGCTGTTGTATGTTGGAGGCACTTGTTGTTTTGAGCAAGCCATGGATTGATGCTTGTTGGTGGTTGGGGGAGTATAAACCTTTACCATTCTGTTTGGGAACTGCCTATAATGCATGTAGTATGGAAGATACAGCCATATCATAGTTGTTGCATTGACAACAAAAGTATGCCGCTCAAAATGTTATTCAATCTCTATTTTAAAATCGAGCTTTGGCACCTCTACAAATCCCTGCTTCCCTCTGCGAAGGGCCTATCTATTTACTTTTATGTTGAGTCATCATCCTTCTTATTAAAAGCACCCGCTGGAGAGCACACTGTCATTTGCATAAATTATTATTGGTTTATATTGGGTATGACTTGACTGGATCTCTTTTACCATGAATTACAATGTTTAGTCAGCCCTTGATCTTTAAAGGTGTTGTGCATTTATGTTTTGCGGTCTCAAAAAGGGCTAGCGAGATACCATTTTGTTATATCACGTTATGATTATTTTGAGTAAGTGTTGTCATCCGAGTTTTATTATTAGTATTAAGGTAAACCTAACCACAACATTAAACATATGGATCCATATAAGCCCCTAACGAAGCAACGCATAAACTAGGGTTTAAGCTTCTGTCACTCTAGCAACCCATCATCTACTTATTACTTCCCTATGCCTCCTCTAGGCCCAAATAATTGTGAAGTGTCATGTAGTCGACATTCACATAACACCACTAGAGGAAAAGACAACATACACCTCATCAAAATATTGAACGAATACCAAATTCACATGACTACTAATAGCAAGATTTCACCCATGTCCTCAGGAACAAACGTAACTACTCACAAAGCATATTCATGTTCATAATCAGAGGAGTAATAATATGCATAAAGGATCTGAACATATGATCTTCGACCAAGTAAACCAATTAGCATCAACTACAAGGAGTAATCAACACTACTAGCAACCCGCAGGTACCAATTTGTGGTTTTGATACAAGATTGGATACAAGAGATGAACTAGGGTTTTGAGAGGAGATGGTGCTGGTGAAGATGTTGATGGAGATTGACCCCCTCCCGATGAGAGGATCGTTGGTGATGACGTTGGTGATGATTTCCCCCTCCCGGAGGGAAGTGTCCCTGGCAGAACAGCTCCGCCAGAGCCCTCGATTGATTCCGCCAAGGTTCCGCCACGTGGCGGCGGAGTTTCGTCCCATAAGCTTGCCCCCAATTTTTTCCAGGGTAAAAGTGATGATATAGCAAAAGATGGTCGCCGGATGCCCACCAGGGGGCCCAGGAGATAGGGGGCACGCCCTATAGGGAGGGGCGGCGTGCCCCCTGTCTCCTGGACAGGGTGTGGGCCCCCTGGCCTATTTCTTTTGCTCATAAATTCTTATTAAATCCAAAAGGTTGTTTCGTGGAGTCTCAGGACTTTTGGAGCTGTGCAGAATAGGTTTCCAACGTTTGCTCCTTTTCCAGCCAGAATTCCAGCTGCCGGCATTCCCCCTCTTCATGGTAAACCTTGTAAAATAAGAGAGAATAGCCATAAGTATTGAGATATAATGTGTAATAACAGCCCATAATGCAATAAATATTGATCCAAAAGCATGATGCAAAATGGACGTATCAACTCCCCCAAGCTTAGACCTCGATTGTCCTCAAGCGGAAGCCAAAATCGAAATATATGTCCACATGTTTAGAGACAGAGGTGTCGATAAAAATAAAATACCGACATGAGGGCATCATGATCATTCTAATAACAGCAACATATATAGATTTTGTCATATGATTTCCTATGCTCCAGTAATAAGCAATTCACAATATCAAGTATGGTTCAAAAACTTCATTGGGAACTAACAAACTATAATCTCAGTCATTGAAGCAATTGCAATTTATCGCAACATCAGAAAGAGTCAATAATAGAGCTTTTCAGCAAGCTCACATACTCAACTATCTCGTAGTCTCCTACAATTGTTAACACTCACGCAATACTTGTGGTTATAGAGTTTTAGCCGAACACTGAGAAAGATAGGGGCTTATTGTGTTGCCTCCCAACGTATCCACCTTTAGGTGATGTCAACAATAATAGCCTATGCTAGCTTACATCCAATTGGATATATATATATATATCATGATCTTTCAAACACGAAGAGCTTGCCAAAGGATAAAATGAAAAAGGAAAAGGTGAGGATCACCTTGACTCAAGCATAAAGTAAAAGATAGGCCCTTCGCAGAGGGAAGCAGAGGTTGACATGCGCGTTTAGGGTTGATGCACGAAATCTTAATGCAAAAGAACGTCACTTTATATTGCCCCTTGTATGTGGACCTTTATTATGCAGTCCGTCGCTTTTATTACTTCCACAACAAGTTCGTACAAAGCTTATTTTCTCTGCACTAATAAGTCGTACATATTTAGAGAGCAATTTTTATTGCTTGCACTGATGACAACTTACTTGAACGATCTTACTCAATCCATAGGTAGTTATGGTGGACTCTCATGGCAAAAGTGGGTTTAAGGATAATTGGAAGCACAAGTAGTATCTCTACTTGGTGCAAGGAATTTGGCTAGCATGAGGGGGAAAGGCAAGCTCAACATGTTTGGAAGGTCAATGACAATATACTTTAACTGAGATGTCGGAAAAACATAAACCATTATGTTGTCTTCCTTGTCCAACATCAACTCTTTTAGCATGTCATACTTAATGAGTGCTTCACAATCATAAAAGATGTCCAAGATAATATATTTATATGTGAACCCCTCTTTCCTTATCACTTCCTATTAATTGCAACGATGACCAAGGCTACGTTCATCAACTCTCAACAATTTTTATGCCTCATACTTCCTATGTGTGAAGTTATCACTATCCATAGGATCAATATGAACTCTTTTATTCTTTCTACTTTCTCAAGTTCATAGCAACATAGCAAAGCCCTTGACTCAACACTAATCTTTATTATAGATAGCACACGGACTCGATGACATAAAGAGATCACAAAGCAAAACTCGAAACTACTTGATATCAAAACTTCAATCTACTAGATCAAGATACTACTAAAAGGATCGAACCAAATAAAGCGGTAAAGATAGGAGTGTGCTTGTGATACGATACTGGGGCACCTCCCCAAAGCTTGGCAGTTGCCAAGGGGAGTGCCCATACCCATGTGATTATGCCCTCGGAGGTGGTGAAGTAGGAGTTGTTGATGATGTAGGCTTGTCGTCCGTCTTCCAAGGCATAGGCTCTCCATCATAGAAGGATGATTGAGTCTCTGGGATCCTTAAATCTGCAGCCAAACTCATCTTCTTGAATCTATATTCATACTCACAGTTCTGGTTTTGCAGGTCATAGATCTGGGCTTGGAGGTGCTCGATTTTCTCTTGAAGCTTGAAGATGGTCTCCCCAATGACCTTGGCATCCAACTTGTGGTTGTTGGTGAACACCGTGATCATCATCTGGTTGGCATTGAGTCCACGCTCCACCATCCCTTGGCACTTGAAAACTTGCTGCTCAATGGCTTCGAGCTTTGTCTCCACGCTCCCGGTACGCCTTGGTCCCTCCACACCGCGGATGTGCAGCACCCCCTCACGCATCTCAATGGTTTGAGGATGATGCAGCACCTCCACGAGATAGGGGTTGATAACCCTCTCGAAAAACTTGTCCTTGGGAGCGCTTGGAGACGATATGATGCTCTAGATCTGAAACAGAAACAGCTCGAAACGAAAACAAAGGATATTCGCGTGATACGGTGGTCAAAACCTTCGGGAGTATATATAATGAATTTTTACCGACCAAAATACATAACATGCAAGAAAATGGAGTCCGGGAGACACACAAGGTGCCCACGAGACAGGGGGCATGCCCTACAGGGGGGGCACACCCTCCACTCTCGTGGGGGCCTCGTGTCCCTTTCGGACTACTTCTTTCTTCCTAAAATTCTTAAATAATCCAAAACTGATAAAAATTGCCATTAGAGTTCTTTTGGAGTCGGTTTACTTACCGTACCACATACCTATGCCTTTTCGGAGTCTGGAACGTTATGGAAAGTGTCCCTTATGTATTCCTTAGGAGTTATGGTTTCAATAATATTAGTTTCAACATTGATAGGATTACTGAAATATAATGTTTAATTCTTTGACCGTTAACCACCCTCGGATTTGTGCCTTCGAAGTTGTTGATTTTTATAGCACCAGAACGATAGACCTCCTTGATAACGTAGGGTCCTTCCCATTTTGAGAGAAGTTTTCCTGCAAAAAATCTTAAACGAGAGTTGAATAATAACACATAATCTCCTACGTTAAACTCACGCTTTTGTATCCTCTTATCATGCCAGTGTTTGACTTTTTCTTTGAAAAGCTTGGCATTCTCATATGCTTGGGTTCTCCATTCATTAAGTGAGCTAATATCAAACAACCTCTTCTCACCGGCAAGTTTGAAGTCATAATTGAGCTCTTTAATAGCCCAATATGCCTTATGTTCAAGTTCAAGAGGTAAATGACATGCTTTTCCATAAACCATCTTATAAGGAGACATACCCATAGGATTTTTGTATGCAGTTCTATAGGCCCATAATGCATCACCAAGTTTTTTGGACCAATTCTTTCTAGATCTATTCACAGTCTTTTGCAAAATTAATTTGAGCTCTCTATTGCTCAACTCTACTTGACCACTAGACTGTGGATGATAAGGAGATGCTATTCTATGATTGACATCATACTTAGTGAGCATCTTACGGAAAGCACCATGAATAAAATGTGAACCACCATTAGTCATAAGATATCTAGGGACTCCAAACCTCGGAAAAATAACTTCTTTAAGCATTTTAATAGAAGTGTTATGATCAGCACTACTAGTTGGAATAGCTTCTACCCACTTAGTAACGTAATCAACAGCAACTAAAATATGTGTATAACCATTAGAGGCAGGAAAAGGTCCCATATAATCAAAGCCCCAAACATCAAATGGTTCAATAACAAGAGAATAATTCATAGGCATTTCTTGACGTCTACTAATGTTACCTATTCTTTGACATTCATCACAGGATAAGACAAACTTACGAGCATCTTTGAAGAGGGTAGGCCAATAAAAACCAGATTGTAGTACCTTGTGCGCAGTTCTATCTCCAGCGTGGTGTCCTCCATAGGATTCAGAGTGACACTTGCGTTGAATCTATTCTTGTTCATGCTCAGGTACACAACGTCTAATAACACCATCTACTCCTTCTTTATAAAGGTGTGGATCATCCTAGAAGTAATGTCTTAAATCATAAAAGAACTTTTTCTTTTGCTGGTATGTGAAACTAGGCGGTATATATTTAGCAACAATGTAATTAGCATAATCAGCATACCAAGGAGCAGTACGAGAAGCATTGACGACCGCTAATTGTTCATCAGGAAAGCTATCATTAATAGGCAGTGGGTCATCAAGAACATTCTCTAACCTAGACAAGTTATCTGCAACGGGGTTCTCAGCTCCCTTTCTATCAATAATATGCAAGTCAAATTCTTGGAGCAGGAGAACCCATCTAATGAGTCTAGGATTATCATCTTTCTTTTCCATAAGATATTTAATAGCAGCATGATCAGTGTGAATAGTAACTTTGAAATCAACAATATAAGGCCTAAACTTATCACATGCAAACACAACTGCTAAGAACTCTTTTTCAGTAGTAGCATAATTTTCTCTGGGCAGTATCAAGAGTCTTACTAGCATACTGGATAACATTCAATTTCTTATCGACTCTTTGCCCTAAAATAGCACCTACAGCATAATCACTAGCATCGCACATAATATCAAAAAGTAAATTCCAATCAGGTGGCTGAACAATAGGTGCAGTGATCAAAGCTTTCTTAAGTGTTGCAAATGCTTCTACACAATCATCATCAAAGACAAAAGGAATATTTTTTGCAATAAATTAGTCAGAGGCCTAGAGATTTTAGAGAAGTCTTTAATGAACCTCCTATAAAAACCGGCATGACCAAGGAAACTTCTTATACCTTTTATGTCCTTGGGACATGGCATCTTTTCAATAGCATCAACTTTGGCTTTATCAACTTCAATACCTCTCTCGGAGATCTTGTGCCCCAAGACAATGCCTTCATTAACCATAAAGTGATACTTTTCCCAATTCAGGACGAGACTAGTGTCTTCGCATCTCTGCAAAACTCGATCAAGGTTGCTCAAACAATCATCAAAAGAGGATCCATAGACGGAAAAGTCATCCATGAATACCTCACAAATCTTTTCACAAAAATCAGAGAATATAGCCATCATGCATCTTTGAAAGGTAGTAGGTGCATTACATAAACCAAAAGGCATACGTCTATAAGCAAAAGTACCAAAAGGGCAAGTAAAAGTAGTTTTAGATTGATCCTTCGCTGCCATAGGTATTTGAGAGAAGCCAGAATAACCATCTAGAAAGCAGAAATGAGTGTGTTTGGATAGCCTTTCTAGCATTTGATCAATAAAAGGTAAAGGGTAACGATCTTTCTTAGTAGCTTTATTTAACTTATGGAAATCAATTACCATCCTATAACCTGTAATAATTCTTTGCGGGATCAATTCATCTTTATCATTATGAACAACGGTAATACCTCCCTTTTTAGGGACACAATGGACAGGGCTTACCCATTCATATCAGCAACGGGATAAATAATACCTGCCTCAAGGAGCTTTAGTATCTCCTTTCTTACCACTTCCTTCATCTTGGGATTTTATCGTCTTTGAGGATCTCTAACTGGTTTGGCATCTTTCTCCACTGAAATTTTGTGTTGACATAATGTGGGACTAATGCCCTTAAGATCATCCAAAGTATATCCAATAGCAGCTCGGTGCTTCTTCAGAGTTTTCAATAATCTTTCTTCTTCTTTCTCTGAAAGGTTAGCACTAATAATAACAGGATATATTTCTTTTTCATCAAGATAAGCATACTTAATATTATCAGGTAATGGTTTGAGTTCAAACATGGGATCACCCTTGGGTGGAGGGGGGTCCCCAAGAATTTCAACAGGAAGGTTATGTTTCAGCATAGGTTCCTATTTAAGGAACACTTCATCTATTTCCTCCCTTTCTTTCATAAACATATCGTTTTCATGGTCTAACAAATATTGTTCTAACGGATCAGTTGGAGGAACAACAATGGAAGCAAGACCAATAATTTCATACTTACTAGGTGGTTCCCTTTCATGAGGTTGTCTACTAAACTTAGCAAAATTAAACTCATGAGACATACCATCTATGCCAACAGTGACAATGTTCTTTTCACAATTTATCCTAGCACTAGCAGTATTCAAGAAGGGTCTACCAAAAATAATGGGACAAAAATCATCTAGTGGGGAAGCAAGAACAAGAAAATCAGCAAGGTATTTAACCTTCCCACACAAAACTTCAACATCTCTAACAATCCCAATAGGTTTAATGGTATCCCTATTAGCAAGTTTAATACTAACATCAATGTCTTCTAATTCAACGGGTGCAATGTCATGCATAATTTCTTTATAAAGATCATAAGGTATCGCACTAGCACTAGCACCCATATCACATAAGTCGTGATAACAATGATCTCCTATTTTAACGGAAATAACAGGCATGCCTACAACAGGTCTACGTGTCTTAGTATCAGGTCTAGCAATATTAGCAGTCTCACCCAAGAAAGAAATAACATACCCATCTAAGTCCTCATCCAAGAGATCTTTAATCATAGCAATACTAGGTTCAACATTAATTTTCTCAGGAGGTGTATAAGTCCTGGTATTACTCTTACGAACAACAGTCGAAGCTTTAGCATGATCTTTTATCCTAACAGGAAAAGGAGGTTTTTCAACATAAGCAGTAGGAACAATAGGATCACTATAGGTAATAGTCTTTTCTTCGACTGTAATAGGTGCAACTACTTTCACTTCAACAGGAGGATTATATTTAAACCACTTCTCTTTAGGGAGATCAATGTGAGTAGAAAAAGATTCACAGAAAGTAGCTACTATCTCAGAGTCAAGTCCATAATTAGCGCTAAATCCACGAAAAGTATCGGTATCCATAAAAGATTTAACACAATCGAACTTAGGTGTCGTACCTGACTCCTTACCATCGTCAGGACCCATCTTCAAAGTTGCATTTAATTCTTTCCAATAGGTCCCATTTGAAATCAATAGTCTTCAGCATATAAGAACCAGCACAGGAAGTATCGAGCAGGTTGCGATTATCAAGAGAAAGCCAAGCATAAAAATTCTGAATAATCATTTCCCGAGAGAGCTCATGATTGGGGCATGAATATAACATTGACTTAAGCCTCCCCCAAGCTTGAGCGATGCTTTCTCCTTCGCGATGCCAGAAATTATATATTTAATTACGAACACGATGAACAAGATGCATAGGATAGAACTTCTGGTGAAATTCCAACTTCAATAGCTTATAATTCCAAGATCTCGTATCATCACATAGCCTATACCATATCAATGCATCTCCCTTCAAAGATAAAGGGAAGACCTTCCTTTTGACAACATCATCGGGAATACCTGCAAGCTTAAATAATCCACAAACTTCATCCACAAAGATAAGGTGTAAATCGGGATGCAATGTTTCGTCTCCTGCAAATGGATTAGCTAGCAGTTTTCTATCATACCCGAAGGAATCTCAAAGTGAATATTTTCATAAAGTTCAGTAGGTTGAGGAGCAACTCTTTGCTCTTATGGTTGGGGTGAAGATACCCCAAACAAGCCCCTCAAAGGATTAGTTTCCATAGTGACAGGTAACAGAAAATTTCAGCACACTATATAAATGTTTCCTTACCAAGTTCCACTCACCAAAAGCGCTACACTCCACGGCAACGGCGCCAGAAAAGAGTCTTGATGACCCACAAGTGTAGGGGATCTATCGTAGTCCTTTCGATAAGTAAGAGTGTCGAACCCAACGAGGAGCAGAAGGAAATGATAAACGGTTTTCAGTAAGGTTTTCTCTGCAAGCACTGAAATTGTAGGTAATAGATAGTTTTGTGATAAGATAAATAGTAACGAGTGATAACCACAAGTATAGGGGATCGCAACAGTTTTCGATAAGTAAGAGTGTTGAACCCAACAAGGAGCTAAAGGTAGAATAAATATTCCCTCAAGTTCTATCGACCACCGATACAACTCTACGCACGCTTGGCGTTTGCTTTACCTAGAACAAGTATGAAACTAGAAGTACTTTGTAGGTGTTGTTGGATAGGCTTGCAAGAAAGTAAAGAACACGTAAATAAAAGCTAGGGGCTGTTTACATAAAGAAGCAACTAAAGTAAATATAGCGAGTGTGGAAAAGTCGTGGTTGGAGTTGTGAAATTGTCCCTAAGCAATTGACTACATTGCTAGACCGATAATCACTATTGCAATTCTATTTGAGGGAGAGGCATAAGCTAACATAGTTTCTCTACTTGGATCATATGCACTTATGATTGGAACTCTAGCAAGCATCCACAACTACTAAAGATTCATTAAGGTAAAACCCAACCATAGCATTAAAGCATCAAGTCCCCTTTTATCCCATACGCAAACAACCTACTTACTCGGGTCTGTGCTTCTGTCACTCACGCCACCCACCATAAGCAAATCATAAACATATTGCAAACCCTAAAGCGGGAATCCCTCACACTTGCGCGACACGGAGGGCACAATAGGACAGCACCAATAATAAAACATGCAACTCAAACCAATCATAGCAATTCATCAATCACCGATAGGACAACGAAAATCTACTCAGACATCATAGGATGGCAACACATCATTGGAAAATAATATGAAGCATAAAGCACCATGTTTAAGTAGAGGGTACAACGGGATGCGGGAGAGTGGACCGCTGTAGATAAAAGGGGGGAGGTGATGGAGATGTTGATGAATATGGCGGAGGTGTTGGTGAAGTCGCGGTGATGATGATGGCCCCCCGCGGCGTTCCGGCGCCACCGGAAGCAAGGGGGAGAGAGCCCCCCTTCTTCTTCTTCTTCCTTGACCTTCTACCTAGATGGGAGAAGGGTTTCCCCTTTGGTCCTTGGCTCCCATGGCTTGGGAGGGGCGAGAGCCTCTCCGAGATTGGATCTATCTCTCTGTTTCTGCGTTCTCTGATTCTACCCCTTCATCATTTCCTTTATATCTGGAGATCCGTAACTCCGATTGGGGTGAATCTTTCGCCCAGGTATTTCTCATAAAATTATCTTTCTTGCACCAAAAGAAGAGCATAAACCGCCTTACGGGTGGACCACTAGGGTTAGGGGCGCGCCTGGGGGGGTAGGGCGCGCCCCCCTACCTCGTGACCACCTCGGACACCGTCTCGCGTTGATTTTACTTCCCAAAAATCATAAATATTCCAAAAAAATCCGTCCGTTTTTATCCCACTTGGACTCCGTTTGATATTGGGTTTCTGCGAAACAAAAAACATGCAACAGACAGGAACTAACACTGGGCACTGGATCAATAAGTTAGTCCCAAAAATAATATAAAAAGTTGCCAAAAAGTATATGAAAGTGAATAATATTGGCATGGAACAATAAAAAATTATAGATACGACGGAGACGTATCAGCATCCCAAGCTTAATTCTTGCTCGTCCTCGAGTAGGTAAATGATAAAAAGGAATAATTTTTGATGTGGAATGCTACCTAGCATAATCTTGATCATATGTCTAATCATGGCATGAATATTAAGACACGAGTGGTTCAAAGCAATAGTCTATCATTTGGCATAAAAACAATAATACTTCAAGCGTACCAATAAAGCAATCATGTCTTTTCAAAACAACAAGGCCAAAGCAAGCTTGTCCCTACAAAATCATATAGTTTGGCCATGCTTTATTTTCGTCGCACAAAATGCCCCCATCATGCACAACCCCGATGACAAGCCGAGCAATTGGTTCATACTTTTTAACGTGCTTCAGCTTTTTCAACCCTCATGCAATACATGAGCGCAAGCCATGGATATAGCACTATAGGTGGAATAGAATATAATGATGGAGGTTATGTGGAGAAGACAAAAAGGAGAAAGTCTCACATCGACGCGGCTAATCAACGGGCTATGGAGATGCCCATCAATTGATGTCAATGCGAGGAGTAGGATTGCCATGCAACAGATGCACTAAGAGCTATAAGTGTATGAAAGCTCAACAAAAGAAACTAAGTGGGTGTGCATCCAACTTGCTTCCTCATGAAGACCTAGGGCATTTGAGGAAGCCCATCGTTGGAATATACAAGCCAAGTTCTATAATGAAAATTCCCACTAGTATATGAAAGTGACAATATAGGAGACAATCTATATGAAGAACATGGTGCTACTTTGAAGCACAAGATATGAGACTCGCTACATGAAGAAAATGGTGCTACTTTGAAGCACAAGTGTGGAAAAAGAGATAGTAACATTGCCCCTTTTCTTTTTTCTTTTTTTTCTTTTTTTCTTTTTTTTCTTTTGGTGGGCTTCTTTGGCCCCCCTTTTTTTATTTAGGCTTCTTTGGCCTTTCCCCTTTTTTTATGGGGCAATGCTCTACAATGATGATCATCACACTTTTATTTACTTACAACTCGATATTACAACTCGATACTGGAACAAAGATATGACTCTATATGAATGCTTTCGGCGGTGTACCGGGATGTGCAATGATCTAGCGTAGCAATGACATCAAAAAACGGACAAGCCATGAAAACATCATGCTAGCTATCTTACGATCATGCAAAGCAATATGACAATGAATGCTCAAGTCATGAATATGATGATGATGGAAGTTGCATGGCAATATATCTCGGAATGGCTATGGAAATGCCATGATAGGTAGGTATGGTGGCTGTTTTGAGCAAGATATAATGAGGCTTATGTGTGATAGAGCATATCGTATCACGGGGTTTGGATGCACCGGCGAAGTTTGCACCAACTCTCGAGGTGAGAAAGGGCAATGCACGGTACCGAAGAGGCTAGCAATGATGGAAGGGTGAGAGTGCGTATAATCCATGGACTCACATTAGTCATAAAGAACTCATATACTTATTGCAAAAGTTTATTAGCCCTCTAAGCAAAGTACTACTACGCATGACTCTAGGGGGATAGATTGGTAGGAAAAGACCATCGCTCGTCCCCGACCGCCACTCATAAGGAAGACAATCAAAGAAACACCCCATGCTTCAAATTTGTCACACAACGGTTACCATACATGCATGCTACGGGACTTGCAAACCTCAGCACAAGTGTCTCTACAATCCACAACCACCCACTAGCATAACTCTAATATCACCATCTTTATATCGCAAAACTATTGCAAGGAATCAAACATATCATATTCAGCGATCTACAAGTTTATGTAGGATTTTATGACTAACCATGTGAATGACCAATTCCTGTCATCTTTCTAAAAAGATATAAGTGAAGCAAGAGAGTTTAATTCTTTATACAAAAGATATGCCCATGCTCTAACAAATATAAGTGAAGCAAATGAGCATTCTACAAATGGCGGTTTTCTATGTAAAGAGAAACAGACAATCCAACTTCAAATGATATAAGTGAAGCACATGAAGCATTCTATAAAGCCACACTCAAAAGATTTAAGTGAACTGCAATGATCATTCTATAAATCAACCAAGGACTATCCCATACCAGCATGGTGCATAAAAGAAAAATAAAAACCTAATTGCAAAAGACGCTCCAAGACTTGCAATAATGCATGAACGAAACGAATCCGAAATATACAGATACTTCTTGAAGAAAGAGAGGATGCCTCCCCAGCATCCCCAAGCTTAGACGCTTGAGTCTCCTTGAATATTTACTTGGGGTGCCTCGGGCATCCCCAAGCTTCAGCTCTTGCCTCTCTTCCTTCTTCTCACATCGAAACATCCTCGATTAGACACTACATCCACACAAAACTTCAACAGAAAACTCGGTAAGATCCGTTAGTATAATAAAGCAAATCACCACTCTAAGTACTGTTGCAAACCAATTCATGTTTTGCTTTTGCATTTTTTCTACTGTAATATAACTTTTTCATGGCTTAATCCACTGATATAAATTGATAGTTTCATCAAAACAAGCAAACTATGCATCAAAAACAGAATCTGTCAAAAACAGAACAGTCTGTAGCAATCTGAACATCCAACATACTTATGGTACCCCAAAAATTCTACCAAAATTATGAAAAATAAACAAGTTGTACAGAAATACAGTTCAAAAGGAATCAGAACCATTTGACGTTCCAGTTAAAAATTTAAAATCGCACACTACAGCCGAAGTTTCTGTCCTGCACCGCACAAACCAACAAACATTGTAAACATCCTAAAGGCAAACCTTGGCACATTATTTTTATAATACAATGGAATTGTACAAGGGGATAATTATTTTTATTGAAAAGTTTTGGGTTCCCCTCTTTATTTTAGTTGTTTTTAAACTATATGAAAGCACTCAACAGAAATAAATGACTCTCTAAAGCTTCCGAGTTGTCTCCCTGGCAGCGCTTTCTTTAAAGCCATTAAGCTAGGCATTTAGTGCTCAAGTAATGAATCCACCCGGATCCTAAGGTATATCAAAGCCAATTTTAATTAACAATGATTTGTAATTTAGTAGTGAGCACAAAGTAACATATATCAAGCAACAACGAAGTCTAACTCTCTTCCTATGCATCGGCATGTCATAAAAGAACAATTCATGCACACATAGTAAAGGCCAATGCATAGTATAAACAGTTTCTTGCAATTCTATCGTGTTGGAAACATAGAGAGGTGGAGACATAGTTCCTCTCTCATAATAATTGCAAGTAGGAGCAGCAAGCACATGCATATTATATTCATCAAAATCATCATGTGTAGTAGTAAAAGGCAACCCATCAATATAATCCTTAATAAGTGCAAGCTTCTCCGATATAGTGTAGTCGGGAGAATTCAAAAAGATAATAGGACTATCATGCGTGGGTGCAATAGCAACAATTTCATTCATAACATAAGGAACTATAGCAAGTTCATCTCCATAAGCATAATTCATATTGGCATCTTGGCCACAATCATAACAAGCATCATCAAAAAGGGATATTTCAAGAGAATCAACGGGATCATAGCAATTATCATAGCAATCATCCTTCGGAAAGCACGAAGGGGAATTAAACAATGTATGAGTTGGAGGGTTACTCTCATTAGAAGGTGGGCACGGGTGATCAATCCGCTCTTCCTCCTCTTGTTCTTCGCTCTCCTCCTCATCTTTTTCATCCAATGAGCTCACAGTTTCATCAACTTCTTCTTCCATAGATTCCTGCAAAATATTAGTCTCTTCTTGGACAGCGGAGACTTCCTCAATAAATTGTTTAATATAGGAATTAGAAGCATAATTCTCATAGCAATATTCAAGTATGGCAAAATTTTCAGATTTGTAAAGAGTAGCATCATACTTTTCAATCAAAGTAGCAATTTCAAAAGCACCCTTAAAAGCAACAAATTCTTCAATTTGTTGAACATCATAGTAACTATAAACACCCTTAGCATACGAAGATAAGATCCCATTATCAATAAACTCACATTGGTAGGGAAGGTGTTTTTTAGGGTTTTCAGAACAACAAGTAAAATCATATTCCCAACATAAATTCCAAGCATCGCATTGTAAACGTTGAATTTGACCCCATAATAGTTTCCCTTTTTCAGATATACGGTGTCGCACATAACAAGCATGCTCATCTATAGATTTTCCCTCAACTAAACTAGTTGGGGTTTCAGCACAAGCACATAGGGATCGAAGATGATCCAAGTAATAAGCTTCAGCAGTGTGATAGATTTTGAGTGGTTCTTCAACCATTGGTTCTGCAGGTACAACTAATTTTTTTGTATTTTGCGTTGCCTACCCATAACTAAAGATAGAGAACAACTAAGAACAGCAAATAAAAATTACTTAGTGATAAAGCAAACAAGCACACACGAGAATATTCACCCCACGCTATGACTCCCCAGCAACGGCGCCAGAAAAAGGTCTTGATAACCCACAAGTATAGGGGATCGCAATAGTTTTTGATAAGTAAGAGTATCGAACCCAACGAGGAGCTAAAGGTAGAATAAATATTCCCTCAAGTTCTATCGACTACCGATACAACTCTATGTACGCTTGACGTTTGCTTTACCTAGAACAAGTATGAAACTAGAAGTACTTTGTAGGTGTTGTTGGATAGGCTTGCAAGAAAGTAAAGAACACGTAAATAAAAGCTAGGGGCTGTTTAGATAAAGAAGCAACTAAAGTAAATATAGCGAGTGTGGAAAAGTGGTGGTAGGAGTTGTGAAATTGTTCCTAAGCAATTGACTATGTTGCTAGAACGATAATCACTATTGCAATTCTATTTGAGGGAGAGGCATAAGCTAACATACTTTCTCTACTTGGATTATATGCACTTATGATTGGAACTCTAGCAAGCATCCACAACTACTAAAGATTCATTAAGGTAAAACCCAACCATAGCATTAAAGCATCAAGTCCCCTTTTATACCATACGCAAACAACCTACTTACTCGGGTCTGTGCTTCTGTCACTCACGCCACCCACCATAAGCAAATCATAAACATATTGCAAACCCTACAGCGGGAATCCCTCACGCTTGCGCGACAAGGAGGGCGCAATAGGACAACACCAATAATAAAACATGCAACTCAAACCAATCATAGCAATTCATCAATCACCGATAGGACAACGAAAATCTACTCAGACATCATAGGATGGCAACACATCATTGGAAAATAATATGAAGCATAAAGCACCATGTTCAAGTAGAGGGTACAGCGGGATGCGGGAGAGTAGACCGCTGTAGATAGAAGGGGGAAGGTGATGGAGATGTTGGTGAAGATGGCAGAGGTGTTGGTGAAGATCGCGGTGATGATGATGGCCCCCGGCGGCGTTCTGGTGCCACCGGAAGCAAGGGGGAGAGAGCCCCCCTTCTTCTTCTTCTTACTTGACCTTCTCCCTAGATGGGAGAAGGGTTTCCCCTCTGGTCCTTGGCTCCCATGGCTTGGGAGGGGCGAGAGCCCCTCCGAGATTGGATCTATCTCTCTCTTTCTGCGTTCTCTGATTCTACCCCTTCACCGTTTCCTTTATATATGGAGATCCGTAACTCCGATTGGGGTGAATCTTTCGCCCAGATCTTTCTCATAAAATTATCTTTCTTGCGCCAAAAGAAGAGCATCAACCGCCTTACGGGTGGACCACAAGGGTCAGGGGCTCGCCTTGGGGGGTAGGGCGCGCCCCCCTACCTCGTGACCAGCTCGGACACCGTCTCGCGTTGATTTTACTTCCCAAAAATCATAAATATTCCAAAAAAAATCTCCGTCCATTTTTATCCCGTTTGGACTCCGTTTGATATTGGGTTTCTGCGAAACAAAAAACATGCAACAGACAGGAACTGGCACTGGGCACTGGATCAACAAGTTAGTCCCAAAAATAATATAAAAAGTTGCCAAAAAGTATATGAAAGTGAATAATATTGGCATGGAACAATAAAAAATTATAGATACGACGGAGACGTATCAACGAACAATAAGTAAATAAAGTAAACAAAGTGCAGCAAGATGGCCTAATCCTTTATGTAGCAAAGGATAAGCCTGGACAAATTCTAATAATGGTAAAGGAGCTCCCGAGGACACATTGGGAATTATCGTCAAGCTAGTTTTCATCAGTTCATATGATTCGCGTTCGGTACTTTGATAATTTGATATGTGGGTGGACTGGTACTTGGGTACTGCCCTAACTTGGACAAGCATCCCACTTATGATTAACCCCTATTGCAAGCATCCGCAACTACAAAAAGGAGTATTAAGGTAAACCTAACCACAACATTAGACATATGGATCCATATCAGCCCCTAACGAAGCAACGCATAAACTAGGGTTTAAGCTTCTGTCACTCTAGCAACGCATCATCTACTTATTACTTCCCCATGCCTTCCTCTAGGCCCAAATAATGGTGAAGTGTCATGTAGTCGACGTTCACATAACACCACTAGAGGAAAAGACAGCATACATCTCATCAAAATATTGAACGAATACCAAATTCACATGACTACTAATAGCAAGACTTCACCCATGTCCTCAGGAACAAACGTAACTACTCACAAAGCATATTCATGTTCATAATCAGAGGAGTAATAATATGCATAAAGGATCTGAACATATGATCTTCCACCAAGTAAACCAATTAGCATCAACTACAAGGAGTAATCAACACTACTAGCAACCCGCAGGTACCAATTTGTGGTTTTGATACAAGATTGGATACAAGAGATGAACTAGGGTTTTGAGAGGAGATGGTGCTGGTGAAGATGTTGATGGAGATTGACCCCCTCCCAATGATAGGATCGTTGGTGATGACGTTGGTGATGATTTCCCCCTCCCGGAGGGAAGTGTCCCCGGCAGAACAGCTCCGCCAGAGCCCTAGATTGATTCCACCAAGGTTCCGCCTCGTGGCGGCGGAGTTTCGTCCCGTAAGCTTGCCCCCGATTTTTTCCTGGGTAAAAGTGATAATATAGCAGAAGATGGTCGCCGGAGGCCCACCAGGGGGCCCAGGAGATAGGGTGCGCGCCCCCTGTCTCCTGGACAGGGTGTGGGCCCCCTGGCCTATTTCTTGCGCTCATAAATTCTTATTAAATCCAAAAAGTTGTTTCTTGGAGTCTCAGGACTTTTGGAGCTATGCAGAATAGGTTTCCAATGTTTCCTCCTTTTCCAGCCAGAATTCCAGCTGCCGGCATTCCCCCTCTTCATGGTAAACCTTGTAAAATAAGAGAGAATAGCCATAAGTATTGAGATATAATGTGTAATAGCAACCCATAATGCAATAAATATTAATATAAAAGCATGACAAAATGGGCGTATCATCCATCCATGCTTGTAACCTGTGACTTGTGCATTAGAAAACCTCGCCACTCTTTTTAGACTTAGGTGCTCTCATCTCTGACCCGAACGTTGCTTCGGTCGGAATGGTCGCAACAGCCTTTGATAAAAAATATATTGGTACGGGGCTGGGCCCTTTGTTTGTAACCCGGCAGATGTGACTCTCCGGCAGGCACAAAGGGCACCGGCAAGATGGCTTGCCGGGAGGACTTGTTTATTTACATTAAAGAGGTGTTTCGCCTCTGCCTGGACATATACATGCATGAGTTCCCGGAAAACTCGTCTTTTTCATTGACATGCTGATACAAGTATGAATGTTACATAACATAAGCATGGACTCGAGAGATTACATTATCTAGAAAATTAAAGATTTGGCAAGTGCCTACAAATTAAAGGAAGATAAGTGCCTCGTAATCCCCGTTCTTGCCATGTTCCTCCCCAGGCACTGACATGGACGGGCATGGGGAACGTGTCGATGGAGAGCTTGGTGGGGTAGCCCGTCGACCACCAATGCCAGAGCCACCAGGACGCAACCCCCCAGCAAGGCGTGTTGCTGGGGGAGGAGGCGGAGCAGATGATGGTGCTGCCACAGATGGTCAGCTGGAGTGGGAGTCGTCGTCCTCCCGCCGATGTCATCATCATCACTGGCGTTGTCCTCCTCATCACTGTTGCTCAAGGAGGAGCTTTCGTCGTTGGTAGAACTCTCCGCGCAGCACCCTAAGCGGATTCCTGAGCTCCCGAAGACCTTGACGGAGAGCAGGTCGTTCTCCATTAACTTGAACTGGAGAACGTGCCCCTCTGACAAGCTATGGGCGCATGCAAAAGTCTTCCACCCATGGCGAAGATACATGACGTGAGGGGCGGAGAAGCCAACGTTGACCCACATGTTGCCATTCCCGCAGCCCTTGATGTGCAACCTCAAAGTCTGCGGCGGGTCCTGCTCCATCACCCGGGCGAACGGGGTAGGGAGGCGGAGATGGCCGCACACGGGCTTGTACATACTGATGAAGAACTCGCGGGGCTGGTCTCCGACATGGCCCTCCATTGGAGGAGGATCCACCAGCGAAAGCACAGCTGGTGCGCCGCCCCGTCCTCCTCTTCCTCGGACACCGCGGCAACCTCGACCTCGTCCCCTTCCTCTCCCTCTTGTGGCGGTCTCCGCTGCCGTGAACTCCAGAGGAGGAGGACACGTTGCCGAGCAGAAGCTCTCGTCGCCGCCATCAAAGCACCAGCACGCCCTCTGACCATGGCGACTGGAAGAAGGATATCAAGCAAAAAGGGGAGGAAGGATGTGAGTATGAAAAGGCACCACCCCTCTTCCTTTTTATAAAAGGGAAGGGCAGGGGTTTTGGCCTCCCAAACCAAGGACGTCCGCCCCACTCGACCAATGCGGCCTCCTGAGGCGCGGGGAATCAGGACCGACCCGCTGCTCCAACCAGCGACGTCCGGTTTCCCGCCTTGGCGTTAATGCCCATGCACTCCGCATCCACCGCCTACCCTTCCCAAGGCATGGAGGACACGTGGCGAGCGGACCAGAGGCATAAGGACAAGTGGGGCGACTATTTTGCACCCCATGATCGTGGGGTGCGGCGCCATGCAGGCCACGACCCGAGTCCACTTAGTAAATGAGTAGTGCCCCTATGAATTCCTCTTTTATGAGGGCAGCGCGGGCCGCCTCTTTACTATTTCACTGCATAATGACGCAAGCACGCTGGGACTGCCCCACGCTTGACCCCCATGTCACGCACTCAATGCGAATCCTGGGGAAGCGCAACTGACAAGAAGTTCACAGTGGTTAATCTCTGCCACGCATGCCCGCGCACTGCTTTGGGCCTGGCCCAACTACGCTTTGCACTTATTTGTGGCCCAGGCCCGGGGGCTCCTGTCGGTGTACAAAAGTGGGGGCTCTTTTGTACCCCTTACTTGTGCACAAGAAGTCGTAGCCACGCCTGCGGCAGGGCTTGGCAAAGCAGCAGAAGGATAAAACAAAAAACTACCAAGACAACATTCAAGATAGCAATCAGAGAGCAGAAGACTATCTGGGCCTTCCCCAGCAAACACCTTTGCTGGGGTGGCTTGTGTGGCCCCGGCAAGATCCTTGCCGGGGCAGCCTGCGAAGCACCAGCAAAATCATCACCCTTGAGGCTGAGAGCTTTTACACCATCGATAGCGTCAAGGCCAAGACTCGGGGACGCAAGCGTAGTGGCATACAGATCTTTGTGAAGACAGATGGATTGCGGGTCCACTTGGGACTAGAAGATGAAGACCCCCGGTAAGACCCTTATCGGGGACGACTGTGAGGGCCTGGCAAGACCCTTGCCGGGGACAGTTGCAGGGCCACAGCTAGGCCCGCACGCGACAAGGTTTCACCACTTCGCTGTCGTCCTAGCGCGAAGACTAGCTTGCCAACTAGGCAGACGCCCGTGTGGCAACATGCAAGCCCTGGGCCAACTAAGCAAGCGCCGGCATGCAGATCTTCGTGGAGGCTCTACCATCACGCCAGCATGGCAGCAGCCAGCCAGCCTAGCGTTGCATGCCCCATCAGCCTAGACCCCTGTCAAGGCGAAGAGAGGCGGCAACGGACGGGACAACTTCTGTTTCCAGCCCTGATAAAGTTAGAGGGCACATAGGCAGCGCATTAAATGAGTTTGTCCTACGATGCCAGTGATAAGCTTAAGCACTTTAGCTGCTTTACACCTCCTGTGTGCCATTGTGGCAACCCCTTTGACATATAAAAGCAGGCCCGAGGCGTATTGAGAGGGGATTCAGACTTTTTGGACTGCGCATGCACCACAGCTAGTTCAAAAGCTCAAGAACACAGAATATACACACAAGCAGGACTAGGGTTTTACGCACCAGTGCTGCCCGAACCTGGGTAAAAACACCTCGCGCTAATCACTAGACCTCCTCTTCACGCAGCTCTCTCCCCGCCAACCATAGAAGGGATCCCCGTGATCCCATAGGTGTCGTTTCCCCGACAGATCTATTCAAGAGTTCGTACTAAAATAACACAAAGTTATTCTTTTTGTTCGATCTATCCAAGAGTTCGTACTAAATAACACCATATGATACACATCAACCAACTCCAATGTCACCACAAGTATCCATGAGTTAATTATACAATACGCATCAAACAATTTCAGATTCATAATACTTGATCCAACACAAAGAACCTCAAAGAGTGCCCCAAGATTTCTACCGGAGAAACAAGGACGAAAACGTGCATCAACCCCTATGTATAGATACCCCAATGTCACCTCGGGAATCCGCAAGTTGAGTGCCAAAACATATATCAAGTGAATAAGTATAATACTCCATTATTACCACGGGTATTCATATGCAAGACATATATCAAGTGCTCACAAATCTATCAAAGTATTCAATCCGATAAAATGAAATCTCAAAGGGAAAACTCAGTTCATCACAACAATATAGAGAGGGAGAAATACCATAAGATCCAACTATATTAACAAATGTAACGCCTCGGACACACCCGCCGGTGGTCGTTACTCCTAGCGGGATCTAGACTGGCCCCACAGATCAATACTAGTCTTTTCTACGCACTTTGTCCTCACTCGTGCGCACCCAGGAGCAACTTCTCGGTCGGTCACCCATCCTGAAATTACTCCAAGCTGAGCACACTTAACTTTGGAGTTCTGTCCGAATGGGCTTACGGAAAAGAAGGAATTCCTTATTGATATGAGTAGTCTATCATCCCTAATAAGCCAGGCTATCACATACACCCCCACTCAGAGGAACCGATGTCCTCGTCGGGCCACAGGAACGTTCCCTCTTGGAACATACGTCTATGCATCCAGTCCGGTACATGTGCCATGCCGTGTGCCATGACGGGTCACAAATGTCATGAACAACATGACCGCGCACCTGTCCGCAAACATCTATGTAACTGCGAGGGTCGGCTCTGATCCCAACTTGTAACGCCCCGGACACACTCGCCGATGGTCGTTACTCCTGGCGGGATCTAGACTGGCCCCACAGATCAATACTAGTCTTTTCTGCGCACTTTATCCTCACTCGTGCGCACCCAGGAGCGACTTCCCGGTTGGTCACCCATCCTGAAATTACTCCAAACTGAGCATGCTTAACTTTGGAGTTCTGTTCGAATGGGCTTCCAAAAAATAAGGAATTCCTTATTGATGTGAATAGTCTATCATCCCTAATAAGCCAGGCTATCACAACAAAGCCCCCAATACATCAAGATCGTGCCATCAAGAACATGAGAGAGAGAGAGAGAGAGAGAGATTAAACACATAGCTACTAGTACAAACCCTCAGCCCCGAGGGTGGACTACTCCCTCCTCATCATGGTGGCTGCCGGGATGATGAAGATGGCCACCGGTGATGATTTCCCCCTCCAGCAGGGTGCCAGAACAGGGGCCAGATTGGTTTTTCGTGACTACATAGGCTTGCGATGGCGAAACTTCTGTTCTATCGACTCCCCTAGGTTTTCCCGACTATTTGGGAATTTATAGGGCGAAGAGGCGGTGCGGGAGGCCATCGAGGTGGGCACAAACCACCTGGGTGCGTCTGGGCCTCTAGGGGCACCCTGGTGGGTTTGTGCCCCCCTCGGGACTCCCCTCTGGCACTTCTTTGGCCCACTGGATGTCTTCTAGTCGAAAAAAACTCCAAAAAGTTTTGCTGCGTTTGGACTCCGTTTGGTATTGATTTTCTACGAAGTAAAAAAAACAAGCAAAAACTAGCAACTAGCATTGGGCACTATGTCAATAGGTTAGTCCCAAAAAATGATATAAAGTTGCTATAAAATGATTCTAAAACATCCTAGAATGATAATATTACAGCATGAATACTTCATAAATTATAGATACGTTGGAGACGTATCATGAACCTACGAACTATGAAGAAGCAATGATGAGCCCGGATTCCAACAAATGAATTGAGGCCATGAAATCCGAGATAGGATCCATGTATGAGAACAAAGTATGGACTTTGGTAGCCCTACCTGATGACCGGCATGCCATCGAGAACAAGTGGATCTTTAAGAGGAAGATGGACGCAGATGGTAATGTTACCGTCTATAAAGCTCGTCTTGTCGCAAAAGGTTTTCGACAAATTCAAGTAGTTGACTTCGATGATAATTTCTCACCCGTTGAGGGAGTCCCGGATTAGGGGGTGTCCGGATAGCCGAACTATCAGCATTGGCCGGACTCCTGGACTATGAAGATACAAGATTGAAGACTTCGACCCGTGTCCGGATGGGACTTTCCTTGGCGCGGAAGGCAAGCTTGGCGATACGGATATGTAGATCTCCTACCATTGTAACCGACTCTGTGTAACCCTAACCCTCTCCGGTGTCTATATAAACCGGAGGGTTTTAGTCCGTAGGACGAACAACGATCATACCATAGGCTAGCTTCTAGGGTTTAGCCTCTTTGATCTCGTGGTAGATCTACTCTTGTACTACCCATATCATCAATATTAATCAAGCAGGAGTAGGGTTTTACCTCCACCGAGAGGGCCCGAACCTGGGTAAAAACATCGTGTCCCTTGTCTCCTGTTACCATCCGCCTAGATGCACAGTTCGGGACCCCCTACCCGAGATCCGCCGGTTTTGACACCGACATTGGTGCTTTCATTGAGAGTTCCTCTGTGCCGTCGTCATTAGGAAGGATGCCTCGTCCCGTCTTTAAAGACGGCACCATTGCTAAAGAAGCTTTAGCCATCGGCCAAACTCTCCGGCTAGGCGGTTTTCTTATGACCGCCTGTTCGGCCGCCGCGCCGACGATGACTTCTCGGGTCATCAAAAGCAATCTTCACGTCAACTCGGAACTCGCCGAGCAGTTAGATCCGATGGAGCTCTCTTCCTTAAACGAGCTCTTGGATCGCATCGCCGCCCTGGGAGTCGCTACAGACTACGACCAGATTAGGCCTAAAACCAATCTGAGAGAGATTAACTCTCCCTAGGCTACCCACCATGTTGCTGTGGTAGAGGAACAATATGGCGACCCTTATTCTATCTTAAGGACTAGCTATGTCCGGATTCCTGACCCCTCCATGTCGGATTCCCGCGGAGGGGAGAACACCACTCAAGCCCTGAACTTAAAGTCAGGCAGCTGGCTAGATTCATCGGACAATGTCCAAGAACCCAAGCTTCCAAGTTCGGAAACTTCGTGGCCCCTGAGTCTTAGATCGGACGGAGCTCGGAATTTAACTCCACCCGCCCAACCAAACATAAGCGATCTATCCCAAATACGGCAAGAGCCCGCTAAAACAGTACATCATTACTGGGCCAGATTCCTCCTGGTCATGAATAGGATAAAGGACTACCATGAAGAGGACGCAGTTTCACTCTTCTGCATTAATTGCACGGACGAAGGAATCCTCAACACCGTAAGTCATTGCGAAATTACACGCTTTGCTGACTTGGCGTCCATAGTACGAAAGTACTGTGCGATGGGGAGCGCCTAGAAAACTGAAATCAAATTTTGGGATAATCCGGCCTTGAACACAACCCTAGTCCAAAGTAAAAGGGGGCATCCTTACCAGGCACCTGGGTTAAATACCAAAAAGCAAAAACCCTCTAAAGGGCATGGAACCGTACTGGAGGGATGGCTCAATGGACCCTGCAAAATTCATAGTACAGAGGGCGCCACGCCAACTCATAGCCTTAGAGCATGTTGGATACTACGGCAGGTGGCCAAAAGTGGCGAAGAGCTTCTAGCTCCAGAGCACCAGCCCAGTAATACCAGTATGGTATTAACAATCTTCAAAACTTTCGCATCAAATAATATGTGGAAACGAACACTCCGCAGCCTTGCCGAAGTCCACCAGGTAGCAACAATAAATCCATGGAGTGACACGGCTATTACCTTTAAACGCGAGTGACGAACCTAAATTCCGAACAGCCCGAGCACCAGACGCATTGGTCCTCAGTCCAATAGTGGACGGCTTTCGCCTTACCAAGGTACTCATGGATGGCGGCAGCGGATTAAACCTCGTTTACGAGAAAACCTTTCGAAAAATGGAAATAGACTGGAGCCGCATTGAGCGAAGCAGCATAACCTTTAGAGGAATAATCCCCAGTTGGGAAGCATGTTGTACAGGAAAAATCACACTAGATGTGGTGTTCGGCACGCCGGATAATTACAGGTCCGAGGAGGTCACATTCCAAGTGGCCTCGTTCAGCAGCGGATACCACGCCCTATTAGGGCGAGAGGCATTCACAATTTTTCAAGCTATACCCCATTACGGGTACATGAAGCTCAAAATGCCCAGACCCAACGGAATCATCACTCTTGCTAGTGACCCGGACATAGCACCCCGCGCCAAAAATAAAACAGCTGCACTTGCCCTTGAGGCACTATCCGAAGCCCTAGCAGCCGAGGAACTCACTGCGCTGCGCTCCACGGTGAACAGGGACGATGTGATACTCGATAAGAGATCCAAGTCCACCTCTTTTAAACCGGCGGACGAAATAGTCAAATTCCAAGTCCATCCAACGGACCCTACAAAAATGGCCTCCATCGGGGCACAATTAAACCCTGATGTAGACGCCGCACTATGAGAATTCCTACGCGAAAATTGGGACATCTTTGCCTGGCACCCCTCAGACATGCCAGGAATCCCACGCCGGCTGGCCGAGCACAGCCTAAATATCCTAAAAGGATTCAAGCCAGTCAAACAAGCTCTTCGGCGTTTCTCCAAACCTAAGAGACATGCCATGGGAGAGGAGCTAGCCAAACTATTGGAAGCCAGATTCATTAGAGATATAAAACATCCGGGCTGGCTAGAAAACCTGGTAATGGTACCAAAGAAGGACAAATCCTGGCGCCTGTGTGTCAATTTCTAGGACCTTAACAAGGCTTGCCCAAAGGATCCCTTCCCCCTTCCTCGCATCGATCAAATTATTGACGCTACCGCGGGACACGATTCATTGTGCTTCCTCGACGCATACTCCGGCTACCACCAAATTAAGATGGCAGAGCCAGACCAAGCCACAACGGCATTCATCACTCCATACGGCCCATTTTGCTTCAACACAATGCCCTTCGGGCTCAAAAACGCCGGCGCAACATATGAGCACATGATTCAGACATGTCTGGCAAACCAGATCGGCAAAACAGTGGAGGCATACGTAGATGATGTGGTCGTCAAATACAAGCATGTCGAAACTCTAGTAGACGACTTGAGGCTCACATTCGACAATCTCCGAGCATATGACATTAAGCTCAACCCGGAAAAATGCGTTTTCGGCGTACCAGCCGGAAAGCTCTTGGGCTTCATTGTATCCGGTAGAGGAATTGAAGCAAACCCAGCCAAGATCCGAGCTCTGTCACAATTGGATATCCCAAAAGACCTCAAACAAATACAAAAATTGACTGGATGCGTGGCGGCTCTAAGCCGCTTTATCTCCCGCTTAGGAGAAAAGGCATTACCCCTTTATCGCCTCCTGTGGCGCACCGAACACTTTGAGTGGACGGATGCCGCCACGGCCGGACTCGAAGAAATCAAAGCCATATTGGCAACAAATCCGGTCCTGGCCGCGCCCAACATGGGCGAACCAATGCTATTATACATTGCGACAACCCATCAAGTTGTAAGCGCGGTGCTCGTTGTCGAACGAGAAACGGACGGACACAAGTTCCCTCTCCAAAAACCAGTTTACTACGTGTCCACTATCCTAACTCCATGCAAGTCACGGTACCCGCACTATCAAAAGATAGCATACGCGGTGTTCATGGCATCCCGGAAGCTGCGACACTACTTCCAAGAGTGTGCGATAACAGTAGCCTCCGAAGTACCTCTTAATGACATTAAACAACCGCGACGCAACGGGCCGGATTGCCAAATGGGCCATCGAGCTCCTCCCGTTCAACATAACCTACAAGCCACGGCGAGCTATTAAGTCGCAAGTTTTGGCCGACTTCGTCGCCGAATGGACCGAAGCCGAACTCCCTAAAGAGTACGGCGCATATTCCAACTGGATCATGCACTTCGACGGCTCCAAAATGTTGGCTGGCCTGGGGGCTGGCGTCGTTCTGATGTCCCCAACTGGAGATACAGTCCAATATGTACTTCAGATAATGTACACGGACTCCAACAATGCAGCTGAATACGAGGCCCTTCTACATGGCCTCCGGATGGCAGTCTCCATGGGCATTCAGCGCCTAGAGGTCCGCAGGGATTCAAACCTCGCGATATCCCAAATAAATGGAGACTTTGATGCCAAGGATCCGAAATTGGCAGCTTATCGCAAAGCCGTCCTAAAAATGTCAGCTCGGTTTGAAGGGCTCGAATTTCACCATATAGCCCGGGAGAACAACTAGGCAGCAGACATGTTGGCACGCATTGGCGCAAAGCGCGATGCCGTCCCTCCCAACATCTTCCTAGAGAGGCTTTTCAAGCCATCCGTATTATGGGAGGAAGAGTCCGGAAATAACATCCCGGACCCAACCACACTACCCCACACCGAATATTCTGACATAGTTGGTGGTTCTGCCAACGAAATAACACCGTCAGCCCACACAATAATGGCAGTCATTGCCCCGTGGACAGAACCATTCCTAGCCTACCTAACTAGGCAGGAACTTCCCGAGGACCAAAACGAGGCCCGTTGCATAGTGCGGCGATCTAAAGCCTATAAGGTCCATGAGGGAGAGCTCTATAAGAAAAGCACAACCGGAGTCCTTCGAAGGTGTATCTCCGAAGAAGAAGGGCGGAATCTTCTGCCTGAAATTCATGCCGGACTAGGGCACCACGCCATAGCCCGGGCCCTTGTAGGCAAGGCCTTCCGTACAGGGTTTTATTCACTGACGGCCCGGGCAGATGCTCAGGACTTGGTCCAACGATGCGTCGGATGCCAGCTATTTGCTAATCAAAGCCACATGCCACCTACCGCCCTCAAAACTATACCCATCACCTGGCCGTTCGCGGTCTGGGGGCTTGATATGGTTGGACCCTTTAAAGGAGGAACCCACAAGCAAAAATACCTATTGGTCATGGTGGATAAATTCACCAAATGGATAGAGGCAAAGCCCGTTAAGACAGTCGAATCCGGACCGGTGATAGACTTCATATCAGGGGTAGTACACCGTTATAGCGTCCCCCATAGCATCATCACTGATAATGGAACGAACTTCACGGCCGACGAGGTCAAACTCTGGTGCAAAAACATGGGCATCAAGCTCGACTACGCTTCAGTCTATCACCCTCAAACTAATGGTCAAGTCGAGCGAGCAAATGGTCTAATCATGAGCGGCATTAAACCCAGACTAGTGCGGTCCCTCAAGGAATCTAATACACACTGGGTAGAGGAGCTCGACTCTGTACTCTGGGGGCTACGGACCACGCCGAATCGCACTACCGGATTCACACCATTTTTTATGGTGTACGGCGCAGAGGCAGTTTTGCCCTGCGACATAATTCATGACTCACCTCGCACGCGCACGTATGAAGAAAGAGAAGACGAGCTCGATCGGCAGGACAGTTTGGACGCCTTAGAGGAGGAGCGTGACGTGGCAAAAGCCCGTTCCGCATTCTATCAACAGCAGGCTCGAAGATACCAAAGCAGAGAAGTACGGGCCAAAACTTACAATGTTGGCGAATTAGTTCTACGCCTGCTGGACAAGAAAAAGGACAAACTCAAGCCCAAATGGGAGGGTCCCTTCATCATCGACCAAGTCCTGACCGGCGGAGCGTACCGTCTCCGTAACGCATCGGATAACCGACTCGAGCCGAACCCATGGAACGCAGCCCGTCTCCGAAGATTCTACGCCTAGCGCCGGACTCTGAGTTCGTCTCCTTCCTCCGTCTATATTTTATACTTTAACTGTCTTTTATTTCTCTCCTTCTCCCTCCTTTTTTCTGAAGTCGTTGGAGGCTCGATTGCGCACTATTCGCACACACTTGACGCATTCTCCACGCTCAGTATACCTGGGGGCTTCTTTAACAGAAGCTTATTTATACGGGCTTTATGCCCAAGACATGTGTCATACTTCCGCATGTACCTTTTATTCACCATTATATGCATCGATATGACTTAAGTTTTGGCCAAGCTGGGTTGCCTGGCTCCTGTGCTTACCCCTACGTTCTCGATTGTTCGGCTAGGTGGTAAAGGGAGCACCTCTGCGATTGTTACCGCCGGGTCAGCCGGACGTGTACCTCAGACTGGGTGAAGCCGAAAGCTAGCGTTCTTAAGGGAATATTCGGTCGGTGAACTAAAAGACGAATTCTTACTTATTCATTTATCTGCCCCCAGATGTTTTTCTGCTTTTTTCGCAGTCCGGACATGCACTTTAGGGCATGCCACCCAGGGAAAGTAACCCCTAACGGAACTATTCTCCCTGGAAGATGTTTCTTACTAACCATGTAATATAACATAACTAGTTGGGCACTTGTCTGATAAAGCACTCATGACCCCTACGCCTGGTCTCCACGCATGCCCCGGTTCTTACATAACCGCGAGGGTATTCGGACACACTCCAGACTGTCGGGTCCCAAGGTTGAAGCGAAAAGGTCTGCTACGACAAACGATCTACAATCCGGCTAGAAGGCATTTTACATGTCATTTTAAATTACATAGTCAACTTGACTGATTGTATTCCTCTTCAATACCATCTAATAAGCTGTCTAGTTTACAGTCCCGCTGGGAATAATTTGCGGCCAACTCTACTTGGCCGTACACTAAGCTCACAGGGATCTCCTTCCCATCGGACCCCACAGGTCCGACCTCGGCCATGTGGTTTGGGTCAGCCTTCGTGTACCGCGTCTTCACCATGGCCCAGGCCTCCCTGGCGCCTTGACGACAGGCCGATATCTTACATAGCCAGAAGCGCCGTCGTGCTCCCTGAAGCTTCTCTACAAGCTCTCCAAGGCCTTCGGGTAGGGAGATGGATGGCCACAAGGCCTGGGCGACGCCTCTCATCACCTGCCGAACTCGTTCGTGCAGTTGCAGCAGCTCGGGAAGTAGGTCACCCGTTGAACCGGGCATTTCCTCTACAGAACGACCTGTGAGCATACCTACAGACATATTTCTGTTAATCGACTTCCTCGCCGAACTCTTCTTTTCAAAAGTTCGCTCAAGCACTTACTATAAATGCCGCGACGAAGCCGCCGATTCTCCTTAACGGAGTCAGACAGCTGGGCTCGAACATCCTTCAGTTCCTCACCCAGCTGGGTGTTGGCATCTTGGAGATTATTTTTCTCTTGCCTCACCCTTGTAAGCACATTATCGCCGGCCTTTAACCGGCGCAGTAGCTGTTGCTTGTCCGGATCTAGTCCGGCGCCATCTGCAATATTATTGTCAGACTTATACACACGCCGCACTT
Source organism: Triticum timopheevii (assembly GCA_963921465.1). Taxonomy (NCBI): domain Eukaryota; kingdom Viridiplantae; phylum Streptophyta; class Magnoliopsida; order Poales; family Poaceae; genus Triticum; species Triticum timopheevii. The sequence goes on from OY997264.1 coordinate 360,147,947, forward strand.
CACAAACTACTTCTCTTTCGAAGTATATATTACCGGAGGGGGTCTCTGTGGATCCCCCTGTGGCGGCTAGTGCGGCCTCCAGCTGGGCCTTGCACTCTTCAAGCTCCTGAGACAGTCGGGTGTTCTTTTCCGTAAGACCCTGCATAACAAATGATCCTTAAATCAGTTCTCCTAACTATTTTAAGTCTCGGGGGCTACTGGCATACATAACTGTCAAATCTCCTCACCCGTATGTCCTTTACATACTGCTCCGTGGCTCTGGCTAGGCCATCTTGAGCAGCACGGAGGTGCACGTCTCCCGAATTGAAGGCGTTCAATGCCTCTTGGGAGAAACATGCGTCACGAAGAACTGTCCAGCGGCGCCTGTGATTCATGGCACTCTCCACCTCGGAGTTGGTGGCGGACAATCTGTCGGCATCCTCTATCGGAGGAGCATCCGACGCACGCCTCGTGTTCACCTCCGCTTCCAGACCCGGTGTTGGAGCCTGGCTAGCGGAGGCTTGATTGTCCATCCCTCCGGACACAGTCCGGCGAGCGCTCTTTTTCCTGAAAGGAGCACCAGCGTTAATATACCTTCTCAGAATCAATCTCGGGAATATGATGACATGCCTTACCGTTGCGGCGGCGTTTCGATCCGGACCGCACTTCTTTTTAGCCTGCGTGGCCGTGCTACCCCTTGTTGGCTAGTCGTTGCGAGCTCGGCCTCTCGCCTCGAAGGTACCCCCTGCAAAACACAATTGATGTACGGTGATCAAAAATAAGCATGGATGGGTCATTATCAAAGTACTGGGGCTTCGGTCTCAGTTACCTGGGAGGCTGGAAGTATTCCGGGGTAATCGGCCATAATGGCAACCAAGGCATTATCGATGCTTAGTTGGTGAAATACCCCATCAATCAGCTCCACCAATATGTCCGGATCCTCTTGAGAGGCCGGATCAAGGAACCATTCCGGATCCTCGGGTTGCGAAGGTGGGTTGTTTATATCTTTTACGGCCTGGCGCAGTTCCTGCGTCGAAATCACAAAATAAGATATCTAACCATGGGAGTACGGATCGGATGTGCAAAAAAGGAAATGTCCGCTTACCCAGCTTTGAGGATTGTTCATAGAAAATTCGTTCAATGGACTGACGGAGAAAATCCTCCTCTTCCCCCTTGTACAGCACGGACAAGATCTTCACCAGATCGGCGACCGATCCCGGCCCCGTACGGCCGTGACGGGTGGCGTCGTCCTCCCCGTTGAAATCCCACATGGGGTGGCCCGTATACTAGAGTGGCTGCACCCCCCGCATAATGCAGGTGGCCATGACACTGAGCCAGCAACCTTATTCGGTTCATCAGGTAAAGGACGTCCCTGTCGTTTTCCCTCTGGGGGCTCCGTGGACGCCAACTTAGGCGTTTCTTCAAGGGAGCATTACTGAAATCCGGGAGGCCAGTCCGAATGGGATCCGGTAGCGGGGCGTCTTCTATATAAAACCATTCCGAAGGCCAGTCTTCGGACGCCTTCTTCGGGGTTCCGAATAGATATCCGGTCCCGGCGATGCGCCATAGCTCGGCTCCGCCCACTTGATATATTGACCCCTCATGAGAACGGGGTACGAGGCAGAATAATCTCTTCCACAGCGCAAAATGAGCCTCAACGCCCAAGAATAGTTCGCAAAGGGCCACGAAGCCCACGTGCAGAATGGAGGTAGGCGTAAGGTGGTGCGGCTGGAGGCCGTAGAACTCCAGGAGCCCTCGGAGAAACGGATGTCTTGGAAATCCGAGTCCTCTTGTCAGATAAGAGATAAAGCATACCCGCTCTCCTTTGGAAGGATCGGGGACGCTCTCCGCTTGCTTTCCGCCCTTATAGGTGGCGAGTCCGGCTCGAACCGGAACCATGAAGGTTGGGGGAAGAAATCCCTTGGTTTGGAGCGTCACTAGCTTGCTATGCGGGACTGAGCATCTCTCCCAATCCCAGGCTGGGGGCTGGGAGCGCGAGAGGAGGAGCCGCGTCGACTGTCCATGATGGAATGGATTTTTTGTCAGAGGTGCTCCGATGAAAGCTTGCGGAGGGGGGATGGTGTGATCCGGATCTAGATCCTCGTCTCTTTTTATAGGCGGCTCATTTGCGCAGCTAGGGGGGAAAGTGTAAAAATACCCTGGCTTTTCGCATTCGTTCGACACGTGGAAGATGGCCATTACTGGGCGTGGAAGCCAAGGAGCGTAGCATTTATCAGAAGCCGGACACTATTCGACAAGTATATGGAATTTGGAGAAGAACCCGCCTCGCAATGCCGAAGTCAATCTACGCGCCGGACTCATCGTCATTGAAGCCTGGTTCGGGGGCTACTGAGGGAGTCCCGGATTAGGGGGTGTCCGGATAGCCGAACTATCACCATTGGCCGGACTCCTAGACTATGAAGATACAAGATTGAAGACTTCGTCCCGTGTCCGGATGGGACTTTCCTTGGCGTGGAAGGCAAGCTTGGCGATACGGATATGTAGATCTCCTACCATTGTAACCGACTCTGTGTAACCCTAACCCTCTCCGGTGTCTATATAAACCGGAGGGTTTTAGTCCGTAGGACAAACAACGATCATACCATAGGCTAGCTTCTAGGGTTTAGCCTCTTTGATCTCGTGGTAGATCTACTCTTGTACTACCCATATCATCAATATTAATCAAGCAGGAGTAGGGTTTTACCTCCATCGAGAGGGCCCAAACCTGGGTAAAAACATCGTGTCCCTTGTCTCCTGTTACCATCCGCCTAGACGCACAGTTCAGGACCCCCTACCCGAGATCCGCCGGTTTTGACACTGACACCCGTAGCGATGCTTAAGTCTATTAGAATTATATTAGCAATTGCCACATACTATGATTATGAAATCTAGCATATGGACGTCGAAACAACGTTCCTTAACGACTTCCTTAAGGAAGAGTTGTATATGATGCAACCGGAGGGTTTTGTCGATCCTAAGGATGCTAACAAAGTATGCAAGCTCCAGCGATCCATCTATGGACTGGTGCAAGCATCTCAGAGTTGGAATATATTCTTTGATGAGGTGATCAAAGCTTATGGTTTTATACAAACTTGTGGAGAAGCTTGTGTTTACAAGAAAGTGGATGGGAGCTCTGTAGCATTTATAATACTATATGTGGATGACATTATTGATTGGAAATGACAAGAATTTATGGAAAGCATAAAAGCTTATTTGGATAAGAGTTTTTTAATGAAAGACCAAGGTGAAGCTGCTTACATATTGGGCATTAAGATCTATATAGATAGATCAAGACGCTTGATAGGACTTTCACAAAGCACATACCTTGAGAAGATTTTGAAGAAGTTCAAAATGGACCAGTCAAAAAAGGGGTTCTTACCTATGTTTCAAGGTGTAAAGTTGAGTCAGACTCAAAGCCCGACCAAGGCAGAAGAAATAGAAAGGATGAAGGTAATCCCCTATGCCTCAGCCATAGGCTCGCTGTGTACCACTGATGTCTACTACGCAACCTTCTCCTTGTAGACGTTGTTGGGCCTCCAAGTGCAGAGGTTTGTAGGACAGCAGCAAATTTCCCTCAAGTGGATGGCCTAAGGTTTATCAACCCGTGCGAGGTGTAGGATGAAGATGGTCTCTCTCAAACAACCCTGCAACCAAATAACAAAGAATCTCTTGTGTCCCCAACACACCCAATACAATGGTAAATTGTATAGGTGCACTAGTTCGGCGAAGAGATGGTGCTACAAGTGCAATATGTATAGTAGATATAGGTTTTTGTAATATGAAATTATAAAAACAGCAAGGTAACTAATGATAAAAGTGAGCGTAAATGGTATTGCAATGGTAGGAAACAAGGAATAGGGTTCATACTTTCACTAGTGCAAGTTCTCTCAACAATAACATAATTGGATCATATAACAATCCCTCAACATGCAACAAAGAGTCACTCCAAAGCCACTAATAGCGAAGAACAAACGAAGAGATTATGGTAGGGTACGAAACCACCTCAAAGTTACCCTTTCTGTTCTATCTATTCAAGAGTCCGTAGTAAAATAACATGCAGCTATTCTTTCCGTTCAATCTATTATAGAGTTCATACTAGAATAACACCATAAGACACAAATCAACCAAAACCCTAATGTCACCTAGATACTCCATTGTCACCTCAAGTATCCGTGGGCATGATTATATGATATGCATCACACAATCTCATATTCATCTATTCAACCAACACAAAGTACTTCAAAGAGTGCCCCAAAGTTTCTACCGGAGAGTCAAGACGAAAACATGTGCCAACCCCTATGCATAGGTTCATGGGCGGAACCCGCAAGTTGATCACCAAAACATACATCAAGTGGATCACGTGATATCCCATTGTCATCACAGATAAGCACGGCAAGACATACATCAAGTGTTCTCAAATCCTTAAAGACTCAATCTGATAAGATAACTTCAAAGGGAAAACTCAATTCATCACAAGAGAGTAGAGGGGGGAGAAACATCATAAGATCCAACTATAATATCAAAGCTCGCGATACATCAAGATCGTGCCATAGAGAGAACACGAAAGAGAGAGAGAGAGAGAGAGAGAGAGAGAGAGAGAGAGAGAGAGAGAGATCAAACACATAGCTACTGGTACATACCCTCAGCCCCGAGGGTGAACTACTCCCTCCTCGTCATGGAGAGCGCCGGGATGATGAAGATGGCCACCGATGAGGGATCCCCCCCCCCCTCCGATAGGGTGCCGGAACGGGCCCGAGAGGTTTTTGGTGGCTACAGAGGCTTGCGGCGGCGGAACTCCAGATCTATTGTGTTCTTCAATGGTTTTAGGGTATATGGGAATATATAGGCGAAAGAAGTCGCTTGGGGGAGCCTCGAGGGGCCCACGAGGGTGAAGGGCGCGCCCAGGGTGGTGGGCGCGCCCCCTATCTTGTGGCTTCCTCGAAACTTCCCTGGCTTGTACTCCAAGCTCCCTGGATTGGTTCCGTTCCAAAAATCACGCTCCCGAAGGTTTCATTCCGTTTGGACTCCGTTTGATATTCCTTTTCTTCAAAACACTGAAATAGGCAATAAAACAACAATATGGGCTGGGCCTCCGGTTAATAGGTTAGTCCCAAAAGTAATATAAAAGTATATAATAAATCCCATAAACATTCAAAACAGATAATAAAATAGCATGAATGCTTCATAAATTATAGATACGTTGGACACGTATCAACCACACCTGATGTGTGCCTTGCCATAAGTCTGGCAGGGAGGTACCAAAGTGATCGAGGAGTAGATCACTGGATAGCGGTCAAGAATATCCTCAGGTACATAAAGAGGACTAAATGAATGTTTCTCGGTTATGGAGGTGTAAAGAGTTCGTCGTAAAGGGTTACATTCATGCAGACACCAATTTGGCTGACTTTGAGTCGCAAACTGGTTTCGTATAGTGGAGCATTCATTTGGAATAGCTCCAAGTGGAGCATGGTAGAAGCATCTATAGTATGACATAGAGATTTGCAAAGTACACACGGATCTGAATGTTGTAGATCCATTGACTAAAACCTCTCTCATAACCAAAAAGTAATTAAACCCCAGACCTCATTGGCTGTTAATCACATAGCGATCTGAACTAGATTATTGACTCTAGTGCAAGTGGGAGACTGTTGGAAATATGCCCTAGAGGCAAAAATAAATTGGTTATTATCATATTTCCCATTCATGATAAATTCTTAATATTCATTCTAGAATTGTACTGACCGGAAACTTAAATACATGTGTGAATACATAAACTACACTGTGTCCCTAGTGAGCCTCTACTAGACTAGATCATTGATCAAAGATGGTTATGGTTTCCTGACCATAGACATGAGTTGTCATTTGATAACGGGATCACATCATTAGGAGAATGATGTGATTGACAAACCCAACGATAAGCTTAGCATCAGACCGTTCAGTTATTTGCTATAGCTTTTTTTCATGTCAAGTATCTGTTCCTTCGACCATGAGATCATGCTACTCCTGGATATCGGAGGAATGCCTTATGGGCCATCAAACGTCATTTTGTAACTGGGTGATCATAAAGGTGCTCTACAGGTTCTTCTGAAGGTGTCTGTTGAGTTGCATGGATCAAGACTGGGATTTGTCACTCCGTGTGACAGAGAGATGTCTCTGGGCCCTCTCGGTAATACAACATCATAAGTGATGGAAATATGCCCTAGAGGCAATAACAAAATGGTTATTATTATATTTCCTTAATCATGATAAAGGTTTATTATTCATGCTAGAATTGTATTGACCGAAAACATAAATACATGTGTGGATACATAAAAACATACCGTGTCCCTATTGAGCCTCTACTAGAGAGCTCGTTGATCAAAGATGGTTAAGGTTTCCTACCCGTAGACATGAGTTGTCATTTCATAATGGGATCACATCATTAAGAGAATGATGTGATGGACAAGACGCAACCATTAGCATAGCATATGATCGTTCAGTTTATTGCTACTGCTTTCTTAATGTCTAATACATGTTTCTTCGACCACGAGATCATGCAACTCCCAGACTCAGGAATGCCTTGTGTGCCATCAAATGTCACAACGTAACTAGGTGATCATAATGGTGCTCTACAGGTATCTCCGAAGGTGTCTGTTGAGTTGGCATGGATCGAGATTGGGATTTACCACTCCGTCTGATAGAGAGGTATCTCTGGGCCCTCACAGTAATACAGCATCACAAGAAGCTTGCAAGAAAAGTGACTAAGGAGTTAGTTACAAGATGATGTATTACAGAAAGAGTAAAGAGACTTACCGGTAACTAGATTGAACTAGGTATGAAGATACCGACGATCGAACGGGCAAGTAACATACCGACGGATGAAGGGAATTACGTATGTTTTCATAAAGGTTTGACCGATAAAGATCTTCGTAGAATATGTAGGAAACAATATGGGCATCCAGGTTCCACTATTGGTTATTGACCGGATAAGTGTCTCGGTCATGTCTACATCATTCTCGAACCCTAGGGTCCGCATGCTTAACGTTCGTTGATGATATAGTATTATATGAGTTATGTTTGTTGGTGAACGAATGTTGTTCGGAGTCCTGGATGAGATCACGGACATGGCGAGGAGCTCCGAAATAGTCCGGAGGTAAATATTGATATATGGGATAATAGTGTTTTGTCTCCGGAAGGGTTCCGGAATTCGCTGGAAGGGGTTTCAGATGTTTCCCGAAATGTTCTGGTGCGAGAACACTTTATTTGGGCCAAGAGGTAAAGCCCGCGAGGCTTTAGGAAGGTGCAAAAGGAAGTTTTGTGGAGGCCAGGGGCCAGACGCTAGGAACCCTGGAATCTGGGCCGGACGCCAAGGACCCTGGCGTCTGGTCCAGGAGTCCGAGAAGGACTCTTGCCTTGCGTGCCAAACTGACTTTGAGGAGGCTCTTTCTCCAAGGAACGACCCCAGGGCTCAACATATAAATAGAGAGGTAGGGCTAGCACCCGGAACACATCAAGATTCACCAAGCCGTGTGCCGGCAACCCTGCCCCCTCTAGTTTATCCTCCGTCATAGTTTCCGTTGTGCTTGGCGAAGCCCTGCGGAGATTGTTCTTCACCACCACTATCACCACGCTGTCATGCTACTGGAACTCATCTACTACTTCGCCCCTCTTGCTGGATCAAGAAGGCGAGGACGTCATCGAGCAGAACGTGTGCTGAACACGGAGGTGACGTACGTTCGATACTTGATCGGGATGGATCGTGAAGGTGTACGTCTACATCAACCGTGTTGATAAACGCTTCCGCTTAGCGATCTACAAGGGTAAGTAGATGCTCTCCCCCTCTCGTAGTTATGCATCTCCATGGATAGATCTTGCGTGTGCGTAGAAATTTTTGTTTTCCATGCAACGTTCCCCAACAATAAGAAGCTTCATGTGACTAATGGGTTTAGTCACATGATCTAGTATTATTGAACGAGTAAAGAGACTTGCCAATAACGAGATTGAACTAGGTATGGAGATACCGACGATCGAATCTCAGGCAGGTAACATATCGCCGGACAAAGGGAATTGAATACGGGCTTGACTGAATCCTTGACATCGTGGTTCAGCCGACGAAGATCTTTGTAGAATATGTAGGAACCAATATGAGCATCCAGGTTTCGTTGTTGGTTATTGGCCGAAGAGGAGTCTCAGTCATGTCTGCATACTTCTCGAACCTGCAGGGTCTCACGCTTAATGTTCGATGTCGCTAGGGTAGTATTGAGATCACAATAGTGGAAAGTCCAAAGGTTGTTCGGAGTCCCAGATGGGATCCGGGACATCACGAGGAGCTCCAGAATGGTCTGGTGGTAAAGATTTATATATGGGAAGTCATATTTTGGGTTTCGAAAAAAGTTCAGTTTTTTTGGTATTGTACTGGGAAGGTTCTAGAAGGTTCCGAGGTTCCACCGTGGGGCCCAACGACCTAGGAAGGGACCACATGGACTGAGGGATGGGGCTACATCCCACATATGGGCTATCCGCCCATTACCCAAGGCGCATGTTGTTTAAATCTACAGATAAGGTCTTATTTCTAAATTTAAAGGGTTGAATCTAGAGATAAGATGTTATCTCCAAGTTTAAAGGGATTTCAACCCTGTGGCCGGCCCTATATGGGTTTTGGACGCCCCCTTCCCCCTAGCCTATATATAGATGGAGGAGGCGCATGGGGGCAGCCACCCCTTCACCCTTGCCCGTTCCCGCTCCCAATTCCTCTCACGCCCCTCCACTACGTGCTTGGCGAAGCCCTGCTAGAATTCCGCTACCACCACCTCGCCGTCAGGCTGGTTCCATTCTCATCTACCAACTCTCCCTTGCTTGCTAGATAAGAAGGAGAGGACGTCACCGAGCCGTACGTGTGCTAAACACAGAGGTGTCGTCCGTTCGGCGCTAGATCGGTTTGCATCATGATTGGATAGTCAAGAGTACGACTACATCAGCCGCATTATATACGCTTCCGCTTTCGGTCTACAAGGGTATGTAGACACACTCACCTCTCATTGCTATGCATCTCCTAGATTGGATCTTGGGTTTCATGCTTCGTTCCCCATCAGGTCGGCCAGGCAAGCTCCCCATAGGGTACCCGGACGCACGGGTGTGCCCAAACGCAATAACACCAAACCGAAAGAAGCGAGCAAGCAGGATGACGACTCAAACAAATCAAGAAGAAGCCTTCCCAATTACCTGCTAACTAGGCACGCATCTGGCAGCATGACCCGTTGGCTGCATTCGGATGCGGTGGGGGTGAGAGCCACCCGGCCTCTTGCCATCGCAACCCTTGGCCGTCTGGCTTGCCATCGTGAGCCCTAGCCGGATAGCCCTCGCCGACCACCCAGCTGCCATATGTCGAGCCGGGTGCCAACAAAGTTGATAGTTCAAACCGGCCTCGCTAGGCGCGTGCAAGGAAGCGGCGAGATGACGCACACGGGCTCGACACAAAGAACCACGGGAAGGTGTCCTTGACCGCGCCCTGATACGTCCATTTTGCATCATGTTTTCCTACTGTTATTTATGATATTCTTATGCATAATAATGCTTTATGGAGTAATTCTAATGCCTTTTATCTCATAATATGCAAGGTTCACACAAAGAGGGAGGGAGAATACCGGCAGCTGGAATTCTGGACCTGAAAAAAGCTACGTCAGACCACCTATACTACACAACTCCAAAAGAGCTAAAACTTCATGGAGAACTTTTATGGAATATTTAAGAATTATTGGAGCACATAACTACCAAAGGGGCCCACCAAGTGGGCACAACCCACTTGGACGCGCTAGGGTCCCCAGGCGCCCTGGTGGGTTGTGCCCTCCTCGGCCCACCTCCAGTGCCCCTCTTCTGGTATATAAGTCATTTTGACCTAGAAAAAATAAGGGGGAGACTTTCGGGACGAAGCGCCACCGTCTCGAGGCAGAACTTGGGCGGGAGCACTTTTGCCCTCCGGCGGAGCGATTCTGCCGGGGGAACTTCCCTCCCGGAGGGGGAAATCATCGTCATCATCATAACCAACAATTCTCCCATCTTGGGGAGGGAAATCTCCATCAACATCTTCAATAGCACCATCTCCTCTCAATCCCTAGTTCATCTCATGTGTTCAATCTTTGTACCGGAACCTTAGGTTGGTGCTTGTGGGTGACTAGTAGTGTTGATTACATCTTGTAGTTGATTACTATATGGTTTATTTGGTGGAACACTATATGTTCCGATCCATTATGCTATTTAATACCCCTTCGATCTTGAGCATGATTATCATTTGTGAGTAGTTACTTATGTTCTTGAGGTCACGGGAGAAATCTTGTTGCAAATAATCATGTGAATTTGATATGTGTTCGATATTTTGATGGTATGTATGTTGTGATTCCCTTAATGATGTCATGTGAATGTCGACTACATGACACTTCACCTTGTTAGGGCATAAGGGAATGCATTATGGAGTAGTTATTAGATGATAGGTTGCGAGAGTGACAGAAGCTTAAACCCTAGTTTATGCGCTACTTCGTAAGGGACTGATTTGGATCCAAAAGTTTAATGCTATGGTTAGATTTTATCTTAATACTTTTCTCGTAGTTGTGGATGCTTGCGAGGGGATTAATCATAAGTAGGAGGTTTGTTCAAGTAAGAACAATACCTAAGCACCGGTCCACCCACATATCAAATTATCAAAGTAGCGAACACGAATCAAACCAACATGATGAAAGTGACTAGATGAAATTCTCGCGTACCCTCAAGAACGTTTTGCTTATCATAAGAGACCGTTTTGGCATGTCCTTTGCCCCAAAAGGATTGGGTTACCTTGCTGCACTTTTGCTACTGTTACCGTTACTTGTTTGTTACAAATTATCTTGCTATCAAACAACTTGTTACCGATTATTTCAGTGCTTGCAGTTAATACCTTGCTGAAAACCACTTGCCATTTCCTTCTGCTCCTCGTTGGGTTCGACACTCTTACTTATCGAAAGGACTACGATTGATACCCTATACTTGTGGGTCTTCACGCCCATGACCCATGCATCATGGACCCTCGAGGAAACCCAGTTGGGTGTAGAGCGGCCACAGAGATCGGACGACGCGGAGGGCGCCAGGGAGGCATCGTCATGAGGTCGGCGCGAAACAGACGGCGTGGAGGGCACTCTCGCGTGAAAATGCCCCCAGGAGGTGGGTTCTTTAGCTTCCTGTATAGAAGTAATACATGCAATCTTATTACATGGTTTGAGGAAAAGGTCTGAAACTGGGGTTTAGAGCAGTGAAACGAGACGATTCTATTTCTGGAACACAAATTGGGATGGGGAGGGGGCAGTTGATGGTGGCGCCCCAATTCAACGGTGGACTCATGAAGCTTCGGGGACTTGCCTTAGCTTTGGTGATGGCAGAGTAGGATATGTCAGACGCCAGACGGAGCATCCGAGGGGAGAAGAGGAGATTGCTTTGAAGAGAGGAAACAATCTTTTCTTTATTTCTTTTTAACAGCCAGAGAGGAGTTGATTTGTAGTCTTGCCTCTTGGTATTCCCTTATAAGTTGGCCAGGTACGATGAGACATCAATGGACCGAATAAGATCCAAGCAAGAAGGCACAAATTAACCCGCGTCAAATGGCACTCTACTGAATATGTAATAAACTAGCGTAGGCTTTTTGAATAGATATTTGTAAAAAAAATACCAACTATTGAAAAACGATGTTATGTATTTCAAGAGAATTGTTCTCCTCATTTTAAAGCATTACAAAGGATACAAGGTATTGCTACATTAAAAGCACTTCTTTGCAAATAACTAGGGTCCCACACCGAACCATGCACCATTGATGCAATGGGTAAAGTACTATCTCCATCCGGATGTATAGGGCGCGCGAGTAATTCTAGCTTATCAATTTGACTAACTAAATATATTATATGTCAACAAAAGTATATTACTGGATTCTATGCGAATGTAGTTTCTAAACATATGCGTATATTTTTATCACATTTTACATTGGTCAATTAAATTGTCGACGTACAACTACGTGTATGACCTGTGCACCCAGAGGGAGGTAGTATATCAATCACGTGCTTCATAGCGAACCAACCTATGGTTGGACGGTTAGAGGGATTGTGGTATTCCCAACCCATCAGGGTTAAGTCCTGGTGCCCGCATTTATTCCTGGATTTACTTCAGGATTTCCGGCGATGCGCATTCAGTGGGATGAGACGTTCCCGTCGACGACAAGGTGACTACGATGACTTTGTAAATTTCAAAATGATATGTCGGATCAGTCTTTAGAAGATGCTCATATGGGTAGGGTGTGCGTGTATGCGTTCATAGGGATGAGTATATGCACGTGTATGGGCGTGTTTGGTTCAAGTTTCAAACAGTAGTCGCATTGCATACACTTCTCAACCCAGCCTGGGTGAGGAAAAACAACCCCAAATACGTCATCTGCAAATTGTTTGATTGCCTGCATCGAGGGTCGCTGCATTAGGTAATACCCAAGTGCACTTTGTTTGGTTGCCTGCATTAGCCCAAGTGGCACATGAACATGGTGTTTGGTTGCCTGCATGTGGTGTGATTTTGAGCTAGCACTTGCACTTAGCACACAGGGTTAAGAGCTAGCAGAGGGAGGGGGAGAAGAAATGCAGTGTGCGCTGGACCATGGCGACTGCGGTGGATAGTGGTTGTGGCGCCGTGTCCGACATGACGAGCATGGAGTCGTCGACGAGCGACCCCGTCGGCGGCACGGCGAGCGACACCGTCGACGAACTAGTTGCGGTGCTCGCGCAAAGACAGTCGACAGAGGAGGAGAATGCAGTGCTCGCGCCATGGTATACCGTGAGGGGCTGAGAGGAACTTACGGCCGACGAAATTACGAACCGATCGCCTGAATGGAACCGTAGCATCGAGGTGCATCTTTTTCGTGTAGAGCTTACCTCGAATCGAAGCACCATTGTGTAGATTAGAGAGAGGAGATTAGATAGAAGCTTACTGAAGATTGTTAAAGAAGACCTAGCCTCGGCCTGGCTCACCAGCCGATCCGTGTGCTTTAAGAAGCGTGCGGTGCAGGGCCAACAGTGAAAACGGGCAACCAAACAGGCTTCTTTCTTTCCGCGTGGGCGTGGTTGGATCCTACGCGGGCAACCAAACACGCCCAATATGAACGCTTGCGTCACGTGCGTCATATCTTCCGTGGCTTGTGGTGGCGTCTACCCTCCGTGGCTTGTGGTGGGTCGATCGTGAACGGCAACATCCGTGGACGTGGGGGACAGCGAGCCCGGATCATCACCCAAGTAAACGGCACTGTAGGTCTGTGTCCAATGGATAGACATATGGGATGTGGTGCATGCGTTCGGTGGTGATGACTTTCCTGCCCAGCCTCCAGACAGAGATATCTTTGTATTTCTCTCTGTTTTAATTCGACGTGGAAGTTCAAAAGCAAAAAAAAAAAGACAAGAAAATCGACGTGGAGGAATTAATAGATGGTGATATTGTGTGATGCAACGTCCATGGAATTAGAATCACGCGTTCGTCACCGTTGGCTTCGTCATCTTTGATCTCATCCTCGAGTTCATTTGGCACCATTGCCTTTATGTGGTGATAGGTATTGAGCGGCTTGAGAGTATCTCCAACGGCCGCGCGAAACGACGCGCTCGTGCGATAAACGCAGCCTTTAGCGCGCGCGGGGCGTTTTGCCGCGCTCCAGCGGCGGCGGGAAAATCACGCGCACGGGAACCGCTTGCGCGCGCGCGCGCGAAAAAGCATCAGCTCGCGTGCCATATTTTGCGCACCGCTTCCGGCTAAATCTGAGAAAAGTTTGAGAACTAAACCGTACCTCATCCAAACATGCATGAATAAACGTGGCAACCCAAACCAAACTAAACTCAGTTTATATTTATGTCAGCCCAACCACAACCAAACCAACTTGTCTTTCCGCCCAAATTAAACTGAAACTGAGTGCTTACCTGTGGTTGAAGCCGGTTGCTGAAATGGTTTGAAAACCATTCGAGTAGTAATAATAACCATTGTCTGGCACACCCCCGCCTCTGCTTCCACTCTTATCGCTGCCGCCACCTCCTTCAGTCCTCCTCCTCGCACCCCCTGCCTCCGCTCCCTTGTCCCCCCGCCTCATGCTCGCGCAACGCGGCCCCGCCGCCGCTGGCTAGCTTGACTCGTACGCGCTCTGCTCCGCGCCCCGCCACGCCTCCGCGGCCCAAGCGGGTCCCCTATGCGTGCTCGCCGTGAGGTTCGGGTGGCTCGGCAGCGTCTTCGTGTCCTGCGCGCTCGCCGCGTCCTACGGCGGGTCCGGCTCTGGAGTTTGCGAGGAGGTTTCGGGAGTTTGGGCTGCCGGCTGATGGGTACACGATGACGACCGTGGAGAGGGCCTGCGGAGAGGCGGCGAATGCTGATTTGGGCGGTGGGCGGCGGAGGCCGGTCTGACGAGCGGCGTGGCGACAACGACCGCAGAGGCGGGGCCGGGGAGCTGAACGTGAGCGACGCTTGACGGCAGCGGCTATGGAGGCCAGTCCGGCAAGCCATGCGCGATGATGGCGGCGAGCGGCGCTTGATGGCAGCGGCCGCGGAGGCAGGTCCAGAGAGCTGCACATGAGCGCACCTCGACGGCAGTGGCCGTGGAGCCGTGGAGGCCAGTCCGGCAAGCCGCGCGCCATGGTAGCTCCGGCGAAGGCGGGGCCAGCGACGCGCGAGCTGCTCCGGCGAAGGCGGGGTCGACGCACCAAGCGCGAGCGGCAGCCGTTGAGGTCCGATGGGCTAAGAAGAATGGGCTCGAGATTTACGAACGGAACCAACGTCAACAACCGGGCATGAACTGCGGGTCTAAGCTTATTGGAGCTGGACCTGTTCGGGCCTATAACCGACCATACCCAACCATTTGCTATAAGAAACCAACCTGAACCCAACTCTTTTCAGAGTCAGCCTATTAACACCTGAACCAAACGAACCCGTCAGCAGAAACCAAACCGATACACCCGGTTATTCTAAAACTGTTCTCAGATTTACTTCCGGCGCGCCTATAAAATGCGGCGCGCGCCACGCGCCTCTCTCGCACCTTCTCTTCTCCTCTTCCTCTTTCTGCCACGCGCCCCGCCACCGACGCGCCTCCGCCGCTCCAGCGCCCCGCCACGGACGCGCGTCCGCCGCTCCAGCGCCCCGCCACCGACGCGCCGCCATGCCGCCGCGCCGCCGAGGAGCGTCCGGCTACCGCGGCGTGCGCCTGCGCCCCACCGGCGTCTACACCGCGGAGATACGCTCCGGCGGACTCCGGCTCGGCCTCGGCACGTACGAGACGGCGCGCCAGGCCGCCCGCGCGTACGACGCGGTGGCGTGGCGCCTAGGCCGGCCGCGCGGCCAGATGAATTTTCAAGATGTGTACACGCTCCAGCAAGCTCTCGACCTCGCCCCTCTGCCTCGTCTGCACACAACGGAAGACCGTGCGGAGCACGCCGAGCGGCAACGCCGCCTCCTCGTCGCTCAGGAGGACGAGAGGGTCATGGCGGAGTGGCGCCAGCGCCACCCGGAGGACATCGCCTACGAGCAGGCCTACTGGACAAGGCGCCGCGCGGAGGACACGCAAAGGCGCCGTGAGAAGCGGTTGGAAAGGCGTCAGCGGAAGGCGTTGGCGAATGCGCAGTCCGACATCGTTGCAGCAGGTGGGCAGTCGTTCTTCACGCCGGACGATGATCGATGGCTGGACATCTGGCTAGACACCTCGGACGACACCGCCGAGGATGATAGCGATGATAGCGACGTAGAGTAGTTTCTATCTAGTTGCGCCGTAGTTTATCTATGCTTTCGAACTATCTATCTAGTTGCACCGATGTAAAATACCTTTGTATCGTTTTTATTTTATGCAATCTATTTAGTTTTTATTTTATCTATGCGTTCGAAAATTTTAAAAAAATGTTTTGTGCGCGCTGCATTTTAGCGCGGCTGCTGGAGCGGGCGCAGCGCGCGCTAACAGGTTTTTTGCGCGCGGCGCTATAGCGCGGCTGTTGGAGATGCTCTGAAAACGGAAAGCTAAGTCCGCTATCTGCGGTAAAAGTTTAGCCATTCCTTGAGTTGATTACAAGAATTTGTCAAAAATGAAGGGAATATCCATTTCTAAACAGATTTATCTGCACCCGGTCAAGAAAAACATCATAAAAAAAAACTCTAAATTTTTTTGCATGGTAGATAATTTGGTGCATAAGGTGCACTTCAAATTTCAGATCATTTGAACATATGAGTAGCTCTTAGCAAAAAAGACAAATTGAGTCACAATAAACTTTTTTACGGACCCCAAATTTTGTTTTTTTGCCGAGAGCTACTCAAATGTCCAAATGATCTGAAATTTGAAGCGCATCTCACACACCAAATTATCTACCATACAAAACAAAATTGGATTTTAAAAAAATCTTCATTGCAGATACAGATGATCCTGAGCACCGAATCGCTGCTCTCAAAATAAAGGGCTTTCTTAGACCTGGACATAAAACTTTGAAGTCTGAGTAAGGTGTCAATGTCGATTTCAATTATTTCATGTTCATCTGTTTTTTTTTTTTTTTGCAGGTTATGTCCATCTGTTTTAACTCGCCAACCACCTAGCGTGTCCCAGTGGAGCCACAAACGTAGGAAACAAACAACGCAAAAAATGATGCAGGTGACCAAAAGCATCCCAAGAGTCTAATTAATTCTTGGTGCAAACATCACCTACAGTTTACATCAGATCAATAACCCCTTTTCCAAAAAAAAAAAACTGAATGTCACAAATGCCACCAGCTGCAATGTCTTAAGAACCACCTAAAGTTTCATATAATCATTGTTCGGAAATATTTAGCAAAATCAGTAGGCCGTGATGATCTAACCTGACCACTCAAGCCGCCATTTTACAACCATTGTGTATATATACTTATCTGACAAGTGACTAGTGCAGTGTAACCTTTTTTCTACTATAACTACTGCAGTGTAACCTATTCCATATGGTTAAAAAAGGGGGCAAATCAGTTACAGCTTTATACAGTAAATACTTATACCTAGTTTGTGTAGAAGGAACGTCAGTGGTATTATGCAGTCTGGTAGAACTGTCGACTACAGCAGCACGTGCTTTACCTGCAGCGAAGAATGTGTTCCTTAAATTATTGGTTAACTGCTCTCTTGACAAAGAATTCCAGACTGGTGGTGGATTCGGCTTTCAGCTAGCTGCTGTGACCGTGCATCCTCTTATATGAATGATCTCAGATATGAAGCGCCTCAACCGCTCTCCAGCACGCCCAGGCCTGACAACGTTAATGTCGCCCCATTTGGAGCATGCCTTCACATCCCCGCCTCCTTGCTTTTCACCCAAATTCCGGCACCACACACCAGGAACCAACTGGGCCGAAGAACGGTTCAGTAGCTCATCATCAACCTTCTTCAGCACTGGTGCATCCTCCGCAAACCGCCTTGCGAAGGCAGCTCTTCTGTTCACCATGTTATCGAAATACGTTTCATCAAGAATACGCGGCTCCAGCCCAGGAGGATCATCCCAAACAAAGTAACGTAGATCGCCGTTGACAGTGGTGTTTCTAAAGTCAGATGAACTGCATATGACGGTCTGGAAATAGGATTCCATGGAGTAAGCAGCGTTGGCAAAGTACATCAGTAGCCTGCGGGGTAAGTTGTCCCAGCCATGCACGCAATGTTCAGTGAAGTTCCTACTCAGAATTACCCATGGAGAGCCTGCGAGATAGGAAAAAAAACATTCAGAAATGCATATATGTGTACTACGTACTGTCAAGTATAAGAATTAAGGCCGGGGGTCATCCTCCTTTTCATAAAAAAAAAAGTATAAGAATTAATGGGGGTGCCAATTGTAAGTTAAGAAAGTGAATGGGAACTTAAATATAACTTCAATGAGCACGTGAACTTTCTTATATTTGAACACAAGTATCCTAATTACATGGATCGTCACTAACTTTTAAGAAATACTATAAGAGCGCTTAGATCACTATCATTACTTTATTGATCTAAACGCTCTTATATTTCTTTACAGAGGAAGTACTAGCAAATGGGTACATGCTTCTCATGTTCGACCAACTTAGATTGTCAATGTTGCCATTAAAAACTTAAGCTGTGAATATTTCTTAGAATTTCACTACAATTAATCACTTTACATTATGGCATCAAAGACAGAGGCAACGACTCGTGGTAGTAACAAAATCTTGGTCCTTTTCTAAATCACTATCAAGTCAGATGTGCATGGCTAAAATACGTTATGACATATTTGGCTATGTATCAAACGTTTAATTTGGCCAAAATATTCTTAATGTACCTCTGTTTTGTTTCCTTAACTTATATCACGGTGTGAATGACAGTTCCTGAGTTCTCGCGTGGATTTATTCATACTCAGTACTCGTGCAGGATTTTTAATCACCCACAATTTCTTTCAGCATTTTCCCGATACATCAATGGCAAAGTATCGGTAGCTTTCTTCCTTTATCTATGACCATCATGAATCACGTTTTCAATGTCTCCAGCAGGAAAGAAAATGAAGAATTGGTTGAAGAAAATTGTACTGTTACAATTTGCTTTCGATTTTTCATCTTATAAACAAATTCAACTTCAATAGAAAAGTTAGGGAATCCCAAGCTCTTTGGAATGCTTACAGGACACAAAGTTATATTTTAAATATTGGAATTGCTTTTCTTATGTGGACCGATAAGTTCTTTATAAATGAATTTGATTATCATAAACATGAGTTATATATACTTCAAGATAATTAGGGAGATGCACTATTTTCTCTTGGTGGTTATAAGCATAACAGCTCCTTGTGAAGGATGAGGGGACTAGATAGCGGAAGTAGTTTGACAAGTTGTTCAACGGAGAGAATGAGAGCTCTACCATTGAGCTGGATGACTCCTTTGATGATACCAGCAGACATCCTGTGAGATGAATCCAAGAGTCTAAGGTCAGGGGGGCTTTAAAAAGGATGAAAGGAGACAAAGCAATAGGCCCTGATTCTATCCCCATTGAGGTATGGAGAGGCCTTAGAGACATAACGATAATACGGCTAACTAAGCTTTTCAACCTCATTTTTCAGGCAAACAAGATGTCAGAAGAATGGAGGCAGAGGATATTAGTACCAATCTTCAAGAACAAGGGGTGTTTAAAGTTCTACTGATTACTGTGGAATTAAGCTGATGAGCCATACAATGAAGTTATGGAAGAGAGCCATTAAGAGGAATGACAATCGTGACCAAAAATCAGTTTGGTATCATGCCTGGGAGGTCAATCATGAAAGCTATTTTCTTGGTACGACAACTTATGAAGAGATACAGGTAGCAAAAGAAGGACCTATATATGGTGTTCATTGACTTGGAGAAGGTCTACAATAAGATACCACGAAATGTCATGTGGTGGGCCTTGGAGAAACACAAAGTCCCAACAAAGTATATTACCCTCATCAAGGACATGCACGATAATGTTGGGACAAGTGTTCGAACAAGTGATGACAACACTGATGACTTTTTGATTAAAATAGGACTACACCAAGGGTCAACTTTGAGCCCGTATCTTTGATATCCCATGGTGTATGCTCTTTGAGGATGATGTGGTGCTACTCGATGATTGTCGGATGGAAGTTAATAGAAGAGACCTTTTACGGTACACTCTAACATATATTAGCCGTCTATTCCATAGATTTTAACGGATGAGATTGATCTATACTAATAAATCCTGTGAGTAGTATATGACACCCAACACGAGTAGTATATGGGTTATAGGGGTAGAATCGAGAGAATAAAAAAATCCCACAAATTATGGTTACTTGACATCAATTTATTCTAACTATCAAATATTTCTTTACCCCAACAAAGACACTGAAAATCTTCAAATTATCAAATATTTCTCTATCCTAACTCTTTAGTCGCATACGCGTGTATATGAGCTCGTTTCTTGGCATCCTAATAGTTCTAGTGACCCAGCACAGTTTGCATCAAATTACTAATTAATAATGCTAACGAATATTAATCGAAAAGTGGTGAGGTAGTGCCAAATAGCACAATGGCAAGTTAGGTTCGCATACTACCAAGCTAGAACTATGAGGAACACCAAGCGATCGGTTGCAAGGCCCTGGCTGCAATACGGTGCCATTGTTGTGATCGCGAGGGCCATAAGTGAGGGCGTGAGCATAGTGCCGAGATTTAAAGGGGTCAATCAAGAGGAACAGGCGAAGAAGACGAGCATCGTAGCAATGTGCCCATGTTGTATGAAATGGGTCTTAGGAGAGAAAAAATATCCCTATGATTTAGACATTATTGCACTTACCAAGAAAAAGCCTGGTTGTTTTAAACATTGATGCACTTACCAAAAAAAGGCCGGTTGTAATTTGACCATTATGCCTTATAATATCAATGGTTAGATTAAACCTATACTACTCCTCTTCCCTAGGAGTAAGATGTACCGTAAAATTCTCTAATAGAAAGTTAGAGCTTTTGAGACAAACTTTGGAATCGAAAGGTTTTAGGCTTAGTAGAACTAAAACCGAGTACATGAGATGCGATTTCAGTACTACTAGGCACGAGGAGGAGGAGGTTAGCCTTGATGGGAAGGTGGTATCTCAGAAGGACACCTTTTGATATTTGAGTTCAATGCTGCATAAGGATGGTGATATCGATGAAGATGTGAGCCATGGAATCAAAGCTGGATGGATCAAGTGGCTCCTAGCTTTTGGCGTTCTCTTTGACAAGAGAGTGCCACAAAAGCTAAAAGGCGGGTTCTATAGGACGGTGATTCCACCCGCAGTGTTGTATGGCGTCGAGTGTTGGTCGACTAAAAGGCGGCATGTTCAACGGATGGGGGTAGCGAAAATGCACATGTTGAGATGGATGTGTGGCCTCACAAGACAGGATCCGGTCCGGATGATGATATACATGATAGAGTTGGGGTAGCACCTATGGAAGAGAAACTTGTCCAACATCGTCTGAGATGGTTTGGGCATATACATGTAGAGCACCAGAAACTCCAGTGCATAGCGGTGGTTAAAGCGTGTAGATAATGTCAACAAAGGTCAAAGTAGACCAAACTTGACTTGGGAGGAGTCCGTAAAGAGAGATCTGAAGGACTGGAATATCACCAAAGAACTAGCCATGGACAGGGGTGCGTGAAAGTTAGCTATCCACGTGTCAGAACCATGAGTTGGTTTTTGAGATCTTATGGGTTTCAGCTCTAGCCTACCCCAACTTGTTTGCGACTAAAGGCTTTATTGTTGTTTGTATGAACATAATAGCTCCACCCAATCATCACATAATTTGACTTTATGATTCCTTTTTTCGTGCGAAACTATGGTTCCTTCTTTCAATCCCCAAGTACTCTCGATTTTTCTATTGATACGTGCCAAAATATAGTTTCATGAGCAAAATCTTAGTCATATGCTAATTTAATATTTCACAATTCTTCAATATAAACAAGTTCCTAGGTTGAAACTTAATTTGTTATGTTTTCATTTGAAAATTTGCTGGAGCTGTTACTATAGAGTTTAATCATCAGATTTGCTAAATCTCATCGAAATGATATTTAGCTATGTCTCAACTAAATTTTGCACTGTAGCTCCAAGATTCGTACTGCTTATCACGCATGAGACAGTTTCAGGATGTTGCTGCGAGGTTTGTGTTTTTTGCCTGGGCCATCATCGGTTTTGATTCGTTTCGATGTCTTTCTTTATTGGGCTGGGTGGAGATTTACCTACCTGGGCCATTGTATTTTTTGGTTGCCTGCGTATGCATTCATTTTTCTGTTTGTTTTTGTTTTCCTTGAAAATGTGAGAGAGTAAAAAAAGTAAGAACCAGAACCACTTTCCATGCCCCGTGAAGCCCTTGACCCATCCTCTAATCACATTCTCCGATCCAGTTGCGTGTCTACTCTCAACACAAAATTTGTCCAGATTTTTTGTGCCTGTGTATTTTCTTGTGTTTCTTTGTGCAGCTCAATCCAAATGGTCAAGGGACAAAACAAAGTAGAAGTAAAGACCAAAAAACAGCCTAATTGAAATACAAGCACGCATCGAACCAGCCCAATTGGAACGCATGCATGAATCAAGAGGAACAAAAAAAGCAGTGGCAAAGACAAAGGCCGAGGGGAGGCCATGGGAGTTGCGGCTCTATATATAAAGCGGGGGTTAAGCCTGTTTCGTGAGTTGGGAACGGGGACTACAAAACAGTGATGATGTCATATTAGATGTGTTATGTCACATCTAGATGAGCCTTAACAGTCCCTTTAATTATTATTTTCCTTCTAAAGAAGTGTTTGTATGCTTATAATTCTTAACTCATAATGTCTGATTCAGCATGAGGGCTAATCCTAGTGATCTTTATTTAATCAATAGCACATAAAAGAACAATCGGTCGGTGGCTTTGTTCCAGATTTAATAGCACCAGGGTTTAATCAAACCTATTTGTATCACTGATGTCCTATTATATTTTAGAAATGTCTTAATTACCGAAAAAGATCTGAACTAGAAACGATGTTTGCACACACCTGTGAATATCTTGAATGCCTCAGGCATTTGTCTTGTTTCTGTCGCAGGAAAGGGCTGGGTATTCTTGTCCATATATAGACTTGCGTCGACAATAAGTTTTTCAAACCTTTCATGCCTGAAAGGGCCAAGGTAAATGTTTAGGGAACGAAACAGGATATAGCGAGCTACACTCTAGAAATTTTCCTGCTTACAGAACTCACTCTTTCCATCCGAGGTTACTAGTGTGATCAATAAAGTTGAGGTGCCTTGGTACAGAAGAAAATGCATAAAAGAGATCTGCATTTAAATAAAAATTGCTTTAAAATTATTAAAACAAAGTGAAAGGGATGATCATTGGGCACTCGCCAAAACATATCTCTATAAACAAACAAACAATATATCCCTATTAAACAAACAAATCAACAATATATGCCGAGAAGCTCTATGTATGTTGTCTTCATTAGTGGACATTTGTTGGTTGTGTGCAGAAAATGTCATTTTGTCAATTTTTTCCCAGGTTTTTATATAAAGGAAAATGTGTACACTCCTACTGAGAGCAGCAAGCAACAATATTTTTCACAATAACTTGATGGTATAAAATCAAACGAGAAATCACTCGCACATGATTGTGATGAGCGGGATGTAGGCATCCCATGGGTAGCGCACTAAGCCCTGTTACGCATTACCCTTCTTGAAAGGAGTTCTTTTATTTGCGGAATATAGACTCTTACGAATGCGTTACACCCGTAAGAGTGAGCCCGTAAGTCAAGCATTATTGGTATACTGTACTACCTCCATTTCTTTTTACTCCAAATATAAGATTTGCCTTAAGTCAAAGTTCGTAAACTTTGCCTAAGTTTATATTAAAATATATCAACATCTACAATACAAAAGATGTACAATATGAAAATTAATTCATTGATGCATCTAATAATATTGATTTTATATTATAAATATTGATATATTTTTCCTACAATTTTGGTCAAACTTTATAAAGTTTGACTTAACACAAAACTTAAATGCAAAGTAAAGAGAAACGGTGGGAGTATTAAATAAGGCTCAAAGATAAAAATGCAACCTTCTGACTAACCTCAACCCTCTTAAATACGGTGCCACTGGCAATCTGTCATATCAAATGAAAGTGCTTTATGTGACGTTTGAGCAATATCCCAATGATAGCTCTCGCTGATTATCAAATTTCAGAAGCACACATGAGTTGCCCGACTTGGTAGGTTGTTGCAGAATTGATTAAGCAAGTGTAGTACCACGGAGTACGGACAACTATCCATAGAAGACCGTTCGAACAATTCAGCACAAAAACATACTGCAACGCCCTTGAGGATGGTACTAAAATTGGCACAGCTAGAAACAGAGTTGTACAAAGGTGCAGCTAGTACCTAACAGTTTCAAGGACTAACAGCACGATCAAATTCAAATGTGAGATGTTAGACTGATTCATAGCTTGTAATGTCAGGCAACAACAACCAAAGAAAGCTATGTCAGCCGCCCCAGCTCAATGGTAACTTGTGTACAATCAAGTCGTAACTCGCAAGAAAGAAACCCATCGCATTGGGTCTTGAGAGGCAAGCAATGGATCACATCGCAAATTCGCAATCATAACCATCCACGAATACCAACTAGTACACCTTTTTCTATAACTAATTCCATGTATATCCAAGAACATAGAAAATTAATTAAACATCAAGGAAGAGCATACTACAGTACATCAGAAGGGTGATTGCTAGAAGTATCTTACCGTCCTGCGTGACGAGAGGATAGTCCCAGGAGCTGAGCGTGACGAACCAGTCCCAGTCAGCCCCAATCCTGAGCAGCACGGCGGCGCCGTGCAGCGCCGCGGCGAGCACGGAGGAGCCCGTCCTGTCTACCGCGTAGCTCTCCCCTACCACGTCGACGTTTGCGAACTCCCTCCACGCCGCCTCGTCCCGCGCAGCGGTGGCCAGCTCCGTCCGCTCGTCCCGCGACGCCCCCGCGTCCAGGTGTAGCAGGTACCGGTTCCTCGGGTGGTACACCGCCCTGAGCAGCCTGAGGACCCTGCGGCCCTCTCCGCCCGTGCCGGATATCCAGTACGCGAAGGAGGGCGGGCTCCCGGGACCCCTCGCCACGAGCGGCGGCCCTGGCTGGACTCCCGCGCGGGGGTAGGCGAGCCCGTACGGGGAGGCGCGGAAGAGCACCAGCAGCGCCGCCGCAGCCAGCGCGGCGGCCGCGATGGCCGGCGGCAAGCGGCACGGCCTCATTGCACCGAGTTTCATGTTTTAGGAGGTTTGACCCGCGCGGCCGGCGGCATGAGGCGCACGGAACTGGAAGCGCGGTAATGAGTGGTAAGGGGAGAGCGTGCGCGTTACGGCGGCGGCGAGGTGGTCGTCGTCGACTAGTGCGTGGTTTTGGAATTGGATGCTTGGACTGAGAGACGGGGACAGGAGGAGAGAGTTTTAAAAAGTTAGGCGGCACGGCACGGGCGCAAGGTGGCGTCGTGGGCCGAAAGGTCTAGAAGAAGGTGCGGTGCGGTGGTGGGAAGTTACCAGTTGGCATTTAGTTGTGGTGGGGCCGCGGAGGTGTTTAAATGGGCGCGGCGGACGGAAGGGCCGGCGTTCGGTTCGAAGGTAACACAAACGCCGACACCAAACCAACACAAAAACCAACCGGATTTTGGTCACCATGTTTTGGTCACTTGGGTGATCTTAATTTTGTCCCTCTAAACATTGTGATGATTTAATAAAGTTTTATGACACTTTTAAAGAAAAAACACTCAAATTCTCTCAGAAAAAACAAACCACTCAGAGTCCTTTTGTGCCTTCTAGATTGATTATGGATAATATTTTAACGGTTTATGAGTGTTTTCATACAATCAAAAACAAAAGAGAATGCAAAGAGGGTGTATACTAGGCTTCCGTGAGAATTGGGTAAATTTCATTATGCAATGTGTGTCAACTATTGAATACCGAGTTCGGTTTAATGCAGAAGATCCGTTGTCACCTTACCTATTCTTGTTATGCACAGAGGGGCTGACTGCTCTTCTAACACATGCAGAGAAAAATAAATATATTACAGGAGTGGAAGTTTGCAGGGATGGCCCACCCATTACTAACCTTCTCTTTGTTGATGACTCACTAATTCTTATGAAAGCTAGTTTGCACAACACGGAAGTACTAAAATCAGCTCTAGTTTCACACGGTGCGGCCTTGGGGCAAATGGTTAGTGTTGATAAATCCAGCATCTTTTTTAGCCCTAATATGAAGGTGGAAATCAGGGAACAAATATGCAACACATAGAATATAATGCCTGAGGCCCTTAATAATAGATATTTGGGCTTGTCGGCCAACGTCGGGTTAGATAAAACCGATTATTTCCAGTATTTGATTGATCGTGTTATTATGAAAATCAATGGGTGGAAGAAAACATTACTTTCTGTCGGAGGTAAGGAGATCCTTCTCAAGTCTGTTGTCAAGCCGTACCTACCTATGCAATGTCGGCCTATAAAATTCCTAAAAATATTAAAGGAATTATTGACCCGATGAAGCATTTTTGGTGGGGAGACGAGGAGAACCACAGAAGGGTGCATTGGATGGTTTGGTAGAAAATATGTGTCCCTAAGAATAAAGGAGGGGTGGGTGTCGTGGTTTTGTCATAGTAGATGTCCTCGTGAAAGAACTAAGTTGTGAGGCCATCGCAGCTAGGTGGTAGCTTGAACGGGGTTGGTCGAAATCGAGAGACGCAAGTTTTTACCCAGGCTCGGCCCCTCGTGGTGGAGGTAAAGTCTACATCCTCCTTGGTTGCTATTGATGATGATGATCTCGATTACAAGGGTGTTGTTTCGCTACCTCTATCTCAAGAGCTACTAATTTGTCTGTCTAGAACTTGTCTGTCTGTCCTCCCCCCCCTTGGGGCGCCTTGCCCCTCCTTATATAAGTTGAAGGGGTCGGCTTAAATGCAGAGTACTAGTAGGACTACAACTAGTCTCTTTTCTATTACAAGCCAGATACTAGTCCAGGGATTGTTCGAATGATCCAAAACTGACCTGCTGGGCCACCCCCATGTTGGGCCATGTTCTACCTTTGTCGGGTCATGCTTCCTCCGCCGGGTCTTGCTATTTGGGTCGGGTCATCTTTTGGGCTTGAGTAATCTGGCTTTAGCGGCCCTAAGGGTGAGCCGGCTCTTGTCCTCTTGGTTTCATCGACGGGTCTTGACTCTTGTGTTTAAGTGTCGGCTTATCCTCAATGGGATATATCCCCGACAGTGGGCTTTTGTGATATTCACTATTTCAATTTGGCAATGCTGGCCAAATAGGCTTAGCGTCTCCTAGAGAATCTCGACTCTTTTTGTGCTACTATTCTGAAAGCTAAATACTATCCTGATGGTGATTTGTTAAATACGGAGTACTAAGTTAAAGAAGGGCTCCTCTTTTACCTGGCAAAGTATTATAGCAGGTGTTAACTCTTTGAAACATGGTCATATTTGGCAAGTGAGGAATGACTAGAACATGAAAATTTGCAAAGACGCTTAGGTTCCAAATTGTGCCACTAGGAAAGTTGCTACTCCGAAGGGGGGACAACTGTTATCTAAGGTGGGGGATCTGATCGCTCCGGTCTCGAACAACTGGGATGAAGACCTGATTAGACAAACTTTGTGGCCCATTGAGGTACAAAGGGTACTCGCAATCCCACTCTGGCAACATGATATGCTAGCTTTCGTTGATAGGCGCTACATGAAAATGATATGCTTTTGGTTCGACCTGCCTATTTAGTGGAATGAGACTATCAACATGAAAATAAACTAAGGCACACCAATGGAATGGGACAAACCACATCTAACCATATTTGGAGCAGGTTATGGAAATTATCGTGCCTGACAAAGGTTAATTTTTTATCTAGCATACGCTACATGGCACTCTCCCATCCCGTGTTACGCTTGCGAACAGACATGTAAAAAATATTGCTATTTTTTCTTACTTGCTCTGCTAGTCCAAAAGATACGAAGCACATGCTATGTCTTTGCAAGAAAGCAAGGGAGGTTTGGAAAAGTTTGGGGATGGATGATATTATTGATAGAGCATATGAGATTGATCGTGCTGGTGAGGCGGTGTTGGAGTATGATACGTCTCCAACGTATCTATAATTTTTGATTGCTCCATGCTACTTTATCTACTGTTTTAGGCAATATTGGGCTTTATTATCCACTTTTATATTATTTTTCGGACTAACCTATTAACCGGAGGCCCAGCCCAGATTTGTTGTTTTATGCCTATTTCAGTGTTTCGAGGAAAAGGAATATCAAACGGAGTCGAAACGGAACGAAATCAACTGGAGAAGTTATTTTTGGAAGGAAACCCACCTGATGGACTTGGACCCCACGTCAGAAGATACAGGAGGTGCTCATGAGGGTGCCCCCCCCGGCACGCCCCCCTGCCTCGTGGGGCCCCCGTAGCTCCACCGACGTACCCCTTGCACCCATATATACCTACATACCCTAAAACTTCCAGAACAGAAGATAAATCGGGAGTTCTGCCGCTGCAAGCCTCTATAGCCACCAAAAACCTATCGGGAGCCCGTTCCAGCACCCTACCAGAGGGGGATCCCATCACCGGTGGCCATCTTTATCATCCCGGCGCTATCCATGACGAGGAGGGAGTAGTTCACCCTCGGGGCTGAGGGTATGTACCAGTAGCTATGTGTTTGATCTCTCTCTCTCGTGTTCCCTCTATGGCACGATCTTGATGTATCCCGAGCTTTGCTATTGTAGTTGGATCTTATGATGTTTCTCCCCCTCTACTCTCTTGTGATGAATTGAGTTTCCCCTTTGAAGTTATCTTATTGGATTGAGTCTTTTATGAGAACACTTGATGTATGTCTTGCCGTGATTATCTGTGGTGACAATGGGATATCATGTGCCACTTGATGTATGTTTTGGTGATCAACTTGCGGGTTTCGTGACATTGGGAACCTATGCATAGGGTTGGCACACGTTCTTGACTCTCCGATAGAAACTTTGGGGCACTTTTTGAAGTACTTTTATGTTGGTTGGATGAATCTGAGATTGTGTGAAGCATACCAAATAATCATGCCCACATATACTTGAGGTGACAATGGAGTATCTAGGTGACATTAGGGTTTTGGTTGATTTGTATCTTAAGGTGTTATTCTAGTACGAACTCTTTTATAGATTGATCCGAAAGAATAACTTTGAGGTGGTTTCGTACCCTATCATAATCTCTATGTTTGTTCTCCGCTATTAGTGGCTTCGGAGTGACTCTTTGTTGCATGTTGAGGGCTTGTTATATGATCTATCTATGTTATTATTGTTGAGAGAACTTGCACTAGTGAAAGTATGAACCCTAGGCCTTGTTTCCTATCATTGCAATACCGTTTACGCTCACTTTTATCATTAGTTACCTTGCTGTTTTTATTATTTCAGATTACAAAAACCTATATCTACTATCTATTTTGCACTTGTATCACCATCTCTTCGCCGAACTAGTGCACCTATACAATTTACCATTGTATTGGGTGTGTTGGGGACACAAGAGACTCTTTGTTATTTGGTTGCAGGGTTGCTTGAGAGAGACCATCTTCATCCTACGCCTCCTATGGATTGATAAACCTTAGGTCATCCACTTGAGGGAAATTTGCTACTGTCCTACAAACCAGTGCACTTGCAGGCCCAACAACGTCTACAAGAAGAAGGTTGTGTAGTAGACATCAAGCTCTTTTCTGGCGCCGTTGCCGGGGAGGCTAGGTAAGTGAAGGTATATCTTTAGATCTTGCAATCGAATCTTTTTGTTTCTTGTTTTAGCACTAGTTAGTCTATAAAAGAAAATTACAAAAAATGGAATTGAGTTTGTCTCATACGCTTCGTCTTTTTAATATCTTTCGTGAGTATGATGGAAAAGAAAATTGTGCTCAAGTGCTAGAAGAAGAATTACATAGAATGCTTGGCATGAAATATGTGAATGATGAGCATGATTGCAATGTTGTTAGTATGAATTCCTTGAATATCCATGATGCTAATGATATGTAAAGCCACAAGCTTGGGGAAGCTATGTTTGATGAAGATGATATTTTTTGTCCCCCCAAGCTTTGATGAGCAAATTTACTATGATGAAAGCATGCCTCCTATCTATGATGATTATTGCGATGACACGTATGCTTTAAAGAATAATGATAACCATGAAACTTGTCATCTTGATCTTAACTTTCAATCATATGATAGTTATTTTGTTGAGTTTGCTCCCACTACTATTGATGAGAAGAATTTTGCTTATGTGGAGAGTAGTAAATTTTCTATGCTTATAGATCATGAAAAGAATGCTTTAGGTGCTGGTTATATTGTTGAATTAATTCATGATTCTACTGAAAATTATTATGAGGGAAGAACATATGCTTGTAGGAATTGCAATAATGTCAAGTTTCCTCTCTGTGTGTTGAAAATCTTGAAGCTATGCTTGTTTTACCTTCCTATGCTAGTTGATTATTGTTCCCATAAGTTGTTTGCTCACAAAATCCCTATGCATAGGAAGTGGGTTAGACTTAAATGTGCTAGTCATATGCTTCATGATGCTCCCGCTATGTTTCAATTCTTATCTTTTATGTGAGCATCATTGTCATCATCATGCCTAGCTAGAAAGGCATTAAAGAAAAGCGTTTGTTGGGAGGCAACCCAATATTTATTCTTACTGTTTTTTTGTGTCCACATGATTATGCTACTGTATTAATCATGTTTTATAGCTTTTGTTTCAATAAAGTGTCAAGTAAGACCTTTAGGATAGCTTACGGTGATAGTTGTGTTGATCCTGCTGAAAATCAGAAACTTTTTCACCCAGTAAATTAGTTTTGTTAATTCACATAAACGTTCTCTTGATCTGATTCTTTTTGCTATGGATTTGTACACTAATTTCTTAGGACTTCATAATTTTGTAGGATTTTTGGAGTTCCAGAAGTATATGTTTGATACAGATTACTACAGACTGTTCTGTTTTTGACAGATTCTGTTTTCTATGTGTTGTTTGCTTATTTTGATGAATCTATGAGTAGTATCAGAGGTTATGAACCATAGATAAGTTGGAGTACAGTAGATATTACACCAATATGAATTTAGAATGAGTTCATTACAGTACCTAAGCGGTGGTTTTATTTTCTTATACTAACGGAGCTCACGAGTTTTCTGTTAAGTTTTGTGTTGTGAAGTTTTCATGTTTTGGGTAAAGATTCGATGGACTATGGAATAAGGAGTGGCAAGAGCCTAGCTTGGGTATGACCAAGGCACCCCAAGGTAATATTCAAGAATAGCCAAAAGCCTAAGCTTGGGGATGCCCCGGATGGCATCCTCTCTTCCGTCTTCGTTCATCGGTAACTTTACTTGGAGCTATATTTTTATTCACCACATGGTATGTGTTTTGCTTGGAGCGTCATTTAACTTTGTTAGTTTTTGCTTGCTGTTAGTTAGAATAATGTTTTGCATCTTTAGTTTCAATAAAAAAAGTCAAGGATAGCCTTTGCCATGCTTATTTTGCTAGTATACATGTTGTTGTTTGAAAACAGATAGTTTACCGCTGTTGCAAAAATTCCGTAGAAAAGTCAGAGAATGGTATAATGTTGAATCTTTTTGAATATTGAGCTCTTATACATTTATTACAGTGGGAATTTTAGTTCATAATTTTTGGAGTTAGGGAAGTATGATGACTCTTGCATTCTTTATAGACTATACTGTTTTGGCAGATTGCTGTTATGGTTGCATTGTTTGCATATGTTTGCCCGTTTGATGATTCTATTTGAGGATAGGAGTATTAAATATGCAGAGGCATTTAGTATGCAATGTTTAATAAATATTTAAGGTATTTGTTACAGTAGAAAATGATAAGGTTTTGCATTGGTTTATACTAACCTATCTCACGAGTTCTTGTTGAGTTTGTTGTGAATGAAGCTTTTGACAAAAAGAGAAACCATGATATGAGAGGAATTAAGGAGACACAAAAGTTCAAGCTTGGGGATGCCCAAGGCACCCCAAGATAATATTTCAAGAAGTCTCAAGCATCTAAGCTTGGGGATGCCCCGGTAGGCATCCCACCTTTCTTCTTCAACAACTATCGGTTAGTATCGGTTGAGCCTAAGTTTTTGCTTCTTCACATGAGTTGTGCTATCCTAGCAATGTAGTTTTATTTAGCTTTGCTTGCTGCTTGAATAAAGTATCAATATCTGAAATTCTTAAACGAGAGGGAGTCTTCGCATAGTTGCATAATTATTTAGCTACTCATTGACCTTCACTTATATCTTTCGGAGTAGTTTTTGTTATTGCTCTAGTACTTCACTTATATCTTTTAGAGCACGATGGTAGTTTTATTTTGGAGAAATATATGAACTCTCATGCTTCACTTATATTATTTTTGAGAGTCATTAATAGCATGGTAATTTGCTTAATATGAATATACTTGGTATTCAAGATATGTGAAACTTTCTTTTGAGTGCGTTGAATACTAAGACAAGTTTGATGCTTGATAATTGTTTTGAGATATGGAGGTGATAATATCAAAGTCGTGCTAGTTGAGTAATTGTGAATTTGAGGTCGATTTGTAGTACGGTCAGTTCACTCGAATCCACTGACTTCATGCACGGGGACTCGACCATCAATCCTTTCTTGTGACGAGCTGTGACTGGGTGCTCTGAAACAGACCCTTGACTGAGGAGACGTGTTTGGCTTGGATGATGCCGCTATGCTCCTATTCACTTTCAGAGACCGCTCTGAGTTTGCCGGTTTTGCGGCAACCCTGCTTGTGTTGAAGTTTGCAAGTCCTGTAGCATGCACGTATGGTTAAAGTTGTGTAACAAATTTGAAACATGAAGTGTACCTAGCTTGTGCATCCTTATGAGTGGCGGTCGGGGACGAGCGATGGTCTTTTCCTACCAATCTATCCCCCTAGGAGCATGCGCGTAGTACTTGGTTTTTGATGACTTATAAATTTTTGCAATAAGTATATGAGTTCTTTTGACTAATGTTGAGTCCATGGATTATACGCACTTTTACCTTTCCACCTTTGCTAGCCTCTTCGGTACCGTGCATTGCCCTTTCTCACCTTGAGAGTTGGTGCAAGCTTCGCCGGTGCATCCAAACCCCGTGATACGATACGCTCTATCACACATAAACCTCCTTATATCTTCCTCAAAATAGCCACCATACCTACCTATCATGGCATTTCCATAGCCATTCCGAGATATATTGTCATGCAACTTCCATCATCATCATCATCATCATCATGACATACATTACTTTTGTCATATTGCCATTGCATGATCATGTAGTTGACATTGTATTTGTGGCAAAGCCACCATGCATTATTTTTCATACATGTCACTCTTGATTCATTGCACCATCCCGGTACACCGCCGGAGGCATTCATATAGAGTCATATCTTGTTCTAAGTTTCGAGTTGTAATCCTTATGTTGTAATCAATAGAAGTGTGATGATCATCATTATTAGAGCATTGCCCAAAAAAAGAAAAGAAAAGAAAAAAGGCCAAAAAAAGAAAGTCCCAAAAAAAGAAAAAAAAAGAAAAAAAAGAGAAAAAAAAGAAATGGGCAATGCTACTATCTCTTTTTCCACACTTGTGCTTCAAAGTAGCACCTTGTTCTTCATATAGTGAGTCTCATAAGTTGTCTTTTTTATACTAGTGGGAATTTTTCATTATAGAACTTGGCTTGTATATTCCTACGATGGGCTTCCTCAAATGCCCTAGGTCTTCATGAGCAAGCGAGTTGGATGCACACCCACTAGTTTTCTTTTGTTGAGCATTCATAGCTCTAGTGCATCCGTTGCATGGCAATCCCTACTCCTCATGTTGACATCAATTAATGGGCATCTCCATAGCCCGTTGATTATCCTCGTCAATGTGAGACTTTCTCCTTTTTTTGTCTTCTCCACACAATCCCCATCATCATATTCTATTCCACCCATAGTGCTATATCCATGGCTCACGCTCATGTATTGCGTGAAGGTTGAAAAAGTTTGAGATTATTTAAGTATGAAACAATTGCTTGGCTTGTCATCGGGCGTATAGAAGTTGGGAACATCTTTGTGTGACGAAAATGAAGCATAGCCTAACTCTATGATTTTGTAGGGATGAACTTTCTTTTGCCATGTTATTTTGAGAAGACATGATTGCTTTATTAGTATGCTTGAAGTATTATTATTTTTATGTCAATATGAACTTTTGTCTTGAATCTTTTGGATCTGAATATTCATATCACAAGTAAGAAGATTTACATTGAAATTATGCCAAAGTATCACTCGGCATCAAAAATTCTTCTTTATCATTTACCTACTCGAGGACGAGCAGGAATTAAGCTTGGGGATGCTTGATACGTCTCCAACGTATCTATAATTTTTGATTGCTCCATGCTACTTTATCTACTGTTTTAGGCAATATTGGGCTTTATTATCAACTTTTATATTATTTTTGGGACTAACCTATTAACCGGAGGCCCAGCCCAGATTTGCTGTTTTATGCCTATTTTAGTGTTTCGAGGAAAAAGAATATCAGACGGAGTCGAAACGGAACGAAATCAACTGGAGAAGTTATTTTTGGAAGGAAACCCACCTGATGGACTTGGACCCCACGTCAGAAGATACGGGAGGTGCTCACGAGGGTGGGGGGCGCGCCCACCCCCCCCCCCCTCCCCGGGCGCTCCCCCTGCCTCGTGGGCCCCCGTAGCTCCACCGACGTACCCCTTGCACCCATATATACCTACGTACCCTAAAACTTCCAGAACAGAATATAGATCGGGAGTTCCGCCGCCACAAGCCTCTGTAGCCACCAAAAACCTATCGGGAGCCCGTTCCGGCGCCCTGCCGGAGGGGGATCCCATCACCGGTGGCTATCTTTATCATGCCGACGCTATCCATGACGAGGAGGGAGTAGTTCACCCTCGGGGCTGAGGGTATGTACCAGTAGCTATGTGTTTGATCTCTCTCTCTCTCGTGTTCTCTCTCGTGTTCCCTCTATGGCACGATCTTGATGTATCCCGAGCTTTGCTATTGTAGTTGGATCTTATGATGTTTCTTCCCCTCTAGTCTCTTGTGATGAATTGAGTTTCCCCTTTGAAGTTATCTTATCGGATTGAGTCTTTTATGAGAACACTTGATGTATGTCTTGCGGTGATTATCTGTGGTGACAATGGGATATCATGTGCCACTTGATGTATGTTTTGGTGATCAACTTGCGGGTTTCGTGACATTGGGAACCTATGAATAGGGGTTGGCACACGTTCTTGACTCTCCGATAGAAACTTTGGGGCACTTTTTGAAGTACTTTTATGTTGGTTGGATGAATCTGAGATTGTGTGAAGCATATCGTATAATCATGCCCACGGATACTTGAGGTGACAATGGAGTATCTAGGTGACAATAGGGTTTTGGTTGATTTGTATCTTAAGGTGTTATTCTAGTACGAACTCTTTTATAGATTGATCCGAAAGAATAACTTTGAGGTGGTTTCGTACCCTACCATAATCTCTATGTTTGTTCTCCGCTATTAGTGGCTTCGGAGTGACTCTTTGTTGCATGTTGAGGGCTTGTTATATGATCTATCTATGTTATTATTGTTGAGAGAACTTGCACTAGTGAAAGTATGAACCCTAGGCCTTGTTTCCTATCATTGCAATACCGTTTACGCTCACTTTTATCATTAGTTACCTTGCTGTTTTTATTATTTCAGATTACAAAAACCTATATCTACTATCTATTTTGCACTTGTATCACCATCTCTTCGCCGAACTAGTGCACCTATACAATTTACCATTGTATTGGGTGTGTTGGGGACACAAGAGACTCTTTGTTATTTGGTTGCAGGGTTGCTTGAGAGAGACCATCTTCATCCTACGCCTCCTACGAATTGATAAACCTTAGGTCATCCACTTGAGGGAAATTTGCTACTGTCCTACAAACCTGTGCACTTGCAGGCCCAACAACATCTACAAGAAGAAGGTTGTGTAGTAGACATCAGAGTATTTACTTCTCCTGCCAGAACAAGAATTATGTATTATGGCCATCAGAAAGCCCGCTCTGTAGTTGGAGACTGCCGCCGCTCCAGAGTTGGAGCCGCTGCCAGTGCCGGGCAACGGCGCCTTGGGGCAAAGACCTCCCATGGAGATCCTTGCCGTTAAACATTGCCTCACCATGGTGACTGAACTAGATTAGGATTGGATTTCACGGTGTGTGGAAGCAATGGAGTGGAGCATCGATGGAACGATGTCGGACGCTGGTATTCAATCAGGGGAGTGTCGTGAGTGGGATACAGGTGGTCGCGGGAGATTGTTTTCGTGGCATCTAGAATTGGCGGGAATGCACAGTGGCGGGAAGGAGCGGTGGACGCGGTGGAGGTAGCAATGGGGCACCACCGCGTGGCTCTGCCCTCTTCATGGTAGGTGTACGGGCGGCAACCGAGCAAAGAGAGCTGCAATTTTTGCAAAAGACTCCTTGTTGACCAAACAGTATATAACCAGAGCCGAGATAGACCGGTTACTTTTGAAAAGACCCACTATTGTGAGAGAAGTACCTCAAATAAGATTCAAAATGGGGCCTTTGCATTCCAAAGTAGACCACATTGGATGCACAATGCAAAATTTTCATGGATTTTCTAGTTTTATTTCTATATTTCATCCATTTAGTGAATTTCTAGAAATTTATCATAACTTGGTCAAATTTGAACTACAAGTGTGTCGTATCTTGGTCCTGAAAACTGGCAAAAGCATTTTAAGCTTTTGAATTGGTGGTGTGGGAACTAGGCACAACCAAAGTTGCAATTCCCAACCATCTGGTAGGAATGGTTAACCTTGCAAGTTTGACCACATTTTGAAAAAAATAAACAAAGAAAATAAAAAAAGCCTCAAAATTTGAAATACTTTTGCATTGAGCCATTTTATGTGAACTAGTTAGTGGGAAAAAATAATAAACTTGCAACACCACAAGTTTGGGTTTGGAAAAAAACTTCACAAAATGGCCTACCTTGTATGAACTTGCATGGGTTTCAAGGCATATGCCCATGGCCATGGCCAAATCCATGGCATAATCCATGATAACATGTCAAAATTTGGCACAACTATTGGTGTTACCATTGTGGACAGTGTTTCCATAGGAATTTGCAATTATTTTGTAACAAAAACCATTTTTTTCATTTTCCAGGTGGTAGAAAGACCCCCTGGTTGTGAGAGAAGTAGCTTAAATAATATTGAAAAATTGGGGCCTTTGCAATTTTCATCCAAATTAGAGCACATTGGATGAACAATGCCCAAGTTTCATAAATTTTCTAGTTTTATTTCTCTATTTCATCCATTTATTGAATTTCTAGATATTTATCAGAACTTGCACAAATTTGAACTACAAGTGTGTTGTATCTTGGTCCTAAAAATTGGCAAAAAGAATCATTTTGAATTGGTGGTGTGGGAATTGGGCACAACCAAAGTTGGAATTCCCAACCATCTGGTAGGAATGGTCAACCTTGCAAGGTTAACCACATTTTGGAAAAAAATCAAAGAAAATAAAAAAGGCTCAAAAATTGAAATCCTTTTGCATTGAGCCATCTTATGTCAACTAGTTAGTGGGAAAAATAATAAACTTGCAATACCACAAGTTTGAAAAAAAACATTCACAAAATGGCCTACCATGTATGAACTTGCATGGATTTTAAAGCATATGCCCATGGCCATGGCCAAATCCATGACATATCCCATGATAACATGTCAAATTTTGGCATAACTATTGGTGTTAGCATTGTGTAAAATGTTTTCATAGGAATTTGCAATTATTTTGTAATAATAAACTTTTTTTCATTTTCCAAGTGCTAGAAAGACCCCCTAGTTGTGAGAGAAGTACCTCAAATAAGATTGAAAATGGGGCCTTTGCATTTTTCATCCAAAGACCACCTTGGATGCACAATGCCCAAGTTTCATGAATTTTCTAGTTTTATTTCTATATTTTATCCATTTATTGAATTTCTAGATATTTATTAGAATGTGCTCAAATTTAAACTACAAATGTGTTGTATCTTGGTCCTGAAAATTGGACAAAATAATTTTAAGCTTTTGAATTGGTGGTGTGGGGACTGGGAACAACCAAAGTTGAAATTCGCAACCATCTGGTAGGAATGGTCAACCTTGCAAGTTTGACCACATTTTGAAAAAGAAACAAAGAAAGAAAAGGCTCAAAAATTGAAATCCTTTTGCATTGAGCCATCTTATGTGAACTAGTTAGTGGGAAAAATAATAAACTTGCAATACCACAAGTTTGAAAAAGAACCTTCACAAAATGACCTTTTTTGAAAAGGGGAATATATTAATATCAAGTAGATATCAATTACACCGAGCCTCTACACCAACAAGATGTCTAAAAACATCCAGGATGCACACAACCAAAAAAATAAAATAAAAGAAATAAAAAAGACCCTGCCATAGTGATCAATCATCCGTAGTGGTAGCACTCTAACCACCATGAAATACAACACCTGGACTAGAAAGAAGGTTCTCCAAAAGCAACACCTTCAGGAAGGAAACAATGCACAAGTGTTGTCGTTGCCCGATCAAAGATCATAGGTTTTCACACTCAAGAAAGACCGTGTTCCCAAAACAATGCCTTCAACAAGGTCACTGCCAGGCACAACCAATAAAGGCCAGACCTTGGGTTTTCACCCTGTAAATCACGACTCGGTACTCAAAGGAGGACCACCAACAAAGAACTCCTCCAATGTTGTCGCCCCCACTTGCAGAGCCTACTACTACAAGTCACGTACCAGTAGGCTCACAGGAACTCGTGCCTGGTCTGGATGGGAACATATCCCGCAAGCCAAGTCTGGACAACTGCTTGTGAAGCAAAGTCTTCATCGCATCCAAGACCCCGCCTTCGCCACTTGCAGTTCCTCCAATCACGCAGTGGCATTCCCCGCATGTGTTGATCCCTTGGAAATCTTGGTGCTGACATGTCCCGAGGTTTCAACAAAAATAGAGCTCCGTGATACCCCGATGAAGATAGTTATGCTGATGTTGCGGGTGTACTCAACTGACAATCCAATCAAGGTGTCCAAAGAGCGTCATATACGCCAGTCCTTGTTTTCCTTCTAAGGAGAAGTCTGGAACTCGCCGATGGACAAATCAAAGAGGACTGATCGCAGGTAGAATGGTGACTTTGCGTGAAGATCTCTAGGGCCATGAGGGATGCATCCCCCCGCCACTCAAACACGTTGCCGCGCCCGAGGGCCGCCCGCGGCCAGAGATCCATCACTACCGATAGCCACGACCGCTAGGAGACAGGGCAGTGATACGTCCATTTTGGATCATGTTTTCCTACTGTTATTTATATTGTTTCGATTCTTTAAAACACTTTACGGAGTAATTCTAATGCATTTTCTCTCATAATATGCAAGGTTTACATAAAGAGGGAGAATACCGATAGCTGGAATTCTGGACCTGAAAAAGCTATGTCAGAGATACCTATTATGCACA
Source organism: Triticum timopheevii (assembly GCA_963921465.1). Classification (NCBI taxonomy): domain Eukaryota; kingdom Viridiplantae; phylum Streptophyta; class Magnoliopsida; order Poales; family Poaceae; genus Triticum; species Triticum timopheevii. The sequence goes on from OY997264.1 coordinate 360,186,888, forward strand.
TCACCAAATGAGTTGAAATTTTACGGAGAATTATTTTGGAATATATAATAAATATTGGAGAAAATAACTACTAGAGGGGGATGCCAGGTGGCCACAAGACACCAAGGCACGCCAGCCCCTCCAGGCACGCCCTGGTGGGAAGTGGGCACCCTGGCCCACCTCCGGTGCCCATCTTTTGGTATATAAGGTCTTTTGACCTAGAAAAAATAAGGGAAGGACTTTTGGGATGGAGCGCAGCTCTCTCGAGGCGAAACTTGGGCAGGAGCACCTTTTCCCTTCGGCGGAGCGATTCCGCCAGGGGAACTTCCCTCCCGAAGGGGTAAATCGAAGCCATCGCCATCACAAACAACCCTCTAATCTTTGGGAGGCCAATATTCATCAACATCTTCAATAGCACCATCTCATCTCAAAACCCTAGTTCATCTCTTGTGTTCAATCTTTGTACCAAAACCTCCGATTGATACATGTGGATGACTAGTAGTGTTGATTACATCTTGTAGTTGATGCTAGATGGTTTATTTGGTGGAAGATTATATGTTCGGATCCATTATGATATTTAATATGCCTATGATCTTGAGCATTAATATTATTTGTGAGTAGTTGCCTTTGTTCTTGAGGCCACGGGAGAAGTCATGTTGCAAGTAATCATGTGAATTTGGTATTCGTTTGATATTTTGATGATATGTATGTTGTGATTCCCTTAGTGGTGTTATGTGAACGTCGACTATATGACACTTCACCATCTTTGTGCCTAAGGGAATGCGTTGTAGAGTAGTTATTAGATGATGGGTTGCTAGAGTAACAAAATCTTAAACCCTAGTTTAGGACCGATTTCGATCCATATGTTTCCTATGGTTAAGATTGTTATCTTAATTCTTCTTTCGTAGTTGCGGATGCTTGCGAGGCGGTTAATCATAAGTGGGAGGCTTGTTCAAGTAAGAATAGCACCCAAGCATCGGTCCACCAACATATCAAATTATCAAAGTAGCGAACCCAAACCAAACCAACATGATGAAAGTGACTAGATGAAATTCCCGTGTGTTCTCAAGAATGCTTTGCTTATTATAAGAGACATTTCTAGCCTGTCCTTTGCTACAAAAAGGATTGGGCTACCTTGCTGCACTTTATTTACCGTTACTGTTACTTGATCGTTACAAATTATCTTACTATCAACCTACTTGTTACCGACAATTTCAGTGCTTGCAGAAACTACCTTGCTGAAAACCGCTTGTCATTTCCTTCTGATCCCCGTTGGGTTCGACACTCTTACTTATCGAAAGGACTACGATTGATCCCCTATATTTGTGGGTCATCAAGCAGCAGCCACAAGCCCTTGCTACCACAGCCTATGTTGTCAATCGACTAGAGATGGCCTTCGCACCAAGGCACGCTTCGCTGCCGTGCAGCCCGTCGCGCCACAGTCCCCCGTGCCACCGCCATTTCCACAGGGTGAAGCCGTCAGACCCGAGCGCCATGCCGCCGTGCCCAACACCAGCGCCGCGCCCGACCATGGAGAGGCCTACCCGTCCAGCGCCCACACGCATGAGGATGCCAAGGCCCCGCTGCCGCCGCCCAGTATGGGCTTTACTTGGCCGTGCCCCGTGGCGACGGCGAGGGAGGAGGAGGGGAGAGCGTTGGTGGGATATGAAGTCGCCCTCCTTGTCGCCTTGCGGGTGCAGTGAGGGAGGGATCCGGAAATTTTGGATCTTTACTTGGGATCTATGGTCAATCGGCCGAAAAAATCACACAAAATGACCTACCTTTGTGAACTTGCATGGATTTCAAGGCATATGCCCATGGCCATGGCCAAATACATGGCATATTCCATGATAACATGTCAAAATTTGGCACAATTATTAGTGTTACCATTGTGGACACTGTTTCCATAGGAATTTGCAATTATTTTGTAATAAAAACATTTTTTTCATTTTCCAAGTGCTAGAAAGACCCCCTGGTCGTGAGAGAAGTGAAGGAAATATGCCCTAGAGGCAATAATAAAGTTGTTATTTATATTTCCTTATATCATGATAAATGTTTATTATTCATGCTAGAATTGTATTAACCAAAAACTTAGTACATGTGTGAATACATGGACAAAACAAAATGTCCCTAATATGCCTCTACTAGACTAGCTCGTTAATCAAAGATGGTTAAGTTTCCTGACCATCGACATGTGTTGTCATTTGATGAACGGGATCACATCATTAGGAGAATAATGTGATGAACAAGACCCATCCGTTAGCTTAGCATAATGATCGTTGAGTTTTATTGCTATTGCTTTCATCATGACTTATACATGTTCCTCTGACTATGAAATTATGCAACTCCCGAATACCGGAGGAACACCTTGTGTGCTATCAAATGTCACAATTTAACTGGGTGATTATAAAGATGCTCTACAGATGTCTCCGATGGTGTTTGTTGGGTTGGCATAGATCAAGATTAGGATTTGTCACTCCGTGTATCGGAGAGGTATCTCTGGGCCCTCTCGGTAATGCACATCACTATAAGCCTTGCAAGAAATGTGACTAATGAGTTAGTTGCGGGATGATGCATTACGGAACGAGTAAAGAGACTTGCCGGTAACGAGATTGAACTAGGTATGATGATACCGACGATCGGATCTCGGGCAAATAACATACCAATGACAAAGGGAACAACGTATGTTGTTATGCGGTTTGACCGATAAAGATTTTCGTAGAATATGTAGGAGCCAATATGAGCATCCAGGTTCCACTATTGGTTATTGACTGAAGATGTGTCTCGGTCATGTCTACATAGTTATCGAACCCGTAGGGTCCGCACACTTAACATTCGATGACGATTTTTATTACGAGTTATGTGATTTGATGTACCAAAGTTTGTTCAAAGTCCCGGTTGAGATCACGGACATGACAAGGAGTCTCGAAATGGTCGAGAGGTAAAGATTCATATATTGAAAGGTTGTATTCGGACATCGGAATGGTTCCGAGTGATTCGGGCATTTATTCGGAGTACCGGGAGGTTACCGGAACCCCCTGGGAGAAGTTGTGGGACTTATGGGCCATAAGAGGGAAGCACACCAGCCCACAAGGCGCTGGTGCGCCCCCCTTGGGCAGGAGGCCGATTAGGACTAGGAGAAGGGGGCCGCCCCCTTCCTTCTCCTTCTCCCTTCCCCCTTTCCTACTCCGTGTGGGAGGTGGAATCCTACTAGGACTAGGGAGTCCTAGTAGAACTCCACACCTTGGCGCCCCCCCCCCTAGGGCCGGCTGCATCTCCCTCTCCCTTCTTTATATACGTGGGGAGGGCACCCCTAGAACACACATCAATTGTTCCTAGCCGTGTGTGGCGCCCCCCCTCCACAGTTAACACCTCGGTCATACCGTGGTAATGCTTAGGCGAAGCCTGCGCCGGTAACTTCATCGTCACTGTCGCCACTCCGTCGTGTTGACGGAACTCTCCCTCGTCCTCAATTGGATCAAGAGCTCGAGGGACGTCATCATGTTGAACGTGTGCTGAACACGGAGGTGCTGTACATTCGGTACTTGGATCATGAAGACGTTCGACTACATCAACCACGTTACCAAACGCTTCCGCTTTCGGTCTACGCGGGTACGTGGACACACTCTCCCAGCTCGTTACTATGCTTCTCCTAGATAGATCTTGCGTGATCGTAGGATTTTTTTTGAAATACTACGTTCCCCAACAGTGGCATCCGAGCCAGGTCTATGCGTAGATGTTATATGCACGAGTAGAACACAAAGAGTTGTGGGCAATAATAGTCATACTTCTTACCAGCAACGTCTTAGTTTGATTCGGTGGTATTGTTGGATGAAGTGGTCTGGACCGACATTACATGACCACGTTCATGAGACTTGTTCTATCGACGTGATTTACACACAGGTGGCTGGCGGGTGTCTGTTTCTCCAACTTTAGTTGAATCGAGTTTGACTATGCCCGGTCCTTATTGAAGGTTAAAACAACACACTTGATGAAAAATCGTTGTGGTTTTGATGCGTAGGTAAGAACAGTTCTTGCTAGAAGCCCGTAGCAGCCACGTAAAACTTGCAACAACAAAGTAGAGGATGTCTAACTTCTTTTTGCAGGGCATGTTGTGATGTGATATGGTCAAGACGTGATGAGATATAAATTGTTGTATGAGATGATCACGTTTTGTTGAAGTTATCGACAACTGACAGGAGCCTTATCGTTTTCTCTTTATTGCATAAGATGCAAGCGCCATATAATTGCTTTACTTTATTGCTATGCGATAGCAATAGTTGCAAAAGCAATAGTTGGCGAGACGACCATGTGATGACACGTTGATAAAGATCAAGATGATGTAGATCATGGTGTCATGCTAGTGACGACAGAGATTATGACGGTACTTTGGAGATGGAGATCAAAGGCAAAAGATGATGATGGCCATATCATGTCACATATTTTGATTTCATGTGATGTTTATCTTTTATGCATCTTATTTTGCTTAGTACGACGGTAGCATTATGAGATGATCCCTTACTAAAATTTTAAGGTATAGGTGTTCTCCCCGAGTATGCACCGTTGCGACAGTTCTTCGTGCTGAGACACCACGTGATGATCGGGTGTGATAAGCTCTACGTTCACATACAATAGGTGCAAGCCAGTTTTTGCACATGCAGAATACTCGGGTTAAACTTGACGAGCCTAGCATATGCAGATACGTGAAAGTGCAACTATCCCTGGGTGGTTTTGGTAATTCCTAACAACATATAGCTCATTGAGCTAATGCTATTTCAAGATAAATATTTCAGGAAAGCTCAATGATTGGCATGGCATGGGTTAAGAAAGTGGACCCCTCAAAATGCTAAGGACAAAAGGATTGGCTCAAGCTCAAAGCACAAGACTCTACATTTTATTTTTAGTGATCCAAGATCACATTGAGTCCATAGGAAAAGCCAATACTATTAAGAGGGGGAGAGGTGTTGCCTAATGAGGTTCTTGCTCCAAATGCTTAGTGATATGCTCCAAAAGCCTCAACTAATTTCTCATATCCAAATATGTCCCAAACCAAAAATCAAACTCGGCCCTACCAATTGATCTATCCGGCGCCACCAAGTTCTCTTGACATAGCCACTGCCACAAACCCTAGTCTTTTCGGTCTCATCGATAGGGATCTCGATCTCACCGAGATGGGATTGTAATCTCTCTGTTTCCCTTCATAACGTTTCGGTCAAACTGAGATGAGCGATCGGTCCCACCGAGATTGCAATGCAAACTCTCTGTCACCCTTTTGTAACGTTTTGGTCCAACCGAGATGAGCGAATCGGTCCCACCAAGTTTTCCTGACCAACTCTCTGGTTAGTCTATTACCAAAATCGGTCTCACCGAGTTTGTGTAATCGGTCTCACCAAGATTACGTTATGCCCTAACCCTAATGAAATCGGTCTCACCGAGTTGACATGTTGGTCCCACCAAAAACCCTAACAGTCACATTATGAACCAAATTGGTCCGACCGAGTTCTCTGAATCGGTCCCACCGAGTTTGGTAAATTGTGTGTAATGGTTAGATTTTGTGTGGAGGATATATATACCCCTCCACCCACTCTTCATTCGTGGAGAGAGCCATCAGAACATGCCTACACTTCCAACATACATTTTCTGAGATAGAACCACCTACACTTGTGTTGAGGTTAAGATATTCCGTTCCAACCACATAAATCTTGAAGAGTGGTGTCTCAAATTGCTTTCCACTCAAATCATCTTTCCACCAAATCCTATCCTATGAGAGAGACTTGAGTGTTGGGGAGACTATCACGAAGCACAAGAGCAAGGAGTTCATCATCAACACACCATCTATTACCTCTTGGAGAGTGGTGTCTCCTAGATTGGTTAGGTGTCACTTGGGAGCCTCCGTCAAGATTGTGGAGTTGAACCAAGGAGTTTGTAACGTCAAGGAGATCGCCTACTTCGTGAAGATCTACCCGAGTGAGGCAAGTCCTTTGTGGGCGACGGCCATGGTGGGATAGACAAGGTTGCTTCTTCATGGACCCTCGTGGGTGGAGCCCTCCATGGACTCACGCAACCGTTACCCTTCATGGGTTGAAGTCTCCGTCAACGTGGATGTAAGATAGCACCACCTATCGGAACCACGGATAAAAAATCTCCGTGTCAACTTTGCGTTTGCTCCCTCAAACTCCTCCCTTTACCTTCATATGCATTTTTTTACATTCTGCTGCTATACTCTTAGAATTGCATGTGTAGGTTGATTGCTTGATTTGTGCTAAGTTGCTAAAATCTGCCAAGAATTAAAGTTGGGAAAAGGCTAGATTTTTATTTGGTCAAGTAGTCTAATCACCCCCCCTCTAGACATACTTTCGATCCTACAAGTGGTATCATAGATTTGGTCTCCATTTGCTTTGATTTCTATAGCTTTTGGTGGTCATAGCCTTGGTTTCACAAACTAGGAGATTATGGCATCTAGCGAGGGAAATTACCACCGTAGAGGTCCTTACTTTGATGGTACTAATTTGCTAGTTGGAAGCATAAGATGAAAATGCATATTCTTGGACATAACCCCGCCGTTTGGGCTATTGTGTGTATTGGCTTGCAAGGTGAAATCTTTGATGGGAGAGAACTGAACCATGAAGCTACCGTGGAAGAGTTGAAGATGCTGCAATACAATGCTCAAGCTTGTGATATTCTCTTCAACAAATTGTCCCGAAGAATTCAACAAAATCAGCCGTCTTGAGAATGCAAAGGAAATTTGGGATACTTTGATTGATATGCATGAAGGTACCGACTCCGTCAAGGAATCCAAATTGGATGTGCTTCAAAGTCAACTTGACAAGTTCAAAATGAAGGATGGTGAAGGTGTCGCTGAAATGTACTCTAGGCTTGCTCTCATCACAAATGAGATTGCCAGCTTAGGAAGTGAAGATATGGCCAATAGATTCATCATAAAGAAGATCCTAAGAGCCTTGGATGGAAAATACCGTGTGCACATTGATCCAAATGATGCCCAATTACAAAGATCTCAAGCCAACGAAAGTCATTGGAGGAATTTTTGCTCATGAGATGTCACTCAAGGATAAGGAAGAGCTCCACAACAAGTCAAGTGGTGCTTACAAAGCCTCATGTGAAGCTCCCACATCATCAAGTGAGAAACAAACCTTCAATGAAGAATTGAGCCTAATGGCGAAGAACTTCAACAAGTTCTACAAGAGTAGAAGCAAGGAAAGAAGTTCCAAGTCAAGGTCCTACAATGACAAAAGATCTTCTAGTCGTGAGCGTAATTGCTACAATTGTGGAAGACCCGGACACTATTCCAATGAGTGTACGGCTCCCTACAAAAGAAGAGAAGATTCTCCCAAGAGAAGAAATAGGAGAGAAGAATCACCACCAAGAGAGAGGAGGAGTAGAGATGATCGTTATGAACGAAGACCCTCTTGGAGAAGCAAGGATTCAGAGAGGAAGGACAAGTCATCAAGGAGCTACACAAAACAAAGACATCAGGCTCATGTTGGTGAATGGGTATCCGGCTCCGACTCCGACCATCACTCTGAAAGAAGTTATCACTCCGACTCCGAATATACTCAAGATGAAGGAGTTGCCACTCTAGCACTTGTGTCAACCAACTCCTACGACATATTTGACTCACCAAATGAAGGAATTGGGAGATGCTTCATGGCTAAAGGTCCAAAGGTAACACACCCCGAGTGTGTTGATTTCAATAGTGATGAAGATGATTTGCTAGGAGATGATGATTTACTTGTTGACAACTCTAGTTATGAAAACTTTGATGAACTTGTTAATGATCATGATAATCAAGATGAAACGAATGATGATGATGATGATAAGAAGAAGATTGAGCGTCTAACCAAAGAACTAAACACTATTAAGTTAGCTCATGAAACTACCTTGGAAGATCATCAAGAACTTTTAAAGACTCATGAGAAGCTACGCTTTGAAAAGCTCAACTTTGAGCAAGAGCATGAGTTCTTAAAAGCAATCAATGATGATATTTGCAAGAAAAGTTCTTCTTACATTGCCAAGCGTTTACTCTTGTCTACTTATATGCCACAAGTTAAATCTAGCAATAAGAACAAGAAAGAATCTTCCTCTAGTAGTAACAACAATCATGCTAAATCCAATGTTGTTGCTTCTAGTAGTTCTCTTGATTCCACTAATGATTCTTTTAGCCAAGTTACACTTGAGCAAGAAAATAGCTTATTGAAGGGAATTATAGAGAAAGGTGTTTACAAGAGTCTTGCCGGAAGTAAGCAATTTGAGGAAAGGGTATGCAAGCAAGGAAGACACCAGAAGAATCAAGGTGTTGGTTTTGAACGAAAGTTCAATGCCAATGGAGTTGAGTGGGAAGAAGATCAATAACCCAAGACGAAGTTTGTTCCTCAACAAGAGAAGTATGATCCTACTTCTTTCCAAGGAACACAAGCTCAAGATGATCTTCCACCACAAGACCACAAGCAAAAAGGCAAGGAAAAGCTTCAAGAGGAGATTGATGCATTTGAAGAAGCTCCTAATGCCTTGGTCAAGTGGGTTCCCAAGACTACATCAAGTTCTACTTCATCAAGTATGACTACAACTCCAAGGATTCCCATCAAGATGGTGTGTATCCCGAAGGAGAAGAACTAGAGAGTTCTTGATGGTGACTCCGCCAACATACTTCACTCTCATCATTTTGGCAATAACAAGTGCAAAAAACTTTCATATCTTGCACTAGTTCAAGGAGTCACAAACCCTCTTGTTGGTAAGACAAGGGACAAGGTGACCTAATGCATTCATGGACATCATCTTGTGTGAACATCACTCTATTTCTATGGATATCCTTGCTTGTTCCTTGTGGGACTAACCCGTGTAGGTATTGAAAGTGCAACTCACTCCAAAGGATTGCTCCGAATGATCTACATCAACATTGAGCACCAACATCTTCAACACCTACATGAAGTCATCATCGACAAAACTCAAGGTTAGTTCATCCCTCTTAGGGGGGATATCACATCTAGGGGGAGCTTTACTCTAATCAATTGAGCTAAAGCAACTCTAATGGTGTGAGCACAACAATGCTTTATGTAAAAGTGGTAACCCCACTTGTGCTTAAACGATGAGTATTACCTATGATCAAATGTTCTCATTTGACTCCTAAGTCAATATACTCATATATAGATGACCTAGTCATCGCCAAATTGCTTGATAGATGCTAGAGTGTTTGTGCATGCTTTGTCACATATTTCATTAGTCATTTTACTGTGTGAGTATGTTAGATGCATATTTTACTCATTCGAGGACATCCATTTGTTGCTTTGATTGTTTGGCTTTTTCTCTTTTGCCAAATGGATGGACAAGAATGCCTAAGAACTCCCTCTAGCTATCTATGCTTTCCTCGTCTCAAACTCTATTCATGCTACATCACAAAGTTTGATCAAGTCAGATTCGAACCACTTTGTGTGAGGAGCACTCGGAGTCCCTGATTCGTCATAGACTTAAACTTCCAAAACCTCTTTCTACATTTCGGTCTGACCGATTCACCCTTTTTGGTCATACCGAGATCACTAAGTTGATCTAGGTTTTCAATCTCGGTGCAACCGATTAGAACTTTTCGGTCACACCGAGTTGCAGAAACTGCTCACAGTTTTGCATCTTGGTGCCACCGAGTTGTTCCACTCGGTCACACCAACAGGGTCAGGTTATATATACTAACGGGTCAAATTTTGGAAATTTTTCCAAAACCTTTCACCCACGCGTGACCTGCTCTGCCTCCTCGGGTCTCCGGATCGTCTTCTCGTCGCCAGCGACCTCCCGCCGCTGGTCTCCGTCGCTGTCAACGGCAATCTACCCCGCCGTTGCCGCCGTAGCAAGTTCACCGTCGAAGTAGGGTATGAACTTGATCTTTGTGCTATTCCTTAACTCCGATTCTTAGCACATTGCTTTGCCATGATTCTTGCCACGTGTGAAATCATCTTGTCTAGCTAAAACTTCATTAGGTCTAGATTGATTCAAAAAAAATTGGGTTAGCTCTCCGCAGACCTCATCTCGGACCGACCGAACTATAGAAATCGGTCTCACCGATTCGGCTTAGGCCATTGCACATGCGCTTTTCGGTGTGACCGAGTTCAAGATTCTATGAAACCCTAGCAATCTTGGTGCCACTAAACTGTGACTCAGCCCAACCGAGTTCACTATTTTAGGTTCCAAGTGTTGCTTCGGTATCACCGAGTGTCAATTCGGTAGCTCCAAGATCACTTCTGTAGAGAACTAAAACTAAGCTTTTTGACTCAATTGTTTTGAAAAACCTCTGTACTTTGTGATGCTCATCTACTCTACCTCATCTACAACCTATTCACAGGGTCTACTGACAGTTTGCCTGAAGATGTCTGATCAAAGTGACAGCCAGAACAAGTCTGAAGAGCAGGTTCAGATGAGTGAGGGCACAAGTCCCTCAAGCAGCTATGATGATGGCAGCAGGAGCACTCCAAGCAACTTGCCAAAGGTAGCAACCAGATCTAGAAAGAATAGAACCTCAGATTTTGAGGATCGGGATTATGTGGCTGTTGAGGATGAGGCCACTTCAAGGAAAAAGGTGCTGAAAAAGGAGTATGGCATAGCTGTTACAAGTAAGCCAGGACTAAAAACAAAGGCTCCAGCAAGAAGAGTGCCAATGTCAAAGCCAAGGAAAGTTGCCACAGGTGAAACTATGAAGTTCACCATTGAATCTGAAGAAGAGGCAGCTGGAGAGGACAAGAAGAAGAAGAAGAGGGCAAGAACCACTACTGCCAGAGTTCTTGGCAAGCCCTCAATGAAGAGAGATTCTGAAGGAGAAGAGGAAGAGGATGATGCACCAGCACCCAAAGCTCAGAAGCTTATGGGAGATGCAATCAGATCAGGGGCTGCTCCATCTAAGCCCAAGTCTGCTCCCAAAGCTCAAACTCAGAAGCCCCCAAAACCCAAGAGGAACACCAGGAGTATTCCAGCTGAGGAGAAGAACAAGGCCCCAGTGCCTGAAACTAAAGAAGAAGATGATGATTCACTTGTTTTGAGAAAGTTGAAGCCAAAGATCCCTGACCATAATGATGCACATCCTGTTCCAGAAGATATGAGGATCAGGAAGGATGCAGGACTGAGACTATGGAGACAATCTGATCCATATGCTGTCAGGAGGAGAACAGCAGTTGATTACAGGTTCCATACAAAGGAACAACAAGATTTCTATGAGACTATCCTGCTTGACAAGAAGCCCATTGTCTGTGACATGAGATGGGTTGATTGGGAATCCATCAAAGAAAATGAAGATCACTATCCAGGAGTCTATGACAGCTTCAAGGCTTGTGGAGTTGATGCATTTGTGGCTCAGAAGCTCACAAAATGGAATGATGAGCTGATCTTGCAGTTTTACTCCACTGCCCATTTCTATCCAGATGGGAGGATAGTATGGATGTCTGAGGGTACTAGGTACCAGTCCATAGTTGAAGAATGGGCCAAGCTGATCAATGCCCCTGAAGAACATGAAGATGACTTGGATGTGTATGCCACCAAGAAGAAAGACCACAACACTATGGCCAACATGTACAAGGAGATCCCAGATAAAGCTTTGGAGACTCACAAGCTTGGATACGTACACTTCTTGTTGTCTGGTATGCCTACCATACACTGGATCCTTAGGCACACATTGCTTCCCAAGTCAGGAGATCACAAGATGATCACAGGACATGCTATCAATTTGCTACATTTGTTTGATGTGCCTCAGAAGTTCAAAGTGATGAGTTTGATTGTAGAGACAATCAAAAGGACAACTGCTGACCAGAAGAGAAGCCGTGGGTATGCTCCACACATTCAGGAGCTCATCAACTCCAAGATGGGCACATGAGCATATCTGTTGGACAAGGAGCACCTTCCTCTGCATCCTGATTTTGAAGACAACACTGTTGTGAGGAATGAGGAAGACCCCACATCTTTGCAAGCACATGAGAAGAGAGAGAAGGCAAGGGCAGAGAAAGTTGCAAGGATGCCAACTGTTGAAGAGGCATCTCAAGTGTTCTTGAAGACCAATCAAGATCAGCTTGGATATCTAATCCAATACACTTTGAGGATTGAGAAGGGCTTGGCCACCCTGACTCAAAACCAGGAGATCTTGGAGAGGATCATTGAGCAGAAATTCTATGATCTTGATGTCAAAGTAACTGAGATTCAGTCAGCAGTTGAGTAACTTCAGGAGGAAGTGGAGGAGAAGAAGGGCAAGTCAACTACAGATGCTTTTGCTAGAGTGCCCCGAAGCCAGAGGTCTGCTGCAGTGCCAGTCACAGATACTAGAGCTACAGCATCAGCACCAGTAGCTACAGCTCCAGTGCCACCTCCAGTAGCCACTCCACCAGCTCCATCTACATCAACAGAAGCTTTCGTCCTTGGAGTCATCTCTACACCACCTCATGAAGGCCAAGCTTGGGAGACGTTTAGCACTATGCATTTTTGAACTTTTTGGTAACTTGTTGCCAAAGGGGGAGAAAAATGTATAGATCATAGGCTTCGAGAGACAGTGTTGCTTTTTATCTCTCTTGCTATTTTGGTTGAACTTCTTTATTGTATGCTTGTGTGACATAATTTATGTCCTTGTGAGATACTTGTTTGATCATGTGTCTGATCATATGCTACCCTTAATGCTAGTTGGATGATATTATCTCTTATATCCTTATATGATCATTCACTTGCTTGGTGATGAGTGCATGCTTTCAATTTCTATCATTTTGAGCGCTCCACCAAGATGTATGTGACATGGAAGAGTAACCCATGATCCTAATTGATTGTGCATTTGCATTCAAAAGAAAATTTCTAAATAATGCACAAATTTAGGGGGAGCTCTTGCTTATCACATACTTCTCAAAGCGACGATGTTTTTCAATCTTATGATCATTTGTCAAAGCTTTGATCTATATGTTGTCATCAATTACCAAAAAGGGGGAGATTGAAAGTGCAACCATCCCTGGGTGGTTTTGGTAATTCCTAACAACATATAGCTCATTGACCTAATGCTATTTCAAGATAAATATTTCAGGAAAGCTCAATGATTGTCATGGCATAGGTTAAGAAAGTGGAGCCCTCAAAATCCTAAGGATAAAAGGATTGGCTCAAGCTCAAAGCACAAGACTCCACATTTTATTTTTTAGTGATCCAAGATCACATTGAGTCCATAGGAAAAGCCAATACTATTAAGAGGGGGTGAGGTGTTGCCTAATGAGGTTCTTGCTCAAAATGCTTAGTGATATGCTCCAAAAGCCTCAACTACTTTCTCATATCCAAATATGTCCCAAACAAAAAGTCAAACTCAGCCCTACCGATTTGATCTATCCGGCGCCACAGAGTTCTCTTGACATAGCCACTGCCACAAACCCTAGTCTTTTCGGTCTCACTGATAGGGATCTCGGTCTCACCGAGATGGAATTGTAATCTCTTTGTTTCCCTTTGTAATGTTTTGGTCAAACTGAGATGAGCGATCGGTCCCACCGAGATTGCAATGCAAACTCTCTGTCACCCTTTCATAAAGTTTCGGTCCAACCGAGATGAGCGAATCGGTCCCACCGAGTTTGCCTGACCAACTCTCTGGTTAGTCTATTAGCAAAATCGGTGTCCTCGAGTTTGTGTAATTGGTCTCACCAAGATTACGTTATGCCCTAACCCTAATGAAATCGGTCTCACCGAGTTGACATGTCGGTCCCACCGAAAACCCTAACGGTCACATTATGAACCAAATCGGTCTGATCGAGTTCTCTGAATCGGTCCCATCGAGTTTGGTAAATTGTGTGTAATGGTTAGATTTTGTGCGGAGGCTATATATACCCCTCCACCCACTCTTCATTCATGGAGAGAGATATCAAAACATGCCTACACTTCCAACATACATTTTTTGAGAGAGAACCACCTACACTTGTGTTGAGGTCAAGATATTCCATTCCAACCACATAAATCGTGATCTCTAGCCTTCCCCAAGTTGCTTTCCACTCAAATCATCTTTCCACCAAATCCTATCCTATGAGAGAGAGTTGAGTGTTGGGGAGACTATAATTTGAAGCAAGGAGTTCATCATCAACACACCATCCATTACCTCTTGGAGAGTGGTGTCTCCTAGATTGGTTAGGTGTCACTTGGGAGCCTCCATCAAGATTGTGGAGTTGAACCAAGGAGTTTGTAAGGGCAAGGAGATCGCCTACTTCGTGAAGATCTACCCGAGTGAGGCAAGTCCTTCGTTGTAACACCCTCGATTCAATCGTACACTAATCATACACGCAAATGTGTATGATCAAGATCAAGGATTCACGGGAAGATATCACAACACAACTCTAGACACAAATAAAAAAATACAAGCTTTATATTACAAGCCATGGGCCTCGAGGGCTCGAATACATAAGCTTGAACACACAAGAGTCAGTGGAAGCAACAATATCTGAGTACAGACATAAGTCGAACAAGTTTGCCTTAAGAAGGCTAGCACAAAAGTAATATTGATCGAAAGGGCAAGGCCTCCTGCCTGGGAGCTTGCTAACTACTCCTCATTGTCGGCGGTCTCCACGTAGTAGTAGGCACCCTCGGGGTAGTAGTAGTCGTTGGTGGGGTCGTCTGGATCCTGGGCTCCACCATCTGGTTGCATCAACCAGAAAGAAGAAAGAAGGGGGAAAAGGGGTAGCAAAGCAACCGTGAGTACTCATCCATAGTACTCGCAAGCAAGGATCTACACTACATATGCAACATTATCAAAGGAAGGCTGTATATGTGGACTGATCTGCAGAAATGCCAGAATAAGAGGGGAGAGCTAGTCCTATCGAAGACTAGCATCTTTTGGAAACCACCATCTTGCAACAACAGGAGGGAGTAGAGTAGTATAACATAAGTCATATTTATGTTGTTGTATCAACGCTCCGGGATCCTTTCTCGACTCCCGAAGCAACATATCCAAAACATGCCTCAGCATCCAGTTCTAGCTGTATCGATCAGAATACAACTCCGAGTGTCCGTTACCGTAGGATAGGCTATTAATAGATGTTTTCTTCCCTGCAGGGGTGCACCAACTTACCCACCACGTTCGATTAACTATGGCCGGACACACTTTTCTAGGTCATGCCCGACCTCGGCCAAACAATACGCCGCAACCCGACCTAGGCTTAATAGAGAGGTCAAGCACGCCGGACTAAACCTATGCCCCAGGGGTCATGGGCCATTGCCCCGAGAACTCCTGCATGTTGCATGGGTGGCCGGTGAGCAGACCTAGCAACATCCTTAAAAAGGCATGTGCTTACGCAGTCCAACCTGGCGCGCGCCGCTCAGTCGCATGACGTCTATTAAGCTTTGGTGATGCATACGACACAGAACGCCCATACTATGCCCAAGTGATGGTTAGTGCTATCAGGCCAGAGGCCCCTCGGATCAAATATCCAAATCATAGTGGATTAGGAACGCGCGTAACAAGCAGAGACTCAATAAAGATGTGACCCCGTTACCCCGTCTCGAAGACTTGCGGCAGGGGCTAGGAATGCCTGGCCACGCCTCATAATTATCTCACGGGCACCCTCCAGGTCAACCCATCTCCACATCACTCGCGGGTACCCCTCAGGGTCGTCCCGCCTTTCCAAGTAACAGTTGTAAAGTCCAAGTATCCGTGTGTCCAAACATCAAGGGGAAAACCCGAGGAATCACTCCGGTGAATTCCACTCGATGTAATCATCAAGGTGAACGTAAGAGGATCCACCCTCGAGGGTCACACTTGAGGGGTTGCACGACAGAGCCGTATCGGAAGTGGTTAAGGAGGAAATCACCCTCGATGACCACGACGGAATAGCTACACTACATGTTAGCATCAGAAGTGTTGATGAGCTCTCACCCTCGGCACTCAATAGTAACCCAGTAGTGTCGAGCAACTAAGGGGAAAGTGATGTGTGGTGCCGGGGCCTGGTCTTCGATCCCGTTGATCGGGTCTTCGATGATGAAGCAGGGGCAACAAGGACAAGGTGGGTAGTCACTGGTGGATGACAAACCAACCTATAATAAGCAGTTTAGGATAAGCAGGTAGGTAACAATGAGCAGGTTACAAAAGTAGGCTATGCATCAGAATAGGAGCAAACAATAACAGTAGCAAAATCTAATGCAAGCATGAGAGAATGGAATGGGCGATATCGGGATGATCAAAGGGGGGCTTGCCTGGAAGCTCTGCTGAAAGAGAAGAAGGGTCGTTGTCGACGTAGTCGATCACAGGGGCAACATCAGTCTCGGGGTCTACCGGAGAGAAGAGGGGGAAGAAACAGTAAATACAGAGCAAACAATGCATCACAAGGCATAACATGGCAATACGCAGCGCTAGGAGTGTTCTAACGTAGTGCTGCACGATACAGGTGGAGGGGGAATTCAACCGGGAAGGTATTCCCGGTTCCGGACCTGTGTCAGACAGATGACCGGAGGGAGAATGTTGCATGTTCAGATAGTTAGCGGCATCTGACAGGTAAATGGACCACGTATTGGATTCGTCTCGTTTTTCTGAGCAACTTTCATGTAGAAAACATTTTCATCTGAGCTACGGTTTAATTTCTATGAATTTTCAAAGTTTAAACAATAATCTGGAATTATCTAAATTAACAGAAATGATTTATGATGCCAGCAGAGTGTCAGCATGACATCAGTAGGTCAACAGACCCGTTGACTGGTCAAACTGACCAGTGGGTCCCACATGTCACAGGGAGAGGGCTAACAGTGGGTTATTTTAATTGGACAGGGGTTAATTAGTAGTTGGGCCCCCACATGTCAGTGACTAATTAGTCTAACAAGTTATTTTTTTATAAAAACATTTAATTAGCCTAATTAACAGACGGGGCCCACATGTCATGCACAGTAACTGTGTTGACCAGAGTCAACATGGTCAACTCGGGCGCCGGGGCCCCCTGGCAGCCTCACTGGGGTGGCCCCCATAGGGCCACGTCGGTGCCAGGTCAGCACGGTGGCTGGAGCAACGCCGGCGACCACAGGAGACGGCATTGACATGCGGGATTCACCCACAGACCACCAAAACAAAAGTGGTCGGTCGCGTTCGAACGCGGAGACGAAGCAGCGTCAAACGGCATCGGTGGGAGCGGCTGAGGCGACCGGGAACGTCGACGGCGACCACCGCAGGCGGCGTCGGACTTCCGGCGAAGGTGGTTTGGCGCTACGGGGCACCAAAACGCGTACGATTCGTGGCTACAGCTAGCTGTCGATGCGGCGCATCCGATGGAGCAAGCAGCAGGGGCGGGGATGGCCGGAGTGGCGCCGGTGATGAGCAAAGGCGGCGATGGCGGCTTCGGGCACGGACGGGGATCGCGGTAGGAGGCACGGGAGGAGGCGCAGACGGCTGGGAAGCCTCCTGGCAGTGCTACGGGCATGAAGTCGTGCTCGAAAGCGAGCTCGGCCAGTGGTGGCCAAGACGGAGAGGCTCGGCAGCGGCGACGAGTTCGGCCACGGCGGCAACGATGGCCGACGAGCACGGGAAATGATAGGGGAGTAGGGGGAGGAGAGGGAGGTGCTCACCGAGCGGCTAAGAAAAGCCCTTGATAGGTTAGGAGCACAGTGGAAGGCCGAATGGACGGCGGTGGCAGCGCGGTGGCCGGAGATGGGGACGAGGACGAACGGCGGCTGCTGTGCTTCCTGGTTCCAGCGGAGGGTGCCAGTCGAAGGAGTCGACCCCGACAGAGCTCACCGTCAGGGTTAGCGGGCGCGGGGCCGCTGGTAGCCGCGACAATGATGGAGGGCGTCGGCGACTGCGCTCGGAGGTGGACAGGGAATGAGGGGGAGGCAAGGAGGAATCTGGTGGGGAGAGGGAGAGGCGGAGTGGGGCAAGTGGTGAGGTGAGTGGGAGAGGCGCCCGAGGCGTCGCCCTTATCCTCTCCCGACGAGGCCGGCGAGGTGGTCGGGTGGCGCCGAGGCGCCCGGTCGGTCAAACAGTGGGAGGTGGGAGACAACAGTGGAGGGGAAGTGGGACACATGGCCTGTTGGGCTTAGCCCGGGGGTTAGGCCCAGGGGGGTCAGGGGCCTTTTTTTCTCTCTCTCACCTCCTCTTTTTCTTTTAGTTTTCTTTTTATCTTTTTAAACTTCTGTTTCAAATAGTTTAGGCCAGTTAAACACTTGCAAAAATGTTGGTTCACCACCAATATTAATTATGCATTATTTGGCACAAGATGAACATTTTAGTTTTCATGTTTGAGCAATTTCGAATTTCACTCAACATTTGAAATTGAATTCAACTGGAATTTGAAATGTAATATTGATCAAAGTGACTAAGCACCGTTATAGCAAAATGATTAGCTCGATCTCATGGATTACTGTAGCATCATTACACCAACGTGTTACAACTCTCCTCCTGTAAAAGAAATTCTCGTCCCGAGAATTAAGAGGTAGAAGGGAACAGGTCGGGATACTCAGCCCGGAGGTTATCTTCATGCTCCCCTATAAGTGGCTTCATCTTTTGTATGATTCGGCCATTGCACCTTGAGGAACTTGGTAATCTTCTGGCGGGTTCGATGTTCAGCTTCTTCAAGAATGTGGATAGGATGCTCTTTATATGTGAGATCATCTTGAACTTCAATCAATTCCGGATCCACTTCACGTTCCGGATCCTTGAAGCAACGACGAAGTTGTGACACATGGAAGACGTCATGGACGTGAGAGAATTGAGGTGGCAACTCAAGTTGATAAGCTACCAGCCCACGACGGGCCAGAATGCGGAAAAGACCAATGTAGCACGGAGCTAGCTTGCCCTTGACTCTGAATCGATGAGTGCCTCTCAAAGGAGTGACACGCAGATAAGCTTGTTCACCAGGTTGATAAGTTGAACCCTAGTGCTTCCGGTCATAGTTGCTCTTCTGGCGGGTCTGGGTCGCCTTGAGATCATCCCGGACAATGCGAACCTGCTCTTCATCTTGTTGAATAATGTCTGGACCAATGAGCGTCCATTCCTAGTTTTTGACCAATTCAGAGGGGTTCGGCACTTACGTCCATAAAGCACTTCGAAGGGTGCCATCTTCAAGCTGGCTTGATAACTGTTGTTATCAGAGAACTCCGCATAAGGGAGAGATTCTTCCCACTTCTTACCGAAAGAAATAACACAAGCCCGAATCATGTCTTCAAGAATTTGATTGACTCGCTCGACTTGGCCTTGGGATTGGGGATGATAAGCAGTGCTCCAGGTAATATGAGTTACCATTGCCTCTTGGAAACTATCCCAGAACTTCGAACTAAATATACTGCCACGGTCTGAACTGATCTCCTTCGGAATGCTGTGGAATGACACAATTCTGGAGATATACAAGTTTGCTAATTGACTAGCAGTGATAGTCTCCTTGACTGGCAGAAAGTGAGCAACCTTCGAGAATTGGTCAATGACGACAAAGATAGCATCGTTACCTTTCTGAGACTTGGGGAGGCCAGTGACGAAGTCCATTTGAATCTTATCCTACTTCCATTCAGGAATTGGAAGCGGTTGTAGAAGTCCAGCCGGTTTCTGATGTTCTGCTTTGACACGACGACAAACGTCACATTTTTCAATATATCGAGCAATGTCTTGCTTCATTTTAGACCGCCAGTACTTCTGACGGATGTCTAGATACATCTTGGTACTTCCTGGATGAATAGAGAGAGGGGTGTCATGCGCTTCTTTCATCACCTTCTCTGTCATAAGCTCGAGCCGGGGTACTACAATGCGATCTCTGAAGTATGAGGTTCCATCTTCATCAAGTGAGAAATCTCTGGATTTCTCTAAGGCAAGATCCTTTTTCATCAGATCAACGTGAGCATCTTTGGCTTGAGCAGACTTGATTGCTTTCAGAAGAGTTGGTTCCAAGACAAGATTACTCAGAGAACCATGTGGAACTAGTTGAAGGTTCAGCTTGCATAGCTCTTCATAAAGGCGGGGTTGAGCTTTGTAGACCATGTGATTGTTGCAGTAAGACTTAGAGCTCAGGGCATTGTCCATTACATTAGCCTTGCCAGAGGTATAGGATATACCGCATTTATAGTCAGCAATAGCTTCCTCCATCATTGCTGACGGAGGTTCAGATCTGGCTGAGTAAACAGGTACTTCAGACTCTGATGATCGGTGAAGATCTTGCAACGATTACCGAGAAGGTATTGTCGCCATAGCTTCAGTGCAAAGATAACCGCAGCAAGCTCGAGGTCATGAACTGGGTAGTTCTCTTCGTGAGGACGCACTTGACGGGAGGCATAAGCAATCACTCTGCGCTCTTGCATTAGGACACAGCCTAATCCTTGACGTGAAGCGTCGCAATAGATGATGAAGTCCTTGCGAGAATCAGGGGGAGCAAGCACTGGGGCAGATGTCAGCTTGTCCTTGAGTGCCTGGAAACTTTCCTGACACTTTGTCTGTCCAATCGAATGTAACGCCCTTGTGAAGCAGATTAGTCAGGGGCTTGGCGATCTTGGAGAAGTTCTCGACAAAGCGACAACAATAGCTGGCTAGTCCGAGAAAGCTTCTGACTTGCTTGACAGTCTTTGGAGGGGTCCAGTCAAGAATAGCCTGAACGCACTCTGGGTTGACGGCAATACCATCCTTGGAGATGACATGACCAAGGTAGGTGACTTCGGGTAACCAGAATTCACACTTGGAATACTTGGCATAAAGTTGATGCTCGCTTTTTCAGATAAAGACGAAGATGTTTAGCATGTTCTTCTTTATTCTTTGAATATACTAGGATATCATCCAGATAGACTATGATAAACTTGTCGAGGTAATCCATGAATATGTAGTTCATCAGACGAGAAAATGTGGTTGGAGCATTGGTCAAGCCTAAAGACATGACGATGTACTCGTAAGAACCATAACGAGTGATGAAGGTGGTCTTTGGAATATCCTCTTCACGAACACGGATCTGGTGGTAACCCAACCTCAAGTCGAGTTTAGAGAATATTGATGAACCAGCCAGTTGATCATACAGATCATTGATCCGAGGAAGGGGATATATGTTCTGAATTGTAGCTTGGTTGATAGGACGGTAATCTTGGACCAAACGGTCGTTCCGTCCTTCTTCTTGATGAAGAGAGAAGGTGCTCCCCAGGCAGAGGAACTTGGACAAATGAAACCACTGCGAAGAGATTTGTCAATTTCCTCATTAAGTTCAAAGAATTCATGAGGTGGCATCTTGTAGGGTCGTTTGGCAATAGGAACGGTGCCTGGTTTCAAGTTGATGACGAACTCGACAGCCCAGACAGGGGGGTATTCCTAGAAGTTCTTCTGGAAAGACGTCTTGGAAGTCGCGAACGACTGGAATCTTTTTAATTCCCTCAAGAGGTGCTGCGTTCAACGCATTCAAGACATAAAGTCGTGCTTCAGCGTTTTGAACCAGATGAGCATTGTAGCTTACTATCTCATCTGAAGGGTGGAGAAGGTGGACGGTTTTAGTGGCGCAAACGATAGAAGCCGTATGTGCTTTCAACCAATCCATTCCCAGAATGAGGTCAATATTGGAAGACTTCAGAATAATGGGAGAGGCATGGAACTCTAATCCTTCAATCTCAATGACGACGTTGTGGCTAACCATGGTGGTTCGACATTGGCCCGCGAGGGTGTTTACCACTAATGGAATGTGCATATCTTAGTATTTAATGCCATGCATGAATGCAAAATCTTCTGATATGAAAGAATGTGATGCTCCTAAATCAAACAAAATAGATGCTGGTACTGAATTAACAAGAAGAGTACCCATCACAGTGGCAGGCTGGTCTTGAGCTTCATTCAGATCAATATGATTAGCCTGACCACGACGATAAGGTCTGGCATTGTTGTTATGGGGCTGATTGTTACGACCAGTTGAAGGCAGAGCTAGCTGGCTCTTTTTCTGATTGCACTCTTTGGTAAGGTGACCTAGACGGCCACATCTGAAGCACATACCATCATTGGGATTGGGAGTAGGACTTTGGGGTGGTACAACTCGAAGAGGCTGCCTCTGCAGTGGAGGAGGCAGACGAGGTGCAGCATAGGGCTGTCTTGGTGCAGGTGCAGTTGGACGATACATGATGTGGGGAATCCATATCCGACGCTTCTGCGCTGACGGGCCCGAAGATGAGCCAGCATCACGGCTGCGCCTGAGGGACCCCTGGTGTTCCTGAAGACCAGTCTCAACCTGAATAGCCTTGTTCACTATGGTGACGAAATCAGCAAAGTCATGCACCAGGAGCGCTAGCTTGATATCAGGGTGAAGTCCGTCATGGAACTTCTCTTGCTTACGAGCATCAGTAGCAATGTCTTCTTCAGCGTAACGGGACAAGTCCAAGAATTCCCGCTGATAAGCATCTACAGACTTGTTGCCTTGGGTGAGGTTGCGGAACTCTCGCTTCTTCTTGTCCATGATTCCCTGAGGAATGAAGCGGGCATGGAAAGCGGCTTGGAAATCTGGCCAAGTGATGACCATTCCAGCAGGTAGGGTATGCCTGTGGCTGTCCCACCATTGAGCAGCAGGACCCTTCATAAAGAATGATGCAAAGGTGACATAGCTAGCAAAGGCCACACTAGCAGACTCCATTTCATATGTGATGTCGCGGAGCCAGTCATCAGCATCAAGGGGCTGAGTTGAGCTGCGGTAAATAGTTGGGTTGAGGTGCATGAAAGTCCTGCAGAGTTACTGGGGTTGGCTGTTGATTCATGTCCGGATGAGGAAATGAGCCATCATTCCTTCCATGAACTGGCGGTTCAGCTCAAATTGTTGCATCATTACAGCAAAGAATTCGGGCGGTGTTGGATCATTGGCACCACGGCCACGACCAGCGGGTCTAACCATCCTGCTAACATGAAACAGGGGGTAGTTCAGCATTGAGAATTTGCAAAGACAAGGATCATTCATGATGAAACATGCATAATGAAAGAGGTACGATGGATACCACTTCGTAGTAAACACGACAGTGTGTGTACTATTCAGAATAGTATTCTAAGGAATAACTATGGCTTATCCAACTTTGGGGTGAATGTGGTCACGGGATCCTAATGTTAGAGTTAGTAAATTCGTTTAACCCGAATAGAAGAGAGATCAGAGTCCCAGAGTATAGACGAGGAGTAAAAGATCCTAATACCACCAAATGGCGACGTGGGCCTGTAAGACACACAACCATGTTAGTAAAAGTTTGTAGACTCGACTTCGGCCAAGGAGTTGGAAAGGGGGCTACCTACAGGCAGTCGGCTCTGATACCAACTTGTGACACCCTCGATTCAATCGTACACTAATCATACACGCAAATGTGTATGATCAAGATCAAGGACTCACGGGAAGATATCACAACACAACTCTAGACACAAATAAAAAAATACAAGCTTTATATTACAAGCCATGGACCTCGAGGGCTCGAATACATAAGCTCGAATACACAAGAGTCAGCGGAAGCAACAATATCTGAGTACAGACATAAGTTGAACAAGTTTGCCTTAAGAAGGCTAGCACAAACGCAACATTGATCGAAAAGGCCAGGCCTCCTGCCTGGGAGCCTCCTAACTACTCCTGGTCATCGGCGGTCTCCACGTAGTAGTAGGCACCCTCGGGGTAGTAGTAGTTGGTGGGGTCGTTTGGATCCTGGGCTCCACCATCTGGTTGCATAAACCAGAAAGAAGAAAAAAGGGGGAAAAGGGGTAGCAAAGCAACCGTGAGTACTCATCCAAAGTACTCGCAAGCAAGGATCTACACTACATATGCAACATTATCAAAGGAAGGATGTATATGTGGACTGGGCTGCAGAAATGCCATAATAAGAGGAGGAGAAGCTAGTCCTATCGAAGACTAGCATCTTCTGGAAACCACCATCTTGCAGCAACAGGTGGGAGTAGAGTAGTATAACATAAGTCATATTTATGTTGTTGTATCAACGCTCCGGGATCCTTTCTCGACTCCCGAAGCAACATATCCAAAACATGCCTCAGCATCCAGTTCTAGCTGTATCGATCAGAATACAACTCCGAGTGTCCGTTACCGTAGGATAGGCTATTAATAGATGTTTTCTTCCCTGCAGGGGTGCACCAACTTACCCACCACGTTCGATTAACTATGGCCGGACACACTTTTCTAGGTCATGCCCGACCTCGGCCAAACAATACGCCGCAACCCGACCTAGGCTTAATAGAGAGGTCAAGCACGCCGGACTAAACCTATGCCCCCAGGGGTCATGGGCCATCACCCCGGGAACTCCTGCATGTTGCGTGGGCGGCCGGTGAGCAGACCTAGCAACCTCCTTAAAAAGGCAGGTGCTTACGCAGTCCAACCCGGCACACGCCGCTCAGTCACATGACGTCTATTAAGCTTCGGCTGATGCATACGACGCAGAACGCCCATACTATGCCCACGTGATGGTTAGTGCTATCAGGCCAGAGGGCCCTCGGATCAAATATCCAAATCGTAGTGGATTAGGAACGCGCGGTAACAAGCAAAGACTCACGAAAGATGTGACCTCGTTGCCCCATCTCGAAGACTTGCGGCAAGGGCTAGGAATGTCCAGCCATGCCTCGTAATTATCTCGCGGGCACCCTCCAGGTCAACCCGTCTCCACATCACTCACGGGTACCCCTCACTGTCGACCCGCCTTTCCAAGTAAAGTTGTAAAGTCCAAGTATCCGTGTGTCCAAACATCAAGGGGAAAACCCGAGGAATCACCCCCGGTGAATTCCACTCGATGTAATCATCAAGGTGAACGTAAGAGAATCCACCCTCGAGGTTCACACTTGAGGGGTTGCACGACAAAGCCGTATCGGAAGTGGTTAAGGAGGAAATCACCCTCGATGACCACGACCGAATAGCTAAACTACAGGTTAACATTAGAAGTGCTGATGAGGTCTCACCCTCGGCACTCGATAGTAACCCAGTAGTGTCGAGCAACCAAGGGAAAAGTGATGTGCGTTGCCGGGGCCTGGTCTTCGATCCTGTTGATCGGGTCTTCGATGATGAAGCAGGGGCAACAAGGACTAGGTGGGGGTCACTGGTGGATCACTAACCAACCTATAATAAGATGTTCAGCATAAGCAGGTAGGTAACAATGAGCAGGTTACAAAAGCAGGCTATGCATCAGAATAGGAGCAAACAATAACAATAGAAAAGTCTAATGCAAGCATGAGAGAATGGAATGGGCGATATCAGAATGATCAAAGGGGGGGCTTGCCTGGAAGCTCTGCTGAAAGAGAAGAAGGGTCGTTGTCGACGTAGTCGATCATAGGGGCAGCATCAGTCTCGCGGTCTACCGGAGAGAAGAGGGGGAAGAAATAGTAAATACAGAGCAAACAATGCATCACAAGACATAACCTGGCAATACGCAGCGCTAGGAGTGTTCTAACGTAGTGCTGCACGATACAGGTGAAGGGGGAATTCAACCGGGAAGGTATTCCCGGTTCCGGACCTGTGTCAAACAGATGACCGAAGGGGGAATGTTGCATGTTCAGATAGTTAGCGGCATCTGACAGGTGAACGGACCGTGTATTCGGATTCGTCTCGTTTTTCTGAGCAACTTTCATGTAGAAAACATTTTCATCCGAGCTACGGTTTAATTTCTATGAATTTTCAAAGTTTAAACAATAACCTAGAATATCTAGATTAACAAAAATGAGTTATGATGCGAGCAGAGTGTCAGCATGACATCAGCAGGTCAACAGACCTGCTAACTGGTCAAACTAACCAGTGGGTCCCACATGTCATAGGCAGAGGGCTAACAGTGGGTTATTTTAATTGAACAAGGGTTAATTAGTAGTTGGCCCCCCATATGTCAGTGACTAATTAGTCTAACAAGTTAATTTTATTTATAAAAATGTTTAATTAGCCAAATTAACAGACAGGGCCCACATGTCATGCACAGTAACTGCATTGACCAGAGTCAACATGGTCAACTGAGGCGTCGGGGTCCCCTGGCAGCCTCACTAGGGTGGCCCCCATAGGGCCACGTTGGCGACAGGTTAGCATGGCGGCCGGAGCAACGCCGACGACCACAGGAGACAGCGACGACGTGCGGAATTCGCCCACAGACCACCAAAACGAAAGCAGTCGGTCGAGTTCGAACGCGGAGACGAAGCCGCGTCGAACGGCATCAGCGGGAGCGGCTGAGGCGACTGGGAACGTCGACGGCGACCACCGCGGGCGGCCCCGGACTTTGGACGAAGGTGGTTTCGGTGCTACGGGTCACCAAAACGCGCGCGGTTCGCGGCTACAGCTAGCTGGCGATGCGGCGCATCCAATGGAGCAAGCAGCAGGGGCGGGGATGGCCGGAGTGGCGCTGACGATGAGCAAAGGCGGCGACGGCGGCTTCGGGCACAGACGGGGATCGCGCTAGGAGGCACGGGAGGAGGTGCGAACGGCTGGGAGGCCTCCTGGCAGTGCTACGGGCACGAAGTCGTGCTCGAAAGCAAGCTCGACCGGTGGTGTCCGAGACGGAGAGGCTCGGCAGTGGCGACGAGTTCGGCCACGGCGGCAACGATGGCCTACGGGCACGAGAAACGACAAGGGAGTAGGGGGAGGAGAGGGAGGTGCTCACCGAGCGGCTAAGAAAAGCCCTTGACAAGTTAGGAGCGCAGGGGAAGGCCGAATCGACGACGGCAGCGCCGGAGATGGGGACGGTGCTTCCCGGTTCCAGCGGAGGGTGCCAGTCAAAGGAGTCGACCCCGGCGGAGCTCATCGTCAGGGTTAGCGGGCGCGGGGCCGCCGGTGGCCGCGACAACGACGAAGGGCGGCGGCGACTGCGCTCAGAGGTGGACGTGGAAAGAGGGGGGAGGCGAGGAGGAATCTGGTGGGGAGAGGGAGAGGCGGAGCGGGGCAAGTGGTGAGGTGAGTGGGAGAGGCGCCCGAGGCGTCGCCCTTATCCTCTCCCGGCGAGGCCGGCGAGGTGGTCGGGTGGCGCCGAGGCGCCCGGTTGGTCGAACAGTGGGAGGTGGTAGACGACAGTGGAGGGGGAGTGGGCCACATGGCCTGTTGGGCTTAGCCCGGGGGTTAGGCCCGGGGGGGTCTGGGGCCTTTTCTCTCTCTCTCTCACCTCCTCTTTTTCTTTTAGTTTTCTTTTTATCTTTTTAAACTTCTGTTTCAAATAGTTTAGGCCAGTTAAACACTTTGCAAAAATGTTGGTTCACCACCAATATTAATTATGCATTATTTGGCATAAGATGAACATTTTAGTTTTCATGTTTGAGCAATTTCAAATTTCACTCAGCATTTGAAATTGAATTCAACTGGAATTTGAAATGGAATATTGATCAAAGTGACTAAGCACTGTTATAGCAAAATGATTAGCTTGATCTCATGGATTACTGTAGCATTATTACACCGGGGTGTTACATTCGTGGGCGACGGCCATGGTGGGATAGACAAGGTTGCTTCTTCATGGACCCTTCGTGGGTGGAGCCCTCCGTGGATTCGCGCAACCGTTACCCTTCGTGGGTTGAAGTCTCCATCAACGTGGATGTACGATAGCACCACCTATCAGAACAACGGATAAAAAATCTCCGTGTCAACTTTACGTTTGCTCCGTCAAACTCCTCCCTTTACCTACATATGTAATTGTTTTACATTCCGCTGCTATACTCTTAGAATTGCATGTGTAGGTTGATTGCTTGACTTGTGCTAAGTTGCTAAAATCTGCCAAGAATTAAAATTGGGAAAAGGCTAGATTTTTATTTGGTCAAGTAGTCTAATCACCCCCCCCCCCTCTAGACATACTTTCGATCCTACAATACGGCCTCGGAACACTGAGACCGAAAGGTCGGACATGAATCATATAGTATATATGATCAACATAGTGATGTTCACAATTGAAAGCTACTCTATCTCACGTGATGATCGGACATGGTTTAGTTGATATGGATCACGTGATTATTTAGATGACTAGAGGGATGCCTATCTAAGTGGGAGTTATTAAGTAATATGATTAATTGAACTTAAATTTATCATGAACTTAGTCCTGATAGTATTTGCATATCTATGTTGTAGATCAATTGCTCGCGTATAGCTTCCCCATTTTATTTATGATATGTTCCTAGAGAAAACTAAGTTGAAAGTTGATAGTAGCAATGATGCGGACTAGGTCCGTGATCTGAGGATTATCCTCATTCATGCACAGAAGAATTATGTCCTTGATGCACCGCTAGGTGATAGAACTATTGCAGGAGCAAATGCAGATGTTATGAACGCTTGACAAGCTCGGAATGATGACTACTTGATAGTTTAGTGCATCATGCTTTACGGCTTAGAACTGGGACTTAAAAATGTTTTGAAACACCATGGAGCATATGAGATGTTCCAAGAGTTGAATTGGTATTTCAGACTCATGCCCGAGTCGAGAGGTATGAGACCTCTGACAAGTATTTTTGCCTACAAGTTGGAGGAGAATAGCTCAACCAGTGAGCATGTGCTCAGAATGTCTGAGTACTACAATCGCTTGAATCAAGTGGGAGTTAATCTTCCAGATAAGATAGTGATCAACAGAGTTCTCGAGTCACTATCACCAAGTTACTGGAACTTTGTGATGAACTATAATATGCAAGGGATGACGAAAACAATTCCCCGAGCTCTTCGCGATGCTGAAATCGGCGAAGGTAGAAATCAAGAAAAGCATCAAGTGTTGATGGTTGACAAGACCACTAGTTTCAAGTAAAAGGGCAAGGGAAATAAAGGGAACTTCAAGAAGAATGACAAGCAAGTTGCCACTCCCATGAAGAGGCCCAAAGCTAGACCCAAGCCTGAAACTGAGTGCTTCTACTGCAAAGGAAATGCTCACTGGAAGCGGAACTGCTCCAAATACTTAGCGGATAAGAAGGATGGCAAAGTGAAAATAAGTATATATGATATACATGTTATTGATGTGTACTTTACTAGTATTCATAGTAGCCCCTGGGTATTTGATACTGGTCCAGTTGCTATGATTAGTAGCTTGAAACATGAGTTATAAAATGAAGAGAGACTAGTTGAGGGCAAGGTGATGATGTGTGTTGGAAGTGATTCCAAGGTTGATAAGATCACCATCGCACACTCCCTTTACCTTCGGGATTAGTGTTGAACCTAAAATAAATGTTATTTGGTGTTTGCGTTGAGCATAATATGATTGGATCATGTTTATTGCAATACAATTATTCATTTAAGTTAAAGAATAATTGGTATTCTATTTACATGACTAAAACCTTCTGTGGTCATACACCCAAGGTGAATGGTTTATTGAATCTCGATTGTAGTGATACACATATTCATAATATTGAAGCCAAAAGATGCAAGGTTAATAATGATAGTGCAACTTATTTGTGGCACTGCCATTTAGGTCATATTGGTGTAAAGCGCATGAAGAAACTCCATGCTGGTGGGCTTTTGGAATCACTTGATTATGAATCACTTGATGCTTGCGAACCATGCCTCATGGGCAAGATGACTAAGACTCCGTTCTTTGGAACAATGGAGCGAGCCACCGACTTATTGGAAACAATACATACCGATGTATGTGGTCCGATGATTATTGAGGCTCGCGGCGGGTATCGTTATTTTCGGGCCTTCACAGATGATTTGAGCACGTATGGGTATATCTACTTAATGAAACACAAGTCTAAAACATTTGAAAAGTTCAAAGAATTTCAGAGTGAAGTTGAGAATCATTGTAACAAGAAAATAAAGTTTCTACGATCTGACCGCAAAGGCGAATATTTGAGTTATGAGTTTGGCCTTCATTTGAAACAATGTGGAATAGTTTCACAACTCACGCCACCTGGAACACCACAGCGTAATGGTGTGTCCAAACGTCGTAACCGTACTTTATTTGATATGTGCGATCTATGATGTCTCTTACCGATTTACCACTATAGTTTTGGGGTTATGCATTAGAAACATCTGCATTCACATTAAATAGGGCACCATCTAAAAATCCGTTGAGACGACACCATATGAACTATGGTTTAGCAAGAAACCTAAGCTGTCGTTTCTTAATGTTTGGGGCTGCGATGCTTATGTGAAAAAGTTTTAGCTTGATAAGCTCAAACCCAAATTAGAGAAGTGTGGCTTCATAGGATACCCAAAGGAGACTGTTGGGTACACCTTCTATCAGAGATCTGAAGGCAAGATATTCATTGCTAAGAATGGATCATTTCTAGAGAAGGAGTTTCTCTCGAAAGAGGTGAGTGGGAGGAAAGTAGAACTTGATGAGGTAGTTGTACCTTCTCTCGAATTGGAAAATGGTTCATCACAGAAATCTGTTCCAGTGATGCCTACACCAATTAGTGAGGAAGTTAATGATGCTGATCCTGAAACTTCAGATCAAGTTACTACCGAAACTCGTAGGTCAACCAGTGTACGATCCGCACCAGAGTGGTATGGTAATCCTATTCTAGAAGTCATGTTGCTAGAGCATGATGAACCTATGAACTATGAGGAAGCGATGATGAGCCCAGATTCCAATAGATGGCTTGAGGCCATGAAATCTGAGATAGAATCCATGTATGAGAACAAAGTGTGGACTTTGGTGGACTTGCCCAATGATCGGCAAGCCATTGAGAATAAATGGATCTTCAAGAGGAAGACGGACGTTGATAGTAGTGTTACTATCTACAGAGCTCGACTTGTCGAAAAGGGTTTTTGACAAGTTCAAGTTGTTGACTACGATGAGATTTTCTCACTCGTATCGATGCTTAAAGTTTGTCCGAATCATGTTAGCAATTGCCACATTTTATGAAATCTGACAAATGGATATCAAAACTGCATTCCTTAATGGATTTATTAAAGAAGAGTTGTATATGATACAACCAGAAGGTTTTGTCAATCCTAAGGGTGGTAACAAAATGTGCAAGCTCCAGCGATCCATCTATGGACTGGTGCAAGCATCTCGGAGTTGGAATATACGCTTTGATAAGTTGATCAAAGCATATAGTTTTATACAGACTTGGGGTGAAGCCTGTATTTACAAGAAAGTGAGTGGGAGCACTGCAGCCTTTCTGATAAGTATATGTGAATGACATATTGTTGATCATAAATGATGTAGAATTTTCTGGAAATCATAAAGGAGTGTTTGAAAGGAGTTTATCAAAGAAAGACCTCGGTGAAATTGCTTACATATTAGGCTTCAAGATCTATAGAGATAGATCAAGAAGCTTGATAAGATTTTTCAATGAGTACATACCTTGACAAGATTTTGAAGTAGTTCAAAATGGAACTGTCAAAGAAGGAGTTCTTGCCTGTATTGCAAGGTGTAAAGTTGAGTAAGACTCAAAACACGACCACGACAGAAAATAGAAAAAGAATGAAAGTCATTCCCTATGCCTCACCCATAGGTTCTATAAAGTATGTTATGCTGTGTACCAAACATATTGTGTACCTTGCCATGAATTTGGCAAGGGGGGACGATATTGATCCAGGAGTTAATCACTGGACAACGGTCAAAATTATCCTTAGAAGACTAAGGAGATATTTCCCGGTTATGGAGGTGATAAAGAGTTCATCGTAAAGAGTTGCGTCGATGCAAGATTTTACACCGATACGGATGACTCTGAGTCTCAATCTGGATACATATTGAAGGTGGGAGCAATTAGCTAGAGTAGCTCCATGCAGAGCATTGTAGACATAGAAAATTTGCAAAATACATACGGCTCTGAATGTGACAGACCCATTGACTAAGCTTCTCTCACAAGCAAAACATGATCACACCTTAGTACTCTTTGAGTGTTAATCACATAGCGATGTTTACTAGATTATTGACTCTAGTAAAACCCTTTGGGTATTAGTCACATGGCAATGTGGACTAATCACATAAAGATGTGAACTATTGGTATTAAATCACATGATGATGTGAACTATATTATTGACTCTAGTGCAAGTGAGAGACTGAAGGAAATATGTCCTAGAGGCAATAATAAAGTTGTTGTTTATATTTCCTTATATCATGATAAATGTTTATTATTCATGCTAGAATTTTATGAACCGAAAACTTAGTACATGTGTGAATACATAGACAAAACAAAATGTCCCTAGTGTGCCTCTACTAGACTAGCTCATTAATCAAAGATGGTTAAGTTTCCTGACCATAGACATGTGTTGTCATTTGATGAACGGGATCACATCATTAGGAGAATGATGTGATGGACAAGACCCATCCGTTATCTTAGCATAATGATCGTTGAGTTTTATTGTTATTGCTTTCATCATGACTTATACATGTTCCTCTGACTATGAGATTATGCAACTCCCGAATACCGGAGGAACACCTTGTGTGCTATCAAACGTCACAATGTAACTGGGTGATTATAAAGATGCTCTATAGATGTCTCCGATGGTGTTTGTTGGGTTAGCATAGATCGAGATTAGGATTTGTCACTCCGTGTATCGGAGAGGTACTCTGGGCCCTCTCGGTATTGCACATCACTATAAGCCTTGCAAGCAATGTGACTAATGAGTTAGTTGCAGGATGATGCTTTACGGAGCGAGTAAAGAGACTTGCCAGTAACGAGATTGAACTAGGTATGATGATACCGACGATCGAGTCTCGGGTAAGTACCATACCGATGACAAAGGGAACAACATATGTTGTTATGCAGTTTGACCGATAAAGATCTTCGTAGAATATGTAGGAGCCAATATGAGCATCCAGGTTCCGCTATTGGTTATTGGCCGGAGATGTGTCTCGGTCATGTCTACATAGTTTTCAAACCCGTAGGGTCCGCACGCTTAATGTTCGACGACAATTTGTATTATGAGTTATGTGATTTGATGCACCGAAGTTTGCTCGGAGTCCCGGATGAGATCACGAACATGAAGAGGAGTCTCTAAATGGTCGAGAGGTAAAGATTCATATATTGGAAGGTTGCATACGGACATTCGAATGGTTCCGAGTGATTCGGGCATTTATTCGGAGTACCGGGAGGTTACCGGAACCCCCGGGAGAAGTTGTGGGCCTTATGGGCCATAAGAGGGAAGCACACCAGCCCACAAGGGGCTGGTGCGCCCCCCTTGGGCAGGAGGCCGATTAGGACTAGGAGAAGGGGGCCGCCCCCCCCCCCCTTTCCTTCTCCTTCTCCCTTCCCCCTTTCCTACTCCGTGTGGGAGGTGGAATCCTACTAGGACTAGAGATTCCTAGTAGAACTCCACACCTTGGCGCCCCCCTAGGGCCAGCTGCCTCTCCCTCTCCCTCCTTTATATACGTGGGGAGGGCACCCCTAGAAAACACATCAATTGTTCCTAGCCGTGTGCGGCGCCCCCCTCCACAGTTAACACCTCGGTCATATTGTCGTAGTGCTTAGGCGAAGCCCTGCACCGATAACTTCATAATCACCGTCGCCACACCGTCGTGCTGACGGAACTCTCCCTCGTCCTCAACTGGTTCAAGAGCTCGAGGGACATCTTCGTGCTGAACGTGTGCTGGACACGGAGGTGCCATACGTTTGGTACTTGGATCGGTTGGATCATGAAGACGTTCGACTACATCAACCGCGTTACTGAACGCTTCCGCTTTCGGTCTACGAGGGTACGTGGACACACTCTCCCCGCTCGTTGCTATGCTTCTCCTAGATAGGTCTTGCGTGATCGTAGGTTTTTTTTTTGAAATACTACGTTCCCCAATAAGAAGTATCTCAAATAAGATTGAAAATGGGGGCTTTGCATTTTTCATCCAAAGTAGACCACATTGGATGCACAATGCCCAAGTTTCATAAATTTTCTAGTTTTATTTCTATATTTCATCCATTTATTGAATTTCTAGATATTTATCAGCACATGCTCAAATTCGAACTACAAATGTGTTGTATCTTGGTCCTGAAAATTGGAAAAAGTAATTTTAAGCTTTTGAATTGGTGGTGTGGGGACTGGGAACAACCAAAGTTGAAATTCCCAACCATCTGGTAGGAATGGTCAACCTTGGAAGTTTGACCACATTTTGAAAAAGAAACAAAGAAAGAAAAAGGCTCAAAAATTGAAATCCTTTTGCATTGTGCCATCTTATGTGAACTAGTAGTGGAAAAAATAATAAACTTGCAACACCACAAGTTTGGGTTTGAAAAAAAACTTCACAAAATGGCCTACCTTGTATGAACTTGCATGGATTTCAAGGCATATACCCATGGCCATGGCCAAATCCATGGCATAATCCACGATAACATGTCAAAATTTGGCACAACTATTGGTGTAACCATTATGGACATTGTTTCCATAGGAATTTGCAATTATTTTGTAATAAAAACCCATTTTTTCATTTTCCAAGTGGTAGAAAGACCCCCTGGTTGTGAGAGAAGTAGCTTAAATAATATTGAAATTGGGGCCTTTGCATTTTTCATCCAAATTAGAGCACATTGGATGCACAATGCCCATGTTTCATAAATTTTCTAGTTTTATTTCTATATTTCATCCATTTATTGAATTTCTAGATATTTATCAGAACTTGCACAAATTTGAACTACAAGTGTGTTGTATCTTGGTCCTAAAAATTGGCAAAAATCATTTTAAGCTTTTGAATTGGCAGTGTGGGAATTGGGCACAACCAAAGTTGGAATTCCCAACCATCTGGTAGGAATGGTCAACCTTGAAAGGTTAACCACATTTTGGAAAAAAATCAAAGAAAATAAAAGAAAGGCTAAAAAATTGAAATCCTTCTGCATTGAACCATCTTATGTGAACTAGTTAGTGGGAAAAATAATAAACTTGCAATACCAATAGTTTAAAAATTATGTGGATGTATCTGTTGCACTTTCTTGGACTACTTACGTACATGTTGCACTTTTTTGGACTACTTATGTACATGCTGTAATTGTTTTGGTAAGCTCTGCAAGTGCATGATAGTAGTCTTATCCTATGTTGACCTATTGTTGGTTACTTTTGCATGTTGCACCTTTTTAAGTAAGTTTTGCATGTTGGTATTTTTAGGTAAGTTTTCATGTTGCATTGTTTTTGAACGTGCAAAAGCCACTCGATGTAGGAAATCTAAAACATAGCATACACTAACTTAGTAAGCACATTCAAACAAAGTTACCTACATGATTAAGCTCTGCAAATCTTAGTACATGAACAACATACTGTTTTCAGTAAACACTGGGCATCCACATCTCGGATCCTCAGAACTAGCTAGAAAAGGGTTGGAGACACTTAAGATGGCGAGCCAAGCGGCGATGGGACCGTTGAGCATTATGCTCAAACTAGTCGAGAGTTCATACTTCTCCACCGCTATTGGGGAAGTTTTGTAGCCCGGCTTGGCCTCCAAGCTGAGTAGCGGCAGATCCTCCCCAGAAACAGCCTCCAACAACTCCTAGTCATCCATCTGCTCATCCTCTTCGTCTAGTGGAATCGTCAGATTCATGTCTGCCGGCGAAGGATGAGCGATGATCTCCATACCCCCCCTGATAGACTACCTCTTCTGCAACCTCCTCCTATGCGATGATCTCCAAACCCCCGGTAGATGTCCTTTTCTATATCCTTCTCCTGCTCATCCTCCTTGTCAGAATCCTCTTCCTACTCCTCCCCATCAGAATCCTCTTCCTCGCCAAAATCCTCTTCCTCCTCCTTCTCCTTAGAATCCTCTTCCTCCTCTTCCTTGTCAGAATCTTCATCCCGCTCTTTTGTTTCCTCGTCGACAACGTCAATAACACGCAAATTCACCAGCCCTCCCGCCTCTGGAGTCGGCGATGAGAGGCGGGAGCGGTACTCATACTACCAAGCTTGTTGTCGAGGATCCGACGACTCCATCGCCTCTGCCATTGCACAGAGGTGATTCTCCATTGAGATGGCCCCCCTTGTCATCAGGAACCATCCGCTTCAGTTCATCTGATGTGACTTCCAAAGGCAGGCACATCGAGTGCAACTTGAGAGCTTTCTCACTCGGAAACCATGAGCATATTTCCTTGCAGTTGGCCAGGAATTTCTCATCTTCGATGCAAAACTCTTCCATTTACCTCTTCCATCCACGTAGATATAGCAGTCAATCAAAGACAAAATTTGTGAATCAGATTATTAAAAATAAACTTGATTATAAGAATCAAAATTACCACATAATTTAATATGGGCTACTATGAACGGATCCTTATTCCTAGGGTTTTATTTTTTTTTAAACTAGCTACCACTATCACGAATCCAATCCTAAATAAACGTCGATACTCTTTGCAAACTCGAGCAACTCAACAAACAACAATTCAATTGCCCAATCAGCCATTCAATCGACCTAATTGCTAGGCTTTCGATTAGAAACGTACCTGTCGCCCAACTATATTGGATGGTTCCTGCAGGCTGCAACATATCACCAGGTTGCTACACCATTGGAGCTCAGGCGGACAGTCAGAGTGGGCACCGATGCTACTAGTGGCACGCGGCGGCAGGGAGGGGATGCAACTGCTCACTCATGTTCGGGCTATTTTAGGCAAAGGAAAGCGATAGCTCACCCAGCCCAGGTCCCACTTGTCATAAGCGGTCACGGCCATGACCCACCTGTCATAAGCAGCACACATGTCCAAAGAACCATGGCCCATGTGTTAGTAACTCAGCAGGTAACATTCAACTACTCTGACACGACGGTAAGGCTCTGTTTGGGCTTTTATGAGAATAGGCTGAGTGGTGGAGGGTATAAGTGAGGAAAGTTAGATGTTGATACGTTTCCATCGTATCTATAATCTTTGAGTGTTTCATGCCAATATTCTACAACTTTCATATACTTTTGGCAACATTTTATATTATTTTTGGGACTAACATATTGATATAGTGTCTAGTGTTAGTTCTTGTCTTTTTGCATGTTTTTTGTTTCACAGAAAATCCGTATCAAACAAAGTCCAAACGCAATAAAATTTTACGAAGATTTATTTCATAATATATGTGATTTTTGGGAGGTGGAATCAACGCAAACAGAGGCTCACAACCTTCACAAGGCATCAAGGTGCCACCACCCCTCATGGCTGTGTGGGGTTGCCTTGTGCGCACCTCGTAAGTCAGTTCCAGTCCTCCTTCGGCCGCAAGGAACCTTATATCAAGAAAAAATCGTGTTAAAATTTCAGCCCGATAGGAGTTATGGATCTCCGGGAATATAAGAAACGGTTTTCGGCTAGAAAACAGGGAAGTGAAACAGAAGAGAACACACACACACACACACACACACATAGAGAGAGAGAGAGAGAGATCCTGCCCTCCGGGTGCCATGGCAGCCACGGGACAGAGGGGAAACTCTCCTCCCATCTAAGGGGGAGGCCAAGGAAGAAGAAGAAGGAGGAGGTCTCTCTCCCCCCCTCTCCCGATGGCGCCGGAACCACCGGGGCAATCATCGTGACGACAATCTACACCAACAACTTCGCCGCCGTCATCACCAACTCTCTCCCCCTCGATGCAGCACTGTAACACATCTTCTCCCTGCTGCAATCTCTACTTAAACATGATGCTTAATGCTATATATTATTATCCAATGATGTGTGGCAATCCTATGATGTTTGAGTATATTTGTTTTCTCCTACGGGTTAATTATGGTATGGTGTGATTGATATGAGTTTTATGTTAATATGGTGTTGTCATATGGTACCCTCTGTGTCATGCAAGCATGTGGGATTCCCACTGTAGGGTTTTGCAATACGTTCATGATTCGCTTATAGTGGGTTGCGTGAGTGACGGAAACACAAACCCGAGTAAGGGGGGTTGTTGCATATGGGAGTAAAGAGGAGTTGTTACTTAATGCTATGGTTGGGTTTTACCTTAATGATCTTTAGTAGTTGCAGATGCTTGCTAGAGTTCCAATCATAAGTGCATATGATCCAAGTACGAAAAGTATGTTAGCTCATGCCTCTCCCTCATTGCCTACGATAAGTATCTATCGTGTTATATTCAATTGCCTATGGACAATCTTTCTCTTTTTCTATAGTGGTGGTGCAGGCTAGCAAGTGGTGTCGACGGCGGTGGCTTCATGGCGGCTCGTCCGGATCTGCCTGTGTGACTGCGGGCCGTGGGCGGCCTCTCTCGTCGTAGCACGATGGTGAGGGAGCGGTGCGGCAGCGGTGGATGTGGGCGGCCCCCGTCCATTCGGGCCCTTGCAGCTGGATGGCGGTGCTCAGCGTGGGAGGACCTCCCTGGTGGGCTACCTTGGTTGCGGACACGGGTCAATTTGGTATCCCTCGTCTGTAGGCACACGATTACTGGTGGCCTCGCGTGAATGTGTGCCGACTGCCATGGTGGGGTGACACAGTGGTGTACTCTATGGGAGCTTGATGGGAGGGATGGGTGGTCGCGATGCGGTCGCGTCACCTGTCACTGGCAAAGGGGTGTGCCGGTTCAGATGCGACCGCTCCTCCTGTCGTGGTTCTAAGTCTGACAGTAGAGTGGGGGTAGGTATGGAGAGGCAAGGTCCTAGCTATGGAGAGGTTGTAAACACAAGCGATGTACGAGTTCAGGCCCTTCTCGGAGGAAGTAACAGCCCTACGTCTCGGAGCCCGGAGGCGGTCGACTGGATTATGTGTGTATGGATTACAGGGGTGCGAACCCTTCTGCCTGTGGAGGGGGTGGCTTATATAGAGTGCGCCAGGACCCCAGCCAGCCCACGTAATGAAGGGTTTAAGGTACATTAAGTCCGGGGCGTTACTGGTAACGCCCCACATAAAGTGTCTTAACTATCATAAAGTCTACTTAATTACAGACCGTTGCAGTGCAGAGTGCTTCTTGACCTTCTGGTGGTCGAGTGAGTCTTCGTGGTCGAGTCCTTCAAGTCAATCGACTGGGTTCCTCGTAGGTCGACTGGAAGGTGATCTCTTCTAAGGGTGTCCTTGGGCAGGGTACTTAGATCAGGTCTATGACCCTACCCTAGGTACATGACTCCATCATTAGCCCCCGAATGGATTGAGGCTTGAGTGAGGAAGGAGTTGATGTTGTTTCCGATTGGCCTTTGCATACTGGTCATCCGTTGTTTTGAAGAAAGAATCTCTTTGTTGATAGTGAGCAACTTTTCTTCAGTCGACTCGATCCATTCTTTTCTTTCGTCGAGTGATCTTTTGGACTTTGCCGATTTCCGAGCGACGGATCGCAGGAAATCCCGCGTCTGACAGACCGATCTGCCGTTTGCGGATTCTGCGGGATATGAAATTTGGGGAAGCGCGCGAAGCGGGGCAGACCGCGGCGCTCGGATGGGATAGGGCATAGACGCCTCGATCCTCGCGCCGCTTTTTTCGCCACGTATCGCGTCCGCGCAACTGTTTCGGGATATGATTAGATCGACCGGGCCCACCTGTCATCCACTCGGAAGGGATCTTATAAATGCGCCCGGT
Source organism: Triticum timopheevii (assembly GCA_963921465.1). Taxonomy (NCBI): domain Eukaryota; kingdom Viridiplantae; phylum Streptophyta; class Magnoliopsida; order Poales; family Poaceae; genus Triticum; species Triticum timopheevii. The sequence continues at coordinate 360,226,066 of OY997264.1, forward strand.
GAGGGTTTTTGAACAGTGCCTCAGCATTCCCTCTCTGCTCTCCTCGTCTCCGCCCAACGCGCCTGCTCTCGCCTCCGCGCAACTTCTCCTCGCGCGTCTCGCCGGCAGTCATGGTGAAGGAGAAGACGGCGGCGCTGGAACGCGCGAAGAAGGCATCGGCGTCGGAGAAGGCGAAGGGGAGATCCACCAGCCGCGGCGGGTCCTCGTCCAGATCCCGTCTGCCGAACGGCTGGATCCAGGGAGATTGGATCCGGTCGACCATCACGGAGAAGGATCTCCTCGACATGGCCGACAACGGTCTGATCCCCCACGGTGCTGCAAGACTTCCGAGGAAAGAGTGGCAGCCCCAGCCGGCGGAGGGTGAGTGTGTGCTTCTGGCTACCCACATCAACCGCGAATTTTCTTTGCCACCGAGTGTTTTATTCCGTGGTTTTTTGAACTTCTTTGGAGCGCAACCCCACCACTTCACAGCGAATTCCATCGCCTATCTTGCCGCGTTTGTGTCCATGTGTGAGAATTTTCTGGGCTGTCGACCGCACTGGGGCTTGTTCAAGCACATATTCACGTGTCGCTCTCAGACCGTGAAGAAGGCGAGCCCAGGCGATGAAAAGACCCAAGTTGTCCAGATGTGTGGTGGTCTGGGGATCCAAATGAGAAACAAGAGCACCTTCCCAGCCATGTCATTTCCCGAGTCGGTCAGAGGCTGGCAGTCGACCTGGTTCTACTGCCAGAACGAGCCGACGCCGGGGCAGTCGAGTGGACTCGCTTAGTTTACCATGGACCGAGTGAACAAACCTTCTTCACTGAAGGTGATTCCGGAGGAGAAAGCTGACGTGAAGATGCTGATGGAGCGTGTAGTTCAGCTAGTTCGAGATGGAGTAACTGGTATGGATCTCTTGGAAGTTTTCCTTAGGCGGCGTATCCAGCCTCTTCAGTTCCGGAGCCATTGCATGTGGCTGTACTGCGGAACTGAAGATGAGACTCGGATCCACCCGGAAGCAGTCGACGATGCCACAGTGGAAAGGTGGGTGGCCGCGGTCACTGGGAACAAGGATAACCCCCGTGGAGCCAGAAGGATTCCTCCACTCGACCATCACAGCATTCCAGACAAGGTATGTCCGCTCTACCTTCCATTGTATTCTTGTCATATTTAATTCTGTTTTCTCCGCAAATCGGTCGATTGATCTTTGTCTTGATGTCTATCAGGCCCTCACCGAGCTGTACTCGATGCCCAATGGAGCACAGGCTCCGAATGAAGAGGGAGAAGCGAGCGAGGGCGAGAGCCAGGAGGAGTGGGACTCGGATGCCGCTGAGGATGACGATGACGATGACGATGATGAGGAGGACGAAGAAGATGAGGAGGAGGAGGTTGCTCCACCGCGCTCGGAAAGGCGGTCGAAACTTGCTCATGACCCTGCGACTGAACGTGGCAAGGGGGTTGCGACTGTCGCGCAGTCGACCAAACGCCCTCGGACCACTTCTCCGGCGCCGACTGAAAAGGCGCCGAAGCAATTCAAGGTGTCCCCGTCAAAACCGACCAAGCTCCTACCAAAGATGAAGGTGTCCATCCCCACCATATCAGGGTAAACCTGTTGCTTAAGTCTTCTTGTTTTGTGCAAGCTTTATCTCTGGTTGACATTTGAGTTAGCCGACTAATTCTTGGGAACTGCAGTGCTGCTACTTCTGAGACCTCAGGCAAGGCTGATGACCATGAGATGGAGGACGCAGCAACCTCAAACCCTGGTACTATACTCTTAATTCCGTTTTTAGTCGACTGACTCATGATCTCTAATTCTGATTCTTTTCTGTAGCTCCATCCAATGTCGTTATCACTCTTCCTGATGATGATGACGATGAGGAACCGCTGAAGCACAGAAGGAGCAGGAAAGCGTCTGCCGGCAGGGTGGCCCAGGACGTGACGGCGCCCGAGACTCTGGTCGCGGATGAGGAGAACACCACTCGACACACCGTGTCCTTCGCAGTTCCACTGACGAGTGCTCTCCCTGCATCGTCGAGTGCCGCACAACCTTCTCTCTTCGCGACGCACCACGTCCCAGAAGACCAAGCCAGCGCTGCGAAGGAAGCCATACGCCAAGCAGGGGTCATGATGGAGCAGGTGAAGGCCATCCGGGAAGCAAGTCAAGCAGCTTATGACGCCAGCTCCGCCCTTCAAAGCAATGTTCAGGTCAGTCGACCATCGCTTGTTCTGTTAGGATATGCTATCAAAAACTTTTCTTTCTGGAATTTATAGCAGTCACCCACTGGGTGTGTCGATTTAAACTCCGTGTTAGCGGGGGCACGTTGAGTGCACCCACTGGGTGTAGTCCCCAAGGCTAAGGCCGACTACTGGCAGTCGGCCTTAGGCTTTATAAGTTCAGTCTTTCCGTCATTCGACTATGGCGAATGGATTTCCCAAACTGGTGGGGGCACGCTGAGTGCACCCACTGGGTGTAGTCCCCGAGACTGTGGTCGACTGCTTGCAGTTGATTACAGTCTGAAGAATATGTCTTGAGCGTTTTTTTTTGGGGGTCGACTGGTCGACTCTGTCTTTAATAGAACTAGTGGGGGCACGCTGAGTGCACCCACTGGGTGTAGTCCCCAAGACTACGGTCGAATTATCTTTGTATTCGGCTGTAGTCTTAGAAACGCATGATTTTCTCTTATCCACTCGGAAGTGAATTATCTTTGATATTTTGTCGATTGGTTCTTCGCAGAAATCATGTGACCTTGCGACTCGTTATACCGAGCTGGAGCACAAGCACATTCAGCTCGAACTGGATCTGAAGCTGGTTCAGGAGAATCTGACGAAGGCGAAGGAGGAGACCAAAAGTATGTTCGGTGAGACCTCGACGACTCCTTTTTCCCTTTATTTGTTTCAAAATCTGACCTTGATGTAACTTGCAGGCAAGGTGAAGGAGGCCCAGAAGAAAAAAGACCTTGAGCTAGCTGAGAAGACCAAGCTTGCCGACGAGAAGTTAGCTTCAGTCACCAAGCTCGAAGAAGAAAATACTAATCTGAAAGCTGCTCTTGGGATTGCCAATAAATAAGTCAGTCGACTAAAAACTGACAAAGCTGCCCTGACCGATAAAGTCAGCCAGTTGACTGGGAAGAAAAACAATCTGGAGGCCTTCCTGAGTGGTCTTGCCAAGAAGTTTTTCCTTATGCTTGAAGGTAACCCTTTACACTCGACAATCATTTCCAGCTGTGATCTTTCCATTCGACCATTGCCTTGACTCGGTGATTGTCCTTGTAGAATTTTGTCAAAACTTTGAAGAAGAGACTAGCCGGCTGGAACCAAACCTTGACCCCGTCAATTCTCCGGTGAATGATGAAGTTGCCATGAATGTTTTCCGAATGGAGTCCCGTGTTGCGGCTGTCGTGGACTATCTTGCGAGGCTGAAGGTCGCCACTTCTCGCATCGACTCAACGCTCTGGCCCAGGGAGACACTCCAGAACGACCTCGAGTCGCTGATGGCTCGCCTGAACACGGTCCCTGGTCGAGTGCAGGAGTGGAAAAAGTCCTCGGCTCGGTGCGGTGCAGATGTTGCTCTGTGTCTGGCCCGAGTCCACTGCAAAGATGCGCGAGAAGACAAGCTGGCGGCTCTCCGGGTGGCCAACACCAATAAACACGACTTCAGATCCTTCATGGAAACCTTCATTGCTGCTGCCACTCGGATCACAGACGGAATTGATCTTGATGAGTTCGTTGCACCTTCCAGCCCTCCACAGGAGGGGTAAAAAACTTCTTTAAGCTCGACACTTTAAATTTGCCTCGGTATGCCGAGTGAATTTGTAACCGATAAACCTTAACAGGCTTAGCGCCTGAGCACTTTCGGTTCCTTTAGGTATCGATCTGAACTTGGATTTGATGTTTGAATATGATTGCTTTTGGCTCGAAATGTCTTTTGCAGGTTCAAAGCAAGACGCTCACTGCAGTCGACTTGTTCCTTAATTCACTTAGGCGAGCGCTGGGCTGCAGCTAAGCCCCCGAGTGAGAGGTTTGCTCTTCACTCGGCAGGATTTTTGTAACTTAGGCGAGCACTGGGCTGCAGCTAAGCCCCCGAGTGAGAGGTTTGCTCTTCACTCGGTAGGATTTTTATATCTTAGGCGAGCACTAGACTGCAGCTAAGCCCCCGAGTGAGAGGTTTGCTCTTCACTCGGTAGGATTCTTATATCTTAGGCGAGCACTGGGCTGCAGCTAAGCCCCCGAGTGAGAGGTTTGCTCTTCACTCGGTAGGATTTTTATATCTTAGGCGAGCACTGGGCTGCAGCTAAGCCCTCGAGTGAGAGGTTTGCTCTTCACTCGGTAGGACTTTTAATCTTAGGCGAGCACTGGGCTGCAGTTAAGCCCTTGAGTGAGAGGTTTGCTCTTCACTCGGTAGGATTTTTATATCTTAGGCGAGCACTGGGCTGCAGCTAAGCCCCCGAGTGAGAGGTTTGCTCTTCACTCGGTAGGATTTTCACGTTGTACTTGTGGCGAAGCTCAGAAGAGAGGGTCGCAGTCGACCTGCACCTCGTCCTCCTTACGACCGCACGTTGTATTTGTGGCGTAGCTCAGAGGAGAGGGTTGCAGTCGACCTGTACCTCATCCTCCTTGCGAGCGCACATTGTACTTGTGGCGTAGCTCAGAGGAGAGGGTGGTAGTCGACCTGCACCTCATCCTCCTTGCGAGCGCACATTGTACTTATGGCGTAGCTCAGAGGAGAGGGTGGCAGTCGACCTGCACCTCATCCTCCTTGCGAGCGCACATTGTACTTATGGCGTAGCTCAGAGGAGAGGGTAGTAGTCGACCTGCACCTCATCCTCCTTGCGAGCGCACATTGTATTTGTGGCGTAGCTCGGAGGAGAGGGTCGCAGTCGATTTGTACCTCGTCCTCCTTGCGAGCGCACATTGTGCTTAGGCGAGTGTTTAAACTGCAGCTAAGCCCCCCGAGTGGGAGTCTGGCTCGCCACTCGGTAGGATTTTTATAACTTAGGCGAGTACTTGGACTGCAGCTAAGCCTCCGAGTGGAAGTCTGGCTTACCACTCGGTAGGATTTTTATAACTTAGGCGAGTACTTGGACTGCAGCTAAGCCTCCGAGTGGAAGTCTGGCTTACCACTCGGTAGGATTTTTATAACTTAGGCGAGTACTTGGACTGCAGCTAAGCCTCCGAGTGGAAGTCTGGCTTACCACTTGGTAGGATTTTATTTAAACTTAGGCGAAACGGATTCGTAGCTAAGCCTCCGAGTGGGAGTCTGGCTCACCACTCGGTAAGGATTTTTTTTACAAACTTAGGCGAAACCGATTCGCGGCTAAGTCACCCACTGAGGGAAAAAAAAATTTGGACAAATAAAAAGTGACAAAAATTATGGAGAAATTATGACACTATTATTTTGTAATCCATGAACTACAGAAGTACTTTATTACAACTCATCCGAGTGACAAACTTAAGTGTAAAATGGGCGAAGTAGTTCCGCGTTCCAAGCTCGGGGCTCGTCGATATTATGTTCGACGTTGTAAAGACGGTACGCCCCGTTGTGGAGGACTTTGGTGACGATGAAGGGTCCTTCCCAAGAAGGAGCAAGCTTGTGTTGTTTCTGCTGATCCACTCAGAGAACTAAATCCCCTTCTTGGAAGGCTCGACCCCTCACATTTCTGGCATGGAAACGACGCAAGTCTTGTTGGTAGATGGTCGATCGTATCAGAGCCATCTCCCTTTCTTCCTCTAAAAGGTCGACTGCGTCCTGCCGCGCTTGTTCAGCTTCTGCTTCATTGTAGAGTTCAACTCGAGGAGCATTGTGGAGAAGATCACTCGGCAAGACTGCTTCAGCTCCGTAGACCAAAAAGAATGGAGTTCTTCCGGTCGACCAATTAGGTGTGGTCCGCAGTCCCCAAAGCACCGAGGGAAGTTCGTCGACCCACGCTCCAGCCGCATGCTTGAGATCACGCATCAGTCGGGGTTTCAATCCTTTGAGGATCAGGCCATTGGCTCGCTCTGCTTGTCCATTCGACTGCGGATGGGTGACTGAAGCGTAGTCGACTCGTGTGCCTTGAGAGTTGCAGAAATCCCTGAATTCTTCTGAGTCAAAGTTCGACCCATTCTCCGTAATGATGCTGTGCGGGACTCCATATCTGAATATCAGTTCCCTGATGAAGCTAACAGCAGTACCAGCGTCGAGGTTCTTGATTGGCTTGGCCTCAATCCACTTGGTGAACTTGTCGACTGCCACCAGTACATGCGTGAAGCCACTTCGACCTGTTCTCAAGGGACCGACCATGTCCAACCCCCATATTGCGAAAGGCCAGACGAGTGGAATGGTCTTCAGAGCTGACGCAGGCTTGTGTGACATATTGGAGTAGAACTGACATCCTTCGCACTTGTCCACTATTTCCTTTGCCATCTCATTCGCCTTTGGCCAGTAAAATCCGGCTCGGTATGCTTTGGCAACGATGGTCCGAGAGGACGCATGATGACCACAGGTCCCCAAGTGGATATCATTGAGAATGATTCGACCTTCCTCCGGCGTTATGCACTTTTGACCAACTCCAGTCGCACTCTCTCTATACAATTGTCCTTTGATAACGGTAAAGGCCTTGGATCGACGGACGATCTGTCGAGCCTCTTCCTCATCCTCTGGGAGCTCTTTTCTCAGGATATACGCGATATAGGGAATTGTCCAGTCGGGTGTGACTACCAAGATCTCCATAACCAAGTCGACCACCGCTGGGACTTCTACCTCAGTCGGATCCGTGGCACTCTTGGGTTGTGGGGTTTCTTCAGTGAAAGGGTCTTCCTTAACTGACGGCGTATGAATATGTTCCAAAAACACGCCACTCGGAATGGCTTCTCTCTTGGAACCAATCTTTGCTAGATCATCAGTTGCTTGATTTTTCAATCGGGGTATATGATGGAGCTCTAACCCCTCAAACTTCTTTTCCAGCTTCCTCACTGCATTGCAGTATCCAGTCATGGCTGGGCTTCTCACGTCCCACTCCTTCATCACTTGGTTGACCACTAAATCTGAATCGCCATAGACCATCAGGCGACGGACGCCGAGTGAGATGGCCATGCGCAATCCGTATAAGAGGGCCTCATACTCTGCCTCATTGTTGGAGGAATCAAAGTGAATCTGGAGCACATATCTGAGCTTATCTCCTCTGGGGGAAACCAGGACAACCCCAGCACCGGAACCATTCAACATCTTAGAGCCATCAAAGAACATGGTCCAATGCTCCGAGTGAACTTCAGTCGGCTGCTGCTGTTCAATCCACTCGGCGAGGAAATCTGCTATTGCCTAGGACTTAATGGCTTTCTTTGCCTCAAACTTGATATCAAGGGGAAGAAGTTCAATCGCCCATTTCGCCACTCGACCAGTTGCATCTCTGTTGTGCAAAATCTCTGATAGTGGAGCATCGCTGACGACTGTGATGGAATGATCAGAGAAATAATGAGCAACCTTCTTCGTGGTCATGTATATTCCATACACAAGCTTCTGATAATGAGGATATCTCTGCTTGGATGGAGTCAAGACTTCAGACAAATAGTACACTGGGCGTTGAATTTTGAAGGCTTTTCCTTCTTCTTCCCGCTCGACCGTAAGCACTGTACTGACGACTTGTCCTGTGGCTGCGATATAAAGCAATAGAGGCTCTTTGCTGATTGGAGCAGCAAGCACCGGCTGGGTGGAGAGCAGAGGTTTTAGCTTGGCAAACGCTGCATCAGCTTCTGGAGTCCACTCGAACTTGTCTGCCTTCTTCATCAGTCGGTAAAGAGGCAATGCCTTTTCATCGAGTCGTGAGATGAATCGACTTAATGCGGCCAAGCATCCAGTAAGCTTCTGGACATCGTGCACTCGCACAGGGCGTTTCATTCGGAGAATAGTGCCGATCTTCTCTGGATTAACATCGATCCCTCGCTCGGAAACGAGAAAACCGAGTAACTTGCCACCAGGAACTCTGAATGTGCACTTTGATGGATTGAGCTTGATATCATACCTTCTGAGGTTGGCAAATGTTTCAGCGAGGTCAGTGAGCAGGTAGGAACCTTTTCGTGACTTGACGACGATATCATCCATATACGCTTCCACATTCCGACTGATTTGAGTGAGCAGACACTTCTGAATCATTCGCATAAATGTGGCTCCGGCATTCTTGAGGCCGAATGGCATGGTGATATAGCAGAAGCACCCGAATGGAGTGATGAAAGCTGTTTTTATCTCATCGGGTCCATACAGACGGATCTGATGGTACCCGGAATAGGCGTCTAGAAAAGACAATCTCTCGCACCCCGCGGTCGAGTCAACAATTTGATCAATGCGAGGGAGAGGAAAATGATCTTTCGGGCAGGCCCGATTGATGTGCTTGAAATCAATGCACATTCGTAGCGATTTGTCCTTCTTAGGAACCATGACGACATTAGCAAGCCACTCGGAGTGGTATATCTCTCAGATAAATCCTGCCGCCAACAGTCGAGCCACTTCCTCACCAATAGCCTTTCTCTTCTGGACGGCGGACCGCCGAAGATGTTCTTTAACTGGTTTTGCTGATGATTTGACTCTAAGGTGATGCTCAGCCAGTCCCCTGGGAACACCTGGCATGTCAGCTGGCTTCCATGCAAAAATGTCCCAGTTCTCACGGAGGAACTGAATGAGCGCTTCTTCCTATTTCGGGTCGAGTGTTGTGGAGATGTGGGTCAGGGCTGCATTGGGATCGGTCGGGTGAATGGGGACAGGCTTCGTCTCACCGGACGACTGAAATGCAGATTCTGTGGCGGGCTTCTTGGATCGCAGCAAATCACTCGGATCTGCGCTTTGTTTATATTCTTCAAACTCAACCGCTGTCACCTGGGAATCGGCAATCTTTGAGCCCTTCTGAAAGAACTCTTCTACCTTTTTCCGATCACCGGTGACAGTGATCACTCCTTTGGGGCCGGGCATCTTCAGTTTGAGGTACACGTAACATGGTCGAGCCATGAACCGTGCGTAAGATGGCCTCCCCAAAATGGCGTGGTACGCACTCTGAAAATCCACGACCTCAAACGTCAACTTCTCTTTGCGAAAATGTTTTGAATCACCAAACACCACGTCCAGAGCTATTTGACCGAGTGACTCGGCTTTCTTTCCGGGTATAACTCCATGAAAGCTCATGTTACTGGTGCTCAGTCGGGACATCGGAATGCCCATTCCTTTCAGTGTGTCTGCATACAACAAGTTCAGCCCACTACCACCGTCCATCAACACTTTTGTCAGTCGAGTGCCTTCGACAACTGGATCGACCACCAAAGCTTGCCTCCCAGGGGTGGCAATATGAGTCGGGTGATCAGATTAGTCGAATGTGATGGGTGTTTGGGACCATCTCAGATAACTTGGTTTCGCTGGGGCAACCATGTTCACCTCACGATTAATGACCTTCAGTCGGCTCTTGCTTTCCACATCTGCGAAGATCATCAGAGTGGAGTTGACATGCGGATATCCTTCCTCACTGTCCTCCTTGTCTTTGGCCTCGTCCGACTCCTTTTCCTTGTCCTTAGACTGTTTTCCTTGAAACTGCTGGATCAGGAGTCAACATTGGCGAGTGGTATGCTTTGGGTAAATGATAATGCCCTCTTCATCTTTCTTCGTGTGGATGTGACACGGCATATCCATCACGTCGTTCCCTTCTTTATCCTTTACCTTCTTAGGGTTCCAGGATCCTTTAGGTTTCCCTTCGAACTTTCCCTGAGTCACGGCCAGAGCCTCTCCAGGAGCTGCTGGTTCAGCCTTCCGCTTCTGTTTCCGACTGGTGTTTCCCTTCTCCGACTGACTCGGCTTGTACTTGCCGCTTCGGAGTCGGTCTTCTTCTTCATCGTTGGCGTACTTGGTAGCAATCTCCATCATCCGACTCAGGGTCATGTCTCCGGTTCGACCAAATTTCAAACTCAATTCTCTGTTCTTGACGCCATCCTTGAAGGCGCAGACTGCCTGATGATCAGACACATTCTCCACAGTATGGTGCAAAGTGCTCCCATCTCTGAATATACTCTCTGAGAGTCTCATTGGTCTTCTGCACACAGACTTGCAGCTCCGTCAATCCAGCCGGTCGCTTGCAAGTTCCTTCAAATGTTCTGACGAACACTCGGGACAGATCCTCCCAAGTGTAAATGCTGCTAGGAGGTAACTGATTCAACCACGCTCTGGCAGAACCTTCCAACATGAGGGGCAAATGCTTCATGGCCACCTCGTCATTCCCACCACCAATCTGAACCGCCACTCGGTAGTCCTCAAGCCAAGTTTCAGGCTTAGACTCACCGGTGAACTTGCTGACTCCTGTTACCAACCTGAAATTGGGGGGGATCACTGCGGCTCTGATAGCCCTGCTGAAACATTCTGGACCAGAAACATGCACTCGACTGCTTGTGGGCGCATCTCTGTCGGGCCCACCCCGATGGGCTCTGTTCCCGTCGACCAAGCCTTGCACGATAATGGATCGCGCGTCGAAGCCTGGTTCCCTGGGGTCGACTGGAACTCTTCGCCCCACACTGAGCTGACGCCTGTCATCTTGCTGCCGAGGAGCGTAAGACCCACCCCTCGGAGGGGAAGTGGGCACTCGACGCCTATCATCTCGGTCGTGTCGGTCTCCGTACTGGTCTCGCTGATTCTCGCGCCCTTCACGCCGCGGAGGCGATCTGGGACTGTGAGCCGACTGAACCGTATTCGTAGCGACGGATCGACTGTGAATTCTGTTGCGCGACTGCGACACGGCTGAATTCTGGTCTCCTGCTGCCCGGAGCAAATCTCTGATCTGCATCAAGCCTCTGCCAGCTTCCGACTAAGAGGGCTGGATGGACTCTGCTATACGGGTCGCAGCTGCTAAATTCTGGATTGGGGTTCGATATACCTGAGTCGGCGGGAAGAGTTAACGTCGATTGGCGTCGGGAACTCGTTGCCGCGCGCGCTCGTCGAGTGCTCGCTGAAGATTCTCCAGACGAGCGCGTTCGGCCAAATTGGCCAAACGTGCCTCCTCCAAGGCGCGAGCCTCGGGGGTTTCTCCTGCGATGGGAGTATGCAGGGCATCCATGTTCCTGCGGCGAAGTTCCTCTCTTTGCAGAGAGTCGAGTGGCTCGGGCTGGTACTCTTCGTGGTCTCGTGCGGGGTCGTCTCCGCCGCCTGCCCCGCCCTCATGGGCGAAGCCAGGGGGACTGCGAGGTCCGTTGACCATCAGGATTTCCGCCGCCGGATCACTGCTATCGCATTCGGATGCAGTCTCTATGGAGCCAGTCGATAGATCGAACAGGCCGTAGAGAGATTCGTCGGGCTCGATTGCCGCGACTTGGGTGGTGGCCGTCTGGCGAGCCACCGCGTGTCTCACCCACTGCTGAAGCCTCGACTGACCAGAGCGCTTGCGCTGGCGGGAGACCGGGAGGGTGGTCGATGGGGGAGTCGACCGATACGGGGTCGACGGTTGTCGCAGCAGAACGCCGCGGACACATGCGCGAAAATGCGTCGCACCGCGGACGGGGAGCGCATCAACGTCGAGTGGAGCCTCCTGGAGCCAGGCGGAGTCGTCGGCGACGAAGGTGAGAGCGCCGAGACGGATCTCGCGACCCTCGACCAAAACTCCAGCAGTCATCATGATGAATATACTCGGAAGAATCGCAACTTCTCCAGAAAATCGCTAAAACACCTGCCCCACGGTGGGCGCCAACTGTCGTGGTTCTAAGTCTGACAGTAGAGTGGGGGTAGGTATGGAGAGGCAAGGTCCTAGCTATGGAGAGGTTGTAAACACAAGCGATGTACGAGTTCTGGCCCTTCTCGGAGGAAGTAACAGCCCTACGTCTCGGAGCCCGAAGGCGGTCGACTGGATTATGTGTGTATGGATTACAGGGGTGCGAACCCTTCTGCCTGTGGAGGGGGGTGGCTTATATAGAGTGCGCCAGGACCCCAGCCAACCCACGTAATGAAGGGTTTAAGGTACATTAAGTCCGGGGCGTTACTGGTAACGCCCCACATAAAGTGTCTTAACTATCATAAAGTCTACTTAATTACAGACCGTTGTAGTGCAGAGTGCTTCTTGACCTTCTGGTGGTCGAGTGAGTCTTCGTGGTCGAGTCCTTCAAGTCAGTCGAGTGGGTTCCTCGTAGGTCGACTGGAAGGTGATCTCTTCTAAGGGTGTCCTTGGGCAGGGTACTTAGATCATGTCTATGACCCTACCCTAGGTACATGACTCCATCACCTCCTTCTCCCCCTTTTCTCGTGTTTCGGCGGGGAGCTCGTTAGGAGGGATGGGTGGCCTCGATGCGGCCGTGTAACCTATTCCCGCCACAGGGGTGTGCCGGTCCGGATGCGTCCGCTCCTCCTTTTCCTACTTTCCTCGGCCACAGGCGGGTTGGCGCAGGTCTGTCAATGTCCGGGGCGGAGCGTCTACTGTGGTTCCGTTGGTCGGGGGCTGCCGGTTGGGCCAAAGCCGGGGCTTTTGTATGGTTTCGGGGTTGCCTAGTTGCAGGGCGGTGGCTCTGGCGGCGGGAGGGGTGGCGTTTGTGGGCGGACCGTGCGTCTCAGGTGCGGGTGGGTGGCGTGGTTGCGGGTGGTTGACGGAGCTAGGGTGCGACTGAGGGGGTGAGCGTCGGGGTACACCACTTGCACGGTCTTTTGACTGGCCGATGGTGGCGGCGGCCGTTGACGCTGTATCCTTCCTAAAGGCTCCGTCGCGGCATTTGCTCTCTTGTTATCTTGCTCCGCGTGAAAACCATATCTTTGGGATCGGGCGGTGGCGGCTATCCATGGTCGTACCTTTCTGGGAGGCACCGCTTTGGGGTCATGGCTTCGTTGTTGTCTGGCTCACCTCACTATTGTGGATGCTCATGGTGGAGTTCTCTGTCGGCTCCAAGCGGTCTTCCTCGCTCACCTATAGTTTGCTTGCTTGCCGGTGGGGTGGTGTGTCGGTGCCCGGCATCTTTGTATCTTGCCTTAGATGTGATGGTGGTGTGTGTTTGTATCGATCTCTTGGTTGTAATGTTGATGTTTTCTTTATAACTAGCAAAAGGGCCCGTGCGTTGCAACGGGTTAATAAAATTGCAGCGTTCAAATCAATCCATCGAGGACATAAATAAATATCTAAATGAGTATATAAGTAATATATTAATTCAAATCAAATGAAATTGGTGGCTGGCTGCACTTAAGAAATAGCCGTGCTAATATGTGCTGATATTACACATTTAGTAATTGACTACACACAAGCTTAGAGGCCACAATTTATTCTGAAAGCCTTCGTTTAATTTAGCGCGATTGAAACTATCCAGTGCGTAAATACAAACTGTGACTTTATATTTGTTTTTGTTTGGAATTTTCTTTTTAGACATAACAATGCATGCAAGCACAACACAAATTAGAAATTGTTCTTCTGAAATTAATATGGCATGTGAATATGCCGGAAGAATAGATAACCATTTAAACAAGTACCAATATAAGTGAGTTGCCTAGCTTGTACTCTATCATCTGTCTTGAACTACGGTGCAAATAGCCTCTCCAAATATCCTGAAACAAATCATCAGCAATAAAATTAAGAGCCTAAAATCATATTTTAAGTTATTACTGTTGGCACTACTACTCGTATCCGATCAGCTTTAGCCAAAAAGTGATATTTGAACCAATCACAGAGCAAAATCAAATATGGGTGTTTCTTGTCATGCAGATAATATTGCAAGAAACTACTGTGTATTACTGGTAAAATCCAGTAGCTTACTCAATCAAGTGTTTGCCACTACTTTTATCAGTTTTCATTAATCAAACTGTATAGCGTACAAACCCGACATAAAAAAAGTATTCAAATCTCAAGCAAATATGCTTCACTCTCAGTCTTGTACAGACTTCTGAGTAATAGAATAGAACAAACTTGGACAAAAAAGAAGGATGCACTTACTTAATTTGATGTAGCAGCTTCTATAGAGCAGAGGATACGGGAAAACAGGAAGAACTTGAAGAAAAAAATTCAAGTAAGATGCATGTAACAGCAGAAAAGAATTTGTGACCTCAAGCAAATCTATGTCACTCACTCAGTCCCAACTCCTCCGTAAAGATGTCCGATGGACATAATAGAACAAACACCTGTGTTTTGCCATGGAACAATGGCTAGTTGCTAGAATTACTGTTTTTCCCTTCCCTTTCCTTATCTCCCGTTCTCCACTAATAATAAAGTGAAACTTCTTATAAAGCCAAATTGCATAATGTGGCTTTTGAAAGGAAAAAATGGACTACAACATGAAGTGATGTTTGACACACAACCTGGCAAACAAATAAAGATTAATTTGGTCAGAACTAAGGTCAAATTCTGCCTGACTCGGTAATATTATTCTTCATACATAATTATTCTTTTACTCTAAAGTGTTACAACACAACACTTAAGAAATCACTTACACAACAGCAAAAACCATTCATAGTGATAGCAGAAGACCTTCACTATTAAATATATGTGCACCATGATCATGCACAAACATGCAGAAGAATGGCTATCAGCTTGAGAAACTTCATGTTGTAGATATTCCCACCACTTTGTTGGATTTGCAAAGATGCATCTATATTTACAAAGATTACAAATTCAAATTACACTTGCTGAAATAAAGTCATTTTCAGAAGATCAAGAAATCCAAGATTTACACAAAGAGAAGTAACATAATTTGATTTATAGGTGAAGAAATTTTGCTTGAACTATCACATTGCATCAGATGATTATACTATGAGCAAAGTATGTTTGTATACTACTTACAACTGCTTGAACTTTGCGGCCATAGAGAAATGTAAGCAGAGTTAACCGCAGTTACATGTAAACAGAAATTTTCTCTCAGCATCATACAGTATTTTCAGATTGCGGGATGGTTACATCAGATTCCCATCAAAGTTCAAGTAGAAGTAGATAATATTAAATAAAATAGCTTCAGTTCGATCTGTTCCACTCCTTTTGCTAACACTTAATTTTTTTGAAGAACCGTGGCTACCTCTTGTAAACCATACCACTGCAAACCCCACAAAGAGCTCTTGGTTTTTAAGAAAATAATCTGAAGCCAGCATATAATTTGAACTTGAAAAATATTTTTTTACTGAGACAATAGTATTATGTAAATCCGCTAAATCTACGCAGTGTAATTATGTTTCTAGTAATGTGCAGGCAAGAAGTATAATGTTTTCAAAAGTCTATATTAAGGCCAGAAGCTTGCACACAACTATGTAGACAAAGGGCAAGTAAATAGGCACCGGCAAAAACCTGCGATTTGGTGCTAGAACAACGCCGCGTTGCAGCGGCGGCGTCATGGAAGAGCGGCGAGTCCTCTTAGGATGAGCGGCGAGTCCTCACTCGATTAGGCGGCTCACACGTTGTCGGAGGCGGCGGCGGCGGCGATCATCTGCGCTCAGAATACTTTCCTCATCCATATGCTCATTTACACAATGTCATCATATAAAAACAAAGCTTGATGATGCATTATACCAGCAAAACATGGACATAAAGAAAGTTGAATCTTGACCAAACATATACTTAAAAACAAAAACTCCAATCAAATACTACTGAAGTTGCTTGTCTATTACCATGAGAACTAAAATACTTCATATTATTCAGTTAGTATGTAAACAAAAAGGATTTTATGATATCTTTCTATGAACTAAACCAACCATAATTCCTTTCTGGGGCTGCATCCAGAAAAGTAAAATACATTGCTTGTGGTAGTAGTGGGTGAACAAGCAGGTCACGAACAGATGGATATTCATTGAATCTTGACACTGAATCCATCACCCCATCTTCTGCGCAGTTCCAAGGGAACTCTGACAACCAAGATTTTATCCCGATTTCCTCAGAACCCTGCACTTTAAATCACGTATCAATACAACAGCTAGGCCAAGAAGCAAACAACCATGAATTCACCTCTATGCTTGTAATGGATAGGCGGAGAGAGGAACACGTAGAACCAGTAGGAACCGCCGCACTGTCGAGGTCCTCGCGCTGCCTATCGATCGGCCCCTGCTCCTAGCTTCGCGTTCTCTTGTTCCCCAACCAAGTATGCATCCCCTGTCAGCCCGTCCCCACTCTCGCACAAACGCGGCATGTACGCGCAGCAGCGCCTGACTCCGCTTCTTTGCTCAACCGCTCATCACCAAGGGGTGGAGAAGATGCTGACAAACGGAGTTCCGATGAAGCCAGCAGAACGGCGGCATGGCGATGTCGAGTGCCCCCAGTTGGCGGCGGCGGCGCCCTGCTCGAACGCGTCAGTAAGATGGGGCGGGGCGGGAGGTGGCGGCGATATGGAGTTCGAGATGGGATTGGGAGGCGAGTGGCTGGCGGCGGCGGCGGTGCTCTGCCCGAATGCATCGGTAAGATGGGGCGGGGCGGGAGGTGGCGGCGCACTGGGGGCGGGGCGGGAGGTGATAGGACGCCGGAGGTCGAGAGGATTGGAAGGGCGAGTGCCTGGTTTTTTCTTTTCTTTTCTTTTCTCACACCCGTACAGCTTCGGATTGACTTATTACAACGAGACTGGGGGTTAAATAACTAAAACAACAGGGACTTTTTTAAAAAAAAAAGCGCGACGGTGAACCCGGAGACCCGACCAACATGATTAATCCCAATGCGATGAGCTTTATGTGCAATTGGTACAACAGTGCTTTTGCTATATCATTTATAACCATTTAGTATTTTGCCACGTAGACCCATGATGACCTGAACTCCTCGTTCTGAGGACACAGTTGAAACTTGAAAGCGCGGTGTTCCGTTCCCGTGGCTGATGTGCAGTCGCTCGGTTGCTCGCCAGATCTGGAGACTGCGTTCGTCGGACCAGTTGCAGTGCGGCTGCGTATTGGCTCCTAGCGGCCAGCAGCCTGTGGCGGATGAGGTCTGGCGTAGCGCAGCTGCTGCTTTGAATTTTCTCTGATGTAGGTGAGCTTCGCTGGCTCTCTCTTCCTTCTTGAAGATTTATTTAGCTCAAGCTTTTGCTGCAACCTTCCTCACACACACACCCATGGCTCTGAATCTTCGCCTCGTCTTTCTCGTTCCTGATCCTGAAATTCCTTTCGTTTATTGATCCCCATGATGTTGCCTTGATACAAGGAACTTAAAAGCATATATAAATTGGGATGATTTAATGTAAGGGGCCGAGGTGGGACTATTTGATGAGTAAGTCAACCTTGTTTTTGACCAGAGGACTTGGGTAGCTCAGTTGGCTGCTGGTCCGAGAAAGAGACTGGTCGTGAGTTCGAACCTCACATCCCTCTAGCGACATCTTTTTTTAAACAAAATTAGGGCTGGCCCAGTACGGCCCATATGGTGACTGGCGATGGTCGAACCTACGGTGCCTCGCCCAGTCTAGCAAGGGACGACGACGGACGAAAGCAAAGGCCGACAAATTTACGGTAAATCTTTAGTGCGTACAAATTAGTACCACCTCGTCTATACTATAATTTTGTCCATATAAATTGTAAAAGCGTATTATGACATAGAAGAAAGCGCATTGTGACGGTGAACCCGGAGACCCAATCCGTGCTTTATTATTAGGGAGAGAAGGGAGAGATATACTACTAGCAAACATGCCCGCGCGTTGCAACAGGAGAAAAAAAATAGCTCAATGGTCTTACCCACTAAGCATTGCTCAAGCCCTTGCCACTCATAGGCCCACACCCTCTATTTCAACACCCTCGCCGTCCTGATCGAGCGGTGTCCGCATGATCACAACATATCTAAATGTGGTCAATCCTTTAACGGTGTCCGCATGATCACAACATATCTAAACATGGTCAATCCTTTAACGATGACCTCAGCTACTTTATCGCACAATCAAGATGGACGTGAGGGCATCCCCTCTTTTGTGAGATGTCTTATTTGCCTTAATATACTACACGTGTGAAATAGGGAAGTGCATCATTGCCACACTCTCTCTATTCTTTTCATTCCTTCCTCCTCTATTTAACACCAATGGTATAAATATCGTGATGGTCAGCACATCTCAATGAGACCCAAAAATCTTCTCCTTAAAAAATTATATATTTCTTTTCAATATTTCACTCACATATATCTTAATTATTGTATATAATAATAATATACTCCCCCGCTCAAAAACAAATGTACTCGTGACATGTGGAGCCGTTATTGCATGCCGTAAGGGTTGATGTAAGAGGAGTATTACTACCTCCGTCTAGGTGAGTAAATCATTCGTGTAGTTTTAGGTCATCGATTTGAGGAGTTAAATATATGTTATATGTCATGAAAAGTATATCACTAAATTTCTACAAAGATGTACTCCCTCCGTTTCAAAATAAGTGACTCAACTTTGTACTAACTTTGTACTAAAGCTAGTACCAAGTTGAGTCACTTATTTTAAAACGAAGAAAGTAGTTTCTAAATGTATATTTTTGTTACATATAACACATATTTAAATAGTTAAATCGTTAACCTAAAACTACGCAAATGACTTATTACCGAGACGGAGATAGTAACAATTATTTTATCACGACGAGATGAATATTAACGTATGAAGCCAGAACAGCACCATCTCACGTAGAAAAACAAACATCACCGTCTAGCAGACTCTAGTCAATACAACACAACAGTTGCTAAAAAAAGCACCTTACTCCCCGAGATTCCTTATCTCGTCGTCCAGTGCGTGCTTCGCCCGAAATTACTAGTTGAGAAGTATTTATTGCAAAGTTCACTCCGGCTCTTCAGGTTGCGATAAGTGGCGCATGTAACTTAGGTTTTTTTTTTGTAGATCCGTTTATTCAAAACGTTTTTATCTCTCAAACTGTGTGTCCAAATCTCAAACTGCTTTCACCGTTGAATTTCTCATGTCGAGATCTTGAAAACTAGATACTATGTTGATAGGTTTTAACGAACTTCTTTTCCATGAAAAAAACCGGCCAAAAAAATCGGATGAAAAAACCGAACCGGGAGCACGGGTTTTTTCCCTTCCGAAAGAGGCACGCCCGTGCCTCCCAAGAAATCACAACCGTGCCTCTCGCGAAAGTAAGATCGTGACTCTCACGGAAAAAAAAAAGAAAACGTGTTTTTTCGTTTCCGAGGAGACACGAGCGTGACCCTCGCGAAAGCACAGCCGTGCCTCTCGCGAAAGCAAAACCGTGACTCTCGCGAAAGGAAAAACAAACTGAAAACGCGTTTTTTCCGTTTTCGAGAGGCACGGCTGTGACTCTCGCGAAAGCACAACCGTGCCTCTCCCGGAAGCAAAACCGTGACTCTCGCGAAAGGAAAAAAAACAGAAAATGCGTTTTTTTTTCTATTTCCGAGAGGCACGGCCGTGATTCTCGTGAAAGCACACCCGTGCTCTCGCGGAAGCAAAACCGTGACTCCCGCCAAAGGAAAAATAAATAAAAAACACGTTTTTTCGTTTCCGAGAGGTACGGCCGTGACTCTCGCGAAAGCACAACCGTGCCTCTCACGAAAGCAAAACCGTGACGGTCGCGAAAGGAAAAAACAGAAAAACTTATTTTTTTCGTTTTCGAGAGGCACGGCCGTGACTCTCGTGAAAGCAAAACCGTGCCTCTCGCGAAAGCAAAACCGTGACTCTCGCGAAAAGAAATGAAGAAAGAAAACGCGTTTTTTTGCGCAATTTTTTTTGTCAAAAAGCTAAGGAAGACCGATGGAAAACCAAAACGTCGAAAAAACCCAGGAAAACCCGTTTAAATACCTGAAAACACGTGCGAAGAAAAAACAAAATCCGGAGGAAGCGCCCAAAGCGCGACACGTGGCAAATGGTTGAGAGCGCGCAAAGTGGCGCTGATCGTTGCGAGCCTCCTGAAGGAGCGCTCGTTAACTAGTGGCTCCCTGCTCCGCCTCCATCTTCCAGGGCGTGTTTGGTTGCCTGCATGAGGCCCAACCAGGCCCGCGCGGGAAGGAAGGGGCCTGTTTGGTTGCCTGGTTTCACTGTTGGGCCTGCATCGCATGGAACTTAAAGCACCTCTGGGATTGGAGGGATGCGAGGTGATTACGTGAGGGTTTCTTCAACCTCCAGTAAGCTTCTCTCTAATCTCCTCTCTTCCTTGTTCATCTGATCTACACAACGGTGCTTCGATTCGAGGTAAGCTCTACACGAAAAAGATGCACCTCGGTGCTGCGGTTCCATTCAGGCAATCGGTTCGTAGTTTTGTCAATCGGAAGTTCTTTATTTCGTGTTCCCGTTTGGAGCTATTCTGGATGAATTTTATCAGATTCGTCGCGCACGATCAATCATTTGAAATTTCCTTTGACCAACAACCTAATCTCGCAGTTCCGCACAACATTCGTGTTGTAAGTTTTTGGTTTCAACGATCTAGCTTCATCTCTCCTTGAAAAACAGTCTAGTGCACTCATGCCGTTATGTCGAGCTCCTCACGCCCTCCTATTCGTCCCTCTCGACGCCGACACCCTTCCCCTTGATCTCCTTGCCCGCGTCCTACTACACTAGAGTCATTTTCGGCATCGCTCATTTCGGCCTACTCTCTGTCGTCCTCCTACCGCACTGACGCTGCAATGGCGCGCACACTGCAATTCGTCGTGCCGCCGACGGGGTCGATCATCTTGGCCTCCTCTCTCTCATCCCACTACACTGGAGTCATTTCCGGCGTAGATCATCTCGGCCTCCTCTCTTGTCCTACTGCATGGACGATACCATGGCGCGAGCACTGCATTCTCCTCCCATGTCCACTGTCTTTGCACGAGCACCGCAACTAGTTCACCGACTGTGTCGCTCTCCGTGCCGCCGACGGGGTCGCTCGCCCACGACTCCATGCTCGTCATGTCGGACACGACGCCATGACCACTATCCACCGCAGTCGCCATGGTCGAGCGCACACTGCATTTCTTCTCCCCTTCCTCTGCTAGCTCTTAACTCTGTGTACTAAGTGCAAGTGCTAGCTCTTAATCATACCCCATGCGGGCAAACAAACAACATGTAGGTATATGCGCCGAGACAATGTAGGAAACCAAACAACATGCCAAAGTTGATCCCCTAATGCAGAAAGTCCATATGCAGGCAACCAAACAACTTGCAGATGTCGCATATGAGGCTGTTTTTTCAGAGCCAGGCTGGGTTGAGATGTGTATGCAACGCAGGTACTGTTCACTACTACAACCAAATACGCCCCTAGCAACCCAGACCACCAGAGATTCCTCATCTCATCTAGACCTGTGCTGCTCCACCACCTTCCTCACCACAACACCCCCAGGGCTGCTGCTCCTCTTCTCCATTCAGCGACCACGAGCGGCTTTACATCGCCCCTCCCCATCCCCCCCAGTTTCCCCCATGAACGGTCGGTCGTGCTCCAGCCCCCCAAAGCCACGATGACCCACCGTGCTCCAGCTGCACCCATGACAACGCCGCCTGAGGATCTCTGGCTCCGCTCCTCTTCCCCGACCGTGGCACGGGCCAAAGCTGTTGCCGCCCACTGCCAACGGCTCCTCATCCGCACGGTGCCGGGAATCCCACAGCGATTCCTGGCGACCATGGCTCCTCTACAGACGAGCTGGCCCCCGCCGTGCACTCGAGGCCACCGTCGCTCCAGCACCGACAGCTTTCATGTGGTCGTGCAATCCCTACCGACCCCGATAACCGATTGACCACGCCTTTTTTTCTTCTTCAAATCGGCTCTCTCTCCTTTGCGATTTTAAGGATAGAAGGCGGCAGCGGTGTCGCCGACCTTACCTGGTCCATCTCCCTACTCTTTTCCTCCTCCACCATTCGCTACCACCAGACGACCACCACCATCGTCGGTACTTCCCTCTACCATCCTCCTCTCTGGGCATGGGCCTGGATCCACCCCAAGATGGCTCCCCCTGAGGTGCAGAGTGGGTGTCCCGTGGCTCCCGTGCGGTACCACTCCACTGGCCAGGATGAAGATTGAAGAGAGAAGTAGAGGAGGAAGGAAGAAGGAGCTGGGAGGAGTTGTGCATTGGGGAGCGGGGAGGGTGGCGGCACCTGCGGATGAGAAGCGATGGGTGGGGATGAGATGCAGGGTCTTTTATAAAATTGAAATAGTTTATCAGATTATCCACTTAAAAAGGGACTGTGGCTTGGATATACAAAACCATAGGGACTTTTCTACAAAAATGCCGATGATTTTCTCATAAAGAATAGACGACGCATAACTCAGTCAGTGAATTCACTAATCTCATCTAGACGGAGATGAAGTTTGGTCGCCGCATCAAAATAAGCAAACGCGAATTGAAATGCAGTAAGAGCATCTCCAGCCGTGCCCCCGACAAGCCCTTCCCAGGCGATTTTTCGGAGCCGGCGCCCAAAAATCGGCCTAGTCGCGCCCCCAGGAGCCCGTTTTTCACCGGTTTAGGCCGAAATTAGCGCCAGCGGACCCAGGCCGAACCAAGCGCGCTGGGGGCGCCGGGGCGAGCGGTTTTGGAACGAAAGCGGATGGGCCCGCCGAGTCAGTGAGACGCCGCTTCGTCGCCCTCATTGCCTCGGTTCCCACGGGAATTTATGCGAAGGTTGCCACGCCGGTCAGCCTCCATTGATGCCTCACGGGCGGCGCAGTGAACGCGCGTGAACGCGCCGTGACGCACGTCCAGCCACGCATCGCCCGACATGCAGCACGTCGCCGCCCCATGATGGCTATAAAAGGCGACCTCCCAGCCCGTGGACACCACAGCTCTCACTTTCCCCCTCCCCGGCGTAGATAGCAACACTCCCCTCTTCCCTTCGACGAGAAAGATGGCCAAGAGGTACCCAGGCGATGGCGCGGCGGTGAACGGCTTCGGCCGCCGCCACCTCCAAGAGCCGGAGGCGCCCCTGCTCTACGAGGCCGAGTACCCGGCGCCCCCGCACATGCGGGTGCCGGGGACGTGGAGGTTGAGCGCCAGCGGCGTCCCGGTGCCACCGGTGCCCGAAGGGGCAGCGCGGCGGGCCGAGATCCCCCGTATCCGCTCGTCCCTGACGGAGGAACAGTGGAACGAGCCGCGCTACGCCGCCGACAGCCACAGCTGTCGGTGTCAAAACCGGTGGATCTCGGGTAGGGGGTCCCGAACTATGCGTCTAAGGCTAATGGTAACAGGAGGCAGGGGACACGATGTTTTACCCAGGTTCGGGCCCTCTCGATGGAGGTAATACCCTACTTCCTACTTGATTGATCTTGATGATATGAGTATTACAAGAGTTGATCTACCACGAGATCGAAGAGGCTAAACCCTAGAAGCTAGCCTATGATTACGATTGTTGTTCTACGGACTAAACCCTCCGGTTTATATAGACACCGGAGGGGGCTAGGGTTACACAAAGTCAGTTACAGAGAAGGAGATCTACATATCCAAATTGCCAAGCTTGCCTTCCATGCAAAGGAGAGTCCCATCCGGACACGGGACGAAGTCTTCAATCTTGTATCTTCATAGTCCAACAGTCCGGCCAAAGTATATAGTCCGGCTATCCGAGGACCCCTTAATCCAGGAATCCCTCAGTAGCCCCTGAACCAGGCTTCAATGACGATGAGTCCGGCGCGCAGATTGTCTTCGGCATTGCAAGGCGGGTTCCTTCTCCGAATACTCCATAGAAGATTTTGAACATGAGAATCGTGTCCGGCTCTGCAAAAAAAATTCCACATACCACTGTAGAGAGCACAATATTCCATGAATCTAATATGCTGATAACTTTTCATAGCGTGACGTCACATGATGTCTACTACACAACCTTCTTCTTGTAGACGTTGTTGGGCCTCCAAGTGCAGAGGTTTGTAGGACAGTAGCAAATTTCCCTCAAGTGGATGACCTAAGGTTTATCAATCCGTGGGAGGCGTAGGATGAAGATGGTCTCCTCAAACAACCCTACAACCAAATAACAAAGAGTCTCTTGTGTCCCCAACACAGCCAATACAATGGTAAATTGTATAGATGCACTAGTTCGGCGAAGAGATGGTGATACAAGTGCAATATGGATAGTAGATATAGGTTTTTGTAATCTGAAAATATAAAAACAGCAAGGTAACTAATGATAAAAGTGAGCGTAAACGGTATTGCAATGGTAGGAAACAAGGCATAGGGTTCATACTATCACTAGTGCAAGTTCTCTCAACAATAATAACATAGATAGATCATATAACAATCCCTCAATATGCAACAAAGAGTCACTCCAAAGCCACTAATAGCAGAGAACAAACGAAGAGATTATGGTAGGGTACGAAACCACCTCAAAGTTATCTTTTCTGTTCTATCTATTCAAGAGTCCGTAGTAAAATAACACGAAGCTATTCTTTCCGTTCAATCTATCATAGAGTTCGTACTAGAATAACACCTTAAGACACAAATCAACCAAAACTCTAATGTCACCTAGATACTCCATTGTCACCTTAAGTATTCATGGGCATGATTATACGATATGCATCACACAATCTCATATTCATCTATTCAACCAACACAAAGTACTTCAAAGAGTGCCCCAAAGTTTCTACCGGAGAGTCAAGACGAAAACGTGTGCCAACCCCTATGCATAGGTTCATGGGCGGAACCCGCAAGTTGATCACCAAAACATACATCAAGTGGATCACGTGATATCCCATTGTCACCATAGATAAGCACAGCAAGACATACATCAAGTGTTCTCAAATCCTTAAAGACTCAATCCGACAAGATAACTTCAAGAGGAAAACTCAGTTCATCACAAGAGAGTAGAGGGGGAGAAATATCATAAGATCCAACTATAATAGCAAAGCTCGCGATACATCAAGATCGTGCCATAGGGAGAACACGAGAGAGAGAGAGAGAGAGAGAGAGAGATCAAACACATAGCTACTGGTACATACCCTCAGCCCCGAGGGTGAACTACTCCCTCCTCGTCATGGATAGCGTCGGGATGATGAATATGGCCACCGATGAGGGATCCCCCCTCCGGCAGGGTGCCGGAACGGGCTCTCGAGAGGTTTTTGGTGGCTACAGAGGCTTGCGGTGGTGGAACTCCCGATCTATCTTGTTCTTCGATGGTTTTAGGGTATATGAGAATATATAGGCGAAAGAAGTCGGTCGGGGGAGCCTCAAGGGGCCCACGAGACAGGGGGCACGCCCGGGGGGGGGGGGGGGGGCGTGCCCCCCACCCTCGTGGCCACCTCGAAGCTTCTTTGCCTTCAACTCCAAGTCTCCTGGATCACGTTCCTTCCAAAAATCAAACTCCCGAAGGTTTCATTCCGTTTGGACTCCGTTTGATATTCCTTTTCTTCGAAATACTGAAATAGGCAAGAAAATGGAAATATGGATTGGGCCTCCGGTTAGTAGGTTAGTCACAAAAGTAATATAAAAGTGTATAATAAATCCCATAAACATTCAGAACAGATAATAAAATAGCATAAATGCTTCATAAATTATAGATACGTTGGAGACGTGTCATCACACCACGGCCCAGTCTTTATTCGATCCGTTTTTCACAACCAGCAACTACACATAATGCGAGGCGGTTTCCTTGACACGTCTTCTCGAAGCAGAGATCGTGTCCCCTTATCGCGGGATTATCATCAATATAGGCATGGGTAACCCAACTGTGCCATCAATCGTGGCGCTTGGGGAATAAGCGATTTTAACGGGCGAGCGGGGAGGCGCACAGAGCGGGGAGGCGCACAGTTTCTACCACCTTTATAAGGAGATAGGGATTCCCCTTTTTCACCCACGCCTTCTTATTCCTTTGCTCATCCATTCTCGCACGCTCGAGCTCCAGCGGCCTAGTTCTCACCTCCGTACAACCATTCCAAACATGTCCGGAGCTGGAGGCAAGTGGACGGCCTCCTCCATCACGGAGGAGGACATTACGAAGCTCCGGGAGGTCGGATACTTGGCTGCTAACATCGCGCACCGGCTCCCGGACGCGGGGTAGATCGTTCCGACTCCGGAACCCCACGAGAGGGTTGTGTTCCTCCCCCACTTTGTCCACGGACTGGGATTCCCCCTCCACCCATTTGTCCGAGGGCTCATGTTTTACTATGGGCAAGATTTTCATGATCTGGCCCCTAATTTCATCCTCAACATCTCGGCGTTTATCGTCGTGTGCGAAGCTTTCCTCCACATCAAGCCCCACTTCGGCCTATGGCTGAAGATTTTCAACGTGAAGCTGAAGATAGTGGTTGGCCAGCAAGCGGAGTGCGGAGGCGCCATGGTGGGCAAGATGCCCAACGTCACCTGGCTCGAAGGCTCCTATGTGGAGACCGTGAAAGGGTGGCAGTCGGGGTGGTTCTACATCACCGAGCTGCGCGACGCCAACTGGGTGGCGGCCCCCGAATTCCGATCTGGCATCCCCATGCGGCTCACCTCCTGGAAGAGGAAGGGCTTAGCCTGGGGTGCGCCCGCGGAGCTGACCGAACTCCAGAACTGCATCAAAATATGATAAGCAAGAAGATCAAGCTTGTCAATGTGGTCCAGGTCATGCTCTTTCGCCGGATTCTCCTATGCCAAAGACGGGCATTTAACATGTGGGAGTTCGATTCGGCCAAACACCAGACGCTGCGAGAGCTCTTCGACATGATGCATAAAGATGTCTGGAAGGTGTTGTTCAAGGCCGCCGAAGTTCCTCCTCCCACCACAAAGGACCGCGGGCTCAGTGCAAGGCGCCCCGCCAATCTGGTAAGCTCTCTATATTTCACGAGATGTGCCCTTCCTCAGTATGTTTGTGGGAGGAATCTAAGCCATCATACTGATCGGACAGGACTATGTGGCGACAGCGGAGCGGATCGACTGTCCAGCTCCGTTGCCTGAAGATCCAACAACCGCTCTCCTGACGGAGATGCTGTTTCCGGCGCCCTATGAGGTGCCGGAGAAGAAGGACAAGAAGAAGGCCACGGGGACCAGAAAAAGTCTCCGGCGCAAGGTGGTGTCGGACTCATCGTCCAAAGACACCGAGGCGCACTCCTCCAACAACAACGAGGAGGAGGAAGAAGAAAACCCTCTCCCCCAAACCGAGGGGGAGAAGAAAATGAAGGCCGCCCCTTCCAGGGAGGCTGAAGGGTCCAGGAAGGGAAGGACCCTCCCTCCGGCCACTCCACAACGGCCGCCTACAGCGAGGAGGAGTGGCTACCCAGGGCCCAGCCCCTGGCGAAGTCGTAAGTATCCGGATACCATAATACTTCTTGCATGTTTTGGCTTTATGGCTTCTTATTATGTCAAAATGTGTTTGTGCAGTCCGTCCAAAGCCCATATAGACTTATCCTCCTCGGATGGGTCCTTGAGCTCGTCGGAGATGAACAACTATTCGCTCCCAATGGCCTCCACTCCCCGGCCCGCAGATGACACTGAGGTGTTATCTCAGAGGATACCGGGCCAGGGAGAGATAGTTCTGGAGATGCCTCAAGGCGAAACCCCCGATGCCGGGCTCATGGGGGGGGAGATCCCCATGGATTCTGATGAGGGGGGCCGCAGTAAGCTTGGCCCCCAGCACGATACTTCGCCGGAACCTCCAGTGGTTCCAGAGTCAGGCAGGCAGCCCCTCACCAAGGGGGGCGAGCCGCCTGTGCCGATGACCTCTGTCCATCCAGAGGCATCGGATAAATTGGTGGAAGCGCTTCAGAGTGCTTCCCTTGATGAAGGACACCGTAATCTTATGAGTACGGTGATTGCGAAGGTCCAGTCCGCCAAAAGCGGATTGACTGATGCCTGTGCCAGCCTCCTGACAGGCTTTGAGGTAAATAATTTAAATTATGAGAAAGTATCACAGTATAGACAATAGCCCCTGATGCTCTGTTTGGTGTTCGGAAAGAAAGGTCGAACAAAGGATCAAATATTATTCCCAGGAGTCTAATTATATTATGTCTATGTGAATAAGCAGGCGTCGCTGTTGGCTGCCGCCGCGGCCACTACGGAGGTCTCTGGACTGAGGCAGAACCTGGGGCGGGCTGAAGAAGAGCTCGACCTCATGAAGAGGCAGCTCGAGGAGAACAAAGGTAAGTAATAACCCGTCTAAATGTTATATAAAGGAAAAAATTGTTTATGCTAATAGAAGCACGATGAATTTTACTAGGGGCCACGACCGAAGTGGCGGCCCTTAAGAAGGCACTGTCTGAGGCCGAAAACAAAGTGGCCAAGGAGCGCACCGAGCGTGAAAAACAAGAGGCTCGGGTTGATGAGGTCCAGCAAGAGCTCCAGGATTTTGTCAAAAAATTCGAGTCCTGGGAGCGTGACTCCAAGACGCAAGAGTTGGATCTTGCGAAGGCCTGTCAGAGCGCGCAAGACGCCAATGTCGAAGCCCAGAAGGCCCTCCAAGAAATTGAGGCGGCCAAGAAGATAGCTGCGGGTAAGGCTTTCATTATGCAAAGCAGGCATGTGAAGGATAATTTCCTTTTACTTACCCGAATTCGGAGATCTCCAGGAGCATTTGTAGATCTGCCGCACAGCATCTCTGATGCCACAGAGTTTTACCGTGCTGAGGAAGGGAGCTCGACGGATAAGCTGTTTTGGTCCCAGTATATTGGGGCCGAACATCCGATGCCCTTGAGCGACCAGCTGAAGCAACTGGTCGAACTTCACAAGGCGGCCGAACTGGCCATGAAGGACTTCATAGTCCGGCTGTGGCCTGGCGAGCCCCTGCCCAGCAGCTACTTCGGCCTTGTCAAGCGCATGGTGAATGCCTGTCCGCGGCTTGAAGTCATTAAGCGGTCCATCTGCATTGAGGGTGCACGCAGGGCTTTGGCCCGTGCGAAAGTGCACTGGGGGAAGATGGACGTAGAGAAGTTGGTGACGGAGGGGACGCCGAAGGGCAAGGAGCAACGCCACCCCGAACAATATTATGACAATGTCATTAAGGTGCCCGACTTGTGGCGGATGAATGTACCAAGGATGTAATATTTGAATGAATGTACTCATGTCATCCTGTAATATGAAAATGAGTTCATGTGCGCTATAGGGCGCTATTTAATTTATAATATTACCTTCTGTGCGGCCGTTTATAAATTCTTGAGAGTTCCCAGTCGTCGGCTTCTGCCCCCATGTAACTAGTACTGGGGTGTTCGGGATAAGTATAAACACTCTTTATCCAAATTTTTGGTCCTTTTAAGGAGGTGTTTAGCGCAGCGAACAAGGCAATCGGACTATACAGCTTTATCGCTCTCACTTGGCCATAGAAGTCTACAATTTTAAATTTTGGTGAAGCCCCTAGTATCTGGAAGGCCGGACTCGGGGCGCTATACACGCCTAAATCAGACGAGGCCGATTCCTCGCCTGAAGCGGAAAAAATCTTTAAGGATTTGAGACCTCTCGAACAGCGACCAGCTCTCGCCTTATCATGACAGTCAGTTTTCGGCTTTCTCTACTAAGGTGTTTGTCCGGGAGAACCGGGACACAATCGCAGTAGTTCTCCTTGTGCTACTTTAGCCGATATAGCGGCACGTAAGGTACCAAAACATAGCCGGGCAAACCCAACTATTGACCCAAGACATGATTCGGAGCTGATGCATATAGTGCTATAAGTTCGGGGTGCTGCACTGTCAAAAGTGTTCGAACTTTTCTTGCCAGGTTATGGGGTACACTGAAGCCCATGGCAAACTGGTCGTGCGAAAATGCACGGGTATAATAAATAAGCAGTAGAGGAAAGGGGTAAATAAACATAATAGTAAGCTGACGTTGTACACTATGTTCCCTTGTTATTCAAATAATACGTCAAAGCATACATATACAAGTAGTGCGATAAGCAAAATAGGATTGTTTGACACATCCTGACCAGGAGCGGGATGTATGCGGGTATGTAAAACAGGTATAACGATCATTATCAGAGACCACCTGAGGATTCCCTTGGACGCCCCAGCTTCTTGTATTCTTGATGTGTCCGTCCCGCTATGTGTCCGATAGTCTGTCTATTGGAGGAGCCTCCCGAAGATGAGGACCTGAAAGAAAAAAGGTGCAAAGATGCGTGGGTCCTGGGGCGGTCGAACCGCATTGTGGACCGTGTCATAGTCGTGCCTCCGCCTATGCCCATGGTATTTTAAGTGCGTAATTATGTACGCGCGGCACAAATTTTGCCGCTTGTCTGGGACTAGGACGGAGGCCGAATTACTAGTCGAGCTCTGAACGTGCCGGATGATCCTATTGCGGGGTACTCCGGACTCGCTTGACAGTGTCTGGATTCTTTATCGCCGAATGGGATGTTTGCCTAAGAAGGCTGCTTTGTACTTCTGCCGTGAGGGCCGTAGTGTGCTCCTCCGTACAGAGCGAGCGCTCTGTGTTTCCATTAACTGTTATAACCCCGCGAGGTCCTGGCATTTTGAGCTCGAGGTATGCATAATGCGGTACCACATTGAATCTGGCAAATGCGGTTCGTCCGAGCAGTGCGTGATAGCCACTGCGGAAGGGGACGATGTCGAAGATTTACTCCTCGCTTCGGAAATTGTCCGGAGATTCGAAGACCACTTCCAGTGTGATTGAGCCCGTGCAACAGGCCTCCACACCGGGTATAACACATTTGAAGGTGGTTTTTGTGGGTTTGATCCTCAAGGGGTCGATGCCCATTTTGTGCACTGTATCCTGATAGAGCAGGTTCAGGCTGCTGCTGCCATCCATGAGGACTCGTGTGAGATGGAATCCGTCGATGATGGGGTCAAGGACCAATGCGGCCGAACCACCATGACGGATACTGGTAGGATGGTCCCTGCGATCGAAAGTGATCGGACAAGAGGACCATGGGTTTAACTTTTGGGCGACTGGCTCCATCACATAGACGTCCCTTAGTGCACGCTTCCGTTCCAGTTTGGGAATATGGGTTGCGTATATCATATTCACTGTTTTCACCTGGGGAGGGAATTTCTTCTGTCCTCCTGTGTTCGGCGGCTGGGGCTCCTCGTCGTCATTGCTATGCAGCCCCTTTTACTTGTTTTCGGCATTCAATTTGCCGGCCTGTTTAAACACCCAACATTCTCTATTGGTGTGGTTGGCTGGTTTATCGGGGGTGCCGTGAATTTGACATGAGCGATCAAGTATGCGGTCCAAACTAGACGAGCCCGGATTGTTTCTTTTGAATGGCTTTTTCCGCTGTCCGAATTTAGAGCTTCTGAATCCGGCATTGATTGTTGTGTCTTCGGCGTTGTCGCCATTATTGCGACGCTTGTGTCTATTGTGTCATGGCTTGCCGTTGCTGTCTCTGGCGTCTGAATCGCCGGGGTTTTTGGGTGTGATGTTGCTGCGAGCCAGCCAGCTGTCCTCGCCCGCGCAGAAGCGGGTCATGAGTGTCGTGAGGGCTGCCATGGATTTTGGCTTCTCTTGGCCGAGGTGCCGGGCAAGCCATTCGTCACGGATGTTATGCTCGAAGGCTGCTAAGGCTTCGGCATCCGGATAGTCGACAATTTGGTTCTTCTTAGTTAGGAACCGAGTCCAGAATTTCCTGGCTGACTCTCCAGACTGTTGGGTTATGTGACTTAAGTCATCAGCATCCGGTGGTCGCACGTAAGTGCCCTGGAATTTATCAAGGAATGCGTCTTCCAGATCCTCCCAACTGCCAATGGAGCTTGCTGGCAGACTATTCAGCCAATGCCGAGCCAGTCCTTTGAGCTTAAGTGGTAGGTACTTTATGGCATGTAAGTCATCGCCGCGGGCCATGTGAATGTGTAGGATAAAATCTTCAAATCCATACCGCGGGGTCTGTTGTGCCATCATATGACTCAATGTTTACGGGTTTAAACCCTTCTAAGAATTCATGATCCTTAACTTCATTAGTGAAGCATAGGGGGTGTGCGGCGCCTCTATGCCGGGCTACATCCCGACGTAGTTCAAATGAATCTAGTCTGTTGTATTCGGCCTGGCCGGACTTTGGTTTATTGTGTCCGGCGTGACGGTCATTGTCACGTGTTGTGGCACGCCCCCGTGATCCGTAGATCGAACTTAACTGTCCTGCTTTTTTTCAATACATCTCGCATGTCCTTCGTGTAGCCCCAGGCCTTAGTATTATCGTTTGATTGGCGACGGGGTGCGGTCTGGACTTCGGGCTGGTATGCCGCTTTGTCTCGGCCACGGGATGGCCGGTCAGCCGCATCATGCGCTGGTAGTGTGGGCTTTAACGCCTCCTCCTCGAGTTGAGGTAGCAACCTGCGCTTTGGGTAACTTTTGGTAGGGCGCTCGAGTCCGTATTCCTCGGCAGCCAGGACCTCGGTCCATCTATCAGTTAGCAGATCTTGATCAGCTTGGAGCTGTTGCTGCTTTTTCTTCAGGCTTTTTGCAGTGGCTATAAGCCGGCGCTTGAAGCGCTCCTGCTCGACGGGATCCTCAGGCACGATGAATTCTTCATCGCCAAGGCTCACTTCGTCTTCGGAGAGAGGCATGTAGTTATCATCCTCCGATTCTCCATTTGTTGCCTGTTCTTTAGGGCTAGCCTGCCCATCCCCTTGCTCGGCCTGCTCGAAGCCTGGCTGGGTGAGATTGTTTTCGTCTTCGGCACCATCCGGATTGTTGTCTCTTGTGCCGGTATCACTATTTTTGCTATGGTGGGGCTTGGAGCGGTGCCTATGACGCCGGTGCCTAGATTGCTTCTCCACGGGGTTATCTTCCTTTGCCTCATCGCCATTGCTTTCTTTGGGGGTGTCCACCATATATATATCATATGATGAGGTGGCTGTCCAGCGCCCTATAGGCGGTGGTTCCTGTTCTTCTCCTGCATCGTCGTCCATATCGTCGATGTCTTCGTAGTTGAAGTCAAGCACGTCGGTTAAGTCATCGACAGTGGCTATTAAGTGGGTGGTGGATGGGGGACGAATTTCTTCGTCGTTCGCTTCCCACTCGAACCGGACATAGTTCGGCCAAGAGTCTCCCGACAAGGAAAGAGATCTTATTGAATTTAGCACATCACCCAAGGGCGAGTGCTGAAAAATATCCGCGGCGGTGAACTCCATGACTGGTGCCCAATCAGATTAGATAGGCACGGACGTACGCGGTTCGGATCCTGTAGCCGGAGACGAGTCTGAGGATCCGAGGATACCATCCTCGCAGGAGGTGGCTGCAGTGTTCGGCTTCAACGCCGATGAGTGTTCGGCCTCCGTGGCAGGGTTTATCCACCCGTCCTCGGAGGACGCGATCCGCTCCGGATTGATTCCCGGGGCCGCCGCAGGTATGATCTCCCGAACACTGTCTGATGGCAGATCTAAGTCATGCTCGTCGTGACTGTTCGGCATACCTGACATGGGTTTGAATCCGTCAAAGATCAAGTCTCCGCGGATATCGGCAGTATATTTCAAGCTTCCAAACCTGACCTGATGGCCAGGGGCGTAGCTATCGATCTGCTCCAGGTGGCCTAGCGAGTTGGCCCACAATACGAAGCCACCGAATACGAAGATCTGTCCGGGAAGGAAAACCTCCCCCTGGACTGCGTCGTTGAAGATGATTGAATGAGCCATCAAGCCTTATCGCGACGGCACAGTGGAACTCTCAACGAAAGCACCAATGTCGGTGTCAAAACCGGCGGATCTCGGGTAGGGGGTCCCGAACTATGCGTCTAAGGCTAATGGTAACAGGAGGCAGGGGACACGATGTTTTACCCAGGTTTGGGCCCTCTCGATGGAGGTAATACCCTACTTCCTGCTTGATTGATCTTGATGATATGAGTATTACAAGAGTTGATCTACCACGAGATCGAAGAGGCTAAACCCTAGAAGCTAGCCTATGATTACGACTGTTGTTCTACGGGCTAAACCCTCCAGTTTATATAGACACCGAAGGGGGCTAGGGTTACACAAAGTCGGTTACAGAGAAGGAGATCTACATATCCGAATTGCCAAGCTTGTCTTCCACGCAAAGGAGAGTCTCATCCGGACACGGGACGAAGTCTTCAATCTTGTATCTTCATAGTCCAACAGTCCGGCCAAAGTATATAGTCCGGCTGTCCGAGGACCCCTTAATCCAGGACTCCCTCAACAGCCTCTGGACCATGTACTTCCAGCGTCGTCGCGAGAAGCAGATCGCCTCCACCAACGGCGTCATCCCGCGGGGCCGCCTCAACGCCGACGGGCGGCACGAGTGGTGGGGCGTGCCCGACCACACCCTTGAGGCCGTCCTCGACCACATCAAGTGCGGCAACGTGCCGCGCCTCGAGTACCCGCCGCGGCCTCATTCTCTCGCCGCTGCGGTAGCTCCTGGACGCCGCGGCGGATGGAGCCGGGGTCGTCCTCATCGTCAGGATCCGGCTCGCCGGCCGCGCTCCGCCCCGTCAAGCCCGAGCCGGAGGAGACGCCGCTCCGCCCCGTCAAGTGGGCGAAGGAGGACTACGTCCAGGAGCAGGTCCGCCGCCAGCACCGGGCGCACGCGGAGCTCTAGGCCCAGCGCCGCGGGCGCGAAGAGGGCGGCGTCATCGTCCTCGATAGCGACGAGGAGGACGAGGCCGGGCCGTCCAGCGCGCCACCACGCCTCGGCGACCCTGGCCAGGGCTGCAGCAGGGACGATGCCGGCCCAAGCCAGCCGCGCGACGACGACGACTACGATGACGTCGACGGCGGCGACTACACCCGCTTCTACAGGCTTCTCGGCATGTAGACGACGACGGCGGCGACGGCGGAGGTGGCTAGGCATAGTTTGGCGTAGTTCGGGCGTAGTTTGCATGTTTCTATGTTTTCTCTTCAAATTTCAACGAAGTTTCGCCGAGTTCGTGCAAAAGTCACCGAGTTTGCATATATTTCGTACGCAACATCGCCGAATCCGGGGCGACCTATGGGCCGCGACTGGGAGCTAGGTCGCCTCCACGAGCCAATCTAGCGCCGGCTCGCCTCCACGAGGCTATTTTTAGCGCCCTGGGGCCGAACGGCTGGAGATCTCTAACTTCCTCCACCAACGGGGGCGCCAAGCTTGCAGCTTTACGGAGTCGCCGCCGGGCCACCGACGCCGAACTCCCCACCGGGCAGTCCCTACAATCGGTCCCACATTCACAGCACATGGCGTGGCTGACTGCATTTGCTTCCTTTGCACCTACGGGATCCCAGTCTGGGGCGCCACCCACGCCCGCACGCAAGGTGTTCGAGAAAATGCTTAAGAGTTATTAAGACTCATCATGGGAGTGGTTTGCAGTTCGAGAGCGAGAAGGCACTTGGTTTGTGGATGCGCAAGGAAAACCGTGGGCATCACCACAGGTTGAATTCGCGGGCTATTGTGATTGCTTCGACCTTCGCTGCACCCGTGGTGAGCCAACAAAGTTCATAAGCTACTCCACGCAGGTTCTTATACCGAGGGCAGAAGCCAGGAAGCTCTTTGGTCTCTTGAATCACCATCGAGATATGAGACTGTATAGCATCGCAGAGAAGTTCTGGTATTGGCCCGTGCAATTAGATTGCGCATTAGCACCGATCAACTGAAGTCGCAAAGGGGAAAGTTCCGGAGCACTGCTGACATGATGCCGTCAATCATCTGAGAAAAAAGAAGGTGCTGCTGACCGAGGCAGGTAGCCTGGGTAGGGTGCGTGCTGCTGCAGAGCTTCTCTTGGAAACCATCGGAATCCAGTATGCTAAGATGCTAGTCTGGCATTTTCACTGGTAAATCTTCTTGTTTTCTGTATTGACGATCTCGCATGGGGAGTATGCAAGCCTGTAAAATCTGTATGTCATTTTCAAGGAGAGACCAACTCATTGATCAAAGGGTTCTGGTAATAATGCATGGCGCTCACGGAAGTGCATTTCTTTCTGCACCACATGAGAGCTGCTGTGAAGATGTGTTGAACAAAATCTGGAGGTGCCGCATAGGTCGCATACTGCTGGCGCCGACTGAAGCCCGGCAAAGGTCCCTTGGCCTACTTTGTCGATGCGCCTAACCTCTGGTGCGCCTCACGACGGAATCATTTTGGTGTCCGGGAGAGTCATGGTTCAAGCTATCAGAGGGCGGTGGTCGTGGAACAGCTCGGCAGCTTCTTACAGCTTCGCGCGGGCTCCCAGGTCCAGGTACACACTTGAATATGCAATTCTACGCCTTTTTCTCATGACAGGGGATTGGAAATTGAGTATGTCCATTGTTGGATGACTTGAGTCCTCTTATGAAAGTAGTATTGCTTTCTTTACTGGTACTTACTCTGTGTTGATATTGGGGTTCACAATGAAAAGGAAACAAAGTTTACAACGCACAACTTCTGAACTCATTTTGTGATTTAATCATTTTGCTTCTACTGGTCGACTGAAGTTAACCTGTGTTCCAGGATATTCTACTCACTGTAGTTGATCTCAATATTTTTCACTATAATTAATGAGAACAAACAGTTTAGTAACTATATTTAGATACGGAAACACATCTTGGTCACCTTCTCCAAATAATTTAATTAAACAACTGCATACATATCAATGCATTGCAAGAATTTACATTACATAACTCAAATTAACTTGAAACATAACATACACACGTTCACACGATACAGCTAGTTGTTGAGATGGCCATCTCCAAAGTGATCCTAGATATGCTGAACGAAATCATCATATACAAGCGAACCAACCTGTGGTTGGATGGTTAGGAGGACAGTGGTATCCCCATCCCACCAGGGTTCATCCTATACTTGACATTGGTGCTCGCATTATTCCTGGATTTATTTCAGGCTTCCTGTGGTGACTTCATAAAATCTCAAGATGCTATGCCGGCTCAGTCTCTCGGAGGTGCTCATAGGGGTAGGGCATGCGTACGTGCGTTCATAGGTGTGAGTGTATGCTCGTCTATGTGAGCGACTTCGATTGTATTGTGTTAAAAAAAGCATCATATACAAATATGATTTGCTCTATCACAAATAGTAGCATTTCTGCCCCGTATATTCGTGAAACCATAGAAATGCTTATTGGATCAACTTGACAAGATGGTACTAACACTAACAACTCTGCTACACGATCCACAAAAGAAAATCTCTACCATAGTGACATAATCTTTATTTGATATTCCGGTCTCCCTTTTAAGTTTTAACTTTTCCAGAATGGTACAAAGAAAATCTTACTACAACATACAAGCTTGTTACAGTTTATTTTTCTGAAAGTCTGAATAGATGGCGCTTTTATTGAACACAAATGAAGCAAGAGCTACTTATTTGAACTATACAAAGAAACAAAAGAAATATGAAGTGTTATGCCCATAATTTTTGTTTTCTGCACCCATATTTCACCGCGAAAATATAGTAGCTCCCTTTCATGATCTTCCTCTGATAATCAGACATCCAATTCATATTGGTCATTAAGAGTTTCCTATTTTTTTTCATCATTATATTTTGCTAGTTGCCATTGCTGCTTTCTTCCTTGCTTGGGCAGTCCATAGTAAAGCTTGCAATATTTCAATCATGGGACAGAGTGGCAATGACAAGTAGCGGAAAGCCAACTGTGTAAAAGAATACATGTCACTCCCAATTATGCAAGCCTCGTGTTTACGGGATGAACATGAGAGGGCATTGCAGTTTTTCATGATAAGATAATGGGTGCAGAAAACAAAATTTGACGAGCCTAACACTTATCTTTTTTGTTCTTTGTTTACTCATTAAATAGTAATTATACTGTTTCCCCTTGCTTAATTTGTTTTATTTAGAAATAAAAGCACCAGTTGTTGAGCCTTCTAGAAAAAAATCGTCATAAGCTTGTCCCTGGGAGCAAGATTTTGTATGTGACTTTCTAGACAAATAAAAAAAAATCCTGAAATAGAACAATAAAGATTTAGTTGGTGCGAGAGAGATTTTTTTGTTGGTTATGTAGCAAAGTCGTTACTACCATCTTGTGAGTTCATCCTAAAAGCCATATGTATTCAAACAACTTAACGACGAGTACCGTATCTGTAAACTTTGCCTCTTCATCTTCGAAGCACGTGCCCCATGGAGTCAATCACCGTGTATTGCCAGTGTGCTGACCCTCATGCCCCATTGAATTACACTGCTTCTGGGGACCACCATTGATGTCCCTGCAAGCCTGCAAGGCACCTAAGGCTAGGTGTGGCCGTGTGGCGGCAGAGGCTGAGGAACCTTGAGGCGCTTCATTTTGCTGTCAGCAGCGCGTCTCCTCATGGCACCTACAGATTCGTCCTCTTGCCAGAGCTTCTAGCTATTCGGTGCCACTGATCTCATCCTCTCCATAGCACCTTTAGTCACTGCCAACTGAGCTTGAGCCACATGATTTGATCTTTGTTTTCTTTTTTTTTTTACTGGAATGGCAGGTGCTCTGCCTTTTCATTTAAGAGAGGGAAAAACTGTACAACGTGCTGTCAAAGCAGCCGGGAATGCAACTAAAAAGACACCAGCAGCCAATTTTTCTTTTCCAGAGATGCAAACTGCATCATGGCAGAAAAACTACAAGACTACTCCCACGCCTCCTTAAGGAGGCCTAACTCATCTCTGATCAAAGAGCAAACACCCGCAGCATTCAGTTGTTCATGCCTGAAGATCCTTCTATTGCGCTCATTCCAAATGTTCCAAGCCACAGAAGGTCTTAGATTGCTGCTACCCTGCGCGGTAAACAATTGAAGCACCTAAACAAGTACTGTAGGTGTTAACTTTTGTACAAGAGCTTAGTGAATAGTAATAATCTCTCCCCTTGAGCATTCATCTATAAGCACTTTGCATTACATGTGCTCTTAGAGTATTTCTTCCTTCAAACTGCCCCTTAGGTCACTTTTCTATGGTGTTTCAACTAACTTACATCACAGGGTGCTATATTGCCTAAAAATTACTTGTATCTAGGTGCCATTTAAAACATACTTCCAAAGTATAAATAAGATAAGATACAAAAGTAGTTACAAAGCCTGAAGTTTATAAGTTACAGTAGCACCCATTTCACCTCGGGCCAGATAAAATCGATGCTTCAGGTGGAACTGAATATGTTGATTGATTATGCTGGACAGACATTACTGGATTTGCATTCATAAGGTTGCAATCAATGTTAGTTTCTATATTCATTGAACCTTCCAGTACCTTGACCACCGATGACATTGAAGGCCTTCTACTGCTATCATTTTGCAGGCACCACATTGCAAGCTTCAACAACTGAACTGCTTCCTCTTGGTGTAAGACCATGTCCTCACTATGGTTGTCAATCAAATCGATAAACTGATTATCTTCAGCCTTTTTCTGTAATAATTTGATGAGCTGAACACTCTCCTCGGGAAGAGATATGTCAATATTTTTTCTTCCACAAATTACTTCCATGACAACAACTCCAAAGCTGTAGACATCAACTTTTTCAGTGATTTGGGACGTTAACCATTCAGGTGCCAGATACCCAGGTGTGCCCCTCATCATTGTCATTACTTTGCTTTGGTCCCTGTCTATTAGCTTAGATAGTCCAAAATCAGCCACTTTGGCATTGAAATTCTCATCTAAGAGAATATTTTGTGGTTTGATGTCCAAATGAGCAATTATTCGCCTGCACTCCTCGTGGAGATAGCATAGGCCTTTGGCAATATCTAGAATGATCCTGTGCCGGGTGCACCAATCAAGAGGGGCATTGTTATGGCGGTAGTAGATCCACCTATCAAGTGACCCTCTCGGTACATATTCATATACTAAAAGTCTTTCAGATTTCTCTGCACAAAAGCCGATCAGCCTAACAAGATTGATGTGTTCAATGCTGCCAATAGTCTCGACTTCAGCCAAGAATTCTTTCTTTCCTTGTCTAGCACCTTCCAAACGTTTTACTGCAACTCTCTCTTCACCTATTTTCCCTTCAAAAACTGTTCCAAACCCACCACCTCCGAGCTTTTTACTGAAGTCTCCAGTGCACTCTCTCAAGTTTTCAAACGTGTACCTCACTGTCATTCCAGGAATTTGATCAAAATCTAATTCTTCATCTAACTCTTGGTACTTCTTCTTCCTTCGCACGTAAAGAATGACAGCAATGACTAGCAGTACAAGAATAGTAATACCTCCAACTGTAGCACCTAACATCAACTTCTTTTTGTTTGCATTAGAGGCAGAAGTTGAGGGGCTAAGCTGCACCTTGAGGTAAGCAGAGGAGTTGTAGTGAACAATTTCAGGTTGTATTGATTGCAAGGAGAAGACCCTCGTCACCCACAGACACGTTCCATCGGAATCATTCTGGCCATACCTGAACATCACGGCCCTGCAGGAGCAGTTCTTCAAGCAAGCTTGCTTGCAGTCTTCTCCGTTTGTTGCATTCACAACGATGTGGCTGGCGTCAAAATAAGAAACGTCTGTAAGAGTCAACAACTGATGGTGTTGCATTTCCTGACAAGAGATTGGAGTCAGTGACGCACAACCAAGATTTGGCTTCCTCTCATCGACCGGCTTGAAGTATGTTGAACTAGAATTATTCTGAAGAGGACAAACACATTGCCCCCCTGTGCATATACCATACTCTCCACAGACTGTTGGAAAGGCACAATCATCAGGGAATATTTTGATTACATCAGACACTACAGCCCATTTTGCATCTGCATTAGACCATTCGTAGAGCCTCAGGTGCCCATCTGACTCCAATCTCATGTACTGGGTGGAGTTAGCTGCTGGTAATTGGATAGTGGTGTCTGATTTATCTGGTTGCTTGGACTGCACAGAGATGCTGAGGCTGCCATTCATGAAGGTAACCTTTGTTGGATCCTTTCCTGTCTTGTTTTTGTTCACCGATTTCGAAAAATAGACTTGTGGTGGTGTGGATCCGACATAAGCATACAATCCATCAGGTTGAACTGTCATGTACAACTGAGTCTCTGTCGAATTTGTTGCAGAGGTACTTGCTACGAGCCTCATACCTTCCAGAAGTGACTGCCCAGGGACCAATGCATCAGTAGGGTGAGCAAATGACTGCCACAATGTTGCATTTTTCTGATCAAACAACACCAAATTACCGACCTCGGTGATCATCATGCCAGCTACAGACCGCCCAGAGCTGCTGCTCGACCAGACCAGGCTAGCATCAGCATCACGGAGGACCAAGTTTCCATCCGAGGAAAGCTCAAGGGTCGCGTTCTCTCTGACAGGGCGAGCCCGGTTGGCAGACCAGACCACCTGTGGAGTCCCAGTGGTCGGCATGGTGATCTTGGCACCACTATTGGTGTAGACAATGAAGACGGCGAAGAGGAAGACGTCGCAGGGCGAGGCGCACACGAATCCTGCGGCGAAGGAGGGGCCATAGAAGGTTTTGGGTGAACGGAGGACAATGGCCCGCACGGCTGAACCGTCGGAGTAGCTGACACTGTGTGGGAGGAAAGCTTTGTTGTTGATCCACAGCGTCGAGAGGTTCGCTGTGGGGTAGTCGAAACGCTGCGACGCAGAGAGCAATGGTGCTGCAGCTGCAAGCACGATGAACAAGAGACGGTAGAGACCGGCAGGGCCCATGGAGAAGCAGCTCTTGGCTTACGACTTTAGGAGAGAAAAGGAGCAAGAAACCGGGGGCTTGTGCGGGGATGAGCTTTCAGCGGAGAAAAGATCTCACCCGGTTATGCAGAATCAGTGAAGCAGATGTGAGCTCCGTGGAAAGTACTACTAGGAGTCAACAAGTCTTCGTCTTGCTATTTCAGCATCCCAAGTTCACAACCATGCCCATACCACGCGGTGTTTTGGGCGCTTTGTGTTTGACCGTCGCCGAAAGGTGACTTATTGGCTGCTCCTGCAGGCCCAAGTCATTGTCAGGTTGGTTGGATGCTTGTCTCGTGGTTTAGAGCTATTTTAAAGAAGAAAATGTGTAGATGCCACAGAAATTACTACTAGAGTATTCTCAGAGTAATGCAGTCCTCATGCTACTTTCCTTGTGCACATCGTGAAAGATGGGTCACGATGATTACTTAGGCAAACTAATCAAGCAAGCATGGGTATATGCAAGGCAACTACTAGGTCAGCTTTTGCTTATAATAATCTAATTAACGGTGGTGCTGTTGGCCGCCGGATCGGAAAGACGGGCTCGCCTTCCTCTGTTCATACCAGCTGAATTTCTCTTGGGATTTTTGCAGGTTGGATTAGTCCGACTACTTCCAAATGATCATTGGTTGGTTGGTTGGCTGGCTACTTCTGCCGGGCCAGGGCATTGGCATGGTAGGTGAAGATCCGCGCCTGACTGCGTCAACCGGTTTCCGTGTGCTCGTACCGTGGTTTTGAGCATACTGTTTTTCTCCTCTCCTTCCCTGCTAGTATATGAATAGGAAGGACTACACGTCTTGACTCAGCAAACGAAATTATCGAAGTACATAGTTGAGGCATTCTCTTGCTACTATGGTTAGAGCAACTCTAACTGAGTCTCCATATTGTGATCGTCATAATAAATATAGAGTTGTATATGGATATGGAGGTCACCGAGGCGACGGGCAAACTCAGAGTCAGGCATATCTCAGCCTCTATTTTTTTTTTCTATTTTCTCATTTGAACACTTGAATTCCCTCCAAAATTAAAAATTCCACACATCAAGCAATCTGGACATGGTTCTGACAGGTTGCATCAACAGAAGGATTAACCGGCGGCATGGCCAAATCACATGTCGTCTTCATGTGCACCGTTGCCTTCCCCGGCGTGTGCATCGTCCCTTTTCTGATGTGTGCAGTGTGCTCTTCTTCAAGGTTCCTCGGGCTCCTAGAACAGGATGAGGGAGTGATCGAGGGGCATGAGCAACTTAAATCTTATATCACTAATTATTATAAAAATCTGTTCGGAGCCCCAGAGGAAGAAAACTTCTCGATGAATGAGACCCGAACAGATGACATCCCTCAGGTCTCTGATGAGGAAAACAACCTTCTAACAGCCCCATACTCCGAGGAGGAAGTTAGAAAGGCGGTTTTCCTAATGGAGCATAACAAAGCCTCGGGTCCGGATGGTTTTCCCGCTGAGTTCTATCAGAAATTCTGGGAAGTCATCAAACCGGATCTCCTACTTTTGTTTACTGACCTACATGCTGGCCAACTAGAATTGTTTCGCTTAAACTTCGGAGAGATTATTTTATTACCTAACGTTAATGAGGTTGAAAGGATACAACAATATAGACCTATTTGCCTCCTTAATGTTAGTTTTAAAATATTCATGAAGGTTGCGACTATTAGGCTAAATTCGGTTGCTGAACATGTGGTTCGGCCTTCACAGACAGCTTTTATGCAAGGCAGACACATCCTAGATGGAGTTGTTATCCTTCATGAAACAGACCATGAATTACACCAAAAAAAGTTAAATGGGGTGGTACTCAAAAAAGAGTTTGAAAAGGCTTATGACAAAGTCAAGTGGCCTTTTCTTCAACAGACTCTCAGAATGAAAGGATTTTCTGCAGAGTGGCGCGCTATGATCCATAGCTTCGTTTCTGGAGGTAGTGTTGCCATTAAGGTCAATGATGACGTTGGACACTATTTCCAAACGAAGAAGGGATTGCGACAAGGTGACTCGGTATCGCCCATGCTATTCAATATAGTGGCGGATATGCTAGCGGTCATGATTGAGCGTGCCAAGGTTGATGGCCAAATTAATGGGGTAGTAAATCATCTAGTTGATGGTGATCTCTCTATACTTCAATATGTTGATGATACAATTCTCTTCATGGATCATGACCTCGAGAAAGCAAGAAATCTGAAACTGATTTTATCAGCATTCGAGCAACTCTCGGGTCTAAAGATCAATTTTCATAAAAGTGAATTGTTTTGCTTTGGCGAGGCTCAAGACGAGGCCCACCTGCACGCTGAACTGTTCGGATGTGGGTTGGGTCAGTTTCCTATCACATATTTGGGGATACCGATACATTATCGGAGACTCACAAATGCTGAATGGAAACACGTCGAGGAGAGACTGCAAAAAAGACTTAGCAGTTGGAAAGGTAAACTGCTGTCTTTGGATGGAAAATTGGTTCTCATAAATTCAGTACTTAGTAATATGGTACTATATATGATTTCCTTCTTCTAGTTACCGAAAGGAGTTTTACATAGATTGGATTACTTCCGATCAAGATTCTTTTGGCAAGGAGATAGCGAGAGAAAGAAATATCGACTGGCTAAATGGAGTGTGGTTTGCCGTCCTAAAGACCAAGGCGGGTTGGGCATTCATGAACTTGAGGTTAAGAATAGGGCCCTCCTCGGCAAATGGTTGTTTAAATTACTAACGGAAGATGGTGTATGGAAAACCCTCCTAAGGAGGAAATATATGGGTTCCAAGGCGGTATCCCAAGTATATTGGAAGCCTGGGGATTCCCACTTTTGGGCAGGTCTAATGGCTACGAAGAAATATTTCTTCTGCTATGGATCCTTCTCAATTAAGGACGGCTCGGAAATTAGATTCTGGGAGGACAAGTGGCTAGGAAATGCCACACTCCGGGAACAATATCCGGCTCTATACAACATTGTGCGTCACAAAGGTGATACTGTCGCCGCGGTAATGGAATCATTTCCGCCAAATGTGACGTTCAGAAGAGACTTAATTGGACACAGACTCCAATCGTGGAATATCCTGCTCCAACAGTTGTCCATGGTGCAATTGTCACATGGGTCTGATGTATTCCGATGGAACCTCCATGGGAATGGACAATTCTCAGTGGATTCTATGTATAGAGCGTTAATCTAGTCCGATGTGCCAGTTGTTAATAACAAGAAGATCTGGAAGATGAAGATACCTCTTAAGAATAAAATCTTTGCATGGTATCTTTGTCGCGGAGTCATTCTTACTAAAGATAACCTTATTAAGAGGAATTGGCATGGAAGCCCGCAATGTGTATTTTGTCACCATGGGGAGACAATAAACCATTTATTCTTCCAATGCAAATTGGCTCGTTCTATATGGTCAGTCATCCAAATAGCTTCTGGCTTGTATCCTCCCTG
The DNA here is from genome assembly GCA_963921465.1 of Triticum timopheevii. Taxonomy (NCBI): domain Eukaryota; kingdom Viridiplantae; phylum Streptophyta; class Magnoliopsida; order Poales; family Poaceae; genus Triticum; species Triticum timopheevii. The sequence goes on from OY997264.1 coordinate 360,270,652, forward strand.
TAGTGTTGCTAATGTATTTGGCAACTGGTTACATGGGATTGATCACAGGTTTAGAACTCTTCTCAGGGTGGGAGCACTTGTCGTTATTTGCTCGCTTTGGCTATGTAGAAATGATAAGGTTTTTAACGATAAAAGTACTTCTCTGTTGCAGGTTATCTACAGATGTACCGGGACTCTTCTTTTATGGTCCTCTCTACAACGCGTGGAGAATCGAGGCTTGTTTACGGAGGTGTGTACACGATTGGAGGCTACGACGAGGGATACTTTTACCCAACATGGGTGGCAGCATGATCTAAGGATTGGCCCCCCTCCACATTAGGCGTTATATGGACTCTACATGTTTCGTTGTAATTCGCCTTTTTATTTTTATTTTGTGTGAGAGGATCTTATTTGGCTGTGTGCATTTTAGTTATGCAGAGGCCAGGTGTAATGCTTAAATCTTTTAAGCAATAAAGCGCCCCTTTTCAAAAAAAGAACGTACAATGATATCCCACGCCTTCGCCCAAAATTTTCGAGCCACTGGATCCATTGTACTCAGATCCATCATGATAAACTGACTCTAGGTGATTAGGTGGTCATCTCTCAGCCGACCGCCTTAACTTGGAGCTTACATGACTCCATCTTCGCCTTAAGTTGATGCCTCTTCTCCTCAATGTCTAGCTCGCGGATCGACGACGTTTGTCCAGGAATCACCAGTCACATTATTGAGAAATGATTTGGCATTGAGGGTCGATTCCCCCAAATTCAGAAAATCGTTCCTAAATCACAAATATTGCACATTTGCCAACATTTTTCCACTGTCACCTTGCATTCTATTGAACAAAAACCTAATACAAGAAAAACAATGGTTTTATTACCTCATCTTCATTGTTGATCTGACATGTGACTGGGAAGCCACTCTCGCTAGCTGCAGGGAAGTGGGGAGGGGCAAAGGCATCAGCGATTCCCTTTTCCTTCTTCTTCTTTGGTCCCTTCTCTGATGACCGTTGCAGCACAGACGGGGGGAGCTCACTGCCTCCACACAGGGCATAGGCACCTCAGTCCAGGACTCATCACCGGCAAGGTTGAGGTCGGTCGTCGGAGGTGCAGGAGGAGCGACCATTGAAGTCGCCAGGTCTTACTCCGAAACGGCTCGATTGGACAGGGGGTCGAGGAGAACGTCGTCGGCAGGACTGGTGATGGCCGAAAGAGGTCAAAGGCGGCGCTACGACGAGTGAGGGAAAGCAATGGCGTGGGATGGAAGAGCAGCGGGATGGGGAAATGTTTTTCGCGCCAAACTCTTTTTCGAATGGAGGTCGCTGCAAATACAAATCTCTTGCCAACTACAAATAACATTTATAATATGATGGTTTTTGTTAATGAGAAAACTATATTAAAAGAATGCATTTTGCTCTTTTTAAAGAAAGGCTACTTTATATATTTAAAACATATTATAAACACAAGCAAATTTTAAGCACTTATATCTTGACCGTTGTATAAATTGTTAGCTACTACATTGTCCAAAAATAATAATCAAATAACTTGCACGTCACAGGAGCGAAGACATGAACTCCTTTATTAAAGCAATATCAAATACAAAAATTCATAAGCACAAAACAAATCATATTTAGTGTGTATAACAATAGATTTTTTTGGAAAAAATGATGTTGCTATTTATTCAATGTTAGTGGATAGGGTACAATAGCAGGATCTGGGGTATCCACAAACCACACATGTCGCCCAATATCAGGGTAGTAACACTACGAGCAAAGTTGCTTCTGTATTTGAAGCCCACCAAAGTTGCTTCTGTATTTGAAGCCCACCCTTTGTGGACGATATGAGAGGATGAAAGTGCATCTCACAGTATACCCCTTTGGTTTTGGGGATTTATGACCCAAACAATGAGAGGATTGGTGTTTTAATGAGTGTATTTCAGGTATAGCATGTGATCTAATTGTGTATCTGGTCTACCTGTAAGTGCAACATCACTGGTGACCCCTACATACAACTTTTCAAGTTGGTGCCTACCTCAAACTTGTAACATGTATTTTATAGTTTTTTTGGTGAATTGAAGATTCAAATTGAGTGCACGGCAATCATACTATGAAGAGGGGCGCAAGCAAAGTTTTTTGGTATGAACCCTAAGAATGTATCCTTAACCAAATTCTTCAAATCCACTCTCTACCTATTCCTTTATATGATTTTTTATAAGCACCGGTTTATCTAAAGATTTTTATCTTCTGGTACTACCAAGTCACTTAGGGTTACTCATACTGAGAAAACCGACCCTTTTTCTACTGTTTGATCATCGTTCCTCTTGTTCCAAACTGCTCATGCAATCCTGGTTGAAAGGTTGTATGTTTGCTTCGGCTCTTCTGAGTATAACATTTCTCATTGACACATCTGAGCCGCTCCGTGTTGAGTGACGGTATAAGTTCGGTACCTCCGATCTTTTTCAGTAGGAAATTTCGAGGTGTGCCTCGGCCTTTTTATGCAACTTCTCATTCCGAGACCTGCTCTGTCTACTACGATATTACCAAGCTATGGGTTTTACATGATACTTCTAAGCCGTTTTATTTCAACCGAACTTCTGAGTGTTGTTTTCTATCTGGCTCATGAGCATTGCCTTGGTCATTCAAATTTGTTTGAACGGTCACTTCCACAAGTTTTATTATGCCACTTCCTAGCTTATTACCTTTTCTAGTAATTGTCAGATTCTGGAATCTCTGTATAATGTTAGAGTGCGTAATGGGCCTAATGGGCCCATTAGTTTTAGGGTTAATTAGAGATAAGGGTCGTTTGCTTAGGGATCAAGTAAGCCTTGCTTGAGAGTCAAGTAAAACTTTTTATATAAAGAGAGGAGATGTATCAATCTAATCAAGCAAGATTTAAGAAGGAAATCCCTTCCCTCTTGCCTAGCCGTGGGCAAAAGGCCCCCGGCCGGCCCTCTCGCGCCCTCCTTCTAGCAGCGCCATAACAATTTGGTATCAGCTAGCTTTGGTTCGATCATGTATTCACCGCCGCCAAGCCCATCTCTTCCGCTGCCGGTCACCTTGTCGCCTCCGGCGACCACCATGACCGTTACCCCGCTCCTGCCCGTGTCGGGATCCTCTGTCGCGTCCGCCCCCACCGTCCTCACCTGGGAGGAGGTGTCCGGGGTGCTGCGGGACCTAACCCAGGCGGTCCAGGAGATCCACCTGTTCTTGGTCGGGTCCTACGGGCCGCACTCGGTTGCGCCGCCCATCGCCGTCCCCGCGCCGCCGTGGCTGTCGTGGCGGCCGCCGCACAAGGCGGCCTTCGCCGCGCTCGCCGGGCCGCTGCAGCTGCCATCCATCGCCACCATCGCCCAGCCCTGGCTGCAGTGGCAGCCGCCGCTCCTAGTGGCCTCCACCGCGCCCGGCGCGACAGCGCAGCAGCCACTGCAGCTGCAGCAGCCACCGCCGGTCAGCTCTGCCGCCCAGTATGGGATGCCCTACGACGGGAGTGCGACGACCTCGTTCCCATCAGCGCAGCCGCCATCCCAGGGTGTCCACATGCAGCAAATCAAGTCCCTGTCGTCGTCGTCACCGCTTCCGTCTTGGATCGCTACCCGCCACGTGTAGGCGGCGGTGAGGCTGCAGGCTGCTGCGCGCGGCCTCCTAGCGCGTCGGCATGTGCGGGAGATGTGTGGTCTGCAGCTGCCGCTCCTCCAAGTTGCCCTTCGCTGCCCAAAGGACCTCGATCTCGTCCGCTGCATCGGGGATCTTGGGCATGTGGTTCCCCCATGGGCGGCCAGCATGTTGTTTTCCCCGCGGGCAGCGACCTCAAAGTCTGCGACATCGGCGGTTGGGGGGGCGCACCCCTCCTCGTCATTCTCCATCGCAAGCTGTCACACCCAAGATGCGACCCTATCCTAAAGGAACTCGAAGGTCCCACCAAGGATAGACCCGCATATTAAAATGCTTTTGCAAGGTGGATATCATTACATCAACATTACATAATAGATGGGGATACATACAAAAGGCATACAATGCCACACGAATACAACATCATCTTACATAAGAGCACCATCCGACTTCGGATGAAACACAAACAGAAACTCAAACAACATCCACCCTGCTAGCCCAGGCTGCCGACCTGGAACCTATCCCCGGATCGAAGAAGAAGCAGAAGAAGAACTCCAAAACAAGCAAACATCGCTCTCGCGTCATGATCATCGCAAAACCTGCACCTACAACTGTTGTTGTAGTAATCTGTGAGCCACGAGGACTCAGCAATCCCATAACCATGGGTATCAAGACTAGCAAAGCTTAATGGGAAAGGAAGGGGTAAAGTGGTGAGGTTGCAGCAGCGACTAAGCATGCTATGGTGGCTAACATACGCAAATAAGAGCGAGAAGAGAGCAAACAGAACGGTCGTGAAGCTAGCAATGATCAAGAGGTCATCCTGAGCTCCTACTTACGTCAAACATAACCCAAAACCGTGTTCACTTCCCGGACTCCGCCTAAAAGAGACCATCACGGCTACACACGCGGTTGATGCATTTTAATTCGTATCTGGTGTCAAGTTATCTACAACCGGACATTAACAAATTCCCATCTGCCACATAACCGTGGGCATGGCTCTCGAAAGTTTATAACCCTGCAGGGGTGTCCCAACTTAGCCCATGATAAGCTCTCGCGATCAACGAAGGATATTCCTTCTCCTAGGAAGACCCGATCAGTCTCGGAATCCTGGTTTACAAGACATTTCGACAATGGTAAAACAAGACCAGCAAAGCCGCCCGATGCACCGACAATCCCGATAGGAGCTGCACATATCTCGTTCTCAGGGCAACACCGGATAAGTCAAGCTACGAGTAAAACCAGACCTCGAGTTTCCCCGAGGGGGCCCCGCAGGTTGCTCGTTTCGGACCAACACTTAGAGAAGCACTGGCCCCGGGGGGCTAAAATAAAGATGACCCTCGGGCTCCGGAAACCCAAAGGAAAAAGGGCTAGGTGAGGCAAATGGTAAAACCAAGGTTGGGCCTTGCTGGAGGAGTTTAATTCAAAGCGAACTGTCAAGGGGGTCCCATAAATCACCCGACCGCGTAAGGAACGCAAAATCCGGGAACATAACACCGGTATGACGGAAACTAGGGCGGCAAGAGTGGAACAAAACACCAGGCATAAGGCCGAGTCTTCCACCCTTTACCAAGTATATAGATGCATTAATTAAATAAGAGATATTGTGATATCCCAACATAACCCTGTCCACCATGGAGCAATCTTCAACTTCACCTGCAACTAGCAACGCTATAAGAGGGGCTAAGCAAAGCGGTAACATAGCCAAGCAACGGTTGCTAGGAAGGGTGACAAAGGTTAGAGGTTCATGGCAATTTGGGAGGCTTGAAGAGCAAAAGATAGGTAGCGCAGCAAAGCGATAGAACGAAGCAACTAGCATAGCAATGATAGTAGTGAGATCCAAGGTGACGGTCATCTTGCCTGAAATCCCGCTAGGAAGAAGAACGAGGTCCATGAAGAAGACGAACGGGAGTAGTCGAACGAAACCTCACAATCGCAACATTATCGGAACTAAGAAGCAACACCGGAAAGAAACAAAAAAACATAGTAAACAAACAACACATGAACAAGGCATGATGCACAACCAAGTATAATGCATGACAAGATTAAATGTTGTTAACATGGAAAGAGGTGAAACATAATTAAACTAGCTATTTAGGCAAGTTTAAATGAGGCCGGAAACAACAAACAACAACTCCGGAAAATTCCCATATGCAATATTCGGATTTGGTACTGTTCTGCCTTATACATAATTTTAATGTTGTTAAACATGCAAAGTAATGCTACCATGTTAATCTATGCATTTTTCTAGCCCATTTACATATAAAGAACATTTAAAACCGAGCTACGGTTATTTAGTTATGAAATAAACCATTTTAACATGTCATTATACAAATTAAAAGCAAACGTCCATTTTAAACATTTCAAACATGGATGAAAGATGCAGATTATGAAAGTACATGAAAATCTGAGCATTTTACATATATAACATGTTTTATTTGGATGCATGGACATTTAGTTATGAGCATTTTAAAATGATGGCATTGATGTGAATATGCAGAAAATGAACAAATGCTAAAACACATGGGATAGGGAAAAGAATATACACGGGCCAGATTCAACGCACGGTGCAAGCCCAGAAGTGGAATTGACCCAAGCGGCTGAGTGTGTGTGCATGCAAAAGAAAAATAAAAACATAGGACAAAAGGAGGAGTGCTGGGTTTTGAACCCAGGACCTCCCGGAGGTGCACAAGCATTGCTAACCAGCTGAACTACAATGGATAGCTGACATTGGATGGGTTTGGTTATAGAGGAACCATCTTCCGAACTGCTCTGAATCAAAACAGAATATTAACAACGAACAGGAGGATTGTTCTGTGGCCGTGACTGAGCACGCACGGCAAAGTGTGCGCAGGAGCATCAGTCTCGGGGCGTTACACAAGCCCTCCACTCTTCCTTGTGCGGTGCAGACCAACAGCCATACACATGCACTCCTTTTGTCCAGGTGGTGTCCATGAGATCCAGGTGATTGTACATGTGCACGTCCAAAATAAAACGTCCTAGTCTATTTCAGGTTGAGAATAATAAAACAAGCCAAGATGTAAAAGGCTTGTTTTTAGGTGTTAGATTTGTGTTGCGTCGAGTCATGGTTATAAGTTGGTTAGGCTGCAGCTCGAGGACAAGCTGCATGTCCAGGTGGGGTGTAGTGTTAGAGTACGTAATGGGCCTAATGGGCCCATTAGTCTTAGGGTTAATTAGAGATAAGGGTCGTTTGCTTAGGGGTCAAGTAAGCCTTGCTTGAGAGTCAAGTAAACCTCTCTATATAAAGAGAGGAGATGTATCAATCTAATCAAGCAAGAATTAAAAAGGAAATCCCTTCCCTCTTGCCTGGCCGTGGGCAAAAGGCCCCCGGCCGGCCCTCTCGCACCCTCCTTCTAGCAGCGCCATAACATATAAATATCTTCTCATACCCTTTCGTAGTTGCATCCACCGTATCCTTTCCACCCCAAATCAGCCTCCTCCCCTCACTCCACTCCACTCCATCCATCTACTAGATATTGGAAGAGAGATCCAAGGCAAGAAAAGAGGAAGAGACGTATTGGGTGATTCCATGTTACTTCTTTGATTCCTTGAAGGCCAAGAACTCCTTTTCTTGAATCCCCACACCTCAATTTCATATCTTTCACCACAATCCTATCCTTGTAAGAGGGTGATCATGGAGATCGCCTGCTTGATGAAGATCTATCCTTAGAGAGGCTTCTAAGTGCAAACCATGATGAAATAGATTTTGTGTTGGGTGGGCCGCTTGGTGGGCGACACAACTGAGATCATTCCCGAAAAAGGCTTTCGCCCCGCTTTATATATAAAGCAAACTGCCCAAGCCAAACATCCAACAAGGTTCACACACACACACGAGTCTCACAAACATACAAAGTAGCAAATAGGGTTAATGCTGAGGGCACAGCTCAACAAGCCCTAAAACGAAAACAACACACTCACACACAGCAACCCGAGCATCAAGTCTAGTCGGGCTCCGGAGGAGGGGCGGCAGCAGGGGGAGGGGGCACGCGGAAAGCCATCAAGCGAAGGTTGGCAAGGAGGGTGTTGATGACGGCCCGGTCCTGGGGCGGCTAAGCGGCCGCCAGAGCTGCAAGTAACCACACAATTTGAAGATCCCGTCAGTCGCACGTCGGAGGGGCACTTTCTGAATAACAAGCTTGTTGCGGATGGTCCAGAGTGTCCAGGCGAGGACCCCAACGCACAGCCATCTAATATGGCGGTGGGAAGGGGCGGAGGCGTGGATCTCCACAAACAGGCCAGGGGAGTTGGTGTTGCACCATTGTCCGCCGACTGTCTCGGGGAAGCAGGATCACAGGAACTGTGCTGTGGGGCAAGAGAAGAAGATGTGATTAGCATCCTCCACCGTGCCACACATGGGACACATCCCGTCGCCAGGTCCATTGCGCTTGAGGACCTCTATCCCAGAGGGAAGGCATCCTCGAATCCACTCCATAGGAAGAACCTGATCTTCAGAGGCAGGTGAATGTCCCAGATCAGGCCAAAGGGCTCAGGGACCATCGAGGGGGCGATGGCCGAGTATAAGGACTTGGTGGAGAATCATCCGGAGGACTCCAATCGCCAAGAGATTGAGTCAGTGGTGCCCTCGACATCCATCAGAAGAACGATGATGTCCTGGAGGAGGGAGTCCCAAGCGGCCATCTCAAGGGGGCCGAAGGGACGCCGGAAAGCGAGACGCCCTAAGTAAATAAGGGTTGTCTTGACAAAGACCCGAGGGTCCACCGCGATGGCAAACAGATCTGGAAATCAAGCGGCCAGGGGTGAGTCGCCTACCCAACGATCGAGCCAGAACAGGGTCGAGGATCCGGAACCCACCGAGATGGACGTGCCAATGCGGAGCACAGGTAGGAGCTGAATCACGGCTTGCCAGAACTAGGAGCCACTGGAACACTGACAGAAAGCTAGTGGTTGGCCTCGAAGGTACTTATTCCGGATTATGGTAAGCTAGAGGCCTCCCTTCCCATTGGCGATTCGCCAGAGCCATTGGGTTGGAGAGCACTGTTCATGCGTCGGGAGGACAAGATCCCAAGGCCAACCTGGTCCTTGGGTTTGCAAATATCGGATCAGCTCACCATATGGTATTTGTTCTTATCCCCCTCGCGTGCCCATAAAACTTGGACTGGTATTTGGCGATCTTCTGATGGAGCGTCTCATGGAGGCTATAGAAGCACATGAGAAACCAAAGTAGGCTGGCAAGCGAGGAGTTCATGAGGATCACCCGGGCTGCCTTCAAGAGCCACCTCCCCTTCCAGGGCTCTACCCGGTGTTGCATCCGGGTCACTTCCGGGCGAAGGTCAACCACGGTGAGACGCGAGTCACTAATCGGTATCCCCAAGTTGGCCGTGGGGAAAGAACCCAACCGACAATTCTGTCGGTCGGCCATAGCCTGGGCCTCCTTAGGGGGGTACCCAAGAATCATCACTTCGGACTTATCGAAGTTGATTGTGAGCCCCGACATCTGTTGGAAGCAAAGGAGGAGGAACTTCAGGTTGGCAATGTCTTACGCAGAGCCCTTCACCATTATTATGCTATCGTCAGCATATTGTAGGAGGGAGACCCCTCCCCCTCCTACCAGGTGAGGGACTACGCCGTCAATATGGCCAGCGGCTTTGGCCTTCTCCAGGATGACCGCAAGGGCATCAACCACCATGTTGAACAGAAACGGTGAGAACGGGTTGCCCTGACGGACCCCACATAGAGTGGGGAAGTAAGGCCCGATCTCACCGTTAATGTTCACCGCGGTCCGACCGCGGGAGACGAGTTGCATAACTCTGGTCACCCACCGTTCATCAAAGCCCTTGCGGAGCAATACTTCCCGAAGGAAGGGCCAGTGAACCGTATCATAGGCTTTATGGAAGTCGAGCTTCAGGAAGACCGCTCGATGGTGCTTGGACCGGACTTTGTGAAGAACTTCGTGGAAGACTAGCACCCCATCCAGGATAAACCGCCCTTGAATGAAAGCGGATTGGTTGGGTTGGGTGACGGTGTCAGCAAGAAGGGTCACCCTATTGGTGTACCCTTTGGCCAGGATCCAGAATATCACATTGATCACAGTGATAGGCCGAAACTGGCGGATGTCAGAAGCGCCTGGAACTTTGGGGATGAGAGTGATGACCCCATAGTTCAGGCGCCCAAGGTCCATGGTCCCCAAATAGAATTCATCAAAGAGGGCCATGACGTCCGGTTTGATGGTCTGCCAGAACGTTTTGAAAAACGTCACGGGCAGTCCATCCGATGAGGAGGGGTTCATACCCTTAATGGCCACGAGGACCTCGTCCTTAGAGAAAGGCGCCACCAAGGCGGCATTTGCCGCGTCAGATACTAACTGGTTAGCCAACCAAGTGTTGGGGGCCAGTGCAGCCCCACCCCAAGGGGTGGGGGGGATAGGGCTTTATAAAAGCCATCGACATGGACTCAGATGTCCGAGGGGCGGACGAGAGGGGTATCTCCATCCCACAAGCAATGGATGGAGTTCCATCTCCGCTGTCCATTGGCAATCGCCTAGAAGTAGGCCGTATTAGCGTCACCACATAGCACCCACCGTTGGGTGCCGCGTAGCCTCCAGTATGCCTCTTCATCCGTGTAGATGGTTGAGAGCTGATCCTCGAGATCATATCTCAGCATCCACTCATCCGGGAAGATCCCGGAAGTGTCGGCGCGGGCGTCCAGGGCTTGGATAGCTGATAGGAGAGCCCTCTTGCGTTCGTGGAGGTCCTGGCCAAGGTTCGCTCCCCACCCCTTCATAATTGGCGAGCGAGCTTGGCACAGAACTGCCACGAGTCAACGGCGGACATGGAGCGGTGGGGAGAAGAGCACACGGAGATCCACTTAGCCATGACCGCCTCACGAAATCCTACCTGGCTGAGCCAAAAGAGCTCAAACCAAAAAAGCGGCAGGATGGGGGGCGCTCGTCGGCGGTGGAGAGGAGGAGGGGAACGTGGTCAGACCCAATCCGGGTGATCGCCAGCAGTGAGGCCAAGGGGCACCTAAGTTCCCTCCGGAGAGACTAGGACATGATCCAGGACGGATCGCGTCGGGTCAACTTGACGGTTTGTCCAGGTGAACCTGGCACCCGTCCGCTCTAGACGATCACGACTTCCCATTTGAAGTTGAGTGCCCGCTCAAAGATCTCCATACTAACGAAGAGTTCGCCCCGGTCCATGCCGCCCACCTCGAAGGTGGCATCCTTTACTCCTAAAAGGATGCCACCTGAGTGCCCAGTGGTCCCACTAGAAGGGAGCCAATGTCAGGCGAATAGGTGAGGGCTAAGGCAATCAAGCTCGGGGAGGGAAAACTGAAGGAAATATGTCCTAGAGGCAATAATAAAGTTATTATTTATTTCCTTATTTCATGATAAATGTTTATTATTCATGCTAGAATTGTATTAACCGGAAACTTAGTACATGTGTGAATACATAGACAAACATAGTGTCACTAGTATGCCTCTACTTGACTAGCTCGTTAATCAAAGATGGTTAAGTTTCCTAACCATAGACATGAGTTGTCATTTGATTAACGGGATCACATCATTAGAGAATGATGTGATTGACTTGACCCATTCCGTTAGCTTAGCACTTGATCGTTTAGTATGTTGCTATTGCTTTCTTCATGACTTATACATGTTTCCTATGACTATGAGATTATGCAACTCCCTTTTAGCGGAGGAACACTTTGTGTGCTACCAAACGTCACAACGTAACTGGGTGATTATAAAGGAGCTCTATAGGTGTCTCCGAAGGTACATGTTGAGTTGGCGTATTTCGAGATTAGGATTTGTCACTCCGATTGTCGGAGAGGTATCTTTGGGCCCTCTCGGTAATGCATGTCACTATAAGCCTTGCAAGCAATGTGACTAATGAGTTAGTTGCGGGATGATGCATTACATAACGAGTAAAGATACTTTCCGGTAACGAGATTGAACTAGGTATTGAGATACCGGCGATCGAATCTCGGGCAAGTAACATATCGATGACAAAGGGAACAACGTATGTTGTTATGCGGTTTGACCGATAAAGATCTTCATAGAATATGTGGGAGCCAATATGAACATCCAGGTTCCGCTATTGGTTATTGACCGAAGACGTGTCTCCGTCATGTCTACATTGTTCTCGAACCCGTAGGGTCCGCACGCTTAAAGTTCGGTGACGATTCGTATTATGAGTTTATGTGTTTTGATGTACCGAAGGTAGTTCGGAGTCCCGGATGAGATTGGGGACATGACGAGGAGTCTCAAAATGGTCGAGACGTAAAGATCGATATATTGGACGACTATATTCGGGCTTCGGAAAGGTTCCGAGTGATTCGGGTATTTTTCGGAGTACCAGAGAGTTATGGGAATTCGCCGGGGAGTATATGGGCCTTATTGGGCCATACGGGAATAGAGGAGAGAGGCCAAAAGGAAGGAGGCTCCCCCCCCCTCTGGTCCGAATTGGACAAGGGGTGCAGCCCCCTTTTCCTTCGCCCTCTCCCCCTCTTTCCTTCTCTCCTACTCCAGAAAGGAAAGGGGAATCCTACTAGGACTTGGGAGTCCTAGTAGGACTCCCCACACTTGGCGCGCCCTCCTCTAGGGCCGGCCTCTCGCTCCCTCCTTTATATAACGGGGCAGGGGGCACCTCTAGACACAATAATTGATCCCTTGGATCTCTTAGCCGTGTGCGGTGCCCCCTCCACCATAATCCACCTCGATAATACCGTAGCGGTGCTTAGGCGAAGCCCTGCGCCGGTAGAACATCATCATCGTCACCATGCTGTCGTGCTAACGGAACTCTCCCTCAAAGCTCGGCTGGATCGGAGTTCGAGGGACGTCATCGAGCTGAACGTGTGCTGAACTCGGAGGTGCCATGCGTTCGGTACTTGATCGGTCGGATCGTGAAGACGTACGACTACATCAACCGCGTTGAGCTGACGCTTCCGCTTTCGGTCTATGAGGGTACGTGGACATCTCTCTCCCCTCTCGTTGCTATGCATCACCATGATCTTGCGTATGCGTAGGAATTTTTTTTGAAATTACTACGTTCCCCAACAGTGGCATCCGAGCCAGATTTTATGCATAGATGTTATATGCACGAGTAGAACACAAGTGAGTTGTGGGCGATACAAGTCATACTGCTTACCAGCATGTCATACTTTGGTTTGACGGTATTATTGGATGAAGCGGCCCGGACCGACATTACGCGTACGCTTACGCGAGACTGGTTTTACCGCCGTGCTTTGCACACAGGTGACTAGCGGGTGTCAGTTTCTCAAACTTTAGTTGAACCGAGTGTGGCTACGCCCGATCCTTGAGAAGGTTAAAACAACAATAACTTGACAAACTATCGTTGTGGTTTTGATGCGTAGGTAAGAACGGTTCTTCCTCAGCCGTAGCAGCCACGTAAAACTTGCAACAACAAAGTAGAGGACGTCTAACTTGTTTTTGCAGGCATGTTGTGATGTGATATGGTCAAGACGTGATGAGATATAAGTTGTTGTATGAGATGATCATGTTTTGTTGAAGTTATCGGCAACTGGCAGAAGCCTTATGGTTGTCTCTTTATTGCATAAGATGCAAGCGCCAAATAATTGCTTTACTTTATCGCTATGCAATAGCAATAGTTGCAAGAGCAATAATTGGCGAGACGACCATGTGACGACACATTGATATAGATCAAGATGATGGAGATCATGGTGTCGTGCTGGTGACGATAGAGATCATGACAGTACTTTGAAGATGGAGATCAAAGGCGCAAGATGATCATGGCCATATTATGTCACATATTTTGATTGCATATGATGTTTATCTTTTATACATCTTATTTTGCTTAGTTCGACGGTAGCTTTATAAGATGGTCTCTCACTGAATTTCAAGGTATAAGTGTTCTTCCTGAGTATGCAGCGTTGCGAAAGTTCTTCGTGCTGAGACACCACGTGATGATCGGATGTGATAGGCTCTACATTCAAATACAACGGGTGCAAAACAGTTGCACACGTGGAATACTCAGGTTAAACTTGACGAGCCTAGCATATACAGATATGGCCTCGGAACACTGGAGACTGAAAGGTCGAGTGTGAATCATATAGTAGATATGATCAACATAGTGATGTTCACCATTGAAAACTACTCCATCTCACGTGATGATCGGACATGGTTTAGTTGATTTGGATCACGTGATCACTTAGATGATTAGAGGGATGTCTATATAAGTGGGAGTTCTTAAGTAATATGATTAATTGAACTTAAATTTATCTTGAACTTAGTCCTGGTAGTATTTTGCAAATTATGTTGTAGATCAATAGCTCGCGTTGTTGCTTTCATATGTTTATTTTGATATGTTCCTAGAGAAAACTATGTTGAAAGATATTAGTAGCAATGATGCGGATTAGATCCGTGATCTGAGGTTTATCCTCATTGCTGCACAGAAGAATTATGTCCTTGATGCACCGCTAGGTGACAGACCTATTGCAGGAGCAGATGCAGACGTTATGAATGTTTGGCTAGCTCAATATGATGACTACTTGATAGTTTAGTGCACCATGCTTAACGGCTTAGAATCGGGACTTCAAAGACATTCTGAACGTCATGGACCATATGAGATGTTCCAGGAGTTGAAGTTAATATTTCAAGCAAATACCCGAGTTGAGAGATATGAAGTCTCCAACAAGTTCTATAGCTAAAAGATGGAGGAGAATCTCTCAACTAGTGAGCATGTGCTCATATTGTCTGGGTACTACAATCGCTTGAATCATGTGGGAGTTAATCTTCCTGATAAGATAGTGATTGACAGAGTTCTCTAGTCACCATCACCAAGTTAGTAGAACTTTGTGATGAACTATAGTATGCAAAGGATGACGAAAACGATTCCCGAGCTCTTCGCGATGTTGAAATCAACGAAGGTAGAAATCAAGAAAGAGCATCAAGTGTTGATGATTGACAAGACCACTAGTTTCAAGATAAGGGCAAAGGGAAAGAAAGGGAACTTCAAGTAGAATGACAAGCAAGTTGTCACTCCCACGAAGAAGCCCAAAGTTGGACCAAAGCCTGAAACTGAGTGCTTCTACTGCAAAGGAAATGGTCACTGGAAGCGGAAATGCCCTGAATATTTGGTGGATAAGAAGGATGGCAAAGTGAACAAGAGTATATTTGATATACAGGTTATTGATGTGTACCTTACTAGTGTTTATAGTAGCCCAGAGTATTTGATACTTGTTCAGTTACTAAAAAATTAGTAACTCAAAACAGGAGTTACAGAATAAACAGAAACTAGTTGAGGATGAAGTGATGATGTGTGTTGGAAGTAGTTCCAAGATTAATATGATCATCATCACACTCTCCCTACACTTTCGAGATTAGTGTTGAACCTAAATAAATGTTATTTGGCGTTTGTGTTGAGCATGAATATGATTTGATCATGTATATTGTAAAACGGTTATTCATTTTTAGAATAGTTGTTGTTCTATTTACATGAATGAAACCTTTGATGGTCATACACCCAATGAAAATAGTTTGTTGAATCTCGATCGTAGTGATACACATATTCATAAATTTGATGCCAAAAGATGCAAAGTTGATAATGATAGTGCAACTTATTTGTGGCACTGCCGTTTGGCTCATATCGGTGTAAAGCGCATGAAGAAACTCCATAAAGATGGATTTTTGGAATCACTTGGTTATGAATCATTTGATGCTTGTGAACCGTGCCTTTTTGGGCAAGATGACTAAAACTCCGTTCTTCGGAACAATGGAACGAGCAACAAACTTGTTGGAAATAATACATACTAATGTATGCAGACCAATGAGTATTAAGGCTCATGGCGAGTATCGTTATTTTCTGACCTTCACAGATGATTTGAGCAGATATGGGTATATCTACTTGATGAAACATAAGTCTAAAATAGTTGAAAGGTTCAAAGAATTTCAGAGTGAAGTGTAAAATCATTGTAACAAGAAAATAAAGTTTTTGCGATCTGATCGTGGAGATGAATATTTGAGTTACGAGTTTGGCCTTCAGTTAAAACAATGTGGAATAGTTTCACAAACTCATGCCACCTAGAACACCATAGCGTAACGGTGTGTCCGAACTTCATAACCGCACTTTATTTGATATGGTGCGATTCATGATGTCTCTTACCGATTTACCGATATCATTTTGGGGTTATGCATTAGAGATAGCTACATTCACGTTAAATAGGGCACCATCTAAATCCGTTGAGACAACGCCTTATGAACTATGGTTTGGCAAGAAACCAAAGTTGTTGTTTCTTAAAGTTTGGGTCTGCGATGCTTATGTGAAAAAGTTTCAAACTGATAAGCTCGAACCCAAATCAGAGAAGTGTGTCTTCATAGAATACCCAAAGGAAACTGTTGGGTACACCTTCTATCACAGATCCGAAGGCAAGATATTCGTTGCTAAGATAGATCCTTTCTAGACAAGGAGTTTCTCTCGAAAGAAGTGAGTGGGAGGAAAGTAGAACTTGATGAGGTAACTGTACCTACTCCATTATTGGAAAGTAGTTCATCATAGAAATCAGTTCCAGTGATTCCTACACCAATTAGTGAGGAAGCTAATGATATTGATCATGAAACTTCAGATCAAGTTACTACCGAACCTCGTAGGTTTTCCAGAGTACGGTCCGCACCGGTGTGGTACGGTAATCCTATTCTGGAAGTCATGTTACTAGACCATGATAAACCTACGAACTATGAGGAAGCGACAATGAGCCCAGATTCCGCGAAATGGCTTGAGGCCATGAAATCTGAGATGGGATCCATGTATGAGAACAAAGTGTGTACTTTGGTGGAGTTGCCCGATGATCGGCAAGCCATATTGTATAGATGGATCTTCAAGTGGAAGACAGACGCTGATAGTAGTGTTACTATCTACAAAGCTCGACTTGTCGCAAAAAGGTTTTTTGACAAGTTCAAGGTGTTGAATACGATGAGATTTTCTCACTCGTATCGATGCTTAAGTCTGTCCGAATCATGTTAGCAATTGCCACAATCTGGCAAATGGATGTCAAAACTACATTCCTTAATGGATTTATTAAAGAAGAGTTGTATATGATACAACCGCAAGGTTTTCTCAATCCTAAAGGTGCTAACAAAGTGTACAAGCTCCAGTGATCCATCTATGGACTGGTACAAGCATCTCGGAGTTGGAATATAAAGCATATAGTTTTATACAAACTTGCGGTGAAGCCTGTATTTACAGGAAAGTGAGTGGGATCACTACAGCATTTCTGATAAAGTATATGTGAATGACATATTGTTGATCAGAAATAATGTAGAATCTTTTGGAAAGCATAAAGGAGTTTTTCAAAGAAAGACCTTGGTGAAGCTGCTTACACATTGAGCATCAAGATCTATAGAGATAGATCAAGACGCTTGATAAGATTTTTCAATGAGTACATACCTTGATAAGATTTTGAAGTAATTCAAAATGAAATAGTCAAAGAAGGAGTTCTTGCCTGTGTTGCAAGGTGTGAAGTTGAGTAAGACTAAAAATCCGACCATGGCAGAAAATAGAAAGAGAATGAAAAGTCATTCCCTATGCCTCAGTCATAGGTTTTATAAAGTATGCTATGCTGTGTACCAGAACTATTGTGTACCTTGCTCTGAGTTGGGCAAGGGAGTACAATTTTTGATCTAGGAGTAGATCACTGGAAAACAGTCAAGAATATACTTAGTGAGGACTAAGGAAATATTTCTCGATTATGGAGGTGATAAAAGAGCCCGTCATAAAGAGTTACCTCGATGCAAGTTTTGACACCGATCCAGATGACTCTAAGTCTCAATCTGGATGCATATTGAAAGTCAGAGCAATTAGCTAGAGTAGCTCCGTGCAGAGCATTGCAGACATAGAATATTTGCAAAATACACACGACTCTGAATGTGACAAACCCGTTGACTAAACTTCTCTCGAGCAAAACATGATCATACCTTAGTACTCTTTGGGTGTTAATCACATAGCGATGTGAACTAGATTATTGACTCTAGTAAACCCTTTGGGTGTTGATCACATGACGATGTGAACTATGGGTGTTAATCACATACAGATGTGAATATTGGTGTTAAATCACATGATGATATGTGCTACGTCTCGAGCTTGCGTTGGTTTTCCCCGAAGAGGAGGGGGTGATGCAGCACAGTAGCGTAAGTATTTCCCTCAGTTTTTGAGAACCAAGGTATCAATCCAGTAGGAGGTCATGCGCAAGTCCCTCGTACCTGCACAACACGATAGCAACTCGCAACCAACGCTTAGGGGTTGTCAATCCCTTCACGGTCACTTACGAGAGTGAGATCTGATAGAGATAATATTTTTGGTATTTTTGGTATAAAGATGCAAAGTAAAAAGTAAAAGCAAAGTAAAAAACAAAGCAAGTAAATAAAGTGATGGAGATTGATATGATGAGAATAGACCCGGGGGCCATAGGTTTCACTAGTGGCTTCTCTCAAGAGCATGAGTATTCTACGGTGGGTGAACAAATTACTGTTGAGCAATTGATAGAATTGAGCATAGTTATGAGTATATCTAGGCAATGATCATGTATATAGGCATCACGTCCGTGACAAGTAGATCGAAACGATTCTACATCTACTACTATTACTCCACTCATCGACCACTATCCAGCATGCATCTAGTGTATTAAGTTAAAAACAGAGTAACGCCTTAAGCAAGATGACATGATGTAGAGGGATAAATTCATGCAATATGATTAAAACCCCATCTTGTTATCCTCGATGGCAACAATACAATACGTGCCTTGCAACTCCTTCTGTCACTGAGTAAGGACACCGCAAGATTGAACCCAAAGCCATGCACTTCTCCCATTGCAAGAACTACCAATCTAGTTGGCCAAACCAAACGGATAATTCGAAGAGACTTGCAAAGATAACTCAACATACATAAAATAATTCAAAGAAGATTCAAATATTTTCCATAGATAAGTTGGATCATAAACCCACAATTCATCGGTCTCAACAAACACACCGCAAAAAGAAGATTACATCGAATAGATCTCCACGAGAGAGGGGGAGAACATTGTATTGAGATCCAAAAAGAGAGAAGAAGCCATCTAGCTACTAGCTATGGACCCGAAGGTCTGAAGTAAACTACTCACACTTCATCGAAGGGGCTATGGTGTTGATGTAGAAGCCCTCTGTGGTGGATGCCCTCTCTGGCGGAGCTCCGGAACAGGCACCAAGATGGGATCTCGTGGATACAGAAGGTTGCGGCGGTGGAATTAGGTTTTTGGCTCCTGTTCTGATCATACGGGGATACGTAGGTATATATAGGAGGAAGGAGTACGTCGGTGGAGCTCCGAGGGGCCCACGAGGCAGGGGGGCGCGCCCAGGGGGAAGGGCGCGCCCTCCACCCTCGTGACCGCCTCATGGCTTTCTTGACGGAGGGTCCAAGTCTCCTGGATCTTAACTGATGAGAAAATCACGTTCCCGATGGTCTCATTCCGTTTGGACTCCGTTTGATATTCCGTTTCTTCAAAATACTGAAATAGGCAAAAAACAGCAATTCTGGGCTGGGCCTCCGATTAATAGGTTAGTCCCAAAAATAATATAAAAGTGGAAAATAAAGCCCAATATAGTCCAAAACAGTAGATAAAGTAGCATGGAGCGATCAAAAATTATAGATACGTTGGAGAAGTATCAATATGAACTAGATTATTGACTCTAGTGCAAGTGGGAGACTGATGGAAATATGCCCTAGAGGCAATAATAAAGTTATTATTTATTTCCTTATTTCATGATAAATGTTTATTATTCATGCTAGAATTGTATTAACCGGAAACTTAGTACATGTGTGAATACATAGACAAACATAGTGTCACTAGTATGCCTCTACTTGACTAGCTCGTTAATCAAAGATGGTTAAGTTTCCTAACCATAGACATGAGTTGTAATTTGATTAACGGGATCACATCATTAGAGAATGATGTGATTGACTTGACCCATTCCTTTAGCTTAGCACTTGATCGTTTAGTATGTTGCTATTGCTTTCTTCATGACTTATACATGTTTCCTATGACTATGAGATTATGCAACTCCCTTTTACCGGAGGAACACTTTGTGTGCTACCAAACGTCACAACGTAACTGGGTGATTATAAAGGAGCTCTACAGGTGTCTCCGAAGGTACATGTTGAGTTGGCGTATTTCGAGATTGAGAGGTATCTCTGGGCCCTCTCGGTAATGCACGTCACTATAAGCCTTGCAAGCAATGTGACTAACGAGTTAGTTGCGGGATGATGCATTACACAATGAGTAAAGAGACTTGCCGGTAACGAGATTGAACTAGGTATTGAGATACCGACGATCGAATCTCGGGCAAGTAACATACCGATGACAAAGGGAACAACATATGTTGTTATGCGGTTTGACCGATAAAGATCTTCATAGAATATGTGGGAGCCAATGTGAACATCCAGGTTCCGCTATTGGTTATTGACCGGAGACGTGTCTCGGTCATGTCTACATTGTTCTCGAACCTGTAGGGTCCGCACGCTTAAAGTTCGGTGACGATCGATATTATGAGTTTATGTGTTTTGATGTACCGAAGGTAGTTCGGAGTCCCGGATGAGATTGGGGACATGACGAGGAGTCTCGAAATGGTCGAGACGTAAAGATCAATATATTGGACGACTATATTCGAACTTCGGAAAGGTTCCGAGTGATTCAGTTATTTTTCGGAGTACCGGAGAGTTACGGGAATTCGCCGGGGAGTATATGGGCCTTATTGGGCCATACGGGAATAGAGGAGAGAGGCCAAAAGGAAGGAGGCGCGCGCCCCCCCTCTGGTCTGAATTGGACAAGGGGTGTAGCCCCCTTTTCCTTCTCCATCTCCCCCTCTTTCCTTCTCTCCTACTCCGGAAAGGAAAGGGGAATCCTACTAGGACTTGGGAGTCCTAGTAGCACTCCCCACACTTGGCGCGCCCTCCTCTAGGGCCGGCATCTCCCTCCCTCCTTTATATATGGGGGCAGGGGGGCACCTCTAGACACAACAATTGATCCCTTGGATCTCTTAGCCGTGTGCGGTGCCCCCTCCACCATAATCCACCTCGATAATATCGTAGCGGTGCTTAGGCGAAGCCCTGCGTCGGTAGAACATCATCATCGTCACCACGCCGTCGTGCTGACGGAACTCTCCCTCAAAGCTCGGCTGGATCGGAGTTCGAGGGAGTTCATCGAGCTGAACGTGTGCTGAACTCGGAGGTGTCGTGCGTTCGGTACTTGATCGGTCGGATCGTGAAGACGTACGACTACATCAACCGCGTTGTGCTAACGCTTCTGCTTTCGGTCTACGAGGGTACGTGGACATCTCTCTCCCCTCTCGTTGCTATGCATCACCATGATCTTGCGTATGTGTAGGAATTTATTTTGAAATTACTACATTCCCCAACAAAAACTCAGTGCGCATGGTTTCCTGGATGGCAATGATGTTGATCTGTTCGTTTCTCATGTACTCGATGAGTTGGCGGCGCCGGCCGTCATGGCCGAAACCGCGGATGTTCCCGAATAAGGCTCGCATTTAAACCTTCATCAGGGTGCCGCTTGACCCCAGGACACAGGAGGCGCTCTGCGCCTGGAGGGCCGCAGTGCGAGAGCGGGTGCGCCCACGGATCATCTCACCAGCCACCGTCGGAACCACCGCCGTGGAAGGGGTGGCGGGCGATTCTGCAGGTTGGCTGCGGAGACACGCCCGAGTTTCAGCCAGCTTGCCATCTAAGATCTCGCGGGCCCTAATGGCCTCGATCTGCTCTAGGGGGGGTCCAACTTCCCCCCTGAAGATGATGGCCGAGTCAGTGGCCACCTTGGTGAGGTGGCCAAGGGGAACGACTTCAAGCGCGGAAAAGGAACAACTGGAAGAACTGGGGGGATGGAATCCGCACCTGGCTCGAGGTTCCTGGCCGTCGCCCGAAGCTCAGCGCGCCCGGGGACGGTCGGGGCCGGGAAATCCGCCGGACGGGCCGCGTCGAGGCGGGCACTGCGGCGAGAGGCAGTCAGCAGCATCGAGGTGCAGCGGGGCCGCCGGGCGTACGCCACTGTCCGTGGGGGTGCGCAGTGACAGGAGTGGTCGCGTCGTCGGGCACCGCCACGGTCAGTTGTGCGAGGCGTGAGGGTCGTCGGGGGCCACTAGAGGAGGAGGCAGGGCGGGGGGCTCCAGGATGCCCCCGGTCGAACCCTCCTCGGGTGGAGGAGCAGGCGGGGACGAGGTGAGCGGGCCACTGCCATCTCCGCCCATGGAGATCGTGGAGATCGGTCCAGGGGGGCAAGGGCGACGGACTCAGCGGAGTCGGGCGCAGGGCGGAGTCGGTGGACGGAGAGCGGGGCGACGAGGGCGGGAGGACGAGCAGGCCCACACTAGAGATGTCACTAGCCGTCTCCGACGAGGTGGGGAAGCCGGAGGATGGGCGGCCAGCCGGAGAGCGGCCTCGAGGGCGGCGGCCGTCACACAGGTGCTCCCCGACCCGGAGCCGCCACGACCCGGAGGTGGGTTGGAGGGCTCACGGGAAGGGGAACGGGAGTGCTCTGATTGGTCGTCGTTGTCCTCAAGGTCGTCGTGGCGTGAGGGGCGAGGGCGCCTGTGGTGGGAGTCGTCTGCACCACTCGGGCCACTCCCCTGGTGGCCATCGTTGGAGAAGCGGGGGGGCCAACGTGGTTCGGCAGCTCAGGGCAGATCTTGAGGTTGAAGCCCTCGTTGTTGAAGAAGACGCGGATTGTGGCGCGGAGCTTGGAGCAGTCCAGGGATTTCACCTTCACCTGGACCTCCTCCTCCTTGCGAAGCGAGAGCTCATCAACCACCACTACCTTGCCAAGGATCTTGGACATATTGCGGATAACTCGCTCAGACCGGGCAACATCGGGCAGGCCAACAATGAGGATCCATGCCGTGTCCAGAAACGCCACCGCCTTGGGGTCCCACTTCTCAGAGATGTCCACCACCAGCTGGTTGAGAACCAAGGTGATGTTGCCGCTGTGGGTGCAGTACCCCATGCTGATGGCGTCCCGGAAGACCACCGTGAATGTGTTGGAGGAAGTGGGGGCCACCTTCCAGCCCCACTTGCACCAACACAGGTGGTTGAGCTCGGCCTCGATCATCTCAGGGGAGGCGACGCCCTCGCCCACGACGGAAACGATCGCCAGGAGCGAGGGCGGGGGGCGGCGGGGCGTCTGGAACCTCGACGTGGAAGAAGCCCATGCCCTTGATGTCATGGCCGTACATCATAAGCTCCTCGGTCACCGGCCGGTCCGAGCAAAGCACCGCGGGGTGGCCGGAGTCCTTGTAGAGATAGCACATCGGAGGGTTGGGGCATGCAACCTGGAAGTGCCCGGGAAGCCCACAGTTGAAGCACGGTGGGGAGTCATGCGAGGAGCTGGCACCCGCGGGAGGGGCCGCCACGGAGGGAGGGGCAGTGGCGGAGGGGCGGGCAGGCCCCTTCTTCTTCTTCTTCTTGGCGCCTTGTCGCCCGCGGTTGCCGTTTCCCCCATTGGTTGGCGGGAAGGATGGCTGATTTTGAGGTTGTTACCGGTGGGGAGCTTGAGGGTTGCTGGTCTGTTGTTGTTGGAGACGGGGAGGGGAGGGCGAGCGGTCCCTGCGCCATGGAGGGGTCAACGAATGGCACTGGGAGGAGCGTCACTGCTCCTCCGCGGGGAACGAGGGCGATCCTGTGGGTCGGCGTGGGGAGAGGCCCGGCGGGCCAGAGAGTGGTGATCCCGCTCCGGGGAGCGGCGCTCCGAGCACACCGGCGAGCGGCGAGAGTCCCGGGTAGGGGACCGGCGAGCGAAGGGTCAGGACACCAACTGCCGGCGGAGGTCGGCCTCGCGACGCTGCCCATCTGGGGAGGAGCGGGGCGCATCACGTCGATCATCCAGGCGGCGCTTGGGGCGGCCGGTGTCGTCCCCCCATTCGCGAGTCATGTCCGCAAGGGACTGCGCGGACGGCGGCGACGGAGCCGAGGCAGGAGGGGCGGCGGCGAGGGCAAGGAGGGGGACATCAGGCTCGATGCGGCGGGGGGAGGGACGAGACGAGGACTGGGGGAATCGGGAACCCTAGCGGGGCCAAATAGATGGCCTGGCTACCACAACGGGCCTTGTCCCAGATCCACAGGAGCCCATCGAGGGCCTCGTGGGCCGGCCCGGGGGTCCAGGACTAACACGGCCTGGCCCACGGTGCGGCCCGCTCCCTTCGTCCTGGTCGAGCGGGGAGGAAGGGTTCCCCCGAGCGCCGCCGTCGGCGCGGCGACCGGGGCGGCGGTCAGGCGGGGCCGGGACAAGGTTCGGGAGGAGCCGGACGGGCAGGGAAAGGGGACGCCGAACGCAGATATGAAAGGCCGGAAAGGCGACCGGTGCACCATGACCGAGGTCACGTCGGCCAAGCGAGATCGGGCGCAGCGATCGAACCCGAGGTGGGCGCATCACTGGCGCGCCAGGAGGAACGCGCAGGACCCCGGTCTTCCTGGCCAGCCACCCCCCCCAACCTTGCGGTCGGTGGCGGCGGTGGTGACCCCCAGGCCGCAAGGAAGGCCCTTGGCTCCCCGGCGATCGAGTTGCGCTCGGCGGCCGCTGTCTAGGCCGGGAGGACGAGCGGGCGGCCAAACTCCCACCCCTAGGAGGATGGCCACCGTCTACGTCCCTCAGCCGGGCACGAACGGGAGGGGGGGACACGGTCCCGACAGACGATCGGGCGGCCGGCTTCGATGTCGTCGGCCTCAGCCAGATCCGCCCAGATGACCCGCGCCGGGGCAGCGGGGGACTGCGGGCATGGCGGGGGGGGGGGGGGGGGGGGGGTCGCGGGGAGGAGGGTGGGGGTGGGAGCAGCCACCGACGGAGTGGACGGGGGCGGTGGGGAGGGGGAGTCATCCCGCCGGGCGAGTCGCCCCTGGAATCGCCAGAGCAACCCGCGAGCTCCATGACAGCTTTTCACTGAGATCATTATGATTGTAGAACCTCGTGTTTGAAGCTTGCATCAACATGGGCATAAGATAATGCCAACTATCTGAATCACCAGAAAAAACATCACGTCCATCTATATTTGCGCTATGAACTCTATCTATTTACTTTCATGAAAGTTATCTTCTTCATGCTGCTATACTTGCTTGGTTTGTAATATGATCAACTAGCCTCCTTGTTCTAAAATTGCCAGAAACCTGCATATGTAGATTTTTAGTAGACAAAATATACTTTTAGTGGAATCGACGTCTCGCCAATTGCGAAACGCGTGTAATGACTTGTCAATTTTGAAATAACGGGCTACAATCTTCACTGGACGTTTGTGTGTGTAGTGTACTATGGCAGTGATGTGCATGTGTGTGTGTCTATGTGTTTAAGAAAAAATGGAAGGAGGCAGTGAGGAAGAATTGACGAAACAGAGAGAGAGAGAGAGTATAAGAAACAAAAATAACTTTCTGCAGCTATATGATTCTGCACAAATAGTAAAATAAAAACAAATAACATATTATGAATTGACCATGCTCATGTCTTGCGAGTTTCAACTGCATGCAAAAATTTGTGGCGAAAGCGGTGCTTTAATAAAGATTTTTTTGAAGTATTCATTTTTAATTTCACAAATATCCTTTTGTCATGAAAATTCTCGTACAGTTAGAAGACATGTTCATATTAGATTTCTAAGTATTTCAGTTTTTTAGTTTACTGTTCATGCAGGTCGCATAAAGCTCGATGCGAAAACGCTTCCTCGCGCAAGGATAGTGGACGCACTTGCACTACTCCCTCCGTCTCGGTGCATTAGTTATCTAAGAGCATGGTTAATAGTATAGTCAACTGCCGGTTATAAGCCATTGCTATGTCATCTATAGCCCATCTTATAGCCAATATGTACAATAGTTGATTAGAAGAGTGTATTACTTTTTTATTATATGGTCCATCTTTCACTCTCACAAAATGCCTAGGAGCACGTGGTAGAGCTGGCTCTTCACCAAGAGCCCGCTTATCTTCTCTCTCCTCTTCTCTTTCCTCCAATTAAGCAAAGAATATACTAGTTTATTTCTTATAGCCAGCTGACTCAGCTCTATTGTACTTGCTCTAAGGAGATGCAACACAATCTAGACGCATAGAGATTGAGTTAGGAGGAAAATTAGACAGCGGATAAAGCCAATAACCATTTGTTTCTCAACGGAAAACAGCTATTAAATAAAAAAAATTAAGCTCATGGTGTTTAGCTACTGCATGCAGCCCACGACCTTTTCAAATCCCAATCAGGTGACGCATAAATTGCATGCATCGGTTGCCCCAATTAATAAATGAGTCTAATTTATATGGATACAACTAATACTACTACTGCTTCGGCACTTTATTGTTTTGGGATTATCTGGTTTTTATTACTACTACCTCCGTCTAGGTGAATAAGTCATTCGCGTAGTTCTAGGTCATCGATTTGAGCAATTAAATATGTGTTATATATTATGAAAAGTACATCACTAGATTTCTACAAGGATGTAGTTTCTAAATATATAGTTTTTGTCACATATAATACATATTTAGATAGTTAAATCGTCAACCTAGAACTACGCGAATGACTTATTCACCGAGACGGAGGTAGTATATGTTTGCCTTTTGTTAGATGTCTGACTGATGCGAATTAAAAAGATTGAAGATGCCCATGGGAATCTGTTCACCTCACAGAAGGAGATGGGAGAGGCGGCCACGACTTACTTCCAGAAAATTTTTGAGGCTGACACTACTCTTGATGCATCTCCGGTTATTGGATTCCTTAAGCCCGTTGTAACAGCCGATATAAATGATCTTTTGTGTGCTGAGTTTAGTGACAAAGAGATCGCTGACGCTTTATTCCAAATTGGACCATTGAAAGCACCAGGGCCAGATGGTTTTCTTGCCAGGTTTTTTCAGAGAAATTGGGTAACATTGAGGGAAGGAGTAATAGCTTCTGTGAAAGAATTTTTCTGTACTGGTATCATGCCTGTGGAGGTAAATGATACGATAATTGTGATGATCCCAAAAATCACAAACCCAACAAAAGTCACGGACTTCCGCCCTATTAGCTTATGTAATGTTATCTACAAGGTGGTGTCCAAATGTCTTGTTAATAGGCTCCGTCCAGTTCTTGATGATATTATTTCACCGTCACAGAGTGCATTTATACCTGGGCGCATGATCACTGACAATGCACTGATGGCATTTGAATGCATTCATCATATAAAACAAGAAAAAGACCCTACGAGAAGCTTATGTGCATATAAGCTAGACTTGCTTATGTGCATATAAGCTAGACCTCTCAAAAGCTTATGATAGAGTGGACTGGAACTACCTTAGGCAAATGATGGAAAAGCTCGGCTTTGCTCGCCGGTGGATTAGTTGGATCATGACTTGTGTAACCTCGGTGAGATACTCTGTGAAATTTAATGGAGCCATCTTGGAATCGTTTGCACCGTCGCGTGGTCTTCGGCAAGGTGATCCATTCTCCCCCTATTTGTTTCTTTTTGTGGCTGATGGTCTCTCTGCTCTAATTGATAAAGGCATCGATGAAGAGTATATTTCCCCGTTAAAAATGACAAGAAGAGCTCCTGGTATATCACACTTGTTGTTTGCTGATGATACTCTACTCTTCTTTAAATCCACCGATCAGCAAGCTTCCCATGTTGTTAATATCCTGGAGGTTTATGGTAAGGCAACAGGCTAATTGATAAATCAAGATAAATGTTCGTTGTTGTTTGGAGATGCATGCCCACAAGGTAATGTTGATTTGGTCAAAAATATTCTGCATGTTACTTCAGTTGGTTTGAGGAGAAATATTTGGGTTTACCCACCCCGGACGGCAGGATGAGGAAAGGTAAATTTCAGAATCTCCAAGTAAAGCTCACAAAGAGATTGTTTGATTTTGATGGCCACCCCACTCAGGCGGGAAAAGAGGTACTCATCAGGTCAATTGCACAGTCGGTTCCTACTTATTTAATGAGTGTTTTTAAACTTCCAATAGAACTTTGTGATGAGTTAAATCGGATGGTGCGGAATTATTATTGGGAAGCTGAGAAAGGTAAACGGAAGACACACTGGTATGCATGGGATAAAATGACAAGGCCGAAGTCCGTTGGGGGCCTAGGTTTTAGAGACTTCAGGCTGTTTTACCAAGCGCTACTTGCGAGGCAAGCATGGAGATTGATTGCATTCCCAAATAGTTTGTGCGCTAGATTATTGAAGGCCAAATACTATCCAAGTGGCAGATTTGAGGACATAGTTTTTACTGGAAACCCCTCTC
Organism: Triticum timopheevii; assembly: GCA_963921465.1. Lineage (NCBI taxonomy): Eukaryota > Viridiplantae > Streptophyta > Magnoliopsida > Poales > Poaceae > Triticum > Triticum timopheevii. Next base: position 360,298,468 of record OY997264.1, read on the forward strand.
CAACATGGCAAGCCATCAGCTACGGGTTAGACCTATTGAAGAAAGGGCTTGTATGGAGGATTGCCAATGGCCAGAGTGTACGTATTTGGCGAGACACATGGGTGGTGCCAGAGCTAACGGGTAGCCTCATTTCTCGCAAGGGTCGGTGTAGACTAAAGTGGGTGTCCGAGCTCTTCGATCACAATGGAGCTTGGGACCTCACAAAACTACATCAATTTTTTTTGCCCGTTGACACAGTTGAAATTCTGAAAATTCGACCATCACCGCATTTTGGTGAGGACTTCCTGGCCTGGGCACTAGAAAAATCAGGAGTCTTTATAGTATGAAGCGCGTACAAACTTGCTTCTGATGAGGTACACAATAGCTCTGTTGCAACGTCTAGCGGGCGGGACGATGGCAGCCGCGAGGGCTGGAAGTGCATCTGGTCTACTCCGGCTCCGCCAAAGGTACTAAATTTTGCTTGGAGACTAGCTACAGACTCCCTTGCTACTTGGAAAAATAAACAAAAACGTAATATGGAGGTTAGTGCATTGTGTCCGATTTGGTGCTGTGAAGAGGAAGATTCGTTCCATACTTTTTGCTCTTGCATCAATGCAAAACGCTTATGGAAAGCAATGTCCACTGAATGGGATCTCCTAGAGGTCACCAATATCCTTTCCACGGGTAGAGAATGGTTTGTTCAAGCTATCTCTGATTTGGCTGAATCTATTCGGCTTCGGTTCATGGTGCTTCTTTGGCGGATCTGGCACGTTCGGAACGAGTTAGTCCACCACAAACCTGCACCTCCAATTGATGTTTCCTGCCGCTTTCTATCTAGCTACGTCGCCTCGCTGAACTCCATTGCTGCAAATCCAAATGCTGACCACACAAAAGGGAAGTTCCCAGCTCAAGTTTGTTTCCCTCTGGTGGCACCCACATGTGATAGGAGCCGTCAAGAACACAGTCCTTGGTCTCCACCAGCGGCTGGACAGGTGAAGCTCAACACAGATGGGTCTGTTATGAATGGTGTTGCGGGAACAGGTATGATCCTTAGGGACCAAAGTGGCAGCATCATATTCAGCTCATGCAGATATCTTTTTTCTTATGATGACGTGCTTGAAACTGATATTTTGGGCATTCGAGAGGGCCTCTTACTTGCTTTGCAATGGAGCAATCTACCTATTGATGTTGAATCGGACAGTTTAGAAGCAGTGAAGATGATGCAAGGGGGAGATCATAATAGATCTAAATATGTGTTTTTAATAAAGGAGATCAAACCCATATTGGTTGTAGCAAAAACAATGTTAGTCACTTCTTGGCAAGTTGATGTAGGGCGGAACCCTATAAGGACGATCTTTCACGTTTGGAGTGGATCCTACGGGGAAACACGACGAACGAGCGGAAGAACACGAGGAAAACACGGAGAGGCACGAGAAAAAACTCACTAAACCGACAAGTAATCGATCACACAACGGCTAGATCACCGAACACATAAGGTAGCACAAGATTCAAAATCAACAAAGGAAAGATACAAAGGTAGCCCTTCTTCTCCGTGAGGAGGTCTTGATTGTCTTCCCTTGAAGGGGTCTTGAATCCGCTTGGGGGATCTTCTCCGAAGAGGTCGTGAGCTCCGAGGAGAAGTAACCAAGTGGATGAGCAAGGATCTCACACAAAATATGAGCTAAAACCAATGCTACCCTCGCTAGGAGGTGGGAGAGACCTATTTATAGTCGTAGTGCAAATGGGAGTCAAAGTGAAGGGGTACAAGGGCTCTTGCCCGAGGCTGCGGTCACTCAGGTGTCGGACGTCCGGAAGGCGTCGGACGTCCGGGGCTTCGGGACGGTCCGGACGTCCGGGGCTGTCGGACTTCCGTAAATTCGGCTCTAGTCCCGGTCGTCCGGTCGTCCCGTGGCTTCGGTCTTCCGTTAATTTCCTCTCGGGTGCCCAGCTGCCGGACGTTTGGAGGGCGTCGGTCGTCCGTGGCCCTGGCAGTCGTCGGACGTCCGGGCAGGGCCGGTCATCCGTGGCCTGTAGCTCTGTCCTGTCTTCCTTCCCTCGCTGTAGCATCTCCCAGGGCTCGGATGTCCGGGGCCGGCCGGTCGTCCGGTGCCTGTAGCTTCACAAATGGCCCTTCTTCTTGATGTCCATGCTTGGCGTCCTTGCCACCTTAGCCATTGGGTGTACCTGCCCCGTGGCTCTCCTCCAGGTACCTGATCACACACAGAGTGTCCATATGAGGTCGTAGCCAAGTCTCATGAGTAGAGAGAGGAAGTTCGGAGAGGAGCGAGTTCACCTTATCTTCGATAGCCTTTGCTCTAGCTCTTGTCATGGGTCCAAGTGGTATTGAGGGAGATGTAGGTACGCCCATGGGTATGAGTGAGGGATGCTCCGCATCATCTCCCCCCCCCCCCTTGGGAAAGATCCGACCACGGATCAAAAGCTTCATCTCCATGGTATGGCGCAAGGTCCTTGACGTTGAAGATGTCACTCACATTGTACTTGCCTCGTGATAGGTCTATCTTGTAGGCGTTGTCGTTGTAGCGTGCTAGCACCTTGAAGGGTCCATCGGCTCGAGGGAGAATTTTGGACTTGCATTCGTTGGGGAAGCGGTCCTTTCGAAGGTGTAGCCACACGAGATCGCCAATGTTGAAGATCATGGGTTGCTTGTTGACGTTGAGCTTGGTCGCTTCGTTGTACTTGGCGCTCGATGGTGTGCCTTGTATCCTCATGTATCTTCTTGATGCAGCTTGCCCGTGCACTCGCATCCATGTTGGTGCGCTCTTGTAGAGGAAGAGGTAGAATGTCCAATGGTGACAACGGGTTGAAGCCGTAGACGATCTCGAAGGGGGACTTGCCGGTAGTCAAATGTATTGCACGGTTGTAGGCGTACTCGGCGATGGGTAGACATGCTTCCCACTCCTTGTGTTCTTCTTGATCAACACGCGAAGTAGAGTGGAGAGAGTCCGGTTCGTCACCTCCGTTTGGTCGTCAGTTTGAGGATGGTATGCGGATGAGAACAAGAGCTTGATTCTGAGCTTGGCACATAGGGTCTTCCAAAAGTAACTCAAGAACTTGACGTCACGATCGGAGACGATTGTCTTTGGTACTCCATGGAGACGCAATATTTCCCTACAAAAAAGATTTGCAACGTGTGAAGCATCGTCTATCTTGTTGCAAGGGATAAAATGTGCCATCTTAGAAAATCGGTCCACAACAACAAACACGGAAACCTTTCCATTTTGAGTTCTAGGCAAACCAAGTACAAAGTCCATGCTAATGTCTTCCCAAGGTTGATAAGGAATAGGAAGAGGCATGTAAATACCATGAGATTGAGCTTTAGACTTAGCTTTGCGACATGTAGAGCATCGGGTGGTGAAGCGTGAGACGTCTCGAAACATCTTGGGCCAAAAGTAGTTCTTGGAGAGCGTGGCGAATGTCTTATCTCGTCCAAAATATCTCATGAGTCCGCCTCCATGAGCCTCTTGCAAAAGTAGCAAACGAAGAGAAGACTCGGGAATGCATAGTTTGTTAGCTTTCATAAGATAAGCATCCTTGATATAATATTGTTCCCAAGAAGTATGCGTCAAACACTTAGCATAAGGAATGGCAAAAGATAGATCATTAGCATACAAGTCTTTGATGTGCTCAAAACCAATAACATTCAACTCAAGTTTAGTCACAAGCGTGCATATGCGTGAAAGCGCATCCGTAACTACATTTTCCTTACCCTTAATGTACTTGATCACATAGGGGAAAGATTCAATATATTCACTCCATTTGGCATGACGCTTGTTCAACTTAGTTTGACCTTTTAAATACTTAAGCGTTTCATGATCGGTGTGTATGACAAACTCATGAAGTCTAAGATAATGTTCCCAAACATGTAGCACATGCACTAAAGCATACAATTCTTTGTCATATATGGGATAGTTAAGTTGAGCACCGGAGAGTTTTTCACTAAAATATGCAATTGCTCGTTTTTCTTGCATCAAAACTCCGCCAATTCCGGTACCACTTGCATCACAATGAACCTCAAAAGTTTTGTCAAAATTGGGCAAAGCAAGAATCGGAGCATGAGTAAGCAAAGACTTGAGCTCATCAAAAGCGGTGGATTGCAAAGATCCCCAAACAAAAGGAGCATTCTTCTTACTCAAGGCATGCAAAGGAGCGGCAATAGTGCTAAAATCTTTCACAAAGCAACGATAAAAACCCGCAAGACCAAGAAAACTACGCACTTGTTGCAAATTGGTGGGTTGGGGCCAAGTTTTAATTGCTTCAATTTTAGATTCATCAACATGAACACCCTTTGAAGAGACAACAAAACCCAAGAAAACCACTTTGTCGACACCAAATGTGCACTTTTTCATGTTGGCATAAAGACTTTCCTTGCGAAGGGTTTGCAAAACATCCCTAACATGATTAAGATGCTCTTTCATGGTTTTGCTAAACACAAGAATAGCATCAAAGTAAACCACAACAAAGACTCCAATATAAGGGCAAAGCACATAATGCATGAGACGCACGAAAGTACCGGGAGCCTCCGATAAACCCATAGGCATAACTAACCATTCATATAAGCCAAATTTGGTTTTGAAAGCAGTTTTCCATTCATCAACCTCTTGTATGCGTATTTGATAATAGCCACTTTTAAGATCAATTTTTGAGAAAAAGTTGGCTCCACTAAGTTCATCAAGCATATCATCTAAGCGAGGAATGGGATGCCTATAGCGAACGGTAATAGCATTTATAGGTCTACAATCGGAACACAAGCGGAAACTTCCATCGGGCTTAGGCACAAGTATAACGAGAACGGCAGAAGGGCTTAAGCTTTCACGTACATGACCGTTGTAGATGAGTTGTTGTACTTGCCGTTGAATCTCCTTAGTTTCTTCGGGGTTGACACGGTATGGAGCTTTGTTTGGGAGAGGCGCTCCGGGGATGAGGTCGATTCGATGCTCAATGCCTCGTAGAGGAGGTAGACCCGGAGGTAGTTCATCGGGGAAAACATCTTGGAATTCCTGCAAAAGAGATTGAAACACTAAAGGTAGCTCGTGAGAGGTGTTAGTTTTTGGTTCCCCATCCTTGCACACAAGGACAAAGTGCATCACACTCGATGGGTTCTCACACACTTCTCTCATCTCACTTTTTGTTGCAAATAGTATGAGATTCTTCTCTCTAGGCGAAGAGGCACTCAAGTTTGGCTTGTGGCTCTCACTCACTTTTTGGTGGATCACTTTCTCACTCTTCTCTCCACGATGGGTGGCTTGCTTGTCGGCTATCACTTGACTAGGAGACATAGGTCGTAGCACATATTCCTTCCCTTTCATCTTGAAGCTATAGTGATTGGTGCGCCCATTGTGGATGACACCACGGTCGAATTGCCATGGTCAACCAAGAAGGAGGTGGCAAACGGTCATTGGGACCACATCACACTCCAAAGTGTCCTCATATGCACCAATTTTGAAGGAGACTTGGACCGTATACTCAACGCGGATAGTGTCGAAGTCACTTAGCCATTGAACCTTGTAGGGGTGCGGGTGCTTCCTCTTTACCAATTGAAGCTTGGAGCATAGTTCTTCGCTTGCCAAGTTGTGACAACTACCTCCATCGATGATGACCTTGATGGACCTTCCATTGATGCCGGCCTTGGTGTGGAAGATGTGGCATCTTTGGTCTTCTTCTTGTTGATGTTGAAGAGTCAAGACCTTGGAGACAACGAGAGCGGGGATCGTATCTTCATCACAAAAGACTTGATCATCTTCATCCTCGTTCACGCGTCGGTGCATGGCCACTTGCTCAAGAGCTTCCATCTCCTCATCACTCATGGAGTCGTAGGTGCCATCGTCATTGAGGATCATGGTGCACTTGTTTGTGCATTCATAGGACTTGTGGCCTCGGCCGCCGCAAGTGAAGCACTTGAAGGAGCTTGTCTTGACGGTCTCATCGGTCAGAGTAGATGACGAAGCACGCGGCTTGAAGTTGCTTGTAGTAGGAGGAAGACGACTTGAACTTGCCGAGGTTTTCTTGTAACTTGACTTGTCGTTGTTGCTTGGAGAAGGCTTGGTTGATGTCGAAGTTGGAGTAGTTGTTGAAGTTTGGATATTGGAGAAGCCGTAGGTCTTGGATGATTACTTGGCGTACTTGAAGTCATCTTGCACTTGACGTTCCGCCTTTGTAGCTTGATGCACAAGCTCAATGAGGTTGGAGTAGGTTTGGAAGTCCACGATCTTCTTGATGGGATGATTGAGTCCATTCAAGAATCGTGCCATTGTTTGCTCGTCATCCTCCGTGACATTGGCTCGAATCATGGCAATCTCCATTTCCTTGTAGTATTCTTCAACACTCTTTGTTCCTTGCTTGAGGAGTTGTAGCTTCTTGAAGAGATCACGGTTGTAGTAGGTGGGCACAAAACGTGCTCGCATGACATCCTTCATTTGAGTCCAAGTGGTGATTGGAGGTTCACCTCTTGCTTGTCGGCGCTCAAGGACTTGTTCCCACCATATGAGAACATAGTCTTGGAACTCAAGTGATGCCATAGCGATCTTCTTCTCTTCCTCATAGTTGTGCAAACGGAAAATTTTGTCGACCTTCAATGCCCATGAGAGGTATTCTTCGGGATCATTGCTTCCATTGAACTTGGGCATTGTGAATTTGAGCTTGCCATAGCGTTGCTCTTCATTGTGTTGTTGGAGATGGTGATGATGACGCCCTTGACGTGGAGGGTAATCATCCTCATGTTGCTCTTGGCGTGGAGGAAGTCCATGATCAACTTGCTCTTGTTGAACTTGAGGTTGAGGTGGAGCTTGACGAGCTTGTGGAGGAGCTTGTGGAGCTTGATGTTGCACACGCGGTTGGTAGTTCCTCTCTTGGATTTCTTCTCTAAGGTCTTCCTCTTGATTGCGCCATTCGCGATTGCGGTTGGCGATAGCTCGACTTGATTCTTGAAGGGCACGTTGCGCCTCAAGAGCTTGCGCTTCATGTAGTTGTTGTTGAAGACGTTGAGCCTCGGCGTCTTGTTGCTCTTGGTGTAGACGCGCTCGTTCTTCTTCTTCTTGGCGACGAAGATGTTGTCGTTCTTGAGCTTGGGCAAAAGCGACTTGATTTGATTGAGGACGAGGGGCTTGCTCATCGGCTTACTCTTGTGAATGCTTGACGTGTAGCGGGTTGCGAGATGCATGACGATCTTGACGCGCGGCTCGTCGAAGAGTGTTCGATGACGGTGTACTTGAGCCGGAGAAGGAGTCGTCGGAGTGTCGACTTGAGTGGCTCTGTCTTGAGTATGACGATGTAGAAGGAGGCCGGTTGACCAACAAGGCGCGGATCTCGTCCATTCTTGCATCGTTCTCTTGCTTGTGCGCGTCGATCTTGTTGTCGAAGTAGTCTCGTGTACGTTGCTCGGAGAGTCGCAAGTCGGTGGCGAGGTTGTCGATGCGGTCATCCATGCTTGTTGCTCTTGATGTAACGCTCGTTGTGCACCAAAGAGGTGGCTCTTCGTGACGTATGATGACATGCCATCGTCTTGCTCGATGAAGAGTGGGTTAGTAGAAGTACTTGGCCTATCCATCATTCCAAGCAAAAATGTGAGTGGTAGAAGGAAAAGAACTTATACCAATGTACCTTTGACCGATGTTGATGATGAATCAAGTTCACTCAAATGCGGACAATGAAATAGCACTATTGGTACCGATTCTTGTCAGTTCTCACACCTACACAAGTAAAAGCTTATGGTGGAGCTTGGTTAGGATTGTGGCATAAAATTTGATGCAATAGTAAGTGAGCTTCAATAATGTTGGAAATGATTCACAAATTTGAAAATGCAACAAGTAGACCAAGCAAGTAGTGGAACACGGGAACACACACGCAAATAGATAGATGGGATTGTGCAAACCAAAAGTGAGCCAAAATGTGGAATCCACGAAAATGCTCTTGTTGCACAATACTAGAGAGACGCTAGCACGATTGCACAATAGGCGGATACGGAATTGTGCACAACCTATTAGGCAAAAATGCAACGATCTCTATCCCAAGTATGCTATATGTATGGTATTTCGGTGCTATGATCCAAGATGATCTTATATGACAATCTTAATGTAGTATGATGCTATGGTTCTTGCTCATAAGCTCTTTGCTTATCTTTCTTGTTTGCTGAAAAGCTTGGGTGGCTCTTTCACTTTTGAGCTCTTTTCTTATGCAAAACTTCACGAACCAAGATAGCAATTGTGTATGCTATGACAACTTTGTGACACACAAGTTGATGCCAAGATATGCACCACGATGGTATGGTATGTATGCTATGTAGTATGATCACTAATGTGCACAAGTCACGTTGCCGGCAATATTCAATGGCTAGTCTCGATGGGTAAGGTACGCAAAAGTAAGGCCATGTGGGGTATCAATGCAATTGCAAGGTATGACAAAGATGTCGTCGATGTTACCATCCTTGACGATGATGAGACCCTTGCGAAGATGAGCCGTGGTGATGATGAAGTCGAACCGTACCTAAATATCCAAAACACAATAGGACACGGGAGTCACAACTCAAAATCTCAAGGACCAAAATGTGTCAAAATCGTCATAGGAGGTATTGTAGAGGATGGTGGTGTATGTGGGTTTGGAAGATGTGGTGGAAGGTGGGGATGGTGGTGGCCGAAGTGAAAATTTTCAGTTTTGTTAGAGTTTCACGGACGTCCGGTTTTTACGGTCGTCCGGTTGTCGGATGTCCGGCAGGGTCCGGTCGTCCGGTGCCTGGGCGAAATTCGGGCACGGGATGAACTACGCGATTTCGGGGTGGATGAAGATGGTGAGGTCGAAATCGAGCGGATTGGTGGATGGAGAAGGGTGGGGAGGGTGGGGAAAGCTAGATCCACACGTAGCAACTCAAATCCAACAAAATCTCAACTCACCAACAAATCACAAAAAAAATTAGGGCTATTTTTGGTGGGGAATTTTCGGATTTAGGACGAAAACAACAAAATCAAGCTAGAAAACACGGGGTAGGGACTCCAAAAACATGATCAACGTGGCTCATGATACCAAGATGATGTAGGGAGGAACCCTATAAGGACGATCTTTCACGTTTGGAGTGGACCCTACGGGGAAACACGACGAACGAGCGGAAGAACACGAGGAAGAACACGGAGAGGCACGAGAAAAACTCACTAAACCGACAAGTAATCGATCACACAAGGGCTAGATCACCAAACACATAAGGTAGCACAAGATTCAAAATCAACAAAGGAAAGATACAAAGGTAGCCGTTCTTCTCCGTGAGGAGGTCTGGTTTGTCTTCCCTTGAAGGGGTCTTGAATCCGCTTGGGGGATCTTCTCCGAAGAGGTCGTGAGCTCCGAGGAGAAGTAACCAAGTGGATGAGCAAGGCTCTCACACAAAATATGAGCTAAAACCAATGCTATCCTCGCTAGGAGGTGGGAGAGACCTATTTATAGTCGTAGTGCAAATGGGAGTCAAAGTGAAGGGGTACAAGGGCTCTTGCCCGAGGCTGCGGTCACTCATGTGTCGGACGTCCGGAAGGCGTCGGACGTCCGGGGCTTCGGGACGGTCCGAACGTCCGGGGCTGTCGGACTTCCGTAAATTCGGCTCTGGTCCCGGTCGTCCGGTCGTCCGGTGGCTTCGGTCTTTCGTTAATTTCCTCTCGGGTGCCCAGTTGCCGGACGTCCGGAGGGCGTCGGTCGTCCGTGGCCCTGGGAGTCGTCGGACGTCCGGGCAGGGCCGGTCGTCTGGTGGCTTCGGTCTTCCGTTAATTTCCTCTCGGGTGCCCAGCTGCCGGACATCCGGAGGGCGTCGGTCGTCCGTGGCCCTGGGAGTCGTCGGACGTCCGGGTAGGGCCGGTCGTCCGGTGGCTTCGGTCTTCCGTTAATTTCCTCTCGGGTGCCCAGCTGCCGGACGTCCGCAGGGCGTCGGTCGTCCGTGGCCCTGGGAGTCGTCGGACGTCAGGGCAGGGCCGGTCGTCCGTGGCCTGTAGCTCTGTCCTGTCTTCCTTCCCTCGCTGTAGCATCTCCCAGGGCTCGGACGTCCGGGGCCAGCCGATCGTCCGGGGCCTGTAGCTTCACAAATGACCCTTCTTCTTGATGTCCATGCTTGGCGTCCTTGCCACCTTGGCCATTGGGTGTAGCTGTCCCGTGGCTCTCCTTCGGGTACCTGACCACACACAGAGTGTCCATATGAGGTAGTAGCCAAGTCTCGTGAGTAGAGAGAGGAAGTTCGGAGAGGAGCGAGTTCACCTTATCTTCGATAGCCTTTGCTCTAGCTCTTGTCATGGGTCCAAGTGGTGTTGAGGGAGATGTAGGTACGTCCATGGGGTTGAGCGAGGGATGCTCCGCATCACAAGTTTTGGACGATCACAATGCTGGACTGTTGTATGGCTTGGATCGGGTCCGGATGAACTCCTTGACATTGCCAGTCGTGATTGTAATTTTTGAGTGTTGAGTAATACAAGTATTATCCCGCAAAAAAAAAATGTCTGACTGATGCATCAAGACGGAGTGAGTACTACCCCTCAAAAAAAAAAGACGGAGTGAGTACTGTAAAAAAAACGACGCATTTGCTTGCACTGTTCCACACATGGGCCTGTGGATCACTTGGGCCCTTCCTTCCCCATCGGATAAAATCCCAGCGCCTCGCCTTGCGGCGGAGACGAACCGGACCGGCGGCAGCTGAAGCCTGAGAGCGCCACGACGATGATGGCCGCAGCGAGAATGGCCTTCGCATCAAGCTGTCGCGTCCACCTCCTCCTCCCGTCCTCGACTTCAACCCCCCTCCTCGCCAGGACCCGAGGTGGCTGCAGGGGCATAGCCAAATCCATCTCGTTCTTGGCACCGTTATCGGCTGCGAGATCCGCCGCCCTCTTCTGCTCTTGCTCCTCGCCTTCCTCCGACGCTGTCGTCGCACCGGCACCTACGCAGGCGGCCGTAGAGGAGAAGAAGCCGGCGCCCGCGGCTGGGGAGGAGGAGAAAGGCGAGGTTCCGGTGGGCGAGCTCGCTGGCCTCCTGGACATCCGGGTGGGGCGGGTCGTCAAGGCCTGGCTGCACCCGGAGGCGGATACTCTGTACGTGGAGGAGGTGGACGTCGGCGAGGAGCAACCGCGCACCATCTGCAGCGGCCTCGTCAAGTACTTACCCCTCGACCAACTCCAGGTAATGAATGATGCATGAGAACTCGTCCATCCAAGATTTTTCAGATATTCATCAATGATTTACTTGTCTACTATGCTCACGTTTTTGTATAGATCACATAATTTGCGCATTTTGGCGGACAAGTGACTACTCCTTAGTACTAGTATCTATGTGGACGAACTGGAAATTTTAGTATCAATTAAGAGGAACATCGCTATTAGGTGAAGTTTCAACTTACTTAATGGTTATGCAGGAAGTATTGATTCACTTGCTGAGATAATACCAGGTGCCAACCTTCCTGAATTAACCAGGATTGGGCTAGCTTGAGCCAAGATCCTGATGCTTCACTCTACGGTTGCATTCAGTTTTGTTTATTGACTTTTTTGGGTATGTAGATGGTCTGCAATGAAGTGCAAGTTATTTTCGTCCATTTTACTGAATACTGATGACATCAGCTGTGGCATGCGTTCTATGCAGGACAGCAATGTCATTGTTCTTGCTAACCTGAAACCAAGAAACATGCGCGGCATCAAGTCTAATGGCATGCTTATGTGTGCCTCTGATGCTTCTCACGAGACTGTTGAGTTGCTTACCCCTCCAGAAGGTTCTGTTCCCGGTGAAAGGGTATGGTTTGGATCTGAAGATGAAAAGAGTATTCAATCAGAACCTGCAACGGGAAACCAGGTATCACTTACAATTTAGACATTTGTCTTTGCATTGTCTCTTGACGATTCTTGTTATGCTAAGCAATGCAGATTACTACAGTTAATTTCCTGTGTATGTTGTCCGTTCAACTGTGAAATGATTTTCCTTAATGTTCTACATATTACCATGAACAATATTATTTTGATTAGATGTTGCTCACAATGGCTCCCATGGATGCGTCAGGTACATGGAAGGGATTACAGTTTTAGTTGAGACTGGTAACCATGGGTAGTACATTATGCATTCACATATGAACCAGTACACAGCCACCGAATATTTGTTCCATGAATTTCAGAGCAAGGAACATGATATATGTGGTATAAACCATCTACATAGTTACAACCCATGTCCCACTTGATATATTGGTCACAAAACTAATATTTGAAATTATTTGGATTTTTCTGCAACTTCTTTTCAAAATATATGATACTTATGTAAACATAGTGAGCAAAAGTAATGTATTGAAAACAGATTTCTTGCCAAATTCCACACAATTCGTTCTACGCCGAGTCATTTGCAGAAACAGCTTACACAGCTAACTGCCACATCGTTGTCTTTCTTTCTTTGTGATTACTCATTCTTAGGTTTGCATACAGGTCTGCATCTTATGCAGACTAAATTTGGTTAGAAAACCTGCAGTGAAAACTGATATCTCGCTGATATTTTCTGGGAAGTGCTGTGGATTCTTGAGAGGCAGTCCCTGGTTGTTAGGTCATGAAACGCTTAGTAAAACATAAGTGCTAAAATACTATGACTTGTTATTTATGTGGAAATAATATAATATTCAAAATCTTGATAGGCCTAGAGCCATGTTGAATTTTGTCCACTTCCATGAATCCAACCTATGTAAGAAATTATTTTGCAGAAATGGGTTACCATGGTAGTTATTTTGCAGCATCTCATCTCATTGATTGCTATATTTTTGCCAGGTTCAAAAGAAAAAGATTTGGGAATCTGTTCAGCCTCACCTTAAGACAACAGATAACTGCGTAGCAGTTCTTGGTGAGCAACCAATGCGCACCTCAGCAGGCATGGTTTTCTGCAAATCATTGCAGGGTGCAAGCGTGTCATAATACTGACTGAAGAGATTATTTCTTCTTCGTTTTTGGCTGTATCCATATAATGTATTTCCCTGAAATTAATTATAGTAGGAGTGAAATCTTTAATGAAAAGATTGCTTTTGAGGATATTTTATTGATAATAGCCACATTTTATAGTTTCTCAGTGGTCAAAGCTCAAAAGTGAGTCCATGGACAGAATTTATCTTCTCTTTCACTTCAATCCAAAATTAACAATTGAATTTTGCATAACTGTTGATTAACTAACTTGTTTTGGTCCTTAGACTTTTAAATGATGATTTTCAACATCTGTGGCTGGAAATAAGTTATGACTTGGTTGTTGGATCACGAATGGTGTAGCTGGAGCAACCAGATGGCCCTCCAATTAGAGTTGTATACATCTCTGATGCATCATAATCTCGTTTATTTTGTAGTTCTGTTTTCTTGTGATTTTATGCCTTACTGGTAAGGTTTGCACGTATTGACTAATTCACAAAGAAATAGTCTGTATCTGTACTAACGTATAATAAAGACCTCATCCAAATCTCAACCATATACTATAATTATGATACAGATTTTGGGAAAAAACAAAGAAAAACTGGCCTTCAATGGATGATTGACAAACCATTCTCTCTTCAAGAGGTAAATTCTTCGGTAATGTCGGTCACATTAGTGAAGCTCTAAAAAAGGTTGCATGGCAGAAATCATGCTAGATGAGATCAAAACAAAATATATCTATAGGTTAACATGTTAGATTCAAGATGAAGTGGGTGGATCAACCTACAGGACCAGAGAATCAACGTGTGGGAGGCAGTTGACTGGAACGTTTGCAAAATTTGTTAGGCCACAACAGTTGTTCGATGCCAAGCAAGTCATTCCCAATGACAAAGATGAGGCAAACCCTGACAGATCGTTGTCTCAATTTCGGTCATCGCAAGGGCAATCCCCTGTTTCAAGCGCGGCGGATTGCTGTGGATGCCCCAAGTCAACAAAAATTGCATTTTTCATAATTAACCTCAACATTTAAAAAGATGGGAGTTGGCAAAATGGTAGTACATTATTAGTTTAAATAAGTGTTTGAAATGATTTGTATTAAAAATGTGTTTAATTTTTTTGGGGACTAAAATTATAGGGGGTCTCCTAGCTGTGAAACAGGGATTTCCCTAAAACAAATAGCAAAGTGGGATAGGGAGCACTTTTGCCAGTGTGACAAAAACAAGTGGCAAGCCATGTCAAAGTTGGTCACCAACCACACAGGCCCTATGTGACTACAATCTTGGCGTTACCCCAAAGGCACGTGGCCATTTAAGCATCATCAAATCTATGGAAGGATCATACACCAGGGAACGTTTTCAACCCAACAATCAAGAGAGCTAATGTATCCCAACAGGCTAATGCTTAGATTGCCGCGATTTGAAGATGTTCTCCTTGTAGTACTGCAGCTCCATGATGCTCTCTCTGATGTCGTCCAGTGCCCTGTGGTTTTTCTCCTTTCTTGGAGCTTGCTTCCTTTCTGTGAACAGTCAAATCAAATTAAAAAATAAGCAAAGCCTTGTCATGTGGAGAATTTCACAAGTATTCCATGTATCCAAAATGAAATTAAAATAAATTACTAGGTCTGCTCTGCTTTGGAAATCAGCGGTTGTGAAGACGACGAAACACATAAGGTCAATTTGAACCAATTTCAGTTTCCAAACCACTATCGAATAACCAACAAGTATAATCATGAGGAAATACGCCCAGATTGGATGAAATGCCTTATACTCCAATAGTACTCATGTATGTTTCCCATCTCACTAACTGATCTTTAAGTCTGCCCCTATGTAATCGTGAGTTCTCTGCCACAGGAATATCTTCAAACCGATTAAATCAAACCAAAACATCGTTGCAATTTGCAAACACTCAAGAACTGTTCAAATTTTACACCACCTAGCAATATTTTTCAAAATTAGCAAGATATGTTTCAGACCAACTTTATTTTCAAAATATAGGCATACAAGCTACCTCACAGTACAGTGTCGGCATTTGGCACATTAATGAAAATAAATACCAAAACGAAATGATTTCACAATAAATCAACCTCTAGAATGCATTTTGCTGGGCTTTGAGTCCCCCAATGGGACTCTGGCGGGGATGAAATCAAAATTCATGTTCGGTTTTGAATTACAGACACTAAAAGAATCAACTAATGTCGACTATAAATCTCAATAGAATGCTCAATAATAAAGCTTTTATTTCATAATTGGATCTGCAGATCTTTATGTTTTGGCATATACGCCATTGCATAGCAGGTGGCCTCAGAGCCTAGTGACAGGTTATATAACTAAAAAGATTAGAAGTTATGAAACTTTTTAATTCAATTAGAGAATTTTTTCTATGTGAAAATGCCAGTATTCTATCAGGGTGAAATATGCAAAATACATGGATTTATTTGTTTACAAAAGTCAACCTCAAAAAATAGATTTGGTTGAGTCCACTAGCAATACCATACTTGTATAATCTGGTAACTGATGAGAACACACCACAATCAAATTCTGCAACACTGCATTGATAAACACTGAAGTAATTTACCCTTTGGGAACCAGCGGATGCACAGAGCCGTTATGCTGCTCACATCAACTATCACATGAGGGAATATGCCTGCAAGCTGTGGCATGTACTCCTAGATATAAAAAACACAGGTGTCAGCAAAAAAGTTGCAAAGTAAAACTGGAGTCCTACTCAATCCACATGCAAGGATACTGGACTATTTTTTCACAATAATATCTACTGAAGAGTAAATAAATGTATTTTTTATCGACAGTTGAATAATGTATTCGGTATGTGTACAAATCAGGAGCATCAATAGTAATAAATATGCCAAAAATCTAAATGTCACCTGAAACATCTAGAGAAGTGAGGACATGATAAAATTGTATGAACCATTTCATTTTTAGCAGATAGCTAAGGGAGTTTTTTCTCTTGCTAACCTTCAAAAATAGTAAATCTGTATAGATAGAATTCCCAGCAATCAATGGGGTCGCCGAACCAATATACCTCCTAACAAAGTCTAGCACCTGAAAATAGCTAACACAAGAAAAGTTTGTTGGGAAACATTACAGTGGATAAAGAAACATCAAAGAAGCAGATAAGGACATTTCCGAGAAATATAAATACTGGCTAGAACAACAAAATACTTGTACACAATAGACTAGCAGCATACCAGCATCACACGCTAGTATTGACCAAGGCGAGCAGAGCAGTAACTAGTGCCTAATCACTGGCAGGATAAATCGGATAGGCGGATGACGCGGCATGGAGTTGCCTAGCACCACCTAGGCGGTTAACTTTGAGAACACACATGCACAGACAGTCCTTGGAACACAACCATGGTACAGTGTAACACTAAACATATATTCTAGGAATAAAATTGGTGTAGGAATTACAGATAAAAACAATGCATTTAGTTTGAAATAAACAAATGAACAGTCATGTCACAAGGTTTCCTTTAACTAGGAATATAGGGAAGGTAGGCAAACACATACTCCCTCCGTTCCAGATATAAGGTGTACAGATTTTTGAGAAAAAGTTCAGATTATATGGTGTATTGCATTAGTTGACAATTTGACCCTTCCACTAGCTACAGTTGTTATGACCGGCATACAGTACAGCCGGAGGAGGCCCAATAGCGCAGGCAGTTAGGGGCTTGGCCCAAGTTATCTTATCATATTAGGGGCTTAGCCCAATTATCTTATTAGGAGGATTATATAAACTCATGTAAGGAATATTGTTCCATCTTTTTCTTCCTTCAATCGCGTGAACATATTCGGCCATCTCTTTTCCCTAGTCCACATGGCGAATCAACACGGCAAGGACGCGAACTCCCATCCCGTGGAGCCGGCCACCTCTCATCCCATGCAGCCGGCGACCTCCCTTCTCAGCGATGAGGAGATCAAGCCGGCGGACTCCGTTCCCATAGACAGGGAGGAGGTAAAGCCTATGATCTCGGTTACATTGGACAAAGATCAGATGAAGCCAGTGACTGTGTCGTGCTTCATGTGTCTTCAAGTGCCCGGAACAACAAACGACCTAGTAATGAATTGGCTCATGAACATGGCTTCCTACTGTTAGATAAACAACAACATACTATTATTGAGAGGCCAAAGCCAACATATATACAAGTACAGGTGGGAGGCCAAATGCCAAAATACAAAAAGCCAAAGGGCATCATAAATATAACTCTAACACCCCCCCCCCCCCCCCCTCAAACTCATGGTGGATCCACAACACTGAGTTTGGAGAGATAAAATCCATGTTGCGCTCTAATCTGGGCCTTCGTGAAGAAGTCCGCCAGTTGTAACTCGAAAGGCACATACTGAAGAGCAATAACATGGTCCTGCACACCAGCGCGCACAAAAAAAGCATCAACACCAATATGCTTGGTGGGCTCATGCTTCACGGGGTCCCACGCAATACTGATAGCACTTGTACTGTCTGATAAGAGTGTAGTAGGTGTAGTAACAGAAACACCAAAATCCTCGAGTAACCAGCGTAACCAAGTCACCCCCGCCGTGAGAAGAGCCATAGCTCGCAACTCGGCCTCTGCACTCGAACGAGAAACTGCAGTCTGTTTCTTCGTCTTCCAGGCAATGAGATAACCACCAAGAAAGACACAGTAAGCAAAGAGTGAACGGCGATCCAAAGGGTCACTAGCCCAGGTAGCATCCGAATAGGCCTTGAGCTGAAACAAGCTAGAACGAGGATAGAATAGACGGTGAGAGATCGTGCCACGAAGACATCGTAGAACACGAAGAAGGTGACTATAGTGAACAGAAGTGGGAGAAGAAACAAACTGACTCAAGATATGGACATGATAGGAGATATCTAGACGAGTGACAGCGAGATAGACAAGACTCCCAACAAGATGACTATAACTAGTCGGATCAGACAAGGGCTCACCATCAGAAGCACTAAGATGAACATTAAGCTCCATAGGAGTCTCAACAGTGCGCTCATCACTAAGGGCCGCACGAGCAAGAAGATCCTGGATATACTTTTCTTGGGAAATAAAAAAGCCATCAGAGGTGGAGGAAACCTCAATCCCAAGAAACTAACGAAGAGGACCAAGATCAGACATAAGAAACTGCTCATTGAGACAGGCCTTGACAAAGGCAATGTACTCAAGATTATCGCCAGTGATGATCATGTCATCAACATATAGAAGAAGAAGAGTGCGACCACGAGCAGAAAGGTGGACAAACAGCGCTGGATCATGAGCACTGGGAGAAAAACCAACTGCAGTCACCACAGAGACAAAATGCTCAAACCAAGCGCGGGGGACTTGCTTAAGACCATAGAGAGAGCGACGAAGACGGCAAACCATGCCATCAGGAATAAAATACCCAGGTGGTGGTTGCATATAAACCTCCTCACGCAACTCACCATTAAGAAAGGCATTCTTAACATCAAGCTGAGACATAGACCAATGGCGAACAGAGGCCACAGCGAGAAGTGTGCAGACAGTGGTCATATGGGCCACAGGAGCAAAAGTCTCATCGTAATCACGACCATGCTCCTGCTGAAAACCACGAGCCATAAGACAAACTTTATAATGCTCAAGAGAACCATCAGAGCGAGTCTTAATCTTATAGACCCACTTACAAGTAATGGGACGAACACGGGGAGGAAGAGAAACCAGATCCCACGTGCCAGTGCGCTCAAGAGCAGCAATCTCCTCTGCCATCGCAAGCTGCCATTCAGGATGAACAATAGCATCACGATAAGAGGTAGGCTCAAGTACAGCCGAAAGATCATATCGGGAAGGAGAATAGCGGTCAGGAGGAGGACAAGGCCGAGCCCGAAGACCGTAAGGGCCAGTTCTTTTGGGCAATTCTCCTAGAATTGACCCCCTAGGTTTAACTAGCTAGGAATTGTAAAAAAAGATGGAGTGGCAATTCTGGGAGAAGCTGGGGAGGGGGTCAATTTTGGGAGAATTACCCAAAAGAACTGGCCCTAAGTCAGCTGAGATGAGGAAGACGACACACCAGAAGTAGATGGTGCATCAGTGGACGCATCCACAACACGTGGACGACGAGTGTAATGGAAAGGAAAAGAAGGACGAGTAAGAATCACCGGAGGTGGAGACGGGGAAGACATCGGAGCTGACGGGGAAGGCGTCGTTGATGAAGGTAGAGACGGGGAAAGCATCGGGGATGAAGGTGGGGACGGGGAAGGTATCAGAGAGTCATGCAACAAGGAAGGAGAAGAAACTGTGGAAGAGGACGACGTCGTATCTGAAACAACGGGTGGAGGGGTAGGGATACGGGGCACAGAGGGAGGTGTATCGGGAAATGTGAGAAAAGAGATGTCCTCCACAGAAAAGGTCGAGGAGGATGGACGCGGGTAGAAAGGACGAGACTCATCAAAGGTCACATCCCGGGAAATACGCATTAGACGACCGACAGGATCCCAACACCGATGACCCTTATGCTCACAGCTGTATCCTAGAAAGACACACTCAACAGACTGAGCGGTCCAAATGAAGCGCCGAATAATCAGGAGAACGATCAAAAAGACGCTTGAAAGGAATACCACCCTGCAAAGCAGCAGATGGCTGCATGTTGATGATATAGGTGGAAGTGGAAATAGCCTCAGCCCAAAAGTGAGGCGGAAGAGAGGCAGCGATCATCATCGCACGAGCCGTCTCAAGGTGACGATGCTTGCGCTCAACCACGCCATTCTGAGCATGAGCACCAAGACAAGAGAACTGGGTAAGAGTACCTTGTTTAGCAAGAAATCCTCGCAACGCACGAGAGATATACTCACCAGCAGAATCTGGGCGAAAAACACGAATAGGAGTGGAGAACTGGGTATGAACCATGGCAGCAATTTTTTTGTATATAGATAAGACCTCGCTACGAGAAGACATGAAATAGATCCAAGTGTAGCGAGTAAAATCGTCTATAAAGAGAATATAGTAGCGATGACCCCCTTTCGATGCGAAGGGAGCAGGACCCCAAACATCTGAGTGAACGAGATCAAAAGGACGCTTGGACACAGACTCACTGTGAGGATAGGGTAGCTGAATCTGATTACCAAGCCTACAACCCAAACAATCCAACGAAGCGTTACCGGAGAGAGGCCCCAGAACACCATGATGAACTAAAGACGAGAGACGAGAACCACATAAATGGCCAAGACGATGATGCCACTGCTGAAAAGAGCTAGCAGATGCGCCAACAGGGGCCACAAGACTAGCAGCGTTGGCATCAGAGGGAAGACGAAGCCAATCAAGCTCCCAGAGACCATCATGGCGTCGAGGGCCAGCACCAAGCAAAGCGTCTGTGCGACGATCCTGAACAGAACATGAATCAAAGTCAAGATTGACCCTGCAACTAGAGTCAACAATCTGACTACCTGAAAAGAGTTGCATGCTAAGTCGAGGAACATGAGCAACAGACGCGACCATAGGAGACGATGTAGAGCGGCCATCATCACATGCGGAAGCCATCAAACGAGTCAACGAAGAGCGGCGCCAACTGCGGTCAGAAGCCGCGAGTGGAGTCGACGTGGAGGCACCATCGCGCGAGGAAGCCACGAAAGGAGTCGTGGAAGAGCGACCACCGCATCACGCCAAAGAGGCCGGAAGGGACAACATCACATGTGGATGAGCACCAAGCACGGAGAGACGGCGCGTGTGCAAGACGGGATCAATATAGGGAACACCGGATGACAATGGCATTTTTTTGTGGGAGTAGGTAATTGGACAAAGCAGATCAGCCACACGAACTGAGCCCGTCAAACAGAGCAGCACGCGCACGCGCATGATGCAAGGCGGAAGTTTGGCGCGGGCGGAGGAGCAGGACAGCGGCTGGGATCTGGCGGCCGAAGCCAGGCGGCACAAATGGCTGGAGGGCGGCGCGGACGCCAGAACGACGGAGCGGATGGCCGGATGGCAGAGTGGACGCCCGACCTGGAGTCACGGGCTGATCTAGATCGAGAACAGGATCCAAATCAACTTACGTCTTGTGGAACTTGATCTGCCATGTGCTGGTGGAACTTGATCTGGATTGATCCAAAACAATCACAGCGGAACTTGATCTGGATTGATCCAAAACAATCACAGTGGCTCGGTACAGCGAAAGGTAGCAAGCGGTACAGGCCGGAGGGAGAACGGCCACTAGAGGGCAGCGGACCAGCGGGAAGGCAGTGGACAGCAGGGAGGCAGCGGACAGCAGCCGGGCGGGCAAGGGCGCACAATCGATGGCGCTCGTGGAAGACAGGGCTACCCGGCCTAAGCAGGTGGAGCTGCAGCCAGACAACAACAGCCGCGCACCAGCGAGGCCGGTGGCCTGGCAGAGACCGGCAACCGACAGCGGGCGGCGTGGACGAACAAGGACTGGCGAAAATCCAGACTGAGATTGACGGCGGCCGCGGCGGACCGTAGAGTCGGCGGTCGTGGAGAAAAATATAACATAGGCTCTTATACCATGTTAGATAAACAACAACATAGTATTATTGAGAGGCCAAAGCCAAATATATACAAGTACAGGTGGGAGGCCAAATGCCAAAATACAGAAGGCCAAAGGGCATCATAAATATAACTCTTAACACCTACAAGTGTTCCGGCTGCGGCAAGACTCGAGTTTTGTTAAAGCTGCATTCAAAAGAATCTTCAAGGACGATGAAGACAATGGCAGTGACTCGGACGACGGATTGAAGATTAGAGAGTTTGTGAAAAGCAAGTACGGGACACCGGACATGTAAGAGTTGATCGGCAGCACGAATAAATTTTTTGTCGTACCTCTACTTTCAATGTGTTCCAGATGTACTCGATGCCGGTTTGAGCACTTAATAAAGTTTCTGTCGTACTCGATGTGCGAGCCCGATGTATTCATACAATTTCACAAGACTTTGAGCACGCACATGTTAATGACCATACACTTATTTATGTCATCGAGTAAATTAAATGTGTTGTTCGTCATGGTATTAGGAGTACTACTCATGCCACTAGTTGTACTGATTACATGTATATCATGTGTAGTTCATCTTTCAAAATTCGGCTGATTCGTAGTGTCTCTGGTGAATAAGTGAACCGTTTGTTAGTTTGTTAGTTCATCTTTCAAAATATTGTTGTTTATTGAAAGTTTGTTAGTTTGTTAGTTCATCTTTCAAAATATTGTTGTTTTTCTTCAATAAACGACATCGAGTACATTGGGTTTTGGGAACACACTGAAAGTAGGGTACCACAAAAAAATTATTCATGCTACCGATCAACTCTTAAATGTTCCGGTGCCCCGTACTTGCTTTTCACAAACTCTCTAATCTTCAATCCGGCGTCCAAGTTGCTGCCATTGTCTTCATCCTCTCTAACTTTATACTCAGAGCTGCTCCTTGAAGACTCTTGTAAGGGCGGCTCGAACAAACGTAGAGTCTCGCCGCAGCCAGAACACTTGTAGGAAGCCAAGTCCGTGAACCAATTCATTAGTAAGTCGTTCGTTGTTTCGGGCACTTAAAGACACATTAAGCATGGCACAGTCGCCGGCTTCATCTGATCTTTGTCCAATGGATCCGAGGTCACAGGTTTTACCTCCTCCCTGTCCATGGGAATGGAGTCTGTTGGTTTGATCTCTTCGTTGAGAAGGGAGGTGGCTGGCTGCATGGGATGGGAGGTGGCCGGCTCCATGGAATGGGAGTTCGCGCCCTTGCCGTGTTGATTCTCCATGCAAACAAAGGACGAGAGACGGACGGATATGTTCACACGAACGAAGGAAGAAAAAGATGGAACAAGATTTCTTTTTCCCTAAAACTTAGGCCAGCTTGATATGCACCACGTCTAATCTTTCTTTCCTAACTAACCTACACGTATGCACAAAACAGACACGATGGGTTGTGCCATCTCCTTTTTTCTAGGAAGGTGATGCGCGTTGGCTGTAGCTAGTGAAAAGGTAATTGTCAACTAATGCAATACACCATATAATCTGAATTTTTTCTCAAAAATCTATACACCTTATATCTAGGAACGGAGGGAGTACATATTAGCAGTACCTATTAGCAATTTTCTTTCCGAGGTTTCAAGTAGAATATGCTTTAATTATATGAGCCCTTTCAAAGAGGTCAGGCTACCAAAAAAAGGACTAAAGTACCTGTTTCTCAGCATCACACTCAGAAATGTCACTCTGCAGTACTTGTTCTGTCAGTCCTAAAGTGGTTACAAGAGCAACAGACCAAATTAGCAAGTCCTAAATTGGTTACATGAGCAAGAGATTAGATTCACATGTCATTTTTAATACTATAAGGTATTTACCACTGGCACCATGATGGGTTTTACACCAATCATTCATGTTGTCTAAGCATTCTTTGCTCTGTCTTATAACCAAATCAGGACCCTGCAAAAGAAGGTAATAATAGCTACGTTGAGCACAATGTCTCGCGATGTCATACCAACAGAAGTTGTTCATCAACCAATATGATTAACGACAAAGAAATGACAAAGCAACAAATTGCCTCCGTAACCTCAGATACCCAAACACAAAGTATGACACAAGTACATAGCCAAAGTCAGTGGTGATGATAGACTACCAGCTTGCTTTACAGGGTGAATTTGCCAAACAACATGATCATTTAAGGTTGCAAGGGGATTCTTAGAATAAGAAAAGATTATGCAAAGTAAACATCAGAAGCTGATGGCATATCAGTTCGCTACTTCCCACCAGCGTAAGGCCCCGTTCGGTTCGTAGGTTTTGTACAGGAATTTTGGAGGAACACTATTGACACGGGTTTACTTTCCTTTGTAGCGTTCTGAATGCAGGAATACATACAGTAATCCAGAGGAAACTAGCTCCTTCGATGCTGATTCCAGAGGAATTCTAACATCCGCGTAGAGCTCATTTTTCCCGCGGAAGACCGAGCCGAGGCACTCCGGCAGTCGCTGTTAGAATCAGTAGGATTAAAAAAAACAAATGCGTAACGTGGTGAGGTGAGAGTGTTGGAGGTAAAGCTGCCTTGTTTAACCCGTATAGCTAATTTTAAAAGGCCTGTAGGCTACTGTTCACGCAATGCTCTCCTATGGTCACCCGAACGCCCATTCTGACAACTTTCCTGTGTTCTTTACCTCCAGCGTTTCACGCCTAGATTCCTTCTCCGTTCCTATGTTTTCTCTCGTTACTGTGTTTCGTATTCCCACACGGGGGCCTAATTTTACAAAATAAACAGTATAATAAGAATTGACCCATCATCTAATAGTGTTTCCTTCTCATTGACTCTTCAAAAAAAAATTAACTTGGCACTTACATAGTCCTGATGCGATTGGCAATCTTATTTAACTGTTTTAAACTACTTCAATGATAACGAGCTTGGAACAACTCATTAAGGACCACAGATTAGTGTGCCTTATCCACATACTCAATGAGGAAGCAATGGAAGCAGCTTCAATAACAACGAGGCAGAGTAGTCTATAAGAAACTGCTTACTTCCAAACTCAAGGTCAAGAAATATGTACCACGGCAAAGGTGTTACTGAATCGAGAAAACTAACATATCATAAGTTGTGGAAGCTACTCACTTCCAAAACACGAAGTCAAGAAATATGTACCACAACTTCATAACACTGTACGTAGCATTAGTTTAAAAAAAACTCACCTCTATCCGTTTGGTAAGTTTACCATCTGTTATAATACAAGCAATCTCTAGTATGCGGTCTTTTCTGATATCCAAACCTAAACAATCAGAAACCAGCATGTGGCATGTTAGTCAGAATGTTGACATTGTGTAAAATTGATAATACGAGTTCCGACAGAAGCAACAGAATTTCAGTTTGACATATCTACACATCAGTTAGAGGAGAACAATAGCAAGAAATGAAGGCGCACTTCACATCAGAAAACAGCAAAAGAAGACTATTATTGACTTACGATACCAAGGAAATCAGTAATGGGTCGTACATTGTTTCGGGCAGAGTAGATATCATGCACTGTAAATGACTTCCGACCAACTGTTCTCATGCATCTTTTTTCATTTTAATGTAGTAAATTATAAGTTGCAAAACTTGAACAAAAGAACATGTTGAACAAATTAGAAACCGGAAAGGTTTACTTGTTGTGTTTGCATCAGTCTTGGGTTGAATGGCAGATGTTAGTACTTAGTAAACTGGCCTTACTAACTTATTAAACTGGTAACACATAGCCAATGGTGTGCTGATTGTTTTGATTCTGTATATCAGCTGTCTTTTCACCATTTGTTCTAAGTTGCTGGTTGGATCTTTTATCCTTTTACATTTCAGTGTGCAGAGGTGCAATGCAATATTGAGTTTACATCACCTACAATATGCTTCCTGTCAGAGTTATTTCCGGCAGATCCCTTGACAGGGTATCAACTCCGCCTATGTCTTCTAGGCATAGCCGGTCCCAAGCCCGGGTAAAGGAGGAGGGTTGTGATAGGCTTGGCGAGCCAACGTAAAAACTAGCCAGTCCCATAGGTATGAAACCCATTTGAGCGAGAATAGTACTAGGATGGGTGACCTCCTAGGAAGTCCTCGTGAAAGGGTTTCATATCTAAGGGTTGTGATAGGCTTGGCGAGCCAACGTAAAAACTAGCCAGTCTTTTGGGTATGAAACCCATTTGGGCGAGAGTAGTACTAGGATGGGTGACCTCCTGGGAAGTCCTCGTGAAAGGGTTTCATATCTAGCCTACCCCAACTTGTTTGGGATAAAAGGCTTCGTAAGTAAGTAAGTAAGTAAGTACCCTTGACAGGGTATCCCGGCTGGGCGAGTAGATCGGGTGGGAAATAGGGGACAGGTTTACCCAGGTTCAGACCCTCACGATAGAGGTAAAACCCTACTCCTGCTCGTGTTGTATTATTGCTATGGGGTGTACAAAGTACAAGTATGATCGAGGGATTGAGTTCTCTGCTACCAACTAGCCCTGCCCTGGCTTATATAGAATATCAGGGCCCTAGGTTTTACAAGATCCTAGTCGGGTACGTCGGTGGAGGGGTCCTCCTGGACTCCGGCTTCCTTGTACGTCAAGGCTTCTGAGTCTTCCTTCTATAGGACCCGTGTGCCAGGATGATTGATGGCCCAGGGCGTAAACCAACCTAGGGGACCTCGGGCCGACCTACTTGGGCCGACTTCCGGTGAAGTGGGGCACCCCCGGGCTGTAACACCGTCAGTAACCCCTGAACTGGTCTCCGAGCTTGGTTGCTTCGTGGTCAGGGTCAATCTTGAACGCCATCTTGAAGCTCGTCAAGATCGGAACTGGTTCTCCGACCTAGCCGACCTCCCATGGCCAGCAAGCTCCATGAAGTCGGCCCATCCATTGGGAGAACAGACGCCTCTGGTCGTGATTTGCTGATGAAGATAGCCAACCTCCGTGGAAATGTTTTCGCGCCAAGCCAGCTCCCTCGAGTCGATTTCCCACGGAACACTTTGTATAACTTTGACGTACAGCCCAACCAGGGACCAAGCCAGACTTTTAACCAGTTGGTCGAGCCAGACCAAATTGTTTGTCCAGCCGGTTGAACCTGACCACCCTAGTCATCCGGACCTTCGGTCAACGAGACATGCGTGGGTGCACGAGGGCCCCACCAAGGTCAGGTCCCATCAGTGTGACGGCATGACCAGGCGTGAGCCTCGGTTACCAGAGCCATTAATGGAACGCCTTGATTCCCGCACACCATAAACTACGTTAGTGGGGATACGCACAGGTTTTCCTGTCGCGTGACACGGGTCACACGGCACGGCTCCAGTCGTTTCCCATTATGTTTGGGTTTTAAAAGGGAGGAGACCCCGAGGGGAACGACACTTGTCCATTTTCCCCTTGGCTCCATCTTCTTTCTGGCGTTCTTCTGCCTCCTGTGCTCCGCCATTGCAGCTCACGCCAAAACTCTCCTCTTTCTTCTACATCTCCTCCTCCCAATCTCAAACCCATGCCGCCGCAATATGCCTCCCAAATCCAGCAAGGGCGTCGCGGTCAAGAGTATAACCGGCAAAAGGGAAACTGAAGGTGGCGTCGGACACCAAGGCAAATGGATGCCCTCGACGGCCAACTCCCGCCCCCCCCCCCCCCCCCCCCAGCTCCAACATCTCAGAGAGAGGGGATACTTGCCAGAGGCAAGGCTCGCCGGTGGTCATGACCTACCAAGGTGAAGTTGCCGAGACAATCCCCAAGATCCAAGGAGATGAGCGGGTATGCTTTGTACCCTTTCTCCGAGGTCTCATGCACTTCTACGGCCTGCAACTTCATCACTTGACCCCGAATAGCATTACGCGCATCGCCTGCTTCGTGACCCTGTGCGAGCGCTTTCTCGACATCGGGCCACTGTTATTTCCAAGACAAATGTAACAAAGACTTGCGAATGTAGCAGAGCAGCCATCACCAAGAAGTCCGACTCCGAGTATCTCGACGGACTCTGGCTGTATCAAACAAGTGGCAAGAAGGTTGGTTCTATATCCCGGATGTTAAGTTCAGGGTACCTCCTCAGATCGGCCTTGTTGAAGCCTTTAGCATGGCGCCTAGTGCGTCAAGCACATCCCAGCTGACACGAAGGAAGTAACCTGGCCCCACAACGCAGTGTGGAGTCTCACCTAACAGGGATTGAACATGGTCGGGGTGATGATTGTAGCCCTGGAGCATGGCATCCATCCTCTTAAGGCCAGGGCTCATCCAATGTACCGGTACACCAACGAGGATGACGTAACCCTAAGCATTCGGACCGACTTCTTTGAGGGGAAGTCGCTAGAGGAGATGATCTCGATGATGTTCAAGGGGAAGACGGCGGACTTCCCGGCGAAGACCGGCCTGGCCAGTTATTCGTTAGAAGCACAGCAGCCTGCTGTGAGTATTCCTTGCTTCCTGGTTAATTAAGCTTTCCTTTCCGATCCGCAGTTGCTCATCCGATATCTTCAATTCTACTCATGATGCCAAGGAAGCCAAACCATCTCGGACAACGAGGACGAAGATGAGCGGGACCAGTTCCTCTCAAGGAAACAGGGTCGTGATGACGAGGCTTCGGCCTCCCATTCTTCACCACAAAAAACACCGACCGAGACCGGCTTAGAGCCACACAAGAAGAGGTGTGAGGATCCTGCCGCCGAGGCGCTTGCTTCTTCCCGTGCGACCTCCGAGGGAGCATCCCAGTTGGCCCGACCTCGAGTTGCTTGACGAGGGCCCAATAATAGGTAAATATCGTTATCGTTTTGTTCATCCCTTTCCCAAGTTTTGCTTTTCCTCAACTCCATTATCTGATCCACAAGCCACAACGCGAAATGGGTGTCGATCTGGCCGGCCACCCTTCCGCCAATCTGGCGGCATTCATTGCCAACACCCCCAGGACCGAAGACGGGGCGCTAATGGCGACGCCGGTCTCCATCGTTCCACCATCCGAAAACGTGGTAATACCTCTAGAAACAAAGACCACAGACCCAAGGCACACCGGCACTGCCGACCAGCCAGCTGTCGCACCCTCTGAAGGGGCCACTTCTGAAGACCTAGCTACCTAAGCAGCAGGTGAAGAGGACAGAGACCCGACTCTCAATGTTGAAAACAAGGAGTCGGCCTTCGAAGATGCTGCCGAGAATTGCTTCCAGGCACCTACGTTGCAGGAACCCATCGTGTCACCCTCTTCTTCAACCACCCCGTTTCACCACCCCGCGACCTCTTCAACTAGTCCGGCTACGGGTATCGGGAACAACACGATCATGGTGGGGTGGCGACCTAGTCCCTAGCTATCTACCAGTGCTGCCGTTGACCGTCTTCCCTCCAAGATGTCGGTCACGTCCTCGGAGGCCAGGACGGTGCTATGCCGACGCGAAGCCCACACAACCTAGTCAGCCTGTACTTGCTTAAGGAACAACAAGCCACCCTACACTTCATGTGAGGGAATTTCTAGATGTCATGGTCGGGCTAGGAGAAAATCGACTTGGATCGTTTGGTGAGCTTGATGTCATCCTTATCTTCGAGTGCCTCCTCAGCTAGGGCCACCGTGGCCTGCTCGGCCACATGGGATCGCTGAACATTGTGGGATATTGTGATGACCCAATTGAGGCCCAATATCTTCAACTTCAGGTATGCATAGTCCAAAAATGCCGCGTATCGCGGAGAAGTTGGCTTGTCAAGGGGCGCATGGTAGCCACTTTGAACGGGACGACCTCGAAACAAAGTGGTTTGAGGTGGTAGTTGTCGGGGTGCTGAACACCACGTCAAGTGTGACCTGGCCCAGGGGTTGGGCCTCCATGCCAGGAATGATGCCATTGAACCTCGTGTTGGACGGCCTGATGCGGGACTCGTCAATGCCCATCTTCAATGCGTAGATGTACATGAGACTGAGGCTACTACCACCGTCCATAAGGACCCTGGTGAGGTGGCGGCCCTCAATGATCGGATCCAAAACTAGGGCGGCCTTTCTGGCGTGCCAAACGCTGATCGAATGATCGCTCTGATCGACGGAGATTGGCTGGTCCGACCACTCTAGCAAATGTGGTACTACAGGCTCTGCAGCACATATGTCTCTATGGGAGAGTTTATGCGCCCTCTTGGACTCGTTGCTGCAAAATATCATGTTCACAAGCCGTACCTATGGGGGAAATTGCTTTTGCGCATTTGCGTTCGCACCAGCCCCGCCACCGTAGTTGTCTGCACCACCACCTTGGCCATCATTGGGGGGTCGTGCCTGTCGTCACCTCTGCTATTACGATTCTTGCTGGCCAGCTTGGCCGCTTTCAAGTGAAACCAACACTCTCGATTGTTGTGGTTGGTTGGGGGAGTTCTGGATCTTTTTGTGCATGGTCTATCCATGATTTCATCAAAATCTAGACATTGTTTCCTACGTAAAATGATGCAGGGCCTCGATTTGCTGTATGGACAGCCTATGCATTTCCTGCAGAGTGTAATGGAACCCAGCTAAGCTCTGCTGAGCCAAAAGAAAAGAACAATCAAAGGCGAAGAGTAGAGTATAGCCAAGGGGCTCCCGTCGTCCGTAAAGCACCTCCGGAAGACCGAGCTCCGAAGTGTGCACTGAGAGTTTTATTTTAAGAACACTTGGTCTTACCCCTTCATTTTGAGCCATGTCTAGGTAGAATCGGCAAGATTGAACCGAGGCCCGCCCGGGCACCGCCGGGGAACAGCCAGACCTCCGCCCTGGCGACGACATTCGAACTCAGCATTGACCTCATCATCGCCTCTGTGCCTCCGACTGCAGTTGCTATTGTTGCACCAAGGTCGGTCGTGCTCATCTTGTGCCTCGGAAGTTCCGAGTCACTACGCCGCTACTTGGCCGCCATAGATTTCCGCTTGGCAACCCACACTTCCTCCCCGAAAACATAATTTCATCAGGTTGGCCATGGTCTGAAGTGATTCTTTCCCTATATCACGGGTTAACTGCTCGTCTCGACAACCGACTTTGAATGTTGTTATGGCCTCAGCGTCGGTGATGTCTGCCACGTCATTCTTCGCCTTTAGCCATCGAGCAAGGTACTAGCGAACCAGCTGACCGTCTTCCTTGATAATACTATTAAGGTCATTCGCCTCGCCGGCCTCTGGTAGGTACCTCAAAAGTTGGCGATGAACTCCTCCTGCATGCCGTTCCAGCCATAGATCCACTTGCGCGGCAATGTATTTAACCAGGGTCGGTCTGATCCTTTTAGTGCGATTGGCAGGTACTTGATGGCATAGAAATAAAATCCCCATTGATTAGCTGAACCACAATGATGTAATCAGTCAACCAGAGCTCTGGGTTCTGTTCCTTTATATTTATCAATGAGGTGCAAGTGAAAGTTTTTCGAGAACTTGTAATTGACAATACCATCCGCGAAGCACGCAGGTTATAGAGGTTGCAAGCCGATATCACTCCACAATGCGGTGACGACCTCACGTCTGTCGTCTATGTCGATGGCACGATCGTACTCGTTGAAGAGTTGTCAGCCTGGCCGCCTGGCATTCTCGCTGAGCCACGCCAAGCACTGCCTCTCGGTTTCTCCAGGAGGCTGGCCGATTTGCGCATCGAAGCGAGAGGTCGTCCTCTGATTTACCAGTCGGCGGTTGTTGTGGCTGTGAGTTAGCTGATCCGGTCTATGCGGGAAGATCGCATGATTGTTCGGCCTCGATGTCAAACTTGCAATATTATTGTGAATATCGCTAGTGGTGCCCTTCGTGCTCTTAGATTTAGTGTAGACGTACTGCTAAACCACCGCCGTCTTCAAGAGTTCCACCACCTGCTCAAACCTCTCCCAATCTAGGTGGTTGGCGGGAAGTGTGATGTTTCGGAGCTCTCCGACCGCCGCCTGCGTGTTCTTAGCTAGCATGCGGAAGGCGAGCAGCTCGGGAGATGCTGAGGCATTGAGGGCGTTGTTCAACGCCTGGCTCTAGAGCACCAACCCGGCTGCGTCGTCCGTTCTCCTCTAAGCATCTCTGCGGATTACAGCAGGTAGTTTCGATACAGACGCTCTTTCTCCTCCTTCTGCTTCTTGAGGGCTGCCTGGAGCTTCTTTCTCCACTCCTCGAGCTTGACGCTGGCGGGGTCGTTCACCGTGATTGGCGTGTTGACCCAGTCAACATCGATCTCATCCTCTTCCTCGGCCTCGATGTCTTTGGCACCGGGGTCCACCATGTAACAGGCATAAGTGGAGGTTGCCTGCCACGGGCGGCGAGGCAGTGCAGACGGGATTGCTTACGGGCAGCTCTTAGCTGAGTCGCCCATCTTCTTGTCGAGGTCCTCAAGCTCCTCGGTGTCGCCGGGTTCCTCGACGACGGTGTGGAGCATGTCGATGTTGGCGACGATGTGGAGGTGGGTGGGTTGAAAATTTGTGTTGGCCGCTCCTAGGTCAGGCACGACGCCAAGACCTGGAGAGCGAGCTTGTTGCGAGAATCGACGACAGACTCCAGGTTGCCGACATGGACGACCCAGCCTGCAATGGAGGTCTCGACTTGGCCAACGTGGCCTGTCGAGTCGACAACGCAGCACACTGCGCCGAAAGCAAAGATCTGCCCCACTATGAAGATGTTGGCGTCAATCGAATATCCCATCTGGTCTAGTTCACCCTGCGGGGCCCATATGGGCCACCTCAATAGAAGTTATTTCCGGCAGATCCCTGGATAGGGTATCCCAGCTAGGCGAGTAGATCGGATGGGAAATAGGTAAGGGGTTTACCCAGGTTTAGGTCCTCACGATAGAGGTAAAACCCTACTCTTGCTCGTGTTGTATTATTGTGATGGGGCGTACAAAGTACAAGGATGATCGAGGGATTGAGTTCTTTGCTACTAGCCATGCCTCGGCTTATATGGAATATTGGGGCCCTAGGGTTTACAAGATCCTAGTCGGCTACGTTAGTGAAGGGGTCCTCCTGGACTTCGGCTTCCTTGTCTTGCACATCAAGGCTTCCAAGTCTTCCTTCTATAGGGCCTGTGGGCCAGGATGATGGCCCAAGGTGTAAACCGACCTAGGGGGCCTTGGGCCGGCCTACTTCGGCCGGCTTCCGATGAAGTGAAGCACCCCTGGGCTGTAACACCGTCACTTCCCATAATAAAAGCACTTCTGTTTGTACACATGTGCAGAATAATTGGTCTGAACATTGATTGAAGTTGAGGACTGAATTGCATTAAGCCTATTAAATTAAACATTTCAAAATAATATGGAACATACAAGATACAATATGAAGGAAGACAGGCTCACCGGTCATTTCCAAGTCAATCCACACCAATGGCATCTTGTATTCACTTGACGATGAACCAAGTTTACCCCCATCATAATCTACAATCATTTTGTTATTCGTCATGCCACTATCTGCAAGGAATGTGAATTTTGAATCTCATAAGAAGAAATGAGAATAATTAAAACATAATAAAATGGAAAAATTATAGCATTTAGTTCTCTTTTAAAGTATAACAAGGCAGAACTTAAGTTATAATGTCACTGCATCGTTCAATTATTTATCATGTAGGGGCAAGATGAAGATGGAGTTACTTGATTCCATCCATGATCCAAGAGAAAAAAATGGGCGTTCCTGATGAAGAGATATGCACTAGTTGTCCATTCTGTCGCTTTGCCTGGCAGGTTTATTTGGATATTGAATGATACAACTTTGTGCACACTACACAAAAAATGATTCCTCCTAAAGATTTTGTGTATTCGGAGCATCACGAACATGATTTAACACAAAAGAAATACTTGATACACACGCTGCACATGCAAATGGCAAGAACGCTCGGAACTCATGCTCCAACACAGCTAACAGCTTTAATATGTTTTGTTAAATCGATGAGCTGAAATATTCTGTTGAGTTCTTTTTGAAGTACTAAAGGTTAGTGGTGCAGGACCAGACCTGATTTCTATGTGGGGGGGGGGGGGGGGGATCAAAACATTATACTTAACACATTATTGTTACACTATTACATTTTGATCCAGGAGTATGGGCGCATTCAACAATGTACTGACAAACCTCGCGATGAGTAAAGCAAATCTCATACCACGGACTAACAGGAGTACACAATCCCAATCCATCCTGTGAGGAAGCGAAAGAAAAAGTGTGCCCTTACCGAGTTTCCTGGCGGCGGCGGCGGCAGCAGCTTCTGGCTTGCTGGATGTCAGTTGTTCCACTTCCTTTCGATCGTCCTCGCCATCCAGGTCAAGGACAGCAAACATGTTGGCAAGATTAGACATCCTCTCCCAAATCTTCCCCAGATTCAAGATAAACCCGCGTAAAACCTGCGGCGTTCCAGTGCTGCTAAACAGAAATTTTTTGGTGGAATTGGGGAAAGAACATGCCAGGTTCGACAGCCGACAACTAGTATGGATAGAGCGACTAAAGCTTCAAGGATGGTTCGCTTCTTAGCAAACCCCTGACTGGCTTGGGAGGTGGTCTACACGTACCGCGGCGGTTGCTTCGGATCTATGGGCCCCGGCGCTGCCGCCACCGCAGTGGCCGCCGCCGTAGTTGGAGGAAGAATTGATTATAAGACCTAATTTCTACACAACGAGATGCAAGCGCCGCACGGAAGGGCAAAAAGACGATGATTCCCGGTATTTGGGCGCAAGTAGACAACATATCTATACTTTTTTTTGCGTTGATGTGCTAAAATCTTACTGTTATTTGGCGCAAAGAGTAAGTTTTTTAGCAATCATCATGATTTACCTCTCATCTTATTGTTAAATATACTTATTACTTGATATGAACTCATTTAGCAAGTTTTCTTACACGATTACCATGATTTATTTGACATCTTATTGTTAACCACTTAATTGGTAACACCTAATGACTTATCCAAAAAGCTATTGTTTTATTTTGGTAAGTTAATAAGACATAGAACAGTAAGGTCGATTTTATGGAAAATCAATAAAAGAAAATACAAAGAAGGAACAAAAAGAAAAAAGGAATGAGGGAATGTACATAGTGACGAGAAACTAAGCATAAAAAACAAAAAAAAAATCCTACGAACACCCAAGATTTAATTTAGAAGATGTATAGCAACGAGAGGGAAGTGTATCTACATACCCTTGTAGATCAAAAGCATTAGCGTCATAACGCGGTTGATTTAGTCGTACTCTTCACAATCCAATCGCGATCCAATCCGATCTAGTGCCGAACTGACGGCACCTCCGATATTTGCACACGTTCACCTCGATGGCGTCCTCTCCTTGATCCCGCAAGCGAGAGAGAGGAGGTATATGAGATCAGAATCAGCACAACGGTATGGTGGTGGAGGCAGCAGCGGAATTCCGACAGGGCTTCACCAAGCACGTACCAGAAGAGAGGTGGGAGAAGTTGAGAGCGACATAGGGCAAGAGTGGAGGTGTGCGTCTGCCCTTCCACCTCGCCACTATATATAGGGGTCAGGGGAGGGGGCGCCGGCCCTTGGCCCCTCCAAGGAGGAGGGGCGACGGCCCTAGGGGTGGCATGCCCCCCAAGTCAAGGAAGCGCCCTCATCTATGGTTTCCCCTTAGCCCTAGGTGCATGGGCCTCTTGGAGGGCTGGTGCATGTGGCCCAACTAGGCAAGACCACCCCCTTTACAGCCCATGTGAGTCCCTAGGGCTGGTGGACCCCCGGAACCCTTCGGTGCCTCCGGTACACTTTTCGGCATTGCCCCCGAACTTTCCCGATGGCCAAAACAGGACTTCCCATATATATATATATATATATATATATATATATATATATATATATATATATATATATATATATATCTTTACCTTCGGACCATTCTGAAGCTCCTCGTGATGTCCCGGATCCCATCCGGGACTCCGAACAACCTTCGGGCTTTCCTCTATTAATATTTCACTACTACTCTAGCACTATCAAACATTAAGTGTGCGACCCTGCGGGTTCGGGAACATGTAGACATGACCTAGACTCCTCTCCGGTCAATAACCAATAGCGGACCTGGATGCCCATATTGATTCCTACATATTCAACAAATATCTTTATCGGTTGAACCACGATGTCAAGGATTCAGTCAATTCTGTACGTAGTTCCCTTTGTCCAGCGATATGTTACTTGCCCGAGATTCGATCGTCTGTATCTTCATACCTAGTTCAACCTCGTTATCGGCAAGCCTCTTTACTCATTTCGTAATACAAGATCACATGACTAAACTCATTGGTCACATGAAGCTTCTTATGATGTTCTATTACCGAGAGGGCCCAGAGATATCTCTCGGTCACACGGAGTGACAAATCCCAGTCTCGATACATGCAACCCAACAGACACCTTCGGGGATACCTATGGAGCACCTTTATGATCAACTTATGAAGTGACGTTTGATAGCACACAAAGTATTCCTCCGGTGTCCGGGAGTGGCATGATCTCATGGTCTAAGGAACCGATACTTGACATGAAGAAATTTATAGCAAATAACTAAAGGATCTGATGCTAAGCTTACGGTTGGGTATGTCCATCACATCATTCTCTTAATGACGTGATCCCGTTATCAAATGACAACTCATGTCTATGGTTAGGAAACCTTAACCATCTTTGATCAACGAGCTAGTCTAGTAGAGGCTTACTAGAGACACAGTGTAGTTTATGTATTCACACATGTATTTAAATTTCAGGTCAATACAATTCTAGCATGAATAGTAAACATTTATCATGAATGGGAAATACGATAATAACCAATTTATTATTGCCTCTAGGGCTATTTCCAACAGTCTCCCACTTGCACTAGAGTCATTAATATAGATTACATCGTAATGAATCTAACACCCATGGAGTCTTGGTGTTGATCATGTTTTGCTCGTGGAAGAGGTTTAATCAACGGGTCTGCTACATTCAGATCTATATCTACTTTGCAAAGTTCTATGTCTCCATCCTTAATGTAATTACGAATGGAGTTAAAGCGGCGTTTGATGTGCTTGGTATTCTTGTGAAACCTGGGCTCCTTGGCAATGGCAGTAGCACCAGTGTTGTCACAAAAGATTGTCATTGGATTTGACGCACTAGGCACAACTCCTAGGTCGGATATGAACTCCTTCATCCAGACTCTTTGTGTTGCTTCCGAAGCAGCTATATACTCTGTTTCACATGTAGATCCCGCTACGACGCTCTACTTGGAACTGCACCAACTGACTACTCCACCATTCAAAACAAATACGTATCCGATTTGTGACTTCGAGTCATCCGGATCAGTGTCAAAGCTAGCATCGACGTAACCCTTTACGACGAGCTCTTTGTCATCTCCATAAATTAGAAACATGCCCTTAGTCCTCTTTAGGTGCTTAAGTATATTTTTGCTGGTGTCCAGTGATCCACTTCTGGATTACTTTGGTACCTCCCTGCTAGACTTATGGCAAGGCATATATTAGGTCTGGTACACAACATGGCATACATTATAGAGCCTATTGCTGAGGCATAGGGGATGACCTTCATCCTTTCTCTTTCTTCTGTCGTGGTCGGGCTTTGAGTCTAACTCAACTTCATACCTTGCGACACGGGCAAGAACCCCTTCTTCCAATGGTCCATTTTGAACTTCTTCAAAATCTTGTCAAGGTATGTGCTTTGTGAAAGTCCTATCAAGCGTCTTGATCTATGTCTATAGATCTTGATGTCCAATATGTAAGAAGCTTCATCCAGGTCTTTCATTGAAAAAATCTTTTTCAAATAACCTTTTATGATTTTAAGAAATTCTATATCATTTCCAATCAATAATATGTCATCCACATATAGTATTAGAAATGCTATAGAGCTCCCACTCACTTTCTTGTGAAAACAAGCTTCTCCATAAGTTTGTATAAACGAAAAGCTTTGATTACCACATCAAAGCGCATGTTCTAACTTTGAGATACTTGCACTAGTCCATAGATGGATTTCTGGAGCTTGCATACTTTGTTAGCACCCTTAGGATCGACAAAACCTTCTGGTTGCAACATATACAACTCTTCCTTAAGGAACTCGTCAAGGAACATTGTTTTGACGTCCATCTGCCAGATTTCATAGTCATCATATGCGTCAATTGCTAACATAATTCTAACTCACTCAAGCATCACTACGGGCGAGAAAGTGTCATCGTAATCAACTCCTTGAATTTGTGAAAACCCTTTGCGATAAGTTGAGCTTTGTAGACGTTGACATTACCATTCGCGTTTGTTTTCTTCTTAAAGATCCATTTGTTCTCAATGGCCTGCTGGTCATCGGGCGGGTCCACCAAAGTCCATAATTTGTTCTCATACATGGATCCTATCTCGAATTTCAAGGCCTCAAGCCATTTGTTGGAATCCGGCTGATCATTGCTTCTTGGTAGTTCTTAGGTTCGTTGTTGTCTAACAACATTGCTTCCTGCTACCTCTTGAGCTTGCGTTGGTTTTCCCTTGAAGAGGAAAGGGTGATGCATCAAAGTAGCGTAAGTATTTCCCTCGGTTTTGAGAACCAAGGTATAAACCCAGTAGGAGACGACGCATAAGTCACCAAATACCTGCACAAAACAATCAATCACTTGCAACCAACGCGATAAAGGGGTTGTCAATCCCTTCACGGTCACTCGCAAAATTGAGATCTGGTATTTTTGATATATAGATTGGAAAATAAAAATTGCAAAATAGTAAACGAGATTCAGTAATATGGAAAAGAGATGCAATATAATGGAAAAGAGACCCGGGGGCCATAGGTTTCACTAGTGGCTTCTCTCGAGATAGCATGTATTACGGTGGGTGAACAAATTACTGCCGAGCAATTGATAGAAAAGCGCATAATTATGATGACATCTAAGACAATGATCATGAACATAGGCATCACGTTTGTGTCAAGTAGACCAAAACGATTCTGCATCTACTACTATTACTCCACACATCGACCGCTATCCAACATGCATCTAGGGTATTAAGTTCATAAGGATGGAGTAACGCATTAAGCAAGATGACATGATGTAGAGGGATAAACTCAAGCAATATGATATAAACCCCATCTTTTTATCCTCGATGGCAACAATACAATATGTGCCTTGCTGCCCCTACTGTCACTGGGAAAGGACACTGCAAGATTGAACCCAAAGCTAAGCACTTCTCCCATGGCAAGAAAGATCAATCTAGAAGGCCAAACTAAACCAATAATTCGAAGAGACTTGCAAAGATATCAAATCATGCATATAAGAATTCAGAGAAGAACCAAATAATATTCATAGATAATCTTGATCATAAATCCACAATTCATCGGATCTCAGCAAACACACCGCAAAAGAATATTACATCGAATAGATCTCCAAGAACTTTGAGGAGAACTTTATATTGAGAATAAAAGAGAGAGAGAGAGAAGAAGCTAGCTAGCTAATAAGTATGGACCCGAAGGTCTGTGGTAAACTACTCACGCTTCATCAGAGAGGCAATGGTGTTGATGTAGAAGCCCTCCGTGATCGATTCCCCCTCCGGCAGATCACCAAAAAAGGCCCCAAGATGGGATCTCACGGGTACAGAAGGTTGCGGTGGTGGAAAAGTGGTTTCGTGGATCCCCCTGATGTTTTTAGGGTATAAGAGTATATATAGGCGAAAGAAATAGGTCGGTGGAGCTACGAGGGGCCCATGAGGGTGGGGGCATGCCCTCCTGCCTCGTGGACGCCTTGTTGCGTCTCTGACTTCAACTCCAAGTCTTCTGGTTTGCTTTCGGTCCAAGAAAGATCATCGCGAAGGTTTCATTCCATTTGGACTCCGTTTGGTATTCCTTTTCTGCAAAACTC
Source organism: Triticum timopheevii (assembly GCA_963921465.1). Taxonomy (NCBI): domain Eukaryota; kingdom Viridiplantae; phylum Streptophyta; class Magnoliopsida; order Poales; family Poaceae; genus Triticum; species Triticum timopheevii. Next base: position 360,337,467 of record OY997264.1, read on the forward strand.
TAAAATAGGCAAAAAAAATAGAAACTGGCACTGGGCCTCCGGTTAATAGGTTAGTCCCAAAAATAATATAAAAGAGCATACTAAAGCCCATTAAACAGCCAAAACAGATAATATAATAGCATGGAACAATAAAAAATTATAGATACGTTGGAGACGTATCAAGCATCCCCAAGCTTAATTCCTGCTCGTCCTCGAGTAGGTAAATGATAAAAACAGAATTTTTGTTGTGGAATGCTATCTAACATATTTATCAATGTAATTTTCTTTATTGTGGCATGAATGTTCAGATCCGGAAGATTCAAGACAAAAGTTTAATATTGACATAAAAATAATAATACTTCAAGCATACTAACAAAGCAATCATGTCTTCTCAAACTAACATGACCAAAGAAAGTTATCCCTACAAAATCATATAGTCTCGCTATGCTCTATCTTCATCACACACAATATATAAATCATGCACAACCCCGGTTTCAGCCAAGCAATTGTTTCATACTTTAGTATTTTCAAACTTTTTCAATCTTCACGCAATAAATGAGCGTAAGCCATGGACACTATAGGTGGAATAGAATGGTGGTTGTGGAGAAGACAAAAAGGAGAAGATAGTCTCACATCAACTAGGCGTATCAACGGGCTATGGAGATGCCCATCAATAGATATCAATGTGAGTGAGTAGGGATTGCCATGCAACGGATGCACTAGAGCTATAAGTGTATGAAAGCTCAAAAGAAAACTAAGTGGGTGTGCATCCAACTTGCTTGCTCACGAAGACCTAGGGTAATTTGAGGAAGCGCATCATTGGAATATACAAGCCAAGTTCTATAATGAAAAATTCCCACTAGTATATGAAAGTGACAACATAGGAGACTCTCTATCATGAAGATCATGGTGCTACTTTGAAGCACAAGTGTGGAAAAGGGATAGTAGCATTGCCCCTTCTCTCATTTTCTCTCATTTTCTCTCATTTATTATTATTATTATTATTTTATTTTTATTTGGGCCTTTTCTCTTTTTTATGGCCTCTTTTTTTAGTCCAGAGTCTCGTCCCGACTTATCGGGGAATCATAGTCTCCATCATCCTTTCCTCACCGGGACAATGCTCTAATAATGAAAATCATCACACTTTTATTTACTTACAACTCAAGAATTACAACTCGATACTTAGAACAAAATATGACTTTATGTGAATGCCTCCGGCGGTGTACTGGGATGTGCAATGAGTCAAGAGCGACATGTATAAAAAAATATGAACGGTGGCTTTGCCACAAATATGATGTTAACTACATGATCATGCAAGGCAATATGACAATGATGGAGCGTGTCATAATAAACGGAACGGTGGAAAGTTGCATGGCAATATATCTCGGAATGGCTATGGAAATGCCATAATAGGTAGGTATGGTGGCTGTTTTGAGGAAGGTATATGGTGGGTGTATAGTACCAGCGAAAGTTGCGCGGTACTAGAGAGGCTAGCAATGGTGGAAGGGTGAGAGTGCGTAATCCATGGACTCAATATTAGTCATAAAGAACTTACATACTTATTGCAAAAATCTATTAGTTATCAAAACAAAGTACTACACGCATGCTCCTAGGGAAAGGGTTGGTAGGATTTAACCATCACGCGATCCCGACCTCCACTCATAAGGAAGACAATCAATAAATAAATCATGCTCCAACTTCATCACATAACGGTTCACCATACGTCCATGCTACGGGAATCACAAACTTTAACACAAGTATCTCTCAAATTCACAACTACTATACTAGCATGACTCTAATATCACCATCTTCATATCTCAAAACAAAGAATCAAACTTCTCATAGTATTCAATGCACTTTATATGAAATTTTTTATTATACCCATCTTGGATGCCCATCATATTAGGACTAATTTTATAACCAAAGCAAATTACCATGCTGTTCTAAAAGACTCTCAAAATAATATAAGTGAAGCATGAGAGATCAACAATTTCTATAAAATAAAACCACCGCTGTGCTCTAAAAAGATATAAGTGAAGCACTAGAGCAATAATGTCTAGCTCAAAAGATATAAGTGAAGCACATAGAGTATTCTAATAAATTCCGATTCATGCATGTCTCTCCCAAAAGGTGTGAACAGCAAGTATGATTGTGGTAAACTAAAAACCAAAGACTTAAATCATACAAGACGCTCTAAGCAAAACACATATCATGTGGTGAATAAAAATATAGCCTCAAGTAAAGTTACCGATAGACAAAGACGAAAGAGGGGATGCCTTCTAGGGCATCCCCAAGCTTAGGCTTTTGGTTGTCCTTGGATTTTACCTTGGGGTGCCTTGGGAATCCCCAAGCTTAGGCTCTTGCCACTCCTTATTCCAAAATCCATCAAATCTTTACCCAAAACTTGAAAACTTCACAACACAAAACTTCAACAGAAAATCTCATGAGCTCCGTTAGTATAATAAAATAAACCACCACTTTAAGATACTGTAATGAACTAATTCTTTATTTATATTGGTGTTAAACCTACTGTATTCCAACTTCTCTATGGTTCATACCCCCCGATACTACTCATAGATTCATCAAAATAAGCAAACAACATACGAAAAACAGAATTTGTCAAAAACAGAACAGTCTGTAGCAATATGTAACTTTCGAATACTTATGTAACTCCAAAAATTCTGAAATAAATTTGTGGACATGAGTAATTTGTCTATTAATCATATGCAAAAAGAATCAACCTAAAATCACTCTTTTGTAAAAAATGACATATATTCTCGTGAGCGCAAAAGTTTCTGTTTTTTACAGCAAGATCACAAAGACTTCACCCAAGTCTTCCCAAAGGTTCTACTTGGCACAAACACTAATTAAAACATAAAACCACACCTAAACAGAAGCTAGATGAATTATTTATTACTAAACAGGAGCAAAAAAGCAAAGAACAAAAATAAAATTGGGTTGCCTCCCAACAAGCGCTATCGTTTAACGCCCCTAGCTAGGCATTGGTAATTTTAATGATGCTCGCATGAAAGATAGCAATTGAAACACAAGGAGAGCATCATAAAACATGTGACAAACACATATAAGTATAACATACCTCCTATGCATAGGCATCTTATAGGCAAACAAATTATCATAGCAAGCAAAAACTAGCATACGCAAGGAAGCGGAAAGAAACAATAGCAATCTCAACGTAACGAGAGGTAATTTAGCAACATGAAAATTTCTACAACCATATTTTGCTCTCTCATAATAATTACATGTAGGATCATAAGAAAATTCAACAAAATATCTATCACATAAAATATTCTCAACATGATCTGCATGCATGCAAAGTTGACACTCTTCCAAAATAGTGGGATTAACAATGACTAAAGTCATGACCTCTCCAAACCCACTTTTATCAAAAATTTCATAAGATTGAACATTATCCAAATATGTGGGATCCAAATTTGACACTCTTCCAAACCCACTTTCAATATTATTGCAAACAATATTATCAATCTCATATTCATCATGGGGTTTACATAAATTTTCAAGATCATAAAAAGAATCACCCCAATCATGATCATTGCAACAAGTAGTGGACATAGCAAAACTAGCATCCCCAAGCTTAGGGTTTTGCATATTTTTAGCATAATTGACATTAAGAGAATTTATAATAACATCATTGCAATCATGCTTTTTCATTGAAGGAACTATCGTGAATCACTTTATAATTTTCTTCTTTCAACACTTCATCACAATTTTTAGATTCACGAATTTCAAGCAAAACCTCATAAAGACAATCTATTGCACTCAAATCACTAGAAATTGGTTTATCATAATTGGATCTCTTAAAAAGGTTAGCAAGTGGATGAGGATCCATAAACTTTTAGCAAGCGAAGATGCAAGCAAAAATAAGGCACATGGTAAAGATAGCAATCGAAAAGATGAATGAAAGAAGGGCAAAGAAAAGGCAAATCTTTTCGAAATTCATTTTAGAAGTGGGGGAGAGGAAAACGAGAGGCGAATGGCGAACAATGTAATGCAAGGGAGAGGAGTTTATGATGGGTACTTGGTATGGCTTGACTTGACGAAGATCTCCCCGGCAACGGCGAAATCCTTCTTGCTTCCTCTTAAGCTTGCGTTGGTTTTCCCTTGAAGAGGAAAGGGTGATGCAACAAAGCAGCTTAAGTATTTCCCTCAGTTTTTAGAACCAAGGTATCAATCCAGTAGGAGACGACGCACAAGTCACTGAATACCTGCACAAACAATCAAGAACTTGCAACCAACGCGATAAAGGGGTTGTCAATCCCTTCACGGTCACTCGCAAAAGTGATATCTGATAGAGATAATAAAGTAAATATTTTTGGTATTTTTGATATATAGATTGGAAAGTAAAAATTGCAAAATAGTAAACGAGATTCAATAATATGGAAAAGAGATGCAATATAATGGAAAAGAGACCCGGGGGCCATAGGTTTCACTAGTGGCTTCTCTCGAGATAGCATGTATTACGGTGGGTGAACAAATTACTGCCGAGCAATTGATAGAAAATCATATAATTATGATGACATCTAAGGCAATGATCATGAACATAGGCATCACATCCGTGTCAAGTAGACCAAAACGAATCTGCATCTACTACTATTACTCCACACATCGACCGCTATCCAGCATGCATCTAGAGTATTAAATTCATAAGAACAGAGTAACGCATTAAGCAAAATGGCATGATGTAGAGGGATAAACTCAAGCAATATGATATAACCCCCATCTTTTTATGCTCGATGGCAACAGTACAATACGTGCCTTGCTTCCCCTACTGTCACCGAGAAAGGACACCGCAAGATTGAACCCAAAGCTAAGCACTTCTCCCATGGCAAGAAGGATCAATCTAGAAGGCCAAACTAAACCGATAATTCGAAGAGACTTGCAAAGATATCAAATCATGCATATAAGAATTCAGAGAAGAACCAAATAATATGTATAGATAATCTTGATCATAAATCCACAATTCATCGGATCTCGGCAAACACACCGCAAAAGAATATTACATCGAATAGATCTCCAAGAACTTCGAGGAGAACTTTGTATTGAGAATCAAAGAGAGAGAAGAAGCCATCTAGCTAATAAGTATGGACCCGAAGGTCCGTGGTAAACTACTCACGCTTCATTGGAGAGGCAATGGTGTTGATGTAGAAGCCCTCCGTGATTGATCCCCCTCCAGCAGATCGCCAGAAAAGGCCCCAAGATGGGATCTCACGGGTACAAAAGGTTGCGGTGGTGGAAAAGTAGTTCCGTGGCTCCACCTGATGTTTTCAGGGTATAAGAGTATATATAGGCGAAAAAAATAGGTCGGTGGAGCTACGAGGGGCCCACGAGGGTGGGGGCGCGCCTATCCCCCCGGGCACGCCCTCCTGCCTCGTGGACGCCTCGTTGCGTCTCCGACTTCAACTCCAAGTCTTATGGTTTGCTTTCGGTCCAAGAAAGATCATCGTGAAGGTTTCATTCCGTTTGGACCCTGTTTGGTATTCCTTTTCTGCAAAACTCTAAAATAGGTAAAATAAAATAGAAACTGGCACTGGGCCTCCGGTTAATAGGTTAGTCCCAAAAATAATATAAAAGAGCATATTAAAGCCCATTAAACATCCAAAACAAATAATATAATTGCATGGAACAATCAAAAATTATAGATACGCTGGAGACGTACCACTTCCAGGACAAGATTGCCGTACCACTCTGGTGCGGAACATACCCTGGTCGACCTACAAAGTTCATTAGTAACTTGATCTGAAATTTTGTGATCATCATCATTAGCTTCCTCTCCGGTTGGTGTAGACATCACTGAAACGGCTTTGTGTGATGTGCTACTTTCCAATTTGAGAGAAGGTAAAATTACCTCATCAAGTTCTACTTTCCTCCCACTCACTTCTTTCGAGGGAAACTCCTTCTCTGGAAAGGCACATTCTTAGCAACAATAATCTTGCCCTCGAATCTGTGATAGAAGGTATACCCAATGGTCTCTCTAGGGTATCCTTTGAAGACGCACTTCTTCACTTTGGGTTTGAGCTTATCAGGCTGAAACCGCTTCACACAAGCACCGCATCCCCAAACATTTGAAAACAACAACTTAGGTTTCTTGCCAAACCATAATTCATACGTTGTCGTCGACGGTACCCTATTTAAGGTGAGTGTGGCTACCTCTAATGCATAACCCCAAAATGATAGTGGCAAATCGGTAAGAGACATCATAGAAGGCACCATATCCAATAAAGTACGATTACAATGTTCGGACACACTGTTACACTGTGGTGTTCTAGGTGGCTTGAATTGTGAAACAATTCCACATTGTCTTGAATGTGTGCCAAACTCGTAACTCAAATGTTCACCTCCACGATCAGATCGTAGAAACTCTATTTCTTGTTACGATGATTCTCCACTTTATTATGAAATTCCTTGAACTTTTCAAATGTTTCAGACTTGTGTTTCATTAAGTAAATATACCCAAATCTACTCAAATCATGTGTGAAGGTATGAAAATAACGATATCCACCGCGTGCTTCAACACTCATCGGACCTCATGCATCAGTATGTATTATTACCAATAAGTCACTTGCCCGCTCCATTGTTCCAAAAAACGGGGTTTTAGTCATCTTGCCCACGAGGCATGGTTCACATGTTTCAAATGATTCATAATCAAGTGATTCCAAAAGTCCATCGGCATGGAGTTTCTTCATGCACTTTACACCAATATGACCTAAGCGGCAGTGCCACAAGTATGTGGTACTATCGTCATTAACTTTGCATCTTTTGGCATCGCTATTATATACATGTGTGATGACCCACAAGTATAGGGGATCAATCGTAGTCCTTTCGATAAGTAAGAGTGTCGAACCCAACGAGGAGTGATACGTCCCCAATGTATCTATAATTTATGAAGTATTCAAGCCATGTTTACAATAATTTTATGTGGTTTTGGTATGATTTGCATGGAATTAACCCGGACTGACGCTGTTTTCAGCAGAGCTACCGTGGCGTTGTTTTTTGTGCAAAAATGAAAGTTCTCTGAACACCGCGAAACTTTATGGACCAGAAGAGAACTATTGGGCTAGAGCAGCACCTGGGTGGTTGCCACGAGGGGGGCACAACCCATCAGGGCGCGCCTGGTTGTGCCTACTTTGGTGGCCTCCCGTACCCCTTCTTCGCTCTATAAATTCCCAAATATCCCAAAAACCCTCGGGGAGACCCTAGATCAGAAGTTCCGCCGCCGCAAGCCTCTGTAGCCACCGAAAACTAATCGGGAGCATGTTCCAGTACCCTGCCGGAGGGGGAGATCATCACCGGTGGCCATCTTCATCATCCCGGCAGCCACCACGATGAGGAGGGAGTAGTCCACCCTCGGGGCTGAGGGTTTATACTAGTAGCTATGTGTTTAATCTCTTTCTCTCTCTCGCGCGCGCGATCTTGAGATGTCATGATCTTGGTGTATCATGGGCTTTGTTAACGTAGACGGATCATATGATGTTTCTCCCCTTTCTACACTTGTTGTGATGAATTGAGTCTTTCCATTTGAAGTTTTGTCTTGTCGTATTAAATGTTAAGATATGAGAACACATGATATATGTCTTGCATATGAATACCCGTGGTGACAATGGGGTATTATTTTGATTCACTTGATATATGTTATGGCACTCAACTTGCGGGTTCCTGACGTGACTTTGGGGTAATCTATGCATAGGGGTTGATGCACGTTTTTATTATCTTTTCTCCGATAGAAACTTTGGGGTCTCCTTGTAGTTCTTTGTGTGGGTTGAGTATTATGAATCTGAAATTGTTCGATACATATTGTATAATTAACTCACGGGTACTTGCGGTGACATTGGGGTATCTAGGGGACATTAGAGTTGGTTGATATGCATCATATGGTGTTATTTTAGTACGAACTCTTGATTAGATCGATCAGAAAGAATAGCTTGCTATTATTTTAGTACGAACTCTAGGATAGATTGATCGGAAAGAATAGCTTTGAGGTGGTTCGTACCCTACAAACAATTTCTATCTTTTGTTCTCCGCCAATAGGAACTCGGGAGTGATTCTATTGCACTCTAAGGGATAATCATATGATCTAACTATGTTAGCATTGCTGAGAGATTGCACCAGTGAAAGTATGCACCCTAGGCCTCATTTTCCATCATTGCAATACCGTTTGTTCTCCATTTACTATTTACTACCTTGCTATTTTTTATTGTTCACATTACAAAAACTCATATCTACTATCCATACTACACTTTTATCACCATCTCTTCGCCGAACTAGTACACCTATACAAATTACCATTATATTTGGTGTGGTGGGGACACAAGAGACTTTTTATTATTTGGTTGCAGAGTTGTTTGAGAGAGACCATCTTCATCCTACACCTCCCACAGATTGATAAACCTTAGGTCATCCACTTGAGGGAAAATTGCTACTGTCCTACAAAACTCTACGCTTGGAGGCCCAACACGTGTCTACACGAATAAAGTTGTGTAGTAGACATCAAGCTATTTTTTGGCGCCGTTGCCGGTGAGGTGAGTGCTTGAAGGTATATCTTTAGATCCTGTAATTGAATCTTTTAGTTTCTTGTTTTATCACTAGTTTGGTTTATAAAAGAAAACTACATAAAAAATGGAATTGCGGTTGCATCGTAATATTTATCATATTTATAACATGTTTCTTAAAAACGATGGTTCGAAAAATTCTGCTCAATTGATAGAAGACGAATTTGATAAAATGATCGGCATGAATGATGAGCATGATTGCAATGTTGTTAGTATTAATTATTTGAATATCCATGATGTTAATGATATGCAAAGCTACAAGCTTGGGGATGCTATGTTTGATGAAGATGATATTTTTACTCCCCCAAGTTTTGATGAGATAAATTATTATGATGATAGCATGCCTCCTATTTATGATGATTATAATGATGAAAGTGGATTCAGAGAGGTCGTGACTTTATTTAATGATGAATCCACCATTTTGGATGAGGCTTCAATTGACTATGAGAACAAGGTTGCTATCTATGATGATTATGGTGATGACATGTATGCTATAAAGAATAATGATAACCATGAAACTTGTCATCATGATTTTAATTTTCACTCTCATGATAGTTATTTTGTTGAGTTTGCTCCCACTACTATTGATGAGAAGAAATTTGCTTATATGGAGAGTAATAAAATTTCCATGCTTGTAATCATGAAAAGAATGCTTTATGTGATAGTTATATTGTTGGATTCATTCATGATGCTACTTAAAATTACTATGAGGAAGGAACATATGCTTCTACATATCTCAATAATATCAAGTTTCCTCTCTATGTGTTGAAAATCTTGAAGTTGCACTTGTTTTGTCTTCCTATGCTAGTTGATTCTTGTTCCCATAAGTTTTTTGCTCACAAAATCCCTATGCATAGGAAGTGGATTAGACTTAAATGTGCTAGTCATGTGATTCATGATGCTCTTTTTCATGTTTGAATTCTTATCTTTTATGCGAGCATCATTGAAATCATCATGCCTAGCTAAAAGGCATGAAAGAAAAGTGCTTGTTGTGAGACAACCCAACACTTTTATCTACTGTTTTTGTGTGTTCACATGATTATGCTATTGTAGTAATCATGTTTTATGGTTTTTGTTTCGATAAAGTGCCAAGTAAAGCCTTTGGGATCATGTTGGCTGATAGTTGATTTGATCTTGCTAAAAAACAGAAACTTCTGCGCTAACGAAAATAGCTCTCATCTTTAACAGAAGAGTGATTTTGAGTTGATTCTTTTTTCAGAAGATTAATATACAAATTGCCCAGGTTTTCCTATTTTTTCAGAAATTTTGGAGTAGCAGAAGTATGGTTTGAGTACAGATTACTACAGACTATTCTGTTTTCGACAGATTCTGTTTTCAATGCATAGTCTGCTTGCTTTGTAGTTTCTATGGCTTATATTGCTCAATATAAATTGTGGAAATGATATGCTACAGTAGTCATTGTGTGGAAACAATTACGAATCTTGTATTTGACAGTACCAAAAGTGAAATGGTTTGCTCTTTATCATACAAACCTATCTCACAAAGTTCCGTTAAGTTTTGTGTGATTGAAATTTTCAAGTTTTGGGTGAGATGTCGATATGAGGAGAGTAAGGAGTGACAAAACCCTAAGATTGGGGATTCCCAAGGCACCCCAAGTTAATATCCAAGGAAGATCCAAGCAACTAAGCTTGGGGATGCCCCGGAAGGCATCCCCTCTTTCGTCTCCAACATTATCGGTAACCTCACTTGGAGCTATGTTTTCATTCGTCACATGACATGTGTTTTGCTTGGAGCGTCAATTTATTTTGTTAGGATTTGCTTGCTGTTATTTATAATAATGTTTTGCATCTTTTATTTCAATAAAAGTGGCAATGATAGCCTTTGCCATGCTTATTTTGCAAGTATACTTGTTGCTGTTTGAAAACAGAAAGTTTACCGTTGTTGCAAAAATTCCATAGAAAAGTCAGAATGTGATAAAAGGTTGAAACTTTTTGCACAGAAAGCTATGATAAATTCTCTAAAGTGTGGTAATTGTTTCAGAATTTTGGGGTTAGGGAAGTATGATGAATATTACATTCTTAACAGATTGTACTGTTTTGGCAGATTGCTGTTATGTTTGCATTGTTTGCATATGTTTGCTTGTTTAATGATTCTATTTGAGGATAGGAGTATTAAATATGCAGAGGCATTTAGTATGCAATGTTGAATAATAATTTTAGTGATTTGCTATAGTATAGAATGATAAGGTTTTGCATTGATTTATACTAACTTATCTCACGAGTTCTTGTTGAGTTTTGTGTGGAAGAAGTTTTTGAGATTTAGGGAAACTGTGATATAAAAGGAATTAAGGAGACACAAAAGCTCAATCTTGGGGATTCCCAAGGCACCCCAAGCTAATATTCCAAGAAGTCTCAAACATCTAAGATTGGGGATGCCCCGGTAGGCATCCCACCTTTCCTCTTCAACAATTATCGGTTAGTATCGGTTGAGCCTAAGTTTTTGCTTTGTGCTATCCTTTGAATGTCATTTTGTTTTGCTTTGCTTGCTGTTTTAATAAAATACTTAGATTTGAAAGTTTTTAAATAAAAGACAGTCCTCAAATAACTACCCGTTTACATAGCTACTCGCTTGATCTTCACTTATATCTTTTTGGAGTAGCTTGTCATTTACTCTTGTGAGTCACTTATATCCTATGAGTAAATTGTTGAATGAATTGAATATCATGAAGTTGAAATTACATGTTCATATCATGCCTAGTAGTGGCTTCACATTGGGTTTAGAAAGTGAAAGCTTTTGAAGCTTGACAATCACAATAACTGTCATACAAGCAATTCACGAATAATTAGTATAAGGAAGAGAACTTTCACATGCAAATACACTATCTTGGAAATCTTTTGTGATTGTGAGCCCCATCAAAATATTATATATCAAAATTGTTGACGTTGGACAAGGAAGACAGCATAATGATTTATGTTTGTTCATATTCACATAGAAGTTATATTGTCATAGATCCTTCAACATGTGGTGCTTGCCCCCTATCTTTGCTAGCCAAAAATTCCGCACCAAGTAGAGATACTACTTGTGCATCCAAAAACCCTTAAACCCAAATCTTGTTTGAGAATCCACCATACCTACCTATGGATTGAGCAAGATCCTTCAAGTAAGTTGTCATCGGTGCAATAAGGCAATAAAAATTGTTTCTAAAAAGTGTTAGATCATTTAGTGTAAGAGAAAATTGAGCGTTGTACGAACTTATGATGGCAAAGAATAAAAGCGACAAAGTGCATAATAAAGGTTGCTATCACAAGGGGTAATATAACATGACGTTCTTTTGCACTAAGGGGTCGAGCATACAAACAAATAAGCGCATGGCAACCTCTGCTTCCCTCTGCGAAGGGCCTATCTTTTACTTTTATGTATTTACTTTCATGCAAGAGTCAAAGTTTTTCCTCTCTATTCCTTTTTATTTTTCTCCTTTGGCAAGCACCATGTGGCGAGGAAAGATCTAGGCACATATGTCCAGTTGAATATGGGTAGCATGAGTTATTATTGTTGACATCATGCTTGAGGTGAATACGTTGGGAGGCGAAACTATAAGCCCCTATCTTTCTATGTGTCCGGTTGAAATGTTTTGCTCATGTGTATACGGTGAGTGTTAGCAATCATAGAAGACTATATGATGGTTGAGTATGTGGAGCTCTTACTTAGACTCTGTTGAATAAGTTGAATTTTAATTGCTTGGTGACTGAGAACATATGTTGTTGAGTTTCAAGAGAATTCATCGTTTGAACCTTAACATGTGAATTAGTTGCTACTATAACATGAGAAGTTTCATAAGAAAGAATTGTTGTTATGATGCTAGGAAAAGTGATTGAAATTGTCGTTGATCAAACTTGTGCACTTTGCTAGCATTCACACTTCATAAATTATTTCTTTTATCATTTACCTACTCGAGGACGGGTAGGAATTAAGCTTGGAGATGTTGATACGTCTCCAACATATCTATAATTTATGAAGTATTCATGCCATGTTTACAATAATTTTATATGGTTTTGGTATGATTTGCATGGAACTAACCCGGACTGATGTTGTTTTCAGCAGAACTACCGTGGTGTTTTTTTTTGTGTGCAGAAATGTAAGTTCTCCAAACACCGTGAAACTTTTTGTGGATTTTTATGGACCAGAAGAGAACCATTGGGCCAGATCAACACCTGGGGGGGGGGGGTACCCGAGGGGGGCACAACCCACCAGGGCGCGCTTGGGCCCCCAGGCGCTCCCTGGTGGGTTGTGCCCACCTCGATGGCCTCCCGTACCCCTTCTTCGCCCTATAAATTCCCAAATATTCCGAAAACCCTCGGGGAGACCCTAGATTGGAAGTTCCGCCGTCACAAGCCTCTGTAGCCACCGAAAACCAATCAGGAGCCCGTTCCGGCACCCTCCCGGAGGGGGAGATCATCACGGGTGGCCATCTTCATCATCCCGGCAGCCACTGCGATGAGGAGGGAGTAGTCCACCCTCGGGGCCAAGGGTTTGTACCAGTAGCTATGTGTTTAATCTCTCTCGCGCGCGATCTTGAGATGTCATGATCTTGATGTATCATGGGCTTTGTTAACATAGATGGATCATATGATGTTTCTCCCCTTTCTACACTTGTTGTGATGAATTGAGTATTTACCCTTTGAAGTTTGGTCTTGTCTTATTGAATGTTCAGATATGAGAACACATGATATATGTCTTGCATATGAATACCGTGGTGACAACAGGGTATTATTTGATTCACTTGATATATGTTATGGCACTCAACTTGTGGATTCCCGGTGTGACTTTGGGGTAATCTATGCATAGGTTTGATGCACTTTTTATTATCTTTTCTCCGATAGAAACTTTGGGGTCTCCTTGTAGTTATTTGTGTGGATTGAGTATTATGAATCTGAAATTGTTTGATACATATCGTATAATTAACACACGGGTACTTGCGGTGACATTGGGGTATCTAGGTGACATCAGAGTTGGTTGATATGCATCATATGGTGTTATTTTAGTACGAACTCTTGATTAGATCGATCGAAAAGAATAGCTTGTGTTATTTTAGTACGAACTCTAGGATAGATTGATTGGAAAGAATAGCTTTGAGGTGGTTTCGTACCCTACAAACAATTTCTATCTTTTGTTCTCCGCCAATAGGAACTCGGGAGTGATTCCTTATTGCATTCTGAGGGATAATCATATGATCCAACTATGTTAGCATTGTTCAGAGATTGCACTAGTGAAAGTATGCACCCTAGACCTCATTTTCCATCGTTGCAATACCGTTTGTGCTCCGTTTACTATTTACTACCTTGCTGTTTTTATTGTTCACATTACAAAAAATCATGTCTACTATCCATACTACACTTTTATCACCATCTCTTCGCCGAACTAGTGCACCTACACAAATTACCATTATATTTGGTGTGTTGGGGACATAAGAGACTTTTTATTATTTGGTTGCAGGGTTGTTTGAGAGAGACCATCTTCATCCTACACCTCCCACAGATTGATAAACCTTAGGCCATCCACTTGAGGGAAAATTGCTACTGTCCTACAAAACTTTGCGCTTGGAGGCCCAACACGTGTCTACAAGAATAAAGTTGCGTAGTAGACACCAAGGAGCAGAAGGAAATGAAAAGTGGTTTTCAGCAAGGTATTTTCTGCAAGCACTGAAATAGCGGTAACAGGTAGTTTGATAGCAGGATAATTTGTAACGGACAAGTAACAATAACGGTAAATAAAGTGTAGCAAGGTAGCCCAATTCTTTTGTGGCAAAGGACATTCCAAAACGGTATCTTATAATAAGCAAAGCATTCTTGAGGGTACACGGGAATTTCATCTAGTCACTTCCATCATGTTGACTTGACTCGTGTTCGCTACTTTGATAATTTGATATGTGGGTGGACCGGTGCTTGGGTGTTTTTCTTACTTGAGCAAGCCTCCCACTTAGGATTAACCCCCTCGCAAGCATCCGCAACTACAAGAAAAGTTTTAAGATAAAATCTAACCATAATATTAAACATTTGGATCAAATCGGTCCCTTACGAAGTAGCGCATAAACTAGGGTTTAAGCTTTTGTCACCCAAGCAACCCATCATCTAATAACTACTCCACAATGCTTTCCCTTAGGCCCAAATATGGTGAAGTGTCATGTAGTCGACCTTCACATGACACCACTAAGGGAATCACAACATACATATCATCAAAACATCGAACACATATCAAGTCACATGATAACTTGCAACACGATTTCTCCCGTGACCTCAATAACAAAAGTAACTACTCACAAATGATAATCATGCTCAAGATCAGAGGGGTATTAAATAGCATAATGGATCTGAACATATAATCTTCCACCAAATAAACCATATAGTAATCAACTACAAGATGTAATCAATGAAGGAAATATGCCCTAGAGGCAATAATAAAGTTATTATTTATTTCCTCATATCATGATAAATGTTTATTATTCATGCTAGAATTGTATTAACCGGAAACATGATACATGTGTGAATACATAGACAAAACTATTGTCACTAGTATGCCTCTACTTGACTAGCTCGTTTATCAAAGATGGTTATGTTTCCTAGCCATGGACAAAAGAGTTGTTATTTGATTAACGGGATCACATCATTAGGAGAATGATGTGATTGACATGACCCATTCCGTTAGCCTAGCACTTGATCGTTTAGTATACTGCTATTGCTTTCTTCATGACTTATACAAGTTCCTGCGACTATGAGATTGTGCAACTCCCGTTTACCGAAAGAACACTTTGTGTGCTACCAAACGTCACAACATAACTGGGTGATTATAAAAGTGCTCTACAGGTGTTTCCGAAGGTACATGTTGAGTTGGCATAAATCAAGATGAGGTTTTGTCACTCCGATTGTCGGAGAGGTATCTCTGGGCCCTCTCGGTAATACTCATCACCTAAGCCTTGCAAGCATTATAACTAATGAGTTAGTTATGAGATGATGTATTACGGAACGAGTAAAGAGACTTGCCAGTAATGAGATTGAACTAGGTATTGGATACCGACGATCAAATCTCGGGCAAGTAACATACTGATGACAAAGGGAACAATGTATGTTGTTATGCGGTTTGACCGATAAAGATCTTCGTAGAATATGTAGGAACCAATATGGGCATCCAGGTCCCGCTATTGGTTATTGACCGAGAATGGTTCTAGGTCATGTCTACATAGTTCTCGAACCCGTAGGGTCCGCACGCTTAACGTTACGATGACAGTTTTATTATGAGTTTATAAGTTTTGATGTACCGAAGTTTGTTTGGAGTCCCGGATGTGATCACGGACATGATGAGGAGTCTCGAAATGGTCGAGACATAAAGATTCATATATTGGACGACTATATTCGGACACCGGAATTGTTCCGGGTGATTTCGGAGAAAACCGGAGTGCCGGGGGGGTTACCGGAACCCCCGGGAGAGTATTGGGCCTTATGGGCCTTAGGGGAAAGGGGAGAGGGGCGGCCAGCATGGGCCGCGCACCCCCTCCCCCCTCTGGTCCAAATCGGACTAGGAGGGGGGGGGGGCGGCGCCCCCCCTTTCCTTCCCCCCTCTCCTCCTTCCTTCCCCCTCCTAGTAGGAGTAGGAAAGGAGGAGTCCTACTCCTACTAGGAGGAGGATTCCTCCCTTGGCGTGCCCAAGGGGCCGACCGGCCTCCCCCCTTGCTCCTTTATATACGGGGGCGGGGGGGGGGGGGCACCCCATAGACACACAAGTTGATCTACGGATCGTTCCTTAGCCGTGTGCGGTGCCCCCCTCCACCATATTCCACCTCGGTCATATCGTCGCGGAGTTTAGGCGAAGCCCTGCGCTGGTAGAACATCATCATCGTCACCACGCCGTCGTGCTGACGGAACTCACCTCCGGAGTTTCGCTGGATCGGAGGCCGGAGATCGTCATCGAGCTGAACGTGTGCTGAACTCGGAGGCCCCGTATGTTCGGTGCTTGGATCGGTCGGATCGTGAAGACGTACGACTACATCAACCGCGTTGTGCTAACGCTTCCGCTTACGGTCTACGAGGGTACGTGGACGAACACTCTCCCCTCTCGTTGCTATGCCATCACCATGATCTTGTGTGTGCGTAGGAATTTTTTTGAAATTACTACGTTCCCCAACAGTGGCATCCGAGCCTAGGTTTTATGCGTTGATGTTATATGCACGAGTAGAACACAAGTGAGTTGTGGGCGATACAAGTCATACTGCTTACCAGCATGTCATACTTTGGTTCGGCGGTATTGTTGGATGAAGCGGCCCGGACCGACATTACGCGTACGCTTAAGCGATACTGGTTCTACCGACGTGCTTTGCACACAGGTGGCTGGCGGGTGTCAGTTTCTCCAACTTTAGTTGAACCGAGTGTGGCTACGCCCGGTCCTTGTGAAGGTTAAAACAGCACCAACTTGACGAACTATCGTTGTGGTTTTTGATGCGTAGGTAAGAACGGTTCTTGCTCAGCCCGTAGCAGCCACGTAAAACTTGCAACAACAAAGTAGAGGACGTCTAACTTGTTTTTGCAGGGCATGTTGTGATGTGATATGGCCAAGACGTGATGCTATATTTTATTGTATGAGATGATCATGTTTTGTAACCGAAGTTATCGGCAACTGGCAGGAGCCATATGGTTGTCGCTTTATTGTATGAAATGCAAACGCCCTGTAATTGCTTTACTTTATCACTAAGCGGTAGCGATAGTCATATAAGCAATAGATGGCGTAAATGACAACGATGCTACGATGGAGATCAAGGTGTCGCGCCGGTGACGATGGTGATCACGACGGTGCTTCGAAGATGGAGATCACAAGCACAAGATGATGATGGCCATATCATATCACTTATATTGATTGCATGTGATGTTTATCCTTTATGCATCTTATCTTTCTTTGATTGACGGTAGCATTTTAAGATGATCTCTCACTAAAATTATCAAGAAGTGTTCTCCCTGAGTATGCACCGTTGCCAAAGTTCGTCGTGCCCAGACACCACGTGATGATCGGGTGTGATAAGCTCTACGTCCATCTACAACGGGTGCAAGCCAGTTTTTGCACACGCGGAATACTCAGGTTAAACTTGACGAGCCTAGCATATGCAGATATGGCCTCGGAACACGGAGACCGAAAGGTCGAGCGTGAATCATATAGTAGATATGATCAACATAGTGATGTTCACCATTGAAAACTACTCCATCTCACGTGATGATCGGTTATGGTTTAGTTGATTTGGATCACGTAATCACTTAGATGACTAGAGAGATGTCTATCTAAGTGGGAGTTCTTAAGTAATATGATTAATTGAACTTAAATTTATCATGAACTTAGTACCTGATAGTATTTTGCTTGTCTATATTTGTTTGTAGATAGATGGCTCGTGCTGTTGTTCCGTTGAATTTTAATGCGTTCCTTGAGAAAGAAAAGTTGAAAGATGATGGTAGCAATTACACGGACTGGGTCCGTAACCTGAGGATTATCCTCATTGCTGCACAGAAAAGTTACGTCCTGGAAGCACCTCTAGGTGCCAGGCCTGCTGCTGATGCAACTGATGACGTTAAGAACGTTTGGCAGAGCAAAGCTGATGACTACTCTATAGTTCAGTGTGCCATGCTTTACGGCTTAGAACCGGGTCTTCAACGACGTTTTGAACGTCATGGAGCATATGAGATGTTCCAGGAGTTGAAGTTAATATTTCAAGCAAATGCCCGGATTGAGAGATACGAAGTCTCCAATAAGTTCTATAGCTGCAAGATGGAGGAGAATAGTTCTGTCAGTGAACACATACTCAGAATGTCTGGGTATAATAATCACTTGATTCAACTGGGAGTTAATCTTCCTGATGATAGTGTCATTGACAGAATTCTCCAATCACTGCCACCAAGCTACAAGAGCTTTGTGATGAACTATAATATGCAAGTGATGAACAAGACTATTCCCAAGCTCTTCGCAATGCTAAAAGCTGCGGAGGTAGAAATCAAGAAGGAGCATCAAGTGTTGATGGTCAACAAGACCACTAGTTTCAAGAAAAAGGGCAAAGGGAAGAAGAAGGGGAACTTCAAAAAGAACGGCAAGCAAGTTGCTGCTCAAGAGAAGAAACCCAAGTCTGGACCTAAGCCAGAAACTGAGTGCTTCTACTGCAAGCAGACTGGTCACTGGAAGCGGAACTGCCCCAAGTATTTGGCGGATAAGAAGGATGGCAAAGTGAACAAAGGTATATATGATATACATGTTATTGATGTGTACCTAACTAGAGCTCGTAGTAGCACCTGGGTATTTGATACTGGTTCCGTTGCTAATATTTGCAACTCGAAACAGGGACTATGGAATAAGCGAGCACTGGCCAAGGACGAGGTGACGATGCGCGTGGGAAACGGTTCCAAAGTCGATGTGATCGCGGTCGGCACGCTACCTCTACATCTACCTTCGGGATTAGTATTAGACCTAAATAATTGTTATTTGGTGCCAGCGTTGAGCATGAACATTATATCTGGATCTTGTTTGATGCGAGACGGTTATTCATTTAAATCAGAGAATAATGGTTGTTCTATTTATATGAGTAATATCTTTTATGGTCATGCACCCTTGAAGAGTGGTCTATTTTTATTAAATCTCGATAGTAGTGATACACATATTCATAGTGTTGAAACCAAAAGATGCAGAGTTGATAATGATAGTGCAACTTATTTGTGGCACTGCCGTTTGGGTCATATCGGTGTAAAGCGCATGAAGAAACTCCATACTGATGGACTTTTGGAATCACTTGATTATGAATCACTTGGTACTTGCGAACCGTGCCTTATGGGCAAGATGACTAAAACGCCGTTCTCCGGAACTATGGAGCGAGCAACTGATTTGTTGGAAATCATACATACTAATGTTTGTGGTCCAATGAATGTTGAGGCTCGCGGCGGGTATCGTTATTTTCTCACCTTCACAGATGATTTGAGCAGATATGGGTATATCTACTTAATGAAACACAAGTCTGAAACATTTGAAAAGTTCAAAGAATTTCAGAGTGAAGTGGAAAATCATCGTAACAAGAAAATAAAGTTTCTACGATCTGATCGTGGAGGAGAATATTTGAGTTACGAGTTTGGCCTACACTTGAAACAATGTGGAATAGTTTCGCAACTCACACCACCTGGAACACCACAAATAAATGGTGTGTCCGAACATCGTAATCGTACTCTACTTGATATGGTGCGATCTATGATGTCTCTTACTGATTTACCGCTATTGTTTTGGGGTTATGCTTTAAAGACGGCCGCATTCACGTTAAATAGGGCACCATCAAAATCCGTTGAGACGACGCCTTATGAACTGTGGTTTGGCAAGAAACCAAAGTTGTCGTTTCTTAAAGTTTGGGGCTGCGATGCTTATGTGAAGAAACTTCAACCAGATAAGCTCGAACCCAAATTGGAGAAATGTGTCTTCATAGGATACCCAAAAGAGACTTTGGGTACACCTTCTATCATAGATCCGAAGGCAAGATATTCGTTGCTAAGAATGGATCCTTTCTAGAGAATGAGTTTCTCTCGAAAGAAGTGAGTGGGAGGAAAGTAGAACTTGATGAGATAACTGTATCTACTCCCTTATTGGAAAGTAGTTCATCACAAGAACCGGTTCCTGTGACAACTACACCAATTAGTGAGGAAGCTAATGATAATGATCATGAAACTTCAGATCAAGTTTCTACTGAACCTCGTAGGTCTACCAGAGTAAGATCCGCACCAGAGTGGTACGGTAATCCTATTCTGGAAGTCATGTTACTTGACCATGATGAACCTACGAACTATGAGGAAGCGATGATGAGCCCAGATTCCGCAAAATGGCTAGAAGCCATGAAATCTGAGATGGGATCCATGTATGAAAACAAAGTATGGACTTTGATTGACTTGCCCGATAATCGGCAAGCCATTGAGAATAAATGGATCTTTAAGAAGAAGACTGACGCTGATGGTAATGTAACTGTCTATAAAGCTCGACTTGTTGCAAAAGGTTTTCGACAAGTTCAAGGGGTTGACTACGATGAGACTTTCTCACCCGTAGCGATGCTTAAGTCTGTCCGAATCATGTTAGCTATTGCTGCATTTCATGATTATGAAATTTGGCAAATGGATGTCAAGACTACATTCTTGAATGGATTTCTAGAAGAAGAGTTGTATATGATGCAGCCGGAAGGTTTTGTCGATCCAAAAAGTGCTGACAAAGTGTGCAAGCTCTAGCGTTCCATTTATGGACTGGTGCAAGCATCTCGGAGTTGGAATAAACACTTTGATAGTGTGATCAGAGCATATGGTTTTATACAGACTTTTGGAGAAGCCTGTATTTACAAGAAAGTGAGTGGGAGCTCTGTAGCATTTCTAGTTTTATATGTAGATGACATATTATTAATTGGAAATGATATAGAATTTCTGGATAGCATAAAGGGATACTTGAATAAAAAATTTCAATGAAAGACCTCGGTGAAGCTGCTTACATATTGGGCATCAAGATCTATAGAGATAGATCAAGACGCTTAATAGGACTTTCACAAAGCACATACCTTGACAAAATTTTGAAAAAGTTCAAGATGGATCAGGCAAAGAAAGGATTCTTGCCTGTGCTACAAGGTGTGAAGTTGAGTCAAACTCAATGCCCGACCACAGCAGAAGATAGAGAGAAAATGAAAAATGTTCCCTATGCTTCAGCCATAGGCTCTATCATGTATGCAATGCTGTGTACCAAACCTGACGTATGCTTAGCAATAAGCTTAGCAGGAAGGTACCAAAGTAATCCAGGAGTGGATCACTGGACAGCGGTCAAGAACATCCTGAAATACCTGAAAAGGACTAAGGATATGTTTCTCGTATATGGAGGTGACAAAGAGCTAGTCGTAAATGGTTACGTCGATGCAAGCTTTGACACTGATCCGGACGATTCTAAATCGCAGACCGGATACGTGTTTTTATTAAACGGTGGAGCTGTAAGTTGGTGCAGTTCTAAACAAAGCGTCGTGGCGGGATCTACATGTGAAGCGGAGTACATAGCTGCTTCGGAAGCAGCAAATGAAGGAGTCTGGATGAAAGAGTTCATTTCTGATCTAGGTGTCATACCTAGTGCATCGGAACCAATGAAGATCTTCTGTGACAATACTGGTGCAATTGCCTTGGCAAAGGAATCCAGATTTCACAAGTGGACCAAGCACATCAAGAGACGCTTCAATTCCATTCGGGACCAAGTCCAAGTGGGAGACATAGAGATTTGCAAGATACATACGGATCTGAATGTTGCAGACCCGTTGACTAAGCCTCTCTCACGAGCAAAACATGATCAGCACCAAGACTCCATGGGTGTTAGAATCATTACTATGTAATCTAGATTATTGACTCTAGTGCAAGTGGGAGACTGAAGGAAATATGCCCTAGAGGCAATAATAAAGTTATTATTTATTTCCTCATATCATGATAAATGTTTATTATTCATGCTAGAATTGTATTAACCGGAAACATGATACATGTGTGAATACATAGACAAAACTATTGTCACTAGTATGCCTCTACTTGACTAGCTCGTTTATCAAAGATGGTTATGTTTCCTAGCCATGGACAAAAGAGTTGTTATTTGATTAACGGGATCACATCATTAGGAGAATGATGTGATTGACATGACCCATTCCGTTAGCCTAGCACTTGATCGTTTAGTATACTGCTATTGCTTTCTTCATGACTTGTACAAGTTCCTGCAACTATGAGATTGTGCAACTCCCATTTACCGGAAGAACACTTTGTGTGCTTCCAAACATCACAGCGTAACTGGGTGATTATAAAGGTGCTCTACAGGTGTTTCCGAAGGTACATGTTGAGTTGGCATAAATCAAGATGAGGTTTTGTCACTCCGATTGTCAGAGAGGTATCTCTGGGCCCTCTCGGTAATACTCATCACCTAAGCCTTGCAAGCATTGTAACTAATGAGTTAGTTATGAGATGATGTATTATGGAACGAGTAAAGAGACTTGCCAGTAACGAGATTGAACTAGGTATTGGATACCGACGATCAAATCTCGGGCAAGTAACATACCGATGACAAAGGGAACAACGTATGTTGTTATGCGGTTTGACCGATAAAGATCTTCGTAGAATATGTAGGAACCAATATGGGCATCCAGGTCCCGCTATTGGTTATTGACCGAGAATGGTTCTAGGTCATGTCTACATAGTTCTCGAACCCGTAGGGTCCGCACGCTTAACGTTATGATGACAGTTTTATTATGAGTTTATAAGTTTTGATGTACCGAAGTTTGTTCGGAGTCCCGGATGTGATCACGGACATGATGAGGAGTCTCGAAATGGTCGAGACATAAAGATTCATATATTGTACGACTATATTCGGACACTGGAATTGTTCCGGGTGATTTCGGAGAAAACCGGAGTGCCGGGGGGGTTACCTGAACCCCCCGGGAGAGTATTGGGCCTTATGGGCCTTAGGGGAAAGGAGAGAGGGGCGGCCAGCATGGGCCGCGCGCCCCCTCCCCCCTCTGGTCCGAATTGGACTAGGAGGGGGGGGGGAGGGCAGCGCCCCCCCTTTCCTTCCCCCCTCTCCTCCTTCCTTCCCCCTCCTAGTAGGAGTAGGAAAGGAGGAGTCCTACTCCTACTAGGAGGAGGATTCCTCCTCCCTTGGCGCGCCCAAGGGGCCGGCCGGCCTCCCCCCTTGCTCCTTTATATACGGGGACGGGGGGGGCACCCCATAGACACACAAGTTGATCTACGGATCATTCCTTAGCCGTGTGCGGTGCCCCCTCCACCATATTCCACCTCGGTCATATCGTCGCGGAGTTTAGGCGAAGCCCTGCGCCGGTAGAACATCATCATCGTCACCACGCCGTTGTGCTGACGGAACTCATCTCCGGAGTTTTGCTGGATCGGAGGCCGGAGATCGTCATCGAGCTGAACGTGTGCTGAACTCGGAGGCCCCGTACGTTCGGTGCTTGGATCGGTCGGATCATGAAGACGTACGACTACATCAACCGCGTTGTGCTAACGCTTCCGCTTATGGTCTACGAGGGTACGTGGACGAACACTCTCCCCTCTCGTTGCTATGCCATCACCATGATCTTGCGTGTGCGTAGGAATTTTTTTGAAATTACTACGTTCCCCAACAATCAACACTACTAGTCACCCACATGTACCAATCTGAGGTTCCGGTACAAAGATTGAACACAAGAGATGAACTAGGGTTTGAGAGGAGATGGTGTTGTTGTAGATGTTGACGGAGATTGGTCCCAAATATAAGAGGCTTGTTGGCGATCATGATGGCTTCAATTTCCCCCATCGGGAGGGAAGTACCCCCGGCGGAATCGCTCCGCCGGAGGGCAAAAGTGCTCCTGCCCAAGTTCCGCCTCGAGATGGAGGAGCTCCATCCCGAAAGTCCTCGGCTTATTTTTCTAGGTCAAAGAGACCTATATACCAGAAGATAGGTACCGGAGGTGGCTGGGCTGAACACAACCCACCAGGGCACGCCTGGGGGGCGTGGTGCGCCCTGGTGTCTTGTGCTCATGATGTCTACTATGCAACTTTATTCTTGTAGACTCGTGGTGGGCCTCCAAGCGCAGAGTTTTGTATGACAGTAGCAATTTTCCCTAAAGTGGATGACCTAAGGTTTATCAATCCGTGGGAGGCGTAGGATGAAGATGGTCTCTCTCAAACAACCCTGCAACCAAACAACAAAGAGTCTCCTGTGTCCTCAACACACCAAATACAATGGTAATTTGTATAGGTGCACTAGTTCGGCGAAGAGATGGCGATACAAGTGTAGTAATGATAGTAGGTATTGATTTTTGTAATGGGAACAATAAAAAACAACAAGGTAGCAATTGATAAAATGGAGCACAAACAATATTGCAATGCTTGAAAATGAGGCCTAGGGCCCGTACTTTCACTAGTGCAATCTCTCAACAATGCTAATCTAATGGATCATATAACCATCCCTCTACGTGTGATGAAGAATCACTCAAAAGTTCCTATCTAGCGGAGAACATAAGAAGAAATTGTTTGTAGCTATTCTTTCCGACCGATCTATCCAAGAGTTCGTACTAAAATAACACCAAGTTATTCTTTCCAATCGATCTATCAAGAGTTCGTACTAAAATAATACATAGCTATAATTTCTGATCGATCTATCAAGAGTTCGTACTAAAATAACGCCAAAGCAAATTCAAATTCATAATACTCAATCCAACACAAAGAACCTCAAAGAGTACCCCAAGATTTCTACCGGAGAAACAAAAGACGAGAACGTGCATCAACCCCTACACATAGATTACCCCAATGTCACCTCGGGAATCCGCGAGTTGAGTGCCAAAATATATCTCAAGTGAATCAATATAATACCCCATTATCACCACGGGTATTCATATACAAGACATATATCAAGTGTTCTCAAATCCATAAAAGTATTCAATCTGATAAGAGCGAAATCTCAAAGGGAAAAATTCAATTCATGACAACAAGATAGAGAGGGGAAAACACCATATGATCCAACTATATTAACAAAGCCCGCGATACATCAAGATCGTGACATCTCAAGAACACGAGAGAGAGAGAGAGAGAGAGAGAGAGAGAGATTAAACACATAGCTACTGGTACAAACCCTCAGCCCCGAGGGTGGACTACTCCCTCCTCATCATGGTGGCCGTTAGGATGATGAAGATGGCCACCTGTGATGATTTCCCCCTCTAGTGGAGTGCCGGAATGGGGTCTAGATTGGTTTTTCATGGCTACAGAGGCTTGCGTTGGCGGAATTTCTGATCTAGGGTTATCTTTGGGGTTTTTAGAATATTTGAGAATTTATAGGGCGAAGAGGTGGTGCGGGAGGCCACCGAGGTGGGCACAACCCACCAGGGCGCGCCTGGCCCCCCAGGCGCTCACAGGTGGGTCGTGCCCCCCTCGGGGCACCCCTCTCGTACTTCTTTACCCCATGGATGTCTTCTGGTCCAAAAAAACTCCAAAAAGTTTTGTTGCATTTGGACTCCATTTGGTATTGATTTTCTGCTAAGTAAAAAACAAGCAAAAAATAGCAAGTGGCATTGGGCACTATGTCAATAGGTTAGTCCCAAAAAATGATATAAAGTTTTTTTAAACAATTATAAAACATCCAAGAACGATAATATAACAGCATGGAACAATCAAAAATTATAGATACATTAGAGACGTATCAACATCCCCAAGCTTAGTTCCTGCTCGTCCTCGAGTAGGTAAGTGATAAAAATAGAATTTTTAATGTGGAATGCTACCTATCATGTTCATCACATATTCTTTTCTTTTGTAGCATGGACATTTGGACTTTTATATGATTCAAGCAATAGTCTAGTTTTGACATGAAGATTTCAATACCCAAGCATATCAACAAGCAACCATGTCTTTCAAAATATCAACGCTAAAGCAAGATATCCCTAGCCCATTATGCTTAATCATTGATCCATTCATGAAACACACTCGCATATTATCTACATCCAATGCTCAAGTACGATCATAGCGCCCCTTAGTTGGTGCTTTATAAGAGAAGATGGAGACTCAAATAAAAAGTTGCATAAAGTAAATAGAAAGACCCTTCGCAAAGGGAAGTAGGGATTTGTAGAGGTGCCAGAGCTCAAAGCAAAAAAGAGAGATAAAAACATTTTGGGTGGCATGCTTTCCTATCAACTAAAACGATCGATTAGTTCCCAATACTTTCCATGCTAGATATATCATAGGCGGTTCCCAAACAGAAAAATAAAGTTTATTCCTTTTCCACCATTCTTTCACATTCCATGGCTAGCCGTATCCATGGGTACCGTCCAGACCAACACTTTCCAAGGAATTTATTATTTGACAACATAAAATAAATTTCTTTTCGTTTCGGGACTGGGCATCCTAAAACCTTTGCCATACTCTCATGCAATGACAAGTGAATAAACACTCATCGTGAGAATAACACATCTAGCATGGAAAAATATCAGCCACCCCCTACCGTTTCATGAGAGGTACGAGCACACAAAAAGGAAATTCATTTTGAAAATTAGAGATGGCACATACAAATTTGCTTAGAACAGCACGAAAATACCGCATATAGGTAGGTATGGTGGACTCATATGGTAAAACTGGGTTTAAAGATTTTGGATGCACAAGTAGTATTTCTACTTACTACAAGTGGAGGCTAGCAAATAGATTTAGAAGCAACCAACCAAGAAACAAAAAATCACATAAGCGAGCATTAAGCATAACTAACACCGAATAATGCACCATAAGTAGGATGCAATTTCATTGCATAACTTTTGACTTTCGTGCTTGCATAGGGAATCACAAACCTTAATGCCAATATTCTTACTAAAGCATAATTGCTCACCAACATGACTCACATATCACTATCATCATATCGCAAAACTATTACAAAGAATCAAGTTTATTTTGTCCAATGATCTTCATGAAAGTTTTTATTATATCCCTCTTGAATATCTATCACTTTGGGAGTAGTTTCATATGTTGCTTTTCACAAGCTCAAACAAATTTAAGTGAAGAATATGAGCATAATTTTTTTTCTTCTCTCAAAATAATATAAGTGAAGCATGATAGAATTTCTTCAAAATATATTAAAGCGCACCATGCTCAAAAAGATATAAGTGAAGCACTAGAGAAAAAGAGAAACTACTCCAAAAAGTATAAGTGAAGATCAAGTGAGTAGTTAAGTAAATAGGTAGCTATTGAGGACTCTCTTTTATTTAAAAACTTTCAGATCTAAGTATCTTATTAAAACAGCAAGAAAAAAAATGACACTCCAAGAATAGCACAACTCATGTGAATAAGCAAAACTTAGGCTCAACCGGTACTAACTGATAATTGTTGATGAAGAAAGGTGGGATGCCTACCGGGGCATCCCCAAGCTTAGATGCTTGAGACTTCTTGAAATATTATCTTGGGATGCCTTGGGTATCCCCAAGCTTTATATTTCGTGTCTCCTTAATTCATTTTATATCATGGTTTCCCTAAATCTTAAAAACTTCATCCACACAAAACTCAACAAGAACTCGTGAGATAAGTTAGTATAAATCAATGCAAACACCTTATCATTCTCTACTATAGGAAATCACTAAAATTATTATTTAACATTGCATACTACATTCCTCTGCATATTTAGTAGTCCTATCCTCAAATATAATCATTAAACAAGCAAACATATGCAAACAATGCAACCATAACAACAATCTGCCAAAACAGTACAGTCTGTAAAGAATGCAAGAACATTCATACTTCTGTAAATCCAAAAATTCTATAAATTTACCACACTGAAGAAAACTCATCATATCTTATTATGTAAAAAAAATCAAAATTTTATCACATTCTGACTTTTCTAGAGAACTTTTGCAACAACGATAAACTTTCTGTTTTCAAACAACAACATGTAGACTTGCAAAATAAGCATAGTAAAGGCCATCATTGCCACTTTTATTGAAATAAAAGATGCAAAACATTATTATAAATAACAACAAGAAAATCTTAGTAAAATAAAATGATGCACCAAGCAGAACTTATAGCATGTGGCGAATGAGAATATAGCTCCAAGTGAGGTTACCGATAATGTTGGAGACGAAAGAGGGGATGCCTTCCGGGGCAACCCTGAGCTTAGTTGCTTGGATCTTCCTTGAATATTACATTGGGGTGACTTGGGCATCCCCAAGCTTAGGGTCTTGTCACTCATTATTCTCCTCATATTGATATCTCACCCAAAACTTGAAAACTTCAATCACACAAAACTTAACGGAACTTCGTGAGATAGGTTAGTATGATAAAGACGAATCATTCACTTTGGTACTGTCAAAAACAAGATGCATAATTATTATCACACAATTACTACTGTAGCATATCATTTATACAATTTATATTGATCAATATAAGCCATAGAAACTAGATAACAAGCAAACTATGCATTGAAAACAGAATCTGTCAAAAACAAAGCCATCTGTAATGATCTGGACTACAACCATACTTATGCTACTCCAAAAATTCTGAAATATTAGAGCAACGTAGGGAATTTGTATATCTATCACCTGTAAAAAAATTCAGATCAAAAGCACGTTCCAGTGAATTTTTAAAATTCCTGGATTGAGCACAAAAATTCCTGTTTTTGCACAGAATCAAGTCAACTATCACCAAACATAATCCCAAAGGCTTTACTTGGCACTTTATTGAAACGAAAGCTATAAAACATGATTACTACAGTAGCTTAATCATGTGAACACACAAAAACAGTAGGCAAAATTGTGGGGTTGTCTCCCAACAAGAGCTTTTCTTTAATGCCTTTTTAGCTAGGCATGATGATTTCAATGATGCTCACATAGAAGATAAGAGCTGAAACACAAAGAGAGCATCATGAAGCATATGGCTAGCACATTTAAGCCTAACCCACTTCCTATGCATAGGGATTTTGTGAGCAAACAATTTATAGGAACAAGAATCAACTAGCATAGGAAGTCAAAACAAGCATAACTTCAAGATTTTCAACACATAGAGAGGAAACTTGATATTATTGCTATACCTACAAGCATATGTTTCTCTCTCATAATAATTTTCAGTAGCATCATGAATGAATTCAATAATATGACTATCACATAAAGCATTCTTTTCATGATCCATAAGCATAGAAAATTTATTACTCTCCACATAAGCAAATTTATTCTCATGAATAATAGTGGGAGCAAACTCAACAAAATAACTATCATGGGATTGGAAATTAAAATCATGACGACAATTTTCATGGTTATCATTATTCTTTATAGCATACATGCCATCACCATAATCATCATAAATAACAACTTTCTTCTCACAATCAATTGTAACCTCTTCCCAAATAGTGGATTCATCACTAAATAAAGTGACCTCTCCAAATCCACTTTCATCAATATAATCATCATAAATAAGAGGCATGTAATTATCATAATAAATTTTCTCATCAAAACTTGGGGGACTAAAAATATCATTTCATCAAATATAGCATCCCCAAGCTTATGGCTTTGCATATCATTAGCATCATGGATATTCAAAGAGTTCATACCAACAACATTGCAGTCATGCTCATCATTCCAAGATTTTTTGTCAAACATTCTATAGAATTCTTCTTCTATCAATTGAGCACAATCTTCCTTTCCATCATTTTCATGAAAGGCATTATAAAGTTGAATAATATGAGACCACCTCAATTCCATTTTTTGTAGTTTTCTTTTTATAAACCAAACTAGTGATAAAACAAGAAACTAAAAGATTCAATTGCAAGATCTAAAGATATACCTTCAAGCACTCACCTCCCCGGCAACGGCGCCAGAAAAGAGCTTGATGTCTACTACGCAACTTTATTCTTGTAGACTCGTGTTGGGCCTCCAAGCGCAGATTTTTGTAGGACAGTAGCAATCTTCCCTCAAGTGGATGACCTAAGGTTTATTAATTTGTGGGAGGCATAGGATGAAGATGGTCTCTCTCAAACAACCCTGCAACCAAATAACAAAGAGTCTCTTGTGTCGCCAACACACCAAATACAATAGTAATTTGTATAGGTGCACTAGTTCGGCAAAGAGATGGTGATACAAGTGTAGTAGTGATAGTAGATATTGATTTTTGTAATGGGAACAATAAAAACAACGAGGTAGCAATTGATAAAACGGAGCACAAACAGTATTGCAATGCTTGAAAATGAGGCCTAGGGTCTGTACTTTCGCTAGTGAAATCTCTCAACAATGCTAATCTAATTGGATCATATAACCATCCCTCAACGTGTGATGAAGAATTACTCCAAAGTTCCTATCTAGCGGAGAACATAATAAGAAATTGTTTGTAGCTATTCTTTTCGATCAATCTATCCAAGAGTTCGTACTAACATAACAAGTTATTCTTTCCGATCGATCTATCAAGAGTTCATACTAAAATAACACATAGCTATTATTCCGATCGATCTATCAAGAGTTTGTACTAAAATAACACCAAAGCAAATTCAGATTTATAATACTCAATCCAACACAAAGAACCTCAAAGAGTGCCCCAAGATTTCTACCGGAGAAACAAAAGACGAGAACGTGCATCAACCCCTACGCATAGATTACCCCAATGGCACCTCTGGAATCCGCGAGTTGAGTGCCAAAACATATCTCAAGTCAATCAATATGATACCCCATGGTCACAATGGGTATTCATATGCAAGACATATATCAAGTGTTCTCAAATCCATAAAAGTATTCAATCCGATAAAACGAAATCTCAAAGGGAAAAACTCAATTCATCACAACAATATAGAGAGGGGAAAACACCATACGATCCAACTATATTAACAAAGCCCGCGATACATCAAGATCGTGACATCTCAAGAACACGAGAGAGAGAGAGAGAGAGAGAGATTAAACACATAGCTACTGGTACAAACCCTCAGCCCTGAGGGTGGACTACTCCCTCCTCATCATGGTGGCCGTCGGGATGATGAAGATGGCCACCGGTGATGATTTCCCCCTCTGGTGGAGTGCCGGAACGGGGTCTAGATTGGTTTTTCGTGGCTACAGAGGCTTGAAGCGGCGGAACTTCTAATCAAGGGTTATCTTCGGGTGTTTTGAAATATTTGAGAATTTATAGGGCGAAGAGTCGGTGCGGGAGGCCACCGAGGTGGGAACAACCCACCAGGGCATGCCTGGGCCTCCAGGCGCGCTCAGGTGGGTTGTGCACCCCTCGGGGCACCCCTGTGGTACTTCTTTGGCCCACTGGATGTCTTCTGGTCCAAAAAAATCTCCAAAAAGTTTCGCTATGTTTGGACTCTATTTGGTATTGATTTTCTGCTAAGTAAAAAACAAGCAAAAAACAGCAACTGGCACTGGGCACTATGTCAATAGATTAGTCCCAAAAAATGATATAAAGTTGCCATAAAATGATTGTAAAACATCGAAGAATGATAATATACAACATGGAACAATAAAAAAATTATAGATACATTGGAGACGTATCAGCTCACCAGGTGCCCCCCTCCGGTAGTTATTACTCCCTTATTTTTTATATATTCCAAAATAATTCTTCGATAAATTTTCAGCTCATTTGGAGTTGTGCAAAATAGGTAACTCTGATGTAGCTTTTTTAGGTCCAGAATTCCAGCTGCCAGCATTCTCCCTCTTGGTGTAAACCTTGCATATTATGAGAGAAAAGGCATTAGAATTACCCCATGAAGCATTATTATGCATAGAAACATTATAAATAATAGTAGGAAATCATGATGCAAAATGGACGTATCAATGTGTATCACTACGAATTTCTACCTCCGCGGCCTTATTGACCATCAACACTTGATGCTCTTTCTCATTTCTACCTCTGCACCTTAAGCATCGCAAATAGCTCGGGGATAATTTTCTCCATCCCTTGCATATTATAGTTCATCAGAAAGCCCTTGTAGCTTGGTGTCCATGACTGGAGAACTCTATCAATCGCTACTTCATCTGGAAGATTAACTCCCAACTGATTCAAGCGGTTGTAGTACCCATACATCTTGAGTACGCACTCACTAACGGAGTTGTTCTCCTCCATCTTGCAGCTAAAGAACTTGTCGGAGGTGTCATACCTCTCGACCCGGCCGTGAGCCTGAAATACCAATTTCAGCTCCTCGAACATCTCATATGTTCCGTGGTGCTCAAAACGTCTTTGGAGCCCCGGTTCTAAGCCATAAGCATGGCACACTTAAATATTGAGTAGTCATCAGAACGTGCCTGGCAAACATTCATAACATCCACAGACGACGCTAGAGGGGGTGGCGCACCGAGCAGTGTATCAAGGACATAAGCCTTCTATGCAACAATGAGAATAATCCTCAAATTATGGACCCAGTCCGCATAGTTGCTTTCATCATCTTTGAACTCAGCTTTCCCTAGGAACGCATTAAAACTTAGGGGTGCTACAGCGCGAGCCATTGATCTACAACATAGATTTGCAAAGACTTTAGACTATGTTCATGATAATGGGTTCATTTGATCAAATTACTAGTGAACTCCCACTTAAATCAACATCCCTCGAGTTGTCTAAGTGTTACATGATCCAAATCAACTACCCATGTTCGATCATCACGTGAGATGGGGTCGTCATCAATAGTGAACATCTCCATGTTGATCATATCTACTATATGTCTCATGTTCGACCTTTCATTCTTCCGTGCTCCGAGGCCATGTCTTTACATGATAGGCTCATCAAGTTTAATCCAAGTATTCCGCATGTGTAAAACTGGCTTACACCCGTTGTACGTGAATGTAGAGTCTATCACACCCGATCATCATGAGGTGCTTTGTAACGTGCATACTTAGGGAGAACATCTTTTATATTGAAATTAAGTGAATGGATCATCTTATAATGCTAGTGTCGTCCTAAGCAAAATAAGATGCATAAAAAGATAACATCACATGCAATCATCTTGTGCTTTTGATCTCCATGTCCAAAGCACCAGCATGATCTCCATCATTGTGTCGTCATCGTGGCTGTCTCCACCAACTATTGTTTCTACAACTATTGCTAACGCATAGCGATAACTAAAGCAATTACATGGCATTTAATGATTGACACACATATCATACAATAAATTAAAGACAACCCTATGGCTCCTGCCAGTTGCCGTACTCATCGACATGCAAGTCGTGAACCTATTACAAAATATGATCATCTCATACATCAACATATATCACATCACGTTTTGGCCATACCACATCACAACATGCCCTGCAAAAATAAGTTAGACGTCCTCTACTTTGTTGTTGCAAATTTTACGTGGCTGTTATGGGCAACTAGCAAGAATCGTTCTTACCTACGCAAAGCCACAACGGTGATACTCAAGTTGCCTTTTAACCTTGTACAAGGACTGTGTTTGTCAAATCAGATTCAACTAAAGTAGGAGAGATAGACGTAAAGCCACTTTTATGCAATACAAGTTGCATGTCAAACAGTGGACCGGTCTCATGTGCGAGGACATGTAAGGTTGGTGATACGTATCCAACGTATCTATAATTTATGAAGTATGCATCCCATATTTACAAAAATTTGATATGGTTTTGGTATGATTTGAATGGAATTAACCTGGGCTGTGACATTATATTCAATAGAACTACCGTGGTGTTGTTTTTTGTGTAGAAATAAAATTTCTCAGAATGGGATGAAACCTTTTGTTTTGGAACAAAAGAGACCCCCAAAGCTTAGTGGAAGGACCAGAAGAGCCACGAGGGCCCCACGATCCACTTGGGCACGCCCAGGGGGTGGCCGTGCCCAGGTGCCTCGTGGGCCCCTCGTAACTCCTTTCGCGTGATTCCAACTCTGAAAATTCTTATTAACAAGGAAACCCCCGAAAGTCAACCTAGAACTTTGACTCCGCCGACGCAAGCCTGTGTATCAAGAGATCTCATCTAGAGCCCTTTTTTGGCACCCTGCCGGAGGGGAAAATTATCACCAGAGTGTTGGGGAACGTAGTAATTTCAAAAAAAAATCCTACGCACATGCAAGATCATGGTGATGCATAGCAACGAGAGGTAGAGTGTATCTTCATACCCTTGAAGATCACTACGCGGGAGCATTTATCAACGCGGTTGATGTAGTCGTACACCTTCACGATCCGACCGATCCAAGTACCGAACGCACGGCACCTCTGAGTTCTGCACACATTCAGCTCGATGACGTCCTCGCCTTCTCGATCCAGCAAGACGGGCAAAGTAGTAGATGAGTTCCGGCAGCACGACGGCGTGGTGAAGGTGTTGGTGAAGAACAATCTCCGCTGGGCTTCACCTAAGCACTACGGAAACTATGACGGAGGATAAACTAGAGGGGACGGGGTTGCCGGTAGACGGCTTGGTGTTTCTTGATGTGTCTTTGGTGCTAGCCCCGCCCCTCTATTTATATGTTGAGCCCTGGGGTCGAAACTTGGAGCAAAAGCCTCCTCAAAGTCGGTTTTGCCCGAAAGGCAAGAGTCCCACTCGGACTCCAGGACCAAACGCCACATCCTTGGCGTCTGGCCCAGACGCCATGGGCCTCGGCGTCTGGCCCAGGGCCAGACGCCAGGATCTCCGGCGTTTGGCCCCCTGGCCTCTGCAAAACTCCTTTTGCACCGACTTATAGCCCCGTGGGCCTGACCCCTTGGCCTAACCATATCATCCAATATATGAATCTTTACCTCCGGACCATTCCTGAGCTCCTCGTCATGTCCGTGATCTCATCCGGGACTCCAAACAACATTCAGTCACCAACATACATAACTCATATAATACTATATCGTCAACGAACGTTAAGCGTGCGGACCCTACGTGTTCGAGAACTATGTAGACATGACCGAGACACCTCTCTGGTCAATAACCAATAGCGGAACCTGGATGCCCATATTGGCTCCTACATATTCTACAAAGATCTTTATCAGTTGAACCGCATAACAACATACGTTGTTCGCTTTGTCATCGGTATGTTACTTGCCCGAGATTCGATCGTCGGTATCTCAATACCTAGTTCAATCTCATTACCGGCAAGTCTCTTTACTCATTCTGTAATACATCATCCCGCAACTAACTTATTAGTTGCAATGCCTGCAAGTCTTATAGTGATGTGCATTACCGAGTGGGCCTAGAGATACCGCTCTGACAATCAGAGTGACAAATCCTAATCTCGAAATACACCAACCCAACAAGTACCTTCGGAGACACCTGTAGAGCACCTTTATAATCACCCAGTTATGTTGTGACGTTTGGTAGCACACAAAGTGTTCCTCCGATAAACGGGAGTTGCATAATCTCATAGTCATAGGAACATGTATAAGTCATGAAGAAAGCAATAGCAACATACTAAACGATCAAGTGCTAAGCTAACGGAATGGGTCAAGTCAATCACATCATTCTCCTAATGATGTGATCCCGTTAATCAAATGACAACTCTTTGTCTATGGCTAGGAAACATAACCATCTTTGATCAACGAGCTAGTCAAGTAGAGGCATACTAGTGACACTTTGTTTGTCTATGTATTCACACATGTACTAAGTTTCCGGTTAATACAATTCTAGCATGAATAATAAACATTTATCATGAAATAAGGAAATAAATAATAACTTTATTATTGCCTCTAGGGCATATTTCCTTCAGTCTCCCACTTGCACTAGAGTCCATAATCTAGTTCACATCATCATGTGATTTAACACCAATATTCACATATGTATGTGATTAATACCCATAGTTCACATCATCATGTGATCAACACCCAAAGGGTTTGCTAGAGTCAATAATCTAGTTCACATCGCTATGTTATTAACACCCAAAGAGTACTAAGGTATGATCATGTTTTGCTCGTGAGGGAAGTTTAGTCAACGGGTCTGTCACATTCAGAGCCGTATGTATTTTGCAAATATTCTATGTCTACAATGCTCTGCACGGAGCTACTCTAGCTAATTGCTCCCACTTTCAATATGTATCCAGATTTGAGACTTAGAGTCATCTAGATCGATGTAAAAGCTTGCACCGATGTAACTCTTTACGACGCTCTCTTTTATCACCTCCATAATTGAGAAATATTTCCTTCTTTACTAAGGATATTCTTGACTGCTGTCTAGTGATCTACTTCTAGATCAAAAATTGTACTCCCTTGCCAAACTCAGAGCAAGGTATACAATAGGTCTAGTACACAACATAACATACTTTATAGAACCTATGACTGAGGCATAGGGACTTTTCATTCTTTTTCTATTTTCTACCATGGCCGGGTTTTGAGTCTTACTCAACTTCACACCTTGCAACACAGGCAGGAACTCCTTCTTTGACTGTTCCAATTTGAACTACTTCAAGATCTTATCAAGGTATGTGCTCATTGAAAAATCTTATCAAGCGTCTTGATCTATCTCTATAGATCTTGATGCTCAATGTGTAAGCAACTTCACCGAGGTCTTTCTTTGAAAAATTCTTATTCAAGTATCCTTTTATGCTATCCAGAATTTCTATATCATTTCCAATCAATAATATGTCATCTACATATAGTTTTAGAAATGCTACAGAGCTTCCACTCACTTTCTTGTAAATACAGGCTTCTCCAAAAGTCTGTATAAAACCATATGCTTTGATCAACTCATCAAAGCATATATTCCAACTCCGAGATGCTTGCACCAGTCCATAGATGGATCACTGGAGCCTGCGCATTTTGTTAGCACCTTTAGGATTGACAAAACCTTCTGGTTGCATCATATAAAACTCTTATTTAATAAATCCATTAAGGAATGCAGTTTTGACATCCATTTGCTAGATTTCATAAAATGTGGCAATTTCTAACATGATTCGGATAGACTTAAGCATCGATACGAGTGAAAAAATCTGATCGTATTCAACACCTTGAACTTGTCAAAAAAACTTTTGTGACATGTCGAGCTTTGCAGATAGCAACACTACTATCAGCGTCTATCTTCCTCTTGAAGATCCATTTATACAATATGGCTTGCCGATCACCGGGCAACTCCACCAAAGTCCACACTTTGTTATCATACATGGATCCCATCTCAGATTTCATGGCCTCAAGCCATTTCGTGGAATCTGAGCTCATCATTGCTTCCTCATAGTTCGTAGGTTTGCCATGGTTAAGTAACATGACCTCCAGAATAGGATTACCGTACCACTCTGGTGCGGATCTTACTCCGGTTAACCTGCGAGGTTCGGTAGTAACTTTTTCTAAAGTTTCATGATCAATATCATTAGCTTCCTCACTAATTGGTGTAGGAATCACTAGAACTGATTTTTGTGATAAACTACTTTCCAATTCGGGAGAAGGTACAATTACCTTATCAAGCTCTACTTTCCTCCCACTCACTTCTTTCGAGAGAAACTCCTTCTCCAGAAAGGATCCATCTTAGCAACGAATATCTTGCCTTCGGATCTGTGATAGAAGGTGTACCCAACAGTTTCCTTTGGGTATTCTATGAAGACGCACTTCTCCGATTTAGGTTCGAGCTTATCAGGTTGAAACTTTTTCACATAAGTATCGCATCCCCAAACTTTAAGAAATGACAACTTTGGTTTCTTGCCAAACCACAGTTCATAAGGCATCGTCTCAATGGATTTTGATGGTGCCCTATTCAAAGTGAATGCAGCTGTCTCTAACGCATAACCCCAAAACAATAGTGGTAAATCGGTAAGATACATCATAGATCGCACCATATCCAATAAAGTGCAGTTACGTCGTTCGGACACACCATTACGCTATGGTCTTCCATGTGGCGTGAGCTGTGAAACTATTCCACATTGTTTTAAATGAAGGCCAAACTCGTAACTCAAATATTCTCATCTACGAGCAGATTGTAGAAACTTTATTTTCTTGTTATGATGATTCTCCACTTCACTCTGAAATTCTTTGAACTTTTCAAATGTTTCAGACTTGTGCTTCATTAAGTAGATATACTCATATCTGCTCAAATCATCTGTGAAGGTCAGAAAATAACGATACTTGCCACGAGCATCAACACTCATTGGACCACATACATCGGTATGTATTATTTCCAACAAGTCAGTAGCTCGTTCCATTGTTTTGGAGAACGGAGTTTTAGTCATCTTGCCCAAAAGGCACGGTTCGCAAGCATCAAATGATTCAAAACCAAATGATTCCGATAATCCATCTTTATGGAGTTTCTTCATGCGCTTTACACTGATATGGCCCAAACGGCAGTGCCACAAATAAGTTGCACGATCATTATTAACTTTGCATCTTTTGGCATCAATATTATGAATATGTGTATCACTACGATCGAGATCCAACAAACTATTTTCATTGGGTGTATGACCATTGAAGGTTTTATTCATGTAAACAGAACAACAATTATTCTCTGACTTTAAATGAATAACCATATTGCAATAAACATGATCAAATCATATTCATGCTCAACGCAAGCACCAAATAACATTTATTTAGGTTTAACACTAATCCCCAAAGTACAGGGAGTGTGTGATGATGATCATATCAATCTTGGAACTACTTCCAACACTCATCGTCACTTACCCCTCAACTACACTACTAGGAAAAGGGCTATAGATGATATGGACACTAATGGCGCACCAGACATGTGGTGCGCCACTACTATATAGCAGTGGCGCACCATGTGTTGGTGCGCCACTAGTAACAATTATTTTTTCCAAAAATACTAATGGCGCACCAGGGCACAGTGCGCCATTACTAGTTTTAGCTAGTAATGGCGCACCAGCCACCTAGTGCGCCACTACTATTTTTTTGCAAAACTACTAATGGCGCACCACCAGCTGGTGCGCCATTAGTAACCAGGGTTACTAATGGCGCATTTGTAGGTGGTGCGCCATTAGTAACCTGGGACCAGCTAGATATTTTGGACAACCACCTACACACTCACTTCCCCACTTCATACTCTCCACCTCCACCTCCAAGCTTGTCTCGGCTGCCTCCTCCTCCTCACCTCATTTGCACCATAGATTCATCCAAAATAAGTGGTTAAATTACCTTTTTTTGATAGGTAAGTAAGGGGAAAGCTTTCTTTATGTTGTAGATCTACTTTTTTTCTCCCTCCAACAATGTGCACATGCACTTTTTATGGCCTAGCTAGATCTATGTATGTTTGTGGTGTTGCATATGTTTGTGGTGTTGCATATATGTTTGTGTTTGCAGGTACTGGTATTTGAAATGCGATAGTTGCCAATATTTTGCCGGAATGTTGATTCATTTCCGTTTCGGTGAGAATTTTGGCACTATGCATTCTTTTTGGTCCTATTTTTAGGGAAAGTCATGACAAAATTTTTCTTGGTTCTAAAATATTGTTTTGCTCTACCCCGCAGGCGACCATGGTCCGCATGATGACCGAAGGCATCGTGAATAGGTTTTTGAGCTCCGGGAAGGCCGAGATGCTTCAAAAGAACAAGATGGAGATAAGATGTCCGTGTCGAAGATGCAAGCTGAGGAGCCTTATGGACCCGGATTCCGTACAGGTGCGGGACCACCTGCTCTTGTGTGGTTTCATGTATGGTTGTCGATGGCAAGGTGATGAAGATGATTATGAAGTCGTCCATGGGGGCCGGGCAAGAAATGAGGAAGGGCAGCAAGACAATCGCGGCGAGGGCGGGCGAGAAGACGAAGAATCTCCAGGACATGATCACGAAGTAGATGCAGTACAGAGTCATCATGTAGAAGATGCCGGACATGATGATGAGGAAGATGCCGGAGCAGACAAAGGGCATGATCATGAAGATGAAGATGCCGGAGCAGACGACGATGGACCATCGATGGGCTGGGTGCAGGACCCTCATATTCAAGAGCTGCTTCTCAAGCAGACGGATAACGCAAGAGCTGCCGCCCGAGAGAAAGCCAAGCTGGATCATCTGGAGATAGACGCGGTTACTCCATTGTAGGAAGGATGCAGGCCCGAGGATACCCGCCTGAAAGTAACGCTCATGGCTCTGGAGATGAAGGTAAAACAAAAAATGACCGACGCATGCTTCGACGAGAACATGTCATTCTGGCACGAACGTCTTCCCAAGGGGAACAAGTGCCCGACCAGTTTCGAGGAGGCAAAGAAAATCGTGTGTCCTCTGGATTTACCACACGTGAAATACCATGTGTGCATGAACAATTGCATCATTTATCGAGACGAGCACGCAGAGTCTACCATATGTCCGGTGTGCGGCGTCACTCGATACAAGAAGAGGAAGAAAGCTCCTTGAAAAGTGGTGTGGTACTTTCCGATCACTCCTCGTCTGCAGTGGTATTTCGCGGACCCTAAGGTAGCAAAGCTCCTGCATTGGCACGCGGATAGGGAGGAGAAGAAGCGAGAAGATGATGCAAATGATCCGGAGATAAATAAAAAAGACAAGATGCTGAGTCACCCTAAGGATGGGAGCCAGTGGCAAGCGTTGAACTTCGAACACCCAGAATTTGGGAAGGATCCAAGGAACATCATGCTGGGCACGAGCACCGATGGAGTCAATCCGTTTGGCAGCCAGAGAAGCACACATAGCACCTGGCCTGTGTTTGTGTGGATGTACAACCTTCCCCCCTGGTTGTGCATGAAGAGGAAGTACATTCACATGAGTATGCTAATTGAAGGGCCAAAACAACCAGGAAACGGCATCAGTCTGTATCTGGGGCTGCTGAAAGAGGAGCTAGACATGCTGTGGAAAACGCCAGCCAATACGCGGGACGCCGCAGAGAAAGAATATTTCCCTATGAGAGTCGCACTGCTCACGACGGTGCAGTACTATCTCGGTTACGGATATGTCGCAGGGCAGGTGGTCCACGGATTTTCTAGATGCATCAGGTGCATGGATGACACAATGTATCGCCAGCTAGATAGAGATCCCGGATCTTCAAAAACCGTGTTCATGGGACATCGAAGGTGGCTTCGCGACGATGACTCATGGAGGAAACACAAGGATCTGTTCGATGATGAAACTGAACCCCGAAGACGCCCGCGTACGAGGAGTCGCGAGGAAATAGATGAGCTATTGAAAAATTGGAAAAATTGCCCACTGCCGGGAAAGAAGCAAAAGGCGCCAGAGCCGGGAAAGAAGCGAAAGGCGCCAGAGCCGCTGCTGAAGGTATGTAAAACAAGGTCTGTTTTCTGGGACTTGCCATACTGGAAGATCCACCATGTGCCTCACAGCCTTGATGTCATGCATATCACGAAGAACGTGTGCGAGAGTCTACTTGGTACCCTGCTCAACATGCTAGAGAGGACCAAAGATGGGCCGAAAGCAAGGGCAGACTTGAAATCAATGGGCATCAGGGAGGAGCTTCACGCTAATGATGATGATGATGATGAGGTGAAGCAGGACACGGAAAGTCGTCGCAAAGGCAAAAAGGCCAAGAAGACCGGAAATGACTTCCCTTCCGCGTGCTTCATTCTAAGTCAGGAGGAGATCGAACAGTTTTTCACCTGCCTCGTAGGAGTAAAACTTCCTTACAGTTATGCGGGGAAGATAAGCAGATACCTAGACTCAGCGAAGCAGAAGTTCAGCGGGATGAAGTCTCACGACTGTCACGTGCTAATGACGCATATACTTCTAGTTGCAATCCGTGGGATCATGGACGCGCACATCCGTGAAATGTTATTTGGCCTATGCAACTTTTTCGACGTCATCTCTCAGAAGTCGGTTGGCGTGAGGCAACTCAGAAGGCTACAGGAAGAGATCGTGGTGATAATATGCGAGCTTGAGATGTACTTCCCGCCCGCATTCTTCGATGTTATGGTGCATCTGCTGGTCCATATTGTGGAGGATATCATCCAACTCGGGCCGACGTTCCTGCACAACATGATGTCGTTCGAAAGGATGAATGGTGTCATCAAAGGATACGTTCGCAACATGTCACGTCCAGAGGGAAGCATAACCAGGGGCTTTCTGACCGAAGAGTGCATCTCCTACTGCACGAATTATCTAGGCATCGAGAACCCCGTTGGTCTGCCCGTCAATAGGCACCTCGGCAGGCTCGCTGGATGGGGTCACCATGATGGTCGCTGCGAAATGCATGTCGACTTTGAGGGTCGACTCGCCGACTTTGAAAGAGCAAACCTAGTCGCGCTACAACACATAGATGTGGTCGATCCATGGGTGGAAGAGCACAAAACCTTTATTGGGAAGACGTACAATGACCAAGGCCAACAGAGGACGGTCGGAGATATAATCAAAGAGCACAACTCATGTTTCACGCGTTGGTTCAAGGAGAAGCTTATGTCGTACCCTTTACACGAGGATTCTTCCGCGGAAGAAAAACTCATAT
Source organism: Triticum timopheevii (assembly GCA_963921465.1). Lineage (NCBI taxonomy): Eukaryota > Viridiplantae > Streptophyta > Magnoliopsida > Poales > Poaceae > Triticum > Triticum timopheevii. The sequence continues at coordinate 360,379,790 of OY997264.1, forward strand.
TCGCCTTGTCACAGGGCGCCGAGCACAACCTGATGACCTATGAGGCGTACGATATCAACGGCTACACATTCTACACCGAGGGAAAGGACATGAAGAGCGATGGTTATCAGAACTCCAGGGTAACGATGGAATCCTACCCCGGTAACGACAAGGACAGATACTACGGAAGGATCAAGGAGATCTGGGAGCTGAGCTACGCTGGAGAGAAGGTCCCGATGTTCCGTGTCAGATGGGCCAAGAGCGTCATAAAAGAAGACCGGTATTTCATCACCATGGTTATACCCGAAGCCAAATCCAAGACCACGGGCGTAAACATCACCGCGAAAAAAGAGCCATGGGTACCGGCATCCCAAGTGGACCAATGCTTCTTCATTACCGACCCGTCAAAGCCCAGTCGTGTTGTCGTGAGGAGAGGCAAAAGGAAGATCATCGGAATGGATGGAGTCGCCAATGAGCAAGACTTCGACAAGTACGGCGACTCGAAGATGGAACATGACGATGACGATGAAGTGCCATACACCACAAGAAGAAGCAAGACCACCCTACCTAAAGGACGTCCGTTCCACAGAAGAACTCCATTTGCGAAAAAGAAGAGCAAGAAGATTGTGAAAAGATAGCTAGCTAAGATCGATTGTATTTAAATCGTAGTCTTCATTTCTCAATTGTAATTCGAGATATTGATATGATATTTCTTCTGTTCTAGTCCTCATGAATATTTATTTATGTTTATTATGGTATTGAATTTCTAACTCACAAAAAGTATTGAATTTGTTAATATTTTTTGAACTCATGAATATTTTTAAATTTCATGGGCACGTTTTGAATTCATGAATATTTTTTCAAATCTGATGATATTTTTTCATATTCATAAATGTTTTACCAATTCACAAATGAATGCAACTAAAAATCCAAAAAAAACAAATTTGATTATATTTTCAAATAACAAATTTGATGATATTTTCAAATAACAAATTTGACGATATTTTTTCATATTCATAAATATTTTCAAATAACAAATTTGATGATATTTTTTAAAAAATTATTACTGTTTTTATAAAAAATTATTATTGTTTCATATTCATATTCATTTTATAAAAAATTATTAGATGCAACAAAAAACAATAATAATAATAAATTACTTATGGCGCACCGCTGGTTGGTGCGCCATTGCTATCAAAAAAAAGTTACTTATGGCGCACCGCTGGGTGGTGCGCCATTGCTATCTAAAAAAGAGTTACTTATGGCGCACCGCTAGGTGGTGCGCCATTGCTATCCCTCCCCCGACTAAAATCCCCAATCCCCGATCCCATCTCACATCTCTCTCAGCCCCCCACTGCGCGCCGCTGCCCCGACCCACTGCGCCGCCGCCCCTACGTGCGCCGCCGCCGCCGCGCCCCCGCGCCCCCCACCACTGCAGCTCCTCCGCCGCTGCTACGTCTTGAGCTTGCGTTGGTTTTCCTTGAAGAGGAAAGGGTGATGCAGCAATAGTAGCGTAAGTATTTCCCTCGGTTTTTGAGAACCAAGGTATCAATCCAGTAGGAGGCTCCTCAAAAGTCCCATGCACCTACACAAACAAACAAAGAACTCGCAACCAATGCAATAAACGGGTTGTCAATCCCTTCACGGCCACTTGCGAAAGTGAGATCTAATAGAGATAGTATGATAAGATAAATATATGTTTGGTATTTTATAACATAGATGCAAAAAGTAAAGCTGCAAATATAAGTAGATTGGAAGCAAATATGATAAGAGATAGACCCGGGGGCCATAGGTTTCACTAGAGGCTTCTTTCAAGATAGCATAAGTATTACAGTGGGTGAACAAATTACTGTCGAGCAATTGATAGAAAAGCGAATAATTATGAGATTATCTATGCATGATCATGTATATAGGCATCACGTCCGCAACAAGTAGACCGACTCCTGCCTGCATCTACTACTATTACTCTACACATCGATCGACTCCTGCCTGCATCTAGAGTATTAAGTTCATAAGAACAGAGTAACGCCTTAAGCAAGATGACATGATGTAGAGGGATAAACTCATGCAATATGATATAAACCCCATCTTTTTATCCTCGATGGCATCAATACAATACACGCCTTGCAACCCTTTCTGTCACTGGGTAATGACACCGCAAGATTGAACCCAAAGCTAAGCGCTTCTCCCATGGCAAGAAAGATCAATGTAGTAGGCCAAACCAAACTGATAATTCGAAGAGACTTGCAAAGATAACTCAATCATACATAAAAGAATACAGAGGAGATTCAAATATTTCTCATAGATAAACTTGATCACAAACCCACAATTCATCGGATCTCGACAAACACACCGCAAAAAGAGATTACATCGAATAGATCTCCAAAAGAGAGGGGGAGAATATTGTATTGAGATCCAGAAAGAGAGAAGAAGCCATCTAGCTAATAACTATGGACCCGAAGGTCTGTGGTAAACTACTCACAACTCATCGGAGGGGCTATGGTGTTGATGTAGAAGCCCTCCGTGGTCGATTCCCCCTCAGTGGAGCACCGGCGAAGGCTTCAAGATGGGATCTCGCGGACACAGAAGGTTACGGTGGTGGAAATTGTGTTTCGTTGGCTCCCTGGATGTTTTCGGTGGTACATAGGCTTATATAGAAGGAAGAAGTACGTCAGTGGCCGCCCGAGGGGCCCATGAGACAGGGGGGCGCGCCCTGTAGGGGGGCGCGCCCTACCCTCTTGTGGCTGCCTCGGCTGCTTCTTGACTTGCACTCCAAGTCCTCTAGATCACGTTCGTTCCAAAAATCACGCTCCCGAAGGTTTCATTCCATTTGGACTCCGTTTGATATTCCTTTTCTTCGAAATACTGAAATAGGCAAAAAAACAGCAATACGGGCTGGGCCTCCGGTTAGTATGTTAGTCCCAAAAATGATATAAATGTGTAAAATAAAGGCCATAAACATCCAAAAGGGGTAATATAATAGCATGAAACAATCAAAAATTATAGATACATTGGAGACGTATCAAGCATCCCCAAGCTTAATTCCTGTTCGTCCTCGAGTAGGTAAATGGTAAAAATAGAATTTTTGATGTGGAATGCTACCTAGCATAATTCTCAATGTAATTTTCGGGGCATGAATGTTCAGATTCAAATGATTCAAAATCAAAGTTCATATTGACATAAAAATAGTGTACTTCAAGCATACTAATCAAAGTAATCATGTCTTCTCAAAATAACATGGCCAAAGAAAGTTATCCCTACAAAATCATATAGTCTGGCTGTTGCTCTATCTTCATCACACAAAGTATTCAATCATGCACAACCCCGATGACAAGCCAAGCAATTGTTTCATACTTTAATAATCTCAAACTTTTTCAACTTTCACGCAATACATGAGCGTGAGCCATGGACATAGCACTATATGTGGAGTAGAATGGTGGTTGTGGAGAAGACAAAAAGGAGAAGATAGTCTCACATCAACTAGGCGTATCAACGGGCTATGGAGATGCCCATTAATAGATATCAATGTGAGTGAGTAGGGATTGCCATGCAACGGATGCACTAGAGCTATAAATATATGAAAGCTCAACAAAAGAAACTAAGTGGGCGTGCATCCAACTCGCTTGCTCACGAAGACCTAGGGCATTTTGAGGAAGCCCATCATCGGAATATACAAGCCAAGTTCTATAATGAAAAATTCCCACTAGTATATGAAAGTGACAACATATGAGACTCTCTATCATGAAGATCATGGTGCTACTTTGAAGCACAAGTGTGGAAAAAGAGATAGCAGCATTGTCCCTTCTCTCTTTTTCTCTCATTTTATTATTTTCTTCTTTTTTTCCTTTTCCTTTTTTCTTTGGCCTTTTTTTTTCTTTTTTGGCCTTTCTTTTTTTTTCTTTTTCTTTTTTTTTATTTTTGTAAAGTCCGAAGTCTCGTCCCGACTTGTGGGGGAATCATTGTCTTCTTCATCCTTTCCTCACTAGGACAATGCTCTAATAATGAAGATTATCACACTTTTATGGATTTACAACTCAAGAATTACAACTCAAAGCTAGAACAAAATATGACTCTATATGAATGCCTCCGGCGGTGTACCGGGATACGCAATGAATCAAGAGCGACATGTATGAAAATTATGAAGGTGGCCTTGCCACAAATACAATGTCAACTACATGATCATGCAAAGAGCAATATGACAAAAGTAATGCGTGTCATATGAACGGAACGGTGGAAAGTTGCATGGCAATATATCTCGGAATGGCTATGAAAATGCCATAATAGGTAGGTATGGTGGCTGTTTTGAGGAAGGTATATGGTGGGTGTATGGTACCGGCGAAAGTTGCGCGGCACAAGAGAGGCTAGCAATGGTGGAAGGGTGAAAGTGCGTATAATCCATGGACTCAACATTAGTCAAAAGAACTCATGTACTTATTGCAAAAATTTAGAAGTCATCAAAAATAAAGTACTACGCGCATGCTCCTAGGGGGATAGATTGGTAGGAAAAGACCATCGCTCATCCCCGACCGCCACTCATAAGGAAGACAACCAATAAATAAAATTATGCTCCAACTTCATCACAAAGAGGTTCACCATACGTGCATGCTACGGGAATCACAAACCTCAACACAAGTATTTTTCATAATCACCTCAACTAGCATGACTTTCATTTCACTACCTCCATATCTCAAAACAATTATCAAGCATCAAATTGACCATAGCATCCAATTCACTTTCTATGATAGTTTTTATTATACGCAACTTGGATGCCCATCATTCTAGGACCAAATTTGTAACCATAGAAAATACCATGCTATTCTAAAAGACTCTCAAAATAATATAAGTGAAGCATGAGAGACTAGCAATTTCTTCAAAATTAATCCACTGCCGTGCTCTAAAAGATATAAGTGAAGCACTAGAGCAAAAACTATCAAGCTCAAAAGATATAAGTGAAGCACATAGAGTATTCTAGCAAATTCTAATCAAGTAGGCTTCTCCCAAAAGGTGTGTACAGCAAGGATGATTGTGGTAAACTAAAAATCAAAGACTAATATAATACACGACGCTCCAAGCAAAACATATATCATGTGGCGAATAAAAATATAGCTCCAAGTAAAGTTACCAATGAACAAAGACGAAAGAGGGGATGCCTTCCCGGGGCATCCCCAAGCTTAGGCTTTTGGATATGCTTGAATATCTTGGGGTGCCATGGGCATCCCTAAGCTTAGGATCTTCCCACTCCTTATTCCATAGTCCATAAAAGCTTTACCCAAAACTTGAAAACTTCACAACACAAAACTCAACAGAAATCTTATAAGCTCCGTTAGTGAAAGAAAACAAAACCACCACATAAGGTACTGTAATGAACTCATTCTTTATTTATTTTGGTGTTTAACCTACTGTATTCCAACTTCTCTATGGTTTATAAACTATTTTACTAGCCATAGATGCATCAAAATAAGCAAACAACACACGAAAAACAGAATCTGTCAAAAACAGAACAGTCTGTAGCAATCTGTAACTAACGCAAACTTCTGGAACTCTAAAAATCCTATAAAAATAGGAAGTCCTGGAAAATTTGTCTGTTGATCATAAGAAAAAAGAATCAATGCAAAAGCACGTTTCTGTGATTTAACAAAACTAAATTCGTGCGTGCAAAGTTTCTGTTTTTCAGCAGAATCAAATCAACTATCATCATAGGTTATCCTATAGGTTCTACTTGGCACAAGCACTAACTAAAAGATAAAAACACATCTAAACAGAAGGTAGATGCAAGATTTATTACTAAACAGGAACAAAAACAAAAAACACAAAGAAAATTGGGTTGCCTCCCAACTAGCGCTATCGTTTAACGCCCCTAGCTAGGCATAAAAGCGAAGATAGATCTAAGTAGTGCCATCTTTGGCACTCAATTCCTCATTAGAGCACTTATAATCTTTAGCGGTTTCTCCCTTTTTGGCAATAATTAAACCTTTGGGCAAAAATTCAAGAAATTCGATTGTAGCAAAAGGTTCCTTAACGATAGAGAGACAATTGGGGTGAACACTTATGGATTTGAGATCCGCGTCTCCCTTACTAGAAGATTCACCCTTATTTTTAGGAACATAAATAAACTTGGCGGTTTTGGTAGGGAGTTTTGGAGTGTTTTTCATGGAAGAAAATGCGGAACCTAAGTTTGTGATGGGTACTTGGTATGTCTTGACTTGAGCGAAGACCTCCCCGGCAACGGCGCCAGAAATCCTTCTTGCTACGTCTTGAGCTTGCGTTGGTTTTCCTTGAAGAGGAAAGGGTGATGCAGCAATAGTAGCGTAAGTATTTCCCTCAGTTTTTGAGAACCAAGGTATCAATCCAGTAGGAGGCTCCTCAAAAGTCCCACGCACCTACACAAACAAACAAAGAACTCACAACCAATGCAATAAAGGGGTTGTCAATCCCTTCACAACCACTTGCGAAAGTGAGATCTAATAGAGATAGTATGATAAGATAAATATATTTTTGGTATTTTATAACACAGATGCAAAAAGTAAAGATGCAAATATAAGTAGATTGGAAGCAAATATGATAAGAGATAGACCCGGGGGCCATAGGTTTCACTAGAGGCTTCTCTCAAGGTAGCATAAGTATTACAGTGGGTGAACAAATTACTGTCGAGCAATTGATAGAAAAGCGAATAATTATGAGATTATCTAGGCATGATCATGTATATAGGCATCACGTCCGCAACAAGTAGACTGACTCCTGCCTGCATCTACTACTATTACTCCACACATCGACCGACTCCTGCCTGCATCTAGAGTATTAAGTTCATAAGAACAGAGTAACGCCTTAAGCAAGATGACATGATGTAGAGGGATAAACTCATGCAATATGATATAAACCCCATCTTTTTATCCTCGATGGCAACAATACAATATGTGCCTTGCAACCCTTTCTGTCACTGGGTAAGGACACCGCAAGATTGAACCCAAAGCTAAGCACTTCTCCTATGGCAAGAAAGATCATTCTAGTAGGCCAAACCAAACTGATAATCGAAGAGACTTGCAAAGATAACTCAATCATACATAAAATAATTCAGAGGAGATTCAAACATTTCTCATAGATAAACTTGATCATAAACCCACAATTCATCAGATCTCGACAAACACACCACAAAAAGAGATTATATCGAATAGATCTCCAAAAGAGAGAGGGAGAACATTGTATTGAGATCCAAAAAGAGAGAAGAAGCCATCTAGCTAATAACTATGGACCCGAAGGTCTGTGGTAAACTACTCACAACTCATCGGAGGGGCTATGGTGTTGATGTAGAAGCCCTCCATGGTCGATTCCCCCTCCAGCGGAGCACCGGCGAAGGCTCCAAGATGGGATCTCACGGATACAGAAGGTTACGGTGGTGGAAATTGTGTTTCGTTGGATCCCTGGATGTTTTCGGGGGTATGTAGGCTTATATAGGAGGAAGAAGTACGTCGGTGGCCGCCCGAGGGGCCCACGAGATAGGGGGGCGCGCCCTGTAGGGGGGGGGGGCGCCCTACCCTCTCGTGGCCGCCTCGGCTGCTTCTTGACTTGCACTCCAAGTCCTCTGGATCACGTTCGTTCCAAAAATCTCGCTCCCGAAGGTTTCATTCCGTTTGGACTCCGTTTGATATTCCTTTTCTTCGAAATACTGAAATAGGCAAAAAAACAGCAATACGGGCTGGGCCTCCAGTTAGTAGGTTAGTCCCAAAAATGATAAATATGTGTAAAATAAAGCCCATAAACATCCAAAAGGGGTAATATAGTAGCATGAAACAATCAAAAAATATAGATACGTTGGAGACGTATCAGCCGCCCACAAGTCGACACCCCATCCACCCTCCACCGGATAGCAAGCCGCCGCGGCCCCCAACCATCCCGCCGTCGACCCACAACCATCCCACCGCCGATGACCGCACAGGGTGCAGGACAAGGAGGAGGACATGATCCGTCCGTTGCAAACCTCCCCGCAAGCGTCACCGAGCACCAAGTCGCAGGTCTGCCCCCTCCACACGCCCCTGAAGCAGCAAACCCTCGGCCCTCCTCTCCAGCGAGCAGATCTGCATCCTCAACATCGTTTGATAGGTGACATTTTGTTGCAATTTCTATGTTTTTTATATTGCTAGATGAATGGTAACATCGTTTTACATGTGAATGTAGTTTGGTCCTACTTTCTTTATTAAATAGCACATGTTTTGCTCATGTTCTTTGAGTGGAGAGGTTCTTGCCATAGGTACCTGCATAGTTGCATAAGTACATTAAAAAAACAAGTATAAGACCAACCTTAATCTTCTTTCTCCTACCTTAATCCATAGTTGTTGAACATGAGCATTGCTAGATGAGTTCTTCTGCTATCTTGTGATAATTGTAGTAGATTATAGCTTGCTTCAGTTTATCATCATAAGTTGGTTAATTACAGCAAGGAAATTACAGCAAGAAAACAAGTATACATCAATGAAGTTGGCATGGATAGACATGCTGCTGATTGTCATAAGTACATTAAAAAAACAAGTATAAGACCAACATCTAGAGATGCTAGCATGGATATACATGTTGCTGATTGTCATAAGTACATGTTGCCAATTGTCATATTCAGAGAAGTACTCTATATTTTAAACATCAACCATAACCAACAGCTAGAAGTTTATTTGCTTCCACTGTAAATTCATATTCAGAAAAGTGCTCTGTATTTGAGTGGAAGAACAAATTTTAAACTGAATTTTGAGGTGTAACCAAACTAAACTGATGATAACTCTTGTTGCCTAGAAACAGAGGTAGTTTAGATATTGCATTGCCTTCTGTTTTACTGCATTTATCAGGGGTACCTAACCATTCTTACAGAGTTCCTCAGGTCAGCTAAAACTCATAAATACTTCTTAGAATTTTCCAGCAAAGTCTTGGTCTGACATTGCTGGTGTTTGTTTATGTTCAGAGTTTAAGCATGTGTATTGTAGTGTAGTATAGTGTAGTGTAGTGTAGTGTAGTGAGCTTGTTCTAGTGTAGTGAGGTCTGAACCATTGCGCGATGTAGTGTAGTGTAGTGAGCTCTGAACCATGTTCAGTGTTGAGTACTTCAAGTTTACTGAACCGATTCATTTTTGTGGACTTAGTGAACATGATAAGACAAGCCAGATGCTCTATTTTTAATTAATAGTAATCCATGATCAGCAACAATTTCTTCCACTAATTTTCAGTTAACAGCAATCCATGATTTTTTTTCACAATGATCTGCAACAGTTTTTGTATTAAAATGAATGTACTCCATGAATTTTAAGTTAACAACTGATTTTGATTTCCGTATGTTATGGGGGGACAACAGATATTGCTATATGTTCATTCTTGAAGGTACAGACTTGCTAAACTATTGATGATTTTTTGTTGGGAAACCTATTAGATCTGCAATGGAAGCTCACATAAGTTGAGCTGATTTTTGTCCATATGAAAGCAGAGGACCATATGGTCTGTGGCCTTTTCATCCATATGAAAGTAGAGGCACATTGTGGTGCTAGTTTGCTGGGTTTTGTCTCCAACCATCATGTCGTGATGATTTTGCAGGTACCCCGAGAGGCCCTTGAGTTTGCCGGAATGTCGATTAACTTCCGTTCCGGCAAATTTAGGTACTCCATATGCCCTATTTTCAGCAAAGGTCATGCTGAAATTTTCCGTGAATTTTAGCATGACTTTGTTGAAAATAGGACATATGGGGTACTTGCGACTAATGCATGGGCCGGGGTATCTTAGTACTTAATTAAGTAGGATCAACTTCCCCTTTATTCTTGCTGCATTAAACCATAGGTGGCAATAGAGCCAAGTGATTAGGCCCAACTTAGAATTCTCCTTCCCTTTTCTTGATAGGGTATATTATTAGAAGATACCCATATATATCAGTCAACCTAGGGTGCCTCGACATCGATAAACCCTAAATGATGAAAACTTAACTTAGCATTTAGGGTGCCTCAGCATCAAAAAACCCTAAATTATAAAACCTTGGCTTTTAGGGTGCCTCGGTGTCCATAAAAACCTGAATGATGAAAGCTTAGGCTTTTAGGGTGCCTGCGTCGACAAACCCTAAATGATAAAAGCTTAGCTTTTAGGATGCCTCGGTGTCGACAAACCCTAAATGATGAGACCATGATCTTGTTCCTTGACAATAACCAACTTTTTGACCAAACTTTTTTCCTATTTAGAGCGAAACATGGCCCACAACGATGAGGCCGGCGGTTTGGGCAAGCAATTCTGGGAGCTGTCCTAGGAGATGGAGGAAGAACCTCACCACTATGAGGACGCCGCGGAAGACACCGATCCTGACTACACAATCCCTAGTGGCGTCGGGGATGACACCACTGATGGTGCCGCCGAGGATGCCACCATTGATGATGGCAGTGCAAGCACAGATGGCAGCCAACCGAAGAGGCAACGGAAGGACCGGCGCCCGAACATGCTCGACATCGTCAAGGAGGAATTTACTGAAGTGAACTCCAACGGGCATCCAATGGCGCCCAAAGAATTAGTCAAGGGGTACTTGGTTCAGCTCGGGTGCATTCTCCGGAGCACCGTCTCGATCAACACCGAGAACCTAAGGCATAAGGACCGAGGGAATTTGCGTAGCCTCCTCTTCACGAAGCTGCACGAACAATACAAGTTCCCCGCTGACTTTGCAAACACACGCCTCTCAGGGAATAAAGTGAACAGTGCCGCCCTCACGAGGATGAGCACGGACCTGTCTACTTGGAGAAGCACGGTGAAGAAAATAATTGACAAATGTGATAGTTATGAGAAGATCAAGGGGAAAAATCCTTCGATCAGCGAAGATGACTACAAGGAGTTCAAGATCAAGTGTGAGAGCAGCGCAACCGTGGAATCAAGTCAGTGGGGGAAAGAAATGCGGGAGTTGAACTTAGGGGTCCACCAACTCGGTCCCGGCGGTTACAGAGTGGCGGAGCCTATATGGGACAGGAGGATGCGGAGCGTGCCGAGCAAGGCCTACCGCCCCGCTTCGAGAAATACCGTGACAAGCAGACCAGGAACTATGTCAGGGCCCGATACAAGGAGGACCCGGTAACAAAGGAGCTTACCATGGATCCGAAGACCAAGGCGCTTGAGCGTGTTCTGGTAAGGAATACACCCCCACGTAATTAGCTCAATATGGTTGCATTCTAATTAATGAAGCCAAATTTCTAAATGGTTCACATTCCTTCCGCAGGAGACTGAAAGCAGTAGCATGGGGTTGTCTCAGAGCTTCCCTTGGGACATCACTCTAAATAGGGCGTTGCACGTAATGAAAAACAAGGATAAGCTCAGTAAGCCGTCGTCAGCTGGTCGTGTGGCCGGCAAAGGCTTGTCCACAAAATGGTCGTCATACTATACCGCTGGTGGGCAAAAGGAGAGAAAGATCAGCTCGGAAAGACAGTCACGCGAGGTTCAAGAACTCAAGGCACAAGTGGCGCGGATTCCGGAGATTGTCCAAGAGCAAGTGCAACAATAACTGGGAATGACGCTCATCGCCATTGTGCCTACCTTGATTCAGGGGCTGACAATGTGGATTGCGGGCGGCTAATAGGGGCCGCCCCCGGTTCCCAGCTTCACGGCCAGCAACTCGTGCAACGTGCAGGTGGCGCCATTGGTGTCTCCGACAGAGGCGGTATTCGTGTCTCCGGCGCCGACACGGGCATTGGAGCTTAATGCACCCGGGTGTACGCCGGCCGGCACCTCGGCAGCAAGCGGCCCCTCCGTCGTTGCACGCCCGCCATTGGCGGTGCCTCGACATTACCCCAACTCGACGCCATCACGGTAACTAAGCCTCTCGGCCAATGACTTCATCTCCTTGCCTTTGACTGGGCATCCCTGACTCCCTACATGTTTTCGCAGGGCGCCGCCGACGTTCCATGCAGTCTCTTGCACTTCGTGGGCGGCGAGTTGATCGATGTCACCAAGGGCAGAATCATACAACCGGGCAACCCCGTGTTACACGGTAATCCGATGCCACCCACCGTGTATAGGGTTCAACTGGTTCGGGTGCTGCCAGGCTGCGACAAGTTGTTATCTCCGATTCGACCCGCTGGGGCCGACGAAGATGATGTGATGACCCTCAGCGCCTGCGTAAGCTGGCCCCTGCTTTGGCCAAAGAGCCAGATTTGTTTGGGGGCGGAGGACACCACCCCACAGACAACACCGCCAGTCGTGCCGGCGCCAAGCCATGGCAAGACCGTCGCAACACTACCGGACATGCCAGACATCCCTATGGCACAGGATCCGGACATGCATATGACACAGGATCCGGACAACGACGACAACGACGACGGTACATTTACTAACGTCGATAAGTACTTTGCCGAACATGGGTACGGTGACGAATTCTTCGGGCCTCCTTCTCAAGAACCCAACCCTGAAAAAGACGACCGTGATCTAGCTGGTACCGCGGAGAAACCCAATTGCAACAGGCGTCGTCTGGCATTCAGTTCTCAAGAGATAGCCGAGGTGCGAAATATTATCAGCCCCAACACACACAAGAAGGCGGTCTCTGAGCAGAACTCAATCCCATTACAGCAGATGAAGAAGAAGGGACGGAAACGAAAGGATAACAAGAGCGGTGCGAGCCAGCCGGCACCGAGTATGATCCGTGCTCAGGACGGGCCACCTTCACCTAAGAATATCTCGAGGAGGGTGCATGTGGCGGGTAGGGCGATGCTACCGACTAATCTGCTCAGTGCTGCAACCGGTGCTATGCGGAGTCTGCATGACAGTGTTCTTTCTTTGGAGAAGCGGCGTCTCTCCCAGAATGATGTGGCATACCCGGTTTTCGTGGCCAAGGTGCCAGAGGGCAAGGGCTTTGTGGATAGTGCCATCAGGGGTACGATCGTCCTGCGGTTTGATGACATCTTCGCTATGTTTAACCTTCATCCGCTGCACTACACCTTCGTTCGGCTATTTTCGCTGAGTATGGAGATGCGGATCATTAGAAACAAGACCCCGGATATCGTGAGAGTCGACCCCTTCTACATGCGTGCCAAGATCTTGGGCAGCGCTGGGGACCGGCAAGTCGCGAGTTCACACCTCGAAGGCGTCATTCTGGCAAACCCAGATAAGGATAACTTCCTCGTGCCTTACTTTCCCGAGTAAGTCATCCCCTCACCGCCCCGTAACATATGATTTCTTAGATTTTGATCGTTCTTTTTTTTTCTAACATTCCGTGTTTTGTGTAGTGACACACATTGCACACTCATCCTCTTAAGCCCGAAATATTCCATGGCCACGTATTTTGACCCGGACCGTGAATCAAAGATAGACTACACAAATATCAAGAAAGTTCTTGATGATGCTCTCCCCGGCTACGCCAGATCTGGAGGCACCTTCAAGAGGCCAGTTCGTAGGTACGGCGAGCACGTGTTCACCCACAATACGATGTTCCCCTGCGTCAAGCAGCCGCCTGGCGGTCAGAAGGATTCCTACTACGCCCTCCATCACATGCGGGTGATCGTACGGGACCATAATCACCTTCTGCTACCAAATAATCTCAAAGATTGGGCCACACGCTTGTCGGCAATCCAGGACGCGGACATCAGACAAGAATTCTTTCGCATCCAGTCGGAGTTTGCGGAAATCATCCATCAAGATGTCCTTCCTACCTCGGGGCAGTTCTACCTCAGATCTCAACTGTCCAACAGTGAGATAGAAACAACGCTACAAATGCAGGCTGACAACGCCCGCAATTTCATGACCATCACGAAAGACGGCGGCTTCATCCATGCTCCAGTCCCTGAGTCGAGTCGAAAGTAGTGATGCTATGTAGTTTTGAAATGTTGTTTGGCTCAGGTTGTAATATTTGTTGGAAATATGCCCTAGAGGCAATAATAAAATGGTTATTATTATATTTCCTTGTTCATGATAGTTGTCTTTTATTCATGCTATAATTGTGTTATCCGGAAATCGTAATACATGTGTGAATACATAGACCATAACATGTCCCTAGTGAGCCTCTACTTGACTAGCTCGTTGATCAACAGATAATCACGGTTTCCTGACTATGGACATTAGGAGAATGATGTGATGGACAAGACCCAATCCTAAGCATAGCACAAGATCGTGTAGTTCGTTTGCTAGAGCTTTTCCAATCTCAAGTATCATTTCCTTAGACCATGAGATCGTGTAACTCCCGGATGCCATAGGAGTGCTTTGGGTGTACCAAACGTCACAACGTAACTGGGTGACTATAAAGGTATACTACAGGTATCCCCGAAAGTATCTGTTGGGTTGACACGGATCGAGACTGGGATTTGTCACTCCGTATGACGGAGAGGTATCGCTGGGCCCACTCGGTAATGCATCATCATAATGAGCTCAATGTGACCAATTGTTTGGTCACAGGATCATGCATTACGGTACGAGTAAAGTGACTTGCCGGTAACGAGATTGAACGAGGTATTGGGATACCGACGATCGAATCTCAGGCAAGTAACGTACCGATTGACAAAGGGAATTGTATACGGGATTACTTGAATCCTCGACATCGTGGTTCATCCGATGAGATCATCGAGGAGCATGTGGGAGCCTACATGGGTATCCAGATCCCGCTGTTGGTTATTGACCGGAGAGTCGTCTCGGTCATGTCTGCTTGTCTCCCGAACCCGTAGGGTCTACACACTTAAGGTTCGGTGACGCTAGGGTTGTAGAGATATTAGTATGCGGTAACCCGAAAGTTGTTCGGAGTCCCGGATGAGATCCTGGACGTCACGAGGAGTTCCGGAATGGTCCGGAGGTGAAGTATTGTGTATAGGTAGTCCAGTTTCGGCCACCGGGAAAGTTTCGGGGGTCACCGGTATTGTACCGGGACCACCGAAAGGGTCCCGAGGGTCCACCGGGTGGGGCCACCTATCCCGGAGGGCCCCATGGGCTGAAGTGGGAGGGGAACCAGCCCCTGGTGGGCTGGTGCGCCTCCCTTGGGCCTCCCCCTGCGCCTAGGGTTGGAAACCCTAGGGGTGGGGGCGCCCCACTTGGCTTGGGGGGCAAGTTCCCCCCCTGGCCGCCGCCCCCCCCCTTGAGATGGGATCTCTAGGGGCCCCCCCCAAGGCCCCTATATAAAGAGGGGGGGAGGGAGGGCTGTGCACCCCTGCTCTTGGCGCCTCCCTCTCCCTCCGTAACACCTCTCCCTCTCGTTGAGCTTGGCGAAGCCCTGCCGAGATTGCTGCTACTTCCACCACCACGCCGTTGTGCTGCTGGATATCCATCAACCTCTCCCTCCCCCTTGCTGGATCGAGAAGGACGAGACATCTTCCCCAACCGTACGTGTGTTGAACGAGGAGGTGCCGTCTATTTGGCGCTAGGATCTTCGGTGATTTGGATCACGACGAGTACGACTCCCTCAACCCCGTTCTCTTGAACGCTTTCGCGCGTGATCTACAAGGGTATGTAGATGCGCTCCTCTCTCTCGTTGCTAGATGACTCCATAGATTGATCTTGGTGAAGCGTATAATTTTTTTTATTTTCTGCAACGTTCCCCAGCGTGGCATCATGAGCTAGGTCTATGCGTAGTTTCTATGCACGAGTAGAACACAATCTTGTTGTGGGCGTAGATGTTGTCAATTTTCTTGCCACTACTAGTCTTATCTTGTTTCGGCGGCATCATGGGATGAAGCGGCCCGGACCGATCTTACATGTATGCTTACGTGAGACAGGTTCCACCGACTGACATGCACTAGTTGCATAAGGTGGCTAGCGGGTGTCTGTCTCTCCCACTTTAGTCAGATCGGATTCGATGAAAAGGGTCCTTATGAAGGGTAAATAGAAATTGGCATATCACGTTGTGGTTTTACGTAGGTAAGAAACGTTCTTGCTAGAAACCTATAGAAGCCACGTAAAAACATGCAACAACAATTAGAGGACGTCTAACTTGTTTTTGCAGCATATGCCTTGTGATGTGATATGGCCAAAAGGATGTGATGAATGAAATATATGTGATGTATGAGATTGATCATGTTCTTGTAATAGGAATCACGACTTGCATGTCGATGAGTATGACAACCGGCAGGAGCCATAGGAGTTGTCTTTACTTTTGTATGACCTGTGTGTCATTGAATAACGCCATGTAAATTACTTTATTTTATTGCTAAACACGTTAGCCATAGAAGTAGAAGTAATCGTTGGCATGACAACTTCATGAAGACACGATGATGGAGATCATGGTGCCATGCCGGTGACGAAGATGATCATGGCGCCCCGAAGATGGAGATCAAAGGAGCAATATGATATTGGCCATATCATGTCACTATTTGATTGCATGTGATGTTTATCATGTTTTTGCATCTTATTTGCTTAGAACGACGGTAGTAAATAAGATGATCCCTCATAATAATTTCAAGAAAGTGTTCCCCCTAACTGTGCATCATTCCGGAAGTTCGTTGTTTCGAAGCATCACGTGATGATCGGGTGTGATAGATTCTAACGTTCACATACAACGGGTGTAAGACAGATTTACACATGCAAAACACTTCGGTTGACTTGACAAGCCTAGCATGTACAGACATGGCCTTGGAACACAAGAGACCGAAAGGTCGAATATGAGTCGTATGGAAGATACGATCAACATGGAGATGTTCACCGATGATGACTAGTCCGTCTCACGTGATGATTGGACACGGTCTAGTTGAGTCGGATCATGTATCACTTAGATGACTAGAGGGATGTCTAATCTGAGTGGGAGTTCATTAAATAATTTGATTAGATGAACTTAATTATCATGAACTTAGTCTAAAAACCTTTGCAAAATGTCTTGTAGATCAAATGGCCAACGCTCATGTCAACCTCAACTTCAACGCATTCCTAGAGAAAACCAAGCTGAAAGATGATGGCAGCAACTATACGGACTGAGTCCGGAACCTGAGGATCATCCTCATAGTTGCCAAGAAAGCATATGTCCTAGAAGGACCGCTAGGTGAAGCACCCATCCCAGAGAACCAAGACGTTATGAACGCTTGGCAGTCACGTGCTGATGATTACTCCCTCGTTCAGTGTGGCATGCTTTACAGCTTAGAACCAGGGATCCAAAAGCGTTTTGAGCAACACGAAGCATATGAGATGTTCGAAGAGCTGAAAATGGTTTTCCAAGCTCATGCCCGGGTCGAGAGATATGAAGTCTCTGACAAGTTCTACAGTTGTAAGATGGGGGAAAATAGTTCTGTCAGTGAGCACATACTCAAAATGTCTGGGTTGCACAACCGCTTGTCCCAGCTGGACATTAACCTCCCGGATGAGGCGGTCATTGACAGAATCCTTCAGTCGCTCCCACCTAGCTACAAGAGCTTCGTGATGAACTACAATATGCAGGGGATGGTGAAAACTATTCTTGAAGTATTTTCAATGTTGAAATCAGCAGAGGTGGAAATCAAAAAGGAACATCAAGTGTTGATGGTCAATAAAACCACTAGTTTCAAGAAAGGCAAGGGTAAGAAGAACTTCAAGAAGGACGGCAAGGGAGTTGCCGCGCCCGGTAAGCCAGTTGCCGGGAAGAAGCCAAAGAATGGACCCAAACCGGAGACTTAGTGCTTTTATTGCAAGGGAAAGGGACACTGGAAGCGAAACTGCCCCAAATACTTAGCGGACAAGAAGGCCGGCAACACTAAAGGTATATGTGATATACATGTAATTGATGTGTACCTTACCGGTACTCATAGTAGCTCCTAGGTATTTGATACCGGTGCGGTTGCTCATATTTGTAACTCAAAATAGGAGCCGCGGAATAAGCGGAGACTGGCGAAGGACGAGGTGACGATGCGCGTCGGGAATGGTTCCAAGGTCGATGTGATCGCCGTCGGCACGCTACCTCTACATTTACCTACGGGATTAGTTTTAAACCTCAATAATTGTTATTTAGTGCCAACTTTGAGCATGAACATTGTATCTGGATCTCGTTTAATACGAGATGGCTACTCATTTAAATCCGAGAATAATGATTGTTCTATTTATATGAGAGATATGTTTTATGGTCATGCCCCGCTGGTCAATGGTTTATTCTTAATGAATCTCGAACGTGATGTTACACATATTCATAGTGTGAATACCAAAAGATGTAAAGTTGATAACGATAGTCCCACATACTTGTGGCACTGCTGCCTTGGTCACATTGGTGTCAAACGCATGAAGAAGCTCCATGCCGATGGACTTTTAGAGTCTCTTGATTACGAATCATTTGACACATGCGAACCATGCCTTATGGGCAAAATGACCAAGACTCCGTTCTCCGGAACAATGGAGCGAGCAACCAACTTATTGGAAATCATACATACTGATGTGTGCGGTCCAATGAGCGTTGAGGCTCGCGGAGGATATCGTTATGTTCTCACTCTCACTGACGACTTGAGTAAACATGGGTATGTCTACTTGATGAAACACAAGTCTGAGACCTTTGAAAAGTTCAAGGAATTTCAGAATGAGGTAGAGAATCAACGTGACCGAAAGATAAAGTTCTTACGATCAGATCGTGGGGGAGAATATTTAAGTCACGAATTTGGTACACACTTAAGGAAATGTGGAATCGTTTCACAATTCACGCCGCCTGGAACACCTCAGCGTAACGGTGTGTCCGAACGTCGTAATCGCACTCTATTGGATATGGTGCGATCTATGATGTCACTCACCGATTTACCGCTATCATTTTGGGGATACGCTCTAGAGACAGCTACATTCACTTTAAATAGGGCATCGTCTAAATCCGTTGAGACGACACCGTATGAATTATAGTTTGGGAAGAAACCTAAGCTGTCATTTCTAAAAGTTTGGGGATGCGATGCTGTTGTGGGAAGCTGATCCACGGACACCTATGGGACCGGCGGACCGAGCCCCTTTCGGTTCGGCGGGGGGCGGAGATCGCGCGAAGAGCAGATCGAGGCGAAGCACACGAGCGGTTTACCCAGCTTCGGAGCTCTCCGGAGAGATAATACTCCTACTGCTGCGTGTCTGAGTGTATTGAGTTCTTGCTCGGGAGCGCTGGGTGCTACAGTACACACTAGCTGCTAACGAGACCGAGCGTGAGTGTTTTCTGCCTTCCCACCCCCCTCTATGTTGCGCATGGGCCTCCTTTTATATGCTCAAGGAGTCACCGTCAGGTGGCAACGTAGACAAGGGTAAAAATGGAAAAGAGTTGCGGTTGGTACAACTACTTGTATAGTGTATCATACCTAACCCTGACGGCAGGGGACAAAGGCATTAAATGCCCGTTTGCGTCGCCCAAATAGTGCAAAAAGGGACCGTCAGGGGCGCCACCGCTTGCCACCATGGCAATCTTGTCAGCGTCGCTTGCCACCTCACACCGCTGGCTGCACAGCCTCTTGCCACGCGCACCTGGAAAGGTCCCAGGGCGACACGTTGGTGGATGTGCTGGAGCATGGGTACAGAGTGGTAGCTTGCCGCGGCAAGCGCCTTGCCGCGGTCGTTGTCTTGTCGCGTACGGAAGCTTGTCGCTCACCAGGCCTTGCCGGGACGCGTGGTGCGTCGCGGCAAGTTCCTTGAGATGCCTTGGTTGGCCTTCCCAGCAAGCTCCTCTTTCCGGGGCCTTGTCTCCTTGGCTTGAATACTTTGTTCTTGAATGGCTCCAAAGGAACCACGGAGGACCTTGGCAATCACCCGGCAAGCCTTGCTGCGGGGTGCTGCGACTGCCCGTGCACAAGTTCGGGATACTAGGGTACCCCTATTCTAGTACACCGACAGGAGCCCCCGGGCCTGGGCCACACACGGTGCCGAGCGCTGTTGGGCCAGGCCCAAAACAGGGCACGGGCACACGCGGTATGGGTTACGCCGTATCTTACTCCGTATCCACCGCGCCCTCCCCAAACGGCACGCGTTGAATGCTGCGTCGTGGGAGAGATCGTGGGTGGCTTCTTTATTCGGAAAGACGGAACGTCTGCCCCTCCCTCTTTATAAGCAGGGGAAACAGGGGCAGTTCGCCCATCTCGCCAGTTGTTGTTCCAATCTCAGAATCCTCCGCCGCTCCCCCCTTCTTCCCAGAGCAGAAAGAGAGCAGCGCTCCGCCCTCCATCGCCACCAGCACCACCAACGCCGTCGATCTCCCCCACCACCTCTGCCATGGCTCCGAAAGCCGGCAAGGGGAAGGCCGTGAAGACGACCGAGGCGCAGCGGCTCGCGGCGCTGCGAAGGGAGCGGACAACCTTCCCCCCCAAGCTCGCCGCGAAGGAGCTGAGGGAGTACTACTACCTCTTCTGGTCGACGGAGACGCGAGCACATCCGCGCATGAAGGTACTCTCCGCCGCCGCTTCGGAACAGGCTCCGTATGGGTATCCCTTCTTCGCGTTGTTCTTCTACTGCGGGCTCTGCCCGCCTTTCTCTGAATTTTCCTGCGACATCATGAACACCTACGGGTTCCACCTCCTTGACTTCACCCCCAATGCCGTTCTGACCATGGCAGTTTTCACACATCTCTGCGAAAACTTTGTCGGAGTCCATCCAAATGTAGCTCTTTTCCGCCACTTCTTTATGCCCCAATTTGAGAGAGGAGAGCCTTTATCCGGCGGAATCGCCTGGATCTCGAGAGCCGGCAAGAAGGAAGCTTATCTGGAGGGAGAGCTCCGCGGCAAGTGGGAGGAATGGAGAGCAGACTGGTGATGGATTGTCGAGGAGAACCCGCAGCCGTTTACCGCCCAGCGCCAAGCCCCAGTAGCGCGCGGCAACGATTGGAGCAGCGTGGCCCCGGAAGATGATAGGCTGAAGATTGCCATCACCCGGATCCTACGCCTTAGGCTTGCTGGGCTCACTGTAGGCGCCGTTGGCGCAGATTTTCTTCGCCGCCGTATCGCCCCCCTGCAGGAGAGGAGGAGACCCGCCTGGGAGTTCGGGGGTGCGGCGGACATCATGAGGCTGCGCCCGGGCCTCAACTTCAACTTCACTGTCCTGGAACTGGACGCGATGCTCAAGGAACTGTTCAAACACGACCCTCAACATCCCGAATGGTTCAGGTTGCCGAAGGGTGTCGTTCCGCTGTGCAACAACTCCTCGCTCGACCGCATCCGTGCAATGATGCCGCTGTGCGATTCGCATGGAATTGTCCCAACTTGGCAAGAGCCTGCAGACGACGTCGTGCGGGAGTTCTTCGACGGCTTGGTAGAAGTGGCGGTCCGCTCCGATGAACAGAAGAGCCTCACCCGCGACACCACCGATGTGGAGATGCAGCGCATCGCCACTAGGGCGGAAGAGGTGGCGGCAGCCGCTGCCGCGGGCGAGTTTGGATTCACCGTGGAGGAGGCAGAGGCAGCAGAGGCGGCAAGCCTTGCCGAGCAAGATGAGCTCGCTGGCGAGGGAGAGCTTGCCGAGCCTGAAGCCGAGTCGAGCGAGCCCGCCAAGGGTGTGAGCGGCTCGTCGAAGACCGACTCCTCTTCCTCCTCATCTTCAGATAGCCCGCCGCAAGCAGAGCCCCCAGCTCCACCAAGAAGGCGTCTCCGCAAGGCCGGGGACGTAGCGGGGCGGCAGACGAGTCAACAGCCGCCACGCCGCGCGACACGCTCCACCGTGACAAGCACTATTGCCGCGGGAGCGCCTCACGCCGCTGCGGCAACTGGAGCGGAGTCCTCCCGGACCGCCGCTTCTGCTCCTGCCGCTGCCCCCGCCAAGCGGTTAAGGGAACCCACTCCTCCGCCTCGTCGCGCCGAAGGTGGGCCGGACTTCGACCTCTCCGCGCCCAGCTCCGACGAGGAAGAAGAAGAGTAAGATTCTTTGCTGTACTTGTAGTTCTTCAATTCTTGCTGTTTTGTCTTGTATCTGATTTGCTTTACTCCAAACCCATTCCTTTTCAGGACTCTGGCCCAGAGAGCGGTGAAGAGAGCCAAGGTCCCGGTGATTGTCATCGAGGATGATCCCACCGTGACAGCAGGGGGTGCGCCTGAGACCACCTTGCCGGACCCGGCAATCATTCCCCAAAGCAGCCCCCAGCGTAAGTATATGGTTTACTTCCCGTTGTTAGGCGCACATGGGTGCTCTTTCTTTGCTGATATCTGACTATTGGTTTGTGTAGGAGCAGAGCAGCCTCACCAGGAGCGCTCGGAAGCCGCCCCCGACATGACATCTGCTTCGACTACACCGCCAAGGGATGGTTCCCCGGCAAGGGAGCATTCTCCGGCAAGGGAGAAGTCTCCGGCAAGGGAGAGTTCTCCGGCAAGGCACAGCACCAGCGATCCCCTGGTGGCGGAGACCGTGACTGCAGAACCCAGCACAGGTAATCCTCTTGCTTGAAACTTCCCTTGGGTTCTTCTTCTTCTGATTTTCTTTTTGGATATTTTGCTTGACTTTTCTCCCTTTTCCGGTCGTCAGATCCATCTTCCACGGAGCCGATGGAGACCGAGGTCGCCGGCGAGGAGAACGCGCGCGGCAACACCGACGACGCCGCTGCCATCGAAGAAGCAATTGGCGCTGATGAGCCCGCCGGCGAAGAGGCCGCCAAAGCTGCCGCCGCAGAAGCTGGCGAAGGATCTGGCGATCGCACTGGCGGCCCTGAGGCCGCAGGAGCGACAGGCGCTACGCCGACCGCCGATCCCTCCGCCGCTGCCGCTGCGTCAGGCTCCGAAGAGCCCCAGCCCGGTGCCTACTTGAAGGCCGGTGATGGCGTCTTCATCAAGCTCCCCTGGGCGTCAAGCTCCAGGGCGCCGGTCGAAGGAGAAATCTTGGATGGAGAGGTTCTCGCCTCCGCTAGGCTGACGCTGGTTGATGCGCTGAGCAGCAGCAGCGGTGAGTCTGAGGAGGAGCAGCTGCTGCGGAAGCTGGTGTTGCTCTACCGCGCTCGGCAGGCCAAGCTGGAATCCCGAGAAGCGCTTGTCGCGAGGGTGGGAGTGGACATCGAGAAGCATGCGGAGGAGCTCCGGGGTCGCAACCAGGAAGCTCTTCGGACCTTGGCAGAGAAGCGGGCACAAGTCGTCGAGGAGCGGAAAACCTTCCTCCTCGAGAAGGCCGAAGCTGAAGAGCAACAGCGGGTTGCCGCCGAGGAGCTGTTTGCGCGGGAGGGCGAGTTGGCGCAGCGAAAGGTCAATCTTGACAGCCACGAGGAGGAGCTTGCCGCGCGCGAGCAAACAGTCGGCGGGGCTCTCAAGGAAGCAGAGGACGCTGCCGCAGCTGCCGAGGCCACCAAGAAGGATCTGGAGACGAAGGTGGCGCAGCTGGAGGCCGATCTCAAGGCGAGGGGTGAAGAGCTTGCCGCGCTCAAGCGCGAGCGCGAGAAGGATGCCTACACCCTTGGTGAGCTGCAGGGTAGTCGCGCCGAGAAGGGCAAGGAGCTTAGCGCCGCCAAGGACTCCAATGCAGATCTTGAGCTGAAGCTGGCTACTTTGACCAAGACGCTGGACGGCGCCAGGGAGCAGGAGGTGGCCTTGAAGAAACAGATCAAGGCCGACGAGGCGCTGCTGGCGAGTGCTGCCGCCACCCAGAACACCTTTAGGGAGAATGTGGAGCACTGGACGAAGGGTCTCATGGATGTTGCCACAACCATCGACAGGGAGCTGGCGCAGCTGGGGATGGAGGATTTCGGGTATCCTTCCGATGAGAAACTCCAACCCAGCGCCAAGCTCAGCTTGTTCTTCAAAGGCGTGCCGATGGCCCTCCAGTGACTCCGGGAAAGGATCCCAAAGTAGCTGGCCGACGAGTCGCGCACGATCTGCACGGGAGTTCTTCAAAAGGTGTTGGTGAAGGTGGCCTTCCGCAACCCAAGCCTCAACCTCACCAACGTCCTCAAGAAGCTGCCGCCGGATGCTGACCTGGAAACTCTCAAGACCCTTGTCGCACCCATTGTGGACAAGGTGAGCGAGATCAAGAGGGTTGAGGGCGATCGCGTAGATTAGGCCACCCTTTTTCTCCTTTTCTTGTCGCTGCTGGTCATGTTACGAGAACAATCTATTAGAGCTGCGACAAGCTATCTTGTAATATAACTTTATTTTGGGTATCGATTGCTATGTTATTTCCTTTACTTGATTCCTTACTTTGTATGTTTTGCCCTACGCTTTTAGGGAACTTGTCGGCGCAGGCACCTTAGCCGCGAGCGCTGAGTGCGGGACGTCAGCAGCCTGCTAGCGGTGCCGCCACCGACAAGAAACCTTGTCGCAACTAGTCGCAGCTCACTTAAGTTGTTGAGCAGACTCGAAACAAAGTAAGGGCGCAACTAGCTACGAGTTGGTTCCTCCGCGCACAGGTTTTCCATACAAAGCACGGTCGTTCGAGGAAAATAACTTAAAATTTTTAAAACTGATTGCTCAAACTTTGGCAACTTAGCTTTTCTGTCGTTTGCGTCCCGGTAAGGCGAAACTTTCTTGAACGACGCCTGGTCCACACCATTATCTTCTCCTTTCCCCCCGGAAAACTTGTGGGCGTGGGAACCTTCCTTTCTTTGAGAAAGAGAAAGAAGAGAAAATAAAGATATGGAGCCTTACGGCTCGTTATTGCTTACCGGGGGTAGGCGCTGCACAAAGTGTCAGATAACACATGCAAAAAATAGAAAGCATGAAATTGACAAGATGTGCGGAGCACTTGAGCTTTACTTATGCACGGGGTCTGCGCCCGGCTTTGTACAAAGGATTACATGCAACAGCGGCAAGACTTGTACAAAAGGTGGTTGCCGGAACAGGTTCCGGCAACCGCGCCTTACGGGTAAAACTTACGAAGATGCTCAATATTCCAGGAGTTGCTCACCGGAGTGCCATCTTCGGTCTCAAGGCGGACAGCGCCAGGCCTAGTGACTCGTTTCACCCGGTAAGGGCCTTGCCACTTCGGCGTCAACTTGTTTGAATTCTTGGCGGACTGAACGCGCCGAAGAACAAGGTCGCCTTCCTCGAGACTTCTGGCATTAACTTTGCGGCTATGGTAGCGGCGCAAAGCTTGCTGGTATCGAGCAGCTCGTGCAGCAGCCTGAAGACGGTCCTCCTCAAGGAGCAGCGCGTTATCTTGTCGCAGCTGCTCTTGCTCAAGCTCATCATAAGCGAGCACTCGAGGCGACCCGTATACGAGTTCCGTGGGGAGAACTGCCTCTGCTCCATAGACTAGAGCGAAAGGTGTCTGGCCAGTGGCTCGATTTGGCGTCGTCCTGATCGACCAAAGAACCACCGGCAGCTCCTCAATCCAGTTCTTTCTGCACTTGCGTAGCCTGTCGAAAGTCCTGGTCTTGAGTCCGTGCAACACTTCAGCATTTGCCCTCTCCGCTTGACCGTTGCTTCTCGGATGAGCAACAGAAGCGAAGCAGACCTTGGCGCCAAGATCTTGGACATACTGCATGAAGGTGCGGCTCATGAATTGCGTGCCGTTGTCGGTGATGATCCTGTTAGGGATCCCGAAGCGGCAAACAATCGACCTGAAGAACTTGACTGCTAACTGTGCTGTCACCTTCCTCACTGCTTCCACTTCCGGCCACTTTGTGAACTTGTCGATTGCAACGTACAAGTACTCAAAGCCCTCGACAGCTCGGGGGAAGGGGTCGAGGATGTCGAGCCCCCAGACCGAAAATGGCCAAGATAAAGGGATCGTCTGGAGAGCTTGAGCTGGCTGATGTATCTGCTTGGAATGGAACTGGCACGCTTCACACTTGGTTACTTGTGCAGTTGCATCCTGGAGGGCTGTCGGCCAAAAGGAACCTTGCCGGAACGCTTTGCCGGCAAGCACTCTTGCGCCAATGTGGTGACCACATATGCCTCCATGTATCTCTGCCAACAGCTTTGGTCCATCTTCCCGGTGAATACACTTCAATTTCACACTGTTGAGTCTTCTTCTGTACAGTGTGTTGTCGACAAACTGGTACATACTTGACTGCCGGGCTACTCTTTCCGCTTCTTCTTGCTCTTCGGGAAGTTCTCCTGTCTGAAGGAAACGGACAATCTGTTGTGCCCATGCCGGAGCTTGCGGCTCGACAGCAAGGACTAAAGGCACATATGCTACTGCGGGAACATCCGCTTCTACGGCGAGAACCTGCGGCTCAGCCGGAGCTTGATGTTCCCCGGCAAGCTTGCCGGAGCAAAACTTGTCGGGAGCGTCTGCTTCAACGAGACAAACCCTAGGGCTTGCCGGAGCAGACTGCTCCTCAGCACCCTTGGTGTTAATCTTGGGGACCTTCTTGGCGGCGGCTTCGGGGAGCTCTGCCGGAAAATAGTCACCAGAAATCAACTTCCTCTTCTTGCTCTGTCCAGTTGATGGCGTTACAGACGGTTGAGTCAGTTTGAGCACAAAGATCCCTGGTTCCACAGGTAACTTAAGTGCGGCGCACTTCGACAGGCCATCGACAATATCATTCTGAGCTCTTGGAACATGTTCCATCTGCAGGCCGTCAAAGTGCTCTTCTAACTTTCTCACTTCATCCACGTAAGCTTCCATCAACGGACTCTGATAATTCTTGTTAACTTGGCGGACGACAAGCTGCGAGTCACCCCTGACAATGAGCTTCTTGATCCCAAGGTCTGCTGCGATCCTGAGACCGGCAAGCAAACCTTCATACTCTGCGGTATTGTTTGTTGCTTGCTCCCTGGGAATGTGCATCTGGACTACGTACTTGAGGTGCTCTCCGGTGGGCGACACAAGTAGCACGCCCGCACCGGCGCCTTGCAGCGAGAAGGCACCATCAAAGTACATCAGCCACTCTTTGCTTGCTTCCTTGACGGGGATGCTCGTTTCTGGAATTTCTTCATCTAGTGTTGGCGTCCACTCTGCTATGAATTCTGCCAATGCTCTGCTTTGGATAGTTGAAGTGCTCTCAAACTTGAGGCCAAAGCTTGACAGTTCCAGTGCCCACTCGACAATCCTGCCTGTTGCTTCTGGATTCTGCAGTATCCTCTTCAGCGGAAAACGAGTGACAACTGTGATCTCGTGTGCTTGGAAGTAATGGCGCAGCTTTCTCGAGGCCATGAGAAGGCCGAAAAGCAATTTCTGCACACCAGAATACCTTGACCTAGCCCCCTGCAGAAGGGAACTGACAAAGTAAACTGGGCACTGCAACATTCTCTTCTGTATCTCCTCACGCGCCTGCGCAGATCCATCTTTGTCGGGACCAGAGCTTGTCGGTGAAGTCCCCTGCTTGTCGCTGGATGCTTCTGCCATGGTTGCTAGCTCATCATCCGCCTCCCTCTCTACTACTAACGCAGCACTAACCACTTGATTGGTTGCCGCTATATACAGCAGCAACTTCTCTTGTGGCTTAGGTGCGACAAGTGTTGGAGTGGAGGACAGGTATCTCTTTAAGTCCTGCAGCACAGCCTCCGCTTCCGGAGTCCATTTCATTGGACCTGCCTTTTTCAATATTTTGGAAAACGGCAGGGCGCGCTCAGCAGACTTAGAGATAAACCTGCTGAGAGCAGCCACGCAACCGGCAAGTCTTCGTACATCCTTGACGCGCTTTGGTGCTTCAATCTGCTCAATGGCCTTGATCTTGTCGGGATTGGCTTCAATTCCCTGCTGAGACACGAAGAACCCAAGAAGCTTGCCGGAGGGGACTCCAAACACACACTTCTCAGGGTTAAGCTTGAGGTTGATCTTGCGCAGATTTGCAAAGGTTTCGTCTAAATCCTGAATCAGAGTTGCCTTGTCCTTGCTCTTGACCACTATGTCATCCATGTAGGCTTCCACATTTCTGTGCATTTGTGGCTCAAAAGCGTCATGGACTACCCTTGCAAATGTTGAACCAGCATTCTTTAAACCGAAAGGCATCCGTACGAAACAGTATGTGCCACATGGAGTGATGAATGCGGTCTTCTCCTCATCCTCTTCTGCCATGAAGATCTGATGGTATCCTGAATATGCGTCAAGAAATGAAAGCAAGTCACATCCGGCCGTGGAGTCAACAATCTGGTCAATGCGCGGCAAGGGAAATGGGTCTTTGGGACAAACTTTATTGACATCGGTAAAGTCGATACAAAGCCTCCATTTCCCGTTTGCCTTGCGCACAACTACATGATTGGCCAACCACGTAGGATGGAGCACTCCTCTAACAAGGCCTGCTGCTTCCAATTTCTTGATTTCTTTTGCGATGAATTCTTGGCGTTCCACTGCTTGTTTCCTGACTTTCTGCTTGACGGGCCGCGCATGAGGACAGACGGC
The DNA here is from genome assembly GCA_963921465.1 of Triticum timopheevii. Classification (NCBI taxonomy): domain Eukaryota; kingdom Viridiplantae; phylum Streptophyta; class Magnoliopsida; order Poales; family Poaceae; genus Triticum; species Triticum timopheevii. Next base: position 360,407,833 of record OY997264.1, read on the forward strand.
AAGATGGTGCTCGATTACTTTCCTGGGAATACCGGGGATGTCAGACGGTTGCCACGCAAACACGTCGACGTTCGCCCGCAGGAAAGCAACGAGCGCGCTTTCCTATTTAGGGTCAAGAGTGGCACTGATGGTGAAGGTACCACCAGTGCCGTCCTCCTTGGCGGACACCTTTTTGGTCTCTGGTGGAGCTGCCATTGCCTTCTTATGCTTGCCGGTGGAGCTTGATGGTGCGTCCTCGACGGTAGCGCAGCACTCCGAAGAGGTGCGCTTGCCGGAGTGGGCATCAGAACTCTTGCCGGACTTGGTCTTCTTCTTCCCCCCGGGAAGCAGCAGCGGCAAGTGTGAACTTCCCGGTAGATTTTGTCGGCGCAAATAAGAGCATCCTTCTTGTCGCCAGGGACAGAGATGACACTTATCGGGCCTGGCATCTTCAGCACGTTGTATGCATAGTGAGATGCTGCCATGAATTTGGCGAGCGCCGGACGGCCGAGTATCCCATTGTAAGGCAATGGAAAGTCAGCAACGTCAAAAGTGACCCTCTCAGTCCCGAAGTTCAGCTCGCTGCCAAATGTCACCGGCAACGTGATCTTTCCCTTCGGCTTGCTCCTTCCCGGATTGATTCCTTGGAATGTGCTGGTCTCTTCGAGCTCGCTGTCAAGGATCTGGAGTTTCTGGAGTACCGCGGAGGAGATCAGGTTCAAGCCGGCCCCGCCGTCAACTAGCATCTTAGTGACCTTGAGGTTGCGGATAGTTGGTGAAACCAACATCGGCAAGCACCCGACCGCAGTTATGCGATCAGGGTGGTCCTCAATATCAAAGATGATAGGCGTGCTGGACCATTTCAGAGGCTTACGTGACTCGACGGGTGGTTCTGCCGCATTGACTTCCCGCACCCACTGCTTGAGCTAGCGGTGTGAAGTATGCAGAGAAGCACCGCCGTCAACGCACAGGACCTCTGTGGCTTTCTGGAACTCCTGCTCACCGGTCTCGTCGTCGTCCATATCTTCATCGTCGTCATCATCTTCATCCTTGTCGCGGCCGCGGGGAGGTCTGTCTCCTTGCCGCTGCTTGGCCTTGCCGCGGCGTCCTCCTCGGCCGGGACGTTTCTTGCTAGATCCTCCAGTACCTTCTTGGGCCTTCTCCTTGTCGCGTTGCTCGTATTCAGCCTTTTGCTGTTCGACAAGCTGCTCGACCTTCTTGTAGCTCTAGAGGTCATGGCCCTTGGTGCGGTGGATCTTGCAGTACTGCTTGTCGGTGCCGTCCTGCTTGTCGGCGGCCGCCACAGTGTTTTTGGCGCCACCTTCGTTGCCGGACTGCTCAACGACTAGCACATCTTTGCCTTTCTTCTTCCTGTTGTTCCGCCGCCGGTTTCTCTTTGCCGGGGCAGCATCCTCGCTGTCAGATCCTCCTGCTCCTGTATTCTCTCCGGGGAGTTTCCTCCCTTCCTCAGCACGTGCACACTTGTCGGCCAGGGCATATAGCTCACTGACGTCTCTGATCTTGCACATCGCCATCTCTTCCCGCATCCTGCGGTTACGCACGTTCTGATGGAACGCGCTGATGACCACGGCAGGGTGGACATCTGGGATGTTGTGCTGTACACGGCTGAATCTCTGAATGTACTTGCGCAGGGGCTCTCCTTCCTTCTGGGCGAGCAGATGAAGGTCTCTCTCTTGGCCATGAGGTTTGTGGCCGCTTGTAAAGGCGCCGACAAACTGATGGCATAGATCTGCCCAGGAGGATATGGAGTTGTCCGGCAAGTGCATGAGCCAGGACCTGACATTGGGCTTGAGCACCAGCGGGAAGTAGTTGGCAAGGATCTTGTCGTCCCACCCCCCGGCAGCCTGCACCGCGATGGTGTAGATGCTGAGGAACTCCGACGGATGCGACTTGCCGTTGTACTTCTCTGGTACGTCTGGCTTGAAATTCTTCGTACTGGGCCACTGGACTTGCCACAGCTCACGAGTGAACGCAGGGCAACCTACCGCGTACGGCAAGTCGCCTGGTTCCCCTGGCGCATGCATGTCGACAGAGGGCCCAGCGCGCTGGTCCGATTGACTCCGCGCTTCTCTTCGACGCTCGATGCGAGTACGAGCGTCTTCTTGCTGTCGTTCATGAAGAACTTGGCGCTGATCGCGACGAGCTCGTGGATCTGATGACGCGGTGGAGTCGTTGTCGAGGTAGATCCGGTGAGTCGGCGATCTTGGCCTTCGGGGTGGAGAGTGCACGGTGGTTGCACCCCCACCGGTTTTGTCGCCATCGGCTCACGCCTGGCGGTCTTGCCGCGGCTGCGAGGTACTCGGCTGCTGTGGAGTGTCGCCGTTGGCGAAGCCGATGAGACTCTGAATGGTGGCCCTCCATTCATCGATCTTGTCCGCCGTTGGAGGGTAATCCAGGAGCAGTTGAGCTCGTGCCAAAGCTTCTGCTGGAGTGGTGGGTGGCAGTGGCGAACGGTGCGAGGAGCGGGATATGCTCGGACTTCTAACTATGTTAGAAGGAGCAGTATCCCATCCGGGCGACCATGTCTTGCTCGTGCCAGCATGTTGGCGTGCATGCTGGTTTTGAGCATCCCGAGATCCACCAGCTCTATCTTGGCCCAACGAACGTATGGTACCGCGAGTACCATGACGCTGTCGGTCCCGTGCCTCCTGAGATGGACGCGGTGCATGTACGGACGCCGAGGTCTGCGCAGCCTTGTCCTTGGACCTGGCAGCACCGTGAGCTCTCTCGTCGACGCCCGTTCTTCCGCCGGCGTCTACCCCACCACCCATTTGCTCCGGTGGTGGTGGGATTGACGTGGACGGAGCAGCCACCTCCGAAGCCTTCTTCTTCGGTGGCATGTCGATGAAGAAGATGAAGATCTAGCTCGTGTGAACGCTGGATCAGGTTCACACAGCCTCGACGCCCCCTACCTGGCGCGCCAAAGATGTCGTGGGAAGCTGATCCACGGACACCTATGGGACCGGCGGACCGAGCCCCTTTCGGTTCAGCGGGGGGCGGAGATCGCGCGAAGAGCAGATCGAGGCGAAGCACACGAGCGGTTTACCCAGCTTCGGAGCTCTCTGGAGAGATAATACTCCTACTGCTGCGTGTCTGAGTGTATTGAGTTCTTGCTCAGGAGCGCTGGGTGCTACAGTACACACTAGCTGCTAACGAGACCGAGCGTGAGTGTTTTCTGCCTTCCCACCCCCCTCTACGTTGCGCATGGGCCTCCTTTTATATGCTCAAGGGGTCACCGACAGGTGGCAACGTAGACAAGGGTAAAAATGGAAAAGAGTTGCGGTTGGTACAACTACTTGTACAGTGTATCATACCTAACCCTGACGGCAGGGGACAAAGGCATTAAATGCCCGTCTGCGTCGCCCAAACAGTGCAAAAAGGGACCGCCAGGGGCGCCACCGCTTGCCACGATGGCAATCTTGTCAGCGTCGCTTGCCACCTCGCACCGCTGGCTGCACAGCCTCTTGCCACGCGCACCTGGAAAGGTCCCAGGGCGACACGTTGGTGGATGTGCTGGAGCGTGGGTACAGAGTGGTAGCTTGCCGCGGCAAGCGCCTTGCCGCGGTCGTTGTCTTGTCGCGTCCGGAAGCTTGTCTCTCACCAGGCCTTGCCGGGACGCGTGGCGCGTCGCGGCAAGTTCCTTGAGATGCCTTGGTTGGGCCTTGTCTCCTTGGCTTGAATACTTTGTTCTTGAATGGCTCCAAAGGAACCACGGAGGACCTTGGCGATCACCCGGCAAGCCTTGCCGCGGGGTGCTGCGACTGCCCGTGCACAAGTTCGGGATACTAGGGTACCCCTATTCTAGTACACCGACAGATGCTTATGTCAAGAAACCCTGAAAAGCTCGAACCCAAGTCAGAAAAATGCGTCTTCATAGGATACCCTAAGGAAACCATTGGGTATACCTTCTACCTTAGATCCGAAGGAAGATATTTGTTGCCAAGAACGGGTCCTTTCTGGAGAAAGAGTTTCTCTCGAAAGAAGTAAGTGGGAGGAAAGTGGAACTTGATGAAGTACTACCTCTTGAACCGGTAAGTAGCGCAGCTCAGGAAGATGTTCCTGTGGTGCCTGCACCGACTAGAGAGGAAATTAATGATGATGATCAAGGTACTTCGGATCAAGTTACTACTGAACTTCGTAGGTCCACGAGGACATGTTCCACACCAGAGTGGTATGGCAACCCTGTCCTGGAAATCATGGTGTTAGACAACGGTGAACCTTCGAACTATGAAGAAGCAATGGCGGGCCCAGATTCCAACAAATGGCTTGAAGCCATGCAATCCGAGATAGGATCCATGTATGAAAACAAAGTGTGGACTTTGACAGACTTGGCCGATGATCGGTGAGCAATAGAAAACAAATGAATCTTTAAGAAGAAGACGGACGCGGATGGTAATGTTACCATCTATAAAGCTCGACTTGTCGCTAAGGGTTATCGACAAGTTCAAGGGGTTGACTACGATGAGACTTTGTCTCCCGTAGCGAAGCTGAAGTCTGTCCGAATCATGTTAGCAATTGCAGCATACTATGATTATGAGATATGTCAAATGGACGTCAAAACGGCATTCCTTAACGGCCATCTTAAGGAAGAACTGTATATGATGCAGCCGGAGGGTTTTGTCGATCCTAATAATGCTAACAAGGTATGCAAGCTCCAGTGCTCCATCTATGGGCTGGTGCAAGCATCTCGGAGTTGGAACATTTGCTTTAATGAAATGATCAAAGCGTTTGGGTTTATGCAGACTTATGGAGAAGCCTGCGTTTACAAGAAAGTGAGTGGGAGCTCTGTAGCATTTCTCATATTATATGTGGATGACATACTTTTGATGGGAAATGATATAGAACTTTTGGACAGCATTAAGGCCTACTTGAATAAGTGTTCTTCAATGAAGGACCTTGGAGAAGCTGCTTACATATTAGGCATCAAGATCTATAGAGATAGATCGAGATGCCTCATAGGTCTTTCACAAAGCACATACCTTGATAAGATATTGAAGAAGTTAAATATGGATCAGTCCAAGAAGGGGTTCTTGCCTGTGTTTTAAGGTGTGAAATTGAGCTCGGCTCAATGTCCGACCACGGCAGAACATAGAGAAAAGATGAGTGTCGTCCCCTATGCCTCGGCATAGGGTCCATCATGTATGCCATGCTGTGTACCAGACCTGATGTAAACCTTGCCGTAAGTTTGGTAGGAAGGTACCAAAGTAATCCCGGCATGGAACACTGGACAACGGTCAAGAATATCCTGAAGTACCTGAAAAGGACTAAGGATATGTTTCTCGTGTATGGAGGTGATGAAGAGCTTGTCGTAAAGGGTTACGTCGACGCTAGCTTCGACACAGATCTGGATGACTCTATGTCACAAACCGGATACGTGTATATTTTGAATGGTGGGGCAGTAAGCTGGTGCAGTTGCAAGCAAAGTGTCGTGGCGGGATCTACATGTGAAGCGGAGTACATGGCAGCCTCGGAGGCAGCGCATGAAGCAATCTGGACGAAGGAGTTCACCACCGACCTAGGAGTCATACCCAATGCGCCGGGGCCAATCACACTCTTCTGTGACAACACTGGAGCTATTGCCCTTGCCAAGGAGCCTAGGTTTCACAAGAAGACCAGGCACATCAAGCGTCGCTTCAACTCCATTCGTGAAAATGTTCAAGATGGAGACATAGATATTTGCAAAGTGCATACGGATCTGAATGTCGCAGATCCATTGACTAAACCTCTACTGCGAGCAAAACATGATCAACACCCGAACTCTACGGGTGTTCAATTCATCACAATGTAACTAGATTATTGACTCTAGTGCAAGTGGGAGACTGTCGGAAATATGCCCTAGAGGCAATAATAAAATGGTTATTATTATATTTCCTCGTCCATGATAATTGTCTTTTATTCATGCTATAATTGTGTTATCCAGAAATCGTAATACATGTGTGAATACATAGACCATAACATGTCCCTAGTGAGCCTCTAGTTGACTAGCTCATTGATCAACAGATAGTCATGGTTTCCTGACTATGGACATTGGATGTCATTGATAACGGGATCACATCATTAGGAGAATGATGTGATGGACAAGACCCAATCCTAAGCATAGCACAAGATCGTGTAGTTCGTTTGCTAGAGCTTTTCCAATGTCAAATATCATTTCCTTAGACCATGAGATCATGTAACTCCCGGATGCCGTAGGAGTGCTTTGGGTGTACCAAACGTCACAACGTAACTGGGTGACTATAAGGCATACTACAGGTATCCCCAAAAGTATCTGTTGGGTTGACACGGATCGAGACTGGGATTTGTCACTCCGTATGACGGAGAGGTATCTCTGGGCCCACTCGGTAATGCATCATCATAATGAGCTCAATGTGACCAAGTGTTTGGTCATGGGATCATGCATTACGGTACGAGTAAAGTGACTTGCCAGTAACGAGATTGAACGAGGTATTGGGATACCGACGACCGAATCTCGGGTAAGTAACGTACCGATTGACAAAGGGAATTGTATACGGGATTACTTGAATTCTCGACATCGTGGTTCATCCGATGAGATCATTGAGGAGCATGTGGGAGCCAACATGGGTATCCAGATCCCGCTATTGGTTATTGACCGGAGAGTCGTCTCTGTCATGTCTGCGTGTCTCCCGAACCCGTAGGGTCTACACACTTAAGGTTCGATGACGCTAGGGTTGTAGAGATATTAGTATGCGGTTGACGAGGAGTTCCGGAATGGTCCGGAGGTGAAGAATTGTATATAGGTAGTCCAGTTTCGGCCACCGGGAAAGTTTCGGGGGTCACCGGTATTGTACCGGGACCACCGGAAGGGTCTCGGGGGTCCACCGGGTGGGGCCACCTATCCCAGAGGGCCCATGGGCTAAAGTGGGAGGGGAACCAGCCCCTGGTGGGCTGCTGCGCCCCCCTTGGGCCTCCCCCTGCGCCTAGGGTTGCAAACCCTAGGGGTGGGGGGCGCCCCACTTGGCTTGGGGGGCAAGTTCCCCCCTTGGCCGCCGCCCCCCCTTGAGATGGGATCTCTAGGGGGCCAGCGCCCCCCAGGGCCCCTATATAAAGAGGGGGGAGGGAGGGCTGCGCACCCCTCCTCCTGGCGCCTCCCTCTCCCTCCGTAACACCTCTCCCTCTCGCTGAGCTTGGCGAAGCCCTGCCGAGATCGCTGCTACTTCCACCACCACACCGTCGTGTTGCTGGATCTCCATCAACCTCTCCCTCCCCCTTGATGGATCAAGAAGGAGGAGACGTCTTCCCCAACCCTACATGTGTTGAACGCGGAGGTGTCGTCCGTTCGGCGCTAGGATCTTCGGTGATTTGGATCACGACGAGTATGACTCCCTCAACCCCGTTCTCTTGAACGCTTCCGCGCGTGATCTACAAGGGTATGTAGATGCACTCCTCTCTCTCGTTGCTAGATGACTCCATAGATTGATCTTGGTGAAGCCTAGAATTTTTTTAATTTTCTGCAACATTCCCCAACAATATTAAACTTTAATGAACGTGTATGTCACTTTGGTTTGGACAGTCGTTCAACTTCTATGTAATCGATGCTATTTATTAGTAGGACCATGAATCATGCCATTAATGTGTTGCTTTTATCTTCCGATCCTTTTATTGCATACTTATATATTGCTTATGTATTATCTGTGAATTGTTACTAACGTTTTGTTTGGCTAGTGCATAGAGAAGCCGTTGTATGTCATGTACAAGGGTAAGGTTCCCGGAGTCTACGACGATTGGGAGGAGTGTCGGAGACAGGTTCACCATTTCAGCGGTAACAGTTACAAAGGGTACACCACTAGGGCGGAGGCGGAAGTTAGATACGTGCGCTATCTAGCGGGAGAGAGGAGGGAGCGTTGGAGGAACCGGATGAAGACCAGTTTCATCGCGATTATGCTCATCGTGATGACCGCAGCTCTCTTCTATGTAATGGTAGTTTAGATGATCGATATCGACTTGTAATGTGAAGACAAACTCACTACTCACAGTTTCGAGACTTGTAATGTTCTAACTTTGTTCGGTATTTTAAATTCGGAGGCTAATATGATGAATTGTATTAGGAGACTAATCTTCTATTGTATTCGATAAGTCTGTTGTTTATATGTTGTGCTCTCTATATTCTGTGCAGTAATATGTTTTGTAACCTGTGCAAATATTAGAAAAGAAAAAAAATATCCCTAATATTCATACTAATGGTGCACCACTCAGCACTTTAGTGGCACACTGAAAAAAAAACACTAGTGGCGCGCCGTCTACTGGTGCGCCATTAGTAAGCCAGAGCACATGGGTAAATATGGCCCCCTGGGAGGCATACTAATGGCGCACCATGGGCTATACTAATGGCGCACTGCCTGGTGCGCCATTAGTATACCAGATACGCCATTAGTAAAAAATTCTAATGGCATGGTGCTAGTGGCGCACCTGTAGTGCGCCATTAGTAGGCAAAACAGGTGCGCCACTAGCAGACCTTTTCCTAGTAGTGCTAGTCTCTGTTTATTCTGTAACTCCTGTTTTGAGTTACTAATCTTAGCAACCGAACAAGTATCAAATACTCAGGGGCTACTATAAACACTAGTAAGGCACATATCAATAATCTGTATATCAAACATACCCTTATTCACTTTGCCACCCTTCTTATCCACCAAATATTCAGGGCATTTCCACTTCCAGTGACCATTTCCTTTGCAGTAGAAACACTCAGTTTCGGGCTTTGGTCCAGCTTTGGGCTTCTTCACGGGAGTGACAACTTGTTTGCCATTTTACATGAAGTTTCCCTTTCTTTCCCTTTGCCCTTTTCTTGAAACTAGTGGTCTTGTCAATCATCAACACTTGATGCTCTTTCTTGATTTCTACCTTCGTCGATTTCAACATCATGAAGAGCTCAGGAATCGTTTTCGTCATCCCTTGCATACTATAGTTCATCACGATGTTCTAGTAACTTGGTGATGGTGACTAGAGAACTCTTTCAATCACTATCTTAGCTGGAAGATTAACTCCCACTTGATTCAAGTGATTGTAGTACCTAGAAAATCTGAGCACATGCTCACCAATTGAGCGATTCTCCTCCATCTTTTAGCTATAGAACTTGTTGGAGACTTCATATCTCTCAACTCGGGTATTTGCTTGAAATATTAACTTCAACTCCTGGAACATCTCATATGGTCCATGACGTTCAAAACGTCTTTGAAGTCCCGATTCTAAGCCGTTAAGCATGGTGCACTAAACTATCAAGTAGTCATCATATTGAGCTAGCCAAACGTTCATAACGTCTACGTCTGCTCCTGCAATAGGTCTGTCACCTAGCGGTGCATCAAGGACATAATTCGTCTATGCAGCAATGAGGGTAAACCTCAGATCAAGGATCCAATCCGCATCATTGCTACTAACATCTTTCAACATAGTTTTTCTCTAGGAACACATATAAAAACATAAGGAAGTAACAACGCAAGCTATTGATCTACAACATAATTTGCAAAATACTATCAAGACTAAGTTCATGATAAATTAAAGTTCAATTAATCATATTACTTAAGAACTCCCACTTAGATAGACATCCCTCTAATCATCCAAGTGATCATGTGATCCAAATCAACTAAACCATGTCCGATCATCACGTGAGATGGAGTAGTTTTCAATGGTGAACATCACTATGTTGATCATATCTACTATATGATTCATGCTCGACCTTTCGGTATCAGTGTTCCGAGGCCATATCTGTATATGCTAGGCTCGTCAAGTTTAACCTGAGTATTTCGCATGTGCAACTGTTTTGCACCCGTTGTATTTGAACGTAGAGCCTATCACACCCGATCATCACTTGGTGTCTCAGCACGAAGAACTTTTGCAACGGTGCATACTCAGGGAGAACACTTATACCTTGAAATTTAGTGAGAGATCATCTTATAATGCTACCGTCAATCAAAGCAAAATAAGATGCATAAAGGATAAACATCACATGCAATCAATATACGTGATATAATATGGCCATCATCATCTTGTGCTTGTGATCACCATCTCCAAAGCACCGTCATGATCACCATCGTCACCGGCGCGACACCTTGATCTTCATCGTAGCATCATTGTCGTCTCGCCAACTATTTCTTCTACGACTATCGCTACCGCTTAGTGATAAAGTAAAGCAATTACAGGGCGATTGCATTGCATACAATAAAGCGACAACCATATGGCTCCTGCCAGTTGCCGATAACTCGGTTACAAAACATGATCATCTCATACAATAAAATATAGCATCATGCCTTGACCATATCACATCACAACATGCCCTGCAAAAACAAGTTAGACGTCCTCTACTTTGTTGTTGCAAGTTTTACGTAGCTGCTACAAGCTGAGCAAGAACCGTTCTTACCTACGCATCAAAACCACAACGATAGTTCGTCAAGTTAGTGCTGTTTTAACCTTCTCAAGGACCGGGCGTAGCCACACTCGGTTCAACTAAAGTTGGAGAAACTGACACCCGCCAGCCACCTGTGTGCAAAGCACGTCGGTAGAACCAGTCTCGCATAAGCGTATGCGTAATGTCGGTCAGGGCCGCTTCATCCAACAATACCGCCGAACCAAAGTATGACATGCTGGTAAGCAGTATGACTTGTATCGCTCACAACTCACTTGTGTTCTACTCGTGCATATAACATCTACGCATAAACCTGGCTCGGATGCCACTATTGGGGAACATAGTAATTTCAAAAAAAATCCTACGCACACGCAAGATCATGGTGATGCATAGCAACGAGAGGGAGAGTGTATCTTCATACCATTGAAGATCGCTAAGCGGAAGCGTTTATCAACGCGGTTGATGTAGTCGTACACCTTCGCGATCCGACCGATCCAAGTACCGAACGCACGACACCTCCGAGTTCTGCACACGTTCAGCTCGATGGCGTCCTCGCCTTCTTGATCCAGCAAGACGGGCAAAGTAGTAGATGAGTTCCGGCAGCACGACGGCATGGTGATGGTGTTGGTGAAGAACAATCTCCGCAGGGCTTCGCCTAAGCACTACGGAAACTATGACGGAGGATAAACTAGAGGGGACGGGGTTGCCGGCACACAACTTGGTGTTTCTTGACGTGTCTTTGGTGCTAGCCCCGCCCCTCTATTTATATGTTGAGCCCTGGGGTCGAAACTTGGAGCAAAAGCCTCCTCAAAGTCAGTTTTGCCCGAAAGGCAAGAGTCCCACTCGGACTCCAGGACCAAATGCCACAATCCTTGGCGTCTGTCCCAGACGCCACGGGCCTCGGCGTCTGGCCCAGGGCCAGACGCCAGGGTCTCTGGTGTTTGGCCCCCTGGCCTCCGCAAAACTCCTTTTGCACCGACTTATAGCCCCGTGGGCCTGACCCCTTGGCCTAACCATATCATTCAATATATGAATCTTTACCTCCGGACCATTCCAGAGCTCCTCTTCATGTCCGTGATCTCATCCGGGACTCTGAACAACATTCGGTCACTGAGGGAGTCCTGGACTAGGGGGTGTCCGGACAGCCGGACTATCATCGTCCGCCGGACTCCAAGACTACGAAGATACAAGATTGAAGACTCCGTCCCGTGTCCGGATGGGACTTTCCTTGGCGTGGAAGGCAAGCTTGGCGATACGGATATGTAGATCTCCTGCCATTGTAACCGACTCTGTGTAACCCTAGCCTCCTCCGGTGTCTATATAAACCGGAGGGCTTTAGTCCGTAGGACGCAACATACATTACAACAATCATACCATAGGCTAGCTTCTAGGGTTTAGCCTCCTTGATCTCGTGGTAGATCCACTCTTGTACTACCCATATCATCAATATTAATCAAGCAGGACGTAGGGTTTTACCTCCATCGAGAGGGCCCGAACCTGGGTAAAACACCGTGTCCCTCGTCTCCTGTTACCATCCGCCTAGACGCACAATTTGGGACCCCCTACCCGAGATCCGCCGGTTTTGACACCGACATTGGTGCTTTCATTGAGAGTTCCTCTGTGACGTCACCGATAGGGCGGATGCCTCCACCCGTCTTCAAAGACGGTGTTTTCGCCGAAGGGGCTTTGGCCGCCGGCCAAACTATCCGGCTAGGTGGTTTTCTTATGACCGCATGTCCGGCCGCCGCTTCGACAATGACTTCTCAAGTCGTCAGAAGCAATCTTCGCGTCAGCCCGAAAGCTGCCGAACAGTTGGATCCAATAGAGCTCTCGTCTGTTAACGAGCTCTTGGATCGCATCGCCGCCCTGGGAGTCGCTACGGACTACAACCAGATTGGGCTTAAAACCGATCTGAGAGAGATTAACTCTCCCCAGGCCACCCACCATGTCGCAGTGGTAGAGGAGCAATACGGCGACTCTTTGCCTATATTAAAAACTAGTCACGTCCGGATTCACGAACTCTCCATGCCGAACTCCTGCGGAGGAACGGGCTTCGATCGAGCATTGAACTTAAAATCATGCATCACTCCGGACTCGCTGGATTGTGTCCAGCAACCTAAGCTTCCGAATTCGGAAGCTCTTCGGCCTTTAAGCCCCAAGATGGGCAGGGATCCGGATTTTAGTCCACCCACCCGCCCAGACATATGCGATCTATCTCTAATACGGCAAGAGCCCGCTGAAACAGTACATCACTACTGGGCCAGATTCCTCCTGGTTATGGACAAGATAAAGGACTGCCGAGAGGAAAACGCAATCTCAATCTTCTGCAATAATTGCACGGACAAGGGAATACTAAACGCCATTGATCGTCGCAAAATTACGCGCTTCACCGATCTGGCATCCATAGTACGAAAGTACTGTGCAATGGAGAGTTTCCGGAAAACCGAAAATCAATTTTGGGATAATCCGGCCCCAAACCCAGTTCGCAGCAAAAGGGCGCCTTACACTCAGGCCCCAGATGCAAAAACGAAAAAACAAAAACCCAATAAGGGAAACAGAACCGTACTGGAGGGATGGCTCAATGGACCCTGTAAGCTTCATAGTACAGAGGGAGTCGTCCCAACTCATAGCCTTCGAGCATGTTGGATATTACGGCAGGTGGCCAAAAGTGGCGAGGAGCTTCTAGCCCCGCAAAACAACTCCAACAATACCGGTACGGTATCAACAGTCTTCGAGACTTTCGCGTCAAACAATATGCGAAAGCGAACAATCCGCGGACTCGCTGAAGTCTACCAAATAGCAACAGCAAATCCATGGAGTGACACAGCTATCACCTTCAGTGCCAGCGACGAACCTAAATTCCGAACAGCCAGAGCACCAGCCGCACTGGTGCTTAGTCCCATAGTGGACGGCTTTCGACTGACAAAAGTCCTCATGGATGGCGGCAGCGGATTAAACCTCATCTACGAGGAAACTCTGCGGAAAATGGAAATCGATTGGAGCCGTATTGAGCGAAGCAGCACAACCTTCAGAGGAATAATCCCTAGCCGGGAGGCACGTTGCACCGGACAAATCACACTCGATGTGGTATTCGGCTTGCCGGACAATTACAGATCCGAAGAAGTCACGTTCCAAGTGGCCCCGTTCAACAGCGGATATCACGCTATATTAGGACGAGAGGCATTCACAATTTTTCAAGCAGTACCTCATTACGGGTACATGAAGCTCAAAATGCCTGGGCTCGGCGGAATAATCACCCTCGCTAGTGATCCGGACATAGCACTCCGCGCCGAAAATAAGACAGCTGCACTAGCCCTGGAGGCACTATTCGAAGCCTTAGCAGCAGAAGAACTCACCGCGCTGCGCTCTACGGTGAACAGGGACGATGTGATACTCGATAAAAGATCCAAGTCCACCTCCTTCAAACCAGCAGATGAAATAATTAAATTCCAGGTCCATCCAACGGACCCAACAAAGACGGCCTCCATTGGGGCACAATTGAACCCCGAAGTAGACGCCGCACTGCGTGAATTCCTTCGGGAAAATTGGGACATCTTCGCCTGGCATCCTTCGGATATGCCCGGAAACCCACGCAGGTTGGCAGAACATAGCCTAAACATCCTAAAAGGATTTAAGCCAGTCAAACAGGATCTTCGACGATTTTCCGAACCCAAAAGACAGGCAATGGGAGAAGAGCTAGCCAAACTATTGAAAGCCGGATTCATTAGAGATATCAAACATCCGGACTGGCTAGCAAATCTGGTGATGGTACCAAAGAAGGATAAATCCTGGCGCCTCTGTGTCGATTTTAAAGACCTCAATAAGGCTTGCCCAAAGGATCCCTTCCCTCTCCCCCGCATCGACCAAATTATCGATGCTACCGCAGGGCACGACTCGTTGTGCTTCCTGGACGCATACTCTGGCTATCATCAAATCAAGATGGCGGAAGCAGACCAAGCCGCAACGGCATTCATCACTCCATACGGACCATTCTTCTTCAACATGATGCCCTTCGGACTTAAAAATGCCGGCGCAACATATCAGCGCATGATTCAAACATGTCTGGCCACCCAGATCGGCAAAACAGTCGAGGCATACTTAGACAACGTAGTCGTCAAAACAAAACACGTCAAAACTCTAGTAGATGATTTGAGGCTCACATTCGACAACCTCAGAGCATATGACATCAAGCTGAATCCGGAAAAATGCGTTTTCGGCGTACCAGCCGGAAAGCTGCTGGGCTTCATTGTATCCGGTAGAGGAATTGAAGCAAACCCGGCTAAAATCCGAGCTCTGTCACAGTTGGATATTCCAAAAGACCTCAAACAAATACAAAAATTAAGAGGATGCGTGGCAGCCTTAAGCCGCTTTATCTCCCGTCTAGGAGAAAAGGCGCTGCCCCTCTATTGCCTCCTCAGGCACACCGAACACTTTGAGTGGACGGATGCTGCCACTGCCGGACTCGAAGAAATAAAGGCCATATTGGCAACAAATCCGGTCCTGGCTGCGCCCACTCTGGGCGAACCAATGTTGTTATACATCGCAGCAACGCATCAAGTTGTAAGCGCGGTCCTCGTCATCGAACGAGCGACATAAGGGCATAAATTCCCTCTTCAAAAACCAGTGTATTATGCATCCCCTGTGTTAACCCCCTACAAATCCCGTTACCCGCACTATCAGAAGATAGCATATGTGGTGTTCATGGCGTCCCGGAAGCTCCGACACTACTTTCAAGAGTGTTCGATAACAGTGGCCTCTGAAGTACCACTCAATGACATTATAAATAACCGCGACGCAACGGGCAGGATTGCAAAATGGGCCATTGAGCTCTTACCATTCGACATAACTTACAAACCTCAGCGAGCTATAAAGTCACAAGTTTTGGCTGACTTCGTCGCTGAATGGACCGAAGCCGAACTCCCTAAAGAGTACGGCGCATACTCCAATTGGGTTATGCATTTCGACGGCTCTAAAATGTTGGCCGGACTGGGGGCTGGCGTCGTATTGACGTCCCCAACCGGGGACACAGTCCAGTACGTACTTCAAATAATGTACACGGACTCCAACAACGCAGCCGAATACGAGGCCCTATTACATGGTCTCCGGATGGCAGTCTCCATGGGTATTCAACGCCTAGAGGTGCGCGAGGACTCAAACCTTGCAATATCCCAAATAAATGGAGACTTTGATGCCAAGGATCTGAAAATGGCAGCATATCGCAACGCCGTTCTAAAAATGTCAGCTCGGTTTGAAGGACTCGAATTCCATCACATAGCCCGAGATAATAACCAAGCGGCCGACGTACTGGCATGCATCGGTGTGAAACGTGATGCTGTCCCTCCAAATATCTTCCTGGAACGGCTCTTCAAGCCATCCGTACTATGGGAAGAGGAGCCCGGAAGTGACAAACCGGAAAAAACCGAGCCAATCGGCGATTCAGCCGATGACATAACACCGTCAGCCCACGACATAATGGCAGTAATCGCCCCGCGGACAGAACCATTCCTAGCCTACTTGCTTAGGCAGGAACTCCCCGAAGACCAAAACAAGGCCCGCTGCATAGTCCGGCGATCGAAGCCTACAAGGTCCATGAGGGAGAACTTTATAAGAAAAGCACAACCGGAGTCCTTCAAAGGTGTATCTCCGAAGAGGAAGGACGAAACCTCCTGGCTGGAATTCATACTGGACTAGGCGGACACCACGCAGCAGCCCGGGCCCTTGTAGGAAAGGCATTCCGTACATGATTTTATTGGCCGACGGCCCGGGCAGATGCCCAGGACTTAGTCCAGAGATGCGTTGGTTGTCAGCTCTTTGCTAATCAGAGCCATATGCCGCCTACCGCCCTCAAAACTATACCCATTACCTGGCCGTTCGCGGTCTGGGGGCTTGATATGGTTGGACCCCTTAAAGGGGGAACCCACAAGCAACGGTACCTATTGGTCATGGTGGATAAATTCACCAAATGGATAGAGGCCAAGCCGGTCAAAACGGCAGAGTCCGGACCAGTGATAGACTTTATATCCGGGGTAGTACACCGTTACGGAGTCCCCCACAGCATCATCACCGACAACGGCACGAACTTCACAGCCGACGAGGTTAAGTCATGGTGCAAGAATATGGGCATCAAGCTCGACTATGCTTCAGTCTATCACCCTCAAACCAACGGTCAAGTGGAACGAGAAAATGGTCTAATAATGAGCGGCATTAAACCCAGACTAGTGCGGTCACTTTCTAAATCTGACACGCACTGGGTCGAGGAGCTCGACTCCGTACTCTGGGGGCTGCGGACAACGCCTAACCGTACTACCGGATTCACACCATTTTTTATGGTATACGGCGCAGAGGTAGTCTTACCCTGCGACATTATTCATGACTCACCTCGAGTGCGCATGTACGAGGAAAGAGAGGTCGAGCTGCATCGGCAGGACAACTTGGACACATTGGAGGAAGAACGCGGCGTCGCCAAAGCTCGTTCCGCATTCTATCAGCAGCAGGCTCGAAGATATCAAAGCAGAGAAGTACGGGCCAAGACTTACAACGTTGGTGAACTAGTTCTACGCCTGCCGGACAAGAAAAAGGACATGCTCAAGCCCAAGTGGGAGGGCCCTTTCATTATCGATCAAGTCCTGACCGGCGGAGCATACCGTCTATGAAATGCGTCGGATAACCGACTCGAGCCGAACCCATGGAACGCAGCCCGCCTCCGAAGATTCTATGCCTAGCGCCGGAGTAAGAGTTCGTCCCCTCCCTCTGTCCAAATTTTTATACCTTGGCTGTCTTTTGTTTCTCTTTTCATGCCTTTTTATTCAAAAGCCCTTGCGGGCCTATTTTTGCATTTTTCGCATACGCATGAGGTGCCATCCGCACTCATTATTCCTGGGGGCTTCTTTTACAGAAGCTCAATTATACGGGTTTCATACCCAGCACATGTGTCAAGCTTCCACATGTACCTTTTACTCGCCATTATATGCATCGATATGACTTAAGTTTTGGCCAAGCTGGGTTGCCTGGCTCCTGTGCTTACCCCTACGTTCCCGATTGTTCGGCTAGGAGGTAAAGGGAGCACCTCTGCGATTGTTACTGCCGGGTCAGCCGGATGTGTACCTCAGACTGGGTGAAGCCGAAAGCTAGCGTTCTTAAGGGAATATTCGGTCGGTGACTTAAAAGATGACTTTTTACCTATTTATCTATCTACCCCCAGATGTTTTACTGCTTTCTTTGCAGTCCGGACATGCACTTTAGGGCATGCCTCCCAGCGAAAGGAACCCTTAACGGAACTATTCTCCCTGGAAGATGTTTCTTACTAACCATGTAATATAACATAACTAGTTGGGCACTTGTCTGATAAAGCACTAATGACCCCTACGCCTGGTCTTCATGCATACCACGGTTGTTTCTTAACCAAATGGGTATTCGGACACACTCCGGACTCTAGGGTCCCGAGGTTGAAGCGAAAATGTCGGCAAAGACAAACAATCTACAATCCGGCTAGAAGGCATTTCACATGTCACTTTAAAGGAAAACATACATTGTCAAATTTACTGATTGTATTCCTCCTCAATCCCATCTAATAGGCTGTCTAATTTACAGTCCCGTTGGGAAAATTTAGCAGCCAACTCTACTTGGCTGTATACTAAACTCACAGGTATCTCCTTCCCATCGGGCCCCACCGGTCCAACTTCAGCCATGTGGTTGGGATCCGCCTTCTTGTAACGCGTCTTCACCATGGACCAAGCCTCCCTGGCACCTTGACGGCACGCCGAAATCTTCCACAAACGGAAGCGCTGCCGCACTCCCTGAAGCTTCTCCGCAAGCTCCCCAAGGCCCTCGGGTAGGGAGAGGGCTGGCCATAAAGCCCGGACGACGCCGCTCATTGCCTGCCGAACTCGTTCGAGCAGTTGCAACAGTTCGGGAAGTTGATCACCCGTTGATATGGGCATCTCCTCTGCAGGATGACCTGTGAGTATACCTACAAGACATACTATGTCAATTTGCTTCTTCGCCGAACTCTTCTTTTAAAAGGAGTCCGCTCAAGCACTTACTATAAATGCCGCGACGAAGCCGCTGATTCTCCTTAACGGAGCCGGACAGCTCGGCTCGAGCGCCTTTCAGTTCTTCTCCGAGCTTGGCGTTGGCATCCTGGAGCCCGTTCCTTTCTTGCTGAACTCTATTCAGCACACTCTCGCCGGCCTTGAGCTGGCGCAGCAATGCTTGCCTGTCCGGATCTTGTCCGGCGGCACCTGCAATGTCATTATTAGACTCGCGCGCACGCCGCACAGCGCTTATATTTATTAATAAAAATGTGTTACCAGGAGGGGTCTCTGCGTCTCCTCCTGCGGCAGCAAGTGCGGCCTCAAGTTGGGCCTTGCAATCTTGCAGCTCCCGAGACAGCTGGGCATTCTTCTCGGTAAGAGCCTGCGTTTCCAAATGATCCTTAAGTCAGTTAACATAACTACTTTAAGTCTCGGGGGCTACTGGTATATACAACCATTAAAATTCCCTTACCCGTATGTCTTTCACATACTGCTCCGTGGCTCTGGTAAAACCATCTTGAGCGGCACGGAGATGCGCGTCCCCGGTGTTAAAGGCATCCAATGCCCCAGGGGAAAAGCACGCTTCACGAAATACTGCCCGGCGGCGCCTATGGTTCATGGCGCTCTCCACCTCAAACTTGGTGGCGGACAGTCTGTCGGTGTCCTCCGTTGGAGAAGGATCCGGCCCGCGTCTTGCGCTTGCCTCCCCCTCCAGGCCGGGCGTTGGAGCCTGGCCGGTGTAGGTTGGATCGGCAACTTCTGCGCCCGCAGTTCGGCGAGCGCTTTTTCTCCTACAAAGATCATGAGCACTCAGGCGTTTCCTAGGAACGTTGCTCTGAAAATTTAAATACGAGCTATACCTTTGCAGCGACGTTTCTGTCCGCACCGTGCTCCTTTTCCGCCTGCTGGTTCGGACTGACCTCTGTAGGTCAGCCGCCGCGGGCTCGGCTTCCCGCCGTGAAGGCGCTTCCTGCAAAATACCATCGTTCGCGAAGGTTAGAAATGGGCAGGGAAGAGATAATGGTGTCCAGACTTCGGTCGCAGTCACCTGGGAAGCCGGACACAGTCCGGGGTAGTCCGCCGTAATGGCCACCAAAGCATTGTCTATGCTGAGCTGGTGAAACACCCCGTCGATCAGCTCCACCTTGATGTCCGGATCCTCTTCGGAGGCCGGATCTAGGGATCTTTCCGGATCCTCGGGTTGTGGAGCAGGACTTACCATGTCCTCCACAATCCGGCGTAGATCCTGCGCCGAAGATATAATGTAAGAAGCCTAAACTTCGAAAGCATGGGTTGAGCCCTTAAAGGTGTTCGCTTACCCATCCTCTAGGGTTGATCGTGGAAAACCCATTCAAAGGGTTCGTTTGAAGGAAATCCTCCTTCTCCCCCTTGTACAGGCTGGATAGGATCTCCACCAGATCCTCGGTCGAATCCGGCCCTTTGCGGCCATGACGGGTGGCATCGTCTTCCCCGTTGAAATCCCACATGGGGAGGCCTCTGTATTGCAATGGCTGTACCCCCCGCATGATGCATGTCGCCATGACTCCGATCATGGTCAAGCCAGAATGGGCCATTAATCTTATTCGGCCCATCAAGTAATGGACGCTCTTGTCTTCCTCCAATCGGGGGCTCCGTGGGCGCCAGCTGAGGCGTTTCTTCAAAGGAGCAACACTAAACTCCGGGAGGCCGATCCGGACTGGGTCCGGCAGCGGAGCGTCTCCTATATAAAACCACTCTGAAGGCTAGTCTTCGGATGCCTTCTTGGGAGTACCGTATGGGTATCCGGTCCCGGCAATGCGCCATATTTCGGCGCCGCCCACTTGATATATGGACCCCTCGTGAGAACGGGGTACGAGGTAGAACAGCCTCTTCCACAATGCAAAATGGGGCTCAATGCCCAGGAATAGCTCACAAAGAGCTACATAGCCCGCGATATGCAGGACAGAAGCGGGCGTGAGGTGGTGGAGCTGGAGTCCATAGAACTCCAGGAGCCCGCGGAGGAACAGATGTATTGGGAATCTGAGTCCCCTTATCAGATAAGGGACGAAGCATACTCGCTCCCCTTTATTGGGGCTTGGGGTAGCCTCCGCTTGCCTCCCACCTTGATAAGTAACCAGTCCGGCCTGGACTGGGACCATGAAGGCCGGAGGGAGATATCCCCCCGCTTGGAGCTTCGCTAGCTCGTTGTGCGAAACTGAGCACCTCCTCCAGTCCCCTGGCGGTGGGCTGGGAGCGCGAGAAGAGGAGCCGCGTCGACGGTCCATGATGGAATGGATTTTTAGGTCAAGGGCGCTCCGATGAACTATTCGCGGAAGGAAGATGGTGTGATTTGGATCTGTATTTTTGCCTCTTTTGTAGGCGAACGACTCGCACGACTAGGGGGTGAAACGTAAAAGACACCCTGGCTTTTCGCATTCGTGCGACGCGTGGAAAAATACCATTATTGGGCGTAGAAGCCGAGAAACACATTATTTATGGTGAAGCCGGACACTGTTCGGTAGGTACATGGAACTTGAAGGGAGAACCCGCCTTGCAACGCCTAAGACTATATACGCGCTGGACTTATCGTCATTGAAGCCTGGTTCGGGGGCTACTGAGGGAGTCCTGGACTAGGGGGTGTCCGGACAGCCGGACTATCATCGTCAGCCGGACTCCAAGACTACGAAGATACAAGATTGAAGACTCCGTCCCGTGTCCGGATGGGACTTTCCTTGGCGTGGAAGGCAAGCTTGGCGATACGGATATGTAGATCTCCTACCATTGTAACCGACTCTGTGTAACCCTAGCCTCCTCCGGTGTCTATATAAACCGGAGGGCTTTAGTCCGTAGGACGCAACATACATTACAACAATCATACCATAGGCTAGCTTCTAGGGTTTAGCCTCCTTGATCTCGTGGTAGATCCACTCTTGTACTACCCATATCATCAATATTAATCAAGCAGGACGTAGGGTTTTACCTCCATCGAGAGGGCCCGAACCTGGGTAAAACACCGTGTCCCTCGTCTCCTGTTACCATCCGCCTAGACGCACAGTTCGGGACCCCCTACCCGAGATCCGCCGGTTTTGACACCGACAGTCACCAACATACATAACTCATATAATACTTTCGTCAACGAACGTTAAGCGTGCGGACCCTACGGGTTCGAGAACTATGTAGAAATGACCGAGACACCTCTCTGGTCAATAACAAATAGTGGAACCTAGATGCCCATATTGGCTCCTACATATTCTACGAAGATCTTTATCGGTCGAACCGCATAACAACATACGTTGTTCCCTTTGTCATCGGTATGTTACTTGCCCGAGATTCGATCGTCGGTATCTCAATACCTAGTTCAATATTGTTACCGGCAAGTCTCTTTACTCACTTCGTAATACATCATCCCGCAACTAACTTATTGTTGCAATGCCTGCAAGTCTTATAGTGATGTGCATTACCGAGTGGGCCCAGAGATACCTCTCCGACAATCGTAGTGACAAATCCTAATCTCGAAATACGCCAACCCAACAAGTACCTTCGGAGACACCTATAGTGCACCTTTATAATCACCCAGTTACGTCGTGACGTTTGGTAGCACACAAAGTGTTCCTCCGGTAAACGGGAGTTGCATAATCTCATAGTCATAGGAACATGTATAAGTCATGAAGAAAGCAATAACAACATACTAAACGATCAAGTGCTAAGCTAACGGAATGGGTCAAGTCAATCACATCATTCTCCTAATGATGTGATCCCGTTAATCAAATGACAACTCTTTGTCTATGGCTAGGAAACATAACCATCTTTGATCAACGAGCTAGTCAAGTAGAGGCATACTAGTGACACTTTGTTTGTCTATGTATTCACACATGTACTAAGTTTCCGGTTAATACAATTCTAGCATGAATAATAAACATTTATCATGAAATAAGGAAATAAATAATAACTTTATTATTGCCTCTAGGGCATATTTCCTTCACAGAGGCCATCTTCATCATCTCGGCGGTCTCCATGATGAGGAGGGAGTAGTTCACCCTCGGGGCTGTGGATATGTAGCAGTTGCTATGTGTTTGATCTCTCTCTCTCTCTCTCTCTCTCTCTCTCTCTCTTTTTCTTAATTTGGCACGATCTTGATGTACTGCGAGCTTTGTTAATATAGTTGGATCATATGGTGTTTTCCCCCTCTCTATCTTGTTGTGATGAATTGAGTTTTTACCTTTGAGGTTTTACTATTATCGGATTGAATATTTTTATGGATTTGAGAACACTTGATGTATGTCTAGCATGTGGATACCCGTGGTGGCAATGGGGTGTTCTATTGTTTCACTTGATGTATGTTTTCGTACTCAACTTGCAGATTCCCGTGGTGACATTGGGGTAATATACGCATGGGGTTTTATACATGTTTTCGTCCTACTTTCTCTGGTAGAAATCTTGGGTCACTCTTTGAAGTTCTTTATCTTGGATTAAATATTATGAATCTGAAGTTGTTTGATGCATATAGAATAATCAACTCACAGATACTTCTGATGACATTGGAGCATCTAGGTGACATTAGAGTTGGTTGAGTGTTTCATATGGTGTTATTTCAGTACGTGCTCTAGGGATGTTTGTGACACTTACATGAATAGCTCAATAGATTGACCAGAAATGATAACTTTGAGGTGGTTTCGTACCCTACAAACAATTTCGTCTTACGTTCTCTGCTATATAAGAACTTTGGAGTGATTCTTTGTCGCACGTTGAGGGATTGTTATATAATTCGATTATATCAGCACTGTTGAGAGATTGCACTAGTCAAGTTATGAACCCTAGGCCTTGTTTTCAAGCATTGCAATACCTTTTGTGCTTCGTTTTATCACTTTTTACATTGCTATTTTTATATTTTCATATTACAAAAACCTATATCTACTATCCATACTACACTTGTATCATTGTGTCCCTAGTAAGCCTCTACTAGACTAGCTCATTGACAATTTGTCACACTAAGTGAGGAATATTTATTCTTCACCCCCACTCTATTTTAATATCAATGCACCGTAATTTTACGTTCCGTAAATTTCATCTTATTTCAGACGTAAAAACTAAAAAGAAAACGTAAAAAGAATATAATTGCTGTAAAAAATTATTGTATGTTACGTAAAATTACAAATGTAAAAATATAATGTAAAATGTACATAAAATGCAATTTTTCTGGTCTTATCACATTTTTTATGCTAAATTTTACGCGGTGAATCGATATGAATGTAACTATTCATATTTAAAATGTAATTTATTTATGAAATTATCTTAAGATTACATGGGTGAAGAATAACTTATTCTGCACACTGGATGATGAATAGACTTTCTATATATAGGTAAATTATATGGGGCACCTAGGTGCGTGGGTTGCACTAAGGACATGCTATAGAATAGGGATAACCATTCAATTTGCTATTGTGCTGGACCGGCTAGATTTTGGGATCAAGAGAACCTTTGGTACACCATCATAACTTGCATGATCTTGAACGACATTATCATGGAGAACAAGTGTGGAAAAATTTGGATTACACCTTCTATCACCTCACGAAAAACCGATGCGGCCAACTAGAAGGCAAGATCGAATCCAACGCTTTTGTTAAGGTGTACCATGACATTAGAGAGTCCGATACTCATAATGTTCTTCGAAAAGATGTCATGGAGGAGGGTGGCATGGCATGGGCAACAACGCCCCTAGTTTCTTCCATCTCTGTGTTTGTTGTATTGTCGATGAACTTTATTGCATTGTGTGCTTAACTTTGTTGTATTTGTGTTGCATTTGATGTCGTGGGTTGATGAAATTATTGTTATGTTCGTTTTGGATTGATTTGAGATAAGTTTGATATTTATTTGATTGCAATATGTATGCATTTGTGGTGCGAATGCCCTATTTTAGGGCATCTGTTTGAGCACTAGTGCCCTATTTTAGGGCATTTATTGGAGATGCACGTTTTTTGGTGCCCTAAAATTTACTTCGAGATGTTGCAAATTTTGCTCTAAGCATATTTTAGTGCCCTAAAATAGGGGCCTATTGGAGATGCTTTAACTACAAATGCATTTTTTATTTTGTAATTTACTCACCTAGTGACAACAAACAAAATAATTTCCAATTTCCATGTATCGATGAAAACACAGTTTATTCATCCGATGGTTTTATAAACTTGCTCAGTCCCAAAATAAGTATCATGGTTGTTATTCATTTTTTTTGCCAAAATAAGTGTCGTGGTCTTGCTTCATTTCTGTTTTTGCACAAAGGGAGTACTGCTACTTCTTGAGCTTGCGTTGATTTTTTCCTTGAAAGAGGAAAGAGCGATGCAGCAAAGTAGAGATAAGTATTTCCCTCAGTTAAGAACCAAGGTATCAATCCGGTAGGAGTCACAAGCAAGTCTCCAATATATGCACCTGCACAAACTAACAAACACTTGCACAACGCGAAAAAGGGGTTGTCAATCCCTTCACGGTCACGGACAAGAGTGAGATATAATAGGGATAGGTACAAAAGATAAATAAAAGGCAAAATAAAGTAAATATAAATAAAGTGCAGCAAAATATTTTGGGTTTTTTGGTTTATAGATCTGAAAATATATGATGGAAAATAGACCCGGTGGCCATAGGTTTCACTAGATGCTTCTCTCTTGAATAAAGCATATGATGGGTAAGCAAATTAATGATGATCACTTGATAGAAAAGCGCAAAGTTATGATGACATCTAAGGCAATGATCATGAATATATGCATCACGTCCATGACAAGTAGACCGACTCCTGCCTGCATCTACTACTATTATTTCACACATCGACCGACTCCTGCCTGCATCTAGAGTATTAAGTTCATAAGAACAGAGCAACACTTTAAGTAAGATGACATGATGTAGCGGGATAAACACAAGCAATATGATATAAACCTCATCTTTTTATCCTTGATGGCAATAATACAATACATGCCTCGCTATCACTTCTGTCACTAGGTGAGGACACCGCAAAATTGAACCCAAAACTAAGCACCTCTCCCATTGCGAGAAAACCCAATTTAGTTGGCTAAACCAAACCGACAGTTCGAAGTGAAATAGAAAGATATCTTAATCATGCATAAAAGAGTTCAGAAAAGACTCAAATAATATTCATAGATAATCTGATCATAAATCCACAATTCATCGGATCTCAACAAACGCACTACAAAAGAAGATTACATCGAATAGATCTCCAAGAACATCGAGGAGAACATTGTATTGAAGATCAAAGAGAGAGAAGCCATCTAGCTACTAGCTATGGACCCTTAGGTCCGTGGTAAACTACTCACGCTTCATCGAAAGGGAAGCAAGGTTGATGTAGATGCCCTCCGTGATCGAATCCCCCTCCGACGGAGTGCCAGAAAAGGCCCCAAGATGGGATCTCAAGGGAACAGAAGCTTGCGGCGAAGAAAAAGTATTTTTGGTGTGCCCTCTGACGTAGGGGGAATATTTGAGGATTTATAGTGCGAAGATTAGGGCTGGAGGGTCTACAAGGGGCCCACAATTCAGGGGGCACCCCCACGGCTTGTGGCCGCCTCGTAGGTCTTCTAGCCTCCTCTTCAAGTCTCGTAGGTTTCTTCTGGTCCAAGAAAAATCACCGTAAAGTTTTATTCCGTTTGGACTCTGTTTGATATTCCTTTTCTGTAAGTGTCACAAGGAAAAAACAAAAACTGACACTGGGCTCTAGGTTAATAGGTTAGTCCCAAAAATAATATAAAATAACATATTAATGCATATAAAACATCCAAAGCAGATATATAATAACATGGAACAATAAAAAATTATAGATATGTTGAGACGTATCAAGTACATAACCACCCTTCAAAGTCTTTAAGCTACTACTTAAGTTTTTGTATACAACAAGACCACTATGAAAATACATTTTGTAGCTATACAAGGCTACCAAGAGTAACCAAGGCAAAAATTGATGACCTTGCTTCATATTAGCAACTCATGGTTTAACTGCTTGCATGCATGTAGTGAATGACAATAATAGTCTCAACTACTTTCTCCCTTACTTCCACTCAATTTTCTCTAATTTGCATGTGCCCTATTAATTAACCCAGTAAACAGAAGACAAGTTGACTTACAAAGTACTCCCTCCATTCCAGTTTATAGGGCTCAAATTTGAAATCTCATCAACCAAGTCATTTTGTGAGTGGAGGAATGTATCTCGTACTTTACAAAACTACCCCAATTAAACTCAGCCATTAATTTGGATTAATTGCAATGCATGCATGCTTGACCACTAGATGAGTAGAAACATTACATGCATTGATGTGTTCCTTTTTAATTCTTGCATGCAAAGATAATGCACCTTGGAAACTAAAAATGAGTTGAAGATGAGCCCTTTAAATTGGAAAAACAAAAATGTTGAGATAAGCCCTATAAACTGAAAAGAAGGGAGTAGGCATTAATTTTTATTGTTACCTGTAATTTAAGTATGTGGTCTTGTATACTTAAGTAAATGAAGGGAATATGCACTTTGGATCCGTAATAACTTCATTCGGGTGTTCTTAAATTGCATCTTACAAATGAGGTCAAACCCAGAAAATCATCTCGCCATAAAACGGTGTAAATCTGTACATTCTTATCTTTGCTCCACGTCTTACAGGCCCTTCCAAGCTGAATAAATGCTTGTTCCATGAAGAGAAAATACGCACTATCAATCAACAGGAAAACCAAGAAATCTGTTTATCAGTGCCACAACTGGCTTGGCCTCTCCTGGCACGTAAGGCTGGAGCGCGTTCAGATCCATCGCCTCGACGGTCTCCCGCAACGTCTGTGGATGGGCACAGAAAAGGTGATTCCTCTCGGCCAGTTCCTCTGCTAGCTCGCTTTGGTGATTGTCCATCAGGTCTTCATTCACAACCACGATAAGAGGTTTGCCCAGTCGCAGCGTCTCAAATATGCTGCCAGAACCTGTCAGCGATATAAGTTAAACAAACGATGGATTGGAGTGCTTTTTCCAACCACTCATGTCGCTAAAATGCAACACGGACAGCATATTATATTTCCATAACCCTCTTGCTCTAAAATATAGCAAGTGTTCCAACAACAAAAGTCCAAAAGAATACATACAGATGCAACTACAAGTCCTGATTACGTGATCACTAGTGACTAATGCCAGTTCAGCAGGCACCTTTGTCCGCCTTCTAGAAAATTCACAGGATAGTGCATGATAGTGACCACCTAGTAATGGACATATTTCGAAATCTGTAGTATTTATTTCCTTCTTGCCAAAAAAGTCACTCCTATTTGAAGTTGAAACTACAAATCCATAAATAATGACAGAAGAATCGAAATCCTTAATATAGATTTCTACAGGTTTAAGAGTTGTGACAATATCAGTGTGAAAGAGATTGCTTAGGGCTATATCATTACAACAACCAATATACATAGGCCAAAGGATTCACCATCAAATAATCTGCTTCAAGTATCGTTCCATTATAGTTTCTCAAGAAAATAAATCCATTATTCAGATTTGATCATCACCTGCATGACTGATGACTAAGGATGCTTCCCGTATGTTGTCAGCTATGCTTGGTGAAAAAGTGAAATGCTCAACTTGAAGACTTGAATTTCCTGAGGCCTATATTCAAGAAGAAAAAACTAAATTCATGGTACATTCACACACTTATAACCGTTAAATACAAACTACAACCATTGATTACGGTACAGTGCAGCAGAAGATAATAGATAGTACTATCCTAAAAAAAAGATATTAGATAGTACTCCCTCCATTCCAAAATAGATGAGTCAACTTTGTACTAACTTTGTACAAAGTTAGTATAAAGTTGGGTCATCTATTTTAGAACGGAGGGAGTACTATGTAAGAACTAGAACCTACGTAGGCCTTCTGCCTTGCAAACATTTTTTTGAGGATCCTGCCAATTATTTAAAGTATATAGGTGCAGTTATTATTCAAAAATCAAATTATCTCCTGGACTTAATGAAGTGGTGACGTATCGAAATGAAGTTTATACTGTCAGCACTAGAGCTCTGTTGCTGACGAACGGCGCATCAGGGAGCAGACAGGAGAAGAAGGGGACAGATACTAAGTGGCAGGCCGGAAGTTGACTCAAATGTATGGGCCGTTGGCCCATCTCGTAGGGCAAGATGACCCATGTAATAGAGTGCGTTAAATACCCAGTAGCTGAGCCGGAGAAGGCAGCGAATTGTAATTGGATCTCGATCCCCTCTCAGACTCTCCCTTCTTCCCCAAGCTGTACCTCTCTTCTCCCAATTCCCATTCCAATCTCTACGAAAGTACTATGTATCCTTGAATTCGTTCAATAGATCGTGAGCAGAGGGTTCTGTACATCACAATTGGTATCAGATTTGGGTCGATCGGCGGCGGGATCGGGCTCGGCGGCGGTCGGGTTGGGTTCTCTCGTAAAATCCCCGTCCGTTGGCTGGGTCTGCGGCGGCGGAGGGTGGCCGCAGTTCTTCGGCGGCACGGGCGGCGTCTTTGGCGGCGGCGGTGAACTGTTCGGCGGCGGATCGAGGGTAGCTCATGGTTGCACTCAGACCCTCTGGGTGTGTGAAATTCCGGTGGGCTACTCGGTTGGCGCTGCACGGCGGCGTTTGGAGCGGTTGCAGAGGAAGGGGTTAGCGGCTGCTGTAAAACTCCCTGGTACTCGCCGATTCCTGGTAGGCGGTGAAGCTGGCGACTACGGCGCCCCCAAAGCCGAATCAGCAGACACGTCTCGTGGTGGATGCCATGGAGACCATCGAGGCGCGGGTGGGAGAACAGCTGCAGCTTCTGCAAACGGTGGGCGACAAGTTGGGTAAGCTGGATGATCTGTTTAGTCGCTTGGATTCCCTTGATCAGCAGTTCGCGGCACAGGCAGCGCAGATGCATATTGTTCAGAACAATGTCAGTCTCACAATGAAGTCGATTGGGGAAATTAGACAGGAGCAGGCAGCAGCTGCTCGTGAGTCAGGACCGAAGCAATCTCCTCCGAGCGCGTCCACCAACGATGGCATTTTGGGTACGCCACCACAGCATAGGCAACCGGCCGTTCCACCACCTGTGTTTGCGACTCAGACTGGGCATTCTGCAACAGAGCATTTTGGGACAGAAGTTCAGTTGAAGAAACCGTGGATGCCCAAAATGGATTTTCCCCGTTTTGAGGGAGAGGATGTGCGTATCTGGCTAGATGGATGTGAGGCCTACTTCTCACTGTATGCTATCCCTGAAGAATTCAAGGTCACGTCAGCTACGCTGCACCTGTCTGGAGATGCAGCAAATTGGTTCCATGCATACAAGGCTCTGCATCAGTGGCCGTGCTGGAATGAGTTTAGGATGGCAGTTATGCAGGAGTTCGATGTGAATGTTCATCGCACAAAGATGAGAGCTCTGTTGTTACTTAAACAGACCGGATCAGTGGCCGAGTACAAACGGGAGTTCACCCAACTAGTGTATCAACTTTTGTTGTATGAACCGACAGTGAGTGACACATTTTTGGTGACGAGGTTCACTCTGGGCCTCAAGGAAGAACTCCGGGCTGCTGTTGATATGCAGCTACCCACTACTGTTAGTGAAGCAGCTTCATATGCATTGATCCAGGAAGAGATAGTACAGCGTGCTCGCTCCAACAGAAGTTTTACTACCAGAACTGCCTTCTTCAAGCCGGACACACGCCCAAGCACTCCACCAGCTGGAGAGCTATGGAAAGCAAGGCAGTTGAAGGAGTATAGGCGCACTAATGGCCTGTGTTTCAGTTGCGGTGACAAATACACCCCTGGTCATACTTGTGCGAAACCACCCACTCCTACAGCAGTCATGGCCATGACTAGTGCAGCTGAAGCCATTTTGTCGGATGATATACTTGATGCAGTAGAAGAACAAGAAACTGCTTTGCAAGAAATGCACTTGTCTGTCAATGCCTTGTCTGGAGCTGATCACCCTAGAACCATTCGCTTGCGAGCTCTTATTGGCAATCAAGTGGTACTTATTCTCCTAGACTTAGGTAGTACTCACAGTTTCATGGATTCAGCGTTGCTGCCCAGAATTCAAGTGACACCACAACAACCGTCCAAAGAAATCTTTGTAACAGTGGCCAATGGAGAGAAACTGTTGTGTAATTTTGAAGTGCCCCAGCTCAACTGGTGGATCCAGGGACACACATTTGAGTATGATTTTAAAGTTCTTGATTTGGGAGGTTATGATCTCATTTTGGGCATGGACTGGTTGGAAGCTCAAGGGGAAATGACATGTCACTGGAGAAACAAATGGATCCAGTTCAGTCACAAGGATAGTCTGGTTAAGCTGCAAGGAATTCTTCCACAGTCTACAGAGGACATCAAGGAGGTCACTCTAGAACAAACTATGAAATGGCACAAAGGCAATGATATTTGGGCAGTGGCACTGATACAACCAGTATGGGACAAAAAGCCTGACCCTGTTCTTGATCCAGTACAACCCTTGTTACAGGAGTTTGCAGATATCTTCAAAGAACCTACTGAGCTACCACCCTCTCGAACTTTGAACCATGCAATACACTTGTTACCAGGGGCCGCTCCTGTCAACTCCAAACCTTACAGATACTCACCACTGCAAAAAGATGAGATTGAAAGGCAAGTTGCAGAAATGCTTAAAGCTGGTACTATCACTCCCAGTCTCAGCTCTTTTGCTTCTCCTGTCCTATTGGTAAAAAAGAAAGATGGATCTTGGAGATTTTGCGTAGATATAGGAAGCTAAATTCCATCACTGTGAAGAGCAAGTTCCCAATGCCAGTGGTAGATGAGCTTTTGGATGAGCTTAGTGGCACTAAGTGGTTCTCCAAGTTAGATCTCAGGTCAGGATATCATCAAATCAGAATGTTACCAGAGGATGAACACAAAACAGCTTTCAAAACTCACAGTGGACAGTATCAATTTAGGGTGATGCCCTTTGGTCTTACTAATGCCCTCTCCACTTTTCAATGCATCATGAATTGGATTTTTGCTGCTTACAACAGAAAATTTGTTCTTGTCTTCATGGATGATATCTTAATCTTTAGTGAGACCCTGGAAGAACATTTGGAACATCTCAGAATAGTGTTTCAAACCTTAAGAGAGCATCAGTTCTTTGCTAAGAGTACCAAATGCACTTTTGCACAGCAACAGTTGGAATATCTAGGACACATCATTTCTGACAAAGGGGTTCAGACAGATCCTGAGAAAACTTTGGCTATGGCCAGGTGGCCTACTCCTCAGAACATGACTGAATTAAGAGGGTTTTTGGGGCTCACGGGATATTACAGGAAGTTTGTGCAAGGATATGGTATAATTGCTAAGCCACTCACTCAACTACTGAAGAAACAAGCCTTTGCTTGGTCCTCAGAGGCCCAGGAAGCTTTTGAGAAACTCAAGGCAGCGATGATGACTACTCCTGTATTAGTGTTGCCTGACTTTGACCAGCCGTTTTGCATTGAAACAGATGCATGTGCTACAGGAATTGGTGCTGTGCTCACTCAAGGAGGACACCCTGTTGCCTTTTATAGCAAAGCTTTGGGCATCAAAAATCAATCTCTGTCCATCTATGAAAAGGAGTTTTTGGCAATTATGATGGCTGTAGAAAAATGGAGAGCATATCTACAGCGAGGTCCTTTTATTATCAAAACGGATCATCAAAGTCTGTGTCAGTTGGAAGACCAAGTCCTTACAACTGATGTTCAGAGAAAAGCCATGACCAAGTTAGTGGGGCTGCAATTTCAGTTTCAATACAAAAAAGGCAGTGAGAACTTAGCAGCTGATGCCTTATCCAGAGTAGGGCACTTACTGGCAGTGACCACTACTTCCACCAGTAGACCTGTGTGGCTACAGGAAGTACTTAATTCATATGAGGTGGACCCAGATGTTCAAACACTGCTTCAGAGACTAGCTATTTCTGCTGCTGATACATCAGAGTACTCTCTGGAGAAAGGTGTGATCAAGCATCAAGGCAGAATATGGATTGGAGCAAATCAAGCATTGAGAACAAAACTCATTTCTGCCTTTCATGCAAGTGCTGTGGGGGGACACTCTGGCATCCAGGCTACATATCAAAGAGTTAAGAAACTGTTTGTGTGGACTGGGCTGAAACAAGATGTCATTGATTTTGTTCATCAATGTGCTGTGTGTCAACAAGCAAAGCATGAACATGTGAAATCTCCCGGATTACTTCAACCACTTCCTGTACCTGACGGACCTTGGCAGGAGATCACCATGGACTTCATCGAAGCTCTACCAAAATCTGAGGGATATACAGTGATCTTAGTGGTGGTCGACAGACTGACCAAGTATGCTCACTTCATCCCCTTGAAACATCCTTTCTCTGCTCCAGTGGTAGCGAAAGCATTCCTACATACTGTGGTCAAATTGCATGGACCACCCCATACTATAGTTTCAGATAGGGACAAGATCTTTACCAGTCACTTTTGGAAGGATTTGTTCAAGCTTTGGGATACTAAATTGCTCATGAGTACTGCCTATCATCCTCAAACAGATGGGCAGAGTGAACGAGTGAATCAGTGTTTGGAGATGTTTCTCAGATGTGCAGTACATGATACTCCAACAAAATGGCATTCTTGGTTACCCTTAGCAGAATTCTGGTACAATACTAATTTTCATTCTGCTTTGGAGTGCTCCCCTTTCAAAGCTCTCTATGGATATGAACCTACTTATGGGGTGTTTCCCTCTTTGCTTACCTCTGATAATGTTGAAGTGGAACAGTGGCTTAAGGAACACCAGGCACATACATCTCTGCTGAAGGCGCACTTACTTAAAGCCCAGACGAAGATGAAACACTATGCAGATCAGAACAGATCACCCAGGATGTTTTCGGTGGGAGACTCGGTGTATTTGAAGCTCTAGCCATATGCTCAACACACTGTAGTCAACCGACCATGTGCAAAATTAGCATACAAGTTCTATGGGCCTTTTGAAGTTTTGGAACAGATCGGACCGGCTGCTTACAAACTTCAGCTACCGGCAGCAGCCCAGATCCACCCCGTGTTTCACGTCTCTCAACTCAAAGAATTTGTGCCAGATCATACACCAGTCTTCTCCACTGTGCCTGCCCCAGTTGATTTTTCCAGTATGGATGTGCAGCCAGGTATGATCTTGGACAGGAAATTAGTCAAAAAAGGTGACAGTGCATTGTTGCAGGTTTTGGTACAATGGACAGGACTTCCAGCCGAGGCAGCCACCTGGGAGGATTACGATACAATCAAGCTTCGCTACCCTACTGCTCCAGCCTGGGGTCAGGCTGAATCTCAAGAGGACGGCAGTGTCAGCACTAGAGCTCTGTTGCTGACGAACGGCGCATTAGGGAAGAAGGGAACAGATACTAAGTGGCAGGCCGGAAGTTGACTCAAATGTATGGGCCGTTGGCCCATCTCGTAGGGCAAGATGACCCATGTAATAGAGTGCGTTAAATACCCAGTAGCTGAGCCGGAGAAGGCAGCGAATTGTAATTGGATCTCGATCCCCTCTCAGACTCTCCCTTCTTCCCCAAGCTGTACCTCTCTTCTCCCAATTCCCATTCCAATCTCTACGAAAGTACTATGTATCCTTGAATTCGTTCAATAGATCGTGAGCAGAGGGTTCTGTACATCACATATACCCACAAGAAATCAATTACTCCCTTTGATCATAGTAAGTGTCATGGTTTTAGTTCGACACCACAACACTTATTATGGATCAGAGGGAGTAAGGGAATCTCCAACTCTGGGGGGATCCGTGGACAAGGATGCGGGAGCCGGCCATCCAAAACTATTTGCAAACATTTCGAAGTTTATTTAACAAACCAGGCGAAATTTAATCAAACACGATGAAATTCATTCAAGTTCGGTCATAATTTACATAAACAACCTATATTTCAGCCGTTTTTACTGAAAACTAAAAAAACAGCTTGTACTGGACGACCACCTCGTACACGTGGCCGCCTTGCCCGACCGCAATGTCGTCGCCGTCCGTGTCGTCACCGTCATCCCTCCAGCTGTGGTAGGGTGCCGGTGGGCCGCGACAGCCTTGTCCGGGCGCAGCTTGGCACTCGCGGAGGAGCCGCTCCACTTCCTCCTGCGTGGTCGGAGGGCCGCGGACAATGCCGACGGCGCCTGCGGAGCCCAGGCGGCGGCCTTGCCCCTGCCGGTGTTGGCGAAGGAATCGTTAAGCAACTAGTCCTCACCGATCTTGGCAAGCTCACCGTCAAGGCGGCGCCTGGCCGCAGTCTCCACGGTGGTGACGGAGCGGTCGAGGGCGTCGTTGCGGACCCGGCGCTGCGTCCAACTTAGCGAACACGGAGCGTCGGGCAGCGTTGCGCTGCTCGTTGCGTGCCTGTTGCCTCGCCGCCCGCTCCTCCTCGGACCCGACAACCCTCGTGCCTTGGTGATCATGTGCAGCAGCTCGTCCTTGACAAACTGTCTGCGGCGGTTGCGATTTAGGGGGGGGGGGGGGGGGGCGACACAGACCCGTCAATATGGGCGGGCCTAGCGGTTGTCTGCTGGCGGCGATGCTGGCTCCTCCTTCACGCGGCGCCTGACATGGACGCTGCGGTTGCATGGCGGCTCCTCCTTGATGCAGCCTCTGATCTGGACGCAGCCGCGGTTGCGTGCGGGTCAGGGGCGCGGTCTCACCCGCCGGAGAGGGGACACCGGCTCCCTCTTCACGCCGTAGCAAGGTAGGGATGGCGGTTCCTCCTTGACCGCACGCGGCTGCGAGGGTGGCGCCGAGCCCAGCCTCCGCGAGGAGGCGTAGCTGCTGCTGCGGCTGCTGCTCCTGCAGCGGCGCCTGGTCCTCCTCGTCGCCGGAGGAGATGATGATCTCGTCCTTGCCAGAGGAGTCGACCCGCCGTGGATGCCGAGGGGCCCCGAGAATGAGGGTGGCGGCGCCATGAGCCGCCTACGAAGAACTGCCGCCGTCTCCGCCTGCCAGCGCGGAGAACCATGACTTCGGCATCGCTGGAGTTGGAAATGCTCGGGAAGGTGGGGCTTGGATATGTGCATCGCCGACGTACTACCTAAATAGCCGCGGCTAGGCCATGCGAAGGGCCGGTCAACCCGCTTCAATGCGGCACTGCAGCCGAAGTTGGTTTCTCGGGACTCGGCGTCTGCATTGAAGCGGCAATGCCCAAGATGTCATGTCCGTCAGCGCTGCCCTCCCGTCCGGTCACGTTGCTCGGCATCAATACCGGCCGCTGCGTGCTCTGGGCCGGCATGAATGCGGCGCGGGCGTTGGATGGAAAGCGCGGGAGAGGCAGGAGGTGTTTTTGGGTCGGACACGACTATCAGCTGTGGGCGTGGCAGCGGTCCGGACGCCCACAAAGCCCCCTTCCCCCAGTTTGTTCCGGTTTGCGGGCCCATGACACTTGATCGGCTGCCCAGTTAGTTTCTGACGCGGCGAATGCCGCCCTTGTGGCGCCATTTTCCAAGGACGAGGTCTTCATGGCCATTAAGGGCATGAACCCCTCCTCTACTCCGGGTCCTGATGGGCTCCCAGTGACGTTCTTCAAAACGTTCTGGCAGACCATCAAACCGGAAGTCATGGCCCTCTTTGATGAATTCTACTCGGGGGCAATAGATCTTGGGCGCCTAAACTATAGGGTCATCACACTCATCCCCAAAGTCCCAGGCGCCTCTGACATCCGCTAGTTTCGGCCTATCACTGTGATCAATGTGATATTCCGGATCCTGGCCAAGGGGTACGCCAATAGGGTGACCCTTCTAGCTGACTCCGTTACTCACCCCAACCAATCCGCCTTCATCCAAGGGCGGTTTATTCTGGATGGGGTGTTAGTCTTCCACTAAGTCCTTCACGAAGTCCGGTCCAAGCACCATCACGCGGTCTTCCTGAAGCTCGACTTCCATAAAGCCTATGACACGACTCACTAGCCCTTCCTTCAGGAAGTCTTGCTCCGCAAGGGCTTTGATGATAGGTGGGTGACCAGAGTTATGCAGCTCGTCACCTGCGGTAGGACTGCGGTGAACATTAACGGCGAGATCGGGCCATACTTCCCCACTCTTTGTGGGGTGCGCCAAGGCGACCCATTCTCCCCGTTTCTATTTAACATGGTGGTCAATGCCCTTGCCGTCATCCTAGATAAGGCCAAATTTGCATGCCATATCCATGGTGTAGTCCCTCACCTAGTAGGAGGGGGAGGGGTCTCCCTCCTGCAATATGCGAACGATACCATTGTAATGGTGGAGGGCTCCATGTCCGACATCGCTAATCTAAAGTTCCTCCTCCTATGCTTCCAACAGATGTTCGGGCTCACAATCAACTTCGATAAGAGCGAAGTGATGATTCTGGGTTACTCCCTGGAGGAAGCCCAAGCCATGGCCGACCGGCTGAATTGTCGGCTGGGTACTTTCCCCACATCTTACTTGGGGATACCTATTAGTGACTCGCGATTGACCGTGGCCGACCTCCGCCCGGCGGTGACTCGTATCCAGCACCGGGTGGAGCCGTGGAAGGGTAGGTGGCTCTCGAAGGCGGCTACGGTGATCCTCATCAACTCCTCGTTGTCCAGCCTCTTATGGTTCCTCATGAGCTTCTATAGCCTTCATGAGACTTTGCACCAGGAGATCGCCAAGTACCAGTCCAGATTTTTTTGGGCAGGCGAGGGCGAGAAGCAGAAATACCATATGGTGAGCTGGCCCGACATCTGCAAGCCCAAGGACCAGGGAGGTCTTGGGGTCTTGTCTTCTCGCCGCATGAACGTTGCTCTCCTGACCCGATGGCTCTGGAGAATCGCCAACGGGGAGGAGGGACTCTGGCTTACCATCATCCGAAATAAGTATCTTCGCAGCCAACCCCTAGCATTCTGCCAGCAGTCTGGTGGCTCCCAGTTCTGGCAGGCCGTGATACAGCTACTACCCGTACTCCGCATTGGCACGTCCATTTCGGTTGGCTCCGGGTCCTCGACCCTGTTCTGGTTCGATCGTTGGGTGGGGGACTCCCCCTTGGCCGCTCGATTCCCGGAACTTTTCTCCATAGCGGTCGACCCTCGGGTCTCTGTCGAGACGGCCCTTATTGACTTAGGGCGTCTCGCTTTTTGGCGCCCCTTCGGCCCCCTCGAGGTGGCCGCTTGGGACTCCCTCCTCCAGGACATCGCCCTTCTGCCAATGGACGTCGAGGACGATCCTGACTCCATCTCTTGGCGACTCGAGTCCACCGGCTGCTTCTCCACTAAGTCCTTATACTCGGCCATCGCTCCTTCGTCGGCCACTGAGCCCTTTAGCCTAATTTGGGGCATTCGCCTCCCTCTGAAGATCAGGATCTTCCTGTGGCAGTGGATCCGGGGACGCCTACCCTCTGGGGTAGAGGTCCTCAAGCGTAATGGACCAGGAGACGGGATGTGCCCCCTTTGTGGCACGGTGGAGGATGCTAATCACATCTTCTTCTCCTGCTCCACGGCCCAATTCCTGTGGTCTTGCTTTCGTGAGATGGTCGATGGACAGTGGTGCAACACCAACTTCCCGGACCTGCTTGCTGAGATCCGCGCCTCTGCCCCCCTCCACCGCCATATTAGATGGCTGTGCGTTGGGGTCCTCGCCTGGATGCTTTGGACCATCTGCAACAAGCTTGTTATTCAGAAAGTGCCTGTTCGACGTGCGACTGACGCGATCTTTAAAATGTGTGGTTACCTGCAGCTTTGGCGGCCGCTTAGCCGCCCCCAGGACCGGGACGCCATCAACACCCTTCTCGCCGACCTTCGCTCGATGGCCTTCCGCGTGGCGCCCCCGCTGCCGCCCCCTCCTCCGGAGCCCGATTAGGCCTGCTGTTCGGGTTGCTGGGCGTGTGTGTGTGTTTTGGATTTCAGGGCTTGTTGAGTTGTGCCCTCAGCATTTAACCCTTGTGCTACTATGTGTGTTTGTGGACCTTGTGTGTGTGTGTGTGTGTGTGCGCGTGTGTGTGTGAACCTTGTTGGATGTTTGGCTTGGGCGGTTTGCTTTATCTATAAAGCGGGGCGGAAGCCTTTTTGGTAAAAAGCACGTCGGGAACGGTCGGCGGACCGATACAGGCCTGCGTTGGATGGCGAAACACGTCCGCACCACGCGGTCCGGACGGTTGCGGGCGGTTTGAGGGTTGGCGGTGGAGATGCCCTAACATATAAGTGAGTTACTTTCCCATTTTTCCATCAGATCCTTCATTGTCCCAGTTTATTTCCACCTTCTATTGCACAATAGCCTAATGCTCTTGTAACCAGATTCTGGTATTCCAGTCTATAATACTATATATAAAAGGCACCAGTTCACCAGACCATAATTTGATCTTTTCCATTATGAGACTTCAAATTATCATACTACCTCTGATCCATATTCCTTGTCTTAGATTTGTCTAGATACGGATGTATCTAACACTAAAACATGTCTAGATACATCCATATCTAGACAAATCTAAGACCAGTATGGATCGGAGGGAGTAGTTAGCACACAAAAAAGTAAAACATTGTGAACTTGCCTGAAGTGTGGACAATCAAACTTATCTCTGCCAATGTGTTATCCTAATGTTGCATATGTTCCTTTTTTTTTGTCACCTTTCCTGTCTAGCTTTATCATAAATTTTGCAAATCTGGAATTTTGTTCATGTGATGCATCAAAAGATGTAAATGATTGTAGCATTATAAGTGTCAGCATCTATAAGGATGCCACAATTAGTTACAAATATCTTCATGCAATTTCTTTCCACAAGCAATGCGCAATTTACACCTAGATGTCAGATCAGCAGTTACAGATCTCAGTTGGTCAGATACTATGTCCATTTAAGGATTAATAAGCAACATTACAAATCAATTACTCCTTGCAGTAGTAGAACCTGACGAGATTGCAAAACATTATCAGACTTTCCCTTCTTACCTGTTAAGTATACTGTAGACTGCGATTTTGATAACAAAATACTACATTGACTAAAAGGTGCAGTCGGCCAGTCGCTAAGCAAAACCACACAAAGAAAATTGACTGCAAGATGGAGACAGATGTTACCTTGGATGGCTTGTATGTTCCTCGGCCCATTTGAATCAGAAGGTCTGTGTAACCTTTCTGCAGTAGTGCTTGTTTGAGTTCCTCAGAATCTACCACTTTGACAAGAGCATCGAAACACGTCGTCCCTACTGTGACAAACACCACTCGCCTTTCTCTATCTCCCATTCCTTCTGAAGAGTAAGCTCTGTAGAAAAACAAGTTAGTATCAAGGTTTTTTAGTTGTCAAATACAGTCAGAGTCACGACTATAGACTATAGCCGTGATCCAAAAAAAGGTGTGTCCTTTTATAACATTCTTATTTTCAGATCCCACTTGATCCAATAGCACGGAACAACTATCATCAAAACAGATTCCTGCCACTGGGTCTGCCCGAATCGAGCCACGCATGGCTCGGCGTTCACAGTCACCGACTAGTAGGAGCAAGTCGCCTTCCATATGTGCGGCTCGAATCATAGAAGCAAGCCACAACCGCTACACTGGCAAGTGCGTAGTTGCGGCAATTAAGTGCCAAGCCACCAACTAATCGGCGACTCAATATCACTTGTTAACATTTAAAAGGGAAACTAAAGGGAACGGATACTACCTCTGATTCAAAATGTAAGTTCTTTAAAATTTAATGCTAGTAAAATGTTTCTAAGTTTAAACATGTATAAACAAAGAATTGCTAGAATCCAAAAAAAAAACTTCACATTGTTAGATTTATCAATACATATACTTGCAATAATGTATAATCATTTTTATGTGTGAGAACATGTTTGCACATAAACTGATGATCAAAAAATAATAATCTTGAAGACTGTCAAAGTGTCAATGTCCAAAAACATTTACATATTAGACCGGTGGGAGATGACTTATGCTTGTAAATGGGTTAAGACACTGAGTTTCCAAGCAAAAGAAGACTATTTATCTACAAGAATGTAAAAAATACTTAACCAAGCAAAAATGCTTATTCCAATTTATATCTCATCCAATGGTTATGTTCCACCTTTGCCTTTCATTTCTTCACATCTTGAACGACCCAACAGCACACTTTTATGTGTATCAATTCGTACAACACTTGCACATGCTCTTTCATCCAATTCATTGCATCCAATCCACAAGATGTCCCTCATTAGTGAGAGACTAAAACGTTAGCAAGTCGGCCTTCAAGATTTAGATGGCAATTTGTCATAGTTATTACTCCCTCGGTTCACAAATATAAGACGTTCTAACTTTTTTGTGAACCGGATGTATGTAGACACGATTTAGTGTGTTTGTTCACTCATTTCAGTCCGCATGTAGTCCATACCGAAATATCCAAAACATCTTATATTTGTGAACGCAGGGAGTACTACTTTTAGTTTTGTCAATTATGTTCGACTATGTGCTGTGAATTCCCCATGCTAGTGCTAGAGTTGATACCAAACAAAAACGCAGCACACATGAAACCCTGAAATCGCCCAAATCGGGGAACTAACCAGATACATGGGGCATCAGAATTGGGAGAGGGAAGCTCACCTGAGAGGAACCTCCCTCCCTCGATTCGCGGACGCGGGCGAGCTGGGGTCGAGCGGAAGGCAGGGCGGGACGGGACGGGATCGCGCGGTGGAGGACCTGCGGGGGCGGGAGGAGGACCGGCGGGCGGGGCGGGAGGGTGGAGCTCCGGCGGCGGGCGGAGGGGCAGTCCGAGCGAGCGAAGGAAGCGGGGCGGCGTGCGTGGTTCTGAATGAACTGAACAGAACAGAGGAGGAGGCTGTACAAACAATAGTCGGATGTCTGATGTACTCAGAGCCAATCCTCGGACTGCCGTTGATTTATTTATTTTCCTTTTTGTTCTTTTCAGTCGTATGGCCGAGAGGCTCCAGCAATAACACCTTGTGCAGAATTTAGTTTTGGTATATATATACTAGATAACTAAAATAGTTTACTTGAAATTACCCTGAGTTTTATGGACCTGCTAAGGTACTGGCTTGAAATGTTTGACAGGGAAATAGATTTTATGTAGAACAAAATAGATTCGAGACCGAGATGTGGCAACGGATTTCTGTATTTTGTCGTGTAGAAAATTATTCTCTTTTTAGCTATCGAAGGAGGATCCAATGAGCCGAAAATCCTTAAAACAGGTATTACAGTAATCTGAATGGTTTGTAAATACAAGCTTTATTGTAAAGAAGCAAATTTCAGATCTTTTCAGAGTACATTATCCGCGCCGCGTACATCTTACCATACCATCTCCAGGAAGAGTGAAACTTTCCAGGAATAATATCCTATTTACTGGATACATTAAGCTCCTAATCTAACCAAAAGAATAGCTCATGTACAGGATCTCGAGGCATCTCAAAGTGAAAACACTGAAGGCCACACTTCCTTCTATCACTTCACAGGACTTGCAAGCCTCTTATTTGGTTAAGAACAACCATTCCTACCACATGGACGTCGTGCAAACAGTCCTGCAAAAATCAATAATATCAGTTTACAAACAAGAAAAAAAATTACACTGTAAGTAATAATGTACTTATTTCAGTA
The DNA here is from genome assembly GCA_963921465.1 of Triticum timopheevii. NCBI lineage: Eukaryota > Viridiplantae > Streptophyta > Magnoliopsida > Poales > Poaceae > Triticum > Triticum timopheevii. The sequence goes on from OY997264.1 coordinate 360,449,688, forward strand.
CGACGGCCTGCTTTGATTACACAAGACCTGCTTTTACTAGGCACAGACCAAGCCTTCGCGTATGATATGTCCACCCATACCCATCCACTTGTTCATATTCGCCCCCGTTTTCTCATTATCTAATTAGAGTTTGACTATATTTTAATCATTATAAATGTCAATTATTCATATTCTTGCAAGTTCGTAACGAAACATTGACAAACATTACTTGACAAGGAAATTACCTTGCGTCATTTCCACCTTAAAATGTATCAATAACACCTTCCTCGGGCTTCACTTTTGGTTGAGATTCCTTGCCAATCAGCTTCAACGGAACATCAAGCTCCGGGGGACTCTGCAAATCCAAATTTATTTGAACATTAATAAAAAAACTAAGCTATCATATTCTGAAAGCTTTCTGCAACCAAAAACTTTTAGATCACCATGCAACGTATAAGTGGCCAATAGATGTCTTCAAAAAATGGATGTTCCTTGATATCATTTGCACCAGTATTTGAACCTATGCGAGAAGAGGGATCTCTCTGAAGCAGTCCATGGATTAGTTGCTTCGCCTCCAGGCTAACCTGAAGAACGTACTTCAGTTAACAAATTGACACAAACAAACATATACTGAAGCAGCTTTAGACAGACATGAAGTGTCATTATTCATTCCACGCTGTAAATACAGCTGTGTAACAACCGAAATCTGCTCAAGAGATTGTACTTACATTCAAGTTTTACCATTTAGAACTGAATATATTTAGCAAGAATAATTGGCCTACATCACAAAATGCTCAGCTCTTTATTTTATAGATAGGGAAGAAAAAAAATCTTACCGGGATGCTACTAGGAAAAGTAAGATCTTTGTGCAGGATGTTATAAAATGTCTTCTTCCTGTTCTTTCCTCGAAAAGGTGTACGCCCATACAGCATCTCATACAATAGAATTCCTATAGCATGGAAAGGATGTTAGCTGATTTCACAGTAGTATTACCTATTAACGTCACCTTACAATTAGAATGGTTGGAGATACTTAAGAATACATCTCGTTTCTAACATATTTTATAATTATCTAGATATTGCAGATATAGGATCATATGCACCACTCTACATCATACAAACAGCACATGGTTTATCCGCTTCAAGTTGGAACCAAAGAACTTAGTATGCATATAATATTTTTTGATAGAAGGGATTTATCCCTGATTTAATTATGTAAACCTTAAGAATTCTTATACAGAAAAAAGCAGGAAACGACATGAAAAGAACAGGTATGTAAACCTTAAGGATTCATCCCTGATTTATCACTGCAAGCCCAGTTTGCTGAAATGTTTCCACGTGACTACATGAGATATAAACAATACTGTGAAACTAAACAATCGACTTAAATGTGTTCGAGAAACAATCAAATTAACCACTACTCCCTCTGTAAACTAATGTAAGATGTTTTTGCAGTTCAAATTGAACTGCAAAAACGTCTTATATTAGTGTACAGAGACTTTTTATAGTCAAACTGACAATATATATGGCTTTCTGTGTGGATTGTTGTGGCTATAATCATGAGATGTAGCTGACCCTCAGAAATTTCAGCTATCTACACCTTTTCAGGTGATTGCTACTCCTACTAAGAAGAGGGGAGAAAGAAATTAACCAATTTTTACTAGTGGTTTACTACACTGGTACATCAGATAATTTATATATAATAAAATATATTTATTAGTGTTATAGCTTTACCAAGAGCCCACCAATCAATGGCACTTGTATGTCCTGCACCTGTGATGACCTCCTAAAATAACACAAAGAAAAAAAAAAGGCAAGGCAATTGTGTTAATTATTAGGAAATAGCTACAATAACATCAGGTAGTTTAGAATAGTACATTTCAGACTACGTGGAAGATCAAAAAACAACTTACTCTGTTATAAAACTCCCTTCACTTTGAAATAGATGATGTTTTAGCATAAAGTTCATGTTATAAAATAGTGTTTTGGCGATGTAAGATTCATATTTTCTCGAAAGATGACCATGCTATTTATTGTGGTCACGAATATCAGTGAGACAATGTTGGGAACATTAAATTTTATAGAACTATTAGAGACAATAGAATATACATGAAAGAGAGAATGGGTTATCATCGCAAGTTTCAGATTTTGATCTTTCGTAACCAAGTTTAGGCCAAAACCTGAGACAGGCTAAAAGTGAAAATGGAATGCCAAAACCTGAAACAGTTGTGATAGATTATAATTTATCTTTTGTAACTAAGTTTGAATCTGAGTGAGATTAATCTATCTACTGTAACTAAGTTTAGGCCAAAAGTGAGTATAATCTATCTTTTGTACACCTTCAAAACCTGAAACAGGCCAAACGTATATATGGAGATGGGTATATATGGGTCTAATCTATCTTTTACTAAGTTTAGGCCAAAAGTGATCTGTTTTGTGATGGAGGCCGTAGTACATTACGATGTTATGATGATGCAGGTTACGTTAAGATTATATTGTAAACAATTACTCCAACAATGAAAATTATTGAGTTCCAACAAAAAATTATATGTAAACCAACAAGTTGACATGCTATGACTGAGAGCAAGGTATCGTACTGGTGCAATGTATTCTTCAGTTCCAACAAACGAATTCGATGGAGTGGAAGGATCCGAGACAAATGAAGGCGGCATAAATTCTTGAGATCTCCTTCGTTTTAGCGATGCCGAATGCTTTATAACCTGCAGGAGAGATGCCCATCATGAATTTTATAAATATTTTGTTTGAAGCGATTCCTTACAAGAAAATATAAACATGTATAATTGTAGTGAAGAAAAAGCAACTTTAAAACCGGACAGGCAAATGAACAGTCAGGATATCGGTTAAATAAATCAGCCACCAGTTTTTAAATTATTGATATTACTCATATAGCATTAGTTAGTTCAGAAAATACAGAGAGTTGGTTGAGAAAAGTGATAGATTTGCTAACTTCCATTTTTCTAAGTGAGACAAATTTGCTAACTATGGAGTTCAAGCTCGGGCACGGAAATGTCAAACAAGATGCCATGCAATACAAGCACTGGCTGGCTGGTGTGTGCCCTTGGGCCTGTGGGCTCCATATCTGTTAGTAGACTACTTCAGATGGGCCAAGGCAATTGTGCAGACCTTGCGCGGCTGGCGGTACACCGTGCAACACTGCACTCCTGCACCTCAGTGAGGGAAGAAGGCACCATGTAAGAGTTTGACAAGAAACACGCGGTGAGCTGTGCCCTCAGCTGCACCTCCTGTACTATTTGTCGTGCGACCTGGGTGTGTGTGTGTGAACCTTTGTGGTACTCTGTGGCTGTGGTGGTTTGCTTTATTTATAAAGCGGGGCGAAAGCCTTTTTCGGTAAGCGACTGCAGCCTTCATCCAAATAATTCACTATCAGACAGATCAGGTCAGCGGTTCAGGTAAAAAGCCAGCCTCCTGCCCATTTTTCGCATCTGCATGGATGGTCTCTAAGCTGAGAAGGTTGCTGGTTGTGTTCTTTTTTGGTTGAACAGGCGGTCCAGTCCAGGATTTTAATATAGGCCAGAAAAGTACTAGCCTACATAAAATGTTCTTGGCAATTAGGCAATCTGTTATCTTCACTTTGAATACGATGGATGTGAAAAAGTCAAAGATGGTTACTTGAGTATGAGGAACGCTTTTGATTTAATCTTCAAAATGTTTCAAATTCTATCTGTGTGAAACAACTCACCAGCTGATAAGGAATCAGTTAAGTATTCTAGAAAAGTTTTAACAGCACTTAAAATGTGTTTGCTCAACTTACATGGGGTTTCGAAGAAGTCAAAAATGAGAGGTCAAAATCAGTCAGCACAATGTGCCCATCGGCTTGGAGCAAAATGTTTTCTGGTTTCAAATCACGGTATATAATACCTGCATCAGAAATAGTGCATGCAAATTATCAACCTCATACATCATAACAGAAATACCAAATTGGTCTCTTTAAAGAACGTATACAAGTACAGCACCACATTGTTAACAGTGAAACACTAATGCACGGTCTTCTAAGAAACTTTGTCAATAATAAAATATTAAGTTAGGAAGTCACGGCTATACCAAGACAATGAAGATATTCGAGACCAATTACAACCTCCGCAGCATAAAACCTACAGAAAACATAGATCAAAAGAATGTTACAGAAAAGAAAATGTGTAAGTTGGATATAGTAGACGCATATTGTTAAGACGTGATCTTATCACTGCAGAATCTAAACAATTGCTTATTTCTATAATGGGAAACAGAAGAGCAAAAATAGTGAACAGTCCTGTGGTTTTGAGCAGCTAGATTTTTCCTTCACACAAGCAAGTTATGTACTCCAAACTACAAGAATTTGATGACATTATTTGCTAGAAGCAGTTTCATTCAGTGGAACAGTAAGAAAGAGTATAGCGCTGCTCGCAGGCTACTGCAGGGGCAGCTGGCCTCATAACGTCACTACCAAGCTTAGCGCTCAGGGGTGTAGCATGGGCTCTGGTTGTAACCGGCCTACCTGTAGGCTTGTCCAAAACTATTTCTTTCCATCAATGCATGGATACACAAAGCTCTTATGTTTTCTCAGAAAAGAAAGCAGTATGAAAAAGTGTATCAGAGCGACTGTATTAGCAAAAGATGCCTAGACATATCGTCGTAGTGCCATAGTGAGTAAAAAAGCTTATATCAGGTACAATATTCAGATATTGCAATACCTGTAGATACAAGGTATTATCAAAAAAAGACCACATGTTTTACTCAGTAATTTTCTAGAGACAGTTGAAATAATTACTATTTGAGTTCAGGAAGGAATAGGCTGACCATAAATCATTTGCCTTTGTTACTATTTTTTTACAGAAAGACATCAAGCTAGTTTCCATCTAGATTGCCAGTTTGCTTATCATATAAAGGAGTTGTAATACAGGTTTGATGGGAGAGTAAAAAGAGAGAATCCCAAAGTGTCCTTCGCTCCCGTGATCTCTGCTGCCTTTGTTATCACTGCCCTATACTGGCAGACCAGAAATCTTACCATATGGGTTGGTTCAGTTATAAGGGAACTTGCAAAAAGTTGTGCGGTCAATTGTTCCCATTTCTACCATTTGGCCACAACAGCCTAGCAACAACGACAGCCTGGGCAAGAAAAGAATCATGACTGGCTGCTAGAGCTATTCCTCTTATTTCCCACAGCTAAAACTTAAGTTTCCAACCTTTCAGAAAGACCTCAAGTTCCCTTTTCAGGGAATCAGCACATACAAAATTTGAACCACTGGAAATGCCCGAAGGAAAAGATGTCCCTCCATTACAGAATAAATGATTTTTGGTTTTCCAGCTCTCAGTGTCTAGAGTCCACATGATGAAATTTTGACCGTCATTTTAATAGTATGAATATAACAACGAAAGCACTTTTGATTACATAATATATATCGACGAATATAATCTCCATGTGGCAAATCGGGAACAGCAGTTGCAGGATCATGGGATTAAGTGTAGGATTAGTTAGTATTTTCCTTAGAATAAGCTAAATTTGGAAGCACAAAGCCCATAAGTAAAAAGTGAATTAAAGGGCAACTTTGGAAGCAAATTACAATTTCTAGAAAATACTGTGGATGTAACGACTGGCCCAGATGTTACGATTTGAGCAGCTACCTTGCAGAATCTTCTCTGAAAATTTTCAACGGTTGCTTATCCAGTGCCGCAAACAATTCTCCTCCGGGACAAAAGTCTGTTATAAGACAAACATGTGTTGGCGTCTGAAAATAGACAATAAGAATTAGCATAAACGTTACAACAAAGTTATCTTGAAATATAGTATTAGCCATTGTGGAGACTAACAGGAAGCAACTAATGGGGCTTAAATCTTCATATTACCTTCCATATTTTGTTTACTAGAAATGTAAAATAACTCAGGTAAGGCATAAGGTCATGAAACAAACCTGAAATGAAGTATACAATGTTGGAAGAAAAGGATGATCCAACAGAGAGTATATTTCTCTTTCAATAATAGCTCGGTGCACCTGCGCATTACAGAACTTCATTAAGATATTCAATGCAAAGGATTGTACAGAAAGATAATCTATAATAGCATGTCAATATTTATTTATAAAAAAATACCTTGTTGCGGTTCAACATCACTGATTTGTCCATTGCCTTCATCGCAAATAATTCACCACTACCTTGCAACTCAACCAAGTGTACACTGAAGACAAAAAAGAATAATTTGATAGCAGAAATAGGGCTAAATTTGAACAGGATTGCCTAAAACACGAAGTTTACTTCAGGAAAATCATACAAGATGGCTACCACACATAAATAAGTTAGACATGACACAGCCAAGCTTATTGAATTAACCAGACATGTCTACATAAATAAGGATAAATTTGAACAGGATTGCCTAAAACACGGAATTTACTGCAGGAAAATCATACAAGATGGCTACCACATAAATAAGTTAGACATGACACAGCCAAGCTTACTGAATTAACCAGACCTACGTAGACATAGGTACTATTTTGAACTACACACTTGTTCTTGCAGCCCCACGCTCTCATAACAGTAGAAATGGAGATTAGCTAAAAAGTTTAGACACCGTTGAGGAGTTGTACCTGCCAGTGTCCCCACACCCCAGAGGTTTAACTGGCTTGAAGTGTTTCAAGCCAATCTTCTCCCCAGTTTCTATAATCTGCAATGCCAAAAAAAAAAACATTAAAAGTATGTGGGTAATTAACAATCATCCCCCTTTTGTTCCTTGCCTTCTTTCTAGCAACTTAACGCACGCTTGCCAGGCAGGCATGTCAAAAAAGATAACATAAGAGATAAGACCTTATTGGTCGCGCACTAAATGATGTGCCTTGAAGCACTAAACGAAGTCCCAAGTTAAATTATTGGGTACTAAGGTAGGGGTTCTATTGTTTCTAAGGGCAATGATTGGCTGAACCTAGGGGTTGCAGCTCCAAGCTGTCAAATCATACCTCCTCGTCTCGAGATGCATGCACCCTTATAGCTAAGAAAATGTAATTAACTAAGATTGTTTTAGGAACAAAGAAAATGAAGAATTTCTTTCAGAAGCTAACTTTTGGCCATGTTGAACACTATGTATCTCTATCATTTTTTTTAATACCATGTTGCACACATCATGAAGGGGAGCCCTGGCGCAGTGGTAAAGAACAGCCTCTTGCAGAAATGTAGGGAAAGGCTGCGTACGATAGACCCAAAGTGGTCGGACCCTTCCCTGGACCCTGCGCAAGCGGGAGCTACATGCACCGCCCCCCCCCCCCCCCCCCCCCCCCCCCCCCCGCGCGTTGCACACATCATAATCAAAAAGCATCTGCGCTTTCGATGGGTTTTTTTTTGCGAATGCGCTTTCGCTGGTTAATATGACCCAAATCATGATGACATCATGGGGTCTAGGACATTAGAGCTGGTGCTCGTAGGTCCAGATAAACCCCTCTCTTATTTCTAATTCATCAACTATTATACTAATATATTAAAGTATCATGTAGGTTGAGACAATTTGACTCTGCTATTGCTACTGCAAGAATACAGAACTATCTTGTCAAACAACAGATAGAATATACCTTTTCTATAGCTTTCCAAGAAGAGTTATTCCGTTTGTGAGGTTTTGGAGAAACAGATAGTGAGTGCATTGCCCACAGGTCCTCTGGTCTCTGGGAAAGTAACAGATAGCATGACGTCCACCAATCACAAAGAACTGGCTAAACAAATAACTTTTCCGATATATTCATATCAAGTAACAATATCCAGGAAAAAAAATCTGTTGTGTACTGCAAGGACCAAGTAGCAACCTATCTAACCAGTCCAATGTGCATGCCAGCATGTGTTCATATAAATTTACGATGTTATACCTTATGTTGCATATTCTGGTTTTTGTATTATTTGCATAGGAATAACTAAGATTTTATTCGGTCTTTAAATTGACTTCCACAATCATCTATCCATTCTTTTATATACCAATCAAGAACAAAACATGCCGAAGCAATGTTGAGTTCAGATTCCTTTAGGAACATTAAATCAATAAAAAGTAGATGTACCTTACCAAGTTGGCATCAGGAAGCTCCCTGACTGCTTCATCCACATTCCCTGCTGTAGCTTTGACCTGGTTAGATCTCATTCTACAAATAGTTAGCAAACCTCAAGTGTTACTATTACAGGAACATTACGTGTCTGTTAGGTTTTTAAGTAGCCCCATATTGCAACGATTTTGGAACCTTCCAGCCTATTTTAGAATTTCTTACAGAGACTGTTGACTGCAGAAACATTACTACAACCCACGCTTCTTGAAAATACACAGTCTGTTGTGTGTTTTTGGAACGTTGCATTTAATTTACAAAACAAATCATCTAAAAAAAGGTCATGGAGCTTAAGCACCCAAATGATATCCAGCTGACTAATTATAGGTCTCAAGATTAATTTTATCTTTGTTTCCCAACATATTCTTTTCTGAACCAAAGTACTTTCACATCCTCGAAAGGGAAATTACTCAAGCTGAGCTGGCCTACCAGTTTGGCACTTTGTATCTCAGTGTTCTCCGAGAGTCGGTTCCTGAGGGGTTCAACATGATCACTTCCATCAAGTTGCACGCCGATAAAGTACTGAAGCTCCCCCTGTATCCATAGTAGCATGCAAATGCACAATCGTTACAGCACCATGCTGGCTCCATCTATGTAACTGTAACTGCAAGCTCCAGAACAAATTCAGCGTTTGGATAACATTTCGCTACCTTCTGATCCCACATAGGCTGCAGGTGAAACAAGTTCCAGAACTTCTTCCCTAATCCATCACAAGCAAAAGCAGATATGGTAAGCAAATGTCCCACTACATCCTAGAAACTGGATTGCCTAGAGGGGAGGGAGCAGAACTAAAATGTGACTCGAGGAATCTGTCACTAGATGATGCAAAATTACCGCTCTTGGTGTAGTTAATTAGCTGGACGGTGACCTCCTTCTGCTCCCTGATGGCCTCCCTGATCTTGTCAACGGTGGTCTGATCGGTCTCCGACCCCTGAAGAAATCTGCAAGCACCAAAAAAATCAATCCATATTACATCACCTAAGGCTAAGAGACTGACAAGAACACATGGGAAACTAAAGCAGAAGAGACATGGGAAAATCGAAGGGGGGAAACAAGCATTGCAAAAATGTGGTGGCCAGAAATGCGGCGGCCTCCGCCATTGGGCGGTGGCGCTGCTCTTGCACGAAGGTCTGACGGTATGTGGCGCATGGCGGGACTCGATATCAGTCAGGATTCAGCCTCTCATGCAAGGCCGGGGCACAATTAAACTCCGGCCGCACCGTGCTCACGTTCCAAGCCCTAGCCGCCATATCCAGATCAAACTCCTCTCCCATACTCTCCGACCACAGCTCCGGCGCCGCGGGGCAGAGGGAAGGGAGGAGTCCCCCGCGACGCTGACGATGGACATCAGTCTCCTCGCGAAGCTAAGCTTCTCTGTTCAGTTACTAGTTCCGCTACTTCCTCCCCAGTCCCCATGTAACTTTGGAAATGGTTAAATGGCGAACAGTCGCCTGTTTGAGATAGATCCGAACGGCTGTGGATCCGTCCGATCGTGATCGTGCGGCTGTAATGAGTCACTGTGATTTGTTAGCGCTTTAGGGCATGTTCGATTAATCCCCACAGGGGATTGGAGAGGAATGGAAGGATTTGAGGTGGATTTTTTGACTTGCTGGGAATTTAATCCCTTCCAATCCCCTTGAAATCCTATGAAATCGAACAAGGCCTTAATGAGATCCGATTTTACAGGGATAGTTGATTAGTTTGTGCTTTGCATTGATTAAGATTTGTTTCCTTTTTATACGGGTGTGGTGGCAGCGGTGGGTAATTGTTCCCAACTCCAGCTTCTAGAGTTTTTTGGAGCACCCCCTAAAGAGCTTCAAAAAAAATTGGGAGTTGTACCCTAGATTCTACTTTTTATGCGGAGCGGCATATCGTGAAGTTACCCCGCTTGGCTTGTATTTTTTAGAGCAAAGTTGAATTTTAAGGAGCAAAACAGTCTCAAATAGGCTCTTAATAGGAAAAGAAACATATATTCTTAGTTTCTCGTTGGGCTTCTTCGGGACATTTTCCATTAAGTAATTATATGAGTCATTGATCTTCCTTTCATGGGCCCTGTATATTCTTCATACCATTCTTAAAATACAGTACTCTAAAAATGATTTAAGCACAAGAGTTGAACTCGGCCTGAGAGTTGAGAGATTGCGTCTCTCGCCAACTACGACAATATTTTGGTACAAATCTAAACTATGATCTTTTTTTGTATATAAGCGAACCTTATCACTAATCAGACCAGTCAATCGAGAGACCCTCGACAGAAACATGAGATCCGGTTTTTGAAGATCTCATCGCAACGGACTTAATAAAAAAAGAGTTGTTGAAAAACATACCATAATAACTTTTGTGTGAATAGCATGTTAATTTAAGCAACGCAGACCTAATAACTTACGTACAGCACAATAGTAGCATTGACTCGTGCTTCCGTGTGAAGTATGATAATTTACGCACTGCGGACCTGATAATTTAAGTACGACACAATGGTAACATTGACTCGTGAAAAAAGTTGTTGAAAACTAACACCGTTAAGTTCTGTGTAAAAAGTGTGGCAACATACGTATCACAAGACAACTTACGTACCCGGTAACTTTGGATCCGGAAAAAAAAACATGAAACATATCAACAAGGGATCTAGTTGTGAAGATTTCGTCGCGGCGGATTCAATATAAAAATAGATTTTAAATCAGACTGATCGTTTGAGCTACAAAAATTTCAATTATTAAAATGAGGAGAATCTAGGATAGTATCAGTGTTTTGTCCTCTATTGCATGTGGGAGAAGGTTGGGGAACCTATTTTATGCCCCCATAATTTCAGTGTAAATAACATCTAGATCTACAATAAAGGGAGGATTGTTTCTGCCCGTCCGTCGCGCATTTTGCGGAAAAGCCTTGACTTTTCTGAGAATCAACTCGCAGTTTAGATTTAAGTCAGATTTTCCCTTTTGAAAAAAAACCCTGATGTTTTTGTTAATCAACCCTAAGTCAAGTATTAAGTCAGATTTTCACTTTTGCAGCAAACCCCCTTATATTTAGGTTTATCAACCCACAATTCATATTAAATGCTTTTTAAAAATATCCATATCTTTTAAACCCTAACTCCAAATTTAACTTGTCATATATGGAATTTAATAAGGAAAATGTGTACAATCTGAATATGTTATTTTACGTGTTTGCAAATTTTTAAATGATATTTAGGGTGCAGCCTTAATCAGTAGCGCATGGTCCGGTCTTTCTTTCGTGCTAGTGTCAATCTGAGTTGAAAATGAACACCTCACCAAAATCAGTTTGGAGACGAAAGAAATCATCTATAACAACGCATGGCGCCTGATAAAAACCTCTCAATAAAAACATATTTCTCATCTTATGCAGCGCGAGAGAGATACCTTATGATTGACCACATTCAACCGCACTGGAATTGTGTGAGCACTGAGGCCACCGTCGGCGACAGTGGGAAGAAGGATAAGCGGAAACACAAATGGGATGACATGTGTTGAAATAAAGGATGTGGGCCTATTGGGGTCTTGAATCATGGTTATTGGGTTAGGGCGTGTGGTACTCTCTCTCTCTCTCTCTCCCTCCCCCTCTCCCTCTCTCTCTCTCTCTCCCTCCCCCTCTCCCTCTCTCTCTCTCTCCCTCCCTCCCTCCCTCCCTCCCTCCCCCCCCCCCTCTCTCTCTCTCTCGTTGCAATGCACATGCTCTTTTGCTATGATAACTTATGTACACAGACATGATAACTTACATAATCCAGACATGGTAACTTTGGACCCAAATAAAAATCAACGAAACGTACCAACATGAGATCTGGTTTGAAGTCGACCGCCGATTTGAGTTACAAAACATTTGAATTTTTGAAATGAGAAGAATCTAGTATGACATTAGTTTTTGTCCTCTAGTGTATGCATGCATGTGCATATGAGGAGGAGGAGATAAGGTGTTTATATCTATCCCTAAAAATATAACGGTCTCCCGTTAGTCCCGTCTTATAAGTTTTTTCAAGTCAAATTGTGCAAAGTTTGAAGAGGTTTATAAGAAAAAGATATCAACAACTAAGATATAAAATAATATCGTACAAAAATAAATTTATTATGTATTTAGTTATACTAATTCTGTATTTTAGTTATTGATATTTTTTGCTATAAACTTAGTTAAACTTTACACGTTTGACTTGAGACGAATTTTTTAGACCTTTTGGGAGAAAGGGAGTAACTTTTAATTTTAGTTCAGTTTAGATTATATTTCGTTTGAGCTAGTTGCACAAATTAGCATGAAAGCTTTTGATTCAAATATGTGGTTTAATGAGCAGCTCAATTTAATAGAACCTGGGAGCTTCCATTTATAGCAATTGGATGTTAAAATGATTAGTAGTTTATGTTAAGTATTTTAAAAATTGGGAGCAAATCATGTGGATGCACAAACGCTAGAATGGTCTGGTTTGGAATTGTGTCTTTTGGGGATTTGTTTAATTTTGGCATCGATTAGAAACACCCTTCCAATACACTAAATTTTTGGGATTAAGTTTTGGAAACGGGTTTAGGAGTAAAATTTTGGGGATCGATTGGAGTTGTTCATATCCATTGGAGTTAAGTTTTGGGGATCGATTAGAGTTGCCCTTAGCTATTGGTGTTGTGGTGATATCGTTGCGATGTGATGGTGACGTAGTCTCGAATAAGAATCTTTCATCTCCAACGTTTCGATGATGTGCGCGGTGTCCTGGAGAAACCTGTAGGCCTTATTGTTCTCATCATGCTTCATTGATGACAGGATGATATCCTGTGTTTGTTGGTGGCATGGCTTCATGTGTATTTTTGACGACATCATAATAAAAAAGGTAGGGGCAATATTATTATGGATGCCAATACCCATGGACACCGTGCATGTAAGGTGAGGTTTGGAGGGCAGTTTATGCCCACTATTTTTCATGATGGGTATCCATGAGCTCAAGGATTGGTCATGGTGTAGATTTAGCTGTGGATACTTATCTAACAGGTAGATTCCACATGATAGTGACCCTAAGACTTATAGATGGTCTAGAAATCCAATGGCATATATCCATGACTAAATATTTGTATTATATTGGTAATCTGTAACTCTAATTGTGCTTGGGGCTTTTATTTGCCATTGTTGCTAATGCTTTTTGCATTTGCTCCATGAATATCCTTGAATAGTTGGGTATCTCGAAGTTGTGTGCATGCATAGGAATTTGTGCCACATGGATATCAGCGTGGCTAGAAATAAGAATGAGTAGCTTAATATGGGTGATCTAGAGGAGCTATACACGGCTAGACCCACCGCACTGCCATCATTCTTCTTCAATGCGCTCTTCTTTTTCGAACCTTTGCGAGAAAGGTCATCAGCCTGACCTAGTGATACAAGCACCATTGTTTACCTATATTGGGGTAGTTCACCTGATATGTTGGTGCTATTGTCAATCTTAGTTTCTACAAGGTGGTCTACAATTGTGGCAATTCAACAAGGTTTGGTCCTCCATACGCTTTTGCGGGTGCTTCAGTGGCTAAATTTATTGATGTTGTCAATCGTCTACAAGAGCTATGGTAGCATAACGATGACAAGTTCGCCTTTGGTTTTGATAAGAATTTTTAGACATATTGTCTTGATTGTAATCTATCATTTTGTAGGGTCATTTCTCTTGACAAAAAAACTCCACCCTAGACGAGACAAACCCACGATTAGCTAAGTGTGTTTGAGAAAGCTCCACCTCATTTCCCACTCTATCTCTAAATTCCACTCCACCCCTAGATTATAAAGATGTGAAATGTGTGTTGGCTATTGAATTAGCTCCAAATTGCATATTAGGGAGAGGTTGTTGTGAAATGTCTAAACTACCTATCTATTTTCTTGTTTTTTCAATCAATATGCTTGTGTATCACTTTCCTTGCTAAGCATCATATGTGTCTGTCCGAAGTGTGATCAAGAAGGTGCTGGTGAAGTTCGTCGGCAGAAAGTCTTGGTCGGTGCAGTGCTCTAGCAGGCGACAAAGTCCTCCATCCATCAGATGGTGATGGGATTGAGCAAAAAATTCTAGAAGAATGAGACGACAGCGACGTGTACTATGGGATAATGAGGGGCATTGACGATGTACTTCGAAAGAACGAGGTGACAACAACATAGTCCATTACTCGCAATGGTGGGAGACCGGAGAAACAAGAAGGGGATAAGAGAGGACAAGCGGTTGAAGCTCTTCAGAAGATGAGGATCGTTAGGAAGCCTGGAAAGACAAACCCTAACCCTAGGTGTTGTCATATTGTGCCATGAAAAAAAATTTGAGAAAGACATAGGGTAGTTAGAGAGAAAACAGGCAGTGGGTGGGCTAGTAACTTGGAGTCACTCAGTGTCATTGATGGGCGTTCATATAACTCCAAGCTCTGGGCAGGCGAAGCATCTCTAGTCAAATAAACTAGAGGTCATTGTAATTTCACTCAACCTACAATATCAAGTTGAGATTTTTCAGGACATATATACCTCCTCAACTAGTGAAGCTATGGAGCGGAGTTGTCCACGAAACACCCTTGAAGGGGAAAGTTTTAGGACGCGGCTATTCTACACCCGGGCTCATATAAGTGGGTGTTAACAGTATCATCATTTTAAATGGCAAAAAAATTATGAATTATTTTGTGGTGCAAGATGCTCAGGTGCGTGATGCCCATGCAAAATTTGATGAAGTTTGAACATTCAAGGAGTGTGTAGCAAATAAAAAAGATTTTTGGGTGCCGGAGAAACTTTTGGAAACAACACTGATTGTCTTTTTTTGCCACGAGCTCCTCACGTGTTCAAACACCTCGAAATTTTGCACAAACATCACATTTGAGCATCTAGCACCACACAAGAAATAGGACTTTTCGAATATTTTTGCTACTTTTTGTTTTATTGTTCACCGGGTTTAGATGAGCCCGGGCGCCGAATGAATTATCGGAGGTTTTAAATCTGTTCAAGCATTCTTTTTTTTTTCTTTGCTTTTTGACTAGGAAACTACCATTGCACCAATATGTTTGGTTACTTCTAGTCATGATCTAGTGAGCTGAGAAGCCGAGGCTTATTCACAAAACGAAAGTATTTCAGGATTTCTAGTTTTGTTTTTCTCACCTGCAGTTCCTCCCCAGGATCTCTTCGCGCGTGTACTCCGTCAGCTCCAGGAAGCTATCAGACGCGAAAATCTGCCCAAAAAAGACAATTCCATCAGTACTGTACTATTGTTCGTCATGCAGAAGTAAACTGATTTCAGCTACGGCTATTCGACATACAATTGGGTTGTCTGGGAGCCTGGGGTCCGTGATGACGAAGTTCTTCTCGATACGCTCGAGCGTGGTGGCGAGGTCCAGCCCCTGCCTGATGTCCTTCTCCCTCTCCGCGCGCTCCCAGCTGTTGGTGCGCTCCACCGTCATCTTCAACTCCGGCGCCTCCACCACCGCCGGCTCCCTGCTCCCCACGGAGCTCCTCTTCCCCACCTTGAACCTGCACATACAGCCTCTGCAACTGTGAGGACGAGGTTCCAATTCATTCAGTGTACAGTACCTGTGTAGCGATCAGGTGACTGACCCCATGAGGGAGGAGCGGCCGGACTTGCGCCCGCTCATCATCTTGCTCATCCGCGACTCCTCCTTCTTCAGGTCCCAGTAGGGCGACTTGTAGCCGCCGCCGGTCGGGGTGGCAGGAGCCACGAGCGGCGAGCTGATCTTGTCCGCGTCGCTGGCCTTGGGCGGCTCCCGCTCCGGCGAGTCCGCGCGCCGGTGCTTCACTGTCTGCACGACCTCCGTCATCGACGACATGGCCTTCTCCTTCTGCCGGTCTGCGTTCCCACGGAGTGCAGAGAGAATTGTCAGTTTCAGCGCCGATCGAGTCGAGAGTGACCTGGCGACGGCCAAGGCAGAGTTGTTGCGCGTGGCTCACCGTCGTAGCGGATGAGCGACACCGGCAGCTCGTTCGGCCGCATGCGCTTGTCGCTCAGCCCTTCCGTGTACTTGCTCACCTCCACCTGCATCCTGCGCGTCCATCATCACAAATAAGAGCGCAGCTCGAGCTACAACATGTAATGCATTGGAGAAGTATGAGGTGAGCGCGTACCCGATGAACTTGATGACCTTGCCGTTGTCGTCGCGGATGGGGGTGACGGTGAGGAGATTCCAGAACGGCGTGCCGTCCTTGCGGTAGTTGAGCAGCCGGCCGCAGAAGCTCTTGCCGGCCTTCACGGCGTCCCTGATCTTGGACACCTCGTTCTGGTCCGTCTCCGGGCCCTGAAGAAACCGGCTGCACAAAAGCAGAGCTCAAACATGCCTCATCGCAGTGATCGAACGACCAAGAAACCGGGGACGATGGCGCACGTACCAGTTGCGTCCGATGATCTCCTTGGCGGAGTACCCGGTCATGGTGTAGAAGCCGGCGCTGGCGTAGATGATGGGGATGTCGGGGCGGGTGGCGTCGGAGACGACGAACGTCTGCTGCAGGTTGGACAGCGCGTCCTTGAGCTCCTGCGACACCCGCGGCAGCGCGTCGGACGACCCGCGCCCCTCCATGGACGGCTTGGCGCTGCCCATGCCGGTGCCACTGCTGCTGCGGCGCCGCTGCTCCGGCTTGGGCCACCACCCCTGCTGCTTGCTGCCGCTGCCTGAATCGCCCGGCTCCTCGACGATCTCCTTCCCGCTGGACAGCGACGGCGGCGTCGGGAGGGTGAAGCTGCTCTCCTCGCCGGACCCGGACCCGGACGGGAACGCCATCCACTTCTCCACTGAGTCGGCTACATCTTTGGAGCTGCCCGCGCCCGCCATGGATTACGTCACGTGCTAGCTGTGGCGACGCCGGTGACGAGACTGATTTGATCAGCGGTGCAGCTATGGTGGAACAAGCATCTGCTGAATTTCTGCGCTGAAAAGAAGAAACGCAAAATTCAGGTATCTCGCAGGCAGTGTTACTATGATCTTGTCGTAAAACTCATTCAGCACACCGTGTCCGTGAATTGGGGGGAGAATGAAGAAAAATCCACTCAAATCGCACGTACATTTGAGGCTGTTAACACCAACAGGTGAAAATTTGAGCAACCACTTTTCTACTGTAGTACAGTGACCAATCAAGCGCTCCAAACAAATCGAACAGGGGAATTGGATATGTAAGTACGTATATTTTAAGAAAAAAGAACACAACCGACATGTGAGTGGAGATAAGCCAAGAACTACTTCCAACATACCGAACCTGATAGACATAGTACAGTAGAGTGGAACCTACCCTCACTGTTCCATTATCCAAAGCAGACCAATGAAATACCGAACGCCCCGTTGGTACCTAAGGCTACGCCCAGCTCCAGCTCCAGCACGGAATACCGGTGTACAGAGACGGCAAGAACATAAAAGGAAAGCGGCAAGACGACGGACCAGGCATCAAAGGACACAAGTGCACGGCCCAACCAAAAAGAGCAAAAGGCAGAGGAGGATCAACCAGACCAACCTTGAGGAATCAGGTGTCAGGTGCGGCACCTCCCAATGGCAGAGCAGAGCAGAGCGGCTGGACCTATCTAGCCCGTGCGGAATCAGGTATCAGGTGCTGCTGCTGCGCCTGGAAGTGGAAAGCAGAGCGGCAGCGGAAAAGAATGGCGGGCGTGGCGCAAGGGAGAGGATAATGCAATCCTGCCCGTGGTCGACTCACGGGCGTCGCCTCGCCCTGGCGCCCCCGTTTTGTGGCCAGCGATGGAGGCACGTACGGACCCCGGCCGGTGCGACACGGGGAGGCGTCGTCGCCAGCGAGCGAGCGAGCGGGGCATCGTGCGGACGCGTTTTGCCCAGGGGTGGGGGTGGTGTTGACGGCTACGGCGACGGCGATGGGGAGATTTTTCGGGGCGGGTGTGCGGCCATGGGAGCGCGCGAGGGAATCCAGTGGATGCCGGGCTGCCGGGGAGGTCCGCCTGAGCTTCGCTGTCGCGAGGTTGTTCCCGAGTGTGGGACGGCGACGGGCGAGATCAGTGTGGCCGGCTGCTGTGGATAACTAGGAACAATCGGGTACAAATACGATGGGACGACACGCGTTACAAAATTGCGTGTGCCTTCGACATCTTCTTTTTTAGCAGTAGAGATAGAGATTTAAGAAGAAAGACTACAGTTTTGTGTATGGATGGGGAAAATTTTCCCGCCTTACCAAACCTATATGATGATTGGGTTGTGCTGGGGGCGACATCCATTAAGCTTCTCTTGTGGACCGTCCGCTCGGCGTGATTAGGAGACGAGAGACAAAACGGGTGCATTGTTCTATGAAAAAGAAAACTGAATGAGATAGCTATCTTCTAACACTTGCAGATCTTTTGCCGACTATCACCTCTAGTACTATCCCAGAACTACTAAATGCCGCCTTATCTCGTAGTAGTAGTAGTAGCAGGAATTTCAGAATTCTTGCATCACTTTGTACCCTTTATTTATCAGGAGGGGGTGGCTCCCCGGAGCATATGCTCTGGATGAACAGTAAATTAAAAAAAACTAAATTTTTTGTAGATGTTCGTGTTAGTGTCGCAAGCATGCTTGACAAATTTCATGTGAAACGAAACGACAGTGTTTCGTCAGTGAAAAAAAAGAATTGGATGACATTTGGTCTTCAATTTGTTTTTTTTGCACAGGCCAAAATGCTTAACCTTTTTGCCTCAAAATTTTGCATGTAACATTTGTATGTGACTAAGATCACATAAAAATTTTATCTTGATTTTTTTGACATTCAAAAAAATATTTTTGGGCCTGGGAGCATGTGCTCCCTAGAGCCAAATTGAATTTCCATTATTTTTCATGATACTCGTAAGAACTTAAAAAAAATAGGTGTTGGCACAGGCCAGGTTTTAAAAGGAGTAGGAGATTTTGAGCATTGAATACTTTCTGGGTGAAAATCATGCTAATTAACATCATACTATCTACCATGAAGAGAAGATCATGTGAGAAGAAAACCAGCTGTGTAGGAACTTCCAGATAAGAAGACGGCGTGTGGTATGAGCATCCCCCACTCATAGAGATGCTTGTACCATACAGCGCTGCTACCATCTGGTCAATTGTTTTGCACTCGTGTGATCGGATCTCGCAACGAAGGAACAAAGAGGCCAAAACTCATGATGGGAATGAGCTGAGTCGGCCCGCCGGGTTGCTGATCTGACTCAAAAACTCGAGGGCAATGGGTCATGTGGGTTGGTCTCAAACAAGATTTGGGTCAACAGAACCGGCATCGGGTGACCCACTGGTCCAGCCGGGTCAGCCCACCCTATAGTCTTATAACTCATGGCAGCTGCAAATCTCCGTCGCGCCGGTGTTGTTGTAGGACCCAATTTTGCTACACAGACTGTCATATGAATGATCGTGTATATGAATAACAAAATTGTCTTGATATGTTTCAGCAAGATGTGCTTGTACAAAATCACAAATAGACGGCATGATTTTTTTATTAACCATGTATTATAAATCTTAATTCTTTGTGTTTACAAAAATCTTAATTCTTACACTAGTCGGAGTGAATTAAACCGTGCCTAATTTACACATCTTGTTTGTCCACAAGGCAATGTAAAACAAGAATTTTGTTGGAGAATGTAGCATGCAATTTCTAAAAAAAATCTACGCTCACGCAAGATCTATCTAGGAGATGCATAGCAACGAGAAGGGGAGAGTGTGTCCACGTACCCTCGTAGATCGAAAGCGAAAGTGTTTGCTTAACGCGGTTGATGTAGTCGAACATCTTCTCGATCCAACCGATCAAGCACCGAACGTACGACACCTCCGAGTTCTGCACAGGTTCAGCTCGATGACGTCCATCGAATTCTTGATCCAGCAAAGTGTCGAGGCCGAGTTCCGTCAGCACAACGGCATGGTGACGGTGATGGTGAAGTGATCCGCGTAGGACTTCACCTAAGCACTACGTGAATATGACCGGAGGCGTAAACTGTGGAGGGGCGCATCGCACACGGCTTGGAACAATTGATGTGTGTTCTAGGCGCCCCTTCCCCACGTATATAAAGGAGGGAGGGGGAGGAGGCCGGACCTAGGCGCGTCCCAAGTAGGAGGAATCCTACTTGGGCTCCTAGTAGGATTCGAACCCCCCTTTCCTTTTAACGGAGGGTGAAAAGGGAAGGAGAGAGAGAGGGGGAGAAGGAAAGGGGGGCGCCGCCCCCTCTCCTAGTCCTATTCGGCCTTCTTCCCTATGGGGGGCGCGCCACCCCTTTGTGGGCAGGTGTGCCTCCCTCCTATGGCTCATATGGCCCATATCTTCCCCCCCCGGGGGGGGGGGGGGGGGTTCACCGGGGGGGGGAGGGGGTTACCGGAACCCCCCCCCCCCCGGTACTCCGATATAAACCCAATACATTTCGAAACACTTCCGGTGTCCGAATACTATCATACAATATATCAATCTTTACCTCTCGACCATTTAGAGACTCCTCGTCATATCCGTGATCTCATCTGGGACTCCAAACAACATTCGGTCACCAAATCACATAACTCATATAATACAAGTCGTCATCGAACGTTAAGCGTGCGGACCCTACGGGTTCGAGAACTATGTAGACATGACCGAGACACCTCTCACGTCAATAATCAATAGCAGAACCTGGATGCTCATATTGGTTCCTACATATTCTACGAAGATCTTTATCGGCCAAACCGTAATGACAACATACATTATTCCCTTTGTCATCGGTATGTTACTTGCCCGAGATTCGATCGTCGGTATCTTCATACCTTGTTCAATCTCGTTACTGGCAAGTCTCTTTACTCGTTTCGTAATGCATCATCCCACAACTAACGCATTAGTCACATTGCTTGCAAGGCTTATCATGATGTGCATTACCGAGAGGGCCCAGAGATACCTCTCCGATACTTGGAGTGACAAATCCTAATCTCGATCTATGCCAACCCAAAAAACACCTTCGGAGATACCTGTAGAGCATCTTTATAATCACCCAATTACGTTGTGACGTTTGATAGGACATAAGGTATTCCTCTAGTATTCGGGAGTTGCATAATCTCATAGTCAAAGGAATATGCATAAGTCATGAAGAAATAAATAGCAATAAAACTTAACGATCATTATGCTAAGCTAACGGATGGGTCTTGTCCATCACATCATTCTCCTAATGATGTGATCCCGTTCATCAAATGACAACACATGTCTATGGTTAGGAAACTTAACCATCTTTGATTAACGAGCTAGTCTAGTAGAGGCATACTAGGGACACTATGTTTTGTCTATGTATCCACGCATGTATCCAGTTTCTGGTTAATACAATTCTAGCATGAATAATAAACATTTATCATGATATAAGGAAATATAAGTAACAACTTTATTATTGCCTCTAGGGCATATTTCCTTCAGTCTCCCACTTGCACTAGAGTCAGTAATCTAGATTACATTGTAATGATTCTAACACCCATGGAGTCTTGGTGTTGATCATGTTTTGCTCGTGAAAGAGGCTTAGTCAACAGGTCTGCCACATTCAGATCCGTATGTATTTTGCAAATCTCTATCTCTCCCTCCTTGACTTGATCACAGATGGAGTTGAAGCGTCTCTTGATGTGTTTGGTTCTCTTGTGAAATCTGGATTCCTTCGCCAAGGCAATTGCTCCAGTATTTTCACAAAAGATTCTCATTAGACCCGATGCATGCACTAGGTATTACACCTAGATCGGATATGAACTCCTTCATCCAGACTCCTTCATTCGCTGCTTCCGAAGTGATGTCTACTATGCAACCTTCTTCTTGTAGACGTTGCTGGGCCTCCAAGTGCAGAGGTTTGTAGGACAGTAGTAAATTCACCTCAAGTGGATGACCCTAAGGTTTATCAATCCGTGGGAGGCGTAGGATGAAGATGGTCTCTCTCAAACAACCATGCAACCAAATAACAAAGAGTCTCTTGTGTCCCCAACACACCCAATACAATGGTAAATTGTATAGGTGCACTAGTTCGACGAATAGATGGTGATACAAGTGCTATATGGATGGTAGATATAGGTTTTTGTAATCTGAAAATATAAAAACAGCAAGGTAGCAAGTGATAAAAGTGAGTGAAAACGGTATTGCAATGCTTCGAAACAAGGCCTAGGGTTCATACTTTCACTAGTGCAAGTTCTCAATAATGATAAAATAATTAGATCATATAACAATCCCTCAAAGTGCAACAAAGAGTCACTCCAAAGTCACTAATAGCGGAGAACAAACGAAGAGATTATTGTAGGGTACGAAACCACTTCAAAGTTATTATTTCCGATCAATCCATTGGGCTATTCCTATAAGTGTCACAAATAGCCCTAGAGTTCGTAGTAAAATAACACCTTAAGACACAAATCAACAAAACCATAATGTCACCTAGATACTCCAATGTCACCACAAGTATCCGCGGGTATGATTATACGATATGCATCACACAATCTCAGATTCATCTATTCAAACCAACACAAAGAACTTCAAAGAGTGCCCCAAAGTTTCTACCAGAGAGTCAAGACGAAAACGTGTGCCAACCCCTATGCATAGACTCCCAAGGTCACGGAACCCGCAAGTTGATCACCAAGACATACATCAAGTGAATCAATAGAATACCCCATTGTCACCATGGGTATCCCACGCAAGACATACATCAAGTGTTCTCAAATCCTTAAAGACTCAATCCGATAAGATAACTTCAAAGGGAAAACTCAATCCATTACAAGAGAGTAGAGGGGAAGAAACATCATAAGATCCAACTATAGTAGCAAAGCTCGCGGTACATTAAGATCGTGCCAAATCAAGAACACGAGAGAGAGAGAGAGAGAGAGAGAGATCAAACACATAGCTATTGGTACATACCCTCAGCCCAAAAGGTGGACTACCCCCTCCTCGTCATGGAGAGCGCCGGGATGATGAAGATGGCCATCGGTAATGGATCCCCCCTCCGGCAGGGTGCCGGAACAGGGTCCCGATCGATTTTTGGTGGCTACAGAGGCTTGCAGCGGCGGAACTCCTGACCTTGGTTTCTTTTCGGGGGTTTCTGTATTTATAGGAATTTTTGGCGTCAGTCTCACGTCAGGGGGGGTCTCCGGGTCATCCACGAGGTAGGGGGCGCTCCCAGGGGGCAGGGCGCGCCCTCCACCCTTGTGAATGGCTCGGGACTCTTCTGGCCTAACTCTTTTACTTCTAGGGCTTCTTTTGAAAAAATAAAAAATCCACAAAAATTGGCAGGTCAATTGGACTCTGTTTGGTATTCCTTTTTTGTAGAACTCAAAAACAAGGAAAAAACAGAAACTGACACTGGGCTCTAGGTTAATAGGTAGTCCCAAAATTCATATAAAATAATATATAAATGCATATAAAACATCCAAGATGGATAATATAATAGCATGGAACAATCAAAAATTATAGATACGTTGGAGACGTATCAAGCATCCCCAAACTTAATTCCTGCTCGTCCTCGAGTAGGTAAATGATAAAAACAGAATTTTTGATGTGGAATGCTACATAACATATTTATCCATGTAATTTTCTTTATTGTGGCATGAATGTTCAGATCCAAAATATTCAAAACAAAAGTTTAATATTGACATAAAAATAATAATACTTCAAACATACTAACAAGGCAATTATGTCTTCTCAAAATAACATGGCCAAAGAAAGCTTATCCCTACAAAATCATATAGTCTGGCTATGCTCCATCTCCATCACACAAAATACTCAAATCATGCACAACCCCGATGACAAGCCAAGCAATTGTTCCATACTTTGATTTTCTCAAACCTTTTCAACTTTCACGCCATACATGAGCGTGAGCCATGGACATAACACTATAGGTGGAATAGAATGGTGGTTGTGGAGAAGACAAAAATAAGGAGATAGTCTCACATCAACTAGGCGTATCAATGGGCTATGGAGATGCCCATCAATAGATATTAACGTGACTGAGTAGGGATTGCCATGCAACGGATGCACTAGAGCTATAAGTGTATGAAAGCTCAAAAAAGAAACTAAGTGGGTGTGCATCCAACTTGCTTGCTCATGAAGACCTAGGGCATTTGAGGAAGCCCATCATTGGAAATATACAAGCCAAGTTCTATAATGAAAAAATCCCACTAGTATATGAAAGTGACAAAATAGGATACTCTCTATCATGATGATCATGGTGCTACTTTGAAGCACAAGTGTGGAAAAAAAGGATAGTAACATTGTCCCTTCTCTCTTTTTCTTTTTTTATTTGGGCTTCTTTGGCCTCCTTTTTTTTATTTCCTCACATGGGACAATGCTCTAATAATGATGACCATCACACTTTTATTTACTTACAACTCAAGAATTACAACTCGATACTTAGAGCAAAATATGACTCTATATGAATGCCTCTGGCGGTGTACCAGGATGTGCAATGATTTAAGAGTGACATGTATGAAAGAGTTATGAATGGTGGCTTTGCCACAAATACGATGTCGTCTACATGATCATGCAAAGCAATATGACAATGATGACGCGTGTCATAATAAACAAAATGGTGAAAAGTTGCATGGCAATATATCTCGGATTGGCTATGGAAATGCCATAATAGGTAGGTATGGTGGCTGTTTTGAGGAAGTTATATGGTGGGTGTATGGTACCGGCGAAAGTTGCACGGTACAAGAGAGGATAGAAATGGTGGAAGGGTGAGAGTGCGTATAATCCATGGACTCAACATTAGTAAAAAGAACTCACATACCTATTGCAAATATCTATTAGTCATTGGAAAAAGTACTATGCGCATGCCCCTAGGGGGATAGATTGGTAGGAAAAGACCATCACTCGTCCCCGACTGCCACTCATAAGGAAGACAATCAATGAATACCTCATGCTCCAAATTTGTTACACAACGGTTCACCATACGTGCATGCTACGGGACTCACAAACCTCAACACAAGTATTTCTCAAATTCACAATTACTCCACTAGCATGACTCTAATATCACCATCTTCATATCTCAAAACAATCATAAAGAATCAAACATCTCATAGTATTCAACACACTTTTTTTATGAAAGTTTTTATTATATCCCGTTCATCAAATGACAACACATGTCTATGGTTAGGAAACTTAACCATCTTTGATTAACGAGCTAGTCTAGTAGAGGCATACTAGGGACACTATGTTTTGTCTATGTATCAACACATGTATCAAGTTTCCGGTTAATACAATTCTAACATGAATAATAAACATTTATCATGATATAAGGAAATATAAATAACAACTTTATTATTGCCTCTAGGGCATATTTCCTTCAAATTTGGGTCTACCTAAGATACCCATCGGACCTACCAGTATGAACTTGGGTCATCCACTCTTATTGAGGCGTTATTGAGGGTTCTGAGATCATCACGACTAATATGAACTTAACTCCAATCCACTCTTCATGTGCATAAGCGGGCGATTTCCGACACAGAATATGTTCTACTCTAGGTAGACTTCATATCACATACGCCATCAACCATAATTTTTCTATACTGGTTATCACATATGGTTAATTAAGTGGTTCCCCATGGACGTAGCCGGATGTGGGTTTCCCTATTAGTGTCACCTCTAATTACCTCGACATCTTAACCCCTATGATGATAGTAATATGCTTCACGGCCAATCACGGTGATAATGCGAGCGAGCTCCCCTCTCAGCATTCGTGATGACTATAACTCGGACATTGAACAAGAAGATAATTGATCGCATCAGGAAAATATATAAAGTTCATCCATATTCCCGAGAACTAGTACAACTACTCAAACATGTAAATGGAAGACACAAAAGAAAGGGTCAAGTCACAAGCCGGCATCGAACCAGTGAAGGGAGAAGTCATGGTGGTGATGACCCACAAGTATAGGGGATCAATCGTAGTCCTTTCAATAAGTAAGAGTGTCGAACCCAACGAGTAGCAGAAGGAAATGATAAGTTGTTTTCAGCAAGGTATTCACTGCAAGTACTGAAAGTACCGGTAACAGATAGTTTTGTAGCAAGGTAATTCGTAACAAGTAGCAATAGTAACAAAGATGCAGGAAGGTGACCCAATCCTTTTTATAGCAAAGGGCAAGCCAAAAATTTCTCTTATATAAAGCAAAGCATTCTCGAGGACACATGAGAATTGTCAGATACTCACGTTCATCATGTTTAGTTGATTTGCGTTCGCTACTTTGATAATTTGATATGTGTGTGGACTAGTGCTTAGGTGTTGTTCTTACTTGAACAAAAAAACCGCTTATGATTACCCCCTCTCGCAAGCATCCGCAGGTACGAAATAAGAATTAAGATAAATCTAACCATAGTATAAAACATATGGATCCAAATCAGCCCCTTACGGAATAACGCATAAACTAGGGTTTAAGCTTCTGTCACTCTAGCAACCCATCATCTACTCATTACTCCCCAATGCCTTACCTTAGGCCCAAGTAAGGTGAAGTGTCATGTAGTCGACATTCGCATGACACCACTAAAGGAAGAACAACATACATATCATCAAAATATCAAACGAATACCAACTTCACATGATTACTTATAACAAGACTTCTCCCATGTCCTCGAGAACAAGAGTAACTACTCACAAATCATATTCATGTTCAAGACCGAAGGTGTACTGAATATGCTTTAGGATCTAAACATTTAATCTTCCACCAAATAAACCAACTAGCATCAACTACAAGATGTAATCAACACTACTAGCAACCCATGGGTACCAATCTGAGGTTTTGGGACAAAGATTGAATACAAGAGATGAACTAGGGTTTGAGATGAGATGGTGTTGGTGAAGATGTTGATGAAGAATGGTCCTCCCATGATGAGAGGATCGTTGGTGATATCGATGGCTTTGATTTCCCCCTCCCGAAGGGAAGTTTCCCTGTCGAAATCGCTCCATCGAAGAGCAAAAGTGCTCCTGCCCAGGTTCCGCCTCAAGATGGCAGCGCTTCGTCCCGAAAATCCTCTCCTGGTTTTTTCTAGGGCAAATGGATTCATATATGAGATGAGAAGATGGGTATCGGAGGCGTGCCAGGGGCCCACGAGCTTATAGGGCGCGCCCCTTGAGCTCATAGCTCCCTGGTGGTCCCCCTTCTGGTAATTCTTCTTCCACTATTTTTTATATATTCCAAAACAATTTTCCGTAAATTTTTAGGTCATTTGGAGTTGTGCCGAATAGTTATCTCTGTTGTAGCTTTTTCAGGTCCAGAATTCTAGTTGCTGGAAATCTCCCTCTTCATGTGAAACTTGCAAAATAAGAGAAAAAAGGCATCAGAATTGCATCATAAAGTGAAATATCAATCCAAAACCTAATAAATAACAGTAGGAAAAATGATGCAAAATGGGAATATCAACGCCCCCAAGCTTAGACCTCGCTTGTCCCAAATTGAAACCCGAACTCAATAATCATGACCACATGTTTAGAGAGAGAGAGAAGAGAGAGAGAGAGGGAGAGGGAGAGGGAGAGAGAGAGAGAGGTGTCGATAAAAACAAAATACAGACATGAAAACATCATGATCATTATCATAACAACAATATATTATCATAAAATTTCTCATGATAAAGTAACAATTCATCCACATGCTAAAGTATGAACCAAAAACTTCATTGGAAACTATCAAATGACGATCTCAGTCATTGAAACTATTACACTCCACATTTTCAGAAAGAGTCTATGTAAGAGCTTTGTTTAGCAAGTTCACACACTCAACTATCATTTAGTCTTCTATGATTTGTGACACTCGCGACATATTTACAGAGGAAAATTTTCAGTCAAACACATAGGAAGATGGGGGTTTATAGTTTTCACCGCCCAAGTTATTTATCTCGAGGATAATGTCAACAGTAATAAATCATGATCACCTACATCCAACTGGATATATATGCCTGGATCTTTCCCCACCACATGATGCTTGCCAACTAGAGAATAAATAGAGCAAAATAGGGATGAACATTATTGACAATTGCATAAAAGTAAATACAGAAAAGTAAAATATAGACCATTCACAAAGGGAAGCAGAGGATGTCATGCGCTTTTTATTTTTGAATGTGCAAGCTCCTAATGGAAAGGAGCATCACTTTATATTGCCCCTTGTGATAACAACCTTTATTATGCAGTCTGTCGCTTTTATTTCTTCACCATCACAAGTTCGTACAAATCTTATTTTCTATTCCAATAATAGATAATACATATTTAGGAGCAATTTTTATTTCTTTATGCACCGATGACAAATTACTTCAAGGATCTTATTCAATCCATAGATAGATATGGTGGACTCTCATGGCAAGAGACTGGGTTTACGGGTTTTGGATGCACAAGTAGTATCTCTACTTAGTATGAATTTTTCGCTAGCAAAAGATCCTAAGCAAGCACCACATGTTATAGGATCCATGACAATATAACTTCTGTGCGAATATAAGCAAACATAACTCATTACATTGTCTTCCTTGTCCAATGTCAACTATTTGACCATGCATAAAATATTTAATGGGGGCTCACAATCATAAAAGATGTCCAAGATAGTATATTTATATGTGAGACCTCTCTTTCTTTATTACTTTTTCATGAATTGCATCAATGGCCAATGCTATGTTTGTTAACTTCCAACAAATTTTATCAACTATACTTCTTTTATGTGAATCCATTACTCCCCATGGGACTAGCATATGATCTTTTATCCTTATTTTCTTTCATTGATAATATCTAAACAAGAGGGTAAAACAACCAAACTCAAACTACTCTTTATTATATAACTCTCACACTATTACATAGATAGATAGATCATGAAACAAGCACTTGAAACTAAATCATACTAAAACTTTATTCTTCCAAATCATGAAATAACTAGGGATCAGACTAAAATAGATAATGATGGAGTGATGGTGATACGATACCGAGGCACCTCCCCCAAGGTTGGAACAAGCCAAGGGTGGTGCCCATACCCGTGTACTCAAGTTTCTTTCTTCGGTGATGATGGTGATGAGGTAGTAGGCTTGTCCTTCATAATGTTCATCAGGATCTCCTTCAAACTCTAAATTTCTCGGAACACATGACGAATAATCTAGGCACTCTTTTGAACTTCAGTCATAATGTGCTTATTCTCCGGCCCCCAAGCAGTCTTTCTTGCATCACTTTCACTTGGACAAGAGATGTCCCAATTGGAAGGTATGTGCATACGAGAAGTATTCTCAACCCCATAATTGTGAACCAAATTATGTAAATTGTTCCGACGTAACCTGTGTAAGGGCCTCCTAGGGGCAGGTCCTTCCTGTACCTCTAGGCTTCCATGACTGAGTGTCGACCTCATAGCTGGATGGGGGTTTGGAGTAGTGGAGATACCGTCAAGAGTGCCCCTCTCTAAAGTCGGAGGGTGAACTTCAAGCGAATCTTCATCATCTTCTTCCATGGTGACCTCTGAGGGAGTCCTGGATTATGGGGTCCTCGGGGAGCCGGCTTGTGTTACATGGGCCGGACTAATGGATCGTGAAGATACAAGATCAAAGACCCTCCCTTGTGTCCGGATGGGACTCTCCTTTGCCTGGATGGCAAGCTTAGCATTCGGATAATGTATTTTCCTTTCTCTGTAAACCGACTCTGTACAACCCTAGGCCCCTCTAGTGTCTATATAAACCGGAGGGTTTAGTCTTGAGGTAGATCAACCTTGTAACCCCTATACTCATCAAAGTCAGTCAAGCAGGAAGTAGGGTATTACCTCCATTAAGAGGGACCGAACCTGAGTAAACATCGTGTCCCCTGCCTCCTGTTACCTTCAATCCTTAGACGCACACTTCGGGACCCCCTACCCGAGATGTGCCGGTTTTGACATTGACATTGGTGCTTTCATTGAGAGTTCCACTGTGCCGTCGCTAGAAGGCTCGATGGCTCCATCGATCATCCACAACAATACCGCCTTGAGGGAGACATTTCTCCCTGGTCAAGTTTTCATATTCGGCGGCTTCGCACTGTGCGCCAACTCGATTAGCCATCTAGAGCAGATCGACAGCTACGCCCCTGGTCATCAGATCAGTTTTGGAAATCTGAACTATGTCGCTGATATCCGAGGAGACTTGATCTTCCAAGGGTTCGCGGCCCCAACCACCGCTCTGGTCTTAGATCCGGAGCACATCACCGGGTCTGAAGATGGGAATTGAAAGCCCGTTGGACTCTTTGTAGATATAGAGCTTGACACCAGAGAACTGGAGGGGATCACGTCACCTGCAGGCCCGGAGTTACGCCAGCCCCCCTATCATTATGAACCCGAACTCACCTCCGGGCACTAGCTCCGAGCTCTCGAGGTCCGCACCATGTGAGCTTGGCCAGGGAACTTCTGTCCCGCCCAACTCCACGGATTCTCACTTCCCCATCCAAACGTCGCTCTTAAACGAGGCCCTTGACTTCATGCGATCTCTCACCATTGCAGAAAAATCACTGCCGAATGATGCGTCTCCAACGTATCTATAATTTTTTATTGTTCCATGCTATTATATTATCTGTTTTGGATGTTTAATGGGCTTTATTATACACTTTTATATTATTTTTGGGACTGACCTATTAACCGAAGGCCCAGTGCAAATTGCTGTTTTTTTGCCTATTTCAGTGTTTCACGAAAAAGGAATATCAAATGGAATCCAAACAGAATGAAACCTTCGGGAGAGTGATTTTTGGAACAAATGTGATCCAGGAGACTTGGAGTGGACATCAAGAAAGAAGCAAGGAGGCCACGAGGCAGGGAGGCGCGCCTGCCCCCCCGGGCGCCCCCACCCTCGTGGGCCCCTCGCAGCTCCACCGACCTACTTCTTCCTCCTATATATACCCATATACCCCGAAAACATCCAGGAGCACCATAGATCGGGAGTTCCGCCGCCGCAAGCCTCTGTAGCCACCAAAAACCAATCAGGACCCTGTTCCGGCACCCTGCCGGAGGGGGGATCCCTCACCGGTGGCCATCTTCATCATCCCGGCGCTCTCCATGACGAGGAGGGAGTAGTTCACCCTCGGGGCTGAGGGTATGTACCAGTAGCTATGAGTTTGATCTCTCTCTCTCTCTTTCTCTCTCATGTTCTTGATTTGGCACGATCTTGATGTACAGTGAGCTTTGCTATTATAGTTGGATCTTATGATGTTTCTCCCCCTCTACTCTCTTGTAATGGATTGAGTTTTCCCTTTGAAGTTATCTTATCGGGTTGAGTCTTTAAGGATTTGAGAACACTTGATGTATGTCTTGCATGTGCTTATCTATGGTGACAATGGGATATTCACGTGATCTACTTGATGTATGTTTTAGTGATCAACTTGCGGGTTCAGTGACCTTGTGAACTTATGCATAGGGGTTGGCACACGTTTTCGTCTTGACTCTTCGGTAGAAACTTTGGGGCACTCTTTGAAGTACTTTGTGTTGGTTGAATAGATGAATATGAGATTGTGTGATGCATATCATATAATCATGCCCACGGATACTTGAGATGACATTGGAGTATTGATAACCCACAAGTATAGGGGATCCCAACAGTTTTCGAGGGTAGAGTATTCAACCCAAATTTATTGATTCAACATGAGGGGAGCTAAAGAATATTCTAAAGTATTAGCAGTTGAGTTGTCAATTCAACCACACCTAGATAACTTAGTATCTGTAGCAAAATATTTAGTGGCAAAGTAGTATGATAGTAATTGTAACAGTGGCAAAAGTAACGATAGTAGTTTTGTAGTAATTGTAACATTAGCAACGGTAAAGTAAATAAGCAAAGCACAATATGTGAAAAGCTCGTAGGCATTGGATCAGTGATGGATAATTATGTCGGATGCGATTCCTCATGTAACAGTTATAACATAGGGTGACACAGAACTAGCTCCAGTTCATCAATGTAATGTAGACATTTATTCCGAATATAGTCATACATGCTTATGGAAAAGAACTTGCATGACATCTTTTGTCCTACCCTCCCGTGGCAGCGGGGTCCTAGTGGAAACTAAGGGATATTAAGGCCTCCTTTTAATATAGTACCGGACCAAAGCATTAACACATAGTGAATACATGAACTCTTCAAACTACGGTCATCACCGAGAAGTATCCCGATTATTGTCACTTCGGGGTTGTCGGATCATACCACATAATAGGTGACTATAGACTTGCAAGATAGGATTAAGAACTCACATATATTCATGAAAACATAATAGGTTCAGATCTGAAATCATGGCACTCGGGCCCTAGTGTCAAGCATTAAGCATAGCAAAGTCATAGCAACATCGATCTCAGAACATAGTGGATACTAGGGATCAAACCCTAACAAAACTAACTTGATTACATGGTAAATCTCATCCAACCCATCACCGCCCAGCAAGCCTATGATGGAATTACTCACCCACGGCGGTGAGCATCATGAAATTGGTGATGGAGGATGGTTGATGATGACGACGGCGACGAATCCCCCTCTCCGAAACCCCGAACGGACTCTAGATCAGCCCTCCCAAGAGGGATTAGGGCTTGGCGGCGGCTCCGTATCGTAAAACGCGATGAAACTTTCTCTCTGATATTTTTCTCTGCGAAAGAGAATATATGGAGTTGGAGTTGAGGTTGGTGGACATCCAGGGGGCCACGAGGCAGGGGGGGCACGCCCAGGGGAAGGGGCATGCCCCCACCCTCGTGGACAGGGTGTGGGCCCCCTGGCCTTGATTCTTTCGCCGGGATTTTTTATATTTTCCAAAAATAATCTCCGTGGATTTTCAGGTCATTCCGAGAACTTTTGTTTGTGCACAAAAATAGCACCATGGCAGTTCTGCTGAAAACAGCGTCAATCCGGGTTAGTTTCATTCAAATCATGCAAGTTAGAGTCCAAAACAAGGGCAAAAGTGTTTGGAAAAGTAGATACGACGGAGACGTATCAACTCCCCCAAGCTTAAACCTTTGCTTGTCCTCAAGCAATTCAGTTGATAAACTGGAAGTGATAAAGAAAAACTTTTACAAACTCTGTTTGCTCTTGTTGTTGTAAATATGTAAAGCCAATTCAAGTTTTCAGCAAAGATTATGAACTAACCATATTCACAATAACACTTAGGTCTCATGTTTACTCATATCAATGGCATAATCAACTAGCGAGCAATAATAATAAAACTTGGATGACAACACTTTCTCAAAACAATCATAATATGATATAACAAGATGGTATCTCGCTAGCCCTTTCTGAGATCGCAAAACATAAATGCAGAGCACCTTTAAAGATCAAGGACTGACTAAACATCTTAATTCATGGTAAAAGAGATCCAGTCAAGTCATACCCAATATAAATTAATAGTAATGCATGCAAATGACAGTGTGCTCTCCAGCGGGTGCTTTTTAATAAGAAGGTGATGACTCAACATAAAAGTAAATAGTAGGCCCTTCACAGAGGGAAGCAGGGATCTGTAGAGGTGCCAGAGCTCTATTTTAAAATAGAGATGAATAACATTTTGAGCGGTATACTTTCATTGTCAATGCAACAACTATGAGATCTCGATATCTTCCATGCTACACACATTATAGGCGGTTCCCAAACAGAATGGTAAAGTTTATACTCCCCCGCCACCAACAAGCATCAATCCATGGCTTGCCCGAAACAACGGGTGCCTCCAACTAGCAACAATCCCGGGGGAGTTTTGTTTAATTATTTTGATTTGATTTGATCTTTTTTATCATGGGACTAGGCATCTCGGTTACCAGCCATTTTCTCGTGAATGAGGAGCGGAGTCCACTCCCCTTGAGAATAACCCACCTAGCATGGAAGATACAGACATCCCTAGTTGAAACATGAGCTGCTCGAGCATACAAAATAGAATTTCATTTGAAGGTTTGGAGTTTGGCACATACAAATTTACTTGGAACGGTAGGTAAATACCGCATATAGGAAGGTATCGTGGACTCATATGGAATAACTTTGGGGGTTTATGGAGTTTGGATGCACAAGCAGTATTCCCGCTTAGTACAGATGAAGGCTAGCAAAAGACTGGGAAGCGACCAACTGAGAGAGCGACAACAGTCATGAACATGCATTAAAATTAATCAACACCGAGTGCAAGCATGAGTAGGATATAATCCACCATGAACATAAATATCGTGAAGGCTATGTTGATTTGTTTCAACTACATGCGTGAACATGTGCCAAGTCAAGTCACTCAATCATTCAAAGGAGGATACCACCCTATCATACCACATGACAACCATTTTAATAGCATGTTGGCACGCAAGGTAAACCATTATAAGCTCCTAGCTAATTAAGCATGGCATAAGCAACTATAATCTCTAATTGTCATTGTAAGCATGTTTATTCATAATAGGCTGAATCAGGAACAATGAACTCATCATATTTACAAAAACAAGAGAGGTCGAGTTCAAACCAGCTTCTCTCATCTCAATCAGTCCATCATATATCGTCATTATTGCCTTTCACTTGCAGAACCGAACGGTGTGTATAATAATAATAGTGCACGTGCATTGGACTAAGCTGGAATATGCAAGCATTCAATTCAAGGGATAAGACAAGGTAATATG
This sequence comes from Triticum timopheevii, assembly GCA_963921465.1. NCBI lineage: Eukaryota > Viridiplantae > Streptophyta > Magnoliopsida > Poales > Poaceae > Triticum > Triticum timopheevii. The sequence goes on from OY997264.1 coordinate 360,484,206, forward strand.
GGCTCTAAGTTAAATCAACAATCATGCATATGAGAGCCACTAAGCATTTTCATTATGGTCTTCTCCTCTCGACCCCCAAAGGAAAGAATATAAAACTATTTACACGGGAAAGCTCCCAACAAGCAAAAGAAGAATGAGAAATCTTTTTGGGTTTTCATTTTAATTATTACTACAAGCATGGGAATTGAACTAACTAATTTTTTTGGTTTTTCTTAAGGTTTATCAAACACACAAGAAGAAGGCTAGAAAAAAAATTAAACTAGCGTGGATAACACAATGAAAAATTGTGAGCACCGACAACTAGAATGAGTGTGTGGACATGAATGTAATGTCGGTGAGAAATACGTACTCCCCCAAGCTTAGGCTTTTGGCCTAAGTTGGTCTATGCCCATGGATCGCGGCTACTCTCCCAGGTGTACTGAGGAGTGTCATTGTACTGCCACTGACTGGCGATCTCTTCCGGATCCCACTGATAAGATGATGTATGATAATGGTCCAGTGGTGGTTCCAACTCAGGCTCTGGAGCTGATGTCTGGCCTCGGTGCATGTACACGGCCGACGGCAAGACGAGGTAATGGCCTGCAGTTAAATCAAACAAAGAAGGCGCAGGCAAGATAATAGTCTCATTGGTTTTTCTTGTTAAATCTCAAGTTATATAGAAGCATATTATCATCATTGTTAACAATAAACTCATGTGCTACCATGCTCTTATAATCTAGAAAAGTAGGAGGCAGCAATTTTTCCTCTTTCTCATAATGCCTAATAGGTATCTCGAAATGTCTAGCAAGGCGTGCAGCATAGATACCTCCAAAGATGGGGCCCTTTGTACGGTTCAGGCTTAATCGTTTAGCAATAACAACACCCATACTAAAAGAGTTATCACGGAATAAAGCATGTACCAAAATAATGATATCAGGAACACTAAGGGCATCTCCAGCCGCGCCCCCAAGAAGGCCTCCCCAGGTGATTTTTTCGCGCCGGCGCCGAAAAAACGTCCCAGTCATGCCCCCAGGACGCCGAAAATCGCCGGTTCGGGCCTTTTTTCTGCCCGGCGGTCACAGGCCGAACCCGGCGCGCTGGGGAGCCGTTGGGGACTCCGGCGCTAGTGAAAAGCGCGCCTGGCCCACACCGACAGGGGAAAAGTCAAGTTTTTCTTCCCCGACTCGCCTCGCACCCCCCGCGCCCTCGGCCACCACTAGCTGTATCCCGGCGACGGTCGCCGGCCTACTCTGCCTAGATAGCCATTCCCCGCCTGAAAATAGCAGCGCTTCGCCACGGCAACCCCTCCCCGCAGCACTAGGCGGTGCCGGCCGCCGTTTCCGGCCGCGGAGGCGCGGTTTAACGGCGGGTACACGCCCACGAGCGCAAGGTGTTCGGCGTTTTAACTGACTCGGCGATGGACTCCGATGAGGAGGAAGAGCTTGCCGCGCTGCTGGAGGAGGAAGCCGCGGCCGACGTCCAGGAAGAAGAGCATCTGATGGTGCTCGCCGCCCTCGCCCAGCTGCTGGCGAGCAATGAAAAGCCGCGTCGAGGTGGCTCGGCGCCGGGGCGGGTGAAAGCAAAGAACCGGCATCGTCTGCAAGGCTACTGCATGCTCTACTCCGACTACTTCGCCGACGCTCCACTTCATGGCGAGAGAACATTTCGGCGCCGTTATCGGATGAGCCGAAAGCTCTTCCTCAGGATTGTGAATTCCATTCGGGAGTTCGACAACTACTTCAAGTGCAAGATGGATTGCACTGGCGCTCTTGGATTCACCTCCATCCAGAAGTGCACGACAACGATGAGGATGCTTGCATATGGAGGTCCCAGTGATTCACTCGACGACTATGGGCGCATGGCCGAGTCCACCAGCATAGAGTGTTTCTACAAGTTCTGTCGGGCAGTGGTGGCAGTGTTTGGGCCACAATACTTGAGAGCACCCAATGCAGAAGACACTGCTCGGATCCTAGCCCAGAATGCAGCAAGAGGATTTCCTGGGATGCTTGGAAGCATCGACTACATGCATTGGAAATAGAAGAACTGCCCATTTGGTTGGCAGGGGATGTACAAAGGCGCCAAAGGCGGTTGCAGTGTGGTGCTTGAGGCGGTAGCCACACAAGACTTCTGGATTTGGCACTCCTTCTTTGGTATGCCAGGAACTCACAATGACATCAACGTGTTGCAGTGCTCTCCTGTTTTTGCCATGCTCGTTGAGGGTCATTCTCCTCCAGTGAACTTCGAGATCAATGGGCACCAATACAACAAGGGGTACTATCTAGCTGACGGCATCTATCCGAGATGGTCGACATTTGTGAAGACGATCTCAAACCCTGTGCCAGGAGGCAAGAACGCCTAGTTTGCGAAGGTTCAGGAGGCTTGCAGGAAGGATGTCGAGCGGGCATTTGGTGTGCTCCAATCTCGATTCGCTGTTGTTCGGTACCCCGCTCAGACATGGTCGAAAGATCAAATGTGGGAGATCATGACTTGCTGTGTCATCTTGCACAACATGATCATCGAGAGCGAGCAAGAAGACCCAGTGTTTGACACTGAACCATACTACAGGCAGGGTCCTCTAGCCGAAGTTGATCACCAGCTACCGGCAACTTGGACTGCCTATCTCAGTATGCATCAAGAGATCCGAGACCCACAGGTGCATCATCAACTGCAGAAAGATCTGATTGAGCACCTATGGAGGCTCAAGGGGGACGCCGCGTGATGAAATACGAGTTTTTATTTGTTGAACTATATAATTTGTATTAAACTATTTGTTGTTGTACTATTTTGTTGAAGTATTTGATTTTTCTGTGATGAAATATGTGATAAGGAATAATTATGTTGATAAATGAACGCCGAGACAGGGCGAAACCACGCCGAATATGGGCCTATTCTCGCCCATATGGGCCGTTTATTTGCCGAAATTGGGCTGCAAAGTGGGCCAATTTCGGCGCCTGGGGGCGAGCTGGGGGCGGCGGCTGGGCGAAAAACCACCCCCAGCGCTGAGTGTCTCGCCGGCTCGCCCCCAGGGGGCGATTTTTGTGTGTCCTGGGGGGCCAACGGCTGGAGATGCCCTAAGGTTTTTACAGTTTCTGCGACCAATTAAGCATCGACTAGCAAATATGGCAAAGTAGCGTAAAACAGGAAAATGTATGCTAGTAATTCTCGCATCGGAAACCTTCCTCGATTCGCCTACAATAATAGTATCAATAAAACCATCCACATCTTTACGATGTGGTTCATCTAAGCTGCCCTCGAAGGGTATTCTACAAACCGTGCAAAAATTACGTAATGACATTTCCTTAGCCTCATCATATAAATGAAAAGCTACTAAAGGAGGTGAATTCTTAGGATAATAGTAAAAGTTTTGCACCAAAGTATTGGTAAGTAAGAGATAGTGTTTGATCCAGTCGTGGAGGGAGTCGGTGAGGCCTGCGTTATCAGCCAAAGAATAAAAGTCTTCATAAATCCCGGCTGCTCTCAAGAAATTATCACAAGTCCACTCACACGGTCGTACTTCCGCTACGCGAGGAAGATTATACTTGGCCTTTTCTTTCTCCTTAGCTTGTTTGTCCTTGGAGCTTTGGCTAGAAGAGCCCTCAAAAATCTCTTCATAAAATTTCTGAAATTTTTAGTAACTGAAAATAAAAGTGAATCAAACTCAATAAAACTGATAGCAACTACTCCAACAAGTGCCTAGAGCCTATATCATGCATTAGAAATTTGCTTCGGACCATATAAATTTGACATGCAAGCTCAAGAACAGGGTCACCTAGGCAGCAAAAATTTGCAATGAATAAAGCAGTAGAACAAAAACTAATTGGACCGTTGGAGGAGTTACATACCAAGGAACAATCTCCCAAAGCAGTTTTGTGAATGGAGCTTTAAGCAAGGAGATCGAAAATAGCAGCAAAATGAGCTAGAACTCGTGCTTGAGATGGATGGGGATTTTTTTGGGAGGAAGATGAAGTGTGTGGGTGCAGGAATAAGTGGAGGGGGGCCACCATGGGCCCATGAGGCAGGAGGCGCGCCCTGTAGGGGTGGGCGCGCCCTGGACCCTCGTGGCCAGGTGCTTGCCCCCCTGCTGTGTTCTCAGTGCCTAAAATCCTCAAATATTCCAGAAAAATCATACTAAATTGGCAGGGCATTTGGAGAACTTTTATTTTCAGGTATTCTTTTATTGCATGGATAATTCAGAAAACAGACAGAAAATGCTATTTTTGCTTTATTTATTCTAAATAACAGAAAGTAAAAAGAGGGTACAGAAGGTTGTGCCTTCTAGTTTCATCCATCTCATGCTCATCAAAAGGAATCCACTAACAAGGTTGATCAAGTCTTGTTAACAAACTCATTCCGAATAACATGGTACCGGAGAAATTTCGAATAACACTAGGTTACCTCAACGGGGATATGAACATCCCCAATAATAAGAATATCATATTTTTTCTTGGAAGTAGAAAGAGGAAATTCAAAACCTCCAATAATGTAGTTAGAGTTTTTCTAGTAGAATTGATGCTATGAACTTGAGGTTGTTTCCTCGGAAAGTGTGTCGTATGCTCATTACAATTAACATGAAAAGTGACATTGCCTTTGTTGCAATCAATAACAGCCCCTGCAGTATTCAAAAAGGGTCTACCAAGGATAATCGACATACTATCGTCCTCGGGAATATCAAGAATAACAAAGTCCGTTAAGATAGTCACGTTTGCAACCACAAAAGGCACATCCTCACAAATACCGACAGGTATAGTAGTTGATTTGTCGGCCATTTGCAAAGATATTTCAGTAGGTGTCAACTTATTCAGTTCAAGTCTACGATATAAAGAGAGAGGTATAACACTAACACCGACTCCAAGATCACATAAAGCAGTTTTAACATAGTTTCTTTTGATGGAGCATGGTATAGTTTATACTCCTGGATCTCCAAGATTCTTTGGTATTCCACCTTTAAAAGTGTAATTAGCAAGCATGGTGGAAATTTCAGCTTCCGGTATCTTTCTTTTATTTGTAATGATATCCTTCATGTATTTAGCATAAGGATTCACTTTAAGCATATCAGTTAAACGCATACGTAAGAAGATAGGTCTAATCATTTCAGCAAAGCACTCAAAATCCTCATCATCCTTTTTCTTGGATGGCTTAGGAGGAAAAGGCATGGGTTTCTGAACCCATGGTTCTCTTTCTTTGTCGTGCTTCTTAGCAACAAAGTCTCTTTTATCATAACGTTGATTCTTTAATTGTGGGTTATCAAGATCAACAGCAGGTTCAGTCTCTACATCATTATTATTGCTAGGTTGAGCATCAACATGAACATTATCATTAGCACTATGACTAGGTTCATGTTCATCACCAGTTTGTGTTTTAGCATCAGAAATAGAAATATCATTGGAATTCTCAGGTGTGTCTATAACAGGTTCACTAGAAGCATGCAAAGTCCTATCATTTTTCTTTTTCTTCTTTTTGGAAGGACTAGGTGCATCTACATTATTTCTCTAAGAATCTTGCTCAATTCTCTTAGGGTGGCCTTCAGGATACAAAGGTTCCTGAGTCATTCTACCAGTTTTAGTAGCCACTCTAACAGCAAATCATGTTTATTATTTAATTCATCGAGTAAATCACTTTGAGCTTTAAGTACTTGTTCAGCTTGAGTGGTAACCATAGAAGCATATTTACTAATGAGTTTAAGTTCACCTTTAACTCTAGCCATATAATCACTCAAGCGTCCAATCATGTAAGAGTTACTCTTTAATTCTCTACCAACATAAGCATTAAAACTTTCTTGTGTAGCCATAAAGTCATCAAATTCATCCAAACATTGTCTAGGAAATATAGTAGACGGGATTTCAACTTTATCATATCTATAGAGAGAATTTACCTTTACTACATGTGACGGGTTACCAGGACCATATGTTTCATCAATAGGTGGTAGATTAAGACCATGTATTTCTTCAACAGGAGGTAAATTCTTGACATCTTCAGCTTTAATACCTTTTTCTTTCATAGATTTCTTTGCCTCTTGCATATCTTCAGGTCTGAGAAATAGAACACCCCTCTTCTTCGGAGTTGGTTTAGGAATAGGCTCAGAAGTTGGCTCAATTGGCTCAGGAGTTGGCTCAGGAAGAGTCCAATTATTTTCATTAGTCAACATATTATTCAATAACAATTCAGCTTGGTCGACTGTTCTAACACAACCAGCACAACTATCCAAGTGGTCCTTGGAAGCATCGGTTAGTCCATTATAAAAGATATCAAGTATTTCATTTTTCTTAAGAGGATGATCAGGCAAAGCATTAAGTAATCGGAGAAGCATCCCCCAAGCTTGTGGGAGACTCTCTTCTTCAATTTGCACAAAATTATATATTTCCCTCAAGGCAGCTTGTTTCTTATGAGCAGGGAAATATTTAGTAGAGAGGTAATAAATCGTATCCTGGGTTCTAGGCACACAACCAGGATCAAGAGAATTAAACCAAGTTTTAGCATCACCCTTTAATGAGAATGAAAATATCTTAAGGATATAATAGTAGCGGGACTTATCAACATTAGTGCACAAGGTAGCTATATTATTTAACTTAGTAAGATGTGCCACAACAGTTTCAGATTCATTGCCATAAAAAGGATCAGATTCAACCAAAGTAATTATCTCAGGATCGACAGAGAATTCATAATCCTTATCAGTAACAAAGATAGGTGAAGTAGCAAAAGCAAGGTCATGTTCCATTCTAGCATTCAGAGTTTTCTGTTTAAGTTTAGCTAATAACTTCTTAAGATCAGATCTATCATTGCAAGCAAGAAGATCTCTAGTAGTTTCTTCATCCATAACATAACCCTCAGGAACAACAGGCAATTCATACTTAGGGGGATAACCTTCATCATCACTATCTTTAATAATTTCATCATCAATAATTTCATTTCTCTAACCCTAGCAAGTTGTTAATCAAGATATTCACCTAATGGCACAGTAGTATCAAGCATAGAAGTAGTTTCATCATAAGTATCATGCATAGCAGAAGTGGCATCATCAATAACATGCGACATATCATGCGACATATCAGAATTCATAGCAGTAGCAGGTTTAGGTGTCGCAAGCTTACTCAAAACAGAAGGAGAATCTAGTGCAGAGCTAGATGGCAGTTCCTTACCTCCCCTCGTAGTTGAGGAAAAAATCTTAGTTCTTTCGTCTTTCAAGTTCCTCATAGTGATCAGCAGATATAAATCCCAAGTGACTCAAACAATATAGCTATGCTCCCCGGCAACGGCGCCAGAAAATAGTCTTGATAACCCACAAGTATAGGGGATCGCAACAGTTTTCGAGGGTAGAGTATTCAACCCAAATTTATTGATTCAACACAAGGGGAGCCAAAGAATATTCTCAAGTATTAGCAGTTGAGTTGTCAATTCAACCACACCTGGATAACTTAGTATCTGCAGCAAAATATTTAGTAGCAAAGTAGTATGGTAGTAATGGTAACAGTGGCAAAAGTAACGATAGTTGTTTTGTAGTAATTGTAACAGTAGCAACGGTAAAGTAAATAAGCAAAGCACAATATGTGAAAAGCTCGTAGGCATTGGATCAGTGATGGATAATTATGTCGGATGCGATTCCTCATGTAATAGTTATAACATAGGGTGACATAGAACTAGCTCTAGTTCATCAATGTAATGTAAGCATGTATTCCGAATATAGTCATACGTGCTTATGGAAAAGAACTTGCATGACATCTTTTGTCCTACCCTCCCGTGGCAGCGGGGTCCTAGTGGAAACTAAGGGATATTAAGGCCTCCTTTTAATAGAGTACTGAACCAAAGCATTAACACATAGTGAATACATGAACTCCTCAAACTACGGTCATCACCGAGAAGTATCCCGATTATTGTCACTTCGGGGTTAACGGATCATAACACATAATAGGTGACTATAGACTTGCAAGATAGGATCAAGAACTCACATATATTCATGAGAACATAATAGGTTCAGATCTGAAATCATGGCACTTGGGCCCTAGTGACAAGCATTAAGCATAGCGAAATCATAGCAACATCAATCTCAGAACATAGTGGGTACTAGGGATCAAACCCTAACAAAACTAACTTGATTACATGGTAAATCTCATCCAACCCATCACCGTCCAGCAAGCCTACGATGGAATTACTCACGCACGGCGGTGAGCATCATGAAATTGGTGATGGAGGATGGTTGATGATGACGACGGTGATGAATCCCCCTCTCCGGAGCCCCGAACAGACTCCAGATCAGCCCTCCCGAGAGAGATTAGGGCTTGACGGCAGATCTGTATCATAAAACGCGATGAAACTTTCTCTCTGATTTTTTTCTCCGCAAAAGAGAATATATGGAGTTGGAGTTGAGGTCAGTAGACATCCAGGGGGCCCACGAGGCAGGGGGCGCGCCCAGGGGGAGGGGGCACGCCCCCCACCCTCGTGGACAGGGTGTGGGCCTCCTGGCCTTGATTCTTTTGCCAGTATTTTTTATATTTTCCAAAAATATTCTCCGTGGATTTTCAGGTCATTCCGAGAACTTTTGTTTCTGGACAAACATAACACCTTCTGGTGAAAACAGCGTCAGTCCGGGTTAGTTTCATTCAAATCATGCAAGTTAGAGTCCAAAACAAGGGCAAAAGTGTTTGGAAAAGTAGATACGACGGAGAAGTATCAAGTATCTAGGTGACATTAGGGTTTTGGTTGATTTGTGTCTTAAGGTGTTACTCTAGTACGAACTCTATGATAGATCGAATGGAAAGAATAGCTTCATGTTATTTTACTACGGACTCTTGAATAGATTGATCAGAAAGGATAACTTTGAGGTGGTTTTGTACCCTACAATAATCTCTTCGTTTGTTCTCCGCTATTAGTGACTTTGGAGTGACTCTTTGTTGCATGTTGAGGGATAATTATATGATCCAGTTATGTTATTATTGTTGAGAGAACTTGCACTAGTGAAAGTATGAACCCTAGGCCTTGTTTCCTAGCATTGCAATACCGTTTACGCTCACTTTTACCACTTGTTACCTTGCTGTTTTTATATTTTCAGATTACAAAAACATATATCTACCATCCATATTGCACTTCTATCACCATCTCTTCGCCGAACTAGTGCACCTATACAATTTACCATTGTATTGGGTGTGTTGGGGACACAAGAGACTCTTTGTTATTTGGTTGCAGGGTTGTTTGAGAGAGACCATCTTCCTTCTACGCCTCCCATGAATTGATAAACCTTAGGTCATCCACTTGAGGGAAATTTGCCACTGTCCTACAAACCTCTGCACTTGGAGGCCCAACAACGTCTACAAGAAGAAGGTTGTGTAGTAAACATCATCGAACTACGCCCAGCCCATACTAGGGGCTGAGAGTGGGGAATTTTACGTCCCACCCACCACCTACTTCGTAGCCACTATCAAGGATTTAACCGACATGCTCGACTATGATTCCAAAGACATCGACGGTATGGACGACGATGCCGGAGATGAGAAGAACCAGAACCGCCGTTCACTGGAAGCTGGACGGCCACTCCCACATACGACGTGTACATGGTGGACACACCCAAGGAGGATGATGACGACGGCAGGAAAAATCTGGTCGAGGACAAACCTGCTGAAGCACCTCTGAAGCGTCGACGTCAGCGGCGCCGCTCAAAATCTTGTCACGACAAAGACTGCAATACCGGCACCGGAGACAATAACACTCTAGAGAACGTTGAAGACCCTGAAGCCCCTATCGAACCAACATCCGAACAGGACGATTGGGGGGATGGGCTAATTAACCCTGACGAACCGGTCGGGAACGAGGACTCGAGGATAGTAATTATCTACCACCCTCCAAGGATGATGTAAGCCTCGGCGATGAAGATTTCATCATGCCGGAGGAACCCCTCGAACAAGAGCGCTTTAAGCACCAGCTAATAGCCACTGCAAGAAGCCTGAAAAAGAAGTACCAGCAGCTTCAAGCTGATCAGGATTTGCTCAATGACAGATGGACTAATGTCCTAGCAGCCGAGGAATACGGCCTCGAACGCCCAACTAAGAGTTACCCAAAGCGCAAGCTGTTACCCCAATTCGATGATGAGGCCCTGGAGCCTATACCGACGACGCGTAACGCTGCTGACGGACCCGACCGACCACCTCCTGGCTGTGACAGAGCGGCAACTCAAGCCGAACACTAGCCCGCACCACCTTACCGTAGAGGTAAAGAGACATCGGCCGCAGGATACACGTATGACCTACGACAGGACCTGGATAATAGAGCCGGTCATACCAGATCAATCTATGGATCAAGGGGGCGTGCCCCAACGCGAGAACACGACCATCAGGCCTGGCGCGACAAGCACAACCTCACCCGGGCCGAAAACTGCATACGGACTTCATCCGAACTGCGTCGTGACGCTGCCAGATACAGAGGCGCCACACACCCCCTATGCTTCACCGATGAGGTAATGGAGCACTAGTTCCCAGAAGGGTTTTAACTCGTGAACATTGAATCATATGACGGCACAACAGATCCCGCAGTATGGATTGAAGATTTTCTTCTCCACATTCACATGACCCGCGACAATGACCTACATGCCATCAAATACCTCCCCCTAAAACTTAAGGGACCAGCACGGCACAGGCTGAACAGCCTCCTAGAAAACTCTATTAGTAGCTGGGAAGACTTGGAGGATGCCTTTAGAGACAACTTCCAAGGTACCTATGTTCGGCCCCCACACGCCGATGACCTTAGTCATATAATCCAGCAACTCGGAGAATCAGCCCGGAAGCTCTAGACCAGGTTCTTAATTAAAAACAACCAGATTGTGGATTGTCTGGATGCCGAAGCCCTCACGGCCTTCAAACACAACATCCGAGATGAGTGGCTCGCCTGACACCTCAGCCAAGAAAAGCCGAAGTCCATGGCAGCCCTTACTGCACTTATGACCCACTTTTGCACGGGAGAAGATAGACGGCTAGCTCATAGAAGCAATAGCACCAGTGACCCAGGCACCTCCGAAGCCAGGGGTGACAACGCAAGCCACGATGCAACAAGCACAAGCGTCGAAACAATAACGAAGACACGGTGGTCAACGCCAGATTTAGTGGCTCCAAATCCGGTCAACGGAAGAAGCCATTCAAAGAAAACAAAGATGGTCCATCCAATTTCAGAATACTTGATCGGCCTTACCAGATTCATGGCACCCCCGATAAACCTGCCAATCATACCAACAGAAATTGTTCGGTCTTTAAACAGGCCGGGAAGCTCAACGCCGAACACAAGGGGAAAAGGCCGGCCAGCAAGGACGACGATGAAGAGCCTCGCCCACCGAACACAGGGGGACAGAAGAAATTTCCCCCCGAGGTCAAAACGGTGAATATGATATACGTCACTCACATCCCCAAGCGGGAGCGCAAGCGTGCATTAAGGGACGTCTACGCCATAGAGCCGGTCGCCCCAAAATTCAAGCCATGGTCGGCTTTTCCGATCACCTTCGATCGAAAGGACCACCCGACCAGTATCCGTCACGGAGGTTCGGCAGCTTTGGTCCTCGACCCAATCATCGATGGATTCCACCTCACGCGAGTCCTTATGGACGGCGGCAGTAGTCTTAACCTGCTTTACTAGGACACTGTCCGCAGAATGGGTATTGATCCGTCAAGAATCAAACCCACTAAAACTACCTTCAGAGGAGTAATACCCGGTGTAGAGGCCTGTTGCTCGGGCTCAATAACATTGGAAGTCGTCTTCGGCTTGCCAGGCAACTTCCGCAACGAAGACCTGATCTTTGATATCGTCCCCTTCCGTAGTGGTTATCATGCACTGCTCAGATGAACGGCTTTCACTCGACTCAACGTGGTCCCGCACTACGCTTATTTAAACCTCAAGATGCCTGGTCCACGTGGCGTCATAACAGTCAATGGAAACACGGAACGCTCCCTCCATACGGAGGAGCACACCGCAGCCCTCGCGGCCGAAGTACAGAGCGGCCCTATCAAGCCTCACACCTCATTGCCCATCAAACTACCGAACATTGTTAAACGAATCCGCTCAGTCCCGCGTACTGACACCTCGGTAATTCCAGAGCTAGACTAGCAGTTTCGCCTCCGTCGATCGCCGCACACACCCATGGAATTCGTACCGCGCATGCATAATTATGCACTCAAAATACCTTGGGCATCGACGGAGGTACAATACGGACAGGTTTATAGTACGGTTTGACCCTATAAGGCCTCCCACCTTTTTTCTTTCTTCGATCATTTTTTCTCTTCTACTATAGATGTATTCAAACATATATATCCTACGGACTTACAAGGACTCTCTTCGAGGCCGGTTTTGTATGGATAGCCGAAGACCATTCCTCTTAAGGACCTCTCTCTCCAAGGCGAAAGCGGCACAGATGTGCGGCAGGATGTCCAAAGGATTCTTTAGACCAAACTTTATTCAAGTACCTGTATAGAGCTTTTCTCCTTATTCTTAGATCCCCGGCATGTAAAATGGCCTTGGTGCTTAGGGTGCCCTCTGTAAGATCACGTTTTGGCGTATCAATCAGATTCTAGTGCAGACAATTTTTTGGTATCGACCTTATTCATACAACTGTATTCCGTCTCCCCAGTTGTTTCACTCATACACCTCGGCACCCATTGCCAGGAGCTCTATGTGGCCACATATGTGTTGCCAAACAAAAGCCTGAATAGCTTTATAGCACACTTCAGCGTCCCGAACTTGGCATTATATGCATCAGCTCCGAATCATGTCTTTGGTCAATAGTTGGGTTGCCCGGCTCCTGTGTTTGCTACCTTACGTTCCGTTTGTTCGGCTAGGGTAGTAAAGGGAGAACTACTGCGATTGTGTTTCTGGTTCGTCCAATCAAGCACCTCAATAGAGAAAGCCAAAAACTGACTGTCATGATGCGGTGAGAGCTGGTCAGCCACTCGGCGACTTACTTAATCTTTAGCGATTTTTTCCGTATTATACGAAGGACTGTTTTTCCGGTCACATACGTAACGCATCCGCATGCGGATAGCCACGTACAAACAAGGGGCTATCTTATATCCCCATCGTCAAACTCCTATGGCTAAGTGAGAGTGGTAAAGCCACATAGTCCGATTGCCTAGTTCGCCGCACAGACACCTCCTTTACGAACCAAGACATTGGGTCAAGAGTGATAATGTGCCATTCCGAACACCCCCGTAGTATCTACGTGGGGGCCGAAGCAGACGACTGGAAAACTCTCAGGAATACAAAATACGGCCACACAGGAGGAAAAAACTTTCAGATAATGGCACAAAACAAAGCCTTAATATATATAATAAAAAGGTCCAGGTCGTTCGGATAAATTCATTCGAACATGATGTCCTTTGAGCATTGACCCTCTATTAAGCGAGCGCCCTCTAGGACGTCTTCTAAGTACCGCTCCAGCGTGCGGTGGTCCTTGCCTCCAGGAGGACCCTCAACTACAATTATGGTGGCCTTCATCTTCGCCCAGTGCATCTTGACGCAGGCGAAGGCCATCTGCGCACCTTCTATGCACACTGACCACTTGATTGCGTCAATTCGGGGCAAGGCATCGACGAGTCGCCACACTAGGCCAAAATAGCTGCTTGGAACGGGTTTGGCTGGCCACAGCCGAACTATGACATCCTTCATGGCCGCTCCGGACATCTTATGTAGCTCAGCCCACTGTGCCATTTGGTCGTTCAACAACGCTGATCGCTCCGGCGTTGCGAATTGTGACCAGAATAGCTTCTCCGTCGCATGCCCCTCCTGGGCTCGAAAGAATAGTGCGGCGTCGGCGGCACTCTTCGGAAGATCCGCAAAGGCGTCTGGAGAACTCCATAGTCGATTAAACAAGGCATACCTCTGATCGCCAAACTTAGACTGTAAAAGAAAGGGCTTACCAGCCGCTATCTATCCGGCATGTCGGATCTCCTCGCGAGCCACTCGGGGATTCATACCTCGCCTCTTGGGCTTCCTGAAGGGCCTTGGCGAGTTAGGCTGCCTTAGCTTTATTCTCCTCCTCAAGGGACTCACACCTGCGAGTGGCATCGAGCTCTTGCTCCACTTTGGATACCTACTCCTTGAACTGGTGCCGGGTGGCTTGTTTGGCCTTCCAATCTGTAGCCGCTTTATCATCAGCCACATTGCTCACCCTTGCCTGCTCCTTCGCCCGGGCAAGGTCACCCCTGACGGTCTCGACCTCAGCAGCGCCTGATAATCCCTAAGTGCAGGGAATCATCGTAGCAATTTCCAAAGATGGAAGTGATAAGTATGGAGTGTCGAACCCACAAGGAGCTAAAGGTAAGATCAATATTCTCTCAAGTCCTATCTGCCACTGATATGACTCTACGTACACCGAACGTTTGCTTCCAACTAGATACAAGAAATAAAACTACGTTGTGGGTATGAAGAGGATAACTTTGCACGATATCGGTGAGCTAAAATATAAAAGTAGGTGTTGTCATCATAAAGCTAGAATATATTACTAAATATTATAAATAGCGAGTGTGGAATAATGATGGATCGGTGTGCGGAATTATCCTAGGCAATTGTTAACAAGACTGGTAGTCATCATTGCAATTTCATATGAGGGAGAGGCATAAGCTAACATACTTTCTCTTCTTGGATCATATGCACTTATGATTGGAACTCTAGCAAGCATCCGCAACTACTAAAGATCATTAAGGTAAAACCCAACCATAGCATTAAAGCATCAAGTCCTCTTTATCCCATACGCCACAACCCCCTTACTCGGGTTTATGCTTCTGCCACTCAAGCAACTGCTACCTCTTGAGCATTGCGTTGGTTTTCCTTAAAGAGGAAAGGGTGATGCAGCAAAGTAGTGTAAGTATTTCCCTCAGTTTTTGAGAACCAAGGTATCAATCCAGTAGGAGGATCCTCAAAAGTCCCACGCACCTACACAAACAAACAAGAACCTCGCAACCAACACAATAAAGGGGTTGTCAATCCCTTCACGTAACTTGCGAAAGTGAGATCTGATAGAGATAATATGATAAGATAAATATTTTTGGTATTTTTATGATATAGATTGGAAAGTAAAAGATGCAAATAAAAGTAGATGGAAAACTATATGATAAAAGATAGACCCGGGGGGCCATAGGTTTCACTAGTGGCTTCTCTCAAGATAGCATGAGTAGTACGATGGGTGAACAAATTACTGTCAAGCAATTGATAGAAAAGTGCATAGTTTTGAGAATATCTAGGCATGATCATGTATATAGGCATCACGTCCATGACAAGTAGACCGAAACGATTCTGCATCTACTACTATTACTCCACACATCGACCGACTCCTGCCTGCATCTAGAGTATTAAGTTCATAAGAACAGAGTAACGCATTAAGAAAGATGACATGATGTAGAGGGATAAACTCATGCAATATGATATAAAACCCATCTTTTTATCCTCGATGGCAACAATACAATACGTGCCTTGCTGCCCCTGTTGTCACTAGGAAAGGACACCACAAGATTGAACCCAAAGCTAAGCACTTCTCCCATTGCAAGAAAGATTAATCTAGTAGGCCAAACCAAACTGATAATTCGAAGAGACTTGCAAAGATAACCAATCATACATAAAATAATTCAGAGGAGATTCAAATATTTCTCATAGATAAACTTTATCATAAACCCACAATTCATCGGATCTCGACAAACACACCGCAAAAAGAGTTACATCGAATAGATCTCCAAGAAGATCGAGGAGAACTTGGTATTGAGATTAAAAGAGAGAGAAAAAGCCATATAGCTAATAACTATGGACCCAAAGGTCTGTGGTAAACTACTCACAACTCATCGGAGAGGCCTTGGAGATGATGTAGAGGCCCTCCATGGTCGATTCCCCCTCCGGCGGAGCGCCGACGGAGGCTCCAAGATGGGATCTCGCGGATACAGAAGGTTGCGGCGGTGGAATTAGGTTTTCGTGGTGCTCCTGGATGTTTTCAGGGTACGGGAGTATATATAGGCGAAGGAGGTACGTCGGTGGAGCAACAAGGGGCCCACGAGGGTGGGGGCGGGCCCACCCCCAAGGGGCGCGCCGGGCACCCTCGTGGCCGCCTCGTCTGCAGCTTGATGTCCACTCCAAGTCTCCTGGATTGCGTTTGTTCCTAAAAGATCGCTCCCAAAGGTTTCATTCCGTTTGGACTCCGTTTGATATTCCTTTTCTTCAAAACACTGAAATAGGCAAAAAAACAGCAATTCGAGCTGGGCCTCCAGTTAGTAGGTTAGTCCCAAAAATGATATAAAAGAGTAAAGTAAAGCCCATAAACATCCAAAACGGGTAATATAATAGCATGGAACAATAAAAAATTATAGATACGTTGGAGACGTATCAAGCATCCCCCAGCTTAATTCCTGCTCGTCCTCGAGTACGTAAATGATAAAAACAAAATTTTTGATGTGGAATACTACCTAGCATAATTATCAATGTAATTTTCTTTATTGTGGCATGAATGTTCAGATCCAAATGATTCAAAATAAAAGTTCATATTGACATAAGAAATAGTAATACTTCAAGCATACAAACAAAGCAATCATGTCTTCTCAAAATAACATGGCTAAAGAAAGTTCATCCCTACAAAATCATATAGTTTGGTCATGCTCCATTTTCATCACACGAGAATGCTCTCATCTTGCACACCCCCGATGACAAGCCAAGCAATTGTTTCATACTCAAGTAATCTCAAACTTTTTTAACTTTCACACAATACATGAGCATGAGCCATGGATATAGCACTATGGGTGGAATAGAATATGACGATGGAGGTTGTGGGGAGAAGACAAAAAAGAAGAAAGTCTCATGTTAACGAGGCTAATCAATGGGCTATGGAGATGCCCATCAATCGATGTCAACATGAGGAGTAGGGATTTCCATGCAACAGATGCACTAGAGCTATAAATGTACGAAAGCTCAACAAAAGAAACTAGTGGGTGTGCATCCAACTTGCTTGCTCACGAAGACCTAGGTCATTTTGAGGAAGCCCATCATTGGAATATACAAGACAAGTTCTATAATGAAAAATTCCCACCAGTATATGAAAGTGACAACAAATGAGACTCTCTATATGAAGAACATGGTGCTACTTTGAAGCACAAGTGTGGAAAAAGATAGTAGCATTGTCCCCCCATTTTTTGGGGCCTTTCTTTTTTTGTTTGGCCTTTCTCTTTTTTTTGGGCCTTTATTTTTTTATTTGGCCTTTCTCTATTTTTTTAGGGACAATGCTCTAATAATGATGATCATCACACTTCTATTTATTTACAACTCATGAGTTACAACTCAAAACTAGAACAAGATATGACTCTATATGAATGCTTCCGGCGGTGTACCGGGATGGGCAATGAATCAAGAGTGACATGTATGAAAAATTATGAAGGTGGCTTTGCCAGAATACGATGTCAACTACATGATCATGCAAGGCAATATGACAATGATGATGCGTGTCATGATGAACGGAACGGTGGAAAGTTGCATGGCAATATATCTCGGAATGGCTATGGAAATGCCATAATAGGTAGGTATGGTGGCTGTTTTGAGGAAGATATAAGGAGGTTTATGTGTGATAGGGCGTATCGTATCATGGGGTTTGGATGCACCGGAGAAGTTTGCACCAACTCTCAAGGTGAGAAAGGGCAATGCACGGTACCGAAGAGGCTAGCAATGATGGAAGGGTAAGAGTGCGTATAATCCATGGACTCAC
The DNA here is from genome assembly GCA_963921465.1 of Triticum timopheevii. Taxonomy (NCBI): domain Eukaryota; kingdom Viridiplantae; phylum Streptophyta; class Magnoliopsida; order Poales; family Poaceae; genus Triticum; species Triticum timopheevii. The sequence continues at coordinate 360,501,880 of OY997264.1, forward strand.
ATTAGTCATAAAGAACTCATATACTTATTGCAAAAATCTACAAGTCATCAAAAACCAAGCACTACGCGCATGCTCCTAGGGGGATAGATTGGTATGAAAAGACCATCACTCGTCCCCGACCGCCACTCATAAGGATGACAATCTAAGAACACCTCATGTTTCAAATTTGTTACACAACGGTTACCATACGTGCATGCTACGGGACTTGCCAACTTCAACACAAGTATTCTTTAAATTCACAATTACCCAACTAGCATGACCGTAATATCACCACCTCCATATCTCAAAACAATTATCAAGCATCAAATTGATCATAGCATCCAATTCACTTCCTATGATAGTTTTTATTATACCCAACTTGGATGCCCATCATTCTAGGACCAATTTTATAACCATAGCAAATATCATGTTGTTCTAAAAGACTCTCAAAATAATATAAGTGAAGCATGAGAGATCAACAATTTCTACAAAATTAAACCACCGCCGTGCTCTAAAAGGTATAAGTGAAGCACTAGAGCAAAAATTATCTAGCTCAAAAGATATAAGTGAAGCACATAGAGTATTCTAATAAATTCCAAATCATGTGGGTTTCTCCCAAAAGGTGTGTACAGCAAGGATGATTGTGGTAATCTAAAAAGCAAAGACTAATATCATACAAGATGCTCTAAGCAAAACACATATCATGTGGCGAATAAATATATAGCTCCAAGTAAAGTTACCGATTGACGAAGACGAAAGAGGGGATGCCTTCCGGGGCATCCCCAAGCTTAGGCTTTTGGTTATACTTGAATATCTTGGGGTGCCATGGGCATCCCCAAGCTTAGGCTCTTTCCACTCCTTATTCCATAGTCCATCAAATCTTTACCCAAAACTTGAAAACTTCACAACACAAAACTCAACAGGAAATCTCATAAGCTCCGTTAGTGCAGGAAAGAAAAACCACCACATAAGGTACTGTAATGAACTCATTATTTATTTATATTGGTGTTAAACCTACTGTATTCCAACTTCTCTATGGTTCATACCCCCCGATACTAGCCATAGATGCATCAAAATAAGCAAACAACACACGAAAAACAGAATCTGTCAAAAATAGAACAGTCTGTAGCAATCTGTAACTTTCGAATACTTCTGGAACTCTAAAATTCCTACCAAAATATGAAGTCGTGGGCAATTTGTCTATTGATCTACAGCAAAAAGAATCAATGCAAAAGCACGTTTCTGTGATTTACTAAAATTATTTTCGTGAGCGCATAAGTTTCTGTTTTTCAGCAGAATCAAATTAACTAGCACCGTAGGTTATCCTAGAGGTTCTACTTGGCACAAACACTAATTAAAACATGAAAACACATCTAAACAGAAGCTATATGAAATATTTATTACTAAACAGAAGCAAAAAGCAAGAGCACCCATATTACATAAACCATGATAACAATGATCTCCTATTTTAACAGAAACAAGAGCATGCCAATAGCAGGTTTGTTTTTATCTATAGGATTGGGTTTAGCAATCCTAGGTGGTTCATCATAGAAATATTTGACATGTCCATCAATATTATAAAACAAAAGATCCTTGATCATTGCAATTAGGTTCCACTTTAATGTGTTCAAAGGGTTTAAGTGTTTTGATATTACTCTTATTAACCACAGTTGAAGCTTTAGCATGTTCCTTAATCCTAACAGGGAAAGGTGATTTCTCAATATGAACAGTAGGCACAACTGGATCAGCATTGTAAATAATTGTCTCATCTTTAGCTATAATAGGTTCCTCAAGCATTTCTTCACTAGTTAGATGAAATTTAAACCACTTCTCCTTAGGGAGATCAACATGAGCAGCAAAAGATTCACAAAAGGTGGCTACTATCTCATAGTCAAGTCCGTATTTAGTACTAAACTTATGAAAATCATCTGTTTCCATAAAAGATTTAACACAATCAAACTCAAGATTTATACCTGACCCTTTAACTTTGTCAATTTCCCAATCTTCAGATTTGTGTTTAATTCTTTCAAAAATACCCCATTTGAATTCAATAGTTTTCTTCATAAAGGAACTAGTAGAAGGAGTATCGAGCATGGATTGATCATTGTGAGAAAGCCGAGAATAAAAGTTTTGTATTACTTCTCTTGAGAGCTCATGATTGGGGCATGTGTGCATCATATATTTAATCCTCCCCCAATCTTGAGTGGTACTTTCTCCTTCACGAGGCCAAAAAATATATATATAATTCCGATCACGATGAACCAAATGCATAGGATAAAACTTCTGATGAAATTCCAGCTTCAACCTGTTCCAATCCCATATCCCAGTATCATCGAATAGCCTATACCATGTCAATGATTTTTGCTCCAAAGATAAAGGGAATACCTTCTCTTGATTCCATCCTCGGATAAACCTTCAAGCTTAAACAATCCACAAATTTCATCCACATAGATTAAGTGCATATCAGGATGTACCGTTCCATCTCCTGCATAAGGATTAGCTAGCAGTTTCTCTAACATACCTAAAGGAATCTCATAACAAATATTTTCAGTAGGTTCAGTAGGTTGAGGGGCAACTCTTATTGTTTTAGATCGAGTGAATATACCCCAAACAAACCCCTCAAAGAATTATTTTCCATAGTGACAAGTGACAGTAAATTTCCGCACGTAATGTAAATGTTCCATACCAAATTCCACTTACCAAAGGTGCTTCACTCCCCGGCAATAGCACCAGAAAAGAGTCCTGATGACCAACAAGTATAGGGGGTTCAATATTAGTCATTTGGATAAGTAAGAGTGTCAAGCCCAACGAGGAGCAGAAGGAAATGATAAGCGGTTTTCAGCAAGGTATTCTCTACAAGTACTGAAAGTAGCGGTACCTGATAGTTTTGTAGCAAGGTAATTCGTCACAAGTAAGAAAGGGGCAGAAAGGTGGCCCAATCCTTTTCATGCCAAAGGACAAGCTGGAAAGTTCTCTTACATAAAGCAAAGCATTCTCGAGGACACACGGGAATTGTCATCTAGTCACGTTCATCACGTTTGGTTGATTCGCGTTTGCTACTTTGAAAAGAGCTTGGGTGTTGTTCTTACTTGAACAAACAACCCACTTATGATTACCCCCTCTTGCAAGCATCCGCAACTATAAAATAAGAATTAATATAAATCTAACCATAGCATGAAACATATGGATCCAAATCAGCCCCTTACGGAAAAACGCATAAACTAGGGTTGAAGCTTCTGTCACTCTAGCAACCCGTCATCTACTTATTACTCCCCAGTGCCTTCCCTTAGGCCCAAGTATGGTGAAGTGTCATGTAATCGACGTTCACATGACACAACTAAAGGAAGAACAACATACATATCATCAAAATATCTAATGAATACCAACTTCACATGATTACTTATAACAAGACTTCTCCCACGTCCTCAAGAACAAAAGTAACTACTAAAAAGTCATATTCATGTTCAAGATCAAAGGTGTATTGAATATGCTTGAGCATATGAACATTTAGTCTTCCACCAAATAAACCAACTACCATCAATTACAAGATATAATCAACACTACTAGCAACCCACAGGTACCAATCTGAGGTTTTGGGACAAAGATTGAATACAAGAAATGAACTAGCACTGGTATAGCGAGGTGCTACACAAACAGTTTTTAACCCCTTTCCACGGTGGCATTTGGAACCGTCGCCTAGTGAGTGTGGGTGATAGGGGGTCCTTCCCACACGGCCCAAAAACCGTCGGGGATGGGCTAGCGGCTACTGACGATCCCCATAGAACAAACGTATGAGAATCCACACTAGTCCCACACGTTACATCTCGACGTTACGTTTCTGATCAGAGAGACATCCCAAACGATTAGGCCGCTATAGTCATGTGAAAAAGATGGACATCAACATTTAATCTGCCGATAAGTTTATGATAGGTACGTTATCGCACACGGTTCAAGAATGTAAAATGTGTGCGGTGCCTCTACTAACGTCAATGTGTATATTTTTCGTAATTGTGTGCGATTAGTATTCCTATCACACACGCACTAGTTTGAAACATTTGTCGTATTACCATGAACCGCACACGCATATGAGACGAAACCGTGTGTGCGTCTGATGGGCATCGCAAACGTTTCACGTCAAAGAACCGTCTATTTTCTTTTTTTCACCGCACACGCTATTTTCGTTCTAACAGTGTGCACATTATTTTATTCGCTCCTGTACATTTTTTTTCTGTAATTTATTATTCGAATTGGAAATTTTGAAATATGAAACGTGCAATTGAAATTCTCAGCACAATGGTTCAACAACGAATCCATAAATAAAATTATCAGTACAATATGTTCAGTAACTACAGGATTAGACAGCAATTAACTATGATGAACCACAATATTTACAGGCGGTAAAGATGAAGAGACAAGTGTAAATCATTTTGACTACCGATGTTGTTGAAGAAGCGGAATGCCCATAATGTGCCTTCCTGCATGCCATAGGCACGAACAACTTTTGTCCAACCCCTTGTGATGATCGCCCGCTCATCCTTCACCGCCTTCAGGAAGACTTCTAGAGCATTATCATGGTAGCATGAATTATATACTTTAACCTTAGTTGCCTCCACTCCGGTCATGTAGTTTGCAAGGTAATCATCAGTAAATAGCTTCGGAAACCACTGAAAAGAGAAAAAATATCAGATCATGAGGTCTAATAGAGTAACTTGTGTGGGCAGGGGGACAAGGCAACAGATTACTTACCATCCTAAAGTACACTGATGTCTTGGACAAAGTCGAAATAAAGAGCTTAATTCCCATCACCCATTTCTTTCGCCTAACAATCTTTCTTAGTTTCCTCACTTGACGCTTGTTCATGAATATTTTATTGCCCCATACGCAAAAGGGATCGAAACGTGGATCAGTACCGCTCATATACGTACCTACAAGCAACCAGTAAATGTTAGAAGCTAAATGAGATTGCACAAATGATGTAAAATACAACTACCTACATTGCTAAGTACACGTATTTTTAGAGATTTCAATATGAACTACATACGGATGTATATAGAATTATAGATATAGTTTAGATTGGAATCTTGATTCACTCATTTTGCTCCTTATGTAGTCTATATTGGAATCTCTAAAAATACTTAAATTTAGGAATAGATGGTGTATAAGACATGGGATGCAGCTAACCTCGATGTCAAACAACAGCATAGCCCATTGTAGCCATGTGTAAGTACATTGAAAGCCAATGTTAACTACAACAGGGTAACATCCACCAAAAATAGCAAATGGTAATAAAACAGCAGCATCTGTAGTGATATCTTCATTGTGAAAGAGTAGCACGGTAGCAAAGGGACGGATTAAAAAATGGATACAACTATTAATTGCAACAGGCTTAACCGCATCCTAATTCATGTTTTGTAAGTTTGTAGCCATTGAAATACGACTGTTTAAAAATGGATACAACTGTTAACTGCAACAGCCTTAATGTCCATTGAATCCAGTACTGATAAAAATGCAATTGGCAGAGTTAAACATCGCAAGGCAGGTGCTGCCAGAGCAGATAATGGCCCAGTTGTCTATAAAAAGGTAGGGAAAATAGCTAAAACATGTTAGGCATGTTTACTACAAGATGCTTAAGGCATCAACCGTACAAACATAGCCATTAATTGCAACTAGTATTGGTAAGCTTGAACTGGTGAGTTCATACTTGGTAAGTCTTGAGAGGTAGTTGTTGGGGCACTTCATGTTCGCCAGAGCCCGCCCAAAGTCAGCGGCAGCAGAGGCGAGCTCTTCCTCCGGGTCGAAGCGTGGATCAGTGCCCCCAACATGTGTACCTACAAGAAGCAAGTAAATGTAAGAAGCCAAACTGCAATTGCACAAATGATGTAAAATACTGTAAGACATGGGATGCAGCTAACCTCGACAGCAAACAACAGCATCGCCCGTTATGGCCCTGCGTAAGTACATGGATAGGCATGTTAAGTACAACAGGGTTAGCATCCACAAAAAATAGCAAATGGGCAGCATCTCTAGTATATCTTCATTGCGGAGAGTAGCATGGTAGCAAAGGGACAGATTAAAAAATGGATACATAATTGCAACAGGCTTAACAGCATCCTAAGTCATGTTTTGTAAGTTTGTAGCCATTGAAATACAACTGTTTAAAAATGGATTCAACTGTTAATTGCAACACGCTTAATAGCCATTGAAACCGGTACTGATAAAAATGCAATTGGCAGAGTTAAACATCACAAGGCAGGTGCTGCCAGAGCAGATAATGGCATGTTAACTACAACAGGGTTAGCATCCACCAAAAATACCAAATAGGCAGCATCTCTAGTGATATCCCGAGTCATGTATTGTAAGTTTGTTGCTGGTATTGGTGAAATTGAACTGAACACTTAATACTTGAACATCAGACAATGTGCAGTACTAAAATAAACAAGACACATACATGCTTAATACATCAACCGTACAGAACATAGCCATTGCAAGTGGTATTGTTAAGATTTAGCTAGCCAGATCATACCTGTTAAGTCCTGGGGGGGTAGTCGCCAGGGCAGTTCTTCTGGGCCAGAGCCTGCACCATGTCGGCGGTGGCGGAGGCGAGGTGTTCCTCCAGGTCAACACGCATAGCAGCCATCACACCATGGACCGCCATTGGCTCCTCGACCTCCACATGATATGTGGTTGGGCTTGCGCGGCGATGCTCTGGACGTAGGGATGGTGGGGATTTGGAGGCATGAGGATGATTCGCAGGCGCCAATTAAGCAATCAAGCCGGGGTCACGATTGAGATCGGTGGGTTACCTGACTAGATCCGAGTAGAACGTAGATGTGGTTGAAGTTGTGGTTGCGGCGACGGCGGTTTAAGCTTCCATTAGGGGAAGGTGCGGGGGGGGGGGGGGAGGGAGGGGTGATGACCCACAAGTATAGGGGATCTATCGTAGTCCTCACGATAAATAAGAGTGTCGAACCCAACGAGGAGCAGAACAAAATGACAAGCGGTTTTCAGTAAGGTATTCTCTGCAAGCACTGAAATTGTAGGTAACAGATAGTTTTGTGATAGGATAATTTGTAACAGGTAAGCAATGAAAGTAATAAGGTGCAACAAGGTGGCACAATCCTTTTTGTAGCAAAGGACAAGCCTAGACAAGTTCTTATAATGAGAAAAGCGCTCCCGAGGACACATGGGAATTATCGTCAAGCTAGTTTTCATCACGCTCATATGATTCACGTTCGTTACTTTGATAATTTTATATGTGGGTGGACAGGTGCTTGGGTAATGCCCTTTCTTGGACAAGCATCCCACTTACGATTAACCCCTATTGCAAGAATCCGCAACTACAAAAGAAGTATTAAGGTAAACCTAACCATAGCATGAAACAAGTGGATCCAAATCAGCCCCTTACGAAGCAACGCATAAACTAGGGTTTAAGCTTCTGTCACTCTAGCAACCCATCATCTACTTATTACTTCCCAATGCCTTCCTCCAGGCCCAATAATGGTGAAGTGTCATGTAGTCGACGTTCACATAACACCACTAGATGAGAGACAACATACATCTCATCAAAATATCGAACGAATACCAAATTCACATGACTACTAATAGCAAGACTTCACCCATGTCCTCAGAAAGCATATTCATGTTCATAATCAAAGGGGTATTAATATGCATTAAGGATCTGAACATATGATCTTCCACCAAATAAACCAACTAGCATCAACTAAAAGGAGTAATCAACACTACTATCAACCCACATGTACCAATCTGAGATTTTGGTACAAAGATTAGATACAAGAGATGAACTAGGGTTTGAGAGGAGATGGTGCTGGTGAAGATTTTGATGGAGATTGACCCCCTCTCGATGAGAGGATCGTTGGTGATGACGATGGTGATGATTTCCCCCTCCCGGAGGGAAGTTTCCCCGGCAGAACAGCTCCGTCGGAGCCCTAGATTGGTTCCTCCAAGGTTCCGCCTCGTGGCGGCGGAGTTTCGTCCCGTAAGCTTGCTTCTGATTTTTTCCAGGGTAAAAGACTTCATATAGCAGAAGATGGGCACCGGAGGGCCACCAGGGGGCCCACGAGGCAGGGGGTGCACCCTGTAAGGGTGGGCGCGCCCCCCACCCTCGTGGCCAGGGTGTGGGCCCCCTCTGGTACTTCTTTTGCTCAATAATTATCATTAATTCCAAAAATGAATTTCATGGAGTTTCAGGACTTTTGGAACTGTGTAGAATAGGTTTCCAATATTTGCTCCTTTTCCAGCCCAGAATCCCAGCTGCCAGCATTCTCCCTCTTCATGTTAAACCTTGTAAAATAAGAGAGAATAGCCATAAGTATTGTGACAAAACATGTAATAACAGCCCGTAATGCACTAAATATCGATATAAAAGCATGATGCAAAATGGGCATATCAACTCCCCCAAGCTTAGACCTTGCTTGTCCTGAAGCGGAAGCCGATATCGAAAAATATGTCCACATGTTTAGAGATAGAGGTGTCGATAAAAATAAAATACGGACATGAGGGCATCATGATCATTCTTATAACAACATATATATATATATATATATATATATATATATATATATATATATTGTCATATGATTTCTTATGCTCAAGTAACAATCTATTCACAATGTCTAGTATGCATCATAAACTTCATTGGGAACTAGCAAACTATAATCTCAGTCATTGAAGCAATTGCAATTTATCATAACATAGGAAAGAGTCAAGAATAGAGCTTTTCAGTAAGTCCACATACTCAACTGCCATTTAGTCTTTCACAATTGCTGACACTCATGCAATACTTATGGTTATGGAGTTTTTAATCGGACACAGAGAAAGATAGGGGCTTATAGTGTTGCCTCCCAACGTTTTACCTCAAGGGTAATGTCAACAATAATAGTTCATGCTAACTTACATCCAATTGGATATATATATCAGGATCTTTCCAACACAAGGTGCTTGCCAAAGGATAGAATGAAGAAGGGAAAGGTGAGGATCACCTTGAATCTTGCATAATGTAAAAGACATAAAGTAAAAGATAGGCCCTTCGCAGAGGGAAGCAGAGGTTGTCATGTGCTTTTAGGGTTGGATGCACGAAATCTTAATGCAAAAGAACGTCACCTTATATTGCCACTTGTGATATGAACCTTTATTATGCAGTCCTTCGCTTTTATTACTTCCATGTCACAAGATCATATAAATCTTATTTTCTCCACACTAATAAGTCATACATATTTAGAGAGCAATTTTTATTGCTTGCAACATGACAACTTACTCGAAGGATCTTACTCAATCCATAGGTAGGTACGGGGGACTCTCATGGCAAAACTGGGTTTAAGGATATTTGGAAGCACAAGTAGTATCTCTACTTGGTGCAAGGAATTTGGCTAGCATGAGGGGGAAAGGCAAGATCAACATGTTTGAATGATCCATGACAATATACTTTAACTGAGATGTGAGAAAACATAACCCATTGCGTTGTCTTCCTTGTCCAACATCAACTCTTTAGCATGTCATAATTTAATGAGTGCTCACAATCATAAAAGATGTCCAAGATAGTATATTTATATGTGAGAACCTCTCTTTCTTTATTACTTCCTATTAATTGCAACGATGACCAAAACTATGTTTGCCAACTCTCAACAACTTTTATGTATCATACTCTTTATGTGTGAAGTCATTACTATCCATAAGATCAATATGAACTCTTTTATTTCTTTTTATTCTTTTATGCACTTAAGATCATAGCAAGATAGCAAAGCCCTTGACTCAACACTAATCTTTATTATATATAGCTCACAGACTCGATTACATAGAGGGATCACAAAGCAAAACTCAAAACTAATTCATACCAAAACTTTATTCTACTAGATCAAGATATTACCAAAAGGATCGAACTAAATAAAACGGTAAAGATAGGAGTGTGATGGTGATACGATACCGGGACACCTCCCCCAAGCTTGGCAGTTGCCAAGGGGAGTGCCCATACCCATGTGATTATGTCCTCGGAGGTGGTGAAGAAGGAGGTGATGATGATGGATAGTCGCACATCGAGCGTAGGAGCTCTTCCAATTTGCGAATAATGCCCTTGAGTGCGATGATATGCTCCTTTAACAAAATATTTTCCTGTGTGAGATACTTGTTTTGTATGCAAGCTATCTCAATCATCTTGAAAGCTTCAATCTCAGTTGGGGTAAAGAGGTTAGGAAGAGGTTGAGGGGTGTTTTCTTCTTCTGCCGCCAGAGCTTGATCCTCCATGGCCTTCTTGATCCCCTCATCCTTGTTGATCTCCTCAGGTTCTTCTCTCTTCAACTCTATCTTCAATAGCCAAGCATCCTTGTCTTCATTGTTGAAGGAGGATGCTGTCATGATGCTCTAGATCTATCAGAAAAATAGCTCGAAACAAAGACAGAAGATTTTTGCATGATACGGTGGTCAAAACCTTCGGGAGATTATATAATGAATTTTTACCGACCAAAAGAAGTAACGTGCAAGAAAACGGAGTCCGGAGAGCACACGTGGTGCCCACGAGGCAGGGGGCGCGCCCAGTAAGGTAGAGCGTGCCCTCCACCCTCGTGGACGCCTCGTGTCCTTCCCAGACTACTTCTTATTTTACTATTTTATTAAATATACCAAAATGGAGAAAAATTGCCATTAGAACTGTTTTGGAGTCGGTTTACTTACCGTACCACATACATATTCCTTTTCGGAGTCTGAAACGTTCTGGAAAGTGTCCCTTATGTATTCCTCCGGGGTTACGGTTTCAATAATATTAGTTTCAACATTTATTGGGTTACCTAAGATATAATGTTTGATTTCTTTGACCGTTCACCACCTTTGGATTTGTGCCTTCGAAGTTGTTGATTTTAATAGCACTGGAGCGATAGACCTCCTCGATGACGTAAGGTCCTTCCCATTTAGAGAGAAGTTTTCCTGCAAAAAATCTTAAACAATAGTTGAATAGCAACACATAATCACCTATGTTAAACTCACGCTTTTGTATCCTTTTGTCATGCCATCTTTTAACTTTTTCTTTAAACAGCTTGGCATTCTCATATGCTTGGGTTCTCCATTCGTCAAGTGACCTAATATCAAATAACCTCTTCTCACGGCAAGTTTGAAATCATGATTGAGCTCTTTAATGGCCCAATATGCCTTATGTTCAAGTTCGAGAGGTAAGTGACATGCTTTTCCATAAACTATTTTATACGAAGACATACCCATAGGATTTTTATATGCAGTTCTATAGGCCCATAATGCATCATCAAGTTTCTTGGACCAATTCTTTCTAGATCTATTAACAGTCTTTTGCAAAATTAATTTGAGATCTCTATTACTCAATTCTACTTGACCACTAGACTGTGGGTGATAAGGAGATGCAATTCTATGATTAACATCATACTTAGCAAGCATTTTACGAAAAGCACCATGAATAAAATGTGAACCACCATCAGTCATTAAGTATCTAGGGACTCCAAACCTCGGAAAAATAACTTCTTTAAGCATCTTAATAGAGGTGTTATGATCAGCACTACTAGTTGGAATAGCTTGTACCCACTTAGTAACGTAATCAACAGCAACAAAAATATGTGTATGTCCATTAGAGGCAGGAAAAGGTCCCATATAACCAAAGCCCCAAACATCAAACAGTTCAATAACAAGAGAATAGTTCATAGGCATTTCTTGACGTCTACTAATATTACCAATTCTTTGACATTCATCACAAGACAGGACAAACTTACGGGCATCTTTGAAGAGAGTAGGCCAATAAAAACCGGATTGCAATACCTTATGTGCAGTTCTATCTCCAGCATGGTGTCCTTCATACGCCTCGGAGTGACACTTGCGTAGGATCTATTCCTGTTCATGCTCAGGTACACAACGTCTAATAACACCATCTACTCCTTCTTTATGAAGGTGTGGGTCATCCCAGCAGTAATGTCTTAAATCATAAAAAAACTTTCTTTTGCTGGTATGTGAAACTAGGTGGTATAAATTTAGCAACAATGTAATTAGAATAATCAGCATACCATGGAGCAGTACGAGAAGCATTTATGACAGCTAATTGTTCATCAGGAAAGCTATCATCAATAGGTAGTGGGTCATCAAGAACATTCTCTAACCTAGACAAGTTGTCTACAACAGGGTTCTCAGCTCCCTTTCTATTAATAATGTGCAAATCAAATTCTTGTAGCAAGAGAACCCATCTAATAAGTCTAGGTTTAGTTTCTTTCTTTTCCATAAGATATTTAATAGCAGCATGATCAGTGTGAATAGTTACTTTAGAATCAACAATATAAGGTCTGAACTTATCACAAGCAAATACGACTGCTAAGAATTCTTTTTCAGTAGTAGCATAATTTCTCTATGTAGTGTCTAGAGTTTTACTAGCATATTGAATAACATTTAGTTTCTTATCAACTCTTTGCCCTAGAACAGCACCTATAGCATAATCACTAGCATCACACATAATTTCAAAGGGTAAATTCCAATCAGGTGGCTGAACAATAGGTGCAGTGATCAAAGCTTTCTTAAGTATTTCAAATGCTTCTACACAATCATCATCGAAGACAAAAGGAATACCTTTTTGTAATAGATTAGTCAGAGGCCTAGAGATTTTAGAAAAGTCCTTAATGAACCTCCTATAAAAACCGGCATGACCAAGGAAACTTCTTATACCTTTAATGTCCTTGGGACACGACATCTTTTCAATAGCATCAAATTTAGCTTTATCAACTTCGATACCTCTTTCAGAAATTTTATGCCCCAAGACAATGCCTTCATTAACCATAAAGTGGCACTTCCCAATTCAAAACAAGACTAGTATCTTCGCATCTCTCCAAGACTCGATCAAGGTTGCTCAAGCAATCATCAAAAGAGGATTCATAAACACAGAAATCATCCATGAATACCTCACAAATCTTTTCACAAAAGTCAGAGAATATAGCCATCATGCATCTTTGAAAAGTAGCAGGTGCATTACATAAACCAAAAGGCATACGTCTATAAGCAAAAGTACCGAAAGGGCAAGTAAAAGTAGTCTTTGCTTGATCGTCCGCTGACACATGTATTTGAGAGAAACCAGAATAACCATCTAGAAAGCAGAAATGTGTATGTTTGTGTTGGGGAACGTAGTAATTTCAAAAAAAATCCTACGCACACGCAAGATCATGGTGATGGCATAGCAACGAGAGGGGAGAGTATCGTTCACATACCCTCGTAGACCGTAGGCGAAAGCGTTATGACAACGCGGTTGATGTAGTCGTACGTATTCACGATTCGACCGATCCAAGTACCGAACGTACGGCACCTCCGAGTTCAGCACACGTTCAGCTCGATGACGATCCCCGGACTCCGATCCAGCAAAGTGTCGGGGATCAGTTCCGTCAGCATGATGGCATGGTGACGATGATGATGTTCTACCGGCACAGGGCTTCGCCTAAACTCCGCGACAATATGACCGAGGTGGAATATGGTGGAGGGGGGCACCGCACACGGCTAAGGAACGATCACGTAGATCAACTTGTGTGTCTATGGGGTGCCACCTACCCCCATATATAAAGGAGTGGAGGAGGGGGAGGGCCGTCCCTCTCTATGGCGCGCCCTAGGGGAGTCCTACTCCCACCGGGAGAAGGATTCCCCTTTTTCCTAGTAGAACTAGGAACCCTTCCATGTAGTAGGAGTAGGAGAGAAGGAAAGGGAAGAGAGAAGGAGAAGGAAGGAAGGGGGCGCCCCCTCTCCCTAGTCCAATATATCGATCTTTACGTCTCGACCATTTCGAGACTCCTCGTCATGTCCCCGATCTCATCCGGGACTCCAAACTCCTTCGGTACATCAAAACTCATAAACTCATAATATAACTGTCATCGAAACCTTAAACGTGCGGACCCTACGGGTTCGAGAACTATGTAGACATGACCTAGAACTATTCTCGATCAACAACCAATAGCGGAACCTGGATGCTCATATTGGCTCCTACATATTCTACGAAGATCTTTATCGGTCAAACCGCATAACAACATACGTTGTTCCCTTTGTCATCGGTATGTTACTTGCCCGAGATTCGATCGTCGGTATCCAATACCTAGTTCAATCTCGTTACCGGCAAGTCTCTTTACTCGTTACGTAATGCATCATCTCGCAACTAACTCATTAGTCACATTGCTTGCAAGGCTTATAGTGATGTGCATTACCGAGAGGGCCCAGAGATACCTCTCCGACAATCGGAGTGATAAAACCTAATCTCGAAATACGCCAACCCAACAAGTACCTTTGGAGACACCTGTAGTACTCCTTTATAATCACCCAGTTATGTTGTGATGTTTGGTAGCACCCAAGGTGTTCCTCCGGTAAACGCGAGTTGCATAATCTCATAGTTACAGGAACATGTATAAGTCATGAAGAAAGCAATAGCAACATACTAAACGATCAAGTGCTAGGCTAACGGAATGGGTCATGTCAATCACATCATTCTCCTAATGATGTGATCCCGTTAATCAAATGACAACTCTTTTGTCCATGTCTAGGAAACTTAACCATCTTTGATTCACGAGCTAGTCAAGTAGAGGCATACTAGTGACACTATGTTTGTCTATGTATTCACACATGTATTATGTTTCCGGTTAATACAATTCTAGCATGAATAATAAACATTTATCATGAAATAAGGAAATAAATAATAACTTTATTATTGCCTCTAGGGCATATTTCCTTCAGTCTCCCACTTGCACTAGAGTCAATAATCTAGTTCACATCGCCATGTGATTTAACACTAATATTCATATCTATATATGATTAACACCCATAGTTCACATCGTCATGTGACTAACACCCAAAGGGTTTACTAGAGTCAATAATCTAGTTCACATAGCTATGTGATTAACACCCAAAGAGTACTGAGGTGTGATCATGTTTTGCTCGTGAGAGAAGCTTAGTCAACGGGTCTGTCACATTCAGAGCCTCTGCACGGAGCTACTATAGCTAATTGCTCCCACTTTCAATATGTATCCAAATTAAGACTTAGAGTCATCTGGATCAGTGCCAAAACTTGTATCGACGTAACCCTTTATGATGAACCTCTTTGTCACCTCCATAATCGAGAAACATATCCTTATTCCACTAAGGATAATTTTGACCAATGTCCAGTGATCTACTCCTAGATCACTATTGTACTCCCTTGCCAAACCAGGGCAGAGTATACAATAGGTCTGGTCCATAGCATAGCATACTTTATAGAACCTATGACTCAGGCATAGGGAATGACTTTCATTCTCTTTTCTATTTTCTGTTGTGGTCGGGATTTGAGTCTTACTCAATTTCATACCTTTGCAACACAGGCAAGAACTCTTTCTTTGACTGTTCCATTTTGAACTACTTTAAAATCTTGTCAAGGTATGTACTCATTGAAAATCTTATCAAGTGTCTTGATCTATCTCAATAGATCTTGGTACTCAATATGTAAGTAGTTTTACTGAGGTCTTTCTTTTAAAGAACTCCTTTCAAATACTCTTTTATGCTTTGCAGAATAATTCTACATTATTTCCGATCAACAATATGTCATTCACATATACTTATCAGAAATGTTGTAGTGCTCCCACTCACTTTCTTGTAAATACAGGCTTCACCACAAGTCTGTATAAAACTATATGCTTTGATCAACTTATCAAAGCGTATATTCCAACTCTGAGATGCTTACACCAGTCCATAGATGGATCGCTGGAGCTTGCACATTTTGTTAGTACCTTTAGGATTGACAAAACCTTCTGGTTGTATCATATACAACTCTTCTTTAATAAATCTATTACGGAATGTAGTTTTGACATCCATTTGCCAAATTTCATAAAATGTGGCAATTGCTAACATGATTCGGACAGACTTTTAAGCATCGATACGAGTGAGAAAATCTCATTGTATTCAACACCTTGAACTTTGTCAAAAACCTTTTTTGACAAGTCTAGCTTTGTAGATAGTAACACTACTATCAGCGTCCGTCCTCCTCTTGAAGATCCATTTATTTTCTATGGCTTGTCGATCATCGGGCAAGTCCACCAAAGTCCACACTTTATTTTCATACATGGATCCTATCTCAGATTTCATGGCCTCCAGCCATTTTGTGGAATCTGGGCTCATCATCGCTTCCTCATAGTTCGTAGGTTTATCATGGTCTAGTAACATGACTTTTCAGAACAGGATTTCCATACCACTCTGGTGCGGACCGTACTCTGGAAGACCTACGAGGTTCTGTAGTAACTTGATCTGAAGTTTCATGATCATCATCATTAGCTTCCTCACTCATTGGTGTAGGAATCACTGGAACTGATTTCAGTGATGAACTATTTTCCAATTCGGGAGAAGGTACAGTTACCTCATCAAGTTCTACTTTCCTCCCACTCACTTCTTTCGAGAGAAACTCCTTCTCTAGAAAGGATCCATTTTTAGCAACGAATATCTTGCCTTCGGATCTGTGATAGAAGGTGTACCCAACAGTTTCCTTTGGGTATTCTATGAAGACGCACTTCTCTGATTTGG
Organism: Triticum timopheevii; assembly: GCA_963921465.1. Lineage (NCBI taxonomy): Eukaryota > Viridiplantae > Streptophyta > Magnoliopsida > Poales > Poaceae > Triticum > Triticum timopheevii. Next base: position 360,518,386 of record OY997264.1, read on the forward strand.
GTTCGAGCTTATCAAGCTGAAAACCTTTTTCATATAAGCATCGCAACTCCAAACTTTAAGAAACGACAGCTTAGGTTTACTACTAAACCATAGTTCATACGGTGTCGTCTCAACGGATTTAGATGGTGCCCTATTAAACATGAATGCAGCTGTCTCTAATGCATAACCCCAAAATGATAGTGGTAAATCAGTAAGAGACATCATAGATCACACCATATCCAATAAAGTGCGGTTACGACATTCGGACACACCATAACATTGTGGTGTTCCAGGTGGCGTGAGCTATGAAACTATTCCACATTGTTTTTAATTGAAGACCAAACTCGTAACTCAAATATTCATCTCCGCGATCAGATCGCAGAAACTTTATTTTCTTGTTACGATGATTTTTCCACTTCACTCTGAAATTCTTTAACCTTTCAACTATTTCAGACTTATGTTTCATCAAGTAGATATGCCCATATCTGCTCAAATCATCTTGTGAACGTCAGAAAATAATGATACTTGCCACGAGCATCAACACTCATTGGATTGCATACATTGGTATGTATTATTTCCAATAAGTCAGTAGCTTGTTCCATTGTTCCGGAGAATGGAGTTTTAGTCATCTTGCCCAAAAGGCACGGTTCGCAAGCATCAAATGATTCATAACCAAGTGATTCCGAAAATCCATCTTTATGGAGTTTCTTCATGCGCTTTACACCGATATGACCCAAACGGCAGTGCCACAAATGAGTTGCACTATCATTATTAACTTTGCATATTTTGGCATCAATATTATGAATATGTGTATCACTATGATCGAGATCCAACAAACTATTTTCATTGGGTGTATAACCATCGAAGGTCTTATTCATGTAAACAGAATAACAATTATTCTTTAACTTCAGATGAATAACCGTATCGCAATAAACATGATCAAAACATATTCATGCTCAACGCAAATGCTAAATAACATTTATTTAGGTTTAACACTAATCTCGAAAATATAGGGAGTGTGTGATGATGATCATATCAATCTTGGAACTACTTCCAACACTCATCGTCACTTCCCCTTCAACTAGTCTCTGTTTATTCTGTAACTCCTGTTTCGAGTTACTAATCTTAGTAACCGAACAAGTATCAAATACTCAGGGGCTACTATAAACACTAGTAAGGCACACATCAATAACATGTATATCAAATATACCCTTGTTCACTTTGCCATCCTTCTTATCCACCAAATATTCAGGGCATTTCCGCTTCCAGTGACCATTTCCTTGGCAGTGTAAGCACTCAGTTTCAGGCTTTGGTCTAGCTTTGGTCTTCTTCATGGGAGTGACAACTTGCTTGTCATTCTACTTGAAATTCCCTTTCTTTCCCTTTGCCCTTTTCTTGAAACTAGTGGTCTTGTCAATCATCAACACTTGATGCTCTTTCTTGATTTCTACCTTCGTCGATTTCAACATCACGAAGAGCTCGGGAATCATTTTCGTCATCCCTTGCATACTATAGTTCATCACGAAGTTCTAGTAACTCAGTGATGGTGACTAGAGAATTCTGTCAATCACTATCTTATCTGGAAGATTAACTCCCAATTGATTCAAGTGATTGAAGTACCCAGACAATCTGAGCACATGCTCACTAGTTGAGCGATTCTCCTCCATCTTTTAGCTATAGAACTTGTTGGAGACTTCATATCTCTCAACTCGGCTATTTGCTTGAAATATTAACTTCAATTCCTGGAACATCTTATATGGTCCATGACGTTCAAAACATCTTTGAAGTCCCGATTCTAAAGCCGTTAAGCATGGTGCACTAAACTATCAAGTAGTCATCATATTGAGCTAGCCAAACGTTCATAACGTCTGCATCTGCTCCTGCAATAGGTTTGTCACCTAGCGGTGCATCAAGGACATAATTCTTCTGTGCAGCAATGAGGATAAACCTCAGATCACGGATCCAATCCGCATCATTGCTACTAACTTCTTTCAACACGGTTTTCTCTAGGAACATATCAAAATAAACATATGAAAGCGACAACGCGAGCTATTGATCTATAACATAATTTGCAAAATACTACCAGGACTAAGTTCATGATAAATTAAAGTTCAGTTAATCATATTATTTAAGGACTCCCACTTAGATAGACATCCCTCTAATCCTCTAAGTGATTACGTGATCCACATTAACTACACCATGTCCGATCATCACGTGAGATGGAGTAGTTTCAATGGTGAACATCACTATGTTGATCATATCTACTATATGATTCACGCTCGACCTTTCGGTCTCCGTGTTCCGAGGCCATATCTGTTATATGCTAGGCTCGTCAAGTTTAACCCGAGTATTCCGCGTGTGCAACTGTTTTGCACCCGTTGTATTTGAACGTCGAGCCTATCACACCCGATCATCACGTGGTGTCTCAGCACGAAGAACTTTCGCAATGGTGCATACTCAGGGAGAACACTTCTTGATAATGTTAGTGAGAGATCATCTTAAAATGCTACCATCAATCAAAGCAAGATAAGATGCATAAAGGATAAACATCACATGCAATCAATATAAGTGATATGATATGGTCATCATCATCTTGTGCTTTTGATCTCCATCTTCGAAGCACCGTCGTGATCACCATCGTCACCGGCGTGACACCTTGATCTCCATTGTAGCATCGTTGTCGTTACGCCATCTATTGCTTCTATGACTATCGCTACCGCTTAGTGATAAAGTAAAGCAATTACAGGGCGTTTGCATTTCATACAATAAAGCGACAACCATATGGCTCCTGCCAGTTGCCGATAACTGCGGTTACAAAACATGATCATCTCATACAATAAAATATAGCATCACGTCTTGACCATATCACATCACAACATGCCCTGCAAAAACAAGTTAGACGTCCTCTACTTTGTTGTTGCAAATTTTACGTGGCTGCTACGGGCTTAGCAAGAACCGTTCTTACCTATGTATCAAAACCACAACGATAGTTCGTCAAGTTAGTGTTGTTTTAACCTTCGCAAGGACCGGGCGTAGCCATACTCGATTCAGCTAAAGTGAGAGAGACAGACACCCGCCAGCCACCTTTAAGCACGAGTGCTCGTAACGGTGAAACCAGTCTCGCGTAAGCGTACGCGTAATGTCAGTCCGGGCTGCTTCATCTCACAATACCGCCGAACCAAAGTATGACATGCTGGTAAGCAGTATGACTTGTATCGCCCACAACTCACTTTTGTTCTACTCGTGCATATGACATCTACGCATAAAACTAGGCTCTGATACCACTGTTGGGGAACGTAGTAATTTCAAAAAATTTCCTACGCACACGCAAGATCATGGTGATGGCATAGCAACGAGAGGGGAGAGTATTGTCCACGTACCCTCATAGACCGTAAGCGAAAGCGTTATGACAATGCGGTTGATGTAGTCGTACGTCTTCACGATTCGACCGATCCAAGTACCGAACGTACGGCACCTCCGAGTTCAGCACACGTTCAGCTCAATGACGATCCCCGGACTCCGATCCAGCAAAGTGTCGGGGATGAGTTCCGTCAACACGACGGCATGGTGACGATGATGATGTTCTACCGGTGCAGGGCTTCGCCTAAACTCCGCGACGATATGACCGAGGTGGGATATGGTGGAGGGGGGCACCGCACACGGCTAAGGAACGATCACGTAGATCAACTTGTGTGTCTATGGGGTGCCCCCTGCCCCCGTATATAAAGGAGTGGAGGAGGGGGAGGGCCGACCCTCTCTATGGCGCGCCCTAGGGGAGTCCTACTCCCACCGGGAGTAGGATTCCCCTTTTTCCTAGTAGAACTAGGAACCCTTCCATGTAGTAGGAGTAGGAGAGAAGGAAAGGGAAGAGAGAAGGAGAAGGAAGGAAGAGGGCGCCCCCCCTCCCTAGTCCAATATATCGATCTTTACATCTCGACCATTTCGAGACTCCTCGTCATGTCCCCGGTCTCATCCGGGACTCCGAACTCCTTCGGTACATTAAAACTCATAAACTCATAATATAACTTTCATCGAAACCTTAAGCGTGCGGACCCTATGGGTTCGAGAACTATGTAGACATGACCTAGAACTATTCTCGGTCAATAACCAATAGCGGAACCTGGATGCTCATATTGGCTCCTACATATTCTACGAAGATCTTTATCGGTCAAACCGCATAACAACATACGTTGTTCCCTTTGTCATCGGTATGTTACTTGCCCGAGATTCGATCGTTGGTATCCAATACCTAGTTCAATCTCGTTACCGGCAAGTCTCTTTACTCGTTACGTAATGCATCATCTCGTAACTAACTCATTAGTCACATTGCTTGCAAGGCTTATAGTGATGTGCATTACCGAGAGGGCCCAGAGATACCTCTCCGACAATCGGAGTGACAAAACCTAATCTCGAAATACGCCAACCCAACAAGTACCTTTGGAGACACCTGTAGTACTCCTTTATAATCACCCAGTTACGTTGTGACGTTTGGTAGCACCCAAAGTGTTCCTCCGGTAAACGGGAGTTGCATAATCTCATAGTTATAGGAACATGTATAAGTCATGAAGAAAGCAATAGCAACATACTTAACGATCAAGTGCTAGGCTAACGGATGGGTCATGTCAATCACATCATTCTCCTAATGATGTGATCCCATTAATCAAATGACAACTCTTTTGTCCATGGCTAGGAAACTTAACCATCTTTGATTCACGAGCTAGTCAAGTAGAGGCATACTAGTGACACTATGTTTGTCTATGTATTCACACATGTATTATGTTTCCGGTTAATACAATTCTAGCATGAATAATAAACATTTATCATGAAATAAGGAAATAAATAATAACTTTATTATTGCCTCTAGGGCATATTTCCTTCAGTTTGGATAGTCTTTCTAGCATTTGATCAATAAAATGTAAAGGGTAATGATCTTTCTTAGTGGCCGTATTTAATTTATGAAAATCAGTTAACATCCTATAATCTATAATAATTCTTTGCGGGATCAATTCATCTTTATCATTAGGAACGACAGTAATACCTCCCTTCTTAGGGACACAATGGACAGGACTTACCCACTCACTATCAGCAACGGGATAAATTATACCTGCCTCAAGGAGCTTTAGTATTTCCTTTCTTACCACTTCTTTTATCTTAGGATTTAACCGTCGTTGATGATCTCTAACTGGTTTAGCATCTTCGTCCAATTTTATTTTGTGTTGGCATAGAGTGGGACTAATGCCCTTAAGATCATCAAGAGTATATCCAATAGCAGCACGGTGCTTCTTCAGAGTTTTCAATAATCTTTCCTCTTCCTGCTCTGAAAGGTTAGCACTAATAATAACAGGATATATCTTCTTTTCATCAAGATAAGCATATTTAAGAGTATCAGGTAATGGTTTAAGCTCAAACATGGGATCACCCTTGGGTGGTGGAGGATCCCCTAGGATTTCAATAGGTAAGTTGTGTTTCAAAATAGGACCCTGTTTAAAGAATACTTCATCTATTTCCCTTCTTTCATTCATAAACATATCATTTTCATGGTCTAGCAAATATTGTTCTAAAGGATCAGTAGGAGGTACGACAATAGAAGCAAGACCAATAATTTCATCCTTACTAGGCAATTCTTTATCTTGGGGTTGTCTACGGAACTTAGCAAAATTAAACTCATGTTTCATATCCCCCAAGCCAATTGTAAGAACATCCTTTTCAGAATCAATCTTAGCATTAACAGTATTCAAGAAGGGTCTACCAAATATAATGGGACAAAAGCTATCTTGTGGGGAACCAAGAACAAGAAAATCAGCAGGATATTTAACTTTCCCACACAAGACTTCGACATCTCTAACAATCCCAAATGGTGAAATAGTATCTCTATTGGCAAGCTTAATTGTAACATCAATCTCTTCTAACTTAGCAGGTGCAATATCATGCATAATTTCTTCATATAAGGAAAAAGGTATTGCACTAGCACTAGCACCCATATCACATAAGCCATGATAACAATGATCTCCTATTTTAACAGAAATAATAGGCATGCCTACAACAGGTCTATGTATCTTAGCATCGGGTCTAGCAATGTTAGCAGCTTCATCACAGAAGTAGATAACGTGCCCATCAATATTATCAGCCAAGAGATCTTTGACCATAGCAATACTAGGTTCAACTTTAATTTGCTCAAGAGGTGTATAAGTTCTAGTATTACTCTTACGAACCACAGTTGAAGCTTTAGCATGATCCTTTATCCTAACAGGGAAAGGTGGTTTCTCAACATAAGTAGTAGGAACAATAGGATCATTATAAGTGATAGTCTTTTCTTCAACTGTAATAGGTGCAACTACTTTTACTTCAGTGGGAGGATTATATTTAAACCAGAGTAGCAAATGATTCACAGAAGGAAGCTACTATCTCAGAGTCAAGTCCATATTTAGTGCTAAATCCACGAAAAGCATCGGTGTCCATAAAAGATTTAACACAATCAAACTTAAGTGTCATACCTGACTCCTTACCATCGTCGGAATCCCAATCTTCAGAGTTGCATTTAATTCTTTCCAATAAATCCCACTTGAATTCAATAGTCTTCATCATATAAGAGCCAGCACAAGAAGTATCGAGCATGGTGCGATCATTGAGAGAAAGCCGAGCATAAATTTTTTGAATAATCATTTCTCTTGAGAGCTCATGATTGGGGCATGAATATAACATTGACTTAAGCCTCCCCCAGGCTTGAACGATGCTTTCTCCTTCGCGAGGCTGGAAATTATATATATATATATATATATATATATATATATATATATATATATATATATATATAATTATGATCGCGATGAACAAGATGCATAGGATAGAACTTCTGGTGAAATTCCAATTTCAATCGTTTATAGTCCCAAGATCCCATATCATCACATAGTCTATACCATGTCAATGCATCTCCCTTCAAAGATAAAGGGAAGACCTTCTTCTTAACAACATCATCGGGCATACCTGCAAGCTTAAATAATCCACAAACTTCTTCCACATAGATAAGGTGCAAATCGGGATGCAATGTTCCATCTCCTGCAAAGGGATTAGCTAGCAGTTTCTCTATCATACCCGAAGGAATCTCAAAGTAAACATTTTCGGTAGGTTCAGTAGGTTGAGGAGCAACTCTTTGCTCTACTGGTCGGGGCGAAGATGCCCTGAACAAGCCCCTCAAAGTGTTAGTTTCCATAGTAATAAGTGACAATAAATTTCAGCAAACTATATAAATGTTTCCTTACCAAGTTCCACTCACCAAAGGCACTTCACTCCCCGGCAACGGCGCCAGAAAAGAGTCTTGATGACCCACAAGTATAGGGGATCTATCGTAGTCCTTTCGATAAATAAGAGTCTCGAACCCAACGAGGAGCAGAACGAAATGACAAGCGGTTTTCAGTAAGGTATTCTCTGCAAGCACTGAAATTGTAGGTAACAAATAGTTTTGTGATAGGATAATTTGTAACAGGTAACAAGCAATGAAAGCAAATAAGGTGCAGCAAGGTGGCCCAATCCTTTTTGTAGCAAAGGACAAGCCTGGACAAGTTCTTATAATGAGAAAAGCGCTCCCGAGGACACATGGGAATTATCGTCAAGCTAGTTTTCATCACACTCATATGATTCGTGTTCGTTACTTTGATAATTTGATATGTGGGTGGACCGGTGCTTGGGTGCTTCCCTTTCTTGGACAAGCATCCCACTTACGATTAACCCCTATTGCAAGCATCCGCAACTACAAAAGAAGTATTAAGGTAAACCTAACCATAACATGAAACAAGTGGATCCAAATCAGCCCCTTATGAAGAAACGCATAAACTAGGGTTTAAGCTTCTGTCACTCTAGCAACCCATCATCTACTTATTACTTCCCAATGCCTTCCTCTAGGCCCAATAATGGTGAAGTGTCATGTAGTCGACGTTCACATAACACCACTAGATGAGAGACAACATACATCTCATCAAAATATCGAACGAATACCAAATTCACATGACTACTAATAGCAAGACTTCACCCATGTCCTCACGAACAAACGTAACTACTCACAAAGCATATTCATGTTCATAATCAGAGGGGTATTAATATGCATTAAGGATATGAACATATGATCTTCCACCAAATAAACCAACTAGCATCAACTACAAGGAGTAATCAACACTACTAGCAACCCACAGGAACCAATCTGAGGTTTTGGTACAAAGATTGGATACAAGAGATGAACTAGGGTTTGAGAGGAGATGGTGCTGGTGAAGATGTTGATGAAGTTTTACCCCCTCTCGATGAGAGGATCGTTGGTGATGACAATGGTGATGATTTCCCCCTCCCGGAGGGAAGTTTCCCCGGCAGAACAGCTCCGCCGGAGCCCTAGATTGGTTCCGCCAAGGTTCCGCCTCGTGGCGGCGGAGTTTCGTCCCGTAAGCTTGCTTCTGATTTTTTCCAGGGTAAAAGACTTCATATAGCAGAAGATGGGCACCGGAGGGCCACCAGGGGGGCCACGAGGCAGGGGAGCGCGCCCTGTAAGGGTGGGCGCGCCCCCCACCCTAGTGGCCAGGGTGTGGGCCCCCTCTGGTACTTCTTTTGCTCAATAATTATCATTAATTCCAAAAATGACTTTCGTGGAGTTTCAGGACTTTTGTAGCTGTGTAGAATAGGTTTCCAATATTTGCTCCTTTTCCAGCCCAGAATCCCAGCAGTCGGCATTCTCCCTCTTCATGTTAAACCTTGTAAAATAAGAGAGAATAGCCATAAGTATTGTGACAAAACATGTAATAACAGCCCATAATGCACTAAATATCGATATAAAAGCATGATGCAAAATGGACGTATCAAGGGGCATGGGGGAAGATACTGAGGAAATTTGATGGGTGGGGATGTGGTTGGAGGAATAAATTCTGAAATTGCGCGCCTAATGAAAATTTTGCTATGAAACTTGAAACTAGAGCGGGGGAAACACACAACGGAGACGAAGCGCGTAAAATACTCGTGTGCGAGAAAACAGAAAATTGGCAGTTCTCGTCTCCAAAAAAATGTACACGTGTAGTCGATTTTTTTGGTCAATGGTATGCCTGGTTTATTAGGAACCATCGCACAGGTAACAAACTTATGGATCATTAACGCAAAAAAACGCACACGGGTATGACATAGAAACCGTGTGTTTTGTGATCTTCTAATGATTAACGCAAAAAAGCGCACACGGTCACACATGCTAATGAACGCTCAAAGCCCTCAAAGGATGCTCTTACCGACATTGTATGCTAATACTACAAACTTAAAGTACTACTGGTAATTTGCTCTAATACTACAAACTTAAACTACTTCTCACATGCTGCCATCGGGGCATGCTTGCCATACATCGGCGTTCTCCTTCCCGGCCTTGTAGGCGGCAGCCAACCATGCTTCGATCTCTGCCAAGCTCTCCTCACCACGGCGTGCAGCCTCTTCTTTCTTGCGGCGGCAGGACTCACTTTTCCTGACTGCTTTCTGCCTTTTCCGATCCTCTCGTGCGGCTTTGGCCGCCTCTAGATCCACCTCCCATTCGGCCATGGCAGCCTCAAAGTCCACCCACGTAACTGTGTGGCTGCCGGCGGTGATGAACTCGGCGCGGCGAAATGCCATCGCTTCCTTACCATGTGTGCGGTCTCAGGCAGCGAGGAACGCGGCGCGGCGGGATGCCATCGCTTACTTACCAGTTACTATGTGTCACGGTGCCATGAACGACGCTTGGACAGAGCTTTGGGACGGAGGGGCCGGGCAGCCGTATAGTGCGGTGGTTTTTAAGAGCTCAATGACAAACGACAAAGGAAATTTGGCTTCCCTTACAACTTTGCTTGTTCATTATCGTACACGGTTCATCTCTATCGCTTCCGGAAACAGTGTGCGCTGAGGATATTGTGTGTTGTGTTATGATTGGCCGGAACCCCAGCCACGCAGATCGCACGTGTGCACCATAGGATGCGCCGCGATCGAACGACAATCCACGTCCCTGACATCACATCCGTGCAGCTGTAGCTGGATTGGATTTATATGCACCAAATGCCTAGAAAATGCACATAATCCCTTAAATATGGTAAATGAGCCCGGAAAAATGCCAAATTTGAACACGGTGATTTACAGGGTGTGTTTTCTTCGTACAAAAAAACTCCAGGGCGAAGAACAAAGAAAATTTGGATTCCCCTTCAATTTTGGTGATTTCCCTCTCGAAAGCATGGAACTTCCTCGGCGATGGTTCGATTTATGAAGGGCGTGCATGACGACATAAGCCAAACCTTCTCAAATTTTCACTAGGGCATGGTGAGGTCATACCATGGCACCATGCCAGCGTCATGTTTTTCAATCATTTATTTCATTTTTTCTATAGTTGAAAACCCAATAAACAAACGTTTGTGGTTGACTATTGCCACACATTTCATCAAAATATTTGTCCATTCCTTGTAAAAGGCATGAGAATTTACTTAATGGCACGAGCATCGTTTTCCAGGCCGTTCTTGTGCACCCTTTCATGTACCGGTTGTTTGAACTTGAATTATGTTCATTAATGCCTAGAAAATGCACATAATCCCCGAAATATGGTAAATAAACCGGGAAAAGTGTCAAATTTGAACATGGTGATTTGCAGGGTGTATGTTCATCATAGAAAAAACTCATGGACAAAGGACAAAGGAAATTTGGATCCCCCTTCAATATTGGTGATTTCCCTCTTGAAACCATGAAACTTCCTCGGTGATGGTTTGATTTATGAAAGGCGTGCATAACGACATAAGGAAAACATTCTCAAATTTTTACTAGGGCATGGTGAGGCCATACCATGGCACCACGCCAGGCGTCATGTTTTTCAAGCATTTATTTCATTTTCTGTATAGTTGTTAACCCAGTAGACGACGTGTTATGGTTGACTATTGTCACACATTTCTTCAAAATATCTGTCCATTCCTTGTAAAAGGCATGAGAATTTACTAAATGGTATGAGGATGGTTTTCCAGACCATTCTTGTGCATCTTTTCATGCACCGATTGTTCAAGTTTGAATTATGTGCATTAATGCCTAGAGAATGCAAATAATCCCCTAAATATGGTAAATGAACCCGGAAAAGTGTCAAATTTGAACGTGGTGATTTGTAGGGTGTATGTTCATCATAGAAAAAACTCATGGACAAAGGACAAAGGAAATTTGGATCCCCCTTCAATATTGGTGATTTCCCTCTCGAAAGCATGAAACTTCCTCGGTGATGGTTCGATTTATGAAAGGCATGCATGATGACACAAGGAAAACATTCTCAAATTTTTACCAGGGCATGATGAGGCCATACCATGGCACCACGCCAGGCATCATGTTTTTCAAGCATTTATTTCATTTTTTGTATAGTTGTCAACCTAGTAGACGACGCGTTTATGGTTGACTATTACCACACATTTCCTTGAAATATTTGTCCATTCCTTGTAAAAGGCATGAGAATTTACTAAACGGCACGAGGATGGTTTTCCAGACCTTTCTTGTGCACCTTTTCATGCACCGATTGTTCAAATTTGAATTATGTGCATTAATGCCTCGAAAATGCAAATAATCCCCTAAATATGGTAAATGAGCCCGGAAAAATGTCAAATTTGAACACGTTGCATATGAGGTAGTACATTGATCGTTGGAAAAAACTGAATGACAAACTATGACGGAAATTTGGATTCCCCTTCAATCTTGGCGATTTCCCTCTCGAAAGCATGGAAGTTCCTCGATGATGGATCGATTTGTGAAGGGAGTGCATGACGACATTAATCAAACCTTCTCAGCTTTTAACCAGAGCACGGTGAGGCCATACCATGATCGCATCATGCCAGGCGTCATGTTTTTCAAGCAAGTATTTCACTTTTCTATAGTTGCTAACCCAGTAAATGACGCGTTTTGGTTGACTATTGCCACACATTCCCTTGAAATCTTTGCCTGTTCCCTGTAAAAGGGTTGAGAATTTACTAAATACCACGAGTATGGTTTTTCAGACCGTTCGTGTGCACCTTTTCACGCACCGATTGTTTGAAATTAAATTATGTGGATTAATGCCTAGAAAATGAACATAATCTCCTAATATGGTAAATGAGCCAGGAAAAATGCCAAATTTGAGCACGTTGCGTTCGAGGGGGTATGTTGATTGTAGAAAAAACTGAATGACAAGCTAGGAAGGAAATTTGGATTCCCGACCCCTTCAATCTTGCTGATTCCCCTCGAAACCATGAAATTTCCTAGGTGATGGTTCGATTTTATGAATGGTGTGCATGACGACATAAGACAAACATTCTCAATTTTTTACCAGGGCATGGTGAGGCCACACATTTCCTTGAAATATCTGCCCATTCCTTGCGAAAGGCATGAGAAATTAGTAAATAGCACGACCATGGTTTTCCAGACCGTTCTCGTGCACCTTTTCCGATTGTTTGAATTTGAATTATGTGCATTAATGCCTAGAAAATGAACATAATCCCCTAAATATTGTAAATGAACCCGGAAAAGTGCCAAATTTGAACACGGTGATTAACATGGTTTATGTTCATTGTAGAAAAAAACTCATGGACAAAGGACAAAGGAAATTTGGATTCCCATTCAATCTCGGTGATTTACTATCGCACACGATTCATCTCCGTCGCCTCTGCGAACCGTGTGTATTCACTCACACATGCAAAAGGAAAAAAGAAAACCCTCGCCCCCTTCGTCCCCACCCACTCGCCGCGGACTCCTCCACAACTCTGCACCTCATCAACTTCTATCGCGGCGGCCACCCTAAGCTCGACGGCACTGTTGTCAGCGAGTAGAGGTCGCGCTCCAAGCGGCACAGGATTTTGCCCCTACCGCTTTCCGCCGCCTATCTACACCGACATTCTAGACTCTGGTCGACCAGGGATTTCTGCGGGATTGGCCCGGGGATTTTTCTCATGGAGAATGTAATCAGCTTAGCAAAACATTCCCTCATCTCTTATCGCGGTCTGTCCATCGATGTTAATCAACCGGCGGAAATCGCCGTGGAATCATTTTTGTTCTAGCTGATTCTTGGGTGTTCATTCATGTGTCCACAGTGCGAGCACAAATCGGGCAAGTGTGGTCGCAGTCAGTCGGAAACAAAGTTCTATCTCACCATTTCGGATGACTTCAGGGAGCGCTCAGTATGTTCAATCTCAACCAACCACGGTCGGCATGGCCTAAATATGTGAACATATACTGCCTGTTGCTACATTATCTATATATTTGCATCAAATCTTTGTTACATTATCTATTTTTAATTATATATTTATGTACTTTGCTTTCATCTATATATTGATCTGTTCTATCAGTTACTCCCACATTTGCATCTTGCTCTGTTATTTCAATGTATCTAATTTACGATCTTAATTTTCATTTCAAGCAGTACATCCCTCGCTTTGCAAGAACAAGAGTAGAAGGAAATCTTGGGCTTTACTTTGTTGATGACTCCCAGGATGTCATATTGACAACGCAACATGGACATACAACGACGGTTAGCGTAAAACTTGATAACGATGGTCACTCCTATTTTAATGCGGACCTTTGGAGAAAAATGTCTAAGTGTTATGAACTGAAAGCTGGCAATAAAATTCTAGTGCATCCACCACAGCCTGGTCTAACTAACGTGGATGTTTACTTCCCCAACGTCATCAGCCGATCAAAGTCTAATCGAGGTTAGTGTCCTTTCAACTTTCTCCATGCTGTCATATTACTTAGCAAAATCAAGGTATTTGTTCTTACTAATTGACCACTATTTAAGCAACCAATTGTGATTTCATTTTCTAACTCCGTTCCTAGGCAATAACAAATTCTATTTACCAAATTATGCGCACTATCTATTCTTCTGCTATGTTCAGAATAAATAACACCTTTCCACCTTTTAAGCAGGATATGTTGGATGCATAGTGAATGATCTGTATGTTACTAAGTGTCGGTGTCAAAACCGGCGGATCTCGGGTAGGGGGTCCCGAACTGTGCGTCTAGGCGGATGGTAACAGGAGACAAGGGACACGATGTTTTTACCCAGGTTTGGGCCCTCTCGATGGAGGTAAAACCCTACTCCTGCTTGATTGATATTGATGATATGGGTAGTACAAGAGTGGATCTACCACGAGATCAAGGAGGCTAAACCCTAGAAGCTAGCCTATGGTATGATTGTTGTAATGATTGTTCCTCCTACGGACTAAAACCCTCCGGTTTATATAGACACCGGAGAGGGCTAGGGTTACACAGAGTCGGTTACAATGGTAGGAGATCTACATATCCGTATTGCCAAGCTTGCCTTCCACGCCAAGGAAAGTCCCATCCGGACACGGGACGAAGTATTCAATCTTGTATCTTCATAGTCTTGGAGTCCGGCCGATGATGATAGTCTGGCTATCTGGACACCCCCTAGTCCAGGACTCCCTCAGTAGCCCCCGAACCAGGCTTCAATGACGACGAGTCCAGCGCATATGTTGTCTTCGGCGTTGCAAGGCGGGTTCTCCTTCAAATTCCATGTGCCTGCCAAATAGTATCCGGCACCCTTACAAATGTTGCGCTCCTTGGCTCCCACGCCCAATAATGGCCTTCTTCCACGCGTCGCACGAATGCGAAAGGCCAGGGTATCTTTTATATTTTCCTCCTAGCTGCGCAAATAACCTGCCTATAAGAGAGGCAAGAATCCAGATCCAAATCACACCATCTTCCTTCCACGAGTACTCATCAGAGCGCTTCTGACCAAAAATCCATTCCACCATGGACCATCGACGCGGCTCCTCCTCTTGCGCTCCTAGCCCTCTGCCAGGAGATTGGAGGAGATGTTCTGTTCCGCACAATGAGCTGGTGACGCTCCAAGCGGAGGGATACCTTCCTCCGGTCTTTATGGTCCCGGTCCGAGCCGGGCTGGCCATTTACAAAGGTGGAAAGCAAGCGGAGGCCTCCCCCAGTCCCTCCAAAGGGGAGCGGGTGTGCTTCGTCCCTTATCTAATAAGGGGGCTCAGATTTCCCATCCACTCGTTTCTCCGGGGGCTTCTGGAGTTCTACGGACTCCAGCTTCATCACCTCACGCCCGCCTCCATTCTGCACATCGCGGGTTACGTAGCTCTTTGTGAGCTGTTCCTGGGCATCGAGCCCCATTTTGCACTGTGGAAGAGACTGTTTTGCCTCGTACCCCGTTCTCACGAGGGGTCAATATATCAAGTGGGCGGAGCCGAAATATGGCGCATCGCCGGGACCGGATATTTATCCGGAACCCCAAAGAAGGTGTTCGAAGACTGGCCTTCGGAATGGTTTTGTGTGGAAGAAGCTCCACTGCCGGACCCAGTTCGGATCAGCCTCCCGGAGTTCAACAAGGCTCCTCTGAAGAAGCGCCTAAGTTGGCGCCCACGGAGCCCTCAATAGGAGGAAGACAGGAGCGTCCATTACTTGATGGGCCGGATTAGGTTGATGGCCCATTCCGGATTAACCATGATTGGAGTCATGGCCGTATGCATCATGTGAGGGGTGCAGCCGCTCCAATATAGGGGCCACCCCATGTGGGATTTCAACGGGGAGAACGACGCCATCTGTCATGGCCGTAAGGGGCCGGGATCGGCCGCGGATCTGGTAAAGATCCTGTCCGGCATGTACAAGGGGGAGAAAGAGGACTTCCTCCAGACGAGCCCATTGAATGGGTTCTCCATGAATAACCCTCGAAGCTGGGTAAGCGGACATTTATTTGCCCGACCCGTGCTTTCAAAGTTAAGTACCTTACTTTATGGTTTCGACGCAGGAACTGCGCCGGAATGTGGAGAGCATACATAGTACGGCTCCACAACCCGAGGATCCGGAAAGATCCCTTGATCTGGCCTCCGAAGAGGATCCAGACATACAAGTGGAGCTAATTGACGGGGTGTTCCACCAACTCATCATGGACAATGCTCTAGTCGCCATCACGGCTGACTACCCCGGCCTAACTCCGGCTTCCCAGGTAATTATGACCGGAGTCCTGACATTATTACTCCATCCTTGCGTATTTCTGACCACCGTATACAATGGTGTCCCGCAGGAGGTGCCTTCAAGGCAGGAAGCCGAACCCACGGTGGCTGACCAACAAGGGTCAGTCCGGCCCAGCAGGCGGAAGAGGAGTGCGATGCGAATCGAAACGTCACCACAACGGTATAGCTCACAAGCGTTATTCAGGAAAAGGATTCCCAGGAGGTGTATTAACGCCCGTGACTTTTTCAAGAGAAAGAGCACTCGCCGGACTGTGCCCGGAGAGGTTGCCAACCAAGCCTCCGCCCGCCAGGTTCCAACACCTGGTCCGGAGGGGGAGGCGAGCGAAAGGCGCGAGCCGGATACTCCTCCAGCGGAGGATGCCGACAGGCTGTCCACCACCAGGTCTGAGGTGGAGAGCGCCATGAATCATAGGCATCGCCGTACAGTTCTGCGTGACGTGTGTTTCTCCCCGGAGGCGTTGAATGCCTTTAACACGGGAGACGCGCACCTCCGTGCTGCTCAAGATGGTTTAACCAGAGCCACAAAGCAGTATGTAAAAGACATACGGGTAAGAGATTTTAATAGCTGTATATGCCAGTAGCCCCCAAGACTTAAAGTAGTTAAGGTAACTGATTTAAGGATCATTTGATATGCAGGATCTTACGGAGAAGAATGCCCAATTGTCCCAGGAGCTAAAAGAGTGCAAAGCCCAACTTGAGGCCGCACTAGCTGACGCAGAAGGAGGCACAGAGACCCCCTCTGGTAACACATTATTTCAAAAAGATAAGCGGTGTGCAGCGTACGTATAAATCTGACAATGGTATTGCAGATGTTGCCGGACTTGATCCGGACAAGCAACAACTACTGCGCCAGCTGAAGGCCAGCGATAGGGTGCTTACGAAGGTGCAGCAGGAGAGGAACAAACTCCAGGATGCCCACACCTAGCTGGGAGAAGAGCTAAAGGGTGTGCGGGCCGAGCTGTCTGGCTCCATGAAGGAGAATCAGCGGCTTCGTCGCGGCATCTATAGTTAGTGCTTGAGCGAACTCCTTTGAAAAGAAGAGTTCGGCGAGGAAGTCAATTGACAGAAATATGTCTATAGGTGTGCTCACAGGTCGCCCTGCGGAGGAGATGCCCGTTTCAACGGGTGACCAACTCCCCGAGCTGGTGCAGCTGCTCGAACGTGTTCGGCAGGCGATGAGCGGCGTCGTCCAGGCCTTATGGCCGTCACTCTCCCTACCCGAGGGCCTTGGAGAGCTTGCGGAGAAGCTTCAGGGAGCGCGGCGGCGCTTCCGTTTATGGAAGATATCAGCCTGCCGTCAAGGTGCCAGGGAGGCCTGGGCCATGGTGAAGATGCGGTACAAGAAGGCGGATCCAAACCACATGGCCGAGGTCGGACCTGTGGGGCCCGATGGGAAGGAGATCCCTGTGAGCTTAGTGTACGGCCAAGTAGAGTTGGCCGCTAAATATTCCCAATGGGACTGTAAATTAGACAGCCTGTTACACGGGATTGAGGAGGAGTACAGTCAGTCGATTTGACGATGTATTTAAAATGACATGTAAAATGCCTTCTAGTCGGATTGTAGATCGTTTGTCTTTGCCGACCTTTTCGCTTCAACCTCGGGACCCTAGAGTCCGGAGTGTGTCCGAATACCCTCTCGGTTAAGAAAACCCGGGGCATGCATGGAGACCAGGCGTAGGGGTCATTAGTGCTTTATCAGACAAGTGCCCAACTAGTTATGTTATATTACATGGTTAGTAAGAAACATCTTCCGGGGAGAATAGTTCCGTTAAGGGTTCCTTTCCCTGGGAGGCATGCCCTAAAGTGCATGTCCGGACTGCGAAAAGAGCAGGAAAACACCTGGGGGCAGATAAATAAATATGTAAAAAAATCATCTTTCAAGTCACCGACCGAATATTCCCTTAAGAACGCTAGCTTTCGTCTTCACCTAGTCTGAGGTACACATCCGGCTGACCCGGCAGTAACAATCGCAGAGGTGCTCCCTTTACCTCCTAGCCGAACAATCGGGAACGTAGGGGTAAGCACAGGAGCCAGGCAACCCAGCTTGGCCAAAACTTAAGTCATATCGATGCATATAATGGTGAATAAAAGGTACATGTGGAAGTTTGACACATGTGCTGGGCATGAAGCCCGTATAAGTAAGCTTCTGTTAAAGAAGCCCCCAGGTATAATGAGTACGGGTAGAACATCAAGTGTGTGCGAACAATGCGCAAATAGGCCCTTAAGGGCTTTTATGAAAAAGGTGGGAGAAAAGAGAGAAACGAAAGACAGCTGAAGTGTAAAAATTTGGACGGAGGAAGGAGACGAACTCTTAGTCCGGCGCTAGGCGTAGAATCTTCGGAGGCGGGCTGCGTTCCATGGGTTCGGCTCGAGTCGGTTGTCCAATGCATTTCGCAGACGGTATGCTCCGCCGGTCAGGACTTGGTCGATGATGAAGGGACCTTCCCATTTGGGCTTGAGTTTGTCCTTTTTCTTGTCCGGCAGGCGTAGAACTACTTTGCCAACATTGTAAGTTTTAGCCCGTACTTCTCTACTTTGATATCGTCGAGCCTGCTGCTGATAGAATGCGGAACGGGCCTTTGCCACATCGCGTTCTTCCTCCAATGCGTCCAAGCTGTCCTGCCGATCCAGCTCGGCTTCTCTTTCTTCGTACATGCACACTCGAGGTGAGTCATGAATTATGTCGCAGGGCAAAACTGCCACTGCGCCGTATACCATAAAGAATGGTGTGAATCTGGTAGTACGGTTTGGCGTGGTCCGCAGCCCCCAGAGTACGGAATCAAGCTCCTCTACCCAGTGCGTGTTAGATTCTGTAAGGGACCGCACTAGTCTGGGCTTGATGCCGCTCATTATCAGACCATTTGCTCGCTCAACTTGACCGTTGGTTTGAGGGTGATAGACTGAAGCGTAATCGAGCTTAATGCCCATATTTTTGCACCAGAGTTTGACCTCGTCGGCTGTGAAGTTCGTGTCGTTATCGGTAATGATGCTATGGGGACACCATAATGGTGTACTACCCCGGATATGAAGTCTATCACTGGCCCGGACTCTGCCGTTTTAACTGGCTTGGCCTCTATCCATTTGGTGAATTTGTCCACCATGACCAATAGGTACCTTTGCTTGTGGGTTCCCCCTTTAAGGGGTCCGACCATGTCAAGCCCCCAGACCGCGAACGGCCAGGTAATGGGTATAGTTTTGAGGGCGGTGGGTGGCATATGGCTATGATTAGCAAAGAGCTGACAACCGATGCATCTTTGGACTAAGTCCTGGGCATATGCCCGGGCCGTCGGCCAATAAAATCCTGTACGGAAGGCCTTACCTACAAGGGCCAGGGCTGCAGCGTGGTGTCCGCCTAGTTCGGCGTGAATTTCAGCCAGAAGATTTCGCCCTTCCTCTTCGGAGATGCACCTTTGAAGGACTCCGGTTGTGCTTTTCTTATAAAGTTCTTCCCCATGGACCTTGTAGGCTTTAGATCGCCGAACTATGCAGCGGGCCTCATTTTGGTCTTCGGAAGTTCCTGCCTAATTAAGTAGGCTAGGAATGGTTCTGTCCAAGGGGCAATTACCGCCATTATTTCGTGGGCTGAAGGTGTTATTTCATCGGCTGAACCGCCGATTATGTCAGATTGTTCTGTGTTGGGTGGCGCGGTTGTTTCCGGGTTGTTATTTCCGGACTCCTCTTCCCATAGTACGGATGGCTTAAAGAGCCGTTCCAGGAAGATGTTTGGAGGGACAACGTCGCGTTTCACGCTGATGCGTGCCAACACGTCGGCTGCTTGGTTATTATCCCGGGCTACGTGGTGGAATTCGAGTCCTTCGAACCGAGCTGACATTTTTAGGTCAGCGTTATGATAGGCTGCCATTTTCGGATCCTTGGCGTCAAAGTCTCCATTTACTTGGGATATTGCAAGGTTTGAATCCCCGCGCACCTCTAGGCGTTGAATACCCATGGAGATTGCCATCCGGAGACCATGTAGGAGGGCCTCGTATTCGGCTGCATTGTTGGAGTCCGTGTACATTATCTGAAGTACGTATTGGACTGTGTCTCCGGTTGGGGATGTCAGTACGACGCCAGCCCCCAAGTCGGCCAACTTTTTGGAGCCGTTGAAATGCATAATCCAATTGGAGTATGAGCCGTACTCTTTAGGGAGTTCGGCTTTGGTCCACTCAGCGATGAAGTCAGCCAAGACTTGTGACTTTATAGCTCACTGAGGTTTATAAGTTATATCGAATGGTAAGAGCTCAATGGCCCATTTTGCAATCCTGCCCATCGTGTCGCGGTTGTTTATAATGTCGTTGAGAGGCACTTTGGAGGCCGCTGTTATCGAACACTCTTGAAAGTAGTGTCGGAGCTTCCGGGATGCCATGAACACCGCGTATGCTATCTTTTGATAATGCGGGTACCGGGACTTGCAGGGACTTAAGACAGTGGATACGTAGTACACTGGTTTCTGAAGAGGGAATTTATGCCCTTCTGTTTCTCGTTCGACGACGAGCACCGCGCTTACAACTTGATGTGTTGCCGCGATATATAACAACATTGGTTCGCCCAGGTTAGGCGCAGCCAGGACCGGATTTGTTGCCAATATAGCTTTTATTTCTTCGAGTCCGACAGTGGCAGCGTCCGTCCACTCGAAGTGTTCGGTGCGCCTGAGGAGGCGATAGAGGGGCAATGCCTTTTCTCCCAAACGGGAGATGAAGCGGCTTAGAGCCGCCACGCATCCAGTCAATTTTTGTATTTGTTTGAGGTCTTTTGGAATATCCAGTTGTGACAGAGCTCGGATCTTGGCTGGGTTTGGTTCAATTCCTCTACCGGATACAATGAAGCCCAGGAGCTTTCCGGCTGGTACGCCGAAAACGCATTTTTCTGGATTCAGCTTAATGTCATATGCTCGGAGTTGTCGAATGTGAGCCTCAAATCGTCTACTAAAGTTTCGACGTGTTTGGTTTTGACGACTACGTCGTCTACGTATGCCTCTACTGTTTTGCCGATCTGGGTAGCCAGACATGTCTGAATCATGCGCTGATATGTTGCGCCGGCGTTTTTGAGTCCGAAGGGCATCGTGTTGAAGCAGAATGGTCCGTATGGAGTAATGAATGCCGTTGCGGCTTGTCCGCCTCCGCCATCTTGATTTTATGGTAGCCGGAGTATGCGTCAAGGAAGCACAATGAATCGTGCCCTGTAGTAGCATCGATTATTTGGTCGATGCGGGGAAGGGGGAAAGGATCCTTTGGGCAGGCCTTGTTGAGGTCTTTAAAATCGACACATAGGCGCCAGGATTTGTCCTTCTTTGGTACCATTACCAGGTTTGCTAGCCAGTCCGGATGTTTGATGTCTCAGAGGAATCCGGCTTCCAATAGTTTGGCTAGCTCCTCTCCCATTGCCTGTCTTTTGGGTTCAGAAAATCGCCGAAGTGCCTGTTTGACTTGCTTGAATCCTTTTAGGATGTTTAGGCTGTGTTCTGCCAATCTGCGTGGGATTCCTGGCATATCTAAAGGGTGCCAGGCAAAGATGTCCCAATTTTCCCGAAGGAATTCCCATAGTGCGGCATCTACATTAGGGTTCAATTATGCCCCATTGGAGGCCGTCTTTGTTGGGTCCGTTGGATGGACCTGGAATTTGACTATCTCGTCCGCTGGTTTAAAGGAGGTGGACTTGGATCTCTTATCGAGTATCACATCATCCCTATTTACCGTAGAGCGCAGCGCAGTGAGTTCCTCTGCCGCTAGGGCTTCGGATAGTGCCTCCAGGGCTAATGCGGCTGTTTTGTTTTCGGCACGGAGTGCTGTGTCCGGATCACTGACGAGAGTGATTATTCCGCCGGGCCCGAGCATCTTAAGCTTCATGTACCCGTAATGGGGTATGGCTTGAAAAATTGTGAATGCCTCTCGTCCTAATATAGCGTGATATCCGCTGCTGAACAGGGCCACTTGGAACGTGACCTCCTCGGACCTGTAATTGTCCGGCGAGCCGAACACCACATCAAGTGTGATTTTTCCTGTGCAGCGTGCTTCCCGGCTAGGGATTATTCCTCTAAAGGTTGTGCTGCTTCGCTCAATGCGGCTCCAGTCTATTTCCATTTTTTGAAGAGTTTCCTCGTAGATGAGGTTTAATCCGCTGCCGCCATCCATGAGTACCTTGGTAAGACGAAAGCCGTCTACTATTGGACTGAGGACCAATGCGGCTGGTGCTCGGGCTGTTCGGAATTTAGGTTCGTCGCTGGCGTTGAAGGTGATGGCCGTGTCGCTCCATGGATTTGTTGTTGCTACTTGGTCGACTTCGGCGAGGCTGCGAATTGTTCGTTTCCGCATATTATTTGATGCGAAAGTCTCAAAGACTGTTGACACCGTACTGGTACTGTTAGAGTGGTTCTCTGGGGTTAGAAGCTCTTCGCCACTTTTGGCCACCTGCCGCAGTATCCAACATGCTCGAAGGCTATGCGTTGGAGTGGCGCCTTCTGTACTGTGAATTTTGCAGGGTCCGCTGAGCCATCCATCCAGTACGGTTTTGTGCCCTTTATGGGGTTTCTGCTTTTTGGTTTTTATACCTGGTGCCTGAGTATGATGCACCCTTTTGTTTCGGACTAGGGTTGTATTCGGAGCCGGATTGTCCCAAAACTTAGTTTCGGTTTTCCGAAAACTCTCCATCGCACGGTACTTGCGTACTATGGATGCCAGGTCGGCGAATCGTGTAATTTCACGACGACTTACTGCGTTCAAGATTCCCTTGTCCGTGCAATTATTGCAGAAAATTGAAATTGCGTTTTTCTCACGGCAGTCTTTTATCCTGTCCATAACCAGGAGGAATCTGGCCCAGTAATGATGTACTGTTTCAGCGGGCTCTTGCCGGATTTGAGATAGATCGCATATGTTTGGGTGGGTGGGTGGAATTGAGTAAGGAACCCTACCCGTCTCGAGGCTCAAGGGCCGGAAAGTTTCCGAATTTGGAAGCTTGGATCGCTGGACGTTGTCCAACGAGTCTGCTCTGATGTCTGACTTTAGGTTCAGTACTTGATCGACGTCCGTCCCTCCGCGGAAATCCGGCATGGAGGGTTCGGGAGTCCGGACATAACTAGTTTTCAATGTAGAAGAAGAATCGCCGTGTTGTTCCTCTACCACAGCAACGTGGTGGGTAACCTGGGGAGAGTTAATCTCTCTCAGATCGGTTTTAAGCCCAATCTCATTGTAGTATGTAGCGACTCCCAGGGCGGCGATGTGATCCAAGAGCTCGTTTACGGACAGGAGCTCGATTGGATCCAGCTGCTCGGCGAATTCCGAGTTGACGTAAAGATTGCTTTTGATGACCCAAGAGGTCATCGTCGAAGTGGTGGCCGAACAGGCGGTCATGAGAAAACCACCTAGCCGGATAGTTTGGCCGGTGGCCAGGGCTCCTTTAGCGATGATACCGTCTTTAAAGATGGGAAGAGACATCCTTCCTGATCGTGACGGCACAGAGGAACTCTCAATGAAAGCACCAATGTCGGTGTCAAAACCGGCGGATCTCGGGTAGGGGGTCCCGAACTGTGCATCTAGGCGGATGGTAACAGGAGACAAGGGACACGATGTTTTTACCCAGGTTCGGGCCCTCTCGATGGAGGTAAAACCCTACTCCTGCTTGATTGATATTGATGATATGGGTAGTACAAGAGTGGGTCTACCACGAGATCAAGGAGGCTAAACCCTAGAAGCTAGCCTATGGTATGATTGTTGTAATGATTGTTCCTCCTACGGACTAAAACCCTCCGGTTTATATAGACACCGGAGAGGGCTAGGGTTACACAGAGTCGGTTACAATGGTAGGAGATCTACATATCCGTATTGCCAAGCTTGCCTTCCATGCCAAGGAAAGTCCCATCCGGACACGGGACGAAGTCTTCAATCTTGTATCTTCATAGTCTTGGAGTCCGGCCGATGATGATAGTCCGGCTATCCGGACACCCCCTAGTCCAGGACTCCTTCAGTATCCCCCGAACCAGGCTTCAATGACGACGAGTCCAGCGCATATGTTGTCTTCGGCGTTGCAAGGCGGGTTCTCCTTCAAATTCCATGTGCCTGCCGAATAGTATCCGGCACCCTTACAAATGTTGCGCTCCTTGGCTCCCACGCCCAATAATGGCCTTCTTCCACGCGTCGCACGAATGCGAAAGGCCAGGGTATCTTTTATATTTTTTCCCCTAGCTGCGCAAATAACCTGCCTATAAGAGAGGCAAGAATCCAGATCCAAATCACACCATCTTCCTTCCACGAGTACTCATCGGAGCGCTTCTGACCAAAAATCCATTCCACCATGGACCGTCGACGCGGCTCCTCCTCTCGTGCTCCCAGCCCTCCGCCAGGAGATTGGAGGAGATGTTCTGTTCCGCACAATGAGCTGGTGACGCTCCAAGTGGAGGGATACCTTCCTCCGGCCTTTATGGTCCCGGTCCGAGCCGGGCTGGCCGTTTACAAAGGTGGAAAGCAAGCGGAGGCCTCCCCCAGTCCCTCCAAAGGGGAGCGGGTGTGCTTCGTCCCTTATCTAATAAGGGGGCTCAGATTTCCCATCCACCCGTTTCTCCGGGGGCTTCTGGAGTTCTACGGACTCCAGCTTCATCACCTCACGCCCGCCTCCATTCTGCACATTGCGGGTTACGTAGCTCTTTGTGAGCTGTTCTTGGGCATCAAGCCCCATTTTAAGTTGTGGAAGAGACTGTTTTGCCTCGTACCCCGTTCTCACGAGGGGTCAATATATCAAGTGGGCGGAGCCGAAATATGGCGCATCGCCGAGACCGGATATTTATCCGGAACCCCAAAGAAGGCGTCCGAAGACTGGCTTCGGAATGGTTTTGTGTGGAAGACGCTCCACTGCCGGACCCAGTTCGGATCAGCCTCCCGGAGTTCAACAAGGCTCCTCTGAAGAAGCGCCTAAGTTGGCGCCCACGGAGCCCTCAACAGGAGGAAGACAGGAGCGTCCATTACTTGATGGGCCGGATTAGGTTGATGGCCCATTCCGGATTAACCATGATTGGAGTCATGGCCGTATGCATCATGTGAGGGGTGCAGCCTCTCCAATATAGGGGCCACCCCATGTGGGATTTCAACGGGGAGAACGACGCCACCTGTCATGGCCGAAAGGGGCCAGGATCGGCCGCGGATCTGGTAAAGATCATGTCCGGCATGTACAAGGGGGAGAAAGAGGACTTCCTCCAGACGAGCCCATTGAATGGGTTCTCCATGAATAACCCTTGGAGCTGGGTAAGCGGACGTTTATTTGCCCGACCCGTGCTTTCAAAGTTAAGTACCTTACTTTATGGTTTCGACGCAGGAACTACGCCGGAATGTGGAGAGCATACATAGTCCGGCTCCACAACCCGAGGATCCGGAAAGATCCCTTGATCCGGCCTCCGAAGAGGATCCGGACATAAAAGTGGAGCTAATTGACGGGGTGTTCCACCAACTCAGCATGGACAATGCTCTAGTCGCCATCGCGGCTGACTACCCCGGCCTAACTCCGGCTTCCCAGGTAATTATGACCGGAGTCCTGACATTATTACTCCATCCTTGCGTATTTCTGACCACCGTATACAATGGTGTCTTGCAGGAGGTGCCTTCAAGGCAGGAAGCTGAACCCACGGCGGCTGACCAACAAGGGTCAGTCCCGCCCAGCAGGCGGAAGAGGAGTACGGTGCGAATCGAAACGTCACCGCAACGGTATAGCTCACAAGCGTTATTCAGGAAAAGGATTCCCAGGAGGTGTATTAATGCCCGTGACTTTTCCAGGAGAAAGAGCACTCGCCGGACTGTGCCCGGAGAGGTTGCCAACCAAGCCTCCGCCCGCCAGGTTCCAACACCTGGTCCGGAGGGGGAGGCGAGCGGAAGGCGCGAGCCGGATACTCCTCCAGCGGAGGATGCCGACAGGCTGTCCGCCACCAGGTCCGAGGTGGAGAGCGCCATGAATCATAGGCGTCGCCGTACAGTTCTGCGTGACGCGTGTTTCTCCCCGGAGGCGTTGAATGTCTTTAACGCGGGAGACGCGCACCTCCGTGCTGCTCAAGATGGTTTAACCAGAGCCACGGAGCAGTATGTAAAATACATACGGGTAAGAGATTTTGATAGCTGTATATGCCAGTAGCCCCCAAGACTTAAAGTAGTTAAGGTAACTGATTTAAGGATCATTTGATATGCAGGATCTTATGGAGAAGAATGCCCAATTATCCCAGGAGCTAAAAGAGTGGAAAGCCCAACTTGAGGCTGCACTAGCTGCCGCAGAAGGAGGCACAGAGACCCCCTCTGGTAACACATTATTTCAAAAAGATAAGCGGTGTGCGGCGTACGTATAAATCTGACAATGGTATTGCAGATGTTGCCGGACTTGATCCGGACAAGCAACAACTACTGCGCCAGCTGAAGGCCAGCGAGAGGGTGCTTACGAAGGTGCAGCAGGAGAGGAACAAACTCCAGGATGCCCACACCCAGCTGGGAGAAGAGCTAAAGGGTGTGCGGGCCGAGCTGTCTGGCTCCATGAAGGAGAATCAGCGGCTTCGTCGCGGCATCTATAGTAAGTGCTTGAGCGAACTCCTTTGAAAAGAAGAGTTCGGCGAGGAAGTCAATTGTCAGAAATATGTCTGTAGGTGTGCTCACAGGTCGCCCTGCGGAGGAGATGCCCGTTTCAACGGGTGACCAACTCCCCGAGCTGGTGCAGCTGCTCGAACGTGTTCGGCAGGCGATGAGCGGCGTCGTCCAGGCCTTATGGCCGTCACTCTCCCTACCCGAGGGCCTTGGAGAGCTTGCGGAGAAGCTTCAGGGAGCGCGGCGGCGCTTCCGTTTATGGAAGATATCGTCCTGCCGTCAAGGTGCCAGGGAGGCCTGGGCCATGGTGAAGACGCGGTACAAGAAGGCGGATCCAAACCACATGGCCGAGGTCGGACCTGTGGGGCCCGATGGTAAGGAGATCCCTGTGAGCTTAGTGTACGGCCAAGTAGAGTTGGCCGCTAAATATTCCCAACGGGACTGTAAATTAGACAGCCTGTTAGAGGGGATTGAGGAGGAGTACAGTCAGTCGATTTGACGATGTATTTAAAATGACATGTAAAATGCCTTCTAGCCGGATTGTAGATCGTTTGTCTTTGCCGACCTTTTCGCTTCAACCTCGGGACCCTAGAGTCCGGAGTGTGTCCGAATACCCTCTCGGTTAAGAAAACCCAGGGCATGCATGGAGACCAGGCATAGGGGTCATTAGTGCTTTATCAGACTAGTGCCCAACTAGTTATGTTATATTACATGGTTAGTAAGAAACATCTTCCGGGGAGAATAGTTCCATTAAGGGTTCCTTTCCCTGGGAGGCATGCCCTAAAGTGCATGTCCGGACTGCGAAAAGAGCAGGAAAACATCTCGGGGCAGATAAATAAATATGTAAAAAATCATCTTTTAAGTCACCGAACGAATATTCCCTTAAGAACGCTAGTTTTCGGCTTCACCCAGTCTGAGGTACACATCCGGCTGACCCGGCAGTAACAATCGCAGAGGTGCTCCCTTTACCTCCTAGCCGAACAATCGGGAACGTAGGGGTAAGCACAGGAGCCAGGCAACCCAGCTTGGCCAAAACTTAAGTCATATCGATGCATATAATGGTGAATAAAAGGTACATGTGGAAGTTTGACACATGTGCTGGGCATGAAGCCCGTATAAGTAAGCTTCTGTTAAAGAAGCCCCCAGGTATAATGAGTGCGGGTAGCACATCAAGTGTGCGCGAACAATGCGCAAATAGGCCCTTAAGGGATTTTATAAAAAGGTGGGAGAAAAGAGAGAAACGAAAGACAGCTGAAGTGTAAAAATTTGGACGGAGGAAGGAGACGAACTCTTAGTCCGGCGCTAGGCGTAGAATCTTCGGAGGCGGGCTGCATTCCATGGGTTCGGCTCGAGCCGGTTGTCCGATGCATTTCGCAAACGGTATGCTCCGCCGGTCAGGACTTGGTCGATGATGAAGGGACCTTCCCATTTGGCCTTGAGTTTGTCCTTTTTCTTGTCCGGCTGGCGTAGAACTAGTTCGCCAACATTGTAAGTTTTAGCCCGTACTTCTCTACTTTGATATCGTCGAGCCTGCTGCTAATAGAATGCGGAACGGGTCTTTGCCACATCGCGTTCTTCCTCCAATGCGTCCAAGCTGTCCTGCCGATCCAGCTCGGCTTCTCTTTCTTCGTACATGCGCACTCGAGGTGAGTCATGAATTATGTCACAGGGCAAAACTGCCACTGCGCCGTATACCATAAAGAATGGTGTGAATCCGGTAGTACGGTTTGGCGTGGTCCGCAGCCCCCAGAGTACAGAGTCAAGCTCCTCTACCCAGTGCGTGTTAGATTCCGTAAGGGACCGCACTAGTCTGGGCTTGATGCCGCTCATTATCAGACCATTTGCTCGCTCAACTTGACCGTTGGTTTGAGGGTGATAGACTGAAGCGTAATCGAGCTTAATGCCCATATTTTTGCACCAGAGTTTGACCTCGTCGGCCGTGAAGTTCGTGTCGTTATCGGTAATGATGCTATGGGGACACCATAACGGTGTACTACCCCGGATATGAAGTCTATCACTGGCCCGGACTCTGCCGTTTTAACTGGCTTGGCCTCTATCCATTTGGTGAATTTGTCCACCATGACCAATAGGTACCTTTGCTTGTGGGTTCCCCCTTTAAGGGGTCCGACCATGTCAAGCCCCCAGACCGCGAACGGCCAGGTAATGGGTATAGTTTTGAGGGCGGTGGGTGGCATATGGCTATGATTAGCAAAGAGCTGACAACCGACGCATCTTTGGACTAAGTCCTGGGCATATGCTCGGGCCGTCGTCCAATAAAATCCTGTACGGAAGGCCTTACCTACAAGGGCCCAGGCTGCAGCGTGGTGTCCGCCTAGTTCGGCGTGAATTTCAGCCAGAAGATTTCGCCCTTCCTCTTCGGAGATGCACCTTTGAAGGACTCCGGTTGTGCTTTTCTTATAAAGTTCTCCCCCATGGACCTTGTAGGCTTTAGATCGCCGAACTATGTAGCGGGCCTCATTTTGGTCTTCGGAAGTTCCTGCCTAATTAAGTAGGCTAGGAATGGTTCTGTCCAAGGGGCAATTACCGCCATTATTTCGTGGGCTGAAGGTGTTATTTTATCGGCTGAACCGC
Organism: Triticum timopheevii; assembly: GCA_963921465.1. Lineage (NCBI taxonomy): Eukaryota > Viridiplantae > Streptophyta > Magnoliopsida > Poales > Poaceae > Triticum > Triticum timopheevii. The sequence continues at coordinate 360,547,490 of OY997264.1, forward strand.
CGATTATGTCAGATTGTTCTGTGTTGGGTGGCGCGGTTGTTTCCGGGTTGTTATTTCCGGACTCCTCTTCCCATAGTACGGATGGCTTAAAGAGCCGTTCTAGGAAGATGTTTGGAGGGACAGCGTCGCGTTTCGCGCCGATGCATGCCAACACGTCGGTTTCTTGGTTATTATCCCGGGCTACGTGGTGGAATTCGAGTCCTTCGAACCGAGCTGACATTTTTAGGACAGCGTTACGATAGGCTGCCATTTTCGGATCCTTGGCGTCAAATCTCCATTTACTTGGGATATTGCAAGGTTTGAATCCCCGCGCACCTCTAGGCGTTGAATACCCATGGAGATTGCCATCCGGAGACCATGTAGGAGGGCCTCGTATTCGGCTGCATTGTTGGAGTCCGTGTACATTATCTGAAGTACGTATTGGACTGTGTCTCCGGTTGGGGATGTCAGTACGACGCCAGCCCCCAAGCCGGCCAACATTTTGGAGCCGTCGAAATGCATAATCCAATTGGAGTATGCGCCGTACTCTTTAGGGAGTTCGGCTTTGCTCCATTCAGCGATGAAGTCAGCCAAGACTTGTGACTTTATAGCTCGCTGAGGTTTATAAGTTATATCGAATGGTAAGAGCTCAATGGCCCATTTTGCAATCCTGCCCGTCGCGTCGCGGTTGTTTATAATGTCGTTGAGAGCCACTTTGGAGGCCACTGTTATCGAACACTCTTGAAAGTAGTGTCGGAGCTTCCAGGATGCCATGAACACCGCGTACGCTATCTTTTGATAATGCGGGTACCGGGACTTGCAGGGAGTTAAGACAGTGGATACGTAGTACACTGGTTTCTGAAGAGGGAATTTATGCCCTTCTGTTTCTCGTTCGACGACGAGCACCGCGCTTACAACTTGATGTGTTGCCGCGATATATAACAACATTGGTTCGCCCAGGTTAGGCGCAGCCAGGACCGGATTTGTTGCCAATATAGCTTTTATTTCTTCGAGTCCGGCAGTGGCAGCATCCGTCCACTCGAAGTGTTCGGTGCGCCTGAGGAGGCGATAGAGGGGCAATGCCTTTTCTCCCAAACGGGAGATGAAGCGGCTTAGAGCCGCCACGCATCCAGTCAATTTTTGTATTTGTTTGAGGTCTTTTGGAATATCCAGTTGTGACAGAGCTCGGATGTTGGCTGGGTTTGCTTCAATTCCTCTATCGGATACAATGAAGCCCAGGAGCTTTCCGGCTGGTACGCCGAAAACGCATTTTTCCGGATTCAGCTTAATGTCATATGCTCGGAGGTTGTCGAATGTGAGCCTCAAATCGTCTACTAAAGTTTCGATGTGTTTGGTTTTGACGACTACGTCGTCTACGTATGCCTCTACTGTTTTGCCGATCTGGGTAGCCAGACATGTCTGAATCATGCGCTGATATGTTGCGCCGGCGTTTTTGAGTCCGAAGGGCATCGTGTTGAAGCAGAATGGTCCGTATGGAGTAATGAATGCCATTGCGGCTTGTCCGCCTCCGCCATCTTGATTTGATGGTAGCCGGAGTATGCGTCAAGGAAGCACAATGAATCGTGCCCTGCAGTAGCATCGATTATTTGGTCGACGCGGGAAAGGGGGAAAGGATCCTTTGGGCAGGCCTTGTTGAGGTCTTTAAAATCGACACATAGGCGCCAGGATTTGTCCTTCTTTGGTACCATTACCAGGTTTGCTAGCCAGTCCAGATGTTTGATGTCTCGGATGAATCCGGCTTCCAATAGTTTGGCTAGCTCCTCTCCCATTGCCTGTCTTTTGGGTTCGGAAAATCGCCGAAGTGCCTGTTTGACTAGCTTGAATCCTTTTAGGATGTTTAGGCTGTGTTCTGCCAATCTGCGTGGGATTCCTGGCATATCTAAAGGGTGCCAGGCAAAGATGTCCCAATTTTTCCGAAGGAATTCCCATAGTGTGGCGTCTACATCAGGGTTCAATTGTGCCCCAATGGAGGCCGTCTTTGTTGGGTCCGTTGGATGGACCTGGAATTTGACTATCTCGTCCGCTGGTTTAAAGGAGGTGGACTTGGATCTCTTATCGAGTATCACATCATCCCTATTTACTGTAAAGTGCAGCGCAGTGAGTTCCTCTGCCGTTAGGGCTTCGGATAGCGCCTCCAGGGCTAATGCGGCTATTTTGTTTTCGGCGCGGAGTGCTGTGTCCGGATCACTGACGAGAGTGATTATTCTGCCGGGCCCGGGCATCTTAAGCTTCATGTACCGGTAATGGGGTATGGCTTGAAAAATTGTGAATGACTCTCGTCCTAATATAGCGTGATATCCGCTGCTGAACGGGGCCACTTGGAACGTGACCTCCTCGGACCTGTAATTGTCCATCAAGTGTGATTTTTCCTGTGCAGTGTGCTTCCCGGCTAGGGATTATTCCTCTAAAGGTTGTGCTGCTTCGCTCAATGCGGCTCCAGTCTATTTCCATTTTTTGAAGGGTTTCCTCGTAGATGAGGTTTAATCCGCTGCCGCCATCCATGAGTACCTTGGTAAGACGAAAGCCGTCCACTATTGGACTGAGGACTAATGCGGCTGGTGCTCGGGCTGTTCGGAATTTAGGTTCGTCGCTGGCGTTGAAGGTGATGGCCGTGTCGCTCCATGGATTTGTTGTTGCTACTTGGTCGACTTCGGCGAGGCTGCGGATTGTTCATTTCCGCATATTATTTGATGCGAAAGTCTCAAAGACTGTTGACACCGTACTGGTACTGTTAGAGTGGTTCTTTGGGGTTAACGATATGTTACAATTGGTTTTTATTCTACATTTCAACAAAAATTGCACGTTGTAGCAGTTCCTAGTTTGATTTCCCGGCATGGTCGAATTACACTTGTGCCTGCTAATAACGCAAAATTAACAAGTTCTCGCTTGTCGTGGCAATGCATCCATATTGGAAAATTGGAGACACTGTTCTACTCATGCTCTATCAAGGCACAGGAGGGCTCTTCCTTCTCATTGACGAGATGTCGAGTCGTCGTGATCAAGCTGCTTCCAGCGGATAGTTGTGGTTGTTGGCCCTTAGCCTATTAAAATGTGCTAGATGTTACTATGTTAAGTATGTAGATATGGACCACAAGTTTGTTAGCCATTAGCCTCTTAAAATGTGATAGTTGTTACTATGTTAAGTATCTAGATATGGACCATATGGTTGTCAAAACCGTGTTACGAAGATCCTCCTTTTGTCAAATAGTGTAACCACTATATATATTACTCAAATGACGTTAGCCAAATTCTTAAATTTTCATGGAAAATATTAGTATCGTACACGGTTCTTTGAGTTTAAGCATGTGCCCGATGTCCAGAAGGCATTTGCATATTAATTGTCCATATTGCAAATTCACACACATGTTAACATAAGGAAATGTACGTGCAAGTTACTAATCATCGCACACGAGTACTCGCAGACGCATCGTGTGCGATACTCCTAGCCACCGCAAGCAACTAGTTCGCATTTTTCAAAGTTTTTTGTACGAACAGAATTGCACACGAACTTACTATAGTAACCGTCTGTGTTATAATTTCTCATCCGCAAACAGTTCATCCGAGTGGGCTGTTTGTTGCGTATCACGCACATCTGGTTTACACGAATCATTTGTGTTCTTTTGGCTGATCGCAAATGCCACATATCACACACATCTTGTTAAGATGAACCGTTTTCGTTCTCTTACCTAATCAAAAACAGTTTGTCCGAGTGAACCGTATGATGTATATCACACACACCTTGATCTGGCTGACCGTTTCTGTTGCATTCCCTAATAGCACACAGTTCATCGGAGAGAACTATATGTCGTATATTGCACACACATTGATATGGCTGCCCGTTTCTGTTTTTCTTCCTCATCGCAAATAGTTCTGTTGGATCAATTGTATGCCCAGCATCGCACACACAAGTAAAATCTGAACCGTGTTTGATGTGTCCCCCATCGCAAACATTTGCACCTTTTTTGACGGTTTTTTACACCATCGTTTGCGATTATTGCACCACACACAGTTTAGTCGAAGGGTCTCTAATCGTAGTGTCGCGTTAGCAGCATCCTGAAGTAGGGTTTGAGATGAGATGGTGTTGGTGAATATGTTGATGAAAAATGGTCCTCCCACGATGAGAGGATCATTTGTGATGTTGATGGCTTTGATTTCCCCTTCTCGGAGGGAACTTTCCCAGGCAGAATCACTCCACCGGAGAGCAAAAGTGCTCTAGTTCTGCCTCAAGACGGCGGCGATTCATCCCGAAAGTCCTCTCTTGATATTTCTAGGGAAAATGGCTTCATGTAGGAGAATATGGGCATCAGAGGCCTGCTAGGAGGCCACAAGCTCATAGGGCGCGCCCAGGAGGTAGGGCGCGCCCAGGAGGTAGGGCACGCCCCCTGAGCTCATCGCTCCCTAGTGACCCCCCTCCCCCCCCCCTTCTGGTAATTTCCTTTCAGTATTTTTTATATATTCCAAAATAATTCTCCGTAAATTGCTAGGTCATTTGGAGTGGTGCAGAATAGCTATCTCTGCTGTAGCTTTTACAGGTCCAGAATTCCAGCCGCCGGCAATCTCCCTCTTCATGTGAAACTTGCAAAATAAGAGAGAAAAGGCATTAGAATTGCATCATAAAGTGAAATATCAATTCAAAACATAATAAATAACAATAGGAGAACATGATGCAAAATGGACATATCAGGTGGTGATGGAGATGCGATGGTGGCGGCGGTCGTGATGATGATGGTGGCGCCACATGGTGGCGATGAGGGTGGTGCTGGTGGAGGCGGCGGGATGGAGATGGCACCGGCCTGGTGCGCGCGATGGCGGAGCCTCCTCTTCTTCCTCTTGATCTTGTCCCCTCTTCTATGGTGGTGGAGCAGCACTAGGCTGATGGAGATTGATCTTGGACGTGTTGTGGGTTATGGCAGCTCATGGTGTGATGATGGATGATGGTGGCTGCTAGGGTATGGAAAGGTATTTATAAGACCTCTCGCCAAGCCTCCTTCATGGATGTAGGTTGTCTCCTTTGATCCAAGGGCTCAAGATAAGACAAATCCTCCCCCCTCCCCTCAAACCCTTCGTTATCTGCCAAGGATCACGAAGGAACAAATGGGGACAAAGTCGATGAAGAATCCATCTAGAAGGGCAACTTTCGGAGCTGTCTGGGCCTAGTACGACCATTTGTGATTGTGCCATACGTTGTTGTTTGTCCTCGTTTGTCCTGACCATCTGCGGCCATAACTTCCTCATTTGAACTCTGTTTTCTATGTTCTTGGGCTCATTAAAATAACAAGAACGACGTCGACGCATTGGTGGTATTAGATCTTGATTTGGGGCACTTTGGAAAAAACATCACTTTTTGACCTCCTGAAACGCCCAAGAGTGGTGTTGGAAGTCCTCGGTATCAAACGCAACCTTGGCCTTTTCATCATGCTTGGTTCTAGGTTGCTCCAAAACACCTATGGACACGATAAAACATAGGAAACTAATAAAAATAAAGAAAAACACTAAGCATGCAATGCTCACAATAAAAAGGTAAAAACCGGTAATCATGCATGGTGGACATCAGTGGAAGAGCCAGGAAAGAAATGGAGGATGTGCACACCTAAAAAATTCTAGCTAATCCAAGGGTCATACAATAGTTGGCAAAAATATAATAGAAATAGCCCAATCAAGTCTGACAACATTATAGTTCTCAAATATTCCAAATTTGCAACGTTGCAAATACAAATAGTCTTACATGAAAGATACACATATGTAGGCATGTATAAACTACAACACTAAGTACCTCTACCGCGTTCCTTTGCCATGAAATCTTCAACTATCTCTTCCTCGCTTACTTTCAAGAACACATCTCTCTCAACGAATGTGACTAAACAATTGTTCATGAGATCATCACTCATACTGGTTCTCAACTTATTTTTCACTAGATTCATTGCTGAAAATACTCTTTCAACACTCGTTGTGGCCACCGGTAAGATCAATACCAATTTGATAAGCATGTAGACCAAAATCATAGAGAACATGTTTATTTATACCAACAAACATAACTAAGAGTTCACCAATATTACCCAGATCTGAACCTATCATCTTGTCTCATATCATTAATAAAAGTAGCAAGCTGGAATTCAAGCCTTAGCAAATCCATGCTTGATATGTCCTCGGGGTAGAATTCAACAAGTTTCATTACCTTGAGTGCATCATAAGAAGCAAATGAATTGGTGGGGTTCAATGTAGACATGCAAATAAGCAACTCCATATTAACCTCGTCAAACATATTGTCAAGTTCTTGAATGATTTGATCAAGGATACCAAGATATACTTCTATTCTATGACGATCATCATTTGTTTGCCTTCATAATGCCGAGGTAATCTTCCATGAGGCACATAATTATCCTCCGGTGTAGGACCTTCAGTGCCATGTTTGTTGCAAAACAATGCCACCTTTGCCAGAAATTCTTCCCAGCCATGAGACCTTATATGTCGCATTTTATTCTTTGCCAAACTAACAAGTGCCATTGCATTAATAATGTCTTGATCTCTCTTTTTCAATGATTGAGACAAATCATTAGTGTGGCCAAGAATAACAACCATCACGTGAAGATTGAAAACAACATCATATGACTCCAAGGCAAAAGCCACTGCACGTATTCTTGTCCACTCACCACTTTGTGAAGGATCTTTTCCAATAGTATCAAGTACTTCTAGTATTGTGGGATACATGGTAATAATGTGCAAAATGGTTCGAGAATGAGAACCCCACAAAGTATCACCGGGTCTGGCTAATCCCATCTCTTGATTTAACCCACTTCCACTTTAAATTTCACCCATTTCAAGTGCTTCCAAAACCTTTTGAGATCTAACATCTCGAAGCATCTCATGACACGTGCAAGAAACTCCAACAATATTGAGAAAGTAAGAAACATGGTCAAAAAACCATTTACATGGTTCAATCCCTTTGCCATGGCAATAAGAACCAGTTGAAGTTGATGTGCAAAGCAATAGATGTAATAAGCAATGGGCGACTCTTTTATGATCAATGTTTCAAACCTTTAATCTCCCCTTTCAAATTGCTAGCCCCGTCATATCCTTGCCCATGGATTTGGGTAACAGTCAAATGATGATCGGTAAGCAAATATTCAATTGCAGCTTTAAGCGACAAGGAAGTTGTGTTGGCAACATGAACAACACCAAGAAACCTCTCACACCCCTTTCCAACTTTATCAACATAACGTATGCAAACAGCGAGTTGCTACTTGTGAGATGCATCACTAGACTCATCATCTAGGATTGCATAGTGCTCATCACCAAGATCTTGAATAATTTGTTTAGTAGTTAGCACAGCACAACATTCAATAATTTGTTTTTGTATCATTGGACAAGTCAAGATGCAGTTTCCAGGAGCATTGTGCAAAACAATCGTATCAACTTCTTCATCATTTTCTGAAAGCCATTTTAGAGGTTTAAGAAAGTTCCCCCTATTGCTAGATTTTTGGCTCTCATCATGTCCACGAAATGCCAATCCTTGGTTCAAAAGAAATCTCAAGCATCTTAGTGAATAACTTAGCCTAGCCTTGTAAAGACGTAGATCCTCTTTAGACACCCTCACAATGATATTAACAATTGACGTTTGAGGTGTCACAACTAAATTGTACTTCTCTTGAGCTTGGTTGTGAATGCTACCAATACCACACATATGTTTGTCCAGTGCATCAGGTATGTTCCAATTTCTCCAACCAGTTTTAACAAAGGCATCACCCCTAGGCCCCCATTAGTTTTCCATTTGAACAAATAGCACACAAAGCAATATGTTGCTTCCTTTGAGACACTATATTCTAGACAACTATACTTTTCAAACCAAACAAAACTAAAGTGTTGATTTTTACCATAGATTTTCCTGACTTGATAAGCATGTGCATATGGTCGGCATGCAATTTTAGCAGTATATCTTCTTCGAACACTATCTTTATCATTAAAAGCATACTCTAAAATAGGAGTTTTTTCCCTGGATCGCCTAGAAAGACATGTTTACTAGGCTGTTGGGGTGATGGAAGACTTGGCGTTGCGTCTTCAATTTGAACATCGATCTCAGTATCTGTATCCATGTTCGTATGGGAATGGATTGGAGGTGGGGAATTAGGAAACCGCACATTTCTAATATCTTTGATGTGATGAGCAATCTTCCTCGCTTTCTCTCATGTCTTCGAAAAAGGTCCGGAATGGCACTATTCATCTCATGTTCTGCTCTGCAATTATATCAAAATTAAAACATCATTGGAAGCAATAGCATACTGAATCAGTTCTACACAAGTAGTTCTTTCTAGTCTGATCTACAATTATAACAAAAAGAAGGACAACCAATATAAGCATCAACTGTTGAGCATTGCATATAAACCAGTACAAATATACACTAGATTGGGCCACTGGGGCACTGGACATCTACTGCTAGCAATTCATATACCTTGGACTGGGCATCGATTTATTGGGAAGCAGGAAAGCATCATCTTTTGGGGGAAGCTTGGAATCTCACCTTGCTGATTTGTTCAACCGGAGGTTGGGGCAGCTGTCGCTGAAGGAAATATGCCCCAGAGGCAATAATAAAGTTATTATTTATTTCCTTAATTCATGATAAATGTTTATTATTCATGCTAGAATTGTATTAACCGGAAACTTAGTACATGTGTGAATACATAGACAAAACCTACAGTCCCTAGTATGCCTCTACTTGACTAGCTCGTTAATCAAAGATGGTTATGTTTCCTAACCATAGACATGTGTTGTTATTTGATGAACGGGATCACATCATTAGGAGAATGATGTGATGGACATGACCCATCCGTTAGCTTAGCATTATGATCGTGTTAGTTTCATTGCTACTGCTTTCTTCATGACTTATACATGTTCCTTAGACTATGAGATTATGCAACTCCCGAATACCGAAAGAACACTTTGTGTGCTACCAAACATCACAACGTAAATGGGTGATTATAAATGTGCTCTACAGGTGTCTCCAAAGGTGTTTGTTGGGTTGGCATAGATCGAGATTAGGATTTGTCACTTCGTGTTTCGGAGAGGTATCTCTGGGCCCTCTCGGTAATACTCATCACTATAAGCCTTGCAAGCATTGTGACTAATGAATTAGTTGTGGGATGAAGTATCTTGCTAGTAACGAGATTGACCTAGGTATTGAGATACTGGCGATCGAATCTCGGGCAAGTAACATACCGATGACAAAGGGAACAACGTATGTTGTTATCCGGTTTGACCGATAAAGATCTTCGTAGAATATGTAGGAACCAATATGAGCATCCAGGTTCCACTATTGGTTATTGACTGGAGACGTGTCTCGGTCATGTCTACATAGTTCTCGAACCCGTAGGGTCCGCACGCTTAACGTTCGATGACGATTGGTATTATGAGTTTATGTGATATGTTGTACCAAAGATTGTTCGGAGTCCCGGATGTGATCATGAACATGACGAGGAGTCTCTAAATGGTCGAGACATAAAGATTGATATATTGGACGACTATATTCGGACAACGGAAGTGTTCCGGAGAAGCGGATAAACCGGAGTGCCGGAGGGTTATCGGAACCCCCAGGGGGAACTAGTGGGCCTTGATGGGCCTTAGTGGAGAGAGAGGAGGGCCGCAGGAGGGCTGCCCCCCCCCCTTGAGTCTGAATAGGACAAGGGAAGGGGGCGGCACCCCCCTTTCCTTCTCCCTCTCTCCCTCTCCTTCCTTCCCCCTCTCTTCCCTTGTTGGAAACCTACTAGGAATAGGATTCCTAGTAGGAATCCTACTTGGGGCGCGCCCCATGAGGGCCGGCTGGCCTCCCACTTGCTCCTTTATATACAGGGGCAGGGGGCACCCTAGAACATACAAGTTGACAATTGTTTTAGCCGTGTGCGGTGCCCCCTCCATAGTTACACACCTCGGTCATATCATCGTAGTGCTTAGGCGAAGCCCGGTGCCGATAACTTCATCATCACCGTCACCATGCCGTCGTGCTGACGAAACTCCCCCTCGACCTCAGCTGGATCTAGAGTTCATGGGACGTTACCGAGCTGAACGTGTGCATATCGCGGAGGTGTCGTACCTTCGGTGCTAGGATCGATCGGATTGTGAAGACGTACGACTACATCAACTGTGTTGTCTTAACGCTTCCGCTTTCGGTCTATGAGGGTACGTGGACAACACTCTTCCCTCTCGTTGCTATGCATCTCCTAGATAGATCTTGCGTGATCATAGGAATTTTTTTGAAATTACCGCGTTACCCAACAGTGGCATCCGAGCCAAGTCTATGAGTAGATATTATATGCACGAGTAGAACACAAAGAGTTGTGGGTGATAATATTCATACTGCTTACTAGCATGTCATACTTTGATTCAGCGGTATTGTTGGATGAAGCGGCTCAGACTGACATTACGCGTACGCTTACGTGAGACTGGTTCTACCGACGTGCATTACACATAGGTGGCTGGTGAATGTCTGTTTCTCCAACTTTAATTGAATCGAGTGTGGTTACGCCCGATCCTTGTTGAAGGTTAAAACAGCACACTTGACGAAAAATCGTCGTGGTTTTGATGCGTAGATAAGAACAGTTCTTGCTAGAAGCCCGTAGCATCCACGTAAAACTTGCAACAACAAAGTAGAGGACGTCTAACTTGTTTTTGCAGGGCTTGTTGTGATGTGATATGGTCAAAGCATGATGTGATATAAATTGTTGTATGAGATGATCATGTTTTGTAACAAAGTTATCGGCAACTGGCAGGAGCCATATGGTTGCCGCTTTATTGTATGCAATGCAATCACCATGTAATTGTTTTACTTTATCACTAAGGGGTAGCGATAGTCGTAGTAACAATAGGTGGCGAAACGACAACGATGCTACGATGGAGATCGAGGTATCGCGCCAGTGACGTTGGAGATCATGATGATGCTATGATGATGGAGATCATGAGCACAAGATGATGATGGCCATATCATGTCACATATTTTGATTGCATGTGATGTTTATCCTTTATGCATCTTATTTTGCCTAGAACGTCGGTAGCATTATAAGATGATCCCTTACTAAATTTCAAGGTACAAGTGTTCTCCCTGAGTATGCGTCATTGCTACAGTTCGTCGTGCCGAGACACCATGTGATGATCGGGTGTGATAAGCTCTACGTTCACATAAAATGGGTGCAAGCCAGTTTTTGTACACGCAGAACACTCGAGTTAAACTTGACGAGCCTAGCATATGCAGATATGGCCTCGGAACACTGAGACCAAAAGGTCGAGCGTGAATCACATATAGTAGATATGATCAACATAGTGATGTTCACCATTGAAAACTACTCCATCTCACGTGATGATCGGACATGGTTTAGTTGATTTGGATCACGTGATCACTTAGATGATTAGAGGGATGTCTATCTAAGTGGTAGTTCTTAAGTAATATGATTAATTGAACTTTAATTTATCATGAACTTAGTACCTGACAGTATTTTTCATGTCTATGTTGTTGTAGATCAATGGCCCGTGCTACCGTTCCTTTGAATTTTAATGCGTTCCTAGAGAAAGCTAAGTTGAAAGATGATGGCACAACTACACGGACTGGGTCCGTAACTTGAGGATTATCCTCATTGCTGCACAGAAGAATTACATCCTGGAAGCACCGCTAGGTGCCAGGCCTGCTGCAGATGCTACTGATGACGTTAAGAACGTCTGGCAGAGCAAAGTTGATGACTACTCGATAGTTCAGTGTGCCATGCTTTACGGCTTAGAATCGGGACCTCAAAGACGTTTTGAACGTCATGAAGCATATGAGATGTTCCAGGAGTTGAAGTTAATATTTCAAGCAAATGCCCGAGTTGAGAGATATGAAGTCTCCAACAAGTTCTACAGTTGCAAAATGGAGGAGAATAGTTCTGTCAGTGAAGACATACTCAAAATGTCTGGGTATCATAATCACTTGACTCAACTGGGAGTTGATCTTCTAGTTGATTGTGTCATTGACGGAGTTCTTCAATCACTGCCACCAAGCTCTAAAGACTTCATGATGAATTATAATATGCAAGGGATGAACAAGACTATTCCCGAGCTCTTCACAATGCTAAAGGCCGCGGAGGTAGAAATCAAAAAGGAGCATCAAGTGTTGATGGTCAATAAGACCACTAGTTTCAAGAAAAAGGGCAAAGGGAAGAAAGGGAACTTCAAGAAGAACGGCAAAAAGGTTGCTGCTCAAGAGAAGAAACCCAAGTCTGGACCTAAGCCTGAAACTGAGTGCTTCTACTGCAAAGGGACTGGTCACTGGAAGCGGAACTGCCCCAAGTATTTGGCGGATAAGAAGGATGGCAAAGTGAAAGGTATATTTGATATACATGTTATTGGTGTGTACTTAACTAATGCTCGCAGTAGCACCTGGGTATTTGATACTGGTTCTGTTGCTCATATTTGCAACTCGAAACAGGGGCTACAGATTAAGCGAAGATTGGCAAAGAATGAGGTGACGATGCGCGTGGGAAATGGTTCCAAAGTCGATGTGATCGCGGTCGGCGCGCTACCTCTACATCTACCATCGGGATTAGTTTTAGACCTGAATAGTTGTTATTTGGTGCCAGCGTTGAGCATGACCATTATATCTGGATCTTGTTTGATGCGAGACGGTTATTCATTTAAATCATAGAATAATGGTTGTTCTATTTATATGAGTAATATCTTTTATGGTCATGCACCCCTGATGAGTGGTCTATTCCTATTAAATCTCGATAGTAGAGACACACATATTCATAGTGTTGAAGCCAAAAGATTGAAGTTTAATAATGATAGTGCAACTTATTTGTGGCACTGCCGTTTGGGTCATATCGGTATAAAGTGCATGAAGAAACTCCATACTGATGGACTTTTGGAATCACTTGATTATGAATCACTTGGTGCTTGCGAACTGTGCCTTATGGGCAAGATGACTAAAACTTCATTCTCCGGAACAATGGAACGAGCTACTGACTTATTGGAAATAATACATACCGATGTATGCGGTCCAATGAGTATTGATGCTCGTGGTGGGTATCGTTATTTTCTCACCTTCACAGATGATTTGAGCAGATATGGTTATATCTACTTAATGAAGCATAAGTCTGAAACTTTTGAAAAGTTCAAAGAATTTCAGAGTGAAGTGGAAAATCATCGTAACAAGAAAATAAAGTTTATGCGATCTGATCGTGGAGGAGAATATTTGAGTTACGAGTTTGGTCTTCATTGGAAACAACATGGGATAGTTTCACAATTAACGCCACCTGGAACACCATAGTGAAATGGTGTGTTCGAACGTCGTAACCGTACTTTATTAGATATGGTGCGATCTATGATGTCCATTACTAATTTACCGCTATCATTTTGGGGTTATGCTCTAGAGACGGCTGCATTCACTTTAAATAGGGCACCATCAAAATCCATTGAGACGACGCCTTATGAACTGTGGTTTGGCAAGAAACCAAAGTTGTCGTTTCTTAAAGTTTGGGGCTGCGATGCTTATGTGAAAAAGCTTCAACCTGATAAGCTCGAACCCAAATCGGAGAAGTGAGTCTTCATAGGATATCCAAAGGAAACTATTGGGTACACCTTCTATCACAGATCCGAAGGCAAAATCTTTGTTGCTAAGAATGGATCCTTTCTAGAGAATGAGTTTCTCTCGAAAGAAGTGAGTGGGAGGAAAGTAGAACTTGATGAGGTAATTGTACCTTCTCCCTTATTGGAAAGTAGTTCATCGCAGAAATCAGTTCCAGTGATTCCTACACCAACTAGTGAGGAAGCTAATGATGATGATCATGAAGCTTCAGATCAAGTTACTACCGAACTTCGTAGGTCTTCTAGAGTAAGATACGCACCAGAGTGGTACGGTAATCCTGTTCTAGAAGTCACGTTACTAGACCATGATGAACCTACGAACTATGAGGAGGCGATGATGAGCCCAGATTCCGCGAAATGGCTTGAGGCCATGAAATCTGAGATGGGATCCATGTATGAGAACAAAGTGTGGACTTTGGTGGACTTGCCCGATGATCGGCAAGCCATAGAAAATTAATGGATCTTTAAGAAGAAGACCGACGCAGACGGTAATGTTACTGTTTACAAAGCTCGACTTGTTTGTGAAAGGTTTTCGACAAGTTCAAGGAGTTGACTACGATGAGACTTTCTCACCCGTAGCGATGCTTAAGTCTGTCCGAATCATGTTAGCAATTGTTACATTTTATGATTATGAAATTTGGCAAATGGATGTCAAAACTACATTGAATGGATTTCTGGAAGAAGAGTTGTATATGATGCAACCAGAAGGTTTTGTCAATCCAAAGGGTGCTAACAAAGTGTGCAAGCTCCAACGATCCATTTATGGACTCGTGCAAGCCTCTCGGAGTTGGAATAAATGCTTTGATAGTGTGATCAAAGCATATGGTTTTATATAGATTTTTGGAGAAGTCTGTATTTACAAGAAAGTGAGTGGGAGCTCTGTAGCATTTTTAATCTTATATGTAGATGACATATTGTTGATTGTAAATGATATAGAATTCCTGGATAGCATAAAGGGATACCTGAATAAGACTTTTTCTATGAAAGACCTCAGAGAAGCTGTTTACATATTGGGCATCAAGATCTATAGAGATAGATCAAGACGCTTAATTGGACTTTCACAAAGCACATACCTTGATAAAGTTTTGAAGAAGTTCAAAATGGATCAGTCAAAGAAAGGGTTCTTGCCTGTGTTACAAGGTGTGAAGTTGAGTCAGACTCAATGCCTGACCACCGCAGAAGATAGAGAGAAAATGAAAGTCATTCCCTATGCTTCAGCCATAGGTTCTATCATGTATGCAATGCTGTGTACCAGACCTGATGTATGTCTGGCTATAAGCATAGCAGGGAGGTACCAAAGTAATCCCGGAGTGGAGCACTGGACAACGGTCAAGAACATCCTGAAATACCTGAAAAGGACTAAGGATATGTTTCTCATTTATGGAGGTGAAAAAGAGCTCGTCGTAAACGGTTACGTCGATGCAAGCTTTGACACTGATCCGGATGACTCTAAGTCGCAAACCGGATACGTATTTTTATTGAATGGAGGAGCTGTCAGTTGGTGCAGTTCCAAGCAGAGCGTCGTTGAGGGATCTACGTGTGAAGTGGAGTACACTGCTGCTTCGGAAGCAGCAAATGAAGGAGTTTGTATGAAGGAGTTTATATCCGATCTAGGTGTCATACCTAGTGCATCGGGTCCAATGAAAATATTTTTGTGACAATACTGGAGCAATTGCCTTGGCAAAGGAATCCAGATTTCACAAGAGAACCAAGCACATCAAGAGACGCTTCAATTCCATCTGTCATCAAGTGTCGGAAGGGGACATAGAGATTTGCAAGATACACATGGGTCTGAATGTTGCAGACCCGTTGGCTAAGCCTCTTCCACGAGCAAAACATGATCAGCACCAAACCTCCATGGGTGTTAGAATCATTACTATGTAATCTATATTATTGACTCTAGCGCAAGTGGGAGACTGAAGGAAATATGCCCTAGAGGCAATAATAAAGTTATTATTTATTTCCTTAATTCATGATAAATGTTTATTATTCATGCTAGAATTGTATTAACCGGAAACTTAGTACATGTGTGAATACATAGACAAAACCTATAGTCCCTAGTATGCCTCTACTTGACTAGCTCGTTAATCAAAGATGGTTATGTTTCCTAACCATAGACATGTGTTGTTATTTGATGAACGAGATCACATCATTAGGAGAATGATGTGATGGACATGACCCATCCGTTAGCTTAGCATTATGATCGTGTTAGTTTCATTGCTACTGCTTTCTTCATGACTTATACAAGTTGCTCAGACTATGAGATTATGAAACTCCCGAGTACCGGAAGAACACTTTGTGTGCTACCAAATGTCACAACGTAAATGGGTGATTATAAAGGTGCTCTACAGGTGTCTCCAAAGGTGTTTGTTGGGTTGGCATAGATCGAGATTAAGATTTGTCACTCCGTGTTTCAGAGAGGTGTCTCTGGGCCCTCTCGGTAATACTCATCACAATAAGCCTTGCAAGCATTGTGACTAATGAGTTAGTTACAGGATGAAGTATTACGGAACGAGTAAAGAGACTTGCCGATAACGAGATTGAACTAGGTATTGAGTTACCGATGATCGAATCTCGGGCAAGTAACATACCGATGACAAAGGGAACAACGTATGTTGTTATGTGGTTTGACCGATAAAGATCTTCATAGAATATGTAGGAACCAATATGAGCATCCAAGTTCTGCTATTGGTTATTGACCGGAGACGTGTCTCGGTCATGTCTACATAGTTCTCGAACCCGTAGGGTCCGCACGCTTAACGTTCGATGACGATTGGTATTATGAGTTTATGTCATATGTTGTACCGAAGATTGTTCGAATTCCTGGATGTGATCATGGACATGACGAGGAGTCTCGAAATAGTCGATACATAAAGATTGATATATTGGACGACTATATTCGGACACTGGAAGTGTTTCGGAGAAGTTTCGGATAAAATCGGAGTGCCGGAGTGTTACCGGAACCCCCCGGGGAAACTAGTGGGCCTTGATGGGCCTTAGTGAGAGAGAGGAGGGCCGCAAGAGGGATGGCCGACCCCTCCCCCTTGAGTCCGAATAGGACAAGGGAAGGGGGGGTGGCGCCCCCCCTTTCCTTTTCCCTCTCTCCCTCTCCTTCCTTCCCCCTCTCTTCCCTTATTGGAAACCTACTAGGAATAGGAATCCTACTTGGGGCGCGCCCCATGAGGGCCGGCCGGCCTCCCCCTTGCTCCTTTATATACGGGGGTAGGGGGCACCCTAGAACACACAAGTTGACAATTGTTTTAGCCATGTGCGGTGCCCCCTCCACAGTTACACACCTCGATCATATCGTCGTAGTGCTTAGGCATAGCCCTGCGCCGGTAACTTCATCATCACCGTCACCACGCCGTCGTGCTGACGAAACTCTCCCTCGATCTTAGCTGGATCTAGAGTTCGTGGGACGTCACCGAGCTGAACGTGTGCAGATCGCGGAGGTGTCGTACCTTCGGTGCTAGGATCGGTCGGATCGTGAAGACGTACGACTACATCAACCGTGTTGTCATAACGCTTCCGCTTTCGGTCTACGAGGGTACATGGACAACACTCTCCCCTCTCGTTGCTATGCATCTCCTAGATAGATCTTGCGTGATCGTAGGATTTTTTTTGAAATTACCAAGTTACTCAACAGTCGCCTGCACTATGGTGAGGTCGATGGATTTGAGGCCATCCGATGGTGAGGGAGACGCAGCTTGAGAGGCGTCTAGCCAGCCGCAAGCACGATGTGATCGATCCAGCCGCGGGGAAGACGGTCAGGTGTCAACTGTCTCCTCTCTCCTGGCCTGACAACGACAACTATGGGCGGGGCGAGCTGCGACAGGAGGGGAGAGGGAGAGGAGGGTAGCGACGAAAGGAGGGGAATCAGTCATCGGAGCCCAGGGAAGAGATGGCCAAGGCGGCGTAGCTAGAGAGGAGACAGACATGCCTCCTGATTCACACGCGAGAAGAGACCTAGACGGCTGGGGCTAGGCCTTGGATAGTCCTTTGGGCTAAATTAGTACATACTAAAAAAAAGTCTCCAAATTCTGGGTGGGCCACGGCCCACTGTGCCTACACGGTGCCTCCGCTAGTGGTGGACATATATTTGTTTCAATGGGACATGGTATATAAAGAGAACACGCAATATATGATCCCTAAAAATGTGTAAAATATAGAGAGCCATCAACCTCCCCACGCTTAAACCTTGCCCGTCCTGGAGTAAGAAGGTTGACTACAAAAAACTCATTGTTGCCAATTCTAAAGCTTACGCTAAAACCGAACCCCGAAAGTGAATCCATGTTCTTTGTGCGAGCAAGCAAACATTAACTAGCAAGGGAGTGATACATGCCACCCCCTTAGTTCCATTGCCATGGAGGTCGAGAAAGAGGAAATATTTTAATGGAGCCTAAGTTCCCGTTGCCAAAGGTTTAGAGAGAAGGTCAAAATTATGTTAGAAACAAAGGATTGTCCGTCACTGACAAACGAGAAGCATTAATTATTGATCTTTTCAAAAAACACCAATCTGAGTCATACGAGGTTAAATAGAAAGATCATATATCTGTGTTAGTCAATCGCTCAACTACCTATACAGTACTGAGATAATAAAATTCTAAACACCTTTTGAATTTAAAAGAAGAAAACAATTTTGAAATTATAAACTTCTGTGAATCTATGAACTTTTTGAAATTTATGAATAAAACTTAAAAACAAGAATATTTTTGTTTTTTGATTTTATTTGTAAAATGCAAACCTTTTTTATTTATTTGTTGAAAATAAAATTAAACTTGAAAAAGGAAAAAAATAGACAGAAAAGAACAAAAGAAACAAAAAAATTAAAGAAAAAGAAACATAATAGAAAAAAAGGAGAGAAATAAAAAAAAGGAAAAAAATGAAAAACACAAAAGAAAGTAAAACCGGTTGGGAACCTCCTAGAATGTTCTTAACGGGGATCGTCGAAACGCTTAACAGGTAGGCCCATCCCGAACACTCTCTCAATCTCCCAATGTGCATCAACGACAGTTTAACACGGAGAGCAACGAGACCTTCTATTCTGTGGGTTTAGCACCGCGGAAGGTAACTCGTGAATTGTTTAAGAACAACTCTAGTTGCGCTATTTATTACATAGTATAATTGCTTAGATCTTTGAATTATTTGGAAATATTATGGAAGACATTTTTTTTCTAAAAATGTGAATCAAATTTGAAAAGTGTACAAATTTTTTAAAAAAGTTCACGAATATGCAAAAAAGTAGCCTACACAATTTTTTCAATGAATTGAATAAAGTTCATTTATTAATAGAAGTTCATGAAATAAAATAAGTTCACTCATTTGAAAAAATTGCGAGCTTTAAAAATAGGTTGCGGTTTTGAAAAAATCATGAAATTGAAAACTTTTACTTATTTGAGAAATGTTCTCGAATTTGAAAAAACTTGGTGAGATTGGGAAAAAACTGTGAATTCAGAAAAAGGTCATGAATTGGAATGAAAACCGTGAAATTTGAAAAAAAAAATCACAAGTTTGAATAAAGTTCTCACATTTGAGAAAAGTTACACAAACTTCCAAAAAATGAATTGGAGAAAAGTTCACGAATTTTAGGAAAATTGCACATAATTTAAATAAAACTCATGAATTTTTAAAGTTCACTAATTAAAAAAAATAATTTTTTAAAAAAAGTTCCTGAATTTGAGAAAACAGTTTTTTTCTTTAAAAAAGTTTCCAATTTGAAGGAAGTTTGTGAATCAGGAAAAAAAACAAAAAACAAAAAACCGAATCAATGAAGAAAGGCCAAAAAAATATAGGGAGCACGATGTTTTTTTAGCGTTATATTTGTCACAGGAACAAAAAAGAAGTAAGTGGGCACAATAAGTATGTTGTCTCAGAGGTTGTTGACGCCTGGATTGAGGGTGGAGGCCTGGAGTACACGGCCGAAGCATCACCGGAGCACGCGGCGGGCCGGAGCGTCACCGGAGCAGGCAGTGGGCCACGCAGGCCGGAGCGGCGCCGTTCTGGCCGGCCGGAGTTCAAGTCCGTGCATTCGTCGGTCCGGAGAAGAAAAGCCTGAGGAGAAAAACAGAAAAAAAAACATTTACAGTACGGGTTTATGTGATCTGTTTCGTCTAATGCCTCGCGGTACCGTAAATTTTTTTAGAAGGGTCTTGGTACTGTTTTCTTACAGGTGGTGCTTTACGGGCTCTGCTGCTAGAGATGCTCTTACTGAGACCTCCTCGTTAGCGCCTTCAGCGCTCTGTAACTTCACTGGCGCTCACGCACCCCCCTAGTGGGCCTCAGCCTATCATGCACTTGATCGCTACTCGCTTGACCGCTGTTGCTCGCTCGCTCTATCGCTGGTCAGTCCTTTGCTAGACATTTTTTTCTTGCGAGCATTTTTGAAAAAACCTTTGTTGTTTAAACAAACAAAGAAGGGGAAATTCGCCAAAAAAAAACTGTGAATTCCAAAATATACTTGAATTTTGAAAAAAAAACCACAAATTTGAAAAAACCCATCAAATTTGGGAAAAGTCCATTTAATTTCAAAAAAGTTAATTGAATCTAAAAAATTTCATTGAATTTGAAAATTTTCATCAGATTTGAAAAAAGTTGATCGGTTTTAAAAATAGTTCATCAGTTTCGAAAAAGTTCATCAGATTAGAAAAAAGTTCAGTGTATTTGGAAAAAGTTCATTGAATTTGTCAAAAAGCTAATCGAATTTGTAAAAATGTTCATCGAGTTCAAAAACAGTTCATTAAATCTGAAAAAAAATATTCATCAGTTTTGAAAAAAGTTCATCGGTTTTGAAAAAGTTCTTAGGATTAGAAAAAGGTTCATTGAATTCAAAAAAAATTCATCAGATTTGAAAAAAAAAGTTCGTCTGTTTTGAAAAAAGTTCACCAGATTAAAAAAAAGATCATTGTATTTGAAAAAAGTTCATCAAATTTGTAAAAATGTTCATCAAGTTCAAAAAAAGTTCATTGAATTTGAAAAAAAAAATCATCAGTTTTGAAAAAAGTTCGTTGGATTAGGAAAATGTTCATCAAATTTAAAAATATTCATCTAATTTGAAAATAAAATTGCTGTATTATAAAAAAAGTTTAGCAAAAAAGGTAAAATGGGGATGAAAAAAATAAAAAATAAAAACAAAACCGTTCCTGCAAAAAGGAAGAAGAAAAGAAAGTAAATCTCATAGCTAGACACGTCAAGCCAGGTGCCCGATTGGTTAACCTTGCGAATGTTGAAGCAATCTATCGCGTGTTCAAATCACGGGTACGTACACACCGTTTCTTTTTTGTTTCTTTGAAAAAGAAAACTTGGACTGTGGGCCGGCCCGTCCTGAACAAGGGGTGTGCGCCCTGTATCGAGGAAATCACTAATTAAGAAGTACTCCTTGCGGAGATCATTTCAACTTTCCCGGGCTGCGACAAGTGGAGCGCTGCATGTGCGCCACTTGTCGCAACTTGGGAGTTTTCCTTTTTTTTCTAGATCTGTTTATTCAAAACGTTTTATCTCTTAAATCGTGCGTCCAAATCTTGAACCGCTTTCGCCATTGGATTCCTCGCGTCGAGATCTTCAAAACTAGATCCTATTTTGACAGGTTTTGACGAACTTTTTTTTTCACAAAAAAACCGGACGAAAAAACCAACGAAAAACCAAACCGGGAACACCGGTTTTTTCCCCTTTCCGAAAGAGGCACGCCCGTGCCTCTGACGAAATCACAACCGTGCCTCTCGCGGAAGCAAAACCGTGCCTCTGGTGAAAATAAAACGCGTTTTTTTCCTTTTCGAAAGAGGCACACACGTGCCTCTCGCGAAAGCACAACCGTGCCTCTTACGGAAGCAAAACCGTGCCTCTCCCAAAAAAAATAGAAAACCCTTTTTTTTTCCCTTTTCGAAAGAGGCACGCCCGTGCCTCTCGCGAAAAAAAACAACAGAAAACGCGTTTTTTCCCTTTCTGAAAGAGGCACGCCCGTGCCTCTCGTGAAAGCACAACCGTGCCTCTCGCGGAAGCAAAACCGTGCCTCTCACGAAAGAAAACAAAAACAAAAAACGCGTTTTTTCCTTTCCGAAAGAGGCACGCCCGTGCCTCTCGCGAAAGCACAACCGTGCCTCTCGTAGAAGCAAAACCGTGCCTCTCGCGAAAGAAAGAAAAAACAGAAAACACGTTTTTTTTTCGTTTCCAAGAGGCACGGCTGGCCTCTCGCGAAAGCACAACCGTGCGTCTCGCGAAAACAAAACCATGACTCTCGCGAAAAAAAAATATTTTATCAAAAAAAAAATTGGTCGAAAAGCTAGGAAAGACCGGTAGAAAACCAAAACGTCAAAAAACCCCGAAAAAAACCATTTAAAAAACCGAAAACGCGTGCGTGTAAATAAAAAACAAAATCCGGAGGGAGCGCCTAGAGGGCGACACGTGGCGAATGGCTGTGGGCGCGCCAAGTGGCGCTGATCGTTGCGAGGCTCTCGAAGGAGCGCTCGTTAATTAGTTGCTCCCTTAAGCTTATATCGGGCGCTGAGAGCGCCGAATAGGATTTGGCGCTCTTACCCATGCATTGTTCCCCTCAAAGAAAAAAAACGCATGCATTGTTGCTTGCTGGATAAAGGGGCCGGACAGTACTTTTTTTTCGAGGGGTAGCGGCCAGTACTTCCTCCGTCTCAGTTTACAAGTCCTACGCGTATACCTAGGTTACCAATTTGACCACCCTAATATAAACTATATGACACAAAAATTATATATTTTGAAAATAGAACATCTGAAGTTTATATTGATATATTTTTATAATATATGACTTGTATTAGGTTTGTCAAATAGACGACCTAAGGGTACGCGCATGCCTTGTAATCTGAGAGAGAGGTAGTACTTGGAATTCCCTAGTACGGACTGGTCGTGCCAATCGCAGCTAGGACATTTTTGCCACGAGGCCCTTTTGAATTAAGAAATAGCGAGAATATAACTTGGATATCCGTTCATGTGTCTTGCTAATTATTGTTGATTGACCAACGAAGATACAAATCTACATCTCTTTTTTTTCTTAAAAAGTACTCCCTCCGTCCGGAATTACTTGTCGCATAAACGAATGAAAATGGATGTATCTACAATTAAAATACATCTAAATACATTTATTTCTCTAACAAGTATTTCCGGACGGAGGGAGTACTCCCTTCGTTTTCAAAATAGATGACTCAACTTTGTACTAACTTTTGTACTCCTTCCGTCCCAAAAATATTGTCTTGGATTTATCTAAATATTGATGTATCAAGTCACGTTTTGCTATTAGATACATCCATATCTACACTAATCTAAGACAAGGATTTTGGGACGAAGGAAGTACAAAATTAGTACAAAGTTGGATCATCTATTTTGAAACCGACCTGTATTGCTACCACTAGGTTTTCTCAGGCAAAGATGTTGAGGCACAAGCATGAACGTGAACTCATTCTTACTTTTATAACGAAACTGCTCTTATAAATATTTCCTCCGTTCCTAAATATAAGTCTTTTTAGAGATTTCAAATGGACTATCATATACGAATGTATATACACATATTTTATAGTATAGATTCACTCATTTTGCTCTGTATGTAGTCACTTGTTGAAATCTCTACAAAGGCCTATATTTAGTAACGGAGGGAGTAGAAACATAGTAAACATATTCTTTATTCCTATGCGCAGTGCTTTTGCAGGAGCACAACATACCATGGAAAAGGTTGGCTCGAAAGAATGCTCACATACACACGTATCTATAAATGCACACACGCACACTTTTATTTTTATGAACATCTTGAAGAGACTGAGCTGCTGCCTTGTGACCATGAGGTCATGGGTTCAAGTCCTGGAAACAGCCTCTTACAGAAATGTAGGGAAAGGCTGCGTACTATAGACCCAAAGTGGTCGGACCCTTCCCTGGACCCTGCGCAAGCGGGAGCTACATGCACCAGGTTGCCCTTTTTTTTGAAGAGACTGAGCTGATATAATATCTTAAGATTAACGGAGTCATCACAGCCGTTTCGTATCTTTCACCAAAGAAAATCACGAAAAAGACTAAAATAAATTAACAAAAATACGAGCATTGATGCCAAGTTTAGTACTTGAACCTTGATGAGCTAGTTCCAGTAGAAGGAAGGCAACCATTTGAGATACGTCGCGGCAGCGCTGCTGTTCGTCTTGGGCGACGACGCAAGGTGGTGGCGTGGTGCTGGGCGGAGGCGGCGGAGCTGCCAGGCTTCGAGGAAGATCTGGTGGCGCCGGCCGTTCGGTGGGCTCGCTGGGTCATGGCGGCTTTGGTCATGGTGGCCGGCGGCGGGATCCCGGAGCGGCGGCCCTGGAAGGTGGCGACGGGTGAAGCTCAAGCTTCCCGCGACGGCATGACGTGGTGTAGTCCATATCCAAGGCGGATTTGCGTCGGCGATCTCGTGGTTTGCTATGGATTGGTTCCGATCAGAGACGGTGATGAGCGTGCGGGATCCATCTCGGCGGCTCTCGCGGTTTTGTGAGGTGGGGTGGGAGCCCTCCTCTCAGGCTCCAGTGGTGGCGCATTCAGGCAGTGGCCGGTGCGCCAGGACTCCTACGGTGGCACTGCTGTTGCGGTTGGTCCCCGGATCTAGGCGGCTCGATATGTGGCTTTGAAGGCGGTCAAGACAGTGCACAAGTTGTCGGGTGGATTTCTTGGGACGGATCCGGGTGAAAACTTGGTCTTCGATCGTTGGCCGGAGCCGGTGATGACGATGCCCTTATAATCGTTTCCTTCATGAAGGCATCATCGAGGTGAAACTACCAACCCCACCCAATACCTCTGGTGGAAACCCTAGATCAGTTGATCAGATGACGGCGGCATTCATGTGTCGTTACCCCCTTGGGGGCGGCATTCTTGGAGTGCACTCGGGCTCGAGGAACCAGCGGATGGCTTCTTCGATGGAGCAGTATTTCTTTCTACATATTCATGGCGGCGGCTCTTGGCGGCATGGAGCAGTGGAGGCTTCGCGTCAGATGTGTGGCGATGGACACGCGCAGGAGGTCGACGTTGTCTGGCGTCGTGCTGGCGTCGGCGGTAGCTAGACCGGCAAGGTAGATGCAGCAGTACAACTCTGAAGATGGATTGGTGGCAGGTGGTTGCGGCGGCCTCATACCCGGTAAGCGTCCTGGTTGAGGAGCACGTCGGACTGGTGGGTGGCCATACCCGGCAGGTGTCCTGGTTGGGACCTCAAATCTTAGATGTTAGGTTTGGCTGCGAGGTCTGTTTGGTATTAGGCCCAGACTATCAGCGCCCCTTCATCAACTGGATAGGAGTAGCGACAGATGATGCTTAGACGGTGGCTTTAGTCTTAGGGTTGTATGACTTTATAAGGTCTTGTGTTAATAATTAATAAAATGGTTGTATGCATCGTTCAGATGCAGAGGCCGGGGGTCTTCCTCCATTTAAAAGAAAAAAGCATTTGAGATACGCTCTATTCACTATTTGTAGGCTTTCAATGGGTTTGAGAAGTCAGGAAGTACCTTGAAACAAAACCATGTCAGTTATTTTGGAACGGATGGAATTGTATTTTACAGGTTTTTTTTTGACGAAATACAGCCAGGTGCTGTTTTTCATTCATTAAGAGGAATAATCCATCCGGGAAATACATGAGAGCAAGGTGTACCAGAGTTGTTGGCACCCTCAACCAGGAACTTTACATATGTATAAAAGAGAAAAAAAGGAAAAAGAGAGAAAAACTAGGCTACTGTGCCAGCCACTGTACGCCTTTGACACCAGCCCGAAACCAAGTGTGCAACTCGTCAGTTATCACGTTACAGGTTCCCATGAAGTCGGTGTCTTTGCCATTAAAAATTCTGTTATTTCTCTCTTTCCAGACCTGCCACCAGATGATCATGCAAAGAGATGAGAATTCTTTCTGTCGATGCAAAGGAATATTGTCCAGAGTGTGAAGCCACCATTGGATCAAAGAGTTAGTATCATAGCTTGGTCGGAGGTCAAATCGATATCTGAATTTGGTCAGAAAGAAACCCCATACAGCAGCAGTGAACGGGCAAGTTCCAAAAAGGTGAATAGCAGACTCCAAACCAATGCAACACAGTGGACACACAGGGTTGTGTGGACAATTTCTTTTTGCGAGGTTATCTGCAGTTAGGCATTTACCTTGAATGGCGAGCCACACAAAGAACTTCACCTTTTGTGGTATCTTGATCTTCCAAATAAGTTGTGAGAGAGGGCTGTAAATCCGGCCAATGAACTGGCAATGGTATGCAGAACTAGCAGTGTAAATCTTGTTGGAGGTCCATTTCCAAATGATTTTGTCATCGTCTTGGGAGAGCACCACCTGGTCAGCACGATGCCAAAAGTCTAAATACTCAGCAATCACTTCAAAGCATGGGTTTGGCTTAATCAAGGTGACCCAAAATCTGTTGTTTATACCCTGAGAAAGAGTGATGTTCCTCCTTTTACTATGTTTGAAAAGTTTGGGGTAAGCCAAGGAAGGGGAGATCCCATCAAGCCAGTGATCATGCCAAAAAGATATGCCAGTGCCGCTGCCGATCTCCCAGGACGTAGATGCACAGAAAAGATTCTTGATCTCCTTGTCGATAGGTAGGGGTAGCCCATGCCAAGGTTTGTCAGGACAGGAAGCATTCTGCCAAAGCCATCTCACTTTCAAAGCCTTGCTTTGTCTGTATAAGTCATGAATTCCCAGACCACCAAGTTCCAGGGGAGAGCAAACCAGAGACCACTTCACTAAGCATTTGCCTCCACTGACCGAGTCTAAACCAGCCCATAAGAAAGCCCTTCGCAATTTATCAATCTGTTTGATAACCCATTTGGGTTGTTCCACTGCCAGCAACTGGAAGATGGGCATGGCAGAGAGCACAAATCTTACAAGAGTGACACGCCCAGGAGTAGAAATCCATCGAGCCTTCCACCCAGCGATTTTCTTCATAATTTTTTCAATGAGAAGCTGCAGATCTTGCCATTTGAGCCTCCTATCAGACAGTGGCATCCCAAGGTAAGTACAGGGGAAACTACCAAGCTGACATCCCAGTGCAGTCTGAATGTCCGAGAGGTCGATGTGCTCGCACTGGATGGGAATGATTTTGCTCTTAACCATATTAGTCTTCAAACCAGTGGCATTGCCAAAAAGGTTCAGAATTTGAGAGACGGCATTAATCTCAGAGAGTAGTGGTTTGCTGAAGATAATCACATCATCGGCATAAATGGAAGCCCGGTGTCTAATAGTCTGTGTACCAAGCGGGGCTAGGACACCATGAGCTTGTGTTGTATTCATCAATCTACCAAGACAATCAACCACCAAGACAAAAAGAAGGGGGGATAGGGGGTCCCCTTGTCTAAGTCCCTTGCGACGCAGAATTTGATCGGTAAGTGCCCAATTAACCAAGACCTTGGTGGAGGAGGTAAGGAAAAGAGCGGAAATCCACTCCCTCCACTTCGGCCCAAACCCTCTAAATTCCAGTAGGCTGAGAAGGAACTCCCAAGACACAGAATCGAAAGCCTTGGCCAGATCCAACCTGAACATAATCGATGGAATTTTTTTTTGTCTGAGCACCTTTGCCATGGATTGCACATACACGAAGTTGTCATGGATGCTTCGACCCTTTATGGAAGCATTTTGGCATTGGGAAACAAGCTTATCCATCTGAGGTTGCAACCTAGTCGCAAGAATCTTGGCAACGAGCTTGGCAAAGAAATGTATAAGGCTTATAGGCCTAAAGTCTTGTGGTCTGCTAGCACCAGCATGCTTGGGCAATAGAGTGATGATGGCACTGTTAAGAAGGAACAATTTTTGCGAGTTGAGCTTCTGGAAGTGGGAGAAAGCGGCCAATAGATCCGGCTTCACGGTGTCCCAGCAACTTCGAAAGAATTGCCCAGTAAATCCATCAGGCCCGGGAGCTTTTTCTGGGTGAAGATCAAAAATAGCACTCTTTATTTCCTTCTCAGTAAAGTTGTTGTCCAGGTGAGAAAGGTCACAAGGCTGAAAACCTAGAGCATTGAAGTTCAAGGCAGCAGATCTCGGTTGGTAGGTGCCAAGCAGACTGTTGAAATGAGACCAAATACAT
Organism: Triticum timopheevii; assembly: GCA_963921465.1. Taxonomy (NCBI): domain Eukaryota; kingdom Viridiplantae; phylum Streptophyta; class Magnoliopsida; order Poales; family Poaceae; genus Triticum; species Triticum timopheevii. Next base: position 360,575,134 of record OY997264.1, read on the forward strand.
TCCTCCTTCTTAGTTTGATCAGCAATGTCAACACCATCAATGCACAGACTAGGAATAATATTCTTCCTCCTTCTGGATGTATTTTACAGGATTACACTTTGTTTCCTTCACTAAACTGAATAAATGACTTTGGCATGTAACTGTAGGACATGGCACTATAAAACTGAAATTCAAGTTCCTCAAAGTTACTGAACCACACGTTATAAAAAGAAGAGTTACTGAACCACAATTTATTCATATCTGACACAGTCTCGCTGTGGCAGTGGTAGAAAGTTTGCCGTGTTAAAAGCGAACGGTACGGTACGGAGCTGCATCCCTCTGAAGATAGGCCTATCAGCAACCGAAATTGTTAATAAATCAAGCATGAACCACGCCGTTTCCTTCCGTTTCTTGCCCCAGCAACGTGAATCATGGCACCGCAGTGCAAGCAACGGAGGAGCGAAGTGCGGTACGTAGCGTAGAGCCGTAGGTAGAAATTTCCGTTCGGTTTTACAACGCGTGCAGAACCCCCGAATAAAGACCGCGTCAGGTCAGAGAGACACGCCCTGATTCGCCGCACCTTTCACGCACTCCGATGCCCATAAATGCTGCCGATTCTGTGCCATCTCCCCCCACACGCTCCACCTCCGCTTCCCATTTCCCGCCGCCTCCTTTCCTAAAAATCTACACAAAGATTCGTAGCACAATCCTCCCCAAATCCCCCACCTCCCGTTTCTGTTCCCGTTCCCACCCCAATCCCTTCCAAGAAACCCTCGCCCCCCTCGCCTCGCCGCCATGGGCAGCGCCGCCTCGCCGCCGCGGGCCCTCGACGCGGCGACGCAGGAGGACCTCAAGCGCGTCTCCGCGCACCGCGCCGTCGACATGGTGGAATCCGGCATGACGCTGGGGCTCGGCACCGGCTCCACGGCCGCGCACGCGCTCGACCGCCTCGGGGACCTCCTCCGCACCGGCGCGCTGCGCGCGGTCGCCGGGGTGCCCACCTCCCTCAAGACGGAGGCGCACGCCGCGCGCGTCGGGATCCCCATGCTCGCGCTCGCAGACGCCGCGGAGATCCACCTCTCCATCGACGGCGCCGACGAGGTCGACCCGGACCTCAACCTCGTCAAGGGCCGCGGCGGCTCGCTCCTCCGCGAGAAGATGATCGAGGGCGCCGGCGCCCGCTTCGTCGTCATCGTCGACGAGTCCAAGCTCGTCCCCCGCCTCGGCTGCACGGGCGCCGTGCCCGTCGAGGTCGTCCCCTTCGGCAGCGCCTACACGCTCGGCCTCATCCGCAAGGTGTTCGACAAATTGCCGGGCTTCCACGCCAGGCTCAGGACCGTCAAGTCCAAGGCCGGCGACGGCCAGGAGGAGCTCTTTCTCACCGACAACGGCAACCATATCGTCGAGATGTTCTTCGAGGACGGCATACACGGCAACCTGCGCGACATCAGCGACAGCCTGCTGCGCATCACGGGCGTCGTCGAGCACGGCATGTTCCTCGGCATGGCCACCAAGGTGATTGTCGCCAAGAAGGACGGCACCGTGGCGGTCCTCAGCAAGAAGCTAGCCTAGCCGCCTGGGGAAGAGTCTGCAGAGGAGATGACAATAAGCCAAGATTGAAGCTGTTCTTGCTCCTACGGTGAACTTGCTCTACGTTACTGTTACAGCGTTTCCTCCTATTCATGGGTAATGCGATGGTGCCCAGCTTAATGTGGTGAAGCTAATAAGTTTTGGACTTCGCTCCATAATGTTATCAAGTCAGTTTTGTTCATTGCTCGTCTCCCAGTTTTGACTCCTTGTTTAGCTTACATCAGCTGTCCGTTCCCTCCCGATTCAGTGGTACTAGTAGCCATGTGCCTGTGTTTTGTGTTCACCAATCCATGACAGGAAATGCATTGGCTACGGTCCAGTAGGGTCCAAATCAATAGTCTCAACTAGGCATGGATAGAATGTGCATGGCAGTTTTCTTTAAAAGTTTTAATTGTCCGATTCAATGCACCGGATTTTAGATATCCGTTTGTATGGAGACACTTTCTTTTGCCCCTTTTTTATTCCTTTCTCCCGTCCAAATGCGCCACTCTTTTCGGCACTTATTTCCATGGACAATAGTGTTTCACTTTTAACACAAGCAGAGACAAAAGAAATGATTTCGTCCGTTTTTTATCCGTTTGGGTTGGCCGCCTGTCCGGTGTCCGTCCTGTTTTAGATATGCGTCGGCAGGGCGCTCAACACGTCGATCCATATGTGTCGGCGTGGCTGCATGGCCCCCCTATTTTTTTGCATGATTGCATAGTTTGAATCAAAATAAAATTGTTTTGGATAAAATAAAATTGCATAGTTTTACTACAAGCCAAATGAAAATAAAATGGTCTCATATAACTGTCACATAGTTTTGCAAATGAATAAAAGAAGATACATCTATTGGTTGCCAACACAGCCCACATATGCTCAATCAAATCATTTTGCAGTTGCACGTGAGTTTTCTAATCACGCATGTCTTCATGAAATTGGGTGGACTGTTCAAACGTCGTCGCTACTCCATGCTCACGCACAACATTCTCACCCTGAAACTGAAACCCTTGATCATACAGACGTTCCGGGCGTTTGTCTTCTACGATCATATTATGCATGATTACACAAGCAGTCATCACCTTCCACAGTTTCTGCGTGCTCCAGGTATTAGCAAGATACCGAACGATGCCCCATCGAGATTGCAAAACACCAAAGGCACGTCGACATCCTTCCTAGAACTCTCTTGCTCTTGGGCAAATCTTTTCCTCTTCTCTCTGAGAGGGTTGGGTATTGTCTTGACAATAGTGGTCCACTGAGGATAGATACCGTCACCCAGATAGTATCCTTTGTCGTAGGTATGGCCGTTGACAGTAAAGTTCACCGATGGGCTGTTGCCTTCGGCAAGCCTAGCAAACACCGGCGAGCGCTGAAGCACGTTGAGATCATTGTGTGATCCGGCCGTGCCAAAGAAAGAGTGCCAGATCCAGAGATCTTGAGACGCCACGGCCTCAAGTATGACAGTGCAAGCCCTGACATTGGCCCTCCCAATGCATGCAGTCTATACTACCAAGCATCCCTGGGAAGCCCTTGCTGGCATTCATCGCCAACAAACGGGTTGTATCTTCAGCAGTCGGCTCTCTCAAGTACTCAGAGCCAAACACAACAATAACAGCTTTGCAGAACTTATACATGGACTCTAGGCAAGTAGACGCGCTCATACGGACGTACTCGTCAATGAGATCATCGGGCACTCTGTATGCAAGCATTCGGATGGCGGCAATGCATTTCTGATAAGAGGAAAAACCAATCTTGCCAACGGCATCCTCTTTGCACTCGAAATAGTCATCATAGCCGACCACCCCCTCTCTAATACGGTTGAAAACATGCCTACTCATACGGAAACGGCGGCGGAATTTCTGATGTCTGAACAACGGGTTTGTTGTATCAAAGTAGTCCTTTCAAAGAAGGAAATGTCCGCTCTCTCGGTTGCGATTCAACGCCGGAGTACCAACGGGCATCTCCAATTGGTACTACCGCGACAAAAGAACTAGCAAGAATCATCAGAGGGATTGAGAGCTAGCAAGCTCGAAGAAGGTCAACAATGGGGAAAGAACACGAGCTTAAGAGATGAGGTTCAATGGGGAAGAAGACCCCCTTTTATAGGTGGGGAAAAATCCAACCGTTATGCTCACAGCCCGCACCGAGCGGTACTACCGCTCCAAGGAGCGGTACTACCGCTAGGGAGGAAGTAGCCCTTTGAAACACAACAGCGAGGAGGCAAAAAAGCCAGAAGAACCGTCGGAGCGGTAGTACCGCTTGACATCACGGTACTACCGCTAGGGGTAGCAGTACTACTGCTAAGGGTAGCGGTACTACTGCTTGCGAGCGGTACTAAAAAATTACATCCGTGCCTACCACCGCTGGACTTGTGACGAGTTTTTGGTCCCGAGCGGAAGTAGCCATGGAAGTAGTCGCGGTAGTACCAATTGGAGATGCCTGTTGTTCAAATTTCCGGCCCATTTGTTTGTGTTGTTGTTCTAGGAACAATTGGAGATGCATTGGATACTCGGCTCATTCAAAAGGAAGGTGTTGTCACCATGTGCTTATTGGAGTCAAGCTAGGATGATCAATGAACTACTTTCTACCTTAAATTGGTATCTACTACATCCTTCCAATGCTATCTCGGTGACAAGTATCATCATCTACTACATGCACACATTATTGCATCAATCGTGGCATGTTATTTTTTATTTCTTGTGATACTTGTTTCCTTTCTCAAAGCATCCCAACAATGATCTCTTGTTGCTAGTTGTGATCTCTTTGATGGTTGTGTGGTAGGAATTCATTTATATACAATAAGACCATATCTAGCCTTGGGCTATGCTTCCAAGCACATATCTTATTGGTATATGTATGACTTCCTTTTGGATATCTTGTTCCTTCGTGTTGTAACTATTTCGGGTGTACATCTTTCTTTGTAGATATATATCATCATGATTTCGTCTACCTAGAACCTTATACACTTGAGAGGAATTACATCTCTAGTTGATATCCTTTCTTTCACGTCCACCTTGTCTTTCTTATGTTATTTTTTTGGTGGCTCCGTGAAAGCTTTTGCCTTGAGTGCGTGTCCTCTATCGTTGCATCTTGATGCACTCTTGTGTGGTGAAGATTATTTTCCTCTTTCTTATCTTTACGAGGCTTTTTAATTGGTATCCCTCGTCTTGATGAGCTTCTCATCGTCTATCTTCACCACAGGTTGTCACAAGCATAAGTTCTCTATTTGCTTATTAGTAAGCTTGTGAACCCATTTGCCAGTTGTGTGTGGGAATGATAGGCCTTGCACCGCGTGCCTCATTCTTTCAAGACTATGTTGATGCTTAATGCTCATCCTAATTTTAATCTTCTCAAGTGCTTCGTCATGACTCACACACATCATTTTGGTTGAGCCTATTCTTAAGTTGCCTCTTTTACATGTTGCTCAACCATGTGCTTGTTGCAAGCACTAGGCTTTGTTTCCTATATGCTCACTTGCACTGAATGTGAGTTTCTATTAATTTTGGGGGAGCTATGATCCTATTTTGTGCACTTTGTATCCAAATACAAAAATTATTATGTGTGCACAAATCACGGGGAGCTTCTCTAGCTTATTTAGAACACTCCTTTGCTCATATCATAATATCCTTCATTCATGTGGCTCATAGGATCTTTGGTCTAGTTGGTTCAATTGATATCCTTTGATTGCTTGCTTCAATTGATATCTTTTGATTGCTTGATTTCTTGTTTCTCTCTTTGTTATGTCTTTGTGGCATATCATTCTTTTGCAATCTTTGGGCCTCAATATAGTTTGTCTTCCTCCAAGTATTTACCATTGGATATGTGTATTACATTCCACTCTCTTTTGAAGAGATACACAATTTATGGAGGAACACTCTTTATATTGGCCTTCTAAGCTTTTCACCCATTTTGGCAATCGATGCCAATGGGGGAGGAGTTTCAGGGAGTTTTGTGGAGAAGTCTTCAGAGTTTTCTCCTTGCTTTGGTTTTGGTTCCTAAGCATTTGCATCCCATTCTCATGCATCATTGGTTGTTGCATCGCATGGTGATGCATAACTCCTTGTATAAACTCTCTTGAAAGTGATTGTCATCAATTACCAAAATGAGCGAGATTGAAAGAACATGCGGTGCCCCCATGTTTGGTTTTGGTAATTGATGACAATCTGTATGGACTAATGGTTGCCTTGAGTTATATTTGAAGGTTTTGTCCATAGGCTTTTCTTGAAGTCCATGTGTTGGTTTCAAGGAGTTTATGAGTTGACCAAGGTGCTATTAAGGAATTATTCAAAGATTGGTCATGTGAGTGTTGAGCTTATTGCAAGCATGTCTTGAAGAAGAAGATTGTGTGATCATTCATGCTTACCTTCAAGACATCATCCAAATGAAGAGAGTTGGAAAGATTCAAGGTTGATCAAGACTAAGTCAAGAGTGAATCAAGTTGATCAACTCACAAAGCGTAGAAGATGTACCGAGAGGGATCAAGTGATCCCATGGTATGGTAAGCATTGTCAATTACGCTTTGTGTACTAACCCATGGTCTTCGTGAGAGTTCTTTATGGGGTTAGGATGCGGTGTGCAAGTTCAAGTGATGCATCACGAAGAGATCAAGTGCTTGAAGCTTGCCGCCCATTGTGGTGACAATGGACTTGTGAAGATGAGCCGAAGAGTGGCTCACCATAGTGAACTATGGGGGAGCAATCATCTAGTCTTCATCGAGCCAACGCAATCAAGAAAGGTGGTCCAACTTGAGGGAGTCAAGATCGTCATCATCTAGCTCAAGTGGACCATCTGCAAGGCAAAGGTTTTCCCTTAATAGGTTTTCTATTTTACCGGTCTCATGGTGGTAGTTGGGAGACCGGGTTATAGGATCGTTTGCTGTACTATCAAGGGGGGCTCTCAAGTTGGTAGCTTCATCGTATCGTTAGTAGAGAGCTCAAACCATTGCATCCTTGCATCATGTTTCTTGGTTCTTGTTTGGTTCTCTTTGTGAGTCTTAGAGCTTATGGTCATCTTGATGACAAGCTTGAGTTCATCGAAAACGGAGTTCGCATGCATCTTCTATGATGTTTTCGTTGTTGGAGGTTTTACCGGTCTTATCCGAGGAAGGGTTCTCACCATTTTCTTTTGGGCCTTTTCTCATTTGCTTCTTATTGGTATTTCTTTCAAGATTGTGTTATCCCTTGTCGCTAGCTTTCCAACAAATTTGGTTTCGTCGAATTCGGAGTCCGTTTGTAGAAGTTGTGTCAGTTTTGGTGTCCTTAAAAGGGGCTACTGCGGATGTATTTTTTTTAGTATCGCTCTTGGGAGCGGTACTACCGCGACTACTTCCGTGGCTACTTCCGCTCGGGACCAAAAACTCGTCACAAGTCCAGCGGTGGTAGGCACGGATGTAATTTTTTAGTACCGCTCGCAAGCAGTAGTACCACTACCTTAGCAATAGTACTGCTACCCCTAGCGGTAGTACCGTGATGTCAAGCGGTACTACCGCTCCGACGGTTCTTCTGGATTTTTTGCCTCCTCGCTGTTGTGTTTCAAAGGGCTACTTCCTCCCTAGCGGTAGTACCGCTCCTTGGAGTGGTAGTACCGCTCGGTGCGGGCTATGAGCATAACGGTTGGATTTTTCCCCACCTATAAAAGGGGGTCTTCTTCCCCGTTGAACCTCATCTCTTACGCTCGTGTTCTTTCCCCATTGTTGACCTTCTTCGAGCTTGCTAACTCTCAATCCCTCCGATGATTCTTGCTAGTTCTTGAGGGAAAAGAGAGAGGAGATCTAGATCCACGTTTCCACCAATCACTTTCTCCTCTAAGTGAGGGGAACCCCTTGGATCTAGATCTTGGAGTTCTTCGTGTTCTTCTTTCGTTCCTCCTCTCATTTTCCTCCCTAGCATTAGTTGTTTTGGTGGGATTTTCGAGAGAAGGACTTGGGCACTCCGTGTGCCCTGGCCATTGCATTTGGTGCATCGGTTTGAGTTCTCCACGTGATACGTGGAAGTTACAAGTTGAGAAGCTTATTACTCTTGGGTGCTTGGTACCCTTGAGCTTGTTACTCTTGGTTGTTTGGACACCCTAGAGCTTGTTCCTCTTGGGTGCCTTGGCGCCCTAGACGGTTGGAGTTGTTCGGAGCTCAGTCATTGTGGTGTAAAGCTCCGGGCAAGTGTCGGGGTCTCCAATTAGGTTGTGGAGATCGCCCCGAGCAATTTGACGGGTACCGGTGACCGCCCCCAAGGGTTGCCAAAGTGTACGGGTTCGGTGACCGCCCCCATGGGTTGCCATTTGTACGGGTTCGGTGACCGCCCTCAAGGGTCCCTTAGTGGAATCACGACATCTAGCATTGTGCGAGGGCCTGAGAAGATTACGGTGGCCCTAGTGGCTTCTTGGGGAGCATTGTGCCTCCACACCGCTCCAAATGGAGATTAGCATCCACGAGGGTGTGAACTTCGGGATACATCGTCGTCTCTACGTGCCTCGGTTATCTCTTACCCGAGCCCTTTACTTTTGCACTTTACTTTGTGATAGCCATATTGTTCTTTGTTATATATCTTGCTATCACATAGTTACTTATCTTGCTTAGCATAAGTTGTTAGTGCACATAGGTGAGCCTAGTTGTTGTAGGTTTTGTGCTTGACAAATTAACCGTTAGGTTTATTCCGCATTTGTTCAAGCCTCTACCGTAATTATTTTAAAGCGCCTATTCACCCCCCCTCTAGGCGACATCCTCGATCTTTCAACAATGGAATTGTACAAGGGGATAATTATTTTTGATGAAAAGTTTCTGTAATTAAGATTCACAAAGTTTCCATGAGCATGAACAAAGTTCAAGGAGCTCCCCCACTCCAACAATGCTTATCTTTCTCACTTTTACTTTCCTTTTTGAAAAGTTTTGAGTTCCCCTCTTTATTTTTTGGTTTTAAACTATATAAAAGCACTCAACAGAAATAAATGACTCTCTAAAACTTCCGGGTTGTCTTCCCGGCAGCGCTTTCTTTAAAGCCATTAAGTTAGGCATATAGTGCTCAAGTAATGGATCCACCCGGATCCCAAGGTATATCAAAGCCAATTTTAATTAACAATGATTTGTAATTTAGTAGTGAGCACAAAGTAACATATATCAAGCAATGACGACGTCTAACTCTCTTCCTATGCATCGGCATGTCATAAAAGAGCAATTCATGCACACCAAGTAAAGGCCAATGCATAGTATAAGCAGTTTCTTGCAATTTTATCATATTGGAAACATGGAGAGGCAGAGATATAGTTCCTCTCTCATAATAATTGCAAGTAGGAGCAGCAAGCACATGCATATCACATCCATCAAAATTATCATGTGCAATGGTAAAAGGCAACCCATCAATATAATCCTTAATAAGCACAAACTTCTCCGATATAGTGTAGTTTGGAGAATTCAAAAAGATAATAGGACTATCATGCGTGGGTGCAATAGCAACAATTTCATGTTTAACATAAGGAACTATAGCAAGTTCATCTCCATAAGCATCATTCATATTGGCATCATGGCCACAAGCATAGCAAGCATCATCAAAAGGGGGTATTTCAAGAGAATCAACGGGATCATAGCAATCATCATCGCAATCATCCTTCGGTAAGCACGAAGGGAAATTAAACAATGTATGAGTTGAAGAGTTACTCTCATTAGAAGGTGGGCACGGGTAGCTAATCCGCTCTTCCTCCTTTTGTTCTTCGCTCTCCTCATCATCTTTTCCATCCAATGAGCTCACAGTTTCATCACTTTCTGCTTCTATAGACTCCTGCAAAATATTAGTCTCTTCTTGGACAGCGGAGGAGTCCTCAATATATGGTTTAACATAGGCATTAGAAGCATAATTATCATAACAATATTTAAGTATGGCAAAATTTTCAGATTTGTAGAGAGTGGCATCATACTTTTCAATCAAAGAAGCAATTTCATAAGCACCCTTAAAAGCAACAAATTCTTCAATTTGTTGAACATCATATTAATTATAAACACCCTTAGCATATGAAGATGCGATTCCATTATCAAACTCACATTGGTAGGGAAGGTGTTTCTTAGGGTTTTCAGAACAAGTAACATAATAAATTTCACATAAATTCCAAGCATAGCATTGCAAACGATGAATTTGATCCAACAAAAGTTTCCCCTTTTCTGATAAGCGGTGTCGCACATAACAAACATGCTCATCTAAAGATTTGCCCTCAACTAAGCTAGTTGGGGTTTCAGCACGAGCACATAGGAATCGAAGATGATCCAAGTAAAAAGCTTCAGGAGTGTGATAGATTTTGAGTGGTTCTTCAACCATTGGAGTAGTAGGTACAACTTTTTTTTTGGTATTTTGTGTTTCCTACCCATAACTAAAGATAGAAAACAACTAAGAACAGAAAATAAAAATTACTTAGTGATAAAGCAAACAAGCACAGACGAAAATATTCATCCCACGCTATGACTCCCCGACAACAGCGCCAGAAAAAGGTCTTGATAACCCACAAGTGTAGGGGATCAATTGTAGCCTCTTTTGATAAGTAAGAGTGTCGAACCCAACGAGGAGCTAAAGTTAGAACAAATATTCTCTCAAGTCCTATCTGCCACTGATATGACTCTACGCACGCTTAGCGTTCACTTTACCTAGAACACGTATGAAACTAGAAGTACTTTGTAGGTGTTGTTGGATAGGTTTGCAAGATAATAAAGAGCACGTTAATAAAAAGTAGGGGCTATTTAGATAAAGAAGCAATAAAGTAAATATAGCGAGTGTGGAAAAGTGGTGGTAGGAGTTGCGGAATTGTCCCTAGCAATTGACTACTTTACTAAGCCGATAACAAGTTTTATGTGGGAGATGCATAGGCTAACATACTTTCTCTTTTTGGATCATATGCACTTATGATTGGAACTCTAGCAAGCATCCGCAACTACTAAAGATCATTAAGGTAAAACCTAACCATAGCATTGAAGCATCAAGTCCCCTTTATCCCATACGCCACAACTCCCTTACTCGGGTTTATGCTTCTGTCACTCAAGCAACCCACCATAAGTGAATCATGAACATATTGCAACACCCTACAACGGGAATCCCTCATGCTTGCGCGACATGGAGGGCACAATAGGACAGCAACATAACCACAAGCAAATTAAACCAATCATAGCAATTCACCAATCACCGATAGGACAAGAAAATCTACTCAGACATCATAGGATGGCAACACATCATTGGATAATAATATGAAGCATAAAGCACCATGTTCAAGTAGAGGGTACAGCGGGTTGCGGGAGAGTGGACCGCTGAATATAGATGGAGGAAGGTGATGGAGATGTTGGTGAAGATGGCGGAAGTATTGGTGAAGATCGCGGTGATGATGATGGCCCCCGACGGCGTTCCGGCGCCACCGGAAGCAAGTGGGAGAGAGCCCCCCTTCTTCTTCTTCTTCCTTGACCTTCTCCCTAGATGGGAGAAGGGTTTCCCCTCTGGTCCTTGGCTCCCATGGCGTGGGAGGGGCGAGAGCCCCTCCGAGATTGGATTTGTCTCTCTCTCTGTTTCTGCGTTCTCAAATTCTACCCTTTCACCGTTTCTTTTATATTCGGAGATCCGTTACTCCGATTGGGTTGGAACCTTTGCCCAGATTTTTCTCCAAAAAATAGCTTTCTTGCAGCAAAAGAAGAGCGTCAACCACCTTACGGGGTGCCCATGAGGGTCAGGGGCGCGCCTGCCCTCCTGGGGCGCGCCCCCTGCCTCGTGGCCCCCTCGGGCACCGTCTCGCATTGATTCTTCTTCCTAAAAATCACAAATATTCCAAAAATATTCTCCATCCATTTTATCCCGTTTGGACTCCGTTTGATATTGGGTTTCTGCGAAACATAAAACATGCAACAAACTGGAACTGGCACTGGGCACTGGATCAATATGTTAGTCCCAAAAATAATATAAAAAGTTGCCAAAAGTATATGAAAGTTTAATAATATTGGCATGGAACAATCAAAAATTATAGATACGACGGAGACGTATCAATGTCGCGCTTGAGCATCTCGAGGTACTCTCCGTTGCGGCGCTCCTTGGCCACTCGTGTCTGGTGCCAGTGCTCGAGGTACGCCGCCTCATGCGCCGGCATCGCCCCAAGCCAGACCGGTGGCGCGCTGACCCACTCACGCACTACTCCCGTCCAGGAGTAGCGCTCAATGGGCTCCGGCTGCGGCTGCGGCTCGGCATTGACGAGGCGGCGGGGAGGGGACGGCGGGGCCACCAGCGGCACCACGCAGTCGCCCGCCGCGGAGAGGGCCATGGCCGCCTCATACCGAGCCTCCTCTTCCTTCGCCGCCTCCGCCCTGCGCCGCTTGTCCTCCTCGCTCTCCCGGTAGACGGCCGCAAGGGCCGCCTGGTCTTCCTCGCGGACGATGAGTGGGGGCGGCGGCAAGCTGCGGTCGACCTCACGCACGCCGCGTCGCCTCACCTCCTCGTGCTCGAACGCAAACCATCTCGCCTAGTTAGGCGAGTCGGTTGCGTAGGCGGGGTCACGACGCTAGTCCGGCGTCAGCAGCGCCTGCCGGCGACGCACCTCCTCCGCGTGCGCCCTAGCCGACCGCGGCGCCGCCGGTACTGAGATCCTCTCCAGATCCAGATGCCAGTCGTGCGGTAGGGTGGCGTCGGGGTACGGCAGAGGCACGCGGTGCTGCCAGTGCCACTCCGCCTGGTGCACGGGCACGTTCACGCGCTACCTCTGTCGGCGAGCCGGCGCCGGCGGAGGCGGGAGGAACTCCACGGGGAAAGGAACGGCGGGGGCTTTGCCCTTCGACTTGCTGCTGCTGCCGGCGTCGGAGAAGAGCCCCATTTGGCACGGCCGCGGTGGCTAGGGTTGGCTAGGGTTTGTCAGCGACGGGGGAGCGAGTGTGGCTAGATGGGGACGGAGGCTGGATGAGGATGGCCCCGCCGCACGGTCGGCTTAAAAACGACCGTCGTCGCTAACGCGTGGGCCCGGGATCATAAATTAAGCCGACCGACAAGGTAGCGGGCAGTTGGACGATCGCCAGGTGGGGCCGCGGCAGACACCGAGAAGGCGCGCGTGGCGACGCTGATGCATTTGGGGCGCAAATTTGGGCCGCAAATGCGTCGGCATGGACGCGTTTTGGGTTTGGGTCAGCGCGTTGGGCCTCCTTTTTGGTCCGCGCCGACCCAAAACAAACGGGGACGGACGAAATGGGTCGCCCCGTTGGAGTTGCTCTTAGTGCAAACAAAGCACCTCCAAGAACATCTCGAGAATGTACCGTAAAAACTAGTGGATTCTGAAATTGAAATTTTTTACTTATGCTGACATTCGAGATTTTTCTCCTAGGCAAATAATTCTGAAACGAAAATCACAGAAGTAACCCATGGTTCTCATTGACTTCTTCAAAATTAAAAAAATTGCAAGTGTTGGTTGCATTATAAGTACCTGCAACACAAAAACTTCAGTGAAAAATATATTGAGTTTCATCAAAACCTCCCCGACACGAAACTTCTTCACAGAAGATTTGTAGTAAAGAGTAAAGGCTCCGGTATTTCTATCTTTCATATAACCTCCCCCAGACCGTCCTAGCATAAAAACGTTTGAACTATTTTACAGCTTTTGTTTAAAATGATCAATTTTTTTGCCGAATTGTCTACAATTGTTTCACGGGGTTTTCCTATAATTAGGTTTGTTTAGACAACAATGAAAAAGGAAAGAGGCGCATAACAGTGTAGCAGCAAAAGATAGAGGCGTTAATTTTTCAAGGTAGAAGACCATGGAGTGGAAACATCGCAAAAGTCATACTATGACTTTGTTTTAGAGAATATTTGATCTGCGGCAATTATAAAGATCATATTAAATGGTTTTGCTTGCCAAGTTTGCAAGTCCCAAGTTTCAGAAGGATGCCACACGTACAACACTACACATACGATTTCTGTACGCCACTGAAGATCGAATCATTCACACCCAGAAGCAAAATGCAGCAGTCCGGATAAAAAAGCACCGTATGTGTAGCAATAGCAATTAGTCCCTCTGTAAATTAATATACGTAAGACGTTTTAGATCACTATGTTTTATAAGTAGCACTTATTATTAGTTTAGAGAGGTAGTAGTACGTTTCAACCAAGCTCGGAGTAGCGTCAATGCGTCATTCTGCAGTGGCGTTTGGTTGCAATCGCATTCCAGAGAACTTCACAAAGTGAAACCGTTGTTAGCCCAATTCTTGCTATGAAATGTTTGCATATTGATGACAAATAATTTGTCCATGTCACGACCAATTGTTTTTGTTTTTTTTTTTGCAAATACGCAAAGCTTATGTATCATTTCATTGATAGAAAGAAGAAGAAAGAGTACAATAAAGGATACAACACATACTATGAACGCAAGAAGGCATAAGCATGGTGTCCGGAGCATAGAGAGACGGGGTGCTTAGCCCGAACAGGGGGAGGACACAACTAAACCCACCAAACCTAAAACTAGAGGAGCAGACCAACTCAGCAGGACGTCAAACATCTTCAATTCTAACACTGGGACACCACGAGCTAGCAAGATAGCGCCTTCAAGAAGGGGAACGATGCCGTGACGTCGTCGCCATCCGATCCGGAGAACCGGACCTAGGGTTTCCCCTGATACTCGAAGGGGTGCACGGACAAAGGCCATGATAGCGGCTCCAGGAAGGGAAACGACACCCGCGGGTGTCGCCACTGCCAGCATCGGCAAGCCGAGCATGTATTTCGCCTGGCCTAGTTTGAGCAATCTCTAAGCCGCCAGATTAGGATCCAAAAATGCTGGAGACAACCTGCTTGTCGCCCGCTACCTCAGATGGGGGTGGGGCTGCACATGTCACCGACGAAAACGCGAGCTTTGAAACCGACATGGTGTGTAGGTGGATGGGGTCGGAGAGGCAACAGGGTAGAGAGCCTATGCGGATGGAAGGATGGCTGTCGACGCCGCCGACAAACCGGAGCCGGAAGGGAACGCAGATCCGTACTGCTGGGCGCGGAGCCACCAGAACGCCAGCGAACCAAAGCTGGAAGAGGCGCAGCTGCTGGCGCGCCGGGGCCGAAACCACACCGGTAGAGGACGCCGGCAGACCAAGAACACCGGAGAACGCAGGTCCACGGAGGCCTGGACCGGAGCGGTGTTGACAAAATCCACCACGGAGCTTCTAAGGGCATGGCCAACGGGCCAAGTTGGACAGGTGCCTCAGGCGCCACGTCATCCTGCCGAATGCCACCTCTGCCAAACATGATGCTTGCAGAGGGAAACGGCCTCCTGCAGAAGAGCTCGCCTCCTCCCTGACAAAAGCCATCAGGCAACTGCTGGGGCGACGCGGCGTGGATAGTACATCGATGCTTGGTTGTACTGTTTAGGCTGCATGTGTTGGAAAAGTAGGTGAGAGAAAAAAATAATATAATGACATCATTGGGGTAGCCTCCCTTGGATGATTGTGATACACACCGTAGCTTCACTTAAATTTATCTAGGTGGAAGAGGATGATTGTGATACACACCGTAGCTTCACTTAAATTTATCTAGGTGGAAGAGGTGAGGCATCATGATGGTGATGCTACCTCTGTACATGCCCTAACATCCTGCCAAAGGACCACCGTCACCACACACACAGAGGTCGTTGCAGTAGCTCGAAGGAGACACCGTCGGGGACCAAGGATGGCCTGCACCTAGGCAGGACCGAGCCCCGGCCACCTCCCCCAAGGGTCACGCACGCCCCGACGGACGATAGCAAGAAGAGGGGCTGCACCAGAGGGGCAAGACGCGGACTGGGGGAGGATCAGCACGGACGCGGCCGCCCTGCCGAGCAGGACCAGCGGGACAAGACGCGGACTGGGGGAGGATCAGCACAGACGCGGCCACCCTGCCGAGCAGGACCAACGGGATGCGTGCAACAGTTGGACGGGGGGAGTGGCCGCGGCACGCCAGATCCGATGTGGGGCCGTGCGCCGGGGGGGGGGGGGGGAGAGGGGGGGTACGCTCCTCCGCAGCCATCGTCAGGCGCGACGCGGCCGGCCCTCCGGCGGAGGCGTTGCAGGGAGCCGGTGGTGGAGGGGCGGCGCAATGCAGGGGCGGGGCGGGGCAGGAACGGAATCGACCCGCCGCCGCCATCCCCGGGCGCGGCGCGGCTTCGCCGGCCGGCCCTCCGGTGGTGGCGATGTGGGCGTGGCGGAGTCGAAGGGGGGCTCCCGGCGGCGAGGGTTTCCCCCGTGTCGCCTGACGCAGGGGTGGGGGTTGTTTTCTCGCACTGCCAACACGACCAATAGATGAATCTATACCATACCAAAACATACAGGAACAACACCCAAATCTAATACCCAATATACATGTATGTCATGATCATAGAAAAAGAGCAGGAGCAATCCATACCAAGCCATACAGGTCAGCCATGGTCGGGAGAGGCGATTGTATCTTCAAAACCATATATTCTGACAACCCAAGGAATATGAATGATCTGGAACCAACACGGAAATTCAATACCCAATATACATGTATGTCATTAAGAATTGCATCATCTGCCTGTGAATGTCACTGCTCGGGAATGAGGTTGTAGATAAGAATGGCCATACACTTGGGTTCACAAGATAGATTAGGGTGTTCCCTTGTCGAGGTTACAACTTAAGCTAAATGTTTTGTGGATGAGAAATGTAGCTTTAGCAAATCACTACACTAAATAGAAAGTATTGCCAAGTGCAAGTAAGTTTATCAGATTTTTCGAGTAAATTAACCAGCTTTACTTTGTGTTACCCACCACATAGAAACTCAGCTAGGTTTCTCTTCTCGGAGTAAGAGTAGTTAACACAGAAATGCCAGCCAGAACTCTTTCCCGAAGACTGAATCGCACGCACAGGTTAGCACAATGCAATTGTCTGCGGAACAGCATATCATATTTCTCTTGCAGCAACACAGCCATTTTCAATCTATCAACCTTGCAATACGCCTATCTGAATTCTCGAAATATAAACGGAGACAAATTGATGCCACTTCACCCTTAGAAGAAATCCTGAAGGCCCCGGCCAGCGAAGACACGGTCGGAGAGCTCGGCGAGGATCGCGTTCACGGAGAGCAGCGCGACCGTGGATCCCGCGATGATCCCGAGGACGACCCCCGTGGTGCCCAGAACCTTCCCCGGCGCCGGCCACTCGATCTCCGTCATCTCCTGCGCCACCCCGGCCCACCACCCACCGCCGCCCCTGGCGACCTCCGCCTCCTTACGCGCACGCATCACCTCCTTAAGCTCCGTCGCCACTTCATCTGAGGTCTTTTCACCCGGAGGTGTTTCCTCCTCTGCGGGCTCCGCGGCTCCGCCCGCTGCCGTGGACGATTCTTGTTCTTGCCCCTTGTCGCTGGCGGTGTCCTTGGATGCGGCAGCGAGACGTCGGCGGACGGAGATGGAGCGGGAGAAAGAGAGCATGGGAGGGCCGCGGGTGTAGAGGGAGAGGCGCGCGGCGGGGTTCGACCGGGCCGGGGCGAGGAGACGGTGGAACGGGGTGGTCGACGTGGTCGCCATGGCTTCCGTTTTGGTTGGCTCAGCGGCTGGAGCTGGAGGCTTCTTTGCGCCGGAGATAAGACACAAAGGGAATGGATCGAATCCCCTGCCGAGCCACGCGCTCCTAGGAACCGTCTGATATAAATCGGACGTTTGGGCGCAGTCCAGGGGCAACAGAAGCCAACGCCGTGGAACTCGACTCCTTTCCTCATATTTAGAAATTCCAATATGAATCTTTGTATTTTTCTTTAAAAAAGCTATATTTCGTGTCTTTGTCATCAATTCATCAAAAAGGAGAAGATTGAAAGTGCATATTACTTAATTATTGCTTTTGTGTTGTTGACAATAGGATTATGAAGATCTAATGTCAGTTGTTAAGTGTATCTCAGGTATACTTGGCCATAAATCAGGCCGAGCCGGGCCTAAGAAAGCCCGTGGCAGAAAACCTAGGCCCAGGCCCGTCCTTTGAGCCTAGATTTCAGGCCCAAGCCAGGTCCATTAGTGAAAAAGCCCGTCAGGCCTCGGGCCTCGAGAGGGCCTCTTCCTTAAAACGCAGATATGATAAGCCCAAGCCCAGCCCGCCCCAGCCTTTGGGCTCAAAACTTAGGCCTAGGTCCGGCCCATGGGCAAGAGCGGGCCGGTTCGGGTAGGCCCGACCGGGCCGTGTTTCCCATAGCCAGGTATAGTCTCAGGACATTGTGAAGGAAATATGCCCTAGAGGCAATAATAAAACTGTTATTTTATATTTTCTTATTCATGATAAAGGTTTATTATTCATGCTAGAATTGTATTGATCGGAAACTTAAATACATGTGTGAATACTTAAACAAATAACGTATCCCTAGTATGCCTCTACTAGACTAGCTCGTTGATCAAAGATGGTTAAGGTTTCCTAACCATAGACATGCGTTGTCATTTGATAACGGGATCACATCATTAGAAGAATGATGTGATGGACAAGACCCACTCGTTAGCTTAGCATAATGATCGTTCAGTTTATTGTTATTGCTTTCTTCATGTCAAATACATATTGCTTTGACTATGAGATTATGCAACTCCCGGATACCGGAGGAATACCTTGTGTACTATCAAACATCACAACGTAACTGGGTGATCATAAAAATGCTCTAAAGGTATCTCTGAAGGTGTTTGTTGAGTTGGCATAGATCAAGATTATGATTTTTCACTCCGAGTATCGGAGAGGTATCTCTGGGCCCTCTCGGTAATACACATCATAGGCTTGCAAGCAAATGACTAAGGAGTTAGTTACGAGGTGATGTATTACGGAACGAGTAAAGAGACTTGTCGGGAACGAGATTGAACTAGGTATAGAGATACCGATGATCGAATCTCGGGCAAGTAACATACCGATGGACAAAGGGAATTACGTATGTTGGCATAACGGTTCGACCGATAAAGATCTTCGTAGAATATGTAGGAACCAATATGGGCATCCAGGTTCCGCTATTGGTTATTCACCGGAGAGGTGTATCGGTCATGTCTACATAGTTCTCGAACCCGTAGGGTTCGCACGCTTAACGCTCGTTGACGATATAGTGTTATATGAGTTATATGATTTGGTGACCGAATGTTGTTCGGAGTCACGGATGATATCAGGGACATGAAGAAGAGTATCAAAATGGTTGAGAGGTGAAGATTGATATATAGGACGATGGTATTCGGACACCGGAAGAGTTTCGGAGTACACCGGGTAGTCATCGGGGCACCGGAAGGGGTTCCGGACACCCTCGGCAAGTGTATGGGTCTTATGGGTCAAAGGGGGAGAAGCACACTAGCTCACAAGGGACTGGTGCGCCCCTTCCACCCCTTGCCCACGTACCAAAGAGGGAAGGAAGGAAGGGGAAGGCGCCCCTAAGGCAGCCAACCCCCCTTTCCTCCCCCCATACACAAATATGGAAAGGGGGGATTCGGCCAGGGCAGGCGCCGCTGCCAGCCACTTGGGGCGCCCTAGGGGCTTCATGCCCTCCCCCTCCACCTATATATATGAGAGGAAGGAGAGGGGCAAGACACACCATGATTCCCTAGCCGTGTGTGGCGCCCCTCTCCCTCTAGTTCGTCCCTCGGTCATATTTTCATAGTGCTTAGGCGAAGCCCTGTGGAGGTAACTTCACTATCACCGTCACCATCCGTCGTGCTGCTGGAACTCATCTACTACTTCGCTCGTCTTGCTGGATCAAGAAGGCGAGGACGTCACCGAGTTGAACGTGTGCAGAACTCAGAGGTGTCGTACGTTCGGTACTTGATCGGTTGGATCGCGAAGAAAGTTTGACTACATCAACCACGTTGTCAAACGCTTCCACTTACGGTATACGAGGGTACATAGACACACTCTCCCCTCTCGTTGCTATGCATCTCCATGGATAGATCAATGCGTGTGCATAGAAACATTTCTGTTTTCCATGCAACGATTCCCAACACATTGAAACTCTCATGTGTGTCTACAAGATATCAGTGACGCCCTATATTAAAAGGAGAAAAGAATGTGCTTTTCATTGGCTCATAAATTTTTTTGGTTTAGTTTGAGTCGCTGAAAAAGCCGCTATGTTGAGAGAGTTGGTAAACTCATTCCATCCATGCACACTCTATTCTCCCAAATATGCCACCAAATGGAATGGTTTTTACCAATGCTAAAATTGACAAGACAGGAAGTCCGGGTGCCTGGGGTCCTGGACCTCTGGGTGCCTAGAGTCATCACAGAGCAACCACCCACCTCATCATGGTATAGGTGCCCGGGGTCCTGGACCTCCGGGTGCCCAGAGTCATCACAGAGAAACCACCCACCTCATCATGGTATAGGTGCCCGTGGTCCAAAGCCCATGGGTGCCCAAAGTAGGTGTTTTCCCCTCTGGTTGGTCCGGGTGCCTGGTGCTCCTTGCTGTCGACTCGTTGTTCGGTCTGGGTGTCTGGATCCCTTTTGTCCGGGTGCCCGGAGTTGCCTGTCGGGCAATGGTCATTTGGGCTTGGGGGTATAACCCCCCTCCTTCCACGTTCCTCTAAAATCTTTTCCAAGCTTGAGATCTCCACCCCCCTTCACTCAAACACTCATTTCGAGATTGGAGGATGTTCACCCGATCTATATTCTTACCAAATCTATCTTTGTTTTCCCAACTATTTCTACATCATCAACTTGTTACTCTTGGAGCTTGTACTCCTAGGCTATTAGGATTCCTCTAAAAGTTTCCTTGATTTTGGTGTGCTCTGGAGACGTATGTAAAGGTGTGGTAGTCGCCTTCAAGACCAACCCCGAGTCATGGCCGACACGCTAGTCTTAGCAGTGCCCAATTTTTCTCAGCCCTTTATTTTCGGAATAGATGCATGCAGTGAAGTGGTAGGGCGGTGTTGATGAAACAAGGTCACCCTCTAGCGTACTTGAGTAAAGCGTTATGTGCCAAGAAGAATCAGGCATTCATCAAATATGAAAAGGAGTGTTTTGCTATTCTTATTGTTGTCGATAAATGGTGACCATACCTTCAACATCAATAATTTGTGATTAGAACTAAGCTCTATTGCACTTATCTGATCAATGATTACATACGAGAATCCAACACAAGGCATTCATCAAATTGATGAGACTGAATTATGAGATCCAGTACAAGTGTGGCATTACAAATGCCGCATCGGATGCACTCCCTCGACATGTGCATCAGACACATGTATTCGCAATGTTTGTTGTCGTACCTACTTGGATGGAAAATCTCATGGAAGATTGTGTGGAGGATATTGCAACTAAGACAATGTGGGAAGAGTTGTCACTCACAGGAACCACTCATGGTTATTCACTGGACAAAGCGGTGTCTGATTCAAAGGCCAGTCTAAGTGGGTAGCAATACATGGGTGGATACTCCGGTGTTTTGGCTATCTAGCAACATGTAAAACGCCTTTGCATGGCGACAACTGAAGAAAATTGTTACTCAATACATCCAACACTATGACATATGCCCTCGAGCTGAGACGCATCATTTCCATCAACCTGGCTGCTACACCCACATAATAGTCCATCACATCTGTGGCATACTATCGGTTGGAATTTCGTGGAAGGCCACCCTAAATCCAATGGCACAGATGTGGTTCTGGTCATGACCAACAAGCTTACGAATTGTGGCCACTTCTTGCCCATAAAGCACCCCTTCAAAACTCAACAAGTGGCGCAGATATTCTTTGATCAAGTCTACCGTCTTCATGGAATGCCATTTCGCATCATATCATACCGTGGTCTAGTTTTCACCAGTGCCTTCTGGCAAGAGCTCTTTCGGTTGTCAGATACAGTTCTAAGCATGGGTTCTTCGCGACACCCGGAAGCAAATGGCCAAACTTAGTGCTTGAACCAATGTTTTGAGGCTTTTCTTCAGTGGTTTGCTCACGATACTCCATCCAAGTGGGAAAATGGTTGTCACTGGATGAACATTGGTATAACACTTCAATTCATACTGCAACAGGATGTTCAGCATTTGAGGCGGTGTATGGATATCTACCTCTCCCCTTTGGCGTGCACACAACTGTGTCCAACACAGACTTGGCCAAGATGTTGGATGAGCGTCAGTCTATGACTGAGTTGTTGCACCAATAATTGCAGCAGGCTTAGTTCCATATGAAGCGGCAGGAAGACAAGAACATAAATAAACGTTCCTTTGAGGTGGGAGATTTGGCATATCGAAATACAATCTTACTTGCAAAAGTCTCTTACAACGTTTCACAATTAGAAGCTCTCATTGAAGTTCTATGGGCCTTTCATTGTTGATACGTATCCAATGTATCTACTTTTCCTAATGCTTTTCCTCTTGTTTTGGACTCTAATTTGCATGATTTGAATGAAACTAACCCCGATCTGACGCTGTTTCAGCAGACACCATGGTGTTATTTTTGTGCAGAAATAAAAGTTCCCGGAATGGAACGAAACTTTGCGAGGATTTTTATATCAAATAGGAGAATTTCTGGAGCCAGGAAATACCTAAGAGGGGCACCTAGGTGGGAACAACCTACCAGGGCATGCCTGCCCCCCCCCCCCAGGCGCGCCTTGGTGGGTGCTGCCCACCTGGTGGCCCCGCTGACCCTCAAACCAACGCTATAAAATCCCATATTTCCAGAAAAAATCAGGAAGAAAGAATTATCATGTTCCACGAGAAGGAGCCACCGTTGTCTCCTGTTCTTCATTGGGAGGCCAGATCTGGAGTTCGTTTGGGGCTCCAGAGAGGGGGATCTTTGATCTTCGTCATCACCAACACATCTCCATCACCAATTCCATGATGCTCCCCATCGAGAGTGAGTGATTCCTTCGCAGGCTCGCTGGTCGGTGAGGAGTTGGATGATATTCATCATGTAATCGAGTTAGTTTTGTTAGGGCTTGATCCCCAGTATCCACTATGTTCCGAGATTGATGTTGCTATGACTTTGCCATGCTTAATGCTTGTCACTTTGGGCCCGGGTGTCATGATTTCAGATCTGAACCGTTTATGTTATCACCATTATATCCATATTCTAGATCCGATCTTGCAAGTTATAGTCACCTACTACGTGTTATGATCCGGCAACCCCAGAGTGACAATAGTCGGGACCACTCCCGGTGATGATCGTAGTTTGAGGAGTTCATGTATTCACCGTGTGCTAATGCTTTGTTCCGGTTCTCTATTAAAAGGAGGCCTTAATATCCTTAGTTTCCATTAGGACTCCGCTGCCACGGGAGGGTAGGACAAAAGATGTCATGCAAGTTCTTTCCATAAGCACGTATGACTATTTACAGAATACATGCCTACATTACATTTATGAACTAGAGCTAGTGTCGTATCGCCCTAGGTTATAATTGTCTCATGATGAATATCATCCAACGAGTCACCGATCCAATGCCTACTAATTTATCTTATATTGTTTCTGCTAAGTTACTACTACTGCTACAATATCACTGCTATCACTGTTACCGTTACGGTTGCTACTGTTGCTATCATTAAAACTATCATATTACTGTGCTACTAATCACTTTGCTGCAGATAATTAATCTCCAAGTGTGGTTGAATTGACAACTTAGTTGCTAATACCTTCAAATATTCTTTGGCTCCCCTTGTGTCAAATCTATAAATTTGGGTTGAATACTCTACCCTCGAAAACTATTGCGATCCCTATACTTGTGGGTTATCAAGACCTTTTTCTGGCACCGTTGCCGGGGAGCATAGCTATATTTGTTGAGTCACTTGGGATTATTATCATATTATCACTATGAAGAATCTGAAGGATGCTAAGACTATGATTTTTCTCTCGAAGACGAGGGGAGGTAAGGAACTACCATCCAGTTCTGCTTTAGATTCACCTTCTGTTATAAGTAAACTTGCTACACCACAACATGCTATTAATTCTGATATGTTGCAAGTTATTGATGATGCTACTTCTGCTATGAATGCTACTCATGATGATGATGCTAGTACCTTGCTTGATGATGATGTACTACTAGGTGAATTTCTTGATGAACAAATTGCTAGAGTAAGACAACATGATATTGTTGAATTTGATGATGAACTTGAAACTGAAAATCTTGAAACACCTACTAGAACTAATCCTCCTAGATATGAATTTCCAAAGGTACCAGAAGGTCATATTATGAGTGAGGAGGCAACTAGAGATATTCTTGCTTGTAAGGATAGAGATGATCTAGAGAAATTACTATGCAAGTATAAAGAAAAATCTCTGAATGCTAAAATAAAATGTGATCCTGAGTTTGCTACTTCACCTATTGTGATTGATGATAAGGATT
The DNA here is from genome assembly GCA_963921465.1 of Triticum timopheevii. Lineage (NCBI taxonomy): Eukaryota > Viridiplantae > Streptophyta > Magnoliopsida > Poales > Poaceae > Triticum > Triticum timopheevii. The sequence goes on from OY997264.1 coordinate 360,598,913, forward strand.
ATGAATTCTCTGTCGACCCAGAGTTAATTACTTTGGTTGAATCTGATCCTTTCCATGGTTATGAAACTGGAACTGTTGTGGCACATCTTACTAAGTTGAATGAGATAGCCACCCTTTTTTCTCATGATGAGAAGATTCACTATTACTATATTCTCAAGTTATTTCCATTCTCATTAAAGGGTGATGCTAAAGCTTGGTACAATACTCTTGCTCCTGGTTGTGTGCGTAGTCCCCAGGATATGATCTATTACTTCTCTGAAAAATATTTCCCTGCTCATAAGAAACAAGATGCCTTGCAGGAAATATTTAACTTTGTGCAAATTGAAGAAGAGAGTCTCCCACAAGCTTGCGGGAGGCTTCTCCAATTGCTTAATGCTTTGCCTGATCATCCTCTTAAGAAAAATTAAATACTTGATATCTTCTATAATGGACTAACCGATGCTTCTAGGGATTTCCTAGATAGTTGTGCCGGTTGTGTTTTCAGGGAACGAACTATTGGGCAAGCTGAAGAATTATTCAATAACATATTGAAAAATTATGATGATTGGACTCCTCCTGAAACACCCATTAAACCCACTCCGAAGAAGAGGGGTATCTTATATCATAGTCCTGAAGATATGCAAGAGGCAAAGAAATCTATGAAGGGAAAAGGTATTAAGGCCGAGGATGTTAAAAATTTACCACCTATTAAAGAAATACATGGGCTTGAAGCACCACCACCACCTAAGGTGGTAGAGGTAAAATCTTTAATGAAATTCAATGATAGTGATGATACTCGTAATAAAAATCCTAGTCAATGCCTTTATGAGTTTGATAATTATATTTGAAAGCAAGATCACTTCAATGCAAATGTTATGAAACAATTGAAATACAACTTTGATATATTGCTCGCTTAAGTGACTTGTTATTTAGAATCTCAAATGATGTTAGAGGTGTAGGAAAGCATGCCTTTATGGTTCAAACTCAATTAGAACAAAAGTTGCTAAATCTCAAAGAGAGTTGCTTGATGAAATGAACAATAATATAAGTGACTTTGCTGTTAGAGTAGCAACTAGGGGAGGTAAAATGACTCAGGAACCACTTTATCCTGAGGGACACCCAACGAGAATTGAACAGGATTCACAAAGAAACAACACCACTACACCTAGTTCTTCTAAAAAGAAAAAGAATAAGAAAAATGATAAGACTTTGCCTATTTCTAGTGAACCTGAAATAGAAAAACCTCCTGATAATGATAATGAAGTTTCTATCGCTGATGCTGAAACTCAATTTGGTAATGAACACTCACCTTCTGATAATGAAAAAGCTAATGACGAGGTTCATGAACACACTTAAACAAATGATAAAGAACTAGACGATGATGTTGAGATAGAACCAGCTGTTGATCTTGATAACCCACAACCTAAGAATAAAAGATATGATAAAAGATACTTTGTTGCTAGAAAACATGGAAAGGAAAGATAACCATGGGTTCAAAAGCCTATGCCCTTTCCACCTAAGTCAACTAAAAAGAAAGATGATGAAGAATTTGAACGCTTTGTTGAAATGATTAGGCCAGTCTTTTTGCGTACTCGCTTGACTGACATCTTGAAAATGCCTCCTTATGCACAGTACATGAAAGACATCATCACTAATAAGATAAAAATACCGAAAGCTAAAATCTCCACTATGGTTGCTAATTAGCCTTTTAAAGATGGAGTACCTTAAAAACTTGAAGATTCGGGGAATACCAACTATACCTTGCTTCATTAAAAGAAATTATGTGAAAACTGCTTTATGTGATTTGGGAGCTGGTGTTAGTGTTATGCCTTTCGCTTTATATAAAATACTTGATTTGAATAAACTCACATCTATTGAAATATCTTTGCAAATGGCTGACAAATCAACTGCCATACCTATCGGTATTTATGAGGATGTGCCCGTTGTTGTTGCTAATGTTACTATTTTGACTGACTTTGTTATACTTGAGATGCCCGAGGACGACAACATGTTGATTATCCTTGGTAGACCCTTCTTTAATACCACAGGGGCTGTTATTGATTGCACTAAAAGCAAGTTCACCTTTCATATCAATGGTAATGAGCATACGGTGCACTTTTGCTACCTCTTGAGCATGCGTTGGTTTTCCCTTGAAGAGGAAAGGGTGATGCAGCAAAGTAGCCTAAGTATTTCCCTCAGTTTTTGAGAACCAAAGTATTAATCCAGTAGGAGGCTACACTCAAATCCCTCGTACCTGCACACCAACGCGATAAAGGGGTTGTCAATCCCTTCATGGCCACTTGCAAAAGTGAGATCTGATAGAGATAATAAGATAAATATTTTTGGTATTTTTATGAGATAGATTGGAAAGTAAAGATTGCAAAATAAAATAGATCGGAAACTTATATGATGAAAATAGACCCGGGGCCATAGGTTTCACTAGCGGCTTCTCTCAAGATAGCATAAGTATGACGGTGGGTGAACAAATTACTGTCGAGCAATTGATAGAAAAGTGCATAGTTATGAGAATATCTAGGCATGATCATGTATATAGGCATCATGTCCGCGACAAGTAGATCGAAACGATTCTGCATCTACTACTATTACTCCACACATCGACCGCTATCCAGCATGCATCTAGAGTATTAAGTTCATAAGAACAGGGTAACACATTAGGCAAGATGACATGATGTAGAGGGATAAACTCAAGCAATATGATATGAACCCCATCTTTTTATCCTCGATGGCAACAATACAATACGTGCCTTGCTGCCCCTACTGTCACTGGGAAAGGACACCACAAGATTGAACCCAAAGCTAAGCACTTCTCCCATTGCAAGAAAGATCAATCTAGTAGGCCAAACCAAACTGATAATTCGAAGAGACTTGCAAAGATAACAAATCATACATAAAATAATTCAGAGGAGATTCAAATATTGTTCATAGATAATCTTGATCATAAACTCACAATTCATCGGATCTCGACAAACACACCGCAAAAAGAATTACATCGAATAGATCTCCAAGAAGATCGAGGGGAACTTTGTATTGAGATCCAAAGAGAGAGAAGAAGCCGTCTAGCTAATAACTATGGACCCGAAGGTCTAAGGTAAACTACTCACACTTCATCAGAGAGGCTATGGTGTTGACGTAGAAGCCCTCCGTGATCAATTCCCCCTCCGGCGGAGCGCCGGAAAAGGCCCCAAGATGGTATCTCACAGGTACAGAAGGTTGCGGCGGTGGAAATAGGGTTTCGTGGTGCTCTTGGATGTTTTAAGGGTATATGAGTATATATAGGCGAAATAAGTCGGTCAGGGGAGCCGCGAGGGGCCCACGAAGGTGGGGGGCGCGCCTCCCTGCCTCGTGGCCTCCTCATTTCTTTCTTGACGCCCACTCCAAGTCTTCTGGATTGCGTTTGTTCCAAAATAACTCCCCCGAAGGTTTCATTCCGTTTGGACTCTGTTTGATAGTCCTTTTCTGCGAAGCACTGAAATAGGCAAAAAACAGCAATTTGGACTGGGCCTCAGGTTAATAGGTTAGTCCCAAAATAAAATAAAAGTGTATAATAAAGCCCATTAAACATCCAAAACAGATAATATAATAGCATGGAACAATCAAAAATTATAGATATGTTGGAGACGTATCAAGCGTCCCCAAGCTTAATTCCTGCTCGTCCTCGAGTAGGTAAATGATAAAAACAGAATTTTTGATGTGGAATGCTACCTAACATAATTCTCAATGTAATTTTATTTATTGTGGCATGAATGTTCAGATCCAAAAGATTCAAGATAAAAGTTCATATTGACATAAAATAGTAATACTTCAAGCATGCTAACCAAGCAGTTTATGTCTTATCAAAATAACATTGCCAAAGAAAGCTTATCCCTACAAAATAATATAGTTTGGCCATGCTTCATTTTCGTCACACAAAAATGCTCCCATCATGCACAACCCCGATTTCAGCGAAGCAATTGGTTCATACTTTTTAACGCGCTTCAGCCTTTTCAACCCTCACGCAATATATGAGCGTAAGCCATGGATATAACACTATGGGTGGAGTAGAGTATGTGGATAGGGATTATGTGAGAAAACAAAAAAGGAGAAAGTCTCACATTGACGAGGCTAATCAACGGCCTATGGAGATGCCCATCAATTGATGTCAATACGAGGAGTAGGGATTGCCATGCAACGGATGCACTAGAGCTATAAATGTATGAAAGCTCATCAAAAAGAAACTAAGTGGGTGTGCGTCCAACTTGCCTGCTCACGAAGACCTAGGGCATTTTGAGAAAGCCCATCATTGGAATATACAAGCCAAGTTCTATAATGAAAAATTCCCACTAGTATATGAGATAACATAGGAGACTCTCTATCATGAAGATCATGGTGCTATTTTGAAGCACAAGTGTGGAAAAAGGATAGTAACATTGTCCCTTCTCTCTTTTTCTCTCATTTTTTTCTTTTTTTATTTGGGCTTCTTTGGGCTCTTTTTTTTATTTGGGCTTCTTTGGCCTCTTTTATTTTTCATAAAGTCCAGAGACTCATGCTGACTTGTGGGGGAATCATTGCTTCCATCATCCTTTCCTCACATGGGACAATGCTCTAATATTGAAGATCATCACACTTCTATTTATTTACAACTCAAGAATTACAACTCAATACTTAGGACAAGATATGACTCTATGTGAATGCCTCCAGCGGTGTACTGATACATCTCCGTCGTATCTACTTTTCCAAACACTTTTGCCCTTGTTTTGGACTTTAATTTGCATGATTTTAATAGAACTAACCCGGATTGACGCTGTTTTCAGCAGAACTGCCATGGTGTTATTTTTGTGCAGAAATAAAAGTTCTCGGAATGACCTGAAAATCCACGGAGCAACCTTTCAGAATTAATAAAAAATAATGGCGAAAGAATCAGCGTCAGGGGGCCCACACCCTGTCCAAAGGGTGGGGGCGCCCCCCTAGGGCGCGCCCCCTGCCTCGTGGGCCCCTTGGACGTCCACCGACCTCAACTCCAACTCCAACTCACGAAGAAAAAAAATCAGAGAGAAAGTTTCATCATGTTTTACTATACGGAGCCGCCGCCAAGCCCTAATCTCTCTCGGGAGGGCTGATCTGGAGTCTGTTCGGGGCTCTGGAGAGGGGTATTCGTCGCCGTCATCATCATCAACCATCCTCCATCACCAATTTCATGATGCTCACCGCCGTGCGTGAGTAATTCCATCGTAGGCTTGCTAGACGGTGACGGGTTGGATGATATTTACCATGTGTAAGGGCATTCTTGTCCCTTAGTAGTTTTGATGATTGATGACAATGCTTTTGCGGACTAATCGCGTGTACTGAGCTTTTCAGATATATCATGACTAAACACAAGACGATTTGTTGCCCCTCGAAGATTATTGAAGACGACATTTCTCTACGGTTCTTTTCGGTGGAGTTGAGTCATAGGAAAGCCGTACTGTTAAGAGGGGGTCCGCTTTGGAAAGGTTTGGGTGGAATCTCACGTACACATCACATTTGCACCACCTTTTCTTTGGCTCTTTGGAGTTCTCCTCCGTCTCACCTTGTCTCTGCAAAATGAAGGACTTCGAGCTGCTCTTCTCAGGCTGGCGGTAGTACTGCTCTTCTGAGCGGTACTACCGCAGGAGCCAGCGGTAGTACCGGGCTACGGCACGGTAGTACCGTGGGCTTCCACGGTAGTACCGCTCCTCCTAAGCGCTAGTACCGTGAGTTCTGGCCTGGCACCGCTGCTCAAGCGGTAGTAGGGGCGGATGTAATTTTTTACATCCGCGCCCTACGCAATAGTACTGTGCTGCGGTGTGGTAGTACCGTGTCGCCTGGCCAGGTGCAGCAGCAGGAGCGGAGGTAGGGGCGTATGTAATTTTTTACATCCGCACCCTTCACGGTAGTACCACACCCCTGGTTCGCGGTAGTACCGTGTCGGATTTTTGCATCGATATTTTCTCAGTGGAGGTAGTCACGGATGTAATTTTTTACATCTGTGCCTAGCGTGCCTGGACTGTGATTGTCCTGCGGTAGTACTACACAGGGTCGCGGTAGTACCGCACCTACGGTTCTACCGCGCCCTGTCTGTGCTCTTTTGTTCAAGCCCAGGCTCTGCCGCGCCCACGGTAGTACCGCAGGCCCGTGCGGTAGTACCGCTCCTGTGATGCGGTAGTACCGCGGGTCGCGAGCTAAGTGGTGGGTAAAAGTTGGAATTGTTCCCCCACTATATAAGGGGGTCTTTTTCTCCAAGAAGACTCACCTCTTCCATCCCTAAGCTCCATTGTTGCTCCAAGCTCCATTTTCACCCGATCTCTCTCCCTAGCCAATCAAACTTGTTGATTTGCTCAAGATTGGTTGAGAAGGCCCCGATCTACACTTCCACGAAGAGAAATTTGATTCCCCCCACTAATCCCTAGCGGATCTTGTTACTCTTGGGTGTTTGAGCACCCTAGACGGTTGAGGTCACCTCGGAGCCATAGTCCATTGTGGTGAAGCTTCGTGGTGTCGTTGGGAGCCTCCAATTACGTTGTGGAGATTGCCCCCTTGTTTGTAAAGGTTTGGTCGCCGCCTTCAAGGGCACCAATAGTGGAATCACGACATCTCGCATTGTGTGAGGGCGTGAGGAGAATACGGTGGCCCTAGTGGCTTCTTGGGGAGCATTGTGCCTCCACACTGCTCTAACGGAGACGTACTTCCCCTCAAAAGGAAGGAACTTCGGTAACACATCCTCGTCTCCACCGGCTCCACTCTTGGTTATCTCGCGCCTTTACATTTGCAAGCTTACTTGTGTTATATCCCTTGCTTGCTTGTGTGCTTGTTGTTGTTGCATCATATAGGTTGTTCACCTAGTTGCATATGTAGACAACCTACTTTGATGCAAAGTTTAATTTGGTAAAGAAAAGCTAAAAATTGTTAGTTGCCTATTCACCCCCCCTCTAGTCAACTATATCAATCCTTTCAATTGGTATCAGAGCCTCGTCTCTTTTTTAAGGACTTTGCCGTCCGAAGAGTATGGTTGACACCGTAGACTGTGGGGAGGAAAAGCACTCCGGTGTGAATCCGATCTCGTCTACGGGTGATGGGGAAACCACGGTGTCCCGTGAGGAATTCAATCTGGCCTTGGACACATTGAAAACCTCCATGACAACCATGGTTGAAAGCATGTTTAATAAATTCTTAGAAGGACTTAAACTACCTACGTCGCCGTTGAAAGTGGATGATCCCACTAACAAGGTGACGGATGCTAACTCCGACAAGGGGAAGCTAATAGTGAGAAGGGACCTTCTACTAGTGGTAGAAATGGCACCGGCATCTTTGCCCATGTGGAACCTCCAACTTATGGAGGATCGATTCCCTCTACTCATTTAAATCATGCCGGCCCTCCTCCTAAGATTGTGAAAAATGAGGATTTTGATTCTTGGGTGTATCGCTTCAAGGGTCATTTAAATCATGTGAATACTAATCTTTGGAGAATCATTGAAGAAGGTTTCTATCCACATGACCGAAGCAACTTCACCCCTAGAGAAGCATTGGATAATCAATTCAATGAGAATGCTCTCTTCATCATTCAAGATGCTATCCTCCCCGAAGATCTCCCTCATCTTCGACCCCATGCCATGGCCAAAGACGCATGGCAATGCGTTGTGTCTCTCTATCAGGGAAGTGCAAGCATTCAACGCTCCAACTATGAAGTGGTACAAGATGAAGCCGATGAGTTTGCAATGAAAGAAGATGAAGAACCTCGTGAGCTCTTTCGAAGAGTGACCAAACTCGCGGTCTCTCTTCGAGATCATGGCAGCAAGGACACGGATGACAATTGGATCAAGCGCAAGTTCCTCAAGGCCATGATGCCCTACAACAAGGCCATGTCCTCCGTCATTCATCAAAGACCGGACTTCCACTGCATGACCTCAAGTGAATTGTTGGATGAGTTTGTTGCAATGATCATCTTGGACAAGACCGCCGACAACGCGGTGCTCCACTCTCAAAGGGCAAAGAAGCCCAACCTGCCTTGAAGGCCAAGGTTATTGTGGAAGAAGAGGAAGAAGAGTAGGATGAGGAGAGTAACCCCGAAGATACAAAATATGATTATCATGAGCACATGGCTCTTGCTTCGAGGCAATTTTGTAGCAAGAAGAACTCAAGGCCCAATTTCAACAAGACCAACTCAAGTGGCTTCAAGGGCAAGCAACGAGTAAGAACTTGTTACAACTGTGGCAATGTGAGCCATTTCGTTGCGGATTGTCCTTACGAGAAGCGGGAATACAATGGTGGCAAGCTCATCCAAAAAGACAAAGCCAAGTCCTTCCCCAACAAGAACAACTTCACCAAAAAGACTCCTACTCGAGGGTTGGTGGTTCAAGAAGAATACCGTGAGGATGACGATGATGATGAAGATAGTGAAGCAACGGCCATGGCATCCATTGCCATTGCCACAACTCCCCGGATGTCTCTCTTCGATTCACCCAACGAGAACATCACCGCCAAGTGCCTCATGGCCAAAGCCTCAAACAAGGTAACCCCCAACATCAAAATCACCATCGTTACTAATCCCTCTTTGACGGGTTGCATTGATGAACATGAGGGGTCTAATGAGGATGTGAATGAATTTGAGTCCTTTATGAGTAAGCTCAAGGGCAAATCCAAGAAGCACTTTGTTGCTCTCTTGGAACAACTTGGTGAAGCCAATGACATGATTGAGGCTCACGAAGAAACCATCTCTAAGATGGAAGGTCATAGTCGTGACTATGCCGATGAGATATCAGATCTCTCTAATGCTCTTGAGGAAGAGCGTGGGCATCGTTTGGCTCTTGAGGAGTCACACAACGATGACCATGCTAAGTTAAAGAAAGATCTTGATCATGCTCTTGTTGTGTCTCGTGTGCTAACTTCTGAGAAGGCTAAACTTGGGGTTGATCATGCTAGACTCAAGGAGGAGTTTGATGTACTTGACAAGGCCCACAAGGTCTTGAAGGGTGCTCATGCTAACCTCAAGGAGTCTCACGCTCAACTCCAAGTTAAGCTAACCAAGGAAAAGGCCACCTTTCCTCATATGGTATTAATTGATAATGCATATGCCACTAACCCGTGTTGTGAGCATGTGCATCTTGTGGAGGAGAATGCCAAGTTGAAGGATCAACTTGAGAAAGGCCTTGTGACATGCATTCAAGGTGAGAAGAACCTCAACGACCTTTTGAGCAATCAAAAGGAAGTTGTGGGCAAGGAGGGAATTGGGTTTGCACCCAAGTCCAAGAACAAGAAGAAGAACGACAAGACCAAACGACCTCCTCCTCTCAAGCAAACCTTTGTGAAAGAGGGAGAGGGTGCTCCTAAGGAGAAGAAGAAAAATGTGAAGGGTGTTGATGCCAAAAAGGGCAAAACCACCTCCTCCAACAAAGCCGGTGACTTTAACCCTTCTTATGTGTTGTGCCGTGCTAGTGATGGGCATGTTTATGCTAAATTTGTTGGTTCTCCTTATGAGTACATTGAATGGTCTATTTGGGTTCCTAAGACCCTTGTTACTAACATCAAAGGACCCATTACAAAATGGGTACCTAAAACCAAGCATTGATCTCGTGTAGGTGTTTGCTTCCGGTGGGGGATCATGGTTGCTCGATAGTGGAGCAACAAATCATATGACCGGAAGAAAGGACTTGGTGGTGGATGTGCACAAGATTCCTTCTATGCCCACCAATGTCGAGTGGGGTGATGCCTCATCTTCTAAGGTATTGGGTCTTGGCAAGGTTGTCAGTTCTCATGATCTAACGATCGAGAAAGTCATGCTTGTTGAGTCCCTTGCATTCAATCTTCTTTCTGTTCATCAACTTGTACTCATGGGCTTTGCCACTTTCTTTGATATTGATACCGTGGCCCTCTTGTGGAGCAAGACTCTTAAAGTAGCCTTTGTTGGGCATGTCAAGAACGGTCTTTATGTGATTAACTTTTCGGAACAACCCACTAAGACCGCGACATCCCTAATGGCTAAAGTTGATGTGGATGGCTTTGGCATCGCCGTTTAGCCCACATCAATATGAGATCTTTGCAAAGTCTTCTCAAGGGGGACCATGTCCATGGACTAACAAATGTTAGTTTTGCCAATGATCGTGCTTGCAGTGCTTGTATTGAAGGAAAGCTTCATGAGAAGGCTCACCCTCCCACGACCATCATCTACTCAAAGAGACCCTTGGAGCTCCTTCACATGGATCTCTTTGGGCCTCCATCCTTTGATAGTCTTGGAGGTAGAAAGTATTGCTTGGTGATTGTGGATGATTATTCAAGATACACTTGGGTATACTTCTTCAAGAGGAAGAGTGAGACTCAACAAACCGTCATCGACTTTGCAAATGAAGCTCAACGTCAACATGATGCAAAGATCTTGACAATAAGAAGTGACAATGGCACCGAGTTCAAGAACTACACCTTGGATGAGTTTCTTAGTGATGAGGGGATCAAGCATCAATATGCTGCACCATATACCCCTCAACAAAATGGTGTCACGGAGAGGAAGAACCGGACATTGATGGATGCGGCAAGGACCATGATGGCGGAGTTCAAGTCTCCATACAACTTTTGGGCTGAAGCCATCAACACAGCATGTCATGCATCAAATCGGCTCTATCTCCACAAAGGCTTGAACAAGACTCCTTATGAAATACTCACCGGTAACAAGCCCAACCTCAAGTACTTCCGGGTGTTCGGGTGTAAGTGTTTCATTCTCAAGAAAGGTGTTTGTTTGTCTAAATTTGAGGCTAGAGCTTATGAGGGCATATTTGTTGGTTATGCTACAAACTCTCATGCTTACCGTGTCCTCAACAAGTCCACCGGACTCATTAAGGAGACGTGTAACATGGAGTTTGACAAAAATAACGGCTCCCAAGTGGAGCAAAGTGGTACTTGTGATGTAGGTGATGAAGTTCCTCCCCAAGCCATAAGAAGAATGGGTAGGTCATATTCTATCCATTGAGGAACCCCTTGTGGCCGAAGGAGAAGGACAATGCTCCACTCAAGTGGAGCCATCACCTCCCCAAGACCCACACGCTTCCGAAGAACAAAGTGAAGACCCTCAACCTCGTGAACAAGACTAAGGGCAAAATCAACCTCACGATGGTGGTGAACCACCAAATGATGCCCAAGGTCAAGTTTTTCCCCTCGAGCAAGTTCAAGATCAAGAGCAAGCTCAGGATCTGGAACAAGCTCATGACGGTGCTCAAGATAATCAAGTTAACCCTCCTCCTTCCACATCCGAGGAGGAATTAGAGCGTCGTGCCGCAAAGATTGCTTCCAAGCTCACCACCAAAGGTCATCTCATGGAGAATGTGGTTGGAAGCCTAAGAAAGGGGGTAAGCACTCGTAGACAATTAGCAAACTATTGTGAACATCATGTGTTTGTCTCTTGTGTTGAACCTCAAAAGGTCTATCAGGCGCTCGAAGATCCGGATTGGCTCAATGCCATGAATGAAGAACTCAACAACTTCGAGTACAACAAGGTGTGTAGATTGGTGCCAAGGCCATCGGGGAACCACAATGTCATTGGAACCAAATGGATATTCAAGAACAAGCAAGATGCTCATGGGAACATCATTCGCAACAAGGCAAGATTGGTAGCACAAGGCTACTCCCAAGTCGAGGATATCGACTACGATGAAACCTTTGCTCCCGTTGCTCACCTTGAATCCATTCGTTTGTTGATTGCTTATGCTTCTCATCACAACTTTAAGTTACAACAAATGGATGTGAAGAGTGCTTTTCTTAATGGTCCTATTAATGAGTTGGTTTATGTCAAGCAACCCCCCGAGTTCGAGGATCCCTACTTCCCGGATCATGTGTATCAACTCGATAAGGCACTCTATGGCCTTAAGCAAGCCCCACGTGCGTGGTATGACCACCTTACCGAGTTGTTACAAGATCATGGATTTGAGGTTGGGCAAATCGATCCCACTTTTTTTACTAAGAAGGTCAAAGGGGAGTTGTTTGTATGCCAACTATATGTTGATGATATTATCTTTGGTTCCCCTAACAAAGTTTTCAATGAGGAATTTTCCGCTCTCATGACCTCTAAGTTCAAGATGTCTTCGATGGGAGAGTTGAAGTTCTTCCTTGGTTTCGATATCAAGCAAAGAAAAGAAGGTACCTTCATCAACCAAGCCAAATGCACTCAAGACATGCTCAAAAGATTCAAGCTAAGTGATGTCAAGCCGACTTCTACTCCAATGCCTACCAAGTGCCAACTTGACATTGATCCCAATGGTAAAGCGGTGGATCAAAAGGTATATCACTCCATGATTGGCTCCTTGCTTTACCTTTGTGTATCTAGACCGGATATCATGTTGAGTGTGGGAATATGTGCACGGTTTCAAGCCACACCGAAGGAAAGTCACTATGTGGCGGTCAAGCGAATCTTTCGATATTTGGCTCATACCCCAAACTTTGGCTTATGGTACCCAAGAGGAGCAAACTTCAAGCTTGAAGGATTTTCGGATTCCGATTGGGCGGGAGACAAAGTGGATAGGAAGTCCACTTCCGGAGGGTGCCAATTTCTGGGTTGCTCTTTAGTAAGTTGGTCTTCCAAGAAGCAAAGTTGTGTGTCTCTCTCGTCCACCGAAGCAGAATATGTGGCGGCCGGTAGTTGTTGTGCACAACTCCTATGGATGAGGCAAACTTTAAAGGATTACTGTGTCATTTGTGACAAAGTGCCTCTTTGGTGTGACAATGAAAGTGCTATCAAGATTTCTCTCAACCCGGTGCAACACTTCAAGACGAAGCATATTGAGATTCGGTATCACTTCATCCGGGATCATATTAGGCGAGGGGAGATCAAGCTCAAATATGTCAACACTCATGATAACCTTGCAGATATTTTCACAAAGCCCTTGGATGAAGCAAGATTTCGCGAGTTAAGGCATGAGCTAAATATCATTGATTCGAGCAATGTGACTTGATCCCTTGCACCTCCCACCACACTCAACTTGTTGTCTAGTTTAGGTGTAGGCATGTACATAGGGGGAGTGTTGTTCTCTCAATGAACTCTCCCTCCCCCCATTATGCATAAATTCATCAACTCTTTCACATTAGCCATCTTTGATGGTAATTGTGTTTCAAAGACAAGTTTTGGTCATGGGCCCAAGGATAATTCTTCTCGGTGCCATACCAATTGACTCAAACATAGGTGGCTCCGGCCACCGCCCTCTCCTTGGAGAGGTAGTGTCTCGTGGTTGGTCTTCGTTGTTTTGTGTTTTCCTCTTCCCTGTGCGAGTTTGTCATCGTTTGTTTTTGCCTATTTGTGTTCGATGTTCCCGAAGGTTGTTGTGTTTTTTGCTCTTGAGTGAAACTTGCATTTTCTTGGGTTACGATACTACCGTGGCAGGCCACGGTACTACCGCAGGAGTTGGTAGCTTTGCGTTTGCTCAGTTGCCTCCCAGGGGCACGGTACTACCGCTACCATTGCGGCAGTAATTTTTTACTGCCACTGGAAGAGCGGTACTACCGCCTAGCGCGCGGTACTTCCGCCCGAGCGGTACTACCGCGATGACCCGCGGTACTTCCGCGCCCACGCGAGCAGGTGGGGGTTAAGAGCGGGATAGGGGGAGTTATAACTCCCCCATACCCATTCATCTCTATTCCCCACCTCGTCTCTCTCCCTCTCCTGCCCAAGAACGGCACCGGAGGCCTTCGCCGGATCTCCGTCTCCGGCCGCTCTCCTCGGATTCCAACCGGTGGGATCATTCCCCACCTCGCCCTCTTGCCATGGACCAAGGTTTTTCCCCAAGTTCCTCTCCTTTTTCGTCCTTCCGTGTGTTTTTAGGTCTTGGGGAGATGCATGTGGTGTTCTTGAGATTTTTGGCTAAATCTGTACAAGAGGGATTCGTAGGAGCGTGGTAGTGTAGTAAGCATGCTCTTTGGATAGTCAAAATAGTTTCGGTTGATCAACGGTAGTACCGATGTTGTCGTGCGGAGGTTCTAGATCCAGATCCGTAACTCTCTGTCATGATTTTCGATCCGCGCGGTACTACCGCGGCCTCGCCTGTGTCTGGCACCACGCGGTACTTCCGTACCTTAGTGCGGTACTACCGCTTGGCGCCCGGAAGTAAAAAATTACTTCCGCCCCAGGCGCGGTACTACCATGCCACCCTGGCACGGTACTACCGCGGCTGGAGCGGATGTAATTTTTTGCATCCATGCTCCGGCCCGGTCCTACCGTAGATTCATCCAGCACTCTTTTTCTATCCAGTTCTCGTTCTTACTTGTCTCCTCCAGCTTTGTTCTTTGTCCTTTGCATTGATCCGTCTTGTTTCCCGTGCGTGTTCTTGTGTTTTGTGTCTAGGTGGTGGCTCCGGTTCTCTTGCTCGTTGCTCGAATCCCAGCCGTGACACAGGGTCAAAGCGGATGCGCAACCAAGATGAAGCTCCAGAGGGGTCCTCTGCTCCCCAATGCAGGACCAAGCACTCCGCCAACAAGAAGAAGGAGCCCGTCATGGGCATGGATGAGATGCCCCAGGCCGAGTTTGTCATTTGAAGGAAGCTCAATCCCTATATGAATCCCCGGGCTAACTTGCGAGGTAATGATCTCTTCTGGACCAAGCAGCAGAATCTGATCTATCTGGATGTAATCAAGCCCAAGCAGAACCTCTACGTGGAAGTTCACTATATTGACATGCATCATATGAGGCAAGACAAGCACCGTGGGTACTTTGGAGAGGCCTTGGATCTAGTGGAGCAGTTCGGCATTGAGCACTTGCTCACCTTCCACAAGGATTTTGTTCCAGAGATCATAGCACAATTCTTTGCTTTGGTCTACTTCGGCATCGATGAAGCAAGGACCATGACTTGTATGACCAATGGTCGCCGGATGTCTGCTACATGGAAGGAGTTCATGGATTTGCTTAACGTTCCAGATGAAGGGCTCGACACGCCAGTTGGAGTTCGCCCTCATGCCAACTCTAAGTCTGCCAACAAGAACAAGCTCATGCCATTCCTTGTTCAGAAGACTCTTCCCAACAAGAAGCAAGTGTGGGTATTCAATCCCTTCCTTGACATCATGCATCGGCTCTTCCGGAACACCCTCTTCCCACGCATTGGTGACATGGGCCAGGTGCATGCTTACCTCGTTGACATGATGCTCCTTTGTGAGGAGGCCCGTCAGGCTCAGACTCAGCCACTTGATGTCTCACATAGCATGTGGTGTGAGCTTCAGTTCGCCGTGTTCAACCGTAAGGTCCCCATCATGGGCCTTACCTGTTTCACCTGATCTCCAAGGCTTGGGAGAAGCATTTTCTCAATGATGAGTTTGATGCTCCAGGGTGGATTCGTCATGAGCCCATCAGGCTCCGCATCAAGCCACAATGGGCTAACACCACCACTACTGCTGAGGCTGCCAGGAGAGCTATGGATGAGGAAGAGATTGAGGAGGAAGAAGCTGCTGAGGACCGTTCTGCTTTCACTACTCCCTCTGCTGAGCCCTCTTGGGCGAAGAAGCTGAAGATCAAGATGAAGAGGCTTTTCTGCATGCAGGTCCAAAGTCAGTACAAGGCTCATGTTGCTCAAAAGGAGGGCCGTCGTCGCGACAACAGGATTTTGAGGGCGTGCGGCGAGGACGTGGCCAGTGGCTCTGAGAGGCACATCACCCCCGAGGCTGCCTGGATGGCTAAGCAGGGCTACAAGTGGACCGATTCTGAGAAGGAGTACATTCCTGCTGCGGAGTCTGATGACGAGGAGTCGTTTTCCGCCTGAGCTACCACCTTTGTTGTAGGTGCCCTCTCTGCCTTTTTGGTGTCTCGATGCCAAAGGGGGAGAGAGTGTAGGATTTGCGTGTCGTGTGTGCGTGTGCTTCGCCGTTTTCTTTGCTTTCCGTCTGTTGAACTTGCTTGCTTTGGTTTGGTTGTGCTCGTGAGACTAAGTTTATCATATGGTGTAAGAAATATGCCTCTATCGTACCTTATTACCTTATTGAGCTTATGCTATATCGTGCTATTTATGTTATGCTCATATTTACTATCTTGTTTAGTGTCCTTATCTTTGCAAGATATGCTTTGTCTCTAAAATATAGGGGGAGTGGTGATCCTAGTATTCGTGCCATGCAGTCCAAAGCACTTTACTCTCTAGCACGAATCTAGGGGGAGCTCGTCTATATTTTAGAGATGTGGGGTTTGCTTGTGCTATATTCGTCCCTTTGTGCAAATCCCGTATTGTCATCAATCCACCAAAAAGGGGGAGATTGTAAGGGCATTCTTGTCCCTTAGTAGTTTTGGTGATTGATGACAATGCTTTTGCGGACTAATCGTGTGTACTGAGCTTTTCAGATATATCATGACTAAACACAAGACGATTTGTTGCCCCTCGAAGATTATTGAAGATGGCGTTTCTCTATGGTACTTTTCGGTGGAGTTGAGTCGTAGGAAAGCCGTACTATTAAGAGGGGGTCCACTTTGGAAAGGTTTGGGTGGAATCTCACGTACACGTCCCATTTGCACCACCTTTCCTTTGGCTCTTTGGAGTTCTCTGTCTCACATTGTCTCTGCGAAATGAAGGACTCCGAGCTGCTCTTCTCAGGCTGGCGGTAGTACTGCTCCTCTGAGCGGTACTACCACAGGAGCCAGCAGTAGTACCGGGCTACGGCACAATAGTACCGTGGGCTTCCACGGTAGTACCGCTCCTAAGCGGTAGTACCGTGAGTTCTGGCCTGGCACTACTGCTCAAGCGGTAGTAGGGGCAGATGTAATTTTTTACATCCGCGCCCTACGTGGTAGTACTGTGCTGCGGCACGGTAGTACCGTGTCGCCTGGCCAGGTGCAGCAGCAGGAGCGGAGGTAGGGGCGGATGTAATTTTTTACATCCGCACCCTTCACGGTAGTACCGCACCCCTGGTTCGTGGTAGTACCGTGTCGGATTTTTGCATCGATATTTTCTCAGCGGAGGTAGTCACGGATGTAATTTTTTACATCTGTGCCTACAATGCCTAGACTGTGGCTGTCCTGCGGTAGTATGCACAGGGTCGCGGTAGTACCACACCTGCGGTTCTACCGCGCCCTGTCTATGCTCTTTTGTTCAAGACCAGGCTCTGTCGCGCCCATGGTAGTACCGCGGTCCGCCACGGTAGTACCGCAGGACCGTGCGGTAGTACCACTCCTGTGATGCGGTAGTACCGCGGGTCGCGGGCTGAGTGGTGGGTAACGGTTGGAATTGTTCCCCCACTCTATAAGGGGGTCTTCTTCTCCAAAAAGACTAACCTCTTCCATCCCTAAGCTCCATTGTTGCTCCAAGCTCCATTTTCGCCCGATCTCTCTCCCTAGCCAATCAAACTTGTTGATTTGCTCGGGATTAGTTGAGAAGGCCTCGATCTACACTTCCACCAAGAGAAATTTGATTCCCCCACTAATCCTTAGCGGATCTTGTTACTCTTGGGTGTTTGAGCACCCTAGATGGTTGAGGTCACCTCGGAGCCATAGTCCATTATGGTGAAGCTTCGTGGTGTCGTTGGGAGCCTCCAATTAAGTTGTGGAGATTTCCCCAACCTTGTTTGTAAAGGTTTGGTCGCCGCCTTCAAGGGCACCAATAGTGGAATCACGGCATCTCGCATTGTGTGAGGGCGTGAGGAGAATATGGTGGCCCTAGTGGCTTCTTGGGGAGCATTGTGCCTCCAGACCGCTCTAACGGAGACGTACTTCCCCTCAAAAGGAAGGAACTTTGGTAACACATCCTCGTCTCCACCGGCTCCACTCTTGGTTATCTCGCGCCTTTACATTTGCAAGCTTACTTGTGTTATATCACTTGCTTGCTTATGTGCTTGTTGTTGTTGCATCATATAGGTTGTTCACCTAGTTGCATATCTAGACAACCTACTTTGATGCAAAGTTTAATTTGGTAAAGAAAAGCTAAAAATTGTTAGTTGCCTATTCACCCCCCTCTAGTCAACTATATCGATCCTTTCACCATATAATCAAGTTAGTTTTGTTAGGGTTTGATCCCTAGTATCCACTATGTTCTGAGATTGATGTTGCTATGATTTTGCTATGCTTAATGCTTGTCCCTAGGGCCCGAGTGCCATGATTTCAGATCTGAACCTATTATGTTTTCATGAATATACGTGAGTTCTTGATCTTACCTTGCAAGTCTATAGTCACCTATTATGTGTTATGATCCGACAACCCCGAAGTGACAATAATCGGGATACTTCTCGGTGATGACCGTAGTTTGAGGAGTTCATGTATTCACTATGTGTTAATGCTTTGGTCCGGTACTCTATTAAAAGGAGGCCTTAATATCCCTTAGTTTCCATTAGGACCCCGCTGCCACGGGAGGGTAGGACAAAAGATGTCATACAAGTTCTTTTCCATAAGCACGTATGACTATATTCGGAATACATGCCTACATTACATTGATGAACTGGAGCTAGTTCTGTGTCACCCTATTTTATAACTATTACATGAGGAATCACATCCGACATAATTATCCATCACTGATCCAATGCCTATGAGATTTTCACATTTGTGCTTTGCTTATTTACTTTACTGTTGTTGCTGTTACAATTACCACAAAACTGCTACTGTTACTTTTGCCACTGTTACTGTTACTTCCATACTACTTTGCTACTAAATATTTTGCTGCAGATACTAAGTTATCCAGGTGTGGTTGAATTGACAACTCAACTGCTAATACTTAAGAATATTCTTTGGCTCCCCTTGTGTCAAATCAATAAATTTGGGTTGAATACTCTACCCTCGAAAACTGTTGCGATCCCCTATACTTGTGGGTTATCAAGACTATTTTCTGGCACCGTTGCCGGGGAGCATAGCTCTATTCTTTGAGTCACGTGGGATTTATTTCTGCTGATCACTATGAAGAACTTCAAAGACGAAAGAACTAAGATTTATGCCTCAACTACGAGGGGAGGTAAGGAACTGCCATCTAGCTCTGCACTAGATTCTCCTTCTGTTGTGAGTAAGCTTGCGACACTTAAACCTGCTTCTGCTATTAATTCTTATATGTCGCATGTTATTGATGATGCCACTTCTACTATGCATAATACTTATGATGAAACTACTTCTATGCTTGATACTACTGTGCCATTAGGTGAATTTCTTGATGAACAACTTACTAGGGTTAGAGAGAATGAAATTCTTGAAAATGAAATTATTGAAGATGGTGATGATGAAGATTCTCCCCCTAAATGAATTGCTTGTTGTTCTTGAGGGTTATGTTATGGATGAAGAAACTGCTAGAGATTTTCTTGCTTGCAATGATAGATCTGATCTTAAGAAATTATTAGCTAAACTGAAACAGAAAACTCTGAATGCTAGAATGAAATATGACCCTGCTTTTGCTACTTCACCTATCTTTGTTACTGATAAGGATTATGAATTCTCTGTCGATCCTGAGATAATTACTTTGGTTGAATCTGATCCTTTTTATGGCTACGAATCTAAAACTGTTGTGGCACATCTTACTAAGTTAAATGATATAGCCACCCTGTTCACTAATGATGAGAAATCTCGCTACTATTATATCCTTAAGATATTTCCGTTCTCATTAAAGGGTGATGCTAAAACTTGGTTTAATTCTCTTGATCCTGGTTGTGTGCGTAGTCCCCAGGATATGATTTATCACTACTCTGCTAAATATTTCCCTGCTCATAAAAAACAAGTTGCCTTAAGGGAAATATATAATTTTGTGCAAATTGAAGAAGAGAGTTTCCCACAAGCTTGGGGGAGGCTTCTCCGATTACTTAATGCTTTGCGTGATCATCCTCTTAAGAAAAATGAAATACTTGATATCTTTTATAATGGACTAACTGATGCTTCCAAGGACCACTTGGATAGTTGTGCTGGTTGTGTTTTCAGGGAAAGAACAGTTGATCAAGCTGAATTGCTATTGAATAATATGTTGACTAATGAAAATAATTGGACACTTCCCGAGCCAATTGAGCCAACCCCTGAGCCAACTCCTAAACCAACTCCGAAGAAGATAAGTGTTCTATTTCTCAGTTCCAAAGATATGCAAGAGGCAAAGAAATCTATGAAAGAAAAAGGTATTAAAGGTGAAGATGTTAAGAATTTACCTCCTGTTGAAGAAATACATGGTCTTAATATACCACTTATTTAAGAAACACATGGTCTTGATAACTCGACACAGGTAGTAAAAGTAAATTCTCTCTATAGATATGATAAAGTTGAAATCCCGTCTACTAAATTTCCTAGCCAATGTTTGGATGAATTTGATGACTTTATGGCTAGACAAGAAAACTTTAATGCTTATGTTAGTAGAGAATTAAAAAGTAATGCTTACATGATTGGACACTTGAGTGGTTAATTATATGGCTAGAGTTAAGGGTGAACTTACACTCATTAGTAAATATGCTTCTATGGTTACCACTCAAGCAGAACAAGTACTTAAAGCTCAAAGTGATTTGCTCGATGAATTAAATAATAAACATGATTTTGCTGTTAGAGGGGCTACTAGAACTGGTAAAATGACTGAGGAACCTTTGTATCCGGAAGGCCACCCTAAGAGAATTGATCAAGATTCTCAGAGAAATAATTTAGATGCACCTAGTCCCTCTAAAAAGAAGAAAAGAAAAATGATAGGACTTTGCATTCTTCTAGCGAACCTGTTGTAGACACACCTGAGAAACCCAATGATATTTCTATTTCCGATGCTGAAACACAATCTGGTGATGAACATGAACCTAGTGATAATGTTAATGATAATGTTCATGTTGATGCTCAACCTAGAAATAATAATGATGTAGAGATTGAACTTGCTGTTGATCTTGATAACCCACAATCAAAGAATCAACGTTATGATAAGAGAGACTTTGTTGCTAGGAAGCACAGTAAAGAAAGAGAACCATGGGTTCAGAAACCCATGCCTTCTCCTCCTAAACCATCCAAGAAAAAGGATGATGAGGATTTTGAGCGCTTTGCTGAAATGATTAGACCTATCTTCTTACGTATGCACTTAACTGATATGCTTAAAGTAAATCCTTATGCTAAGTACATGAAAGATATCATTACTAATAAAAGAAAGATACCGGAAGCTGAAATTTCCACCATGCTTGCTAATTATACTTTTAAAGGTGGAATACCAAAGAAACTTGGAGATCCAGGAGTACCAACTATACCATGCTCCATTAAAAGACACTATGTTAAAACTGCTTTATGTGATCTTGGAGCCGGTGTTAGTGTTATGCCTCTCTCTTTATATCGTAGACTTGAATTGAATACGTTGACACCCACTGAAATATCTTTGCAAATGGCTGATAAATCAACTGCTATACCTGTCGGTATTTGTGAGGATGTGCCTGTTGTGGTTGCAAACGTCACTATCTTAACAGACTTTGTTATTCTTGATATTCTCGAGGACGATGGTATGTCGATTATTCTTGGTAGACCTTTTTTGAATACTGCAGGGGCTGTTATTGATTGCAACAAAGGCAATGTCACTTTTCATGTTAATGGTAATGAGCATATGGTACACTTTTCGAGGAAACAACCTCAAGTTCATAGCATCAATTCTATTGGAAAAATTCCAACTATTATTATTGGAGGTTTTGAATTTCCTCTTCCTACTGTCAAGAAGAAATATGATATTCTTATTATTAGGGATGTGCATATCCCCGTTGAGGCAACCTTGTGTTGTTCGAAATTTCTCCGGTCCATGTTATTCGGAATGAGTTTGTTAACAAGACTTGATCAACCTTGTTAGTGGATTCCATTTGATGAGCATGAGATGGATGAAATTAGAAGGCACAACCTTCTGTATCCTCCTTTTACTTTCTGTTAAATAAAGTAAAAATAGTATTTTCTATCTGTTTTCTGAATTATCCATGCAATAAAAAAATACCCCGAAAATAAAAGTTCTCCAAATGACCTGCAAATTTAGTATGATTTTTCTGGAATATTTCAGAATATCTAGCACTGAGAACACAACAGGGGTAGCTGGCACCTGGCTATGAGGGTCCAGGGCGCGCCCCCTGCCTCATGGGCCCACAGTGGCCCCCCCTCCACTTATTCGTTCACCCACACACTTATTCTTCCTCCCAGAAAATCACCATCCAGCTCAAGCACGAGTTCTAGCTCATTTTGCTGCCATTTTCGATCTCCTTGCTCATAGCTCCATTCACAAAACTGCTTTGGGGGATTGTTCCTTGGTATGTGACTCCTCCAATGGTCCAATTAGTTTTTGTTCTAGTGCTTTATTCATTGCAAATTTTTGCTGCCTAGGTGACCCTGTTCTTCAGCTTGCATGTCAAATTTATATAGTCCCAAGTAATTGTAATGCGTGATGTAGGTTCTAGGCACTTGTGGGAGTAGTTGCTATCAATTTTGTTGAGTTCGATTCACTTTTATTTTGAGTTATTAATTTTTTTAGAAATTTACAGAAAATGATGAAGAGATTTTTCTTGAGGGGCTCTTCTAGCCAAGGCTCTAAGGATAAACAAGCTAAGGAGAATGAAAAGCCCAAGTATAATCTACCCTGTGTGGCAGAAGTATGGCCGTGTGAATGGCCTTGTGATGATTTCTTGAGAGCAGCCGGGATTTATGATGATTTTTATTCGTTGGTTGACAATGCAGGCCTCACCGACTTCCTCCACGACGAGATCAAACAGTATCTCTTACTCACCAATACTTTAGTGCAAAATTTCTACTTTTATCCTAAGAAATCACCTCCTTCGGTAGAGTTTCATTTATATGATGTGGCTAGGGAGAGATGACACTATATGAATTTTGCACAGTTTGCAAGATACCTTTCGGGGGCAGCTTAGAGGAACCACATCGTAAAGATGTGGATGGATTTATTGACACTATTACTGTAGGGGAAACGGGGAAGGTTTCCGATGCAAGAATTACTAGCATACATTTTCCTGTTTTACGCTACTTTGCAATATTTGCTAGTCGATGCTTAATTGGTCACAAAAACTGTGGAAACCTTAGGGTTCCTGATATTATTATTTTGTTCCATGCTTTATTTCGTGATAACTCTGTTAGTATGGGCGCTAATATTGCTAAATGATTAAGCCTAAACCGTACAAAGGGCCCCGTCTTTGGAGGTAGCTATGCTGCACGCCTTGCTAGACATTTCAGGATACCTATTAGGCATTTTGAAAAAGAGGAAAAACTGCTGTCACTTACTTTTCTAGACTATAAGAGCATGATAGCACATGAGTTTATTGTCAAAAATGATGATAAGATGCTTTTGTATAATTTGAGATTTCATCAGACACATAGTGAGACTATTATCTTGCCTGCACCCTCTTTGTTTGATTTAACTGCAGGCCCTTACCTCGTCTTGCCGGAGGCCGTCTATGCGCTCCGTGGCTAGTCATCAGCTCCAGAGCCCGAGCCGGAACCACCACTTACCCTTATCGCCCATCATATTATCAGTGGGATCTGGAGTAGATTGCCAGCTAGTGGCAGTATGATGACACTCCTTAGTACACCAGAGAGAGTAGCCGCTACCCATGGGCATAGACCAACTTAGGCCAAAAGCCTAAGCTTGGGGGAGTACGTATTTCTCACCGACATTACATTCATGTTCACACACTCATTATAGTTGTCGCTGCTCATACTCTTTCATTGTACTATCCATGCTAGTTTAATTTCTTTTTCTAGCTTTCTTCTTGTGTGTTTGATAAACCTTAAGAAAAACCAAAAAAATTAGTTAGTTTAATTTCCGTGCTGTACTAGTAGTAATAAAAGAAAACCCAAAAAGATTTCTCGTTCTTGTTTTGCTTGTTGGGAGCTTTCCTGTGTAAATAGTTTTATTTCTTTTCTTTCCTTTGGGGGTCGAGAGGAGAAGACCATAATGAAAATGTTGAGTGGCTCTTATATGCATTATTGTAGATTTAACCAAGAGCCCAAATTACCTTGTCTTCTCCCTTGAATTGAATGCTTGCAGATTCCAGCTTAGTCCAATGCACGTGCACTATTATCATTATCCACACCGTTCGGTCGTGCAAGTGAAAGGCAATAATGACGATACATGACGGACTGAATGAGATGAGAGAAGCTGGTATGAACTCGACCTCTCTTGTTTTTGTAAATATGATTAGTTCATCGTTCCTGATTCAGCCTATTATGAATAAACATGTTTGCAATGACAATTAGAGATTATAGTTGCTTATGCCATGCTTAATTAGCTATGAGTTTATAATGGTTTACCTTGCATGCAAACATGCTATTAAAATGGTTGTGATGTGGTATGATAGGGTGGTATCCTCCTTTGAATGATTTGAGTGACTTGACTTGGCACATGTTCACGCATGTAGTTGAAACAAAATCAACATAGCCTTCACGATATTTATGTTCATGGTGGATTATATCCTACTGATGCTTGCACTCGGTGTTGATTAATTTTAATGCATGTTCATGACTGTTGTCGCTCTCTCAGTTGGTCGCTTCCCAGTCTTTTGCTAGCCTTCACCTGTACTAAGCGGGAATACTGTTTGTGCATCCAAACTCCATAAACCCCAAAGTTATTCCATATGAGTCCACCATACCTTCCTATTTGCGGTATCTACCTGCTGTTCCAAGTAAATTTGTATGTGCCAAACTCCAAACCTTCAAATGAAATTCTGTTTTGTATGCTCGAGCAGCTCATGTATCAACTAGGGCTGTCCGTATCTTCCATGTTAGGTGGGTTATTCTCAAGAGGAGTGGACTCTGCTCCTCGTTCACGAGAAAATGGCTGGTCACCGGGATACCCAGTCCCATGCTCAAATCAAATCAAAATAATTAAACAAAACTCCCCCAGGATTGTTGCTAGTTGGAGGCACCCGTTGTTTCGGGCAAGTCATGGATTGATGCTTGTTGGTGGTGGGGGAGTATAAACTTTACCATTCTATTTGGAAACCACCTATAATGTGTGTAACATGGAAGATATCGAGATCTCATAGTTGTTATGTTGACAGTGAAAGTATACCGCTCAAAATGTTATTCATCTCTATTTCAAAATCGAGCTCTAGCACCTCTACAAATCCCTGCTTTCCTCTACGAAGGGCCTATCTATTTACTTTTATGTTGAGTCATCACCCCCTTATTAAAAAGCACCCGCTGGAGAGCACCGTTGTCATTTGCATGCATTACTATTAGTTTATATTGGGTATGACTATGACTGGATCTCTTTTACCATGAATTACAATGTTTAGTCAGTCCTGGATCTTTAAAGGTGCTCTGCATTTATGTTTTGCGGTCTCAGAAAGGGCTAGCGAGATACCATCTTGTTATATCATATTATGATTGTTTTGAGAAAGTGTTGTCATCCGAGTTTTATTATTATTGCTCGCTAGTTGATTATGCCATTGATATGAGTAAACATGAGACCTAAGTGTTATTGTGAATATGGTTAGTTCATAATCTTTGCTGAAAACTTGAATGCTGGCTTTACATATTTGCAACAATAAGAGCAAACAGAGTTTCTAAAAGTTTTTCTTTATCACTTTCAGTTTGTCAACTGAATTGCTTGAGGACAAGCAAAGGTTTAAGCTTGGGGGAGTTGGTACGTCTCTGTCGTATCTACTTTTCCAAACACTTTTGCCCTTGTTTTGGACTCTAATTTCTATTATTTGAATGAAACTAACCTGGACTAACGCGGTTTTCAGCAGAACTGCCATGGTGTTATTTTTGTGCAGAAATAAAAGTTTTCGGAATGACCTGAAAATCCACGGAGCAACTTTTCAGAATTAATAAAAATACTGGCGAAAGAATCAGCATCAGGGGCCCCACACCCTATCCACAATGGTGGGGGCACCCCCCTCCCCTAGGGTGCGCCCCCTGCCTTGTGGGCCCCCTGGACGTCCACCGACCTCAACTCCAACTCCATATATTTGCTTTCGTGGAGAAAAAAAATCAGAGAGAAAGTTTCATCGCGTTTTACAATACGGAGCCGCCGCCAAGCCCTAATCTCTTTCGGGAGGGCTGATCTGGAGTTCGTTCGGGGCTCCAGAGAGGGGGATTCATCGTCGTCGTCATCATCAACCGTCCTACATCACCAATTTCATGATGCTCACCGCCGTGCATGAGTAATTCCATCGTAGGCTTGCTAGACGGTGATGGGTTGGATGGGATTTACCATGTAATCAAGTTAGTTTTGTTAGGGTTTGATCCCTAGTATCCACTGTGTTCTGAGATTGATGTTGCTATGACTTTGCTATGCTTAATGCTTGTCACTAGGGCCCGAGTGCCATGATTTTAGATCTCAACCTATTATGTTTTCATGAATATATGTGAGTTCTTGATCTTATCTTGCAAGTCTATAGTCACCTATTATGTGTTATGATCCAACAACCCCGAAGTGACAATAATCGGGATACTTCTCGGTGATGACCATAGTTTGAGGAGTTCATGTATTGACTATGTGTTAATGCTTTGGTCCAGTACTCTATTAAAAGGAGGCCTTAATATCCCTTAGTTTCCATTAGGACCCCGCTGCCACGAGAGGGTAGGACAAAAGATGTCATACAAGTTCTTTTCCATAAGCATGTATGACTATATTTGGAATACATGCCTACATTACATTGATGAACTGGAGCTAGTTCTATGTCACCCTATGTTATAACTATTACATGAAGAATCGCATCCGACATAATTATCCATCACTGATCCAATGCCTACGAGCTTTTCACATATTGTGCTTTGCTTATTTACTTTACCGTTGCTGTTGTTACAATTACCACAAAACTGCTACTGTTACTTTTGCCAATGTTACCGTTACTTTCATACTACTTTGCTACTAAATATTTTGCTGCAGATACTAAGTTATCCAGGTGTGATTGAATTGACAACTCAACTGCTAATACTTGAGAATATTCTTTGGCTCCCCTTGTGTCGAATCAATAAGTTTGGGTTGAATACTCTACCCTCGAAAACTGTTGCGATCCCCTATACTCGTGGGTTATCATGTACCAGGATATGCAATGAATCAAGAGTGACATGTATGAAAGAATTATAAAGGTGGCTTTGCCACAAATACGATGTCAACTACATGATCATGCAAAGCAATATGACAATGATGGAGCGTGTCATAATAAGCGGAACGGTGGAAAGTTGCATGGCAATATATCTCGGAATGTCTATGGAAATGCCATAATAGGTAGGTATGGTGGCTGTTTTGAGGAAGATATAAGGAGGTTTATGTGTGATAGAGCGTGTCGTATCATGGGGTTTGGATGCACTGGCGAAGTTTGCACCAACTCTCGAGGTGAGAAAGGGCAATGCACGGTACCGTAGAGGCTAGCAAATTGCGGAAGGGTAAGAGTGCGTATAATCCATGGACTCACATTAGTCATAAAGAACTCATATACTTATTGCAAAAGTTTATTGGCCCTCGAAGCAAAGTACTACTACGCATGCTCCTAGGGGAAGGGTTGGTAGGAGTTAACCATCGCGCGATCCCGACCTCCACTCATAAGGAAGGCAATCAAAGAACACCCCATGCTTCAAACTTGTCACACAACATTCACCATACGTGCATGCTACGGGACATGCCAACTTTAACACAAGTATTTCTCAATTTCATAAATACCCAACTAGCATGACTCTATCATTACCACCTTTATATCTCAAAACAATTATCAAGTACCAAATTTATCATAGTGTTTTATGCACTCTATATGAAAGTTTTTATTATACCTATCTTGGATGCTCATCATTTTAAGACTAAAATTCTAACCAAAGCAAATTACCATTCTGTTCTAAAAGACTCTCGAAGAAGCATGAGAGATCAATAATTTCTATAAAATAAAACCACCACCGTGCTCTAAAAAGATATAAGTGAAGTACTAGAGCAAAATTATCTATCTCAAAAGATATAAGTGAAGCACATAGAGTATTCTAATAAATTCCGATTCATGTGTGTCTCTCACAAAAGGTGTGTACATCAAGGATGATTGTGGTAAACTAAAAAGCAAAGACTCAAATCATACGAGATGCTCCAAGCAAAACACATTCATGTGGTGAATAAAAATATAGCATCAAGTAAAGTTACCGATGGACGAAGACGAAAGAGGGGATGCCTTCCGGGGCATCCCCAAGCTTAGGCTTTTGGTTGTTCTTGAATTTTACCTTGGGGTGCCTTGGGAATCCCCAAGCTTAGGCTCTTGCCACTCCTTATTCCATAATCCATCAAATCTTCACCCAAAACTTGAAAACTTCACAACACAAAACTCAACAAAAAATCTCATGAGCTCCGTTAGTGCAAGAAAACAAACCACCACTTTAAGGTAATGTAATGAACTCATTATTTATTTATATTGGTGTTAAACCTACTGTATTCCAACTTCTCTATGGTTCATGCCCCTCGATACTAGCCATAGATTCATCAAAATAAGCAAACAACACACGAAAAACAGAATCTATCAAAAACAGAACAGTCTGTAGTAATCTGTAACTTTCGAATACTTCT
This sequence comes from Triticum timopheevii, assembly GCA_963921465.1. NCBI lineage: Eukaryota > Viridiplantae > Streptophyta > Magnoliopsida > Poales > Poaceae > Triticum > Triticum timopheevii. Next base: position 360,627,292 of record OY997264.1, read on the forward strand.
GGAACCCCAAAAATTCTAACAAATGAGGAAGTCCTAGATAATTTGTCCATTAATATTCTGCAAAAATAATCAACTGAAAATCACGTTTCTGTGATTTATTTAAATTATTCTCGTGTGCGCAAAAGTTTCTGTTTTTTAGCAAGATCAAATTAACTATCACCGTAGGTTATCCTAAAGGTTTTACTTGGCACAAAAACTAATTAAAACATAAAACCACATCTAACCAGAGGCTAGATGAATTATTTAGACTAAACAGGAACAAAAAGTAAAGAACAAAAATAAAATTGGGTTGCCTCCCAACAAGCGCTATCGTTTAACGCCCCTAGCTAGGCATAAAAGCGAGAACAGATCTAAGTATTGCCATATTTGGTATTCAATTCATAAGTGGCTCTCATAATAGATTCATAAGGTAATTTTTTCTTCCTAGGAAAGTGTTCCATGCCTTTCCTTAATGGAAATTTGAATCTAATGTTTCCTTCTTTCATATCAATAATTGCACCAATCGTTCTAAGGAAAGGTATACCAAGAATAATATGACATGAAGGATTGCAATCTATATCAAGAACAATAAAATCTATGGGCACATATTTCCTATTTGCAACAATAAGAACATCATTAATACTTCCCATAGGTTTCTTAATGGTGGAATCCGCAAGGTGCAAGTTTAAAGAGCAATCATCAAATTCACGGAAACCTAACACATCACACAAAGTTTTTGGAATCGTGGAAACACTAGCACCCAAATCACACAAAGCATAACATTCATGATCTTTAGTTTTAATTTTAATAGTAGGTTCCCACTCATAAAGTTTTCTAGGGATAGAAACTTCTAATTCAAGCTTTTCTTCATAAGATTGCATTAACGCATCAACGATATGTTTAGTAAAAGCTTTATTTTGACTATAAGCATGAGGAGAATTTAACATGGATTGCAACAAGGAAATACAATCTATTGAAGAACAATTATCAAAATTAAAGTCCTTGAAATCCAAAATAGTGGGTTCATTGCTATGTAAAGTTTTGACCTCTTCAATCCCACTTTTACCAATTTTTGCATCAAGATCTAAAAACTCCGAATCATTGGGACGCCTTATAACTAAAGTTGACTCATCTCCAGTCCCATCATTATCAAGATTCATATTGCAAAACAAAGATTTAATAGGGGACACATCAATCACTTTTAGATCTTCATCCCTATTTCCTTCTATCCCTTCTGGTTTGGCGGCCATCTTATTAACTAAGTGGCCTGCTTATCCGAAATTTGGGCTATTAAGTTTTCAAGACGAGCAAACTGAGATTTCAAACCATAAAATTCCTTAGACATATCATCAAGCTGTAACGCCCCGGATCCGATGTGCCAGGTGTCTGCCAGTTATTTGTCGTTGTTGCCATGTCATTTGCTTGCATGTTGCATTTTATCATGTCATCATGTGCATCTCATTTTGCATACGTGTTCGTCTCATGCATCCGAGCTTTTTCCCCGTTGTCCGTTTTGCAATCCGACACTCCTATGTCCTCCGGCGTCCCCCTTTTTGGTCTCTTGTGGCGAGCAGGTGTTAAACATTCTCGGAATGGACCGAGATTTTCCAAGCGGCTTTGTTACACCACTGGTAGACCGCCTGTCAAGTTTCGTTCCATTTGGAGGTCGTTTGATGCCCCAACGGTTAACCGCGTAGCCCGAAACCCCCTTCTCTTTGCAACCCAGCCCCTCTTCACCACAGCCCATGAGCCCATCCAAACACCCTCCATGCTCTCGGTCATTCGATCATGATCGTGTGGGCCAAAACCGCTCCTAATTTGGACACTCCTAGCTCCCTCTACCTATTAACATGTGCCCCTCCCCAAAATTTCACGCAGATGAAACCCTAGCCCCGCTCCTCCGCGCGCCGGACATGTCCGCGCCCGCCGGACGAAATCCCGCCACCGCTCCCCGCGAATCCAGGGCCGACACGTCATCACGCCGCCGCCCCGAGCCATTCGCCGCCTGCCACATGTCCGTCGCCGGCTCCCCGCAGCCGCCGGGCCCGCAAGCCTAGATCTGGCCCGTCGGGCCCGACTAGCGCCCGCCGCCGCCCGCGACTTCACCCCGCCACCCGCGCGTCTTTGCCTCGCCGCCGGCGTGCTCTGCCGCCTCGCCCCGTTGGTGCGCCTCCTGCCCCGACCTCGCCGCTCCGCCGCCCTTCGCCGGCGCACATGACCGCCGCCATTCGCCGCCTCCTCGACGACGCCGACCTCACCTCCGGCCGCGCCGTCGGCCACCTGCCCCGCCGCCGTGCGCCACGCGCTCCCCGCGCTCGAGCGCCTCGCGCCCGCAGGCCGGCGCTGCGCCCTCTGCCGCCTCGCCTCCGCCGCCGCCTCCGGTGACCTCGCCAGTGCCGCCCCTCGCCGGACTCCACCGGAGCCGCGCCCGCGCCTTCCCCGCCGCGCCATCGCCAGAAACTCGCCGGCGCCGCCGTCCTCACCGGATCTGGTCAGGTGGACCAGATCCACCATTTCAACCATCCAAACAGCGTCCCGCGTCCCCGGATCCCTCCATCCCGCACCGTCCCATCCCGCGTTGACTTTTCGGAGGGTAATTTTCGTCCAAGTCCCAAAAATATTGCATTCTGATGCCATGTTCATCGTGCCATATCTTCGTGTTTGCTGCTCCGTTTCGTGCGTGTAATATATCAAAATGTTTATCATGATGTGCTCTTCATTTTGTTCCATTGTGCCATGCTTGTTTGAGTCCATTGTGATACCCTAATCATCATTGCAAGAGTGCTATGTGCTGTCTGTTAGCAGAACTTGCTGTTTTGTCTTTTTCATTGCATTTTGGGTGTGCATCTTATGAGCTTGATGTCTACATGTGTTTTGAGCTACATCATGCCATATTTACAGAGGTGCAATCCATGTATTCTTGTGAGTCTTGTAGTGAGTGCATCGAGCTCGTGAAGTAGGATACTTGCTGTTTCTGTTTTGCTAGGCTGAATCTGCTATATCATGATGCTATGTAAACCTGCTGTTACAAGTCATTCTATGCATAATCTGGAGATGTTCACTAAGGATGTTTTGTTAAACATGTCATGCTATATCCATCCATGCCCATGGTTGCATTTATAGACTGCTATAGCTTGTTGTAATCTTGCTCTCAAATTGCTAAATAATGTTGCTGTCAGCCTGTTAACATTAAGTTCAGTTTTGCCATGAGCTTTGCTACTGATCCATGCACCCTATGAACTTGCTATTGCCATGCTTAGCTTCATAGATGTGTCTTAATACTTTTGGTCACCCTGTAATTCTATGTACTGCTCTGTGGTGAGTTGTACAAGCTCACCAACATGCCTACTTATCGTTGTTTCTGCCATATCTGAATCTGTCATATCACTTGCCATGTTAGCATGGATGCTACCATCTTTTCTGTTGATCTTTGGAATAAGTTCAGTAAGGGAGTTTTGTTCTTTGTCTTTAGTATTAGCATGCCATGTCTTTGGTTGCCATGATAAGTTCCTGTAGCATGTTGTTTGATAGCTCTAAACATTGCAACCTGATGTTATTCCTGCTAAGTCTGTAAACTGTTATAATTTGCAATCTTGACATGTCCTTTTGAGCATGTTATATTGTTTTCTGGAGATAGCTCAGTGTTTATGTTTTTTTATGCTTTACCTGTAATTCAATCACATGCCTTTTGTTTTCACGTTGAGATGCTGTAGCATATTGTTTTGATGCTTGCTAGATGCCTAGTTGCTATTTTGGACAGCTTGTCCTTTAAACTTGTTTCATGTGTATGTGTTGAACCGTTGCTCCGTTTTGAGTGTGCTCTATATGAAACTTGCTTGATTTTGCATGAAGTTTCATATTATCATGTTGCATCCTTGTTTTGAGGGGTTTGCTTGATGTTTGAATGAATTTTGCATCAATGCCATGTTTAACTTGTTTTGCTCATATCTTCTAGGCCGTAGCTCCGAATTAAATGAACTTTATATGTAACTTGACTAGAATCTCGTGTAGATCATCTTGGTGCATCTTAACTTGCTGTTTAACAACTTGAACATAAGGTTTATTCAGTTCTGGACCAATTTCTAAATTTGCATATGAGGACTTACCGGAATTGTTATATGTTGTTTCCGGCCTCATTTAACCTTGCTTTGATGTGTTGTTCTTGTATGCATCATCTCTTGCCATGAGTAGCTTCATGTAGTCTTGTCTTGCATCATATTTGGTTGAGCATCATGTCATGTATATGTGTGGTGTGTTTACCATGTTGTGTGCTTCTTCTCGATAGTTCCTGTTTTGTTGCGATCGTGAGGATTCGTTCGTCTACGCTTGGTTCGGCTTCATCCGTTCATATTCTTCATGGACTCGTTCTTCTTCCTAGCGGGACTTCAGGAAAGATGACCGCTACCCTGGATCTCACTACTATCATTGCTATGCTAGTTGCTTCGTTCTATCGCTATGCTGCGCTTCCTATCACTTGTTCTTCAAGTCTCCCCAAATTGCCATGAACCTCTAACCTTTGTCACCCTTCCTAGCAAACCGTTGCTTTAGCTATGTTATCGCTTTTGCTCAGCCCCTCTTATAGCGTTGCTAGTTGCATGTGAAGATGAAGATTGCTCCATGTTGGATTATGTTTATGTTGGGATATCACAATATCTCTTATTTAATTAATGCATCTATATACTTGGTAAAGGGTGGAAGGCTCGACCTTATGCCTGGTGTTTTGTTCCACTGTTGCCGCCCTAGTTTCCGTCATATCGGTATTATGTTCCCGGATTTTGCGTCCCTAACGCGGTTGGGTGATTTATGGGACCCCCTTGACAGTTCGCCTTGAATAAAACTCCACCAGCAAGGCCCAACATTGATTTTACCATTTGCCTACCACCTATACCTTTCCCTTGGGAGTAATTAACCCGAGGGTCATCTTTATTTTAGCCCCCCCGGGCTAATGCTTGTCTAAGTGTTGGTCCAAACTAGAGCACCTTGCGGGACCATCCCTTGGCAACTTGGGCTACGTCGGTGCCTGTATGCTTAGCTTATCCGGTGTGTCCTGTGAACGAGATACGTGCGACTCCTATCGGGATTGTCGACACATCGGGCGGTCTTGCTGGTCTTGTTTTACCATTGTCGAAATGTCTTGTAAACCGGGATTCCGAGACTGATCGGGTCTTCCTGGGAGAAGGAATATCCTTCGTTGACCGTGAGAGCTTGTGATGGGCTAACTTGGGACACCCCAGCAGGGTATAAACTTTCAAGAGCCGTGCCCGCGGTTATGTGGCAGATGGGAATTTGTTAATATCCGGTTGTAGAGAACTTGACACCAGATTCGAATTAAAATGCATTAACCGTGTGTGTAGCCATGATGGTCTCTTTTCGGCGAAGTCCGGGAAGTGAACACGGTTTTGGGTTATGTTTGACGTAAGTAGGAGTTTAGGATCACCTCTTGATCATTGCTAGCTTCACGACCGTTCCGTTTGCTTCTCTTCTCGCTCTCATTTGCTTATGTTAGACACCATATCATGCTTAGTCGCTGCTGCAACCTCGCCACTTTACCCCTTCCTTTCCCATTAAGCTTTGCGAGTCTTGATACCCATGGTAATGGGATTGTTGAGTCCTCGTGGCTCACAGATTAGTACAACAATAGTTGCAGGTACAGGTTATGCGATGTTCATGATGCAAGAGCGATGTTTGCTTGTTTTGGAGTTCTTCTTCTGCTTCTTCTTCGATCAGGGGATAGGGTCCAGGTCGGTAGCCTGGGCTAGCAGTGTGGATGTCGTTTGAGTTTCTGTTTGTGTTTCATCTGTAGTCAGATGGTGCTCTTTTGTAAGATGATGTTGTATTCGTGTGGCATTGTATGCCTTTTGTATGTATCCCCATCTATTATGTAATGCTGATGTAATGGTATCCACCTTGCAAAAGCGTATCAATATGCGGTTCTATCCTTGGTGGGACCTTCGAGTCTCTTTAGGATAGTATCGCATATTGGGCGTGACACAAGCTCTTTATTCATGTATTCCATCAAGCTTTTTTGTTCTTTAAGCTCGTTTCTAAAGAAATTATCATGCTCAAATTGTAAAGTCATAAAGCTTCTAACATTGTTTTCGATTTCTTCCAACCTTCTAAGGTGAGGATCAATGTTTTTAGGCAAAGCCATCAGAGCAAACAGGCACACAAGAAGCAAGCGAAAAAGAGGCAAACGGGAAAAAGAGGGCGAATAAAACGACAAGGGTGAAGTGGGGAGAGGAAAATGAGAGGCAAGTAATGAATGCGAGGGATAAAAGTTTGTGATGGGTACTTGGTATGTCTTGACTTGTGCGTAGACTCCCCGGCAACGCCGCCAGAAATCCTTCTTGCTACCTCTTGAGCATGCGTTGGTTTTCCCTTGAAGAGGAAAGGGTGATACAGCAAAGTAGCCTAAGTATTTCCCTCAGTTTTTGAGAACCAAGGTATCAATCCAATAGGAGGCTACACTCAAATCCCTCGTAATTGCACAAACAAATAAGAACCTTGCAACCAACACGATAAAGGGGTTGTCGATCCCTTCACGACCACTTGCAAAAGTGAGATCTGATAGAGATAATAAGATAAATATTTTTGGTATTTTTTGATATAGATTGGAAAGTAAAGATTGCAAAATAAAATAGATCGGAAACTTATATGATGGAAAATAGACCCTGGGGCCATAGGTTTCATTAGTGGCTTCCCTCAAGATAGCATAAGTATTACGGTGGGTGAACAAATTACTGTCGAGCAATTGGTAGAAAAGTGCATAGTTATGAGAATATCTAGGCATGATCATGTATATAGGCATCACATCCGCAACAAGTAGATCGAAACAATTCTACATCTACTACTATTACTCCACACATCGACCGCTCCAGCATGCATCTAGAGTATTAAGTTCATAAGAACAGAGTAACGCATTAGGCAAGATGACATGATGTAGAGGGATAAACTCAAGCAATATGATATAAACCCCATCTTTTTATCCTCGATGGCAACAATACAATACGTGCCTTGCTGCCCCTGCTGTCACTGGGAAAGGACACCGCAAGATTGAACCAAAAGCTAAGCACTTCTCCCATTGCAAGGAAGATCAATCTAGTAGGTCAAACCAAACTGATAATTCGAAGAGACTTGAAAAGATAACAAATCATATATAAAAGAATTCAGAGGAGATTCAAATATTGTTCATAGATAATCTTGATCATAAACCCACAATTCATCAGATCTCGACAAACACACCGCAAAAAGAATTACATCGAGTATATCTCCAAGAAGATCGAGGATAACTTTGTATTGAGATCCAAAGAGAGAGAAGAAGCCATCTAGCTAATAACTATGGACCCGAAGGTCTAAGGTAAACTACTCACACTTCATCGGAGAGGCTATGGTGTTGATGTAGAAGCCCTCCGTGATCAATTCCCCCTCCGGCGGAGCACCGAAAAAGGCCCCAAGATGGGATCTCACGGGTACAGAAGGTTGCGGCGGTGGAAATAGGGTTTCATGGTGCTCTTGGATGTTTTCAGGGTATATGAGTATATAAGGCGAAAGAAGTCAGTCAGGGGAGCCACGAGGGGCCCACGAGGGTGGGGCGCGCCTCCCTGCCTCGTGGCCTCCTTGTTTCTTTCTTGACGTCCACTCCAACTCTCCTGGATTGCGTTTGTTCCAAAAATAACTCTCCCGAAGGTTTCATTCCGTTTGGACTCCGTTTGATATTCCTTTTCTACGAAACACTGAAATAGGCAAAAAAAACAACAATTTGGACTGGGCCTCCGGTTAATAGGTTAGTGCCAAAAATAATATAAAAGTGTATAATAAAGCCCATTAAACATCCAAAACAGATAATATAATAGCATGGATCAATCAAAAATTATAGATATGTTGGAGACGTATCAACTTTCTGAAGAAACAATTCCAAGTGAATGGTATTAATGTTTATTGAAAAATCTCCGACAATCACTATTGGAAGTTTTCAACTACCTCTACCTATTGTGAAAAAGAAATATGAAATGCTTATTGTGGGGGATGTTCATATCCCCATTGAGGTAACTTAGTGATTTATGAAAGTTCTTCGGTTTCATGTTAATCGAAAGTGGTTGTTAATAAGACTTGATCAATCTTATTAATGGATCGTTTTTGAGAGGTATGAAGTTGATGAATTTAGTAAGCACTACCTTCTGTCCCTACCTTTTGTTTTCTGTTTTCATTAGTTAAATAAAATAAAATCCCATGCTTTGTTTGTTTTCTGAGTTTTCTGTGCAATAAAGAAATGACCCAAAAATAAAATTTCACATAATGCTCTGAAAATTTGATACGATTTGTTTTCTGAATTTTTCCGAATTTCTGGTGCAAATAATATCAGAGGGAGGTGCAACAGGTGGGCACAACCCACCTGGGCGCGCCAGCTCCCCCCCCCCCAGGCGCGCCTGGGTGGGTGTTGCCCACCTGGTGCGCCCCTCACTTACTTATTCCTCCCACACCACTCCATTCACACAGAAAAAAGTCACTACCACTCTCTCTCTCTCTCTCTCTCTCTCTCTCTCGTGTTCTTGCTCCCGAATCGCGGATTTTGATCCCTTTGCTCGAAGCTACTTTTCCGAAACTGTTTCGGGGATTTGTTGCTTCGTATGTGACTCATCCATGTGTCCAATTAGTTTTTGTTTTAGTGGTTTATAGTTAGAACAATTAGCTACTCTTGGTGCTGCTGTAGATGAGCTTGCATGTTGAATTCTTAGAGTTCTAAATAGTTTGAATGCTTGTTATGGCCTCTAATCATTCGTAGGAGTAGTTGCTATCATTCTTGTGAAGTTTTGCTAATAAATGTTTCATGGCCAATTTTTTTAGAAAATTGTACGCGAACATTATGAGCTTCTTTGGAAGGAGTTATTTGAGGAGGAGATCCTTGGAGGCATATTCTAGCAGTAGCTCCGTTCGTCGGTCCTATGCTGAACCAAGTGAAAGTACCATTCGAAGTGCCACCACCAAAACATGCTTATGGCCATGCAACGATTACATGGTGAGAGTTTGTATTAAGGAGGAATTTGAGAAATTAGTTCACAATGCCGAGCTCGGTCCCTACATTTCAGATAAGTGTGACCAACGCCTCATCCTCACCGAATCATTTGTCAAAGAATTTAAATTCTTTCCCCATGAGTCTAGGGTGTCTTTTAAACTTTATGATAATCCATTTACCATTTCTTTGGAAAGGTTTGCTCACCTCTGCAAAATCCCATTCTGGGGTTCGCTCGATGAGCCACCTAGGTCTGAGTTTGAAGCATTCCTGACTAGTCTTTGCTTTGGTGAAACTAGGGGAGTGACACAAGGTAGAATAAAGAGCATACATTTTCCTGCAATTCAGTACTTCGCATTATTTAACAGAAAATGCATAGTAGGCAAGCAAGACTGTAGTATGCTTTGTGCTCCAGACTTGAGCCTCATACGTGCCACTCTCACCGGTGAAAGGAGTTATAACCTTAGAGCGATCGTTGCACGCAGACTGCAGCATAATGCTAACAATGGCTATTTTTATGGTGGAGTTTATGCCACCGGTTTAGCATGAGAGCTGAGCGTTTCACTTTTGCTCTTTGACACTATCCTACCCACGCAGTATTTAGACTTTGATGCTTTAAAAAGTCATAAGATCCTCAAAGGAAAAATTCATGACTTCACTTACAATCTGTTGTTTAACCAAACTTCTGTTGTGCACACATATTTGCATGCGCCTGCTCTTTTTGACTATCATAGCAGAGGAAGATATTTTGTTCTTGAGAGTGAGGCTCGAGCTCACAACGCAGTAGTGGAGGTAGCACGGTGGGCTGAGGCGTCAGCACCAAGAGCCTCCGTGAGCTACCACGCCGACTACCATCCAGGCTACTGATTGATTACCAAGTTAGGTCAAAAGCCTAAGCTTGGGGGAGTACGTATTCCCACCGACATTACATTCATGTTCACACATTTCATTTCAGTTGTCGGTGTCCACACTTTTTCATTGTATCATCCATGCTTAAATTATTTTTCTTGCTTTCTTATTGTGTGTTTGAAAAACTTTGAGAAAATCCAAAAACATGTTTCTTGCTTCTTTTTTATTCTTCTTCCTAGTTTAAATTATTATAGCACTAAAAAGAAAACCCCAAAAGATTTCTTTGTTCTTCTTTTACTTGTTGGGAGCTTTCCTGTGTAAATAGTTTTTTCTCGTTTTTGCTTTTCCCTTTTTCATTTGCTTGCTTTCGAAAAACCAAAAACTCCAAAAATATTTCAGTGTGTTTCTCTGAATTTATTTTCTTTTTATCGAGTCATACCGAGGAGAAGGCCACGATGAAAATGTTGAATGGCTCTCATTTGCATTATTGTTGATCTAACAAAGAGCCCATATTACCTTGTCTTATCCTCTTGAATAAAATGTTTGCAGATTCTAGCTTAGTCCACGACACTCTTTAACTATTATTATTTTAAATTGTTCGGTCGTGCAAGTGAAAGGCAATAATGACGATATTAGATGAACTGGTTGTGGTAGAGAGAAACAGGTATGAACTCGACTTGTTCTGTTTTTGTAAATATGTTTAACCTAGTATCCATGCTTCAGCCTATTATGATTAAACATGTTTGCAATGACAATTAGAGATTATAGTTTCTCATGCAATGCATAAGTAGCTAGGAGTGAATAATGACTTATCTTGGATATCAACACTGCGTTAAAATGATTGTGATGTAGTATGATGATATGATATCCTCCTCTGAATGTTTGAGTGGCTTGATTTGGCACATGTTCATGCATGTAGTTGAATCAAAACCAACATAGCCTCTATGATATTTATGTTCATGGTGTTCATATCCTACTCATGCTAGTATCCAATGTTACTTATGCATAATGCATGTTCATGACCGTTGTTGCTCTCTAACTGGCCGCTTCTCAACCTAATTGCTAGCCTTCGCCTGTACTAAGTGGGAACTCTGCTTGTACATCCAAAAACCCAAAACCCAAGTTATTCCAGATGAGTCCACTATACCTATCTATATGCGGTATTACCCTGCCATCCTAAGTAAATTTGTGTGCCTGGATCGTTCATGGAATGACAGGAGGTAGTCGGTATCTTACATGCTAAGCGGGTTATTCTCAGGTTGAGTATTTATTCACTCGCCATCGCACGAGAAAAGGGCGGTAATAGGGATGCCCAGTCCAAAACTGCAAAAAGAAAAGAGCTTACAAATAATCAAACAAAAACTCCCAATGGAGTCATAACCTTTACCTTTCTGCATGGGAACCGCCACTAGTGTGTTTAGCATGGAATATATTGATAACTGATGGTCGTGAAGTAAATGAGAAGGGTGCATGTCTTAAAATATCATTTGCCTCTGTTTTAAAAACTTGAGCTCTAGCACCTCTGCAAATCACTGCTTCCCTCTGCGAAGAGACTATCTATTTACTTCTATGTTGTGTCATCACCTTCTCAAATAAGCGCCGGAACCTGAGAGCACTGATGTCATGCTAATGCATTCTGTGTAGCTAATCTTGGGTGCATCATGACTGGATCTTTTCTACCATGAATTACAATGTTTAGTCACTGCTTGAACTTTGGGGGTGCTCTGCATTTATGTTTTGTGGTCTCAGATAGGTCTAGCAAGATACCACTATTGTCGTATTATATCATGGTTGTTTTGACAACGTGTTGCTATTTGAGATATATCTTATTATTTCTCTCTAGTTGTTTATGTCATTGATATGAGTTAATATAATTTTTAAGAGTTATTGTTGACATGGTTAGTTTTAATCCTTGCTGAAAACCTGGGTGCTATTTGAGCTTATTTATGAAACAAGAGCAAAAGATTTCATAAAAGTTTTTCTTTTTCACTTTCCGTTTATCAACTAAATTGCTTGAGGACAAGCAAAGGTTTAAGCTTGGGGGAGTTGATACGTCACCAACGTATCTACTTTTTGTAACGCTTTTCCTCTTGTTTTGGACTCTAATTTGCATGATTTGAATGAAACTAACCCCGGACTGACGTTGTTTTCAGCAGAACTACCATGGTGTTATTTTTGTGCAGAAATAAAAGTTCTCAGAATGGAGCGATACTTTGCGAGGATATTTTATATCAAATAAGAGAATTTCTGGAGCCAGGAAGTACCTGAGGGGGGCACCTGGGTGGGCACAACCCACCAGGGCGCGCGTGCCCTCCCATGCGTGCCCTGGTGGGTGCTGCCCACTTGGTGGCCCCGCTGACCCTCAAAGCGACACTATATTTCCTAGAAAAAAATCAGGGAGAAAGTATTATCGCGTTTCTCGAGATGGATATCATCCAACGAGTCATCGGTCCAATGCCTACGAATTTGTCGTATATTGTTTCTGCTAAGTTACTACTACTGCTACTGCTATCGTTACTACTACAATATCACTGATATCACTCATACCGTTACCGTTGCTACTATTGCTATCATCAAAACTATCATATTATTGTGCTACTAATCACTTTGGTGCAGATAATTAATCTCCAGGTGTGGTTGAATTGACAACTCAACTGCTAATACCTTCAAATATTCTTTGAATCCCCTTGTGTTGTATCTATAAATTTAGGTTGAATACTCTACCCTCGAAAACTGATGTGATCCCCTATACTTGTGGGTTATCGACCGTGCTGCGACGTGTTGGGGAAGTTCCTACAAGCTTGCTCTTCTACTCTCTTCTAAGATATAGTGTCATCAATGTGCCGCAACTCAAGAACTATCTTCCTCCAAGAGTGGTGACTAAAGCAGAAAATTCTCCATCAACACCACCCACCCTGGCGCTGCTTCAACTAGGGAAATATTTAAATCCAAGTTTTTCCACCACGGGACAGTGTGGTGCCTCAACTCAAGGTCCACTGGAAGGATCAGCAAAATTCACATGATACATGTGAAAATGCATATACCCTACGGGTGAGTTTCCATATCTACCAAATTGGGGTCAAGTTGCACCTCAAGGGGTGAAAACTGTTATGACCTGGTGATGCGGAGCATCCTACGATCATCGGTCCGGATATGTGTTACATGGAAGAAAGTGCCGAACCCCTCTGAACTGGTCAAAAACTAGGGAATGTCCACTCTTCGTTCGGATATTATCCAACATGTCGAAGAACAAGTCCGCATTATTCGCAAGAATCTCAAGACTGCTCAGTCACGTCAAAAGAGTCAGTATGACCGTCATCATAAAGACATGGTCTATCAACCTGGCGAAAAGTCTTATCTTCGAGTCACACCAATGAAGGGTGCTCACCTCTTTGGGATCGAGGGCAGGCTAGATCCTCGCTATATTGGTCCTTTCACTATTCTGGAAAGGCGTGAAAAAGTGGCATACCAACTGGAGCTTCCGTCGAACCTTTCTTAGGTTCACGATGTGTTCCACGTGTCACAACTCCGCCGCTGCTTCAAGGACCCACTCCGAGCAGTGGATCATGAAGTGCTCGAGTTGCAACATGACCTCTCCTATAAAGAACACCCGGTCCGCATCTCGACCAAGCTCAACGCCGCACACGTCAGAAGGCGATCAAGTTCCTCAAAGTTCAGTGGTCGCACCATTCTGAAGATGAAACTACTTGGGTACGTGAGGACCGTCTGCGTGATGAATACCCCACATTATTTCCTTCTACCTCCTAAATCTTGGGACGAGATTTCTTGTAGTGGAGGAGATTTTTAACGCCCGGATAATTTTGCTACAGTAAACCTACGCTAATGATGCCATGTCACCTCTGTTACTATTGCTAACCTCGCGTTAGATGAAAAATGTTTCAAATTCAAATTTGGATTTTTGACAAACAATAAAAAAATTCAAATATCAAAACTAAAATGTTCAGAATGTGACATAATTAAGTTTACTAAATTAGGTGCAACCTATGTATATTTCCATAACTAAAATGTTTAGGAAATGAGAGAAAACAAAAAAGAAAATAAAGAAAAGGGAAAAGAACAAAAACAGAAAACAAAACTAACAAAAAAAGAAAAAAAAGAGCAAAGCCCCCCTCTCCCAGGGCCGAATGGCCCAGCTGGCCACCCAGGCCACCAGGAGGCCCACCCCATCCCCCCTTATCCCCCCGCACCACCAAACCATTATCCCCGTCGCCCACTCCCCCCCACTCCTCGCTCTCCCTCCCCGATCCAGATCGGGATCGGGAGCGCACGACCTCGCACCTTGCTGGCTCGCCGGAGCCGCCCGTCGCCGTCCACCGCCGCCTAGAGGGCCACTCGCCGGAGCCACCTTGTCGGGATGCCTCCCCGTCTCCGTCAACGCCGTCGTCCCCGTCATCCTCCTCGACCCCCGCTGCCCCGTGCCCTACGTTTCCCCTCGTGAGCCCCACTCTGATGACCCACAAGTGTAGGGGATCTATCGTAGTCCTTTCGATAAGTAAGAGTGTCGAACCCAACGAGGAGAGAAAGGAAATGACAAGCAATTTTCAGTAAGGTATTCTCTGCAAGCACTGAAATTATCGGTAACAGATAGTTTTGTGATAAGGTAATTCGTAACGGGTAACAAGTAACAAAAGTAAATAAAGTGCAGCAAGGTGGCCCAATCCTTTTTTTAGCAAAGGACAAGCCTGGACAAATTCTTATATGGAGAAAAGCGCTCCCGAGGACACTTGGGAATTATTGTCAAGCTAGTTTTCATGACGCTCATATGATTCGCGTTCGTTACTTTGATAATTTGATATGTGGGCTGACCGGTGCTTGGGTACTGCCCTTTCTTGGACAAGCATCCCACTTATGATTAACCCCTATTGCAAGCATCCGCAACTACAAAAGAATTATTAAGGTAAACCTAACCATAGCATGAAACATATGGATCCAAATCAACCCCTTACGAAGCAACACATAAACTAGGGTTTAAGCTTCTATCACTCTAGCAACCCATCATCTACTTATTACTTCCCAATGCCTTCCTCTAGGCCCAAATAATGGTGAAGTGTCATGTAGTAGACATTCACATAACACCACTAGAGAGACAACATACATCTCATCAAAATATCAAACGAATACAAAATTCACATGACTACTTATAGCAAGACTTCTCCCATGTCCTCAGGAACAAACGTAACTACTCACAAATCATATTCATGTTCATAATCGGAGGGGTATTAATATGCATATAAGATCCGAACATATGATCTTCAACCGAATAAACCAACTAGCATCAACTACAAGGAGTAATCAACACTACTAGCAACCCACAGGTACCAATCTGTGGTTTGGGACAAAGATTGGATACAAGAGATGAACTAGGGTTTGAGAGGAGATGGTGTTGGTGAATATGTTGATGGATATTGACCCCCTCCTGATGAGAGGATCGATGGTGATAATTTCCCCCTCCCGGAGGGAAGTTTCCCCGGCAGAACAGCTCCGCCGGATTCCTAGATTGGTTCCGCCAAGGTTCCGCCTCGTGGCGGCGGAGGTTCGTCCCGAAAGCTTGCTTATGATTTTTTTCAGGGTAAAATACTTCATATACCAGAAGATGGTCACCGGAGGGCTGCCAGGGGACCCACAAGGCAGGGGAGCGCGCCCAGGGGGTAGGGCGCGCCCCCACCCTCGTGGACGGTGGGTGGCCCCCCTCTGTTATTTCTTCCGCTCAGTATTTTTTATTAAATCCAAAAATGACTTTCATGGAGTTTCAGTACTTTTGGAGTTGTGCAGAATAGATCTCTAATATTTGCTCCTTTTCTAGCCCGGAATTCCAGCTGCCGGCATTCTCCCACTTCATGTAAACCTTGTAAAATAAGAGAGAATGGGCGTAAGTATTGTGACATAACGTGTAATAACAGCCCATAATGCAATAAATATCGATATAAAAGCATGATGCAAAATGTACGTGTCAACTCCCCCAAGCTTAGACCTCGCTTGTCCTCAAGCGGAAGCCGAAATCGAAAAATATGTCCACATGTTTAGAGATAGAGGTGTCGATAAAATAGAATACGGACATGAGGGCATCATGTTTATATATATATATATATATACACACACACAGATATATATATATATATATATATATATATATATATATTGCCATATGATTTCTTATGCTCAAGTAACAATCAATTCACAATGTCAAGTATGAATCAGAAACTTCATCGAAAACTAACAAACTATAATCTCGGTCATTGAAGCAATTGCAATTTATCATAACATAGGAAAGAGTCAATATAAGAGCTTTTCAGCAAGTCCACATATTCAACTATAATTTACCTTCCACAATTGCTAACACTCACGCAATACTTATGGGTATGGAGTTTTAACCGGACACAGAGAAAAATAGGGGCTTATAGTGTTGCCTCCCAACCTTTTACCTCAAGGGTAATGTCAACAATAATAGTTCATGCTAACTTACATCCAATTGGATATATATATCAGGATCTTTCCAACACGAGGTGCTTGCCAAAGGATAAAATGTAAAAAGGAAAGGTGAAGATCACAAACACTCTTGCATAATGCATAAGACAAAAGTAAAAGATAGGCCCTTCGCAGAGGGAAGCAGAGGTTGTCATGTGCTTTTTGGTTGGATGCATGAAATCTTAATGCAAAAGAACGTCACTTTATATTGCCACTTGTGATACAGACATTTATTATGCAGTCTGTCGCTTTTATTGCTTCCATATCACAAGATCATATAAAGCTTATTTTCTTCACACTAATAAGTCATACATATTTAGAAAGCAATTTTTATTGCATGTGACATGACAACTTACTTGAAGGATCTTACTCAATCCATAGGTAGGTATGGTGGACTCTCATGGCAAAACTGGGTTTAAGGATGTTTGGAAGCACAAGTAGTATCTCTACTTGGTGCAAGGAATTTGGCTAGCATGAAGGACAAAGGCAAGCTCAACATGTTGGATGATCGATGACAATATACTTTATTTCGGATATAAGAAAGCATAACCCATTACGTTGTCTTCCTTATCCAACATCAACTCTTTAGCATGTCATATTTTAATGAGTGCTCACAATCATAAAAGATGTCCAAGATAGTATATTTATATGTGAAAGCCTCTCTTTCTTTATTACTTCCTATTAATTGCAACAATGACCAAAACTATGTTTGCCAACTCTCAACAACTTTTATTCATCATACTCTTTATATGTGAAGTCATTACTCCCCATAAGATCAATATGATCTCTTTTATTTTTATTCCCTCAAGATCAAAGAAAATCAAGCCCTTGACTCAACACTAATCTTTATTATCTATAGCTCACGGACTCGATTACATAGAGGGATCATAAGGCAAAACTCAAAACTAGATCATACCAAAACTTTATTCTAATAGATCAAGATATTACTAAAAGGATCGAACTAAGTAAAACAGTAAAGATAGGAGTGTGATGGCGATACGATACTGGGACACCTCCCCCAAGCTTGGCAGTCGCCAAGGGGAGTGCCCATACCCATGTGTATATGTCTTCCTCTTCGGAGGTGATGATGCTGGAGTTGTTGATGATGTAGGCTTCTTCCTTAATTTGCGCTTGAGGATGGAATTTTGCTCCCTTAGATCATCGATCTCCTGCTCAAGGCTTAATATCCTTTTGCATAGTTCCTGTTTGTTCTCCTGCAAGAGATGAAAAGGGATAAACTCAATCTTAGGTTTCTTTCCTCTATCAGGGAGGCTTGACTTTTTAAACTCCACATGCATGTCCCCAGGTTGAGGTAATGGGACTTCATCGTCATCTGAGCTCGTCTCCTCCTTTCCCTTGGGCTCGTAGTCTTCTTATTCCTCAGTGGTACAACCATAACGCTCCAAGTTCCCGTAGATCTTAGGGTCTGCAAGGTAATCAGCCACATACCTTTCTCCCTCTGAATCTTGGGACGACATATTGCTCTAATCTGCGGCAGAAACAACTCGAAACAAAAACAGAGGATTTTGTCGTGGTACGGTGGTCAAAACCTTCGGGAGATTATATAATTATTTTTTACCGACCAAAAGAAGTATCGTGCAAGAAAATCTCTCTCCGTAGAGCACACAAGGTGCCCACGAGGCAGGGGGCGCGTCCAGGGGGTAGGGCGCGCCCTCCACCCTCGTGGACGCCTCATGTCCTTCCCGGACTACTTCTTATTTTCCTATTTTCTTAAATATTCCAAAACAGAGAAAAATTGCTATTAGAGCTGTTTTGGAGTCGGTTTACTTACCATACCACATACCTATTCCTTTTCAGAGTCTGAAACGCTCTGGAAAGTGTCCCTTATGTATTCCTCCGGGGTTATGGTTTCAATAACATGAGTTTCAACATTTATAGGATTACCTGAAATATAATGTTTGACCGTTTACCACCTACGGATTCGTGCCTTCAAAGTTGTTGATTTTTATGGCACCGGAACAATAGACCTCCTCGATAATGTAAGGCCCTTTCCATTTAGAGAGGAGTTTCCCTGCAAAAAATCTTAAATGAGAGTTGAATAGCAACACATAATCTCCTACATTAAACTCACGCTTTTGTGTCCTTCATGCCATCTTTTAACTTTTTCCTTAAACAATTTGGCATTCTCACCGGCTTGAGATCTCCATTCATCAAGTGAGCTAATGTCAAATAACCTCTTCTCACCAGCAAGTTTGAAATCATAATTGAGCTCTTTAATGGCCCAATATGCCTTATGTTCTAGTTCGAGAGGTAAGTGGCATGCTTTTCCATAAACCATTTTATATGGAGATATACCCATAGGATTTTTATATGCAGTTCTATAAACCCATAATGCATCATCAAGTTTCTTGGACCAATTCTTTCTAGATCTATTAACAGTCTTTTGCAAAATTAATTTGAGCTCTCTATTACTCAGTTCTACTTGACCACTAGACTGCGGGTGATATGGAGATGCAATTCTATGATTAACATCATACTTAGCAAGCATTTTACGAAAAGCACCATGAATAAAATGTGAACCACCATCAGTCATTAGATATCTAGGGACTCCAAACCTCGGAAAAATAACTTCTTTAAGCATCTTAATAG
Organism: Triticum timopheevii; assembly: GCA_963921465.1. Classification (NCBI taxonomy): domain Eukaryota; kingdom Viridiplantae; phylum Streptophyta; class Magnoliopsida; order Poales; family Poaceae; genus Triticum; species Triticum timopheevii. The sequence continues at coordinate 360,646,226 of OY997264.1, forward strand.
AGGTGTTACGATCAGCACTACTAGTTGGAATAGCTTCTACCCACTTAGTAACGTAATCAACAACAACTAAAATATGTGTATACCCATTAGAGGAAGGAAACGATCCCATATAATCAAAGCCCCACACTTCAAATGGTTCAATAACAAGAGAATAGTTCATAGGCATTTCTTGATGTCTACTAATATTACCAATTCTTTGACATTCATCACAAGACAAGACAAACTTACGGGAATCCTTGAAGAGAGTAGGCCAATAAAAACCGGATTGCAATACCTTGTGTGCAGTTCTATCTCCAGCGTGGTGTCCTCCATATGCCTCGGAGTGACACTTGCGTATGATCTGTTCCTATTCATGCTCAGGTACACAAAGTCTAATAACACCATCTACTCCTTCTTTATAAAGGTGTGGGTCATCCCAGAAGTAATGTATTAAATCATAGAAAAACTTTTTCTTTTGCTGGTATGTGAAACTAGGTGGTATGGATTTAGCAACAATGTAATTAGCATAATCAGCATACCATGGAGCAATGCGAGAAGCATTTATGACAGCTAATTGTTCATCAAGAAAGTTATCATCAATAGGTAGTGGGTCATCAAGAACATTCTCTAACCTAGACAAGTTGTCTGCAATGGGGTTCTCAGCTCCCTTTCTATCAATAATATGCAAATCAAATTCTTGTAGTAGGAGAAGCCATCTAATAAGTCTAGGTTTAGCATCTTTATTTTCCATAAGATATTTAATAGCAGCATGATCAGTGTGAACAGTTACTTTAGAATCAATAATATAAGGTCTGAACTTATCACAAGCAAATACAACTGCTAAAAATTCTTTTTCAGTAGTAGCATAATTTCTCTGGGCACTGTCTAGAGTTTTACTAGCATACCGAATAACATTTAATTTCTTATCAACTCTTTGTCCTAGAACATCACCTACAGCATAATCACTAGCATCACACATAATTTCGAAGGGTAAATTCCAATCAGGTGGCTGAACAATAGGTGCAGAAATCAAAGCTTTCTTAAGTATTTCAAATGCTTCTACACAATCATCACCGAAGACAAAAGCAATATATTTTTGTAAGAGATTAGTCAGAGGCCTAGAAATTTTAGAGAAGTCCTTAATGAACCTCCTATAAAAACCAGCATGACCAAGGAAACTTCTTATACCTTTAATGTCCTTGGGACATGGCATCTTTTCAATAGCATCAACTTTAGCTTTATCAACTTCAATACCTCTTTCAGAAATTTTATGCCCCAAGACAATGCCTTCATTAACCATAAAGTGGCACTTCTCCCAATTCAAGACAAGACTAGTATCTTCGCATCTCTACAAAACTCGATCAAGGTTGCTCAAGCAATCATCAAAAGAAGATCCATAAACGGAGAAATCATCCATGAAAACCTCAACAATCTTTTCACAAAAGTCAGAGAATATGGCCATCATGCATCTTTGAAAGGTAGCAGGTGCATTAAATAAACCAAAAGGCATACGTCTATAAGCAAAAGTACCTAAAGGGCAAGTAAAAGTGGTCTTTTCCTGATCCTCTGCTGACACAGGTATTTGAGAGAAACCAGAGTAACCATCTAGAAAGCAAAAATGTGTATGTTTAGATAATCTTTCTAGCATTTGATCAATAAAAGGTAGAGGGTAATGATCCATTTTAGTAGCTTTATTTAATTTGCGGAAATCAATTACCATCCTATAACCTGTAACAATTCTTTGCAGGATCAATTCATCTTTATCATTAGGAACGACAGTAATACCTCCATTCTTAGGGACACAATGGACAGGACTTACCCACTGACTATCAGCAACAGGATAAATTATACCTGCCTCCTGGAGCTTTAGTATTTCCTTTCTTACCACTTCTTTCATCTTAGGATTTAACCGTCGTTGGTGATCAATAACTGGTTTAGCGTCTTTCTCCAATTTTATTTTGTGTTGACATAAAGTGGGACTAATGCCCTTAAGATCATCAAGAGTATATCCAATAGCAGCACGGTGCTTCTTTAGAGTTTTCAATAATCTCTCCTCTTCCTGCTCTGAAAGGTTAGCACTAATAATAACAGGATATATCTTCTTTTCATCAATATAAGCATATTTAAGAGTATCAGGTAATGGTTTAAGCTCAAACACGGGATCACCCTTGGATGGTGGAGGACCCTCCAGAATTTCAACAGGCAAGTTGTGTTTCAAAATAGGTCCCTGTTTAAAGAATACTTCATCTATCTTCCTTCTTTCATTCATAAACATATCATGGTCTAGCTAATATTGTTCTAAAGGATCATTAGGAGGCACGGTAATAGAAGCAAGACCAATATTTCATCCTTACTAGGCAATTCTTTATCATGGGGTTGTCTACGAAACTTAGCAAAATTAAACTCATGAGACATATCCCCTAAACCAATAGTAACAATATCCTTTTCACAATCTATCTTAGCATTAACAGTATTCAAGAAGGGTCTACCAAATATAATGGGACAAAAGTCATCTTGTGGGGAACCAAGAACAAGAAAATCAGCAGGATATTTAACTTTCCGACACAAGACTTCAACATCTCTAACAATCCCAACTGGTGAAATAGTATCTCTATTGGCAAGCTTAATGGTAACATCAATTTCTTCTATCTCAGCAGGTGTAATATCATGCATAATTTCTTTATATAAGGAATGAGGTATTGCACTTGCACTAGCACCCATATCACATAAGCCATGATAACAATGATCTCCTATTTTAAGAGAAATAACAGGCATGCCTACAACAGGTCTATGTTTATTCTTAGCATCACGTCTAGCAATTCTAGCAGCTTCATCACAGAAGTAAATAACATGCCCATCAATAGCAATACTAGGTTCAACTTTAATCCGCTCAGGTGGTGTAGGTGTTCTAGTATTACTCTTTCGAACCACAGTTGAAGCTTTAGCATGATCCTTAATCCTAACAGGGAAAGGTGGTTTCTCAATATAAGTAGTAGGTGTTGCGGATCGTTGCAGAAATTGAAAAATTTCTACGCATCACCAAGATCAATCTATGGAGAGACTAGCAACGAGAGAGAGGGGAGTGTATCTCATACCCTTGAAGATCGCGATGCGGAAGCATTACAAGAACGCGGTTGGAGGAATCGTACACGCAGCGATTCAGATCGCGGTCGATTCCGATCTAAGCGCCGAACAACCGCGTCTCCGCGTTCAACACAAGTGCAGCCTGGTGACGTCTCCTGCGCCTTGATCCAGCAAGGATGAGGGAGAGGTTGGGGAAGACAACTCCAGCAACAGCACGACGGCATGGTGGTGGTGGAGCAGCGTGGTTTCCAGCGGGGCTTCGCCAAGCACTACGAAGGATGAGGATGTGGAGAGGTAGGGCTGCACCGAGAGAGAGAGAGACTCATGTCTTTGGCAGCCCCAAAAACCCCCACTATATATAGGAGGAGGGGAGGTGGCTGCGCCCCCTCTAGGGTTCCCACCCTAGGGGCTGCGGCAGCCCTAGATGGGATTGGGGGGGCGGCCAAGAGGGGGGGAGAGGGGGGCGCGCCCTAGGGTGGGCCTTTAGCCCCATCTGCGCCGAGGGTTTCCCCCTCTCCTCCTAGCTGCACCTTGGGCCTTGGTGGGAGGCGCACCGGCCCACTCAGGGGCGGGTCCCTTCCCACTCTTGACCCATGCAAGCCTCCGGGGCTGGTGGCCCCTCCCGGTGGACCCCTGGAACCCTTCCGGTGGTCCCGGTACATTACCGGTGACGTCGGAAATACTTCCGGTGGCAAAAACCTCATTTCCTATATATTATTCTTTACCTCCGGACCATTCCGGAACTCCTCGTGACGTCCGGGATCTCATCCGGGACTCCGAACAATATTCAGTAACCACATACAAACTTTCCCTATAACCCTAGCGTCATCGAACCTTGAGTGTGTAGACCCTACGGGTTCGGGAGGCATGTAGACATGACCGAGACATCTCTCCAGTCAATAACCAATAGCGGGATCTGGATACCCATGTTGGCTCCCACATGTTCCACGATGATCTTATCGGATGAACCACGATGTCGGGGATTCAAGTAATCCTGTATACAATTCCCTTTGTCAATCGGTACATTACTTGCCCGAGATTCGATCGTCGATATCCTAATACCTCGTTCAATCTCGTTACCGGCAAGTCATTTTACTCATTCCGTAATGCATGATCCCATGACTAACTACTTAGTCTCATTGATCTCATTATGATGATGCATTACCGAGTGGGCCCAGAGATACCTCTCCGTCTTACGGAGTAACAAATCCCAGTCTCGATTCGTGCCAACCCAACAGACACTTTCAGAGATGCATGTAGTGTACCTTTATAGCCACCCAGTTACGTTGTGACATTTGGTACACCCAAAGCATTCCTACAGTATCCGGGAGTTACACAATCTCATGGTCTAAGGAAATTATACTTGACATTATAAAAGCTTTAGTAGACGAACTACACGATCTTGTGCTATGCTTAGGATTGGGTCTTGTCCATCACATCATTCTCCTAATGATGTGATCCCGTTATCAATGACATCTAATGTCCATGGTCAGGAAACCATGACCATCTATTGATCAACGAGCTAGTCAACTAGAGGCTCACTAGGGACATGTTGTGGTCTATGTATTCACACATGTATTACGGTTTCCGATTAATACAATTATAGCATGAACAATAGACAATTATCATGAACAAGGAAATATAATAATAGCCATTTTATTATTGCCTCTAGGGCATATTTCCAACAGTCTCCCACTTGCACTAGAGTCAATGATCCAGTTACATTGTGATGAATCGAACACCCATAGAGTTCTGGTGTTGATCATGTTTTGCTCGCAGAAGAGGTTTAGTCAACGGATCTGCGACATTTATATCCGTATGCACTTTACAAATATCTATGTCTCCATCTTGAACATTTTCATGAATAGAGTTGAAGCGACGCTTGATATGCCTAGTCTTCTTGTGAAACCTGGGCTCCTTGGCAAGGGCAATAGCACCAGTGTTGTCATAGAAGAGAGTCATCGGGCCCGACGCATTGGGAATAACTCCTAGGTCGGTAATGAACTCCTTCATCCATATTGCTTCATGTGCTGCCTCCAAGGCTGCCATGTACTCCGCTTCACATGTAGATCCCGACACGACGCTTTGCTTGCAACTGCACCAGCTTACTGCCCCACCATTCAAAATATACACGTATCCGGTTGGTGACTTGGAGTCATCCAGATCTGTGTTGAAGCTAGCATCGATGTAACCCTTTACGACGAGCTCTTCATCACCTCCATAAACGAGAAACATATCCTTAGTCCTTTTCAGGTACTTCAGGATATTCTTGACCGCTGTCCAATGTTCCATGCCGAGATTACTTTGGTACCTCCCTACCAAACTTACGGCAAGGTTTACATTAGATCTGGTACACAACATGACATACATAATAGACCCTATGGCTGAGGCATAGGGGATGACACTCATCTTTTCTCTATCTTCTGCCGTGGTCAGGCTTCGAGCCGTGCTCAATCTTACACCTTGCAAAACAGGCAAGAACCCCTTCTTGGACTGATCCATATTGAACTTCTCCAATATCTTATCATGGTATGTGCTTTGTGAAAGACCTATGAGGCATCTCGATCTATCTCTATAGATCTTGATGCCTAATATGTAAACAGCTTCTCCATGGTCCTTCATTGAAAAACACTTATTCAAGTAGGCCTTTATGCTTTCCAAAAGTTATATATCATTTCCCATCAATAGTATGTCATCCACATATAATATGAGATATGCTACAGAGCTCCCACTCACTTTCTTGTAAACGCGGGCTTCTCCATAAGTCTGCATAAACCCAAACGCTTTGATCATTTCGTCAAAGCGAATGTTCCAACTCCGAGATGCTTGCACCAGCCCATAGATGGAGCGTTGGAGCTTGCATACTTTGTTAGCATTTTTAGGATCGATAAAACCTTCCGGCTGCATCATATACAATTCTTCCTTAAGGAAACCGTTATGGAATGCCGTTTTTACATCCATTTGCCATATTTCATAATCATAGAATGCGGCAATTGCTAATGATTCAGACGGACTTCAGCTTCGCTACGGGTGAGAAGGTCTCATCGTAGTCAACCCCTTGAACCTGTCGATAACCCTTAGCGACAAGCCGAGCTTTATAGATGGTCACATTACCATCTGCGTCAGTCTTCTTCTTAAAAATCCATTTATTTTCTATGGCTCGCCGATCATCGGGCAAGTCTGTCAAAGTCCATACTTTGTTTTCATACATGCATCCTATCTCCGATTTCATGGCTTCAAGCCATTTGTTGGAATCTGGGCCCGCCATCGCTTCTTCATAGTTCGAAGGTTCACCATTGTCTAACAACATGATTTCTAGGACAGGGTTGCCATACCATTCTGGTGTGGGACGTGTCCTTGTGGACCTACGAAGTTCAGTAGCAACTTGATCCGAAGTACCTTGATCATCATCATTAACTTCCTCTCTAGTCGGTGCAGGCACCATAGAAACATCTTCCTGAGCTATGCTACTTTCCGGTTCAAGTGGCAGTAGTTCATCAAGTTCTACTTTCCTCCCACTTACTTCTTTCGAGAGAAACTCTTTCTCCAGAAAGGACCCGTTCTTGGCAACAAAGATCTTGCCTTCGGATCTGAGGTAGAAGGTATACCCAATGGTTTCTTTAGGGTATCCTATGAAGACGCATTTTTCTGACTTGGGTTCGAGCTTTTTAGGTTGAAGTTTCTTGACATAAGCATCGCATCCCCAAACTTTTAGAGACGACAACTTAGGTTTCTTCCCAAACCATAATTCATACGGTGTCGTCTCAACGGATTTAGATGGTGCCCTATTTAAAGTGAATGTGGATGTCTCTAAAGCGTATCCCCAAAATGATAGCGGTAAATCGGTAAGAGACATCATAGATCGCATCATATCCAATAGAGTGCGATTACGACGTTCGGACACACCATTACGCTGAGGTGTTCCAGGCGGTGTGAGTTGTTAAACAATTCCGCATTTCGTTAAGTGCGTACCAAACTCGTGACTTGAATATTCTCCCCCACGATCTGATCGTAAGAACTTTATTTTCCTGTCATGTTGATTTTCCACCTCACTCTGAAATTCCTTGAACTTTTCAAAGGTCTCAGACTTGTGTTTCATTAAGTAGACATATGCATATCTACTTAAGTCATCAGTGAGGGTGACAACATAACGATAGCCACCGCGAGCTTCAACGCTCATTGGACCGCACACATCAGTATGCATGATTTCCAACAAGTTGGTTGCTCGCTCCATTGTTTTGGAGAACGGAGTCTTGGTCATCTTTCCCATGAGGCATGGTTCGCATGTGTCAAATGATTCATAATCAAGAGACTCCAAAAGTACATATGCATGGAGCTTCTTCATGCATTTGCCACCAATGTGACCAAGGCGGTAGTGCCACAAGTATGTGGGACTATCATTATTAACCTTACATCTTTTGGTACTCACACTATGAATATGTGTAACATCACATTCGAGATTCAATAAGAATAAACTATTGACCAGCGGGGCATGACCATAAAACATATCTCTCAAATAAATAGAACAACCATTATTCTCGGATTTAAATGAGTAGCCATCTCGCATTAAACGAGATCCAGATACAATGTTCATTCTCAAAGCTGGCACTAAATAACAATTATTGAGGTTTAAAACTAATCCCATAGGTAAATGTAGAGGTAGCGCGCCGACGGCGATCACATCGACCTTGGAACCATTCCTGACGCGCATCGTCACCTTGTCCTTCGCCAGTCTCCGCTTATTCCACAGCACCTGTTTTGAGTTACAAATATGAGCAACCGCACCGGTATCAAATACCCAGGAGCTACCACGAGTACTAGTGAGGTACACATCAATAACATGTATATCACTTATACCTTTGGTGTTGCCGGCCTTCTTGTCCGCTAAGTACTTGGGGCAGTTCCGCTTCCGGTGACCATTTCCCTTGCAATAAAAGCACTGAGTCTCGGGCTTGGGTCCATTGTTTGGCTTCTTCCCGGCAACCGATTTACCGGGCACGGCAACTCCCTTGCCGTCCTTCTTGAAGTTCTTTTTACCCTTGCCTTTCTTGAAACTAGTGGTCTTATTCACCATCAACACTTGATGTTCCTTTTTGATTTCCACCTTCGTCGATTTTAGCATTGAATATAACTCGGGAATGGACTTCTCCATCCCTTGCATATTGTAGTTCATCACAAAGCTCTTGTAGCTAGGTGGGAGCGACTGGAGGATCCTGTCAATGACCGAGTCATCTGGGAGATTAACTCCCAACTGAGACAAATGGTTGTGTAACCCGGACATAGTGAGTATATGCTCACTGACAGAACTGTTTTCCTCCATCTTACAACTATAGAACTTGTCGGAGACTTCATATCTCTCGACCCGGGCATGAGCTTGGAAAACCATTTTCATCTCTTGGAACATCTCATATGCTCCGTGCTGCTCAAAACGCTTTTGGAGCCCCGGTTCTAAGCTGTAAAGCATGCCGCACTGAACCAGGGAGTAATCATCACTGCGCGACTGCCAGGCGTTCATAATGTCTTGAGTTGCTGGGAAAATGGGTGCTTCACCTAGCGGTGCTTCTAGGACATATGCTTTCTTGGCAGCTATGAGGATGATCCTCAAGTTCCGGACCCAGTCCGTATAGTTGCTACCATCATCTTTCAGCTTGGTTTTCTCCAGAAACGCATTGAAGTTGAGGGCAACATTAGCGTGGGCCATTTGATCTACAAGACATATTGCAAAGACTTTAGACTAAGTTCATGATAATTAAGTTCATCTAATCAAATTATTTAATGAACTCCCACTCAAATAGACATCCCTCTAGTCATCTAAGTGATACATGATCCGAGTCAACTAGGCCGTGTCCGATCATCACGTGAGACGGACTAGTCATCATCGGTGAACATCTTCATGTTGATCGTATCTAGTATACGACTCATGTTCGACCTTTTGGTCTCTTGTGTTCCGAGGCCATGTCTGTACATGCTAGGCTCGTCAAGTCAACTTAAGTGTTTTGCATGTGTAAATCTGGCTTACACCCGTTGTATGCGAACGTTAGAATCTATCACACCCGATCATCACGTGGTGCTTCGAAACAACGAACTTTCGCAACGATGCACAGTTAGGGGGAACACTTTCTTGAAATTTTATGATGGATCATCTTATTTATGCTACCATTGTTCTAAGCAAATAAGATGCAAAACATGATAAACATCACATGCAATCAAATAGTGACATGATATGCCCAATATCATTTTGCTCCTTTTGATCTCCATCTTCGGGGCGCCATGATCATCATCGTCACCGGCATGACACCATGATCTCCATCATCGTGTCTTCATGAAGTTGTCTCGCCAACTGTTACTTCTACTACTATGGTTAACAGTTAGCAATAAAGTAAAGTAATTACATGGCGTTTTCATTGACACGCAGGTCATACAATAAATTAAGACAACCCTATGGCTCCTGCCAGTTGTCATACTCATCGACATGCAAGTCGTGATTCCTATTACAAGAACATGATCAATCTCATCATTCATCACATCCTTTTGGCCATATCACATCACACGACATATGCTGCAAGAACAAGTTAGACGTCCTCTTATTGTTGTTGCAAGTTTTTTATGTGGCTGCTATAGGTTTCTAGCAAGAACATTTCTTACCTACGCCAAAACCAGAACGTGACATGCCAATTGCTATTTACCCTTCATAAGGACCCTTTTCATCGAATCCGATCCGACTAAAGTGGGAGAAACAGACACCCGCTAGCCACCTTATGCAACTAGTGCATGTCAGTCGGTGGAACCTGTCTCACGTAAGCTTACGTGTAAGGTCGGTCCGGGCCGCTTCATCCCACGATGCCGCCGAATCAAGATAAGACTAGTAACGCCAAGTAAATTGACAAAATCGACGCCCACAACAACTTGTGTTCTACTCGTGCATAGAAACTACGCATAGACTTAGCTCATGATGCCACTGTTGGGGATCGTTGCAGAAATTAAAAAATTTCTACACATCACCAAGATCAATCTATGGAGAGACTAGCAACAAGAGAGAGAGAGAGAGAGGAGTGTATCTTCATACCCTTGAAGATCGCAATGCGGAAGCATTACAAGAACGCGGTTGGAGGAGTTGTACACGCAACAATTCAGATCACGGTCAATTCGGATCTAAGCGCCGAACAACGGCGCCTTCGTGTTCAACACACGTGCAGCCCGGTGACGTCTCCCGCGCCTTGATCCAGCAAGGAGGAGGGAGAGGTTGGGGAAGACAACTCCAGCAATAGCACGACGACGTGGTGGTGGTGGAGCAGCATGGTTTCTAGAGGGGCTTCGCCAAGCACTATGAAGGATGAGGATGTGGATAGGTAGGGCTGCACCGAGAGAGAGAGAGAGAGACTCGTGTCTTTGGCAGCCCAGAAACCCCCACTATATATAGGAGGAGGGGAGGTGGCTGCGCCCCCTCTAGGGTTCCCACCCTAGGGGGTGCGGTAGCCCTAGATGGGATTAGAGGGGGCTGCCAAGAGGGGGAGAGAGGGGGCGCGCCCTAGGGTGGGCCTTTAGGCCCATTTGCGCCTAGGGTTTCCCCCTCTCCTCCTAGCTGCACCTTGGGCCTTGGTGGGAGGCACACCAGCCCACTCAGGGGCTGGTCCCTTCCCACTCTTGGCCCATGCAAGCCTCCGGGGCTGGTGGCCCCTCCCGATGGACCACCGGAACCCTTCCGGTGGTCCCGGTACATTACCGGTGACGCCCAAAATAGTTCCGGTGGCCAAAACCTCACTTCCTATATATTATTCTTTACCTCCTGACCATTTCGGAACTCCTCATGACGTCCAGGATCTCACCGGGACTCCGAACAACATTCGGTAACCACATACAAACTTTCCCTATAACCCTAGCGTCATCGAACCTTAAGTGTGTAGACCCTACGGGTTCGGGAGGCATGTAGACATGACCGAGACATCTCTCCAGTGAATAAGCAATAGCAGAATCTGGATACCCATGTTGGCTCCCACATGTTCCACGATGATGTTATCGGGTGAACCACGATGTCGGGGATTCAAGTAATCCCATATACAATTCCCTTTGTCAATCGGTACGTTACTTGACCGAGATTCGATCGTCGGTATCCCAATACCTCGTTCATTCTCATTACCGGCAAAACACTTTACTCGTTCCGTAATGCATGATCTCGTGACTAACTACTTAGTCACATTGAGCTCACTATGATGATGCATTACCGAGTGGGCCCAGAGATACCTCTCCGTCATACGGAGTGACAAATCCCAGTCTCGATTCGTGCCAACCCAACAGACACTTTCGGAGGTGCCTGTAGTGTACCTTTATAGCCACCCAGTTACATTGTGACATTTGGTACACCCAAAGCATTCCTAAGGTATCCGGGAGTTACACAATCTCATGGTCTAAGGAAATGATACTTGACATTAGAAAAGCTTTAGCAGACGAACTACACGATCTTGTGCTATGCTTAGGATTGGGTCTTGTCCATCACATCATTCTCCTAAAGATGTGATCCCGTTATCAATGTCATAATGTCCATGGTCAGGAAACCATGACCATCTATTGATCAACGAGCTAGTCAACTTGAGGCTCACTAGGGACATGTTGTGGTCTATGTATTCACACATGTATTACGGTTTCCAGTTAATACAATTATAGCATGAACAATAGACAATTATCATGAACAAGGAAATATAATAATAACCATTTTATTATTGCCTCTAGGGCATATTTGCAATAGTAGGAACAATAGGATCATTATAAGTGATAGTCTTTTCTTCAACTGTAATAGGTGCAACTACTTTTACTTCAACGGAAGGATTATATTTAAACCACTTCTCCTTAGGGAGGTCAACATGAGTAGCAAATGATTCACAGAAAGAAGCTACTATCTCAGAGTCAAGTCCATATTTAGTGCTAAACTCACGAAAATCATCGGTATCCATAAAAGATTTAACACAATCAAACTTAGGTGTAATACCTGACTCCTTACCTTCGTCGAGATCCCAATCTTCAGAGTTGCGTTTAATTCTTTCCAATAAATCCCATCTAAATTCAATAGTCTTCATCATAAAGGAACTAGTACAAGAAGTATCGAGCATGGAGCGATTGTTGAGAGAAAGTCGAGCATAAAATTTTTGAATAATCATTTCTCTTGAGAGCTCATCATTGGGGCATGAATATAACATTGACTTAAGCCTCCCCCAAGCTTGAGCGATGCTTTCTCCTTCGCGAGGCCAAAAATTATATATATAACTACGATCACAATGAACAAGATGCATAGGATAAAACTTCTGGTGAAATTCCAATTTCAATCGATTGTAGTTCCATGATCCCATATAATCACATAGCCTATACCATGTCAATGCCTCTCCATTCAAAGATAAAGGGAAGACCTTCTTCTTGATAACCTCGTCGGGCATACCTGCAAGCTTAAATAATCCACAAACTTCATCCACATAGATTAGGTCCAAGTCGGGATGCAATGTTCCATCTTCTGTAAAAGGATTAGCTAGCAATTTTTCTATCATACCCGAAGGAATTTCAAAGTAAACATTTTCAGTAGGTTCAGTAGGTTGAGGAGCAACTCTTTGCTCTACTGGTCGGGGCGAAGATACCCCGAACAAGCCCCTCAAAGGATTATGTTCCATAGTAACAAGTGACAGTAAATTTCAACACACTATATAATTTTTACCTTAGCAAGTTCCACTTACCAAAGGCGCTTCACTCCTAGGCAACGGCGCCGAAAAAGTGTCTTCATGACCCACAAGTGTAGGGGATCTATCGTAGTCCTTTCAATAAGTAAGAGTGTCGAACCCAACAAGGAGCAGAAGGAAATGACAAGCAGTTTTTAGTAAGGTATTCTCTGCAAGCACTGAAATTATCGGTAACAGATAGTTTTGTGATAAGGTAATTTGTAACGGGTAACAAGTAACAGAAGTAAATAAAGTGCAGCAAGGTGGCCCAATCCTTTTTGTAGCAAAAGACAAGCCTGGACAAATTCTTATATGGAGAAAAGCGCTCCCGAGGACACTTGGGAATTATCGTCAAGCTAGTTTTCATCATGCTCATATGATTCGCGATCGTTACTTTGATAATTTGATATGTGAGTGGACCAGTGCTTGGGTACTGCCCTTTCTTGGACAAGCATCCCACTTATGATTAACCCCTATTGCAAGCATCCGCAACTACAAAAGAAGTATTAAGGTAAACCTAACCATAGCATGAAACATATGGATCCAAATCAGCCCCTTACGAAGCAACGCATAAACTAGGGTTTAAGCTTCTGTCATTCTAGCAACCCATCATCTACTTATTACTTCCCAATGCCTTTCTCTAGGCCCAAATAATGGTGAAGTGTCATGTAGTCGACATTCACATAACACCACTAGAGGAGAGACAACATACATCTCATCAAAATGTCAAACGAATACCAAATTCACATGACTACTTATAGCAAGACTTCTCCCATGTCCTCGGGAACCAACGTAACTACTCACAAATCATATTCATGTTCATAATCAGAGGGGTATTAATATGCATATAGGATCTGAACATATGATCTTCCACCGAATAAACCAACTAGCATCAACTACAAGGAGTAATCAACACTACTAGCAACCCACATGTACCTATCTGAGGTTTTGGGACAAAGATTGGATACAAGAGATGAACTAGGGTTTGAGAGGAGATGGTGCTGGTGAAGATGTTGACGGAGATTTACCCCCTCCTGATGAGAGGATCAATGGTGATGGAGATGGTGATGATTTCCCCCACCCGGAGGGAAGTTTCCCCGGCAGAACAGCTCCGCCGGAGCCCTAGATTGGTTCCGCCAAGGTTCCGCCTCGTGGTGGCGGAGGTTTGTCCCGAAAGTTTGCTTATGATTTTTTTAGGGTAAAAGACTTCATATAGCATAAGATGGTCACCGGAGGGCTGCCAGGGGGCCCACGAGGCAGGGGGCACGCCCAGGGGGGTAGGGCACACCCCCCACCCTCGTGGATGGTGGGTGGCCCCCCTCTGGTATTTCTTCAGCTCAGTATTTTTGTTAAATCCAAAAATGACTTTCATGGAGTTTCAGGACTTTTGGAGTTGTGCAGAATAGGTCTCAATATTTGCTCCTTTTCCAACCCAGAATTCCAGCTGCCGGCATTCTCCCTCTTCATGTAAACCTTGCAAAATAAGAGAGAATAGGCATACGTACTGTGACATAACATGTAATAATAGCCCATAATGCAATAAATATCGATATACAAGCATGATGCAAAATGGATGTATCACTTTCCTTCTCCTCTGCCCTGCTCGACACCGTGCCATGGCCTCGCTCGGCTGACGTGCCTGCGTGTCGCCTGCGCTGTCCCGCACGCACCCGTGGCTGGATGCGCCCACACCCGCCTCTCGCGCTCCGGCCCAACGCTCAACGTGGACGGGCCGCGCCCTGGACGCGCCCCGCTCCGTCGCGCCCGCCCCTGCTTCCCCCGCTCTGCTCCGCCTTCATGCGTGCATGCCCCACTTGTCGGTCGCGCCCCTCATTTGGTGTGCGCCCGCGCCACCCGCATCTTGTCTCGCCGGTGCCGGCGCCCCACCACTGCCTACCTCCGCCCCTGCCACCTACCGCGCCTGGCTACAGCTGGTCATGCCGGGCCGCGTCCTCCTCCGCTGGGCAGCGCCAGGCCGTGTCCGCTTCTGCCGGCCGCGCCCGCTCCGGCTGGCCTTGCCTACCACCGCCACCGCAGCTCCTGGTCGTGGCGCCGACCGGCCTCTGTGCGCCCACGCGTGCAAGCCCTCTGGTTGCCGAGGCTACTGCCACCCCGGGGCTCCGCTCTTTTCCGCCAGCACTCGACCCGCTAGGCTCCCAGGGCCTATGACAAGGGGGGCCCTCCCCCCAGAACATTTTAAATAGAAAATAAAAAATAATTAATTAATTAATTAAGTAAATTAATTAACTTAATGAACTCTGTTGAATTAACCTAATCACTTCATTAAATTAGCTAATTATGTTTAGTTAACCTAAGTCATTGAGAAATGGGACCCACCCGTCAGTTGACCCAGTCAACGGTCCATGTTGACTGCTGACATCATGATGACATCAGGCTGATGCAGTAAATTCAATTTTCGAATTAAAATAATTTTAGGAAATGAAATAAAACTTTGAAAAATAATATAAAATAAATCGTTTATCAGATGAAAATACTTTGTACATGAAAGTTGCTCAAAACGACGAGAAAAATCCGAATACGCGGTCCGTTTGTCAGCCACGCGTCCCTAGCATAGCGAACGTGCAACATTTCACCTCCGGTTCATCTGTCCAAAAACGCAGAACACTGGGGATACTTTCCCGGATGTTTCCATCCTTTGCCAGTATCACCTACTACAGTGTTAGGGCACATCTAGCACCGCTCATTGTCATGTCATGCATCATCATGCTTATGTTTGCATTATATTTATTGTTTCTTATGAGACCAACGTCGTTGTTGCCCCGGTCGACTACGGAGTTGATGACCCCTCCTACTTGCCAGAGCAACCAGGCAAGCCCCCCCCCCCTTGATCACCAGATATCGCCTATTCCTTCCCTCTACTGCTTGCATTAGAGTAGTGTAGAATGTTACTATTTTCGGTTAATCCTATTCTGTTGCATAGTCTGTCATTGTTGCTACAGTTGTTGATACCTTACCTGCAATCCTAAATGCTTAGTATAGGATGCTAGTTTATCATCTGTGGCCTTACATTCTTGTCCGTCTGCCATGCTATACTATCGGGTCGTGATCACTCGAGAGGTGATCACGGGTATATACTATAGATACATACATAAATTTTAGGTGGAGACTAAAGTCGGGTCAGCTGGTAGAGTACCCGCAAGTGGATCTTTGAGGCGGAGCGACAGGGAAGGTTGAGACCACCTAGGTGAGAGGTGGGCCTGGCCCTGGTCGGCATTTGCGGTTACTTCATAATAACACATTGAACGAGAACTTGGCATTTGATCTGAGTCTGGCCACTGTCCTGTACGCACTAACCAACTACGCGGGAACAGTTATGGGCACTCGACATCGTGGTATCAGCCGAAGCCTTCTTGATGTCAGCGACTAAGCGGCGCGCACCAGATTGGACTGGAACGCCTGCTCTTGTATTAGGGAGGCTAGGTCTGCTTCGGCCGCCCACGCAACATGCAGGTGTGCAATGGGCGATGGGCCCAGACCCTTGTGTGCTTAGGATTTAGATTGGCGTCCTGACCTCTCTATTGTACCTAGGTAAGGCTATGACATTTTGATCTTCCAAGGCTGGGCATGACCCAAGAAAGTGTGCCGGCCAGAGGGATCGAGCGTGTTGGGTTATGTGGTGCACCCCTGCAGGGAAGTTTATCTATTCGAATAGCCGTGGCCCTCGGTAAAAGGACGACCCGGAGTTGTACCTTGACCTTATGACAACTAGAACCGGATACTTAATAAAATACACCCAGGCAAGTTTCAGAGACAACCCGATGATCGCTTTCCCATAGGGCGATGAGGGGAGGATCTCCGGGTAGGATTATGCTATGCGATGATACTTGGTGAACTTACCATCTACTCTCTTCTACATGCTGCAAGATGGAGGCTGCCAGAAGCGTAGTCTTCGACAGGACTAGCTATCCCCCTCTTATTCTGGCATTCTGCAGTTCAGTCCAGCGATATTGCCCCTTTACACATATACCCATGCATATGTAGTGTAGATCCTTGCTTGCGGGTACTTTGGATGAGTACTCATAGTTGCTTTGCTCCCCCTCTTGCACCCTTTTTCTCTTCTTCTCGGATGTCGCAACCAGATGCTGGAGCCCGAGAGCCAGACGCCACCGTCGACGGCGAGCGCTACTACATCGAGGGTGCCTACTACTACGTTCGAGCCGCCGATGACTAGGAGTAGTTTAGGAGGATCCCACGTAGGAGGCCTGTGCCTCTTTCAATCTGTATCCCAGTTGTGCTAGCCATTTTATGGCAACTTTTTTAACTTATGTCTATACTCAGATATTGTTGTTTCCGCTGACTCGTTTATGTTCGAGCACTTGTATTCGAACCCTCGAGGCCCTGGCCTGTAATATGACGCTTGTATGACTTATTTTACTTTTAGAGTTGTGTTGTGATATCTTTCCATGAGTCCCTGATCTTGATCGTACGCATTTGCATGTATGATTAGTGTATGATTGAATCAGGGGCGTCACAAGTGAATAATGACTTACCTTGGATATCAACACTGCGTTAAAATGATTGTGATGTAGTATGATGATATGGTATCCTCCTCTGAAAGTTCGAGTGGCTTGACTTGGCACATGTTCATGCATGTAGTTCAATCAAAACCAACATAGCCTCTAAGATATTTATGTTCATGGTGTTCATATCCTACTCATGCTAGTATCTAATGTTACTTATGCATAATGCATATTCATGACCGTTGTTGCTCTCTAGCTGGCCGCTTCTCAACCTAATTGCTAGCCTTCGCCTGTACTAAGTGGGAACTCTACTTGTACATCCAAAAAACTGAAACCCAAGTTATTCCAGATGAGTCCACCATACCTAACTATATGCGGTATTACCCTGCCATCCTAAGTAAACTTGCATGTGCCACCTCTAAAAAACTTTAAATAAATATCCTTTTTCTGTGCCTAGATCGTTCATGGAACGACAGGAGTAGTCAGTATCTTCCATGCTAAGTGGGTTATTTTTAGGTCGAGTGTTTATTCACTCGCCATCACACAAGAAAAGGGCGGTAATAGGGATGCCCAGTCCCAAACTGCAAAAAGAAAAGAGCTTGCAAATAATCAAACAAAAACTCCCAATGGAGTCATAACCTTTACGTTTCCGCTTGGGAACTGCCACTAGCGTGTTTAGCCTGGAAGATATTGATAAGTGATGGTCGTGAAGTAAATGAGAAGGGTGCATGTCTCAAAATATCATTTACCTCAGTTTTAAAAACTTGAGCTCTAGCACCTCTGCAAATCACTGCTTCCCTCTGCGAAGGGACTATCTATTTACTTTTATGTTGTGTCATCACCTTCTCAAATAAGCGCCAGAACCTGAGAGCATTGTTGTCATGTTGATGCATTGTTTGTAGCTAATGTTGGGTGCATCATGACTGGATCTATTCTACCATGAATTACAATGTTTAGTCGCTGCTTGAACTTTGGGGGTGCTCTACATTTATGTTTTGCGGTCTCAGAAAGGGCTAGCGAGATACCACTATTGTCATATTAATTATGGTTGTTTTGACAACGTGTTGCTATTAGAGATATCTTATTATTGCTCTCTAGTTGTTTATGTCATTGATATGTGTGAATATAATTTTTAAGAGTTATTGTCGACATGGTTAGTTATAATCCTTGCTAAAAACCTAGTTGCTGTTTAAGCTTATTTATGAAACAAGAGCAAAAGAGTTCGTAAAAGTTTTTCTTTTTCACTTCCATTTTATCAACTGAATTGCTTGAGGACAAGCAAAGGTTTAAGCTTGGGGGAGTTGATACGTCTCCAATGTATCTACTTTTCCTAACGCTTTTCCTCTTGTTTTGGACTCTAATTTGCATGATTTGGATGAAACTAACCACAAACTGACGCTGTTTTCAGCAGAACTACCATGGTGTTATTTTTGTGCAGAAATAAAAGTTCTCGGAATGGAACAAAACTTTGCGAGGATTTTTTATATCAAATAAGAGAATTTCTGGAGCTAGGAAGTACCTGAGGGGGGCACCTGGGTGGGCACAACCCACCAGGGCGCGCGTGCCCCCCAGGCATGCCCTGGTGGGTGCTGCCCACCTGGTGGCCCCGCTGACCCTCAAACCGACGCTATAAAATCCCATATTTCTAGCAAAAATCAGGGTGAAAGAATTATCGTGTTTCACGAGATGGAGCCGCTGCCGTCTCCTGTTCTTCATCGGGAGGCCAGATCTGGAGTCCGTTTGGGGCTCCGGAGAGGGGGATCTTTGATCTTCATCATCACCAACACATCTCCATCGCCAATTCCATGATTCTCCCCATTGGGAGTGAGTAATTCCTTCATAGGCTCGCTGGTCGGTGAGGAGTTGGATGAGATTCATCATGTAATAGAGTTAGTTTTGTTAGGGCTTGATCCCTAGTATCCACTGTGTTCTAAGATTGATGTTGCTATGACTTTGCCATGCTTAATGCTTGTCACTTTTGGCCCGGGTGCCATGATTTCAGATCTGAACCATTTATGTTATCACCATTATATCCATGTTCTAGATCCGATATTGCAAGTTATAGTCACCTACTACGTGTTATGATCCGGCAACCCCGGAGTGACAATAGTCCGGACCACTCCCGGTGATGACCGTAGTTTGAGGAGTTCATGTATTCACCGTGTGCTAATGCTTTGGTTCGGTTCTCTACTAAAAGGAGGCCTTAATATCCCTTAGTTTCCATTAGGAACCCGCTGCCATGGGAGGGTAGGACAAAAGATGTCATGCAAGTTGTTTCCATAAGCACGTATGACTATTTATGGAATACATGCCTACAATACATTTATGAACAGGAGCTAGCGCTGTATCACCCTAGGTTATAATTGTCTCATGATGAATATCATCCAATGAGTCACCGATCCAATGCCTACGAATTTATCTTATATTGTTTCTGCTAAGTTACTACTACTGCTACTGCTATCGTTACTGCTACAGTATCACTGCTATCACTGTTACCGTTACCATTGCTACTGTTGCTATCATCAAAACTATCATATTACTGTGCTACTAATCACTTTGCTGCAGATAATTAATCTCCAGGTGTGGTTGAATTGATAACTCAGCTGCTAATACCTTCAAATATTCTTTGGCTCCCCTTGTGTCGAATATATAAATTCGGGTTGAATACTCTACCCTCGAAAACTGTTGTGATCCCGTGTACTTGTGGGTTATCAACCGTGTTGCGACGTGTTGGGGTAGTTCCCACAAGCTTGCTCTTCCGCTCTCTTCTAAGATATAGTGTCATCCATATGCCGCAACTCAAGAACTATCTTCCTCCAAGAGTGGTGACTAAAGCAAAAAAAATCCATCAACACCGCCCACCCCGACGCTGCTTCAACTAGGGAAAATATTCAAATCCAAGTTTGTCCACCATAGGGACTGTTGGGGAAGATAGTGATACGTCTCCAACGTGTCTACTTTTCCAAACACTTTTGCCCTTGTTTTGGACTCTAACTTGCATGATTTGAATGAAACTAACCCAGACTGACGTTGTTTTCAGCAGAACTGCCATGATGTTGTTTTATGTGTAGAAAAGAAAAGTTCTCGGAATGTCCTGAAAATCCACGGAGGCACTTTTTGGAAAATATAAAAAATATTGGCGAAAGAATCAAGACCAGGGGGGCCACACCCTGTCCATGAGACAGGGGGCGCGCCCCCCTATCTCGTGGGCCCCCTGGACCTCCACCGACCTCAACTCCAACTCCATATATTCACGTTCGGGGAGGAAAAAAACCAGAGAGAAAGTTTCATCGCGTTTTACGACACGGAGCCGCCGCCAAGCCCTAATCTCTCTCGGGAGGGCTGATCTGGAGTCCATTTGGGGCTCCGGAGAGGGGGATTCGTCGCTGTTGTCATCATCAACCATCCTCCATCACCAATTTCATGATGCTCACCGCCTTGCGTGAGTAATTCCATCGTAGGCTTGCTGGGCGGTGATGGGTTGGATGAGATTTACCATGTAATCAAGTTAGTTTTGTTAGGGTTTGATCCCTAGTATCCACTATGTTCTGAGATTGATGTTGCTATGACTTTGCTATGCTTAATGCTTGTCACTAGGTGAGGGAGTCCTGGACTAGGGGGTGTCCGGACAGCCGGACTATCATCGTCCGCCGGACTCCAAGACTACGAAGATACAAGATTGAAGACTCCGTCCCGTGTCCGGATGGGACTTTCCTTGGCATGGAAGGCAAGCTTGGCAATACGGATATGTAGATCTCCTACCATTGTAACCGACTCTGTGTAACCCTAGCCTCCTCCGGTGTCTATATAAACCGGAGGGCTTTAGTCCGTAGGACAACAGACATTACAACAATCATACCATAGGCTAGCTTTAGGGTTTAGCCTCCTTGATCTCGTGGTAGATCCACTCTTGTACTACCCATATCATCAATATTAATCAAGCAGGACGTAGGGTTTTACCTCCATCGAGAGGGTCCGAACCTGGGTAAAACATCGTGTCCCTCGTGTCCTGTTACCATCCGCCTAGACGCACAGTTCGGGACCCCCTACCCGAGATCCGCCGGTTTTGACACCGACATTGGTGCTTTCATTGAGAGTTCCTCTGTGTCGTCACCGATAGGGAGGATGCCTCCACCCGTCTTCAAAGACGGTGTTTTTCGCTGAAGGGGCCTTGGCCGCCGGCCAAACTATCCGGCTAGGTGGTTTTCTTATGACCGCCTGTCCGGCCGCCGCTTCGACAATGACCTCTCAAGTCGTCAGAAGCAATCTTCGCGTCCTGTCCGGCCGTCAGAAGCTGCCGAACAGTTGGATCCAATAGAGCTCTCGTCTGTTAACGAGCTCTTGGATCGCATCGCCGCCCTAGGATTCGCTACAGACTACAATCAGATTGGGCTTAAAACCGATCTGAGAGAGATTAACTCCCCCCAGGCCACCCACCACATAGCAGTGGTGGAGGAGCAATACGGCAACTCTTTGCCTATATTGAAAACTAGTCACGTCCGGATTCCCGAACCCTCCATGCCGGATTTCCACGGAGGGACGGACTTCAATCGAGCATTGAACTTAAAACCATGCATCGCTCCGGACTCGCTGGATCGTGTCCAGCAACCCAAGCTTCCGAATTCGGAAACTCCTCGGCCTTTAAGCCCCAAGATGGGCAGGGATCCGGGTTCTAGTCCACCCACCCGCCCAGACATATGCGATCTATCTCTAATACGGCAAGAGCCCGCAGAAACAGTACATCACTACTGGGCCAGATTCCTCCAGGTTATGGACAGGATAAAGGACTGCCGAGAGGAAAACGCAACCTCACTCTTCTGCAATAATTGCACGGATAAGGGAATATTGAACGCCATCGATCATCATAAAATTACACGCTTCACAGATCTGGCGTCCATAGTACAAAAGTACTGTGCGATGGAGAGTTTCTGGAAAACCGAAAACCAATTTTGGGATAATCCGGCCTCGACCCCAATCCGCAACAAAAGGGTGCCTCACACTCAGGCCCCAGATGCAAAAACGAAAAAGCAAAAACCTAATAAAGGGCACGGAACCGTACTGGAGGGATGGCTCAATGGACCCTGTAATCTTCATAGTACAGAGGGAGCCGTCCCAACACATAGCCTTCGAGCATGTTGGATATTACGGCAGGTGGCCAAAAGTGGCGAGGAGCTTCTAGCCCCGGGAAACCACTCCAACAATACCGGTACGGTATCAACAGTCTTCGAGACCTTCGCATCAAATAATATGCGAAAATGAACAATCCGCGGGCTCGCCGAAGTCTACCAAGTAGCAATAGCAAATCCATGGAGCGACACAGCTATTACCTTCAACGCCAGCGACGAACCTAAATTCCGAACAGCCAGAGCGCCAGCCACACTGGTGCTCAGTCCCATAGTGGACGGCTTTCAACTGACAAAAGTCCTCATGGATGGCGGCAGCGGACTAAACCTCATTTACGAGGAAACTCTGCGAAAAATGGAAATCGATTGGAGCCGTATTGAGCGAAGCAGCACAACCTTCAGAGGAATAATCCCTAGCCGGGAAGCGCGCTGCACCGGAAAAATCACACTCGATGTGGTGTTCGGTACGCCGGACAATTACAGATCCGAAGAAGTCACGTTTCAAATGGCCCCGTTCAACAGCGGATATCACGCTATATTAGGACGAGAGGCATTCACAATTTTTCAAGCAGTACCTCATACGGGTACATGAAGCTCAAAATGCCCGGGCCCGGTGGAATAATCACTCTCGCCAGTGATCCGGACATAGCACTCCGTGCCGAGAACAAGACAGCCGCACTAGCCCTAGAGGCACTATCCGAAGCCCTAGCAGCAGAAGAACTCACCGCGCTGCGCTCTACGGTGAACAGGGACGATGTGATACTCGATAAAAGATCCAAGTCCACCTCCTTCAAACCAGCAGATGAAATAATAAAATTCCAGGTCCATCCAACGGACCCAACAAAGATGACCTCCATTGGGGCACAATTGAACCCCGAAGTAGACGCCGCACTGCGTGAATTCCTTCGGGAAAATTGGGACATCTTCGCCTGGCATCCTTCGGATATGCCCGGAATCCCATGCAGGTTGGCAGAACATAGCCTAAACATCCTAAAAGGGTTTAAGCCAGTCAAACAGGCTCTTCGACGATTTTCCGAACCCAAAAGACAAGCAATGGGAGAAGAGCTAGCCAAACTACTAGAAGCCGGATTCATCAGAGATATCAAACATCCGGATTGGCTAGCAAATCTGGTAATGGTACCAAAGAAGGACAAATCCTGGCGCCTCTGTCTCGATTTTAAAGACCTCAATAAGGCTTGCCCAAAGGATCCCTTCCCTCTCCCCCGCATCGACCAAATTATCGATGCTACCGTAGGGCACGATTTATTGTGCTTCCTCGACGCATACGCTGGCTACCATCAAATCAAGATGGCAGAAACAGACCAAGCCGCAACGGCATTCATCACTCCTTACGGACCATTCTGCTTCAACACGATGCCCTTCGGACTTAAAAACGCCGGGGCAACATATCAGCGCATGATTCAAACATGCTTGGCTACCCAAATCGACAAAACGGTCGAGGCATACGTAGACGACGTAGTCGTCAAAACAAAACACGTCGAAACTCTAGTAGACGATTTGAGGCTCACGTTCGACAACCTCAGAGCATATGACATCAAGCTGAACCCGGAAAAATGCGTTTTCGGCGTACCAGCCGGAAAGCTACTGGGCTTCATTATATCCGGTAGAGGAATCGAAGCAAACCCAGCCAAAATCTGAGCCCTGTCATAGTTGGACATTCCAAAAGACCTCAAACAAATACAAAAACTAACAGGATGCGTGGCAGCTCTAAGCCGCTTTATCTCCCGTCTAGGAGAAAAAGTGTTGCCCCTCTATCGCCTCCTCAGGCGCACTGAACACTTCAAGTGGACGGACGCTGCCGGACTCGAAGAAATAAAGGCCATATTGGCACCAAATCCGGTCCTGGCTGCACCCAATCTGGGCGAACCAATGTTGTTATACATCACAGCAACGCATCAAGTTGTAAGCGCGGTCCTCGTCGTCGAACGAGAGACAGACGGGCACAAATTCCCTCTTCAAAAACCAGTGTATTATGTATCCACTGTGTTAACCCCCTGCAAGTCCCATTACCCGCACTATCAAAAGATAGCATATGCGGTGTTCATGGCGTCCCGAAAGCTCCGGCACTACTTTCAAGAGTGTTCGATAACAGTGGCCTCTGAAGTACCACTCAATGACATTATAAATAACCACGACGCAATGGGCAGGATTGCAAAATGGGCCATTGAGCTCTTACCATTCGATATAACTTACAAACCTCGGCGAGCTATAAAGTCACAAGTTTTGGCGGACTTTGTCGCCGAATGGACCGAAGCCGAACTCCCTAAAGAGTACGGCACATACTCCAATTGTGCATTTCGACGGCTCTAAAATGTTGGCCGGACTGGGGGCTGGCGTCGTATTGACGTCCCCAACCGGAGACACAATCCAGTATGTACTTCAAATAATGTACACGGACTCCAACAATGCAGCCGAATACGAGGCCCTGTTACATGGTCTCCGGATGGCAGCCTCCATGGGCATTCAACGCCTAGAGGTGCGTGGGGATTCAAACCTTGCAATATCCCAAATAAACGGAGACTTTGACGCCAAGGATCCAAAAATGGCAGCATATCGCAACGCTGTCCTAAAAATGTCAGCCCGGTTTGAAGGACTTAAATTCCATCACATAGCCCGAGATAATAACCAAGCGGCCGACGTACTGGCACGCATCGGTGCCAAACGTGATGTCGTCCCTCCAAATATCTTCCTGGAGCGGCTCTTCAAGCCATCCGTACTATGGGAAGAGGAGCCTGGAAGTGACAAACCGGAAAAAACTGCGCCAATCGGCGATCCAGCCGATGACATAACACCTTCAGCCCACGTCATAATGGCAGTAATCGCCCCGTGGACAGAACCATTCCTAGCCTACTTGCTTAGGCAGGAACTTCCCGAAGACCAAAACGAGGCCCGCTGCATAGTCCGGCGATCGAAAGCCTACAAGGTCCATGAGGGAGAACTTTATAAGAAAAGTACAACCGGAGTCCTTCAAAGGTGTATCTCTGAAGAGCAAGGGCGAAACCTCCTGGCTGAAATTCATGCCGGACTAGGCGGACACCACGCAGCAGCCCGGGCCCTTGTAGGAAAGGCATTCCGTACAGGATTTTATTGGCCGACGGCCCGGGCAGATGCCCAGGACTTAGTCCAGAAATGCGTTGGTTGTCAGCTCTTTGCTAATCAGAGCCACATGCCGCCCACCGCCCTCAAAACTATACCCATTACCTGGCCGTTCGTGGTCTGGGGGCTTGATATGGTTGGACCCCTTAAAGGGGGAACCCACAAGCAAAGATACCTATTGGTCATGGTGGATAAATTCACCAAATGGATAGAGGCCAAACCGGTCAAAACGGCAGAGTCCGGACCAGTGATAGACTTTATATCCGGGGTAGTACACCGTTACGGAGTCCCCCACAGCATCATCACCAATAACGGCACGAACTTCACAGCCGACGAGGTTAAGTCATGGTGCAAGAATATGGGCATCAAGCTCGACTACGCTTTAGTCTATCACCCTCAAACCAACGGTCAAGTGGAACGAGCAAATGGTCTAATAATGAGCGGCATTAAACCCAGACTAGTGCAGTCACTTACTAAATCTGACACGCACTGGGTCGAGGAGCTCGACTCCGTACTCTGGGGGCTGCGGACAACGCCTAACCGCACTACCGGATTCACACCATTTTTATGGTATACGGTGCAGAGGCAGTCTTGCCCTGCGACATTATTCATGACTCACCTCGAGTGCGCATGTACGAGGAAAGAGAGGCCGAGCTTGATCGGCAGGACAGCTTGGACACACTGGAGGAAGAACGCGACGTCACCAAGGCTCGTTCCGCATTCTATCAGCAGCAGGCCCGAAGATATCAAAGCAGATAAGTACGGGCCAAGACTTACAACGTTGGTGAACTAGTTCTACGCCTGTCGGACAAGAAAAAGGACAAGCTCAAGCCCAAATGGGAGGGTCCCTTCATTATTGATCAAGTCCTGACCGGCGGAGCATACCGTCTACGAAATGCGTCAGATAACCGACTCGAGCCGAACCCATGGAACGCAGCCCGCCTCCGACGATTCTATGCCTAGCGCCGGACTAAGAGTTCGTCCCCTTCCCCCGTCCAAACTTTTATACTTCGGCTGTCTTTTGTTTCTTTTTTCATACCTTTTTATTCACAAGCCTTTATGGGCCTATTTTCGTATTTTTCGCATACACGTGATGTGCCATCCGCACTCATTATTCCTGGGGGCTTCTTTTACAGAAGCTCAATTATAAGGGTTTCATACCCAGCACATGTGTCAAGCTTCCACATGTACCTTTTACTCACCATTATATGCATCGATATGACTTAAGTTTTGGCCAAGCTGGGTTGCCTGGCTCCTGTGC
This sequence comes from Triticum timopheevii, assembly GCA_963921465.1. Classification (NCBI taxonomy): domain Eukaryota; kingdom Viridiplantae; phylum Streptophyta; class Magnoliopsida; order Poales; family Poaceae; genus Triticum; species Triticum timopheevii. The sequence goes on from OY997264.1 coordinate 360,672,969, forward strand.
TTACCCCTACATTCCCGATTGTTCGGCTAGGAGGTAAAGGGAGCACCTCTGCGATTGTTACTGCCGGGTCAGCCGGATGTGTACCTCAGACTGGGTGAAGCCGAAAGCTAGCGTTCTTAAGGGAATATTCGGTTGGTGACTTAAAAGATGACTTTTTACCTATTTATTTATCCACCCCCAGATGTTTTTTTGCTTTCTTTGCAGTCCGGACATGCACTTTAGGGCATGCCTCCCAGGGAAAGGAACCCTTAACGGAACTATTCTCCCTGGAAGATGTTTCTTACTAACCATGTAATATAACATAACTAGTTGGGCACTTGTGTGATAAAGCACTAATGACCCCTACACCTGGTCTCCATGCATACCACGGTTGTTTCTTAACCAAAGAGGTATTCGGACACACTCCGGACTCTAGGGTCCCGAGGTTGAAGCGAAAAGGTCGGCAAAGACAAACGATCTACAATCCGGCTAGAAGGCATTTCACATGTCACTTTAAAGGAAAACATACATTGTCAAATTTACTAATTGTATTCCTCCTCAATCCCGTCTAACAGGCTGTCTAACTTACAGTCCCGTTGGGAAAATTTAGCAGCCAACTCTACTTGGCTGTATACTAAACTCACAGGGATCTCCTTCCCATCGGGCCCCACCGGTCCAACTTCGGCCATGTGGTTGGGATCCGCCTTCTTGTAACGCGTCTTAACCATGGCCCAAGCCTCCCTGGCACCTTGACGGCAAGCTGAAATTTTCCATAAATGGAAGCGCTGCCGCACTCCCCGAAGCTTCTCCGCAAGCTCCCCAAGGCCCTCGGGTAGGGAGAGGGCTGGCCATAAAGCCTGGACGACACCACTCATTGCCTGCCGAACTCGTTCGAGCAGTTGCAACAGTTCAGGAAGTTGATCACCCGTTGATATGGGCATCTCCTCTGCAGGGCGACCTGTGAGTATACCTACAAGACATATCATGTCAATATACTTCCTCGCCGAACTCTTCTTTTCAAAGGAGTCCGCTCAAGCACTTACTATAAATGCCGCGACGAAGCCGCTCATTCTCCTTAACGGAGCCGGACAGCCCGGCGCGAGCGCCTTTTAGCTCTTCTCCGAGCTTGGCGTTGGCATCCTGGAGTTTGTTCCTTTCTTGCTGCACCCTATTCAGCACACTCTCGCCGGCCTTCAGCTGGTGCAGTAATCCTTGCCTGTCCGCATCTTGTCCGGCGGTACCTGCACAGTCATTATTAGACTTGCGCGCACGCCGCACAACGCTTATATTTATTAATAAAAATGTGTTACCAGGAGGGGTCTCTGCGTCTCCTCCTGCGGCAGCAAGTGCGGCCTCAAGTTGGGCCTTGCATTCTTGCAGCTCCTGAGACAACTCGGCATTCTTCTCGGTAAGAGTCTGCGTTTTAATTGATCCTTAAATCTGTTAACATAACTGCTTCAAGTCTCGGGGGCTACTGGTATATATAACCATCAAAATTCCCTTACCCGTATGTCTTTCACATACTGCTCCGTGGCTCTGGTAAAACCATCTTGAGCAGCACGGAGGTGCGCGTCCCCTGCATTAAAGGCGTCCAATGCCTCAGGGGAGAAGCACGCTTCACGAAACATTGTCCGGCGGCGCCTATGGTTCATGGTGCTCTCCACCTCAGATTTGGTGGCGGACAGTCTGTCGGTGTCCTTCGTTGGAGAAGGATCCGGCCCGCATCTTGCGCTTGCCTCCCCCTCCAGGCCGGGCGCTGGAGCCTGGCCGGTATAGGTTGGATCGGCAACTTCCGCGCCCGCAGTCCGGCGAGCGCTTTTTCTCCTATAAAGATCATGAGCACTCAGACACTTCCTAGGAACGTTGCTCTGAAAATTCAAATACGGGTTATACCTTTGCGGTGACGTTTCAGTCCGTACCACGGTCCTTTTCCGCCTGCTGGACCGGACTGACCTTTGTTGGTCAGCCGCCGCGGGATCGGCTTCCCGCCGTGAAGGCGCTTCCTGTCAAATACCGTCGTTCGCGAAGGTCAGAAATGGGCAAGGAAGAGATAATGGTGTCCGGACTTCGGTCACAGTCACCTGGGAAGTCGGATACAGTCCGGGGTAGTCCGCCGTAATGGCGACCAAAGCATTATCCATGCTGAGCTGGTGAAATACCCCGTCGATCAGCTCCACCTCGATGTCCGGATCCTCTTCGGAGGCCGGACCCAGGGATCTTTCTGGATCCTCGGGTTGCGGAGCAGGACTTACCATGTCCTCCACAGTCCGGCGTAGATCCTGCGCCGAAGACATAATGTAAGAAGCTTAAACTTCGAAAGCATGGGTTGAGCCCTTAAAAGTGTTTGCTTACCCAGCCCCTAGGGTTGTTCATGGAAAACCCATTCAAAGGGTTCGTTCGAAGGAAGTCCTCCTTCTCCCCCTTGTATAGGCTGGACAGGATCTGCACCAGATCCTCGGTCAAATCCGGCCCTTCGCGGCCATGACGGGTGGCATCGTCTTCCCCGTTGAAATCCCACATGGGGTGGCCTCTATATTGTAATGGCTGTACCCCCCGCATGATGCATGTCTCCATGACTCCGATCATGGTCAAACCAGAATGGGCCATTAATCTTATTCGGCCCATCAAGTAATGAACGCTCTTGTCTTCCTCCAATCGGGGGCTCCGTGGGCGCCAGCTGAGGTGTTTCTTTAGAGGAGCAGCACTGAACTCCGGGAGGCCAATCCGGACTGGGTCCGGCAGCGGAGCGTCTCCTATATAAAACCACTCTGAAGGCCAGTCTTCGGACGCCTTCTTGGGAGTACCAGATGGGTATCCGATCCCGGCAATGCGCCATATTTCGGCGCCGCCCACTTGGTATATGGATCCCTCGTGGGAACGGGGTACGAGGCAGAACAGCCTCTTCCACAATGCAAAATGGGGCTCAATGCCCAGGAATAGCTCGCAAAGAGCTACGTAGCCCGCGATATGCAGGACAGAGGCGGGCGTGAGGTGGTGGAGCTGGAGTCCGTAGAACTCCAGGAGCCCGCGGAGGAATGGATGTATTGGGAATCCGAGTCCCCTTATCAGATAAGGGACGAAGCATACTCGCTCCCCTTTATTGGGGCATGGGGTAGCCTCCGCTTGCCTCCCACCTTGATAAGTGCCGGCTCGGACTGGGACCATGAAGGCCGGAGGGAGATATCCCCCCGCTTGGAGCTTCGCTAGCTCGTTGTGCGGAACAGAGCACCTCCTCCAATCCCCTGGCGGTGGGCTGGGAGCGCGAGAAGAGGAGCCACGTTGACGGTCCATGATGGAATGGATTTTTAGGTCAAGGGCGCTCCGATGAACTATTCGCAGGAGGAAGATGGTGTGGTTTGGATCTGGATTTTTGCCTCTTTTGTAGGCGAACGACTCGCACGACTAGGGGGTGAAACATAAAAAGACACCCTGGCTTTTCGCATTCGTGCGACACGTGGAAAAGACTATTATTGGGCGTAGAAGCCGAGAAACACAGTATTTATGATAAAGCCGGACACTGTTCGGCAGGTACATGGAACTTGAAGGGAGAACCCGCCTTGCAACGCCGAAGACTATATACGCGCTGGACTTATCGTCATTGAAGCCTGGTTCGGGGGCTACTGAGGGAGTCCTGGACTAGGGGGTGTCCGGACAGCCGGACTATCATCGTCCGCCGGACTCCAAGACTACGAATATACAAGATTGAAGACTCCGTCCCATGTCTGGATGGGACTTTCCTTGGCGTGGAAGGCAAGCTTGGCAATACGGATATGTAGATCTCCTACCATTGTAACCGACTCTGTGTAACCCTAGCCTCCTCCGGTGTCTATATAAACCGGAGGGCTTTAGTCTGTAGGACAACAGACATTACAACAATCATACCATAGGCTAGCTTTAGGGTTTAGCCTCCTTGATCTCGTGGTAGATCCACTCTTGTACTACCCATATCATCAATATTAATCAAGCAGGACGTAGGGTTTTACCTCCATCGAGAGGGCCCGAACCTGGGTAAAACATTGTGTCCCTCGTCTCCTGTTACCATCCGCCTAGACGCACAATTCGGGACCCCCTATCCGAGATCCGCCGGTTTTGACACCAACACTAGGGCCCGAGTGCCATGATTTCAGATCTGAACCTATTATGTTTTCATGAATATATGTGTGTTCTTGATCCTATCTTGCAAGTCTATAGTCACCTATTATGTGTTATGATCCGACAACCCCGAAGTGACAATAATCAGGATACTTCTTGGTGATGACCATAGTTTCAGGAGTTCATGTATTCACTATGTGTTAATGCTTTGTTCCGGTTCTCTATTAAAAGGAGGCCTTAGTATCCCTTAGTTTCCGCTAGGACCCCGCTGCCATGGGAGGCTAGGACAAAAGATGCCATGCAAGTTCTTTTCCATAAGAACGTATGACTATTTAGGAATACATGCCTACATTACATTGATGAACTGGAACTAGTTCTGTGTCACCCTATGTTATAGCTATTACATGAGGAATCGCATCCAGCATAATTATCCATCACTAATCCATTGCCTACGAGCTTTTCACATATTGTTCTTCGCTTATTTACTTTTCCGTTGCTACTGTTACAACTACTACAAAACCCCAAAACATTACTTTTGCTACCGTTACCTTTATTATCATACCACTTTTGCTACTAAATACTTTGCTGCAGATACTAAGTTATCCAGGTGTGGTTGAATTGACAACTCAACTGTTAATACTCAAGAATATTTTTTGGCTCCCCTTGTGTCGAATTAATAAATTTGGGTTGAATACTTTACCCTCGAAAGCTGTTGCGATCCCCTACACTTGTGGGTTATCAAGACTAATTTCTGGCACCGTTGCCGAGGAGCATAGCTCTATTCTCTGAGTCACTTGGGATTTATATCTGTTGATCACTATGAAGAACTTGAAAGACGACAGAACCAAGATTTTACCCTCAACTACGAGGGGAGGTAAGGAACTGTCATCTAGCTCTGCACTAGATTCTCCTTCTGTTATTAGTAAGCTTGCGACACCTAAACCTGCTACTGCTATGAATTCTGATATGTCGCATGTTATTGATGATGCCACTTCTTCTTTGCATGATACTTATGATGAAACTACTTCTGTGTGTGATACTACTTTGCCATTAGGTGAATTTCTTGATGAACAACTTGCTAGAGTTAGGGGGAATGAAATTATTGAAGATGCTATTATTGATGATAGTGATGATGAAGGTTCTCCTAATGATTATGAATTGCCTATTGTTCTGGAGGGTTATGTTATGAATGAAGAAGTTGCTAGAGCTATCTTTGCTTGCAATGATAGATATGATATTAAGAAATTATTAGCTAAATGGAAGCAGCAGTCTCTTAATGCTAGAATGAAACCTGACCCTGCTTTTGCTACTTCACCTATCTGTGTTACTGATAAGGATTATGAATTCTCTGTTGATCCTGAGATTATTACTTTAGTTGAATCTGGTCCTTTTTATGGCCTTGAATCTGAAACTGTTGTGGCACATCTTACCAAGTTGAATGATATAGCTACCCTGTTTACCCATGATGATAGATCTCGCTATTTTTATATCCTTAAGATATTTCCATTCTCATTAAAGGGTGATGCTAAGACTTGGTATAATTCTCTTGCTCCTGGTTGTGTGCGTAGTCCCCAGGATATGATTTATTACTTCTCTGCTAAATATTTCCCTGCTCATAAGAAACAAGCTGCCTTGCGGGAAATATATAATTTTGTGCAAATCAAAGAAGAGAGTCTCCCACAAGCTTGGGGGAGGCTTCTTCGATTACTTAATGCTTTGCCTGATCATCCTCTCAAGAAAAATGAAATACTTGATATCTTTTATAATGGACTAACCGATGCTTCCAAGGACTACTTGGATAGTTGTGCTGGTTGTGTTTTTAGGGAAAGAACAGTCGATGAAGCTGAATTACTATTGAATAATATGTTGACTAATGAAAATAATTGGACTCTTCCTGAGCCAATTCTTGAGGCAATTCCTGAACCAATTGAGCCAACTCCTGAGCCTATTCCTAAACCCACTACGAAGAAGAGAGGTGTTTTATTTCTCAGTCCTGAAGATATGCAAGGCAAAGAAATCAATGAAAGAAAAAGGTATTAAAGCTGAAGATGTTAAGAATTTACCTACTATTGAAGAAATACATGGTCTTAATATACCGCCTGCTGAAGAACCATATTGTCTTGATAACCCGACACAGGTAGTAAAGGTAAATTCTCTCTATAGATATGATAAAGTTGAAATTCCCTCTACTAAATTTAATAGCCCATGCTTAGATGAATTTGATGACTTTATGGCTAGACAAGAAAGTTTTAATGCTTATGTTGGTAGATAGTTAAAGAATAATGCTTTCGAGATAGGACACGTGAGCAATAATATGGCTAAAGTTAAAGGTGAACTCAAACTCGTTAGCAAATATACTTCTATGGTTGCTACTCAAGCTGAGCAAGTACTCAAAGCTCAAAATGATTTGCTTGATGAATTAAATAATAAAAATGACTTTGCTGTTAGAGTGGCTACTAGAACTGGTAGAATGACTCAGGAACCTTTGTATCCTGAAGGCCACACTAAGAGAATCAAGCAAGATTCTCAGAGAAATAATTTAGGGGCACCTAGTTCTTTCAAAAAGAAGAAAAAGAAAAATGATAGAACTTTGCATGCTTCTAGTGAACCCACCGTAGACATACCTGAGAATCCCAATGATATTTCTATCTCTGATGCTGAAACACAGTCAGGTGATGAACATGAACCTAGTGATAATGTTAATGATAATGTTCATGTTGATGCTCAACCTAGCAAGAATAATGAAGTAGAGATTGAACCTACTGTTGATCTTGATAACCCACAATCAAAGAATCAACGATATGATAAGAGAGATTTTGTTGCTAGGAAGCACGGTAGAGAAAGAAAACCATGGGTTCAGAAATCCATGCCCTTTCCTCCTAAACCATCCAATACAAAGGATGATGAGGATTTTGAGCGCTTTGCTGAAATGATTAGACCCATCTTCTTACGTATGCGCTTAACTGATATGCTCAAAGTAAATCCTTATGCTAAGTATATGAAGGATATCATCACAAATAAAAGAAAGATATCGGAAGCTGAAATTTCCACCATGCTTGCTAATTACACTTTTAAGGGTGGAATACCAAAGAAACTTGGAGATCTGGGGGTACCAACTATACCATGCTCCATTAAAAGAAATTAGGTTAGAACTGCTTTATGTGATCTTAGAGCCGGTGTTAGTGTTATGCCTCTCTCTTTATATCGTAGACTTGAATTGAATAAGTTGACACCTACTAAAATATCTTTGCAAATGGCTGATAAATCAACTGCTATACCTGACGGTATTTGTGAGGATGTGCCTATTGTGGTTGCAAATGTCACTATCTTAACAGACTTTGTTATTCTTGATATTCCCGAGGACGATAGTATGACGATTATCCTTGGTAGACCTTTCCTTAATACTGCAGGGGCTGTTATTGATTGCAACAAAGGCAATGTCACTTTTCATGTTAATGGTAATGAGCATATGGTACACTTTCCGAGGAAACAATCTCAAGTTCATAGCATCAATTCTATTGGAAAAGTTCCAACTATCATTATTGGTTTGGAATTTCCTCTCCCTACTGTCAAGAAAAAGTATGATATTCTTATTTTTGGGGATTTTCATATCCCCGTTGAGGTAACTTAGTGTTATTCGAAATTTCTCCGATTCCATGTTATTCGGAATGAGTTTGTTAACAACACTTGATCAACCTTGTTAGTGGATTCATTTTGATGATCACGAGATGGATGAAACTAGCAGGCACAACCTTTTGTACCCACTTTTTACTTTCTGTTATTTAGAATAAATAAAGCAAAAATAGTATTATCTGTCTGTTTTCTGAATTATCCGTGCATTAAAAAATATCCCGAAAATAAAAGTGCTCCAAATGCCCTGCAAATTTAGTATGATTTTTTATGGAATATTTGAGGATTTTAGGCACTGAAATCACTGCAGGAGGGGCAAGCACCAGGCCACAAGAGTGGAGGGCGCGCCCACCCCCCTAGGCGCGCCCCCTGTCTCGTGGGCCCCTGGTGGCCCCCCTCCACTTATGCCAGCACCCCACACACTTCATCTTCTACCCAAAAAAATTCCCATCCAGCTCAAGCACGAGTTCTAGCTCATTTTGCTGCGATTTTCGATCTCCTTGCTCAAAGCTCCATTCACAAAACTGCTTTGGGAGATTGTTGCTTGGTATGTGATTCCTCCATTGGTCCAATTAGTTTTTGTTCTAGTGCTTTATTCATTGCAAATTTTTGCTGCATAGGTGACCATGTTCTTGAGCTTGCATGTTAAATTTATGAGGTCCCAAGCAATTCTAATGCATGATATAGGCTTTAGGCACTTGTAGGAGTAGTTGCTACCAATCTTGTTTAGTTTTATTCACTTTTATTTTGAAGTTACTAAAATTTCAGAATTTTTTTTAGAAAAAGAATTATGTCTAGGAGAATGTACCAAGGGGGTTCCTCGGTGAAGAAAGGGCCCAGGATTGCTATACGAGAGCAAGATGTTGAATTACCATGGGACGCGGATGTACGAGCTTGTGAGTGGCCATCCGATGATTTTATGGTCGAAGCAGGCTTCAAGGAGGAATTTGACGCGTATGTGCGTAATGCTGAGTTGGAGGACTTCTTACAAGATAAGTGTCCTCAGTACTATCAATTGGCTGATTCCTTTGTGCGAAGGTTTAAATATAACTGTACGCGTAATTCTCCTAGTGTCACATTTGATATTTATGATACATCTTATACCATGGACCTAGAGGATTTTACAACTGCTTGCAGACTTCCGCAGTGGGGCAATATTAATGATCCTCACAAATCTGAATTTAGAGATTTCCTTGCTAGTATTACTGTGGGAGAATCCAGGGACATAGCAGAAGCTACCATAGGAAGCATTCATTTTCCTGCTATACATTATTTTGCTCTATTCATTGGTAGATGTATTAACGGTAAGGATGAAGCATGTCACATGTGTGTCCCTGATCTGTGTGTCCTCAAGAGTGTTGTGTTAGGTTATAAAGGTTATAACTTGGGGGCAATAGTCGCACGTAGGTTGCAGAATAATAGTAGAAAGGGAAATTTATTTGGAGGAATTTATGCAACCCGTGTGGATAATTATCTTGGTATAGCCCCACGAGAGGGAGATATGATTATACCTCCTGGTTGTTTGGATTCTGAAGCTATGGTCAATCATCAATTTCTTAGGAGGAATGAACAATTCCTCCAATATCGACAAATCTATGACAGACGCAACATCGTCCATGTTACTCTTCCAGCTCCCTACCTTTTTGATTATCAGGCAAAAGGAAGATATGTTGTTACCAGGGAGGAAGCAGCTGAACACGAGCAGAGAGCGGAGGCGGCTCGCCAACACGCTGCAGCTCAGGAGGCAGTTGTCGCTGCGTCTCAGTATGACCCCAGTTACAACTACGGATATCAGCCAGGCGGTCCTTGGTATTGGACCAACTTAGGCCAAAAGCCTAAGCTTGGGGGAGTAGGTATTTCTCACCGACTTTACATTCATGTTCACACACTAGTCGTCGGTGCTCATACTCTTTCATTGTATTATCCATGCTAGTTTAAATTTCTTTTTCTAGTTTTCTTCTTGTGTGCTTGATAAACCTTAAGAAAAACCAAAAAAATAGTTAGTTTAATTTCCATGCTTGTAATATAAATTAAAATGAAAACCCCAAAAAAAAGATTTCTTGTTCTTCTTCTTACCTGTTGGGAGCTTTCCCGTGTAAATAGTTTTATTTCCTTTTCTTTCCTTTGGGGGTCGAGAAGACTATATTGAAAATGTTTAGTGGCTCTCATATGCATGATTGTTTATTTTACTTAGAGCCCATATTACCTTGTCTTCTCTTTTGAGTTGAATGCTTGCAGATTCCAGCTTAGTCCAATGCACGTGCACTCTTATTATTATACACATCGTTCAGTCGTGCAAGTGAAAGGCAATAATGACGATATATGATGGACTGATTGACATGAGAAAAGCTGGTATGAACTCGACCTCTCTTGTTTTTGTAAATATGATGAGTTCATCGTTTCTGGTTCAGCTTATTATGGGGTAAACATATTTGCAATGACATTTAGAGATTATAGTTGCTTGTGACATGCTTGATTAGCTATGAGTTATAATGGTTTACCTTGCGTGCCAACATGCTATTAGAATGATTATGATGTGGTATGATGGGATGGTATCCTCCTTTCAATGAATTGAGTGACTTGGCTTGGCACATGTTCACGCATGTAGTTGAAACCAATCAACATAGCCTTCATGATATTTATGTTCATGGTGGATTATATCCTACTCATGCTTGTACTCAATGTAAATTAATTTTAATGCATGTTTATGACTGTTGTCGCTCTCTCAGTTGGTCGCTTCCCAGTCTTTTGCTAGCCGTCACCTGTACTAAGCGGGAATACTGCTTGTGCATCCAAACTCCTTAAACCCCAAAGTTGTTCCACATGAGTCCACTATACCTTCCTATATGCGGTATTTACCTGCCATTCCAAGTAAATTTGTATGTGCCAAACTCCAAACCTTCAAATGAAATTCTATTTTGTATGCTCGAGCAGCTCATGTTTTGACTAGGGCTGCCTATATCTTCCATGCTAGGTTGGTTATTCTCAAGAGGAGTGGATTCCGCTCCTCATTCACGAGAAAGGGCCGGTAACCGGGATGCCCAGTCCCATGATCCAAAAAGATCAAAGCAAATCAAAATAATTAAACAAAACTCCCCCAGGGCTGTTGTTAGTTGGAGGCACTCGTTGTTTCGAGCAAGCCATGGATTGATGATTGTTGGTGGTTGGGGGAGTATAAACATTTACCATTCTGTTTGCGAACTGCCTATAATGTATGTAGTATGGAAGATACAGCCATCTCATAGTTGTTGCGTTGACAGCGAAAGTATGCCGCTCAAAATGTTATTCAATCTCTATTTTAAAATCGAGCTCTGGCACCTCTACAAATCCCTGCTTCCCTCTGTGAAGGGCCTATCTATTTACTTTTATGTTGAGTCATCACCTTCTTATGAAAAAGCACCCGCTAGAGAGCACACTGTCATTTGCATCCATTACTATTGCTTTATATTGGGTATGACTTGACTGGATCTCTTTTACCATGAATTACAATGTTTAGTCAGTCCTTGATCTTTAAAGGTGCTCTGCATTTATGTTTTGTGGTCTCAGAAAGGGCTAGCGAGATACCATTTTGTTATATCATGTTATGATTGTTTTGAGAATGTGTTGTCATCCGAGTATTATTGTTATGGCTCGATAGCTGATTAAGCTATTGATATGAGTAATTGTGAGACCGTTCATAATATTTGCTGAAACTTGAATGCTGGCTTTTCATGTTTACAACAACAAGAGCAAACAGAGTTTGTAAAAGTTTTTCTTTATCACTTTCAGTTTATCAACTGAATTGCTTGAGGACAAGCAAAGGTTTAAGCTTGGGGGAGTTGATACGTCTCCAACATATCTACTTTTCCAAACACTTTTGCCCTTGTTTTGGACTCTAACTTGCATGATTTGAATGAAACTAACCTGGACTGACGTTGTTTTCACCAGAACTGCCATGATGTTGTTTTATGTGTAGAAAAGAGAAGTTCTCGGAATGTCCTGAAAATCCACGGAGGCACTTTTTGGAAAATATAAAAAATATTGGCGAAAGAATCAAGACCAGGGGCCCACACCCTGTCCACGAGACAGGGGGGCGCGCCCCCTCCCCCTGGGCGCGCCCCCCTATCTCATGGGCCCCATGGACCTCCACCGACCTCAACTTCAACTCCATATATTCACGTTCGGGGAGAAAAAATCATAGAGAAAGTTTCATCACGCTTTACGACACGGAGCCGCCGCCAAGCCCTAATCTCTCTCGGGAGGGCTGATCTGGAGTCCGTCCGGGGCTTCGGAGAGGGGGATTCGTCGCTGTCGTCATCATCAACCATCCTCCATCACCAATTTCATGATGCTCACCGCCGTGCGTGAGTAATTCCATCGTAGGCTTGCTGGACGGTGATGGGTTGGATGAGATTTACCATGTAATCAAGTTAGTTTTGTTAGGGTTTGATCCCTAGTATCCACTATGTTCTGAGATTGATGTTGCTATGACTTTGCTATGCTTAATGCTTGTCACTAGGGCCCGAGTGCCATGATTTCAGATCTGAACCTATTATGTTTTCATGAATATATGTGTGTTCTTGATCCTATCTTGCAAGTCTATAGTCACCTATTATGTGTTATGATCCGACAGCCCTGAAGTGACAATAATCGGGATACTTCTCGGTGATGACCGTAGTTTGAGGAGTTCATGTATTCATTATGTGTTAATGCTTTGTTCCGGTTCTCTATTAAAAGGAGGCCTTAATATCCCTTAGTTTCCGCTAGGACCCCGCTGCCACGGGAGGGTAGGACAAAAGATGTCATGCAAGTTCTTTTCCATAAGCACGTATGACTATTTACGGAATACATGCCTACATTACATTGATGAACTGGAGCTAGTTCTGTGTCACCCTATGTTATAGCTATTACATGAGGAATTGCCTCCGGCATAATTATCCATCACTGATACATTGCCTACGAGCTTGTCACATATTGTTCTTCGCTTATTTACTTTTCCATTGCTACTGTTACAACTACTACAAAACCCAAAAACATTACTGTTGCTATCGTTACCTTTATTATCATACCACTTTTTCTACTAAATACTTTACTGTAGATACTAAGTTATCCAGGTGTGGTTGAATTGACAACTCAACTGCTAATACTCAAAATATTCTTTGGCTCCCCTTGTGTCGAATCAATAAATTTGGGTTGAATACTTTACCCTCGAAAGTTGTTGTGATCCCCTACACTTGTGGGTTATCTGATAGTAATTGAAAAAAATTCCTATGGTCACGCAAGGTCTATCTAGGATATGCATAGCAATGAGACGGGAGAGTGTGTCCACGTACCCTCGTAGACCAAAAGCGCAAGCGTTTAGTAACACGGTTGATGTAGTCGGACGTCCTCATGATCCAACCGATCCAAGTACCAAATGTACGGCACCTCCGTCTTCAGCAGACATTCAGCATGATGACGTCCCTCGAGCTCTTCATCATGTAGAGGGTCGAGGGAGAGTTTCCTTAGTACGATGGCGTGGTGACGGTGTTGATGAAGTTACTGGCGCTGGGCTTCGCCTAAGCACTACAACGATATGACCGAGGTGTTAAACTGTGGAGGGGGGCACCGCACACGGCTAAGAGATTATCTGTTGTGCTTTGGGGTGCCCCTGCCCCCGTATATAAAGGAGGGAGGGAGGAGGTGGCTTGCCTAGAGGGGCGCGCCAAAGGGGGGGTCCTACTAGGACTCCCACTCCTCGTAGGAGTCCCCTTTCCTTTCCGGAGTAGGAGAAGGGGAAAGGAAGAGAGAGAGAGGGAGAAGGAAAGGAGGGCCGCGCCCCCTCCCCTAGTCCAATTCAGTTTGGCTGGGGGGGGCACCACCTCCTGGCCGCCGGCCTCCTCTTCCCCTTAAGGCCCATGAAGGCTCAATACTCTCCCGGGGAGTTCCGGTAACCTCCCAGTACTCCAGAAAATGTCCGAACCTTTCCGGTGTCCAAACATAACCTTCCAATATATCAATCTTTATGTCTCGACCATTTCGAGACTCCTCATCATGTCCGTGATCTCATCCGGGACTCCGAACAAACTTTGGTCATCAAAAACACATAACTCTTATTACAAATCGTCATCGAACATTAAGCGTGCGGACCTTACGGGTTCGAGAACTATGTAGACATGATCGAGACACATCTTCGATCAATAACCAATAACGGAACCTAGATGCTCATGTTGGCTCCTACATATTCTATGAAGATCTTTATCGGTCAAACCACATAACAACATACATTATTCCCTTTGTCATCGGTATGTTACTTGTCCGAGATTCGATCGTCGGTATCATCATACCTAGTTCAATATCGTTACCGGCAAGTCTATTTACTTGTTCTGTAATGCTTCATCCCACAACTAACTCATTAGTCACATTGCTTGCAAGGCTTACAGTGATGAGCATTACCGAGAGGGCCCAGAGATACCTCTCCGATACACGGAGCGACATATCCTAATCTTGATCTATGCCAACCCAACAAACACCTTCGGAGACACCTGTAGAGCATCTTTATAACCACCCAGTTACATTGTGATGTTTGATAGCACACAAGGTGTTCCTCCGGTATTCGGGAGTTCCATAGTCTCATAGTCTGAGGAACATGTATAAGTCATGACGAAAGCAGTAGCAATAAAACTGTAACAATCATAAGGCTAAGCTAACGGATGGGTCCATCACATCATTCTATAATGATGTGATCCCGTTTATCAAATGACAACACATGTCTATGGTTAGGAAACATAACCATCTTTGATTAAGGATCTAGTCAAGTAGAGGCATACTAGGGACACTATGTTTTGTCTATGTATTCACACATGTACTAAGTTTCCGTTAATACAATTCTAGCATGAATAATAAACATTTATCATGATATAAGCAAATATAAATAACAAATTTATTATTGCCTCTAGGGCATATTTCCTCCAGTCTCCCACTTGCACTAGAGTCAATAATCTAGATTACAAAGTAATTATTCTAACACCCATAGAGTCTTGGTGTTGATCATGTTTTGCTCGTGGAAAAGGCTTAGTCAACGGGTCTGCAACATTTAGATCCGTATGTATCTTGCAAATATCTATGTCTCCCTCCGCTACTTGATGGTGGATGGAGTTGAAGCGTCTCTTGATGTGTTTGGTTCTCTTGTGAAATCTGGATTCCTTTGCCAGGGCAATTGCTCCAGTATTGTCACAAAGGATTTTCATTGGACCCGATGCACTAGGTATTACACCTAGATCGGATATGAACTCCTTCATCCAGACTCCTTCATTTGCTACTTCCAAAGCAGCTATGTACTCCGCTTCACATGTACATCCCGCCACGACGCTCTGCTTGGAACTGCACCAACTGACAGCTCCATCATTCAATATAAATACGTATCCGGATTGCGACTTAGAGTCATCTGGATCAGTGTCGAAGCTTGCATCGACGTAACCATTTACGACAAGCTCTTTCTCACCTCCATAAACGAGAAACATATCCTTAGTCCTTTTCAGGTATTTCAGGATGTTCTTGATCGTTGTCTAGTGCTCCACTCCTGGATTACTTTGGTACCTCCCTGCTATAGTTATAGCAAGGCACACATCAGGTCTGGTACACAACATTGCATACATGATAGAACCTATGGCTGAGGCATAGGGAATGACTTTCATTTTCTCTCTATCTTCTGTAGTGGTCGGGCATTGAGTCTGACTCAACTTCACACCTTGTAACACAGGCAAGAACCCTTTCTTTGACTGATCCGTTTTGAACTTCTTCAAAAATTTATCAAGGTAGGTGCTTTGTGAAAGTCCAACTAAGCATCTTGATCTATCTCTATGATTCCCAATATGTAAGCAGCTTCACCGAGGTCTTTCATTGAAAAATACTTATTCAAGTATCCTTTTATGCTATCCAGAAATTATGTATCATTTCCAATCAACAATATGTCATCCACATATAATATTAGAAATGCTACAGAGCTCCCACTCACTTTCTTGTAAATACAGGCTTCTCCAAAAGTCTATATAAAACCATATGCTTTGATCACACTAACAAAGCGTATATTCCAACTCAGATAGGCTTGCACTAGTCCATAAATGGATCGCTGGAGCTTGCACACTTTGTTAGCACCTTTTGGATTGACAAAACCTTCTGGTTGCATCATATACAACTCTCCTTTAAGAAATCCATTAAGGAATGCAGTTTTGACATCCATTTGCCAAATTTCATAATCATAAAATGCAGCAGTTGCTAACATGATTCGGAAAGACTTAAGAATCGCTATGGGTGAGAAGGTCTCATCGTAGTCAACTCCTTGAACTTTTTGAAAACCTTTTGCAACAATTCAAGCTTTGTAGACAGTAACATTATCGTCTGCGTCAGTCTTCTTCTTGAAGATCCATTTATTTTCTATGGCTTACCGACCATCGGGCAAGTCCACCTAGTCCACACTTTGTTCTCATACATGGATCCCATCTCATGGTCTCAAGCCATTTCGCGGAATCTGGGCTCATCATCGTTTCCTCATAGTTCGTAAGTTAATCATGGTCTAGTAACATGACTTCAAGAACATGATTACCGTACCACTCTGGTGCGGACCTTACTCTGAATGACCTACATGGTTCGGTAGTAACTTGATCTGAAGTTTCATGATCATCATCATTAGCATCCTCACTGATTGGTGTAGGAATCACTGGAACTAATTTCTGTGATGAACTACTTTCCAATTCGGGAGAAGGTACAATTACCTCATCAAGTTCTACTTTTCTACCACTCACTTCTTTCGAGAGAAACTCCTTCTCTAGAAAGGATCCATTCTTGGCAACGAATATCTCGCCTTCGGATCCGTGATAGAAGGTGTACCCAACAGCTTGTAGGAAATATGCCCTAGAGGCAATAATAAAGTTATTATTTATTTTCCTTAATACATGACAAATGTTTATTATTCATGCTAGAATTGTATTAACCGGAAACTTAGTACATGTGTGAATACATAGACAAAACATATAGTCCCTTGTATGCCTCTACTTGACTAGCTCGTTAATCAAAGATGGTTATGTTTCCTAACCATAGACATGTGTTGTCATTTGATGAACGAGATCACATCATTAGGATAATGATGTGATGGACATGACCCATCCGTTAGCTTAGCATTATGATCATGTTAGTTTCATTGCTACTGCTTTATTCATGACATATACAAGTTCCTCAGACTATGAGATTATGCAACTCCCGAATACTGGAGGAACACTTTGTGTGCTACCAAATGTCACACCATAAAAGGGTGATTATAAAGGTGCTCTACAGGTGTCTCCGAAGGTATTTGTTGGGTTGGCATAGATCGAGATTAGGATTTGTCACTCCGTGTTTCGGAGAGGTATCTCCAGGCCCTCTCAGATATACTCATCACTATAATCCTTGCAAGCATTGTGACTAATGAGTTAGTTACGGGATGCAGTATTACGGAACGAGTAAAGAGACTTGTCGGTAACGATATTGAACTAGGTATTGAGATATTGACGATCAAATCTCAGGCAAGTAACATACCGATGACAAAGGGAACAACGTATGTCGTTATGCGGTTTAACCGATAAAGATCTTCGTAGAATATGTAGGAACCAATATGAGCATCCAGGTTCCGCTATTGGTTATTGACCGGAGACATGTCTCGGTCATGTCTACATTGTTCTCGAACCCGTAGAGTCCGCACGCTTAACGTTTGATGACGATTAGTATTATAAGTTTATGTGATATGTTGTACCGAAGATTGTTCGGAGTCCCGGATGTGATCACGGACATGACGAGGAGTCTCGAAATGGTCGAGACATAAAGATTGATATATTGGACGACTATATTCAGACACTAGAAGTGTTCCGGAGAAGTTTTAGATAAAACTGGAGTGTCGGAGGGTTACCGGAACCCCCCGGGGAACTAATGTGCCTCGATGGGCCCTAGTGGAGAGAGAGAGGGGGCGGCCAAGGCAGGCCGCGCCCCCCCTCCCCCTGAGTCCGAATAGGACAAGGAAGGGGGGGCGGTGCCCCCCTTGCCTTCCCTCTCTCCCTCTCCTTCCTTCCCCCTCCCTTCCCCAAGTTGGAAACCTACTAGGAATAGGATTCCTAGTAGGAATCCTACTTGGGGCGCGCCCTACAAGGGCCAGCCGGCCTCCCCCCTTGCTCCTTTATATACGGGGGCAGGGGGCACCCTAGAACACACAAGTTGATAATTCTTTTAGCCGTGTGCGGTGCCCCCCCTCCACAGTTACACACCTCAGTCATATCGTCATAGTGCTTAGGCGAAGCCCTACGCCGGTAACTTCATCATCACCGTTGCCACGCCGTTGTGCTGACGAAACTCTCCCTCGGCCTCAACTGGATCACTAGTACGAGGGACGTCATCGAGCTGAACGTGTGCTGAACGTGGAGGTGCCGTAAGTTTGGTACTTGGATCAGTTGGATCGCGAAGACGATCGACTACATCAACCGCGTTAACTAAACGCTTCCGCTTTCGGTCTACGAGGGTACATGGACACACTCTCCCCTCTCGTTGCTTTGCATCACATAGATAGATCTTGCGTGATCGTAGGAAATTTTTTGAAATTACCGCTTTCCCCAACAGTAGCATCCGAGCCAGGTCTATGTGTAGATGTTATATGCACGAGTAGAACACAAAGAGTTGTGGGCGATAATAGTCATACTGCTTACCAGCATGTCATACTTTGATTCGGCGGTATTGTTGGATGAAGCGGCTCAGACCGACATTACGCGTACGCTTACGCGAGACTGGTTCTACCGACGTGCTTTGCACATAGGTGGCTGGTGAGTGTCTGTTTCTCCAACTTTAGTTGAATCAAGTGTGGCTACGCCCGGTCCTTGTTGAAGGTTAAAACAGCACACTTGATGAAAAATCATTGTGGTTTTGATGCGTAGGTAAGAACGGTTCTTGCTAGAAGCCCGTAGCAGCCACGGAAAACTTGCAACAACAAAGTAGAGGATGTCTAACTTGTTTTTGCAGGGCTTGCTGTGATGTGATATGGTCAAGCATGATGTGATATAAATTGTTGTATGAGTTGATCATGTTTTGTAACAAAGTTATCGGCAACTGGCAGGAGCCATATGGTTGTCGCTTTATTGTATGCAATGCAATCGCCATGTAATTGTTTTACTTTATCACTAAGCGGTAGCGACAGTCGTAGTAACAATAGGTGGCGAGACGACAACGATGCTACGATGGAGATCAAGGTGTCACGCCGGTGACATTGGAGATCATGACGATGCTTCGGTGATGGAGATCATGAGCACAAGATGATGATGGCCATATCATGTCACATATTTTGATTGCATGTTATGTTTATCCTTTATGCATCTTATTTTGCTTAGAACGTCGGTAGCATTATAATATGATCCCTGACTAAATTTCAAGGTACAAGTGTTCTCCCTGAGTATGCACCATTGCTACAGTTTGTCGTGCCGAGACACCACGTGATAATCAGGTGTGATAAGCTCTACGTTCACATACAACAGGTGTAAGCCAGTTTTGCACACACAGAATACTCAGGTTAAACTTGACGAGCCTAGCATATGCAGATATGGCCACGGAACACTGAGACCGAAAGGTCGAGCGTGAATCATATAGTAGATATCATCAACTTGTGATGTTCACCGTTGAAAACTACTCCATCTCACATGATGATCAGACATGGTTTAGTTGATTTGGATCACGTGATCACTTAGATGATTAGAGGGATGTCTATCTAAGTGGGATTTCTTAAGTAATATGATTAATTGAACTTTAATTTATCATGAACTTAGTACCTGATAGTATTTTGCATGCCTATGTTGTTGTAGATCAATGGCCCGTGCTACCGTTCCTTTGAATTTTAATGCGTTCCTAGAGAAAGCTAAGTTGATAGATGATGGCAGCAACAACACGGACTGGGTCCGTAACTTGAGGATTATCCTCATTGCTGCATAGAAGAATTACGTCCTGGAAGCACCGCTAGGTGCCAGGCCTGCTGCAGATGCTACTGATGACGTTAAGAACGTGTGGCAGAGCAAAGCTAATGACTATTCGATAGTTCAGTGTGCCATGCTTTATGGCTTAGAATCGGGACTTCAACGACGTTTTGTACGTCATGGAGCATATGAGATGTTCCAAGAGTTGAAGTTAATATTTCAAGCAAATGCCCGAGTTGAGAGATATGAAGTCTCCAACAAGTTCTACAGCTGCAAAATGGAGGAGAATAGTTTTGTCAGTGAGCACATACTCAAAATGTCTGGGTATCATAATCACTTGACTCAGCAGGGAGTTGATCTTCCAGTTGATTGTGTCATTGACAGAGTTCTGCAATCACTGCCACCAAGCTATAAAGGCTTCATGATGAACTATAATATGCAAGAGATGAACATGACTATTCTCGTGCTCTTCGCGATGCTAAAGGCCGCGGAGGTAGAAATCAAAAAGGAGCATCAAGTGTTTATGGTCAATAAGACCACTAGTTTCAAGAAAAAGGGCAAAGGGAAGAAAGGGAACTTCAAGAAGAACGGCAAAAAGGTTGCTCCTCAAGAGAAGAAACCCAAGTCTGGACCTAAGCCTGAGACTGAGTGCTTCTACTGCAAAGGGACTGGTCACTGGAAGCGAAACTGCCCCAAGTATTTGGCGGATAAGAAGGATGGCAAAGTGAAAGCTATATTTGATATACATGTTATTGATGTGTACTTAACTAATGCTCGCAGTAGCGCCTGGGTATTTGATACTGGTTCTGTTGCTCATATTTGCAACTCGAAATAGGGGCTACGGATTAAGCAAAGATTGGCTAAGGACGAGGTGACGATGTGGCATGGGAAATGGTTCCAAAGTCGATGTGATCGCGGTCGGCACGCTACCTCTACATCTACCATCGGGATTAGTTTTAGACCTGAATAATTGTTATTTGGTGCCAGCGTTGAGCATGAACATTATATCTGGATCTTGTTTAATGCGAGACGGTTATTCATTTAAATCGGAGAATAATGGTTGTTCTATGTATATGAGTAATATCTTTTATGGTCATGCACCCCTGCTAAGTGGTCTATTTTTGTTAAATCTCGATAGTAGTGATACACATATTCATAGTGTTGAAGCCAAAAGATTGAAGTTTAATAATGATAGCGCAACTTATTTGTGGCACTGCCGTTTGGGTCATATCGGTATAAAGCACATGAAGAAACTCCATACTGATGGACTTTTGGAATCACTTGATTATGAATCACTTGGTGCTTGCGAACCGTGCCTTATGGGCAAGATGACTAAAACTCCGTTCTTCGGAACAATGGAACGAGGTACTGACTTGTTGGAAATAATACATACCGATGTATGCGGTCCAATGAGTATTGATGCTCGTGGCGGGTATCGTTATTTTCTTACCTTCACAGATGATTTGAGCAGATATGGTTATATCTACTTAATGAAGCATAAGTCTGAAACATTTGAAAAGTTGAAAGAATTTCAGAGTGAAGTGGAAAATCATAGTAACAAGAAAATAAAGTTTCTACAATCTGATCGCGGAGGAGAATATTTGAGTTACGAGTTTGGTCTTCATTTAAAACAACATGGGATAGTTTCACAATTAACGCCACCTGGAACACCACCGTGAAATGGTGTGTCCAAACGTCGTAACCGTACTTTATTAGATATGGTGCAATCTATGATGTCTCTTACTGATTTACCGCTATCATTTTGGGGTTATGCTCTAGAGATGGCTGCATTCACTTTGAATAGGGCACCATCAAAATCCGTTGAGACGATGCCTTATGAACTGTGGTTTGGCGAGAAACCAAAGTTGTCGTTTCTTAAAAGTTTGGGGCTACGATGCTTATGTGAAAAAGCTTCAACCTGATAAGCTCGAACCCAAATCGGTGAAGTGCGTCTTCGTAGGATACCCAAAGGAAAATGTTGGGTACACCTTCTATCACAGATCCAGAGGCAAAATCTTTGTTACTGAGAATGGATCATTTCTAGAGTAGGAGTTTCTCTCGAAAGAAGTGAGTGGGAGGAAAGTAGAACTTGATGAGGTAACTATACCTTCTCCCTTATTGGAAAGTAGTTCATCACAGAAATCAGTTAAAGTGATTCCTAAACCAATTAGTGAGGAAGCTAATGATGATGATCGTGAAGCTTTAGATCAAGTTACTACCGAACCTCGTAGGTCTTCCAGAGTAAGATCTGCACCAGAGTGGTACGGTAATCCTGTTCTGGAAGTCATGTTACTAGACCATGATGGACCTACGAACTATGAGGAAGCGACGATGAGCGCAGATTCCATGAAATGGCTTGAGGCCATGAAATGTGAGATGGGATCCATGTATGAGAACAAAGTGTGGACTTTGGTGGACTTGCTTGATGATCGGCAAGCCATAAAAAATAAATGGATCTTTAAGAAGAAGACCGACGCAGATGGTAATCTTACTGTTTACAAAGCTCGACTTGTTGCGAAAGGTTTTTGACAAGTTCAAGGAGTTGACTACGATGAGACTTTCTCACCCGTAGCGATGCTTAAGTCTGTCCGAATCATGTTAGCAATTGCTGCATTTTATGATTATGAAATTTGGCAAATGGATGTCAAAACTGCATTCCTGAATGGATTTTTGGAAGAAGAGTTGTATATGATGCAACCGGAAGGTTTTGTCGATCCAAAGAGTGCTAGCAAAGTGTGCAAGCTCCAGCGATCCATTTATGGACTGGTGCAAGCCTCTCGGAGTTGGAATAAACATTTTGATAGTGTGATCAAAGCACATGGTTTTATACAGACTTTTGGAGAAGCCTGTATTTACAAGAAAGTGAGTGGGAGCTCTATAGCATTTCTAATCTTATATGTAGATGACATATTGTTGATTGGAAATGATATATAATTTCTGGATAGCAAGGAATACCTGAATAAGAGTTTTTCTATGAAAGACCTTGGAGAAGCTGCTTACATATTGGGCATCAAGATCTATAGAGATAGATCAAGATGCTTAATTGGACTTCCACAAAGCACATAGCTTGATAAAGTTTTGAAGAAGCTCAAAATGGATCAGTCAAAGAAAGGGTTCTTGCCTATGTTACAAGGTGTGAAGTTGAGTCAGACTCAAAGCCTGACCACCACATAAGATAGAGAGAAAATGAAAGTCATTTCCTATGCTTCAGCCATAGGTTCTATCATGTATGCAATGTTGTGTACCAGACCTGATGTATGTCTTGCTATAAGCATAGCAGGGAGGCACCAAAGTAATCCCGGAGTGGAGCACTGGAAAGTGGTCAAGAACATCCTGAAATACCTAAAAAGGACTAAGGATGTGTCTCTCATTTATGGAGGTGACAAAGAGCTCGTCGTAAACGGTTACATCGATGCAAGCTTTGACACTAGTCCAGATGACTCTAAGTCGCAAACCGGATTCCTATTTTTATTGAATGGAAGAGCTGTTAGTTGGTGCTGTTCCAAGCAGAGTGTCGTGGCGGGATCTACGTGTGAAGCGGAGTACATTGCTTCTTTGGAAGCAGCAAATGAAGGAGTTTGGATGAAGGAGTTCATATCCGATCTAGGTGTCATACCTAGTGCATCGGGTCCAATGAAAATCTTTTGTGACAATACTGGTGCAATTGCCTTGGCAAAGGAATCCAGATTTCACAAGAGAACCAAGCACATCAAGAGACATTTCAATTCCATATGTCATCAAGTGTCGGAAAGGTACATAGAGATTTGCAAGATACACACAGATCTGAATGTTGCAAACCCGTTGACTAAGCCTCTTGCACAAGCAAAACATGATCAGCACCAAAGCTCCATGGGTGTTAGAATCATTACTATGTAATCTAGATTATTGACTCTAGTGCAAGTGGGAGACTGAAGAAAATATGCCCTAGAGGCAATAATAAAGTTATTATTTATTTCCTTAATTCGTGATAAATGTTTATGATTCATGCTAGAATTGTATTAACCGGAAACTTAGTACATGTGTGATACATGGACAAAACATATAGTCCCTAGTATGCCTCTACTTGACTAGCTCGTTAATCAAAGATGGTTATGTTTCCTAACCATAGACATGTGTTGTCATTTGATGAACGAGATCACATCATTAGGAGAATGATGTGATGGACATGACCCATCCATTAGCTTAGCATTATGATCGTGTTAGTTTCATTGCTACTGCTTTATTCATGACTTATACAAGTTCCTCAGACTATGAGATTATGCAACTCCTGAATACTGGAGGAACACTTTGTGTGCTACCAAATGTCACAACGTAAAAGGGTGATTATAAAGGTGCTCTACAGGTGTCTCCGAAGGTGTTTGTTGGGTCGGCATAGATCGAGATTAGGATTTGTCACTCCGTGTTTCGGAGAGGTTTCTCTGGGCCCTCTCGGTAATACTCATCACTATAAGCTTTGCAAGCATTGTGACTAATGAGTTAGTTACGGGATGAAGTATTATAGAACGAGTAAAGAGACTTGCCGGTAATGAGATTTAACTAGGTATTGAGATACCGACGATCGAATCTCAGGCAAGTAACATACCGATGACAAAGGGAACAACGTATGTTGTTATGCGGTTTGATCGATAAAGATCTTCATAGAATATGTAGGAACCAATATGAGCATCCAGGTTCCGCTATTGGTTATTGACCGGAGACGTGTCTCGGTCATGTCTACATAGTTCTCGAACCCGTAGGGACCGCACGCTTAACGTTCGACGACAATTGGTATTATGAGTTTCTGATGTATGTTGTACCGAAGATTGTTCGGAGTCCCGGATGTGCTCACACACATGACGAGGAGTCTTGAAATGGTCGATACATAAATATTGATATATTGGATGACTATATTCGGACAACGGAAGTGTTCCGGAGAAGTTTCGGATAAAACCGGAGTGCCGGAGGGTTACCGGAACCCCCCGGGGAACTAATGGGCCTCGATGGGCCCTAGTGGAGAGAGAGGGGCCGGCCAGGGCAGGCCGCTCTCCCCCTCCTCCTGAGTCTGAATAGGACAAGGAAGGGTGGGCGGCGCCCCCTTTGCCTTCCCTCTCTCCCTCTCCTTCCTTCCCCTTCCCTTCCCCAAGTTGGAAACCTACTAGGAATAGGATGGCCTCCCCCTTGCTCCTTTATATACGGGGGCAGGGGGCCACCCTAGAACACACAAGTTGACAATCGTTTTAGCCGTTTGTGGTGCCCCCTCCACAGTTACACACCCCTGTCATAACATCATAGTGCTTAGGTGAAGCCCTGCGCCAGTAACTTCATCATCACCGCCGCCACGCTGTCGTGCTGACGAAACTCTCCATCGGTCTCAACTGGATCAAGAGTATGAGGGACGTCATCGAGCTGAACGTGTGCTGAACGTGGAGGTGCCATACGTTCGGTACTTGGATCGGTTGGATCGCGAAGACGTTCGACTACATCAACCGCGTTAACTAAATGCTTCCGCTTTTGGTCTAGGAGGGTACATGGACACACTCTCCCCTCTCGTTGCTATGCATCACATAGATAGATCTTGCGTGATTGTAGGAAACTTTTTGAAATTACCATGTTCCCCAACACAGTTTCCTTTGGGTATCCTATGAAGACGCACTTCTCCGATTTGGGTTCAAGGTTATCAGGTTGAAGCTTTTTCACATAAGCATCGCAGCCCCAAACTTTAAGAAATGACAACTTGGGTTTCTTGCCAAACCACAGTTCATATGGTGTCGTCTCAATGGATTTCGATGGTGCCCTATTTAAAGTGAATGCATCTGTCTCTAAACTATAACGCCAAAATGATAGCGCTAAATTAGTAAGAGACATCATAGATTGCACCATGTCCAATAAAGTACGGTTATGATGTTCGAACACACCATTATGCTGTGGTGTTCTAGGTGGCGTGAGTTGTGAAACTATTCCACATTGTTTCAAATGAAGACCAAACTCGTAGCTCAAATATTCGCCTCCACGATCAGATCATAGAAACTTTATTTTCTTGTTACGATAATTTTCCACTTCACTCTGAAATTCTTTGAACTTTTCAAACGTTTCAGACTTATGTTTCACTAAGTAGATACACCCATATCTGCTCAAATCATCTGTGAAGGTGAAAATAATGAAACCCAACACGAGCCTCAATACTCATTGGACCGCGTACATGGGTATGTATTATTTCCAATAAGTCAGTAGCTCGTTCCATTGTTCCCAAAAACGAAGTTTTAGTCATCTTGCCCATGAGGCATGGTTCGCAAGCACCAAGTGATTCATAATCAAGTGATTCCAAAAGTCCATCAGCATGGAGTTTCTTCATGCACTTTACACCAATATGACCTAAACGGTAGTGCCACAAATAAGTTGTAGTATCATTATCAACTTTGCATCTTTTGGCTTCAATATTATGAACATGTGTATCTCCACGATCGAGATTCCACAAAAATAGACCAGTTAACAAGGGTGCATGACCATAAAATATATTACTCATATAAATAGTGTTGGGTTTCATAGTAATTTCAAAAAATTTCCTACGCACACGCAAGATCATGTGATGCATAGCAACGAGGGGAGAGTGTTGTCTACGTACCCAACGCAGACCGACTGCGGAAGCGATGACACGACGTAGAGGAAGTAGTCGTACATCTTCACGATCCAACCGATCAAGCACCGAAACTACGGCACCTCCGAGTTCGAGCACACGTTCAGCTCGATGACAATCCCCGGACTCCGATCCAGCAAAGTGTCAGGGAAGAGTTCCGTCAGCACGACGGCGTGGTGACGATCTTGATGAACTACAGCAGCAGGGCTTCGCCTAAACTCCGCTACAGTAATATCAAGGTATATGGTGGCAGGGGGCACCGCACACGGCTAAGGAATAGATCACGTGGATCAACTTGTGTGTTTAGAGGTGCCTCTACCTCAGTATATAAAGGAGCCAAGGGGGGAGAGGGTGCCGGCCAGGGAGAGAGGCGCAGGAGGAGTCCTACTCCTTCCGGGAGTAGGACTCCCCTCCAATCCTATTCCAACTAGGATTCCCTAAGGGGGAAAGAGGGAGAGGGGTGGCCGGCCACCTCTCCTAGTCCTAATAGGACTAGGGGAAGGGGGGAGGCGCGCAGCCCTTGTGGGCAGCCTTTCACCTTTCCACTAAGGCCCATGAAGGCCCATATGGCTCCCGGGGGGTTCCGGTAACCTCCCGGTAACCCGGTAAAATCCCGATTTCACCCGGAACACTTCCGATGTCCAAACATAGGCTTCCAATATATCAATCTTTACGTCTCGACCATTTCGAGACTCCTCATCATGTCCGTGATCACATCCGGGACTCCGAACAACCTTCGGTACATCAAAATGCATAAACTCATAATGTAGCTGTCATTGTAACCTTAAGCGTGCGGACCCTACGGGTTCGAGAACAATGTAGACATGACCGAGACACGTCTCCGGTCAATAACCAATAGCGGGACCTGGATGCCCATATTGGCTCCTACATATTCTACGAAGATCTTTATTGGTCAGACCGCATAACGACATACGTTATTCCCTTTGTCATCGGTATGTTACTTGCCCGAGATTCGATCGTCGGTATCCAATACCTAGTTCAATCTCGTTACCGGCAAGTCTCTTTACTCGTTCCGTAATACATCATCTCACAACTAACATATTAGTTGTAATGCTTGCAAGGCTTATGTGATGTGTATTACCGAGAGGGCCCAGAGAGACCTCTCCGACAATCGGAGTGACAAATCCTAATCTCGAAATACGCCAACCCAACATCTACCTTTGGAGACACCTGTAATGCTCCTTTATAATCACCCAGTTACGTTGTGACGTTTGGTAGCACCCAAAGTGTTCCTCCGGTAAACGGGAGTTGCATAATCTCATAGTCATAGGAACATGTATAAGTCATGAAGAAAGCATTAGCAACATACTAAACGATCGGGTGCTAAGCTAATGGAATGGGTCATGTCAATCAGATCATTCAACTAATGATGTGACCTCGTTAATCAAATAACAACTCTTTGTCCATGGTTAGGAAACATAACCATCTTTGATTAACGAGCTAGTCAAGTAGAGGCATACTAGTGACACTTTGTTTGTCTATGTATTCACACATGTATTATGTTTCCGGTTAATACAATTCTAGCATGAATAATAAACATTTATCATGATTATAAGGAAATAAATAATAACTTTATTATTGCCTCTAGGGCATATTTCCTTCAGTCTCCCACTTGCACTAGAGTCAATAATCTAGATTACACTGTAATGAATCTAACACCCATGGAGCTTTGGTGCTGATCATGTTTTGCTCGTGGAAGAGGCTTAGTCAACGGGTCTACAACATTCAGATCCGTATGTATCTTGCAAATCTCTATGTCTCCCACCTGGACTAGATCCCGGATGGAGTTGAAGCGTCTCTTGATGTGTTTGGTCCTTTTTTGAAATCTGGATTCCTTTGCCAAGGCAATTGCACCAGTATTGTCACAAAAGATTTTCATTGGACCCGATGCATTAGGTATGACACCTAGATCGGATATGAACTCCTTCATCCAGACTCCTTCGTTCGCTGCTTCCGAAGCATCTATGTACTCCGCTTCACATGTAGATCCTGCTACGACGCTTTGTTTAGAACTGCACCAACTGACAGCTCCACCGTTTAATGTAAACACGTATCCGGTTTGCGATTTAGAATCGTCCGGATCAGTGTTAAAGCTTGCATCAACGTAACCTTTTACGGTGAGCTCTTTGTCACCTCCATATACGAGAAACATATCCTTAGTCCTTTTCAGGTATTTCAGGATGTTCTTGACCGCTGTCCAGTGATCCACTCCTGGATTACTTTGGTACCTCCCTGCTAAACTTATAGCAAGGCACACATCAGGTCTGGTACACAGCATTGCATACATGATAGAGCCTATGGCTGATGCATAGGGAACATCTTTCATATTCTCTCTATCTTCTGCAGTGGTCGGGCATTGAGTCTTACTCAACTTCACACCTTGTAATACAGGCAAGAATCCTTTCTTTGCTTGATCCATTTTGAATTTCTTCAAAATCTTGTCAAGGTATGTGCTTTGTGAAAGTCCAATTAAGCGTCTTGATCTATCTCTATAGATCTTAATGCCTAATATGTAAGCAGCTTCACCGAGGTCTTTCATTGAAAAACTTTTATTCAAGTATCCCTTTATGCTATCCAGAAATTCTATATCATTTCCAATCAGCAATATGTCATCCACATATAATATCAGAAATGCTACAGAGCTCCCACTCACTTTCTTGTAAATACAGGCTTCTCCGAAAGTCTGTATAAAACCAAATGCTTTGATCACACTATCAAAACGTTTATTCCAACTCCGAGAGGCTTGCACCAGTCCATAAATGGATCGCTGGAGCTTGCGTACTTTGTTAGCTCCTTTTGGATCGACAAAACCTTCCGGTTGCATCATATACAACTCTTCTTCCAGAAATCCATTCAGGAATGCAGTTTTGACATCCATCTGCCAAATTTCATAATCATAAAATGCAGCAATTGCTAACATGATTCGGACGGACTTAAGCATCGCTACGGGTGAGAAGGTCTCATCGTAGTCAATCCCTTGAACTTGCCGAAAACCTTTTGCGACAAATCGAGCTTTGTAGACAGTAACATTACCATCAGCGTCAGTCTTCTTCTTAAAGATCCATTTATTCTCAATTGCTTGCCGATCATCGGGCAAGTCAACCAAAGTCCATACTTTGTTCTCATACATGGATCCCATCTCAGATTTCATGGCTTCAAGCCACTTTGCGGAATCTGGGCTCACCATCGCTTCTTCATAGTTCATAGGTTCATCATGATCTAGTATCATGACTTCTAGAATAGGATTACCGTACCATTCTGGTGCGGATCTTACTCTGGTTGATCTACGAGGTTCAGCAGTATCGTGATCTGAAGTTTCATGATCATTATCATTGGCTTCCTCACTAACTGGTGTAGGTGTCACTGAAACAGTTTTCTGTGATGAACTACTTTCCAGTAAGGGAGTAGGTAGAGTTACCTCGTCAAGTTCTACTTTCCTCCCACTCACTTCTTTCGAGAGAAACTCCTTCTCTAGAAAGGATCCATTCTTAGCAATGAATGTCTTGCCTTCGGATCTGTGATAGAAGGTGTACCCAATAGTCTCCTTTGGGTATCCTATGAAGACACATTTCTCCGATTTGGGTTCGAGCTTATCAGGTTGAAGCTTTTTCACATAAGCATCGCAGCCCCAAACTTTAAGAAACGACAACTTTGGTTTCTTGCCAAACCACAGTTCATAAGGCGTCGTCTCAACGGATTTTGATGGTGCCCTATTTAACGTGAATGCGGCCGTCTCTAAAGCATATCCCCAAAATGATAGCGGTAAATCAGTAAGAGACATCATAGATCGCACCATATCTAATAAAGTACGATTACGACGTTCGGACACACCATTACGCTGTGGTGTTCCGGGTGGCGTGAGTTGCGAAACTATTCCACAGTTTTTCAAATGTACACCAAACTCGTAACTCAAATATTCTCCTCCACGATCAGATCGTAGAAACTTTATTTTCTTGTTACGATGATTTTCAACTTCACTCTGAAATTCTTTGAACTTTTCAAATGTTTCAGACTTATGTTTCATTAAGTAGATATACCCATATCTGCTTAAATCATCTGTGAAGGTGAGAAAATAACGATATCCGCCACGAGCCTCAGTATTCATCGGGCCACATACATCGGTATGTATGATTTCCAACAAATCTGTTGCTCTCTCCATAGTACCGGAGAACGGTGTTTTAGTCATCTTGCCCATGAGGCACGGTTCGCAAGTACCAAGTGATTCATAATCAAGTGGTTCCAAAAGTCCATCAGTATGGAGTTTCTTCATGCGCTTTATACCGATATGACCTAAACGACAGTGCCACAAATAAGTTGCACTTTTATTATCAACTCTGCATCTTTTGGCTTCAACATTATGAATATGTGTATTACTACTATCGAGATTCAATAAGAATAGACCACTCTTCAAGGGTGCATGACCATAAAAGATATTACTCATATAAATAGAACAACCATTATTCTCTGATTTAAATGAATAACCGTCTCGCATTAAACAAGATCCAGATATAATGTTCATGCTCAACGCTGGCACCAAATAACAATTATTTAGGTCTAACATTAATCCCGAAGGTAGATGTAGAGGTAGCGTGCCGACCGCGATCACATAAACTTTGGAACCATTTCCCACGCGCATCGTCACCTCGTCCTTTGCCAGTGCCCGCTTATTCCGTAGTCCCTGTTTCGAGTTGCAAATATTAGCAACAGAACCAGTATCAAATACCCAGGTGCTACTGCAAGCTCTAGTAAGGTACACATCAATAACATGTATATCACATATCCCTTTGTTCACCTTGCCATCCTTTTTATCCGCCAAATACTTGGGGCAGTTCCGCTTCCAGTGACCAGTCTGCTTGCAGTAGAAGCACTCAGTTTCAGGCTTAGGTCCAGACTTGGGTTTCTTCTCTTGAGTAGCAACTAGCTTGCCGTTCTTTTTGAAGTTCCCCTTCTTCTTCCCTTTGCCCTTTTTCTTGAAACTAGTGGTCTTGTTAACCATCAACACTTGATGCTCCTTTCAGCATTGTGAAGAGCTCGGGAATAGTCTTGTTCATCCCTTGCATATTATAGTTCATCACGAAGCTCTTGTAGCTTGGTGGCAGTGATTGGAGAATTCTGTCAATGACGCAATCATCCGGAAGATTAACTCCCAATTGAATCAAGTGATTATTATACCCAGACATTTTGAGTATATGTTCACTAACAGAACTGTTCTCCTCCATCTTGCAGCTATAGAACTTATTGGAGACTTCATATCTCTCAATTCGGGCATTTGCTTGAAATATTAACTTCAACTCCTGGAACATCTCATATGCTCCATGACGTTCAAAACGTCGTTGAAGTCCCGATTCTAAGCCGTAAAGCATGGCACACTGAACTATCGAGTAGTCATCAGCTTTGCTCTGCCAGACGTTCATAACATCTGGTGTTGCTCCAGCAGCAGGCCTGGCACCCAGCGGTGCTTCCAGGTCGTAATTCTTCTGAGCAGCAATGAGGATAATCCTCAAGTTACGGACCCAGTCCGTGTAATTGCTACCATCATCTTTCAACTTTGCTTTCTCAAGGAACGCATTAAAATTCAATGGAACAACAGCACGAGCCATCTATCTACAATCAACATAAACAAGCAAGATACTATCAGGTACTAAGTTCATGATAAATTTAAGTTCAATTAATCATATTACTTAAGAACTCCCACTTAGATAGACATCCCTCTAATCTTCTAAGTGATTTCGTGATCCAAATCAACTAAACCATAACCAATCATCACGTGAGATGGAGTAGCTTTCAATGGTGAACATCGTTTATGTTGATCATATCTACTATATGATTCACGCTCGACCTTTCGGTCTCCGTGTTCCGAGGCCATATCTGCATATGCTAGGCTCGTCAAGTTTAACCTGAGTATTCTGCGTGTGCAAAACTGGCTTGCACCCGTTGTAGATGGACGTAGAGCTTATCACACCCGATCATCACGTGGTGTCTGGGCACGACGAACTTTGG
Source organism: Triticum timopheevii (assembly GCA_963921465.1). NCBI lineage: Eukaryota > Viridiplantae > Streptophyta > Magnoliopsida > Poales > Poaceae > Triticum > Triticum timopheevii. The sequence continues at coordinate 360,705,240 of OY997264.1, forward strand.
CAACGGTGCATACTCAGGGAGAACACTTCTTGATAATTTAGTGAGAGATCATCTTATAATGCTACCATCAATCAAAGCAAAATAAGATGCATAAAAGGATAAACATCACATGCAATCAATATAAGTGATATGATATGGCCATCATCATCTTGTGCTTGTGATCTCCATCTCCGAAGCACCGTCATGATCACCATCGTCACCGGCGCGACACCTTGATCTCCATCATAGCATCGTTGTCGTCTCACCAATCTTATGCTTCCACGACTATCACTACCGTTTAGTAATAAAGTAAAGCATTACATCGCGATTGCATTGCATACAATAAAGCGACAACCATATGGCTCCTGCCAGTTGCCGATAACTCGGTTACAAAACATGATCATCTCATACAATAAAATTCAGCATCATGTCTTGACCATATCACATCACAACATGCCCTGCAAAAACAAGTTAGACGTCCTCTACTTTGTTGTTCCATGTTTTACGTGGCTGCTACGGGCTTAAGTAAGAACCAATCTCACCTACGCATCAAAACCACAACGATAGTTTGTCAAATAGACTCCGTTTTAACCTTCTCAAGGACCGGGCGTAGCCATACTCGGTTCAAATAAAGTGGGAGAGACAGTCGCCCGCAAGCCATCTATGTGCAAAGCACGTCGAGGGAACCGGTCTCGCGTAAGCGTACGCGTAAGGTTGGTCCGGGTCGTCTCGTCCAACAATACCGCCGAACCAAAGTATGACATGCTGGTAGGCAGTATGACTTGTATCGTCCACAATTCACTTGTGTTCTACTCGTGCATATAACATCAACATAAATAACCTAGGCTCGGATGCCACTGTTGGGTTTCGTAGTAATTTCAAAAAAATTCCTACGCACACGCAAGATCATGTGATGCATAGCAACGAGGGGACAGTGTTGTCTACGTACCCAACGCAGACCGACTGCGGAAGCGATGACACGACGTAGAGGAAGTAGTCGTACGTCTTCACGATCCAACCGATCAAGCACCGAAACTACGGCACCTCCGAGTTCGAGCACACATTCAGCTCGATGACGATCCCCGGACTCCGATCCAGCAAAGTGTCGGGGAAGAGTTCCGTCAGCACGACGGCGTGGTGATGATCTTGATGAACTACAGCAGTAGGGCTTCGCCTAAACTCCGCTACAGTAATATCGAGGTATATGGTGGCAGGGGGCACCGCACACGGCTAAGGAATAGATCACGTGGATCAACTTGTGTGTTTAGAGGTGCCTCTACCTCAGTATATAAAGGAGCCAAGGGGGAAGAGGGGCGCCGGCCAGGGAGAGAGGCGCAGGAGGAGTCCTACTCCTTCCGGGAGTAGGACTCCCCTCCAATCCTATTCCAACTAGGATTCCCCGAGGGGGAAAGAGGGACAGGGGTGGCCGGCCACCTCTCCTAGTCCTAATAGGACTAGGGGAAGGGGGGAGGCACGCAGCCCTTGTGGGCAGCCCTTTCACCTTTCCACTAAGGCCCATGAAGGCCCATATGGCTCCCGGGGGGTTCCGGTAACCTCCCGGTAACCCGGTAAAATCCCGATTTCACCCGGAACACTTCCGATGTCCAAACATAGGCTTCCAATATATCAATCTTTACGTCTCGACCATTTCGAGACTCCTCGTCATGTCCGTGATCACATCCGGGACTCCGAACAACCTTCGGTACATCAAAATGCATAAACTCATAATGTAACTGTCATCGTAACCTTAAGCGTGCGGACCCTACGGGTTCGAGAACAATGTAGACATGACCGAGACACGTCTCCGGTCAATAACCAATAGCGGGACCTGGATGCCCATATTGGCTCCTACATATTCTACGAAGATCTTTATCGGTCAGACCGCATAACGACATACGTTGTTCCCTTTGTCATCGGTATGTTACTTGCCCGAGATTCGATCGTCGGTATCCAATACCTAGTTCAATCTCGTTACCGGCAAGTCTCTTTACTTGTTCCGTAATACATCATCTCACAACTAACATATTAGTTGTAATGCTTGCAAGGCTTATGTGATGTGTATTACCGAGAGGGCCCAGAGATACCTCTCCGACAATCGGAGTGACAAATCCTAATCTCGAAATACGCCAACCCAACATCTACCTTTGGAGACACCTGTAATGCTCCTTTATAATCACCCAGTTACGTTGTGACGTTTGGTAGCACCCAAAGTGTTCCTCCGGTAAACGGGAGTTGCATAATCTCATAGTCATAGGAACATGTATAAGTCATGAAGAAAGCATTAGCAACATACTAAACGATCGGGTGCTAAGCTAATGGAATGGGTCATGTCAATCAGATCATTCAACTAATGATGTGACCTCGTTAATCAAATAACAACTCTTTGTCCATGGTTAGGAAACATAACCATCTTTGATTAACGAGCTAGTCAAGTAGAGGCATACTAGTGACACTTTGTTTGTCTATGTATTCACACATGTATTATGTTTCCGGTTAATACAATTCTAGCATGAATAATAAACATTTATCATGATTATAAGGAAATAAATAATAACTTTATTATTGCCTCTAGGGCATATTTCCTTCAAATAGAACAACCATTATTCTCTGATTTAAATGAATAACCGTCTCGCATCAAACAAGATCCAGATATAATGTTCATGCTCAACGCTGGCACCAAATAACAATTATTCAGGTCTAAAACTAATCCCGAAGGTAGATGTAGAGGTAGCGTGCCGACGGCGATCATATCGACCTTGGAACCATTTTCGACGCGCATCGTCACCTCATCCTTAGCCAATCTTTGTTTAATTCGTAGCCCCTATTGCAAATATGAGCAACAGAACCAGTATCAAATACCCAGGCGCTACTGCGAGCATTAGTAAGGTACACATCAATAACATTTATATCAAATATACCTTTCACTTTGCCGTCCTTCTTATACGCCAAATTCTTGGGGCAGTTCCGCTTCCAGTGACCAATCCCTTTGCAGTAGAAGCACTCAGTTTCAGGCTTAGGTCCAAACTTGGGCTTCTTCCCGGGAGTAGCAACTTGCTTGCTATTCTTCTTGAAGTTCCCCTTCTTCCCTTTGCCCTTTTTCTTGAAACTAGTGGTCTTGTTAAACATCAACACTTGATGCTCCTTCTTGATTTCTACCTCCACAACCTTTAGCATTGCGAAGAGCTTGGGAATCGTTTTCGTCATCCGTTGCATATTATAGTTCATCATGAAGCCTTTATAGCTTGGTGGCAGTGACTGAAGAACTCTGTCAATGACACTATCATCAGGAAGATTAACTCCCAGCTGAGTCAAGTGGTTATGGTACCCAGACATTCTAAGTATGTGTTCACTGACAGAACTATTCTCCTCCATTTTGCAGCAACAGAACTTGTTGGAGACTTCATATCTCTGAACTCGGGCATTTGCTTGAAATATTAACTTCAACTCTTGGAACATCTCATATGCTCCATGACGTTCAAAATGTCTTTGAAGTCCCGATTCTAAGCCGTAAAGCATGGCACACTGAACTATCGACTAATCATCAGATTTGCTCTGCCAGACGTTCATAATGTCTGCAGTTGCTCCTACAGCAGGCCTTGCACCTAGCGATGCTCCAGGACATAATTATTCTATGTAGCAATGAGGATAATCCTCAAGTTATGGACCCAGTTCGTGTAATTGCTACCATCATCTTTCAACTTAGCTTTCTCTATGAACGCATTAAAATTCAAGGGAACGGTAGCACGGGCCATTGATCTACAACAACATAGATATGCAAAAACTATCAGGACTAAGTTCATGATAAATTAAAGTTCAATTAATCATATTACTTAAGAACTCCCACTTAGATAGACATCCCTCTAGTCATCTAAATGATCACGTGATTCAAATCAACTAAACCATGTCCGATCATCACATGAGATGGAGTAGTTTTCAATGGTGAACATCTCTATGTTGATCATATCTATTATATGATTCACGTTTGACCTTTCGGTCTCAGTATTCCGAGGCCGTATCTGCATATACTAGGCTCGTCAAGTTTAACACGAGTATTCTGCACGTGCAAAACTGGCTTGCACCCGTTGTACGTGAATGTAGAGCTTATCACACCCGATCATCACGTGGTGTCTCGGCACGACGAACTGTAGCAACGGTGCATACTCAGGGAGAACACTTATACCTTGAAATTTAGTGAGGGATCATCTGAAGGAAATATGCCCTAGAGGCAATAATAAAGTTATTATTTATTTCCTCATATCATGATAAATGTTTATTATTCATGCTAGAATTGTATTAACCGGAAACATGATACATGTGTGAATACATAGACAAACTTAATGTCACTAGTATGCCTCTACTTGACTAGCTCATTAATCAAAGATGGTTATGTTTCCTGACCATTGACATGAGTTGTCATTTGATTAACGGGATCACATCATTAGGGGAATGATGTGATTGACATGACCCATTCCGTTAGCCTAGCACTTGATCGTTTAGTATGTTGCTATTGCTTTCTTCATGACTTATACATGTTCCTACAACTACGAGATTATGCAACTCCCATTACCGGAGGAACACTTTGTGTGCTACCAAACGTCACAACGTAACTGGGTGATTATAAAGGAGCTCTACAGGTGTCTCCAAAGGTACATGTTGAGTTGGCGTATTTCGAGATTAGGTTTTGTCACTTTGATTGTCGGAGAGGTATCTCTGGGCCCTCTCGGTAATGCACATCACTATAAGCCTTGCAAGCAATGTAGCTAATGAGTTAGTTACAGAATGATGCATTACGTAACGAGTAAAGAGACTTGCCGGTAACGAGATTGAACTAGGTATTGGATACCAACAATCGAATCTCGAGCAAGTAACATACCGATGACAAAGGGAAGAACGTATGTTGTTATGCGGTTTGACCGATAAAGATCTTCGTAGAATATGTAGGAGCCAATAAGAGCATCCAGGATCCACTATTGGTTATTGACCGGAAACGAGTCTCGGTCATGTCTACATAGTTCTCGAACCCATAGGGTCCGCACGCTTAAGGTTTCGATGACAGTTATATTATGAGTTTTGATGTACCGAAGTTTGTTCGGAGTCTCGGATGAGATTACGAACATGACGAGGAGTCTCGAAATGGTCGAAACATGAAGATTATATATTGGAAGCCTATATTTGGATGTCGAAAGTGTTTCGGGTGAAATCGGGATTTTATCAGAGTGCCGGGAGGTTACTGGAACCCCCTGGGGGCTTAATGGGCCTACATGGGCCTTAGTGGAGAAGAGGAGAGGAGGCAAGGGCTGGGCCACGCGCCCCTCCCCCCTAGTCCGAATAGGACAAGGAGAGGGTGGCGGCACCCCCCTTTCCATCCTCTCTCCCTCCTCCTTCCCCCCTTCTCCTAGTCCAACAAGGAAAGGAGGGAGTCCTACTCCCGGTGGGAGTAGGACTCCCCTTGGTGCGCCCCTCCTAGGCCGGCCGCCCCTCCCCCCTGGCTCCTTTATATACAGGGGTAGGGGGCACCTCTAGACACAACAATTGATCTCTTGATCTCTTAGCCGTGTGCGTTGCCCCCTCCACCATAGTCCTCGATAATATTGTAGCGGTGCTTAGGCGAAGCCCTGCGACGGTAGAACATTAAGATCGTCACCAGCCGTCGTGCTGACGGAACTCTTCCCCGACATTCTGTTGGATCGGAGTACGGGGAACGTCATCGAGATGAACGTGTGCTAGAACTCAGAGGTGTCGTAGTTTCGGTGCTTGATCGGTCGGGCCGTGAAGACGTATGACTATATCAACTGCGTTGTTCTAACGCTTCTGCTTTTGGTCTACGAGGGTACATGGACAACACTCTCCCCTCTTGTTGCTATGCATCACCATGATCTTGCGTGTGCGTAGAAATTTTTTGAAATTACTACGTTCCCCAATAGTGGTATCAGAGCCTGGTTTGATGCGTAGATGTTATATGCACGAGTAGAACACAAGTGAGTTGTGGGCGATACAAGTCATACTGCTTACCAGCATGTCATACTTTGGTTCGGCGGTATTGTTGGATGAAGCGGCCCAGACTGACATTACGCGTACGCTTACGCGAGACTGGTTCTACCGACGTGCTTTGCACATAGGTGGCTGGCGGGTGTCTGTTTGTCCAACTTTAGTTGAACCGAGTGTGGCTACGCCCGGTCCTTGCAAAGGTTAAAATAGCACTAACTTGACGAACTATCATTGTGGTTTTGATGCGTAGGTAAGAACGGTTCTTGCTCAGCCCGTAGCAGCCATGTAAAATTTGCAACAACAAAGTAGAGGACGTCTAACTTGTTTTTGCAGGGCATGTTGTGATGTGATATGGTCAAGACATGATGCTATATTTTATTGTATGAGATGATCATGTTTTGTAACCGAAGTTATCGGCAACTGGCAGGAGCCATATGGTTGTCGCTTTATTGTATGAAATGCAAACGCCCTGTAATTGCTTTACTTTATCACTAAACTGTAGTGGTAGTCGTAGAAGCAATAGATGGCGTAACGACAATGATGCTACGATGGAGATCAAGGTGTCGCACCGGTGACGATGGTGATCACGACGGTGCTTCGGAGATGGAGATCACAAGGACAAGATGATGATGGCCATATCATATCACTTATATTGATTGCATGTGATGTTTATCCTTTATGCATCTTATCTTTCTTTGATTGACTGTAGCATTTTAAGATGATCACTCACTAATTATCGAGAAGTGTTCTCCCTGAGTATGCACCGTTGCGAAAGTTCTTCGTGCTGAGACACCACGTGATGATCGGGTGTGATAGGCTCTACGTTCAAATACAACAGGTGCAAAACAGTTGCACACGCGGAATACTCAGGTTAAACTTGACGAGCCTGGAATATACAGATATGGCCTCGGAACACGGAGACCGAAAGGTCGAGCATGAATCATATAGTAGATATGATCAACATAGTGATGTTCACCATTGAAAACTAATTAATCTCACGTGATGATCGGACATGGTTTAGTTGATTTGGATCACGTGATCACTTAGATGACTAGAGAGATGTCTGTCTAAGTGGGAGTTCTTAAGTAATATGATTAATTGAACTTAAATTTATCATGAACTTAGTCCTGGTAGTATTTTGCTAATTATGTTGTAGATCAATAGCTCGCATTGTTGCTTTCATATGTTTATTTTGATATGTTCCTAGAGAAAATTGTGTTGAAAGATGTTAGTAGCAATGATGTGGATTGGATCCGTTATCTGAGGTTTATCCTCATTGCTGCACAGAAGAATAATGTCCTTAATGCACCGCTAGGTGACAGAGCTATTGCAGGAGCAGATGTAGACGTTATGAACGTTTGGCTAGCTCAATATGAGGACTACTTGATAGTTTAGTGCACCATGCTTAACGGCTTAGAATCGGGACTTCAAAGAAGTTTTGAACGTCATGGACCATATGAGATGTTATAGGAGTTGAAGTTAATATTTCAAGCAAATACCCGAGTTGAGAGATATGAAGTCTCCAACAAGTTCTATAGCTAAAAGATGGAGGAGAATCGCTCAACTAGTGAGCATGTGCTCAGATTGTCTGGGTACTACAATCGCTTGAATCAAGTGGGAGTTAATCTTCCAGATAAGATAGTGATTGACAGAGTTCTCTATTCACCATCACCAAGTTACTAGAACTTCGTGATGAACTATAGTATGCAAGGAATGACGAAAACAATTCCCGAGCTCTTCGTGATGTTGAAATCAACAAAGGTAGAAATCAAGAAAAAGCATTAAGTGTTGATGATTGACAAGACCATTAGTTTCAAGAGAAGGGCAAAGGGAAAGAAAGGAAACTTCAAGTAGAATGACAAGCAAGTTGTCACTCCTGCGAAGAAGCCCAAAGCTGGACCAAAGCCTGAAACTAAGTGCTTACACTGCAAAGGAAATGGTCACTGGAAGCGGAAATGCCCTGAATATTTGGTGGATAAGAAGGATGGCAAATTGAACAAGGGTATATTTGATATACATGTTATTGATGTGTGCCTTACTAGTGTTTATAGTAGCCCCTGAGTATTTGATACTTGTTCGGTTGCTAAGATTAGTAACTCAAAACAGGAGTTACAGAATAAACAGAGACTTGTTGAAGGGGAAGTGACGATGAGTGTTGGAAGTAGTTCCAAGATTGATACGATCATCATCACACACTCCCTATATTTTCAAGATTAGTGTTGAACCTAAATAAATGTTATTTGGTGTTTGCGTTGAGCATAAATATGATAAGATCATGTTTATTGCGATACGATTATTCATCTAAGATGGAGAATAAATTGTTATTCTGTTTACATGAATAAAACCTTCTATGGTCATTCGTACACCCAATGGTGATGGTTTATTGAATCTTAATCATAGTGATACACATATTCATAATGTTGATGCCAAAAGATGCAAAGTTAATGATGAATAGTGCAACTTATTTGTGGCACTGCCGTTTGGGTCATATCGGTGTAAAGCGCATCAAGAAACTCCATAAATATGGATTTTCGGAATCACTTGGTTATGAATCATTTGATGCTTGCGAACCATGCCTTTTGGGCAAGATGACTAAAACTCCGTTCTCCGGAACAATGGAATGAGCTACTAACTTGTTAGAAATAATACATACCGATGTATGCGGTCCAATGAGTGTTGATGCTCGTGGCGGGTATCATTACTTTCTGACCTTCACAGATGATTTGAGCAGATATGCGTATATCTACTTGATGAAACATAAGTCTGAAATAGTTGAACGGTTCAAAGAATTTCAGAGTGAAGTGTAAAATCATCGTAACAAGAAAATAAAGTTTCTGCGATCTGATCGTGGAGATGAATATTTGAGTTACGAAGTTTGGCCTTAAGTTAAAATAATGTGGAATAGTTTCATAAACTCATGCCACCTGGAACACCACAGTGTAACAGTGTGTCCGAACGTCATAACCGCACTTTATTTGATATAGTGTGATCAATGATGTCTCTTACCGATTTACCAATATCGTTTTTGGGTTATGCATTAGAGACAGTTGCATTCACTTTAAATAGGGCACCATCAAAATCCGTTGAGACGACGCCTTATGAAATGTGGTTTGGCAAGAAACCAAAGTTGTTGTTTCTTAAAGTTTGGGGCTGTGATGCTTATGTGAAAAAGTTTCAACCTGATAAGCTCGAACCCAAATCGGAAAAGTGCGTCTTCATAGAATACCCAAAGGAAACTGTTGGGTACACCTTCTATCACAGATCCGAAGACAAAATATTTGTTGCTAAGATGGATCCTTTCTAGAGAAGGAGTTTCTCTCGAAAGAAGTGAGTGGGAGGAAAGTAGAGCTTGATAAGGTAATTGTACCTTCTCCCGAATTGGAAAGTAGTTCATCACAGAAATCAGTTCTAGTGATTCCTACACCAACTAGTAAGGAAGCTAATGATATTGATCATGAAACTTCGTATCAAGTTAATACCAAACTTCATAGGTCGACCAGAGTGAGATCCGCACCAGAGTGGTATGATAATTTTATTCTGGAAGTCATGTTACTAGACCATGATGAACCTACGAACTATGAGGAAGCGATGATGAGCCCAGATTCCGCAAAATGGCTTGAGGCCATGAAATCTGAGATGGGATCCATGTATGAGAATAAAGTGTGGACTTTAGTGGAGTTACCCGATGATCGGCAAGCCATATTGTATAAATGGATCTTCAAGAGGTAGACAGACGCTGATAGTAGTGTTACTATCTACAAAGCTAGACTTGTCGAAAAAGGTTTTTGACAAAGTTCAAGGTGTTGACTACGATGAGATTTTCTCACTCGTAGCGATGCTTAAGTCTGTCCGAATCATGTTAGCAATTGCCACATTTTATGAAATCTGGCAAATGGATGTCAAAACTGCATTCCTTAATGGATTTATTAAAGAAGAGTTGTATATGATGCAACCATAAGGTTATGTCAATCCGAAAGGTGCTAACGAAATATGCAAGCTCTAGTGATCCATTTATGGACTGGTGCAAGCATCTCGGAGTTGGAATATACGCTTTGATGAGTTGATCAAAGCATATGGTTTTATACAGACTTCTGGAGAAGCCTGTATTTACAAGAAAGTGAGTGGGAGCTCTGTAGCATTTCTGATAAATATATGTGAGTAACATATTATTGATCAGAAATGATGTAGAATTTTTATGGAAAGCATAAAGGAGTATTTGAAAGGAGTTCTGTAAAAGAAAGACCTCAGTAAAGCTACTTACATATTGAGCATCAAGATCTATTGAGATAGATCAAGACGCTTGATAAGTTTTTCAATAAGTACATACCTTGTCAAGATTTTGAAGTAGTTCAAAATTGAACAGTCAAAGAAAGAGTTCTTGCCTGTGTTGCAAAGGTGTGAAATTGAGTAAGACTCAAATCCCGACCACGGCAGAAAATAGAAATGAGAATGAAAGTCATTCCCTATGCCTCAGTCATAGGTTCTATAAAGTATGCTATGCTATGTACCAAACCTATTGTATACCTTGCTCTGTATTTGGCAAGGGAGTACAATAGTGATCTAGGAGTAGATCACTTGACATTGGTAAAGAATATCCTTAGTGAGGACTAAGGAAAAATTTCTCGATTATGGAGGTGATAAAAGAGCCCGTCGTAAAGAGTTACATCGGTGCAAGCTTTTACACCGATCCAGATGACTCTAAGTCTCAATCTGGATACATATTGAAAGTGGGAGCAATTAGCTAGAGTAGCTCCGTGCAGAGCATTGTAGACATAGAATGTTTGCAAAATACATACGGCTCTGAATATGATAGACCCGTTGACTAAGATTCTCTCACAAGCAAAACATGATCACACCTTAGTACTCTTTGGGTGTTAATCACATAGTGATGTGAACTAGATTATTGACTCTAGTAAACCCTTTGGGTGTTGGTCACATGACGATATGAACTATGGGTGTTAATCATATACAGATATGAATATTGGTGTTAAATCACATGGCGATGTGAACTAGATTATTGACTCTAGTGCAAGTGGGAGACTGAAGGAAATATGCCCTAGAGGCAATAATAAAGTTATTATTTATTTCCTCATATCATGATAAATGTTTATTATTCATGCTAGAATTGTATTAACCGGAAACATGATACATCTATGAATACATAGACAAACTTAATGTCACTAGTATGCCTCTACTTGACTAGCTCATTAATCAAAGATGGTTATGTTTCCTGACCATTGACATGAGTTGTCATTTGATTAACGGGATCACATCATTAGGAGAATGATGTGATTAACATGACCCATTCCGTTAGCCTAGCACTTGATCGTTTAGTATGTTGCTATTGCTTTCTTCATGACTTATACATGTTCCTACAACTATGAGATTATGCAACTCCCGTTTACCGGAGGAACACTTTGTGTGCTACCAAACGTCACAATGTAACTGGGTGATTATAAAGGAGCTCTACAGGTGTCTCCAAAGGTACATGTTGAGTTGGCGTATTTCGAGATTAGGTTTTGTCAATTCGATTGTCGGAGAGGTATCTCTGGGCCCTCTCGGTAATGCACATCACTATAAGCCTTGCAAGCAATGTAGCAAATGAGTTAGTTATGGAATGATGCATTACATAACGAGTAAAGAGACTTGCCGGTAACGAGATTGAACTAGGTATTAGATACCGACGATCGAATCTCGGGCAAGTAACATACCAATGACAAAGGGAACAACGTATGCTATTATGCGGTTTGACCGATAAAGATCTTCGTAGAATATGTAGGAGCCAATATGAGCATCCAGGTTCCGCTATTGGTTATTGATCGGAAACGATTCTCGGTCATGTCTACATAGTTCTCGAACCCGTAGGGTCCGCACGCTTAAGGTTTCAATGATAGTTATATTATGAGTTTTGATGTACCGAAGTTTGTTCGGAGTCCCGGATGAGATTACGAACATGACGAGGAGTCTCGAAATGGTCGAAACATGAAGATTGATATATTGGAAGCCTATATTTGGATGTCGGAAGTGTTCCGGGTGAAATCGGGATTTTATCGGAGTGTCGGGAGGTTACCGGAACCCCCCGGGGGCTTAATAGGCCTACATGGGCCTTAGTGGAGAAGAGGAGAGGAGGCAAGGGCTGGGCCGCGCGCCCCTCCCCCCCCCCCTAGTCCGAATAGGACAAGGAGAGGGGGGGCTTTCCTTCCTCTCTCCCTCCTCCTTCCCCCCTTCTCCTAGTCCAACAAGGAAAGGAGGGAGTCCTACTCCCGGTGGGAGTAGGACTCCCCTTGGCGCGCCCCTCCTAGGCCGACCGCCCCCTTCCCCCTAGATCCTTTATATACGGGGGCAGGGGGGCACCTCTAGACACAACAAATTATCTCTTGATCTCTTAGCCGTGTGCGGTGCCCCCTCCACCATAGTCCTCGATAATATTGTAGCGGTGCTTAGGCGAAGCCCTGCGATGGTAGAACATCAAGATCGTCACCACGCCGTCGTGCTGATGGAACTCTTCCCCGACATTCTGCTAGATCGGAGTGCGGGGAACGTCATCGAGCTGAACGTGTGCTAGAACTCGAAGGTGTCGTAGTTTCGGTGCTTGATCGGTCGGGCCGTGAAGACGTACGACTATATCAACCGCATTGTTCTAACGCTTCCGCTTTCGGTCTACGAGGGTACGTGTACAACACTCTCCCCTCTCGTTGCTATGCATCACCATGATCTTGCGTGTGCGTAGGAAATTTTTGAAATTACTACATTCCCCAACATCATCTTATAATGCTACCGCCGTACTAAGCAAAATAAGGTGCATAAAAGATAAACATCACATGCAATAAAAGTATGTGACATGATATGGCCATCATCATCTTGTGCTCATGATCTCCATCATCGAAGCATCGTCATGATATCCATCGTCACCGGCTTAACACCTTGATCTCCATCGTAGCATCGTTGTCTTCTCGCCAATTATTGCTACTACGACTATCGCTACCGCTTAGTGATAAAGTAAAGCAATTACATGGCGATTGCATTTCATACAATAAAGCTACAACTGTATGGCTCCTGCCAGTTGCCGATAACTCTGTTACAAAACATGATCATCTCATACAACAATTTATATCACATCATGTCTTGACCATATCACATCATAGCAATCCCTGCAAAAACAAGTTAGACGTCCTCTACTTTGTTGTTGCAAGTTTTACGTGGCTGTTACGGGCTTCTAGCAAGAACCGTTCTTACCTACGCATCAAAAACACAATGATTTTCGTTGAGTGTGTTGTTTTAACCTTCAACAAGGACCGGCCATAGTCAAACTCGAATCAACTAAAGTTGGAGAAACAGACACCCGCTAGCCACCTATGTGCAAAGCACGTTGGTAGAACCAGTCTCATCAACGTGGTCATGTAATGTCGGTCAGGGCCGCTTCATCCAACAATATCGCTGAATCAAAGTAAGACGTTGGTGGTAAGCAGTATGACTATTATCGCCCACATCTCATTGTGTTCTACTCGTGCAAATAACATCTACGCATAGACCTGGCTCGGATGCCACTGTTGGGGAACGTAGTAATTCAAAAAAATTCCAACGATCACGCAAGATCTATCTAGGAGATGCATAGCAACAAGACGGGAGAGTGTGTCCACGTACCCTCATAGACCGAAAGAGGAAGCGTTTAGTAACATGGTTGATGTAGTCGAACGTCTTCACGATCCAACCGATCCAAGTGCCGAACATACGGCACCTCCATGTTCAGCACATGTTCAGCACGCTGACGTCCCTCAAGCTTTTGATCTAGTAGAGGGTCGAGGGAGAGTTTCGTCAGTATGATAGCATGGCGACGGTGTTGATAAAGTTACCAGCGCAGGGCTTTGCCTAAGCACTACGACGATATGACCGAGGTGTTAACTGTGGAGGTGAGCACCGCACACGTCTAAGAGATTGTCTGTTGTGCTTTGGGGTGCCCCTCCCCCCCCCCACCCCCGTATATAAAGGAGGGAGGAAGGAGGTGGCCGTCCTAGAGGGGCACGCCAAAGGGGGGAGTCCTACTAGGACTCCCAGTCCTAGTAGGAGTCCCCTTTCCTTTCGGAGTAGGAGAAGGGGAAAGGGAGAGAGAGAGGGAGAAGGAAAGGGGGGCAGCGCCCCCTCCCCTAGTCCAATTCGGTTTGGCTAGGGGGGCGCCACCTCCTGGCCGCCGGCCTCCTCTTCCCCTTAAGGCCCATGAAGGCCCAATACTCTCCCGGGGGGTTCCGGTAACCTCCCGGTACTCCGGAAAATGTCCGAACCTTTCTGGTGTCCGAACATAACCTTCCAATATATCAACATTTTATGTCTCAACCATTTAGAGACTCCTCGTCATGTCCGTGATCTCATCCAGGACTCCGAACAAATTTAGGTCATCAAAAACACATAACTCTTAATACAAATCGTCATCGAACGTTAAGCGTGCGGACCCTACGGGTTCGAGAACTATGTAAACATGATCGAGACACATCTCCGATCAATAACCAATGGCGGAACCTAGATGCTCATATTGGCTCCTACATATTCTATGAAGATCTTTACCAGTCAAACCACACAACAACATACGTTATTCCCTTTGTCATCGGTATGTTACTTGCCCGAGATTCGATCGTCGGTATCATCATACGTAGTTCAGTCTCATTCCAGTAAGTCTCTTTAATCATTCTATAATGCTTCATCCTGCAACTAACTCATTAGTCAAATTGCTTGCAAGGCTTATAGTGATGAGCATTACCGAGAGGGCCCAGAGATACCTCTTCGATACACAGAGTGACAAATCCTAATCTTGATCTATGCCAACCCAACAAACACCTTCGGAGACACCTTTAGAGCATCTTTATAATCACCCAGTTATGTTGTGACGTTTGAGCACACAAGGTGTTCCTCCGATATTCGGGAGTTGCATAATCTCATAGTCTGAGGAACATGTATAACTCATGAAGAAAGCAGTAGCAATAAAACTGTAACGATCATGATGCTAAGATAATTGATGGGTCTTGTCCATCACATCATTATCTAATGATGTGATCTCCTTTATCGAATGACAACACATGTCTATGGTTAGGAAACATAACCATCTTTGATTAACGAGCTAGTCAAGTAGAGGCATACTAGGGACACTATGTTTTGTCTATGTATTCACACATGTACTAAGTTTCCGGTTAATACAATTCTAGCATGAATAATAAAAATTTATCATGATATAAGCAAATATAAATAACAACTTCATTATTTCCTCTAGGGCATATTTCCTTCAGGGACGGTGTGGTGCCTCATCTCAAGGTACACTGGAAGGATCAGCCAAATTCACATGATACATGTGAAAATGCATATACCCTACGGGTGAAGTTTCCATCTCTACCAAATTGGGGTCAAGTTGCACCTCAAGGGGTGTAAACTTTTATGACCTGGTGATGCAAAGCATCCTACGATCATCCTCATTTACACTACGACTACTCCCCAAGCCCCAAGTGGACATACGACGAGACCTCAAGTACACGCCATTGCACACAAGGTGAACCCGCTCCTAAATGCTTCCCCTTTCCGTTCGTGCGAGACGTGGTTGTTACCTCATGCAGAGACACTACATGTGCTTAGGTACCAAGAAGACCCCCTCAGAGATGCTCAGGATCACGGACAAGTCCCCAAGTACATGGACGAAGGAGCACGACGGAAGGAACTGGAGAAGGTTCCCAGGCCCTGGACATCCGGACCCTGGCCCGGACATCCGGCCCCTGAAGCCAACGGCCACAACAACATCCTAGCTGAGGAGCATCTCCAGGCCCCGGACATCCGGCCCGACACGAGCCACCGGACATCGGGCCCCAGCCCGGAAATCTGGGCTCCTTCATAGAATGTAACCAAGGCCAGCCCGGACATCCGACCCGTCGCGAAGCCCCGGACATCCGGCCCGATGCCCGGACATCCGCGACCCTACGCGTAGTGTAATGGGCCATCGGCCCATGCATGTACCCCTCCAACTCGTCCCACTTTGCACTACGACTATATATAGACTCCTACCCCCTCCTAGTTAGGGTTAGCATAGGTTTAGCTCATTTTAGAGATAGAGATTTGCTCATCCTTGTGGTTCTCCTCCACCGAGAGACCGCGGCCTCTACAAAGAAGATCCACGCTTGGATTCAAGACCCCTCACTGGAAGATCCCTCGCGACCTCAAGGCCTCCTCACGGATATGAACTAGTTACCATTTGTATTGTCCTTTGTTGACCTTGGATCGTGTATCTCTTCGTGTGTTCGGATCTAGCACATGTGTAATCGAATCTTGTTGGTTTGAGTGAATCCTCTCGTGTTTCCCCTCGTGTTTACCCCTCGTGTTATTCGTGTTCTTCGCAGGATCTGCTCCAATCGTGAAAGATTGGGGATCTAGGGTTCTACCCTACATCATCTTGGTATCAGAGCCAGCTTTCTCATGATCATCTTGGATCAGAGCAACGTTGATCACGAATTTGGAGTCTTCCCCCTCCATTTCTATCCTTCTTTTGCTTGATTTCATCCTAATTTTGAAAATCCCCACCAAAAATAGCCCCCAATTTTTTTGTGATTTGTTGGTTTTATGAGATTTTGTTGATTCTTATCCATGGATTCATTGTGTTTCAAGTGGATCTAGCATCTTCACTTTCCATCCACAAAATCCCTTCAAATTTTCCCTTGGAATCATCTATTTCCGTCCCCCAATTCGAAAATTTCCACCCCGAACGAGATCTGGAATCGTCAGGCCGGACATCGAGGCCATCGGGCCGGACATCCGGCTCCTAGAGGGAAAAATCGCGCAAGGTTCTGGACATCAGGTCCCGGAAATCCGGACTCACCCCCGGATGTCTGACCACTTGAGCATCAGCCTCCCGTGTTTCATCATTTTGAGCATAACTTTCACATCCAGAATCCGATTTTCTCGTTCTTTAGCTTGTTGAGTAGCTATTGACATCCTCTATACCTCTAGATAGGTTTCAACACCATTTGACTCCACCAAATTTTTGGAACTTTGAAATCTTTGCCTAGGGCCTCCACCACATCATATGCATTACCACCACTGACTTCCGCAACCTAACTTATTTTGTTCCCCATAGCATTATTTGTTGTTTGAGTAGTGATCAGTGTCTCCTAAGGCATTTAGTCTACTTAGGTATGGTTGCTTCTTCCTCAACCACCACCATAACTTCCACGTAGGCTTGCCCACCATACACTTCCACCACCCCAACTTAACCCAGTTTTGTTTGTGTTGTGAGTTGTGTCTCCTAAGGTGTTTCGGCTATTTAGGGACCGTGACTTCAACTCCGACACCGTGTATAGCCCATCATACCATTCCGCCACCTTAACCCATTTTGACCGGGCTTTCACCGATACTTCCGCAACCACCGCCGCATACTACTACCACCATTTGACATTTACCTTTGAGATTTTGAGTTTGTGGTTTTTCCGTTTCCTAGGGTGTTTCGGCTAACTAGGAATGGTTCCACACCGATAACACCGCCGCTCAACTTTGACAAGCATTCGACATCGACCACCTTCACCATTTTGACACCCTAACTTTAAGCAAGACGGTAACCTCTATATCATCTTGGTATTGTGGTACCCCATCATTGTACATTCATTCTTGACATTGAATTATTAACCCCTAGCCCATTTTGCGTCACTTGCCTATCGAGACTAGCCATTGAGTATTGCCGGCAACGTTACTTATGTACATTAGTGATCATCGATCCGCCCTTCCATTGCATACATACCATATCATTTTGGTATCATCATATCATCTTGTGTGCCACAAGATTGTTCCTGCATATACACAATTGCTATCTTGTTTTGTGCATTTCGGCCATACAAAAAGAAAAGAAAAAAGAATAAGCTTTTAAGCAAAGAGTGAATAAAGAGCTTGTAAGCAATAGCCATAACACCATACCACATTGCATATAAGATTGTCATATTCGATCATCTTGAGAGGAACACCGGGAACCATACATACATAGCATACTTGGGATAGAAGTCGTTGCATTTTTGTCTCTTATAGGTTGTGCACAAGTGTCATGTCCGCCTATTGAGCAATCGCGCTAGCGTCTCTCTAGAGTTGTGCAACAAGAGCATTTTTCGTGGATTCCACATTTTGAGCTCATTCCTTGGTTGCATGACCCCATTTATCTATCTGTGTGTGTGTGTGTGTGTTTCTGTGTGCCACATATTGCTATTGGTCTACTTGTTTCACTTGCAAATTTGTGAATCTCTTTCAACATTATTGACTCTTGCTAACATTTTGCATCAAATTTTTGTGCCACTATCCTCACCAAGCTACTCCATAAGCCTTACTTGTGTAGGTGTGAGAAATTTAACGAGATACAGTACCAATTGTGTTATTTCCTTGCTACACTATTGGGTGATCATTGATCCATCTTCAACATTGGTAAGGTACATTTGGTCTAGTTCTTCTCTTTCTCCCACTCACATTTGCTCGAGTCTTGTGATGGATAGGCAAAGCATTTCATCTCCGGTCTTCCACGACAAAGACAACTATATCATCTCCGGACTACAACGACAAATGCAAGGCACACAATCTACCTTGCACAAGCGCATCGAGAACCTCGTCATCTACATCCGTCACTCTGAAGCAAGGAAAATATACTACTTCGACAACAAGATTTCCGCACAAAAGGAGGAGGACGATGCAAGCATGGAGGAGATTCGGGTCTTGTTGGTCAACCATTCTTCCCCTTCATCATCCTCAAGACGGCGGCGAGCAAGTCGATCATCTTTGGAGCGCCCATGCGATGTAAGCGCAATTCGTACACGTCCACATCTCCATGGCGACCATCATCACGCTTGTGATCCACATCGTCATGAAGGGCAAGTCACCTCCAAGCAACATGTGCACGACGACGACAAACGACATATAGTACGAGCTCAAGCACGACAATGACACCATCAAGATGAAGATGCTCGTGATGCGTACACCTACAAGTCCCAACAAGCTCTACATCAAGCTACAGACAAACTTCATGAGCACAAGAGAAGACCGCGAGGCAAGCACCACCAAGAGGAAGCTACGGCTACCACCAGCACTTCGGCATCTTCGTCAAGTGTTAACGGGCATCTTCGCCTTTGGACGTACGACATCTTTGCCTACTTCCCACGAGTACGCCTACATCGACTTCATCAAGTCCAAGGCGACCACCTACAAGTGAGGGTGACACTACCATCTTCGGAAGCCCCTCAAGGAAGATGGCCGAGCATGGGAAATTCCCCTCAATCATGGAGATGAGCTACGAGGTGCCACATTATATGGGCCTCATATAAGACGGGGCCAAGATGGTCGAGCAAGGGCCACCCCCTTCGACCACGGCGACGAATGCGAACCTCTTCAACAACATGAAGACGGCGCCCCCATTGGGACTCATACTCCGATTCAAGCTACGAGACCGCACATGAGACCCTCTCTTTGGTCTCGAAGGAGAGTGATGATTTGCCACTTCCTACGACATTCATCTTTGGAGGCGTTATGGATGAGGAGGTTGAGCATGGGACTATCCCTTCAACCAAGGCGGCGATATGAGTTGACAGGGAGACATTTGCACCTATATCTCTCCAACACCCACATATGACGAGATGCCCGAATTGCCATGTGAGGAGAGCCACCACCCCATGAGTGAGATGAGTAACTCCACCATATATGACACTGAGTGCATTTCTTATGAGAGGATGAGTGTGACCACCACTAGCCCCACACATGGGAGCATGCCACACATCCTATGTGAGGTTGAGAGCCATTTGAGTGACTCCACCAACCATATGAGTGAGAGCATCTTACCGGGAGTGAGTGAGCCACAACACTTAGTGAGTGAGGTAGTTGAGACGGCATGTGAGGTCACTGTGATTTCTAACGACTTAACCTCTACTCCGAGTGTGTTTTCCTTTTGGTGCTAGATATCCAACAAGACGAAGCACCAATCCTTGACGAGTCCATACCTCCAATGAGCAAACCGATGGACATGATGGACGACGTTGCACCCCCCCCCCCCCCCACACACACACACACACATGGTACCATGAAGTTGATGAAACTATTGACCACGTGTCAATTTTTTCCACCTCACCTACAACACAAGAGGGGAGCTCTAAAGGTAATATAGGTGATGGACCCTCACTTGTCCCACTAGTGGACTATATTAACAATGATCGTGTGCATGATGTTGATCACCTTATGGATGCACCACATACTATGTCTTCTACATGTTTCGATATGCCACCCATTTATGATGAATATGATGATGAGCATGTTGAATTTCCTAGTTGTGATGCTATGCTCCATAGGATATCATGTGAAAATTCTATCGGTCACGTCATGTTTGACAATCCATTAAACTTGTCATATGCTATGAGTGAGATCTACCGTATTTCATCATTACAGTCTCAACATAGTAACTATGCATGCCCCATTAAAATAAATCCCATTTGCACTTATGGCATAGATGACGAGATGATGGTCATTGGCTTTTGTTTTTCATGCGATGATATTGCCATGCTTCCTTTACATGATTAGCGCAATTCATCTACTATGCCATGCCATGATCACATTGTTCCAAATATGCTTTGTTTCTAATGTTGTCAATATTCTCCATGTTATGTTTCCACTAATGCTCATGAGGAGACCCCCATAGTTTCCTCATACATATTAGGAGATTTTGATGCATTCCATACTTTGCATGATTCCCATAATTGTGTGCACCATATGCATTCCATGAATAACAATGCTCTACATATTTCTCATGATGCATTACACAATTTGAGTCTCCATTATGCTATACATAACAACAAACCTATCATGATGGATGACATGTTTCTATATCACGCATCTCATTTATTTGAGCATTGGCTATTTTGTGCTAACCAACACATGCACGTGCGCATCATGATGAATGATGTGTACATATACCACGCACACACAATTTTCCCTTTGCCTTTGTTTTGTGTAGGCACTCACATATACTCGTCAACCTCTCAATCCCAAGAGTTGACGAAACGAGCTCTTGAGAGCAACGATGATTTGGGATTCCATGGATTGTCCTTACCACCGTTCCCTTCGTGCATTCCTTTTACTTGGCTCTCACAAGGCTATGGGCTATTTACCACTTGTCACCTTATGTTCATTTTACCGTGTTCACGTTGCAAGTTATGCTTGCTTCGATGCCTTTGCCATGCAATTGTGACCCTTGCTTGCATTCACACATGATTCACCATTATACTACTTCTATGTGTATTTGCATGCTTGGTGGAGATCCTTATCGCTATTACCATGTTTTCCTTGTACCTCATGCTTGTGACATGTCATGTGCATTATATATGCCCACTATTTGCCCACATGACATGATGACCTTGATTACCTCTAGTATGTTGCAGCTTCGCACTACTAGCTTCCATGACTTGATTACGATGATCACTTGCTTAGTTGCATCACCCATGATACATAATTGGTCATTGCATTGGGTTGATGACATACATATTCATGCCTCTCACATGATTTGTCTTGATCATTGTCTCTTGTCTCCATTAGTTGCCTCTCTCATATCCACTTGTAGTGAGTGCAACAATTCTATGCTTTGATTGTGGAGACTTGGACATCTTACTTGTGAAGCATGCTTGTTTGATTGTGCTTAATGCATTTGGTTGTTTTAGCATCTTATGCCTACATACCATGCACTACACCCTTGTCATATGATAAGAATGTTGAAAACACTTGTTGGGTAACCAACCACACGAATAGGGGTTGCAATTCCGCTAACCTCATTTGTTTTTCCGAGTGTTTGTCATGTCTTTCGTTGTGAAGGATTCACAAGGCGGTACCATCATGAGACACATTCGTTATGTGAAGGCGTACTTGATGTGCAACTCCAAAATCTTCAGGAATATTCATAAGGTGAACTCCTTTCCTTTGAGCCATCCTCAAATACGCATATTGGATCGGTCATTCTTTCATTGTTGTTTCCTTCTTGTTGTCTACATGATACATCTCGTGAACAGAGGAGTGACATTAGAGATGGACCGTCAAGTTAAGGAGTGCTCGGACTTAGTGGATGCACCACCGGACCACCACTCTTGCCACGACATCGAGCATTGGTACATTAACACTCCTTTGACACATTGCACCAACACATCCATATTTGTTGATTGTGATCCATATGTCATGCTCGATGGACATATCATACTCACTGCAAGTTTGCACCCTATGCATGGATTGACTCACATTATGCTTGTCTTGTTGCCTCTATTTCCATGCCATCCATGATATATGAGCTTGTACACTTCCTTAGCAAATTTGTTGTGATCTACCTTGATGGCATATTGATACATAATGGTCACATTGCCCATCATCAATTGCATGATAACATAATCTTCTTGATAATCCATTACCATGTTCATGCTCTTGATATACCATCTCTCTATGACATCATTTTGCACAATGGTTGCATTAACCACATTCACAATAACTTTGTATGCACAACAATTGAATTTGCTCACATGAATGCTTTACATATCATTTTACATCATTTGCTAAGCATCATGTGCCTTGTCACGAACAATCTTATCGGACGAACTCATGCTTAATTGATGGACACCTTGTGTGCGCTAACCATTGTATTTCCGAGTGTCGTTTGTGTTTGCTCTTTTTGCATGTATACCACTCCGGAGACACCTTGGAGTACTTGGATTGTGCCATGTCTTCAACTCCGTCCAACTTCAAGTCCGTCCACGACAACCGTTTCAATGGTGATGAGGTTTAAGATCCGAGGTCGGATCTTTCACAAGGGGGGCGAGATGATGCGGAGCATCCTACGATCATCCCCATGTACACTACGATTACTCCCCAAGCCCCAAGTGGACATACAACGAGACCTTAAGTACACGCCATTGGACACAAGGTGAACCCGCTCCTAAATGCTTCCCATTTCCGTTCGTGTGAGATATGGTTGCTACCTCACGCAAAGACACTACATGTGCTTAGGTACCAAGAAGACCCCTCGGAGATGCTCGGGGTCACGTACAAGTCCCCAAGTACATGGACGAAGGAGCCCGACGAAAGGAACCGGGGAAGGTTCCCATGCCCCGGACATCCGGCCCCTGAAGCCAGCGGCCACAGCAACAGCCTAGCCAAGGAGCATCTCCAGGCCCTGGACATCCGGCCCGACGCGAGCCGCCGGACATCCAGCCCCAACCCGGGAATCCGGCCTCCTTCACAGTACGTAACCAAGGCCAGCCCGGACATCCGACATCACCAGCCCAAACATCCGGCCCGTCGCGACGCCTCGGACATCCGGGGCCCCTGCGTGCAGTGTAACGGGCCACCGGCCCATGTACCCCTCCAACTCGTCCCACTTTGCACTACGACTATATATAGACTCCTATCCCCTCCTAGTTAGTGTTAGAGATAGGTTTAGCTCATTTTAGAGATAGAGTTATGCTCATCCTTGTGGTTCTCCTCCATCAAGAGATCGCGGCCTCTACAGAGAAGATCCACGCTTGGATTCAAGACCACTCACGGGAAGATCCCCCGTGGACTCAAGGCCTCCTCACGAAGAATGAACTAGTTACTGTTTGTATCGTCCTTTGTTGACTTTGGATCGTGTATATGTTCGTGTGTTCGGATCTAGCACATGTGTAATCGAATCTTGTTGGTTTGAGTGAATCCCCTCGTGTTCTTCGTGTTCTTCGTGGGATCCACTCTAATCGTGAAAGATCGGGCATCTAGGGTTCTACCCTGCATCATCTTGGCCCACACCAAAAACACGACCCAAGACCACACATGATGCAGCCGCAAGTTGGCTCGTCCCCTAAAGGCCCAACAAGAAGGAAAGACACTGTTGGGATGGATAAAGGGAGCGACTAAGCACGGATACCTCTTGCGGGGAGACCCAACAGACACCATGGGAGTGCTCCCAGCACGCCACTTGGGGTGTCCCACCGCCGTCACGTGTTGCGTGCTAGGCGCACCCCACATGAACTTTTTTTTACGTGTTCCGGTTTTTTATTTTATTTTGGAGGAGGTTGTTTTGAATTTTCCTTGGGCTTTCCTAGGTTTTCATGATTTTCTTTCTTTCTTTAATTTTTTCCCGCATGAAGCACACCGGTGAAAAATCACAAATATGCTTCACGGTTAAGCACAACTACGCTTCCCAAGAAGTAAAAAACACACTTGTTCTTCCACGTGAAGCGCAGTAGTGCTTCTCGTAAAATAAAAATCACAGTTGTGCTTCCATGTGAAGCACAATTGTGTTTCTCGGAAAATGAAAAGCACAAGTGTGCTTCCCTAAAAGGGAAAAAACACGTGTGCTTTTTTTTAAAAAAAACACATGTGCTTCCTGTTTCCGATCTCACATGTTTCCATTTTTTTTTTGTTTCCTTTTTTTGTTTCTGATTTGTTTTATTTATGATTTCTTTATGTTTTTCAATATATATTTTTGATTTGTGATTTTCTGGGGGTTTTGGGGGGAAAAAAGTCGCATAAACCTATTAACATGGGATCTAGTTTCTAATATCTCAAGCTCGCCTAAACCTATTAACATGGGATCTAGTTTCTAATATCTCGAGCGAGAATCACAACAGCAAAACAACTTCATGATTTGAATGCACGGTTTAAAAGATAGAAATGTTTTTAAAAAGCCGAATGAACATGAAAAAAAAAGCACAAAACTCACAAGTCACAACAAGTGTCACACATGCGATTGTGGCACTTGACACACAAGAGAAGGTGGGAGTGAATTTTACAATGGATACCCTCCAACTAGTGATTTCAATGGATAAATAGACCCCCCCCCCCCCCCCCCCCCTCCCTCGCTCTCTCTTCCATTTTAAACCTGTATCTGAAATCCGGTTGATTGTTCCTCTTGTGCTCCCTTTGCTTATTTTCGTGTTTTGCTCGACCCGCTTTTACACCTTTTATGGCTGATTTTCAGTACAGTTCAGTAACCGCAAACTAAAGCAGCAAGCCCATACAAAGCTATGATTTTGTTTGGTCTTCCCGGAGACTCGAGGGCTGGCTTGGAAGAGTTTATGGTCTTCCATCGATTGGTTGTTATTACTACATCGCAGGCAGTAAGTATACTGCGACAGCTTAGACGTGCTTCAAAATTCAAATAACAAAAGGCTGGCCAACGCTGACATTTCCATTCAAATGTACTTGCTCACCATCTCAAAGATGTTCGTTGAACTGTAACTACATTTCATATTGCCAGTTTGCCACTAGCATATTCGACAAGTGCGGCAACTATGATCCTGAGGATCACACATATTCTGAATGGGTCTAGACACATAGCACACATGTCCGACCAAAGAATCTTGTCTATAGCTTTGGTTAGGGTTGCAACCAATTCCCGTTTCATCTCACGAGTTCCAAACCCCGGCAGCAAAGGAAGCCTGTAATTCCTCATCAGAAAGAAATAAAATCTGGTAGAACTAAAGCCTGTAGATGTTTGAACAGCAGTAACAGTATCATTCTGAGGGTAAAGAGGTGCCAAAGATAGCATCTTGCCCAGACCTGATCCAGTAAAGCTACCATTGGTGAGGTTTTGATTCTTAGGCGCTGCCTTAGATTCAGTCGGTAGGGCAATTGGCAGGGGAATTTTCCATGGCAGACTGCTCGCGTTTCCATTGGAGATGATGACCAGAGGATTGCTTTGGACTAACCCCTTTCTGGAATGGTGGCGAGTTCCATGGCAGCGGCCTCCCAATCTGCTGAATAGACGCCAAAAATCCAGGAGGTGCTTCTGCTTTCCGCATTACCTGAAAATACAAGATATTAATAACAGAACTATTGACTACATGCTGTAATCTGGATCTGGCTAACTACTGCTGAGAGTGTAGTTGAGTTCATGTGATCTGAACTTATAAGTTACAACGAACTTTGATATGCCTCTGTTTCATTTCAGTAAACATTTTAGCCTAAGATGAGGTCCACTTTGTCTATATGTACATTATGGAACACCAACTTTCCAGTTTTGATGATGGGGTTTCTTTTGAGAGAAAAATAAGGTTCCGTAGTATGAAGGCAAGCCATATATCAAAAGGAACAGAGAAAGGTACAATTTAACAACGGATACAACAAGCTTGATAGTGAAAACAGTCTTACTGTGAGAACTCTAGAGTAAAACGACGTCCCACTCAAAGATAGGGCCCTCCCAATAGATTCCTTGTCAGCAAAAGTAACAAATGCAGCCCTGGGAAACAACAAGAATTAACAACAGATATGGAGCTTGTAGATGCCACGGATGAAGAAAGCAAGCTGAAACTTGGCATGAAAGAATATACCCTTTTGGGTGGCCAGTAATTGAATCTGTCAACATATTGAGCTTAAGCACTGTCCCACACTTCATAAAATGTGTTGATAATGCTTCCTTGGTTGCCGCAAAATGCACCTAAAACAATCATCCAGAGATGTAACTCACCAAATTTATCCTCTATGATGTAATTAGAATGAAGAAGCTTTTTTGGTCAAAAGAATGCAGCAAAAATTAAAGTGATCCGTGGCGAACAAAAATAAAGAGATGGGTTCCTTTTACATACATTTGTCACAAGAACAGTTCTGGCATCGGCATCCTCCTCTAAACTCGAATGGGGCCCTACAAGAAAACAAAATTTCAAAAGACTCAATTCCATCTGTGGACAAGAGTGTTAAGCTGGTGAACAAAAAATAGGAAACTGCTCAATATATTTAAAACAATCCACATTCCAAGGTGCAAACAGAGTTGCTTCGGAGTTATCTCTCTGTAAATAAAAAGTAACTTCAGAGAGCCCAAACAGTTAAATGCTGCCGGATCTCAAAAGTTTGACTATCCTTACTGCCCTCTGGAAACAGGTAAACAAAGCAAAAAAGAAAGGAATATTGGCCCGAGGGGAGGTGCAGACAACAGAAGGGTTTCTTTTAGCAGAAGCTGAGCACCACGACTGATACATCACAGTTAACCATACAGGTCATGATGTGGACAACAAAACTAGCTTTCATGCAAAATAGGCTGGGTGGTACAATCAGTTGGTGTGTAGTCAAACACATCATAAATCATTAATCGATTGATGCTTAATGTTTTTGGTCATTCCATGGAATACACTAGACTGGTTAAGCACCAGTTTGAAGTTTCCTTAACTGTGTTGTGCTTCAAGCCGGCAATTCAACCCATGGGTTTGGCCGCCCATGGGCACCCGACCCAAATGGGTAGGGTATGGGTCGTGCTCTTTGCCCATGGGTCGCCCATAGGTTGTACCCATGGGTAACTGATTACTCATGGGTAGGGTATGGATACGAGTTTGTGCCCATGGGTTACCCAGGGTTCGCCCGATTAATATTAAGAAGTGTATATATGTTTTATTTTACATGAATTGTGAACATTTTTGGTGAAGATTTTTTAGGACAGCATGCACCCACGTTGCTTAGTTATTGCTATAGAGATAGAACCATGAATTGACAAAATGCTTAGCTCAGTAGCATCAAGAGATCGTCATGTTTGGTTTGTTGGGCCTCCAAAGCCAGCCCATGCATCCTGTGTGTTGCTCTACATGCAAAGCGAGCAAAATACGTGCTTGCCAGCTGCATAGTACCACCTCACCTAGCGAGCACATAGGAAGTCGAGCGCTGCCTGTATAAGAGACTAGAAGAGGCAGTAGCGATCCTCGGTTCGAAGTGCATGGCACCAGAAGGGAGCATAAATTAAATAATAAGAAAAATACTAAGCCCGCAGGGTGCCCGATTGGGTCAGGTAATCGCGTGGGTTTGGGCATGGGCATGAGACAAGACCCGTGGGTAGGGTCGTGGGTGGGCAATACACCCAATAAGCGTTCCAGGCATGGGTCTAGTAGAGGTCGAACCAACCAAACCCGAACCGACTGGTGCTGATCTTACTTTATAAGCTGTTGTGAAGAAACAAAAGCCTTTAGTCCCAAACAAGTTGTGAAGAAATAGTTGTGGCAAATTCAGTATCATGTTATGCAAACAAGATCAAAACCTAGCTGACTCCTAAAATTTTACCAAAATAAAAGCACATGTACCACCTTGCTGGATATCTCTTGTGTTGTTCTGTTAGCCAGGATGCTACTTTAATTTACTTTTGTGTTGATTATACCAAAAGGACTAAACATACATACGCAAATGGCAAACGTAACTCTTGTCTTGTCCAATGGCAAATATACTTTTCCACCTCTTCTCTCTTCTGGATTTTGACATAAACACAGATACAAAAACGGCAAACGTAATTCTTGTCTCTCTCCGAACGGCAAATAGGACTTTTCCACCTCTCTTCTGGATTTTGACATAACATACTTGTTTGTTCAGATAAAGCCAGCTTTGTGTCCATCAGCATATTGTTAATTTCAAAGTGTGTTTAAGCAAGTAACAACCAAGTGCCAGTGTCCAGAAGGAACTTTCGACATTTCTAATGTTGACTCAACAAACCAAATTAAATAAAGGAAAACAGCCGAGCGCAGCGTTTCGGTGCCCAGGCTCATCTGCACCCAGTTAGAAAAAAAAAATCACAACAAATTCAAAAACAATTCGAAAAAATCCAAAAAAAATTGCATGGTAGAAACTTTATTGCATGAGGTCCGCTCCAATTTTCAGATCATTTGGACATCTGAGTAGCTCTCAGCAAAAAAGACAAATCGGGTCAGAACAGTACATGAACAGTAAACTTTTCTACAGGCCCTGAATTTGTCTTTTTTGCCGAGATCTGCTCAGATGTCCAAATGATTTGAAAACTGGAGCGGACCTCACGCATCAAATTATCTACCATGCAAAAAAAATTGGAATTTTATGATTCTTTCTAGTATTTGTTTTGATTTTTTTCATCAGCGCGGGTGCAGATGAGCCTGGGCTCAGAAGTGGATTATCGAAAACAGCTTGTCTTTTATTGTTTGGAACCTCCTTCATCTGTGATAGCAGTCTCACCTTTGTCCACAAAGTTGGCTCTGACCACCATCCTGCCTGCCCCTCCACCAAGCCGTTACTTCCACAACAATGCTTTAGTAGATTGACACAGCTTTCCTGGCACTACGAGGCACGGTTTCCTAGGACACCAATGTGGCAGTCTACGAAAACAGCAGTGGCACATGCAAGCTCCAGTAACATGTCACTGCAGACGCTAATGCAAAAGTGCTGACCGGAGAGAGTGAGAACAAGGACTGTGGTTGCGGAAGAACAATCAGCTGCAACAAATCTGCAGGCAAGAAAGAGGATGCAGGAGCTTACAGCCAAATAGGATGAAGTGGAAATATACAGGGACCACATCTGGTGATAAAATAAATAGTGGAAAATCTTGTAGATTGGGCTCCTCAAACGGATCTAGAGAATACAGGGCAGCCTGGTTGGAGAAGCAGCGGCATGTGAGTCCTGAAAAGGCCCGAGCCACACTGTGGGTAGAACATAATGCTGAGCTTTGATACATCTTCCACATGGCCAGCTGCTAGAGGGACGAATCGCTGATCATCGGTGCGTGGAAGGTTTTTGAGGAAATTACCTCAAATTCTCGACCATTCGAGTTGCGAGAGAGTGACTGCCAAGTCATTTGACATGGAAAGAACCTGATCTCTAAGTGGGTAGCTGGCCTGTTTCACAAATTTTCTGGTGGGTATATGGTTTAATAGCTTTGGCGGACAAGTAGATTAAGCATCAAACTTCAGGGAGGTAACAAGTCTTTCTACAAATAATATGAATTCTGTGGAGGATAAAAGATTGATTAATTGGTTTCCCTGTTTTTGATGTCATTTCAAATCATATGGATTCTTGTATTTTGGCTGTCTGTTTTTGGATTAAGTGATGGAGTTTCATCATATTTTTGCAATTTATAGCCAAGAACATAACGCTGCAATGCACCATTGTAGAGCATATTAACTTCAGGGAGGCACCATTGTAGAGCATTTCACCAATAAACTGCGCTCATGTCTAAACTAGGGAGCTCTTGCTGCCAACATAGACAAGAGACCATAGAAACCAGTGAAAGGACCAACAAATTACAGATGACCATTTTTTTCAGGACTGCAGTCACAAGCAGCCAAGCATATTGACCTAGGTGACTATATCACTGATAATAAATCGCTAGAAATAATTGCAGATGACTCACTCAACAGATGACCTAATAGATTTGCAAGAACAAACTGGTGAACCAACTGCTATCTCAGAAAATTATGTCACACTATATTTTGGCATGTAGTAGTAAATCCAATGTCATTTTCCTAAGGTTCGTTTGTATGAATGTATTCATATAGAAACAGAAGGGACTAAAGAACAATAGGACAAACCTGATGGGAGGGCTCCTTGCTTCCCATTGTTTATCTGCGCCTGCTTGGACCGAAGCTTGAGCATGTCTAGTTCCACCTGCTTTAGCTTTAGTTTCACATCCAACATCTCCTGCATAATCAGTTACGACAACCATTTTAGGTCGCTAGAAGATCCCAAATAGAAAACAAGTTACTCAACAAGGATAGCTTACATCTTTTACTGGTTTGTTACTGTAATTGCCACCATCTTCACGAACAGAAGACCCACTCTTGGACTGTGCAGGGCTGCTAATTTGCTGACTTTGCAAAACATCAGTTCCTGAATTTAGCCGCATATTTAACTGGGACAATTTGTCAGATGCTGATACATGTCCTTTTAACGAGTTTGCATGCCGTGCTGGTTCAGAAGCTGATGCAGGTGAGCTCTTCACCTTGGATGTGAACTCATTCAAACTTTGTGAACCAAAACTTTTCACTGGCGGAGTTGAAGTAGACTTCTGGGTAATAACATCTCTAACTTGATGACGATTACGCTCCACATCACCAAAATTCAACCGACCGGTCAGCCTGCTTCTGTTGGATTTCTCCCCGGGCTCATATGCGTGTGCTGTATTGACATCTGGGTAACTACTGGAAAAGTTTCCAGAATTTGCTCTGTCAAATAAATCGCCTTCCGTACTTGAGTTAACACGGCATCTTCGTTCATGCTCAGACACCATTAACTTGGCCTTCTTATGCATTATATTTTCAACATGCATGTTGTCAGCTTCTGTAGCTAAACCTTGATCCTCCATAGCAGGCTTCCCTAGCCTGTCCCAAACATTGCGGGGCCTTCTCATGGATTCTGGCACTTCACCATCATCAATTCCCACAGCCACAGGCAAACGTCTTGTGGAGGAATTTCCTCCAAGATGCTCATCATGGGATTCCTCTGCATTAGGTTTTCGAATAACAGTGAATCAATATCAAAGAATACCACTTTTGATCTTTTGGCAAACAGCCGACCCCAAAGCTTAAACCCAGGACTGCTAGTGTAGTTTCCCGAATCAATGGAGTACAGAAAGGAATATGGATCAGCTCAAGGTAGTATTAGTAATTTTGGTAGTTGCCATTTCAACTCTACAACCTAGTATTCAAGGATAAGGAATGTTGAGAAACATAACATGGATTCCCTGACTCCATGCCATAGGATCAAAGTCCGTACAAATTGCAAAATCATATAGTTTCTTAAAAATATAGTTTGCCAAAAAATAAGATACTCCCTCTGTTCTTTTTTATAAGACGTTTTGGACAGCTGACATTGAACTGTTTTGGGCATTGTCTGAATTGTCTAAACGTCTTATAAAAGTGAACAGAGGGAGTAGAAGATATGCACCAAGAGAGTCATCGTTTAGATCAGAGGACAACACTATGGTGTTATGTTATAAAGTCCATATATGGTATTATTGCCTTTAAGGTTGCCTCTGTAACGTACTTTGGCGGTGTGGCCATTTCCGGCAAAAGCAATTATTCTCTTTTTCAATAAAACAATGTTTGAATCCCTTCTTTGTTCAATCCATCTAGAAGCAAACAGACAGAACCATTTTTTCATATAATGTCAGTTGCACCTTCAATCTTGTACTCTCATTCGGGATTGAGTTGAGACAAATCAAACTGGACACCAAGAGCCTGAATCAGTACAACACTTCAACCAAACTGGACAGCCACATGAAAAAAGTCCTTTTAAGGGACATTTGTGAGAAACTTAGCCACTTCAACTTTCTAGAAATACATACACAACTTCCATAACTAAGGGAAATCACATGTTGCTTGTATGTATAGAACTTAAAGGCAAATGATTTTTCATAAGTTAAAGTAGGATTATCAGAACCTTAACTCCATTTAAAGTCACACCTAAGCATGCAAGCTAACCAGGGTATGTTAGATAAAACAAGAGCAAGCACATGACCCCAAAAAAAGATTGTTTACATACCATCTTGAATCATATTCAGGCAACATATTTTTAACGGAGAACTATAGGGATGACCGAAGACTCTATATTTATTGATATAGAAGAAGAAAATTACAAGACTAAATACGAGGATATTTACAGAGATATTCATACAAGTTTCGAAGGACATTAACCCGCAAAGTGAGAAAGCATCGTTATCTTCTTTGAAAATTGAATCGCCTAGCCTTATAGAAGCTGGTAAACATCTTTTTTAGTAGAAAGAAATGCAGCATACAGTAAAAATACAAAGTACAAACAAAATGTTCAGAGGGAAAAAAAGAGAGCCGGTTTTGATAAAGGGATGTGCAAGTGACATATAGTTGACCGAACACATAACTATGTATCACCCACCTCCTAGGAGGTTTCTTCTATCTTTTCAATGAAATGAAACGCAAAGGTCCTTTGCGTTTTCTCGAAAAAAAAGTGACATATAGATGTGGTCCAGTGTAGAATGCATGGCACGAGACATTTAGTACTTCTCGTGGGTGTATTGAGTAGTTTGAAGTAGCTATCATATGCCAAATGGTTCAAGAACATATTGTCCTAGAATTGAGCTGTCGCATAAGAAAAAAATGCTTGCCTTGCATCAATGTATGTTCAGTCTTTGCAGCTACACCAGACTGCCGCATGGAGGAACTTCTGCCACCTGTTGAACTCCAATCTTTCTGCTCTGACATAGAATCATCAAGTTAGATGCATCCTTTCCATAGCACATCCTACAAATGTAGGTAGTTAACAACAGATGCATGGCCTATTGAGTATTTACCTTCTGATGCTGGCCCTCCCGATAACATTCATCACCAGCCACCATTTTAGGGGAAATGATAACAGTTGAACTAATGCGTCGCTGGGCCACATTTTGTCCCTTAGTTAAATCAAGCTTGTGAAGGCCATTATGCTCTTGTGGTACTAAGATATTTGAGTTTACCTGGTCAACAGTGGATGAGTTTGACTGAGTGTTCGTAAGTCATGATACGTGCATAATTTGGGCATTTTGACTTGAAAGAAGTTAACGGATGCTCAATTAAGTTGAACTAGTGGATAACTGGATATGATGAAGACAATTAAATGTTGTGTGGCGACTGATGATTGTAAGAGGAAAGAGGGTAAGATCCTTACAATATGAGCCTCCCCGGGTTGGGTTTTTGTGACCAGAAGATTTTTCTTGTCATTCCGGTCCTGACTTTCATTTTCCAGCCTATGTTGCACGCTAGAATCATCAGCCAGTGCTACAGCCGTTTTGCATAGGTAACCCCAAAGCCTGCTTAGTCATGCAAAAAAACATCATGGCCTCATAAAAGTACACATATCAAGAACACAACTAATTGATTAAATGGCAGCTATAATACCATGCAACAAATTTTGCACTATCATCACCAAGAAAGGCCTCCAAATCATCGCGTGCTTGATACTGATGTTTCCCATTACAAACTAAAATTACAATGTACTCCTTTAGTCAGGGAGAAAAGAAAAGAAGAATTATCAGTCATTATGCAATCAACAGCTATAAAGCATCTTGTTTATATTAACATGAAAACAAACATACCAAGAACTCAAACAGTCGAATCTTGCATATTTGGCAAAACATGCAATGAAAACTCACGGTTATCCTACCAACTAAACTAATGAGAGTAATGTAGTCCTCAAACATGGCATACAACATAGCAACATAGAAAACTGAGGAAGTTGCCATCTATAGCCAACATGCACTTATCAAGTGAGGACGCCAAGGTTGTGCTTCGATGTTTCTTTCTTTGAGATTATCAATCTAAGAACCAAAAAAATCTCTTTGCTAAATCCATTTAACAGCAGCCCTCAACTCTCACTCCAGGCAGACTTATAGGAGAACATGTCTAAAATCTAATGAAAACACATTAGGTGTAGGCAAGAGGGAACATACACCCTTTTCTTTTCTTCTTTTTTTGCGGGTGAACATACACCCTTTTCGAAGGGAAATGATCACTAGATATGTGTTGAGACACTCTACTGCCCCTTCGCATGTCTTCTTATGCAAATATCCTCTTCATTATCATGAATTGGTCAAATCACCAATCTACAAATATAATTGGACAACTGAAATTATACTGAACTACATGTGTTCACTTTATCTCAAGGTGATGTGAAAACAATACAATCCATTTTACAGCCTTCAATATTACTCCCTCCATTCACAAATATAAGATGTTTTGGATATTTCAATATGGACTACATACGGACTGAAATGAGTGAACAAACACACTAAAACATGTCTATGTGCAACCGATTCAGAAAAAAGTTAGAACATCTTATATTTGTGATCGGAGGGAGTATTATACAATGTCTCTACAGTCTTCCATGTCAATGAAGCAGCACCCAGAAACATCTTAATCACTTAAATAACTGGTGAAAGTTACTACTGAACAAAACTCACCATCAGTGTCCCGTCATATTTGACTCATAGATCATATAAACCTGACCACAACAATACATTTGTGCCTCAAACACGCTGGCTTTGCCACAGTTAGGTGTTGGTGGCATTATGAACTTATGCTTTATGAAGTATCTATAGGCTTGTGTACTATAATGCTTAATTTGCAAATTGTGGGGCACAACAATGGAACAGAGGCACACAAAAAAATGTGAATTACAAAAGGTTAATGACCTGTGAAATATGAATCAAGGTTATCAGCGAGGAAAGGAGGTAGGTATATGGAATTGATAAGGACTGTTTATGAGGGTTAAGAGAACACACTGGTCCATTATGTCAGAAAACTACTTTAAATATATCTTGGCACCACTTCTGATGCGATTGAGGCTGGGACGACCAATTAGAAGGCTCACATTTCTGAATTGAGATCCTGGGAAGTCCATACCTAACTTCTATAGAGTTCCTAGGAAAAGTTAAACAAGCCGAATGTTCCAGATAGATAGTCTAATCCATCACCTCTCCAACTTAAATTTCACTTGGGTGCCAATCACTCGACCAGGCACGTGCATATAGTCCGTTCAGAGCCACCCCAATCCCCTTGGTACAGCCCCAGACGGGGAGGCCCATCCACACTCATATCGTGACATTCCCGAGACCAATTAGCACACGGAACCACGCAGGATGGAGACGCGACCGCATCCCACCAAGTATCGGCACTGGCAAGTTCTAGGGCACGCGTGCGTGCGAGAGAAGGAAGGGATATTTGGGGCGGTACCGCGAGGGTCTCGTCGGAGTAGTTGCCGAGGAATCGGGGGAGCACGTCGGCGACGGCGGAGCGGAGGTCGGCGGCGGCCGGCGAGCGCCGATCCATGCGGAACGACCGCTCCTCGGCAGCGAACACCCGCCGGAGCCGCCGCTGCAGCTGCTCATCCGCATCCGCCTCCTGCCCCATCTTTCCGCCTTTTGGGAAAAGGCAGTGCCCGTGGGTGAGAATCTTCTAGCGGCTACTGGGGCCAGTCGCTACTAGTATGTGTCAGCGTCAGCCCGCGTGCGTGCGTGCGTGCAACCGGTGTGCTGTTTACCGTCCCTTCTGCTCCCAGCGTTTTCATCAATCGTCACTTCGAGTTGTTCCAATCTTTTGAAAAATTTGGATATCGATTTTTTTAGGATGGATATCGATTGTTTACGTGTAGGGCTGCATTTTGTAAAATATTTGTCCTCTAGCCCTTTTTACCTTTTTTAGGTTAAAGTTTAAGTTTTATTGATCTAAAGCCACTTAATGTGAAATGCAAAATTGATCATGGGTTGGCCCGGCCACAAGTGACGCCCATGCTTAAGAGAATTTGAATACTGCTAAATTATCTGCATCTAAACTTGCCGCTCGACCTTCAAATAAAAATTAATTTAAATTTGTTGCTTGCTGCTTGATCTCCTTAATGATGTTCCAATAGTTGCTACCTGTTCCTTTGTCGATATCCTTGATCACTTCTTTCGAAATCTGAAGCAACAACGAAGTTCTAGAGAAGCAATTGTTTGGCTAATGATAAAGCCTCGTGACATGGATCGAGATATGGCCTAGAGGCAATAATAACGAGAGATATGGCTTGGGGGCCTTGGTGTCTGAGACCTCCACCGCACCGGCATTGCCCTCCACACCATATGGGTATGGCTGCAACGGACTGGCGGTTGGTGCCCTTGGGCCCACCTCCCGGTCCCAGCATGATCCAGATGCTCTTGCGATCATGCGTGCCTCCACGTCCTGGATTCTAGGCAATGGCTTGAGTTGGCGTTTTTTACGGATCATTGGCTGGAGGGTTGCTGCATCGCCAACATCAGCCCCGTTCGTCCATGCCTTGGTTCCTGCAGGCGCCGCCGATTGAAAACGGTGCAATAGGGGTTGCCTCGGCGTTCTTGGATCTGTGACATTGCCGGCACACTGGGGGGCATTGTAGTCGTGCAATGTGTCGAGCTCCCATGTCTCCTGCGTCGCACATCATGCTTTCCCCGGTCCTAGATCGCCTCATCTGGAGATGGACAAAGCCCGGTGTCTAATCCGTTGCGTCTTGCTACACCGCCCTATTCTGAGGCTCTGTCGAAGGCCCCAACTGGCGCCTCACCTGGAGGACGAGGGCCCCGCTGCGTGTCAAGATCTTCATACGAGGGTTGACTGGTTCGGTTTTCATACGAGGGTTGACTGGTTCGGCCGCAGTGTGAGGCTGTCATCGCCGGAGAATGACACGGGTGTGGGTGGGTGGAGGGAAGGCCTGGAAAGCAGTGGGATTAGGGTGGGGCTGTGAGGCATGCATGGCAACACAGTCGGCCATGGGAGGTAGGAGCAGGCGGTACCACCGACGCTAATTTGGGCGGCTGGAGCAAGAACATCAGATATTGAAGAAGCAGCATGACCGTTGGATGACATCCAACGGTCACTGCTGCTATAATCGTTTGTTGACTAGGTTGACAAAGCCATGTGTGCGCGTCGAATTAGTATGCCCACAAGTCAGCCTCCAAATATCGTGCGCCCTGGTTGTCATGGTGGGCCCTAGATGGCTCCTTCTCTCTCTTTGATCTTCAATACAATGTTCTCCTCGATGTTCATGGAGATCTATCCGATGTAATATTCTTTTACGGTGTGTTTGTTGAGATCCGATGAATTGTGGGTTTATGATCAGTTTATCTATGAATATTATTTGATTCTTCTCTAAACTCTTTTATGCATGATTAAGATATCTTTGTATTTCTCTTCGAACTGTCGGTTTGGTTTGGCCAACTAGAATATTTCTTTTGCAATGGCAAAGGTGCTGTTTTGGGTTCAATCTTGCGGTGTCCTCACCCAGTGATAGAAGGGGTAGCGAGGCACGTATTGTATTGTTGTCATCAAGGATAAAATGATGGGGTTTATATCATATTGCTTGAGTTTATCCCTATACATCATGTCATCTTACTTAAGGCGTTACTCCGTTCTTATGAACTTAATATCTAGATGCATGTTGGATAGCGGTCGATGTGTGGAGTAATAGTAGTAGATGCAGAATCGTTTCGGTCTACTTGACACGGACGTGATGCCTGTATTCATGATCATTGCCTTATATATCGTCATAACTCTGCGCTTTTCTATCAATTGCTCGAGAGTAATTTGTTTACCCACTGTATGCTTTCTTTCAAGAGAGAAGCCTTTAGTGAAACCTATGGCTCCCGGGTCTATTTTCCGTCATATATTTTTAGATATATATAAACAAAAAAACAAAAAATACCTTGATGCACTTCATTTATATTTACTTTAGTTTGCCTTTTTATTTATCTTTTATACCTGTCTCTATTAGATCTCACTCTTGTTCGAGATTGTGAAGGGATTGACAACCCCTTTTCTTGCGTTGAGTGCAAGTGTTTGTCAGTTTGTGCAGGTGCATAGATAGGAGACTTGCTTGTGCCTCCTACTGGATTGATACCTTTGTTTTTAACTGAGGGAAATACTTATCTCTACTTTGCTACATCACCCTTTCCTCTTCAAGGGAAAAATCAATGCAAGCTCAAGAAGTAACAGGAAGAATTTCTGGCGGCGTTGCTGGGGAGGTTCTACATCAAGCCTACCAAGTACCCATCATAAACTCTCATCTCTTGCACTTACATTATTTGCCATTTGCCTCTCGTTTTTCTCTCCCCACTTCTAAAACGTTTCCAGGAAAATACAAATTTTTTTGCCTTTTTATTTGCCTTCTTTCGTTCGTCTTTTCCTTTGCCCTTATGTCTTACTTGGTTTGTTTGCTTGTTTGCTTGGTATAATTATGTGTTTATTAAAAATCAAAAGCAAAGAGTTTATGGATCCTTATTCACTTGCTAATATTTTTAAAAGACCCAACAATGATGAACCAATTGTGATGCGGAGCATCCTTCGGTCATCCCCATGGATCTACCATCGTCTCACCAAGCACCAAGAGGACCCATGACAAGAGCAAGAGCTAGAACTCTCGAGACCGAGGTGACTTCTCTCCTTAGTGATATCTCATATGATCCTCTCGAGACATGGCTACTACCTAAGTCCGGAATGTTGTGCATGATTAGGTACCAAGAGGACCCTTCCGAGGATGCACATGAAGATGATCAAGCCACCAAGTCCACGGAAGAAGAGAACCAACGGAAGAAAGCGAGAACAGCTTCCAGGCACCAGACATCCGGCCATGGCCCCGGACATCCGGCCCCTGGAGATCTACACCGCAGCCAGGAGTCTGCATCAGAAGCTACAGGGCCCGGGCATCCGGCGTCCAGCCCGGACATCCGGCCATCTGCCCCGGAAATCCGGCCTCCTGCCCGGACATACGGACACGCCGTCTAGGGAGCACAGAAGGCTGCCCCGACAGCCCGGACATCCGGCCGTCACCCCGGACATCCGACCCCTCCTGAAGCCCTGGACATCCGGCCCCTCCGCCCGGACATCCGGCCTCGTCTAACCAGAGAACAGCAAGGCTGTCTCCTCCAGCCCGAACATTCGGCCCCTCGTGAGCGCCCGGACATCCGGCCCGACGCCCGAACATCCGGCCTTCCCTGTCTGCGAACAATGTAAGGGTCGTGGCCCGTGTACCCCTTCGCCCCTCCTAAACTATATATACTCCTCCTGCGTCCTCGTTTTAGGGTTAGCATTGGTTTAGCTCATTTGAGATAGAGCATTGCTCATCCGTACTGGATCTACTCCTCGTGAGGGACCGCACCTCTTCGGAGAAGATCCACCCGGATTCAAGACCTCCACCCGAAGAAGACAATCAAGACCTCCTCACGGAGAAGAACGGCTACCTTTGTATCGTCCCTTGTTGACTTTGGATCTCGTGTTACTTTGTGCCTCGATGATCTAGCACTTGTGTGATCATATTCATGCCGGTTGAGTGTTTCTCTTGTTTTCCCCCGTGATTTCCCTTGTGTTCTTCCGCGCGTTCTTCGTGTTCCCCATAGCGATCCTCTCCAAATGTGAAAGATCGGCCCCTAGGGTTCCGCCCTACATCATCTTGGTATCATGA
This sequence comes from Triticum timopheevii, assembly GCA_963921465.1. Lineage (NCBI taxonomy): Eukaryota > Viridiplantae > Streptophyta > Magnoliopsida > Poales > Poaceae > Triticum > Triticum timopheevii. Next base: position 360,744,888 of record OY997264.1, read on the forward strand.
GCCACATTGATCACGTTTTTGGAGCCCCCACCCCATGTTTTCTAGCTTGATTTTGTTGTTTTCGTCCTAAATCCGAAAATCCCCACCAAAAATAGCCCCAATTTTTTTTTGTGATTTGTTGGTGTGATGAAGTTTTGTTGGATTTGATCCACGGATCTGCTTTGCATCGAGTGAATCTAGCTTTTCCCCATCTCTCCCGCAATTTCCATCCACATATTCGTCCGAATTTTGGCCCGGAGTGCCCTTTTTCCCGTGGAGTTCATCGTGTTCGTCCACGATCCAGGAGCCCGGACATCCGCCCGAGTCCCCGGACATCCGGTGTCCTGGACATCCGGCCGCTGGCCCGGACATCCGGCCCCTGGCAGCAGCAATTCCATCCCCCGCGCCATTTTCCGCCTAGTTTCGCCAAATTTTGCCCCGGTGCCCACGCATACTTCCGCATATACCACCGTTTTCCGCAAGCACCACCATCGCTCACCGCTACCTCCTATGACGATTTTGACACGTTTTGGTCTTTGAGATTTTGGGTTGTGGTTCCCGTGTCCTATTGTGTTTCGGCTATATAGGTACGGTTCGACGTCAACATCACCACTGCTCATCTTCGCAAAGGTCTCATCACCGCAAGGACGGTAACCTCAACGACATCTTTGTCATACCTTGCAATTGCATTGATAACCACATGGCCTTACATTTGCATAGCTTAGCTTACCCATCAGACTAGCCGTTGAGTATTGCCGGCAACGTGACTTGTGCACATTAGTGATCATACTCCATAGCATACATACCATACCATAGTAGTGCATATCTTGGCATCAACTTTTGTGTCACAAGGTTGTCATAGCATACACAATTGCTATCTTGGTTCGTGAAGTTTTGCATGAGAAAAGAGCTCAAAAGTGAAAGAGCCACACAAGCTTTTAAGCAAAGAGCGAAAGATAAGCAAAGAGCTTATAAGCAAGAACCGTAGCATCATACTACATTAAGATTGTCATATCCAATCATCTTGGATCATATCACCGAAATACCATACATATAGCATATTTGGGACAGGGCCGGGCCGGCAAAATCCGGGGCCCTGTGCGAAACTAAAAGTGGGGCCCTATCTCTCTAGAAAAAGTGTATATGATATAATATTTTATATAACAATTGGATACATAAAAGATGATCATACCTATTCAACTTTCGGTTGTATAATATTTATTTGAACAACATCATTCTTTTAATATTCTTTGAAGTGAAATCTTCGATGATATCCTCGTAATCAATCTTCTCCCGATGACAACTCAAATCTGTATTATTGAAACACAAGAATCAAAAGATGAATAAAATAAAATTCAAGTGGTACGACAGCAGTCAGCAGATATCAATATGAGATTATGCGTCAAGTTTTGGCAATTAGATGAACTGTGTAACTCTCTTGTGTCCTGTCCAGATGAACTGCTATATTATGATCTTTAATCATGGAGGCAAGAACTGATCTTTGACAAAGTAAGTATCTCTGTCAAAAAGTCAGGTGGACAAGCTAGTGGCAGCCGGCAGGGGTAGTTAAACACTTAAATTAGGGCCTGGACCATGCAAGTATTGATGAACTGTTTAACTCATGCCTGTATCAAATCAAGACAGGGAACCCTCCACGATCGATCGTACACATGCTCACACATGACTAGAGCGGCAAGAGGAGCATGTTTTGTGGATCTACCTCTTTTGGCGATGGCGAGAGGAACATGTTCATCAGACAAGTTAATCGAAAATCAAAAGGCTTGTTGCCCCGCCTGTCGTGGTCGTCTCGCCCGCTGCCTCCTCTGCATGCGATGCGATCGATTTGATCTGATCTGGATTCGCCGTCTCGTTTGCCAATATCTTCTCTATGCGATCGATCGCGTTCTATTTCTGAACGAGCGGCATCGCATTGAGCAGCGGCCTCACGCGGAGTTGCGAGAAAGCGCCAGGCGCCAGCGGCCCAATGACATGAGCGGCCCAGCACCTAGAAAATATACATAGCACATAAAAATTTTGGGGCCCCTAAACTTTATGGGCCCTGTGCGGGCCGCACACTGTGCATAACTATGGGCCCGGCCCTGATTTGGGTTAGAGGTTGTTGCATTTTTGCCTAGTAGGTTGTGCACAAGTTACGTATTCGCCTATTGTGCAATCATGCTAGCGTCTCTCGTGTATTGTGCAACAAGAGCATTTTCGTGGATTCCACATTTTGGCTCACTTTTGGTTTGCAAAATCCCAATTATCTATTTGCGTGTGTGTTTCCATGTACATCTACTTGCATGGTCTACTTGTTGCATTTGCAAATTTGTGAATCTTTTCCAACATTATTGAAGCTCACTTACAATTGCATCAAATTTTGTGCCACCATCCTAACCAAGCTCCACCATAAGCTTTTACTTGTGTAGGTGTGAGAACCGACAAAAATTGGTACCAATAGTACTATTTCATTGTCCGCATTTGAGTGAACTTGATTCATCGTCAACATCGGTCAAGGTACATTTGGTATAAGTTCTTCTCCTTCTCCCACTCACATTTTTCCTTGGAATGATGGATAGGCCAAGTACTTCTACCAACCCACTCTTCATCGAGCAAGACGACAACATGTCATCATTCGTCACCAAGAGCCACCTCTTTGGTGCACAACGAGCATTGCATCAAGAGCAACAAGCAATGACCGACCGCATCAACAACCTCGCCACCGACTTGCGACTCTCCGAGCAACGTACAAAGGACTACTTCGACAACAAGCTCGACGCTCACAAGCAAGAGAATGATGCAAGAATGGACGATATCCGCACCTTGTTGGTGAATCGTCCTCCTTCAACTTCTTCATACTCAAGACGAAGCCGCTCAAGTTGACACTCCGACAACACCTTCTCTGGCTCAAGTACACCGACATCGAACACTCTTCGAAGAGCCGCGCGTCAAGACCGTCATGCATCTCGCAATCCTGTACACGACAAGCATTCACAAGAGCAAGTCGACGAGCAAGTACTTCGTCCTCAACCACACCAAGTTGCGTTTGCTCAAGCTCAAGAACGACAACGTCAAGGTCGCCAAGAGGAAGAACGAGCGTGTCTACATCAAGAGGAACAAGACGCCGATGCTCAACGTCTTCAACAACAACAACGTGAAGCACAAGCTCTTGAGGCGCAACGTGCCCTTCAAGAATCGAGTCGAGCCATCGCTAACCGCAATAGAGATCGGCGCAATCAAGAGGAAGCACTTCGAGAAGAAATCCAAGAGTGGAACTACCAACCGCGAGTGCAACATCAAGTTCCTCAAGCTCCTCCACAAGCCCGACAAGTTCCTCCACAACCTCAAGTTCAACAAGAGCAAGTAGATCATGGACTTACTCCACGCCAAGAGCAACATGAGGATGATTATCCTCCACGTCAAGGGCGTCATCATCACCATCGCCAACAACACAATGAAGAGCAACGCTATGGCAAGCTAAAATTCACCATGCCCAAGTTCAATGGAAGCAATGATCCCGAAGAGTACCTCTCATGGGCATTGAAGGTCGACAAAATCTTTCGTTTGCACAACTATGAGGAAGAGAAGAAGATCGCTATGGCATCCTTGAGTTCCAAGACTATGTGCTCATATGGTGGGAACAAGTCCTTGAGCGCCGAGAAGCAAGAGGTGAACCTCCAATCACCACTTGGACTCAAATGAAAGATGTCATGCGAGCACGTTTTGTGCCCACCTACTACAACCGCGATCTCTTCAAGAAGCTCCAACTCCTCAAGCAAGGAACAAAGAGTGTTGAAGCATACTACAAGGAAATGGAGATAGCCATGATTCGAGCCAATGTCACGGAAGATGACGAGCAAACAATGGCACGCTTCTTGAATGGCCTCAATCATCCCATCAAGAAGATTGCCGACTTCCAACCCCACTCCAACCTCATTGAGCTCGTGCATCAAGCTACCAAGGCGGAACGGCAAGTACAAGATGACTTCAAGTACGCCAAGTACTCATCCAAGACCTACGGCTTCTCCAACAACCAAGCTTCAACGACTCCTCCGACTTCTACCTCGACCAAGCCATCTACAAGCAACGACGACAAGTCAAGTTACAAGAAAGCTTCGACAAGCTCAAGTCGTCTTCCTCCTACTACAAGCAACTTCAAGCCGCGCGCTTCATCATCTACTCCAACCGATGAGACCGTCAAGACAAGCACCTTCAAGTGTTCCACTTGCGGCGGGTGTCGTGGAATTAACACGTCAGATGTCCTTAGTGTGAGGACTTAGTCGCGAGGCCAACACATCTATGTGGTTGCTTGAGAGGGGTTGAGCGGAATTGAGAGACGCAACACAAGACAAGGGTTTAGACAGCTTCGGGCCCCGGGAAACATCATCCGGTAAAAACCCTACATGATGTTTGAGGCTAGATCTCGTTATAATCACGAGGGAGTCGCCGTAAACTGGCTCTCCTCTAGTTGTGTCTAGCCCTAGAGGTTGTTTCTTTCTTCCCCCTCTTTGAGGAGCCCTGCCCCTCCTTATATATGTTGAAGGGGCAGGTTACATGTGGAGTCCAACTCGGACTTTAACTTAAACTATTTTGACCTCCTTTCCTGGGCTTCTTAACGTCTGCCGGTTTAACATTGTTTGCCGGTTTAACATTGTCTGCCGGTTTAACAACGCTTGCCGGTTTAACAATGTCTGCTGGTTTAACAACGTCTGCCGGTTTAACAATGTCTGCCGGTGCTACCATCTGTCTTAACTCTGGCGGTTTAACACTTGTCGGTTTACCGTCTGTCTTAGCCATCTGTCTTAACTGTCTGCCGATTTACCATCCGCCGGTTTACCAAGTCCCGGCCGGTTTACGACTTCGGCCGGGTCATACCGCGGGGTATATCCCCGACATTAGCCCCCAGTTTAATTTGGATTTATCCATGTTAAACTGATCCTGATCATCCTTAAGTCCTTGTCATTTCCTTCTTATAGAAAATCCAGTTTAATAGGCCAGCTTCATAATCAACTTGCTGACACTGGTTTCTCATAGAAAATATATTGTGAAGAATAACTCCTTTGATTCAGCTCCCAATGATTAACAAAAATAATGGTCCTTGAAATCCTCATCTGATCTTCAGCCGGTTAAAGAATGTAGAACTTGCCGGTTTATAAATATTAATAGCACCGGGTCATACTTGTAGTTAACATCCAGCTTGAAAATATACCTCTTATACGACTATCACTTGTAGCCCTCAAGTCTTAAGAAGGTAGCATAGCAACAACTTAAGACTTGCTTCAATATAAATATCACAATCTTGAAGAAATCCAGGTTGTTCATCTCAATCACTAGTCAGAATTGAGTATTCCACATATGTAGCCCCCAAGGGCCGGGTCATTATGCAATAATGAGCAGGGACTTTGTAAATATAATCATGTAAACTTTGAACAGCAATGTGTATCCCCCAAGGGCCGGCTCAGTAAGATAATATTGAGCTGGGACTTGATATATACTTCAATGAAAATAACATCATATGATGTAACCCCCATCATGGGGCTTGAATCCACGTCCACAAGGTTAAGAGCCTTGTGCTTTACCAACTGAGCAGTGGACCCTTCAATATAATGGATTAAAAGCTTTGTACCTTGACAGGAGCAATTGGTAGCCCCCAAGGGCCGGCTCATTACGATGTGATGAGTCGGGTCTTCAATAAGGTGAGCAAACAATGACTTTGCATTAGCCCCCAAGTGTCATGGTGCATGCTTGCAGTGACATGAGACTTGTATATTTGATGTAATCTTGACTTAAATAATGTAGCCCCCAAGTGCCGGGTTGTAAGCCTGCAGCAACTCGGGACTATTCCTTCAATGTAGAATAAAAATCATATCCATTGATAATATGATAGCTACTGCGCTAAAGCGACTTTGAAAACCTTAATCATAATACCGGTTATTGATAACCATAATAGAAATCCAGCCATGTTGGCTATTTGAATAATATACCCAATGATTTATAAGCGCATAATTCCAATGGCGCAATCCAAATATATGCTGGCGACTTATAGTCCAAAGCCAGGCCGGGTCAATAAATTATAAGTGATTATGTACTGACAACTTGTAGTTGAAAGTCGAGCCGGGTTAATGAACACCGGGTTAATTTGATAACTGATAGTCATGCCAGGTCAAAGAAACCGGTTTAACAGAAAACTTATTCAAAAGAGAAGTGACAAATGCAAAATAAAACTGTGTAGTCGAGGCTTTTTGAGGGCTGCCAGGCCCAAATTCGAGGCTTTTTGTGGGCTGCCAGGCCGCTGAGTTGAACCATTTAACAAAGCCTTTTAAGATGGACCTCCAACTAACCAATCACCATTTTAACTTTGACAAGTGCAGGGTCTCAATGAGAGTAACTGTCAAACGTTCGGAGGGCCGTGCCAGGATGACCTGGATAGGAGTGTCTTACTTGATGAAGGCAGGTTAACCCGGGGTTTTAGGTAAATGTACCTCTTATATGACTATCACTTGTAGCCCTCAAGTCTTAAGAAGGTAGCATAGCAACAGCTTAAGACTTGCTTCAATATAAATATCACAATCTTGAAGAAATCCAGGTTGTTCATCTCAATCACTAGTCAGAATTAAGTATTCCAAAAGTCCTACGAATGCACAAACAAGCGCACCATGATCCTCAATGATGATGGAACCTATGATTCCATGAGTGAAGAGGAGATCAAAGCCCTTGAGCAAGTGGCCATGCACCGGCGCGTGAACGAGGATGAAGATGATCAAGTCTTTTGTGATGAGGATTCGAGCCCCGCTCTTGTTGTCTCCAAAGTCTTGACTCTTCAACATCAACAAGAAGAAGACCAACGATGCCACATCTTCCACACAAAGGCCAGCATCAATGGAAGGTCCGTCAAGGTCATCATCGATGGAGGTAGTTGCCACAACTTGGCAAGTGAAGAACTATGCTCCAAGCTACAATTGGTCAAGATGAAGCACCCGCACCCCTACAAAGTACAATGGCTAAGTGACTCCAACACTATACGAGTTGAGCATACGGTCCAAGTCTCCTTCAAAATTGGTGCATATGAGGACACTTTGGAGTGTGATGTCGTCCCGATGTCCGTTTGCCACCTCCTTCTTGGTCGACCATGGAAATTCGACCGCGGTGTCATCCACAACGGGCGTACCAATCACTATAGCTTCAAGATGAAAGGGAAGGAATATGTGCTACGACCTATATCTCCTAGTCAAGTGATAGCCGACAAGCAAGCCACCCATCTGGAGAGAAGAGTGAGAAAGTGATCCACCCAAAAGAGAGTGAGAGCCACAAGCCAAAACTGAGTGCCTCCACAATGAGTGACAAGAAAAACTTAGTCCTATTTGCCACCAAAAGTGAGATGAGAGAAGTGTGTGAGAACCCATCAAGTGTTATGCACTTTGTCCTTGTGTGCAAGGATGGGGAACCAAAAACTAACACCTCTCACGATCTACCTTTAGTGTTTCAATCTCTTTTGCAGAAATTCTAAGATGTTTTCCCCGATGAGCTACCTTCGGGTCTACCTCCTCTACGAGGCATTGAGCATCGAATCGACCTCATCCCTGGAGCGCCCCTACCAAACAAAGCTCCATACCGCGTCAACCCTGAAGAAACTAAGGAGATCCAACGGGAAGTACAACAACTAATCGACAACGGTCATGTACGTGAAAGCTTAAGCCCTTGTGTCGTTCCTGTTATACTTGTGCCCAAGCAAGACGGTAGTTTTCGCATGTGCTCGGATTGTAGACCTATCAATGCTATTACCGTTCGTTATGGGCATCCCATTCCTCGCTTAGATGATATGCTTGATGAACTTAGTGGTGCCACAATTTTCTCAAAAATTGATCTTAAAAGTGGCTATTATCATATCCGCATACAAGAAGGTGATGAATGGAAAACTGCTTTCAAAACCAAATTTGGCTTGTACAGTGGTTGGTTATGCCTATGGGTTTATCGAAAGCTCCCGGAACTTTCATGTGTCTTATGCATTTTGTGCTTCGACCTTATATTGGAGTGTCTGTTGTGGTTTACTTTGATGATATTCTTGTGTTTAGCAAATCCATGAAAGAGCATCTAAAGCATGTTAGGGCTGTTTTGCAAACGCTTCGCAAGGAACGTCTTTATGCCAACATGAAAAAGTGCACGTTTGGTGTTGACAAACTTGTTTCCTTGGGTTTCGTTGTCTCTTCTAAGGGTGTCCATGTTGATGAATCTAAAATTGAAGCAATTAAAACTTGGCCCCAACCTACCAATTTGCAACAAGTGTGTAGCTTTCTTGGCCTTGCAGGTTTTTATCATTGCTTTGTGAAAGACTTTAGCACTATCGCCGCTCCTTTGCATGCCTTGAGTAAGAAGAATGCTCCTTTTGTTTGGGGATCTTTGCGATCCACCGCTTTTGATGAGCTCAAGTCTTTCCTTACTCATGCTCTGATTCTTGCTTTGCCCAATTTTGACAAAACTTTTGAGGTTCATTGTGATGCAAGTGGCACCGGAATTAGCAGAGTTTCGATGCAAGAAAAACGAGCCATTGGATATTTTAGTGAAAAACTCTCCGGTGCTTGCTACGTCTTGAGCTTGCGTTGGTTTTCCTTGAAGAGGAAAGGGTGATGCAGCAATAGTAGCGTAAGTATTTCCCTCAGTTTTTGAGAACCAAGGTATCAATCTAGTAGGAGGCTCCTCAAAAGTCCCACGCACCTACACAAACAAACAATAACTCGCAACCAATGCAATAAAGGGGTTGTCAATCCCTTCACAGCCACTTGAGAAAGTGAGATCTAATATAGATAATATGATAAGATAAATATATTTTTGGCATTTTATAATATAGATAGGAAAAGTAAAGATGCAAATAAAAGTAGATTGAAAGCTTATATGATAAAAGATAGACCCGGGGGCCATAGGTTTCACTAGTGGCTTCTCTCAAGATAGCATAAGTATTACGGTGGGTGAACAAATTAGTGTCGAGCAATTGATAGAAAAGCGAATAATTATGAGATTATCTAGGCATGATCATGTATATAGGCATCACGTCCGTGACAAGTAGACCGACTCCTGCCTGCATCTAGTACTATTACTCCACACATCAACCACTATCCAGCATGCATCTAGAGTATTAAGTTCATAAAGAACAGAGTAACGCATTAAGAAAGATGACATGATGTAGAGGGATAAACTCATGCAATATGATATAAACCCCATCTTTTTATCCTCGATGCCAACAATACAATACGTGCCTTGCTGCCCCTGCTGTCACTGGGAAAGGACACCGCAAGATTGAACCCAAAGCTAAGCACTTCTCCCATTGCAAGAAAGATCAATCTAGTAGGCCAAACCAAACTGATAATTCAAAGAGACTTGCAAAGATAACTTAATCACACATAAAAGAATTCGGAGGAGATTCAAATATTTCTCATAGATAAACTTGATCATAAACCCACAATTCATTGGATCTCGACAAACACACCGCAGAACGAGTTACATCAAATAGATCTCCAAGAAGATCAAGGAGAACTTGGTATTGAGATTCAAAGAGAGAGAAGAAGCCATCTAGCTAATAACTATGGACCCGAAGGTCTGTGGTGAACTACTCACTACTCATCAGAGAGGCCTTGGATATGATGTAGAGGCTCTCCATGGTCGATTACCCCTCCGGCGAAGCGCCGGCGAAGGCTCCAAGATGGGATCTCGCGGATACAGAAGGTTACGGCGGTGGAATTAGGTTTTCGTGGTCACTTCTGATGTTTTTGCGGTACATGGGTATATGCAGGAGGAAGAAGTTGGTCGGTGGACGCTCGAGGGGCCCACGAGGGTGGGGGGCATGCCCACCTGTAGGGGGCACGCCGAGCACCCTCGTGGCCACCTCCTTTGTCTCATGACTTCCACTCCAAGTCCTCTGGATCACGTTTGTTCCAAAAAGATCGCCCCTGAAGGTTTCATTCCATTTGGACTCCGTTTGATATTCCTTTTCTTCGAAACACTAAAATAGGCAAAAAGACAGCAATTCGGGCCGGGCCTCCGGTTAGTAGGTTAGTCCCAAAAATGATATAAAAGTGTAAAGTAAAGCCCATAAACATCCAAAACGGGTAATATAATAGCATGGAACAATAAAAAATTATTGATACTTAGAGATGTATCAAGCATCCCAAGCATAATTCCTACTCATCCTCGAGTAGGTAAATGATAAAAACAGAATTTTTGATGTGGAATGCTACCTAGCATAATTATCAATGTATTTTTCTTTATTGTGGCATGAATGTTCAGATCCAAATGATTCAAAATAAAAGTTCATATTGACATAAGAAATAGTAATACTTCAAGCATACTAATCAAAGCAATCTTGTCTTCTCAAAATAACATGGCTAAGAAAGTTCATCCCTACAAAATCATATAGTTAGGTCATGCTTCATTTTCGTCACACAAAAATGCTCCCATCTTGCACACCCCCGATGACAAGCCAAGCAATTGTTTCGTACTTAAATAATCTCAAAAAAATTCAACTTTCATGCAATACATGAGCGTGAGCTACGGATATAGCACTATGGGTGGAATAGAATATGATGAGGGAGATTGTGTGGAGAAGACAAAAAAGGAGAAAGTCTCACATTGACGAGGATAATCAACGGGCTATAGAGATGCCCATCAATTGATGTCAACATGAGGAGTAGGGATTGCCATGCAACGGATGCACTAGAGCTATAAATGTATGAAAGCTCAACAAAAGAAACTAGTGGGTGTGCATCCAACTTGCTTGCTCACGAAGACCTAGGGCATTTTGAGGAAGCCCATCGTAGGAATATACAAGCCAAATTTTATAATGAAAAATTCCCACTAGTATATGAAAGTGACAACATATGAGACTCTCTATATGAAGAACATGGTGCTACTTTGAAGCACAAGTTTGGGAAAAGATAGTAACTTTGCCCCCTTTTTTATTTTATTTTTTTGGGCCTTTTTTTGCCTTTCTTTTTTTTGGCCTTTCTTTTTTATTTGGCCTTTTTTTATTTGGGGACAATGCTCTAATAATGATGATCATCGCACTTCTATTTATTTACAACTCATGAATTACAACTCAATACTAGAACAAGATATGACTCTATATGAATGCCTCAGGCGGTGTACCGGGATGGGCAATGAATCAAGAGTGACATGTATGAAAAATTATGCATGGTGGCTTTGCCACAAATACAATGTCAACTACATGATCATGCAAGGCAATATGACAATTATGATGTGTGTCATGATGATGAATGGAATGGTGGAAAGTTGCATGGCAATATATCTCGGAATGGCTATGGAAATGCCATAATAGGTAGGTATGGTGGCTGTTTTGAGGAAGATATAAGGAGGTTTATGTGTGATAGAGCGTATCATATCACAGGGTTTGGATGCACCGGCAAAGTTTGCACCAACTCCCAAGGTGAGAAAGGACAATGCATGGTACCAAAGAGGCTAGCAATGATGGAAGGGTGAGAGTGCGTATAATCCATGGACTCAACATTAGTCAAAAAGAACTCATATACTTATTGCAAAAATCTACAAGTCATCAAAAACCAAGCACTACGCGCATGCTCCTAGGGGGATAGATTGGTAGGAAAAGACCATCGCTCGTCCCCGACCGCCACTCGTAAGGATGCACAATCTAAGAACACCTCATGTTTCAAATTTGTTACACAACTTTTACCATAAGTGCATGCTACGGGACTTGCCAACTTCAACACAAGTATTCTTTAAATTCATAATCACCCAAATAGCATGACTCTAATATCACTACCTCCATATCTCAAAACAATTATCAAGTATCAAATTGATCATAGCATCCAATTCACTTCCTATGATAGTTTTTATTATACCCAACTTGGATGCCCATCATTCTAGGACGAATTTTATAACCATAGCAAATACCATGCTGTTCTAAGAGACTCTCAAAATAATATAAGTGAAGCATGAGAGATTAACAATTTCTACAAAATTAAGCCACTGCCGTGCTCTAAAAGATATAAGTGAAGCACTAGAGCAAAAACTATCTAGCTCAAAAGATACAAAGTGAAGCACATAGAGTATTCTAGTAAATTCCAATCAAGTGGGTTTCTCCCCATTGGTGTATACATCAAGGATGATTGTGGTAAACTAAAAAGCAAAGACTAATATCATACAAGACACTCCAAGCAAAACACATATCATGTGGCGAATAAAAATATAGCTCCAAGTAAAGTTACCGATAGACGAAGACGAAAGAGGGAATGCCTTCTGGGGCATCCCCAAGCTTAGGATTTTGGTTATCCTTGAATATCTTGGGGTACCATGGGCATCACCAAGCTTAGGCTCTTGCCACTCCTTATTCCACAGTCCATCAAATCTTTACCCAAAACTTGAAAACTTCACAACACAAAACTCAACATGAAATCTCATAAGCTCCGTTAGTGCAAGAAAGAAAAACCACCACATAAGGTACTGTAATGAACTCATTCTTTATTTATATTAGTGTTAAACCTACTGTATTCCAACTTCTCTATGGTTCATACCACTTAATACTACCCATAGATGCATCAAAATAAGCAAACAACACACGAAAAACAGAATCTGTCAAAAACAGAACAATCTGTAGCAATCTGTAACTCTCGAATACTTCTAGAACTCTAAAATCCTACCAAAATTGGAAGTCCTGGGAAATTTGTCCATTGATCTACAGCAAAAAGAATCAACGCAAAATCACGTTTCTGTGAATTAATAAAATTATTTTCGTGCGTGCAAAGTTTCTGTTTTTCAGCAGAATCAAATTAACTATCACCATAGGTTATCCTATAAGTTCTACTTGGCACAAACACTAATTAAAACAAAAAAAACACATCTAAACAGAAGATAGATGAAAATTTTATTACTAAACATAAGCAAAAAAAAAATTGGGTTGCCTTCCAGCTAGCGCTATCGTTTAACGCCCCTAGCTAGGCATAAAAGCGAGGATAGATCTAAGTAGTGCCATAATAATAAGATAGATCACGAAAACTCATCTTATATTCTCTACGTTCAGCAGAAAGTTTTCTTGAGGCAATCAAAAGTAATCAAAAGGGCTAAATTTAATGGGACAAAAGTCCCCAAGATCAATCTTAGGAGGTATGGCTTCCTCCTTTGTCCCTTTAGATTGCACAACTAATTCATTATTATAAGCATTCTTTTGGCAGAACTTCGTGAGCCTATACTCAAGAGAGTATCCTAGCTCATTGTTTCGAAGAGCAAAATCATTATTAAGTTCGGAAATTCTATCAACTAGGACATTGGTAGGAACCTTTTTTCTAAGGTTTTCATTAAAAGCAACATAGTCCAAAGATTGAAAACGCCTAATTTCCTCTTGATCAAAGAGGATCGCCTCTATGGGAGGACGGCCGGCGTCCACCCTATAGTGCACAAAGATTTCTTTGGCCTCTTTTATTATAAATCTAAACTCATGTGCCAAAAAGATAGTAGCAACACACTTAACAGAAGAATGCTTAATGTTAGAAAATTCTAGGAAAATTCTTTGTATGCACGGATGCATATGCATAAATTGCCTTTCAAGCTCAACTACAAGCATAGCGATAGCATCCACAAGACTACTAGCTCTATGAAGAATAGAACCACCCATAGAAGGTCAAGCACCGGCACAAGTAAAGAAATCTTGAATAACCCCTTTTCCAATAATATTACCACTACCGATTCGATATTTTTTGTATGTAAGATAGTGGGTTCTTCAGCAGGAGCATCGGAATTTTCCATGTTATTATTATCCATATCAACGATACTCCCCCCCCCCCCCCGTTTCAGACATAGCGACAGAAAAAAAGAAGGAGAAAGCGGAAGAGAGAGGAGATTGGGAAAGAGAGGGCGAATAAAACGGCAAGGGTGAAGTGGGGGAGAGGAAAATGAGAGACAAATGGCAAATAATGTAAGTGCGAGGGAGATGAGTTTGTGATGGGTACTTGGTATGTTTTGACTGGAGCGAAGACCTCCCCGGCAACGGCGCCAGAAATCCTTCTTGCTACGTCTTGAGCTTATGTCGGTTTTCCTTGAAGAGGAAAGGGTGATGCTGCAACAGTAGCGTAAGTATTTCCCTCAGTTTTTGAGAACCAAGGTAGCAATCCAATAGGAGGCTCCTCAAAAGTCCCACGCACCTACACAAACAAACAAGAACTCGCAACCAACGCAATAAAGGGGTTGTCAATCCCTTCACGGCCACTTGCGAAAGTGAGATCTGATAGAGATAATATGAGAAGAGAAATATATTTTTGGTATTTTATAATATAGATAGGAAAAGTAAAGATGCAAATAAAAGTAGATTGAAAGCTTATATGATAAAAGATAGACCCGGGGGCCATAGGTTTCACTAGTGGCTTCTCTCAAGATAGCATAAGTATTACGGTGGGTGAACAAATTAGTGTCGAGCAATTGATAGAAAAGCGAATAATTATGAGATTATCTAGGCATGATCATGTATATAGGCATCACGTCCGTGACAAGTAGACTGACTCCTGCCTGCATCTAGTACTATTACTCCACACATCGACCGCTATCCAGCATGCATCTAGAGTATTAAGTTCATAAAGAACAGAGTAACGCATTAAGAAAGATGACATGATGTAGAGGGATAAACTCATGCAATATGATATAAACCCCATCTTTTCATCCTCGATGCCAACAATACAATATGTGCCTTGCTGCCCCTGCTGTCACTGGGAAAGGACACCGCAAGATTGAACCCAAAGCTAAGCACTTCTCCCATTGCAAGAAAGATCAATCTAGTAGGCCAAGCCAAAGTGATAATTCGAAGAGACTTGCAAAGATAACTTAATCACACATAAAAGAATTCAGAGGAGATTCAAATATTTCTCATAGATAAACTTGATCATAAACCCACAATTCATCGTATCTCGACAAACACACCGCAAAAAGAGTTACATCGAATAGATCTCGAAGAAGATCAAGGAGAACTTGGTATTGAGATTCAAAGAGAGAGAAGAAGCCATCTAGCTAATAACTATGGACCCGAAGGCTTGTGGTAAACTACTCACAACTCATCGGAGAGGCCTTGGAGATGATGTAGAGGCCCTCCGTGGTCGATTACCCCTCCGGCGGAGCGCCGACGAAGACTCCAAGATGGGATCTCGCGGATACAAAAGGTTACGGCGGTGGAATTAGGTTTTTGTGGTCGCTTTTGATGTTTTCGGGGTACATGGGTATATGTAGGAGGAAGAAGTAGGTTAGTGGATGCCCGAGGGGCCCACGAGATAGGGGGCGTGCCCGGTAGGGGGGGCGCCCTCCACCCTCGTGGCCGGCTCGGCTGCTTTTTGACTTGCACTCCAAGTCCTCTGGATCACGTTTGTTCCAAAAATCATGCTCCCGAAGGTTTCATTCCGTTTGGACTCCGTTTGATATTCCTTTTCTTCGAAACACTGAAATAGGCAAAAAAAACAGCAATACGGGCTGGGCCTCCGGTTAGTAGGTTAGTCCCAAAAATGATATAAATGTGTAAAGTAAAGCCCATAAACATCCAAAATGGGTAATATAATAGCATGGAACAATAAAAAATTATAGATACGTTGGAGACGTATCAGTGCTCAACTTAACTATCCCATCTATGACAAAGAATCGTATGCGTTAGTGCGGGTGCTACATGTTTGGGAGCATTACCTTAGACCTCATGAGTTTGTCATCCATACCGATCATGAAACGCTTATGTACTTAAAAGGTCAAACTAAGTTGAACAAGCGTCATGCCAAATGGAGTGAATTTATTGAATCTTTCCCCTATGTGATCAAGTACATTAAGGGTAAGGAAAATGCAGTTGCGGATGCACTTTCACGAACATGCACTCTTGTCACTAAACTTGAGTTGAATGTTATTGGCTTTGAGCACATAAAAGACTTGTATGCTAATGACCCATCTTTTGCTACTCCTCATGCTAAGTGTTTGTCGCATACATCTTGGGAACAATATTACATCAAGGATGATTACCTTATGAGAGCTAATAAACTTTGTGTTCCCGAGTCTTTTCTTCGTTTGCTCCTTTTGCAAGAGGCTCATGGAGGTGGACTCATGGGACACTTTGTACGCGACAAGACATTCGCCACGCTCTCCAAGAACTACTTTTGGCCCAAGATGTTCCGCGACGTCTCACGCTTCACGAACCGATGTTCGACATGTCGCAAAGCTAAGTCTAAAGCTCAATCCCATGATCTTTACATGCCTCTCCCTATTCCTTGTCAACCTTGGGAAGACATTAGCATGGATTTTGTACTTGGTTTGCCTCGAACTCAAAATGGAAAGGATTCTATGTTTGTTGTTGTGGACCGATTTTCTAAGATGGCACATTTCATTCCTTGCAACAAGATAGACGATGCTTCACATGTTGCAAATCTCTTTTGTAGGGAAATCTTGCGACTCCATGGAGTACCAAAGAGAATCATCTCCGACCGCGACGTCAAGTTTTTGAGCTACTTTTGGAAGACGCTATGCGCCAAACTCGGAATCAAGCTCTTGTTCTCATCCGCATACCATCCTCAAACCGACGGCCAAACGGAGGTGACGAACCGTACACTCTCCACTCTAATTCGCGTTTTGATCAAGAAGAACATCAAGGAGTGGGAGGAGTGTCTACCCATCGCCGAGTACGCCTACAATCGTGCAAGACATTCGACTACCGGCAAGTCCCCCTTCGAGGTCGTCTACGGCTTCAACCCCTTGTCCCCATTGGACATTCTACCTCTTCCTCTACAAGAGCGCACCAACCTCGACGCAAGTGCCCGTGCAAGCTACATCAAGAAGATGCATGAAGATACACGACACACCATCGAGCGCCAAGTACAACGACTCGCGACCAAGCTCAACATCAACAAGCAACCCGTGATATTCAACATCGGAGATCTCGTGTGGCTACACCTTCGCAAGGACCGCTTCCCCAACAAACGCAAGTCCAAACTTCTACCTCGAGCCGATGGACCCTTCAAGGTGCTAGCGTGCTACAACAACAATGCTTACAAGATCGATCTCCCACGCGACAAGTACAATGTGAGCAACATCTTCAATGTCACCGATCTCTCCATGTACCATGGTGATGAGGATTTTGATCTGAGGTCGGATCTTTCCCAAGGGAGGGGAGATGATGCTGAGCATCCTTCGGTCATCCCCATGGATCTACCATCGTCTCACCAAGCACCAAGAGGACCCATAACAAGAGCAAGATCTAGAACTCTCGAGACCGAGGTGACTTCTCTCCTTAGTGATATCTCATATGATCCTCTCGAGACATGGTTACTACCTAAGTCCAGAATGTTGTGCATGATTAGGTAGCAAGAGGACCCTTCCGAGGATGCACATGAAGATGATCAAGCCACCAAGTCCATGGAAGAAGAGAACCAACGGAAGAAGGCGAGAACAGCTTCCAGGCACTGGACGTCCGCCCCCTGGAGATCTACACCGCAGCCAGGAGTCTCCAGCAGAAGCTACAGGGCCCGGACATCCGGCGTCCAACCCGGACATCCGGCCCTCTGCCCCGGAAATCTGGCCTCCTTCCCGGACATCCGGACACGCCGTCCAGGGAGCACGGAAGGCTGCCCCGACAGCCCGGACATCCGGCCGTCACCCCGGACATCCTGCCCCTGCTGAAGCCCCGCACATCCGGCCCCTCCGCCTGGACATCCGGCCCCGTCTAACCAGAGAACAGCAAGGCCGTCTCCTCCAGCCCGGACATCCGGCTCCTCACGAGCGCCCGGACATCCGGCTCGACACCCGGACATCCGGCCTTCCCTGTTTGCGAACAGTTTAAGGGCCGTGGCCTATGTGCCCCTTCGCCCCTCTAGACTATATATACTCCTCATCCATCCTCATTTTAGGGTTAGCATTGGTTTAGCTCATTTGAGATAGAGCATTGCTCATCCGTATCAGATCTACTCCTCGTGAGGGACCGCACCTCTTCGGAGAAGATCCACACGGATTCAAGACCTCCACCTGGAGAAGACAATCAAGACGTCCTCACAAAGAAGAACGACTACCTTTGTATCGTCCCTTGTTGACTTTGGATCTCATGTTACTTTGTGCCTCGATGATCTAGCACTTGTGTGATCATATTCGTGTCGGTTGAGTGTTTCTCTTGTTTTCCCCCGTGATTTCCCTTGTGTTCTTCGTGTTCCTCATAGGGATCCTCTCCAAACGTGAAAGATCGGCCCCTAGGGTTCCGCCCTACATCAAATTGCTACTGAGTTGAGTGCACTAGATTATCTTTATGAAGTTTTGCTTGAAATTCGTGAATCTGAAAATTGTGATGAAGTGCTAAACGAAGAAAATTATAAAATGATTCACAATAGCTCCTTGAATAAAAAGCATGATTGGAATGATGTTATTATAAATTATATTAATGTCAATTGTGCTAATAATATGCAAAACCCCAACCTTGGGGATGCTAATTTTGCTATGTCCACTACTTATTGCAATGATCATGATTGGGGTGATAACGCTTCTTATGATCTTGTAAATTTATTTAAGCCTCGTGATGAATATGTTTGCAATAATATTGAAAGTGGGTTTGGAAGAGTGCCAACTCTAGATAATAATTAACCCACTATTTTTGAAGAGTATAGACTTTGCGTGCATGTGGATCATGTAGAGAAAATTTTATGTGATAGCTATATTATTGAATTTGATTATGATCCTACATGTAATTATTATGAGAGAGGAAAAATATGGTTGTAGAAATTTTCATGTTACTAAATTACCCCTCATTATGTTGAGATTGCTATTGTTTCTTTCTTCTTCCTTGCATATGCTAGTTTTTGCTTGCCTTGATAATTTGTTTGCTTACAAAATGCCTATGCATAGGAAGTATGTTAGACAAGCTTGTTTTTTCACATGCTTCATGATGCTCCCTTCATATTTCAATTGCTGTCTTTCATGTGAGCATCATTAAAATTATCAATGCCCAGCTAAAAGGCTTTAAAAAAAGTGCTTGTTGGGAGACAACCCAATATATATTTTCCTGTTTTTATGAGTTTACACATTATCACCTCTGTAGTAATTGTGTTTTAGTGTTTTTAGTTAGTGTTTGAGCCAAGTAATACCTTTGGGATGGTCTATGGTGATAGTTGATTTGATCTTGCTAAAAAACAGAAACGTTTGTGTCTACTAGCAGAATTTTTTAAACTCACAGAACCGTGATAAAATTCTGATTTTTTACACAAGATTTATATACAAATTGCCTAGGCTGTCCCAATTTTTCAGAATTTTTTGAGTTACAAAAGTATATGAAGTTTTCAGATTACTATAGACTGTTCTATTTTTGAGTATGCACATTATTACCTCTATAGTAATTTTGTTTTGGTGTTTTAATTAGTGTTGAGCCAAGTAAAGCCTTTAGGATACTTTGTATATCGCTAATTTGATCTTACTAAAAAAACATAAACTTTTGCGCACATTGCCAGACTTGCTAGAAATCACATAAGAGTGATAAAATCCTGATTTTTTTACACAAGATTGATATGTGAATTTCCTTTGTTGTACTAATTTTCAGAATTTTTGGAGTTACAGAAATATGCGAAGTTTACAGATTACTACAAACTGTTCTGTTTTTGATAGATTTTGTTTTCTTTGTGTTGTTTGCTTATTTTGATGAATCTATGGGTAGTATCGGGGAGCACGAACCATGGAGAATTTGGAATACAGTACATATAACACCAATATAAATTAAGAATGAGTTCACAACAGTACCTAAAGTGGTGATTTATTTTATTATACTAACGGTTCTCACGAGTTTTCTGTTGTAAAGTTTTCAAATTCTGGGTGAAGATTTGATGGACAGCGGAATAAGGAGTGGCAAGAGCCTAAGCTTTAATATTCAAGTACAACCAAGCATCTAAGCTTGGGGATGCCCCGGATGGCATCCCCTCTTTCGTCTTCAATCCATCAGTAAATTTACTTGAGGATATATTTTTATTCACCACATGATATGTGTTTTGCTTGGAGTGTCTTGTATGATATGAGCCTTTGCTTTTTAGTTTGCCACAATCATACTTACTGTACACACCTTTTGAGAGCGACACGCGTTAATTGTGAATTTATTAGAGTACTCTATGTTCTTCACTTATATCTTTTGAGCTAGGCAGTTTGCTCTAGTGCTTCACTTATATCTTTTTGAGCACGATTGTGATTTTATTTTATAGAAATTGATGAACTCTCATGCTTCACTTAAATTATTTTGAGAGTCTTAAATAGCATGGTAATTTGCTTAGGTTATGAGATTAGTCCTAATATGATGGGCATCCAAGAGGGGTATAATAAAAACTTTCATTTAAAGAGCATTGAAGAGATGAGAAGTTTGATTCCTTGCATTTGTTCTAAGATATAAAGATGGTGATATTAGAGTCATGCTAGTGTGTAATTGTGGATTGGTAGAAATACTTGTGTTAAAGTTTGTGATTCTCGTAACATGCACATATGGTGAACCGTTATGTGATGAAGTCGAATCATGATTTATTTTTCGATTGTCTTCCTTATGAGTGGTGGTCGAGGACGAGCGATTGTCTTTTCCTACCAATCTATCCCCCTAGGAGCATGCGTGGAGTACTTTGTTTCTATGGCTAATAATTTTTTGCAATAAGTATGTGAGTTCTTGTTGTAGGGTGGAACCCTAAGGGGAGATCTTTCACGAATTGGAGGGGGGTTCCCCAAGGAACGCGAAGAACACAAAGGGAAATCACAAGAGGAACACTGAAGAACAAGCCCAATTACACATCCACTAGACTCAAATCCACACAAGATCTACAAAGGTACATAAACAACAAGAGGAACAAGGGTACATGATAAGGTTCATCCCAAATCCAAGAAGGAGATGAGGTGTTGATGATCCTATGATGGGGATCCTACCCTAGATGGGGGTCTTGAATCCACTAGGGATCTTCTCCTAGGGGGTCTTGGTCTCTATGGGAGAAGATAGATAGGAGCAAAGCTCTCAAGATCATATCATGTACTTTGTTAACCCTAAAAATTAAGAGCACGAAATATATAGTCTAGGGGCGAAGGGGTATGGGCCTCGGTGGTTACATGGGCTTTTTAGCCTAATTCGTAGTGAAACTGGGCGGACCGGACAGTCCGGTGGTAAGGATCGGACAGTTCGGTGAGTCCATATGCATTTTCAGGTGCCACCGGACTGTTCGTTGTGGGGACCAGACTGTCCGGTAGTGCAATTTCTGTGCGACCGGACTGTCTCATAGTGCAATTTCTGCGCGCTTCCCTTTCTTCATCTTGACACTTCCGGTCAGCTCTTGGGTCTTGGGGTCCTTCTCTTTGGCCTCCGGGAAGCTTCCTGGCTGCTTGGTGGCGGTTGCTGATAATCCCCAAGTGCAGGGAATCATCGTAGCAATTCCCAAAGGTGGAAGTGATAAGCATGGAGTGTCGAACCCACAAGGAGCTAAAGGCAAGATAAATATTCTCTCGAGTCCTATCTGCCACTGATACGACTCTACGTACACCGAACGTTTGCTTCCAACTAGAAACGAGAAATAAAACTACGCTGTGGGTATGAAGAGGATAACTTTGCATGATATCGAAGAGCTAAAATATAAAAGTAGGTGTTGTTATCATAAATTTAGAATATATTACTAAATATTATAAATAGCGAGTGTGGAATAATGATGAGCCGGTGTGCAGAATTGTCCTAGGCAATTGTTAACAAGACCGGTGGTCGTCATTGCAATTTCATACGAGGGAGAGGCATAAGCTAACATACTTTCTCTTCCTGGATCATATGCACTTATGATTGGAACTCTGGCAAGCATCCGCAACTACTAAAGATCATTAAGGTAAAACCCAACCATAGCATTAAAGCATCAAGTCCCCTTTATCCCATACGCCACAACCCCCTTACTCGGGTTTATGCTTCTGTCACTCAAGCAACCCACTATAAGCGAATAATGCATGTATTGCAACACCCTACAACGGGAATCCCTCACGCTTGCACGACACAGAGGGCACAATAGGACAACACCAAAATAAAACATACAACTCGTACCAATCTAGATCATCAATCAACCCAAAGACAAAAGATATCTATTCAAAACATCATAGGATGGCAACACATCCTTGGATCATAATATGTGGCATAAAGCACCATGTTCAAGTAGGGATTACAGCGGGGTGCGGGAGAGTGGACCGCGTAAAAGAGATGAGGATGGTGATGATGATGGTGATGTTTATGAAGACGATCACCGCAGCGATGATTCCCCTCCCGATGCCACTCCGGCGGCACCGAGAGAGAGGAGGAGAAGTTCTCCCCCTTGTGCTTCCTCCTCCATGGCCTCCCCCCTAGATGGGGAGAGGTTCCTATTGGGGAACGTAGTAATTTCAAAAAAAATCCTACGCACACGCAAGATCATGGTGATGCATAGCAACGAGAGGGGAGAGTGTTGTCCACGTACCCTCGTAGACCGAAAGTGGAAGCATTAGCACAATGCGGTTGATGTAGTCGTACGTCTTCACGATCCGACCGATCAAGTACCGAACGTACGACATCTCTGAGTTCAGCACATGTTCAGCTTGATGACGTCCCACGAACTCCGATCCAGCAGAGCTTTGCGGGAGAGTTTCGTCAGCACGATGGCGTGATGACGGTGTTGATGATGCTACCGACGCAGGGCTTCGCCTAAGCACCGCTACGATATTACCGAGGTGGAATATGGTGGGGGGGACCGCACACGGCTAAGAGATCAAGAGATCAATTGTTGTGTCTAGAGGTGCCCCCTGCCCCCGTATATAAAGGAGGGAGGGAGAGGCCGGCCCTAGAGGAGGGCGCGCCAAGTGTGGGGAGTCCTACTAGGACTCCCAAGTCCTAGTAGGATTCCCCTTTCCTTTCCGGAGTAGGAGAGAAGGAAAGACGGGGAGAGGGAGAAGGAAAAGGGGGCTGCACCCCTTGTCCAATTTGGACCAGAGGGGGGGGGGGGGCGCCTCCTTCCTTTTGGCCTCTCTCCTCTATTCCCGTATGGCCCAATAAGGCCCATATACTCCCCGGCAGATTCCTGTAACTCTCCAGTACTCCGAAAAATACCCGAATCACTCAGAACCTTTCCGAAGTCCGAATATAGTCGTCCAATATATCAATCTTTACGTCTCGACAATTTTGAGACTCCTCGTCATGTCCCTGATCTCATCCGGAACTCTGAACTACCTTCAATACATCAAAACACATAAACTCATAATATAAATCATCACCCTTTAAGCATGCGGACCCTATGGGTTCGAGAACTATGTAGACATGACCGAGACACGTCTTCGGTCAATAACCAATAGCGGAACCTGGATGCTCATATTGGCTCCCACATATTCTACGAAGATCTTTATCGGTCAAACCTCATAACAACTTACGTTGTTCCCTTTGTCATCGGTATGTTACTTGCCTGAGATTCGATCGTCGGTATCTCAATACCTAGTTCAATCTCGTTGCCGGCAAGTCTCTTTACTCGTTATGTAATGCATCATCCCGCAACTAACTCATTAGTCACATTGCTTGCAAGGCTTATAGTGATGTGCATTACTGAAGGGCCCAAAGATACCTCTCCGACAATCGGAGTGACAAATCCTAATCTCGAAATACGCCAACTCAACAAGTACCTTCGGAGACACCTGTAGAGCACCTTTATAATCACCCAGTTACGTTGTGATGTTTGGTAGCACACAAAGTGTTCCTCCGATAAATGGGAGTTGCATAATCTCATAGTCATAGGAACATTTATAAGTCATGAAGAAAGCAATAGCAACATACTAAACGATCAAGTGCTAAGCTAACAGAATGGGTCAAGTCAACCACATCATTCTCTAATGTGATCCCGTTAATCAAATGACAACACATGTCTATGGCTAGGAAACATAACCATCTTTTATTCAATGAGCTAGTCAAGTAGAGGCATACTAGTGACACTATGTTTGTCTATGTATTCACACGTGTATTATGTTTCCGGTTAATACAATTCTAGCATGAATAATAAACATTTATCATGAAATAAGGAAATAATTAATACCTTTATTATTGCCTCTAAGGCATATTTCCTTCAGTCTCCCACTTGCACTAGAGTCAATAATCTAGTTCACATCACTATGTGATTTAACACCAATATTCACATCTGTATGTGATTAACACGCATAGTTCACATCGTCTTGTGACCAACACCCGAAGGGTTTACTAGAGTCAATAATCTAGTTCACATCGCTATGTGATTAACACCCAAAGAGTACTAAGGTATGATCATGTTTTGCTCGTGAGAGAAGTTTAGTCAACGGGTCTGTCACATTCAGAGCCGTATGTATTTTGCAAATATTCTATGTCTACAATGTTTTGCACGGAGCTACTCTAGCTAATTGCTACCACTTTCAATATGTATCCAGACTGAGACTTAGAGTCATCTGGATCGGTGTAAAAGCTTGCACCGATGTAACTCTTTACGACGGGCTCTTTTATCACCTCCACAATCGAGAAATATCCTTACTAAGGATAACCTTGACCGCTGTCCAGTGACCTACTCCTAGATCAAAATTGTACTCCCTTGCCAAACTCAGAGCAAGGTATACAATCGGTTTGGTACAAGCATAGCATACTTTATAGAACCTATAGCTGAGGCATGGGGAATGACTTTCATTCTCTTTCTATCTTCTCCTGTGGTCGGGTTTTGAGTCTTACTCAATTTCACACCTTGTAACACAGGCAAGAACTCTTTCTTTGCTTGATCCATTTTGAACTTCTTCAAAACTTTATCAAGGTACGTACTCATTGAAAAACTTATCAAGCGTCTTGATCTATCCCTATAGATCTTGATGCTCAATATATAAGCAGCTTCACCGAGGTCTTTATTTGAAAAACTCTTATTCAAGTATCCTTTTATGCTATCCAGAATTTCTATATCATTTCCAATCAACAATATGTCATCTACATATAATTTTAGAAATGCTACAGAGCTCCCACTCACTTTCTTTTACAGGCTTCTCCAAAAGTCTGTATAAAACCATATGCTTTGATCAACTCATCAAAGCGTATATTCCAACTCCGAGATGCTTACACCAATCCATAGATGGATCGCTGGAGCTTGCACATTTTCTTAGCACCTTTAGGATTGACAAAACCTTCTGGTTGCATCATATACAACTCTTCTTTAATAAATCCATTAAGGAATGCAGCTTTTACATCCATTTGCCAGATTTCATAAAATGTGGCAATTGCTAACATGATTTGTACAGACTTAAGCATCGATACGAGTGAGAAAATCTCATCGTATTCAACACCTTGAACTTGTCGAAAAACTTTTTGCGACAAGTCGAGCTTTGTAGATAGTAACACTACTACCAGCGTTTGTCTTCCTCTTGAAGATCGATTTGTTTTCTATGGCTTGCCGATCATCGGGCAAGTCCACCAAAGTCCACACTTTGTTCTCATACATGGATCCTATCTCAGTTTTCATGGCCTTCAAGCCATTTCGCGGAATCTGGGCTCATCATCGCTTCCTCATAGTTCGTTGGTTCATCTAGTAACATGACATCCAGAATAGGATTACTGTACCACTCTGGTGCGGACTATACTTTGGAAGACCTATGAGGTTCTGTAGTAACTCAATCTGAAGTTTCATGATCATCATCATTAGCTTCCTCACTAATTGGTGTAGGAATCACTGGAAATGATTTCTGTGATGAACTACTTTCCAATTTGGGAGAAGGTACAATTACCTTATCAAGCTCTACTTTCCTCCCACTCACTTCTTTCGAGAGAAACTCCTTCTCTAGAAAGGATCCATCTTAGCAACGAATATCTTGCCTCCGGATCTGTGATAGAAGGTGTACCCAACAGTTTCCTTTGGGTATTCTATGAAGACGCACTTCTCCAATTTGGGTTCAAGCTTATCAGGTTGAAACTTTTTCACATAAGCATCGCAATCCCAAACTTTAAGAACCGACAACATTGGTTTCTTGCCAAACCGCAGTTCATAAAGCGTCGTCTCAACGGATTTTGATGGTGCCCTATTTAAAGTGGATGCAACTGTCTCTTATGCATAACCCCAAAACGATAATGGTAAACCGATAAGAGACATCATAGATCACACCATATCCAATAAAGTGTGGTTACGACGTTCGGACACACCATAACACTGTGGTGTTCCAGGTGGCGTGAGCTGTGAAACTATTCCACATTGTTTTATATGAAGGCCAAACTCGTAACTCAAATATTCTCCTCCATGATCAGATCGTAGAAACTTTATTTTCTTGTTACGATGATTCTCCACTTCACTCTGAAATTCTTTGAACTTTTCAAATGTTTCAGACTTGTGCTTCATTAAGTAGATATACTCATATCTGCTCAAATCATCTGTGAAGGTCAGAAAATAACGATACCTGCCACGAGCATCAACACTCATTGGACCGCATACATCGGTATGTATTATTTCCAACAAGTCAGTAGCTCGTTCCGTTGTTCCGGAGAACGGAGTTTTAGTCATCTTTCCCAAAAGGCACGGTTCGCAAGCATCAAATGATTCATAACCAAGTGATTCCAAAAATCCATCTTTGTAGAGTTTCTTCATGCGCTTTACACTGATATGACCCAAACGGAAGTGCCACAAATAAGTTGCACTATCATTATTAACTTTGCATCTTTTGGCATCAATATTATGAATATGTGTATCACTATGATCGAGATCCAATAAATTATTTTCATTGGGTGTATGACCATTGAAGGTTTTATTCATGTAAACAGAACAACAATTATTCTTTGACTTTAAATGAATAACCGTATTGCAATAAAATGATCAAATCATATTAATGCTCAACACAAATGCCAAATAATATTTATTTAGGTTTAACACTAATCTCGAAAATATAGGGAGTGTGCGATGATGATCATATCAATCTTGGAACCACTTCCAACACACATCGTCACTTCACCCTCAACTAGTCTCTGTTTATTCTATAACTCCTGTTTTGAGTTACTAATCTTAGCAACTAAACAAGTATCAAATACCGAGGGGTTACTATAAACACTAGTAAGGTACTCATCAGTAACCTGTATATCAAATATACCCTTGTTCACTTTGACATCCTTCTTATCTACCAAATATTCAGGGCATTTCCGCTTCCAGTGACCATTTCCTTTGCAGTACAAGCACTCAGTTTCAGGCTCTAGTCCAGCTTTGGGCTTCTTCATGGGAGTGAAAACTTGCTTGCCATTCTACTTGAAGTGCCCTTTCTTTCCCCTTGCCATTTTCTTGAAACTAGTGGTCTTATCAATCATCAACACTTGATGCTCTTTCTTGATTTCTACCTTCATCGATTTTAGCATCACGAAGAGCTCGGGAATCATTTTTGTCATCCCTTGCATACTATAGTTCATCACGAAGTTCCAGTAACTTGGTGATGGTGACCAGAGAACTCTGTCAATCACTATCTTATCTGGAAGATTAACTCCCACTTGATTCAAGGGATTGTAGTACCCAGACAATTTGAGCACATGCTCACTAGTTGAGTAATTCTCCTCCATCTTTTAGCTATAGAACTTGTTGGAGACTTCATATCTCTCAACTCGGGTATTTGCTTGAAATATTAACTTCAACTCCTGGAACATCTCATATGGTTCATGACGTTTAAAACGTCTTTGAAGTCCCGATTCTAAGCCGTTAAGCATGGTGCACTAAACTATCAAGTAGTCATCATTTTGAGCTAGCCAAACCTTCATAACGTCTGCATATGCTCCTGCAATAGGTTTGTCACCTAGCGGTGCATCAAGGACATAATTCTTCTATGCAGTAATGAGGATAAACCTCAGATCACGGACCCAGTCCGCATTATTGCTACTATCATCTTTCAACTTAGTTTTCTCTAGGAACATATAAAAACATAGGGAAGCTATAACGCAAGCTATTGATCTACAACATAATTTGCAAAATACTATCAGGACTAAGTTCATGATAAATTAAAGTTCAGTTAATCATTCTTAAGAACTCCCACTTAGATAGACATCCCTCTAATCATCTAAGTTATCACGTGATCCAAATCAACTAAACCATGTCCGATCATCACGTGAGATGGAGTAGTTTTCAATGGTGAACATCACTATGTTGATCATATCTACTATATGATTCACGCTCGACCTTTCGGTCTCAGTGTTCCTAGGCCATATCTGTATATGCTAGGCTCGTTAAGTTTAACCTGAGTATTCCGCGTGTGCAACTGTTTTGCACCCGTTGTATTTGAGCGTAGAGCCTATCACACCCGATCATTACGTGGTGTCTTAGCACGAAGAACTTTTGCAACAGTGCATACTCAGGGAGAACACTTATACCTTGAAATTTAGTGAGAGATCATCTTATAGCGCTACCGTCAATCAAAGCAAAATAAGATGCATAAAGGATAAACATCACATGCAATCAATATAAGTGATATGATATGGCCATCATCATGTTGTGCTTGTGATCACCATCTCCGAAGCACCGTCATGATCACCATCGTCACCGGCACGACACCTTGATCTTCATCATAGCATCGTTGTCGTTTCGCCACCTATTGCTTCTACGACTATCGCTACCGCTTAGTTATAAAATAAATAAATTACAGGGCGATTGCATTGCATACAATAAAGCGACAACCATATGGCTCCTGCCAGTTGCCGATAACTTTGTTACAAAACATGATCATCTCATACAATAAAATTTAGCATCATGTCTTGACCATATCACATCACAACATGCCCTGCAAAAATAAGTGAGACGTCCTCTACATTGTTGTTGCAAGTTTTACGTGGCTGCTACGGGCTGAGCAAGAACCGTTCTTACCTACGCATCAAAACCACAATGATAGTTCGTCAAGTTAGTGCTGTTTTAACCTTCTCAAGGACCGGGCGTAGCCACACTCGGTTAAGCTAAAGTTGGAGAAACTGACACCCGCCAGCCACCTATGTGCAAAGCACGTCGGTAGAACTAGTCTCGCCTAAGCGTACGCGTAATGTCGGTCCAGGCCGCTTCATCCAACAATACCGCCGAACCAAAGTATGACATGCTGGTAAGCAGTATGACTTGTATCGCCCACAACTCACTTGTGGTCTACTCGTGCATATAACATCTACGCATAAAACCAGGCTTGGATGCCACTGTTGGGGAACGTAGTAATTTCAAAAAAAATCTTACGCACACGCAAGATCATAGTGATGCATAGCAATGAGAGGGGAGAGTGTTGTCCACGTACCCTCGTAGACCGAAAGCGGAAGCGTTAGCACAACGCGGTTGATGTAGTCGTACGTCTTCACGATCCGACCGATCAAGTACCGAACGTTCGGCACCTCCGAGTTCAGCACACGTTCAGCTCGATGACGTCCCACGAACTCCGATCCAGCAGAGCTTTGCGGGAGAGTTTCTTCAGCACCACTATGATATTACCGAGGTAGAATATGGTGGAGGGGGGCACCGCACACGGCTAAGAGATCAAGAGATCAATTGTTGTGTCTAGAGGTGCCCCCCTGTCCCCGTATATAAAGGAGGGAGGGAGAGGCCGGCCCTAGAGGAGGGCGCACCAAGTGTGGGGAGTCCTACTAGGACTCCCAAGTCCTAGTAGGATTCCCCTTTCCTTTCCGGAGTAGGAGAGAAGGAAAGAGGGGGAGAGGGAGAAGGAAAAGGGGGCTGCACCCCTTGTCCAATTCGGACCAGAGGGGGGGCGCACGCCTCCTTCCTTTTGGCCTCTCTCCTCTATTCCCGTATGGCCCAATAAGGCCCATATACTCCCCGGCGAATTCCCCTAACTCTCCGGTACTCCGAAAAATACCCGAATCACTTGGAACCTTTTCGAAGTCCGAATATAGTCATCCAATATATCGATCTTTATGTCTCGACCATTTTGAGACTCCTCGTCATGTCCTGATCTCATCCGGGACTCCGAACTACCTTCGGTACATCAAAACACATAAACTTATAATATAATCATCACCGAACTTTAAGCGTGTGGACCCTACGGGTTTGAGAACTATGTAGACATGACCGAGACACGTCTCTGGTCAATAACCAATAGCGGAACCTGGATGCTCATATTGGCACATATTCTACGAAGATTTTATCGATCAAACCGCATAACAACATACGTTGTTCCCTTTGTCATCGGTATGTTACTTGCCCGAGATTCGGACGTTGGTATCTCAATACCTAGTTCAATCTTGTTACCGGCAAGTCTCTTTACTCGTTATGTAATGCATCATCCCGCAACTAACTTATTAATCACATTGCTTGCAAGGCTTATAGTGATGTGCATTATCGACAGGGCCCAGAGATACCTCTCCGACAATCGGAGTGACAAATCCTAATCTCGAAATACGCCAACTCAACAACTACCTTCGGAGACACCGGTAGAGCACCTTTTTAATCACCCAGTTATGTTGTGATGTTTGGTAGCACACAAAGTGTTCCTCTGGTAAATGGGAGTTGCATAATCTCATAGTCATAGGAACATGTATAAGTCATGAAAAAAGCAATAGCAACATACTAAACGATCAAGTGCTAAGCTAGCAGAATGGGTCAAGTCAATCACACCATTCTCTAATGATGTGATCCCGTTAATCAAATGACAACACATGTCTATGGCTAGGAAACATAACCATCTTTGATTCAACGAGCTAGTCAAGTAGAGGCATACTAGTGACACTATGTTTGTCTATGTATTCACACATGTATTATGTTTCCGATTAATACAATTCTAGCATGAATAATAAACATTTATCATGAAATAAGGAAATAAATAATAACTTTATTATTGCCTCTAGGGCATATTTCCTTCAGTTCCCCCTCTAGTCCTTGGCCTTCATGGCGATGATGGCCCCTCCGAGATCCTTCCCCATGGCCTCCGGTGATGATGGCCCCCTCCGACAGGGTGCCAGAGAGGGCCTAGATTGATTTCTTGTGGCTATAGAGGCTTGCGGTGGCGGAACTCCCGATCTAGGTTATTTTCTGGAGGTTTCTGTATTTATAGGAATTTTTGGTGTCGGTCTCACATCAGGGGGGGGGTCTCCGAATCGTCCACGAGATAGGGGCCCGTGCCTAGGGGGCGTGCACCCCACCCTCATGGACAGCCTGGGACTCTTCTGGCCCAACTCTTTTACTCTAGGGGCTTCTTTTGGTCCATAAAAAATCATCAAAAATTGGCACGTCAATTGGACTCCGTTTGGTATTCCTTTTCTGTAAAACTCAAAAAGAAGGAAAAGACAGGGACTGGCACTGGGCTCTAGGTTAATAGGTTAGTCCCAAAAATCATATAAAATAGCATATAAATGCATATAAAACATCTACAATGGATTACATAATAGCATGAATACTTCATAAATTATAGATACGTTGGAGACGTATCAGGTGCCCTCGTACACAATGATGCACAACATTCCATGGTGAGGTAGCAACCAAGTCCAATGGATATTCATGTAAATCTCGAAGAGGAGCGGGTTCACCTTAAGTCTGGTAGGTCCACTTGGGGCTTGAGGTGATAAGAAGGTGTACATGGAGATGATCGTAGGATGCTCTGCATCATCCCCTCCCCCTTGGGAAAGATCCGACCTTAGATCATAAACCATATCACCACGCACACAGTAGGCATGGATGCACTTGTTTTTGGCCGGAGTGTATGTGATGGTTGATGACCCACAAGTATAGGGGATCTATCATAGTCCTTTCGGTAAGTAAGAGTGTCAAACCCAACGAGGAGCAGAAGGAAATGATAAGCGGTTTTCAGCAAGGTATTCTCTGCAAGTACTGAAATAAGTGGTAACAGATAGTTTTGTGATAAGATAAATTGTAACAAGCAACAAGTAACAAAAGTAAATAAAGTGCAGCAAGGTGGCCCAATCCTTTTTGTAGCAAAGGACAAGCCTGGACAAACTCTTATAATAGGAAAAGCGCTCCCAAGGACACATGGGAATATCGTCAAGCTAGTTTTCATCACGCTCATATGATTCGCGTTCGGTACTTTGACAATTTGATATGTGGGTGGACCGGTGCTTGGGTGCTGTTCTTACTTGAACAAGCATCCCACTTATGATTAACCTCTATTGCAAGCATCGGCAACTACAACAAAAGTATTAAGGTAAACCTAACCATAGCATGAAACATATGGATCCAAAGCAGCCCCTTACGAAGCAATGCATAAACTAGGGTTTAAGCTTCTGTCACTCTAGCAACCCATCATCTACTTATTACTTCCCAATGCCCTCCTCTAGGCCCAAATAATGGTGAAGTGTTATGTAGTCGACGTTCACATAACACCACTAGAGGCTAGGCAACATACATCTTATCAAAATATCGAACGAATACCAAATTCACATGACTACTAATAGCAAGACTTCTCCCTTGTCCTCAGGAACAAACGTAACTACTCACAAAGCATATTCATGTTCATAATCAGAGGGGTAATAATATGCATAAAGGATCTGAACATATGATCTTCCACCAAATAAACCAACTAGCATCAACTACAAGGAGTAATCAACACTACTAGCAACCTACTAGCACCAATCCCGGACTTGGAGACAAGAATTGGATACAAGAGATGAACTAGGGTTTGGAGATGAGATGGTGCTGGTGAAGATGTTGATGGAGATTGCCCTCTCCCGATGAGAGGAGCGTTGGTGATGACGATGGTGATGATTTCCCCCTCCCGGAGGGAAGTGTCCCCGGCAGAACAGCTCTGCCGGAGCCCTAGATTGGTTTCGCCAAGGTTCCGCCTCGTGGCGGCGGAGTCTCGTCCTGAAAGGTTGCCTTCTATTTTTTTCTCATTGAAAGACTTCATATAGGAGAAGATGGGCGTCAGAGAGCCACCAGGGGGCCCACGAGGTAGGGGGGCACGCCCCCGGGGGGGGGGGGCACCCTCGTGAGCAGGGTGTGGGCCCCCCTGGCCTTCATCTTTGGCGATGATTTTTATTTATTTATTTTAAGATATTCCGTGGAGTTTCAGGACTTTTGGAGTTGCGTAGAATAGGTCCCCAATATTTGCTCCTTTTCCAGCCTAGAATTCCAGCTGCCGACATTCTCCCTCTTTATGTAAACCTTGTAAAATAAGAGAGAATAGCCATAAGTATTGTGACATAACATGAAATAACAGCCCATAATGCAATAAATATTGATATAAAAGCATGATGCAAAATGGACGTATCAATGATGCAGTGAAAACACTCCAAGATGTCTTGTCGCTTGATGAGGTTCCCTAAGATGTTGGTGTGACCAATATAGCTCATGACGGTACTGCCTTGTGAATCCTTCAAAACGAAAGAACATGAAAAACACTTGGAAAAAACCAATGAGGTTAACGTGAATGCAAAACCTATCATTCAGGTGGTGAGACGCCCAGCAAGTGACTTTATCATGCTTATCATAAGGAAGGACAAGGTAGTATGACATGGCATGGAAGCATATGACGCGAGTGCAACCAAATACATTAGGCTCAAACAAACAAGCATGTGTCACTAGTAGAGTGTCCAAGTCCCCAAGATCAATAAGCATAGCATGGTTGCACTCACTACAATGTTTTATGAGAGAGGCAACTAATGGAGACAAGGGACAATGTTCTAGACAAGGCAAGTGAGAGGCATGAGCATATATGTCGTCAACCCAATGCAATGAGCAATTATGTATCATGGGCGATGCGACAAAGCAAGCGGTCATAGTGAACAAGTCATGCAAACTAGTAGTGCGAAGATGCAACATACTAGAGGTGATCATGGTCATCATGTCATGTGTGCAAATAGTTGGCATGTGTAATGTGCATGACATATTGCAAGCATGAAAACAAGATATGAGCAAAGTATACGCAATATCATGGAGCACACATAGAACATGCACTACTGGAATCATGATCTTTGCCGTCAGCTAGCTGATGGCAAAGAAGGTCTTTGCCATAAGGTTAAAGAAAACTGACGGCAAAGAAGAAGCAGACGACAAAGATATTGTTTGCCGTTAGCTGTCTCTTTGTCGTCCGCTAGCTGACGGCATAGATGCATTGCCGTCAGCGAGCAGACGGCAAAGAGGAAGGGTGGCCCACTAGAGAGAGCCACCTAACGGACACTTTCTTTGCCGTCTGCTAGCCGACGGCAAAGAAAGTGCCCAAACTGACGTTCGTTAGCTAGGATCTTTGCAGTCTGCTAGCAGACGACAAAGAACCGTGCCCTAACTAAAAAGCCAACACGCCCGCGTACCCCCCTCTCTCTGTCCCCTCTCTCCGCCCCGTGCCTGAGCCGCCGCCTCGCGCCACCCCTGTCGCTGGCCGCCCCACCCCCGTGTCACCGCTGCCCCATGCCACCCACATCGTCGCGCCGCCCCAGCGACCCCTCTCTGCCTCGCGCCAACCCCGTTGCCGCGCC
This sequence comes from Triticum timopheevii, assembly GCA_963921465.1. Lineage (NCBI taxonomy): Eukaryota > Viridiplantae > Streptophyta > Magnoliopsida > Poales > Poaceae > Triticum > Triticum timopheevii. The sequence continues at coordinate 360,779,248 of OY997264.1, forward strand.
GCCCCCGCTGCCCCGGTGACCCCCTCCTCCGTCCCGCGCCACCCCGACCTCGCCCGCTGCTCCTTCGACCACACGCATCAAAGTCAAGTAAGTGTGCCACTCATGAAAGACAATTGCGGCAGTTTTTTAGAGTGATTTTGTACAAGAATCAACACAGGATAAATCCTCAATAAAACCCCCAAACGTGGATCTTTGAATTAAAGAAGTGATTCAATGCTTGTTAGCAAAATTTCCATTTGCCACGAAGCAACCAAAATCAAAACGCTCATAATTTCACCCGAGACTCATTCCAACTCACCAAAAACAATACAATTGATGGTTCTAAACTGGCGCTGGCTTGATATAGCAGCATTAATGCAGAGCAATCTAGTTTCTGAGATAGACTATTCTCTCTTGTTCTAGGGCTGTATTACTTTGTGTAGTTTCTTTAGTAGATGTGCCTAGCAAGTTAAAAGGGGAACAACAATAATTATGTTGCTTGGAGATCTTGTTATTGTAATTACTTAAGTTGTAATTATGGCTCATTTTGTAACAAATGGTTCATTGTGTTGGAGAGTACCTGAGGGAGTCCTGGATTAGGGGTATCCAGACAGCCGGACTATATACTTTGGCCGGACTGTTGGAGCGTGAAGATACAAGACTCAAGACTCCGTCCCGTGTCCAGATGGGACTCTCCTTTGCGTGGAAGACAAGCTTGGTGATCCGGATATTGTATTTCCTTCTTTGTAACCGACTCCACGTAAACCCTAGCCCCCTCCGGTGTCTATATAAACCGGAGGGTTTAGCCCTTAGAGGGACGATCACAATCATAATCATCATAGGCTAGCTTCTAGGGTTTAGCCTCTACGATCTCATGGTAGATCAACTCTTGTAATACCCATATCATCAATATCAATCAAGCAGGAAGTAGGGTTTTACCTCCATCGAGAGGGCCCAAACCTGGGTAAACATTGTGTCCCCTGCCTCCTGTTACCATCGGCCTTAGACGCACAGATCGGGACCCCCTACCCGAGATCCGCCGGTTTTGACACCAACATTGGTGCTTTAATTGAGAGTTCATCTGTGTCGTTGCTGCAAGGCTCGATGGCCCATCTTGTTGTCAAGGACAACATCACCTCTGGGGGAGCGCTGGCCGTAGGCCAAACTCTCCGACTAGGCAGCTTCATCATGGCCGCCCAATCGGCTGTCGCGCCGACGATGACCTCTCGGGTCATCACGCATAGCCTCCACGTCAATTCGGAATTTGCCAAACAGATGGATCCGATGGAGCTCTCCTCCCTTAATGAGCTCTTGGATCGCATTGCTGCTTTGGGAGTCGCCATAGACTATGACCGGATCGGGCTTAAACCCGACCAAAGGGATGTTAAATCCCCACCGGTCACCCACGAGATAGCGGTAGTGGAGGAGCCACATACGAATTACCCCTCTATTTTGAGGATGAATTATGTCCGGATCACCGAGCTCCCTGAGCCGGACACCGGCTCAAGGGAAGACATGACCCAGACCCCGGACTTATAATCGGGTATTGGGCCGGAAAAATCGGGCAGCACCCCGAATCCCGAGTTGTCAAGCCCGGAAGCTCCCCTGCCCCAGGGCATTAAATCGGATCGGAATCCAGATTCAGCTACACCCACCCACCTGGACTTAAACCGTCTCTCCCATATCAGGCAAGAGCCCCAAGAGATAGTACATCGCTACTGGGCCAGATTCCTCCTTGTGCTAAACAAGGTCAAGGACTGTCCTGAGGAGGACCCAGTCTCACTTTTCTGCCAAAATTGCATGAACAAAGGAATCCTTAATGCTATAAGTTGCCACGACATAGTACACTTTGCTGACTTGGCAACCATAGTACAGAAGTACTGTGCGATGGAAAGCATCTAGAAAACCCAAACAGAATTCTGGGATAGTCCGGCTCTCACTAAAACATTTGTCCGAGCTAAACGGGCGAACTCTCATAAGTCAGCCAATACAATCAACAAGAAACCGAAGCCCAACCCAGGGCGTGGAACCGTATTGGAAGAATGGCTCAATGGGCCATGTAAACTCCACAACACGCCGGACACTACACCAACACATAGCCTTAGAGCATGTTGGATACTCCGGCAGGTAGCAAAAAGTGGCGAGGATCTTCTTGTAAGCCATAAAGCAGAACAACATCCCGCCAAAGAAAACAATAGGTACTAATAGTCTTTAAGACTTTCGCCTCAAACAATAGGCGCAAGCGAGCTTATCGAAGCTCCGCTGAAATCTGCCACGTGGCAAAAATAAATCCGTGGAACGACACTGCTATAACTTTCAGCGCCAGTGATGAAACTCAATTCTAGACAGTCCGGGCACCAGCCGCTTTGGTCCTTAGCCCAATCGTGGACGGCTTTCGGCTCACTAAAGTACTCATGGACGACGGAAGCGGATTAAACTTGATCTACGAAGAAACACTCAGCAAGATGGAAATTGATAAAATCCGCATTGAGCAAAGCGGCACAACCTTCAGGGGAATCATCCCTAGTCGGGAAGCACAGTGTGCGGGAAAAATCACACTCGATGTGGTATTAGGCACTCCGAAGAATTACAGGTCCGAAGAAATCACATTCCAAGTGGCTCCTTTCAGCAGCAGGTACCACGCCCTTTTAGGGCGGGACGCGTTTACAAGCTTTCAAGCTATACCCCATTACGGGTACATGAAGCTTAAAATGCCCGGACCCAATGGAATCATCACTCTAGCCAGTGATCCGGACGTCGCATTTCACACCGAAAACAAAACCGCAGCACTAGCCCTGGAAGCATTATCCGAAGCCCTAGCAGACGAAGAACTAACAATGCTGCATGCCACCGTGGACAGGGACGGCGTGATACTCGACAAGCGATGCAAGTCCACCTCATTTAAACCTGCAGACGAGATAGTCAAATTCCAGGTCCATCCAACGGACCCCACGAAGCCCATCGGGACACAGTTGAGCCCCACAATGGACACCGCATTGCGAGACTTCCTACGCGAGAATTGGGACATTTTCGCCTGGCATCCCTCGGACATGCCGGGCATCCCACGTAGACTGGCCGAACACAGCCTCAATATACTAAAAGGATACAAGCCCGTCAACCAGACTCTAAGGCACTTTTCAGAGCCCAAACGGCAAGCCATGGGGGAGGAGCTAGCCAAGCTACTTGAGGCCGGATTCATCAGAGACATCAAGCATTCGGATGGGCTAGCAAACCTGGTAATGGTACCAAAGAAGGACAAATCTTGGCGCCTATGCGTCAACTTGAAAGACCTCAACAAGGCTTGCCCCAAGGATCCCTTCCCCCTGCCTCGCATCGACCAAATCATCGACGCCACCGCAGGACACGACTCACTGTGTTTTCTCGACGCATACTCTGGATACCATCAAATAAAGATGGCAGAGTCCGACCAAGCCGCAACGGCTTTCATAACGCCATATGGTCCTTTCTGCTTCAACACTATGCCTTTCGGACTTAAAAATGCCGGCGCAACCTATCAACGCATGATTCAAACATGCCTGGAAAAGCAAATCGGCAAAACAGTGGAGGCATATGTGGACGATGTGGTCATAAAAACAAGACACGTTGAAACCCTAATAGACGACTTGAGGCTTACGTTCGATAACCTCCGAACATACGACATCAAGCTGAACCCGGAAAAATGTGTTTTCGGCGTCCCCTCTGGGAAACTGCTTGGCTTCATTGTTTCCAATAGAGGAATTGAAGCGAATCCGGCAAAAATCTGAGCTCTGTCGCAGTTGGCTATCCCAACAGACCTCAAGCATATCCAGAAACTAGCTGGATGTGTGGCTGCCTTAAGCCGCTTTATCTCCCGGTTAGGAGAAAAGGCATTACCTCTTTACCACCGTCTTCGGTGCACCGAACACTTCGTGTGGACGGATGCAACCGCGGCCGGACTGGACGAAATAAAGACCTTGTTGGCCAGTAATCTAGTCCTAACAGCACCAAATATTGGCAAACCTATGCTATTGTACATAGCTGCAACACATCAAGTTGTAAGCGTAGTGCTTGTCGTCGAACAAGAGGCTGACGGATACAAGTTCCCGCTCCAGAAGCCGGTATTACGTATCCACGGTCCTCACCCCATGCAAATCCCGATATCCACACTATTAAAAGATAGCATACGCGGTCTTCATGGCATCCCGGAAGCTACGACACTACTTTCAAGAGTGTTCGACTACGGTGGCCTCCGAAGTACCACTCGTCGACATAATAAACAACCGCGACGCTATGGGCCGGATTGCTAAATGGGCCATCGAGCTCCTTCAGTTCGACATAACATACAAGCCACGACGGGCCATCAAGTCGCAAGTACTGGTTGACTTCATCGCCGAATGGACAGAAGCCGAACTCCCTAATGAGTACGGCGCGTACTCTAACTGGATCATGCACTTCGACGGCTCTAAAATGCTGGTCGGACTGGGAGCAGGCGTAGTCCTGACGTCTCCCACCGGAGACACGGTCCAATACGTACTCCAAATATTATACACAGACTCCAACAGCGCAGTCGAATACGAGGCTCTGTTGCATGGTCTCCGGATGGCAGTCTCTATGGGCATTCAACGCCTGGAAGTACATGGGGATTCAAACCTCGCAATATCACAAATAAACGGAGACTTTGATGCCAAGGATCCGAAGATCGCGGCCTACCGTAATGCCGTCCTCAAAATGTCAGCTTGGTTCGAGGCGCTCGAATTCCACCATGTAGCTCGAGAAAACAATCAAGTGGCGGATATCCTCACCCGCATCGGCACTAAATGCGACCCTGTCGCACCTAACATATTCCTGGAAAGGTCCATCCGTGGTATGGGAAGGGGAGTCCGGCAACACTAGCACGGATCCGAACACACCCCCAGATTCCGAACTATCAGACGTAATCGGAGGCTCCGCCACCGAAATAACACCTTCGGCCCATGAAATTATGGCTGTAATCGGCCCGTGGACCGAGCCTTTCTTGGCCTACCTAAATAGGCAGGAGCTCCCGAGGACCAAAGTGAAGCATGTTGTATTGTGCTGCGTTCCAAGGCCTACAAAGTACATGAGGGAGAACCCTATAAGAAGAGCGCGACCGGAGTGCTCCAAAGATGCATCTCCGAAGAGGAAGGGTGGTAGTTATTGGCTGAAATACATGCCGGACTCGGCGGGCACCACGCCACGGCTCGGGCGCTTGTCAGCAAGGCCTTTCGTACAGGCTTTTTTTGGCCGACAGCCCGAGCAGACGCACAAGACCTTGTCCAACATTGCGTCGGTTGCCAGCTCTTCGCCAATCAGAGTCATATGCCCCCTACCGCTCTCCAAACAATCCCCATCACTTGGCCCTTCGCGGTCTGGGGGCTGGATATGGTCGGACCCCTTAAAGGGGGAAGCCATAAGAAAAAAATACTTATTGGTCATGGTGGACAAGTTCACCAAATGGATAGAAGCTAAACCAGTCAAAACGGTTGAATACGGACCAGTGATAGACTTCATATCCGGGGTTGTACACCGATATGGCGTCCCCCACAGCATCATCACTGATAATGGCTCAAACTTCACAGCCGATGAAGTAAAAACTTGGTGTGGCAACATGGGCATTAAGCTCGATTACGCCTCCGTCTACCATCCCCAAACAAACGGCCAGGTCGAACGTGCAAACGGTCTCATCATGAGCGGCATCAAACCCAGACTAGTGTTATCCATGATAGAATCGGGCACGCACTGGGTCGAGGAGCTCGACTCCGTACTCTGGGGGCTGCGGACCACGCCGAATCGCACCACTGGATATACACCATTTTTTATGGTGTACAGTGCAGAAGCAGTACTACCTTGCGACATAATACATGACTTGCCTCGCGTACGTATGTATGAAGAGAAGGAAGCCGAGTTGGATCGGCCGGATAACTTAGATGCCTTGGAGGAGGAGCGCGACGTCGCAAAATCCCGTTCCGCATTCTATCAGCAGCAGGCTCGACGGTACCAAAGCAGAGAAGTGCGGGCCAAAACTTATAATATTGGCAAACTCGTTCTAAACCTACCAGAGAAGAAGAAGGACAAGCTCAAACCTAAGTGGGAGGGTCCCTTCGTCATTGATAAAGTCCTCACCGGAGGAGCGTACTACTTACGTAATCCGATAACAGACTCGAGCCGAACCCATGGAACGCGGCCAGACTCCAGAGATTCTACGCCTAGCGCCGAACTCAGTGTTCCTCTCCCTACCCCCTCCTCTTTAATTATGTTCCCTCCTTTTTTTTCTTTCTCGACCTTTTTCCTCTTCACACAAAATACTCAATACAGTGCGGACGCCCAGATCACTCCGGCCGCACCATGTGTGTAAGTCATACCTGGGGGCTCCCTATACGGAAGCTAAATATAATTGCTTTCATGGCTTCTTGCCTATCACATATGCATTCCTTTTCCATATGTGCCCTTTTTTCACCATTATATGCATCGATATGACTTAAGATGTGGCCATGCTGGTTTGCCTGGCTCTTCTGTTTATGCCCTACGTTCCCATTAATTCGGCTAGGGCATAAGGGGAGCACCTCTGCGATTGTTACTGCCGGTTCAGCCGGATGTGTACCTCAGACTGGGTGAAGCCGAAAGCTAGCTTCCTTAAGGGAATATTCGGTCGGTGAACAAAAGATGTCTTTCATTTATTACAATATGAATCCCTAGAAGTTTTTGTATCCTGCGTCCCTGTTCGCAGTCCGGACATGTACTTTGTTGCATGCGTACCCAGGGAAAGGAACCCCTAACGGAACTATTCTCCCTGGAAGATGTTTCTTACTATCCATGTAATATAACATAACTAGTTGGGTACTTATTGTCTGTTCAAGCAATTATGACCCCTACGCCTGGTTTCCACGCATACCCCGGTTCTGTATAACTGAGCGGGTATTCGGATACACCCCGGACTGTCGGATCCGGGGGCTGAAGCGAAAAGGTCCGCCATGACAAATGATTTTAATTCGGCCAGGGACTACTTATGTCCATTGAATTACACAGTCACTTGGACTGACTATATTCCTCCTCTATACCATCCAACAGGCTATCTAGCTTACAATCCTGTTGGGAATACTTTGCGGCTAACGCTACCTGGTCATACACCAGACTCACGGGAATTTCTTGCCCATTTGGCCCCGCCGGTCCGACTTCGGCCATATGGTTCAGGTCAAGCTTGGTGTAGCGCGTCTTCACCATAGCCCAGGCTTCTCTTGCACCTTGTCGGTAGGCTGACATCTTCCATAATCGGAAGCGCCGCCGTGCTCCTTGGAGCATATCCACAAGCTCCCCCATGCCCTTCGGCAGGAAGCTTGATGGCCACAAGGCCTGAGCAATGCCCTGCATGACCTGCCGAGCTCGCTCGTGCAGTTGTGAGAGGTCTTGCAGCAAATCGCCTACAGACGCGGGCATCTCCTCCTCAGGGCGGCCCGTCAACATACCTACAAATAAAAATTCTTTCAATATGCTTCCTCGCCGAGCTGTACTACAATTCGTCTAGGCACTTACCATAAATGCCGCGATGAAGCCTTTTGTTCTCCTTCATGGAGTCCGCCAGCTGAGCGCGAACGTCTTTTAATTCGACGTCCAACCGGACATTGGCATCTTGAAGATTGTTCTTCTCCTGCCTAACTTGCGTAAGAACACGCTCGCCAGCTTTTAGCTGCCTCTGGAGATGCGACTCGTCATCTCTTACGACCTCCGGATTCACCCCGTGATTGTCTGTAGAATTTTCTGTTAGACTTATCATACAAGCGACTTACTAACTGGTACATCTCCATACAATTGATACAAATGTTACCAGATGAGGCCTTCTGGGATTCCTCTAACTTGGCAACCGTGGCCCTCAGCTGGGTCTTGCACTCCTCCAGCTCTCGAGACAATTGCTCATTCTTATCTACAAGGACCTGTGCATAAATTGATCCTCAAAACAGTTGTTCCAACCGTTTCAAGTCTCAGGGGCTACTGCTATACATGCTTATCAAATTTTCTTACACGTATATCTTTGGTATACTGGTCCGTCACTCGGGCAAGCCCGCCTTGAGCAGCTTGGATGTATGCGTCTCCCTAATTGAAAGCATTAAATGCCTCTTCGGAAAAGATGTTGTTGCGAAGTACGGCCCGTCGGCGCCGGTGATTCATGGCGCTCTCTACTTCGGAACTCGTGGCGGAGAGCATATTCGCATCCTCTGTCGGAGGACCATGCGGCATCGGCCCCGCATCCTCCTCCTCTCTCGAAGCCAGTTCTGGAATCCGGCTGGTGGAGGCGTGATTGGCAGGATCCCTGGATATAGTCCGGCTACTCCTCTTTCTGCCAGGACACGAAGGACGTTGTTACATTTCAAATACAATAATCACAGAGCAGGTTTTTACCATACCTCTATAGCGGGGTTTCGGCCCTAACCGCCTTCCTCTTAAGCCTGCCTGATCTGGACACCCTTTGTCGGCGAGTCCCCAGGGGCTCGGCGCCGCGCTCTGACCTTTATCTCTACAAAAATACGACACTTCAGGTGTAAGGCATGGAATTGGAAAGGAGTCCTCTTCGGAGGATAGGGTTTTTTGGCTTGGCTTACACGCGATGTAGGTAGCAGTCCGGGATAGTCGGCGGTAATAGCCACCGAGGCGCCATCACAACTTGCCTGATAAAATATCCCATTGACGAGCTCCACAGTAATATCCGGATCTTCTTCAAGTCCTAGATCGAGGGCCCTTCCGGGGTCCTCTGGCTGCGGGGAAGGGCTGAAAATTCCTTCTACGGCCCTCCTTAGTTCCTGCTCGAAAATATCATGGTAAATAATCTTGACGAAGAACGCCAGAATGAGTGAAGCAGGGGAAAGAGTGGCGACTTACCCAGCTTGGGGGGTTGTACATAGAAAACCCATCCCGCGGTTTAATGCGAAGGAATTCTTCTTCTTCTCCTTTATACAGATCGGACAATATCCTCGCCAGAGCAGTGGCGGAGTCCGGACCCTTACGGCCACAGCGGGTGGCATCATCTTCCCCATTGTAGTGCCACATGGGCTTCCCCCGATATTGAAGCGGCTGCACTCCCCGCATTATGCATACTGCCATAACCTCGACTATCGTCAGCCCGGATTTGGCCAGTAACTTTATCCTGCTCATCAGGAAGTGTATCTCTCTGGTATCCTCCTCTTGGGGGCCCCGAGGGCGCCAGCTTCGACGTGCCTTCGGCGGGGCGTTACTGAACTTAGGGAGACCTATCCGGACTGGATCCGGAAGGGGAACGTCGTCGACATAAAACCACTCCGAAGGCCAGTTCTCCGGTGCCTTCTTGGGAGTACCGGATAGATATCCGGTCTCGGCGATGCGCCATACTTCGCCGCCCACTTGACTTAGGGATTCCCCCTAGTTGCGAGGGACAAGGCAGGACAACTTCTTCCATAACTCGAAGTGAGCCTCGCAGCCTAGAAATAGCTCATAAAGGCAACGTATCCTGCTATATGCAACACGGAGGCAGGGGTGAAGTTGTGCAACTGGAGGTCGTAGAACTCCAAGAGCCCGCGAAGAAATGGGTGGATAGGAAACCCGACGCCCCTTAGCAGATGCGGGATGAGACATATTCGCTCCTCAAGGGATGGATTAGGAGATCCCTCCGCTTGCTCCCCGCCATTATAGGTGGCAAGTCCGGCTCGGACGGGGACCATGAACGCCGGTGGGAGAAACCCTTGGGACTGTAACTCTATCAAACGACTGTGAGGAACTGAACACTCATCCCAGTCACCCGGCTTGGAGCAAAGGGAGCAAGAAGAAGAGCTGCGGCGACCGGCCATGTTGGAATGGTTTTTCCGGAGTGCTTTGTTGGATGATTGCTCGAGGGAAGAGGGTGAGGTTTGGATATGAGAATCCCCGTCTCTTCGAATAGAAGGTCAGCCTGCCGGACCGGGGGTGGCAAATGCAAAAATGCCTCGGCTCCTCGTATTTGCTCGACATGTGGAGATGGTCATTATTGAGGCACAGAAGCCGAGGAGTACAACATTGGAGTATTCGGAGATGGAACCCGCCTTGCAATGCCGAAGACAAAACTGCGCGCCAGACTCATCATCATTGAAGCCTGGTTCAGGGGCTACTAAGGGAGTCTTGGATTAGGGGGTATCCGGACAACCGGACTATATACTTTGGCCGGACTGTTGGAGCGTGAAGATACAAGACTCAAGACTCCGTCCCGTGTCCGGATGGGACTCTCCTTTGCGTGGAAGACAAGCTTGGCGATCTGGATACTGTATTTCCTTCTTTGTAACCAACTCCATGTAAACCCTAGCCCCCTCCAGTGTCTATATAAACTGGAGGGTTTAGTCCTTAGAGGGACGATCACAATCATAATCATCATAGGCTAGCTTCTAGGGTTTAACCTCTACGATCTCGTGGTAGATCAACTCTTGTAATACCCATATCATCAATATCAATCAAGCAGGAAGTAGGGTTTTACCTCCATCGAGAGGGCCCAAACCTGGGTAAACATTGTGTCCCCTGCCTCCTGTTACCATCGGCCTTAGACGCACAGATCGGGACCCCCTGCCCGAGATCCGCCGGTTTTGACACCGACAGTACCACCGAGCATTGTTGGGAGTAGATCAAATTATAGCATATTGTTAGTCAAATTTTCAATGTCATGTTGCTAAGACTGCCTTTATCACATAACTTCAATTATGCATATCTCTTCTTGCTCTAGACACTACTCCAAGTAAATTAAAACCAAATGTTACTCCAAGTAACTGTAACTTGTTAATTTAAGGATCATTTGTAGTTTCAGTAGTTTTGCTTGCATCTATAGTTTTAATTAAAGGATCATCTGTTTTCATACTCTTGAACCTTGTGTGGGGAGCTGTTTTCATACTCCCTCTATATATAAGAGACATTATGGGCACCTCTGAGATACCTAGCCAACATATATATCAATTTAATTTATCAAATAGGGAGAAAAATCCTATGTTGGTTACACTTGAACCTAGTGTTATCTTTGAATATCACCATGAATATCATTGGTAGTGGTAATGTTTTCTTATTGGTATCACCATCAATTTGGTTTACATTTTCAGTTTTGTTTCATGTCTAAAGAAATACCTAGTTTTGAAGGGTTATAGCTGTTGCCATCGTATGTCCACAAGTGCATTGCTTTTTGAATGTAAAATGATAACTTGGTGTAGTTGATCATCTTCTGCTCAAAACTTCTGTTGTTGTAATGTTGTATGACAATGTTGTAAGGGTAGTAATTGGTCTCTGCTGCTACTTATCAGAGATGGGGGGAGGCTGCCACCGCAGGCTGCGCTCTGCCACACCAGAGTACGAGTTGGATGGTTTCGAGTTCTTCACGATCATACTTGAGAATTCCTCTAGGAGGCAGGTATATAAAAGGAGAGATCTCCCCTTCACCCATCTTTTTATGATAACTCTGTTGTTTGCTACATCACCCCTTGACCCACGCTGCAGAGGCTGCCTGACACTTTTATGAAGATACTGAACGGCCATCGGACAAAGAATGTGAAGCTACGACAGGCCGACAATGGGCTTCACAAGCATTGGGACGTGGAGGTGGTGATCAGGTACGGCCACATGTACATGTGTCGTGGCTGGGAGCAGCTCGTCCGTGCCTACGACCTGCGACATGGGTACTTCCTTGTCTTCAGTTACGACAGCAACGCCATGCTCACCGTGAAGGTGTTCAACACGACTATGTGCCGCATGCGCTACTAGGACGACGATGATGCCAATACGTTCTGCCTCTTCTTCCTCTACATTTGGCTTTGTCTCACACCGATTGTTAAAAAAACTTTGTTGCATTTGGTCAGGCAATGGGAGCAGCAACAACAACTCTGGCTACAACCAAAGCAGCAGCGACTCTGGCTATAGCAAAAGCAGCAGCGAGGGTGATCCAAAATGGAGTGGGGAAGAAGAGGAGCAGAGTGGGGATGAGGAGGTAAAGCCTATTCTGTCTGACGACGGCCTCGCGACGGTGGTGGCTGACGATGGCCAAGCGATGGTGGTGACTGACGATGGGCAAGCGATGGTGGTGGCTGACGATGGGCAAGAGATGGTGGTAGCTGACCATGACCTAGCAATGGTGCTGCCTGAAGATGGCCTCGCGATGGTGGTGGTGCCTGACAATGACCTCGATCCCACAGCTGGGCGACATGACCATGCCAATTGTGGTAGAAGACTACGTCCCACTACCTCGCCACTCTAAGCGCATCAGGATGATGAAGGAGAAGGAGAAGAAGGAGGAGTGAAGTATGTCAGGTATGTCAGATCTCCAAAATGATCTACACTTAGCTTTGTTTCCTTCGAAATGACCTAAGTTAGCTCTAATATGCTAAGTTATCTCTAATATGCTTAGTTACCTAGGGTTGCTCAATAATGACATACACTTAGCTTACTTATGTAAGAAATGGCATAATTAGCTTACCTAGGTTTGAAATGGCATAACAAACATGGTAACCTCATATATTTCATATAGTTAGCTTATTTTCCTCAAAAATGACACAATAAGCCTAATTAGCTTCAAAATGACCAAGTTTACCTAGGTTAGAAGAAGAAGAAGATAAAGAAGAGGAGAGGAGAAAAAGAAAGAGAAGCTAAATTCTTCTTTCTTCTTCTTCTTCTTCTTCTTCTTCTTCTTCTTCTTCTTCTTTCTTCTTCTTCTTCTTCTTCTTCTTCTTCTTCTTCTTCTTCTTCTTCTTCTTCTTCTTCTTCTTCTTCTTCTTCTTCTTCTTCTTCTTCTTCTTCTTCTTCTTCTTCTTCTTCTTCTTCTTCTTCTTCTTCTTCTTCTTCTTCTTCTTCTTCTTCTTCTTCTTCTTCTTCTTCTTCTTCTTCTTCTTCTTCTTCTTCTTCTTCTTTCTTTCTTTCTTTCTTTCTTTCTTTCTTTCTTCTTCTTCTTCTTCTTCTTCTTCGTCGTCTTCTTCTTCTTCTTCTTCTTCTTCTTCTTCTTCTTCTTCTTCTTCTTCTTCTTCTTCTTCTTCTTCTTCTTCTTCTTCGTCTTCTTCTTCTTCTTCTTCTTCTTCTTCTTCTTCTTCTTCTTCTTCTTCTTCTTCTTCTTCTTCTTCTTCTTCTTCTTCTTCTTCTTCTTCTTCTTCTTCTTCTTCTTCTTCTTCTTCTTCTTCTAACTTTCATCTTTCCCAATTTGCAGATTTGCTTTACATGAGGAAGCTTGCATTGATGGAGTGTACTCTTCTCCTTGTGCTTCCTTTTTGTTTATGGAAACTTGTTGGAAACTTCTTTTGGATATGTATGTATATATGGATATGTTCTTGGAACTTCTTGTTGGAAACTTGTTTTGGATATGTATGTATATATGGATATGTTGTTGGAAACTTCTTGTTGGAAATCATTGTATGTTGGATATGTTGTTGGAAACTTGTATGTTTCTTATGTTGTTGGAAACTTATTGTTGGTATGCTTGTTGAAATTATTTTCAAATATATATATATATATATATATATATAGAGAGAGAGAGAGAGGATAGGTTTGCTATCCACACTAGCTAGAGGGGTGGTAATCAGAACAATCCATATGCTTTGGGATTTGAACCTTTCGGTGGATAAGGTTTGGATTTTATGAATTGTAGAATTTCGCCAAGATATAAGTGGAATGCTGAGTTGGAACTTTTTGGAGACAAAGTCCCTGGATGGCAACCTATCGTCTGAGTATTCAGACACTGTCAGAGAAAAATGTTGATGTCCTTTTCAACCGGCAGGGATTGCCAGGGTGCTGTTTCGGGCAAACTTGTGCCATAGGCTGCGGATGCCTCATTTACTAAAAGTTCAGAATTGCGGCGTGCTGATTCTGGCATATAAATCGTGCCACTTTCGTCTTGCAATGAATACGGTTTGACACTGTTTTATTTACGTGATAGACTAGATTTTTTGCGCCAGAAAGCTGGGTGGATTGGAGCCAAAAATGGTCAGAAAGTAAATTTTGTTTTCAATCTATCAGCCATGCAAAGCATCCGTATGCACATGTAGTTACTAACTCGACCGTCCAACATTGTTTGCATATAGTAACAAGTATCTTCCTCCCTTGCCAGTGCGCTTTTCTACTACTGCTGGCGAGGATGTGGATCTTGGTAGTAGTGTTGCAGCGACCCAGAACAGCGGGGAAGACATGATGTTTCCCCAGTTAAGCTAAAACAAAAGTTTTTGTGCTCAATGCTAGTATTTTGTTTTCAGTGCCTTGTTCTGCGTAACAACATAGTCCCACTAACTGAGAAGCAAGTTTCCATGCTAATTCCTTCGATGGAATATAGCGAAGCACTATCCATATATGGAATGCTGGCCAGTGATGTCTACTACACAACCTTCTTCTTGTAGACGTTGTTGGGCCTCCAAGTGCAGGGTTTGTAGGACAATAGCAAATTTTCCTCAAGTGGATGACCTAAGGTTTATCAATCCGTGGGAGGCGTAGGATGAAGATGGTCTCTCTCAAACAACCCTGCAACCAAATAACAAAGAGTCTCTTGTGTCCCCAACACACCCAATACAATGGTGAATTGTATAGGTGCACTAGTTCGGCGAAGAGATGGTGATACAAGTGCAATATGGATGGTAGATATAGGTTTTTGTAATATGAAATTATAAACAGCAAGGTAACTAATGATAAAAGTGAGTGAAAACGGTATTGCAGTGCTTTGAAACAAGGCCTAAGGTTCATACTTTCACTAGTGCAAGTTCTCTCAATAATAATAACATAATTGGATCATATAACTATACCTCAACATGCAACAAAGAGTCACTCAAAAGTCACTAATAGCAGAGAACAAACAAAGAGATTATTGTAGGGTATGAAACCACCTCAAAGTTATCCTTTCTGATCGATCTATTCAAGAGTCCGTAGTAAAATAACATGAAGCTATTCTTTCCGTTCGATCTATCCTAGAGTTCGTACTGGAATAACACCTTAAGACACAAATCAACCAAAACCCTAATGTCACCTAGATACTCCAATGTCACCACAAGTATCCGCGGGTATGATTATATGATATGCATCACACAATCTCAGATTCATCTATTCAAACCAACACAAAGAACTTCAAAGAGTGCCCCAAAGTTTCTACCGGAGAGTCAAAATGAAAACGTGTGCCAACCCCCTATGCATAAGTTCACAAGGTCACTGAACCTGCAAGTTGATCACCAAAACATACATCAAGTAGATCATGTGATATCCCATTGTCACCACAGATAAGCACATGCAAGACATACATCAAGTGTTCTCAAAGCCTTAAAGACTCATCCGATAAGATAACTTTAAAGGGAAAACTCAATCCATTACAAGAGAGTAGAGGGGCATAAACATCATAAGATCCAACTATAGTAGCAAAGCTCGCGGTACATCAAGATCATGTCAAATCAAGAACATGAGAGAGAGAGAGACATCAAACACATAGCTACTGGTACATACCCTCAGCCCCGAGGGTGAACTACTCCCTCCTCGTCATGGAGAGCACCGGGATGACGAAGATGGCCACCGTTGATGGATCCCCTCTTCGGCATGGTGCCGGAATAGGGTCCCGATTGGTTTTTGGTGGCTACAGAGGTTTGCGGCGGCGGAACTCCCGATCTTGGTTTCTTTCTGGGGGTTTCTGTATTTATAGGAATTTTTGGTGTCAATCTCATGCCAGGGGGGTCTCCGAGTCGTCCACGAGATACGGGGGCGCGCCCAGGGGGTAGGGCACGCCCTCCACCCTCATGGATAGCTCGGGACTCTTCTGGCCCAACTCTTTTACTCCGAGGGCTTCTTTTGGTCCATAAAAAATCATCAAAAATTGGCACGTCAATTGGACTCCGTTTGGTATTCCTTTTCTGTAAAACTCAAAAACAATGAAAAAACATAAACTGGCACTGGGCTCTAGGTTAATAGGTTAGTCCCAAAAATAATATAAAATAGCATATAAATGCATATAAAACATCCAAGATGGATAATATAATAGCATGAACACTTCATAAATTATAGATACCTTGGAGACGTATCAGCATCCCCAAGCTTAATTCCTGCTCGTCCTCGAGTAGGTAAATGATAAAAGAAATAATTTATGAAGTGTGAATGCTAGCAGGTGCACAAGTTTGATTAATGATAATTTCAATCACCTTTTCTAGCATCATTATATGTCATAATAGTAGCTCATTTCATAAAACTTCTCACGATCAAGTAACAAGTTATTCACATGTTAAAGCATAGACCATAAACTTTCTTCAAAACTAACAAACTATGTTCTCAGTCATCAAACAATTGCAATTCATCTTATTTTCAGGAAGGGTCTATGTAAGAGCTTTGATTTAGCAAATCCCACATACTCAACTATCATATAGTCTTCCATGATTGCTATCACTCAAAGCATATTTTAGAACAAATAGCATCCATCGAACACAGAGAAAGATAGGGGCTTAATGTTTCGCCTCCCAACTTACTTATCATATAGATAATTGTCAACAATAATAATTCATGATCAAATATATTTGAATGGCCATATATGCTTAGATCTTTCCCCATCACATGATGCTTGCCAGCTAAAGAGTAGGTTGGAATGAGAAGGAATACTACTGACTCTTGCATAAAAGTAAAAGATAGGCCCTTTGCAGAGGGAAGCAGGGATTTGCAGAGGTGCCAGAGCTCAAAGCTTTTAATACAAAGATGAAAATAATTTTGAGAGGTATGCTTTCATTGTCAACATAACAACCAAGAGTTGCCAATATCTTCCATACTAGATACATTATAGGTGGTTCCCAAATAGAAAGGTAAAGATTTTACTCCCCCTCCACCAACAATCACACTCCACGGCTTGTCCGAAACAACGAGTGCCGTCCAACTACCAACAATCCTGGGGGAGTTTTGTTTAAATTATTTGCGATTTGTTTTTGATCTTTTGATCATAGGACTAGGCATCCCAGTTACCAGCCATTTTCTCGGGAATGATGAGCAGAGTCCACTCATCGTGAGAATAACCCACCTAGCATGGAAGATATTGACAGCCCCTAGTCGCTACATGAGCGATTCGGGCATACAAAACAGATTATTATTTGAAGGTTTAGAGTTTGGCACATGCAAATTTACTCTGAATGGCAGGTAAATACCGCATATAGGTAGATATGGTGGACACTCATGGAAGAAACTTGGTTCAAGGAATTTGGATGCACAAGCAGTATTCCCGCTTAGTACAGATATTTTGGCTAGCAAAGGATTCTAAATAGCAAGCACCACATGTTAGAGGATCCATAACAATATAACTTCTATACAAATATACCCAAGCATAACTCATTATGTCGTCTTCCTTGTCCAACTTCAACTAATTTGCTCAGGTTTGAAAATAATTAATGGGGATCACAATCATAGAAGATGTCCAAGATAGTATATTTATATGTGAAATCTCTCTTCCTTCGATATTCTTTCATGAATTGTTCAAGTGATCAATACAATGTTTGCTAACCTTCAATAAATTTAGCACCTCTACTTCTTATATGTGAAGTCATTACTCCCCATGGGATAAGCATATGAAACATATATAATTTCAAATTTATGATATTCAACTCATTCAACCATTTACTCATAGGATATAGGTGAAGCACACGAGTAAATGACAAACTACTCTAAAAAGATATAAGTGAAGATCAATGAGTAGTTGAATAATTATGTAACTATGTGAAGACTCTCTAACATTTAAGAATTTAAGATCTTGGGATATTATTCAAACAGCAAGCAAAACAAAATAAAATAGATTGACGCTCCAAGCAAAACACATATCATGTGGTGAATAAAAATATAGCTCCAAGTAAAGTTACCGATGAATGAAGACGAAGAGGGGATGCCTTCTGGGGCATCTGCAAGCTTAGGCCCTTGGTTGTCCTTGAATATTACCTTGGGGTGCCTTGGGCATCCCCAAGCTTAGGCTCTTGCCACTCCTTATTCCATAGTCCATCGAATCTTTACCCAAAACTTGAAAACTTCAAAACACAAAACTCAACAGAAAACTCGTAAGCTCCGTTAGTATAAGAAAATAAAACCACCACTTAGCTACTGTTGTGAACTCATTCTAAATTCATATTGGTGTAATATCTACTGTATTCCAACTTCTCTATGGTTCATACCCTCCGATACTACTCATAGATTCATCAAAATAAGCAAACAACACATAGAAAACAGAATCTGTCAAAAACAGAACAGTCTGTAGCAATATGTAACTTTCGAATACTTCTGTAACTCAAAAAATTCTGAAATAAATTGGTGGATGTTAGTAATTTGTCTATTAATCTTCTGCAACTTAAATGCACTCTCCAGTAAAAAAATGGCAGCTAATCTCGTGAGCGCAAAGTTTCTGTTTTTTACAGCAAGATCACATTAACTTTCACCCAAGTCTTCCCAAAGGTTCTACTTGGCACTTCATTGAAACAAAAGCTATAAAAAATGATTACTATAGTAGCTTAATCATGTGGACACACAAAAATAGTAGGGGTAGATATTGGGTTGTCTCCCAACAAGCGCTTTTCTTTAATGCCTTTTTAGCTAGGCATGATGATTTCAATCATGCTCGTACAAAAGATAAGAATTGAAACATAATGAGAGCATCATGAAGCATAATACTAGCACATTTAAGTCTAACCGACTTCCTATGCATGGGGATTTTGTGAACAAACAACTTATGGCAAGAATCAACTAGCATAGGAAAGCAAAACAAGCATAGCTTCAAGATTTTCAACACATAGAGAGGAAACTTGATATTATTGCAATTCCTACAAGCATATGTTCCTCCTTCATAATAAATTTCAGTAGCATCATGAATGAATTCAACAATATAACTATCACATAAAGCACTATTTTCATGATGCACAAGCATAGAAAATTTACTACTCTCCACATAAGCAAATTTCTTCTCATTCGGAATAGTGGGAGTATCATAAAAAACTCGAATACTATAAATTGTTTCCACATTAAAAGAGTAATGTTCAGAAATGGGGTAATCATAATCATGACAAGTTTTGTAAATATAATCATCACTACTTTTTATAACATAAGTATCATCATAATAATCATCATAAGTAGGAGGCATGCTATCATCATAATAAATTTGCATATCAAAACTTGGAGGATTAAAAATATCATCTTCATAAAACATAGCATCCCCAAGCTTGGGACAAACATTAATTGCAGCAAATAAATTATCAAACATGTCATTCTCATGAAACATAGCATCCCCAAGCTTGGGACTTTGCATATCATAAGCATAATCACTATCATCATTAATAGTATGGATAGCACCAATAGTATAGCAATTATCATCATCACAATGAGTAATAGGAGAAACATCATTTGGGAGGGATACCTTTTTACCTTTGCTTTTCCATCGTTTCTTTTTATTCTTCACATTATGTGTGGGTTTAATCCTCTTTTTGGAGCTCCTTATTAGTGAGATTGGTTGAATAGAAGGCTCCTCCTCGTTACCTGATTCATCATAAGAAATAATAGGAAGATATTGGGAAGTCTCTTCCCTTTCATTAGTATTCTCTTCATCTACTATTTGTTTTCTTGTATTTATGTAATTGGCAATATAAGGATTTTCAATGCAATTCACCGCACAATACATATAAATTTCCTCTAGATCAAAATCAAGAACTTTATCAAGGACAAATTCTGGAAGATCCTTAGTTGTACGTTTGATTTCTTCATAACCCACAAGCAAACTAAGTTCATTATGATGTGCTAGGGAAATCAAGTCATCACAATTTTTGGACATGACTCGATCATGAAACAATTTGCATTGGAGATTTAAATGATCACGTTCATTGCAAAGTTCACAAGGATGGCAAAGAAATTTTAAATTTTCAGCACAAACATCTAGCCTTTCTTGCAACCATTTAGTTTCTAAATACTTATGCCTCTTGCAAAATCTATCTTCCCTATTTGGTGTGTACTTGCAAACTCTATGCACTCCACAAAAGTTGCATTCTTATAAGGGACATTTTCATCATGACTAGTGCAATCATCATTAGTACTATGGATATTCAAAGATTTCATACTAACAAGATTGCAATCATGCTCATCATTCAAAGATTTAGTGCCAAACATTTTAATGGATTCTTCTTCTAGCATTTTGGCACAATTATCAGAATCCTTATTTTCATCAAAGATATTTAAAAGATGAAGCATATGAGGCACCCTCAATTCCATTTTTTAGTTTTCTTTTATAGACCAAACTAGTGATAAAACAAGAAATTAAAAGATTCGATTGCAAGATCTAAAGATATACCTTCAAGCACTCACCTCCCCGGCAACGGCGCCAGAAAAGAGCTTGATGTCTACTACACAACCTTCTTCTTGTAGACGTTGTTGGGCCTCCAAGTGCAGAGGTTTGTAGGATAGTAGCAATTTTCCCTCAAGTGGATGACCTAAGGTTTATCAATCTATGGGAGGCATAGGATGAAGATGGTCTCTCTCAAACAACCCTGCAACCAAATAAAAAAGAGTCTCTTGTGTCCCAAACACACCCAATACAATAGTGAATTGTATAGGTGCACTATTTCGGCGAAGAGATGGTGATACAAGTGCAATATGGATGGTAGATATAGGTTTTGTAATCTGAAATTATAAAAACAGCAAGGTAACTAATGATAAAAGTGAGCGAAAACGGTATTGCAATGCTTCGAAACAAGGCCTAGGGTTCATACTTTCACTAGTGCAAGTTCTCTCAACAATAATAACATAATTGGATCATATAACTATCCCTCAACATGCAACAAAGAGTCACTCCAAAGTCACTAATAGCAGAGAACAAACGAAGAGATTATTGTAGGGTACGAAACCACCTCAAAGTTATTCTTTCTGATCGATCTATTCAAGAGTCCGTAGTAAAATAACATGAAGCTATTCTTTCCGTTCGATCTATCCTATAGTTCGTACTAGAATAACACCTTAAGACACAAATCAACAAAAACCCTAATGTCACCTAGATATTCTAATGTCACCACAAGTATCTGCGGGAATGATTATACGATATGCATCACACAATCTCAGATTCATATATTCAAACCAACACAAAGAACTTCAAAGAGTGCCCGAAAGTTTCTACCAGAGAGTCAAAACGAAAACGTGTGCCAACCCCTATGCATAAGTTCACAAGGTCACTGAACCCACAAGTTGATCACCAAAACATACATCAAGTAGATCATGCGATATCCCACTGTCACCACAGATAAGCACATGCAAGACATACATCAAGTGTTCTCAAATCCTTAAAGACTCAATCAGATAAGATAACTTCAAAGGGAAAACTCAATCTATACAAGAGAGTAGAGGGGAGAAACATCATAAGATACAACTATAGTAGCAAAGCTTGCGGTACATCAAGATCATGTCAAATCAAGAACACGAGAGAGAGAGAGAGAGAGAGAGAGAGAGAGAGAAATCAAGCACATAGCTACTGGTACATACCCTCAACCCCGAGGGTGAACTACTCCCTCCTTGGCATGGAGAGTGCCGGGATGATGAAGATGGCCACCGGTGATGGATCCCCCCTCCGGTAGGGTACCGGAACAGGGTCCCGATTGTTTTTTGGTGGCTATAGAGGCTTGCAGCGGTGGAACTCCCGGTCTAGGTTTATTTCTGGGGGTTTCTGTATTTATAGGAATTTTTGGCGTTGGTCTCACATCAGGGGGGTATCTGAGTCGTCCACGAGATAGGGGGCGCGCCCAGGGGGGTAGGGCGTGCCTGTCGGTGTCAAAACCGGCGGATCTCGGGTAGGGGCCTGAATTGTGCGTCTAAGGCTAATGGTAACAGGAGGCAGGGGACACGATGTTTTACCCAGGTTCGGGCCCTCTCGATGGAGGTAATACCCTACTTCCTGCTTGATTGATCTTGAAGATATGAGTATTACAAGAGTTGATCTACCACGAGATCGTAGAGGCTAAACCCTAGAAGCTAGCCTATGATTCTGATTGTTGTTGTCCTACGGACTGAACCCTTCGGTTTATATAGACACCGGAGGGGGCTAGGGTTACACAGAGTCTGTCGTGGGAACGAACACCTATGGGGAAGGGCCCCTTTTTGTTCCGGCAGGGGGCGGAGGCCGCACGAAGAGCGGATCGAGGCGAAGCACACGAGCGGTTTTACCCAGCTTCGGAGCTCTCCGGAGAGATAATACTCCTACTGCTGCTTCGTGGTTGTATTGTGTTCTTGCTCGAGAGTGATGAGCGCTACACTACACTAGCTGTGAGACCGAGCGTCAGTGTTTCTGGTTTCAACCCCCCCCCCCCCACGTTGCACATGGGCCTCCTTTTATATGCCAAAGGGGTCACCGACAGGTGGCAACACATGCAAGGATAAAAGTGTAAAAAGAACTGCGGATGGTACACCTACTTGCACAGTGTATCCTACCTAACCCTGACGGCAGGGGACAAGGGCATTGAATGCCCGTCTATGTCGCCCAAACAGTGCAAAAAAGGGACCGTCAGGGGCGCCACCGCTTGCCACAAGGGCTATCTTGTCAGCGCCGCTTGCCACCTCGCACCGCTGGCTGCACAACCTCTCGCCACGCGCGCCTGGAAAGGCCCCAGGGCGACACGTTGGTGGATGCGCTGGAGCGTGGGTACAGAGAGGTAGCTCGCCACGGCAAGCGCCTTGCCGCGGTCGTTGTCTTGCCGCGCCCGGAAGCTTGTCGCTCACCGGGCCTTGCCGGGACGCAAGGCGCGTCACGGCAAGTTCCTTGAGATGCCTTGGTTGGCCTTCCCGGCAAGCTCCTCTTGCCGGGGTCTTGTCTCCTTATGCCTCGGTAGGCCTTCCCGACAAGCTCCTCTTGCCGAGGTCTTGTCTCCTTGGCTTGAATACTTTGTTCTTGAATGGCTCCAAAGGGAACCACGGAGGACCTTGGCGGTTGCCCGGCAAGCCTTGCCGCGGGGTGCTGCGACTGCCCGTGCACAAGTTCAGGATACTAGGGTACCCCTACTCTAGTACACCGACAGGAGCCCCCGGGCCTGGGCCACACACGGTGCCGAGCGCTGTTGGGCCAGGCCCAAAACAGTGCACGGGCACGCGCGGCCTGGGACACACCGTATCCTGCTCCGTATCCACCGCGCCCTCCCCTAACGGCACGCGTCGAACGCGGCATCGTGGGAGAGATCGTGGGTGGTTCTTTATTCGGAAAAAGCGTAACGTTCGCCTTGTCCCTCTTTATAAGCAGGGGAAACAGGGGCGGTTCCCCCATCTCGCCATTTGCCGTTTCCAATCTCAGAAATCTCCGCCGCTCCCCTCTTCTTCTAAAGCCGAGAGAGAGAAGCGCTCCGCCCCCCATCGCCACCGTCGCCACCAACGCCGTCGATATCCCCCACCACCTCCGCCATGGCTCCGAAAGCCGGGAAGGGTGTGAAGTCGGCCGAGGCGCTGCGGCTCAAGGCGCTGTGAAAGGAGCGGGCAACTTTCCCCCCGAGCTCGCCGCGAAGGAGCTGTGGGAGTGGTACTACCTTTTCTGGTCGACGGCGACGCGAGCGCATCCGCGCACGAAGGTACTCTCCGCCGCCGCTTCAGAGCAGGCCCCAAATGGATACCCATTCTTCGCGCTGTTCTTCTACTGCTGGCTCTGCCCGCCCTTCTCTGATTTCTTCTGCGATATCATGAACACCTACGGGTTCCACCTCCTTGATTTCACCCCCAATGCTGTCCTGACCATGGCAGTTTTTGCACATCTCTGCGAAAACTTTGTCGGAGTCCACCCAAACGTAGCTCTCTTCCGCCACTTCTTTATGCCCCGGGTTGAGAGAGGGGAACCCCTATCCGGCGGGATCGCCTGGATCTCGAGGTCCGGCAAGAAAGAGGCCTATCTGGAGGGGGATCTCCGCAGCAAATGGGAAGAGTGGAGAGCAGAATGGTGTTGGATTGTTGAGGAGAACCCACAGCCATTTACTGCCCTGCGCCAAGCCCCAGCAGTGCGCGGCAATGATTGGAGCGCCCTGGCCGCGGACGATGATAAGCTGAAGATCGCCACCACCCGGATCTTGCAACTCAGGCTTGCCGGGCTCACTATAGGCACCGTTGGCGCGGACTTTCTTCGCCGCCGCATCGCCCCTCTGCAGGAGAGGGGGAGACCCGCCTGGCTGTTCGGGGGTCCGGCGGACATCATGAGGCTGCGCCCGGGCCTCAACTTCAATTTCACTGTCTTGGAGCTGGACGCGATGCTCAAGGAGCTGTTCAAGCACGACCCCAATCATCCCGAATGGTTCAGGTTGCCGCAGGGTGTCGTTCCGCTGTGCAACAACTCCTCGCTCGACCGCATCCGCGCAATGATGCCGCTGTGCGACTCGCATGGAGTTGTCCCAACCTGGCAAGAGCCTGCCGACGATGTTGTGCAGCAGTTCTTTGACGGCCTGGTGGACGTGGCGGTCCATGCCGACGAACAGAAGGGTCACACCCGCGACACCACCAACGCGGAGATGCGTCGCATCGCCACCAGGGCGGAAGAGGCGGCGGCAGCCGCCGCCGCGGGCGAGTTTGGGTTCACCATGGAGGAGGCAGTGGCAGCCGAGGCGGCAAGCCTCGCCGATCGAGATGAGCTTGCCGGAGAGCTTGCCGGCGAGGGAGAACTCACCGAGCCTGAAGCCGAGTCGAGCGAGCCCGCCGAGGGTGCGAGCGGCCTGCCATCTTCAAGCGGCTTGCCGCAGGCAGAGCCCCCAGCGTAGCCCCCAGTGCAGCCAAGAAGGCGTCTCCGCAGGGCCGAGGACATAGCAGGGCGGCAGACGGGTCAATAGCCGTCGCGCCGCGCGACACGCTCTGCCGCGACAACTGGAGCGGGGTCCTCCCGGACCGCCGCTTCTGGTCCTGCCGCTGCCCCCGCCAAGCGGTCAAGGGAACCCACTCCTCTGCCTCGTCGCGCCGGAGGAGGGCCGGACTTCGACCTCTCTGCACTCAGCTCCGACGAGGAAGAGGAAGAGTAAGATCCCTTGTTGTACTTGTAGTCCTTCGATTCTTGCTGTTTTTGTCTTGTATCTGATTTGCTTCACTCTGAACCTATTCCATTTCAGGACCCTGGCTCAGAGAGCGACGAAGAGAGCCAAGGCGCCGGTGATTGTCATCGAGGACGAGCCCACCGCGACAGCAGGGGGCACGCCCGAGACCACCTTGCCGGACCCGGCAACTACTCCCCGAAGCAGCCCCCAGCGCAGCCCCCAGCGTAAGTATATAGTTTACTTTCCGCTGTTAGGCGCGCATGGGTTCCCTTTCTTTGCTGATATCTGTCTCTTGATTTGTGTAGGAGCAGAGCAGCCTCACCAGGAGCAAGCGGAATCCGCCCCCGAGATGCTATCTGCTTCAACTACGCCGCCAAGGGAGGATTCCTCGGCAAGGGAGCGTTCTCCGGCAAGGGAGAAGTCTCCGGCAAGGGACAGCTCTCCGGCAAGGGACGGCACCAGCGATTCCCCGGTGGTGGAGCCCATGGTTGAAGAGCCTAGCACAGGTAATCCTTCTTGCTGGAAAAACTTCCCTTGGGTTCTTCTTCTTCTGATTTTTCTTTTTGGATATTTGCTTGACTTCTTCTCCCTCTTCCGGCCTTCAGATCCACCTTCTACGGAGCCGATGGAGACCGAGACCACCGGCGAGAATAACGCGCGCAGCAACACTGATGACGCCACCGCCACCGAAGAAGAGGCCGGTGCTGATGATCCCGCCGGCGAAGAGGCCGCCAAGGCTGCCGCTGCAGGAGCCGGCGAGGGGTCCGGCGATCGTACTGACGACCCTGAGGCCGCAGGAGTGCAAGGCGCTACGTCGACTACCGATCCCTCTGCCGCTGCTGCAGCGCCAGGCTCCGAAGAGCCCCAGCCCGTCGCCTATTTGAAGGCCGGCGATGGTGTCTTCATCAAGCTCCCTTGGGCTTCAAGCTCCAGGGCGCCGTTCGAAGGAGAAGCTTTTGATGGAGAGGTGCTCGCCTCCGCTGGGCTGACGCTAGTTGATGCGCCAAGCAGCAGCAGCGGCGAGCCTAAGGAGGAGCAGCTGCTGCGGAAGCTGCTGTCGCTCTACCACGCCCGACAAGCCAAGCTGGAATCCCGAGAGGCGCTTGTCGCGAGGGCGGGAGTGGATATTGAGAAGCATGCGGAGGAGCTCCGGAGTCGCAATCAGGAAGCCCTCCGGTCCATTGCAGAGGAGCGGGCGCAGCTCGTCGAGGCGCGGAAAGCCTTCCTTCTCGAGAAGGCTGAAGCTGAAGAGCAACAACGGCTTGCCGCTGAGGAACTTGCCGCGCGGGAAGGCGAGTTGACGCAGCGGAAAGTTAACCTTGACAGCCATGAGGAGGAGCTTGCCGCGCAGGAGCGAACTTTTGGTGGGGCCCTCAAGGAGGCAAAGGATGCTGCCGCAGCTGCTGAGGCCGCCAAGAAGGAGCTAGAGATGAAAGTGATGCAGCTAGAGGCCGATCTTAAGGCGAGGGATGAAGAGCTTGCCGCGCTCCAGCGTGAGCGTGAGAAGGACGCCCTCGCCCACGGTGAGCTGCAGGGTCGCCTCGTCGAGAAGGGCAAGGAGCTGAGCGCCGCCAAGGACTCCAATGCTGATCTTGAGTTGAAGCTGGCTACTTTGACCAAGACGCTGGACGGCGCCAGGGAGCAGGAGGCGGCCTTGAAGAAGGAGATCAAGGCCAACGAGGAGCTGCTGGCGAGTGCTGCCACCACCCAGAACACCCTCAGGGAGACTGTGGAACTCTGGACAGAGGGTCTCGTGAATATCGCCGCAGTCATCGACAGGGAGCTGGAGCAGCTGGGGTTGGAGGACTTTGGGTATTCCTCCGATGAGAACCTCCAGCCCAGCGCCAAGCTCACTTTGTTCTTCAAGGGCGTGGCGACGGCTCTCCAGCGACTCCGGGAAAGGATCCCAAAGCAGCTGGCCGACGAGTCGCGCACGATCTGCGCGAGAGTTCTGCAAAAGGTGTTGGTGAAGGTGGCCTTCCGCAACCCAGGCCTCAACCTTACCAACGTCCTCAAGAAGCTGTCGGCGGATGCTGATCTGGAAGAGCTCAAGGCCCTTGTCGCACCCATTGTGGACAAGGTGAATGAAGTCAAGAGAGTTGACGGCGATCGCGTAGATTAGGCCGCCTGTTTTCTCCTTTCCTTGTCGCTGCTAGTCATGTTATGAGAACAATCTATTAGAGCTGCGACAAGTTATCTTGTAATATAACTTTATTTTGGGCAGTATTTGTTATGTTATTTCCTTTACTTGATTCCTTCCTTTGTATGTTTTTACCCTATGCTTTTAGGGAACTTGCCGGCGCAGGCACCCTTGCCGCGAGCGCTGAGTGCGGAACGTCAGCAGCCTGCTGGCGGTGCCGCTACCGACAAGAAACCTTGTCGCAGCTAGTCGCAGCACACTTAAGTTGTTGAGCAGACTCGAAACAAAGTAAGGGCGCAACTAGCTACGAGTTGGTTCCTCCGCGCATAGGTTTTTCATACAAAGCACGGTCGTTCGAGGAAGATAACTTAAAAATTTTAAAACTGATTGCTCAAACTTTGGCAACTTAGCTTTTCTGTCGTTTGCGTCCCGCCAAGGCGAAACTTTCTTGAATGACGCTTGGTCCACACCATTATCTCCTCCTTCCCCCCCGACAAACTTGTGGGCGAGCGAACCTTCCTTTCTTTGAGAAGGAGAAAGAAGAGAAAATAAAGATATGGAGCCTTATGGCTCGTTGTCGCTTACCGGGGGTAGGTGCTGCACAAAATGTCAGATAACACATGCAAAAAATAGGAAGCATGAAATCGACAAGATGTGCAGAGCACATGAGCTTTATTTATGCACGGGGTCTGCGCCCGCCTTTGTACAAAGGGTTACATGCAACAGCGGCAAGGCTTGTACAAAAGGTGGTTGCCGGAACAGGTTCCGGCAACCGCGCCTTACGGGTAAAAGTTACGAAGATGCTCAATGTTCCAGGAGTTGCTCACCGGAAAGCCATCTTCGGTCTCAAGGCAGACAGCGCCAGGTCTAGTGACTCGTTTAACCCGGTAAGGGCCTTCCCACTTCGGCGTCAACTTGTTGGAATTCTTGGCGGACTGAATGCGCCGAAGAACAAGGTCTCCTTCCTCGAGACTCCTGGCATTAACTTTGCGGCTATGGTAGCAGCGCAAAGCTTGCTGGTATCGAGCAGCTCGTACAGCAGCCTGGAGACGATCCTCCTCAAGGAGCAGCGCGTCATCCTGTCGCAGCTGCTCTTGCTCAAGCTCATCATAAGCGAGCACTCGAGGCGACCCGTATATGAGTTCCGTGGGGAGAACTGCCTCTGCTCCATAGACTAGAGCGAAAGGTGTATGGCCAGTGACTCGATTTGGCGTCATCCTGATCGACCAAAGAACCTCCGGCAGCTCCTCAATCCAGTTCTTTCCGCACCTACCCAGCCTGTCGAAAGTCTTGGTCTTGAGCCCGCGCAGCACTTCAGCATTTGCCCTCTCCGCTTGACCGTTGCTTCTCGAGTGAGCAACAGAAGTGAAGCAGACCTTGGCGCCAAGATCTTGGACGTACTGCATGAAGGTGCGGCTCATGAATTGCGTGCCGTTGTCGGTGATGATCCGGTTAGGGACCCCGAAACGGCAAACAACCGACCTGAAGAACTTGACTGCTGACTGTGCTGTCACCTTCCTCACTGCTTCCATTTCCGGCCACTTTGTGAACTTGTCGATTGCAACGTACAAGTACTCAAAGCCCCCGACAGCTCGGGGAAAGGGGCCGAGGATGTCGAGCCCCCAGACCGAAAATGGCCAGGATAAAGGGATCGTCTGGAGAGCTTGAGCTGGCTGGTGTATCTGCTTGGAGTGGAACTGGCACGCTTCACACTTGGTTACTTGTGCAGTTGCATCCTGGAGGGCTGTCGGCCAAAAGAAACCTTGCTGGAATGCTTTGCCGGCGAGTGCTCTTGAGCCAATGTGGTGGCCACATATGCCTCCATGTATCTCTGCCAACAGCTTTTGTCCATCTTCCCGGTGAATACACTTCAATTTCACACCGTTGAATCTTCTTCTGTACAGTGTGCTGTCGACAAACTGGTACATACTTGATTGCCGGGCTACTCTTTCCGCTTCTTCTTGGTCCTCGGGAAGTTCTCCTGTCTGAAGAAAACGGACGATCTGCTGTGCCCATGCCGGAGCTTGCGGCTCGACAACAAGGACTAAAGGCACATATGCTGCTGCGGGAACATCCACTTCTACGGCGAGAGCCTGTGACTCAGCCGGAGCTTGATGTTCCCCGGAAAGCTTGCCAGAGCAAAACTTGTTGGGAGCGTCTGCTTCAACGAAACAAACCCTAGGGCTTGTCGGAGCAGACTGCTCCACAACACTCTTGGTGTTGATCTTGGGGACCTTCTTGGCGGCGGCTTTGGGAAGCTCTGCTGGAAAGTAATCGCCAGAAACCAACTTCCTTTTCTTGCTCTGTCCAGTTGATGGTGTTACGGACGGTTGAGTCAGCTTGAGCACAAAGATGCCTGGTTCCACAGGTAACTTAAGTGCGGCGCACTTTGACAGGCCGTCGGCAATGTCTTTTTGAGCTCTCGGAACATGTTCCATCTGTACGCCATCAAAGTGCTCTTCTAACTTTCTCACTTCGTCAATGTAGGCTTCCATCAACGGACTCTGATAATCGTTGTTCACTTGGCGGACGACAAGCGGTGAGTCACCCCTGACAATAAGCTTCTTGATCCCAAGGTCTACTACGATCCTGAGACCGGCAAGCAAACCTTCATACTCTATAGTATTGTTCGTTGCTTGCTCCTTGGGAAAGTGCATCTGGACTATGTACTTGAGGTGCTCTCCGGTGGGCGCGACAAGAAGCACGCCCGCACCAGTGCCTTGCAGCGAAAAGGCACCATTGAAGTACATCAGCCACTCTTTGCTTGCTACCTTGATGGGGATGCTCGTCTCGGGAATTTCTTCATCTGGTGTTGGTGTCCACTCTGCTATGAATTCTGCCAATGCTCGGCTCTGGATAGTTGAAGTGCTCTCAAACTTGAGGCTAAAGCTTGACAGTTCCAGTGCCCACTCGACGATCCTGCCTGTTGTTTCTGGATTCTGCAGTATCCTCTTCAGTGGAAAGCGAGTGACAACTGTGATCTCATGTGCTTGGAAGTAATGGCGCAGCTTTCTCGAGGCCATGAGAAGGCCGAAAAGCAATTTTTGCACATCAGAGTACCTTGACCTAGCCCCCTGCAGAAGGGAACTGACAAAGTAAACTGGGCGCTGCACCATTTTCTTCTGCACCTCCTCATGTGCCTGCGCAGATCCACCCTTGTCGGGACCAGAGCTTGTCGGTGAAGCCCCCTGCTTGTCACTGGATGCACTTGCCGCGGCTGCTGGCTCATCATCCGCCTCCCTCTCCGCTACTAACGCAACACTAACCACTTGATTGGTTGCCGCTAGATACAGCAGCAACTTCTCTTGTGGCTTAGGTGCGACAAGTATTGGAGTGGAGGATAGGTATCTCTTCAAGTCCTGCAGCGCAGCCTCCGCTTCCGGAGTCCATTTCATTGGACCCGCCTTTTTCAGTATTTTGAAAAATGGCAGGGCGCGCTCAACAGACTTAGAGATAAACCTGCTGAGAGCAGCCACGCAGCCGGCAAGCCTTCGTACATCCTTGACGCGCTTTGGTGCTTCGATCTGCTCAATGGCCTTGATCTTGTTGGGGTTGGCTTCAATTCCCCGCTGAGACACGAAGAACCCGAGAAGCTTGCCGGAAGGAACTCCAAACACACACTTCTCGGGATTGAGCTTGAGGTTGATCTTGCGCAGATTTGCAAAGGTTTCATCTAAATCCTGAATCAGAGTTGCCTTGTCCTTGATCTTGACCACTATGTCATCCATGTAGGCTTCCACATTTCTGTGCAACTGTGGCTCAAAAGCGTGATTGACTACTCTTGCAAATGTTGAACCAGCATTCTTCAAACCGAAAGGCATCCGTACGAAACAGTACGTGCCACACGGAGTGATGAATGCGGTCTTCTCCTCATCCTCTTCTGCCATGAAGATCTGATGGTATCCAGAGTATGCATCAAGAAATGAAAGCAAATCACATCCGGCCGTGGAGTCAACAATCTGGTCAATGCACAGCAAGGGAAATGGGTCTTTGGGACAAGCTTTATTAACATCGGTAAAGTCGATACAAAGCCTCCATTTCCCGTTTGCCTTACGCACGACTACAGGATTGGCCAACCACGTAGGATGGAGCACTCCTCTGACAAGGCCTGCTGCTTCCAACTTCTTGATCTCTTCTGCAATGAATTCTTGGCGTTCCACTGCTTGTTTCCTGACTTTCTGCTTGATGGGCCGCGCGTGAGGACAGACAACAAGGTGGTGCTCGATTACTTTCCTGGGAACACCGGGGATGTCAGACGGTTGCCATGCAAACATGTCGACGTTCGCCCGCAGGAAAGCAACAAGCGTGCTTTCCTATTTAGGGTCGAGCGTGGCACTGATGGTGAAGGTACCACCAGTGCCGTCCTCCTTGGCAGACACCTTCTTGGTCTCTGGCGGAGCTGCCATTGCTTTCTTACACTTGCCGGTGGAGCTCGATGGTGCGTCCTCGACGGTAGCGCAGCACTCCGAAGAGGTGCGCTTGCCGGAGTGGGCATCAAAACTCTTGCCGGACTTGGTCTTCTTCTTCCCCCCGGGAGCTTCAGCGGCAAGTGTCTTGTGTTCTGCTGCGGCTGCTGCTTCCCGGTAGATCTTGTCGGCGCAGATAAGAGCATCCTTCTTGTCGCCAGGGACAGAGATGACACTTATCGGGCCTGGCATCTTGAGCACGTTGTAGGCATAGTGAGAGGCTGCCATGAACTTGGCAAGCGCTGGACGGCCGAGTATCCCATTGTAAGGCAATGGAAAATCAGCAACGTCAAAAGTGACCCTCTCAGTCCTGAAGTTCAACTCGCTGCCAAATGTCACTGGCAATGTGATCTTTCCCTTCTGCTTGCTCCTTCCCGGATTGATTCCTTGGAATGTGCCGGTCTCTTCGAGCTCGCTGTCAGGGATCTGGAGTTTTTGGAGCACCACGGAGCAGATCAAGTTCAAGCCGGCCCCGCCGTCAACTAGCATCTTAGTGACCTTGAGGTTGCGGATCGTTGGTGAAACCAACATCGGCAAGCACCCGACCGCAGTTATGCGATCAGGGTGGTCCTCAATATCAAAGATGATAGGCGTGCTGGACCATTTCAGAGGTTTGCGTGACTCGACGGGTGGTTCTGCCGCATTGACTTCCCGCACCCACTGTTTGAGCTGGCAGTGCGAAGTAGGCAGAGAAGCACCACCGTCAATGCAAAGGACCTCTGTGGCTTTCTGGAACTCCTGCTCATCGGCCTCGTCATCATCCATGTCTTCATCGTCGTCTTCATCTTCGTCCTTGTCGCGGCCGCGGGGAGGCCTGTCTCCTTGCCGCTGCTTGGCCTTGCCGCGGCGTCCTCCCCGACCGGGACGCTTCTTGCCGGATCCTCCAGTACCTTCTTGGGCCTTCTCCTTGTCGCGTCGCTCATACTCAGCCTTCTGCTGCTCGACAAGCTGCTCGACCTTCTTGCAGCTCTGGAGATCATGGCCCTTGGTGCGGTGGATCTTGCAGTACTGCTTGTCGGAGCCGTCCTTCTTGTCGGCGACAGCCACAGCTTCGGCTTCCTTGGCGCCACCTCCATTGCCGGAATGCTCAACGACTAGCACATCTTTGCCCTTCTTCTTCCTATTGTTCCGCCGCCGGTTTTTCTTGCCGGGGCAGCATCATCGCTGTCAGATCCTCCTGCTCCCGCATTCTCTCCGGGGAGTTTCCTCCCCTCCTTAGCACGTGCGCACTTGTCGGCCAGGGCATATAGCTCACTGACGTCTCTGATCTTGCACATCGCCATCTCCTCCCGCATCCTGCGGTTACACACGTTCTGATGGAACGCGCTGATGACCGCGGCAGGGTGGACATCTGGGATGTTGCGCTGCACCTGGCTGAATCTTTGAATGTACTTGCGCAGGGGCTCTCCTTCCTTCTGGGCGAGCAGATGAAGATCGCTCTCTTGGCCATGAGGCTTGTGGCCGCCTGTGAAGGCGCCGACAAACTGATGGCATAGATCTGCCCATGAGGATATGGAGTTGTCCGGCAAGTGCATGAGCCAGGATCTGACATTGGGCTTGAGTACCAGTGGGAAGTAGTTGGCAAGGATCTTGTCGTCTCGCCCCCCGGCAGCTTGCACCGCGATGGTGTAGATGCTGAGGAACTCCGACGGATGCAACTTGCCGTCGTACTTCTCTGGTACATCTGGCTTGAAGTTCTTCGTGCTGGGCCACTGGACTTGCTGCAGCTCACGAGTGAACGCAGGGCAACCTACCGCGTACGGCAAGTCGCCTGGTTCCCCTGGCGCATGCATGTCGACAGTGGGCCCAGCGCGCTGGTCAGATTGACGCCGCGCTTCTCTTTGACGCTCGATGCGAGTACGAGCGTCTTCTTGCTGTCGTTCGTGAAGAACTTGGCGCTGATCGCGACGAGCTCGTGGATCCGATGACGCGGTGGAGTCGGTGTCGAGGTTGACCCGGCGAGTCGGCGATCTTGGCCTTCGGGGCGGAGAGTGCACGGTGGTTGCACCCCCACCGGTCTTGTCGCCATCGGCTCGCGCCTGGCGATCTTGCCGCGGCTGCGATGCATTCGGCTGCCGTGGAGTGTCGCCGTTGGCGAAGCCGATGAGACTCTGAATGGTGGCCCTCCATTCGTCGATCTTGTCCGCCATTGGAGGGTAATCCAGGAGCAATTGAGCTCGTGCCAAAGCTTCTTTCGAAGTTTTGGGTGGTGGTGGCAAACGGTGCGAGGAGCGGGATATGCTCGGACTTCTAACTATGTTAGAAGGAGCAGGATCCCGTCCAGGCGACCGTGTCTTGCTCGTGCCAGCATGTGGGCGCGCATGCTGGTCTTGAGCGTCCCGAGACCCACCAGCTCGATCTCGGTCCAACGAGCGTATGGTACCGCGAGTACCATGATGCTGTCGGTCTCGTGCCTCCTGAGATGGGCACGGTGCATGTACGGACGCCGAGGTTTGCGCAGCCTTGTCCTTGGACCTGGCGGCAGCGTGAGCTCCCTCGTTGACACCCGTTCCTCCGCCGGTGTCTACCCCACCGCCGGTTTGCTCCGGTGGCGGTGGGATCGACGTGGACGGAGCAGCCACCTCCGAAGCCTTCTTCTTCGGTGGCATGTCGATGAAGATGATGAAGGAGATGAACATCTGGCTCGCGTGAACGCCGGATCGGGTTCACACAACCTCGACTCCCCCTACCTGGCGCGCCAAAGATGTCGTGGGAATGAACACCTATGGGGCAGGGCCCCTTTTTGGTCCGGCAGGGGGCGGAGGCCGCACGAAGAGCGGATCGAGGCGCACACAAGCGGTTTTACCCAGCTTCGGAGCTCTCCGGAGAGATAATACTCCTACTACTGCTTCGTGGTTGTATTGTGTTCTTGCTCGAGAGCGATGAGCGCTATAGTACACTAGCTGTGAGACCGAGCGTGAGTGTTTCTGGTTTCAAACCCCCTCCCTACGTTGCGCATGGGCCTCCTTTTATATGCCAAAGGGGTCACCGACAGGTGGCAACGGATGCAAGGGTAAAAGTGTAAAAAGAACTGCGGTTGGTACACCTACTTGCACAGTGTATCCTACCTAACCCTGACGGCAGGGGACAAGGGCATTGAATGCCCGTCTGTGTCGCCCAAACAGTGCAAAAAAGGGACCGTCAGGGGCGCCACCGCTTGCCACGATGGCTATCTTGTCAGCGCCGCTTGCCACCTCGCACCGCTGGCTGCACAGCCTCTCGCCACGCGCGCCTGGAAAGGCCCCAGGGCGACACGTTGGTGGATGCACTGGAGCGTGGGTACAGAGAGGTAGCTCGCCGCGGCAAGCGCCTTGCCGCGATCGTTGTCTTGCCGCGCCCGGAAGCTTGTCGCTCACCGGGCCTTGCCGGGACGCGAGGCGCGTCACGGCAAGTTCCTTGAGATGCCTTGGTTGGCCTTCCCGGCAAGCTCCTCTTGCCGGGGTCTTGTCTCCTTATGCCTCGGTAGGCCTTCTCGACAAGCTCCTCTTGCCGGGGTCTTGTCTCCTTGGCTTGAATACTTTGTTCTTGAACGGCTCCAAAGGGAACCACGGAGGACCTTGGCGGTTGCCCGGCAAGCCTTGCCGCGGGGTG
This sequence comes from Triticum timopheevii, assembly GCA_963921465.1. NCBI lineage: Eukaryota > Viridiplantae > Streptophyta > Magnoliopsida > Poales > Poaceae > Triticum > Triticum timopheevii. The sequence continues at coordinate 360,814,371 of OY997264.1, forward strand.
CTGCAACTGCCCGTGCACAAGTTCGGGATACTAGGGTACCCCTACTCTAGTACACCGACAGAGTCGGTTATAGAGAAGGAAATCTACACATCCAAATATCCAAGCTTGCCTTCCACACAAAGGAGAGTCACATCCGTACACGAGACGAAGTCTTCAATCTTGTATCTTCATAGTCCAACAGTCTGGCCAAAATATATAGTCTGGCTGTCCGAGGACCCCTTATCCAGGACTCCCACAGTAGCCCCTGAACCAGGCTTCAATGACGATAAGTCCGGCGTGCAGATTGTCTTCGGCATTGCAAGGCGGGTTCCTTCTCCGAATACTCCATAGAAGATTTAGGACACAAGGGTCGTGTCCGGCTCTGCAAAAGAAATTCCACATACCACCATAGAGAGTATAATATTCCACAAATCTAATCTGCTGACAGCTTTTTATAGCATGACATCACGCCACAGTTCGGTCTTTATTCGAACCGTTTTCATAACCAGCCACTACACGCGCTGCGACGCGTTTTTACTGGCACGTCTTGTCGAAGCAGAGATCGTTTCCCCTCTTATCACGGGATTGTGTGGGTAACCCAACCCTGTTTGTTTAATACGACTCCTCGATTTTAGGCAAGTCCCAAACGGTCACGTGGGGGACGCTTGATATCCTTCCTCTTTATAAAGGGGGCCAAGGCCTGTCCTTTTCTTTCAACACTCGATCCTTCCCCTCCCGCACCTCGAGTTCGAACACCCAAGGCTCAAGCTAAAGCACCTCAGTCTTTCGACCATGTCCGGATCCAATCAAGGCCGGTGGACGGCCTCCTCCGTCACAGAGGAGGACATCCGGAAGCTTAGGGAGGCCATGTATCTCACCGCCGAGATTCCGCACAGGCTACCTGCTCCAGGGCAGGTCATCCCCACTCCTGAGCCCGACGAGAGCGTTGTCTTTATCTCCCACTTTCTCCGAGGGCTAGGTTTTAGCATTGATCCCTTCGTAAGAGGGTTGATGTTCTATTACAGACTAGATTTCCACGATCTAGCTCTAGATTCCGTTCTTCACATCTCGTCGTTTATCGTCGTGTGTGAAGCCTTCCTCCACATCACCCCCCCACTTCGGCCTATGGCTCAAGACCTTCAATGTGAGGCCGAGGGTGATCGACGGGCGTCATGTGGAGTGCGGAGGCGCTATAATAAGCAAAGGCGCCGACACCCCATTGCCAAAGGGCTCTTTCGTGGAGACTTCTGATTTATGGCAGCGGGAATGGTTTTACATCACCGCTCCCCGAGGTACAAAGTGGGTGGCTGCTCCAGCGTTCCGCCCGGGCCCTCCACCACAACTGGCGTCATGGGTCAACAAAGGGCTGGACTGGGGTCCAGCAAATGACGTGCTGACATTACAGAGCCGCATCTGAGACCTTCTCAAGAGGGATATCAGTCTTGCTAGGATAATGCAAGTGATGCTAGTTCGTCGAGTCCTGCCCTGCCAACGTCGTCCTCTCTGTATGTGGGAGTTCAACCCGGAAGGACCGTGAACCGTTGAACAATTCTTTTGCATGACGCTCAAAGAGATGTACGAGTTATTCTTCGGATCACGAATAAAGTGTCTGGACACCACCGAGGACGTGGGTCTCAATTGTAACCGCCCGGATACCCCGGTAAATACTTCTGCTGCCGAACACATCATCCTTTATATTTATTATAACATCATTCTAAAAAACGTTCTCTGTCAGGACTGGCTAAAGAAGGCGAAGAGAATTAGGTGTCCGACCCCTCTTCCCGAAGGCTCGCCGAATCCTTTGTTGACCAGGATGCTTGACCGTGCGCCGTATCAGGTGCCATCAGGCGAAGACGAGGGGAGGAATAGAGAAGCCACAGATGGGCCTCATTTTTTACACATCCAGATTGGAGGAGTAGGTGCCTCCGCGAAGGAGGATAATCGGGGAGGGGAATCTAAAATCCCCTCTCCCCAAGGTAAGAAAAGGGGCGCCTCTGAGGATTTGGAAACGGAAGCTTCTAAACGAAGGAAGAAAACCTCGCAAGGGGGCCGGTCCTCCACCGAACCGTAAGCGAAAGAATACATTGATAAACATATCCTGTTTTGTCTCTGAGAATAATGACCAAAACATATTTGTTGCAGTCCGGCTCGTAGCCCTTCTCCACAGAATTCGCCCTCGGGGGGTCTTCCTCCGGAGATGATGGAGAGCGAGTCGCCTCCCCCTGCCTCCCCTTCACATGGGGCGGACGACCTCGAAGTGTCGTCGCGGAGGATTTCTCCGGATCCACCAAGGCCAGAAGTTGACTTCAGGGGGAGTCCGGGATTGTCCGGCGCACAGCCGGACACACTAATGGGCCTTCTGGAGCGAGCGGCCCTCTCCGAGACACATCATGCTCCAATGGGCACGGTGGTTGAGATGATTTCATCCGCGAAAAGCGGGTTGAATGAAGCTTTTACGAGTCTACTGAGAGGCTTTGAGGTACGCAAAAAGTGTATTTTTGATGTTTCCGCACATGCTAAGTGTGCTATATATAGATAGTAGCCCCTGAGACTCTAGTTGCCATCAACGTGGCGGACACAGGATCATAATCTCTCTTAATAATCGCTCTGCTTCATGTGCAGGTGGCTGAGGGTTCGGCGGCCGACCGATCTGCTGATTTTGCCGAACTAAAGCGGCATCTAGATGTGGCCGATGCCGACATCACGCTTGTCAACAAGCGGCTTGATGAGGCCCAGGGTATGTATATTTGGCTTGTCAGCAAATCCTTTAAGAGGAGCATGATGCTAGTATCTATAATATGTTGTTACTGCAGATGAAGCTGCTGCCGTGGAGACCCTTCGGGTGGAGCTTGCCCGATCCAAGGAGCAAGCCCGTATAAGTGATGCATCCGCTCTGAAGGCGGTCGAGGAGTTAAGAGCCGAACAGGCTGCTCATCGCCGGAGCGAAGAAAAGATAGCTCAGATGGCTACCGAGCTGGAAGATGCTGCCAACCGCCGCGAGCTCCTTGAAAAGGAAAATCAAGCAAAAGCAGCTGACCTGAAGAAGGCCCTAGAGGCAACCAAGGAAACCCGCTTTGAAATGAGGGGGATGAGGGAGGAGCTTCGTGAAGCCGGAGATATCGTGGCTGGAAAGCCCTATCTGTTGTGAATGAAATTCGGAGATCCAAAGTATGCCCCTCTGGATCAGTTGTGGAGTGCGGCGGACTCATATGCGGACCTGGCAAAGAGTGCTGCTGATGCATCCGAGTTTTACAAAGATCGGAAGGACCATAAGGCTGAGAGGTTATTCTGGTCGCAGTTCAGTGCCCCGATGCGTCCGCCGCCATTAAATGAAAAGATGGCCGCATGGGCTGAACTCCACAGGTTGTCTGGGCTTGCTATGAGGTCTGTCGTGGATCATCTTTGGCCACAAGGGCCAAGGCCGGGCAGCTATTTTGGATTAGTGCAACAATTCCTTGGTGTTGTGTCGCATATCGATGTTGTGAAGAGGTCGGCGTGCATAGAGGGTGCGCGGATGGCTCTTGCCCATGTTAAAACATACTGGGCTAGGATGGAAGCCACTGCTATTGCAACCCGGAGTGCGGCGGACGGCCATGACCCGGCCGAGCACTATTTCGAAGAAGTCTTAGAAGGCGCCCGTTTAATAGAGGCTCAGTGCTCGAAGAGTGCCATGTTCGAATGACATGTATCGCGATTGTAAAGACAATGCTATTTTGATTATAAAGGCTGTTTTTATACTTTTGCCCGAAAGTATTATAATGCCTCCTGTGCGGCCGTTTATGTATATATATATCCTGAAAGTTTGGAGTCGTCGGCTTCAGTCCCCATGCATATAATGCGGGGGTGTTCGAGAAAACACGTAGTCACACTTGATCCAACATCTTGGTCCGTTAAGGAGGTGATAGCGCGGCGAACCAGGCAATCGAACTATATAGCTTTAACACTTTCACTTAGCCATAGGAGTTTGATGGTGGGGCTACTATATAGCCCCTGGTACTTTTGCGTTCAGCCGGATATGGTGTGCGTATGTACGTGACCGGGAAACCGGTCCTTCGTTAATGCGGAGGAATCGCGAAGATTCTGCTGGGTCACCGAGTGGTTGACCAGTCTTGTGCTGTATCATGACAGTCAGTTTTTGACTTTCTCTATTGAGGTGCTCATCCAGGTGAACCGGGGCACAATCGCAGTAGTTCTCCCGGTGCCGCCTTAGCCGATAGAACGGAACGTAAGGTAGCAAAACACGGGAGCCGGGCAAACCCAACATTTGACCAAAGACATGATTCGGAGCTGATGCATATAAGGCCAAACTCGCAACGCCGAACACTCCCTAAGGTATTCGGACTTTATAATGTGTGCTGGGCTGAATAACGCCCTTAACAATGAGCCCTGAGTTTCCAGGTATGAGCAGTAGTTTGGTGTGACAAAAATGCCGAAAACGCCAGTATCCCTCCCAGTTGTATAAAGTTTCCGGAGGGGAAGAAGCAACAAGAGATGTTAAAAAGGTTTACGCAGGGTCTTAATCTAAAGAGAAACCTTTGTGCGGGGCCCTGCTGCACGTCTGTGCCTTTATCTCCGTTGTGCCATATCCTGGAAGGGTGTAGCACGATGATCATCTGTAAAAGAAAAAACCCAGGTGAAAGACTTTGTGCGAGGTGTTCGTTAATCTGAATGAGTCATGAAAATGCAATATGCTATTTTTATTGATAGGGTCGAGCCAAACTACGGGCTCTTTTTGCGAGCAACCCCTAGCATCTTTTGTCGGGAAATCCCAACTGGGCTATTACATTAGGTGGAGCACCGGACTCGTCTAACCGTGTCCGTGGTCTTGACGACCGGCCATTAGTCCTTGTTGGAGGGACCGCTCAGTGTTCGGCTGCTAGAGCCGCCACATATTCTTCCGCGCGTAAGGAATGCTATATGTTTCCGCTAACTGTGATGACGCCACATGGACCGGGCATCTTAAGTTTGAGGTAGGCGTAATGCGGTATTGCGTTAAAACGAGCGAAGGATGTTCGTCCGAGTAGTGCGTGATAGCCACTCTGGAATGGAGCGATGTTGAAGGTTAATTCCTCGCATCTGAAGTTGTCGGGGGAACCAAATACAACCTCTAGTACTAGAGAGCCTGTACAATGGGCCTCAACGCCTGATATTACTCCTTTAAAGGTAGTGTTACTTAGGCTGATCCTTGAGGGGTCTATCCCCATTTTGCAGACAGTGTCCTGATATATCAGGTTTAGACTATTGCCGCCGCCCATGAGGACTCGTGTGAGATGGTATCCATCAATTATTGGGTCGAGCACCAAGGCAGCCGATCCTCCGTGCCGGACACTAGTCGGATGGTCCCTGCAATTGAAGGTGATCGGGCAGGCCGACCAGGGATTAAATTTGGGGGCAACGGGCTCAACATCGTATACGTCTCTGAGTGCGTGTTTGCGCGTTCTCTTTGGAATGTGAGTTACGTAAATCATATTTACTGTTTTGACTTCTGGTGGGAATTTTTTCTGTCCTCCAGTGTTCGGCTGACGAGGCTCATCCTCGTCCTCACTTGGCATCTCCCTTCCCTTTTGTTCGGCATTCAGCTTGCCGGCCTGTTTGAAAACCCAACACTCTCTGTGGGTGTGGTTTGCAGGCTTTTCGGGGGTGCCGTGAATCTGACACAATTTGTCTAGAATTTTGTTTAGGCTGGACGGTCCATCTCTGCTGCCTTTAAATGGCTTCTTCCATTGACCAGGTCGAGAGCCCCTGAATCCGGCATTGACTGTCGTATTCTCTGGGCTGTCATTATTGTCTCGACGCTTGTTTTTCTTGCGTCGCGGCTTCCCGTTGCCATCCCTGAATTCGGATGTGCTTGGGTCGATGGTGCCGCTACGGGCTAGCCAATTGTCCTCGCCCGCGCAAAAGCGGGTCATAAGGCTTGTTAAGGCTGCCATCGTCCTCAGCTTTTCTTGGCCGAGGTGTCTGGCAAGCCATTCGTCCCGGATACTGTGTTTGAAGGCCGCTAAAGCCTCGGCGTCCGGGCAGTCGACTATTTGATTTTTCTTAGTAAGAAACCTGTTCCAGAGCTTTCGGGCTGACTCTCTGGGCTGTTGAATTATATGACTTAGGTCATCAGCGTCCGGAGGCCGGACATAAGTCCCTTGAAAATTGGCCCTGAAAGCATCCTCGAGCTCTTCCCAACTTCCAATTGAGTTTTCGGGAAGGCTTTTCAACCAGTGCCGAGGTGGTCCCTTTAATTTGAGGGGTAGATATTTGATGGCGTGGAGATCGTCTCCGTGAGCCATATGGATATGAAGGATAAAGTCCTCGATCTAGACCCCAGGGTCTGTAGTTCCATCGTATGCCTCTATATTCACGGGTTTAAATCCTTCCGGAAATTCATGATCCAGCACCTCATCGGTGAAGCACAGGGGGTGTGCGACACCCCTGTATCTGGTTGTGTCGTGGCATGCTATCGACGGTTGTTGTGTTCCGTTCTGATTCCAAGCTGGTATTCGATCGATGTGATCGTTTCGGTAGTTCTGATCCTGTGCTGGAGCGCGCTTCCTAGATCCGTAGATAGATCTGGCCATACCGGACTTTCTGTCCAGGAGCTCACATAAATCATGTGCTAACTTGTGGGCGGCATCATTAGCCGTCTTGTCACGGCCACGGGGCGGTCGGTCTGGCTGATCGGTCGTTTTCGGCTGGGTGGGCTCTACGGTCTCGTCGTCGAATTCGGGCAGCAGCTTGCGTTTTGGATAGCTCTTTGTGTGGCGATCGTCGCTGTATTTCTCTCCAGTGTCGAGCACTTTGTTCCACCTGCGGTTGAGTGTATCCTGCGCGGCCTTAAGCCTTTGCTTCTTCTTCTTTAGGCTCCTCGCGGTGGCGATAAGCCTTCTATGGAAGTTCTCTTGTTCCAAGAGTTTTTCTGGGATGATGAGTGCATCATCGTCCGGGCTGTTCTCCTCTCCGGAGACAGGTTGTTGAATTTTACCCTCGGGATCGGCGTTGTCTGACGTCGGCTCCGAACTGTTTTCACCGTCCCCTGGCTCATCCTGCTCCATCGCTGGGTCCATGGGGTCGTCATTTCCTTTGGAATCAACCGGGGTATTATTATTTTTTGCGCTATTGTCGCTGTTTTTACTATGGCGGGATTTAGAGCGGCGTCTATAGCGCCACTTTGGTGGCTTATCGAGGGGATTATCCTTTGTTGTATCATCACCATCGCCTTCTTTTGGTGTGTCCACCATGTATATATCATATGATGAGGTGGTAGTCCAGCGCCCAGTGGGCGGTGGTTCCTGTTCTTCTCCTGTGTTGTCGTAAATACCGTCGACGTCTTCGGAGTCGAAATCGAGCGTGTCGGTTAAGTCATCAACAGTGGCTATGAAGTGGGTGGTGGGTGGGGAACGAATTTCTTCGTCGTCCGCTTCCTACTCGAGCCGGACATAGTTCAGCCAAGAATCTTCTGACAAGGACAGAGACCTTAATGAGTTCAGCACATCACCCAAGGGTTAGTGGTGAAAAATATCCGCGGCAGTGAACTCCATGATGGGTGCCCAATCTGTTCGATAGGCACGGACGCACGCGGTTCGGATCCTGCAACCGTCGACGCACACCAACCTCATAGGAGGCAGGTTCGGTGTTCGACTCGAGCACCGATGAGTGTACGACCTCAGTGGCGGGCTCCATCCACCCGTCCTCGGAACGCACGATCTGCTCCGGATTGATTCCCGGCGCCAACGCGGGTGCGAACTCCCGAATACTGTCCGACGACAGATCATGGTCATGTCCGTCGTGATTGTTCGGCGCACCCGTCGTGGGCTCGAATCCGTCGAAGATCAAGTCTCCGCGGACGTCGGCAGTATAGTTTAAGCTTCCAAACCTGACCTGATGGCCAGGGGCGTAGCTATCGATCTGCTCCAGATGGCCAAATGAGTTGGCCCGCAGTACGAAGCCGCCAAATAAGAAGATCTGTCCGGGGAGGAAAACCTCCTCCTGGACCGCATCATTGAAAATGATCGAAGGGGCCATCAAGCCTTACAGCGACGGCACAGTGGAACTCTCAATAAAAGCACCAATGTCAGTGTCAAAACCGGCGGATCTCGGGTAGGGGGTCCCGAACTGTGCGTCTAAGGCTAATGGTAACAGGAGTCAGCGGACACGATGTTTTACCCAGGTTCGGGCCCTCTCGATTGAGGTAATACCCTACTTCCTGCTTGATTAATCTTGATGATATGAGTATTACAAGAGTTGATCTACCACGAGATCGTAGAGGCTAAACCCTAGAAGCTAGCCTATGATTCTGATTGTTGTTGTCCTACAGACTAAACCCTCCGGTTTATATAGACACCGGAGGGGGCTAGGGTTACACAGAGTCGGTTACAGAGAAGGAAATCTACACATCCGAATATCCAAGCTTGCCTTCCACGCAAAGGAGAGTCCCATCCGGACACGGGACGAAGTCTTCAATCTTCTATCTTCATAGTCCAACAGTCCGGCCAAAATATATAGTCCGTCTGTCCGAGGACCCCTTAATCTAGGACTCCCACAGTGCCCTCCACCCTCGTGGATGGCTCGGGACTCTTCTGGCCCAACTCTTTTACTCCGGGGGCTTCTTTTGGTCCATAAAAAATCATCAAAAATTGGCACATCAATTGGACTCCGTTTGATATTCCTTTTCTGTAAAACTCAAAAACAAGGAAAAAAACAGAAACTGGCACTGGGCTCTAGGTTAATAGGTTAGTCCCAAAAATCATATAAAATAGCATTTAAATGCATATAGAACATCCAGGATGGATAATATAATAGCATGAATACTTCATAAATTATAGATACGTTGGAGACGTATCAGCCAACATATGGTATGTAAAATAACAATGGGTCCCGTCAGTTCTGATGGTTTTCGTGCTAATTGAATTAGTCTGCACCCATGTTGTTTGAATGCATGACTATTTTTTTATAAACTGAAGGCGTGACTGCTTGGTAAGATGTGGAACCGTAGGGACCTGGCAGGAGAGATTCACTTCATTCTCGATGACCTGGCAGAAGGAGACGACATTGTAGGAGCGCTCCCGCGGTGTGGTATGGATTTCTCAACTTTTTGTAGATAATGCATCAGATGGGAGACGATCTTACCTTCGATTTTTGTGTGTCAGCGCAATACAAACAATCACGAATCCTTAGTCTTCGGCTAGTCTTCAACCTACCTATCTCAAATCGGTAGTGGATGCCAATGGTCTGACTGGCTTTCGTAGGAGTAGCTGCGCTGGCTATCACTACAAAAAAAATACACTTCTGTGATGATATGTGTTTGTCACAATAGGTCACGTTTTTTGTCATGCATGTACATCCATGACGATTTTATGACAGAATCAAGATAGTCATACCTGTGCTGTCGTAGAAGTGTTCCATGACATTACCAAAATTATCATCACGGAAGTGTCCACTTCCATGACGATAAATCGCGCGTCACAGAAGTGCTTTCATCAAGGGTGACCGACACGTGGCATCCACCGTAACGGAATGCTGTTAAGCTATCAGGTCCGGTTTTGGATCCGATAACGCATTAACAGCCCCGACCAATGGGGATTTTCCACGTGTAAAATCATCATTGGCTGGAGGAAACACGTGTCGGCTCATCGTTGGGACAGATGTTATCCACTCATTGGACAGAAGGCGCCTATGACACGTCGACACGTGGCACGGCCCAACAAAGGCCCATTCCTGTGAAAAGGCCGGCCCGTTTGACTTGGTCAAAAGGTGGCGGGCCGGCCAACTGAAAGCCTGTTAACGGCCTGTTCGCATATAGCCCATTTACAGTCCGCTAACCCAGGGCCTGTTATGACCTATCTGAATTAGGCCCAGTAGCGTCATATGGGCCGTCCAATATGGTTCCAGCCCGTTTTAACTTCCGGCCCATGTATGGCCCATGACGTCTTTCGGCCCATATGAGGCCCTTTGTAACTCTTGGCCCATTAACGGCCCGTGGTGAAACTGGCCCGTAATAAACAGTGTATCACTTTATACCCATTAACGGCCCATTATTCCATTGGGCAGTTTCTAGCACATGTTATCTTTCGGCCTTCTTAGGGCCTATTTATTCTTGGGCTCATTTCCAGCATTCGGTTACTTATGACCCGTTACTGTCATTTTCTATTTGTGGGCCAAATTCAGCCCGTTGTTACAGTCGGCCCGTTTGTGGCCCGCTAATACGTTGGGCCGTTTTCATAGCGTCATCAAATGCGGCCTATTAAGGATGACCCATTATGGTCGGCCCATGAACGGATGATTCCAACTCTAGCCCGTTTACGGCCATAATGCGGTCTGTTATTGGCCCATGTTTGGCCAATCGATCATACGACCCATATAAGGCCCATTGATGATATGACCCGTAGAAGGCCCATTGTTTCTATAGCCCCTAGAAGGCCATTGTTTCTACGGCCCGTAGAAGGCCCATTGTTTTCACGGCCGGTAGGAGGCCCAATGTCACTACAGTAAATATGTAGCCCATCGTTATTGTGGCCTAGTTTTAAAAAATAGGTTATTGCGGCCTTTAGCAAACTGCGAGAAAAGAACTGCACTGACTACAAGCAAACAAATAAACAAGACAACAAGGAAATAAATAAGCAAACAACTAAGGCTAGGCTATCACGGCTATTACACATATTACATCCACTGGGCATCAAAGTTCGCCACTAGTGCAAATATAGGGAACAAAGCAGCATATCATATACACTGGTTGTCAAAGTTGGCGACCAGCGCAAATAAACGCCGCAACAAAACAAATCCAGAACTGAAACCACTTCAAAAGATCTCAAGAAACAATATCCTGGGTACCCATAATGCTGGCAAGATGCTTAGCAAGCTTATTAACTTTCTCTTGCTTGGCGCTTAAATCCTCCAGTGCTTGCTGTTGCACCAGGAAGTATGCATCACTTCAACTTCCTGTCACAGCACATCTGATCGATGTCTTTCAACTTGAAGTTGAGACTCAAGAAGACGAACTGATTCAGGCAGCGAGTTCGAAGAGCTTGTGCCAGCAGTAGTGGCCAGTAACTCGAACACCACATCAAGACAGGACTTTTGGGTTCTCTCACTGTCATCAAGATAGTTTTTATCAGCTTTCTTGGAGACCAACAGGGATGTCTCACTATCTTGAATCTTATCTGCATTACTTTCTTTACCATTTCATAACGCGGTACTGTTCTCCAATATATTGTCCGCATTCTAAAGAGAAACAAGGAGGCACATCACAGGTTTACCATGTTGTATATGAAACTCATTTTGGTAAATGAGTTCAGTAGTAAAGTGGATAGGATAACAACATGAAACAAACATATATCTATGTACCATGGTCACTTTATGGTCTATATCATTCTAGTTTTTGTTGCCAAATCAAGATAGAGACACAGTTCAAATAATATTTGTTCAAGACAAAGCATAATAGACAGAATATAAAGTGTGGGAAACTATAGAGCAATAACAACACTTGTAATGTGCATGACATGAGAACATAACTATTTATTCAATTGAAACTAAAATCAACATAGAGCAAGTTACAACAGCAAACCAGTTAAAGAAACAGGTTTAAAACATACCTGTTGCGCCATTGGAGTTTCAATTCCATCCTTCAAATTTGAAAATAGTTGGTATGAGTAAATACAGTAATGCAAGAGCAAAGGAGTATGAACCATAGCTACAGAACCTGACCTGAGAACAAATCTTCTTCTCCTTTAAGCGTTGAGTTGGGTTCGGAGTGGTGGTCCTCGTGCTTTGGGCACTACAGTTCCCTTACTAACTGCTCGTGTTTGGGTGCTCTGTGATGGAGACGGTGCCGTGTTAACTGGAACTGGGTTACTATCTGCCGGAGTTGTGGTTAGAAGGGGTGTAGCTGGTTCTCTGTCCAACTGGGTAGGGGTACAGTCTGCGAGAGTCTGGGTTATGTGTGGTGGATCTGGTCCTTGGGAAGTACAACTGTGGTTCTATCTGCATCAACTGGTAGCACTATCTTTTCTGAAGTCCGTGTTGTTACTCCCTTAGATACTGCCATCACCCTCTCCAATTCAAATGGCTGATAAACAAGAAAAGTAATTGAAAGTATAGACATTGTATGATAGACAAGTGCAATGGATAGTGGGGAATAAAAGAGGGCATGGAATAATTCACGTTTATGTTGCCTAACCAAACAGGATAGCATGACACAATTTCACATATATGATGGCTAACTAAACAGGATAGCATGACACAATTTCACATTATGATGGCTAACTAAAAAAGATGGAAAGACATAGTTCAAAATATGATGACTATGTAAACAGGATGACATGATATAACTATATAATGTGTTTATTAAATAGGTTGGCATGCCATAATTCACATACATTCACGGATAGAATGCCATAATTCAAAATATGATGACTGTAAACACTAAACAGGATGAGATGATATAACTATGTGATGTCTTTATTAAATGGGTTGCCATGCCATAATTCAGATAGATGATGTGTATGTACTATGTAAACATGATGGCATGATATAATTAAAATATATGATTTGTATAGTAAGCAAGTAAGCAGATGGCAATCCATATATGATGTAAAAACTAAGCAATGCAAGACAACATGCATGACCTGAGTAATATAACCCTGCCAAGTTTGAGCATCGACCTCAGGGGGGAAATAGGACTGGTCATCAGTCTCTGAATCCTCCTCCGAGGAGCTCTCTGTAACCAGCAAGATGTCTGCTCTGAATACCTTGTTTTCACTCCAGTTACTTCCATCACCGCTTCAAATGGCTGATGCACAGGAAGAGTAGTTGAATATACAAACGTTGTCGAAAAATGGAACACGTAATACAAAAAAAATGATAGCATGATATAATTCACATACATGATGATTGGATTAACAGCATGGCATTGCATAATTCACATATATAATGCCTTTGCAACAAGATAGCATTGCATAATTCACATATATAATGTCTTGCAACAAGATGGCAATGCATAATTCACATATATGGTAATTAGACACTAAATAGGTGGCATTCACACAAAGCATGTCTAAACTAATCAAATGGCATAGCAATGCGAGACACCATACGCACGATATGAGCAACATAACCCTGCCAAGTTAGAGCATACACCTCGAGCGGGGGGACAGTACTGGTCATCTGTCTCTGAATCCTCCTCTGAGGAGCTATCCATAACCAGCGAGATATGCACTTCGTCAGATAGCATAGTATGCTCTGAAGACCTTGTTTTCACTCTAGATTTTGCCATCACCGTTTCAAATGGCTGATGCACACGAAGAGCAGTTGAATGTACTAACATTGTTGACAAAAGTAATATGTAACAAAAAAAGGATGGCCTGATATAATTTACATATAAGATGACTGGCTAAGCAGGATGGCATTGCAAAATTCACATATATGATGCCTGGCTAAACAAGATGGCGTTGCATAATTCACATAAACGATGAATAAACTAAACAGATGGCATTCGCACAAAGGATGTCTAAACTAAGAAGATGACATATTTGATGTATAAAGTAAGCAATGCAAGGCACCATATGCATGATATAACGAACATCAGCATGCCAAGTTAGAGCGAAGACCTCAGGGGGCAAATAGGAGTTGTCTTCTCCTTCTAAATCCCCCTCAGAACAGATATCTTCCTCTTGATGACAATCCAAAATGCGTGGAGGGGGGCTTCCTTTGCGCCTACCATGGAGCGACGTCTGGATGAAATTTTATTGCCACACAAGGCTCGTCTCTTTTGCTCTACATGTTCAGTTCCATTGTTTACAATAACTGTCATGCATAGCAATAAAACATAGTGAGATTATGTAAGGAGTGCATGCAGAAATCCAGAGTGATGGTAGCAACCAGTGGATAGACCCAAAACCAATTATAGCAGGCAGAAAATGGCTTTAGTTAAAAATATAGATATGGCTTCTTTACTGTTTGTTTCCCACCCAACATGAAACTCATAGTAGACACCGAAGATTAACCAGCTAGTAGATAGATACTATTGATTGCGGCCCTGATATGTACCCCACAACCATTTAAAAACTCAAGTTTGACCATTAGTTTGGAGCTGACTCAGAGTTTAATCGGTGAGCAGGATGATAAGGTAGCATGTAATATTAAGCGGATGCATAACGTAAGCAGACACGAACGAGTGCAACCTCTCTTGCGGACCCGTGTAGTCCTCGAGGTCATCTGCTCGGTTGATGATGGTAATGCAGTTTTCATGGCTACCGACGATGGGGAAGAAGATCTGAGGCGGCGAAAGACAGTCTAGAGGCTGGATCCCTGCTGTGCTGGACCCTTCTGTCGTTGGAGCAGCTGAGCTGGGGTGGACGACGACGCAGTGCTACGTCTTAAGCTTGCGTTGGTTTTCCTTGAAGAGGAAAGGGTGATGCAGCAATAGTAGCGTAAGTATTTCCCTCAGTTTTTGAGAACCAAGGTATCAATCCAGTAGGAGGCTCCTCAAAAGTCCCACGCACCTACACAAACAAACAAAGAACTCGCAACCAACGCAATAAAGGTTGTCAATCCCTTCACGGCCACTTGCAAAAGTGAGATCTGATAAAGATAGTATGATAAGATAAATATATTTTTGGTAGTTTATAATATAGATGCAAAAAGTAAAGATGCAAAAGTAGATTGAAAGCTTATATGATAAAACATAGACCCGGGGGCCATAGGTTTCACTAGTGGCTTCTCTCAAGATAGCATAAGTATTATGGTGGGTACAAATTACTCTCGAGCAATTGATAGAAAAGCGAATAATTATGAGATTACCTACGCATGATCATGTATATAGGCATCACGTCCGCAACAATTATACCGATTCCTTCCTGCATCTACTACTATTACTCCACGCATCGACCGACTCCTACCCGCATCTAGAGTATTAAGTTCATAAAGAACAGAGTAACGCATTAAGAAAGATGACATGATGTAGAGGGATAAACTCAAGCAATATGATATAAACCCCATCTTTTTATCCTCGATGGCAACAATACAATACGTGCCTTGTTGCCCCTGCTGTCACTAGGAAAGGACACCGCAAGATTGAACCCAAAGCTAAGAACTTCTCCCATGGCAAGAAAGATTAATCTAGTAGGCCAAACCAAACTGATAATTCGAAGAGACTTGCAAAGATAACTCAATCATACATGAAAGAATTTAGAGGAGATTCAAATATTTATCATAGATAAACTTGATCATAAACCCACAATTCATCGGATCTCGACAAACACACCGCAAAAAGAGTTTACATCAAATAGATCTCCACAAGAGAGGGGGAGAACATTGTATTGAGAGACAAAAAGAGAGAAGAAGTCATCTAGCTAATAACTATGGACCCGAAGGTCTGTGGTAAACTACTCACAACTCATCAGAGGGGCTATGGTGTTGATGTAGAAGCCCTCCATGGTTGATTCCCCATCCGGCGAAGCACCGACGAAGGCACCAAGATGGGATCTCGCGGATACAGAAGGTTACGATGGTGGAAATTGTGTTCCGTTGGCTCCCTGGATGTTTTTGGGGTACGTAGGTATATATAGGAGGAAGAAGTACATCGGTGGCTGCCTGTGGGGCCCAGGAGATTGGGGGGCGCACCCAGAGGGGGTGGGCGCGCCCTCCTGTTTCCTGGCCGCCTCGCAAGCTTCTTGACTTGCACTCCAAGTTCTCCGGATCACGTTCATTCCAAAAATCACACTCCTGAAGGTTTCATTCCGTTTGGACTCCGTTTGATATTCCTTTTCTTCGAAATACTGAAATAGACAGAAAAACAGCAATACGGGCTGGGCCTTCGGTTAGTAGGTTAGTCCCAAAAATGATATAAATGTGTAAAATAAAGCCCATAAACATCCAAAAGGGGTAATATAATAGCATGGACCAATCAAAAATTATAGATACATTGGAGACGTATCAAGCATCCCCAAGCTTTATTCCTGCTCGTCCTTGAGTAGGTAAATGATAAAAATAGAATTTTCGATGTGGAATGCTACCTAGCATAATTCTCAATGTAATTTTCTTTATTGTGGCATGAATGTTCAGATCCAAATGATTCAAGATAAAATCTTATAAAACATAAAAATAATAATGCTTCGAAGCATACTAACAAATAATCATGTCCTATCAAAATAGCATAGCCAAAGAAAGCTTATCCCTACAAAATCATATAGTTAGGCCATGCTTCATTTTCATTACACAAAATACTCCCATCATGCACAACCCCTATTTCAGCCAAGCAATTGGTTCATACTTTTTAACGCGCTTCAGCTTTTTCAACTCTTACGCAATACATGAGCGCTAGCCATGGACATAGCACTATGGTGGTATAAGGTGGTGGTTGTGAGGACAAAAAGAGGGAGAAGATAGTCTCACATCAACTACGCGTATCAACGGGCTATGGAGATGCCCATCAATAGATATCAATGTGAGTGAGTAGGGATTGCCATGCAACAGATGCACTAGAGCTATAAATATATGAAAGCTCAATAAAAGAAACTAAGTGGGTGTGCATCCAACTTGCTTGCTCACGAAGACCTAGGGCGTTTTGAGGAACGCCATCATTGGAATATACAAGCCAAGTTCTATAACGAAAAATTCCCACTTAGTATATGAAAGTGACAACATAGGAGACTCTCTATCATGAAGATCATGGTGCTACTTTGAAGCACAAGTGTGGAAAAATAGATAGTAGCATTGTCCCTTCTCTCTTTCTCTCTAATTTTATTTTTTTCTTTCTTCTTTTTTCTTTTTTTCTTTGGCCTTTTTTTTGGCCTTTCTCTTTTTTTCCCTTTTTTTTGTAAAGTCCGAAGTCTCATCCCGACTTGTGGGGGAATCATAGTCTTCATCATCCTTTCCTCACCGGGACAATGCTCTAATAATGAAGATCATCGCACTTTTATTGATTTACAACTCAAGAATTACAACTCAAAGCTAGAACAAGATATGACTCTATATGAATGCCTTCGGCGGTGTACCGGGATATGCAATGAATCAAGAGCGACATGTATGAAAATTATGAAGGTGGCCTTGCCACAAATACGATGTCAACTACATGATCATGCAAAGAGCAATATGACAATGATGAAGTGTGTCATAATAAACGGAACGGTGGAATGTTGCATGGCAATATATCTCAGAATGGCTATGGAAATGCCATAATAGGTAGGTATGGTGGCTTTTTTTAGGAAGGTAAATAATGGGTGCATGATACCGGCGAAAGTTGCGCGGTATAATAGAGGCTAGCAAAGTGGAAGGATGAGTGTGTGTATATCCATGGACTCACATTAGTCATAAAGTACTCATATACTTATTGCAAAAGTCTACTTTCCCTCGAAGCAAAGCACTACTACGCATGCTCCTAGGGGAAGGGTTGGTAGGAGTTAACCATCGCGCGATCCTGACCTCCACTCATAAGGAAGACAATCAAAAGAGCACCTCATGCAACAAATTTGTCACACAACTTTTACCATACGTGCATGCTACAGGACTTGCCAACGTCAACACAAGTATTTCTCAATTTCTTAATTACCCACTAGCATGACCCTAACATTACTACCTTTATATCTCAAAACAATTATCAAGCATCAAATTGATCATAGCATCCAATTCACTTCCTATGATAGTTTTTATTATACCCAACTTGGATGCTCATCATTCTAGGACCAATTTTATAACCATAGCAAATACCATGCTGTTCTAAAAGACTCTGAAAATAATATAAGTGAAGCATGAGAGACTAGCAACTTCTTCAAAATTAAGCCACCGCCGTGCTCTAAAAGATATAAGTGAAGCACTAGAGCAAAAACTATCAAGCTCAAAAGATATAAGTGAAGCACATAGAGTATTCTAGCAAATTCTAATCAAGTGGGCTTCTCCCAAAAGGTGTGTACTGCAAGGATGATTGTGGTAAACTAAAAAGCAAAGACTAATATAATACACTACGCTCCAAGCAAAACACATATCATGTGGCGAATAAAAATATAGCTCCAAGTAAAGTTACCAATGAACGAAGACGAAAGATAGGATGCCTTCCCGGGGCATCCCCAAGCTTAGGCTTTTGCCTATTCTTGAATATCTTGGGGTGCCATAGGCATCCCCAAGCTTAGGCTCTTGCCACTCCTTATTCCATAGTCCATCAAAGCTTTACCCAAAACTTGAAAACTTCACAACACAAAACTCAACAGGAAATCTTATAAGCTCCGTTAGTGAAAGAAAACAAAACCACCACATAAGGTACTGTAATGAACTCATTTTTTATTTATTTTGGTGTTAAACCTACTGTATTCCAACTTCTCTATGGTTTACAAACTATTTTACTAACCATAGATGCATCGAAATAAGCAAACAACACACGAAAAACAGAATCTGTCAAAAACAGAACAATCTGTAGCAATCTGTAACTAACGCAAACTTCTAGAACTCTAAAAATCCTACCAAAATAGGAAGTCCTGGACAATTTGTCTATTGATCAGCAGCAAAAAGAATCAACACAAAATCGCGTTTCTGTGATTTAAAAAAAACTGTATTCGTGCGTGCAAAGTTTCTTATTTTCAGAAGAATCAAATTAACTATCATCATAGGTTATCCTATAGGTTCTACTTGGCACAGACACTAATTAAAACATAAAAACACATCTAAACAGAAGTTAGATGCAAAATTTATTACTAAACAGAAACAAAAACAAAAAACACAAATAAAATTGGGTTGCCTCCCAACTAGCGCTATCGTTTAACGCCCCTAGCTAGGCATAAAAGCGAAGATAGATCTAAGTAGTGCCATCTTTGACACTCAATTCATAAGTAGCTCGCATGATAGGTTCATAAGGTAATTTGACTTTATTTCTTGGAAAGTGCTCCATGCCTTTCTTTAATGGAAATTGGAATCTAATATTCCCTTCCTTCATATCAATAATCGCACCAATCGTTCTAAGGAAAGGTCTACCAAGAATAATAGGGCAAGAAAGATTGCAATCTATATCAAGAACGATAAAATCTACGGGCACCAAATTTCTATTTGCAACAATGAGAACATCATTGATCCTTCTCATTGGCTTTTTAATGATGGAATCTGCAAGGTGCAAATTTAAAGAGCAATCATCAAGTTCATGAAAACCTAGAATATCACATAAAGTTTTCGGAATCGTGGAAACACTAGCACCCAAATCACACAAAGCAAAACACTCATGATCTTTGATTCTAATCTTTATAGTAGGTTCCAACTCATCATTAAGTTTTCTAGGTATAGAAACTTCCAAATTAAGTTTTTCATCATAAGATTGCATCAAGGCATCAACAATATGTTTGGTAAAAGCTTTATTTTGACTATAAGAATGAGGAGAATTAACAACGGATTGCAACAAGGAAATACAACCTTCTAAAGAACAATTATCATAATCAAATTCCTTGAAATCCGAGATAGTGGGTTCAATACTATTTATAGTCATGACCTCTCCAATCCCACTTTTACCAAATTTAGCATCAAGATCTAAAAACTCCGAATTCTTGGGACGCCTTCTAACTAAAGTTGACTCATCTCCAGTCCCTTTATTATCAAGATTCATATTGCAAAACAAAGATCTAATAGGGGACACATCAATAACTTTAAAATCTTCATCATTATTTTCATTTAACTTTTTTGGTTTGGCAGCCATCTTATTGACTAAGGTAGCTTGCTTATCAGAAATTTTGGCTATAGCATTTTCAAGCCGGGTAATTTGAGAGTTCACACCACAAAATTCCTTAGACATATCATCAATCTCTTTGTTCATAACCCCAAAAAACCTTTTTGTTCCTTGAGCTCTTTTCTGAAGAAATTATTATGCTCAAATTGCAAATTCATAAAGCTTCTAATATTTGATTCAATCTCTTCAAACCTTCTAAGAAGGTGGTCGGTACTCTTAGGCAAAGCCACAAGGACAAACATGCACACAAGCAAACAGAAAAAGGCAAGCAAAAAGAGAGGAGGATATTGGGAAAGAGAGGGCAAATAAAATGGCAAGGGTGAAGTGGGGGAGAGGAAAACGAGAGGCAAATGGCAAATAATGTAAATGTGAGGGAGATGAGTTTGTGATGGGTACTTGGTATGTCTTGACTTGAGCGAAGACCTTCCAGGCAATGGCGCCAGAAATCCTTCTTGCTACGTCTTGAGCTTGCATTGGTTTTCCTTGAAGAGGAAAGGGTGATGCAGCAATAGTAGCGCAAGTATTTCCCTCAGTTTTTGAGAACCAAGGTATCAATCCTGTAGGAGGCTCCTCAAAACTCCCACGCACCTAACAAACAAAGAACTCGCAACCAACACAATAAAGGGGTTGTCAATCCCTTCACGGCCACTTGCGAAAGTGAGATCTGATAGAGATAGTATGATAAGATAAATGTATTTTTGGTATTTTATAATATAGATGCAAAAAGTAAAGATGCAAAAGTAGTTTGAAAGCTTATATGATAAAAGATAGACCCGGGGGCCATAGGTTTCACTAGTGGCTTCTCTCAAGATAGCATAAGTATTATGGTGGGTGAACAAATTACTGTCGAGCAATTGATAGAAAAGCGCATAGTTATGAGATTATCTAGGCATGATCATGTATATAGGCATCACATCCATAACAAGTAGACCGACTCCTGCCTGCATCTACTACTATTACTCCACACATCGACCGACTCCTACCTGCATCTAGAGTATTAAGTTCATAAGAAAAGATTAACGCATTAAGCAAGATGACATGATGTAGAGGGATAAACTCAAGCAATATGATATAAACTCCATTTTGTTATCCTCGATGGCAACAATACAATACGTGCCTTGCAACCCTTTCTGTCATTGGGTAAGGACACCGCAAGGTTGAACCCAAAGCTAAGCACTTCTCCCATGGCAAGAAAGATCAATCTAGTAGGCCAAACCAAACTTATAATTCGAAGAGACTTGCAAATATAACTCAATCATACATAAAAGAATTCAGAGGAGATTCAAATATTTCTCATTGACAAACTTGATCATAAACCCACAATTCATCGAATCTCGACAAACACACCGCAAAAAGAGTTTACATCGAATAGATCTCCACAAGAGAGGGGGAGAACATTGTATTGAGATCCAAAAAGAGAGAAGAAGCCATCTAGCTAATAACTATGGACCCAAAGGTCTGTGGTAAACTACTCACAACTCATTGGAGGGGCTATGGTGTTGATGTAGAAGCCCTCCATGGTCGATTCCCCCTCCGGCGGAGCGCCGGCGAAGACTCCAAGATGGGATCTCGCGGATACAGAAGGTTACGGTCATGGAAATTGTGTTTCGTTGGCTCCCTGGATATTTTGGGGGTACGTAGGTATATATAGGAGGAAGAAGTACGTCGGTGGCCACCTGTGGGGCCCAGGAGATAGGGGGCGCGCCCTCCTGTCTCTGGCCGCCTCGCAAGCTTCTTGACTTGCACTCCAAGTTCTCCGGATCACGTTCGTTCCAAAAATCATGCTCCCGAAGGTTTCATTCCATTTGGACTCCGTTTGATATTCCTTTTCTTCGAAATACTGAAATAGGCAAAAAAAGCAGCAATACGGGCTGGGCCTCTGGTTAGTAGGTTAGTCCCAAAAATGATATAATTGTGTAAAATAAAGCCCATAAACATCCAAAAGGGGTAATATAATAGCATGGAACAATCAAAAATTATAGATACGTTGGAGACGTATCACGCAGCAGGAGCGGGACAAACCACACAAGGTTTTCTTTGATAACTATCTGTAAGAGAAGTAATTCTGTAAGGGCTTGTTTGAATTGGAGGATTCCAACAATGCAGGGATAGGAAATAGACAGGAATAGGATAGGAATACACGTGCAAAATAGAGAATTTAAAAACACAGGATTTCTGCCAATCTAGGTGTTTGATTCACAACAATTGGAAGATCACAGGATGTAAAGAAGCATGGTGAGATTAAGTCAAACCACAAGAAAATGTATGGTTATAATGCTATTATGCTACTATCTCTTAGTCTTGTGCTTCATGAATAGGAATTTGAAAAGGAGGACAAGTGAAAATTAAAATTCTTACGTTTTTTCTTTCAAGGAGACACTGAAGGAACAAATCCTACAGTTTTCCTTTGCTCCATTCCTTTGAACCAAATTCATGAATAGTAGTACCATAGGAAACTTTCCAATTCCTATGTTTTTCATTCACTTTTCCTTTCAAGCACTGCCTATTCTAGTAGGCAGGCTTGAGAAACGAAAAGCCTACACTAAAAAAATGTTTTTG
The DNA here is from genome assembly GCA_963921465.1 of Triticum timopheevii. Lineage (NCBI taxonomy): Eukaryota > Viridiplantae > Streptophyta > Magnoliopsida > Poales > Poaceae > Triticum > Triticum timopheevii. The sequence continues at coordinate 360,836,593 of OY997264.1, forward strand.
TGCTACTTCCATTACTTTGGGCCCAGGTCACTGCCCTACTAGCTCAACTCCCAGGGCCATCGACAAATGTAGAGCTCAAATGCGTAGAGGTAAATAATGATGGCGTTCAAGAGAGTCCATCACGGATAGCTAAGTTGCGTGGTACCTCACTGCTTGTCATATAGTAGGATAAAATAATCGTATTTCCTGTTACTACGTGTGCTCAGTGGACAATATATATAACATGTAGAGTAAAAAAGAGATGCAACAAGTGTACAACCTCTTTGGCGACGCCATGTCGATCTCAGCGTGATTGGGTTGGCCGGTGAGGATGCTCTGGCTGACTTGGCTGTCGGAGGAGGGGAAGAAGATCTTAGGCGTCTGGAGATGGAGCCCGAGGTACTGCTCCGCTGTGATGGAGGGTTTCGTCGTTGGACCAGCTCCATTGAGTTGTACGACGCCGAGGCTGAAGCAGGACAAGAGAGACAACGTTAACCTGAGTGGAATTCTAATAGCATCTCCAATAGATGACGTAAAATACATAACCACAAACTGCTAGATGTAAAATACATCAGCCACTCCTCTCTGAACTTAACTGTCGAAACTGAATTTAACTGTCGAAACTGAATTTTGTTGTCGAAACTGAATTTTACTGTCGAAACTGAACGCACTAGCAAGGTGAGGCTACACGTCAGTCGACTGACTTTTACATCTCTGGTCAGTCGATTTTGCAGCCGTCGGATACAAAATCAAGGGCCTGCAGTTCATCTTCAACCTCCACCCCCCTGAGCCGCTAGCCACCACCGGCCAAACAGCAGGCCCCCGCCGCCCCGCCCGACTCGAAAACACTCCCCACCGCCGGTCCGCCGCTGCCCCGGCCATCCCTCTAGGCCCCCCTGTGCCGAGCTTTTTCTCTGGCGATCTCCACGCCACCGCCCCACCACCGCCGGTGACCACCGCCCCCACCCTGAACCCTAAGATAGATAGTGGGGTACCTCTCCAGTGAGCCCCCTACCCGCTGCGGCTGGTTCTTCCTTCACCCCGGCGAGCCCCCCCACCCCCTGAAAATCGACTGACCCAGAGCAGCATTGCAAGCAAGAGCAAGAGTGAGAGCAGCAGCGCGAGCAAGAGCAATAGCAAGAGCAGACCAGGCAGGGGACTGAGAGCAAGGGCAGAGCAGCAGCGCGAGCGAGAGCTAAAGCAGCAGCAGCTCCTACTGATGTGGACGTCACCGTCGAGGGAGCGACGTCGTGGAGGAAGTGGCCGGCGACACCGCCGTGGATGGAGCCGCGCCGTGTCGGCTCGGGACCGAGCACCGGCAGCACCGTGAGATCGAATCAAGAAGGAAATGCGGTGATTAGTGTACAACCTCTTTGGTGGCGCCGATTAGGCCGCAGCTTCATCCGAGGAAACGGTGATGATGATGCTCTTCCAGTGGTGCAGGTAAAGACGGCGGTGTGGGAATGGAGGTGGCGCGAAAGACGAGGGGAACATCGGGGCAGCTCCTTGGAGGTGGAGGATGGGGTGGCTGAACCGGCGGGACGACGAGATCGACGATGGATCCTCATCTGGTATGGTGGATGAGGGACGTCAAGGTGTTGCTGTGGATGTCGTCGTCGGGGAAGAGGCTCCGGCTGGGTGCGGACGAAGGAGGGTGTGGGGCTTCATCGTGGGTTTTCGTGGCCTTGGTTTACGAATGGGTGGGCGGATAGGATGGGAGTGGGGAACCATGGCTTTGGGAAGCGCTTGTCCGAAATGTCGCGTAAGTTACGAAAGTACCCCCACCGATTTGAGGCGGTTCTTTGGTTCAGGGGTACCACGGGCATTTCACGTGGCGGGATTTCACAGGAGGTGGGAGTTTTCACGCGCGTTGTAATTTCAGAATAGCAAGGCGCGGGTTGAGATGGAGGGAGTTGTCGGAGCACAATGAGTCAAAGATATATCTTAAATATTTCGGGCTAACAAGGCACGGGTTGAAATTGCTGGACAAGCCTAACGTGTACTGTACCAAATCAATTCGCACTACAAATGTCATTCAAAACTTTGAATTCATGTTATGTTCAATTAAAATATTCGCTACGTGTATAATGCATGCAACCTACTACTCAAATGAACGTTTTAGTGCCTTCCAAACGTATATACTACCGCTTCAATATGAACTAAATTTGAATCCATTTCTCTATTTGAATAAGATCTACAGTAATGATTGTTGTGAAGTCAAAGCATTTGAATTCGTTTCTCTGTTTTAATAAGATCTACAATCATCATTATTGTCAAGTTAAACCATCCTTTGTGTATTATCTTCACAGCACACCACATGATTAGTCTCGAGTTACATATGAACTATGTGTACTATATGAACTCGAACTCGATTTTGAATCCACTTTATGTTGATTTCAAATCACATTACATTTCTAGTTCTAGCTAGATCTTCATAATCTAAACCATGTCTCATATGTATAATGTGTTTATCACATTATGTATGGTGCCCCGCCCCCTACGCCTACAAGTATTTAGATGTGAGTTACAAACACCACACATTACCACAAATTCAAATGAAATGTGAGAATGTTCGATATATAGTATTGTTTAGATTGTTCGATATTTAGTTGTAAGCTGCAAACGCCACACATTATCACAAATTCAAATAAAATGTGAGATTGTTTGATGTATAGTATTGTTTAGATTGTTCGACATTTAGCTGTGAGTTGCAAACGCCATGTATTATCACATTATGGTATAACATGTGCACAACACGCATATCACCGCTATATTCATGCATGCATATGTTTAAAACACTATGATCTCCTATTCAAATATACGAATCCACTTTCATATCAAATTATGATCTTTGTTAGTCTCTTACACCCACACAATCCTCTAACCTTGGTAGCTACCACTAACTTTCTCTCGTGCATGCACACGCCCTCCTCGCCCTCCCCCTCCCTCGGCATTCTATCCACCGGGCACATTCATTTTTTTTCTTTAGGTCGTTCTCCCAGAGTCTCCACAACTCCTTTCCGACACACACCGATCGATAAACCTCTCCAGCGATGCCTGCACAATATACACACGCACCTTCAATCTCCTCCTTTATGTGTCCTTGCCTCGTGTCTCTCATACGGTCCCACACACGTGTAAACTCTCGCCCCTCTTTTCATCGATCTCACAACAGCACACTCCTCCCCCTATCTAGCTAGTAGTTGGGCCTCTCGTACCACCTCCTAGCTCCATTCTCTCTGTCTATTCGTCTCGCTAGGCCTTATTTGCCTCTAACAAACGGACGTACACCGACCGATCTCCCGCTATACATATAGCTAGCTAGGTCCTTATAACTCATTTTTACCCACGCGTCGATCAATCTACCTCATTAGTTATGTCTCTCCCTTCCTCCGACAAACAACAATTGATCTACTGATCTAGTTAGGTTTGCTTACCAAACACATGGTTCCCCTTCATCATCCATGGATGCGTCCCGACAGATCTATCACGCACAGGCACACACAGAAACACATCCCCACTCTTATTGATAACATTGCAATTCCACCGTCAGTTTGTCTAGTAGACCTCTCCCACCATCTCCGAGAAGCAACTCCATCACCCATCCAGCACTCTACCCCTCTCCCTCCCTCTCTCTCCTCTCTCTCTCTCTCTCTCTGTCCCATCATATTTCCCGTCCTTCAGTTATGTATGGATGTCGACCGATCTCCCTCAAGACATAGCTGGGTCTCTCCTTCTCAACACATATACGAGTCGTTGTAGCTCTATAGTTAGGCCTCTGCCTACCCCTCACCCCACCCCCTCCCCCCCCACACACCGATACATCGAGCTCTCTAGTCATGTCTTCCCGCCACACACAAACTTGACCTGTGCCCTCTGACGTTCCGGTAGGTCAGCCGCCCTATATCTTTGACTTGCACACACACACAATTTCGATGGCTCTCTTCATCGATCTCGCACCCACCCACTTGATCCTCTCTTCGACTCCATTGATATCCATGACCACTCCCTCTCTTCTTGTGGATCGCCCAACCCTCTATATATGATATGGATAGGCCTCCATTTCACACACATTGCATGCATAATTTTGTTTGAGATGTCATCGACACATATTCCCACAAATACATTTATGAAATCAACCCCCACCCCCACCCCAAAACAAAAAAACACTCACGAATGCGGTTTGTAGCTCTCACACACACACACGTAGGTGGGGGACGTGCACAAAGAGAAGAGGTGCATGTACGGCGCACATACTCCCATATTTTTCCCAACCACACCCGCGCGGGTACACAGTGGAGCTCATTTCTGTACGAAAAGGCAGCCCACGTGGTAATTTGGCACGTGTACTGGTTGTCCACTTGGTGGAGGGAGGATCGTCTACCACGGGTGAACAAACAAATTGCGACTTGACGCGTTATGTTAAAAAAGAGGCAAACCATGTGGGGCCTACCTTAGAGGCAAGGCTCTATACACTTGAGTACTTTTGATGTGTCCCGTCAACTCGCAGAACAAGGAGAAGCTTGCTTAGTACACCGTCTCCCCCGCCCACGGGCGCGGTGGCTCGCAGGATGAGGTGAAGCTTGCTTAGTACTGTACGCCTTACGCTCGCTCCCTCGCCCACGCGTGCGGTGGCTCACAGGACGAGGGGAAAAATTTACTACTCCCTCCGTTTACTTCTCGTCCCTACTACCTTGGTTATAGAGATTATATCTTATTGTTTGGAATATATATGTCCTTTAGTAGATTTCAATATGAACTACTAGTACATACTCCGAACACTGATGTATATAGACGTATTTTAGAGTGTAGATTCACTCATTTTGCTCCGTATGTAGAACTCTCCCTCGCCCCTCGACCCTCGCCCACGTGGTGGACGTGCAGCAATTCATTCGGTCTCATATAGCCAGAACGATATATACTGCACTACCATTATTGCTCGACTTCCCGAAGAGGCGAAGAGCCAATCGCAAGGTTAATAATTTGGAGATGCCAAGCGCAAGGTTATAGGAGAACGAATAGTAGGTGCCACGTCATTTATAAATAAAGTTTTTTTTCTTCAGTGGCACGTACACAATATGATAGGTTCATATGGAGAAAAAAGGAAACCGCTCCACTATATACAAGTCAGGACGGGCCAGCCTACACGGTTGCTTACTGGGGTTGCTCTCTTCACACTCTCTCACACAAAACGACTGTGGCCACATCTCTAACATCCCGGCGGATCACGTCCGGGGGAAGGGGTGGATTCTTAGTGTAGATCCGGTCGCCGTCGCCGACGGCGAAAACCCACTGTTGGCACATCCCGATCAGGGGTCCCCGCCATTCTCTCTCACAAAGCCGGTGAGGTTGCCTTCGTCCCTTGCTCACTGCCGCGACGTGGGCAGTTGCCGCCTCCCGCCCCCTCCTCAAGGTTGAGCTACGTCTCGACATCCCTCAAGTACAACTCCCTTTACAGCCGGCTTGCACCACTGCTCCAGCTGCCCACATCACTCCATGTGGATATTTCTCTACTTCTTTTCCCCGCACATACCTCTACTGGCTTCTACTTACTGTATTTGTGATGAGTTTATGTCTCGTCAAATAGTCCTAGTAATCTTATTCTAATCACGCTTCTTCAATTTCTTTGCCACAGGGATGCTTATCTCAATTTTGGTGAAACTGCACAAAATGATCCGATTGTCAAAAGGTTGCAAACTTCATTTTTAGGAAGCTCATACATTGCCAGCAAATTGAAGCCTGGTTAGGGTTCACGGTTCAAGGGCTAGGGACTGCATGGATCATTTTTTTCTTTAGCTGCCTCTGTTCCAAAATAAGTGTCAACTTTAGTAGTAGTACAACTTTGTACTAAAGTTTGCATAAAGTTGAGACACTTATTTTGGAATGGAAGGAGTGCATATTTGCTATTATCTGTCAATCATTGAGATGCAATAGCATGCATGTTAGTCTCCTTTGTATTTGATGAAATGTTGCAACGGGCAACCTTGGACGCAAGATACATGTAACAGAAGCTGGAAGCTTCATAGCATTGTACAAATTTATCTCGCTGATAAATTACAGTACGTACTATACTATTACTTCCTCCGTTCCTAAATATAAGTCTTTGTAGAGATTTCACCATGAACCACATGCGGATGTATATAGATGCATTTTAAGTGTAGATTCATTCATTTTGTTCCGTATGTAGTTCACCTAGTGGAATCTCTACAAAGACTTATCTACTAGTAATAGATAGCCCCCACTACTAGGAATTCTCTATCCTCTCCTTGATCCACATCATCAAAATTAATGTAGCCGTTAGATGAACTAAATCAGTCCATAATAGCCGTCTGATCTAGACGTTGAGAGGCTCCGCACTAAGCCACATGCAAGCATGCAGAAATACCGTGGCATGCATGTGAGTGGGTTTTAAATCACATCAACATGTCTGCCTGCAAGCATGCACCGGTAGCATGCATGTAAGTGAGCTTTTAAGTCCCATTGACATGTCAAAAAGAAAAATATAATCCCATTATGCAGTAGGAGTTGGCTGATCTTTTTTCCTTACGTGGGATGATCTAAATGACGATGGGAGTTTTTTTTAGTTTGGCTACCACATTTGTCATGCGGTTATAGAGTTTTTTTAGTTCTATGAAATCGATAATTTTACGCAGAGAGATATAAGGCTGTTCCACGGCAACGCGCGGGGACTCATCTAGTATTTAGGAACGGATGGAGTACTATGTAAAGAGTTAGGTGTCGCACAGTGTCAAGAAAATATGGTGATAGTGTGAGGTGGGCCATGTAATCACTGAGCTTGCGTGTTTTCACTACTCTTGCACTCCTCCGTTATAAGAATGGAGAAAATTGTAATCTAGTAGTACCTCCTTTTGCCGAAAGCGTGGGACATCCAGCAGTCCTACCACCTCAGTAATAAAGACCAATGAGCCGTCAAATCACATAGACCCAACAGTAAGTTGGACGGACGACGCAACCATCACTCTTGCGCCAGTGAGAGGTCGCGTCCGCTCTGCCCGGGCATTAATGCGGCACCGATTCTTTGGAGCGGCGCTGACCGTTTCGGGCGGGAAGCACGCGCGAGCGATGGAGGGGCTTTGGGTGGGCCATGCTGGTCAGGAGCGGGCGTGGCAGCTGTCGACCTGTCCCTACCGGACACCCAGAAACGAGAGGATGCACCGACTCTCGCGGCTAAAATCGTACACTACACACCATTTCTCTGTAGGAGTAGGTCGATCTGTCACTCTCTCTAACACACACATGCTGTGAAACACACACACACACACACACACGCACACACACACACACACAGGTTCATAGAATAGGAAAATTATGCGAGTGAGAAGCCACAGGAAGTGAGATACAAATGGAGTACATACAAGAAGAGAAGAGGTGACGAATATTCCATCAAACCTGGACTGAGGAGTAGTACTCCCTCCGTCTAGGTGTTTAAGTCATCTTACGGAAATCAGATATTCCCAAAATGTTTAGGCGTTGTCCATTAACTTCGCATCTCAATCCCCTCCTGGCCTCGTTGCTAGCGAGCATTGTTACTTAGGGAGCGTTTGGATCCTTAGCAAGAACAGCTTATAGCATAGCCGGGCAAGGTTAGGCGTTTGGAACTATTAAAATATGTTAGCTTTTGTGGGCCAGCTAGCTTGGGTGGGCTAGAAAAACCTTGCTAGCTCAGGAGAGCCAGATCGGCTCGCTTTGGGCGGCAAACTTCTCGTACTAGTGACATAGACTAGTAACATATGCATGTTACTAGTCCAAGTTACTCACCACTATGACCAGCCTAAGCAATGTAACCAAACGCTCTTACTCTGCCTTGTTATCTCCCCCGGAAACCCAATGCATGGAGCGCAACTACGCATTGATCAGTGAAGAAATCGAAGTCGGCTTGCATGCGAGTTAATACGTGGCCCTGCATGGTATCTAAAACGGCATCTCTTAGTTGTTTGGATTAATTGTTGCGTTTAGAGACAGAAATCAGGGCTTTGATTGGAGGAATGACCGGTCAAGTTTCTCCTTCTCCTCCAATCTGCTTGCACCTTGGTCCCGTTGCACCTTCTAACGTGACTTATTACACCTAGACGGAGGGAGTAGTAAGTACGAGATACGGTGGCACACTGACTTAGGTCGAATATAGGTGCCCAAAATTGTGTGCATGTTATACTAATGATTCACTTAAAATAGTACGTGAGCAAACAGAGGGATCAATTGGATAGTGTTCCCGAGCAGTACCGAGATGTGTGAGGTAAGATACACCGCTGGTGCTTTTAATTTTTCTTATTAATTTGTTTGTTTCACCCTCTGACTGGTGGGACCCAACGTACTACGTAGAGAGAGGTAAGGTGACTAAGGCTGCATTATTTCTGCACCACTATGGATAGTCTTACCACCAAAGCCACATGACACAATTATGATTTAAATCCCAATGACTCCCACACAAAAAAAACACGGCATGCTTGTCACATGAATGCATGAATGTATAAAAGGTTATTTTCCTCTCGTTGAACATAACGAGAGGGTTGTGTAGCTGGTTAGCCTGTTCGCTCATCAAACTTGAGGTCTCGGGTTTGATAACTACACTTGAGCATAATTCGTGACAGGAGGATTCTTTGACTGGTCAAAATGGATGATACGGAGCTATATGATCTCATAGTGACAGTATAATCACCTCATCACGTATAAGCTGTAGCCTAGGCACTTGTTTTCTAGGGTTTGCACGCTTCACACTCTCTCTCTAGTATATATATACACGCTAGAGCCTCAGCGCTTGTAGTTGCTCTCTTCACACTCTCTCGCCCTCTCCAGATCTAAACAAGACTTCGTTGGCCTCTCTCTCCCCTCACTTCTGGTCAAAGAGCCAGTAGGATCCATCCGCCGGGAAGGGAAGGAGGCTTAACGCTATCGCCGTCGGCGAGGGAGGGAATACACTACCGGCGCAGCTGTTCACTTTCACCCAGCGGCAATGCGGGAGGGCCTCCGACCCCTTCTTGTTCGCCGCCGTCCCGTCGCCCACCGAACCACACCCCAAGAACCTTAAGGTATAATTTACTTATTCCACATGCATTGCTCTAGCTACATGTGGGCTTTTTCCGCTTCTGCACTCGAATCTAGGTGTTGGATCAAACAGGAAAGTAGTGGGGAAAGTTGTATACCATGAATCTAGGATGTGGTTCAAAGAGGAAAGGTGTGGGGGAAAGTAGTGGGAAAAGTTGTATAGCATGAATCTAGGATGTGATTCAAAGAGGAAAGGAAGGGGGAAAGTAGTGGGGAAAGTTGTATAGCATGAATCTAGGACGTGGTTCAAAGAGGAAAGGAATGGGGGAAAGTAGTGGGGAAAGTTGTATCGCATAAATCTAGGATGTGGTTCAAAGAGGAAAGGAAGGGGTGAAAGTACTAGTGCAGACTGGCTATCCAGCACCTACGTTAGTCGAAAAGGGAAAACAATGACAAACACAGTACACACATCTGTAACGAACTGATCTTTTGTTTTGGGGGACAAGGCTGTAGAGTTTGAGCAGGACTAGATTTGCTGCGCTCACATAGGGAGAGGTGTCTAAAGATAACAAAACTGGGACCAACACAAATATGCTCCTTGGTTGTTTGTTCTTTGTTGCAACAGACTGTGCATGACCACAGTACATCGGTAGATGCACATGGTGCTGGTGCGTCCATGCTATGTCTTGAGCTTGCGTTGGTTTTCCTTGAAGAGAAAAGGGTGATGCAGCAATAGTAGCATAAGTATTTCCCTCAGTTTTTGAGAACCAAGGTATCATCCAGTAGGAGGCTCCTCAAAAGTCCCACGCACCTACACAAACAAACAAAGAACTCGCAACCAACGCAATAAAGGGGTTGTCAATCCCTTCACAGCCACATGCGAAAGTGAGATCTGATAGAGATAGAATGATAAGATAAATATATTTTTGGTATTTTATAATATAGATGCGAAAATTAAAGATGCAAATGAAACTAGATTGAAAGCTTATATGATAAAAGATAGACCCGGGGGCCATAGGTTTCACTAGTGGCTTCTCTCAAGATAGCATAAGTATTACGGTGGGTGAACAAATTACTGTCGAGCAATTGATAGAAAAGCGAATAATTATGAGATTATCTAGGCATGATCATGTATATAGGCATCACGTCCGTGACAAGTAGACCGACTCCTGCCTGCATCTACTACTATTACTCCACACATCGACCGCTATCCAGCATGCATGCATCTAGAGTATTAAGTTCATAAGAACAGAGTAACGCATTAAGAAAGATGACATCATGTAGAGGGATAAACTCAAGCAATATGATATAAACCCCATCTTTTTATCCTCGATGGCAACAATACAATACGTGCCTTGCAACCCCTGCTGTCACTAGGTAAGGACACCACAAGATTCAACCCAAAGCTAAGCACTCCTCCCATGGCAAGAAAGATCAATCTAGTAGGCCAAACCAAACTGATAATTCGAAGAGACTTGCAAAGATAACTCAATCATACATAAAAGAATTCAGAGGAGATTCAAATATTTCTCATAGATAAACTTGATCATAAACCCACAATTCATCGATCTCGACAAACACACCGCAAAAAGAGTTACATCAAATAGATCTCCACAAGAGAGGGGGAGAACATGGTATTGAGATCCAAAAAGAGAGAAGAAACCATCTAGCTAATAACTATGGACCCGAAGGTCTGTGGTAAACTACTCACAACTCATCGGAGGGGATATGGTGTTGATGTAGAAGCCCTCCATGGTCAATTTCCCCTCCGGTGGAGCGCCGACGAAGGCTCCAAGATGGGATCTCGCGGATACAGAAGGTTACAGCGGTGGAATTAGGTTTTCGTGGTCACTTCTGATGTTTTTGGGGTACATGGGTCTATGTAGGAGGAAGAAGTAGGTTGGTGGATGCTCGAGGGGCCCACGAGACAGGGGGCGCGCCTAGAGGGGGTGGCCGCACCCTCCTATCTCCTGGCCGCCTCGATCGCTTCTTGACTCGCACTCCAAGTCCTTTGGATCACATTCGTTCCAAAAATCACGCTCCCGAAGGTTTCATTCCGTTTGGACTCCGTTTGACATTCCTTTTCTTCGAAATACTGAAATAGGCAAAAAACAACAATACGGGCTGAGCCTCCGGTTAGTAGGTTAGTCCCAAAAATGATATAAATGTGTAAAATAAAGCCCATAAACATCCAAAAGGGGTAATATAGTAGCATGGAACAATCAAAAGTTATAGATACGTTGGAGACGTATCAAGCATCCCCAAGCTTAATTCCTGCTCGTCCTCGAGTAGGTAAATGATAAAAACAGAATTTTTGATGTGGAATGCTACCTAGCATAATTCTCAATGTAATTTTCTTTATTGTGGCATGATTGTTTAGATCCAAATGATTCAAGATAAAAGCTTATAAAACATTAAAAATAATAATGCTTCGAAGCATACTAACAAATAATCATGTCCTATCAAAATAGCATAGCCAAAGAAAGCTTATCCCTACAAAATCATATAGGTAGGCCATGCTTCATTTTCATTACACAAAATACTCCCATCATGCACAACCCCGGCTTCAGCCAAGCAATTGGTTCATACTTTAGCACTATGGTGGTATATGGTGGTGGTTGTGAGGACAAAAAGGGAGAAGATAGTCTCACATCAACTAGGCGTATCAACGGGCTATGGAGATGCCCATCAATAGATATCAATGTGAGTGAGTAGGGATTGCAATGGAACGGATGCACTAGAGCTATAAATATATGAAAGCTCAACAAAAGAAACTAAGTGGGTGTGCATCCAACTTGCTTGCTCACGAAGACCTATGGCATTTCGAGGAAGCCCATCATTGGAATATGCAAGCCAAGTTCTATAATGAAAAATTCCCACTTAGTATATGAAAGTGACCACATAGAAGACTTCTCTATTATGAAGATTATGGTGCTACTTTGAAGCACAAGTGTGGTAAAGAGGACAGTAGCATTGTCCCTTCTCTCTTTTTCTCTCATTTTATTTATTTTTTCTTCTCTTTTTTTCTTTTCTTTTTTTTTCTTTCTTCTTTTTTTTCTTTGGCCTTTTTTTTCTTTTTGGCCTTTCTTTTATTTTAAAAAAAGTACGAAGTCTCATCCCGACTTGTGGGGAAATCATAGTCTTCATCATCCTTTCCTCACTGGGACAATGCTCTAATAATGAAGATCATCACACTTTTATTGATTTACAACTCAAGAATTACAACTCAAACCTAGAACAAGATATGACTCTATATGAATGCCTCCGGCGGTGTACCGGGATATGCAATGAATCAAGAGTGACATGTATGAAAATTATGAAGGTGGCTTTGCCACAAATACGATGTCAACTACATGATCATGCAAAGAGCAATATGACAATGATGGAGCGTGTCATAATAAACGGAACAGTGGAAAGTTGCATGGCAATATATCTCAGAATGGCTATGGAAATGCCATAATAGGTAGGTATGGTGGCTGTTTTGAGGAAGGTAAATAATGGGTGCATGATACCGGTGAAAGTTGCGCGGTATACTAGAGGCTAGCAAAGTGGAAGGGTGAGTGTGCATATATCCATGGACTCACATTAGTCATAAAGAACTCATATACTTATTGCAAAAGTCTACTTGCCCTCAAAGCAAAGTACTACTACGCATGCTCCTAGGGGAAGGGTTGGTAGGAATTAACCATCGCGCGATCCCGACCTCCACTCATAAGGAAGGCAATTAAAAGAGCACCTCATGCAACAAATTTGTCACACAACTTTTACCATACGTGCATGCTACGGGACTTGCCAACTTCAACACAAGTATTTCTCAATTTCATAATTACCCACTAGCATGACTCTAACATTACCACCTCTATATCTCAAAACAATTATCAAGCATCAAATTGATCCTAGTGTTTTATGCACTTTCTACGATAGTTTTTATTATACCCAACTTGGATGCTCATCATTCTAGGACCAAATTTGTAACTACAGCAAATACCATGCTATTCTAAAAGACTCTCAAAATGATATAAGTGAAGCATGATAGACTAGCAATTTCTTCAAAATTAAGCCACCATCGTGCTCTAAAAGATATAAGTGAAGTACTAGAGCAAAAACTATCAAGCTCAAAAGATGTAAGTGAAGCACATAGAGTATTCTAAAAATTCTAATCAGGTGGGCTTCTCCCAAAAGGTGTGTACAGCAAGTATGATTGTGGTAAACTAAAAATCAAATACTAATATCATACACGATGCTCCAAGCAAAACACATATCATGTGGCGAATAAAAATATAACTCCAAGTGAAGTTACCAATGAAAAGAGACGAAAGAGGGGATGCCTTCCGGGGGCATCCCCAAGCTTAGGCTTTTGGCTACTCTTGAATATCTTGGGGTGCCATGGGCATCCCCAAGCTTAGGATCTTGCCATTCCTTGTTCCATAGTCCATCAAATCTTTACCAAAACTTGAAAACTTTTTTAGAACATAGACGTCAGGGACGTCCGGCTTTAAATTAATAAAGCCCACAACTTAGGCAGAGTGTCACAACCACAAGACCAACATAAGGCGCCAAAAGAGGCAAAAGAGTTAAGGAAACGACCGCTAGACGAGTGAAGAGGTGCGGTACAAGGCAATATCAGCCCAAAACTAGGAGCACGCAGGCTCGGGGGGTACTAGGACCACAAGGGGCTGCCCATCCCTATGCGGCAGCCAACTGATCGGACGACGGGGCTCGGGACTCGGAGTAGACGGAGCGTAGATGGCAGATAGCTTGGCGGTGGAGATCAGAGTCCTGTTGTCTTCCCAATGGAGCCCATTGCTGCAAGAACACGATGCATTTGAAGATAACGTCAGCGGGATGCGAGGGAAACACACCCTCAATAGTAAACTTGTTACGGATATTCCAAATAGCCCATAGCATAGCCGCCGCACAAGTCCACATGACCCTACGAGACGTGCCTTGAACCAGAGACTGGGAAGACACGAGCTCAGATCGGGAGCGTGGATCCCAATCCACTCCCGCGGCCACACGGACCGCGCTCCAGGCAAAACAAGCCAAAGAGCACCAGAAGAAAGCGTGGTCAGCATCTTCCGGGACCCCACACAGCGCACAGGGGCCGGAGGCGGGGCCATTGCGTTTAGCAAGGTTAATAGAGGTAGGAAGGCGATCTTGGCAAAGTTGCCAGAGGAAGACCTTGATCTTGAGGGGGATTTTAGCCTTCCAAAGCCCCGTGGCCGCCGACGGGATCTGGCCGCGGGAAAGCTCTTTGTATAGGGAGTTGACAGAGAATTTGCGAGAGCCCGATAGCCTCCACAAGATCGAGTCCGCGGAATTCGACAAGTGGACGTCCGCAAGCAGAGCCCGAAGGCGATCCCAATCCGCCAACTCCGGCGCCATTAGTTCACGCCTGAAGTTGATGCAGGGGGGAGGCGCTAAGAGCCGAAGCAACCCGTTGATCAGGCTCGACTGCGATGGAGTAGAGTTGGCGAAACTCCGACCATAGAGGCCATTGGCCAATCCAAAGATCAAGCCAGAGACGCGTGGAGCACCCATTGTTAACCACAAACTTTGCACCCGTGGCAAAGAAGGGTTTGAGGGATTGAATGGAGTTCCAAAAAGGTGACCCTCGAGAAGCCGCGTCAAAGAAGTTCCCATGCGGGAAATATTTCGCACGGAGGAGGTCGATCCAGAGGCCAGTCTCTCCCTGAGACATTTTCCAGATCCACTTGCACATTACTGCGATGTTCATCAACTTGGAATTGATGATCCCAAGGCCCCCTGGGCTTTAGGACGACACACAGCCTGCCATTTACCCATATGGTATTTCCGTTTCGGTCCCGCTCCTTCCGAAAAGAAACGGGACCGCGGGGTATCAAACTTAGAGTGTACCCCATCCGCCAGCAAGAACAAGCCCATGGCAAACATGGGAAGAGAAGAGAGGCTGGAGTTGGTTAGGATTAGTCTTGCCCCTGAAGACATAAAACGACCCCTCCACGGGCAAACCCTGTTCGCAACCTTGGAGGAGAGGGGCTCCCAGTCGGAGATAGAACACTTCTTCGCCGCAATGGGGAGACCGAGGTAAGTGAACGGGAACTGTCCAAGTTTGCAGTTAAGCAAGTTGGCGACCCATTGACTTTCGGTCGCGTCCATCCCTATGGACACCACTTCACTTTTGTGGAAGTTTATTTTAAGTCCCGACATGAGTTCAAAACACAGCAGTATTGCCTTGACCGAAGCGATACTGTGTGTATTGGGCTCGAATAGGAGAAGTGTGTCGTCTGCATATTGCAAGTGAGACACTCCCCCCGGGATCAGATTGTCCACCACTCCCCTGATGTGGCCGGCCAAACGAGCTCTGTCTAGGATGGCGCCTAAGGCGTCTGCCACAAAGTTGAAAAGCAACGGCGAGGCTGGGTCCCCTTGACGCAGCCCGCCCTTGTTGCGGAAGAAGTTCCCTACTTCTTCGTTCACCGCAATCGCTGTTTAGCCTCCCGAGACCAACTGCATCATGCGGTGAACCCAAACCGACGAGAATCCTCGATCCAGCAGGACTTGTCAGAGAAACTCCCAGTTCACACGGTCGTACGCGTTCTCAAAATCAAGTTTCAGGAGAATCGCGGGCTGTCGAGCGCGTTTTAGGGAGTGGACTATTTCTTGGAGGACCAACGGCCCCTCCAAGATGTTACGGCCACGAATGAAAGCCGACTGGGTCCTACTAATAATGCGGTGAGCTATCGGAGACAAGCGAATCGAACAAGCCTTAGCACAAATTTTAAACGGAACCTTAATCAAAGCGATAGGGCGGAAAAGTCTAATATGATCTGCGCCCGGGACCTTGGGGATCAGGGAGAGAACCCCAAAGTTCAGGCGAGAGATATCTACCGTACCGCGCATAAAACCATTGCAAACATCGAAAATAGGACCTCTAAGCACTTGCCAAAACCGCTTAAACATCGCCACCGGCCACCCATCCGGCCCGGGCGCAGTATCGGATTTCATACCCAGCGTCGCCTTGTCAATCTCCTCAGGGAGGAAGGCCAATCCAAGGCCCTCATTTTCCTCGTCCGTTACCCGCAACGCGGGGTCCCTCACATCCGCCCTAAGCCGAGCCCGGGATTCCTCTCTGGAACCCATAAGTTGGATGTAAAACTCGTAAATGTGCCGGACGATATCCTGTTGCCGCAGTAGAAGCCCCTGCTCCGATTGTAGCCTCAGGATGGCGCACTTACAACGTCTGCCATTAGTGTAGGCGTGAAAATACTTAGTATTCGTGTCACCCTTGAGCGTCCAATTTATTCCACCGCGCCTGCGCCAGCACTCCTCCTCGTCCCTAAGGAGGGACTCGACTTGGGCTTCAAGCACGTAGCGCTGAGCCCAGTCCTGCTCGGAGAAGACCTGCACGTCTGCCGCTGCGTCCAACTGGGCGAGCTCCTCGGTCAGGCGGATCGTAACAGATTATCCTCACGACCCTGGTTAGCTCCCCACCCTTTGAGAGCCGCATGCATACCCGCCCCTGCGGCAATCCAGAACTCCATCAGACCGCGTGCACGCCCGACCCGAGCGACACAATTCTCCCATTTCGAAAGGAAGATTTGCTCAAAGTCCGGAGACTCAAGCCACGCGGTTTCAAAGAAAAAGCGCGGGCTGCATTTTAACCTTTCCTCCCCCGAGGAAAGAATGAGGGGGACGTGGTCCGACCCAATCCTGGTTTCGGCGTGTAGGGAGCACAAGGGAAACAACAGCTCCCACTCCGAGGACATGAAAACCGGCAATATGATATCATGCATCTAGAGTATTAAGTTCATAACAATAGAGTAACGCATTAAGCTAGATGACATCATGTAGAGGGATAAACTCAAGCAATATGATATAAACCCCATATTTTTATCCTCGATGGCAACAATACAATACGTGCCTTGCAACCCCTGCTGTCACTGGGTAAGGACACTGCAAGATTCAACCCAAAGCTAAGCACTTCTCCCATGGCAAGAAAGATCAATCTAGTAGGCCAAACCAAACTGATAATTCGAAGAGACTTGCAAAGATAACTCAATCATACATAAAAGAATTCAGAGGAGATTCAAATATTTCTCATAGATAAACTTGATCATAAACCCACAATTCATCGGATCTCGACAAACACACCGCAAAAAGAGTTACATCAAATAGATCTCCACAAGAGAGGGGGAGAACATGGTATTGAGATCCAAAAAGAGGGAAGAAGCCATCGAGCTAATAACTATGGACCCGAAGGTCTGTGGTAAACTACTCACAACTCATCGGAGGGGCTATGGTGATGTAGAAGCCCTCTATGGTCAATTCCCCCTTCGGCGGAGCGCCGAGGAAGGCTCCAAGATGGGATCTCGCGGATACAGAAGGTTACGGCAGTGGTAATTGTTTTTCGTTGGCTCCCTGGATGTTTTCGGGGTACGTGGGTATATATAGGAGGAAGAAGTACGTCGGTGGCCGCCCGAGGGGCCCACAAGACAGGGGCGTGCCCAGAGGGGGTGGGCGCGCCCTCCTATCTCCTGGTCGCCTCGATCGCTTCTTGACTTGCACTCCAAGTCCTATGGATCACGTTCGTTCCAAAAATCACGCTCCCGAAGGTTTCATTCCGTTTGGACTCCATTTGATATTCCTTTTCTTCGAAATACAGAAATAGGCAAAAAAAAAGCAATACGGGCTGGGCCTCCAGTTAGTAGGATAGTCCCAAAAATGATATAAATGTGTAAAATAAAGCCCATAAACATCCAAAAGAGGTAATATAATAGCAGGAACAATCAAATATTATAGATATGTTGGAGACGTATCAGTCCACTGTCCCGTGCAACTCTTTAGTTGTTGTTAGTCTAAGGCCCTGTTTGGTTAAAAACTCCCTAGTCCCTACCTGCTTGGTTCCAGGGACTAAACATGGACTAGAGGTTATTAAATGACATGCTAAAAGACCATGTTACCCCTAGTAATGAACTAATAGAGACAAGTTGCGATGTGTGGCAGGGGCAACTGTTGGAAAAAGTCCCAAAAAGACTCCCTCGGGGTCTTCTTTCTCTAGTCCCAAATGCCCACTTTTAGTCCCTAAAAGTCCCTCCTGTTTGGTTTAGATGGGACTGACATGAAGTTTTTTAGTCCCTACACCAAAATGTCCCTGTAAACAAACACCCACTAATAATGCCGTTGGAAAATTGACGCAATGCCACAGTTAAGAGCAAATTACATGTTTAACAAATTTTATTGTTAATATAATCTCTATGTTATATTAATCAATGCCACCATTTGAGAAATGCTACTGTCTTGGTTTCTTTCCCATTTAGATAAGGTAGATGCTTCTTTTTGTTGGCTTCTTTGTCATCCACCGTTATTGACCACTAGTTGTTTCCTTTGCACCTCTGTGTAAACAAGGTTATCTACCTCACCTCGTTGGCATTCTAACCTTTTGTTGCACTGCACAAAACACTTTTGTTTTAAGAGTGTTTTGTGCAGTTCAACCAAAATGTCACACCGACAACGTTGCTTGATTGCTTGATCTTAGTGGAACTGCACAAGAGGAGATCTTACTTCCTATCCATGTTGGCAAATTTGGTTCAGATCTTCTTCTTGTGAGTTGTTTGAATTCCGCATCATGAGAGGTCAGTACTAGCCTTCTTTCACATGATTCTGCAGTGTGCTTTCATATGTTGTGCTACTTGTACGGTAATGTTGCTTGATTTTAGTGAACTGCACAAATGGAGACAAGACTTCCAATCTGTATGTGCACCGTAATATCCCATTGAGGTAAGATAAGGATATTTCACAACTGTTGGCCTGTATTTTGCCACTTTCATCAGAAAATTAATGTCATTGTTTAGTACTATACTTGTGCTCCCTAATTGACATGCCAAATCTTACATTGAAGGCGAAGCTTGTCTGTTATTGAACCAAGTGATGAAGGGGAAGAACAAGCGAAAGAAAAACAAAAATCAACTCCCGGTGTTGTAATGAAGCACTGGAACTATGATGACACAATTAGTGATATAGTTTTGCATCTTAATTTATTGCTATGGCTGGAACGAGCAATTGTTTTGCCATTGATTTGATGCCACTCTTAATGTAATACGTAATTATCTCTTCTTGTGCAACCAGGGATCTTCTTTGAAGATACCATATATTTTAGTGGAACTGCACAAGAAGATGTTGGAAACATTAAACTAATTGAGGAGTATATAGTAAGCATGGCCACCACAGTAGATAGCAACAGATGGTTCCGGAGAAGTGCTTCATCTATATGCTCTACACAATAAGCCTCCTAACAAAGTTGGTACTCACCCACTAATTTCGTCCATATGATTGAGCTTTGTCATCTCTATTGGTGTTGTGCTACTGTTTAGATACTATCATGAAAAAGTGGTATTGTCCTTGAGAAGTGCTTCATCTGTGTTGTTTTAAATATTTCCTTTCCTTTTTTTCAAGTAAACAGGGATGCTAGCATTTAGTTGTCCTCTTGTCTTTGCACAACAGGATCATCTTCCTTTGAAGAAGAATATGGAGTACGTGAAGTGACTAGTTCCGATTATTCCAAGATGAAGAAGCCCTGTCTATCTTCTCATCATAAGGAGCAGTTGAAGGATGGTTACATTACTCCCCACAAGACCAAACTAACTTCAGCTCAAAAGGACTGACAAATCTCCATTTTTTTGTTGTGATGCACGACTACAATGTTGTTCTAGGATTCTTTCTGGTGAGTTCCATTTTTCTAAAAGTGTGCTCTACATGGACCATGTAGATGCCTGTTTAAACTGTCAATTCATAGTACAGTTTGCTTTACACTAATCACTTTTTTGTATCTGTGCAAACAGGGGTGCTCAGCTTGATTTCAATGGGAACGGCACAAAATGTTCATGAATATATCAAATCATTCATTTCCACCACAAGAAAGGAGGAGCCAATAAGTTCAAGGCGTTGCAACATATAAGGGCGAAATCATACAAGCTATGTGCGAATTTGGTTGATTTTGGAGGAAATGCACAAAAAGAACAGCTGGTTTATTTAGCACGAGGTGCCATGTCAATGTCCGAACTGATGGCAAACCCTTTGCTGTCAAATTGATATTTTGGAATGGGACAACCTTGTCAAATTTTGCTCATTGATTTTAGCAAGAAGACATGCGTTTGATATTTTCGAATGGGACGCCCTTTGCTGTCAGCAGCGTCGATCAATTTTTTCTTTATTCTTTAGTTGTGAAGTAAATATTGCCTCTGACATGTGAGTCGTTGAGATGCATAATCATCGATTGTTTTGAATGTTCTCTATGAATTGCCAGCCCTGTGTGTTTGATTGCAATGTACAGAAACGCTAAAAAGCTGCTCAAACTCTTTGTACTCCTTCTGTTCCTTTTTACTTCGCACATCGTGAAAGTGCATACTTTTTTCTATAAGATTGGTCAAAGTAGATATACTTTGACTGCAGACAAAACTTATATGTAGACTAGAAAGGACCGGAGGGAGTACATGTGAAACTGCTGCAAACGAGGTGATCACCCTAGGAATAATGCTAGTACATATTGTTTTGCATGTTCATCCAATGCCAGTGATACAGGAATTCAAAACAATCGAAATAAATTCATTCATACACGGTCGGATTTCATATAAACATGCCGGATTTCATTACATTTCATACATTCTTCAACTAAAAAGGGGTGCACTGGAGGTATAATTAATTAACCGAAGCTACCCACCTGTGTCCCGCTGAGCCGAACAGAAGCTTCAGTGACTTAACTATAGGTGCAGTTGCGTAACTGACATGTGGCCTGTTGGGCCCACGTGTCAGTCAGCCAACTGCACCAGCAGTTAAGTAGAAGCAGTGTTCTTCTCCAACACAACTCTCTGACTCCATGTCGCCGCCAAGAAGCTAACCGGCCGTCAATGGTCAACCCGCCTAGCTTGGATTCAACCAGAGGGTAGCAACAGTGGCCTTACTTGGACCCGAGCGGCGGCGACCTACCGTGGTCTACTCTTCCTCGTTTATTGTGTGGCGCGACCTCATTGGCAGCGGGGAAGGGCCTTGGCGGAGCCGGTGATGTCCTCTGTCTCGTTGCCGGCGGGCGGCGCCTCGGCGGAGCGGTGGAAATCCTCCCCCTTGTTGCCGGCAGGGTGGGGCCTCGGTTGAGCCGACGATGTCCTCTGCCTCGCTGTTGGTGGGGCGGGGCCTCGGCGGAGCTGGCGTTGTCCTCTGCCTCGTTGTTGGCGCCACGGGGCCTCGGCGGAGCAGGGCCTCGTCGACGCCAGCGGAGCGGGGACTCGTCGGAGCCAGCATTGTCCTCTGCCTCGTCCTCGGTCTCGCCAAACAACGCCTCGCCCGCTTCATCGCCCTCTTTATAGGCGGTCGTAGCCTCTGCCACCCGCATGCGGTACCGTCAGCGCTCGAGGCGGCCCTCGCGAGCGGAGTGGTACGAGTCAAGCAGCGCCTCCTGCTCCACTCGCTCCACGGTGATCTACTCCTCCGCCTGCAGGTGCTCCTGGAGGAGATGGTGGTTGTAGGCAGCGTCGGCTTGTGCCTTCCGAAACTGCTCCTCACGCATCTGCCTCACCGTGTCCATATATTGGGCACGGGCCTCACCGATGGTCATGGCGCAATGCACCGGCGAGGATGGCGCGGTGGAGGGGGTAGGCGCCGGATCGTCGACTACCATGTTCTCCATTGGGACGTCATCGTCCTCCGGCTGCCTGCCGGCCAGCCGGTCGGCAGCAATGGCTGCCATCTCCTTGTGGTCCATCGTTCACCCGTCCCGAGGAGCGCTGGAGCGCGAGGAATCCATGGTGGGCAGTAGTGGTGTGGACAGTTGCGGATGACTGCGGCTCTGGCCGGCGCAACAGTTTATATAGCAATAGTGGGCGGCGGAGGGACAGACATGTGGTGCCGGAGTAGCCGCCTCGGCAACCGCGTATCATTAATGTGGGCGGCAGATGGACGGACGGACGACACTTGTGTTGTTTGAAGGCGGAGCAATCGCCTGCACCGGGAAGCGGGGCGGGCGGCGCTGACTGTTTCGGGCGGAAAGCGCGTGCGGGCGAGGAGATGACTTTACTTGGAGAGGATGACAATGGGGACCCACCAGGGCCATAGCCTCACGTACGCAAGTGCCTCCTTATTATATAAAACTATCATTTTTTGCTTCCTCCTGGTTTCCTAACATCACAGCCCCACACCATTGTCAACCTATGTAGTCAATAAACGAGAGAATTGCACAAGAAGCGGCCGACAGCTGGGACCAAGCAGCTCGAGCAGTATTTGTGTTTTTGAGGTGTGAGCACTGCAGAGTTTTTCGATATTTAGCCCAGATATTAATTTTTCTCCTCTGAACAACAACGAAAACATCCCTGCAGGTATTAACTGGGCGGGGTGTGGCCCATCTAGCCTAGGCCAGATATCCAGCCTAGATATTAAATTTTTTTCAAGCTGAAAATGGCTAGCCCAACTATACTTTTTTTAGGAATACCCAGGCAAGCTCAAGTTGTTATTCTCCACCCCGCTGGGCTACAAATCTTTCCTAGGAGGGATGCATAAGGCTTAACAAGAAAATTGGCTTTAAGAAATAATAAATGGGATGTAATTATAAAAACTAGGTAGTAACTATAAACAAATGCACCAAACACGTAATTACTTTATAAAATATTATTTTTGGATATTGAAAATTTTAATTTCATTAATTGTTGCGAGCGCAATGTTTCGTTGGATTTTTACGTAATATAAATTTATATTGAAATTGTATTTAATCTCACTAGAAATTTCGGGATAAAAATATTTCGGATCCCATCAAAATGTGGGAATTTTTATTGAATTCTGTTTTGAACGGTTGGTTGAAATGGGTTGTACTTTTAACAAACTGTAAATGGGCTGTAGTAAATTCCATTAGAATTCAAAAATGGGCTGCACATTCTTACAAATCTCAAATGGGCTATAAGTTCTCTGCCACACACTTGTGGCCTTACTAAGTTGATGCGTCCCCTAAAAAAAGAGAGTTGACGCGTATGCAAGGCTTTGTCAACTTATAGTCAACACACGGTTCTAGCAACAGTGGCCGTTGGATGTCCATCCAACGGATGCCGTGCTTCTTCTTCAATCTCGGATATTCTAGGTTCACCCGCCTAAAAAATGATTCCTCCCCCTGACATCTGGGGCGCACCATTTCAGAAGCTGACCTGTGGGCCTACTAAGTTGACGCGTACCAAGGGCTTTGTCAACTTAGTCAATATAAACGATTCTAGCCGCAGTGACCGTACGATGTCCATCCAACGGCCGTCGTGCTTCTTCAACCTCTGGTCTTCTTGCTCCAGCCGCCCAAAGCAGCGCCGGTCGTGCCGCCTGCTCCTGCCTCCCGTGGCCGGCTGTGCTGCCGCGGAGGCCTCACCGCCCCTACTACTCCCACCGCTGGCCAGGCCATCCCTCCACTCACCTACATCCCCTGTTATTCTACGGCGACGGCAGCCTCACACCGAAGCGGAACCAGTGAACCCCCGTACTCCTCTCCGCGTGGGCATCCACTGCCGCGTCTTCCCCGGCTCCACGTCATCCCCTTCCTAGGCCTCACTGTCGTCCACCGCTGTGGTGCTCTCGGCGCGGCGTGGTCAACGTGGTCAAGGAACAACTTCCATCCGACGTGGACTGTTAATGGAGAGGCTGACAGCTGGGTCCACGGCCACAGCAAGGAAGTGCCTCCTTATTACGCGGAAAATAATGATTCCTCCACCTGATAGCTGGGACCCACCGGACGGGCCACTGTATTTCGTGAAAAAAACGTTCCCCCCTGACTACTGGGACCCACCAGCTACATCTTCGCACGCAAGGAAGTGCGTCCGAAAAAAAATGATTCACCCCCCTGATTGCTGGGACCCACCAGCTACATCTTCGCATGCAAGGAAGTGCGTCCAGGCAAAAAAATGATTCGCCCCCCTGACTGCTGGGACCCACCATCTACATCTTCGCACGCAAGGAAGTGCCTGACAGTCGGGACCCACCTAGTCAAAGCATACGTAGCGTTGTCATTCTGGTCGCGAACGTGTACGTACATATTGGTGGATGTAGAGGCGCGCACGTGTCGTAGTAGAGGCGTGCACGTAGCATGTACACGTACGTACAGCGACCAGTGTGCAAGAAAGAAAATACTGCCACGTACGTACATACGGACGGGGTCTCAAATGCCTACTCGTGCGTACGTACGGCCAAGGCTCGTGTACATGGCTGGGTCGAAATAGAGAAACATTGTCGTCATCACGTTCATGGGGAGCCAACCGGCTGGGTCAGAACGGAATGCGTCGTCATGTTCATCGGGAGGGCTTGGACGGAACATGCGATGGAAATGAGGCCTGGCGTACCGCAGAATGAAGGAAACAACCTTGTGTTCGACCGGCCACGTTCGAAATGAGATCATGTTCATCGGGAGGGGTCTGGCGTACCGCAAAACGGAGGAAACAGACTTGTGTTGCACCTCCTACGGTCGAAACGGGGTCCTATTGATCGGGAGGGGTGTGGCGTACCGCAAAACGGATGAAACGGACTTGTGTTGGAGCGCTATGGTCGAAACGGGGGTCCTGTTCATCGGGAGGGGTGTGGCGTACCGCAAAACGGGACTCCACGGGATACTGTTCATCTCCACCGTCGACCTCCTCCAGCCTCCACGGGCTACTGTTCATCCACCGTCGACCTCCTCCAGCCTCCACCTGTGACTATTCATCCACGGGCTCCTGTTCATCCAGCCTCCACCGCACGCTACTCCACTGGCTACTGTTCAACCACCCCTCCACAGGCCACTGTTCATCTACCCCTCCACCATCTACTATTATCCAGCCCTCCACGGGGTAGTCCTATTCATCCAGCCCTCCACGGGGTCCTGTTCATCCATCCCCAACCGGCTCGATCGATCGGGGTCCTGTTCATCCACCCCCACCGCTCACTGTTCATCCCCCCCCCCCCCCCCGCAACGCTCACTGTTCATCCAAACCCCCCCTGCAACGCTCACTGTTCATCCAGAGGCAGCATCGATCGGCTTCAGTTAGCAGCAGTAGCGAAGGAATCGCTCAATCGCTCGGGCTCAGTAACGCATAGCCTGCAGTGCAATCGCTTGGGTTCAGTTAGAGCCCAACGCCTCGCACACACCCGCGTACGTGTATGAGAGAAACGTGCATCGCTCGGCCCCCGACCACCCACCGTAACTGTTGAGGATATAACTATTGAGTGTAAACCACCCAGGAGGGGCCGGTTCACACTCAACTATACTGAAGCCCGTGAAGACAAGAAGATGGCGTTTTACTAATAAAGCTTAGAGGCCCAAAGCCTAGAGGCGGATTAGGGCCCATAGTAGTAAACCGTCATAGTTGTATAACTTGTATTGTAAGATAGGGAAAGGGAGAGACCGAGCTGAACACTTGTATGAGTCGGCCTTGGGACTCTGTAAACCGGCCGGGCGTCAACCTATGTATATAAAGGGACGACCCGGCGGCGATTCAGGGACAACACACAACAACTCGAGACTCAGGCAAAGCGTATTTGCTCCCTGGTCATCGAAACCCCAATAATTCCATCACAACTAGACGTAGGCTTTTACCTTCATCGAAGGGGCCGAACTAGTATAAACTCTCGTGTCCCTTGTCCGGTTTAACCCCTTCAAGCTAATCTCATTGCGATGGCTCCACGACTAAGTCCTTCCGCTAGGACATCTGACATGATATTTCCACGATAGTTGGCGCCCACCATGGGGCTATCGCATGATGGTTTCGAGTTCTTGAAGGGCAGCTTTGAAGGACTCAAGGGGTACGTGGTTGGCCGGATGACCAAGAGTCATCGCGGCAAGCTCTACATCGACGATGCAGGATGGGGCCCCGAGGCCAGCTCAATTGAGTATGGGTACCGGGTCCCCTTTGGTGGAATTCACATTTTCATCGGCAAGATCGGCGAACCGGGCCCTAAGCCAGACATCTCCACCGACCTCGTTGAGACGGCTCAGCGTGCAAGTCCTGCCCGGGTTCAGCCTACCATGAAGCATGCGTTTGTAGGATTCATCCATGGTGCAGAATCTGAATCGGTGTCCGATGGTGAGACAGCCGTCTATTCAGAGGGTGAATCATCCACTGGCGAAACCGAGTCATTATACCAACTGCACGATGGCCGGTTTGAGGGATATTCCGATGGTGACAGTATTCTGGGTTCCCTTGAACCGCCAAACCGGGTTGCGATCTTCATGGCCGGTACATAGCCCACCGTGCAATCTTCTTCTACAGCAGCAATGGTCTCCGGATCGGCAGCCGCGGTAGGAGGCCCGGCGCGTCGGCCGGCTCAAGTTCTTGTAGGTTTACTGGACGATTTGACAGCATTGTTGACCACAACGGTGACTCCAGAGACTCAAGTTCAGCATAATGCGGATGTCACGAAGCTAAGGGATCAGATAGCTCAGGCCAAAGCAGACTTGGCAGCTGAGGAGGCCAGGATGGATGAAGAGCGGGCCGCTTTAGATGCCCAATCACAATAGATCCAGGCGCAGAATTACCGGCTTATGTTGGATCAGAACGCATCAAACGATGTGATGAGAAGGAAGTACCGATCTCGGCTACCGCAAATTTACGAAGGTCTGAATCTTTTCGATACACCAGGAGCTGGGCCTAGCAATCCGCAGGAGTAAACCAGACCGAGGCACCTGGGGCGACACCGGATCAGCCGCAGGCGATAGACCCGCCTCGACGGACGGACAACCCGCCGCAGTATGTAGCAACACTGTCGGGTCACTTTTCCAGCCCCTTGGATAATATGATTGCGGCAGCATCACGTTTGGCGGCTATTCCGATGGAGGGTGATTCATTAGCAGCGGTTGAAACTCGACGAGCCAGGGATCTTCTTCAAACCGCCGTTGTTTAGCAACAGGCTTATTCCTACAGCCGAGACAGAATACATTCAACCCCTAGTCCGAGCAAGAGTTATAGCAGGCACATGGACGATTCAGCCGTGTCAAGCAGTGCGCGGCATCGTGATGCTCCTCGAGGGCCTAATCCGGCAAACGGCAGTTTGAATGCTCAGGATGTGGTGGATAATGGCAGAGCATGAAGGGAGGCCGCATTGGCGGCACAGCACGCAGGTCGTCATCAACCCTCCCCGGTTCAGCCAGCGGCATCAGTAGAACGAGGGACAGTGCTTGCCTTCAGCTCTTGGGGAGTGCCGTGTCTCATCCCGGCTCTCCGTAACGTGTGGTTGCCCAAGGACTTCAAAGGGCCACGCAAGGTGCCTAATTATACCGTTGATCAGCCCCCCGAGACGTGGGTTGAGAGTTACGAGATGGCAATGGAGATGCTAGATGTGGATGAAGCAGCGTGTGCAAAATACTTCACAATGATGCTAGAAGGAATGGCTCGCACCTGGTTGAAGAGCCTGCCTGCTAACTCAATCAATTCATGGGATGAGTTGAAGGCCAAGTTCATAGCAAACTTCAAAGATACATGCAAGCAACCTATGTCCATTGTAGATCTGGCGGCTTGTGTCCAAGGAGAGAATGAATCAACAACCCATTGGGTGCGCCGAGTTTCAGAAATTTTGCATTCATCCGGCCGCATCAATCCGGATACAGCAATTGTGACGTTGGAGGGCAATTGCCGGTTTAAGTCACTAAAGATGAAGTTGGGACGGTTCAAGCGTCACTGCAATGATATGGGAACACTCATGGCGGCTCTGGATAAGTATGCTGATTCTGATAATACCAAGGACCCTGACTCTGTTGAAGAGAAACGGGATAAGGGAAAGAAGAATTCCGATTCAAGGGGACAGCATAACCAGGCGGGCCACGGAAATAATGGTAAGCGTAAAGCGGACAATTCTGATTTTGTGGCTAACACCAGTGTCGGTGTCAAAACCGGCGGATCTCGGGTAGGGGGTCCCGAACTATGCGTCTAGGCGGATGGTAATAGGAGACAAGGGACACGATGTTTTTACCCAGGTCGGGCCCTCTCGATGGAGGTAAAACCCTACTCCTGCTTGATTGATATTGATGATATGGGTAGTACAAGAGTGGATCTACCATGAGATCAAGGAGGAAAAACCCTAGAAGCTAGCCTATGGTATGATTGTTGTAATGGTTATGTTGTCCTACGGACTAAAACCCTCCGGTTTATATAGACACCAGAGAGGGCTAGGGTTACACAGAGTCGGTTACAATGGAAGGAGATCTACATATCCGTATCGCCAAGCTTGCCTTCCACGCCAAGGAAAGTCCCATCCGGACACGAGACGAAGTCTTCAATCTTGTATCTTCATAGTCTTGGAGTCCGGCCGACGATGATAGTCCGGCTGTCCGGACACCCCCTAGTCCAGGACTCCCTCAGTAGCCCCTGAACCAGGCTTCAATGACGATGAGTCCGGCGCGCATATTGTTCGGCATTGCAAGGCAGGTTCCTCCTCCGAATAATTCATAGAAGATTGTGAACACCAGGATAGTGTCCGGCTCTGCAAAATAATTTCCACATTCCACCGTAGAGAGAATATTATGTACACAAGTTCAATCTGCTGACGTATTTTGTGGCATGACGTCACACCACCAGCAAGCCTTTACTGGAATCGTTTTTTATTATACCACCTCAGTGCGTTTAGCGAAGCGGTTTCCCTGGCGCGTCTTATCGAAGCAGAGATCGTGTTCCCCTTATTCTGGGATTCCCATCAATACGGACGTGGGTAACCCAACCGCGCCAATGATGGTGGCGCTTGGGAGATAAGCGAGTTTTACCAGGCCGGTGGGGATGCATAGTTTTCGTCCGCCCATATATAAGGGGATAAGGATCCACCTTTTTACCTACGCCTTCTTCCTCCTCGGCTTATCCATCTCCGCGCACTCGAGCTCCAACGCCCAAGTCCGCGCATCTCGTCTCGACCTTCTCCGACCATGTCTGGAGCGGGAGGCAAATGGTTGGTCTCCCCCGTTACGGAGGAGCACATCGCAAAGCTGCGCAGCGCCGGATACCTTTCCGGCGACATCGTGCATCGGCTTCCCAACAAGGGGCAGCTCATCCCCACCCCCAGGCCCCATGAGAGGGTCGTATTCCTTCCCCACTTCCTCCGCGAACTGGGCTTTCCGCTGCATCCCTTTGTCCGGGGGCTCATGTTCTATTACGGCCTGGACTTCCACGATCTAGCACCAAACTTCATCCTCAATATCTCGGCGTTTATCGTCGTGTGCGAGGCCTTCCTCTACATCCAGCCCCACTTCGGCTTGTGGCTCAAGACCTTCAACGTCAAGCCGAAGGTAGTGAAGGGCGTCCAAGCGGAGTGCGGAGGCGCCATGCTGGGCAAGATGCCCAACGTCATCTGGCTCGAAGGGGCCTTCGTGGAGTCCATCAAGGGATGGCAATCAGGGTGGTTCTACATCACCGAGCCGCGCGACCCTAAATGGGCAGCGGCCCCCGAGTTTAGATCTGGTATCCCGATGCAGCTCACCTCCTGGAAAGAGAAGGGCTTGCTATGGGGCAGTTCAGAGGAGCTGGCAGGACTCCAGTCCTGTCTCCAGACCCTGGTGAACAAGAAGCTTAGGCTTGTCAATGTGATCTAGGTCATGCTCATCTGCCGGATTCTCCCCTGCCAACAACGGGCCTTCAACCTGTGGGAGTTCGATCCGGCACAGCACCGGACTTTGAGCGGGCTCTTCGACACGACGTACGAAGCCGTCTGGAGGGTGCTGTTCAAGGGCGGAGAAGCCCCCGCGTCCGCGACTGAAGATCGCGGATTCAGCACCAAGCACCCGGCCGGTGAGGTAAGCTTCGTTATCCTCTATGGGACAATTATTTTCTTTCATAGTTTGACTCTATGTGGTATCTAAAAACTCCCATTGCCTTTGACAGGACTGGCAGAGGATGTCCGGACAGGTAGACTGTCCGGCTCCCCTCCCCGAAGACCGAGCGGACGCCCGCTTGACGGGCTGCTGGTTCCGGCACTCTATGTGGTGCCGGAGAAGAAGGCCAAGAAGAAGGCCACGGGAACTCGAAGAAGTTCCCGGCACCAGGTGATATCGGACTCATCGTCCGATGGCTCCGAGGCAGACTCCTCCCCCGAAGACGAGGAGGAGAATGAGGACTCTCGCCCAGAAGAAGGAGAGAGGAAAAGGAAGGCTTCCCCAATAGGGGAGGCCGAAGGGTCCAAGAGGGGAAGGACTATTCCCCCGGACAGCTCCGCCAACGCCAACGTTGGCGACGAAGAGTGGCCCTCAAGGGTCAGGCCTCCGGCAAGATCGTAAGTATCAGGATTCCTAAATGATTTATAATTTCTTTTTAGTGTCACATAGCGTCCTTCTAATGCCGCACACTGCCTGCAGTCCGGCCGATGATGATCTCCCTGCTTCATCGAGCGGGTCGTTGGCTCCGTCGGATGTAGATTCCATCCTAACCGCCTCCACCCCTCGTGACGCTGAGGACGCCGAGGTGGGATCCCAGGAAGGGACCCATCAGGAGGAGGCTCCGGAGGCGCCACAAGGCAGCCTCCCGGACTTTGCGCCGGACTCCATGCCGAAACCTGCAGTGGTTCCGGAGTCCGGCAGGCAGCCCCTTCGCAAGAAGGGCAAGACCGTGACACCGGCAGCCTCCGTCCAACCGGAGGCGCCAGACAACTTGTTGGAGGCTCTCAAAGGCACTTCCATCGAGGAAGAACACCGCACTATCATGAGTGCGGTGATTCAGAAGGTTCGGCTCTCCAAGAGCGGGCTGACCGAAGCCTGCAGTAGCCTTCTAACAGGCTTTGAGGTAAGAAGTTAAAAATATGTAATATTATACCACATAGACAGTAGCCCTTGATGCTCGGTTCGGTGTTCGGAAAGAAAAACCGGATTGAGGATCTAAAAAAGATATACACAGGAGTGCTAAATTTTTTGTCAATATGGGTGTGCAGGCTGCGCTGCTGACCTCTGCCGCACTGACTGCGGAGGTCGGTGCATTGAAGCAGGACCTCGAGCGGTCCGAGCAAGAGCTCGGCCTTGCCAAGGAGCAGCTCGAGGTCAAAGAAGGTGAGTAATACCACCTTTGAATTTGCACCTTACAGAAAAGGATTTTGGTTGCAATGAAAATAACAAGGATAATGTGGGTACTGCAGGGGCCACAAACAAGGTGGCAACCCTGAAGGAAGCCATGTCCGCGGCCGAACACAATGCGGCCGCGGAACGGACGGAGCGAGAGAAGCAGGAGGCTCGGGTGGCGGAGGTGTGGCAAGAGCTCCAGGCTCTCATGGAGAAGCATGAGAGTTTGGAGCGTGACTCGAAGGCTCGAGAGTCCGAGCTTGCCTCGGCTCTTGAAAGTGCCAAAGCCGCTAAGGCCGAGGCCCATAAGGCCCTCCAGGAGATTGAGGCGATGAAGAAAATAGCGGCGGGTAAGGCATTTTTCATGCAAAGCAAGCATGTTAATGTAAATTACCTATTACTTACCCGAATTTGGAGCTCTCCAGGGGCGTTTGCAGATCTACCTCGCAGTGTATCTGATGCCGCCGCATTTTACCGAGCCGAGGAGGGGAGCTCAACGGAGAAGGTCTTCTGGTCTCAGTACACTGAGGCCGGCCATCCGGTGCCCCCTAGCGACCAGCTGAAGCAGCTGGTCGAGCTCCACAAGGTAGCCGAGCAGGCCATGAAGGGCCTCATAGTCCGGCTATGGCCTAGAGAGGCCATGCCTGGGAGCTACTTCGTCCTCGTGCGGCGGTGGTGGATGCGTGCCCCTGGGTGGAGGTCATCAAGCGCTCCGCCTGTATTGAAGGCGCTCGTCGGGCCCTTGCCCGCGCCAAAGTGCATTGGGGCAGGCTGGATGCGGAGAGGCTGATCACTGACGCGCCACCAGTGGGCAAGGAGTATCGCACGCCCGAGATGTACTATAAGACTGTCCTGAAGGGTGCCCGCAAGATTGCGGATGAGTGCCCCCGAAATGTAATTATTGAGTAAACTTGCTATGTGTTATCCTGTGCGCTGAAAACTTTGTTCATATGCACTAAGCAACGCTTATTGATTTAAAATATTACCTTCTATGCGGCCGTTTATTAAATCTGAGAGATGGCAAGTCGTCGGCTTCAGCCCCCAAGCCACGAGTGCTGGGGTGTTCGGGATAAACTTGAGCGCTCTTGTTCCCATTTTTGGGTCCATCTAGGGAGGCGCTCAACACGACGAACAAGGCAACCAGACTTATGATGCTTGAACACTCTCACTTAGCCATAGAATTCTATAATTTTAAATTTCGGCGAAGCCCCTAGTATTCGGAAGACAGAGTTCGGGGCGCTATCCATGCCTTGGCCGGACATTATCCGGTTCTTTGCTCGAAGTGGCATAAGTCTTTAGGGACTCGAAAAGACCTCTCGAACAGCGACCAGTCTCTCACCTTATCATGACAGTCAGTTTTAGCTTTCTCCACTGAGGCGCTCGCCCAGCTCAACCGGGGCGCAATCGCAGTGGTTCTCCCAGTGCTACCTTAGCCGACAGAACGGAACCCCAAGGTACCAAAACATGGGAGCCGGGCAAACCCAACTATTGACCCAAGACATGATTCGGAGCCGATTCATATAATGCTATAAGTTCGGGGTGCCGCACTTGTGAAAGTGTTCGGGCTTATCACACCATAATACGGGGAACATAAGCCCCTGGTGTATTTGGCCGTACCAAAATATACGGGTGCAAGATGTCATTAATGAACATATATGTAAAGTAATGCAATTATAGGCAAAAAGTGCTGCATTATTTATTCAAGGAATTCTGCTATGAGTGCGGAATGATACAAATAGTGCGGTAAGCAAAGGATTGGACTAATTAGACGTGTCTCCTTCCAGGGGTAGGCTGCGGAATGGTGGATTTAACAAATTTAATGCTCGTAATGGAGACCACCTGATTGTTCGTCGCAGCCTTTGTCCTTCCCTAGCTGTTGCATCGTGAGTTCGGCAGTTCGCCTCCGGACAGGGCCTCTGGTGAACGGAGTCCTGTGTATAAAAAGAAGGAAAATAAAAAATAAAAAGAGCGACGCACTTGGGAGCCCCTGGTGTGGTTGAGCCGCACTCTGGGTCTGTTGTGGTCGTGCCCCTCCCCCTATGCCCATGGTATCTCCAGAGCGTAATGATGTACGCGGAGAGCTGGTCTTGCAATCATGCGAGGGCTGGGGTTGGGGCCGCAGTGCTACGCGTGCTCGGAATGTGCCGGGTGGTCTTGGTTGATGTTGCTCCGGGCGCGTTTGGCCGTGTCCGGTCGTTTAACGGCCGGACTCGAAAATTGCCTTAGAAGGCTGCTTTGTACTTCTATCGCGAGAGCCGCTGTATGTTCCTCCGTTCGGAGGGAGCGTTCCGTATTTCCATTGACCGTGATGACTCCATGAGGGCCTGGCATCTTGAGCTTGAGGTATGCATAATGCGGCACCACGTTGAACTTTGAGAACGCGGTTCGTCCGAGCAGAGCGTGATAGCCGCTGCGGAACGGGACTATGTCGAAGATCAACTCCTCGCTTCGGAAATTATCCGGGGATCCGAAGACCACTTCCAGTGTGACTGAGCCTGTACAATTGGCCTCGACACCTGGTATGACGCCTTTGAAGGTCGTTTTTGTAGGCTTAATCCTTGAGGGGTCTATGCCCATCTTGCGCACTGTATCCTGATAAAGCAGGTTCAGGCTACTGCTGCCGTCCATCAGGACTCTCATGAGGTGAAATCCATCGATGATTGGGTCTAAAACCAATGCAGCGAATCCGCCATGGCGGATACTGATCGGAAGGTCTCTTCGATCGAAAGTGATCGGGCAAGAGGACCATGGATTGAACTTCGGGGCGACTGGCTCCATCGCATATACGTCCCTCAGTGCACGCTTCCGCTCCCTCTTGGGTATATGGGTTGCGTATATCATGTTTACCATCCGCACTTGTGGGGGGAAACCCTTCTGTCCTCTACTGTTCGGCGGCCGGGTCTCTTCCTCGTCGTCGTTGTGTAGCCCTTTGTCATTGTTTTCGGCAATTGACTTGCCTGCCTGCTTGAACACCCAACAATCTCTGTTGGTGTGGTTGGCTGGCTTTTCGGGGGTGCCATGTATCTGGCAAGAGCGGTCGAGTATTCGGTCCAAATTGGACGGACCCGGAGTGGTTCTTTTAAATGGATTCTTCCGCTGACCGGGTTTAGAGCCTCGGAATCCGGCGTTGACTGTCGTATCCTCATTGTTGTCGCCGTTAACGCGGCGTTTGTTTTTGTTTCAACGCGACCTGCCATTGTGGTCCTTAGTGTCCGGACTGCCATCATTTTTGCTAAGGTTGTTGCTGCGAGCTAGCCAGCTGTCCTCTCCCGCGCAGAAGCGGGTCATGAGTGATGTGAGGGCTGCCATGGATTTCGGCTTTTCCTGTCCGAGGTGCCGGGCCAACCACTCGTCACGGATGTTATGTTTGAAGGCTGCGAGGGCCTCTGCATCCGGACAATCGATGATTTGATTTTTCTTTGTTAAGAATCGTGTCCAGAATTGTCTGTCCGATTCGTCTGGCTGCTGAATTATGTGGCTTAGGTCATCAGCGTCTGGTGGTCGCACATATGTTCCCTGGAAGTTGTCGAGGAATGCGGCTTCCAGGTCTTCCCAACACCCAATTGACTCTGCGGGCAAGCTGTTAAGCCAATGCCGAGCTGGTCCTTTAAGCTTGAGTGGGAGGTATTTGATGGCGTGGAGATCGTCGCCGCGGGCCATATGGATATGAAGTAGATAATCTTCGATTCAAACCGCGGGGTCTGTTGTGCCATCGTAGGATTCAATGTTTACGGGTTTAAACCCTTCAGGGATTTGATGATCCATTACTTCGTCTGTGAAGCATAGCGGGTGTGCGGCGCCTCTATATTGAGCAATATCATGATGTAGCTCAAGAGAGCGTTGTCTGCTGTGTTCGGCCCGGCAGGAGTTGCTGTATCCGGCGCGACGATATTTGTCGTGGGTCGTGGGGCGCCCACGTGATCCATAGATGGATCTGGATTGTCTTGCCTTGTCCTCCAATATATCCCGCAAGTCCGGCGCGTTCCGCCATGGCTTCATACTTTTCGAGCGATGCCGGGGTACGGTCCAGTTGGAGGGCCTAGATGCCTCTCTGTCGCGGCCACGAGGTGGCCGGTCTGCCGTATTGTGCGCTGGTGACGAAGGTTTATATGCTTCCTCCTCTAATCGGGGGAGCAACTTGCGTTTTGGGTAACTTTTGGAGGGGCGTTCGAGTTCATACTCTTCAGCCGCGAGGACCTCGGTCCATCTGTCGGCCAGCAGGTCTTGATCAGCTTGAAGCTGTTGGTGCTTTTTCTTTAGGCTATTTTCCGTGGCCATTAGCCTGCGTTTGAAACGCTATTGTTCGACGGGATCCTCAGGCACGACGAATTCGTCGTCGTCGAGGCTTGCCTCGTCTCCGGAGGGAGGTATGTAATTATCATCCTCGGCCTCTTCGTCTGCCGCTTTCTCGTGAGGGCTTGCTTCTGTATCCTCCTGCGCTGAATCTTGCTGGAGGGGATTGTCTTCGGCACTTTCCAGGGTATTATTATCTCCTGTGCCGGAATCCCCATTCTTGCTGTGGCGGGATTTAGAGCGGCGCCACTGGCGTCGGCGCTTGGGCTGTTTCTTTAAGGAATCTGCCTTTGCTGCTTCTTCGCTGTCCCCATCTTTTGGGGTGTCCACCATGTATATGTCGTATGACGAGGTGGTCTTCCAGTGCCCTGTGGGCGCTGGTTCTTGATCGTCTCCGGCATCGTCGTCCATACCGTCGATGTCTTCGGAGTCGTAGTCTAGCATGTCGGTTAAGTCGTCGACAGTGGCTACAAAGTGGGTGGTGGGTGGGTTTTGAATTTCTTTGTCGTCTGTATCCCAACCATCCTGGCCGTAGTCCGGCCAGTGCTCTCCGGATAGCGAGAGATGCTTTAGCGATTTCAAGATGTCGCCAAAGGGTGAGTGTTGAAAGATGTCCGTGGCGGTGAACTCCATGATCGGCGCCCAATCGGATTCAATTGGCAGGGGCGCGGGAGGTTCGGAGTCCGGCAAGGAGTCCGGCACCTCGGAGTCATGAGCTTTATAAGGGACAAGGTCAGTGTTCGGCTCCATCGCCGTAGTGGTTGCAGCCCCCGAGGCGGTGTCCAACCATCCGTCCTTGATCTGCGCGATCGGCTCCGAACTATGGGTCAGAGCGGATTCGTGCGCGGCCTCCAAAGTACTGTCCGGCGGCAGAGTTAGATCATGCCCACCGTGATAGTGCGGCGCGCTTGGCTGTGGCTCGGATCCATCGAAGATCAAGTCTTCGCGGATGTCTGCCGTGGAGTTTAGGCTTCCAAACCTGACCTGATGGCCAGGGGCGTAGCTTCCGATCTGCTCCAGATGACCAAGTGAATTGGCCCGCAGTGCGAAGCCGCCGAATACAAAGATCTGTCCGGGGAGAAAGGTCTCGCCCTGGACTGAGTTGTTGTTGGTTGGAGAAGCCATCAAGCCTATCGGTGACGACACAGAGGAACTCTCAATGAAAGCACCAATGTCGGTGTCAAAACCGGTGGATCAAGGGTAGGGGTTCTCGGACTGTGCGTCTAGGCGGATGGTAACAGGAGACAAGGGACACGATGTTTTTACCCAGGTTCGGGCCCTCTCGATGGAGGTAAAACCCTACTCCTGCTTGATTTATATTGATGATATGGGTAGTACAAGAGTGGATCTACCACGAGATCAAGGAGGCTAAACCCTAGAAGCTAGCCTATGGTATGATTGTTGTAATGGTTATGTTGTCCTACGGACTAAAACCCTTCGGTTTATATAGACACCGGAGAGGGCTAGGGTTACACAGAGTCGGTTACAATGGTAGGAGATCTACATATCCGTATCGCCAAGCTTGCCTTCCACGCCAAGGAAAGTCCCATCCGGACATGGGACAAAGTCTTCAATCTTGTATCTTCATAGTCTTGGAGTCCGGCCGACGATGATAGTCCGGCTGTCCGGACACCCCCTAGTCCAGGACTCCCTCAACCAGTATGCAGGGTAATATGCAGCGCCGTAAGGGTAAACCGCCCCAGCGCGGTGGAGGAATGAATCTGGAACGCATGTTAAACCAGCCTTGCCCAAAGCACAGGACAAAGGAGGTTCCAGCCACGCACCTTTGGAAGGATTGCCACATCATGAGGGAATTCAAAAACTCTGATCTTTTCTGGTATGATCAGGGTCCATCTGGTGGTTCCGGTCCAGGATTTCATGGGCCGGGTTACGGTGGTGGCGTTTCAAACTCAGGGTTTCAGAATAATCAGGGCAATCAGAATAACCAAGGTGGTAACCATCAACAGGGTAATCAGGGGAATCAGCAGCAGTCGGGTTATCAGAGCAACCCAAAGCTGTTAAACGGCGGACAGTATCATGTCTTCACTACTAGCTTGTGCAAGTGCGATCAGAAACTCCATAAATGGGCAGTGAACTCTGTTGAACTGGCGGTGCCCCGTTATCTACGCTGGTCTGAGCAGCCTATTGTCTGGAGCAGGGAGGATCATCCGCCCCGGGTTGACAATCCGGGTCACCTGGCTTGGGTGGTTGCACCACAGGTGGGAGGTTATAAGTTTACCAAGGTACTCATGGACGGAGGGAGCAATATCGATATTTTGTACTATGAAACCTTCCAACGTATGGGGTTGACAGATAAGAATCTTAGACCGTCAAACACCGTTTTTCACGGAGTGGTGCCTGGTAAATCAGCTTACCCAGTTGGTAAGATAGCTCTGGAGGTAGTTTTTTGAGATGATCATGATTCAAGGTCCAAGACGCTGACCTTTGAAGTGGTCAAGATTAGAAGTCCGTACCACGCTTTATTTGGACGGCCGGTTTATGCCAAATTCAAGGCGAGGCCCTGTTATGTTTATCTGCAGCTCAAGATGCCGGGTCACAAAGGGACCATCATGGTTCATGGTAGCCACAAGATTGCTCTGGAGTGTGAGGAAGGTGATGCGTCCTACGCCGAATCGGTTTGTGCAATGGAAGAATTGAAGTTTATAAGGACAATGTATATATTATGCTCAATATAATAAACCGGCATCCTTGCTACAAGCAGGGCCTCTGCCATTCTTCCAATATTTCTTGGTTACAAGGGGGCTTCTGCTTCCAAAGCGATGACCCGTTTTGTCCATTAAACCGTCTATTATGCCATCATACAGCTTGGGAGCTTCACACCCAAGGGGCCAAAGAGAGATCTGTTGCTACAAGCACGACTCAAACATAGGCACCCATTGAGCACAGCTCACAAAGTTACTTGGGGGCTCTTTGTGTAAAGTAACAAAGAGTTTGAAAGGACCCTTGTAATTGGGTATCGACCCACGGCTTGGAAGCCTGGTGTATTCACCTAAAACCCCGGGTTAACCTGCCTTCATCAAGTAAGCCACTCCTATCCAGGTAATCCTGGCACGACCCGCCGAACGTTTGACAAGTTACTCTCATTGAGACCTGAACTTATCAAAGTTAAAACAACGATTGGTTAGTTGGAGGCCCATCTTAAAAGGCTTTGTCAAATGGTTTAACTCAGCGGCCTGGCAGCCCACGAAAAGCCTCGAATTTGGGCCTGGCAGCCCTCAAAAAGCCTCGACTACAAGTTTTTATCCGCTTTCATTTTTGCAAGTTTTATCTTTATTAATCAACTTTTAAATGTAAGCTGGTGTCTTTTGACCCGGCC
Organism: Triticum timopheevii; assembly: GCA_963921465.1. NCBI lineage: Eukaryota > Viridiplantae > Streptophyta > Magnoliopsida > Poales > Poaceae > Triticum > Triticum timopheevii. The sequence goes on from OY997264.1 coordinate 360,875,196, forward strand.
AGACTATATGTCTTCATCTCAACCCGGTGTTTCTTAACCCGGTGTGGCTTACAGTTATCATCTATTAAGTATATAATAAATGGTGAACCGACACCTTTTAATCCGGTCTGGTTTTGACTACATGTCGCCAGTATGATCATCCGGTGTTCATCACAACCCGGTGTGACTTAATACATACCAACACTGCATGGTGGAAGTTATGAACATTAAAAGAGTTGGGTGTTCACCTTTACTACAATCAAGTTGGTAAACCAACGGCATAATTTCATATCATAGATATGATTTATTTTTGCTATTTTTACAACCTTGGTTACCTAGCAGGTTGTGTATTGGGCATTATGACCCGTCCGACGGTAAACCGCCCGGACAGTTCTTTTTATGCAGACACAGGGATTGCATAATACTATGAAGATATATAAGCCAGCGCCATAAATATCATGGCGGATCAAACAAAGTCATATCTCAATGCACGATGGCAGCAGATCAAAGTATTTCAACTAGCCTATTACAAGGCGCTTGGAAGCCCACAATAATGATTGTTCTTTACATAAGCACAGTTTGTGAACATCAACCCAGTTGCCGGATCAAGACTCATCACCAGGTTGACGTGAAGTTGATGGATCATCTGGCGTTGGTTCACCCTCCTCCTCCCCACCCAGTGGCTGGAAGTCAACGGTAGTCCAGTCAATCCGGGTTAAAGCCTGAAAGATAGCCTCTTCACTTATAAGATTGGACGGTTCAACATCAGGGGCGTAAGTGTGCTTACGGTTTGGCGGGATAAGGTTCCGCGTTTCTGTCATAGTAGTGTCAACACGTTGGTTCTTTTCATCATAAAAGGACCGATGAACAGTCAAATTAGCCTCTTCAGCCAGTTGGCTTGATAGCGGACGCATCTCCTTTGTCAGGGCTTTGAGGGCTTCGTTATCAAATGCTGACCCATCTGCTTGTTCATCTGGAAAGCCTTTGGCTATATCAACTAGATCCAAGTCAGATATCCACGCTTTGGCCCGAGTCAGTGCCAACAAAGCGCCAGCCCTGGCAACAGATCGCTTCATCTCCTCTATCTGCGTCGGCGTCATTGATAACCTTGCTAGAGTGTCCTTGATCAATGTTGGTGCCGGTTTGTTGTATGAGACTGCACAGATAACCCGTTGGGCACCGGTATACAGTTGCTCTATCAACGTATATGCTGCCTTCAGCTTCATCCACATGTCAGAGCCCACATGAGCAACACGGCCACCTATAACGGTTTAACACTTTGATGTTAAACCGACAATTTCAAAGATGGTTATTCAAGAAATCTTGACAAGAGTATTTACCAAATATTGCAGAGGTCATGGCATTTACTTGGCGCTTCAACCCAGTTAGCTCTTTCGCCACCGGTTTAAGAGCTAACTCGGCGTCTTCAGCCCGCTTCAACAATGCAGTCTTTTCAGTTTCCCAGCTAGCACGTTCATTCTTGAACCCTTCCTTAAGTTGTTCCATGGCTGTTAAAGCGGTTTTAGGCTCATACTTGGCCTTGGAAGTCTCTAATTGCTGGGACTTGATATTCTCTTGAAGATCGGCAATTTTGGAGTCTTTGTTGTTTATATTGGCCTGCAAAGATCAGATGATGATGATATTTTTCTCAAAGTCCCAAGCATATAACCAGTTATACACTTGGCACTTGGGGGCTAATGCGGAATGCTTTTTTCCTACTGTTTATTTGAAAAGTCCCAAGGCTCAATACAAGTATGAATCTTGGCACTTGGGAGCTAATGCATATTTGATCAAAAAGTACAAAGGCGAAATGAGTTGGCAAAATAAATATTGGATCATGAAGTCCCGGTTCACCTTGATAAGGTTAAACCGGCCCTAGGGGGCTACCCAGTTGAAGCATTCTTTGTTCACAAGTCCCGGTTTGTCTTCAAGAGACAAACCGACCCTTGGGGGCTACAATGGAGATATATAGAACAAGCAAGATTAAAGTGCCTGGAAAGTTACCTCATAGCGGTCCTTCATCATGTTCACCAAGCTGGCCTCATAATCTCGGCTTGTGTAGAGGTGATGTAAGAAGCCGGAATGAAGTTCTTTGGCGGTAAGGTTGACATAGCTGGATAAATCTGTCTTCTCTTTCCCCTTGCCCATAGCAACAAATTCTTCCTTGGCGGTATGCTTTGACAGGACAACCGGATTGCCAGGACTGGTGTGACCTGTACCAGTGATAATAACATCATCATCGCCACCTTTTGATGGACTTGGTGGATTGACGGTATCCCTGGCTGGGCTCGGTGGATCAGCAGCCGGACTTGGAGGAGTAGCATGCAGGCTCGATGGATCAACGTGAATGGCCGGGTCAGCTTCCGGCGGATTAGCTTCTGTATTCTCATCTTGTGGGACAGAGTCATCCATGACATCAGCATCTCTACCGGCGCCTTCCGGGGCCCTCTCTGGTTCAACTTCACCAGCGGGGGTACTGGTTTTGGCTTTCTTGCTTAGTCAGGCTTTAGCACTGCAGTATCAAATAAAGATTAGCACGGTAAACCGAAAGATGAAGGAAAAAGTTGAAGGGCAGTATACTTACCCAGGGACAGTTTTAAGGGGAGGCAGCTGAGTGGTTGATGAACCGCCAGATGAGGAATTGGAAGACACCTGATAATTCGAGTCAAACGGATTAAGTGGGTTTCGGAAGCAACCCGCCAAGGGACAAGGTTTATTAAAAGAGCAAGAGACCTCGGGACGACGTTTCCGGTTTGGAGTGTCTGGTAAACCGGAAGAAGTGACTTGCTGGCCACTATGCTAGGTTGTGCGATGGCCTTCAGGTTGCTGTGTCTTCAAAGAAAATTTTGGATCCAAATAAGCAAGAGGGTGAGAGTATTTTACTTTCCGAACTGCACGGCAAAATTTTTGAACCGGCACGTGATCTAAACCGGAGGAAAGGGAGATTACCTTAACATGATCAGCGTGGTTGGCTTCCGCATCATCCTGGTAATAGTCATTGGTAATAAGGTGTATGAAAAATGAGCCAAGGGAATCAAGTTTTACCTCTTGTTCCGATTCATCGACATCTTTGGGCGGATCAGAAGACTCAGTGGTTTTCTTCTTGGCTAGTTTCTTTATGACTTTGCTTTTGGCACGAGGAGCCCTTGCCGGTTTGTCTGAAGCTTTCCTCTTCCAGAAGGAGTTATTGGCCTGGAAAATTAAAACAAAGGATTATTATAACAGTGTTAAAGTGAAGACGGATCAAAAAGCACAAGGTTAAAGTTTTTACCGCTGGCGGTTTGTTGGAGGCATAAAAAGGGCGCAGCCCAGTTTTGCTGCATTCAGCGATCGGTTCGTCCAACATCTTCTTGACCGATTCAGTGACGTCATAATTAGTCATTTCCATTTCATGGTACCATTGAGGATCCTTGATGTTGCCGGTGTACTCATGCATCAACCCGGAGCGGCGGCTTAAAGGCAGGATGCCCCATGAAACCCAGCAGCGGACAAAGTCGACGCCGGTTAAACCGTTTGCTAGGAAGGCCCGGAGCTTAGCAAGTTGAGGTGCATAAGCTTGTCGTTCTCTGGTCGTAAGCCATTGAGGCAGTGGATGGCCATTACTAAGTCGGTGAGCACGGTAACCCGGTAGAGGGTTTTCATCAGCAGGAGCGGTGTTCTGACAATAGAACCTTGTTTGGTTCCAGTCTTTGGGGTGGATGTGATGTTTTGCATGAGGGAAATCAACTTCTTTCTGCTTTTGGATTGAAACCCCACCAAGTTCAGTGTTGGGACCATCAGAGAACTCAGTTCGGCAGTTTAGATGGAAAAAGTCTCGGAAGAGCTCAACAGATGGTTCTTCTTGAAGGTAAACTTCACAGAATACTTGAAAATTGCATATGTTGGATACAGAATTCGGTCCAATATCTTATGGATGGAGTTGAAAGCTAGCAAGGACATCCCGGAAAAACTTTGATCCGGGAGGGCTGAATCCCCGGTCTAGATGCTGCATGAACACAATCACTTCTCCATCTTGAGGTTCAGGAGGGCACTCAGGGCCAGGGACTCACCAATGAAGGGCATTTTTTGAGGCTAAAGCGCCAGTCAGAACATATCCATTGATTTGCGTTTCCGTGATCCGGGAAGGAACCCAGTTGCAAGCAGAGAATTGCTTGGTTATCTTGGAAAACAAACTGTAAAAGAAAAATGAAGGCCGGTTTACGATTGAAGGTTGATGTGCACTAATCGGTGTTAAACCGGGGAATTTGATCAAGGCATATATGTGAGTTAAACCGGAAATTACTACTCAAGTCAAGATGGCGGTTTAAGTGAGGGCTAATGGCATATGGCGGATTATCAACTACTAAAGGTTAAACCGCCCTTAAACAGAAGAGGCAGAGCTAAAATCTACTAAGTGTTTACATAAACAGGTTTCACAATATGCCAGTATAATTTTGGATCTACTGTGGTTCAATAAAGAAAATCTTTCTTAGCCCTACGATGGCGCTAAGAGGAACGGAGAAGGTCCAGATGGAGTTTTGTCCAGGAACAGCAAGACGCTATGGTGCGGCAGACTAAAGTTATGGATCTAACGGGAAAAGAAAACTATCAGGCATAGCTAGATTCAGTTAAGAGGCTAAGGGAAAGGCGGAGAAGCACTGATGAATGTCGATGAACACGGATGAACCCGAAGCCCTAATGGGGATCTAGGGTTACGGGAAGAAAGCTTACCAGGGCCACGCAGCAGCGGAGGGTATCGCAGGATCTCTGGTATGAACAGGGTGATGCAGCGGCCTAGTCGGTGCAGAATCGAGGATCGACGGCGGCGGCGGCGGTGCTTGAGCTCTTCGGGTCGCGAGGAGGAAGATGAGAGGCAAGGGGGAAAAATGGAAAGACCCCCCAGACCTATTTATAAAGGCAAGAGGATAAAACGGCAGGCGCGAAAATCGAGGGGCCTGAAGCGGCAAAAGAGGGTGCAACTGTCGCCTCGATCTTCGGGAATTAATTAAGAGAAGGGAATCTTCATAAATCTTTTTATGCGGAGATGACATCATGATGATTTACTGCAGTGACAGAAGATGACGTCACGGCGGTTCACCAAAGTTTACAGGGAGAAGACAACATGGCGGTTTACGAAGAATCATTAGAAGATGTTCATGAAATTTTTCTAAGTATCGAAGATTGACATGAATAGGTTAAAATCAATCTGGGGCCTAATGTTGAGGATATAACTACTGAGTGTAAACCGCCCTGGAGGGGCTGGTTCACACTCAACTATACTGAATCCCGTGAAGACAAGAAGATGGCGTTTTACTAATAAAGCTTAGAGGCCCAAAGCCCAGAGGCGGATTAGGGCCCATAGTGGTAAACCGTCATAGTTGTATAACTTGTATTGTAAGATAGGGAAAGGGGGAGACCGAGCCGAACACTTGTATGAGTCGGCCCCGGGACTCTGTAAACCGGCCGGGCGTCAACCTGTGTATATAAAGGGATGACCCGGTGGCGGTTCAGGGACAACACACAAACCCTCGAGACTCAGGCAAAGCGTATTTGCTCCCTGGTCATCGAAACCCCAATAATTCCGTCACAACTAGACGTAGGCTTTTACCTTCATCGGAGGGGCCGAACTAGTATAAACTCTCGTGTCCCTTGTCTGGTTTAACCCCTTCAAGCTAATCTTGTTGCGATGGCTCCACGACTAAGTCCTTCCGCTAGGACATCTGATGTGATATTTCCCCGACAGTAACCGAGAACTCCCCGAAATTTTCCTCGCCCTCGCTTCTACCATGGTTTTCCTGTCATGGACGGCCCAAAGAATGTTATGCAGCTGTATCTCCGGCCCGTCTAGGAGGAAAAGCCCATTTTCTGTCATGATTTTTTGTCATAGAAGTAGGAGCCCACCACATCTATGATGATGCCGGGTTTTGTCACAATTATCGTCATAGAAGTGTCATAAGTATGACATAAAAAATTTCATTTGGCCCAAAATGTCATGGATGTGTCTTTTTTTGTAGTGTATAGCTGTAGCGTGGGTGGGATCACGGGCCGTCTCTCGCCTTATGGCGAAAACGTTCAAGGGAGCACCGACAAAAAAACGTCAGGCTCCCTTTGATCCCCGGATTCCAGGAGCCACGAGGAGGGTGTTTTGTTTCGAGGGCGAGCATTGAATCTGTTCCAGTAGACTCAGTGTTTTTTCTACCAACACCTTGTGGTAAATCATCCCGGACCCTTATCTTGGGGCTGTAGCCAACTGCCGTCCAACAGCGTCAGGGTTTCAACTTACTTCTTGTTGTGTTTTAAATAGAGCACATCATCGGATAAGATCGCGCAATGCGTATACAATTAGATAAAACCGAAACCCACTTGGCGTGACTAAGCTCATGTCGTGTTCCTGCGCATGAGCGGATGGATGATTATGTGTGTGAGCGTGTGTTTTGGTGGGTGCATGTCATTTCTCATTCAAAATGAGGTGTAGAATAGGATGAAGGTTCTCGCGCACACAAAATGTAGACTTAATCTAGTAAGAGCAACTCCAGCCTAGCGGCTAGCGACCCATTTTTACCGACTGGGTCACCCGAACAAAAAAATTCGCCCAACAGGGCGATCCAAACGGACAAAGCGTCCTCCTGCTGTCAGTCTCGACTCAAACTAAGCCCATTTGAACTACAAATGGGTCCACGACAGACAAAAGCGGATGCTCCCGTCGCCCGCTCTCATCCGCCCTGGTCCCAGGTATCAGCGATACTGACTTCTGCCTCCACAATGCGCCACAACGAGGATTGATGCCACCTGCATAGGCCGCCGCCACGCTCACCGGCGAGGCCACTGGTGCAGGTCACCACCTCCAGCCCTCCACCGTCAGCGTGTGTCGTCATCCCGTCATTCGTGGTGGAGCAACCGGCAGCACTTGCGCTGGAGCTCGTGGAGGGCACTCCCTCACAGGGCTCCTCCCCGCCCTCAGCCGCTCCTCCTGGGCTTGAGGCCCGGACGGCGGCACTTGCGCTGGAGCTCATGTCCGGGCGCTGGCTTGCGGGGCTCCTCCAGATCTGATGCATGAACGACTCTGGGCCCTTTGGCGCGATGTGGGAGAGGACGACCAGTGCGAGGGGGAGAGGAGGGGCAGCGCAGGGAGGTATTGGCCGCCCCGCAATGGAGGTGCCCGGCCGCTCCTCCAGATGTGATGCAGGAATGGCTCGGGGCCCGACGGCGCGATGGGAGAGAGGACGGGCGGCACGAGGGGGAGAGGAGGGGCGACGTGAGGGAGAGAGGATGGGCGGTGCAAGGAGTTCCCAGCCGGCATCAGTGAGGCAGGGCGCCTGCAGAGGAGGTGCTTGCCTGGTGTAGCTGTTGTGGGCTTGTCCGCTTTTGTTATGCGTGTTGGGTACATCGTGTGCCCGCCGCATGTCCGCTAGGCAGACAAGCGACCCAAAAGTCAAAATCCGTGTCCGGGCGCTGGCTTGCGGGGCTCCTCCATATCTGATGCATGAACGACTCTGGGCCCTTTGGCGCGATGTGGGAGAGGACGACCGGTGCGAGGGGGAGAGGAGGGGCAGTGCACGGAGGTATCGGCCGCCCTGCAGTGGAGGTGCCCGGCCGCTCCTCCAGATGTGATGCAGGAATGGCTCGGGGCCCGACGGCGCGATGGGAGAGAGGACGGGCGGCACGAGGGGGAGAGGAGGGGCGACGTGAGGGAGAGAGGATGGGCGGTGCAAGGAGTTCTCGGCCAGCATCGGTGAGGTAGGGCGCATGTAGAGGAGGTGCTTGCCTGGTGTAGGTGTTGTGGGCTTGTCTGCTTTTGTTATGCGTGTTGGGTACATTGCGTGCCCGCCGCATGTCCGCTAGGCAGACAAGCGACCCAAACGTCAAAATCCGTGTCCGTTTGGGTCACTACATTGGAGTTGCTCTAAGGGCTTCTGCCCTGTTAAATTACAATATTTCTAAATTTACTAATTATGTTGAAATATAGCAGTGTACTGGCAAATAAAGGTTCTCGCGCACACAAAATGTTAAAATAGGGGTTCATGTGCCACGGGCCGAGACGAGCCAATCCGTGGTTGAATAATTAGGAGGACAGTGGTATCCCCAGCCCACCAGACTTCAAGTCCTAGTGCTCGTATTTATTATGGATTTATGGATTTCTAGCGATGCACACTCAATGATAGGAGATGTTCATGTTGATTACGAGGCGTCCGCGGTGACTTCGTAAAATCTCAAGATGATATGCCAGCCCATTCTCTCGGAGGTGCTCATAGGGCAGGGTGTGTGTGTGTGTGTGTGGGTTCATAGTGGTGAGTGTATGCACATACATATGAGTGATTGCATCGTCTGAACTATGTTAAAAAAAAGAGCCACGGGCCGAGAGTTTTATTTCGGGGGGGGGGGGGGGGTTGAGCATTGACATTATTCCAGTAAATCCGGTATATTTTCTAACGCCCCTCGCAGTAAAAACCCATGTAGACTTGGCTAGGTTTTTATTAGGGCATATTCAAAGCGGACCCTCCAACCGCCCGCAACTATCCGGATGGCGCAGTCCTGACATGTTTTGCCATCCAACACGGTTCTGCATCAGTCTGCTCGGCGGTGCGAATGCACTTTTTGCTGCAAACCCAAAACAAAGTGGGGTTGGATTTGTGGGTGTTTGTATTGCTGCCATGCCTGCATCTGGCAATCGTGGCCCACCCGAGACCCTCTCCATCATCTGCATGCTTACTCTCCCAACGGTGGTCAGCAATGCTACACAGCGTCAGCGCCGCATTCATGCCGACCTAGAATAGACATGACCTCCCACTCAAGTCGACATTGAAGTGGTGCGCCGTCCGAGAGTGTTCGCTGCGCTGCTTCCTGGTTGGCAATACAACTGCATCAATCCACCATCCTCCGCTCTCCATCTCCTCTCCGCACCACATCCTCCATGGCCTCCTTGAGCTCCAAAGCCTTGTGGGATGGCCTCACTTCCGAACAGAAGATGGATATCTTCGCCATTACTACAAGCTAGCATGTCGGCAGGCGGACGAGCTCATAAGAGGTCGGCATTGCGAAGACACCAATGGCAGTGGCGACCGACAACGAGCCGGCACCAACGTCCACGCTAATCAATGCCAACATTACCATGGGCGAGGCTCGTGCTCACTATACCGACGTGGTGCTGGAGCAGTTGGAGGGCACATTTTGGCATGCGCAATCTGACCAAGCCTACAACCGCTGCCTCCTCGACGAGCGCTGACGTGTGGAGAAGCTACTCGCCTCCTCTATCTATCTATCTACCACCCATCGGCCAAGTTTGCACGATACACGTTGCACCATACCGTCACTAGTGAAGGTTCTAACGCATACAAAAAAGGTGCCCTCGGGTGTGTGTGCATGGTTCCCACAATGTAAAATGGGGGTTCTACATGTAATGTAAGTGTTTTGGTGATTGTTTATCATCTAAGACCAACGTACACACTTCCATCCTTGTTATAATATAACGCGTCCACCTCATAGAGAAGGTTCTCACGCATAAAGAGGGTGAACTTGCACGGTGATAAACATTGGGGGTGCAAAGGTGCCGATAGGTACAACGTCATCGGTATATGAAGGATTAATGTTCCCATGAAAGAGGGTGCCACCATGTGGTCTGCATGGTTCCAACAACGTAAAATGGAGGTTCCTTTGTAGTTTAAGTGTTTCATTGATCCCATATCTAGATCTCTCTCTCTCTCTCTATCTATCTATCTATCTATCTATCTATCTATCTATCTCTGTCCATCTATCTAGCCTTTTAACACATAATTTAACGTGCATGTGTCATAAAAGCATACCGCTCTCCCACCATACACGAATCCTCTCTCTCCATTTGTCTATGAAAAAGGTGCCCTCAGGTGTGTGTGCATGGTTCCGAGAATGTAAAACCGGGGTTCTACATGTAATGTAAGCATTTTGGTGATGGTTTATCATCTAGGACCAACGTGCACACTCTCTCGGAGGGCCACACACACACACACACACACACACACTCTCTCTCTCTCTCTCTCTCTCACTCTCTCTCTCTCTCTCTCTCTCTCTGATGCATGCGCTAATCTTTATGACTTGAGTCAGAGAGAACATGTGCGCGTTTTGTAGATATCTATTGTGTAGGCCAAACTTCATTTTTTTTCCTACACATCATGGCGAGGCTCGTGCTCACTATACCGATGTGGTGGTGGAGCAGCCACAGGGCGTGTTTCGGCACGTGCGGGCTCACCAAGCCTACAACCTCTGCCTCCTCGACGAGCGCCGACGTGCGGAGAAGCTACTCGCCTCCTCTATCTATCTACCACCTACCGACCAAGTTTGTGCGGTGCACGTTGCGCCCTACTGTCACTACTGAAGGTTCTAACACCTACGAAAAAGGTGCCCTCGGGTGTGTGCGTGCATGGTTCCGACAATGTAAAATGGAGGTTCTACATGTAATGGAAGTGTTTCGGTGATTGTTTATCATCTAAGACCAACGCGCATGCTCCCATCCTTGTTATCGTATAATGCGCCCACGTCATGGAGAAGGTTCTCACGCACAAAGAGGGTGATCTTGCACGGTGATAAACATTGGGGTGGACATGTGCGGATAGGTGCAACGTCATCGGTATATGAAAGGTTCACGTTCAAATGAAAGAGAGTGCCACCATGTGGTATGCATGGTTCCACAACATAAAATTAATGGAGGTTCCTTTATATTTTAACCGTTGCATTGATCCCAAATCTAGCTCTCTCTCTCTCTCTCTCTCTCTCGCCTTTTAACACATAATTTAACGTGCATGTGTCGTAAAAGCATACCGTTCTCCCAACATACAACAATCCTCTCTCGCAATTTGTCTATGTATCTACCACCCACCCACCAAGCTTGCACGGTGCAGCACGTTGCACACCCCTATATCACTAGAGAAGGTGCCCTCAGGTGGGTTCCGAGAATGTAAAACTGAGGTTCTACATGTAATGTAAGCGTTTTGGTGATGGTTTATCATCAGACCAACGCTCACACTCTCTCGGAGGGCCACACACACACACTCTCTCTCACTCTCTCTCTCTCTCTATTTGATGCATGCACTAATTTGTATGACTAGAGTCACAGAGAGAACGTGTGCATGTATTGTGGGTATCTATTGTGTAGGGCAAACTTCATTTTTGTGCATCGCGAACTCTTTTTGAATATAACCGGCACCTTCATCGTGATCACTTGTCGCCTTCCCGATAATTGGGTTTTGTAGATAATGGCTATAGAATCATCAGTTTTATTTCTTTGGCTCCAAAACATCATCATTTTTTTATGCACATGCATACCTATAGCTCTAAGTATAATATTTGGTACCTCAACCACCTCTCCCTCTCTCTGTCACACACCCACATGCTCTATCGGTCTTGATCAGCTCCCTCTCTCTCGGAGAACACATGATTTATCAGTCTCAATCAATTAGCTCTCTCTCCCTCACTCAGGGAATCACCTCTCTCTCCCTCTGTGTGCGTATTTTGATTCATGTGCTAATCGATATGACTACAATGGAGTGGAGAGAGAACATGTGTGTGTATTGTGGATCTAGTATTGAGCAAGGCGAACTCTTTCTGGATATTATGAGCACCGTCGTGGTCACCATGAACCGCCGGACCATAAGCATCGTCCACTGCACTCTTTCTCTTTTGAAAAAGGGGAAATTATATTTTTCATCCCTTAATTTTCTCCAAAGTATAGAAATGGTCCTTCAACTCCAAAGCCAGCAAAAATCTTAGTCCCTCCACTTCTCAGACCAGATATGTTTAGTCCCTCATACGGTTTTGAGTGGTTTTATTGATGATGTGGCATGGTATTTGTTGGCATTTTATCGAACACCCATCGTGCGCATCGAGGGCCGCACAGCAGATCTACTGTGTTCCCTTCTTCGACAACGAGGCCATGCCCAGCACCCCGCCCAAAGCCGTGGTGCCTCTGATGAGCGGCTTTGCGCAGCAGGCGGAAATAAGAAGCGTTGCAGGTTACGACCATTGCCACTCGAGGGCCACTAGGTGCTTCCTTGGGCGAGCGAAGGATGTCCACGGGTGACCTCGTCCACGGCCTTACCGGTTGCTGGATGAATCCACGTCTTGGTTTAACTCTAGCAGTACGTCTCCGTGCTCCACACTGTCGATCGAGGCTGCTCAAGGACATGCCCAGGTGCTCCTCGAGCTCCACTCGTATGCGGCTGAGGCACAAGCTCCTCTCCAGGCAAGATTCAAGGCGTGCCGGACAATGGCGACGGCCACTACAACAATCCCATCATTCATGACTGACTCTGCTACACCGGCGGGTCGCTTACATCTATTCCTTGTGCGCGTTGTCTAATCCAGCGAAAATCCATCTAGTATGTAGCTATCTAGTCTCCTGTGAATCGATCCAGCAGCTATACTGTACGTGTATGTTGTCTTCCGATGGAACCCAAGCCAGTTGTACACACCCATACGCAATCTCGTACAGCACGCCTGAGCCCAGCCGGCACCTCCTCAGGAGCTGCCGAGGAGGTGCTGCTGCTGCAGCAGTTGCAGCACACCGCCCTCTGGCCGGTCACCCGTTGCCGCGAGGGAAATATCTAGTTTACAAGGAATTTTGAATATTTCAAAATTCTGGAAAAATGTGCATGTTTACAAGGAATGTGACTACAACTCCTAAAAATTTCAGGTCCAAACTCTAAATGCACTTTGAGAAACAAAAATGTGAAAATCTAGCTTGAATAGTGTCATAAAAAGACAAAAGCAACATTTGACACTATTCATATCTGAATTTGTCTTTTTTGTTTCCCAATGTACATTTCAAGTTTGGACCTGGAATTTTTAGGGGGTGTAGTCACATTCCTTTTGAGCATTCACAATTTTTTTCAGAATTTTTGAAACGTTTAAAATTAATGTTTTAGACTTGGAGCATAGGGAGCACCCCAAGGATAGGAGCACCTGATATTTCCCCCCGTTGCCATGAGTTCCTACAGTAGCAGTGGCTCGATGACAATGGCCACAGTGATTTTGTGGATATTGATTTGGCGGTCAAACTTACACGACATGTCTAATTTTAGTTAAAACCATGTCCACCTCAACACCAAACCATCCTATGCCGTACAAAGGACTAAACTTATCCGATTTAGAAAGTTGGGGATTAAGATTTGCTAGTTTTGAAATTGAGGGACCATTTCTAGAGTTTTGAAGTAGTTGAGGGATGAAAAATATACTTTTATCCCTTTGAAAAAATGCATCATTGTCGTTGTAGCCGCTTCGCCGCTGCCACCATCGACCAGACCTCAAGCCACCCCAGCTAGATCTGGATGGTGAAGTCCCATCATATTGCATGAGTACCACCTATGAAATCTGGGGGGTGCCGCCCCAGTGACCGAACTTCATCTGCCGCGTCGTGGTTCTGAAGGGCTCCCGTGCGAGAGATCGTCACGCAAGGAGGCATCATCACCGTCGTTGGCCGGATAGGCTATGTCCGCGAGCGTCCTCCTACTAGACCGGAGGAGGAGAGAAGACGAGGTGGTGGGACAGCGCTGGCGGCGAGTGGATCTGTCCCGAGCTGCCCCACCGAGGACGATGTGAGCTACGGGCTAGGCAGAATCTCTACTCATAATTTTAGAATAATAACAACAATAAAAGATTGGGTGCATGAGATTCATCGAGTGTAATTTTGTTACCCTATTGAAATCACGTCTGCACCGCATTATAATATTCTTTATTTTTTTGTAATTCGGTTCGAAGTGAGACCATTGCACTTTCGGCACGAACCATATAGAACTATAATAGTACAAGTTAGTTTGCAAACTTGTGTATACATATCATCAAATTGGTTCGTTAGATCCCCACAAAAAGTGGTTTGTTAGAATAAAGATATCAATTGACCCCCCAAAAAATGCAGTTCGGCCAAACTTACTTAAGCAAAATTTGAAGAGTAATTGTGCGCTAGAGTGATGGTGATTCCTTTAATACAATACACCAAAATGTATAGGATTCCCCCAACAGGAGCACTCTGAACCACATCCAGGTTTTCATGGAACGCCAGGCGGTTCTAAATGACTGAATTCTATATGCATATTGTGATGAAGTCTATATGCATATTGTGACGTGTGAGCGTCGTTATCTTGTTGAAGATATCATCATAGCATGTCGCGTCGCTCCTTTCAGCCTGCTTCGAGGAAAACCCTCGATGTGTTATTAGATCGGACGAGGCGCTCCTTGTTAGAGGCATCATTGTGGAGCAGGTGCTGACTCGAGTGCACAGGTGGTGGAGCGGCGTGGTTTCTAATGCATAATCAACGACGGTTCTCAACGGCATGGTGCAGTAGAGTTTTGGCAACGGGTGCATGTGGATGAACGCGTGCAGGAGGGTGGCACTATCTGGCGTCGTGGTGATGTCGATGGTAGTATGGCCTAGCAAGGTGAATGCATTGATCAGTACTGAAGAGGGTACAATGGAAGATGGAGGCAGCTGATCCTAGAGCATGCACAGGCGTGCGCGCAGAGGGTCAAGCTAAACCGGTTGGTACTCTCGGCTTGCTAGCGCGCAACTTCATGAGGCCGCCGGAAGAGATGGTGTGTGTTCATATGGGTCAGGGCACGTCATCAAGTATAGCAGTAGTAGTGGTCAAGCTTATGGCTTTGGTTTGATCATTGTATTTGGTTTGTTTGGCTATGTGGAATAGTATAATGTAATGTTTGTGTGCATCGGTCGATGAACAGGCCGATCGATCGAGTTGACTTGACCGGCAGCAACACCACAACAAACTATGCATCGGCAGCACAACATATTACTCATATCCATTCAGAGAAAAGAATTAGGGAGAGGGAGAGCACAACTGTGGCTAGTGGTGCATGTATACGCAAACATCAAAGGCATCACTACCAATGCGAAGATAGCTACCATGCCACTACCGATGCGAAGATAGCTACCATGCTTGCCACCTCATTTGCACAACCACAAATCCCATCTACATGAGAAATGTCCATTGAGCATCACTACCAAAACTATGAAAGCATCATCTGACATAACCCCGTGAGCCCGTGCAGAACAAATATTTGTTTTTGAGCAGCATGTCAGAGGATGCTTGTGCGCACCGCCACCTCATCTCCAGGTTACCGCCTCACGGGGTCCGAAGTGCTGGACTCGGGGGCATCCAGCTAGGAGGAAGAGACCCACCGACCCGCTGCTTCCTCGTCTGTCATCGTTGTGGACGGGCATGAGGTATCAGCGGGAGCGACCACCGCCATGCCAAACCACGAGGAAGCAAGGGGCGCCACGAAGCAAGATTCACAACTTTGACATGCAGCACCTACATGCTCCACCGACGAGAGGCACCCTCGCTTCCTCGTGGTCTGGCGTGGCGGTGGTCGCTCCCGCTGATACCTCATGCCCGTCCTCGACGATGACAAACAACAAAGCAGCGGGTCGGTGGGTCTCTTCCTCCTAGTTGGATGCCCCCGAGTCCAGCACTTTGGAACCCATGAGCCGGTAACCTGGAGATGAGGTGGCGGTGCACACAAGCATCCTCTGACATGCTGCTCAAAAACAAATATTTGTTCTGCACGGGCTCATGGGGTTATGTCAGAGGATGCTTTCATAGTTTCGGTAGTGATGCTCAATGGCCATTTCTCATGCAGATGAGATTCGTGGTTGTGCAAATGAGGTGGCAAGCAGGTTAGCTATCTTCGCATCGGTAGTGATGCCTTTGATGTTTGCATATGCATGCACCACTAGCCACAGTTGTGCACTCCCTCTCCCTAGTTCTTTTCTCTGAACGGGCATGAGTAATATGTTGTGCTACCGGTGCGTAGCTCGTTGTGGTGTTGCTGCTGGTCAAGTCAACTTGATCGATCGCCCTGTTCATCGACCGATGCACACAAACATTACATTATATTATTCCACATAGCCAAACAAACCAGTACAATGATCAAACCAAAGCCATCAGCTTGACCACTACTGCCGCTATACTTGATGACGTGCCCTGACCCATATGAACACACACCATCTCTTCTAGTGGCCTCATGAAGTTGCTCGCTAGCAAGCTGAGAGTACCAACCAGTTTCCCTCTGCGTGCACTGCCTGCGCATGCTCTAGGATTAGCTGCCTCCATCTTCCATTGTACCCTCTGTTGGAAATATGCCCTAGAGGCAATAATAAAAGGATTATTATTATATTTCCTTGTTCGTGATAATTGTCTTTTATTCATGCTATAACTGTATTATCCAGAAATCATAATACACGTGTGAATACATAGACCATAATATGTCCCTAGTAAGCCTCTAGTTGACTAGCTCGTTGATCAACAGATAGTCATGGTTTCCTGGCTATGGACATTGGATGTCGTTGATAACGGGATCACATCATTAGGAGAATGATGTGATGGACAAGACCCAATCCTAAGCATAGCACAAGATCGTGTAGTTCGTTTGCTAGAGCTTTTCCAATGTCAAGTATCTTTTCCTTAGACCATGAGATCGTGTAACTCCCGGATACCGTAGGAGTGCTCTGGGTGTACCAAACGTCACAACATAATTGGGTGACTATAAAGGTGCACTACAGGTATCTCCGAAAGTGTCTGTTGGGTTGACATGGATCGAGACTGGGATCTGTCACTCCGTATGACGGAGAGGTATCTCTGGGCCCACTCGGTAATGCATCATCATAATGAGCTCAAAGTGACCAAGTGGTTGGTCATGGGATCATGCATTACGGTACGAGTATAGTGACTTGCCGGTAACGAGACTGAACGAGGTATTGGGATACCGACGATCGAGTCTCGGGCAAGTAACATACCGATTGACAAAGGGAATTGTATATGGGGTTTGATGGAATCCTCGACATCGTGGTTCAACCAATGAAATCATCCTGGAACATGTGGGAGCCAACATGGGTATCCAGATCCCGTTGTTGGTTATTGACCGGAGAGTCGTCTCGGTCATGTCTGCATGTCTCCCGAACCCGTAGGGTCTACACACTTAAGGTTCGGTGACGCTAGGGTTATTAGGAAGACTTGTATGTGATTACCGAATGTTGTTCGGAGTCCTGGATGAGATCCCAGACGTCACGAGGAGTTCCGGAATGGTCCGGAGGTGAAGTTTTATATATGGGAAGTTGTCATGCGGACACCGGAAAGTTTTGGGGGCATATCGGTATTGTACCGGGGCCACCGGAGAGGTTCCGAGGGTCCACCGGGAGGGGCCACCCCTCTCGGAGGGCCACATGGGCCGCAAGGGGCAGGGAACCAGCCCCTGGAGGGCTGGGCACGCCCCACCTTGGGCCCATGCACCTAGGGTTGGGGGGGAAACCCTAGTGGGGGCGCCCCCCTTGCTTGGGGGGCAAGTCCCCCCTCCCTGGCCGCCGCCCCCCCTCTAGATCCCATCTAGAGGGGCCGGCCCCCCTTGCCCCTTCCCCTATAAATAGAGGGGTGAGGGGAGGGCTGCTGAACACAACCTAAGGCGCAGCCCCTCCCCTCCCCAACACCTCTCATCCTCCGTTACGTGCTTGGCGAAGCCCTGTCGGAGTACTGCTGCACCAACACCACCACGCCGTCGTGCTGCCGTTGGAGCAATCTTCCTCAACCTCTCCTTCCTCCTTGCTGGATCAAGACGGAGGAGACGTCGTTCGTCCCGTATGTGTGTTTAACGCGGAGGTGCTGTCCGTTCAGCACTTGGTCATCGGTGATCTGAATCACGGCGAGTACGACTCCATCATCACCCTTCCCTTGAATGCTTCCGCACTCGATATACAAGTGGTATGTAGATGCAAACTCACTCTCTTGACTCGTTGCTTAGATGAACTCATAGATGGATCTTGGTGAAACTGTAGGAAATTTTTTAATTTTCTGCAACGTTCCCCAATAGTGGCATCATGAACCAGGTCTATGCGTAGTTCTCTATTGCACGAGTAGAACACAATTTTGTTGTGGGCATGGATCTTGTCAACTTGCTTGCCACTACTAGTCTTTTCTTGCTTCAGCGGTATTGTGGGATGAAGCGGCCCGGACCAACCTTACACGTACGCTTACATGAGACCGGTTCCACCGATAGACATGCACTAGTTGCATAAGGTGGCTGGCGGGTGTCTGTCTCTCCCACTTTAGTTGGAGTTGATTCGATGAAAAGGGTCCTTATGAAGGGTAAATAGAAGTTGACAAAATCACGTTGTGGTTATTCGTAGGCAAGAAAACGTTCTTGCTAGAACCCATTGCATCCACGTAAAAGATGCAACAACAATTAGAAGACGTCTAACTTGTTTTTGCAGCAATTGTCATGTGATGTGATATGGCCAGAAGTTGTGATGAATGATGAATGATATATTGTGATGTATGAGATCATGTTCTTGTAATAGGAATCACGACTTGCATGTCGATGAGTATGACAACCGGCAGGAGCCATAGGAGTTGTCTTTATTTTTTGTATGACCTACGTGTCATTGAAGAACGCCATGTAAATTACTTTACTTTATTGCTAAACGCGTTAGCCATAGAAGTAGAAGTAGTCGTTGGCGTGACAACTTCATGAAGACACGATGATGGAGATCATGATGATGGAGATCATGGTGTCATGCCGGTGACAAGATGATCATGGAGCCCCGAAGATGGAGATCAATGGAGCTATATGATATTGGCCATATCATGTCACTATTATATAATTGCATGTGATGTTTATTATGTTTATGCATCTTGTTTACTTAGAATGACGGTAGTAAATAAGATGATCCCTTACAACAATTTCAAGAAGTGTTCTCCCCTAACTGTGCACCGTTGCTAAAGTTCGTCGTTTCGAAGCACCACGTGATGATCGGGTGTGATAGATCCTTACGTTCACATACAACGGGTGTAAGACAGTTTTACACATGCAAAACACTTAGGGTTAACTTGACGAGCCTAGCATGTACAGACATGGCCTCGGAACACAGAGACCGAAAGGTCGAACACGAGTCGTATGGAAGATACGATCAACATGAAGATGTTCACCGACGATGACTAGTCCGTCTCACATGATGATCGGACACGGCCTAGTCGACTCGGATCATGTAACACTTAGATGACTAGAGGGATGTCTAATCTGAGTGGGAGTTCATTGTAATAATTTGATTAGATGAACTTAATTATCATGAACTTAGTCTAAAACCTTTGCAAATATGTCTTGTAGATCAAAGGCCAACACTCATGTCAACATGAACTTCAATGCGTTCCTAGAGAAAACCAAGCTGAAAGATGATGGCAGCAACTATATGGACTGGGTCCGGAACCTGAGCATCATCCTCATAGCTGCCAGGAAACAATATGTCCTAGAAGGACCGCTAGGTGACGCTCCCGTCCCAGAGAACCAAGACGTTATGAACGCTTGGTAGTCTCATGCTGATGATTACTCCCTCGTTCAGTGCGGCATGCTTTACAGCTTAGAACCAGGGCTCCAAAAGCGTTTTGAGCATCACGGAGCATATGAGATGTTCGAAGAGCTGAAACTAGTTTTCCAATCTCATGCCCGGGTCGAGAGATATGACGTCTCCGACAAGTTCTATAGTTGTAAGATGGAGGAAAACAGTTCTGTCAGTGAGCACATACTCAAAATGTCTGGGTTGCACAACCGCTTGACTCAGCTGAACATTAACCTCCCTGATGAGGCGGTCATTGACAGAATCCTTTAGTCGCTCCCACCAAGCTACAAGAGCTTTGTGATGAACTACAATATGCAGGGGATGGTGAAGACCATTCCTGAAGTATTTTCAATGCTGAAGTCAGCAGAGGTTGAGATCAAGAAAGAACATCAAGTGTTGATGGTCAATAAGACCACTAAGTTTAAGAAGGGCAAGGGCAAGAAGAACTTCAAGAAGGACGGCAAGGATGTTGCCGTGCCCGATAAGCCAGTTACCGGGAAGAAGTCAAAGAATGGACCCAAGACTGAGACTGAGTGCTTTTATTGCAAGGGGAAGGGTCACTGGAAGCGAAACTGCTCCAAATACTTAGCGGATAAGAAGGCCGGCAACACTAAAGGTATATTTGATATACATGTAATTGATGTGTACCTTACCAGTACTCGTAGTAACTCCTGGGTATTTGATACCGGTGCCGTTGCTCATATTTGTAACTCACAGCAGGAGCTGCGGAATAAGCGGAGACTGGCGAAGGACGAGGTGACGATGCGCATCAGGAATGGTTCCAAGGTCGATGTGATCGCCGTCGGCACGCTGCCTCTACATTTACCTACGGGATTAGTTATAAACCTTAATAATTGTTATTTGGTGCCAAGTTTGAGCATGAACATTGTATCTGGATCTCGTTTGATACGAGATGGCTACTCATTTAAATCCGAGAATAATGGTTGTTCTATTTATATGAGAGATATGTTTTATGGTCATGCCCCTATGGTCAATGGTTTATTCTTAATGAATCTCGAGCGTAATATTACACATATTCATAGTGTGAATACCAAAAGATGTAAAGTTGATAACGATAGTCCCACATACTTGTGGCACTGCCGCCTTGGTCACATTGGTGTCAAGCGCATGAAGAAGCTCCATGCTGATGGACTTTTAGAGTCTCTCGATTATGAATCATTTGACACATGTGAACCATGCCTCATGGGCAAAATGACCAAGACTCCGTTCTCCGGAACAATGGAGCGAGCAACCAACTTGTTGGAAATCATACATACCGATGTGTGCGGTCCGATGAGCGTTGAGGCTCGCGGAGGATATCGTTATGTTCTCACTCTCACTGATGACTTGAGTTGATATGGGTATGTCTACTTAATGAAACACAAGTCTGAGACCTTTGAAAAGTTCAAGGAATTTCGGAATGGGGTAGAGAATCAACGTGACCGAAAGATAAAGCTCCTACGATCATATTGTGGTGGAGAATATTTAAGTCACGAATTTGGTACACACTTAAGGAAATGTGGAATCGTTTCACAACTCACGCCGCCTGGAACACCTCAGCGTAACGGTGTGTCCGAACGTCGTAATCGCACTCTATTAGATATGGTGCGGTCTATGATGTCTCTTACCGATTTACCGCTATCTTTTTGGGGATACGCTATAGAGACAGCTACATTCACTTTAAATAGGGCACCGTCTAAATCCGTTGAGACGACACCGTATGAATTATGGTTTGGGAAGAAACCTAAGCTGTCGTTTCTAAAAGTTTGGGGATGTGATGCTTATGTCAAGAAACTTCAACCTGAAAAGCTCGAACCCAAGTCGGAAAAATGCGTCTTCATAGGATACCCTAAGGAAACCGTGGGGTATACCTTCTACTTAAGATCCGAGGGCAAGACCTTTGTTGCCAAGAACGGATGCTTTCTGGAAAAAGAGTTTCTCTCGAAAGAAGTAAGTGGGAGGAAAGTAGAACTCGATGAAGTACTACCTCTCGAACGGGAAAGTAGTGCAGCTCTGGAAAATGTTCCTGTGATGCCTACACCAACTGAAGAGGAAAATAATGATGATGATCAAGGTACTTCGGATCAAGTTGCTAATGAACTTCGTAGGTCCACAAGGACACGTTCCGCACCAGAGTGGTACGGCAACCCTGTCCTGGAAATCATGTTGTTAGACAACGGTGAACCTTCGAACTATGAAGAAGCAATGACGGGCCCAGATTCCAACAAATGGCTTGAAGCCATGAAATCCGAGATAGAATCCATGTATGAAAACAAAGTATGGACTTTGACAGACTTGCCCGATGATCGGCGAGCGATAGAAAACAAATGGATTTTTAAGAAGAAGACGAATGCGGATGGAAATATTACCATCTATAAAGCTCGACTTGTTGCTAAGGGTTATCGACAAGTTCAAGGGATTGACTACGACGAGACTTTCTCTCCCGTAGCGAAGCTGAAGTCCATCTGAATCATGTTAGCAATTGTCGCATACTATGATTATGAGATATGGCAGATGGACGTCAAAACGGCATTCCTTAATGGACATCTTAAGGAAGAGCTGTATATGATGCAGCCGGAAGGTTTTGTCGATCCTAAGAACGCTAACAAAGTATGCAAGCTCCAGCGATCCATTTATGGGCTGGTGCAAGCATCTCGGAGTTGGAACATTCGCTTTGATGAGATGATCAAAGCGTTTGGGTTTATGCAGACTTATGGAGAAGCCTGCGTTTACAAGAAAGTGAGTGGGAGCTCTGTAGCATTTCTCATATTATATGTAGATGACATACTCTTGATGGGAAATGATATAGAACTTCTGGACAGCATTAAGGCCTACTTGAATAAGTGTTTTTCAATGAAGGACCTTGGAGAAGCTGCTTACATATTAGGCATCAAGATCTATAGGGATAGATCGAGACGCCTCATAGGTATTTCACAAAGCACATACCTTGATAAGATTTTGAAGAAGTTCAAAATGGATCAGTCCAAGAAGGGGTTCTTGCCTGTGTTGCAAGGTTTGAGATTGAGCTCGGCTCAGTCCCCGACCACGGCAAAAGATAAAGAAGAGATGAGTGTCATCCCCTATGCTTCAGCCATAGGATCTATTATGTATGCCATGCTGTGTACCAGACCTGATGTAAACCTTGCCGTAAGTTTGGTAGGAAGGTACCAAAGTAATCCCGGCAAGGAACACTGGACAGCGGTCAAGAATATCCTGAAGTACCTGAAAAGGACAAAGGACATGTTTTTCGTTTATGGAGGTGACGAAGAGCTCGTCATAAAGGGTTACATCGACGCTAGCTTCGACACAGATCTGGATGACTCTAAGTCACAAACCGGATACGTGTATATGTTGAATGGTGGAGCAGTAAACTGGTGCAGCTGCAAGCAGAGCATCGTGGCGGGATCTACATGTGAAGTGGAGTACATGGCAGCCTCGGAGGCAGCGCATGAACCAATTTGGGTGAAGGAGTTCATCACCGACCTAGGAGTCATACCCAATGCGTCGGGGCCGATCAAACTCTTCTGTGACAACACTGGAGCTATTGCCCTTGCCAAGGAGCCCAGGTTTCACAAGAACAAGGCACATCAAGCGTCGCTTCAACTCCATCCGTGAATACGTTCAAGATGGAGACATAGAAATTTGCAAAGTACATACGGATCTGAATGTCGCAGATCCGTTGACTAAACCTCTCTCGCGAGCAAAACATGATCAACACCAGAACTCTATGGGTGTTCGATTCATCACAATGTAACTAGATTATTGACTCTAGTGCAAGTGGGAGACTGTTGGAAATATGCCCTAGAGGCAATAATAAAAGGATTATTATTATATTTCCTTGTTCGTGATAATTGTCTTTTATTCATGCTATAACTGTACTATCCGGAAATCGTAATACACGTGTGAATACATAGACCATAATATGTCCCTAGTAAGCCTCTAGTTGACTAGCTCGTTGATCAACAGATAGTCATGGTTTTCTGGCTATGGACATTGGATGTCGTTGATAACGGGATCACATCATTAGGAGAATGATGTGATGGACAAGACCCAATCCTAAGCATAGCCCAAGATCGTGTATTTCGTGTTCTAGAGATTTTCCAATGTCAAGTATCTTTTCCTTAGACCATGAGATCGTGTAACTCCCGGATACCATAGGAGTGCTTTGGGTGTACCAAACGTCACAACGTAACTGGGTGACTATAAAGGTGCACTACAGGTATCTCCGAAAGTGTCTGTTGGGTTGACACGGATCGAGACTGGGATTTGTCACTCCGTATGACAGAGAGGTATCTCTGGGCCCACTCGGTAATGCATCATCATAATGAGCTCAAAGTGACCAAGTGGTTGGTCACGGGATCATGCATTACGGTACGAGTATAGTGACTTGCCGGTAACGAGACTGAACGAGGTATTGGGATACCGACGATCGAGTCTCGGGCAAGTAACGTACCGATTGACAAAGGGAATTGTATATGGGGTTTGATCGAATCCTCGACATCGTGGTTCAACTGATGAAATCATCGTGGAACATGTGGGAGCCAACATGGGTATCCAGATCCCGCTATTGGTTATTGACCAGAGAGTCGTCTCGGTCATGTCTGCATGTCTCCCGAACCCGTAGGGTCTACACACTTAAGGTTCGGGGACGCTAGGGTTATTAGGAAGACTTGTATGTGATTACCGAATGTTGTTCGGAGTCCCGGATGAGATCCCGGACGTCACGAGGAGTTCCAGAATGGTCCGGAGGTGAAGTTTTATATATGGGAAGTTGTCATGCGGACACCGGAAAGTTTCGGGGGCATATCGGTATTGTACCGGGGCCACTGGAGAGGTTCCGGGGGTCCACCGGGAGGGGCCACCCCTCTCGGAGGGCCACATGGGCCGTAAGGGGCAGGGAACCAGCCCCTGGAGGGCTGGGCGCGCCCCCCACCTTGGGCCCATGCGCCTAGGGTTGGGGGGGGAAACCCTAGTGGGGGCGCCCCCCTTGCTTGGGGGGCAAGTCCCCCCTCCCTGGCCGCCGCCCCCCTCTAGATCCCATCTAGAGGGGCCGGCCCCCCTTGCCCCTTCCCCTATAAATAGAGGGGTGAGGGGAGGGCTTCTGAACACAATCTAAGGCGCAGCCCCTCCCCTCCCCAACACCTCTCCTCCTCCGTTACGTGCTTGGCGAAGCCCTGTCGGAGTACTGCTGCACCAACACCACCACGCCGTCGTGCTGCCGTTGGAGCAATCTTCCTCAACCTCTCCTTCCTCCTTGCTGGATCAAGACGGAGGAGACGTCGTCCGTCCCGTACGTGTGTTGAACGCGGAGGTGCTGTCCGTTCAGCACTTGGTCATCGGTGATCTGAATCACGGCGAGTACGACTCCATCATCACCCTTCCCTTGAATGCTTCCGCACTCGATCTACAAGTGGTATGTAGATGCAAACTCACTCCCTTGACTCGTTGCTTAGATGAACTCATAGATGGATCTTGGTGAAATCGTAGGAAAAATTTTAATTTTCTGCAACGTTCCCCAACACCCTCTTCAGTAGTGATCAATGCATTCACCTTGCTAGGCCATACTACCATCGACGTCACCACGACGCCAGATAGTGCCACCCTCCTGCACGCATTCATCCACATGCACCCGTTGCCGAAACTCCACTGCGCCATGCCGCTGAGAACCGTCGTTGATGATGCGTTAGAAACCACGCCGCTCCACCACCTGTGCACTCGAGTCAGCACCTGCTCCACAATGATGCCTCTAACAAGGAGCGCCGCCATCGTCCGATCTGGTAACACATCAAGGGTTTCCCTCGGAGTAGGCTGAAAGGAGCAACACGACATGCTATGATGATATCTTCAACAAGATAACGACGCTCACACGTCACAATATGCATATAGACTTCATCACAATATGCATATAGAATTCAGTCATTTAGAACCGCCTGACATTCCATGAATACCTGGATGTGGTTCAGAGTGCTCCTATTGGGGGAACCCTATACATTTTGTTGTATTGTATTAAAGGAATCACCATCCTCGTCTGCTAGCACTCCGGCGCACAATTACTCTTAAAATTTTGCTTAAGTAAGTTTGGTCGAACTGCATTTTTTGGGGGGTCAATTGATATCTTTATTCTAACAAACCAATTTTTTTTGTGGGGATCTAACGAACCAATTTCATGATATGTATACACAAGTTTACAAACTAACTTGTACTATTATAGTTCTATATGGTTCGTGCCGAAAGTGCAATGGTCTCACTTCGAACCGAATTACAAAAAATAAAGAATATTACAATGCGGTGCAAACGTGATTTCAATAGGGTAACAAAATTAGACTCGATGAATCTCATGCACCCAGTCTTTTTATTGTTGTTATTATTCTAAAATTATGAGCAGAGATTCTGCCTAGCCCGTAGCTCACATCGTCCTCGGAGGGGCGGCTCGGGACAGATCCAGTCGCTGCCAGTGCTGCCCCACCACCTCCTCTTCTCTCCTCCTCCAGTCTAGTAGGAGGTCCTCGCGGACATAGCCTATTCGGCTAACGATGGTGACGATGCCTCCTTGCGTGATGATCTCTCGCATGGGAGCCCTTCAGAACCGCGACGCGGCAGATGGAGTTCGGTCATTGGGGCGGCACCCCCCAGATTTCATAGGTGGTACTCGTGCAAGATGATGGGACTTCACCATCCAGATCTAGCGGGGGTGGCTTGAGGTCTGGTCGATGGTGGCAGCGGCGAAGCGGCTACACCGACAATGATGCATTTTTTCAAAGGGATAAAATTATATTTTTCGTCCCTCAACTACTTCGAAACTCTAGAAATGGTCCCTCAATTTCAAAACTAGAAAATCTTAATCCCCCAACTTTTTAAATCGGATAAGTTTAGTCCTTCGTACCGCATAGGATGGTTTGGTGCTGAGGTGGACATGGTTTTAACTAAAACTAGACATGTCGTGTAAGTTTGACCGCCAAATCAATATCCACAAACTCACTGTGGCCACTATCATCGAGCCACCGCTACAGTAGGAACTCGCGGCAACGGGGAAATATCAGGTGCTCCTATCCTTGGGATGCTCCCTATGCTCCAAGTCTAAAACATTAATTTTAAACGTTTCAAAAATTCTGAAAAAATTGTGAATGCTCAAAAGGAATGTGATTACACCCCCTAAAAATTCCATGTCCAAATTTGAAATGTACACTGGGAAAGAAAAAAGACAAATTTAGGTATGAATAGTATCAAATGTTGCTTTTTTCTTTTTATGACTCCATTCAAGCTAGATTTCACATTTTTGTTTCTCAATGTGCATTTAGAGTTTGGACCTAAAATTTGTAGGAGTTGTAGTCACATTTCTTGTAAACATGCATATTTTTCCAGAATCTTTTTAAATATTTTAAATTCCTTGTAAACTAGATATTTCCCTCGCGGCAACGGGTGACCGGCCATAGGGCGGTGTGCTGCAACTGCTACAGCAGCAGCACCTCGTCGGCAGCTCCTCAGGAGTTGCTGGCTGGGCTCAGGCGTGTTGTACGAGATTGCGTATGGGTGTGTACAACTAGTTTGGGTTCCACCAAAAGACAACATACACGTACAATACAACTGCTGGATCGATTCACACAAGACTAGATTGCTACGTACTAGATGGATTTTCGCCGGATTGGACAACGCACACAAGAAACAGATGTAAGCGACCCGCCGGCGTAGCGGAGTTGGTTATGAATGATGGGATTGTTGTAGTCGCCGTCGCCATTGTCCGGCACACCTTGACTCTTGCCTAGAGAGGAGCTCGTGCCTCAGCCGCGTACAATTGGAGCTCAAGGAGCACCTGGGCGTGTCCTTGAGCAGCCTCGATCGACAGTGTGGAGCACAGAGACGTACTGCTAGAGTTAAACCCGGACATGGATTCATCCAGCAGCCGGTAAGGTCGTGCACGAGGTCACCCGTGGACATCCTCCGCTCACCCAAGGAAGCACCGGTGGCCCTCGAGTGGCAATGGCCACAACCTGCCATGCTTATTCTTTTCGCCTGCTGTGCAAAGCCGCTCATTAGAGGCACCACGACGCTGGGCGGGGTGCTGGGCATGGCCTCATTGTCGAAGAAGGGAACAAAGTAGATCTGCTGTGCGGCCCTTGATATGCACGACAGGTGTTCGATAAAATGCCAACAAATACCATGCCACATCATCAACAAAACCACTCAAAGCCGTATGAGGGACTAAACATATCTGGTTAATATCCATTTGTAGTGAACTTGACACTTGACTTAATTAAAATGCATCAACCGCGTGTGTAGCCGTGATGGTCTCTTTTCGGTAGAGTCCGGGAGTGAACACAGTCTTTGTGTTATGATTGTGCGTAAGTAGTTTCAGGATCACTTCTTGATCACTTCTAGCTTCTCGACCGTTCCGTTGCTCCTCTTCTCGCTCTTATTTGCGTATGTTAGCCACCATATTTGCGTAGTGCTTGCTGCAGCTCCACCTGATTACCACTTCCTACCCATAAGCTTAAATAGTCTTGATCTCGCGGGTTCGAGATTGCTGAGTCCTCGTGACTCACCAGATACTATCACAACAGTTGCAAGTGCCGATGATACCAGTGCAGATGATGCAACCGAGCTCAGATGGGAGCTCAACGAAGATCTTAGTCGTTGCTATGTTTCGTTTCATGTTGATCAGTAGTGGAGCCTGGTTGGGACGATCGGGGATCTAGCAGTTGGGTTATCTTCTTTTCTTTTGGCTTCGTCCGTAGTCGGACTATGTGTGTACTCTGAATGATGTATGAATTATATGTTCATTGTGTGAAGTGGCGATTGTAAGCCAACTCTTTATCCCTTTCTTGTTCATTACATGGGATTGTGTGAAGATGGCCCTTCTTGCGACAAAACCATAATGCGGTTATGCTTCTAAGTCGTGCTTCGACACGTGGGAGATATAGCCGCATCGTGGGTGTTACACCAGGCCATCCCTCCACCCCTCCACACCTGCTGTTCTTCTCCACCGACTGCCAAACCACACCGCACTAGAACTAGTTAACCCTCGTACACCTCACCGTCTGCGACTCTACTCCCGCGTCTTCCCATCTCCGGCTCGTTGCTGTCCGGGGCCTCGCCGTCTTCCACCACCTTGGATGCGCTCGGCGTGGCGTGGTCAACATGCTCAACGAACGACAGCATCAGAAGTAGACTGTGTGTGGAGAGGCTGACAGCTGGGTCCACGGTCGCACACAAGGAAATGCCTCCTTATTACGCGCAAAATAATGATTCCTCCACCTGACATCTGGGACCCACCGGAAGGGCCTCTGTATTTCGCGAAAAAACGTGCCCCCCGCTGACAGGTCGAACCCACCAGCTATCTTCGCACGCAAGGAAGTGCCTCCTTATTACGCAGAGAAAAATGAATACTACCCCTGCCAGCTGGAACCCAGCATAGTGGGAGTCTGACTTGTGGGCCTACCAAGTTGACGGGGACGGAAGGCTTTGTCAACTTAGTCAATATGAACGATTCTAGCTCCTATTACCGTACGATGTTCATCCAACGGCTGTAGTGCTTCTTCAACCTCTGGTCTTCTTGCTCCAGCCGCCCAAACCAGTGCCAGTCGTGTCACGTGCTCCTGCCTAGCGTGTCCGGCTGTGATGCCGCGGAGGCCTCACTGCCCCCTACTACTCCCACCGCTGCCCAGGCCATCCCTCTACTCACCCACACCCCCTGTTATTCTGCGGCGACGGCAGCCTCACACCGCAACCGAACCAGTGAACCATCATACTCCTCTCGACGTGGGCATCCACTGCCGCATCTTCCCCGGCTCCGTGCCGTCCCCTTCCTAGGCCTCGCCGTCGTCCACTGCCGTCGTGCTCTCGGCGCGGTGTGGTCAACATGGTCAAGGAACGACTTCCATCGGACGTGGACTGTACTTGGAGAGGCTGACAGCTGGGTCCACTGCCGCAGCAAGGAAGTGCCTCCTTATTACGCGGAAAATAATGATTCCTCCACCTGACAGCTAGGACCCACCGGACGGGCCACCGTATTTCGTGAAAACAACGTCCTCCCCCCCCCCCCCGACTGCTGGGACCTACCAGCTACATCTTCGCACGCAAGGAAGTGCGTCCATATTATGGGCAAAAAAATGATTCGCCCCCTGACTCCTGGGACCCACCGGACGGGCCACCGTATTTCACAAAAAAATGTTTCCCCCCTGACTGCTGGGACCTACCAGCTACATATTCGCACGCAAGGAAGTGCGTCCATATTATGGGCAAAAAAAATGATTCACCCCTGACTGCTGGGACCTACCATCTACATCTTCGCATGCAAGGAAGTGCGTCCGGGGAAAAAAATGATTCGCCCCTGACTGCTGGGACCCACTAGCTACATCTTCGCAAGCAAGGAAGTGCCTGATAGTCGGGACCCACCTGGTCGAAGCGTACGTAGCGTTGTCATTCTGGTCGCGAACGTGTACATACATACTAGTCTATGTAGAGGCGCGCACGTGTCATAGTAGAGGCGCGCAAGTAGCATTTACACGTACGTACAACGGTCAGTGTGCAAGAAAGAAAATACAGCCACATACGTACATACGGGCGGGGTCTTGAACGCCTACTCTCGCATACGTATGGCCAGGGCTCGTGTACATGGCTGGGTCGGAATGGAGAAACTATGTCGTCGTCGTGTTCATGGGGAGCCAACCGGCTGGATCGGAACGAAATGCGTCGTAGTGTTCATCGGGAGGGCTTGGATAGAACAGTCGATGGAAACGAGGCCTGGCGTACCACAGAACGGAGGAAACGGCCTTGTGTTCAACCGACCACGTTCGAAACGGGATCCTGTTCATCGGGAGGGGTCTGGCGTACCGCAAAACGAAGGAAACGGACTTGTGTTGGACCTCCTACGGTCGAAACGGGGTCCTGTTGATCGGGAGGGATGTGGCATACCGCAAAACGGACGAAATGAACTTGTGTTGGAGCGCTACGGTCGAAACAGGGGTCCTGTTCATCGGAAGGGGTGTGGCGTACCGCAAAACGGGACTCCACGGGATACTGTTCATCTCCACCATCGACCTCCTCCAGCCTCCACGGGCTACTGTTCATCCACCATCAACCTCCTCCAGCCTCCACCTGTGACTATTCATCCACGGGTTCCTGTTCATCTAGCCTCCACCGCGCGCTACTCCACCGGCTACTGTTCAACCACCCCTCTCCACGGGCTCCTATTCAGCCACCCCTCCACGGGCTACTGTTCATCCACCCCTCCACCGTCTACTGTTCATCCAGCCCTCCACGGGGTTGTCCTGTTCATCCAGCCCTCCACGGGATCCTGTTCATCCAGCCCCAACCAGCTCGATCGATCGGGGTCATTTTCATCCAGAGGCAACACCACGGGGTCCTGTTCATCCACCCCCACTGCTCATTGTTCATCCAAACCCCCCCCCCCCCACAACATTCACTGTTCATCCAGAGGCAGCATCGATTGGCTTCAGTTAGCAGCAGTAGCGAAGGAATCGTTCGATCGGGTTCAGTTAATAGCCATCGATCGATCGCTCGGGTTCAGTAACGCGTAGCCTACAGTGCAATCGCCTGGGTTCAGTTAGAGCCCAACGCCTCACTCGGGTTTAGTTAGAGCCCAACGTCTCGCACACACGCGCGTACGTGTACGAGAGAAACACGCATCGCTCGGCCCCCGACCACCCACCGTAACCGGGAACTCACCAACATTTTCCTCGCCCTCGCTTCTACCACGGTTTTTTCCGTCATGGACGACCCAAAGAATGTCATGCAACTGCGTCTTCGGCCCGCCCAGGATGAAAATCCCATTTTATGTCATGATTTTTTGTCATAGAAGTAGGAGCCCACCACTTCTATGATGATACCGGGTTTTGTCACAATTATCGTCATAGAAGTGCCATAAGTATGACAGAAAAAATTTCGTTCGGCCCAAAATGTCACGGATGTGTCTTTTTTTTGTAGTGAGTCCTTGCGTGAAGGGAACGGTGTGAAGGACAATCCATGGGATCCCAAGTCATCATTGCTCTCATGAGCTCGTTTTGTCAACTCATGGGATTGTGAGGTTGACAAATATTCTTGAGTACCTACACAAAAACAAAGGTAGAGGAAAAATTGTGTGTGTGTGGTATGTACACATCATCCATTGTGATGCATGTGTGCATGTGTTGGTTAGCACAAGATATCCAATGCTCAAATAAATGAGATTGTAAGTGCATCTAGTGCCACCCCTAGTTAGTTTTGGAGTATTGACAACAAACCTGGTTGAGGGACTAATGTGTTCGTGAGAATGGCAGGATAACACAAGTAGTAGTCCCTCATTGATTCAGTTTACCTACCGGAGATGACCCCTAAAACTGTGTGAAGACATTGAAGACAATGGTGGTTTGTGAAACTATTCATAGCGATGTCTATGACATGAGAAGACATCACATGAAGACTATGGA
The DNA here is from genome assembly GCA_963921465.1 of Triticum timopheevii. Classification (NCBI taxonomy): domain Eukaryota; kingdom Viridiplantae; phylum Streptophyta; class Magnoliopsida; order Poales; family Poaceae; genus Triticum; species Triticum timopheevii. Next base: position 360,906,945 of record OY997264.1, read on the forward strand.
GCGCGAAGACTTAGTTGTTTTGTTGTTTCCTTTTCTTCTTTGTTGAGTCATAGGAACCACCGCACTGTTAAGTGGGGTCTGAGTGAACAAAGTTAGAGTGACTAAAGTGATGCTCAACCAAATCCTATGTCTTCGAGCAAAGACAATGAGTGCAAATCTTATCCAGAGTCGGATAAGTCAGCTTTACTTGTAGCCCAAGTCAAGCTACTGCGTGTGTTTGAAATCTGACCCTTGGAACACATGTCAGTTCCTTAGTGACCCAGGGTCATTTCGGAAAAATTAGGTCGGGTTGCCTAGTGGCTATAAATAGCCCACCCCTACACCATAAATTGGTGTCTGCTTAGAGTTAGTGCACGTCTTTTGTCGTTTGAGAGCAACCAACCTCCGAAGCATTTGTGAGAGAGATCCTTGCGAGGACAAAGCCCAAACCACCCAGAGCCCAAAGAGTGTTTGGCATCACTGAAGTCTTTCTGTCCGCGTGATCTGAAGACTTGTTACACTTGAGGACTGTGAATCCTCCAGCCGGTTAGGCGTCACATTCTGAGCATCCAAGAGTCATTGTGGATTGCCGGTGAACGAAGTCTGTGAAGGTTTGGAAGTCTACCTTGAAGACTTACCAGAGTGATTGGGCAAGGACTAAGTCTCCTTAGCTCAAGGGGAATAAGGTGAAGACGCGGTCTTCTGAGTTAAATCTCAGCCTCCCTAACCATACGTACAGTTGTCACAGCAACTAGAACTGGTCGAACAAATCGCTGTCCTCTCCGAACTACTGGTTCTATCTCTTACTTCTCCTTACTTACAGTTTGTCTTCGTGAAGTCATTGCCTGCTTGCATTATCTGTTTGACTTCACTGAGTGACTACTTGTTCTGATTGGCTTCATACCATCTTCCATCCTGATCCTTACTACCTAGCTTCTAATAGTCTTCGTGCTTTCACTTCATTGAATACTCGACTATGGCTTGCCTAGTGTAGTCTACCTTCCGCTGCATATAAATAGGGTCATTTCTATTGTTTGTCTTCGAAACTCCCATGTTTTGAAGACTTCAATAAAAATCGCCTATTCACCCCCCCCCCCTCTAGTGGATATCCAGCTCTTTCAATTGGTATCAGAGAAAGGTACTCCCTTGTTCTGTGTGATTCGGTTTAACAACCCGGAGTTTTAGCTATGTCGACTGCAGGGATAATCAAAGTCTCCGCTGCGTGCCCCGTCTTTGATGGCATTGAATACCCCTACTGGAAGAATAAGATGCGCATGCATCTTGAAGCCATTGATGTCGATCTGTGGTATGTCGTCAAGAACGGCGTTCCCAAGACCGGTGAAGGTGTCACGCCTGCTGATGTCAAGAAGTTCGTTCAACTGGATTCTACTGCCAAGAACATCATCTGTGGTCATCTGACCAAAGGACAGTATGGCCGTGTGAGTGCTCTGGAAACATTGAAGCTAGTTTGTTACTGGCTCTCCAAGGTCAACGAAGGCATCTCTACCCAGAGAGATCAAAGGATTAGTGTCCTTTGCAACCTCTTCAACCGCTTCAAGAGACACGACAATGAGAACGTCCAGCTCACATTTGATTGCCTCACTGATATCACAAATGAGCTCCAAGCACTCGGTGCCACTGAGATCACGAAGCATGAAATAGTCAAGACACTACTGAGATCACTTGACAGCTCGTTTGACACCCTAGCCCTGATGATTCAAGAATGCCCTGACTTCAAGACTCTCGATCTATCTGACATACTTGAGAGGCTCAACACACATGAGTTTCAGCTATCTGAGAAATGAGATATCTATGGCCCCAACTATGGCCGAACTCGCGCTTTGAAGGCAAAGGTTGTTTGCTCATCTAAAGAAGAATCTGACTGCAGTTCTGGTAATCCTGAAGACATTGGAAAGGAACTTTCTATGCTCGTGAAGAAGTTCCAGAAATTCACTAAGAAGAAAGGTTTCAAAAAGTCTTCACGATCCAGCTCAAGAAATGATGAAGCTTCCACCCATGACCACAAGAAGAGAACATGCCACAAGTGCAAGAAACCTGGTCACTACATCTCTGAGTGTCCACAGTGGGACAATGAGAAGAAGAAGAAGAAGAAGAGCAAGGAATATGATTCTGATGACAAGAAGAAGAAGAAATCCTCAAAGTCTTCTTCCAAGTCTTCTTCGAAGCCTTCATCACACAAGAAGAGTTCATCTGGCAAGGCTCGTGCTTTTGTTGGCAAGGAGATGGATTCAAAGGAGGAGCTTGCTTCTGAGGAGGCGGAGGTGGAGTCTGAGGATGAGTCCGACTCTGGCGTTGCAAGTATGGCTCTAGCTACAGCCTACGTTGCCAAGTCCATCTTCAACATTGAAGACAATGGATCCGTCACCAACGTTGATGATAATGACAAGGACGACTCTGCTCCCACCTACTGCTTCATGGCACGTGGTGCCAAGGGTATGACACCAAAGTCTTCAGAATGGATTATGGACAGTGGATGCACTAACCACATGACTGGCGATCGAAGTCTACGGATGGATTCAACACTACGTCCATCAGACAAGAGTCACATCACATTTGCTGACACTGGTAAAAGCAAGGTATTGGGTCTAGGTAGAGTTGCAATATCAAGGGATCAACACATGGATAAAGTGATGCTTGTTGAATCCCTTGGTTTCAACTTAATGTCTGTCTCAATGCTTTGTGACTTAAACATGATGGTGCTATTTGGAAAATATCGTTGCCTTGTTCTAATGGAATCTAACAAGTCTCTAGTCTTTGAAGGGTATCGGAAAGATGATCTGTATATGGTAGATTTCTCAGTAGGACCACAGATAGTCGTATGTCTTCTAGCAAAAGCTTCAGAATGCTGGCTTTGGCATCAAAGGCTAGGGCATGCTGGCATGAGGAACTTGCACACTCTTGCGAAGAAGAAACACATCGTAGGCATCGAGGGCGTCAAGTTCAAGAAGGATCATCTATGTGGTGCCTACAAAGCTGGAAAGATGACTAGGGCCAAGCATCCCTCGAAGACAATCATGACTACATCTCAACCCTTTGAGCTGCTACACATGGACTTATTTGGCCCTACTCACTACTCTACTCTTACTACCACTGCTTGCATCTATGCCTTCGTCATTGTTGATGATTATTCAAGATATACTTGGGTGTATATAATCCTCTACAAGAATGAAGCACATGATGTCTTCAGACGCTTTGCCAATCATGCCATGACGAACTATGGCGTCAAGATCAAGCATCTCAGAAGTGACAATGGCACAGAGTTCAAGAACACCGGCCTCGACCTTTATCTGGATACTTTGGGCATCACTCATGAGTTCTCTGCTCCGTACACACCTCAGCAGAATGGCATCATGGAGCACAAGAACAGAACCCTTATCGAGATGGCTCGAACGATGCTTGATGAGTACAAGACTCCAAGGAAGTTCTGGCCTAAAGCCATTGATACTGCATGGCACATCATCAACCGTGTTTATCTTCACAAGCTTGTAAAGAAGACATCCTATGAACTCCATACTGGTAAGAAGCCAAATGTCAGTTACTTCAGAGTATTTGGTGCTAGGTGCTGGATCAAGGATCCACATCACACTTCAAAATTTGCACCGAAAGCACATGATGGTTTTATGCTTGGTTATGGAAAGGATTCGCACTCCTACAGAGTCTTCAACATCTTTGACTATAAAGTGGTTGAAACTGTGGATGTGCGGTTCGATGAGACTAACGGCTCGCAAAGAGAGCACCTGCCAAATGTGCTAGATGAAGTACCTCCTAGTGAATCAATCAAGCAAATGGGAACTGGAGAGATCATACCTTCTGAGGCTCAAACTGAAGAGGAACTTATCATTTCTGCACCTAATCAACCTGAAGATAATGCTCAGCCTGAAGACAGCCCTCCAAATGATGACATTGATCAGCAAGAGCAAAATCTTCATCCAGTTCATCCTCGCGTTACAAGTGAAGTACAGATTGAGAAGATAATAGATAGCATCAATGCACCTGGTCCACTCACTCATTCAAGAGCAACACAGCTAGCAAATTTCTGTGGGCACTTTGCATTCATCTCAATATCTGAACCCAAGAAAGTTGCTGAAGCCTTCATGGAACCTGAATGGATTCAAGCTATGCAAGAAGAGCTTCAATAGTTCGAGCTGAACAATGTGTGGGAATTGGTCAAGCGTCCAGATCCTCATAAGCACAATATCTTTGACACCAAATGGATATATCACAACAAGCAAGATGAGCATGGTCATGTTGTCAAAAACAAGGCTCGTCTCGTTGCTCAAGGATACACTCAAGTTGAAGGGATTGACTTCGATGAAACATTTGCTCCAGTGGCTAGGCTTGAAGCCATTCGCATACTGCTAGCCTATGCAAATCATCACAACATCCTTCTGTATCAAATGGATGTGAAGAGTGCCTTTCTCAATGGAAAGATTGAAGAAGTATATGTTGCACAACCTCCTGGCTTTGAAGATCCAAAACATCCTGATATGGTATACAAGCTCAACAAGGCATTGTATGGCCTCAAACAAGCCCATCATGCGTGGTATGACACACTCAAAGACTTCCTGAAGAGCAAAGGCTTCAAACCTAGTTCACTAGATCCTACACTCTTCACGAAGACATATGATGGTGAACTGTTTGTGTGCCAAATCTATGTGGATGACATTATCTTCGGCTGCACTGACAAGAAATACAGTGATGAGTTTGGTCACATGATGCAAGAGCAATATCAGATGTCCATGATGGGTGAGCTGAGGTTCTTCCTGGGTCTCCAAATCCGTCAGCAATGCAATGGCATCTTCATATCTCATGAAAAATACCTCAAAGATTTCCTGAAGAAGTTTGGAATGCAAGACTGCAAAGGATACACGACGCCAATGCCAACCAAAAGTCATCTGAGTCCCGACGCCAATGGTAAAGAGTTCGATCAAAAGGTATACCGCTCCATGATTGGTACTTTACTTTATTTATGTGCATCTAGGCCAGATATAATTCTTAGTGTTTGCATGTGTGCCCGATTCCAAGCGGCACCAAAGGAATCACATCACTTAGCTGTGAAGCAAATTCTTTGATATTTGGCTTACACCCCAACACTAGGATTATGGTATCCAAAGGGCTCAGAGTTTGATCTAGTTGGATTCTCAGATGTTGATTATGCAGGTGACAAGGTTGATCGCAAGTCCACATCAGGCACATGTCACTTTCTGGGACGATCACTTGTTTCTTGGTGTTCAAAGAAGAAGAATTGTGTATCCCTCTCTCCACTGCTGAATCTGAATACATTGCTGCTGGATCTTGTTGTGCTCAGCTTCTCTGGATGAAGCAACTCTCAAGGACTATGGCATTCACCTGAAGCATGTGCCACTCTACTGCGACAATGGAAGCGCCATATAGATTGCCAACAACCCAGTTCAGCACTCGAAGACAAAGCACATTGAAATTCGTCATCACTTTCTCAGAGATCATGTCATGAAGGAAGATATTGATATCATTCACGTCAACACTAAAGAGCAATTGGCAGATATCTTCACAAAGCCCTTGGATGAGAAAAGGTTTTGCAGGTTGCGATGTGAGCTAAATATCTTGGAATCCTCAAATGTCCTGTGATTGGGCACACATCCTAACACTTATGCATATTGACGACTTAGATGTGCAACACATGAAAGTAATGTATATCTTCAATCAATGAAGACATACACTCTAAGTGGGAATACATTAATGCGGAATTTGACTTCGGAGCGCCACGATAATTGTGCGTCGTGTCTGGGTCTAATACTTCCTATACGGTGGGTAACGCCACCACCAAACTTTTGTTTGAAGTGTTTCTCTTGGCGTTATGTTTGCATAGTCTTCATATTTGATTCATATTCATCCTTGGCTTATATTCAAGTTTATCTTCAATTGGTTGATTTGGCCTTATACTAGCTATATATATTTATTTGTGTTCTGTCCTCTACAGCATTCACTTATAGCTATGGCTTCGTGTTGAATCTTTTGAACTAGGTGAATGTGATCGGACCCTAACCTATCCATGCTTCTACCTCAACTATATTTGTCCAAATCATATGCATTCTATTGAAAACTATCGATTGTCTCCACTGAGACCTTGCCAGCTGAAGTCAATCTGACAAACATTATATATGTTTTAATGCTATATCCTTTTTGCCTGAAACCCGGAGAATTCGGAACGACCACCCCGACAATCCAGGCGTGCGTGGGAACATGGAACAACTTCCAAGGTGTTGCATGCTTGCCACGTGTCCGTCAGATGTGAACTGCCAGGGGCACCTGCGTAATTGCATTGTGCCGTCTCTTTCCTTATAAATACCCGTCACGTCTCGGTCAAAAATTCTTCTTCCTCCTCGCCACCTCTCGCAAACCCTAGCGCCTCCGCTAGCTCTCGACGACGCTGGCGACGAAGCGCTTAGCTGCCGCGACTTCTCCGACGCCGTCCTCACGCCGGCCGCGGACCTCATCCTCTCTGCCGTCACCGTAGGTGTCCTCCGTCGCCAAGTTAGGGCTCGGAAGATCGTACTACTCGGCCTCCAACTTCGCTCCGTCTAGCAGTTCTTCGTGTGGTAATTAAAATCCACTTTTTACCGTCTTTTCGATCTGATAGATTCATCCTTCTTTACCAAAGGTGGTTTCTAGATCTCCAAGTTGAATCTATCTCATTCTGCATCTCATATTCTGCCTAGTCTATTCACTTATGCTTCGTTACAAGTTAGATTCCTCACTTGTATTATTCTTGGATTTGTACAACTCTGGAACCAATTCTCATCAAATAAGTGAATGTCTTCGCGTTATGAGGTCAATGTCTTCAAACTGATTTATCTTCAAAATCTTCTGAGAATGCATATGACCTCTTCCCCTTCCCTCGCACCTCTAATGCTGTCACAGGTACATGTCCGTGGGAGAATCCCTTGGTTCTCATAGTCTGCATTCGTTTGCAGAATTCTTACAGAGTCACATCAATTCACCTCAAGCCAGTTCTTGTCTGACCAGCCGTCTAAAGCCCCTGCAAGTACTGAAGCCTTTCAGATTAAGCTTCATGGCCACTGAGAAGTCTACAAGAAAGGGTGGAAGACAGTGTCGTGGGAACACTTCCAAGGATTTCCCTCCAGATTTGCACAAGCTGTACAAAACAGACCCTGAGGAAACCTATACTGGTCGCAAGAATCGAATCCAGTGGATTCGAAGATATTGGGCAGAGGAATGGTTCAAGTATCGCTTCGTCACAGAAGAGTATGCAGAGAAGAATACCATCAAAGGACCCTGGGGAGATATTGTGTACAAAAATCTTCAACCCCAGTCCCATCCTGAAGCCATTCAACGAGAATTCTATCCGTGCATGATTAGCGGACCACAGCCAGAGAACGCTGACCCTTCTTCTCTGCTGTGGTGCCGTGAAGACCATCTATTCAAGCGCAACTACCAGTTCACCAAAGACTCAGCTACGAAGAACAAGAAGGCTCTAGGACTTGACTTCAACCCTGGTCCTTCTTCACCTCGGGAAGATGGCACCCATGAAGCCAATGAGAACGGGATCGGCCCCTTCTACAACCTTGCAGGCCTCATCACACACATTGTTGTCCAAGGTGCAAAAGTAGATCATTCTGATGATGGTGCCGACACTGATGAGGCTCTGGCTCCTACTCCTAAGCCGCAGAAGCAAAAGAAAGCTAAGGCTTCAAAATCATCTGCTGCTCCAAAAGCTTCTTGAGTGAAGCCATTGGCAACTGCCCCTCCTGCTCCTAGTAACACCTCTGAAGATCTCTCTCGCATCTCCAAGAAGCGCGAGAAGCCACAAAAAAAACCTGTTCAGAGATCCAGTCAAGCACTGACACTAGCTGCCATTCTGAGGAACGAATCTGAAGCCATTGATTTGTCTTCAGATGAGGAGTTTGGTAACGATGCTCTTGAGCAGCTGATAAAGAGCAAGCAAGAGGTGAAGATCTTCAATGATCTGCCCCTCTTCGATGTGAATATCTTGCACAATTTCATTGATGAGTGGTTCGACAATCAAGATCTCAGTTTTGATGATCTTCAACTCCCCATTGGCATCAACGTCTCCTTTCAAGGCGCAATTGCTCCTGAGCTGGCTCTAGCTCAGCGAATTATTGAATTGACGCACAAGATTGATTTTGAGAAAGAGCAGTTCAAGAAGCATGTGGCTAAGCTTAGTGTGGCTGATGTTCAGAAATTCAAGCTGATGCTGAATGACCTCAAGGAGGCGTTTCGTGAGAAACGCGAGGAAGCCAAAGGCTCAAGAGAGCGCATGAAAAATCTTGCTGCCAAGTGTGTTCAGGCTTACAACGAAGCTGAAAAGCGCAAGGCTCTTGGGCGTCCTGGCATTGACCCCAAGATGGCTGCCAAGAAGAAGAAGAAGCATACTGTGGCCCAAACTGAAGCTCCACGGCGGGAAGAACCTCACATTGTCTTCCCTGCCAGCATGACAGGCTCGAAGCCTAAGGTCCCCATAGTGGCATCAGAACAGAAGAAAACCAAGGCAGCTGAAGCCGAAGCTAGGAAGCGGAAAATCAAGAGCACCACTGATGATGCACCACCCCCCAAGAAGAGAAAAACCAAGAAGAGAGATCGGGCTGCTCCCACAGAGCCCCTTGTTGTCGAACCCATAGCTTTTGCTCACCCTGACCCTGAAAATCAAGAACGTCGGTTGATCGTTCATGAGCTTGCTTCCACAGAGGCTTCTGAAGCTGAAGAAGATCCAGCCGTTGACCCCATCACGGCTGAAGACATTGGTCCCCAAGACAATGTAGAAGATGATGAAGTCCTTCCTCAGTATTGGTCGTCCTTTGACGCCAATCTCTCAAGATGCCTCGTGGGATGATCGCCCCCAACCAGCAACTCCAAGTCAAGACTCACCAAGTACACCCCGTCCTCCACCAGCGCAAGTCACTAGTCCGTTGGTGAATGATGATAATTACATGGAGACCACACCCTCGCCAAAGGCGTCGCCCGTGTTTCAACGGCTTCGCAAAGTGAAAGTGCTAGTATCGAGCAGAGGGGGGGTGAATAGGCGATTTTTATGAAAGTCTTCAAAACTTGGAAGTTTCGAAGACAAACAATAGAAATGACCTAGTTGATATGCAGCAGAAAATAAACTACCATAAGCAAGCCATAGTCAAGTATGCAATGATGTGAAAGTACAAGACTGATAGCAGCTAAGTAGTAAGGATCAGGATGGAAGATAGTATGAAGCCAATCAACAGTAGTAGTCAAGCAATGAAGTCAAACAGATACATAGATAGGCAATGACTTCACGAAGACAAACTTAAGTAAAGGATGGAAAAGATAGAACCAGTTTGCTTGTTGAAGACACAGGATTTGTTGGACCAGTTCCAGTTGCTGTGACAACTGTACGTCTGGTTAGGGAGGCTGAGATTTAACTCAGAAGACCGTGTCTTCACCTTATTCCCCTTGAGCTAAGGACACCCAGTCCTCGCCCAATCACTCTGGTAAGTCTTCAAGGTAGACTTCCAAACCTTCACAGACTTTGTTCACCGGCAATCAACAATGACTCTTGGATGCTCAGAACGCGACGCCTAACCGGCTGGAGGATTCACAGTCCTAAGTGTAATAAGTCTTCAGGTCACACAGACAGAAAGACTTCAGTGATGCCTAACACTCTTTGGCTCTGGGTGTTTGGGCTTTGTCCTCGCAAGGATTTCTCTCTCTCAAATGCTTCGAGGTGGGTTGCTCTCAAACGACAAAAGCCGTGCACAAACTCTGAGCAGCCACCAATTTATGGTGTAGGGGGTGGGCTATTTATAGCCACAAGGCAACCCGACCTGATTTGTCCGAAATGACTCTGGGTCACTAAGGAACTGACACATGTTCCAATGGTCAGATTTCAAACACACGCGGCAACTTTACTTGGGCTACAAGCAAAGCTGACTCATCCAGCTCTGGATAAGATTTGCTCTCATTATCTTCACTCGAAGACATAGGATTTGGGTTGAGCATCACTTCAGTCACTCTGACTTAGTTCACTTGGACCCCACTTAACAGTACGGTGGTTCCTATGACTCAACAAAGAAGAAAAGGAAACAACGAAACCACACAGTCTTTGCGCTCCATAGTCTTCACATAATGTCTTCTCATGTCATAGTCTTGAATATGAATATCTTCTCATACCACCATTGTCTTCAATGTCTTCATACATTTTTAGGGGTCATCTCTGGTAGGTAAACCGAATCAATGAGGGACACTACCTGCGTTATCCTGCAATTCTCACAAACGCATTAGTCCCTCAACCAACTTTGTCGTCAATACTCCAAAACCAACTAGGGGTGGCACTAGATGCACTTACAATCTCCCCCTTTTTGGTGATTGATGGCAAACTGGTTGAAGTTTTCAACGGGGATAAAGTATGTGAAATTGTAAGGATAGGGAATTGTCTTCATAAGTAGCAAGGGCTCCCCCTGAAGATGTGCATATAAGTAATTTGCTTTTGGAATGGAAACGCACATGGCAGGTTGTACTTGTGGAGATCCACTTCAACTTATGAAGATAATTCATCATGCATGAAATGATATAGCAAGTAGAATGACATGCATAATGAAAAATGGACGTCTGCAGAATGATCTAAGTGTGGAAGTTATCATCGCACATGCGGAATTTATCATCGCATCACAGTAAAGCAATTAAGTAGCAGACGACCATCAAGTTTAAGTGTTACAACTCAAAGAACCAAATGTTTCAAAAGCAAGAGTTGTAAGCATGAGGGAAAATATAATGCAACCGCCCATATGAACCCGCTTGAAGACTATCAACTCATACGCTCCTCCCCCTTTTGTCAGTAAGGACCAAAAAGGTTTGAAGACATAGAGCATCTACTCATCCTCATGAGTAGGTGAAGCGGCAGGGTTGTCGACGTTGGTTGGCGGTGCAGACGAACTTGGTGCAGTGTCGATGCGTGCAGTAGTAGGAGGTGGTGAAGTAGCATCATCTTTATCATCGATCACTCTGGCGTTGACAGTTGCAGCGGAGGAAGAATATTCAGAGTCTTCAAGAGATGGAGTGCGACGTAAGACAGCAGTCCGTGGAGGAGTGGAGTCAAACTGGAATCTTTCATTGAAACCATCGTCTTGAAGATCTGCTCCAGCACTAAGCAGGGTCAAACTCTTCCATGATCGCCGGCAAGTCTCATGAGCAACAAGGGCATTCTTGGTGGCAAGGTTGCGAATGCGATTGACATCCACCAAGAGGCTTTGCATCTGTCTCTTGAGCCAATAGTGATGCTTATCCTGTTTCTGATGAAGGGCCACAAGAAGTTTTCGGTCATTGAGAACGCGAGAACGCTTCCGAGGCCTTTGGGCAATGGTGCTTTCAGTGGCTTCAGTAGGTGCGCGATGAGGCAAACGAGTATTTCTAGCCAATGGATAGATTCGTGTTGCTGCTTGAACACCTTCAATGGGTTGAGTGAAGCTTTGGTGCTCGGCATTCTGAAGACAAAGAGGCTTCTTGGTAGGGTCAGAGTATGTGGCTTCAACCGACATATCAACCTCTGGCAAAAAGATCAGATGATTGCGAGTAGAGGGCTGATAGTTGACAGATGAGTGTCGCTTGATGAGGCGCATGACCCATGGAGCATAAAACTTCAGACCAAAAAGGTCAGATCCAGAAGCAGCAAGTTGCCTGATGAAGAATTCTTGAGTATTGAAGCTGATGCCATTGAGAATGTAAAAGTCTTCATAGCTCCTTCAAGCTTGGCCGCCGATGAATGTCCTTTGATAGGCCATAGAGTTCACCTGATAATATGATATATTGTGCATGGCAGATACTCAAGGTCTTCAACAAAGAACTTTGTTGGATATTCAGCGTCAGATGGCAATGGCTTCATCATGCTCAACATCTGGCTCGTGTTGGGTTCTGGTTTATGGAAGATGCTCTCCAATGCATTGCGGTGTAGTTGACAATCAGGTTTATATAACTCTCCAGGAGTGGCTAGCCCTGTAAGCTTGATGATATCCATAGCTTTGGCTTCATGATGAACATTTCCAGTCATCCACTCGAGGACCCATGTCTTGATATCTCTGTAGTAGTCGTGAATGTGTAGAGTAGCATAGAATTGAAGCAATAGCTCTTCATTCCAGTGTTCTTTATCTGTCACAAAGTGGAGCAGACCAGCATCACGAAAGCAATCAAGTGCTTCTTCTAAGCATGGCAGTCCAGCAATGGCTTCAATGTCAAGGCGCATATGAGGGAAAATGCGCCCTTGATCATATAGAACGCAGGAGTAATAGCTTCTCTGCTGATAGCTCCAGAACCGATCTGATGATATCCTTGGCTTGGAGTAGGGGTTCTTGGCGCTGTCAAAGAAGGTATTGTGGCTCTTGAAGCCATTTGCATTAAAAGATCTTGGTGAGTTTGCAGTACCTGGAAACCGTGGCAGTCTGGGCTTTGGCTTCTGGACCTGAGGCCTATGCTCAACATAATAATCAAATTGAGGTCCAGAGGCAGTAGGCGGAGGTACCAGAATGGGCCATCGAACAGTTGTTAGCTGACCATGACTGTATGCTTGCTCAATTGTATGGGGCCTTGGTGGCGGAATAGGAGCAGGGGCAACAGCTGAGGCTTAAGGCTACACAACAGGTGCTTCAGGAGCAGTTGTCGCATTAGCTTCAGGTGTAGTGGCCTCATTAGCTTCAGGCACAGTGGCCTTATTGGTTTCAGGCACAGTGGCCTCATTAGTTTCAGGCACACTGGTTGGTGCAGGCTCCACATTAGCATCAGCCATGACTACATCATTGGCTTCATTGGCGTTGGTGGTGGCAGCCTCAACATTGTCAACCTCCTCTTGATGAACAAGAGGGTCGGGCACTGGCACGTTCACATCAGGAACAACTTCTTCAATCACTGGTGGAGTAGGGACACGTACGTCTTCTTGATTTTCCTCGGCTGATGCAGCCGGAATGTCTTCAGCAGCTTGTGCTTCAGACTCGGAGACATTCACAGTTGGAGTGGGTTCAGAAAAGACTTGATGAGCAACAGGTGAACGTTGCACTTCTCCTTCTGGAACGCTCGACAGAGGGACTTGAGGCCTTTGTCCTTTGCGAAGCCTGTGAAATGCTGGCAACACCTTAGGAGATGGAGTTGGCTGGGCCTCAAAGTCTTCATCCTCTTCTTGCACGGGAGGTGTAGCTTGTTGTTGTTGTTGGGGAGTACTGGGGGAGTCTTGTTGCTGTGGGTGATCAGCCCACGATGCATCCTGAGAAATTGGCGTCAGAGGATGACCAATGCTGATGAGTTTGCTGTTTGTAAGAACAGGCAATGATACCACGTCATGTTCGATCTGAGGAAGAACTTCATCATCTTCAACATTGTCATCATGACCAATGTCTTCAGCAGCATTGGGTTCAGCTGCTGGAATATCTTCAGCTTCATGAGCCTCTGTGGAAGCAGGCTCATGGACTATCATCCTTCGTTCTTGATGTTCTGACGCAGGGCGAACCACTGAAATGGATTCAACAACTAAGGGCTCTGTGGGAGCAGCCCTAGTCTTCTTGGTCTTGCGCTTCTTCTTGGAGGGAGCGGCATTAGAGGCTTCAGTATTCTTCCTCTTTCTGGCTTCAGCCTCGGCAGCCCTTGTCTTCTTCTGTTCTGAAGCGGTTGTGGTGACCTTTGGCTTCGAGCCTGTCATGCTGCTTGGGAAGATAATGCGAGGGGCTTCTTGGCTTGAAGGTGCAGGCTGGTCAGCAGGAAGCTTCTTCTTTTTCTTTGCAGCCATCCTGGGGTCAATGCCAGGACGGCCAAGTGACTTGCGCTTCTCAGCCTCATTGTACGCAAGCACACACTTATCAGCCAAACTCTTCATGCGCTCATGAGAGCCCTGAGCTTCTTCACGCTTCTTAAAAAAAGCTTCTTTAAGCTCATGCAGCATGACCTTGAAGTTTCTGACGTCTTGAACACTTAGCTTGGCCACATGCTTCTTGAATTGAGCCTTCTTAAAATCAATCTTGTTCTTTAGCTCAACGATGCGCTGAGCGAGAGCTAGCTCAGAAGCAATGGCGCCATTGAAGGCGACACTGAGGCCAATGGGAAGCTGCAAATCTTCAAAGCTGAGATTGGGGGTGTCGAACCACTCATCAATGAAGTTGTGGATGATTGCCACATCAAAGAGAGGCAGGTTGTTGAAGATTTCTGCTTCTTCCTTGCTCTTTATCAGTTGCTCAAGGGCATCATCAGCAAGATCTTCATCACTGGACAGATCAATGGGTTCTTCACGCAGAATGGCGGCAGGAGTCAAGGCTTGATCAGTATGCCTGACAAGTTGCTTTCTCTTCTCCGGCTTCTTGGAGATACGGGATTGATCTTCAGACTGCACATTGGCTTCAGGAGGTGCAGTGGCCAGTGGCTTCACACGAGAAGTTTTCGGAGGTGCAGTTGCCTTTGGATTCTTTTGCTTTTGCGGCTTCGGAGGAGGAGCTGGAGCTTCATCAGTATCAGCATCATTATCAGAATGATCAACTCTGGCTCCTTGGACCAAGATATAGGTGATGAGGCCGTCAAGATTGGAGAAGGGGCCGATGACATTGGGTTCTGCATCACGGGATCCATCAGCACGGGGAGCAGAGGGACCAGGGTTGAAGTCCAATCCCAATGACTTCTTGTTCTTCTTGGCCGAAGCCTGAGCGAATTGAAGGTTGCGCTTGAAGAGAGCATCATCACGACACCAGAGTAATGAAGCGGGATCGGTGTTCTCAGGCTGAGGTCCACGGACCATGCAAGGATAGAAGCCTTGCATAATAGCTTCAGCCCTGTTCTTGGGTTGAAGTCCTCGATAGAGAATATCACCCCAAGGTCTCTTGATTGCATTCTTCTCTGCATATTCCTTGGTCACAAACTTGTACTTGAACCATTCTTCAGCCCAATAGCGTCGAATCCATTGGATTCGTGTCTTTCGCTGATGATAATTCTCTTCGGGATCTGTCTTGTAGAGTTCTGCTAGGTCATCAGGCAGATCTTTGGATGTTCCTTCTCTGCGCTGTCTGCCACCCTTCCTTGCTGATTTTTCTGCAGCCATGAACTTCAAACTGAATGGCTTCAATACGTTCAAAGGCTTCAGAGACTTGCGCTTGCTGGTCAAGCAGGAACTGGCTTCAGGAGAATTGATATGATGTTGTAAGTATTCTACAAACGAATGCAGACTACGAGAACCAAGGGATTCTCCCACGGACATGTACCTGTGACAGCATTAGAGATGTGAGGGAAGGGGAAGAGGTCATATGCATTCTCAGAAGATTTTGAAGATAAATCAGTTTGAAGACATTGACCTCATGTTGCGAAGACATTCACTTATATAGGTGAGTTCCAGATTTGTACCAATCCGTGAATAAGTACAAGTGAGGAATCAAACTAGACAGGAAATCTAAGTGAATAGACTAGGCAGTATGAGATGCAGACAGGATAGATCAAAAAGGTGGTAAAAATAGAGTTATAATTACCGCACGAAGAACTGCTAGGTGGGATGAATAGGAGACCGAGCAGTTTAGCCCACCGTGCCCTAACTTGGCGACGGAGGACACCTACAGCAACGGCGGAGAGGACGATGTCCGCGGCCGGCGTGAGGACGGTGTCGGAGAAGTCGCGGCAGCTAAGCGCTTCGTCGCCGGCGTCGTCGAGAGCTAGCGGTGGCGCTAGGGTTTTGACGGAGGTGGAGAGGTGGAAGAAGGATTTCTTTACCGCAGGGGACAAGTATTTATAAGTAGGTGAGCGGCACAGCGCAATTACGCTGGTGCCCCTGGCGGTTCACATCTGAGGGGCACGTGGCAAGCATGCAACATACTTAGAGTTGTCCCACGTTCCCACGCCCGCCAGGCATGTCGGAGAGTTGTTCCGGCTTCTTCGGATTTCAACAATAAAGATAAGTCATTTAAAGCAGATTTAATGTTTGTCTCTTTGCCTTCTGCTGACTAGGACACAAAGAAGACATTTGACAGTTTCAATAGAATGCATATAATTTGGACAGATAGAGTTTGAGATAGAAAGCATAGAGAGGTTAGGGTCCGATCACATTCACTTAGTTCAAAAGATTCAACTTGAAGACATAGCTATAAGTGAATGCTGTAGAGGACAGAACTCTAGTAGTATGTTTATATATATATCAGAAAGCAATCAAATCATTGTAGTGCAGAAAATCATGAAGATAAATTGAAACTGAAGACAAATCAAATGCGAAGTCATTGCAATATAACGCCATGAGTGAAACACTTCAAACAGAGAAATCTGGTGGTGGCGTTACCCACCGTATAGGAAGTATTAGACCCAGACACGGCGCACAATTATCGTGGCGCTCCGAAGTCAAATTCCATGTTAATGTATTCACACTCAAAGTGTAAGTCTTGATTGATTGAAGATATACATTACTTTGTGTGTTGCACATCTAAGTCATCAACATACATAAGTGTTAGGATGTGTGCCTGATCACAGGACATTAGAGGATTCCAAGATATTTAGCTCACACCGTAACTTGCAAAACCTTTTCTCATCCAAGGGCTTTGTGAAGATATCTGCCAGTTGCTCTTCAGCGTTGACATGAATGATGTCAATATCCTTCTTCACGACATGATCTCTGAGAAAGTGATGACGAATTTCAATGTGCTTTGTCTCCGAGTGCTGGACTGGATTGTTGGCTATCTTGATGGCACTCTCGTTGTCGCAGAAGAGAGGTACTTGTTTCAGGTTGATGCCATAGTCCTTGAGAGTTTGCTTCATCCATAGAAGCTGAGCACAACAGGATCCAGCAGCAATGTATTCAGATTCAGCAGTTGAGAGTGATACACAGTTTTGCTTCTTTGAAGACCAACAGACAAGTGATCAACCCAGAAAGTGGCATGTGCGTGATGTAGACTTGCGATCCACTTTGTCACCAGCATAATCAGCATCCGAGAATCCAACCAAATCAAATTTTGAGCCCTTGGGATACCATAATCCGAGTGTTGGGGTGTAAGCCAAATATCTTAGAATTCGCTTCACAGCTAAGTGATGCGATTCCTTTGGTGCCGCTTGGAATCGAGCACACATGCAAACACTAAGCATAATATCTGGCCTAGATGCACATAGATAAAGTAAAGAACCAATCATGGAGCAGTATACCTTTTGATCGAACTCTTTACCATTGTCGTCGGGACCAAGATGATGTTTAGCTGGCATTGGCGTCGTGTAGCCTTTGCATTCTTCCATTCCAAACTTCTTCAGGCAATCTTTGAGGTATTTTTCTTGAGATATAAAGATGCCATTTCTTTGCTGACGAATTTGAAGACCAAGGAAGAACTTCAGCTCACCCATCATGGACATCTGATATTGCTCTTGCATCATGTACCCAAACTCGTCACTATACTTCTGGTTGGTGCAGCCGAAGATTATGTCATCCACATATATTTGGCACACCAACAGTTCACCATCATATGTGTCGGTGTCAAAACCGGCGGATCTCGGGTAGGGGGTCCCAAACTGTGCGTCTAGGCGGATGGTAACAGGAGACGAGGGACACGATGTTTTACCCAGGTTCGGGCCCTCTCGATGGAGGTAAAACCCTACGTCCTGCTTGATTAATATTGATGATATGGGTAGTACAAGAGTGGATCTACCACGAGATCAAGGAGGCTAAACCCTAAAGCTAGCCTATGGTATGATTGTTGTAATGTATGTTGTCCTACGGACTAAAGCCCTCCGGTTTATATAGACACCGGAGGAGGCTAGGGTTACACAGAGTCGGTTACAATGGTAGGAGATCTACATATCCGTATCGCCAAGCTTGCCTTCCACGCCAAGGAAAGTCCCATCCGGACACGTGACGGAGTCTTCAATCTTGTATCTTCGTAGTCTTGGAGTCCGGCGGACGATGATAGTCCGGCTGTCCGGACACCCCCTAGTAGGACTCCCTCAGTAGCCCCTGAACCAGGCTTCAATGACGATAAGTCCGGCGCGCATAATGTTCGGCATTGCAAGGCGGGTTCCTCCCTTGAATAATCCAGAGAAGATTATGAACACCAGGATAGTGTCCGGCTCTGCAAAATAAATTCCACATTCCACCGTAGAGAGAATAAAATGTACACCAGTCCAATCTGCTGACGTATTATGTGGTGTGACATCACACCGCTACCAAGCCTTTGTTTGAATCGTTTTTCACCATACCACCTCAGCACGTTTAGCGAAGCAGTTTCCTTGGCACATCTTGTCGAAGCAGAGATCGTGTTCCCCTTATTCCGGGATTCTCATCAATACGGGCGTGGGTAACCCAACCGCGCCATTGATGGTGGCGCTTGGGAGATAAGCGAGTTTTATCAGGCCGGTGGGGACGCATAGTTTTCGTCCGCCTATATATAAGGGATAAGGATTTACCTTCTCACCTACGCCTTCTTCCTCCTTTGCTTATCCATCTCCGCGTACTCAAGCTCCAACGCCCAAGCTCGCGCATCTCGCCCCGACCTTCTCCGAATATGTCCGGAGCGGGAGGCAAATGGTTGGCCTCCACCGTTAAGGAGGAGCACATCACCAAACTGCGCAGCGCCGGATACCTTTCCGGCGATATCGCGCATCGGCTGCCCGACGAGGGGCAGCTCATCCCTACCCCTGGGCCCCATGAGAGGGTCGTCTTCCTTCCCCACTTCCTCCGCGGACTGGGCTTTCCACTGCACCCATTCGTCCGGGGGATCATGTTTTACTACGGCCTGGATTTCCACGATCTGGCGCCGAACTTCATCCTCAACATCTCGGCGTTTATCATCGTGTGCGAGGCCTTCCTCTGCATCCGGCCCCACTTCAGCCTGTGGCTCAAGACCTTCAACGTCAAGCCGAAGGTTGTGAAGGGCGCGCAAGCGGAATGCGGAGGCGCCATGTTGGGTAAGTTTCCCAACGTCCTTTGGCTCGAAGGGGCCTTCGTGGACTCCGTCAAGGGGTGGCAATCGGGGTGGTTCTACATCACCGAGCCGCGCAAGCCTACATGGGCTGCGGCCCCCGAGTTTAGATCTGGCGTCCCCACGCAGCTCACCTCCTGGAAAGAGAAGGGCTTGCTGTGGGACAATCCGAAGGAGGTGACAGGACTCCAAGCCTGCATCCAGAAGCTGGTGAGCAATAAGCTCAGGCTCGTCGACGTGGTCCAAGTCATGCTCATCCGCCGGATTCTCCCATGCCAAGAACGGGCATTCAATCTGTGGGAGTTCAATCCGGAACAACACCAGGCACTGAGCGGGCTCTTCGATACGACATACGAAGGCGCCTGGAGGGTGCTGTTTAAGGGCGCCGAAGCCCCCGCGTCCGCGACGGAAGATCGCGGATTTCGCTCGCAGCATCCAGCTGACGAGGTAAGTGATTCAACCCTGTTACGGGACACTTGTGGTATTTAAACCGATTCTAAGAGGGTTTCAATCTCTCTTTTCCTTTGACAGGAATGGATGGAGAAGGCCAAGCAGCTC
Organism: Triticum timopheevii; assembly: GCA_963921465.1. NCBI lineage: Eukaryota > Viridiplantae > Streptophyta > Magnoliopsida > Poales > Poaceae > Triticum > Triticum timopheevii. The sequence continues at coordinate 360,926,387 of OY997264.1, forward strand.
ATCAGCCCGGCTCCCATGCCAGAAGACCCAGAGAACGCCCGTTTAGCAGGGCTGCTGGTTCCGGCACCGGACGTGGTGCCGGAGAAGAAGGCCAAGAAGGTGGCCGCGGGGACTCGAAAGAGTTCCCGCAATCAGGCGTCCGACGACGAGGCGGACTCCTCCCCTGAAGACGAGGAGGAGGAGGAGGACTCTCTCCCGGAGGAGGGAGAGAAGAAGAGGAAGGCTTCCCCAATAGGGGAGGCCGAAGGGTCCAAGAGGGGGAGGACTATCCCCCCGGACAGTTTCGCCAACCCCATCGTTGGCGAGGATGAGTGGCCTCCAAGGGCCAGGCGTCCGGCAAGATCGTAAGTATCCGGATCCTTGATGTGCAATTTCTTTCGTGTCGCATAGTGTCCTTCTAATGCCGCGTTCTGTCCGTAGCCCGGCCGATGATGATCTCCCCACTTCATCGAGCGGGTCGTTGGCCCCGTCGGATGTGGATTCACTTCCGACCGCCTCTACTCCCCGCACCAACGAGGACGCCGAGGTGGGATCCCAGAGAAGGACCCATCAGGAGGAGGCTCCGGAGGCGCCGTCAGGCTGCCTCCCGGACTTTGTGCCGGACTCTACGTCGGAACCCGCAGTGGTTCCAAAGTTCGGCGGGCGGCCCCTTCAAAAGAAGGGCAAGACCGTGACACCGGCGACCTCCGTCCAACCGGAGGCGCCGGATAACTTGCTGGAGGCGCTTAAAGGCGCTTCCATCGAGGAAGAACACCGCACTATCATGAGTGCGGTGATTCAAAAGGTTCAGCTCGTCAAAAGCGGGCTGACCGAAGCCTGCAGCAGCCTTCTAACAGGTTTTGAGGTAAGAAGTTAAAATTATGTAATGTAATACCGCATAGACAGTAGCCCCTGATGCTCAGTTCGGTGTTCGGGAAGAAAAGCCGGACTGAGGATCTAACAAGATATACGCAGGGTTGCTTAAAATATGTCAATATGGGCTTGCAGGCTGCGCTGCTGACCTCTGCCGCACTATCGGCGGAGGTCGATGTGTTAAAGAAGGATCTCGAGCGGTCCGAGCAAGAGCTCGGCCATGCCAAGAAGCAGCTCGAGGACAAAGAAGGTGAGTCACACCACTTTGAATAGTTACCTTATAGAAAAGGATTATGGTTGCAATAAAATTAACAAGGATAATATGGGTATTGCAGGGGCCACGAACGAGGTGGCAGCCCTGAAGGAGGCTGTGTCCGCGGCCGAACGCAGTGCGGCCACGGAGCGGGAAGAGCGAGAGAAGCAGGAGGCATGGGTGGCGGAAGTACGGCAGGAGCTCCAGGCTCTCATGGAGAAGCATGAGAGTTTGGAGCGTGACTCCAAGACTCGAGAGTCCGAGCTTGCCTCGGCTCTCGAAAGTGCCAAGTCCGCCAAGGCCGAGGCCCGTAAGGCCCTTCAGGAGGTTGAAGATGTGAAGAAGATAGCGGCGGGTAAGGCATTTTTCATGCAAAGCAAGCATGTTAATGTAAAATACCTGACACTTACCCGCATTCGGAGCTATCCAGGGGTGTTTGCAGATCTGCCGCGTAGTGTGTCCGATGCCGCTGCATTCTATCGTGGCGAGGAGGGGAGCTCGACGGAGAAAGTCTTCTGGTCTCAGTACGGTGAGGCCGGACACCCGGTGCCCCCAAGCGACCAGCTGAAGCAGTTGGTCGAACTCCACAAGGTAGCTGAGGAGGCCATGAAGGGCCTTATAGTCCGGTTGTGGCCTGGACAGGCCATGCCTGGGAGCTACTTTGGCCTCGTGCGGCGGCTGGTGGATGCATGCCCCTGGGTGGAGGTCGTCAAGCGCTCCGCCTGTATTGAAGGTGCTCGTCGAGCCCTTGCCCGCACAAAGGTGCATTGGGGCAAGTTGGATGCGGAGAAGCTTCTCACGGACCCACCGCCGCCGGGCAAGGAGTATCGTACGCCCGAAATGTATTATAAAATTGTCCTGAAGGGAGCCCGCGATATTGCGGATGAGTGCCCCAGAAATGTAATCTTTGAGTAAACTCGTTATGTATTATCCTGTGCGCTGAAACTTTGTTCATGTGCGCATTAAGCAACGCTTGTTTAATTTAAAATATTACCTTCTGTGCGGCCGTTTATAAAATCTGAGAGATGGCAAGTCGTTGGCTTCAGCCCCCAAGCCACGAGTGCTGGGGTGTTCGGGATAACCTTGAGCGCTCTTGTTCCCATTTTTGGGTCCATCTAGGGAGGCGCTCAACACAGCGAACAAGGCAACCGGACTTATAATGCTTGAACACTCTCACTTAGCCATAGAATTCTATAATTTTAAATTTCGGCGAAGCCCCTGGTATTCGGAAGGCCGAATCTGGGGCGCTATCCACGCCTTCGTCGGACATTGTCCGGAACTTCGCTCAAAGCGGCGTGGGTCTTTAAGGACCCGAAAAAACCTCTCGAACAGCGACCAGTCTCTCGCCTTATCATGCCAGTCAGTTTTAGCTTTCTCCACTGAGGCGCTCGCCCGGCTCAACCGGGGCGCAATCGCAGTGGTTCTCCCAGTGCCACCTTAGCCGACAGAACGGAACGTAAGGCACCAAAACATGGGAGCCGGGCAAACCCAACTATTGACCCAAGACATGATTCGGAGCCGATTCATATAATGCTATAAGTTTGGGGTGCCGCACTTGTGAAAGTGTTCGGACTTATCACACCATAATGTGGGGAACATAAGCCCCTAGTGTATTCGGCCGTACCAAAATATACGGGTGCAAGATGTCATATAATGAACATATATATATATATATATATATATATATATGGTAATGTGATTGCAATCGAAAAGTGCTGCATTATTTATTAAAGGAAGTCTGCTATGAGTGCGGACTGATACAAATGGTGCGGTAAGCAAGGGATTTGGACTAAGTAAACATGTCCCCCTCGAGGGGTGAGCTGCGAACTTGGTGTATATAATCGAATTTAATGCTCGTAATTGAGACCACCTGAGTGTTCGTCGCAGCCTTCTTTCATCCCTGACTGTTGCATCACGAGTTCGGCAGGTTCACCGCCGGACAGGGCCTCTGGTTACCGGAGTCCTGTGTACACAAAGAAGGAAAATAATAATAAAAAAGGGGGGCACACTTGCGAGCCCCTGGTGTGGTCGAACCGCACTCTGGGTCCATTGCGATCGTGCCCCTTCCCCTGCGCCCATGGTATCTCCAAAGTGTAATGATGTACGCGGAGTGTTATTCTTGCGATCATGCGCGGGCGGGGGTTGGGGCCGCATTGCTACGCGTGCTCTAATCGCGCCAGGTGGTCTTGGTTGGTATTGCTTCGGGCGCGTTTTGCTGTATCCGGCCGTTTAATGGACGGACTTGAGAATTGCCTTAAGAGGCTGCTCTGTACTTCTGCCGCGAGAGCCGCTGTATGTTCCTCCATTCGGAGGGAGCGTTCCGTATTCCCATTGACCGTGATGACTCCACGAGGGCCTGGCATCTTGAGCTTGAGGTATGCATAATGCGGCACCGCGTTGAATTTTGCAAATGCGGTTCGTCCTAGTAGAGCGTGATAGCCGCTGCGAAACGGGACTATGTCAAAGATTAACTCCTCACTCCGGAAATTGTCCGGGGATCCGAAGACCACTTCCAGTGTTACTGAGCCTGTACAGTTGGCTTCCACACCTGGTATGACACCTTTAAAGGTTGTCTTTGTAGGTTTAATCCTTGAGGGGTCTATGCCCATTTTGCGCACTGTATCCTGATAAAGCAGGTTCAGGCTACTACCGCCGTCCATCAGGACTCTCGTGAGGTGAAATCCATCAACGATTGGGTCTAAAACCAATGCAGCGAATCTGCCATGGCGTATGCTGGTCGGATGGTCTCTTCGATCAAAAGTGATCGGACAAGAGGACCATGGATTGAACTTCGGGGCGACTGGCTCCATCGCATAGACGTCCCTTAGTGTGCGCTTCCTCTCCCTCTTGGGTATATGGGTCGCGTAAATCATGTTCACCGTTCGCACTTGTGGGGTAAAACCCTTCTGTCCTCTATTGTTCGGCGGTCGGGTCTCCTCCTCGTCGTCGCTGTTTAGCCCCTTGTCGTTGTTTTCGGCAATTAACTTGCCCGCCTGCTTGAACACCTAGCAATCTCTATTAGTGTGATTGGCTGGTTTTTCAGGGGTGCCATGTATCTGGCATAAGCGGTCGAGTATTCGGTCCAAATTGGACGGACCCGGAGTGGTTCTTTTGAATGGCTTCTTCCGTTGACCGAGTTTAGAGCCTCGGAATCCGGCGTTGACTGCCGTATCCTCCTTGTCGTCGCCGTTAATGCGGCGTTTGTTTTTGTTTCGGCGTAACCTGCCGTTGTTGTCCTTAGTGTCCGGACTGCCAGAATTTTTACGGAGATTGTTGCTGCGAGCTAGCCAGCTATCCTCTCCCGCGCAGAAGCGGGTCATTAATGATGTGAGGGCTGCCATAGATTTCGGCTTTTCCTGTCCCAGGTGCCGGGCTAGCCATTTGTCGCGGATGTTACGCTTGAAGGCTGCAAGGGCCTCTGCATCCGGACAGTCGACGATTTGATTTTTCTTCGTCAAGAACCGTGTCCAGAATTGTTTGGCCGATTCGTCTGGCTGCTGAATGATGTGGCTTAGGTCATCGGCGTCTGGTGGTCGCACATACGTGCCCTGGAAGTTATCCAGGAATGCGGCTTCCAGGTCTTCCCAACACCCAATTGACTCTGCGGGCAAGCTGTTAAGCCAATGCCGAGCTGGTCCTTTAAGCTTGAGTGGGAGATACTTGATGGTGTGGAGATCGTCGCCGCGGGCCATATGGATGTGGAGAAGATAATCTTTGATCCAAACCGCGGGGTCTGTTGTGCCATCGTAGGATTCAATGTTTACAGGTTTAAACCCTTCAGGGATTTGATGATCCATTACTTCGTCAGTGAAGCATAGCGGGTGTGCGGCGCCTCTGTATTGAGCAATATCACGACGCAGCTCGAGAGAGCGCTGTTTGCCGTGTTCGGCCCGGCCGGGGTTATTATATCCGGTGCGACGGTATTCGTCATGGGTCGTGGGGTGCCCACGTGATCCGTAGATGGATCTGGATTCTCTTGCTTTGTCCTCCAATATATCTCGCAAGTCCGGCGCGTTCCCTCTTGGCTTCGTACTTTTGGAGCGATGCCGGGGTACGGTCTTGGTTGGGGGCCTGGATGCCTCTCTGTCACGACCGCGGGGTGGTCGGTCAGCCGTATCGGGCGCTGGTGATGGAGGTATGTATGCTTCCTCCTCTAATCGGGGGAGCAGCTTGCGTCTTGGATAGCTTTTGGAGGGGCGTTCAAGTTTATACTCTTCGGCCGCGAGGACCTCGGTCCATCAATCGGCCAGCAGGTCCTGATCAGCTTGAAGCTGCTGCTGCTTTTTCTTTAGGCTGTTTACCGTGGCGATAAGCCTGCGTTTGAAACGCTCTTGTTCGACGGGATCCTCGGGCACGACGAATTCGTCATCGTTGAGGCTTGCCTCGTCTTTGGAGGGAGGCATATAGTTGTAATCCTCAACCTCTTCGTCTGCCGCCCTCTCGTGAGGGCTTGCTTCTGCATCCTCCTGCGCTGAGTCTTGCTGGAGGGGGTTGTCTTTGGCACTTTCTGGGGTATTATTATCTCCTGTGCCAGAATCTCCATTCTTGTTGTGGCGGGATTTAGAGCGGCGCCGCTGACGCCGGCACTTGGGTTGTTTCTTTAAAGAATCTGCCTCCGCTGTTTCTTTGTCGTCCCCGTCTTTTGGGGTATCCACCATGTATATGTCATATGACGAGGTGGTCTTCCAGTGCCCTGTAGGCGCTGGTTCCTGTTCGTCTCCGGCATCGTCGTCCATAGCGTCGATGTCTTCGGAGTCGTAGTCTAGCATGTCGGTTAGATCGTCGACAGTGGCTACAAAGTGGGTGGTGGGTGGGCTCTGAATTTCTTCGTCGTCCGTATCCCAACCATCCTGGCCATAGTCCGGCCAGGGCTCTCCTGATAACGAGAGATGCTTTAGTGAATTCAGGATGTCGCCAAAAGGCGAGTATTGGAAGATGTCCGCGGCAGTGAATTCCATAACCGGCGCCCAATCCGATTTGGTTGGTAGGGGCGTGGGAGGTTTGGAGTCCGGCAAGGAGTCCGGCACCTCGGAATCACGAGTTTTGCGAGGGACAAGATTAGTGTTCGGCTCCATCGCCGTGGAAGTTGAAGCCCCCGAGGCGGTGTCCATCCACCGATCCTTTATCTGGGCAATCGGCTCCGGATTAATGGCCGAAGCGGATTCGCGTGCGGCCACCAAGGCACTGTTCGGCGGCAGAGCTAGATCATGCCCATCGTCACAGTGCGGCGCGCTTGGCTGTGGTTCGAGTCCGTCGAAGATCAAGTCTCCGCGGACATCGGCCGTGAAGTTTAGGCTTCCGAATCTGACCTCACGGCCAGGGGCGTAGCTTTCGATCTGCTCTAGATGACCAAGCGAATTAGCCCGCAGTGCGAAGCCGCCGAATACGAAGATCTGTCCGGGGAGAAAAGTCTCACCCTGGACAGCGTCGTTGGTTGAAGATGCCATCGGGCCTATCGGTGACGACACAGAGGAACTCTCAATGAAAGCACCAATGTCGGTGTCAAAACCGGCGGATCTCGGGTAGGGGGTCCCGAACTGTGCGTCTAGGCGGATGGTAACAGGAGACGAGGGACACGATGTTTTACCCAGGTTCGGGCCCTCTCGATGGAGGTAAAACCCTACGTCCTGCTTGATTAATATTGATGATATGGGTAGTACAAGAGTGGATCTACCACGAGATCAAGGAGGCTAAACTCTAAAGCTAGCCTATGGTATGATTGTTGTAATGTATGTTGTCCTACGGACTAAAGCCCTCCGGTTTATATAGACACCGGAGGAGGCTAGGGTTACACAGAGTCGGTTACAATGGTAGGAGATCTACATATCCGTATCGCCAAGCTTGCCTTCCACGCCAAGGAAAGTCCCATCCGGACACGGGACGGAGTCTTCAATCTTGTATCTTCGTAGTCTTGGAGTCCGGCGGATGATGATAGTCCGGCTGTCCGGACACCCCCTAGTCCAGGACTCCCTCAATATGTCTTCGTGAAGAGTGTGGGATCGAGGGATCCTGGTTTGAAGCCTTTGCTCTTCAGGAAGTCTTTGATCGTATCATACCATGCACGAGGAGCTTGTTTGAGGCCATACAGTGCTTTGTTTAACTTGTACACCATATCAGGATGTTTTGGATCTTCAAAGCCAGGTGGTTGAGCGACATACACTTCTTCTTCAATCTTGCCATTGAGAAATGCACTCTTCACATCCATTTGATATAGCAAGATGTTGTGATTATTAGCGTAGGCTAGCAGTATGCGAATAGCTTCAAGCCTAGCAACAGGAGCAAATGTTTCATCGAAGTCAATTCCTTCAACTTGAGTATATCCTTGAGCCACAAGACGTGCTTTGTTTCTGACGACTTGACCATGCTCATCTTGCTTGTTTCGATATATCCATTTTGTTCCAATAATGTTATGCTTGCGAGGGTGAGGTCGCTTGACAAGTTCCCAAACATTAGTCAGCTTGAACTGTTGAAGTTCTTCTTGCATGGCTTGAATCCATTCAGGTTCCATAAAAGCTTCAGCAACTTTCTTGGGTTCTGATATTGACACAAATAAAAAGTGCCCACAGAAGTTTGCTAGCTGTGTTGCTCTTGACCGAGTGAGTGGACCAGGTGCATTGATGCTGTCAATTATCTTCTCTATTCGAACTTCATTTGCAACACGAGGATGAACAGGACAAAGACTTTGCTCTTGTTGATCATTATCATTATTGGGCGGATTGTCTTCGGTCTGAGTATTGTCTTCAGGTTGATTAGGAGCTGAGATGATAAGTTCCTCTTCAGGCTGTCCTTCAGAGGGCATGATTTCACCAGTTCCCATCAGTTTGATAGATTCACTGGGTGGAGCTTCGTCTAGTGTACTTGGCAAAATCTCTCTCTGTGAACCATTGGTTTCATCAAATTTCACATCCACGGTTTCGACGATTTTGTAGAGATACAGGTTGAAGACTCTGTAGGAGTGTGAGTCCTTTCCATAGCCAAGCATGAAGCCTTCGTGAGCCTTAGGTGCAAATTTTGACTTGTGATGGGGATCCTTGATCCAGCATCTAGCTCCAAATACTCTGAAGTAACTGACGTTTGGCTTCTTGCCAGTAAGGAGCTCATAGGATGTTTTGTTCAGAAGCTTATGGATGTACACATGGTTGATGATGTGACAGGCTGTATCAATAGCTTCAGGCCAGAACTTTCTTGGTGTCTTGTATTCATCTAGCATTGTTCGAGCCATCTCAATGAGGGTCCTATTTTTGCGCTCAACGATGCCATTTTGCTGAGGTCTGTATGGAGCAGAGAACTCATGAGTGATTCCCATTGTATCTAGATACAGATCAAGTCCAGTGTTCTTGAATTCAGTGCCACTGTCACTTCTGATATGCTTGATCTTCACGCCATAATTGTTCATTGCTCGATTGGTGAAGCGTCTGAAGACATCTTGCACTTCAGTCTTGTAAAGAATTATATGAACCCATGTGTATCTTGAGTAGTCATCAACAATGACGAAACCATAGAGACAGGCAGTTGTTGTGAGAGTGGAGTAGTGAGTAGGTCCAAATAAGTCCATGTGTAACAGCTCGAAGGGTTGAGATGTTGTCATGATTGTCTTCGAGGGGTGCTTTGCCCTTGTCATCTTTCCAGCTTCACAGGCACCACACAGATGATCCTTCTTGAACTTGACATCCTCGATGCCAATGACATGCTTCTTCTTGACGAGTGAGTGTAAGTTCCTCATGCCAGCATGTCCTAGCCTTCGATGCCAGAGCCAGCATTCTGAAGCTTTTGTGAGAAGACATACGGCAAGCTGTGGACCTGCTGAGAAATCTACCATGTATAGATCATCTTTTCGATACCCTTCAAAGACTAGAGACTTGTCAGATTCCATTAGTACAAGGCAAGGATATTTTCCAAATAGCACAATCATGTTCAAGTCACAAAGCATTGAGACAGACATTAAGTTGAAACCAAGGGATTCAACAAGCATCACTTTATCCATGTGTTGATCCTTTGAGATTGCAACTCTACCTAGACCCAATACCTTGCTTTTACCAGTGTCAGCAAATGTGATGTGACTCTTGTCGGATGGATGTAAGGTTGAGTCCATGAGAAGACTTCGATCACCAGTCATATGATTTGTGCATCCGCTGTCCATAATCCATTCTGAAGCTTTTGGTGATGTACCCTACAGTGCAGTCAGGAGGATAGGCTTCACAAGAGTGTTGTGAAGCATAAGCATTTGGCACATATAGGGATTGTCACAGCTTATATCAAGATTAGGACATATAGTATGACTGATAAGCGATTCAGATGTGAAGTATATAGAATGACATTTTATCATGCGTCCTTAATGTGTTTTAGGTCCCCAGCAATAGTATCGGACGCCATTGATTGCTGGCTGGAGACCGTATTCTGCAAAAGAGAGTTAGTTCTTCTTTGCCACCCACATCTTCAGGGGTGGCTTAGAAGCAATGAGTCTAAGTGCAGCATCTGAGAATTTTGGCTTTGAAGCCCTAGCAAATAGCCTTGCAGGAGATGAATGATACTCATATGAATAAGCAGAAAAGTTCTTGGTCCTATGAACATAGAGGTTCGAAGATACACGCTCATATTCATAAGTCTGAGCATGATTTCCCTGCAAAACATTGGCGTTAGGGTGACTCAAGTGAGTCATGTATCTGTATGAAGCCTTTGGGCCAAATGAAGCTATAGGTCTGGGGTTTGTCTTCTTCCTTGGTGGTGTCATGACGACATTCAAAGGAAGATTCTCAAGGTACTGCTTAGGTACACAGATCTTCTTCATAGGTGGTCCATTCCTGCAGTTAGTACCAATGTACCTGGCAAATACTTCACCATTCTGATTCTTGAACAGCTTATAGTTTGCATCAAAGGATTCATCAATGATAGTAGGATTGGCACAGGTAAAGCCAGATAAAGTGGATGGATCTACTGAAGATTCCTTTGCAGCAACCCATGTGGTTTTGGGGTACTGCTCAGGCTTCCAGTACGAGCCATCAACATTCATTTTCCTCTCGAACCCAACACCCTCTTTCCTAGGGTTTCGGTTCAGAATCTGCTTTTTGAGGACATCGCAAAGTGTCTGATGTCCCTTCAAACTTTTGTACATCCCTGTTTCAAGCAATGTCTTCAACATAGCATATTCATCAGCAACAGCAGTGGTATCCTCCGCAGAGGGGTTAGTAACCACATTGGTAGGTGAAGACAATGAAACAGTAGCAGCAGTGGAACATTCAGCAACAGATGTAGTGTTATCACGCTCAATGCATTTTAGACATGGTGGTTCAAATCCATCCTGAGCGGGACTGATCTATTGAGCGCGAAGTGACTCATTCACTTTTTGAAGATCTTCATGAGCCGCTCTCAATTTCTCAAGCTCTTGTTTCCTTTGAAGATAATCATAGGAGAGCCTTTCATAAGTAGTTGAGAGCGTTTCATGACGACCTTCAAGTTCTTGGTACTTAGCATGAAGATTTTTTATGTCATCAATTAAGGACTGTGAACGTGTCATTTCCGCGTCCAACAGGTCATCGCTTTTGTCTAACAGTTTTTGAGTATGTTCCATAGCCTTTTGTTATTCAGTTGCAATTTTAGCAAGTGTTTTGTAGCTTGGTTTGGATTCATAATCAGAGTCATCTTCACTTGATGTTTGAAAGTAAGCATCGCGTGATTTTACCTTGGCACCACATGCCATGAAGCAGTAGGTGGGAGTAGGATCGTCTTCGACATCAGCATCAACGTTGGTGTGGAAGTCATTATCTTCAATGTTGAATATGGACTTGGCAACATAGGCTGTGGCTAGAGCCAGACTTGCTACGCCAGGGTCAGACTCCTCTCCAGACTCCACCTCTGCCTCCTCAGAAGCAGACTCCTCCTCCGAATCCATTTCCTTGCCAACAAAAGCACGAGCCTTACCAGATGAGCTCTTCTTGTATGATGAAGACTTGGAAGAAGACTTAGAAGAAGACTTTGAGGATTTCTTCCTCTTCTTGTCATCAGAATCATATTCCTTGCTCTTCTTCTTCTTTTTCTCATTATCCCACTGTGGACACTCAGATATGTAGTGACCAGGTTTCTTGCACTTGTGGCAGGTTCTCTTCTTGTGATCATGGGTGGAAGCTTCATCATTCCTTGAGCTGGATCATGAAGACTTTCTGAAGCCTTTCTTCTTAGTGAATTTCTGGAACTTCTTTACAAGCATAGCAAGTTCCCTTCCAATGTCTTCAGGATCTTCAGAACTGCAGTCAGATTCTTCTTCAGATGAGGAAACAACTTTTGCCTTCAAAGCGCGAGTTCGGCCATAGTTTGGGCCATAGATATCTCGTTTCTCAGATAGCTGGAACTCATGTGTGTTGAGCCTCTCAAGTATATCAGACGGATCGAGTGTCTTGAAGTCAGGACGTTCTTGTATCATGAGGGCAAGGGTGTCAAAGGAGCTATCAAGTGATCTCAGCAATGTCTTGACGATTTCATGCTTGGTAATCTCAGTTGCACCAAGAGCTTGAAGTTCATTTGTGATGTCAGTGAGGCGATCAAACGTGAGCTGGACATTTTCATTGTCGTTTCTCTTGAAGCGGTTGAAGGGGTTGCGAAGAACACTGATTCTTTGATCTCTCTGGGTTGATACGCCTTCGTTGACCTTGGAAAGCCAGTCCCAGACTAGCTTTGACGTTTCCAGAGCACTCACACGGCCATACTGTCCTTTGGTCAGATGACCACAGATGATGTTCTTTGCAGTAGAATCCAGTTGAATGAACTTCTTGACATCAGTAGGGGTGACACCTTCACCAGTTTTGGGAACGCCATTCTTGACGACATACCAAAGGTCGACATCAATGGCTTCAAGACGCATCCGCATCTTATTCTTCCAGTAGGGATATTCAGTTCCATCGAACACGGGGCAAGCAGCGGAGACCTTGATTATCCCTGCAGTAGACATAGCTAAAACTCCAGGTGGTTAAACCAATCACACAGAACAAGGGAGTACCTTGCTCTAATACCAATTGAAAGTGCTAGTATCGACTAGAGGGGGGTGAATAGGCGATTTTTATGAAAGTCTTCAAAACTTGGAAGTTTCGAAGACAAACAATAGAAATGACCTAGTTGATATGCAGCGGAAGATAAACTACCATAAGCAAGCCATAGTCAAGTATGCAATGATGTGAAAGTACACGACTGATAGCAGCTAAGTAGTAAGGATCAGGATGGAAGATAGTATGAAGCCAATCAACAGTAGTAGTCAAGCAATGAAGTCAAACAGATACATAGATAGGCAATGACTTCACGAAGACAAACTTAAGTAAAGGATGGAAAAGATAGAACCAGTTTGCTTGTTGAAGACACATGATTTGTTGGACCAGTTCCAGTTGCTGTGACAACTATACGTCTGGTTAGGGAGGCTGAGATTTAACTCAGAAGACTGTGTCTTCACCTTATTCCCCTTGAGCTAAGGACACCAAGTCCTCGCCCAATCACTCTGGTAAGTCTTCAAGGTATACTTCCAAACCTTCACAGACTTCGTTCACCGGCAATCCACAATGACTCTTGGATTCTCAGAACGCGACGCCTAACCGGCTGGAGGATTCACAGTCCTCAAGTGTAATAAGTCTTCAGGTCACACAGACAGAAAGACTTCAGTGATGCCTAACACTCTTTGGCTCTGGGTGTTTGGGATTTGTCCTCGCAAAGATTTCTCTCTCTCAAATGCTTCGAGGTGGGTTGCTCTCAAACGACAAAAGCCGTGCACAAACTCTAAGCAGCCACCAATTTATGGTGTAGGGGGTGGGCTATTTATAGCCACAAGGCAACCCGACCTGATTTGTCCGAAATGACCCTGGGTCACTAAGGAACTGACACGTGTTCCAACGGTCAGATTTCAAACACACGCGGCAACTTTACTTGGGCTATAAGCAAAGCTGACTCATCCAGCTCTGGATAAAATTTGCTCTCATTATCTTCGCTCGAAGACATAGGATTTGGGTTGAGCATCACTTCAGTCACTCTGACTTAGTTCACTTGGACCCCACTTAACAGTACGGTGGTTCCTATGACTCAAAAAAGAAGAAAAGGAAACAACGAAACCACACAGTCTTTGCGCTCCATAGTCTTCACATAATGTCTTCTCATGTCATAGTCTTGAATATGAATATATTCTCATACCACCATTGTCTTCAATGTCTTCATACATTTTTAGGGGTCATCTCCAGTAGGTAAACCGAATCAATGAGGGACACTACCTGCGTTATCCTGCAATTCTCACAAACGCATTAGTCCCTCAACCAACTTTGTCGTCAATACTCCAAAACCAACTAGGGGTGGCACTAGATGCACTTACACAAAGGTCTCAGGCCATCTGTCTCCATGACTACCATCACAGAAGAAGACTCAAACTAGTCAAACTCAGTGGCACATCAAGTGTTCCCTAAAGATAATCCTTCTGTGATTGTTCCCTCGTCTGAAGCCAATGTTGCTGAAGACAATCCAGCTGCATCAACCGAAGAAATACAAGAAGAAGAGCATGTTGCTACTCCCCCTACCACCCAAGAAGTTGTTCTCAAGGAGAACGTGTCTGTGCTCGACCCTCTAGCTACTCAAGTGGAGGTTGAGAATCCTGAGGCGGCCACCAACAACACTACTGAAGCCAATGACATTGTCATGGCTGAAGACAATGTGGCGCCTGCGATGAACACTATGCATGAAGCCACTGATGCACCTGCCACGAATGTGCAGCCCGACGCCTCTGCTAATGCCACTGCTCTTGTTCCGCCTCCAAGGCCCCACACCATTGAGCATGCATTCTACCAAGGCGAGCTTGCTCCTGTCAGATGGCCAATTCTGGTTCCTCCGCCTGCTCCCGGACCTCAGTTTGACTATCATGTGGAGCATAGGCCTCAGGTTCAGAAGCCAAAACCAAGGCTGCCAAGGTTTCCAGGTACTGCATCTGCACCAGGCTCATTCAATGTCAACAGCTTCATTGCACACAACACCTTCTTCGATACTGGCAAGAACCCATATTCCAAGCCAAGAATATCATCAGATCGGTTCTGGAGTTATCAGCAGCGCAGCTACTACTCATGTATTCTATACAATCAGGAGCGCATATTTCCTCATATGCGTCTGGACACCGAAGCCATTGTTGGTCTGCCTTGCTTAGAAGAAGCCCTTGACTGCTTTCGTGATGCTGGCCTTCTGCAGTTTGTTACCGACAAGGAACATTGGAATGAAGAGCTTCTCCTGCAATTTTATGCAACCCTCCACATTCGCGGCTACAACAGGGATACAACGACATGGGTCCTTGAGTGGATGACAGGCAATGTCCATCATGAAGCCAAAGCCTTTGATCTCATTGAGCTTACTGGCCTCTCCACTCCAGGCAAACTATATGAACCTGGTTGTCAGCTTCACCGCGATGCATTGGAAAGCATCTTTCAGAAGCAAGAGCCCAACATGAGCCAGATGCTAAGTATGATGAAGCCACTGCCCCAGGATGCAGAGTATCCCAAGGAATTCCTTCTTGAAGACCTAGAGTATCCGCCCTGCACCATCTATCACATCATTAGGCGAACTCTATGGCCCATCAAAGGGCATTCCTCCTCAGCAAAGCTTGAAGGTGCAATGAAGACATTGGTCTTCTATATCCTCAACAGCAAGAGCTTCAATACTCAGGATTTCTTCATTCACCAATTTGCTGCATCTGGCTCTGACATCTTTGGTCTGAAATTCTATGCTCCTTGGATTATGCGTCTGATCAAGCTTCACTCTGCCATTGACTATCAGCCCTCTGCTCGTAACCATCTCATATTTCTACCAGAGGTTGATATGTCCATTGAAGCCATTTACCCAGAGCCTGCCAAGGAGGCACTATATCTTCATAATGCAGATCGTCAGAGCTTTTCCCAGCATGTTGAAGGTGTTCAGGTTGCTTCTCGTGTTTATCCTCTGGCCGGCAACACTCGCCATGCACGCACTGAAGCCACAGAAAGCACCATTGCTCCAAGGCCTCGGAAGCGATCTCGTGTGCTCAACGACCAAGAGCTTCTCGTGGCCTTGCATCAGAAACATGACAAGCATCATTACTGGATGAAGCGTCAAATGCAAAGCCTCTTAGTGGATGTCAATGGCATTCGCAATCTTGCCACCAAGAATGCCTTTGTCACCCATGAAACCTATTGGAGGTCCTGGAAGAGTCTGACATTGCTAAGTGCTGAAGCTGATCTTCAAGACGATGGCTTCACTGAGAGATTCAAGTTCGACTCCACTCCTCCCAGGAATGCTGTCTTACGCAAACCCCGTCTCTTGAAGATCTAGAGTACTCCTCCTCTGCAGCAACTATGAATGCCAGAGTCTTGGATGACGCAGATGATGCTACCTCACAACCTCCAACCTCAGCGCATATCGACACTGCACCAAGTTCTTCTGCACCACCAAACCTTAACGATGACCCTGCTGCTTCACCTACTCCTCATGGGAACGAGTAGAGACTATGTCTTCAAACCTTTTTGGTCCTTACTGACAAAAGGGGGAGAAGCATATGTTGATAGTATTCAAGCGGGTCCAGATGGGTGGTTGATATACTTTTTGCCTAGTGCTTACAACTCTCGTTTTTCATACATTTGGTTCTTTGAGTTGTAACACTTAAACTTGAAGGTCGTCTGCTACTTTTTCTGCTATTCTGTGTGATGCGATCATAAATTCCGCATATGCGATGATAAATCCCGCATGAAGTCATTCTGCAGACGTCCATTTTCATTAAGCATGTCATTATTCCTGTATATCTGTTCATGCCTGATGTATTGTCTTCATATGGTGAAGAGGATCTCCACAAGTACAACCTGCCATGTGCATTTGCATTCCAACGCAAAACATTTATATGCAGATCTTAAGGGGGAGCCTTTTTGCCATCTATGAAGACAATATCTTAATCCTTTACAATTTCACATACTTTTATTTCCGTTGAAAACTTCAACCAGTTTGTCATCAATTACCAAAAAGGGGGAGATTGTAAGTGCATCTAGTGCCACCCCTAGTTGGTTTTGGAGTATTGACGACAAACCTGGTTGAGGGACTAATGTGTTTGCGAGAATTGCAGGATAACACAGGTAGTAGTCCCTCATTGATTCGGTTTACCTACCGTAGATGACCCCTAAAAATGTGTGAAGACATTGAAGACAATAGTGGTCTATGAAGCCATTCACATTGAAGACTATGACACGAGAAGACATTGAGTGAAGACTATGGAGCGCGAAGACTTAGTTGTTTCGTTGTTCTCCTTTCTTCTTTGTTCAGTCATAGGAACCACCGCACTGTAAAGTGGGGTCCAAGTGAACAAAGTCAGAGTGACTGAAGTGATGCTCAACCAAATCCTATGTCTTCGAGCAAAGACAATGAGAGCAAATCTTATCCAGAGTCGGATGAGTCAACTTTACTTGTAGCCCAAGTCAAGTTGCCGCGTGTGTTTGAAATCTGACCGTTGCGACACGTGTCTGTTCCTTAATGACCCAGGGTCATTTCGGACAAATCCGGTCGGATTGCCCAGTGGCTATAAATAGCCCACCCCCTACACCATAAATTGGTGGCTGCTCAGAGTTATTACACGGCTTTTGTCGTTTGAGAGCAACCCACCGCTGAAGCTTTCGAGAGAGAATCCTTGCGAGGACAAAGCCCAAACCACTCAGAGCCCAAAGAGTGTTTGGCATCACTGAAGTCTTTCTGTCCGCGTGATCTGAAGACTTGTTACACTTGAGCACTGTGATTCCTCCAGCCGGTTAGGCATCGCGTTCTGAGCATCCAAGAGTCATTGTGGATTGCCGGTGAACGAAGTCTGTGAAGGTTCGGAAGTCTACCTTGAAGACTTACCAGAGTGATTGGGTGGGGACTAGGTGTCCTTAGCTCAAGGGGAATAAGGTGAAGATGCAGTCTTCTGAGTTGAATCTCAGCCTCCCTAACCAGACATACAGTTGTCACAGCAACTGGAACTGGTCGAACAAATCCCTGTCCTTCTGAAGCCACTGGTTCTATCTCTTACTTCTCTTTACTTTCAGTTTGTCTTCGTGAAGTCATTGTCTGCTTGCATTATCTGTTTGACTTCACTGTGTGACTATCTGTTCTGATTGGCTTCATACTATCTTCCATACTGATCTTTACTACCTAGCTGCTATTAGTCTTCGTGCTTTCACTTCATTGAATACTTGACTATGGCTTGTCTAGTGTAGTCTACCTTCCGCTGCATTCGAATAGTGTTGTTTATATTGTTTGTCTTCGAAACTCCCAAGTTTTGAAGACGTTCATAAAAATCGCCTATTCACCCCCCCCCCCCTCTAGTCGATAACTAGCCCTTTCAACGGGAGATTGAACTACTCGGCCTCCTATTCTGTTCCGTCTAGCAGTTCTTCGTGTGGTAATTAAAACTCACTTTTTACTGTCTTTTTGATCTGATAGACTCATCGTTCTCCACCAAAAGCGGTTTCTATGTCTATCTGATGAATCTATCATGTTCCTTATCTCATATCATGCTTAGTATATTCACTTCTGCTTGACAACAAGTTAGATTCCTCACTTGTACCTATTCTTGGATTCGTACAAATCTGGAACCAACTCTCACCAAATAAGTGAATGTCTTTGCGCTATGAGGTCAATGTCTTCAAACTGATTTATCTTCAAAAATCTTCTGAGAATGCATATGACCTCTTCCCCTTCCCTTGCATCTCTAATGCTGTCACAGGTACATGTCCATGGGAGAATCTCTTGGTTCTCATAGTCTGCATTCATTTGCAGAATTCTTACAGCGTCACATCAATTCACCTGAAGCCAGTTCTTGTCTTACCAGCAGACAGATGCCCTTGCAAGTTCTGAAGCCATTCAGTTTAAGCTTCATGGCAACAGATAAGTCAGCTAGAAAGGGCGGCAGACAGCACCGCGGAAATACATGCAAAGATTTACCACCAGATCTGCATGAAATGTACAAGACAGACCGTGAAGAAACCTATGGTGAATGCAAAACTCGAATCCAATGGATTCAAAGATATTGGGCTGAAGAATGGTTTAAGTACAGATTTGTCACTGATGAGTATGCTGAGAAGAATGACATCAAGTAGCCCTGGGAGATATATTATACAAAAATCTTCAACCTCGAACCCTGTCTGAAGCTATTGATCAAGGCTTCTACTCGTGCATGGTTCGAGGACCACAGCCAGAGAATGCTGACCCATCTTCTCTGCTATGGTGTCGCGAAGACAATCTGTTCAAGTGCAACTTCAAGTTTGCCAAAGATTTTGCTGTGAAGAACAAGAAGGCATTTGGACTTGACTTCAACCCCGGTCCATCTGCTCCTCGGGATGATGGCACCCGTGATGCCAATGAAAACAGAATCGGCCCCTTCTACAACCTCGAAGGCCTCATCACTCACATTGCAGTTCAATGGGCTAATGTGGATCACTTAGCTGATGACGCAGATTCTGATGAAGCGCCAGCTCCTCCTAAGCCACAGAAGCAGAAGAAAACTAAGGCTTCAAAACCTTCTGCTGCACCAAAAGCTTCACGTGTGAAGCCATTGGCAACTGCCCCTCCTGCATCAAGTATGCAATCTGAAGACCTCTCTTGCATCTCCAAGAAGATTGAAGTCTATTCAGAAGAAGAAGCCCATCCTGAGTTCTGGTCAAGCACTGACCCCAGCTGTCGTTCTGAGGAACGAGAATGAAGCCATTGATCTATCAAGTGACGATGATCTTGGTGAAGAAGCTCTTGAGCTGCTAATAAAGAGCAAATAAGAGGCGGAAACCTTCAACGATTTGCCCCTCTTTGATGTGGACAGCCTCAACAACTTCATTGATGAGTGGTCTGCCAACCGAATCTCAGCATTGATGATCTTCAACTTCCCATTGGCATCTGTGTCGCTTTTCACAGTGCCATTGCAAATGAGCTAGCTCTGGCTCAGAAGATAGTTGAGCTCAAGAACAAGATTGACTATGAAAAGGCTCAATTCAAGAAGCACATGGCCAAGCTCAATGTCACTGATGTTCAAAACTTCAAGAAACTGCTGCATGATCTCAAGGAAGCGTTTCACAAGAAATGTGAAGAGGCAAAAGGTTCAAGAGAGCGAATGAAACACCTTGCTGCCAAATGTGTTCAGGCTCACAATGAAGCGGAAAAGCGCAAGGCTCTTGGGCGTCCAGGCATCAACCCCAAGATGGCTACCAAAAAGAAGAAGCCCACTATGACCCAAGCTGAAGCGTCAAGACATGAAGAACCTCGCATTGTCTTCCCTACCAACATGACAGGCACGAAGCCTAAGGTCCCCACAGTGGCTTTAGAACTGAAGAAGACAAGGGCAGCCGAGGCCGAAGCCAAAAAACGCAAGATCAAGAATGTCCCTAATGATGCTCCACTGACGAAGAAGCGGAAGACAAAGTCCTCAAAGAAGAATCAGGCTGCTCCTTCAGAGCCCCTTCTTGTCGAGCCCCTCTCAGTTGCTCGTCATGCATCCCCCACCAAGAGCGTCAGTTAGTTGTTCACGAGCCTACTCCCATAGAGGCTCCTGAAGATAAAGAAGATCCAGCTGTTAATCCCATCACAGTTGAAGACATTGGTCCCCAAGATAATGTAAATGGTGATGAAGTCCTTCCTCAGATCAAGCACCAAATGGTATCATCGCTTGTTCTCACGAACAACGAACTCATCAGCATTGGTCGTCTTTTGACGCCAATCACTCAGGATGTTTCATGGGCTGATCACCCACAACAAGACACCCCAAGTCAAGTATCTCCAAGTACTCCCCCACCTCAAGTCACCACTCAGGTGCTTGATGATGATGACTATGTGGTCCAGCCAACTCCCTCTCCAAAAGCATCGCCCGCATTTTGCAGGCTTCGCAAAGGACCAAGGCCACAAGTCGCTCCATCGAGCGTTCCAAAAGGAGAAGTGCAAGACAACTCAGTTGCACAACAAGTGTTTCCTGAAGCCACTCCCACTGTGAACGTCTCTGAATCTGAAGCCAAAGCTGTTGAAGATACACCGGCTGCATCAGCCCTAGAACCACAAGAACCCTGTGAAGAAGAAGAAGAAGAATGTGTTGCCACACCCCGAACCAACCAAGAAGTTGTTCTCGAGGAGAACTTGTCCAACCCTCCAGCTACTCAAGTGGAGGCTGAAAATACTGAGACAGCCACGAACAACACTACTGAAGCTAATGACATTGTCATGGCTGAAGCTAATGTGGCTCCTACAGTAAATACGGTGTCTGAAGCCAATGATGCACCTGCCACCAATGTGCAGTCTGAAGACCTTTTCAATGCTTCAGCTCCAGTACCGCCACCAAGGCCTCACACCATTGAGCAAGCATTTTATCAAGGCGAGCTGGTCACTGTTTGTTGGCCCATTCTGGTTCCTCCACCTGCTGCCGGGCCACAATTTGATTATCATGTGGAGCACATGCCTCAGATCCAGAAGCCAAAACCGAGGCTGCCAAGGTTTCTAGGTACTGCATCTGCGCCAGGATCATTCAACACTAATGGCTTCATTGCACACAACACCTTCTTTGACAGTGCCAAGAAACCATATTCCAAGCCAAGAATATCATCTGATCGGTTTTGTAGTTATCAACAGTGCAGTTACTATTCATGCATACTATACAATCATGGGCGCATCTTTCCCCATATGCGTCTAGACTGTGAAGCCATTGCGGGCCTGTCTTGGTTAGAAGAAGCCCTCGACTGTTTCCGAGATGCAGGTCTACTATAGTTTGTGATTGATAAAGAAAATTGGAATGAAGAACTTCTGCTGCAATTCTATGCAACTCTTCACATTCGCGGCTACAACAGGGATCCGAAGACATGGGTTCTTGAGTGGATGACAGGCAATGTACATCATGAAGCCAAAGCTCTTGACATTATTGAGCTTACTGGCCTGCCCACTCCAGGTGAACTTTATGAGCCTGGTTGTCAGCTTCACCGCAATGCTTTGTAGAGCATCTTTCAGAAGCCTGAGCCTAATATGAGCCAAATGCTGAGCATGATGAAGCCACTGCCACAAGATGCTGAATATCCAAAGGAATTCTTTGTTGATGACCTAGAATATCTGCCCCGCACAATCTATCATATTATAAGGCGAACTCTATGGCCCGTCAAAGGACATTCTTCTTCAACAAACCTTGAAGGCTCAATGAAGACATTGGTTTTCTATATACTCAATGGCATCAGCTTCAATGCTCAAGACTTCTTGATCAGGCAATTGGCTACATCTAGCTCTGATTTATTTGGTCTGAAGTTTTATCCTCCATGGGTTATGCGCCTCATCAAGCTTCATTCTGCTGTCAACTATCAGCCGTTTGCACGCAACCATCTGATATTCTTGCCAGAGGTTGATATGTCTATCAAAGCCATATACCCAGAGCCTGCCAAGGAGCCAATTTATATTCACAACGCCGATCACCAAAGCTTCACTCAGCCCATTGAAGGAGTTCTTGCTGCAACTCGTGTTTATCCTCTGGCTAGACGTACACATGCACCTCATCATGCCTATACTGAAGCCACTGCAAGCACAATTGCTCAAAGGCCTCGGAAGAGATCTCGTGTTCTCAATGACCGAGAGCTTTCTCGTTGTCCCGCATCAAAAACAGGATAAGCATCATAACTGGCTAAAGCGTCAGATGCAAAGCCTCTTGGTGGATGTTAATCGCATTCGAAATCTTGCCACCAAGAATGCGTTTGTCACTCATGAAACCTGTCGGAGGTCATGGAAGAGTCTAACATTGCTCAGTGCTGAAGCTGATCTTCAAAACGATGGCTTCACAGAGAGATTCAAGTTTGATACCACTCCTCCCAGGAACGTTGTCTTGCGTCGGACTCCATCACTTGAAGATTCTGAGTACTACTCCGCGGCAACTGTTAATGCCAGAGTCATTGATGACGATGATGATGCTACTTCACCACCTCCAACTTCGGCGCGTATCGACACTGCACCAAGTTCGTCTGCACCACCGAACCTCACAGCGACCCTGCTGCTTCATGTACTCCTCATGGGAACGTGTACAGGCTCTATGTCTTCAAACCTTTTTGGTCCTTAATGACAAAAGGGGGAGAAGCATATGAGTTGATAGTCTTCAAGCGAGTACATATGGGTGGTTGCTATACTTTTGCCAAGTGCTTACAACTCTCGCTTTAGAAACATTTGGTTCTTTGAGTTGTAACACTTAAACTTGATGGTCGTCTGCTACTTTTTCTGCTATTCTGTGATGCAACGATAAATTCCGCATGTGCGATGATATCATCTTGCAGACGTCCATTTTTCATTATGCATGTCATTATCCTAGTTATATCTTTTCATGCATGATGTATTGTCTTCATAAGTTGAAGAGGATCTCCACAAGTACAACCTGCCATGTGCATTTGCATTCCAAAGCAAAACCTTATATGCACATCTTCAAGGGGAGCCTTTTGCCACTTATGAAGACAATATCTCAATCCTTTACAATTTCACATACTTCTATCCCCGTTGAAAACTTCAACCAGTTTGTCATCAATCACCAAAAAGGGGGAGATTGTAAGTGCATCTAGTGCCACCCCTAGTTGGTTTTGGAGTATTGACGACAAACCTTGTTGAGGGACTAATGTGTTCGTGAGAATTGCAGGATAACACAGGTAGTAGTCCCTTCGGTTTACCTACCGGAGATGACCCCTAAAAATGTGTGAAGACATTGAAGACAATGGTGGTCTGTGAAGCTATTCACAGTGAAGTCTATGACATGAGAAGACATCGCATGAAGACTATGGAGCGTGAAGACTTAGTTGTTTCATTGTTTCCTTTTCTTCTTTGTTGAGTCATAGGAACCACCGCACTGTTAAGTGGGGTCCAAGTGAACAAAGTCAGAGTGACTAAAGTGATGCTCAACCAAATCCTATGTCTTTGAGCGAGGACAATGAGTGCAAATCTTATCCAGAGTCGGATAAGTCAGCTTTACTTGTAGCCCAAGTCAAGCTGCCGCGTGTGTTTGAAATCTGACCCTTGGAACACGTGTCAGTTCCTTAGTGACCCAGGATCATTTCGGACAAATCAGGTCGGGTTGCCTAGTGGCTATAAATATCCCACCCCCTACACCATAAATTGGTGGCTGCTCAGAGTTAGTGCACGGCTTTTGTTGCTTGAGAGCAACCCACCTCCGAAGCATTTGTGAGAGAGATCCTTGCGAGGACAAAGCCCAAACCACCCAGAGCCCAAAGAGTGTTTGGCATCACTGAAGTCTTTCTGTCCGCATGATCTAAAGACTTGTTACACTTGAGGACTGTGAATCCTCCAGCCGGTTAGGCGTCGAGTTCTGAGCATCCAAGAGTCATTGTGGATTACCGGTGAATGAAGTCTGTGAAGGTTTGGAAGTCTACCTTGAAGACTTACCAGAGTGATTGGGCGAGTACTAAGTGTCCTTAGCTCAAGGGGAATAAGGTGAAGACGCGGTCTTCTGAGTTAAATCTCAGCCTCCCTAACCAGACGTACAGTTGTCACAGTAACTGGAACTAGTCGAACAAATCGCTGTCCTCTCCAAGCTACTGGTTCTATCTCTTACTTCTCCTTACTTGTAGTTTGTTTTCGTGAAGTCATTGCCTGCTTGCATTATCTGTTTGACTTAACTGAGTGACTACTTATTCTGATTGTCTTCATACCATCTTCCATCCTGATCCTTACTACCTAGCTGCTAATAGTCTTTGTGCTTTCACTTCATTGAATACTCGACTATGGCTTGCCTAGTGTAGTCTACCTTCTGCTGCATATAAATAGGGTCATCTCTATTGTTTGTCTTTGAAACTCCCATGTTTTGAAGACTTTCATAAAAATCGCCTATTCACCCCCCCCCCCCCTCTAGTCGATATCCAGCTCTTTCAGAGATGCCTGACAAAGAAACATGTCATCCACCATGAAAGGTTTGTTGTTATGTATAGCATAATGGAGACTCATATTTTGTAATGCATCATGAGAATTATGTAGGACATTGTCATGGATGGTATGCATATGGTGCACACAAGGGATGGAATCATGTGAACTACATTCACGTACATGGCATGGTATATGGGATGAATTGTACAAATTTTGCAAAGGTAGCATAGCAATATCATCACAAGAGAAGCGAAGTCCAATAACCATCATCTTGTCATCTATGCCGTAACATGCAAAGTGCACGATAAAATGAGCATAAGGTGACAAGTGTTAAATAGCCCATAGTCGTGTGAGAGCCAAGTAAAAGTAATTCGCGAAGGGGACGGTGGTAAGGATAATCCACAGAATCCCAAATCATCGTTGCTCTCAAGAGCTTGTTTCGTCAACTCTTAGGATTGAGAGGTTGACGAGTATATGTGAGTGCCTAGACAAAACAAAGGCAACGGAAAAATCGTGTGTGCGTGGTATATGTACACATCATCCATCATGATGCGCACGTGCATGTGTTGGTTAGCACAAAATAGCAAATGCTCAAATAAATGAGATACGTGATATAGAAACATGTCATCCATCATGATAGGTTTGTTGTTATGTATAGCATAATGGACACTCAATTTGTGTAATGCATCATGAGAAAATATGTAGAGCATTGTTATTCATGGAATGCATATGGTGCACGCAATTATGGGAATCATGCAAAGTATCGAATGCATCAAAATCTCCTAATATGTATGAGGAAACTATGGGGGTCTCCTCATGAGCATTAGTGGAAACTTCACATGGAGAATATTGACAACATCAGAAACAAAGCATATTCGGAACAATGTGATCATGGCTTGGCATAGTAGATGAATTGCGCTAATCATGTAAAGGAAGCATGGCAATATCATCACATGAAAAACAAAAGCCAATGACCATCATCTCGTCATCTATGCCATAAGTGCAAATGGGATTCATTTTAGGGAAAACTTTGTTTTTGCCACTCTAGCTTTTGACCACTTTGCTTATGCCACTCTAGAATTTGACATTTCACTTTTGCCACTCTTAGTTTTTGACAATACATCACAATTGCCATTTAGTGGCAAAAGCAATAATTTTAGAGTGGCAATTGTGATACATTGCCAAAAACTAAGAGTGGCAAAAGTGAAATGAAAAATTATTGCTTTTGCCATGGAATGGTATTTGTGATGTATTGTCAAAAGCTAAGAGTGGCAAAAGTGAAATGTCAAATTCTAGGGTGGCATAAGAAAAATTGGCAAAAACTAGAGTGGCAAAAACAAAGTTTTCCCTTCATTTTAATAGGGAATGCATAGTTACTATGTTGAGATTGTAATGATGAAATACGGGAGATCTCACTCATAGCATATGACAAGTTTAATGGATTGTCAAACATGATGTGACCAATAGAATTTTGGCATGATATCCTATGGAGCATAGCATCACAACTAGGCAAAAATGGGTGGCACATTTAAGCATGTAGAAGACATAGTATGTGGTGAATCCATAAGGTGATCAACATCATGGAAGAAATCGATGTCAATATTATCCACTAGTGGGACAAGTGAAGGTCTATCACCTATGTTACCTTTAGAGCTCCGCTCTTATGTTGTAGGTGGGGTGGCAAAGATGGACACTTGGTCAATAGCTTCGTCAACTTGATGGTACCATGTGGGGGTGCATCGTCGTCCACCATTGCCATTTTGTCTGTTGGAGGTATGGACTTGTCGAGTGTAGGCATGTCATCATGTAGGAAACCTAGCACAAAAGAAAACACACTCAGAGTAGAGGTTATGTTGTTAGAAATCATAGTGTCCTCACGTGCCCTCTCAACTACCTCACTCACTAAATGTTGTGTGATGTCTACTATGCAACTTTCTCCTTGTAGACGTTGTTGGGCCTCCAAGTGCAGAGGTTTGTAGGACAGTAGCAAATTTCCCTCAAGTGGATGACCTAAGGTTTATCAATCCGTGGGAGGCGTAGTATGAAGATGGTCTCTCTCAAACAACCCTGCAACCAAATAACAAAGAGTCTCTTGTGTCCCCAACACACCCAATACAATGGTAAATTGTATAGGTGCACTAGTTCGGGGAAGAGATGGTGATACAAGTGCAATATGGATGGTAGATATAGGTTTTTGTAATCTGAAAATATAAAAACAGCAAGGTAACTAATGATAAAAGTGAGCGTAAACGGTATTGCAATGGTAGGAAACAAGGCCTAAGGTTCATACTTTCACTAGTGCAAGTTCTCTCAACAATAATTACATAACTGGATCATATAACTATCCCTCAACATGCAACAAAGAGTCACTCCAAAGTCACTAATAGCAAAGAACAAACGAAGAGAATATTGTAGGGTACGAAACCACCTCAAAGTTATCCTTTCTGATCGATCTATAAAAGAGTCCGTAGTAAAATAACACGAAGCTATTCTTTCCGTTCGATCTATCATAGAGTTCGTACTAGAATAACACCTTAAGACACAAATCAACCAAAACCCTAATGTCACCTAGATACTCCAATGTCACCTCAAGTATCCGTTGGTATAATTATACGATATGCATCACACAATCTCATATTCATCTATTCAACCAACACAAAGTACTTCAAAGAGTGCCCCAAAGTTTCTACCGGAGAGTCAAGACGAAAACGTGTGCCAACCCCTATGCATAAGTTCATTGAACCCGCAAGTTGATCACCAAAACACACATCAAGTAGATCACGTGAATATCCCATTGTCACCACAGATAAGCATGGCAAGACATACATCAAGTGTTCTCAAATCCTTAAAGACTCAATCCGACAACAAAACTTCAAAGGGAAAACTCAATCCATTACAAGAGAGTAGAGGGGGAGAAACATCATAAGATCCAACTATAATAGCAAAGCTCGCGATACTTCAAGATCGTATCACCTCAAGAACAGGAGAAAGAGAGATCAAACACATAGCTACCGGTACATACCCTCAGCCCCGAGTGTGAACTACTCTCCTCGTCATGGAGAGCGTCGGGATGATGAACATGGCCACCGGTGAGGGATCCCCCCTCCGGCAAGGTGCCGGAACAGGGTCCGATTGGTTTTTGGTGGCTACAGAGGCTTGCGGCAGCGGAACTCCTGATCTATTGTGCTCTCCGATGTTTTTAGGGTATATGGACATATATAGGCGAAAGAAGTCAGTCAGGGGAGCCACGAGGGGCCCACGAGGGTGGGGGGCACGCCCAGGGGGGTAGGGCGCGCCTCCCTGCCTCGTGGCCACCTCGAAGCTTCCCTGACATCTACTCCAAGTCTCCTGGATTGCTTCCGTTCCAAAAATAACTCTCCCAAAGGTTTCCTTCCGTTTGGAACCTGTTTGATATTCCATTTCTTCGAAACACTAAAATAGGCAAGAAAACAACAATTTGGGCTGGGCCTCATGTTAGTAGGTTAGTCCCAAAAATGATATGAAAGTGTAGAATAAAGCCCATAAACATCCAAAATAGGTAATATAATAGCATGGACAATAAAAAAGTATAGATACATTGGAGACGTATCATTGTGTCTCACTCACTCCCTCTAGGATGCTCTCCCTCATATGGTTGGTGGAGTCACTCAAATGGCTCTCAACCTCACATAGGGTGTGTGGCATGCTCTCATGTGTGGGGCTAGTGGTGAACACACCATCCTCTCATGGGAAATGCACTCAATGTCATATATGGTGGAATCACTCATCTCGCTCATGGGGTGGTGGCTCTCCTCACATGGCAAATGGGGCATCTCTTCATATGTGGGTGTCGGAGAGATGTAGGTGCAAACGTCTCCATACTCGACTCCTTTCGCCTCCTTGGTTGAAGGGATAGTCCCCATGCTCAACCTCCTCATCCATAACGCCTACGAAGATGAATGTCGTGGGATGTGGCAAATCATCGCTCTCCCCTGAGACCAAAGATAAGGTCTCATGTGCGGTGTCGTGTCTTGATTTGGAGTAAGAGTCCCATTTGTGGCGCCGTCTTCATGTTGTTGAAGAGGTTTGTGCTTGTCGCCGTGGTCGAAGGGGATGACCCTTGCTCGACCGTCTTGTCACCGTCTTGTATGAGGTCCATATAATGTGGCACCTCATAGCTCGTCTCCATGACCGAAGGGAATTTCCGATGCTCGACCGTCTTCCTTGAGGGGCTTCCAAAGATGGAAGTATCACCCTTGCATGTAGGTGGCCGCCTTGGACTTGATGATGTCGAAGTAGGCATACTCATGGGAAGTAGGCACATATGCCGTACGTCCAAAGGCGAAGATGCATTAAGAACACTTGGCGAAGATGCCAAAGTGGTGGTGGTGGCCATAGCTTCCTCTTGGTGGTGCTCGTCTCGCAGTCTTCTCTTGTGCTCACGAAGCTTGATCGTAGTAAGATGTAGAGCTTGTTGGGACTTGTAGGTGTCATGGCGGTTGTCTCAAAGATGATGACGGTGTCGTGTGGTACTTGCATCGTGTGGTCGCTCTGAAGATTTGGTACTTGAGCGCCTCTGCCTTGAAGATGACGAAGGGGAAGAAGGCTTGTAGTTGGCCAACACATGTCGGATGTCATCCATGTGTGCGTCCAACTTGTCATCGAGGTAGTCCCTTTTCCTTGTTTCGGAGTGTCATATGTCGATTGCTCGATGAGGTCAACGATCGAAGATGTTGTGCTTTGCCTATCCATCACAAGACTCGAGTAGAGGTGAGTAGGAAATGAGATAGAAAATACCAAGATACCTTTTCCAAAGTTGAGGATGTATCCCGTATCACTCAATGTTAAATGAAAGAATAGTGGAATTGGTATCGGACTTGTTCACCCACACCTACAAAGTAAAGCTTCCCGAGTGGCTTGGTTAGGACAAGTGGCACAAATTCATGCAAATTGAAGTCCAAGATATTATAAATGTTGAGATAAATCCAAATGACTCAAAATGCAAAGCAAGTGATCACAAATATAGAGGAGGCCAATAAAGAAACACACATGGTGGGATAATGAGGCTTGTGCAACTATCGGGGTGAGCAAGACAAAGATTGCCTAACAAAGACTAACCTCGTGTTGCACAAACACTAGGAGAGCACTAGCTTGATTGCACACTTGGGCACGATTCACCATTTGGCACCAACCTATATGTATGAAACAAGAATGCTTCCTATTCCATGTATACTCATGGACAAGTATCTCTTTTCATGCTCAACTCTCTTTTGCTTATAAGCTTATGATCTTTCTTTTCTTGCTTAAAAGATTTATTGTCTTTTTTGCTCTTCTCTTCCTTTCCACTTTCTTATTGAGCCACAACCACAAATATGAGACAAGTATCACAAGATATGCATGGGAGCAAGCAATTTCACTATATGATATATCCAATGATGCAACAATATGATATCGTATCACTATGGTGCACAAGTTTTCGTGAAGCCTGGCAATACTCGGATAGCTAGTCTCAATAGGTATGAAGGTATGCGCAAAGATTGTGGGGCTATCAAGATGTAATGGCAAGGAAGGAAAAGTTTATGACAGAATGGATACCTTCGTCACACTTAGTCCTTCACGAAGTCGAGGGTAACCGGCCTTGCTTCCGGTTGAAGATGGTCTCAAAGGATGGATGGTCGTCGTCGATGGGGAATGTCCTGGTGGATGTAGTCGATGGAGTTAGTCGGTACTCGCATCGCTCCACGTGGTGGTTGATGAAGAAGTAACCGTCTCTAAGTAGCCGAAACACCTTAGGAGACTCAAATCACAACTCAAATAACCACAAATGCAATAAGAACCAAAATGGGTTAGGTTGCGGAATTTTTATGTGGTGGTGCGGAAGTTATGGCGGAGGGCCTAGGAAAAGATGCCAAAATGCACAAAATTTTCTGGAGTCAAATGGCGGTAAAACCAAGATGAGCATCTTGGGCACGTCGCTATAGCTTTCCAATGAGCGAAAGAACACCCAAATCGGAGTTCGGGAGTGGGAGATATGGCCGAAACAAGTAATCAGTCAAAGTAGTTTTGAACTAGCGGACAGTCCGGTCCTGTGGAGCGGACAGTCTGGTCCTCGTCCGAAACCCTTCTCAATCAATGGACAGTCCGGTATGGGGGAGCGAACAGTTCGGTCTGTGAGTGATTTGCTCTTGATGCAAGCGGACAGTCCGGTACGGGGGTCCAGACAGTCCGGTGCGGGCTGGGAAGGCACGAACTTTATTTCTTTGGGCGGAAATGGATGATTTTCAAGCTCAAAATTGAAGGGGGGAAAGGAAAAATTGAGGGTAGGGAACGCCTAGGGCAGTGATACACTTGCCAAACACTAGATCCACGGATCAAAATAAACAAAAACTCACAAGAACATCAAATCACAAGAATCTTTTTTTGGCAATTTTTTGGGGAAATTTTTAAAATTGGGGAGAAAATTCAAACTAAGGCAATAAAGTGGGGGATTGGGGGCTCCAAATTCGTGAGAACCTTGCTCTGATACCAAGATGTTGGAGGGTGGAACCGTAAGGGGAGATCTTTCACGAATTGGAGGGGGATTCCCCGAAGAACGCGAAGAACACGAATAACACAATGGGAAATCACAAGAGGAACACTCAAGAACAAGCCTAATTACACATCCACTAGACTCAAATCCACGCAAGATCCAAAAAGGTACATAAACAACAAGAGGAACAAGGGTACATGATAAGGTTCATCCCAAATCCAAGGAGATGAGGTCTTGATGATCCTATGATGGGGATCCTTCCCTAGATGGGGGTCTTGAATCCACTAGGGGTCTTCTCCTAGGAGGTCTTGGTCTCCATGGGAGAAGGTAGATAGGAGCAAAGCTCTCAAGATCATATCATGTACTTTGCTAACCCTAATAACTGAGAGGAGCACGAAATATATAGTCTAGGGGCGAAGGGGTATGGGCCTCGATGGTTACATGGGCTTTTTAGCCCAATTTGTAGTGAAACTGGGCGGACCGGACAGTCCGGTGGTAAGGACCGGATAGTCTGGTGAGTCCAGATGCATTTTCGGGTGCCACCGGACTGTCCATTGTGGGGACCGGACTATCCGGTAGTGCAATTTCTGCACGCTTCCCTTTCTTCATCTTGACACTTCCGGTCAGCTATTGGGCCTTGGCATCCTTCTCCTTGGCCTCCGGGAAGCTTCCTAACTGCATGGTGGCGGTTGCCCTCGTACCTAATGGTGCACAATGTTCCATGGTGACGTAGCAACCAAGTCCAATGGATATTCATGTAAATCTCGAAGAGGAGCGGGTTCACCTTAAGTCCGGTAGGTCCACTTAGGGATTGAGGTGCTAAGAAGGTGTACATGGAGATGACCTTAGGATGTTGTGCATCAGTTCTTTATGACTAATGTTGAGTCCATGTATTATACACACTCTCACCCTTCGACCATTGCTAGCCTCTCTAGTACCACGCAACTTTCGCTGGTGCATTAAACCCACCATACACCCTTCCTCAAAACAACCACCATACCTACCTATTATGGCATTTCCATAGCCATTCCGAGATATATTGCCATGCAACTTCCACTGTTCCGTTTATCATGACACGCACCATCATTGTCATATTGCTTTGCATGATCATGTAGTTAGCATAGTACTTGTGGCAAGGCCACCGTTCATATTTTTTATACATGTCACTCTTGATCATTGCACATCCCGGTACATCGCCGGAGGCATTCATAGAGTCATATCTTGTTCTAGTATCGAGTTGTAATTCTTGTGTTGTAACTAAATAAAAGTGTCATGATCTTCATTATAAGAGTGTTGTCCCATGTGAGGGAAGGATGATGGAAGCTATGATTCCCTCACAAGTTGGGATGAGCCTCTGGACTTTATAAAAGAACAAAAGAGGCCAAAGAAGCCCAAATAAAAAAAGGCCAAAGAAGCCCAAACAAAAAAATGAGAGAAAAGAGAGAAGGGACAATGTTACTATCCTTTTTCCACACATGTGCTTCAAAGTAGCACCATGATCTTCATAATAGAGAGTCTCCTATGTTGTAACTATCATATACTAGTGGGAATTTTTATTGTAGAACTTGGCTTGTATATTCCAATGATGGGCTTCCTCAAATTACCCTAGGTCTTCGTGAGCAAGCGAATTGGATGCATGCACTTTGTTTCTTTTTGAGCTTTCATACACTTATAACTCTAGTGCATCCATTGCATGGAAATCCCTACTCACTCATATTGATATCTATTGATGGGCATCTCCATAGCCTGTTAATATGCCTAGTTGATGTGAGACTTACTCCTTCTTTTTGTCTTCTCCACAACCACCAAATTCTATTCCACCCATAGTGCTATCACTACTAGGAAAAAGCTTATACACAGACACTTATCAGTAGCGCTGGTTAAAGCGAAGCGCTACTGCTACATAGCAATAGCGTGTGTCAGGGCAGCGCACTACTAAAATAAACATAGCAGTAGCGCGTTCACCATAAAACGCGTTGCTACTACGATGACCAGAACAGATGCTGCCAGGCTTGGTATAGTAGCAGCGCGCTTCTAAGGACCGTGCTACTCCTAACAAAATAGTAGTGGCGCGTTTTAGGGTGACAGTGCTGCAACTAACAAAAGGAAAAGAAAGGGAAAAAGGAAAGGAAAAAAGAAAAGGAAAATTAAAGAAAAACAAAAAAATGAAAGCAATAGCAGCATCGCGTTTCTATAAAAGCGTTGTAGTTACTTTAGCTATAACGCATTTTCCAAACACGCGCTATAGCTAACTTATCTATAGCCGTAGCGCGCTTCTGCAAAAAGCGCTATAGCTAAGTAGCTATAGCACTTGTTTTGTAAAATCGCTACTACTATGTTCGACTTACTGCTTCGCGAGCGTCCCTCCTTACCCCAATTCCCCAGTCTTCTCGCCAGACCCCAACCTCTCCCTTGCCACCCCTGCGCTCCCTCGTCGCCCTGCCTCCGTCGCCGCCATCGCCGCCACCGGAGCCGCGCGACATCACCACCACCAGAGCCGCGCGCCTGCAGAGCCACCCTCGTCCGCTCCTCGCCGCCCCTGCTCCCTTGTCGCCCCTACCCCATCGTTGCTGGAGCTGTCGTCGCCGTCACCGGAGCCCCTACTCCCTCGCCACCCCTGCCACCCTCGTCCGCTCCTTGCCGCTCTTGCTCCCTCATCGTCCATCCTCTCTGTAAGCCCCACACCCCTCCCTCTAGGTTAATTAACTTAGGTGAATTTAGTTCATTAGGTTAACTAAGTGAACTAAGTGATCTAGCTAGGTTAATTTAGGTAAACTAACTAGGTTATGTAACTAAGTGAACTAGCTAGGTTAATTTGGTTTACTAACTAGGTTAATTAGATGTTTTTTAGATGTTTGGTTAACTAATTTGGTTAACTAACTAGGTTAGGTAACTAAGTAGATGTTAATTAGGTTAGGGCAGTAGTGGTGCTGTTAATTAAATGTTTTTTAGTTAGGGAAGCAAGTTAGGTAACTAAGTAGATGTTAATTAGGTTAGGTAACTAAGTAGATGTTAATTTAGGTTAATTTGGTTAACTAACTAGGTTAGGTAACTAAGTACATGTAAATTAGGTTAGGGCAGTAGTTGTACTAGTAGATGTTAATTAGATGTTTTTTAGTTAGGAAAGTAGGGTTTTACTAGGTTAATTAGGTGAAGTTAAATGAATGACCTAAATGAATGAAATTAGTAGTTAACTGAATTTTTAGGACAAATTTGTGTATGATTAAGTACTTAACTAAATATTATTTTCAGGACAAACTTGTATATGCTTAAGTAGTTAACTAAATATATTATAGGGTTGTATATATATAGTTGTTCTGCACCCAATGTATGCTTAAGTAGTCATATAATTCCTAGGGTTCATCAATGGGTGCTTAAGTAGTTGTAGATGCTTAAGTAGCTAGCTAGGGTTCATCTAATTAGTTAGTACTTGTAGATGCTTAAGTAGCTAGCTAGGGTTCATCTAATTAGTTAGTACTTGTAGATGCTTAAGTACTAGGGCAGTAGGGTTAGGGCAGTAGGACATAATTTGAATTGAGTTCTAGGGTTCATAATTTGAAATTTGTGTAGATTTTCTTGAAGTGTGAAACATTGAAGTGGTCATGATATATGAAAAATCCTCAGTTATGCCCAAGTGGCCTTTTGTTGTTTCGAGGGAATGAAGCCGAGTGGCCTATGTTTTTGCCGAAATGTTGATTCATTTCCCTTCCGGCAAATTTCAGGTGCTCGATTTGTCCACTTTTTAGCAAAGGTCATGCCGAAATTTCCCGTGAATTTCAGGATGGCTTGTGCTACAAACGAGGACATATCGGGTGCCCGGGATTTGCTGCACTGGGAAGAAATCAATGTTCCTACAAAACATAGGCCTTTTTTATGTCATTATTCATTTTATTAGGTCTATAATTAATTGACTAGATTTAATCGTAGGAAACATGGCTAGCAACGATGAAGGACATGGTTCTGGTTATTGCGACGACGTCTACCTGGCGGTAGACAAATATTTGAACCTTGCCAATGATCAACGGTTGTTGTTGCTGGGCCCACTTGTCTCATCCGAGATCGACATCGAGCCCAACACCGAGACATGCATTGAGACCGAGACCGGCACCGAGACCGGCGTCGAGACCATTACCGCCACCATCAATGATGAGAAACTCAAGAAGAGGCCAAATATGAAGCACTCCCTCCTAACCCTGCTGCACCAGATATTCTTGTTCCCGGGCCAGGATGAAATCCAATATACTGATCCACAGAAAGACCTGGCAATGAAGAAGATAAACAAATGCGCCATGACCAAGTTTAGCGACGCGTTGGCCGCTTGGAAAGTAAGGGTGAAACGCGCCATCGACAAAAAAGAACCCTACTCTGAGATTGTATAGGAAAATCTGACAATCACGGAAGAGCAGTTTCAACTATTCAAGGCGGCTTGCGATGCCGAAGATGCCAAAAAAATTGAAGTACATGAAGGGGCTTCAACAGAGGAACATGGGGTGCCACCACCTCAGAAGCCGTGGTTACGCGGGGAAGAGGTCCATATGGGCCAAGGAGGATGCAAAACGTGAAAGTCTAGGCATCCCAGACCCCTTGGCAGACTTCACTGTCCCGCAGGAGCGTGATGTCCTTAAGGGCCAGTACCGTTGGGACCTAGTCAAGAAGGTTTTCGAGACGGACCCGGTCACGATGGAGTTCATGAGACTACTGGTAATTTTAGTTTCTGATCAATTCGACTACACGTTTAGTCATATTTGTAAATGATCCTTGTTCCTTTTGCGGAGAGAGAAGCACAGGATTGCGGCCAAAAGCGACTCATCGTCTGAGGTGTTGGCGAGGTCCAAGTGGGACACCCCATTCAACCGGGCGTTGAACATACTGAAACAACTCCCGGTAGACACTCGGCCGTTGTATGGACGCGTGCACGGTGTCGGAGACAGCGCCACATGGAAGAAGTACAATGGTGAGACCACGGAGGAGAGAAAGGAAAGACGGAGGTTAACTGAAGAAAACATCGACAAGAAGGTTGAGATTGCGGTTGAGAAGAATTCAGCTAAGATAGTCGCAACAGTGGTAGCTGCCATAAAACAGGAGCTAATAGTCTTGGTTCCAGCTATCGTCAGTTGGAGCAAGCGAAATCCAGAAAAAGATGCAGCGGACTTTCCCCTTGCCGACTTCTTCGGGGGCAGCTCGACTAGTGTTGCACCAGCACTTGCACTTGCACCGGCACCTACTCCTGCACTAGCTCCCGCACCTGCTCATAGCAGCCCATCCTCCGTCTCGGACGTGCTCGGCAGTGCTTCGTCTTTGGCTGAGCTCGACGCCCTCACAGTACCTGTCACACCGGCCCTCTTCAATAAATGTATAATCTCCCGTTTCTGTTTCCTCTCAGATGTCTCACATCGCATACACGTCTTTGCAGGTCGACGCCCCGTGCACCATATTGTACGACATCAACGGTCAGAAGGTGGACGTGGGGAAGGCGACGATAATGAAGCCGAAGGAGCAATTGTTCCACAGCCTGCCGATCCCCCCTGACATCTTCAAGGTTTCCATGGGCAGTGTCAAACCGGGCCATGAGAATTTGGTTCCTACGGTACTAGGGGGAGATGACGACGAGACCTCGCGGCGGCTTGGCGATTGCAAGACGTGGGTCTTGTTGTGGCCAAAGAGTCTGCTTCGTCTGGAGGCGGCCGGGAGCACACCCATGACCAAGCAGCCTTCGCAAGGTATGAACATCAATACCCCACCTACCTAATTAGCGTCGACTGTCATGCTGGGTGATAGCAGATTGGGTGAGGAAGAGGCTCCATTAGTCGCTGATGCCGTCGCCATAGATGTGTATGAAGATGACAATGACACTCAATAGTATCTCAATACTGGCGCCATTGATGATGGAGGATTGATGGCTCAGTAGTATGAGTACTCAGGGTTTGAGCATCATGAGTCGGTGCCTGAATTGTCGCCTCCGGAGCCTGAATGTACTATAGATGACCTTCCACCAAAGAAGCATCGGAAGAGAACGAGGAAAGGCAACAATAAAGCTGCTACTATGATCCAGCCGCCTCCACAGCCTCGGATTCAAGACCGTATACCATCCACGGTGCGGTGAAATACCATATCCCCGGTGAACCAATCCGACCTGAGGCATCGGTATAGGCCATACGCGGCGATCTAAGGAGACTTCATGATGATGTGCTGCGGAGAGAGAAAAGCCTAATCGCCTCAAAAAAATCTAGGATAGCCACTCTACGTGGTTAATGTGCCACAGAAATGGTTGTACGTCCACTCATTCCCCGCGGAGAAGTTCTTCCTTCGATTTGCTTACATCTTCAACATGTTTCACTTGAAGAAGCTGGATTTTACGTTTTTCCACCTTTATGCCTTGTTGTAACATCCCAAATTTTCAATTTGGAATGTTATACATTAGATCATCATTGCATATCATATTTTATTGCATTTTGGCTTGATCCTAGAAATTCTATGCAACTCAAGGACCCACGGAGAGAGTTGGGGATTTAGTTATTTTCATATTTGAGTTTTCTCAAATTTTGAAAAGAGGATCGTTCGATTTTAATAATTTTATCTTTGAATATTTATTTTAAAAAAATAAAAGAGAGGGAGTAAAATAACTTTTCCAAAATAAAGAAATATTGGAGATTTAATATTAAAATCAAATAAGATTTCTATTTAGAGTTTTCTCGTTATTTTATTTGAATTAGGAAAAATATGCGTTTTTCAAAATTGCATTAGAGGACCAAATAAATGTTCACTTTGTCCGCTATATTTTTAGAGGACGGACGAAATTTATTTCAGGATTTTTGGAGTCCATTTAGTATTTCTTTTATTTGTTTTTCTGCACGGAATTATTAAAAAAAACGAACCGACTCCGGGCCGTAACCGGCCAGGACTCCCCAGCCGGCCCCTCTTATAAGCCACCGCCCCCGAGCCCCAGCCCACCAGCCCACCCTG
Organism: Triticum timopheevii; assembly: GCA_963921465.1. Classification (NCBI taxonomy): domain Eukaryota; kingdom Viridiplantae; phylum Streptophyta; class Magnoliopsida; order Poales; family Poaceae; genus Triticum; species Triticum timopheevii. The sequence goes on from OY997264.1 coordinate 360,963,826, forward strand.
CACCGAAACCCTAACCCTAAGTCGCGCCCGCCGCCGCCCCGTGCACCGCCGTCGTCGCCCGCTGCCGACGTCGCCCGCCGCCACCACCCGCCGGAGCCCCGCCGCCGCCACCCGTCGTCCGCCAGACTCGCCGCCGCCCTCGCCGGAGTTGCCAGAGGTAGCCGCCGCCGCCGCGGTTTTCGTTAAGAAAACCGTCGGTTTTTTTAGAAACCGCGATTTATTTATTTTTATATAGATTGATTTTTTTTGGTTTAGTAATTTAGCGAACGCCCGTTCGTCCATTCATTTTAATGAACGATTTTCACTGTTTAGCCGCAGACAGCGAACGCTCGTTCGTTAGCATGTTCGTCAGTTTTTCTTTTTCCAGGGATTTTCCGCGATTATTTTTTATCGCGATTTCTGCCCTGATTTTCGTTTTAGTTTATCTTTTCGCTCGTTTCTCGGAATCAGGAGATTCAAGTGCCTAGAGTTTCGTCTCGAAACCCTCTTTCTATTTAACCAACTTAAACATGTTTTTGCTACTATAAAATTTGATTTATGTCTAGATTAGTAAATGAAGCTTGTTTCTTTCGCAGTTTGAGTTTTATTGCTTCGTTTGATTTGATTCTTTTTGCAAACCGGAGTTCTTAAGTTGAAATTTCTGGTTAGATCTCTTATTTGAGTTTTACCCATGCTTGTAGTTGAGTGCTTATTGTATGCTTGTTTGTTTGCGATAGAGTACCCGGAGTGCGAAGCGTGCTACTACGAGTCTCTAGATTTCACGGATCATCAGCAAGGCAAGTAACACTTTGATCATACCTCTTTACTACCCAGTTTTATTGCATTAGATTAATCCTCAAACAATTGCATGATTAGAATCTGATTAATATGTGGGTTTTGGGAAGTAGATGAGGTAGTACCTATTGTCCTGTTTATTATCAAACCTTTGGGAGTTACTTCTACGTTGCTTATATTGCTATGCTATGCTTGTAGACGTGGATTGGGTGAGTGTATCCATGACAGATGTGAGTTTTGTTAATTAATGGTTAACTTAAGGTGGCTACTGTAATACACATCTGGGTGGATTGAGGCACCTGGGGAACCCAGTGTTGCCTGTATTTTTGGAAATCCCGGGGTACCGTGTGATTCTCCTATGGACCACCACCCAGGCTCAAAGGGATCATAAGATTATTCATGCTAGAAACTTCTGTGTGCAGCCGCAAGCTATTATGGGCTTTAGCATAGTTGAGTATTTTGCGTGACCTCTTTCAGTGGTAGGCTAGAAGATGTAGGGGATGTAGGTTGGTACTGTCTACCCAGAGTAAAGAGTTAATGCTTCTGAAAGACTGTGTCTCGGTCATCCGTTTCTCAAACACCATGTAGTGCGAGGAATCCAACGGAGGAGATCGGGTCTTGTGGGGAAAAGTGCGCAAACCTCTGTAGAGTACAAACTAATCACGGTTAGCCGTGTCCTCGGTTATGGACGTTTTGAGTATCTAGTTCTTGGATTATCATGTGGATCTCTTCACTCTTAATTTAATTTGATTGGGTTTAATAATGATGCTTAATTGGGATTGAGTTGGGTGAACCTTCTCAATGTTTAACAACCACCATGATAGTTAAATAAATTTTATTCCTTTGTTGTAGGGAAAAATTGGCTTTATGCAAAACTATAACCATAGAGCTTTCCACCAGCCATATATGCATGTAGTGATAGCATTATTCTGTTCATTACTCTCTATGTGTTACTTTGCCAATATATTACATGTGCTGACCCGTTTTTGGACTGCAACGTTCATGTTGCAGACTTTTCAGATGACGAGTAAGGTGCCTTAGGTCGTGATCTTTCACTCAGTGATGCTGTTGGAGTTGATGGACTCGCTTTATCTTCCAAGACTTCCGCTGTTATCGTATTTAGATGGCCTTAAGCCATATTTATTATAATAAGTTCTCTTTTGAGACATTCGATGTAATAAGTGTGTGATTGCTACTCTGTTATAAATCCTTCAAGTACTGTGTGTGTCAGCATTACCGATCCAGGGATGACACTGATGCACAGAGATCAGACTGTTTGAGGTCCGGTCACTACAAGATGGTATCAGAGCACACACTGACTGTAGGACACAATCACTAAGATAAAGCCCTAGATCACTACTCTCTTCTTATTTCTGACTCCTCTCCCTTTTCTACTCTTTAGGATGGCGGATGCAAGGAACAAGTTCGCGCAACCGGATGAAGATACACCTTTTGGACGCCACTTGAAGGAAGTTAATAAATACCCGAACATCGGAGTACCAAGCTTCACCGGGACCTACATCGCCACTTTACCAGAAGAGGAGCGTTGGATGATTCAAGTTCAAGTTCCGGGAAGGACGTTCATGTCAGTCACCAAGCCCATAGAGTTTTCCTTTGATGCACCAACCTAGAGTCTAGGAAAGAGCATGGCAGCCCACATCACCATGGGACGCATTGGAGAAGTTTACCACAAGGATCTCAAGGATACTATCTACCAGATTTGTGGGCGCCGAGACGAGCAATGGGAGATGATCAGCACCGGGAAGGATAGATCTATTGCAGCTTTCATCCAGGAGTTAAACCAGCGCATTCATCACCAGGAGAACCAGATGTGCGTAGGCATGATAGATCTGAAGAAGGCAATGACCAGGATCACGGAGCTGGAGGAAGAACTCAAGTCTACGCGCGATGGATATGAGGAGGAAATCATATCATTATTGGAGAAGAATGACGACCTGATAAAGAAGATTGGAGTGTTCATGGGAGACCTCGCGCCAAGAGGAGAAGACGACGATTCTACCTGTCCGGAGAACTACATCATCATCGACGACACTGACTCGGACCCCGATGATAGTGATGATGACTTTGTTGATGAAGCTGGAGCAGATATCATGGAGTCTTCGACCGATCAATTTTTCTAGTCGACTACCATAACAGTAGTAGTATTCCCCCATGTATATAGCATAGTCCGAGCACTTCTGTAACGATAGTTAGACCATTGTATGCCCTTGTTTGAATTGATTGGAGTGATATGATTGTGTTTTTCTCATGTGCATATGGGTAGTATATTTCCCTCTAGACCTCATTCTATTCTATTTTCTCATCTTTTCTAAACCCATCAGATGCCTCCGAGACGCGATAATGGATTTGCTTTCCCACCGGAGCTCACTCAATTGATCCAGCAGTAGAATGCATTGATGCAGATACTAGTCCAGAATCAGAATCATGGGAACAACAACAACAACAACCCACCACCACCACCTGTTAATCACTTAGCCCTTTTCTTGAGGCTTAATCCGCCAGTGTTCTCTAGTAGCACCGAGCCGATAGTTGCAGATGATTGGCTCCGCAAGATTGGAAGGGAGCTGACCACTGCAGGATGCACAGATGCGGAGAGAGTGCGGTTTGCCGCACATCAGCTTGATGGACCCGCAGCATCATGGTGGGGGAATTTCACAGCCACTTACCCCATTGACACTGCCACATGGGACCAGTTTCAGTAGGCTTTTCGTACTGCCCATGTTTCAGCAACTGCTATGGCCATGAAGAAGCATGAGTTTTGCAACTTGCGCCAAGGAGGACGTACAGTTGGCCAATTTGTGGATGACTTTAGTAAGTTAGCACGTTATGCCACAGATGACGTTGCTATGGATGCAGCTAAGCAGGAGAAGTTTCTGGAAGGACTGAATGATGAGCTGAGCATGCAGTTGATGGTGGCAACCTTCAACAACTACCAAGAGTGGTAGATAGAGCTCTCATGATTGAAGGGAAGCAGTAGCAGATTGACAACCGCAAGAGGAAGTATGGACAAGGGAAGTACAATTCTGGAGCTCAGCAGAAGCCTCGTTTTACCCCGAACTCGGGAGGACCGTTTTAGCATAGCCATGGAGGTCACAATCACAATAGAGGAAGTTTGCACAACCATAGTGGCCCCAAGAATGGGAACGGTAATGGAGGAAGCAATGGACAGAACCGTTCCAACCCAGCAACGCCCGCCAAGAAGGATCTGAGCCACATTACTTGCTACAAGTGCCATAAGACTGGACATTATGCCAATGAATGTCCTGAAGCTAAGAATGGAAATGGCAATGGAAGCACTGGGAAGAAGCCTAACCCTTTCAACAGGGGACAGGTGAACCACGTTAATGTGGAGGAGGTTGAAGCACAGCCAGATGCAGTAATAGGTAAGTTTTTGGTTAAGTCATTTACTGCAATCATTCTTTTTTATACTGGTGCATCGCATTCATACATATCAAGGGGGTTTGTTGATAAGTTTAACCTGCCAACCCAAGCCCTTAGGTCACCCATGTTAGTAACCTCGCCAGGAGCAGAGTATATGGCTAGTCTATGGTGTGATCGGTTACCATTAACGATTGGTAACTACGTGTTTCCCTCAGACCTAATAGTATTGGAGTCACAAGGACTGATGTGATATTAGGTATGGATTGGTTATCGAAGTATGGAGGGAACATTGAATGCGCTAGTAAGTCGATTTTGCTTACCACCCCAGAAGGAAGTAGGATTAAGTATGTATCCCGGCATGTGCCGAAGAGGACTCAAGTGAATTCCTTATCAGGAGTTGTATAGGAGGAAGTACCAGTGGTGAAGGATTTCCCTGATGTATTTCCAGAGGAGTTGCCAGGCATGCCACCGGATAGAGACATTGAGTTTTTGATTGAGCTTTTGCCAGGCACAGGGTCAATATCTAAGAGACCGTACAGGATGCCCGCAAAGGATTTGGAGGAAATTAAGAAGCAGATTAAGGAGTTACTGGATAAAGGCTGTATTCGCCCAAGTTTGTCACCTTGGGGATCACCAGTACTTCTAGTGGATAAGAAGGATGGATCATTGAGGATGGTTGTTGATTATCGTGGATTGAATGAAGTAACGATAAAGAACAAGTACCCACTACCGATGATCAATGATCTGTTTGATCAGTTGCAAGGAGCTAAAGTATTTTCCAAGATTGATCTACGATCAGGATACTACCAGTTGAATATTCGAGAGCAGGATATACCTAAGACAGCTTCTACCACAAGGTACGGGCTATATGAGTATACCGTTATGTCATTTGGTCTGACTAACGCACCTGCCTATTTCATGAACATGATGAACAAGGTGTTTATGGAGTTTTTGGATAAGTTCGTCGTGGTGTTCATTGATGATATTCTGGTTTACTCGAAGAACGAAGAAGAGCATAAGGAGCATTTGCATTTGGTACTTGGGAAGCTCGGAGAACATCAGTTATATGCCAAGTTCAGCAAGTGTGAGTTTTGGTTGAAGGAAGTTGGATTCCTCAGACATGTTATATCCGGAGAAGGAATAGCAGTAGACCCCACCAAAGTTGTCACTGTGACAAATTGGGAAGCACTCACGTCAGTTGGAGAGATCCGGAGTTTTCTTGGACTCGCAGGATACTACCGGAGGTTCATTGAAAATTTCTCAAAGATTGCAAAGCCCATGACGGAGTTGTTGAAGGACACCAAATTCAAATGGACTGAGGAATGTGAGGCCAGTTTCCAGGAGTTGAAGAAACGCTTGGTTACATCACCAGTGTTGATTCTGCCAGATCAACACAAGGATTATGAAGTGTATTGTGACGCTTCTCGTCGAGGAGTTGGAGCAATGCTTATGTAGGAGGGAAGATTTGTATCATATGCCTCACGATAGCTTAAACCCCATGAGTTGAACTACGCTACACATGATTTGGAGTTAGCAGCCGTAGTGCATGCGTTGAAGAAATGGAGACATTTCCCCATCGGAAACCATTGTGAGGTATACGCGGATCATAAGAGTTTGAAGTATATCTTCACGCAGAAGGAATTGAATCTCAGGCAAAGGAGATGGTTGGAGCTCATTAAGGATTATGATATGAGGTTGCATTATCATCCAGGAAAGGCTAACGTAGTAGCTGATGTGTTGAGCCGCAAGAGCCATGTCAACACGCTCATGACCGGAGAATTACCCAAGGAGTTAGCAGAGGATCTTCGCGAACTATGTTTGGAAATAGTCCCTAGAGGCTATGTAGCAGCATTAGAGATTCAGTCTACTTTGATGGATAAGATCAGAGAAGCTCAGAAGACGGACAAGAAGATTGCCGAGATAAAGGAAAAGATGAGCAAAGGAAAAGCTAAGGGATTTCGTGAGGATGAACACGATACCTTATGGTTGAGGACCGCGTATATGTGCCTAATGATCCAGAAATCAGGAAGTTGATTCTATAGGAGGCCCATGACTCGCCGTATTCGATTCACCCAGGAAATACCAAGATGTATTTGGATTTGAAGGACAGTTTCTGGTGGACCAGAATGAAGAAGGTATTGTGGAGTATGTAGCAGTTTGTGATGTATGTCAGAGAGTGAAGGCAGAGCATCAGAAGCCAGCAGGTTTGCTACAGCCATTGCCGACACCCGAATGGAAGTGGGATAAGCTAGGCATGGATTTTATCACGGGATTGCCCAGGACTCGTTCAGGCTATGACTTGATATGGGTTGTAGTCGATCGTTTGACGAAGGTAGCTCATTTCATCCCAGTGAAGACCACTTATACCAGTGCTAAGTTGGCAAAGATATACATGACTAGGATCGTATGTCTGCATGGAGTTCCGAGGACCATTGTATCAGATAGAGGAACCCAGTTTACCTCGAAGTTCTGGAATCAGTTGCACTAAACTTTGGGTACCAGGCTAGAGTTCAGTACAACCTTTCATCCACAGACAGATGGACAGACCGAGAGAGTCAATCAGATTCTGGAGGACATGTTGAGAGCTTGTGCGCTAGACTATGGATCTAGTTGGGACGACAATTTGCCTTATGCAGAGTTCTCTTACAACAATAGTTATCAATCCAGTTTGAAGATGGCCCCTTTCGAAGCTTTGTACGGAAGGAGGTGCTGGACACCGTTGTTATGGGATGAAGTTGGAGACCGTCAGTTGGTTGGACCAGATTTGATCAAAGAGTGTGAAGAGAAGGTTAAGCTGATTCGCGATAGACTCAAGGTAGCCCAGTCCAGGCAGAAGGGCTATGCGGATTCTAAACGCAAGGAGACAGTTTACGAAGTCGGATACAGAGTTTATCTTCGAGTGTCCCCACTTCGAGGAGTTAAGTGTTTTGGAGTTAAGGGAAAGTTAGCACCATGTTTTGTGGGACCATACAAAGTTTTGGAATGTATGGGAGAAGTTGCCTACAAGTTGGAATTGCCCGAAGGATTGTCAGGAGTTCACAATGTGTTCCACGTTTCCCAGCTGAAGAAGTGCCACGCAGAGATGGCCGATATTCCACTGAGAGATACAGTGCCACTGGAAGCGATTCAGTTAGATAGCAATTTGACCTACGAGGAGAAACCAGTCAAGATTCTCGAGTTTGCCAACCGAGTCACACGCAGCAAAGTCATCAAGTTCTGCAAAGTTCAGTGGAGCCACCATACGGAGGATGAAGCCACCTCGGAATGAGAGGAAGACCTACGGAAGGACCACCCTCACCTATTTTCTAGCCAACCCGAATCTCGAGGGCGAGATTCATCTTAAGGGGGTAGGTTTGTAACATCCCAAATTTTCAATTAGGAATGTTATACATTAGATCATCATTGCATATCATATTTTATTGCATTTTGGCTTGATCCTAGAAATTCTATGCAACTCAAGGACCCACGGAGAAAGTTGGGGATTTCGTTATTTTCATATTTGAGTTCTCTCAAATTTTGAAAAGAGGATCGTTTGATTTTAATTATTTTATCTTCGAATATTTCTTTAAAAAATAAAAGAGAGGGAATAAAATGACTTTTCCAAAATAAAGAAATATTGGAGATTTAATATTAAAATCAAATAAGATTTCTATTCGGAGTTTTCTCGCTATTTTATTTGAATTAGGAAAAATATGCATTTTTCAAAATTGCATTAGAGGCCCAAATAAATGTTTACTTTGTCCGCTATATTTTTAGAGGACGGAGAAAATTTATTTCAGGATTTTTGGAGTCTGTTTAGTATTTCTTTTATTTGTTTTTCTGCACGGAATTATTTAAAAAAATGAACCGACTCCGGGCCGTAACCGGCCAGGACTCCCCAGCCGGCCCCTCTTATAAGCCGCCGCCCCTGAGCCCCGGCCCACCAGCCCGCCCTGCGCCGAAACCCTAACCCTAAGCCGCGCCCGCCGCCGCCCCGTGCGCCGCCGTCGTCGCCCGCCGCCGACGCCGCCCACCGGAGCCCCGCCGCCGCCACCCGTCATCGCCCCGCCGTCCACCAGACTTGCCGCCGCCCACACCGGAGTTGCCGGAGGTAGCCGCCGCCGTCGCGGTTTTCGTTAAGAAAACCGTCGGTTTTTTTAGAAACCGCGATTTATTTATATTTATATAGATCGATTTTTTTTGGTTTAGTTATTTAGCGAACGCCCGTTCGTTCGTTCGTTTTAACGAACGATTTTCACCGTTTAGCCGCAGACAGCGAACGCTCGTTCGTTAGCCTGATCGTCAGTTTTTCTTTTTCTAGGGATTTTCCGCGATTATTTTCGATCGCGATTTCTGCCTTGATTTTCGTTTTAATTTATCTTTTCGCTCGTTTATCGGAATCAGGCGATTCAAGTGCCTAGAGTTTCGTCTCGAAACCCTCTTTCTGTTTAACTAACTTAAACATGTTTTTGCTACTGTAAAATTTGACTTAAGTCCAGATTAGTAAATGAAGCTTGTTTCTTTCGCAGTTTGAGTTTTATTGCTGCGTTTGATTTGATTCTTTTTGCAAACCGGAGTTCTTAAGTTGAACTTTCTGGTTAGATCTCTTATTTGAGTTTTACCCATGCTTGTAGTTGAGTGCTTATTGTATGCTTGTTTGTTTGCGATAGAGTACATGGAGTGCGAAGCGTGCTACTACGAGTCTCTAGGTTTCACGGATCATCAGCAAGGCAAGTAACACTTTGATCATACCTCTTTACTACCCAGTTTTATTGCATTAGATCAATCCTCAAACAATTGCATGATTAGGATCTGATTAATATGTGGGTTTTGGGCAGTAGATGAGGTAGTACCTATTGTCCTGTTTATTATCAAACCTTTGGGAGTTACTTCTACGTTGCTTATATTGCTATACTATGCTTGTAGACGTGGATTGGGTGAGTGTATCCATGACAAATGTGAGTTTTGTTAATTAATGGTTAACTTAAGGTGGCTACTGTAATACACATCTGGGTGGATTGAGGCACCTGGGGAACCCAGTGTTGCCTGTATTTTTGGAAATCCTGAGGTACCATGTGATTCTCCTATGGACCGCCACCCAGGCTCAAAGGTATCATAAGATCATTCATGCTAGAAACTTCTGTGTGCAGCCGCAAGCTATTATGGGCTTTAGCATAGTTGAGTATTTTGCGTGACCTCTTTCAGTGGTAGGCTAGCAAATGTAGGGGATGTAGGTTGGTACTGTCTACCCAGAGTAAAGAGTTAATGCTTCTGAAAGACTATGTCTCAGTCATCCGTTTCTCAAACACCATGTAGTGCGAGGAATCCAACGGAGGAGATCGGGTCTTGTGGGGAAAAGTGCGCAAATCTCTGCAGAGTACAAACTAATCATGGTTAGCCGTGTCCTCGATTATGGACGTTTTGAGTATCTAGTTCTTGGATTATCATGTGGATCTCTTCACTCTTAATTTAATTTGATTTGGTTTAATGATGATGCTTAATTGGGATTTAGTTGGGTGAACCTTCTCAATGTTTAACAACCACCATGATAGTTAAATAAATTTTATTCCTTTGTTGTAGGGGAAAATTGGCTTTATGCAAAACTATAACCATAGAGCTTTCCACCAGCCATATATGCATGTAGTGATAGCATTATTCTGTTCATTACTCTATATGTGTTACTTTGCCAGCATATTACATGTGATGACCCGTTTTCGGGCTGCAACGTTCATGTTGCAGACTTTTCAGACAACGGGTAACGTGCCTTAGGTCGTGATCTTTCACTCAGCGATGCTGTTGGAGTTGATGGACTCGCTTTATCTTCCAAGCCTTCCGTTGTTATCGTATTTAGATGGCCTTAAGCCATATTTATTGTAATAAGTTCTCTTTTGAGACATTCGATGTAATAAGTGTGTGATTGCTACTCTGTTATAAATCCTTCAAGTACTGTGTGTGTCAGCATTACCGATCCAGGGATGACACTGATGCACAGAGATCAGACTGTTTGAGGTCTGGTCGCTACACTAGTACATGAACTACATCATCGGGATTGAGCAGATACCTTATATCTGTGTCGCTGACCCGTACTTCATGTATGAGAGCTTCTTGGTAGTCTGTGCAAAGCACCGTGAATACGCAAGGGACTGCATCGTCAATTTCATGGTCGCCTAAGGATAAGGAGACGATTCTTGTGCCTTATCATCTCATGTAAGTCATCCGCGCTGATATCCTTCCTTCGATTTCAATCATTCATTTGCACGGTAGAGGCTAGTTAATTTTAGGTGTACTTATTTTGCGCAGCCACGGGCGCGCCGTCCTCATCATTCTTTACCCTCGATACTCCCACGCTCTTTACTTGGACGCGTCGAAGAACATGAACAAAAAGTATTACACCCACATCAAGTCTGTTCTCGACAGTGCTATCTTTTTGTACGGCGTACGGGGTGGAGAGATCAAGGACAAGAAGAAGAGGAGCAGTAGGCCCGCCTTCAGCCATAAGACCGACTTCTGCTGCATCCAACAACCGAGTGATACTCTTAGTGATGGATTTTATGTCCTACACCACATGCTGGAGTACAAACGGGATCAACAGAACCTTCGCATGTCACCTACATTCGGGGATGCCCATATTCTGCGATGGGCAAGGAACGTAGGAGATATCGATGATCATCGGCTTCAAGCTGAGATCTATCACATCCAGCACGAACTTGCCCAAATCATCATGAAGGAGGTCCTCGAAAAAACAGGGTTGTTCTATGAGGAAGGGCAAATGTCGTGGGAAGACGTCCAAACACGCGTAGCCGCTCAGCGTCTCGACCTGAAGCCTTTCACTATGCTTGGGGACTGTCTCCCTGACTTGGATTGATGGCATGACATGTTGTGGTTGTCGATATATGACAATGTGTCTGTTTAGTCCATACTTTATGTATGACCAAACTTTGAGTTATGCATGATGAAACTTTATTTGTCATGTAATTAAATCGTCCTCCTCGACTAGCGAAGAGCACTCTAGTTAGGGCATTTTGGGTACGATGAACTTTGTTATTTATACTTATGATATGTTGCTTCTATTTTTGCCAAGTCTGTCTCTTTCTGTTGCTCAACTATATATGTTGCATATCATCGGCTCATGTGACGATGTAGGTGCATAGATCATCGATGGCGAAGAAGTGCTACACCATGAGTATACGACGAGTGGCCGGAGTGTCAGGCCCAGGTGTACCGGTTTCTGGTTTCCGAGCGACAGCCAGTAGTTAGTTTAGGTTCACGCTAGTGCGAGAGAGGGATACGAACTCATGTACTACATAGTTCCGCTCTCACACATAGTGATAGCTCTTCTCGCGTATATCATTGTTTAGATGGATGACGATGTAGTTGCAAGAACTTGTATCGCTATTTTCGAGATGATGACGAGAGACCACTTTGTGTTGGATGATGATTATGATGATGACATGATTTGATGCTATGATTACATTTGTATGTGTATCATGCTAAAGATTATTGTATAAAGCCTGTTCAAATACCAAACAAATATGTAGAAAAAACAAAAAATAATAAAACTAACAGTAGCGAGGGGAGTAGAGTTAGCAGCAGCGCACCCTTACCAGTAGCGCGCCCTAGATTAAAGCGCTTCAGATATTAGCAGTAGCGCATTGTCCAAAAGCCCGCTGTTGCTAGCCATGTATAGCAGTAGCATGGGTCAACACGCACTACTGACACATGTTAGTTGTAGTGTCGTATCAGTAGCGTGGTGCCCCGCGCTACTGATACACCTAATACGCGCACTACTGCTAGGCTTTTCCCTAGTAGTGTATATCCATGGCTCGCGCTCATGTATTGCGTGAAAGTTGAAAAAGTTTGAGAACATCAAAAGTATGAAACAATTGCTTGGCTTGTCATCGGGGTTGTGCATGATTTAGTACTTTGTGTGATGAAGCATAGCCAGATGATACGTCTCCAACGTATCTATAATTTTTAATTGTTCCATGCTATTATATTTTCTGTTTTGGATGTTTTATATGCATTGATATCCTATTTTATATTATTTTTGGGACTAACCTATTAACAGAGAGCCCAGTGCCAGTTTCTATTTTTTTGTGCCTATTTTAGAGTTTCGCAGAAAAGGAATACCAAAAGGAGTCCAAAACGGAATGAAACTTTCGTGATGATCTTTTTTGCACCAGAAGCAAACCAAAAGACTTGGATATGAAGTCGGAGATGCAACGAGGCGGCCACGAGGGTGGAGGGCGTGCCCCCTACCTCGTGGGACCCTCGTGGGTCTCCTGACCTAGTTCCTTCGCCTATATATACTCTTATACACTGAAAACATCCAGGGGAGCCACAAAACCACTTTTCCACCGCCGCAACCTTATGTACCTGTGAGATACCATCTAGGGACCTTTTCCGGCGTCCTGCCGGAGGGGGATTCGATTATGGAGGGCTTCTACATCAACACCATTGCCTCTCCGATGAAGCGTGAGTAGTTTACCACAGACCTTCGGATCCGTAGCTAGTAGCTAGATGGCTTCTTCTTCTCTCTTTGATTCTCAATACCATGTTCTCCTCGATGTTCTTAGAGATCTATTCGACGTAATATTCTTTTGCGGTGTGTTTTCCGAGATCCGATGAATTATGGATTTATGATCAGATTATCTATGAATATTATATGGTTCTTCTCTGAATTCTTATATTCATGATTTGATATCTTTGCAAGTCTCTTCAAATTATCTGTTTAGTTTGGCCTACTAGATTGGTTTTTCTTGCAATGGGAGAAGTGCTTAGCTTTGGGTTCAATCTTGTGGTGTCCTTTCCCAGTGACAGTAGGGGTAACAAGCCACGTGTTGTATTGTTGCCATCGAGGATAAAAAGATGGGGTTTTCATCATATTGCTTGAGTTAATTCCTCTACATTGTGTCATCTTACTTAATGCGTTACTCTATTCTTTATGAACTTAATAATCTAGATGCATGCTGGATAGCGGTCGATGGAAGTAATAGAAGTAGATGCAGAATCGTTTCGGTCTAATTGACATGGATGTGATGCCTATGTTCATGATCATTGCCTTAGATATCATCATAATTATGCGCTCTTCTATCAATTGCTCAGCAGTAATTTGTTCACCCACTGTAATATTTGCTATCTTGAGAGAAGCCACTAGTGAAACCTATGGCCCCTGGGTCTCTTTTCCATTACATTGAATCTCTTTTACATCATACTAGTTTCCGATCTACTATTTTGCAATCTTTTACTTTCCGATCTATAAACCAAAAATACCAAAAATATTTACTTTACCATTTATCTATCTCTGTCAGATCTCACTTTTGCAAGTAACCGTGAAGGGATTGACAACCCCTTTATCGCGTTGGGTGCAAGTTGTTGATGCTTTGTGTAGGTATTCGGTGACTTGTGCGTTGTCTCCTACTGGATTGATACCTTGGTTCTCAAACTGAGGGAAATACTTACTCTACTTTGCTACATCATCCTTTCTCTTCAAGGGGAAAACCAACACAAGCACAAGAGGTAGCAGCAAGAATTTCTGGCGCCATTCCCGAGGAGATCTACGTCAAGTCAAGCCATACCAAGTACCCATCATAAACTCTTCTCTCTTGCATTACATTATTCGCCATTCGCCTATCATTTTCCTCTCCCCCACCTCTTAAACGATTTTCGAAAACCTTTGCCTTTTCTTCGCCCCTCTTCCATTCGTCTTTTTTGCTTGCTTCTTGAGTGCTTGTGTGTTAGATCGCTTGATTTGCTTTCATGGCTAGTCCTCCCATCATTGTTAAAACTCCCGATAATGAGGACCTCAACTTTAAACAAAGGGAGGGAGAAAATCTAAAAGATGCTTGGTATAGAATTTGCAATGCTCAAAATAGATCTACTAGAAAGCAATCAACTGTCGTTCTTCTTCTCAATTTTTATGTGGGTGTTACTCCTTGGAATAGGTATGTTCTATATACCATAACTGGGGGAAATTTCTTGGGGAGTCATACTTCTGATTCTTACAATGTCATGATAGATTTGCTAGGCTCCCCACCTCTTCTGATCAATGGAACTATTTTAACCTTGGAACATGTGATGCAAAGACTTGATATTATTGAAAATAAAATTGCTACTGTAGAGTTGATTGAAAATTTGGATATAAAGATTCATAATCAAATTACTCAATATGGATCTAAGGTAGGAGTTACTTTAAAGAATCTTAGAGAAAAGGAACCCATAGTTAATGAAAAGATAGATCAAGATTCTACTAGAATTGATAAACTCGAAGATATTATTACCAACTTGGGTTCCGCTTTTTCTGTTGTTAGAAATACCCCAAATCTTCCTCCTGCCAAAGTTACCAAGTTTATTTATGTTCCTAAGAATAAGGGTGAATCTTCTAGTAAGGAAAATGAAGATCTCAAATCAATAAGTGTTCACCCCAACCTTTTTGATATTATTAAGGAACCTTTTGCCACGAATGAATTTCTTGATTTCTTGCCTAGGAGTTTGATCATTGATAAAACCAAAGAGTCTCCTAAGGATTATACGTGTTCAATTGAAGAATTGCATGCCAGGGATGACAATACCTAGATCTATTCGTGTTTTTATGCCTAGCTAAGGGCGTTAAACAATAGCGCTTGTTGGGAGGCAACCCAATTTTATTTTTGTTCTTTGCTTTTTGTTCCTGTTTAGTAATAAATAATTCATCTATCCTCTAGTTAGATGTGGTTTATGTTTTAATTAGTGTTTGTGCCAAGTTAAACCTTTAGGATAGCTTACGGTGATAGTTGTGTTGATCCTGCTGAAAATCAGAAACTTTTGCGCCCAGTAAATTAGTTTTGTTAATTCCCATAAACGTGATTTTGATCCAATTCTTTGTGATCTGGATTGGTACACAAATTGCTCAGGTTTCCTAATTTGGATGGATTTTTGGAGTTACAGAAGTATTCGAGAGTTACAGATTACTACAGATTGTTCTATTTTTGACAGATTATGTTTGCTTATTTTGATGAATCTATGGGTAGTACCAGGGGGTATGAACCATGGAAAAGTTGGAATACAGTAGATATTTCACCAATATAAATAAAGAATGAGTTTGCAACAGTACCTTAAAGTGGTGATTTACTTTCTTATACTAACGGAGCTCATGAGATTTCATGTTGAGTTTTGTGTTGTGAAGTTTTCAAGTTTTGGGTAAGGATTTGATGGACTATGGAATAAGGAGTGGCAAGAGCATAAGCTTGGGGAAGCCCAAGGCACCCCAAGGTAATATTCAAGGACAACCAAAAGCCTAAGCTAGTGGATGCCCCGGAAGGCATCCCCTCTTTCGTCTTCGCCTATCGGTAACTTTACTTGAGGCTATATTTTTATTCACCACATGATATGTGTTTTGCTTGGAGCGTCTTGTAGGATTTGAGTATTTGCCTTTTAGTTTATCAAAATCATCCTTGCTATACACACCTTTTGGGAGAGGCACGCATGAATCATGATTTGTTAGAATACTCTATGTGCTTCACTTATATCTTTTGAGCTAGGCAATATTGCTCTAGTACTTCACTTATATCTTTTTAGAGCACGGCGGTGGCTTTATTTTATAGAAATTTTTGAACTCCCATGCTTCACTTATATTATTTTGAGAGTCTTTTAGAACAGCATGGTAATTTGCTTTGGTTATAAATTTAGTCCTAATATGATGGGCATCCAAGAGGGATATAATAAAAACTTTCATATGAAGTGCATTGAATACTATGAGAAGTTTGATTCTTTATGATTGTTTTGAGATATGAAGATGGTGATATTAGAGTCATGCTAGTGGAGTAGTTGTGAATTTGAGAGATACTTGTGTTAAAGTTTGTGATTCCCATAGCATGCACGTATGGTGAACCGTTATGTGATGAAGTTGGAGCATCATTTATTTATTGATTGTCTTCCTTATGAGTGGTGGTCGGGGATGAGTGATGGTATTTTCCTACCAATCTATCCCCCTAGGATCATGAGCGTAGTACTTCATTTTGATAACTAATAGATTTTTGCAATAAGTATGTGAGTTATTTATGACTAATGTTGAGTCCATGGATTATACGCACTCTCACCCTTCCACCATTGCTAGCATCTCTAGTATCGCGCGACTTTCGGCGGTACCATACACCCACCATATACCTTCCTCAAAACAGCCACCATACCTACCTATTATGGCATTTCCATAGCCATTCCGAGATATATTGCCATGCAACTTTCCACCATTCCATTTATTATGACACGCTCCATAATTTTCATATTTCTTTGCATGATCATGTAGCTGACATCGTATTTGTGGCAAAGCCACTGTTCATAATTCTTTCATACATGTCACTCTTGAATCGTTGCACATCCTGGTACACCGCCGGAGGCATTCACATAGAGTCATCTTTTGTTCTAAGCATTGTGTTGTAATTCTTGAGTTGTAAGTAAATAAAAGTGTAATGATCTTATTATTAGAGCATTGTCCCATGTGAGGAAAGGATGATGGAGGCTATGATTCCCCCACAAGTCGGGATGAGACTCCGGACAAAAAATAAAATAAAAAAGAGGCCATAAAAAAGAAGGCCCAATAAAAAATGAGAGAAAAGAGAGAAGGGGCAATGTTACTATCCTTTTTCCACACTTGTGCTTCAAAGTAGCACCATGATCTTCATGATAGAGAGTATCCTATTTTGTCACTTTCATATACTAGTGGGAATTTTAATTATAGAACTTGGCTTGTTTATTCCAATGATGGACTTCCTCGAAATTCCCTAGGTCTTCGTGAGTAAGCGATTTGCATGCACACCCACTTAGTTTCGTTTTGAGCTATCTTACACTTATAGCTCTAGTGCATCCGTTGCATGGCAATCCCTACTCACTCACATTGATATCTATTGATGGGCATCTCCATAGCCCGTTGATACGCCTAGTTGATGTGAGACTATCTTCTCCTTTTTTGTCTTCTCCACAACCACCATATTCTATTCCACCTTAGTGCTATATCCATGGATCACACTCATGTATTGCGTGAAGATTGAAAAAGTTTGAGAACATCAAAAGTATGAAACAATTGCTTGGCTTGTCATCGGGGTTGTGCATAATTTAAATATTTTGTGTGATGAAGATAGAGCATAGCCAGACTATATGATTTTGTAGGGATAACTTTCTTTGGCGATGCTATTTTGAGAAGACACGATTGCTTTGTTAGTATGCTTGAAGTATTATTATTTTTATGTCAATATTAAACTTTTGTTTTGAATCTTTTGGATCTGAACATTCATGCCACAATAAAGAAAATTACATTGATAAATATGTTAGGTAGCATTCCACATCAAAAAATATGTTTTTATCATTTACCTACTCGTGGACGAGCATGAATTAAGCTTGGGGATGCTTGATACGTCTCCAACGTATCTATAACTTTTTATTGTTCTTTGATATTATATTATCTGTTTTGGATGTTTTATATGCACTGATATGCTATTTTATATTATTTTTGGGACTAACCTATTAACCGAGAGCCCAGTGATAGTAGGAGCAGCAAGGCACGTATTGTATTGTTGCCATCGAGGATAAAAAGATGGGGTTTTCATCATATTGCTTGAGTTAATTCCTCTACATCATGTCATCTTACTTAATGCGTTACTCCGTTCTTTATGAACTTAATACTCTAGATGCATGCTGGATAGCGGTCGATGTGTGGAGTAATAGTAGTAGATGCAGAATCGTTTCGGTCTACTTGACACGGACGTGATGCCTATGTTCATGATCATTACCTTAGATATCATCATAATTATGCGCTCTTCTATCAATTGCTCGACAGTAATTTACTCACCCACCGTAATATTTGCTATCTTGAGAGAAGCCACTAGTGAAACCTATGGCCCCCGGGTCTCTTTTCCATTATATTGAATCTCTTTTACATCGTACTAGTTTCTGATCTACTATTTTGCAATCTTTTACTTTCCGATCTATAAACCAAAAATACCAAAAATATTTACTTTACCGTTTATCTATCTCTGTTAGATCTCACTTTTGCGAGTAACCTGAAGGGATTGACAACCCCTTTATCGCGTTGGGTGCAAGTTGTTGATTGTTTGTGCAGGTATTCGGTGACTTGTGCATTGTCTCCTATTGGATTGATACCTTGGTTCTCAAACTGAGGGAAATACTTACTGTACTTTGTTGCATCACCCTTTCCTCTTCAAGGGAAAAAGCAACGCAAGCTCAAGAGGTAGCACCAGACTATATGATTTTGTAGCGACAACTTTCTTTGGCCATGTTATTTTGAGAAGACATGATTGCTTTGTTAGTATGCTTGAAGTATTGTTGTTTTTATGTCAATATTAAACTTTTGTTTTGAATCTTATGGATCTGAATATTCATGCCACAATAAAGAAAATTACATGGATAAATATGTTAGATAGCATTCCACATCAAAAATTCTGTTTTTATCATTTACATACTCGAGGATGAGCAGGAATTAAGCTTGGGGATGCTTCATACGTCTCCAACGTATCTATATTTTTTTATTGTTCCATGCTATTATATTATCTGTTTTGGATGTTTTATATGCATTAATTTGCTATTTTATATCATTTTTGGGACTAACCTATTAACCTAGAGCCCAGCGCCCGTTTTTGTTTGTCCTTGTTTTTGAGTTTTACAGAAAAGGAATATCAAACGGAGTCTAAACGAGCTAAAAATTTATGGTGATTTATGATGGACCAAAAGAGACCCCCAAAGCATCGGAGATGGACCAGAAGAGTCTCGAGGAGTCCACAAGCCATGGGCGCGCCCTGAGGGCTTGTGGGCCCCTCGGGCACCTCCTTGACTTGTTTCCGGCGCCAAAAATTCTTGTAAATAGAGAAACCTCCGAAAAGAACCCTAGATCAAAAGTTCCATTGTCGCAAGCCTCTGTGGCCATGAAAAACCATTTGGGAGCCTGTTCCAGCACCCTGGCAGAGGGGGAAACCATCATGGGAGGCCATCTTCATCATCCCTGCGGTCTCCATGACGAGGAGGGAGTAGTTAACCCTCAGGGCTGAGGGTATGTACCAGTAGCTATGTGTTTGATCTCTCTCTCTCTATCTATCTATCTATCTATCTAGCTATCTATCTATCTCTCGTGTTCTTGATTTAGCACGATCTTGATGTACCGCGAGCTTCATTACTATAGTTGGATCATATGGTGTTTCTCCCCCTCTACCTTCTTGTGATTAATTGAGTCTTGCTCTTTGAGGTTTCTTTATGTTGGATTGAGTATTGGATTTGAGAACACTTGATGTATGTCTTGTGATGGGATATCTGTGGTGACAATGGTTTTTTCTATTGATTCACTTGACGTATGTTTTGGCACTCAACTCGCGGATTCCCGAGGTGACATTGGGGTAATCTATGCATATGGGTTGATGCACATTTTTGTCCTACTTTCTCCAATAGAAACTTTGGAGTGATTCTTTGCTGCACATTGAGGGATTGTTATGTGATCCAATTATGTTATCATTATTGAGAGACTTTGCACTAGTGAAAGTATGAACCCTAGGCCTTTTTTGCAAGCATTGCACAATACCATTTTTCTCACTTTTGTTGCCTGAAGGAAGGTGATGAGCATGCTTTCATATGCGGGAGGAAGGCAGACGCTGATGGTGAAGGCAGGGCCTGAGTCACTACCATCAACCAGCACCTTCTTTGTCTCAGCGCGGTCCCGGGAGAATAGTTGCTTCTTCTTCTCGAGCGCGGCCTTGGGAGGCTCAACCGTGTCCTTGGCAACCTAATGCGCAACTGCCGAGGTCTTGTAGGCGCGCTTGAGGGAGCGGACCATGTCCTTGTCGTCGCAGGCGATGGCGATGACGCCACTGCAGCCAGGCATCTTCATGACATTGTAGCTGGGTGGGTCGCTGCCATGAACTTGGCGAGTGTCTGGTATCCCAGGATGGCGTTGTACGGCAGGCCAATGTGCGCTACATCAAAGTCGACGAGCTCGGTGTGGTAATTCTTGCGGGTGCCAAAGGTGATGGGTAGGCGCACTTGCCCCGGGGGGATGGTAGAACCATCAGTCACCCCTGAGAAGGGCCTGGTCGGCATCAGCTGATTGTAGGGAACTTGGAGCATCTCAAATGTCTCGATGGAGATCACATTGAGGTCGGCGCCCCCACCGATGAGGGTCTTGGTGACCACGATATTGCTGATGGTAGGAGTGCACAACATGGGAAGCGCGCCTGTGGCGGCCGTGGACTTGGGGTGGTCCTTGGAGTCGAAAGTGATGGCGTAATACAACCACTTGAGGGGACGCACAACTTCAGGCCTCAGGAGGGCGGTGTTCGCCTCGCGGGAGAACTACTTGAAGTGGCGACTGGACACGGGGGCCTGGGCTCCACCAAGGACGCAGGCTACCACGTGAGGCTCCCGGTAGCCCCCAGAGCCCTCATTGAGCTGGTCGAAGTTAGCGATGAATTGGTCGCAGAGCTCGTTCCACGAAGAGATCAAAGCCTGAGGAAGGTTCATGAGCCAGGAGTGCGGGTCGTCCTTGAGAGCCATGGGGAACCAGTTCGCCATGACCTTGTCGTCGTCGTTCGCTGCCAAGATGCTTGATACGTCTCCATCGTATCTACTTTTCCAAACTCTTTTGCCCTTGTTTTGGACTCTAATTTGCATGATTTGAATGGAACTAACCCGGACTAATGCTGTTTTCAGCAGAATTGCCATGGTGTTATTTTTGTGCAGAAATAAAAGTTCTCGGAATGACCTAAAACTTGACGGATATTTTTTTGGAATAAATAAAAAATATTGGCGAAAGAATCTACCAGAGGGGACCCACCACCTATCCACAAGGGTGGGGGGCACGCCCTACCCCCCTGAGCGCGCCCCCTGTCTTGTGGGTCCCACAAAGCTCCACCGACCTCAACTCCAACTCCATATATTCACGTTCGGGGAGAAAAAAGTCAGAGCGAAGGATTCATCATGTTTTATGATACGGAGCCGCTGTCGCCTCCTGTTCTTCCTCGGGAGGGCAGGTCTGGAGCCCGTTTTGGGCTCTAGAGAGGGAAAATCGCCGCCATCGTCATCATCAACCATCCTCCATCACCAATTTCATGATGCTCACCGCCGTGTGTGAGTAACCCCTGATACGTCTCCAACGTATCTATATTTTTTGATTGTACCATGCTCTTATATTATCTATCTTGGATGTTTTATATGTTATTTTATATGATTTTTGGGACTAACCTATTAACCTAGAGCCCACTGCCAGTTTCTGTTTTTCCTTATTTTTGAGTTTCGCACAAAAGGAATATCAAACGGAGTCCAATTGACCGGAAAATTTACGGAGAATATTTTTGGAAAATATAAAAAATACTGGAACGAAAAGATATCGGAGAGGAGTTCCGAGGCCACCACAAGGGTGGAGGGTGCCCCTTAGGGCGCGCCCCCCATCCTTGTCGTCGCCTCGTGGGCCCCCTAACTTTTTCCTGACGCCAACACCTCTTATAAGTCCCAAAAAACCCAGAACAAAACCTATATCAGGAGTTCCGCCGCCGCAAGCCTCTGTAGCCACCAAAAACCAATCAGGACCCTGTTCCGGCACCCTGTCGGAGGGGGAAATCATCACCGGTGGCCATCTTTATCATCTCGGCGCTCTCCGTGACGAGGAGGGAGTAGTTCACCCTCGGGCTAAGGGTATGTACTAGTAGCTATGTGTTTGATCTCTCTCTCGTGTTCTTGATATGGCACGATCTTGATGTACCGCGAGCTTTGCTATTATAGTTGGATCTTATGATGTTTCTCCCCCTCTACCTTCTTGTAATGGATTGAGTTTCCCTTTGAATTTATCTTATCGGATTGAGTCTTTAAGGATTTGAGAACACTTTATGTATGTCTTGCATGTGCTTATCTGTGGTGTCAATGGGATATTCACGTGATCTACTTGATGTATGTTTTGGTGATCAACTTGTGGGTTATGTGACCTTGTGAACTTATGCATAGGGGTTGGCACACGTTTTCGTCTTGACTCTCTGGTAGAAACTTTGGGGCACTCTTTGAAATTCTTTGTGTTGGTTTGAATAGATGAATCTGAGATTGTGTGATGCATATCGTATAATCAAACCCGCGGATATTTGTGGTGACATTGGAGTATCTAGGTGACATTAGAGTTTTGGTTGATGTGTGTCTTAAGGTGTTATTTTAGTATGAACTCTAGGGCTGTTTGTGACACTTACAGGAATAGCCCAATAGATCGACCAGAAAGAATGACTTTGAGGTGGTTTCGTACCCTACAATAATCTCTTCGTTATTCTCCGCTATTAGTGACTTTGGAGTGACTCTTTGTTGCACGTTGAGGGATTTTTATATGATCTAATTATGTTATCATTATTGAGAGAACTTGCACTAGTGAAAGTATGAACCATAGGCCTTGTTTCCAAGCATTGCAATAACGTTTTCGCTCACTTTTACCACTTGCTACCTTGTTGTTTTTATAATTTTAGATTACAAAAACTTATATCTACCATCCATATTGCACTTTTATCACCATCTCTTCGCCGAACTAGTGCACCTATATACCATTGTATTGGGTGTGTTGGGGATTCAAGAGACTCTTTGTTATTTGGTTGCAGGGTTGTTTGACAGAGACCATCTTCATACTACGCCTCCCACAGATTGATAAACCTTAGGTCATCCACTTGAGGGAAATTTGCTACTGTCCTAGAAAACTCTGAGCTTGGAGACCCAAAATGAGTCTACAAGAAGAAGGTTGCGTAGTAGACATCAAGCTCTTTTTTGGCGCCGTTGCCGGGGAGTCTAGGTAAGCGGCACTCACATCCCGTCAACGAAGCTCTTTTCTGGTGTCGTTGCCGGGGAGGTGAGTGCTTGAAGGTATATCTTTAGATCTTGCAATTGAATCTTTTAGTTTATTGTTTTATCACTAGTTTAGTTTATGAAAGAAAACTATGAAAAAAATGGAACTGAGGTTGCCTCATATGCTTCATCATCTTTTTAATGTCTTTCGTGAAAATGATGGAAAGGAAAATTGTGCTCAAGTGTTAGAAGAAGAAGTCAATAAAATGTTTGGCATAAAACCTTTTAACGATGAGCATGATTGCAATGTTGTTAGTATGAAATCCTTGAATATCCATGATGCTAATGATATGCAAAGCTACAAGATTGGGGATGCTATGTTTGATGAATATGATCTTTTTAGTCCCCCCAAGTTTTGATGAGAAAAGTTATTATGACGATAGCATGCCTCCTATTTATGATGATTGCAATATTTATAAAAGTGGGTTTGGAAGAGTGTCAACTTTAGGAAGTAGTGATCCCACTATTTTGGAGGGTGTTTAATCTTATTATAATGATAAAAGTGTATTTGGAGAGGTCATGACTTTATTTAGTAATGATTCCACTATCTTGGAAGAGGTTTCAATTGATTATGATGAGAACGAAGTTGCTACTTATGATGATTATTGTGATGACACTTATGTTATAAAAAGTAGTGATGATTATATTTATAAAACTTGTCCTGATTATGATTACTCTTTTTCTAAACATTACTCTTTTAATGTGGAAACAATTTATAGTATTCAAGTTTCTTATGATACTCCCACTATTCCGAATGAGAAGAGTTTTGGTTATGTGGAGAATAATTTATTTGATGGTTAATTATATTGTTGAATTCATTCATGATGCTACTGAAAATTATTATGAGGGAGGAATATATGCTTGTAGATCATGAAAAGAATGATTTATTTGATGGTTATATTGTTGAATTCATTCATGATGCTATTGAAAATTATTATGAGGGAGGAATATATGCTTGTAGGAGTTCCAATAATATCAAGTTTCCTCTCTATGTGCTTAAAGTTTCGAAGTCATGCTTGTTTTGCCTTCCTATGCTAGTTGATTCTTGTTACCATAATTTGTTTGATCACAAAATCCCTAAGCATAGGAAGTGGGTTAGGCTTAAATGTGCTAGCCATATGCTTCATGATTCTCTCTTTGTGTCTCAATTCTTATCTTTTATGTGAGCATCATTGAAATCATCATGCCTGGCTAAAAAGGCATTAAATAAAAGAGCTTGTTTGGAGACAACCCAATATTTATCCTACTGTTTTTGTGTGTCCACATGATTATTCTACTGTGGTAATCATGTTTTATAGCTTTTGTTTTAATAAAGTGCCAAGTAAGACCTTTGGGATGGTCTATGGTGATAGTTAACTTGATTCTGTGCAAAAACAGAAACTTTTGCTCTCAGTCCAAGAATTTTGAAAACTCACTGGAACGTGATTTTGATCTGAATTTTTTACACACGATCGACATAAAAATTTCCTAGATTTTCCTAATATTTCAGAGTTTTTGGAGTTACAGAAGTACGGAAAGTTTCCAGATTACTACAGACTATTTTGTTTTAAACAGATTCTATTTTTCATGTGTTGTTTGCTTATTTTGATGAATCTATGAATAGTATCGGAGGGTATGAACCATGGAGAAGTTGGAATACAGTAGATATAACACCAATGTGAATTTAGAATGAGTTCTCAACAGTACCTAAGTGGTGATTTATTTTCTTATACTAACGGAGCTTATGAGATTTTCTGTTGAGTTTTGTGTTGTGAAGTTTTCAAGTTTTGGTTAAAGTTTCGATGGACTATGGAATAAGGAGTGTCAATAGCCTAAGCTTGGGGATGCCCAAGGCAGCCCAAGGTAATATTCAAGGACAACCAAGAGCCTAAGCTTGGGGATGCCCCGGATGGCCTCCCCTCTTTCGTCTTCGTTCATCGGTAACTTTACTTGGAGCTATATTTTTATTCACCACATGATATGTGTTTTGCTTGGAGAGTCATTTTGTTTTATTTATATTTTCTTGCTGTTATTTAGAATAAGGTTTTGTATCTTTTATTTTAGTAAAAGTGTCAAGGACAGCCTTCACCATGCACAATTTGCAAGTATATAAGTTGCTGTTTAAAAACAGAAAGTTTGTCGCTATTGCAAAAATTCCCTAGAAAAGTCAGAATGTGATAAAATGTTGAAACTTTTGCAGAATAAGCTATGATAAATTCTCTACAGTGTGGTATATGTTCAGAATTTTTTGAGTTAAATAAGTATGATTCCTCTTGCATTCTTTACAGACTATTCTGTTTAGATAGATTGCTGTTATTTTGAATTGTTTGCATATGTTTGCTTGTTTAATGATTCTATTTGACGATAAGAGTGTTAAATACGCAGAGGCATTTAGTAGGCAATCTCAAATAATAATTTTTGTGATTTTATACAATAGAGAATGATAAGGGTTTGCATAGATTTATACTAACTTATCTCACGAGTTCTTGTTGAGTTTTGTGTGGATGAAGTTTTCAAGATTTCGGGAAACTATGATATGAAAGGAATTAAGGAGACACAAATGCTCAAGCTTGGGGATGCTCAAGGCATCCCTAAATAATATTTCAAGAAGTCTCAAGCATCTAAGCTTGCTGATGCCCAAGGCATCCCTCATTAATATTTCAAGAACTCTCAAGCATCTAAGCTTGGGGATGCCCTGGTTGGCATCCCACCTTTCTTCATCAACAATCATCGGTTAGCCTCGGTTGAGCCTAAGTTTTTGCTTCCTCACATGATTGTGCTATGTCATTTCATTTATTTTGCTTGTTGTTTGAACAAAATATTAAGATATGAAAATACTTAAATGACAGAGAGTCCTCACATAGCTAAATAATTATTCAACTACTCATTGATCTTCAGTCATATCTTTTGGAGTAGTTTGTCATTTACTCACGTGCTTCACTTACATCCTATGAGTAAATGGTTGAATGAATTGAATATCATAAATCTGGAATTATATAAGTTTCATATGCTTATCCCATGGGGAGTAATGACTTCACATATAAGAAGTAGAGGTGGTAAATTTATTCAAAGTTAGCAAACATTGTATTGGTCACTTCAACAATTCATGAAAGAATATTGAAGGAAGAGAGATTTCACATATAAATATACTATCTTGGACATCTTCTATGATTGTGAGCCCATTAATTATTTTCAAACCTGAGAAAATTAGTTGAGTTGGACAAGGAAGACACCATAATGAGTTATGTTTGGGTATATTTGTATAGAAGTTATATTGTTATGGATCCTTCAACATGTGGTGCTTGCTATTTAGGATCTTTTGCTAGCCTAAATTTCTGTACTAAGCGGGAATACTGCTTGTGCATCCAAATTCCTTGAACCAAGTTTCTTCCATGAGTGTCCACCATATCTACCTATATGTGGTATTTACCTTTCTGTTCCAAGTAAATTTGCATGTGCCAAACTCTAAACCTTGAAATAATAATATGTTTTGTATGCCCAAATCGCTCATGTAGTGACTAGGGGCTGTCAGCATCTTCCATGCTAGGTGGGTTATTCTCACAATGAGTGTTTATTCACTTATCATTCACGAGATAGTGGTTGGTGATTGGGATGCCCAGTCCTATGATCAAAAGATCAAAAATGGAATCGCAAATAATTAAACAAAACTCCCCCAGGATTGTTGATAGTTGGACGGTGCCCATTGTTTTGGACCAGCCGTGGAATGTGCTTGTTGGTGGTGGGGGAGTAAAAACTTTACCATTCTGTTCGGGAACCGCCTATAATGTATCTAGTATGGAAGATACTGGGAACTCTTGGTTGTTATGTTGACAATGAAAGAATACCTCTCAAAATTATTTTCATCTCTGTTTTAAAAGCTTCGAGCTCTGGCACCTCTACAAATCCCTACTTCCCTTTGCGAAGGGCCTATCTTTTACTTTTATGCAGGAGTCAGTAATATTCCTTCTCATTCCAACCTACTCTTTAGTTGGCAAGCATCATGTGACGGGTAAAGATCTAAGAATATATGGCCATTCAAATATATTTGATCATGAATTATTATTGTTGACAATTGTCTATATGATAAGTAAGTTGGGAGGCAAAACATTAAGCCCCTACCTTTCTCTATGTTCGATGGATGCTATTTGTCCTAAAAATATGCTTTGAGTGGTAGCAATCATGGAAGATTATATGATAGTTGAGTATGTGGGATTTGCTAAATCAAAGCTCTTACATAGACCCTTCCTGAAAATAAGATGAATTGCAATTGTTTGATGACTGAGAACATAGTTTGTTAGTTTTAAAGAAAGTTCATGGTCTATGCTTTAACATATAAATAGCTTGTTACTTGATCATGAGAAGTTTTATGATATGAGCTACTCTTGTGATATATAATGATGCTAGAAAAAGTGATTGAAATTATCATTGATCAAACTTGTGCACTTGCTAGCATTCCACATCAAAAATTCTGTTTTTATCATTTACCTACAAGAGGACGAGCAGGAATTAAGCTTGGGATGCTTGATACGTCTTGAACGTATCTATAATTTTTGATTGTTCCATGCTATTATATTATCTATCTTGGATGTTTTATATGCATTTATATGTTATTTTATATGATTTTTGGGACTAACCTATTAACCTAGAGCCCAGTGCCAGTTTCTGTTTTTTCCTTGTTTTTGAGTTTCGCAGAAAAGGAATATCAAACGGAGTCCAATTGACCGAAAAATTTATGGAGAATATTTTTGGAAAAAATAAAAACTACTGAACGAAAAGATTTGTAGAGGAGTCTCGAGGCCACCACAAGGGTGGTGGAGCCCCCTAGGGCGTGCCCCCTACTACCTCTTGAGCATTGCGTTGGTTTCCCCTTGAAGAGGAAAGGGTGATGTAGCAAAGTGGCGTAAGTATTTCCCTCAGTTTTGAGAACCAAGGTGTCAATCCAGTAGGAGGCTCCATGCAAGTCCCTCATACCTACACAAACAAACAAGAACCTCGCAACCAACGCGATAAAGGGGTTGTCAATCCCTTCGTGGCCACTTGCGAAAGTGAGATCTGATAGAGATAATAAGATAAGGCAAATATTTTTGGTATTTTTATGATATAGATTGGAAAATAAAGATTGCAAAATAAAGTAGATCGGAAACTTATATGATGGAAAATAGACCCGGGGGCCATAGGTTTCACTAGTGGCTTATCTCAAGATAGCATCAGTATTACGGTGGTTGAACAAATTACTATCGAGCAATTGAGAGAAAAGTGCATAGTTATGAGAATATCTAGGCATGATCATGTATATAGGCATTACGTCCGCGACAAGTAGATCGAAACGATTCTGCATCTACTACTATTACTCCACACATCGACCGCTATCCAGCATGCATCTAGAGTATTAAGTTCATAAGAATAGAGTAACGCATTAGGCAAGATGACATGATGTAGAGGGATAAACTCAAGCAATATGATATAAACCCCATCTTTTTATCCTCGATGGCAACAATACAATACGTGCCTTGCTGCCGCTGTTGTCACTGGGAAAGGACACCGCAAGACTGAACCCAAAGCTAAGCACTTCTCCATTGCAAGAAAGATCAATCTAGTAGGACAAACCAAACTGATAATTCGAAGAAACTTGCAAAGATAACTAATCATACATAAAAAAATTCAGAAGAGATTCAAATATTTCTCATAGATAAACTTGATCACAAACCCACAATTCATCGGATCTCGACAAACACACAGCAAAAAGAGTTACATCGAATAAATCTCCAAGAAGATCGAGGAGAACTTTGTATTGAGATTCAAAGAGAGAGAAGAATCCATCCAGCTAATAACTATGGACCCGAAGGTCTATGGTAAACTACTCACAACTCATCGGAGAGGCCTTGGCGATGATGTAGAAGCCCTCCATGATCGATCCCCCCTCCAGCGGAGCGCCAGAAAAGGCCCCAAGATGGGATCTCACGGGTACAGAAGGTTGCGGCGGTGGAAATAGGGTTTCGTCGTGCTCCTCGATGTTTTTAGGGTATGCAAGCATATGTAGGCGAAGGAAGTCGGTCAGGGGAGCCACGGGAGGCCCACGAGGGTGGGGGCACGCCCACCCCCCTAGGGCGCGCCCTCCTGCCTCGTGGCCACCTCGGCTGCTTCTTGACGTCCACTCCAAGGCTCTTGGATTGTGTTTGTTCCAAAAAGATCTCTCCCGAAGGTTTCATTCTGTTTGGACTTCATTTGATATTCCTTTTCTTCGAAACACTAAAATAGGCAACAAAAACAACAATTTGGGTTGGGCCTCCGGTTAATAGGTTAGTCCCAAAAATGATATAAAAGTGTATAGTAAAGCCCATAAACATCCAAAAGGGGTAATATAATAGCATGGAACAATCAAAAATTATAGATACGTTGGAGACGTATCAAGCATCCCCAAGCTTAATTCCTGCTCGTCCTCGAGTAGGTAAATGATAAAAATGGAATTTTTGATGTGGAATGCTACCTAGCATATTTCTCAATGTAATTTTCTTTATTGTGGCATTAATGTTCAGATCCAAATGATTCAAGATAAAAGTTCAATATTGACATAAGAATAGTAATACTTCAAGCATACTAACAAGTAATCATGTCTTATCAAAATAACATAGCCAAAGAAAGCTTATCCCTACAAAATCATATTGTTAGGCTATGTTTCATTTTCGTCACACAAAATACTCCCATCATGCACAAACCCGGTTTCAGCCAAGCAATTGGTTCGTACTTTTTAACGCGCTTCAGCCTTTTTCAACTCTCATGCAATACATGAGCATAAGCCATGGATATAGCACTATGGGTGGAATAGAATATGATGATGGAGGTTGTGTGGAGAAGACAAAAAGGGAGAAAGTCTCACATTGACGAGGCTAATCAACGGGCTATGGAGATGCCCATCAATTGATGTCAACATGAGGAGTAGGGATTTCCATGCAACGGATGCACTAGAGCTATAAATGTATGAAAGCTCAACAAAAGAAACTAAGTGGGTGTGCATCCAACTTGCTTGCTCATGAAGACCTAGGGCATTTTGAGGAAGCCCATCATTGGAATATACAAGCCAAGTTTTATAATGAAAAATTCCCACTAGTATATGAAAGTGACAAAATAAGAGACTCTCTATCATAAAGATCATGGTGCTACTTTGAAGCACAAGTGTGGAAAATGATAGTAACATTGTCCCCCTTTTTTTTGGGCCTCCCCTTTTCTTGGCCTTTCCTTCTTCTTCTTTTTTATTTGGCCTTTCTTTTCAAGGGACAATGCTCTAATAAATGATGATCATCACACTTTTACTTACAACTTGATACTAGAACAAAATATAACTCTATATGAATGCCTCCGGCGGTGTACCGGGATGGGCAATGAATCAAGAGTGACATGTATGAAAAGTTATGCATGGTGGCTTTGCCACAAATACGATGTCAACTACATGATCATGCAAGGCAATATGATAATGATGGAGCGTGCCCTAATAAACAGAATGGTGGAGAGCTGCATGGCAATATATCTCAGAAAGGCTATGGAAATGCCATAATAGGTAGGTATGGTGGCTGTTTTGAGGAGGATATAAGGAGGTTTATGTCTGATATAGCGTATCGTATCACGGGGTTTGGATGCACCAGCGAAGTTTGCACCAACTCTCAAGGTGAGAAAGGGCAATGCACGGTACCCTAGAGGCTAGCAATGATGGAAGGGTAAGAGTGCATATAATCCATGGACTCACATTAGTCATAAAGAACTCATATACTTATTGCAAAAGTTTATTAGCCCTCGAAGCAAAGTACTACTACGCATGCTCCTAGGGAAAGGGTTGGTAGGAGTTAACCATCGCGCGATCCTAACATCCACTCATAAGGAAGGCAATCAAAAGAGCATCCGATGCTACAAATTTGTTACATGACTTTTACCATATGTGCATGCTACGGGACTTGCCAACTTTAACACAAGTATTTCTCAAGTTCATAATTACCCAGCTATCATTACTCTAACATTACCACCTTTATATCTCAAAACAATTATCAAGCATCAAATTGATCATAGTATTCAATGCACTTTCTATGATAGTTTTTATTATACCCAACTTGAATGCCCATCATATTAGGACCAATTTTATAACCAAAGCAAATACCATGCTGTTCTAAAGATTCTCAAAATAATATAAGTGAAGCATGAGAGATCAATAATTTCTACAAAATAAAACCACCGTCGTGCTCTAAAAAGATATAAGTGAAGTACTGGAGCAAAATTGTCTAGCTCAAAAAATATAAGTGAAGCACATAGGGTATTCTAATAAATTCCGAATCATGTGTGTCTCTCCCAAAAGGTGTGTACAGAAAGGATGATTGTGGTAAACTAAAAAGCAAAAACTCATATCATACAAGACGCTCCAAGCAAAACACATATCATGCGGTGAATAAAAATATAGCTCCAAGTAAAGTTACCGATAGACGAAGACGAAAGAGGGGATGCCTTCCGGGGCATCCCCAAGCTTAGGCTTTTGGTTGTCCTTGAGTTACCTTGGGGTGCCATGGGCATCCCCAAGCTTAGGCTCTTGCCACTCCTTATTCCATAGTCCATCAAATTTTTACCCAAAACTTGAAAACTTCACAACACAAAACTCAACAGAAAATCTCATGAGCTCCGTTAGTGCAAGAAAGAAAAACCACCACTTAAGGTACTGTAATTAACTCATTATTTATTTATATTGGTGTTAAACCTACTGTATTACAACTTCTCTATGGTTCATACCTCCCGATACTAGCCATAGATTCATCAAGATAAGCAAACAACACACGAAAAACAGAATCTGTCAAAAACAGAACAATCTATAGCAATCTGTAACTTTAGAATACTTCTAGAACTCTAAAAATCCTACCAAAATAGGAATTCCTAGGCAATTTGTCTATAAGTCTACTGAAAAAATAATCAACTAAAAATCACGTTTCTGTGATTTATTAAAATTATTCTTGCGCATGCAAAAGTTTCTGTTTTTCAGCAAGATCAAATTATCTATCACCCAAGATGATCCTATAGGTTCTACCTGGCACAAACACTAACTAAAACATAAAACCACATCTAAACAGAGGCTAGATGAATTATTTATTGAATAACAGCAAGGAAAAATATTGGGTTGTCTCCCAACAAGCGCTTTTCTTTAAAGCCTTTTAGCTAGGCATTGATAATTTTAATGATGCTCACATCAAAGACAAGAATGAAAGCACAAAGAGAGCATCATAGAACACGTGATAAACACATCTAAGTCTAACATACTTCCTATGCATAGGCATATTATAGAAAAACAAATTATCATAGCAAGCAAAAACTAGCATATGCAAGGAAACGGAAAGGAACATTAGCAATCTCAACATAACAAGAGGTAATTTAGTAACATGAAAATTTCTACAACCATATTTTCCTCTCTCATAATATTTACATGTGGGATCATAAGCAAATTCAACAAAATAGCTATCACATAAAATATTTTCAACACAATCCACATGCATGCAAAGTTGACACTCTTTCAAAATAGTGGGATTAACATTAACTAAAGTCATGACCTCTCCAAACCCACTTTTATCAAAAAATTCATAAGATTGAACATTCTACAAATATGTGGGGTCTAAAGTTGATCTTCCAAAAACACTTTCAATAATATTTCAAACACTATTATCAATCTCATATTCATCATGGGGCTTAAATAAATTTCCAAGATCATAAAAAGAATCACCCCAATCATGATCATTGCAACAAATAGTAGACATAGCAAAACTAGCATCCCCAAGCTTAGGGTTTTGCATATTACTAGCACAATTGATATTAATAGAATTTATAATAACATCATTGCAATCATTCTTTTTATTCAAAGATCTATCGTGAATCACTTCATAAAGTACTTCATCACAATTTTCAGATTCACAAATTTCAAGCAAAACCTCATAAAGGTAATCTAGTGCACAAAACTCACTAGTAATAGGTTCATCATAATTGGATCTCTTAAAAAGATTGGCAAGCGGATGAGGATCCATAGATCTTAGGTTCTCTGTTTAGCAATAAATAAACAACTATTCCAACCAAACGAGCAAACGAGCCAAGTAAGACATCAAAGCAAACGAAAAGACAAACAAAAGAAGGGCGAATAAAACGGCAAGGGTGAAGTGGGGGAGAGGAAAACGAGAGGCAAATGGCAAATAATGTAATGCGAGGGAGAAGAGTTTGTGATGGGTACTTGGTATATCTTGACTTGTGTGAAGACCTCCCCGGCAACGGCGCCAGAAATCCTTCTTGCTACCTCTTGATCACTGCGTTGGTTTTCCCTTGAAGAGGAAAGGGTGATGTAGCAAAGTAGTGTAAGTATTTCCCTCAGTTTTGAGAACCAAGGTATCAATCCAGTAGGAGGCTCCACGCAAGTCCCTCGTATCTACACAAACAAACAAGAACCTCGCAACCAAGGCGATAAAGGGGTTGTCAATCCCTTCACGGCCACTTGCGAAAGTGAGATCTGATAGAGATAATAAGATAAGATAAATATTTTTGGTATTTTTATGATATAGATTGGAAAGTAAGATTGCAAAATAAAGTAGATCGGAAACTTATATGATGGAAAATAGACACGGGGGCCATAGGTTTCACTAGTGGCTTCTCTCAAGATAGCATAAGTATTACGGTGGGTGAACAAATTACTGTCGAGCAATTGATAGAAAAGTGCATAGTTATGAGAATATCTAGGCATGATCATGTATATAGGCATCACGTCCGCGACAAGTAGATCGAAACGATTCTGCATCTACTACTATTACTCCACACATCGATCGCTATCCAGCATGCATCTAGAGTATTAAGTTCATAAGAACAGAGTAACGCATTAGGCAAGATGACATGATGTAGAGGGATAAACTCAAGCAATATGATATAAACTCCATATTTTTATCCTCGATGGCAACAATACAATACGTGTCTTGCTGCCGCTGTTGTCACTGGGAAAGGACACCGCAAGATTGAACCCAAAGCTAAGCACTTCTCCATTGCAAGAAAGATCAATCTAGTAGGCCAAACCAAACTGATAATTCGAAGAAACTTGCAAAGATAACCAATCATACATAAAAGAATTCAGAGGAGATTCAAATATTTCTCATGGATAAACTTGATCATAAACCCACGATTCATCGGATCTCGACAAACACACCCCAAAAAGAGTTACATCGGATAGATCTCCAAGAAGATCGAGGAGAACTTTGTATTGAGATTCTGAGAGAGAGAAGAAGCCATCTAGCTAATAACTATGGACCCGAAGGTCTGTGGTAAACTACTCACAACTCATCGAAGAGGCCTTGGCGATGATGTAGAAGCCATCCGTGATCGATTCCCCCTTCGGCGGTGCGCCGGAAAAGGCCCTAAGATGGGATCTCACGGGTACAGAAGGTTGCGGCGGTGGAAATAGGGTTTCGTGGTGCTCCTCGATGTTTTCATGGTATGCAAGTATATATAGGCGAAGGTAGTCGGTCAGGGGAGCCATGAGCGGCCCATGAGGGTGGGGGCGTGCCCACCCCCCTAGGGCGCGCCCTCCTGCCTCGTGGCTGCCTCGACTGCTTCTTGACGTCCACTCCAAGTCTCCTGGATTGCGTTTGTTCCAAAAAGATCTCTCCCGAAGGTTTCATTCCGTTTGGACTCCATTTGATACTCCTTTTCTTCGAAACACCGAAATAGGCAAAAAAATAGCAATTTGGGCTGGGCCTCCGGTTAATAGGTTAGTCCCAAAAATGATATAAAAGTGTATAGTAAAGCCCATAAACATCCAAAACGGGCAATATAATAGCATGGAACAATCAAAAATTATAGATACGTTGGAGCCGTATCAAGCATCCCCAAGCTTAATTCCTGCTCGTCCTCGAGTAGGTAAATGATAAAAACAGAATTTTTGATGTGGAATGCTACCTAGCATATTTCTCAATGTAATTTTCTTTATTGTGGCATTAATGTTCAGATCCAAATGATTCAAGATAAAAGTTCAATATTGACATAAGAGTAGTAATACTTCAAGCATACTAACAAGTAATCATGTCTTATCAAAATAACATAGCCAAAGAAAGCTTATCCCTACAAAATCATATAGTTAGGCTATGTTTCATTTTCGTCACACAAAATGCTCCCATCATGCACAACCCCGGTTTCAGCCAAGCAATTGGTTCATAATTTTTAACGTGCTTCATCTTTTTTCAACTCTCACGCAATACATGAGCGTAAGCCATGGATATAGCACTATGGGTGGAATAGAATATGATGATGGAGGTTGTGTGGAGAAGATAAAAAAGGAGAAAGTCTCACATTGACGGGCTCATCAACGGGCTATGAAGATGCCCATCAATTGTTGTCAACATGAGGAGTAGGGATTGCCATGCAACGGATTCACTAGAGCTATAAATGTATGAAAGCTCAACAAAAGAAACTAAGTGGGTGTGCATCCAACTTGCTTGCTCACGAAGACCTAGGGCATTTTGAGGAAGCCCATCATTGGAATATACAAGCCAAGTTTTATAATTAAAAATTCCCGCTAGTATATGAAAGTGACAAAATAAGAGACTCTATCATAAAGATCATGGTGCTACTTTGAAGCACAAGTGTGGAAAAGGATAGTAACATTGTCCCCTTTTTTTTGGGCCTCCCCTTTTTTTGGCCTTTCCTTCTTCTTTTTTTATTTGGCCTTCCTTTTCAAGGGACAATGCTATAATAAATGATGATCATCACACTTTTACCTACAATTCATGGATTACAACTCGATACTAGAACAAAATATGACTCTATATGAATGCCTCCGGTGGTGTAACTGGATGGGCAATGAATAAAGACTGACATGTATGAAAATTATGCATGGTGGCTTTGCCACAAATACGATGTCAACTACATGATCATGCAAGGCAATATTACAATGATGGAGCATGTCATAATAAACGGAACGATGGAAAGTTGCATGGCAATATATCTCGGAATGGCTATGGAAACGCCATAATAGGTAGGTATGGTGGTTGTTCTGAGGAAGATATAAGGAGCTCCATTAGTGCAAGAAAAAAAAACCACCACTTAAGGTACTATAATGAACTCGTTCTTTATTTATATTGGTGTTAAACCTACTGTATTACAACTTCTCTATGGTTCATACCCCCCCCCCCCCGATACTAGCCATAGATTCATCAAAATAAGCAAACAACACACGAAAAACAGAATCTGTCAAAAACAGAACAGTCTGTAGCAATCTATAACTTTAGAATACTTATGGAACTCTAAAAATCCTACCAAAATAGGAAGTCCTAGGCAATTTTTCTATTAATATATTGCAAAATGAACTAACTAAAAATCACGTTTCTATGATTTATTAAAATTATTCTCGTGCGTGCAAAAGTTTTTGTTTTTCAGCAAGACATCAGAGAGGAGTCCCAAGGCCACCACAAGGGTGGAGGGCGCCCCGTAGGGCGTGCCCCCCATCCTTGTCGTAGCCTCGTGGGCCCCCTAACTTTTTCCTGATGCCAACACCTCTTATAAGTCCCAAAAAACCCAGAACAAAACCTTTATCAGGAGTTCCGCCGCCGCAAGCCTCTGTAGCCACCAAAAACCAATCGGGACCCTGTTCCGGCACCCTGCCGGAGGGGGAAATCTTCACCGGTGGCCATCTTTAACATCTCAGACTCTCCACGACGAGGAGGGAGTAGTTCACCCTCGGGCTAAGGGTATGTACCAGTAGCTATGTGTTTGATTTCTCTCTCTCTCTCTCTCTCTCTCTCTCTCTCTCGTGTTCTTGATATGGCACGATCTTGATGTATCGCGAGCTTTGCTATTATAGTTGGATCTTATGATGCTTCTCCCCCTCTACCTTCTTGTAATGGATTGAGTTTCCCTTTGAAGTTATCTTATCGGATTTAGTCTTTAAGGATTTGAGAACACTTTATGTATGTCTTGCATGTGCTTATCTGTGGTGACAATGGGATATTCACGTGATCTACTTGATGTATGTTTTGGTGATCAACTTGTGGGTTATGTGACCTTGTGAACTTATGCATAGGGGTAGGCACACATTTTTGTCTTAACTCTTTGGTAGAAACTTTGGGGCACTCTTTGAAGTTCTTTGTGTTGGTTTGAATAGATGAATCTGAGATTGTGTGATGCATATCGTATAATCAAACCCACGACACTTGTGGTGACATTGGAGTATCTAGGTGACATTAGGGTTTTGATTGATGTGTGTCTTAAGGTGTTATTTTAGTGCAAACTCTAGGGATGTTTGTGACACTTACAGGAATAGCCCAATAGACCGATCAGAAAGAATAACTTTGAGGTGGTTTCGTACCCTACAATAATCTCTTCATTTATTCTCTGCTATTAGTGACTTTGGAGTGACTCTTTGTTGCACGTTGAGGGATTGTTATATGATCTAATTATGTTATCATTGTTGAGAGAACTTGCACTAGTGAAATTATGAACCCTAGGCCTTGTTTCCAAGCATTGCAATACCGTTTTCGCTCACTTTTACCACTTGCTACCTTGCTGTTTTTATATTTTCAGATTACAAAAACTTATATCTACCATCCATATTGCACTTGTATCACCATCTCTTCGCCGAACTAGTGCACCTATACAATTTACCATTGTATTGGATGTGTTGGGGACACAAGAGACTCTTTGTTATTTGGTTGCAGGGTTGTTTGAGAGAGATCATCTTCATCCTACGCCTCCCACGGATTGATAAACCTTAGGTCATCCACTTGAGGGAAATTTGTTACTATCCTACAAAACTCTGCGCTTGGAGGCCCAGCACGAGTCTACAAGAAGAAGTTTGCATAGTAGACATTGATAACCCACAAGTTTAGGGATCAATTGTAGCCTCTTTCGATAAGTAAGAGTGTCGAACCCAACGAGGAGCTAAAGGTAGAACAAATATTCCTTCAAGTTCTATCGACCACCGATACAACTCTACGCACGCTTAGCGTTCGCTTTACCTAGAACAAGTATGAAACTAGAAGTAATTTGTAGGTGTGATAGGATAGGTTTGCAAGATAATAAAGAGCACATAAATATAAACTAGGGGATGTTTAGATAAATAAGCAATAAAGGAAATATAGCGAGTGTGGAGAAGTGGTGGTAGGAGTTGTGAAATTTTCCCTAAGCAATTGACTACTTTACTAGACCGATAGCAAGTTTTATGTGGGAGAGGCATAAGCTAACATACTTTCTCTTCTTGGATCATTAAGGTAAAACCCAACCATAGCATTAAAGCATCAAGTCCCCTTTATCCCATACGCCACAACCCCCTTACTCGGGTTTATGCTTCTGTCACTCAAGCAACCCACTATAAGCGAATCATGAACATATTGCAACACCCTACAACGTGAATCCCTCACGCTTGCACGACACGGAGAGCACCATAGGATAGCAACATAACCACAAGCAAATTAAACCAATCATAGCAATTCATCACTCACCGGTAGGACAACGAAAATCTACTCAGACATCATAGGATGGCAACACATCATTGGATAATAATATGAAGCATAAAGCACCATGTTCAAGTAGAGGGTACGGCGGGTTGCGGGAGAGTGGAACGCTGAATATAGATGGAGGAAGGTGATGGAGATGTTGGTGAAGATGGTGGAGGTGTTGGTGTAGATCGCGGTGATGATGATGGCCCCCGGCGGCGTTCCGGCGCCACCGAAAGCAAGGGGGAGAGAGCCCCCCTTCTTCTTCTTCCTTGACCTTCTCCCTAGATGGGAGAAGGGTTTCCCCTCTGGTCCTTGGCTCCCATGGCGTGGGAGGGGCGAGAGCCCCTCCAAGATTGGATCTGTCTCTCTGTCTCTCTCTGTTTCTGCGCTCTCTGATTCTGCCCTTTCACCATTTCTTTTATATCCGGAGATCCGTAACTCCGATTGGGTTGAAACCTTCGCCCAGATTTTTCTCTGAAAATTAGCTTTCTTGGGGAAAAAGAAGAGCGTCAACCGCCTTACGGGGTGCCCACGAGGGTCAGGGACGCGCCTGCCCCCTGGGGCACGCCCCTGCCACGTGGCCCCCTCGGGCATCGTCTCGCATTGATTCTTCCTCCCAAAAATCACAAATATTCCAAAAATTTCTCTGTCCGTTTTTATCCCGTTTGGACTCCGTTTGATATGGGGTTTCTGTGAAACATAAAACATGCAACAAACAGGAACTGGCACTGGGCTCTGGATCAATATGTTAGTCCCAAAAATAATATAAAAAGTTGCCAAAAGTATATGAAAGTTGTAGAATATTGGCATGGAACAATCAAAAATTATAGATACAACAGAGAAGTATCAAACATCAGTCCCATCGTAGGCTTGCTGGACGGTGATGGGTTGGATGAGATTTACCATGTAATCGAGTTAGTTTTGTTAGGGTTTGATCCCTAGTATCCACTATGTTCTAAAATTGATGTTGCTATGACTTAGCTATGCTTAATGCTTGTCACTAGGGCCCGAGTGCCATGAATGAGACCTGAATCCTTTATGTTTCCATGAATATATTTGTGTTCTTGATCCGATCTTGCAAGTTATAGTCACCTACTACGTGTTATGATCCGGCAACCCCGGAGTGACAATAGTCGGGACACTTCTCGGTGATGATCGTAGTTTGAGGAGTTCATGTATTCACTAAGTGATAATGCTTTGGTCCGGTTCTCTATTAAAAGGAGGCCTTAATATCCCTTAATTTCCATTAGGACCCTGCTGCCATGGCAGTGTAGGATAAAAGATGTGATGCAAGTTCTTTTACATAAGCACGTATGACTATATTCGGAATACATGCCTACATTATATTGATGAATTGGAGCTAGTTGTGTGTCACCCTAGGTTATAATTGTTGCACGATGAATTCCATCCGACATAATTATCCATCATTGATCCATTGCCTACAGGCTTGTTTCATATTGATCTTTGCTAAGTTACTTTTCTGTTGCCACCGTTATGATTGCTACAAAACTGCTACTGTTACTTTTGCCACCGTTAGTGTTACTTCCATACTACTTTGCTACTAAATACTTTGTTGCAGATAGTAAGTCTTTCAGGTTTGGTTGAATTGACAACTCAGCTGCTAATACTTGAGAATATTCTTTGGCTCCCATTGTGTCGAAACAATAATTTTGGGTTGAATACTCTACCCTCAAAAACTGTTGCGATCCCCTATACTTGTGGGCTATCAAGACCTTTTTCTGGCACCATTGCTGGGGAGCATAGCTCTATTCTCTGAGTTACTCGGGATTTATATCGGTTGATCACTATGAGGAATCTGAAAGGCAACAAAAACAATATCTATCCCTCTACAATGAGGGGAGGTAAGGAACTGCCATCTAGCTCTGCATTTGATTGACCTTCTGTTTTGAGTAAACTTGCAACACCTACACCTGCTATTGATTCTGATATGTCGCATGTTATTAATGATGCCACTTCTGTTATGCATCACGCTTATGATGATACTACTTCTTTGCTTGATAATACTGTGCCACTAGGTGAATCTCTTGATGAACAACTTGCTAGGGTTAGAGAGAATGAAATTACTAAAACTGATGATATTATTGAAATTGAAAATTATGATTCTCCCCCTAGATATGAATTGCGTGTTGTACATGAGGGTTATATTATGGATGAAGAAACTACTAGAGACTTTTTTGCTTGCAATGATAGAGATGATCTTAAGAAACTGTTAGCTAAGCTGAAAGCAAAGTCCTTGAATGCTAGAATGCAATATGATCCTAAGTTTGCTACTTCACCCATCTTTGTTACTGATAAGGATTATGAATTCTCTGTTGATCCTGAGTTAATTACTTTGGTTGAATCTGATCCTTTCTATGGTTATGAATCTGAAACTGTTGTGGCACATCTTATTAAATTAAATGATATAGCCACCCTATTTGCCCATGAGGAAAAAAAATCGCTATTACTATATTCTTAAATTGTTTCCTTTCTCATTAAAGGGTGATGCTAAGTTATGGTTTAATTCTCTTGCTCCTGGTTGTGTGCGTAGTCCCAAGGATATGATTTACTACTTCTCTAAAAAAACATTTCCCTGCTCATAAGAAACAAGCTGCTTTAAAGGAAATATTTAACTTTGTGCAAATTGAAGAAGAGAGTCTCCCACAAGCTTGGGGGAGGCTTCTACAATTACTTAATGCTTTGCCTGATCATCCTCTCACGAAAAATGAAATACTTGATATCTTTTACAATTGACTAACCGATGCTTCTAGGGACCACCTAGATAGTTGTGCTGGTTGTGTTTTCAGGGAAAGAACTGTTAAGCAAGCTGGATTGCTATTGAATAATATATTGAGTAATGATAATGATTGGACTCTTCCCGAACCAACTCCTGAGCTAACTCCGAAGAAAAGAGGTATTCTGTTTCTCAGTCCTGAAGATATGCAAGAAGCAAAGAAATCTATGAAAGAGAAAGGTATTAAAGCTGAAAATGTTAAGAATTTACCTGCCTATTGAAGAAATACATGGTCTTGATAACCCATCACAGGTAGTAGAGGTAAAATATCGTTGTAGATTTGATGAAGGTGATATTCCTCATAATAAATCTGCTAGTCAATGCTTGGATGAGTTTGATAGTTTTATTTTTAAACAAGAAAACTTCAATGCTTATGTTAGTAGACAATTGAAACGTAATGCTCACATGCTTGACTACTTGGGTGATTATATGACTAGAACTGTTAATGATCTTAAGCTTATTAGTAAGCATGCTTCCATGGTAAAAACTCAAGTAGAACAAGTACTTAAGGAACAAGATGATTTGCTCAATGAGTTGAATAGTATGAATAATGATAATGTTGTTTGGGTTATGACAAGAGGTGGTAAAATGACCCAGGAACCTTTGTATCCTGAGGGTCATCCTAAGAGAGTTGAGAAAGATTCTCAGAGAGTTAATACTCATGCACTTAGTCCTAGTAACAAAAATAAAAAGAAAAGTGATAGGACTTTGCATGCTTCTAGTGAACCTGTTATAGATACACCTGAGAATCCAAATGATATTTCTATTTCTGATGCTGAGACACAATATGGTGATGAACATGAACCTAGTGATAATGTTAATGATGATGTTCATGTAGATGCTCAACCTAGTAATGATAATGTTGTAGAGATTGAACCTGCAGTTGATCTTGATAACCCACAATCAAAGAATCAACGTTATGTTAAGAGAGACTTCGTTGCTAGGAAACATGGTAAAGAAAGAGAACCATGGGTTTAGAAACCTATGCCCTTTCCTCCTAAACCATCCAAGAAAATGGATGATGAGGATTTTGAGCACTTTGCTGAAATGATTAGACCTATGTTTTTGCGTATGAATTTGACTGATATGCTGAAAATGTCTCCTTATGCTAAGTATATAAAAGATATTGTTACAAATAAAAGAAAGATACCAGAATCTGAAATTTCCACTTTTAAAGGTGGAATACCAAAGAAACTCGAAGATCCAGGAGTACCAACTATACCATGCTCCATTAAAAGAAACTATGTTAAAACTGCTTTACGTGATCTTGGAGCCGGTGTTAGTGTTATGCCTTTCTCTTTATATCATAGACTTGAATTGAATAAATTGACACCTACTGAAATCTCTTTGCAAATGGCTGATAAATCAACTGCTATACCCATCGGTATTTGTGAGGATGTGCCTGTTGTGGTTGCAAACGTTACTATCTTAACGGACTTTGTTATTCTTGATATTCCCGAGGACGACAGTATGCCGTTCGTACTTGGTAGACCCTTTTTAAATACTGCAGGGGTTGTTATTGATTGCAACAAAGGCGATGCCACTTTTCATGTTAATGGTAATGAGCATACGGTACACTTTCCGAAGAAACAACCGCAAGTTCATAGTGTCAATTCTATTGGAAAATTTTCAAATATTACTATTGGAGGTTTTGAATTCCCTCTCCCTACTGTCAAAAAGAAATATGATATTCTTATTGTTGGGGACATGCATATCCCCATTGAGGTAACCTAGTGTTATTCGAAAGTTCTCCGATTTCATGTCATTCGGAAGAAGTTTGTTAATAAGACTTGATTAACCTTGTTAATGGATTCTATTTGATGAGCATGAGATGGATGAATTTAGAAGGCACAACTTTCTGTACCCACTTTTTACTTTATGTT
The DNA here is from genome assembly GCA_963921465.1 of Triticum timopheevii. Classification (NCBI taxonomy): domain Eukaryota; kingdom Viridiplantae; phylum Streptophyta; class Magnoliopsida; order Poales; family Poaceae; genus Triticum; species Triticum timopheevii. The sequence continues at coordinate 361,006,959 of OY997264.1, forward strand.
ATTTAGAATAAATAAAGCAAAAATAGTATTATCTGTCTGTTTTCTGATTTATCCGTGCAATAAAAATGTCTCGAAAATAAAAGTTCTCCAAATGTCCTGAAAATTTAGTATGATTTTTTATAGAATATTATAGAATTTCTGGCACTGAACATGCACCAGTGGGCCACAAGGGTGGAGGGCGTGCCCTACCCCCCCTGGGCATGCCCCCTGTCTTGTGGGTCCCACGTGGGTCCCATCCACTTATTCCAGCATCCATCCACTTAGTCTTCCTCTAGAAAAACCATCTTGTAGCTCAAACCCATGTTCTTGCTCATCTTGCTACCATTTTCGATCTCCTTGTGCAAAGCTCCATTTGCAAAACTGTTTTGGGAGATTGTTCCTTGGTATGTGACTCCTCCAATGGTCCAATTAGTTTTTGTTCTAGTGCTTTATTTATTGCAATTTTTTGTTGTTGTGGTGACCTTGTTCTTAAGCTTGCATGTCAAATTTATATGGTCCAAAGTGGTTTTGATGCATGATACAACCTCTAGACACTTGTAGGAGTAGTTGCTATCAATTTTGTTGAGTTTTGTTCACTTTTATTTCGAGTCACTAAAAATTTCAGAAATTTTTTAGAGGAAGAAAAATGTCTAGGAAAATGTACCAAGGTGGTTCTTCGAGGAAGCAAGCACCGAGGCTCGTGATACGTGAGCCGGACCTTGAACCACCAAGGGAAGCTCAAGTGCGGCCTTGTGAATGGCCGTTGGATGAATTCATGGTCCATGCAGGTTTCAAGGATGAGTTTGATGCATACGTACAAAATGACAGCCTTGAGGACTTCGTGTTAGATAAGTGCCGAAAATACTATTGCCTCACTGATTCCTTTGTGTGGAGGTTTGAATTTTCATTGAAGCGCAATACACATACTGTTTTATTTGATATTTATGATGAATCATATACCATGGACCTTGAAGATTTTAATACTGCATGCAAAATCCCACAATGGGGCATTCATAGTGAGCCTCACAAAGCTGAATACAATGATTTCCTTGCTAGCATCACTGTGGGAGAAACTAGAAATATCACACAAGCTACCATAGGGAGCATTCACTTTCCTCCATACATTATTTTGCTCTCTTTATAGGTAGATGCATTAACGGTAAGCATGAGCATAGCCACCTTTGCGTTCCAGATCTTAGTGTCCTCAAGTGTGTAGTGTTAAGTGATAAGCGATATAATTTGGGGGCTATTATTGCAAGGAGGTTACATCTTAATGCTAAAGATGGAGATTTATTTGGTGGGATTTATGCAACTCGTTTGGCTAATTATCTTGGTGTACCCATAAGAGGGAATGACATTGAGTTACCACCTGCTTTTCTAGATTATAATGCTATGGTACGCTACCAGTTTCTTGAGAGGAACGAACAGTCCCTCCAGTACCGACTAATCTTTGACAGACAGTGTGCTGTCCATATTACCCTTCCTGCTCCTTCCTTCTTTAACTTTCAGGTAAATGTGAGATATTTTATAACTAGAGAGGAGGCGAATGAGTATGAGAGAACAGCGGAGGCTGCTCGCCTCCATGAAGTAGCTCGCCAGGTGGTAGCTGGAGCAGCACAGTACAACCCCAACTATGATTTCAGATACAACCCAGGCCAGTCGTGGCCCTAGACCAACTTAGGCCAAAAGCCTAAGCTTGGGGGAGTACGTATTTCTCACCGACATTACATCCATGTTCAGACACTCATTTAGTTGTCGGTGTTCATTCTTTTTCATTGTATTAACCATGCTAGTTTATTTCTTTTTCCCGCTTTCTTCTTGTGTGTTTGAAAAACTTTGAGAAAAACAAAAAAAAAGTTATAGCTTCTGTTTAGCTTACTTTCCATGTTCACTTAGTAGTAGTACTTAAAAGAAAACCCAAAAAGATTTCTCATTCTTCTTTTGCTTGTTGGGAGCTTTCTCGTGTAAACAGTTTTTCTTTCTTGTTTTACTTTCTTCAGAAAAACAAAAACTCCAAAAACATTTTAGTGTGTTTCTTTGAAATTCTTTTTCCTTTCTTTGGGTCGAGAGAAGAAGACCACGGTGAAAATGTTGAGTGGCTCTCATATGCATTATTGTTGATCTAACAAAGAGCCCATATTAACTTGTCTTCTCCTTTGAATAAATGTTTGCAGATTCCAGCTTAGTCCAATGCACGTGCACTATCATTATTATCCACATCGTTCGGTCGTGCAAGTGAAAGGCAATAATGATGATATATGATGAAATGATTGAGATGAGGAAAAGCTGGTATGAACTCGACCTATCTTGTTTTTGTAAATATGATTAGTTCATTGTTTCTGATTCAGCCCATTATGAATGAAACATGTTTGCAATGAAAATTAGAGATTATAGTTACTCATGCCATGCTTAATTAGCTAGGAGTTTATAATGGTTTACCTTGCGTGTCAACATGCAAATTAAAATGGTTGTGATGTGGTATGATAGGATGGTATCCTCCTTTGAGTGATTTAAGTGGCTTGACTTGGTACATGTTCACACATGTAGTTGAAACAAATTCAACATAGCCTCCATGATATTTATGTTCATGGTGATTTATATCCTACTCATGCTTGCACTCAATGTTGGTTAATCTCAATGCATGTTTATGATTGTTGTGGCTCTCTAGTTGGTCGCTCCCTAGTCTTTTTCTAGCCTTCACTTGTACTAAGCGGGAATACTGCTTGTGCATCCACTTCCATAAACCCAAAGTTGTTCCATATGAGTCCACCATACCTACCTATATGCGGTATTTACCTGTCGTTCCAAGTAAATTTGCATGTGCCAAACTCTAAACCTTCAAATGATAATCTGTTTCGTATGCCTGAATCGCTCATGTAGTGACTGGGGGTTGTTCGTATCTTCCCTGCTAGGTGGGTTATTCTCACGATGAGTGGACTCCGCTCATCATTCACGAGAAAGTGGCTAGTAATCGGGATGCCCAGTTCCATGCTCAAATCAAATCAAAATATAACTTCAAACAAAACTCCCCCAGGATTGTTGTTAGTTGGACGGTACCCATTGTTTTGGACCAGCCGTGGAGTGTGCTTGTTGGTGGTGGGGGCATATAAACTTTATCATTCTGTTTGAGAACCGCCTATAATGTATCTAGTATGGAAGATACCGAGATCTCTTGGTTGTTATGTTGACAATGAAAGCATACCGCTCGAAATATTATTCATCTCTGTTTCAAAAACTCGAGCTCTAGCACCTCTGCAAATCCCTGCTTCCCTCTGCGAAGGGCCTATCTATTTACTTTTATGTTGAGTCATCATCCTCTTATAAAAAGCACCAGTTAGAGAGCACCACTATCATTTGTATGCATTGTTATTAATTGACATCGAGTATGACTATGACTGGATCTCTTTTACCATGAATTACAATGTCTAGTCAGTCCTTGATCTTCAGGGGTGCTCTGCATTTATGTTTTGCGGTCTCAGAAAAGGCTAGTGAGATACCATTTTGTTATATCATGTCATGATTGCTTTGAGAAAGTGTTGTCATCCGAGATTTACTATTATTGCTCGCTAGTTGATTATGTCATTGATATGAGTAAATGTGAGACCTAACTATTATTGTGAATGTGGTTAGTTCATAATCTTTGCTGAAAACTTGAATGCTGGCTTTACATATTTGCAACAACAAGATCAAACAGAGTTTGTAAAAGTTTTTCTTTATCACTTCTAGTTTGTCAACTGAACTGCTTGAGGACAAGCAATGGGTTAAGCTCGGGGGAGTTGATACATCTCCATCGTATCTACTTTTCCAAACCCTTTTGCCCTTGTTTTGGACTCTAATTTACGTGATTTGAATGGAACTAACCCGGACCGACGTTGTTTTCAGCAGAATTGCCATGGTGTTATTTTTGTGTGGAAATAGAAGTTCTCAGAATGACCTGAAACTTCACAAAGGATATTTTTGGAACAAATAAAAAATATTGGCGAAAGAATCAACCAGAGGGGACCCACCACCTGTCCACAAGGGTGGGGGCGCTCCCTACCCCCTGGGCGCCCCCTGTCTTGTGGGTCCCACGAAGCTCCACCGACCTCAACTCCAACTCCATATATTCACGTTCGGGGAGAAAAAAAACAGAGAGAAGGATTCATCGCGTTTTATGATATCGAGCCGCCGCCGCCTCCTGTTCTTCCTCATGAGGGCAGATCTGGAGTCGATTTGGGCTCCGAAGAGGGGAAATCATCGTCATCGTCATCATCAACCATCCTCCGTCACCAATTTCATGATGCTCACCGCCGTGTGTGAGTAATCTCATCGCAGGCTTGCTAGACGGTGATGGGTTGGATGAGATTTACCATGTAATTGAGTTAGTTTTGTTAGGGTTTGATCCCTAGTATCCACTATGTTCTAGGATTGATGTTGCTATGACTTTGCTATGCTTAATACTTGTCACTAGGGCCCGAGTGCCATGAATTCAGATCTGAACCCTTTATGTTTCCATGAATATATTTGTGTTCTTGATCCAATCTTGCAAGTTATAGTCACCTAATATGTGTTATGATCAGGCAACCCCGGAGTGACAATAGTCGGGACACTTCCTGGTGATGACCGTAGTTTGAGGAGTTCATATATTCACTAAGTGCTAATGCTTTGGTCCGGTTCTCTATTAAAAGGAGGCCTTAATATCCCTTAGTTTCCATTAGGACCCCGCTGCCACGGGAGAGTAGGACAAAAGATGTCATGCAAGTTCTTTTCCATAAGCATGTATGACTATATTTGGAATACATGCCTACATTATATTGATGAATTGGAGCTAGTTCTGTGTCACCCTAGGTTATAACTATTGTATCATGAATGCCAACCGACATAATTATCCATCATTGATCCATTGCCTACGAGCTCGTTTCATATTGATCTTTGCTAAGTTACTTTTCCGTTGCCACTGTTACGATTGCTACAAAACTGCTACGACTACTTTTGCCACCATTAGCGTTACTTCCATACTACATTGCTACTAAATACTTTGCTATGGATATTAAGTCTTTCAGGTGTGGTTGAATTGACAACTCAGCTGCTAATACTTGAGAATATTATTTGGTTCCCCTTGTGTCGAATCAATAAATTTGGGTTGAATACTCTACCCTCGAAAACTGTTGTGATCCCCTATACTTGTGGGTTATCAATGTTTGGTGCATAGAGTTCAAGGAACTCTGTGGGGTTGGGGGTGCTGTCGTAGCGTAGGGGCGGCTCTAGCTTGAACTTTGTGGGCTAGACCACCCGCTGCAGCTCGCGGGTGAAGGCTCGGCAGGCCACGCCGCTCGAGGGGATGCCATCTGCGAGGGTGGCGCAGTTCTGACAGGCATTGTTCGGTGGCCCACAATGAGCGAGGGAGGAAGAGGCCGCGGTGTGGTCGTCTGCCTGCACGGAGAGGTGCATGGAGGGTTCTTGCTGCTCATGAGCAGCAGGGTCGGTGGTGGAGGCAAACGCGACCCCGATAGGGTGCCCGGCGGTTGTCGTGGCCCACAGGCTTCGTCTGGGCCACGTGACCCGCCCAGCGCTCGGCACGCTCGCGCGCGAGCGTCAGCCATGAAGCTGTTGGAGTGGAAGGCAGAGCAGAGCAGAAGAACGACAGTGCACCCCTACCTGGCGCGCCAAATGTCGGAGTCCGGGCTTCGGGGAGCCAAAGGTTCGAACACTGGGTGAGCTCGTTCTTACCACCCCATATCTTCCTGCAGCTAAAGCATGGCGAGGCTACAGCAAGAGCGCGCTAGAGGGAGCGGGATCGGTGACACAATAGTTACCCAAGTTTGGGCCGCCTCGCGGTGTAAAACCCTACTCCTTCTGGGTTGTGGTTGCTTTGGCGAGAGGTAGAGAGTATAAGGGTTTTCTCCTCTCCACTACAGTGGCTCCCTGCCCTCCTTTTATATTTGCCTTGGTCCTCTTCCCCCGAAAATATTGGCGAAAGGGTTGCCACACAATGTCAAGTTTGAAGGGGGACAAGAGCGTAGTCTATCCTGACAAAAGGTGGTCTTCGCATGTAAAGCCACCATCGATGACGCGCCGGTGAGCTCGGGGATGACCTCCACCATGCGCGCCTGTCGTCTTGGTCTTCTTTCACCGACGGGTAACCCTTGGGGGTTGCTTTGGGAGCTGGACTACTGGCCTTGCTCCCTTAGCACAAATGGGGAAATCCTCTTCATCCGCGCCTGCTGGCACAACCTCTGCTGTCGTTTGTCACCGCGCGCGTCACCCACGTGCTGGGCATGAGACCGACCGACCGAGTCGAGTAGCGCCTGCCTCGCACGCCTCAGGAAGGGTGCCTCGGGAGGCGGCCTCGCGAGGCTCTCCGTGAAGCCGCTGAGTGTGCTCAAGATGCCTGATACGTCTCCAACATATCTATAATTTATGAAGTATTCATGCCATGTTTACAACAATTTTGTATGGTTTTGGTATGATTTTATTAGAACTAACTCGGACTTACGCCGTTTTCAGCAGAACTACCGTGGTGTCGTTTTTTGTGCAGAAATAGAAGTTCTCGGAATGGGCTAAAAATTTACGGTGAATTTTTATGGACCAAAAGAGACCGCCGACGCACAAGAGATGGTTGTGGAAGTGACCGAGGAGGCCACAAGCCTGGGGGTGCTCCCGAGCTTATGGGCCCCTCGAGCACCCCCTGACTTGTTTCCAACGCCAAAAATTCTTATAAGTATGGAAACCCCCGAAAAGAACCCTGGATTAGAAGTTCCACGGCCGTAAGCCTCTATAGCCATGAAAGACCAATAGAGAGCCCGTTCCGGCACCCTGCTAGAGGGGAAACCATCACCGGAGGCCATCTTCATCATCCCAGCGGTCTCCATGACGAGGAGGGAGTAGTTCACCCTCAGGGCTGAGGGTATGTACCAGTAGCCATGTGTTTGATCTCTCTCTCATGTTCTTGATTTGCACGATCTTGATGTACCACGAGCTTTGTTACTATAGTTGGATCATATGGTGTTTGTCCCCTTCTTTCTTCTTGTGATGAATTGATTCTTGCTCTTTGAGGCTTCGTTATGTTGGATTGAGTATTGGATTTGAGAACACTTAATGTATGTGCAATGGGATATCTGTGGTGACAATGGGATGTTCTATTGATTCACTTGATGTATGTGTTGGCACTCAACTCGCAAATTCCCGAGGTGACACTGGGGTAATGTATGCATAGGGGTTGATGCACGTTTTCATCCTACGTTCTCCGATAGAAACTTCCGAGTGATTCTTCGTCGCACGTTGAGGGATTGCCATATGATTTAATTATGTTATCATTGTTGAGAGACCTTGCACTAGTGAAAGTATGAACCTAGGCCTTGTTTTCAAGCATTGCAATACCGTTTTTGCTCACTTTTGTTACTAGTTACCTTGCTGTTTTGACATTTTTAGATTACAAAAACCTATATCTACTATCCATATTACACTTGTATCACCATCTCTTCGCTGAACTAGTGCACCTATACAATTTACCATTGTATTGGGTGTGTTGGGGACACAAGAGACTCTTTGTTATTTGGTTGCAGGTTTGTTTTAGAGAGACCATCTTCATCCTACGCCTCCCACGGATTGATAAACCTTAGGTCATCCACCTGAAGGAAAATTGGTACTGTCCTACAAAACTCTACGCTTGGAGGCCCAACACGAGTCTTGATACTCTCCATCGTATCTACTTTTCCAAACTCTTTTGCCCTTATTTTGGACTCTAACCTGCATGGTTTGAATGGAACTAACCCGGACTGATGCCGTTTTCACCAAAATTGCCATTGTGTTATTTTTGTTGGTGTTATTTTTGTGCAGAAATAGAAGTTCTCGGATTGACCTGAAAATTTACGGAGAATTATTTTGGAATATATAAAATATGTTGGCAAAATAATCAACCAAGGGGGCCACCCAGAGGCCACAAGCCCTGGGGGCTCGCCCACCCCCCTAGAGCGCGCTCTACAGGCTTGTGGGACCCCTGGAGCTCCTCCGACCCTAATTCCAACTCTATAAGTACCTATTCGGGGAGAAAAAACCCAGAGAGAAGGATTCATCGCGTTTTACGATACGAAGCCGCCACCGCCTCCTGTTCTTTGTCGGGAGGGTTGTTCTGGAATCCGTTCGGGGCTCCGGAGAGGGGGATTCGTCGCCATCATCATCACCAACCTTCCTCCATCACCAATTTCATGATGCTCACCGCGGTGCATGAGTAATTCCATCGTAGGCTTGCTGGACGGTGATGGGTTGGATGAGATTTATCATGTAATCGAGTTAGTTTTGTTAGGGTTTGATCCCTAGTATCCACTATGTTCTGAGATTGATGTTGCTATGACTTTCTATGCTTAATGCTTGTCACTAGGCCCCAAGTGCCATGATTTCAGATCTGAACCTATTATGTTTTCATGAACATATTTGTGTTCTTGATCCTATCTTGCAAGTTGTAGACACCTATTTTGAATTATGATCCGCATACCCCAAGGTGACAATAATTGGGATTCTTTCCGGTGATTGCCGTAGTTTGAGGAGTTCATGTATTCACTAAATGCTAATGCTTTGTTCCGGTTCTCTATTAAAAGGAGGCCTTAATATCTCTTAGTTTCCACTAGGACCCCGCTGCCACGGGAAGGTAGGATAAAAGATGTCATGCAAGTTCTTTTCCATAAGCACGTATGATTATATATGGAACACATGCCTACATTATATTGATGAATTGGAGCTAGTTCTATGTCACCCTAGGTTATGACTGCTACATGATGAATATCATCTGACATAATTAGCCATCACTAATCCATTGCCTACGAGCTTTTCACATATTGATCTTTGCTAAGTTACTTTGCCGTTGTAACTGTTACAATAGCTATGAAACTGCTACTGTTACCGTTGTCACTGTTACCGTTACTTCCATACTACTTTGCTACTAAATACTTTGCTATAGATATTAAGTCTTTCAGGTGTGGTTGAATTGACAACTCAGCTGCTAATACTTGAGAATATTCTTTGTCTCCCCTTGTGTCGAATCAATAAATTTGGGTTGAATACTCTACCCCCGAAAACTGTTCCCCTATACTTGTAGGTTATCAAGACCTTTTTCTAGTGTCGTTGTTGGGGAGCATAACTCTATTCTCTGAGTCACTTCGGATTTATATCTGTTGATCACTATGTGGAAATTGAAGATAACAAAACCAATATTTATCCCTCTACTACGAGGGGAGGTAAGGAACCGCCATCTAGCTCTGTACTTGATTCACCTTCTATTTTGAGTAAACTTACGACACCTACACATGCTATTGATTCCGATATGTCGCATGTTATTGATGATGCTACTTCTGCTATGCATGATGCTTATCATGATACTACTGCTTTGCTTTATAAGACTGTGCCACTTGGTGAATTTCTTGATGAACAAATTGCTAGAGTTAAAGATTTTGAGAATGATGAAACTGATGATATTTCTGAAACTGAAAACTTTGGAACACCTGATAAGACTAGTTCTCCTAGATATGAATTGCCTGTTATAACCGAAGGTTATGTTATGGATGGAGAGGTTGCTAGGGACTTTCTTGCTTGTAAGAATAGGGATGACCTTAAGAAATGGCTTGTCAAGTTGAAAGAAAAATCTTTGAATGCTAGAATGCAATATGATCCTAAGTTTTTTACTTCACCTATCTTTGTTACTGATAAGGATTATGAATTCTTTGTCGATCCTGAGTTAATTACTTTGGTTGAATCTGATCCTTTCCATGGTTATGAATCTAAAACTATTGTGGCACATCTTACTAAACTAAATGATATAGCCACCTTATTTGCTCATGAGGAAAAAATCGCTATTACTATATTCTTAAGTTGTTTCCTTTCTCATTAAAGGGTGATGCTAAGATATGGTTTAATTCTCTTGCTCCTGGTTGTGTGTGTAGTCCCCAGGATATGATATATTACTTCTCTGAAAAAATATTCTCTTGCTCATAAGAAACAAGCTGCTTTACAGGAAATATTGAACTTTGTGCAGTCTGAAGGAGAGAGTCTCCCATAAGCTTGGGAGAGGCTTCTCCAATTACTTAATGCTTTGCCTGATCATCCTCTCAAGAAAAATGAAATACTTGATATCTTTTATAGTGGACTAACCGATGCTTCTAGGGACCAACTAGATAGTTGTGCTGGTTGTGTTTTCAGGGAACAAACTGTTGAACAAGATGAAGTACTACTGAATAATATACAGAGTAATGATAACGATTGGACTCTTCCCAAACCACCACCTAAGCCAAATCCAAAGAAAAGAGATATTCTATTCCTCGGTCCCGAAGATATTCAAGAGGCAAAGAAATCTATGAAAGAAAAATGTATAAAAGCTGAAGATGTTAAGATTTACCACCTATTGAAGAAATACATGGTCTTGATAACTCGACACAGGTAGTAGAGGTAAATTCTATCTATAGATTTGATCAAGGTGATATTCCTCATAATAAGTCCGCTAGTCAATGCTTGGATTAATTTGATAACTTTATTGTTAAACAAGAAAATTTCAATGCTTATGTTAGTAGACAATTTAAACGTAATGCATACATGCTTGACTGCTTGGGTGACTACATGTGTAGAACAGTTAATGATCTCAAGATTATTAGTAAACATGCTTCCATGGTAAAAACTCAAGTAGAACAAGTTCTCAAAGCAGAGAATGATTTGCTTAATAAGATGAATAGTAAGAACAATGATAATGTTGTTAGATTCATGACTAGAGGTGCTAAAATGACTCAGGAACCTTTGTATCCTGAGTGCCATCCTTAGAGAATCGAACAAGATTCTCAGGAAATTAATTCTGGTGCACCTAGTCATACTAGTAATAAAAAGAAAAAGAAAACTGGTAGGACTTTGCATGCTTCTAGTGAACCTACTGTAGACACACCTGAGAATCCCAATGATATTTCTATTTGCGATGCTGAAACACAATCCGGTGATGAACATGAACCTAGTGATAATGCTAATGATGATGTTCATGTTGATGATCAGCCTAGTAATGATAATGATGTGGAGATTGAACCTATTGTTGATCTTGATAACCCATAACCTAAGAATAAACATTATGCTAAGAGTGATTTCATTGCTAGGAAACATGGTAAAGAGAGAGAACCATGGGTTCAGAAACCCAAGCCCTTTCCTCCTAAACCATCCAAGAAAAAGGATGATGAGGATTTTGAGCGCTTTGTTGAAATGCTTAGATCTGTCTTTTTGCGCTTGCGTTTGACTGATATTTTGAAAATGTCTCCTTATGCTAAGTATATGAAAGAAATTGTTACAAATAAAAGAAAGATACTAGAAGCTGAAATTTCCACCATGCTTGCTAATTATACTTTTAAGGGTGGAATACCAAAGAAACTAGGAGATCCAGGAATACCAACTATACCATGCTCCATTAAAAGAAACTATGTTAAAACTACTTTATGTGATTTGGGAGCCGGTGTTAGTGTTATGCCTTTCTCTTTATATCATAGACTTGATTTGAATAAGTTGACACCTACTGAAATCTCTTTGCAAATGGCTGATAAATCAACTACTATAACCATCGGTATTTGTGAGGATGTGCCTGTTGTGGTTGGAAACGTTACTATCTTAATATACTTTGTTATTCTTTATATACCTGAGGACGACAGTATGTCTATCATACTTGGTAGACCCTTCTTGAATACTGCAGGGGCTATTATTGATTGCAACAAAGGCAATGTCACTTTTCATGTCAATGGTAATGAGCATACAATACACTTTCCGAAGAAACAACCTCAAGTGAATAGTATCAACTCTGTTGAAGAAACTCCAACAATTGTTATTGGAGGTTTTCATTTGCCTATTCCTACTGTCAAAAAGAAATATGATATTTGTCGTGGGAAACCACGACCACCTATGGGGCCATGAGCCCCTTTGTGGTTCGACGGGGGGATGAGCACATTGCACAAAGAGCGGAGAAGCGTAGCATAGCACGACAGAGATCACACGGGCAGTTTTACCCAGGTTTGGCCCGCCGTGAGGCGTAAAATCCTACTCCTGCTTTGGTGGATTGATGGTGGATTGTGGTGGAAATGCAGCGCTCTTACCTGGCAAGGTTGCTTCGAGGCGAGAGCAGCTACACGCGTACGAGTGTACAAAGGTCTAAATCCTCTCCATGGTTGCCATGGGCCTCCTTTTATATATCAAGGGGTCACCACAGTGGCAAATCAGTCATTGTGTACTAATTAGATAGCAAACAGTGCTATCACAACTAACTTTGCAAGCAGGACAAAGCACATTAAATGCACCGCCTAGTGTCACATGACGGTGCGCCCGACAAGCCTTGCTGGGCTGCTTTGCCAGCTTCGCGCCTGCCTGCTTGACACGTCTCTGGACGGGTGTCATCTGGAGGTGATCTCCATAGGAAATGGCTGCCATGTGGCAAGAAGTAGCCACTTAGTCACTTGAGGGCTTGACACCGCACCGATCGATGACTTGCATCGCTGTGAGGTGGAGCGGTGGAGCCTTGGCGGGGTATTTTTGCCTTCGTCGTGCCCAGCAGACCTGTCGGGGTTGTCTGCAGACTTGTCTTCGGGGCAACCTCAACCTCGCCAGGCTCGCCTGCCCGGCAAGGGAGGTTTTCCATTAGCTATGTCTTGCTTCCTTTGGCTTGACTTGGTCTTCTTGATCTGTACTCTGATTCTCCAAAGGGCTGATCTCTTTGGCTCGGCATGGTCTTGGATGTTGCAATCTTGATTTTAGGCCTGTGCACAGTCTGAACAACATACCCAAGGTTTGTTGCACCAATAGGAGCCCCCGGGGCTGGCCCGAACGCGCTGCCGGGCGTCGTCGGGGTTGGCCCTAACCAGTGCACAGGTAAGAGGGTTACATATGCTTGTCCTTTGAGATCTTCTTTGCTTCTTCATTAACCTGAGTCCGGTTTTCGGTTCTTCCGCGCGTCGGTAACGCCAATTTTACTGGGAGAGATAATGGGCCACGATCCGTGGGGTTACCCATGTCCCGCATTCATGGGGCGGTAACCGCCACCCCATTACCTTTCCCGCTCCAAGTGTTCCTGCCATGTGTACCGCATGCATTGCGCGGGGTTGGTGTCGTGGATTGGCGCAGAGGGTTGGCCTTGATTCTTCGAGCTATTAATGGCGAACACGACTAACCCGTGAATAAAAGGGGAAAGAGGCAGACACTTCGAGTTTTGCCATAAAGCGACTCGCTTCCCCGTGAGAGGGTGGTTACCAAGATCAGGAAACTAGGGCCACGTGTGGCAGGGCCGGGTCCACTTGGCGGAACTAATGATTTCTGAAGACTATTTGGAGAAGAACTCGCCTGCCGAGCTGAAGACTCCGGAACCGAAGTGTCGCCCTCGGCGTCGAAGGCCCGTTCAGGGGCTACTAACGGTGTCCTAGACTAGGGGATACTAGCCTAGTCGGCACATGTTCCTCGGATGGGGCCGATGGGCCCTTATTCATTCTCAAGAAGGACTCCGGAGGCTGTACGGAAGAGGCATGATCGAGACTACATCTACTAAAGACTTGTTGTATACTCCATGACTTCTCTTGCCTCCTTATGCCTAGATACCGACCTTGTAACCCTAGACGCCCTACCTGGCGTGTATATAAGCCAAAGGGTTTAGCCCGTAGAGGGGACATTAACGCAATATCGTTCACCTAGCCCTAGAGTTAGACCACATCTTATGATCTCGAGGTAGATCAACTCTGTACTTGATACACCTATATCAATATAAAAAAGAGCAGGACATAGGGTTTTACCTCCATTAAGAGGGCCCGAACCTGGGTAAAACATCATCTCCCCATTCCTGTTATCATCTGTCCGAGATCCACAACTCGGGACCCCCTACCCCGAGGTCTGTCGGTTTTGACATCAACAGTCGACTTCCTCTAGCCTCCACCGCCCACTGTGACTTTCTCCAGCCTCCACGGGGTCCTGTTCAACCACCCCAAGCGGCTGGGGTGTGGCGTACCGCGACACGGCCTCCTCGTGGTCTTGTTCATCTAGCGCCAACCGCCTACTACCATAGAGTCCTGTTCATCCAATCCCCACCAACTGGGATGGGGCGTACGAGCGGGCGGCAGCAACATGAACTGTTCACCCACAACCAATAAACATGCTAGGTCAACTCACCACGTCTCAGCAAGGGGCTCGATTGATGCAAGTCTCGACTCATTCTACGTGTACCACGTGCACGATAGCAACGGGCACCGTTCGTCGAGAGGCAATCTAACCGGCCACGTCTCGCATGGGGGATCGATCTATCAGCTTCAGTAAGCAGCGGGAAGGGATCAATCAGGTTCAGTTAGCAACGAAGGAATTGCTCGGGTACAGTTACAACGAAGGGATCGACCGATTCAGTACGTAGTGCCATGGATTGCTTGTGTTCAGTACGTAGTGCGAGGGTGAGATCGATCGCTCGAGTTCAGTAAGCGAATGCCTCGATCGCTCGAGTTCAGTTAGCGAACACGGCTCGCACACATGCACGCATGCGAGAGAAATGCGCAAACGACTTCATCGCTCGGGCCCGACCACCCACCATATACTGGGAACTCCCCGAAAATTTCCTCACCCTCACTTTTACCATGATTTTTACGTTATGGACGACCCAAAGAATGTCATGCAGGTGCGTCTCTGGCCCATCTAGGACGAAAATCCCATTTCCTGTCATAATTTTTTGCCATAGAAGTAGGAGCGCACCACATCTATGATGATGCATGTTTTTGTCACAATTATCATTATAAAAGTGTCACATCCATGACAGAAAAAGTTTTCATTCAGGCCATAATGTCATAGAAGTGTCTCTTTTTGTAGTGTTAGTCATGTTCCCGACTTGAAATCAACCAAATCACAAAAAAAAATATTACAAGAAGTGCAACTTAGTTGTGTTCTCTACTGGACTGAAGCCAGTCAAGTCACAACCAACACATATCAAATTACAGGGAATAATCATATTTTACAAAGTCTAAACTATTGCTTGGAATGCCAAACCATTCCAATTGTAGGAACACCAAAAGAAGGGGTCAATTTTACTCACCTTGCTTGGGATGATGAAACCCTTCTCCCTCACATTAGTGATATGTATCCTATCCTGCACAAGCACAAAAAAAGAAGCACAGGTAACAAATCTTTAGCTCAAATCCAAACAAAAGATAACAAACCATGGGGATCTAGAAAGAAAGAGGAGGGGTTCAGTAGTGTGGCCAACTCACTTGTCCTTGACCCAGGAGCAAAGCTCCATGAACCCGAGGTTGGCATCGACGTGACACACATACCCGTCAGTACCCTTCTGATGTAACCCAATGGTGTGTTCTTGGTGAGGTACATCATAAACAAAGGGAGAAAAAGTCAAACACCGAACAAATTTTGCCTGGATGGCCAACCATCTCCAAACATGGGACAATAAGGAGCCAAGGTGATGGGGCGCTCACCTTGGTGACTTTGTTGGCACTTGGCAATCATCGGTGATAATGCCTCCTGCCCTCCTCCATCCCACCATAGACAAGCTTCACAAAAAAATCAAGAATTTTCTTTAACCTATGGAGCATGGACAGATCAAAATCGAAATCGAGCAGCTGCTCAGGCAAATCCAAGAGAAAGAGTAGAGGCCACGCGAGCAGCAAGAAAGTGAACAACAGATGACATAACGAATATATGGGGATAAAGGTAAACGTACCACGACAAGGACATGAGCGTAATATGCAATGAGTTCACAACAATGAAGAGCGTGAAGGCGAAACCGAGGAAGAAAAAAAGGCTCACCCACCATCGCCTCGTCTCCCAGAGCTGCCATTAGTCCCCATCCACCGGCTTAGCTGAAAATAAACCTCTGGCACATGACGCCCTAGAGGACGGGGATTATCTACTCCTTTCCACTGAGTTGACGAGGAGTAAGATCCGATAGGTCGTACGCCGCCATGAAAGGAGAACCATCTGCTTCCTCTTGCCTGCGTCCTAAGATGTCGCCTCCTTATCACCTCCCAAGCTGTCGCATCCTCCTCGTCTAGAACATGTGATCAAGCCATGCTAGGTAGTGGAGGAGGCAGTGTAGGAGGAGGTGGTGGAGGCAGAGGAGAAGAGACGGCGAGAGGGAGGGGGAAGTGGAGGCGGCGACACGGGGAAGAGGGGAGGGATGGAAAGAGACGAGGGAGAGAGAGAGAGGAGGAGATATTTTCACAGAAGAGGGGATGACGAGGGATATATTTCATCCTGATTGCCTTCTTGGTCGCTAATCCATCCACATCGAAAGGAGGGAAAACTCACCTCATTCGCTCGAGGCAATAGGTAACGAGGCACAATTGTCATGCACAGAAAAGTGAAACGCGGATGTAAACCGGAGGGATGGCTGAGCCTTTGACAACGCCGTAAAAGGTATGAACGCTGGTAGATCGTGCGACCCAGAAGGAACAGCCGACGAAGATCGCTCGGAATGGCGGGTAGGCTAGCGCCTTTTATATAGGAGAAATTACCCATGATCTCAAAAATAAAATAAAAACTGGTGCGATGAAACCACCGTAGTGGGCCGGCCCACAGCTCGAAGGCCTGACCTCGCTTACCATCCGCGCTCCGGGCCGTATCTGGTCACAAGTCAAAACCAGTTACTTGCCCTTTTTGTCTCACACTGACATCTCGCTCCGTGTCCTGGTGCGAGGCCCCGCCGCATCTGGCCCCGCAAAACCTATCTCGACCGCCTTCCTCCCCGATCTCGCCCCTCCTCGCCTGGCGACCAGATCCGCTTCTCCGATATCCAGATCTTCGGGGCACGCCCCGCTCGCCCCGGCCAAGGTGAGCCGTCGCCGCCGGCCCCCGGCCGCCACACGACGCCGCGCTCTAAGAACGCACGCTGATTCCGTGGGTTTTTCTTTCCGTCGCAGTCGTGAGTTGAGTAAGGGAGGCAGCAGCAGCAGCCATGGCGGCGGCGGAGGAGAACAGCTCGCTCTTCCTGATATTCATCCTGACCATGATCGCGCTGCCCCTGGTGCCGTACACGATCACGCGGCTGTGCCACGCGGCGACGAAGAAGGCCAAGACCATCCACTGCCGCTGCTCCGGGTGCCACCGCTCCGGAAAGTACCGGAAGTCGATCTACAAGAAGGTGGGCGGGTTGCGGCTGTTTGTTCTGCGTGAGGCTAGCAGTAGAATTCTAGTGCGTGCTAACTCCTCTATGATCGTGTTCTGATTCTTGTCGTGCAGATATCCAACTTCTCGACGTGGAGCAACCTTACCATTTTGCTTCTCTGGATCGTTGTGATCTTCCTGATTTACTACATCAAACTCAGCAGCCGCGAGGTATGGTAACTTTTGCCTGGTATATGTTGTCAATTTTTCATTTGTTCAAGCAGTTAACTCAAATTCTTCTCTGCTGTGAACTAGTAGATACAGAAGGATTTAATACTTACTCATGTGACCTTTTCTCTGCTCCTTCACCTAGAATAGTCGTGATTGGTAGATGACTATACTGAAATAAACTGATAACCAAAAGTACAACTCAGTTCACGTTCAGCTTTATCCTACCAGAGCAGTCACCACAATGTTCATGATTTGTCAGTTCCTTGATGCAGCAAAGTCACCGTTTTCTTTTTAGTAGCAGCATGCCCAGCCAGTTTGTTGGGATATACTAGAAAGGGTAGCATATCTTTGCGCTGATTTAGTTCCCCTTTATTCTTCTGAAGCCTCACTAATGTTTCACTCTCTTGAACATTGTCAAACGATCACATACGCAGAAACCTTGTTGTGAAGTTCGGTATTTTTAGATTTCAGGACTTAGTTTGTTTTTGTATCCAAGCATAGGCAGGTTTATTTCCTAGAAGCATTTTTTGCGAAGTCCCGATTGTTCATCTTTGTCTCAATCGTAATTATGCTAGTTAATTTTGGATACTATATGCATAAATAATGCTGTACTTGAAGTGTGAAGGATTTTTTCCCTGAAATTTCACCAGGGCAAGATCCCAATAATTGATTTTATATGATTTTGTTTCCTAGGTCCAAGTATTTGAGCCATACAGCATTCTTGGACTTGAACCAGGGGCATCAGAATCTGAAATCAAGAAATCATACAGGAGACTCTCTATTCAGTACCATCCTGATAAAAATCCCGATCCTGGTAAAATGTGTTTCACACTTCTTTTACAGTTGATTGTTTGATATGTAGAAGTCTAGTTGTGTTAATTTTTTGCTCTTCATTTTCCCCAGAGGCCCATACGTACTTTGTTGAATCTATCTCCAAGGCGTATCAGGCGTTAACTGATCCTATATCTCGTGAAAATTATGAGAAGTATGGTCATCCAGATGGGCGCCAGGTAACATGAACATTAGTTATTTGTAACACTCAGTGGATTAGTGGAAAGCTAATCCCTTCCTATAACATCTGAAGCTAACATGAATATTCTGGTATATATGTGCATTAGGGGTTCCAAATGGGCATCGCTTTGCCCAAGTTCTTGCTGAATATGGATGGTGCATCTGGTGGGATAATGCTTCTAGGAATTGTGGGGCTTTGCATACTCTTCCCCTTGATGATAGCAGTTATTTATTTATCAAGGTCATCAAAGTATACTGGAAATTATGTCATGCATCAAACTCTGTCCACTTATTATTACTTTATGAAGCCATCTCTAGCTCCAAGGTATGAAAATACAAACATCTAATTTTGATATTTGGGCATTTGTTTTTCCATTTTTTTTATATTTGCTGATTGGCTTCATGATATGGCATGTTCACTAGAGAAGATTTAGCAGCTGAAGTGAAAATACTCCTTCCTTTCAAATAACTAGACATGAGACATTGCAAATTTTATTGTTAAAGTGAAGCACTCCTGTCAATGTTAAATGTGCGGCTAACAGTGCCATAAGCATTGGGACAGTGTCAAAGATCATGCTAAAGTTCACATTATCATTCGTCATCCTAGCTTCAAAATGATCAGAATTTTGATCTGATTCAGTGATCATGATGTTTTTTTACCTGTCTGATTACTAGTTGGGCATAATATGGTTCCAAAACTCATATTGTAACACCACAGTAAATTTATAACTCATTGCCTTTAATTTTGGATGATAAAATTTATAGCCGAGAAAACCCTCTTTAAATAAATAATAACGAAACCTACTTTCGCTGATCAATATTAGTAGCCTAAAAGATCTCTTGTTTAAGCAACCTATATAACTAGTGAAGCAAATGCCTGCAAACTTCCTCGTCGGTTTACAATCTTCTGTTATGAATTACGGGTTCTTCAATTTTACCACATTTGATCAATGGAACTATTGGTTGCATGTTCCAGCAAAGTCATGGATGTCTTCATCAAGGCTGCAGAATATATGGAGATGCCAGTACGACGCAGTGATGATGAGCCCCTGCAGAAATTGTTTGTAGCAGTTAGAAGTGAGTTAAATCTAGATTTGAAGAATATTAGAACAGAGCAAGCCAAGTTCTGGAAGCAGCATCCATCACTTGTAAAGGTTGGTCTTTTGTTGGTGCATGCTGTGATACCAAATGATATTTGTGATTTGACAAATCCTTGATGCTTGTATTTTTCAGATGGAACTCTTGATTCAGGCTCATCTTACTCGAGAGTCATTTGCTTTGACACCAGCGCTAGTAAAAGATTACAGGCACATGCTTGAACTTGCGCCTCGTCTTTTGGAAGAACTAGTTAAGGTACAAGATTGGATTTCTCTCTTTGAATTTGTTTCTTTGTTAATTGTTTTTTTTTGAGCATTTGGCAGGAGCTCTGCCTTTAAATATAGAAGAAGAGAATTGGCCGCCTAATAAGGAAAACTGGCCTGAAATCGATGCAACTTAACTTCACACACACAAGCCCTGAGACTGCGCCCAAGCGAGCCGACAACTTTGTAATCCAACCGACCAGAGTCGACACCCTAGAACGTGCCCTGGAGCCGTGCTCCGGCTTACAAACCTCAGCAACACACTCACCATCCTTGAGGGCGCGTCCCAGATGAGCCGACAACTCTACCACCTAAGTGACGAGACTCACACCCTGCAACACAAAGGTGCTCTCTGGAGGTGCCGCTCAGGCTTACACACCTGCCTCGAGGCCGTGCACTAGACAAGCCAATGGGCCCACCACCCAAGTGACCAAAACCGACACCCAGCAACACAAAGGCGCTCCCTGGAGGCCTTTGGCTTCCGCAACGGATTCGAGGCCGCACACCTGCCTAGCCAACGACAGAACTGCAGGACAACACAAGCCTTTGGTGCTTGATAGAGGACAAAGCCGGCAAGGCGACACCTGGGGGGGGGGGGGGGGGGGGGCGACGGGTACGACGCCTCTCCGGTCTTGGCCGGAGAACTCAAAATCCATATGACGAGGGAGGTGAAGGGGCTCCACAACGACACCTTCCAAGGAGGCGAACACAGTCCGAGTCTGCCGTTAACATTGATCGGGTTGGTGCCAGGCTTTCACTTGGAGCTCACCATACCCAACGTCATTACATCAAGCCCCGCCATCCATCAAAGCACGGGTAGCCATACGTCACAAACAACATGCCGCCACCGACTGTCGTCTCACCACCCTCCATCCACGGCATATAGTCAACCACCAAGCACCACCACGCAAGACACAAGCTGCATCACTTCCTGCCATGGAGTGTGTGTCAATCCGCAAGAGGCCAGATCTGCGCAAAGGACGCCGGATCTGCGCACGCCCTGCCGCCCCAGTTTCCTCACTGGACTACAGGATCCACGCTGAAGCGATCAAAGCCGCTGTCACCCCACGCCCGCGCAGCCACCCGCTGCCATACGCCGTCTAGAGGAGCAGCAACGTCACATTAATTGTGAACTCGCACCGGCTTGTCTACATTAATTGTGAACTCGCACATGCTGTCTCCTCTCCCCATCTCCCCATACTATGACCTATGAGTAAAAGCTGTTACAAGTTATGACAAACACAAATGCATATCAACTGTCTTTTGTTTATGCTGTGCGATCTTGCTGTGTTTAATTATGGTAGCTTTAGGTCAGTTGATGTGGGCTTCGCGTTGCTACAATTAACTGTCGTGCCAATAGCTGATGTTTAGGATGGCTATCATTACTAGTGAGCCATTCGAACTTACACAGAGCATGATTAATAAATTGTGGCAATTTAATCCTAATAATTTATCCATGAAATATCTAAAGGTACTAAAAGTAATACTCCATTTAGATGACACAGGCATGGTATGGTTTATGTACATTTAGTTCTCTGTAACTTGGTTTTGATTAACTAACACATAAGTGTGGTTCCTTATTTTGTCTCATGGTTGTAGCTGTATATAAACAGGTGCCCCTGCCTCACAGATGTGCATTATGGCAGGGATGTTTAGTGTCTGGTTTATGCAAATAATACTTTCGCTTGATTTTCTGTGTGAGGCAATGTCATGCCTATTAGTATTAATCTTGTGGTGTCGAGACATTTAAGTATGAACCAGTCATTAGTCTTGAGATCGAAATGCATGATGCATCACATGTCTAATTGAGTTTACATTGCTATTTCTTTGTTGCACTCTGTTCTTATAATTCTTTTTCTTCGCTTTTGCTTCAGTGTACCTTTTTTTCTTCTTAGTATTTGATGCCTCATAAATTAATATACTTATTGGTTCGCAGATTGCACTTCTACCGAGGAGTCCCAACGGTTTTGGATGGCTCAGGCCTGCAATTGGTGTAGTTGAGCTGTCTCAAAGTATAATTCAGGTATTTTGAAGCTCTCCATGTGCCTTCACTTCAGCTAACTTGTGGTGAATAACTTCATGTTTCTGGTGATTTGTATATGTCGATATATATTGTTCCACATTAAACTTTTCTGGCGTAGACTATAATTTGTGTTTATCTTAGATTTTTCTAGATTCATCTGGTCTGTTTCACTTCTAAACTTATCTTCTAACCCATCAGTTTAATTGTCCATCCCAACATAGATGTTGCAGTACTTGTTATAAGATCTGCCACCATCCTTTTTGACCATGGATGACTAGTGTTTATTCAAAATTTTGTCCATTTAGTGGTTCGTGCCATTAAGTTGATGTTAAAAGGCTGAATCATATGGTTCACTAAATTCGGAATGAATTCTGTCAGTTTGGTATATTTGTTCAGTTTTTCATTTGACCGCAACTTGGGAAGGGTGTTTAGATATCTCCAGTTATACTGCAAGTGTTAAGTTGCAGCAAGGCAGTTTATGTTTTGAGCATAGTAGATCCATGCAATGTTTTTAAGGCGGTAAGGTGATGTGATGTGAGGTGCTGTAGCACCGTCTCACCTTTTAAGTGCTTAAAGCGTAAGGCGATGCGACGCCTTATTAGACACATAAATATGTAATATATGGCAGCCGATTAGGAGATTTAACAGCTAGCTGTAATATAAGTGCACCACAAGTTGCATAACATGATAACTGTTAGCAAAGCATAGGCCTCAAATCATCTTGTGTAGATGACAGATCGTCTTTGAACTAAAGCTTCATTCTCCTCATCTATATATCGTTCCATAGCTTCAATTTTTTTTGTGTTTAAGAAGTTGCACATCTCTTTCCTAATTTGCGCGGATGCCTCGGTACACTTATCCACAACACTGAAACCCTAGAAAGGTTCCAGCATGAACTATCTTGCCACACTGTACACAGGAGTAAAATTTTCCTCTCTAAATCTGGCCAGAACGCCTACTTTGTAGCTGGATCATTGGATATAGCTAACTCACCATGATGTGGTAGTTTACCATGGCAATGTGGACAATGAGACACCTTGTGGTCTTAGGGACACTGCATGTGTTTGTTGCACATTCTGTTTACTTGTCTCAGTCCATTACCATTGCATTCATCTGCATCTGTTGGCAAAATTGGGTTGTAGTTCATCTGTACTTTCACATGTTTTGATCTTAGCTTTTGGCTTCTGTAGTTACATTTCCTTCCATAAGCTTGTTTGTCACCACTGATGGCAATGGAAATAGTTGAATCAAATTTGACTTGGATACATATCTTAGGCTGTCCCTCTCAGTGCTCGAAAAGCTGGTGGAGGTAATTCAGAAGGAATAGCACCTTTCTTGCAGCTGCCACATTTTACTGAAGCAACTGTCAAAAAAATTGCCCGCAAGGTATTTCCTTAACCTTAAAGTTTTCGTACAAAAAGCAGAGTGAACTTTTATTTTGGCTAAATCAGTAGCCTGTCCTTCAGAGAAATGCTTTATCCTTTGGAGATTAACATCTTATTCTATTTTTAACCGCAGAAAATTAGGGCATTCCAAGAACTTTGCGATATGTCGGAGGTGGAACGTGCCACACTGCTGACACAGGTAGCTGGACTTTCAGAAGAAGAAGCTCGGGATGTAGAGCTTGTACTGGAGATGATTCCTACTGTTGAGGTGGATATTAAATGTGAAACTGAAGGAGAAGAGGGCATACAAGAGGGTGATGTTGTGACAATGTATGCTTGGGTCTCACTTCAGCGTCGCAGCGGGCTAACTGCCGCCCTTCCCCATGCTCCTTTCTATCCGTTCCACAGGGAAGAGAACTTCTGGCTGCTTCTAGCAGACACCGCGTCAAACGAAGTTTGGTTATCCCAGAAAATCAGCTTCATGGACGAGGCTACCGCCATAACTGCAGCGTCAAAAGCTATACAAGATACCCAGGAAGCATTGGGAGCAAGCCCAAAGGAAATAGGAATTGCAGTTAGGGAGGCGGTTGACAGAGTGAAGAAAGGCAGTAGGCTGGTGATGGGCAAGTTCCAAGCCCCATCAGAGGGCAATCACAACCTGACGTCCTTCTGCTTGTGCGACGCATGGATAGGCTGTGACAGCAAGACTAGCTTTAAGCTGAAGGTTCTGAAGCGCAGCCGCGCGGGAACAAGAACCTATGTGCCTGAAGAAGGGCCAGTGGCAGAGGATGGCATTGAGGAGGAAGAGGAGGAGGAAGAAGAGGAGTACGACGATTACGAGAGCGAGTACAGTGAGGATGAGGAAGAAGAAAAGAAGAAGGGAAAGGGTAAGGTTGCAAACGGAGCAGCACATCAAAGGGCAAGCTCTGATATAGATTCAGGCAGCGATGATTGATACTATACCTTGTGATGTTCAACCATAGATGATTAACATCCATGTTTTTTGCCATTTGACTTGTGAAACTTAGAGAGAAAACATCTCCCATCAACTTATAGAGCATGCGGTAATAGTTACTGGATCTTCCGTTTTGTTTATTATTCTTGCGCTGTATGAATGGAACCAATAATTGAGAATAGGCTGTGAAATCAAATCGGCGGGATTTCTTGGGTTCTCAACATACCTTGAAATGCACTAAACTTGTACTAGTAGTTGAAATCAAATGATTTAATGATTGCAATTCGGAGCTAGGCTAACCTTCCAAATTCTGGGAAGTCACTTAGGTGATGTTGAGTCTAATCGTGCAGTCATCGGATGACAAATGATGAATTTTATAGTACGCATAGCACTACTATAATGATAATACAACGAACCTGTAACACACATTAGAGTTTTATTGTAAGATGTAAAGTTGACTGGAACACTACAATTCGAAAGAATAAGAACAAAGGGTAAACTACCCAACATTTGGTGTACTATATATTTGCCAAAAAAAACATTTAGCACACAATACAGATTAGAGTACACTTGAACCCATTTTTTTTTTCCGAAAAGGGGGGCTCCCCGGTCTCTGCATCAAGAGTGATGCATACGGCCATCTTATTAACTAAGAAACAAATTGTGCCAACAAAGTTTCAAAGTCTCAAACTTAAAGAAAGAAAAAGCAGCTCACACAGAGCGCAAAAGGCTAGATACACAAACTAGCCAGGAAAAGACGCCACAATCGGCTGGCTAAAAAAGGTAGGTAAACTAATTGCCTATCCTATTACATGACCGCCATCCAAACCGGTTGAAGATATCCCGAGCTACCATCTCCCAACGGATAGACCCAGTAACCAAATGCTCCCTGGCCTCCATCGGAGTGAGTAGCGACCACGAACGGATCACTGCCGTAGCTCGAAAAATAACCTGCAAAAAATGAATCCGTGATGTTCTGTTAAAAACCAAATCATTTCTGCAAAGCCAGATGGTCCACAGCAAAGCGCAAACTTCAACCTGAATATGTCTTGCTAAGACACTTGAACCCATCTGGAAAAAGAGAGAGCATATTTTCCTTTTCCAGAGGAAAAAATAGAGTATACTTGACCAAGCAGCCAGGCCCGATGCCGAATGGGTAGTCGAAGCTCAGGTTGCCACGTCGATTTGGACAACCGGCAAGTGTGGCGATGGATGGAATGCGGGTTGTGTTGGCCGGTTGGCTTCTTTGCACGCCGGATGCTCGCACCGTTACCCCCCTTCTACAGCATGAGCGTGAGCAGACTCGATAGTGCGTTGAGGAGCCTCATCTTCCTTGCGGAGTATTTGGGTCTGAGGCTATGTGTGCCTAAAGATTGTCTTGCTGTTTTTTTTTAAGGGAAGACCATCATGGCTAGCTTTATTAAATTAAAAGACATTTACATCGTCTACGAGCTTACCAACCACAAAGTCAGGCGGCTCGTCTAACCAACTTAAAGTAGACTTATTACAATAACTGTAGTTAGCTAGCACATAAGCTGCTTGATTACAAGAACGAAAACAATGTTTAAATATGACCTCCCCAATTGTAGTGCTTATATCCACGCACTCTGCAAATAATGCTGCGGCTTCATCCCACCATCGTGTATGTGGCTAGGTTTCAGTCGACTTAAAAGAAAAACTTAAAAGAAGATTTTAGTACGAATCTTCATGCAAGACCAAAGGAATACAGTATCGACTGAGACATAACAAAGTCTCAGTCGGCTGAGACTTAGCAAAACTGATTTAATTATTATGCACCATCTCCGTTTCTAAATATAATATGTTTTCATAGTTTCAAATCTCCATTTCTAAATATAAGACGTTATCATAGTTTCAAATCTCCGTTTCTAAATATAAGACGTTCTCGTAGTTTCAATTGAACTTTCAAAACGTCTTTTGCAATTTAAATTGAACTGCCAAAACATCTTATATTTAGGATACCTTTCTAAAGTAGAGTAACGACTAAACACTAGAAACACTAGAAACATTACAACATCGCAGATAATCTAGATTGCTTGCTGTTTGATATGCATGTGGAAGAAATAGTGGAGCATCTTCTGTTCCAGTGTAGCTTCAGTCAAAACTGCTGGCAACACCTTGGCATTTGGCGACAGGCTGCAACTAGTTGAGCGTGGCAAAACTCTTTGGGGGGACAGAATGTTCATGTATATCTTTTTGGTGGCGGCCTGGAGTCTATGGAAAGAACGCAATAACAATTACTTCCGAGGCATCCACTCCACATTCCCCTCCTGGAAAATAGATTTGTAAAGGACTTCTCCAACATTAGTTATAGGGTGTCTGAGGAAAAGAGACAGTTTATTACTGCTTTTGTGGCAAACCTCAACTAATTTTCTACTAGCTCAGTCTTTAGTTCTCCTCCCTCCCACATCCTCCCTGTGTGGTGTTGGTCCCCCATGTAAATCTATAAAGTTACTTTTGTGATTGGTTAATATATATGCAGTAGGAGGCTCTCCTAACAAGGTTAAAAAAACCGACCTAAGTCATCATAACTTAATTTTCATTCAGAAGTTGCTTATCACACAAAGACTCGATGGTTCGAAAAGAACCCAAGACTCGGAGTCATTCAACGAAAGACTGAAGCATTCTTGCCAAATACTGACAAGGTTTAACCCCGGGCCATTATTTACATTTCACTATTGTATTTTTCTTAAGAAACCCTGGAGATATTCTAGTTGTTAAAACGTTAAAATACTGATCTTTATCCATATGCTTTACAAATTCTTTTGGCCGGGGTGATCTCTGAAGATTTTGTCGCAGAATGAGCACACGGTAACTAAGTTGACGCCATTTTTAGTATTGTCACGCTGAGAAATACTCATCAGTTGCTCCAGCTCCATCTTCAGCTTCTGGTTCTCCTTGATTAGCCCTTGGGACTTTCTCTTGAGATGCTCATAATCCTCTGCCGTCTGCTTCTGCTTGCTCCTAAAATGTGGACATAATCACCTATCAGAAAACCATACTAAAAATGCCGTGATAAATACATGGACAATTCTGACTAGTGAGAGTGCAAGTACCGGGCTCTTCTGTTCTGAAACCAGACTTCGACTTGGCGTGGTTTTATCTCCAGCCTCTTCGCCAGCCCTTGCTTCACAGTCTAATTGTTTTGTAATCATGGCCTCAACTTCTCTATGATGAGGAAGAGCATGGGAATTCTATGCCTTAAAATGCTAGGCAATGTTTTGACATGAACTTACCAGGTCAAGGTTGCAATGTTCTTCATAGACACCTTCGAGCACCGTCACCTGTTCAGCGCTAAGCCGCAGCTTCTTCCTTGGATGACCATCGCCGTGATCGTCGCTGTCTTGATCTGGGAACAAGGCCTTGAGTTGGACAGGCGGTTTTGAATTGGAATTGGAGCCAGTGCCTAGCTTAGATTTGGAGTGCCTGCTGTTGCTAGTAGATCCACTGCCAAGGGAAAGGGCAGTCATTTCCTCTACTTCTTCCATCTCAGCTATTTTTACCTCTTCCAAGGGAAAGAGCATCTCTGCTGGTGGATCTCAGCTGTGTTTCTTGATTGGAAACCATGCTTCTATCAGAGCAAAAGCACGCATATATTGTGGAGGATGTGTGGCGGTTTTGTTGGTGGCCTCTTAATTTGGTGATGACTCCAATTGGGGGAGCAAAGACTGCAATTAAACGATGATGTTTAGAGCTCCAGTTAATCGGTGTTGTAATTGTCACTGGGGTTTCTTCAAAACCCATCATGCATGCTGGAGATTTTCTAGGCAAGATGTGCATCAGAGATTGTTTTTTGCTTCCCTTTATTCTTTCTCCTCATCACGGTTCAGGATTGTAACTGGGGGTTTCAGTTATTGGACGTATCATAAACTGCACTAATTACAAGAACCAGCGTTTATTGCCATGTTGCCCGTTTCGTTGGACCAAGCCAAGTCGGTCTATTTTTTGTAACCTATATAAAGGCTGTCCTCTTGCAAAAAATAAATAAAACCTAAAGCTGTCAGTTAATGTTCTTGTACTACTAATTATGTACGTGCATACCAAGCATAATTTGGTCCTATTTTGTTTGTGTACATCCGCGATCGGGACCTTGTTTCAGAAGATTGAAGGCCTGATACCTTCATACATAGGCGATCGGGACAATGTTTCATACTCCAGTGTTTTTACTTTTTCCTCGATTTCTCTGCTCCATATTACTTGTCGCAATTTTAGTACAACTTTGTAGGGACTAGTATTTTTCAAAAGTTAACTAAGAATTACAGTATGTTTTTCTTTTTGCGGGGTGAATTACAGTATGTTTCATTTCTCAGTGTCATATACGCTTGTCCGCAAGGCGGGGTCGTAAAGATCTTAAAAAAGAGCATCACCATTTATTAACACCACTACAGAAAATAGACAGCTTAGAAAATGAAAAGTGCATACGGTGGCTGGGCTCTAGGGAGCTCGGAATTTTTCAACATCTTAAAAGAATGTGAAAAAAGTACACATAAGCATATATGTCTGGTATATATGTAGGAAATTTCATGAACATTTTTGGTTGATCAGGATCATGGACATATATGTTCATATGAATATGTGGTGTACACAAAAAAGACAAATACATAGTTTAAAATGGGTTTTTACTTTATTGTATTTGGGCAAACTTTTGTCTTTTTTGTCCAGTCCGCCGATAGTCGTATTATTTAACGAAACTTTATACGTACTTAGAAAACATGTATATGTATTTGTAGAACAAAATTTTATATTTTTTGTAAAATTGAATTTATTTTGATTTATTTTTGAAAAACAGGCTCCCTATAACCATCTGCGATGGAGCCATCTGTGATACTCCACATGATAGACAAATTTTGTTGACAGCCATCTGGGATATGTTTTATCTCATATGCTCTCTTTATTAGAGCCATCTATGATGATGAACTTGTTCGAAATATGACCTAGATGCAATAATAAAGTTGTTAGTATTCTATTTCCATGTTCATAACTAAGTTTGTTTTTATGTGTTGTAATTGCGATGGTTCTTAAATTTGAGATTCGGAGAGAAACCTATTTGCATGTGTGAAAAGATAAACATCAAATAGATTCATAGTCCTGCCTCTAGACTAGCTCATGTATTGTAAATGGTTATGTTTTCCTAACCATAGGTATTGTTACTGCAACAAGGATACCGGTAATAATGAGAATGCATTGTTAGGAACAATGATGGTGGATATACCCAACTTATGAAATACAGCAAGATATGCTGTCAGTATTTTTGTACAAGGACGCAAGTAAGCGTTAAAACTTGGGGTTGCTAGATGTCACTCCATAACTGGGTGATCATAAAGGTAGCTTTCGGTTATACCGCAAAAGTATGTTGTGGTGTTTGATATGTCAAGCTAGGATTTGCTACTCCGGTGATGGAGGGATACACTTTGGACCTACTCGGTATTATGATGTACATCATCGCTTGGCCAAGCATAGTGGCTAGGGTGTTAGTCACAGGGACATCTGAATATGATAACGAGAAAAGAGTACAAACTCATAATGAGGATAACTAGGTATTGTGATCGAAGTGTTGATCACGGGAATACCGTAAAAGTCTCGTCTTGGGTTTTGTAAAGTATCGTAAAGAAAAAGGAATGATGACATAAGATCCAATCGGTAAAGTTCTTCGTTGGTATGCAGGGATTATTATGGGTGTCCAGATCTTGCTAATAATTATTGATCGAAAGGTGTTCTGGACATGTTGATGCGTCTCCAATGTATCTATAATTTTTAATTCTTTCATGCTATTATATTAACAATCTTGGATACTTTATATGCAATTTTATATAATTTTTGGGGACTAACCTATTAACTCAGTGCCTAGTGCTAGTTGCTGTTTTTTGAAAAATTAGTACCAAACGAAGTCCAAACACGATGAAACTTTACGGTGAATTTTTCTGGACCATGAGGGACCCTACAACGTTTGGGAGGAGGCCAGAAGATCAAAGGGAGAGCGACGAGCTCACACGGCCCCCCCCCCCCCGGGGGGGGCACCTAAGCTCGTGCGTCCCATGCAGCTCCATTTGACCTAATGCCAACTCCATAAATTCCCAAATATTTGCAAACAAACAGAGAGCAACCCAAAACACTTTTTCTGCCGCCGCAAACTTTTGTTCTTCTGTGATCCCATCTGGAGGCCTTTTTCGGTACTCTGTCGGAGGGGGAATCGACCACGGACGGCTTCTACATCATCCTTGTTGCACCTCCAATGATGTGTGAGTAGTTTACCACAGACCTACGGGTCCATAGCTAGTAGCTAGATGGCTTCTTCTTTCTCTCCGATCTTCAATACAAAGTTCTCCATGATGTCCATGGAGTTCCATCCAATGTAATCTTTTTTTTGCGGTGTATTTGTTGGGATCCAATGAATTGTGGGTTTATGATCAGATTATTCATTGAAAGTAATTGAGTCTTTTTTGAACTTTATTATGCATTATTGTTATAGGTTTGTATTTTTCTCTGATCCATCCGTTTGGTTTGGCCAACTAGATTGATTTATCTTTAGTGCGAGAGGTGCTTTGTAATGGGTTCAATTTTGCGGTGTCCCCACCTCTGATAGAGGGGTAGCGAGGCACGTATTTGTATCGCTGCCATTAAGGGTAAAACAACGAGGTTCAATCATATTGCTTGGCTTTATTCTATCTACATTATGTCATCATACTTCATGCATTACTCTGTTTGTCATGAACTTAATACGTAGAGAGGCAAGCATAGAAGTGCTCTCGAAGTGGAGTAATAGTAGTAGATGTAGAATCGTTTCGGTCTACTTGTCACAGACGTAATGCCTATATATATGATCATTGTCATAAATAGCATCATAACTATGCGCTTTTCTATCAATTGCCCAACAGTAATTTGTCTACCCACCCTATGCTATTTATTCGAGAGAGAAGCCTCTAGTGAAAACTATGGCCCCTGGGTGTGCTTTTAACATATTAGAAAAACCAAAAATATCTTGCTGCAATTTATTATCTTTTATTTTACTTTGCAATTTATATATCTACCACTACCAGATTTAATCTTTGCAAGTAACGAGTTCAAGGGGATTGACAACCCTCTTGCCCATGTTGGGTGCAAGTATTTGGTCTTTTGTGTGTAGGTACTATTCACTAGGATTTGCGTGATTCTCCTATTGGTCCGATAACCTTGGTTCTTACTAAGGGAAATACTTATCAGCTACTATATTGCTTCACCCTTCCTCTTCGGGGAAAATCCCAACGCAACTCACAAGTAGTAGAAAGAATTTCTGGCGCCGTTGCTGGGAAGACATCATCAAATACATACAAGTACCTTCATGTACATTATCATTTACTTGTTCTACTTTTTATTTGCTTTTACTGGTCTCATTACAATTTTTTATATATAAAACACAAACATATTTTACTTTGTTAGTTTACTTGCTTTGCCACTATGGCTAGTTCTTATTCTGATATCCTTGCCCTCCTTACTTAGGAGAGGGCTCTGGGATTTTAAACTTCAAACAGTTAAGTGACGAATCTTTAAAAGAAGCTTGGGATAGATTATTAGAGATACAAATGAGAGCTAATCCCAAGAGTCATGTCAAGTTAGTTCTCAGGAGCTTTTATGTTGGTTCATATCTTTCTCATAGACATGTCTTGGATTCAATATTTGAAAAATATTTCCTTGGGAATAATGCTTTTGAAAACTATGAAAAGATGAAAAGTGTGTTTGGACAACCAAAAATAGAAACTATTGAACCCACCATACTAGTAAGTTATCGCCAAACTGAGTTAACTAAAGAGACCAAAGCTAGTATGGAGACTCATTGTAAAGGGTTGCATAATATTTCCAATAAAATAAATGGTAATGTGGTATGACAAAATAAGAGATATGATACTTTGGACCAAAAGATTGATAATATTAGTATCTTGAAAGCTGAAAAGAAACTCTCAATGCAAAACTTGATCACTTGATCCACATCATTGATGATGGCAAGGAGAGTAAATTAGGGAAAAGGAATATTGATAATAGCACTGGACCCTTTGGTAAAGAAATGGTTAAGCATGCTTCTAAAGATGACAATACTTGAGAACAATGCATTATGCCTAGCTAGGGGCATAAAACAATAGCGCTTGTTGGGAGGCAACCCAATAGTTATCTTAAAATTTTGCTTTTATTTTCTGCTCTTGTGTGATGACATGATTATTGCTACTGTAATGTGTAGGATCAAAAGTATGTCTAGAGGGGGGGGGGGGGGTGATTAGACTACTTCACCAAATAAAACCTAACCTTTTCCCAATTTTAGTTGTAGGCATATTTTAGCAATTATGACAAGTCAAGTAACATGCTACACATGCAAGTCTAAGAGTATAGCAGCAGAATGTAAGACATAGCACATGTAAGTAAAGGGAAGGGTTTGAAGAAGGCAAACGCAATGGGGACACGGAGATTTTTGGCATGGTTCCGATAGGCGGTGATGTCGTACATCCACGTTGATGGAGACTTCAACCCACGAAGGGTAACAGTTGCGCAAGTCCACGGAGGGCTCCACCCATGAAGAGTCCACGAAGAAGCAACCTTGTCTATCACACCATGGTTATCGCTCATGAAGGACTTGCCTAACTCGGGTAGATCTTCACGAAGTAGGCGATCTCCTTGCCCTTACAAACTTCTTGGTTCAACTCCACATCATGCCGGAGGCTCCCAAGCGACACCTAAGCAATCTAGGAGACACCACTTTCCAAAAGGAAATATATGGTGTGTTAATGATGAACACCTTGCTCTTGTGCTTCAAATGATAGTCTCCCCAACACTCAACTCTCTCTCAGAGATTTTGATATGGTGGAAGAAGATTTTGAGTGTGGAAAGCAACTTGGGAAGGTTAGAAATAAAGGTTCAAATGGTAGGAATGGAATCTCTTGATCTCAACACATGAGTAGGTGGTTCTCTCTCAAAAAATGAATGTGGAAGTGTAGGCACGTTCTGATGGCTCTCCTCAATGAGGAAGAAGGGACGGAGGGGTATATATAGCCTCCACACAAAATCCAACCGTTACACACTTTTGACCCAACTCGGTGACACCGATCAGAAATCTCGGTGGCACCGACCTATGTAAAAGATATGAAAGTTAGGAATCTCGGTGGGACTGATGGGAACAACTCGGAGGGACCGATGTGCAATGGCTAGGGCAAACCTCGTCTCGGTGGGCACCGATTGCATAATCTCGGTGGGACCAAAGTGAAGCAATAAGGCAATAGAGAGTTGGTCAAGCCATCTCGATGGGACCGAAACAATTGCAACTAGCAACAGAGAGCTGGCAAGGCCATCTCGGTGGGACCGAGATCCATATCGGTGGATCTGATTTGTTAGGGTTTGTCAGTGGCTAAGTTGAAATGAACTCGGTGGCTCCGGGGAAATATCGATGGGGCAGAGTTGGAATGTAGGGTTTGGACATATTTGGATGGAGAAAGTGGTTGAGGATTTTGGAGCAATATCATTAAGCACTTGAGAAAAAAGACCATTAAGCAACACCTCATCCACTTTTAATAGTATTGGCTTTCCTATGGACTCAATGTGATCTTGGATCACTTAACCAAAAATGTAGAGTCTTGAGCTTTTGCCAATCCATTTCCTTAGCATTTTGAGGGGTCCACAATCACTAGTCTTTGCCATGCCAATCATTGAACATCCTGAAATATTTAACTTGAATGGACATTTGTTCAATGAGATATATGTTGTTATGAATTACGAAAACCACTCGGGGATTAGTTGCCCTTTCAATCTCCCCCTTTTTGGTAATTGATGAAAACATATAGATCAAAGCTTTGACAATGATTAAATGAATGAAATACATCGTCGCTTTGAGAAGTATGTGATAAGCAAGAGCTCCCCCTAAATTTGTGCATTATTAAAAATGTGCATTTGAATGCAAATGCACAATCGATTAGGATCATGGGTCACTCTTCCATGTCACATACAACTTGGTGGACCGCACAAAATGATATGAATGGAATAGTAAGCACGCATCACCAAACACATAAGTGAATGATCATACACAAATAATGATAAGGATAAGTATTAAGCATCACATGAAGCATAGTATGATCAAACACGCATAACCAAAGTATCTCATACACATAACGAGCAAAGTAGCATGAATCAAACTGAAATAGTAGCAGAAAAACCAACGAGCAAAAGTGAGACACTCTCTCTCAAAGCCTAATGATCTGTACAAATTCTCCCCTTTGGCAACAAGTACCAAAAAGTTAGAATAAGTATAGAGCTATACGTCTCTCTAGGCACAATCCTCAACAGTTCCTGAAGGTGATCTCTGGCTGGCGGCTCCGGTGTGCGTAGATGGCATTGAGAGAAGTGCATCCGTGAAGGTTTCAACTGACGTCTACTGAGTTGTTGGTGTAGAGACTGGAGGTGGCACTGTAGAAGCAGCAACAGGTGCAAAGTGAGTAGTCCTCGTATCTGCAACAGACACTACAGCAGATCTGGGTGCTCTCGGTACTGCGTGGTGATGTCTACTACACAACTTGTTCTTTTAGACTCGTGTTAGGCCTCTGAGCGCAGAGTTTTGTAGGTTAGTAGCAATTTTCCCTCAAGTGGATGACCTAAGGTTTATCAATCCGTGGGAGGCGTAGGATGAGGATGGCCTCTCTCAAACAACCCTGCAACCAAATAACAAAAAGTCTCTCGTGTCCCCAACACACCAAATACAATGGTAATTTGTATAGGTGCAATAGTTCGGCGAAGAGATGGTAATAAAAGCGTAGTAATGATAGTAGATATTGGTTTTTGTAATAGGAACAATAAAGAACAACAAGGTAGCAATTGATAAAATGGAGCACAGACGGTATTGCAATGCTTGAAAATGAGGCCTAGGGTCTGTACTTTCGCTAGTGCAATCTCTCAACAATGCTAATTAATCTGATTGGATCATATAACCATCCCTCATGTGTGATGAAGAATCACTCCAAAGTTCTTATCTAGTGGATAACATAAGAAGAAATTGTTTGTAGGGTATGAAACCACCTCAAAGCTATTCTTTCTGATCAATCTATCCTAGAGTTCATACTAAAATAACACCAAGCTACTCTTTCAGATCGATCTAACCAAGATTTCGTACTAAAATAACACCATATGATACACACATAAACCAAATCTAATGTCACCTAGATACTCCAGTGTCACTGCGAGTATCCGTAAGTTGATTATACGATATGCATCAAACAATTTCAGATTCATAATACCGAATCCAATACAAAAAACCCTCAAAGAGTGCCCCAAGATTTCTACCAGAGAAACAGGGACAAAAACATGCATCAACCCCTATGCATAGATTACCCCAATGTCACCTCGGGAATCCGCGAGTTGAGTGCCAAAACATATATCAAGTGAATCAATATAATACCCTATTGTCACCACGGGTATTCATATGCAAGACATATATCACGTGCTCTCAAATCCATACAAATATTCAATCCAATAAAACGAAATCTCAAAGGCAAAACTCAATTCATCACAACAAGATAGAGAGGGGAAAACACCATATGATCCAACTATATTAACCAAGCCCGCGATACATCAAGATCGTGAATCTCAAGAACACGAGAGAGAGAGAGAGAGATTAGACACATAGCTACTGGTACAAACCCTCAGCCCCGAGGGTGGAATACTCCCTCCTCATCATAGTGGCCAAAGGGATGATGAAGATTGCCACCGGTGATGATTTCCCCCTCCGGCGTAGTGCTGGAATGGGGTCTAGATTGGTTTTTCGTGGCTACAGAGGCTTGCGGCGGCGGAAGTTCTGATCTATCGACTCCCTTAGGGTTTTTGGAATATTTGGGAATTTATAGGGCAAAGAGGCGGCGCGGGAGGCCATCGAGGTGGGCACAACCCACCAGGGCGCGCTTGGGCCCCCAGGCGCGCCCAGGTGGGTTGTGCCCCCCTTCGGGGCACCACTCTAGTACTTCTTTGGCCCAAGTTGTGTCTTCTGGTCCATAAAAATTCTCCAAAAAGTTTTGCTGCGTTTGGATTCCATTTGGTATTAATTTTCTGCGATGTAAAAAACAAGCAAAAAACTACAACTGGCACTGGGCATTATGTCAATAGGTTAGCCCCAAAAAATAATATAAAGTTGCTACGAAATGATTGTAAAACATCCAAGAATGATAATATAACAGCATGAATACTTCATAAATTATAGATAAGTTGGAGACGTATCACATGGTATCTCTCAGTAGTTGCTCTCTCATCTCCACTTTCATAAGCTTTGGCTGTTTCAACATCACCTGTGAGCTTCTCCACAATAGTCTGTACCTCAGTGATCTTCACATCAAGATCATATATCTTGTCCTCAACTACCCGCTCTAAGCTCTCCTGGTTCTTGGTGAGGTTGGCCAGACTTCGCTCAATCCTCAAGGTAGCTTCCACTAGATAAGTCATCTGGTCATTCTTAGTCTTGAGGTTGGCTATGGGAGAATTTGTAGCAGATGCCTCTTAAGCTACTTTTGCTACTGCGGCTGCCTGGATCTTCTCTTGGGCTTGGGCAGATGTAGGGTGTGAAGGGTCCATCATTACTACATTGTCCTCAAACTCTGGGTGCAGTGGGAGATGCTCATGATCAAGTAGATAAGTGCTCGTTCCAACCTTGGAGTTGATGAGCAATTGAATATGAGGAGCAAATCCACAAGATCTCTTCTGGTCAGCCGCGGTTCTCTTGAATATCTCAACGATAAGGCTCATGACTTCGAACTTCTGCGGTGTGTCAAATAATTGAGTAATTTGATGGAGTGGCCACGAATCGTCTTGTCATCTCCAGACTTGGGCAAAAGAGTGTGCCTCAAGATTGTGTTGGTGGTGGCCAAACCAGTGAGAAAATGCTTCACAGAACCAAACTTATGTTTCTCAACATCTTTCTCAGGAATAGGCTTGTACATATTAGCCATAGAGTTGTGATCCATCTTGGGTTTTCCATAGATATCAATGTCATTCTCCTCCTCTTCTAGAGCACCAAGAAGATCACCCCATTCTGAGATGGTTGACTGGTATCTAGATCTCTTAGTCACCCATACTATTTTGCCATTAGGATAAAAGTGTGCAGTGGAGTAGAATTGCATGATCATCTCATCATTCCACTTTGTGAGCTTCTTCCCAACAAAATCTGCAACATCTGCAAGCTTGAAGCTCTCATGAACATGGGGAAAGTGATCTTCATTAGCATCAATGTATTTCCAGTCCACCCATTTCATATCATTGACTATGGGCTTCTTGTCAAGCAACACTGTCTCATAGAAATCTTGTTGCTCTCGTCTGTGGAAAGGATAATCACATGCCATCCTTCTCCTTGCAACATATGGATCCGACAATCTGCACTGACGCGGTCCTTTGTCGTT
The DNA here is from genome assembly GCA_963921465.1 of Triticum timopheevii. Classification (NCBI taxonomy): domain Eukaryota; kingdom Viridiplantae; phylum Streptophyta; class Magnoliopsida; order Poales; family Poaceae; genus Triticum; species Triticum timopheevii. The sequence goes on from OY997264.1 coordinate 361,044,371, forward strand.
CCTCAGCATCATGTTTTCTACAACATGATGTGTGTTAATGATCTGGGATCTTGGGTCTCAACCTCCTGAGCACTAGTGGCTCATCATCAATCTCAGCCTCAGACACTGGGGCCTTGTTCTTCTCACTAGCAGATATGTTCCTTGTTGATCTCTTAGGTCCTAGAGCTTTGGGCTTGGACTTGGGGGGGGGGGGGGGCAGTAGACTTCATTGCATCAGACATGAGCTTCTGAGTCTTGGCTGGAGGTGCATCAACTGCTGGTTCCTCCTCCTCCTCATCAGCAACCATGGAGGGTTTGCCAATGACATAAGAAGTTGTCTTCCTAGCCATCTTCTTCTTCTTTCCTACAACAGCTGCCTCTGAGTCACTTGGCTCCTCTAGTGTGAATATCATGCATTCTCTTGGAGTTTTGGCCTTGTATGCCTTGGAGAGTGGGACTTTCCTCACTGCAGTTCTCTCCTTGGCACTTCCTGAAGGTCTTGAGCTAGCTGCTATGCCATACTCCTTAGCAAGCACCACTTTCTTCTTCTTTGATGTGGCCTCACTAGCCACAAAATCATCATCCTCATCATCTGAGGTTCTCTTCTTCCTTGTCCCTTGGCAGCCTTGGGCAGTTCAGGTGAGCTCACTCCTTCATAGTAGCTGCCCTCAAGACTAGATCTCTCACTGAGATCCTCATGCTATTCTGACATTCTGGCTGTCACTGTCACTTGACATCTTGTAAGCAGTCCCTATGAATAGATAGGTATGGGCAGGGTAGATGAGTCATCAGAAAAAGTAGACATTTTTATTTATGAAAATTGAGTTCAAATCTTAGTTTCAAGTTTTCACAGAATGCATTTCGGATCCACCGAGTTGATAATCTCGGTGATACTGAAGCACTCAACAGAACCAAAACACACCATTTCGGTCTGATCGAGATGTGGTTCGGTGTCTCCGAGATGCTAGGGTTTCACTGAAACGTTACTTCCAATCTCACTGATTCGTACTTCTTGGTGGCACCAAGATGTACTAGTGCAATGGCCAGGGCCAAATCAGCGACTCCGAAAATTTCAATTCGGTCGGTCTGAGATGCTTTCGCTAAAAACTTAACCCAAATTTTTTTGCTCGAAACTAATCTATGTAATTGATCTATTGGACAGGAGTGTTTCATATGTGGCAAGAATCATGGAAAATCCCTAGTGCATTGAACCGGAAATTAGGAGCACGAGGGGGCGGGATTTTTACCCTAACTTGGTGCAAATCCCCTACGGCGGCAACGACGGGAAGGAATCCCATTAACGTGGCGGAGTCCAACGGCGAGGGTGCGCGGGACGCAACAACAAAGTCTGGAGACAAGGGTGGCGACGACAGAGGGGGTGCTTGTTGGAAATATGCCCTAGAGGCAATAATAAATTAGTTATTATTATTATATTTCCTTGTTCATGATAATCGTTTATTATCCATGCTATAATTGTATTGATAGGAAACTCAGATACATGTGTGGATACATAGACAACACCATGTCCCTAGTAAGCCTCTAGTTGACTAGCTCATTGATCAATAGATGGTTATGGTTTCCTGACCATGGACATTGGATGTTGTTGATAAGGTTATCACATCATTAGGAGAATGATGTGATGGACAAGACCCAATCCTAAGCCTAGCACAAAGATCGTGTAGTTCATATGCTAAAGCTTTTCTAATGTCAACTATCATTTCCTTAGACCATGAGATTGTGCAACTCCTGGATACCGTAGGAATGCTTTGGGTGTACCAAACGTCACAACGTAACTGGGTGGCTATAAAGGTACACTACGGGTATCTCCAAAAGTGTCTGTTGGGTTGGCACAGATCGAGACTGGGATTTGTCACTCCGTGTGACGGAGAGGTATCTCTGGGCCCACTCGGTAGGACATCATCATAATGTGCACAATTTGACCAAGGGGTTGATCACCGAATGATGTGTTACGAAATGAGTAAAGAGACTTGCCGGTAACGAGATTGAACAAGGTATCGGGATACCAACGATCGAATCTCGGGCAAGTACTATACCGCTAGACAAAGGGAATTGAATACGGGATTGATTGAATCCTCGACATCGTGGTTCGTCCAATGAGATCATCGTGGAACATGTGGGAGCCAACATGGGTGTCCAGATCCCGCTGTTGGTTATTGGCCGGAGAGTTGTCTCGGTCATGTCTACGTGTCTCCCGAACCCGTAGGGTCTACACATTTAAGGTTCGATGACGCTAGGGTTATAGGGAATAGATGTACGTGGTTACCGAATATTGTTCGGAGTCCGGGATGAGATCCCGGACGTCACGAGGAGTTCTAGAATGGTCTGGAGGTAAATATTTATATATGGGAAGTCCTGCTTTGGTCACCGGAAAAGTTTTGGGTGCTATCGATAACGTACTGGGACCACCGGGAGGGTCCCGGGGGTCCACAAGGTGGGGCCACCAGCCCCAGAAGGCTGCGTGGGCCAAGTGTGGGGGGGGGGGGACCAGCTCCAGGTGGGCTGGTGCGCCCCCCCACCAAGGCCCAAGGTGCATGGAGAGTGGGAGGGGGCAAACCCTAGGTCCAGATGGGCCCTAAGGCCCACCCTAGGTGCGCCCCCCCTCTCTCCCCCTCTGGCCGCCACCCAGATGGGATCTGGGGGCTGCCGCCACCCCTAGGGAGGGAACCCTAGGTGGGGGCGCAGCCCCTCCTCTCCCCCTATATATACTTGAGGTTTGGGGGCTGCCCAACACATGATTTGATCTCCCTCTTGGCACAACCCTACCCCTCTCCCTCCTCGTCTCTTGCGGTGCTTGGTGAAGCCCTGCTGGAGTGCCATGCTCCTCCACCACCACCACGCTGTTGTGCTGCTGTTGGACGGAGTCTTCCCCAACCTCTCCCTCTCTCCTTGCTGGATCAAGGCATGGGAGACATCACCGGGCTGCACGTGTGTTGAACGCGGAGGTGCCGTCCGTTCGGCACTAGGATCATCGGTGATTTGGATCACGACGAGTACGACTCCATCAACCCGTTCACTTGAACGCTTCCACTTAGCGATCTACAAGGGTATGTAGATGCACTCCCCTTCCCCTCGTTGCTAGATTACTCCATAGATTGATCTTGGTGTTGCGTAGAAAATTTTGAATTTCTGCTACGTTCCCCAACAGTGGCATCATGAGCTATGTCTATGCGTAGTTTCTATGCACGAGTAGAACACAAGTTGTTGTGGGCGTTGATTTTGTTCAATATGCTTACCGTTACTAGTCCAATCTTGTTTCGACGGTATTGTGGGATGAAGCGGCCCGGACCGACCTTACACGTACACTTACGTGAGACAGGTTCCACCGACTGACATGCACTTGTTGCATAAGGTGGCTAGCGGGTGCCAGTCTCTCCCACTTTAGTCAGATCGGATTCGATGAAAAGGGTCCTTATGAAGGGTAAATAGTAATTGGCATATCACGTTGTGGTTTTTGCATAGGTAAGAAACATTCTTGCTAGAAACCCATAGCAGCCCCGTAAAACATGCAAACAACAATTAGTGGACATCTAACTTGTTTTTGCAGAGTATGCTATGTGATGTGATATGGCCAAAAACAATGTGATGAATGATATGTGATGTATGAGATTGATCATGTTCTTGTAATAGGAATCACGACTTGCATGTCGATGAGTATGGCAACCGGCAGGAGCCATAGGAGTTGTCTTAATTTATTGTATGACCTGCGTGTCAATGAACAACGCCATGTAATTACTTTACTTTATTGCTAAACCGTTAGCCATAGTAGTAGAAGTAATAGTTGGCGAGACAACTTCATGGAGACACGATGATGGAGATCATGATGATGGAGATCATGGTGTCATGCCGGTGACGATGATGATCATGGAGCCACGAAGATGGAGATCAAAAGGAGCAAATGATATTGGCCATATCATGTCACTTTTGATTGCATGTGATGTTTATCATGTTTTTGCATCTTATTTGCTTAGAACGACGGTAGTAAATAAGATGATCCCTCATTAAAATTTCAAGAAAGTGTTCCCCCTAACTGTGCACCGTTGCAAAAGTTCGTTGTTTCGAAGCACCACGTGATGATCGGGTGTGATAGATTCTAACGTTCACATACAACGGGTGTAAGCTAGATTTACACACGCGAAACACTTAGGTTAACTTGACGAGCCTAGCATGTATAGACATGGCCTCGGAACACAAGAGACCGAAAGGTCGAGCATGAGTCGTATGGTAGATACGATCAACATGAAGATGTTCATCGATGATGACTAGTCCGTCTCACATGATGATCGGACACGGCCTAGTTGACTCGGATCAGGTAATCACTTAGATGACTAGAGGGATGTCTATCTGAGTAGGAGTTCATAAGATGAACTTAATTATCCTGAACATAGTCAAAAGGTCTTTGCAAATTATGTTGTAAGCTCGCACTTTAGTTCTACTGTTTAGATATGTTCCTAGAGAAAATTCAGTTGAAAGTTAATAGTAGCGATTATGCGGACTAGGTCCGTAAACTGAGGATTGTCCTCGTTGCTTCGTAGAAGGCTTATGTCCTTAATGCACCGCTCAGTGTGGTGAACCTCGAACGTCGTCTGTGGATGTTGCGAACATCTGACATACACGTTTTGATAACTACGTGATAGTTCAGTTAAACGGTTTAGAGTTGAGGCACCAAAGACGATTTCGAAACGTCGCAGAACATATGAGATGTTTCGAGGGCTGAAATTGGCATTTCAGGCTCGTGCCCACGTCAAGAGGTATAAGACCTCCGACGATTTTCTTAGCCTGCAAACTAAGGGAGAAAAGCTCAATCGTTGAGCTTGTGCTCAGATTGTCTGAGTACAACAATCACTTGAATCGAGTGGGAGTTGATCTTCCAGATGAGATAGTGATGTTTCTCCAAAGTCATTGCCACCAAGCTGCTAGAGCTTCATGATGAACTATAACATATCAGGGATAGATATGATGATCCTTGAAATATTCGCGATGTTTGACACCGCGAAAGTAGAAATCAAGAAGGAGCATCAATTGTTGATGGTTAGTGAAACCACTAGTTTCAAGAAGGGCAAGGGCAAGAAGGGATACTTCATGAAACGGCAAATCAGCTGCTGCTCTAGTAAAGAAACCCAAGGTTGAACCCAAACCCGAGACTAAGTGCTTCTGTAATAAGGGGAACAGCCACTGGAGCAGAATTACCCTAGATACTTGCTAGATGAGAAGGCTGGCAAGGTCGATAGAAGTATATTGGATATACATTATGTTAATGTGTACTTTACTAGTACTCCTAGTAGCACCAGGGTATTAGATACCGGTTTGGTTGCTAAGTGTTAGTAACTCGAAATAAAAGGCTGCGGAGTAAACGGAGACTAGCTAAAGGTGAGCTGGCGATATGTGTTGGAAGTTTTTCCAAGCTTGATGTGATCAAGCATCGCACGCTCCCTCTACCATCAAGATTGGTGTTAAACCTAAATAATTGTTATTTGGTGTTTGCGTTGAGCATAGACATGATTGGATTATGTCTATCGCAATACGGTTATTCATTTAAGGAGAATAATGGTTACTCTGTTTATTTGAATAATACCTTCAATGGTCTTGCACCTAAAATGAATGGTTATTGAATCTCGATCGTAGTGATACACATGTTCATGCCAAAAGATATAAGATAGTAATGATAGTTGAAAGGATCGATATGGTTGACTAGAGGGGGGGGGGTGAATAGGCAACTAACAATTTTTAACCTTTTCTTAACCAAATTAAACTTTGCAACAAAATAGGTTGTCTAGATGTGCAACTAGGTGAGCAACCTATATGATGCAATAATAACTAGTACACAAGCAAGCAAGGGATGTAACAACAAGTAAGCTTGCAAAAGTAAAGGCACGAAATAACCAAGAGTGGAGCCGGTGGAGACGAGGATGTGTTACCGGAGTTCCTTCCTTTTAAGGGGAAGTACGTCTCCGTTAGAGCGGTGTGGAGGCACAATGCTCCCCAAGAAGCCACTAGGGCCACCGTATTCTCCTCACGCCCTCACACAATGCGAGATGCCGTGATTCCACTATTGGTGCCCTTGAAGGCGGCGACCGAACCTTTACAAGCAAGGTTGGGGCAATCTCCACAACAATCGGAGGCTCCCAACAACAACAACAACACCACGAAGCTTCACCACAATGGAGTATGGCTTCGAGGTGACCTCAACCGTCTAGGGTGCTCAACACCCAAGAGTAACAAGATCCGCAAGGGATAAGTGGGGGGAATCAAATTTCTCTTGGTGGAAGTGTAGATCTGGGCCTTCTCAACCAATCCCGAGCAAATCAACAAGTTTGATTGGCTAGGGAGAGAGATCGGGCGAAAATGGAGCTTTGAGCAACAATGGAGCTTTGGGGGAAAGAGGTAGGTCAACTTGGAGGAAGAAGACACCTTTATATAGTGTGGGAACACATCCAGCCGTTACCTCACTGTGCAGCCCCGCACAGAGCGGTACTACCGCTGGGGCAGGGCGGTACTACCGCTGAGAGCGGCACTACCGCTCCCTACCCAGCGGTACTACCGCGCTGGAGGGGAAGCCAGGCCACTGGCCCTAGAGCGGTACTACCGCGGGAGTAGGAGCAGTACTACCGCTCGGGGCGGTACTACCGCTACTACTACCGCTTTTAGTGCCGCAAAACCCGACACGAGAAATCACCGTCTCGAATCGAGGCGGCAGTAGCCGCGGTACTACTGGGGTACTATAGCCGAAGCCCGCGAGCGGTACTACCGCTCTACGGAGTGGTACTACCGCTGGGAGCGGTACTACCGCTCCATGGAGCGGTACTACCGCTGGAGGGCTTCGGCGGTACTACCGCTGGAGATCGCGGCACTACCGTTGGAGATCGCGGTACTACCACTGGCACAGGGCGAAGAAGGTACGGAAGAGAAAATGCGGCTCCAGAGTTGCGAAAGGAAGATGACGGGTGTGATAAGGATGTGTACGTGTTGATTCCACCCTAGTCTTACCAAAGCGGATCCCCTCTTAATAGTACGGTGACTCCTACGAAACTAGTCCACCAACAACGAAACGAAGGAGCTACACCGTCTTGAATAAAACACGGAGGGGAGGAAATCGTCTCGTGCCAATGGATGATTCTCTGAAAGAACTTAACGCACACGATTAGTCCGCAAAAGCATTGTCATCAATCACCAAAACCACTAGGGGATAAATATGCCCTTACAATCTCCCCCTTTTTGGTGGATTGATGACAATACGGGATTTGCATAAACAAGATATAGAGTAAGCATACAAACCCCACGGTCCTAACATGTAGATGGGCTCCCCCTAGATGTGTGCTATTTAGATAAGTGCTTTGGACTGCACAGCACACATACTAGGGTCAAAGCTCCCCCTACATTTTAGAGACCAACAATCTAAGCATGGTGTATGAGAGCAGCATAGATGATATAATCAAGAAAAGCACGCAACTCATAAGCTAGAGTGACATAGATAATGATACTGGAAAGGTAAGGTAGCATATGTCTCACACCATATGACTCGTACTTAAGTCTCACTCGAACTTAGGTCTCACAGACAAACCAACCAAAGCAAATGCGAGGAAAACACGAACAAGACACGAATAAGAGACGACGAAGGACACAACTCGCAAATCCCTAAACTCTCTCCCCCTTTGGCATCGAGACACCAAAAAGGAGAGGGAGTGTTGCTACGGCTCCAGGTGAGAGCAAAAGAGGGACACACGCATCAGAGCCCAGCGAAATCATCGGCACCACCGTCGTCAGTCTGGAAGTGCTTGGCCTCAGAATCGGTCCACGGGCAGTGCTGCTGAATCCACTCCTCCTCCTCAGTAAGCTGGTCCTCAGATCCACTCTTGACTGTAGCACCCAACTGACGCATGAGCTCCTTGTGACGATGTCGAGCCTTCTTCTTAGCCACATGAGTCATATACTGACCGTGAGCCTCCATGCAGAACAGCTTCTTCATCTTAGACTTGAGCTTCTTAGCCCAAGAGGGCTCGGCCTCAGAAGGCATGTAGTCATCATCCTCATCATCATCAGCTGCAGGCTCCTCCTCTGTCTCCATGGCAGCAGCAGACGAAGGAACTCTAGTCTTAGGGGCCTGAGTGCCCCAGTTATCCTTCTTCCTCAGACGCTTGGCATCGTGATAGATCAACTCTCCACACTCTAGTGGCACATTAGGATATACATGATCCCAGGCCTTCTCAATGAGCAGCATGATGAACGGACCATAGATCGGGCACTTGCGCTCGGAGATAGCAGGCAGCAGCTCAGACCACATAACATGAGAGATATCCAAAGACTCTCTGGTGGGATTTTCCTTCTCACGCTGGCAGAGAAGAAGCATATCCACGAGATAAGAGTGAACCTGGTCCAGATTCCCAATGCGAGGGAAAAGAGTCTCTCTGAAGATGCGGTGAAGGATATCCAGATAGGCAGGCAGCTCATAGGTTTCCTTCTTTGTCTCCGGGTTGATCTTCAGAGTGTAGTATGGCCAGAGAGCTTGCTTGTGAGTGCAATGGGAACGGGCGTGAGGGCGAAAGCCAACAGGAGACTCAAGACCAAGATCTTGCACCCCAATCAACTGCATAAACGCTCTCCACTTGACGGAAAGCAACTTGCCATTGGTCATCCATGTGAGTGTCCTATCCTCATCAGTCCCAAGGTGAACCGTGGCATAGAATTGGGCCACTATATCAGCATCAAAGTCCTTGTTGAATTTCATGACCCCAAGAATGTTCAGTTGAGTGCACATCTGAAGAGCTTCACCAAAGTAGTCAGGATCTTGCTCCATATGGTCAGTGTCGATGGAGTGCACGTTGACAAAGAAATTCTTCTTGGCTTTGAGAACATCGAAGAATATGGCAAACTGGAACTTGGTCCAGAACGGACGGTTGACCAAAGTGGGTTCTTGGTCAGCTTCATACGGGTTGCGGCGGCGCCTTGCCCAGAACTCCTTTGGCGGCATTTCTGGCACTGTCTTGCCGGGCTTTGGCTTGACCCCAGACTTCTTCTGGAGTTGAGGTGGAGGTGGAGGTGGAGGATGAGCACTTGAGGATCCTCCGGCAGGCTCGATGGTGCGGTAGCGCTTGGAAGTGGCACGTTCGGGATTGACACGACGAGCCTGATGCTCAGGGACCTCATCACCTGGAACCACACACAAGAACACGCAAACAACCAGAAAGCACGAGCATAAGCCACAAAACACGAGGAAAAAGATCACTGAAAGGTAGAAGTAGAGTGGAATTTGGTAGAGAGCGGTAGTACCGCGACCTGCTAGCGGTAGTACCGCGACCTGCTAGCGGTAGTACCGCTCCACAAGGAGCGGTAGTACCGCTCCAAGCGGTAGTACCGCCCTGGAGAGGGCGGTAGTACCGCTCGGGGCGGGGAAACAGCAGTTTCCTACTACCGTGATCAGATCCGGCACTACCGTCCTACCAAATTCAAAAATACTCCAACCAAACATCAATCCAAACTGCCTAGAAGCATTCTCCATCCAACTCAAGCCTAGATTTGGCCAAAAATCTAGAGATGCAACTGCTACTGCCCCTAAGATGCTAGATTGGAAACCTAGTCAAAAAGAACAAGAGAACGGGGGCAATACCAGCATCCATGGCAAGAGGACAAGGTGGGGATCGTCTCCACCGAAGGGAATGGAGAGGGACGGCCCGGAGAGGGAGATCCGCCGGAGCCCTCCCGCGGCGCGGTTGCTGGAGAGAGAGAGGAACAGGCGTGTGGGCGTGCGAATGGGTATGGGGGAGAAGAAACTCCCCCTGCCCTGATATAACCCCCGCCCATGCCTCTCAGCGGTAGTACCGCGCTGGGGAGCGGCAGTACCGCTTGGAGCGGTAGTACCGCTCGCCAGCGGCGGTAGTACCGCCAGCAAACAGAAAAACATGCTTCTAAACAAAAACTCCTTGAAAGCAACCAAAACGCAAAGCAACCAAGGCAAAGACAAGAAAAGGACCAACAAGACAACACACACACGAACACCGAACCAGAACCCACTCCTTTAAAGCAACCAAACAAAAGAAGAGCGAGCTCTGGCCTCTCACAAGAGAGGGTGGTGGCCGGTGCCACCTATGTTTGAGTCAATTGGTATGGCACCGCGAAGAATTATCCTTGGGCCCATGACCAAAACTCGTCTTTGAAGCACAAGTACCATCAAAAATGGCTAATGTGAAAGAGTTGATCATTTTATGCATAATGGGGGGGAGGGAGAGTTCATTGAGAGAACAACACTCCCCCTATGTCCATGCCTACACCTAAACTAGACAACAAGTTGAGTGTGGCGGGGGGTGCACGGGTTCAAGCCACATTGCTCAAATCAATGATATTTAGCTCATGCCTTAACTCGTGAAATCTTGCTTCATCCAAGGGCTTCGTGAAAATATCTGCAAGGTTATCATGAGTGTTGACATACTTGATCTCGATCTCCCCTCGCCAAATGTGATCCCGGATGAAGTGATACCGAATCTCAATGTGCTTCGTCTTGAAGTGTTGCACCGGGTTGAGAGAAATCTTGATGGCACTTTCATTATCACACCAAAGAGGCACTTTGTCACAAATGACACCGTACTCCTTTAAAGTTTGCCTCATCCATAGGAGTTGAGCACAACAACTACCAGCCGCCACATACTCTGCTTCGGTGGACGAGAGAGACACACAACTTTGCTTCTTGGAAGACCAACTTACCAAAGAGCAACCAAGAAATTGGCACCCTCCAGAAGTGGAATTCCTATCCACTTTGTCTCCCGCCCAATCGGAATCCGTGAAACCTTCAAGCTTGAAGTTTGCTCCTCTTGGGTACCATAAGCCAAAGTTTGGGGTATGAGCCAAATATCGAAAGATTCGCTTGACCGCCACAAAGTGACTTTCCTTTGGTGCGGCTTGAAAACGTGCACACATCCCCACACTCAACATGATATCCGGTCTAGATGCACAAAGGTAAAGCAAGGAGCCAATCATGGAGCGATATACCTTTTGATCCACCGCTTTACCATTGGGATCGATGTCAAGTTGGCACTTGGTAGGCATTGGTGTAGAAGCCGGCTTGACATCACTTAGCTTGAATCTTTTAAGCATGTCTTGAGTGTATTTGTCTTGGTTGATGAAGGTTCCTTCTCTTCTTTGTTTGATGTCAAAACCAAGGAAGAACTTCAACTCTCCCATCGAAGACATCTTAAACTTGGAGGTCATGAGAGCGGCAAATTCCTCATTGAAAGCTTTGTTAGGAAAACCAAAGATAATATCATCAACATATAGTTGGCATACAAACAACTCCCCGTTGACCTTCTTAGTAAAAAGAGTGGGATCGATTTGTCCTACTTCAAATCCACGATCTTGTAGCAACTCGGTAAGGTGGTCATACCACGCATGTGGGGCTTGTTTAAGGCCATAGAGTGCCTTATCGAGTTGATACACATGATCCAGGAAGTAGGGGTCCTCGAACCCGGGGGGTTGCTTGACATAAACCAACTCATTAATAGGACCATTAAGAAAAGCACTTTTCACATCCATTTGTTGCAACTTAAAGTTGTGATGAGAAGCATAGGCAATCAACAAACGTATGGATTCAAGACGAGCAATGGGAGCAAAGGTTTCACCGTAGTCGATACCCTCGACTTGGGAGTAGCCTTGTGCTACCAATCTTGCCTTGTTGCGAACGATGTTCCCATGAGCATCTTGCTTTTTCTTAAAGATCCACTTGGTTCCAATGACATTGTGATTCCCCGATGGCCTTGGCACCAATATCCATACTTTTTTGTACTCGAAGTTGTTGAGTTCTTCATGCATGGTATTGAGCCAATCCGAGTCTTCGAGCACCTCATAGACCTTTTGGGGTTCAACACAAGAGACAAACGCGTGATGTTCACAATAGTTTGCTAATTGTCTACGAGTGCTTACCCCCTTTCTTAGGCTTCCAACTACATTCTCCATGAGATGGCCTTGAGTGGTGAGCTTGGAAGCAATCTTCACGGCATGACGGTCTAATTCCTCCTCGGATGTGGAGGGAGGAGGGTTGACTTGATCATCTTGAGCGCCGTCTTGAGCTTGTTCTTGATCTTGAGCTTGTTCTTGAGCTTGAGTTTGCTCTTGATCTTGAACTTGCTCGAGGGGGAGAACTTGACCTTGGGCATCATTTAGAGGTTCACCACCATCTTGAGGTTGATCTTGCCCTTGGTCTTGTTCACAAGGTTGAGGGCCTTCACTTTGTTCTTCGGAAGTGTGTGGGTCTTGATGAGGTGATGACTCTACTTGATTAGAGCATTGTCCTTCTCCTTCAGCCACAAGGGGTTCCTCAATGGGTAGGATTTGACCAATACCCATTCTTCTTATGGCTTGGGGAGGAATTTCATCACCTACATCACAAGTACCACTTTGCTCCACTTGGGAGCCGTTATTTTCGTCAAACTCCACATTACACGTCTCCTCAATGAGTCCGGTGGACTTGTTGAGGACACGGTAAGCATGAGAGTTTGTAGCATAACCAACAAATATGCCCTCATGAGCTCTAGCCTCAAATTTAGACAAACGAACACCTTTCTTGAGAATTAAACACTTACAACCGAACACCCGGAAGTACTTGAGGTTGGGCTTGTTGCCGGTGAGAATATCATAAGGAGTCTTGTTCAAGCCTTTGCGAAGATAGAGCCGATTGGATGCATGACATGCGGTGTTGATGGCTTCGGCCCAAAAGTTGTACGGAGACTTGAACTCCACCATCATGGTCCTTGCCGCATCCATCAACGTCCGGTTCTTCCTCTCCGCAACACCATTTCGTTGAGGGGTATAAGCTGCCGCATATTGATGCTTGATCCCCTCATCACTAAGAAACTCATCCAAGGTGTAGTTCTTGAACTCGGTGCCGTTATCACTTCTTATTGTCAAGATCTTTGCATCATGTTGATGTTGAGCTTCATTTGCAAAGTCGATGACGGTTTGTTGAGTCTCACTCTTCCTCTTGAAGAAGTATACCCAAGTGTACCTTGAATAATCATCCACAATCACCAAGCAATACTTTCTCCCTCCAAGACTATCAAAAGATGGAGGCCCGAAGAGATCCATGTGAAGGAGCTCCAAGGGTCTCTTCGAGTAGATGATGGTTGAAGGAGGGTGAGCCTTTTCATGAAGCTTTCCTTCGATACAAGCACTGCAAGCACGATCTTTGGCAAAACTAACATTTGTTAGTCCACGAACATGGTCCCCCTTGAGAAGACTTTGCAAAGATCTCATATTGACGTGGGCTAAACGGCGATGCCAAAGCCATCCCACGTCAACTTTAGCCATTAGGCATGTCGCGGTCTTAGTGGGTCGCTCCGAGAAGTTAATCACATAGAGACCATTCTCGACATGCCCAACAAAGGCTACTTTAAGAGTCTTGCTCCACAAGAGGGCCACGGTATCAATATCAAAGAATGTAGCAAAGCCCATGAGTGCAAGTTGACGAACGGAAAGTAAATTGAATGCAAGGGACTCAACAAGCATGACTTTCTCGATCGTTAGATCATGAGAAACGACGACCTTGCCGAGACCCAATACCTTAGAATGTGATGCATCACCCCACTCGACATTGGTGGGCATAGATGGAATCTCTTGCACGTCCACCACCAAGTCCTTGCTCCCGGTCATATGATTTGTTGCTCCACTGTCGAGCAACCATGATCCCCCACCGGAAGCAAACACCTACATGAGATCAATGCTTGGTTTTAGGTACCCATTTAGTAATGGGTCCTTTGATGTTAGTAACAAGGGTCTTGGGAACCCAAATAGACCATTCAATGTACTCATTGGAAGAACCAACAAATCTAGCATAAACATGTCCATCACTAGCACGGCACAACACATATGACGAGTTAAAGTCGCCGGCTTGGTTTGAGGAAATGCTTTTGCCCTTTTGGACATCAACTCCCTTCACTTTCTCCTTCTTCTTCTTAGGAGCACCCTCTCCCTCTTTGACGAACGTTTGTTTGAGAGGAGGAGGACGATTGGTCTTGTTCTTCTTCTTCTTCTTGCTCTTGGACTTGGGTGCAAACCCAATTCCTTCTTTGGCCACAACTTCCTTTTGATTGCTCAAAAGATCGTTGAGGTTTTTCTCACCTTGAATGCAAGACACAAGACCTTTCTCAAGTTGATCCTTCAACTTGGCATTTTCCTCCACAAGATGCACATGCTCACAACATGGGTTAGTAGCACATGCATTATCAATTAATACCATATGAGGAAAGGTGGCCTTTTCCTTGATTAGCTTAACTTGGAGTTGAGCATGAGACTCTTTGAGGCTAGCATGAGTACCCTTCAAGACCTTGTGGGCCTTGTCAAGTATCTCAAACTCCTCTTTGAGTATAGCATGATCAACCCCAAGTTTAGCCTTCTCGGAGGTTAGCACACGAGACATGACAAGAGCATGATCAAGATTTTTCTTTACCTTAGCATGGTCATCATTGTGTGACTCCTCAAGAGTCAAACGATGCACACGCTCTTCCTCAAGAGCATTAGAGAGATCCGATATCTCATCGGCATAGTCACGACTATGACCTTCCATCTTGGAGATGGTTTCTTCGTGAGCCTCGATCATGTCATTGGCCTCACCAAGTTGTTCCAAGAGAGCAACAAAGTGCTTCTTGGACTTTCCCTTGAGCTTACTCATGAAAGATTCAAATTCATTCACTTCCTCATTAGACTCAACATGTCCATCAATGCAATCCTCCAAGGAGGGATGAGTAATGATGGTGGTTGTGATGTTGGGGGTTACCTTGTTTGAAGCTTTAGCCATGATGCATCTAGCGGTGATGTTTTCGTTGGGTGATTCGAAGAGAGATACCCGGGGAGTGGTAGCAATGGCAACGGACGCCATGGCTGTTGCTTCTTCATTTTCATCATCATCGTCATCCTCTTGGTATTCTTCTTGAACCACCAACCCACGAGTGGGAGTCTTCTTGGCGAAGTTGTTCTTGTTGGGGAAGGACTTGGCTTTGTCTTTTCGAATGAACTTGCCACCATTGTCTTCCCGCTTCTCGTAAGGACAATCCGCAACGAAATGGCTCACATTGCCACAGTTGAAGCAAGTTCTAACTCGTTGCTTGCCCTTGACGCCACTTGAGTTGTTCTTGTTGAAGTTGGGTCTTGAGCTCTTCTTGCTCCAAAATTGTCTTGAAGCAAGGGCCATGTGCTCATGGTAGTCAAACTTGGTGTCTTCGGGTTTGCTTTCCTCATCTTCCACTTCTTCCTCTTCTTCCATAGTAACCTTGGCCTTCAAAGCAAGGTTAGGCTTCTTTGCTCTTTGAGAACGGAGCACCGCATTGTCGGTGGTCTTGTCCAAGATGCTCATTGCAACGAACTCATCCAACACTTCACTTGAGGTCATGGAGTGGAAGTCCGGTCGTTGACGAATGACGGAGGACATGGCCTTGTTGTAGGGCATCATGG
Organism: Triticum timopheevii; assembly: GCA_963921465.1. NCBI lineage: Eukaryota > Viridiplantae > Streptophyta > Magnoliopsida > Poales > Poaceae > Triticum > Triticum timopheevii. The sequence continues at coordinate 361,059,797 of OY997264.1, forward strand.
CCTTGAGGAACTTCTGCTTGATCCAATTGTCATCCGTGTCCTTGCTTCCATGATCTCGAAGTGCGACCGCGAGTTTGGTCACTCTTCGAAAGAGCTCACGAGGTTCTTCATCTTCTTCCATTGCAAACTCATCGGCTTCATCTTGCACCACTTCATAGTTGGAGCGTTGAATGCTAGCACTTCCACGATAGAGACCCTCGACACATTTCCATGCTTCTTTAGCCATGACATGGGGTCGAAGGTGAGGGAGATCTTCGGGAAGGATTGCATCTTGGATGATGAAGAGAGCACTCTCATTGAATTGATTGTCCACGGCTTCTCGAGGGGTGAAGTTGCTTGGGTCATGAGGATAAAAACCTTCTTCAATGATTCTCCAAAGGTTAGTGTTCACATGTTTCAAATGACGCTTAAAGCGATAGACCCAATTATCAAAATCTTCATGTTTCTCATATTTAGGAGGTGGACCGGCATGATTCAAATGAGTGGAGGGAATTGGCCCTCCATAAACCGGGGGTTCCACATGGGCAAAGATGCCGGTACCATTTCTACCACTAATAGAAGGACTTTTATCAATGTTAGCTTCCCCCTTGTCAGAGGGAGCATCCGTCACCTTGTTGGTGGGATCACCCACTTTCATCGGCGAGGTAGATTGTTTAAGTCCTTCTAGGAATTCCTTAAACATATCCTTGACCTCGGTCGTCATGGAGGTTTTCAATGTTTCCAAAGCAACATTGAATTCCTCACGTGAGATCGAGTTACCCCCATCTCCCGTAGATGAGATTGGATTCGCACCGGAGTGCTCTCCCACCTCATCTACGGCATCAACCATACTCTTTGGACGGTAAAGTCCTTAAAAAGAGACGAGGCTCTGATACCAATTGAAAGGATCGATATGGTTGACTAGAGGGGGGGGGGTGAATAGGCAACTAACGATTTTTAACCTTTTCTTAACCAAATTAAACTTTGCAACAAAATAGGTTGTCTAGATGTGCAACTAGGTGAGCAACCTATATGATGGAATAATAACTAGTACACAAGCAAGCAAGGGATGTAACAACAAGTAAGCTTGCAAAAGTAAAGGCTCGAAATAAACAAGAGTGGAGCCGGTGGAGACGAGGATGTGTTACCGGAGTTCCTTCCCTTTAAGGGGAAGTACGTCTCCGTTAGAGCGGTGTGGAGGCACAATGCTCCCCAAGAAGCCACTAGGGCCACCGTATTCTCCTCACTCCCTCACACAATGTGAGATGCCGTGATTCCACTATTGGTGCCCTTGAAGGCGGCGACCGAACCTTTACAAGCAAGGTTGGGGCAATCTCCACAACAATCGGAGGCTCCCAACAAGAACAACAACACCACGAAGCTTCACCACAATGGAGTATGGCTCCGAGGTGACCTCAACCGTCTAGGGTGCTCAACACCCAAGAGTAACAAGATCCGCAAGGGATAAGTGGGGGGAATCAAATTTCTCTTGGTGGAAGTGTAGATCTGGGCCTTCTCAACCAATCCCGAGCAAATCAACAAGTTTGATTGGCTAGGGAGAGAGATCGGGCGAAAATGGAGCTTTGAGCAACAATGGAGCTTTGGGGGAAAGAGGTAGGTCAACTTGGAGGAAGAAGACACCTTTATATAGTGTGGGAACACATCCAGCCGTTACCTCACTGTGCAGCCCCGCACAGAGCGGTACTACCGCTGGGGCAGGGCGGTACTACCGCTGAGAGCGGCACTACCGCTCCCTACCCAGCGGTACTACCGCGCTGGAGGGGAAGCCAGGCCACTGGCCCTAGAGCGGTACTACCATGGGAGTAGGAGTGGTACTACCGCTCGGGGCAGTACTACCGCTACTACTACCGCTTTTAGTGCCGCAAAACCCGACACGAGAAAACACCGTCTCAAATCGAGGCGGCAGTAGCCGCGGTACTACTGGGGTACTACAGCCGAAGCCCGCGAGCGGTACTACCGCTGGGAGCGGTACTACCGCTCCATGGAGCGATACTACCGCTGGAGGGCTTCGGCGGTACTACCGCTGGAGATCGCGGTACTACCGCTGGCACAGGGCGAAGAAGGTACGGAAGAGAAAATGCGGCTCCAGAGTTGCGAAAGGAAGACGACGGGTGTGATAAGGATGTGTACGTGTTGATTCCACCCCAGTCTTACCAAAGCGGATCCCCTCTTAATAGTACGGTGACTCCTACGGAACTAGTCCACCAACAACGAAATGAAGGAGCTACACCATCTTGAATAAAACACGGAGGGGAGGAAATTGTCTCGTGCCAATGGATGATTCTCTGAAAGAACTTAACGCACACGATTAGTCCGCAAAAGCATTGTCATCAATCACCAAAACCACTAGGGGATAAATATGCCCTTACAATAGTACCGCCTACTTGTGGCACTGCCATGTAAGTCATATTGGTATAAAATGCATGAAGAAGCTCCATGTTGATGGATCTTTGGACTCACTCGTTTTTGAAAAGTTTGAGACATGCGAACCATGTCTATTGGTGTATATGCATGAAGAAACTCCATGCAAATGGACCGTTTGGACTCACTTGATTTTGAATCACTTGAGACATGCAAATCATACCACATGGGCAAGATGACTGAAAGCCTCGTTTTCAGTAAAATGGAATAAGAAAGCAACTTGTTGGAAGTAATACATTTTGATGTGTGCAGTCCAATGAGTGCTGAGGCACGCAGTGGATATTGTTATGTTCTTACTTCACGGATGATTTGAGTAGATACTGAGTATATTTACTTGATGAAACACAAGTCTGAATTATTGAATGGTTCAAGTAATTTCAGAGTGAAGTTGAAGATCATAGTGACAAGAGGATAAAATGTCTATGATATGATCATAGAGATGAGTATCTGAGTTACGAGTTTTGGCACGCGATTAAGACATTGTGGAAATTGTTTCACAATTAATACCGCCTGGAATACCATAGTGTGATGGTGTGTCTGAACATCATAGTTGCACCCTATTGGATATGGTGCGTACCATGATGTCTCTTATCGAATTACCACTATCGTTCATGGGTTAGGCATTAGAGACAACCGCACTCACTTGAATAGGGCACCATGTAATTCCGTTGAGATGACACCGTTTGAACTATGGTTTGGAGAAACCTAAGTTGTCGTTTCTTGAAAGTTTGGGGCTGCGACGCTTATGTGAAAAAGTTTCAGGTTGATAAGCTCGAACCCAAAGCGGATAAAATGCATCTTCGTAGGACACCCAAAAATAGTTGGGTACACCTCCTATCTCAGATCCGGAAGCAAAAGGGATTGTTTCTAGTAACGGGTCCTTTCTCGAGGAAAAGTTTCTCTCGAAAGAATTGAGTGGGAGGTTGGTGGAGACTTGATATGGTTAATGAACCATCACTTCAATTAGTGTGTAGCAGGGCACAGGAAGTTGTTCCTATGGCGCCTACACCAATTGAAGTGGAAGCTTATGATAGTGATCATGAAACTTTGGATCAAGTCACTACCAAACCTCGTAGGTCGACAAGGATGCGTACTGCTTCAGAGTGGTACGTAATCCTGTCTTAGGAGGTCATGTTGCTAGACAAAAATGAACCTACAAGCTATAGAGAAGCGATGGTGGCCCCGGATTCCGGAAAATGGCTCGAGGCCATAAAATCCGAGAGAGGATCCATGTATGAAAACAAAGTGTAGACTTTGGAAGAACTACTTGATGGTCATAAGGCTATTGGGTACAGATGGATTTTAAAGAGGGAAGACAGACAATGATGGTAACTGTCACCATTAAGAAAGCTCAGCTTGTTGCTAAGATGTTTCCGACAAGTTCAAGTAGTTGACTACGATGAGACTTTCTCACTCGTAGTGATGCTAAGAGTCTGTTGGAATCTTATTAGCAGTTACTGTATCATTTATGAAATCTTGCAGATAGGATGTCAATACATTGTTTCCTCGAAAATTTTCTTGAGGAAAGGTTGTATGTGATACAACCAGAAGGTTTTTGTCAATCCTAAAAGATGCTAACAAGTATGCAAAGCTCCAGCAATCCTTCTAAGGACTGGAGTAAGCATCTCGAAGTTGGAATGTACGCTTTGATGAAATAATCAACATTTTTGGGTTTATACAAAGTTTGTTTGAAACTTGTATTTACAATAAAGTGAGTGGGAGCACTACAACATTTCTGATTAGTATATGTGAATGACATATTGTTGATCCGAAATGATGAAAATTTTCTGGAAAGCATAAAGGGTTGATTGAAAGGAGTTTTCAAGGGAACACCTGGATTAAGTTACTTGAACATTGAGCATCAAGATCTATGAGGATAGATCAAAAACGCTTAATGGTACTTTCAAATGAGCACATACCTTGACATGATCGTGAAGGTGTTCAAGATGGATCAGTCAAAGAAGGAGTTCTTGCCTGAGTTGTAAGGTATGAAGTTAAGACTTAAAGCTCGGCCACGACAGAAGAGAGAGATAGGACGAAGGTCGTCCCCTATGCTTTAGACGTAGGCTCTACAGTATGCTATGCTGAGTACCACACCTGATGTGTGCCTTGCCACGTGTCTGGCAAGGGGGTACAAGAGTGATCCAGGAATGGATCATTGGACAGCGGTCAAAATTGTCCTTGGAGTAATAAGGACATGTTTCTCGGTTATGGAGGTGATAAAGAGTTTGGCATAAAGGGTTACGTCGATGCAAGCTTTAACACCTATCCGAATGACTCTGAGTAGCAAACCGGATACGTATAGTGGAGCAACCATTTGGAATAGCTCCAAGTGGAGCGTGGAAGCAGCATTTACAATATGACCTAGAGATTTGCGAAGCACATACGGATCTGAATGTTGCAGACCCGTTGACTAAAACCTCTCTCACAAGCAAAACATGATCAAACCCCAGAACTCATTGAGTCTTAATCACATGATAATGTGAACTAGTTTATTGACACTAGTAAACTCTTTGGATGTTGGTCACATGGCGATGTGACCTATGAGTGTTAATCACATGGCGATGTGAACTAGATTATTGACTCTAGTGCAAGTAGGAGACTGTTGGAAATATGCCCTAGAGGCAATAATAAATTAGTTATTATTATTATATTTCCTTGTTCATGATAATCGTTTATTATCCATGCTATAATTGTATTGATGGGAAACTCAGATACATGTGTGGATACATAGACAACACCATGTCCCTAGTAAGCCTCTAGTTGACTAGCTCGTTGATCAATAGATGGTTACGGTTTCCTGACCATGGACATTGGATGTCGTTGATAATGGGATCACATCATTAGGAGAATGATGTGATGGACAAGACCCAATCCTAAGCCTAGCACAAAGATCGTGTAGTTCGTATGCTAAAGCTTTTCTAATGTCAAGTATCATTTCCTTAGACCATGAGATTGTGCAACTCCCGGATACCGTAGGAATGCTTTGGGTGTACCAAACGTCACAACGTAACTGGGTGGCTATAAAGGTACACTATGAGTATCTCCGAAAGTGTCAATTGGGTTGGCACGAATCGAGACTGGGATTTGTCACTCCGTGTGACGGAGAGGTATCTCTAGGCCCACTCCGTAGGACATCATCATAATGTGCACAATGTGACCAAGGGGTTGATCACAGGATGATGTGTTATGGAACGATTAAAGAGACTTGCCGGTAACGAGATTGAACAAGGTATCGGGATACCGACGATCGAATCTCGGGCAAGTACTATACTGCTAGACAAAGGGAATTGAATACGGGATTGATTGAATCCTCGACATCGTGGTTCATCCGATGAGATCATCGTGGAACATGTGGGAGCCAACATGGATATCCAGATCCCGCTGTTGGTTATTGGCCGGAGAGTTGTCTCGGTCATGTCTACGTGTCTCCCGAACCCGTAGGGTCTACACACTTAAGGTTCGATGACGCTAGGGTTATAGGGAATAGATGTACGTGGTTACCGAATATTGTTCAGAGTCCGGGATGAGATCCCGGACGTCACGAGGAGTTCCGGAATGGTCCAAAGGTAAAGATTTATATATGGGAAGTCCTGCTTTGGTCACGGAAAAGTTTTGGGTGCTATCGGTAACATACTGGGACCACCGGGAGGGTCCCGGGGGTCCACCAGGTGGGGCCACCAGCCCCAGAAGGTTGCGTGGGCCAAGTGTGGGAGGGGACCAGCTCCAGGTGGTCTGGTGCGCCCCCCACCAAGGCCCAAGGCGCAGGGAGAGTGGGAGGGGGCAAACCCTAGGTCGAGATGGGCCCTAAGGCCCACCCTAGGTGCGCCCCCCCTCTCTCCCCCTCCGGCGGCCACCCAGATGGGATCTGGGGGCTACCGCCACCCCTAGGGAGGGAACCCTAGGTGGGGGCGCAGCCCTCCTCTCCCCCTATATATACTTGAGGTTTGGGGGCTGCCCAACACATGATTTGATCTCCCTCTTGGCGCAGCCCTACCCCTCTCCCTCCTCGTCTCTTGCGGTGCTTGGTGAAGCCCTGCTAGAGTGCCACGCTCCTCCACCACCACCACGCCGTCGTGCTGCTGCTGGACGGAGTCTTCCCCAACCTCTACCTCTCTCCTTGCTGGATCAAGGCATGGGAGACGTCACCGGGCTGCACGTGTGTTGAACGCGGAGGTGCCGTCCGTTCGGCACTAGGATCATCGGTGATTTGGATCACGACGAGTACGACTCCATCAACCCCGTTCACTTGAACACTTCCGCTTAGTGATCTACAAGGGTATGTAGATGCACTCCCCTTCCCCTTGTTGCTAGATTACTCCATAGATTGATCTTGGTGTTGCGTAGAAATTTTTGAATTTCTGCTATGTTCCCCAACAGTGCGGGAGTCATGACATTTGAGAAATTTCAACCGTACGGGACCCACGTGATATATATACCCAACTACTGTTGGTGGCACTGAATGGAACAAATCGGTGGCACCGAGATGTGTAACTACGAGAAGTTACAACATATAGGTGACTTCGAGTTGGTCTAATTAGTAGCACGGACTTTAAAAACTCAGATCAATCAAGCTATTTATTCGGTGAGTCCGAACGGGAATGGATTGGTCACGCCGAAACAAGTTTGGAGCTTTTGGAGTTCAGCCCTTTCAGATCGGTGGCTCCGAGTGCGCTTCACTCAGAGGGTTCGAAAATGACTTGTTCAATTTTGGCGATGTAGCATGAAGAGAATTTGAGACAAGAAAGCGTAGCTAGAGAAGGTTCTTAGGCATTCTTGTGCATCGACTTGGCCAGAAAAACCAATACAATCAAAACAACAACTGGACGTCCTCGAATGGAGAAAACATGCACACCAACATTCTCGCACAATAAAAAGCAAATGAAATATGTGTCAAACATGCACAACCAAATCTAGCATCTAACAAGCAATCGGCGATGACTAGGTCATCTATAGATGAGTATATTGACTTAGGAGTCAAATGAGAACATTTGATCATAGGTCATACTCATCATTTAAGCTCAAGTGGGGTTGCCACTTTACATAAAGCATTGATGTGTTCACACCATTAGAGTTGCTTTAGCTCAATTTTTAGAGCAAAGCTCCCCCTAGGTGTGATATCCCCTGAAAGAGGGATGAACTAACCTTGGGTTTTGTTGATGATGAATTCATGTAGATAGTGAATATGTGGATGCTCAAGGTTGATGTTGTCCATCAAGAGTTCGGAGCAATACTTTGGAGTTTTGCACTTTCAATACCTACATGGGTTAGTCCCACAAGGAACATACAAGGATATCCGTAGACATAGAGTGAATTGCACATATGATGATGTCCATGAATGCATTGGGTTACCTTGTCCCTTGTCTTACCAACAAGATGGTTTGACTCCATGAAGTAGTGCAATATGTGAAAATTGGTTGCACAAGTCCTTGCTAAAATGAATATGAGTGAAGTATGTTGGCGGAGTCATCCACAAGAGCACTCTAGTTCTTCTTCTTTGGGACCCACATCAACTTGATGGGAATCCTTGGAGTTGTAGTTGAACTTGATGAAGTCTTGGGAACCCACTTGACCATGGCATTAGGTGCTTCTTCAAATGAGTCAATCTCTTCTTGAAGCTTGTCCTTGCCTTTTAGCTTGTGGTCTTGTGGTGGAAGATCATCTTGAGCTTGTGTTCCCTCAAAAGAAGTGGGGTCATACTCCTCTTGTTGAGGAACAAACTTCATCTTGGGTTTTGATCTTCTTCCCTTTCAAGTCCATTGTCATTGAACTTTCATTAAAGACCGACACCTTGATACTTTCGTTGTCTCCCTTGCTTGCGTGCAATTTCATCAAATTGCTTACTCCCGGCAAGACTCTTGTAAACACCTTTCTCTATAATTCCCTTCAATAAGCTATTTTCTTGCTCAAGTATAACTTGGCTAAGAGAATCATTAGTGGAATCAAGAGAATTACTAGAAACAACAATACTGGATTTAGCATGGTTATTGTTACTACTAGAAGAAGAATCTTTCTTGCTCTTGTTACTAGGTTTAACTTGTGGCGTGTATGTAGAAAGGAGGAGATGTTTGGCAATGTAATAAGAAGTCTTCTTTCGAAGATCATTATTGATTGCTTTTATAAACTCATGTTCTTGCTCTAAATTTAGCTTCTCGATGCGTAGCCTAGGCCTTTAGCCATGAAGCATCTTCCAATTCCTTCATTTGGTGAATCAAATTTTTCACGGGAGTTGGATGACACTAGTGCAAGACCGGCAACACCTTCATCTTGAGTGATAGCTTCTCTCTGAGTGAGTGTCGGAATCGGAGCCGGAAACCCATTCACCAACATGATCTTGATGTCTTCATCTTGTGTAGCTCTTTGTTGACTTGTCTTTCCTTTCCGAATCCTTGCTTCTTCGAGAGGGTCTTCATTCATAATGATCATCTCTACACCTTCTCTCTCTATGAGGTGATTCATCTCTTCTACTCCTCCTTTTTGGTGAGTCTTCTCTTTTCTTGTAGGGAGCCATACACTCACTGGAATAGCATCCAGGTCTTCCACAATTGTAGCAATTACGATCACGGCTAGAAGATCTTTTCTCATTGTAGGACCTTGACTTGGAGCTTCTATCTTTGCTTCTACTCTTGCAGAATTTGTTTAAGTTTTTGACCATTAAGCTCAATTCTTGATTGGAGACTAGCTTGTCACTTGATGTTGTATGGGCATCACTTGAAGCTTTGTATGCACCACTTGACTCACTGTGGAGCTCTTCCTTATCCTTGAGTGACATATCATGAGCAATGATTCTTGCAACGACTTCCGTGGGCTTGAGATCTTTGTAATTGGGCATCATTTGGATCAATGTGCACACGGTATCATATTTGCCATCCAAAGATCTTAGGATCTTCTTGATGATGAACTTGTTGGTCATCTCTTCACTTCCTAAGACGACAATCTCATTTGTGATGAGAGCAAGCCTAGAGTACATTTCGCCGACTCCTGCACCATCCTTCAACTTGAACTTGTCAAGTTGACTTTGAAGCACATCCAACTTGGATTCCCTGACGGACTCGGTACCTTCGTGCATATCAACAAAGGTATGCCAAATTTCCTTTGCATTCTCAAGGCGGTTGATTTTTTTGAATTCTTCGGGGCACAATCTATTGAAGAGAATATCACAAGCTTGAGCATTGTATTGCAACATCTTCAATTCTTCTGCGGTTGCTTCACGATCCAGTTCTCTACCATCCTCAAAGAATTCACCTTGCAAGCCAATATGAACAACAGCCCAAATGGCGGGGTTATGACCAAGAATATGCACTTTCATCTTATGCTTCCAACTAGCAAAATTTGTATCATCAAAATATGGACCTCTACGGTGATAATTACCCTCACCAGACACCATACTCTCCTAGGTTGTGAAACCAAGGCTATGATCACCAAAGCAATGGAAATCAAGGCTTATGGAGACCAAAGCTCTGATACCACTTGTAGGACCAGAAGTATGACTAGAGGCGGGGGGGGGGGGGGTGATTAGACTACTTGACCAAATAAAACCTAACATTTTCCCAATTATAGTTGTAGGCAGATTTTAGCAATCATGACAAGTCGAACACCCTACACATGAGTGTAGCAACGGAATGTAAGACATAGCACATGTAAGTAAAGGGAAGGGTTTTGAGAAGGCAAATGCAATGGGGACACGAAGTTTTTTGGCGTGGTTCCAATAGGTGGTACTATCATACATCCACGTTGTTGGAGACTTCAATCCATGAAGGGTAATAGTTGCGCGAGTCCACGGAGTGCTCCACCCACGAAGGGTCCACAAAGAAGCAATGTTGTCTATCCCACCATGGCCATCTCCCACGAAGGACTTGCCTCACTTGGGTAGATCTTCACGAAGTAGGTGATCTCCTTGCCCTTACAAACTTCTTGGTTCACTCCACATCATGTCAGAGGCTCCCAAGCGATACCTAACCAATCTAGGAGACACCACTCTCCAAAAGGAAATAGACGGTGTGTTGATGATAAACTCCTTGCTCTTGTGCTTCAAAGGATAGTCTCCCCAACACTCAACTCTCTCACAGATTTGGCTATGGTGGAAGAAGAATTTGAGTAGAAAGCAACGTGGGAAGGCTAGAAATCAAGGTTTAAATGGTAGGAATGGAATCTCTTGATCTCAACACATGAGTAGGTGGGAGAAGGAAATTAGGGATGGCTTCCTCCTATCCCTCCTCCCTCCCCTCCACCCATGCGCTCCACCCAAATCCATGGCCCTCTCTACCTTTGATCAAGATGGAGGGCCTCGTGCATTAGGATTTCCCCCCGGGCCTAGCCATGCGGATCAGGTGAGAAGGAAATTTGGATCCATGATGCACTTTCCCCCCTCTCGGGACTCCAAGGAGTTCTTTCTAGTGGCCTCGTTTTCCTCTGCCTCCTTTCATCTTAATGTGGATGAAGTTGGAATTGCTTTACAATGTTGTATTGGTGGCATTAGCGTTGGTTTCAATGTGATCCAGCTCAACTCTAGAGCATTTCGGTTTTCTATTTCCAATAATAAAGTGGGACACTTCATATATCGTCTTGAGGACCGTATTTGGTCGGATTTTGTTTGTCACTTTCATCTGTTCAATGGCCGTTTTGCTCGTGACCCAACCTTGATCCAGTGCTGGCATGCTGATGAGGAATTGACTGACTTGGTTGCTCGACATCCATTGGCTATCAAGTCTAATCTGGGGTTCTTGAAGAAAGACTCACATTTGAGCGATTCCTCACTATGAGAATTAAGCAAGTTTTCTTTGGTTTCTCTTGATCATATGGAATTCTCCAATAAAAACTTTGAGGAGGCCTCATCATCATCTACTATGTAGAAGGTTGTTCCGGTTCATTCACACGAAGTTCAAATTCATTTGGATATTTTTCCTCAGACAGGCGGAATTAGAGGATGCGCAAACACTGACATATATTTGTTTGGGCGGTTTTAAATGCCCCATTAATGTGTATTATCCCTCACCACCACAATGTTTTCTCACTCCAGCTTCCAAATATGCACCGACCCATACAGTGTGGCCCCCGACCCTATCGTCCCACCACAAGGCGGATCTAGCCCAGGCCTGCTATTCAGAGGATGATATTTTGCATCTTGACACAAATTGGGCGATCCTTGGGGTCACCGGAAGATACATTGCGAAACCAGGGTTATTTGCATTAATTGCTCTGCACCTGATCACAAGGTAATTAATTGTCCTTCCCGGATTACACAACAGTCTTATGGACTAAAACCAACTATCAATCAGAATTACATCAATCATACTGGATCTTCTGCATGCACAGATTCACTAACCGATAGGAGGAATCATGCGCACCTACCGTCCGATGCGAGTCTTGTAGTCACTACGGACACGTGGCACGATCCTACCACGGGAAGCGATGGAGAGAACGATGGAGGTGGATTCCTAAACAACCAAAACTACCCCTCAAGCTCCAGCTTCTGCACAGATTTCCCAAACACCGTCGCCCTGCTCCATCCACTCGCCATCCCTGCCACCCTCGCTCCACCTCGCCACCATGGTGAACTACCCACTCAACCTCATCTCGTTCTTGCTGCCAGGCTTCACCGTCGAACAAGGACAGGCAGACCATGTCGTTCACAGTGGGATGGTAGTTGGGCCAATTCCACCTCTCAATCACGAGTACCTGGCCATCACGGAATCCAGCCACAACGTCCCTCTGCATCGTCGGGCAACCATCCGCAACATGATCCAAGGTTTGCTTCATGAAGCATAGCTCTTCACCACAGAAGCTAGTGATCACCCGTTTGGTATTGGATTTGTGGGCTTGTGATGTAGGGTGGAACCCTAGATGCCCGATCTTTCACGATTGGAGGGGATCCTATGAAGAACACGAAGAACACGAGGGGAAAACGAGGGGAAACACAAGAGAAATCACTCAACCAACAAGATCCGGTTACACATATGCTAGATCCTCGAAACACAGAGATACACAGTCCGAATCCAACAAAGGAGGTTCTTGGTCCTCTGCGAAATCAGTCCGCTAGCTTGCTCTTTTCGTGCATGACATGTGCTCATTCTTTCGGATACAAGTAGCTAGTTCATCTCCGTGAGGAGGCCTTGAGGGTCATCCCATGAATTGGGTCTTGAATCCAAGATGTCTCTTCTACGAAGAAGCCGCGATCTCTCACGAGGAGTCGATCCGTATGGATGAGCAAAGCTCTATCTCAAATGAGCTAAACCTATGCTAACCCTAGAAAGAGGGCGGAGGAGGAGTATATATAGTCTAGGTGGGCGAAGGGATACATGGGCTCGGCCCTTTACACTATGCGCAGACAGGGGTGGCCGGACCTCCAGGCGTCAGGCTGGATGTCCGGGCGCTCGCGAGGCGCCGGATGTCCGGGCTGGCCTGGCGTCTTCTTGGATCTCCCTGGATAGGGCTGGTCCGGATGTCCAGGCATCGTCCGGATGTCCGGGGTGTCGTGAGGGCCGGATGTTCGGGGTTGCAGCCAGATGTCCGGGCTGGCGGGTCAGGTTTCGGTACTCCCTGGACGACTTGTCCGAATGTCCGGGCTGGGAGCCGGATTTCCAAGGTGACGAGCCGGATGTCCGGGCGGGACGCAGGATGTCCGTGCCCTATAGCTTCGAACGCTTGTCCTTGGTTGCAGGCGACGCCTCCAGGGGCTGGATGTCTGGGGTCATGGCCGGATGTCCGGGGCCTGGGAGCTATTCTTGTCTCCTTTCGTTGGTTCTCTTCATCCGTGGACTTGGGAGCTTGACCATCTTCATGTGCATCCTCGGGAGGGTTCTCTTGGTACCTAATCATGCACAACATCCTGGACTTAGGTAGTAGGCATGTCTCGGGTGGATCATATGAGATATCACTAAGGAGAGAAGTCACCTCGGTCTCGAGAGCTCTAGCTCATGCTCGTGTCATGGCCCTTTTGGCACTTGGTGAGACGATGGTAGGTCCATGGGGATGACCGTAGGATGCTCCACATCATCTCCCCTCCCTTGGGAAAGATCCGACCTCGGATCAAAATCCTCATCACCATGGTACGGGGAGAGATCTTTGATGTTAAAGATGTCGCTCACGGCGTACTTGTCGTGTGGGAGTCGATCTTGTAGGCGATGTTGTTGTGGCGTTCAAGCACCTTGAAGGGTCCATCGGCTTGTAGTAGAAGTTTGGACTAGCATTCATTGGGGAAGCGCTCCTTGCGAAGGTGTAGCCACACAAGATCTCCAATGTTGAATATCATGGGTTGCTTGTTGATGTTGAGCTTGGTCGCGAGTCGTTGTATTTGGCGCTCGATGGTGTGCCTTGTATCTTCATGCATTTTCTTGAGGTAGTTCACTCGGGCACTCGCGTCCATGTTGATGCACTCTTATAGTGGTAGAGGAAGAATGTCCAATGGGGACAATGATGTCTACTATGGAACTTTATTCTTGTAGACACGTGTTGGGACTCCAAGCGCGGAGTTTTGTAGGACAATAACAATATTCCCTCAAGTGGATGCCCTAAGGTTTATCAATCCGTGGGAGGCGTAGGATGAAGATGGTCTCTCTCAAACAACCCTTCAACCAAATAATAAAAAGTCTCTTGTGTCCCCAACACACCCAATACAATAGCAAATTTTATAGGTGCACTAGTTTGGCAAAGAGATGATGATAAAACTGTAGTATGGATACTAGATATTGATTTTTGTAATAGGAACAATAAAAAACAGCAAGGTAGCAATTGATAAAATGGAGCACAATGATATTTCAATGCTTGAAAATGAGGCCTAGGGTTCGTACTTTCGCTAGTCAATCTCTCAACAATGCTAATATAATTGGATCACATAACCATCCCTCAAAGTGCAACGAAGAATCACTCCAAAGTTCTTATCTAGCAAAGAACATAAGAAGAAATTGTTTGTAGGGCACAAAACCACCTCAAAGCTATTCTTTCCAATCAATCTATCCTAGAGTTCGTACTAAAATAACAGCAAGCTATTCTTTCCGATCAATCTAATCAAGAGTTCGTACTAAAATAACACCATATGATACATATCAACCAACTCTATTCTCACCTAGATACCCCAATGTCACCGCGAGTACCCGTGAGTTAATTATACGATATGCATCAAACTATTTCAGATTCATAGTACTCAATCCAACACAAAGAACCTCGAAGAGTGCCCCAAGATTTCTACCGGAGAAACAAAGACAAGAACATGCATCAACCCCTATGCATAGATTACCCCAATGTCACCTCGGGAATCCATGAGTTGAGTGCCAAAACATATATCAAGTGGATCAATATGATACCCCATTGTCACCATGAGTATTCATTTGCAAGACATATATCAAGTGCTCTTAAATCCATAAAAGTATTCAATCCGATAAAACGAAATTTCAAAGGGAAAACTCAATTCATCACAAGATAGAGAGGGGAAAACACCATATGATCTGACTATATTAACAAAGCCCGCGATACATCAAGATCGTGACATCTCAAGAACACGAGAGAGAGAGAGAGATTAAACACATAGCTACTGGTACAAACCCTCAGCCCCGAGGGTGGACTACTCCCTCCTCATCGTGGTGGCCGCCGGGATGACGAAGATGGCCACTGGTGATGATCTCCCCATCTGGCAGAGTGCCGGAACGGGGTCTGGATTGGTTTTTTGTGGCTACAGAGCTTGCAGCGGCAAAACTTCTGATCTTGGGTTATTTATGATGGTTTCTCTATTTATAGGAATTTTTGGCGTCAGTCTCATGTCCAGATGGGCCTCGAGGTGAGCACGATACACCAAGGCATGGGCAAGGGCCCAAGCACGCCCCAGTGGGTTGTGCCCTCCTCGTGGCTCTTCTGACCCTCCCACAAAGCTTCGGGGGTCTCTTTTGTTCCAAAAAAATCATCAAAAAGTTTCAGCTCATTTGGAGATCTTTCATTTCCGCACAGAAAATAACACCACGGTAGTTCTGCTGAAAACAACGTCATTCCGGATTAGCTCCATGAAAATCATACCAAAACAATATAGAATTATTGTAAACATGGCATGCATTCTTCATAAATTATAGATACGTTGGAGATGTATTAGCATCCCCAAGCTTAATTCCTACTCGTCCTCGAGTAGGTAAATGATAAAAGAAATAATTTATGAAGTGTGAATGCTAGCAAAGTGCATAAGTTTGATCAACGATAATTTCAATCACTTTTCCTAGCATCATAATAGCAACTCTTGCACATAAAACTCATCATGACAAAGTAGCAACCAATTCACATGTTAAGGTTCAAACAATGAATTCTCTTGAAACTCAACAACCTATATTCTTAGTCACCAAACAATTGAAATTCAACTTATTCAACAGAGTCTAAGTAAGAGCTCCACATACT
Source organism: Triticum timopheevii (assembly GCA_963921465.1). Lineage (NCBI taxonomy): Eukaryota > Viridiplantae > Streptophyta > Magnoliopsida > Poales > Poaceae > Triticum > Triticum timopheevii. Next base: position 361,075,592 of record OY997264.1, read on the forward strand.
TAACCATCATATAGTCTTCTATGATTGCTAACACTCACCGCATACACGTGAGCAAAACATTTCAATCGGATACATAGAAAGATAGGGGCTTATAATTTCGCCTCCCAACGTATTCACCTCAAGGGTGATGTCAACAATAATAACTCATGCTACCCATATCCAACTAGATATATGTGCCTAGATCTTTCCTCACTACATGATGCTTGCCAAAATAGAAAAATAGAAAGGAATAGAGAGAAAAACTTTGACTCTTGCATGAAAGTAAATACATAAAAGAAAAAGGTAGGCCCTTCGCAGAGGGAAGCAGAGGTTGCCATGTGCTTTTTGTTTGTATGCTCAATCCCTTAGTGCAAAAGGACATCACGTTATATTGCCCCTTATGATAGCAAGCTTTATTATGCAGTCTGTTGCTTTTATTCTTTGCCATCACAGGTTCGTACAACGCTCAATTTTCCCTTACACTAAATGATCTAACACTTTTAGAAGCAATTTTTATTGCCTTATTGCATCGATGACAACTTAATTGAAGGATCTTACTCAATCCTTAGATAGGTATGCTGGACTCTTGAGAATAATATTTGGGTTTAAGGGTTTTTGGATGCACAAGTAGTATCTCTACTTGGTGTGGAATTTTTTGTTAGCAAAGATGGGGGGCAAGCACCACATGTTGAAGGATCTATGACAATATAACGTCTATGTGAATATTAACAAACGTAAATCATTATGTTGTCTTCCTTGTCCAACGTCAACAATTTTGGCATATAATATTTTGATGGGGGCTCACAATCACAAAAGATTTCCAAGATAGTGTATTTGCATGTGAAAGTTCTCTTCCTTCTACTAATCATTCATGAATTGCTTGTATGACCAATATTGTGATTGTCATGCTTCAAAAGATTTCACTTTCTAAACCCAATGTGAAGCTACGACTAGGAATGATATGAACATATAATTTCAACTTCATGATATTCAATTCATTCAACAATTTACTCATAGGATATAAGTGAAGCACGAGAGTAAATGACAAACTACTCCAAAAAGATAAAGGTGAAGATCAAGCGAGTAGTTAAGTAAAAGGATAGCTAATTGAGGACTCTCTCTTATTTAAAAGTTTCAGATATAAGTATTTTATTGAAACAGCAAGCAAAACAAAACAAAATGACATTCCAAGCATAGCACAACTCATGTGAAGAAGCAGAAACTTAGGCTCAACTGATAGTAACCGATAATTGTTGAAGAAGAAAGGTGGGATGCCTACCGGGGAATCCCCAAGCTTAGATGCTTGAGACTTCTTGGAATATTAGCTTGGGATGCCTTGGGCATCCCCAAGCTTGAGATTTTGTGTCTCCTTAATTCCTCTCATATCACGGTTTCCCTAAATCTCAAAAACTTCATCCACACAAAACTCAACAAGAACTCGCGAGATAAGTTAGTATAAATCAATGCAAAACCTTATCATTATCTACTGTATAAAATCACTAAAATTATTATTCAACACTGCATACTAAATGCCTCTGCATATTTAATACTCCTATCCTCAAATAGAATCAATAAACCAGCAAACTTATGCAAACAATGCAAAGATAACAGCAATCTGCCAAAACAGTACAGTCTGTAAGGAATGCAATATTCATCATACTTATCTAACTCCAAAAATTCTGAAAAATTATCACACTTTAGAAAATTTATCATAGCTTGCTGTGCAAAAAGTTTCAACCTTTTATCACATTCTGACTTTTCTCAGGAATTTTTGCAACAACGATAAACTTTATGTTCTCAAACAGCAATAGGTATACTTGCAAAATAAGCATGGCAAAGGCTATCATTGCCACTTTTATTGAAATAAAAGATTATAAACATTATTCTAAATAAAATTAAGCAAATCCTAATAAAATAAACTGATGCTCCAAGCAAAATACATATCATGTGACGAATGAAAACATAGCTCCAAGTGAGGTTATCGATAATATTGGAGACGAAAGAGGGGATGCCTTCTCGGGGCATCCCCAACCTTAGTTGCTTGGATATTCCTTGGATATTAACTTGGGGTGCCTTGGGCATCCACAATATTAGGGTTTTCCTTATTCTCCTCATATCGACTTCTCACCCAAAACTTGAAAACATCAATCACACAAAACTTAACGGAACCTTGTGAGATAGGTTAGTATGATAAAGAGCAAACAATTTCACTTTGGTACTGTCAAAGACAAGCTTCATAATTGTTTCCACAAAATGCCTACTGTACCATATCATTTCCACAACTTATATTGAATAATATAAGCCATAGAAACAAGGAAACAAGCAAACTATGCAGTGAAAACAGAATCTATCAAAAACAGAACAGTCTATAGTAATCTGTACTCAAACCATACTTCTGCTACTCCAAAAATTATGAAACAATTATGAACACATGAGAAATTTTTATATTAATCTTCTACAAAAAGAATCAACTCAAAATAACTCTTTTGATAAAAATGAGAGTTATTTTCGTGAGCGCAAAAGTTTCTGTTTCAGCAAGATCAAATCAACTATCACCCAACATGATCCCAAAGGCTTTACTTGGCACTTTATTGAAACAAAAGCAATAAAACATGATTACTACATTATCCTAATCATGTGAACACATAAAAACAGTAGGTAAAATTGTTGGGTTGTCTCCCAACAAGCGCTTTTCTTTAATGCCTTTTAGCTAGGCATGATGAGTTCAATGATGCTCGCATAAAAGATAAGAATCGAAACATAAAGAGAGCATCATGAAGCATATGACTAGCACATTTAAGTCTAACCCACTTCCTATTCATAGGGAGTTTTTGAGCAAATAACTTTTGGGAGGAAGAATCAACTAGCTTAGGAAGGCAAAACAAGTGCAACTTCAAGATTTTCAACACATAGAGAGGAAACTTGATAATATTGCAATATATACAAGCATATGTTCCTCTGTCATAATAATTTTTCAGTAGGATCATGAATGAATTCAACAATATAACTATCACATAAAGCATTATTTTCATGATCCACAAGCATAGAAATTTCATTACTCTCCACATAATCAAATCTATTCTCATGCATAGTAGTGGTAGCAAACTCAACAAAATAACTATCATGAGAGTGAAAATTAAAATCATGATGACAAGTTTCATGGTTATCATTATTGTTTATAGCATACATGTCATCACCATAATCATCATAGATAGGAACTTTGTTATCATAGTCAATTGAAACCTCATCCAAAATGGTGGATTCACCACTAAATAAAGTCATGACCTCTCCAAATCCACTTTCATCATTGTAGTCATCATAAATAGGAGGCATGCAATCATTAAAACAAATTTGCACATCAAACCTCGGGGGACTAAAAATTTCATATTCATTAAACATAACATCCCCAAGCTTATGGCTTTGCATATCATTAGCATCATGGATATTCAAAGAATTCATACTAACAACATTGCAACCATGCTCAGCATTTATACCAAACAATCTATTGAATTCTTTTTCTATCAACTGAGCACAATTTTCCTTTCCATCATTTTCATGAAATACATTATAAAGATGAATAATATGATGCAACCTCAATTCCATTTTTTGTTTTCTTTTTATAAACCAAACTAGTGATAAAACTAGAAACTAAAAGATTCGATTGTAAGATCTAAAGATATACCTTCATGCACTCACGTCCCCGACAACGGCGCCAGAAAAGAGATTCATTGACAGGGTGTGAGTGCCACTTACCTAACCTCCCCGGCAACAGCGCCAGAAAATAGCTTGATGTCTACTATGGAACTTTTCTTGTAGACACGTGTTGGGCCTCCAAGCGCAGATTTTTGTAGGACAGTAGCAATTTTCCCTCAAGTGGATGACCTAAGGTTTATCAATCCGTGGGAGGCGTAGCATGAAGACGATCTCTCTCAAACAACCCCGCAACCAAATAATAAAAAGGCTCTTGTGTCCCCAACACACCCAATACAATGGAAAATTGTATAGGTGCACTAGTTTGGCGAAGAGATGATGATAAAAGTGTAGTATGGATAGTAGATATTGATTTTTGTAATAGGAACAATAAAAAACAGCAAGGTAGCAATTGATAAAATGGAGCACAATGATATTGCAATGCTTGAAAATGAGGCCCAGGGTTCGTACATTCGCTAGTGCAACCTCTCAACAATGCTAATATAATTGGATCACATAACCATCCCTCAAAGTGCAACGAAGAATCATTCCAAAGTTCTTATCTAGTGGAGAACATAAGAATAAATTGTTTGTAGGGTACGAAACCACCTCAAAGCTATTCTTTCTGATCAATCTATCCTAGAGTTCGTACTAAAATAACAGCAAAGCTCTTCTTTTTGATCGATCTAATCAAGAGTTCGTACTAAAATAACACCATATGATACATATCAACCAACTCTAATGTCACCTAGATACCCCAATGTCACCGCGAGTACCCGTGAGTTAATTACACGACATGCATCAAACTATTTCAGATTCATAATACTCAATCCAACACAAAGAACCTTAAAGAGTGTCCCAAGATTTCTACCGGAGAACCAAATACAAGAACGTGCATCAACCCCTATGCATAGATTACTCCAATGTCACCTCGGGAATCTGCGAGTTGAGTGCCAAAACATATATCAAGTGGATCAATATGATACCCCATTGTCACCACGAGTATTCATTTGCAAAACATATATCAAGTACTCTTAAATCCATAAAAGTATTCAATCCGATAAAACGAAATCTTAAAGGCAAGACTCAATTCATCACAAGATAGAGAGGGGAAAACACCATATGGTCCGACTATATTAACAAAGCCCGTGATACATCAAGATCGTGACATCTCAAGAACACGAGAGAGAGAGAGAAAGATTAAACACATAGCTACTGTAACAAACCCTCAACCCTGAGGGTGGACTACTCCCTCCTCATCGTGGTGGCCGCCGGGATGACGAAGATGGCCACCGGTGATGATCTCCCCCTCCGGCAGAGTGTCGGAATGGGGTCTAGATTGGTTTTTTGTGGCCATAGAGGCTTGCGGCGGCAGAACTTCTGATCTAGGGTTATTTCTGATGGTTTTTGTATTTATAGGAATTTTTGGCGTCGGTCTCACATACAGATGAGCCTCGAGGTGAGCACGATACACCGAGGCACGGGCAAGGGCCCAGGCACGCCCCGATGGGTTTTTGCCTCCTCGTGGGTCTTCTGGCCCTCCCACAAAGCTTAGGGGGTCTCTTTTGTTCCAAAAAAATCGTCAAAAAGTTTCAGCTCATTTGGAGAACTTTCATTTCTGCACAAAAAACAACACCACGGTAGTTCTGCTGAAAACAACATCAGTCCGGGTTAGTTCCATGCAAATCATACCAAAACCATATAAAATTATTGTAACATGGCATGAATACTTCATAAGTTTTAGATACGTTGGAGACGTATCAGACAACGGGTTGAAACCGTAGACGACCTCGAAGGGGGACTTGCAGGTAGTCGAATGTCTTGCGCAGTTGTAGGCGTACTCGGCGATGGGTAGACACTCCTCCCACTCCTTGATGTTCTTCTTGATCCACACACATAGTAGAGTGGAGAGTGTTCAGTTTGTCACCTCCGTTTGGCTGTCAATTTGAGGATGGTATGCCGAAGAGAACAGGAGCTTGATTCTGAGCTTGGCGCATAGAGTCTTCCTAAAGTAACTCAATAACTTGACATTGCTATCCGAGACAATCGTCTTGGGCACTCCATGTAGGCGCAAGATTTCCCTACAAAAGATATTTGCAATATGTGAAGCATCATCTATCTTGTTGCATGTGATAAAGTGAGCCATCTTACAGAATCGGTCCACGACAACAACCACGGAATCCTTCCCATTTTGAGTTCTAGGCAAACCAAGTACAAAATCCATGCTTATGTCTTCCCAAGGTTGATAAGGAATAGGAAGAGGCATGTAAAGACCATTGGATTTATCTTTTGACTTAGCTTTGCGACATGTAGAGCATTGGTTGGTGAAGCGTGAGATGTCATGGAACATCTTGGGCCAAAATAGTTCTTGAAGAGCGTAGCGAATGTCTTGTCACGTCCAATGTGTCCCATGAGTCCGCATCCATGAGCCTCTTACAAAAGGAGCAAACGAAGAGAATACTTGGGAATGCAAAGTTTGTTAGCTCTCATAATATAATCATCCTTTATGTAATATAGTTCCCAAGATGTATGCGTCAAACACTTATCATAATGAATAGCAAAAGTAGGATCTACGCATACAAGTCTTTGATGTGCTCAAAACCAATGACATTCAACTCAAGTTTAGTGACTAGCATGCATATGTGGGAAAGAGCATCCGCCACTACATTTTCCTTACCTTTGATGTACTTGATGACATAAGGAAAAGACTCAATGAATTCACTCCATTTAGCATGATGCTTGTTCAACTTAGTTTGACCCTTTAAGTACTTGAGCGTTTCATGATCTGTATGAATGATCAATTCATGAGGGCAAAGATAATTGTCCCATTCACGCAAAACTCGCACTAAATCATAAAGCTCTTTGTCATAGATGGGATAGTTGAGTTGCACTCAGGAAAGTTTCTCACTAAAATATGCTATGGGGTGCTTCTCTTGTGTTAACACACCTCCAATGCCATTACCACTAGTATCACAATGAATTTAAAAAGGTTTGTAAAAGTTGGGTAATGCAAGCACGGGAGCATGAGTAAGCAAATTCTTAAGCTCATTAAATGTGGTATCTTGGGATGGTCCCCAAACAAATGGCGCATTTTTCTTACTCAAAGAATGTAAAGGTGAAGCAATTGTGCTAAAATCCTTCACAAATCTATGATAGAAACCGGCTAAACCAAGAAAACTACGCACTTGTTGCAAGTTGGTTGGTTGGGTCCAAGTTTTAATAGCATTGATCTTAGATTCATCTACATGAACACCCTTAGAAGACACAACCAAACCCAAGAAAACAAGCTTATCAACACCAAAAAGGCATTTGTCCATATTAGCATAAAGGCGCTCTTTCCTAAGGGTTTGCAACATGGTTATAAGATGGGTGACATGATCTTTGAGGGATTTGCTAACAAGAATATCATCAAAATAGACCACAACAAATACACCAATATAGGGACGAAGAACAAAGTGCATGACTCGCAGTACCGGGTGCTTCGGATAAACCCATTGGCATGACTAGCCATTCATATAAGCCAAATTTGGTCTTAAATGCGGTTTTCCATTCATCACCTTCTTGGATGCGTATTTGATAGTAGCCACTCTTAAGATCAATCTTAGAGAAAATGGTGGCTCCGCTAAGCTCATCAAGCATATCATCTAGGCGTGGAATAGGGTAACGATATCTAACGGTGATAGCATTGATGGGACAGTAATCGGAAACCATGCGATAAGTACCGTCTTTCTTTGGAACAATAATGACCGGAATGGCACAAGTGCTCAAGATTTCATGTACTTGACCGTTGTCGATGAGTTGTTGTACTTGCCGTTGGATCTCCTTGGTTTCCTCGGGATTGACGCGGTAGGGAGCCTTGTTAGGTAGAGGTGCTCTGGGGATGAGGTCGATTCGGTGTTCAATGCCTCGTAGTGGAGGTAGACCCGGAGGTAGCTCGTCGGGGAAAAAATCTTGGAATTCCTGCAAAAGATAAGACAACACTAAAGGTAGATCGTGAGAGGTGTTAGATTTTGATGCCTCGTCCTTGCACACAAAGACATAGTGCATAACACTTGATGGGTTCTCACACATTTCTCTCATCTCACTTTTGGTGGCAAATAGGGCTAAGTTTTTCTTGTGGCTCATCATGGAGGCACTCAATTTTGGCTTGTGGCACTCACTCTATTTTGGGTGGGTCACTCTCTCACTCTTTTCTCCATGATTGGTGGCTTGCTTGTCGGTGATCACTTGACTAGGAGACATAGGTCGTAGCACGTACTCCTTTCCTTTCATCTTGAAGCTACAGTGATTGGTACGCCCGTTGTGGATGACGCCACGGTCAAATTGCCATGGTCGACCAAGAAGGAGGTGGCAAATGGACATCGGGACGACATCACACTCCAAACTGTCTTCATATGCTCCGATCTTGAAGGAAACTTTGACCGTATGCTCGACTTGGATAGTGCCGGAATCGCTTAGCCATTGAACCTTGTAGGGGTGCGGGTGCTTCATCTTGACCAATTGGAGCTTGGAGCATAGTTCTTCACTTGCCAAGTTGTGACAACTCCCTCCATCGATGATGACCTTGACAGACCTTCCATTGATGCCGGCCTTGGTGTGGAAGATGTGGCATCTTTGGTCTTCATCTTGTTGATGTTGAAGAGTCAAGCCTTTGGAGACAACGAGAGCAGGGCTCGAATCCTCATCACAAAAGACTTGATCATCTTCATCTTCGTTCACCTGCCGATGCATGGCCACTTGCTCAAGGGCTTCCATCTCCTCTTCACTCATGGAGTCATAGGTTCCGTCATCGTTGAGGATCATGGTGCGCTTGTTGGTACACTCAAAGGACTTGTGGCCTCGGCCGCCGCATGTGAAACACTTGATGGAACTTGTCTTGATGGTCTCATCGGTTGGAGTAGATGATGAAGCGCGCGGCTTGAAGTTGCTTGTAGTAGGAGTACGACTTGAGGTTGTCGAAGTTTTCTTGTAACTCGACTTGTCGTCGTTGCTTGTAGATGGTTTGGTTTGGGTAGAGGTTGTTGGAGTCGTTGAAGCTTGGGTGTTGGAGAAGCCGTAGCCCTTCGAAGAGTACTTGGTGTACTTGAAGTCATCTTGCACTTGGCGTTCCACTTTGGTAGCTTGATGCACAAGCTCAATGAGGTTGGAGTAGGGTTGGAAGTCGGCAATCTTCTTGATGGGATGATTGAGGCCAATCAAGAAACGGGCCATAGTTTTCTCATCATCTTCCGTGACATTGGCTCTTATCATGGCAATCTCCATTTCCTTGTAGTATTCTTCAACGCTCTTTGTTCCTTGCTTGAGGAGTTGGAGTTTCTTGAAGAGATCACGGTTGTAGTAGGTTGGCACAAAGCGTGCACGCATGACATCTTTCATTTCCTCCCATGCTGTGATTGGTGGTTCATCTCTTGCTTCTCGGCGCTCAAGGACTTGTTCCCACATATGAGCACATAGTCTTGGAACTCAAGGGATGCCATAGCGATCTTCTTCTCTTCCTCATAGTTGTGCAAAGGAAAGATCTTGTCGACCTTCAATGCCCATGAAAGGTACTCTTCGGGATCATTGCTTCCATTGAACTTGGGCATGGTGAACTTGAGCTTGCCGTAGCGTTGCTCTTCATTGTGTTGGGATCGAGGGTGATGATGACGCTCTTGACGTGGAGGATTGTCAGCCTCATATTGCTCTTGACATGGAGGATTCCCGTAGTCATCATGCTCTTGATGAACTTGAGGTTGTGGAGGAGCTTGTTGAGCTTGTGGAGGAGCTTGAGGAACTTGACGATGCACTCTTGCTTGGTAGTTTTGCTCTTGGATTTCTTTGCAAAGTGCTTCCTCTTGATTGCGCCTATCTCGGTTGCGGTTGGCAATGGCTCGACTTGATTCTTGAAGTGCATGTTGTGCCTCAAGAGCTTGTGCTTCACGTTGTTGTTATTGAAGACGTTGAGCCTCGACGTCTTGTTCGTCTTGATGTTGTCACGCTCGCTCTTCCTCTTGGTGACATTGATGTTGTCGTTCTTGAGCTTGTGTAAGAGGAGCTTGGTGTTGGCGATGAAGATGTGGTTTCTCGTCGAATTTCTCTTGTGGATGATTGCCGTGTAGAGGATTGCGAGTTGCTTGATGGTCTTGGAGCGCGGCTCGACGTAGAGTGTTCGATGTCGGTGTACTTGAGCCGGAGAAGGTGTCGTTAGAGTGTCGACTCGAACGGCTCCGTCTTGAGTAGGATGAAGTGGTAGAATGGCGCTTCACCAACAAGGCACGAATCTCATCCATTCTTGCATCATTATCTTGTTTGTGAGCGTCGAGCTTGTTGTCGAAGTAGTCTCTTGTTCGTTGCTTGGAGAGTCACAACTTGGTAGCGAGATTGTCGATGCGGTCGCTCATTGCTTGTTGTTCTTTATGCAAAGCTCTTTGTGCACCAAAGAAGTGGTTCTTGGTGACATAGGATGACATGTCGTCGTCTTGCCAGATGAAGAGTGGGTTGGTAGAAGAACTTGGCCTATCCATCATTCCAAGCAAATATGTGAGTGGGAGAAAGAGAAGAACTTAATTATACCAAATGTACCTTGACCGATGTTGAAGATGGATCAATGATCACTCAAATGGGGAACAAGGAAATAGCACAATTGGTACCAATTCTTGTCGGTTCTCACACCTACACACGTAAAAGCTTATGGTGAAGATAGGTTAGGATGGTGGCATAAAATTTGATGCAATTGTTAGTGAGCTTCAATAATGTTGGAAAAGATTCACAAATTTGCTAATGCAACAAGTAGACCAATAGCAAGATATGGTACATGGAAACACACACACAAATAGATAAGTGGGGTCGTGCAACCAAGGAATGAGCCAAAATGTGGAATCCACGAAAATGCTCTTGTTGCACAACACTAGAGAGACGCTAGCACGATTGCACAATAGGCGGATACGGAACTTGTGCACAACCTACTAGGCAAAAATGCAACGACTTGTATCCCAAGTATGCTATATGTATGGTATTCCGATGGTATGATCCAAGATGATCAGATATGACAATCTTAATGTAGTATGATGCTATGGTTCTTGCTTATAAGCTCTTTGCTTATCTTTCCCTTGCTTAAGAGCTTGTTTGGCTCTTTCTCTTTTGAGCTCTTTTCTCATGAAACAAGATAGCAATTGTGTATGTGATGACAACTTTGTGATACAAAATATGATACCAAGATATACATCACTATGATATGGTATGTATGCTATGTGGAGTATGATCACTAATGTGCACAAGTCACATTACCGGCAATACACAAAGGCTAGTCTCGATGGGTAAGCAACAAAAAGTAAGGCTATGGTGGTTATCAATGCAATGGAAATATGAAATACAGGTTACCGTTCTTGCTTGAGGTCGAGGTGTCAAAATTGTGTAGAGGTCGATGTCGGAGATGATGATTCCTTGGCGAAGATGAGCGGTGGTGATGTTGATGTCACACCGTACCTATATAGCCGAAACGCAATAGGACACGTGAACCACAACTCAAATGCCCAAAGAACAAAATGGGTCAAAATTGTCGGAGTTGATAGTGGGTGAGCGATGGTGGTGCTTGCGGAAAGTGGTGGTGTTATGCGGAAGTGATGGTGGTGTGCGGGAGTGTATGTGGGCACCCGAATAAAATTTGGTGAAAGTTAGGCGGGAAACGGGGCGGTGGATGGTGTTTTGCTGACAGGGGCCGGATGTCCGGGCCAGGTGGTCGGATGTCCAGGGTGGCTGGATGTCCGGGGGTCACGGGCCCGATGTCTGGGCTCGGGATCCGTGGACGAACTCGATGAACTCCGCGGGGCAAAGTCAAATCTGGGGCAAAAATTCAGGGGATTTTGTGGATGGAAATTGCGGAGATGATGGGGGAAAGCTAGATCCACTCGTGGCAAAGAAAATCCATGGATCAAATCAAACAAAACTTCATCACACCAAGAAATCGCAAAAAAAAATTGGGGCTATTTTTGGTGGGGATTTTTGGATCAGGACGAAAAACAACAAAATCAAGCTAGAAAGCAAAGGGTAGGGGCTCCAAATACGTGATCAACCTGGATCATGATACCAAGATGATGTAGGGTGGAACCCTAGATGCCCGATCTTTCACGATTGGAGGGGATCCTACGAAGAACACGAAGAACACGAGGGGAAAACGAGGGGAAACACAAGAGAAATCACTCAACCAACAAGATCCGGTTACACATATGCTAGATCCTCGAAACACAAAGAGATACACGGTCTGAATCCAACAAAGGATGATACAAGTAGCTAGTTCATCTCTGTGAGGAGGCTTGAATTCGAGATGGATCTTCTCCGAAGAGGCCGCGGTCTCTCAGGAGGAGTCGATCCGTATGGATGAGCAAAGCTCTATCTCAAATGAGCTAAACCTATGCTAACCCTAGAAAGAGGGCGGAGGAGGAGTATATATAGTCTAGAAGGGCGAAGGGATACATTGGCTCGGCCCTTTACACTGTGCGCAGACAGGGGTACCAGACGTCCGGGCGTTGGGCCGGATGTCCAGGCGCTCACGAGGCGCCGGATGTCTGGGCTATCGGGCCGGATGTCCAGGCTGGCCCGGCGTCGTCTTGGATCTCCCTGGATAGGGCTGGTCCAAATGTCCGGGGCGTCGTGAGGGGCCGGATGTCCGGGGTTGTGGCCGGATGTCTGGGCTGGCGGGTCAGGTTTCGGTACTCCCTGGACGACTTGTCCGGATGTCTAGGTTGGGAGCCGAATTTCCGGGGCAACGGGCCGGATGTCCAGGCAAGACGCCGAATGTCCGGGCCCTGTAGCTTTGAACGCTGGTCCTTGGCTGCATGCGACGCCTCTAGGGGCCGGATGTCTGGGGCGATGGCCAGATGTCCGGGGCCTGGGAGCTGTTCTTGTCTCCTTCCGTTGGTTATCTTCATCCGTGGACTTGGGAGCTTGACCATATTCATGTCATCCTCAGGAGGGTTCTCTTGGTACCTAATCATGCACAACATTTCGGACTTAGGTAGTAGCCATGTCTCGAGCGGATCATATGAGATATCACTAAGGAGAGAAGTCACCTCGGTCTCTAGAGCTCTAGCTCGTGCTCGTGTCATGGGCCCTCTTGGCACTTTGTGAGACAATGGTAGGTCTATGGGGATGACCGTAGGATGCTCCGCATCAGCTTGTGGACTCCTTCATTAGAGATACTACAGTTCCCACTCCTATTGAACTAGAAGAAGAAGATCTGCTTATTACTTTTGTTCCCCACCATGAGGCTCTTAATCGCCGCACTACCACCTTTGGATCGAAAATATGGATGATGTACTTTGGCTTTCCGTATGATTACCAGACTGATTACTACATTAACGAATCCCTTGGTGGTTTCGGCTCTCTGATCTCCTGGTATAATCCAAGACAGGACCACAGATTCATGTTGATCAAGGCCTGTGTGCTCAGTTTGCGTTTGTTTCCCAAGATCTTTGTGGTCTGGCAGCTCGGTGGCGCACGGGATTGCTAGATGGTGCATATCACCATTCTTTAGATTAATGACTGGAATGTGCTGCTCCCTGAGGTTTCTCCGGCGGGCGAGGAGCCCCCCCCCCCAGACGGTAACCCACATCCACAGTTTGGTTCGGACCACAACGCGGAACAACTTTACCAGCAGCAAGTACACAACTGGCTAGTGTAGAACGCGGCACCACCCAATGGCGTGCCTGTGGGACAAGCAGCTGATTAGGCGCCTATCAATGCTGGTTGGGGAACTTGGCCAGAACCCCCAGTGCCTCCTCTACCACTGTTTCTTATGAATTATCAAGCTTGGTTGGCGGCCTAGGGTCTGAATGTTCAAGACGGCCTTGTACCTGAGAACAATATAACTGACAGTGCGACTCAAGCGTGGAATGATTCCATCACTGTGTATGAAGACTCTAGTTCAGAACACTCTGCACTGGCTATGATCATTGTCCCTGACCAAGCTCCTACTGGCCCAAGGATCTCTGAAGAATCACTCACTGTTTCTGTGGAAGTACATAACCAAGGGATTCGATTTGGTCTCTCAGCTCATGGGGGATTTTCTCATGTCACTCCTGCTTGCAGATCCACTCCCTCGCCAACAACTCAACAATGCCCTGTTTTCTACTCTTCGCCCTCTTCTGGCCACGGTTGGCCCATGGAACAACGGCTATGGTCTGAGGCAGGACAATCTTCAGGTGGAAGTTCATGTCACTCTTGATGTTGGGGGGTTACAGTTCACTCTTCTAGCCTGTCAGAGACCTCATACAGCCGAGATATCTGTTCAAATCACTGAGCTTCTTGCCCCAAGCACTGATGGCTTCCTGGAAATTCTGGATGCACATGAACCCTCTATTACAACAATAGGCAGTGCCCCACAAGAAATTCCAATGTTTGACCCACAGATAGAAGAGGAGGAGCATAACTCTTTGTCCTTGGTGAATGAGCCCGAGGATTTACTCCCTGCTGATACTGTGATGGCCATGGATAGTGGGGTTTAGTTGGAATTGGTTGGTTCGAGAACTTCGACATCTATCAGTGCTACTCAGAGGCATCACAAGGGGAAAATGCAGGCACCCATGGACATCTCCACCCTTCGACACAACAACATGACTAAAAAAATATGATGGCTTCCGCGTTACCCAACCTACTGACTCTCGCCCAGCCAAGCCCAAGGTGAGGTCGCGCCTGATACGTCTCCAACGTATCTACTTTTCCGAACACTTTTGCCCTTGTTTTGGACTCTAACTTGCATGATTTGAATGAACTAACCCGGACTGATGCTGTTTTCAGCAGAACTGTCATGATGTTGTTTTATGTGTAGAAAAGAAAAGTTCTCGGAATGTCCTGGAAATCCAGGGAGGCACTTTTTGGAATTAATAAGAATTTTTGGCGAAAGAATTAATGCCAGGGGGCCCACGGCCTGTCCATGAGACAGAGGGGCGCCCCCTAGGTCGCGGCCTCCTATCTCGTGGGCCCACTGGACCTCCTCCGACCTCAACTCCAACTCCATATATTCCATCTCGGGGAGAGAAAAATCAGAGAGAAAGTTTCATCGCGTTTTACGACACGGAGCCGCCGCCAAGCCCTAATCTCTCTCGGGAGGGCTGATCTGGAGTCTGTTCGGGGCTCCGGAGAGGGGGGATTCGTCGTCGTCATCATCATCAACCATCCTCCATCACCAATTTCATGATGCTCACTGCTGTGCGTGAGTAATTCCATCGTAGGCTTGCTGGACGGCGATGGGTTGAATGAGATTTACCATGTAATCAAGTTAGTTTTGTTAGGGTTTGATCCCTAGTATCCACTATGTTCTGAGATTGATGTTGCTATGACTTTGCTATGCTTAATGCTTGTCACTAGCGCCCGAGTGCCATGATTTCAGATCTGAACCTATTATGTTTTCTTGAATATATGTGTGTTATTGATCCTATCTTGCAAGTCTATAGTTACCTATTATGTGTTATGATCCGACAACCCCGAAGTGACATTAATCGGGACAATTCTCGGTGATGACCGTAGTTTGAGGAGTTCATGTATTCACTATGTGCTAATGCTTTGTTCCGGTTCTCTATTAAAAGGAGGCCTTAATATCCCTTAGTTTCCGCTAGGACCCTGCTTCAACGGGAGGGTAGGACAAAAGACGTCATACAAGTTCTTTTCCATAAGCACGTATGACTATTACGGAATACATGCCTACATTACATTGATGAATTGGAGCTAGTTCTATATCACCCTATGTTATAACTATTGCATGAGGAATCACATCCGGCATAATTATCCATCACTGATCCATTGCCTACGAGCTTTTCACATATTGTTCTTCGCTTATTTACTTTTCCGTTGCTACTGTTACAACTACTACAAAAACCCAAAAATATTTATCTTTACTTTTGCTACCGTTACCTTTATTATCATACCACTTTTGCTACTAAACACTTTGCTGCAGATACTAAGTTATCCAGGTGTGGTTGAATTGACAACTCAACTGCTAATACTCAAGAATATTCTTTGGCTCCCCTTGTGTCGAATCAATAAATTTGGGTTGAATACTCTACCCTCGAAAGTTGTTGCGATCCCCTATACTTGTGGGTTATCAAGACTAATTTCTGGCGCCGTTGCCGGGAAGTATAGCTCTATTCTCTGAGTCACTTGGGATTTATATCTGTTGATCACTATGAAGAACTTGAAAGACGATCAAACTACTATTTTGCCCTAAACTACGAGGGGAGGTAAGGAACTGCCATCTAGCCTTGCACTAGATTCTCCTTTCGTTATTAGTAGGCTTGCGACACCTAAACCTACTACTGCTATGAATTCTGATATGTCGCATGTTATTGATGATGCCACTTCTGCTATGCATGATGACAATACTTCTGTGCGTGATACTACTTTGCCATTAGGTGAATTTCTAGTTGAACAACTTGCTAGAGTTAGGGGGAATGAAAATATTGAAGAACCTATTATTGATGATAGTGATGATGAAGGTTCCCCCAATGATTATGTATTACCTGTTGTTCCTAAGGGTTATGTTATGAATGAAAAAGCTGCTATGGAAATCCTTGCTTGCAATGATAGAAATGATCTTAAGAAATTATTAGCTAAATGGAAGCAGTAGTCTCTTAATGCTAGAATGAAACCCGATCCTGCTTTTGCTACTTCACCTATCTGTGTTACTGATAAGGATTATGAATTCTCTGTTGATCCTGATATTATTACTTTAGTTGAATCTGATCCTTTCTATGGCCTTGAATCTGAAACTGTTGTGGCACATCTTACCAAGTTGAATGATATAGCCACCCTATTTACTCATGATGAGAAGTCTCGCTATTTATACATCCTTAAGATATTTCCGTTCTCATTAAAGGGTGATGCTAAGACTTGGTATAATTCTCTTGCTCCTGGTTGTGTGTGTAGTCCCCAGGATATGATTTATTACTTCTCTGCTAAATATTTCCCTGCTCATAAGAAACAAGCTGCCTTGCGGGAAATATATAATTTTGTGCAAATCAAAGAAGAGAGTCTCCCACAAGCTTGGGGGAGGCTTCTCCGGTTACTTAATGCTTTGCCTGATCATCCTCTTAAGAAAAATGAAATACTTGATATCTTTTATAATGGACTAACCGATGCTTCCAAGGACTACTTGGATAGTTGTGTTGGTTGTGTTTTCAGGGAAAGAACAGTCGACGAAGCTGAAATACTATTGAATAATATGTTGACTAATGAAAATAATTGGACTCTCCCCGAGCCAATTCCTGAAGTAATTCCTGAACCAATTGAGCCAACTCCTGAGCCTATTCCTAAACCCGCTCCGAAGAAGAGAGGTGTTTTATTTCTCAGTCCTGAAGATATGCAAGAGGCAAAGAAATCAATGAAAGAAAAAGGTATTAAAGCTTAAGATGTTAAGAATTTACCACCTATTGAAGAAATACATGGTCTTAATTTACCACCTGAAGAACCACATTGTCTTGATAACCCGACACAGGTAGTAAAGGTAAATTCTCTCTATAGATATGATAAAGTTGAAATACCCTCTACTAAATTTCATAGCCCGTGCTTAGATGAATTTGATGACTTTATGGCTAGACAAGAAAGTTTTAATGCTTATGTTGGTAGAGAGTTAAAGAATAATGCTTTCGATATAGGATGCGTAGGTGATAATCTGGCTAGAGTTAAAGATGAACTTCATCGCGTTAGCAAATATGCTTCTATGGTTGCTGCTCAAGCTGAGCAAGTACTCAAAGCTCAAAATGATTTGCTTGATGAATTGAATAATAAAAATGACTTTGTTGTTAGAGTTGCTACTAGAACTGGTAGAATGACTCAGGAACCTTTGTATCCTGAAGGCCACCCTAAGAGAATCGAGCAAGATTCTCAGAGAAATAATTTAGAGGCACCTAGTTCTTCTAAAAAGAAGAAGAAGAAAAATGATAGAACTTTGCATGCTTCTAGTGAACCTACTGTAGACACACCTGAGAATCCCAATGATATTTCTATTTCTGATGTTGAAACTCAGTCAGGTGATGAACATGAACCTAGCGATAATGTTAATGATAATGTTCATGTTGATGCTCAAGCTAGCAAAGACAATGATGTAGAGATTGAACCTGCTGTTGATCTTGATAACCCATAATTAAAGAATCAACGTTATGATAAAAGAGACTTTGTTGCTAGGAAGCACGGCAAAGAAAGAGAACCATGGGTTCAGAAACCCATGCCTTTTCCTCCTAAGCCATCCAAGAAAAAGGATGATGAGGATTTTGAGCGCTTTGCTGAAATGATTAGACCTATCTTCTTACGTATGCGTTTAACTGATATGCTTAAAGTGAATCCTTATGCTAAATACATGAAGGATATCATTACAAATAAAAGAAAGATACCGGAAGCTGAAATTTCCACCATGCTTGCTAATTACACTTTTAAAGGTGGAATACCAAAGAAACTTGGAGATCCAGGAGTACAAACTATACCATGCTCCATCAAAAGAAACTATGTTAAAACTGCTTTATGTGATCTTGGAGTCGGTGTTAGTGTTATGCCTCTCTCTTTATATCGTAGACTTGAACTGAATAAGTTGACACCTACTGAAATATCTTTGCAAATGGCTGACAAATCAACTGCTATACCTGTCGGTATTTGTGAGGATGTGCCTTTTGTGGTTGCAAACGTGACTATCTTAACGGACTTTGTTATTCTTGATATTCCCGAGGACGATAGTATGTCGATTATCCTTGGTAGACCCTTTTTGAATACTGCAGGGGCTGTTATTGATTGCAACAAAGGCAATGTCACTTTTCATGTTAATTGTAATGAGCATACGACACACTTTCCGAGGAAACAACCTCAAGTTCATAGCATCAATTCTACTAGAAAAACTCCAACTACATTATAGGAGGTTTTGAATTTCCTCTTTCTACTTCCAAGAAAAAATATGATATTCTTATTATTGGAGATGTTCATATCCCCGTTGAGGTAACCTAGTGTTATTCGAAATTTCTCCGGTACCATGTTATTCGGAATGAGTTTGTTAACAAGACTTGATCAACCTTGTTAGTGGATTCCTTTTGATGAGCACGAGATGGATGAAACTAGAAGGCACAACCTTCTGTACCCTCTTTTTACTTTCTGTTATTTAGAATAAATAAAGCAAAATAGTATTATCCGTCTGTTTTCTAAATTATTGGTGCATTAAAAAATAGTCCGAAAATAAAAGTGCTCCAAATGCCATGCAAATTTAGTACGATTTTTTATGGAATATTTCAGGATTTTAGGCACTGAAAACACTGCAGGAGGGGCAAGCACCAGGCCACGAGAGAGGAGCCCCCCCTGTAGGGCGCGCCCCCCTGTCTCGTGGGCCCCTGGTGGTTCCCCTCCACTTATGCCAGCACCCACACACTTCATCTTCTACCCAAAAAAATCCCCATCCAGCTCAAGCACGAGTTCTAGCTCGTTTTGCTGCGATTTTCGATCTCTTAGCTCAAAGCTCCATTTGCAAAACTGCTTTGGGAGATTGTTGCTTGGTATGTGACTCCTCCATTGGTCCAATTAGTTTTTGTTCTAGTGCTTTATTCATTGCAAATTTTTGCTGCATAGGTGACCATGTTCTTGAGCTTGCATGTTAAAATTTTGAGGTCCCAAGCAATTCCAATGCTTGATATAGGCTCTAGGCACTTGTAGGAGTAGTTGCTATCAATCTTGTTTAGTTTCATTCACTTTTATTTTGAAGTTACTAAAATTTCAGAAATTTTCAGAAAATGTTAAGGAGGCTCTTTAAAGGCTCTTCTAGCCAAAGCTCTAAGGAAAAACAAGACAAAGAGAAGGAAAAACCCAAGTATAATCTTCCTCGCTTAGCGGAAGTACGGTCGTGTGAATGGCCGTGTGAGGATTTCTTGAAAGAAGCCGGAATTCATGAAGACTTTTATGCTTTAATCGAGACTATAGGCCTCACCGGTTTCATGAACGTCCGAATCGATCAGTATCTCCTACTTACCAATACTTTCGTGCAAAACTTTTATTATTATCCTAAGAAATCACCGCCTGCAGTATCATTTCATTTATATGATGAATTCAAAGAAATGTCTTTACGTCATTTTTGCGCGGTATGTAGGATACCTTATGAGGGAGAATTAGAGGAACCCCATCGTGAAGATGTGGGTGGCTTTGTTAACACTATAGTTGTAGAGGAGCCAAAGAAGGGCTCCGAGGCAAAAGTCTCTAGCATACACTTTCCTGTTTTACGCTACTTTGCCATATTTGCTAGTAGATGCTTGATTGGTCGTGGAAATAGTGGAAATTTGAGCGTTCCAGATATTATTATTCTTCAACATGCTTTGCTGGGAGACAATACTTTTAGTACGGGTGCCGTCGTTGCTAAACGGCTAGCCTTGAATCGTACAAAAGGCCCCATATTTGGAGGTATCTATGTCGCACGTCTTGCTGAACATTTTCAGATACCCATTAGGCACTATGAGGAGGAGGAGACAAAATTACTTCCTCACATTTTAGATTACAAGAGCATGGTAGCACACAAGTTTATTGTTGACAACGAAGAGAAGATGCTCTTGTATAGACGTAGATTCAATAAGAAACACTTTGAGTTTATTATTTTGCCTGCGCCTCTGTTGTTTGATTTGCTTGCAGAAAATCGCCTTGTCACGCTGGAAGCGGTGAACAATCACCGAGCTCAAGCTTTTACTCCAGAACCTGAACCTGAGCCGGAACCTGAGCTGGACCCTTATCGTGCATCATCTGTCCAGGGGGATCCGGAGATGACCAGCCAGTGGTATCCTGATTACACCTCCCACTACACCGGGGAGAGTAGCGGCGGTCCTTGGTATTAAACCAACTTAGGCCAAAAGCCTAAGCTTGGGGGAGTACGTATTTCTCACCGACTTTACATTCATGTTCACACACTAGTCGTCGGTGCTCATACTCTTTCATTGTATTATCCATGTTAGTTTAAATTTCTTTTTCTAGTTTTCTTATTGTGTGTTTGATAAACCTTGAGAAAAACCAAAAAAAAATAGTTAGTTTAGTTTCCATGCTTGTAGTAGAAATTAAAATGAAAACCCAAAAATATTCTCGTTCTTCTTTTACTTGTTGGGAGATTTCCCGTGTAAATAGTTTTATTTTCTTTTCTTTCTTTTGGGGGTCGAGAAGACCATATTGAAAATGCTTAGTGGCTCTTATATGCATGATTGTTTATTTAATTTAGAGCCCATATTAATTGTCTTCTCTCTTGAGTTGAATGCTTGCAGATTCCAGCTTAGTCCAATGCACGTGCACTCTTATTATTATACACATCGTTCGGTCGTGCAAGTGAAAGGCAATAATGATGATATATGATGGACTTATTGGGATGAGAAAAGCTGGTATGAACTCGACCTCTCTTGTTTTTGTAAATATGATGAGTTCATCATTCCTAAGTCGGCTATTATGAAGTAAACATATTTGCAATGACATTTAGAGATTATAGTTACTTGTGCCATGCTTGATTAGCTATGAGTTATAATGGTTTACCTTGCGTGCCAACATGCTATTAGAATGATTATGATGTGATATGATGGGATGGTATCCTCCTTTGAATGAACTGAGTGACTCGACTTGGCACATGTTCACACATGTAGTTGAATCAAATCAACATAGCCTTCATGATATTTATGTTCATGGTGGATTATATCCTACTCATGCTGGTACTCGGTGTGAATTAATTTTAATGCATGTTTACGACTGTTGTCGCTCTCTCAGTTGGTCGCTTCCCAGTCTTTTGCTAGCCTTCACCTGTACTAAGCGGGAATACTGCTTGTGCATCCAAACTCCATAAACCCCAAAGTTGTTCCATATGAGTCCACTATACCTTCCTATAAGTGGTATTTACCTGCCGTTCCAAGTAAATTTGTATGTGCCAAACTCCAAACCTTCAAATGAAATTCTATTTTGTATGCTCGAGAAGCTCATGTTACAACTAGGGCTGCCTATATCTTCCATGCTAGGTGGGTTATTCTCAAGAGGAGTTGACTCCGCTCCTCATTCACGAGAAAGGGCCGGTAACCAGGATGCCCAGTCCCATGATCCAAAAACATCAAAGCAAATCAAAATAATTAAACAAAACTCCCCCAGGGTTGTTGTATGTTGGAGGCACTCGTTGTTTCGAGCAAGCCATGGATTGATGCTTGTTGGTGGTTGGGGGAGTATAAACCTTTACCATTTTGTTTGGGAACTGCCTATAATGCATGTAGTATGGAAGATACAGCCATCTCATAGTTGTTGCGTTGACAGCGAAAGTATGCCGCTCAAAATGTTATTCAATCTCTATTTTAAAATCGAGCTCTGGCACCTCTACAAATCCCTGCTTCCCTCTGCGAAGGGCCTATCTATTTACTTTTATGTTGAGTCATCATCCTTCTTATTAAAAGCACCCGCTGGAGAGCACACTGTCATTTGCATTCATTATTATTGGTTTATATTGGGTATGACTTGACTGGATCTCTTTTACCATGAATTACAATGTTTAGTCAGTCCTTGATCTTTAAAGTAGCTCTGCATTTATGTTTTGCGGTCTCGGAAAGGGCTAGCGAGATACCATTTTGTTATATCATGTTATGATTATTTTGAGAAAGTGTTGTCATCCGAGTTTTATTATTATGGCTCGCTAGCTGATTGTGTTATCGATATGAGTAATTGTGAGACCTATGTGTTATTGTGAGTATGGTTAGTTCGTAATATTTGTTGAAACTTGAATGTTGGCTTTTCATGTTACAACAACAAGAGCAAACAGAGTTTGTAAAAGTTTTTTTATCACTTTCAGTTTATCAACTGAATTGCTTGAGGACAAGCAAAGGTTTAAGCTTGGGGGAGTTGATACGTCTCCAACGTATCTACTTTTCCAAACACTTTTGCCCTTGCTTTGGACTCTAACTTGCATGATTTGAATTGAACTAACCCGGACTGACGCTGTTTTCAGTAGAACTGCCATGACGTTGTTTTATGTGTAGAAAAGAAAAGTTCTCGGAATGTCCTGGAAATCCACGGAGGCACTTTTTGGAATTAATAAGAATTTTTGGCGAAAGAATTAATGCCAGGGGGCCCACAACCTGTCCACGAGACAGGGGGGCGCCCCCCCCCAGGGCGCGGCCTCCTATCTCGTGGGCCCCCTGGACCTCCTCCGACCTCAACTCCAACTCCATATATTCCGTCTCGGGGAGAAAAAAATCAGAGAGAAAGTTTCCTCGCGTTTTACGACACAAAGCCGCCGCCAAGCCCTAATCTCACTCGGGAGGGCTGATCTGGAGTTTGTTCGGGGCTCCAGAGAGGGGGATTCGTCGCCGTCGTCATCATCAACCATCCTCCATCACCAATTTCATGATGCTCACCGCCGTGCGTGAGTAATTCCATCATAGGCTTGCTGGACGGCGATGGGTTGGATGAGATTTACCATGTAATCAAGTTAGTTTTGTTAGGGTTTGATCCCTAGTATCCACTATGTTCTGAGATTGATGTTGCTATGACTTTGCTATGCTTAATGCTTGTCACTAGGGCCCGACTGCCATGATTTCAGATCTGAACCTATTATGTTTTCATGAATATATGTGTGTTCTTGATCCTATCTTGCAAGTCTATAGTCACCTATTATGTGTTATGATCCGACAACCCCAAAGTGACAATAATCGGGACACTTCTCGGTGATGACCGTAGTTTGAGTAGTTCATGTATTCAGTATGTGCTAATGCTTTGTTCCGGTTCTCTATTAAAAGGAGGTCTTAATATCCCTTAGTTTCCTCTAGGACCCCGCTTCAACGGGAGGGTAGGACAAAAGACGTCATACAAGTTCTTTTCCATAAGCACGTATGACTGTTTACGGAATTCATGCCTACATTACATTGATGAATTGGAGCTAGTTCTATATCACCCTATGTTATAACTATTGCATGAGGAATCGCATCCGGCATAATTATCCATCACTGATCCATTGCCTACGAGCTTTTCACATATTGTTCTTCGCTTATTAACTTTTCCGTTGCTACTGTTACAACTACTACAAAAACCCAAAAACATTTATCTTTACTTTTGCTACCGTTACCTTTATTATCATACCACTTTTGCTACTAAACACTTTGCTGCAGATACTAAGTTATCCAGGTGTGGTTGAATTGACAACTCAACTGCTAATACTCAAGAATATTCTTTGGTTCCCCTTATGTCGAATCAATAAATTTGGGTTGAATACTCTACCCTCGAAAGCTTTTGCGATCCCCTATACTTGTGGGTTATCAGCGCCTCATACCAACTATCACTACTGTTGTTTCTGAAGATCCAGGCACTTCTATCCCACCACTGACCTCCATCCCCGCCATGCGGGCCATTGGCACGCAGTTGTGCGCAATCCTAGCGAAGGAGTTGTCCATCACGGCCCTCACTCAGGAGAAGGAAGGTTCATCGTCATCACGCCAGTTATCTACACTCTCTTTTATTTCATGGTACTTACACAAAATTGGAACATACTCCCTCCGTTTTTATTTAGTTCGCCTATTAGCTTTGGTCGAAGTCAAGCTTTACAAACTTTGACCAAGTTTATAAACAAAAATATTAAGATATACAATAACAAATCAACAACATTAGATTTTATTGAATGTACTTTCACATCGTATAGATTTATTATGATAAATGTCTATATTGTTTTCTATAAACTTGGTCAAACTTTACGAAGTTTGACTTCAGTCAACTCTAATATGCAGAGTAAATAAAAACGGAGGGAGTACTTTGTTGGAACATCCATGGTCTTAATTCCCCCGATAAACACTTAGCTCTCTCCAATGAAATCAGTGATAGTGGCTGCGTGGTTACTTGTTTGCAAGAATATAAAATTCAAATGTTTGATGCATCTTCCCTAAAGGCTCTCTGCCCCCGGCGCTTTGATCAGTTTGCCTACATTCCTTCTCGAGGGGCTTCAGGTGGCCTTATAACTATTTGGAATAGTAGTCTCTCCTTTGGCAGAGTGTTTTTATCTGAACCTTTTGCCAGGGCGAGCAAAGGGTCACATTTACTAATTGGCTTTCTGACATGAACATTCCGCCCTTTGAAGATTGGCTCCTACTTGGCGATTTCAATTATATACGCTCCCCAGATAACCGCAACAAGCCAGGTGGTGATTTACATGATATATTCACTTTCAATGATTTCATACGCGAACAGAACCTCACTGAGCTCCCCATAAAGTATGAGCTTACACCTGGTCAAATATGCAAAAGAACTCTCTCCTCGAGCAATTAGATTGTTTTTTCACCACGATCAACTGGACTTCTTCGTTATCTAATACTACAGTGAACCCACTTGGGAAACCAATATCTGACCACACGCCATGCTCAGTTATTATTCAAACAATGATTCCAAAAAGTAAACTTTTCAGATTTGAAACATATTGGATTGCTCACCCAAGTTTTATGGATGTGGTCTCTCCGTCTTGGAACCGACCCATCAAGTTTTGCAAGAACTCTAACACAACCTCCTGAATATGTCAGAAGCTTAAAGCAGTATGTCATGCTCTCAAACAGTGGAGCAAGAAAATTTCTCGCCTCAATATTGCCATTTAAAACACAAACAAAGCTCTGTTAGAACTAGAAAACATTAAAGACCGCCGCAATTTAACAATACCAGAAGGGAATTTTCATGACATACTCAAGAAACATTTGCTCTGACTGTTGCAGTATCAAAAAGACTGCTAGAAGAAACAATGTACGATTAGATGGATCCAATTTGGAGATGAGAACTCGAAATTTTTCTAGGCCGTTGCAACAGAAAGATATAGGAAAAACTGCATCAACATCTTGAAAACCAGTGAGGGAGTGGAGGTTGATGATGATGCTGGGAAAGAGTCAATCCTCTTTGAAGCTTTCAAAGGAAGAATGGGTAAAAATAACCCACAACCAATGAAATTCAATCTTTCCAAGCTACTTCATGAGGAGGTGTTTTTTACAACCTTATCACACCATTTACACATGAAGAAATTGATGCGATAGTCAAAGAGATGCCCCCTGACCGTGCTCCAGGCCTTGACGGCTTTAACGGTGCTTTTTTGAAAGCCTGCTGGCCAATCATCAAGCAACATTTTTACCTCCTTTGTGAGGAATTTCATTGAGGCAGCCTTAACTTGGGAAGCTTAAATTCTGGTTATATCACTCTGATTCCCAAGACCAATTCGCCGAAAACTGTCAATGATTTTCGTCCTATCACCCTCCTCAACTGATGCCTTAAACTGATCACTAAGGTATTGGCCAACCATCTCCAGAAAATCATTTTGCAGATAGTGCACCGTAACCAGTATGGTTTCCTCCATGGGAGATCAATACACGATTGTCTTGCCTGGGCATTCGAATACATCCATCAGTGTCAAACATCTAAGAAAGAGATAGTTCTTTTAAAATTGGACTTTACCAAAGCATTTGACACTATTGAGCACTCTGCCATGCTTCTGATCATGGAAAACATGGGATTCCCGAAGAAATGGATCAACTGGATAGAAGGTATCTTCTCCTCTGGCAAATCTTCAGTTTTATTGAATGGGGTGCCCGGGCGCCAGTTCCATTGTAAGTGCGGGGTGCGCCAAGGAGATCCTCTGTCCCCCTTGATATTTGCACTGGCAGCTGATCTTCTTCAGACTGCTACTGATATGTCTCCAACGTATCTATAATTTATGAAGTATTCATGCTAATTATTATCATTCTTGGGTGTTTTACAATCATTTTATAGCAACTTTATATCATTTTTGGGACTAACCTATTGACCCAGCGCCCAGTGCCAGTTGCTGTTTTTTGCTTGTTTTTTACATCGCAGGAAATCAATATCAAATGGAGTCCAAACACCGTGTAACTTTTTGGAGATTTTTTCTGAACCAGAAGGAACCCAATGGGCCTGCGCGGCACCTGGGGGTGCCCCGAGGGGGGCACAACCCACCAGGGCGCGCCAGGGCCCCCTAGCATGCCCAGGTGGGTTGTGCTCACCTCGGTGCACCCCCTCTTTGCACTATAAATTCCCAAATATTCTGAAACCCATAGGGGCAACCCTAGATCAGAAGTTCTACCGCCGCAAGGCCTTTGTATCCACGAGATGCAATCTAGACCCTGTTCCGGCACCCTGCCGGAGGGGGGAATCATCATCAGTGGCCATATTCATCATCCCGGCGGCCACCACGATGAGGAGGAAGTAGTACACCCTCAGGGTTAAGGGTTTGTACTAGTAGCTATGTGTTTAATCTCTCTCTCTCTCTCTCTCTCTCTCTCTCGTGTTCTTGAGATGTCACGATCTTGATGTATCGCGGGCTTTGTTAATATAGTCGGGTCATATGGTGTTTTCCCCTCCCTATCTTGTTGTGATGAATTGAGTTTTTCCCTTTGAGATTTCGTTGTTATCGGATTGAATACTTTTATGGATTTGAGAACACTTGATATATGTCTTGCAATTGAATACTCGTGGTGACAATGGGGTATCGTATTGATTCACTTGATATATGTTTTGGCATTCAACTTGAGGATTCCTGCGGTGACATTACGGTAATCTATGCATAGGGGTTGATGCATGTTTTCGTCTTTTGTTTCTCTGGTAGAAATCTTGGGGCACTCTTTGAAGTTCTTTGTGTTGGATTGAGTATTATGAATATGAATTTTCTTTGGTGTTATTTTAGTACGAACTCTAGGATAGATCAAATGGAAAGAATAGTTTCGTGTTATTTTAGTACGAACTCTTGAATAGATCGAATGAAAAGAATAGCTTTGAGGTGGTTTCGTACCCTACAAACAATTCCGTCTTATGTTCTCCGCTAGATAGGAACTTTGGAGTGATTCTTCATGCACTTTGAGGGATAATCATATGATCCAACTATGTTAGCATTGTTGAGAGATTGCACTAGTGAAAGTATGCACCCTAGGCCTCATTTTCCATCATTGCAATACCGTTTGTGCTCCATTTTACTATTTACTACCTTGCTGTCTTTTATTGTTCGCACTACAAAAACTCATATCTACTATCCATACTACACTTTTATCACCATCTCTTCGCCGAACTAGTGCACCTATACAATTTGCCATTGTATTGGGTGTGTTGGGGACACAAGAGATTTCTTGTATTTGATTGCAGGGTTGCTTGAGAGAGACTACCTTCATCCTACGCCTCCCACGGATTGATAAACCTTAGGTCATCCTCTTGAGGGAAAATTGCTACTGTCCTACAAAACTCTACGCTTGGAGGCCGAACACGTGTCTACAAGAATAAAGTTGCGTAGTAGACACAAGCTCTTTTCTGGCGCCGTTGTCGTGGAGGTGAGTGCTTGAAGGTATATATTTAGATCTTGCAATCAAACCTTTTAGTTTCTTGTTTTATCACTAGTTTGGTTTACAAAAGAAAACTACATAAAAATGGAATTAAGGTTGCATCATATTATTGATCATCTTTATAATATATTCTTGAAAATGATGGATCGGATAGTTGTGATCAATTGTTACAAGAAGAATGCTATAAAATGTTTGGCATGAACTCTTTGAATATCCATGATGCTAATGATATGCAAAGCCACAAGCTTGGGGATACTATGTTTGATGAAGATGATATTTTTAGTCCCCCAAGTTTTGATGAGCAAGTTTATTATGATGAAAGCATGCCTCCTATCTTTGATGATTATGGTGATGACATGTATGCTATAAAGAATAATGATAACCATGAAACCTGTCATCATGATTTTAATTTTCACTCCCATGATAGTTATTTTATTGAGTTTGCTCCCACTACTATTCATGAGAATAAATTTGCTTATGTGGAGAGTAAGAAAATTTCTATGCTTATGCATCATGAAAAGAATGCTATATGTGATGGTTATATTGTTGAATTTCTTCATGATGCTACTGAAAATTATTATGAGAGAGGAACATATGCTTTTACATATCTCAATAATATCAAGTTTCCTCTCTATGTGTTGAAAGTTTTGAAGTTATGCATGTTTTGCCTTCCTATGCTAGTTAATTCTTGTTCCCATAAATTGCTTGCTCACAAAATCCCTATGCATAGGAAGTGGGTTATATTTAAATGTGCTTTACATGTGATTCATGATGCTCTTTTTCATGTTTAAATTCTTATCTTTTATGCGAGCATCATTAAAATCATCATGCCTAGCTAAAAGGCATTAAAGAAAAGCGCTTGTTGGGAGGCAACCCAACACTTCTACCTACTATTTTTGTGTGTTCACATGATTAGGCTACTGTAGTAATCATGTTTTATTGTCTTTGTTTCAATAAAGTGCCAAGTAAAGCCTTTGGGATCATGTTGGGTGATAGTTGATTTGTTCTTGCTGAAAAACAGAAACTTTTGCGCTCACGAAAATAACTCTCATTTTTAACTGATGAGTGCTTTTGAGTTGATTCTTTTTGCAGAAGATTAATATACAAATTTCTCACGTGGTCCTATCTTTTTAATAATTTTTGGAGTAGCAGAAGTATCGTTTGAGTACATATTACTACAGACTGTTCTGTTTTTGACAGATTCTGTTTTCAATGCATAGTTTGCTTGTTTTCTAGTTTCTATGGCTTATATTGCTCAATATAAATTGTGGAAATGATATGCTACAATAGGCATTGTGTGGAAACAATTATGAATCTTGTATTTGATAGTACCAAAAGTGAAATGGTTTGCCCTTTATCATACTAACCTATCTCACAAAGTTCCGTTAAGTTTTGTGTGATTGAACTTTTCAAGTTTTGGGTGAGATGTCGATATGAGGAGAATAAGGAGTGACAAGACCCTAAGATTGGGGATGCCCAAGGCACCCCGAAGGTAATATTCAAGGAATATCCAAGCAACTAAGCTTGGGGATGCCCCGGAAGGCATCCCCTCTTTCGTCTCCAAAATTATCGGTAACCTCACTTGGAGCTAAGTTTTCATTCGTCACATGATATGTGTTTTGCTTGGAGCGTCAATTTATTTTGTTAGTATTTGCTTATGTTATTTAGAATAATGTTTTGCATCTTTTATTTCAATAGAAGTGGCAATGATAGCCTTTGCCATGCTTATTTTGCAAGTTACATGTTGCTGTTTCAAAACAGAAAGTTTATCGCTGTTGCACAAATTCCCTAGAAAAGTCAGAATATTATAAATTGTTGAAACTTTTTTCAAAATAATCTCTGAAACATTTCCTACAGTTTAGTATTTTTCTCACAATTTTTGGAGTTAGGTAAGTATGATGAATCTTGCATTCTTTACAGACTGTACTGTTTTGGCAGATTGCTGTTATGGTTGCATTGTTTGCATATGTTTGCTTGTTTGATTATTCTATTTGAGGATAGGACTATTAAATATGTAGAGGCATTTAGTATGCAATATTGAATAATAATTTTAGTGATTTTTTACAGTAGAGAATGATGAGGTTTTGCATTGATTTATACTAACTTATCTCACGAGTTCTTGTTGAGTTTTGTGTGGATGAAGCTTTTGAGATTTAGGGAAACCGTTATATAAGAGGAATTAAGGAGACACAAAATCTCAAGCTTGGGGATGCCCAAGGCATCCCAAGTTAATATTCAAATAAGTCTCAAGCATCTAAGCTTGGGGATGCCCCGCTAGGCATCCCACCTTTCTTCTTCAACAATTATCGGTTACTATCAGTTGAGCCTAAGTTCTTGCTTCTTCACACGAGTTGTGCTATACTTGGAACGTCATTTTTTTTTTGTTTTGCTTGATGTTTTAATAAAATACTTAGACCTTAAAGTTTTTAAATAAAATAGAGTCCTCAAATAGGAGGCTAGGTAAGCGGCATTCACACCCGTCAACGAAGCTCTTTTCTATGGAATTGCTCTAGTTCTTCACTTATATCCTATGAGTAAATTGTTGAATGAATTGAATATCATGAAGTTGAAATTACATGTTCATATCATGCCTAGTAGTGGCTTCACATTGGGTTTAGAAAGTGAAAGCTTTTGAAGTTTGACAATCACAATATTGGTCATACAAGCAATTCACAAATAATTAGTATAAGGAAGAGAACTTTCACATGCAAATACACTATCTTGGAAATCTTTTGTGATTGTGAGACCCCATCAAAATATTATATGCCAAAATTGTTGATGTTGGACAAGGAAGATAACATAATGATTTATGTTTGTTCATATTCACATAGAAGTTATATTGTCATAGATCCTTCAACATGTGGTGCTTGCCCCCTATCTCTGCTAGCCAAAAATTCTGCACCAAGTAGAGATACTACTTGTGCATCCAAAAACCCCTTAAACCCAAATCTTGTTTTGAGATTCCACCATACCTACCTAAGGATTGAGCAAGATCCTTCAAGTAAGTTGTCATCGGTGCAATAAGGCAATAAAAATTGCTTCTAAAAGTGTTAGATCATTTAGTGTAAGAGAAAATTTAGCGTTGTATGAACTTGTGATGGCAAGAATAAAAGCGACAAACTGCATAATAAAGGTTGCTATCATAAGGGGCAATATAACGTGACGTTCTTTTGCACTAAGGGGTTGAGCATACAACAAATAAGTGTATGGCAACCTCTGCTTCCCTCTGCGAAGGGCCTATCTTTTACTTTTCAGCATTTACTTCTATGCAAAGAGTCAAAGTTTTTCTCTCTATTCCTTTTTATTTTCCTATTTTGGCAAGCATCATGTGGTGAGGAAAGATCTAGGAACATATATCCAGTTGAATATGGGTAGCATGAGTTATTATTGTTAACATCACCCAGAGGTGAATGCGTTGGGAGGCAAAATTATAAGCCCCTATCTTTCTATGTGTCGGTTGAAACGTTTGCTCATGTGTATGCGGTGAGTGTTAGCAATCATAGAAGACTATATGATGGTTGAGTATGTGGAGCTCTTACTTAGACTCTGCTGAATAAGTTGAATTGCAATTGCTTGGTGACTGAGACTATAGGTTGTCGAGTTTCAAGAGAGTTCATTGTTTGAACCTTAACATGTGAATTGGTTGCTACTATAACATGATAAGTTTTATAAGAAAAGATTGTTTTTATGACGCTAGGAAAAGTGATTGAAATTGTCATTGATCAAACTTGTGCACTTTGCTAGCATTCACACTTCATAAATTATTTCTTTTATCATTTACCTACTCGAGGACGAGTAGGAATTAAGCTTGGGGATGCTGATACGTCTCCAACGTATCTATAATTTATGAAGTATTCATGCTAATATATTATCATTCTTGGGTGTTTTACAATCATTTTATAGCAACTTTATATCATTTTTTGGGACTAACGTATTAACCCTGTGCCTAGTGCCAGTTGCTGTTTTTTGCTTGTTTTTTACATCCCAGGAAATCAATATCAAATGGAGTCCAAACACCATGTGACTTTTTGGAGATTTTTTCTGGACCAGAAGGAAACCAATGGGCCTGAGCTGCACCTGGGGGTGCCCCGAGGGGGGCACAACCCACCAGGGCATGCCAGGGCCCCCTGGCAGACCCAGGTGGGTTGTGCCCACCTCGTTGGCCTCCCGCACCCCCTCTTTGCACTATAAATTCCCAAATATTTCGAAATCCATAGGGGCAGCCCTAGATCAGAAGTCCACCGCCGCAAGGCCTCTGTATCCACGAGATCCAATCTAGACCCCGTTTCGGCACCCTACCGGAGGGGGGAATCATCACCGGTGGCCATCTTCATCATCCCGGCGGCCACCACGATGAGGAGGGAGTAGTCCACCCTCGGGGCTGAGGGTTTGTACCAGTAGCTATGTGTTTAATCTCTCTCTCTCTCTCTCCCTCTCCCTCTCTCTCTCTCTCTCTCGTGTTCTTGAGATGTCACGATCTTGATGTATCGCGGGCTTTGTTAATATAGTCGGATCATATGGTGTTTTCCCCTCTCTATCTTGTTGTGATGAATTGAGTTTTTCCCTTTGAGATTTCGTTGTTATCAGATTGAATACTTTTATGGATTTGAGAACACTTGATATATGTCTTGCAATTGAATACTCGTGGTGACAATGGGGTATCGTATTGATTCACTTGATATATGTTTTGGCATTCAACTTGCGGATTCCCACGGTGACATTAGGTAATCTATGCATAGGGGTTGATGCACATTCTCGTCTTTTGTTTCTTCGGTAGAAAACTTGGGGCACTCTTTGAAGTTCTTTGTGTTGGGTTGAGTATTATGAATATGAATTTGCTTTGGTGCTATTTTAGTACGAACTCTAGGATAGATCAAATGGAAAGAATAGCTTCATGTTATTTTAGTACGAACTCTTGAATAGATCAAACGGAAAGAATAGCTTTGAGGTGGTTTCCTACCCTACAAACAAATCCATCTTATGTTTTTGGCTAGATAGGAACTTTGGAGTGATTCTTCATCGCACTTTGAGGGATAATCATATGATCCAACTATGTTAGCATTGTTGAGAGATTGCACTAGTGAAAGTATGCACCCTAGGCCTCATTTTACATCATTGCAATACCGTTTGTGCTCCATTTTACTATTTACTACCTTGCTGTTTTTTATTGTTCGCACTATAAAAACACATATCTACTATCCATACTAGACTTCTATCACCATCTCTTCGCCGAACTAGTGCACCTATACAATTTGCCATTGTATTGGGTGTGTTGGGTACACAAGATATTTCTTGTATTTGATTGCAGGGTTGCTTGAGAGAGACTATCTTCATCCTACGCCTCCCACGGATTGATAAATCTTAGTCATCCACTTGAGGGAAAATTGCTACTGTCCTACAAAACTCTACGCTTGGAGGCCCAACACGTCTCTACAAGAATAAAGTTGCATAGTAGACATCAGCTACCAATGAGGCTCTTGAGCATAATCTGATCAAGCATCCCATACCACCAAAAGGTGATGCAACTTACCGGTTATTCAATACGTGGATGACACCATAATTGTTCTGCCTGTCTGTCTTGATCAAGCTACTAAGATAAAAAAATCCTCAAGGATTATGCCACCTCCATTGGTCTCAAAATCAACTCCCACAAATGAAATCTAGTGTCCATAAACACGTCGCCGGATAAATGCAATGGTCTTTCCACATTGTTTGGCTGTGCCCAAGCCAACATGCCTTTTACCTACCTAGGGCCACCCCTTGGTACCAGCAGGCCATCTGTACTTGACATGACACCCTTTGTATGCAAGGCTGAGAGGAATATCACTGCGGCCATGTCCCTCATGTCCTATGTTGGTAAATTGTCCCTATTGAACTCTCTCATCACTTCTCTGGCTATTTACCCCATGGGAACTTTGAGAATTCCACCAAAAATCCTTGCTCAACTAGACAAAATTCGCAAACACTGTCTCTGGATATGGTTTATCGTCCCAAGAAGAGTGGAGGTCTTGGTGTTCTAAACTTAAGAATGCAAAATGATGCGTTATTTATCAAATTCCTCCACAAGTTTTACAATCGATATGATATACCCTGGGTACAACTCATCCGGAACACATACTATGTCAACTCTGTACCGCACACTGTCGAACCATGAGGCTCATTTTGGCGACATGACCTAGCTCACTTAATGCCTATCTACCATGGTATCACAAAAGTCCATGCACACTATGGCACATTGGCTCTGTTCTGGAAGGACGATTGGAACCACTCCATCCATGCAGAGATGTATCCGAGGGCATATTCCTATTCTAGGGCTGAAGATGCATCTGTCAGAGACTTCCTTACCATCACTGACCTCCAAACGGCCTCTCATCTTCCACTATCAATACAAGCCCATGAGGAACTAAAGAATCTCCAAACTGAAGTGACCAATGTGGACATCTCGGGACCCAAAGATGTTTGGGTTTGCAGCTGGGGTGCACATGCTTTTAAGGCCGCAGCATACTATCAATTCTACTTTAGAGACATAATTGCTCATGCGTCCTTTAACTAGTTATGGAAGGCCAAAAGCACATCCAAGATCAAGGTCTTCGATTGGCTACTAATGTCTGATCGATTAAACACAAGAAACATGTTGAAGCGGCAACACTACAACATAGGTGACAACTTGGATTGCCTGTTGTGTGGAGAACATGTCAAAGAAACAGTGGAATATCTCTTCTTCCACTATAACTTTAGCAAGGAGTGCTAGCATATATTGATCATCACATGGATTACATGTGGGAATATACTTTATCTCGTTGAACATATGAAGACACACCAACAGAAAAAAGAATGATCATGGATATCTTCTTGGTGGCCGCTTGGAGTCTCTGGAAAGAACGTAACAACAATTTCTTTCGACATGTGGCCCCTTCGATCCCATCATGGAAAAAAAGATTCAAGTGTTATTTTGACAACATCCCTTATAGGGTGCCTGCCCATAAGAGACATTATATCTGCTATCCTTGAGGCAATCCCATAGATCTGTGCTGAAATTTCAGCTTTAGCACATTCCTTGTAAATTGCTTGTATAGTCATACCTCCCTTACAACCCATGCAACTTGTAACATGTGTAACCATTACCTTGACACTTTAATATATATGAAGTAGGAGCCTTTCCTACTGTCTTAACTTAAAAAGAACACGAGTAGGTGGTTCTCTCTCATAAAATGAATCATGGAAGTGTAGGCACATTTTGATGGCTCTCCTCAATGAGGAAGAAGGGATGGAGGGGTATACATAGCCTCCACACAAAATCTAACCGTTGCGCACTTTTGACCCAACTCGATGGCACGGATCAGAAATCTCGGTGGCACCGACCTGTGTAAATGATATGAACGTTAGGAATATCGATGGGACCGACGAGAACAACTCAGAGGGGCCGATGTGCAATGGCTAGGGCAAACCTCATCTCGGTGGCACCGATTGCATCATCTCGGTGGGACCGAAGTGAAGAAATAAGGCAATAGAGGCTTGGTCAAGCCATCTTGATGGCACCGATTGCAATTCTCGGTGGGACCGAAACAATTGCAACTAGCAACAAAGAGCTGGCAGGCTATCTCGGTGGGACCTAGATCCATATCGGTGGATCCAATTTGTTAGGATTTGGCTGTGGCTAAGTTCAGATGAACTCGATGGCTCTAGATAGGAAATATGAATGGTGCCGAGTTGGAATGTAGGGTTTAGACATATTTGGATGGAGAAAGTGGTTGAGGATTTTGGAGCAATATCATTAAGCACCGGAGCAAAATGACCATTAAGCAACACCTCATCCCCTTTTAATAGTATTGGCTTTACTATGGACTCAATGTGATCTTGGATCACTTAACCAAAAATTTAGAGTCTTGAGCTTTTGCCAATCCATTTCCTTAGCATTTTAGGGTCCACAATCACTAGTCTTTGCCATGCCAATCATTGAACATCCTGAAATATTTAACTTGAATGGGTGTTAGTTCAATGAGATATATGTTGTTATGAATTACCAAACCACCTGGAGATTAGTTGCACTTTCATAATGATTGTGTTTTTATATTTTAGTTAGTGTTTGTACCAAATAAAGCCTTTGGGATGATTTGGTTGATAGTTGAC
The DNA here is from genome assembly GCA_963921465.1 of Triticum timopheevii. Classification (NCBI taxonomy): domain Eukaryota; kingdom Viridiplantae; phylum Streptophyta; class Magnoliopsida; order Poales; family Poaceae; genus Triticum; species Triticum timopheevii. Next base: position 361,111,693 of record OY997264.1, read on the forward strand.
TTGATTCTGTGAAAAACATAAACTTTTGCGCCCGGTCTAGGAATTACTATAATTCACTGGAATGTCATAAAATTCCGAAATTTTACACATGATTGATATACAAATTTCCCAAGTTGTCCTAGTGTTTCAGATTTTTTGAAGTTCCAAAAGTATAGTTTTTGTTCAGATCATTACAGATTGTTCTATTTTAGACAGATTCTATTTTTTATTTGCATAGTGTGCTTGGTTTAATGATGCTATGGATTATATCGGGGGGTATAAGTCATGGAGAACTTGGAATACAGTAGGTATTATGCAATAAAAATTATGAATGAGTTTACAATAGTACCTAAAGTTTATGATTTGTTTATTATACTAACGGATCTCACGAGGTTTCTGTTGAGTTTTGTGTGCTGAAGTTTTCAAGTTTTGGGTGAGATCATGATGGATTAAGGAATAAGGAGCAACAAGACCCTAAGCTTGGGGATGCCCAAGGCACCCCAAGGTAATATTCAAGGAAGACCCAAGCATCTAAGCTTGGGGATGCCCTTGATGGCATCCTCTCTTTCGTCTACAATTCATCGGTATGTTACTTGGACCTACATTTCTACATGATATGAGTTTTACTTGGAGCATCTTGTGGCATAGTTTTATTTTGTTTGCTTGTTAGTTTGCCACAATCATTGTTTGTTGGACACACCTTTTTGAGAGAGACACACATTCATTGTGATTTGTTAGAATACTCTATGAGCTTCACTTATATCTTTTGAGCTTTGCGGTTGCTCTTATATGCTTCACTTATATCTGTTAGGGCACGACAGTGGTTATATTTGATAGAAATGATTGCACTCTCATACTTCACTTAAACATTTTTGAGAGTCTATTAAATAGGAAGGGGTAATGAGCACGGGTTATAAGACTAGTCCAAAAAGGATAGGTATTTAAGAGTGGCATGATAAAAACTCTCATGTAGATCACAACCATCTTATGTATCTGTACCTAGTCATCTCGCTCAGTCTACCAACTCGCCTTGCGATATCTTTGGGGGATATCTACTTCGCGGTATATATCTACTTCAGGTTATCACCGATCACCTCTATGATTGGTACCAATTATATAACTACATTTTTTCTGCTATATTCATGCTACTTTTATATAATTATTTCCTAGTTTTGGCATAATTTGTATAATTTTATGGACTAAACTATTAATCCAGAGCCCATCATGAGTTGCTGTTTTTTTGCATGTTTTTAACTGTTCAGGAAAACACAATTTCAAGGACATAAAAACTAAAAAAATCCACAATGTTTTGGAACATGATGGGACTAGAGGACACAAGCATAGAGGGCCTCTGCGAATTCCACGTGGCCCGGGCTTGCGGCCTTTTCCTAGGCTACGAGGCGGGAGCACGTGGGTCCCGTAGAACTGCTCTTCGGCACCCTTGGCGCACCTACCTTTGTATACTCCTAAAAAACCCTAAAACATTTATCAAAGATTTTTTTTACACTACCACCTCCTCATGTTCTATAGCCCAGTCTGGAAGCCTTTTCTAATACTCTGCCGGAGAGGGAAATTAACGCGGAGCTATCTTCACCGTCCTTGCTGCCACCAGTTGTATGTGTGAGTAGTCCTCCCTGGCCTATGGTCCATAACAGTAGCTGGATGGCATCCTCTCTCCCTTATCTTTCAATACAATGATCACACGAGCCGCCTAACATGATTGTGATCCATCTTAGGTAATTAATGGAGTGTTTTTTTACAGTGTGACAAATTGTCACTTTATGATAAGATTTATTATTATTTATTTTGGATTCACATGATCAGTCTTTTGAATAGGCCATGTTCAGATGAATCCCCAAGAGAGAGTTGTGCATGTGTTAGTTGGAACTAACCTTACAAGTTAACTATCTCGATGACAAAGGGGGGGGGGATCTTGCACTTTGTTATTGCCGCTAAGGATAAAAAGGTAGTTTCCTAGTTGTCTTGGTGATGAGCTATATACTAAGGGTTCGTCCTAGCCAACAAGGGATTTCTCTCTAGGTGAAACAACATTATATCTCAGCTTGATTATGAGCTAAAGAGAATATACCATCAACATAATGTCACTTTGCTCAAATTACTCTGTTTTTCTTACTTAATACTTAGAGATACATGTTGGATAGTGATCTCGTGTGAAGTATCAGTTGTAGATGCAATTGGATAACGGTCATTGGATATAACGACTTAATGCCTATATGCAATAATGACATATATAATCAACCATAGAACTATAGCTTAATCAATATGTAAATAAAATTTTCACCACACCTATGCTATATTTTTTGGAGAGATGCCACTAGTGAAGTTATGGGTCTCAATCCTTTATTTCTCATAATCACAACCTTGATCGAATTCTTCTTATGTTTTTACTATATGAGCCATTTTGTTTAATTGCTTGCAATCATCACTTCCAACCACAATACATAAATACTTGTAACTAGCAAGGCTAGTGAAGTTGACACCCTCACTAGAGGTGTTCGGGATTAAGTGAAGTTTTTCAGTTGTGTGCAGGTACTAACCATTAACTGCAAACTAAGACTCTGCATATTGATACCATGGTTCTCAGTTGTATACTATAAACCCTTGCACTTTAGGGCCCAACAACTATGTACACTAATAGCTAAGAATACCGGTTTAATGATAGGCAGAAAATTATTAAGGCATGAAAATAATATAACATAGTGATTTGTTTACTGAATGTATATGAGAAAATCATACCTCACGCATAACAACGGATGAATCAATAGTTAGTGTCGTTTATATCTCCTAAGCACATAGCTAACCGTCTCTTTTTTTGTGTGTAGTGCAACTAAAAACGATCTACATGTCGAAGATACGACCAAGTTATTGAACATATAATGCGAGATAAATCCAAGTAATTGGTAAACAATACACTTTGTAAAGTCGAAGCAGTTTCCGCTATGAGGAAGTTGAAGTTGGAGCAAGTTTCCAGTTATGAGAAAGTTGAGATTAAAGCTCGAAATAGGCTTTCGCCTCACTTTATATATAAAGCAATCACCAAACCAAGTAAACGGCCGAATGATACAAGATGGTGAGGTAGGCCTCATACAATGCCTATCCTAGGATAACTGGGACACGTAGAACGCACGCGGCCATGCTACCGAGAAAGAAAATAGGGAGAACTAAGTACAACACCACACTACACCCTAAACACCTAGGATCCACGATAATGCCCCCATGAGGGAAAATGGCGCAAAGTGTCGCCTCTGTCAAGTCCAAAAGGGACAAGGGTCTTCACCCGGAACCCTGGCACAAAGAGGATCACCACGACGACGTCTTCAAGAAGAGAGCGGCTCACGTGAGCGTCGCCGTCGTCAACGACAAAGCGCGGACTTTCGCTCGGCAGCTCCCTTGTGCCACCACAAGGTCTTCAGCACCAACGAGTTCAGCTCCCCAGATCCGGATCGGGGCGACGCCATTGTCAATGATAGAGAGTGCACCTGGGCCACCCTCCGCTCAACCTCCCGCCGCCCACATGACCAAGAGGGAAAGCAACCATCACCCACTTGGTGCCCGCTGGAGAGCCAACCATGCGGACTGCCATCTAGAGCCGCCGCTCCGGCGTCCGAGTCCGAGCCACCACCATCCGTACACATCATAGAGTACCGACCACAGAAGGAGGAGCAAAAGGTGTATCCTTTCACTGCTAGCCCGGCATCAGTCATGGAATCTGGGTTAATGCCCCCGTAGTAGGGGGTGTCCACACCTATGTCCCCAGCCAGTCCTGGTGGACTGGGCGGGGGGACGCAACCCCGTGACTACCGACGGCCGCCACCGAGCCCGCTCGTGTGATGCCTGAACGTGGTCACCGGCCCCGACCTGCCCGACAAAATAGCGGAAACCCGACCACCACCATCGACCACCGCATCCACGAGGAGAGACCTCATCGCCCGCGGACACCACCCGGATTGAGCTCCGACCCGCCTCGGGCCCCAAGCCGATCCGGCCGAGCACGAGCCCCGGTTCCTGGCCATCTTTGCAGTGCAAAATCGCGCCGCTGGCCTAGATCTAGGAGAAGAGATGGGCTACCACCACCCACACCGCACTGTTGAGCACCAACCGCCGCCCCCAAGCCGCAGTGGCCGCCTCACCGGCTAGTGCACCCACACCCCTGGTAGCCCGTAGAGCCACCCGAACCTGTTGGACCAAGCCACCACGAGCTGGCCCAATGGAGCCACCACCACGTCGGAGCTGCCACCACGTCGAAACGGAGCAGTAGCCGCCAATCCACACCGCCCACGACCCTTGCCACGAGGGACAGCCGTCATGCAGATCTGGCTAAAGCAGCCCCAGCACCACACCCCCCCCCCCACCCCCCGCGCGTGCGCTCCCCCGCCCACCACGTCGCCCGAAGCACGACAAGCACAAAGCGCCTAGGCCGGAGGAAACCGCGCCGCGTCGGCTCCTACACACGTGGGAACAGGACTCTACTGCCACCGGCTCCGAACAGGCTTTGCCCGGCCGAGTCCCGTGGCAGTGGCGAGGGAGGCGGGGGACTGGCGGCGGCCTAGCCCCCCCCCCCCCCCCCCCCCCCCCCCGGGGGGGGGGCAACATGGGAGGGTTTGGAAAAGGGGTCTGGTCCCTATCCCAGTTGAGGTTGAAGCAATTCGCATCTTTGCAAAGAAGAGAAGTTACTCATTGAGCGAGGTTGAAGCAATTCGCATTTTAACAGAGAAGAGAAGTTACTCATTGAGCTCGCAATCAAGTACTATATAATATGACAGAAGATATTTGTGCATCATGTTCATCAAGAATCGGTAGATGTAATTATGCATTGGTTTTATTCTTGTAACACATCCTATGTATGAAAATAATATTCTTGTGTTCTTATTCTGTTCATCGTATAGTTCTTCAATATTTGGAAATATTTGGTTATAGTAGACATTTGTTTTCCTTACCCCTTTGGACATCACTATGATATACTACCTCCGTCCCAAAATTCTTGTCTTAGATTTGAAGATACGGATGTATCTAAGACAACGGAGGGAGTAGTATGTTCCGGTGAAAGGCACAAGCAACTTGCTATGTAGTTGAACTAAAACTACAACCACACAAAGGACGATGAATTTAGGCAGGACGTTCATAGCAACATAATCATGGCACATGATTCGTCATGGTTCTCGATTCTACATGCAAACATACAGAAGCTTTGGTTCACGCAGTGAAGATAGTCTGGCTTCGTATATAGGGCACAACTATATAAAACTTGTTGTATTTAGCTGTAGGCAGCGAAGCAAATTTCATGAAAATCAGACGTGAAAGTTTTCAGAAAAGATCCAAAACAGTTTGAACTACAGGTGAGGGCAAGATCTACAGCCATGCAAAAACCATCGAGAACAAACCAAACCCCATGTGTAACATACTCCCTCCATCCCAAAATAAGTGTCTCAACTTTGTATTAACTTTAGTACAAAGTTCTACTAAGTTTTAAGAAAACGAAGGGAGTACTAAGTATGACCAGTATGGTTTTTAGAAATTGAACTTATCTGCTGAAAACAGTCCTTGAAGAACGATAGGAAAAATAGTTACTTTCTCAGCAATCAGTTGTACAAATTCAACACTTGAGTAGTCATGGTACTGAAATCAAGATAACGTAACATCCCATGTTAACTTTTCTCTTATTTGTGAAGATTTAACGCAAGAAAACTTGGCTAGCCTGACAGTTTTTAGCTTTAAGCAACTCCTGCCTTGGCTAGCTCCTCCAACTTCTTGTCGATCTGGGCTTCTGTCAAGCCATCCAAGCGCACGCACCTCTCCACACCCATATCTGACCAGTAGACACACAGTTATACAACATACCTTATACATCAGCTTCAATTCATTAATCCAATACTGTATGCATGAAACAAAAGAAAGGGTGTATTTGGCAATCAATATTCAGTTCTTTGTTGATCCTAAGATGCCTAGCCCTGTGTTTGCAAAACTACAATAGTTTATCACTTTTTCTCAGTTAGTAACTTAGTATGGGTAGTCCGCTACCTTCAGTACATGATCTGTCTCTATATTGACAGTGCAACACACTTGCCAAAACTGAGTAAACGATTTCATAGCCTTCTCTTCATTTATCATTTAGTTCTTGTAATTAACACATATCCATTTTGAGCATTGTGTACAGAATTTGAAAGCCCAATACATGATCTTAATCTGTGCTTCCTTTGATAGCTCAAAGCCTGTAGGCATCAACATTCCAGACACACTTGTAACATCAGTAGCATGCCTGCCTACCAGTACTATGTAACTTTCGTAACAGGTTATAAGTTGAGAAGAAAGACAGCTGAGCCTGAGCCCAGGAAAAACTACATCAAATAATTGCTGGATTTGCTAGAATGAGCTCCAAATCCCAAACCCAGCCGATCGACCTAGATCAGGAGTCGAGATAGCTGCAGATAGGCCAGAGTTTGCGCACCGAGTCGTTGATCTCAAGCGAAACAAAAAATGAAAGCACATGCGGCAGCTAACACCAAAAATCAAAATATGTGGCTCTGAGGATAACTTACAAATTGTAATGGGCCAATAGATTTTCCAAAATGAATCTGTTTTCCTCGCAGTATTGCTTATGAAGACTTCATTGGCATAGATTTATTGGAGTATATGTTTTGCGGGTCTATGAGATAAAACCCGTTTGACATAATAAGGCCCTACTTCTATAAGCATAATACAGTCATGCATATTTCTTTGGATAATTGCATGATAGTGACATAGAAGAGTTATGATGAGCAGAACTATAGTAGTTGAAGGCTACAAGAAAATGCTCATTAAGGATATCCTACCTTATATTAGAAAATATGGATCAGACCAAACTCTTTCCTGGTTTCCTACAACAACTTTTCTAGAGGGGCACGAAGCAATTTCATCAAGCTATTGCATTCAACCACACACAAGTCTTCTCAACTTCTGTTTCTACGAGACAAGACTTAAACAATCATGTTGTTTTTTGTTACTGGTGGAGAAGGAAGCTATCCCTTACATAAGCCAGTCTTTTGACTTACACTAGCTAATTGCCCGTGCGTTGCAACGGGCATACACATTCTAATGTTTAACACCAATCATGTCTAAGATATACCTTTAGAATACTCATGTACATTATGCGGTATTATTCATTCGATTTACCGTTAAACAATTTGTGCTCCTCCACCAACCCCTCTCTTTATCTAAAAATAAAAACCTGATTAACCTTCAAAAGATAAACCCAGTGTATAGAGGGAATAGAGAGGAGGATGGACGTGCGTGTGTGGGTTGTAGCAGGCTTTCCCCTAGTTTTTCTTGGCTTTATAAGCATGGAATGGAGGCAGATGAAGGTAACACCATGTCTTTTTTAGGTAGTGTAGATAAGCCCAATTTTCTGATCAAAGAGCTTATTGCAGTTATCCACGTTTATCTGCAGTTTTGGTTCTATCAGCTTGTTTGACAAGCTCAAACTTGGTCAAACTTCCAAAGTTATCAAGCATTCCAGATTTTTGGCAATCATAGACTAACCTCCATTTAGTCAATGTGGTAATATGTGTTTATGCCATGTTTTCAATGTATTAACTTCACTGTAGGTATGTAACTGCTTCAATTGTACTCCCTTCGTTTCTAAATGTAAGTCTTTTTAAAGATTTCAATACGAACTACATACGGATGTATATAGACGTATTTTAGAGTGTAGATTCACTCAGTTTGCTTTGTATGTAGCCCATAGTGGAATCTCTAAAAAGACTTATATTTAGGAACAGAGGGAGTAATATACTTCTGATACTAAATCATGTTAATGTGCTGCAGTGTACCTATAGCAAAGAATGACAGAGCAACGGAGAACCAAACAAAATAGATGCACTATGCTGCGTGATACAAGTGGTGAGGGCAGCATTTGGGCAACGTCGAAATTCTTTTCCACCGATACATAAAAGATGAAAATTCCTCCCATATCATGTGCTCAAAATTTCGAGATGAACAATGGAAATCTCTGTGGAACTGGACGGTCCTAAGTCCCCGCCTGCCATATCTCCCAATATAACAAGATCCGGTAGTTCCAACAGAAACATTTCACACTTGAAAGATGCAAGGGTTCCGAAGATCAATAGACCGGAACAGACCCTCCCGGGAACCATGGCAAGAGCAAGATCTCGGGTTCCCGGGAAAGATGGGATCGAGGGCTGCTTACCGTAGCGCGCCCAGAGCTGAGGCTCGACGCCGGAGCACTCGCGGATGAGGACGGGGAGGGTGGGGTTGCGGGTCTTGATGTCACCGTAGTTCTTCTTCACGAACTCCCTGCGAATCAGATCATAGATCCAACACCACGACATGAGCGAGCGACGAATCGATTGTAGAGAGAGAAATGGGGGAAGAGAAGCGGGTGCGTTGGTGCTACCGGGCGGGGCCGCTGGCAGGGGAAGACTGGCAGAAGAGGAAGCGGATCTCCTTCACGTTCCGGGATAGGCTCGCCCGCCACGCCATCGCCGCCGGCTCCTTCCTTGGATTCTCTTCTCTTCTCTTCTCGGACCCCTTCTCTGCGTGGGTTGTATCTTCCTCTGCTGGGGAACGAACGAACTGCCCAGCCGCGGCTGTCTCGTTGGATTCACATTCACGCCGTCCGATCCGGAAAACGGTGTATGGCCGTCAGATTAGGGTTCCGTCTCCACAAAAGTATATTTATTTCCCCACGAAAAAAAGAACATGATTCCCCGTTCGCCTCACGCGGTGCCCACGCTCTTTGCTAAAAATATATAAATAAGGACTGTGATATTTGGCACACGTGTGCCATATAAGCAAAACTGTCACACCTCTACTTTTTTCATTTTAAAGTACCGCACGATTCCTCGTCCTTTGACCTCGCCTCCTCCCAAACGACCCTGTAGGCTCGCCCGAGAAACCCGCTTCTCCCGCACATCTCGGGCGCCCACCCCTGAGAAAACTGTCACTTCTTCACGTCTATCACATGATTTCTCCTCAGGACAAAGTTACCATGGTATTTGTATGCAAGTTATCAGGCCTGTGTTGCATAACTTATCGTGCTATTTACATAGAATGTACCAGGTATCTATGCTTCAACAACTACATCCCTTTAAAGTTACCACTGTGTTTTGTACACAAGTTATAAGGTCTTCGATGTGTAAAATACTGTGGTACTTACACATAAGTTATCAGGGTATATATACATCAACCTCCCCCCGGTCAAAGTTATCATGAGGGATTGTACATGAGTTACCGGGTCTACAGTTTGTATATTATTATGGTACTTGCACATAAAAACCTGGGTGTGTTTCGGTAGCTTTTTCCATAGGTCAAAAATTACCATGAAGTTTTTGCGTAACTTATCACGCCTATATCACGTGTGCCCCTCATGACACTAAACATTATGTGACTTTCTTGTGGCACGCCATGCGTTTTGTTCATCCAAGAGGCCCACGCGCGAGGCGAGTGTATGTTTTTAACAACTTAGTTTCCTTTGATAAAAAATTTACCATCATATTTATATTGCAAGTTATCGGTTATGCGGTGCTTATATTATCATGTTATTTACACAAAAAATATTGAGGATGTTTTAAACAATTTTTTCCCGGGACAAAAAGTTATCATGGTGATTCTAGGTAACCTATCAAGCCCGTAGTGCTTAAAATATCATGCTATTTACACAAAATTTATCAGGGGTATGTTTTAGCAAACCCCCCCCCCCCCCCACGGGTCAAAAACTTATCATGGTGTTTAGTTGTCGCAGTGCATATGTTTTCATGCTATTTACACATAAAAATGCCAGGGGAGGGAGGTATACTACCGTGCTATTTACACAGAAGATGCCGGAGTATCTTTTCAAAAAAAATCCCTACGGTCAAAGTTACCATGGTGTTTCTGCCTCAGTTATCAGATGTGCGCTGCGCATATTACCATCTATTTACACATAAATTATCGGGTATGTTTTCACATTTGTCTTCCCCAATGGTTAAAGTTACCATGATGTTTGTATCTAAATTATCAGGTCTATGACGTGAATGTTATCGTGCTATTTACAGAAATTACCGGGGGCGGGTTCAACAAATTTATTCCCAATGATCAAAGTTACCACGAACATGTCAAAAACAATATTTCTCTTAGCTTGCTCAACAATGAGTGTCATAGGTGAGGTGGTTAGCTCCCTTTGTTGATACCTGCAGAACAGAGATCCAATCCTAGTCCAAGCATTATTTTTGCTGAAAATCGGGAAGGCGCGTGGGCCATAATTGACGATTACGAAAATTAGGAAGGCACGAGCGGGTGTGCCCGGTAAAATTGGGGAGGGCGTGAGGGAAAGGAAAGAAACCGGGAGAGGTCGTGCGTGAAAGGAAGAAGATCGGGAGGCGTACGGGAAAGGAAAGAAATCGAGAGGCGTGCGGGAAGGAAGGAGATCGGGAGAAAACTGACGGCGCTGGATGCGTGTGGCAGTTTCGCAATCTGCCACACGGTTGCCAAATACATTTTTCGATTAAATAATACATTTTTTTATTAATTTTCAAAAATAATACACCGTTTTGATATTTTTGCCAAATAATACGACATCATCTTCCTGGAGGACGACTGGATACCGTGTCCAGTCGTCCTCCAGGAAGCCGATTGGGCAATCGTCTATAAGGTTGGGCACCAGTCGTCTTGCAGGAAGATGATAAGTTGCAGTCGTCTTGCAGGAAGATTATTAGTGGCAGTCGTCCACCAGAAAGATTATTAGTACTAATCGTCCGCCAGAAAGATGATTAGTTCGAGTCATCCACCAGGAAGATGATTAGTTCCAACCATGGCTTTCCCTTGCCTTTCCCGCGAACCCTGCTGTTCCCGCCACCGTCTTTCCCGCCACCCCTTTTGTTCCCGCCATCGTCTTTCCTACCAACCCTTATGTTTCCGCCAACTTCTTTCCCGCCACCCCTTATGTTCCCGCCATCTTCTCTCCCGCCAACCAGTGGCGGAGGACGAAAAAAAATTGAGGTGGGGCGGACACTAAGGCGTAAATTAAATTATGATATGCTGCCATTCACAATATGAAAATACCACTAAGATCACTGAATTGTACATTGTCAAACTATTTTACCACACATATCACAAATTTAGAAATCTATTTTTTCCACAAATTTGCACCTTTACTCTTACCTTTGTTCTACCCTTTCTTTTCTTACCCATATGCTAGATTTATACGTTTCCCATTTACTGGAAAAAACGCCGACGGTAGCCGCACAAATTACAGTAATAAGCACCTCTCTCACACACACATAAAAATAGCTTATCAGTAGAAATCCCAATTCCAGCCTAAGCCTCTCTCATCACTCGATCTCTCACAATTTGTCCCCTCCCAATCTCTCTCTCAGTCGCTGACCACAATAGCAGCACACAGCCGCCGGCTTCTCACCAAGGCGTGCATAGAGCGCAATCGGGGCGGTGAAGAGAAATCAGCCAGCGGATGAGAGGGAATCGGGAAACTGCTGTCTTTGTAAGGGTAAAAGAATGCACCAGTCGGATGGGAAACTGCTGTTAGGGGAGCAATCAGGGCGCTGCTGGCCCTAGTCGCACTGAGGGCTGAAATAACGCGGCCTGCGTTCGCTTGAAGGCCCATTCCGTTTCCTCCTTTTTTTACCTAGCGAGGCAACCAGGAGCCAGCCAGCCAGTCAGCAATCCAGCGATGCGTATACCTGTACAAATTGCATCGTACAAAATCAAGGTAGGGCGGGCGCCCAACCTCGCCCTACCGGGTCCTCCGCCTGTGCCGCCAACCCTTATGTTCCCGCCAACTTTTTTCCCGCCATCCCTTTTGTTCCTGCCATCTTCTTTCTCGCCACCCCTTCTGTTCCCGCCATCTTCTTTCCCGCCATACTTCGCTTCTCGACTTATAAAACCCCCTCCCATACAGAAAGGGTTGGTAAGCAGTGCATTGTAGTCTCGTCAAGATGTCCCATCCTCATTATCCTTTCGATCGTAGTTTCCACCCGAGTATGTCGAAATCTCTTCTTAGGTTAGCCAGCAATTTCGAGATAGACAATAGGATAGTTCAATGGGACGAACATATCAATAGTGACACCATACTGAATGAGTTGGCTCACGCATTAAGTAGGTGCGGGTGGCCTGCAAGGACCTTTGAGGAGTGCAAGTTTCCTAAGGACTGCCCGAGAGCATACTTATTTATGGACTGACGAAAGCGAAGACAAAGACGATATCTTCATGCCGAGCAGCAAGGCCAAGACACCTGCATCGTTGAAGGGAAAGAGTGACTCATCGTCGAAGGGCAAGAGTGCCTCATCGTCGAAGGGCAAGAGTGCTGCATCGACGGAGGATGACGATGATGTCTTCATGTAGTTTGTATGTTGTATTATCTAAGCTAAGTCGTATCGTTTAACTTTGATGTACTTGTATCTTAATTATCCATGAGAGTGTTGTATTATCTAAGTTAAGTTGTATCATTTAATTTTGATGTACTTGTATCTTAATTATCTCTAAGAGTGCTGCATCAACGAAGAAATATGTCCCTCGCATACATAGGTAGAAATATGTCTCTCACATACATAGGTATAATATGTCTCGCACACATAGATAGATATGTCTGTTGCCTACATACGTAGCATATGTCCCTCGCGTACATAGATAGATATAGTGGTAGACAAGCATCAGCCGCGTTGTTCGGCACATCGTGGAGGTGGTGTAGGCAGCGTCGGCCACAGATACCTGTGGGGTGCCCGAACGTTACGGGGAGGAAGCTCAGACCATGCCTGGTCATGATGTGTTTCCTGTGTGGGAGGTGGTGCAGGAGTCGTATACATGTCCATCCACTCATTGTGCTGCGACAAGAAATCCTGTCTGTTATGCCCACCTTCATGGTCACTATCCCACCCGGATCCGGACATAGACGCGTCATGTCCATACGCCTGATATCCGTAGGACCCTGTTGGATGGATGAACATAAGTAATAATGAAATACATAGGCCCAATTGATATTCACAAGAATAAATATGAAGAAACATACCTGTAGGCGGAGGTCGTGGCCGAAACACGTAGGCGGACGTGGGATCTGGCTGGTGCTGCCACGCTGAACTACCGGCCTGGTTAGGAGGTGGTGGCCTGGTCGTCCACTGCTCTGCTAGACGTGGACGCGGATCATGTCGATGATGCGTGGGTTCGAGTTGACCAGTCGAGTGACGCGGCGGCTGCTGGTGCGTGGAGTGGCGGGGGGGGGGGGGGTTGCTGGTGAAGTACGTCTGAAGTGCGTGTGCACGTAATAGCCCGATACACCGATCGTACTTTCTCCCCAATGCGCGACATCCAGGTCTGGACCTGAGCCCGAGGAAGCATTAGAGGTGCAGACGACGGTGAACGCTAAACGGTGGACACCTCCTCGCCAAGTCCGCGAGTCAACTTAGCCTGAAATTGTGAGGACGATTATTACGTTTGCACGACAAATTATGTATGGATTACTTGCATTGTATGAAGAGAATATATCTTACCGCTTGCTGCCTAGAGCCCGAAGTATCATAGCTCGGGTACATATCCGCCGTATTAGGGGCAGGTATCTCATCTAGGTGATTGTGATGAACGATGCATAACCGTGTTTCGGTCATGTACCGCTGCAGATAGAGATTGAATTCGTCCATATCAAAGTTGTGATTCTCGTGCCACAGATGTGTGCTTGCAGTCTCCCATTGTGTAACGTACGACTGAACCCTATCTAGCCACTCAGTAGCAGTCTTGTTAATCCCCTTCTTTGTGATCCTAAATTTTTTGGTGTTCGTTGAATAATTAACTAACAGCTTAACTATGGACAATTTTGAAGGACAATGCAATATTGAATAACTAGACAATACCTGTGGATGTCTCTGTGCAGCGGGGCCTCTATAGGGGGAGGTGTCTCCAATTGCAGAAGACCAAATTTCCTCATAACCCTCCGTTGGGCCATCTCCTCGATGAAGACATCGAAGATGATCTTCGATTTCGTCATCAATGATCGGCATCTCTCGTGCACAGCACAGACAAACCGCGGGGGTATCTTGCATCTATGGCTTCTTGCATGTATGACTGCCAGATCACCGTAGTGTATGCATCAAACTGCTCATTTAATGCTGTGTAAGCTCGTCTGGTCTGATCAGCAGCAAAGCGTCTCTGCGGAAAACAAAAGTTAGATTGAACCCTAGTGTACAAAAAGAACAAAACTTAGATTGAGACATACCCTGCGACGTGTCCAACTCAGACCGACGGTAGGCATGTCGATGCCGTCAGCATCGAACATGATATCCATAGGCTCATCAACACGTACGTCTGGTCGTCCTACGGAGAACCTCTCCCACGACCACAGTTGCAGAAATAGAGGGCATCCAAGAAGGGCGGACGTGGGTGACGTAAGCTGTCAGGCGTTGCACATAGCTCGGTATGTATACGATAGCTGAACCCCAACTCCTCTGTGTGATCTGATTCGGCGTCTCAGCGCTCGCGATCAAGTGCAATAGGGATGTAACTCACGCTAATAGTGCTGACATGGTTCTCTGTGAACATCACCTTGCCGAGAAGCCACAATATATATGCCTCTAGACTGCGAGTGATCTGTGTCGCATTCAACGGGACCCTTGGATACCTCGGGAACTTTTGGATCTATTTTGAGCAAAGAGAGTATTAGTACATAGCGAAGGTATGTTCTGTAAGAACATTTGCAACACAAATGAAACTTAAGCGGCATGGGAACTAACCTGGAAATGGAGCAACCATTCGTACTTAGGTCCGTGATTATCCGATGTCAGTGCCAGAGCTTGGCCATAAATACCCACGAAATGTTGTGCAATACCAAGCTGCCAATCAGCCGGTGCCTCCAACCGTCCTATGGCATGACCTAACAACTGTAGTCCCAATAAAAGGGACACATCTAGGAGAGTAGGAGCCATCTCTCCCCAGCGGAAGTGAACGCGTGGGTCTCAGGTCTCCACCGGTCCACTAAGCATGTGAGCAAAGAGGCGCCGATGGCGAGGCGTTTGGAGGTCTCCGTGGACTCAACCAGATGCGCGAAAGGTAAAAGGCCAGCCCATTTCAACCTGCATGTGAGGACAAATCAGTAGGTGTGTCTCATCCATAGATTCTTGAAGGAAATAAGTAAAGCACGTATCGCTGAACCCATCCCTTATGTATTTTCCAATCTTCCTTTTGAGTGCGAGTGACCAGCACATCAAGCTTGCACTCAGAACCTATCGCAGCATGATGCTTTCTATCAATGTCCGCACTAAGCAACCCCATTCCCGCCATTCCTGCATATACAAATTTCAAACATAGTGTCAGACTTTTCAAACATAGTGCCAGACTTAATACAAATTTCAAACATAGTGCAAGACTTAATACAAATTTCAAATGTAGTGCCAGACTTAATACAAATTTCAAACATAGTTCCAGACTTAATACAAATTTCAAACGTAGTGCCAGACTTAATACAAATTTCAAACATAGTGCCAGACTTAATACAAATTTCAAACATACAGCCAGACTTAATACAAATTTCAAACATAGTGCCAGACTTAATACAAATTGCGAACATAGTGTCACACTTAATACAAATTTATAACTTAGTGCCTAGCTTCTGCCTCGACCTTTTCCTCCTCTTCCTCCTCTTCCTCTTGCTCCTCGTCCCCGGTTCCCTCGTCCACGCCCAGTGACGAAAGTGGGAATTCATTGCATAAAATACATTGCATAGTGGCACCTCCTGCTTCAGATTTACCCATATCATTCCGGATGCGCCGACATTGTCACCTACCTCTACTTGTACGCATATTCTCTGGGTCTAGAATGTACCCATTGAGCGAAATCTCAGCAACTCACCTGTCCAGGTATTGAGGACGGGCTCTTTTAGAAAATATGGAGACACAAACGATATTGCATCCATTCCAAGCTGCCCGCAAGCAACAAGTACATGGGAGCATGGTAGGTGAAGCAACTTTGGTTTGTTGCATGTGCACTCACACGTTGGCCATACTTCATTTCCAATTTTGACCTCATGCGTCCTCAGCTCATTTGCACAACTGAATTTGTTGTTGGCTAAGCGGACCTCAATTACCAATGGGGACTACAGTGTGTGACCTAGCTTTTTGCATATTTTCTTTCATGTACTTCATAATTCTTTCACAGTAACGTGTGCTTGGGTTGTTCAAGATACGCTGCTCTGCTTTTTGACGTCTATCTCTAAAATACTTCATGGTGCCATAGAAAATACCCTCAACGATGGCTGTAAGTGGCAATGCCCTGTTTCCTCTGAGGACAAAGTTGTATGTTTCTGCAAGATTGGTAGTCATGACACCATACCTTGCTCCATGTGTGTCATGCAACAAAGACCACCTCTCCAGAGGCTCATGCTCTATCCACTGCTCGAAGGTTTTAATGGACCTCCTGAGCCTTCTCCTAGTACCAGGTGAGTTAAATCCTGTCAAGTCACAAAGCCCAACAGGCTCCTCCTCCATAGTCGTTGTTCCAGTTGCTAACTGTGCTGCTACTGCTTCCACATGTGCTCTGACAGCTGCATCTGTTGCAGCTTTCCTGTCCCTAACGCGTCTCTACATGCACACATTAAGTCTGTCATGTATCAAACTGTACTTCCATAGCTGGTTCTATTTATAGAGTTTTTTGAACAAATTCATCAGGTTCTTATTTTTGAACTGCGAGAAGAAATTAGCCCCCAGATGGCGCATGCACCAACGGCTCTGCAAGTCCTACCATGGACTTTGTTCCTCAGGACTAGGGTTTGTTAGTGTCTTTATCGCACTGAGTATACCTGCATGCCTGTCATAAAGGATGCATACATTGGGCTTATCCTTCACAACTGCTACTTTCAATTGCCTGAAGAACCATGTCCAACTTTCAATGTTCTCACTCTCCACAATTGCAAAAGCGAGTGGTACGACTTGATTTTGTCCGTCTTGACCAATGGTTGTCAGGATCTGACCCTTGCACTTGCTAGTGAGAAAAGTGTAACCTACACATATGACCGGTCGGCAATGCCTGAAGGCTTTGATGCATACACCAAAAGAGAAGAACAGTCGATGCAGCACCCTCACAGTTGGGAACTCTGGCATGAAGAGGTCTTGGATGTCGACATAGGTGCCAGGATTGCAGGCTTGCAACATTTGGAGGAGCCGGACAACAGAGTCATATGCATCGAAAAAGAACCAAATCTGGTCTCAGGCGCCCTATGCTTAGCCCTCCAAGCCTTGCCATAAGAAATTCTGTATTTGAACCCAAGGAATACTTTTGTCTGGATAGCCTTCACTTCCATCGCTTTGCACTCCACTATCTCGATGTAAAGCAACCGAGCAATAGGCATGGACGAAAGGTTGGCATGATCTTGAGGGATGCAGGGAATAAGACATGTGTGATGAACTAGGTCACTGATCACCCAACTTGTGCCATACTTAGGGAGATAGCCATGCACCCTGTCGGGGCAATCTTCGTTCTTGCATACCATTGTCAAGTATTTCTGACTTGACACCTGAGCTGTGAAAACCCTTTGTGTGGACATTGCCCATTGAATGATTGCGTCCTTCAGAGCGTTCTTGTTGGGATACGTAGCACCCGTCGCAATGTTATTCTGGTGATATTGCCAGGCAGAATCATGCCCATCGTTCACGATCATTGCTGATGAGAGGTCATGATTCCATGACGCAGGATTCGGCACATCCTCTAGGTTCTCTTCTTCATCAGACTCGTCGGAATCATCGGCATGACCAATGTCAACATCAGTATTCTCATCTTCCATCTGGTTCTGCATGTGCCCATCTACCTCGTCACCGTCCACCTCCCCACTATAATAATCATCGGCATTTCCTCCGTGTACCTGACTACTCTGCCTTGTTCGTAACCATCATCTCCAGCATTTGACATTGAGTGCTGCATCACATCACTGCTTTGCCCAGGATTGTAACCACCCTCGCCTTCAGGTGAAATTATCTCCTTCACAACGGGAAGCACTAAGGCACAAGGATTGCATCCCCTGGTTTCACAACCTTGTAAGCACCGCACCCACTGAGAGTCCCGCTCTATTGGCCTCAAATAGAATAAAACGTTTGTACTTGACCGGGTCCACAATGCATGAACACCCACGGTGTGCGTTTCAGTATTCAACCCTAAACATGATGTCACCCATTCTTTCAACTAAGAGACCATGTTTGAGGTGCGGTGAGTGGCACCTCTATGTTCTCAAATTCACTCAGATCAACCCCAATCTCATTTGTTTGGACAGTACCAGGACCATAGAAAAATATGAACGTCACTACATCAGACATCTCGTCTCACCTATAAAATTATTTAACATGGACAGACAACTGTTAAACATCATGACAAACTAAACATATTCACAGTCCTAATTGACACACCTAAAATTATTACGTAATATTAATGGATCAACTAAAATTATTCACACACCTAAAAATATTTACTAAACTAAATATTTGCGGATATTTTTTTTTGACCAAAGAACAGTAGGGTAAACCCCCTACTGTGAGTCATTTTCATTTATAAAGAAAGTAGTCCAAAATACATATTCTAGTGGTTGTTGGGGGGACAACCAAGGAGTTACAATCAGAGTGGGGAGTGGATGGAAAAACTTATTCAGAAATTAAATATTATCTATCCAAGAGGACATGCCCTCCTTTAGAGTGGGTTTAGCCCTCAGCATGGTCATCTTGAAATATCTAATGAATTCATTCTTGCATTCATATATTGAGCAGGGTATCCCCTCAAATATTAGGTCATTCCTTTGGTTCCATATGCTCCAGCATCCAAGAATCATGACTTCCATAAAGTGATCAATTTTGTATCTATTTTTAGCATCAATGATCATAGTGTTGATCTCCAGATCAGAATTCCATTCAATGCCAATGTTCCACCAGAATCCTTGGCTAAAAGGGCAAGTGAATAGGAGGTGAGTTCTGTCTTCATATTCTTCAATGTTGCAAAGATTACATACAGTGGAGTCTAGGTGCATGCTTTTCCTGGTCAAAAGGTCACATGTATTGATCCTGTCATTTAACATAAGCCAACAGAAGAATTTGTGTCTTGGTAGACAACATGATTTCCATATCCATTTAAAGGTTACAGGAGCATCCTCCCCATTCATAATGTATCCGTAAATCTTCTTTGTAATATTCTGATTGTTACCCCATTTGAAAGTCCAAATGTCCTTATTCTCTGAATTCCTGATATTATTCAGCTCATCAAATAGTAAATGAAGTTGTTGGTGGGCCTGAATGGAAAGTGGTAATTGGAATAGACTGTATAGGCTCTCAAGTTCCTTGGCTTCTTTGATTGATATACTATCTTTTTGTGTAAAAGAGTGAAGCTCAGGATATTTGATTTTCATAATATCACCATTCCATAAGTCTTCCCACAGCAGATTAGTGCAACCAGATTTGATATCACACTTGGTCATTTCTCTGAATAGGTCATACATTTTCATGCAGTCTCTCCACCAAAAAGATCCTTTGCTCCTGCTGGAATGAGGGACAATATTGTCATGGTAATGAGCTTCCCATATTAATTTTACCCATGGAATATCCATTTTGTTATAGAATTTGAATAAGTGCTTTATGAGAAGAGCTTTATTTTGTTCTCTGAGGTTCAAGACCCCAAGTCCTCCTTTTTGCTTGGGTTTGCATATCATCTCCCAGCTGGCCAGACATTTTCCACCTTTATTGATTTCATTTCCATACCAAAGGAAATTCCTGCTTGATTTATCCACATGGTCCAAAATGGTAACATGGACCTTAAGAGAACACATGGCAAATATAGGCATGGAAGCAACAACAGAATTTACATATGTGATCCTCCCAGAGTAGTTCATGAATCTAGCCACCCCTGATAACCTCTTATCAATCTTGGATATAACTGGGATGAGGTCATGTACAGAGGGTTTAGTGGTCCCCATTGGTAGTCCAAGGTAAGTGAAAGGAAGGCTTTCAATTATACACCCAAAGGAGTTAGCCAGGTTGTCTGTTGATAATTGATCCATATTTATTGGGATCAAGGATGATTTGCTGTAGTTCACAAATAGACCAGTAGACAAACTGAAAATATTAAGCAGGTATTTGAGGTGGCTGAGTTGTCCTTCATCTGCAGGCATGATCATTAATGTATCATCTGCATATTGGATAATAGGCTAGTCCAGTCCATAAGCCTTACTAATTGGAAGGGAAATTTCACCATTTGCCCAAGCAGCATTGACAATGGATTGTAAAAGATCAGCAGCAATGATGTAAAGAAGTGGAGAGTGAGGATCACCTTGCCTGACTCCTCTTTTACAAATAATTTTTTTCCCAGCCACACCATTTAGTACGACAGATGTTGATGCAGTGTTGAGAATATTTGTGACCCAGTTTATCCATCTAGGACCAAATCCTTTTGCTTTTAACATGTTAATAATGGCATTATACTCAATCTTGTCAAAAGCTTTCTCAAAATCAAGTTTGAGTATGATGATAGGTTTCCTGGATTGATGACATAGATGAATATATTCAAAAGCAAATCCCAAGCAGTCCTGAATATTTCTCCCCTTTATGAATCCATATTGATTTGGATGGATGACCTGTGAAATGATTTTCTGAGCTCTATTGGCCATGAGTTTTGTAATTATTTTGAGTGGAAGGCTCACCAGAGATATAGGCCTGAAATCATTCATGTCAATAGGGTTTGCAATCTTTGGGATGAGTGTAATAAAAGCAGTATTAATACTCTGTATATCATTGTTTCCTTCAAAAAAAATCCCAAATCATAGTGTAGATATCTTGTTTTATGATATCCCAGCATTTTTTCAGAAATAAGCCACTAAAACCATCAGGTCCAGGTGCTCTATCAGAGTGAATATCTTTAATGACTTGATCAATTTCATCCATAGTAAAAGGGGCTTCAAGCTCAGATAAATCTTTAGGTTGGATAATTTCCTCAAGATTGAACAGCATAGGTGGGTTAATAGTTTTCCCCAATCTATCTTTGTATGATTTCCAAATAATGGCAGCCTTGTGCTCATGGGTTTGAAAAATGGCCCCATCTTCATCTTGCAAAGAAGTAGTATAATTCTTTCTGAATCTTTGGGTAGCCATAGCATGAAAGAATTCAGTATTTTCATCATCCAATTGTATACTTCTCATCTTAAACCTAGATTTCCAATATAATCTTTTGACTTCCAGTAGTTTTGTTATGTGTTTCTTGACAATGATTCTGAAATTAGCTTCAATGGTACTCAAAGTTCTTTGATCCTCTATTCCATCTATCATAGATATAACATAATTGCATGCAGAGATATTTGTATTGAGCTTTGATAGATTTCTGCTCCATTTTTTTAGGCCCATTCTGAGACATTTGAATCTTGCTGCAGTATCCTTGGCAGAGTTTGTCATTTGCTGATTTCTGTTCCAACATTGGATCACTGTCTCATAGAAACCATCAAATTCAAGCCAGTAATTTTCAAATCTGAATATAGAAGATTTAGGTATTTCACTGCCTATCTGTATGTGAATAGGAATATGATCAGAAGTGACTCTAGCAAGTGGATGAGCCAATGTGTTTGGAAAATTTAGGGTCCAGTTTGCAGAAGTGAAAACCCAGTCCAGCTTTTCCAGAAGAGGAGAGTCCTGCATATTGGACCATGTGAAATTTCTCCCCTTGATAGGTATTTCCACAAGATCCTGTTGTTGGAGTAAGCTGTTAAACATAAGCATATTGTTGGTGTCTCCTCCTGGTCTGTTCCTGTCATGAGGGCTTCTTATGAGATTGAAATCACCCATTAAAATCCAATGGTCCATCTGAGAAGCATCAATGTTGCTTAGCCAATCAAAAAATTCTGTTCTATCATCATTGTGACAGGGTCCATATATATTGCTGATGTAAAATATATTCCCAGATAGATTGCATGATAATCTTACAGTGATTTGAAAAGAATTTTGGCTAACAATAGCTCCAGAGAAAAGACTGCCATTCCAGATAGTAATAATTCCTCCTGAAAGACCAACTGAGGCAGAGTATGCAAATTGGTTGTACCTCCTTGGTGAAAAATTTCTGAGGTATGCTTGGTCAAAAAAATCCCTCTTAGTTTCTTGTAAACAAATTATACCACAATTACTTTCATCAATTTTTGCTCTAATATCATCCCATCTAATCTGGGAATTAATCCCCCTAACATTCCAATTTAGGATGTTCCAGTTCCTACTCATTGATCAACTTGGGAAGGGGGTGGTAATCATGGATAGACTTAATCAAATCCATATAAACTAGGTAATAATCATGGTAATTGTTGTAATATGACAGCCTTATGATCTGATAGAAAACATATCTTATGGAGTACATACTCCACTGTCCATTCAGACCCCTTGAAGAGTAATAATAATTCATGATGTACCACTCAAAAGCAAATATTATGGAGTTTAACTCCTTACAAACCATGTTCATAAATAAAACATAAAATATTGTCCAAAGACTGATAGGATAAGCAAATAAACTAGGCCTAGTATTGATCTTGGTAAAACAAGACCAATTAAATCTTCTGGGCCCCTTATTCATTGTCCATCTTGGCCATCAGCTTCTCTTCAGAAACCTCCTCAGGAGGGATCAGGCACTGCTTAGTAGCAAGAGCTTGGATTGTTCTAAGTGGCAGCTCTGGTGGTGGAGGGGCAGTTGGGTCCCTGACTTCATGTTCAAACTCAGAATTGAGATTCTTCTGACAGTTGCTGATGCCTTTAGCCTTGTTTGCAGCAGCTTCATTCTTGAAGCCCACACTCAGTCCAGCAATACGGCGGCTGCGGCGCAGATCATTAACATCAAGTGGGGCATTGGCCTTCTTCCTTTTGTTAACTGCTTGATTTGGGGGGATGGCAACAGGGACAGATGGTGCAGCAGTGGGAGAGCTTGGGTTACTGGCCATGAAGTCAAGCATAGCAGGTGACATATCAACTTATTGGCTTGGCGACAGTGTATCGGATGAGGTTTCAGAACAATTCAGAATTTCAGATATCACGACAGAAGATACCATGGGTTCGGTTGGAGCTTCAGTAACAACAGTCAGTAGGCATTTCTTCACTGGGCCATGAGTATCATCAACATTCATCATTTGTAAACGAGTACTGATCACAGCAACACCATCGAGCAAGCCGAGGACTTCAGGTGCAGAAGATATAATTTTTGACATCATGTCATGCAGAGCGAAGAAGGCATCAGCAGCTTCAACCGCAGGTTGCAGTGGTTGATCATCATGAGCATTCTCTGGTTCCTGAGGTGGTGTGTGAACCATGGGTATGTCCTCATGATCCCCACCAGGTGCATGGTGCGCAGCTGGCGCGGCATGAGGTTCTTCATTGTGTGCAAAATCAGCATCATGCCAAATACCCCCAAATGGGGCATGGGGCATGGGGTGTAAATTACCATCAGGTGGAATCGGGTCTTCATCGCCACCCATAGCACCAAGCAACTCAGAGGAGATGATGTACACGGCACTAGTCCAAGATTGCCCATGGCCATAATCATCTAGGCTTTCACATATGACATGACTGACAGGAATTTCCAATAGATCAGGAACTCTAATCTTAACCAGTATACGAGCACGATTGGATAAATCTCTATTCCATACTAAAAACTTGGCAAAACCACTGACAGATTCACGGACTTTGTCAGGCCTCCATGCCTCAAGAGGGTAATTGACCATCATGATCCAAACATCATGCGAGAAGGTGCAGTCACGAAAGTTGATACCTCGATCATGGCGGAGAACACGGAGTGTTGAGTCGCCAACAAAATAAGGACTATTGGCGATAGCAGAGTCGATGTCGCAGGCATGTTGGAAGCGGACGAGTGCGGCTCCCATGCCGCATCTGGAGACTTCAGCAATGCGGAAACCACGCTCATGGTCCAGAAAGTGACGGATGAGCATGGCGTCCGTGGCAAACTGGTTAGGATCCGGTGGCGAAGCGAGGGAGATGATTGCCCAATCTCCTGATTGGACCAGAGCTTCGCCTCCAAGGTAGTGAAAAGCTCGACGACGACGGTTTCCATGGACTTCCATGACAGCCGTTCCTGGTGGAAGGAGAGGGAGGGGATCGCAAGGGTAGTTTGCCATGGTTGAGGTGGGAGAAGGGGCGACAATGGAGAAGCACGGCGGAGCAGAGCAGGGGTGTAATGATGAGCAGGGGGTTTGGCAGGCTGGGCGGTCGAATAGAGGGGGGGAGGGGTTTTGGGGAGACGAGTCGTCAAGAGGGTTATCGGGTATGAGTGTTGGAGGGCGAGGTGGAGTTTGGTGGGATTTGACCCGATAGACAAGGGTTTTGTTTTTGGATGAAAAACAGAAACGGGAAATATGCCCATAACGAAAACATGATCGACATCTAAACTGATTTTTGCAATCATTGCGTATATGCCCGGTGGATAAACATTTACCACAGAAAGAAAAGAGGGAGTTTTGTTGGTGGCCAGGTGGGCCATGTTCGGAGGGTTGGGCTAGGTTGGGTTGGGTATAGGTGATGGAAGTGGCCTGGGCGGTGGTGGTGGGCTGGGCTCCCGTCAAAAGTGGGATGGTGGTGGGCTGAGTTGGTACTGTAGGCCTGGTCGCAGGGTCTCCAGGGATAGAATTTTGAATGGTTTGAATCCCGCTCGCCGTTGGCACGTGATCCGAGGAAGATGGGATGCGGTTGTTGGCCGCCGGCGTGGAGCACGGTGGAGGTTGGTACGGCCTTGTGCCGATGGGAACCGCGTTTGCACCGGTGAGATGGCCATGATTGGATCTAGAGACCGTAGTCCATTCATTCTCAAGCTCGTAAAGCCAAAGATTGAATTCTCGAACCCACGATGGTCCACCAAAACCCCAAAGATGAAAATGACATGAAAAATTGGGACATGAGAAGGATCTTAAGCGGTATATCATAAATCCAACAGCTTTAGAAATAACAGAGAATTTGTAGACTTGTCCACGGATGTGAGAAACATGAAGTTTAGATGGATCTCCTCCAATACAAGCCTTAAGGGCAATACCAACATTCTCCACGTTTAGGTGGAAGGAGGAATGGCCAAAAGATACCACCAGATGGAAAGCATGGTTGGGATCAAGGCAATGAACAGAAGTGGAGAATCTGGCTCTAACCTTGTTGGCAATTTCCACTCCCGGGGAGAGATCCAGGAGAGGGGGCACCATCTTGGCCGGAGAGATTCACAGGGAAGGAGCGCCATGGTTCGCCCGGGGAGTCGCCCTAGGAGTCGCCAGAGAGGGGGTGGAGGTGGGAAGCGCCATGGATTCTTTTTCTAGGTGAATATTTGCGGATATTACTGGAACAACTTCAAAAATTGATACAACAACATGTTTGACATCTATACATAGTACATATAGTACCGCACCAACTAAAATAAACTGACATCCTTTTTTTTGCTGGAAAACTGACATCCACATCCACATATAATATGCCATATTATTGGAGCAACTGGATATATTCACACAACTAAATATTAGACATCTAAAAATATATCGGTTACTACCGGAGCAAACACCAATATTCGCACACCTAATACAAAATATTAGTGGAGCAGTCTAAATATTAGTAGGACGAGAGGATGCAGTCGTCCTCTAGCAGGACGAGGCCGTATTACTTTTAGAAAATAAAAATTTCGGTGTATTATTTCTGAAAATTAATTAAAAAATGTATTATTTTAAAAAAATTAGCCACTCTTTTACCATCATCATACGTCCGTACATCTAATGGGTGGGCCCCAAACACCCTAAGGCTAATGCTATGTGTTTAGAGCATCTCTAGCATACCCCTTATAATACGGGCTGTTATAACGCGTTTACGGTTCACAGAAAACCCGTTTTAAGGGTCGGTTTTAGCAGCGGCAGAATAGACCCCTCAAACTTAAACTGTAAAACTGAATATTCGCTTATATTCTTTTCCCACGTCTTCTTCTTCCTCTGTCTGTGTCCATGATCAGCTAGCTTGCTCCCATGAAACTGACGAATAGCGCACGAAGCGACCAAAAATGGAACTGCGGACGACCAAATACGAAGCACATGAAGCGGCCAATCCAAGAGCTAGCTCCTCCGTCGGGGTAGCCAGAGCTAGCTAGCTAGCTGAGCTCGAATCGATCGAGAGCTAGCTAGCTAGCTCAGCTCGAATCCATCCAGGAGCGGGCTAGCTAGCTCCTCCGTCGCTATAGCGAGAGATGCAGCTGAGGCGGACGACCGGGGCGGGCAACCGGCTACTAGGGGATCGGGGCGGCACGGATAGCGAACGCGGATGGGTTGCCGGCGTCTAGGGACGGGCGAGGCAGCGTCCGAGGCGGCGCAGATGGCGGACACGGGAGTTTCCATGGCAGTTGGGCTCCCGCCAGCTGCTTTTCCCCGATACTGGGCACCATAGAAGTAGACACAAAAACTGTGTTTTTGCAGATTGGGAGGAGTTTATTACCGCACCCCTTAAAAAAATTACAGGTCGAAGGTGTATAAGGGGTCTGTTCGGGCTACTTTTTCCACGCGAAACTGAAAACTGGCGGTTATTTTACGGTTTCGTGGGATATACGAGGTTTCCTAGAGATGCTCTTAGGGAGGTGCTTGGAAAAATAAATCGGGTGTAGAACGAGTAGCACCTACCCTCGAGTTTAGGGTTTTCTCCTCTGGCAGCTGATACGTCTCCAACGTATTTATAATTTTTGATTATTCCATGCTATTATATCATTTGTTTTGGATGTTTAATGGGCTTTATTTTGCACTTTTATATTATTTTTGGGACTAACCTATTAACCAAAGGCCCAGTGCAAATTGCTGTTTTTTTGCCTATTTCAGTGTTTCACAGAAAAGGAATATCAAACGGAGTCCAAATGGAATGAAACCTTCAGGAGAGTGATTTTTTGAACAAACGTGATCCAGAGGACTTGGAGTGGACGTCAAGAAAGAAACAAGGAGGACACGAGGCAGGGAGGCGCGCCTGCCCCCCTGGGCATCCCCCCACCCTCATGGGCCCCTTGCAGCTCCACCAACCTACTTCTTCCTCCTATATATATACTCATATACCCTGAAAACATCCGGGAGCACAATAGATCGGGAGTTCCACCACCGCAAGCCTCTGTAGCCACCAAAAACCAATCGAGATCCTGTTCTGGCACCCTGCCGGAGGGGGAATCCCTCACCGGTGGCCATCTTCGTCATCCCGATGCTCTCCATGACGAGGAGGGAATAGTTCACTCTCGGGGCTGAGGGTATGTACCAGTAGCTATGTGTTTGATCTCTCTCTCTCTCTCTCATGTTCTTGATTTGGCACGGTCTTGATGTATCGCGAGCTTTGCTATTATAGTTGGATCTTATGATGCTTCACCCCCTCTACTCTCTTGTAATGGATTGAGTTTTCTCTTTGAAGTTATCTTATCGGGTTGAGTCTTTAAGGATTTGAGAATACTTCATCTATGTCTTGCATGTGCTTATCTGTGGTGACAATGGGATATTCACGTGATCTACTTGATGTACGTTTTGGTGATCAACTTGCGGGTTCAGTGACCTTGTGAACTTATGCATAGGGGTTGCACACGTTTTCGTCTTGACTCTTCGGTAGAAACTTTGGCGCACTCTTTGAAGTACTTTGTGTTGGTTGAATAGATGAATGTGAGATTGTGTGATGCATATCGTATAATCATGCCCACGGATACTTGAGGTGACATTGGAGTATCTAGGTGACATTAGGGTTTTGGTTGATTTGTGTCTTAAGGTGTTATTCTAGTACGAACTCTATGATAGATCGAACAGAAAGAATAGCTTCGTGTTATTTTACTAAGGACTCTTGAATAGATCGACCAGAAAGGATAACTTTGAGGTGGTTTCGTACCCTACAATAATCTCTTCGTTTGTTCTCCGCTATTAGTGACTTTGGAGTGACTCTTTGTTGCATGTTGAGGGATAGTTATATGATCCAATTATGTTATCATTGTTGAGAGAACTTGCACTAGTGAAAGTATGAACCCTAGGCCTTATTTCCTAGCATTGCAATACCGTTTACGCTCACTTTTACCACTTGTTACCTTGCTGTTTTTATATTTTCAGATTACAAATACTCATATCTATCATCCATATTGCACTTGTATCACCATCTCTTCGCGAACTAGTGCACCTATACAATTTACCATTGTATTGGGTGTGTTGGGGACACAAGAGACTCTTTGTTATTTGGTTGCAGGGTTGCTTGAGAGAGACCATCTTCATCCTACGCCTCCCACGGATTGATAAACCTTAGGTCATCCATTTGAGGGAAATTTGCTACTGTCCTACAAACCTCTGCACTTGGAGGTCCAACAACGTCTACAAGAAGAAGGTTGCGTAGTAGACATCAAGCTCTTTTCTGGCGCCGTTGCCGGGGAGGCTAGGTAAGCGGCACTAACACTCCCGTCAACTAAGCTCTTTTCTGGCGCCGTTGCCGGGGAGGTGAGTGCTTGAAGGTATATCTTCAGATCTTGCAATCGAAACTTTTATTTTCTTGTTTTATCACTAGTTTAGTTTATAAAATAAAACTAAAAAAATGGAATTAATGGTGCCTCATATGCTTCATCTTTTTATTATCTTTCATGAAAATAAGGATTCCGATAATCGTGCCAAAATGTTAGAAGAAGAATGCATTAGAATGTTTGGCACTAAGTATTCTAATGATGAGCATGATTGCAATTTTGTTAGTATGAATTCCTTGAATATCCATAGTACTAATGATGATTGCACTAGTCATGATGAAAATGTCTCTTATAAGCATGTCAATTTTTGTGGAGTGCATAGAGTTTGCAAGTACACACCAAATAGGGAAGATAGATTTTGCAAGAGGCATAAGTATTTAGAAACCAAATGGTTGCAAGAAAGGCTAGATGTTTGTGATAAAAATTTGAATTTTCTTAGTCATCCTTGTGAACTTTGCAATGAACGTGGTCATTTAAATATCCAATGCAAATTGTTTCATGATCGTATCGTGTCCAAAAATTGTGATGACTTGATTTCCGCACATCATAATGAACTTAGTTTGCTTTTGAGTTATAATGAAATGAAACGTAT
This sequence comes from Triticum timopheevii, assembly GCA_963921465.1. Classification (NCBI taxonomy): domain Eukaryota; kingdom Viridiplantae; phylum Streptophyta; class Magnoliopsida; order Poales; family Poaceae; genus Triticum; species Triticum timopheevii. The sequence goes on from OY997264.1 coordinate 361,140,725, forward strand.
AACTAAGGATATGCCAAAATTTGTCCTTGATAAAGTTCTTGATTTTGATCTAGAGGAAATTTATATGTATTGTGCGGTGAATTGCACTGAAAATCCTTATATTGCCCATTACATAAATACAAGAAAACAAAAAGAAGATGAAGAGAATACTAATGAAAGGGAAGATATTTCCCAATATCTTCCTATTATTTCTTATGATGAATCAGGTAACGAGGAGGAGCCTTCTATTCAACCAATCTCATTAATAAGGAGCTCCAAAAAGAGGATTAAACCCACACATAATGTAAAGAAGAAAAAGAAAAAACAGAGAAGCAAAGGTAAAAAGGTATCCCTCCCAAATGATGTTGCTCCTATTACTCATTGTGATGATGATAATTGCTATACTATTGGTGCTATCCATACTATTAATTATGAGAGTGATTATGCTTATGATATGCAAAGGCCCAAGCTTGGGGATGCTATGTTTGATGAGAATGACATGTTTGAGAATTTATTTGCTACAATTAATGTTTTTCCCAAGCTTGGGGATGCTATGTTTTATGAAGATGATATTTTTAATCCCCCAAGTTTTGATATGCAAATTTATTATGATGATAACATGCCTCCTACTTATGATGATTATATTGATGAAAGTGGGTTTGGAAGAGTGTTAACTTTAAGAAGTAATGATCTCACTATTTTGGTGGTTGTTGAATCTTATTGTGACAATTATGAAAGTGGATTTGGAGAGGTCGAGACTTTATTTAGTAATGATTTCACTATCTTGGAAGAGGTTTCAATTGATTATGATGAGAACAAAGTTGCTACTTATGATGATTATTGTGATGATACTTATGTTATAAAAAGTACTGATGATTATATTTACAAAACTTGTCATGATTATGATTACCCTTTTTCTGAACATTACTCTTTTATGTGGAAACAATTTATAATATTCGAGTTTCTTATGATACTATTTCGAATGAGAAGAATTTTGCTTATGTGGAGAGTAGTAAATTTTCTATGCTTGTGCATCATGAAAATAGTGCTTTATGTGATAGTTATATTGTTGAATTCATTCATGATGCTACTGAAATTTATTATGAAGGAGGAACATATGCTTGTAGGAATTGCAATAATATCAAGTTTCCTCTCTATGTGTTGAAAATCTTGAAGCTATGCTTGTTTTGCTTTCCTATGCTAGTTGATTCTTGCCATAATTTGTTTGCTCACAAAATCCCTATGCATAGGAAATGGGTTAGGCTTAAATGTGCTAGTCATATGCTTCATGATGCTCCCATTATGTTTCAATTCTTATCTTTTATGTGAGCATCATTGTCATCATCATGCCTAGCTAGAAAGGCATTAAAGAAAAGCGCTTGTTGGGAGACAAACCAATATTTACCCTTACTGTTTTTGTGTGTCCACATGATTATGATACTGTATTAATCATGTTTTATAGCTTTTGTTTCAATAAAGTGCCAAGAAAGATCTTTAGGATAGCTTACGATGATAGTTGTGTTGATCCTGCCAAAAATCAAAAACTTTTGCGCCCAGTAAATTCGTTTTGTTAATTCACAGAAATGCGATTTTGCTCTGATTATTTTTGATATTGATTTTCACACAAATGTCTCAGGCTTTCCTAATTTTGTAGGATTTTTGGAGTTACATAAGTATTCAAGAGTTACAGATTACTACAGACTGTTCTGTTTCTGACAGATTCTGTTTTCTATGTGTTGTTTGCTTATTTTGATGAATCTATGAGTAATATCGGAGGGTATGAACCATAGAGAAGTTGGAATACAGTAGATATTACACCAATATGAATTTATAATGAGTTCATAATAGTACCTAAGTGGTGATTTATTTTCTTATACAAACGGAGCTTACGAGTTTTCTGTTAAGTTTTGTGTTGTGAAGTTTCCAAGTTTTGGGTAAAGATTCGATGGACTATGGAATAAGGAGTGGCAAGAGACTAATTTTGGGGATTCCCAAGGCACCCCAAGGTAATATTAAAAGACGACCAAGAGCCTAAGCTTGGGGATGCCCCGGATGGCATCCCCTCTTTCGTCGTCGTTCATCGGTAACTTTACTTGGAGCTATATTTTTATTCACCACATGATATGTGTTTTGCTTGGAGCGTCATTTTGTTTTATTTTGTTTTGCTTGATGTTTGAATAATATCCCAAGATCTGAAATTATTAAATGTTATAGAGTCTTCACATAGTTACATAATTATTCGATTACTCATTGATCTTCACTGATATCTTTCGGAGTAGTTTGTCATTTGCTCTAGTGCTTCACTTATATCTTTTTAGAGCACGGTGGTGGTTTTATTTTGAAGAAATAGATGAACTCTCATGCTTCACTTATATTTTTTTGAGAGTCTTAAACAACATGATAATTTCCTTAGGTTATGAATTTAGTCCTATTATGATGGGCATCCAAGAGGGATATAATAAAAACTTTCATATAAAGTGCATTGAATACTATGAGAAGTTTGATACTTGATGATTGTTTTGAGATATGAGGATGGTAATATTAGGGTCATGCTAGTTGAGTAGTTGTGAATTTGAGAGATACTTGTGTTAAAGTTTGTGATTCCCGTAGCATGCACGTATGGTGAACCGTTATGTGATGAAGTTGGAGCATGATTTATTTATTGATTGCCTTCCTTATGTGTGGAGGTCGGGATCGCGCGATGGTTAACTCCTATCAACCCTTCCCCTAGGAGCATGCCTGTAGTGCTTGGTTTTGATGACTTATAGATTTTTTCAATAAGTATGTGAGTTCTTTATGACTAATGTTGAGTCCATTGATTATACGCACTCTCACCCTTTCACCATTGCTAGCCTCTCTAGTATCGCGCAACTTTCGCCAGTACTATACACCCATCATATACCTTCCCCAAAACAGCCACCATACCTACCTATTATGGCATTTCCATAGCCATTCCCAGATATATTGCCATGCAACTTTCCGCCGTTTGGTTTATTATGACACGCATCACTATTGTCATATTGCTTTGCATGATCATGTAGTTGACATCGTATTTGTGGCAAAGCCACCATTCATAATTCTTTCATACATGTCACTCTTGATTCATTGCGCATCCTGGTACACCGCCGGAGGCATTCATATAGAGTCATATCTTGTTCTAAGTATCGAGTTGTAATTCTTGAGTTGTAAGTAAATAAAAGTGTGATCATCTTCATTATTCGAGCATTGTCCCATGTGAGGAAAGGGTGATGGAGACTATGATTACCCCACAAGTCGGGATGAGACTCCGGATGAAAAATAAAAAATATATATAAAAAAGAGGCCAAAAAAAGAGAGAAGGCCCAAAAGAAGAAGAAGAAGAAGAAGAAGAAGAAATGAGAGAAAAAGAGAGAAGGGGCAATACTACTATCCTTTTACCACACTTGTGCTTCAAAGTAGTACCATGATCTTCATGATAGAGAGTCTCCTATGTTGTCACTCTCATATACTAGTGGGAATTTTTCGTTATAGAACTTGGCTTGTATATTCCAACGATGGGCTTCCTCAAATTGCCCTAGGTCTTCATGAGCAAGCAAGTTGGATGCACACCCACTTAGTTTCTTTTCTTGAGCTTTCATACACTTATAGCTCTAGTGCATCCGTTGCATGACAATCCCTACTCACTCACATTGATATTTATTGACGGGCATCTCCATAGCCCATTGATACGCCTAGTTGATGTGAGACTATCTTCCTCCTTTTTTGTATTCTCCACAACCACCATATTCTATTCCACCTATAGTGCTATATCCATGGCTCACGCTCATGTGTTGCGTGAAAATTGAAAAAGCTTGAGAATACTAAAGTATGAAACAATTGCTTGGCTAAAACCGGGGTTGTGCATGATTTAAATATTTTGTGTGATGAAGATAGAGCAACAGCCAGACTATGTGATTTTGTAGGGTTAGCTTTCTTTGGCCATGTTATTTTGAGAAGACATGATTGCTTTGTTAGTATGCTTGAAGTATTACTGTTTTCATGTCAATATTAAACTTTTGTTTTGAATCTTATGGATCTGAATATTCTTGCCACAATAAAGAAGATTACATGGATAAATATGTTAGGTAGCATTCCACATCCAAAATTCTACTTTTATCATTTACCTACTCGAGGACGAGCAGGAATTAAGCTTGGGGATGCTTGATACGTCTCCAACGTATCTATAATTTTCGATTGTTCCATGCTATTATATTATCTTTTTTGGATGTTTAATGGGATTTATTATGCACTTTTATATTATTTTTGGGACTAACCTATTAACCGAAGGCCCAGTGCAAATTGTTGTTTTTTTGTGCCTATTTCAGTGTTTCGTAGAAAAGGAATATCAAACGGAGTCCAAACGGAATGAAACCTTTGGGAGAGTGATTCTTGGAACAAACGTGATCCAGAGGACTTGGAGTGGACGCCAAGAAAGAAGCAAGGAGGCCACGAGGCAGGGAGGCGCGCCTGCCCCCTGGGCGCGCCCCCACCCTCGTGGGCCCCTTGCAGCTCCACCAACCTACTTCTTCCTCCTATATATATACTCATATACCCTGAAAACATCCGGGAGCACAATAGATCGGGAGTTCCACCACCGCAAGCCTCTGTAGCCACCAAAAACCAATCGGGACCCTGTTCTGGCACCCTGCCGGAGGGGGGATCCCTCACCGGTGGCCATCTTCATCATCCCATCTCTCTCCATGACGAGGAGGGAATAGTTCACCCTCGGGGCTGAGGGTATGTACCAGTAGCTATGTGTTTGATCTCTCTCTCTCTCTCTCTCGTGTTCTTGATTTGGCACAATCTTGATGTATCGTGAGCTTTGCTATTATAGTATGATCTTATGATGTTTCTCCCCCTCTACTCTCTTGTAATGGATTGAGTTTTCCCTTTAAGTTATCTTATCGGATTGAGTCTTTAAGGATTTGAGAACACTTGATGTATGTCTTGCATGTGCTTATCTATGGTGACAATGGGATATTCACGTGATCTACTTGATGTACGTTTTGGTGATGAACTTGCGGGTTCAGTGACCTTGTGAACTTATGCGTAGGAGTTGGCACACGTTTTCGTCTTGACTCTTCGGTAGAAACTTTGGCGCACTCTTTGAAGTACTTTGTGTTGGTTGAATAGATGAATCTGAGATTTTGTGATGCATATTGTATAATCATGCCCACAAATACTTGAGGTGACATTGGAGTATCTAGGTGACATTAGGGTTTTGGTTGATTTGTGTCTTAAGATGTTATTCTAGTACGAACTCTATGATAGATCGAACAGAAAGAATAGCTTCATGTTATTTTACTACGAACTCTTGAATAGATCGACCAGAAAGGATAACTTTGAGGTGGTTTCGTACCCTACAATAATCTCTTCGTTTGTTCTCCGCTATTAGTGACTTTGGAGTGACTCTTTGTTTCATGTTGAGGGATAGTTATATGATCCAGTTATGCTATCGTTGTTGAGAGAACTTGCACTAGTGAAAGTATGAACCCTAGGCCTTGTTTCCTAGCATTGCAATACCGTTTACGCTCACTTTTACCACTTGTTACCTTGCTGTTTTTATATTTTCAGATTACAAATACTCATATCTATCATCCATATTGCACTTGTATCACCATCTCTTCGTCGAACTAGTGCACCTATACAATTTACCATTGTATTGGGTGTGTTGGGGACACAAGATACTCTTTGTTATTTGGTTGCAGGGTTGCTTGAGAGAGACCATCTTCATTATATGCCTCCCACGGATTGATAAACCTTAGGTCATCCACTTGAGGGAAATTTGCTACTGTCCTACAAACCTCTGCACTTGGAGGCCCAACAACGTCTACAAGAAGAAAGTTGCGTAGTAGACATCAGCGGCGCTCCCATCGCCGCCTAGAGATCTTTGCCTACCGCCGGTCCGCCCTCGCCCAAACTGATCGCCCCGCTCTGCGGCTTGGTCTCGGGAGAGAGGATCGTGCGGCTCATCTGCTTTTGGTTCAAAGTCGACGGGGCTCAAACCCTAGATGGCGGTTCAGGCGGGTTCGTCTTCTGTGGGCTGGACGAGGAAGAACTTGGAGGAGATGCTGCAACACCTGGATCTTCAGGACGATGAGTCGGATGACGTGGTTGTGGGGGATGAGGAGATGAAGAAGTACGAAGCAGATACAAGGTGGTTGGCGATCGGGAAGGTAAACACGACCCAACCCTTTAGCTCATCGGCGATGGTTGAAACCATGAAGTCAATATGGGGACTAGCGCATGTGCCCAAGTATAGGGAGGCTGGAGAGAATCTATATATCTTCCAGATATTTTGCTTGGGGGATTGGAAAAAGGTTGTTCATGGAGGACCTGGGTTGTTCAGAGGGATGGGGATGCTCATTGAAGATTACGACGGCAAGCAAGAACCAAACTCCTTTGTTTTTATGGTCTTTATGTTTGGGCTCAGATTAACAATATACCAGAGCTATACAGGAAAACTGAGGTAGTGGATCAGCTAGCACGACGCATTGGTCGGGTAAAGGAAATTTAGCTCTCTCCTAGGCTCTTCTACAAGGAAGACTATGTCAGAGTACGAGCAATGGTTCGAGTGAATAAACCTCTTACTAGGGTGACGCCTTTGAATGTTGCGCGCGAAGAAAGGCGGTTCCTCCCTGTCAAGTATGAGAAAATCCCTTACTTTTGTCAAGTTTGTGGCTTCACGGGTCATAACCATGAGGAGTGTGGAGATGTAGTCTGGGAGGCTAAAGACAAGCAATGGGGAGGATGGATGCTAGCACAGAGAAGGGAGATAGTACCAAAGCAGTGAGGAGGCCGTGTCCCACGAGGTGGTCGCTCAGGGGGTCGAGGTAGAGGAAGGATAGGCAGGGGGGTCCCCCGGCTCACCCAGGATCACTGCAGAAACGGTCATCACAAGAGGCCAGACTGGATGCGGGAGTAGAGGAGGGAGAAGATGTCACAAGCCCACTGAAACCAGCAGCTACAACGGGGGAGGAGTAGGGAGCAGGAGACCCAAAGGCGCGCAGAAACCTGAACCTTGTCATGTCTGAAATTCCATTTGATCAGAATCTGCACTTGAATGATAGGCAAAGGGGTCTGGAGCGAATAATATGTCACCATTGGCTGATAGTCAAGCTCTAGTGGTTGTTCCGCCGCTCCCTCCAGCATATGTCTCTCCTAGAGATGGAAAGAAGGCAAGGAAAACGGAATCACCAACGAAGCATGGCAATAATAAGATGGCATTATTGGCAGGCTCCAAGCCGGAGCACCGCCAGACCCAATGAAAATCTTAAGTTGGAATTGTCGTGGGGTTGGTGATCCCGTGACAGTTTGTGAGCTTCGCAACTTAGTGGAGATCAGTTCGCCTGCTATCTTGTGTTTAGTTGAGACTCGGTTACAAAAGAGTTGTGTTGAAGGTATTCGTTTTTCTTTAGGTTATGAGTTTAGTTTTGGAGTTGGTAGTACTGGCCGCAGTGGTGGAATTTGTATCTTTTGGAAAAATTCCTTGGATGTTGCAATAAAGAACTTTTATGAGTATCATGTGGATGTCTGGGTCACACAAACAGGTAAGGACCAGTGGCGGCTGATACATCTCCAATGTATCTATAATTTTTGATTGTTCCATGCTATTATAATACCCCTTTTGGATGTTTATGGGCTTTATTTTACACATTTATATCATTTTTGGGACTAACCTACTAACCGGAGGCCCAGCCCGTATTGCTGTTTTTTTTGCCTATTTCAGTATTTCGAAGAAAAGGAATATCAAACGGAGTCCAAACGGAATGAAACCTTCGGGAGCATGATTTTTGGAACGAACGTGATCCAGAGGACTTGGAGTGCAAGTCAAGAAGCAGCCGAGGCCTCCATGAGATAGGAGGGCGCACCCCCTGTCTCGTGGGCCCCTCGGGCGGCCACCGGCGTACTTCTTCCTCCTATATAAGCCTACGTACCCCGAAAACATCCAGGGAGCCAATGAAACACAATTTCCACCACCATAACCTTCTGTATCCGCGAGATCCCATCTTTGAGCCTTCGCCGGCGTTCTGCCGGAGGAGGAATCGACCATGGAGGGCTTCTACATCAACATCCTTGCCCCTCCGATGAGTTGTGAGTAGTTTACCATAGACCTACGGGTCCATAGTTATTAGCTAGATGGCTTCTTCTCTCTTTTTGGATCTCAATACAATGTTCTCCCCCTCTCTTGTGGAGATCTATTCATGTAAACTCTTTTTGCGGTGTGTTTGTCGAGATCCGATCAATTGTGGGTTTATGATCAAGTTTATCTATGAGAAATATTTGAATCTTCTCTGAATTCTTTTATGTATGATTGAGTTATCTTTGCAAGTCTCTTCGAATTATCGGTCTGGTTTGGCCTACTAGATTGATCTTTCTTGCCATGGGAGAAGTGCTTAGCTTTGGGTTCAATCTTGCGGTGTCCTTACCCAGTGATAGCAAGGGTTGCAAGGCACGTATTGTATTGTTGCCATTGAGGATAAAAAGATGGGGTTTATATCATATTGCATGAGTTTATCCCTCTACATCATGTCATCTTGCTTAAGGCGTTACTCTTTTCTTATGAACTTAATACTCTAGATGCAGGCAGGAGTCGGTCGATGTGTGGAGTAATAGTAGTAGATGCAGGCAGGAGTCGGTCTACTTGTTGCGGACGTGATGCCTATATACATGATCATGCCTAGATAATCTCATAATTATTCGCTTTTCTATCAATTGCTCGACAGTAATTTGTTCACCCACCGTAATACTTATGCTATCTTGAGAGAAGCCTCTAGTGAAACCTATGGCCCCCGGGTCTATCTCTTATCATATTTGCTTTCAATCTACTTTTATTTGCATCTTTACTTTTTGCACATATATTATAAAATACCAAAAATATATTTATCTTATCATACTATCTCTATTAGATCTCACTTTTGCAAGTGGACGTGAAGGATTGACAACCCCTTTATTACGTTGGTTGCGAGTTCTTTGTTTGTTTGTGTAGGTGCGTGGGACTTTTGAGGAGCCTCCTACTGGATTGATACCTTGGTTCTCAAAAACTGAGGGAAATACTTACGCTACTATTGCTGCATCACCCTTTCCTCTTCAAGGAAAACCAATGCAAGCTCATGACGTAGCAAGAAGGATTTCTGGCGCCGTTGCCGAGGAGGTCTTCGCTCAAGTCAAGACATACCAAGTACCCATCACAAACTCATCTCCCTCGCATTTACATTATTTGCCATTCGCCTCTCGTTTTCCTCTCCCCCACTTCACCGTTGCCGTTTTATTCGCCCTCTCTTTCCCAATCTCCTCCTCTCTTTCGCTTGCCTTTTTCTGTTTGCTCGTGTGTTAGATCTTTTACCTTGTCGCCATGGCTAGTCCTCCTATCCTTGTTATCACTCCTGAACATGAAGTTCTTAATTTTAAGCAAAGGGAGGGACAAAATTTTAAAGATGCTTGGCATAGAATTTGCAATGCTCAAAATAGATCTACTAGGAAGCTTTCTACTTCTGTTCTTCTCCGCAATTTTTATGTAGGCATCACTCCTTGGAATAAATGTGTTCTTGATACTGTTGCCGGAGGTGCTTTCTTGAGTAGCCATACGTTTGATGCTTATAATGCTATGTTAGATTTGTTTGGCCCACCACCCCTTTTGGTTAATGGAACGGTTTTAACTTTAGAACATGTGATGCAATGGCTTGATATTATTGAAAATAAAATGGCCACTGTTGAGTTGATTGAAAATTTGGATAAAAAGATCCATAATCATTTTACCCAATATGGATCTAGGGTTGGAGTTACTTTGAAAAATCTTAAAGAGAAAGAACCTATAGTTAATGAAAAAATAGATCTAGATTCTGAAAGAATTGGTAAACTTGAGGATATCATTACCAATTTAGGTTCCGCATTTTCTTCCATGAAAAACACTCCAAAACCCCCTACCAAAACTACCAAGTTTATTTATGTTCCTAAAAATAAGGGGGAATCTTCTAGTAAAGGAGACGCGGATCTCAAATCCATAAGTGTTCACCCCAATTGCTTCTCTATCGTTAAGGAACCTTTTGCTACGAACGAATTTCTTGAATTTTTGCCTAAAGGTTTAATCATTGCTAAAAAGGGAGAAACCCCTAAAGATTACAAGTGCTCTATTGAGGAATTGAGTGCCAAAGATGGCACTACTTAGATCTATCTTCGCTTTTATGCCTAGCTAGGGGCGTTAAATGATAGCGCTAGTTGGGAGGCAACCCAATTTTCTTTGTGTTTTTTGTTTTTGTTCCTGTTTAGTAATAAATTTTGCATCTACCTCCTGTTTAGATGTGTTTTTATCTTTTAATTAGTGTTTGTGCCAAGTAGAACCTATAGGATAACCTATGATGATAGTTGATGTGATTCTGCTGAAAAATAGAAACTTTGCACGCACGAATTTAGTTTTGTTAAATCACAGAAATGTGCTTTTGCGTTGATTAGTTCTTCTGCTGATCAATAGACAAATTGTCCAGGACTTCCTATTTTGGTAGGATTTTTATAGTTCAGAAGTTTGCGTTAGTTACAGATTGCTACAAACTGTTCTGTTTTTGACAGATTCTGTTTTTCGTGTGTTGTTTGCTTATTTTGATGCATCTATGGCTAGTAAAATAGTTTATAAACCATAGAGAAGTTGTAATACAGTAGGTTTAACACCAAAATAAATAAAGAATGAGTTCATTACAGTACCTTATGTGGTGGTTTTGTTTTCTTTCACTAACGGAGCTTATAAGATTTCCTGTTGAGTTTTGTGTTGTGAAGTTTTCAAGTTTTGGGTAAAGCTTTTATGGACTATGGAATAAGTAGTGGCAAGAGCCTAAGCTTGGGGATGCCCATGGCACCCCAAGATATTCAAGGATAGCCAAAAGCCTAAGCTTGGGGATGCCCCGGGAAGGCATCCCCTCTTTCGTCTTCGTTCATTGGTAACTTTACTTGGAGCTATATTTTTATTCGCCACATGATATGTGCTTAGCTTGGAGCGTCGTGTATTATATTAGTCTTTGATTTTTAGTTTACCACAGTCATCCTTGCTGTACACACCTTTTGGGAGAAGCCTACTTGATTAGGATTTGCTAGAATACTCTATGTGCTTCACTTATATCTTTTGAGCTTGATAGTTTTTGCTCTAGTGCTTCACTTATATCTTTTAGAGCACGGTGGTGTCTTAATTTTGAAGAAATTGCTAGTCTCTCATGCTTCACTTATATCTTTTTTAGAGTCTTTTAGAACAAAATGGTATTTGCTATGGTTACAAAGTTGGTCCTAGAATGATGAGCATCCAAGTTGGGTATAATAAAAATTATCATGGAAAAAGAATTGGATGCTATGATCAATATGATGCTTGATAATTGTTTTGAGATATGGAGTTAGTGATATTAGAGTCATGCTAGTTGAGGTAATTATGAAAAATACTTGTGTTGAGGGTTGTGATTCCCGTAGCATGCACGTATGGTGAACCGCTTTGTGATGAAGTTGGAGCACAATTTTATTTATTGATTGTCTTCCTTATGAGTGGCGGTCGGGGACGAGCGATGGTCTTTTCCTACCAATCTATACCCCTAGGAGCATGCGCGTAGTGCTTTTGTTTTTGATGACTTCTAGATTTTTGCAACAAGTATATGAGTTCTTTTGAATGTTGAGTCCATGGATTATACGCACCTCACCCTTCCACCATTGCTAGCCTCTCTTGTGCCACACAACTTTCGCCGGTACCATACACCTACCATATACCTTCCTCAAAACAGCCACCATACCTACCTATTATGGCATTTCCATAGCCATTCCGAGATATATTGCCATGCAACTTTCCACCGTTCCGTTCATATGACACGCATTACTTTTGTCATATTGCTCTTTGCATGATCATGTAGTTGACATTGTATTTGTGGTCAGGCCACCTTCATAAGTTTCATACATGTCACTCTTGATTCATTGCATATCCCGGCACACCGCCGGAGGCATTCATATAGAGTCATATGTTGTTCTAGCTTTGAGTTGTAATTCTTGAGTTGTAAATCCATAAAAGTGTGATGATCTTCATTATTAGAGCATTGTCCTAGTGAGGAAAGGATGATGAAGACTATGATTCCCCCACAAGCCGGGATGAGACTTCAGACTTTACAAAAAGAAAAAAAAGAAGAAAGAAAAAAAAGGCCAAAGAAAAAAAAGAGAAAAAGAAAAAAAAGAAAAGAAAAAAAAATAAAATGAGAGAAAAAGAGAGAAGGGACAATGCTACTATCTCTTTTTCCACACTTGTGCTTCAAAATAGCACCATGATCTTCATGATAGAGAGTCTCATATGTTGTCACTTTCATATACTAGTGGGAATTTTTCATTATAGAACTTGGCTTGTATATTCCAATGATGGGCTTCCTCAAAATGCCCTAGGTCTTCGTGAGCAAGCGAGTTGGATGCACACCCACTTAGTCTCTTTTGTTGAGCTTTCATATATTTATAGCTCTAGTGCATCCGTTGCATGGCAATCCCTACTCACTCACATTGATATCTATTAATGGTCATCTCCATAGCCCGTTGATACGCCTAGTTGATGTGAGACTATCTTCTCCCTTTTGTCTTCTCCACAACCACCATTCTATTCCACATATAGTACTATGTCTATGGCTCACGCTCATGTATTGCGTGAAAGTTGAAAGAGTTTGAGATATTAAAGTATGAAACAATTGCTTGGCTTGTCATCGGGGTTGTGCATGATTAAATACTTTGTGTGATGAAGATAGAGCAACAGCCAGACTATATGATTTTGTAGGGATAACTTTCTTTGGCCATGATATTTTGAGAAGACATGATTACTTTGATTAGTATGCTTGAAGTATCACCATTTTCATGTTAATATAAACTTTTATTTTGTATCATTTGGATCTGAACATTCATGCCACAATAAAGAAAATTACATTGAGAATTATGCTAGGTAGCATTCCACATCAAAAATTTCTTTTTTATCATTTACCTACTCGAGGACGAGCAGGAATTAAGCTTGGGGATGTTTGATACGTCTCCAAGGTATCTATAATTTTTAATTGTTCCATGCTATTATATTACCCTTTCGGATGTTTATGGGCTTTATTTTACAAATTTATATCATTTTTGGGACTAACCTACTAACCAGAGGCCCAGCCCGTATTGCTGTTTTTTTGCCTATTTCAGTATTTCGAAGAAAAGGAATATCAAACAGAATGAAACCTTCGAGATCATGATTTTTGGAACGAACGTGATCCAGAGGACTTGGAGTGCAAGTCAAGAAGCAGTCGAGGCCTCCACGAGATAGGAGGCCCCCCCATAGGGCGCGCCCGCTGTCTCGTGGGCCCCTCGGGCGGCCGCCGACGTACTTCTTCCTCCTATATAAGCCTACGTACCCCGAAAACATCCAGGGAGCCAATGAAACACAATTTCCACCACCGTAACCTTCTGTATCCGCGAGATCCCATCTTGGAGCCTTCGCCGGCGTTCTGCCGGAGGAGGAATCAACCATGGAGGGCTTCTACATCAACATCCTTGCCCCTCCGATGAGTTGTGAGTAGTTTACCACAGACCTACGGGTCCATAGTTATTAGCTAGATGGCTTCTTCTCTCTTTTTGGATCTCAATACAATGTTCTCCCCCTCTCTTGTGGAGATCTATTTGATGTAAACTCTTTTTGCGGTGTGTTTGTCGAGATCCGATGAATTGTGGGTTTATGATCAAGTTTATCTATGAGAAATATTTGAATCTCCTCTGAATTCTTTTATGTATGATTGAGTTATATTTGCAAGTCTCTTCGAATTATCAGTTTGGTTTGGCCTACTAGATTGATATTTCTTGCCATGGGGGAAGTGCTTAGCTTTGGGTTCAATCTTGCGGTGTCCTTACCCAGTGATAGCAGGGGTTGCAAGGCACGTATTGTATTGCTGCCATCGAGGATAAAAAAATGGGGTTTATATCATATTGCATGAGTTTATCCCTCTACATCATGTCATCTTGCTTAAGGCATTACTCTGTTCTTATGAACTTAATACTCTAGATGCAGGCAGGAGTCGGTCAATGTGTGGAGTAATAGTAGTAGATGCACGCAGGAGTCGGTCTACTTGTTGCGGACGTGATGCCTATATACATGATCATGCCTAGATAATCTCATAATTATTCGCTTTTCTATCAATTGCTCGACTGTAATTTGTTCACCCACCGTAATACTTATGCTATTTTGAGAGAAGCCTCTAGTGAAATCTATGGCCCCCGGGTCTATCTCTTATCATATTTTCTTTCAATCTACTTTTATTTGCATCTTTACTTTTTGCATCTATATTATAAAATACCAAAAATATATTTATCTTATCATACTATCTCTATTAGATCTCACTTTCACAAGTGGCCGTGAAGGGATTGACAACCCCTTTATTGCGTTGGTTGCGAGTTCTTTGTTTGTTTGTGTAGGTGCGTGGGACTTTTGAGGAGCCTCCTACTGGATTGATACCTTGGTTCTCAAAAACTGAGGGAAATACTTACGCTACTATTGCTGCATCACCCTTTCCTCTTCAAGGAAAACCAACGCAAGCTCAAGATATAGCAGCGGCTATCATGCTTTTATGGCGAAGCAACCCGAAGTCTTTGCTACAAGACATGCGATACCATGAAAAAGGCTGAGGGGAGAGAGCTCCCTCCCATGGATGTGCATTGGAGATTCAACGAGATCCTAAGGCCCGACGAGCAACATGGCCCTAATGCACGTGACAGTGGACAAATTAATGCATTCAGAGAAGCAACCACGTCTATTGTCTTGTCGACCTAGGGTACTGTGGGTTGGACTGGATGTGGGAGAAGAAGGTTGCTGGTGGGCATTTTTGCTGTGTCCATCTTGATAGAGCCTTGGCATCGGCATGCTGGTCGGCTCTTTTTCCTTTTCCTACTGTTGAGCACCTCACAGCGGCAAAGTCAGACCACGGACCTATCCTTCTGGATACCGAACTTGTTGATACAAGTGTACGTGCAAAGCAAAAACAGTTCCATTATGAGTGCATGTGGGAAAGAGATTCAAGGTTTGGAGATGTTCTTGCTGATGCCTGGAATTCAACTGGACGAGCCTAGACCGTGTCAGCTTTGTCAGAGAAGTTGGATACCATCACCAGTCGTTTACAATGGTGGGGTCGTACCACCTTCGGTGTGGTCCGGCCGGAATTTTGATCTCTACGCCAACAATTTCAGGTGATGCGCTCGCTCCCAAACCGTACAGGGCTGTCTGCCGAGGAGGACAGGGTAGAAGCCCGGATGGTTGAGTTATCCTTACGAGAGGAAACTATGTGGCGCCAGCGGGCGTGTATCCAATGGCTTGCGGAAGGCAATAGCAACACGAAGTTTTTCCACTGCAAAGCCAGCGCCCGCAAAGCAAAGAATTGCATAGTTGAGCTGCAGCGGGTGGATGGGTCAGTTTGTAAGGAGGAGCATGAGATGGCGGATATGGCCACAAACTTCTACAGTAATATGTACACTTCAGAGAACATGGTTGGGATTGAGGAAGTCCTATCTCACATACATAAGGTCAATGCCGCTATGAACACCACTCTCAATGCACAGTATAGCAAGGCTGAGGTAAAAACGGCTTTGTTCCAAATGTTCCCCACAAAGGCTCCAGGGCCCGACGGCTTCCCAGCACACTTTTTTTAGCAGCACTGGGAGTTGTGTGGTGATGAGGTTACTGATATGGTGCTTCGAGTTCTTAATGGAGAGAATTGTCCGGAGGAGATAAACAAAACGTTAATTGTTTTAATTCCCAAGATTGCTAGTCCAAAAAATTTAGCATAGTTTCGACCGATTAGCCTTTGTAATGTGATCTTCAAGATCGCGTCAAAGATTTTGGCTAACCGGATCAAGCTCATTCTCCCCAACATCATCTTTGAGGAACAGTCATCATTTGTACCGGAACGTCTTATTACTGACAATTTCATCACTGCCTATGATGCTTGCATTACATGAAAACAAAGAAGCTGAAGGGAAACAGGTTTTGTGCTTTAAAACTTGATATGATGAAAGCATATGATAGACTCGAGTGGAACTATCTGGAAAGAGATATGCTTAAGTTGGGTATCAGCCATGGTTCACAGAGATAGTGATGAGGTGTGTCACATCCGTTTCGTTCTCGGTTATTTTGAATGGAGGGAAGCAAGAGGAGTTTAGGCCTTCTTGAGTTCTAAGATAGGGTGATCCTATATCTCCGTATTTATTCTTATTGGCTGCCGAAGGCGCCTCTCCTGTCTGTTGAAATCCACATGGCCAAATGAGAGTATTCAGGGCATTACGGTGGCAACTGGTGCCCCTCAGGTAAATCACCTCCTTTTTGCTGATGATAGCCTTATATTTTTTAGGCTACACCTAAGATGGCAAATAGAGTGGATCTCCTTCTGCGAAGATATTGCACTGCTTTAGGGCTGCGAATTAACAGGGACAAATCCTCAATATTCTTTAGTAAGGGCTGTTCAGAAACCTTGAGGCAGGAGATTAAACAACTTCTTGAAGTCTAGAATGAGAAGCTATTCGACAAGTACCATGGCCTCCCTGCCGACGTGGGAAGAGCTAAGGAGGGGTCTTTCAAGTATCTTAAAGAGAGGATTTGGAAGCAAGTCCAGGGCTAGATGGAGAAGGCGCTTTCAGTTGGAGGAAAGGAGGTGCTCATCAAGTCTGTTGCTCAAGCAATTCCCACGTACTCCATGGCATGCTTCAAACTGCCAAGGGGCTTGTGTCAGCATATCAATGGTCTTTTACGAAAGTTTTGGTGGGGATCAAAGAATGGCGAAAGGAAGACCGCCTGGGTCTCTTGGAAAGTTATGTCACAACCCAAATTCATGGGAGGCATGGGGTTCCGCGATATTGAGCTCTTTAACATGGCTTTGCTTGCACGGAGGCATGGGAGGCAAGAGATTTTTCAAGATCATGGAGCCAGCAGAGTGGCCACACATTTCAGTGCTCTCCTTCTCTCTCTAGTCCTTCTCTCTCTCTAGAGAGAGAGAGAGAGAGAGAGAGAGAGAAACCCTAGGTAGCCAGCATAACATGCATATGGGCATGGCCCTCTCTTTTGTCCCAAAAGCTAGCAGCTTTCTTGGCATGAGGAGGCACCAACCATCACTTCCCAATGAAATCCATCCCCAACCTGCATGTCTTTTATTTTCTCTTGCATTGGGGTGACAAGTGAGAGTGTTTGGCCTGCCTGGCCACACCACCACCCTCTCCCTTCGCTCCCAAGCTTGTCACACTGCCTTTATTATGCATTCAAAAGGAGAGAGAGAGAGAGAGCATAGTACTTTTGCTTGCTTTTCTTTTGAGGAGGAGGAGTATTTTTGAGGTTTGACATGCACGGGTGCACACCATGTCCTTTTTGTGCTTTTCATACATACCCCATGCATGCATGCATGCATGCATACTTGCAACAACAATTTTCACTTAAAGTTGGGAACAAAACAATCATACCTGCCCCGGATCCTACACGTACAAGACATAGTCGTATGCATGTCACGTCACTTTACGCACGAACTGTGTGTGTGGGTGTAACAAGAGCTGTAACAGCAATATAACATGGCTTTGCTTGCACGGATTCTGTCATGGTTCATACCCGCCGATACTACAGACAGTTCCGTTTTTGACAGATTCTGTTTTCTTTGTGTTGTTTGCTTTTTTTGACGAATCTATGTGTAGTGTCGGTGGGTATGAACTATGGAGAAGTTGGGATACAATAGATGTAACAACAGTATAAATTTAGAATGAGTTCACAACAGTACCTAAAGTCGTGATTTGCTTTATTATACAAACGGATCTTATGAGTTTTCTGTTGAGTTTTGTGTTGTGAAGTTTTCAAGTTTTGGGTAAAGATTTGATGGACTATGAAATAAAGAGTGACAAGAGCCTAATCTTGAGGATGCCCAAGGCACCCCAAGGTAATATTCAAGTACAAACAAGCATCTAATCTTGGGGATGCCCCGGATGACACCCCCTCTTTCGTCTTCAATCCATCGGTAAATTTACTTGAGGCTATATTTTTATTCACCACATGATATGTGTGTTGTTAGGAGCGACTTGTATTACATGAGTCTTTGCTTTTTAGTTTGCCACAATTTTCCTTGCTGTACACACCTTTTGAGAGGGACACACATTAATTGTGAATTTGTTAGAATACTCTATGTGCTTCACTTATATATTTTTAGCTAGGTAGTTGCTCTAGTGCTTCACTTATATCTTTTTAGAGCATGGCGGTGGTTTTATTTTGTAGAAATTGATGAACTCAGATGATTCACTTATATTATTTTGAGAGTCTTAAATCAGTATGGAAATTTTCTTAGGTTATGAATTTGGTCGTAATATGAGAGGGATATACTCAAAACTTTCATAAAGAGCATTGAATATATGAGAAATTTGATTCCTTGCATTTGTTTTGATTTAAAAAGATGGTGATATTGGAGTCATTCTAGAGACTAATTGTGGATTAGTAGAAATACTTGTGTTAAAATTTGTGATTCCCGAAGCATGCACGTATGGTCTATCGTTATGCGATGAAGTTAGAGCATGATTTATTTTTTATTGTGTTCCTTATGAGTGGCGGTCGGGGACGAGAGATGCTCTTTTCCTACCAATCTATCCCCCTAGGAGCATACGTATTAGTACTTTGCTTCGATGGCTAATAAAGTTTTGCAATAAGTATGTGAGTTCTTTATGACTAATGTTGAGTCCATGGATTATACACACTCTCGGTCTTCCATCATTGCTAGCCTCTCTAGTAGCGCGCAACTTTCATCGGTGCATTATAAACCCACCATATACCCTTCCTCAAAACAATCACCATACCTACCTATTATGATATTTACATAGCCATTTCGAGATATATTTCCATGCAACTTCCATCATTCCGTTCATTATGACACGCACCATCATTGTCATATTGCTTTGCATGATCATGTAGTTGGCATAGTATTTGTGGCTTATCCACCGTTTATATTTTTTATACATGCCACACTAGATCATTGCACATCCCGATACACCGCCGGAGACATTTATATAGAGTCATATCTTTGTTCTAGTATCGAGTTGTAATTCTTGAGTTATAAGTAAATAAAAGTGTGATGATCATCATTATTAGAGCATTGTCCCATGTGAGTAAAGGATGATGGAGGCTATGACTCTCCCACAAGTCGAGATGAGGCTTCAGACTTAAACTAAAAAACAGGCCAAAGTGCCCAACAATAAAAAGAGAGGCCAAAGAGCCCAAAAGAAAAAAAAGAAAAAAAAGAGAAAAAAAGAGAGAAGGGACAATGTTACTCTCCTTTTCCACACTTGTGCTTTAAAAATAGCACCATGTTCTTCATGATAGAGAGTCTCCTATTTTATCACTTCCATATACTAGTGGGAATTTTTCAGTGTAGAACTTGGCTTGCATATTCCAATGACGGGCTTCCTCAAATTGCCCTAGGTCTTCGTGAGCAAGCAAGTTGGATGCACACCCATTTAGTTTTCTTTTGAGATTTCATACACTTATAGCTCTAGTGCATGCGTTGCATGGCAATCCCTACTCACTTGCATCGATATCAATTGATGGGCATCTCCATAGCCCATTAATTTGCCTAGTTGATGTGAGACTTTCTCCCTTTGTGTCTTCTCCTTACAACCTCCACCATATTCTATTCCACCTATTGTGCTATATCCATGGCTCACGCTCATGTATTGTGTGAAAGTTGAAAAAGCTTGAGAACACTAAAAGTATGAAACAATTGTTTGGCTTGTCATCGGGGTTGTGCATGATAAATACTTTGTGTGATGAAGATAGAGCATGATAAGACTTTATGATTTTGTATGGATAACCTTCTTTAGCCATGATATTTTGAGAAGACATGATTGCTTTATTAGTATGCTTGAAGTATTTTTTGTGTCAATATTAAGCTTCTGTTTTGAATCTTATGGATCTGAACATTCATGACAGAATAAGAAGAATTGCATTGATAAATATTTTGGGTAGCATTCCACATAAAAAACTCTATTTTTATCATTTACCTACTCAAGGATGAGCAAGAATTAAGCTTGGGGATGCTTGATACGTCTCCAACGTATCTATAATTTTTTATCGTTCCATGCTATTATATTATCTGTCTTGGATGTTTTGTATGCATTAATATGTTATTTTATATTATTTTTGGGACTAACCTATTAACCAAGTGCCCACTGCAAGTTGTTGTTTTTTTCCTTGTTTTTGTCTTCTACAGAAAATCAATACCAAGCGGAGGCCAGAAGACCTACGTGGCGGCCACAAGCCGACGCACCCCCAGGGCTTGTGGGCCCGTCGGAGACCTTCCAACCCTAATCTTCACACTATAAATCCTCAAATATGCCCCCTATACCAGAGGGCACATCAAAAATACTTTTCCGTCGCCGCAAGCTTCTGTTCTCGTGAGATCCCATATTGGGGCCTTTTCCTGCACTCCATCGGAGGGGAATTCGATCATGGAGGGCCTCTACACCAACCTTGCTGCCCTTCCAATGATGCGTGAGTAGTTTATCACTGACCTAAGGGTCCATAGCTAGTAGCTAGATGGCTTCTTGTCTCTCTTTGATCTTCAATACAATGTTCTCCTCGATGTTCTTGGAGATCTATTCGATGCAATATCACTACAAAAAAATACACTTCCGTGATGATACGTATTTGTCACAGTAGGTCGCGTTTTTGGTCATGCATGTACATCCATGACAAATTTATGACAGAATCAAGATAGTCATACCTGTGCTGTCGTGGAAGTGTTCCATGACATTACCAAAATTATCATCACGGAAGTGTCCACTTCCATGACGATAAATCGCGCGTCATAGAAGTGCTTTCGTGAAGGGTGACCGACACGTGGCATCCACCATAACGGAACGCCGTTAAGCTATCGGGTCGGGTTTTGGATCCGATAACCCGTTAACAGCCCCGACCAATGGGGATTTTCCACGTGTAAAATCATCATTGGCTGGAGGAAACACGTGTCGGCTCACCGTTGGGGCAGATCTCATCCACTCATTGGACAGAAGGCGCATATGATACGTCGACATGTGGCACGGCCCAACAGAGGCCCATTCCTGTGAAAAGGCCGGCCAGTTTGACTTGGTCAAAAGGTGGTGGGCCGGCCCATGGAAAGCCTGTTAATGGCTTGTTTGCATATAGCCCATTTACAGCCCACTAATCCAAGGCCCGTTGCACCCTATCCAAATTATGCCCAGTAGTGTGCTACGTCTCCGTCGTATCTATAATTTTTTGATTGTTCCATGCCAATATTCTACAACTTTTATATACTTTTGGCAACTTTTTATACTATTTTTTGGGACTAACATATTGATCCAGTGCCCAGTGCCAGTTCCTGTCTATTGCATGTTTTTTGTTTCGCAGAAACCCAATATAAAACGGAGTCCAAACGGGATAAAAACGGACGGAGAATTATTTTGGAATATTTGTGATTTTTGGAAGGAAGAATCAACACGAGACGATGCCCGAGGTGGCCACGATATAGGGGCCCATGCCCACTTAAAGAGGGCGCGGCCCCCACTCTCGTGGGCCACCAGTAAGGCGGTTGATGCCCTTCTTTGGCCGCAAGAAAGCTAATTTTTGGAAAACAATCTGGGCGAAGGTTTCAATCCAATTGGAGTTACGGATCTTCAGATATAAAGGAAACGGTGCCAGGGCAGAATTACAGAAGGTAGAAACAGAGAGATAGATCCAATCTCAGAGGGGCTCTCGCCCCTCCCACGCCATGGGAGCCAAGGACCAGAGGGGAAACCCTTCTCCCATCTAGGGAGAAGGTCAAGGAAGAAGAAGAAGAAGGGGGGCCATCATCATCACCGCGATCTTCACCAACACCCACGCCATCTTCACCAACATCTCCATCACCTTCCCCCTTCTATATCCAGCGGTCCACTCTCCCGCATCCCGCTGTACCCTCTACTTGAACATGGTGCTTTATGCTTCATATTATTTTCCAATGATGTGTTGCCATCTTATGATGTCTGAGTAGATTTCCATTGTCCTATCGGTGATTGATGAATTGCTATGATTGGTTTGAGTTGCATGTTTTATTATCGGTGCTGTCCTATGGTGCCCTCCGTGTCGCGCAAGTGTGAGCGATTCCCGTTGTAGGGTGTTGCAATGCGTTCATGATTCGCTTATAGTGGGTTGCGTGAGTGATTGAAACACAAACCCGAGTAAGGGGATTGTTGTGTATGGGATAAAGGGGACTTGATACTTTAATGCTATGGTTGGGTTTTACCTTAGTGAATCTTTAGTAGTTGCAGATGCTTGCTAGAGTTCCAATCATAAGTGCATATGATCCAAGTAGAGAAAGTATGTTAGCTCATGCCTCTCCCTGAAATAGAATTGCAATAGTGATTACCGGTCTAGTAACGTAGTCAATTGCTTAGGGACACTTTCACAACTCCTACCACCACTTTTCCACACTCACTATATTTACTTTATTGTATCTTTATTTAAACATCACCTACTTTTTATTTACGTGTTCTTTATTATCTTGCAAACCTATCCAACAACACCTATAAAGTATTTCTAGTTTCATACTTGTTCTAGGTAAAGCGAACATCAAGCGTGCGTAGAGTCGTATCAGTGGACGATAGGACTTGAGAGAGTATTTGTTCTACCTTTAGCTCCTCGTTGGGTTTGACACTCTTACTTATCGAAAGAGGCTACAACTATCCCGTATACTTGCGGGTTATCAAGACCTTTTTCTGGCGCCGTTGCCGGGGAGTCATAGCGTGGGGTGAATATTCTCGTTTGTGCTTGTTTGCTTTATCACTAAGTAATTTTTATTTGCTGTTCTATGTTGTTCTCTATCTTTACTTATGGATATGGAACGCAAAATACCAAAAAAACTAGGTGTACTTGCTACTCATGGAGATGGGATAACTCCTAAAACCCTCGATTCTCATTATGCGAAAGATATTATGTACTACTTTGATAATCCTGAGAAAACCCATTCAAATTTATAATGGGAGACACATTGGATCAACGTGAATACTTTAGGGATTATCGCTCGACACAAAAAGGAAAACTATTATGGGATCAATTTATTATGTTGCGTTGGTATGCCTGGAATCTATGCTTGAGATATGATATTACTTGTTGCTCTAGGATGGAGGCTCTACACCTTCCCTTTTCATGCAAATTTAATGATAATGAAACCTTAGCTTCTTATGCTAATGGTATATATGATTACTATGATGTGGAACAAATAGAAGAATATGTTGCTTTTAAGGCTGCTTATGAAATTGAATCTTTGTTTGAAAAGTATGAAGCTTTAGATGATGATGCTTATAGGCCTGAAAATCTTGCTATACTTAGATATTGCTATGAAAATTATGAATACAATTACTATATTAATGCATTTATTGAGAAAGTCTCCGCTGTCCAAGAAGAGATTAATATTCTGCAGGAAGCTATGGAAGAAGAAATTGATGAAACAGTGAGCTCATTGGATGAAAAGATGATGGGGAGAGTGAAGAACAAAAGGAGGAAGAGCGGATTAGCTACCCGTGCCCACCTTCTAATGAGAGTAACCCTCCAACTCATATATTATTTAATTCCCCTTCGTGCTTACCGAAGGATGATTGCTATGATGATTGTTATGATCCCGTTGATTCTCTTGAAATATCCCTTTTTGATGATACTTGCTATGCTTGTGGCCAAGATGCCAATATGAATGATGCTTATGGAGATGAACTTGCTATAGTTTCTTATGTTAAACATGAAATTGTTGCTATTGCACCCACACATGATAGTCCTATTATCTTTTTGAATTCTCCAAACTACACTATATCGGAGAAGTTTGTGCTTATTAAGGATTATATTGATGGGTTGCCTTTTACCATTGCACATGATGATTTTGATGAATATAATATGCATGTGCTTGCTGCTCCTACTTGCAATTATTATGAGAGAGGAACTATATCTCCACCTCTCTATGTTTCCAACATGATAGAATTGCAAGAAACTGCTTATACTATGCATTGGCCTTTATTTGGTGTGCATGAATTGTTCTTTTATGACATGCCGATGTATAGGAAGAGAGTTAGACTTTGTTGTTGCATGACATATGTTACTTTGTGCTCACTACTAAATTACAAATCATTGTTAATTAAAATTAGCTTTGATATACCTTGGGATCCGGGTGGATTCATTACTTGAGCACTAAATGCCTAGCTTAATGGCTTTAAAGAAAGCACTGCCAGGGAGACAACCTGGAAGTTTTAAGAGTCATTTATTTCTGTTGAGTGATTTCATATAGTTTAAAAACACAAAAATAAAGAGGGGAACCTAAAAACTGTTCAAAAAGGAAAGTGAAAGTGAGAAAGACAAGCATTGTTGAAGTGGGAGCTAGCCTTGAACTTTGTTCATGCTCACGGAAACTTTGTGAATATTGATTACAGAAACTTTTCAACAAAAATAATTATCCCCTTGTACAATTCCATTGTATTACAAAAATAATGTGCTAAGGTTTGCCTTTAGGATGTTTACAATGCTTGTTGGTTTGTACGGTGCAGGACAGAAACTTTGGCTGTAGTGCGCGATTTTACATTTTTAACTGGAACGTCAATTGGTTATGATTCCTTTTGCAATGTCTTGATATACAACTTGTTTATTTTTTCTATTTTTTGTAGAATTTTTGGGGTACCATAAGTATGGTGGATGTTCAGATTGCTACAAACTGTTCTGTTTTTGACAGATTCTGTTTTTGATGCATAGTTTGCTTGTTTTGATGAATCTATCAATTTATATTAGCGGATTAAGCCATGGAAAAGTTATATTACAGTAGACACAATGCAAAAGCAAAATTTGAATTGGTTTGCAATAGTACTTAGAGTGGTGATTTGCTTTATTATACTAATGGATCTTACCGAGTTTTCTGTTGAAGTTTTGTGTGGATGTAGTGTCTAATCGAGGATGTCTCGATATGAGGAAAAGGAAGAGAGGCAAGAGCTCAAGCTTGGGGATGCCCGAGGCACCCCAAGTAAATATTCAAGGAGACTCAAGCGTCTAAGCTTGGGGATGCCCCGGAAGGCATCCCCTCTTTCTTCAACAAGTATCGGTATGTTTTCGAATTCGTTTCGTTCATGCATTATGTGCATGTCTTGGAGCGTCTTTTGCATTTAGTTTTCATTTTTCTTTTATGCACCATGCTGGTATGAGATAGTCCTTGGTTGATTTATAGAATGCTCATTGCACTTCACTTAAATCTTTTGAGTGTGGCATTATAGAATGCTTCATGTGCTTCAATTATATCATTTGAAGTTTGGATTGCCTGTTTCTCTTCACATAGAAAACCGCCATTTGTAGAATGCTCTTTTGCTTCAATTATATTTGTTAGAGCGTGGGCATATCTTTTGTAGAAAGAATTAAACTCTCTTGCTTCACTTATATCTATTTAGAGAGATGACAGGAGTTGGTCATTTACATGGTTAGTCATAAAAAATCCTACATAAACTTGTAGATCGCTGAATATGATATGTTTGATTCCTTGCAATAGTTTTGCAATATAAAGGTGGTGATATTAGAGTCATGCTAGTGGGTGGTTGTGGATTGTAGAGACACTTGTGTTGAGGTTTGCAAGTCCCGTAGCATGCATGTATGGTAACCGTTGCGTGGCAAATTTGAAGCACGGGGTGTTTCTTTGATTGTGTTCCTTATGAGTGGCGGTCGGGGACGAGCGATGGTCTTTTCCTACCAATCTATCCCCCTAGGGGCATGCGTAGTAGTACTTTGCTTCGAGGGCTAATAAACTTTTGCAGTAAGTATATGAGTTCTTTATGACTAATGTGAGTCCATGGATTATACGCACTTTTACCTTTCCACCATTGCTAGCCTCTTCGGTACCGTGCATTGCCCTTTCTCACCTTGAGAGTTGGTGCAAACTTCGCTGGTGCATCCAAACCCCGTGATACGATACGCTCTATCACACATAAGCCTCATTATATCTTCCTCAAAACAGCCACCATACCTACCTATCATAGCATTTCCATAGCCATTCCGAGATATATTGCCATGCAACTTCCATCATCATCATATACATGACTTGAGCATTTATTGTCATATTGCTTTGCATGATCGTAAGATAGCTAGCATGATGTTTTCATGGCTTGTCCGTTTTTTGATGTCATTGCTACGCTAGATCATTGCACATCCTGGTACACCGCCGGAAGCATTCATATAGAGTCATATCTTTGTTCCAGTATCAAGTTGTAATATCGAGTTGTAAGTAAATAAAAGTGTGATGATCATCATTATTAGAGCATTGTCCCCCAAAAAAAGGCCAAAAAAAAGAAAGGCCAAAGAAAAAAAGAAAAAGAAAAAAAGAAAAAGAAAAAAAAGAAAAAAAAGAAAAAAGAAAATAAATAAAAAGGGGCAATGTTACTATCTCTTTTTCCACACTTGTGCTTCAAAGTAGCACCATGTTCTTCATGTAGTGAGTCTCATATCTTGTGCTTCAAAGTAGCACCATGTTCTTCATATAGATTGTCTCCTATGTTGTCACTTTCATATACTAGTGGGAATTTTCATTATAGAACTTGGCTTGTATATTCCAACGATGGGCTTCCTCAAATGCCCTAGGTCTTCATGAGCAAGCAAGTTGGATGCACACCCACTTAGTTTCTTTTGTTGAGCTTTCATACACTTATAGCTCTTAGTGCATCCGTTGCATGGCAATCCCTACTCCTCGCATTGACATAAATTGATGGGCATCTCCATAGCCCGTTGATTAGCCGCGTCGATGTGAGACTTTCTATTTTTTTGTCTTCTCCACATAACCTTCATCATTATATTCTATTCCACCTATAGTGCTATATCCATGGCTTGCGCTCATGTATTGCGTGAGGGTTGAAAAAGCTGAAGCGCGTTAAAAAGTATGAACCAATTGCTCGGCTTGTCATTGGGGTTGTGCATGATGGGGGCATTTTGTGTGACGAAAATGAGCATGGCCAAACTGTATGATTTTGTAGGGATAAGCTTGCTTTAGCTTTGTTGTTTTGAAAAGACATGATTGCTTTATTGGTACGCTCGAAGTATTATTGTTTTTATGTCAAATGATAGACTATTGCTTTGAATCACTCGTGTCTTAATTTTCATGCCATGATTAGACATATGATCAAGATTATGCTAGGTAGCATTCCACATCAAAAATTATCTTTTTTATCATTTACCTACTCGAGGACGAGCAGGAATTAAGCTTGGGGATGCTGATACGTCTCCGTCGTATCTATAATTTTTTGATTGTTCCATGCCAATATTCTACAACTTTTATATACTTTTGGCAACTTTTTATACTATTTTTTGGGACAAACATATTGATCCAGTGCCCAGTGCCAGTTCCTGTCTATTGCATGTTTTTTGTTTCGCAGAAACCCAATATTAAACGGAGTCCAAACGGGATAAAAACGGACAAAGAATTATTTTGGAATATTTGTGATTTTTGGGAGGAAGAATCAATGTGAGATGATGCCCGAGGTGGCCACGAGATAGGGGCCCATGCCCACTTATAGAGGGCGCGGCCCCCACTCTCGTGGGCCACCCGTAAGGCGGTAGATGCCCTCCTTTGGCTGCAAGAAAGCTAATTTTTGGAAAACGATCTAGGCGAAGGTTTCAATCCAATCAGAGTTACGGATCTCCAGATATAAAGGAAACGGTGCCAGGGCAGAATTACAGAAGGCAGAAACAGAGAGATAGATCCAATCTCGGAGGGCTCTCGCCCCTCCCACGCCATGGGAGCCAAGGACCAGAGGGGAAACCCTTCTCCCATCTAGGGAGAAGGTCAACGAAGAAGAAGAAGAAGGGGGGCTCTCTCCCCCTTGCTTCCGATGGCACCGGAACG
Source organism: Triticum timopheevii (assembly GCA_963921465.1). Classification (NCBI taxonomy): domain Eukaryota; kingdom Viridiplantae; phylum Streptophyta; class Magnoliopsida; order Poales; family Poaceae; genus Triticum; species Triticum timopheevii. Next base: position 361,168,597 of record OY997264.1, read on the forward strand.
CCGCCGGGGGCCATCATCATCACCGCGATCTTCACCAACACCCACGCCATCTTCACCAATATCTCCATCACCTTCCCCCTTCTATATCCAGCGGTCCACTCTCCCGCATCCCACTGTACCCTCTACTTGAACATGGTGCTTTATGCTTCATATCATTTTCCAATGATGTGTTGCCATCTTATGATGTCTGAGTAGATTTCCATTGTCCTATCGGTGATTGATGAATTGCTATGATTGGTTTGAGTTGCATGTTTTATTATTGGTGCTGTCCTATGGTGCCCTCCGTGTCGCGCAAGCGTGAGGGATTCCCGCTGTAGGGTGTTGCAATGCGTTCATGATTCGCTTATAGTGGGTTGCGTGAGTGACTGAAACACAAACCCGAGTAAGGGGATTGTTGCGTATGGGATAAAGGGGACTTGATACTTTAATGCTATGGTTGGGTTTTACCTTAATGAATCTTTAGTAGTTGCGGATGCTTGCTAGAGTTCCAATCATAAGTGCATATGATCCAAGTAGAGAAAGTATGTTAGCTTATGCCTCTCCCTCAAATAGAATTGCAATAGTGATTACCGGTCTAGTAACGTAGTCAATTGCTTAGGGACACTTTCACAACTCCTACCAATACTTTTCCACACTCGCTATATTTACTTTATTGCATCTTTATTTAAACAGCCCCTACTTTTTATTTACGTGTTCTTTATTATCTTGCAAACCTATCCAACAACACCTACAAAGTATTTCTAGTTTCATACTTGTTCTAGGTAAAGCGAATGTCAAGCGTGCGTAGAGTCATATCAGTGGCCGATAGGACTTGAGAGAGTATTTGTTCTACCTTTAGCTCCTCGTTGGGTTCGACACTCTTATTTATCGAAAGAGGCTACCACTATCCCGTATACTTGCGGGTTATCATAGCGTCATTTGGGCCATCAAATATGATTCCAGCCCATTTTCACTTCTGGCCCATGTATGGCCCATGACGTCTTTCGGCCCATATGAGGCCCTATGTAACTCTTGGCCTATTAACGGCCCGTGGTGAAACTGGCCCGCAATGAAGAGTGTATCACTTTACACCCATTAACGGCCCATGGTGAAATTGGCCCATAATGAACAATATATCACTTTATACCCATTAAGGGCCCGTTATTCAGTTGGGCCGTTTCCAGAAAATGTTATCTTTTGGCCTTCTCAAAGCCCATTTATTCTTGGGCTCATTTCCAACATTCGTTTACTTACGGCCCGTTACTGTCATTTTCTGCTTGTGGGCCAAATTCAGCCCGTGGTTACATTGGCCCATTTGTGGTCCGTTAATACGTTGAGCCGTTTTCATAGCGTCATCAAATACGGCCTATTAACGATGGCCCGTTATGGTCATACGGACCGTATAAGGCCCATTGATGATACGGCCCGTAGAAGGCCCATTGTTTCTACGGCCCGTAGAAGGCCTACTGTTTCTATGGCCCGTAGAAGGCCTACTGTTTCTATGGCCCGTAGGAGGCCCAGTGTCACTACAGTAAATATTAGACCATGGTTATTGTGGCCTAGTTTTAAAAAGAACTGCACTGACTACAAGCAAACAAATAAACAAGACAACAAGGAAATAAATAAGCAAGCAACTTATGCTAGGCTATCACGGCTGTTACACATATTACATCCACTGAGCATCAAAGTTCGCCACCAGTGCAAATATAGGGAACAAAGCAGCATATCATATACACTGGTTGTCAAAGTTGGCGACCAGCGCAAATAAACGCCGCAGCAAAACAAATCCAGAACTGAAACCACTTCAGAAGATCTCAAGAAACAATATCATGGGTACCCATAATGCTGGCAAGATACTTAGCAAGCTTATTAACTTTCTCTTGTTTGGCGCTTAAATCCTCCAGCGCTTGCTGTTGCACCAGAAAATATGCATCTGAATTCTGCAGGGACTTCCTCAGTCCTTCAGCTTCCTGTCGTAGCACATCTGATCGATGTCTTTCAACTTGAAGTTGAGACTCAAGAAGACGAACTGATTCAGGCAGCGAGTTCGAAGAGCTTGTGCCAGCAGTAGTGGCCAGTAACTCGAACACTACATCAAGACAGGACTTTTGGGTTCCCTCACTATCGTCAAGATAGTTTTTATCAGCTTTCTTGGAGACCAATAGGGATGTCTCACTATCTTGAACCTTATCTGCATTACTTCCTTTACCATTGGATAATACAGTACTGTTCTCCAATATTTTGTCCGCATTATAAAAGAGAAACAAGTAGACACATCAGATGTTTACCATGTTGTATATGAAACTCATTTTGGTAAATGAGTTCAGTAGTAAAGTGGACAGGATAACAGCATGAAACAAACATATATCTATGTACCATGGTCACTTTATGGTCTATATCATTCTAGTTTTTGTTGCCAAATCAAGATAGAGACACAGTTCAAATAATATTTGTTCAAGACAAAGCAGAATAGACAGAATATAAGTGTGGGTAACTATAGAGCAATAACAACACTTGTAATGTGCATGACATGAGAACCTAACTGTTTATTCAATTGAAACTGAAATCAACATAGAGCAGGTTACAACAGCAAACCAGTTAAAGAAACATGTTTAAAACATACCTGTTGCACCATTGGAGTTTCAATTCCATCCTTCGAATTTGAAAGTTGGTATGAGTAAATACAGTAATGCAAGAGCAAAGGAGTATGAACCATAGCTATAGAACCTGACCTGAGAACAAATCTTCTTCTCCTTTAAGCATTGAGTTGGGATTCGGAGTGGTGGTCCTCGTGCTTTGGGCACTGCAGTTCCCTTACTAATTGCTGTGTTTGGGTGCTTTGTGGTGGAGATGGTGTTGTGTCAACTGGAACTGGGTTACTATCTGCCGGGGTTGGGGTTAGACGGGGTGTAGCTGGTTCTCTGTCCAACTGGGTAGGGGTACAATCTGCGAGAGTCTGGGTTGTGTGTGGTGGATCTGGTCCTTGGGCAAGTACAGCCGTGGTTCTATCTGCATCAACTGGTAGCACCATCTTTTCTGAAGACCGTGTTGTTACTCCCTTAGATACTGCCATCACGCTCTCCAATTCAAATGGCTGATAAACAAGAAAAGTATTTGAAAGTATAGACATTGTATGATAGACAGGTGCAATGGATAGTGGGGAATAAAAGAGGGCATGAAATAATTCATATTTATGTTGTCTAACCAAACAAGATAGCATGACACAATTTCACATATATGATGGCTAACTAAACAGGATAGCATGACACAATTTCACATTATGATGGCTAACTAAAAAAGATGGAAAGACATAGTTCAAAGTATGAGACTATGTAAACAGGATGACATGACATAACTATATAATGTGTTTATTAAATAGGTTGGCATTCCATAATTCACATACATTCATGGATAGAATGCCATAATTCTAAATATGATGACTGTAAACACTAAATAGGATGAGATGATATAACTATATGATGTCTTTATTAGATGGGTTGCCATGCCATAATTCAGATAGATGATGTGTATGTACTATGTAAACATGATGGCATGATATAATTCAAATATATGATTTATATAGTAAGCAAGTAAGCAGATGGCAATACATATATGATGTAAAAACTAAGCAATGCAAGACAACATGCATGACATGGGTAATATAACCCTGCCAAGTTTGAGCATAGACCTCAGGGGGGAAATAGGACTGGTCATCAGTCTCTGAATCCTCCTCTGAGGAGCTCTCTGTAACCAGCAAGATGTCTGCTTCAGCAGGTAGCATTGTTTGCTCTGAATACCTTGTTTTCACTCCAGATACTTCCATCACCGCTTCAAATGGCTGATGCACGGGAAGAGTAGTTGAATATACAACATTGTCGACAAATGGAACACGTAATACAAAAAAATGATAACATGATATAATTCACATACATGATGATTGGCTAAACAACATGGCATTGCATAATTCACATATATAATGCCTTTGCAACAAGATAGCATTGTATAATTCACATATATAATGTCTTGCAACAAGATGGCAATGCATAATTCACATATATGGTAATTAGACACTGAACAGGTGGCATTCACACAAAGCATGTCTAAACTAATCAAATGACATAGCAATGCGAGACACCATACGCACGATATGAGCAACATAACACGAAGAGCAGTTGAATGTACTAACATTGTTGACAAATGTAATATGTAACGAAAAAAAGGATGGCCCGATATAATTTACATATAAGATGACTGGCTAAGCAGGATGGCATTGCAAAATTCACATATATGATGCCTGGCTAAACAAGATGGCGTTGTGTAATTCACATAAACGATGAATAAACTAAACAGATGGCATTCGCACAAAGGATGTCTAAACTAAGCAGATGACATATTTGATGTATAAAGTAAGCAATGCAAGACACCATATGCATGATATAACCAACTTCAACATGCCAAGTTAGAGCGAAGACCTCAGGGGGTAAATAGGAGTTATCTTCTCCTTCTGAATCCCCCTCAGAATAGATATCTTCCTCTTGATTACAATCCGAAATGCATGGAGGGGGGCTGCCTTTGCGCCTACCATGGAGCGACGTCTGCATGAAATTATATTGCCACGCAAGGCTCGTCTCTTTTGCTCTACATGTTTAGTTCCATTGTTTACAATAACTGTCATGCATAGGAATAAAACATAGTGAGATTATGTAAGGAGTGCATGCAAAAATCCAGAGTGATGGTAGCAACCTGTGGATAGACCCAAAACCAATAATAGCAGGCTGATAATGGCTTCAGTTAAAAATACAGATAATGACTTCTTTACTGTTTGTTTCCCACCCAACATGAAACTCATAGTAGACACCGGATATTAACCAGATAGTAGATAGATACTATTGATAGCGGCCCGATATGTACCCCACAACCATTTAAAAACTCAAGTTTGACCATTAGTTTGGAGCTGACTCAGAGTCTAATCGGTGAACAGGACGATAAAGTAGCATGTAATATTAAGCGATGCATAACGTAAGCAGACACGAAAGAGTGCGACCGCTCTTGCGGACCCGTGTAGTCCTCGAGGTCATCTGCTCGGTTGATGATGGTAATGCAGTTTTCATGGTTGCCAGTGGCGGGGAAGAAGATCTGAGGCGGCGAAAGACAGTCTGGAGGCCGTATCCCTGCTGTGCTGGACCCTTCTGTCGTTGGAGCAGCTGAGCTGGGGTGGACGACGGCGCAGCAGGAGCGGGACAAACCACGCAAGGTTTTCTTTGACAACTATCTGTAAGCGAAGTAATTCTATAAGGGCTCGTTTGAATTGGAGGATTCCAACAATGCAGGGATAGGAAATAGACATGAATAGGATAGGAATGCACGTGCAAAACAGAGAATTTAAAAACACAGGATTTCTGCCAATCTGGGTGTTTGATTCACAACAATTGGAAGATCACAGCATGCAAAGAAGCATGGTGAGATTAAGTCAAACCACAAGAAAATGTACGGTTATAATGCTATTATGCTACTATCTCTTAGTGTTGTGCTTCATGAATAAGAATTTGAAAAGGAGGACAAGTGAAAATTAAAATTCCTACGTTTTTTCTTTCAAGGAGACAATAAAGGAACAAATCCGTGTGCTCAGTGGACAATATATATAACATGTAGAGTAAAAAAGAGATGCAACAAGTGTACAACCTCTTTGGCGAAGCCATGTCGATCTCAGCGTGATTGGGTTGGCCGGTGAGGATGCTCCGGCTGAATTTGCTGTCGGAGGAGGGGAAGAAGATCTTAGGCGTCTGGAGATGGAGCCCGAGGTACTGCTCCGCTGTGATGGAGGGTTTCGTCGTTGGAGCAGCTCCGGTGAGTTGTACGACGCCAAGGCTGAAGCAGGACAAGAGAGACAACGAACAATGTTAACCTGAGTGGAATTCTAATAGCATCTCCAATACATGATGTAAAATACATAACCACAAAGTGCTAGATGTAAAATACATCAGCCGCTCATCTCCGAACTTAACTGTCGAAACTGAACTTAACTGTTGAAACTGAACCTAATTGTCGAAACTGAATTTTGCTGTTGAAACTGAATTTTGCCGTCGAAACTGAATTTTGCTGTCGAAACTGAATGCACTAGCAAGGTGAGGCTACACGTCGGTCGACTGACTTTTTCATCTCTGGTCAGTCGATTTTGCAGCCGTTGGATACGCAATCAAGGGCCTGCGGTTCATCTTCAACCTCCACCCCCCTGAGCCGCCAGCCACCACCGGCCAAACAGCAGCCCCCCCGCCGCCCGCGGCCGGCGGTGCGCCGCCCCGCCCGCCCCAAAAACACTCCCCACCGCCGGTCCGCCGTCGCCCCGGCCATCCCTCTAGGCCCTCCGTGCCGAGCTTTTTCCCCGGCGATCCCCACGCCACCGCCCCGCCACCGCCAGCGACCACCGCCCCCATCCTAAACCCTAAGATAGATAGTGGGGTACCTCTCCGGCGAGCCCCCTCCCCACTACGGCTGGTTCTTCCTTCACCCCGGCGAGCCCACCCCTTGAAAATCGATTGACCCAAAAGTCGATTCAGTCGACTGAAGTGTAGCCAAATCAGAGCAGCATCGCAAGCAAGAGCAAGAGCGAGAGCAGCAGCGCGAGCAAGAGCAATAGCAAGAGCAGACCAGGCAGGGGACCGAGAGCAAGGGCAGAGCAGCAGCGCGAGCGAGAGCTAAAGCAGCAGCAGCTCCTACTGATGTGGACGTCGTCGCCGAGGGAGCGACGCCATGGAGGAAGTGGCCGGCGATGCCGCCGTGGATGGAGCCGCGCCGTGTCGGCTCGGGACCGAGCGCCGGCAGCACCGTGAGATCGACTCAAGACGAAAATGCGGCGATTAGTGTACAACCTCTTTGGTGGCGCCGATTAGGCCGCAACTTCATCCAAGGAAACGGTGATGATGATGCTCTTCCGGTGGTGCAGGTGAAGACGGTGGTGTGGGAATGGAGGTGGCGCGAAAGACGAGGGGAACATCGGGGCAGCTCCTTGGAGGTGGAGGATGGGGTGGCTGAACCGGCGAGACGATGAGATCGACGATGGATCCTCATCCGGTACGGTGGATGAGGGACGTCGAGGTGTTGCTTTGGACGACGTCGTCGAGGAGGAGGCTCTGGCTGGGTGGCGGACGGAGCAGGGTGTGGGGTTTCATTGCGGGTTTTCGCGGCCTCGGTGTATGAATGGGTGGGCGGATGGGATGGCAGTGGGGAACCATGGCTTAGAGACGTGCTTGTCCGAAATGTGGGGTAAGTTACGAAAGTACCCCCCACTGATTTGAGGCGGTTCTTTCGGTTCAGGGGTACCACGGGCATTTCGCGTGTCGGGATTTCACAGGAGGTGGGAGTTTTCGCGCACATTGTAATTTTGGAATAGCAAGGCGTGGGTTGAGATGGAGGGAGTTGTCAAAGCACAACGAGACAAAGATATGTCTTAAATATTTCGGGCTAACAAGGCGCGGGTTGAAATTTCCGGACAAGCCTAACGTGTACTGTACCAAATCAATGCGCACTACAAATGTCATTCAAAACTTTGAATTCATGTTATGTTCAATTAAAACATTTCGTTATGTGTATAATGCATGCGACCTACTACTCAAATGAACGTTTTAGTGCATTACAAACGTATATACTACCGCTTCAATATGAACTAAATTTGAATAAGATCTGCAGTAATGATTGTTGTGAAGTCAAAGCATTTGAATTCATTTCTCTATTTTAATAAGATCTACAATCATCATTATTGTCAAGTTAAACCATCGTTTGTGTATTATCTTCACAGCACACCACATGATTAGTCTCAAGTTACATATGAACTATGTGTACTATATGAACTCGAACTAGATTTTTTGAATCCACTTTATTTTGATTTCAAATCACATTACATTTCTGGCTCTAGCTAGATCTTCATAATCTAAACCATGTCTCGTATGTATAATGTGTTTATCACATTATGTATGGTGCCCCGCCCCCTACGCCTACAAGTATTTAGATGTGAGTTGCAAACACCACACATTACCACAAATTCAAATAAAACGTGAGAATGTTCATTAAATAGTATTGTTTAGATTGCTCGATATTTAGTTGTAAGCTGCAAACGCCGCACATTATCACAAATTCAAATAAAATGTGAGATTGTTTGATGTATGTATGGTTTAGATTGTTCGGCATTTAGCTGTGAGTTGCAAATGCCATGCATTATCACATTATGGTATAACATGTGCACAACACGTGTATCACCGCTATATTCATGCATGCAATGTTTAAAACAATATGATCTCCTATTCAAATATATGAATCCGCTTTCATATCAAATTATGATCTTTGTTAGTCTCTTACACCCACACAATCCTCTAACCTTTGTAGCTACCACTAAATTTCTCTCGTGCATGCACACGCCCTCCTCGCCCTCCCCCTCCCTCGGCATTCTATCCACCGGGCACATTCATTTTTTTCTTTAGGTCGTTCTCCCAGAGTCTCCACAACTCCTTTCCGACACACACCGATCGATAAACCTCTCCAGTGATGCCTGCCTACAGCATACACACACAGCTTCAATCTCCTCCTTTATGTGTCCTTGCCTCGTGTCTCTCATATGGTCAGACACACGTGTAAACTCTCGCCCCTCTTTTCATCGATCTCACAACCGCACACTCCTTCCCCTATCTAGCTAGTAGTTGGGCCTCTCGCACCACCTCCTAGCTCCATTCTCTCTGTCTATCCGTCTCGCTGGGCCTTATTTGCCTCTAACAAATGGACGTACACCGACCGATCTCTCGCTATACATATAGCCAGCTAGGTCCTTATAACTCGTTTTTACCCACACATCGATCGATCTACCTCATTAGTTGTGTCTCTCCCTTCATCCGACAAACAACAATTGATCTACCGATCTAGTTAGGTTTGCTTACCAAACACATGGTTCCCCTTCATCATTCATGGATGCGTCCCGACAGATCTATCACGCACAGGCACACACAGAAACACATCCCCACTCTTATTGATAATATTGCAGTTCCACCCTCAGTTTGTCTAGTAGGCCTCTCCCAACATCTCCGAGAAGCAACTCCATCACCCATCCAGCACTCTACCCCTCTCCCTCCCTCTCCCTCCCTCTCCCTCCCTCTCTCTCTCTCTCTCCTCTCTCTCTCTGTCCCATCATATTTCCCGTCCTTCAGTTATGTATGGATGTCGACCGATCTCCCTCAAGACATAGCCGGGTCTCTCCTGCTCAACACGTATACGAGCTGTTCTACCTCTATAGTTAGGCCTCGTCCTACCCCTCCCCCCACCCCCTCCCCCCCACACACACCGATACATCAAGCGCTCTAGTCATGTCTCCTTGCCACACACAAACTTGACATATGACCTCTAACGTTCCGGTAGGCCAGTCGCCCTATATCTTTGACTTGCACACACACACACAATTTCGATGGCTCTCTTCATCAATCTCGCACCCACCCACTTGATCCTATCTTCAACTCTATCGATAGCTATGACCCCTCCCTCTCTTCTCGTGGATTGCCCGACCCTCTATGTATGATATGGATAGGCCTCCATTTCACACACATTGCATGCAAAATTTTGTTTGAGATGTCATCGACACATATTCCCACAAATAATTCACGAAATCAACCCACCACAAAACAAAAACACTCACGAACGCGGTTTGTATCTCTCACACCCACCCACGTAGGTGGGGGACGTGCACGAAGAGAAGAGGTGCATGCACGGTGCACGTACTCCCGTCTCTTTCCCAACCACACCCGCGCGAGTACATGGTGGAGCTCATTTCTGTATGAAAAAGGCAGCCCACGTGGTAATTTGGCACGTGTACTGGTTGTCCACTTGGTGGAGGGAGGATCGTCTACCACGGGTGAACAAACAAATTGCGACTTGATGCGTTATGTTAAATTAAAAAAAGAGGCAAACCATGTGGGGCCTACCTTAGAGGCAAGGCTCTATACACTGGAGTACTTTTGATGTGTCCCGTCAACTCGCAGAATGAGGAGAAGCTTGCTTAGTACGCCGTCTCCCCCACCCACGGGCGCGGTGGCTCGCAGGATGAGGTGAAGCTTGCTCCGCCTTACGCCCGCTCCCTCGCCCATGCGCGCGATGGCTCGCTGGACGAGGAGAAAAATTTACTACTCCCTCCGTTTACTCCTCGTCCCTACTACCTTGGTTATAGAGATTATATCATATTGTTTGGAATATATACGTCCTTTAGTAGATTTCAATATGAACTACTAGTACATACTCCAAACATTGATGTATATAGACGTGTTTTAGAGTGTACATTCACTCATTTTGCTCTGTATGTAGTAGCAATCTCCCTCGCCCCTCGACCCTTGCCCACGTGGTGGACGTGCAGCAATTCATTCGGTCTCATATAGCCAGAATGATATATACTACACTACCATTATTGCTCAACTTCCCAAAGAGGCAAAGAGCCAATCGCAAGGTTAATATTTTGGAGATGCCAAGCGCAAGGTTATAGGAGAACGAGTAGTAGGTTCCGCGTCATTTATAAATTTTTTTAGTGGCACGTGCGCAATATGATAGGTTCATATGGAGAGAAAAGGAAACCGCTCCACTATATACACACGGTTGCTTGCTGGGGTTGCTCTCTTCACACTCTCTCGCACAAAACGACTGTGGCCACATCTCTAACATCCCAGCGGATCACGTCCGCTTGGCGAAGGGGTGGATGCTTAGTGTAGATGCGGTGGCCGTCGCCGACGGTGAAAACCCACTGTTGGCACGTCCCGATCAGGGGTCCCCACCGTTCTCTCTCACAAAGCCGGTGAGGTTGCCTTCGTCCCTTGCTCACTACCGCGACGTGGGCAGTTGCCGCCTCCCGCCGCCCTCCTCAAGGTTGAGCTATGTCCCTCAGGTACAACTCCCTTTACAGCCGGCTTGCACCACTGCTCCAGCTGCCCACATCACTCCCTGTGGATATTTCTCTACTTCTTTGCCCCACACATACCTGATACCTCTACTGGCTTCTATGTACTGTATTTGTGATGAGTTTATGTCTCATCAACTAGTCCCAGTAATCTTATTCTAATCACGCTTCTTCAATTTCTTTGCCATAGGGATGCTCATCTCGATTTTGGTGAAACTGCACAAAATGATCTGATGGTCAAAAGGTTGCAAACTTCATTTATTAGGAAGCTCGAACATTGCCAGCAAATTGAAGCCTGGTCAGGGTTCACGGTTCAAGGGCTAGGGACTGCATGGATCGTTTTTTTCTTTAGCTGCCTCTGTTCCAAAATAAGTGTCAACTTTAGTAGTAGTACACCTTTGTACTAAAGTTTGCACAAAGTTAAGACACTTATTTTGGAACGGAGGGAGTACATATTTGCTATGATCTGTCAATCATTGAGATGCAATAGCATGCATGTTAGTCTCCTTTGTATTTGATGAAATGTTGCAACGGGCAACCTTGGTCGCAAGATACATGTAACAGGAGCTGGAAGCTTCATAGCATTGTACAAATTTATCTCGTTGATAAATTACAGTACGTACTAGTACTATACTAGTACTTCCTCCGTTCATAAATATAAGTCTTTGTAGAGATTTCACCATGAACCACATGCGGATGTATATAGATGCATTTTAAGTGTAGATTCATTCATTTTGTTCCGTATGTAGTTCACCTAGTGGAATCTCTACAAAGACTTATCTACTAGTAATAGCTAGCCCCCACTACTAGGAATTCTCTATCCTCTCCTTGAGCCACATCATCAAAATTGACGTAGACGTTAGATGAAGTAAATCAGTCATAATAGCTGTCTGATCTAGACGTTGAGAGGCTCCACACTAAGCCACATGCAAGCATGTAGAAATACCGTGGCACATGCATGTGAGTGGGTTTTAAATCACATCAACATGTCTGCATGCAAGCATGCACCGGTAGCATGCATGTAAGTGAGCTTTTAAGTCCCATTAACATGTCAAAAAGAAAAATATAATCCCATTATGTAGTAGGAGTTGGTTGATATTTTTTCCTTACGTGGGATGATCTAAATGATGATGGGAGTTTATTTAGTTTGGCTACCACATTTGTCATGCGGTTATAGATTTTTTTTTATTTCTATGAAATCGATAATTTTACGCAGAGAGATATACCGCTGTTCCGCGGTAACGCGTGGGGACTCATCTAGTAATATTTAGGAACGGAGGGAGTACTATGTAAAGAGTTAGGTGTCGCACGGTGATAGTGTGAGATGGGCCATGTAATCACTAAGTCTGCGTGTTTTCACTGCTCTTGCACTCCTCCGCTGTAAGAATGGAGAAAATTGTAATCTACTACCTCCTTTCGCCGAGAGTGTGGGACAATCTAGCAGTCCTACCACCTCAGTAATAAAGACCAATGAGCCGTCAAATCATATAGACCCAGCAGTAAGTTGGACGGACGAAGCAACCATCACTCTTGCGCCAGTGAGAGGTTGTGTCCGCTCTGCCCGGGCATGAATGCGGCACTGATTCTTTGGAGCGGCGCTGACCGTTTCGGGCGGGAAGCGCACGCGGGCGATGGAGGGGCTTTGGTGGGCCAGGCTGGTCAGGAGCGGGTGTGGCAGCTATCCGCATGTGCCTACCGGACATGCCCGGAAATGAGAGGATGCACCGACTCTCGCGGCTAAAATCATACACTACACACCATCTCTCTGTAGGAGTAGGTCGATCTGTTGCACTCTCTAACACAGACATGCTGTTAAACACACACACACACGCACGCACCTTGGTCCTGTTGCACCTTCTAACGTGACTTATTACACCTAGACGGAGGGAGTAGTAAGTATACGTGATACGGTGGCATACTGACTTAAGTCGAATACAAGTGCCCAAAATTTGTGTGCATGTTACAATAAGGATTCACTTAAAATAGTACGTGAGCGAACAGAGGGATCAATTGGACAGTGTTCCCGAGCAGTAGCGAGATGTGTGAGGTAGTAAGATACACCACTGGCGCTTTTAATTTTTCTTATTAATTTGTTTGTTTCACCCTCTGATTGGTGGGACCCAACGTACTACGTGGAGAGAGGTAAGGTGACTAAGGCTGCATTATTTCTGCACCATTGTGGATAGTCTTACCACCAAAGCCACATGACACGATTATGATTGAAATCCTAATGACTCCCACACACAAAAAACATGGCATGCCTGTCACACGAATGCAGGAATGTATAAAAGGTTATTTTCCTCTCGTTGAACATAACGGGAAGGTTGTGTAGCTGGTTAGCCTGTTCGCTCATCAAACTTGAGGTCCCGGGTTCGATAACTACACTTGAGCATAATTTTTGCCAGGAGGATTCTTTGACTTGTCAAAATGTTTTCTAGGGTTTGCACGCTTCACACTCTCTCTCCAGTATATATATACACGCTGGAGCCTCAGCGCTTGTAGTTGCTCTCTTCACACTCTCTCGCCCTCTCCCGCTGGAGCCTCAACGCTTGTAGTTGCTCTCTTCACACTCTCTCGCCCTCTCCAGATCTAAACAAGACTTCGTTGGCCTCTCTCTCTCCCCTCACTGCTGCTCAAAGAGCCGGCAGGATCCGTCCATTGGGAAGGGAAGGAGGCTTAACGCTGTCGCTGTCGACGAGGGAGGGAGTCCACTACCGGCGCAACTGTTCACTTTCCACCCAGCAGCGGCGCGGGAGGGCCTCCGACCCCTTCTTCTTCGCCGCCATCCCGTCGCCCACCGAACCACGCCCCAAGAACCTTAAGATATATTTTACTTACTCCACATGCATTGCTCTAGCTGCATGTATACCATGAATCTAGGACGTGGTTCAAAGAGGAAAGGAGTGGGGGAAAGTAGTGGGAAAAGTTGTATATAGCATGAATCTAGGACGTGGTTCAAAGAGGAAATGAAGGGGGAAAGTTGTATAGCATGAATCTAGGACGTGGTTCAAAGAGGAAAGGAATGGGGGAAAGTAGTGGGGAAAGTTGTATCGCATAAATCTAGGACATGGTTCAAAGAGGAAAGGAAGGGGCGAAAGTACTAGTTCAAAAAGGAAAGGAAGGGACAAGGCTGTAGAGTTTGAGCAGGACTAGATTTGCTGCGCTCACATAGGGAAAGGTGTTTAAAGATAACAAAACTGGGACCAACACAAATATGCTCCTTGGTTCTTTGTTCTTTGTTGCAACAGACTGTGCATGACCACGGTACATCGGTAGATGCACATGGTGCTGGTGCGTCCACTGTCCCGTGCAACTCATTAGCTGTTGTTAATCTAAGGCCCTGTTTGGTTAAAAACTCCCTAGTCCCTACCTGCTTGGTTCCAGGGACTAAACATGGACTAGAGGTTATTAAATGACATGCTAAAAGACCATGTTACCCCTAGTAATGAACTAATAGAAACAAGGTGCGATGCGTGGCAGGGGCAACTGTTGGAAAAAGTCCCAAAAATACTCCCTCGGGGTCTTCTTTCGTTAGTCCCAAATGCCCACTTTTAGTCCCTAAAAGTCCCTCCTGTTTGGTTTAGATGTGACTGACACGGAGTTTTTTTAGTCCCTACACCAAAATGTCCCTGTAAACAAACACCCTCTAATAATGCCGCTGGAAAATTGATGCAATGCCACAGTTAAAAGCAAATTACATGTTTAATGAATTTTATTGTTAATATAATCTCTATGTTAATATTAATCAATGCCACTGTTTGAGAAATGCTACTGTCTTGCTTTCTTTCCCATTTAGATAAGGTAGATGATTCTTTTTGTTGGCTTCTGTGTCATCCATCGTTATTGACCACTAATTGTTTCCTTTGCACCTCTGTGTAAACAGGGTTATCTACTTCACCTTGTTGCCATTGTGACCTTTTGTTGCACTGCACAAAACACTTTTGTTTTAAGAGTGTTTTGTGCAGTTCAACCAAAATGTCACACCGACAACGTTGCTTGATTGCTTGATCTTAGTGGAACTGCACAAGAGGAGATCTTACTTCCTATCCGTTAAGGTGAATTTGGTTCATATCTTCTTCTTTTGAGTTGTTTGAATTCCGCATCATGAGAGGTCAGTACTAGCCTTCTTTCACATGATTCTGCAGTGTGCTTTCATATGTTGTGCTACTTGTACGATAATGTTGCTTGATTTTAGTGAACTGCACAAATGGAGACAAGACTTCCAATCTGTATGTGCACTGTAATATTCCATTGAGGTAAGATAAGGATATTTCACAACTGCTGGCCTGTATTTTGCCACTTTCATCAGAAAATTAAGTTTAGTACTATACTTATGCTCCCTAATTGACATGCCAAATCTTGCATTGAAGGCGAAGCTTGTCTGTTATTGAACCAAGTGATGAAGGGGAAGAACAAGCGGAAGAAAAACAAAAATCAACTCCCAGTGCTGTAATGAAGCACTGGAACTATGATGACACAAGTAATGATATAGTTTTGCATCTTAATTTATTGCTATGGCTGGAACGAGCAATTGTTTTGCCACTGATTTGATGCCATACGTAATTATCTCTACTTGTGCAAATAGGGATCTTCTTTGAAGATACCATATATTTTAGTGGAACTGCACAAGAAGATGTTGGAAACATTAAACTAATCGAGGAGTATATAGTAAGCATGGCCACCCCCGTAGATAGCAACAGATGGTTCCGGAGAAGTGCTTCATCTGTATGCTCTACACAATCAGCCTCCTGACAAATGTTGGTACCCGCCCACTGATTTCATCCATATGACTGAGCTTTGTCATCTCTATTGGTGTTGTGCTACTATTTAGATACTGTCATGAAAAGGTGGTATTATTCTTGAGAAGTGGTTCATTTGTGTTGTTTTAAATATTTCCTTTCCTTCTTTTCGAGCAAACAGGGATCATCTTTCTCTGAAGAAGAATATGGAGTACGTGAAGTGACTAGTTCTGATTATACCAGGATGAAGAAGCCCTGTCTATCTTCTCATCAGAAGGAGCAGTTGAAGGATGGTTACGTTACTCCCCACAAGACCAAACTAACTTCAGCTCAGAAGGACTGACAAATCTCCATTTTTTTGTTGTGATGCGCGAGTACAATGTTGTTCTAGGATTCTTTCTGGCGAGTTCCATTTTTCTAGAAGTGTGCTCTACATGGACCATGTATGTGCCTGTTGAAACTGTCAATTCATAATACAGCTTGCTTTATACTAATCACTTTTTTTGTATTTGTGCAAACATGGGTGCTCAGCTTGATTTCAACGGGAACTGCACAAAATGTTCATGAATACATCGAAGCATTCATTTCCACCACAAGAAAGGAGGTGCCCATAAGTTCACGGTGTTGCAACATATAAGGGCGAAATCATACAAACTACGCATGAATTTGGTTGATTTTGGTGGAACTGCACAAAAAGAACAGTTGGTTTATTTAGCACGAGGTGCCATGTCAATGTCCGAACTGATGGCAAACCCTGCCCATTCCACAATCGTAGGCATTTGATATTTTGGAATGGGACAACCTTGTCAAATTTTGCTCATTGATTTTAGCAAGATATGCGTTTGATATTTTCGAATGGGACGCCCTTTGCTGTCTGTAGCGTCGATCAATTTTTTCTTTATTCTTTAGTTGTGAAGTAAATATTGCCTCTGACATGTGAGTCGCTGAGATGCATAATCATGGATTGTTTCGAATGTTCTCTATGAATTGACAGGCCTGTGTGTTTGATTGCAATGTACAGAAACGCTAAAAAGCTGCTCAAACTCTTTGTACTCCTTCTGTTCCTTTTTACTTTGCACAATGTGAAAGTGCATACTTTTTTGTATAAGATTGGTCAAAGTAGAGATACTTTGACTGCAGACAAAACTTGTACGCAGACTAGAAAGGACCGGAGGGAGTACATGTGAAACTGCTGCAAACGTGGTGATCACCCTGGGAATAATTCTAGTACATATTGTTTTGCATGTTCATCCAATGCCAGTGATACAGGAATTCGAACTAATCAAAATAAATTCATTCATACACAGTTGGATTTCATATAAACGTGCCGGATTTCATTACATTTTATACATTCTTCAACTAAAAAGGGGTGTTTGTGGCCGCATGCATCTCCCAGATGTAGAGGCCGGGGGTCATCCTCCTTTTCTAAAAAAAACTAAAAAGGGGTGCGCTGGAGGTATAATTAATTAACCGAAGCTACCCACCTATGTCCCGCTGAGCCGAATAGAAGCTTCACTGACTTAACTGCAGGTGCAGTTGCGTAACTGACATGTGGCCTATTGGGCCCACGTGTCAGTCAGCCAATTGCACCAGCAGTTAAGTAGAAGCAGCGTTCTTCTCCAGCGCAGCTCTCCGACTCCATGTCGCCGCCAAGAAGCTAACCGGCCATCAATGGTCAACCCACCTAGCTTGGCTTCAACCGGAGGGTAGTAGCGGTGACCTTACTTGGACCCGAGCGGCGGCGACCTACCGTGTTCTACTCTTCCTTGGTTTCTGTGTGGCGCGGCCTCATTGGCAGCGGGGCGGGGCCTCGGCGGAGCCGGCGATGTCCTCTGTCTCGTTGCCGCCGGGCGGCGCCTCGGCGGAGCGGTGAAAATTCTCCCCCACGTTGCTGGCAGGGTGGGGCCTCGGCTGAGCCGGCGATGTCCTCTGCCTCGTTGTTGCCGGGGCGGGGCCTCAGCGGATCCGGCGGTGTCCTCTGCCTCGTTGTTGGCGCCGCAGGGCCTCGGCGGAGCAGGGCGTCGTCGACGCCAGCGGAGCGGGGACTCGTCGAAGCCGGCATTGTCCTCTGCCTCTTCCTCGGTCTCGCCAAACAGTGCCTCGCCCGCTTCATCGCCCTCTTTGCTAGCCTCTTTGTAGGCGGCCGCAGCCTCCGCCACCCGCATGCGGTACCGCCAGTGCTCGAGGCGGCCCTTGCGGGCGGAGCGGTATGAGTCGAGCAGCGCCTCCTACTCCGCCCGCTCCGCGGCGATCTGCTCCTCCGCCTGCAGGTGCTCCTGGAGGAGATGGTGGTTGTAGGCGGCGTCGGCCTGCGCCTCCCGGAACTACTCCTCACGCATCTGCCTCACCCTGTCCATATATTGGGCATGGGCCTCGCCGATGGTCATGGTGCAATGCACCGACGAGGATGGCGTGGAGGAGGGGGTTGGCGCCAGATCATCGACTACCTTGTTCTCCATTGGGACGTCGTCGTCCTTCGGCTGCCTGCCGGCCAGCCGGTCGGCAGCAATGGCTGCCATCTCCTTGTGCTCCGTTGTCCGCCCATCTCGAAGAGCGCTGGAGCGCAAGGAAGCCATGGTGGGCAGTAGTGGTGTGGACAGGAGAAAGGGAACGGATGCAGATGACTGCGGCTATGGCCGGCGCAGCAGTTTATATAGCAATGGTGGGTGGGCGGAGGGACGGACGTGTGGCGCCGGAGTAGCCGCCTCGGCAACCGCATATCATTAATGTGTGCGGCAGATGGACGGACGGACGACACTTGTGCCGTTTGAAGGCAGAGCATGCGCCTGCACCGGGAAGCGGGGCGGCCGGCGCGGCGGAAAGCGCGCGCGGGCGAGGAGATGACTTTACTTGGATAGGATGACAATGGGGACCCACCAGGTCCATAGTCTCACGTACGCAAGTGCCTCCTTATTATATATATATATATAACTATAATTTATTTTGCTTCCTCCTGGTTTCCTGACATCACGGTCCCACACCATTGTCAACCTATGTACTCTTTCCTTTCTGGTTTATAGGGATTATCTCAAAATTTTAGTTTTTCCATTTTATAAGGCTCAATTTGGTTATTTTCCATCACATGTTCAGATTCCAAGGTGCATTAAATCATTGCATGCAAGTATTAAGAGAAAATTGACCAATGCATGTACTTTATGCATGCATGCATTGCAATTAATGCATTGATAAACATAATTTTTTGAGGATAACAAGAGTCATTAATTAGGTGCTTTTGCAAAACTACAAAAAGTATTCCACCACTCGCCATCTACCTTGATTGGTGAGATTTTTGAATTGAGCATTATAAACCGGAAAGGAGGGAGTAGTCAATAAACGAGAGAATTGCACAAGAAGCGGTCGACAGCTGGGACCAAGCAGCTCGAGCAGTATTTGTGTTTTTGAGGTGTGAGCACTGCAGAGTTTTTTGATGTTTACCCCAGATATTAATTTTTCTCCACTGAACAACAACGAAAACATCGCTGCAGGTATTAACTGGGCGGGCTGTGGCCTGTCTAGCCCAGGCCAGATATCCAGCCCAGATATTAAATTTTTTTCAAGCTGAAAATGGCTAGCCCAGCTATACTTTTTTTAGGAATACCCAGGCAAGGTCAAGTTGTTATTCTCCGCCCCGCTGGGCTGCAAATCTTTCCTAGGAGGGATGCATTAGGCTTAACAAGAAAATGGGATTTAAGCAATAATAAATGGGATGTAATTATAAAAACTGGATAGTAACTATAAAAAAATACACCAAATAGTGATTACTTTATAAAATATTATTTTTGGAATATTGAAAATTTTAATTTCATTAATTGTTGCGAGCGCAATGTTTGTTGGATTTTTACGTAATATAAATTTATATTGAAATTGTATTTAATCTGACTAGAAATTTTAGGATAAAAATATTCGGATCCCATCAAAATGTGGGAAATTTTATTGAATTCTGTTTTGAACGGTTGGTTGAAATGGGTTGTACTTTTAACAAACTGTAAATGGGCTGTAGTAAATTCCATTAGAATTCAAAAATGGGCTACACATTCTTACAAATCTCAAATGGGCTATAAGTTCTCTGCCACACACTTCTGGCCTTACTAAGTTGACGCGTCCCCTAAAAAAACAGAGTTGACGCGTATGCAAGGCTTTGTCAACTTATAGTCAACACACGGTTCTAGCAGCAGTGGCCGTTGGATATCCATCCAACGGATGTCGTGCTTCTTCTTCAATCTCGGATATTCTAGCTTCACCCGCCCAAAAAATGATTCCTCCCCCTGACATCTGGGGCGCACCGTTTCGGAAGCTGACCTGTGGGCCTACTAAGTTGACGTACCAAGGGCTTTGTCAACTTAGTCAATATAAACGAGTCTAGTTGCAGTGACCGTACGATGTCCATCCAACGGCCGTCGTGCTTCTTCAACCTCTGGTCTTCTTGCTCCAGCCGCCCAAAGCAGCGCCGGTCGTGCCGCCTGCTCCTGCCTCCCGTGGCCGGCTGTGCTGCCGTGGAGGCCTCACCGCCCCCTACTAATCCTACCGCTGGCCAGGCCATCCCTCCACTCACCCACACCCCCTGTTATTCTGCGGGGACGGCAGCGCAGCCGAACCAGTGAACCCTCGTACTCCTCTCCGCGTGTGCATCCACTGCCGCGTCTTTCCCGGCTCCGCGTCGTCCCCTTCCTAGGCCTCACCGTCGTCCACCGCCGTGGTGCTCTCGGCGCGGAGTGGTCAACGTGGTCAAGGAACGACTTCCATCGGACGTGGACTTACGTGGAGAGGCTGACAGCTGGGTCCACGGCAGCCGCAAGGAAGTGCTTCCTTATTACGCGCAAAATAATTATTCCTCCACCTGACAACGGGGACCCACCGGACGGGCCACCGTATTTCGCGAAAAAAATGATTCGCCCCCTGACTGCTGGGATCCACGAGCTACATCTTCGCACACAAGGAAGTGCGTCCGGAAAAAAACGATTCGCCCCCTAACTTCTGGGACCCACCAACTACATCTTCGCACGCAAGGAAGTGCGTCTGAAAAATAAAACGATTCGCCCCCCGACTGCTGGGACCCACCAGCTACACCTTCGCACGCAAGGAAGTGCGTCCGGGAAAAAAAACAATTCACCCCCTGACATCTGGGACCCAGCAGCTGCACCTTCGCACGCAAGGAAGTGCGTCCGGGCAAAAAAAACCAATTCGCCCCCCTGACTGCTGGGACCCAGGAGCTACACCTTCGCACGCAAGGAAGTGCGTCCGGGCAAAAAAAAAAACCAAAACGATTCGCCCCCCTGACTGCTGGGACCCACCAGCTACATCTTCGCAGGCAAGGAAGTGCCTAACAGTCGGGACCGACCTGGTCGAAGCGTACGTAGCGTTGTCATCCTGGTCGCGAACGTGTATGTACATACTGGTCGATGTAGATGCGCGCACGTGTCGTAGTAGAGGTGCGCACGTAGCGTGTACACGTACGTACAGCGGCCAGGGTGCAAGAAAGAAAATATGGCCACGTATGTGTACATACGGGCCGGGTCTCGAACGCCTAGTCGCGCATACGTACGGCGAGGGCTCGTGCTCATGGGGAGGCAACGGAATGCGTCGTGTTCATGGGGAGGCAACGGAATGTGTCATGTTCATGGGGAGGCAACGGAATGCGTCGTGTTCATCATGAGGCAACAGAACGCGTGGGAGCCAGCCGGCTTGGATGGAACAGGCGATGGAAACGAGGCCTGGCGTACTGCAGAACGGAGGAAACGACCTTGTGTTCGACCGGCCATGTTTGGAACGGGGTCCTATTGATTGGGAGGGGTGTGGCGTACCACAAAACGGAGGAAACGGACCTCCTACGGTCGAAACGGGGGTCCTGTTGATCGGGAGGGGTGTGGCGTACCGCAAAACGGACGAAATGGACCTCCTACGGTCGAAACGGGGGTCCTGTTGATCGGGAGGGGTGTGGTGTACCGCAAAACGGATGAAACAGACTTGTGTTGGAGCGCTACAGTTGAAACAGGGGTCCTGTTCATCGGGAGGGGTGTGGCGTACCGCAAAACGGGACTCCACGGGATACTGTTCATCTCCACCATCGACCTCCTCTAGCCTCCACGGGCTACCGTCGACCTCCTCCAGCCTCCACGGTCTCCTGTTCATCCAGCCTCCACCGCGCGCTACTCCACCGGCTACTGTTCAACCACCCCTCCACGGGCACCCCTCCACCATCTACTGTTCATCCAGCCCTCCACACCACGGGGTCCTGTTCAACCACCACGGCCACCCCTCCACCATCTACTGTTCATCTAGCCCTCCACACCACGGGGTCCTGTTCATCCAGAGGCAATGCCACCGCTCACTGTTCATCCAACGCCCCTGAGAACGCTCACTGTTCATCCCAGAGGCAGCATCGATTGGCTTCAGTTAGCAGCAATAGCAAAGGAATCGCTCCATCGGGTTCAGTTAACAGTCATCGATCAATCGTTCGGGTTCAGTAACGCGTACCCTGCAGTCCAATCGCTCGGGTTCAGTTAGAGCCCAACGCCTCGCTCGGGTTCAGTTAGAGCCAACGCCATGCACACACGCGCGTACGTGTACGAGAGAAACGCGCATCGCTCGGCCCCCGACCTCCCACCGTAACCGGCAACTCCCCGAAATTTTCCTACCCCTCACTTCTACCACGATTTTTTCCGTCATGGACGGCCCAAAGAATGTCATGCAGCTGTGTCTCCAGCCCGACTAGGACGAAAAGCCCATTTTCTGTCATGATTTTTTGTCATAGAAGTAGGAGCCCACCCAATCTATGATGATACTGGGTTCTGTCACAATTATCGTCATAGAAGTGTCGTATGTATGACAGAAAAAATTCGTTCGGCCCAAAATGTCACGGATGTGTCTTTTTTTGTAGTGTATTCTTTTGTGATGAATTTATTAAGATCCGATGAATTGTGGATTGATGATTAGATTATTTATGAATATTATTTGAGTCTTTTCTGAACTCTTTTATGCATATTAAGATAGCTTTGTATTTCTCTCCGATCTATCAATTTGGTTTGGCCTACTAGATTGGTTTTTCTTGCAATGAGAGAGGTGCTTTGTGATGGGTTCAATCTTGCGGTGTCCTCACCCAGTGACAGAAGGGGTAGTGAGGCATGTATTGTATTGTTGCCATTAAGGATAAAAAGATGGGGTTTATATCATATTGCTTGAGTTTATCCCTCTACATCATGTCATCTTGCTTAAGGCGTTACTCCGTTCTTATGAACTTATTACTCTAGATTCATGCTGGATAACGGTCGATGTGTGGAGTAATAGTAGTAGATGCAGGCAGGAGTCGGTCTACTTGTCACGGACGTGATGCCTATATTCATGATCATTGCCTCAGATATCATCATAATTTTGCGCTTTTCTATCAATTCCTCAACAGTAAATTTTTTTACCCACTGTATGCTTTCTTCAAGAGAGAAGCCTCTAGTGAAACCTATGGCCCCGGGTCTATTTTCCGTAATATATTTTCAGATCTATAAAACAAAAAATCCAAAAATACCTTGCTGCAATTTATTTATATTGACTTTATTTTGCCTTTTAACTATCTTTTATATCTATCTCTATTAGATTTCACTCTTGCAAGTGACCGTGAAGGGATTGACAACCCCTTTTTTCACGCTGAGTGCAACTGTTTGTTAGTTTGTGCAGGTGCATATATTGGGGACTTGCTTGTGCCTCCTACTGGATTGATACCTTGGTTCTTAACAGAGGGAAATACTTATCTCTAGTTTGCTGCATCACCCTTTCTTCTTCAAAGAAAAAATCAATGCAAACTCGAGAAGTAGCAGCGCCCCCCCTTTTCCTTGTGGGAGGGGCCGAATCCTACTAGAGGTGGGAGCTGGACACCCCCCTAGGCCGGCACACCAAGGGAGGACTTTCTTCCCTTGGTCGCTGCCTCGCCTCCCCCTAAACCTGTATATACTAGAGGTTTTCCACCCTATTGAGGGATAAGTTTTTGGGTGCCTCTTCTAGTTGATCTAGTCTAGTTCTAATTGGTCCTAGATGTAAGGGCATATTTATCCCCAAGTTGTTTTGGTGATTGATGACAATGCTTTTGCGGACTAATCGTGTGTGTTAAGTTCTTTCAGAGATTCATCCTTTGGGATGGGACGATTACCTCCCCTCGGTGTTTTATTCAAGACGGTGTAGCTCCTTCGTTTCGTTGTTGGTGGACTAGTTTCGTAGGAGTCACCGTACTATCAAGAGGGGATCCGCTTTGGTAAGACTAGGGTGGAATCAACACGTACACATCCTTATCACACCCGTCGTCTTCCTTCCGCATCATCGGAGCTGCCCTTTTTCTTCCGTACCTGCTCCGTTCTGTCCCAGCGGTAGTACCGCGGTCAACAGCGGTAGTACCGCCGAAGCTCTCCAGCGGCAGTACCGCTCCACGAAGCGGTAGTACCACTCTCAACGGTAGTACCGCTCCCAGAGCGATAGTACCGCAGTAGTTCCGGGCTACTACCGCCTCGATTCGAGACCGATGTTTTTCGTGTCGGGTTTTGCGGTACTAGGAGCGGTAGTAGTGGCGGTAGTACCGCTCCTACTCCCGCGGTAGTACCGCTCTGGGGGCCAGGGCCCTGTCTTCCTCTTCAGCGCGATAGTACCGCTGGGTGGGAGCGGTAGTACCGCTCTCAGCGGTAGTACCGCCCTGCCCTAGTGGTAGTACCGCTCTGTGCGGGGATGTACAGTGGGGTAACGGTTGGATTGATTCCCCCACTATATAAAGGTGTCTTCTTCCCCAAAGTTGACCCACCTCTTTCCCCCAAAGCTCCATTGTTTCTCCAAGCTCCATTTTCTCCCGATCTCTCTCCCTAGCCAATCAAACTTGTTGATTTGCTCGGGATTGGTTGAGAAGGCCCCGATCTACACTTCCACCAAGAGAAATTTGATTCCCTCTCTTATCCCTAGCGGATCTTGTTACTCTTGGGTGTTTGAGCACCCTAGACGGTTGAGGTCGCCTCGAAGCCACACTCCATTGTGGTGAAGCTTCGTGGTGTTGTTGGGAGCCTCCAATTGTTGTGGAGATATCCCCAACCTTGTTTGTAAAGGTTTAGTCGCCGCCTTCAAGGGCACTAATAGTGGAATCACGGCATCTCGCATTGTGTGAGGGCGTGAGGAGAATACGGTGGCCCTAGTGGCTTCTTGGGGAGCATTGTGCCTCCACACCGCTCTAACGGAGATGTACTTCCCCTTAAAAGGAAGGAACTTCGGTAACACATCCTCGTCTCCACCGGCTCCACTCTTGGTTACTTCGTGCCTTTACTCTTGCAAGCCTACTTGTGTTGTTTCCTTTGCTTGCTTATGTGCTAGTTGTATTTGCATCATTCACCTAGTTGCATATCTAGACAACCTATTTGTTGCAAAGTTTAAATTGGTAAAGAAAAGCTTAAAAATTGTTAGTTGCATATTCACCCCCCCTCTAGTCAACCATATCGATCCTTTCAATTGGTATCAGAGCCTCGTCTCCTTTTAAGGACTTTACCGTCCGAAGAGTATGGTTGATGTCATAGATGATGTGGGAGAGCACTTCGGTGCGAATCCGATATCATCTACGGGAGATGGGGGTAACTCGATCTCACGTGAGGAATTCAATGTGGCTTTGGAAACATTGAAAACCTCCATGACGACCGAGGTCAAGGACATGTTTAAGGAATTCCTAGAAGGACTCAAACAATCTACCTCGCCGATGAAAGTGGGTGATCCCACTAACAAGGTAACGGATGCTACCTCCGGCAAGGGGGAAGCTAACAGTGAAAAGAGTCCTTCTAATAGTGGTAGAAATGGCACCGACATCTTTTCCCATGTGGAACCCCCAATTTATGGAGGGCCGATCCCCTCCACGCATTTGAATCATGCCGGTCCTCCTCCTATATATGAGAAACATGAAGATTTTGATTCTTGGGTTTATCGCTTCAAGCATCATTTAAAACATGTGAACACTAACCTTTGGAGAATCATTGAAGAAGGTTTCTATCCTCATGACCCAAGCAACTTCACCCCTCGAGAAGCCGTGGACAATCAATTCAATGAGAGTGCTCTCTTCATCATCCAAGATGCAATCCTTCCCGAAGATCTTCCTCATCTTCGACCTCATGCCATGGCTAAAGAAGCATGGAAATGTGTTGAGTCTCTCTATCGAGGAAGTGCTAGCATTCAACGCTCCAACTATGAAGTGGTGCAAGATGAAGCCGATGAGTTTGCAATGAAAGAAGATGAAGAACCTCGTGAGCTCTTTCGAAGAGTGACCAAACTCGTGGTATCACTCCGAGATCATGGAAGCAAGGACATAGATGACAATTGGATCAAGCGCAAGTTCCTCAAGGCCATGATGCCCTACAACAAGGCCATGTCCTCCTTCATTTGTCAAAGACCGGACTTCCACTCCATGACCTCAAGTGAAGTGTTGGATGAGTTCGTTGCAATGAGCATCTTGGACAAGACCGCCGACAATGCGGTGCTCCATTCTCAAAGGGCAAAGAAGCCCAACCTTGCTTTGAAGGCCAAGGTCATCATGGAAGAAGAGGAAGAAGTGGAAGATGAGGAGAGCAATCCCGAAGACACCAAGTATGACTATCATGAGCACATGGCCCTTGCTTCAAGACAATTTTGGAGCAAGAAGAATACAAGACCCAACTTCAACAAGAACATCTCAAGTGGCGTAAAGGGAAAGCAACGAGTTAGAACTTGCTTCAACTGTGGCAATGTGAGCCATTTTGTTGCGGATTATTCTTACGAGAAGCGGGAAGACAATGGTGGCAAATTCATTCGAAAAGACAAAGCCAAGTCCTTCCACAACAAGAACAACTTCGCCAAGAAGACTCCAACTCGTGGGTTGGTGGTTCAAGAAGAATACCAAGAGGATGATGATGATGATGAAGGTGGAGAAGCAATGGCCATGGCATCCGTTGCCATTGCTACTACTCCCCCAGTGTCTCTCTTTGATCCACCCAATGAAAACATCACCGCCAAGTGCCTCATGGCTAAAGCTTCAAACAAGGTAACCCCCAACATCACAACCACCATCATTACTAATCCCTCCTTGGAGGATTGCATTGATGAACATGTTGAGTCTAATGAGGAAGTGAATGGATTTGAGTCTTTTATGAGTAAGCTCAAGGGTAAGTCCAAGAAGCACTTTGTTGCTCTCTTGGAACAACTTGGTGAGGCCAATGACATGATCGAGGCTCACGAAGAAACCATCTCTAAGATGGAGGGTCATAGTCGTGACTATGCCGATGAGATACCGGATCTCTCTAATTCTCTCAAGGAAGAGCGTGTGCATCGTTTGACTTTTGAGGAGTCACACAATGATGACCATGCTAAGTTAAAGAAAGATCTTGATCATGCTCTTGTCGTGTCTCGTGTGCTAACTTCTGAGAAGGCTAAACTTGGGGTTGATCATGCTAGACTCAAAGAGGAGTTTGAGATACTTGACAAGGCCCACAAGGTCTTGAAGGGTGCTCACGCTAACCTCAAGGAGTCTCTTGCTCAACTCCAAGTTAAGCTAATCAAGGAAAAGGCCACCTTTCCTCATATGGTATTAATTGATAATGCATGTGCTACTAACCCGTGTTGTGAGCATGTGCATCTTGTGGAGGAGAATGCCAAGTTGAAGGATCAACTTGAGAAAGGCCTTGTAACATGCATTCAAGGTGAGAAGAACCTCAACGACCTTTTGAGCAATCAAAAGGAAGTTGTGGCCAAGGAAGGAATTGGGTTTGCACCCAAGTCCAAGAGCAAGAAGAAGAAGAACAACAAGACCAAACGTCCTCCTCCTCTCAAGCAAACATTTGTGAAAGAGGGAGAGGGTGCTCCTAAGGAGAAGAAGGAAAAAGTGAAGGGAGTTGACGTCCAAAAGGGCAAAAGCATTTCCTCAAACAAAGCCGGCGACTTTAACCCGTCATATGTGTTGTGCCGTGCTAGTGATGGACATGTTTATGCTAAATTTGTTGGTTCTCCTTATTAGTACATTGAATGGTCTATTTGGGTTCCCAAGACCCTTGTTACTAACATCAAAGGACCCATTACTAAATGGGTACCTAAAACCAAGCATTGATCTCTTGTAGGTGTTTGCTTCCGGTGGGGGATCATGGTTGCTCGATAGTGGAGCAACAACTCATATGACTGGGAGCAAGGACTTGGTGGTGGACGTGCAAGAGATTCCATCTATGCCCACCAATGTCGAGTGGGGTGATGCATCACATTCTAAGGTATTGGGTCTCGGCAAGGTTGTCATTTCCCATGATCTAACGATCGAGAAAGTCATGCTTGTTGAGTCCCTTGCATACAATTTTCTTTCCGTTCGTCAACTTGCACTAATGGGTTTTGCTACGTTCTTTGACATTGATACCATGGCCCTCTTGTGGAGCAAGACTCTTAAAGTAGCCTTTGTTGGGCATGTCGAGAATGGTCTCTATGTGATTAACTTTTCGGAGCGACCCACTAAGACCGCAACATACCTAATGGCTAAAGTTGACGTGGGATCGCTTTGGCATCGCCGTTTAGCCCACGTCAATATGAGATCTTTACAAAGTCTTCTCAAGGGGGACCATGTCAGTGGACTAACAAATGTTAGTTTTGCCAAAGATCGTGCTTGCAATGCTTGTATCGAAGGAAAGCTTCATGAAAAGGCTCACCCTCCATCAACCATCATCTACTCGAAGAGACCCTTGGAGCTCCTTCACATGGATCTCTTTGAGCCTCCATCTTTTGATAGTCTTGGAGGAAGAAAGTATTGCTTGGTGATTGTGGATGACTATTCAAGATACACTTGGGTATACTTCTTCAAGAGGAAGAGTGAGACTCAACAAACCATCATCGACTTTGCAAATGAAGCTCAACGTCAACATAATGCAAAGATATTGACAATAAGAAGTGACAACGGCACCGAGTTCAAGAACTACACCTTGGATGAGTTTCTCAGTGATGAGGGGATCAAGCATCAATATGCTGCACCTTATACCCCTCAACAAAATGGTGTTGCAGAGAGGAAGAACCGGACGTTGATGGATGAAGGACCATGATGGTAGAGTTCAAGTCTCCATACAACTTTTGGGTCGAAGCCATCAACACCGCATGTCATGCATCCAATCGGCTCTATCTTTGCAAAGGCTTGAACAAGACCCCTTATGAGATACTCACCGGCAACAAGCCCAACCTCAAGTACTTCCGGGTGTTCGGTTGTAAGTGTTTCATTCTCAAGAAAGGTGTTCGTTTGTCTAAATTTGAGGCTAGAGCTCACGAGGGCATATTTGTTGGTTATGCTACAAACTCTCATGCTTACCGTGTTCACAACAAGTCCACTGGACTCATTGAGGAGACGTGTAACGTGGAGTTTGATGAAAATAACGGCTCCCAAGTGGAGCAAAGTGGTACTTGTGATGTAGGTGATGAAATTCCTCCCCAAGCCATAAGAAGAATGGGTATTGGTCAAATTCTACCCATTGAGGAACCCCTTGTGGCCAAAGGAGAAGGACAATGCTCTACCCAAGTGGAGCCATCACCTCACCTAGACCCACACGCTTCCGAAGAACAAAGTGAAGGCCCTCAACCTCGTGAACAAGACCAAGGGCAAGATCAACCTCAAGATGGTGGTGAACCTCTAAATGACGCCCAAGGTCAAGTTCTCGCCCTCGAGCAAGTTCAAGATCAAGAGCAAGCTCAAGATCAAGAACAAGCTCAAGACGGCGCTCAAGATGATCAAGCCAACCCTCCTCCTTCCACACCCGAGGAGGAATTAGAGCGTCGTGCCGCAAAGATTGCTTCCAAGCTCACCACTCAAGCCCATCTCATGGAAAATGTGGTTGGAAGCCTAAGAAAGGGGGTAAGCACTCGTAGACAATTAGCAAACTATTGTGAACATCATGCGTTTGTCTCTTGTGTTGAACCCCAAAAGGTCTATGAGGCGCTCGAAGACTCGGATTGGCTCAATGCCATGCATGAAGAACTCAACAACTTCGAGTACAACAAAGTATGGAGATTGGTGCCAAGGCCATCGGGAGACCACAACGTCATTGAAACCAAGTGGATCTTCAAGAACAAGCAGGTTTCTCATGGGAACATCGTTCGCAACAAGGCAAGATTGGTAGCACAAGGCTACTCCCAAGTCGAGGGTATCGACTACGGTTAAACCTTTGCTCCCGTTACTCGTCTTGAATCCATATGTTTGTTGATTGCCTATGCTTCCCATCACAACTTTAAGTTGCAACAAATGGATGTGAAAAGTGCTTTTCTTAATGGTCCTATTAATGAGTTGGTCTATGTCAAGCAACCCCCCGGGTTCGAGGATCCCTACTTTCCGGATCATGTGTATCAACTCGATAAAGCAATCTATGGCCTTAAACAAGCCCCACGTGCGTGGTATGACCACCTTACCGAGTTGTTACAAGATCGTGGATTTGAGGTGGGGCTAATCGACCCCACTCTTTTTACTAAGAAGGTCAAAGGGGAGTTGTTTGTATGCCAACTATATGTTGATGATATTATCTTTGGTTCTCCTAACAAAGCTTTCAATGAGGAATTTGCCGCTCTCATGACCTCCAAGTTCAAGATGTCTTCGATGGGAGAGTTGAAGTTCTTCCTTGGTTTTAACATCAAACAAAGAAGAGAAGGAACCTTCATCAATCAAGCCAAATACACTCAAGACATGTGAGGGAGTCCTGGACTAGGGGGTGTCCGAACAGCCGGACTATCATCGTCCGCCGGACTCCAAGACTACGAAGATACAAGATTGAAGACTCTGTCCCGTGTCCGGATGGGACTTTCCTTGGCATGGAAGGCAAGCTTGGCGATACGGATATGTAGATCTCCTACCATTGTAACCGACTCTGTGTAACCCTAGCCTCCTCCGGTGTCTATATAAACCGGAGGGCTTTAGTCCGTAGGACAACATACATTACAACAATCATACCATAGGCTAGCTTTAGGGTTTAGCCTCCTTGATCTCGTGGTAGATCCACTCTTGTACCACCCATATCATCAATATTAATCAAGCAGGACGTAGGGTTTTACCTCCATCGAGAGGGCTCGAACCTGGGTAAAACATCGTGTCCCTCGTCTCCTGTTACCATCCTCCTAGACACACAGTTCGGGACCCCCTACCCGAGATCCGCCGGTTTTGACACCGACAACATGCTAAAAAGATTCAAGCTAGGTGATGTCAAGCCGGCTACTACTCCAATGCCCACCAAGTGCCAACTTGACATTGATCCCAATGGTAAAGCGGTGGATCAAAAGGTATATCGCTCCATGATTGGCTCCTTGCTTTACCTTTGTGCATCTAGACTGGATATCATGTTGAGTGTGGGGATGTGTGCACGGTTTCAAGCCGCACCGAAGGAAAGTCACTATGTGGCGGTCAAGCGAATCTTTCGATATTTGGCTCATACCCCAAACTTTGGCTTATGGTACCCAAGAGGGGCAAACTTCAAGCTTGAAGGATTTACGGATTCCGATTGGGCGGGAGACAAAGTGGATAGGAAGTTCACTTCCGGAGGGTGCCAATTTCTTGGTTGCTCTTTGGTAAGTTGGTCTTCCAAGAAGCAAAGTTGTGTGTCTCTTTCGTCCACCGAAGCGGAATATGTGGCGGCCGGTAGTTGTTGTGCTCAACTCCTATGGATGAGGCAAACTTTAAAGGAGTACGGTGTCATTTGTGAAAAAGTGCCTCTTTGGTGTGACAATGAAAGTGCCATCAAGATTTCTCTCAACCCGGTGCAACACTTCAAGACGAAGCACATTGAGATTCGGTATCACTTCATCCGGGATCACATTAGGCGAGGGGAGATCGAGCTCAAGTATGTCAACACGCATGATAACCTTGCAGATATTTTCACGAAGCCCTTGGATGAAGCAAGATTTCGCGAGTTAAGGCATGAGCTAAATATCATTGATTCGAGCAATGTGACTTGAACCCTTGCACCCCCCCCACCACACTCATCTTGTTGTCTAGTTTAGATGTAGGCATGGACATAGGGGGAGTGTTGTTCTCTCAATGAACTCTCCCTCCCCCCATTATGCATAAAACGATCAACTCTTTCACATTAGCTATTTTTGATGGTACTTGTGCTTCAAAGACGAGTTTTGGTCATGGGCCCAAGGATAATTCTTCGCGGTGCCATACCAATTGACTCAAACATAGGTGGCTCCGGCCACCGCCCTCTCTTGAGAGAGGCCAGAGCTCGCTCTACTTTCGTGTGGTTGTCTTGAAGGAGTCGGTTCTGGACCTTTGTTAGTGTGTGTGTTGACTTGTTGGTCTTTTATCTTCTTGGCCTTGCTTTCCGTTCTTTTTGTTGTGCTCGAGCTTTTTGTCTAGAGGCCTTTTTGGTTGCTGGCAGTACTGCCGCTGCCGGCGAGCGGTACTACCGCCCTCCAGTGCGGTACTACCACTGTGAGGCACGGGCAGGGGGTTATATCGGGGCAGGGGGAGTTTTCTTCTCCTCCATACCCATTCGCACGCCCCCTCGCTCTGTTCCTCTCTCTCCAGCAACCGGCGCCGCGGGAGGGCTCCGACGGATCTCCCTCTCCGGGGCGTTCCTCTCCATTTCCTTTGGTGGAGACGATCCCCACCTTGTCCTCTTGCCATGGATGCCGGTATTGCCCCCGTTCCCTCTTTCTTTTTGTCTAGATTTCCAATCTAGCATCTTAGGGGCAGTAGCAGTTGCATCTCTAGATTTTTGGCCAAATCTAGGCTTGAGTAGGATGGAGAATGCTTCTAGGCAGTTTGGATTGATGTTTGGTTGGAGTATTTTTTAATTTGGTAGGATGGTAGTGCCGGATCTGACCACGGTAGTAGGAAACCGTTGTTTCCCCGTCTCGAGCGGTACTATCGCCCTCTCCAGAGCAGTACTACCGCTTGGAGCGGTACTACCGCTCTTTGTGGGGCGGTACTACCGCTTGGGGCGGTACTACCGCTAGCAGGTCACGGTACTACCGCCCCCTACCAGCTTCCATCATGCTCTTACCTCTCAGTGATCTTTTTGCTAGTGTTTTGTGTCTTATGCTCGTTCTTTCTGGTTGTTTGCGTGTTCTTGTGTGTGGTTCTAGGTGATGAGCTTCCTGAGCATCCGGCTCATCGCGTCAACCCGGTCGTGCCACGTCCAAGCGTTACCGCACCACTGAGTCTGCCGGAGGTTCCTCAAGTGCTCCACCTCCACCTCAACTCCAAAATAAGACTGGTGTCAAGCCGAAGCACTCTGGCAAAACCGTGACAGAAATGCAACCCAAGGAACTCTGGGCAAGGCGTCGCTGCAACCCCTATGAGGCTAACCAAGATCCCACTTTGGTCAATCGTCCATTCTGGAACAGGTTCCAGTTCGCCATCTTCTTTGATGTTCTCAAAGCCAAGAAGAACCTCTTTTTCAACGTGCACTCCATCGACACCGACCATATGGAGAAGGATCCTGAGTACTTTGGAGAAGCTCTTGAGATGTGCACTCAACTGAACATTCTTGGGGTCATGCTATTCAACAAGGATTATGATGCTGATATTGTGGCTCAATTCTATGCCACGGTTCATCTTGGGATTGATGAGGATAGGACACTGACTTGGATGACCAATGGCAAGCTGCTTTCAGTCAAGTTGAAAGCTTTCATGGAGTTGATTGGAGTGCAAGATCTAGGACTTGAGTCTCCTGTCGGCTTTCACCCACACCGCAACACCAACGCCACTCACAAGCAAGCTCTATGGCCCTACTGCACTTTGAGGATCAACCCTGAGACGAAGAAGGAAACTTATGAGCTGCCTGCCTATCTGGATATTCTTCACCGTATCTTCAGATAGACTCTTTTCCCTCGTATCGGGAATCTGGATTAGGTTCACTCCTATCTCGTGGACATGCTTCTCTTTTGCCAGCGTCAGAAGGAACAAAACACCGGAGAGTCCCTGGATATTTCCCATGTTATGTGGTCTGAGCTGTTGTCTGCTATCTCCGAGCGCAAGTGCTCGATTTACGGTCCGTTCATCATGCTACTTATTGAGAAGGCCTGGGCTCGTGTCTATCCCAAGGTGATGCTGGAGACTGGAGAGTTGGTGTCTCACGACATCAAGTGTCTGAGGAAGAAGGATAACTGGGGCACTCAGGCCCCTAAGACTGGAGTTCCTTCGTCTGCTACTGCCATGGAGACCGAGGAGGAGACTAGGGCTGATGATGATGATGATGATGACTACATGCCTTCTGAGGCAGAGCCCTCTTGGGCAAAGAAGCTCAAGTCTAAGATGAAGAAGTTGTTCTGCATGGAGGCTCACGGTCAGTACATGACTCATGTGGCTGAGAAGAAGGCTCGAGGTCGCCACAAGGAGCTCATGCGTCAGTTGGGTGCTACAGTCAACAGTGGATCTGAGGACCAGCTTACTGAGGAGGAGGAATGGATTCAGCAGCACTGCCCGTGGACCGATTCTGATGCTGAGCACTTCCCGACCGATGACGGTGGCGCAGATGATCCCGCTGAGATCTGATGTGTGTGTCCTTCTACTACCATCACCTGGAGCCGTAGCAACACTCCCTCTCCTTTTTGGTGTCTCAATGCCAAAGGGGGAGAGAGTTTAGGGATTTGTGCTTTCTTCCGTGTTTGTGTTTTCCTCGCTATTTGCTTTGGTTGGTTTGTGTCAGTGAGACCTAAGTTCCCGTCATATGGTGTGAGACATATGCTACCTTATTTTCCAGTATCATTATCTATGTCATCTAACTTATGAGTTGCATGCTTATCTTGTTAAGTTATCTATGCTCCTCTCATATACCATGCTTAGGTGTTTGGTCGGTCTCTAAAATGTAGGGGGAGCGTCGATCCTAGTATGTGTGCCGTGCAGTCCAAAGCACTTATCGAGATAGCACACATCTAGGGGGAGCCCATCTACATTTTAGGACGGTGGGTTTTTGCGCTTGTCCTATATCTCTGTTATTTGTGCAAATCCCGTATTGTCATCAATCCACCAAAAAGGGGGAGATTGTAAGGGCATATTTATCCCCAAGTTGTTTTGGTGATTGATGACAATGCTTTTGCGGACTAATTGTGTGCGTTAAGTTCTTTCAGAGATTCATCCTTTGGCACGGGACGATTACCTCCCCTCAGTGTTTTATTCAAGACGGTGTAGCTCCTTCGTTTCGTTGTTGGTGGACTAGTTTCGTAGGAGTCACCGTACTATCAAGAGGGGATCCGCTTTGGTAAGACTAGGGTGGAATCAACACGTAGACATCATTATCACACCCGTCGTCTTCCTTCCGCATCATTGGAGCTGCCCTTTTTCTTCCGTACCTGCTGAGGGAGTCCTGGACTAGGGGGTGACCGGATATCCAAACTATCATCATTGGCCGGACTCCAAGACTACGAAGATACAAGATTGAAGACTTCGTCCCGTGTCCGGATGGGACTTTCCTTGGCGTGGATGGCAAGCTTGGCAATACGGATATGTAGATCTCCTACCATTGTAACCGACTCTGTGTAACCCTAGCCCTCTCCGGTGTCTATATAAACCGGGGGGGGGGGGTTTAGTCCATAGGACGAAGAACAATCATACCATAGGCTAGCTTCTAGGGTTTAGCCTCCTTGATCTCGTGGTAGATCTACTCTTGTACTACCCATATCATCAATATCAATCAAGCAGGAGTAGGGTTTTACCTCCATCGAGAGGGCCCGAACCTGGGTAAAAACATCGTGTCCCTTGTCTCCTGTTACCATCCGCCTGGACGCACAGTTCGGGACCCCCTACCCGAGATCCGCCGGTTTTGACACCGACATTGGTGCTTTAATTGAGAGTTCCTCTGTGTCGTCGCTCATAGGCCCGATGGCTCCTTCGATCATCAACAATGACGCGGTCCAGGGTGAGACTTTTCTCCCCGGACAGATGTTCGTATTCGGCGGCTTTGCACTGCGGGCCAGTTCGCTTGGCCATCTGGAGCAGATCGAAAGCTACGCCCCTGGCCATCAGGTCAGATTTGGAAGTTTGAACTATACGGCCGACATCCGCGGAGACTTGATCTTCGACGGATTCGAGCCACAGCCGAGCGTGCCGCACTGTCACGATGGGCATGATTTAGCTCTGCTTCCGGACAGTGCCCTGGAGGCCGCACAAGAGTCCGCTCCGACCCTTAACTCGGAGCCGACTGCGCCGATCGAGGATGGGTGGCTAGACGCCACCTCGGGGGCTGCTACCTCTATGGCGATGGAGCCGAATACCGACCCTATCCCTTGTGAAGCTCATGACTCCGAGGTGCCAGATTCCTCACCGGACTCCGAACCTCCCGCGCCCCTACCAATCGAATCCGATTGGGCGCCGATCATGGAGTTCACCGCTGCGGACATCTTTCAGCACTCGCCTTTTGGCGACATCCTGAATTCGCTAAAGTATCTCTCGTTATCAGGAGAGCCCTGGCCGGACCACGGTCAGGACGGTTGGGATCTGGACGACGAAGAAATTCAAAGCCCACCCACCACCCACTTTGTAGCCACTGTCGACGACCTAACCAACATGCTAGACTTCGACTCCGAAGACATCGACGGTATGGACGACGATGCCGGAGACGACCAAGAACCAGCGCCTATGGGGCACCGGAAAGCCACCTCGTCATACGACATATACATGGTGGA
The DNA here is from genome assembly GCA_963921465.1 of Triticum timopheevii. Taxonomy (NCBI): domain Eukaryota; kingdom Viridiplantae; phylum Streptophyta; class Magnoliopsida; order Poales; family Poaceae; genus Triticum; species Triticum timopheevii. Next base: position 361,204,834 of record OY997264.1, read on the forward strand.
CATCCCAAAGGATGGGAATGGCGATGGAACAGCGGAGGATGACCCCTCCAAGAAACAGCCTAAGCGCCGGCGTCAGCGGCGCCGCTCTAAATCCCGCCACAGCAAGAATGGAGATTCCGGCACCGAAGACAATAACACCCCAGACAGTGCCGAAGACAACCCCCTCTAGCAAGATTTAGCACAGGATGATGGAGAAGCCAGCCCTCATGAGAGAGCGACAGATAAAGAGGTAGAGGACGATAATTACATGCCTCCCTACGGAGACGAGGCAAGCCTCGACGACGATGAATTCATCGTGCCTAAGGATCCCGTCGAACAAGAGCATTTCAAACGCAGGCTTATGGCCACGGCAAGCAGCCTCAAGAAAAAGTAGCAACAACTTAGAGCTGATCAAGATTTGCTAGCCGACAGATGGACAGAAGTCCTTGCGGCCGAAGAGTACGAACTCGAGCGCCCCTCCAAAAGCTACCCCAAACGCAAGCTGCTACCTCGATTAGAGGAGGAAGCATATAAACCTACATCACCAGCGCACAATATGGCCGACCGGCCACCCCGTGGCTGCGACAGAGAGGCCTCTAGGCCCTCCACTAAAGCCACACCCCGACATCGCTTGAAAAGTACAAAGCCGCTGGGGAATGCGTCGGACTTGCAAGACATATTGGAGGATAAGGCAAGACAATCAAGATCGATCTACGGATCACGCGGGCACCCCATGATACGCGACGACAACCGTCGCGCCGGATACAGCAATTCCGGCCGGGCCGAACACAGTAGACAAAGCTCGCTTGAGCTACGTCGTGATATAGCCCAATATAGAGGTGCCGCACACCCACTATGCTTCACAGATGAAGTAATGGATCATCAAATCCCTGAAGGGTTCAAACCCGTGAACATTGAATCCTACGATGGCACAAGAGACCCCGCGGTTTGGATCGAAGACTATCTCCTTCATATCCACATGGCCTACGGTGATGATCTTCACGCCATCAAATACCTCCCACTCAAGCTTAATGGGCCAGCTTGGCATTGGCTTAACAGCTTGCCAGCAGAATCAATTGGGTGTTGGGAGGACCTGGAAGCTGCATTCCTTGATAACTTCCAGGGCACATATGTGCGACCACCAGACGCTGATGACCTAAGCCACATAATTCAGCAGCCAGACGAATCGGCCAGACAATTCTGGACACGGTTCTTAACCAAGAAAAATCAAATCGTCGACTGTCCGGATGCAGAGGCCCTCACAGCCTTCAAACATAACATCCGCGATGAGTGGCTTGCCCGGCACCTAGGACAGGAAAAGTCGAAATCCATGGCAGCCCTCACATCACTCATGACCCGCTTCTGCGCAGGAGAGGACAGCTGGCTAGCCCGCAGTAACAACCTCAACAAAAATCCTGGCAGTCCGGATACCAAGGACCGCAATGGCGGGTCGCGTCGCAACAAGCACAAATGCCGCATTAACAGCGATAATACTGAGGATACGGCAGTCAACGCCGGATTCAGTGGCTCCAAACCCGGTCAGCGGAAAAAGCCATTCAAAAGAACTACTCCGGGTCCGTCCAATTTGGACCGAATACTCGACCGCTCGTGCCAGATACACGGCACCCCCGAAAAGCCAGCTAATCACACCAACAGGGATTGTTGGGTATTCAAGCAGGCAGGCAAGTTAATTGCCGAAAACAATGACAATGAGCTGCATAGCGATGACGAGGAGGAGACCCGGCCGCTGAACAATAGAGGATAGAAGGGTTTCCCCCCACAAGTGCGGACGGTGAACATGATATACGCAACCCACATACCCAAAAGGGAGTGGAAGCGTGCACTCAGGGACGTATACGTGATGGAGCCAGTCGCCCCAAAATTCAACCCATGGTCCTCCTGCCCGATCACATTTGATCGAAGGGACCACCCCACCAGCATCCGCCATGGCGGATACGCTGCATTGGTTCTAGACCCAATCGTCGAAGGGTTTCACCTCACTAGAGTCCTGATGGACGGCAGCAGCAGCCTGAACCTGCTTTATCAGGATACAGTGCGCAAGATGGGCATAGACCCCTCAAGGATTAAACCCACAAAGACGACCTTCAAAGGCGTCATACCAGGTGTAGAAGCCAATTGTACAGGCTTAGTTACACTGGAAGTGGTCTTCGGATCCCCGGATAACTTCCGAAGCGAGGAGTTAATCTTCGACATAGTTCCGTTCCACAGCGGCTATCACGCACTGCTCGGACGAACCGCGTTTGCAAAGTTCAATGCGGTGCCGCACTACGCATACCTCAATCTCAAGATGCCAGGCCCTCGAGGAGTCATCATGGTCAACGGAAACACTGAACGCTCTCTCCGAACGGAGGAGCATACAGCGGCTCTCGCGGCAGAAGTGCAGAGCAGCCTCTTAAGGCAATTCTCGAGTCCGGCCGTTAAGCGACCGGACACCGCCAAGCGTGCCCGAAGTAACCTACAACAAGACCACCCGGCACGTTCCGAGCACGCGTAGCAATGCGGCCCCAACCCCAGCCCTCGCAAAATTGCAAGACCAGTACTTCGCGTACATCACTATGCTCTGGAGATACCATGGGCATAGGGGGAGGGGCACGACCACGGCAGGCCCAGAGTGCGGCTCAACCACACCAGGGGCTCCCAAGTGTGTCATCCTTTTTCTTTCCTTTTTTTTCTTATCCTCAGGACTTCGTTTACCAGAGGCCCTGTCCGGCAGTAGACCTGGCGAACTCACGATGCAACAGCCAGGGAAGGAGAAAAGCTACGACGAGTATCCAGGTGGTCTCCATTACGAGCATTATACCTGTTTTATACACCATTCCGGAGCCTACCCCTGGAGGGGGACATGCTAAATAGTTTCACCCCTTGCTTATCGCACTATTTGTATCATTCTGCATTCATGACAGTATTCTTTGAATAAACAATGCATCGCTTTTTGCCTACCGCTGCATTCCTTTCTTATACGTATGTTCATTTATGACATGTTGCATCCGTACACTTTGGTACGGCTAAATACACCAGGGGCTTAAGTTCCCCATATTATGGTGTGATAAGTCCGAACACTTTCACAAGTGCGGCACCCCGAACTTATAGCATTATATGCATCGGCTTCGAATCATGTCTTGGGTCAATAGTTGGGTTTGCCCGGCTCCCATGTTTTGGTACCTTACGTTCCGTTATATCGGCTAAGGTAGCGCTGGGAGAACCACTGTGATTGTGCCCCAGTTAAGCTGGGCGAGCACCTCAGTGGAGAAAGCTAAAACTGACCGTCATGATGAGGCGAGAGCCGGTCGCTGTTCGAGAGGTTTTTTCGAGTCCCTAAAGACTTATGCCGCTTAAAGCGAGGAACCGGCTTTGTCCGGCCCAGGCGTGGATAGCGCCCCGAATTCGGCCTTCCGAACACTAGGGGCTTCGCCGAAATTTAAAATTATAGAATTCTATGGCTAAGTGAGAGTGTTCAAGCATTATAAGTCCAGTTGCCTCGTTCGTTGTGTTGAGCGCCTCCCTAGATGGACCCAAAAATGGGAACAAGAGCGCTCAAGTTTATCCCGAACACCCCAACACTCGTGGCATGGGGGCTGAAGCCAACTACTTGCCATCTCTCAGATTTGATAAACGGCCACACAGAAGGTAATATTTTAAATTAAAAAGTGTTGCTTAGAGCATATGAACGAAGTTTTTAGCGCACAGGATAACAAAATGCGAGTCTACTAAAAAATTACATCTTTGGAGCACTCACCCGCAATAATGCGGGCACCCTTCAGGACACCCTTATAATACATCTTGGGCGTGCGATACTCCTTGCCCGGCGGTGGCGCGTCCGTCACAAGCTTCTCAGCGTCCATCCTGCCCCAGTGCACTTTAGCACGGGCAAGGGCCCGACGAGCACCTTCAATGCAGGTGGAGTGCTTGATGACTTCAACCCATGGACAAGCATCCACCAGCCGCCGCACCAGGCCGAAGTAGCTCCCATGCATGGCCTCTTTGGGCCACAGCTGAACTATGAGGCCCTTCATGGCCTGTTCGGCCACCTTGTGGAGCTCGACCAGCTGCTTCAGCTGGTCGCTAAGGGGCACCGGATGTCCGGCCTCAGCATACTGAGACCAGAACACCTTCTCCGTCGAGCTCCCCTCCTCGGCTCTGTAGAAAGCAGCAGCATTGGATAGCTATGGGGCAGATCCGCGAACGCTCCTGGAGAGCTCCGAATTCAGGTAAGTAACATGTAATTCACTTTTACATGCTTGCTTTGCATGAAGAATGCCTTACCCGCCGCTATCTTCTTTAATGCCTCGATTTCTTGGAGGGCCTTGTGGGCTTCAGCCTTAGCGGCTTTGGCACTCTCAAGAGCCGACGCAAGCTCGGACTCTCGAGTCTTCGAGTCACGCTCCAAACTCTCGTATTTTTCCACGAGAGCCTGGAGCTCTTGCCGTACCTCCGCCACCCGCGCCTCCTGCTTCTCTCGCTCGGCGCGTTCCGCGGCTGCATTGCATTCAGCCGCGGACACCGCCTCCTTCAGGGTCGCCACCTCGTTCGTAGCCCCTGGAGTACCCACGTTATCCTTGTCATTCCTCTTGCAACCAAATCCTTTTCTGTAAGGTACAACTTTAATAAGGTGTTACTCACCTTCCTTGTCCTCGAGCTACTTCTTGGCATGGCCGAGCTCGCTCTCGGACCGCTCGAGGCTCTGCTTCAAGGCATTGACCTCCGCAGTCAGTGCGGCAGAGGTCAGCAGCGCAGCCTGCATTCCCATATTGACATATTTTTGTTAAGACTCCTGCGTATATCTTTTTAGATCCTCAGTCCGGCTTTTCCTTCCGAACACCGAACCGAGCATCAGGGGCTACTGTCTATGCGGTACTATTTTACAATTCTTACCTCAAAGCCTGTTAGAAGGCTGCTGCAGGCTTCGGTCAGCCTGCTTTTGGCAAGATGAACCTTCTGAATCACCGCACTCATGACGGTGCGGTGTTCCTCGTCGATGGAAGCGCCGTTGAGCGCTTCCAGCAAGTTATCCGGCGCCTCCGGTTGGACAGAGGCCGCCGGCGTCATAGTCTTGCCCTTCTTACAAAGGGGCCGCCTGCCAGACTCCGGAACCACTGAAGGTTCCGGTGCGGAGTCCGGTCCAAAGTCCGGGAGGTTTCCCTGCGGCACCTCCGGGGCCTCCTCCTCCTGGTGGGTCCCTTTCTGGGATCCCACCTCGGTGTCGTCGGCGTCACGGGGGGAGGAGGCGGTCGGAAGTGAAGTGCTATTCACATCCGAAGTACCCAAGGACCCGCTCGACGAAGCGGGAAGATCGTCCTTGGGCGGACTACAGGGTTGTATGCGGCGTTAAAAGATGCTATGCGATGAAAAGAAAATTATGAGTTATTCAGGCGTCCGGATACTTACGATCTCGCCAGGGGCTTGGCCCTTGAGGGCCACTCCTCGTCGCCGTCGTCGGCGTTGGTGGAACAGTCCGGGGGAAGGGTTCTTCCCTTCTTGGACCCTTCGGCCTCCCCCGTTGGGGAGGCCTTCCTCTTCTTCTCTCCCCCGCTGGGGGAGAGGCCTCTTTCTTCTCCTCCTCGTCCTCGTGGGAGGAGTCCGCCTTGGAGTCATCGGACGATGAGTCCGATAACACCTGACGCCGGGAACTCCTCCGGGTTCCCGTGGCCTTCTTCTTGGCCTTCTTCTCCGGCACCACCTAAGGCGCCGGGACCAGTAGCCCTGTCAAATGGGCATCCGCTGGGTCTTCTGGAAGGGGAGCCGGACAGTTAACCTGTCCGGACGTCTTCTGCCAGTCCTGTTAAAGGTATTGGGAGTTTAGATCCCGCATAGAGTCAAACTATTAAAAGCAAGTGTCCCATAAAGGATAACATAGCTTACCTCACCAGCCGGACGCTGCGAGCTGAATCCGCGATCTTCGGTAGCGGATGCGGGAGCCTCGGCGCCCTTGAACAGCACCCTCCAGGCCTCTTCGTACGTAGTGTCGAAGAGCCCGCTCAAGGTCTAGTGTTGTGCTGGATCGAACTCCCACAAGTTGAAGTCCCGCTGTTGGCAGGGGAGAATCCGATGGATGAGCATGACCTGGATTACGTTGACAAGCTTGAGCTTCTTGTTCACCAGGGTTTGGAGACAGGATTGGAGTCCGGTCAGCTCTTCCGAATCGCCCCACAGCAGGCCCTTCTCTTTCCAGGAAGTGAGCCGCATGGGGATGCCAGATCTGAATTCGGGGGCCGCTGCCCATTCAGGGTCACGCGGCTCGATGATGTAGAACCACCCCGATTTCCACCCTTTGATGGTTTCCACGAAGGCGCCCTCGAGCCAAGTGACGTTGGGCATCTTGCCCACCATGGCGCCTCCGCATTCCGCTTGGCTGCCCTTCACAACCTTCGGCTTGACATTAAAGGTCTTTAGCCATAAGCCGAAGTGGGGCTGGATGCAGAGAAGGCCTCGCACACGACGATAAACACCGAGATGCTGAGGATGAAATTCGGGGCCAGATCATGGAAATCCAGGCCATAGTAGAACATGAGCCCCCGGACAGAGGGGTGGAGTGGGAAGCCCAGTCCGCGGAGGAAATTGGGAAGGAATACCACCCTCTCATGGGGCCCGGGGGTGGGGATGAGCTGCCCCTCGTCGGGGAGCCGGTGCGTGATATCGCTGGACAAATATCCGGCATTGCGCACCTTCTTGATGTGCCCCTCCGTAACGGAGGAGGCCATCCACTTGCCTCCCGCTCCGGACATGGTTGGAGAAGGTTGAGGTAAGATGTGCGGACTTGGGCGCTGGAGCTTGAGTGCGCGGAGATGGATAAGCAAAGGAGGAAGAAGGCGTAGGTAAAAAGGTGGATCCTTATCCCCTTATATATGGGCGGACAAAACTGTGCGTCCCCACCAGCCTGGTAAAACTCGCTTATCTCCCAAGCGCCACAATCAATGGCGCGGTTGGGTTACCCACGTTCGTATTGATGAGAATCCCGGAATAAGGGGACACGATCTCTGCTTTGACAAGACGTGCCAAGGAAACCGCTTCGCTAAACGCGCTGAGGTGGTATGACAAAAACGATTCGAGTAAAGGCTTGGCCGTGGTATGACGTCACGCCATGAAATACGTCAGCAGATTGAACTTGTGTAAATATTATTCTCTCTACGGTGGTATGTGGAATTTATTTTGCAGAGCCGGACACTATCCTGGTGTTCACGATCTTCTATGAATTATTCGGAGGAGGAACCCGCCTTGCAATGCCGAAGACAATATGTGCGCCAGACTCGTCGTCATTGAAGCCTGGTTCAGGGGCTACTGAGGGAGTCCTGGACTAGGGGGTGTCCGGATAGCCGAACTATCATCATTGGCTGGACTCCAAGACTATGAAGATACAAGATTGAAGACTTCGTCCCGTGTCCGGATGGAACTTTCCTTGGCGTGGAAGGCAAGCTTGGCAATACGGATATGTAGATCTCCTACCATTGTAACCGACTCTGTGTAACCCTAGCCCTCTCCGGTGTCTATATAAACCGGGGGGTTTTAGTCCATAGGACGAAGAACAATCATACCATAGGCTAGCTTCTAGGGTTTAGCCTCCTTGATCTCGTGGTAGATCTACTCATGTACTACCCATATCATCAATATCAATCAAGCAGGAGTAGGGTTTTACCTCCATCGAGAGGGCCCGAACCTGGGTAAAAACATCGTGTCCCTTGTTTCCTGTTACCATCCACCTAGACGCACAGTTCGGGACCCCCTACCCGAGATCCGCCGGTTTTGACACCGACACCTGCTCCGTTCTGTCCCAGCGGTAGTACCGCGGTCAACAGCGGTAGTACCGCCGAAGCTCTCCAGCGGCAGTACCGCTCCACGAAGCAGTAGTACCGCTCTCAGTGGTAGTACCGCTCCCAGAGCGGTAGTACCGCTTGTGGGCTTCAGCCGTAGTACCGTAGTAGTTCCGGGCTACTACCGCCTCGATTCGAGACCGATGTTTTTCGTGTCGGGTTTTGCGGTACTAGGAGCGGTAGTAGTGGCGGTAGTACCGCTCCAAGTGGTAGTACCGCTCCTACTCCCGCGGTAGTACCGCTCTGGGGGCCAGGGCCCTGTCTTCCTCTTCAGCGCGGTAGTACCGCTGGGTGGGAGCGGTAGTACCGCTCTCAGCGGTAGTACCGCCCTGCCCTAGCGGTAGTACCGCTCTGTGCGGGGATGTACAGTGGGGTAACGTTTGGATTGATTCCCCCACTATATAAAGGTGTCTTCTTCCCCAAAGTTGACCCACCTCTTTCCCCCAAAGTTCCATTGTTGCTCCAAGCTCCATTTTCGCCCGATCTCTCTCCCTAGCCAATCAAACTTGTTGATTTGCTCGAGATTGGTTGAGAAGGCCCCGATCTACACTTCCACCAAGAGAAATTTGATTCCCTCTCTTATCCCTAGCGGATCTTGTTACTCTTGGGTGTTTGAGCACCCTAGACGGTTGAGGTCGCCTCGAAGCCACACTCCATTGTGGTGAAGCTTCGTGGTGTTGTTGGGAGCCTCCAATTGTTGTGGAGATAGCCCCAACCTTGTTTGTAAAGGTTCGGTCGCCGCCTTCAAGGGCACCAATAGTGGAATCACGGCATCTCGCATTGTGTGAGGGCGTGAGGAGAATACGATGGCCCTAGTGGCTTCTTGGGGAGCATTGTGTCTCCACACCGCTCTAACGGAGACGTACTTCCCCTTAAAAGGAAGGAACTTCGGTAACACATCCTCGTCTCCACCGGCTCCACTCTTGGTTACTTCGTGCCTTTACTCTTGCAAGCCTACTTGTGTTGTTTCCTTTTCTTGCTTATGTGCTAGTTGTATTTGCATCGTATAGGTTGCTCACCTAGTTGCATATCTAGACAACCTATTTGTTGCAAAGTTTAAATTGGTAAAGAAAAGCTTAAAAATTGTTAGTTGCCTATTCACCCCCCTCTAGTCAACCATATCGATCCTTTCACTAGACTAATTAGAGCTAGCCCTAGCCACCTCTAATCCTCATAATTAGAAGTCCAGTGTGGTTTTAATCTCCTCCCTCTAATTCTTCAGCGACGATTAGCTCTGGACGGCGAAGCACTGCCATATCGTGAAGACCATACCTTTGCAACCAAGTAGAGAGGTCGTGCTTTCGGTCTTCGGTTCGAGGGATCGTTCGAGAACGGTTCACGGGATCGTCATCAACATTCGAAGGACTTCAAGCAAGATCTACATTGACTCGACATCAAAATTGTCATGGCAACACGTCCCACGGCAAATTGACTTTATTCCCATGGCAAGTTTCTTTTTTAAGACAATGTCAAACTTTTAATTTATGGACCATGGCAAATTCGCTTTATGTACCACGGCAATTTCACTTTATGACCATGGCAATTTTTTGGCAATCTCAAACTTTTTTACCATTGCAAAAATTGTTAGTGAATTTGCCATGAAAAATTCACTAGATGTCCCACAGCAAGTTTCTTTTTTCATGACTTCAAACATTTTTTTAGTGATTTTGCCATGGCAAATTCACTATATGTCCCACGGGAAATTCCCTTTAATGCCCATGGCAAGTTTCCTTTTTCAAGATGATGTCAAACTTTTTTTAATTATGTACTACAACAAATTTGCTTTATGTACCACGACAATTTCACGCTATGGACCATGGCAAATTTTTTTGGGATACTAGCAAAAATTTTTCTCCTTATACCACGACAATTTTTCACTTTATGGACGATGGTAACTTTTTTGGTTGGATTATGGAAAAACTTTTTCTTTAGTGTACCACAATTTTCACCCAATCGTCATAGCCTACAAAATTTCCATGGCAATTACTACTTTTTTTTCCATGAGCTTATGTCACTTTTTACATGTTCTTTTTTGCATTATGATCAACTTACAAAAAAATTGATTATAGAAATCATTCTTTTTCGTAGACATATCAATGTTATTTGGATCGTTTGCCATGATTTAGAGATTTGTTTTTGCCATGTCAATGAACTATGTCCATAACATTTTTTAAATAGAATTTCCATGTCAATGTAGTTTTATCTTCTATTAATTTGCCATCGGGTAGAGAGAGAAAAACTCAAAATTTGTCATCTACAATTTTTTATCTATATTTTGCCATGAATTAAAGTTTGCTTTAATTTCTCAGCCATGGCAATCTGAATCTATCGACCGTGGCAATTTTTTATTCAAAATACATGGAAATTTAGTATTCAAAATACATGGCAATTCAATCTTCATAGTCATGGCAATTCGTTTTCAGTTCCACGGCAATTTTAGTTTCTTAATGGACAACGGCAAATTTTATTTTACCGAATATCATGGCAAATTTAGTTTCAAAGACATGGTAAAAAAATCATACACATGGCTACTTTAATTTTTCATGGACCCATAGCAAATTTATTTCCGTAATGATGGCATTTTTTTTTGTTTGCATCATGGCATTTTTGTTGTACATACCATGGCAAATTCGTTTTTACCTAGGGCATTACTTTCTGTATGTCAAACTCTACGATGTCAATCAGTTTTGCATGCCAACTTTAGTGAAAAAATTCCAAATCATCGCAAATTGTATAACAAAAAAAATGATCACCCACATGGCAAACTCTACGATGTTTTGTTCTCAACTCATCGGAGAATTTTTTAAAATAATTATAGTCACTTGACATTTTTCATAACACTTTTCTTGAAAGATGGCAAAATTTAGAACACTGTTTTCATTCTCACATGGCAACTATACGGGATTTTTCTTGTACACACATGGGCAACTTTTGAAATTGTTTCTACAGTCACGTATCATCTCCAATTTTTTTAATTTTTTTGAGAAACAATGGCAGCTAAAAATTAGTGCTCACTTTTGGCAACTGTATGATTTTTTTGTTCAACACACATGGCAAATTAGTCTACCATGGCAAATAAACAATTATCGACAACATATTACTTAAAAAGATTGGGCCTCTTGACCTAGCCATCCGCCGCCTCCAAAAAGCTTGGGGATTCTGTCTTTCGCCAGCGCCGGCGCCGGTCCGTCCTGTCTCCGGTGGCCTTAGGGCCATGGAAGCGGAGTGGATCTCGCCCCTTGCCGGTGGGAGGGCTCTATTTTTAGATCTTTTTCCGAGTTTTTTTAGGGTTTGTGTCCTGCTCAGGAACGCGAGACGGCGATGGCTCCCTGAAGATGGAATAAAGGTCTCCCCGCCTAGACCCCGTCCCGGTGATGCGTCTAGCATTATCGGTGGGTGTGTGGAGGTGTGTCTCTGGTGGATCTGTCTTTGGTGGATTTGCTCGGATCTGTCCGTCGTTTGTCTTTGTTCGTGTGTCTTCAGGTTGGATCCTTTTGATCTACATTCTTCATCTGCGGCGGTTGCTATTCTCGTGTGTTGGTTCTATGGGGCCTTAGCACGACGATTTCCCGACTGTCTACTACAACAAGGTTTGCCCGGCTCCGGCAAGGGAGGGGCGACGACAGCGGCGCGTCTTTGGCTTGCTTCAGTGCTTATAGTCGTCACTAGGTGGTCTACGATCTGGATGTAATTTTTATTATCTCTAGTGTTCGTTGTACTACCGTGATTGAAGATGAATAGACTGGAAATTTTTCCCGGAAAAAATGCTCACTTTGTCATCATCCCATTTGAATATATATTTTTTGGAAGGAATCCCATTTTGAATATATGTTTGTAAATTCATATATTAGAGTATGGCAGTTTTCAAAATTGTATTATCACATTTTTTATGCACATCCACAACATGAAAACTGTAATTTTATGTATTTTGTTCCTTTTTCAAATTCAATGAAATTTTGAAAAAGATTCATAAATTTGAAAAAAGGTTCGGTGAACTAAAAAAAGTTCATCGAATTTGAAAGAAAAGTTTCTATTTCAAAAAAGTTCATCCACCTTTCTCAAAAAATTCCACCAGATTTGAAAATAGATCATCGATTCTATAAAAAGTTCATCGAACCTCAAAAAAGTTCATCTAATTTGAAAAAAAGTTCATCGATTTTAAAAGAAAGTTCGTCGAATCTGAAAAAAGTTCATCGAATTTGAAAAAAGCATTAAATTTTAAAAAAGTTCTACTATTCTAGGGTTTAGGGTTTAGGGTTTAGGGTTTAGCAGAAGAAGAAGAAGAAGAAGAAGAGGAAGAAGAAGAGGAAGAAGAAGAAGAAGAAGAAGGAGAAGAAGAAGAAGAAGAAGGAGGAGGAGGAGGAGGAGGAGGAGGAGGAGGAGAAGAAGAAGAAGAAGAAGAAGAGGAAGAAGAAGGAGGAGGAGGAGGAGGAGGAGGAGGAGAAGAAGAAGAAGAAGAAGGAGCGTCAATGAAAAGTATTAGAATAATCGTCCTTGTGCCACACCGAACATTTGGTCAATGAAAAGTATTAGAAAATCCAGTCTCTAAGTAACTAAGGTACATGTATACATATACACTCCCTCTTTGTTTCTTTAAGATTTTAAATGGACTACCACATACAGATGTATATACTCATAGTATTTTAGAGTGTAGATTCATTCATTTTGTTCCGTATGTAGTCATTTATTAAAAATTTTTAAAAGACAAATATTTAAGAATGGAGGGGAGTACTATACTAGGACTCGCATGCATGCATGCATATACAGGTTCCGTTGATCTTTATGTGTGTGTGTGTTTTATGACTTGTGCTTGCAGGTTCAAGAATCAAATGCGCAACTCTATAGCAGGCAGAAGGCGGCGGAGCATATGAGGCTCGCAAGGCGCAGGCCGACGCGCACTTCTTGGAGCAGAAGATGGCCGAGGACGCCAAGCTCTACGCCAAGCAGAAGGAGGCAGAGTCCGTGGGCTTTGTGGGCAAGGCCAAGACGGAGTACGTGGCGTCCATGCTCCAGGCGCTCGGTGGCAACTACCACGCGCTCAGGGACTACCTCATCATCGACGGCGGCGTGTACGCCGAGCGGCCGAGATGGCGCGCATCAACGCCGGCGCGGTCAACGGCATGCAGCCCAAGATCAGCATCTGGAGCAACGGTGGTGGCGTCGACGGTGCCGGGAACGCGGCCGGAGAGGCCGCAGCTGGCAGCGCGCTGCAGCAGGTGGCCGGGGTGTACAAGATGCTGCCGCCGCTTCTGTCGACAGTGCACGAGCAGACCGGGATGCTGCCGCCGGCGTGGATGGGTGCGCTGCCCAAGGACGATGCTGCTACCAACTGATCGTCCCAGTGCGCGCGTTCAAATTCGTGTGTTCGGCGTTGGTCCAATATTACTTAGTCTTTTTTAATGAATATTACTTAGTTAAGATTGTTATTTCCGATAGACACATTATATATTTCTTGTTTTCATAAAGGGCGACGCTACGCGTCCGCCGACTGATTTTCTGATTTTATCCATCGCCTCGACGACCGTTGGGTGCCCGACCTGATAGCCGCCCGATCTACTGTCTGCGCCCCGCATGCCCACTAATTATTTTCCGCAACAACCGCTCTGTTGCAGAAACATTAGCACTCTTGCTCCCGGCCCCCGATAGATCTGTGCCCCGCACGGTTTCGCAACAAGAGCATTTCCTGCAACAATGCTCTTATTTCCTGAAGCCCCATCTAGCAAATCCCATCAACAATCTTCGATGAGCTCTTGTTTCTGAAACACTAGCTCTCTTCCACTCTGAATCATGAACACCTGCGTGAAAAGAAATAATAGCTCCATTTCGGAAACAATAGCTCTATTTCAGAAACAATAGCTCAGTTTCAGAAACGGCTCCGGCGACTCCGGCGAAGCTGCGATGCACTGGCGATGTTGTGACAACGACGGAGCGGGAGGCGGGGCCGCTGTTGTGCTTCTCAACTGCGCTTGAAGCAACGATAGATGCAGAAGCGGCAGGCTGGGAGCACGTGGGCCGGAGTTGTAGCAAGCATCAGCAGCCGTGGTAGACGGTTGATGGGGCGGGGTCTTGGTTGACTGCAGGGGCAGCGGGTACACGAGAGAGAGGAGAGGAAGAGATGAGGATAAAAATTCTCGGTGAAGAGGATGGATAAGGCTGAGACGTGGGGAGTGGGACGGGACCACCGGGGCACGTGGCAGACACCAAAGGCGGCTGATGGAGCGGTGGAAATCAGCCGGTTGAACAGGATCGTTTCCCTTTCATAAAGCATATTTAGACGTGCTCTAAGTATTGTATATCTAAATCCTATGTCATTAATTTTACGCTAAGATTCGTGAAAGCATTTTTTTGTTTGTTTTTTTCATTTTAGTTTGCTTGAGTCACTTAGACATGCCGTAGACATACCCAGTCAGTTTTGCTAAAGCACATCTAGATATACTCTAAATATTATACATCTAAATCGATTTCTTATTCAGAAATTGTCGAGAACAAATATTACTCTTAGGCCGATCAACTTTACTACCATGAACTTCGTTTATGTGTTGGTGTGTTTTTCTTACTATAGATACTGCTAATTATTATTAATCTCCCTGTCGTGAAATTGTCATGGCAGATGCTCTAGCATGAGAATTTAGGTGTGGAGCCATCACAACGTAGTTAGCTTGAAGGGGTTAAACGGGACAAGGGACACAGATAGTTTATACTGGTTCGGCCCCTCGTGGTGGAGGTAAAGGCCTACTCTAGTTTAGGGTTGTATTGCTTGGGTTTCGATTATCAGGGAGCGAATACGCTTGACCTAGTTCTCGATCTCTTCTTTCTTACCCTCAACCGCCGTCGGGTCACTCCTTTATATACACAGGCTGATGCCCGGCGGCTTACAGAGTCCCGGCCTGCTCATACACAACGTGTCCGGCTCGGTGACAGAACTACACTTTCCTTAACGTACAAGTTATCATATGGCGGTTTACACCCGTAGGCCTCAAGTCTCCTCCGGGTCTTGGGCCTTTAGTAAGCTTGCTTTGTGAACCGCCATCTTCAACATCTTCATGGGCCTTCTCATTATGAACCGTCAGTGGTATGACCCGGCCCCTCCTGGGCGGGTCATACCCAATAGTTACATCCCTAACATTAGGCCTCAGGTTGATGTGAACTTGTTCATATCAATCTTCAACACTTAGGAAAAATCCTTTCTCATCTGTCCTTGCGGGATCTCATAACCCGTCGTGACGTCATCTCCTAGCATTGCGGTAAGCCGCCATGACGTCATCTCACATTAATGTCACATAAAGCCCAAATGTTAATATGCCTTCACTTTTAATGAATCTTCAAAAATCGAGGCGTTTGTGCTGTCACATATCCATTTTTCAGCCTCCTCGATTCCCACGCATGCCACTTATCCTTCTCCCTTTTAAATAGGGTCACGGGTCCCTTTCACTTTTCCCCCTTGCCTCCTGGTCTTCATCCTCTTCCTCACAACGCCTCCAGCGCCCGAGCTCCGCCGCCGCCGTCGACCTTCACCACTGCCTCAACCTTGGCCGCTGCATCAACCTGATCGTACCAGAGCTCGTCTGCGCGCCTCCGCTGTTCAACAGCCCCGGTGAGCTTTTCTCCTTCCCTTACCGCAGATCCCATTAGGGTTTGTGCGAGTTCATCGGAGTTCATCTCCACTCTTCTTTGTTCTTCCATGTTTCCTGGAAGTTTATTGCACGTCTTGCGCGGCATTAGCCTTAGAACTCATTTTTGATATTTAAACGCCTCCTCTCCGTGAGAGATCCCATCTGTGCACATGAACTGCTCTGCTGCCGCAACTTAGGTTTAGAATTTTCTTCATTATTTGAACTGTCGTAGATCCAAAATCATAACATCAATCTGTGAAAGCTGTTTGTCCAACACTTAGCAAATTTTCCACTCACATATCTGAAAATCGATAACTGTGTGGGCGGCTTAACTTATAAACCGTAACCCGCCAGATACCATTAGTCCCCTCTTAAGCCGCCAATAGTTTGCCTTCATAACTCCAATGCTATCCTCCGACGTAACACGCTTGCATGATTTATCGTTCTTACCTTTGAACCAACAGCCGGCTTAACAACATAACATTAAATGGGCAAAATCTTCTTTTCGGACCATCAACAATGACTAAGACATTCACTGGATGCAACTGGGTACCATCCCGGGTCACCGAGGAAGATCTGAACAACTTCGTTGCAACTGGCGCCTTAGTCAAGAAAGAGGACATCCACTGGAGGGTCCCAGGCCTTGAAAATCCTCCTGAGCCCAAGGAAGGAGAAGTAATTGTTCTCACTGATCACATGATCCGGGGTTTTACCCCGCCTGGCTCAAAGTTCTTCCGGGACGTGCTGCACTTTTTCCAACTTCACCCTTAAGACATTGGGCCTAATTCTGTCTCCAATATTTGCAACTTCCAAGTCTTCTGTGAAGCTTATCTTCAAGAAGAGCCCACTATTGAACTATTCAGAGAGTTTTATTACTTAAACCGTCAGACTGGGTTTACTGACGGGCCCAGTTTGGAACTTGGCGGAGTTTCAATTCGGAAGAGGAAAGAAGCCAGCATCCCCTATGCCAAGCCGCCCAGTCATCCCAAGGACTGGAACCAAACTTGGTTCTATTGCCAAAACACGTCTCCAGCGGACGAGAATCCTCTGCCGGGTTATCGTCACCACCGGCTTAGCAATACATATCCACTCCCACCGCGGATTAGCACGAAGGAGCGGGCCAAGTATGCGCCAAGTTTTTCAAAGCTCAGAGCCTTCATGGCTAACGGCTTAACCGACATCGACCTTGTTCGGTGCTGGGTCTCCTGGAGGATCCTGCCATTAAGTCGTCGCCCCGGCTTAATATGCGAGTACACCAGTGACTTAAAAGATCCCCAACGCCACTGCGAAATTCAACTATCCGATGCAGAGATCACTGAAGCCACCAAAGCTTTATGGAATGAAACCTGGGCAGAATGCAGTAAAACCGGACTTAGTCCTTACTGCACCTTCAACAAGCCACCAGCTGTAAGTGTTGCACATCCTGCTTCCAATCTAAATCATGTTTTCATTAACACTATCCACTTATGATCATCTGACCTCAACAGGCCGATTCTCCATTTTGGAAGAAGAAGCTGCAAGATAAGCTGGCCAAACTGACCCGTACCAAGACCAAGGCCACCAAAAGGCCTGCCAAGAAGAAGAAGACTGATCCCTCTAAATTAAACTTGGATGATGATGATGATGATGATTAGTCGGAGGTAGAACTTGACTCTCTTGGCTCATTTTTTGTACATCTCATGGACAATGACTGTTCTCAGGAGGAAGCAGAGGCCAGCCGTGCGGGTGATGAAGAGGTAATTGTTCTTTCCTCCGGCTCAGAATCTGTGCCAAAACAGAAAACTCGCCAAGCAACCTAGAAAGTAAGGGTTTCTCATCCTTTGGTTTATTTGGATCCCCACTTTATTTTGAAGAAGAAGCAACATGAAGCTCGCTGCATCACCCGAAACAGCGGAAGCGGGATCCTTTCCTCCGGCTTACCGAACACTCGAGCTCCTCGCAAGCGTCGTCCATAGGTCTCAACAAACTCTGACTTAACTTATCACAGGGCTGGTCTTTTCCAACAACCTCTTAATCCTTCCGATTCAAATTATCAGGGAACGTCTCATTCCTCCTCTGGCGAGTCAACGGGGACTCATGTCCCGGCCTTCAAACCGGTGTCTGGGTAAGACCGTTAAGTCCTTGCTTTCCATTATATACTCAATTGTTGTACTAACTGTTGGAAATATGCCCTAGAGGCAATAATAAAATGGTTATTATTGTATTTCCTTGTTCATGATAATTGTCTATTGTTCATGCTATAATTGTATTAACTGGAAACCGTATACATGTGTGAATACATAGACCACAACATGTCCCTAGTAAGCCTCTAGTTGACTAGCTCGTTGATCAACAGATGGTCATGGTTTCCTGACCATGGACATTGGATGTCATTGATAACGGGATCACATCATTAGGAGAATGATGTGATGGACGAGACCCAATCCTAAGCATAGCACAAGATCGTGTAGTTCGTTTGCTAAAGCTTTTCTAATGTCAAGTATCGTTTCCTTAGACCATGAGATTGTGCAATTCCCGGATACCGTAGGAATGCTTTGGGTGTACCAAACGTCGCAACGTAACTGGGTGGCTATAAAGGTGCACTACAGGTATCTCCGAAAGTGGCTGTTGGGTTGGCACGAATCAAGACTGGGATTTGTCACTCCGTGTGACAGAGAGGTATCTCTGGGCCCACTCGGTAATGCATCATCATAATGAGCTCAATGTGACTAAGTAGTTAGTCACGGGATCATGCATTACGGAACGAGTAAAGTGACTTGTCGGTAACGAGATTGAATGAGGTATTGGGATACCGACGACCGAATCTCGGGCAAGTAACAAACCGATTGACAAAGGGAATTGTATACGGGATTGATTGAATCCCCGACATCGTGGTTCATCCGATGAGATCATCGTGGAACATGTGGGAGCCAACATGGGTATCCAGATCCCGCTGTTGGTTATTGGCCGGAGAACGTCTCGGTCATGTCTACATGTCTCCCGAACCCGTAGGGTCTACACACTTAAGGTTCGATGACGCTAGGGTTATAGGGAAGGTATGTACGCGGTTACCGAATGTTGTTCGGAGTCCCGGATGAGATCCCGGACGTCATGAGGAGTTCCGGAATGGTCCGGAGGTGAAGATTGATATATTGGACGAAGGGTTTTGGAGTCCGGAAGTGTTCCGGAGGTACCGGGTGATGACCAGCATGACCGAAAGGTATTTCGGGAGCCCCGGCAAGTGTTGGGGGGCTTCATGGGCCAAGGGAAGGGGGTAAACCAGCCCACTAAGGGGCTGTGTGCCCCCTCACCTATTCCCATGTGACCAGGGGGTTTGGGGCGCCCCATCTAGGGTTCCCACCTCCTGGCTTGGGGCCCAAGTCACCCAAAGGGGAGATCCCATCTGCCCTGGCCGCCGCCCCCCTAGGGGAAACCCTAGGGCGCCTCCCCCTCCCCCTTGCCCCTATATATAGTGGAGGTTTTGGGGCTGCCCAACACATGAGTCTCTCTCCCAAGGCGCAGCCCTACCTCTCTCCCTCCTCGTCTCTCGTAGTGCTTGGCGAAGCCCTGCTGGAGTACCGCACTCCTCCACCACCACCACGCTGTCGTGCTGTTGCTGGACGGAGTCTTCCCCAACCTCTCCCTATCTCCTTGCTGGATCAAGGTATGGGAGACGTCACCGGGCTACACGTGTGTTGAACGTGGAGGCACCGTTCTTCGGTGCTTAGATCGGATTCGGCCGCGATCTGAATCGCTTCGTGAACGACTCCACCGACCGCGTTCTTGTAACGCTTCCGCATCATGATCTTCAAGGGTATGAAGATGCACTCCCCTCTCTCTTGTTGCTAGTATCTCCGTAGATTGATCTTGGTGATGCGTAGAAAATTTTGAATTTCTGCTACGTTCCCCAACAGTGGCATCATGAGCTAGGTCTATTGCGTAGATTCTATGCACGAGTAGAACACAAGTTGTTGTGGGCGTTGATTTTGTTCAATATGCTTACCATTACTAGTCCTATCTTGTTTCGACGGTATTGTGGGATGAAGCGGCCCGGACTGACCTTACACGTACGCTTACGTGAGACAGGTTCCACCGACTGACATGCACTTGTTGCATAAGGTGGATAGCGGGTGCCAGTCTCTCCCACTTTAGTCAGATCGAATTCGATAAAAAGGGTCCTTATGAAGGGTAAATAGCAGTTGGCATATCACATTGTGGTTTTGGCGTAGATAAGAAACATTCTTGCTAGAAACCTATAGCAGCCACGTAAAAACTTGCAACAACAATTAGAGGACGCCTAACTTGTTTTTGCAGGGTGGCCCAAAAGAATGTGATGAATGATATATGTGATGTATGAGATTGATCATGTTCTTGTAATAGGAATCATGACTTGCATGTCGATGAGTATGACAACCGGCAGGAGCCATAGGAGTTGTCTTTATTTATTGTATGACCTGCGTGTCACTGAATAACACCATGTAATTACTTTACTTCATTGCTAAACCGTTAGCTATAGTAGTAGAAGTAATAGTTGGCGAGACAACTTCATGGAGACACGATGATGGAGATCATGATGATGGAGATCATGGTGTCATGCCGGTGACGATGATGATCATGGAGCCCCGAAGATGGAGATCAAAAGGAGCAAAATGATATTGGCCATATCATGTCACTATTTGATTGCATGTGATGTTTATCATGTTTATGCATCTTATTTGCTTAGAGCGACGGTAGTAAATAAGATGATCCCTCATAATAATTTTAAGAAAGTGTTCCCCCTAACTATGCACCGTTGCGAAAGTTTGTTGTTTCAAAGCACCACGTGATGATTGGGTGTGATAGATTCTAACGTTCACATACAACGGGTGTAAGCCAGATTTACACACGCGAAACACTTAGGTTGACTTGACGAGCCTAGCATGTACAGACATGGCCTCGGAACACAAGAGACCGAAAGGTCAAACATGAGTCGTATAGTGGATACGATCAACATGAAGATGTTCACCGATGATGACTAGTCCGTCTCATGTGATGATCGGACACGGCCTAGTTGACTCGGATCATGTATCACTTAGATGACTAGAGGGATGTCTGTCTGAGTGGGAGTTCATAAGATGAACTTAATTATCCTGAACATAGTCAAAAGGTTTTTGCAAATTATGTTGTAGCTCGCGCTTTAGTTCTACTGTTTTAGATATGTTCCTAGAGAAAATTTAGTTGAAAGTTGATAGTAGCAATTGTGCGGACTAGGTCCATAAATTGAGGATTGTCCTCATTGCTGCACAGAAGGCTTATGTCCTTAATGCACTGCTCAGTGTGCTGAACCTCGAGCGTCGTTTGTGGATGTTGCGAACATCTGACATACACGTTTTGATGACTACATGACAGTTTAGTAATGTTAAACAGTTTAGAATTGAGGCGCCGAAGACGTTTTGAAACGTCGCGGAACATATGAGATGTTCAAAGGGCTGAAATTGGGATTTCAGGCTCGTGCCCACGTCAATAGGTATGAGACCTCTAACGAGTTTCTTAAGCCTGCAAACTAAGGGAGAAAAGCTCAATCATTGATCATGTGCTCAAATTGTCTGAGTACAACAATCACTTGAATCGAGTGGGAGTTAATCTTCCAGGTGAGATAGTGATGGTTCTCCATAGTCATTGCCACCAAGCTATTAGAGCTTCGTGATGAACTATAACATATCAGGGATAGACATGATGATCCTTGAGCTATTCGCGATATTTGACACCGCGAAAGTAGAAATCAAGAAGGAGCATCAATTGTTGATGGTTTGTGAAACCACTAGTTTCAAGAAGCGCAAGGGCAAGAAGGGATACTTCATGAAACGGCAAATCAGTTGCTGCTCTAGTGAAGAAACCCAAAGTTTGAACCAAACCCGAGACTAAGTGCTTCTGTAATGAGGGGAACGGTCACTGAAGCAGGACTACCCTAGATACTTGGTAGATGAGTAGGCTGGCAAGGTTGACAGAAGTATATTGGATATACGTTATATTAAATGTGTACTTTACTTGTACTCCTAGTAGCACCATGGTAATAGATACCGGTTCAGTTGCTAAGTGTTAGTAACTCGAAATAAAAGGCTACTGAATAAATGGAGACTAGCTAAAGGTGAGATGATGATATGGTTTGGAAGTGTTTCCAAGGTTTATGTGATCAAGCATCACATACTCCCTCTACCATCGAGATTGGTGTTAAACCTAAATAATTGTTATTTGGTGTTTGCATTGAGCATAGACATGATTGGATTATGTTTATCGCAATACGGTTATTCATTTAAGGAGAATAATGGTTACTCTGTTTATTTGAATAATACCTTCAATGGTCTTGCACCTAAAATGAATGGTTTATTGAATCTCGATCGTAGTGATACACATGTTCATGCCAAAAGATATAAGATAGTAATGATATAGTGCCACCTACTTGTGGCACTGCCATTTGAGTCATATTGGTATAAAACGCATGAAGAAGCTCCATGTTGATGGATCTTTGGACTCACTCGTTTTTGAAAAGATTGAGACATGTGAACTATGTCTATTGGTATATACGCATGAAGAAACTCCCTGCAGATGGACTGTTTGGACTCACTTGATTTTGAATCACTTGAGACATGCAAATCATACCACATGGGCAAGATGACTGAAAGCCTCGTTTTCAGTAAAATGGAACAAGAAAGCAACTTGTTGGAAGTAATACATTTTGATGTGTGCAGTCCAATGAGTGCTGAGGCACGCAGTGGATATCGTTATGTTCTTACTTCACAGATTATTTGAGTAGATACTGAGTATATTTACTTGATGAAACACAAGTCTGAATTATTGAATGGTTCAAGTAATTTCAGAGTGAAGTTGAAGATCGTCGTGACAAGAGGATAAAATGTCTATGATATCATCATAGAGATGAATATTTGAGTTGCGAGTTTGGTACACAATTGAGACATTGTGGAAATTGTTTCACAACTAACACCGCCTGGAACACCATAGTATGATGGTGTGTCCGAACATCATAGATGCACCCCATTGGATATGGGGCATACCATGATGTCTCTTATCGAATTACCACTACCGTTCATGGGTTAGGCATTAGAGACAACCACATTCACTTTAAATAGGGCACCAAGTAATTCGTTGAGATGACACAATATGAACTATGGTTTAGAGAAACCTAAGTTGTCGTTTCTTAAAAGTTTGGGGCTGCGACGCTTATATGAAAAAAAGGTTTCATCCTGATAAGATCGAACCCAAAGCGGATAAATACATCTTCATAGGACACCCAAAACAGTTGGGTATACCTCCTATTTCAGATCCGGAAGCAAAAGTGATTGTTTCTAGTAACAGGTCCTTTCTCAAGGAAAAGTTTCTCTCGAAAGAATTGAGTGGGGGGATGGTGGAGACTTGATATGGTTATTGAACCGTCACTACAACTAGTGTGTAGCAGGGCACAGGAAGTTGTTCCTGTGACACCTACACCAATTGAAGTGGAAGCTGATGATAGTGATCATGAAGCCTCGGATCAAGTCACTGCCGAACCCCGTAGGTCGACAAGGATGCGTACTACTTCAGAGTGGTACGTAATCCTGTCTTAGAGGTCATGTTGCTAGACAACAATGAACCTACGAGCTATGGAGAGCGATGGTGGGCCCGGATTCCGACGAATGGCTCGAGGCCATAAAATCCAAGAGGATCCATGTATGAAAACAAAGTATAGACTTTGGAAGAACTACTTGATGGTCGTAAGGCTGTTGAGTGCAGATTGATTTTAAAAGGAAGTCAGACAATGATGGTAAGTGTCACCATTAAGAAAGCTCGGCTTGTCGTTAAGATGTTTTCCGACAAGTTCAAGGAGTTGACTACGATGAGACTTTCTCACTCGTAGCGATGCTAAGAGTCTGTTGGAATTGTATTAGCAGTTACTGCATTATTTATGAAATCTTGCAGATAGGATGTCAAAACATTGTTTCCTCGACAATTTTCTTGAGGAAAGGTTGTATGTGATACGACCAGAAGGTTTTGACAATCCTGAAAGATGCTAACAAGTATGCAAAGCTCCAGCAATCCTTCTAAGGACTGGAGTAAGCGTCTCGGAGTTGGAATATACGCTTTGATGAGATGATCAAAGATTTTGGGTTTATACAAAGTTTATGAGAAACTTGTATTTCCAAAGAAGTGAGTGGGAGTACTATAGAATTTCTGATGAGTATATGTTGTTGACATATTGTTGGTCAGAAATGATGTAGAATTTCTAGAAAGCATATAGGGTTATTTGAGAAGTGTTTTTCAATGGAAAACCTATATTAAGCTACTTGAACATTAAGCATCAAGATCTATAAGGATAGATCAAGATCGCTTGATAGTACTTTCAAATGAATACATACCGTGACAAGATTTTGAAGGAGTTCAAAATAGATCGGCAAAGAAGGAGTTCTTGGCTGTGTTATAAGGTGTGAGTATTGAGTAAGACTCAAGACCTAACCACGGCAGAAGAGAGAGAATGGACGAAGGTCGTCCCCTATGCTTCAGACATAGGCTCTATAGTATGCTATGCTGTGTACCGCACCTGGAGTGTGCCTTGCCATGAGTCAGTCAAGGGGTACAAGAATGATCCAGGAATGGATAACAAGACAGCGGTCAAACATATCCTTAGTAACTAGTGGACTAAGGAATTTTCTTGATTATGGAGGTGGTAAAAGAGTTCGTCGTAAAGGGTTACGCCGATGCGAACTTTGACACTAATCCGGATTATTCTCTGTAGTAAACCGGAATCATATAGTAGAACCGTTATTTGGAATAGCTCCAAATAGAGCATGGTAGCTGGATCTAGGAGATGACATAGAGATTTGTAAAGCACACACGGATCTGAAAGATTCAGACCGTTGACTAATAACCTCTCTCACAAGCGAGATATGATCAAACCCCATGGGTGTTGAATTCATTACAATCACATAGTGATGTGAACTAGATTATTGACTCTAGTGCAAGTGGGAGACTGTTGGAAATATGCCCTAGAGGAAATAATAAAATGGTTATTGTTGTATTTCCTTGTTCATGATAATTGTCTATTGTTCATGCTATAATTGTATTAACTGGAAACCGTAATACATGTGTGAATACATAGACCACAACATGTCCCTAGTGAGCCTCTAGTTGACTAGCTCGTTGATCAACAGATGGTCATGGTTTCCTGACCATGGACATTGGATGTCATTGATAACGGGATCACATCATTAGGAGAATGATGTGATGGACGAGACCCAATCCTAAGCATAGCACAAGATCGTGTAGTTCGTTTGCTAAAGCTTTTCTAATGTCAAGTATCGTTTCCTTAAAACATGAGATTGTGCAACTCCCGGATACCGTAGGAATGCTTTGGGTGTGCCAAACGTCGCAACATAACTGGGTGGCTATAAAGGTGCACTACAGGTATCTCCGAAAGTGTCTGTTGGGTTGGCACGAATCAAGACTGGGATTTGTCACTCCGTGTGATGGAGAGGTATCTCTGGGCCAACTCAGTAATGCATCATCATAATGAGCTCAATGTGACTAAGTAGTTAGTCACGGGATCATGCATTATGGAATGAGTAAAGTGACTTGCCGGTAACGAGATTGAACGAGGTATTGGGATACCGACGATCGAATCTTGGGCAAGTAACATACTGATTGACAAAGGGAATTGTATACGGGGTTGATTGAATCCCCGACATCGTGGTTCATCCGATGAGATCATCATGGAACATGTGGGAGCCAACATGGGTATCCAGATCCTGCTGTTGGTTATTGGACGGAGAACGTCTCGGTCATGTCTACATGTCTCCCGAACCCATAGGGTCTACACACTTAAGGTTCGATGACGCTAGGGTTATAGGGAAGGTATGTACGCGGTTATCGAATGTTGTTCGGAGTCCCGGATGGGATCCCGAACGTCACGAGGAGTTTCGGAATGGTCCGGAGGTGAAGATTGATATATTGGACGAAGGGTTTTGGAGTCCGGAAGTGTTCCGGAGGTACCGGGTGATGACCAGCATGACCGAAAGGTATTTCGGGAGCCCCGACAAGTGTTGGGGGGTTTCATGGGCCAAGGGAAGGGGGCAAACCAGCCCACTGAGGGGATGTGCACCCCCTCACCTATTCCCACGTGACCAGGGGTTTGGGGCGCCCCATCTAGGGTTCCCACCTCCTGGATTGGGGCCAAGTCACCCAAAGGGGAGATCCCATCTGCCCTGGCCGCCGCCCCCCCCCTAGGGGAAACCCTAGGGTGCCTCCACCTCCCCCTTGCCCCTATATATAGTGGAGGTTTTGGGGCTGCCCAACACATGAGTCTCTCTCTCCCAAGGCGCAGCCCTACCTCTCTCCCTCCTCGTCTCTCGTAGTGCTTGGTGAAGCCTTGCTGGAGTACCGCGCTCCTCCACCACCACCACACCGTCGTGCTGCTGCTGGACAGAGTCTTCCCCAACCTCTCCCTATCTCCTTGCTGGATCAAGGTATGGGAGACGTCACCGGGCTGCACGTGTGTTGAACGCGGAGGCACCGTTCTTCGGTGCTTAGATCGGATTTGGCCGCGATCTGAATCGCTTCGTGAACGACTCCACCGACCGCGTTCTTGTAACGCTTCTGCATCGCGATCTTCAAGGGTATGAAGATGCACTCCCCTCTCTCTCGTTGCTAGTATCTCCATAGATTGATCTTGGTGATGCGTAGAAAATTTTGAATTTCTGCTACGTTCCCCAACACTAACCTCATCTTGTGTTTTATTCACAGAGCTATGGCTAAGCCCAGCAAGAAGATGAAGTTGACAAAAACCACCGAGTACCCCTCTGAGCCAGAGCAGCAATCAGCTGAGACCTCTCACCAAGCCCCCGAAGCCACCATCGACGAACCACCACTGGTCGATCACAACATTGATATGGACCAGATGGATGTTGATCCAGCTACCACTAATCCGCCAAGCCCCACTAAACCGACAAGCCCTATCAAGCCCGCTAAAGAAAAGGCTGATGATGTTGTCATTACTGGGCATGGTTATACAGAGCCAGGCAACCCAACTGTCTTATCAAAGCACAACACTAAGGAAGAATTTTTTGTTGCTGACTGATACGTCTCCAACGTATCTATAAAATTTTATTGTTCCATGCTATTATATTATATGTTTTGGATGTTTAATGGGCTTTAATAAGCTATTTTATATTATTTTTGGGACTAACCTATTAACCGAGGGCCCAGTGCTAGTTTCTGTTTTTTTGCCTATTTTAGAGTTTTGCATAAAAGGAATACAAAATGGAGTCCAAACGGCATGAAACCTTCACGATGATCTTTCTTGGACCTAAACCAAACCAGAAGACTTGGAGATGAAGTCGGAGAGGCAATGAGGCGACCACGAGGCAAGAGGGCGCGCCCATGGGGGTAGGCACGCCCCCACCCTCGTGGGCCCCTCGTAGCTCTCCTGACCTAGTTCCTTCACCTATATATACTCTTACCCTAAAAACATCAGGGGGAGCCACGAAACCACTTTTCCACCGCCGCGACCTTCTGTACCCGTGTGATCCCATCTTGGGGCCTTTTCCAGCGATCTGCTGGAGGGAGATTCGATCACGGAGGGCTTCTACATCAACAACATTACCTCTTCGATGAAGCGTGAGTAGTTTACCACAGACCTTCGGGTCCATAGTTATTAGCTAGATGGCTTCTTCTCTCTCTTTGATTCTCAATACCATGTTCTCCTCGATGTTCTTGGAGATCAATTCGATGTAATATTCTTTTGTGGTGTGTTTGCCGAGATTCAATGAATTATGGATTTATGAACAAGATTATCTATGAATATTATTTGGTTCTTTGCTGAATTCTTATATGCATGATTTGATATCTTTGCAAGTCTCTTTGAATTATCAGTTTAGTTTGGCCTACTAGATTGATCTTTCTTGCAATGGGAGAAGTGCTTAGCTTTGGGTTCAATCTTGTGGTGTCCTTTCCCAGTGACAATAGGGGCAGCAAGGCACGTATTGTATTGTTGCCATCGAGGATAAAAAGATGGGGTTTTCATCATATTGCTTGAGTTAATTCCTCTACATCATGTCATCTTGCTTAATGCGTTACTCCGTTCTTTATGAACTTAATACTCTAGATGCATGCTGGATAGCGGTTGATGTGTGGAGTAATAGTAGTAGATGCAGGCAGGAGTCGGTCTACTTGACACGGACGTGATGCCTATGTTCATGATCATTGCCTTAGATGTCATCATAATTATGCACTTTTCTATCAATTGCTCGGTAGTAATTTGTTCACCCACTGTAATATATTCTATCTCGAGAGAAGCCACTAGTGAAACCTATAGCCCCCGGGTCTCTTTTCCATTATATTGAATCTCGTTTACATCTTGCTAGTTTCTGATCTATTATTTTGCAATCTTTACTTTCCAATCTATACATCAAAAATCCCAAAAATATTTACCTTACCGTTTATCTATCTCTATCAGATCTCACTTTTGCGAGTGACCGTGAAGGTATTGACAACCCCTTTATCGTGTTGGCTGCAAGTTCTTGATTGTTTGTGCAGGTATTCGGTGACTTGTGTGTCATCTCCTACTGGATTGATACCTTGGTCTCAAAACTGAGGGAAATACTTACGCTACTTTACTGCATCGCTGTTTCCTCTTCAAGGGAAAACCAACGCAAGCTCAAGAGGTAGCAAGAAGGATTTATGGTGCCGTTGCCAGGGAGATCTACGCAAAATCAAACCATACAAAGTACCCATCATAAACTCTTCTCCCTTGCATTACATTATTCGACATTCGCCTCTCCTTTTGTTCTCCCCAGCTTCTAAAACGATTTTCGAAAACTTTTGCCTTTTCTTCGCCCCTCTTCCGTTCATCTCTTTTCGCTTGCTTCTTTTGTGCTTGTGTGTTGGATTGATTGCTTGTCACAATGGCTCAAGATAATACTAAATTGTGTGACTTTTCCAATACCAACAACAATGATTTTATAAGCACTCCGATTATTCCTACTACCAATGCTGAATCTTGTGAAATTAATGTCGCTTTGTTGAATCTTGTTATGAAAGATCAATTTTCTGGCCTTCCTAGTGAAGATGCCATATCCCATCTAAACAACTTCGTTGATTTGTACGATATGCAAAAGAAGAAATATGTGGATAATGATATTGTTAAATTGAAGCTATTTCCGTTTTCGCTTAGAGATCGTGCTAAAACTTGGTTCTCATCTTTCCCTAAAAATAGTATTGATTCTTGGAATAAGTGCAAAGATGCTTTTATCTATAAGTATTTTCCTCCCGCTAAGATCATCTCCCTTAGGAACGACATTATGAATTTTAAGCAACTTGATCATGAGCATGTTGCACAAGCTTGGGAGAGGGTGAAATTAATGATACGTAATTGCCCTACACATGGTTTGAATTTGTGGATGATTACACAAAAAAATTATGTCAGATTGAATTTTGCTTCTAGAAACATTTTAGATTCGATCGCGGTAGGCACTTTTATGGAAAATCACTTTAGGAGAAGCTACTAAACTCCTAGATAATATTATGGTTAATTATTCTCAATGGCACACCGAAGATCCACTAGTAAAAATGTTCATGCGATTGAAGAGATTAATGTTTTGAGTGGAAAGATGGATGAACTTATGGAATTATTTGCTAATAAAAGTTTTTCCTCTGATCCTAGTGATATGCCTTTGTCCTCTTTGATTGAGAATAATAATGAATCTATGGATGTGAATTTTGTTGGTAGGAACAATTTTGGTAACAACGCGTATAGAGGCAATTTTAATCCTAGGCCGTTTCCTAGTAATTCCTATAATAATTATGGTAATTCCTACAACAATTCTTATGAAAATTTTAATAAGATGCCCTCTGATTTTGAGAATAGTGTTAAAGAATTTATGGGTTCGCAAAGGAATTTCAGTGCTTTGATTGAAGAAAAATTGCTTAAGATTGATGAGTTGGCTAGGAACGTGGATAGAATTTCTCTTGATGTTGATTCTTTGAAACTTAGATCTATTCCACCTAAGCATGATATCAATGAGTCTCTCAAGTCCATGAGAATTTCCATTGATGAGTGCAAAGAAAGAACTGCTAAGATGCGTGCAAAAAAGGATTGGGTTTTAAAAGCGTGTTCTTCTAGTTTTCATGATAATAATGATAAAGATCTAAAAGTGATTGATGTGACTCCTATTAAATCTTTGTTTTCCAATATGAATCTTGATAAAGATGGGACTGGAGATGAGTCAACTTTAGTTAAAAGGCGTCCCAATGATTTGGACTTTTTAGATCTAGATGCAAAAATTCATAAAAGTGGGATTGAAGAGGTCAAAACTTTAAGTAGAAATGAACCCACTATTTTGGATTTCAAGGAATTTAATTATGATAATTTCTCTTTGATAGATTGTATTTTCTTGTTGCAATCCATGTTAAATTCTTCTCATGCTTATAATCAAAACAAAGCTTTTTACTAAACATATCGTTGATGCTATGATGCAATCTTTTGAAGAAAAGCTTGAACTAGAAGTTTCAATCCTTAGAAAACTTTATGATGAGTGGGAAACTACTATTAAGATTAATATTAAAGATTATGAATGCTATGCTTTGTGTGATTTGGGTGCCAGTGTTTCCACGATTCCAAAAACTCTGTGTGATGTGCTAGGTTTCCGTGAATTTGATGATTGTTCTTTAAATTTGCATCTTGAGGATTCCACCATTAAGACACATATGGCAAGAAATAATGATGTTATTGTTGTTGCAAATAGGAATTATGTGCCCGTAGATTTCATTGTTCTTGATAAGATTGCAATCCTACATGTCCTATTATTCTTGGTAGACCTTTCCTTAGAATGATTGGTGCAATTATTGATATGAAAGAAGGAAACATTAGATTCCAATTTTTATTAATGAAGGGCATGTAAAACTTTCCTAGGAAGAAAATTAAATTGCCTTATGAATATATTATGAGAGCCACTTATGGATTGCATACCAAAGATGGCAATACCTAGATCTATTCTTGTTTTTATGCCTAGTTAGGGGTGTAAAACGATAGCGCTTGTTGGGAGGCAACCCAATTTTATTTTTGTTCTTTACTTTTTGCTCCTGTTTAGTAATAAATAATTCATCTAGACTCTAGTTAGATGTGGTTTTTTTAATTTAGTGTTTGTGCCAAGTAGAACCTTTGGGAAGACTTGGGTGAAGTCAATGCGATCTTGCTGTAAAAAACAGAAACTTTTGCGCTCACGAGAATAGCTGTCAATTTTTTACAGAAGAGTGCTTTCAGGTTGATTCTTTTTACAGAAGATTAATAGACAAATTTCTCACGTCCACCAATTTATTTCAGAATTTTTGGAGTTACATAAGTATTCGAAAGTTACAGATTACTACAGACTATTCTGTTTTTGACATATTCTGTTTTTCGTGTGTTGTTTGCTTATTTTGATGAATCTATGAGTTGTATCGGGGGGGTATGAACCATAGAGTAGTTGGAATACAACAGGTTTAACACCAATATAAATAAAGAATGAGTTCATTACAGTACCTTGAAGTGGTGATTTATTTTCTTATAATAACGGAGCTCATGAGATTTTCTGTTGTAGTTTTGTGTTGTGAAGTTTTCAAGTCTTGGGTAAGGATTTGATGGACTTTGGAATAAGGAGTGGCAAGAGCCTAAGCTTAGGGATTCCCAAGGCACCCCAAGGTAAAATTCAAGGACAACCAAAAGCCTAAGCTTGGGTATGCCCCGGAAGGCATCCCCTCTTTCATCTTCGTCTATCGGTAACTTTACTTGAGGCTATATTTTTATTCACCACATGATATGTGTTTTGCTTAGAGCGTCTTGTATGATTTGAGTTTTTGCTTTTTAGTTTACCACAATCATCCTTGCTGTACACACCTTTTGGGAGAGACACGCATGAATCGTGATTTGTTAGAATACTCTATGTGCTTCACTTATATCTTTTGAGCTAGGCAATATTGCTCTAGTGCTTCACTTATATCTTTTTTAGAGCACGATGGTGGTTTTATTTTGTAGAAATTGTTGAACTCACATGCTTCACTTATATTATTTTGAGAGTCGTTTAGAACATCATGGTAATTTGCTTTGGTTATAAAATTAGTCCTAATATGATGAGCATCCAAGATGGGTATAATAAAAACTTTCATATAAAGTGCGTTGAATACTATGAGAAGTTTGATTCTTTATGATTTTTTTGAGATATGAAGATGGTGATATTAGAGTCATGCTATTAGAGTAGTTTGAATTTGAGATATACTTGTGTTAAAGTTTGTATTTCCCGTAGCATGCACATATGGTGAACCTTTATGTGATGAAGTTGAAGCATGATTTATTTATTGATTGTCTTCCTTATGAGTGGCGGTCGGGGACGAGCGATGGTATTTTCCTACCAATCTATCCCCCTAGGAGCATTCGTGTAGTACTTTGTTTCGATAACTAATAGATTTTTGCAATAAGTATGTGAGTTCTTTATGACTATTGTTGAGTCCATGGATTATACACACTCTCACCCTTCCACCATTGCTAGCCTCTCTTGTGTCGCGTAACTTTTGTCGATACCATACAACCACCATATACCTTCCTCAAAACAGCCACCATACCTACCTATTATGGCATTTCCATAGCCATTCCGAGATATATTGCCATGCAACTTTCCGCCGTTCCGTTTATTATGACATGCTCCATCATTGTCATATTGCTTTGCATGATCATGTAGTTGACATCGTATTTGTGGCAAAGCCACCGTTCATAATTTTTCATACATGTCACTCTTGAATCATTGCACACCCCGGTACACCGCCGGAGGCGTCTACATAGTCATATTTTGTTCTAGGTATTGAGTTGTAATTCTTGAGTTGTAAGTAAATAAAAGTGTGATGATCTTCATTATTAGAGCATTGTCCCATGTGAAGAAAGGATGATGGAGACTATGATTCCCCCACAATTCGGGATGAGACTCCGAACGAAAAAAAGGAGGCCATAAAAAAAGAGAATGCCCAAACAAAAAAATGAGAGAAAAGGAGAGAAGGGGCAACGTTACTATCCTTTTTCCGCACTTGTGATTCAAAGTAGCACCATGATCTTCATGATAGAGAGTCTCCTATGTTGTCACTTTCATATACTAGCGGGAATTTTTCATTATAGAGCTTGTCTTGTGATAACCCACAAGTGTAGGGGATCGCAACAACTTTCTAGGGTAGAGTATTCAACCCAAATTTATTGATTCGACACAAGGGGAGCCAAAGAATATTCTGAAGTATTAGCAGTTGAGTTGTCAATTCAACCACACCTGGATAACTTAGTATCTGCAGCAAAGTATTTAGTAGAAAAGTGGTATGATAGTAAAGGTAACAGTGGCAAAAGTAAAGATAATAGTTTCGTAGAAATTGTAACAGTAGCAACAGGAAAGTAAATAAGCGAAGCACAATATGTGAAAAGCTCGTAGGCATTGGATCAGTGATGGATAATTATGTCAGATGCAATTCCTCATGTAATAGCTATAACATAGGGTGACACACAACTAGCTCCAGTTCATCCATGTAATGTAGGTATGTATTCCGAATATAGTCATACGTGCTTATGGAAAAGAACTTGCATGACATCTTTTGTCCTACCCTCCCGTGGCAGCGGGGTCCTAGCGGAAACTAAGGGATATTAGGCCTCCTTTTAATAGAGAACCGAAACAAATCATTAGCACATAGTGAATACATGAACTCCTCAAACTATGGTCATTACCGAGAAGTATCCCGATTATTATCACTTTGGGGTTGTCGGATCATAACACATAATAGGTGACTACAGACTTGCAAGATAGGATCAAGAACGCACATATATTCATGAAAACATAATAGGTTCAGATCTGAAATCATGGCACTCGGGCCCTAATGACAAGCATTAAGCATATCAAAGTCATAGCAACATCAATCTCAGAACATAGTGGATACTAGGGATCAAACCCTAACAAAACTAACTTGATTACATGGTAAATCTCATCCAACCCATCACCGTCCAGCAAGCCTACGATGGAATTACTCATGCACGATGATGAGCATCATGAAATTGGTGATGGAGAATGGTTGAT
Source organism: Triticum timopheevii (assembly GCA_963921465.1). Lineage (NCBI taxonomy): Eukaryota > Viridiplantae > Streptophyta > Magnoliopsida > Poales > Poaceae > Triticum > Triticum timopheevii. The sequence goes on from OY997264.1 coordinate 361,238,332, forward strand.
GATGACGACGGCGACGAATCCCCCTCTCCGGAGCCCCGAACGGACTCCAGATCAGCCCTCCCGAGAGAGATTAGGGCTTGGCGGCGGCTCCGTATCATAAAATGCGATGAAACTTTTTTCCCTGATTTTTTCCTCCACGAAATGGAATATATGGAGTTGGAGTTGAGCTCGGTGGAGCCTCAGGGGGCCCACGAGACAGGGGGGCACGCCCAGGGGGGAGGGCGCGCCCCCACCCTCGTGGACAGGGTGTGGGCCCCCTGGTCTTGATTCTTTTGCCAGTATTTTTTATATTTTCCAAAACTTATCTCCGTGGATTTTCAGGTCATTCCGAGAACTTCTGTTTTCTACACATAAAACAACATCATGAAAGTTCTGCTGAAAACATTGTCAGTCCGGGTTAGTTTCATTCAAATCATGCAAGTTAGAGCCCAAAACAAGGGCAAAAGTGTTTGGAAAAGTAGATACGTTGGAGACGTATCAACCCCCCCAAGCTTAAACCTTTGCTTGTCCTCAAGAAATTCAGTTGATAAACTGAAAGTGATAAAGAAAAATTTTTACAAACTCTATTTGCTCTTGTTGTTGTAAACATGTAAAGCCAGCATTCAAGTTTCAGCAAGTATTATGAACTAACCATACTCACAATAACACCTAGGTCTCACAATTACTCATATCGATGGCATAATCAGCTAGCAAGACATAATAATAAAACTCGGATGACAACACTTTCTCAAAACAATCATAATATGATATAACAAAATGGTATCTCGCTAGCCCTTTTCGAGACCGCAAAGCATAAATGCAGAGCACCTTTAAAGATCAAGGACTGACTAAACATTGTAATTCATGGTAAAAGAGATCCAGTCAAGTCATACCCAATACAATCCAATAATAATGAATGCAAATGACAGTGTGCTCTCCAGCGGGTGCTTTTTAATAAGAAGGTGATGACTGAACATAAAAGCAAATAAGGCCCTTCACAGAGGGAAGCAGGGATTTGCAGAGGTGCCAGAGCTCGATTTTAAAATAGAGATGAATAACATTTTGAGCGGCATACTTTCACTGTCAACGAAACAACTATGAGATGGCGATATCTTCCATACTACATGCATTATAGGCAGTTCCCAAACAGAATGGTAAAAGTTTATATCCCCCCACCACCAACAAGCATCAATCCATGGCTTGCTCGAAACAACGAGTGCCTCCAACTAACAACAGCCCTGGGGGAGTTTTGTTTAATTATATTGATTTTCTTTGATCTTTTTGGATCATGGGACTGGGCATCCTGATTACCGGCCCTTTCTCGTGAATGAGGAGTGGAGTCCACTCCTCTTGAGAATAACCCACCTAGCATGGAAGATATAGGCAGCCCTAGTTGAAACATGAGCTGCTCGAGCATACAAAACAGATTTTCATTTGAAGGTTTGGAGTTTGGCACATACAAATTTACTTGGAACGGCAGGTAGATACCGCATATAGGAAGGTATGGTGGACTCATATGGAACAACTTTGGGGTTCATGGAGTTTGGATGCACAAGCAGTATTCCCTCTTAGTACAGGTGAAGGCTAGCAAAAGATTGGGAAGCGACCAACTGAGAGAGCGACAACAGTCTTGAACATGCATTAAAATTAATTCACACCAAGTACAAGCATGAGTAGGATATAATCTACCATGAACATAAATATCATGAAGGCTATGTTGATTTGTTTCAACTAGATGTGTGAACATGTGCCAAGTCGAGTCACTCAATTCATTTAAAGGAGGATACCATCCCATCATACCACATCATAATCATTTTAATAGCATGTTGGCACGCAAGGTAAAACCATTATAACTCATAGATAATCAAGCATGGCACAAGCAACTATAATCTCTAAATGTCATTGCAAATATGTTTACTTCATAATAAGCTGAATCAGGAATGATGAACTCATCATATTTACAAAAACAAGAGAGGTCGAGTTCATACCAGCTTTTCTCATCTCAATCAGTCCATCATATATCGTCATTATTGCCTTTCACTCGCATGACCAAACGATGTGTATAATAATAATAGTGCACGTGCATTGGACTAAGCTGGAATCTGCAAGCATTCAACTCAAGAGAGAAGACAAGGTAATATGGGCTCTAAGTTAAATAAACAATCATGCATATGAGAGCCACTAAACATTTTTAGTATGGTCTTCTACTCTCGACCCCCAAAGGAAAGAAAAGAAAGTAAAACTATTTACACGGGAAAGCTCCCAACAAACAAGAAGAAGAACGAGAAATATTTTTGGGTTTTCATTTTAATTTCTACTACAAGCATGGGAATTAAACTAACTAATTTTTTCGTTTTTCTTATGGTTTATCAAACACACAAGAAGAAAGCTATAAAAAGAAAAATAAACTAGCATGGATAATACAATGAAAGAGTATGAGTGTCGGTGTCAAAACCGGCGGATCTCGGGTAGGGGGTCCCGAACTGTGCGTCTAGGCGGATGGTAACAGGAGACAAGGGACACGATGTTTTTACCCAGGTTCGGGCCCTCTCGATGGAGGTAAAACCCTACTCCTGCTTGATTGATATTGATGATATGGGTAGTACAAGAGTGGATCTACCACGAGATCAAGGAGGCTAAACCCTAGAAGCTAGCCTATGGTATGATTGTTGTAATGGTTATGTTGTCCTACGGACTAAAACCCTCCGGTTTATATAGACACCGGAGAGGGATAGGGTTACACGGAGTCGGTTACAATGGTAGGAGATCTACATCTCCGTATCGCCAAGCTTGCCTTCCACGCCAAGGGAAGTCCCATCCGGACACGGGACGAAGTCTTCAATCTTGTATCTTCATAGTCTTGGAGTCTGGCCGATGATGATAGTCCGGCTGTCCGGACACCCCCTAGTCCCGGACTCCCTCAGTAGCCCCCGAACCAGGCTTCAATGACGATAAGTCCAGCACGTATATAGTCTTCGGCGTTGCAAGGCGGGTTCTCCTTTAAGTTCCATGTACCTGCCGAACAGTGTCCGGCTTCCTTATCAATGTTGCGCTTCTTGGCTTCCACGCCCAATAATGGCCTTCTTCCACGCGTCGCACAAATGCGAAAAGCCAGGGTACCTTTTATGTTTTACCCCCTAGCTGCGCAAGTAATCTGCCTATAAGAAAGGCAAGAATCCAGATCCAAATCACACCATCTTCCTTCCACGAGTACTCATCGGAGCGCTTCTGACCCAAAGTCCATTCCATCATGGACCGTCGACGCGGCTCCTCCTCTCGCGCCCCCAGCCCTCTGCCAGGAGATTGGAGGAGATGTTCTGTCCCGCACAACGAGCTGGTGACGCTCCAAGCGGAGGGATATCTCCCTCCGGCCTTCATGGTTCCGGTTCGAGCCGGACTGGCCACCTACAAAGGTGGGAAACAAGCGGAGGCTACCCCAAGTCCGAACAAAGGGGAGCGGGTATGTTTCGTCCCCCATCTGATAAGGGGGCTCGGATTTCCTATACATCCGTTCCTCCGCGGGCTCCTGGAGTTCTACGGACTCCAGCTCCATCACCTCACGCCCGCCTCTATCCTGCATATCGCGGGTTATGTAGCTCTTTGCGAGCTATTTCTGGGCGTCGAGCCCCATTTTGCGCTGTGGAAGAGGTTGTTCTGCCTCGTCCCCCGCTCTCACGAGGGGTCCATATATCAAGTGGGCGGTGCCGAAATATGGCGCATCGCCAGGACCGGATACCCATCCGGAACCCCTAAGAAGGCGTCCGAAGACTGGCCTTCAGAATGGTTTTACATAGAAGACGCTTCGCTGCCGGACCCTGTTCGGATCGGCCTCCCGGAGTTCAGTAATGCTCCTCTGAAGAAACGCCTTAGCTGGCGCCCGCGGAGCCCCCAGCTGGAGGAAGACAAGAGCGTCCATTATTTGATGGGCCGGATAAAGTTACTGGCCCATTCCGGGTTGGCCATGGTTGGAGTCATGGCAACGTGCATTATGCGGGGGGTGCAACCGCTGCAATACAGGGGCCACCCTATGTGGGACTTCAACGGGGAGGACGATGCCACCCGTCATGGCCGCAAGGGGCCGGGATCGGCCGAGGACCTGGCGAAGATCCTGTCCGGCTTGTACAAGGGGGAGAAGGAGGATTTCCTCTAGACGAGCCCGTTGAATGGGTTCTCCATGAATAACCCTCGGCGTTGCGTAAGCGAACACTTTGTGTGCCCGACCCATGCTTTCGAAGTTTAAGTTTCTTATATTATGCTATCGACGCAGGAGCTGCGTCGGGTTGTGGAGGGCATGCTTAGTCCAGGTCTGCAACCCGAGGATCCAGAGAGATCCCAGGATCCGGCCTCCGAAGAGGACCCGGACATAAAGGTGGAGCTAATCGACGGGGTGTTCCACCAACTCAGCATGGATAATGCTTTAGTCGCCATTGCGGCTGACTACCCCGGCCTGTATCCGGCTTCCCAGGTGATTGTGACCGAAGTCCTGACACCATTATTCCTTCCTTGCTCATTTCTGACCACTGTATACAACGGTGTTTTGCAGGAGGCGCCTTCAAGGCGGGAAGCCGAGCCCACGGCAGCTGACCAATAAGGGTCAGTCCGGCCCAGTAAGCGGAGGAGGAGCGCGGCGCGGATTGAAACGTCGCCGCAAAGGTATAGCTCACGATTCGTTATTTTAGAGCCACGTTCCTAGGAAGTGTTTAAATGCTCATGACTTTTGTAGGAGAAAAAGCGCCCGCCGGACTGTGGACGTAGAGGTTGCCAACCCAGCCTCTACCAGCCAAGCTCTAGCACCTGGTCTGGAGGGGGAGGCGAGCGCAAGGCGCGAGCCGGATACTTCTCCAACGGAGGATGCCGACAGACTGTCCGCCACCAAATCTGAGGTGGAGAGCGCCATGAACCACAGGCGCCGCCGGACAGTTTTTCGTGACGCGTGCTTCTCCCCTGAGGCGTTGGATGCCTTTAACGCGGGGGATGCGCACCTCCGTGCTGCTCAAGATGGTTTAACCAGAGCCACGGAGCAGTATGTAAAAGACATACGGGTAAGAGATTTTAATAGTTGTATATGCCAGTAGCCCCCGAGACTTAAAGTAGTTATATTAACTGATTTAAGGATCAATTGAAATGCAGGATCTTACGAAGAAGAATACCCAACTGTCTCAGGAGCTACAAGAGTGTAAGGGCCAGCTTGAGGCCGCACTGGCTGCCGCAGGAGGAGACACAGGGACCCCTCCTGGTAACACATTGTTATATATATTTTTTGTTAAAAAAGATAAGTGGTGTGCGGCGTGTGCGCAAGTCTAAAGATGACTTTGCAGGTGCTGCCGGATAGGATCCGGACAGGCAAGAACTACTGCGCCAGCTAAAGGCCGGCGAGAGAGTGCTGACGAGGGTGCAGCAGGAAAGGAACAAGCTCCAGGATGCCCACGCCCAGCTTGGAGAAGAGCTGAAAGGCGTTCGGGCCGAGCTGTCTGGCTCCGTTAAGGAGAATCAGTGGCTTCGTCGCGGCATCTATGGTAAGTGCTTGAGCGAACTCCTTTGAAAAGAAGAGTTCGGCGAGGAAGTCAATTGACAAAATATGTCTGTAGCTATACTCACAGGTCACCCTACGGAGGAGATGCCCGTATCAACGGGTGATCAGCTTCCCGAGCTGGTGCAACTGCTCGAACGAGTTCGGCAGGCAATGAGCGGCGTCGTCCAGGCTTTAAGGCCGTCCCTCTCCCTACCCGAGGGCCTTGGAGAGCTTGCGGAGAAGCTTCAGGGAGTGCGGCAGCGCTTCCGTTTATGGAAGATTTTGGCCTGCCGTCAAGGTGCCAGGGAGGCCTGGGCCATGGTGAAGACGCGGTACAAGAAGGTGGATCCCAACCATATGGCCGAGGTAGGACCTGTGGGGCCCGATGGGAAGGAGATCCCTGTGAGTTTAGTATACGGCCAAGTAGAGTTGGCCGCTAAATTTTCCCAACGGGACTGTAAATTAGACAACCTGTTAGACGGGATTGAGGAAGAATACAGTCAGTCGATTTGACAATGTATTGTAAAATGACATGTAAAATGCCTTCTAGCCGGATTGTAGATCGTTTGTCTTTGCCGACCTTTTCTCTTCAACCTCGGGACCCTAGAGTCTGGAGTGTGTCCGAATACCTTCTCGGTTAAGAAACAACCGGGGCATGCATGGAGACCAGGCGTAGGGGTCATTAGTGCTTTATCAGACAAGTGCCCAACTAGTTATGTTATATTACATGGTTAGTAAGAAACATCTTCCAGGGAGAATAGTTCCGTTAGGGGTTCCTTTCCCTGGGAGGCATGCCCAAAAGTGCATGTCCGGACTACGAAAAGAGCAGCAAAACATCTGGGGGCAGATAAATAAATAGGTAAAAAATTATCTTTCAAGTCACCGACCGAGTATTCCCTTAAGAACGCTAGCTTTCGGCTTCACCCAGTCTGAGGTACACATCCGGCTGACCCGGCAGTAACAATCGCAGAGGTGCTCCCTTTACCTCCTAGCCGAACAATCGGGAACGTAGGGGTAAGCACAGGAGCCAGGCAACCCAGCTTGGCCAAAACTTAAGTCATATCGATGCATATAATGGTGAATAAAATGTACACGTGGAAGTGTGACACGTGTGCTGGGCATGAAGCCCTTATAATTAAGCTTCTGGTAAAGAAGCCCCCAGGTATAATGAGTGCGGATAGCACATCAATTGTGTGCGAACAATGCGCTAGTAGGCCTTTTAGGGCTTTTATGAATAGGGTTGAGAGAAAAAAGAGAAACAAAAGGCAGCTAAAGTATATAAATTTGGACGAGGGAAGGGGACGAACTCTTAGTCCAGCGCTAGGCATAGAATCTTCAGAGGCGGGCTGCGTTCCATGGGTTCGGCTTGAGTCGGTTGTCCGACGCATTCCGCAGACGATACGCCCCGCTGGTCAGGACTTGATCGATAATGAAGGGGCCTTCCCATTTGGGCTTGAGCTTGTCCTTTTTCTTGTCCGGCAGGCGTAGAACTAGTTCGCCAACATTGTAGGTCTTGGCCCGTACTTCTCTGCTTTGGTATCTTCGAGCCTGCTGCTGATAGAATGCGGAACGAGCCTTGGCAACGTCATGTTCTTCCTCCAATGCATCCAAGCTGTCCTGCCAATCCAACTCGGCTTCTCTTTCTTCGTACATGCACACTCGAGGTGAGTCATGAATAGTGTCGCATGGTAGAACTGCCTCTGCGCCGTATACCATAAAGAATGGCGTGAACCCGGTAGTACGGTTGGGCATCGTCTGCAGCCCCCAGAGTACGGAGTCGAGCTCCTCTACCTAGTGCGTGTCCGATTTCGTCAGGGACCGCACTAGCCTGGGTTTGATGCCGCTCATTATTAGACCATTTGCTCGCTCCACTTGACCGTTGGTTTGAGGATGATAGACTGAAGCATAATCGAGCTTAATGCCCATATTTTTGCACCATAATTTAACCTCGTCGGCGGTGAAGTTCATGCCGTTATCGGTAATGATGCTGTGGGGGACACCATATCGGTGTACTACCCCAGATATGAAGTCTATCACTGGTCCGGACTCTGTCGTTTTAACTGGCTTGGCCTCTATCCATTTGGTGAATTTATCCACCATGACCAATAGGTACCTTTGCTTGTGGGTTCCCCCTTTAAGGGGTCCAACCATGTCAAGCCCCCAGACCGCGAACGGCCAGGTAATGGGTATAGTTTTGAGGGCGGTGGGTGGCATATGGCTCTGATTAGCAAAGAGCTGACAACCGACGCACCTTTGGACTAAGTCCTGAGCATCTGCCCGGGCCGTCGGCCAATAAAAACCTGTTCGGAATGCCTTTCCTACAAGGGCCCGAGCTGCGGCGTGGTGTCCGCCTAGTCCGGCATGAATTTCAGCCAGGAGGTTTCGCCCTTCCTCTTCGGAGATACACCTTTGAAGGACTCCGGTTGTGCTTTTCTTATAAAGTTCTCCCTCATGGACCTTGTAGGATTTAGATCGCCGAACTATGCAGCGGGCCTCATTTTGGTCTTCGGGGAGTTCCTGCCTAAGCAAGTAGGCTAGGAATGGCTCTGTCCACGGGGCGATTACTGCCATTATTTCGTGGGCTGAGGGTGTTATTTCATCGGCTGAGCCGCCGAATATGTCAGATTGTTTTGTCTCGGTTGGTGCGGCTGCTTCCGGTTTGTTATTTCCGGACTCCTCTTCCCATAGTACGGATGGCTTAAAGAGCCGTTCCAGGAAGTTGTTTGGAGGGACAACGTCACGTTTTGCGCCGATTCGTGCCAATATGTCGGCTGCTTGGTTATTATCCCGGGCTACATGGTGGAATTCAAGTCCTTCAAACCGAGCTGACATTTTTAGGACAGCGTTACGATAGGCTGCCATTTTCGGATCCTTGGCATCAAAGTCTCCATTTACTTGGGATATTGCGAGGTTTGAATCCCAGCGCACCTCTAGGCGTTGAATGCCCATGGAGATTGCCATCCGGAGACCATGTAAGAGGGCCTCGTATTCGGCTGCGTTGTTGGAGTCCGTGTACATTATCTGAAGTACGTATTGGACAGTGTCCCCGGTTGGGGACGTCAATACGACGCCAGCCCCCAATCCGGCCAACATTTTGGAGCCATCAAAGTGCATAATCCAATTGGAGTATGTGCCATACTCTTTAGGGAGTTCGGCTTCGGTCCACTCAGCGGCAAAGTCAGCCAAAACTTGCGACTTTATAACTCGCCGAGGTTTGTAAGTTATATCGAATGGTAAGAGCTCAATGGCCCATTTTGCAATCCTGCCCGTCGCGTCGCGGTTGTTTATAATGTCGTTGAGGGATACTTCGGAGGCCACCGTTATCGAACACTCTTGAAAGTAGTGTCGGAGCTCCCGGGATGCCATGAACACCGCATACGCTATCTTTTGATAGTGCGGGTAACGGGACTTGCAGGGGGTTAATACAGTGGATACGTAGTACACTGGTTTTTGAAGAGGGAATTTATGCCCTTCTGTCTCCCGTTCGACGACGAGTACCGCGCTTACAACTTGATGTGTTGCCGTGATGTATAACAACATTGGTTCGCCCAGGTTAGGCGCAGCCAGGACCGGATTTGTTGCCAATATGGCTTTTATTTCTTTGAGTCCGGCAGTGGCAGCATCTGTCCACTCGAAGTGTTCGGTGCGCCTGAGGAGGCGATAGAGTGGCAATGCCTTTTCTCCTAAATGGGATATAAAGCGGCTTAGAGCCGCCACGCATCCAGTCAATTTTTGTATTTGTTTGAGGTCCTTTGGGATATCCAGCTGTGACAGAGCTCGGATCTTGGCTGGGTTCGCTTCAATTCCTCTGCCGGATACAATGAAGCCCAGGAGCTTTCCGGCTGGTACGCCGAAAACGCATTTTTCCGGATTCAGCTTGATGTCATATGCTCTGAGGTTGTCGAATGTGAGCCTCAAGTCGTCTACTAGAGTTTCGACGTGTTTGGTTTTGACGACTACGTCGTCTACGTATGCCTCTACTGTTTTGCCGATTTGGGTGGCCAGACATGTTTGAATCATGCACTGATATGTTGCGCCGGCGTTTTTAAGTCTGAAGGGCATTGTGTTGAAGCAAAATGGTCCATATGGAGTGATGAATGCCGTTGCGGCTTGGTCCGCCTCCGCCATCTTGATTTGATGGTAGCCGGAGTATGCGTCAAGGAAGCACAATGAATCGTGTCCTGCGGTAGCGTCGATTATCTGGTCGATGTGGGGGAGGGGGAAGGGATCCTTTGGGCAGGCCTTGTTGAGGTCTTTAAAATCGACACATAGGCGCCAGGATTTGTCCTTCTTTGGTAACATTACCAGGTTTGCTAGCCAATCTAGATGTTTGATATCTCTGATGAATCCGGCTTCCAATAGTTTGGCTAGCTCTTCTCCCATTGCTTGTCTTTTGGGTTCGGAAAATCGTCGAAGAGCCTGTTTGACTGGCTTGAATCCTTTTAGGATGTTTAGGCTGTGTTCTGCCAATCAGCATGGGATTCCGGGCATGTCTGAAGGGTGCCAGGCGAAAATGTCCCAATTTTCCCGAAGGAATTCTCGCAGTGCGGCGTCTACATCAGGGTTCAACTGTGCCCCGATGGAGGCCGTCTTTGTCGGGTCCGTTGGATGGACCTGGGATTTTACTATTTCGTCCGCTGGTTTAAAGGAGGTGGACTTGGATCTCTTATCAAGTATCACATCGTCCCTATTCACCATAGAGCGTAGCGCGATGAGTTCTTCTGCCGCTAGGGCTTCGGATAGTGCCTCCAGGGCTAATGCGGCTGTCTTGTTTTCGGCGCAGAGTGCTATGTCCGGATCACTAACGAGAGTGATTATTCCGCCGGGCCCAGGCATTTTGAGCTTCATGTACCCGTAATGGGGTACGGCTTGTAAAATTGTGAATGCCTCTCGTCCTAATATAGCGTGATATCCACTATTAAACGGGGCCACTTGGAACGTGACTTCTTCAGGCCTGTAATTGTCCGACGAACTGAACACCACATCGAGTGTGATTTTTCCGGTGCAGCGCGCTTCCCGGCTAGGGATTATTCCTCTGAAGGTTGTGCTGCTTCGCTCAATGCGGCTCCAGTCTATTTCCATTTTTTGAAGAGTTTCCTCGCAGATGAGGTTTAATCCGCTGCCGCCATCCATGAGTACCTTGGTAAGTCGAAAGCCGTCCACTATTGGACTAAGGACCAGTGCGGCTGGTGCTCGGGCTGTTCGGAATTTAGGTTCGTCGCAGGCGTTGAAGGTGATGGCTGTGTCGCTCCATGGATTTGTTGTTGCTACTTGGTAGACTTCGGCGATGCTGCGGATTGTTCGTTTCCGCATATTATTTGATGCGAAAGTCTGGAAGACTGTTGATACCGTACCGGTATTGTTGGAGTGGTTTTCCGGGGCTAGAAGCTCCTCGCCACTTTTGGCAACCTGCTGTAATATCCAACATGCTCGAAGGCTATGTGTTGGGATGGCGCCCTCTGTACTGTGAATTTTACAGGGTCCGCTAAGCCATCCCTCCAGTACGGTTTCGTGCCCTTTATGGGGTTTTTGCTTTTTGGTTTTTGTACCTGGTGCCTGAGTGTAATGCACCCTTTTGTTGCGGACTAGGGTTGTATTTGGGGCCAGATTTTCCCAAAACTTATTTTCGGTTTTCCGGAAACTCTCCATCGCACAGTACTTTCGTACTATGGACGCCAGGTCGATGAAGCGTATAATTTCACGACGGCTGACGGCGTTCAGGATTCCCTCGTCCGTGCAATTATTGCAGAAGATTGAGATTGCGTTTTCCTCTCGGCAGTCTTTATCCTGTCCATAACTAGGAGGAATCTGGCCCAGTAGTGATGTACTGTTTCAGCGGGCTCTTGCCGGATTAGAGATAGATCGCATATGTCTAGGCGGGTGGTTGGAATTAAGTCCGGAACCCTACCCATCTCGAGGCTCAAGGGCCGAGAAGTTTCCAAATTTGGAAGCTTGGATTGCTGGATGTTGTCCAAGGAGTCCGGTCCGATGCCTGACTTTAGGTTCAGTGCTTGATCAAAGTCCGTCCCTCCGCGGGAATCCGGCATGGAGGGTTCGGGAGCCCGGACATGACTAGTTTTCAATACAGGAGGAGAGTCTCCGCGTTGTTCCTCTACCACTTCAACGTGGTGGGTGACCTGGGGAGAGTTAATCTCTCTCAGATCGGTTTTAAGCCCAATCTGATTGTAGTCTGCAGTGACTCCCAGGGCGGTGATGTGATCCAAGAGCTCGTTTACGGACGAGAGCTCTATTGGATCCAGCCGCTCGGTGAATTCCGAGCTGACGTGAAGGTTGCTTTTGACGACCTGAGAGGTCGTTGTCGAAGGGGTGGCCGAACAGGCGGTCATGAGAAAACCACCTAGCCGGATAGTTTGGCCGGCGGCCAAGGCTCCTTTGACGAAGATACCGTCCTTGAAGATGGGAAGAGGCATCCTTCCTATCGGTGACGGCACAGAGGAACTCTCAATGAAAGCACCAATGTCGGTGTCAAAACCGGCGGATCTCGGGTAGGGGGTCCCGAACTGTGCGTCTAGGCGGATGGTAACAGGAGACAAGGGACACGATGTTTTTACCCAGGTTTGGGCCCTCTCGATGGAGGTAAAACCCTACTCCTGCTTGATTGATATTGATGATATGGGTAGTACAAGAGTGGATCTTCCACGAGATCAAGGAGGCTAAACCCTAGAAGCTAGTACGGTATGATTGTTGTAATGGTTATGTTGTCCTACGGACTAAAACCCTCCGGTTTATATAGACACCGGAGAGGGCTAGGGTTACACGGAGTCGGTTACAATGGTAGGAGATCTACATATCCGTATCGCTAAGCTTTCCTTCCACGCCAGGGAAAGTCCCATCCGGACACGGGACGAAGTCTTCAATCTTGTATCTTCATAGTCTTGGAGTCCGGCCGATGATGATAGTCCGGCTGTCCGGACACCCCCTAGTCTAGGACTCCCTCAATGAGCACCGACGACTAAAATGGTGTGTGAAGATGAATGTAAAGTCGGTGAGAAATACGTACTCCCCCAAGCTTAGGCTTTTGGCCTAAGTTCGTCTAAGGCCAAGGGTAGCCTGGATGATATCCGTAGTTGTAACTAGGTCGTACTGAGATGCAGCAGCGAATGCCTCCTGAGCTGCGGCATGTTGGCGAGCCTCTTCCGCTCTACCCTCATGTTCAGCTGCTTCCTCCCTGGTAACAACATATCTTCCTTTTGCCTGGTAATCAAAAAGGAAAGGAGCAGGAAGAGTAACATGGACAGAGCTGTATCTGTCAAAGATTAGTCGATACTGGAGGAATTGTTCATTCCTCCTAAAAAAATGATGTTTGAGCATAGCGTCATAATCTAAATAAGTAGGAGGCAACACCATATCCCCCTCTCATGGGGCTATACCAAGATAATTAGCCACACGGGTCGCATAAATTCCTCCAAATAAATCTCCAGCCCTACCATTATTATGCAACCTACGTGCAACTATTGCCCCCAAGTTATAATCTTTATAACCTAACAAGGCACTCTTGAGGACACAAAGATCCGGGACACACATATGACATGCTTCATCTTTACCGTTAATGCATCTGCCAATGAAGAGAGCAAAATAATGTATAGCAGGAAAGTGAATGCTCCTTATGGTAGCTTGTGCTATATCCCTAGATTCTCCCACCGTAATACTAGCAACAAAGTCTCTAAATTCAGATTTGTGGGGATCATTAACATTGCCCCACTGCGGAAGTTTGCAAGCAGTTGTAAAATCCTCTAAGTCCATGGTATAAGATTTATCATAAATATCGAACAGGACACTCTGAGAATTACGTGAACATTTATATTTAAACCTTCTCACAAATGAATCAGTCAATAGATAGTACTGAAGACACTTATCTTGTAAGAAGTCCTCAAGATCAGCATTGTGCACATATGCGTCAAATTCCTCCTTAAAGCCTGCCTTGACTATAAAGTCGTCTGATGGCCACTCACAAGCTCGCACTTCTGCGTCCCTTGGTAGTTCATCGTCTTGCTCACGCATGGCAAGCCTGGGTCCTTTCTTTATTGAGGAACCACCTTGATACATTCTCCTAGACATATTTCTTTTTCTGATTTTTTTTTGAAATTTTAATAACTTCAAAATAAAAGTGAATAAAACCAAACAAGATTGATAGCAACTACTCCTACAAGTGCCTAGAGCCTATATCATGCATTAGAATTACTTGGGACCTCATAAATTTGACATGCAAGCTCAAGAACAGGGTCACCTATGCAGCAAAAATTTGCAATGAATAAAGCACTAGAACAAAAACTAATTGGACCAATGGAGGAGTCACATACCAAGCAACAATCTCCCAAAGCAGTTTTGTGAATAGAGCTTTGAGCAAGGAGATCGAAAATCGCAGCAAAATGAGCTAGAACTTGTGCTTGAGCTGGATGAGGATTTTTTTTTGGGAAGAAGATGGAGTGTGTGGGTGCAGGAATAAGTGGAGGGGGGCCACCGTGGGCCCACGAGACAGGGGGCGTGCCCAGGGGGTGTGGGCGCGCCCTTCACCCTCGTGGCCAGGTGCTTGCCCTCTCTATAGTGTTTTCAGTGCATAAAATTCTCAAATAATCCATAAAAAACCATACTAAATTTCCAGGGCACTTGGAGCACTTTTATTTTCGGGATATTTTTTTATTGCACGGATAATTCAGAAAACAGACGGATAATACTATTTTTGCTTTATTTATTCTAAATAACAGAAAGTAAAAAGAGGGTGCACTAGTTTCATCCATCTCATGATCATCAAAATGAATCCACTAAGAAGGTTGATCAAGTCTTGTTAACAAACTCATTCCGAATAACACGGAACCGGAGAAATTTCAAATAACACTAAGTTACCTCAACGGGGATATGAACATCCCCAACAATAATAATATCACACTTTTTCTTGACAGTAGGAATAGGAAATTCAAAACCTCCAATAATGATAGTTGGAACTTTTCCAATAGAATTGATGCTATGAACTTGAGATTGTTTCCTCGGAAAGTGTACCATATGCTCATTACCATTAACATGAAAAGTGACATTGCCTTTGTTGCAATCAATAACAGCCCCTGCAGTATTCAAAAAGGGTCTACCAAGGATAATCGACATACTATCATCCTTGGGAATATCAAGAATAACAAAGTCCGCTAAGATAGTGACATTTGCAACCACAACAGGCACATCCTCATAAATACCGACAGGTATGGCAGTTGATTTATCAGCCATTTGCAAAGATATTTCAGTCGGTGTCAACTTATTCAATTCAAGTCTACGATATAAAGAGAGAGGCATAACACTAACACCAGCTCCAAGATCACATAAAGCAGTTTCAACATAGTTTTTTTTAATGGAGCATGGTATAGTTGGTACCCCCGGATCACCAAGTTTCTTTGGTATTCCACCCTTAAAAGTGTAATTAGCAAGCATGGTGGAAATTTCAGCTTCTGGTATCTTTCTTTTATTTGTAATGATACCCTTCATATACTTAGCATAAGGATTCACTTTAAGCATGTGACACCCCCGATTCAATCGTACACTAATCATGCACGCAAACGTGTACGATCAAGATCAGGGACTCACGGGAAGATATCACAACACAACTCTAACAACATAAATAAGTCATACAAGCATCATAATACAAGCCAGGGGCCTCGAGGGCTCGAATACAAGGGATCGATCATAGACGAGTCAGCGGAAGCAACAATATCTAAGTACAGACATAAGTTAAACAAGTTTGCCTTAAGAAGGCTAGCACAAACTGGGATACAGATCGAAAGAGGCGCAGGCCTCCTGCCTGGGATCCTCCTAAACTACTCCTGGTCGTCGTCAGCAACCCGCACGTAGTAGTAGGCACCTCCAGTGTAGTAGTCGTCGTCGATGGTGGCGTCTGGCTCCTGGGCTCCAACGTCTGGTTGCGGCATCCGAGAAGAAGAGGAAAACGGGGGAAAAGAGGGAGCAAAGCAACCGTGAGTACTCATCCAAAGTACTCGCAAGCAAGGAGCTACACTACATATGCATGGGTATATGTGTAAGGAGGCCATATCAGTGGACTGAACTGCAGAATGCCAGAATAAGTGGGGGATAGCTAGTCCTATCGAAGACTACGCTTTTGGCAGCCTCCGTCTTGCAGAATGTAGAAGAGAGTAGATTGAAGTCCTCCAAGTAGCATCGCATAGCATAATCCTACCCGGTGATCCTCTCCTCGTCGCCCTGTTAGAGAGCGATCACCGGGTTGTATCTGACACTTGGAAGGGTGTGTTTTATTAAGTATCCGGTTCTAGTTGTCATAAGGTCAAGGTACAACTCCGGGTCGTCCTTTTACTGAGGGACACAGCTATTCGAATAGATTAACTTCCCTGCAGGGGTGCACCACATAACCCAACACGCTCGATCCCATTTGGCCGGACACACTTTCCTGGGTCATGCCCGGCCTCGGAAGATCAACACGTCGCAGCCCCACCTAGGCACAACAGAGAGGCCAGCCCGCCGATCTAAATCCTATGCGCGCAGGGGTCTGGGCCCATCGCCCATTGCACACCTGCACGTTGCGAGGGCGGCTGGAAGCAGGCCTAGCAACCTCCGTTACAAAGGAAGTCACGTTACGCGGTCCAATCCGGCGCGCGCCGCTCCGTTGCTGATGTCAAGAAGGCTTCGGCTGATACCATGACGTCGAGTGCCCATATCTTTGCCACGTAGTTGGTTAGTGCGTATAGACCAAATGGCCAGACTCAGATCAAATACCAAGATCTCGTTAAGCTTGTTATAATGAAGCAACCGCGGATGCCGAACAGGGCCATGCCCACCTCTCGCCTAGGTGGTCTCAACCTGCCCTGTCGCTCCGCCACAAAGATCCACACAGAGGGTCGTCGGGACAAAGGTCCTTTCAGCCCCCAATCCGTGAATCACTCGCGGGTACTCTTCGAGCGGACCCGACTTTAGTCACCATCTGTAGTATGTATACATGTATAGTATAAACCCGTGATCACCTCCCAAGTGATCACGGCCCAATAGTATAGCAAGGCAGACTGACAAGAATGTAGGGCCAATGATGATAAACTAGCATCCTATACTACGCATTTAGGATTGCGGGTAAGGTATCAATGACTGTAGCAACAATCACAGGATATGCAACAGAATAGGAGTAACCGAACAGTAACATGCTACACTACTCTAATGCAAGCAGTATAGAGAAGAATAGGCGATATCTGGTGATCAAGGGGGGGGGGGCTTGCCTGGTTGCTCTGGCAAGAAGGAGGGGTCGTCAACTCCGTAGTCGAACTGGGCAGCAGCAACGTCGGTCTCGTAGTCTACCGGAGAGAAGAGGGGGAAGAAACAATGAATACGATGCAAACAGATGCATATTGATGCATGACATGACAAGTAACGATGCTAGGTGTGCCCAATCGCGGTAGTAGGTGATACCGATGAAGGGGGAAAACATCCGGGAAAGTATTCCCAGTGTTTCGCGTTTTCGGACAGATGAACCGGAGGGGGAAAGTTGCGTGTTTGCTATGCTAGGGATGTGTGGCGGACGAACGGGCTGCGTATCCGGACTCATCTCGTCGTTCTGAGCAACTTTCATGTAGAAAGTATTTTCATCCGAGTTACGGATTAGAAGATATGATTTTCTAAAGTTTTAATCATCTCTTGATTTTAATTATTTATTTAAATCCAACATTATCTAGAACAGTGAACGATGACACAAGCATGACATCAGAGTGATGTCAGCAGGTCAAATGGTCGGTTGACCAGTCAAACTGACAGGTGGGCCCGTCCGTCATTGTCTTAGACTAACTTAGCAGGTTTAATTAGTTTAATTAAGTCATTATGTTAATCTAACAGATTTAATTAAGTTCATTAATTATCTAATTAATTAACTAATATTTTTCTAATTAATTTTTTAGTTCTTATTATCATTTTTTAAAACCTTTTCTTTTTAATCCATTTTCGTTCTCAGGGGCATGGGCCCCGTTTGTCATTGGCCCAGAGGCCAAACGGGCGCGGTGCACTAGGCTCGGGTTAACGGGGGGGGGGGGGGGGGGGTGAAGCGGAGCCACGGGGCTCGCGGTCGCGAGCACCGGCGGCCATGGGGGCGTACGCCACAGGGAGCAGCGAGCGTACGCCGGCAAGCGCAGGGATGCGGGGGTCGTAGCCAAGGGCACTGCGTGGGGAAGGAGGCCGCGACATCGGGCGCGGGGAGCGCGAGTGCGCGCGTGCGCACGGCAGAGCGGTGGGGTGAGCGCCTGTGGGGCGCAACGGTGGCGAAGCAGCACGAGGCCGGTAGCCATCATGGACGGCAGCAGGCCACAGCGCGAACGACGGGCGCGCTCGGATCCGGCGACAGAAGCAGAGGGGGAGAGGAGAGGGGCGATGCTCACTGGGCCTTGCAGCTGTGCGATAGTGAGCTTGAGGTGGTGACGGTGACGACGTAGAGGACGACGGGGAGGCAGGCCGGCGTGGTGGCTCCGACATCGAGCGGCGGGGCGACGTCGGGCATCGAGGGCGCGGTCGCGGTCGGCCCAACGAGAGGAGTCGTCGAGGGAGAGGGGCCGGGGGTGCGAGGACGAGGGCGGGGGCCGGCGAGGCGGCACAGGGCGATGGCCACGGGGCCAGCCTCGATCCGATCTGGATCGGGGGGGAGGGAGAGACGAGGGAGTGAGAGGAGCGAGGGGGGAGTGGGGATCGGGCAGAGGCGTTTCGTGCGTCGTGTGTGTGGCGGCGCACGGGAGGGAATGAAGGGGCGAGAGGTGAGGGCTAGGGTTAGAGCGGGGTGGCTGGGCTGGCCGGTTGTTGGCCTGGTGGCCAGCTGGGCCGAGGCCTAGTGGGGGAGGCTTTTGTTTTTTTGTTTAGTTAGGTTCTGCTTTTCTTTTTATTTAATTGTTTTCTTGTTTCCATCCACTATAAAATATCTAGGCATTTTATAAAAAATGTGTTTATTGCACCATATTTACATATGCAAATTATGGCACCTCCCGACCATTTTTGTTTTAACTTTTGAAAACTTTTATTGTTGACATTAATTTGAATTTGAATTTTGAAACGGTTTCGAATCATCGCGAGGTTAATAACAGTGATCGTGTTGACGTGGCATCATTAGCGTGGGATTACTGTAGCTTAATTATCCGGTCGTCACAAATCTCCTCCACTACAAGAAATCTCGTCCCGAGATTTAAGAGGGGGACTAGGGGGAAAGGTCTGGTTACGGAATCCTAACGAATCTTCTCGTCTTTGGTTGCTCTTCTCGAAGAGGTCGATCCATTACATTGATGTCTTCAGTTCTCTGCTTCGGGTCATCGATGAAGTTGTCGTCCTTCCTTGGGGATCTTCATCGTACTTACGGAAAGGATAAGGGGTAGCTTCAAAAGGACAGACCTCTACAAGGTTGACTATCTGGTCAATAACATCGAGGAAGGTGGCGGAAGTTACTCTCGAATTGAATCTTAAGAAAATATCAAGAGCAAAGTAAGGAGGTACCATGAGAAGTTTCAAACGGATAGGCAAGCGTTCGATGCCTAATCAGAAGGTGAAAGGGGTTCAGGGCAACGAGAATAAGTATTGCGTCTGATACCAAAATAGATCACTTGGGACGGTGGTCCGTGAATTACATACGAGTCCACACGCGAGGAATAACTTTGAGAACAGGGGGTGTACAGGAGAGTCAGGTTTCGATCCTGTGGAACTGTGGGTTATGGGCCCACCATGTGGTTGAAAGTAGGAAGGGGGCCGACATCTTGCACGGTCACGATAGTAAGGCGTGTCAGAGGGTAGCCTATCAGTTATGTCGGCAACAACATCGATACCAAGGGCGAGGGACGAAGAGAACCATTTTCCTGCTCATTGAACGAGGCGGGCCAATAGGCAAGGTTCTCGTCCATCGGTGGCTACCGGAATGTCATCAACAATAGTAACAGGGTCTTACTGACAGAGCGGTACCACGAGGTGTTTACATAAGCAGGAGAATATTACTGCTTAGGTCATATAGATCACAAGAAAGGTTAAACCAAACAATAGAAAGGAAAATATGATTATCAGATTAAACAGAACAATGGAAAGGAAAATGTGTTAAAACACATATTTCAGGGGTATTTCCTTCCCAAGGACAAACAGAGCATGATATCCATGACAGGGTAGAAAGTAGAAAACCATTTATGTAAGGGGAGAGGAATTTCATGACATTACCCATACATCGGTGTTTGGATAATTGAGCAGGAAACATTTAGCATTGGGCTTCAAATGTTCTTGTTGAAAATCGGAGTACCACAGTCATGCTTCGAGATAGTATTGACATGGTCTTCAAGCAAAGGTCAGACTTTGGATACAGGAAGGATCCATCAGGAACAACTTTTAGAATAAGTCTTACAATTTCCTCATGGAAGAATGGATAACCTTGCTAATAAGGAAACTATAACAGCAGGTCATCCGGCCAGGGGTGCTGGGCATGCCATCACCTTACCGGGTCATAAAAGACCAGTGTTATAACTCTTGGAAAAATGTTCCAACCATCATATCTGACCGAGATTCAGATCTGATCGGTGTTAGGATACCTCAAACTCACGATGTTTGAGGAGAAAAGGTGCGATACAAATTGACGAGATGACATCGAAGATTCTCGAGAGATGAAGCATGGAAGCCAGTTCCGAAACAAGAGTTCATTGGTAAACTAACGAGAGGATGAGGAGGTGGCTGATGGAATCAGCGACAATTCATCGAGATTAACAAAAGATGGATTTCCACAATTATGTGAACAAGGAGATAACATTTGTCAGATCAAATGGTATAATGATGTATGCTCGAGGAAAACATACACAATTAAACATCGGTTGAAAGGTGCACCCGAAATATGGGCTGGGTTGCACAACCAACATCGGAATGGTGATTCAATAATCAAATGTCTAAGAATGAACGTCCAACCATTAACTTCAAAGCAATAGGGTTGCTAGAAGGGCAGAATCCAAATAGCACCGTTCATCTGTTGGTATCCTGGTTAGAACCAACACGGGACCAAGAAAGAATGGTGATGGCGAGAAGCATCACTGCAACAAGAATTTCTTAAGAGGTGGTGAAATTCTCACGACATTCTTGACATAAAAGGTGGTAATATTCCAAGGTAAAGAAGAACAATGCTGGGTAGCAAGGAACTCAAGGTATAACACAAAACACGAACAAGTTTGTGTTGGAGGGAAGGCAATAAAGTGGTTGATTATAACACAAATCATCGAGGCAAGGATGGTATTTCTCATCATGAATCCGATTGATATCCTGGAAGAGCTCATAAGGTTGATGATGATCACGACACATTTGTCGAGAGGTTACACGAAGATGTAATCGATCGACGATGACATCAAGTCAAACGAATGATGAAGCGAAAGGTTATTGGAACCACGGTTAGGACACAAACTCGAAATCAAGTTTGTTGTTCAAGGAGAAATGATATGATGACAAAAATCGACGCAAGCTTAGTTCATCGTTGAAAGTTGTGCTCCGGGAATAAGGACCGGGTAGCACAGTTAAAAAAAATAGTATGATGATGATATAGCTGATCAGGCTAGGAATGACTTAAAGGATTATTAAACTCGTAAGCAACAAAAATTACTTAGACTTATTGAATCGGAGTGCTGAATCGATTCACTTATCGGTGTTCTCGGTTAACAAACAACCCAGAAGCATGAAGTGACAAAGATAGGGTAAAGGTAGTACTCCATCAAAGGACAGGGTAATGTAGTGCAATGGCATGATATCCTCGAGATACCAGGGGTAATACTCGACGACAGACCAAAGTAGAGGTTGGTCTGGGGTATTGCTTTGCAGAGGACAAGTGTTTAAACTTGCCCAAGAAATGGGATCAAGGAAGAACATATGGTCGGAACCACGATTGCAAAAGGCCAGATCCCAGATATAAGATGAATTTATACCAAGGGAATAATTAATTTAAGAGAAGCTTTTAATGATAAGATCTACATCGTGTCCATGTGCATGAACACAAAGCTCAAGGTCAACTCCCACTTCTTTAATGCATAACCTTTCATTCACTTCTCGCCTTCAACGAAATTATGTGTTGAAATTTTATCTGACATAACACTAGTAGAGTATGACCCGTAGTAGTTTCTGGGTTCACACAGTTTAGAAAAGGCAGATGTCCAACCCATCGGGGCCTCTTAGGAATATATACCACAAACTTTAGGAGTAAATGACACAAGCTCGATAGCAGAGCATGGTTGACAAAGCAGAGGATACAGTTTACCAAATGCGGTATATATCCTAGGAAAGGCTCAAGGTTATTGAATATGAAGGACATTGTCGGATAAAATCCAACAAAGGATCTGGGGTGAGTATCGACACACAACCAGGGGAAGAAGCAAGGCAAAGACATTGGATTATAGAAACAACTGAATAACTTAGAGCTCAATTGCTAAGGAATTATGATTTACAAAGCGAAGGATCAGAAGCAGACACTCTGATCAAGGATGGATAAGTTCAATAGACTTAGGGGCACAATCGACGACAATTTAATTGGCGAGAACCAGCTCATGATTAAAATGACGTCTGAGCCGGAAGGATGAATTCCAGGATTCGACGGAGGAATGCGAGCATCCTCAACATATTGAATCAACAGACTTAAAATGATAAAGTCAAGGGATGCCAATAGGATTACAAGAATTATGGAATTAACCATAAAAGCAAGCAAGAATTTCAAGAGCAATAGGCTGCTCAGGAATTTCGAAAGATCGAATGGTATTTCGAAGTCTTTTGCAAAACACTTGATCAGTGGGGTTGAGTGGATACTCGGTAAGTGCGAGGAATTATCCGTAGGGGGTACTCATGGGGCAAGAAATGCGAGGCAGTAGGCAAAAATGGATTTTCGGGATATAGGAAATATTTCAGGGTATCTTGTAATAACAAGATCAACTCAGGATGAAGGTATGGACAACAAGGATATAATGCTATCCATAAGGATACAACGGTGGTAGGGAATTGCAAAAGCAACGGGCACAAAGTCTCGAGAGAACTTCAGAGAGTATCTTTGGAATCTTCTGGTGCATCAAGCGATCATCTGGAGTGAGGGGCTCTCCGGGTGAATGTGATCACGAGATCCTAATGTTAGATTTTGGAAAAATCTTTTAACCCGAATAGAAGGGAGATCAGAGTCCCAGAGTAAAGGTCGAGGAGTAAAAGATCCTAATACCACCCAATGGCGACGTGGGCCCGTAAGGAACACAACCAAGTTAGTAAAAGTCTTGTAATGACTAGACTCGACTTCGGCCAAGGAGTGTGGAAGGGGGATTCCTACAGGCAGTCGGCTCTGATACCAACTTGTGACGCCCCCTATTCAATTGTACACTAATCATGCACCCAAATGTGTACAATCAAGATCAGGGACTCATGGGAAGATATCACAACACAACTCTAACAACATAAATAAGTCATACAAGCATCATAATACAAGCCAGGGGCCTCGAGGGCTCGAATACAAGTGCTCGATCATAGACGAGTCAGTGGAAGCAACAATATCTGAGTACAGACATAAGTTAAAAAAGTTTGCCTTAAGAAGGCTAGCACAAACTGGGATACAGATCGAAAGAGGCGCAGGCCTCCTGCCTGGGATCCTCCTAAACTACTCCTGGTCGTCGTCAGCAGCCCGCACGTAGTAGTAGGCACCTCCAGTGTAGTAGTTGTTGTCGATGGTGGCGTCTGGCTCCTGGGCTCCAACGTCTGGTTGCGGCATCCGAGAAGAAGAGGAAAACGGGGGAAAAGAGGGAGCAAAGCAACCGTGAGTACTCATCCAAAGTACTCGCAAGGAAGGAGCTACACTACATATGCATGGGTATATGTGTAAGGAGGCCATATCAGTGGCCTGAACTGCAGAATGCCAGAATAAGTGGGGGATAGCTAGTCCTATCGAAGACTATGCTTCTGGCAGCCGCCGTCTTGCAGCATGTAGAAGAGAGTAGATTGAAGTCCTCCAAGTAGCATCGCATAGCATAATCCTACCCGGCGATCCTCTCCTCGTTGCCCTGTTAGAGAGCGATCACCGGGTTATATCTAGCACTTGGAAGGGTGTGTTTTATTAAGTATCCGGTTCTAGTTGTCATAAGGTCAAGGTACAACTCCGGGTCGTCCTTTTACCGAGGGACACGGCTATTCGAATAGATTAACTTCCCTGCAGGGGTGCACCACATAACCCAACACGCTCGATCCCATTTGGCCGGACACACTTTCCTGGGTCATGCCCGGCCTCAAAAGATCAACACGTTGCAGCCCCACCTAGGCACAACAGAGGGGTCAGCCCGCTGGTCTAAATCCTATGCACGCAGGGGTCTGGGCACATCGCCCATTGCACACCTGCATGTTGCGAGGGCGGCCGGAAGCAGACCTAGCAACCTCCATTACAAAGGAAATTATGTTACGCGGTCCAATCCGGCGCGCGCCGCTCCGTCGCTGACATCAAGAAGGCTTCGGCTGATACCACGACGTCGAGTGCCCATATCTTTCCCACATAGTTGGTTAGTGCGTATAGACCAAATGGCCAGACTCAGATCAAATACCAAGATCTCGTTAAGCGTGTTATTATGAAGCAACCGCGGACGCCGACCAGGGCCAGGCCCACCTCTCGCCTAGGTGGTCTCAACCTGCCCTGTCGCTCCACCACAAAGATCCACACAGAGGGCCGTCGGGATAAAGGTCCTTTCAGCCCCCAATCCGTGAATCACTCGCGAGTACTCTTCGAGCGGACCCGACTTTAGTCACCATCTGTAGTATGTATATATGTATAGTATAAACCCGTGATCACCTCCCAAGTGATCACGGCCCAATAGTATAGCAAGGCAGACTGACAAGAATGTAGGGCCAATGATGATAAACTAGGATCCTATACTAAGCATTTAGGATTGCGGGTAAGGTATCAATGACTGTAGCAATAATGACAGGCTATGCAACAGAATAGGAGTAACCGAACAGTAACATGCTACACTACTCTAATGCAAGCAGTATAGAGAAGAATAGGCGATATCTGGTGATCAAGGGGGGGGGGGGGGCTTGCCTGGTTGCCCTGGCAAGAAGGAGGGGTCGTCAACTCCGTAGTTGAACTGGGCAGCAGCAACGTCGGTCTCGTAGTCTACCGGAGAGAAGAGGGGGGAGAAACAATGAATACCATGCAAACAGATGCATATCGATGCATGACATGACAAGTAACGATGCTAGGTGTGCCCAATCGCGGTAGTAGGTGATACCGACGAAGGGGGAAAACATCCGGGAAAGTATTCCCGGTGTTTCGCGTTTTCAGACAGATGAACCGGAGGGGGAAAGTTGCGTGTTTGCTATGCTAGGGATGTGTGGCGGACGAATGGTCTGCGCATCCGGACTCATCTCATCGTTCTGAGCAACTTTCATGTAGAAAGTATTTTCATCTGAGTTACGGATTAAAAGATACGATTTTCTAAAATTTTAATCATTTCTTGATTTTAATTATTTATTTAAATCCAACACTATCCAGAACAGTGAACGATGACACAAGCATGACATCAAAGTGATGTCAGCAGGTCAAATGGTCGGTTGACCAGTCAAACTGACAGGTGGGCCCGTCCATCATTGTCTTAGACTAACTTAGTAGGTTTAATTAGTTTAATTAAGTCATTATGTTAATCTAACAGATTTAATTAAGTTCATTAATTATCTAATAATTAACTAATATTTTTCTAATTAATTTTTTAGTTCTTATTATCATTTTTTAAACCTTTTCTTTTTAATCCATTTTCGTTCTCAGGGGCGTGGGGCCCATTTGTCATTGGCCCAGAGGCCAAACGGGCGCGGTGCACTGGGCTCGGGTTAACGGGGGGTGAAGCGGAGCCACGAGGCTCTCGGGCGCGAGCGCCGGCGGCCATGGGGGCATACGGCACAGGGAGCAGCGAGAGTACGCCGGCAAGCGCAGGGATGCGGGGGTCGCAACCAAGGGCACTGCGTGGGGAAGGAGGCCGCGGCATCGGGTGCGGGAAGCGCGAGTGTGCGTGCGCACGGTAGAGCGGTAGGGTGAGCGCGTGTGGGGCGCAACGGTGGCGAAGCAGCACGAGGCCGGTAGCCATCATGAACGGCAGCAGGCCACAGCACGAACGACGGGCACGCTCGGATCCGGCGACGGAAGCAGAGGGGGAGAGGAGAGGGGCAATGCACACTGGGCCCTGCAGGTGTGCGATAGTGAGCTCGAGGTGGCGACGGTGACGACGTAGAGGACAACGGGGAGGCAGGCCGGTGTGGTGGCTCCGACATCGAGCGGCGGGGCGACGTCGGGCGTCGAGGGCGCGGTCGCGGTCGGCGCAGCGAGAGGAGTCGTCGAGGGAGAGGGGACGGGGGTGCGAGGACGAGGGCGGGGGCCGGCGAGGCGGCACAGGGCGACGGCCATGGAGCCAGCCCCGATCCGATCTGGATCGGGGGGGAGGGAGAGACGAGGGAGTGAGAGGAGCGAGGGGGGAGTGGGGATCGGGCAGAGGCGTTTCGTGCGTCGTGTGTGTGTGGCGGCGCACGGGAGGGAATGAAAGGGGCGAGAGGTGAGGGCTAGTGTTAGAGCGGGGTGGCTGGGCTGGCCGGTTGTTGGCCTGGTGGCCAGCTGGGCTGAGGCCTAGTGGGGGGGGGGGCAGGCTTTTGTTTTTTTGTTTAGTTAGGTTCTGCTTTTTTATTTAATTGTTTTCTTGTTTCCATCCACTATAAAATATCTAGGCATTTTATAAAAATTTGTTTATTGCACCATATTTACATATGCAAATTATGGCACCTCCCGAACATTTTTGTTTTAACTTTCGAAAACTTTTATTGTTGACATTAATTTGAATTTGAATTTTGAAACGGTTTCGAATCATCGCGAGGTTAACAACAGTGATCGTGTTGACGTGGCATCATTAGCGTGGGATTACTGTAGCTTAATTATCCGGTCGTCACAAAGCTTATCAGTTAAGCACATACGTAAGAAGATAGGTCTAATCATTTCAGCAAAGCGCTCAAAATCCTCGTCATCCTTTGTCTTGGATGGTTTAGGAGGAAATGGCATGGGTTTCTGAACCCATGGTTCTCTTTCTTTACCGTGCTTCCTAGCAACAAAATCTCTCTTATCATAACGTTGATTCTTTGACTGTGGGTTATCAAGATCAACAACAGGTTCATTCTCTACATCATTGTTTTTGCTAGGTTGAGCATCAACATGAACATTATCATTAACATTATCACTAGGTTCATGTTTATCACCTGATTGAGTTTCAGCATCAGAAATAGAAATATCATTGGGATTCTCAGGTGTGTCTACGACAGGTTCACTAGAAGCATGCAAAGTCCTATCATTTTTCTTTTTCTTCTTTTTGGAAGAACTAGGTGCCTCTAAATTATTTCTCTAAGAATCCTGCTCGATTCTCTTAGGGTGGCCTTCAGGATACAAAGGTTCCTAAGTCATTCTACTAGTTCTAGTAGCCAGTCTAACCGCAAGGTCAGGTTTATTATTTAATTCATCAAGCAAATCATTTGAGCTTTAAGTACTTGCTCAGCTTGAGTATCAACCATAGAAGCATATTTGCTAATGAGTTTAAGTTCACCTTTAACTCTAGCCATATAATTACTCAAGCGTCCTATCTCGAAAGCATTATTCTTTAATTCTCTACCAACATAAGCATTAAAACTTTCTTGCCTAGACATAAAGCCATCAAATTCATCTAAGCATGGGCTATGAAATTTAGTAGAGGGAATTTCAACTTTATCATATCTATAGAGAGAATTTACCTTTACTACCTGTGTCAGGTCATCAAGACAATGTGGTTCATCAACAGGCGGTATAGTAAGACCATGTATTTCTTCAATAGGTGGTAAATTCTTAACATCTTCAGCTTTTATAGCTTTTTCTTTCATTGATTTCTTTGCCTCTTGCATATCTTCAGGACTGAGAAATAGAACACCTCTCTTCTTAGGAGTGGGTTTAGGAATAGGCTCAGGAGTTGGCTCAATTGGCTCAGGAATTGCCTCAGGAATTGTCTCAGGAAGAGTCCAATTGTTTTCATTAGTCAACATATTATTCAATAGTAATTCAGCTTCGTCGACTGTTCTTTCCTTGAAAACACAACCAGCACAACTATCCAAGTAGTTGTCACGCCCAAGATGCGACCCTATCCTAAAGGAACTCGAAGGTCCCACCAAGGATAGAAGCGCATCTTGAAGACGCTTTTGCAAGGTGGATATCATTACATCAACATTACATAATAATGGGGATACATCCAATACATACAATGCCACACGAATACAACAATACATCATACAAGAACAACATCCGACTACGGATGAATCATAAACAGAAACTCAAACAATATCCACCCTACTAGCCCAGGCTGCCGACCTGGAACCTATCCCCTGATCGAAGAAGAAGCAGAAGAAGAACTCCAAAACAAAGAACATCGCTCTCGCGTCAAGTTCATCGCATAACCTATACCTGCAACTGTTGTTGTAGTAATCTGTGCGCCACGAGGACTCAGCAATCCCATTACCATGGGTATCAAGACTAGCAAAGCTTAATGGGAAAGGAAGGGGGTAAAGTGGTGAGGTTGCAGCAGCGACTAAGCAAATATGGTGGCTAACCAACGCAAATAAGAGCGAGAAGAGAAACAAAGGAACGGTCATGAACTAGCAATGATCAAGAGGTGATCCTGAACACCTACTTACGTCAATCATAACACAGAAACCGTGTTCACTTCCCGGACTCCGCCGAGAAGAGACCATCACGGCTACACACGCGGTTGATGCGTTTTAATTCGGATCTGGTGTCAAGTTATCTACAATCGGACATTAACAAATTCCCATCTGCCACATAACCGCGGGCACGGCTCTCGAAAGTTTATACCCTGTAGGGGTGTCCCAACTTAGCCCATGACAAGCTCTCGCGATCAACGAAGGAATAGAACTTCTCCCAGGAAGACCCGATCAGTCTCGGAATCCCAGTTTATAAGACATTTCGACAATGGTAAAACAAGACCAGCAACGCCGCCCGATGCGCCGACAATCCCGATAGGAGCTGCACATATCTCGTTCTTAGGGCAACACCAGATAAGTCAAGCTACGAGTAAAACTAGACTTCGAGTTTCCCCGAGGTTGCCCCGCAGGCTGCTCAGGTCAGACCAACACTTAGACAAGCACTGGCCCGGGGGGGGGGGGGGGGCTAAAATAAAGATGACCCTTGGGTTAATTACTCCCAAGGGAAAAGGTAGGTGGTGGTGAGGCAAATGGTAAAACCAAGGTTGGGCCTTGCTGGACAAGTTTTATTCAAAGCAAACTGTCAGGGGGGTCCCATAAATCACCCGACCGCGTTAGGAACGCAAAATCCGGGAACATAACACCGGTATGACGGAAACTAGGGCGGCAAGAGTGGAACAAAACACCAGGCATAAGGCCAAGCCTTCCACCCTTTACCAAGTATATAGATGCATTAATAATATAAGAGATATTGTGATATCCCAACCAAAATCCTGTCCACCATGGAGAAATCTTCAACTTCACCTGCAACTAGCAACGCTATAAGAGGGGCTGAGCAAAGCGGTAACATAACCAAACAACGGTTTGCTAGGAATGGTGTCAAAGGTTAGAGGTTCATGGCAATTAGGGAGGCTTGATGAGCAAAAGATAGGTAACGCAGCATAGCGATAGAATGAAGCAACTAGCATAGCAATGATAGTAGTGAGATCCAGGGTAGCGGTCATCTTGCCTGAAATCCCGCAAGGAAAAAGAACGAGTCCATGAAGAAGATGAAGCCACGAAGACGAACCACACGTAGACGAACGAATCCTCACGGTCGCAACGAAACGGGAACTATCGAGAAGAAGCACACAACATGGTAAACACACCACACATGAACAAGGCATGATGCACAACAAGCATGATGCATGACCAAGCTACATGAAGCTACTCATGGCAAGAGATGATGCAAACAAGAACAACACATCAAGGCAAGTTTAAATGAGGCCGGAAACAACATATAACAATTCCGGTAAGTCCTCATATGCAAATTTCAAAATTGGTCCAGAACTGAATAAACCTTATGTTCAAGTTGTTAAACAGCAAGTTAAGATGCACCAAGATGATCTACACGAAATTCTAGTCAAGTTACATATAAAGTTCATTAGATTCGGAGCTACGCCTAGAAGATATGAGCAAAACAAGTTAAACATGGCATTGATGTAAAATGCACCCAAACATCACGCAAACACACCAAAACAAGGATGCAACATGATAATATGAAACTACATGCAAAATCACGCAAGTTTCATATAGAGCACACTCAAAACGGAGCAACTGAGCAACACATACACTCCATACAAGTTATAGCAACAATCTGTCCAAAACAGCAACTAGGCATATTGCAAGCATCAAAACAATATGCTACAGCACCCCAACGTAATAACAAAAAAACATGAGCATGATGTACAGGTAAAGCATAACAAAACATGAACACTGAGCTATCTCCAGAAACAACTAGAACATGCTCAAAAAGACATGGAAAGATTGCAAATAATAACAGTTTCAGACTTGGCAGAAATAACATCAGGTTGCAATGTTTAGAGTTATCAAACAACATGTTACAGGAACTTATCATGGCAAACAAAGGCATGGCATGAATCTACTAAAAGCATAGATCAAAAGACCCTTACTGACCATGAGCCAAAAAGGATCAGAAGATAAGATGGCACCCATGTAAACATGGCAAGTTATATTACAGATTCAAACATGGCAGGACCAACAATAAGTAGGCATGTTGGTGAGCTTGTTACACTCACCACAGAGCAATACATGGCATGGAAAGGCAACCAACAGTAAGAAGGCATGTTTGTGAAGCTAAGCATGGCAATAGCAAGGTCATAGGATGCATGGAACACTAGCAAAACACATGGGAACTAGTGAACTTAATGTTAACAGGCTGACAGCAACATTATGAAGCAACTTTGGAGCAAGATATGAACAATCTACAGCAAGCTATAAATGCTACCAGGGGCAAGTATGGATAGAGCATGACATGTAGATCAAAACATATTTATAGAACATCTCCAGATTATGCATAGAATGATTAGTAGCAACATGTTAACATGGCATCACAAAATTACAGAATCTGTCTAGCAAAACAACAACAGCAAGTACCCTCCTTAACAAGCTCGATTCACTCACCACAAGTCATTGCATGACAAGATAAGCATAGCATCATCAAGAAGACATGTTTGTGAAACAAACCAAGTCAAGAACAAGTCCATAGCATGCAAGGATCAAATATAGCAACCTTGGCCAAATTAAATAACATGTAAACAATCTGCCAGGAAACATTTTGAAGCAAAAGTAGAGTACCAAAATGACATGCTAGACTACTCCATAATTGCAAACAAGGGCATGAATGGATAGACAATAACCATATGTTCAAAACACCCTTACTGAAGTATCTCAAAATATGCATGGATCTCTCTGTAGCATCAAGTTTACATGGCATCAAAATAACAGCAGAACAAGCACTAGAATCAACAATATCACGAAGCCTAGTTTGCATGCTTGTGCTAGTCACCACATTGATCACAAAAATACATGGCATACACCCCTGGAAAGATGGCATGGCATAGATCAAAACACATGTAGACATCGACCTCATAGGATGCACACATCAATCATGGCAAAAATGATAAATGAGCAAGTTATAACAGTTCCAGCAGATTAACATCAACATTCACTCTTCAAACAGCATTTCGGGCATCAATATGAGCTCAAATGAAAATAATGCAATGGAATGAAATGAAGCACTCGTTGAGACGAACAATTTTACATATTACACGCATGAAACGGAGCTACGGATGCAGAGATACAATGTGATGAACACGGCATGATTATAAGAAAAACCGGGGACTTAGAGGAATCGGGGCAACCTCTAGTTTTGCGCGGTTTACGAGGTTCACCGGAGGGGTCACCGGAGTCGTCACCGGAGATGGAGTAAGACGTCGGGGAGGGCCGGAGATGGCGGATCCGGACCTCCCGCGGCCGGATCTGGCCGGAGGAGAGGTATGGCGGCGGAGGGAGCCCGGAGCGGTAAGGAGCGGCGGCGGGGCGAGGTCGCCGGCGCGGAGGGCGGCGACCGGCGGCGAGGTCACTAGGCGGGCGAGGCAGGCGCCGGCCTTCGGGCGCGAGGCGCGAGGGCGCGGGGACCACGCCTGGGGCGGCGGCGGCGAGGCAGGACGCTGCCGGCGAGGAGCCTCTCCGGCGGGGCGCGGCCGGGAGCCAGCGCCGGCGAGCGGCGGTGCGGGGCTGAGGCACCAGGGGCACGCGGCGGCGCGGCGCGAGGCCGGCGGCTCGCGGAGCCGACGGGCACGGCGGCGGGCGCGACGGGGCGCCGCACCGGGCCGGGAGGGCCGCGGACGGGCTCGCGGGCCCGCGCGGTCGGCGTCGATGTGGGGCTGCGCGGCCCGGGCTGAGGTGGCGAGCGACGATTGGCCCAGTAGGCGGTGAGGGTGACGTGGCGGGCGTTGATTGGATGAAGGGACGTGTCCGGCGGACATGTCCGGCGCGGACGGACGTGTCTGGCGGCGCGAGGAGGGAGACGCTAGGGTTTGGACCCGGGATTAGAGGGGTGCACATATTTATAGGTAGAGGGAGCTAGGAGAGTCCAAATGAGGTGCGGTTTTCGGCCACGCGATCGTGATCGAACGGCCGAGAGCATGGAGGGGAGTTAGATGGGTATTGGGCCACTTTGGGAGGGGTGTTGGGCTGCAACAAAAGAGGCCTTTGCGGTTACCCGGTTAACCGTTGGAGTATCAAACGACCTCCAAATGGCACGAAACTTGACAGGCGGTCTACCGGTGCTATACCAAGGACGCTTGGCAAACCTCGGGCCATTACGAGAACGTTTAACACCCACTCACAACAGGAGACAAAAGGGGGACGTCGGGGGACATAGGAGTGCTGGATTGCAAAACGGACAACGGGGAAAAAGCTCGGATGCAT
This sequence comes from Triticum timopheevii, assembly GCA_963921465.1. NCBI lineage: Eukaryota > Viridiplantae > Streptophyta > Magnoliopsida > Poales > Poaceae > Triticum > Triticum timopheevii. The sequence goes on from OY997264.1 coordinate 361,270,820, forward strand.
GAGACGAACACGTATGCGAATGCAATGCACATGATGACATGATATGAAATGCATATGATGACATGGCAAAGTGCAACACGCAAGCAAATGACATGGCAAGGACGGCGAATAACTGGAAGACACCTGGCGCAACGAATCCGGGGCGTTACAACACTCCTCCACTAACAAGAGATCTCGTCCCGAGATCTTAGGACCGAGACGGAAGGGAAAAGAGAAGAGGTGAAACAAGAACTCAAGAGAAGAAGCAAAGAATCGAGAGCACTCGAGAAGAAGAGAGGAATGACGAGAATGTCGAGAATCTAAAGCTCACGGAATCAGATAGACTATGAAACCACTCCGGGGAAACGAAAGGTGAAGAAGTTGAGTCAACAACGAAATGATTTGAAAGAGATCTTGGAGAAGGCATGTGAATGATGAAAATTCATTCTTACGTCACACTTTGAAAAGAATTTGAGAATAACTCCGGGGAAATTAGAAGAGTCAGGTAATATCCTGGGAAAAGACCTGTGGGTTAGGGCCCACTAAAGAAAACATCGTTGGAAAAGGATTGTTGAACAGATAGATGATGCACCGGAATGATTGAAATATTCGAATGAGGTGACAACCTCGAATTAATTCGAACACAGACGAATCTCTTGAGATGTCTTGAACTCCGAAAGGATAAACTGGCGAGAGGCGAACGAGCAAGGAAAACACTTGAGCCAAGGAAAAAGAATATGATCAACCCGAAAAAACTTGAATTGAATCCACCGGAAAAAGAAAGGGGTGAAGAATGACGAACAAGACGAGAATTCACCGGTTGAAATAATTGATGAAGACTGAAGAGGTTCCGAGCGAATAAAATGGATGGTGGAAAGAGACTCAGACTCCGGGAAGAAGAGGGTGGGAGGGCGGGAAAAACACAGGCAACTGGAAGGGGAAATCGACGAATGACTTCGAGATGAAACACCGGTTGAAATCATTGAAGAAAGAAAACAAAGACTTCGTACGAGTAGGATGGATACTCGATTACGGACTCCGGATTCGAGAAGAAGAAGGGAGGGCGGGTGGGAAAAAACAAGGACAACTTCGGACAGGGAACAACATCGATCGAAAAGAGCTGAGGATTGATCTTGGCAAAGATGAAGAGGCTCGAGTCGACTTGACGAGAAATGCACCGGATGAAAAGAGCTGAGAACCAACGATCGGAAAACCAACTGCGTGATCCTAAAGAAAAATTTGAAGGGGAAGAGGAGTAGTTCAAAACACCTACGTCAAGATTCCTCACCAGAGCGACGAAGGGGCTGAGGAGTAAAAAGAATTCCTACTCTCCGATATAACTAGACTCCGAAAATAGTTTTTCTTCTAGACTCGACAACGGCCAAACTACACGATCAATCAAGGGGGGCTCCTAAGGTCGGTCAAGGCTCTGATACCAACTTATCACGCCCAAGATGCGACCCTATCCTAAAGGAACTCGAAGGTCCCACCAAGGATAGAAGCGCATCTTGAAGACGCTTTTGCAAGGTGGATATCATTACATCAACATTACATAATAATGGGGATACATCCAATACATACAATGCCACATGAATACAACAATACATCATACAAGAACAACATCCGACTACGGATGAATCATAAACAGAAACTCAAACAATATCCACCCTGCTAGCCCAGGCTGCCGACCTGGAACCTATCCCCTGATCGAAGAAGAAGCAGAAGAAGAACTCCAAAACAAAGAACATCGCTCTCGCGTCAAGATCATCGCATAACCTGTACCTGCAACTGTTGTTGTAGTAATCTGTGAGCCACGAGGACTCAGCAATCCCATTACCATGGGTATCAAGACTAGCAAAGCTTAATGGGAAAGGAAGGGGGTAAAGTGGTGAGGTTGCAGCAGCGACTAAGCAAATATGGTGGCTAACCAACGCAAATAAGAGCGAGAAGAGAAACAAAGGGACGGTCATGAACTAGCAATGATCAAGAGGTGATCCTGAACACCTACTTACGTCAATCATAACACAGAAACCGTGTTCACTTCCCGGACTCCGCCGAGAAGAGACCATCACGGCTACACACGCGGTTGATGCGTTTTAATTCGGATCTGGTGTCAAGTTATCTACAACCGGACATTAACAAATTCCCATCTGCCACATAACCGCGGGCACGACTCTCGAACGTTTATACCCTGCAGGGGTGTCCCAACTTAGCCCATGACAAGCTCTCGCGATCAACAAAGGAATAGACCTTCTCCCAGGAAGACCCGATCAGTCTCGGAATCCCGATTTACAAGACATTTCGACAATGGTAAAACAAGACCAGCAAAGCCGCCCGATGCGCCGACAATCCCGATAGAAGCTGCACATATCTCGTTCTCAGGGCAACACCGGATGAGCACTCCGTACAACTAAAACCAGACCTCAAGTTTCCTTGAGGGGGCGCTACAAAGGACTCTAGTTCGGACCAACACTTAGACAAGCATTGGCCCGGGGGGGCTATAATAAAGATGACCCTTGGGTTAATTACTCCCAAGGGAAAGGTAGGTGGTGGTGAGGCAAATGGTAAAACCAAGGTTGGGCCTTGCTGGACAAGTTTTATTCAAAGCGAACTGTCAGGGGGGTCCCATAAATCACCCGACCGCGTTAGGAACGCAAAATCCGGGAACATAACACCGGTATGACGGAAACTAGGGCGGCAAGAGTGGAACAAAACACCAGGCATAAGGCCGAGCCTTCCACCCTTTACCAAGTATATAGATGCATTAATAATATAAGAGATATTGTGATATCCCAACCAAAATCCTGTCCACCATGGAGAAATCTTCAACTTCACCTGCAACTAGCAACGCTATAAGAGGGGCTGAGCAAAGCGGTAACATAGCCAAACAACGGTTTGCTAGGAATGGTGTCAAAGGTTAGAGGTTCATGGCAATTAGGGAGGCTTGATGAGCAAAAGATAGGTAACGCAGCATAGCGATAGAATGAAGCAACTAGCATAGCAATGATAGTAGTGAGATCCAGGGTAGCGGTCATCTTGCCTGAAATCCCGAAAGGAAAAAGAACGAGTCCATGAAGAAGATGAAGCCACGAAGACGAACCACACGTAGACGAACGAATCCTCACGGTCGCAACGAAACGGGAACTATCGAGAAGAAGCACACAACATGGTAAACACACCACACATGAACAAGGCATGATGCACAACAAGCATGATGCATGACCAAGCTACACGAAGCTACTCATGGCAAGAGATGATGCAAACAAGAATAACACATCAAGGCAAGTTTAAATGAGGCCGGAAACAACATATAACAATTCCGGTAAGTCCTCATATGCAAATTTCGAAATTGGTCCAGAACTGAATAAACCTTATGTTCAAGTTGTTAAACAGCAAGTTAAGATGCACCAAGATGATCTACATGAAATTCTAGTCAAGGTACATATAAAGTTCATTAGATTCGGAGCTACGCCTAGAAGATATGAGCAAAACAAGTTAAACATGGCATTGATGTAAAATGCACCCAAACATCAAGCAAACACACCAAAACAAAGATGCAACATGATAATATGAAACTACATGCAAAATCACGCAAGTTTCATATAGAGCACACTCAAAACGGAGCAACGGAGCAACACATACACTCCATACAAGTTATAGCAACAATCTGTCCAAAACAGCAACTAGGCATATTGCAAGCATCAAAACAATATGCTACAGCACCCCAACGTAATAACAAAAAAAACATGAGCATGATGTACAGGTAAAGCATAACAAAACATGAACACTGAGCTATCTCCAGAAACAACTAGAACATGCTCAAAAAGACATGGAAAGATTGCAAATAATAACAGTTTCAGACTTGGCAGAAATAACATCAGGTTGCAATGTTTAGAGCTATCAAACAACATGTTACAGGAACTTATCATGGCAAACAAAGGCATGGCATGAATCTACTAAAAGCATAGATCAAAAGACCCTTACTGACCATGAGCCAAAAAGGATAAGAAGATAAGATGGCACCCATGTAAACATGGCAAGTTATATTACAGATTCAAACATGGCAGGACCAACAATAAGTAGGCATGTTGGTGAGCTTGTTACACTCACCACAGAGCAATACATGGCATGTCAAGGCAACCAACAGTAAGAAGGCATGTTTGTGAAGCTAAGCATGGCAATAGAAAGGTCATAGGATGCATGGAACACTAGCAAAACACATGGGAACTAGTGAACTTAATGTTAACAGGCTGACAACAACATTATGAAGCAATTTGGAGCAAGATATAAACAATCTACAGCAAGCTATAAATGCTACCAGGGGCAAGTATGGATAGAGCATGACATGTAGATCAAAACATATATATAGAACATCTCCAGATTATGCATAGAATGATTAGTAGCAACATGTTAACATGGCATCACAAAATTACAGAATCTGTCTAGCAAAACAGCAACAGCAAGTACCCTCCTTAACAAGCTCGATTCACTCACCACAAGTCATTGCATGACAAGATAAGCATAGCATCATCAAGAAGACATGTTTGTGAAACAAACCAAGTCAAGAACAAGTCCATAGAATGCAAGGATCAAATATAGCAACCTTGGCCAAATTGAATAACATGTAAACAATCTGCCAGGAAACATTTTGAAGCAAAAGTAGAGCACCGAAATAACATGCTAGACTACTCCATAATTGCAAACAAGGGCATGAATGGATAGACAATAACCATATGTTCAAAAAACCCTTACTGAAGTATCTCATAATATGCATGGGTCTCTCTGTAGCATCAAGTTTACATGGCATCAAAATAACAGCAGAACAGGAACTAGAATCAGCAATATCGCGAAGCCTAGTTTGCATGCTTGTGCTAGTCACCACATTGATCACAAAAATACATGGCATACACCTCTGGAAAGATGGCATGGCATAGATCAAAACACATGTAGACATCAACCTCATAGGATGCACACATCAATCATGGCAAAAATGATAAATGAGCAAGTTATAACAGTTCCAGCAGATTAACATCAACATGCACTCTTCAAACAGCATTTCGGGCATCAATATGAGCTCAAATGAAAATGATGCAATGGAATGAAATGAAGTACTCGTTGATATGAACAATTTGACATATTACACGCACGAAACGGAGCTACGGATGCAGAGATACATTGCGATGAACATGGCATGATTATAAGAAAAACTGGGGACTTAGAGGAATCGGGGCAACCTCTAGTTTTGCGCGGTTTATGAGGTTCGCCGGAGGGGTCACCGGAGTCGTCGCCGGAGATGGAGGAAGACGTCGGGGAGGGCCGGAGATGGCGGATCCGGACCTCCCGCGGCCGGATCTGGCCGGAGGAGAGGTATGGCGGCGGAGGGAGCCCGGAGCGGTGAGGAGCGGCGGCGGGGCGAGGTCGCCGGCGCGGAGGGCGGCGACCGGCGGCGAGGTCACTAGGCGGGCGAGGCAGGCGCCGACCTTCGGGCGCGAGGCGCGAGGGCGCGGGGAGCACGCCTGGGGCGGCGGCGGCGAGGCAGGACGCTGCCGGCGAGGAGCCTCTCCGGCGGGGCGCGGCCGGGAGCCGACGCCGGCGAGCGGCGGCGCGGGGCTGAGGCGCCAGGGGCGCGCGGCGGCGCGGCGCGAGGCCAGCGGCTCGCGGAGCCGACGGGCGCGGCGGTGGGCACGGCGGGGCGCCGCACCGGGCCGGGAGGGCCGCGGACGGGCTCGCGGGCCCGCGCGGTCGGCGGCGATGTGGGGCTGCGGGGCCCAGGCTGAGGTGGCGAGCGACGATTGGCCCAGGAGGCGGCGAGGGTGACGTGGCGGGCGTTGATTGGATGAAGGGACGTGTCCGGCGGACATGTCCAGCGCGGACGGACGTGTCCGGCGGCGCGAGGAGGGAGACGCTAGGGTTTGGACCCAGGATTAGAGGAGGGGTGCACATATTTATAGGTAGAGGGAGCTAGGAGAGTCCAAATGAGGTGCGGTTTTCGGCCACGCAATCGTGATCGAACGACCGAGAGCATGGAGGGGAGTGCCGGATTGCAAAACGGACAACGGGGAAAAAGCTCGGATGCATGAGACGAACACGTATGCGAATGCAATGCACATGATGACATGATATGAAATGCATATGATGACATGGCAAAGTGCAACACGCAAGCAAATGACATGGCAAGGACGGCGAATAACTGGAAGACACCTGGCGCAACGAATTCGGGGCGTTACAATAGTCCTTGGAAGCATCGGTTAGTCCATTTTAAAAATATCAAGTATTTCATTTTTCTTAAGAGGATGATCAGGCAAAGCATTAAGTAATCGGAGAAGCCTCCCCCAAACTTGTGGGAGACTCTTTTCTTTGATTTGCACAAAATTATATATTTCCCGCAAGGCAGCTTGTTTCTTATGAGCAGGGAAATATTTAGCAGAAAAGTAATAAATCATATCCTAGGGACTACACACACAACCAGGATCAAGAGAATTAAACCAAGTCTTAGCATCACCCTTTAATGAGAACAAAAATATCTTAAGGATATAATAATATCGAGACTTCTCATCATTAGTAAACAAGCTGGCTATATCATTCAACTTGGTAAGATGTGCCACAACAGTTTCACATTCAAGGCCATAAAAACGATCAGATTCTACTAGAGTAATAATTTCAGGATCAACAGAGAATTCATAATCCTTATCAGAAACACAGATATGTGAAGTAGCAAAAGCAGGGTCAGGTTTCATTCTAGCATTAAGAGATTGCTGCTTCCATTTAGCTAATAACTTCTTAAGATCATATCTATCTTTGCAAGCAAAATTAGCTCTAGCAGCTTCCTCCTCCATAACATAACCTTCAGGAACAACAGGTAATTCATAATCAGGGGGAGAACTTTCATCATCACTATCATCAATAATAGCATCTTCAATAATTTCATTCTCTCTAACCCTAGCAAGTTGTTCATCAAGAAATTCACCTAACGACAAAGTAGTATCACGCACAGAAGTAGTTTCATCATAAGTATCATGCATAGCAGAAGTGGCATCATCAATAACATGCGACATATCAGAATTCATAGCAGTAGCAGGTTTAGGTGTCGCAAGCTTACTCAAAACAGAAGGAGAATCTAGTGCAGAGCTAGATGGCAGTTCCTTACCTCCCCTCGTAGTTGAGGGAAAAATCTTGGTTCTTTCGTCTTTCAAGTTCCTCATAGTGATCAACAGACATAAATTCCAAGTGACTCAAAGAATAGAGCTATGCTCCCCGGCAATGGCGCCAGAAATTAGTCTTGATAACCCACAAGTGTAGGGGATCGCAACAACTTTCGAGGGTAGAGTATTCAACCCAAATTTATTGATTCGACACAAGGGGAGCCAAAGAATATTCTTAAGTATTAGCAGTTGAGTTGTCAATTCAACCACACCTGGATAACTTAGTATCTGCAGCAAAGTATTTAGTAGCAAAGTGGTATGATAGTAAAGGTAATAGTGGCAAAAGTAAAGATAATAGTTTCATAGGAATTGTAACAGTAGCAACAGAAAAGTAAATAAGCGAAGCACAATATGTGAAAAGCTCGTAGGCATTGGATCAGTGATGGATAATTATGTCGGATGTGATTCGTCATGTAATAGCTATAACATAGGGTGACACAGAACTAGCTCTAGTTCATCCATGTAATGTAGGCATGTATTCCGAATATAGTCATACGTGCTTCTGGAAAAGAACTTGCATCACATCCTTTGTCCTACCCTCCCGTGGCAGCGGGGTCCTAGCGGAAACTAAGGGATATTAAGGCCTCCTTTTAATAGAGAACAGGAACAAAGCATTAGCACATAGTGAATACATGAACTCCTCAAACTATGGTCATCACCGAGAAGTATCCCGATTATTGTCACTTCGGGGTTGTCGGATCATAACACATAATAGGTGACTATAGACTTGCAAGATAGGATCAAGAACACACATATATTCATGAAAACATAATAGGTTCAGATCTGAAATCATGGCACTCGAGCCCTAATGACAAGCATTAAGCATAGCAAAGTCATAGCAACATCAATCTCAGAACATAGTGGATACTAGGGATCAAACCCTAACAAAACTAACTTGATTACATGGTAAATCTCATCCAACCAATAACCTTCCAGCAAGCCTACGATGGAATTACTCACGCATGGCGGTGAGCATCATGAAATTGGTGATGGAGAATGGTTGATGATGACGACGGCGACGAATCCCCCTCTCCGGAGCCCCGAACGGACTCCAGATCAGCCCTCCCGAGAGAGATTAGGGCTTGGTGGCGGCTCCATATCGTAAAACGCAATGAAAATTTTTCTCTGATTTTTTTCTCCGTGAAACGGAATATATGGAGTTGGAGTTGAGGTTGGTGGAGCCTCAGGAGGCCCAGTAGACAGGGGCGCGCCCCCACCCTCGTGGACAGGGTGTGGGTAGCATTCCATATCAAAAATTCCACATATATTCCGTTGAGGCTATATCATTCAACTTTGTAAGATGTGCCACAACAGTTTCAGATTCAAGGCCATAAAAAGGATCAGATTCTACTAAAGTAATAATTTCAGGATCAACAGAGAATTCATAATCCTTATTAGTAACACAGATAGGTGAAGTAGAAAAAGCATGGTCAGGTTTCATTCTAGCGTTAAGAGATTGCCGCTTCCATTTAGCTATAACTTTTTAAGATCATATCTATCCTTGCAAGCAAAAATAGCTCTAGCAGCTTCCTCCTCCATAATATAACCCTCAGGAACAACAAGTAATTCATAATCAAGGGGAGAACTTTCATCATCAATAATAGCATCTTCAATAATTTCATTCTCTCTAACCCTAGCAAGTTGTTCATCAAGAAATTCACCTAATGGCAAAGTAGTATCACGCACACAAGTAGTTTCATCATAAGTATCATGCATAGCAGAAGTGGCATCATCAATAACATGCAACATATCAGAATTCATAGCAGTAGCAGGTTTAGGTGTCGCAAGCTTACTCAAAATAGAAGGAGAATCTAGTGCAGAGCTAGAAGGCAGTTCCTTACCTCCCCTCATAGTTGAGGGAAAAATCTTCGTTCTTTCGTCTTTCAAGTTCCTCATAGTGATCAACAGATATAAATTCCAAGTGACTCAAAGAATAGAGCTATGCTCCCTGGCAATGGCGCCAGAAATTAGTCTTGATAACCCACAAGTGTAGGGGATCGCAACAGCTTTCGATGGTAGAGTATTCAACCCAAATTTATTGATTCGACACAAGGGGAGCCAAAGAATATTCTTAAGTATTAGCAGTTGAGTTGTCAATTCAACCACACCTGGATAACTTAGTATCTGCAGCAAAGTATTTAGTAGCAAAGTGGTATGATAGTAAAGGTAATAGTGGCAAAAGTAAAGATAATAGTTTCATAGGAATTGTAACAGTAGCAACAGAAAAGTAAATAAGCGAAGCACAATATGTGAAAAGCTCATAGGCATTGGGTCAATGATGGATAATTATGTCGGATGCGATTCCTCATCTAATAGCTATAACATAGGGTGACACAGAACTAGCTCCAGTTCATCCATGTAATGTAGGCATGTATTCCGAATATAGTCATACGTGCTTATGGAAAAGAACTTGCGTGACATCTTTTGTCCTACCCTCCCGTGGCAGCGGGGTCCTAGCAGAAACTAAGGGATATTAAGGCCTCCTTTTAATAGAGAAACGGAACAAAGCATTAGCACATAGTGAATACATGAACTCCTCAAACTATGGTTATCACCGAGAAGTATCCCGATTATTGTCACTTCGGGATTGTCGGATCATAACACATAATAGGTGACTATAGACTTGCAAGATAGGATCAAGAACACACATATATTCATGAAAACATAATAGGTTCAGATCTGAAATCATGGCACTCGGGCCCTAGTGACAAGCATTAAGCATAGCAAAGTCATAGAAACATAATCTCAGAACATAGTGGATACTAGGGATCGAACCCTAACAAAACTATCTTGATTACATGGTAAATCTCATCCAACCCATCACCGTCCACCGAGCCTACGATGGAATTACTCACGCACGGCAGTGATCATCATGAAATTGGTGATGGAGAATGGTTGATGATGACGACGGCGACGAATCCCCCTCTCCGGAGCCCCGAACGGACTCCAGATCAGCCCTCCCGAGAGAGATTAGGGCTTGGTGGCGGCTCCGTATTGTAAAACGCAATGAAACTTTTTCTCTGATTTTTTTCTCCGCGAAACGGAATATATGGAGTTGGAGTTGAGGTTGGTGGAGCCTTAGGGGGCCCACGAGACAGGGGGCGCGCCCCCCACCCTCGTGGATAGGGTGTGGGTAGCGCCCCTCTGTCTCGTGGGCCCCCTGAGGCTCCACCGACCTCAACTCCAACTCCATATATTCCGTTTCGCGTAGAAAAAAATCAGAGAGAAAGTTTCTCGCGTTTTGCGATACGGAGCCACTGCCAAGCCCTAATCTCTCTCGGGAGGGCTGATTGGGAGTCCGTTCGGCGCTCCGGAGAGGGGGATTCGTCACCGTCGTCATCATCAACCATCCTCCATCACCAATTTCATGATGCTCACCACCGTGCGTGAGTAATTCCATCGTAGGCTTGCTGGAGGGTGATGGGTTGGATGAGATTTACCATGTAATCAAGTTAGTTTTGTTAGGGTTTGATCCCTAGTATCCACGTTGTTCTGAGATTGATGTTGCTATGACTTTGCTATGCTTAATGCTTGTCCCTAGGGCCCGAGTACCATGATTTCAGATCTGAACCTATTATGTTTTCATGAATATATGTGTGTTCTTGATCCTATCTTGCAAGTCTATAGTCACCTATTATGTGTTATGATCCGACAACCCGAAGTGACAATAATCGGGATACTTCTCGGTGATGACCATAGTTTGAGGAGTTCATGTATTCACTATGTGCTAATGCTTTGTTCTGGTTCTCTATTAAAAGGATGCCTTAATATCCCTTAGTTTCCGCTAGGACCCCGCTGCCACGGGAGGGTAGGACAAAAGATGTCATGCAAGTTCTTTTCCATATGCATGTATGACTATATTCGGAATACATGCCTGCATTACATTGATGAACTAGAGCTAGTTCTGTGTCACCCTATGTTATAGCTATTACATGAGGAATCGCATCCGACATAATTATCCATCACTGATCCAATGCCTACGAGCTTTTCACGTATTGTTGTTCGCTTATTTACTTTTCCGTTGCTATTGTTACAATTCCTACGAAACTATTATCTTTACTTTTGCCACTGTTACCTTTACTATCATACCACTTTGCTACTAAATACTTTGCTGCAGATACTAAGTTATCCAGGTGTCGTTGAATTGACAACTCAACTGCTAATACTTAAGAATATTCTTTGGCTCCCCTTGTGTCGAATCAATAAATTTGGGTTGAATACTCTACCCTCAAAAGTTGTTGGCGATCCCCTACACTTGTGGGTTATCAATACTCTAGATGCATGCTGGATAGCGGTTGATGTGTGGAGTAATAGTAGTAGGTGCAGGCAGGAGTCGGTCTACTTGACACAGACGTGATGCCTATGTTCATAATTGCAGTAATTTGTTCACCCATTGTAATTCATGCTATCTCGTGAGAAGCCACTTGTGAAACCTATGGCCCCCCGAGTCTCTTTTCCATTATATTGAATCTCATTTACATCTTGCTAGTTTCCGATCTATTATTTTGCAATCTTTACTTTCCAATCTATACATAAAAAATACCAAAAATATTTACCTTACCGTTTATCTATCTCTATCAGATCTCACTTTTGCGAGTGACCGTGAAGGGATTGACAACCCCTTTATCGCGTTGGTGGCAAGTTCTTGATTGTTTGTGCAGGTATTCGGTGACTTGTGCATTATCTCCTACTGGATTGATACCTTTGTTCTCAAAACTGAGGCAAATACTTACGCTACTTTGCTGCAACACCCTTTCCTCTTCAAGGGAAAACCAATGCAAGCTCAAGAGGTAGCACTGACAAAGGCAAATGGTCAGCCAATTTGGCAAGCTATGCCCACTTCAGTGCCCAAGAGATCCACCCTGGGTACTTGAACCGCCTGTACACAAGCCGTGACTTTGAAGCCGGCTTAGTAAATTTGATGAAGGAGCACTTTGAGGTAAACACTACAGCTCTCTTCATATGAATACACCTCCATTTGCCGCCAAGTTTACTGGACATGATAGAATAGAATGTGTGGTATACTTAGCATAGCTTTGTAGAACAAATCCAGTAGCCCCCAAGGTTTGGTTTATACTTTCAAGATAAACTGGGACTTCCAATGATATTATTTCAACTTTGCACATGTAGCCCCCAAGGGCCGGCTTAATCTGCCAAGATGAGCCGGGACTTCGAATATGAATGAGTCAATTTTGCAACTATATCCCTCAAGGGCCGGCTTAATTTATCAAGATACGCCGGGTCTCATTATTATATGTGTCCATAAAATTCAAGCATATAGCCCCCACGAACCGGCTATAGCCACCATACCTTAACCGGGTCATCGTAAAACTGTCTTAAAAAAGAGCAATATGCATTAGCCCCCCAAGTGCCAAGTAAAAAACTTGTATTGTGCTTGGGACTTTTAAATAAGAAGACTTTAACCCGGTTATTGTTTTATATCCTGCAGGCTGAACTCACTATTAAAGACTCCCAAGTCGCTGATCTTCAAGAAAACATCAAGTCTCAGCAATCTGAAACCTCCAAGGCTAAAACAGAATTGACCACCGCCTTGGCAGAGATAGAAAAGCTAAAGAAAGACTTCAAGGTTGACCAAGTAGGCTGGGAGACAGAGAAATCAACTCTGTTGAAAAGAGCAGAAGCTGCCGAAGCAGCTCTTAAGCCAGTGGCTGAAGAGCACGTTGGTTTAAAACAACAAGTCAATGCCATGACTGCTGCCATCTTCGGTAAGTAACTTCAGCTTAAGTTGATATTACCAAAGCATTGCAAGAATATTTCATCTGGCTTATAGATTTATTTATTGATACAGGCTCCAGGATCACCCACCTCGGCTCAGATGTACACAAGAAGCAGAAAGCCACCTACACCCTTATAGAGCAACTTTATACTGGCGCATGATGACCCACAAGTGTAGGGGATCTATCGTAGTCCTTTCAATAAGTAAGAGTGTCGAACCCAACGAGGAGCAGAATGAAATGATAAGCGGTTTTCAGTAAGGTTTTCTCTGCAAGCACTGAAATTGTAGGTGATAGATAGTTTTGTGATAAGATAAATTGTAACGAGTAACAAGCAATGAAAGTAAATAAAGTGCATCAAGGTGGCCCAATCCTTTTGTAGCAAAGGATAAGCCTGGACAATTTCTTATAATGAGAAAAGAGCTCCCGAGGACACATGGGAATTATCGTCAAGCTAGTTTTCATCACGCTCATATGATTCGCGTTCGGTACTTTGATAATTTGATATATGGGTGGATGTAGGATTGAAAGTATGTCTAGAGGGGGGTGATTAGACTACTTGACCAAATAAAAATTTATCCTTTTCCCAATTTTAGTCTTTGGCAGATTTTAGCTATCTTAGCACAAGTCAAGCAATCTTAACACAATTCAAGCAAGCATGCAAAGAGTATATGAGCAGCGGAAAGTAAAGCATGCAACTTGCAATAATGTAAAGGGAAGGGTTTGGAGAATTCAAACGCAATTAGAGACACGGTTGTTTTTGTCGTGGTTCCGATAGGTGGTGCTATCATACATCCACGTTGATGGAGACTTCAACCCACGAAGGGTAACGGTTGCGCGAGTCCACGGAGGGCTCCACCCATGAAGGGTCCACAAAGAAGCAACCTTGTCTATCCCACCATGGCCGTCGCCCACGAAGGACTTGCCTCACTAGCGGTAGATCTTCACGAAGTAGGCGATCTCCTTGCCCTTACAAAGTCCTTGGTTCAACTCCACAATCTTGTCGGAGGCTCCCAAGTGACACCTAGCCAATCTAGGAGACACCACTCTCCAAGAAGTAACAAATGGTGTGTTGATGATGAACTCCTTGCTCTTGTGCCTCAAATGATAGTCTCCCCAACACTCAACTCTCTCTCGCAGGATTTGGATTTGGTGGAAATAAGATTTGAGTGGAAAGCAACTTGGGGAAGGCTAGAGATCAAGATTCATATGGTAGGAATGGAATATCTTGGCCTCAACACATGAGTAGGTGGTTCTCTCTCAGAAACAGCAAGTTGGAAGTGTATGTTTGTTCTGATGGCTCTCTCTACAAATAAAGAGGAGGTGGAGGGGTATGTATAGCCTCCACACAAAATCTAACCGTTACACACAACTTGCCAAAGTCGGTGGGACCGAATTGAGAAACTCGGTCGGACCGATTCAGCAAATCTAGTGACCGTTAGGATTTTCGGTGGGACTGACATGCAACTCAGTAGAACCGATATGGTTAGGGTTTAGGGCTTAATGTATTCTCAATGAGACCGATTACACAAACTCGGTGAGACCAATTTTGGTAATAAGCTAACCAGAGAGTTGGTCAGGTAAACTCGGTGGGACCGATTCGCTCATTTCGGTGGGACCGAAATATTACGAAAAGGAAATTGGGAGTTTACATTGCAATCTCGGTGGGACCGATCGCTCATCTTGGTGGTACCAAAATGTTACAAAGGGAAACAGAGAGATTACAATCCCATCTCGGTGAGAGCAATTTGCCTAGGGTTTGTGGCAGTGGCTATGACATCTGAACTCGGTGGCGTCGGATAGAAAGAAACGGTAGGGCCGAGTTTGACTTTTGGTTTAGGTCATATGTGGATGTGAGAAAGTAGTTGAGGGTTTTGGATCATATCACTAAGCAGTGTGGAGCAAGAAACTCATTAAGCAACACCTCATCCCTCCTTGATAGTATTGGCTTTTCCTATAGACTCAATGTGATCTTGGATCACTAAAATATAAAATGTAGAGTCTTGAGCTTTTGAGCTTGAGCCAATCCTTTTATCCTTAGCATTTTGAGGGATCCACTTTTCTCATCCATGCCATGCCATTCATTGAGCTTTTCCTGAAATATTCATCTTGGAATGATGTTAGCTCAATGAGCTATATGTTGTTAGGAATTACCAAAACCACCTAGGGATAGTTGCACTTTCAGTGGAACGGTGCTTGGGTACTGCCCTTACTTGGACAAGCATCCCACTTATGATTATCCCCTATTGCAAGCATCCGCAACTACAAAATAAGTATTAAGGTAAACCTAACCACAACATTAAGCATATGGATCCAAATCAGCCACTAACAAAGCAACGCATAAACTAGGGTTTAAGCTTCTGTCACTCTAGCAACCCATCATCTACTTATTACTTCCCTATGCCTTCCTCTAGGCCCAAATAATGGTGAAGTGTCATGTAGTCGACGTTCACGTAACACCACTAGAGGAAAGACAACATACATCTCATCAAAATATCGAACGAATACAAAATTCACATGACTACTAATAGCAAGACTTCACCCATGTCCTTAGGAACAACCGTCACTACTCACAAAGCATATTCATGTTCATAATCATAGGAGTAATACTATGCATAAAGGATCTGAACATATGATCTTCCACCAAGTAAACCAATTAGCATCAACTACAAGGAGTAATCAACACTACTAGCAACCCACAGGTACCAATTTGTGGTTTTGATACAAGATTGGATACAAGAGATGAACTAGGGTTTTGAGAGGAGATGGTGCTCGTGAAGATGTTGATGGAGATTGACCCCCTCCCGATGAGAGGATCGTTGGTGATGATGATGGTGATGATTTCCCCCTCCCGGAGGGAAGTGTCCCCGGCAAAATAGCTCTGGCGGAGCCCTAGATTGGTTCCGCCAAGGTTCAGCCTCGTGGCGGTGGAGTTTCGTCCCGTAAGCTTGCCCACGATTTTTTCCAGGGTAAAAGCCTTCATATAGTAGAAGATGGACACCGGAGGGCCACCAGGGGACCCAGGAGACAGGGGGCGCGCCCAGTAGGGGTGGGCGCGCCCCCCACCCTCCTGGCCAGGGTGTGGGCCCCCTGAGGTGTTTCATCCGCTCAATAATTCTTATTAATTGCAAAAATAAGTTTCGTGGAGTTTCAGGATTTTTGGAGCAGTGCAGAATAAGTTTCCCATGTTTGCTCCTTTTCCAGCCAGAATTCCAGCTGTCGGCATTCCCCCTCTTCATGTAAACCTTGTAAAATAAGAGAGAATAGCCATAAGTATTGCTATATAATGTGTAATAACAACCCATAATGCAATAAATATTGATATAAAAGCATGATGCAAAATGGATGTATCAGCGCACAACCAGCCATTTGCACAACTGCTCATAAGAAACACCCGCCAACCCTTATAAAGGACACTTTGGAGAAGCTATCTGTGCTGCCCCTGCGGATTGAGGAACTTAATAAATCAGCAGCCAAAGCCGGTGCTCTCACCGCGCTAACCCGGGTTAAAGCATAGCAAGCAGATCTTGAGCCGGCAGACTTGGCTAACGGTTGCCCCAGCGTGAAAGAGGACGGGTCTCCCTTCAACACAGAGGACTTTGCTTCAATAGAAAGGGAAATGCATCCTCTAGCCAATAAGCTGGTTGAAGATACCAATATGTCACATTATCAGCCGATTTACAATGCTGACAACAAGAAGGTCAAGGCGCCAATCCATGATTCTCAGGACCTTACTCCTCTAATCCGTAAGCACACTTTTGTTCCTGACATTGACCCGTCAACACTTATTAGTGTTGAAGCTGTATTCAGAGCTTTGCCTAGGATCAACTGGGCGACCTCTGACTTCCAGCCAATGGGTGAAGAGGAGGAGGATGAACCGGCGCTGGATGACCCACAACCCTCAATTGGCCAAGGCCAAGAATAGTGAGCCGCAGGCCGGCTTAGCATCTTCCAGCTAAGATACTTTGCAAAAAACACTTATTCTTTTGGGCCGTCTGCTGCCTTGTAATAGGCTAGCTTTAAACAATTATCTGTCATGCCATCGTGCATGTTGATCTGCATAACACTGTTGAGCTGTTTTGATCTTCTTTGACGATCCAATGTTTATGCTCATACTCACTATCAATTTTTCCTAAGCACATTGTCATAAACCCTCCATACAAATAGATCACAAGCGCCTTGGCGGTTTATCCCAAGGCGGGTCAAAAAACCCATATAACAAGCCACTGGTGATTGTAACGTCCATAACCAAGGCCGGTTTATCAAAACCTCATATAATGATAACAAAATAAATATCATACCTGTGATACTTATGTGCATTGCTGGCTTACCAGGCCATATGGAATAAGGACAACAGTCCCAATACAAAGTGCAGCACTCTGTAATTTATTCATGCCGCCGGCTTACAACGCCTTGGATAGCAAAGGGTAACATCCCCCAAAATTTGAGAGTATAGGACTCCATAGATATGATCATCATGCAATTGCGACTTAAAGTCCAAAGCCAGGCCGGTTTAACAAAACACCGGACGTTATTAAATAAAGATCAAGGCATCATGACCTAAATCAAATTTCAACCATATATCAATCTAGCACAAACATGAATCATCAAAAAGATTCAAAAGCAAAAGAAAACAAAAAATCAAGGCATTCAAAGGCTGCCAAGCCTCAACTTCAAGTGCTATTCAAGGGCTGCACAGCCACTGAGTTACTCCTTAATTCAAACCTATAAGCCGGGCCTTACATGACCAATCACCGTTTTAACTTTGACAAGTTTAGGGTCTTTTAAAAGATTAACTATCAAGCATACGGCGAGTCATTCCAGGATTACCTCGTCGGAGTAGCAAGCATACAAAGGCAGGATAACCTGGATTTTTGGTGAATACACCTGGCGTCCAAGCCTATTATGAATGACAACAAAGCTCCTGTTCATTTAACAAGAAGCCCCCCAAGTAATATTTTGATGCAGGCGTTCAAGCCGGACCAGGAAGCCCCCAAGTTTTTTGCAATCAAGGCGTACAATCCGGATCAAAAGGGTTATCATAGCTATGCTCAATGAGCGGGAAGCCCCCAAGTGACCTTATGAAGTAACAATAAAGACTCAGATCCTCAGAAATGAAACGACAGAGGCCTTGACTCATCAGGGATGTTAGCTTATTATACTAATCATAATATATACATTGTTGAAAATACGTACATCACAAGAGCCGGTGGCTCAGGTGTAATAAGGCCTAAGATGAGCAATATTCCACGGCCGGTGGATCTCCTCCTCCGACGTGCGTGAGTCCTTGTTGTCTCGAACATCGATAAGGTA
Source organism: Triticum timopheevii (assembly GCA_963921465.1). Lineage (NCBI taxonomy): Eukaryota > Viridiplantae > Streptophyta > Magnoliopsida > Poales > Poaceae > Triticum > Triticum timopheevii. The sequence continues at coordinate 361,289,049 of OY997264.1, forward strand.
GTATGACCCGTTGTTCAGACTTTTGCTGACTGCTACGTCTTGAGCTTGCGTTGGTTTTCCTTGAAGAGGAAAGGGTGATGCAGCAATAGTAGCGTAAGTATTTCCCTCAGTTTTTGAGAACCAAGGTATCAATCCAGTAGGAGGCTCCTCAAAAGTCCCACGCACCTACACAAACAAACAAGAACTCACAACCAACGCAATAAAGGGGTTGTCAATCCCTTCACGGCCACTTGCGAAAGTGAGATCTAATAGAGATAATATGATAAGATAAATATATTTTTGGTATTTTATAATATAGATTGGAAAAGTAAAGATGCAAATAGAAGTAAACTGAAAGCTTATATGATAAAAGATAGACCCGGGGGCCATAGGTTTCACAAGTGGCTTCTCTCAAGATAGCATAAGCATTATGGTGGGTGAACAAATTACTGTCGAGCAATTGATAGAAAAGCGAATGATTATGAGATTATCTAGGCATGATCATGTATATAGGCATCACATCCGTGACAAGTAGACCGAGTCCTGCCTGCATCTACAACTATTACTCCACACATCGACCGCTATCCAGCATGCATCTAGAGTATTAAGTTCATAAAGAACAGAGTAACACATTAAGAAAGATGACATGATGTAGAGGGATAAACTCATGCAATATGATATAAACCCCATCTTTTTATCCTCGATGGCAACAATACAATACGCGCCTTGCTGCCCCTGCTGTCACTGGGAAAGGACACCGCAAGATTGAACCCAAAGCTAAGCACTTCTCCCATTGCAAGAAAGATCAATCTAGTAGGCCAAACCAAACTAATAATTCGAAGAGACTTGCAAAGATAACTTAATCACACATAAAAGAATTCAGAGGAGATTCAAATATTTCTCATAGATAAACTTGATCATAAAACCCACAATTCATCGGATCTCGACAAACACACCGCAAAAAGAGTTACATCGAATAGATCTCTAAGAAGATCAAGGAGAACATGGTATTGAGATTCAAAGAGAGAGAAGAAGCCAACTAGCTAATAACTATGGACCCGAAGGTCTGTGGTAAACTACTCACAACTCATCGCAGAGGCTATGGTGTGGATGTAGAAGCCCGCCATGGTTAATTCCCCCTCCGGCGGGGCACCGGCGAAGGCTCCAAGATGGTATCTCGCGGATACAGAAGGTTACGGTGGTGGAAATAGTTTTTCGTGGTCGCCTTTGATGTTCTCGGGGTACGTGGGTATATGTAGGAGGAAGAAGTAGGTCGGTGGACGCTCGAGGGGCCCATGATATAGGGGGCGCGCCTAGTAGGGGGGGGGCGCCCTCCACCCTCGTGGCCTCCTCGATTGCTTCTTGACTTGCACTTCAAGTCCTCTAGATCACGTTTGTTCCAAAAAGATCGCTCCCGAAGATTTCATTCCGTTTGGACTCCGTTTGATATTCCTTTTCTTCGAAACACTAAAATAGGCAAAAAAACAGCAATACGGGCTGGGCCTCTGGTTAGTAGGTTAGTCCCAAAAATGATATAAAAGTGTAAAGTAAAGCCGATAAACATACAAAACGGGTAATATAATAGCATGGAACAATAAAAAATTATAGATACGTTGGAGACGTATCAAGCATCCCCAAGCTTAATTCATGCTCATCCTCGAGTAGGTAAATGATAAAAATAGAATTTTTATGTGGAATGCTACCTAGCATAATTCTCAATGTAATTTTCTTTATTGTGGCATGATTGTTCAGATCCAAATGATTGAAGATAAAAGCTTATAAAACATGAAAAATAGTAATACTCGAAGCATACTAACAAATAATCATGTCCTATCAAAATAGCATAGCCAAAGAAAGCTTATCACTACAAAATCGTATAGTTAGGCCATGCTTCATTTTCATTACACAAAATACTCCCTGTCGGTGTCAAAACCGGCGGATCTCGGGTAGGGGGTCCCGAACTGTGCATCTAAGGCTAATGGTAACATGAGGCAGGGGACACGATGTTTTACCCAGGTTCGGGCCCTCTCGATGGAGGTAATACCCTACTTCCTGCTTGATTGATCTTGATGATATGAGTGTTACAAGAGTTGATCTACCACAAGATCGTAGAGGCTAAACCCTAGAAGCTAGCCTATGATTATGATTGTTTTTATCCTATGGACTAAACCCTCCGGTTTATATATTCACCGGAGGGGGCTAGGGTTACATAGAGTCAGTTATAGAGAAGGAAATCTACACATCCGAATATCCAAGCTTGAGTTCCACGCAAAGGAGAGTCCCATCCGGACAGATGATGAAGTCTTCCATCTTGTATCTTCATAGTCCAACAGTCCGACCAAAGTATATAGTCTAGCTGTCCGAGGACCCCTTAATCCAGGACTCCCTCAGTAGCCCCTGAACTAGGCTTCAATGACAATGAGTCCGCGCGCATATTGTCTTCGGCATTGCAAGGCAGGTTCCTTCTTCGAATCCTCCAGAGCATTGTTGTAATGAGCAGTGTCCGGCTTCTTATCAATGTCGCTCCTCGGCTTCTGTGCTCCTCGGCTTCTGTGCTTTAATTATGACTGTTTACATGTGTCGAGCGAATGCGAGAGGTCAAGGGATTTTTACATTTGCCACCCCAACCATGCGAGTAAATCTTCTATAAAAGAGGCGAGGATTCTCAGATCCAAATCACAGCATCTCATCCCAGTGAGCTTTCATCAGATCGCGCCCAAAAAATCCACACCATCATGGCCGGTTGTCGCGGTTCCTCCTCTCGCTCCCGTAGCACTAGGCCAGGCGACTGGGAGAGATGTTCTATTCCCCACAGCCGTTTAGTAGAGTTGTAGACCAAGGGGTTTCTCCCACCTACATACATGGTCCCCGTCCAAGCCGGGCTAGCCACCTATAATGGCGGGGAGCAAGCGGAGAGCTCTCCAAACCCATCCAAGGGAGAGCGGGTGTGCTTCGTCCCCTACTTATTGAGGGGGCTCGGATTTCCAATCCATCCCTTCCTCCGCGGGCTTCTGGAGTTCTACGGCCTCCAGCTGCACAACTTTACCCCAGCTTCCATACTGCACATCGCAGGCTATGTTGCCTTCTGCGAGCTTTTTCTGGGCTGCAAAGCTCATTTTGAGCTGTGGAAGAGGCTATTCTGCCTTGTTCTCCATACTTAGGAGGGGTCGGTATATCAAGTGGGCGGAGCCGAAATATGGCGCATCGCCAGGACCAGATATCTATCCGGCACCCCAAAGAAGACAACCGAGGATTGGCCCTCAGAATGGTTCTACATGGAGGACGTCCCTCTTCCAGACCCTGTCCGAAAGGGCCTTCCGGAGTTCGTAAATGCCCCGTTGAAGAAACACCACAGTTGGCGCCCCCAGGAGCCCCTGGGAGGAAGATAACAGAGAGATCCTTTTCCTGATGGACAGGATAAATACACTGGCCAAATCAGGACTGACAATTATCGAAGTCATGTCTATATGTATAATGCGGGGAGTGCAACCACTTCAATATCGGGGAAAACCCATGTGGCACTTTAATGGAGAAGATGATGCCACCCGCTGCGGCCGTAAAGGGCCAGACTCTCCCGCTGCTCTAGCGAAGATACTGTCCGATTTGTTCAAAGGAGAAGAGGAGGAGTTCATCCATATTAAGCCACGGGATGGTTCTCCATGTACAACCCCCAAGTTGGGTGAGTCGCTATTTTTTATTCCAATATTTTCCTCATTTTTAGCACAGATGTTTAGTTCGTCAATTCATAGCAGGAACTGCGAAGGGCCACGAAGGATATTCACAGCCCGCCTCCACAGCCAGAGGACCCTAACCGGGCTCTCGACCCTGGACTCGAAGAAGATCCGGATACGTTTGTGGAGCTTGTTGACAAGACATTTTACCAGCTGAGCCGCGATGTGGTGTGATGGTGACCGTCATAGCAGATTATCCTGGCCTACTTCCTGTATCCCAGGTAAGTAAAGCTACAGTCCCGACTTCCAAAAAGGATTCCCTCTTTACACTTCACCCACCGTACATGTGTTACGTCTTACAGGGAAGGCCGTCAGGGCGCCAAGCTGAACCCGCGGTGACTCGACAACAAGGGGCACCGAAGCCGGGTAGGCTTAAAAGAAAGGCGGTCAGGACCGAGACGCCGTTGCAAAGGTATGTTTTGAAAACCTGCCATGCAATCATCATTGTTAAAATATAACGATGTCTTCTTCCTTCTGACAGAAAGAGTGCTCGCTGGACTGCATCCGAAGAGCCTACCGGTCACGCTTCCAGCAGCCGGACTCCGAGGCCGGACTCAAGGGCAGAGGTCAACACGGACGATCCTCCTACAGAGGATGCGGACAGATTTTCCGCTACTAACTCCGAAGTGGAGAGCGCCATAAACCATAGGCGCCGACGGGCCGCACTACGCAACCCTAATTTCTCTTAAGAGGCGGTCGACGCCTTCAACTCAGGGGACGCGTACATCCGGGCTGCTCAAGGTGGCCTAGCCAGGGCCACGGACCAGTAAGTAAAGTTGATAAGTGTATATATCAGTAGCCCCTGAGACTTGAAACAGTTGGCACAGCTGATTTAAGGATCCTTTGTGTGCATAGGTTGTAATAGAGAAGACTACCCAGCTATCCAAAGAGCTGGAGGAATGCAAGGCCCAACTACGGGCTGCGACCGCCGTGATGGAGGAGTCTATGAAGGCCCCATCTGGTAATGTTTGCGTTTAAACGAGTAATGTCATGGCATATACCAGTTTAAGTATTCGACAAGAATGCAATTCTAACAAGAGAACATGCAGACAATCCCGGAGGCAATCCGGAGATCGTACCGGAGGATGAGCAACATGTTCGGCGACAGCTGAAGGCTGGCCAGCGTGTGCTTACCAAGGTTATAAAGGAGAAAAATATTCTCCAAGACGCGAATGACCGGCTGGACGTCGAATTGAAGGATGTTCGGGCCCAGCTTGCTGACTCCGTGAAGGAGAATAAGAAGCTTCGACGCAGTATATTCAGTAAGTGTTCTGACGAACCACTATGAAGTTCGGCGTAGAAGCATGCTAATAGAATTATGTCTGTAGGCATGATGACAGGTCGTCCTGAAGAGGAGATGCCTTGGTCTGTGGGCGATCTTCTGCCGGAGCTCTCACAACTGCACGAACAAGTTCGGCAGGTGATGCGGGACATTGCCCAAGCCTTGTGGCCATCCGCCTCCCTTCTAGGAGGCATGGGTGAGCTGCTCAAGGGAGCGCGGAAATGCTTCCGATTATGGAAGATATCGGCCTGCCGACAAGGCGCAAGGGAGGCCTGGGCGATGGTGAAGACGCGGTACACCAAGGCTGACCCGAACCATATGGCCGAGGTCGGACCTGTAGAGTCGGATGGGAAGGAGATCCCTGTACATCTGGTGTATGAACAAGTAGCATTAGCAGCTAAGTATTCCCAACAGGATTGTAGGCTAGACACCCTGTTGGATGGTATAGAAGAAGAATTCAGTCAGTCTAAGTGACATTGTACTTCAAAGGACATATTTTGTCCCTAGCCGGATTGTAAATCATTTGTCTTGGCCGACCTTTTCGCTTCAACCTCTAGACCCAACAGTCCGGAGTGTATCCGAATACCCGCTCGGTTATGTGAAAACCGGGGCACGCGTGGAAACTAGGCGTAGGGGTCATAAGTGCTTGAACACACAAGTAACCAACTAGTTATGTTATATTACATGGGTAGTAAGAAACATCTTCCAGGGAGAATAGTTCCGTTAAGGGTTCCTTTCCCTGGGTGTGCATGCATTGATATGCATGTCCGAACTGTGAAAATTTACGCAGGATATAAGCATCTGGGGGCATGTTTTGTAATAGATAAAATACATCTTTTGTTCACCGACCGAATATTCTCTTAAGAACACTAGCTTTCGGCTTCACCCAGTCTGAGGTACACATCCGGCTGACCCGGCAGTAACAATCACAGAGGTGCTCCCCTTATGCCCTAGCTGAATTAATGGGAACGTAGGGCATAAACACACGAGCCAGGCAACCCAGCTTGGCCAAAACTTAAGTCACATCGATGCATATAGTGGTGAAAAAAGGCAAATACGGAGAAGTGACGCATATGTGATGGGCATGAAGCCCAGAAGACAAATAAGCTTCTGTAGAAGAAGCCCCCAGGTATGATGAGCACGCATAGCGTGGCCAGAGTGTGCGGTCGAAGCATATTCAAGTATAAAAGGCTATAAATATAAAAGGAGAGAGGGGATATAATTGAAAAAGGGGGAGGTGGGGGTAAGGAGACAAACACAGAGTTCGGCACTAGGCGTAGAATCTTCAGAGTCTGGCCGCGTTCCATGGGTTCGGCTCGAGTCGACTGTCTGATGCATCACGCAGAAGGTACGCACCTCCAGTGAGAACTTTGTCGATGATGAAGGGGCCCTCCCACTTGGGCTTGAGCTTGTCCTTTTTCTTCTCTGGTAGGCGTAGAACGAGTTCGCCAATGTTATAGGTTTTGGTCCGCACTTCTCTGCTTTGATACCTTTGAGCTTGCTGTTGATAGAATGCGGAATGGGCCTTCGCGATGTTGCGCTCCTCCTCCAGGGCATCTAAGTTGTCCTGCCGATCCAGCTCGGCTTCTCTCTCTTCGTACATGCGCACTCTGGGTGAATCATGGATGATATCGCAGGGTAGCACTGCCTCTGCGCCGTACACCATAAAAAATGGTGTGTAACCGGTTGTGCGATTCGGCATGGTCCGCAGCCCCCATAATACGGAGTCAAGCTCCTCGACCAGTGCGTATCTGATTCCTTCAAGGATCGCACTAGTCTGGGTTTGATGCCGCTCATAATAAGACTGTTTGCTCGTTCGACTTGACCGTTTCTTTGGGGGTGATAGACGGAAGCGTAATCAAGTTTTATGTCCATTTTGCTGCACCATGTTTTCACCTCATCGGCTGTAAAGTTAGAGCCGTTATCGGTGATGATGCTGTGGGGGACACCGTAGCGGTGTACGACCCCAGATATAAAGTCTATCGCTGGTCCGGATTCGGCTGTTTTAACTGGTTTGGCTTCTGTCCATTTGGTGAATTTATCGACCATGACCAACAGGTATTTCTTATTATGGCTTCCACCTTTAAGGGTTCCGACCATATCGAGTCCCCAGACCACGAAGGGCCAAGTGATGGGGATTGTTTGGAGGGCGGTGGGCGGCATATGGCTTTGATTTGCAAAAGGCTGGCAACCGACGCAGTGTTGGACAAGGTCTTGTGCGTCTGCCCGGGCTGTTGGCCAGTAGAAACATGTACGGAAGGCCTTGCTTACGAGCGCCTGAGCTGCGGCATGGTGGCCGCCGAGTCCGGCATGAATTTCAGCCAAGAGCTGCTGCCCTTCCTCTTCGGAGATGCACCTTTGGAGTACTCCGGTTGTGCTCTTCTTATAAAACTCTCCCTCGTGGACTTTGTAGGCTTTAGAGAGTCGCACAATGTAGCGTGCCTCATTTTGGTCCTCTGGGAGTTCCTGCCTATTTAAGTAAGCTAGGAAGGGTTCTGTCCACGGGGCGATAACCGCAATGATCACGTGGGCGGAGGGTGTGATTTCGGTGGCGGAGCCTCCGATTACGTTAGATTGTTCGGGATGTGGGGTTGTATGCGGATCCAGATTAGTATTGCCGGACTCCCCTTCCCATACGACAGATGGCTTGAACAGCCTTTCCAAAAAGATATTTGGTGGGACGGGGTCACGTTTAGCGCCGACGCGGGCGAGAATATCCGCCGCTTGATTGTTTTCTCGAACCACATGGTGGAATTCGAGCCCCTTGAATCGAGCTGACATTTTGAGGACGACATTATGGTAAGCCGCCATTTTCGGGTCCTTGGCGTCAAAGTCTCCATTTATTTGGGATATTGCAAGGTTTGAATCCCCGCGTACTTCAAGACATTGAATTCCCATGGAGACTGCCATCCGAAGACCATGCAACAGAGCCTCATACTCTTCTGCATTGTTGGAATCTATGTAAAGTATTTGGAGTACGTATTGGACTGTATCTCCAGTGGGGGACATTAGGACGACACCAGCCCCTAGACCAGCTAGCATCTTAGAGCCATCAAAGTGCATGATCCAATTGGAGTATGCGCTGTACTCTTTAGGGTGTTCGGCTTCTGTCCATTCGGCGACGAAGTCAGCCAGTACTTGTGAGTTAATGGCCCGCTGTGGTTTGTATGTTATGTCGAACGGGAGGATATCGATAGCCCATTTTGCAATCCGGCCCGTGGCATCGCGGTTATTTATTATGTCATTGAGTGGTACTTCGGAGGCCACCGTGATTGAACACTCTTGGAAGTAGTGTCGTAGTTTTCGGGATGCCATGAAGACCGCGTATGCTATCTTTTGATAATGTGGGTACTATGACTTGCATGGAGTGAGGACGGTGGATACGTAGTATACCGGCTTTTGTAATGGGAATTTATGTCCATCTGTCTCTCGTTCGACGACGAGCACTGTGCTTACAACCTGGTGTGTTGCAGCTATGTATAGCAACATGGGTTCACCAATATTTGGCGCTGTCAGAATTGGGTTGATGGCCAAGAGGGCTTTTATTTCCTCCAGCCCTGCCGTGGTTGCATCCGTCCACTCGAAGTGTTCGGTGCGTCGAAGAAGGCGATAAAGAGGTAGCGCCTTTTCTCCTAATCGGGAGATAAAGCGGCTAAGGGCGGCCACGCATCCAGTTAATTTCTAGATTTGCTTGAGGTCTGTTGGGGTAGCCAACTGTGATAGAGCTCGGATTTTAGCCGGATTTGCTTCGATTCCTCTATTAGAGACAATAAAGCCCAAGAATTTTCCGGCTGGTACGCCGAAAACCCATTTCTCCGGGTTGAGCTTGATGTCGTATGTTCGGAGATTGTCTAACATAAGCCTCAAGTCGTCTATTAATGATTCGACGTGTCTGGTGTTAATGACCACGTCGTCTACATAAGCCTCCACTGTTTTGCCGATTTGTGTTTCCAGGCATGTCCGAATCATGCGTTGATAGGTTGCACCGGCATTTTTAAGCCCGAAAGGCATGGTGTTAAAACAGAAGGGACCGTATGGAGTGATAAATGCCGTTGCGGCTTGATCGGACTCCGCCATCTTGATTTGATGGTATCCGGAGTATGCGTCGAGGAAACACAGTGAATCGTGTCCAGCGGTAGCGTCGATAATTTGATCGATGCGGGGAGGGGGAAGGGATCCTTTGGGCAAGCCTTATTAAGGTCTTTGAAATCGATGCATAGGCGCCAGGATTTGTCCTTCTTTGGTACCATCACCAGGTTTGCTAGCCAGTCCGGATGTTTTATTTCTCTAATGAAACCGGCCTCGAGTAGCTTGGCTAGCTCCTCTCCCATGGCTTGTCGCTTGGGTTCTGAAAAGCGCCAAAGAGTCTGCTTGACCGGCTTGTATACCTTTAGTATGTTTAGGCTATGTTCGGCCAGCCTGTGTGGGATACCTGGCATGTCTGAGGGATGCCAGGCGAAAATGTCCGAATTCTCGCGCAGAAACTCTCGTAGTGCAGCGTCTATTGTGGGGTTCAGCTGTGCCCCAATTGATGCTATTTTTGTAGGGTCCGTTGGGTGGACCTGGAATTTAACTATTTTGTCAGCTGGCTTAAAAGAGGTGGACTTGGGTCATTTGTCGAGTATCATGTCGTCCCTGTCCACTACGGAACGCAGCGCAGTTAACTCTTCGGCCGCGAGGGCTTTGGATAATGCCTCTAGGGCTAGCGCGGCAGTTTTATTTTCGGCACGGAGTGCTATGTCCGGATGATCCCATTGGGCCCCGGCATCTTGAGTTTCATGTAACCATAATGGGGTATAGCTTGGAAGCTTGTGAATGCGTCTCGCCCCAAAAGGGCGTGGTATCCACTGCTAAACGGGGCCACTTGGAATGTGATTTCTTCGGACCTCTAATTCTCCGATGTGCCGAATACCACATCCAATGTGATTTTCCCTGTGCATCGGGCCTCCCGACTAGGGATGATTCCCCTGAAGGTTGTGCTGGTTTGCTCAATGCGGCTCTTATCTATTTTCATCTTGTTAAGAGTTTCCTCATAGATGAGGTTTAATCCGCTGCCGCCGTCCATCAGCACTTTAGTAAGCCGGAATCCATCCACTATTGGACTAAGGACCAGAGCGGCTGGTGCTCGGACTATTTGGAATTGAGGTTCATCGCTGGCGTTGAAGGTTATGGCCGTATCGTTCCATGGTTTATTGTTGCAACGTGGCAGACTCCAGCGAGGCTGCGGAGTGCTCGCTTGCGCCTATTATTTGAGGCGAAAGTCTCGAAGACAGTCAGTACTGTATTGTTATTTTCTGCGGGATGGTGCACTACGGTATTGTTGATGAGAAGGTCCTCGCCGCTCTTGGCCACCTGCCGGAGTATCCAACATGCTCTAAGGCTGTGTGTTGGTATGGTGTCTGGTGTGCTATGAATTTTGCACGGCCTATTGAGCCATCCCTCCAATACGGTTCCACGCCCTGTAGAGGGCTTTGGCTTCTTTGTAATTTTATCGGGTGACTTGTGAGAGCGCACCCTTTTAGTTCGGACGAGGGGTTTAGTTAGGGCCGGAGGATCCTAGAATTTTGTTTGGGTCTTCCAGGCACTGTCCATTGCGCAGTACTTCTGTACTATGGCCGCTAGGTCGGCAAAGTGTGCGATGTCACGGCGATTTATGGCATTGAGAATTCCCTTGTCCGTGCAATTTTTGCAAAAGAATGAGATTGCGTCTTCCTCGTGAAAGTCCTTAACCTTTCTCATTACAAGGAGGAATCTGGCCCAGAAGTGGTGTACTATCTCTTGGGGCTCTTGTCTGATATGGGAAAGATCGCTTGCATCTGGGTGGGTGGGTGAAATTAAGTCCACGTCCTGACCCAATCTGGAACCCAGGGGCGAAGGAGCTCCTGAGCTTGGCGGCTCGGGCTCCAGGATATTGCCCAATATTTGTGGCCCACTGTCCGATTCTAAGTTCGATGCCTGGGCCACGTTCTCCCGTAAACGTGTATCCGGCTCAGAGAGCTCGGGAATCCGGACATAGTTCGTCCTCAAGGTAGAGGAAGAGTTGCCGTTTTGTTCCTCCACCACCACTATCTGATGGGTGACCGGCAGAGAGTTAATCTCCCTTAGGTCGGGTTTAAGCCCGATCCGATCATAATCCGCTGAGACCCCCAAGGCGGCGATGCGGTCCAAGAGCTCGTTAAAGGAGGAGAGCTCCATTGGATCCATCTGCTCGGTGAATTCCGGGCTGACGCGGAGGTTGTTTTTGATGACCTGTTATGTCATCGTCGGCGCGACGGCCGAACGAGCGGCCATGACGAAATCGCCCAGCCGGAGAGTTTGGCCTACAACCAAGGATCCTTCAGAGGTAATATTATCCTTGACAACGAGGCGAGCCATCAAGCCCTATCGGGACGGCACAGTGCTCTCAATGAAAGCAACAATGTCGATGTCAAAACCGGCGGATCTCGGTTAGGGGGTCCCGAACTGTGCGTCTAAGGCTAATGGTAACAGGAGGCAGGGGACACGATGTTTTACCCAGGTTCGGGCCCTCTCGATGGAGGTAATACCCTACTTCCTGCTTGATTGATCTTGATGATATGAGTATTACAAGAGTTGATCTACCACGAGATCGTAGAGGCTAAACCCTAGAAGCTAGCCTATGATTATGATTGTTGTTGTCCTACGGACTAAACCCTCCGGTTTATATAGACACCGGAGGGGGCTAGGGTTACACAGAGTCGGTTACAAAGAAGGAAAACTACACATCCGAATATCCAAGCTTGCCTTCCACGCAAAGGAGAGTCCCATCCAGACACGGGACGAAGTCTTCAATCTTGTATCTTCATAGTCCAACAGTTCGGCCAAAGTATATAGTCCGGTTGTCCGAGGACCCCTTAATCCAGGACTCCCTCACTCCCATCATGCACAACCCCGATGACGAGCCGAGCAATTGGTTCATACTTTTTAAAGTGCTTTAGCTTTTTCAACTCTTACGCAATACATGAGCGCAAGCCATGGACATAGCACTATAGTGGTATATGGTGGTGGTTGTGAGGACAAAAAGGGCGAAGATAGTCTCACATCAACGGGCTATGGAGATGCCCATCGATAGATATCAATGTGAGTGAGTAGGGATTGCCATGCAACGGATGCACTAGAGCTATAAATGCATGACATCTCAACAAAAGAAACTAAGTAGGTGTGCATCCAACTTGCTTGCTCATGAAGACCTTGGGCATTTTGAGGAAGCCCATCATTGGAATATACAAGCCAAGTTCAATAATGAAAAATTCCCACTAGTATATGAAAGTGACAACACAAGAGACTCTCTATCATGAAGATCATGGTGCTATTTTGAAGCACAAGTGTGGAAAAAGAGATAGTAGCATTGTCCCTTCTCTCTTTTTCTCTCATTTTTATCTGGCCTTTCTCTTTTTTTATTTGGCCTTTCCTTTTTTTGGTGGGCTCTTTGGCCTCTTTTTTTATATTTAAAGTCTGAATTCTCATCCTGACTTGTGGGGGAATCATAGTCTTCATCATCCTTTCCTCACTTGGGACAATGCTCTAATAATGAAGATCATCACACTTTTATTAATTTACAACTCGAGAATTACAACTCAACACTTAGAACAAAATATGACTATATGAATGCCTCCGGCGGTGTACCAGGATATGCAATGAATCAAGAGTGACATGTATGAAAATTATGAGGGTGGCCTTGCCACAAATACGATGTCAACTACATGATCATGCAAAGAGCAATATGACAATGATGGAGCGTGTCATAATAATGGAATGGTGGAAAGTTGCATGGCAATATATCTTAGAATGGCTATGGAAATGCCATAATAGGTAGGTATGGTGGCTGTTTTGAGGAAGGTAAATAATGGGTGCATGATACCGGTGAAGGTTGCGCGGCACAATAGAGGCTAGAAAAGTGGAAGGGTGAGTGTGCGTATATCCATGGACTCACATTAGTCATAAAGAACTCATATACTTATTGCAAAAGTCCACTTGCCCTCGAAGCAAAGTACTACTACGCATGCCCCTAGAGGGACAGATTGGTAGGAAAAGACCATCGCTCGTCCCCGACTGCCACTCATAAGGAAGACAATCAAAAGAGACCTCATGCAACACATTTGTCACACAACTTTTACCATATGTGCATGCTACAGGACTTGCCAACTTCAACACAAGTATTTCTCAATTTCATAATTACCCACTAGCATGACTCTAACATTACCACCTCTATATCTCAAAACAATTATCAAGCATCAAATTGATCCTAGTGTTTAATGCACTTTTTATGATAGTTTTTATTATACCCAACTTGGATGCTCATCATTCTAGGACCAAATTTATAACCATAGCAAATACCATGCTGTTCTAAAAGATTGTCAAAATAATATAAGTTAAGCATGAGAGAACAACAATTTCTTCAAAATTAAGCCACCGCCGTGCTCTAAAAGATATAAGTGAAGTACTAGAGGAAAAACTATCTAGCTCAAAAGATATAAGTGAAGCACATAGAGTATTCTAATAAATTCTAGTCAAGTGGGCTTCTCCCAAAAGGTGTGTACAGCAAGGATGATTGTGGAAAACTAAAAAGCAAATACTAATATCATACAAGACGCTCCAAGAAAAACCCATATCATGTGGCGAATAAAAATATAGCTCCAAGTAAAGTTACCGATAAACGAAGACGAAAGAGGGGATGCCTTCCAGGGCAACCCCAAGCTTAGGCTTTTGGATATTCTTGAATATCTTGGTGTGCCTTGGGCATCCCCAAGCTTAGGCTCTTGCCACTCCTTATTCCATAGTCCATCAAATCTTTACCCAAAACTTGAAAACTTCACAACACAAAACTCAACAGGAAATCTCATAAGCTCCGTTAGTGAAAGAAAGAAAAACCACCACATAAGGTACTATAATGAACTCATTATTTATTTAGATTGGTGTTAAACCTACTGTATTTCAACTTCTCTATGGTTCATACCACTTAATACTAGCCATAGATGCATCAAAATAATCAAACATCACACGAAAAACAGAATCTGTCAAAAACAGAACAGTTTGTAGCAATCTGTAACTCTCGAATACTTATGGAACTCTAAAAATACTACCAAAATAGGAAGTCCTGGTAAATTTGTCTATTGATCTACATAAAAAAGAATCAATGCAAAATCACGTTTATGTGAATTACTAAAATTATTTTCGTGCGCGCAAAGTTTCTATTTTTCAGCAGAATCAAATTAACTATCACCATAGGTTATCCTATAGGTTCTACTTGGCACAAACACTAGATACAACATGAAAACACATCTAAACAGAAGTTAGATGCAAAATTTATTACTAAATAGAAACAAAAAAAACACAAAAAAATTGGGTTGTCTCCCTAGATCTATCGTTTAACGCCCCTAGCTAGGCATAAAAGCGAGGATAGATCTAAGTAGTGCCATCTTTGGCACTCAATTCATAAGCAGCTCGCATGCTAGATTCATATGGTAATTTAACTTTCTTTCTTGGAAAGTGCTCCGTGCCTTTCCTTAATGGAAATTGGAATCTCATATTCCCTTCCTTCATATCAATAATCACACCAATCGTTCTAAGGAAAGGTCTACCAAGAATAATAGGACAAGAAAGATTGCAATCTATATCAAGAACGATAAAATCTACGGGAACCAAATTCCTATTTGCAACAATGAGAACATCAATGATCCTTCACATTGGCTTTTTAATGGTGGAATCCTCAAGGTGCAAATTTAAAGAGCAATCATCAAGATCATGGAAACCTAGAATACCACATAAAGTTTTCGGAATCGTGGAAACACTAGCACCCAAATCACATAAAGCATAACACTCATGATCTTTAATTTTAATCTTTATAGTAGGTTCCCACTCATCATAAAGTTTTCTAGGTATAGAAACTTCCAAATTACGTTTTCCATCATAAGATTGCATCAAGGCATCAACAATATGTTTGGTAAAAGCTTTATTTTGACTATAAGCATGAGGAGAATTCACAACGGATTGCAGCAAGGAAATACAATCTTCTAAAGAACAATTATCATAATTAAATTCCTTGAAATCCAAGATAGTGGGTTCAATGCTATTTAAAGGCTTGACCTCTCCAATCCCACTTTTACCAAATTTAGCATCAAGATCTAAAAACTCCGAATCATTGGGACGCCTTTTAACTAAAGTTGACTCATCTCCAGTACCATCATTATTAAGATTCATATTGCAAAACAAAGATCTAATAGGGGAAATATCAATAACGTTAAGATCTTCATCATTATTTTCATGGAAACTAGAAGAACACGCCTTTATAAAGCAGTGTTTCTTAGCACGCAATCTAGCGGTTCTTTCTTTGCACTCATCAATGGAAATTCTCGTAGCTTTGAGAGACTCATTGATATCATGCTTAGGAGGAGTAGATCTAAGTTTCAAAGAATCAACATCAAGCGAGAGTCTATCAATGTTCCTAGCCAAATCATCAACTTTGAGCAATTTTTCTTCAAGCAAGGCATTAAAATTCTTTTGAGAGATCATAAATTTTTTCACACTATTCTCAAAATCAGAGGGCATATTATTAAAATTACCATAAGAATTATTGTAGGAATTTCCATAATTATTAGAGGAATTACTAGGGAACGGTCTAGGATGAAAGTTTCCTCTATAAGCATTGTTACCAAAATTATTCTACCAACAAAATTCACATCCAAAGATTCATTATTATTCTAAATCAAATTAGACAAAGGCATATCATTGGGATCAATAGGAGCACTCTTAGTAGGACACAATTTCATAAGTTCATCCATCTTTCCACACAAAACATTAATTTCTTCTATAGCATGCACTTTTTTACTAGTAGATCTTTCGGTGTGCCATTGAGAACAATTGGCCATAATATTATCAAGGAGTTTTGTAGCTTCTCCTAAGGCGATTTCGATAAACGTGCCTCCCATGGCCGAATCTAAAAGATTTCTAGAAGCAAAATTTTATCCGGCATAAAAATTTTGTATGATCATCCATAAATTCAAGCCATGAGTAGGGCAATTGCGAATCATCAATTTCATTCTTTCCCAAGATTGGGCAACATGCTCATGATCAAGTTGTTTAAAATTCATAATATCGTTCCTAAGAGTGATGATCTTAGCGGGAGGAAAATACTTAGAGATAAAAGCATCTTTG
The DNA here is from genome assembly GCA_963921465.1 of Triticum timopheevii. Classification (NCBI taxonomy): domain Eukaryota; kingdom Viridiplantae; phylum Streptophyta; class Magnoliopsida; order Poales; family Poaceae; genus Triticum; species Triticum timopheevii. The sequence continues at coordinate 361,305,213 of OY997264.1, forward strand.
CACTTATTCCATGAATCAATACTATTCTTAGGCAAAGACGAAAACCAAACTTTAGCACGATCTCTAAGTGAAAACGGAAATAACTTCAATTTGACAGTATCATTATCCGTATCTTTCTTATTTTGCATCTCACATAAATCAACAAAGTTCTTTAGATGGGTAGCGGCATCTTCACTAGGAAGGCTGGAGAATTGATCTTTCATAACAAGATTCAGCAAAGCAGTATTGATTTCACAAGACTCAACATCATTAAGAGGAGCAATCGGAGTGCTAAGGAAATCATTATTATTGGTATTGGAGAAATCACACAATTTGGTATTATCTTGCGCCATCGCGACAAGTAATCCAACACACAAGCAAACAAAAATGCAAACGAAAGAGAGAGGAGATTGGGAAACAGAGGGCGAATAAAATGGCAAGGGTGAAGTGGGGGAGAGGAAAACGAGAGGCAAATGGCAAATAATGTAAATGCGAGGGAGATGAGTTTGTGATGGGTACTTGGTATGTCTTGACTTGAGCAAAGACCTCCCCGGCAACGGTGCCAGAAATCCTTCTTGCTACGTTTTGAGCTTGCGTTGGTTTTCCTTGAAGAGGAAAGGGTGATGCAGCAATAGTAGCATAAGTATTTCCCTTAGTTTTTGAGAACTAAGGTATCAATCCAGTAGGAGGCTCCTCAAAAGTCCCATGCACCTACACAAACAAACAAGAACTCACAACCAACACAATAAAGGGGTTGTCAATCCCTTCACGGCCACTTGCGAAAGTGAGATCTGATAGAGATAATATGATAAGATAAATATATTTTTGGTATTTTATAATATAGATTGGAAAAGTAAAGATGCAAATAAAAGTAAATTGAAAGCTTATATGATAAAAGATAGACCCGGGGCCCATAGGTTTCACTAGTGGCTTCTCTCAAGATAGCATAAGTATTACGGTGGGTGAACAAATTACTGTCGAGCAATTGATAGAAAAGCGAATAATGATGAGATTATCTAGGCATGATCATTTATATAGGCATCACGTCCGTGACAACTGAACCGACTCCTGCCTGCATCTACTACTATTACTCCACACATCGACCGCTATCCAGCATGCATCTAGAGTATTAAGTTCATAAAGAACAGAGTAACGCATTAAGAAAGATGACATGATGTAGAGGGATAAACTCATGCAATATGATATAAACCCCATCTTTTTTATCCTCGATGGCAACAATACAATAGTGCCTTGCTGCCCCTGCTGTCACTGGGAAAGGACACCGCAAGATTGAACCCAAAGCTAAGCACTTCTCCCATTGCAAGAAAGATCAATCTAGTAGGCCAAACCAAACTGATAATTCGAAGAGACTTGCAAAGATAACTTAATCACACATAAAAGAATTCAGAGGAGATTCAAATATTTCTCATAGATAAACTTGATCATAAACCCACAATTCATCGAATCTCGACAAACACACCGCAAAAAGAGTTACATCGAATAGATCTCCAAGAAGATCGAGGAGAATATGGTATTGAGATTCAAAGAGAGAGAAGAAGCCATCTAGCTAATAACTATGGACCCGAAGGTCTGTGGTAAACTACTCACAAATCATCGGAGAGGCTATGGTGTTGATGTAGAAGCCCTTCGTGGTTGATTCGCCCTCCGGCGGAGCGCCGACGAAGGCTCCAAGATGGGATCTCGCGGATACAGAAGATTACGGTGGTGGAAATAGTTTTTCGTGGTTGCCTCTGATGTTCCTGGGGTACGTGGGTATATATAGGAGGAAGAAGTAGGTCGGTGGACTCCACCCTTGTGGCCTCCTTGATTGCTTCTTGACTTGCACTCCAAGTCCTCTGGATCACGTTTGTTCCAAAAAGATTGCTCCCGAAGGTTTCATTCCGTTTGGACTCTGTTTGATATTCCTTTTCTTCAAAACACTGAAATAGGCAAAAAAAAACAATAATACGGGTTGGGCCTCCAGTTAGTAGGTTAGTCCCAAAAATTATATATAAGTGTAAGGTAAAGCCCATAAACATCCAAAACGGGTAATATAATAGCATGGAACAATCAAAAATTATAGATACGTTGGAGACGTATCACTGACCACAAAAGGCCCTTCACAAGATGGGGATAACTTGTGCATATCAGTTTGATCCTGGATGAGCCAGAGCACCAAACCCCCTTCTTGAAAGGTCCTAGTCTTAACCCGATGGCTATGATAACGACACGGATCTTGCTGGTAGATCGCCGAACGAGCTGCCGCAAGGTCACGCTCTTCATCCAGTAGGTCAATAGCATCCTGACGTGCTTTCTCATTATCAGCTTCAACATAAGCCGCCACACGGGGCGAGTCGTGACGCATGTCACTAGGGAGAACCGCCTCTGCTCCGTAAACCATGAAGAAAGGTGTGTAAACCGTAGATCTGTTGGGGGTGGTATTGATACTCCAAAGCACTGAGGGCAACTCTTCCACCCAACAACCCGGTGTCCTCTGCAAAGGGACCATAAGTCGGGGCTTGATACCTCTCAAGATTTCTTGATTAGCTCGTTCAGCTTGACCATTAGACTAGGGGTGAACCACTGATGACACATCAAGCCAGATATGCTCTTGTTGACAGAATTCTTTCATTGCCCCCTTAGACAGAGTAGTACCATTATCAGTAATGATATTATGAGGACATCCAAAATAAAAGATCATCTTTTTGATGAATTGAACCATCGTGGCTGCATCACATTTGATGACCGGCACAGCCTCAACCCACTTTGTAAACTTGTCAACTGCTACCAAGAGATGATTCTTTTTATCCTTAGACCTTTTGAAAGGCCCAACCATATCCAGCCCCCAGACTACAAATGGACAAGTAATTGGAATCATCCTCAATTCTTGAGCCGGCACATGAGCTCGTCGTGAAAATTTCTGACAGCCATCACATTTACTGACTAAATCTTCAGCATCCGCATGAGCCGTCGACCAATAAAACCCATGACAAAAGCCTTAGCAACAAGAGATTTAGAGCCGGCATGATGACCGCAATCTCCTTCATGAATCTCCCTTAGAATTTCACGGCCCTCCTCTAGAGAAATGTATCATTGAAACACTCCTGTAACACTACATCTGTGTAGCTCACCATTGACAATAGTCATCGACTTAGACCTCTGGGTTATTTGCCTGGCCAAGGTTTCATTCTTAGGCAAACCGCCCGGGTCATATAAGACAAATATGGAACAGTCTAATCAGGGATAACATGGAGAGCCACCACGAACCGTGCCTCCGGGTCAGGGACTGCCAATTCCTCCTCCATAGGCAACATAACGGAATGGTTATGCAAAACATCAAGGAAAATATTAGGGGGGACCGGCTTACGCTGAGACCCCAGCCGGCTTAAAGCATAAGCAGCCTCATTTTTCCTGCGATCAACATGCTCCACTTGATAACCTTTGAAATGACCAGCGATATTATCAACCTCTCGGCGATAAGCCGCCATGAGTGGATCCTTTGAATCCCAAGTTCCAGACACTTCCTGAGCCACCAAATCTGAGTCACCAAAACACCTTACCTGGCTTAAATTCATCTCTTTAGCCATCTGAAGACCATGGAGTAAGGCTTCATACTTAGCTGCATTATTAGTACAAGGGAACATCAACCTTAAAACATAACAAAATTTATCACCTTGTGGGGAAGCCAATAAAACTCCAGCCCCTGAGCCTTCCAATTGCGTGGACCCATCAAAATGAATTGTCCAATATGTATTGTTCGGCTTATCCTCAGGCATCCGCAGCTCTGTCCAATCATTGTTGAAATCCACAAGTGCCTGAGATTTTATAGCCGTCCGAGGCACATACTTCAAGCCATGGGGTCCAAGCTCAATGGACCACTTAGCTACCCGACCTGTGGCTTCTCTATTTTGAATAATATCCACCAATGGAGCAGAACTAACCATAGTGATGGGATGACCAAGGAAATATTGCTTCAACTTGCGACTTGCCATGAACACGCCGTAAACCAATTTCTGCCAATGTGGGTATCTCTGCTTATACTCAATGAGCACCTCATTGATATAATAAACTGCCCTTTGAATCGGATACTCCTTGCCTGACTCCTTCCTTTCAACCACAACTGCCACACTAACAGCTCTGTTGTTTGCAGCCACATATAAAAGCAAGGGCTCCTTCTCAATAGGAGCTGCAAGAACCAGCAGCTCAGCCAGCTGTTTCTTAAGCACCTCAAACGCCTCATTAGCAGCATCACTCCAGACAAAGTCATCTGTCTTCTTCATCATTTGATACAAAGGGATAGCCTTCTCTCCCAGGTGGCTTATAAACCAGCTCAAAGCTGCAATACGACCTGCCAAGCGTTGGACATCATTGATACACGTCAGCTTAGCCAAGGAAGTGATAGCCTTGATTTTCTTCAGGTTAGCTTCAATGCCCCTCTCAGAAACCAAGAAACCCAATAAATTGCCTGCTGGCACGCCAGAAACACACTTGACTGGGTTAAGCATTATTTTATAGACCCGGAGATTGTCAAGGGTCTCTTTCAGATCATCTATCAAGGTTTCCTTCTTCCTGGATTTCACAATGATATCATCCACATAAGCATGAACATTGCGCCCAATCTGGCCATGAAGGCAATTCTGAACACACTATTAGTAAGTTGCCTAGACACTCTTGAGCCCAAAGGGCATAGACACATAACAGAAGGCTCCAAAGGGAGTGATGAAAGTTGTCTTCTCCTGGTCCTTAACTGCCATCTTGATCTGATGATAACCAGAATAAGCATCCAAAAAGCTCAAATGCTCACAACCCGCCGTAGCATCCATAATCTGATCAATACGAGGGAGAGCAAAAGGATCAGCCGGACAGGCCTTGTTAAGGTCTGTATAATCCACACACATGCGACAAGTGCTGTTTTTCTTAAGTACCAGCCAACCCCTCAGGATGAAATACTTCCGTGATGAACCCCGTCGCCAAGAGCCGGGCCACCTCTTCACCAATTGCCTTGCGCCTCTCTTCATTAAAACGGCGAAGGAATTGCTTGACCGGTTTAAACTTTGGATCCACATTAAGGGTGTGCTCAGCAAGTTCCCTCGGTACACCTGGCATGTCATAAGGTTTCCATGCAAAGATGTCCCGGTTCTCACGGATGAACTTGATGAGCGCGCTTTCCTATTTTGGATCCATATTGGCACTGATGTTGAACTACTTGGATGAGTCGCCAGGAACAAAATCAACCATCTTGGTGTCATCTGCCGATTTAAACTTCAACAGGGGGTCATTTTCTATAGTTGGCTTCTTCAAAGGTGTCATATCTGTGGGGTCAACATTGTCTTTATAGAACTTTAATTCCTCGGTGGCACAAGCCGACTCAGCATAAGCCGCATCACCCTCTTCACAATCCAGAGCAATTCTCCTATTACCATGCATCGTGATGGTGCCATTATAATCCGATATCCTAAGCTGCAAATATACATAGCACGGTTGTGCCATAAACTTGGCGTAAGCCAGCCGCCCGAACAAAGCATGGTACATGCTCTTGATCTTAACCACCTCAAAGGTCAATTTCTCAGCCCTGGAATCACTTTCATCTCCAAAGGCCACCTCCAGAGTTATCTTACCCACTGGATACGCCGACTTACCAGGCACCACCCCATGGAAAACAGTAGAAGATGTCTTAAGATCCTTGTCAGTCAAATTCATACGACGGAAAATCTCATAGTAAAGGATATTGATACTGCTGCCCCCATCCATGAGCACCTTCGTAAGCTTATACCCTCCAACTTGTGGAGCAACCACCAATGCCATCTGACCTGGATTGTCAAACCAGGGTGGGTGATCCTCACGGCTCCATACAATAGGCTGCTCAGACCATCTCAAATAATGAGGCACCACCGACTCAACAAAGTTCACTGCCCACTTATGGATTTTCTGATCTCGCTTGCACAGGCTCATGGTGAACACATGATATTGACACTATTCAACTGCTTTGGATTACTCTGATAACCAGACTGTTGTTGATGATTCCCTTGACTAGATTGCTGATTGAAACCACCTTGATTACCTTGGCCTTGAAAGCCAGAGCTCGAGCCGCCACCTCCAAAACCAGGTCAATGAGAGTCGGAACCTGAACCGCCGTGCGGACAATGATTATTTTGGAAAAAATTGGAGTTTCTATACTCTCTCATAATGAAACAATCCTTCCACACATGACTGGTCGGCTTATCCTGGGTTCCATGTTTTGGGCAAGGCTGATTCATCAGGGCCTCAAGGTTGAACTTTGGCCCTCCAAACCGGGGCACTTGTGTTTTCCCCTTACGACACTGGTTATTACTCTCGTATTGGTGTTAGCCACAAAGTCTAAACTGCCGTCTGCCTTACGTTTACCATTGCCACCTTGACCCGCCGTGTTATGCTGTCCCTTTGCATTGCCGCTCTTCTTCCCCTTCCCAGTCTTCTCATCATCAGACTCGGGATCTTTAGTGCTATCAGAGTCGGCATACTTGATGAGAGCTGCCATGAGCTCCCCCATATCATTGCAATTACGCTTAAGCCGCCCCAATTCCTGCTTAAGGGGAAGAAAACGACAATTCTTCTCTAACATCAGGACTGTTGAACCGGCGTTGATACTGTCCGATGAGTGTATAACAGCTGAGATCCGGCGCACCCAATTGGTTGTTGACTCACCTTCACCTTGACGCAAGAATCCAAATCCAGAATCGACATAGGCTGCTTGCATGTGTCTTTAAATTTTTTAATAAATCGCCTTTTCAACTCTGCCCATGACCCAATGGAGTTAGCGGGCAGCTCTTTCAACCAAGTACGAGCGGGCCCATCCAACATCATGGTGAAATACTTAGCACATGCAGCATCACTAACATATGAAGTCTCCAGAGCCATCTCATAACTTTCAGCCCAAGCCTCTGGGGGCTGATCCGCCGTATAGTTAGGCACCTTGCGAGGGCCCTTGAAATCCTTAGGCAAGCGCTCGTTGCGTAGAGCTGGCACTAAACATGGCATGCCTAAGGTTCTAGAGGTCACACCTGCCTCCACAGATGCCGACGGATAAACCGGAGATTGTTGTTGAGCTGCCAGCTCTGCCTCACGTCGTGCTCTGCCCTGGTCCACCAAAGCCTGAGCATCATTACCAGCACGCGGCGGGTCAGGCCTACGAGGCTGATTACAGTGCCGCTCAGTACTTGACATGGTCGGCTCATCAATGTATCTGCTATAACTCCGTCTTGGACGTTGTGTTGAATGGATACAATCACGACTATATGAATAAGCCGCCTGTTGAGCCACAACCGTCTGAAGAAGTTCTTCGACTCTCCGTATTTCCATCACCGCTGGCGACTCATCCTGAACCGGGAGAGCCGCCAGTCAGGTAGCCGCAGCTATCATGTTATCCAAAGGATTAGAAAAATTACCGGGGGCGTTGGAACATACTAAGGCATCAAATTCAAACGTGGGGGGTCTGCAGCATGAGGTTGAACCGGTTCTCCAGCCGCCGGCCCCTCAACGGCCCGATCCACACCAGACGGGTTACCGGTTCCTGCCCCAGGCGTGTTGAAAAGGTTCCTCGTATCATAAACTGGGGGTAACCGACTCACATGCCTTCTACTAAAGACAATGTTTGATGCGTCCCGGTCCAAGCTTAAGCGGAATATCTCGTCTTGTAACTGTTCTACCTCCCTCTTCAAGGCGGCTCGCTCCATTGCCATCCGGGTGTTCTCCGTGTTCACATCCTCCTTGGCTTGCGATATCTCGTCACGTAACTTTCCAACATCCGCATTATGCTGAGTTTGGTTCGCTGGGTTTACCTCCGCCATTAACAACGTCGACAGGGCATCCAATAGATCAGATAAAATTTGAGCCGGCGGGCGCATAGGGCCTCCAGCCCCACCAGCCATCGTCTTTGCTGACCCGGAGTTCATTGCTGCTGCAGTTGAAGAATTCTGCCCCGGCTGTGTACCGGCCATGAAGATTGCAACCCGGTTTGGCGGCTCATAGGGGTCCAAAATATTGTCACCATCGGAACAGCCCCCAAGCCCACCATCCTAAACCTGATAGTTAGAATCGGTCTCACCAGTTGAAGATTCGTCGCCTGAGTAGACGACCGTCTCACCACCAAATTCAGATCCTCCTTCCGCTCCTTGAATGAAGCCAACAAATACATGCATCGGGGCGGCTTGAACCTTGGCAGGTCACGCGCGCCGAGCCGTCTCGACGATGTCGGTGCAGATGTCCAGCTCAGCTTCCGACTCACCAATCTTGCTGATGAAGACGTGGATTCCGCCAAAGGGGACCCAGTGCCCGTACTCGATTGAGACGGCCTTGGGGCCCCAGCCTGCTTCGTCGATGTAGAGCTTGCCGCGACGACTCTTAGTCATCCGGCACACAGCATATCCCTTGAGCCCTATGAAGCTACCCTTCAAGAACTCGAAACGACCGTGCGCTGGCCCCACCATGGGCGCCAACTGTCATGGAATTGTCACGGAAGATGCCCTAGCATGAGGACTTAGGTGTGGAGCCATCACAACATAGTTAGATTGAAGGGGTTAAACGGGACAAGGGACACAGAGAGTTTGTACTGGTTCAGCCCCTCGTGGTGGAGGTAAAGGCCTACTCCAGTTTAGGGTTGTATTGCTTGGGTTTCGATTACCAGGGAGCGAATACGCTTGAAATAGTTCTCGATCTCTTCTTTCTTGCCCTCAACCGCCGCCAGGTCACCCCTTTATATACACAGGCTGAGCCCAGTGGCTTACAGAGTCCTGGCCGGCTCATACACAATGTGTCTGGCTCGGTGACAGAATTACACTTTCCTTAACGTACAAGTTATCATATGGTGGTTTACGCCCGTGGGCCTCAAGTCTCCTCCGGGTCTTGGGCCTTTAGTAAGCTTGCTTCATGAACCGCCATCTTCAACATCTTCATGGGCCTTCTCATTATGAACCGCCAGTGGTATGACCCGGCCCCTCCTGGGCGGGTCATACCCAATAGTTACATCCCCAACACCCCCCCCCCAACTAAGGGCATCTCTTGTCGAAGCCCAAAACTTAACACCCAAAAAATCATGAAGTTTTTGAGACTACATTCTAAAAGATACCCACAACATAACCCCAAAACGTAACTCCAATTAAACTACTTTCCAGTGTCGTGTTAATTCAAACATTGCTGCCAATAATGCACTTTTTTTCAAAAAATGTGCAGTTCCCTCGACATTCTGAAACGTTGCCCGAACAGGCTCAATCTCATATTCATTCCTTCTCCTTTCTCAACTATTTTGGCAAGGCCATGTTGAAGTCGTCTTACTCCTCATCCAGCGATAATAAAAAATGCTAGATGCATGGGATTACTATGGGCATTCACCAGACCCTTCCAACTAATCAAAGTTGCCCCCTCCTGAGTTTCAACTGGGTGGGGCCCAACCCTCCCCATTAATCCCATCACAATTTGGCACTTCAAATCTACCTGTAATAAGCCCATGAATGTCTGTTGAGGTAGCATTGCCCGACGATTATTCACCGTATAACTCTTGAACAAGCATGCTCGTCTATCATCCCCCCTAACTCGATTAGAAATATGCACATAAAAGGGAAAATAGAAGAAATTTGCCTCGTCGTCCATTTGTCAAATAGAGTGCAAACACAGGAGAGGAGGACACACGTGAGCGAGCTGGATGAATTGTCCGAGTACACGGTCTCCGAGATATAACTTAGGTAAGACGTCTGAAGGCACGCGCACCAACCGTTGCCCTTGCCCGCTATCTCGGCGCGGCACGATAACTCGCGGCTGCTCGGCTCGGGAGGCGGTGATGGCAGATGGCAGAGTCGATGTGGTTGCAGACAAGCTCGAGTCAGGCATGGTTGCTGACATCCGATTCCCTGGTGGTGCGAGGACGACATGGTGGCGGGAAAGAGATGGGTCATTTCCTAGAGGCAGCTTGGGCATAACTCGGCATTGAGAGAGGTAGGCAGCAGTGTCATGGGCTCGGCAGAGGTTTCCGTGCCACCAATCTCCTGAACATGATGGGGCTGGGTTTGGTGACGAGGGGGCAGGGTAATCGGCGGGTGGCTGGAGGGGGCATGGCGACGGGAATCACGGTGGCGATTGCAACTAGAAATGTCCTCTCACCAAATTCGGAACGATTGGGTGGGTTTTGGGCTTTGTCGATTTGCCCCTATCTTTTGCGGAGGGGACTTTTTTGGGGTTTGGCCGCATAACTCTTTTTTACTTAAAGGTCTTTTGGAGATGAGTTAGACATACTTAAATCCTAACAAATGGTAGTGTTCTTTTTCCAGAGTTTGGGACTTTTTGGCGAGACGCTCCAAGTTACACTATGTTTGGCTTGTTCTTGTACACATTGGCCTATTGGGAAAGTGCAAGTTGGTAGTAATATGTCCGTGAATTCTGAAATCCAGCTTCCCTTTTCTTCCTTGTTGTTTCATCAAGAGAGTGGATTTTGTCTAGTGCACGGGAGGTCCCATGCATGGATTAGTCCATTGATTATTCTGGGTGGGCCCTGGCATGCAGCTTTTGGCAATGATGGCATGCTCCACCCATCCAACCTCCCAAGCTTTTATTTTAGCTTTTAAATTTGAATTTAATGTACCTTTTTTATTGAATGTCCAATGTATGATCATTTGCATATTTGTGTTACTTGTGACGAGGGCTTTCAAGTAAGAGTACTCTTGAATACATTTTGATGAGTTTTAAATTTTCACCAATTTCAAATACTAAAACTTAAAACTCAAACCTTAAACCCAAAACCATAAGCCCTAACCCCTAAACCCTAAACAGTAAACTCTAAACCCTCAAAACAAATGAAACTTGGTAAAAATTAAATATGATTATTAAGTTTTAATATTTGAAACTTAGTACAATTTTAGAAGTTGTAGAAATGTATTCAAGAGTGGTGTTGTTCGGAAGTTCTCGTCACAAAGAACACAAATTTGCAAACGAAACTTACTTTGAACTTTCGGTTCAAAAGATAAGATAGATTCAAATTTGAAAGCTAAGATAAAAGAAACATGGGTGGAACATATGTAGTATTGCGCTATCTCCACTGTTGAATCACAAAAATGAACGGACCAAAATAGTTAGATTGTACTGTAAAATGACTCAAATGATAAGCATGCATGCATGCATTCAAAAGATAAACCATCTGTACTCTTCCAATTTTTGGTATTCAGATGGTTGTTATTATTTCCAAAGGCCAGTTAAAAAAGAGGAGATTGCAGGCAACTGATCAGAAGAAGTCAATCGATTGCCAAAGTGCCAACTAGCATATCCGTATATAATCAAGTGTTGAGATATAAAGTGGACACTCCCAATTCTGAAATAATAGATATATAGGAGTAGTTGTTGTGCATGCATGTGGGCTAGAAAGAAGCGGCAATCCTTATTAAGCAGCTGCGGGTTTGATCATGTTGATGAACTCGTCCCTGAGTTGCCTCCGCAGGATCTTGCCGGAAACCGACTTGGGGATGGCGTCCACGAGGTGCAGCATCCGGAGCTTCTTGTACGAGGCCACGCGCGACGCCACGTACGCCATGATGTCCGCCTCGCTCTCCGCCGCGCCACTCCGCCGCACCACGCACGATACCGGGATCTCACCAGCCTCCTCGTCCGGCAGTCTGCACCACATGACACACGGGCTCAATGACATGTTGTTGCCGAAGCAGATGATAGAGGATTAGATGCATGGCTACTCACCCGAAGACGGCTGCATCTTCGACCGAAGGATGGGACAGGAGTATGGCCTCCAGCTCCGCAGGAGCAACCTGAAATCAAGGAACAGATTCCAGTCTGCATTTAGTAAAGCAACTAGAAGATGAGTATGTTGCATGTAGGAGAGGATCGTACGTACCTGAAAACCCTTGTACTTGATCAGCTCCTTGATCCGGTCGACGATGAAGACGTCGCCGTCGTCGTCGATGTAGCCGATGTCCCCGGTGTGCAGCCAGCCCTTGGCGTCGATGGTGCGCTCCGTCTCCTCTTTCTTCCTGTAGTAGCCCTGCATCACGCACTGGCTCCGGACGCACAGCTCCCCCGGCGTGTTCTTTGCCAGGGACCGCCCGGTGTCGGGGTCCACGAACTTCACCTCCAGGTTGGGCAGGATGAATCCCACCGAGTTCCTCTTCGCGATGTGCCCCTTCTCCGGGTCGTCGCCGGCGTGCGTCAGCGTGATGCAGCTGTGCTCGGTCAGCCCGTACGCCTCCTCCACCTGCACGCCGGGGAACTTCCTCTGGAAGGCCGCCAGGAGGTCCGGCGCGAGCGGCGCCGCCGCGGTCATCACGGACTTGAGGGCCAGCCCGGAGAGGTCGAACTCGTCGGCGATGGGGTTCTTGACCATGGCCAGCATCACCGGCGGCACCACGGGCGCGAACATCACCCGATGCGCAACCAGCGCGCCCAGGAACGTCCGCAGGTCGAACCGGTCCATCACCACCACCGTGCCCTTGTGCCGCAGAGTCGCGCAGCAGATGCCGGTGATGCCATAGATGTGGAAGAAAGGCATGAGGCCCAGCGTCACCACCTGCCCCAGCAGCTCCGTCCCGACGGCGAACATCGACGAGCAGAGGTTGGACACCAGGTTGCGGTGGCTCAGCATCACGCCTTTGGACACCCCGGTTGTGCCGGACGAGTACGGCAGCGCGCACAGGTCGGACTGCTGCACCGGTTCCAGCGGAACCACCGGCGGACCGGTGCGGTCCGCCGCGGCGAGGAGCTCGTCCCAGCTTATCGCGCCGGCCATGAGCCCCTGTTCGCCGATACCGATGACCGGCACGCCCACGTCCTTCACCTTGTCGTAAGCGACCTCGTTGGCGACCACAAGCCTGGCCTCGGAGTCCTCCACCTGTTTCCTGATCTCGGCGGCGAGGGAGCGGGGGTTCACGCCGGAGAAGACCGCCCCGGCGGCCATCACACCGAGGGACACCACGGGGTAGACGGCGAGGTTCGGGAGCGCGACCACCACGACGTGGCCCTTCCGGATGCCCACGGATCGCAGAGCCCTGGCGAACCGCGCGACGTCCCGGGCCACCTCGCCGTAAGTGTAGGACCGGCCGCCGGGAGCGGCCTCCACAAGGGCGACCTTGTCGGCGTAGGCCTCTGCGCCCGCCAGCACGAAGTCCGGCACGGTGACGCCATCCGGCACGGCCACTGGCGGGAACCTGCTCCGAAAGATGTGCTCCTGCTCCCCCTCCTCCTCCATGACGGCGATGGCCGCGTCACCCATGCTGCGCTGGTGGTTGTGAGAGGCTTGGTGGGCGGTGGTGAGTTGGAAGGCTGCGGCTTTGCTTGAATTTGTAGAGATGAGGGGTTTTGAGGAGTGGCGAGAGGAAGACGAGGGCATGCTGGTGGCGGTGACACACTTCTTGTGTGTTGCCAAGACAAGTGGTATGTAGGTAAGGTTTGGTTGAGTCATGGCCTTTTGGCTTAAAGAGAGTGTGTCCAGTCCAGTCCATTATCATGCATATGGAAGCACACAAGAACCTTCACTCTGGGATTCAGTTGTGTTAAACTTCTTTGACTTTAAATCTCTCTGTATAAGAGCGGCCCTAGAGTTTGTACATGCATACGGTGTGTATATAAACCATATATACATTCTAGAAGGTGTGTGCATCGAGTTTTTTTTATTAAAAAAACATTCCTCTAAATTTTATGGGAAACGTTTGGAGCCGGCGGACCGGCCGAAGTTTCGGCCGGTCGCTCGCGCGCCGCTCGATCGCGAATGGATCTAGCGCTAGGATGTCTCCCGGTCCACGTTTTCCGTTGTTTGTTTTTACTTTCCTCGGCCAACCCACGTACCCTAGGCCCACCATGACTGTTTATTTTTCTCTCATCCTATCTGGTGCGTCGTACTTTGCCCTCTGTTATCTTCTTCTCCGCGTGGTCGTCTTCAAGCTCCTTCTCCACAAACCGCTCGTTGAAAAGCTCCGGCTGAAGCTCCTATCTTGTGGGAAAAGGAGCTGCAACCGGAGCCCAGCGAAGATGCATCTGTGGGAGAATCACCACCGGCGAGCTGCGACCATGGCGGCCGCATGCTGGAACCAGCGTCGCGGCATGCTGGAACCAGCACCATTTTTTGCTACATGCATTCATGGCGGAGCTACAATCCACGACGGCAGAGACGAGTTTTTGCTGCAATCGTCATCAGTTTTTGCTACGACCGACGAGAATTTTTGCTACATCCATTCATGCCAGAGATGCGACCGGCGAGAAATTTTACTACAACCATGATTGCGTTTGTGCTACAATCAGCCTCTCATTTTGCTACAATCAGATGCAACCGGCGCGGTCATCACGCTCGCCGGTTGCAGCTTTTCGAGAACATGGATGAAGCTTTTCAATGTACAAACACTTTCAAACTAAAAAAGCTGCAACCGTTACCAAAAAAGCTCCAACCTTAGATGAAAAAAGCTTCAACCAAAATATGTACAAAGTTTTCAATCGGGCATTGCTCCACGGAAAAAGTTGCAAACGTTCACAGATAAGCTTCATTTGTAGTTGAAAAAAGCTTCAACCCACGAGTAGTCCAAGCAACATTCGGCGAGGATGGAAGTCGTGGGTTTCATGCTACATGCTACAAGCGGTCCTGGATTTTGCTACGACCGGTGTCGCATCCAGCTACATCTGCAGTCATGGTTTGCTGCATCGAACAGCGATGCATTTTTTTCCCGGAAGCGAAGCTGGATTTTTTGCTGGAACAGGGTGAGCGAGAGGTTGCAAGCGCGAGGAATGTGACCGATGAGCTGCGACTGGACTGGCATGAGCAGCGGCAAGCACGCCGGCGAGCTGCGGCCGTCGCCACCGAAGCTACGAGCGTCACCACCGAGAGCTGCAACCACTGATGCAGCTGTTACATGGGTTGAGGCGGCGACGAGGACGGACGGCAAGGATGGGGACCGGTGACGAGGACGGCCGGCGAGGGCGGGGACCGGCGATAGGGACGGCCGGCGAGGGTGGGGACCGGTGATGCGGACGGCCACGGGAGAGCGCGCGGGGCTGATGAGATGCGGAGGGTCCTTTTCTCGCGAGCATGAGGGAAGAAGATGACCTGGATGGATAAGAATCTAGCAGCTTGGGAGGGGCGATCGGGCGGCTAGGGTAGGACCGGCCGAAACGTTCGGCCGGTGCGCCAGCGCCTAGCGGTGCCCAAATTTTATTGATTTCCAAAAATTCTTATTTGGATGTCCGAACTAAGGTGCATGAAATGGATTTGGTATTCCCTAGCAGCAAATTCGTTGTTTGGTTGGACAAGAAATTCCTGCTTGCCCTCGCTTGAAAAAAAAATCCCGCTTATGTGGAAACAAAAGCTATATTCGGCCTCATATTCGCTCGCATGTAAAGTTCCCTCGCACGGTATGAAGCCCTCCCTCTCCAATTTTCACCGAAATGCTCTCTTCCCGCAAAACAAACCCCTCCGCTAGCCTTACCCCTAGCGTCCACGAGGAAAAAAGAAGATGAAGCGAACGAAGGCGGTGACTTGGCGGCGACTACCAGGGAGCTCAGTGGCCACCACAAGGTCCGACTCGTCCCCACCTCATCCCTCCTCTTTCCCATCCCTGTCACCAGTACCTGGTCGCGAATCTTGGCGACTGGTACCTCTCAAACGTATCTATAATTTTTTTATTGTTAAATGCTATAATGTTATCATTTTCATATACTTTTTATAGCAATTTTTTTTGAACTAACCTGTTAATTTAGTGCCAAGTGTCACTTCATGTTTTCTACTTGTTTTTGGTATCATAGGATATCAATATCTACAGAGGTCAAAATACATTGCCATTCAACACGATTTTTTTGGGCCATAAGAAATACTAAAAGGGTCAGGAAGTGTCCACCCACCAGGCAGCCACAAGGGCAAGTGGTGTGCATGCGCGCGGGGGGGGGGGGGGGGGGGTCGCACCACCTGGGCTTCTGGGCCCCCGGTTACCACCTTGACCAGATTTCACCGCCATAAAACCTATAAATACCAAAACCATCCATCGTTCTTCTAGAAATTTTTTATCAAGCCTTTGTTTCGAAGAGATCCCATCTGCAGCCATGTCACAGAGTTCTGCCGAAGGGGGAAGTGTTGGGAAATGATGCAGGAAAAACAAAAAAAATTCTACGCACACGCAATGATTTGTCCATGGAGATGCATAGCAACGAGGGGGAGAGTGTGTCTACGTAACCTCGTAGACCGTAAGCGGAAGCGTTTCACAACGTAGTTGACGTAGTCGAACTTCTTCGTGCTTCAACCAATCAAGTACCGAACGCACAGAACCTCCGTGTTCAACACACGTTCAGCTCAATGACGTCCTCGCCTTCTCGATCCAGCAAGAGAGGTGAAGTAGTAGATGAGTTCCGGCAGCACGACGGCGTGGTGACAGTTGGTGATGAAGAACAATCTCCATAGGGCTTCGCCAAGCACTACAGAAACTAGACGGAGGATAAACTAGAGGGACGGGGTTGCCGGCACACGGCTTGGTGAATATTGATGTGTCTTGGGTGCTAGCCCTGCCCCTCTATTTATATGTTGAGCATTGGGGTCGAAAATTGGAGTAAAAACCTCCTCAAAGTCGGTTTTGCCCGAAAGGCAAGAGTCCTTCTCGGACTCCAGGGCCAGACGCCAGGGTCCCTGGCGTCTGGCCTCCGGTCTCCGCAAAACTCCCTTTTGCACATTCCAAAAACCTCGTGGGCTTTCCCCTTTGGCCCAAATAAAGTGTCCTAGTACCCAAACATTTTGGGAAACATCCGGAACCCCTTCCGGTGAATTCCGGAACCTTTCCGAAGACCAAACACTACTATCCCATATATCAATCTTTACCTCCGGAACTCCTCGTCATGTCCATGATCTCATCCGGGACTCCGAACAATATTCAGTCACCAACATACATAAGTAATATAAAACTATATCGTCAATGAACGTTAAGCGTGTGGACCCTATGGGTTCGAGAACTATGTAGATATGACCGAGACACCTCTCCGATCAATAACCAATAGTGAAACATGGATGCCCATATTGGCTCCTACATATTCTACGAAGATCTTTACCGGTCGAATCTTATGACAACATACGCAATTCCCTTTGTTCAATGGTATGTTACTTGCCCGAGATTCGATCGTCGGTATCTCTATACCTAGTTCAATCTTGTTACTGGCAATTCTCTTTACTCGTTCTGTAATACATCACCTTGTGACTAACTCCTTAGTCATTTTCTTGCAAGATTATGATGTGTATTACCGAGAGGGCCCAGAGATACCTCTCTGATACTCAGAATGAAAAATCCTAATCTCGATCTATGCCAACTCAACAAACACCTTCGGAGATACCTGTAGAGCATATTTATAATCACCCGGTTACGTTGCGACGTTTGATAGCACACAAGGCATTCCTCAGGTATCCGAGAGCTGCATAATCTCATAGTCGAAGGAATATGTATTTGACATGAACAAAGCAATAGCAATAAAACTGAACGATCATTATGCTAAGCTAACGGATGGGTCTTGTCCATCACATCATTCTCCCAATGATGTGATACCGTTATCAAATGACAACTAATGTCCATGGTTAGGAAACCTTAACCATCTTTGATCAACGAGCTAGTCTAGTAGAGCTCACTAGGGACACAGTGTTTGTTTATGTATTCACACATGTATTTAGGTTTCCGATCAATACAATTCTAGCATGAATAATAAAACTTTATCATGAATAAGGAAATATGAAATAACAATTTTATTATTGCCTCTAGGGCATATTTCCTTCAGGAAGCCATTGGAGGAGGCCTCTTCATCAACCTTGCTGCCTCCATGAGCATGTGTGAGTAGTTCCTTCAGGACTTATGGGTCCATAGTAGTAGCTAGATCTCTCTCTATCTCTCTCTCTCTCTGTGTGTGTGTGTGTGTGTGTGCGTGTGTGCGTGCGTGCGTGCGTGCGTGTGTGCGTGTGTATGTGTGTGTCTTTGGATCTTCAATACCATGTTCCCCTTCTTCCTTGTGTGATTGTGATCAATCTGATGTAATTTTTGCGGTGTGTTTGTTGGGACATGGTGAACTATGAGTTTATGATCAGATTTTTCACTGAATCATATTGAATCTTTTGAAGTTTCTTTGTTGTATAATTAAGTTGATATGTATGCTTTTGTTGGGGAACGTAGCATACAATTTCAAAAAAAATCATACGCTCACGCAAGATCTATCTAGGAGATGCATAGCAACGAGAGGGGGAGAGTGTGTCCACGTACCCTCGTAGAACGAAAGCGGAAGAGTTTTCTTAACGCGGTTGATGTAGTCAAACGTCTTCTCGTTCCGACCAATCGAGTACCGAACGTACGGCACCTCTGAGTTCTGCACACGTTCAGCGCGATAACGTCCCTCAAGCTCTTGATCCATCAAAGGGTCAAAGGAGTAGATGAGTTCCATCAGCACGACGGCGTGGTGACGGTGATGGTGATGTGATCCGCGCAGGTCTTCGCCTAAGCACCGCGAGATTATGACTGGAGGCGTAAACTAAGGAGGGGGGTGCCGCACACGGCTTGGAGCAATTCGTGTGTCTTCTAGGGCTGGACTCCGAACAACATTCGGTGACCAAAACACATAACTCATATAATACATAGCGTCATCAAACGTTAAGCGTGTGGACCCTATGGGTTCGAGAACTATGTAGACATGACCGAGACACCTCTCCGGTCAATAACCAACAGCGGAACCTGGATGCTCATATTGGTTTCCATATATTCTACGAAGATCTTTATTGGTTGTACCGCATTGACAACATACGTTATTCGCTTTGTCATCGGTATGTTACTTGCCTGAGATTCGATCGTCGGTATCTTCATACCTAGTTCAATCTCGTTACCGGCAAATCTATTTACTCGTTACGTAATGCATCCCTCAACTAACTCATTAGTCACATTGCTTGTAAGTCTTATTATGATGTGCATTACCGAGAGGGCCCAGAGATACCTCTCCGATACTCAGAGTGACAAATCCTAATCTCGATCTATGCCAACCCAACAAACACCTTCGGAGATACCTGTAGAGCATCTTTATAACCACCCAGTTACATTGTGACATTTGATACCTCACAAGGTATTCCTCCGGTATCCGGGAGTTGCAAAATCTCATAGTTGAAGGAATATGTATTTGACATGAAGAAAGCAATAGCAATAAAATTGAACGATCAACATGCTAAGCTAACGGATGGGTCTTGTCCATCACATCATTCTCCTAATGATGTGATCCCATTCATCAAATGACAACACATGTCTATGGTTAGAAAACTTAACCATCTTTGATTAACGAGCTAATCTAGTAGAGGCTTACTAGGGACACAATGTTTTGTCTATGTATTCACACATGTATCAAGTTTCTGGTTAATACAATTCTAGCATGAATAATAAACATTTATCATGATATAAGGAAATATAAAATAACAACTTTATTATTGCCTCTAGGGCATATTTCCTTCAGTCTCCCACTTGCAAGAGTCAATAATCTAGTTCACATCGCCATGTGATTAAACATTAATAGTTCACATCGTCATGTGATTAACACCCATAGTTCACATTGCTATGTGACCAACTCCCAAAGGGTTTACTAGAGTCAATAATCTATTTAAAATCGCCATGTGATTAACACCCAAGAGTACTAAGGTGTGATCATGTTTTGCTTGTGAGAGAAGTTTAGTCAACGGGTCTGCCACATTCAGATCCATATGTATTTTGAAAATTTCTATGTCTACAATGCTATGCACGGAGCTACTCTAGCTAATTGCTCCCACTTTCAACATATATCCAGATTGAGACTCGGAATCATCCGGATCAGTGTCAAATCTTGCATCGACGTAAGTCTTTATGACGAACTCCTTATCACCTCCATAACCGACAAATATTTCCTTAGTCCTCTTAGTTAACTAAGGATAACTTTGACCGTTGTCCAGTGATCCACTCCTGGATCACTATTGTACCTCCTTGCCAAACTCATGGCAAGGTACACAATAGGTATGGTACAAAGCATAGCATACTTTATAGAACCTATGGCTGAGGCATAGGGAATGACTTTCATTCTCTTTCTATTTTCTGTCATGGTCAGATTTTGTGTCTTACTCAACTTCACACCTTGCAACACACATAAGAACCCTTCCTTTGACTGATCTATTTTGAACTTGTTCAAAATTTGCCAAGGTACATACTTTTTGAAAGTCCTATTAAGTGTCTAGATCTATCCCTATAGATCTTGATGCACAATATATAAGCAGCTTCACCGAGGTCTTTCATTGAAAAACTCTTATTCAAGTATCCTTTTATGCTATCCAGAAATTCTATATCATTTCCAATCAATAATATGTCATCCACATATAATATTAGAAATGCTACAGAGCTCCCACTCACTTTCTTATAATTATATGCTTCTCCAAAAGTCTGTATAAAACCATATGCTTTGATCACCTCATCAAAGCGTATATTCCAACTCCGAGATGCTTGCACCAGTCCATAAATGGATCGCTGGAGCTTGCACACTTTGTTAGCACTTGTAGGATCTACAAAACCTTCTTGTTGCATCATATATAACTCTTCTTTAAGAAATCCATTAAAGAATGCAGTTTTGACATCCATTTGCCAGATTTCATAATCATAATGTGGTAATTGCTATCATGATTTAGACAGACTTAAGCATCACTGCGAGTGAGAAAATCTCATCGTATTCAACACCTTGAACTTGTCAAAAACCTTGTGCAACAATTTGAGCTTTATAGATAGTAACACTACCATCAGTGTTCGTCTTCCTCTTGAAGATCCATTTATTCTCAATGGCTTACCGATCATTGGGCAAGTCCACCAAAGTCCATACTTTGTTCTCATACATGGATCCTATCTCAGATTTCATGGCCTCAAGCCATTTATCGGGATCTGGGCTCATCATCACTTCTTCATAGTTCGTAGGTTCGTCATGGTCTAGTAACATGACTTCCAGAAAAGGATTACCATACCACTTAGGTGTGGAACGTGCTCTGGTTGACCCACGAAGTTCGGTAGTAACTTGATCTGAAGTTTCATGATCATTATCATTAGCTTCCTCTCTAGTTGGTGTAGACATCATTGGAACTGATCTCTGTGATGAGCAATTTTCCAATTTGAGAGAAGGTACAATTACCTCATCAAGTTCTACTTTCCTCCCACTCACTTCTTTCGAGAGAAACTCCTTCTGTAGAAAGGATCCATTCTTAGCGGCAAAGATCTTGCCTTCGGGATCTGTGATAGAAGGTGTACCCAACAGTTTCTTTTGGGTATCCTATGAAGACGCACTTCTCTGATTTGGGTTCGAGCTTATCAGGCTGAAGCTTTTTCACATAAGCATCATAACCCCACACTTTAAGAAACTACAGCTTAGGTTTCTTGCCAAACCACAGTTCATACCGTGTCGTCTCAACGGATTTAGATGGTGCCCTATTTAAAGTGAATGCAGTTGTCTCTAATGCATAACACAAAACGGTAGTGGTAAATCGGTAAGAGACATCATAGATCGCACCATATCTAATAAAGTACGGTTACGACGTTCGGGCACACCATTACGCTGTGGTATTCCAGGTGGCATGAGTTATGAAACTATTCCACATTGTTTTAAATGAAGGCCAAAATCGTAGCTCAAATATTCGCCTCCGCGGCCAGATCGTAGAAACTTTATTTTCTTGTTACGATGATTCTCCACTTCACTTTGAAATTCTTTGAACTTTTCAAATGTTTCAAACTTGTGTTTCATCAAGTAGATATACCCATATCTGCTCAAATCATCTGTGAAGGTCAGAAAATAACGATACCCGCAGCAAGCCTCAACACTCATCGAACCGCATACATCGGTATGTATTATTTCCAATAAGTTAGTGGCTCGCTCCATTGTTCCGGAGAACGGAGTCTTAGTCATCTTGCCCATGAGGCATGGTTCGCAAGTATCAAATGATTCATAATCAAGTGATTCCAAAAATCCGTCTGCATGGAGTTTCTTCATGTGCTTTACACCAATATGACCTAAAACGTCAGTGCCACAAGTATGTTGCACTATCATTATTAACTTTGCATCTTTTTGGCATCAATATTATGTTCGGTGTTTAGTTTGCCGGCCTGCTTGAAGACCCAGCACTCTATGCGTGTGGTTCGCAGGTTTGTCAGGGGTGCCATGAACTTGGCATAGTCTGTCCAGAACTCTGTTCAGACCGGACGGTCCCTCTTTACTGCCTTTAGGTTGCTTATTTTGCTGGTTAGGTCGAGAGCCCCGGAATCTGGCGTTGACCGTTGTGTTGTCCGGGCTCTCTTCCTTGTTTTGCCGTTTGTTTTTATTACACCGTGGCTTGTCATTGTCGTCCCTTGTTTCGGATGTGCTGGGGTCGCTGGTGCCTTTACGGGCTAGCCAACTATCTTCACCCGCGCAAAAGCGGGTCATAAGGCTTGTTAGGGCTGCCATTGTCCTAGGCTTTTCTTGGCCGAGGTGTCTGGTGAGCCACTTGTCACGGATGTTGTGTTTGAATGCCGCTAGGGCTTCGGCATCCGGACAATCAACAATTTGATTCTTCTTAGTGAGGAATCTGTTCCAAAGCTTGCGGGCGAACTCTCCGGGTTGTTGGATTATGTGACTTAAATCGTCAGCATCTGGAGGCCGGACATAAGTCCCTTGAAAATTGGCCCTGAAAGCGTCCTCTAGTTCCTCCCAGCTCCCAATTGAATTTTTAGGGAGGCTTTTCAACCAGTGCCGAGCTGGTCCCTTCAGTTTGAGGGGAAGGTATTTGATGGCGTGGAGGTCATCCCCGCGAGCCATGTGTATGTGTAGGATAAAGTCCTCGATCCAGACCCCTGGGTCTGTAGTTCCGTCGTATGCCTCTATGTTCAGAGGTTAAAAGCCATGCGGGAATTCGTGGTCCAGTACTTCGTCAGTGAAGCACAGGGGGTGGGCAGCCCCTCTGTATCTGGACGCGTTGTGGCATGCCGTCGGCTGTTGTTGTGTTCGGTGTTTATTCCGAACTGGTGTTTGGTTGTCATAATTGCTTTGACGACCACAATCCGCCGCTGGGGTGTGTCCTTTAGATCCGTAGATGGACCTAGCTGCGCCAGCTTTCTTATCAAGTTGCTCACGTAGATCGTGGGCGTCTTCGGTAGTTGATTTATTGCGGTTATGAAGTGGTACTTCCGGTTTCCTGGTCGTGTTACTTTTTGGTGGGACGGCCTCGTCGTCGAATTCTGGCAGTAGCTTACGTTTTGGATAGCTCTTTGTGTGGCGATCGTCGCCATATCTTTCTTCAGTGTCTAGCACTTTATTCCATCTGCGATTGAGCGTTTCCTATGCGGCTTTAAGCTATTGCTTCTGCCTCTTCAGACTTCTCGCTGTTGCCATAAGCTTTCTATGGAGGTTCTCCCATTCCACGCGTTCTTCCGGAATGACAAATTCGTCATCGTCCGAGCTGTCTTCTTGTCCTGGGACAGTTTGATGAGCTCGTCCCTCTGGACCATTGTCTTCGGGCGTCTGCTCCGAACTGTGTTCGGGGTGACCTGGTTCATCCTGCTCATCGCTGGTTCCGTATGGTTGTTGTTTCCTTCGGGGTCGACCGGGTTATCCATTCTCCTGGCGCTCTTGCTGATATTGTTACTGTTGCCCGATTTGGAACAGCGTCTGCGCCGTCGCTTTGGTTTTTCCCCAGGGGTGTTGTCTTCCGGATTGTCACCATCGCCTTCCTTGGGCGTATCCACCATATATATGTCGTGTGACGAGGCGGGAATCTGGTGCCTCATAGATTCTGAATCTTCTCCTGCATCGTCGTCCAGACCGTCGATGCCTTCGGAGTCGAAATCAAGCACGTCGGTTAAATCATCAACCGTGGCTATAAAGTGGGTGGTGGGTGGGCAGCGAATTGCCTCGTCGTCTGCGTCCCGTTTAAGCTGGACATAGTTCGGCCCAGAGTCTCCTGACAAAGAGAGAGACTTCAATAAGTTCAGCATGTCGCCAAAGGGCGAGCGCTGAAAAACGTCCGCCACGGTGAACTCCATCACCGGAGCCCAATCAGGCTCAGCGGGCTCGGGGGCACGCGGACTGGAGCCTACAACCGGACACGAGTCCGGGGGTCCGAAGTCATAGGCTTCCTCAGAAGCGAGGCATGTGTTCGGCTCCATCGCCGATAAGGGTGCAGCCTGCGGGGCGGGGTCTAGCCCTCCGTCCTTAGGCAACGCAGCCTGCCTCGGATTTAGGTCCATGGCTTCTATCGGGGTGATATCCCGAACAACGTCTGACAGTAGGTTTAAGCCGTGCTCATCGTGACTGTTCGGCGCTTCTGGCGCTGGCTCGGATCCGTCGAAGATCATGTCCCCGCGAATATCTGTCGTGTAGTTAGAGTTCCCAAACCTGACCTGGTGGCCGGGGGCATAGCTATCGATCTGCTCCAGGTGGCCAAATGAATTGGCCTGCAGTGCGAAGCCGCCGAATGCAAAGATCTGTCCGGGGAGGAAAGTCTCGCCCTGGACAGCATTGTTGGTGATGATTGAAGGAGCCATCAAGCCTAACAGAAACGACACAGAGGAACTCTCAATGAAAGCACCAATGTCGGTGTCAAAATCGGCGGATCTCGGGTAGGGGGTCCCGATCTGTGCGTCAAGGCTGATGGTAACAGGAAGCAAGGGACACAGATGTTTACCCAGGTTCGGGCCCTCTCGATGGAGGTAAAACCCTACTTCCTGCTGGATTAATATTGATGATATGGGTAGTACAAGAGTAGATCTACCACGAGATCGTAGAGGCTAAACCCTAAGAGCTAGCCTATGATGGTATGAATGTAATTGTGTTCGGTCTTCTGAGGACCAATCTCTCCGGTTTATATAGACACCGGAGAGGGCTAGGGTTTACATGGAGGCAGTTACAAGGAAGGAAATATAATATCCGGATCGCCAAGCTTGCCTTCCACGCCAAGGAAAGTCCCATCCGGACACGGGCCGAAGTCTTGAGTCTTGTATCTTCACGCTTCAATAGTCCGAACGTTGCACACAGTCCGGCTATCCGGATACCCCATAATCCAGGACTCCCTCAGTAATATAATAGCACGGAACAATCAAAAATTATAGATATGTTGGAGACGTATCAGTCCACTCCTCGGGACTCCCCCCAGGTGCAACCAGGGCCCAACTTCTTCCTTTTAGTCCATGAAAAATCATCGTAAAGTTACGTGGCATTTGGACTCCGTCTGATATTGATTTCCTGCAATGTAAAAAACATGCAGAAAACAGCAACTGGCACATGGCACTATGCCAATAGGTTAGTACCGAAAAATGACTATAAAATGATTATAAAACATCCAAGATTGATAGTAAAACAACATGGAATAATGAAAAATTATAGATACGTTGGAGACGTATCACCTAGCATATGCAGATATGGCCTCAGAACATTGAGACCGAAAGGTCGAACATGAATCATATAGTAGAGATGATCAACATAGTGATGTTCACCATTGAAAGCTACTCCATCTCACGTGATGATCGGACATGGTTTAGTTGATTTGGATCACGTGATCATTTAGATGACTAGAGGGATGTCTATCTAAGTGGGAGTTCTTAAGTAATATGATTAATTGAACTTTAATTTATCATGAACTTAGTACTGATAGTTATTCTGCATGTCTATGCTATTGTAGATCAATAGCCCGTGCTACTGTTCCTTTGAATTTTTAATGCGTTCCTAGAGAAAGCTAAGTTGAAAGATGATGGCAGCAACTACACAGACTGGGTCCATAACTTGAGGATTATCCTCATTGTTGCACAGAAGAATTACGTCCTGGAAGCACTGTCAGGTGTACCACCCGCGCCAGCAACTGCAGACATTGTGAATGCCTAGCAGACGCGTGTTGATGACTACTTGATAGTTCCGTGTGCCATGCTCTACGGCTTAGAATCGGGACTTCAAAGATGTTTTGAACGTCATGGAGCATATGAGATGTTCCAAGAGTTGAAGTTAATATTTCAAGCAAATGCCCGAGTTGAGAGATATTAAGTCTCCAACAAGTTCTATAGCTGCAAAATGGAGGAGAATAGTTCTGTCAGTGAACACATACTCAGAATGTCTGGGTACCATACCACTTGACTCAGCTGCGAGTTAATCTTCCTGATGATAGTGTCATTGACAGAGTTCTTCAATCACTGCCACAAAGCTATAAAGGCTTCGTGATGAACTATAATATGCAAGGGATGAACAAAACTATTTCCGAGCTCTTCGCAATGCTAAAAGCTGCGGAGGTAGAAATCAAGAAGGAGCATCAAGTGTTGATGGTCAACAAGACCACTAGTTTCAAGAAAAAGGGCACGGGAAGAAGGGGAACTTCAAGAAGAACGGCAAGGAAGTTGCTGCTCGAGAGAAGAAACCCAAGTCTAGACCTAAGCATGAAACTGAGTGCTTCTACTGCAAAGGCACTGGTCACTGGAAGTAGAACTACCCCAAGTATTTGGCGAATAAGAAGGATGGCAAAGTGAAAGGTATATTTGATATACATGTTATTGATGTGTACCTTACTAATGCTCGTAGTAGCGCCTGGGTATTTTATACTGGTTCTGTTACTCATATTTTCAACTCGAAACAGGGGCTACAGATTAAACGAAGATTGGCTAAGGACGACATGACGATGTGCGTGGGAAATGGTTCCAAGGTCGATGTGATCGACGTCAGCACGCTACCTCTACATCTACCTTCTGGATTAGTTTTAGACCTAAATAATTGTTATTTGGTGCCGGCGTTGAGGATGAACATTATATCTGGATCTTGTTTGATGCGAGACGGTTATTCATTTAAATCGGAGAATAATGGTAGTTCTATTTATATGAGTAATATCTTTTATGGTCATGCACCCTTGCTGAGTGGTCTATTTTTGTTGAATCTCGATCGTGATGATACACATGTTCATAATATTGAAGCCAAAATATGCAAAGTTGATAATGATAGTGCAACTTATTTGTGGCACTGCCGTTTGGGTCATATCGGGGTAAAGCGCATGAAGAAACTCCATGCTGATGGACTTTTGGAATCACTTGATTATGAATCACTTGGTGCTTGCGAACCGTGCCTCATGGGCAAGATGACTAAAACTCGTTCTCCGAAACAATGGAATGAGCTACTGACTTATTGGAAATAATACATACAGATGTATGCGGTCCAATGAGTGTTGAGGCTCATGGCAGGTATCGTTATTTTCTTACCTTCAAAGATGATTTGAGCAGATATGGTTATATCTACCTAATGAAGCATAAGTCTGAAACATTTGAAAAGTTCAAAGAATTTCAGAGTGAAGTGGAAAATCATCATAACAAGAAAATAAAGTTTCAACAATCTGATCATGGAGGTGAATATTTGAGTTACGAGTTTGGTCTTCATTTGAAACAATGTGGAATAGTTTCACAACTTACGCCACCTGGAACACCACAGCGAAATGGTGTGTCCGAACGTTGTAACCGTACTTTATTGGATATGGTGCGATCTAGGATGTCTCTTATTGATTTACCGCTATTTTTTTGGGGTTATGCTTTAGAGACAGCTACATTCACTTTAAATAGGGCACCATCAAAATCCGTTGAGACGACACCTTATGAACTGTGGTTTGGCAAGAAACCAAAATTGTCGTTTCTTAAAGTTTGGGGCTGCGATGCTTATGTGAAAAAACTTCAAACTGATAAGCTCGAACCCAAATCGGAGAAGTGCATCTTCACAGGATACCCAAAGGATACTGTTGGGTACACCTTCTATCACAGATCCGAAGGAAAAACCTTTGTTGCTAAGAATGGATCCTTTCTAGAGAAGGAGTTTCTCTCGAAAGAAGTGAGTGGGTGGAAATTAGAACTTGATGAGGTAATTGTACCTTCTCCCTTATTGGAAAGTAGTTCATCACCGAAATCAGTTCTAGTGGTTCCTACACCAATTAGTGAGGAAGCTAATGACGATGATCATGAAACTTTAGATCAAGTTACTACCGAACCTCGTAGGTCTTCCAGAGTGAGATCCGCACCAGAGTGGTATGGTAATCCTGTTCTGGAAGTCATGTTACTAGACCATGGTGAACCTACAAACTATGAGGAAGCGATGAAGCCCAGATTCCGTGAAATGGCTTGAGGCCATGAAATCTGAGATGGGATCCATGTATGAGAACAAAGTGTGGACTTTGGTGGACTTGCCCGATGATCAGCAAGCCATAAAAAATAAATGGATCTTCAAGAAGAAGACCGACGCTGACGGTAATGTTACTGTCTACAAAGCTCGACTTGTTGCGAAAGGTTTTTGACAAGTTCAAGGAGTTGACTACGATGAGACTTTCTCACCCATAGAGATGCTTAAGTCTGTCCAAATCATGTTAGCAATTGCTGCATTTTATGATTATAAAATTTGGCAGATGGATGTCAAAACTGCATTCCTAAATGGATTTCTGGAAGAAGAGTCATATATGATGCAACCAGAAGGTTTTGTCGATCCAAAGGGTGCTAACAAAGTGTGCAAGCTCCAACGATCCATTTATGGACTGGTGGAAGCCTCTCGGAGTTGGAATAAATGTTTTGATAGTGTGATCGAAGAATATTGTTTTAGACAGACTTTTGGAGAAGCCTGTATTTACAAGAAAGTGAGTGGGAGCTCTGTAGCATTTCTAATATTATATGTGGATGACATATTGTTGATTGGAAATGATATAGAATTTCTGGATAGCATAAAGGGATACTTGAATAAGAGTTTTTCAATGAAAGACCTTGGAGAAGCTGCTTACGTATTGGGCATCAAGATCTATAGAGATAGATCAAGACGCTTGATAGAACTTTCACAAAGCACATACCTTGATAAAGTTTTGAAGAAGTTCAAAATGGATCAGTCAAAGAAAGGGTTCTTGCCTGTGTTACAAGGTGTGAAGTTGAGTCAAACTCAATGTCCAACCACTGCATAAGATAGAGAGAAAATGAAAGTCATTCCCTATGTTTCAGCCATAGGTTCTATCATGTATGCAACGCTATGTACCAGACCTGATGTGTGCCTTGCTATAAGCATAGCAGGGAGGTACCAAAGTAATCCTGGAGTGGAGAACTAGACAGCGGTCAAGAACATCCTGAAATACCTGAAAAGGACTAAGGATATGTTTCTGTTTATGGAGGTGACAAAGAGCTCGTCGTAAACGGTTACGTCGATGCAAGCTTTGACACTGATCCGGATGACTCTAAGTCGCAATCTGGATACGTATTTTTATTGAATGGAGGAGCTGTCAGTTGGTGCAGTTCCAAGCAGAGCGTTGTGGCGGGATCTACATGTGAAGCGGAGTACATTGCTACTTCGAAAGTAGCAAATGAAGGAGTCTAGATGAAGGGGTTCATATTCGATCTAGGTGTCATACCTAGTGCATCGGGTCCAATGAAAATCTTTTTTGACAAATATGGTGCAATTGCCTTGGCAAAGGAATCCAGATTTCACAAGAGAACCAAGCACATCAAGAGATGCTTCAATTCCATCCGTCATCAAGTGTCGGAAGGGGACATATAGATTTTCAAGATACATACGGATCTGAATGTTGCAGACCCGTTGACTAAGCCTCTTCCACGAGCAAAACATGATCAACACCAAAACTCCATGGGTGTTAGAATCATTACTTTGTAACCTAGATTATTGACTCTAGTGCAAGTGGGAGACTGAAGGAAATATGCCCTATAGGCAATAATAAAGTTATTATTTATTTCATTATTTCATGATAAATGTTTATTATCCATGCTAGAATTGTATTAACCGGAAACTTAGTACATGTGTGAATACATAAACAAAACATAGTGTCCCTAGTATGCCTCTACTTGACTAGCTCTATAATCAAAGATGGTTATGTTTCCTAACCATAGACATGTGTTGTCGTTTGATAAACGGGTCACATCATTAGGAGAATGATGTGATGGACATGACCCATCCGTTAGCTTAGCATTATGATTGTTACAGTTTCATTGCTATTGCTTTCTTCATGACTTATACAAGTTCCTCAGACTATGAGATTATGCAACTCCCGAATACCGGAGGAACGCCTTATGTGCTATCAAACGCCACAACGTAAATGGGTGATTATAAAGATGCTCTACATGTGTCTCCGAAGGTTTTTGTTGGGTTGGTATAGATCGATATTAGGATTTGTCACTCCGTGTTTCAGAGAGGTATCTCTGGGCCCTCTCGGTAATGCTCATCACTATAAGCCTTGCAAGCATTGTGACTAATGACTTAGTTGCGGGATGAAGTATTACGGAACGAGTAAAGAGACTTGCCAGTAACGACATTGAACTAGGTATGATGATACCACGATCGAATCTGGAGCAAGTAACATACCGATGACAAAGGGAATAATGTATGTTATTATGCAGTTTGACCGATAAAGATCTTCGTAGAATATGTAGGAGCCAATATGAGCATCCAGGTTCTGCTATTTGTTATTGACCGGAGATGTGTCTCGGTCATGTCTACATAGTTCTCGAACCCATAGGGTCCGCACGCTTAACATTTGATGATCATATGTATTATGAGTTATGTGTTTTTAATGACCGAAATTTGTTCGGAGTCCCGGATGAGATCATGGATGTGATGAGGAGTCTCGAAATGCTCGAGACATAAAGATTGATATATTGTACCATGTTATTCGGACACTAGAAGAGTGCCGGGAAGTTTCGGATAAAACCGGAGTGCCGGAGGAGTTACCGAAACCCCCCGGCGAACTAATGGGCCACCATGGGCCTTAGTGGAGAGAGAGGATGGCCGCAAGAGGGCTGTCCCCCCCCCCCCCCTTGAGACCGAATAGGACAAGGGAAGGGGACATCACCCCCCCTTTCCTACTCCCTCTCCTTCCTCCCCCCTCTCTTCCTTGTGATGGAATCCTACTAGGACTAGTAGTCCTAGTAGGACTCCCTCTCCTTGGGGCGCGCCCCTAGGGCCGGCCGGCCTCCCCCTTGATCCTTTATATACAGGGAAAGGGGGGCACCCTAGAACACACAAGTTTCTCTTAACCGTGTGCGGTGCCCCCCTCCACAGTTACACACCTCGTTCATACCATCGTAGTGCTTAGGCAAAGCCCTGCGCCGGTAACATCATCATCACCGTTGCCATGCCATCGTGCTGATGGAACTCAACCTCATCCTCAACTGGATCAAGGGCACGAGGGACGTCATTGAGTTGAACGTGTGCTGAACACGGAGGTGCCATACATTTGGTACTTGGATCGGTTGGATCGCGAAGAAGTTTGACTACATCAACCACGTTATTGAAACGCTTCCGCTTTTGGTCTACGAGGGTACGTGGACACACACTCCCCTCTCATTGCTATGCATCTCCTAGATAGATCTTGCATGATCGTAGGAATTTTTTTAAATTACCGTGTTCCCCAACAATTGCTACTATCAACTTTCAACTTAGTTTTCTCTAGGAACATATCAAAAACATAGGGGGGCTACAACGCGCCCCAAGTGGGAGGAGTCCCACTTGGGATCCTAATACAATTCCAATGTATCTGTAATTTATGAAGTATTCATGCCATGTTTACAATAATTTCATATGGTTTTGGTATGATTTGCATGGAACTAACCCGGACTGACGTTGTTTTTAGCAGAACTACCGTGGTGTTGTTTTTTGTGCAGAAATGAAAGTTCTCCAAATGAGCTGAAACTTTTTGATGGTTTTTTTGGAACAAAAGAGACCCTCGAAGCTTCATGGGAGGGTCAGAAGATCCACGAGGAGGACACAACCCACCGGGGCACGCCTGGGCCCTTGCCCGTGCCCCGGTGTATCGTGCTCACCTCGAGGCCCATCTGGACGTGAGACCGACGCCAAAAATTCCTATAAATAGAGAAACCATCAGAAATAACCCTAGATCAGAAGTTCCGCCATTGCAAGCCTCTATAGCCACTGAAAACCAATCGGGAGCCTGTTCCGGCACCCTGCCGGAGGGGGCGATCATCACCGCTGGCCATCTTCTTCATCCTGGTAGCCACCACGATGAGGAGGGAGTAGTCCACCCTCGGGGCTGAGGGTTTGTACCAGTAGCTATGTGTTTAATCTCTCTTGCGTGTGCGATCTTGAGATGTCACAATCTTGATGTATCATGGGCTTTGTTAACATAGATGGATCATATGATGTTTCTCCCCTCTCTATTCTTGTTGTGATGAATTGAGTCATTACCCTTTGAAGTTTTGTCTTGTTGGATTGAATTTTCAGATCTATGAACACATGATATATGTCTTGCATATGAATACTTGTGGTGACAATGGGGTATTATTTTGATTCACTTGATATATGTTATGGCACCCAACTTGCGGATTCCCGCGGTGACTTTGGGGTAATCTATGCATAGGGGTTGATGCACGTTTTTATTATCTTTTCTTCGCTAGAAACTTTGGGGTCCCCTTGTAGTTCTTTGTGTGGATTGAGCATTATGAATCTGAAATTGTTTGATACATGTCATATAATTAACTCACGGGTACTCACGGTGACATTGGGGTATCTAGGTGACATTAGAGTTGGTTGATATGTATCATATGGTGTTATTTTAGTACGAACTCTTGATTTGATTGATCGTAAAGAATAGCTTGCTATTATTTTAGTATGAACTCTAGGATAGATTGATCGGAAAGAATAGCTTTGGGGTGGTTTCCTACCCTACAAACAATTTCTATCTTTTGTTCTCTGCTAATAGGAACTCGGGAGTGATTCTTTATTGCACTTTGAGGGATAATCATATATCCAACTATGTTAGCATTGTTGAGAGATTACACTAGTGAAAGTATGCACCCTAGGCCTCATTTTCCATCATTGCAATACCGTTTGTGCTCCATTTTACTATTTACTACCTTGCTGTTTTTTGTTCTCCGTTTTACTATCCATACTACACTTTTATCACCATCTCTTCGCCGAACTAGTGCACCTTTACAATTTTCCATTGTATTGGGTGTGTTGGGGACACATGAGATTTCTTGTATTTGATTGCAGGGTTGCTTGAGAGAGACTATCTTCATCCTACACCTCCCATGGATTGATAAACCTTAGGTCATCCACTTGAGGGAAAATTGCTACTGTCCTACAAAACTCTATGCTTGGAGGCCCAACACGAGTCTACAAGAATAAAGTTGCATAGTAGACATCAGATCCTAGTAGGATTCGTGCCCTCCTTCCTTTTACCGGAGGGGAAAAGGGGGAAGGAGAGGGAGAAGGAGAAGCAAAGGGGGGCACCACCCCCACCCCTTGTCCAATTCGGACTCTTCCCTGGTGGGGGGCGCGCCAGCCCCTTGTGGGCTGGTTTGCCTCCCTCCTATGGCCCATATCTTTCCCCGGGGGGTTCCAGCACTGGTATGCGTTGGTGCTATACAAACGGTTTTATACCCCTTTCCGCGACGGCATTCGGAACCTTTGCCTAGTTAGTGTGGGCAATTAGGGGGTCCTTCACACACGACCCAGAAACCATCGGGGATATGCCCTCCTGGCACACACGCTCGGCAAAATGAGATCGTGTGCGACCGGTGAGCGAGCAAATCGGTTATACGTAGTGCTAAAAATACAATTATACAGGCGAAATCATTTCTGGTCATAAGTTCATTCCACATAGTCAGTCCCCGCGAAACGTTTCCGTTCGTACATACATCCCACACAGTCGCTGCAAGGAAAACGTTTCCGTTCGTAGGTACATCACACACAATTTTCCCCGTTAAGTCGTTTGTGATGGCCTTCCCATCGCACACAATATTAAATAATTTATTGTTTGCGTTATTGAATGCATCACACATGGTGCGTAGAAGAAACTGTGTGTTTTGCCTTAGGTCATCGCCCACGGTATTTTCTCAATAATCGTTTGCAATAGCAAAAACCAATTAGCATACTAATTTCCCTATTATTGGTAATCCATTTATTAATCTAATTGACATTCATATTAAACACATAATATATTTCATTCCCATATTAAGGAAGCAGGATTTCATAATTGAAATACATCAGAGTACAACATGATATAGCTTCAGCACTCAGCTACCCCATTACACAACTGCACCAGCACCAAGTTTCACATGCAACATCTAGAACCTTTAGAAATTAGCATCATAGACGGTACATAGACATATGCATCTCATCGGAAAAACTGCTGAAGCAGAAGGCGAATATTGAGCATTCATTGATGTTGAAGGTCTTTGCAACTTTAGGCCAGTGCTTGTGGATGATTGACCGTCCATCCTTCGTCCTCTTCAGGAACACTTCAATATTGAACCGTGGGTGTTGTATGAAAACCTTCCTCGCCTCCTGTCCATACAGGTGGTTTGTGAGGTAATCACCAGTGAACTGTTTTGGAAAGGCCTGAAAACAAGGATGTGCATAAATATCGTCTCTATATTGGAAATGGGGCAAAGGAATAAAAAGACAAGGTATAATAGTATACAATAACAGAATGCAGCCACAACAATTGAACATCGTATTGCAGAATTGATCCAAGCAGTTAACTAAACACCACAACAAATGAACCAACAGTTAACTGAGCACCACATTGCACAAACATAACATACTCCTAATAGAAGATCAGACAGTTAACCAAACCAAGCATGCTTAACAACTTGGAAATATAGCAATTGTATTTGTTTCTCATGTATTTAGTACAACCAAATTCGATTTATTTCTCACATGGTATACAATAACAAAATGCAGCCACAACAATCGAACATCGCATTGCAGAATTGAACCAAGCAGTTAACTAAACACCACAACAAATGAACCAACCATTAATTGAGCACCACATAGCACAAATATAACATACTCCTAATAGAAGATCGGACAGTTAACCAAACCAAGCATGCTTAACAACTTGGAAATATAGCAATTGTATTTGTTTCTCATGTATTTAGTACAACCAAATTCGAGTTATTTCTCACATGGTATACAATAACAAAATGCACACACAACAATTGAACATCGCATTGCATAATTGAACCAAACAGTCAACTAAACACCACAACAGATGAACCAAACATTAACTGGGCACCACATTGCACAATATAACATACTCCTAATAGAAGATCAGACAGTTAACCAAACCAAGCATGCTTGACAACTTGGAAAATTGCACCCTAAATAATTGAACATCACATTTGCAGAATTGAACCAAACAGTTAACTGAACACCACATTGCACGATATATAGAACATATACACTAGAGCAGAAGATTGCATGGTAAAAGTAGATAGCACAATTCACTAAAATTTGTTAAGGAAAGGCAGTAGCTAGCAAACTGAACATGGGTCCTTATAGTGAGCTAATAAGACAAGCTACTTGTCGGTGTACAAAACTAGGGGCTCTCTTTTGTACCCCTTTACTTGTGCACGGGCAGTCAGAGCCGTGCCCACGGCCACACTTAGCAGGGTAGAGGAGGGAAGCCGATGGAACAAGACAATCAAGGAAACGCCAAGACCAGTGACACAAGAAGCAAGAGGGTGAGGTAGACTCCCCCGGCAAGACCCTTGCCGGGGCAGCCTCCACAGCCCCGGCAAGACCCTTGCCGGGGCAACTTGCCCAATGCCAGCAGAGCACGCCACCCTTGAGCCCAAGCATTCCAACGCCATCGACCACATTGGAACCAAGGCTTGGGAGACGCCTCCGTGGTGACATGCAGATCTTCGTCAAGATCATAAACACGCAAGATCAGATAAGGACCAGAAGACGACGATCCTCGGCAAGATCCTTGCCGAGGAAATCCACGAGACCTCCGGCAAGATCCTTGCCGGGGACGACCGCGATGTCACAGCAAGACCCTTGCCGGGACCCCGGCAAGACCCTTGTCGAGGACATCAGCGGGGCTGTGGCCAGGCCCGCATCTGTCAAGACTCCGCTGCCGCTCCCCATGCAGCTGCCAGCCCAGCCAGCTAGGCGAGCACCTGTGTGGCGACGTGCGGCTCCTAGACCAACTAGTCAAGCACCTGCGTGGTGGCATGCAGATCTTCATGAAGACACTGCCACTGCACTAGCTCAGCAGCCTATCAGCCTACATGGCGATGCATGCCTCATTGGCCAGGACGCGTGTCGAAGCAAGACGGAGCAGCGACGGACGGGATGGGCCTTGTTATCGTCCCCAATAAAGCAAGGGGACACCTAAGGAGTGCATTGAATGCGTTTTGTCCTGTAATGATAGGCGATAAGCTTGTGCACTGTACACTTTCCACCTCATGTGTGCCATTGTGGCGTCCCCTTTTTCTATAAAAGGAGGCCCGAGCCGTACTGGAAGGGGAGTCAACTCTTTTGGACTACGCACATGCCGTATCTATTTCAAGAACACTCAAATATATACCAAAGCAGGACTAGGGTATTACGCATCCTTGCGGCCCGAACATGGGTAAACAATCTTTGTGCTGGCTCCTAGACCCGCTCTTTAAACAGCCCCGCGCCCGCCGACCATAGTAGGGATTCCAGTGATCCCATAGGTGTCGTTTCCCACCGACATCTCTGGCGCGCCAGGTAGGGGGCGCAGTGATGACCCACAAGTATAGGGGATCTATCGTAGTCCTTTCGATAAGTAACAGTGTCGAACCCAACGAGGAGCAGAAGGAAATGACAAGCGGTTTTCAGCAAGGTATTCTCTGCAAGCACTGAAATTGTAGGTAACAGAAAGTTTTGTGATAAGATAATTTGTAATGGGTAACAAGCAATGAAAGTAAATAAAGTGCAGCAAGGTGGCCCAATCCTTTTTGTAGCAAAGGACAAGCCTGGACAAATTCTTATAATGAGAAAAGCGCTCCCGAGGACACATGGGAAATATCGTCAAACTAGTTTTCATCAATTCGCGTTCGTTACTTTGATAATTTGAAATTTGGGTGGACCGGTGCTTGGGTACTGCCCTTTCTTGGACAAGCATCCCACTTATGATTAACCCCTATTGCAAGCATCTACAACTACAAAAGAAGTATTAAGGTAAACCTAACCATAGCATGAAACATATGGATCCAAATCAGCCCCTTACGAAGCAACGCATAAACTAGGGTTTAAGCTTCTGTCACTCTAGCAACCCATCATCTACTTATTACTTCCCAATGCCTTCCTCTAGGCCCAAATAATGGTGAAGTGTCATGTAGTCGACGTTCACATAACACCACTAGAGGAGAGACAACATACATCTCATCAAAATATCGAACGAATACCAAATTCACATGACTACTAATAGCAAGACTTCACCCATGTCCTCAGGAACAAACGTAACTACTCACAAAGCATATTCATGTTCATGATCAGAGGAGTATTAATATGCATTCAGGATCTGAACAAATGATCTTCCACCGGATAAACCAACTAGCATCAACTACAAGGAGTAATCAACACTACTAGCAACCCACAGGTACCAATCTGAGGTTTGAATACAAAGATTGGATACAAGAGATGAACTAGGGTTTGAGAGGAGATGGTGCTAGTGAAGATGTTGATGGGGATTGACCCCCTCCCGATGAGAGGATCGTTGGTGATGACGATGGTGATGATTTCCCCCTCCCGGAGGGAAGCTTCCCTGGCAGAACAGCTCCGTCGGAGCCCTAGATTGGTTCCGCCAAGGTTCCGCCTCGTGGCGGTGGAGTTTCGTCCCGTAAGCTTGCTTATGATTTTTTTTCCAGGGTAAAAGACTTCATATAGCAGAAGATGGGCACCGGAGGGCCACTAGGGGGCCCACGAGGCAGGGGGGCACGCCCCCCACCCTCGTGGCCAGGGTGTGGGCCCCCTATGGTACTTCTTTCGCTCAATAATTCTAATTAATTCCAAAATTGACTTTCGTGGAGTTTCAGGACTTTTGGTGCTGTGCAGAATAGGTTTCCAATATTTGCTCCTTTTCCAGCCCAGAATCCCAGCTGCCGGCATTCTCCCTCTTCATGATAAACCTTGTAAAATAAGAGAGAATAGCCATAAGTATTGTAACATAACGTGTAATAACAGCCCATAATGCAATAAATATCGATATAAAAGCATGATGCAAAATGGACGTATCACGCAGCTATGGAAATTCGGTCTAGCAACTAGTCTAGCAGTTCTTCATCGCCATGGCTCCCAAGAAGAAGAAGACGATGGTGATTGGTTCATTCAGAGCCGGACGGCCCGTACCAGTGCGGGCATGTAGCGGGGCGGTCGCGGACGGAGGCCGAGGCGCGGCTCGCGAACACCCACATCACTCTGGCAGTCAAAGCTTGGCGAGCTGCGTCGTTCGTGCGCAAGTCGACAGGCCACACTTCACAAAATCCAAAGACGGAGCTAGGCCCCCCGCAGGTGGCGCGGGGCACTCCAAGGGCGGCGCCGTGCCGCCTACCGGCGGCGCGGCGACCTTCAAGACACCTACGCCGGCGCCCATGATGCGCTCTTCCCAAGTTGTGCGCGATGAGCAGCGTCACCACGCTAGTGACCCCGGGCGCCGCCGTGGGAAGAGTCATGCGCATCCTTCGCGGGACGAAGGAGGCCAGCATGCACACCGAAGTGCTGGTGAAAATGGCGTACAGCCGCAGGGCCGTGATAGAGCTCCTTCTAACGTGGTTAGAAGTTGGAGCGCGACATGGTCCATGCAGCTTTCACCGCCGCCCATGCCATCAGAAGCCTTGGCGCGCGCGCAGCTGCTCCTCGACTTTCCTCCTACAACGGGTAAGCTTGACGAGTGGAGAGCCACCATCCGGAGCCTCATCGGCGTCGGCAACAAAGATGAGCCACGACCAGCATGGCTCTTAGGCCGACGCTCCGTCGAGCCACAATACGCCAGTGGTGGAAGGGCCAGGGGTGATGCAGCCATGGTGCACTCTCCTCCCCCACGCCAGTTACCGTGGGTTTCGGTCCATCATGATGACGCTTGTGATAACATTTCCATAGCATCGTCCGACCCATGGACCCACCGCGATCAGTGCCAAGTTCTTCGGGAGCGAGCCCTTGAAGATGCTTGAACCACCATCGAATGCCGGCGCGATGCGCGCCACCAGTCAGATAGGCGGGCAGGGCCCACTATGGACCACCCGGCACCGGGAGGCTATGGTGGCCTACCCTACAAGGTGGGTATCCCGGCCTTTACCTGTGAGCTGCGGTAGTTCCAGTGGCCCTCCCATCGCACGTTCAAGCCCGACGTTGGTGAGAAGTACAATGGCAAGACTCACCCGTCAGAGTTCCTCGGCATCTACACCATCGCGATGCAAGTTGCTGGAGTCCGTGATGACAAGGTGCTTGCCAATTACTTCATGTTGGCACTTAAGCCCAATGTCATGTCATGGTTGATGCACTTGCCGGCGGATTCCATTTCTTCTTGGTCGGATTTATGTCATGAGTTCGCTCGCGCCTTCACTGGAGGCCATCAAGCTCATGGCCAGGCAAGCGATTTGCATATCATCCCCCAGAAGGAAGGAGAAAACCTACGAAGTACATACAGAGGTTCAGCCGGGTGCAGTACAACATCCCAGATGTTCATCCCACTGCCGTGATCAGCGCATTCCATCAGAATGTGGGCAACCGCAAGATGCGTGAAGAGCTGGCGATGAACAAGGTCAAGGATGTGGCCGAACTTTATGTTCTGGCCGATAGGTGCGCTCGAGCTGAAGAGGGGAGGAAGTACCCCGGCGAGGACGCTTGTGCGG
Organism: Triticum timopheevii; assembly: GCA_963921465.1. Taxonomy (NCBI): domain Eukaryota; kingdom Viridiplantae; phylum Streptophyta; class Magnoliopsida; order Poales; family Poaceae; genus Triticum; species Triticum timopheevii. The sequence goes on from OY997264.1 coordinate 361,344,794, forward strand.
AAACCGACTCTATAGATGAAGACGCCGCCGCCCTGACGAAGAAGGGCCGGCACCGCAACAGAAAGTGCAAGGGCAAGACTGTGCTTGCCGTCGAGGGGTCCGATGACACCGGCGCTGCCAAGAAGGCCAAGGCAAGCGAGCCCGGCAAGGAAATTTCTAGGTGCGCCGCTTGCCGGGCCTTGGTGGCTGCCGACAAGCCAGGAAGCTCCGACAAGCAGTACTGCAAGATCTACCGCACCAAGGGCAACAACCTCCAGAACTGCCGACAAGTTGAGCTTCTTGCTGAGAAGCAAAAAGTCGAGTATGAGAGGCGGGAGAAGGGGAAGGGTCAGGACAATGCCGAAGGATCCGGCAAGAAGTGTGGCGGCCAAGGAGGCCGCCGCGGCAAGGATAACCAGCAGGGTGTCTGCCATTGTTAGTTTCACCAACGATACGCAACATCAATGTGACGAAGATGCTAGTTGACGGCGGGGCCGGTCTGAACTTGAACTCGCCTGTTGTGGTCAAAAGGCTGCAAATTCCTGATGGAGAACTCGAAGAGACGGGCACGTTTCAAGGGGTCAACCGGGAAGGAGTCAGCCGAAGGGTAAGGTCATGCTGCCCATGACGTTTGGAGGCGAGTTGAACTACAGGATGGAGAGGATTGTCTTTGATGTAGCCGAGATCCCCTTACCCTACAATGGGATTCTCGGCCGCCTGGCACTAGCCAAGTTCATGGCGGCGTCACACTACGCTTATAACACGCTGAAGATGCCTGGGCCGATGACCATCATCACCGTCCCCTCCGACAAGAAGGATGCGTTGATCTACGCTGACCAACTCTACCAGGAAGCGGTTGCGGCAACTGCCGCCAAGGCACTTGCTCCTGCCGCCGAAGCCCCGAGAGGGAAGAAGACCGGCAGGACCTCTCGCACCCACTCCGGCAAGCGCACCTCTTCGAAGTGATGTGCTCCCGTCGAGGACGTGCCAGAGAGCTCCACCGGCAAGAGCAAGAAATCCAGAGCTGCACCACCAGAGACCAAGAAGGTGTCCGTCAATGTCGGATTTCGGGTCCCGGCAAAACCCTTGAGGTTCGAACACTGGGGTGCACACGAAGATTTCTCCCTACCGAATCTCGCTCTCAGCCTCGTCGCGATCCCTAAGCTTAGCTCGCTGAACTCACAACACAAGAGATGCAAGATTTGTACAGGTTCAGGCCACCATTGTGGTGTAATACCCTACTCGTGTGTGGTGGTGATGGATTGCCTCTTGGGCTGATGATGAACAGTACAAGGGAAAAACAGCCTCCCGAGGAGAGGTGTTCTAGTGCTTGGTGGGTTGCTTGGGGGAATCGATCCCCTTCTATTGTGGTGGCTAGTCCTATTTATAGAGGCCCTGGTCCTCTCCCCAAATATTGAGTGGGAAGGGATCCAACAACGGCCAATTTGAAAGGGGACAGCTAGTACAAGCTATCCTGACTAAAGGTGGTCTTCGCCTGTCAAAGGCGCTGGTGGTGACACCATCTTGGGCTCCACGATGACCTCCGTCCTGCCGTCCTGCTGGCCTTGGTCTTGTTGCACCGATATGGAAACCTTTGCCTGATGCCTCGGTACTCCGCGCCTGCGCTTGCCCCCTTAGCACCAAAGGGGAAACAAGGACACTGTGCGTTGGCGCCCGCCTAGCGCCCGCCTGGCCTTGGTCGTCATGGCTTGCATCACGGGAACCTCGTGAGGTACCCCTTGCCTTGATCTCTCCGCCCCCTCGTGAGCCTGGCTGGTGAGGCCACTCCTGAGGAGGCCTTGTGTCATCCGCCCCGTGAGGCTTGGCCCCTTGTGAGGGTCTTGAGTGTTGGTTGATGAAGACGGGCCATACTGGGCCACTGGTGGAGCCACGCCGTGGGCCGCAGGCAGGCAAGTCTGGGGACCCTCATTCCCAGAACACCGACAGTAGCCCCCGGGCCCAATGCACGCTCGGACTTGGCTTAGAGGCGAAGCCAAAGGGCAAGTGCGGAGTGCCGCGGGCCCCAACACCCTGCAGCCTTGGTGGACGCATGGCGACTGATTGGACATGGGCGTCTCCGCTTCCCCATGCTGCCTCGACAACTGCCCAACTTCACGGGTCCCTGCTGCATGCAAAAAAGGGTTATCATTACCTGCGATCGTGGAGGTCGACGGTTGGCCTCCTTTGGGCTATAAATGAGGATGGGTGAGAGACCTCGTCGCCCATCTCTTCTTGCTCCTCCTGCTTCTTCTCCCCTGCTCCACCTCCAGTCTTGACACCAATGGCGCCGACTCGTAGATTCTCGACCGAAGAGAAGGGGAAGGCTCCCCGGGATGGACCTGATCTGCTCCCGCCAAAGAAGAGGCCGGTCCACCGCCATGGCAAGGTCGTGAGGCTGGAGATGATGAGGCCTTGGTGCGAGCCGCCACCTCCTGGGTACCCGCTACCCCGGTGCGCCCAAGCCGAGGGCTCCAGAGAAAGGGACGGTGAGCGGCACCGCCCACGCCGCAGCCGCGCCCGGCGCGTAGTGGTGGCACGCACCGTCGCCCCTGGAGTCCACGTCGCGGACTCCTCTCGCGAGTTCATGATGTGGGCGACGATGCCTCCAAGCACCTGGATTCGCTTCCCTTCGTTCTTCTCCACCAAGGTGCCGCCGAGGGGGCCTCTCGAGCTTTGGCTCCAGCACACCGATTGTGGCGCCCCGGCAACCGGAGCGAAGATTGAAGTCGTTTCCCCGGGCAAGATCTTCATGACCCGAGGCTGGGGCGAGGTCGCTCGGGTCTGCCGAACAGGGGGCTCCCTCGCGATCCATTTTGAATACGATGGCGCCTCCACGTTATACTTCAAGGTCTTCGACGCGGAAGGCCATCGCTTGGAGTGCTGCCCCGGAGGGGGCAGTCAGGACATCAACGCGGCAGGGGCTGGGCCCACCGTATGCTCCTGCAGCGGCTCCTCCGGCAGCAGCAGCAACACTTGGGAGTCCAGCGACTCTCCCGAGCTCTATGAGACTCCGGAGATGAGCGACGACAGCTACGCACCCCTGAGCTCTCGCCGCGCCCGGAGCAAGGCGGCAACATCGGGCCATCGCCGTCGCTGATCTGGATGGGGTTGGCGCTGGTCTCTCATGGCCTGCTATTGATGATGGCGTTGGCCACGAAAGCGCGTGTAGTTAGGGCTCCTCGGAGCTCTTTCCTTTTGTTCCCTGCGAGGAATCGAGAAATACCCCGTGGGGGCATGTAAAGGGTCTGCGATGTCTTTTGTTGATGTTATCCTTATTATGAAATCGTGCGAGTGCTTGTCCTGTCCCGGCTTGGTTCCCCCTTTCTAATCTCGCGACGACTTGGCGCTCTATGCTGACAGGTCCCGGTCCCCAGGCAGGCTGCAGCCGTCGCTGGTATGCCAGGTCGCGATGCCGTGGTCAAGGCCAGGAGGTGAGCGGCCCGAGGTCCTGTAAGAGCCCCTAAGGCGCGATGCTCAGGAGGTCCCCTTTAGCGCGCAAGCAGCTGCCGAGAGGTGAGAAAGGAAGGCGACATTGCCGCCACAGGGCCGCGTCAAGTGAGAACTTCGCGTTATAACGATTTAGTTGTTCCAAGTGCGAAACTTATCTCCGTGAGCTGGAGTCATTCCCTTGCATTACGCCAGACTTGTGCGTCGGTAGCCGTGGCAGAGCCAGGCTAGGCCGAGCGAGCCTCCCCTTTCTTCCCCGCACTCTCCTTCATGCTCTACGTCCTCAGGTCCCGGCCCTCAAGCGAGCTCAGCCGCCACTGGTATGCCAGGTCGTGATGCCGTGGTCAAGGCCAGGGGGTGAGGGCTGGAGAGCTAGTAAGAGCTCCTGAGTCGCGATGCTTAGGAGCCCCCCTTTTAACACGCAAGCGGATCGCATGGGAAAGAGAGGGAGCTCATGGTGCCGCCCGATGTAGTCCTCAGGAGGTTCCTGCAAATCAGCTCAAGAAAGGCACGGGTTGCCATTATGATTGTCGGCTGGCCATTGGTTGCTCCGAGAGAGGGGTGAGGGCACTGAGGACCTGGTGAGGAGACATGCGCGGGGCTGCCGCGGGCCAGAGCTTGATCGCTCAGATTTGTCGGCATTGCAGGGACGGACCCATGCGCAAGCACCGTGCCAGCGCGAGCGGCTCCCGTGGTAGGTGGCGATCGAGCAGGTGATAATCACAGGTAGATTAGGCATGAAAGGCAAATCAGCTTAGGTAAATGCAAGTTGGATACATGTCACTGGGTCAAACCCAAGCTGCTTGGGGATGATGCAGCCCGAGGGGCACCCCCAGCAAGGTAAGCTAAAGACATAAAAAGAGATACATGCCGCAGGGACGGACCCATGCGGCCTGGGAATGATGCAGCCCTGTGGGCGCTCCTAGCTAAAATGAACTTGGAAGATGTCACCTGGTTCCGTTGTAGAGTGGGTGTTGGGGCAGCTAAAGATGCGCGGTGAAGGGGCCCTGAGCCTCAGGAGGCTCTGGGGGCCCAGGTGATTCCTTGAGGACTGTCTCCATCTCTGCTAGGACCGCGTGGTGCCTGGCCTCCTGAGCCGCCAGGATGCTCCGCAGGTGACGCTGGTAGGTGGCAGCCGCATTCAGCAGGCTGAAAGGCATGCAAACTTAGTTGTGCGGCGGACCCTCGCAGCATCCCACGCACGAAGGCCAGAAGCGCTCCTGAGATGCGGCCCGGTTGAGCCCTGGGACATCGATGCAGATGCGCAGCCCACCATCCTCGCCTGGATGGGGAGCCGTGCCGGGCAAGCGGCGGTTGCCGCGCATGGCCCTCGCCTCCTGAAGCTCCTGAGTGGTCCTGGCAATGAACTCCTGAACGTTGGGCTTTCCATGCCCCGTGCCTTCCTGAGGGAAACGTGCCGCCAAGCACGCCTCCAACTGGTGACCAAGCGCCCCCCTCGTGATGTTGGTGAGGTCTGAGGCCCTCCAGAAGAGAGCCTGTCACGCCCAATATGCGACCCTATCCAAAAGGAACTCGAAGGTCCCACCAAGGATAGACCCGCATATTGGAACGCTTTTGCAGGGTGGATATCATTACATCAACATTACATAAATAGATGGGGATACATACATAAGGCATACAATGCCACACGGATACAACGATACATCATACAAGAGATCAACATCCGACTACGGATGAAACACAAACAGAAGCTCAAACGACATCCACCCTGCTAGCCCAGGCTGCCGACGTGGAACCTATCCCCTGATCGAAGAAGAAGCAGAAGAAGAACTCAACGCAAGCAAGCATCGCTCTCGCGTCATGATCACCGCATAACCTGTACCTGAAACTGTTGTTGTAGTAATCTGTGAGCCACGAGGACTCAGCAATCCCATTACCATGGGTATCAAGACTAGCAAAACTTAATGGGAAAGGAAGGGGTAAAGTGGTGAGGTTGCAGTAGCAACTAAGCATGATATGGTGGCTAACATACGCAAATGAGAGCGAGAAGAGAAACAAAGGAACGGTCGTGAACTAGCAATGATCAAGAGGTGATCCTGAACACCTACTTACGTCAAACATAACCCAGAAACCGTGTTCACTTCCCGGACTCCGTCGAGAAGAGACCATCACGGCTACACACTCGGTTGATGCGTTTTAATTCGGATCTGGTGTCAAGTTATCTACAACCGGACATTAACAAATTCCCATCTGCCACATAACCGCGGGCACGGCTCTCGAAAGTTTATACCCTGCAGGGGTGTCCCAACTTAGCCCATGACAAGCTCTCGCGATCAACGAAGGAATAGACCTTCTCCCAGGAAGACCCGATCAGTCTCGGAATCCCGGTTTACAAGACATTTCGACAATGGTAAAACAAGACCAGCAAAGCCACCCGATGCGCCGACATCCCGATAGGAGCTGCACATATCTCGTTCTCAGGGCAACACCGGATAAGCGAAGCGTACAGGTACCGACGAATCCAAGTTGCCAAGGAATGGTCCCGCACGGTGCTCTAGTTTGGACCAACACTTAGACAAGCACTGGCCCGGGGGGGCTATAATAAAGATGACCCTTGGGTTAATTACTCCCAAGGGAAAAGTAGGTGGTGGTGAGGCAAATGGTAAAACCAAGGTTGGGCCTTGCTGGAGGAGTTTTATTCAAAGCGAACTGTCAGGGGGGTCCCATAAATCACCCGACCGCGATAGGAACGCAAAATCCGGGAATATAACACCGGTATGACGGAAACTAGGGAGGCAAGAGTGGAACAAAACACCAAGCATAAGGCCGAGCCTTCCACCCTTTACCAAATATATAGATGCATTAATAATATAAGAGATATTGTGATATCCCAACATAAACCCTGTCCACCATGGAGAAATCTTCAACTTCACCTGCAACTAGCAACGCTATAAGAGGGGCTGAGCAAAGCGCTAACATAGCCAATCAATGGTTTGCTAGGAATGGTGTCAAAGGTTAGAGGTTCATGGAAATTTGGGAGGCTTGATGAGCAAAATATAGGTAACGCAGCATAGCGATAGAACGAAGCAACTAGCATAGCAATGATAGTAGTGAGATCCAGGGTAGCGGTCATCTTGCCTGAAATCCCACAAGGAAGAAGAACGAGTCCATGAAGAAGATGAAGCCACGAAGACGAACCAAGCGTAGACGAACGAATCCTCATGATCGCAACGAAACGGGAACTATCGAGAAGAAGCACACAACATGGTAAACACACCACACATACACAAGACATGATGCACAACAAGCATGATGCATGACAAGGCTATATGAAGCTACTCATGGCAAGAGATGATGCAAATAAGAACAACACATCAAGGCAAGTTTAAATGAGGCCGGAAACAACATATAACAATTCCGGTAAGTCCTCATATGCAAATTTCGAAATTGGTCCAGAACTTAATAAACATTATGTTCAAGTTGTTAAACAGCAAGTTAAGATGCGCCAAGAGAATCTACACGAAATTCTAGTCAAGTTACATATAAAGTTCATTAGATTCGGAGCTACGACCTAGAAGATATGAGCAAAACAAGTTAAACATGGCATTGATGCAAAAAGCACCCAAACATCAAGCAAACACACCAAAACAAGGATCCAACATGATAATATGAAGCTACATGCAAAAACAAGCAAGTTTCATATAGAGCACACTCAAAACGGAGCAACGGTTCAACACATACACTCCATACAAGTCATAACAACAATCTGTCCAAAACAGCAACTAGGCATCTTGCAAGCATCAAAACAATAAGCTACAACACCCCAACATAATAACAAAAGGCATGGGCATAAAGTACTGGTAAAGCATAACAAAACATGAACACTGAGCTATCTCCAGAAATCACTAGAACATGCTCCAAAACACATGGTAAGATTGCAAATAATAACAGTTTCAGACTTTAACAGAAATAACATCAGGTTGCAATGTTTAGAGCAAGCAAACAACATGTTACAGGAACATATCATGGCAAACAAAGGCATGGCCTGAATCTACTAATTTCATAGATCAAAAGTCTCTTAGTGACCACGAGCCAAAAAGGCACAGAAGATATGATGGCACCCATGTAAACATGGCAAGTTATATTACAGATTCAAACATGGCAGAAACAACAATAAGTAGGCATGTTGGTGAGCTTGTACCACTCACCACAGAGCAACACATGGCATGGCAAGGCAACCAACAATAAGAAGACATGTTTATGAAGCTAAGCATGGCAAGAGCAAGGTCATAGGGTGCATGGAATACTAGCAAAACACATGGGAACTAGTGAACTTAATGTTAACAGGCTGATAGCAACATTATCAAGCAACTTTGGAGCAAGATATGAACAATCTACAGCAAGCTATAAATGCAACCAGGGGCATGGATGGATAGGGAATAACATGTAGACCAAAACATGTTTATAGAACATCTCCAGATTATGCATAGAATGATTAGTAGAAGCATGTTAACATAGCAACAAAATATAACAGAATCTGTCAGGAAAACAGCAACAGCAACTATCCTACTTAGCAAGCTTGATACACTCAGCACACAACTCACAAAAATACAAGGTTGGCACCCCTGGAAAGATGGCATAGCATAGATCAACATACATGTAGACATCAACCTCATAGGATGCACACATCAATCATGGCAAAAATGATAAATGAGCAAGTTATAACAGTTTCAGCAGATTAACAGCAACATGCACTCTTCCATCAGCATTTCGGGCATCAAGATGAGCTCAAATGAAAATGATGCAGTGGAATTAAATGAAGTACTCGTTGAGGCAAACAATTTGACATATTATACGCACGAAACGGAGTTACGGATGCAGAGATGTGATGGCATGAACATGGCATGATTATGCAAAAATACTCGGGACTTAGTGGAATTTCAACCTCGGGTAAAAGTCAACCGCGGGGAGGACTTCGTCGGAATCTCACCGGAGAGGAGGGGGCTGGCCGGAGACGGGCGGGTCTGGGCCAGATCTCGCCGGATCCGGCCGGATCCCGGCGAGGGGAGGCGGAGGAGGCGACGGGGCGGCGTAGAGGACGACGGGGCCGGGCGGAGGAGCTGCGAGCTCCGGCCGACCGAAGCGGCACGGCGGCGGCGGTGATGTGGGCACAGGCGGCGGTGACGTGTCGACGTGGGATTGGTCGGGGGTGACGGTGCGGACGTGTCCGGCGGCAGGGTGGACGCGTCCGACGGCGGGAGGAGCAGGGCTTGGGTTAGGGGGAGAATTCATCCGCGAATTTGGACGGGAGGCACATATTTATAGGTAGGGGGAGCTAGGAGTGTCCAAATGAGGCACGGTTTTCGGCCACGCGATCGTGATCGAACGACCGAGAGCATGGAGGGGAGTTAGATGGGTTTTGGGCCACTTTGGAAGGGGTGTTGGGCTGCAAACAAAGAGGGCTTTGCGGTTACCCGGTTAACCGTTGGAGTATCAAACGACCTCCAAATGGCATGAAACTTGACAGGCGGTCTACCGGTGCTATACCAAGGCCGCTTGGCAAACCTCGGGCCATTCCGAGAAAGTTTAATACCCGCACACGAAAAGAGACAAGAAGGGGACGCCGGGTGAGATAGGAGTGCCGGATTGCAAAACGGACAACGGGGAAAATGCTCGGATGCATGAGACGAACATGTATGCAAAATGAAATGCACACGATGACATGATATGAAATGCATATGATGACATGGCAAAGTGCAACATGCAAGCAAATGACATGGCAACAACGGCGAATAACTGGCGGACACCTGGCGCATCGAATCCGGGGCGTTACAACACTCCTCCACTAACAAGAGATCTCGTCCCGAGATCTTAGGACCGAGACAGAAGGGGAAAAAGGATGATTTGAAACAAGAATTCAAGAGAAGAAGCAAAGAGTCGAGAGCACTCGAGAAGAAGAGAGGAACGACGAGAATGACGAGAATCGAAAGCTCACGGAATCAGATAGCCTATGAAACCACTCGTTCTAACCGGAGTGGTTAGAATGAGAAAAGAAATGAATAAGTGTGAAAGGATTTAGGCAGCACTCCGGTTGAAAATGAAAGGAGTAGAACATGAACTAGAGAAGATGGAATGAAACTTGGTGAACTCTTGAAGAATGAATTAAATCATGAAGAACCACCATGAAGAACTCCGGTAACAAAAGGATGGCAAGATAAAATGAAGAATGAAAGAATAAGATTAAAGCTTACGATGATTTAAGGTGGAGGTTCCGACGAAATGGCCGAGGAAAAATTGAACTCCGAAAAAGAAAAGATAAAAACACTTCGAACTAGAATTTATTCATCAAGAACAAACTCTGGTGGAAGGGATTAAACACTTGGAGGAAATAAGAATAAGATTTATTGTATGCTTATCCTTCATCAAATTAAATAGATGACAAGCAATGGATTTTGCATATTACTTATTCTTCTTGAAAAGGATTGAGAAGTGACATATCGCAAACTTGAGAAGGTCTTCATGAACCACCGGTAGGATAGAAAAGAACGAATGGATTAATATGATAAACAAGGAAAAGAATCTTGAACGAACCATCGTAAGAATTCGAAAATGACTGATGAAAGAGTATGAAACACCGGGAAGAATTAGAAGAAACAATATGCTTGAGGGGATTTAGATGCAAAAGAACGAAGAGATCGCGAACTGATTGAAGAATACTTGAATGAAGCACCAGAAGAATATTGAGACGAACGAAAGGGCACGAATATAGAATAATTGGAGAACGAATCTGAAAATTTAGAATGGAGAGATATTCCGAAAAGATGGCATACGGATGATCGAGAGAGAAAGCAACTCCTGAATGCTCCGGATGGATGAAAAGAATTTGCATGACTTGAGACAATTTGATAGGATAACATCGAGCTAGCACCGCGAATCTCCGGGAGAACGGGCAAGATTTAGAGGAGAAAACTCTTCTTCGGTCTTCAAATGATGACGAGAAACACCAACAAAATTACTGAGATACTCCGGGAGAAAGAAAAGCTAAGAGGTTGAGTCAACAATGAAAAGAATTTGAAAGAGATCTTGGAGAAGACATGTGACTGATGGAATCCATTCTTACGTCACACTTGAAAAGAATTGAGAATAACTCCGAGGAAATTAGAAGAGTCAGGTAAGATCCTGGGAAAAGACCTGTGGGTTAGGGCCCACTAAAGAGAAAACACCATTGGAAAGGGATGTTGAACAGATAGATGAAGCACCGGAACAATTGAAATATTTGAATGAGGTGACAACCTCGAATTAATTCGAACACAGACGAATCTCTTGAGATGTCTTGAGCACTCCGGAAGGATAAACTGGCGAGAGGCGAACGAGCAGGGAAAAAACACTTGATCCAAGGAAAAGAATGTGATTGAACCAAGAAAATTGAGTTGAAATCCACCGGAAAGAATTAGGGATGAAGAATGTCAACAAAAGAGAATTCACCAGTCGAAATAATTAAGGGAAGACTGAAGAGGCTCCGTACGAATGAAATTGATGGTCGAGAGAGTCAGACTCCGGGAAAAAGAGGGTGGGAGGGTGGGAAAACATAGGCAACTGGAAGGGGAAATCGATGAATATCTTGAAGAGAAACACCGGTTGAAATCATTGAGGAAAGGAAGCAAAGACTTCGCTCGAGTAGGATGGATACTCGATTACGGACTCCGGATTCGAGAAGAAGAAGGGAGGGCGAGTGGGAAAAAGAAAGACAACTTCGGACAGGGAAAAACAATGACGTCGGAGGAAGAACTGAGGATTGAACTCAAAGATGAAGATGCTCGAGTCAACTTGACGAGAAATGCACCGGATAAAAAGAGATGAGGAACAACGATCGGAAAACTAACAGCGTGATCCTAAAGAAAAATTTGAAGGGGAAGAGGAGTAGTTCAAAACACCTACGTCAAGATTCCTTACCACAACGACGAAGGGGCAGAGGAGTAAAAAGAATTTCTACTCTCCGATATAACTAGACTCCAAAAACAGTTTTCTTCTAGACTCAACAACGGCCAAACTACACGATCAATCAAGGGGGGCTCCTAGGCTAGGTCGAGGCTCTGATACCAACTTGTCACGCCCAATATGCGACCCTATCCAAAAGGAACTCGAAGGTCCCACCAAGGATAGACCCGCATATTGGAACGCTTTTGCAAGGTGGATATCATTACATCAACATTACATAAATAGATGGGGATACATACATAAGGCATACAATGCCACACGAATACAACGATACATCATACAAGAGATCAACATCCGACTACGGATGAAACACAAACAGAAGCTCAAACGACATCCACCCTGCTAGCCCAGGCTGCCGACCTGGAACCTATCCCCTGATCAAAGAAGAAGCAGAAGAAGAACTCAACGCAAGCGAGCATCGCTCTCGCGTCATGATCACCGCATAACCTGTACCTGAAGCTGTTGTTGTAGTAATCTGTGAGCCACGAGGACTCAGCAATCCCATTACCATGGGTATCAAGACTAGCAAAGCTTAATGGGAAAGGAAGGGGTAAAGTGGTGAGGTTGCAGCAGCGACTAGGCATGATATGGTGGCTAACATACGCAAATGAGAGCGAGAAGAGAAACAAAGGAACGGTCGTGAACTAGCAATGATCAAGAGGTGATCCTGAACACCTACTTACGTCAAACATAACCCAGAAACCGTGTTCACTTCCCGGACTCCGTCGAGAAGAGACCATCATGGCTACACACTCGGTTGATGCATTTTAATTCGGATCTGGTGTCAAGTTATCTACAACCGGACATTAACAAATTCCCATCTGCCACATAACCGCGGGCACGGCTCTCGAAAGTTTATACCCTGCAGGGGTGTCCCAACTTAGCCCATGACAAGCTCTCGCGATCAACGAAGGAATAGACCTTCTCCCAGGAAGACCCGATCAGTCTCGGAATCCCGGTTTACAAGACATTTCGACAATGGTAAAACAAGACCAGCAAAGCCGCCCGATGCACCGACATCCCGATAGGAGCTGCACATATCTCGTTCTCAGGGCAACACCGGATAAGCGAAGCGTACAGGTACCGACGAATCCAAGTTGCCAAGGAATGGTCCCGCATGGTGCTCTAGTTTGGACCAACACTTAGACAAGCACTGGCCCGGGGGGGCTATAATAAAGATGACCCTTGGGTTAATTACTCCCAAGGGAAAAGTAGGTGGTGGTGAGGCAAATGGTAAAACGAAGGTTGGGCCTTGCTGGAGGAGTTTTATTCAAAGCGAACTGTCAGGGGGGTCCCATAAATCCACGACCGCGTTAGGAACGCAAAATCCAGGAACATAACACCGGTATGACGGAAACTAGGGCGGCAAGAGTGGAACAAAACACCAGGCATAAGGCCGAGCCTTCCACCCTTTACCAAATATATAGATGCATTAATAATATAAGAGATATTGTGATATCCCAACATAAACCCTGTCCACCATGGAGAAATCTTCAACTTCACCTGCAACTAGCAACGCTATAAGAGGGGCTGAGCAAAGCGCTAACATAGCCAATCAATGGTTTGCTAGGAATGGTGCCAAAGGTTAGAGGTTCATGGCAATTTGGGAGGCTTGATGAGCAAAAGATAGGTAACGCAGCATAGCGATAGAACGAAGCAACTAGCATAGCAATGATAGTAGTGAGATCCAGGGTAGCGGTCATCTTGCCTGAAATCCCGCAAGGAAGAAGAACGAGTCCATGAAGAAGATGAAGCCACGAAGACGAACCAAGCATAGACGAACGAATCCTCACGATCGCAACGAAACGGGAACTATCGAGAAGAAGCACACAACATGGTAAACACACCACACATAGACAAGACATGATGCACAACAAGCATGATGCATGACAAGGCTACATGAAGCTACTCATGGCAAGAGATGATGCAAACAAGAACAACACATCAAGGCAAGTTTAAATGAGGCCGGAAACAACATATAACAATTCCGGTAAGTCCTCATATGCAAATTTCGAAATTGGTCCAGAACTTAATAAACATTATGTTCAAGTTGTTAAACAGCAAGTTAAGATGCACCAAGAGAATCTACACGAAATTCTAGTCAAGTTACATATAAAGTTCATTAGATTCGGAGCTACGACCTAGAAGATATGAGCAAAACAAGTTAAACATGGCATTGATGCAAAAAGCACCCAAACATCAATAAAACACACCAAAACAAGGATGCAACATGATAATATGAAGCTACATGCAAAAACAAGCAAGTTTCATATAGAGCACACTCAAAACGGAGCAACGGTTCAACACATACACTCCATACAAGTCATAACAACAATCTGTCCAAAACAGCAACTAGGCATCTTGCAAGCATCAAAACAATAAGCTACAGCACCCCAACATAATAACAAAAGGCATGGGCATAAAGTACTGGTAAAGCATAACAAAACATGAACACTGAGCTATCTCCAGAAATCACTAGAACATGCTCCAAAACACATGGTAAGATTGCAAATAATAACAGTTTCAGACTTTAGCAGAAATAACATCAGGTTGCAATGTTTAGAGCAAGCAAACAACATGTTACAGGAACATATCATGGCAAACAAAGGCATGGCCTGAATCTACTAATTGCATAGATCAAAAGTCTCTTAGTGACCATGAGCCAAAAAGGCACAGAAGATATGATGGCACCCATGTAAACATGGCAAGTTATATTACAGATTCAAACATGGCAGAAACAACAATAAGTAGGCATGTTGGTGAGCTTGTACCACTCACCACAGAGCAACACATGGCATGGCAAGGCAACCAACAGTAAGAAGACATGTTTATGAAGCTAAGAATGGCAAGAGCAAGGTCATAGGGTGCATGAAATACTAGCAAAACACATGGGAACTAGTGAACTTAATGTTAACAGGCTGATAGCAACATTATCAAGCAACTTTGGAGCAAGATATGAACAATCTACAGCAAGCTATAAATGCAACCAGGGGCATGGATGGATAGGGAATAACATGTAGACCAAAACATGCTTATAGAACATCTCCAGATTATGCATAGAATGATTAGTAGAAGCATGTTAACATAGCAACAAAATATAACAGAATCTGTCAGGAAAACAGCAACAACAACTACCCTACTTAGCAAGCTTGATACACTCAGCACACAACTCACAAAAATACAAGGTTGGCACCCCTGGAAAGATGGCATAGCATAGATCAACATACATGTAGACATCAACCTCATAGGATGCACACATCAATCATGGCAAAAATGATAAATGAGCAAGTTATAACAGTTTCAGCAGATTAACAGCAACATGCACTCTTCCAACAGCATTTCGGGCATCAAGATGAGCTCAAATGAAAATGATGCAATGGAATTAAATGAAGTACTCGTTGAGGCGAACAATTTGACATATTATACGCACGAAACGGAGTTACGGATGCAAAGATGTGATGGCATGAACATGGCATGATTATGCAAAAATACTCGGGACTTAGTGGAATTTCAACCTCGGGTAAAAGTCAACCGCGGCGAGGACTTCGTCGGAATCTCGCCGGAGAGGAGGGGGCTGGCCGGAGACGGGGGGGTCCGGGCCGGATCTCGCCGGATCCGGCCGGATCCCGGCGAGGGGAGGCGGAGGAGGCGACGGGGCGGCGCAGAGGACGACGGGGCCGGGCGGAGGAGCTGCGAGCTCCGGCCGGCCGAAGCGGCACGGCGGCGGCGGTGATGTGGGCTCAGGCGGCGGTGACGTGTCGACGTGGGATTGGTCGGGGGTGACGGTGCGGACGTGTCCGGCGGCGGGGTGGACGCGTCCGACAGCGGGAGGAGTAGGGCTAGGGTTAGGGGGAGAATTCATCCACGAATTTGGACGGGAGGCACATATTTATAGGTAGGGGGAGCTAGGAGTGTCCAAATGAGGCACGGTTTTCGGCCACGCGATCGTGATCGAACGACCGAGAGCATGGAGGGGAGTTAGATGGGTTTTGGGACACTTTGGAAGGGGTGTTGGGCTGCAAACAAAGAGGGCTTTGCGGTTACCCGGTTAACCGTTGGAGTATCAAACAACCTCCAAATGGCACGAAACTTGATAGGCGGTCTACCGGTGCTATACCAAGGCCGCTTGGCAAACCTCAGGCCATTCCGAGAAAGTTTAATACCCGCACACGAAAAGAGACAAGAAGGGGACGTCGGGTGAGATAGGAGTGCCGGATTGCAAAACAGACAACGGGGAAAATGCTCAGATGCATGAGACGAACACGTATGCAAAATGAAATGCACACGATGACATGATATGAAATGCATATGATGACATGGCAAAGTGCAACATGCAAGCAAATGACATGGCAACAACGGCGAATAACTGGCGGACACCTGGCGCCTCGAATCCGGGGCGTTACAAAGCCCTCGAGCCCTGCCCGAGGAGCGCACTGGGCGCGCCTTCCTATGTGATGGACAGAGGCGCCCCAAGCACGGGCGTTGATCCTGACACGACACCACCTGGTATGCCGACCTCCTGAGGCCTTGTGCGGAGCGGTTACTTCTTCTTCTTGGTGATGGCCTTAGGAGGGTCCCGCTCTTGCTGTCCGGGTCTTCGATTACTGCAGCTTGGAAGGCACGCTCGAGGGAGCACACCGCATCTCTCTCTTCGCAGGGGACCATGATGATTCCGCCGCTTCCTGGCATCTTGAGGACGTTGTAGGCATGGTGGGCCACTGCCATGAGCTAGGCCAGGGCTGGATACCCGAGGATGGCATTGTACGGCAGGTGGATGTGGGCGATGTCGAAGTCGATGAGCTCGGTGCGGTAGTTGTCGCGCTGTCCGAAGGTGATAGGGAGGCGGACCTGCCCTATCGGGGTGGTGGAACCATTAGTAACTCCTGAGAAAGTCTTGGTAGGCTGGAGTTGATCATATGGCAATTGGAGGTTGTCGAACATCTCAACGGACAGCACATTAAGTCCTGCGCCGTGATGGATGAGGGTCTTGGTGACTTGCACGTTGCTGATGATTGGGGAACAGAGCATCGGGAGGACGCCAGCAGTAGCCGTGCACTTGAGTTGGTCTGCCAAGCTGAAGTTGATGGCGCACTTGGACCACCTGAGCAGGCGTGTGGCCTCGATCCTGGGAAGGATTGTGTTCACCTCGTGAGCAAACTGCTTGAAGATACACTGAGAGGCTGGGGCCTGAGCTCCGCCGAAGATGCAAGCAATAGCACGTGGCTCCTGGAAGCCCCCAGCCCCCTCGTCCTGATGATGGTCGTCATTCCTTCTTGGCGGCGATGGCAGTGGATGAAGGCCTGCGTTACCCTGGGGGCGGTCCTCGCGAGGCTGATCCCTCCAGGCGCCCTCGAGAGGCTGGTCCCTCCAGGTGCCCTCACGAGGCTGGCCCTGCCAGCGATCCCCACGAGGTCGGTCACGCCACTCCTGACGAGGGCCACGGTCGTCCCATCGTCCTCCGCCACATCCTCCTCCTCGACCGTAGCCCCGGTCGTTACGCTCGGGGCGTCGACCAAAGCGTCCTTCTCGAACGACCCTGAGCTCCTAGCAGTCGTTGGTGTTGTGGGTGTGGAGATTGTGGTAGGCGCAGAACGGTCGGCTGCCCTTGGACGACTCCGGCTGGTCCCTGCCGTGCTTCCTATCTGGTTCTGCCGCGAGCACGACCACTCCATTATGCCTTACCTCCTTGGCCTTGGTCTTCTTTTCTTCTGGGTCAGCAGCTGGGAGCTCAAGGAGGGAGAGGCGTCCCTCCTCAGCTCTTGCGCACTTGGTCGCCGGGTTGAACAGTTCCAGGGATGTGCA
Source organism: Triticum timopheevii (assembly GCA_963921465.1). Taxonomy (NCBI): domain Eukaryota; kingdom Viridiplantae; phylum Streptophyta; class Magnoliopsida; order Poales; family Poaceae; genus Triticum; species Triticum timopheevii. Next base: position 361,361,981 of record OY997264.1, read on the forward strand.
CAACTCCTAGTGGATGGCGAGCTCCTCCTTCATCTTGATGCCACGGACGCCATCAAAGAACGCTGAGATGATGGCCTCGTCCGTCACCTTGGGGATCTTGAGGCGGACGCTGTTGAAGCGTTGGATGTATTTCTGCAGGGTCTCCCCGGGTTGCTACTTGATGCGGTGCAGGTCACCTGTGGCCGGGGGGCGGTCGCAAGTGCCCTGTAAGTTGGCAATAAAGCGGTTGCGCATCTCATCCCAGGAGGTGATCGAGCCGGGAGGCAGGTTCAGGAGCCACGAGTGGGCACCGTCCTTGAGTGCCATGGGAAACCAATTCGCCATGACTTTCTCGTCGCCGTTGGCCGCCTTGATGCTCAGCTCGTAGAGCTGCAAGAACTCCGCGGGGTCGGGGGTGCCGTCATAGTGAGGAGGCAGGTCTAGCTTGAACTTGCCCGGCCAACCGACGCTACGCAGCTCGGGGGTGAAGGCGCGGCAACCTGCTGTGGTCACCGAGGCACTTTGCTGATGCAGAGCTTGCTCTTGATGGTAGTCGCGCAACGCTGCCACGGGTCGTACGTGGTCTTGTAGCGCCGGTGCAGGGAGGACGGGGGCGCCTTCTTGAGGCCGAGGAATTTCTTGACAGCTTCGTCCTTCTCGCGCGGGCGTAGAACGCGGTGGGTCACGCCCAGGGGCCGCGCGCCTTGGTGTTAGGGCGCCGTCTTGGGGCTGAGGCGGTGGAGGCGCTCCATGAGCCACATCGCCCATACCTGGTGGAGGGCAAGGCAGCGAGAGGGACGGCGCTGACGAGCTCGGTGATGCGAGCGAGCCATTCTTCGTAGAGGTGGTCGACAGGGCGGTAACGCAGGAGCTCGCATGCCATAAGCAGTGCGGCCTGGGCGTCTAAGGGGTGCGACGAGCGTGGGACGACGAACCGGCTGGGGTCAGCAACGGAGTGGCGGTGCGGTCGTCTCGCTGCACCGAGGGGTGCAGCGAGGATGCTTGCTGCTCGTTCCCCGTCGGGCTGGTAGCGGCGTTGGCAGCAGGCGACGGAGAACGACGGGGAGGTTCGCTGACAGGAGCCTTCTGGGCAATGCGAGCGGCGAGAGCGGCCCGACGCTCAGCGTGAGCTCGGCAGGCGTCAGACATGGATGCGACGAAGCGATGGGACGCGAATCAGCGGAAGGAAGACTTTGGCGCACTCCTACCTGGCGCGCCAAATGTCGGATTTAGGGTTCCGGCAAAACCCTTGAGTTTCGAACACTAGGGTGCACACGAAGATTTCCCCCTACCGAATCTCGCTCTCAGCCTCGCTGTGATCCCTAAGCTTAGCTCGATGAACTCACAACACAAGAGACACAAGATTTATACAGGTTCAGGCCACCATTGTAGTTTAATACCCTACTCCTGTGTGGTGGTGGTGGATTGCCTCTTGGGCTGATGATGAACAGTACAAGGGAAAAACAGCCTCCTGAGGAGAGGTGTTCTAGTGCTTGGTGGGTTGCTCGGGGAGGAATCGATCCCCTTCTACTGTGGTGGCTAGTCCTATTTATAGAGGACCTGGTCCTCTCCCCAAATATTGAGCGGCAAGGGATCCAACAACGGCCAATTTGAAAGGGGACAACTAGTACAAGCTATCTTGACTAAAGGTGGTCTTCGCCTGTCAAAGGCGCTGGTGGTGACGTCGTCTTGGGATCCACGATGACCTCCCTCCTGCCGTCCTGCTGGCCTTGGTCTTGTTGCACCGATATGGAAGCCTTTGCCTAATGACTCGGTACTCCGCGCCTGAGCTTGCGCCCTTAGCACCAAAGGGGAAACAAGGACACTGCGCGCTGGCACCCGCCTGGCCTTGGTCGTCATGGCTTGCGTCACGGGAACCTCGTGAGGTACCCCTTGCCTTGATATCTCCGCCCCATCGCGAGCCTGCCTGGTGAGGCCGCTCCTGAGGAGGCCTTGTGTCGTCCGCCCCGCGAGGCTTGGCCCCTCGCGAGGGTCTTGAGTGTTGGTTGATGAAGACGGGCCATACTGGGCCACTGGTGGAGCCACGCCATGGGCCGCAGGCAGGCAAGTCTGGGGACCCCCGTTCCCAGAACGCCGATAGTCAAGGAGGATGGCACGGGAGGGGCTTTCACCATAAGCTCCACCGTCGATAGCAAATAGGAAGGCGCGCTTCACTTTCATGCGGGCGAATGTCGATGTGTTTGCATGGCAAGCATCCGACATCCCTGGCGTTCCCAAGGAGGTGATTGAGCACCATCTTGTTGTTTGTCCTCATGCGTGACCCGTCAAGCAGAAGGTCAGGAAGCAAGCTTTGGAAAGGTAGGAGTTCATCATAGAAGAGATCAGGAAGCTGGAAGCGGCAGGCTTGGTGAGAGGAGTACTCCATCCGACGCGGTTGGCCAATCCGGTGGTGGTGCGCAAGGCGAATGGGAAGTGGGGGCTGTGTATTGATTACACAGATATCAATAAGGCTTGTCCAAACGACCCTTTCTCGTGGCCGCGCATTGAACAGATTGTTGACTCCACGGCCGGGTGTGACTTGTTGTCATTCCTTGATGCCTATTCAGGATACCACTAGATTTTCATGACGAGAGAAGATGAAGAGAAGACAGCATTCATCACCCCGTGTGGTATGTATTGCTTTTTACGGATACCTTTCGGGTTGAAGAGTGCTGGCTCAACGTTTGCAAGAGCAGGCCAAATTGGTTTTGAGCCCCAGCTACATAGAAATATGGAAGCTTATATGGATGACATAGTGGTCAAAACTAAGGACAAGGCAACACTTGTGCAAGATTTGGAAGATACGTTTGTAAATTTGCGCAAGATCAACCTCAAACTGAACCCTGAGAAGTGTGTCTTCGGCGTTCCGTCCGGCAAACTTCTCGGGTTCTTTGAGTCACAACATGGAATCGAGGCGAATCCAGACAAGATCAAGGCCATTGAGCAGATTGAGGCACCTAGGCGGATCTTGGATGTGCGTCGGCTCACTGGCTGTGTTGCCGCCATGAGTAGATTCATCTCCAAGTCTGCTGAGCGTTCCCTTCCCTTTTTCAAAATCTTGATAAAGGTGGGCCCAATGGAGTGGACTCCAGAGGCCAAAGCAGCGCTGCAGGATTTGAAGAAATACCTCTCCTCTACACCGATACTGGTTGCGCCTAAACCACAAGAGCCGTTGCTGCTGTATCTAGCGCCAACGAATCAAGTGGTCAGTGATACGTCTCCAATGTATCTATAATTTATGAAGCATTCATGCTATTTTATTATCTGTTTTGAATGATTACGGGCTTTATTATACACTTTTATATTACTTTTGGGACTAACCTATTAACCGGAGGCCTAGCCCATATTGCTGTTTTATTGCCTATTTCAGTGTTTCGAAGAAAAGGAATATCAAATGGAGTCCAAACGGAATGAAACCTTCGGAAAAGTTATTTTTGGAACAGAAGCAATCCCGAGAACTTGGAGTGCAAGCTAGGGAAGAGTCGAGGAGGCCACGAGATAGGCGATGCACCCACCCCCTGGGCGCGCCCTCCACCCTCGTGGGCCCCTCGAGGCTCGCCCGACTGACTTCTTTCGCCTATATATTCCCATATACCCTAAAACCATCAAACAACAAGATAGATCGGGAGTTTCGCCGCCGCAAGCCTCTGTAGCCACCAAAATCCTCTCGGGAGCCCGTTCCGGCACCCTGCCGGAGGGGGGCATCCCTCACCGGTGGCCATCTTCATCATCTCGGCGCTCTCCATGACGAGGAGGGAGTAGTTCACCCTCGGGGCTGAGGGTATGTACCGGTAGCTATGTGTTTGATCTCTCTCTCTCTCTCGTGTTCTCTCTATGGCACGATCTTGATGTATCGCGAGCTTTGCTATTATAGTTGGATCTTATGATGTTTCTCCCCCTCTACTCTCTTGTAATGGATTGAGTTTCTCTTTGAAGTTATCTTATCGGATTGAGTCTTTAAGGATTTGAGAACACTTGATGTATGTCTTGTCGTGCTTATCTGTGGTGACAATGGGATATCACGTGATCCACTTGATGTATGTTTTGGTGATCAACTTGCGGGTTCCGCCCATGAACCTATTGAAAGATCGAGGATGTCGCCTAGAGGGGGGGTGCATAGGCGCTTTAAAATAATTATGGTTTAGGCTTGAACAAATGCGGAATAAACCTAGCGGTTAATTTGTCAAGCACAAAACCTAAAACAACTAGGCTCACCTATGTGCACCAGCAACTTATGCTAAGCAAGATAAGAAACTATGTGATAGCAAGATATATGACAAAGAACAATATGGCTATCACAAAGTAAAGTGCATAAGTAAAGGGCTCGGGTAAGAGATAACCGAGGCACGCGGAGATGACGGTGTATCCTGAAGTTCACACCCTTGCGGATGCTAATCTCCGTTCGGAGCGGTGTGGAGGCACAATGCTCCCCAAGAAGTCACTAGGGCCACCGTAATCTCCTCACGCCCTCACACAATGCAAGATGCCGTGATTCCACTAAGGGACCCTTGAGGGCGGTCACCGAACCCGTACAAATGGTGACCCTTGGGGGCGGTCACCGAACCCGTACACTTTGGCAACCCTTGAGGGCGGTCACCGGTACCTGTCAAATTGCTCGGGGTGATCTCCACAACCTAATTGGAGACCCCGATGCTTGCCTAGAGCTTTACACCACAATGATTGAGCTCCGAACAACACCAACCGTCTAGGGTGCCAAGGCACCCAAGAGGAACAAGCTCTAGGGTGTCCAAACACCCAAGAGTAACAAGCTCAAGGGTACCAAGCACCCAAGAGTAATAAGCTTCTCAACTTGTAACTTCCACGTATCACGTGGAGAACTCAAACCGATGCACCAAATGCAATGGCAAGGGCACACGGAGTGCCCAAGTCCTTCTCTCTCAAATCCCACCGAAGCGAGGAAGATGAGATGAAGAACAAGAAGGAGAACACCAAGAACTCCAAGATCTAGATCCAAGGAGTTCCCCTCACATAGAGGAGATAGTGATTGGTGGAAATGTGGATCTAGATCTCCTCTCTCTTTTCGCTTAAAAACTAGCAAGAATCCATGGAGGGATTGAGAGTTAGCAAGCTCGAAGAAGGTCAACAATGGGGGAAGAAGACCCCCTTTTATAGGTGGGGAAAAATCCAACTGTTATGCTCACTGCCCGCACAGAGCGGTACTACCGCTCCAAGGAGCGGTACTACCACTAGGGCGGTAGTACCCCTTTGAAAAACAACAGCGAGGAGGCAAAAGGCCAGTAGAACCGCCGGAGCGGTACTACCGCTCGTCCTCATAGTAGTACCGCTCAACCTCACGGTACTACCGCAAATGGTAGCGGTACTACTGCTTGCGAGCGGTACTACTGCTTGCGAGCGGTACTAAAAAATACTTCTGTGCCTACCTCCGCTGAGCAAAACACGAGATTTTGGTCTGGAGCGGTACTACCGCTCAGGAGCCACGGTAGTACCGCTCTGGAGCGGTAGTAAAAATTTACATCCACTCTAGTCGCGGTAGTACCGCTGCAGCCTTTACCAAAACAGCCACAACATTTGCAAACGGACTCCGAATTCAACGAGACCAAGTTTGTTGGAAAGCTAACGACATGGGCTAACACAATATTGATAGAAATATCAATAAGAAGTAAATGATAAAAGGCCCAAGAAAATGGTGAGAACCCTTCCTCGGATAATACCGGTAAAACCTCCAACACCGAAAACATCATAGAAGACGCATGCGAACTCCATTTTCGATGAACTCAAGCTTGTCATCAAGATGACCATAAGCTCTAAGACTCACAAAGAGAACCAAACAAGAACCAAGAAACATGATGCAAGGATGCAATGGTTTGAGATCTCTACTAACGATACGATCAAGCTACCAACTTGAGAGCCCCCTTGATAGTACGACAAACGATCATATAATCCGGTCTCCCAACTACCACCATGAGACCGGTAAAATAGAAAACCTATCAAGGGAAAAACTTTGCCTTGCACATGGTCCACTTGATATAGATGATGACAATCTTGACTCCCTCAAGTTGGACCACCTTTCTTGATTGCGTTGGCTCAATGAAGACTAGATGATTGCTCCCCCATAGTACACTATGGGTGAGCCACTCTTCGGCACATCTTCACAAGTCCATTGAAACCACAATGGATCGCAAGATTCAAGCACTTGATCTCTTCGTGATGCTCCACTTGAACTTGCACACGGCAATCTTGATGACGATCACCACTTGATGTCATCCTTTCCATGGGTTGTATGATATCTTCCTCTTGACGCAAGCCCATGGACACGTACCTAACCCCACATAGAACTCTCACATAGACCATGGGTTAGTACACAAAGTGCGATGGACAATGCTTACCACACCATGGGATCACTTGATCCCTCTCGGTACATCTTCTACGCTTTGTGAGTTGATCAACTTGATTCACTCTTGACTTAGTCTTGATCAACCTTGAATCTTTCCAACTCTCTTCATTTGGATGATGTCTTGAAGGTAAATATGAATGATCACATAATCTTCTTCTTCAAGACATGCTTGCAATAAGCTCAACACTCACATGACCAATCTTTGGATAATTCCTTAATAACACCTTGGTCAACTCATAAACTCCTTGAAACCAACACATGGACTTCAAGAAGAGCCTATGGACAAATCTTTCAAATATAACTCAAAGCAACCATTAGTCCATAGAGATTGTCATCAATTACCAAAACCAAACATGAGGGCACCGCATGTTCTTTCAATCTCCCCCATTTTGGTAATTGAGGACAATCACTTTCAAGAGAGTTTATACAAGGAGTTATGCAGCACCATGCAATGCAAAAACCAATTATGCATGAGAATGGGATGCAAATGCTTAGGAACCAAAACCAAAGCAAGGAGAAAACTCTGAAGACTTCTCCACAAAACTCTCTGAAACTCCTCCCCCATTGGCATCGATTGCCTGGGTGAAAAGCTTAGAAGGCCAATATAAAGAGTGTTCCTCCATAAATTGTGTATCTCTCAAAAAGAGAGTGGAATGCAATACACATATCCAATGGTAAATACTTGGCAGAAGACAAACTATATTGAGGCCCAAAGATTGCAAAAGAATGATATGCCACAAAGACATAACAAAGAGAGAAACAAGCAATCGAGCAATAAAAAGATACCAATTGAAGCAAGCAATCAAAGGATATCAATTAAACCAACTAGACCAAAGATCCTATGAGCCACTTGAATGAAGGATATTATGATATGAGCAAAGGAGTGTTCTAAATAAGCTAGAGAAGCTCCCCATGATTTGTGCACACATAATAATTTTTGTATTTGGATACAAAGTGCACAAATAGGATCATGGCTCCCCCAAAATCAATAGAAACATACAACAGGTGCAAGTGAGCATAAAGGAAACTAAGCCTAGCACTTGCAACAAACACATGGTTGAGCAACATGTAAAAGAGGCAACTTAAGAATAGGCTCAACCAAAATGATGTGTGTGAGTCATGGCAAAGCACATGAGAAGACTAATATACGGATGAGCATAAGCATCAACATAGTATCGAATGAATGAGATACACGGCGCAAAGCCTTTCATTCCCACACACAACTAAGCAAATGGGTTCACAAGAACACTAAATATTCAAAATGAATAACCAACACTTGAAAGATAGAAAGATAGAAAGTAGTTCATTGATCATCCTAGCTTCACTCCAATAAGCATATGGTGACAACACCTTCCTTTTGATTGAGCCGAGTATCCAATGCATCTCCAATTGTTCCTAGAACAACAGCACAAACAAAATGGTACCCAAACTCATTGGGACCAAAGAGTTAGAGAACCAACAATACATAGGACAAGCATAAATAACAAAGTTCATCGTACCCAAAATGCCCAAACTAGAGTGATTTTCGCTAGTCGAGGAGGAGGACGGTTTAATTACATCACAAATAAAGTTTCACCGTGCATAACTCAAAGTTTTGTCATACAGAAAGTATGGACTAAACGGACACATTGTCATATATCGACAATCACTCCACCATGTCGTGCCATCCATCCATATCAGGGAGATAGTCCTCGAGCTTAGTGAAAGGCTTCATGTCGAGACACTGAGAGGCTATCCATGTTCGGACGTCTTCCCACGACATTTGTCCTTCTCCATAGAACATCCTTGTTTTTCCGACGACCTCCTTCATGATGATTTGGGCAAGTTCGCGCTGGATGTTATAGAACTAAGCTCGAAGTCGATGATCCTCGATATCTCCTATGTCCTTTGCCCATTGCAGAATATGGGCATCGCCAGATCTAGGTGACATGTGAAGGTTCTGGTGATCCCATCTATACTCTAGCATGTGGTGTAGGACATAGAATCCATTATTAAGAGAACCGTTCGGTTGCTGGATTCAGCAGAAGTCGGTCTTATGGCTGAAGGCGACCCTGCCGCCCTTCTCTTCTTGTCCCTAACCTCTCCACCCCTTGCTTGGTAGTAAAACATAGCACTGTCGAGAACATCTTTGATGTGGGTGTAATCCTTTTTGTGAATGTTCTTCGACGAGTCCAAGTAAAGAGTGTGGGAGAATCGGGGGTAGAGGATGATGAGGATGGCGCGCCTGCCGCTGCGCAAAATAAGTACACCTCAAATTAATTAGCCTCCACCGTGCAAATGAATTATTGAAATCGAAGGAAGGATAGCAGCACGGATGACTTACACGGGATGATAAGGCACGAGAATCACCTCCTTGTCCTTATTGGCGAGCATGAAACTGACGATGTAATCCCTCGCGTATTCACGGTGCTCTGCGCAGACTCCCAAGAAGCCCTCGTGCATGTAGTACGGGTCAGCGACACAGATATGACGTATCTGCTCAACCCCAATGATGTAGTTCATGTGCAAGGCATAAAGGTGGAAAAACGTAAAATCCAGCTTCTTCACGTGAAACATGTCGAATATGTAATCAAATCGGAGGAAGAACTTATCCGCGGGGAAGCTATCGACGTACGACATTTGCCACAGAATGTTAACCACATAGAGTGGGTATCCTAGATCTTTCGAGGCGATGAGGCCTTTCTCTACCCGCGGCACATCGTCATGAAGTCTCCTTAGATCACCGAATCTGGCCCATAGCGCTGTTGCAGGTAGGATTGGTTGACCGGGGATATGCCATTTATCCGCATCGGGGATATCTATACGGTCCTGAAGCCGAGGCAGCTGAAGCGGCTGGATCATAGAATCAGCTTTTTTGCCTTTCCTCGCTCTCTTCCTAGACTTCTTTACTACTGGAAGGTCGTCCATAATACGTTGAGACGGTAATTCAGGCACCAACTCATGATGCTCAAACCCTGAGGAGGCGCCAGTATAGACATACTGTTCAGCGCCATCCTCATCCTCATCCTCATCCATGGCGACGTCATTAGCGACTGATGGAGCCTTCTCCTTACCCCATCCGCTATCACCCAACCCGACACCCGACGCTAATTGGGTAGGTGGGGTGTTGATGTTCATACCTTGCTGAGGCTGCGTGCTCGTGGGTGTGCTCCCGGCCGCCTCCAGACGAAGCAGACTCTTTGGCCACAACAGGACCCACCCATTGCAACAATCACCAAGCCGCCGCAGGGTCTCGTCGTCATCCCCCACTAGTATTAGAGGAGACAAATTCTCATGGCCCGGTTTGACACTGGCCACGGAAACCTTGAAGACGTTCGGGGGGATCGGCCGGTTGTGGAACAATGGTTCCTTCGGCTCCATTATCGTCGCCTTCCCCACGTCCACCTTCTGTTCACCGATGTTGTACAATATGGTGCACGGGGTTTCATCGGCCTGCAAAGAAAAGTCTGCGACATGAGACATCCGAAAGGCAATGAAAACGAGAGATTATACATTTATATTGAAGGGGCCGGTGTGACAGATACCGTGAGGGAGTCGAGCTCAGCCAAAGACGAGGCACCACCGAGCACGTCCGGTGCGGGAGTCGGTGCGGGAGCCGGTGCGGGAGCCGGTGCGGGAGTAGGTGCGGGAGCCAGTGCGGGATCAAGTGCTCCCAAGAAGTCGACAAGGGGAAAGTCCTCTATATTTTTTTCTGGATTTTGCCTTGTCCAAGTGAAAACGCCCGTCACCAAGGAAGTAGACAAATCTGCAACCACCTGTTTTGCGGCAGCTACCGCTGTTGCGACTGTCTGGGATGATTTCTTCTCAACCGCAATCTCAACCTTCTTGTCGATGTTTTCTTCAGTTAACCTCCGTCTTTCCTTTCTCTCCTCCTTGGTCTCACGGTAGTACTTCTTCCACGTGACGCCGTCTCGGACACCGTGCACGCGTCCATACGACGATCGAGTATCCACCGGTTGTCGTTTCAATATGTTCAACGCCTGCTTGAATGGAGTGTCCCACTTGGGCCTCGCCAATGCCTCAGACGGCGAGTCGCTTTTGGCCGCAATCCGGTGCTGCTCTCTCCGCAAAAGGCACAAGGATCGTTTACAAATATGACTAACGTGTGCAATCGAATTGATCAAAAACTAAAATTACCAGCAGTCTCATGAACTCCGTAATGACCGGTGTTGTCTCGTAAACCTTCTTCACTGGGTCCCAACAGTGCCGGGCCCTCAGGACGTCACGCTCCTGCGGGACGGTGAAATCCGCCAAGGGGTCTGGGATGCCCAGACTCGCGGCTTCCGCGACCTCCTTGGCCCATTTGGACCTCTTTCCGCCGTAACCACGGCTTCCGAGGTGGTGGCTCCCAATGTTCCTCTCTTGAAGCCCCTTCATGTACTTAGACTTTTTTTGGCAACTTCGGCCTCGCAAGCCTCCTTGAATATCTGAAACTGCTCTTCCGTGATTGTTGGATTATCCTTTACAATCTCGGAGTAGGGTTCCTTCTTGTCGACGATCTTTGCTTTCACTCGAGTTTTCCAGGAGGCCAACGCGTCGCTAAACTTGGTCATGGCGTGTTTGTTTATCTTCTTCATTGTCGGGTCCTCGTCTGGATCTTCATAATCCTTCTCATTCCGGCCCGGGAACAAGAATATCTGGTGAAACTTCTTTAGGAGGGAGCTCCTCATATTTTCTATCTTATGTAGTTTCTCATGGTTGATGGTGGCGGTTGTCCGTACGATGCAGCCTATTTGATTGTCGTAGCACGCGCGCACTTCCTCGGGCGCCTTTGGCTCAAAATTGCCATCGTCCACCTCCGTGACCACCAGTCTAGTAGTCCTGAGTTTGTTAGGAACCCGTTGCCTCTTTGCTTTCGGTTCTACACCGGCTCTGCTCCCCGAGGCAGCACCGGTCTCAGTGTCGGTCTCAATGTCGGTCTGAATCTCAGCGCCGGTCTTAGTCTCAGCACTGGTCTGCGTGTTGGTATCAGTCCCCGATGCCACCGGTGGGCCCAGCAACAACATCGGTTGATCATCGGTAAGGCTAAAAAATTCGTCTGCCGCCCGGTAGACGTCGTCGCAATCACCAGAACCCTGTCCTTCATCGTTGCTAGCCATGTTTCCTATGATTAAATCTAGTCAATTAATTCTAGACCTAATAAAATGAATAATGACATAAAAAAGGCCTATTGTCTTGCAGGAATGTTGACTCCTTCCTGGTGCAGCAAATCCCGGGCACTCGATATGTCCTAGTTTGTAGCACAAGTCATGCCGAAATTCACGAAAAATTTCGGCATGACCTTTGCTAAAAAGTGGACAAATCGAGAACCTGAAATTTGCTGGAACAGGAATGAATCAACATTCCGGCAAAACATAGGCCACTCAGCATCATTCCCTGGAAACAACAAAGTCACTTGGGCACAATCGAACAACTTCAATGAAAAGATATAACATGACCACTTCAATGAAAAATAAAATTTGCCTAAATTCTTTTCCTTGAAAAATAGTGGTCTTTTCAAAAATCAAAAACCTTTGCAAAATGACCTCACTAAACACTTCTCTGCCTAGGACAGAACCCAAATTATGTTGATCTAGCTATTCCTCTCTCTCAGACAAACACACATTATTATCTCTAACCCTTCTCTGCCTAGGACAGAACCCAATTAAATTGCAAAGGAACTCTGTCGGTGTCAAAACCGGCGGATCTCGGGTAGGGGGTCCCGAACTGTGCGTCTAGGCGGATGGTAACAGGAGACAAGGGACACGATGTTTTTACCCAGGTTCGGGCCCTCTCGATGGAGGTAAAACCCTACTCCTGCTTTATTGATATTGATGATATGGGTAGTACAAGAGTGGATCTACCACGAGATCAAGGAGGCTAAACCCTAGAAGCTAGCCTATGGTATGATTGTTGTTGTGATTGTTGTCCTACGGACTAAAACCCTCCGGTTTATATAGACACCAGAGAGGGCTAGGGTTACACAGAGTCGGTTACAATGGTAGGAGATCTACATATCCGTATTGCCAAGCTTGCCTTCCACGCCAAGGAAAGTCCCATCTGGACACGGGACGAAGTCTTCAATCTTGTATCTTCATAGTCTTGGAGTCCGGCCGATGATGATAGTCCAGCTATCCGAACACCCCCTAGTCCAGGACTCCCTCAGTATCCCCTGAACCAGGCTTCAATGACGATGAGTCCGGCGCGCATATTGTCTTCGGCATTGCAAGGTGGGTTCCTCCTCCGAATAATTCATAGAAGATTGTGAACACCAGGATAGTGTCCGGCTCTGCAAAATAAATTCCACATACCACCGTAGAGAGAATAATATTTACACAAGTTCAATCTGCTGACGTATTTTGTGGCGTGATGTCACACCACTACCAAGCCTTTACTTGAATCGTTTTTATTATACCACCTCAGCGTGTTTAGCGAAGCGGTTTCCTTGGCACGTCTTGTCAAAGCAGAGATCGTGTTCCCCTTATTCCGGGATTCCCATCAATACGGACGTGGGTAACCCAACCGCGCCATTGATTGTGGCGCTTGGGAGATAAGAGAGTTTTACCAGGCCGGTGGGGACGCATAGTTTTCATCCGCCCATATATAAGGGGATAAGGATCCACCTCTTTTACCCACGCCTTCTTCCTCCTTTGCTTATCCATCTCCGTGCACTCGAGCTCCAGCGCCCAAGTCCGCTCATCTCACCTCAACCTCCTCCAGCCATGTCCGGAGCGGGAGGCAAGTGGATGGCCTCTTCTGTTACGGAGGGGCACATCGAGAAGCTGTGCAGCGCCCGATACCTGTCCAGCGACATCGCGCACCGGCTGCCCGACGAGGGGCAGCTCATCCCCACCCCCAGGCCCCATGAGAGGGTCGTATTTCTTCCCCACTTCCTCCGCGGACTGGGCTTCCCACTTCACCCCTTTGTCCGGGGGCTCATGTACTACTACGGCCTGGACTTCCACGATCTGGAACCAAACTTCATCCTCAACATCTCGGCGTTTATCGTCGTGTGCGAGGCCTTCCTCTGCATCCAGCCCCACTTCGGCTTATGGCTAAAGACCTTCAATGTCAAGCCGAAGGTTGTGAAGGGCAGCCAAGCGGAGTGCGAAGGCGCCATGGTGGGAAAAATGCCCAACGTCACTTGGCTTGAGGGTGCCTTCGTGGAATCCATCAAAGGGTGGCATTCGGGGTGGTTCTACATCACCGAGCCGCGTGACCCTAAATGGGCAGCGGCCCCCAAATTCAGATCTGGCATCCCCATGCAGCTCACCTCCTGGAAAGAGAAGGGCTTGCTATGGGGTAGTTCGGAAGAGTTGACCGGACTCCAGTCCTGTCTCCAGACCCTGGTGAACAAGAAGCTTAAGCTTGTCAACGTGATCCAGGTCATGCTCGTCCGCCGGATTCTCCCCTGCCAGCAACGGGCCTTCAATTTGTGGGAGTTCGATCCGGCACAGCACCGGACCTTGAACGGGCTCTTCGACACGACGTACGAAGCTGCCTGGAGGGTGCTGTTCAAGGGCGCCGAAGCTCCCGCATCCGCAACCGAAGATCGCGGATTCAGCACCCAGCGCCCGGCTGGCGAGGTAAGCTACGTTATCCTTTATGGGACACTCATTTTTTTCATAGTTTGACTCTATGTGGGATCTAAACTCCCCATGCCTCTAACAGGACTGGCAGAAGACATCCGGACAGGTTAACTATCCGGCTCCCCTTCCAGAAGACCCAGCGGACACCCGTTTGACGGGGCTGCTGGTACCGGTGCTCTACGTGGTGCCGGAGAAGAAGGCCACGGGAACCCGAAGGAGTTCCCGGCGTCAGGTGGTATCGGACTCATCGTCCGATGACTCCGAGGCGGACTCCTCCCCTGAGGACGAGGAGTAGAAGAAAGAAGCCTCTCCCCCAGCGGGGGGGAGAGAAGAAGAGGAAGGCCTCCCTAGCAAGGGAGGTCGAAGGGTCTAAGAAGGGAAGGACCCTTCCCCCGGACTGCTCCGCCAACGCTGGCGATGGCAACAAGGAGTGGCCCTCAAGGGCCAAGCCCCTGGCGAGATCGTAAGTATCCGGACTCGTAGATAATTTATAATTTTTCTTTTTGCCACACGGTGTCTTTCTAATGCCGCATACAACCTGTAGTCCGGCCAAGGACGATCTTCCCGCTTCGTCGAGCGGGTCCTTGGACACGTCGGATATGGATTCTCTTCCGACCGCCTCAACTCCTCGTGACACCGATGACCCCGAGGTGGGATCCCGAGAAGGGACCCGCCAGGAGGAGGAGGCCCCGGAGGTGCCGCAAGGCAACCTCCCGGACTCTGCACCGGACTCCGCAATGGAACCTGCAGTGGTTCCGGAGTCCGGCGAGCGGCCCCTTCGTAAGAAGGGCAAGACTGTGACACCGGCGGCCTCTGCCCAATCGGAGGCGCCGGATAACTTGCTGGAGGCGCTCAAAGGCGCTTCCATCAAAGAAGAACACACACTGTCATGAGTGCGGTGATTCAGAAGGTTCAGCTTGCCAAGAGCGGGCTGACCGAAGCCTGCAGCAGCCTTCTAACAGGCTTTGAGGTAAAAAATTTAAGATATGTAATATAATACTGCATAGACAGTAGCCCCTGATGCTCGGTTCGGTGTTCGGAAACAAAAGCCGGACTGAGGATCTAAAAAGATATACGCAGGAGTTCTAAAAAATATGTCAATATGGGATTGCAGGCTGCGCTGCTGACCTCTGCCGCACTGATTGCAGAGGTCGGTGCTTTGAAGCAGAGCCTTGAGTGGTCCGAGAGCGAGCTCGGCCATGCTAAGAAGCAGCTCGAGGACAAGGAAGGTGAGTAACACCGTATTAAATTTGTACCTTACAGAAAAGGATTTGGTTGCAAGAGAAATAACAAGGATAACATGGGTACTCCAGGGGCCACGAACGAGGTGGCGACCCTGAAGGAGGCAGTGTCCGCGGCCGAACGCAATGCAGCCACGGAGCGAGCCGAGCGAGAGAAGCAGGAGGCGCGGGTGGCGGAGGTGCGGCAAGAGCTCCAGGCTCTCATGGAGAAACATGAGGGTTTGGAGCGCGACTCAAAGACTCGAGAGTCCGAGCTTGCATCGGCTCTTGAGAGTGCCAAAGCCGCTAAGGCCGAAGCCCACAAGGCCCTCCAGGAAATCGAGGCATTGAAGAAGATAGCGGCGGGTAAGGCATTTTTCATGCAAAGCAAGCATGTGAATGTGAATTACCTATTACTTACCCGAATTCGGAGCTCTCCAGGAGCGTTCGCAGATCTGCCCCGCAGCGTGTCCGATGCTGCCGCTTTCTACCGGGCCGAGGAGGGGAGCTCGACGGAGAAGGTCTTCTGGTCTCAGTATGCTGAGGCCGGACATCTGGTGCCCCTTAGCGACCAGCTGAAGCAGCTGGTCGAGCTCCACAAGGTAGCCGAACAGGCCATGAAGGGTCTCATAGTTCGGCTGTGGCCCAAGGAGGCCATGCCTGGGAGCTACTTCGGCCTGGTGCGGCGGCTGGTGGATGCGTGTCCCTGGGTTGAAGTCATCAAGCGCTCCGCCTGCATTGAAGGTGTCCGTCGGGCCCTTGCCCATGCAAAGGTGCACTGGGGCAGGATGGATGCTGAGAAGCTTGTGACGGACGCGCCACCGGCGGGCAAGGAGTATCGCACGCCCAAAATGTATTATAAGAGTGTCCTGAAGGGTGCCCGCATGATTGCGGGTGAGTGCTCCAAAGATGTAATATTTGAGTAGACTCGCATTTTGTTATCCTATGCGCTGAAAACTTTGTCCATATGCGCTAAGCAACGCTTGTTAATTTAAAATATTACCTTCTGTGCGGCCGTTTATCAAATCTGAGAGATGGCAAGTCGTCGGCTTCAGCCCACATGCCACTAGTGCTGGGGTATTCGGGATAAACTTGAGCGCTCTTGTTCCCATGTTTGGGTCCATCTAGGGAGGCGCACAACACAGCGAACGAGGCAACTGGACTTATAATGCTTGAACACTCTCACTTAGCCATAGAATTCTATAATTTTAAATTTCGGCAAAGCCCCTAGTGTTCGGAAGACCGAGTTCGGGGCGCTATCCACGCCTGGGCCGGACAAAGCTGGTTCCTCGCTCTAAGCGGCATAAGTCTTTAGGGACTCGAAAAAATCTCTCGAACAGCGACCAGCTCTCGCCTTATCATGACGGTCAGTTTTAGCTTTCTCCACTGAGGCGCTCGCCCAGCTCAACCGGGGCGCAATCGCAGTGGTTCTCCCAGTGCTACCTTAGCCAATACAACGGAACGTAAGGTACCAAAACATGGGAGCCGGGAAAACCCAACTATTGACCCAAGACATGATTCGGAGCCGATGCATATAATGCTATAAGTTCGGGGTGCCGCACTTGTGAAAGTGTTCGGACTTATCACACCATAATGTGGGGAACTTAAGCCCCTGGTGTATTTAGCCGTACGAAAGTGTACAGATGCAACATGTCATAAATGAACATATATAAGAAAGAAATGCAGTTATAAGCCAAAAGCGATGCATTGTTTATTCCAGAAATATTGCCATGAATGCAGAATGATATAAAGAGTGCGGTAAGCAAGGGATAGGACTATTAGACATGTCCCCCTCCAGGGGTAGGCTGCGGAATGGTGTATAAAACGGATTTAATGCTCGTAATGGAGACCACCTGGATACTTGTCGTAGCCTTTCTCCTCCCCTGGCTGTTGGACAGGGCCTCTGGTGAATGGAGTCCTGTAGGTAAGAAAAAAGAAAAAAGAAAAAGAGCGACACACTTGGGAGCCCCTGGTGTGGTTGAGCCGCACTCTGGGCCTGTCGTGGTCGTGCCCCTCCCCCTATGCCCATGGTATCTCCAGAGCGTAATGATGTACGCGAAGGAATAGTCTTGCAATTATGCAAGGGCTGGAGTTGGGGCCGCATTGCTATGCGTGCTCGGAACGTGCCGGGTGGTCTTGTTGTAGGTTACTCCGGGTGCGTTTGGCCATGTCCGGTCGCTTAACGGCCGGACTCGAAAATTGCCTTAAGAGGCTGCTCTGTACTTCTGCCGCGAGAGCCGCTGTGTGTTCCTCCGTTCGGAGGGAGCGTTTAGTGTTTCCATTGACCGTAATGACCCCTCGAGGGCCTGGCATCTTGAGCTTAAGGTATGCGTAGTGCGGCACCGCGTTGAACTTTGCGAACGCGGTTCGTCCGAGCAGAGCATGATAGCCGCTATGGAACGGGACTATATCGAAGATTAACTCCTCGCTTCGGAAGTTATCCGGGGATCCGAAGACCACTTCCAGTGTAACTGAGCCTGTACAATTGGCCTCTACACCTGGTATGACGCCTTTGAAGGTCGTATTTGTGGGTTTAATCCTTGAGGGGTCTATGCCCATCTTGCGCACTGTATCCTGATAAAGCAGGTTCAGGCTGCAGCCACCGTCCATCAGGACTCTGGTGAGGTGAAATCCATTGACGATTGGGTCTAAAACCAATGCGGTGAATCCACCGTGGCGGATACTAGTGGGGTGGTCCCTTCGATCAAAAGTGATCGGGCAGGAGGACCATGGGTTGAACTTTGGGGCGACTGGCTCCATCGCGTATACGTCCCTGAGTGCACGCTTCCGCTCCCTCTTGGGTATGTGAGTTGGGTATATCATGTTCACCGTCCGCACCTGTGGGGTGAAACCCTTCTGTCCTCTATTGTTCGGCGGCCGGGTCTCTTCCTCGTCATCGCTATGCAGCCCCTTGTCATTGTTTTCGGCAATTAACTTGCCTGCCTGCTTGAATACCCAACAATCCCTGTTGGTGTGATTAGCTGGCTTTTCGGGGGTGCCATGTATCTGGCAGGAGCGGTCGAGTATTTGGTCCAGATTGGATGGACCCGGAGTAGTTCTTTTGAATGGCTTTTTCCGCTGACCGGGTTTAGAGCCTCTGAATCCGGCGTTGACTGTCGTATCCTCAGTGGTATCGCCATTAACGCGGCGTTTGTTTTTGTTGCGACGCGACCGCCATTTCGGTCCTTGGTATTCGGACTGCCGGAATTTTTGGTGAGGTTGTTACTGTGGGCTAGCCAGCTGTCCTCTCCTGCGCAGAAGCGGGTCATAAGTGATGTGAGGGCTGCCATGGATTTCGGCTTTTCCTGTCCTAGGTGCCGGGCAAGCCACTCGTCGCGGATGTTATGTTTGAAGGTTGCGAGGGCCTCTGCATCCGGACAGTCGACAATTTGATTTTTCTTTGTTAAGAACCGTGTCCAGAACTGTCTGGCCGATTCGTCTGGCTGCTGAATTATGTGGCTTAGGTCATCGGCGTCTGGTGGTCGCACATATGTGCCCTGGAAGTTGTCAAGGAATGCGGCTTCCAGGTCTTCCCAACACCCAATCAATTCTGCTGGCAAGTTGTTAAGCCAATGCCGAGCTGGTCCTTTAAGCTTGAGTGGGAGATATTTTTTGGCGTGAAGATCGTCACCGCGGGCCATGTGGATATGAAGGAGATGGTCTTCGATCCAAACCGCGGGGTCTGTTGTGCCATCGTAGGATTCGATGTTCACGGGTTTAAACCCTTTGGGGATTTGATGATCCATTACTTCATCTATGAAGCATAGTGGGTGTGCGGCGCCTCTATATTGGGCTATATCACGACGTAGCTCAAACGAGCTTTGTCTACTGTGTTTGGCCCGGCCGGACTTGCTGTGTCCGGCACGACGGTTGTCGTCGCGTGCCGTGGGGCGCCCATGCGATCCGTAGATCGATCTTGATTGTCTTGCCTTATCCTCCAATATGTCTCGCAAGTCCAGAGCGTTCCCCTGTGGCCTTGTGCTTTTCGAGCGATGCCGGAGTACGGTTCTAATGGAGGGCCTAAAGGCCTCTCTGTCGCGGCCACGAGGTGGTCGGTCAGCCGTATTGTGCTCTGGTGATGCAGGTTTATATGCCTCCTCCTCTAATCGGGGGAGCAACTTGCGTCTTGGGTAGCTTTTGGAGGGGCGTTCGAGTTCATACTCTTCGGCCACAAGGACTTCAGTCCATCTGTCGGCTAGCAGGTCTTGATCAGCTCTAAGCTGTTGCTGCTTTTTCTTTAGGCTGTTCGCCGTGGCCATAAGCCTGCGTTTGAAACGCTCTTGTTCGACGGGATCCTCGGGCACGACGAATTCGTTGTCGTCGAGGCTTGCCTCGTCTCGGGAGGGAGGCATGTAATTATCATCCTCTACCTCTTCGTCTTCCACTCTCTCGTGGGGGCTGGCTTCTCCGTCCTCCTGTGCTGAATCGTGCTGGAGGGGGTTGTCTTCGGCACTCTCTGGGGTGTTATTATCTAGCATGTCGGTTAGATCGTCGACAGTGGCTACAAAGTGGGTGGTGGGTGGGCTTTGAATTTCTTTGTCGTCCGCATCCCAGCCATCCTGGCCGCAATTCGGCCAGGGCTCTCCTGATAGCGAGAGATATTTTAGCGAATTCAAGATGTCGCCAAAAGGTGAGTGTTGAAAGATGTCCGCGGCGGTGAACTCCATGATCGGCGCCCAATCGGATTCGATTGGAGGGGGCGCGGGAGGTTCGGAGTCCGGAGAGGAGTCCGGCACCTTGGAATCACGAGCCTCACAAGGGACCAAGTAAGTATTCGGCTCCATCGCCATAGAGGTTGCAGCCCCTGAGGCGGTGTCTAGCCACCCATCCTCGATCTGCGTGGTCGGCTCCGAATTAAGGATCGGAGCGGACTCATGTGCGGCCTCCAGGGCACTGTCCGGCAGCAGAGCTAAATCATGCCCATCGAGACAGTGCGGCGCGCTCGGCTGTGGCTTGAATCCATCGAAGATCAAGTCTCCACGGATGTCAGCCGTGAAGTTTAGGCTTCCAAATCTGACCTGATGGCCAGGGGCGTAGCTTTTGATCTGCTCCAGATGGCCAAGCGAATTGGCCCGCAATGCGAAGCCGCCGAATACGAAGATCTGTCCGGGGAGAAAAGTCTCACCCTGGACTGCGTCGTCGTTGATAATCGAAGGAGCCGTCAAGCCTATCGGTGACGACACAGAGGAACTCTCAATGAAAGCACCAATGTCGGTGTCAAAACCGGCGGATCTCGGGTAGGGGGTCCCGAATTGTGCGTCTAGGCGGATGGTAACAGGAGACAAGGGACACGATGTTTTTACCCAGGTTCGGGCCCTCTCGATGGAGGTAAAACCCTACTCCTGCTTGATTGATATTGATGATATGGGTACTACAAGAGTGGATCTACCACGAGATCAAGGAGGCTAAACCCTAGAAGCTAGCCTATTGTATGATCGTTGTTGTGATTGTTGTCCTACATACTAAAACCCTCCGGTTTATATAGACACCGGAGAGGGCTAGGGTTACACAAAGTCGGTTACAATGGTAGGAGATCTACATATCCGTATTGCCAAGCTTGCCTTCCATGCCAAGGAAAGTCCCATCCGGACATGGGACGAAGTCTTCAATCTTGTATCTTCATAGTCTTGGAGTCCAGCCGATGATGATAGTCCGGCTATCCGGACACCCCCTAGTCCAGGACTCCCTCAAACTCCATTTCTCTAACCCTTCTGACCTAATGCTCTAAAAAAATTCCTCTAACCTAGCCAACCTACTTAACCAAGCTTGTTAATCCAACGAACCTAATTAACCTACATATTTAACCTAGTTAGTTAATCTAGTTTACCTAGATAATTAACCCTAATTAAACTAGTTAACGCAGCTAGTTCTCTGTCAAAGCCCAAAATAAATTTTTGCACTAATTAACCTAGATAATTAACCTAATTAAACTAGTTAACCTGACTAGTTCTTTGTCAAAGCCCTAACTAAATTTTTGCACTAACCTAGATAATTAACCTAATTAAACTAGTTAACCTAACTACTTCTCTGTCAAAGCCCTAACTAAATTTTTGCCCTAACCTAGATAATTAACCTAATTAAACTAGCTAACCTATGCATGAGAGAGAGGAGGGGTGGGGGCTTACAGAGGATGGCTCCGGTGGTGGCGACGGAGGCAGTGGTGGCGAGGGAGGCAGGGGCGTCTCCGGTGACGGCGAGGGAGGCAGGGGCGTCTCCGATGACGGCGAGGGAGGCAGTTGTGGCGAGGAAGGATCCGGTGGCGTCGACGATGGCTCCGGTGGCGTTGACGAGGCCGCGCAGCTCCGTGGCGTTAGGGGCGGCTCCGGTGGCGTTGACGGCGCACGGCTCTGGTGGCGTCGACGTCGGCAGGAGATGGCGGCGAAGTGGGGCGACGACAAATCGGGGAGATGGTGGCGCGCGGGGTGGGTTGAGGGATTTGGGGGAGAAGTGGTGGCCGGGGGGAAACGGTTTTTTGGTTAAGTCAAGATAGCTATAGCGGTTTTTACAAAACGCGCTGCTGCTATAGCTATGTAATTTTCTTCCATTTTTTAATTTCCTTTTCTGTTTCTATAGCGGGGGTCTAGGACACGCGCTGCAGCTACGTTAGCTATAGCGCTTCTTACAAACACACGCTGCTGCTATGCCTTCCTCCATTTTTTCGCTTTTTCATTTATTTTGCTTTACATTTTATTTTTTCCTTTCTCCTTTTTCTATTTCTTTCATTTTCATTTACTTTTCTATTTGTTTTTCATCTTATTTTATTTCCGTTAGTAGTAGCGCTCTTCTTAGAAAACGCGCTGCTACTTATGCCCTAGCGGTAGCGTGTTTCTTCCAAACCCGCTACTGCTATGCATAGCCTATCATTCTAGCAATGGGAATATTAGTAGTAGCGCTTTTGCCACTACACGCGCTACTGCTAAGGTTGTATCTGTAGCGTAGTTTTTCTTCAATCGCTACTGCTATCTAGCACTAGCGCCCTTTTTTGACCCGCGTTGTTGCTAAATTTATGTGTATAAGGTTTTCCCTAGTAGTGGATGATTAATGGACTATTTAGAATTTGAATTTCTCATGAGAAGGCATACCAGATAGTGACTAGATAATCTTGTAATATCAATACTAGATGGTATTCCTCATGTACACACATTTATAGGATTGTGAGGTGCACAAAGCACATCACTCCCCCATAATGGGATATTCCATTAATCTCTCACAAGAGCCAACTAAGAAACTAACAAGATGCACAAAGGCTCAACGCACGACACACATGTACATGATGTGCAAACCAACATACACAAACTTGATTACTCAAGTTAAGCAAATTGGAAACACATCATATACAAACACACGCAAGGTATAAGACCACAACATGTTAAGGGCAAGTAACTATCAATGTAAACAATTTAAGTACGAGTTACCGCAAGACATTGGATGTAACATAGAAACTTGAGACTCCTAATGACTTGGCTTGAGATAATATGGATTACAAAAACCTATATCCACCATCCATATTGCACTTGTATCACGATCTCTTCGTCGAACTAGTGCACCTATACAATTTACCATTGTATTGGGTGTGCTGGGGACACAAGAGACTCTTTGTTATTTGGTTGCAGGGTTGCTTGAGAGAGACCATCTTCATCCTACGCCTCCCACAGATTGATAAACCTTAGGTCATCCACTTGAGGGAAATTTGCTACTGTCCTACAAACCTCTGCACTTGGAGGCCCAACAACGTCTACAAGGAGAAGGTTGCGTAGTAGACATCAGTCAGCGTCGCGCTAGTGGCGCAGAGGAAGGTTGATGAAGGGGCAGTGGCAACGGCAGGACTGGTGGATTGTGAGCCAGAGCTCCCCCCGGCAAGGCCTGGTACCGGCAAGGCGAGGCCCCCGGCAGGGTCTGACGCCGGCGGGACAGGGCCTGCGCAACCAAATGAAGTGGTGTAGAAGAAAAAGATGATGCAGCACCCGGTTTACTTTGTCAACTCCCTCTTGCAGGGGGCTTTCACCATAAGCTCCACCCTTGATAGCAAATAGGAAGGCGCGCTTCAGTTTCCAGCGGGCGAATGTCGATGTGTTTGCATGGCAAGCATCCGACATCCCCGGTGTTCCCAAGGAGGTGATTGAGCACCATCTTGCTATTTGTCCTCATGCGCGACTCGTCAAGCAGAAGGTTAGGAAGCAAGCTTTGGAAAGGCAGGAGTTCATCACAGAAGAGATTAGGAAGCTG
This sequence comes from Triticum timopheevii, assembly GCA_963921465.1. NCBI lineage: Eukaryota > Viridiplantae > Streptophyta > Magnoliopsida > Poales > Poaceae > Triticum > Triticum timopheevii. The sequence continues at coordinate 361,385,350 of OY997264.1, forward strand.
GAAGCGGCAGGCTTGGTGAGAGGAGTACTCCATCTGACGTGGTTGGCCAATCTGGTGGTGGTGCGCAAGGCGAATGGGAAGTGGAAGCTGTGTATTGATTACACAGATATCAATAAGGCCTGTCCAAATGACCCTTTCCCGTTGCCGCGCATTGACTAGATTGTTGACTCCACGGTCAGGTGTGACTTGTTGTCATTCCTTGACGCCTATTCAGGATACCACTAGATTTTCATGACGAGAGAAGATGAAGAGAAGACAGCATTCATCACCCCGTGTGGTACGTATTGCTTTTTATGGATACCTTTCGGGTTGAAGAGTGCTGGCTCACCATTTGCAAGAGCAGTCCAAATTGGTTTTGAGCCCCAGCTACATAGAAATATGGAAGCTTATATGGATGACATAGTGGTCAAAACCAAGGACAAGGCAACACTTGTGCAAGATTTGGAAGAGACGTTTTTCTAATTTGCGCAAGATCAACCTCAAACTGAACCCTAAGAAGTGTGTCTTTGGCGTTCCACCCCGCAAACTTCTTGGGTTCTTTGTGTCACAGCGTGGAATCAAGGCGAATCCAGACAAGATCAAGGCCATTGAGCAGATTGAGGCACCTAGACGGATCAAGGATGTGCGTCGGCTCACTGGCTACGTTGCCGCCATGAGTAGATTCATCTCCAAGTCTGCTGAGTGTGCCCTTCCCTTTTTCAAAATCTTGAAAAAGGTGGGCCCAATGGAGTGGACCCCAGAGGCCGAAGCAGCGCTGCAGGATTTGAAGAAATACCTCTCCTCTACGCCGATACTGGTTGCGCCTAAACCACAAGAGCCGCTGCTGCTGTATCTAGCGGCAACGAATCAAGTGGTCAGCGTCACGCTAGTGGCACGGAGGAAGGTCGACGAAGGGGAAGTGGCAACGGCAGGACTGGCGGATGGTGAGACAGAGCTCCCCCCGGCAAGGCCTGGTACCGGCAAGGCGAGGCCCCCGACAGGGTCTGACGCCGGCGGGATAGGGCCTGCGCAACCAAATGAAGTGGTGCAGAAGAAAAAGATGATGCAGCCCTCGGTTTACTTTGTTAGCTCCCTCTTGCAGGGGGCTAGGTCAAGGTACTCTGGTGTGTAGAAATTGCTCTTCGGCCTCCTTATGGCCTCGAGGAAGCTGCATCATTACTTCCAAGCGCACGAGATCACCGTCATCACCCGCCTCCCGTTGCAACGGATACTACATAACCCGGACGCAACTGGGCGGATTGTGGAATGGGCCTTGGAGCTGTCAAGATTTGGTTTGAAGTTTGAAAGTACTTCGACGATTCAGAGCAGAGTCTTGGCAGAGTTCATTGCAGTGTGGACCTCAATGCCTGACGCAGATATCCAGGAGACCACTCTTCCCGGCAAGGAAACAAGTCGCAATTGGATTATGTACTTTGACGGGGCTTTCACGCTGCAAGGCGCCGGTGCTGGTGTGCTGCTCGTCGCACCCACGGGAGAGCACCTCGAGTACATAATCCAGATGCACTTTCCCAGGGAGATGTCGATGAACAACACTATTGAATACGAGGGGTTGCTTGCCGGTCTCAGGATCACGGCAGACCTCGGGATCAAGAAGCTCAATGTCAGGGGTGATTCACAGCTTGTCGTCAGGCAAGTCAACAAGGATTATCAAAGCCCGTTGATGGAGGCCTACATAGATGAGGTGAGGAAGCTGGAGGAGCATTTTGATGGTATACAGGTGGAACATGTTCCCCGAGTGGAGAACGACATCGCCGACTACCTGTCGAAGTGCGCGGCCTTCAAACTACCTGTGGAACCAGGTACTTTTGTGCTTCGTTTAACTCAACCATCCATTGAGCCATCGACAGAGCAGAACAAGCGGAGGAAATCAGGCCCCGGCAAGTACTTTCCCACCAAGCTCCCAAGAGCCGCTGGCGAAGATGTTGTCATGGACATTGAGCCTGCCATGGGGCAACCAACTCCGACAGGGCGTCAAGCCCTGGCCGTAGAGACAACCGCTCCCATGATAGAATAAATGCCTTTAGTCCTTGCCGTCGAGCCCCAGGCTCCGGCATGGGCACAACATACCGTTCGATTCTTCCCAACAGGGGAGCTTCCTGAGGAGCAGGAAGAAGCGGAGAAAGTAGCCCATTAGTCTGCCATGTATCAGTTTGTTGACAACGTTCTTTATAGAAAAAGACCAAACGGAGTGAAATTGAAGTGCATTCCCTGGGAGGAAGGACTTGAGCTGTTGGCAGAGATACATGGAGGCATATGTGGCTCTCACATAGGGTCGAGGGCCCTTGCTGGCAAGGCCTTCCGGCAAGGTTTCTTTTGGCCCACTACCCTCCAGGATGCAATGGCACTAGTAACCAAGTGTGAAGTGTGTCAGTTCAATTCAAAGAAGCTTCATCAGCCAGCTCAAGCCCTTCAAACAATCCCTCTCTCCTGGCCATTTTTGGTTTGGGGGCTCGACATACTGGGCCCTTTCCCCCGTGTTGTCAGGGGCTTTGAGTACTTGTACATCGCAATCGACAAGTTCACAAAGTGGCCAGAGGTGGAAGCAGTGAGGAAGGTGACAGTGCAGTCAGCCATCAAATTCTTCAAGGGGCTAGTCTGCCATTTTGGTGTGCCAAACAAAGTCATCACCGACAACAGAACACAGTTCACAAGCAGCACCTTCATGCAATACATCCAAAACCTCGGCAGCAAGGTCTGTTTCGCTTCCGTGGCGCACCCACGGAGGAACGGCCAGGTGGAGAGGGCAAATGTTGAAATACTGCGAGGCCTGAGGACAAAGACTTTTGACAGGCTGCACAAGAGTGGAAGGCGCTGGATTGATGGGTTGCCGACGGTTCTTTGGTCGATCAGAACGACGCCAAATCGAGCCACCAGCCAGACACCCTTTGCCCTGGTATACGGGGCAGAGGTAGTTCTTCCCACGGAACTCACATACGGGTCACCTCGAGTGCTCTCTTATGACGAGCTTGAGCAAGAGTGATTGCGGCAAGATGACGTAATGCTCCTCGAGGAAGATCATCTTCGGGCGGTTGTGAGAGCAGCGCGCTACCAGCAAGCCTTGTGCCGCTACCATAGCCGCAAGGTTCATACCCGAAGCTTTGAGGAAGGCGACCTTGTTCTTCGGTGCGTTCAATCGGCCAAGAATTCCAACAAGTTGACGCCAAAGTGGGAAGGCCCTTATCGGGTAATACGAGTCACCAGGCCCGACGCAGTCCGCCTAGAGACTGGAGATGCCATTCCAGTGAGCAACTCCTGGAACATCGAACATCTTTGCAAGTTTTACCCATAAGGCGCGGTTGCCGGGCCCCCCAGCAGACCACCTTTTGTGCGAGCCTTGCCGACAAGGCATGTAACCCTTTGTACAAAGCTAGGCACACACCCTGAGCATAAATAAATGAAGCGTTGGCGCCCTAAGTTATAGCATGCATGCTAGGTTAAGTCTATCCCGCGATTAGGGTTGATAGTGCTTAGCGGTGACTAACCCCTAGCATAGAGGTCGAATGTGAGTCTCTCTATTCCTTTCCATCCTCTTTTGGTTCGCAGGGTACATGGACATTTCTGCTGAGCTATTTGGAAGAAAGAGAACAAACCAGCACTCCGGTCTCGGCAAGCCAAGGTTGCCGGGGGCTGCAGACATAAGGGTCCAACCATGGCAAGCCAAGGTTGCCGGGGGCTCCAAATTCAGATAAGTCCTTTATCCCCTGTTGTGCATTTCCGTATGGAATTGGGGCATATGAAACCTCGTTTTATTCCTAGGCTACCGTGCTCCCCTTTTCCTGTACCCAAGAACTATTCCCTGGGTCGGAACTTGGTTGTAGTCGCGGTGACAAGGAAGCAAACGAAGGGCCTAACCCTACTTCACCCCTGCCTCCGCCAAGAGCGTGAGTATGGTCGAATGAAGTAAGGGGACGACAAGGCCTGTTGCCAGGCGACAATGTTTATCTTAAAAATCACAAGGATTCATTCCTTGGCATGGGCCTCGCTCACGCACAAAGAACCCGGCAAGCACCCTTTTTTCATTAATACGTCCCATACAGGTACAGTTCGTACGGAATGTAAACATGAGCAGGGGATTACAAGGTTTAAATCTGACAAGTGCCCGTAGGCTTAAAAACTAAAAAGAGATAAGATGCCCGTAATCCCTTTCTTGTCCCTCTCCCCAGGAAACGGAACAAGATGGCAGGAGGGCAAAAGGAGTGCCTAGGTGATACTTCTCCATCGTATCTACTTTTCCAAACACTTTTGCCCTTGTTTTGGACTCTAACTTGTATGATTTGAATGGAACTAACCCGGACTGACGTTGTTTTCAGCAGAACTGCCATGGTGTTGTTTTTTGTGCAGAAAATAAAAATTCTCGGAATGTCCTAAAACTCCACGGAACACCTTAGAAAAAATAAAGAAAAATCCTCGCAAAAGATGAAGACCAGGGGGCCCACACCCTGCTCACGAGGGTGGGCCCCCCCCTGGGCGCACCCCCCTACCTCGTGGGACCCCTGGTGGCCCTCCGACGCCAACTCCAATCCATATGTTGGCTTTCAGGGAGAAAAAAATCAGAGAGAAGAAATCATCGCGTTTTATGATACGGAGCTGCCGCCAAGCCCTAATCTCTCTCGGGAGGGCTGATCTGGAGTCCGTTCGGGGCTCCGGAGAGGGGGATTTGTCGCCGTCGTCATCATCAACCATCCTCCATCACCAATTTCATGATGCTCACCGCCGTGCATGAGTAATTGCATCGTAGGCTTGCTGGACGGTGATGGGTTGGATGAGATTTATCATGTAATTGAGTTAGTTTTGTTAGGGTTTGATCCCTAGTATCCATTATGTTCTGAGATTGATGTTGCTATGACTTTGCTATGCTTAATGCTTGTCACTAGGGCCCGAGTGCCATGATTTCAGATCTGAACCTATTATGTTTTCATGAATATATGTGTGTTCTAGATCCTATCTTGCAAGTCTATAGTCACCTACTATGTGTTATGATCCGGCAACCCTAAAGTGACAATAATCGGGACCACTCCCGGTGATGACCATAGTTTGAGGAGTTCATGTATTCACTATGTTCTAATGCTTTGTTCCGGTTCTCTATTAAAAGGAGGCCTTAATATCCCTTAGTTTCCAATAGGACCCCGCTGCCAGGGGAGGGTAGGACAAAAGATGTCATGCAAGTTCTTTTCCATAAGCATGTATGACTATATACGGAATACATGCCTACATTACATTGATGAACTAGAGCTAGTTCTGTGTCACCCTATGTTATGACTGTTACATGACGAACCGCATCCGGCATAATTATCCATCACTAATCCGGTGCCTACGAGTTTTGTTGGTGTACTAAAGTAGGGGTACCTTAGTATCCCGAACTTGTGCACGGGCAGTCGCAGCGTCCCGCTGCAAGGCTTGTCGGGCGTCCGCCAAGATCCTCCGTAGCTCATATTGATGCCATTCAAGAACAAAGTATTTTAACTAAGAAGACGAGGCCCCGGCAAGAGTAACTCACTGGGAAGGACAAGGCCCCGGCAAGAGGAGCTTGCCGGGAAGGCCAACCAAGGCATTACGGAGAACTTGCCGCGACGCGCCGCGCGTCCCAGCAAGACCCGACAAGCAACAAGCTCTCGGGTGCGGCAAGACAACGACCGCAGCAACGCGCTTGCCGCGGCGAGGCTACCACTCTGCACCCACGCTCCAGCGCATCCGACGACGTGTCACCGCAGGGTCGCTCCTGGTGCATGTGGCGGGTAGCTGTGCAGCCAAGCGGTGCGAGGTGACAAGTGAAGATGACTAGAAGGCCATCATGGCGATCGGTGGCGCCCCTAACGGTCGCTTCTCTTGCACTGTTTGGGCGACCGGACGGGCATTAAATGCCCTTGTCCCCTGCCGTCAGAGTTAGGTAGGGGGCACTGTTGGTAGCGGTTGTACCAACCCCCGTTTTTACCTTTTTCACCCCTCTCTCTACGCTGCCACCTGTCGGTGACCCCTTTAAACTATAAAAAGGAGGCCCATGCGCACGTATAGCGGGTTCGACTGATTCGAAACTACAATGCACCCACACTCTCAAGCAAGAACAAAATAGAAACACAAAGCAGCAGTAGGAGTTTTATCTCTCCGGAGAGCTCCGAAGCTGGGTAAAATCCCTCGCGTGCTTCGCCTCGATCTGCTCTTCGTGCGCCCTCCGCTCCCTTGCCAGACCGAAAAGGGGCCCTGCCCAATAGGTGCTCGTTCCCCACGACATCTTTGGCGTGCCAGGTAGGGGGTGCGTCGAGGTTGTGCGAACCTGATCCGGCGTTTGCGCGCGCTACATCAACATCTTCATCGACATGCCACCGAAGAAGAAGGCTTCGGAGGTGGCCGCTCCGTCCACGTCTATCCTACCGTCACCGGAGAAACCGGGCGGTGGGGTGGACGCCGGCGGAGGAGCGGGCGCCGGCGGAGGGACTCACATCGTCACTCGGTCCAAGGACAAGGCCCCGCAAGCTTCAGCGTCTGTACATCCGCCGCACCCCTCCCAAGAGGTGCAGGATCGACAACGCCACGGTGCTCCTGGCACCGTACTCGCGCTAGAACAAGGCCAAGCTGGTGGGTCGCGGGACGCTCAAGGCCAACATGCGTGTCAACATGCTGGCACGAGCGCGGGACGGTCGCCTGGACGAGATGTTGCTCCTTCTAACAATGTTAGAAGCCTGAGCATATCCCGCACCTCGCGTCGCTCGCCACCGCCACCCAAGACTCCAGAGGAAGCGCTGGCCCGAGCCCAGTTGCTTCTAGATTACCCTCCAACGCCAGACAAGATCGATGACTGGAGGGCCACCATTCAGAGCCTCATCGGCTTCGCCAACAGCGACAAGCCCCGGCAACCGAGCACATCGAAGCCCCGGAAAGATGCCCAGGCACAAGCCGACGCTGATAAGACCGCTGGGGGTGCCACCACCGTGCACTCCCCGCCACGAAGGCCAAGATCGCCGACTCGCCGGGCCAACCTCGACACCGACTCCACCGCGTCGTCGGACCCGCGAGCTCGCCGCGATCAACGCCAAGTTCTCCAAGAACGACGACAAGAAGACGCTCATACTCGCATCGAGCGCCGAAGAGAAGCGTGGCGTCAGTCAGACCAGCGCGCTGGGCCCACTGTTGATGTGCATGCGCCAGGGGAACCAGGCGACTTGCCGTACGCGGTAGGTTGCCCTGCGTTCACCCGTGAGCTGCGGCAGGTCCAGTGGCCCAGTACCAAAAACTTCAAGCCAGACGTACCCGAGAAGTACGATGGCAGGATACATCCGTCGGAGTTCCTCAGCGTCTACACCATCGCAGTGCAGGCTGCCGGGGGGCGCGACGAGAAGATCCTCGCCAACTACTTCCCGCTGGTGCTCAAGCCCAACGTCAGATCTTGGCTAATGCACTTGCCGGACAACTCCATCTCTTCGTGGGCGGACCTGCGTCATCAGTTTGTTGGCGCCTTCATAGGCGGCCACAAACCTCATGGCCAGGAGAGCGATCTTCATCTGCTCGCCCAGAAGGAAGGAGAACCCCTGCGCAAGTACATACAGAGATTCAGCTAGGTGCAGCGCAACATCCCAGACGTCCACCCTGCCGCGGTTATCAGCGCGTTCCATCAGAACATGCGTAACCGCAGGATGAGGGAGGAGATGGCGATGTGCAAAATCAGAGATGTCAGCGAGCTATATGCTCTGGCCGACAAGTGTGCACGTGCTGAGGAGGGGAGGAAACTCCCCGGAGAGAACGCAGGAGCAGAAGGATCTGACAGTGAGGATGCCGCCCCGGCGAAGAAGAACCGGAGGCGGAACAATAGAAAGAGAAAAGCTATGGATGTGCTAGTTGTCGAGCAGTCCGGCAATGGAGGTGGCGCCGAGAAGGCCAAAGCTAGTGACTCCAGCGAGGCTGTGGTGGCCGCCGACAAGCAAGACGGCTCCGGCAAGCAGTACTGCAAGATCCACCGCACCAAGGGCCATGACCTTCAGGCCTGCAAGAAGGTTGAGCAGCTCGTAGAGCTGCAGAAAGCTGAATACGAGCGCCGCGACAAGGAGAAGGCCCAGGAAGGTGGCGGAGGATCCGGCAAGAAGCATCCCGCCCGGGGAGGGCGCCGCGGCAAGGCCAGGCAGCGGCAAGGAGACAGGCCTCCCCACGGCCGCGACAAGGACGAAGATGAGGATGAAGATGAAGAGATGGATGAGGATGAGGCCGACGAGCAGGAGTTTCAGAAGGCGACGGAAGTTTTGTGCGTCGACGGCGGTGCTTCTCTGCACACCTCGCACCGCCAACTCAAACAGTGGATGCGGGAAGTAAATGCACCAGAACCGTCCGTTGAGTCGCGCAAGCCCCTGAAGTGGTCCAGCACGCCCATCATCTTCGACATTGAGGATCATCCTGACCGCATAACCGCGGTCGGGTGCTTGCCGATGTTGGTTTCGCCAACAATCCGCAACCTCAAGGTCACGAAGATGCTGGTTGACGGCGGGGCTGGCCTGAATCTGATCTCTTCCGCGGTACTCAAGAAGCTCCAGATCCCCGACAGCGAGCTCGAAGAGACCGGCACCTTTCAAGGAATCAACCCGGGAAGGAGCAAGCCGAAGGGGAAGATCACGCTGCCAGTAACGTTTGGCAGTGAGCTAAACTTCAGGACAGAGAGAGTCACATTCGACGTTTCTAATTTTCCATTGCCCTACAATGGGATACTTGGTCGTCCAGCGCTTGCCAAGTTCATGGCAGCCTCTCATCACGCCTACAACGTGCTCAAGATGCCCGGTCCGATAAGTGTCATTTCTGTCCATGGCGACAAGAAAGATGCACTTATCTATACCGACAAAATCTACCGGGAAGCAGCAGCCGCAGCAGAACACAAACCTCTTGGCGCTGAAGCTCCTGGGGGGAAGAAGAAGACCAAGTCCGGCAAGAGTAGCTCTGATGCCCACTCCGGCAAGCGCACCTCTTCGGAGTGTTGCGCTACCGTCGAGGACGCACCATCGAGCTCCACCGGCAAGTGCAAGGAGGCAAAGACAGCTTCACCACAGACCAAGAAAGTGGCCGCCAAGGAGGACGGCACTGGTGGTACCTTCACCATTAGTGCCACGCTTGACCCTAAATAGGAAAGCGCGCTCGTTGCTTTCCTGCGGGCGAATGTCGATGTATTTGCATGGCAACCATGTGACATCCCCGGTGTTACCAGGAAAGTAATTGAGCACCACCTTGCCGTCTTCCCTCACGCGCGGCCCGTCAAGCAGGGAGTCAGAAAACAAGCAGTAGAACGCCAAGAGTTCATTGCAGAGGAGATCAAGAAGTTGGAAGCAGCAGGCTTGGTCCGAGGAGTACTCCATCCAACGTGGTTAGCCAATCCAGTAGTCGTGCGCAAAGCGAATGGGAAGTGGAGGCTTTGTATTGACTTCACTGATGTTAATAAAGCTTGTCCCAAGGATCCATTTCCCTTGCCGTGCATTGACCAGATTGTCGACTCCACGGCAGGATGTGATCTGCTTTCATTCCTTGATGCATACTCAGGATATCATCAGATCTTCATGGCGGAAGAGGATGAAGAGAAAACCGCATTCATTACTCCGTGTGGCACGTACTGCTTTGTACGGATGCCTTTCGGACTAAAGAATGCTGGTTCAACATTTGCAAGAGTAGTCAGTCATGCTTTTGAGCCACAACTGCACAGAAATGTAGAAGCTTACATGGATGACATAGTGGTCAAGAGCAAGGACAAAGAAACTTTGATCCAAGATCTGGATGAGACTTTTGCAAATCTGCGCAAGATCAATCTCAAGTTGAATCCCGAGAAGTGCGTGTTTGGAGTTCCTTCCGGCAAGCTTCTCGGATTCTTTGTGTCCCAGCGGGGGATCGAGGCCAATCCCGACAAGATCGAAGCCATTGAACAGATCGAAGCACCGAACCGCATCAAGGATGTGCGAAGGCTTGCCGGCTGCGTTGCTGCTCTCAGTAGGTTCATCTCTAAGTCTGCCGAGCGCGCCCTGCCATTCTTCAAAGTTTTGAAAAAGGCAGGTCCAATGAAATGGACTCCGGAAGCGGATGCCGCGCTGCGGGACTTGAAGAGATACCTATCCTCCACTCCAGTACTTGTCGCACCTAAACCATAAGAGAAGTTGCTGCTATATCTGGCGGCAACCAATCAAGTGGTTAGTGTTGCGTTAGTAGCAGAGAGGGAGGCGGATGATGAGCCAGTGACCGCGGCAAGCAAGTCTAGCGACAAGCAGGGGGCTTCCCCGACAAGTTCTGGTTCCGACAAGGATAGATCTGCGCAGCCACAAGAAGAGAAACAGAAGAAGATGGTGCAGCGCCCAGTTTACTTTGTCAGTTCCCTTCTGCAGGGGGCCAGATCAAGGTACTCTGGTGTGCAGAAATTGCTTTTCGGCCTTCTCATGGCCTCGAGGAAGCTGCGCCATTACTTTCAAGCACACGAAATCACAGTTGTCACTCGCTTTCCGTTGAAGAGGATATTGCAGAATCCAGAAGCAACAGGCAGGATTGTCGAGTGGGCGCTGGAATTGTCAAGCTTTGGCCTCAAGTTTGAGAGCACTTCAACTATCCAGAGCCGAGCATTGGCAGAATTCATAGCAGAATGGACGCCAACACCTGATGAAGAAACTCCGGAGAGGAGCATCCCCGTCAAGGGAGTGAACAAAGAATGGATCATGTACTTTGATGGTGCCTTCTCGTTGCAAGGCGCCGGTGCGGGCGTACTACTCGTCGCGCCCACCAGAGAGCACCTCAAGTACGTGGTCCAGATGCACTTTCCCAAGGAGCAAGCAACAAACAATACTGCGGAGTATGAAGGCTTGCTTGCCAGACTCAGGATCGCGGCAGACCTTGGGATCAAGAAGCTTATTGTCCGGGGTGACTCACAGCTTGTCGTCCGTCAAGTAACAAAGATTATCAGAGTCCGTTGATGGAAGCCTACATTGATGAAGTGAGGAAGTTGGAAGAGCATTTTGACGGCCTGCAAATGGAACATGTTCCAAGAGCTCAAAATGACATTGCAGACGGCCTGTCAAAGTGCGTCGCACTCAAGTTACCTGTGGAACCAGGGATTTTTGTGCTCAAGCTGACTCAACCATCTGTAACACCATCAACTGGACAGAGCAAGAAGAGGAAGTTGGTTACTGGTGACTACTTTCCGGAAGAGCTCCCCGAAACCGCCGTCAAGAAGGTCCCCAAGATCAACACAAAGAGGGCTGAGGAGCAGTCTGCTCCGACAAGCCCTAGGGCTTGTTTCGTTGAAGCAGACGCTCCCGACACGCTTGCCGGGGAGCATCACGCTCCAGCTGAATCGCAGATTCTTGCCGTGGAAGCAGATGTTCCCGCAGCAGCATTTGCGCCTCTAGTCCTTGTCGTTGAGCCACAGGCTCCGGCATGGGCACAGCAGATTGTCCATTTCCTTCAAACAGGAGAACTTCCCGAAGAGCAAGAAGAAGCGGAGAGAGTAGCCCGGCAATCAAGTATGTACCAGTTTGTCGACGACATACTGTACAGAAGGAGATTCAACGGAGTGAAATTGAAGTGCATTTCCCGGGAAGATGGACAGGAGCTGTTGGCGGAGATACATGGAGGCATATGTGGTCACCACATTGGCGCAAGAGCACTTGCCGGCAAAGCTTTCCGGCAAGGTTTCTTTTGGCCGACAGCCATCCAGGATGCAACTGCACAAGTAACCAAGTGTGAAGCGTGCCAGTTCCACTCCAAACAGATACATCAACCAGCTCAAGCTCTCCAAACAATCCCTTTATCCTGGCCATTTTCGGTCTGGGGGCTCGACATCCTCGGCCCCTTTCCCCGAGCTGTCGGGGCTTTGAGTACTTGTACGTCGCAATCGACAAGTTCACAAAGTGGCCTGAAGTGGAAGCAGTGAGGAAGGTGACAGCACAGTCAGCAGTCAAGTTCTTTAGGTCAATTGTTTGCCGTTTCGGAGTCCCTAACAGGATCATCACCGACAATGGCACACAATTCACGAGCCGCACCTTCATGCAGTACGTCCAAGATCTTGGCGCCAAGATCTGCTTCTCTTCTGTTGCTCACCCGAGAAGCAACGGTCAAGCAGAGAGGGCAAACGCTGAAGTGCTGCGCGGGCTCAAGACCAGAACTTTCGACAGGCTGCACAAGTGCAGAAGAAATTGGATCGAGGAGCTGCTGGTGGTTCTTTGGTTGATCAGAACGACGCCAAATTGAGCCACTGGCCAGACACCTTTTGCTCTAGTATATGGAGCAGAAGCAGTTCTCCCCATAGAACTCATACACGGATCGCCTCGAGTGCTCGCTTATGATGAGCTTGAGCAAGAGCAGCTGCGGCAAGATGACGCGCTGCTCCTCGAGGAAGATCGTCTTCAGGCTGCTGTACGAGCTGCTCGCTACCAGCAAGCTTTGCGCCGCTACCACAGCCGCAAAGTTAATGCCAGAAGCTTCGAGGAAGGCGACCTTGTTCTTCGGCGCGTTCAATCCGCCTAGAATTCCAACAAGTTGACGCCGAAGTGGGAAGGACCTTATCGGGTGAAACGAGTCACTAGGCCTGGCGCTATCCGCCTTGAGACCGAAGATGGCTTTCCGGTGAGCAACTCCTGGAACATAGAGCATCTTCGTAAGTTTTACCCATAAGGCGCGGTTGCCGGAACCTGTTCCGGCAACCACCTTTTGTACAAGCCTTGCCGCTGTTGCATGTAACCCTTTGTACAAAGCCGGGCGCAGATCCCATGCATAAAGTTTATGTGCTCAGCACATGTTGTCAAATTTCATGCCTTTTTCTTTTATGCATGTATTATCTGACACTTTGTGCAGCACTCGCCTCCAGTAAGCAATAACGAGCCATAAGGCTCCATATCTTTATTTTCTCTTCTTTCTTTTTTCTCAAAAAGAAGGTTCCTTCACCCACAAGTTCATGGGGGGGAGGAGAGGATAAAGGTGTGGACCGAGCGTCGTTCAAAGAAGTATGGCCTTGCCGGGACACAGACAAAAAAAAAAGAAAGCTAAGTTGCCAAAGTTTGAGCATGATCAGTTCTTAAAATTTTAAGCTATCCTCCTTGAACGACTGTGCTTTGTATGGAAAACCTGTGCGCGGAGGAACCTCTTCGTAGCTAGTTGCGCCCTTACTTTGTTTCGAGTCCGCTCAACAACTTAAGTGTGCTGCAACTAGTTGCGGCAAGGTTTCTTGCCGGAGCCGGCACCGCCAGCAAGCTGCTGATGTTCCGCACTCAGCACTCGCGGCAAGCGTGCCCGTGCCGGCAAGTTCCCTAAAAGCGTAGGGTAAAAACATACAAAGAAAGGACCAAGTAAAGGAGATAGCATAGCAAGCATTGCCCAGAATAAAGTTATATTACAAAAGTAACTTGTTGCGACACTGACTAAATTGTTCTCATGACTTAGATAAACAGCGACAAGGAAAGGAGAAGAAAGATGGTCTAATCCACGCGCTCGCCGTCAACCCTCTTGACCTCATTCACCTTGTCCACGATGGGTGCGACAATGGCTTTGAGTTCTTCAAGATCAGCACCCGCCGGCAGCTTCTTGAGGACACGGGTGAGGTCGAGGCCCGGGTTGCGGAAGAGTATCTTCACCAACACCTTCTCCAAGACCTTGGCGCAGATTGCGCGCTACTCGTCCGCCAGCTTCTTCGGGATCCTTTCCCGGAGTTGCTGGAGGGCCGTCACCATGCCCTTGAAGAAAAAAGTAAGCTTGGCGCTGGGCGGGAGATTTTCGTCAGTGGAGTACCCGAAGCCCGCCAAGTCCAGTTTCGCCAGCTCCTCGTCGATGGATGCAGCGATGTTGACGAGGCCCTCCGTCCAGAGCTCCACCGTGACCTTGAAGGTGTTCTGAGTCTCGGCAGCCCTCGTCAGCAGTTCTTCGTTGCCCTTGACCTCTTTCTTCAAGTCATCCTCTCGCCTCTTGGCGGCATCCAGCGTCTCCGTCAAGGTGGCCAGCTTTAGCCTCAGATCAGCGCTCGAGTCCGTGGCGGCGTTCAGTTCCTTGATCTTCTCGGCGAGTCGAACATGCAGATCGCCATGGGCAAGTGCATCCTTCTCGCGTTCACGCTGGAGTGCGGCAAGCTCTTCATTCTTCCCTTTCATGTCCGCCTCCAGCTGCATCACCTTCACCTCTAACTCCTTCTTGGCGGCCTCAGCAGCCGCGGCGGCATCCTTCGCCTCCTTGAGTGCCCCGCCAAGTGAATGCTCCCGGGCCTCGAGCTCCTCCTCGTGGCTGTCCAGATTAACCTTTTTCTGTGTCAGTTCACCTTCCCGCCTGGACAGCTCCTCGGCGGCGAGCCTCTGCTGCTCCTCGGCTTCAGCCTTTTCCAGGATGAACGCCTTCTTCGCCTCGTCAAGTTGCTCCCTTTCCTCCGCAATGGATCGGAGGGCCTCCTGGTTGCGGCTTTTGAGCTCCTCCGCATGCTTTTCTATGTCAACTCCCGCCCGCGCGACAAGCGCTTCCCGGGACTCAAGCTTCGCTTGACGGGCGCGGTAGAGTGACACCAACTTCCGGAGCAACTGCTCCTCCTCGGACTCGCCACTACTGCTGCTGGGCGCGTCAACCACTGCCAGCCCAGCAGAGGCGAGTACTTCTCCGTCAAACTCTTCTCCTTCGACCGGCGCCCTGGAACTCGACGCCCAGGGAAGCTTGATGTATACGCCCTCGCCGGCCTTTAAGTAGGTGCCTGGCTGGGGCTCCTCGGAGCCCGGCACTGCATCAGCGGCGGAGGAGTCGGCAGTCGGTGTAGCGCCCTGCGCTCCTACACCCTCAGGGTCGCCAGTACGATTGCCGGACCCCTCGCCAGCTCCTGTGCCAGCAGCCTTGGCGGCTTTTTCGTCGGCGGGTTCATCAGCGCCGGCCTCTTCCTCGTCCGCGGCGGTATCTTCAGTATTGTCGCGTGCGCCTTCCTCACCGGTGGCCTCAATCTCCATCGGATCTATGAGAGGGGGATCAGAAGACAGGAAGAGGAAGAAAAAGTCAAGCAAAGATCCAAAAAGAAGATCAGAAGAAGAGAAGCCCAAGGGAAAATTTCCGACAAGGAGGGTTACCTGTGCTGGGCTCTGTGACCGTGGGCTCCACCACTAAAGGCTCGCTGGTCCCGCCCCTCGCTGGGGAACTGCCCCTTGCCGGGGACCGCTCCCTTGCCGGAGAGCGCTCCCTTGTCGGAAAATCGCCCCTTGGCGGCGTAGTTGAAGCAGACAGCACCTCTGGAGCGGCTTCTGGTTCCTCCTGATGGGCTTGCTCTGCTCCTACATGAGCAAATCAACAATCAAGATGTCAGCAAAAGAAGAAACACCCATGCGCGCCCCACAACAGGAAGTGAACCAAACACTTATGCTGGGGGCTATGCTGGGGGCTGCTGCGAGGAGAAGGAATCGGGTCCGTCAAGGTGGTCTCGGACGTATCTTCTTCCATCACAGCAGGATCGTCCTCGATGACAACCACAGGAATCTTGGCCCTCTTCGCCGCTCTCTCGGCCAGAATCCTGAAATGGAACCGGGATTCAGAGGGAAGCAAATCAGATACAAGACAAGCAACAACAAAGATCAAAAGAAAAACAAGTACAGTGAGAAGAAAGCCTTACTCCTCCTCCTCTTCTTCCTCCTCGTCAGAACTCAGCGCAGAGAGGTCAAAATCTGGTCCCCTTTCTGCGCGGCGAGGCGGAGGAGTAGGCTCCCTTGGACGTTTGCCGGGAGCTGCGGCAGGATCGGGCGTGGCAGCCCGGGAAGACCCCGCCTCAGTTGCCGGCACGGCCTGAGACACTCCCGCGGCAACGGTACTTGCCGCGGTTGAGCGCGTCCCACGATGCTGCGGCTGTTGGCCTGCTTGCCGCTCTGCTGTGTCTCCAACTCGACGGAGGCGCCTTCTTGGTTGGAATTGGGGCTGCGCTGGGGGCTCCGCCTGTGGCAAGCTGCTCGAGGACGGCTGGCCGCTCGCGCCCTCGGCGGGCTCGCTCGCTTCGGCCTCGGGCTCCCCCTCGCCAACGACCCCTCTGGCAAGGTCCTCCCGGTCAGCAAGGCTTGCCGCCTCGGCCGCCTCAGCCTCCTCCAATGTGAAGCTAAACTCGCCCGCGGCGGCGGCTGCCGCCGCCTCTTCAGCCCTGGTGGCGATGTACCGCATCTCGTCGTCGGTGGTGTCGCGGGTGAGGAGCCTCTGCTCGTCGGCATTGACTGCTACCTCCGTCAAGCCATCGAAGAATTGCCGCACGACGTCGTGGGCGGGCTCCATCCAAGTTGGGCTTATCCCGTGCGAGTCGCACTCTGGCATCATTGCGCAGATGCGATCGCGCTGGGAGTTGTTGCACAACGGGATGACGCCCCGCGGCAGCTTGAACCACTCTGGATGGTTGGCGTCATGCTTGAACAGCTCCTTCAGCATCCCGTCATGCTCCAGAACTGTGAAGTTGAAGTTGAGGCCTGGACGCAGCCTCATGATATCCGCCGGGCCGCCAAACAGCCAGGCGGGCCTCCCCCTCTTCTGCAGAGGGGCGATGCGACGGTGAAGGAAATCCGCGCCAACTGCCCCTGCTGTGAGCCCGGCAAGCCTGAGCCGGAGGATTCGGGTGGTGGCAATCTTCAGCTTGGCCTCGTCCGGCGACAGAGCGCTCCAGTCGCCGCCGCGCACTACCCGGGTCTGGCGCAGGTTGGTGAATGGCTGCGGATTGGCGTCAAGGATCCAGCACCACTCCGCCCTCCACTCATCCCACTTGCTGCGGAGCTCGCCCGCCAGATACACCACCTTCATGCCGATTCGTGAGGTCCAGGCAATTCCGCCAGCCAATGGCTCTCTTTTCTCGGCTCGGGGGGTGAAATAGTGGCAAAAAGAGCAACATTTGGGTGGATGCCAACGAAGTTCTCGCAAAGGTGTGCGAAAACCGCCATTGTCAGAACGGCGTTGGGGGTGAAATCAAGAAGATGAAACCCGTAGGTATTCATGATGTCGCAGAGGAAATCAGAAAAAGGTGGGCAGAGCCCACAATAGAAGAACATCGGAAAGAAATAGTACCCTTTTGGGCACCACTTTGAAGTGGAAGCTTCGGCGGAGAGCACTTGCGTGCGCGGATGCGCCCGCGTCTCCGTCGACCAGAAGAGATAGAACTCCTCCCGCAGCACCTTCGGGGTGAGCTCGGGGGGGGAAAAGTGCTCGCTCCTTGCGCAGCGCCTCCAGCCGCAGCGCCTCGGCCGACTTCACGCTCTTCCCGGTCTTCGGAGCCATGGCGGGAGCAGTGGAGGAGGTTGGCGGTGGCGGCGGCGACGGCGGCGGCGACGGGCGGCGGAGCGCCGCTCTCTTTCGGCTTGGGAAGCGGAGGGGAGCGGCGGAGCTTTCTGAGGAAGGAACTGCAAGTGGCGAAGGTGGGGGAACGGCCCTGTTTCCCCTGCTTATAAACAGGGGGGCAGACGTTACGCCTTTCCTGATTAAAGAATTGCCCACGATCTCTCCCACGACGCCGCGTTTGACGCGTGCCGTTACGAGAGGGCGCGGTGGGTGCAGAGTCGGATTTAATGTGGACCCAGGCCGCGTGTGCCCATGCCCTGTTTTGGGCCTGGCCCAACAGCGCTCGGCACCGTGTACGGCCCAGGCCCGGGGGCTCCTGTCGGTGTACTAAAGTAGGGGTACCTTAGTATCCCAAACTTGTGCACGGGCAGTCGCAGCGTCCCGCGGCAAGGCTTGCCGGGCGTCCGCCAAGATCCTCCGTAGCTCATATTGATGCCATTCAAGAACAAAGTATTTTAACTAAGAAGACGAGGCCCCGGCAAGAGTAACTCGCCGGGAAGGACAAGGCCCCGGCAAGAGGAGCTTGCCAGGAAGGCCAACCAAGGCATTACGGAGAAGTTGCCGCGACGCGCCGCGCGTCCCGGCAAGACCCGACAAGCAACAAGCTCTCGGGTGCGGCAAGACAACGACCGCGGCAAGGCGCTTGCCGCGGCGAGGCTACCACTCTGCACCCACGCTCCAGCGCATCCGACGACGTGTCGCCGCAGGGTCGCTCCTGGTGCACGTGGCGGGTAGCTGTGCAGCCAAGCGGTGCGAGGTGACAAGTGAAGATGACTAGAAGGCCATCGTGGCGATCGGTGGCGCCCCTAACGGTCGCTTCTCTTGCACTGTTTGGGCGACCGGACGGGCATTAAATGCCCTTGTCCCCTGCCGTCAGAGTTAGGTAGGGGGCACTGTTGGTAGCGGTTGTACCAACCCCCGTTTTTACCTTTTTCACCCCTCTCTCTATGCTGCCACCTGTCGGTGACCCCTTTAAACTATAAAAAGGAGGCCCATGCGTACGTATAGCGGGTTCGACTGATTCGAAACTACAAGGCACTGTTGGAAATATGCCCTAGAGGCAATAATAAAAGCATTATTATTATATTTCTTTGTTCATGATAATTGTCTTTATTCATGCTATAATTGTATTATCCGGAAATCGTAATACATGTGTGAATAACAGACACCAACATGTCCCTAGTGAGCCTCTAGTTGACTAGCTCGTTGATCAATAGATAGTCATGGTTTCCTGGCTATGGACATTGGATGTCATTGATAACGGGATCACATCATTAGGATAATGATGTGATGGACAAGACCCAATCCTAAGCATAGCGTGAGATCGTGTAGTTCGTTTGCTAGAGCTTTTCTAATGTCAAGTATCTTTTCCTTTGACCATGAGATCGTGTAACTCCCGGATACCATAGGAGTGCTTTGGGTGTATCAAACGTCACAACGTAACTGGGTGACTATAAAGGTGCATTACAGGTATCTCCGAAAGTGTCTGTTGGGTTGACACGGATCGAGACTGGGATTTGTCACTCCGTATGACGGAGAGATATCACTGGGCCCACTCGGTAATGCATCATCATAATGAGCTCAAAGTGACCAAGTGTCTGGTCACGGGATCATGCATTACGGTACGAGTAAAGTGACTTGCCGGTAACGAGATTGAACGAGGTATTGGGATACCGACGATCGAATCTCGGTTAAGTAACATATCAATTGACAAAGGGAATTGCATACGGGGTTGATTAAATCCTTGACATCGTGGTTCATCCGATGAGATCATCGTGGAGCATGTGGGAGCCAACATGGGTATCCAGATCCCGCTGTTGGTTATTGACCGGAGAGCGATCTCGGTCATGTCTACATGTCTCCCGAACCCGTAGGGTCTACACACTTAAGGTTCGGTTACGCTAGGGTTGTAGGGATATGTATATGCAGTAACCTGAATGTTGTTCGGAGTCCCGGATGAGATCCCGGACGTCACGAGGAGTTCCGGAATGGTCCGGAGGTAAAGATTTATGGGAAGTCCTGTTTTGGGCATCGGGACAAGTTTCGGGGTTATCGGTATTGTACCGGGACCACCGGAAGGGTCCCGGGGGTCCACCTGTCCCGGGGGGCCACATGGGCTGTAGGGGGTGCGCCTTGGCCTACATGGGCCAAGGGCACCAGCCCCACATAGGCCCATGCGCCTAGGGTTTGAGGGGGGAAGAGTCCTAGGAGGGGAAGGCACCTCCTAGGTGCCTTGGGGGGAGGGAAACCCCCCTTGGCCGCCGCCCCCCCTAGGAGATTGGATCTCCTAGGGCCGGCCACCCCCCTTGGCCCTCCTATATATAGTGGGGGAGAGGAGGGACTTCATACCTTGGCCTTTGGTTGCCTCCTTCTCCCTCTCCAACACCTCCTCCTCCTCCATAGTGCTTAGCGAAGCTCTGCCGGAGTACTGCAGCTCCATCAACACCACGCCGTCGTGCTGCTGCTGGTGCCATATCCCTCAACCTCTCCTCCCTCCCTTGCTGGATCAAGAAGGAGGAGACGTGGCTGTTCCGTACGTGTGTTGAACGCGGAGGTGCCGTCCGTTCGGCACTAGGTCATCGGTGATTCGAATCACGTCGTGTTCGACTACATCATCCCCGTTCTTTGAACGCTTCCGCTCGCGATCTACAAGGTATGTAGATGCATCTAATCACTCGTTGCTAAATGAACTCATAGATGGATCTTGGTGAAACCATAGGAAAATTTTTGTTTTCTGCAACGTTCCCCAACAGTGGCATCATGAGCTAGGTCTATGCGTAGTTCTTCTTGCACGAGTAGAACACAATTTGTTGTGGGCGTAGATTTGTCAACTTTCTTGCCGCTACTAGTCTTATCTTGCTTCAGCGGTATTGTGGGATGAAGCGGCCCGGACCAACCTTACACGTACGCTTACGTGAGACCGGTTCCACCGACTAACATGCACAAGTTGCATAAGGTGGCTGGCGGGTGGCTGTCTCTCCTACTTTAGTTGAAGCGTATTCGATGAAAAGGGTCCTTATGAAGGGTAAATAGAAGTTGACAAATCACGCTGTGGTTTCATGTAGGTCAGAAAACGTTCTTGCTAGAACCCTACTTCAGCCACGTAAAACATGCAACAACAATTAGAGGACGTCTAACTTGTTTTTGCAGCAAGTGCTTTGTGATATGATATGGCCAAAGTTGTGATGAATGATGAATGATCTATATGTCATGTATGAGATGTTCATGCTATTGTAATAGGAATCACGACTTGCATGTCGATGAGTATGACAACCAGCAGGAGCCATAGGAGTTGTCTTTATTTTTGTATGACCTGCGTGTCATTGAAGAACGCCATGTAAACTACTTTACTTTATTACTAAACGCGTTAGTCATAGAAGTAGAAGTAGTCGTTGGCGTGACAACTTCATGAAGACACGATGATGGAGATCATGATGATGGAGATCATGGTGTCATGCCGGTGACAAGATGATCATGGAGCCCCGAAGATGAAGATCAAAGGAGCTATATGATATTGGCCATATCATGTCACTACTTTATATAATTGCATGTGATGTTTATTATGTTTTATGCATCTTGTTTACTTAGGATGACGGTAGTAAATAAGATGATCCCTTACAAAATTTCAAGAAGTGTTCTCCCCTAACTGTGCACCATTGCTACAGTTCGTCGTTTCGAAGCACCACGTGATGATCGGGTGTGATAGATTCTTACGTTCACATACAACGGGTGTAAGACAGTTTTACACAGCGAAAACACTTAGGGTTAACTTGACGAGCCTAGCATGGCCTCGGAACACGGAGACCGAAAGGTCGAACACGAGTCGTATGGAAGATACAATCAACATGAGAATGTTCACCGACGATGACTAGTCCGTCTCACGTGATGATCGGACACGGCCTAGTCGACTCGGATCGTGTAACACTTAGATGACCAAAGGGATGTCAAATCTGAGTGGGAGTTCATTATAATTTGATTAGATGAACTTAATTATCATGAACTTAGTCTAAATATTTTACAATATGTCTTGTAGATCAAATGGCCAATGTAGTCCTCAACTTCAACGCGTTCCTAGAGAAAACCAAGCTGAAAGACGATGGCAGCAACTATACGGACTGGGTCCGGAACCTGAGGATCATCCAAATAGCTGCCAAGAAAGATTATGTCCTACAAGCACCGCTAGGTGATGCACCTGTTCTCCCTGCAGAACAAGACGTTATGAACGCTTGGCAGGCACGTTCCGATGACTACTCCCTCGTTCAGTGCGGCATGCTTTACAGCCTAGAGCCGGGGCTCCAAAAGCGTTTTGAGAGACATGGAGCATATGAGATGTTCGAAGAGCTGAAAATGGTTTTCCAAGCTCATGCCCGGGTCGAGAGATATGAAGTCTCCAACAAATTCTTCAGCTGTAAGATGGAGGAAAATAGTTCTGTCAGTGAGCACATACTCACTATGTCTGGGTTACATAACCGCTTGACTCAGCTGGGAGTTAATCTCCCGGATGATGCGGTCATTGACAGAATCCTCCAGTCGCTTCCACCAAGCTACAAGAGCTTTGTGATGAACTTCAATATGCAGGGGATGGAAAAGACCATTCCTGAAGTATTTGCTATGCTGAAATCAGCAGAGGTAGAAGTCAAGAAGGAACATCAAGTGTTGATGGTCAATAAAACCACTAAGTTCAAGAAGGGCAAGGGTAAAAAGAACTTCAAGAAGGACGGCAAGGTAGTTGCCGCGCCCAGCAAGCAAGCTGCCGGGAAGAATCCAAAGAATGGATCCAAGCCCGAGACTGAGTGCTTTTATTGCAAGGAAAGTGGTCACTGGAAGCGGAACTGCCCCAAATACTTAGCGGACAAGAAGGCCGGCAAAACCAAAGGTATATTTGATATACATGTAATTGATGTGTACCTTACCAGTAATCGTAGTGACTCTTGGATATTTGATACCGGTGCCGTTGCTCATATTTGTAACACACAGCAGGAGCTGCGGTATAAACGGAGACAGGCGAAGGACGAGGTGACGATGCGCGTCGGGAATGGTTCCAAGGTCGATGTGATCGCCGTCGGCACGCTACCTCTACATTTACCTACGGGATTAGTTTTGAACCTCAATAATTGTTATTTTGTGCCAAGTTTGAGCATGAACATTGTATCAGGATCTCGTTTAATTCGAGATGGCTACTCATTTAAATCCGAGAATAATGGTTGTTCTATTTATATGAGAGATATGTTTTATGGTTATGCTCCGATGGTGAATGGTTTATTCTTTATGAATCTCGAGCGTAATGCTACACATATTCATAGTGTAAGTACCAAAAGATGTAAGATTGATAGTGATAGTCCCACATACATGTGGCACTGCCGCCTTGGTCACATAGGTGTCAAACGCATGAAGAAGCTCCATGCTAATGGACTTTTAGAGTCTCTTGATTACGAATCATTTGACACGTGCGAACCATGCCTCATGGGTAAAATGACCAAGACTCCATTCTCAGGAACAATGGAGCGAGCAACCAACTTATTGGAAATCATACATACTGATGTGTGCGGTCCAATGAGTGTTGAGGCTCGCGGTGGCTATCATTATGTTCTCACCCTCACTGATGACTTGAGTAGATATGGGTATGTCTACTTAATGAAACACAAGTCTGAGACCTTTGAAAAGTTCAAGGAATTTCAGAGTGAAGTTGAGAATCAACGTGACAGGAAAATCAAGTTTCTACGATCAGATCATGGAGGAGAATACTTGAGTCACGAGTTTGGTACACACTTAAGAAAATGTGGAATAGTTTCACAACTCACGCCGCCTGGAACACCTCAGCGTAATGGTGTGTCCAAACATCATAATCGCACTCTATTAGATATGGTGCGATCTATGATGTCTCTTGCCGATTTACCACTATCTTTTTGGGGCTATGCTTTAGAGACTGCCGCATTCACTTTAAATAGGGCACCGTCGAAATCCGTTGAGACGACACCGCATGAATTGTGGTTTGGGAAGAAACCTAAACTTTCATTTCTAAAAGTTTGGGGATGCGATGCTTATGTCAGGAAACTTCAACCTGAAAAGCTCGAACCCAAATCGGAAAAATGCGTATTCATAGGATACCCTAAAGAAACTATTGGGTATATCTTCTACCTCAGATCCGAAGGCAAGATCTTTGTTGCCAAGAATGGGTCCTTTCTGGAGAAAGAGTTTCTCTCGAAAGAAGTAAGTGGGAGGAAAGTAGAGCTTGATGAAGTATTACCTCTTGAACCGGAAAATGGCGCAACTCAAGAAAATGTTCCTGAGGTGCCTGCACCGACTAGAGAGGAAGTTAATGATGATGATCAAGATACTTCTGATCAAGCTCCTACTGAAATTCGAAGGTCCACAAGGACACGTTCCGCACCAGAGTGGTACGGCAACCCTGTCTTGGAAATCATGTTGTTAGACAACAGTGAACCTTCGAACTATGAAGAAGCGATGGCGGGCCCGGATTCCAACAAATGGCTAGAAGCCATGAAATCCGAGATAGGGTCCATGTATGAAAACGAAGTATGGACTTTGACTGACTTGCCCGTAGAACGGCAAGCCATAGAAAATAAATGGATCTTTAAGAAGAAGACAGACGAGGATGGTAATGTGACCATCTATAAAGCTCGGCTTGTCGCTAAGGGTTATCGACAAGTTCAAGGGGTTGACTACGATGAGACTTTCTCACCGGTAGCGAAGCTGAAGTCCGTCCGAATCATGTTAGCAATTGCCGCATTTTATGATTATGAAATTTGGCAAATGGACGTCAAAATGGCATTCCTTAATGGTTTCCTTAAGGAAGAACTGTATATGATTCAGCCGGAAGGTTTTGTCGATCCTAAGAATGCTGACAAGGTGTGCAAGCTCCAACGCTCGATTTATGGGCTGGTGCAAGCATCTCGGAGTTGGAACATTCATTTTGATGATATGATCAAAGCGTTTGGGTTCTCACAGACTTATGGAGAAGCCTGTGTTTACAAGAAAGTGAGTGGGAGCTCTATAGCATTTCTCATATTATATGTAGATGACATACTTTTGATGGGAAATGATATAGAACTTTTGGACAGCATTAAGGCCTACTTGAATAAGAGTTTTTCAATGAAGGACCTTGGAGAAGCTGCTTATATATTAGGCATCAAGATCTATAGGGATAGATCGAGATGCCTCATAGGTCTTTCACAAAGCACATATCTTGATAAGATTTTGAAGAAGTTCAAAATGGATCAGTCCAAGAAAGAGTTCTTGCCTGTTTTGCAAGGTGTGAAATTGAGCTCAGCTCAATGTCCGACCACGGCAGAAGATATAGAAGAGATGAGTGTCATCCCCTATGCCTCAGCCATAGGTTCTATTATGTATGCCATGCTGTGTACCAGACCTGATGTAAACCTTGCCGTAAGTTTGGTAGGAAGGTACCAAAGTAATCCCGGCAAGGAACACTGGACAGCGGTCAAGAATATCCTGAAGTACCTGAAAAGGACTAAGGAAATGTTTCTCGTTTATGGAGGTGACGAAGAGCTCGTCGTAAAGGGTTACGTCGACGCTAGCTTCGACACAGATCTGGATGACTCTAAGTCACAAACCGGATACGTGTATATTTTGAATGGTGGGGCAGTAAGCTGGTGCAGTTGCAAGCAGAGCGTCGTGGCGGGATCTACATGTGAAGCGGAGTACATGGCAGCCTCGGAGGCAGCACATGAAGCAATATGGGTGAAGGAGTTCATCACCGACCTAGGAGTCATACCCAATGCGTCGGGGCTGGTCAAGCTCTTCTGTGACAACACTTGAGCTATTGCACTTGCCAAGGAGCCCAGGTTTCACAAGAAGACAAGGCACATCAAGCGTCGCTTCAACTCCATTCGTGAAAATGTTCAAGATGGAGACATAGAGATTTGTAAAGTACATACGGACCTGAATGTAGCGGATCCGTTGACTAAACCTCTCCCTAGAGCAAAACATGATCAACACCAGAATTCCATGGGTGTTCGATTCATCACAATGTAACTAGATTATTGACTCTAGTGCAAGTGGGAGACTGTTGGAAATATGCCCTAGAGGCAATAATAAACGCATTATTATTATATTTCTTTGTTCATGATAATTGTCTTTATTCATGCTATAATTGTATTATCCGGAAATCGTAATACATGTGTGAATAACAGACACCAACATGTCCCTAGTGAGCCTCTAGTTGACTAGCTCGTTGATCAATAGATAGTCATGGTTTCCTGGCTATGGACATTGGATGTCATTGATAACGGGATCACATCATTAGGATAATGATGTGATGGACAAGACCCAATCCTAAGCATAGCGTGAGATCGTGTAGTTCGTTTGCTAGAGCTTTTCTAATGTCAAGTATCTTTTCCTTTGACCATGAGATCGTGTAACTCCCGGATACCGTAGGAGTGCTTTGGGTGTACCAAACGTCACAACGTAACTGGGTGACTATAAAGGTGCATTACAGGTATCTCCGAAAGTGTCTGTTGGGTTGACACGGATCGAGACTGGGATTTGTCACTCCGTATGACGGAGAGATATCACTGGGCCCACTCGGTAATGCATCATCATAATGAGCTCAAAGTGACCAAGTGTCTGGTCACGGGATCATGCATTACGGTACGAGTAAAGTGACTTGCCGGTAACGAGATTGAACGAGGTATTGGGATACCGACGATCGAATCTCGGGCAAGTAACATATCGATTGACAAAGGGAATTGCACACGGGGTTGATTAAATCCTCGACATCGTGGTTCATCTGATGAGATCATCGTGGAGCATGTGGGAGCCAACATGGGTATCCAGATCCCGCTGTTGGTTATTGACCGGAGAGCGATCTCGGTCATGTCTACATGTCTCCCGAACTCGTAGGGTCTACACACTTAAGGTTCGGTTACGCTAGGGTTGTAGGGATATGTATATGCGGTAACCCGAATGTTGTTCGGAGTCCCGGATGAGATCCCGGACGTCACGAGGAGTTCCGGAATGGTACGGAGGTAAAGATTTATATATGGGAAGTCCTGTTTCGGGCATCGGGACAAGTTTCGGGGTTATCGGTATTGTACCGGGACCACCGGAAGGGTCCCGGGGGTCCACCGGGTGGGTCCACCTGTCCCGGGGGGGCACATGGGCTGTAGGGGGTGCGCCTTGGCCTACATGGGCCAAGGGCACCAGCCCCACATAGGCCCATGCGCCTAGGGTTTGAGGGGGGAAGAGTCCTAGGAGGGGAAGGCACCTCCTAGGTGCCTTGGGGGGGAGGGAAACCCCCCTTGGCCGCCGCCCCCCCTAGGAGATTGGATCTCCTAGGGCCGGCCACCCCCCTTGGCCCTCCTATATATAGTGGGGGAGAGGAGGGACTTCATACCTTGGCCTTTGGTTGCCTCCTTCTCCCTCTCCAACACCTCCTCCTCCTCCATAGTGCTTAGCGAAGCTCTGCCGGAGTACTGCAGCTCCATCAACACCACGCCGTCGTGCTGCTGCTGGTGCCATCTCCCTCAACCTCTCCTCCCTCCCTTGCTGGATCAAGAAGGAGGAGACGTGGCTGTTCCGTACGTGTGTTGAACGCGGAGGTGCCGTCCGTTCGGCACTAGGTCATCAGTGATTCGAATCACGTCGTGTTCGACTACATCATCCCCGTTCTTTGAACGCTTCCGCTCGCGATCTACAAGGTATGTAGATGCGTCTAATCACTCGTTGCTAGATGAACTCATAGATGGATCTTGGTGAAACCGTAGGAAAATTTTTGTTTTCTGCAACGTTCCCCAACAGGCACCCACACTCTCAAGCAAGAACAAAATAGAAACACAAAGCAGCAGTAGGAGTTTTATCTCTCCGGAGAGCTCCGAAGCTGGGTAAAATCCCTCGCGTGCTTCGTCTCGATCTACTCTTCGTGCGCCCTCCGCTGCCTTGCCAGACCAAAAAGGGGCCCTGCCCCATAGGTGCTCGTTCCCCACGACAAGTTTTCCATATACTGGTTCTCGCTTATTTACTTTTCCGTTGCTACTGTTACAATCACTACAAAATACCAAAAACATAACTTTTGTTGTCTTTACTTTTGTTACCGTTACCACCACTATCATATTACTTTGCTACTAAAACACTTTATTGCAGATACTAAGTTTCCAGGTGTGGTTGAATTGACAACTTAGCTGCTAATACTTCAGAATATTCTTTGGCTCCCCTTGTGTCGAATCAATAAATTTGAGTTGAATACTCTACCCTCGAAAACTGTTGCAATCCTCTATACTTGTGGGTTATCACTAGGCGAGGTACGAGCAGCAGAAGATGCCAAGAGAACATATCGGTGGCCGCCCAGAAGAGGGCTGGTGATGATGGTGCCGGGAGAAGAGCCGAAAGATGAGGCAGCGGGCCACCAATACGCGATGAAGGCGTCGGTGCCCGCGTACTCCGACTTGACAGTCCGCCACCCGCCTTCTTCGTATTCTCCGGCCTTCCCATGCCAGCCGCCCAAAGAGGCGACCCCGAGAAGTTCAAGGAGCTAGCGATGCAGATGATGGTGCGGCTGGCGTCGCCCAGGAACGGTGTGCCCGACGCCTAGTTGGACCCGTCATCATCTAGCCCGCTACCCTTGTCGTCGCTATCCTCCTCGTCACTCTCGCCCGAAGAGGAGCTTTCGCCATCAGTGGAGCTCTCCACACAGCACCCTAGCCTATGTCCCGAGCGCCCGAAGAAGAGCAAATCACTCTCCGCTAGCTTGAAGCAGAGGACGTGCCCATCCATCAAGCAATGGGCGCGTGCAAAGGTTTTCCAGCCCTGGCGAAGGAGCATCACTTGAGGGGCAGGGAACCCTGTGTTCACCCACATGTCGCCACGGCAACACCCCTTCATGTGAAGCCTCAGCTGCGGTGGCTGGTCAACCTCCAGCACACTCGCGAATGCCCGGAGAAGACGAAGACTGCGGCACAGCGGCCCACGCAGTTGTAGGATAAATTCGAGCGCCGAGTCCCCGACATGACAACTCAGCGAAGCAGGAGGAGATGGCGACACAGACGGAGACGATGCAGGTATACCCCTTCCAAGCCCACCTCTGCCTCGACCGCCTCACCGACCGTGGCCCCGTCCAGCGGCCCCACCTCGAGCATGGCCTTCACCCTGGGCATCTAGCTTTTCCTTGACCGCTGCAGCTCTCTCCCGGGAGGAGGACCTGGTCGCCCCCGCAAAAGAACGGCCGCGGCCATGCCCCCACGCCATGACCGTGGGTGAGGATGGAGACAGTAGGGAGGCACAGAGAGATGCTTTTCCTCCTGCCCCAAAGTCCCCTTTTTTATAGTTAGGAAGGGGAGGCGGAAGGGCTAGCTCTACGCCCCTAAAGAGCCCACTCGAATCCGGCTCATTAAAGTGGCAGCAGGCGACGCCATCGACCGCCCTTGATATGTCTCCAACGTATCTATAATTTTTGATTGTTCCATGCTATTATATTACCCCTTTTGGATGTTTACGGGCTTTATTTTACACATTTATATCATTTTTGGGACTAACCTACTAACTGGAGGCCCAGCCCATATTGTTGTTTTTTTTGCCTATTTCAGTATTTCGAAGGAAAGGAATATCAAATGGAGTCCAAACGGAATGAAACCTTCGGGAGCGTGATTTTTGGAACGAACGTGATCCAGAGGACTTGGAGTGCAAGTCAAGAAGCAGCCGAGGATCCCACGAGATAGGAGGCCGCCCCCCCCCCCCTATAGGGCACGCCCCTCTATCTCGTGGGCCCCTCGGGCGGCCACCGACGTACTTCTTCCTCCTATATATACCTACGTACCCCGAAAACATCCAGGAGCACCACGAAACACAATTTCCACCGCCGTAACCTTCTGTATCCGCGAGATCCCATCTTGGAGCCTTTGACGGCGTTCTGCCGGAGGGGGAATCGACCACGGAGGGCTTCTACATCAACATCCTTGCCCCTTCGATGAGTTGTGAGTAATTTACCACAGACCTACGGGTCCATAGTTATTAGCTAGATGGCTTCTTCTCTCTTTTTGGATCTCAATACAATGTTCTCCCCCTCTCTTGTGGAGATCTATTCGATGTAAACTTTTTTTGCGGTGTGTTTGTCGAGATCCGATGAATTGTGGGTTTATGATCAAGTTTATCTATGAATAATATTTGAATCTTCTCTGAATTCTTTTATGTATGATTGAGTTATCTTTGCAAGTCTCTTCGAATTATCAGTTTTGGTTGGCCTACTAGATTGATCTTTCTTGCCATGGGAGAAGTGCTTAGCTTTGGGTTCAATCTTGCGTTGTCCTTACCCAGTGACAGAAAGGTTGCAAGGCATGTATTGTATTGTTGCCATCGAGGATAACAAGATGGGGTTTATATCATATTGCTTGAGTTTATCCCTCTACATCATGTCATCTTGCTTAATGCGTTACTCTGTTCTTATTAACTTAATACTCTAGATGCAGGCAGGAGTCGGTTGATGTGTGGAGTAATAGTAGTAGATGCAGGCAGGAGTCGGTCTACTTGTTATGGACGTGATGCCTATATACATGATCATGCCTAGATAATCTCATAACTATGCGCTTTTCTATCAATTGCTCGACAGTAATTTGTTCACCCACCGTAATACTTATGCTATCTTGAGAGAAGCCTCTAGTGAACCCTATGGCCCCCGGGTCTATCTATTATCATATTTGCTTTTAATCTATCTTTATTTGCATCTTTACTTTTTGCATCTATGTTATAAAATACCAAAAATATATTTATCTTATCTTACTATCTTTATTAGATTCACTTTCGCAAGTGGCCATCAAGGGATTGACAACCCCTTTATTGCGTTGGTTGCGAGTTCTCGGTTTGTTTGTGTAGGTGCGTGGGACTTTTGAGGAGCCTCCTACTGGATTGATACCTTGGTTCTCAAAAACTGAGGGAAATACTTACACTACTATTGCTGCATCACCCTCTCCTCTTCGAGGAAAACCAACGCAAACTCAAGACATAGCAAGAAGGATTTCTGGCGCCATTGCCGGGGAGGTCTTCGCTCAAGTCAAGACATACCAAGTACCCATCACAAACCCATCTCCCTCGCATTTACATTGTGTGATTTCTCGAATAGCAATAATAATGTTTTCCTTATTACTCCGATTGCTCCTCTTAATGATGTTGAGTCTTGTGAAATCAATACTGCTTTGCTGAATCTTGTTATGAAAAATCAATTCGCCGGCCTTCCTAGTGAAGATGCCGCTACTCATCTAAACAACTTTGTTGATTTGTGTGATATGCAAAAGAAGAAAGATACGGATAACAATATTGTCAAATTGAAGTTATTTCCGTTTTCACTTAGGGACCGTGCTAAAGTTTGGTTTTCGTCTTTGCCTAAAAATAGTATTGATTCTTGGAACGAGTGCAAAGATGCTTTTATCTCTAAGTATTTTCCTCCCGCTAAGATTATCACTCTTAGGAACGATATCATGAATTTTAAACAACTTGATCATGAGCATGTTGCCCAATCTTGGGAAAGAATGAAATTGATGCTCCGCAATTGCTCTACTCATGGTTTGAATTTATGGATGATCATACAAAATTTTTATGCCGGTTTGAACTTTGATTCTAGAAATCTCTTAGATTCGGCCGTAGGAGGCACGTTTACGGAAATCACGTTAGGAGATGCTACAAAACTTCTTGATAATATTATGGCTAATTATTCTCGATGGCACACCGAAAGATCTTCTAGTAAAAAAGTGCATGTTATAGAAGAAATCAATGTTTTGAGTGGAAAGATGGATGAACTTATGAAATTGTTTGCTACTAAAAATACTCCTCTTGATCCCAATGATATGCCTTTGTCTTCTTTGATTGAGAATAATAATGAATCTATGGATGTGAATTTTGTTGGTAGGAATAGTTTTGGAAACAATGCTTATAGAGGAAACTTTAATGCTAGACCGTTCCCTAGTAATCCCTCTAATAATTATGGAAATTCCTACAATAATTCTTATGGTAATTTTAACAAGATGCCCTCTGATTTTGAGAATAATGTGAAAGAATTTATGATTTCCCAAAAGAATTTTGATGCTTTGCTTGAAGAAAAATTGCTCAAAGTTGATGATTTGGCTAGGAACGTGATAGACTTTCGCTTGATGTTGATTCTCTTAAACTTAGATCTTCTCCTCCTAAGTATGATATCAATGAGTCTCTCAAAGTAATGAGAATTTCCATTGATGAGTGTAAGGAAAGAACCGCCAGATTGCATGCTAAAAAAGATAGCTTTATAAAAGCGTGTTCTTCTAGTTTCCATGAAAATAATGATGAGGATCTTAAAGTTATTGATGCGTCTCCAATTAGATCTATGTTTTGCAATATGAATTTTGATGATTATGGGACTGATCATGAATCAACTTTGCCTAGAAGGCGTCCCAAGAATTCGGAGTCTTTAGATCTTGATGCTAAATTTGGTAAAAGTGAGATTAGAGAATCCTCAACTTCTAATAATATTGAACCTACTATCTCGGATTTCAAGGAATTTGATTATGATAATTGCTCTTTAAAAGGTTGTATTTCCTTGTTGCAATCCGTTGTTAATTCTCTTCATGCTTATAGTCAAAACAAAGCTTTTACCAAACATATTGTTGATGCCTTGATGCAATCTTATGATGAAAAACTTAATTTGGAAGTTTCTATACCTAGAAAACTTAATGATGAGTGGGAACCTACTATAAAGATTAGAATTAAAGATTATGAGTGTTTTGCTTTGTGTGATTTGGGTGCTAGTGTTTCCACGATTCCGAAAACTTTATGTGATATTCTAGGTTTCCATGATCTTGATGATTGCTCTTTAAATTTGCACCTTGCGGATTCCACCATTAAAAAGCCAAGGGAAGGATCAATGATGTTCTCATTGTTTCAAATAGAAATTTGGTGCCCGTAGATTTTATCGTTCTTGATATAGATTGCAATCTTTCTTGCCCTATTATTCTTGGTAGACCTTTCCTTAGAACGATTGGTGCGATTATTGATATGAAGGAAGGGAATATTAGATTCCAATTTCCATTAAAGAAAGGCATGGAGCACTTTCCAAGAAAGAAAGTCAAATTACCTTATGAATCTATCATGCGTGCTACTTATGAATTTAGTGCCAAAGATGGCACCCGTTAGATCTATCTTCGCTTTTATGCCTAGCTAGGGGCGTTAAACGATAGCGCTAGTTGGGAGGCAACCCAATTTTCTTTATGTTTTTTGTTTTTGCTCCTGTTTAGTAATAAATCTTGCATCTACCTTCTATTTAGATGTGTTTTTATCTTTTAATTAGTGTTTGTGCCAAGTAGAACCTATAGGATAACCTACGATGATAGTTGATTTGATTCTGCTGAAAAACAGAAACTTTAAGTGCACGAATATAATTTTGTTAAATCACAGGAACGTGCTTTTGCGTTGATTATTTTTTCTGCTGTTCAATAAACAAATTCTCCAGGACTTCCTATTTTGGTAGGAGTGTTAGAGTTCCAGAAGTTTGCGTTAGTTACAGATTGCTACAGACTGTTCTGTTTTTGACAGTTGTTTTTCGTGTGTTGTTTGCTTATTTCAATGCATCTATGGTTAGTAAATTAGTTTATAAACCATAAAGAAGTTGGAATACAGTAGTTCTAACACCAAAATAAATAAATAATGAGTTCATTACAGTACCTTATGTGGTGGTTTTGTTTTCTTTCACTAACGGAGCTTAAAAGATTTCCTGTTGAGTTTTGTGTTGTGAAGTTTTCAAGTTTTGGGTAAAGCCTTTATGGACTATGGAATAAAGGGTGGCAAGATCCTAAGCTTGTGGATGCCCAAGGCACCCAAAGATATTCAAGAATAGCCAAAATCCTAAGCTTGGGGATGCCCCGGGAAGGCATCCCCTCTTTCGTCTTCGTTCATTGGTAACTTTACTTGGAGCTATATTTTTATTGACCACATGATATGTGTTTTGCTTTGAGCGTCGTGTATTATATTAGTCTTTGCTTTTTAGTTTACCACAATCATCCTTGCTGTACACACCTTTTGGGAGAAGCCTATTTGATTAGAATTGGCTAGAATACTCTATGTGCTTCACTTATATCTTTTGAGCTTGATAGTTTTTGCTCTAGTGCTTCACTTATATCTTTTAGAGCACGATGGTGTCTTAATTTTGAAGAAATTACTAGTCTCTCATGCTTCACTTATATATTTTTGAGATTCTTTTAGAACAGCATGGTATTTGCTATGGTCATAAAGTTGGTCCTAGAATGATGAGCATCCAAGTTGGGTATAATAAAAACTATCATAAAAAGTGAATTGGATGCTATGATCAATTTTATGCTTGATAATTGTTTTGAGACATGGAGGTAGTGATATTAAAGTCATGCTAGTTGGATGATTATGGATTTAAAGAATGCTTGTGTTGAAGTTTGTGATTCCCGTAGCATGCACGTATGGTGAACCGCTTTGTGATGAAGTTGGAGCACAATTTTATTTATTTATTGTCTTCCTTATAAGTGGCGGTCGGGGACGAGCGATGGTCTTTTCCTACCAATCTATCCCCCTAGGAGCATGCGCGTAGTGCTTAGGTTTTTGATGACTTCTAAATTTTTGCAACAAGTATATGAGTTCTTTTGATTAATGTTGACTCCATGGATTATACGCACCCTTTCACCCTTCCATCATTGCTAGGCTCTCTTGTACCGTGCAACTTTCGCCGGTACCATACACCCAGCATACTCCTTCCTCAAAACAGCCACCATACCTACCTATTATGGCATTTCCATAGCCATTCCGAGATATATTGCCATGCAACTTTCCACCGTTCCGTTCATATGACACGCATTACTTTTGTCATATTGCTCTTTGCATGATCATGTAGTGGACATCGTATTTGTGGCTAGGCCACCTTCATAATTTTCATACATGTCACTCTTGATTCATTGCATATCCCGGTACACCGCCGGAGGCATTCATATAGAGTCATATCTTGTTCTAGCTTCGAGTTGTAATTCTTGAGTTGTAAATCCATAAAAGTGTGATGATCTTCATTATTAGAGCATTGTCCTAGTGAGGAAAGGATGATGAAGACTATGATTCCCCCACAAGTCGGGATGAGACTTCGGACTTTACAAAAAGAAAAAAAAGAAAAAAAAAGAGAAAGGCCAAAAAAAAGAGAAAGGCCAAAGAAAAAAATAAGAGAAAAAAGAAAAAATATATAAAATGAGAGAAAAAGAGAGAAGGGACAATGCTACTATCTCTTTTTCCACACTTGTGCTTCAAAGTAGCACCATGATCTCCATGATAGAGAGTCTCATATGTTGTCACTTTCATATACTAGTGGGAATTTTTCATTATAGAACTTGGCTTGTATATTCCAATGATGGGCTTCCTCAAATGCCCTAGGTCTTCATGAGCAAGCAAGTTGGATGCACACCCACTTAGCTTCTTTCGTTGAGCTTTCATATATTTATAGCTCTAGTGCATCCTTTGCATCGCAATCCCTACTCACTCACATTGATATCTATTAATGGGCATCTCCATAGCCCGTTGATGCGCCTAGTTGATGTGAGACTATCTTCTCCCTTTTTGTCTTCTCCACAACCATCATTCTATTCCACATATAGTGCTATGTCCATGGCTCACGCTCATGTATTGCGTGAAAGTTGAAAGTTTGAGATTATTAAAGTATGAAACAATTGCTTGGCTTGTCATCGGGGTTGTGCATGATTAAATACTTTGTGTGATGAAGATAGAGCTTAGCCAGACTATATGATTTTGTAGGGATAACTTTCTTTAGCCATGTTATTTTGAGAAGACATGATTACTTTGATTAGTATGCTTGAAGTATTACTATTTCTTATGTCAATATGAACTTTTATTTTGTACCTTCTGGATCTCAACATTCATGCCATAATAAAGAAAATTACATTATGAATTATGCTAGGTAGCATTCCACATCAAAATTTCTCTTTTTATCATTTACCTACTCGGGGACGAGCAGGAATTAAGCTTGGGGACGCTTGATATGTCTCCAACGTATCTATAATTTTTTATTGTTCCATGCTATTATATTACCCCTTTTGGATGTTTATGGGCTTTATTTTACACATTTATATCATTTTTGGGACTAACCTACTAACCGGAGGCCCAGCCCATATTGCTGTTTTTTGCCTATTTCAGTATTTTGAAGGAAAGGAATATCAAACGGAGTCCAAACGGAATGAAACCTTCGGGAGCGTGATTTTTGGAACGAACGTGATCCAGAGGACTTGGAGTGCAAGTCAAGAAGCAGCCGAGGATCCCACGAGATAGGAGGCCGCCCCCCCCTGTAGGGCACGCCCCTCTGTCTCGTGGGCCCCTCGGGCGGCCACCGACGTACTTCTTCCTCCTATATATACCTACGTACCCCGAAAACATCCAGGAGCACCACGAAACACAATTTCCACCGTTGTAACCTTCTGTATCCGCGAGATCCCATCTTGGAGCCTTTGACGGCGTTCTGCCGGAGGGGGAATCGACCACGGAGGGCTTCTACATCAACATCCTTGCCCCTTCGATGAGTTGTGAGTAGTTTACCACAGACCTACGGGTCCATAGTTATTAGCTAGATGGCTTCTTCTCTCTTTTTGGATCTCAATACAATGTTCTCCCCCTCTCTTGTGGAGATCTATTCGATGTAAACTTTTTTTGCGGTGTGTTTGTCGAGATCCGATGAATTGTGGGTTTATGATCAAGTTTATCTATGAATAATATTTGAATCTTCTCTGAATTCTTTTATGTACGATTGAGTTATCTTTGCAAGTCTCTTCGAATTATCAGTTTGGGTTGGCCTACTAGATTGATCTTTCTTGCCATGGGAGAAGTGCTTATCTTTGGGTTCAATCTTGCGTTGTCCTTACCCAGTGACAGAAAGGGTTGCAAGGCACGTATTATATTGTTGCCATCGAGGATAACAAGATGGGGTTTATATCATATTTCTTGAGTTTATCCCTCTACATCATGTCATCTTGCTTAATGCATTAATCTGTTCTTATGAACTTAATACTCTAGATGCAGGCAGGAGTTGGTCGATGTGTGGAGTAATAGTAGTAGATGCAGGCAGGAGTCGGTCTACTTGTTATGGACGTGATGCCTATATACATGATCATGCCTAGATAATCTCATAACTATGCGCTTTTCTATCAATTGCTCGATAGTAATTTGTTCACCCACCGTAATAGTTATGCTATCTTGAGAGAAGCCTCTAGTGAACCCTATGGCCCCCGGGTCTATCTCTTATCATATTTGCTTTCAATCTACCTTTATTTGCATCTTTACTTTTTGCATCTATATTATAAAATACCAAAAATATATTTATCTTATCTTACTATCTTTACTAGATCTCACTTTCGCAAGTGGCCGTGAAGGGATTGACAACCCCTTTATTGCATTGGTTGCAAATTCTCAGTTTGTTTGTGTAGGTGTGTGGGACTTTTGAGGAGCCTCCAACTGGATTGATACCTTGGTTCTCAAAAATTGAGGGAAATACTTATGCTACTATTGCTGCATCACCCTCTCCTCTTCAAGGAAAATCAACGCAAGCTCAAGACGTAGCAGCCCTCCCCGCCCAATCGACGGCGCGTGAGTATCGGCCCGCGCACGCCTTCCCATATTCCATGCGTCTATCACCTACCCGCGCCGTGCATGCGGTATACGTGGCATAAGGAGCAGGCATATTGGGAAACGTGGAACGACGATTCCAAGATGGAGAGAGTAAATGAGCGGTGGCTCTACCGTTCCGAGGGAACACGCAAGCCGCCTTGAAAGAACATGTGGTGCCCCCATGTTTGGTTTTGGTAATTGATGGCAATCTCTATGGACTAATGGTTTCCTTGAGTTATATTTGAAGGTTTTGTTCATAGGCTTTTCTTGAAGTCCACGTGTTGGTTTCAAGGAGTTTATGAGTTGACCAAGGTGCTATTAAGGAGTTATCCAAAGATTGGTCATGTGAGTGTTGAGCTTATTGCAAGCATGTCTTGAAGAAGAAGATTGTGTGATTATTCATGTTTACCTTCAAGAAATCATCCAAATGAAGAGAGTTGGAAAGATTCAAGGTTTATCAAGACTAAGTCAAGAGTGAATCAAGTTGATCAACTCACAAAGCCTAGAAGATGTATCGAGAGGGATCAAGTGATCCCATGGTATGGTAAGCATTGTCAATTACGCTCTGTGTACTAACCCATGGTCTTCGTGAGAGTTCTTTGTGGGGTTAGGATGCGGTGCGCAAGTTCAAGTGATGCATCACGAAGAGATCAAGTGCTTGAAGCTTGCCGCCCATTGTGGTGACAATGGACTTGTGAAGATGAGCCGAAGAGTGGCTCACCCATAGTGGACTATGGGGGAGCAATCATCTAGTCTTCATCGAGCCAACGCAATCAAGAAAGGTGGTCCAACTTGAGGGAGTCAAGATCGTCATCATCTAGCTAGCTCAAGTGGACCATGTGCAAGGCAAAGGTTTTCCCTTGATAGGTTTTCTATTTTACCGGTCTCATGGTGGTAGTTGGGAGACCGGGTTATAGGATCGTTTGTCGTACTATCAAGGGGGGCTCTCAAGTTGGTAGCTTGATCGTATCGTTAGTAGAGAGCTCAAACCATTGCATCCTTGCATCATGTTTCTTGGTTCTTGTTTGGTTCTCTTTCTGAGTCTTAAGAGCTGATGGTCATCTTGATGACAAGCTTGAGTTCACTGATAACGGAGTTCGCATGCGTCTTCTATGATGTTTTCGGTGTTGGAGGTTTTACGGGTCTTATCCGAGGAAGGGTTCTCACCATTTTCTTATAGGCCTTTTCTAATTTGTTTCTTATTGATATTTATTTCAAGTTTGTGTTAGCCCTTGTTGCTAGCTTTCCAACAAACTTGGTTTCATCGAATTCAGAGTCTTGCAAAAGTTGTGGCAGTTTTGGTGTTCTGAAAAGGCTGCAGCGGTACTACCGCGAATTGGAGTGAATGTAATTTTTTACTACTGCTCCAGAGCGGTACTACCGCGACTCCTACAGCGGTAGTACCGCTCCGGACCAAAAACTCATCCCAAGTCCTGCGGTGGTAGGCCCGGATGTAATTTTTTAGTACCACTCGCAAGCAGTAGTACCGCTACCCTTAGCAGTAGTACCGCTGCCCCTAGCGGTAGTACCGTGAGGTCAAGCGGTACTACCACTCGGACGGTTCTTCTGGCCTTTTTGCCTCCTCGTTGTTGTGTTTCAAAGGGGTACTACTGCCCTAGCGGTAGTACCGCTCCTTGGAGCGGTAGTAGCGCTCTGTGCGGGCTGAGAGCATAACGGTTGGATTTTTTTCCCACCTATAAAAGGGGGTCTTCTTCCCCAATGAACCTGATCCTTGGTGTCGGCGTCAAAACCGGCGGATCTTGGGTAGGGGGTCCCGATCTGTGCATCTAAGGCTAATGGTAACAGGAGGCAAGGGACACGATGTTTTACCCAGGTTCGGGCCCTCTTGATGGAGGTAAAACCCTACTTCCTGCTTGATTGATATTGATGATATGGGTTATACAAGAGTTGATCTACCACGAGATCGTAGAGGCTAAACCCTAGAAGCTAGCCTATGATGATTATGATTCTGTCCCTAAGGACTAAACCCTCCGGTTTATATAGACACCAGAGAGGGCTAGGGTTTACACAGAGTCGGTTACAAAGAAGGAAATCTATTATCTGGATCGCCAAGCTTGTCTTCCACGCAAAGGAGAGTCCCATCCGAACACGGGACGAAGTCTTGAGTCTTGTATCTTCATGGTCCATCAGTCCGACCAAAGTATATAGTTCGGCTGTCCGGATACCCCCTAATCCAGGACTCCCTCAGTAGCCCCTGAACCAGGCTTCAATGACGATGAGTCCGGCCACAGTTTGTCTTCGGCATTGCAAGGCGGGTTCCATCTCCGAATACTCCAAAGTAATTACCGAACACTTGAATTGTGCCTAGATCTGCAAGATGATCTTCACATACCACCGTAGAGAGAATGATATTCTACAAATGTAATCTGCTGACAACTTCGGCTAGCATGACATAGCACCATGGACGAGTCACTATTGAACCGTCTCTACTACCAAACACTGCACATATTGTGAGGCGGCCTTGTCGAAGCAGCGATCGTGCTCCCCTTATCGCGGGTCTTTCATCAATATGGGCACGGGTAGTCCAACCGCACCGCTAATTGCGGTGAGTGGGGAACGAGCGGGTTCCACCAGGCAAGTGGGGAGGTGCAAAAGCTTTTACCGCCTCTATAAAGAGATAAGGTTTCTTCCTCTTTACCCACGCCTTTCCTTTCCGCTAGCCCATTCCCCTCTGCTCGAGCCCTAGCGCCGAAGCGCTCTTCTTCTTCACCAAAGGGAGGTCCTCCGAAGATGTCCGAATCTGGAGCAGGAGGCAAATGGATGGCCTCTACCGTCCGGGAGAGGGATATCAAAAAGCTCCGAGAGGCCGGGTACCTGACCAAGAAAATCGGCCACCGTCTCCCGTCGGCGAGACAGATTGTCCCCACTCCGGAGCCCCATGAGAGGGTCGTGTTTCTCCCTCATTTTGTTCGCGGGCTCGGGTTTCCCCTTCATCCATTCGTTCACGGCATCATGTATTATTACGGGATTGATTTTCATGATCTGTCCCCCAATTCTTTCCTTAACATCTCGACGTTCATCGTCGTGTGTGAGGCTTTTCTCCGTATTTCACCCCACTTCGGCTTATGGCTAAAAATCTTCAATGTGAAGCCCAAGGTGGTGAATGGCGAGCACGCCAAATGCGGCAGCACCATGGTGAGCAAGATGCCCAAGGTCGTATGGCCGGCGGGCGCCTTCAA
The DNA here is from genome assembly GCA_963921465.1 of Triticum timopheevii. Taxonomy (NCBI): domain Eukaryota; kingdom Viridiplantae; phylum Streptophyta; class Magnoliopsida; order Poales; family Poaceae; genus Triticum; species Triticum timopheevii. Next base: position 361,425,417 of record OY997264.1, read on the forward strand.
TGATTCCGTCAAGGAGTGGCAGCAGCAGTGGTTCTATATCACCGAACCGCGCGGTAAAAAGTGGGCCACTGCTCTCGAATTCAGATCCGGAGCCCCACTGCGGCTCACGTCCTGGCCCGAGAAGGGCCTGAACTGGTCCTCATCCGACGAGCTGTCAGTGCTCCAAACGCGCGTCCAGAGCATGGTCGACAAGGACGTCAAACTCGTCAACGTAGTCCAGGCGATGTTAGTTCGCCTGGTTCTCCCTTGCCAGCGTCGAGCCTGCAATTTGTGGGAATACGACCCGGCCGAGCACCAGACCCTACGAGAGCTCTATGACTCCTCCCACAAGGATATCTGGAAGGTTCTCTTCAAGTCCGGCAAACCGTGGCCGGGCTCCGCCGAGGACCGCGGGTATCAACTATCCTGCCCTGCGAGTCCGGTAAGTCATTGTTGTGCTCTGTCCATCCGTGTTTTAGCCGGCATGTCCCGAGGGAGATGCACTTATCATGCTTTCTACAATAATCCCAGGAATGGACGAAAAAGGTGGAGCGGATACACTGTCCAGCCCCACTGCCGGAGGAACCGGCCGGACCTCTTCTGACGAAGATGCTGGTCCTAGCGCCTTACGAGGCGCCGAAGAAAGAGGCCTCCAAGAAGGTCAAGAAGACCCGGAGTGGCCTCCGTCGTCGCGATGCTTCGGACACAAAATCCGAAGACTCCAGCGACCATCCCTCCTTCGAAGATGAAGAGGGGGAGGAAGAAGACGAGTTCCCCACAGGGGAAGGGAAGAAAAGGACGGCTTCCTCATCCCTGGAGGCCGAATCACCAAAGAGGGAGAAAGTTTCCCTCCCCAAGGCGTCCACCACGGCTGCTGATAGCAGCCCGGAGTGGGATCCCAGGGCCCAACCCCTGGTGAAGTCGTGAGTATACGAAACCCGCACACACCTACGTGCCCGGGGTCACTAGGATGTAGTAGTTTAACTGTCGCCATACTTTGTGCAGCCCGGCGAGGTCCCACGCCGGACGGTCCTCAGTAGAGGATTCGCTGAGCTCGGATGCCCTGGAGAGAGAGACGCCTCCAGAGGACCTTTCCCCGAAGCCTAGGCGCGACACCGTGGTGTCGTCTCAGCGGGACCCGGACCAGGGAGGGCATATCTCTGGGGCCGGATACACGGGAGCAGCGGCTCCCATGCGTGTTGACGGCGGGGGTGATATTAGGTTCGGACCGCAGCCGGACACAGTCCTAGAGACCTTTAAAGCTCCAGGATCGGGCGAGCAGCCACCTTTGACGGGGTGAGGCTTGCCCACTCCACCAACAACCTCTGTCCAAGCAGAGTTGTCGGGCAGTCTATCGACAGCGCTAAGGAGCGCGTCCATCGTCGATGAACATCGTGCCCTTATGGGTGCGGTGATTGAAAAGATTCAGTCCGCTGAGAGCAAACTGAATGAATCCTGCCTTAGCCTTATAGAAGGCTTTGAGGTATGTTTTTTAGAAACCTTTGGGAGATTGTCATAGTATGAGTAGTAGCCCCTGATGCACTGTCCAGCGAAAGAGAGAGAAAGCCGGACAGGGGATCAAATTTTCCGCTTTGCAGGAGACTCGGTTAATGACGTGTATCCCTTTGTTTGAAAACAGGCGTCTGCAGAGACGACCGCCGCTCATAATGCGGAGGTGTCCAGACTAAAGCAGAGTCTGGAACGGGCCGAAGAGGAACTTGGCCGCATGAAGAAGCAGTTGGAGGACAAGCAAGGTATGTCGAAACCTTTTGCTAAGTTGAGCACGAGTTAGAAGTTGTGCCTGATGAAAATATTTGTATTGTATGCTCTAGGAGCGAGTGCCGAAATTGAGGCACTGAAGAAGGTTGTGGCCGAAGCCAACGAGAAGGCCGCCACCGAGCAGGCTCTTCGTGAGAAGCACGAGGCCAGGGTCACTGAAGCTGAGCAAGAGCTCCAGGAGGCCGTGACGAAAAACGAGACCTTGGAGCAGAGTCTAGCAGGGAAAGAATCTGAACTCGCCTAAGCTCTCCAAGCCGCAGATGATGCTCAGGAAGAAGCCTGAGGTGCTCTGAAGGACATTCAGGAGGCACGGAAGGTTGCGGCTGGTAAGGCCTTTTGCACTCAAGGCCATTTTTACGTAGTAATGGGAGGAACTCTAAGCGACAAGCTGAATTCTTGTTTCTCCAGGGGCGTTTGCAGACCTGCCACGCAGCATATCAGATGCTGCCCAATTCTACCGGACAGAGGAGAAGAAGTCTGCGGAGAAGCATTTCTGGTCGCAGTATTTGGCGCCGAATTATCCGGTGCCTTTTATCGATTAGCTGAAGTAGCTGGTCAAACTACGCCAGGCGGCCGAACTAGCCATTGAAGGACTTGGTTGTCCGGCTGTGGCCCGCGGAGCCAATTCCAAGCAGCTACTTCGGTCTTGTGAAGCGGATTGGTGGTGCTTGTCCTCGGCTCGATGTCATTAAGTGGTCGGTTTGCATAGAGGGTGCACGCATGGCGTTTTCCCGTGCGAAGGTGCACTGGGGGAAGCTTGATGCTGAGAAGCTGATGACCGAGGGACCACCGGAGGGCAAGGAGCATCGCAAGCCCAAGTTATACTATGAAGGTGTCCTGAAAGGAGCCCGCCTTGTGGCGGATCTGTGTACCAAAGACACTATATTTCCCTGAAGGCAGTTATGCCATCCTTTGTAATGCGGGATAATGGCACTGTTATTATTTATTGCCTGTTATATGAACATTTTTCCTTCTTGTGCGGCCATTTTAGTATATATAAATCCCGAGAGTTGTCCAGTCGTCGGCTTCTTCCCCTACGTGAAAAATACGGGGGTGTTTGGGACATACCTGAACACTCTTTATCCCATTTTTGGGTCCTTGAAGGAGGTGTTCATCACCGCAAACTAGGCAATCAGACTATAGGGCTTTATCACTCTCACTTAGCTATAGAAATTCGAGTATGGTGGGCGCATCCCCTTGTGTTCGGAAGACCGTACTAGGGGCTCTATCGGCGCCTGATCGGAAGGCCGATCCGTCGCACTTTGCATTTATAATGGCATTATGCGAAATGAATCTTTAAAGATTTTACAACCTCTCGAACAGCTGACCAGCTCTCGCTGTATCATGACAGTAAGTTTTCGGCTTTCTCTATTGAGGTGCTCGTCCAGAAGAACCAGGACACAATCGCAGTAGTTCTCCCAGCGCTACCTTAGCCGATAGAGCGGAACGTAAGGTACCAAAACATGGGAGCCGGGCAAACGCAACTAATGACCCAAGACATGATTCGGAGCTGATGCATATAGTGTTATAAGTTCGGGGTGCCGAGCGACCGAAAAGGTGGCCGGACTTTGTTGCCATATTATGAGTATTATGAAGCCCCTGGCATAGTGGGGTATAACATGATGTATGGGTGTCGTTTATGACAAAAAGGGCGTCAATGAGGAATGACGGGCTGTGAGTGTTATTTAAGTCTACGCATTGTAGTAGAGTGACATGTCTATGCATATGAGTGCGGTTTATGATTATGGAAAGAGTTGTTTTGGTGGAACCTGTCGTGGTCGGACTGGAGGAGGCTGTGTGTGGATCCGAAGTGTATCCGGACTGTCTCCTTTGGGGGGGGGATTTACTTATGTGTTCCCGCCTTGTACGTCCGAGCTGATTCCACATCGCCAGCCCTGTTCTGCGCCAAAGTCAGTCTGTAAAGACAAATGCTTAAAGGCAACTGCATGTCATGTTGTGGTTGAACCGCGGGTGCCTGATTGGAGCTTGGTTGTACCAGGCTATCATGCCATAAAGTAACTCGGACTCCTCAGTTGGTGTCCGAGTAGTTGGCTGCCAAATCAAAAATTTGATAAACGGGCACGATTCGCTATTCCAGCAGTGGTATGGTTTCCACTCTGAGGGTGGGGTACGGCCTTGCCCATAATTGTGACTATGTCATGTAGGACTTGCCTAATGTTGTACCCCGTTGAATCTAGCCAACGAGGTTCGTCCCGATAGTATGTGGTATTTACTGTATAAGGGGACAATGTCGAAGACTTATTCTTCGGCGTGGTATTTGTTTGGTGATCTGAAGACAACCACTAGTGTGGTGAGCTTCTAAAACTTAGCCTTTGCACCTGGCATCTTTTAGAAGATGTTATTGATAGTTTTATGCCCGTGGGGGCTCGTGTGAGATGGAGCCCACAAACTATTGGGTCGATAGTGAGTGCAATTAAATTGTTATGGTTGATGTTGACCGGGCGGTCGATGTGATCAGAGATGATCGGCCGTATTTTTGTACTGTGGGGGATCTTCCTTTGACCTCGCTATGTTTGATTGGTCTTTCGTTGTTTGAAACCTCCTTTCATTGTTTCCGGCGCGCGACCAGCCGTTTTGTTTTGAGGATCCGACATTCCCTATTGGTATGCTTGGCCGCCCTTCTGGGGGTACCATGAATTTCACATGCTTGATCGGGTATGCTGCTCAGGCCGGATGGGCTTGAGCTGTTCTTTTTCCGCTGACCGGACTGGGGGGCGCTTAATTTGGCACCAACTTCCTTGACTTGACGCTTATGACAATTGCGTCGAGGTTTGTATATGCTGCCTCGCATTTCCTGCGTATTGTCCCGGATCGTGGTATATTGGCATCGGGGAGTGGGCTTTAGGTCTTCCTTCTTGGGTTGAGGTAGCAAATTATGTTGTGTATACCCTTTGGCGGGGCGGTCGAGTCCGTATTCCTCGGTGGCCAGGACCTTGGTCCATCTGTCTGTGATCAAATCTTGGTCAGCTTTGAGCTGATGTTGCTTCTTTTGCAGGCTTTTCGCCATGGCCATAAGCCGTCGCTTAAAGTGAACTTGTTCCGCGGGATCCTTAGGCACGCCGAATTCATCGTCTCCGAGGCTCACCTCATCTTCGGAGGGGGGCATGTAGTTGTCCCTCTCCAAGTGTCCGTCCGTCGCCTGTATGGCCTGCTCGAAGGCAAGCTGATCGGGATTGCATTCATCATCGGCACCATCCGGATTGTTTTTGACTCATGTGCTGTTATTGTTGTGGCGGGGCTTGGGGTGGCACTGATGACGTTCATATTTTGCCTTCTTCCTTGAGGGGTTATCCTCCATTGCCTTGTCACCATTGGTTTCTTTCGGAGTGTCCACCATATATATATCATATGAGGAGGTGGTTGTCCACCGCCCCGTGGGCGGTGGTTCTTCTTCTACATCTTCGTCCATACCGTCGATGTCTTCAGAGTCGAAGTCAAGCACGTCGGTTAAATCATCGACCGTGGCAATGAAGTGGGTGGTGGGTGGGCCACGAATTCCTTCGTCGCCTGCTTCCCACTCGAGCCGGACATAGTTCGGCCAAGAGTCTCCTGACAAAGAGAGAGACTTTAACGAGTTTAGCATGTCACCAAAGGGCGAGTGCTGGAAGATATCCGCAGCGGTGAACTACCGGAGCCCGACCAGATTCGGCGGGCTCGGGGGTGCACGGACTGGAACCTACAGCCGGATACGAGTCCGGGGGTCCGGTGTTACAGGCTTCCTTGGGGGTGAAGACTGTGTTCGGCTCTACCACCGATGAGTGTGCGGCCTCCGGGGTAGGGTCCATCCACCCATCCTCGGGCAACGCAATCTGCCCCGGATTTAGGTCCGGGCTCCTGCAGGGGCGATATCCCAAGCATTATCCAACAGCAGGTCTAAGCCGTGCTCATCGTCACTGTCAGGCGCTCCTGGCGCAGGCCCGAATCTGTTGAAGATCAAGTCTCCGCGGATATCGGCCGTGTAGTTCAAGTTTCCGAACCTGACCTGATGGCCAGGGGCGTAGCTGTCGATCTGCTCCAGATGGCCAAGCGAATTAGCCCGCAGTGCGAAGCCGCCGAACACGAAGATTTGTCCGGGGAGAAAAGTCTCACCCTGGACCATGTTGTTGTTGACGATTGAAGGAGCCATCAAGCCTTGCAGCGATGACACAGAGGAACTCTCAATGAAAGCACCAGTGTCGGTGTCCAAACCGGCCGATCTCGGGTAGGGGGGCCCGATCTGTGCGTCTAAGGCTAATGGTAACAGGAGGCAAGGGACACAGTGTTTTACCCAGGTTCGGGCCCTCTTGATGGAGGTAAAACCCTACTTCCTGCTTCATTAATATTGATGATATGGGTATTACAAGAGTTGATCTACCACGAGATCGTAGAGGCTAAACCCTAGAAGCTAGTCTATGATGATTATGATTATGTCCCTAAGGACTAAACCCTTCGGTTTATATAGACACTGGAGAGGGCTAGGGTTTACACAGATTCAGTTACAAAGAAGGAAATCTATTATCCGGATCGCCAAGCTTGTCTTCCACGCAAAGGAGAGTCCCATCCGGATACGGGACGAAGCTTGAGTCTTGTATCTTCATGGTCCATCAATCCGGCCAAAGTATATAGTCCGGTTGTCCGGATACCCCCTAATCCAGGACTCCCTCACTTGGAGCTCGTGTTCTTCCCCCATTGTTGACCTTCTTCGAGCTTGCTAACACTCAATCCCTCCAAGGATTCTTGCTAGTTTTTGAGGGAAAAGAGAGAGGAGATCCAGATCCACATTTCCACCAATCACTTTCTCCTCTATGTGAGGGGAACCCCTTGGATCTAGATCTTGGAGTTCTTGGTGTTCTCCTTCTTGTTCTTCCTCTCATCTTCCTCCCTAGCATTAGTTGCTTCAGTGGGATTTGAGAGAGAAGGACTTGGGCACTCTGTGTGCCCTTGCCATTGCATTTGGTGCATCGGTTTGAGTTCTCCACGTGATACGTGGAAGTTACAAGTTGAGAAGCTTATTACTCTTGGGTGCTTGGTACCCTTGAGATTGTTACTCCTGGGTGTTTGGACACCCTAGAGCTTGTTCCTCTTGGGTTCCTTGGCGCCCTAGACGGTTGGTGTTGTTCGAAGCTCAATCATTGTGGTGTAAAGCTCCAGGCAAGCGTCGGGGTCTCTAATTAGGTTGTGGAGATCGCCCCGAGCAATTTGACGGGTACCGGTGACCGCTCCCAAGGGTTGCCAAAGTGTACGGGTTCGGTGACCGCCCCCAAGGGTCGCCATTTGTATGGGTTCGGTGACCGCCCTCAACGGTCCCTTAGTGGAATCACGGCATCTTGCATTGTGCGAGGGCGTGAGGAGATTACGATGGCCCTAGTGACTTCTTGGGGAGCATTGTGCCTCCACACCGCTCCGAACGGAGATTAGCATCCGCAAGGGTTTGAACTTCGGGATACATCATCGTCTCCGCGTGCCTCAGTTATCTCTTTCCCGAGCCCTTTACTTATGCACTTTACTTTGTGATAGCCATATTGTTCTTTATCATATATCTTGCTATCACATAGTTGCTTATCTTGCTTAGCATAAGTTGTTGGTACACAAAGGTGAGCCCAGTTGTTTTAGGTTTTGTGCTTGACAAATTAACCGCTAGGTTTATTGCGCATTTGTTCAAGCCTTAACCGTAATTATTTTAAAGCGCCTATTCACCCACCCCCTCTAGGCGACATCCTCGATCTTTCAATTGGTATCAGAGCGTCATCTCTCTTTATAGGGCTTAACCGCCTAGAGAGTAAGGATGTCGACTAGGGGCTTAGGATTCTCTAACACTCTTAGTTTCGATGGCACAAATTTTGATGCTTGGGTAATTCGCATGCTTAATCTCTTTAGGGTCATGGACCCAAATTTAGAGCGAATTGTAGATATGGGTTTTTCTCCTCCAAAGGATCCCCAAAGATTATCTTTAGAGGATGAGGAAAACTCTTATCTCAATGCTCAAGCTTCTAATGTGCTTTTTGATGCTTTGAGCAATGTAGTTATTTTTCAACTCATGTCGTTCCGGGATGCTCATGATTTGTGGACAAAGCTTCAAGATAAATATGGTGTGTCCAATATTTGTGGGGATGATTGTTCTCCCTCCACCTCCGGTCATATAGTCTTCTCAACTTCTTCTACTTCACCTACATGTGTTTTGCCACAAGGTAATGATATGGTGAGTAGTGTTGGTCATTGCAATGATGATAGTATGCTTATTGTGGATGATCCTTCATCACTATCTTATTGCAATGCTCCCTCGTTGGGCTTTAACACTTCGAGCACTCCAAATGTTTCACATGCTTGTGTTGATAGTCCTTGCATATCATGTAGAAATTGCTTGACTAGATCTCATGATGATATGCTTGCTATGTCTTGTTGCCATGATAAAAATGCATCTATTTCCTCGAATTGTTGTGCTAACAATGTAGAGGAAACTGGACACTCCATGGAACAAGATGGGGTGTTTAATGGTGCCTCAAGGGATCCTACATCATCATCTATTGCTTTTTTCCTTATGGCTAAGGCATCAAAGGTATCTCCTACTTTGTACCCCCAATATGTCTCTTGATGATGATGTTGATGCTAATGATGATGAGGATAATGATGAAGAGAATGATAATGTTGCCTCCTTAAAAACTAAGGGGGAAATGATTTTTAAAGCTCTTCATAAAAATAAAATTGCTCGTTCCAACTTCATGGAAATAATGTCCATTGCCATTGATGGCAAGAAATACATTGAGGAGTTGGAATCTCATCTAGAGGAGCATGAGGTCACCATTGAGAAAATGGAAGCTCATGAGCGTGATTACGCAAATGAGATCGCAGAGCTATCTCAAGCTCTTGAACATGAACAAACCACCTCCGAATCTCTTGAGGAGACTTTTGCTCTAGAACTATCTAGAGTGAGGGGATCTCATGATAGAGGTCTTGAGGTAGCCAATGATTTCAAAACTAAAAATGCTAAGCTTGAAGTTTCTCATGCTAGACTCCTTGATGATTTTGAGCACCTCGAAAATGGCTCAAGGGTCATCAAGGGTGAGCTCATCAAACTCACCGAGTCCCATGCTCAACTTGAAGCTTCTTATTTAAAAGAGCTTGCCAAGTTGTCCTCTCCTATTGTTGTAAATGATGATGCTTGTGCTACTAACTCTATTACTTGTGAAGCATCCATTTTGAAGGAGAATGTTGAGCTACGAGCTCAATTTGAGTTGCTATCTAGCAATTATGGGAAATTGGAAGAAAGCCATGAAAAGCTCTCAAGCTCTCATGATGATCTTCTAGTATCCCATAATGTGCTAAAGGTAGCTCATGAGGCCATGATTGCTAAGGTAACATCAAGTGAGCCTCATGTGGATACTAGCACTACTTCTAGTCAAAATACTATATTGCCATGTGCTAGTCCTTGTAATTCATCTACTCACAATGTTGGTACATCTTGTGATGAATTGCTTTCCTTGCCTTGTTGCTCTAACTATGAAGCTTGTACTTCCTCTAGTACTTGTGTTGAGACTAACCATGTAGAGGAAATCAAAGAGCTCAAGGCCCAAGTCACTTCTTTGAAGAAAGAATTGGAAAAGAGTCATGAAGGGAAATCCACACTCAACAATATCTTGAGTGTGCAAAAATCCCCCAATGACAAAGGTGGACTTGGATTCAACTCCAATAAGAAGAAGAAGTCCAAGAGAATCAAGAAGAAGGGCCAAGAACAAGTCAAGAATTCGGCCAAGATTATTTGCTTCAAGTGCAAAATTGAAGGGCATCATGTTAGATCTTGCCCATTGAAGAAGAAGGCCATTAGTGACAAGTAACAAGGGAAGAGGCCACAAGTTCAATCTCATGCTCAACCTCAAGTTGAAGAAAGGCCACTTCCCAATAAGACTCAAGCTAATGCTTCTCTTGTGGAAAAATCAAGTGAGAAGAAAGTGAAGAGTAGATGTTGCTACTTATGTCGTGAGAAAGGTCACGTCGCTTCTTCATGCACTAGTGGTAACTTATCCAACCCAATTATTATTGATGATATCTATTCTCTTGGGAAGGATAAGGTTGGCAATGTGTTTTCCAAGTTTGTTGGTACTCAAAGTGGTGTCAAGAAAAAGAACCATTTGGGTAGCCAAGACTATTGTGACTAACCTCTTAGGACCCAACTTGGTTGGGGACCACCAAGCTCAAACTTGATCAATAGGTGTTGATGGAGGGCATTGGAGACTTGGCTACATTAGGAAGAATTAAGGGGACTTCATCATTCTTATTGTCTCAAGACAAGTCAACTGGATTATCAAGTTTCTATCTTATATCCAATGTGCCTCCTTGCGATAACTTGTACTTAAATTGTTTACATTGAAAGTTACTTGCCCCCTTGCATGTTTTGGTTTTGTTCCTTGCTTGTGTTTGTATATGTTGTGCTTCCAACTTGCTTATCTTGAGCAATCAAGTATGTGTGTGTTGGTTTGCACATCATGTACGTGTGTGTCATGCGTTGAGCCTTTATGCTTCTTGTTTGTATCCTAGTTGGATCTTGTGAGAGATTAATGGAATATCCATTCAGGGGGGAGTGATATGCTTTGTGCACCTCGCAATCCTATAAATGTGTGTACATGAGGAATACCATCTAGTATTGATATTACAAGATTATCTAGTCCCTAGGTGGTATATCTCTCATGAGAAATTCAAATTCTAAAAATCCCATTGATTATCTCTTGTTGGATCCTCTTATTTCCTCTTGTTAAGTTCTTATTGGTATCACATTATGGAGGAGTAATATGCTATGTGCATATTACAAGCCTAGAAAATGTGTACATTTGAGATATTGTCACCTAGAATTGATATTGTAAATTATCTTGTTCCTAGGTGGCATGTTAGCTCTACAAGTTACAATTTGCTTGTGTTTGGTGTGAAGATGATGTCGGATATCCTTGCTATCTACCACCGAGAATTACTTCCAAATACTTCTTGTCTTTTGACAATTGGTACTCACTTATGTGTGGTAGAAATTATTGATCATCTTCACGTTGGCGATTTTTTTGCCTTATCTCTTGCCAAGTTTGTGTCAACTCCCATTGCCTTTCGTGCCACTTGAGGATGTTGTTGTTTTCTTGATCTTGTCTAGTGTTTTCTTGATATAGTGAAAGTGGTGATCCTACCTTGTGCATTCTGTATTCAATTGCAAATTCTCTATAATGCACAACTCGTGGGGGAGCTATCCTATTTTCTATAAAACACTAATCTTGTGATCCATTTTAAGTGTGTGTTGGTGGACGGCAAGCCATTTCTTTTTGGTACTTGTGCCATCATGAAACTTTGTAGAGAGCTTGGTTTGTTTGGAACCATCCTATCTTTTGGGAGTTTGATATAATTTTGTGTGTTCCAATGGATATCTCATTCCTTGATGTATCCTTAATGATATCTTCCAAGTGATGATTTATCTATTTGGTATCCTTTTTCACTTGGCATTTCATTTTCATTTGGTTTCGGTTCTTGAAAGTTTTGAGCATGCATGTTTACTTCATGTATTTTATTTGGCATGCTTTCTTTCTTTGACCCAATATATAGGGGAAACTCCACCAAGTCTCAAATTGGATGAGATGTGCATGATATTTATTTTCTATCTATATGCACATATTTATGTGGAGTTTGTCCTATGTATTGGTGTTTCTAACTATGTGGTCCCAATGAGTTTGGGTACCGTTTAGTTTGTCTTGTTCTTCTAGGAACATTTGGAAGTGCATTGGATGCTCGGCTCACTCACAAGGAAGGTGTTTCCACCATGTGCTTATTGGAGTCAAGCTAGGATGATCAATGAACTACCATCTACCTTCAATTGGTATCTACTAATCCTTCCAATGGTATATCAGTAACAAGTATCATCATCTACTTCATGCACACATTTCTTGCATCAACCTTGTGTAGGTTGTATCATGGCATTTCATTCTTTCTTGTGATACTTGTTTCCTTTCTCAAAGCATCCCAATAATGATCTCATGTTGCTAGTTGTGATGTCTTTGATGGTTGTGTGGTAGGAATTCATTTATATACAATAAGACCATATCTAGCCATGTGCTATGCTTCCAAGCAAATATCTTATTGGTATATGTATGACTTCCTTTTGGATATCTTATTCCTTCGTGTTGTAACTATGTCAGGTGTACATCTTTCTTTGTAGACATATATCATCATGATTTCGTCTACCTAGAACCTTATACATCTAAGAGAAGTTACATCTTTAGCTGATATCCTTATTCTTTCACGTCCACCTTTCCTTGGTATTTATGTGAAAGGATTTATCTTGAGTGCGGATCTTATATCGTTGCATCTTGATGCACTCTGTTGTGGTGAAGATATGTTTTCTCTTGCTTATCTTTACGAGGCTTTGCCATCTCAATTGGTATCCCTCGTATTGATGAGGCCTTCATCTTCTATCTTTACCATGGGTTGTCGCAAGCTTTGTTGTTATCATTTTAGTGAGCTTGTGAACCCATTTTCTAGTTGGGTGTGTGTGGAGAGGACATGTCATGCACCGTGTATCTCATTTTTCAAGACTATGTTGATGCTTAAAGCTCATCCTTATTTTAGTCTTCTCAAGTGCTTTGCCATGACTCACACACATCATTTTGGTTGAGCCTATTCTTAGCTGCCTCTTTTACATGATTTCTCAACCATTTGTTTGTTGCAAGTGCTAGGCCTTATTTCCTATATGCTCACTTGCACTTTTTGTAAGTTTCTATTGATTTTGGGGGAGCTATGATCCTATTTTGTGCACTTTGTATCCAAATACAAATATTCTTATGTGTGCACAAATCATGGGGAGCTTCTCTAGTTTCTTTAGAACACTCCTTTGCTCATATCATAATATCCTTCATTTAAGTGGCTCATAGGATCTTTGGTCTAGTTGGTTCAATTGATATCCTTTGATTGCTTGCTTCAATTGGTATCTTTTGATTGCTCGATTTCTTCTTTCTCTCTTTGTTATGTCTTTGTGGCATATCATTCTTTTGCAATCTTTGGGCCTCAATATAGTTTGTCTTCCTCCAAGTATTTACCATTGGATATGTGTATTGCATTCCACTCTCTTTTTGAGAGATACACAATTTATGGAGGAACACTCTTTATATTGGCCTTCTAAGCTTTTCACCCATTTTGGCAATCGATGCCAATGGGGAGGAGTTTCAGAGAGTTTTGTGGAGAAGTCTTCAGAGTTTTCTCCTTGCTTTGGTTTTGGTTCCTAAGCATTTGCATCCCATTCTCATGCATCATTGGTTGCTGCATTGCATGGTGATGCATAACTCCTTGTATAAACTCTCTTGAAAGTGATTGTCATCAATTACCAAAAATGGGGGAGATTGAAAGAACATGCGGTGCCCCCATGTTTGGTTTTGGTAATTGATGACAATCTCTATGGACTAATGGTTGCCTTGAGTTATATTTGAAGGTTTTGTCCATAGGCTTTTCTTGAAGTCCATGTGTTGGTTTCAAGGAGTTTATGAGTTGAACAAGGTGCTATTAAGGAATTATCCAAAGATTGGTCATGTGAGTGTTGAGCTTATTGCAAGCATGTCTTGAAGAAGAAGATTGTGCAATCAGTCATGTTTACATTCAAAACATCATCCAACTGAAGAGAGTTAGAAAGATTCAAGGTTAATCAAGACTAAGTCAAGAGTGAATCAAGTTGATCAACTCACAAAGCGTAGAAGATGTACCGAGAGGGATCAAGTGATCCCATGGTATGGTAAGCATTGTCAATTACGCTCTGTGTACTAACCCATGGTCTTCGTGAGAGTTCTTTGTGTGGTTAGGATGCGGTGTGCAAGTTCAAGTGATGCATCACAAAGAGATCAAGTGCTTGAAGCTCACCGCCCATTGTGGTCACAATGGACTTGTGAAGATGAGCCGAAGAGTGGCTCACCCATAGTGGACTACGGGGGAGCAATCATCTAGTCTTCATCAAGCCAACGCAATCAAGAAAGGTGGTCCAACTTGAGGGAGTCAAGATCGTCATCATCTAGCTAGCTCAAGTGGACCATGTGCAAGTAAAAGGTTTTCCCTTGATATGTTTTCTATTTTACTGGTCTCATGGTGGTAGTTGGGAGACCGGGTTATAGGATCGTTTGTCGTACTATCAAGGGGGGCTCTCAAGTTGGTAGCTTGATCGTATCGTTAGTAGAGAGCTCAAACCATTGTATCCTTGCATAATGTTTCTTGGTTCTTGTTTGGTTCTCTTTCTGAGTCTTAATAGCTTATGGTCATCTTGATGACAAGCTTGAGTTCATCGAAAACGGAGTTCGCATGCGTCTTCTATGATGTTTTCGGTGTTGGAGGTTTTACCGGTCTTATCCGAGGAAGGGTTCTCACCATTTTCTTATGGGACTTTTCTAATTTTCTTCTTATTGATATTTCTTTCAAGTTTGTGTTAGCCCTTGTCGCTAGCTTTCCAACAAACTTGGTTTCATCGAATTCGGAGTCCGTTTGCAAAAATTGTGGCAGTTTTGGTGTTCTGAAAAGGCTGCAGCGGTACTACCGCGAATTGGAGCGGATGTAATTTTTTACTACCGCTCCAGAGCGGTACTACCGCGGCTCCTACAGTGGTAGTACCGCTCCGTACCAAAAACTCGTCCCAAGTCCTGCGGTGGTAGGCCCGGATGTAATTTTTTAGTACCGCTCGCAAGCAGTAGTACCGCTACCCTTAGCAGTAGTACCGCTACCCCTAGCGGTAGTACCATGAGGTCAAGCGGTACTACCGCTCGGACGGTTCTTCTGGCCTTTTTGCCTCTTCGCTGTTGTGTTTCAAAGGGGTACTACCGCCCTAGAGGTAGTACCGCTCTGTGCGGGCTGTGAGCATAATGGTTGGATTTTTCCCCACCTATAAAAGGGGGTCTTCTTCCCCAATGAACCTGATCCTTGGAGCTCGTATTCTTCCCCCATTGTTGACCTTCCTCGAGGTTGCTAACTCTCAATCCCTCCATGGATTCTTGCTAGTTTTTGAGGGAAAAGAGAGAGGAGATCTGGATCCACATTTCCACCAATCACTTTCTCCTCTATGTGAGGGGAACCCCTTGGATCTAGATCTTGGAGTTCTTGGTGTTCTCCTTCTTGTTCTTCCTCTCATCTTCCTCCCTAGCATTAGTTGCTTCGGTGGGATTTGAGAGAGAAGGACTTGGGCACTCCGTGTGCCCTTGCCATTGCATTTGGTGCATCGGTTTGAGTTCTCCATGTGATACGTGGAAGTTACAAGTTGAGAAGCTTATTACTCTTGGGTGCTTGGTACCCTTGAGCTTGTTACTCTTGGATATTTGGACACCCTAGAGCTTGTTCCTCTTGGGTGCCTTGGCGCCCTAGACGGTTGGTGTTGTTCGGAGCTCAATCATTGTGGTGTAAAGCTCCGAGCAAGCGTCGAGGTCTCCAATTAGGTTGTGGAGATCGCCTCGAGCAATTTGACGGGTACCGGTGACCGCACCCAAGGGTTGCCAAAGTGTACGGGTTCGGTGACCGCCCCCAAGGGTCGCCATTTGTACGTGTTCGGTGACCGCCCTCAAGGGTCCCTTAGTGGAATCACGGCATCTTGCATTGTGCGAGGGCGTGAGGAGATTACGGTGGCCCTAGTGGCTTCTTGGGGAGCATTGTGCCCCACACCGCTCCAAATGAAGATTAGCATCCGCAAGGGTGTGAACTTCGGGATACATCATCGTCTCCGCGTGCCTTGGTTATCTCTTTCCCGAGCCCTTTACTTATGCACTTTACTTTGTGATAGCCATATTGTTCTTTGTCATATATCTTGCTATCACATAGTTGCTTATCTTACTTAGCATAAGTTGTTGGTGCACATAGGTGAGCCTAGTTGTTTTAGTTTTTGTGCTTGACAAATTAACCACTAGGTTCCACATTTGTTCAAGCCTTAACTGTAATTATTTTAAAGCGCCTATTCACACCCCCCCCCCTCTAGGCGACATCCTCGATCTTTCACGCCTCTTTATTGTTCACAACGGATGACGCAAGCATGTTGCGGACATTCCGCGCATGGCCCCCACGTCACGCACGATCCCCCACGTCGCGCATTCAAAGTGGGTCGTGGGGAAGCACAGTGGACGAAGAAGTTACCGTGGTAAAAATTTGCCCCGCCTGCCCGCGCACCGTTCTGGGCCTAAGGCCAACAACGCGTCGCGCTTATGTGTGGCCCTGGCCCGGGGGCTCCTGTCAGTCAGAGCCGCGCCCGCAGCCACACTTAGCAGGGCATAGGAGGGAAGCCAAAGGCACAAGAAAATCAAGGCAACGCCAAGACCAGAGACACAAGAAGCAAGAGGGCGAGGTAGACTCCCCCGGCAAGACCCTTGCCGGGGCAGGCTCTTGCCGGGGCAACTTGCCCAATGCCAGTAGAGCGCGGCACCCTTGAGCTCAAGGGTTCCAATGCCATCGACCACATTGGAACCAAGGCTCGGGAGGCGCCTCCATGGTGGCGTGCAGATCTTTGTAAAGATCATAAACACAGAAGATCTGATAAGGACCAGAAGACGACGATCCTCGGCAAGATCCTTGCCGAGGAAATCCACGAGACCTCCGGCAAGATCCTTGTCGGGGACGGCCGCGATGTCACGGCAAGACCCTTGCCGGGACCCCGGCAAGACCCTTGCTGAGGACGTCAGCGGGGCCGCTGAGGGAGTCCTAGACTAGGGGGTGTCCGGATAGCCGGACTATCATCATCGGCCGGACTCCAAGACTATGAAGATACAAGATTGAAGACTTCGTCCCATGTCCGGATGGGACTTTCTTTGGCGTGGAAGGCAAGCTTGGCGATACAGATATGTAGATCTCCTACCATTGTAACCGCCTCTGTGTAACCCTAGCCCTCTCCGGTGTCTATATAAACCGGAGGGTTTTAGTCCGTAGGACAAACAACCATTACAACAATCATACCATAGGCTAGCTTCTAGGGTTTAGCCTCCTTGATCTCGTGGTAGATCCACTCTTGTACTACCCAGATCATCAATATCAATCAAGCAGGAGTAGGGTTTTACCTCCATCGAGAGGGCCCGAACCTGGGTAAAAACATCGTGTCCCTTGTCTCCTGTTACCATCCGCCTAGACGCACACTTCGGGACCCCCTACCCGAGATCCGCCGGTTTTGACATCGACATTGGTGCTTTCATTGAGAGTTCCTCTGTGTCGTCACCGATAGGCTTGATGGCTTCTTCAATCAACAACAACGCCGTCCAGGGTGAGACTTTTCTCCCCGGACAGATCTTCGTGTTCGGCGGCTTTGCACTGCGGGCCAATTCACTCGGCCATCTGGAGCCGATCGAAAGCTACGCCCCTGGCCATCAGGTCAGGTTTGGAAGCCTAAACTTCATGGCTGACATCCGCGGAGACTTGATCTTCGATGGATTCGAGCCACAGCCGAGCGTGCCGCACTGTCACGATGGGCATGATTTAGCTCTGCCGCCGGACAGTACCTTGGAGGCCGCACACGAATCCGCTCCGACCCATAGTTCGGAGCCGACCGCGCAGATCGAGGACAGGTGGCTGGACACCGCCTTGGGAGCTGCAACTTCTACGGCGATGGAGCCGAATACCGATCTTGTCCTTTGCAAAGCTCGTGACTTCGAGGTGCCGGACTCCTTGCCGGACTCCGAACCTCCTGCGCCCCTGCCAATCGAATCCGATTGGGCGCCGGTCATGGAGTTCACCGCTGCGGACATCTTTCAGCACTCGCCCTTTGGCGACATCCTGAACTCGTTAAAGTATCTCTTGTTATCAGGAGAGCCCTGGCCGGACTGCGGTCAGGATGGCTGGGATGCGGACGACGAAAAAATTCGAAGCCCACCCACCACCCACTTTGTAGCCACTGTCGACGATCTAACCGACATGCTAGACTACGACTCCGAAGACATCGACGGTATGGACGACGATGCCGGACCAGTGCCTACGGGGCACTGGAAGGCCACCTCAACTCATGATGTATATATGGTGGACACTCCAAAAGGGAGCGATAACGAGGAACAACGGGACGCGGCGAAGGATAATTCCCCCGAAAAACAACCAAAATAGTGACGCAAGCGCCGCCCCAAGTCCCGCCTCGATAACAACAGCACCCATAATGACCCAGCCATAGAGCAGGGCAAACCAGTGGGCGACGAACATGCAACCAAGCAACCATCCGAGCAGGATGAATCAGATAATCAATCCATCCCCGGCGAAAACAACAGTCCAGACGATCTCACGCCGGACACACCATCGGAGCACAAGAACCTTCAAAAAAGGCTTGTTGCCACTACAAGAAGTCTGAAGAAGGAGAAACGGAAGCTCAAAACAGCGGAAGACATACTCAGAATGAGGTGGAGCAAAGTACTCAAGACCGCAGACAAATATGGCAATAGCCACCAAACAAAGAGCTACCCAAAGCGCAAGCTGCTGCCAGAATTCGACGAGGAGGCCGTAGAGCCCCCACAATCAAAAAGCAAAGAGGCCGCCTGGCCGGATAGGCGACCAGATGACAGGCCAAGAGCGGCAAGCGGCGCCGCACATAAGCCGGCACATGACACGCATAAAGACCCTCGCAAAACGGATGGCCCAGTGAGGTCCATTTATGGGCCAAAGAAGAGGGCCCCAGGAAGTAACACAACACGCCGAGTGTTCGAAGATAGCGGCACACCTAAATACAGGGGCACCGCACACCCACTATGTTTCACCGATGAGAGGGGCGCCGCACACCCACTATGTTTCACCGATGAGGTGCTGGATCAAGAATTCCCAGCGGGGTTCAAGCCCGTAAACATAGAGGCATACGACGGAACAACAGACCCTGGAGTCTGGATTGAGGATTACATCCTGCACATACACATGGCTAGAGGGGATGATCTCCACGCCATAAAATATCTACCCCTCAAGCTCAAAGGGCCAGCTCGGCATTGGCTCAAAAGCCTCCCAGAAAATACCATTGGAAGTTGGGAAGAGCTCGAGGACGCGTTTAGAGCAAATTTTCAGGGGACTTATGTCCGCCCTCCGGATACAGATGATTTAAGTCACATAACTCAACAGCCCGAAGAGTCAGCGTGCAAATTCTGGAACAGGTTCCTTACCAAAAAGAACCAAATAGTCGACTGTCCGGACTCCGAAGCCTTAGCAGCTTTTAAACATAATGTCCGAGATGAGTGGCTTGCTAGACACCTCGGCCAAGAGAAGCCAAGAACAATGGCCGCGCTAACAAGCCTAATGACCCGCTTTTGCGCGGGGGAAGATAGCTGGCTAGCAAGATGTAGCACCAGCGACCCAAGTACATCCGAGATCAGAGAAGGAAACGGAAAAACACGGCGCAGAAAGGACTAGCGCCGAAATAAAGAAAAAAGCCCAAAGAACACGGCGGTCAACGCCGGATTCAAAAGCTCGCGGCCGAATAATAAAACACTGCCTCTTAAGGACAACAGTGACGAGCTATCCAACCTGAACAAAATTTTGGATCGGATATGTCAAATCCACAGTACTTCCGGGAAGCCTGCAAACCACGCCCACCGGGATTGTTGGGTTTTCAAACAGTCCGGCCGACTCAACGCCGAACACAAGGGGCTCGACGCGCCAAGCGAGGATGATGACGAACCCCACCAGCAGAGCGCCGAAAAACAAAGGACTTTCCCACAAGAAGTCAAAACAGTAAACTCACTTCATGTGATAATACGGAACAACAGTGCGGCACCCGCCAAAGAAGGGGTTGCACGGTCCACCCCAGCGGAACCTCGAGATTGGATGTCAAAACCAATTACTTTCGACCACCTGGACTATTCCAGAAGTATTCGAAATGCAGGATGGACTGCTCTAGTATTGGATCCTATAATCGACGGACTACAATTTACACAAGTCCTAATGGATGGCGGCAGTGATTTAAACCTGCTATATCCGGATACAATCCGCAAGTTGGGGATAGACCGTACTAAAATTCGCCACATCCGCACTTCCTTCAAAGGAGTGACGCCAGGCCCTTACGCCAAGTGCACGGGCTCCTTACTACTAGAAGTTGTGTTCGGGTCACCCGGCAACTTCCGACGCGAAAAGCTCATCTTTCATGTCGCCCCATTCAAAGGTAGCCATCAAGCACTATTGGGGCGTGAAGCTTTTGTCCGCTTTAACGCAATACCACACTACGCGTCTCTTACACTTAAAATGCCCGGTCCACACGACATCATCTCATTAAAAGGTTGTTCAAAGACCCTGGACATGGCTAGACGAGTCTGGCATAAATAAGCTAGGGGCTCCCTAGCCGCACACCCCTTTACAAGGGGCTGTGTGTATGAGCAATAAAGAGCTAATAAAAGCTCAGCTTTATTCATTCATTCATATTTTGATTTTTAATACATTTTTGACACGATTACTTTTCAAACTAAGTTCCTCTCTTTTACAGATGAACAGCATGTTATACCCGTCCAGGATACAACACAACATAGACACAGGCGCAGATGTGCAGTAGGGACCCGTTGCAAGGATTCTTTTCAGATTAAGACCCTGCGTAAACCTTTTTTACTGTCTCTTGTTGCTATACATCCCCTGGTTTCTCATCATAACCAGAGAGGAGGCCGACGTTTTGGCATCGGCCGCATCAGAAGACCTTGCGTGTACCTGGACACTAGGGGCTTAGGGCATTGATCTGCCCGTCATCATAAAGACCGAACACCTCAGGGAGTGTTCGGCGTCTCGAGTTAGGCCTTATATGCATCAGCTCCGAATCATGTCTTTGGTCAAATGTTGGGTTTGCCCGGCTCCTGTGTTTTGCTGCCTTACGTTCCGTATCATCGGCTAACGCGGCACCAGGAGAACTACTGCGATTGTGCCCCGGTTCGGCCCGGTGAGCACCTCAGTAGAGAAAGCCGAAAACTGACTGTCATGATGTAGCGAGAGACTAGTCAACCACTCGATCGACCTCTGGAATGTTTAGAATTCCTCTGCTTTGACGAAGGACCGCTTCCCGGTCAGGCACACACGCGCCCCAAATACGGAGAGCGCGGTGCCCCTAGGGGCTATATCGTAGCCCCACCTTCGAACTCCTATGGCTAAGTGAAAGTGATAAAGCATTATAGTCCGGTTGCCTCGTTTGCTACGCTACCACCTCCTTCACAGGACCAAGACATTGGATTAAGTGTGAAAATGCGCTATTTCGCAAACACCCCCGCACCATGTGTGTGGGGGCTGAAGCCGAAGACTGCCATCTTTCAGGTTATACACAAGTATACATTAACGGCCGCACAGGAGATATTTCAATACTTGAATGCACAAGTACCAAAAGCGCTTATATTATAAACATCGTTTTACAAACCATAAAGTTCATTTGAACATGACATTTTTTGAGCACTGCGACTCTATTACACGAGCACCACGCAGAACTTCCCCAAAATAGTGCTCGGCGGGTAACCGGCTCTCGTCCGAACCCTGGGTCGCAACAGCGGTGGCATCCATCTCCGTCTAGTGTGTCTTCACACGGGCGAGGGCCATCCTTGCACCCTCTATGCAGGCTGACCGCTTCATCGCCTTGATATGCGGCACCGCCCCAAGGAATTGCTGCAATAAGCCAAAATAACTCTTCGGCTTGGGCCTATCCAGCCAGACATGAGCCACGATATTTGTCATGGCAAGTCCGGACAGTCTATTCAGCTCAGCCCACTCGGCCAACCGATCGGTCAGCGGAAGAACGCTCCAGACTATGGAATTGAGACCAAAAAAGCTCTTCCGTCTCGTGATCCTTCTGACTTCGGAAGTGCATAACAGCATCTGCCGCACTCGCCGCTAAGTCCATATACGGATCCTCCGGACCCCACAGTTGGCCAAGTTGAGCGTACTTCGGATCTGTAAACCGCCTATGCAGCAGAAAGGGCTTGCCAGCCACAATATCTCCGGCCTGGCGCAGCTCCTCCTTTATAGCCCTCATTGCAGAACGGGCATCCTTGGCTTCGGCGGTGGCCTTCCTCAGGCCTTCTTGCTCCGCTCGGCGTTCTTTTTCAAGAACCTCATGGCGGTCGGTAACATCTTTCAACTTCATGGCCATTTCGGCCATCTCCTCCCTGCTTCGGCAGTGAGCAGCCCTTTCAGCTTCAAGCTCTTCGGCCTCCCTCGAGGCAACCGCATCACTCCTTCTGGCCTGCTCCTTAGCTCGAGCAAGTTCTGCCCGAAGGCTCTCCACAGCAGCGACACCATCTGCATGAAGCACACATGTTGTAAGAAGTGGGCTTCGGCTCCCTTACTAGGTGACCACGGAGAAAAAACCTACCTTGTGACTCGTCAAGTCGCTTATTGACCAGCGCGATGTCCGCATCCGCAAAGTCGAGTTGCTGCTTTAGTTCGGCAACCCCATCAGTCCGGCTGGCCACCGGACTATCCGCCACCTGTATAGGAAAGGCGAAAATCAATACCTGTGATTTCGATCCTCGGCACGCTGTCGCTCTTGACAACCTACCGAGTCCCAGGGGCTACTATCTACACAGGGCGCACTTTATGTGCAAAACTGTCAAAAGGTACGTCATTTTTACGTACCTCAAACCCCGCCAGCAAGCTTCTGATGGCATCATGCAACCCGCCTTCGACGGACGAAATTCTTCCAATCACCATACTCATCAACATACGGTGACCTTCTGAGATAGATGCCCTCTCAAGCAGATCCTTCAGCTCCCCCGGCCGTACATCAGTCGGTGCCGAACTCTCCGGCCCCACCGGACTCGGGGATACCCTCTGCGATGACACCTCAGGTTCGTCCGCCCTGCCTGATGGTGCGGCGGATGGAGGTGTCTCGCTCTCCACCATCTCCAGACGAAGGTCCCCAGAAGACGAGCTCATCTGAGAAGGGCGGAGATCCGAACTACAAGGTAAAAACTTCGGTTATCCTCAGAAGCAAACATGGGGATGTCTTTTATTATAGAACCCCCCCCCCCTTTCTACTTACGGCTCGCTGGAGGGCTGATTCCTTAGGGGAGATAGTGCGGCCGGGGCCTCCCCGGATGTAGGACCCTCTGGCGAAGATCTCTTCCCCCGCTTCGAGGCCTTGGCCTCCGGGTTTTCGGAAGCGGTCCTCTTCTCCCCTTGGAAGGAGGGATTCTCGATTCCCCCTTTCTCCAAAGCCTCCTTGGTAGAGGCGGTGGTGTCCCTGTTCTCCCCTTCTCCTTCCTCCGAAGGCGCAAACTTCAGCATCCTGACCAGCACGGGATCCGGCACGGTCTCCGGGAGGGGGGCCGAACACCGTATCAGTTTCGCTTGCGCTATCCACTCCTATTCAAGAGGCGATGGGTTAAAAGGCAAATTCAAGAAGGCGTAAACAAACGGTGTGTTCAGACACAGGGCCACTTACCTGAGTATCCGGGCGATTGCAGCTTAGGCCGGAATCCTCGGTCAATTTCGGACACATCTCTTGTGATCCGAAGAACAATTTATACATCTCCATGGGTGTCGCACCCATGAAGTGTTGGAGAGCGTGCGGCCCCTCGGGATTGAACTCCCACAGACGGAGGGGGCGACACTTGCAGGGCAGGAGGCGTCGAATCAGCATAACCTGCATCACTATGACCAGATTGATCTCCCTCTCCTGGAGGTCTCGAATCCGGCCCTGCAATAGGGGCACGTCCTTTGACGGCCCCCAGTTGAGCCCTTGGCTGACCCATGACATCAGCCGCTGTGGAGGGCCCAAGCGGAAGATGGGCGGCGGCTTCTGCCTGCTGCCCTGGGAGCGGTTATGTAGAACCACTCCTGCTGCCACAAGCCGAGCTCCTCCTGGAAAGAGCCCTCGGGCCATGGAGCGTCCGCCCTTCTGCTTACAACCGCCCCGCCGCACTCTGCTTGTCGCCCCTCGATCATCTTCGGCTTCACGTCAAAGGTCTTAAGCCACAAGCCGAAGTGAGGGGTAATGCGGAGGAAGGCTTCACAGACGACAATGAATGAAGAGATATGGAGGATGGACTCCGGAGCCAACTCATGGAATTCCAACCCATAGTAAAACATGAGCCCCCTCACAAAAGGATCCATCGGGAAGCCTAAACCCCGACAGAGGTGGGACACAAACACGACATACTCGCCGGGCTCGGGGGTGGGAATGACTTGCCCTTTGGCGGGAAACCTATGCGAAGTCTCGTAAGTCAGGTACTTGGCCTCTCGCAGCTTTAGCACGTCCTCTTCCATGACGGAGGAGGGCATCCACCGGCCCTGTAGGTCGAAGCCGGACATTGTTGAAGGTCCGAAGCGCTCGAATCTGGGGCTCTGGGTGTTGGAACTCGGGGCGAGGAGTAGATTCGATTGAGGATTGAAGAAAAGAAACGAGCCTTGGTCCCATTATAAAGAGGGAGAATACCAAGAGCCGTCCCCGTGACCGTTCGGGACTCGCCTCCGATAGAGAGGGCGTGGCAATGGGCACGGTTGGGTTACCCACATTCGTATTGATGGGAATCCCGGAATAAGGGGGACACGATCTCTGCTTCGACAAGACGTGCCAAGGAAACCGCTTCGCGCTGAGGTGGTATAATAAAAAAATGATTCAAGTAAAGGCTTGGTGGTGGTATGACGTCATGCCACAAAATACGTCAGTAGATTGAACTTGTGTACATATTATTCTCTCTACGGCGGAATGTGGAATTTATTTTGCAGAGCCGGACACTATCCTGGTGTTCACAATCTTCTATGAATTATTCGGAGGAGGAACCCGCCTTGCAATGCCGAACAATATGCGCGCCGGACTCATCGTCATTGAAGCCTGGTTCAGGGGCTACTGAGGGAGTCCTGGACTAGGGGGTGTCCGGATAGCCGGACTATCATCATCGGCTGGACTCCAAGACTATGAAGATACAAGATTGAAGACTTCGTCCCGTGTCTGGATGAGACTTTCTTTGGCGTGGAAGGCAAGCTTGGCGATACGGATATGTAGATCTCCTACCATTGTAACCGACTCTGTGTAACCCTAGCCCTCTCCGGTGTCTATATAAACCGGAGGGTTTTAGTCCGTAGGACGAACAACCATTACAACAATCATACCATAGGCTAGCTTCTAGGGTTTAGCCTCCTTGATCTCGTGGTAGATCCACTCTTGTACTACCCATATCATCAATATCAATCAAGCAGGAGTAGGGTTTTACCTCCATCGAGAGGGCCCGAACCTGGGTAAAAACATCGTGTCCCTTGTCTCCTGTTACCATCCGCCTAGACGCACAGTTCGGGACCCCCTACCCGAGATCCGCCGGTTTTGACACCGACAGCCGTGGCCAGGCCCGCATCTGTCAAGACTCCGCCGCCGCTCCCCATGCAGTTGCCAGCCCAGCCAGCTAGGCAAGCACCTGCGTGGCGACGTGCAGCTCCTAGACCAACTAGTCAAGCACCTGCGTGGTGGCATGCAGATCTTCGTGAAGACACTGCCACCACACTAGCTCAGCAGCCTGCCAGCCTACATGGCGCTGCACACCTCGTTGGCCAGGACGCGTGTCGAAGCAAGATGGAGCGGCAACGGATGGGACGGGCCTTGTTACCATCCCCAATAAAGCAAGGGGACACCTAAGGAGCGCATTGAATGTGTTTTGTCCCGTAATGACAGGCGATAAGCTTGTGCACTGTACACTTTCCACCTCCTGTGTGCCACTATGGCATCCCCTTTTTCTATAAAAGGATGCCCGAGGCGTACTGGAAGGGGAGCCGGCTCTTTTCGACTACACACACGCCGTAGCTAGTTCAAGAACACTCAAATATACACCAAAGCAGGACTAGGGTATTACGCATCCTTGCGGCCCGAACCTGGGTAAATGATCTTTGTGTTGGCTCCTAGACCCGCTCTTTCCACAGCCCCACGCCCGCCGACCGTAGTAGGGATTCCAGTGATCCCATAGGTGTCATTTCCCACCGACACTACTCATTGTCGGAGATATCAAAGACGGTTGGCTCCTTGGACATGGAAGAGGGCGAGGCCTCTGCATCGTGGGTGCCCTCGTCGTAGTGGTGAGTTGCCTGGGCCGCTCCGGGCACCAACCTGCTGGCTCTCGAGATAAAGTAAGCACGTGCACGCTAAGAAAACACCTCGTAGTCTTCATCGAAGGCACCGACGGTGGCCTCGAGAAAACGCCATGAACTGTCATTTAAAGTAGCCAACTGCACCGCAGCGGCGGCGCGCAAGGCATCGACGGTGGCCTCGATGGCGAGGTGCTCCTCCAAGATCTGGGGGTCGGCACGAATGGCAGCCATCGCAACCTCATCTGCGTGTGAGGCCGCGATTTGCTTCTCCGCTGCCAAATGCTCCTTGAGATCCTGGCTATACTGCGTGCACCATGGCTTAGGACGGCGCTTATTTGGTGGAGGGGTCGGTGATTTGGGTGGAAGGTGTCGCACTCGCGCCGGCGGTCAGGGCATGTGGGATGTGGAAGGAGGAGGAGGAGGACGGGATTCGGGTGTGGATTACCTGCCTGGATAGGCGAGGCCGAGCAACATGAAGGAGGGTCGCCCGCGAGGAGGCGACACTGCAAGCAAGGAGTGAAGGTTTCAACTTGGAAAGGAAGGCGGAAACAGGGGAAATGTGGCTTTTGGTAAGGAGGAGGGGGTGGGGAGGTAGATATTTCCGCAGAAGCCGAAAATTTGGAATCGCCTCAATGAAAGAACTGGCGCGCTAAGTGTCATCGGACACGCTCCCTTATTCAGAGCGGGCTGTGGACTATAGCCGATGAACCTTCTCGAGTAAGCCATAGGCGTACTATACACCGGTGGTGCTCCAGGATATTTTGTACTGCATCTCACACGGTTGGTGATAATAAACTATGTGGGATCTACTTGATTTGAATTACATAATGGGGTCACAGCTGCAAAGGATGGTGTTTGAATTGCTAGAACTTCTATCTGTAGTGAACATGTAACTATAGGTATGTCGTCAAATTTTTTGGAATTATTCAGGATTCGTTTGGACATTTTTATACGGTAACTTCGATTTCTAGGAATTTCAGGTGCACAATTCAAAATTAAACCACATGCACATGCTCTAGTGCACCAAAATGGGCTGTAAAATGATATATGTGTCCATGGATTGATGCTTACGTCCCATTCAAGAAATGGGGTTGAATTTCAAACACCACGGCACCGTGGCTCTCCGGCAAATGTTGAGGTGCTTGATTTTGTAATTCTAGTAAATACAAAACTTGTCTAAAATTCATGAACCTTGGCATGCTATCATGGAACAGCATCAAGATGCTGAGGTAAAAAAATGTTGTCCCATTTGGGTCAGGTTATGGTATAAGCTTCTCGCAAACCAGAGCTTCTCTCACAACAAGCATGATGGTTTCGGTAGGGAACATTTCACCTTTCTGGACGAAACGATATCCGTTGCATCTTCTCGATTTCAATAAAAATTCCTAGTGTCAACATAGAACAACAGGGGTGTTGTGTCAATTTTTGGGATTTTTCGGGGTTTGCTTGGACATTTTTATACACTAACTGAGTTTTCTATGCATTCATGTGCATAATTCAAATTTGAACTACATGCACATGCTCTAATGCATATAAATTGGTTGAAAATTGAAATATGTGTCCTTGGTTGCATGCTTAATTAGGTCCCATGCAAGAAATGAGAATGAATGTCAAACACCCTGCCACCGTCACTCGGCCGCAAACATTGAGATATATACCTAGTTTTTAAATTCTAGTGAATCCAAAGCTCGTCTGAAATTTCATGAAATTTGGCATGCTGTCATGGAGCGGCATCACCTGCCGTGGTAAATTTTTTTCCCATTTGGGGCAGGTTTGGGGATATGCTTCTCACAAACCAGAGCTTCTCACAACAAGCCCGATGGTTTCAGTAGTGAACGTTTCACCTTTGGACGAAACGATATGCATTGCCTTTTCTTGATTTCAATTTTTTCCCTAGTGTCAACATAGATCAATAGGGGTGTTGTGTAAATTTTTTGGATTTTGGGGGGTTAGCTTGGACATTATTATACATTAACTGAGTTTTCTATGCATTCATATGCGTAATTCAAATTTGAACTACATGCACACATATGCTCTAATGCATATAAATTGGTTGAAAATTCAAATCTGTGTCCTTGATTGCATGCTTAATTAGGTCCCATACAAGAAATGAGAATGAATGTCAAACACCCTACCACCATCACTCGGCCGCAAACATTGAGATATATACCTGGTCTTTAAATTCTAGTAAATCCAAAGCTCGTCTGAAATTCATGAAACTTGGCATGCTGTCATGGAGCGGCATCAACATGTCGTGGTTTTGTCCCATTTGGGGCAGGTTTGGGGATATGCTTCTCACAAACCAGAGCTTCTCACAACAAGCCTGATGGTTTCGGTAGGGAACGTTTCTCCTTTCTGGACGAAACGAGATGCATTGCCTCTTCTCGATTTCAATTTTTTTCCTAGTGTCAGCATAGAACAACAGGGGTGTTGTGTCAATTTTTTGAATTTTGGGGGGTTCGCTTGGACATTTTTATACATTAACTAAGTTTTCTATGCATTAATGTGCATAATTCAAATTTGAACTACATGCACACATATGCTCTAATGCATATAAATTGGTTGAAAATTCAAATATGTGTCCTTGGTTGCATGCTTAATTAGGTCCCATGAAAGAAATGAGAATGAATGTCAAACACCTTGCCACCGTCACTCGGCCGCAAACATTGAGATATATATACCTAGTTTTTAAATTCTAGTAAATCCAAAGCTCGTCTAAAATTCATGAAACTTGGCATGGTGTCATGGAGCGGCATCAACAAGCTGTGGTAATTTTTTTGTCCCATTTGGGGCAGGTTTGGGGATATGCTTCTCACAAACCAGAGCTTCTCACAACAAGCCCGATAGTTTCGGTAGGGAACGTTTCACTTTTCTGGACGAAACGATATGCATTGCCTCTTCTCGATTTCAATTTTTTTCCTAGTGTCAACATAGAACAACAAGGGTGTTGTGTCATTTTTTGGGATTTTTGGGGATTCGCTTGGACATTTTTATACATTAACTGAGTTTTCTATGCATTCATGTGCATAATTCAAATTTGAACTATACATGCACACATATGCTCTAATGCATATAAATTGGTTGACAATTCAAATCTGTGTCCTTGGTTGCATTCTTAATTAGGTCCCATGCAAGAAATGAGAATGAATGTCGTCAAACACCCTGCCACCATCACTCGGCCACAAAGATTGAGATACCTGGTTTTTAAATTCTAGTATAAATTGAAAGGTTGTCTGAAATTCATGAAACTTGCCATGCATGCTATCATGGAGCGGCATCAACATGCCGTGGTAAAAAAATTGTCCCATTTGGGGCAGATTTGGGGATATGCTTCTCACAAACCAGAGCTTCTCACAACAAGCCTGATGGTTTCGGTAGAAAACGTCCCACCTTTGGGGACAAAATGATATCCATTGCCTCTAATTGCTTTGAAAAAAATTCATGCCAACATAGAACAACAAGAGTGTTATGTCATTTTTTGGGACTTTTTGGGGTTCGTTTGGACATTTTTATGCATTAATTGAGTTTTTCGATGCATTTATGTGTATAATTCAAATTTTAACCATTCACGTGACGCCACGTGTCTTGGTTTTAATGGTTGTAGGTTTTAATGGCTCTTGATCGCAAACATTCTAGAAAGAACACCCATATGCAAAGTAAGAGCAGGATTTGTGCATCTCTTCAACACAAACGGTTGTTTTGGATGACCCGTGTGCAACCACTTTACAAACAATTTGGTAAGATTTGCATCTGTCATATTGGGTATGTTGCCATTTTTCAAACTGGAAAGATTGACATTTGTTGATCTAGTAACATTGCCATTTGTCAACCTTGTAACACTGCGATTTGTCAAAATATGAAGCTAAAAATCACTAGAAGTATCTAATTTTTGCAACTAAAATTCAGTAATTAAGCATAGATGGAGGCGAGGAGGCGTGTTTAGCCGGGCGTGCAGCGGGCAGCGCAGTTCCCGATACGGCTTTAATGCAGACGAGGGAGAGGGTAGCGGTTCCCGAAATGTTGAACGGCTAATGATGCATCCTCCTTCAATTAGCATCACGAATGCATGAGGGAAGTAATGGGAGGAGGGCCGGGAAAAGAGGCAGCACGATGTGAATGCAACGCAGTTTGCACTCATATAAAGGCGCCCCTCCATTCCAATGCATCTACCACATCGTACGCACCTAAGCATTTGCCTAAGCACCTACACTAAGCGCAAAAGTGCTCACTCCAGACCCATGGCGGTGATGCGCGCGAGCGGCCAGCGGCTGTGGCAGACGGTCCACGACGCCGTCCTATGGCATGGCACCGAGGATCGTCTCCAGACAGTGTTGGCGACCAGCTGGTGGATGGCCGCCGTCGATGCCAGCTACGACCCTCAGTTAGACCAGATGATCGTTGCCACCACCAACAAGTTCATCGTCATCAGGAAGCTCGCGGACGACATCGCCGTACTCCTCCAGCCCGCACGGCCGGGCTCCTCATTGTCTGCCACCCTAATCGGCCTCCATGGTCGGAACCTCTTTCAAGCATTGGTGGCCCTGCGACTGCTCGCTGACGGCACGAAAAATGTCCACCTGGAGGTCGCGCTCACCGCTAGGCGCCTTGCCCTGCAAGAATTCGTCGACCTACACATCCACTTGTACGAGCAAATCGTGTACATAGGTATCTACAAGGCCAGTGAGGATGCTACAATGTTGGCCTTCTTCAACCAGCTAGAAGCCTTGGATGCCTTTGTTGAGAAGCACCTTGACCTCGCCACAAAAGCCGGCGATCCTTAGCCACCGGTTGGTGGCCCGGCGCACTGAGTTGAGGAGGAGGAGGTCGTACGTTGATGGATGCATCTTTCTTCTTGCCTCCTTAATTCTTATTGTGCTATTGCATTCTCGTTCCAGTCAATACACACATGTGTGATCCCTTTGCTTAATTATATGCATCACTGTAACTAGTACTCCATCCTGTCAATTTATAAGTTGTGTTGCCAGTGTTTGGGGCCGGCACACGACACCATAAGCACACCCACAACGACACATACAGAGAGGACATCCAGCGGTTCCAATGGTGATTTGTCAAAATGTGCAGCTAAAAATCACTAGCACTATCTAATTTTTGCAACTAAAATTCAGTAATTAAGCATATATTTCATTCATAGATTAAGCAGTCGTGCTTAATCTATACAAACAGTTCAACCGTTAGGCGCCGCGGTGCACTATGCTCGCCGTTAGGCGCCGCGCCGCGCTCTGCTCGTGTCCGTCGGCGCGCTCGGGTTGTGGACAGCTTTCCTTGTGTGTTCAACTGCTATATGCATATATATGGTTGCTCGTTGTTGAGGCGACCGCGGAGCGCTCTGCTCGCGTCCCTCCGCGCGCGCTCTACCAGTGGTTGGGCCGATGCACGATCACGTTGGGGGCCCCATATGCATGCGGCTGCGCCGTGCGCGTTGCCACGCGATGCAATTATGTGCGGCACGATGGAGTTACGCGCTGCGAATTAGAACTGCCATCAAGACGTGTCGTCCGGCCTCCCCTTTAATTCTTGCAGCCATTATAGCCTTAGTCTCTTCAACCTTTCGATCATGCCCCACAACACAACAAGCACACCCACGATGACACATAGAGAGGGGATGTCTAGCGGCGCTCCAATGGAGTTCGGCGAGCATAAAGTGGAGACCCGCACGAGGGAGACGGATCTCTCGGTGGTGTACACCATCGACTCGGCCGTGATGGACGACTACATCAACACCGTTGAGCAGTTGCTTGCTGGAGACAAGTACAAGGTGGTCGGCATCGACCTCCAGTACACCGACGGTAGTCCCGGCATAGATCAGAAGGTTGTCGTCGCCCAGTTGTGCATGCGTCATCATGTCCTCATCTACCACTACTGCATGGCCAGAGAGCCTTGCGACCATTTCAACAGGTTTGTCAACAGCACCGACTACAAGTTCGCCATGGTGGAAACCTCGACGATGTAAAAGCACTCAGTGTTACGGGCTTGGCCTGCGAGAACCTTGTCGAAATCCATGATTAATACACGGTCTAGGGCAGCACGAAGAAGGACTCCCTCATCGAACTCGCCTCGGCCATCATCGACCCCTACAACGAAAAGATGAAGCAGGATGCCCAGAGAACAAGTGTCGTGTCCTGGCACAGGGTCTGGGTGCGGTGACTGGATGAACCTCACCTCAGGTTCACGGCCAAGAGCGTGTACACATGCTTTGAGATGTACAGGCGGATCATTGACATGAGGAAGTGCCTCGTTACCCAAATCGACAAGCCCGGATCGAGCCACAAGCAGAGCAAGCATCACAAGAAGTAGATGATGATCAGATGATCGTTTATGCTAGTTAATCATGCATGTAATATATAGTTTACTTTATTGATGTGTGGAAGTGTCACGTGTGTAGTAGCCACCTATGAAATTATGCATGTAATAGTTTACTTTGGTGTGTGCAAATGACATGGTTGTAGTAGCCACCTATGTAATTGGATGTTTAATTTGGTTAATCATGCATGTAATATATATGTTGTTGTTCTGTATGCAATCCCATCGCACAACACACACATATCTTATTAGCAGCAATTGTCTGTGTTATTATCGGTCTTCACACACATTTCTGATTATAGACCTGTTTGCCGCGTATCACACACATCTTGTTATATTAAACCGTTTATGTTCTCTTGTTTCAACACAAACAGTTCATCCGCGTGAACCGCATGCCATATATCGCACACACCTTGATTTGGCTAACCATTTCTTTTGTGTTGCCTAATCACAAACAGTTCATCCTAGTGAACCGTATGCTGTTTATCGCACACACCTTCATCTGGCTACCCGTTTCTTTTGTTGCTCCTCATCACAAACGGTTAATTGCACTAAACCGTATGCCCTACATCACACACGGAACTAAAATCTGAACTGTGTTTGATGCATCCGTCATCGCAAATGTTTTGCACCTTTTTTGACGGTTTTTCTACACCATCGTTTGCGATTAATGCATCACACACAGTTTCGTCAAAGGGTCTCTGATCGTAGTGTCGCGTTAGCAGCATCTTGCAGTAGTGCGGTAACCCCTTCCGTACTCCGGTATGTACCCGATACATTTCAGAACACTTTCAGTGTCCGAATACCACCTTCCAATATATCAATCTTTACCTCTCGACCATTTCGAGACTCCTAGTCATGTCCGTGATCTCATCCGGGACTCCGAACAACCTTCGGTCACCAAAACACATAACTCATATAATACATATTATCATCAAACGTTAAGCGTGCGGACCCTACGGGTTCGAGAACTATGTAGACATGACCAAGACATCTCTCTGGTCAATAACCAACAGCGGATCCTGGATGATCATATTGGTTCCCACATATTCTACGAAGATCTTTATCGGTCGTACCGTAATGACAACATACGTTATTCCCTTTATCATCGGTATGTTACTTGCCCGAGATTCGACCGTCGGTATCTTCATACCTAGTTCAATCTTGTTACCGGCAAGTCTGTTTGCTCGTTCCATAATTCATCATCCTGTAACTAACTCATTAGTCACATTGCTTGCAAGGCTTATTATGATGTGCATTACCGAGAGGGCCCGGAGATACCTCTTCGATACTCGGAGTGACAAATCCTAATCTCGATCCATACCAACCCAACAAACACCTTCGGAGATACCTTTAGAGCATCTTTATAGTCACCTAGTTACGTTGTGACGTTTGATAGCACACAAGGTATTCCTCCGGTATCCGGGAGTTGCATAATCTCATAGTTGAAAGAATATGTATTTGACATGAAGAAAGTAATAGCAATAAAACTGAACGATCAACATGCTAAGCTAACGGATGGGTCTTGTCCATCACATCATTCTCCTAATGATGGATCTCGTTCATCAAATGACAACACATGTCTATGGTTAGGAAACTTAACCATCTTTGATTAACGAGCTAGTCTAGTAGAGGCTTACTAGGGACACAGTGTTTTGTCTATGTATTCACACATGTATCAAGTTTCCAGTTAATACAATTCCAGCATAGATAATAAACATTTTGATATAAGGAAATATACAATAACAACTTTATTATTGCCTCTAGGGCATATTTCCTTCAGTCTCCCACTTGCACTAGAGTCAATAATCTAGTTCACATCACCATGTGATTAAACATTAATACCTCACATCTTCATGTGATTAACACCCATAGTTCACATCGCTATGTGACCAACACCCAAAGGGTTTACTAGAGTCAATAATCTAGTTCACATCGCCATGTGATTAAAACCCAAGAGTACTAAGGTGTGATCATGTTTTGCTTGTGAGAGAAGTTTAGTCAACGGGTCTGCCACATTCAAATCTGTATGTATTTTGCAAATTTCTATGTCTACAATGCTCTGCATGAAGCTACTCTACCTAATTGCTCCCAGTTTCAATATGTATCCAGATCAGTGTCATCCAGATCAGTGTCAAAGCTTGCATCGACGTAACTCCTTACGACGAACTCTTTATCACCTCCATAACCGAGAAATATTTCCTTAGTCCCTTAGGTAACTAAGGATAACTTTGACCACTGTCCAGTGATCCACTCTTGGATCACTATCGTACCTCCTTGCCAAACTCATGGCAAGGTACACAATAGGTATGGTACACAACATAGCATACTTTATAGAACCTATGGCTGAGGCATAGGGAATGACTTTCATTCTCTTTCTATTTTCTGTCGTGGTCAGGTTTTCAGTCTTACTCAACTTCACACCTTGCAACACACACAAGAACCCTTTCTTTGACTGATCTATTTTGAACTTCTTCAAAATTTTGCCAAGGTATATACTTTGTGAACGTCCTATTAAGCGTCTCGATCTATCCCTATAGATCTTGATGCCCAATATATAAGCAGCTTCACCGAGGTCTTTCATTGAAAAACTCTTATTCAAGTATCCTTTTATGCTATCCAGAAATTCTATATCATTTCCAATCAACACTATGTCATCCACATATAATATTAGAAATGCTATAGCGCTCCCACTCACTTTCTTGTAAATACAGGCTTCTCCAAAAGTCTGTATAAAACCATATGCTTTGATCACCTCATCAAAGCATATATTCCAACTCCGAGATGCTTTCACCAGTCCATAAATGGATCGCTGGAGCTTGCACACTTTGTTAGCACCTTTAGGATCGACAAAACCTTCTGGTTGCATCATATACAACTCTTCTTTAAGAAATCACTTAAGGAATGCAGTTTTGACGTCCATTTGCCAGATTTCATAATCATAAAATGCGGCAATTGCTAACATGATTCGGATAGACTTAAGCATCGCTACGAGTGAGAAAATCATATCGTATTCAACACCTTGAACTTGTCGAAAACCTTTTGTGACAAGTCGAGCTTTATAGATAGTAACACTACCATCAATGTCCATCTTCCTCTTGAAGATCCATTTGTTCTCAATGGCTTACCGATCATTGGGCAAGTCCACCAAAGTCCATACTTTGTTCTCATACATGGATCCTATCTCAGATTTCATGGCCTCAAGCCATTTATCGGAATCTGGGCTCATCATCGCTTCTTCATAGTTCATAGGTTCGTCATGGTCTAGTAACATGACTTCCAGAACAAGATTACCATACCACTTAGGTGCGGAACGTGCTCTGGTTGACCTACGAGGTTTGGTAGTAACTTGATCTGAAGTTTCATGATCATTATCATTAGCTTCCTCTCTAGTTGGTGTAGACATCACTAGAACTATTTCTGTGATGACCTATTTTCCAATTCGAGAGAAGGTGCAATTACCTCATCAAGTTCTACTTTCCTCCCACTCACTTCTTTTGAGAGAAACTCCTTCTGTAGAAAGGATCCATTCTTAGCAACAAACATCTTGCCTTCGGATCTATGATAGAAGGTGTACCCAACAGTTTCTTTTGGGTATCCTATGAAGACGCACTTCTCTGATTTGGGTTCGAGCTTATCAGGCTGAAGCTTTTTCACATAAGCATGATAACCCCAAACTTAAGGAAACGACAGCTTAGGTTTCTTGCCAAACCACAGTTCATACGGTGTCATCTCAACAGATTTAGATGGTGCCCTATTTAAAGTGAATGCAGTTGTCTCTAATGCATAACCCCAAAACGATAGTGGTAAATTGGTAAGAGACATCATAGAACGCACCATATCTAATAAAGTAAGGTTATGACGTTCAGACACACAATTACGCTGTGGTGTTCTAGGTG
Source organism: Triticum timopheevii (assembly GCA_963921465.1). Lineage (NCBI taxonomy): Eukaryota > Viridiplantae > Streptophyta > Magnoliopsida > Poales > Poaceae > Triticum > Triticum timopheevii. Next base: position 361,461,356 of record OY997264.1, read on the forward strand.
GCATGAGTTGTGAAACTATTCCACATTGTTTTAAATGAAGGCCAAACTCGTAGCTCAAATATCCGCCTCCGCGATCAGATCGTAGAAACTTTATTTTTCTTGTTATGATGATTCTCCACTTCACTCTGAAATTCTTTGAACTTTTCAAATGTTTCAGACTTTTGTTTCATCAAGTAGATATACCCATATCTGCTCAAATCATTTATGAAGGTCAGAAAATAATGATACCCGCCGCAAGCCTCAACACTCATCGGACCGCATACATCAGTATGTGTTATTTCCAATAAGTCAGTGGCTCGCTCCATTGTTCCGGAGAATGGAGTCTTAGTCATCTTGCCCATGAGGCATGGCTCGCAAGTATCAAATGATTCATAATCAAGTGATTCCAAAAATCCATCTGCATGGAGTTTCTTCATGCGCTTTACATCAATATGACCTAAACGGTAGTGCCACAAGTATGTTGCACTATCATTATTAACTTTGCATCTTTTTGGCATCAATATTATGAATATGTGTATCACTACGATTGAGATTCAATAAACAATTCGCCTTGGGTGTATGACCACATAAGGTTTTATTCATGTAAACAGAACAACAATTATTCTCTGACTTAAATGAATAATTGTATTGCAATAAACATGATCTAATCATATTCATGCTTAACACAAACACGAAAGAACATTTATTTTAGGTTCAACACTGATCCCGAAGGTAGAGGGGGTGTGCGATGGTGATCGTATCAACCTTAGAATCACTTCCAACACACATCGTCACCTCCCCCTTAACTAGTCTCTGTTCATTCTACAACTCCTATTTCGAGTTACAAATCTTAGCAACTAAACCGGTATCAAATACCTAGGGGCTACTACGAACACTAGTAAGGTACACATCAATAATTTGTATATCAAATATACCTTTGTTCACTTTGCCATCCTTCTTATCCGCCAAGTATTTGGGGTAGTTCCACTTCCAGTGACCATTCCCTTTGCAGTAGAAGCACTCACTTTTAGGCTTAGGTCTAGCTTTGGGCTTCTTCATGGGAGTGGCAACTTGCTTGCCATTCTTCTTAAAGTTCCCTTTCTTTTCCCTTGCCCTTTTACTTGAAACTAGTGGTCTTGTCAACCATCAACACTTGATGCTCTTTCTTGATTTCTACCTTCACTGATTTCAGCACTGCGAAGAGCTCGGGAATCGTTTTCGTCATCCCTTGCATATTATAGTTCATCACGAAGTTCTAGTAGCTTGGTGATAGTGACTAGAGAACTCTGTCAATCACTATCTTATCTGGAAGATTAACTCCCACTTGATTAAAGCGATTGTAGTACCCAGACATTCTGAGTACATGCTCACTGGCTGAGCTATGCCTATCACCTAATGGTGCATCAAGGACATAATTCTTCTCTGCAGCAATGAGGATAATCCTCAGATCACGGACCCAGTCCGCATCATTTCTACTATCAACTTCCAACTTAGTTTTATCTAGGAACATATCAAAAACATAGGGGAGCTACAACACGAGCTATTGATCTATAACATAGATATGCAAATACTATCAGGACTAAGTTCGTGATAAGTTAAGTTTAATTAATCATATTAATTAAGAACTCCCACTTAGATAGACATCCCTCTAGTCATCTAAATGATCACGTGATCCAAATCAACTAAACCATGTTCGATCATCACGTGAGATGGAGTAGTTTTGAATGGTGAACATCTCTATGTTGATCATATCTACTATATGATTCACGCTCGACCTTTCAGTCTTCAATGTTTTGAGGCCATGTCTGTACATGCTAGGCTCGTCAAGTTTAACCTGGGTATTCTGCATGTGCAAAACTGTGTTGCACCCGTTGTATGTGAACGTAGAGCTTATCACAACCGATCATCACATGGTGTCTTGGCACGACGAACTGTGGCAATAGTGCATACTCAGGGAGAACACTTATACCTTGAAATTTTTAGTAAGGGATCATCTTATAATGCTACCACCGTACTAAGCAAAATGAGATGCATAAAAGATAAACATCACATGCAATCAAAATATGTGACATGATATGGCCATCATCATCTTGTGCCTTTGATCTCCATCTCCAAAGCACCATCATGATCTCCATGGTCACCGGCTTGACACCTTGATCTCCATCGTAGCATCGTTGTCGTATCACCAACTATTGCCTCTACAACTATCGCTAACGCATAATGATAAAGTAAAGCAATTACATGGCATTTGCATTTCATACAATAAAGCGATAACCATAAGGCTCCTGCTAGTTGCCGATAACTTCTACAAAACATGATCATTGCATTTCATACAATAAAGCGACAACCATAAGGCTCCTGCCAGTTGCCGATAACTTTTACAAAACATGATCATCTCATACAATAACGTATATCTCATCATGTCTTGACCATATCACATCACAACACGCCCTACAAAAACAAGTTAGACGTCCTCTACTTTGTTGTTGCAAGTTTTATGTGGCTGCAACGGGCTTCTAGTAAGAACTGTTCTTACCTACGCATCAAAAGCACAACGGTGTTTCTTCAAGTTTGCTATTTTAACCTTCAACAAGGACCGGTCGTAGTCAAATTCAATTCAACTGAAGTTGGAGAAACAGACACCCGCCAGCTGATACGTCTCCAACGTATCTTAATTTTTTATTGTTCCATGCTATTATACTATCTGTTATGGATGTTTAATGGGCTTTAATATGCTCTTTTATACTATTTTTGGGACTAACCTATTAACCGGAGGCCCAGTGCCAGTTTCTGTTTTTTGCCTATTTTAGTGTTTTACAAAAAAGGAATATCAAACGGAGTCCAAACGGAATGAAACCTTCGCGAGGACCTTTCTTGGACCAAAAGCAATCCAGAAGACTTGGAGTTGAAGTCTGGGACTCTACGAGGAGGCCACGAGGCAGGAGGGCGCGCCCAGGGGGTAGGCGCGACCCCACACTCGTGGACCCCTCGTAGCTCCACCGACGTACTTCTTTCGCCTATATATACTCTTATACCCTAGAAATATCAGGGAGAGCCACTAAAGCACTTTTCCACCGCCGCAACCTTTTGTACCCGTGAGATTCCATCTTGGGGCCTTTTTCGACGATCTGCCAGAGGGGGAATTGATCATGGAGGGCTTCTACATAAACACCATTGCCTCTCTGATGAAGCGTGAGTAGTTTACCATAGACCTTCGGGTCCATAGTTATTAGCTAGATGTCTTCTTCTCTCTCTTTAATTTTCGATACAAAGTTCTCCTCGATGTTCTTGGAGATCTATTCGATGTAATATTATTTTGCGGTGTGTTTGCCAAGATCCGATGAATTGTGGATTTATGAACTTGATTATCTATGAATATTATTTGGTTCTTCTCTGAAATCTTATATGCATGATGTGATATCTTTGCAAGTCTCTTCGAATTATCGATTTAGTTTGGCCTACTAGATTGATCTTTCTTGCAATGGGAGAAGTACTTAGCTTTGGGTTCAATCTTGCGGTGTCCTTTCCCAGTGACAGTAGGGGCAACAAGGCACGTATTGTATTGTTGCCATCGAGGATAAAAGATGGGGTTTATATCATATTGCTTGAGTTTATCCCTCTACATCATGTCATCTTGCTTAATGTGTTACTCTGTCCTTATGAACTTAATACTCTAGATGCATGCTGGATAGCGGTCGATGTGTGGAGTAATAGTAGATGAAGAATCGTTTCGGTCTACTTTGACACGGACGTGATGCCTATGTTCATGATAATTGCCTTAGATATCTTCATAATTATGCGCTCTTCTATCAATTGCTCAACAGTAATTTGTTCACCCACCGTAATACATGCTATCTTGAGAGAAGCCACTAGTGAAACCTATGGCCCCTGGGTCTCTTTTCTATTATATTACATCTCTTTTATTTATTTCGCATCTCGTTTACTATTTTGCAATCTTTACTTTCCAATCTGTACAACAAAAATACCAAACATATTTACCTGACTATCTTTATTAGATCTCACTTTTGCAAGTGACCGTGAAGGCATTGACAACCCCTTTATCGCATTGGTTGCAAGGTTCTTGATTGTTTGTGCAGGTACTAGGTGACTTGTGTGTTGTCTCCTACTGGATTGATACCTTGGTTCTCAAAACTGAGGGAAATACTTACGCTACTTTGCTGCATCACCTTTTGCTCTTTAAGGGAAAACCAACGCATGCTCAAGAGGTAGCAAGAAGGATTTCTGGCGCCGTTGACGGGGAGATCTATGCCAAGTCAAGCCATACCAAGTACCCATCATAAACTCTTCTCCCTTGCATTACATTATTTGCCATTTGCTCTCGTTTTCCTCTCTCCCACTTCTAAAATGATTTTCGAAAAACTTTGCCTTTTCTTTGTCCTTCTTCCGCTCGATCTTTTGTTCGCTTGTGTTACCATGTGCCTTCCTTTTGCTTACATCTTCGCTTGATAAAAGTTTACGAATCCTCATCCAGTTGCTAATCTTTTTAAGAGATCCAAGTATGTTGAACTAATTGCTAGTGAGTTGTGTGCACTGGATTATCTTTATGAAGTTTTGCTTGAAATTCGTGAATCTGAAAATTGTGATGAAGAAATTTATGAAGAGATTCACGATAGCTCCTTGAATAAGCAGCATGATTGCAACAATGTTATTATAAAGTCTATTAATGTCAATTGTGCTAATAATATGCAAAACCCCAAGCTTGGGGATGCTAGTTTTGCTATGTCCACCATTTGTTGCAATGATCATGATTGGGGTGATTCTTCTTATGATCTTGAAAATTTATTTAAGCCCCATGATGAATATGAGATTGATAATAGTGTTTGCAATAATATTGAAAGTGGGTTTGGAAGAGTGTCAACTTTAGATCCCACATATTTGGAGAATGTTCAATCTTATGATTATTTGGATAAAAGTGGGTTTGGAGAGGTCATGACTTTAGTTAATATTGATCCCACTATTTTGGAAGAGTGTCAACATTGCATGCATGTAGATCATGTTGAGAATATGTTTTGTGATAGCTATATTGTTGGATTTTATTATAATTCTACATGCAATTATTATGAGAGAGGAAAATATGGTCATAGAAATTTTCATGTTACTAAATTACTTCTCTTCATGTTGAAATTGCTATTTTCTCTTTCTTCTTCCTTGCATATGCTAGTTTTTGCTTGTCTTCATAATTTGGTTGCTTATAAAATGCCTATTCATAGGAAGTATGTTAGACTTATATGTGTTTGTCACTTGTTTTATGATGCTCTCTTTGTGCTTCAGTTCTTGTCTTTCATGCGAGCATCATTAGAAGTATCAATGCCTAGCTAGGGGCGTTAAACGATAGCGCTTGTTGGGAGGCAACCCAATTTTATTTTTGTTCTTTGTTTTTTGCTCCAGATTAGTAATAAATTCATCTAGATTCTGGTTAGATGTGGTTTTATGTTTATATTAGTGTTTGTGCCAAGTAGAACCTTTGGGAAGACTTGGGTGAAGTCTTTGCGATCTTGCTGTAAAAAACAGATACTTTTGCGCTCACGAGAATAGCTGTCATTTTTTACTGGAGAGTGATTTTAGGTTGATTCTTTTTGAAGATGATTAATAGACAAATTACTCACGTCCACCAATTTATTTCAGAATTTTTAGAGTTACAGAAGTATTCGAAAGTTACAGATTGCTACAAACTGTTCTGTTTTTGACATATTCTGCTTTTTTGTGTGTTGTTTGCTTATTTTGATGAATCTATGAGTAGTATCGAGGGGTATGAACCATAGAGAAGTTTGAATACAGTAGGTTTAACACCAATATAAACAAAGAATGAGTTCATTACAGTACCTTAAAGTGGTGGTTTATTTTCTTATACTAACGGAGCTCATGAGATTTTCTGTTGAAGTTTTGTGTTGTGAAGTTTTCAAGTTTTTGGGTAAAGATTTGATGGATTTTGGAATAAGGAGTGGCAAGAGCCTAAGCTTGGGGATGCCCAAGGCACACCAAGATAATTCAAGGACAACCAAAAGCCTAAGCTTGGGGATGCCCCGGAAGGCATCCTCTCTTTCGTCTTCGTCTATCGATAACTTTACTTGAGGCTATACTTTTATTCACCACATGATATGTGTTTTGCTTGGAGCGTCTTGTATGATTTGAGTCTTTGATTTTTAGTTTACCACAATCATTCTTGCTGTACACACTGTTTGGGAGATACACACATGAATCGGAATTTATTAGAATACTCTATGTGCTTCACTTATATCTTTTGAGCTAGACAATTTTGCTCTAGTGCTTCACTTGTATCTTTTTAGAGCACGTGGTGGTTTTATTTTATAGAAATTATTGATCTCTGATGCTTCACTTATATTATTTTGAGAGTCCTTTAGAACAGCATGGTAATTTGCTTTGGTTACAAAATTAGTCCTAATATGATGGGCATCCAAGATGGGTATAATAAAAACTTTCATATAAAGTGCATTGAATACTATGAGAAGTTTGATCCTTTATGATTATTTTGAGATATGAAGATGGTGATACTAGAATCATGCTAGTTGAGTAGTTGTGAATTTGAGAGATACTTGTGTTAAAGTTTGTGATTCTTGTAGCATGCACATATGGTGAACCGTTATGTTATGAAGTTGGAGCATGATTTATTTATTGATTGTCTTCCTTATGAGTGGCGGTCGAGGACGAGTGATGGTCTTTTCCTACCAATCTATCCCCCTAGGAGCATGTTCGTAGTACTTCGTTCCGATAACTAATAAATTTTTGCAATGAGTATGTGAGTTCTTTATGACTAATGTTGAGTCCATGGATTATACGCACTCTCACCCTTCCACCATTGCTAGCCTCTCTAGTACCGCGCAACTTTCGCCGGTACCATACACCCACCATGTACCTTCCTCAAAACAGCCACCATACCTACCTATTATGGCATTTCCATAGCCATTTCGAGATATATTGCCATGCAACTTTCCACTGTTCCGTTTATTATGACACGCTCCATCATTGTCATATTGCCTTGCATGATCATGTAGTTGACATCGTATTTGTGGCAAAGCCACTGTTCATAATTTTTTCATACATGTCACTCTTGAATCATTGCACATCCCGGTACACCGCCGGAGGCATTCACATAGAGTCATATTTTGTTCTAAGTATCGAGTTGTAATTCTTGAGTTGTAAGTAAATAAAAGTGTGATGATCTTCATTATTAGAGCATTGTCCCAGTGAGGAAAGGATGACGGAGACTATGATTCCCCCATAAGTCGGGATGAGACTCCGGACTAAATAAAAAAAAGAGGCCATAAAAAAAGGCCCAAATAAAAAAATGAGAGAAAAAGAGAGAAGGGGCAATGCTACTATCTTTTACCACACTTGTGCTTCAAAGTAGCACCATGATCTTCATGATAGGGAGTCTCCTATGTTGTCACTTTCATATACTAGTGGGAATTTTTATTATAGAACTTGGCTTGTATATTACAATGATGGGCTTCCTCAAAGTGCCCTAGGTCTTCGTGAGCAAGCAAGTTGGATGCACACCCACTTAGTTTCTTTTTGAGCTTTCATACACTTATTCTCTAGTGCATCCGTTGCATGGAAATCCCTACTCACTCACATTGATATCTATTGATGGGCATCTCCATAGCCCATTGATACACCTAGTTGATGTGAGACTATCTTCTCCTTTTTTTCTTCTCCACAACCACCATTCTATTCCACCTATAGTGCTATGTCCATGGCTCACGCTCATGTATTGCGTGAAGGTTGAAAAAATTTGAGAACACCAAAAGTATGAAACGATTGTTTGGCTTGTCACATCGGGGTTGTGCATGATTAAATACTTTGTGTGATGAAGATAGAGCATAACCAGACTATATGATTTTGTATGGATAACTTTCTTTGGCCATGTTATTTTGAGAAGACATGATTGCTTTGTTAGTATGCTTGAAGTATTATTATTTGTATGTCAATATTAAACTTTTGTCTTGAATCTTTCGGATCTGAACATTCATGCCACAATAAAGAATATCACATTGATAAATATGCTAGCTATCATTCCACATCAAAATTCTGTTTTTATCATTTACCTACTCGAGGACGAGCAGGAATTAAGCTTGGGGATGCTTGATACGTCTCCAACGTATCTATAATTTTTGATTGTTCCATGCTATTATATTATCTGTTATGGATGTTTAATGGGATTTAATATACTCTTTTATATTATTTTTGGGACTAACCTATTAACCGGAGGCCCAGTGCCAGTTTTTGTTTGTTTTTGCCTATTTTAGTGTTCTACAGAAAAGAAATATCAAACAGAGTCCAAACAGAATGAAACCTTCGCGAGGATCTTTCTTGGACTAAAAGCAATCCAGAAGACTTGGAGTTGAAGTCTGGGACTCTACGAGGAGGCGAGGCAGGAGGGCGCGCCCCCACCCTCGTGGGCCCCTCATAGCTCCACCGACGTACTTCTTTCGCCTATATATACTCTTATACCCTAGAAACATCAGGGAGAGCCACGAAACCACTTTTCCACCGCCGCAACCTTCTGTACACGTGAGATCCCATCTTGGGGCCTCTTCCGGCGATCTGCCGGATGGGGAATCGATCACGGAGGGCTTCTACATCAACACCATTGCCTCTCCGATGAAGCGTGAGTAGTCCCAGACCTTTGGGTCCATAGTTATTAGCTAGATGGCTTCTTCTCTCTCTTTGATTCTCAATACAAAGTTCTCCTCGATGTTCTTGGAGACCTATTCGATGTAATATTCTTTTGCGGTGTGTTTGCCGAGATCCGATGAATTGTGGATTTATGAACTTGATTATCAATGAATATTATTTGGTTCTTCTCTGAAAACTTATATGCATGATTTGATATCTTTGCAAGTCTCTTCGAATTATCGATTTAGTTTGGCCTACTAGATTGATCTTTCTTGCAATGGGAAAAGTACTTAGCTTTGGGTTCAATCTTGCGGCGTCCTTTCCCAGTGACAGTAGGGGCAGCAAGGCACATATTGTATTGTTGCCATCGAGGATAAAAAGATGGGGTTTATATCATATTGCTTGAGTTTATCCCTCTACATCATGTCATCTTGCTTAATGCGTTACTCCGTTCTTATGAACTTAATACTCTAGATGCATGCTGGACAGCGGTCGATGTGTGGAGCAATAGTAGTAGACGTAGAATCGTTTCGGTCTACTTGACACGGACGTGATGCCTTTGTTCATGATCATTGTCTTAATATCATCATAATTATGTGCTCTTCTATCAATTGCTCGGCAGTAATTTGTTCACCCACCGTAATACATGCTATCTTGAGAGAAGCCACTAGTGAAACCTATGACCCCCGGGTCTCTTTTCTATTATATTACATCTCTTTTATTTATTTCGCATCTTGTTTACTATTTTGCAATATTTACTTTCCAATCTATACAACAAAAATACCAAAAATATTTACCTTGCTATCTTTATGAGATCTCACTTTTGTGAGTGACCGTGAAGGCATTGACAACCCCTTTATCGCGTTGGTTGCAAGGTTCTTCATTGTTTGTGCAAGTACTAGGTGACTTGTGTGTCGTCTCCTACTGGATTGATACCTTTGTTCCCAAAATTGAGGGAAATGGTTACACTACTTTGCTGCATCACCCTTTCCTCTTGAAGGGAAAACCAACGCATGCTCAAGAGGTAGCACCAGCCACCTTTATGCAAAACTAGTTGCATGTCTGTCGATGGAACCGGTCTCATGAACGTGGTCATGTAAGTTTGGTCCGGGCCGGTTCATCCAACAATACCGCCAAATCAAAATAAGATGTTGGTGGTAAGTAGTATGACTATCATGCCCACAACTCTTTATGTTCTACTCGTGCATATCATCTACGCATAGACCTGGCTCGGATGCCACTGTTGGGGAACGTAGCATGCAATTTCAAAAAAATTCCTACGCTCATGCAAGATCTATCTAGGATATGCATAGCAACGAGAGGGGAGAGTGTGTCCATGTACCCTCGTAGATCGAAAGCGGAAGCGTTTGTTTAACGCGGTTGATGTAGTCGAACGTCTTCTCATTTCGACCAATCGAGTACCGAACGTACGACACCTCCGAGTTCTACACATGTTCAGCGTGATGACGTCCCTCCAGCTCTTGATTTAGCAGAGGGTCGAAGGAGTAGATGAGTTCTGTCACCACGACGGCGTGGTGACGGTGATGGTGATGTGATCCGCGCAGGGCTTCGCCTAAGCACCGCGAGATTATGACCGGAGGCGTAAACTGTGGAGGGGGCACCGCACACGGCTTGGAGCAATTGGCGTGTCTTCTAGCCCCCCCCCCCCGTATATAAAGGAGGGAGGGAGAGGAGGCCGGCCCTAGGCGCGCCCCAAGCGGGAGGAGTCCCACTTGGGCTCCTAGTAGGATTCGGCCCCCTTCCTTTTACCGGAGGAGGAAAGGGGGAAGGAGAGGGAGAGGAAGAAGGAAAGGGGGGCGCCGCCCCCACCCCTTGTCCAATTCGGACTCTTCCCTGGCGAGAGGCGCACCAGCCCCTTGTGGGATGGTTAGCCTCACTCCTATGGCCCATATGGCCCATATCTTTCCTCGGGGGGTTCCGGTAACCCCCCCGGTACTCCAGTATGTAGCAGATACATTCCGGAACACTTCCTGTGTCCGAATACCACCTTCCAATATATCAATATTGACCTCTCGACCATTTCGAGACTCCTCGTCATGTCCGCGATCTCATCTGGGACTCCAAACAACCTTCGGTCACCAAAACACATAACTCATATAATACATATCGTCATCGAACATTAAGCGTGCGGACCCTACGGGTTCGAGAACTATGTAGACATGACCGAGACACCTCTACGGTTGATAAACAATAGTGGAACCTGGATGCTCATATTGGTTCCCACATATTCTACGAAGATCTTTATCGGTCGTACTGTAATGACAACACACGTTATTCCCTTTATCATCGGTATGTTACTTGCCCGAGATTCGATCGTCGGTATTTTCATACCTAGTTCAATCTCGTTACCGGCAAGTCTCTTTACTCGTTCTGTAATGCATCATCCCGCAACTAACTCATTAGTCATATTGCTTGCAAGGCTTATTATGATGTGCATTATCAAGAGGGCCCAAAGATACCTCTGCGATACTCAGAGTGACAAATCCTAATCTTGATCTATGCCAACCCAAAAAACACCTTTGGAGATACCTGTAGAGCATCTTTATAATCACCCAGTTACGTTGTGACGTTTGATAGCCACAAGGTATTCCTCCGGTATCCGGGAGTTGCATAATCTCATAGTCCAAGGAATATGTATTTGACATGAAGAAAGCAATAGCAATAAAACTGAACGATCAACATGCTAAGCTAACAGATGGGTCTTGTCCATCACATCATTCTCCTAATGATGTGATCCCGTTCATCCAATGACAACACATGTCTATGGTTAGGAAACTTAACCATCTTTGGTTAACAAGCTAGTCTAGTAGAGGCTTACTAGGGACACAGTGTTTTGTCCATGTATTCACACACGTATCAAGTTTTCGGTTAATACAATTCTAGCATGAATAGTAAACATTTATCATGATATAAGGAGATATAAAATAACAACTTTATTATTGCCTCTAGGACATATTTCCTTCAGCTTTCTGATCTATTTGTCTTCTTTGGCCAAGATTGATTGGTAGATTTTCAGAGGGAGTGGTACATAATAATGGGCGCAATCTTGCGATGTTCTATATCCCAATGATAAAATGGGGGCAAGACACATATTTGTACTGTTGCAACTCGGGGTAAAACGATGGGGTTTGGTCTTATTGCTAGATTTCTTCTTGTCTACATTGTGTCATCTTGCCTATTGCATTAATGTTGGAAATATTCCCTAGAGGCAATAATATTGTATTATTATATTTCCATGTTTATAATTAACAATTTATATTCTATGCTATAACTGCTATGATCCTGGAATATGCGATTCAGTAGAAAACTCATATGCATGTGTAGAATGATAAACGGTAAAATTAGGTTCCTAGTCTTGTCTCTAAGGCTAGTTCAAGTGTTGTTGGTAATTATGTTTTCCGGATCTTAGGATATCGCTAAGTGTAACGATAGTCCTAGAACAACATTGAGGACATGACATTGGAAGAACGATCATATTGATTGACCCAAACTTGTTTGTTATACTTTGACATTATATCGTCAGAAGTCAATTGTTATAACATGGAGTGTGAAAGGATCGATATGATTGACTAGAGGTTGGGGGGGGGGGATATGCAACTACCAAAGTTCAACTCTTTTTAACAAATTAGGCTTGACAATAAAATAGGTTGTCTAGATATGCAACTAGGTGGACAACCTATATGTCAATCACAATAACAAGCTCACTAGCAAGCACAAGATACAAACATACAAGCCTGAAGAGCTATACTATTGCTTGGTGCGGTAGTTCAGCAGTAGTGCCACTAGAGCGGTACTACCATTGAGTGTCTCAAGACACAGAGAACCAACGGTAGTAGAGGGTGAGTAGGACGGAAGTACCACAGCAAGCGGTACCACCACGCCCCACTAGCACTCTACTATAGTGGATAGGAAGTGGGTTACAGAAGCACTTAAATAAGTGGTACTGTGTGCGGTAGTGGAAAATGGAAGTACTGCTCAACCGGTACTACCGCCCTACTGCCGCTAATCCCTCTGAGCTACAGAGAAGACAACGGTAGTGGGCTAGTACTAGCGTTGTAGTACCGCTGGATCGGTACTATCGCAAATGAAAATACAACCACAGTAGCCCAAATGTAAGTGATAGTGTCTGCGGCACTAGACTATGGAAGTACCGTGCAAGCGGTACTACCACTGCCCAGGGCGGTACTACCACTAGAGTGCTTCAAAATATCCCAAGGTAGAAAACAGTAGGAACTCCAAAGTTGCAGGAAAGGTACGAGGGTGCATATGGTTGGACAAGAAATTCCTGCTTGCCCTTGCTGGAAAAAGTTCCCACTTGTGTGGAAACAAAAGCTAAATTCGGGTTCATACTCGCTCGCATGTAAAGTTCCCTTGCATGATATGGAGCCCTCCCGCTTCGATTTTCACCAATTTTTTGTTGCCGGCTGCAGCCGCCGCTCACGTCGGAGCAGTCGCTGTAGGGGCAGCCGGAGTTGCCGCACGAGGCGTAGGCTTTGGATGAGGCGCCGCCATGGTCTTCTTCATCTTCTTCATGGCGGTCACCGCTGGCGGCGGCTTTCGAGCCCGTTTGCCTCTGGTAGGTGCGGCGAAAGGGCGACATGCCGTTGCCAAAGACGCGGTGGCCACCCCGGACACCATTGGCGCGGTTGGAGGCGGAGCTTGGACCCTGCGGTTCTTTGTCATCCCCAAACTTTTTTTCGGCACCGACGGCGGTGTGTGGGTGGTTTCCGGCGGTGAAAAGCCGGCGTCGGTGGTCGGCGGGGTGAGCGCGGGGGGGTGGGGGGGGGGTGGGGTGGCTATCCATTCCAGCCGGCTCGAAGGTCATCGGTGGCGGCAGCGGAGGCGGGAGGCAGTGCGGCGGGGGCGAGAGGGAGTTTGACTCAACCGCCGCACGATGGAGTATATTTAGGGAAATCTCGGGGGGAATATGGAGTTGGAGTAAAATTATACTCTGTTAACGTTTTTAGGGGATCGGCTAGATCCGCCATAAGGGAGTAAACTGAAAAATTTACTCCCTTATGGCCGTATTGGGGGGATCAGTTAGAAATGCCCTTAGATTGGGGGGGGGGGGGGGGGAGCACCCAGCTCCCACCCAAACTTACGTGATTGACCACAGGTAGATAATGGTACACCTTTTACTTAAAAACTATGATATTGCAAATGCATGTTCATATAAAAATATTAGCACTCAGCTCCCACCCATACTTACACATGTAATTGACCACCGGTCATGCAGGTTCGGTTCGATTCATTTTGAATGCATAAGGTAGATAATGGCCAACTTTTTACTTAAAAAAAACCCTATGATATTGCAAATGCATGTTCATATAAAAAATAAAACAAGTGATTTTGTCTGGTCAAAGTAAAATACTCGGGGCAATCTACTCATATCAAGCGGGTCTTAGCGGAGTCCAATTTATCAAAGTTTCATTGTGACCTTTATTCTGGTCAGGGGCAAGCAAGAAAGGGTTAGTCAAAATCATATACTTAGAGCAACTTCAATGGGGCGACCCAAATGGACATGCGTTTTGTCCGCTTTTTGTTCGTTTGGGTCGGCCAAACGGACGTCCGTGTCCGCTTTCTAATTTGGGCGTGCCCAACGGGTGACTGACGCATTTTTGCCATGTCCGTCCTGACATTTCATCGAACACGTAGCAGGCAGCGGCAACGCGGACGACGGCTGCAGCGGCACAGGCCCGGCGCGGGCGCGAGGTGAGGCCGGCTGCGGGGTGCGGCTGGGACGAGCGTCCGGTAGTACACAGTTGCTGCGTGCCGCCCAGTGCTCGATGCCAAAACAACAACGCGCGCGCCGCTCGCTTTGGGCGAGGAAGCGAGCTAGCTCATACTAGTGCGTCTGTGATGTATTGGGGCGTCATTTTGCTCGGTGCTGCTGGCCGTGGCCTCCGTGCAGTCGTCGCCCGGCACGTGACTCGCCACGCCCGTCCCGAGCTCGAGCTCGCCCGACACCTGGCTCGCCGCGCCCGTCCCGAGCTCGCCGCGCCCAGTACCTGGCTCGCCGCGCCCGCCTACCGCTCGCAGAGCCGCGCCCACCCCCTGCAGCAGCTCGCCGGGGCTGCAGCAGCTCTCACCCCGCACGCCCCTCGCGCTGCGCGCCCGCAACAGCTTAAGCCCCGTCCGTCCCCCGCAGCAGCTCGCACCTGCCGCAGCTCGCGCCTCGCCTGCCCCCGGCGCTGCGCGCCCGCGGCAGCTTGACGCAGAGCTCGACGCTAGCAGCAACTCGAGCTCGTCGGCGTGGACGGGCGTGCTCTGTGCTGCGGGGAGATCCACAGACTCACAGGGAGGGTGGGAGAGAGAAAAAGGCAAGATGGGATGGGTGGGTGGATGGCAGGTGGGGTAGCGCGGGCATGCAGCGGACAGTGGAAGACGAGAGGGAGGCAGAAAACGTCCGCTTTGTGTCCGCTTCAGACCCAAATCAGTCCCAAATTTGAGCCGGAAATGGGTCCGCGCGGATACAAAGCGGACACAAAATGAAAATGGGTCTGTGCGTTGGGCCATCGTTTTTGTCCGGCAGACCCAAACGGGCATGGACGAACGGTATGGGTCGTCACCTTGGAGTTGCTCTTAAAAATTGTATAATGAAGACATGTATGATAGTGCATCTAAAATCTAGTCGCACGAATGCACGGATCATTCCGCGGTTATGTTTACGTACGCAACCAGTAGATTCTTTTTTAAATGCCCATGGCTGCTAGTGTTTGCTGTAGTAGTTTCGTTGCTGTAGTGGAGAAGTATCGGGCGTCCGAGCTGCGTACAGGGGCTGTAGATGCTCTGACAATTCCGCGCGTGTGGCCACGTGGAACGACACGGGTGAAACAGTAAAGGAGAACGGAACGTAGCGGTTTCAGGGCTACATTTACCACACTGGCATATCGCTCTTAAATCCACCTGCAAAAGTTGGGCCGCTCTACCGCCACTTACAGGTGGCCTCCACCAAGGTGGTCATCATGGGGGCACAGGTCACCGTTCCACTATAAAAGTCCTCGGCGATGTAAAGGGCAAGATAATTAACTCGAGAAATCAGGAAAGCGGCCCAGATTCACGGACCGGCCCCCTCCACCTTTCGGTTTCGCTCATGAACCCCCGGGTGGTGAAAACCGAGGCGGCCGACGAGCGCCTCACGCCCCCGGCGACTGGCGCCGGCGGCGGCGGACCGCGCGCCCCGGTTCAGTTCATAGAGCTCAGCAGCAGCGACTCCGACTCTGACGGCGGCGTCGGCGGCAGCGCAAAGCGGTCCCGCAGCGCGGCAGGGTACAGCGCCGCGGGGAAGCGGGCTAGGGTTTCCGCGGGGCCCGTGGTCGGCGTGGACGTGCCACCAGGCTTCCTCGATCCGCTACCGGCGCCTCCGCAGCCGTCGAGGGGCGCGACGAAGCAGTTCTGGAAGGCCGGGGACTACGACGGGAACCCGGCTGGGGGTGCGGAGCCGCCGCCATCTGGTATTATTTCATCTTCTTACGATTCGTGTGAAGCCACTGCCTCTTCTCATTGCTTTATTTGCATGCGGTGTTCCCGTCAGACATGGCCAATTAGATGCAAGAGCGAATGTTTCTTCTGTTCCCCCTTTTTCTTGTTAATCTTTACACGCTCTGAAGGTCGATCGGTGCACGAATGCTTTAAGAATCTGAGCGGTTTGTTCTTTACTGAGGAATCTCATGCGATCTGACATTTGAGATTCTTACAACAATAGTGTGCGAATAGAATGGAGAGTATTTATTTAGAAATATCACAAATAAACCCTACCCATATGAACGGTGGACTGTTCATCATTACCAAAACATAAGATTCCGGGTTTGCATTGTGGGGTGAACCCCTGTAAGAATGGGATCAACTTCGACCAAACCAAGACTACACTTAGCATAGAAAATGTTTTTGATGCCCCTGGCCATGATTTCATTGTAAACTATTTCGGACTACCGCAAGGGCATTTTGGCCAGCTTATGTTCATACTGTACATCTGCATAGTTTTGTGCTGATACTTCTCAAACCAACCGCATGAATATGTGAAGTAATAAAATACAATATACTCCTAATTGTGTGTACTGTAAACATTCTCATTTCATTCAATGTCCTGGCTTTTTTCATGGATTTATCTGATGGAAGATAGCAGCTCAATTGGCATATTTGTTATTATCATAGAAAGTTATGTGTTTCAATAGGGATGAGCCTTGTTGAATGGACGGAAAGAATTTCTTGGGAGCTTGTTAGCTTTTTATCCTCACCACTAAAAATAGTAACTCTTGTTTTTTTTTTGTATTCTCAACTACTTATTTCAGCATCTGGATTGGAACATGTCCGCGTACATCCTAAATTTTTGCACTCAAATGCAACAAGCCACAAGTGGGCTCTAGGGGGTATGGTCTTCATCTTTGTTTCACCTTGTTTCTGTCTTTCTTGTTTCCTCGCACAAACACTTAAGAAGACACAACAATCAGCAATGCATTGTTTGTTCACATCACCCTTCAATCTTTGATCATGTCAGTTGGCTAATATATACTTTGATCAATGTTACAGCTTTGGCTGAGCTTCTGGACAACTCACTCGATGAAGTAAGCTAAAGAAGATATAAGGCCTCCTTTGGTTCATAGGAATATTGTAGGAATTGCAAAGGATAGGAACTTTGTAGGAAAAATTCCTTTGAAGCCCTTTGGTTTATAGGAATGGATTCCTATTCCTACGTAGGATAGGAATCAATCCTTAACATTTCAAAGGGAAAAAAACATTAGCCTAGACTCAATGGAAAAAATCCTATCCTATGCTTCAAATGACTTCTCTATAGGATTTGAGATGCATGTCATCTCGATTTTCCTATTCCTATATTATTCCTATCCTATGAACCAAAGGAGGCCTAAGTTGTTCTAGTTTGTAGAATCAAATCCTTGCCTGTTTACTGATTGGCTTCCTTTTTAGGTTAGAAATGGAGCTACGTTTGTGAACATTGACATGTTGGAGAATAGTAAAGACAAAACAAGAATGCTCCTTGTTGAAGGTGCGATTTCTGTCCTCTTTATTTATATACTGATGACGACATATACTTCGTTCTTGTTATTTGACTAGAAAACATATTGAAAATAAGAATATCTTTACCTGGATCAAGTTACCAAAAGAAACATCTCCCGCTGGACTCATGATAGACCTAAACATGAACTTATACGGCTAATTACTTCCAGTTTAAACTAAGAGCAAACTGCATCATCGTCTTAACAATTGTTATTGTCTCACTTAAGTACATAAGCTTTTTTTACTTCACCTCGACAGATCCGAGATCCCTAAAATTATTTTCTTGTATTTATATAGCATGTTAAATGGACTTTAAGTATACAACACTCTAGTATAGGACGCCCATGTCCCATATGCCATATTAAACACATGATATTTTGTCTTACCAATTATTTGACGGATGAGCCAAATTTAGTTTAGAGAACCTTACAAAATAAAACCTAATGGATAAAATAGTCCGACTAACCTTACAAGTTTATAAGCCCCTTATTCGATCAGCTCCTGAATACAATCCAGTTCAATGTTATTTCAAATTCAAGTGCAATACCTTGTTAGGATAACAGGTTTAGATGGAAAGTACAAATGGAGCAACAGTGACATAATTTTATATATTTATTTATGTTAGTTTTTTTAACTTATTGCCTAGATAATGGTGGTGGAATGGACCCAGATAAAATGCGTCAGTGCATGTCCTTGGGTTACTCGGCCAAGAGCCAAATTGCAAATACCATTGGACAATGTAAGTTGGAAGAGTAAATTACCTGAACACCTGCAGTTGATGCATTGAAATGTTTTAGTATGCAGGTCAAACTATGAAGCTTTTCATTTCCTTCCTTTGCTGCCTTGCAGATGGAAATGGTTTCAAGACAAGTACAATGAGACTTGGTGCTGATGTTCTGGTCTTTTCCCGTAGCCGTGGAAAAGAAGGCAAAAGGTTGTCGCAACATATTGCCCATCCCTGTAGGCTGTAGCAACTTGATCTAGATGATGATTTTTACCATGAATATTGTCTAGCCTTACGAAACTATCTAAATAACATTTGTTTAGTAAATCAAATCAAATCAAATCAAATCAGTTCAGTTTAGACTTGGTGCTGACGTTCTGGTTTTTACCATGAATATTGTGTAGCCTTGCAAATCAAATCAGTTCAGTTTAGATACCAGATAAAAATTGATATCTCCTGGTATAATGTATAGAGTATAGAGATAGCATATAAATTAAATTTACCTGCAATGTCTTCCTTGTCGTGTTATTCCCTCATCACTCAAAGTGAGTGTTTAGTACATCGACTACTTCTATAATTTATATCGCCAACATATTATGATGGGAATCATCGTTCAAAATTTTGTCTTGGAAATATTGAAAGGTAAAATAAGACTTGCTTGGAGGAAAGAATGGAGTAGTTTGTAGCAGCACAGAGTATAGTGAGGAGGTAGCTTGTGTTTTTACCAGTTGTGATTCTCATAATGTACTATGTGACCATCACAATTTAGTTTTTATTTTCAGTTACATAGTTATATGAGCTGCATGTGGACTTTCTATTTCTACACATTTTGAGTTTTTTTTTCTTACCAAGAAACTGAGATCTATTGTTTTCGATTTGCATGAAGGCCTACACAAAGCATTGGCATGCTATCTTATACCTTTCTGAGGAGCACTGGTAAAGAGGATATTGTTGTTCCAATGGTAGGATCATTGCTCTGTCAAAATTGGTAGTCTCAATTTCTATTATACTGTATCATGTACATTTTTACAAATGCTTATTTGAAAAAAAGAATGAATTATGTTTGTTCATTGCAGTTTATATGAAGATTAAGTTGCTGGAAATCTATTATGTCAAGTGTTTAATGTTTTAATTCTAAAATTTCCAATGTTCGTGAAACTTTGCAGATTGATTATGAAAAAAATGGACTGAATTGGACAAGAAAGCTGCGGAGTACATTTGCTGATTGGAATACAAGCCTACAGACTATCATTACATGGTCGCCTTATGGAACTGAAGCAGAACTACTTGAACAGGTATAGCTTATACTGCATCACTTATGCATTTTGACTTGTGACACAACGAAGATACCCTTTATTTCATGATTAATGTTGCAAAACCAAAAAACATCAAATAACTGGCAGCTTAAAATCGAAAACTCTTGATATGATTGCTGACAAGAAAAATATTGTAAATTTGGTACTATGTGACATGGAGTTGTATATATGTTTTATTTTCTATCTAATTTAGATTTAGAAATGAAGAATTTACAGCATGTCATATTTTTGCAAGGACAATATGATTATCTCGTGTTAAAAGTTGCTGTACACTACATTTGCAGTTTAGTTCTATAAAGGAACAGGGGACTCGAGTTATCATTTACAATCTTTGGGAAGATGACCAAGGAGATTTGGAACTCGACTTTGATGCTGATGTAAATGTAAGTTTGAATAGCTGACGCTGTGCCACCATATTTTGGTTTATCAGCAAACTTGGTTTCTAACGATGTTTGAGGGGGACAGGATATTCAACTCAGAGGCGGTAACCGTGATGAAAAAAATATCGAGATGGCTAAGCAGTTTCCTAACTCCAAGCATTTCCTTACATATAGGCATTCATTGAGGGTAAGTTCACAGTAATGTGTTGGGATTGACTTATGGTCGATACTCGACATGTATTCTTAAAATGTTAGTCTAATCATGAGAACTTTGGTATTAGGCCATTATATTGTCTCCATTTTTAGATCGACCAACATCTTATTTGTATTTGAACGTTTGCAACCATGGGGCCGGACGTCATTGATGCAGTGACAAAAATGATAACTGCTGCTTGCTAAAAAAACTTAATAGTAATAGCTGAATCTTTTATATCTCACCTGGATTTCTTATAAACTGCGTGAGCCTGCTGAGCTGTTGATGTGTGTGACTTTTGTCAAGAGTACCTAATGCTTGTAGTTGTATATAGGTTCATTTGCAACATTGAAATTGTTCTTTTGTTTTAGAAACTAGAATCTGTATCTGTGCCACATTATTTTGATTATGTTTCTATTTTTTTGGTCCTAGTTTGCACTATCACTGCTAGACGTGTTGCTGAGGATGACTTGTGTAATCTCCCTTTGCAGAGTTATGCATCTATTTTGTATCTCCGACTTTCAGATGCTTTCCAAATTTTTTTACGTGGAAAAGAGATTGAGCACCATAATATTGTGACTGACATGATGCTGAAGAAAGAGGTTACATACAGGCCGGTTGCAACTAATGGACTTCCAAAAGATTCAAATGTAGAAAACTATAACCTCCTCTTGACCTTTTCCTGAGTCCTGATGACATATCAGCAGCTCATTACTCACCAAATTTGGTCTTCTGTGTCTCAGATGGTAGCTGATGTGACGATTGGCTTTGTTAAGGATGCAAAATTCCATGTTGATGTCCAAGGATTTAATGTATATCACAGGAACCGTCTGATAAAGGTTCTTTCAATGCATACCCTTTTTCTTGGTTGTGAGGTTTCAGTCCATTTCTTCCTAATCTAGCTATTATAATTATTGCTTTCTCAGACTACTAATGTATTTTGTCACACATTGATCATTGGTGGGTCCTGCAGATCATGCTTTTAAGCTTGATTAGTTATGAATATTTTGTACACGTCTACTTAGCAGATGATGTTTATTTGTTTGTGTTGTTACTATTAGTCTGTTCACTTCCAATTATACTAGCAATTGAATGAACCTAGGAAATATCATTGACCTTTATGAATGAAGTAGGAAGTATTCTCACTCTCTATTTTATATCGCTCAATTATTTTATTATCACATTAAGATTTTATTTGTTCCTTCTAGCCTTTCTGGAGAGTGTGGACTGCTGCGGGAAGTGGTGGGCGTGGTGTTATAGGTAGGTCACTCTGGTATGTTGGTATCACTTTCTTTTTATTCGCGGCTGGAGAAGTAATCAATTTAATCTGCAGGTGTACTTGAGGCTAATTTCATAGAGCCAGCTCATGATAAGCAGGACTTTGAGCGCACAACTCTTCTAGCAAGACTTGAAGCACGATTAATTCAAATGCAGAAGGATTACTGGTTCGTTTTATTATCATTCTCTTTGATTTGTCACTTGGCACACCAGTATACAGAGGCAGTTATATTGTGGCTTATATCAATTAGCAGAAGTATGGTTTCAATTTGCACTCATCCCACCCTTCTCTCTCTCATAGGTCAGGAAATGCTCATCGGATTGGTTATGTTGGAGCTCGCTCTTTCAGAAGTCCTGAAACAGGAAGAGGTAATTGAATGATCGGCGTTTCATCTGTTTGATTTTTTCTATGACTTGTTAGCATTTTTTTAGTATACTAACATATGGGCTACGAAGGGGAGCCTTGGCGCAGTGGTAAAGCTGCTGCCTTGTGACCATGAGGTCACGGGTTCAAGTCCTGGAAACAGCCTCTTACAGAAATGTAGGGAAAGGCTGCGTACTATAGACCCAAAGTGGTCGGACCCTTCCCCGACCCTGCGCAAGCGGGAGCTACATGCACCGGGACTAACATATGGGCTACTTCAGAATTTCTTATATTAACCATCAGGAGTTCTAAAATATCAATTTCTGTAAGACTCGTGGTTCTGTGGTATTCCCTTTGTCCGTCTTTTTAAAGTATGCACTGTCCATTTTTAAAACACTAGCTAATTGCCCGTGCATTGCAACGGGGGTGTTTCAACACCAATCATGCCTGACATATAACTTACACCCACCATATTCTAGATTTTGGTAAGATTTGATTTGATTTGAGTATGGGTACACGAAGGCAAGGAAAGTTTTTGATTTAGTTGAGGTTTTGTAAAATTTGATTTGGGTATGGGTAGGGGAAGGTAGGGGAAGTTTTGATTTAGTGAGGTTTTGGTAAGATTCAATTTGATTTAGTTAATGCAAGACACGACTTTGGTAAGATTTGTTTGAGTTAATGCAGGACATGGTTTCCAGTAGGACAAGGAAAGGTAAGTTCTGATTTGGTTTAGATTATCCCAAACCAGGGTGGGGGGAGGGGGGACGTGGAGAGGAAAAAACCAAGGTAGGGGGACGGGGGAGGAGGTGAGGGAAACATACCATCCCTTTAATAGTAGAGATTAACTACTGATATGCACACAAGTATTTAGATTTCTCATGCACAAATGTCATCTAAAAAATTCATTTATCTCGGTTACATGAAAAATTGATCATTGTATACATAGATATTGAATCGAGCAAACCTGACAAGTGTGCAATCCAATTATGTAAATTATGATTTTTTTTCTGCTTTGTTCCTATTGCTCTCTCTAAGTAAACTAATGTTGATTTTTCTACGAATAATAATGAAACGGGATTTACAAAAGTAAGGAGGAGCTTCGTGCTGCAGCATGCAAAATGTTTGAATTGACGTACCTAGATAGCTCACTTAATGATGTACGAAAACTGTGTTCGCCACTTATATACTTTGTACACCTTCCAGCAAGACACATTGACTACTTAGTTTCTGCACACAATTCACCAATCTTGAATGTTGACATTTTGCACTGTCAAGATTAAGGCCCTGTTCGGAATCTCTCCACTCCGCGGAGTTGGTGGAGCTCGGTTTTGGCAGCTCCGTCAAAGTGAGCTGAAGTCTGGTCCACTCCGGGAGCGGAGTTAGAGGAGCGGAGAGGAACCAAACACTCCCTAAAGAACAACGTATTTTAGAAAGACAACACAATGTTCTTTTAGGGAACCGTGTTAACTGGATGAGCTCGTGCATTCATTAGATCTGATAAAAGAAGTCTTAAGTTATATGGTTAAATTCGACGCAATGTTGCAAATCTGATGGTTGAAATGGTTATGGTTTACAAAGAAAATTGCAGTGAAGGTACACGGACTTGGCGTGCGGATGCATTGTAGTCCACGAACTTGACTTGTGTGTTCATTTTGCAAATAAAGACCAAGATTTACTAAAATCACATAAAAAACCTGTTTGATGGGAGTCGTTGCTGACGAGGTGGTGGGAGGAGGTGATTGAGATCTCGGATGGGAAGGAGCACTGGCGGAGGACTTGGTAGGGCGAGGTTGGGCCTCCGCCCTACCTTGATTTGGCGGAGAACTTTTTATACTAGTGAGCATTGCTGTGTACGCATCATGCATCCTGTCGTGCTACACCGCTGAATGGCTGCGAAAAGAAGAAGAAAAAGGCATCGTTGTGCATCCTATGGACCGAACGGATGAGGCATCGATTGACCTAGGCATGCTAGCTTGGGCCAAATTACTTGGCCTGGTCATGCAACTTGCCTAGTCATCATTCGCTAGTTGACTGAACGGACGAGGCTTCGATCGG
The DNA here is from genome assembly GCA_963921465.1 of Triticum timopheevii. NCBI lineage: Eukaryota > Viridiplantae > Streptophyta > Magnoliopsida > Poales > Poaceae > Triticum > Triticum timopheevii. The sequence goes on from OY997264.1 coordinate 361,485,339, forward strand.
CTGGCGGTGGTAGCAGCCTGTGGACCGAAACGAAGAGGCATCTAGTGCAGCTACCACGCACACCACTCGAGCGAGCACCCCTAAAAAACACTCGAGCGAGCGACCAACCCTAGCGCTAGTGGCCACTTCACGCGGCGGGTAGGCGGACAACGGGAGCCGCGGAAGCTAGACAGGGCTAGCCGTGGGCATAGGCACGGCCGCAGGTGAGCAGCGGCGGCGTTGCTGGTGTTCGTTACCGGGTGGTTGCCGGTGAAGGATCCGCCCCTACTTAAAAATTTCTCGTCCTCTGCCACTGGGAAGGAGAGCGGGTTGTCATAGCGTGCCATTAGTCTAGTGTCGTCCATAGAGTCCCTTGTTGGTTGTGGCCACACCTAATGAAGTCGTCGGCAGTGCAGGAGCCGTCACCGCAGGCCACCTCATAAAACTAGGTCCAGGTACTGCTGAGGCAGGGGCAGTGTCTGAGGTCGCGGCTGCGCAGGCAGTTGCAGGTAACATTGGAGAAGAGGAAGAGGTCATAGACTGGGTTGAATTGGTTGTACCAGTCGCCGCTGGGCTGGCAATTCAGCCAGGTGACTTCACCGCCAGTGTTGAGCACCATGTGGGGCTACCACATGTGATGGCCCATGTGGAGCTACCACACGTGATGACTCACAGCGTCACTGCCTGATACGGATATCACGGGGCTTGTATCTCCTTTGTGGGAGCCTTGTTGGCATGAGTTCGGCTTCTGTGAGCCTGTTTGCGGCTAGCACCTCGCACGCGGAACACGGAGTGGAGCTGAAGGGTGAGGTCACTCTCTTGTCCTGCTCCTCAGCTGCTCAAATACCTCGAGGGAAACAAGCAGGTTTAGGAACCGAGAAGAGGATCGGGGAAAACATAGAGACCTAATTTCAAAATGGTGCTGAGTTGGTTTGACTTCATCACATGTCGTGCACGTGACTGATTTGCCAGCGTGTGCCGGCTGTAGGCATGATTAGCCCGAAGTGCCTTTGTTTGGACTAAAATAAACCTGTGAGCCAAGTTCATGGACGCTACAGGTTACCTTCTTAAAACTTGGTACATGGTGAATGAAATAAACTGTGGATATATCATATATGTCCATAGTGCATCTCATGTTGCCTCTGGCTTGTGTGCCTCAAGATGGTTGCTGTTTGCCCCAGAGCATCCGACTGGACACGTCAACACATTATATGTAAATTGTTTAATCTCACTTACACATGAAGGTATTCATTTTAGTGAAAATTGCACTTGAACTTATCAAACTATCATGACTTTCCGACTTGGCTCCCTCGTCTGGTTTCTCTGCAGCCATGGTCCCTAAACTGTCAATTGCACTTGATGCTTAGATGAATATTGACAACTCCCTCTACACTTACATTCTCTGCAGGAGCATATCTCATTGAGAATAACTTTTATCTCCTAACTAACTGATATTGTTAATCTGCTATGACCCACATGACATTAATCTACAAAATCGTTGATCTTAGATTTTTGTTTGCATGCAATTAGCTTCGCAGAGACAAAATTAAGATGAGTTAACCTAAATTAGCATGCACTTAGCATCACAATTATAGCCTTTATTTAAGGTTGTAAAGCTTCATTTCAAGAGAGATGAGATGCTTTTTGAGGGAAGAGAGATGAGATGCTTGATGTGTGGGAGGGAGGATATTCGAGAACCAAAATTCAGTGATTCTTTCTCGAAATTAATGTCCCAAGTTGTATTTTGAAGAGCATATTGATGCCCAAACCTACAGCTTTTAAAGGACCAGGTCCAGAGGGAGTATATCGAGAGTAAAAAAAATGTGTTGAAAAACATCAGCGTACATCTCAACATCCAGATGAGAGAAACCGAGGCATCAACGACTCGGCATCCACCTCAGCTAAGTCTGTCAGTCTAATGGTGGAAAGTAGCCAAGTGAGGAAGTCGTGATAGTTGGTGGACCCTGGTGGCAGAGAAACCAGTGGAGGGAGTCAAGTAAGAAAGCCGTGATAGTATGGGGAGTCCCGTGCAATTTTCTCTTATTTTAAGGAAACATCATGTTCATTTTTTGATGCATTAGCGTTTTTCTTTTAAAAAGTTGTAGTAGGGAAGTTCCCTCAAAAAAAAGAACTGTAGTAGGGAAGTAGTTGCAGATAGCTGATACAAGGTCCCTGCCATCTGTTTTCGTAACCAATGGCATCTGCTTCTTTTGGCTTCGTTGCAGGATCAATTTTGTTTGTTTAATTTTCACATTTTTGTTCCATTTGAGGTGCGTATGCGTAGTTTCTGTCACTGGTATGTGGGACCCACCTATTTGTGATCTCAAATAGGAGTAGCTTCTTTTGGATCAGGGGCACTTCTTAAAAAATGAGGTTATAGAATAGACTTGCAGAAGTTAAACATGCAAAAGTAACTTTTTTCCTATAGAAATATATGGGTGTGGACAGTGGAGTACCTCTACCAGCATTAAGATAGGCCACATCACACAGTCAGCCCCCTTTTTCTTAGAACCAGAACCAGGGCCCTTTTCCTGGCTCCTCCGGCTCTAGTGTGGGGGTAGCGTCAGAAGTGCCACGTTGGCCTTGGTCTTGGCAAAAACAGCGCATAGCTTTTGCTCATGCTATTAGCAAAGCAGAAGATGACCTAGTGCAATACTCGCACAAACTGTGAATTCTCATTTGCCTACATCGTTAGTTCCTATTGTCAGTTAAATCCCAAATATCTGTCTGGTTTCTGACTGCCCTTGTAGATGAGAAACCTCTAACGCTAGCACTAGGGGTTAGGGGTTTGTGGCAATCTGTGTAGTAGCAATGTCAATAAGTTGACAGTTCCAAAATGGGTTCAACGAGGCTGAGAATTTTAATCACAGAAGGATATTGTACTTCCATTACAGACCTGTTAGAGCAGGCCTTCTGGCTCAACAAAGGAATTTGTTCCTAGCCATAGCATACAAATGTACTATTCTAAACTACATGAAGAAAAGCTCTAATTATTTGGAGATATGTCACCTCAACATTAAAAAAATACTGCCTGACAAAGTTTGAAAGCTCAAAGCAGATTTCAAAACCTTTGAACGGTTGATCTTTGTCGCTTTTTTACATTTTGAATGAATTCTTGTGATCTCGTCTTCTTTTTGTATTTTGAATGTGTTTGCACATGTATAAACTGATTACTAATTTCACTGCCCAAGATATATGATTAAAAGAATTTAATTCGTTCAGGGAACAAGCAATAAAAAATCTCAACTTTTACCACTGTTATAATTTTTTATTTAGACCTGGCATGTTAATCTGATACAAATGATCTCTTTGTGAAGTATGTTTTCATAATGACACCAAAATTATTTTTCAGGTAACTATTACCACATCTTCCTCACTAGCCATAGTATCTTTCTGTTCATCATACCTAGAAGGCGAGTGCTAGGTGCCGGCCGACCGGCGCCAGCCTCGATCGGTCCGCTCCCCATCGTTAGATTGAACCAACGACAGCCACCAGATATGCATCTCTTTCCCGCATGGGTCAATTCTCTCTTCGCATCGTTCTTCTCCCATGCGTGTTTGACCCGGAAGAAAAGGGAGATAGCGGCCAGCATGCAACCCGCAGCCGCCACCAGCTTCGCGTCTCTGCCCACAGCCACGCTGCCGCAGCACCCTCACCGTGCTCAGCACCGTTGCCCCCATCACAGACATCACCATCGCAGCACCCCCGTTTGCCTCCTGCTGGTAGCACTGCTGCAACATCCCGTGTCGCCGGTCGTAGCAATTCGTCTGGCCGGTCGCAGCTTGCCGTCACAGCAGCACAGTTGCGGCTGCATCACTTGCTGCTCCGCCCGTCTACGGTTCCAGCACCATCGCTACCGGTTGCAGCACCACGTCCATGCTTGCACCTCCGTCGTGCATCAGTCCCAACTCTGCACTGCGCCGGTTGCAGCACCATGGCTCACTGGTTGCAGCTTCCTCCGACGCCGGTCGCAGCACTGCCAATCGTGGTTGTAGCATCCCCGCCGGCCGCCCCCAGTATCCTCAGCATCCTCATCTGCAGTTGTTGCATCCCCGGTGGTGGTCCCATCATCTCCATCTACCGGTCGATGCATCCTCGGTTGCAGCATCGCCGGGTGGCGGTCCCAACATCCCATCTGCCAGCCGCTGCATCCCTTATTACCAGTCACAGCATGCCGCGTTGCCGTCCCAGCACACCGAGGCACCGGTTGCAGCACACCGAGTTGCTGGTCCCAGCAAGCGGTGACAACGGTTGTGGTATGCCGAGGTGTTGATCCCAACACGCGGTGACCATGGTCGTAGCATGCTGAGATGCCAGTCCCAGCATGCGGTGGCCGTGGTTGCAGCACGCCGCCTGGTTGCCATCATTGTACATGGCAGCCTCGCAGCAGGTGCTGAGTCTCAGTAGTGGCCATGGCTAGTGTTTGCACCGAGTGTCGCCAAAGGCAGCGGCACGCTCTTTCGCCCCACGGCGCTGGCTCCACGGCCATGACTTGGGAGGTGGAGGAGGCGGACGACCCAATGAGTGTCGATGGTGAAGAGCACCCCCCCTGCAGCCCCACTTCGCAGCTCGTCCCTGGCTCCCGCAGCAAAGCCTTGCTTGTCTTCCTCCCCTCACCCTTGCAGATTTAGTAGCCATGGGAAAAGAAGGAAAGGGCTTATCTTCCTTATCTTCCTGACCAATCCCATCAAACAACAGGCACCAGGAGAGGAGTAGGTGTAGGGAGGCGGTGGCACGCGATGAGCGGCAATGGCCGACTTGCCGGATGGAACCCGCCTCCTCCGATTTGGGTTGCTGGTAAACAAAAGAGAGGAGAGAATACAGGGAAGAAGGGTTAGTTCGCGTGCGCTGGACGGAAAATTCTGGAGAGCCTGCTGTGCGTGCGTGGGCCCTGACTGGGACACGTGGCGTCACACGCAGCGACCGGTCTCGCCCTCAGCCCGTCAGCTGATTCTGGACATTTCCCTACCTAGAAGGCACAGATTTTCATTAATACCCGTGAAATCAGACCATACTTGCTCATATTAGATGGAGTGGTAGTAATGCCATCTAATTTGACATGCATGGTCCAATCCATAAATTTTTACTTCAATCTTATCTCAGATAGGCATGCTTGCCAAACAAAGATTGTGAAACGGAGGGAGTATTGTAAGGGGTTTGTGTCAAAGCTATATGTATGCTACTGTGCTAGTGTCCAAATCATAGAGTTGGCTGCATTCTTTAGTGGGCTTGGAGTGACTTTATCATAACTTCAATAGCAATTAAATTATTTTTCTTTGCAGATAACCAGCTATTTTCTTGACCAATATTGCTTTTATTCCTTTATCAGAAAACTCTCCTGAAGGTTCCCCAGGAGCACAACCATCACCAGGTCATTCTGGGAAAGATTATTCAAAACAGCGCAACGCTGGTAAATCATATTCTGCCTCCAGTAAGAAGAGCGGGAAAACAAGCACACCGTTTAGTTGTCAACAGGCTGAGAAGTCTGCCAGGACTAAGCGATCTGCGGGATCAATACTGCATGGATTACCAGACACAAGTGATGACAGTGATTCTGAGTTCGTGAACACACCGTCATTAAGTTCAAAATCTCATATCCTGAATGCACATAGAAAATATTTCCAGAATGAGAATACTAGTTTGGCAACACCCGCGTCCAATGGAACAACAGAAAAAGAAAGAAGCATAACCAAATCCCAGTTGGCGGTAATTTTTCTTCTCGTGCTGATGTTTCAATTTAGTATTAACGTCTACTCCCTCCCTTCCAAAATTATTGTCGTGTTTTAGTTTAACGGAGGAAGTATTTCATTAGGTTTATATATATTTGTATGTGTAACAGATGACTTACAATTCTTTTGTAGTTACTGTTGTACTCCATCCGTTCCTAAATATTTGTCTTTTTAGAGATTTCAAATGGACTACCACATACGGATGTATATAGACATATTTTAGAGTGTAGATTCACTCATTTTGCTCCGTAATGTAGTCTCTTGTTGAAATCTGTAGAAAGACAAATATTTAGGAACGGAGGGAGTATAATGTAATTATATGCTTCTATTTTTCACTTGCCTTCGAAATTACATTTTTTACCTATTTATATGTGTAGTAAACCTTACTTACCTGCATGTTACATTTTTTGTAGTTATTACTGCTTGATAATGATGAATAGTAACACTATATATATATATATATATATATATATATATATATATATATAGGGAAAATGCATCCTACTACCGGGTGTAGTTACACCCATTTCTCATATACTACCATGTGGTAGTATATACTCTACTTTATTATTTGTAGTATGTTTATATACTATAACTAAGATACTCCAAAGTGAATTATATGAAAAAATTGCAAGTGAGCCCACAGTTAAAATTGCAAGTGAGCCCATAGTTTTATGCTTATTTGTAGTATGTTTATTGTATTGTACGCGAAATGGAGTATGCACAAAATATGATACATACTACCAAAAAAGTAGTATGTATACTACCTAAACATTCTTATATACTCCCTCCGTCCGGAAATACTTGTCATCAAAATAGATAAAAGTGGGTGAATCTAGAACTAAAATACATCTAGATACATCCCCTTTTATTCATCTTGACGACAAGTATTTTCGGACGGAGGGAGTACTACATACTACGCGTACATACTCTTTGATGTGATAGATACTACCTAGAACGTACGAAACAAAAGTGGGAGTAACTACACCCGGTAGTAGCAAAAATTTGTTATTGAAAAGAGATTTTATTATCTTAAACATGTTTGCCCCCCAGGAACCAAATGCAAGAAGTAACGTTGATGGACATTCCATTGATGATCATGAACCTGTAATCAAGCAATTGAGGGATGAAAATGCATCATTAAAGGAAAGGTAAATATCTGCAGGGCTTGGCTATTTTTCATGTTATTATCATTATACAGCCAGTAATGCAATAACAGATCCTCGATGTGGACTGGATGAAAATATTTGAGAATGGATGAAACGAATATTGTGAGAACTATAAATGTTATTTCACGTTTTTGACTGTCATTTTCTTGCATCACTCCATGTTATGCAACTGCTGAGGGATTGAGCTACTCCCTCCGTTCCTAAATATTTGTCTTTTTAGAGATTTCAAATGGACTACCACATACGGGTGTATATAGACATATTTTAGAGTGTAGATTCACTCATTTTGCTCTGTATATAGTCACTTGTTGAAATCTCTAGAAAGAAAAATATTTAGGAATGGAGGGAGTAGTAAGTAATTTTTTTAGGGTTTCACTGGCTGAAATGGGTAACAAGAACAATAATCTGGACTTCGGACTGCTGCGTACCAAAATCAAAATACAAGATATCTGAAAATGGATCTGCATTATTTACTTTTTTCTGATGTCGAAACTAGAAGATCAGTGTGATGTTCTAAATTAGTCTTGTGAGACACACTTACAAAATAATTTGAAGGGAAGTGTAAAGTGGTAAGTTTAAGTCCACATGATATGTGATCAATAGAATGATCTGTCCCACGCTGGAACTTTTTAGGTGTAGAATAATGTGACAACCAAATAAAGTAACTACAGCCTTAATGGTTGCACTTGCACAAAGTGGGGAAGAAACCTCAAGCGAGTTGGTATGCATGTCCCCTAATTATGCATGTAAGTGCCTCCCACAACACACACATGCTAGCAATGATCCAAACTATCTATGGGTTTGAACATGGCATTGCTTGTCATGGGTTTCTGCAACTATCCGTATTTGTGATTACTATGATATCACATCTTATCTTGAGATTACTATAAGATGCCCTATTTTGTGGTGCTGCTCTTCTGCCAGGTTATTGATTGTGGAAGAGGCAACGTCACAAGAGCTGGTTATGGAGCGGGACAAAGTCAAGTCTTTGACAGAGAGGGTAAGCGCTTATGTCTTCCCACATGCAAACTAGTGTCTTGAACTATTTATTAGTACTTGTGTAACCCATGTTGGCGTTTGGTTTACAGTTTGTAAGGAACATTATGGTGCTGTTATGCTGCTGTAGTTTGGATATTTTCTCCAAAATAAGTATGAACCATTTAAATCATCTGATACTAGTGCAAACAACCAGATGATCATTTTCTGTTCCCACCGACAATGGGACAAAAGCTTGCTGTTGCAACTCTTAACATTATCTATTGTCATTATAATTCTATTGCTTAATACTCCAGTAGGTTCTGTTGCTTTTTGGTTTGTTGGATAAAAAGTTGAACTGTTTGGTGCTGGGAAATCCTACTTTTGCAGACCTTCTTATTAGTCATTAGTTGTTTCTGTTTGGTGAGTACTCCCTCTGTAAAGATAAAAGAGTTTAGATCACTTATGTGATCTGAACGCTCTTATTTTTCTTTACAGAGGGAGTACCTGTCTAGCATTATGACATTTTATTTACAACCATCACAACATCAACTAATTACCATGTTCTTTTCCTCGCAAATAAATAACCTAATTACTAAATTATATGTGTTATCCCAATCCAAGGCATGATCAATGGTTATGCTTCTGTGAAGAGTTTGTATAGTATATTACTGGTCTCTAATCTGTCTTCATTTCGCAGCTGGAGGATCTGCAGAGACAACTTGATACTGCAAACAAGGAACAAGAAGCACTGATTGACATCTTTTCAGAAGAAAGAAGTCGGCGAGACGAAGAAGAGGAAAATCTAAGACAGAAGCTAAAGGTGAGTGAGTTCCTTTGGTAACATATTGAAGCATCACTTGGATGTTATCTCCCAGCATGCTTGGTCTTTGATTGGCAGGAAGCATCGAACACCATACAAGAGTTGCTGCTGGAGAAATCAAACGCTGGCAGGAAAGGTCAAAAGGTGTGAGAAACTCACCATGTTGCTACCGCCTCACTAACCAGAGTGACTCCAGTTTCATGTTTTCACGCCCTGGGACATGGCATCACAGTTGCTTTTGCAACTCTAGCTTGTCTACAGCCATTGTTTAGCCCCGCCCCACCTTTGTTTAGAGTTGAGTGGTAGTTGAATCATCTCGTCCAGGGTAAGCTTCCGAGTGCTTTGTGCATAGCCATGAATGAGATGACCAATAAGTTGATTCAATGTAAAGTAGAATAACCTTTGTTTAAAGTTGAGTGGTATTTGCATCATCTCGTCCAGGGCAAGCTTTGAGTGTTTGGTTTATAGCCATGAGTTCTATGTAAAGTAGGATGGCCACTTAGCTCTACATCGAATCGATGCCAATTTTCTCAAGAGTGTTGGATCGAGGCACTAGTTTAGCCTAAATTGAAGGAGTAGGTCATCTTGGGTGCCTTCTGCATGTGGGAGTTTTTCGCCTTGTTTTCATATTATAGGAAGTGTGGTGTTGGAGAGGTTCTCTACATGAGGTGTGGGCTCTAGACGAGCGTCCGCATTTTCATTGTCTGCGTTGTAGAGTGTGGAAAGGCAGGCAATTAGGCTATTCCCATTGCATACGCTTGTAGCTCCTTTTCAGTGTGTTTGATATGCTTACATACAAATACTTGGATTCATATCTTATAGTACACTATTTCTTATGATATACCCTACTTTTATTATGCATAGCGAGCCTATTTGGATGATAGTACCAATTTAAGAGCATGGCTAATAATATAACCAATTGCTGGCTAGGCACATTGCCCCTAATACTCCCTCTGATTGGGTTTATAGGGCATGATTTTTAGGACTTTGATCGACTAATAAGACATGTATAATATGCCAAAAATTTATATGGCTACAAATACATGTGACAACAAGTATAAATATATGGTTAAAAAATCAGCCCATTTGTCTTGAATTACTTGTTGTAGAAATGGAAAATGGATATAAATGGATGTTATCTAGAACTAAAATATGTCTAGATACATTTATTTTTGCGGCAAGTAATTCGGGATGGAGGGAGTATATGGTCCGAAACTACATTTGACCAATATATGTTTTCCTAGTTAAAACGTAGATTTATAAACCCAATTGAAGGGAATGGCCAACATGTATATTAGTTACTATAAAGAAGTATTACACCGAGGTATCTGGACCACCAAACAACCATGCTGCTATTGATGTGCCGATGTTGCCACTCCCTTGTTATAGACGGTTTGACTTTGTCGATGACAACCAAAAAGTTTTCGTGCACGTGCCTCTAAGGACCAATGTCCTCTAGTCATCGTCATTGAACCCCTGAATAGATCTGAAGGAATCAACATCAAATCTCGCTATCGCACACGCATGAAGAGAAACCCTAATCTTGCTGCCCCAAGACTAGAGCTCCGTCGACTATAGAATTTGAGGAGGATCGAAGGCCAGAAGACAAACTCGACGAAGAAACACTGCCATCCACCTGAGCATCACACGTGCGAGGCCTAAAATTCCTTACCTAAACTAATTGCCGAAGTGAAGGCATTGGATTCCCCCTCCCCGCCACCAGCCGATGAAGCGGAACAAAGTGAGGAGGCGAATTGGTGAGCTCGCACGTGAGCATGGAGGGGAGAAAATGCTTAGATATGTAGAATTGTTAAAAATATATTATTTAATTAATACAAAACCCACCTCACACTTCTCTTTCTTACTAGAAATATATCAATATTTAAAGGTTTTTACATCACTTATTATACTCGCTCTAATGATTCACACATTGAATTGCGTGTAGAGACTCATTAAGTATGTGCCTTGAGGGAGGAGAAAACCATGCTCGTAGGTGAAGAGGCAGAATTGAAAGGGATTTTGGGCAAAAAATAAAATAAAATAGAAATAACCCACACTTTCTTTTTTGCAGGAAACTGTCGATCTATTCATCTTCAATCATGGCAGTACAACGAACACCAGAAATAATAAAAATTACATTCAGATTCATAGACCACCTAGCGACGACTACAAGCACTGAAGCGAGCCGAAGGCGCACCGCCGTCATCACCCCTCCCTCGCCGGAGCGGGGCACAACTTGTTGTAGTAGACAGTCGGGAAGTCGTCGTGCTAAGATTTCATAGGACCAACGCCCTAGAACAGCAACCGCCCCGATGAAGTGAATTTTAGATCAGGATCCAACGTGAAGACACATAAACAAAGACGAACAAAGACCGGATCCGAGCGGATCCACCAAAGACAACCATCGACCAAATTTCGCGAGATCCGCCGGAGACACACCTCCCCACGCCCTTCGACGATGCTAGACACACCATTGGGACGGGGGCTAGGCGGGGAGAATCTCATTTCATCTTCAAGAAGCCGCCGTCGTCTCGTTTTTTTAAGCAGGACACAAACCCTAACAAAACTTGAAGAAGCACCTGAAAACGGAGCCCTCCCGCCGGCAAGGGCCGGGATCCACCGCACACCCATTGTAAAGCCACATGAGACATGGGAGATCGGCGCCGCCGCCGCCGGGAGGCAGAAACCCTAGCCGACTTTTCTTGATTCTGGATTTTCTTAGACAAAGGCAAAGGAAGATTTCACCACAATGAACCTAAAAATAACCCTCCCTCTTGTGGAATGGAGAGTGTGTATTAGCAGTCACTAAGATCAGATATGCTCACACGTACATACCAAGACACCACAAAATACCAAAAGCACCAAAAGCAGTGGCCGATGCTAAGGTGACATTACAGGCAGGCGGTTGCGTGCGCGTTGCTAACCGCAGTAGCTTTGAGTACTGGGAACAACAACACCCTACCCCATCATTGACGCGGAACTGGATCCTCTAACATACACAAGGGATGTTAGAGAAGCTACAGTACCCTAACTTTCCTTCTGTTAATCCATACAATTAAGGCTAAAATAACTTAGATTATTTTTTAAATTACAGATCTATTATGCACAATCAAAGTAGTTACATACAAGCAAGTTGATGACGAGATAAAATTAATTTTTGATTTTTATATCTACAGTAATTACCAAAAGTAAATAACCTGCTAATAATCCGTAACATTCCTTCTTCATTTTACACTAGACGAGCACTGTAGCACTGTGACTTCCCTTCTCTAAGTTAGAGGATCCGGCTCCCATTGACGCATGTACACGCTGGGAAGGAAGTTCAAGGAACATGCATCGGAGTACACTCGACGGGCACCAGGAATAGGACACTGTCTAGTACGTCTTCCGCTGCTACTTTTTTTGACGGTGTTACGCTGGGCTTACGCCGGTCTGAACCATCTTCATTATAGATAAGGTTGAGATACAACACAACCGGTACAAAAGATAGTACCCAACACAACACACGCACGAAGTTACAGAGAACAACAGAGACAACAACAGAACTAGGAGAGAGTCGTGACAAACAACCAACACCGAGAACTTAGCACCCATCAACACTAGGTAGACCAAGAAGAGCGGGAGCTAGCTTTGTTGGACCAGTTGAAGGAGATCCGCCATCGAGAAGACGAAGAGAAGAAGTCACCAGCTGCTTTGCGATCACTCCGCACCTTGAAGAGCTAGGAGAGTCGCATACACCATTGAAGGGCATCCCACTGCCTAGGCATGTCACGACGGAGAAAGCCATAGACCATGCCGAAGGGCAATGTTCCGCCGACACAATCCTGCACCTCCTCTAGGCCACACCTGGCCACCATCACAAATAGAGGGATCAAAGCACTATGCAAAACAACAAAACCTCAAGCGCCGTCGAAGGGTACCGAAACCCAAGACCATACCGCCGCCACGAGCCCCCAAGAGTAGGTCAACCCTCAGAATCAGGATGACCAAGGCACCAATCGCCACCACAGATCACATCCACCGCTACCACATAACAGCCCGAGCACCCAACAACCGCTCCAACCCAGAATCAGACAACCAAACGCGTATCCATGGCTCCAAAAACAACGCCCCCAAGAAGGGACACACCATCGAAGATGCCGTCGTCGTCTGATGCAAAGGAGGACCTTAGGCTTTCGCCCGGAGCACATGAAAGAGCAAGCACGGAAGCTCCCAGTGATGCCTTCATGAAGAGAAACGGCGCCCGGAGGCGTCGCCATCATTGTTGCCGACTAGGTCGACACAAGGCTTTCGCCTGGAACATCCCGTCCCGGTCGTCTCCGGAAAGCTGGCAATCGAGTCCAACAATGCAGACCTCCCCGCCCTCCAATCAGACCATGGCGAGCGTCCCCGCTAGGCCAAAAGGAGGCATCTGAAGCCACAGTCGCTCACCTCCTATACGTACCGGAGTCAGGAAGAGCCTATTGTCACCTGCATCCAATCCCTTGCCGTCAACCACCACACCTAACCTCCACCACAGCATACCCCGCCGACGGCACCACTGCCGACCCCCAACCATAGCACTGTTGACCGACGAGCATGGTAGCAAACCCGGACCACCGTGCCTCCAGAGAACTGTGCAGCCCAGCACCTCCGCGATGACCCGCCATCTCCTGAACGCGGCCACAGGACCGCTGGTCGAGGAAGCCGCCGCCCCAAGGGAGCCAGATCTGGCGCAGGAGCTCCCCGGGACAGAGCACCGGCGGATCTCCGGACGACCAGTCGCCCATGCCTCCGCGCCGCTCGCGCTGCCGCACAACGCCACCCCTGCCAGCGCGCGCCTCCGGACGCATGCGAGTCCCCGCCGCCAGACCATGCCCCGTGCCGCCAAGCCCATACGGGAGGAGGAACAACCGTCCCCACCGCGGGCAGCGTCGCGCGGGCTTTGCCCATTGACGCCCTCCAGCGACAGCTGGAGAAGAAGGAGGATGAGGGTGGTAGGAACCGACGGCGGCTAGGGTTTCTCCCGGGCCGCCTACGTGGGAGCGACACGGGAGTGGGGGGAGGGGGGGAGGCCGCGATGCGTTTTCACATGGAAGAATTGGTCTCTTCCGCTGCTAGTTATGGTCACAAGCAAGCAAAGCAACAAACAATACCGAAAAAGGCTTCCGCCCCATTTTATATATAAAGCAACACAGTCGAACCGATACATGGTGATGAGGAGAACCTCTTATAAAGCAGATCAAAGGAAAATACAAGAAAATAGGAGAGATCACACCCTACTACAAAGCCACCTAGACTACCAACACGAACGAAGACTCGCCGCCAAGGGAAACCGCCGGACCTCGTTTCGCCACTCACTCCAAGTTCCCGCCGGAGAGCCCCCCTGCCCTCCCGCTCCGGATCGTGGAGCCCAAACCTGCATGCGGCAACCACGGACCGCGAGTGGAACCAACAAGGACCCGTGTAAAAGATAGGAGGTAAGTGAATCCTCCTACGCTAGAGCCGAGGGAGCCCTAAGACAGGATCTGAACATGCCCCCCGATGGTAGCGCGACACACTAGAGGTAACCTGGGCTCCACGACAATGCCCTGAAAAGGGAGACGACATATCATGCTGCCGCCGTCGAGACCGAGGGACCGGTCAGGGGTTTTCACCCGTAGCCCTGGCTTGGCGAGAGGAACCTCAACGATGCCCCCAAGAGGGATGCGACATCCACGGGCATCGCCATAGCAGGTGCCAAAGCACATGGCTTTCACCTGGATCCTCTCAACCTCGTCACACCAAGGAATCTTGAGCACCTGTCCACCCAGAGAAAAGACATTGCCGCCACCAAACAAACCTCCAGAGCACGATCTGGGAACCAACAATGCCAAGGCACCGCTGAAACCAGGATCACCCAATGTTGCATCCGCTACCGCCCACATGAACAAAAGAAGTGACCATCACCGCTGCCAAGCTGCCTGCTGAAAGCCGAACTGGCGGATCGCCACCTGAGGCCGCCGCCCCGACGTTCCGAAGCGAGGAGTTAATCTTCGATATCGTCCCCTTCCGCAGTGGCTATCACGCACTGCTCGGACGAACCGCATTTGCCAGATTCAATGCGGTACCGCATTATGCATACCTCAAGCTCAAAATGCTAGGACCTCGCGAGGTTATAACAGTTAATGGAAACACAGAGCGCTCGCTCCATACGGAGGAGCACACTGCGGCCCTCGCAGCAGAAGTACAAAGCAACCTTCTTAGGCAGACCACCAATTTGGCGATAAAGCCCCCGGACACCGTCAAGCGAGTCCGGAGTACCCTGCAACAGGATCGTCCGGCACGTCCAGAGCTCGCCTAGCAATTCGGCCTCCGTCCTAGTGCCAGTCAAGCGGCGAAATTCATGCCGCGCGTACATAATTACGCACTCAAAATACCGTGGGCATAGGCGAAGGCACGGCTACGACACGGTCCACAATGCGGCTCTACCGCCCCAGGATCTTTATATCTTCACACCTTTTCTTTTCAGGTCCCTATTTTCGGGAGGCTCTTCCGATAGTCCAACTATCGGACCCAAAACGGGATGGAAACACCAAGGAGACAAGAAGCTTTGGTGTACAAGGGAATACCCAGGTGGTTTCTGATATCGATCGCTATACCTGTTTTACATACCCACACGCAGCTCGCTGTTGGTTAAGGACATGTCAAATAGTCCTATTTTGCTTATCGCACCACCTGTACACATACGCCTTGACGTATTATTCAAATAATAATGGAAAATAATGTACAGCGTCAGCTTACTGTTACATTTCTTTATCTTTTTCCTTTACTGCTTATTTACAAATTGCACTCGTACATTTTGGTACGTCCAGCTCGCCAGGGGTTTTAGGGTACCCCATAACACGACAAGAAAAGTCCGAACACTTTCGATAGTGCGGCACACCAAACTTGTAGCATTATATGCATCAGCTCCGAATCATGTCTTGGGTCAATAGTTGGGTTTGCCTGGCTCCCATGTTTTGGTGCCTTACGTTCCGCTATATCGGCTAAGGTAGCATAGGAAGAACTACTGCGATTGTGTCCCGGTTCTTCCGGACGAGCACCTTAGTAGAGAAAGCCGAAAACTGACTGTCATGATGTGGCGAGAGCTGGTCACTGTTCGAGAGGTCTCAAATCCTTAAAGATATTTTCCGCTTCGGGCGAGGAATCGGCCTTGTCCGATTTAGGCGTGTATAGCGCCCCAAGTTTGGCCTTCTGAATACTAGGGGCTTCGCCAAAATTTCAAATTGTAGACTTCTATGGCTAAGTGAGAGCGATAAAGCTGTATAGTCCGATTGCCTTGTTCGCTGCGCTGAACACCTCCTTAAAGGACCAATAAATTTAGTTAAAGAGTGCTTAGATTTACCCCGAACACCCCAGTACTAGTTACATGGGGCGGAAGCCGACGACTGGCCAACTCCCAGACTTTATAAACGACCGCACAGAAGGTAATATTTTAAATCAACAAGCACTATATAGCGCACATGAACTCGTTTTCATATTAAAGGATGACATGAGTACATTCATTCAAATATTACATCCTTAGCACATTCCTCCGCCACAAGGCGGGCACCATTTAGGACATTGTCATAATACTGTTCGGGGTGGCGATGCTCCTTGCCCTTCGGCGGCCCCTCCGTCACCAGCTTCTCGGCATCCATCTTCGCCCAGTGCACTCTCGCACGGGCCAAGGCCCTGCGCGCACCTTCAATACAGACTGACCGCTTTATGACTTCAAGCCGCGGGCAGGCATTCAGAAGCCGCTTTACCAGGCCGAAGTAACTGCTGGACAGGGGCTCGCTAGGCCACATCCGGACTATGATGTCCTTCATGGCCAGTTCGGCCGCCTTGTGCAGTTCTCCCAGTTGCTTCAGCTGGTCGCTCAAGGGCATCGGATGCTCGGTCCCAGTATATTGAGTCCAGAACAACTTCTCCATCGAGCTCCCTTCTTCGGCCCGGTAGAACTCCGCGGCATCCGATATGCTGCGCGGCAGATCTGCGAATGCTCCTGGAGAGCTCTGAATTTGGGTAAGTAAAAGGAAAGTCTCCTTCACATGCATGCTTTGCATAATGAATGCCTTATCCGCCGCTATCTTATTGGCTGCCTGAATCTCCTGGAGGGCCTTTTGGGCTTCGGCCTTAGCATCTTGTGCGCTCTGGAGGGCCTTCGCAAGCTCGGACTCTTGCGTCTTAGAGTCATGCTCCAAGGACTCGTATTTTTGACGAAATCCTGGAGCTCTTGCTGGACCTCGTCGACTCGGGCCTCTTGCTTCTCGCGCTCGATGTGCTCCTTGGCCGCTTTGTCTTCGGCCTCGGACGGCGCCTTCTTAAGGGCCTCCACTTTGGTCGTGGCCCCTATTCAAATTCATGACGCTTCTATTAGCATCAACTGTTTTTCCTTTATATGACATACAGACGGTGCAGGGTGTACCTTTGTTTTCTTCGAGCTGCCTCTTCACGAGGCCGAGCTCTTCCTCGTTCCGCTCCAGGTCCCACTTTAGTCTGGAGACCTCCGCAGTGCGAGCGGCAGCGGCCAGCAGCGACGCCTGCTTATTCACGTAGACATACTCTTATTAGACTCCTGTGGACGTTATTTGATCCTCTGTTCGGCTTTTCTTTCCGAACACCAAACAAGGCATCAGGGGATACTATCTATATTGGAATATTTTCTCATAATTCAATTACTTGCCTCAAAGCCTGTTAGTAGGCTGGCGCAGGCTTCGGTCAATCCGCTTTTGGTGGACCGAACCTTCTCAATCACCGTACTCATAAGAGTACGGTGTTCTTCATCAATGGAAGCGCCCTGAAGCGCTCCCAGCAAGTTGTCCGATGCCTCTGGATAGACGAGGTCATCGGTACAGGCGGCTCGCTCCCCTTAGCGAGGGGCCGCCTGCCTGAATCCGGAACCACTGGAGGTTCCGGCGTAGTATCCGGTTGGGGGTCAAACTTGCTACAGCCCCCGTCATCAGAATCCATGGGGGTCTTCCCTCCCATGTGCCCGGCGTTGGGGATTTCGCCTTGGGTCGTCTCCAGAACTGTCTCCCCCTGGTCCGGTATCCTCTGAGACAACACCTCGGTGTCGTCCGCGGGCCGGGGGGTGGTGGCCGTCGGGAGCGAATCGCTGTTCATCGCCGACGCGCTCAAAGACCCATCCGAGGAGGATACGTCAATGCGGGCTTTGGACGAACTGCACGATCATATTTAACATGATAAGAAGCAATAAAGCAAAAAATGCCGGAAGTATTATAGTATCCGGATACTTACGACTTCGCCAGGGGCTTGTCCCTGGGCAGCCACTCCTCGTCGCTGTAGGCGGCTGTTGTGGAGTGGTCCGGAGGGAGGGTCTTTCCCTTCTTGGACCCTTTGGCCTCCCCAGACGGGGCGGCCTTCCTTTTCTTGTCCCCCCCGGTTGGGGGGGATGATTTTCCTCTTCCTCCTCGTTTTTGTTGGAGGAGCGCGCCTCATTGTCTTCGGACGATGAGTCCGATACAACCTTGCGCCGGAGACCTTTCCTGGTCCCCACGGCCTTTTTCTTGGCCTTCTTCTCCGGCACCTCATAGGGTGCCGGAAACAGCATCTTCGTCAAGATGGGCGATGTTGGATCTTCGGGTAACGGAGCCAGACAGTCAATCCGCTCCGCTAACGCTACCTAGTCCTGTTAAATCAGCATGGAGGCTTAGATTTCTCCCGCGAACATGTCAGAAAAGGGCCCATCTTGGAAAATATAAAGACTTACCGGATTAGTGGGTCGCTTTGCGCCAAGTCCACGATCCTCAGTTATGGGTGGAGGTACCTCGGTGGCCTTGAACAACACCTTCCAGACGTCTTCGTGCGTCATATCGAAGAGCTCTCGCAGTGTCTGGTGTTCGGCCGGGTTGAACTCCCACATATTGAAAGTCCGTCTTTGACACGGAAGGATCCGGCGGAAGAGCATGACCTGGACCACGTTGACGAGCTTGATCTTCTTGCTTATCATATTTTTGATACAGGTCTAGAGTCCAGTCAGCTCCGCCGATGCACCCCAGGCTAAGCCCTTCTCTTTCCAGGAGGTGAGCCGCATGGGGAAGCCGGATCGAAATTCAGGGGCCGCCGCCCAGTTGGAGTAGCACGGCTCGGTGATATAGAACCACCCCGATTGCCACCCCTTCACGATCTCCACATAGGAGCCTTCAAGCCAGGTGACGTTGGGCGTCTTGCCCACCATGGCACCTCCGCACTACGCTTGCTGGCCGACCACCACCTTCGGCTTCACGTTGAAGGTCTTTAGCCACAGGCCGAAGTGGGGCTTGATGCGGAGGAAGGCCTCGCACACGACGATAAACGCAGAGATGTTGAGGATGAAATTGGGGACCAGATCATGGAAGTCCAGCCGTAGTAGAACATGAGCCCACGGACAAATGGGTGGAGGGGGAATCCCAGTCCGCGGACGAAGTGAGCCAGGAATACAACCCTCTCATGGGGTTCTGGAGTAGGGACGACCTGCCATGCGTCTGGGAGCCGGTGCACAATGTTTGCGGCCAAGTATCCGGCTTCCCGGAGCTTTGTAATGTCCTCCTCCGTGACGGAGGAGACCATCCACTTGCCTCCCGCTCCGGACATGTTTGGAATGGCTTTGCGGAGAAGGTGAGAACTTGGGTGCTGGAGCTCGAGCGTGCGAGAATGGATGGGCAGGGGAAGAAGAAGGTGTGGGTGAAAAAGAGGAATCCTCATCCCTTTATAAAGGCAGTAGAAACTGTGCGCCTCCCCACTTGCCCCATAAATTCGCTTATTCCTCAAGCACCGCGATTGATGGCGCGGTTGGGTTACCCACACCCGTATTGATGAGAATCCCGTGATAAGGGGACACGATCTCTGCTTCGACAAGACGTGCAAAGGAAACCGCCTCGCAAAATGTGCAGTAGCTGGTTGAGAAAAACGGTTCGAATAATGACCGGGCCATGGCGTGATGTCACGCTGTGAAAAGTTGTCAGCAGATTAGATTTGTGGAATATTGTACTCTCTACGGTGGTATGTGGAATTTATTTTGCAGAGCCGGACACGATCCTTGTGTTCAACATCTTCTATGGAGTATTCGGAGAAGGAACCTGCCTTGCAATGCCGAAGACAATCTGCGCGCCGGACTCATCGTCATTAAAGCCTGGTTCAGGGGCTATTGAGGGAGTCCTGGATTAGGGGGTCCTTGGATAGCCGGACTATATACTTTGGCCGGACTGTTGGACTATGAAGACACAAGATTGAAAACTTCATCCCGTGTCCAGGTGGGACTCTCCTTTGCATGGAAGGCAAGCTTGGCAATTCGGATATGTAGATCTCCTTCCCCGTAACCGACTCTGTGTAACCCTAGCCCCCTCCGGTGTCTATATAAGCCGGAGGGTTTAGTCCGTAGGACAACAACAATCATAATCATAGGCTAGCTTCTAGGGTTTAGCCTCTATGATCTCGTGGTAGATCAACTCTTGTAATACTCATATGATCAAGATCAATCAAGCAGGAAGTAGGGTATTACCTCCACCGAGAGGGCCCGAACCTGGGTAAACATTGTGTCCCCTGCCTCCTATTACCATTAGCCTTAGACGCACAGTTCGGGACCCCCTACCCGAGATCCGCCGGTTTTGACACCGACACCCACCATCAAGCTCGTACCTTGCACATCGTCGGCCGACATTTTTTACATTTGACAGAGATGACACACCCCAACCCCCATCAGCGCCTCCCAACCGTCAGCTAGAAGGCCGAAACAAGGCAGAACACCAACGGCGGTATCACCACCGAAGATTGGACGGCGTCCATGCCCCCCTAGCCACGACCACCAGTCCGGCTCAGCAGCCACCACCTCGCCCACAAATGGGACATGCATTGGGCCGAAGAACCCCGCTGGGCCATGGATCTGAGCCGCAGCAGACTCATAGATGGTGAGACCCCAGGTTCGGCGAGGCGAGTGTTGGTGTCAAAACCGGCAGATCTCGGGTAGAGGGTACTGAGCTGTGGATTTGAGATCGATGGATAACAGAGAACACAGAGACAGTGTTTACCTAGGTTCAGGCCCTCTCGAGGAGATAAAACCCTACGTCATGCTTGGTTGTATTGATGTATTTGTATGACAATTACAGAGTTGATCTACCCCGAGATCGGATGAACTAATCCTATGTGGGTATGGTGATAATGGTTCTCCCTTGTACGGTCTAGCCCTCTGGTTTATATACACACCAGGAGTACCTAGGGTTACATATGGTCAGTTACCATCTTGGGATAAACATGCTGATTACGCTACTAGACTTTCCTTTTGGAGCACGTGGTCTCCAGTACTCCGACCTTCCATTGATGAATCACAAGCGGCCCGCCAGTCCGGCCCATGAAAGATAGGCCGGCAGCCTGAGGACCCCTTAGTCCGGGACACCCTCAGTAGCTCCTGAACTAGTCTTTGAAGCTGAAGTATATGCGAACATTACAAGCTTCGCGGACTAGTTCCCTTCGTTCCGTGGTATTTGCATTAGGCCTGCAGCCACCTTGAATCGAATCTTCAAGGATTGCTCTGCCATGTCTAGCCATATGCTTTCCAGATTATGCCATAGTTTCTGAAGCGTGCAAGTTACTTAGCCGCGAAGGCTAGCCGCCCGAGTGTGAATAGTACCCTCATCTGACAACTTTTGCCAAAGAATCACGACTCGTCATGACCACAAGCCAGTTATGAAAACTCGATTCGCGGTTTGAGGCGGTTTCTCCATTGGCACGTCCCATCAATATGGAGATCGTTCCCTATTTTTAAGGGATATGATCAATGATTTGTGCTATCCCATGCGCGCAGAACATCGCGATTATATCGGGAAGTGGCGAGGCCAGCGGAGCAGTAAAAGGAGTCTCGGCCTTTTCATAGCCCATAAAAGGGGAGCAGCTACCATTTCATTGGCACACTCTCACTTCCCCCTACACCATTGCCTTCCCAATCTTCTGAGCTCCAGCGCCCAGATCTGTTCTCCCCTCCAAGAACCCCTCCAACCATTTCCTTAATCCGGCCATGGCCGGCTCTGGGTCTAAGGGCAAGTGGGAGGCCTCCATTGTCATCGAAGACGCCATCTAGGAGCTGAAAAACACGGGCTATCTTCTTGCTGATGTCGCCCATCGCGCTCTGGAGGTGGGTCAAGTCATCCCCACGCCGAGGCCAGGGGAGAGGGTGGTGTTCCTCCCTCATTTCATCTCGGGACTGGGATGTTTTTCTACGGTTATATTTCCACGATCTCGTCCCGATTTCTTTTATGCACATCTTGTCCTTCATCATCTTTTGCGAGGCCTTTCTTCGGGTCCGGCCACACTTTTTCCCATGGCTGAAAGTGTTCAACATCAAGACAAAGATTGTCGATGGCCAGTAGGCGGACTGCTCGGGGTGGGGGGGGGGGATGATCAGCAAACTCCACTGGGTGGAGTGGCCAGAAGGCATCTTCATCGAAACTGTCAAGATCTGGTAGAAGGAGTGGTTCTACATCACAGAGCCACGAAGCGCAGACTGGGCGGTGATTCCTGCTTTTAGATCCACTCCCCACAAGGCTAGTCTCGTGGACCAAAAAGGGCTTCGACTGGGGGTCAACCAAGGAGGTGGTGTCGTAGTAGAGGCGGATATCCAAGATAATAGAGCAGGGGGCTGAACTGACCAATGTGATTTAGATCATGCTCCATTGCCACCTCCTGCCCTTTCAGGATTGGAGCTCCCCCATGTGGGCTTAAAAGCCCGAAGACCCTGCCACTGTGCTCAGCTTCTACCGTACTACCCACGCCAAGTTGTGGAAGGTGTTGTTCAAGCCGCAGAAGGACTAGTCGGCCGAGGAGGAAGATATCGGCCTCGACGCCGCAACCCCCCCTCGCGAGGTATGATTAGTTTATCCTTATGTTCAAATATTCCTTTTTGACAAAGTACTTAACTCCCCTTTCCTTCCATCCGTAGAGCTGTCTGAAGAAAGCAGAGCGGATCGACAACCCCGTCCCGCTGCCCGAGGGCCCCAGGACGGCCTTACCGACAGCCATGTTAGCCATGGAGCTGTACAAAGCGCTAGAGAAGAAGGAGAAGAAGAAGGAGGAGATGAGGGAGGCCAAAGAAGGGCTTTGCCCCAGAGGACCCTTGATCCGGGGACACCCATGATCCCTCTACCCTTGAGGGGCGGCAGGAGCAGGGGGAGGACGGGGTGGAAAGCGATTCCTCCCGAACAAGGAAGAGGATGGCATCCGTAGACGCCGAGGAGTACCAACCTCCTCCCGCCCCAAAAAGACAATGCACGACCAAGGTGGCCCTGTCCAACGACAACTCGGCTTCTGCCAAGGCCTCCGAGGCCTCCGAAGAGGTCCCTTAAAGGACCCCCAGGGTTAAGCCTCAGGCCCAAAGGTATATTTATATCCTAAAATACACCCATGCAATCTTAGCCAAACTAAGTCTGTTTATTGATTGCGAGCCTGCTTTTAATATCGTAGCCCGCTGTGCGACCTCCCTACCGATCGAGTCTCGGAGGGCGACTCTGCACTAGCCGCGCTAGCAGAGAGCCGGACCGGATCACGCGCCTCGCTTCCCTAGGTCGTTGAGGAGGCCGAGGAGGTTCTATCAAGGAGGACCCCTCCCGAGCTAAGCACACAGGGAGGAGGCGATGCCAGCATGGCTGAGGTGAATACCTCAGACGACGAAGACCAGAAGGGGAGCACCCTTCTGGGGAGCAAAGAGGGGGAGCCTGGCCACCCTGAGCTCTCCCCGAAGATGGTTCCGGAGCCGCTAAGGCACCAGGAGCCAACCATTTCGGCTTCCACCAAGGGAGGAGCCGAGGTGCCTCCGCCACCCCTGCCCACTCCAGAGCGGGTTTCGACTGGGTGGTTTGATGAGATGGAGGAAGTCTTCGGTCCATGGACCATTGTCACGCCCAATATGTGACCCTATCCAAGAGGAAGTCGAAGGTACCACCAAGGATAGACCCACATATTGAAATGCTTTTGCAAGGTGGATATCATTACATCAACATTACACAAATAGATGGGGATACATACAAGGCATACAAATGCCGCAAGAATACATCAATACAACATACATAAGATCAACATCCGACTACGGATGAAACACAAACAGAAGCTCAAACAACATCCACCCTGCTAGCCCAGGCTGCCGACCTGGAACCTATCCCCTGATCGAAGAAGAAATAGAAGAAGAACTCCAAAACAAGAAACATCGCTCTCGCGTCATGATCATCGCAAACCTGTACCTGCAACTATTGTTGTAGTAATCTGTGAGCCACGAGGACTCAGCAATCCCATTACCATGGGTATCAAGACTAGCAAAGCTTAATGGGAAAGGAAGGGGTAAAGTGGTGAGGTAGCAGCAGCGACTAAGCATGATATGGTGGCTAACATACGCAAATAAGAGCGAGAAGAGAACAAATGGAACGGTCATGAAGCTAGCAATGATCAAGAAGTGATCCTGAACTCCTACTTACGTCAAACATAACCCAAAAACCGTGTTCACTTCCCGGACTCCGCCGAGAAGAGACCATCACGGCTACACACGCGGTTGATGTGTTTTAATTCGTATATGGTGTCGAGTTATCTACAACCGGACATTAACAAATTCCCATCTGCCACATAACCGCGGACACGGCTCTCGAAAGTTTATAACCTGTAGGGGTGTCCCAACTTAGCCCATCACAAGCTCTCACGGTCAACGAAGGATATTCCTTCTCCCAGGAAGACCCGATCAGTCTCGGAATCCCGGTTTACAAGACATTTCGACAATGGTAAAACAAGACCAGCAAAGCCGCCCGGATGTGCCGACAAATCCTGATAGGAGCTGCACATATCTTGTTCTCAGGGCACACCGGATGAGCCAGACGTCGGGTTGGCATAGACCCTGGTTGCCCAGGGGGCGCCGGACATCGCTCGGTTCGGACCAGCACTTAGAGAAGCACTGGCCCAGGGGGGGGGGTCTAAAATAAAGATGACCCTCGGATTGGCCGACCCAAGGGAAAGGTATAGGTGGTGGTGAAGCAAATGGTAAAACCAAGGTTGGGCCTTGCTGGAGGAGTTTCATTCAAAGCGAACTGTCAAGGGGGTCCCATAAATCACCCAACCGCGTAAGGAATGCAAAATCAAGGAACATAACACCGGTATGACGGAAACTAGGGCGGCAAGAGTGGAACAAAACACCAGGCATAAGGCCGGGCCTTCCACCCTTTACCAAGTATATAGATGCATTAATTAAATAAGAGATATTGTGATATCCCAACATAATCCTGTCCACCATGGAGAAATCTTCAACTTCACCTGCAACTAGCAACGCTATAAGAGGGGCTGAGCAAAGCAGTAACATGGCCAAACAACGGTTTGCTAGGAAGGGTGAAAAAGGTTAGAGGCTGACATGGCAAATTGGGAGGCTTGAAGAACAAGTGATAGGTAGCGCAGCAAAGCAATAGAATGAAGCAACTAGCATAGCAATGATAGTAGTGAGATCCAAGGTGACGGTCATCTTGCCTGAAATCCCGTAAGGAAGAAGAACGAATCCATGAAGAAAATGAAGCCACGAAGACGAACAAAGCGTAGACGAACGCAACCTCACGATTGCAACGAACAGGAACTAACGAGAAGGAGCACAACCGGAAAGAAGCAAACAACAAGGTAAACACACAACACATAGACAAGACATGATGCACAACAAGCATGATGCATGACAAAGCTACATGAAGCTACTCATGGCAAGAGATGATGCATACAAGAACAACACATCAAAGCAAGGTTAAATGAGGCCGAAAACAACATATAACAATTCCAGTAAGTCCTCATATGCAAGTTTCAAAGTTGGTCCAGATCTGAACAAACATTAAGTTGAAGTTGTTAAACAGCAAGTTAAAGAGCACCAAGAGTAACTACACGAAATTCTAGTCAAATTACATATAAAGTTCATTTAGTTCGGAGCTACGACCTAGAAGATATGAGCAAAACAAGCTAAACATGACATTGATGCACAAATACATACAAACATCAAGCAAACACTCTCAAACATGGATGCAACATGATATATGAAACTTTATGCAAAATCAAGCAAGTTCCATATAGAGCACACTCCAAACGGAGCAACGGTTCAACACATACACTATACAAGTTTAAAGGACAAGTTGTCCAAAACAGCAACTAGGCATCTAGGAAGCATCAAAACAAAATGCTACAGCACCGCAACATAAGAACAAAAGGCATGGACATGATGTACAGCTAAAGCATGACAAGACATAAACACCGAGCTATCTCCAGAAATCACTAGAACATGCTCAAAAGGTCATGGCAAGATTGCAAATAATAACAGTTTACAGACTTAGCAGAAATAACATCAGGTTGCAATGTTTGGAGCTATCAAACAACATGTTACAGGAACTTAACATGGAAAACAAAGGCATGGCATGCTAATACTAAATACAAAGAACAAAACTCCCTTACTTAACTTATTCTAAAGATCAACAGACAAGATGGTAGCATCCATGCAAACATGGCAAGTGATATGACAAATTCAGACATGGCAGGAACAACAATAAGTAGGCATGTTGGTGAGCTTGTACCACTCACCACAGAGCAATACATGGCATGGCAAGGTAACCAACAGTAGTAAGACATGTTCATGAAGCTAAGCATGGCAATATCAAGTTCATAGGATGCATGGATCACTAGCAAAGCTCATGGCAAAACTGAACTTAATGTTAATAGGCTGACATCAACATTATTTAGCTATTTGAGAGCAAGATTACAACAAGCTGCAGCTAGCTATAAATGCAACCAGGGGCATTGATGGATAGATCATGACATTTATAACAAAACGTCCTTAGTGAACATCTCCAGTGCACAGAATGAGTTGTAGAAGCAGGTTTACATAGCATCATGATATAGCAGATTCAGCCTAGCAAAACAGTAACAGCAAGTACCCTACTTCACGAGCTCGACGCACTCACTACAAGACTCACAAAAATACATGGATTGCACCACTTTAAAGATGGCATGATGTAGATCAAAACTCATGTAGACATCAAGCTTATAAGATGCACACACAAAATGCAATGAAAAAGACAAATCACCAAGTTATAACAGTTTCAGCAGGTTAACATCATATAGCACTCTTGCAACGATGATTTGGGCATCAAGATGGACTATAATGAACATGACCCAATGGAACAAAATGAAGAGCATCTCATGACGAACATTTTGATATATCATACATACAAAATGGAGCAACACACATGAAGTTATGTCAGTTCAAACATGCACACATGATATGAGGTTCTGGGGACGTAGCAGAAACTATACCCCGCGAAAACGTGGACGGGACGGGGACGGGGCGGATCCGGGCGCCCCTGCCCGGATCTGACCGGGGTGGCGACCGGAGACGGCCGGCGAGCACGCCGGAGGAGCTCCTGCCAGCGGGGAAGGCGGCGCCCGACGGGGCTGCGAAGGGGAGGCGCGGGGAGCGGGGACGCTCCTGCGAGTGCGCGGCGGCGGGGCCGAAGTGCGCCGGTGGCGGCGGAGGCGCAGGCGGCACGAGGCGGCGGGGTCCAGCGCTGGGAGGCGGCGGCCGCGGACGGGCGGCGCGGGCGGTGCACGCGCCGGCGAGGGGAACGGGCCGGGCGGCGGCGGCGACCGAGCCCCGCGGGCCTGCTGCGGGCCACGCGGGCCGGCGGCGGAGGAGGTGCGGGGCAGGCGATGTGGCGGCGCGGGATTCGCCGGGACGGCGGGTGGAGTTTTCCGGGCACGGTGGGGATTTCGTCCGGCGGCGGAGAGGGGAAATTGCTAGGGTTAGAGGTGGATTCATCCGCAATTTCGGGGAAGAGGTCCTATATATAGGTAGAGGGAGCTAGGAGACTCCAAATGAGGAGCGGTTTTCGCCCACACGATCATGATCCAACGACTGAGAGCATGGAGGGGGTTTGGATGGGTTTATTGGGCCACTTTGGAGGGGTGTTGGGATGCACACAAAAGAGGCCTTTACGGTTCTCCGGTTAACCGTTGGAGTATCAAACGGACTCCAAATGGTACGAAACTTGATAGGCGGTCTACCGGTGGTGTACCAAGGCCGCTTGGCAAATCATGGTCCATTCCGAAAATGTTTAACACCCGCTCACGACAAGAGACAAAAGGGGGACGCCGGAGGACATAGGAGTGTCAGATTGCAAAACGGACAATGGGGAAAATGCTTGGATGCATGAAACGAACACGTATGCAAAATGAGATGCACATGATGACATGGCAAAGTGCCACACACAAGCAAATGACCTGGCAACAACGGCGAATAACTGGAAGACATCTGGCGCATCGAATCCGGGGCGTTACAACACTCCTCCACTAACAAGAGATCTCGTCCCGAGATCTTAGGACCGAGACGAAAGAGAAAAAGGGATGAGGAGAAATAAGAACGCAAGAGAAGAAGCAAAGAATCTAGAGCACTCAAGAAGAAGAGGGGAACAACGAAAATGACGAGAATTAAAAACTCACGGAATCAGATAGACTCTGAAACCACTCCGGTTAGAACGAGATAATAAATGAATAAAACTGAAAGGATTTAGGCAGCACTCCGGCTGAAACATGGAGGAATAGAACATGAACTTGAGAGGATGGAATGATACTTGATGAAGACATGACACAAAACCTCCGGAAAGAATTGAAAGAGTTGAATGAAAAGAACGGAGAAGAAAATGATAACTTTTTTTTGACTATGAACAGTAGGGTAAACACCCCACTGCAACTTTTATTAAAATAGATAAACAAACAACAATAGTCTTGTGGGCTTGAGGTAAGCCCAAAGGAAAGAAAAGAAAAGAAAAAAGAAGAAGAAGACCAAAAAAAGAAGTCTAAACTAACCTACAACTAATAAGAAAAAGAAAGAGACTATAAAAACAAAAAAAGAACAAAGGGAACTATACAAAAAGTTACATCCAAGCATCCATCCAAGTAGAGAATTGAGCTTCATACTTTTTCTTGATCCTGTATTTGAGTAGCTTTAACTCCTGAAAGAATATGTGCTTCCAGCCATCAAAAGAGGGGGTTATATTTTCAAAAATCTTGTTGTTTCTTGAAATCCAGATTGCCCATGAACCCAATATTATAATCTCCATAAATAAGGGGCAATTGAGTTTGTCCTTGAGATCTTGATAAGCTTCCAGGACTGATAAGTTATGTGTCCTTGAAGGGCAGATGAAGTCCCAACATCTAACAGCAAAAGGGCATCCCCAGAATAGATGGTGCAGAGTTTCTTCCTGTTGACAATTTCTCATTGCACAATTGTAAACTTCCAATTCAAAGTTATTCCTTCTTAAGAGATTCCTGGTGTCTTAAGAAAATGATAACTTGTGCCACGAATGAAATTGAAAGCATCTTTCGAAGGAAGGTTTAAACGGAGTTGTTGAGAAAATCAACAACGAAAAGAATAAGCTTGTTGTGGTCTTATATGTAACATCTCAAGATCATAAGGTGATAACCGGACACAAACGGAAATGATTGGATAGCTAAGAAGAACGAAGAAATGCAAAACTCCACTTCAAAGAATACGGAGAATTAATTACACTTCGAGACGCGAGAAGAAAAGATACTTGAATTTCTCCAACAAGAACCTTGATGAACTCTTGAAGAATGAATGAAATCATGAAGAACCACCATGAAGAACTCCGGTGACAAAAGGATGATGAGATAGAATGAAGGAAGAAAGAATAAGATGAGCCTTGCGATGGTTTAGATGGAGGTTCCGAAGAAATGGCCGAGGAAACTGAACTCTGGAAAGGAAAATATGAAAACACTTGGAACTAGAATTTATTCATCAAGAACAAACTCCGAAGAAAGGGATTAATCACTTTGAGGAAATAAGAATAAGATTTATTGTATGCTTATCCTTCATCAAATTAAATTGATGACAAGCAATGGATTTTGCATACTACTTATTCTTCTTGAAAAGGATTGAGAAGTGACATATCGCAAACTTGAGAAGGTCTTCATGAACCACCGATAGGATTGAAAGAACGAATGAATTAATATGATGAGAACAGAAAAGGAATCTTCAACGAACCACCATGAAAACGTAAACGAACGAAGAGAAGAGAACGAATCACCGGAAAGAATTAGAAAATGAATGAAGATACTTGAGTAAATCGAGATGCACGAGAACGAAGAGATCGCGAACTGATTAGAGAAAGCTTAAAGGAAGCACCGGTAGAACTATGGAACGAACGAAGCTGAAAACTTGGAACGAAGAAATCTTCCAAAAAGATGGCCTCCGGATAATCGAGAGAGAACGCAAATCCTGAAATACTCTGGATGGATGAAAAGAATTGCACGACTGGAAACAATTAGATAGGATAACATGAAGCTAGCGCGACGAATCTTCGGGAGAATGAAAAGCGAAGAGGTTGAGCCAACAATGAAAGAATTTGAAAACGATCTTGGAGAAGGCATGTGACTGATGGGATCCATTCTTACATCACACTTGAAAAGAATTTGAGAATAACTCCAGGAGAATTAGAATAGTCAGGTAAGATCCTAGGAAAAGACCTGTGGGTTAGGGCCCACTAAGGAGAAAAACACCGTTGAAAAGGATTGTTGAACAGGTAGATTATGCACCGGAACAATTGAAATATATGAATGAGGTGATAACCTCGAATTAATTGGAACACAGACGAATCTCCTGAGATGTCTTCCGAACTCCGGAATGATTAACTGGCGAGAGGAGAACGAGCAGGGAAAACACTTGAGTCGAGGAAAAGAATATGATCAACCCAGAAAAAAACTTGAATTGAGTCCATCGGAAAAGAGAAAAAACTTGACTTGAATTTGAAAAACTTGAATTGATAAACTTGAATTGAGAATCAGACTCCGGGAAGAAGAGGGTGAGAGGGCAGGAAAACAAAGGCAACTAGGAAGGGGAACCGACGAATATCTTGAAGAGAAAACACCGGTTGCAATCATTGTGGAAAGAAAGCAAAGACTTCGCACGAATAGGATGGATACTCGATTACGGACTCCGGCTCCGAGAAGAAAAAAGGGTGGGCGGGTGGGAAAAGAAAACAATTGAGGATTGAACTTGGCAAAGATGAAGAGGGTCGAGTCAACTTGACGAGAAATGCACCGGATAAAAGAGCTGAGAACCAACGAACAAAAAAACAACTAACCACGTGATCCTAAAGAAAGTTTGAAGGGGAAGAGAAGTAATTCAAAACACCTACGTCAAGGTTCCTCACCAGAGCGACAAAGGGGTTGAGGAGTAAAAAGAATTCCTACTCTCCGATATAACTAGACTCCGAAAACAGTTTTCTTCTAGACTCAATAACGACCAAACTACACGACCAATCAAGGGGGCTCCTAGGGTCGGTCGAGGCTCTTATACCAACTTGTCACGCCCAATATGCGACCCTATCCAAGAGGAACTCGAAGGTACCACCAAGGATAGACCCGCATATTGAAACATTTTTGCAAGGTGGATATCATTACATCAACATTACATAAATATATGAGGATACATACAAGGCATACAAATGCCGCAAGAATACATCAATACAACATACATAAGATCAACATCCGACTATGGATGAAACACAAACAGAAGCTCAAACAACATCCACCCTGCTAGCCCAGGCTGCCGACCTGGAACCTATCCCCTGATCGAAGAAGAAACAGAAGAAGAACTCCAAAACAAGAAACATCGCTCTCGCGTCATGATCATCGCAAATCTGTACCTGCAACTGTTGTTGTAGTAATCTGTGAGCCATGAGGACTCAGCAATCCCATTACCATGGGTATCAAGACTAGCAAAGCTTAATGGGAAAGGAAGGGGTAAAGTGGTGAGGTTGCAGCAGCGACTAAGCATGATATGGTGGCTAACATACGCAAATAAGAGCGAGAAGAGAACAAACAGAACGGTCGTGAAGCTAGCAATGATCAAGAAGTGATCCTGAACTCCTACTTACGTCAAACATAACCCAAAAATCATGTTCACTTCCTGGACTCCGCCGAGAAGAGACCATCACGGCTACACACGCGGTTGATGCGTTTTGATTCGTATATGGTGTCGAGTTATCTACAACCGGACATTAACAAATTCCCATCTACCACATAACCGCGGGCACGACTCTCGAAAGTTTATACCCTGCAGGGGTGTCCCAATTAGCCCATCACAAGCTCTCACGGTCAACGAAGGATATTCCTTCTCCCAGGAAGACCCGATCAGTCTCGGAATCCCGGTTTACAAGACATTTCGACAATGGTAAAACAAGACCAGCAAAGCCGCCCGGATGTGCCGACAAATCCCGATAGGAGCTGCACATATCTTGTTCTCAGGGCACACCGGATGAGCCAGACGTCGGATTGGCATAGACCCTGGTTGCCCAGGGGGCGCCGGACATCGCTCGGTTCAGACCAGCACTTAGAGAAGCACTGGCCCGGGGGGGAGGGGGGCTAAAATAAAGATGACCCTCGGGTTGGCCGACCCAACGGAAAGGTATAGGTGGTGGTGAAGCAAATGGTAAAACCAAGGTTGGGCCTTGCTGGAGGAGTTTTATTCAAAGCGAACTGTCAAGGGGGTCCCATAAATCACCCAACCGCGTAAGGAACGCAAAATCAAGGAACATAACACCGGTATGACGGAAACTACGGCGGCAAGAGTGGAACAAAACACCAGGCATAAGGCCGAGCCTTCCACCCTTTACCAAGTATATAGATGCATTAACTAAATAAGAGATATTGTGATATCCCAACATAATCCTGTCCACCATGGAGCAATCTTTAACTTCACCTGTAACTAGCAACGCTATAAGAGGGGCTGAGCAAAGTGGTAACATGGCCAAACAATGGTTTGCTAGGAAGGGTGAAAAAGGTTAGAGGCTGACATGGTAAATTGGGAGGCTTGAAGAACAAGTGATAGGTAGCGCAACAAAGCGATAGAACGAAGCAACTAGCATAGCAATGATAGTAGTGAGATCCAAGGTGACGGTCATCTTGCCTGAAATCCCGTAAGGAAGAAGAACGAATCCATGAAGAAGATGAAACAACGAAGATGAACCAAGCGTAGACGAACGCAACCTCACGATTGCAACGAACAGGAACTAACGAGAAGGAGCACAACCGGAAAGAAGCAAACAACAAGGTAGACACACAACACATAGACAAGACATGATGCACAACAAGCATGATGCATGACAAAGCTACATGAAGCTACTCATGGCAAGAGATGATGCATACAATAACAACACATCAAAGCAAGGTTAAATGAGGCCGAAAACAACATATAACAATTCCGGTAAGTCCTCATATGCAAGTTTCAAAGTTGGTCCAGATCTGAACAAACATTAAGTTGAAGTTGTTAAACAGCAAGTTAAAGAGCACCAAGAGTAACTACACGAAATTCTAGTCAAGTTACATATAAAGTTCATTTAGTTCGGAGCTACGGCCTAGAAGATATGAGCAAAACAAGCTAAACATGGCATTGATGCACAAATGCATACAAACATCAAGCAAACACTCTCAAACATGGATGCAACATGATAATATGAAACTTAATGCAAAATCAAGCAAGTTCCATATAGAGCACACTCCAAACGGAGCAACGGTTCAATACACTCTATACAAATTTAAAGGACAAGCTGTCCAAAACAGCAACTAGGCATCTAGGAAGCATCAAAACAAAATGCTACAGCACCGCAACATAAGAACAAAAGGCATGGACATGATGTACATGTAAGTCATGACAAGACATGAACAATGAGCTATCTGCAGAAATCACTAGAACATGCTCAAAAGGTCATGGCAAGATTGCAAATAATAACAGTTTACAGACTTGGCAGAAATAATATCAGGTTGCAATGTTTAGAGCTATCAAACAACATGTTACAGGAACTTAACATGGCAAACAAAGGCATGGAATGCTAATACTAAAGACAAAGAACAAAACTCCCTTACTGAACTTATTGTAAAGATCAACAGAAAAGATGGTATCATCCATGCAAACATGGCAAGTGATATGACAGATTCAGACATGGCAGGCACAACAGTAAGTAGGCATGTTGGTGAGCTTGTACCACTCACCACAGAGCAATACATGGCATGGCAAGCTAACCAACAGTAATAAGACATGTTCATGAAGCTAAGCATGTCAAGCGCAAGTTCATAGGGTGCATGGATCACTAGCAAAGCTCATGGCAAAACTGAACTTAATGTTAACAGGCTGACAACAACATTATTTAGCAATTTGAGGGCAAGATTACAACAAGATACAGCTGGCTATAAAGTCAACCAGGGGCATGTATGGATAGACCATGACATGTATAACAAAACATCCTTAGTGAACATCTCCAGATTATGCATAGAATGAGTTGTAGAAGCAGGTTTACATAGCATCATGCTATAGCAGATTCAGCCTAGCAAAACAGTAACAGCAAGTACCCTACTTCACGAGCTCGACGCACTCACTACAAGACTCACAAAAATACATGGATTACACCACTGTATGGCATGATGTAGATCAAAACTCATGTAGACATCAAGCTCATAAGATGCACACACAAAATGCAATGAAAAAGACAAATCACCAAGTTATAACAGTTTCAGCAGGTTAACATCATATAGCACTCTTGCAACGATGATTTAGGCATCAAGATGGACTCTAATGAACATGACCCAATGGAAGAAAATGAATAGCATCTCATGGTCAACATTTTGATATATCATACATGCAAAATGGAGCAGCACACATGAAGTTATGGCAGTTCAAACATGCACACATGATATGAGGTTCTGGGGACTTAGCAGAAACTATACCCCGCGAAAACGTGGACGGGACGGGGATGGGGCGGATCCGGGCGCTCCTGCCCGGATCTGACTGGGGCTGCGACCGGAGACAGCCGGCGAGCTCGCCGGAGGAACTCCTGCCGGCGGGGAAGGCGGCGCCCGACGGGGCTACGAAGGGGAGGCGCGGGGAGCGGGGATGCTCCTGCGGGCGTGCGGCGGCGGGGCCGAAGTGCGCCAGCGGCAGCGGAGGCGCATGCGGCGCGAGGCGGCGGGGTCCAGCGCAGGGAGGCGGAGGCCGCGGACGAGCGGCGCGGGCGGCGCGCGCGCCGGCGAGGGGAAAGGGCCGGGCGGCGGCGGCGACCGGGCCGCGCGGGCCGACGACGGAGGAGGCGCGGGGCAGGCGACGTGGCGGCGCGGGATTCACCGGGATGGCGGGTGGACATGTCCGGGCGCGGTGGGGATTTCGTCCGGCAGCGGAGAGGGGAAATTGCTAGGGTTAGAGGTAGATTCATCCGCAAATTTTGGGGAAGAGGGCCTATATATAGGTAGAGGGAGCTAGGAGACTCCAAATGATGAGCGGTTTTCGCCCACACGATCGTGATCCAACGTCTGAGAGCATGGAGGGGGTTTGGATGGGTTTATTGGGCCTCTTTGGAGGGGTGTTGGGCTGCACACAAAAGAGGCCTTTACGGTTCCCCGGTTAACCGTTGGAGTATCAAACGGACTCCAAATGGCACGAAACTTGACAGGCGGTCTACCGGTGGTGTACCAAGGCTGCTTGGCAAATCGCGGTCCATTCCGAAAATGTTTAACACCTGCTCACAACAAGAGACAAAAGGGGGACGCCGGAGGACATAGGAGTGTCTGATTGCAAAACGGACAACAGGGAAAATGCTCGGATGCATGAAACAAACACGTATGCAAAATGAGATGCACATGATGACATGGCAAAGTGCCACACGCAAGCAAATGACATGGCAACGACAACGAATAACTGGAAGACATCTAGTGCATCGAATCCGGGGCGTTACAACCATGGATTAAAGGAGGCTTTCAGCGGCCTTCTGACAGGCTTCGGGGTAAGCAATGTAATGCCCTTTTTCTTAGATTTTTTTATATGATCATGCAACCTCATATGAAGTAGTCCCCGAGACCTGAGTGACTTTGTAAAATTGATGCATGGGTCGAATATCTTAGATATATATATATATATATATATATATATATATATATATATATATATATATATGATAGCAAAAGTGGGCTATAGCTCCCGAGACTCTGGCTGGAGTAAAAAGCCGATGGAGGATCAACAATCAATAACTTGGGGACCTAATGTGCTTAGTCTATTGTGTAGGCATCGTCTTCGGCGGTAGCTACCAATGCCGAGGAGTTGGCCGAGCTAAATCGGAAGCTCAAGAGCTCAGATGACGAGCTCGATCTGCTGAACAAGTGGTTCAATGCGTCGCAAGGCAAGTCTCAACTAAACTATTTACTACAGGCATTTGGTAATGAAATTTTTCGAAGTTAACCTGAACGCGGTGCAAATGACATTATTGCAGCCATCGCCGCGGAGGTCAAGAACCTGAAGGCCGAGCTGAGGAGAGCTCAGTAGGAAATGGCGCAACAGAGGGCAGCGGCCGAATAGGCAGCCACCAAATTAGCCACGGTGAGAACCGCTAGCGAGTGGCACGAGGACAGAGTGGATGAAGTGTAGCAAGAGCTCAAGGATGCCATCACGAAATGTGAGGTCCTTGAGCAGAAAAGTAAGGATCAGGCCACCGAGCTAACCTCGTTGAGGTCAGAGGTCAAGGAAGCAAGGGTGGAGGCACGAGGCCGCTAAGAGGAACTCTACCAAGTCAAGCTTATTGCGGATGGTAAGCCGTACTTACTGCAAAGTGTCTTTGGTGATAACAGGTTCACATTGCTCACATGAGTATGGCATTCCCCAAGCGCTTTTGCGGACCCCAGGAGGAGTGCATCTGATGCGGCCATGTATTTCGCATCCTAGGAGGGTCACACCGAGCAGAGGCTATTTTGGGCACAGTTTCAGGTGCCCAAACACCCTCTCCTCCTTAACAACCAGATGAAGCAGCTGATGGAGTTTCATCGGATGGCGAAGTTGGCAATGAAGGACCTCTGCGTCAAGTTGTAGCCTTCAGAACCGCTGTCGAGCAGCTATTTTGGCTTAGTGCAGAGGTTGTGCGACACCGCGCCTCGGATTGACATCTGGAAGTGCTTCGTATGCATTGAGGGAGCTCGGATGGCCTTCGGCAATACTATGGTGCATTGGCCAAAGATCAAGCCAGTCGAAATGGCCACCGGACCCCATCCCCCTTGGAAGGAGCATAGGAGCCCCAAGCAGTACTTTCCCATCGTGATGGATGGTGCTCGGGCGATAGAGGCTCAGTGTGCGAAGGATGTAATTTATGAATGACTGTTTATCTGAAGAAGTTTGAACTTTTGTGCTCTAGAACGCAACTGTTGGTTTTATATATAATGCCTTATATAATGCCTTGTTTGTTTATTTTGATTCCTATGTGGCCATTTTAAACTGAAAGTTACTAGTCGTCGGCTTCAACCTCCTTGTAGATACTGAAAAAGGTGTTTTCTCTTAACACTTTAACCCTTAGCCGATGTCTCGGGGCCCATAGGCGGTAGTGTGTAAGGAAAACAAGGCAATCAGACTATGCGGCTTAGTGCTTTCACTTAGCCATAGGAGCTTGACCGCGGGGGCTGGTGACTAGCCCCCAATGTGTGTGATATTTGGGTATGCCGAGGTTGATACCATTTGATGAAATTTGCCCTAGAGGCAATAATAAAACGGTTATTATTATATTTCCTTAATCATGATAAATGTTTATTATTCATTCTAGAACTGTATTGACCGCAAACATAAATACATGTGTGGATACATAAACAAATACCGTATCCCTAGTGAGCCTCTACTAGACTAGCTCATTGATCAAAGATGGTTAAGGTTTCCTAACCATAGACATGTGTTGTCATTTGATAACGGGATCACATCATTAGGAGAATTATGAGATGGACAAGACCCATCCGTTAGCTTAGCATAATGATCATTCAGTTTATTGCTATTGCTTTCTACATGTCAAATACATATTCCTTCGACTATGATATAATGCAACTACTGGATACCGGAAGAATGCCTTGTATGCTATAATACGTCATAACGTAACTGGGTGATCATAAAGATGCTCTACAGGTATCTCCGAAGGTGTTTGTTGAGTTGGCATGGATCGAGATTAGGATTTGTCACTCCGAGTATCAGAGAGGTATCTCTGGGCCCTCTCGGTAATACACATCATAAGCTTGCAAGAAAACGACTAAGGAGTTAGTCATGAGGTGATGTATTACTGAACGAGTAAAGAGACTAGCCAGTAACGAGATTGAACTAGGTAAGAAGATACCGACGATCGAATCTCGGGCAAGTAACATACCGATGGACAAAGGGAATTATGTATGTTGTCATAACGGTTCGACCGATAAAGATCTTCGTAGAATATGTAGGAGCCAATATGGGCATCCAGGTTCCGCTATTGGCTATTGACCGGAGAGGTGTCTCGGTCATGTCTACATAGTTCTCGAACCCGTAGGGTCCACATGCTTAACGTTCGATGATGATATAATGTTATATGAGTTATGTGATTTGGTGACCAAATGTTGTTCGGAGTCCTAGATGAGATCACGGACATGACGAGGAGTCTCAAAATAGTCGAGAGGTCAAGATTGATATATAGGACGATAGTATTCGGACACCAGAAGTGTTCCGGGTACATATCGGGTCACCGGAAGGGGTTCTGGGCACCCCCGGCAAAAGATATGGTCCTAATGGGCCAAGAGGGGAAACATACCAGCCACCAGGGGCTTGTGTGCCCCTCATATGGGCTGAACCAAAGGGAGAAGGAAGGGGGGGGGGGAAGAGAAAGGAAAGGGGGGGATTCAGCCTCCCCCTTCCCTTTCTCCCCCTCGTCTTTCCTTCCCCCTTCGATAAATAAGGAGGGGAGGGGGTGCCGGCCTAGGAGGAACCCAAGTACGATTCGGTCCTACTTGGGGTGCCTCCTAGCCTCTCCCTCTGCCTCCCACCTATATATATGTGTATGTGGGGGGCGCCCCTAGCACACCCCAGACGATTGTTAGCCGTGTGCGGCAACCCCTCCACCGTTTACTCCCACGGTCATATCTTCGTAGTGCTTAGGCGAAGCCCTACGAGGATCACTTTACCATCACCGTCACCACGCCGTCATGCTGATGGAACCCATCTACTACCTCGATGTCTTGCTGGATCAAGAAGGCGAGGGACGTCACCGAGCTGAACGTGTGCAGAACGCGGAGGTGTCGTGCGTTCGGTACTTGATTGGTTGAAGCGCGAAGAAGTTTGACTACATCAACCACGTTGTGAAATGCTTTCGCTTATGGTCTACAAGGGTACGTAGACACACTCTCCCCCTTGTTTCTATGCATCTCCATGGATAGATCATTGCATGTGTGTAGAAATTTTTTGTTTTCCATGCAACGTTTCGCAACACCATTATCACATGGTTTCTGTGGCAGCAAACCCTTCATGTGACATAGAATAACCTCCATCGAATTTTAGTTGGTCACTTACCGTTGGATCGCCAACCAGTTCTCGCTTATTACGACAGTTAGTTTTTGGCTTTCTCCACTGAGGTACTTAACCAGACGAGCTAGAAGTACAATCCTGGTGGTTCTCCCTTTACCCTCCTAGCTAAACAATGCAGAACGTAATAGGGCAAGCACAGGAGCCGGGCAACCCAATTATTGATCCAAGAAATAATTCAGAATTTATTCATATAATGCAATATCCAGGACGCCAAGCACATGAAATGAAAATAGCGCCGGAATGATGCTTGGTGTAAGACTTATAGTCGAGCCCCGGGTCTATTAGCCGATCACATCTAAAAAAAGCACATATCAAACTAGTTCACTTCGGCATAAAAAAGCGGAAAGGAATATGCGACACAAACGACTGCAGTATGACCGTAAAAGTGGTCTTTATTTCCTTTGAATTCGTGATGTCCAACTGTACAGTCCGAACTGCCAAAGCAACTATTATAGATACTTTGAAAACAACTTTATCGGAGGAAAGATTTACACAGGGCCTCCATGAGTGGTTTGATGTCCCTACTGCGCCCTGTTGCATGTCTGCGCCTTTGCTCCTTGTTAAGTTCCCGTAGGTGAAGGAGGTAGTCATCAGCGGGCGGGCCCTTGAAAGAGGGTCTTGAGAAGTCGCCGCAGGATATCAGCTTGACGTTGGTCAGGCCCTAAATGGTGCCTATTGGTGATGTGCAATCCGAGGACATCTTTGGCCTTGGCTTGGTCGAGCTGAGCACTTGACCCTTGTACCTTTTGCCCCCATAGCTACCCATGGAATTTTGAGTGCGAAATTGTGCACCTGAGGTACGTATTTTGCGGCTGGGAAGGCCGTGTTGTGGGGCGCTTGTCGGCATTCTGAGATCAGGGATAACCAGATCTGCCTGCCTGCAGCCCACGGCTTGGCTCTCTCGACGGCCTGGTACGGCCCAGCTGCAAGGCTTCCAAGTCAAGACCCTCGCGAGGGCCCCGGCCTCACGAGGAGGAAGACACCAAGACATCTAGAGGAGTGGCCTCCCCAGGTTGCCTCCTAAGGAGCGGAGATTTCTATGCAAGTACCCAGCCTCACGAGGCTGCAATGACGTGAGCCATGACAACCAAGGCTAGGTGGGCGCCAGCGGGCCCAGAGGAGATAGTTTCCCTATCGGTGCTAAGGAAGCAAGGACAGACGCAGGTTCTCGAGGAGCCCCCCAAAGCTTTCCATTCCGGTGCAACAAGACCAAGACGACGAGCTCGGCAGGACAGACGTCATCACCGAGCACACCACCGCGTCACGACCAGAAGCTTTGTAGGCGAAGACTACCTTTCATTAGGATATGATGTACTTCTTGTCCCCTTTTTAAATTGGCCACTGTGGGATCCCTTCCCACCTAAGTTTCGAGGGAAGAGGACCAAGGCCACTATAAATATAGGTTAGCCACCACCGTAGAGGGGATCCTTTTCCAGCTTCACCTCCAGAGCCCTCACGACGTTGTTCATCCACTATACTTGTTCATCCCCAGCCTCCTCATGGGGCCAATCCACCACAAAGCAGGAGTAGGGTTTTACACCGCAAGGTGGCCCGAACCTGGGTAAACTGTTGTGTTCATCTTCTTTACCGCTCACGCGAACTCGACGAGGCTAGGCTGTAGGGCAGCAGGCTAGAGACTTGAGCGGGTTGAGATCTTCGAACACGCCCCAGAGTTCGAATCTTCTTGGGTCTGCAGAGCCCTGAATCTGACATTTGGCGCGCCAGGTAGGGGCATGTCGAAGCTTCGCCCCTTCGCCGACCGTGCTCCATCCTTGCCTCGCGGTTCCCATGGCGGACGCCGTCCCACCAACTTGGCCGCCGGACGCCTACATGGGCGCCGTGGGTCATCCGACCTTCACCCCCAGCCTGCATCAGGTGCAGTGGCTGGAGAGGTTCAGGCCGGCGCTGCCCCCGCGCTATGACGGAACCGCGGACCTCGAAGAGTTCCTCCGGCTGTATGCGCACGCCATGCAAGCGGCGGGTGGTGACGACAAGGCCATGGCAAATTGGCTCCCTATGGACCTCACGAAGATGCCGTGCTCCTGGCTACGAGGCCTCCTAGAGGCCTCAGTGTCTTCCTAGGAGGAGCTTCACGGTTGATTCATCACGCGCTTTGCGGCACCGGCGCCCCACGCAGCCGCATGCATCATCGGTGGGTCGCAGGTGCCTGCTTCCGGCTGCCACATCAAGCAGCTCTTTCGTCGGGCGAGTGCTCCATGGTCGCAACGAAAGGCCTCTCGAGGCCTCAAGATGCCCAAGGTGGACATCACCTTCGATTCAAGAGATCACCCCAAGACCGCGGTAGCCGCAGGAGTCCTCCCCATGTTATGCACGCCCACCATCAGCAACATTGCGGTCACCAAGACCCTCATCGACAGCGGCGCTGGCCTAAACATCCTCTCCTGGAAACCTTCGACCTGCTCCAGGTACCTTACGACCAGCTCGCGCCCACCAAGCCCTTCTCGGGGTGGTCAAGGGCTCGACCACCCCCTTGGGGCAGGTGCCCCCCCTCACCTTCGACACGCGCGACAACTACCGCATCGAGCTCATTGACTTTGACATGGCCCGCATCAGCCTCCTGTACAACGCCATCCTTGGGTATTCGGCCCTCGCCAAGTTCATGGCGGCAACCCATCCGGGCTACAACGTCATCAAGATGCTGGGCAGTGGCGGCATCATCACGGTGATCGGGGACATGAAGGATGTGGTCCGGGCCCTCAAGCTCGCCTACAAGGCTGCGGCGGCCTCGTGCCCTGACGCCAAGGGCACCCCAGAAGCCCTGGAGGCCGCACCCATGAAGAAGAAGCAACTGTTCTCTCAGGAGCGGGCCGAGACAAAGCGGGTGCCTATCGATAGCGGGGGGCCCAGCCCTACCTTCACCATAGGCGTCGGCCTTCTCCCGGACAGGGAAGAGGCATTGGTCGACTTCCTGAGGGACAACAGGGACGTATTTGTGTGAGAAGCGACCAAATTGGTTGGTGTCCTGAGGGAGGTGACCAAGCACAACTTGATGGTGTGCCTCGTCACGCGCCCAGCGAAGCAAAAGGCATGGCGTCAAGCACAAGAGAAGCAAGCATTCATTGTCCAAGAGGTCCGCAAGCTGCAAGAGGCCGGTGTCATTCGGGAAGTACGACACCCGGATTGGTTAGAAAACCCAATGACCGTCCCCAAGAAAGGGGAGAAGGAGTGCATGTACATTGACTTCACAAGCCTCAACAAGGTCTGCCCTCAGGACCCCTTCCCGCTCCCACGCATAGACCAGATCATGGACTCCACTGTCGAGTGCGATCTACTATGCTTTTTGGATGCCTTCTCAGGGTATCATCAAATCAAGATGGCGATGGAGGACGTCGAAAAAACAGCCTTCATCTCCCTACATGGCGTGTATTGCTACACCTACATGCCCTTCGGGCTGCGGAACGCCAGGGCGACCTTCCAGCGGCTGATGCACATCACACTTGGGTCACAACTAGGGAGGAATGTGGAGGCGTATGTTGACGACATCATGGTCAAGTCGTGGGAGGCAAGGACCCTAATCGAAGACCTGGAAGAGACATTCGCCAGCTTACGCAGGGTAAACCTGACGCTCAGCCTGGAGAAGTGTGTGTTCGGAGTTCCGTCTAGCAAGCTGCTGGGCTTCCTAGTATCACATAGAGGGGATCGAGGCTAACCCCGAGAAGATCAAGGCAATAGAAAGGATGAGCCCGCCTCATACTCTCAAAGAGATGCAGAAGCTCGAGGGCCGCATAACCTCCTTGTGGCGCTTCATCTCCAAGCTTGGCGAGCGTGCCCTCCCTTTCTTCAGGTTGATGAAGAAGAAGGGCCATCTCGAGTGGATCCCAGAAGCTGAGGTGGCCTTCGATGACCTCAAGAGATACCTCACGAGCCCACCTGTCATGGTGGCACCTCATCCTCGTGAGCCCTGGTGCTTTACCTAGCGGCCACCCCCACTCAGCTAGCGCAGCACTCGTGGCGGTCCGGGAAGAGCATGCGGGTGCAGGCGCAAAACAAGCTAACCCACAGGGAGTCACACAACCTCCGCCGCCTCAGGACGATGCTCCTAAGGATCTTGTTGCTCCAGTGGCCTGCGAGGCTCGCGAGTCCCCCGTGCCCCATGCAGGATGAGAAGTTGATGATGCCTCGCCTCTCGGCAAGCATCCGGTGTACTTTGTAAGCATAGTGTTGCGGGATGCACGCGTGCTACCTCATGCATCAGAAGCTCCTTCTCGTTCTCCTAGTCGCCTCAAGAAAGTTGCACCATTATTTTCAAGGCCACCCCGTCAAGGTCATCTCCGCGTACCCCCTGGAGAAGGTGTTGTGCAGCCCCAACGCTGCTGGAAGGGTTGCAGAGCGGAACATCGAGCTGCAGTCCTTCCAGCTAGAGTTCAGCATGACCAGGGTCATTAAGGGTGTGGATGGACGCTCATGACTGGGGACTGGATGAGGGCCAATCTCTCACGCCCGACAATGAATCGCCTGATGGCTGGGTCATGCACTTTGACGGTGCCTTTGCGCGGCAGGGCACGGGGGCTGGAGTCGTACTCATCTCACCAACCGAGGAAAAGCTCTACTACGTCGTGCAGCTCTGCTTTCAGCATGGTGAAAAGGTCTCCAACAACATCGTGGAATACGAGGGCTTGATTGCTGGCCTTAGGGCCGCGGCCGCCCTGGGGGTCAAGCGCCTCACCATCAAGGGCGACTCCCAGCTCCTCGTCAACTTCCCCAACAAGGAGTACAAATGAAAGTACGAGCACATGGAGGCCTACCTGGAGGAGGTACGTAAAATTGAAAAGCATTTCCTGGACTTGGAATTGCAGCATGTCCCGCACGACGCAAACAAGGAAGCAGACGACATCGCCAAGAGGGCATCTCGCCGCGAGCCTCAGAAGCCTGGCGTCTTCGAGGAGAGGCTCTTCAAGCCATCGGCGGTGCCACCAGTCGTAGGCCCGGCGCTGCTCCGGGAAGAGCCACCGCCGGCCCCATCCTCAGGCACCCCGCCCTACGGCCTGACCTCGGGAGCCCGCCTACTCCTGGCATTGGAGCCGTAGGAAGGTTGCTGGACCGAGGAGTTCAAGGTCTACATTCTTCGCAGCGCCTTATCGGAGAAGGAGGAGGATGTAGAGTGCGTGGTTCGCTAGGCACGTTGTACCGAAAATGAGGGGGATGAGCGAGAAGGAGGGGGATGTTGCTTGCAGGATGACGAGTTGTATCGAAAATGTCCCAACGATGTCACGTTGCAGTGCATATCGAAGGAGCATGGGCATGAGCTGTTGGCTAACATCCACGATGGAGAATGCGGACACTACTCCTCGTCGCGCACCCTCGTGGGCAAGGTGTTCCGAAGCGGGTTCTACTGGCCAACGATGCTGAACGACGCCACCGAGTTGGTGAGATCCTGCAAGGCCTACCAGTTCCATGCCAAGTAGATTCACCAGCCCGCGCAAGGACTCCAGACCATCCCACTCTCATGGCCCTT
Organism: Triticum timopheevii; assembly: GCA_963921465.1. Lineage (NCBI taxonomy): Eukaryota > Viridiplantae > Streptophyta > Magnoliopsida > Poales > Poaceae > Triticum > Triticum timopheevii. The sequence continues at coordinate 361,529,897 of OY997264.1, forward strand.
CAAGGTCTGGGGGCTGGTATCCTGGGCCCGTTTCCTCGGGCAGCCGGCGGATACCGCTACCTCTACGTCGCCATCGACAAGTTCACCAAGTGGGCGGAGGTGGAGCTCGTGTGCACCATCCCCGCCGGCTCAGCCGTCAAGTTCATCAAGGGCCTCATGAGCCGTTTTGGTGTCCCCAACCGTATCATTACTGACAATGACTCCCAGTTCACAAGCAACCTTTTCAGGACATATTGTGCTAACCTTGGAATGCAAATATGCTATACTTCTATGGCACACCCAAAGAGAAATGACCGGGACGAGCACGCCAACACGGAGGTTCTGAGGAGCCTCAAGACAAGGAGCTTCAAGAAAAAGCTCGAAGCCCGCGGCAGGGGTTGGCTCGGTGAGCCTCAGTCAGTGTTGTAGTCCATCCGCACCACCGTGATAAGCCCACCGGCGAGACCCCGTTCTTCCTCGTCTACGGGGCTGAGGCGGTCCTCTCGCACGAGGTCAAGCATTGCTCCCCACGGGTCATGGCATTTGACGAGGCACACCGGGATGCCTCGTGGGGGACATACCTCGTGCTCAGGGAGGAGGCACGCCGCCGAGCCTCACTCCACGCGGTGAGGTACCAGCAGGCACTGCGGCGCTACCATTGCTGCAACATCCGCTCTCGAACTCTCGATGTCGGGGACCTCGTCCTGAGGCGGGTCCTCTCCAGGGAGGGCCTCCACAAGCTCTCGCCCATGTGGGAGGGGCCATTCAGGATCGCCCGCGTCTCCACGCCCGGCTCCGTACGCCTGGAGACGCAGGACGGGGTCCCATCCAGAATGCCTGGAACATCCAGCATCTCCGCAAGTTCTACTCGTGACACTCTCACGTAATAATGAGTGGGGCTGTACACGCTCTGGAGTCTCCTGAGCGCTGCCCTGGGCCTCACGGGGGATCCCACCCACGTCCAAGTGGAAGCCCCATGCTCCGTGCTGGTGGACGACATGGTCAAACAACGACTATGCCCACGCCAAGTGGAGGCCCCATGCTCCGCGCTGGTGGGAAGACTAGCCTAGGTGCTAGATGCGGTTGTTCTTTGCTTTCTCTTGTAACCAAAATTTGCTATTTCTTGGAACGAAGTTTGAAGTTTCCGCGTCTTTATTCGAATGGGGGGGGTCAGGATTTTTTATTCTTGCGGTGTTTTCCCTCTTCAACCTTGTTTAGGAGGAAGCAACAGTGGCCCATTTTCCTCTCCCTCGCGCATCACGAGCAGGGGCTGGGCACGGTGTTGCACTCGGGGCAAACTCGGCAACGTTGCTATACCAGCACGTGCACACCTCACCAAAGCTTTGGCGTGCGGATCCTCGCGTGACGCTCCCTGAGCAAGCCAACGAGCAAGTGTGCTCCTTGGCCCCACGCCTTAGGAGCTTCCATCTCCTGGCTATGCCGGGCATCGCGACCCGATGCACCAGCGATGATCAAACCTCGCTCGGGGCTCTGGTGCGGGATGGGCGCTAAGAAGGGGCGACTGGAGAAAAAGAAGCCCCGGCTCAGCTGGCCATCAAGGACCTCATGCCAAACGCCGCCTATGACCACGAGAGGTCCAACACCTAGCGGTGGCGTCTCCGGAGGCCCTAAACCTCACGAGCTCCTCGGGACCTTGATGGTGTACGCGAGGTCAAGGCTCCAGAGGAGCATGCCCCCCACAACGCAGGGACCCGTCAAGGGTCTCGAGCACATCGAGCTAAGTTATCCTAATCACGCCAGGTAGGAGTCTTTCAATTGATAGCCACACAGATGCTAGAATATGAGTAAGAAACGATGGTAAAAAGGCGCAAGCGCCATAGTTCATTACACGCCCCGAGGAGCTCTTCATGGTTCTGGATGTAGGAGGCAGAAAACAAACAAAAGGAGCGGCCTCCGGAGGGACACCATTCCCGAGGCCCGGCTCTGGCGCTGCCCGCGATCAGTCGGAGTCCTCCTCCTTGATGGGGGCCCGGAGGCGTGGTGTCTCACCCTCATCAATGGTCCGATGCGGAGGCGTGGCAGCTCATCATAGTCATCATCGCTTGTGCTCTCCCCAGGGAGGCGCCGCTGCTGCCGGAGGTGTCGCAGCCATCGCCAAGGGCAAGTTCACCGCGGAGGGCGCCACCGCCGCGATGGCTGTCGTTGTCAGAAAGGTGGTCATTGTTGTCGCCTTCTGGGCAGCACTCCAAGAGCCAGTCGTCTTCCCCGAAGACCTTGATGAAGAGCGTCGCTGCTCCATCATACTTGAAGTGGAGGTTGCGCCTCCCCTGCAGACCGCGAGCGTGGGCAAACGTCTGCCACCCGCGGTTCAGGAAAACATTGCCTCCAGGGGTGATATCTGTTGGGGAACGTAGTAATTTCAAAAAAATTCCTACGCACATGCAAGATCATGGTGATGGCATAGCAACGAGAGGGGAGAGTGTTGTCTACGTACCCTCATAGACCGTTAAGCGGAAGCGTTATGACAACGCAGTTGATGTAGTCGTACGTCTTCAGATCCGACCGATCCAAGCACCGAACGTACGGCACCTCCATGTTCAGCACACGTACAGCTCGATGACGTCCCCCGGGCTCCAATCCAGCAAAGCGTCGGGGATGAGTTCCGTCAGCACGACGGCGTGGTGATGATGATGATGTTCTACCGGTGCAGGGCTTCGCCTAAACTCCGCGACGATATGACCGAGGTGGAATATGGTGGAGGGGGGCACCGCACACGGCTAAGGAACAATCCATAGATCAACTTGTGTGTCTTAGGGGTGCCCCCTCCCCGTATATAAAGGGGGAGAGGAGGACGGGGCCTGCCAAGGGGAGAGGCGCGCCCTAGGGGGGGGGGGCAATCCTACTCCAAGTAGGTTTGGCCCCCCCTTTCCTATTAGGAGTAGGAGAGGGAAGGAAGAGAGGGGAGGGAAGAAGGAAAGGGGCGGCCGGCCCCCCTCCCAATTTGGATTGGGCTTGGGGGGGGGGGGGCGCCCCTTCCTTTGCTCCTTCTCCCTCCTTTCCACTAAGGCCCAATAAGGCCCATATACTTATCGGGGGGTTCCGGTAACCTCCCGGAACTCCGGTATAGTCTCAATCTCATCCGGAACCTTTCCAGTGTCCAAATATATCCGTCCAATATATCAATCTTTATGTCTCGACCATTTCGAGACTCCTCGTCATGTCCGTGATTACATCCGGGACTCCGAACAAACTTTGGTACATCAAAACTTATAAACTCATAATAAAACTGTCATCGTAACGTTAAGCGTGCGGACCCTACGGGCTCAAGAACTATGTAGACATGACCTAGAACTATTCTCGGTCAATAACCAATAGTGGAACCTGGATGTTCATATTGGTTCCTACATATTCTACGAAGATCTTTATCGGTCAAACCGCATCACAACATACGTTGTTCCCTTTGTCATCGGTATGTTACTTGCCCGAGATTCGATCGTCGGTATCCAATACCTAGTTCAATCTCGTTACCGGCAAGTCTCTTTACTCGTTCCGTAATACATCATTTCGTAACTAACTCATTAGTTACAATGCTTGCAAGGCTTAAGTGATGAGTATTACCGAGAGGGCCCAGAGATACCTCTCCGACAATCGGAGTGACAAAACCTAATCTCGAATTATGTCAACTCAACATGTACCTTTGGAGACACCTGTAGAGCACCTTTATAATCACCCAGTTACGTTGTGACATTTGGTAGCACACAAAGTGTTCCTCCGGTAAACGGGAGTTGCACAATCTCATAGTTGTAGGAACTTTGTATAAGTCATGAAGAAAGCAATAGCAACATACTAAACGATCAAGTGCTAAGCTAACGGAATGGGTCAAGTCAATCACATCATTCTCCTAATGATGTGATCCCATTAATCAAATGACAACACATGTCTATGGTTAGGAAACATAACCATCTTTGATTAATGAGCTAGTCAAGTAGAGGCATACTAGTGACACTATGTTTGTCTATGTATTCACACATGTATCATGTTTCCGGTTAATACAATTCTAGCATGAATAATAAACATTTATCATGATATGAGGAAATAAATAATAACTTTATTATTGCCTCTAAGGAATATTTCCTTCAGTCTCCCACTTGCACTAGAGTCAATAATCTAGATTACATAGTAATGATTCTAACACCCATGGAGTCTTGGTGCTGATCATGTTTTGCTCGTGAGAGAGGCTTAGTCAACGGGTCTGCAACATTCAGATCCGTATGTATCTTGCAAATCTCTATGTCTCCCACTTGGACTTGGTCCCGAATGGAATTGAAGCGTCTCTTGATGTGCTTGGTCCTCTTGTGAAATCTGGATTCCTTTGCCAAGGCAATTGCACCAGTATTGTCACAGAAGATCTTCATTGGTCTCGATGCACTAGGTATAACACCTAGATCGGAAATGAACTCCTTCATCCAGACTCCTTCATTTGCTGCTTCCGAAGCAGCTATGTACTCCGCTTCACATGTAGATCCCGCCACGACGCTTTGTTTAGAACTGCACCAACTTACAGCTCCACCGTTCAATAAAAATACGTATCCGGTTTGCGATTTGGAATCGTCCGGATCAGTGTCAAAGATTGCATCGACGTAACCATTTACGACTAGCTCTTTGTCACCTCTATATACGAGAAACATATCCTTAGTCCTTTTCAGGTATTTCAGGATGTTCTTGACTGCTGTCCAGTAACCCACTCCTGGATTACTTTGGTACCTCCCTGCCAAACTAATAGCAAGGCACACATCAGGTCTGGTACACAGCATTGCATACATGATAGAGCCTATGGCCGAAGCATAGGGAACTCCTTTCATTTTCTCTCTATCTTCTGCAGTGGTCGGGCATTGAGTCTGACTCAACTTTATACCTTGTAATACATGCAAGAACCCTTTCTTTTCCTGATCCATATTGAACCTTTTCAACACTTTATCAAGGTACGTGCATTGTGAAAGTCCAATCAAGCGTCTTGATCTATCTCTATAGATCTTAATGCCCAATATGTAAGCAGCTTCACCGAGGTCTTTCATTGAAAAACTTTTATTCAAGTATCCTTTTATGCTATTCAGAAATTCTATATCATTTCCAATCAACAATATGTCATCCACATATAATATTAGAAATGCTACAGAGCTCCCACTCACTTTCTTGTAAATACAGGCTTCTCCAAAAGTCTGTATAAAACCATATGCTTTGATCACACTATCAAAGCGTTTATTCCAACTCCGAGAGGCTTGCACCAGACCATACATTGATCGCTGGAGCTTGCACACTTTGTTAGCTCCCTTAGGATCGACAAAACATTCCGGTTGCATCATATACAACTCTTCTTCCAGAAATCCATTTAGGAATGCAGTTTTGACATCCATCTGCCAATTTCATAATCATAAAATGCGGCAATCGCTAACATGATTCGGACAGACTTAAGCATCGCTACGGGTGAGAAATTCTCATCGTAATCAACCCCCTGAACTTGTCGAAAACCTTTGGCAACAAGTCGAGCTTTATAGACAGTTACATTACCGTCAGCGTCAGTCTTCTTCTTAAAGATCCATTTATTCTCAATGGCTTGCCGATCATCGGGCAAGTCAACCAAAGTCCATACTTTGTTCTCATACATGGATCCCATCTCAAATTTCATGGCCTCTAGCCATTTTGCGGAATCTGGGCTCATCATCGCTTCCTCATAGTTCATAGGTTCATCATGGTCAAGTAACATGACTTCCAGAATAGGATTACCGTACCACTCTGGTGCGGATCTTACTCTGGTAGACCTACGAGGTTCAGTAGAAACTTGATCTGAAGTTTCATGATCAATATCATTAGCTTCCTCACTAATTGGTGTAGTTGTCACAGGAACTGATTTCTGTGATGAACTACTTTCCAATAAGGGAGCAGGTACAGTTACCTCATCAAGTTTTACTTTCCTCCCACTCACTTCTTTCGAGAGAAACTCCTTCTCTAGAAAGGATCCATTCTTAGCAACGAATGTTTTGCCTTCGGATCTGTGATAGAAGGTATACCCAACAGTCTCTTTTGGGTATCCTATGAAGACACATTTCTCCGATTTAGGTTCGAGCTTATCTGGCTGAAGTTTCTTCACATAAGCATCGCATCCCTAAATTTTAAGAAACGACAACTTTGGTTTCTTGCCAAACCATAGTTCATAAGGCGTCGTCTCAACGGATTTTGATGGTGCCCTATTTAACGTGAATGCGGCCATCTCTAAAGCATAACCCCAGAATGATAGCGGTAAATCAGTAAGAGACATCATAGATCGCACCATATCTAGTAAAGTACGATTACGACATTCGGACACACCATTTCTTTGTGGTGTTCCAGGTGGCGTGAGTTGCGAAACTATTCCGCATTGTTTCAAATGTAAACCAAACTCGTAACTCAAATATTCTCCTCCACGATCAGATCGTAGAAACTTTATTTTCTTGTTACGATGATTTTCCACTTCACTTTGAAATTCTTTGAACTTTTCAAATGTTTCAGACTTGTGTTTCATTAAGTAGATATACCCATATCTGCTTAAATCATCTGTGAAGGTGAGAAAATAACGATATCCGCCACGAGCTTCAACATTCATCGGACCACATACATCTGTATGTATGATTTCCAACAAATCTGTTGCTCTCTCCATAGTACCGGAGAACGGTGTTTTAGTCATCTTGCCCATGAGGCACGGTTCGCAAGTACCAAGTGATTCATAATCAAGTGATTCCAAAAGTCCATCAGTATGGAGTTTCTTCATGCGCTTTACACCGATATGACCTAAACGGCAGTGCCACAAATAAGTTGCACTATCATTATCAACTCTGCATCTTTTGGCTTCAACATTATGAATATGTGTATCACTACTATCGAGATTCAATAAAAATAGACCACTCTTCAAGGGTGCATGACCATAAAAGATATTACTCATATAAATAGAACAACCATTATTCTCTGATTTAAATGAATAACCGTCTTGCATCAAACAAGATCCAGATATAATGTTCATGCTCAAGCTGGCACCAAATAACAATTATTCAGGTCTAAAACTAATCCCGAAGGTAGATGTAGAGGTAGCGTGCCGACCGCGATCACAGCGACTTTGGAACCGTTTCCCACGCGCATCATCACCTCGTCCTTGGCCAGTGCTCGCTTATTCCGTAGTCCCTGTTTCGAGTTGCAAATATTAGCAACAGAACCATTATCAAATACCCAGGTGCTACTACGAGCTCTAGTTAGGTACACATCAATAACATGTATATCACATATACCTTTGTTCACTTTGCCATCCTTCTTATCTGCTAAATACTTGGGGCAGTTCCGCTTCCAGTGACCAGTTTGCTTGCAGTAGAAGCACTCAGTTTCAGGCTTAGGTCCAGACTTGGGTTTCTTCTCTTGAGCAGCAACTTGCTTACTGTTCTTCTTGAAGTTCCCCTTCTTCTTCCCTTTGCCCTTGTTCTTGAAACTAGTGGTCTTGTTGACCATCAACACTTGATGCTCCTTCTTGATTTCTACCTCCACAGCCTTTAGCATTGCGAAGAGCTCGGGAATTGTCTTGTTCATCCCTTGCATATTATAGTTCATCACGAAGCTCTTGTAGCTTGGTGGCAGTGATTGGAGAATTCTGTCAATGACACTATCATCCGGAAGATTAACTCCCAGTTGAATCAAGTGATTATTATACCCAGACATTTTGAGTATATGCTCACTGACAGAACTATTCTCCTCCATCTTGCAGCTGTAGAACTTATTGGAGACTTCATATCTCTCAATCCGGGCATTTGCTTGAAATATTAACTTCAACTCCTGGAACATCTCATATGCTCCATGACGTTCAAAACGTCGTTGAAGACCCGGTTCTAAGCCATAAAGCATGGCACACTGAACTATAGAGTAGTCATCAGCTTTGCTCTGCCAGACGTTCACAACATCTGGCGTTGCTCCTGCAGCAGGCCTGGCACCCAGCGGTGCTTCCAGGACGTAATTCTTCTGTGCAGCAATGAGGATAATCCTCAAGTTATGGACCCAGTCCGTGTAATTGCTACCATCATCTTTCAACTTTGCTTTCTCAAGGAACGCATTGAAATTCAATGGAACAACATCACGAGCCATCTATCTACAACAAACATAGACAAGCAAAATACTATTAGGTACTAAGTTCATGATAAATTTAAGTTCAATTAATCATATTACTTAAGAACTCCCACTTAGACAGACATCTCTCTAGTCATCTAAGTGATCACGTGATCAAAATCAACTAAACCATAACCGATCATCACGTGAGATGGAGTAGTTTTCAGTGGTGAACATCTCTATGTTGATCATATCTACTATATGATTCACGCTCGACCTTTCGGTCTCCGTGTTCCGAGGCCATATCTGCATATGCTAGGCTCGTCAAGTTTAACCTGAGTATTCTGCGTGTGCAAAACTGGCTTGCACCTGTTGTAGATGGACGTAGAGCTTATCATACCCGATCATCACGTGGTGTCTGGGCACGACGAACTTTGGCAACGGTGCATACTCAGGGAGAACACTTCTTGATAATTTTTAGTGAGAGATCATCTTAAAATGCTACCGTCAATCAAAGCAAAATAAGATGCATAAAGGATAAACATCACATGCAATCAATATAAGTGATATGATATGGCCATCATCATCTTGTGCTTGTGATCTCCATCTCCGAAGCACCGCCGTGATCACCATCATCACCGGCGCGACACCTTGATCTCCATCGTAGCATCGTTGTCGTTTACGCCATCTATTGCTTCTACGACTATCGCTACCGCTTACTGATAAAGTAAAGCAATTACAGGGCGTTTGCATTTCAAACAATAAAGCGACAACCATATGGCTCCTGCCAGTTGCCGATAACTTCGGTTACAAAACATGATCATCTCATACAATAAAATATAGCATCACGTCTTGACCATATCACATCACAACATGCCCTGCAAAAACAAGTTAGACGTCCTCTACTTTGTTGTTGCAAGTTTTACGTGGCTGCTACGGGCTTAGCAAGAACCGTTCTTACCTACGCATCAAAACCACAACGATAGTTCGTCAAGTTAGTGCTGTTTTAACCTTCGCAAGGACCGGGCATAGCCACACTCGGTTCATCTAAAGTTGGAGAAACTGACACCCGCCAGCCACCTGTGTGCAAAGCACGTCGGTAGAACCAGTCTCGCGTAAGCGTACGCGTAATGTCGGTCTGGGCCGCTTCATCCAACAATACCGCCAAACCAAAGTATGACATGCTGGTAAGCAGTATGACTTGTATCGCCCACAACTCACTTGTGTTCTACTCGTGCATATAACATCAACGCATAAAACCTAGGCTCGGATGCCACTGTTGGGGAACGTAGTAATTTCAAAAAAATTCCTACGCACACGCAAGATCATGGTGATGGCATAGCAACGAGAGGGGAGAGTGTTGTCTACGTACCCTCGTAGACCGTTAAGCGGAAGCGTTATGACAACGCGGTTGATGTAGTCGTACAACTTCACGATCCGACCGATCCAAGCACCGAACGTACGGCACCTCCGTGTACAGCACATGTCCAGCTCGATGACATCCCCCGGGCTCCAATCCAGCAAAGCGTCGGGGATGAGTTCCGTCAGCACGACGGCGTGGTGACGATGATGATGTTCTACCAGCGCAGGGCTTCGCCTAAACTCCGCGACGATATGACCGAGGTGGAATATGGTGGAGGGGGGCACCGCACATGGCTAAGGAACAATCCGTAGATCAACTTGTGTGTCTTAGGGGTGCCACCTCCCCGTATATAAAGGGGGATAGGAGGAGGGGGCCGGCCAAGGGGAGAGGCGCGCCCTCGGGGGGGGGGGGGGGCAATCCCACTCCAAGTAGGTTTGGCCCCCCCTTTCCTATTAGGAGTAGGAGAGGGAAGGAAGAGAGGGGAGGGAAGAAGGAAAGAGGGGGACGGCCCCCCTTCCAATTCGGATTGGGCTTGGGGGGGCGCCCCCTCCTTTGCTCCTTCTCCCTCCTTTCCACTAAGGCCCAATAAGGCCCATATACTTACCGGGGGGTTCCGGTAACCTCCCGGAACTCCGGTATAGTCCCAATCTCATCCGGAACCTTTCCGGTGTCCAAATATATCCATCCAATATATCAATCTTTATGTCTCGACCATTTCGAGACTCCTCGTCATGTCCGTGATCACATCCGAGACTCCTAACAAACTTCGGTACATCAAAACTTATAAACTCATAATAAAACTGTCATCGTAACGTTAAGTGTGCGGACCCTACGGGTTCGAGAACTATGTAGACATGACCTAGAACTATTCTCGGTCAATAACCAATAGTGGAACCTGGATGTTCATATTGGTTCCTACATATTCTATGAAGATCTTTATCGGTCAAACCGCATAACAACATATGTTGTTCCCTTTGTCATCGGTATGTTGCTTGCCCGAGATTCGATCGTCGGTATCCAATACCTAGTTCAATCTCGTTACCGGCAAGTCTCTTTACTCGTTCCGTAATACATCATTTCGTAACTAACTCATTAATTACAATGCTTGCAAGGCTTAAGTGATGAGTATTACCGAGAGGGCCCAGAGATACCTCTCCGACAATCGGAGTGACAAAACCTAATCTCGAATTATGCCAACTCAACATGTACCTTTGGAGACACCTGTAGAGCACCTTTATAATCACCCAGTTACGTTGTGACGTTCGGTAGCACACAAAGTGTTCCTCCGGTAAACGGGAGTTGCACAATCTCATAGTTGTAGGAACTTTGTATAAGTCATGAAGAAAGCAATAGCAACATACTAAACTATCAAGTGCTAAGCTAACGGAATGGGTCAAGTCAATCACATCATTCTCCTAATGATGTGATCCCATTAATCAAATGACAACACATGTCTATGGTTAGGAAACATAACCATCTTTGATTAATGAGCTAGTCAAGTAGAGGCATACTAGTGATACTATGTTTGTCTATGTATTCACACATGTATCATGTTTCCGGTTAATACAATTCTAGCATGAATAATAAACATTTATCATGATATGAGGAAATAAATAATAACTTTATTATTGCCTCTAGGGCATATTTCCTTCAATATCGACCTCCACCCATGAGGCCTTGCTGCAACAACCGTTGGCTTGCAGCCACGGGGCCCTCCGGCCGGCAGCTCCTCTGTGAAGAAGCGCGGGAGGTGGATCCAGATGCCCTCCGGCCTCTCCACCCAAACCACAAACTCTCAGGCCAGGTCGTCCGAGTAGGATCATGGGCGCGGAGGCCGGGCGGCCACCCCGAGCCCTCCATCCCGACCACGGCCACCACGGCTCCCGCTGCCGCCCTCACAGGGGGGGCCTTTCCCACGGCCACCAGAGGTAACCCGGATGCTCGCGGGGGCTTGCTCACGCCCCTGGGGAGCCACCGCCGGTGTCGCAATGATCCTGCGAGGACGAATTCACCATCTCTTTGGCGAGGGCAACTCCGTCCTCTCCCGTGGAGCTTTCCCTTTCTCGGCGGCGGAGAACCGCCTCACCGGTGCCATGGATGCTGCTGCGAGGATGAGGAATGAGGAGCAAGAAGATGAGGATGAGTTGGGGGCTCTATCTCCCTCGCCCTCTTATAGGCGGTTGGAGGCCAACCGGCGCCCCCTCACGTTCGAGCAATGATGGCCATCCAGGCGTGCGCCAATCCTTTGTTAGCCCGGACGGTTGCCTAGGCGATGTAGGGAAGTGGAGGCGTCCGTGCCCTGTCAAGCGCCACGCGTCAAGCCTGGCCTGCAGGCAGTTGGGGCCCGCGACGCTTCTGCCTTTCCTCTTTAGCTTCACCTTGAAGCCAGCCCGAGCGCACCTTGGGCCCCGGGTACCCAGATCTGCCTGCCTGCGGCCCATGGCGTGGCTCCCTTGACTACGTGGTATAGCCCAACTGCTAGGCTTCTAAGTCAAGACCCTCGCGAGGGCCCCGGCCTCGCAAGGAGGACGACACCAAGACCTCCAGAGGAGCGGCCTCCCCAGGTTGCCTCCCGAGGAGCGGAGATTTCTATGGAGGTACCCAGCCTCATGAGGCTGCGATGATGTGAGCCATGATGACCAAGGCCAAGCGGGCGCCAGCGGGCAGAGAGGAGACAATTTCCCTTTCGGTGCCAAGGGAGCAAGGACGGACGCAGGTTCCCGAGGATCCCCCCCAAAGCTTTCCATTCTGGTGCACCAAGACGAAGGCCACGGGCTCGGCAGGATGGATGTCATCACCAAGCCCACCGCCACGTCACGACCAGAAGCTTTGCAGGCGAAGACCACCTTTCATCAAGATTAGATGTACTTCTTGCCCCCTTTCAAATTGGCCACTGTGGGATTCCTTACCGCCTAAGTTTCGAGGGAAGAGGACCAAGGCCACTATAAATATAGGTTAGCCACCACCGTAGAGGGGATCCTTTTCCAGCTTCACCTCCAGAGCCCCCACGAGGTTGTTTATCCACTATACTAGTTCATCCCCAGCCTCCTCGTGAGGCCAATCCACCACAAAGCAGGAGTAGGGTTTTACATCGCAAGGTGGCCCGAACCTAGGTAAACTGTTGTGTTCATCTTCTTCCTCGCTCACACGAACTTGACGAGGCTAGGTTGTAGGGCGGCAGGCTAGAGACTTGAGCTGGTTGAGGTCTTCGCACATGCCCTAGAGTTCAGACCTTCTTGGGTTTGTGGAGTCCCGAATCCGACAATGCGTATCCCTATTTGGGATAGGCTCGAGAAGACACTGGGACTGGGACTGTGGCTCGGACTCATTTGCGTGCATCCAGCCTCTTGATAGTAGTTAGAGCCTTCGACGCCTCTTTGGCGGCCTGGATTTTGGCTGCCAGAGCCACTGTGTATTCCTCAGTTCGGAGTGAGCATTCAGTGTTACCATTAACGGTAAGGACACCCTTAGGCCCTGATATCCTAAGCTTTAGATATGCATAGTGAGGGACACCGTTAAAGCGAGTGAACGCTGTTCAGCCGAGGAGTGCGTGATAACTGCCACGGAAAGGAGAATGTCGAAGATCAAATCTTTGCTCTGGAAGTTGTCGGGCGAGTCGAAGACTACTTCCAAGGTGACAGTTCCCGAGCAGCGTGCCTCGACGCCTGGGATTACTCCTTTAAAGGTAGTGTTGCTGGGTTTGATCCTTGACAGATGGATTCCTATCTTCCTCACTATATCTGAGTAAATCAGATTGAGGTTGCTGCCTCCGTCCATAAGGACTCTGGTGAGGTGGTATCCATCCACGATTGGGTCGAGCACTAGAGTCACCGTTCCTCCATGATGGATACTAGTCAGATGGTCTCTCCGGTCGAAGGTGAATGAACAAGACGACCATGGGTTGTATTTCGGGGCCACTGACTCTCTGACATAGACGTCCTGAAGTGCACGCTTCCGGTCCTTCTTTGGTGTATGCGTGACATAGATCATGTTCACGGTTTTTTACCATGGGAGGGAGCTGCTTTTGGCCTCCATTGTTCGGCTCACAAGGTTCTTCGTCGTCCTTGCTGCGGGGACCCTTGCTCTATTCCTCGGCTGTAAGCTTGCTGGCCTATTTGATTACCCTACAATTACGGTTGGTGTGGTTGGCGGGCTTGTTGGAGGTGCCCTGGATCTGGAAGGGTCTGTCCAGGATCTTGTCCACCGCGGTCATGCCGTCCCGGTTCCCGTTAGAGGGTTTCTTCTATGGTCCCAATTTTGAGTTGTTGAGCCTGGCATTTACTGTTGCATCATCGGCATCAATGCATTGTGTCGGTGCTTGTTATTCATATTGCGCCGAGGTTTCCCGTTCTCGTCCCGGACCTCTGAGGTGTTGGGATCGTCCGGGTGGTTGCTTATACGAGCTAACCAACTATCTTCGCCCGCACAAAAGCGGGTCATGAGAGAGGTGAGGGCCGACATTGTTCTCTACTTATCTTGGTTGATCTAAGGAGCGAGCCACTCATACGAATGATGTGCTTGAATGTGGCTACTGCCTCAGCATCCAGACAATCAACGATCTGGTTCTTCTTAGTCAAGAACCGATTCCAAAATTGTCGGGCTGACTCCCCGAGCTGTTGAACAATGTGGATCAAGTCATCGGCATCAGGTGACCGAACATAGGTGCCCTGAAAGTTAGCTCTGAAGGTGTCCTTGAGATCCTCCCAGCTCCCAATGGAGCTTTCGGGGAGGCTGTTCAGCCAGTGCCTTGCTGGTCCTTTAATCTTCAGTGGAAGATATTTAATGGCGTGGAGGTCATCTCCTCGGGCCATATGAATGTGGAGAAGGAAATCTTCGACCCACACACTGGGTTGGTTGTCTCATCGTACTATTCTATGTTTATGGGTTTAAACCCTTTGGGGAACTGATGCTGCATCACCTCATCTGTAAAACACATTGAGTGAGCGGCGCCTCTGACCTGGGCCACGTCGTGCCGGAGATCGGCTGTCATCGGAGCACGGTGCTGCTCCCGGGCTCTATCGTTCCTGTCGCGCCAGGCTTGGTATCCGTAATGTCCAACTGGCGTGTGTCCTCTAGATCTATAAATGGATCTTGTCTGTGTTGTCCCGACGTTTAATTCATGTCGCAGATCATATGGATCTTCTGGCTGTGCTGGCTCCTTGCCCAACTGGCAAGGGAGCATTGGTGGGTTTTCGGCTTCTCCAGTCGTCATGTCCCGTCCTTGAGGGGGCGGTCGGGCTGGTTTGCATGAGTTCGTATGGGAGGTATGGGCTCAAGGGCCTCATCATCAAACTGCGGAAGCAAACGCCATCGTGGGTAGCTTTTGTTTTGACCCTGCCCATGATTGTCGAAGCCCTCTTCGGCTGCTAAGACCTTAGTCCACCTGTTTAGGGTATTCTGCTCGGCCTTCAACTGTCGCTGCTTTTTCTTCAGGCTTCAGGCGGTTTCTATGAGTTGCCGCTTGAACCATTCCTGATCCAGAGGGTCCTCGGGGGTAATGAAATTCTCTGGTCCGAGGCTGTCCTCCTCTTCGGAAAGAGGGAGGTAGTTGTCGTCCTCGAAATTGCTACTTCTTGAGCTTGTGTTGATTTTTCCTTAAAGAGGAAAGGGTGATGCATCAAAGTAGAGATAAGTATTTCCCTCAGTTAAGAACCAAGGTATCAATCTAGTAGGAGGTACCAACAAGTCCCCAATAGATGCACATGCACAAACTAACAAACACTTGCACATAATGCAAAAAAGGGGTTGTCAATCCTTTCACGGTCACTAGCAAGAGTGAGATCTGATAGAGATAGATATAAAAGATAAGTAAAAGGAAAAATAAAGTAAATCTAAATAAATTGCAGCAAGGTATTTTTGGGTTTTTGATTTTATAGATCTGAAAATATATGATGGGAAATTGACCCCGGGGCCATAGTTTTCACTAGAGGCTTCTCTCTTGAAAGAACACATACGGTGGGTGAACAAATTACTGTTGAGCAATTAATAGAAAAGTGCATAGCTATGACGATATCTAAGGCAATGATCATGAATATAGGCATCACGTCCATGACAAGTAGACCGACTCCTGCCTGCATCTACTACTATTACTCCACACATCGACCGCTATCCAGCATGCATCTAGTGTATTAAGTGTTGGGGAACGTAGTAATTTCAAAAAATTTCCTACGCACACGCAAGATCATGGTGATGCATAGCAACGAGAGGGGAGAGTGTTGTCCACGTACCCTCGTAGACCAAAAGCGGAAGCGTTAGCACAACGGGGTTGATGTAGTCGTACGTCTTCACGATCCGACCGATCAAGTACCGAACGTACGACACCTCCGAGTTCAGCACACGTTCAACTCGATGACATCCCACGAACTCCGATCCAGCAGAGCTTTGCGGGAGAGTTCCGTCAGCACGACGGCATGATGACGGTGTTGATGATGCTACCAACGCAGGGCTTCGCCTAAGCACCGCTACAATATTACCGAGGTGGAATCTGGTGGAGGGGGGCACTGCACACGGCTAAGAGATCAAGAGATCAATTGTTGTGTCTAGAGGTGCCCCCCTACCCCTGTATATAAAGGATCAGGGGGAGGGGGCGGCCGGCCAGGAGGAGGGCGCGCCAGGGAGGAGTCCTACTCCCACCGGGAGTAGGACTCCCTCTTTTCCTAGTTGGAGTAGGAGGGGGAAAGGAAGGGAGAGAGGAGAGGAAGGAAAGGGGGGCGCCGCCCCCCTCCTTGTCCAATTCGGACTAGAGGGGGAGGGGGCGCGCGGCCTGCCTTGGCCACCCCTCCTCTTCTCCACTAGGGCCCATGAGGCCCACTAAACCCGCCGGGGGGTTCCGGTAACACCCCGGTACTCCGGTATATGTCTGAAACCTCCCGAAACACTTCCGGTGTCCGAACATAGTCATCCAATATATCGATCTTTACGTATCGACCATTTCAATACTCCTCGTCTTGTCCGTGATCACATCCGGGACTCTGAACTACCTTCGGTACATCAAAACACAAAAACTCATAATACCGATCATCACCAAACTTTAAGCGTGCGGACCCTACGGGTTCGAGAACTATGTAGACATGACCAAGACACGTCTCCAGCCCATAATCAATAGAGGAACCTGAATGATCATATTGGCTCCCACATATTCTACGAAGATCTTTATCGGTCAAACTACATAACAACATACGTTATTCCGTTTGTCATCGGTATGTTACTTGCCCGAGATTCGATCGTCGGTATCTCAATACCTAGTTCAATCTCGTTACCGGCAAGTCTCTTTACTTGTTACGTAATGCTTCATCCCGCAACTAACTCATTAGCTACATTGCTTGCAAGGCTTATAGTGATGTGCATTACCGAGAGGGCCCAAAGATACCTCTCTGACAATCGGAGTGACAAATCCTAATCTCGAAATACGTCAACTCAACAAGTACCTTCGGAGACACCTGTAGAGCACCTTTATAATCACCCAGTTACGTTGTGATGTTTGGTAGCACACAAAGTGTTCCTCCGGTAAGCGGGAGTTACATGATCTCATAGTCATAGGAACATGTATAAGTCATGAAGAAAGCAATAGCAACATACTAAATGATCAAGTGCTAAGCTAACGGAATGGGTCAAGTCAATCACATCATTCTTCTAATGATGTGATCCCATTGATCAAATGATAACTCATATCTATGGTTAGGAAACTCAACCATCTTTGATCAATGAGCTAGTCAAGTAGAGGCAAACTAGTGACACTATATTTGTCTATGTATTCACACATGTATTATGTTTTCGGTTAATACAATTCTAGCATGAATAATAAACATTTATCATGATATGAGGACATAAATAATAACTTTATTATTGCCTCTAGGGCATATTTCCTTCATTAAGTTAACAAGAACAGAGTAACGCCTTAAGCAAGATGACATGATGTGGAGGGATAGATCCAATCAATATGGTAAAACCCCCCATCTTTCTATCCTTAATGGCAACAATACAAATACATGACTCGCTACCCCTATTGTCACTGGGTGAGGACACCGCAAGATTGAACCCATCACAAAGCACCTCTCCCATTGCAAGAAAAACCAATCTAGTTGGCCAAACCAAATCGATAGATCGGAGAGAAATACAAAGCTATCTTAATCATGCATAAAAGAGTTCAGAGAAGACTCAAATAATATTCATAGATAATCTGATTACATCGAATAGATCTCCAAGAACATCAAGGAGAACATTGGATGTCAACAAACGCACCGGAAAAGAAGATTACATCGAATAGATCTCCAAGAACATTGAGGAGAACATTGTATTGAAGATTAAATAGAGAGAAAAATCCATCTAGCTACTAGCTATGGCCCCGTAGGTCTGTGGTAAACTACTCACACATCATCGGAAGGGCAACAAGGTTGGTGTAGAGGCCCTCCGTGATCGAATCCCCCTCTGATGAAGTGCCGACAAAGGCCCCAAGATGGGATCTCACGAGAACAGTATTTTTGGTGTGCCTTCTGACGTAAGGGGAATATTTGGGTATTTATAGAGAAGAGATTAGGGCAGAGAAGAGATTAGGGTTAGGAGAGCCGCGGGGGGCCCACAAGCCTAGGGGCGCGCCCTGAGGGCTTTTGGCTCCCTCGTGGGCCTTCTGGCCTCTTCCTAAAGCTTCATGGTTGTCTTATGGTCCAAGAAAAATCCTCAAAAAATTTTGTTCTGTTTGGTATTGATTTTCTATAAAAGATAAAAAAAAGGAAAACAACAACTGGCACTGGGCACTAGGTTAATAGGTTAGTCCCAAAAATGATATAAAACATCCAAGATAGATAATATTATAGCATGAAACAATCAAAAATTATAGATACTTTGGAGACGTATCAGGAATCACCGGGGTCCTCGGGGTTGTTCGGGTCCTCATGACCTTCAGGGGCGTCGCGGTGCTGATCAGGGGTGGCGTTGTCGCTGAGCTCCTCCATGTTGTCTGGAGTATCATCATCTCTAGTGTCGTTTGTGTCCGTGTTCAGGTTGTCCTCCCTACCCTTTCCACGTCCCTTGGATCGCCTCCGCTGGCCTCGGTGTTTGGATGACTCCTTGCCGGGGTCATCACCATCCTCCTTGGGGGTGTCGACCATGTACACATCATAAGTGGAAGTGGTAGTCCACTTTCCCATCTTGGGAGTGTCTAGGGAGGGAGCAGTGTAGGTCATGACGTTGATATCCTCGTCTATGTCATCAGCCTCCTCGGAGGCGTAATCCAGCATGTCGGTTAAGTCGTCGATAGTGGCTACTAAGTGGGTGGTGGGTGGGACATAAAATTACCCGTGGCTGGCCCTCAAGTCCGATCTGATCATAGACCGAGGACTTGCCATCCGTGATACTCATCAACTAAATCCGATCTAATGCCTCATTTAATAGCATGAGGTCAGCCAGACTCATGCTCTGACGTCTTTCGGAGTTAACCTCCGGCATGCCTGCATAGGGGGTGCATCCGGCTAGGGTGACCCCTGGTCTTCGGACGCTGAGATCGGATCCAGGCTCAAAGCCAGATCCGAGATGGAGGCCGACCAGACACGGGATCAGGGAGGAGGTTCGAAGTTAAGGCCCTGGGATGGCTGGGACCCTCAGTAAAACCGAGAACCCAGTGAAGCTCGGATCACCCCGAGCGTCGGTGACATACTCTAGGTTGCTGAACCTGATTTCCTGCTCAGGGGAGAAACTATCGATATGGTCGAGGCGACCGGCCGGGTTGGCGTGTAGAACGATGTTGCCAAAACACGAAGAGCTGGCCGGGCACGAAGACATCCTAGGTGTGGATGCCGTTGCCGATGATTAAGTGAGCCATTGATCCTTTGGTGATCCCACGGCAGAACTCTCAATGAAAGCACCAATGTCGGTGTCAAAAAACCGACAGATCTCGGATAGGGGGTCCTGAGCTGTGGATCTGGGATCGATGGATAACATGGAACGCAGAGACAGTGTTACCCAAGTTCAGGTCCTATCGAGGAGGTAAAACCCTACATCCTGCTTGGTTGTATCGATGTATTTGTATGACAATTAAAGAGTTGTTCTACCTTGAGAGCGAATGAACTAACCCTAGGTGGGTATGTTGATAATGGTTCTCCCTTGTACGGTCTAGCCCTCAGGTTTATATAGACTCTAGGAGTACCTAGAGTTACATATTGTCGGTTAACATTAGGGGATAAACATGCCAGTTATGCTACCTAGACTTGGAGGATATGCCAAGCCTTAGGAGGTTTCCTTCTGGAGCACGAGGTCGCCAGTAGTCCGGCGTTCCATTGATGAATCATGATCGGTCCGCTAGTCCGGTCCATGAAAGATAGGCCGGCAGCCCGAGGACCCCTTAGTCCGGGACACCCTCAGAGAGCGCCGGCCACCCAGCCGCGAGCACCAACACCTGAGGCGACCAGGCTCATTGGAGTAGCACAGGAAGCCCCGCTGGCAGCGCCCCGGCCACCCGCAGCTAGTGGCCTGATGCAGTTTGAACTACGTCGGTATTTCCTGAAAGAGGAAAGGATGATGTAGCACAGCTATGGTAGGTATTTCCCTCAGTTATGAAACCAAGGTATCAATCCAGTAGGAGAACCAAGCAACACTATGTAAATGGTTCCTGCACACAAAGAACAAATGCTTGCAACCCGACGCTTATGAAGGGTTGTCAATCCCTCTTACGGGTAACGGCGTAGGAAATTGGCAAGTTGACGGGATAAAATTGTGATAGATTGGATAAATAGATCTTGATAAAATGAGAAATAAAAGATGCAAATAAAAAGTGCAGCAAGGTATTTTTGAGTTTTTGGAATAATAGATCTGAAAACAAAAGCAAATAAAAATAGACCTCAAAGGCAAATGTGATAAAGAATAAACGCAGGGCCATAGATTTCACTAGTGGCTTCTCTCAAGAAATAGCACACGGTGGGTAAACAAATTACTGTTGGGCAATTGATAGAACCTCAAATAATTATGAGGATATCCAGGCAATGATCAATATATAGGCATCACGTCCAAGATTAATAGACCGGCTCCTGCCTACATCTACTACTATTACTCCACACATCGACTGCTATCCAACATGCATCTAGTGTATTAATTTCATGGAGAAATGGAGTAATGCAATAAGAATGTTGACATGATGTAGACAAGATCTATTCATGTAGGAATAGACCCCATCTTGTTATCCTTAATAGCAATGATCAATATGTGTCTTGCTGCCCCTTCTGTCACTGGGAAAGAACACCGCACGACTGAATGCATCACAAAGCACCTCTTCCCATGGCTAGAAAAATCGATCTAGTCGGACTAACTAAACCAAAAAGATTCAAAGAAGAAATATGAGGCTATAAATAATCATGCATATAAGAGATCAAAACTCAAACAACTTTCATGGATAAAATAGATCAGATCATAAACTCAAAGTTCATCGGATCGCAACAAACATACCACAAAAAGAGTTACATGAAATAGATCTCCAAGAGGCCATTGTATTGAGAATCAAAAGAGAGAGGAAGCCATCTAGCTACTGCCTATGGGCCCATAGGTCTACAATAAACTACTCACACATCATCAGAGAGGCACCAATGAGGATGATGATCCCCTCAGTGATGGTGTCTAGATTGGATCTCGTGGTTCTAGAACTTGCGGCGGCTGGAATTGTGTTTCGTCGACTCCCCTAGGGTTTCTGGAATATTTGGGTGTTTATAGGGTGAAGAGGCACTGCAGGAGGCCACCGAGGTTGGCACAACCTACCAGGGCGTGCCTGGGCCCCCAAGCGTGCCCAGGAGGGTTGAGCCCCCTCCGGGCACCCCTCTGGTACTTCTTTGTCCCATCTTGTGTCTTCTGGTCCAGAAAAATTCTAAGTTTCGATGTGTTTGGACTCCGTTTGGTATTGATTTTTTGCGATGTAAAAAACAAGCAAAAAAACAACAACGACACTAGGCACTATGTCAATAGGTTAGTCCCAAAAAATGATATAAAGTTGCTATAAAATGATTGTAAAACATCCAAGAATGATAATATGACAGCATGGAACAATCAAAAATTATAGACACGTTGGAGACATATCAGCATCCCCAAGCTTAATTGTTGCCCGTCCTCAAGTAGGTAAATGATAAAAATAGAATTTTTGATGTGGAATGTTGCCTAACATGTTCATCACATATTATTTTCTTTTGTAGCATGGACATATGGACTTTTATATGGTTCAAAGCAATAGTCTAGTTTTGACATGAAGATTTCAATACTCAAGCATATCAACAAGCAACCGTGTCTTTCAAAATATCAACGCTAAAGCAAGTTATCCCTAGCCCATCATACTCAATCATTGATCCATTCATAAAACACACTCGCATATTAGCTACACCCAATGCTCAAGTACGATCATAGTGCCCCTTAGTTTGTGCTTTATAAGAGGAGATGGAGACTCAAATAAAAATAAAAATTGCACAAAGTAAATAGAAAGGCCCTTCACAGAGGGAAGTAGGGATTTGTAGAGGTGCCAGAGCTCACAGAAAAATTTGAGAGATATTTTTTTTTGAGAGGCATACTTTTCCCGTCAACGAAAATGACCGAGTAATTCCCAACACTTTCCATGCTAGATATATCTTAGGCGGTTCCCAAACAGAAAATCAAGTTTATTCCTTTTTCCACCATTCTTTCACATTCCACGGCTAGCCGTATCCATACCAAGACTTTCCAAGGAATTTATTATTTGATGACATAAAGTAAATTTCTTTTCATTTTGGGACTAGGCATCCCTATTACCGCCGCACTCTCGTGCAATGACAAGTGAATAAACACTCATCTTAATAATAACACATCTAGTATGGAAAATATTAGCCACCCCCTGTCACTTCATGAGCGGTACGAGCACACAAAACAGAAATTTATTTTGAAAATTAGAGGTGACACATACAAATTTGCTTAGAACAGCACGTGAATATCGCATATAGGTAGGTATGCTGGACTCATATGGCAAAGTTGGGTTTAAGGATTTCGGATGCACAACTAGTATTTCTACTTAGTACAAGTGAAGGATAACAAATAGATTGAGAAGCTTCCGACCAAGAGACAAAAAATCACATAAGCGAGCATTAAGCATAACTAACAACGAATAGTGCACCACAAGTAGGATATAATTTCATTGCATAACTATTGACTTTCATGCTTGCATAGGGGATCACAAACCTTAACACCAATATTCTTACTAAAACATAATTACTAACCAACATGACTCACATATCACTATCATCATATCACAAAACTATTACGAAGAATCAAGTTTATTTTGTCCAATGATCTTTGTAAAAGTTTTTATTATCTCCCTCTTGAATATCTATCACTTTGGGACTAATTTCTATGTTGCGTTTGATAAGCTCAAACAAATTTAAGTGAAGAACATGAGCATAAAAATTTCTTCTCTCAAAATAATTTAAGTGAAGCATGAGAATTTCTTTAAAAAAATTTAACTCTAAAATAAATCTAAGTAAAGCATGAGAGAATTTCTTCAAAAATATTATAGCACACCCTGCTCAGAAAGATATAAGTGAAGCACTAGAGCAATTCCATAGCTCAAAAAAATTTAAGTGAAGCATATAGGCAATTCTAACAAATCGTAGCATAATTTTGGCTCTCTCAAATAGATGTGTCCAACAAGGATAGATGACACAAACTAAAAAGGAAAACAAGCAAAGACTCATATAATACAAGACGCTCCAAGCAAAACTCATGATATGTGACGAATAAAAATATAGCTCCAAGTGAAATACCGATGGTTGTTAGAAGAAAGAGGGGATTCCACTCAGGGCATCCCCAAGCTTAGTTGCTTTTTCCTCTTTGGATAATAACTTGGGGTGCCATGGGGCATCCCCAAGCTTAGGCTCTTCTTACTCCTTATTCCCTCATCCATCGTGATCTCACCTAAAACATGAATACTTCAATCACACAAAACTCAGCAAATTCTTCGTGAGATCCGTTAGTATAACAAAGCAAATCACCACTCTAAGTACTGTTGCAAACCCATTCATATTTTATTTTTGCATTATATCTATTGTAGTCTAACTTTACCATGGCTTATACCCTCCAATATAAACCATAGATTCATCAAAATAAGCACACAACGCAAAGAAAATAGAATGTGTGAAAAATAGAATAATCTGTAGTAATCTGAAAACTTCGAATACTTGTGTAACTCCAAAAATTCTGAAAAGTTAGGACAACGTAGGCAATTTGTATATCAATCTTGTGTAAAAAATTCAGAATTTTATAACTCATTTTTGTTACTTGCGCACAAAGTTTCTATTTCTCAACAAGATCAAATCAACTATCACCAAACATGATCCCAAAGGCTTTAATTGGCACAAACACTAATTAAAACATGAAAAACACAATCATAACAGTAGCATAAATGTTCAAACACTCAAGAACAGAAACAAAAAGGCAAAAATAAAATTTATTCATCGGGTTGCCTCCCAACAAGCGCTATTGTTTTGTGCCCCTAGCTAGGCATAATGCATATATTCAAGTGTTGTCATCTTTGGTTCTAGATCCATAGGATGCCCTCATGATTGATTCATATGGTGGCTTAATTCTTGTTCTAGGGAAGTGTTCCATCCCCTTTCTTAGTGGAAATTGGAATCTAATATTCCCTTCTTTCATATCAATCACGACATCTAGAGTGTGCAAAAACGGTCTACCAAGTATGAAAGGACAAGACAGATTGCAATCAATATCAAGAACAACAAAATGTATGGGCACATAATTCCTAATTGTGAGAATAAGAACATCATTAATTCTTCCCATAGGCTTTTCAATAGTAAATTCTGCCAAGTGCAAATTAAGAGAAGATTCTTCAACACCTGTAAGACCAGGAACATCACATAAAGATTTCGGAATTGTGGAAACACTAGCACCCAAATCACATAAAGCAAAACACTCATAATTTTTAATCTTGACTTTAGTAGTAGCCCGTTCATCATGTAATTTTCTAGGAATTGAAATCTCTAATTCCAATTTTTCTTCTAAAGCTTTCATCATGGCATCTACGATATGTTTAGTAAAAAAAATATTTTGTTCATAAGCATGGGGTGAATTTATCATGAATTGCAACAAAGAAATGCAATCAATCAAAGAATAATTATCATAATTAAAGTCTTTATAGTCCAAAAGGGTGGGCACATCACTAGTTAAAATTTTGACCTCTTCAAACCCACTTTTATCAATTTTCTCAACAAGATTTTCACCCTCCGGATTATCGGGACGCCTTCTAGCTAATGTTGACTCTTCTTTAGTCCCTTTATCATCAATTTTAATTTTTTTACTAAACAAGGAATCAATAGAAGAAACACCAATCATTTTAAGATCTTCATCATTTTTATGAAACCAATCACTGGAGAATGCTCTTTCCAAAAATTCTCTTTTAGCTCTAAGCATAGCGGTTATTTTCTTACTTTCATCCATAGAAACATATAAATATTTAATTGATTCATCAACCTTGGGCACAAAAATTGTCAACTTGAGATTTTCTGCATCATGAGAAATTCTATTAATGGTTCTATACACAAAAATCGTAGTATTGAAAGCTTTCTGAGCATTGATAAATTCATTAATATTATTCTCAAGATCACAGGTGTTCCTATTATTATTGTAAGAAGAATTACCATAGGAATTACCATAATTATTAGAGGAATTTCCAGGAAAAGGACTAGGATTAAAATTACCTTTATAAACATTGTTATTAAAATTGTTTCGCGAGCTAAATTCACATCTATGACATCACTATTTTGCTCAATCAAAGTAGACAAAGGCACATCATTAAGATAAATAGGAGCATTTTTATTAGCAACCAATTTCATAAGAGCATCAACCTTTTCACTCAAAGTAGAAATTTCTTCAATAGAATTAACCTTTTCACTAGTAGGTGCTCTTTCGGTATGCCATTGTGAATAATTTGCCATAATATTGTCAAGCAATTTAGTAGCTTCACCCAAAGTAATTCCCATAAAAGTGCCACCCGCGGCAGAATATAAAAGATTTATAGAAACAAAATTCAATCCCGCATAAAAAAGTTGTATGATCATCCAAAGATTTAAATCATGAGTAGGACAATTTCTTAGCATCAACTTCATTCTTTCCCAAGATTGCGCAACATGTTCATGCCCAGGTTGCTTAAAATTCATGATTTGTGTCTTAAGGGAAATAATTTCGTGGGTAGAAAATACTTAGTAATAAAAGCATCTTTGCACTTATCCCAAGAATCGATACTATTGCGAGTCTAAGAAGAAAACCAAATTTTTACATGATCTCGCAAAGAAAACGGAAATAATTTCAACTTCACAATATCATTGTCCACATCTTTTTTTCTTTTGCATATCACGTGATTCTACGAATGTGTTTAGATGGGACACGACATCCACATTAGGAGTACCAGAAAACTGATCTTTCATAACAAGATTGTGGCAGCCTAGGTTTTGCTCTTTTTCTTTTTCTGGATTTCATTGCCATTTGATTTGAATTTGGAGTTTTGAATCAACTCGGTTGGACTTAATCACTTGGCATGTCCTTGATTTTCACCCAAGTGACTCACCTCTCTCTCAAACCCATCATTTCCTCTCTGGTTTACCCCAAAATGGCTATAGTAATATTTTTCATAAATGAAAAATGTTCATTTTCTTCTTTGAAAATCACTTCAGTCACATATGCTCCAAAGCAACCCTCATTTTTTTGCCCACAAAAATCTGAGAAAATTCCTGAATATTCTTTGGACCTTAGCACACCTCCCCTTGCAAAAATATTTCATAGTTATTTGGAATATTTTTGCTACAGAAAATCTTTTCTGTTCTGGTCAGAAAATGCAGTCTCTACAGGAAGTGCATTTTTCCTTGATCAAATGATGCTGAGATTTTTAGGGCTTCATTACCCTCCTAAGAAACTACAACCAAAGATCAGCCCTAAACTCCTTCTAGATTTTTCTCAGTTAACCTCACAAGTTTCTGTCTAGAAACTTGCCAGGAAGATACACTCGCACACAGTCCACTTATGATCAACTCAAAGCCTTGGCTCAACACAAACCATCAAGGAATACACGCCAGACATGATTTCAATGCACTGTGCAGCGTGATGCCAGAGTTCACGCGGTGACCACGTTCGTCCAAGCGTGTTGGCATACGGACGACGCGCTCTGCGTCGCGCCCGAGCCTCTGTTGAGCGCGTGCTCGCTTCCCCGCTCGCCGCACCTTGCCAAACCTCGCCACAATCATCATCACGATGCCTTTAACTCTGCCCTGGCACTCGCCAACACTGGAGCTCGCCACAGTGAGCACGAGCACGACGCGGACAAGCGTACAATGGGCCCGTGCCGACTGTGCTCGTCGCCACCCGTGCTCCTGTGCTCGTCTCCTCCCTCCCAGAGTGGCTGCGTGAGCCACGGCCTCTTCTCCCCCTCCCACTGACACTTCTCGTCGCCGGGCGCTGTCTCTAGAGAACTCCGGTGGAGCCCGAGCCCCTCTCCTCCCTCGCCTATAAATACAGCCCCTCGAGCACCTCAACATACTCACACACACACACACACCACGACACCGTAGATAGCCGCAGCCCGGTCAGGCAGGCCTCTGGTCGCCGTTCTGACCGGAGTTCACCGACGACCCCCTCTATTGCTTCCCCCCTTCTCCAGAGTTTCTCGAGCTCAAGCGACTCCTCTGGCATGCCTCTGGTGCTCCACTGGTGCAGTTGGAGCTGCTGGACCGGCCCTGCCTCGCCGGAAGCACCATATCTGACGAGCTCCCTCCGCTGACGCCTCTGGAGACGACCACCGCGACCCACTTCGTCCACCCCTAGCCACGTTCCGGGTACATACAGACTCGCTGTAGTCTTGCGCATCCATTCCCCCGCTCCATGGCGGCGGCCGACCTCTCCTCGCTAGAGAATCATCGGTGAACCACTGCGCCACCTCTCTTCCCCCCTCCCTCTCTCTAAAACTGACATTGGAGCCCACTCTCAGCCATTCAACCGTGGCCGAAGCGGTATGAGTGGTGGCGTCCGACAAAAATACGCCTTCGACATCACCCCCTGGTTTTCTTTTTATTTGAATTTAATTCAAATATTGACTAGGAACTTTGACCAGCCATAACTTTTAATCCATAAGTTCAAATGAATTGATTCTTTTTGCATTGCGTTTGTGTTGGAATATTCTAGCGGCACACAAAATTTGAGATTTTTCTCTGCTGCCTAGAATTTCTAGTGAATTTCAGAATTGTTCTTGATGTTTTTCTTTTTGCAGTTTTATTTATTTTCAGAAGGAGAAGATTGCTTAGAGGAGAACCAGGAGGAGTGTGACCCTCCTCTGTACTAAGGCAAGCCACACAAATATTTGCATGGTGTCATTTCAATATTTATGATTTTTTCAACTTGAATATGATTTATTTCGTGCATTTAATCATTAAATGAATATTGCTTATGTTAGTTACTTTGCCATGCTTGATGTGCTTAGTTTACAGTAGTGTTTGAATGCATGGACTAGTATGAGACAGTAGAAGTATTTTGGTAGTATGGTTATGATTTGGTTATGAACAGTAGCATGTTCACATATGAGTTATTGATTTTAACATGTTAATGGCATAACTCAAAATGATGTGATATAAAACCGGTGAAGATGAAGCCAGTGAGTTAAAATGATTAGTAGTGCAAGTAGAGTGATTCTATGATGTTGATCCATTCACTTTCGTGCTATGTGGATATAGTGCATGTCAGATAGTTGCATGTTCATGGCATACTATGTCTCGAGTGTTTTTACTTCAAGTTAAACCTGATGATAATTCAACTTGAACATAATGTTGATCGAGTCATGGTGCCACTGAATCGAGATTTCCCAGTGCAACCACATTTGCTTTTGTGGGAAGGCATTTACTCGGTCTGTTGTCATGCCTCTGGTCGGTGCCTCCAACGAGGGAAGGTTATGGGCGTGCGGTACCCTGGCCCGGTAAGCATACATAACCTTGTGTGCCTATTGTTGTTATGGTACCTTGTCCCCGTTTGGGACCGTTGATTTGTTTTTCCACGACGGTGGCCGTTGGATGTCTTTGGTAGACATCAGGGCCACCCATGACTTAGCCTAGAGGGGAGTTGGTCGGAGTGGCCGGGAGAGTGTCATGGCAATGGGAGGGTTCTGTCAGAATGCTGTTGGTCCACCCGAATGGGAGTGCGAGGCCATGGGTTCCATAGTGTGGGTACAGTGTACTAACCTTAGCAAAGGGTTTATTAAATCTATCGATAGCCGTGTCCTTGGTTACGAACATAGCTCGTAAGTAGGTCACACCATGGACCAACATGATTGAGTAATCTTGCACACTAAATTTATATGGTCGGCACTGGTTATGTGATGAGATTGATGAGGCCATGAAGATGGTCATTGTTGTGGGAACCAAAGTGTTGGTTTCGTTTGTGATCCGGAATGATCACCGTTTTGATGATGTTGGTTACAAGGTAACCCGTTTGGTAAGAGAGTCCGAGGGACTCGGTGCACAAGTCTGATTACCTACATGAGTAGTATGTTGAAATATTGCACTTAACCTGCTTAATTGTCATAATATTGTTTGCCATTATGCTTATGCCTGTTTTGCGCTTGCAAGTACATTCAATGTACTGACCTCGCATGTCATGCCAGATTTCAGGAAAGTCTTACCGGATTGGAGTGCTTCCCTTGTCTAGATCGGGTCCACATCGGTGTCCCTGTGCTATGGAGTTCTGCTCCGCCGTCATTCCACTACCGCGTGGTTGTCGTGATTGAGGCCCCTTCATGTTCATTAAATAATGTACATATTGTTTAGCCGCATCGTGTGTGCTGCTTGGCCTCGCTACTTGATGTAATATCGAACCTATGTTTCCGCTAGCATCAATAAAGCGGTTGTATTCCGTACCAAGTTGTTGTGTGTTGCCAGAAGACTTGATCTCTGGGCTGGCAACGCAAGGTAAACCGGTTGCTCTGAGCCGGTGTGCCACTACGCTTGGTATCGGAGCCGCGCTAACTGTAGGACATGCTAAACCCTGACGCATTAGTTGAACGGTAGTTAGGTTAGTTTGAGTGCTAGTAGTGTTTGCATCTGATTGCTGCATTGCATGCACTTGGTTTATTTTTATTTCTAACGGACTAATGGTTGTGAGTGTAGATGGCTCCAGTGCCGTATGCGTGCCTGTTGGAGCTACTACCATACACTTCGCCGCACCTTCTTCGGAATGTATGGCATCGACTCTACCCTCACGGTGACGACCTAGTGTATCGAGTGTACCGGGAGCGTCTAGCAGATTCAGTATACGAGTATTACGCAGTGGTTACCTTGCGCAGCAGTTCGGCATCAGGCTCTTACACTCGTACCTCTAAGAGTGGTTTTGCTTCTACCACCACTCAGGTCGTCCAGTTTGCTGCGTTTGAGATCCTCGTTGAGCTTCGCTATAACGAGATCCAGATGGAGACCCACCCGGATTTCTAGTACTATCCATCTCTGCACGATGATGGTCGTGTCCTCTTTCCTATCATTGATCCGGTGGCCGATAGCGCTACTAGCCACCTTTCCTGCTATATCACTACTAGTTATCTTCTGATTCATGAGCTGGCGCGAGAACTGACTCGTGCTCGCACTGCTTTAGTGGCCGCTAGGTCCTATCCCACTCCACCTTCCATGGGATTTACTCCCTATATTGCACCAATTTCTAGCTCGCCCGTTACCCCGGTTACTCCCTCGAGTAGCTCGGGCACCTTGACTGTGACTCCCCATAGTGCTCCTGCTGAGTGGGCTTCCCTTCTCACTACTCCCGCAGCCCCTATGCTCTAGCCTCATCCCGGACCTGCCCCTGAGGGAGAGCCCTCGAGGCAGCGTCGTCGTGTCACCTTTAAACCAGAGGTTTTTGTTAACATAATCAGGATCTGAGTCTGGATCAGGAGAGGACCCAGCAAGACCGGCAGAGCAGAAGATCATCAAAGTATCCGCAGTTGTCATGATGTCGATGTGCGGGTGTAGTCGTACTTGTCATGATGTCTCGTTTCATGTATGAGCATAGTCGAACCCGCCATGATGTTTCCTTTCATGTATGAGTCTATGTATAATTATGTTGGAACTTTTTATAATTCACTTTGGTTTTTGCTGCTTTTTCCGGAGTTTGTCTCCTGCTTTCCTTCCCATTTTTGGATGTTTCTCATCTCAGTTGCTTTATATTGGAAAAAACAAACAATGGGATGACACGGGGAGGCAGCAGCAGTCACGCTTGTGAGGATGTCCCTGTTCGTCGCTCGGCAAGACAGGCAGGACATTCCCCCGAGCCGTATCCACCATCGCCTCCACCGCCACATCCGCCATCCACTAAATAAATCATGAGTATGTTCGAAGAAAGAAGAAGCAATGATCTAATTGAGCTATTGAAAAGTGTGCAAGCTATGGTTGAGCAGAATGGAAATCAGAATGGCCATCACTCTAAACTATCAGATTTTCAGAGGACCAAGCCTCCCAGTTTCAGTCAAGTTCTCGATCCTTTGGAAGCCGATGATTGGCTGCGAACTATTGAGAAAAAGCTTGAGATTGCTAGCACTGAAGACGTCGACAAGGTTCCATTTTCTACACACTATCTTGAGGGAGCTGCCGCTATATGGTGGGATAATGCTAAAGCTATGTGGCCTACAGACGAAGAAATCACTTGGGCTAAATTCAAGAACCATTTCCGCAAATACCATATTCCCGCCGATATTATGAAGGTCAAGCAACGTGAATTCCTCACCCTCACCCAAGGAAACTTGTCACTAAGTGAGTATCTGCATAAGTTCAACCATTTGACCCATTATTCTCTCTATGATGTGGCTACGGAAGAAAGGAAGACCAACATATTTCTTGGAGGACTGAATCAATACCACGGATGCACACTTAGTATGCTTGATTTTCCGGATTTCCAGACTCTGGTAAACAAAGCCCTCATTGCAGAAAGAGAACACAAGCTCGTGCACGACAATAAGCCCGCTAATAATGATCACAAGCGCAAGTTCGAGCCTAAGAAGGATGGACAGCCAGTGCAGAAGGCTCGTACCTGGCAGCAGACTCAGGTTGAGTACAAGCCCAATTGGTAGCAGAATGTTAACAAGACCACTACCCAAGTCAAGAATGTCGTGACCAGTCCGGTACACGAAGAGTGGCAGCGCAACAATTCGTGTTTTAATTGTGGGAAAACCGGACATTATGCAAGACAGTGCCCCAAGAGCGGCAATTCAAATGCTCCATTCAAGCCGCAAGTCAACCATATGGGACCATATCCTGGCCAGAGGACCATCCAAGGGCAAGTTCACCACCTCTCCGCAGACGAAGCCCAAGAGGACCCAAAAGTCGTCATTTTATTTGACTTTGGGCTTCCCACTCTTTTATTTCGCAGAGTTTTGTTGCCCAAAACAAGTTTCCTTGCTCGATTTTGGGAAAAAAATATGATGGTATAATCCCCAAGTTCCGTGCTCAGAAGCAATCTGGTCTGCCACAATTTGGAGATTGGTATCAAGGGAGTCATCTTCCCAGCTTCTTTGATAATCATCGAGTCTACCAAGTTGGATATTATTTTGGGAATGAATTGGTTCACCCAACATCAAGTGTGCATCAACTGTGCGACCAGAGAAGTCACATTGACAAGTCAAGAAGGTCGGACTACAAAATTCTTTGCTCGAAGAAGCATACCCAAGAAATACATGGTCTTCACAGCTGTAGCTAAAGAATTGGATGTAATTCCTATGGTCAGTTAGTTTCTAGATGTATTTCCTGAAGAATTACCAAGAATGCCTCCAGACCGAGAGCTTGAGTTTGCAATTGACCTTGTGCCTGGGACCGCACCTATATACAAGAAGTATTACCGGATGCCTTCATCTGAGTTAGTGGAGCTGAAGAAACAGCTTGATGAGATGCTTCGGAAAGGATACATCTGTCCAAGATCTTCACCATGGGGATCACCAGCAATATTCGTGGACAAGAAAGATGGCAGTCTCAGAATGTGTATGGATTACCGTCAGTTGAATGATGTCACTATCAAGAAAAAATATCCACTTCCAAGAAATGATGATTTGTTCGATCAACTCAACCGAGAAAAAGTATTCTCCAAGATTGATTTGAGGACCGGATACCACCAGCTCAAAATCAAGAAGGAAGATATTCCTAAGACCGCGTTCACCACTCGATACGATACGACCTATATGAATATACGGTCATGTCATTCAGTCTCACCAACGCCCCCGCTTTCTTCATGCATATGATGAATAAAGTATTCTTGGACTTCTTGGATAAATTTGTGGTGGTCTTCATCGATGACATACCCATATACTCGAAAGGTGAAGAAGAGCACAAGGGACATCTCAGAGCATTCTTGCAAAGACTCTGTGACCATCAGCGATATGCAAAATTCAGCAAATGTGAGTTCTGGCTCAAGCAAGTTGGATTTTTGGGGCATGTTCTCTCAGCAGAAGGCATAGCTGTGGACCCAAGTAAAGTGAAGGACGTGCTTCATTAGACCGCACCCACTACTGTAACTGAGATCCAGAGTTTTCTTGGATTAGCCGGATACTACCATCGACTCATCGAAGGTTTCTCCAAGATTGCCAAGCCAATGACAGAACTCCTCAAGAAAGATAAGAAATTTGTATGGACTGAGGACTTTGAGAAAAGCTTCAATGAATTAAAGACCCGATCGACGACAACACCTGTGTTGACCCTCCCAGACATCTACCGTAGCTTTGATGTATACAGTGACACATCCAGGAGAGGTATTGGATGTGCACTCATGCAAGATGGCAAGGTTGTAGCGTACGCATCTCGACAGCTACGACCTCATGAAGGGAACTACCCCACACATGATTTGGAATTGGCCGCAGTTGTGCATGCATTAAAAATTTGGAGGCACTACCTCATTGGCAAAAGATGTCAGATATTTACCAACCACAAGAGTCTCAAGCATATATTCATTCAACCGGATCTGAACCTCCGATATTGAAGATGGCTCGAATTGGTCAAGGATTATGATCTTGGAATAAATTACCATCCCGGTTTGTCCAATGTTGCTGCCGATGCCCTCAGCCGTAAGCCTGCCAATCTGAATGCCTTAATGAAGTCCTTGCCTCCGAAACTCCAAGAAGAGATCGCTCAGCTTAACTTGGTTATTGTTGATGCTGGCCTTGCCAATATATTGGAAGTTACTCCTACCCTCGAGGAAGAGATCCGCATGGCGTAGCAAGATGACTCAGCCCTGCAACACCATGTCAAGCGTATGCAAGAAGGCAATACCAAGATTTCTCTAAGCATAAGCAAGGTACTCTAAGGTTTCGAGGACGGATTTGCGTACCTGGGCAAGCAGACCTGAGAAAGAAAATCTTGACAGAAGCGCACGAATATTCGTACTCAATCCATCCAAGAGGTACCAAGATGTATAAGATCTTCGCCAGACATTTCGGTGGGATGGAATGAAGAAGACATCGCCTATTTTGTCGCTTGTTGCGATATATGCAAGAAAGTTAAGGCGGAACATCAAAAACCCGCCGGACTTCTTCAACCGTTGCCCGTTCCGCAATGGAAGTGGGATGATCTCTACATGGATTTCGTCACCGGTCTACCAAGGACTCACCGAGGCAATGATGCAGTATGGGTTGTGGTGGACATGCTGACAAAGGTAACTCATTTCATTCCCATCCGAACCACCTACCGAGCCGATCAACTCACACAACTATATGTGTCCAGGATCGTCAGTTTGCATGGAGTGCCAAGAACCATCACCTCCGACAGAGGTTCTTTATTTACCTCCGTATTCTGGTCACGTCTCCATCAAGCTTTGAGGACCGCACTAAAGTACAACACAACCTATGATCCTCAGACAGATGGGCAGACTGAGAGAGTAAATCAAATACTTGAAGATATGCTTCGAGCATGTGCTTTGGCCCAAGGACCCATGTGGGAAGATTGTCTGCCTTATGCTGAGTTCTCTTACAACAACAGTTTCCAGACCAGCCTGAAGATGTCACCATATGAAGCTTTGTATGGCCGTAAGTGCCGCACTCCGCTAAATTGGTCTCAAACCAGAGATAGCCGCATTTTCGGAACCGACTTAGTGATGGAGGCTGAGAAGCAAGTCAAGGAGATCCGAGATAGACTGCAATTGGCTAAGTCCTGATAAAAGAGTTACTATGACTCAAAGCACCGTCAGATCAGCTTTGAACCCGGAGAGTATGTGTACCTTCGAGTCACACCCATGAAAGGAGTCAAGAGATTTCAGACCTGAGGAAAACTTGCACCCAGATATATTGGTTCGTTCCCAGTTATGTCCAGAGTTGGTACATTTGCTTATCAGTTGGAACTACCATCGAAATTGTCAGAAGTGCACAATGTGTTCCATGTCTCACAGCTGAGAAGGTGTATCTCGCAAACCGAGAAAAGGACTAACATGGCAGAGATAGAGCTTGCTAAGGATTTAACTTATGAGGAGATACTGTTCCGAATATTGGATGAAACATAAAGAGTCACTCGAAGTAAGGTTATAAAATTTTATAAGGTACAGTGGGAGCATCACACCAGGGAAGAAGCAACCTATGAAAGAGAGGACTTTTAAGGTCAGGCTATCAAGAATTGTTTTCCCGAGCAACCGAATCTCGAGGACGAGATTCATCCTAAGTGGGGGAGGTTTGTGAGAGCCTGGGTTTTGCTCCTTTTCTTTTTCTGGATTTCATTGCCATTTGATTTGAATTTGGAGTTTTGAATCAACTCAGTTGGACTTAATCACTTGGGCATGTACTTGATTTTGACCCAACTGACTCATCTCTCTCTCAAACCCATCATTTCCTCTCTGATTTATCCCAAAATGGCCATAGGAATATTTTTCATAAATTAAAAATATTCGTTTTCTTCTCTGAAAATCACTTCAGTCACATGTGCTCCAAAAGCAACCCTCATTCTTCTTGCACACAAAAATCTGAGAAATTTCCTGAATATTCTTTGGACCTTGGCACACCTCCCCATGCAAAAATATTTCATGGTTATTTGGAATATTTTTGCTATAGAAAATATTTTCTGTTCTGGTCAGAAAATACAGTCTCTACAGGAAGTGCATTTTTCCTTGATCAAATGAAGCTGAGATTATTAGGGCTTCATTACCCTCCTAAGAAACTACTAACCACCAAAGATCAGCCCTAAACTCCTTCTAGATTTTTCTTAGTTAAGAGCATCTCCAGCCACGCCCCCAACACGCCCCCCCAGGCGATTTTTTCGCGCCGGCGTCGAAAAAACGGCCCCGTCGCGCCCCCGGGAGCCAATTTTTCGCCGGCTTGGACCGAAATCAGCGCCGGCGGACCCAGGCCGAACCCGGCATGCTGGGGGGCACCGGGGCGAGCGGTTTTGGCGTGAAAGAGCCGCGGGCCCTCCGAGTCAGCGACGCGCGCCTCGTCGTCATCGGGACGCCTCAGTTTCCCGCGTGGAATCTATGGCAAGGCTGCCGCCGGTCAGCCTTGCCATTGATTCCTCATCACGGGCGGCGCGTCAAGGACGGCACGGCGACGCCTCCCCTCCCACCACGCGTACACATGACGCGGCTATATAAGCCGGTGGCCTCTCTCGCCTCTGGCCACACCAGCCCTAGCCGCCCATCGACCGTCGCCGAGCTCTCCCTCTCCCGTGCGTAGCCGCCGACGCTTCTTCCCTCCCTCTCCCTCTCTCCCAAGCCCGATGGCCGTGCGTTTCCCCAATGACGTGGCGGCGGCCAACGGCTTCAGCCGCCGCTTGCTTCATGAGTGGGAGGTCTGGCTCCTATTCGAGGCAAACATCCCGGCGCCACCGGTCATGCGTGTCGGGCCGACGGGGTGGAGACTCGGCAATGGGGGAGTGCCCATTCCCCCGGTGCCCGATGTCGAGGCACGCCCCGCCTTCTTTGCCGCCAAGATCGACCGTGTGCGAGCCTCCCTCATAGAGGAGTAGCTCACCCTCCCCCAGTAGGTCGCCGACAACCATGCGGCATGGGCGGAGTACTTCAAGCGCCACCAGGAGCAGAGGCTGGCGTCCACCAACGGGGCGCCGGTGGTGGGCGGCGTCAAGAACAGCAAGGGGCACCGTGTGTGGTGGGGCGCTCCCGGCTGCACGCTCGACGGCGTGCTGGAGTACCTCGAGGGCGGCAACGACCCGCCGCTGGCATACCCTGCCGCGGCGGCCGCCTCGGTCCACCGCCGGCGCGCCGGGCAATGGATGCCCAGGAGGTTTGGTTCCTCCTCGCACTCCTCCTCCCGTTCTTCTTCCTACTCCTCCGGCTCGCCAACGGTGCTCGGCGTCAAGGCCGAGCCCGCAGCGGAGACTTCGCTCGGCCGGCGCACTCGCAGTGCCGACATCATCATAAACGAGGGCGGCCGGCGCGCCTCCTCCTCGGCTCCTCCACGCTTCGTCAAACCAAAGACGGAGCCGGGGCACGCGGCCGTGAAAACGGAGCCGGGGCTCCCTACCGTGAAGACGGAGCACGGCGATGGGGAGCTCGACGAGGCGGCGGCCCTGAAATGGGAGCGCGACGACTGGCTGAAGATGGATATGCAGCGCCAGTGCTACACCCTGGAGCACTTCGAACTTCACCTCCGGGGCCGCGACGAAGGAGGCGTCGTCGTCCTCGACGACAGCGACGATGACGACGCACTGCCACCGCCACCGGTTCGCCATGGTGACGCCGGGCAGGGGTCCAGCAGGGGCGACTACGTCAATGAGGAAAAGGCCGCCACCACCGACGACGGCGAGGACGGCAGCAACAGCGACGACTATGCCGCGTTCAGTGACTTCTTCGGCCCGTAGTTGTAGTTTCGGCCTTTTTTCAATAAATTTGCTATGTAAAATGTCGAACATGTCTAATCTATGCCAAGTTTGCCGAATTTTAGCCGAACTTTGCCGAATGTTTTTTTAACATAAACGGCGTCTGGGGGCGGCCCTGGGGTCGGCGACTGGGAACCCACTCGCCCCCAGGCCGATCTTTTGCACCGGCTCGCCCCCAGGCAGCGATTTTCGCGCCCCCTGGGGGGCCAACGGCTGGAGATGCTCTAACCTCACAAGTTTCTGTCCAGAAACTTGCCAGGAAGATACACTCGCACACAATCCACTTGTGATCAACTCAAAGACTTGGCTAAAACCAAACCATCAAGGACTACAGGCCAGACATGATTTCAATGCACTACGGGGCGTGATGCCAGAGTTCACGCGGTGACAACGTTTGTCCAAGCATGCTGGCATACGGCTACCGCGCTCTGCGTCGTGCCCGAGCCTCTGTTGAGCGTGTGCTCGCTTCCCCGCTCGCCACACCTTGCCAAACCTCGCCACAATCATTGTCTCGATGCCCTTAACTCTCCCCTGGCACTCGCTGACGCCAGAGCTCGCCGTAGCGAACATGGGCACGACGCAGCTAAGCGTACAGTGCGCCCGTGCCCACTGTGCTCGTCGGCACCCGCACTCCTGTGCTCTTCACCTCCCTCCCACAGTGGCCGCGTGAGCCACGACCTCTTTTCCCCCTCCCAATGGCACTTCTCGTCGCTGGGCACCATCTCCAGAGAACTCTGGCGAAGCCCGAGCCCCTCTCCTCCCTCGCCTATAAATACAGCCCCTCTGAGCACCTCAACACACTCACACACACACCACGACGCCGTAGATAGCCACAGCCTGGCCGGGCAGGCCTCTGGCCGCCGTTCCCGACAGGAGTTCGCCGGCGATCCCCTCTGTTGCTTCCCCCTTCTCCATAGCTTCTCAAGCTCAACCGACTCCTCCGGCGTGCCTCTGGTGCTCCATTGGTGTGCGCTGGTGCGGTTGGAGCTGCTGGACCGGCCCTGCCTCGCCGGAATCACCATCTCTGATGAGCTCCCTCCGCCGACGCCTATGGAGGCGACCATAGCGACCCACTCCGTCCATCACTAGCCATGTTCTGGGTACGTACAGACTCGTCATTGTCTTGCACGTCCATTCCCCCACTACACGGCGATGACCGACCTCTCCTCGCCGAAGAATCACCAGCGAACCACAGCCCCGCCTCTGTTTCCCCTCCCTCTCTCTAAACCTGACCCTGGGGGCCCACTGTCAGCCACTCAGCCGCGACCGAAGCAGTACGAGTGGTGGCGCCCCGCGGAAATACGCCTTCGACGTCACCCCCTTGGTTTCTTTTTATGTGAATTTAATTCAAATATTGACCAGGAACTATGACCAGCCATAAATTTTAAACCATAAGTCCAAATGAATTGATTCTTTTTGCATTGTTTTTGTGTTGGAATATTCTAGCAGCACACAAAATTTTAGATTTTTCTCTAATGCCTAGAATTTCTGGTGAATTTCAGAATTGTTCTTGATATTTTCATTTTGCTATTTTATTTATTTTAAGAAGGAGAAGCTTTCTTAGAGGAGAACCAAAAGGAGTGTGACCCTCCTCTGTGCTAAGGCAGGCCACAAAAATATTTGCATGGTGTCATTTCAATATTTATGATTTTCCCAACTTGAATATGATTTATTTCATGCATTTAATCATTAGATGAATATTGCTTATGTTAGTTACTTTGCCATGCTTGATGTGCTTAGTTTACAATAGTGTTTGAATGCATGGACTAGTATGAGGCAGTAGAAGTATTTTGATAGTATGGTTATGATTTGGTTATGATCGGTAGCATTTTCACATATGAGTTATTGATTTTAATATGTTAATGGCATAACTAGAAATGATGTGATATAAAACCAGTGAAGTTGAAGCCAGTAAGTTAAAATGATTAATAGTGCAAGTAGAGTGATTCTATGATGTTGATCCGTTCACTTTCATGCTATGTGGATACAGTGCATGTCAGATAGTTGCATGTTCATGGCATACTATGACTCGAGTGTTTTTATTTCAAGTTAAACCTGATGATAATTCAACTTGAACATAATGTTGATCGGGTCATGGTGCCACTGAATCGAGCTTTCCCAGTGCAACCACCTTTGCCTTTATGGGAAGGCCTTTATTCGGTCTGTTGTCATGCCTCTGGTCGGTGCCTCCAACAAGGGAAGGTTATGGGCATGCGGTACCCTGGCCCGGTAAGCAGAGATAACCTTGTGTGCCCGTTGTTGTTATGGTACCTTGTCCCTGTTTGGGACCGTTGATTTGTTTTTCCACGACGGTGGCTGTTGGATGTCTTAGGTAGACATCGGGGCCACCCATGACTTAGCCTAGAGGGGAGTTGGCAATGGGAGGGTTCTGTCGGAATGTCGTTGGTCCACCAGAATGGGAGTGTGAGGCCATGGGTTCCGTAGTGTGGGTACATTGTACTAACCTCTGCAAAGTGCTTATTAAATGTATCGATAGCCGCGTCCTCGGTTACGGACACAACTCGTAAGTAGGTCAACTATGGATCTACATGATTAAGTAATCTTGCACACTAAATTTATATGGTTGGCACTGGTTATGTGGTGAGATCGATGAAGACCATGAAGATGGTCGTTGTTGTGGGAACCAAAGTGTTGGTTTCATTTGTGATCCGGAATGATCACCGTTTTGATGATGTTGGTTACGAGGTAACCCGTCTGGTAAGAGAGTCCGAGGGACTTGGTGCACAAGTCTGATTCACTGCATGAGTAGTATGTTGAAACATTGCATTTAACCTGCTTAATTGTCATAATATTGTTTGCCATTATGCTTATGCTTGTTGTGAGCTTGCAAGTACATTCAATGTACTGACCTGGCATGTCATGCCAAATTTCAGGAAAGTCTTACCGGATCAGAGTGCTTCCCGTGTCTAGATTGTGTCCACATTAGTGTCCCTGTGCTATGGAGTTCCGCTTCATCGTCGTTCCGCTGCCGCGTAGTTGTCGTGATCGAGGCCCCTTCATGTTCATTAAATAATGTACATATTGTTCAGCCGCATCGTGTGTGCCGCTTGGCCTCGCTACTTGATGTAATATCGAACCTATGTTTCCGCTAGCATCAATAAAGCGGTTGTATTCTGTACCAAGTTGTTGTGTGTTGCCAGAAAACTTGATCTCTGGGCTGGCAATGCAAGGTAAACCGGTTGATTTGAGCCAGGGTGCCACGAAGATTCAACAAAGCGGCATTGATATCACAATATTCTGCACTAGTGGCGGGAGGAGCAATCAGAGTGCTAATAAAATCATTATTATTTGTGTTGGAAAAATCACACAGCTTGGTATTATTTTGAGACATCGTGAATATGCAAACAAGATTGCATACAAAAAAAGAAACATATCTGACGAGAAAATGGCGAACAAAAAAGAGGGCGAATAAAACGACAATTTTTTGTGAAGTAGGAGGGGATGAAAACGATAGGCGAATGGAAAATATTGTAAATTGCAAGATGAGATTTGTGATTAGGAACCTGATAGATGTTGATGATGTCTCCCAGGCAACGGTGCCAGAAATTCTTTTTGATGCTGCTTGAACTACATTGGTATTTCCCCAAAGAGGAAGGGATGATGCAACACAACTACGGTAGGTATGTCCCTTAGTTATGAAACCAAGGTATCAATCCAGTAGGAGAACCAAGCAACACTATGTAAATGGTTCCTGCACAATAGAACAAATACTTGCAACCCGACCCTTATGAGGGTTGTCAATCCCTCTTATGGGTAACGGCGTAGGAAATTGGCAAGTTGACGGGATAAAATTGTGATAGATCGGATAAATAGATCTCGATAAGATGCAAAACAAAATATGCAAATAAAAAGTGCAGCAAGGTACTTTTGGGTTTTTAGTATAATAGATCTGAAAACAAAAGCAAATAAAAATAGATCTCAAAGGCAAATATGATAAAGAATAGACCCCGGGGCGGTAGATTTCACTAGTGGCTTCTCTCAAGAAATAGCACATGGTGCATAAACAAATTACTGTTGGGCAATTGATAGAACCTCAAATAATTATGACGATATCCAGGCAATGATCAATATATAGGCGTCACATCCAAGATTAGTAGACCGACTCATGCCTGCATCTACTACTATTACTCCACACATCGACCGCTATCCTGCATGCATCGAGTGTATTAAGTTCATGGAGAAACAGAGTAATGCAATAAGAACGATGACATGATGTAGACAAGATCTATTCATGTAGGAATAGACCCCATCTTGTTATCCTTAATAGCAACAATCAATACGTGTCTTGCTGCCCCTTCTGTCACTGGGAAAGAACACCGCACGACCGAACCCATCACAAAGCACCTCTTCCCATGGCAAGAAAAATCATTCTAGTCGGCCTAACTAAACTAAAGATTCGAAGAAGAAACACGAGGCTATAAAAAATCGTGCATATAAGAGATCAAAACTCAAATAACTTTCATGGATAAAATAGATCTGATCATAAACTCAAAGTTCATTGGATCCCAACAAACACACCGCAAAAAGAGTTACATGAAATAGATCTCCAAGAGACCATTGTATTGAGAATCAAAAGAGAGATAGGAATCCATCTAGCTACTGACTACGGACCCGCAGGTCTACAATGAACTACTCATGCATCATCGGAGAGGCACCAATGAGGATGATCAACCCCTCCGTGATGGTGTCTAGATTGGATCTCGTGGTTCTGGAACTTGCGGCAGCTGGAATTGTGTTTCGTCGACTCTCCTAGGGTTTCTATAATATTTGGGTATTTATAGGGCGAAGAGGCGGTAAGGGAGGCCAACGAGGTGGGCACAACCCATCTGGGTGTGCCTGGGCCTCCAGGCGCGCCCTGGTGGGTTGTGTCCCCCTCGGGGATCCCCTCTGGTACTTCTTTGGCCCACTGGATGTCTTTTGGTCCAAAAAGATTCTCCAAAAAGTTCCATTGCGTTTGGACTCCTTTTGGTACTGTTATTCTGCAAAGTAAAAAACAAGCAAAAAACGGCAACTGGCGCTGGGCACTATGTCAATAGGTTAGTCCCAAAAAATGATATAAAGTTGCTATAAAATGATTCTAAAACATCCAAGAATGATAATGTAACAACATGGAAAATCAAAAATTATAGATACGTTGGATACGTATCAGCATCCCCAAGCTTAATTCCTGCTCGTCCTCGAGTAGGTAAATGATAAAAACAGAATTTTTGATGTGGAATGTTGCCTAACATGTTCATCACATATTCTTTTCTTTTGTAGCATGGTCATTAGGACTTTTATATGGTTCAAAGCAATAGTCTAGTTTTGACATGATGATTTCAATACTCAAGCATATCAACAAGCAACCATGTCTTTCAAAATATCAACACTAAAGAAAGTTATCCCAAGACCATCATGCTCGATCATTGATCCATTCATGAAACACACTTGCATATTAGCTACATCCAATGCTCAAGTATGATCATAATGCTCCCTAGTTGGTGCTTTGTAAGAGAATATGGAGACTCAAATAAAAATAAAAATGCATAAAGTAAACAGATAGGCCCTTCGGAGA
The DNA here is from genome assembly GCA_963921465.1 of Triticum timopheevii. Taxonomy (NCBI): domain Eukaryota; kingdom Viridiplantae; phylum Streptophyta; class Magnoliopsida; order Poales; family Poaceae; genus Triticum; species Triticum timopheevii. The sequence continues at coordinate 361,572,714 of OY997264.1, forward strand.
GGGAAGTAGGGATTTTTAGAGGTTCCAGAGCTCAAAGAAAAAATTGAGAGATTTTTTTGAGAGGCATACTTTTCCCATCAACGAAAACGACCAAGTAATTCCCAACACTTTCCATGCTAGATATATCATAGGCTGTTCCCAAACACAAAATAAAGTTTATTCCTTTTTCCACCATTCTTTCACAATCCATGGCTAGTTGTATCCATGGATGCCTTCCAAACCAACACTTTCCAAGGAATTTATTATTTGATAACAAAAAGTAAATTTCTTTTCATTTTGGGACTGGGCATCCCTATTGCCGCCGTACTCTCATGAAATGACAAGTGAATAAACACTCATCCTGAGAATAACACATCTAGCATGGAAAATGTTAGCCACCCCCTGCTGCTTCATGAGCGGTACGAGCACAAAAAAAGGAAATTAATTTTGAAAATTAGAGGTGGCACATACAAATTTGCTTAGAACGACCTAGAAATACCGCATATAGGTAGGTATGGTGGACTCATATGGCAAAACTGGATTTAAAGATTTTGGATGCACAAGTAGTATTTCTACTTAGTACAAGTGTAGGCTAGCAAATAGATTGAGAAGCAACCAGCCAAGAAACAAAAAATCACATAAGCGAGCATTAAGCATAACTAACACCAAATAATGCACCATAAGTAGGATGTAATTTCATTGCATAACTATTGAATTTCGTGCTTGCATAGGGAATCACAAACATTAACACCAATATTCTTACTAAAGCATAGTTACTCACCAACATGACTCACATATCACTATCATCATATCTCAAAACTATTACAAAGAATCAAGTTTAGTTTGCCCAATGATCTTCATGAAAGTTTTCATTATATCCCTCTTGAATATCTATCACTTTGGGACTAATTTCATATGGTGCTTTTGATTAGCTCAAACAAATTTACGTGAAGAACATGAGCATAAACATTTTCTTCTCTCAAAATAATATAAGTGAAGTATGAGAGAATTTCTTTTAAAAAATTACTAACTCTCAAATAAATCTAAGTGAAGCATGAGAGCATTTCTTCAAAAGTATTAAAGCACACCATGCTCAAAAAGATATAAGTGAAGCACTAGAGCAATTCCATAGCTCAAAAAAACAATTAAGTGAAGCATATAGAGCAATTCTAACAAATCATAGCATAATTTTGGCTCTCTCAAATAGGTGTGTCCAGCAAGGATAGATGACACAGACCAAAAAAACAAAACAATCAAAGACTCATATGATACAATACGCTCCAAGCAAAACTCATGATATGTGATGAATAAAAATATAGCTCCAAGTAAAATACTGATGGTCGTCAAAAGGAAGACGGGATGCCTTCCGGGGCATCCCCAAGCTTAGTTGCTTGGTTCTCTTTGAATAATTACTTGGGGTGCCATGGGGAATCCCCAAGCTTAGGCTCTTTTCACTCCTTATTCCTTCATCCATCGTGATCTCACCCAAAACATGAAAACTTCAATCACACAAAACTCAACAAAACCTTCGTGAGATCTGTTAGTATAACAAAGCAAATCACTACTCTAAGTACTGTTGCAAACCCATTCATATTTTATTTTGCATTATATCTACTGTATTACACCTTTACCATGGCTTATACCCGCCAATACAATCCATATATTCATCAAAATAAGCAAATAACGCAAAGAAAACAAAATATGTCAAAAACAGAACAACCTGTAGTAATCTAAAAACTTCGTATACTTTTGTAACTCCAAAAATTCTGAAACATTAGGGCAACACAAGCAATTTGTAATCAATCTTGTGTACAAAATTCAGAATATTATCGCGCTTCTGTGATTTTAAACAATTATGCTACTGGCACAAAAAGTTTCTGTTTTTCAACAAGATCAAATCAACTATCACCCCACATGATCCTAAAGGCTTTACTTGGCACAAACACTAATTAAAACATAAAAATACAATCATAACAGTAGCATAATTGTGCAAACACTCAAGAACAAAATAAAAAGGCAAAAATAAAATTTATTCATTGGGTTGCCTCCCAACAAGCGCTGTCGTTTTATGCCCCTAGCTAGGCATAAGATTTTATTGATGCTCACATGAAACATAATAATTGAAACATAAAGAGAGAATCATAAAACATGTGAGAAACACATTTAAGTCTAACTTACTTCCTATGCATAGGAATTTTATAAGCAAGCAAATTATCAAGACAAGAAATATCTAGCATATGCACGGAAGAAGAATAAAACATTGACAATCTCAACATAATGAGAGGTAATTTAGTAACATGAAAATTTCTACAACCATATTTTACTCTCTCATAATAATTACATGTAGGATCATAATCAAATTCAACAGTATAGATATCATATAAAATATTTTCTTCATGATCCACATGCATGCAAAGTTGACACTCTTCCAAAATAGTGGGTTTATCATCAAATAAAGTCATGACCTCTCTAACAAAAAATTCATAAGATTGAACACTCTCCAAATATGTGGGATTATTTTTAGCTAAAGTTGACACTCTTCCAAACCCATTTTTACTATTATCACAAGCATATCCATCATGAGGTTTAAATAAATTTTCAAGATCATAAGAATCATTATCACTCCAATCATGATCATTGCAATAAGCAGTGGTCATAACAAAATAAGCATCCCCAAGCTTGGGGTTTTGCATATCACTAACACAATTGATATTAATAGAATTTATAATAACATCATTGCAATCATGCTTTTCATTCAAGGAACTATCATGAATCACTTTATAAATTTCTTTGTTTAACACTTCATCACAATTTTCAGAGTCAAGAATCTCAAGCAAAACTTCAAAAAGATAATCTAGTGAACTCAATTCACTATCAATTGGTTCATCATAATTGGATCTTTTGAAAAGATTATCAAGAGGATGAAGATCCACGTCAATAGAATTTTAGCAAGCGAAGATGCAAGCAAATAGAAGACACATGGCAAGACAAGCAAAGAGGCAAACAAGAAAAAGGCAAACGGAAAAGAAGGCAAATAGTTTTGTGATTTTGCTAAAATGTTTTAGAAGTGGGGGAGATGAAAACGAGAGGCAAATGGAAAATAATGTAAATTGCACGGAGATGAGATTTGTGATTTGGAACCTGATAGATGTTGATGATGTCTCCTTGGCAACAGCGCCAGAAATTCCTTTTGATGTCGCTTGAACTATGTCGATATATCCCCAAAGAGGAAGGGATGATGCAGCACAGCTACAGTAGGTATTTCCCTCAGTTCTGAAACCAAGGTATCAATCCAGTAGGATAACCAAGCAACACTATGTAAACGGTACCTGCACACAAAGGACAAATACTTGCAACCCGACGCGTATGAGGGGTTGTCAATCCCTCTTTCGGGTAACGGCACGAGAAATTGTCAAGTTGACACGATAAAATTTGTGTAGATTGGATAAATAGATCTAGATAAAACACAAAATAATAGATGCAAATAAAAAGTGCAACAAAGTATTTTTTGGGTTTTTTTAGAATAATAGATATGAAAACAAAAGCAAATAAAAATAGATCTCAAAGCAAAGATGATAAAGAATAGACCCGGGGGCCGTAGATTTCACTAGTGGCTTCTCTCAAGAAATAGCACATGGTGGGTAAACAAACTACTATTGGGAAATTGATAAAAAATTGAATAGTTATGACAATATCTAGGCAATGATCAATATATAGGCATCACATCCAAGATTAGTGGACTGACTCCTGCCTGCATCTACTACTATTACTCCATCGACCGCTATCCAGCATGCATCTAGTGTATTAAGTTCATGGAGAAATGGAGTAATGCAATAAGAACAATGACATGATGTAGACGAGATCTACTCATGTAGGAATAGCCCTCATCTTTTTATCCTTAATAGCAACGATACATGTGTGTCTTGCTGCCCCTTCTGTCACTGGGAAAGAACACCGCACGATCGAACCCATCACAAAGCACCTCTTCCCATGGCAAGAAAAATTGATCTAGTTGGCCTAACTAAACCAAAGATTTGAAGAAGAAATACGAGGCTATAAATAATCATGCATATAAGAGATCAAAAGAAGACTCAAATAATATTCATGGATATAGATCTGATCATAAACTCAAAGTTCATCAGATCCCAACAAACACACCGCAAAAAGAGTTACATCAAATAGATCTCCAAGAGACCATTTTATTCAAAATCAAAAGGAGAGAGAGGAAGCCATCTAGCTGCTGACTACGGACCCGTAGGTCTATGATGAACTACTCACGCATCATCGAAGAGGCACCAATGAGGATGATGAACCCCTTCGTGATGGTGTCTATATTGGATCTCGTGGTTCTAGAACTTGTGGCTGCTGGAATTGTGTTCCATCAACTCCCCTAGGGTTTTTGGAATATTTGGGTATTTATAGGGTGAGAGGCTATGCGGGAGGCCACTGAGGTGGGCACAACCCATCTGGGTGAGCCTGGGCCTCCAGGCGCGCCGTGGTGGGTTGTGCCCCCCTCTGGTACTTATTTTGCCCACCGGATGTCTTCTGGTCCATAAAAAATTGCCAAAAAGTTTTGTTGCATGTGGACTCTGTTTGGTACTGATATTCTGCGAAGTAAAAAACAAGCAAAAAACAACAACTAGTACTGGGCACTATGTCAATAGGTTAGTCCCAAGGGCGAGCCTGGATAAAAGCACAAATCTAATAATATCAAGGTCAATGAGGAGTGACGGATCGAGGGAACGAAGCATGATTTCAAAGGAGCGATACCTTTGGAATGGGCACCTTGCTGATCGGTACCTTTGCTTTGGCATTGGTACAATCGGTACCTCTAGAAATCCGTACCTGGTATTAGCACCCCCGGAGACTGGACTCAACGGGGGTAAGATTCGTATGTCTTCGTCTATTGAAAAATGATATGAAGTTGCTATAAAATGATTGTAAAACAACCAAGAATGATAATATAACTGGATGGAACAATCAATTTTAGATACCTTGGAGACGTATCATCCAACAATGCATGCCTCCAAGAGTCCGAGGCTCCACACAGAGCACAAAGAGGAGATTGTGACATGTTGTGGTGATGTAGAACATCAGCTGTAGGCACTGAATGCTGGGCTAGGCGCCATGAAAAAAATTCTGCTTCAACGGGACTTTAGTATGCCACAACGACGTGCATGCTTGTCCTTCAGAAGACACATCAGAGACCACATTGTTTTCTTCTATCCAGTTCTCCCTTAGAAATTTGGTATCCAGCACCATTTGATATGCCGATTTGACTGAGAAAAAGCCCCGGCATTCCCCATTCCAAGACCAGAAATCTTCAATGTTGTGCGTACACAGCGGTATGACCTGGATAGCATCTGCATCGAACAATATGAACACCGATCGTATGAGCTCCTCTCTCCGAGTGGCCATGGTAGCATCAATCAATACAACGACCAGCCTAGGAGGATTGGCAACCAGAGAAGTGATGGGTCTCATCAGGCCTATCCTGGGGATCCAGTGGTTCTCCTAGATGTCTGTGGTAGCTACATTGCCTATTCTTTGAATGATCCCTTGCTTTAAAACATCCCTCCCATCAATAATGGATCACCATATTTGTGAAGGATGGTTACCCAACTCAACTTCAAGGATTGAACATGGCGGATAATAGACAACTCTCAGGAGGCGGGCACCAAGAGAAAGAGGGTCTTACAGAAGCCTCCATGATTGCCTGGTCTGCAAAGCCAGGTTAAAAATGTCCATGTCTCTAAAACCCAAACCTCCCAAGTGTTTAGGGTGTGTCATCACATCCCAAGACAACCAACATGGTTTCCGCTTCCCTTGCTTGCTCCCCCACCAGAACTGTCGTTTGACCGAGGTTATATTCTCACATAGTCGTCTTGGTAGCCAGAAACACGCCATGGAGTATACTAGTATAGCTTGAGCCACTGATTTAATTAACACCTCCTTTCTTGCAGCTGATAAAAGCTTCTCCATCCATCCTCTCACCTTTTCCCATATCCTATCTCTGAGATACTTAAATTTTTCTATCTTGGATTGGCCAACATCTGTGGGCATCCCAAATATCTGTCACTTAATGATTCATTATGAACATGAAGGATATCCTTGACACTATCTCTTCTTCGTTGCGGGCACCCCTTACTGAAGAAGATAGATGACTTGTCATGATTAATCCTCTAACCAGAAGCATTGCAATATATCTCTAACAGGTTTGATGCAGCAGTCGCACCCTCAGTACTTGACTTAAAAAGCAACATGCCATTGATAACCCACAAGTATAGGGGATCACAACAGTTTTCGAGGGTAGAGTATTCAACCCAAATTTATTGATTCGACACAAGGGGAGCCAAAGAATATTTGCAAGTATAAGCAGTTGAGTTGTCAATTCAACCACACCTGGAGATTAAATATCTGCAGCAATATGATTAGTAGCATAGTAATATGATAATTTTTATAGTAGTGGTAGCAACAATAGTAACGATAACAATAATAGCAATGATTTTGTAGCAAGTGAAACAATAACAACAGCAGTAGTAACTTAGCAAGAACAATATGTAGAAAATTCGTAGGCATTGGATCGATGGATTAGTTGGATGATATTCATCATATAATAGTCATAACCTAGGGCGATACAAAACTAGCTCCAGTTCGTAAATATAATGTAGGCATGTATTCCATAAATAGTCATACGTGCTTATGGAAAGAACTTGCATGCCATCTTTTGTCCTATCATCCCGTGGCAGCGGGGTCCATATGGAAACTAAGGGATATTAAGGTCTCCTTTTAATAGAGAACCAGAACAAAGCATTAGCACACAGTGAATACATGAACTCCTCAAACTACGGTCATCACCGGAAAGTATCCCGACTATTGTCACTCCAGGGTTCACGGATCATAACACGTAGTAGGTGAATATGACTTGCATGATCGGATCTAGAACATATATATAATGGTGATAACATAAACGGTTCAGAACTGAAATCATGGCACCCGGGCCCAAAATGACAAGCATTAAGCATGGCAAAGTCATAACAACATCAATCTCAGAACATAATGGATATTAGGGATCAAGCCCTAACAAAAATAACTCGATTACATGATGAATCTCATCCAACTCCTCACCGACCACCGAACCTACGAAGGAATTACTCACTCCCGATGGGGAGCATCATGGAATTGGCGATGGAGAAGGGTTGGTGATGACGAAGATCGAAGATCCCCCTCTCCGGAGCCCCGAACGGACTCCAGATCCGACCTCTCGATGAAGAACAGGATGTGGTGGCGGCTCCGTCTCGTGAAACGCGATAATTCTTTCTCCCTGACTTTTGGTGGAAAAATAGGTATTTATGGAGTCAGGATCAGGGTCTGCGGGGACACCAGGTGGGCACAACCCACTTGGGCGCACCTGGAAGGGGGGCACCCTGGTGGGTTGTGCTCATCCAGGGGCCCACTCCGGTGGTTCTTGGCTCTGGTATTTTTCTTTTATTCTGAAATAAATCTCCAAAAAGTTTTGTTCCAATCTGAGAACTTCTATTTCTGCACAAAAACAACACCATGGTAGTTCTGCTAAAAACAGCGTCAATACAGGTTAGTTTCATTGAAATCATGCAACCTAGAGTCCAAAATAAGAGGAAAAGCATTAGGAAAAGTAGATACGACGATGACGTATCAACCATCGTCAGCAAAAAGGAGGTGATTCACAACCAGAGCTGTAGGAGCGACCTTGATTCCCTTAAGACCTAACGACACAGAACTGGATTTTAGCAGGCACAAAAGGCCCTCTGCTGCAACTAAGAAAAGGTAAGGGGAAACGGGATCTTCCTGTCGAATTCCTTTGGATGGTACAAATTGCTCAAGCTTCTCTCCATTAAACATGACTGAGAAAGATACTGACCGAACCATGCTCATAACTGTGTCAACCCATGGTTGTGCAAATCCCAATTTCTCCATCATGGCCCACAAATAGTTCCTCTCAAGCCTATCATAGGATTCCATCATATCCAGCTTCAAAGCACAAAAGCTATTGGACTTGGCCTTGCTCCACTTCATGAAGTGTAGACACTCATAAGCACATATTGTGTTGTCCGTGATTAGCCTGCCAGGAACAAAGGTTGACTGCTCGTGAGAGATAATATCTGGTAGTATTTGTTTGAGTCTATTTGCAACAACCTTTGAAGCAATTTTATAAATGAGGTTAGAAAGGCTAATAGGATGAAATTGTGCAAGTTGAGTTGGATTCAAAACCTTTGGAATAAGTACCAGTACCATATCATTCACGCATACATCACTCTCCTCGCCTCTGACAATTCTGAGCACAACACGGGTGACCTCCTCATCACAAATATCCCAGTGACGCTGATAGAAATGAGCAGGGAAGCCATCTGGCCCTGGTGCCTTCGTCGGAAACATCTGGAAAAGTGTTGTCTTCACCTCCTCATTAATGTATGGAGCTAACAGAATGTCATTCATGTGTTAGGTTACTTTCGCAGACACTTTAGAGAGGACCTGATCCATCCCGGTGACACCTTCAGAAGTATAAAGACTCTTATAAATCTGAAACAATAGTTCTCAAAACTCCAGGGTCATCCGTGAGTACAGCCAAGGAATTTGCAAGAGCTTTAATCATATTTCTTTTGCGTCTCTGACATGCCCGAAGATGCAAGAAGCGAGTGTACCTATCCCCCGCCGACAACCATTCAAGTCGGAACCGCTTTCACCACATGAGTTCCTCCCTATGAAAGAGCTCGATCAATCTCTCATTGATTTTTAACTCGACATGAGATGGCCCCGTCCTCACTGGGTCACTTCTCAAACATTCGAGCTCAGTTTTGAGGCCTTTTATTTCCTTTCGGACCAAGACGAAAGTATTCTTATTCCACCACCCCAAATCAGCAGCAACCAAGCCTAGCTTGACACGAAGCTTCTCCATTCTAGTTGTCGCATCGCCCGCTGTCCAGCTTTGAAGCAATGACTTAGGTGTAACATGCACACCATTGGCTGTATGCAACTGGCTGCCAATCAAAGCCTCGACTGTTGTTTTTACTAGTCTGGTTGATCCAGTAACCGAAGCCCATGCATGCAGCGAGGCTCTATCGCTGGCCCAAGATCTTAATCTTTGGAATAATTTTTTTGCAGAATATCTTCGAAAGTTGATCATCATGCAAGACTGCCTAGAAGTTATCAATGATATAAAGAATAGAGCAGCATCTTCTTATGCTTCGATCTTGAACAAAACTGAGTTTAGTATAGCGAACTCTGGTAGTGTTGATTTTTGTTTTGAGGAGTCCAGTTTTTGAAGCTCGCTCTGTATTTAAAGGAGCTTCTTCTCTTTTTGTTGGTCATCATGTGTGGCTGGGATTGTTCCTTATATGCTTGTATCTCAAACATTTTGATTTTTGAATAAAATCCCTAGTTACCCCTGAAAAAGGTAAAACACTATAAAAAAATCTTAGCCCTTTTCACAAACATTTCTCATCGTGTTGTGACAAAAAAAGGTGATGGAAATTAGGGGCACAAGACTCGACCAAATTCGAGAAAATAAACAAAAATCACAGGCTATAAAGGAAGCTATTTACCAAATCAAAGTAAGATTATACATTTTCTAAGAGAATCTGTCAAATCATAGACTACTTTCCTTTTCCTCAGCCACATCAAGAACCGAGTGTTGTGCACGAGGACGTAGGAGGAGACAAGAATCTCATGCCTTGTAGGAAGAGCAACAAATCGGCGAGTTGCGGCCAGCTTTGCGGATGACGAAAGAGCGACGTCTTCTCCCCTCATTCCCATGTTTGCACCTCCTCGTTCCCACGTTTGCGCCTCCTCGTTCCCGCGTTTGTGCCCCTACCTAAACTTTATGATCAAATTATAGATGTAAGATCACCTGAGCTTCTTACCATGATTGTTATCTATATGATGTAATTCTTATGATGATCCTTTTATATGTGATGAATTATTACTTTATGATCATATTTTATAAGGTGCTTTGTGGATTATGACTGTATATTTTTCTTTGATTCGTTACTCTAACCATTGGGCAGTTTAGATGAAAGATCAACAACAGGAGTGGGTGCATTAGATTTAGATGTGGTACATCTTTATAAGTGAAGCATCTAGTGACGATAAAAAAGAGGTTATAACTGTATATGCGTCATTAAAGATAAAAAGATAGTTCACTCGTTGTTCTAGTGATGAGGCGCGGCCAGGGAATATTATAATCAAAGGTATGTCATCTGGCTCAATGCATTTGTTACTTAAAACATGGATGATGCAGATGTATCTTTGTCCAATGAGGGGAGTACTAACTATAAATATTAGCAAATAGTATTGGTCAACAGATCCATTGACATATGATCTATATAATATCATCTCAACATATACGAACATCATTCCAATTCAACACAAAAAGGCAACCACTACTTAAAATTTTCATGCACCTTTTCATTTCTGCAATTAATTATTCCAAACATACAAAATTACTTCGAACCTCATGATACACTCATATCTTGTTGCTAGTGAGATTGACAACCTCACTAGAGTTGTTGAGGACACACGTAATTTGTGTTGTAGGGCTGATCATTAAACCAGAACATGTTGGTTCCATGGATTGATAACATTGGTTTCTTTACTGATAAAAATGTATCACCTGCTTTAAATCTTTGCACTTGGGGGGCCCAACACTATTTTTGTAGCTGGAGCAATAGGCCAAGATCAATGATTAAAAACTGCCTTCCAATCTCGTAGATCGCATTGGAAATCTCGAAGTACAAGGTCGATCTAATGGTGGGGTGACTATGGCGGTGGCAGCCATGGAAGGAGTAGATGATGAGTCAATTTGCTAGAACCTCCTTCTCGGTGTCTTTCCCTCCACTTAAATAGTTGTAGACCTTTTGGTTTAGGGTTTCAGGGCTCCAATGAAAGGATTCTTGTCGCCCCCTGATGTCCACTACACAACTTGTTCTTGTATATAAACTCGTGTTGGGCCTCCAAGCACAGAGTTTTGTTGGACAGTAGCAATTTCCCCCCAAGTGGATGACCTAAGGTTTATCATTCCGTGCGAGGCGTAGGATGAAGACGGTCTCTCTCAAACAACCCTGCAACCAAATAACAAAGAGTCTCTTGTGTCCCCAACACAACAAATACAATGGTAAATTGTATAGGTGCACTAGTTCGGCGAAGATATGGTGATACAAGTGTAGTAATGATAGTAGATATTGATTTTTGTAATAGGAACAATAAAAAACAGCAAGGTAGCAAGTAACAAAAGCGAGCACAAGCAGTATTGCAATGCTTGAAAATGAGGCCTAGGGTCCGTACTTTCGCTAGTGCAATCTCTCAACAATGCTAATATAATTGGATCATATAACCATCCTCACGTGTGATGAAGAATCACTCCAAAGTTCTTATCTAGCAGAGAACATAAGAATAAATTGTTTGTAGGGTATGAAACCACCTCAAAGCTATTCTTTCCGATCAATCTATCCTATAGTTCGTACTAAAATAACACGAAGCTATTCTTTCCGATCGATCCAACCAAGAGTTCGTACTAAAATAACACCATATGATACACATCAACCAACTATAATGTCAGCTAGATACTTCAATGTCACCGCGAGTATCCATGAGTTGATTATACGATATGTATCAAACAATTTCAGATTCATAATACTCAATCCAACACAAAGAACCTCAAAGAATGACCCAAGATTTTCACCAGAAAAACAAAGACGAGAATGTGCATCAACCCCTAAGCATAGATTACCCCAATGTCACCTTGGGAATCCGCGAGTTGAGTGCCAAAACATATATCAAGTGAATCAATATAATACCGCATTGTCACCATGAGTATTCATATGCAAGACATATATCAAGTGCTCTCAAATCCATAAAAGTATTCAATCCGATAACAACGAAATCTCAAAGGGAAAACTCAATTCATCACAAAAAGATAGAGAGGGAGAAACACCATATGATCCAACTTATTAACAAAGCCCACGATACATCAAGATCATGCCATCAAGAACACGAGAGAGAGAGAGAGAGAGAGATTAAACACATAGCTACTGGTACAAACCCTCAGCCCCGAGTGTGGACTACTCCCTCCTATCACAGAGACCATAGGGATGATGAAGATGGCCTCCGGTGATGGTTTCCCCCTCCAGCGGAGTGCCGGAACGGGGTCTAGATTGGTTTTTCGTGGCTATAGAGGCTTGCGGCGGCGGAACTTCTGATCAAGGGTTATTTCCGATGGTTTCTCTATTTATAGGATTTTTCAGAGTTGGAATCACGCGAAGATGGGCCTCGCGGTGGGCACAACCCACCTGGACGCGCCTGGGCATCCTGGCGCCCCCAAGTGTCTTGTGCTCACCTCCTTCACCTTCTGGTCCTCCCACGAAGCTTCTCGTGCCTCTTTTGTTCCAAAAAAAATCATCAAAAAGTTTCATTGCATTTGGAGAACTTTTAATTCTGCGCAAAAAAACAACACCATGGTAGTTCTGCTAAAAACAACGTCAGTCCGGGTTAGTTCCATGCAAATCGTACCAAAACCATATAAAATTGTTGTAAACATGGCATGAATACTTCATAAATTATAGATACGTTGGAGACGTATCAGCATCCCCAAGCTTAATTCCTACTCATCCTCGAGTAGGTAAATGATAAAAGAAATAATTTATGAAGTGTCAATGCTAGCAAAGTGCATAAGTTTGATCAAAGATAATTTCAGTCACTTTTCCTAGCATCATAACATCAATTCTTTCTCATAAAACTCATCATGACAAAGTAGCAATCAACTCACATATTAAGGTTCAAACAATGAATTATCTTGAAACTCAACAACCTATATTCTTAGTCACCAAGCAATTGCAATTCAACCTATTCAACAAAGTCCAAGTACGTAAGAACTGCACATACTCAATCATCATATAGTCTTCTATGATTGCTAGTACTCAAAGCATATTCTTAGAACAAATGGCATCCATCAAAGACAGAGAAATATAGGGGCCTAATGTTTCGCCTCCCAACTCATTCATCATGGAGATAATTGTCAACAATCATAATTCATGATCAAATATATTTGACTGGTCATATGTGCCTAGATCCTTCCCCACCACATGATGCTTGCCAACTAGAGAATAATTGAGGTTGACATGAGAATGCATACTATTGACTCTTGCATAAAAGTAAATACTGAAAAGTAAAATATAGGCCCTTCGCAGAGGGAAACAGAGGTTGTCATGCGCTTTTTATTTGGATGCCCAAGCTCTTAATGCAAAGGAATGTCACATTATATTGCCCCTTATGATAGCAACCTTTATTATGCAGCTATCGCTTTTATTACTTTTCCATCACAACTTCATACGGTGCTCAATTTTCCCTAACAATAAAGATAAACATATTTAGGAGAAACTTTTATTTCTTTATGCACCGATGACAACTTACTTGAAGGATGTTATTCAATCCATAGGTAGGTATGGTGGACACTCATGGCAAGAAAATGGGTTTAAGAGTTTTTGGATGCACAAATAGTATCTCTACTTAGTACGAATTTTTGGCTAGCAAAAGATCCTAGGCAAACACCACATGTTGGAGGATCCATGACAATATAACTTCTATGCAAATATACACAACCATAACTCATTACATTGTCTTCCTTGTCCAACTTCAACTAATTTGCTCAAGTTTGAAAAAAATTAATGGGTATTCACAATCATAGAAGATGTCCAAGATAATATATTTGTATATGAAAGTTCTCTTCCTTATACTAATCATCCATGAATTGCTTGTATGACCAATATTGTGATTGTCAAGCTTCAAAAGATTTCACTTTGTAAGCCCAATGTGAAGCTACTAATAGGAATAATATGAACATATAAATTCAACTTCATGATATTCAATTCATTCAACAATTTACTCATAGGATATAAGTGAAGCACAAGAGTAAAAGGCAAACTACTCCAAAAGGATAAAAGTGAAGTTCAAATGAGTAGTTAACTAAATGAGTAGCCATTTGAGGAATCTCTTTTATTTAAAACTTTCAGATCTAAGTGTTTTATTAAAATAGCATGCAAAAGAAAATAAAATAACATTCCAAGAATAGTACAACTCATGTGAAGAAGCAAAAACTTAGGCTCAACCGATACTAACCGATAATTGTTGAAGAAGAAAGGTGGGATGCTTACCGGGGCATCCCTGTTGGGAAACGTAGCATGCAATTCAAAAATTTCCTACGCTCACGCAAGATCTATCTAGGAGATGCATAGCAACAAGAGGGAGGAGTGTGTCTATGTACCCTCGTAGACCAAAAGCGGAAGCGTTTGACAACGCGGTTGATGTAGTCGAATTTCTTCTCGTTCCGACTGATCAAGTACTGAAACGGCACCTCCGAGTTCTGCACATGTTCAGCTCGATGACGTCCCTCAAACTCTTGAGCCAGCAAAGTGTCGAGGAAGTAGATGAGTTCCGTCAGCACGACGGCGTGGTGATGGTGATGGTGAGGTGATCCGCGCAGGGCTTCGCCTAAGCACCGCGAGAATATAACCGGGGTGTAAACTGTGGAGGGAGGCGCCGCACACGGCTAACATTTGATGTTGTGTCCTTGTGAGGCACCCCTCCCTACATATATATAGTTGGGAGGGGAGGAGAAGCAACCAGGGATGTCCTAGGGTTGGCCACCACCCCCTAGGGGCCCTGCCTTGCCCCGCGCCCCCCTTTCCATGTATGCATGAAGGGGAAGGAAAGATGGGGTGAGGGAAGGAAGTAGGAATCCTAATCCACACTTTCCTTGCCCTTCCCCCCTTTCCTTCTCCTCCTCCTATGGACGTATAGGGTGCACCAGCCCCTTCTGGGCTGGTGTGTTCCTTCACAAGGCCCATATGGCCCATTGGATTTCCGGGGTACCCGAAACACCTTCCGGTGACCCGATAAGTACCCGATACTCTCAGGAACACTTTCGGTGTCCGAATACTATCATCCTATATATCAATATTTACCTCTCGACCATTTCGAGGCTCCTCGCCATGTCCGTGGTCTCATCGGGGACTCCGAACAAGATTCGGTCACCAAATCACATAACTCATATAATACAAAAATCGTCATCAAACGTTAAGCGTGCGGACCTACGGGTTCGAGAACTATGTAGACATGACCGAGACACCTCTCCAGTCAATAACCAATAGCGGAACCTGGATGCTCATATTGGCTCCTACATATTCTATGAAGATCTTTTATCAGTCAAACCGTTATGACAACATACGTTATTCCCTTTGTCCATCGATATGTTACTTGCCCGAGATTCGATCGTCTGTATCTTCATACCTAGTTCAATCTCATTACCGGCAAGTCTCTTTACTCATTCTGTAATACATTATCCCGCAACTAATTCATTAGTCACTTTTTTTGCAAGGCTTCTTATGATGTGTATTACCGAGAGGGCCCAGAGATACCTCTCCGATACTCGGAGTGACAAATCCTAATCTCGATCTATGCCAACCCAACAAACACGTTTGGAGATACCTGTAGAGCATCTTTATAATCACCTAGTTACATTGTGACGTTTGATAGCACACAAGGTATTCCTCCGGATCCGGGAGTTGCATAATCTCATAGTGGAAGGAATATGTATTTGACATGAAGAAAACTATAGCAATAAAACTGAACAATCAATATGCTAAGCTAACGGATGGGTCTTGTCCATCACATCATTCTCCTAATGATGTGATCCCGTTCATCAAATGACAACACATGTCTATGGTTAGGAAACTTAACTATCTTTGATTAACGAGCTAGTCTAGTAGAGGCTTACTAGGGGCACGGTGATTTGTCTATGTATCCACACATGTATCAAGTTTCTCGTTAATACAATTCTAGCATGAATAATAAACATTTATCATGATATAAGGAAATATAAAATAACAACTTTATTATTGCCTCTAGGGCATATTTCGTTCAGTCCCCAAGCTTAGATGCTTGAGACTTGTTGAAATATTAATTTGGGATGCCTTGGGCATCCCCAAGATTGAAATTTTGTGCCTCCTTAATTCCTTTTATATCAGGTTTCCCTAAATCTTAAAAATTTCATCCACACAAAACTCAACAAGAACTCGTGAGATCAATTAGTATAAATCAATGCAATAACCTTATCATTCTCTACTGTAGCAAATCACTAAAATTATTATTTCACATTGCATACTAAATGCATCTGCATATTTAATAGTCCTATCCTCAAACAGAATCATTGAACAAGCAAACATACGCAAACAATGCAAACATAACAGCAATCTGTCAAAACAGTACAGTCTGTAAAGAATGCAAGAAGATTCATACTTCTGTAACTCCAAAAATTCTGAAAATTTACCACACTGTATACAATTTGTCATAACTTATTGTGTAAAAATTTCAAGATTTTATCATGTTCTGACATTTTTTTAACAATTCAGACAATGATAGAAAACTTTCGGCTTTCAAAACAGCAACATATAGACTTGCAAACTAAGCATGGTAAAGGCTATACTTGACACTTCTATTGAAATAAAAGATGCAAAACATCACTCTAAGTAACAACAAGAAAATCCTAATAAAGTAAAATGACGCTCCAAGCAAAACACATATCATGTGACGAATGAAAATATAGCTCCAAGTGAGGTTACAGATAATGTTGGAGACAAAAGAGGGGATGCCTTCCGGGGCATCCCCAAGCTTAGTTGCTAGGATATTCCTTTAATATTAATTTGGGGTGCCTTGGGCATCCCCAATCTTAGGATCTTGTCACTCCTTATTCTCCTCATATCGACATCTCACCCAAAACTTGAAAACTTCATTCACACAAAACTTAACAGAACTTCGTGAGATAGGTTAGTATGATAAAGACAAATCATTCACTTTGGTACTGCCAAGACAAGATTCATAATGGTTCTCACACAATGCATACTGTACCTTATCATTGACACAATTTATATTGAGCAATATAAGCCATAGAAACTAGAAAACAAGCAAACTATGCATTGAAAACAGAATCTGTCAAAAACAGAACAGTCTGTAATGATCTGAACAATGACCATACTTTTGTAAGTTCAATTTTTTTGAATAATTAGTACAACATAGACAATTTTTATATCAATCATCTTTAAAAAAATCAGAATTTTATCATGTCCAATGAATTTAAACAATTTTGTTACCTGGCGCAAAAGTTTCTGTTTTTGCACCAAATCAAGTCAACTATCATCCACACTATTCCAAAGGCTTTACTTGGCGCTTTATTGAAACAAAAGCAATAAAACATGATTACTATAGTAGCCTAATCATGTGAACACAAGAAAAATAGTAGGTAGAAATATTGGGTTGTATCCCAAGAAGAACTTTTCTTCAATGCCTTTTTAGCTAGGCATGATGATTTCAATGATGCTCATATAAAAGATAAGAATTGAAACATAACAGGAGCATCATGAAGCATATGACTAGCACATTTAAGCCTAACCCACTTCCTATGCATAGGGATTTTGTGAGCAAACAATTTATGGGAACAAGAATCAACTAGCATAGGAAGGCAAAACAAGCAAAACTTCAAAATTTTCAACACATAAAGATTAAACTTGATATTATTGAGATATGTAAAAGCATAAGTTCCTCTCTCTCATAATAATTTTCAGTAGCATCATGAAAGAATTCAACAATATAGCTATCACATAAAGCATTTTTTTCATGATCCACATGCATAAATTTTTTATTCCTCTCCACATAAGCAAATTTCTCCTCATTCATAGTAGTAGGAGAAAAGTTAACAAAATAACTATCATGTGAGGCATAGTCGAATTCAAAGTTAAAATCACGATGACAAGTTTCATAGTTAACATTACTTTTTATAGCATGCATGTCATCACCATAATCATCATAAATAAAACTTTGTTGTCATAATCAATTGAAACCTCTTCCAAAGTAGTGGAACCATCATTAAATAAAGTCACGACCTCACCATCCAATTCTATCAATATAATCAACATAAATAGGAGGCATGCTTTCATCATAATAAATTTTCTCATCAAAACTTGGGAATAAAAAATATCATCTTCATCAAACATAGCATCCCCAAGCTTATGGCTTTGCATATCACTAGAATCATGGATATTCAAATAATTCATACTAGCAACATTGCAATCATGCTCATCATTCAAACATTTTGTGCCAAACATTTTATTGAATTCTTCTTCTATCAGTTGAGCACAAATTTCTGATCCATCATTTTCAAGAAAGACATTATAAAGACGAATAATATGAGGCCACCTCAATTCCATATTTTGTGTAGTTTTCTTTTACAAACCATAGTGACAAAACAAGAAACTAAAAGATTCAATGTCAAGATCTAAAGATATACCTTCAAGCACTCACCTCCCCGACAACGACGCCAGAAATATCTTGATGTCTACTACACAACTTCTTCTTGTAGACTCGTGTTTGGACTCCAAGCGTGGAGTTTTGTAGGACAATAGCAATTTTCCCTCACGTGGATGACCTAAGGTTTATCAATCTGTGGGAGGCATAGGATGAAGATGGTCTCTCTCAAGCAACCCTGCAACCAAATAACAAAGAGTCTCTTGTGCCCCCAACACACCAAATATAATGGTAAAATGTATAGGTGCACTAATTCGATGAAGAGATGGTGATACAAGTATAGTAATGATAGTAGATATTGATTTTTGTAATATGAACAATAAAAAACAATAAGGTAGCAAGTAACAAAAGTGAGCACAAATGGTATTCCAATGCTTGAAAATGAGGCCTAGGATCCGTACTTTTGCTAGTGCAATCTCTCAACAATGCTAATATAATTGGATCATATAACCATCCCTCACATGCAATAAAGAATCACTACAAAGTTCTTATCTAGCAGAGAACATAAGAAGAAATTATTTGTAGGGTAGGAAACCACCTCAAAGCTATTCTTTATGATCAATCTATCCTAGAGTTTATACTAAAATAACACCAACCTATTCTTTCCGATCGATCCAACCAAGAGTTCATACTAAAATAACACCATACGATACACATCAACCAACTCTAATGTCACCTAGACACTCCAATGTCACCCTGAGTATCTGTGAGTTGATTATACAATATGCATCAAACAATTTCATATTCATAATACTCAATCCGACACAAAGAACCTCAAAGAGTGACCAAGATTTCTACCGGAGAAACAAAGATGAGAACGTGCATCAACCCCTAAGCAAAGATTACCCCAATGTCACCTCGGGAATCCGCAAGTTGAGTGCCAAAACATTAATCAAGTGAATCAGTATAATACTCCATTGTCACCACGGGTATTCATATGCAAGACATATACCAAGTGCTCTCAAATCCATAAAAGTATTAAATCCAATAACAACGAATCTCAAAGAAAAAACTTAATTCATCACCAAAAGATAGAGAGGGAGAAACACCATATGATCCAACTATACTAACAAAGCCCGTCATACATCAAGATCGTGCCATCAAGAACATGAGAGAGAGAGAGAGAGATTAAACACATAGCTACTGGTACAAACCCTCAGCCCCGAGGATGGACTACTCCCTCCTCATTATGGAGACCATAGGGATGATGAAGATGGCCTCCGATGATGATTTCCCCCTCCGGCGGTGTGCTAGAACGGGGTCTAGATTGTTTTTTCGTGGCTATAGAGGCTTGCGGCGGTGAAACTTCTGATCTAGGGTTATTTCTGATGGGTTCTCTATTTATAGGATTTTTCAGTGTTGGAATCACGCGAAGATGGGCCTAGAGGTGGGCACAACCCACTTGGGCGTGCCTAGGCATCTTGGCGCGCCCAGGTGTCTTGTGCTCACCTCCTTCACCATCTGGTCCTCTCACGAAGCTTGTAGTGCCTCTTTTGTTCCAAAAAAATCGTCAAAAAGTGTCGTTGCATTTGGAGAACTTTTATTTCTGCACAAAAAAAACAACACCACGGTAGTTCTGCTGAAAACATCGTCAGTCCGGGTAAGTTCCATGCAAATCATACCAAAACCATATAAATTTATTGTAAACATGGCATGAATACTTCATAAATTATAGATACATTGGAGACGTATCACCCCCCCCCCCTTACAAATCTCTTCGGTTTGACGTGGTAGCGTGGGGATGCCTGGTACGAGCGCCGAGACGATGGGTTGTGTCCATACTAGTGCACGACTATCCTTCTTGAGTTGATGTTAGTGGTAATCCACCTATGGAAATTCTTCATTTTTTTGTAGATCTTGGATATGAGTTTATTTATCTCCTTTTTAACTTCACATCTGCAACAACTTGAGAAACAAGTAGATTTGCACATCTTTGCATTTATTAGTGATTACTAGCCAACTTCAAGTGATATATAGGAAAATCCTTACAAATATCAAGATTTAACTTAGGAAAGGATGAGTGTAAACTACACTCTTCACTGGGTGGTTTTGCATCTGTGTGTGCACCAGAGGTAGACACTGTCGATGGATGCGGCCAGTGCGGCACATAATTCATATGTGTATTGGTCATTGATGCATGCCATTAGACCTAGGGATTGCATCATAACCGACCTTCCGGGGACCAAATTAGAGGCTATACTCGATGCTGTCTCCAAGGTTGAGACCCGGGGGTGCGGTCGGCTGGAGGCTGCATTATAGCGATCTCTCTAAGGTTGGACCCAGAGGATGCATTCCATTGATCTCTGAAGTCAGTGCAGAGGCTGCGTCACAAGATCTATCCGAAGTAACGCCTGGAGGCTGCAGCCAAGTGAACTCTTTTAGGCCAGACGGGAGGCTACATCGAAGCGATTTCTCTAAGGCCAAACTGGGTACTACATCATATCCAATCTTCCTATGGCACCGCCCGGGGTCTGCATCAAAAATCTAGCTGCATCACCGGGTACCTAATATATGTCTATATCTATACCTACTATTAAAGGGATTAGGTATTCTTGGTTTGGTTTGGTTTAGTTTAGTCTTTTTCATTGATTTTCGTTTGGTTTTTTTCTTTTTGAGGTGATGATTTTCGTTTGGTATGAGTGCACGCTAAAGTTTCATTACGGTTCACTCGTACACACGGTAAGCCATCTGGCCAGGTACTTGTACGTTGGGCTTCTATGGGCTTTCATAGATGCCGCGAAAAATAATTGGGTCAAAATAAATCAACATTGTGGGAATTGAACGCAGTACCTCCTGTCTGGCTCTTTGACTCTTTGATGTAAAAAACAACGAGCTATGCATCTTTCATGTTTACTAATCCCACCTCGCTCTTTTACAATGGTTCCCACCAGTAAATATACAAGCGGCCTCAGGAATCAACCAACAGACGGTTAAAATATTGCAGAGCAGCCCTCATGTTTACGGCGAGCTAATTAAGCGAGTGAGCGAACTAAAGAAAGGATTGTGTGCTTAAATAGGATATTTAAATGGATGTCTAATTAAAGAAAGGATTGTGGATAAATCGATGTAATAATTAAAAGAATGAATGTGGGCTTAATAAATAGAATATTCAAATAGATGGGGCTAACTAAAAGAAAGGATTTGAGGTAAAAAGGTAGGATAATTAAAAAGGAGGATCTATAGGCTTCACTGTGGTGGGGCAACTAAAGGAAGGATTTGGTTCCCAACTAAAACGGGTGAGGACGTCATGGTAATTAAAGAAAAAATTATTAAATAGAATTAGTGGGAGATTATGCATGCAAAGAAAATATGGACGCGGATAAATTTCGTCCTATTTTTTATGTCCATTTTGTAAAAGGAAGCTGTATTGTAGTACGTTTTTCATAGTGAATCCGGTACTATGAGACATTATGCTTGAACAAAACACTAATTTTTTCCGTTGCAACGCACGGACATATGTGCTAGTATTACTTATAGTCCATTGTGAAATATCCTTAGTTGTGTTTAGGAAGCCGGCATCCTACCCTTGAATGTAGCCGCAGATTGGAACCCGGTCGTACTAACCTCCAAAGGGCACTCCTTGATGCAAACTCAGGCAACAAATGTATTGCTTGGTTACACTTAACAGATTCTATATATATATATATATATGACAAATTTTTCCTACTTTCAGGTGTAGTTACTCTCACTTTTGTTTCATACGTTCTAGGTAGTATCTATCATATCGAAGAGTATATACGCATAGTATGTAATATATAAGAATGTTTAAGTATTATATATACTACTTTTTTTATAGTATGTATTATATTTTGTGCATACTCCATTTCGCGTACAAATATGTACGTATTTCAAAAATACAATAAAACTATGAGTTCACTTGCAATTTTTTTATATAAGTCACTTTGAAGTATGTTAGATATAGTATATGAACATACTAAAAATAATAAAAAAGAGTATACACTATCACACGGTAGTATATGAAAAATGGGTGTAACTACACCCGGTAGCAGGATGCATTTTTTCTACGCGCGCGCACACACATATATATAGATAGATAGAGAGAGAGCAAAATAACTCAGCAGCTAAACCTAACAAAAGTTTTAGATTGGCTTGCATATAAATGTACACGGTATTTCAGTGTTTGACAAAATGCAGTTGCTATTTCTCCGGTTTCCTTGGCCTTAAAGGTGGTGTCTACACGTCGCGGAAACAAACACCAGCCTCGCCGCGTTTGGCTAGACGGCTTTGCCTCGCCACGTTGTCCGCTCTTCCGGGGCTTTGATCTCATCGCCTCCAGCTCAAGGGCTCTGGACTCGTCGCACCGGCTCTACGTGCTCTGCCTCACCATAGCTGGCCTCGACGGCTCCACTTTGCCTCGCCTGATCTGAGGGCTCGGCCTCGCCGCGAACGGCTGTGGTGGCTACCATCATCACAAGACCCTCCGTCCGACTCCATGAGTGGGTCGAAGGTTCAGGGGCTATACCCACTTGGTGCGCTACCCATTCCCTAGTGTCTACAAAAGATAAAAGAATCGGGATGTTTCGCAGGGGTCATTGAAGTCGGCTCTATGAAAGTTGGTGATCTTCAAAGACAAGACAAGACTAGGAGGTCGGATGCCCCCCACACCATGTGTGGTTGGCTCCGGTTTCCCCTTGGGGCATCCGAGCCCGTATCAAGTCGTTTCATGCCCCACAAGTGAGTCGACATTTGGATCTCTCTATTTTCCATAAGATAACGAAGTCTCTACACACGACTCCACAAGTCGCCAGGAGGCTCGGGATTACACCCATCGGTGTACTATCGTGCCCCCAGTGTTTACAAAAGACAAAAAAACGCGACACTTTGTAGGCCTCGCTGAAGCCGGTTTTCTATAAAGCCAGATGTCTCCAACAACAAAGAAGACATGGAAGTCGGACACCATGCTCGCCATGCACATCCTTGATTTTCTCCTAGGGTTTACGAGCCCGACACTGGTCATTTTTTCTTTAAAGAATACTCAAGAGTCCCTCAAGACCTCGCCAAATAGTGCAAGACGTCGCGCATGGTTCAACATCAACCCTGACACAACCGTGTTTAGGCCGGATTCGGGGGCTACTGCCGGTACAACATACCCGGGGTAGCCGACCTCCCGAGAATCCCGCGGCCCACCAGAAGGGCTCAACTTGTACCACAAGATACATGTATTGGTAGATCTAACATGACTCTATGTATTAGTAGATCTAATAGGACTCTACAATGTAAATCTGACTTGGATCCATGTAGCTCTACTTCTCATCCATTCATATAAGAGCATGGTTAATAATACAACCAGCTCATGGTTATATGATATTGCCATCTCATCTATAGTCAACCTTGTAGCCGACAAGTACAATAGTAAGATGTAAAGATGTGCTACTTCATTAATACATGACCCACCATCCATTCTCAAGTAGTGCTTAGGAGCGCGTGCTACAACTGGCTCTTATTCTGTAGCAGGGTCCTCTTCTCTCCCCTCTTCTCCCCTTCCATAGATCAGCAGATTTATTTTTAAATCCTTATAGCCTGCTTACATAAATTTATTGTACTTGCTCTAAGGGGATATAGGGGCCTCCCAAGTCGGCACCGACAATGTCTATCTCAGATCTCATACGAGACACCAATCTTGATCTCATGTAGTTTCATTCCCATCATCCATATACTCCCTCCGTTCTTAAATATAAGTCTTTGTGGGGATTTCACTATGGACAACATACAGATGTATATGAATGCATTTTAGAATATAGATTCATTCATTTTGCACTGTATGTGGTCTATAGTGTAATCTCTCCAAAGACTTATATTTAGGAACGAAGGAAATACATACGACTTCATACGAGGTACCCTACCGAGTGATCTCCCCATATTATGGACCGACAATCTCGATTCATAGTGGAAGGGTACAGTCGCCCTCCTAACCATCATAGTTCGCTGCTTTCTTTAGGGAATTCTACTAGTAGTTCGCTGTTGGTACATGTAGATTTATTTATATTTTACAGTTACACATGGCGTAGAATTAATGGTCGAACGTCTGCGTAAGCAACTACAGCCTGTGTAGAGAAAATATCAGCACCGCTGATGAATCCACCCACCCTGCCACCGGCTCTGTAGTAATGCTACATCACCATTAACGACGTCGTTCTCAACAGCAGCCGGAGTGAGCTGATCGCCGTTCCCGTTCTCCCCAAGCATTTGCAATCGAGTACGAGCACAAAGCAACCACGCAACGCAAGCAACTCCAACGCCGTACACCACAACGACCCGCTATAAATAACCGGCGCAGGCAACCGAACCGAAGCCACGCACGCACAACACAAGAAACCGCAGAAAAAATAATACCAAGCCGACCAATCATGGCTCGCCCCCGCCTCCGGCTGCTCCTAGTCGTCGCCGCCGTCCTCCTCCTCCTCCTCCACCCGGCCCCCTCCTCGGCGGCAGAGGGGCTGGAGGACCCCCTCATCGAGCAGGTGGTCGGGGGCGACGCGGAGAACGAGCTGGAGCTCAACGCGGAGGCGCACTTCGCGACCTTCGTGCGGCGGTTCGGCAAGTCCTACAGGGACGCCGAAGAGCACGCGCACCGGCTCTCCGTGTTCAGGGCCAACCTCCGCCGCGCGCGCCGCCACCAGCGGCTCGACCCCTCCGCGGTGCACGGCATCACCAAGTTCTCCGACCTCACCCCCGACGAGTTCCGGGAGCGCTTCCTCGGCCTCCGCAAGTCCCGCCGGAGCTTCCTCAAATCGGCGCACGACGCGCCGGCCCTCCCCACCGACGGCCTCCCCACGGAGTTCGACTGGCGCGAGCACGGCGCGGTCGGCCCCGTCAAGGACCAGGTCCACCTCTGATTCCATCTTTTCTTGGATTCGGTTGGAACATAGGCAGGTTGATTTTATTCCAGCCCATCTTTCTCTTTTCTTCAGGGTTCGTGCGGGTCGTGCTGGTCCTTCAGTACGTCGGGGGCGCTGGAGGGTGCCAACTACCTCGCCACCGGGAAGCTGGAGGTGCTCAGCGAGCAGCAGCTGGTTGACTGCGACCACGAGGTATCCATCCCATCTGCATCGCCTCGTAGAATTGCCCCGCTACTAGATTTTTCGTTCTTGGTGAAAGAGAAAAAAATGTAGGCACAATAGTGGGTCTACTGATTTAATTAATGTTATTATAGGTGGGTCAACTAAATTGATTAACCTTATCCACTTTGCAGTAAAGTATTCCTAGGCTGTAACTGCAAACGCACCAACCAGATAAAATACTCCCAACTTCTCTTGTTCAATGTTTTGTGCTAATTGTTTTTGTTCAATGGTCCTAAGAAGTACTAGCAACTGACTAGAGATTACCGAAATTTGAACGAGTGGCAAAGCCAATATGCGGGCACAGGGGAACTATCCTCTCCCAAGCAAGATATTCCTTAAACAAAGAGGCAGTTCTTTTCTTTACGGTTAACTAGATAATTGCCAGTGCATTGCAACAGAGGGCATAAATATTCTAGTAGCTTAGTCCGTGATTCACCTGCCCATGTTAGTGTGATTGTTTAAGAAAGTATGATTTTATTTGGGAAACCCTTATTTGGTATGATCATTTATTGGCTTACAAAGAAAACGTAATTATATTTGGTAAGTCAATAAGAGGTGGGACGGTTGATGCCGTTTTTCCAGGAAAAACGGTGCAAAAAACAGAGATGGGAGGAAAAAAATAAAAAATGCGAGAGGCGAGGAGGGAGGGACAAACGTAAGCCTTACCTTCTTTTTGAATAGGAGAGAAAACAATAGATATATTTCCACTAGAAATTTAAAAGCCTATGGATTCTGATAGAAGAACCTCAGTTATGAGGGATGTACTGCAAACGGTGAAGAAACATAGCCAGAGATGCACTAGAATTTGTTAAAAATATGCCAAACAATCATTTGGGGAGTGTAATACCTGAATTATTATCAACTGGAACAATCAGTCAGTCACACCATAGTATTTAATTTTGTTACTGACAAGCAGCATACTATGTATTCTGTGTGGCCAATTAATCTTGGTTGGACCTGGACAAAATTCAAACTTACACCAATGAGGCGCTAAAACCATTTTCTGTTGTGTACTACGAACCGAGCCATTTGCCAGTCTGTAACTCTGTACACCCATTTCTTCCATACCTTTTTTTGGCGTTATGAATGAAGTCAATTGTCTGATGGACACACTCAATTTCCCTCCATTTTGCAAACCATTTCACTTTTATTAGTATTGATACTATTGAATTTATTCCTGCTGGCTTCCTATTCCTTTTTTTTAAGGTGTTCAACTAATATATGCTGTTCTCTTGTCATGGATTGCAGTGTGACCCGTCAGAACCACGCGCATGTGACGCGGGATGCAATGGTGGCTTGATGACTACAGCTTTCAGCTATCTCGCAAAAGCTGGTGGCTTAGAAACCGAGAAGGATTACCCGTACACTGGGAAGAACAGTGCCTGCAAGTTTGACAAATCCAAAATTGCTGCTCAAGTTAAGAATTTTAGTACTGTTGCTATTGACGAAGATCAGATTGCCGCTAACCTTGTGAAACATGGCCCACTTGCAAGTAAGAATCCAAAGCATTTGCATATTTGATCATTGTGTCTTCAGCCGTTAGTGATCTGCTTATGTATGTCATGGAAATTACTGTGGCTGATGCATACTTCCCTTCGCGCAGTTGGTATCAATGCAGTATTCATGCAAACGTACATTGGTGGTGTCTCATGCCCATACATCTGCGGAAGGCATCTTGATCATGGTGTTCTCCTGGTTGGCTATGGATCAGCTGGTTACGCACCGCTCCGCTTCAAGGAGAAACCATACTGGATCATAAAGAACTCATGGGGCGAAAACTGGGGCGAGAGCGGGTACTACAAGATCTGCAGGGGTCCGCATGTCAAAAACAAGTGCGGTGTCGATTCCATGGTCTCCACGGTTACCGCCATCCATACCTCTAAGAAGGAATAAGATCTTGTAGTACTCTCAGTCTGGATTGCCTATAGACATGCTTGTGTGCCAGGACTAGGTATTCCATGATGGTTATTCCAGTATTGCTTTGCAATTTGTAACCAGTAAATATGTGAAACTTCTCTTGATTGTTGTAATGTATGTCTGGGTTGCTATGTATTGCTACGCAGTTCTTGGAACATGGTAGCAGATATTTGTTGTCATCCTTAATGTATATAATCTGGTGTTCTGGTTGATCATTGAATATGTTGTGCAATGCCATGCTATAAATTAATAGTATGTCTGATGATGATAATGTTTCACTGGATCTAGAGGTTGCCTTACTTCGTTTTCAACCTCTTTCTAAAAGAAGAAACATTCAAAAACACCAGAAATGATCTGTGTAAAAAGTAAATCGATAATGGGAAAAATTTGGTAAATTGTAACAATTTTTTTTTTGGTGGGGGGGGGGGGGGGGGGGGGGGGAGGAAAACAACATGACTCTGTTGTGCAGTTTTATTGATTTTCAAATAAAAGAATGGAAGAAAAAGAAAGAAAAGAAAGCAAAACAAACTGTACAGAAATAATTACAAGAGAACAACAGAACAAGCATCAACATCTGAACTATCTGAAATCTTGGACCCAGCCTTCAAATGCAAAGTTTTTTTTTTTGACAAACCAAATGCAGAGTATTTTTTCTTTTGGCTCTGAATAAAATCCCATTATAACTCCTCTCTGAACTTCTTTCGGCAGTGATATAAATTTAGAGTAACCCCTTTGAAGATGTAGTCATTGCGTGTGGTCCAAATTGCCAATGCAGCTAAAATGATAATTTCCAGGGAAAAAGAAACATCCAAGAGCTGCTTGAAATTGTAACAAAGTTATTTTGCTTTTCGATGAGTTGGAGGATGTCAGGCCCTATCACAGAATGGAGCTTCAGGAAGATCAGGAAGCATAACCTTTCTCATGTGATTGCTTATCAAAAATGACTTTTTGGAGGAACCGTTGCACCGTTCAGTGGGCTCCTTAGGATATGAGCAAAACACTAGTGCTCGGCTCAATGCTCGAGATGAGAGTATTTAACAAAAAAACCTACCACTATTGCGGTTCGATCCCATAGAACTACCACAGTTTGACCGTCAACAAAAAAGTATCGCTTTAAGCTAATTTTTTGTCAAAAAACTACCACTTTCGTTTAGTGACCGTTTTGCCGATTTTCAATGAGATTATGACAGTCGTGGCCCACACGTCAGGCTGCATGTGCCTAACGGCTAACGGAGCTTGTCTGACCTGGTCGGTCCAGGTCAAGGCGGCCTTCTTTCACTGCAATGATTGATGTAATGTTGGGTCATGCTGATATTTGTTTGGTGCTTTATTTTTGTATATGCATGTGTTTTGCCATAATATTATCTCGATAGTTATCTTTTCTATTCATGAATAGTAGTATTTATTGTGATGTCCACCTTGTTACCAACATATGACCCTGTGTGTATGGTTTGAAGTCATATGTTGGGGAGGGGGGGGGGGGGGCATCTTGTCAAAAATTTCAACTCAAATAAAACCAAAAAATCTCCGAGTCTCGAAGAACCAACACCCTTTTCATATTTGATTTAGGAGGGCAGGGAGCACTCATGTCCGTAACGTTCACCAAGAGGCCAATTATTGAAATAAACTTGATAACAAACATTAATCCTCACTAACCCTATTGTCATCAACACTAAAATATAATTGGAGAAACAATGCACTTTTATTTCTTCTCCAGGAGATCATGGAAATAAGATGACTGTAATTTTTGTTTTAGCCTTAACATCTACAACCGAACCCCCATACCCGCCCCAATCGCCCGGACGGGCTGTCCGGATGCAAAAAGGCCACCCAACCGGCCTCCCCATATCCGGCCCAAACGCCTGGACCGACCGACACTTTCATACCCAGCCGAAATCTCGGGCCAATATGAGACGCCTGGGTGCGCCCGGGCACGTAGGACTGACCACTGGGGCCCGCGCCAATTCAGTCATATCCACCTTCCCTCTCCTTGCCCGAGCATCACTCTCCTATTCTCTGTCCCTCCTCCGCACTGCCACCACCGGACTTCCGCCGGTATTGGTGCTCCGCTGCCACCGGACTTCCGCCGGTATTGGTGCTCCGCTGCCACCGGACTTCCGCCAGTATCGGTGCTCCGCCACCATCCCCAACTCAAGGCTTCGCCACCGGACGCCCCAACGCACACAAGGCCGCCACCGGACGGCGTCCCGGTATGTCAAACTCCCCCATATTTTCACCCCACGCTCTATGTATTCGATGAATGTCTGAGTCGGTTTTTGATTTTTTTCGGTCATTACTTCTAGGTCACCAATGTGTATTAGACGTGGAATTATGGCTATGGAAACAATGATCTTGACGAATTCATATTTGGCATGCTTTCTTTGGCATGCCAGGTGCTTGCAATGACATCAATGTGCTCCAATGTTCTCCTTTGCTCAAGAGACTCCATGATGGGGAAGCTTACTGTGCAACTATACCATCAACGGACACAACTACACCATGGGGTACTACCTTGCCGATGGTATATATTCTCAATGGGCGGCATTTGTGAAGACCTTGTCTAATCTCCAAGGCAACTAACAAATCCGCTTTGCAACAACGTAAGAGGTAGCAAGGAAGGATGTGGAGAGGGTGTTTGGAGTGCTCTAAGCTCATTGGGGTATTGTTCGTCAAGCTATGATGATGTGGGAACCGGAGACACTTTGGCAGCTCATGAATGTTGTGTAATCTTGCACAACATGATCGTTGAGGATGAGGGTGAATGGGCAGCACACAAGCATGATTTCAAAAGTCCGTTGTTCAGGTCTGCCTCCCGGAACAAGAGGTAGAGAGCATTGCCAACTTTATGGAGATGCATCGGCAACTATGAGATCAACATGTTCATATGCAACTTCTAGATGATTTTGTGGAGCATATGTGGGTCCACACTAGAATCTGTAAACTTTGCCTCTAATATATCAATTATGCACTATGAACGATATTTACATTTAAACAATGTTTGAATCATGTACTATTAAGTATGAACTATTTGTATTTGTGTGCACCAAAGCTATGTTTGTCCAAAATGATCGACGTGCATGAGTTTGCATGGATTTGGTGTTTTAAAAATAGGGACCATGGTTGTAAATGCGAAACTTTGATGCCTGTCCAATCACTGTCCGTAGACGCGTCTGGGCGCGTATAGGGGCTCGGATTAGGTATCCATGGTTGTAGATGCTCTTAAGCAACTTGATACATTTCCATCATATCTAATTTTTCAAACACCTTGCTCTTGTTTTGGACTCTAATTTGCATGATTTGAATGAGACTAACCCGGACTAACACTTTTTTCAGCAGAACTACCTTGGTGTTATTTCTATGTAGAAATAAAAGTTCTCAAAATTGGACGAAACTTTGCAGAGATTTTTATGGAATACATAAAAAATACTAGAGCACCAAAGTACGAGAGGGGAGACACCAATATGCCACAAGCCAGGGGGCGTGCCTACCCCCCGGGTCTTGGGGAACGTAGCAATAATTCAAAATTTTCTATGCATCACCAAGATCAATCTATGGAGTAACTAGCAACGAGAGAGAGGGGAGTGCATCTTCATACCCTTGAAGATCGCGATGCGGAAGCGTTGCAAGAACGCGGTCGGTGGAGTCGTTCACTAAGCGATTCAGATCGCGGCCGAATCCGATCTAAGCACCGAACAACGGTGCCTCCGCGTTCAACACACGTACAACCCAGGGACGTCTCCTCCTTCTTGATCCAGCAAGGGGAGAGGAGAAGTTGAGGGAGAGCTTCGGTAGCACGACGGCGTGGTGGTGGAGCTTGCAGTTCTCCGGCAGAGCTTCGCCAAGCACTACTATGGAGGAGGAGGTGTTGGGGAGGGAGAGGGTTGCGCCAGGGGAAGGGTGAAGCTCCCATGCGCCCCCACTATATATAGGGTGGAGGGGGTTGGTTTCTTGCCCTCCAAGTCCATTGGGGCATTGGCAAAGGTGGGAGGAAAGAAATCCCATCATTTCCTTCCCCAATGATTGTTATCCCCCTTTTTTAGGGATCTTGATCTTATCCCTTCGGGATATGATCTTATTCATTCTAAGGGGGGATCTTGGTGCGCCTTGACCAGGGGTGTGGGGCCTTGCCCCCACTACCCATGTTCATGTGGGTCCCCCCATGCAGGTGGGCCCCACTCCGGAACCATCTAGAACCTTCCCGGTACAATACCAAAAAATCCCGAACATTTTCCGGTGGCCAAAATAGGACTTCCCATATATAAATCTTTACCTCCGGACCATTCCGGAACTCCTCGTGACGTCCGGGATCTCATCCGGGACTCCGAACTGTTGGGTAACGTAGCAGAAATTCAAAATTTTCCTACGTATCACCAAGATCTATCTATGGAGAAACCAGCAACGAGGGGAAGTAGAGTGCATCTACATACCCTTGTAGATCGCTAAGCGGAAGCGTTCAAGAGAACGGGGTTGATGGAGTCGTACTCGTCGTGATCCAAATCACCGATGATCCTAGCACCGAACGGACGGCACCTCCGCGTTCAACACACGTACGGAGCGGAGACGTCTCCCATGCCTTGATCCAGCAAGGAGGAGGGAGAGGTTGATGGAGATCCAGCAGCACGACGGCGTGGTGGAAGTAGCGGGATTCCAACAGGGCTTCGCTAAGCGCTGCGGGAGGAGGGAGATGTGTCACGGGAGGGAGAGGGAGGCGCCAGGCCTTAGGTATGGTTGCTCCTCCTTTTCCCCACTATATATAGGGCCAAGGGAGAGGGGGGAGGCGCAGCCCTTGCCCCTTCCTCCAAGGAAAGGGTGCGGCCAAGGGGGGGAGGAGTCCATCCTCCCCAAGGCACCTCGGAGGTGCCTTCCCCCTTTAGGACTCTCCCCTTTTTTCTCTTCTCTTGGCGCATGGGCCTCTTGGGGCTGGTGCCCTTGGCCCATGTAGGCCAAGGCGCACCCCCTACAGCCCATGTGGCCCCCCGGGGAAGGTGGCCCCACCCGGTGGACCCCCGGGACCCTTCCGGTGGTCCCGGTACAATACCGATGACCCCGAAACTTGTCCCGATGGCCGAAATAGCACTTCCTATATATAATTCTTTACCTCCGGACCATTCCGGAACTCCTCGTGATGTCCGGTATCTCATCCGGACTCCGAACAACTTTCGGGTTACCGCATACTAATATCTCTATAACCCTAGCGTCACCGAACCTTAAGTGTGTGGAGCCTACGGGTTCGGGAGACATGCAGACATGACCGAGATGTTCTCCGGTCAATAACCAACAGCGGGATCTGGATACCCATGTTGGCTCCCACATGTTCCACGATGATCTCATCGGATGAACCACAATGTCAAGGACTCAATCGATCCCGTATACAATTCCCTTTGTCTATCGGTACGATACTTGCCCGAGATTCGATCATCGGTATACCGATACCTTGTTCAATCTCGTTACCGGCAAGTCTCTTTACTCGTTCCGTAACACATCATCCCGTGATCAACCCCTTGGTCACATTGTGCACATTATGATGATGTCCTACCGAGTGGGCCCAGAGATACCTCTCCGTTTACACGGAGTGACAAATCCCAGTCTCGATTCGTGCCAACCCAACAGACACTTTTGGAGATACCTGTAATGCACCTTTATAGCCACCCAGTTACGTTGTGACGTTTGGTACACCCAAAGCATTCCTACGATATCCGGGAGTTGCACAATCTCATGGTCTAAGGAAAAGATACTTGACATTAGAAAAGCTTTAGCATACGAACTACACGATCTAGTGCTATGCTTAGGATTGGGTCTTGTCCATCACATCATTCTTCTAATGATGTGATCCCGTTGTCAATGACATCCAATGTCCATGGTTAGCAAACCGTAACCATCTATTGATCAACGAGCTAGTCAACTAGAGGCTTACTAGGGACTTGGTGTTGTCTATGTATCCACACATGTATCTAAGTTTCCTATCAATACAATTATAGCATGGATAATAAACGATTATCATGAACAAGGAAATATAATAATAATCAATTTATTATTGCCTCTAGGGCATATTTCCAACAGTCTCCCACTTGCACTAGAGTCAATAATCCAGTTCACATCGATATGTGATTAACACTCAAGGTCACATCCCTATGTGACTAACACCCAAAGAGTTTACTAGAGTCAGTAATCTAGTTCACATTACCATGTGATTAACACTCGATGAGTTCTGGGTTTGATCATGTTATGCTTGTGAGAGATTTTATAGTCAACGGGTCTGAATCTTTCAGATCCGTGTGTGCTTTACAAATCTCTATGTCATCTCCTAGATGTAGCTACCACGCTCTATTTTAAATTGTTCTACTTGGAGCTATTCTAAATTGTTGCTCCATTATACGTATCCGGTATCTCTACTCTGAGCTATCGGATAGGTGTTAAGCTTGCATCGACGTAACCCTTTACGACGAACCCCTTTACCACCTCCATAATCGAGAAAATTCCTTAGTCCACTAGTTACTAAGGATAACTTTGACCGCTGTCCCGTGATCCATTCTTGGATCACTCTTGTACCCCTTGACTGACTCATGGCAAGGCACACTTCAGGTGCGGTACACAGCATAGCATACTGTAGAGCCTACGTCTTAAGCATAGGGGACGACCTTCGTCCTTTCTCTCTATTCTGCCATGGTCGAGCTTTTAAGTCTTAACTTCATACCTTACAACTCAGGCAATAACTCCTTCTTTGACTGATCCATCTTGAACACCTTCAAGATCATGTCAAGGTATGTGCTCATTTGAAAGTACCATTAAGCGTTTTGATCTATCCTTATAGATCTTGATGCTCAATGTTCAAGTAGCTTAATCCAGGCTTTCCATTGAAAACACTTTCCAAATAACCCTATATGCTTTCCAGAAATTCTACGTCATTTCTGATCAACAATATGTCAACAACATATATTTATCAGAAATTCTATAGTGCTCCCACTCACTTCTTTGG
This sequence comes from Triticum timopheevii, assembly GCA_963921465.1. Classification (NCBI taxonomy): domain Eukaryota; kingdom Viridiplantae; phylum Streptophyta; class Magnoliopsida; order Poales; family Poaceae; genus Triticum; species Triticum timopheevii. The sequence continues at coordinate 361,607,055 of OY997264.1, forward strand.
AAATACAAGTTTCTCATAAACTTTGTATACACCCAAAATCTTTGATCATCTCATCAAAGCATACATTCCAACTCCGAGATGCTTACTCCAGTCCTCAGAAGGATAACTGGAGCTTTGCATACTTATTAGCATCTTTCAGGATTGACAAAACCTTCCGGTTGTATCACATACAACATTTCCTCAAGAAAATCGTCAAGGAAACAATGTTTTGACATCCTATCTGCAAGATTTCATAAATAATGCAGTAATCGCTAATATAATTCCAACAGACTCTTAGCATCGCTACGAGTGAGAAAGTCTCATCGCAGTCAACTCCTTGAACTTGTCGGAAAACATCTTAACGACAAGTCGAGCTTTCTTAATGGTGACACTTACCATCATTGTCTGTCTTCCTTTTAAAGTCCATATGTACCTAACAGCCTTATGACCATCAAGTAGTTCTTCCAAAGTCTACACTTTGTTTTCATACATGGATCCTCTCTCGGATTATATGGCCTCGAGCCATTTATCGGAATCTGGGCCCACCATCGCTTCTCTAGGGCTCGTAGGTTCATTGTTGTCTAGCAACATGACTTCCAAGACAGGGTTACGTACCACTTTGAAGTAGTACGCATCCTTGTCGACCTACGAGGTTTGGTAGTGACTTGATCTGAAGTTTCATGATCACTATCATAAGCTTCTACTTCAATTGGTGTAGGTGCCACAGGAACAACTTCCTGTGCCCTGCCACACACTAGTTGAAGAGACGGTTCAATAACCTCATCAAGTCTCCACCATCCTCCCACTCAATTCTTTCGAGAGAAACTTTTCCTCGAGAAAGGACCCGATTCTAGAAACAATCCTTTATTGCTTTCGGATCTGAGACAGGAGGTATACCCAACTGTTTTGGGTGTCCTATGAAGATGCATTTATCCGCTTTGGGTTCGAGCTTATCAGCCTGAAACTTTTTCACATAAGCGTCGCAGCCCCAAACTTTTAAGAAATGACAGCTTAGGTTTCCCTAAACCATAGTTCATATGGTGTCATCTCATCGGAATTACATGGTGCCCTATTAAAGTGAGTGCGGTTGTCTCTAATGCCTAGCCCATGAACGATAGTGGTAATTCGATAAGAGACATCATGGTATGCACCATATCCAATAGGGTGCAACTATGATGTTCGGACACACCATCACACTATGGTGTTCCAGGCGGTATTAATTGCGAAACAATTTCCACAATGTCTTAATTGTGTGCCAAAACTCGTAACTCAGATATTCATCTCTATGACCATATCATAGACATTTTATCCTCTTGTCACAACGATCTTCTACTTCACTCTGAAATTACTTGAACCATTCAATAATTCAGACTTGTGTTTCATCAAGTAAATATTCTCAACATCTACTCGAATCATTTGTGAAGTAAGAACATAATGATATCCACTACATGCCTCAGCACTCATTGGACTGCACACATCAAAATGTATTACTTCCAACAAGTTGCTTTCTGGTTCCATTTTATTGAAACCGAGGCTTTCAGTCATCTTGCCCATGTGGTATGATTTGCATGTCTCAAGTGATTCAAATCAAGTGAGTCCAAACGATCCATCTGTATAGAGTTTCTTCATGCATATCTACCAACAAACATGGTTCGCATGTCTCAATCCTTTCAAAAACGAGTGAGTCCAAAGATCCATCAACATGGAGCTTCTTCATGCGTTTTATACCGATATGCCTTAAGTGGCAGTGCCACCGGTAGGTGGTACTATCATTACTATCTTTTGGCATGAACATGTGTATCACTACGATCGAGATTCAATAAACCATTCATTTCAGGTGTAAGACCATTTGAAGGTATTACTCAAATAAACAGAGTAACCGTTATTCTCCTTAAATGAATAACCGTATTGCGATAGACATAATCCAATCATGTCTATGTTCAACGCAAACACCAAATAACAATTATTTAGGTTTAACACCAATCTCTTTGGTAGAGGGAGCGTGCGATGCTTGATCATATCAAGCTTGGAAAAACTTCCAACACATATCGTCAGCTCACCTTTAGCTAGTCTCCGTTTATTCCGTAGCCTTTTGTTTCGAGTTACTAACACTTAGCAACCGAACCGGTATCTAATACCCTGGTGCTACTAGGAGTACTAGTAAAGTACACATTAACACAATGTATATCCAATATACTTCTATCGACCTTGCCAGCCTTCTCATCTACCAAGTATCTAGGGTAATTCTGCTCCAGTGGTTGTTCCCCTTATTACAGAAGCACTTAGTCTCGGGTTTGGATTTAACCTTGGGTTTCTTCACTAGAGCAGCAACTGATTTGCCGTTTCATGAAGTATCCCTTCTTGCCCTTGCCCTTCTTGAAACTAGTGGTTTCACCAACCATCAACAATTGATGCTCCTTCTTGATTTCTACTTTTGTGGTGTCAAACATCGCGAATATCTCAAGGATCATCATATATGTCCCTGATATATTATAGTTCATCACGAAGCTCTAGCAGCTTGGTGGCAATGACTTTCGGAGAAACATCACTATCTCATTTGGAAGATCAACTCCCACTCGATTCAAATGATTGTTGTACTCAGACAATCTGAGCACAGGCTCAACAATTGAGCTTTTCTCCCTAGCTTGCAGGCTAAGAAAATCGTCGGAGGTCTTATACCTCTTGACGTGGGCACGAGCCTGAAATCCCAATTTCAGCCCTCGAAACATCTCATATGTTTCGCGACGTTTCAAAACCGTCTTTGGTGCCTCAATTCTAAACCATTTAGCATTACGCACTGAACTATCATGTAGTCATCAAAACGTGTATGTCAGATGTTCGCAACATCCATAGACAACGTTCGAGGTTCAGCACACTGAGCGGTGCATTAAGGACATAAGCCTTCTATGAAGCAATGAGGACAATCCTCAGTTTACGGACCTAGTCCGCATAATTGCTACTATCAACTTTCAACTAATTTTTCTCTAGGAACATATCTAAACAGTAGAACTATAGCGTGAGCTACGACATAATTTGCAAAATCCTTTTGACTATGTTCAAGATAATTAAGTTCATCTTATGAACTCCCACTCAGATAGACATCCCTCTGGTCATCTAAGTGATCACATGATCCGAGTCAAACTAGGCCGTGTCCGATCATCACGTGAGACGGACTAGTCATCATCGGTGAACATCTTCATGTTGATCGTATCTACTATACGACTCATGCTCGACCTTTCGGTCTCCGTGTTCCGAGGCCATGTCTGTACATGCTAGGCTCGTCAAGTTAACCCTAAGTGTATTGCATGTGTAAATCTGTCTTACACCCGTTGTATGTGAACGTAAGGATCTATCACACCCGATCATCACGTGGTGCTTCGAAACGACGAACTGTAGCAACGGTGCACAGTTAGGGGAGAACACTTCTTGAAATTGTTGTAAGGGATCATCTTATTTACTACCGTCGTTCTAAGTAAACAAGATGCATAAACATGATAAACATCACATGCAATCAAATAGTGACATGATATGGCCAATATCATTTTGCTCCTTTTGATCTCCATCTTCGGGGCTCCATGATCATCATCGTCACCGGCATGACACCATGATCTCCATCATCATGATCTTCATCATCGTGTCTTCATGAAGTTGCCTCGCAAACTACTACTTCTACTACTATGGCTAACGGTTAGCAATAAAGTAAAGTAATTACATGATGTTTAAGTTGACACGCAGGTCATAAATAAATAAAGACAACTCCTATGGCTCCTGCCGGTTGTCATACTCATCGACATGCAAGTCGTGATTCCTATTACAAGAACATGATCAATCTCATACATCACAGATATCATTCATCACATCCTTTTTGGCCATATCACATCACATAGCATACCCTGCAAAAACAAGTTAGACGTCCTCTAATTGTTGTTTGCATGTTTTACGTGGCTGCTATGGGTTTCTAGCAAGAACGTTTCTTACCTACGCAAGAACCACAACGTGGTATGCCAATTGCTATTTACCCTTCATAAGGACCCTTTTCATCGAATCCGATCCGACTAAAGTGGGAGAGACAGACACCCGCCAGCCACCTTATGCAACTAGTGCATGTTTGTCGGTGGAACCGGTCTCACGTAAGCGTACGTGTAAGGTTGGTCCAGGCCGCTTCATCCCACGATGCCGCCGAATCAAGATAAGACTAGTAACGTCAAGCATATTGAACAATATCGATGCCCACAACTACTTTGTGTTCTACTCGTGCATAGTAACTACGCATAAACCTAGCTAGCTCATGATGCCATTGTTGGGTAACGTAGCAGAAATTCAAAATTTTCCTACGTATCACCAAGATGTATCTATGGAGAAACCAGCAACGAGGGGAAGGAGAGTGCATCTACATACCCTTGTAGATCGCTAAGCGGAAGCGTTCAAGAGAACGGGGTTGATGGAGTCGTACTCGTCGTGATCCAAATCACCGATGATCCTAGCGCCGAACGGACGGCACCTCCGCGTTCAACACACATACGGAGCGGAGACGTCTCCCATGCCTTGATCCAGCAAGGAGGAGGGAGAGGTTGATGGAGATCTAGCAGCACGACGGCGTGGTGGAAGTAGCGGGATTCCAACAGGGCTTCGCTAAGCGCTGCGGGAGGAGGGAGATGTGTCACGGGAGGGAGAGGGAGGCGCCAGGCCTTAGGTATGGTTGCTCCTCCTTTTCCCCACTATATATAGGGCCAAGGGAGAGGGGGGAGGCGCAGCCCTTGCCCCTTCCTCCAAGGAAAGGGTGCGGCCAAGGGGGGGAGGAGTCCATCCTCCCCAAGGCACCTCGGAGGTGCCTTCCCCCTTTAGGACTCTCCCCTTTTTTCTCTTCTCTTGGCGCATGGGCCTCTTGGGGCTGGTGCCCTTGGCCCATGTAGGCCAAGGCGCACCCTCTACAGCCCATGTGGCCCCCCGGGGAAGGTGGCCCCACCCGGTGGACCCTCGGGACCCTTCCGGTGGTCCCGGTACAATACCGATGACCCCGAAACTTGTCCCGATGGCCGAAATAGCACTTCCTATATATAATTCTTTACCTCCGGACCATTCCGGAACTCCTTGTGACGTCCGGGATCTCATCCGGGACTCCGAACAACTTTCGGGTTACCGCATACTAATATCTCTATAACCCTAGCGTCACCGAACCTTAAGTGTGTAGACCCTACGGGTTCGGGAGACATGCAGACATGACCGAGATGTTCTCCGGTCAATAACCAACAGCGGGATCTGGATACCCATGTTGGCTCCCACATGTTCCACGATGATCTCATCGGATGAACCACGATGTCAAGGACTCAATCGATCCCGTATACAATTCCCTTTGTCTATCGGTACGATACTTGCCCGAGATTCGATCGTCGGTATACCGATACCTTGTTCAATCTCGTTACCGGCAAGTCTCTTTACTCGTTCCGTAACTCATCATCCCGTGATCAACCCCTTGGTCACATTGTGCACATTATGATGATGTCCTACCGAGTGGGCCCAGAGATACCTCTCCGTTTACACGGAGTGACAAATCCCAGTCTCGATTCGTGCCAACCCAACAGACACTTTCGAAGATACCTGTAATGCACCTTTATAGCCACCCAGTTACATTGTGACGTTTGGTACACCCAAAGCATTCCTACGGTATCCGGGAGTTGCACAATCTCATGGTCTAAGGAAAAGATACTTGACATTAGAAAAGCTTTAGCATACGAACTACACGATCTAGTGCTATGCTTAGGATTGGGTCTTGTCCATCACATCATTCTTCTAATGATGTGATCCCGTTGTCAATGACATCCAATGTCCATGGTTAGGAAACCGTAACCATCTATTGATCAACGAGCTAGTCAACTTGAGGCTTACTAGGGACTTGGTGTTGTCTATGTATCCACACATGTATCTAAGTTTCCTATCAATACAATTATAGCATGGATAATAAACGATTATCATGAACAAGGAAATATAATAATAATCAATTTATTATTGCCTCTAGGGCATATTTCCAACACGAACAACATTCGGTAACTGCACACTAATTCCCATAACAACTCTAGCGTCAGCGAACCTTAAGTGTGTAGACCCTACGGGTTCGGGAATCATGCAGACATGACCAAGACAGCTCTCTGGCCAATAACCAACAGCGGGATCTGGATACCCATGTTGGCTCCCACATGTTCCACGATGATCTCATCGGATGAACCATGATGTCAAGGATTCAAGCAATCCCGTATACAATTCCCTTTGTCAATCGGTACGTTACTTGCCCGAGATTCGATCGTCGGTATCCCAATACCTCGTTCAATCTCGTTACCGGCAAGTCACTTTACTCGTTCCGTAATACATGATCCCGTGACTAACTACTTAGTCACATTGAGCTCATTATGATGATACATTACCGAGTGGGCCCAGAGATACCTCTCCGTCACACAGAGTGACAAATCCCAGTCTCGATTAGTGCCAACCTAACAGACACTTTCGGAGATACCCGTAGTGCACCTTTATAGCCACCCAGTTACGTTGTGACGTTTGGCACACCCAAAGCATTCCTACGGTATCCGGGAGTTGCACAATCTCATGGTCTAAGGAAATGATACTTGACATTAGAAAAGCTTTTAGCAAACGAACTACACGATCTTGTGCTATGCTTAGGATTGGGTCTTGTCCATCACATCATTCTCCTAATGATGTGATACCATTATCAATGACATCCAATGTCCATGGTCAGGAAACCATAACCATCTATTGATCAACGAGCTAGTCAACTAGAGGCTCACTAGGGACATGTTGTGGTCTATGTATTCACACATGTATTACGGTTTCCAGTTAATACAATTATAGCATGAACAATAGACAATTATCATGAACAAGGAAATATAATGATAACCATTTTATTATCGCCTCTAGGGCATATTTCCAACAGTCTCCCACTTGCACTAGAGTCAATAATCTAGTTCACATCACTATGTGATCGTAATGAATCCAACACCCATGGGGTTTGATCATATCTCGCTTGTGAGAGAGGTTATTAGTCAATGGGTCTGAACCTTTCAAATCCATGTGTGCTTTACAAATCTCTACGTCATCTTGTAGATGCAGCTACCACGCACTATTTGAAACTATTCCAAATAACTGTTCTACTATATGAATCCGATTTACTATTCAGAGTCATCTAGATTAGTGTCAAAGTTTGCATCGACGTAACCCTTTATGACGAACTATTTTACCACCTCCATAATCGAGAAAAAATCCTTAGTCCACTAGTCACTAAGGATAACTTTGACCGCTGTCCTGTGATCCATTTCTGGATCACTCTTGTACCCCTTGACTGACTCATGGCAAGGCACACTTCAGGTGTAGTACACAGCATAGCATACTGTAGAGCCTACGTCTAAAGCATAGGGGACGACCTTCGTCCTTTCACTCTCTTCAACCGTGGTCAGGTCTTGAGTCTTACTCAATACTCACAGCTTATTACACAGCCAAGAACTCCTTCTTTGCCGATCTATTTTGAACTCCTTCAAAATCTTGTCACGATGCGTATTCATTTGAAAGTACTATCAAGCGATTTTTGATCTATCCTTATAGATCTTGATGCCCAATGTTCAAGTATCTTAATCCAGGTTTTCCATTGAAAAACACTTTTCAAATAACCCTATATGCTTTCCAGAAATTCTACATCATTTCAGATCAACAATATGTCAACAACATATACTCATCAGAAATGCTATAGTGCTCCCACTCACTTCTTTGGAAATACAAGTTTCCAATAAACTTCGTATAAACCCAAAATCTTTGATCATCTCATCAAAGCATATATTCCAACTCCGAGATGCTTACTCCAGTCCTTAGAAGGATTGCTGGAGCTTTGCATACTTGTTAGCATCTTTTAGGATTGACAAAACCTTCTGATTGTATCACATACAACCTTTCCTCAAGAAAATCGTCGAGGAAACAATGTTTTGACATCATATCTGCAAGATTTCATAAATAATGCAGGAACTGCTAATATAATTTCAACAGACTCTTAGCATCGCTACGAGTGAGAAATTCTCATCACAGTCAACTCCTTGAACTTGTCGGAAAACATCTTAATGACAAGTCGAGCTTTCTTAATGGTGATACTTACCATCATTGTCCGTCTTCCTTTTAAAATCCATCTGTACTCAACAGCCTTACGACCATCAAGTAGTTCTTCCAAAGTCTATACTTTGGTTTCATACATGGACCCTCTCTCGGATTTTATGGCCTCGAGCCATTCATCGGAATCCGGGCCCACCATCGCTTCTCCATAGCTCGTAGGTTCATTGTTGTCTGGCAACATGACCTTCAAGACAGGATTACCGCACCACTCTGAAGCAGTACACGTCCTTGTCGACCTACGAGGTTTGGTAGTGACTTGATCCAAAATTTCATGATCACTATCATCAGCTTCCACTTCAACTGGTGTAGGCGCCACAAGAACAACTTCTTGTGCCCTGCTACACACTAGTTGAAGTGACGGTTCAATAACCTCATCAAGTCTCCACCATCCTCCCACTCAATTCTGTCAAGAGAAACTTTTCCTCGAGAAAGGACCCGATTCTAGAAACAATCCCTTTTGCTTCCGGATCTGAGACAGGAGGTATACCCAACTATTTTTGGGTGTCCTATGAAGATGCATTTATCCGCTTTGGGTTCGAGCTTATCAGCCTGAAACTTATTCACATAAGCGTCGCAGCCCCAAACTTTATAAGAAATGACATCTTAGGTTTCTCTAAACCATAGTTCATACGGTGTCATCTTAATGGAATTGTGTGGTGCCCTATTAAAGTGAATGCAGTTGTGTCTAATGCCTAACCCATAAACGATAGTGTTAATTCGATAAGAGACATCATGGTATGCACCATATCCAATAGGGTGCAGTTACGATGTTCGGACACACCATCACACTATGGTGTTCCAGGCGGTATTAGTTGTGAAACAATTTCCACAATGTCTTAATTGTGTGCCAAACTCGTAACTCAGATATTTATCTCTATGATCATATCATAGACATTTTATCCTCTTGTCATGACGATCTTCAATTTCACTCTGAAATTACTTGAACCTTTCAATAATTCAGATTTGTGTTTCATCAAGTAAATATACTAAGAATCTACTCAAATCATCTGTGAAGTAAGAGCATAATGATATTCACTGCATGCCTCGGCACTCATTGGATTGCACACATCAAATGTATTACTTCCAACAAGTTGCTCTCTTGTTCCATCTCACTGAAAACGAGGCCTTTCAGTCATCTTGCCCTTGTGGTATGATTTGCATGTCTCAAGTGATTCAAAAACAAGTGAGTCCAAACGATCCATCTGCATGGAGTTTCTTCATGCGTATATACCAATAGACGTGGCTCGCATGTCTCAATCTTTTCAAAAACGAGTGAGTCCAAAGATCCATCAATAGGGAGCTTCTTCATGCGTTTTATACCAATATGACTTAAGTGGCAGTGCCACAAGTATTTGGCACTATCATTACTATCTTATATCTTTTGGCACGAACATGTGTATCACTACGATCGAGATTCAATAAACCATCCATTTTAGGTGCAAGACCGTTGAAGGTATTATTGAAATAAACAGACTAACCATTATTCTCCTTAAATGAATAACCGTATTGCGATAAACACAATCCAGTCATGTTTATGCTCAACGCAAACACCAAATAACAATTATTTAGGTTTAACACCAATCTCGATGGTAGAGGGAGCAGGCGATGCTTGATCACATCAACCTTGGAAACACTTCCAACACACATCGTCATCTCACCTTTAGCTAGTCTCCGTTTATTCCGTAGCTCTTTTATTTCGAGTTACTAACACTTAGCAACCGAACCGGTATCTTAATACCCTGGTGCTACTAGGAGTACTAGTAAAGTACACATTTAATACAATGTATATCCAATATACTTCTGTCAACCTTGCCAGCCTTCTCATCTACCAAGTATCTAGGGTAGTTCTGCTTCAGTGACCGTTCCCTCATTACAGAAGCACTTAGTCTCGGGTTTGGGTTCAACCCTGGGTTTCTTCACTAGAGCAGCAACTGATTTGTCGTCTCATGAAGTATCCCTTCTTGCCCTTGCCCTTAAAACTAGTGGTTTTACTAACCATCAACAATTGATGCTCCTACTCGATTTCTACTTTCGCGGTGTCAAACATCGAGAATTGCTCAAGGATCATCATGTCTATCCCTGATATGTTATAGTTCATCAGGAAGCTCTAATAGCTTGGTGGCAGTGACTATGGAGAACCATCACTATCTCATCTGGAAGATTAACTCCCACTCGATTCAAGTGATTGTAGTACTCAGACAATCTGAGCACATGCTCAATGATTGAGCTTTTCTCCCTTAGTTTGCAGGTTCAGAAACTTGTCGGAGGTCTCATACCTCTTGACGTGGGCACGAGCCTGAAATCCTAATTTCAGCTCTTGGAACATCTCATATGTTCTGCGATGTTTCAAAAAATGTCTCCGCTGCCTCAATTCTAAACCGTTTAACATTACGCACTGAACTATCACGTAGTCATCAAAACGTGTATGTCAGATGTTCGCAACATCCACAAACGACGCTCGAGGTTCAGCACACCGAGCGGTGCATTAAGGACATAAGCCTTCTATGCAGCAATGAGGACAATCCTCAGTATACGGACCCAGTCCGCATAATTGCTATTATCAACTTTCAACTAAAATTTTCTCTAGGAACATATCTTAAATAGTAGAACTAAAGTGCAAGATACGACATAATTAAGTTCATCTAGTGAACTCCCACTCAGATAGACATCCCTCTAGTCACCTAAGTGATACATGATCCGAGTCAACTAGGCCGTGTCCAATCATCACGTGAGACGGACTAGTCATCATCGGTGAACATCTCCATGTTGATCGTATCTACTATACGACTCATGTTCGACCTTTCGGTCTCTTGTGTTCCGAGGCCATGTCTGTACATGCTAGGCTCGTCAAGTCAACCTAAGTGTTTTGCGTGTGTAAATCTGGCTTACACCCGTTGTATGTGAATGTTAGAATCTATCACACCCGATCATCACGTGGTGCTTCGAAAAAAAAACTTTCGCAATGGTGCACAGTTAGGGGGAACACTTTCTTGAAATTTTAATGAGGGATCATCTTATTTATGCTACCGTCGTTCTAAGCAAATAAGATGTAAACATGACAAGCATCACATGCAAATCATAAAGTGACATGATATGGCCAATATCATCTTGCGCCTTTGATTTCCATCTTGAGGCACGACATGATCACCTTCGTCACCGGCATGACACCATGATCTCCATCATCGTGTCTTCATGAAGTTGTCTCGCCAACTATTACTTCTACTACTATGGCTAACGGTTTAGCAATAAAGTAAAGTAATTACATGGCGTTTTTGTTGGAAATATGCCCTAGAGGCAATAATAAAAGTATTATTATATTTCCTTGTTCATGATAATTGTCTTTTATTCATGCTATAACTGTATTATCCGGAAATCGTAATACACGTGTGAATACATAGACCACAATATGTCCCTAGTGAGCCTCTAGTTGACTAGCTCGTCGTGATCAACAGATAGTCATGGTTTCCTGGCTATGGACATTGGATGTCGTTGATAACGGGATCACATCATTAGGAGAATGATGTGATGGACAAGACCCAATCCTAAGCCTAGCACAAAGATCGTGTAGTTCGTATGCTAAAGCTTTTCTAATCTCAAGTATCTTTTCCTTAGACCATGAGATTGTGCAACTTCCGGATACCGTAGGAATGCTTTGGGTGTACCAAACGTCACAACGTAACTGGGTGGCTATAAAGGTGCATTACATGTATCTCCGAAAGTATCTGTTGGGTTGGCACGAATCGAGACTGGGATTTGTCACTCCGTGTAAACGGAGAGGTATCTCTGGGCCCACTCGGTAGGACATCATCATAATGTGCACAATGTGACCAAGGGGTTGATCACGGGATGATGTGTTGCGGAACGAGTAAAGAGACTTGCCGGTAACGAGATTGAACAAGGTATCGGTATACCGACGATCGAATCTCGGGCAAGTAAAATACCGCTAGACAAAGGGAATTGTATACGGGATCGATTGAGTCCTTGACATCATGGTTCATCCGATGAGATCATCGTGGAACATGTGGGAGCCAACATGGGTATCCAGATCCCGCTGTTGGTTATTGACCGGAGAATGTCTCGGTCATGTCTGCATGTCTCCCGAACCCGTAGGGTCTACACACTTAAGGTTCGATGACGCTAGGGTTATAAAGGAAGTTTGTATGTGGTTACCGAATGTTGTTCGGAGTCCCGGATGAGATCCCGGACGTCACGAGGAGCTCTGGAATGGTCCGGAGGTAAAGATTTATATATGGGAAGTCCTGTTTTGGTCACCGGAAGAGTTTCGGGGTTTATCGGTAACGTACCGGGACCACCGGAGGGTCCCGGGGGTCCACCAAGTGGGGCCACCAACCCAGGAGGCTTTCATGGGCCAAGAGTGGTGAGGGACCAGCCCCTTAGTGGGCTGGTGCGCCTCCCACAAGGGCCCATGGCGCCTAAGAGGTGGAGAGGGGGCAAACCCTAAGGGGATATGGGCCTTAGGGCCCATATTGGTGCGCCTCCCTCTCCCCTCCCCTCTTGGCCGCCACCCTTGCTCCCCATCTAGGGCTGCCGCCCCCCCTAGGGGTGGGAACCCTAGAGGGGGCGCAGCCCCTCCCCTTCCCCTATATATATGAGGCCTAGGGCTGCCCATAATACACGCGATTCGATCTCTCGTTGGTGCAGCCCTGCGTCTCTTCTTCCTCCTCTTCTGTGGTGCTTGGCGAAGCCCTACAGGATAGCCACGCTCCTCCACCACCACCACGCCGTTGTGCTGCTGCTGGACGGAGTCTTCCTCAACCTCTCCCTCTCTCCTTGCTGGATCAAGGCGTGGGAGACGTCACCGGGCTGTACGTGTGTTGAACGCGGAGGTGCCGTGCGTCCGGCACTTGATCATCGTTGATTTGAATCACGACGAGTACGACTCCATCAACCCCGTTCACTTGAACGCTTCTGCTTAGCGATCTACAAGGGTATGTAGATGCAATCTCCTTCCCCTCGTTGCTGGTCTCTCCATAGATAGATCTTGGTGATACGTAGGAAAATTTTGAATTTCTGCTACGTTCCCCAACAGTGGCATCATGAGCTAGGTCTATTGCATAGATTCTTTGCACGAGTAGAACACAAAGTAGTTGTGGGCGTTGATGTTGTTCAATATGCTTACCGTTACTAGTCCAATCTTGTTTCGACGGTATTGTGGGATGAAGCGGCCCGGACCGACCTTACACGTACTCTTACGTGAGACAGGTTCCACCGATTGAAATGCACTTGGTGCATAAGGTGGCTAGCGGGTGCCAGTCTCTCCCACTTTAGTCGGAACGGATTCGATGAAAAGGGTCCTTATGAAGGGTAAATAGCAATTGACATATCACGTTGTGGTTTTGCGTAGGTAAGAAACGTTCTTGCTAGAAACCCATAGCAGCCACGTAAAACATGCAAACAACAATTAGAGGACGTCTAACTTGTTTTTGCAGGGTATGCTATGTGATGTGATATGGCCAAGAAGAATGTGATGAATGATATGTGATGTATGAGATTGATCATGTTCTTGTAATAGGAATCACGACTTGCATATCGATGAGTATGACAACCGGCAGGAGCCATAGGAGTTGTCTTAATTTATTGTATGACCTGCGTGTCATTGAACAACGCCATGTAATTACTTTACTTTATTGCTAACCGGTAGCCATAGTAGTAGAAGTAATAAGTTGGCGAGACGACTTCATGGAGACACGATGATGGAGATCATGATGATGGAGATCATGGTGTCATGCCGGTGACGATGATGATCATGGAGCCCCGAAGATGGAGATCAAAAGGAGCAAAATGATATTGGCCATATCATGTCACTATTTGATTGCATGTGATGTTTATCATGTTTATGCATCTTGTTTACTTAGAACGACGGTAGTAAATAAGATGATCCCTTACAACAATTTCAAGAAGTGTTCTCCCCTAACTGTGCACCGTTGCTACAGTTCGTCGCTTCTAAGCACCATGTGATGATCGGGTGTGATGGATTCTTACGTTCACATACAACGGGTGTAAGACAGATTTACACACGCGAAAACACTTAGGGTTAACTTGACGAGCCTAGCATGTACAGACATGGCCTCGGAACACAGAGACCGAAAGGTCGAGCATGAGTCGTATAGTAGATACGATCAACATGAAGATGTTCACCGATGATGACTAGTCCGTCTCACGTGATGATCGGACACGGCCTAGTTGACTCGGATCATGTAATCACTTAGATGACCAGAGGGATGTCTATCTGAGTGGGAGTTCATAAGATGAACTTAATTATCCTGAACATAGTCAAAAAGACCTTTTGCAAATTATGTCGTAAGCTCGCGCTGTAGTTCCACTGTTTAGATATGTTCCTAGAGAAAATATAGTTGAAAGTTGACAGTAGCAATTATGCGGACACTAGAAAGCTTATGTCCTTAATGCACCGCTCAGTGTGCTGAACCCCAAACGTCGTTTGTGGATGTTGCGAACATCAGACATACACGTTTTGATAACTACGTGATAGTTCAGTTAAACGGTTTAGAGTTGAGGCACCAAAGACGTTTTCGAAACGTCGCGGAACATATGAGATGTTTTCGAGGGCTGAAATTGGGATTTCAGGCTCGTGCCCACGTCAAGAGGTATAAGACCTCCGACGATTTTCTTAGCCTGCAAACTAAGGAGAAAAGCTCAATTGTTGTGCTTGTGCTCAGATTGTCTGAGTACAACAATCGCTTGAATCGAGTGGGAGTTGATCTTCCAGATAAAATAGTGATGGTTCTCCGAAGTCATTACCACCAAGCTGCTAGAGCTTCGTGATGAACTATAATATATCAGGGACATATATGATGATCCTTGAGATATTCATGATGTTTGACACCGCGAAAGTAGAAATCAAGAAGGAGCATCAATTGTTGATGGTTGGTGAAACCACTAGTTTCAAGAAGGGCAAGGGCAAGAAGGGATACTTCATGAAACGGCAAATCAGCTGCTGCTCTAGCGAAGAAACCCAAGGTTGAACCCAAACCCGAGACTAAGTGCTTCTGTAATAAGGGGAACAACCACTGGAGCAGCATTACCCTAGATACTTGGTAGATGAGAAGGCTGGCAAGGTCGATAGAAGTATATTGGATATACATTATGTTAATGTGTACTTTACTAGTACTCCTAGTAGCACTAGGGTATTAAATACCGGTTCGGTTGCTAAGTGTTAGTAACTCGAAATAAAAGCTACGGAATAAACGGAGACTAGCTAAAGGTGAGCTGACGATATGTGTTGGAAGTATTTCCAAGTTTGATGTGATCAAACATCGCACGCTCCCTCTACCATCAAGATTAGTATTAAACCTGAATAATTGTCATTTGGTGTTTGCGTTGAGCATAGACATGATTGGATTATGTCTATCGCAATACGGTTATTCATTTAAGGAGAATAATGGTTACTCTGTTTATTTGAATAATACCTTCAATGGTCTTGCACCTAAAGGAATGGTTTATTGAATCTCGATCATAGTGATACACATTTTCATGCCAAAAAGATATAAGATAGTAATGATAGTACCACTTACTTGTGGCACTGCCACGTAAGTCATATTGGTGTAAAACGCATGAAGAAGCTCCATGTTGATGGTTCTTTGGACTCACTCATTTTTGAAAAGTTTGAGAGATGCGAACCATGTCTATTGGTGTATATGCATGAAGAAACTCCATGCAGATGGATCATTTGGACTCACTTGATTTTGAATCACTTGAGATATGCAAATCATACCACATGGGCAAGATGACTGAAAAGCCTCGTTTTCAGTAAGATGGAACAAGATAGCAACTTGTTGGCAGTAACACATTTTGATGTGTGCAGTCCAATGAGTGCTGAGGCATGCAGTGAATATCGTTATGTTCTTACTTCACAGATGATTCGAGTAGATGTTGAGAATATTTACTTGATGAAACACAAGTCTGAATTATTGAATGGTTCAAGTAATTTCAGAGTGAAGTAGAAGATCATTGTGACAGGAGGATAAAATGTCTATGATATGATCATAGAGATGAATATCTGAGTTACGAGTTTTGGCACACAATTAAGACATTGTGGAAATTGTTTCGCAATTAATACCGCCTGGAACACCATAGTGTGATGGTGTGTCCGAACATCATAGTTGCACCCTATTGGATATGGTGCGTACCATGATGTCTCTTATCGAATTACCACTATCGTTCATGGGTTAGGCATTAGAGACAACCGCATTCACTTTAAATAGGGCACCACGTAATTCCATTGAGATGACACCTTATGAACTATGGTTTAGAGAAACCTAAGCTGTCATTTCTTAAAGGTTTGGGGCTGCTCGAACCCAAAGCGGAGTAAGCATCTTCATAGGACACCCAAAACAGTTGGGTATACCTCCTAATTCAGATCCGAAAGCAATATGGATTGTTTCTTGAATCGGGTCCTTTCTCGAGGAAAGGTTTCTCTCGAAAAGTTGAGTGGGAGGATGGTGGAGACTTGATGAGGTTATTGAACCGTCATTTCAACTAGTGTGTAGCAGGGCATAGGAAGTTGTTCCTGTGGCACCTACACCAATTGAAGTAGAAGCTTATGATAGTGATCATGAAGTTTTGGATCAAGTCATTACCGTACCTCGTAGGGTGACAAGGATGCGTACCACTTCAGAGTGGAATAGTAATCCTGTCTTGAAGGTCATGTTGCTAGACAACAATGAACCTGCGAGCTATGGAGAAGCAATGGTGGGCCCAAATTCCGACAAATGGTTAGAAGCCATGAAATCCGAGATAGGATCCATGTATCAGAACAAAGCATGGACTTTGGTGGACTTGCCCGATGATCGGCAAGCCATTGAGATAAATGGATCTTTAAGAAGAAGACGGACGTGGACGGTAATGTCACCGTCCATGAAGCTCGACTTGTGGCAAAGAGTTTTTCACAAGTTCAAGGAGTTGACTACGATGAGATTTTCTCATCCGTAGCGATGCTTAAAGTCCGTCGGAATCACGTTAGCACAAGCTGCATTTATGAAATCTGGCAGATGGATGTCAAAACGAGTTTCCTTACCAGTTTTCGTAAGGAAAGGTTGTATGTGATACAATCAGAAAAGTTTTGTCAATCCTAAGGATGCTAAAAGGTATGCTGGCTCCAGGGATCCTTCTAAGGACTGGAGTAAGCATCTCGGAGTTGGAATATGCACTTTGATAAGATGATCAAAGATTTTGGGTTTATACAAAGTTTATGAGAAACTTGTATTTCCAAAGAAGTGAGTGGGAGCACTATAGACTTTCTGATGAGTATATGTTGTTGACATATTGATGATCAAAAATGATGTAGAATTTCTGGAATGCATATAGGGTTATTTGAAAGGTGTTTTTCAATGGAAAGCCTGGATTAAGCTACTTGAGCATTGAGCATCAAGATCTATAAGGATAGATCAAAACGCTTAATGGTACTTTCAAATGAGCACATTCCTTGACATGATCTTGAAGGTGTTCAAGATGGATCAGTCAAAGAAGGAGTTCTTGCCTGAGTTGTGAGGTATGAAGTTAAGACTTAAAAGCTCGACCACGGCAGAATAGAGAGAAAGGACGAAGGTCGTCCCCTATGCTTAAGACGTAGGCTCTACAGTATGCTATGCTGTGTACCGCACCTGAAGTGTGCCTTGCCATGAGTCAGTCAAGGGGTACAAGAGTGATCCAAGAATGGATCACAGGACAACGGTCAAAGTTATCCTTAGTAACTAGTGGACTAAGGAATTTTCTCGATTATGGAGATGGTAAAAGAGTTCGTCGTAAAGGGTTACGTCGATGCAAGCTTAACACCTATCCGGATAGCTCTGAGTAGAGATACCGGATACGTATGATGGAGCAACAATTTAGAATAGCTCCAAGTGGAACAGTTATTTGGAATAGCTCCAAATAGAGCGTGGTAGCTGCATCTAGGAGATGACATAGAGATTTGTAAAGCACACACGGATCTAAAAGATTTAGACCCGTTGACTATAACCTCTCTTACAAGCAAAACATGATCAAACCCCAGAACTCATTGAGTCTTAATCACATGATGATGTGAACTAGTTTAATGACACTAGTAAACTCTTTGGATGTTGGTCACATGGTGATGTGACCTGTGAGTGTTAATCACATGGCGATGTGAACTAGATTATTGACTCTAGTGCAAGTGGGAGACTGTTGGAAATATGCCCTAGAGGCAATAATAAAAGTATTATTATATTTCCTTGTTCATGATAATTGTCTTTTATTCATGCTATAACTGTATTATCCGGAAATCATAATACACGTGTGAATACATAGACCACAATATGTCCCTAGTGAGCCTCTAGTTGACTAGCTCGTTGTGATCAACAGATAGTCATGGTTTCCTAGCTATGGACATTGGATGTCGTTGATAACGGGATCACATCATTAGGAGAATGATGTGATGGACAAGACCCAATCCTAAGCCTAGCACAAAGATCGTGTAGTTCGTATGCTAAAGCTTTTCTAATGTCAAGTATCTTTTCCTTAGACCATGAGATTGTGCAACTCCCGGATACCGTAGGAATGCTTTGGGTGTACCAAACGTCACAACGTAACTGGGTGGCTATAAAGGTGCATTACAGGTATCTCCGAAAGTATCTGTTGGGTTGGCACGAATCGAGACTGGGATTTGTCACTCCGTGTAAACGGAGAGGTATCTCTGGGCCCACTCGGTAGGACATCATCATAATGTGCACAATGTGACCAAGGGGTTGATCACGGGATGATGTGTTGCGGAACGAGTAAAGAGACTTGCCGGTAACGAGATTGAACAAGGTATCGGTATACCGACGATCGAATCTCGGGCAAGTAAAATACCGCTAGACAAAGGGAATTGTATACGGGATCGATTGAGTCCTTGACATCGTGGTTCATCCGATGAGATCATCGTGGAACATGTGGGAGCCAACATGGGTATCCAGATCCCGCTGTTGGTTATTGACCGGAGAATGTCTCGGTCATGTCTGCATGTCTCCCGAACCCGTAGGGTCTACACACTTAAGGTTCGATGACGCTAGGGTTATAAAGGAAGTTTGTATGTGGTTACCGAATGTTGTTCGGAGTCCCGGATGAGATCCCGGACGTCACGAGGAGCTCTGGAATGGTCCGGAGGTAAAGATTTATATATGGGAAGTCCTGTTTTGGTCAACGGAAGAGTTTCGGGGTTTATCGGTAACGTACCGGGACCACCGGGAGGGTCCCGGGGGTCCACCAAGTGGGGCCACCAACCTCGGAGGCTTGCATGGGCCAAGAGTGGTGAGGGACCAGCCCCTTAGTGGGCTGGTGTGCCTCCCACAAGGGCCCATGGCGCCTAAGAGGTGGAGAGGGGGCAAACCCTAAGGGGATATGGGCCTTAGGGCCCATGGTGCGCCTCCCTCTCCCCTCCCCTCTTGGCCGCCACCCTTGCTCCCCATCTAGGGCTGCCCCCCCTAGGGGTGGGAACCCTAGAGGGGGCGCAGCCCCTCCCCTTCCCCTATATATATGAGGCCTAGGGCTGCCCATAAGACACGCGATTCGATCTCTCGTTGGTGCAGCCCTGCGTCTCTTCTTCCTCCTCTTCTGTGGTGCTTGGCGAAGCCCTGCAGGATAGCCACGCTCCTCCACCACCACCACGCCGTTGTGCTGCTGCTGGATGGAGTCTTCCTCAACCTCTCCCTCTCTCCTTGCTGGATCAAGGCGTGGGAGACGTCACCGGGCTGTACGTGTGTTGAACGCAGAGGTGCCGTGCGTTCGGCACTTGATCATCGTTGATTTGAATCACGACGAGTACGACTCCATCAACCCCGTTCACTTGAACGCTTCCGCTTAGCGATCTACAAGGGTATGTAGATGCACTCTCCTTCCCCTCGTTGCTGGTCTCTCCATAGATAGATCTTGGTGATACGTAGGAAAATTTGAATTTCTGCTACGTTCCCCAACAATTTTCAATGACATGCAGGTCATACAATAAATTAAGACAACTCCTATGGCTCCTGCCGGTTGTCATACTCATCGACATGCAAGTCGTGATTCCTATTACAAGAACATGATCAATCTCATACATCACATATATCATTCATCACATTCTTTTGGCCATATCACATCACATAGCATAACCTGCAAAAACAAGTTAGACGTCCTCTAATTGTTGTTGCATGTTTTACGTGGCTGCTATGGGTTTCTAGCAAGAACGTTTCTTACCTACGCAAAAGCCACGACGGTGATATGCCAATTGCTATTTACCCTTCATAAGGACCATTTTCATCGAATCCGATCCGACTAAAGTGGGAGAGATTGGCACCCGCTAGCCACCTTTATGCAACAAGTGCATGTCAGTCGGTGGAACCTGTCTCACGTAAGCGTACGTGTAAGGTCGGTCCGGGCCGCTTCATCCCATGATGCCGCCGAATCAAGATAGGACTAGTAACGGTAAGAAAATTGAACAAACCAACGCCCACAACTACTTGTGTTCTACTCGTGCATAGAATCTACGCAATAGACCTAGCTTATGATGCCACTGTTGGGGAACGTAGCAATAATTCAAAAATTTCTACGCATCACCAAGATCAATCTATGGAGTAACTAGCAACGAGAGAGAGGGAAGTTGATCTTCATACCCTTGAAGATCGCGATGCGGAAGCATTGCAAGAACGCGGTCGGTGGATTCGTTCACTAAGCGATTCAGATCGTGGCCGAATCCGATCTAAGCACCGAACAACGGTGCCTCCGCGTTCAACACACGTATAGCCTAGGGATCTCTCCTCCTTCTTGATCTAGCAAGGGGAGAGGAGAAGTTGAGGGAGAGCTCCGGCAGCACGACGACGTGGTGGTGGAGCTTGCAGTTCTTCGACAGAGCTTCGCCAAGCACTACTACTACTACGGAGGTGTTGGGGAGGGAGAGGGCTGCGCCAGGGGAAGGGTGAAGCTCCCATGCGCCTCCCCACTATATATGGGGTGGAGGGGGCTGGTTTCTTGCCCTCCAAGTCCATTGGGGCGTTGGCAAAGGTGGGAGGAAAGAAATCCCTTCATTTCCTTCCCCACCGATTGTTATCCCCCTTTTTTAGGGATCTTGATCTTATCCCTTCGGGATATGATCTTATTCCTTCTAAGGGGGGATCTTTGTGCGCCTTGACCAGGGGTGTGGGGCCTTGCCACCACTACCCACGTTCATGTGGGTCCCCCATGCAGGTGGGCCCCACTTCGGAACCTTCTAGAACCTTCCCGGTACAATATCGAAAAATCCCGAACATTTTCCGGTGGCCAAAATAGGACTTCCCATATATAAAAATCTTTACCTCCGGACCATTCCGGAACTCCTCGTGACGTCCAAGATCTCATCCGGGACTCCGAACAACATTCGGTAACTGCACACTAATTCCCATAACAACTCTAGCATCACCGAACCTTAAGTGTGTAGACCCTACGGGTTCGGGAATCATGTAGACATGACCAAGACAGCTCTCTGGCCAATAACCAACAGCGGGATCTGGATACCCATGTTGGATCCCACATGTTCCACGATGATCTCATCGGATGAACCACGATATCAAGTATTCAAGCAATCCCGTATACAATTCCCTTTGTCAATCGGTACGTTACTTGCCCGAGATTCGATCGTCGGTATCCCAATACCTCGTTCAATCTCGTTACCGGCAAGTCACTTTACTCATTCCGTAATGCATGATCCCGTGACTAACTACTTAGTCACATTGAGCTCATTATGATGATACATTACCGAGTGGGCCCAGACATACCTCTCCGTCACACAGAGTGACAAATCCCAGTCTTGATTTGTGCCAACCCAATAGACACTTTCGGAGATACCCGTAGTGCACCTTTATAGCCACCCAGTTACGTTGTGACGTTTGGCACACCCAAAGCATTCCTACGGTATCCGGGAGTTGCACAATCTCATGGTCTAAGGAAATGATACTTGACATTAGAAAAGCTTTTAGCAAACGAACTACACGATCTTGTGCTATGCTTAGGATTGGGTCTTGTCCATCACATCATTCTCCTAATGATGTGATCCCGTTATCAATGACATCCAATGTCCATGGTCAGGAAACCATAACCATCTATTGATCAACGAGCTAGTCAACTAGAGGCTCACTAGGGACATGTTGTGGTCTATGTATTCACACATGTATTACGGTTTCCAGTTAATACAATTATGGCATGAACAATAGACAATTATCATGAACAAGGAAATATAATAATAACCATTTTATTATTGCCTCTAGGGCATATTTCCAACACCGGGCACGCCATGGTGGCTTGTGGGTCCCACCAACCTCCGACTGACCTATTTCCAAGCCTATATTTTCGTTCTTACTGAGAAAAAAACCAAAGGGAAAGTTTCATCGCGGTTTATTATACGGAGCCACCGCCACCTCATGTTCTTCATATGGAGCCCTAATTTGGAGTCCATTCGAGGCTCCAGAGAGAGGGATTCATCGCTCTCGTCATCACCAACCTCTCCCCATCAAAAATTCCATGATTCTCATCATCATTAGAGAGTAATTTCTTGGTAGGCATACTGGACAATGATGGAGATGATGAGATTTCTTATGTAATCGAGTCAAATTTTTAGGGTTTGACCCTAGTATCCACTATGTTCTGAGATTGATGTTGCTATGACTTTGCTATGCTTAATGCTTGTTACTAGGGCCCGAGTGCCATGATTCCAGGTCTGAACATTTTTGCTTTCATCAATATATTTGAGATGTTAATCTTTCCTGCAAGTTGTATGCACTTGTTATCATCCTGAACCTTAGATCCCCAAGGTGACCCTGAATTGGGATATCGACGGGGATGACTTTAACTTGAGGAGTTCATGTATTCACTATGTGTTAATGCTTTGTTCCGGTTCTCTATTAAAAGGAGCGCCCTAATAACCCTTAGTTTTCATTAGGACCCCACTGCCACAGGAGGGTAGGACAAAAGATGTTATGCAAGTTCTTACCGCAAGCACGTATGACTATATATGGAATACATGCCTACATATGATTGATGAATTGGAGCTATTATGTGTTGCTCTAGGTTGTGGCTATTACATACTAAATCTCATATAAATATACATCGCTACTCCATGCATACGCTTTAATACTATTGCTTTCGCTCAAGTTACTATTACTACTGCTGCTCTATTAGCCACAAAACTGCTAATACTATTACTGCTACTCTTATCATTGCTATCACTACTATTGCATTACCGTGCTACTAATAAATTCATGCAAGGAAGTGATTCTTAAGTGTGGTTGAATTGAAAATTCAACTGCTAAGGATTATACATATTTTTTGGCTTCCCTTGTGTCGTATCAATAAATTTAGGTGAAAATGCTACCCTCGAAGACTGTTGCGATCCTCTACACTTGTGGGTCATCAAGACTATTTTCTGGCGTCGTTGCCTAGGAGCATAGCTCTATTTATTAAGTCCATTTGAGATTTTAATATTTGCTGCAATTTATATTCACTATGAAGAACCTAAGAGACTCTAAGGCCAAGATCATCCCCTCTAGAATGAGGACATGTAAGGAACTGCGAAATAGCTCTGTGTTTGATTTACCTTCTGTTTTGAGTCAACTTGTGACACTGTTAGGAACGCGGTAATTTCAAAAAAATTCCTACGATCACGCAAGATCTATCTATGTGATGCATAGCAACGAGAGGGGAGCGTGTGTTCACGTACCCTCATAGACCGAAAGCGGAAACGTTTAGTTAATGCAGTTGATGTAGTCGAACGTCTTCGCGATCCAACCAATACAAGCACCGAACGTACGACACCTTCGCGCTCAGCACATGTTCAGCTCGGAGATGTCCCTCGTACTCTTGATCTAGTTGAGGCCGAGGGAGAGTTTCGTCAGCACGACGACGTGGTGATGGTGATGATGAAGTTACCGGCGCAGGGCTTCGCCTAAGCACTACGAGGATATGACCGAGGTGTGTAACTGTGGAGGGGGCACCGCACATGGCTAAAATAATTATCAACTTGTGTGTCTAAGGGATTCCCCCCTTCCCCGTATATAAAGGAGTGGAGGAGGGGGAGGGCCGGCCCTCTATGGTGCGCCCAAGGGTGGAGTCCTACTCCCAGTGGGAGTAGGATCCCCCCTTCCCAAGTTGGAGTAGGAGAGGAAGGAAGGGGAGAGAGAGGGAAGGAAAGGGGGGCCCACCCAATTCGGATTGGGCTTGGGGGGCGTGCCCTCCACTTGGCCGCCTCCTCCTCTCTTCCACCATGGCCCAATAAGGCCCATATACTCCCCGAGGGGTTCCGGTAACCCCCCGGTACTCCGGTAAATGCCCGAACTCATCTGGAGCAATTCTGATGTCCAAACATAGTCATCCAATATATAAATCTTCATGTCTCGGCCATTTCGAGACTCCTCATCATGTCCTCATAATACCAATCGTCATCGAACGTTAAGCGTGCGGACCCTATGGGTTCAAGAACTATGTAGACATGACCAAGACACGTCTCCAGTCAATAACCAATAGCGGAACATGGATGCTCATATTGGTTCCTACATATTTGTAGCGACCAGACCTTAAACGGTCAAGTCTCTGTGCATTAGTGTCATCTCTGGATCGGTAATGCTAACACGCAAAGTACTCGAGAAATTATAACAGAGTTTCAATCACACACTTATTACATCGAGTCCTCATAAAGAGTATGATTACATAAATAAATCATGGCTGAAGGCCATCTAAACTAGATAACAGCGGAAGGCTTCGAGGGTAAATGAGTTCATCAACTCCAACGGCATAGCTGAGTGCAAAACAACGACCTATCATGCCTTATTCGTCGTCTGAGTAGTCTGCAACATAAGACGTTGCTGCCTGAAATGGGTCAGCACATGGAATATGCTGGCATAGTTACATTGTAAAACAATGATAATGCAAGAACTTCATCTACATGCAATATTTGGCTGGTGGAGGCTGTAAGTTTCATGATTTTGCATAAAGCTAGTTTTTCCCTACAACAAAGGAATAAATTTATTTAAATACTCCCATGTTGCCCATTATTTGAGAAGGTAACCCCAACTAAAATCCCAATTAAAAATATCATCATTAACCCAACATTAAAATTAATTAGAGTAACGTGTTGAGATCACATCAATAGATTCAAGTACTAGATACTCAATACGTCCATAACCGGGGACACGGCTAACCATGATTAGTTTATACACTCTGCATAGGTTTGCGCACTTTTCCCCACAAGACTCGACCGCATCCATGATCGGATGATCGAGACATAGCCTTTCTGAAGCATTAACTCTCTACTCCGGGTAGACAGTACCACCTACAACCCTCTACATCTTCTAGTCTACCTCTTCAAGAGCTCACGCAACTTAGTCAACTATGCCAGAGCCCATAATGGCTTGTGGCTGCACATGGAAGTTTCTAGCATGAATAATCTTATGATCCCTTTGAGCCTGGGTGGCATTCCATAGGATAATCACACGGGTACTCCGGGATTTCCAAAACAGACTACACTGGATACTCCAGGTGCCTCAACCAATCCACCCAGATGTGTATTAAAGTTGCCACCTTAATGTTATCCAATTAAAATAACTCTCAAGCTTCCATGTGTGAATCATGATCCAATACCTGTCTACGAGCATGGCTAAGCAATAATAAGCATAACGTATATTCCCGGGGTGATCAAAAATGTATTAGGTTCCTACCTCAAACACTACAACCAAAACCACATGTTCCCAATCCTACCAATGCGAGTATTTGTGGGGCAGAACTAATGCTTAGTAAAACTGGGTATAAAAGAGTATGATCAAAGTGTAACTTGCCTTGCCGATGATATCAAACTCTAGAGATTCATAGTAACAAGCTTTGCACTCCGGGTAATCTAGCATTGACAAACAATAGCATTCATAAGCAATCACTCAAACGAAACACGAGGAAACTCGAGAAAAGAACCAAATCGAACACGAAACAAGCAAATGGCTTAAACCAACAAGATTCAAAACCTAACAACATTATTATCATGTGAATTAGATCTTAACAGTAGGTACATGTGATTAGCTATGATTCACAAAAAGATTCAACTCAAACGGAGCAACGAAACTCAAAATACGAACGAAACAAGATCGTTTACTAATCTGAACTAAAGTCAAATTTTACAGTACCAAATTCATGTTCAAGTTGATTAACTGGAAAGAGTGCTTCGAGACAAAGATTTTGGCGTTGGTTTCATCTAATTTGGATAAACGAGTAAAAAGTTATACTAGTTTGAAAATCAGGGGCTGAATCGCGATAAAATAATCGTGGATAAGTCCCTGGCCCGAAAATAAAATAAAAAGAAAAGACTAACGAACGAACGTTCGCTGTCTGAACCTAACCGGCGAACAACGTTCATTAAAACGAACGAACGAATGAACGTTCGCTAAATAAATAAACCGACGAAAAACCGATTTAAAACAATAAACCGGAAAACTAAAAAAACCGGGGTTAACCGAAAAAACCCAACCGGTCAACGGGCGGCTCGACGGTGGAGGCTCCGGCAAGATCCGCGTCGGCGGCGGCGTTCGGCAACGGCGGCGACGACACGGGGCTACGGGGTGGGGTGGCGGAGTGGCGGCGGCGTTGGGCGGTGCGGGACGGCGAGCGGGCGGCGGCGAAGCAGCGGCGACGGCACGACGAGCGGTCGACGGCGGCGGCTTCGGCGGGAGGCGGCGGCGCGGCGTCTTGAGGGCTCGGGGGGGGGGGGGGGGGCGCTTATAAAGGGGACGGGGGCGGCGGCTTGCTTGGGCGAGGGGTCGGCCCGGGGAGGAGTCCGGCTCGGACTCCCCTCAGCGTTCGTGCGTGGCAAGGAGGCAGGGAATGAGGCGGCGCGCAGGAGTGAGCCGGCTGGGTTTCGGCCCAGTCGGTCCAGGAAACTTTTTTTTAAAATAATTTTGCCCGAATAGAAAAAATCCTAATAAAATATAAAAAATTCTAAAAAATGCCAAATCAATTTTCACCGTCTAAACAGAATATTTAGAACAAAGTGAAATTTTTTTTGGCCTAAAATGCAATTTTCAAAAATGCATATTTTTTTCTTATTCAAATAAAATAGCAAATGAAATACCAGAAAATCATATTTTTGGTTTTAAAATTCTTTCTCCAATATTTCTCTGAATTTGAAGAAGTCATATTATCTTCTCTCATTTATTTTCAGTATTGGAAATAGTTGGAGGGAAAAATTATAAAACCAAATTGATCCTTTTATTCAAATTTGGAATAAATTCAAATATGAATTTTGTGAAACCTCCAACTCTCTCCGTGGGTCCTTGAGTTGCTTAAGATTTCTAGGATCTCAACCAAAATGCAAGAATAAATATGATATGCATATGATGATCTATGTATAACATCCAAATTGAAAATTGGGATGTTACAAACCTACCCCCCTTAAGATGAATCTCGCCCTCGAGATTCGGGTTGGTCAACAAAAAGGTTTGGGTGGTGGTCTCTACGAAGGTCTTCTTCTCACTCCCAGGTGGTTTCCTCCTCGGTATGGTGGCTCCACTGAACTTTGCAAAACTTGATAACCTTGCTGCGAGTAACTCAGCTAGAAAACTCGAGAATCTTGACTGGCTTCTCCTCATAAGTCAAATCACTGTCTAACTGAATCGCTTCCAGTGGCACTGTATCTCTTAGGGGAATATCGGCCATCTCTGCGTGGCACTTCTTCAACTGGGAAACATGAAACACATCGCGAACTCCTGACAACCCTTCTGGTAGTCCCAGCTTGTATGCAACTTCTCCCATACGTTCCAAAACTCGGTATGGTCCCACAAAACATGGTGCTAGCTTTCCCTTAACTCCAAAACGCTTAACTCCTCGAAGTGGGGACACACGAAGATATACTCTGTCTCCGACTTCATAAACTGTCTCCTTGCATTTAGAATCCGCATAACTCTTCTGCCTGGACTGGGCTACCTTGAGTCTGTCGCGAATCAACTTAACCTTCTCTTTAGGGTCTTTGATTAAATCTGGTCCGAACAACTGTCGATCTCCAACTTCATCCCGCAATAACAATGTCCTGCACCTCCTTTCGTATAAAGCTTTGAAAGGGGCCATCTTCAAACTGGCTTGATAGCTGTTGTTATAAGAGAACTCTGCATACGGCAAATTGTCATCCCAACTAGATACATAATCTAGCGCACAAGCTCTCAACATGTCCTCCAGAATCTGATTGACTCTCTCGGTTTGTCCATCTATCTGTGGATGAAAGGCTGTACTAAACTCTAGCCTGGTACCAAAGTTTCATGCAACTGATTCCAAAACTTTGAAGTGAATTGGGTTCCTCTATCTGATACAATGGTCCTCGGAACTCCGTGCAGACATATGATCCTAGTCATGTATATCTTTGCCAACTTAGCACTCGTATAGGTGGTATTCATCGGGATGAAGTGAGCTACTTTCGTCAAATGATCGACTACAACCCATATAGAGTCATAGCCTGAACGTGTCCTGGGCAACCCAATGATAAAATCCATGCCAAGTTTATCCCACTTCCATTCGGGTGTTGGCAATGGCTGTAGCAATCCAGCTGACTTCTGATGCTCTGACTTAACTCTCTGACATACATGACATACTGCTACATACTCAGCTATATCCTTTTTCATTCCTGTCCACCAGAAACTTTCCTTCAAATCCAGATACATCTTAGTGTTTCCTGGGTGAATCGAATACGGCGAATCATGGGCCTCCTGTAGAATCAACTTCCTGATCTCAAGGTCATTAGGCACATAAACACAATCCTCAAACCATAAAGTGTCGTGATCCTTTCCTTTACTCATCCTTTCCTTTATCTCGGCAATCTCCTTGTCAGTCTTCTAGGCTTCTCTGATCTTACCCATCAAAGTGGACTGTATTTCCAATGCTGCTACATAACCTCTCGGAACTATGTCCAAACATAGCTCGCAAAGATCCTCTACGAACTCCTTGGGTAATCCTACAGTCAAGAGCGTATTAACATAACTCTTGCGGCTCAACGCATCTGCTACTACATTGGCCTTTCTGGGTTGATAGTGCAATTTCATATCATAATTCTTAATGAGCTCCAACCATCTCCTTTGCCTGAGGTTCAACTCCTTATGTGTGAAGATATATTTCAAACTCTTATGATCCGTGTATACCTCACAATGGTTTCCGATGAGGAAATGTCTCCATGTCTTCAGCGCATGCACTATGGCTGCTAACTCCAAATCATGCGTAGCATAATTCAGCTCATGAGGTTTAAGCTGTCGTGAGGCATATGAAACAACTCTTCCTTCCTGCATAAGCATGGCTCCAAGTCCTCGACGTCAAGCGTCACAATAAACTTGATAACCCTTTCGTTGATCTGGAAGAACCAGCACTGGGACTGTAACCAAACGTTTCTTCAACTCCTGAAAACTGGCTTAACACTCCTTAGTCTATTTGAACTTGGTGTCCTTCTTTAATAACTCCGTCATGGGCTTTGCAATCCTGGAGAAATTCTCAATGATCCTCCAGTAATATCCTGCGAGTCCGAGAAAACTCCTGATCTCTCTAACTGATGTGGGTTCCACCCATTTAGTCACAGATGCAACCTTGGTAGGGTCTACTGCTATTCCTTCTCCGGATATAACATGTCCGAGAAATCCAACTTCCTTTAACCAAAACTCACACTTGCTGAACTTGGCATACAACTGATGTTCTCTGAGCTTCTCAAGAACTAAACGCAAATGCTCCTTATGCTCCTCTTCATTCTTTGAGTAGACCAATATATCATCAATGAACACCACGATGAACTTATCCAAAAACTACATAAACACCTTGTTCATCATGTTCATGAAATAGGCAGGTGTGTTAGTCAGACCAAATGACATAACGGTATACTCATATAGCCCGTACCTTGTGGTAAAAGCTGTCTTAGGTATATCATGCTCTCGAATCTTCAGCTGGTGATAACCTGATCGAAGATCAATCTTAGAGAAAACTTTCGCTCCTTGCAACTGGTCAAACAAATCATTGATCACCGACAAGGGTATTTGTTCTTGATCGTCACCTCATTCGATGCACAATAATCAACAACCATCCTTAATGATCCATCCTTCTTCTCCACTAGAAGCACCGGGGCTCCCCAAGGTGATGAACTTGGTCGTATGTAACCTTTATCCAGTAACCCCTTAATCCGCTTCTTAATCTCTTCCAAGTCCTTTGCGGGCATTCGATACGGTCTCTTTGATATTGGCCCGGTGCCTGGCAATAGCTCAATCAAAAACTCAATGTCTCGATCCGGTGGCATGCCTGGTAACTCCTCCGGAAATACATCAGGGTAATCCTTCACCACTGGTAATTCCTCCTGTACAACTCCTGATAAGGAATTCACTTGAGTCCTCTTCGGCACATGCCGGGATACGTACTTGATCCTTCTTCCTTCTGGGGTGGTGAGGAATATCGATTTACTAGCACAATCAATGTTCCCTCCATACTTCGATAACCAATCCATGCCTAATATTATATCCAATCCTTGTGACTCCAAAATTATTAGGTCCGAGGGAAACACATAGTTACCAATCCTTAAGGGTAACCGATCACACCATAGGCTGGCCATATACTCTGCTCCTGGCAAGGTTATTAACATGGGTGACCTAAGGGCTTGGGTTGGCAGGTTATACTTATCCACAAATCCCCTTGATATGTGTGAATGCGATTCACCAGTATAAAAAAGAACGAGTGCGGTAAATGCATTAATCAAAAACTTACCGACAACTGTGTCGGGTTGATCCTCAATATCCTCCATGCTGATGTGATTCACCTGACCTTTGGTGCAGGGGTTGGGCTTCTTGGCAGAACCTCCATTTCCATTTCCATTCTTTGCTTCAGGACATTCAGTAGCATAATGTCCGGTCTTTTGGCACTTGAAACAAGTGATGTGGCTCCGATCCCTCTTGGCTGGTGTTGAAGGGTTGGAATGGTTCTGGCTGCTGCTTCCTCCATTCCCATTGCCATTCCTGGTGCCACTATGGTTGCGAACTTGCTCTGTTGTGTGTGTGTGTCCTCCATGTTTATGGCCTCCATGGTTGTGGGTATGTCCCCTCGAGTACGGGGAATAGCAAGGCTTCTACTGAGCTCTTGAAGTGTACCTCCCCTGTCCATACTTCCTCTTGCGATTATCAATCTGTTGCTGCTTGCCTTCAATCATAAGAGCCATGTCTACCAACTCCTGGTAGTTGTTGAATGTTTCCACCATCAACTGCATGCTCAGCCCATCATTCAGTCCTTCCAAAAACTTCTCCTGCTTAGCGGCATCTGTAGCTACGTCTCAGGGGCATAGCGTGCTAACTTACTAAACTCATCCACATACTGGCCCACTGTGCATCCTCCTTGGCGCAAGTTGCAAAACTCGCGCTTCTTCATGCTCATAGCTCCAGCTGAAACATGGGAAGTACAGAAAGCCTGCTGAAACTGATCCCATGTGACAGTGTCAATGGGGTAAGTGGTTGTGAAATTCTCCCACCATGATGATGCGGGTCCATCAGGCTGATGTTCGGCAAAATGCACCCTTTCCGCATCTGTGCATCCTATAGCGGTCAGCTCTCTTCCGATCTTGCGGAGCCAGTCATCTGCAACAATCGGCTCGGTGCTACTAAAGAACACCAGTGGATTCGACCTTAGGAAACGGGCTAGGTGATCAATAGGGTGTGGTGGTGGTGGGTTGTTGTTGTTGTTGTTGTTGTTGTTGTTGTTGTTGTTGTTGTTGTTGTTGTTGTTGTTGTTGTTGTTGTTGTTGTTGTTGTTGTTGTTGTTGTTTTTGTTGTTGTTGTTGTTGTTGTTGTTGTTGTTGTTGTTGTTGTTGTTGTTGTTGTTGTTGTTGTTGTTGTTGTTGTTGTTGTTGTTGTTGTTGTTGTTGTTGTTGTTGTTGTTGTTGTTGTTGTTGTTGTTGTTGTTGTTGTTGTTGTTGTTGTTGTTGTTGTTGTTGTTGTTGTTGTTGTTGTTGTTGTTGTTGTTGTTGCCTTGGTTCTAATTCTGGACTAAAAGTTGCATCAAGGTATTCTGCTGCTGGATCAACTGAGTGAGCTCCGGTGGGAAGGCAAATCCATTGTCACGTCTCAGAGGCATCTGATGGGTTTAGAAGGGGTGAGAAAACAGAATAGAATAGAGGTCTAAGAGAGATTCAGTACCCATAATGCTCATGAGACAAACACAATCAATTTCACTTCAATCAATAGCACACAAGTCACACAAAAGCGGTCTAACTTATCACTACAAACTCGATCGTTGCAACTACTTGGAGGGTCATACTACTAATTAGAATGGTGGTCGTCTAGAAATTTTCAGCAGAAGAAGACTCCATAATATCTGCTCCAGCTTCATCAACGTAGTCATCTGAAAGCACAAGTGCTCCCTGGGTGATTTTGGTAATTAATGTCAACATATCTCTTGTTGGACTAACACTTTTACCTAGTATGTTTCAGATAAGTTCAACAATGAAGTGGCATGGACTAAAGGATGTGGAACCCCTTCAAGATGCTAAGGACAAAGGATTGGTTCAAGCTTCAAGCACAAGACTCTACATTTTATATTTTAGTGATCCAAGATCACATTGAGTCTATAGGAAAAGCCAATACTATCAAGAGGGGATGAGGTGTTGCTTAATGGCTTACTTGCTCAAAGTGCTTAGTGATATGCTCCCAAGCCCTCAACTACTTTCTCACATCCACATATGTCCTAAACAAAAAGTCTAACTCGGCCCTACTGATTCTTTCTATCTGGCGCCACCGAGTTCAGATGTCATAGCCACTGCCACAAACCCTAGGCAAATTGGTCTCACCGATAGGGATCTCGGTCTCACCGAGATGGGATTGTAATATCTCTGTATGTATCTATTACCAAAATCGGTCTCACCGAGTTTGCGTAATCAGTCCTACCGAGACTGCAATGTAAACTCTCTGTCTCCTTTTCGTAACATTTCGGTCTCACCAAGTTTACCTGACCAACTTTCTGGTTAGCTTATTACCAAAATTGGTTCCACCGAGTTTGTGTAATCGGTCTCACCAAGATTACGTTATGCCCTAACCCTAATCATATCAGTCCTACCGAGTTGCATATCGGTCCCACCGAAAATCCTAACGGTCACTAGATTTGCTGAATCGGTCCGACCGAGTTTCTCATTTCGGTCCCACCGAGATTGGCAAGTTGTGTGTACGGTTAGATTTTGTGTGGAGGCTACAGATACCCCTCCACCTCCTTTTCATTCGTGGAGAGAGCTATCAGAACGAACCTACACTTCCAACTTACATTTTCTGAGAAAGAACCACCTACACTTGTGTTGAGGCCAAGATATTCCATTCCTACCATATGAATCTTGATCTCTAGCCTTCCCCAAGTTGCTTTCCACTCAAATATTCTTTCCACCAAATCCAAATCCTGTGACAGAGAGTTGAGTGTTGGGGAGACTATCATTTGAAGCACAAGAGCAAGGAGTTCATCATCAACACACCATTTGTTACTTCTTGGAGAGTGGTGTCTCCTAGATTGGCTAGGTGTCACTTGGGAGCCTCCGACAAGATTGTGGAGTTGAGCCAAGGAGTTTGTAAGGGCAAGGAGATCGCCTACTTCGTGAAGATCTACCACTAGTGAGGCAAGTCCTTCGTGGGCGACGACCATGGTGGGATAGACAAGGTTGCTTCTTCGTGGACCCTTCATGGGTGGAGCCCTCCGTGGACTCATGCAGCCGTTACCCTTCGTGGGTTGAAGTCTCCATCAACGTGGATGTACGATAGCACCACCTATCGGAACCATGACAAAAACATCCGTGTCTCCAATTGCGTTTGCACACTCCAATCCCATCCCTTTACTTTCTTGCAAGTTGCATGCTTTACTTTCCGCTGCTCAAATACTCTTTGCATGCTTGCTTGATATGTATTGTGATTGTTAAACTTGTGCCAAAACTCCACTCCAACTTAAAGAAATTAAAAACTGCAACTTTTGGTACTTAGTGTCTAATCACCCCCCCCCCTCTAGACACCTCTTCTTGATCCTTCCAATTGGTATTAGAGCTTTGGTCTCCATTGATTTGGTTTAAACACCATTGGAGGAAGATGGATGAGTCTACTATTTGGAGTCTTAGACATAGAGTGCCTATACTTGATGGAGAGTACTTTCATGAGTGGAAAAGTGAGATGCTTGTGATTTTCAATGAATATCATTTGAACAAGTATATTGTTAGGCCTTGTGCACCTCATGTTGATCCTATGCATCCTACCCTTGATGAGTCAATTGACATGATTCACAATCTTAGAACTGTTGAACTCATCACTAGAGGCTTTCCTAGAAACTTGATTGGATGTTTGCTTACTCTTAAGTGTATCTACACCATATGGAAATTTCTTGAGGAACGTTTTCCAAATTATTCCTTGAAAAATCTAGATGAAATTCTCCATAAGTCTATTGCCTTGAGTAAGATTAATTCCAGTGATCATATGTTTGGTGATTGTCTATTTGAGCTTACAAATCTTATGCGTGCCAAAGGAGATGTTGGAATTATTATTGATATTGTTTCCGAAGCTATTAAAATTCATAAAGAAGATCATTGTCAAATTCACTCTAATGAATCACCCTCTCTAGGATTTGATCCACCACTTGACGATGTTGAACATGGATACTATGATGAGGATGATGATAGTGACTTTGATCTTGACGATGCAATGAGACACTTTGGTCTTATGGCAAATCTTCGGGGATATATGGCAGGAAAGGAATGGGTTCTTGATAGTGGATGTACCGATCACATGACCGGAGATAAAGATATGTTTCATGAGCTTGCTGGAAACGATGGTCCTCGAAAGTATGTCACTTTCGGTGACAACTCAAAGGGTAATGTGGCTGGCCTCGGTAAGGTGGCCATATCACATGATAGCTCCATACAAAATGTCATGCTCATTGAATCTCTTGGATACAATTTACTTTTAGTTTCTAGACTTGCCGATTTCGGCTTCAATGTCCTATTTACTGAAGTAGATTGCCAAGTGTTTCGTAGAGATAATCATAAAATGGTCTTTACCGGTGTAAGTAGAGGTGATCTTTACATTGTTGATTTCACTAAAAAGGCTCAACCTAGAACTTGCTTTATTGCCAAATCCTCTAAAGGCTGGTTGTGGCATAGACGATTAGGTCATGTTGGCATGCGAAACCTTGACAAGCTTATTAAAGGAAATCATATCCTTGGCATTAACGATGTCATATTTGATAAGGATAGACTTTGCAGAGCTTGTCAAGCGGGTAAACAGGTTGGAGGAAGGCATCCCGTGAAGAACATCATGACCACAAGGAGGCCACTCGAGCTACTTCACATGGATCTTTTTGGTCCTAACGCCTACACAAGTCTTGGTGGAAATTCTTTTGGTCTAGTTATAGTTGATGTTTTTTCAAGATTTACGTGGGTGTTCTTTCTGGATGATAAATCGCAGGTCCAAAAGATCTTCAAAAACTTCGCTAGGAAGGCCCAAAATCAATTTTAAGTGAAGATCAAGAAGGTTCACAGCGACAATGGAACGGAGTTCAAGAACGCAAATGTGGACACCTTTCTTGACGAAGAAGGGATTTCACATGAGTTCTCGGCTACGTACACACCTAAACAAAATGGAGTTGTTGGGAGGAAGAACCGGACGCTCATCGAAATGGCAAGAACGGTGCTTGATGAGTACAAGACGCCGAAGCACTTTTGGGCGAAAGCGGTTGAGACAGCTTGTCACACAACAAATCGCTTGTATCTTCACAAGCTACTTGGCAAGACGGCATACGAGCTCCTCACTGGTAACAAACTCCAAGTTGGATTATTTCGAGTATTCGGCTCAAAGTGCTACATTCTTGATATGCATCGTTGTTCTAAATTTGCTCCTAAGTCTCATGAAGGTTTTCTACTTGGTTATGGCTCAAACTCTCACACATACCGTGTCTAAAAATTTCACCCGAAAGGTTGAAGAAACGGTAGATGTGAAGTTTGATGAATCTAACGGCTCGCAAGTAGAGCAATTTCCAATTGATGTAGGAGACAAAGACCCCTCGGAAGCAATCCAAGATTTGTCTATTGGCAAGATTCATCCAACGGAGGTGAAGCAGAGTACCTCGTCTGTCTAAGTGGAAGCTTCTACCTCACGACAAGGTGAACCAAGAGTTGATATGGAAGCATCCACAAGTGGGACACACCAAGATGAAGAAAACGAGGAAGTGCACCAAGATGAACGTCAACAACCTCCCTCTCCACCATGACAAGAGAACGACAACGCCAACAATGAAGAAGGCCAAGAAGAAGAACAGGATGAAGAAGATGTTCAACCAAGACCCAAGCAAAAGCTTTCACGAGTTCGAGCAAGAATTGCTAAAGACCATCCCGTCGAGCAAATCTACAATGATATCCAAACCAGGAGAATCACTCGCTCTAAAACTCGTTTAGCTAACTTTTGTGAACACTATTCATTCATCTCTAGCATTGAACCTATGATGGTTGAAGAAGCATTGGAAGATCCGGATTGGATAAACGCTATGCATGAAGAGCTACACAACTTTGAGAGAAATCAAGTTTGGACATTGGTTGAGAAGCCCGACAACAACCACAACATCATCGGTACCAAATGGGTGTTTCGCAACAAGCAAGATGAAGATGGACAAGTAGTTCGCAACAAAGCACGTCTCGTTGCCCAAGGCTACACTCAAGTTGAAGGTATGGACTATGGTGAGACTTATGCTCCCGTTGCTAGACTCGAGTCCACTCGCATCTTACTTGCCTATGCTAA
Source organism: Triticum timopheevii (assembly GCA_963921465.1). NCBI lineage: Eukaryota > Viridiplantae > Streptophyta > Magnoliopsida > Poales > Poaceae > Triticum > Triticum timopheevii. The sequence continues at coordinate 361,643,966 of OY997264.1, forward strand.
TCACCATGATATCACCTTGTACCAAATGGACATTAAAAGTGCTTTTCTAAATGGTGAAATAGAGGAGGAAGTCTATGTTAAGCAACCTCCTGGCTTTGTTAATCCTAAGAAACCTAATCATGTTTACAAACTTCACAAAGCTCTTTATGGTCTTAAACAAGCTCCTAGAGCATGGTATAAATGCTTAACCAAGTTCCTTATTGAAAAAGGCTTTGAAATTGGAAAAATAGATTATACTCTTTTTACTAAAAGGGTCAATGGAGAACTGTTTGTATGCCAAATTTATGTCGATGATATTATATTTGGATCAAGTAACCCTCATTTTAGTGAAAAGTTTGGAAAGCTAATGTCGGAGAAGTTTGAGATGTCTATGATGAGTGAACTCAAATTCTTTCTTGGTTTGCAAATCAAGCAAACTAAGGAAGGTACCTTTGTCTCTCAAACGAAGTACACCAAGGACTTATTCAAGAAGTTCAATATGCAAGAATGCAAAGGTATGACTACACCCATGCCTACTAGTGGACAGCTTGATTTGACCAAAGATGGTGAACCGGTTGATCAAAAGGTTTATCGCTCTATGATTGGTTCATTGTTATATCTATGTGCTTCACGTCCCGTATCATGCTAAGTGTGTGCATGTGTGCACGATATCAAGCTGCTCCTAAAGAATGTCATCTTAAGGCCGTGAAAAGGATAGTGAGATACTTAATCCATACACCAAACTTTGGCATTTGGTATCCAAAGATGGCCTCTTTCGATCTTGTTGGCTACTCCGACTCGGACTATGCCGGTGACAAGGTTGATAGAAATTCCACTTCGGGTACTTGTCAATTTCTGGGTAGATCTCCTGTATCTTGGTCTTCCAAGAAACAAAACTTGGTATCCTTGTCCACCGCCGAAGCGGAATACATTGCCTATGGTTCATGTTGTGCTCAGTTACTTTGGATGACCCAAACTCTTAAAGATTATGGGATATATGTGAAACATGTTCCATTTGTGACAATGAAAGTGCTATCAAGATTGCTCACAATCCCGTGCAACACTCTCGAACTAAGCATATTGAAGTTCGTCATCATTTCATTCGAGATCATGTTGCCAAAGGGGACATTAATCTTAAGCATGTTCGCACCGAAAAGCAATTAGCAGATATATTCACTAAACCACTTGATGAGAAAGTGTTTTGCAGGTTAAGAGGTGAATTGAACATCATTTATGCTTCAAACTTGGAGTAGGAACTCCATTGGATACATGCAAGACATGAGCCTATGACTAATCCTTGATATTTCTCTTTTGATGATCTTATGTCTTGGATATATTTGCACCTTGCATGCTATCTAACCCTTGTAGGTACTTGGATGAATCTAAGTCCATGAGATTGCAACCCACTCACATCTTGAGCAATCTCTACATCACCAAGTCTCTACACAACGGTGGTTGAAGACAAGGAAGCACGAGACCATTCAAACATATCCTTTGACAAAATTATTATTGAGATTCATGATTGTCATTTTGGATACACAAGTGCTCTTCCTTGCAAAAACTAACCCATGTAGGTAGATGGACTCAAATTCCAAGTGGTGCTCCCAACTCTTGATGAGCTACATCAACCTTGAGCAACCAACATAAGTTCAACTACATGATCACGATCAACACCACCACCCAATGTATGTTATTCCATCTTAGAGAAGCTTTACTCCAAGTCATGAGTCAAAGCAACTCGACAAGATGTGAATACATCAAGATGCTTAAACGAAAAATGGTAACCCCATTATGAGCTTAAACGATGAGTATGACCTATGATCAAGTGACCTCACTTGACTCCTAAGTCAATATACTCTAACATAGGTGAATTTGTCGCTGACCAATTCTAGATGAAGTTCTCTCGTGTCTCTTTTCTGTGCTCTTGCATTTCTCTCATGCATATTTGGTTCCCCTTTCTATCAAAAAAACTTCATCTAGATTTCTTTTCTTTTCTATTTGTTTTGCATTCCCTGCATCCAATTCATTGCAAATCTTTCAGTTAATTCCTTGCAAATCCTTGTGAGATCTTACTTGTCTAGTGAGCTGAGATGACAAGTGTTTTCTCTGTGATGAACTCGATCTCACCGGTCTGATGCCTTCGGTCCAACCGAAACATACAACTCGGTGCCACCGATTTCACTACAGGAAAGACAGCTTGCCACTTGTTTCTGCATTCTTTTTGATCCAGCTCCACTCAATGAATCTTGTCCTCGACCAGCATCACATTCAACTTACTACTTTGTTCTGTGACTCAAGGACCAAACCCATCGTGACAAAAATCTAGAAGAACCCTTCTTGGAAATTGATGTCAAAGGGGGAGAGAGAGATCACATCAAAGCTTAATCATATCTATAGGGGGAGAGAATACTCAAGGGGAGAAAGAGTAATCATCAAGGACCCCAGATGCTTGGTGTTCAAGAGGAGAGAAGTCACATGTCTTCAAGAGGGGAAAGACATGTTCATATGTGCTTATTTGCATTAGCTCTGTTCATTTGTTTCTTTGAGCTCTGATTTTCTGTTCCCTATCTTCTCCCAGTATCCCATGATAGATTCAGGGGGAGCAAGATATCTAAGGGAAAGAAATTCTTTAAATTCATTGCACATCTTTACCTTTGGGGGCATGTCTATATCAAATGTGGTACTTAGTACTCACTCTCTACATGTCATCCCAGTCTTGGTACTCTTGTGGTTCTTTCTGTTTGCTCTGGCTAGTAAGTGCATCTGTGTTATCTAACCTTATTTTCAAAGGTTCATTCCATCCTAAGACAACACAAGACCACAAGGTAAGTATATGCATCACAATCATGTGTATGAGGAATTCTTGCTGATGTACATACTGTTTGCAAGAAGGACTCATGAGCATGAAGGTACATTTCCCACATTCACATCTTTTGCTCTGATGCATATAGCCAAGATACATGTAACACATTGCCTACTCTGTCATGCTTATGCATTCACTTGCTCCTATATTCCACATTCACATGATTGCATACATGTAGGGGGAGCCTATGCTTGTTACATGTCTTTCCAAAGCTTTACTTGTTATTCTCCATATCTTCATCTGAAGCTTTGATGTATGTTGTCATCAATTACCAAAAAGGGGGAGATTGAAAGCACAAGTGCTCCCTGGGTGATTTTGGTAATTAATGTCAACATATCTCTTGTTGGACTAACACTTTTACCTAGTATGTTTCAGATAAGTTCAACAATGAAGTGGCATGGACTAAAGGATGTGGAACCCCTTCAAGATGCTAAGGACAAAGGATTGGCTCAAGCTTCAAGCACAATACTCTACATTTTATATTTTAGTGATCCAAGATCACATTGAGTCTATAGGAAAAGCCAATACTATCAAGAGGGGAAGAGGTGTCGCTTAATGGCTTACTTGCTCAAAGTGCTTAGTGATATGCTCCCAAGCCCTCAACTACTTTCTCACATCCACATATGTCCTAAACCAAAAGTCTAACTCGGCCCTACCGATTCTTTCTATCCGGCGCCACCGAGTTTAGATGTCATAGCCACTGCCACAAACCCTAGGCAAATCGGTCTCACCGATAGGGATCTCGGTCTCACCGAGATGGGATTGTAATCTCTTTGTATGCATCTATTACCAAAATTGGTCTCATCGAGTTTGCGTAATCGGTCCTACCGAGACTGCAATGTAAACTCTCTGTCTCCTTTTCATCACATTTCGGTCTCACCGAGATGAGCGGATCGGTCCCATCGAGTTTACCTGACCAACTCTCTCGTTAGCTTATTACCAAAGTCGGTCCCACCGAGTTTGTGTAATCGGTCTCACCGAGATTATGTTATGCCCTAACCCTAATCATATCAGTCCTACCGACTTGCATGTCGGTCCCACCGAAAATCCTAATGGTAATTAGATTTGCTGAATCGGTCGGTCGAGTTTCTCAATTCGGTCCCATCGAGATTGGCAAGTTGTGTGTAACGGTTAGATTTTGTGTGGAGGCTATATATACCCCTCCACCTCCTCTTCATTCGTGGAGAGAGCCATCAGAACGAACCTACACTTCCAACTTACATTTTCTGAGAGGGAACCACCTACACTTGTGTTGAGGTCAAGATATTCCATTCCTACCATATGAATCTTGATCTCTAGCCTTCCCCAAGTTGCTTTACATCAAATCTTCTTTCCACCAAATCCAAATCCTGTGAGAGAGAGTTGAGTGTTGGGGAGACTATCATTTGAAGCACAAGAGCAAGGAGTTCATCATCAACACACCATTTGTTACTTCTTGGAGAGTGGTGTCTCCTAGATTGGCTAGGTGTCACTTGGGAGCCTCCGACAAGATTGTGGAGTTGAACCAAGGAGTTTGTAAGGGGAAGGAGATCGCCTACTTCGTGAAAATCTACCGCTAGTGAGGCAAGTCCTTTGTGGGCGACGGCTATGGTGGGATAGACAAGGTTGCTTCTTCGTGGACCCTTTGTGGGTGGAGCCCTCCGTGGACTCGCACAGCCGTTACCCTTCATGGGTTGAAGTCTCCATCAACATGGATGTACGATAGCACCACCTATCGGAACCGCGTCAAAAACATCCGTGTCTGCAATTGCGTTTGCACACTCCAATCCCATCCCTTTACTTTCTTGCAAGTTGCATGCTTTACTTTCCGCTGTTCATATACTCTTTGCATGCTTGCTTGATATGTATTGTGATTGTTAAACTTGTGCCAAAACTCCACTGAGGATGATGTAGTCTCTTGGCTGGTTGTCCTTCTTTGGCGCGGGGTCTCCCATGAATAATCCTACCTTCCTTGTCAGGTCGTCATTCTCTTCTACCAATATTGCAATCTCCTCCTCGTATCCGTCGCATGTAGACTTGATCTCCTCTTCTAGCTCGTTGTTCCTCCTCACCAGTTTCTTGATCTTCTTCATGTGAATAATTTGTTGATTCTCCTGTCGACGAATATGATCGCCCACCTCTTGAATGTAAGCTGCAATTGATCCATCCCTCCTGGTATGAATTATCTCCCATTTGTCATCTCGGAGGCCACATATCTGGTAGACGGTATTCTCCGGCTCCTTGTGATACACCTCACATATGCATCCAAAGGTGATATGTGCGGCCATGCTCTTTCCAATACTCCAGCTTGGTGCATCCAGGTAGAAATCAATAGGCTCCATCATTGGCGCAAAGGTTCTGCCAGGTATCCAGACTTTGATCTTCCAGCGCTCCTCTTCCGGTACGGATTTAGAGGAAGTCCCCATGAAGCTTGGTAATCCGATGTTCAGATACTTAGTGACTTCCTTCAAGTGCTTTCCGAAAGGGGTGTCGTCATCCGGCTGAGTGAACTTGTTCTTGGGATCTGCCATCTATAGAGTAGAAAGAGAGGAGAATTAGAAATGAATAGACAAGAGTAATCTTGTGGCTCATTCTAGTGGTCGCGTACTACAGTCAGCGTGTGCTCTGATACCATCTTGTAGCCACCAGACCTCAAACGGTCAAGTCTCTATGCATTAGTGTCATCCCTGGATCGGTAATGCTGACACGCACAATACTCGAGGAATTATAACAGAGTTTCAATCACACACTTATTACATCGAGTCCTCATAAAGAGTATTATTACATAAATAAATCATGGCTGAAGGCCATCTAAACTAGATAACAGTGGAAGGCTTCGAAGGTAAATGAGTCCATCAACTACAACGGCATAGCTGAGTGCAAAACAATGACCTATCACACCTTATTCGTCGTCTGAGTAGTCTACAACATAAGACGTTGCAGCCCGAAACGGGTCAGCACATGGAATATGCTGGCATAGTTACACTGTAAAGCAATGATAATGCAAGAACTACATCTACATGCAATATTTGGCTGGTGGAGGCTGTAAGTTTCATGATTTTGCATAAAGCTAGTTTTTCCCTACAACAAAGGAATAAATTTATTTAACTACTCCCATGTTGCCCATTATTTGAGAAGGTAAACCCAACTCAAATCCCAATTAAAAATATCATCATTAACCCAACATCAAAATTAATTAGAGTAACGTGTTGAGATCACATCAATAGATTCAAGTACTAGATACTCAATACGTCCATAACCGGGGACACGGATAACCATGATTAGTTTATACACTCTGCAGAGGTTTGCGCACTTTTCCCCACAAGACTCGACCGCATCCATGATCGGATGATCGAGACATAGCCTTTATGAAGCATTAACTCTATACTCCGGGTAGACAGTACCACCTACAACCCTCTACATCTTCTAGTCTACCTCTTCAAGAGATCACGCAACTTAGTCAACTATGCTAGAGCCCATAATGGCTTGTGGCTGCACACAGAAGTTTCACGCATGAATAATCTTATGATCCCATTGAGTCTGGGTAGCATTCCATAGGATAATCACATGGGTACTCTGGGATTTCCAAAACAGACAACACTGGGTACTCCAGGTGCCTTAACCAATCCACCTAGATGTGTATTAAAGTTGCCACCTTAATGTTATCCAATTAAAATAACTCTCAAACTTCCATGTGTGAATCACGATCCAATCCCCGTCTACAAGCATGGCTAAGCAATAATAAGCATAACGTATATTCCTAGGGAGATCAAAAGGTATTAGGTTCCTACCTCAAACACTACAACCAAAACCACATGTTCCCAATCCTACCAATGCAAGTATTTGTGGGGCAGAACTAATGCATAGTAAAACTGGGTATAAAAGAGTGTGATCAAAGTGTAACTTGCCTTGCTGACAATCTGCAAACTCTAGAGATTCGTAGTAACAAGCTTCACACTCCGGGTAATCTAGCATACACAAACAATAGCATTCATAAGCAATCACTCAAACGAAGCACGAGAAAACTCAAGAAAAGAACCAAATCGAACATGAAACAAGCAAACGGCTTAAACTAACAAGATTCAAAACCTAACAACATTATTATCATGTGAATTAGATCTTAACAGTAGGTACATGTGATTAGCTACGATTCGCAAAAAGATTCAACTCAAACGGAGCAACGAAACTCAAAATACGAACGAAACAAGATCGTTTACTAATCTGAACTAAAGTCAAATTTTACAGTACCAAAATCATGTTCAAGTTGATTAACTGGAAAAAGGGCTTCGAGATGAAGATTTTGGCATTGGTTTCATCTAATTTGGATAAACGAGTAAAAAGTTATACTAGTTTGAAAATCAGGGGCTGAATCGCGATAAAATAATTGCGGATAAGTCCCTGGCCTGAAAATAAAATAAAAAGAAAAGACTAATGAATGAACGTTCGCTGTCTGAACCTAACCGGCGAACAACGTTCGTTAAAATGAATGAGCGGACGAACGTCCACTAAATAAATAAACCGACGAAAAACGATCTAAAACAATAAACCAGAAAACTAAAAAAACCGGGGTTAACCAAAAAAAACCGACCGGTCAACGGGCAGGTCAACGGCGGCGGCTCCGGCTAGATCCACGGCGGTGGCGGCGTTCGGCAACGGCAGCGACGACGCGGGCCTGCGGGGTGGGGTGGCGGAGTGGCGGCGGCGTTGGGCGGTGCGGGGCGGCGAGCGGGCGGCGGCGCGACGAGCGGGCGGCGGCGGCTTGAGGGCTCCGGGAGGGGGGGGGCGCTTATAAAGAGGGTGGGACGGCGGCTTGCTTGGGCGAGGGGCCGGCCCAGGGAGGAGTTCGGCTTGGACTCCCCTCGGTGTCCGTGCGTGGCACGACGGCCGGGAAGGCGACAGCGCACGGGAGTGGGCCGGCTGGGCTTTGGCCTAGTCGGTCCGGGAAACCTTTTTTTTAAATAATTTCGCCCGAAGAGAAAAGATCCTAATAAAATAAAAAAAAATCTAAAAAAATGCCAAAAACATTTTTCACCGTCTAAATAGAATATTTGGAACAAAGTGAACATTTTTCTGGCCTAAAATACAATTTTCAAAAATGCATATTTTTTTCTAATTCAAATAAAATAGCAAATGAAATACCAGAAAATTACATTTTGATTTTAAAATTCTTTCTCCAATATTTCTCTGAATTTGAATAAGTCATATTATCTTCTCTCATTTATTTTCAAAATTGGAAATAGTTGGAGGAAAAAATTATGAAATCAAATTCATCCTTTTCTTCAAATTTGGAATAAATTCAAATATGAATTTTGTCAAACCTTCAACTCTCTCCGTTGGTCCTTGAGTTGCTTAAGATTTCTAGCATCTCAACCAAAATGCAAGAATAAATATGATATGCATATGATGATCTATGTATAACATCCAGATGGAAAATTGGGATGTTACAATATTCTACGAAGATCTTTATCGGTCAAACCACATAACCACATACGTTGTTCCCTCTGTCATCAATATGTTACTTGCCTGAGATTCGATCATCGGTATCTCAATACCTAGTTCAATCTTGTTGCCGGCAAGTCTCTTTACTCGTTCCGTAATACTTCATCTCGCAACTAACTCATTAGTCACATTGCTTGCAAGGCTTACAGTGATGAGTATTACCGAGAGGGCCCAGAGATACCTCTCCGAAACACGGAGTGACAAATCCTAATCTCGATCTATGCCAACTCAACAAACACCTTCGGAGACACCTGTAGAGCACCTTTATAATCACCCTTTTATGTTGTGACGTTTGGTAGCACACAAAGTGTTCCTCCGGTATTCGGGAGTTGCATAATCTCATAGTCCGAGGAACTTGTATAAGTCATGAAGAAAGCAGTAGCAATGAAACTAACACGATCATAATGCTAACATAACGGATGGGTCATGTCCATCACATCATTCTCCTAATGATGTGATCCTGTTCATAAAATGACAACACATGTTTATGGTTAGGAAACATAACCATCTTTGATTAACGAGCTAGTCAAGTAGAAGCATACTAGGGACTATAGGTTTTGTCTATGTATTCACACATGTACTAAGTTTCCGGTTAGTACAATTCTAGCATGAATAATAAATATTTATCATGAATTAAGGAAATAAATAATAACTTTATTATTGCCTCTAGGGCATATTTCCTTCAGTCTCCCACTTGCACTAGAGTCAATAATCTAGATTACATAGCAATGATTGTAACACCCATGGAGCTTTGGTGTTGATCATGTTTTGCTGGTGAGAGAGGCTCAGTCAACGGGTCTGCAACATTCAGATCCGCGTGTATCTTGCAAATCTCTATGTCCCCTTCTGACACTTGATGACGGATGGAATGGAAGTGTCTCTTGATGTGCTTGGTTCTCTTGTGAAATCTGCATTCCTTTGCCAAGGCAATCACACTAGTATTGTCACAAAAGATTTTCATTGGACCCGATGCACTAGGTATGACACCTAGATCAGATATGAACTCCTTCATCCAAACTCCTCCATTTGCCGCTTCCGAAGTAGCAATGTACTCTTCTTCACACGTAGATCCCGCCACGAAGCTCTGCTTGGAACTGCACCAAGTGACAGCTCCTCCATTCAATAAAAATACGTATCCGGTTTGTGACTTAGAGTCATCCGGATCAGTGTCAAAGCTTGCATCGACGTAACCGCTTACGACGAGATCTTTTTCACCTCCACAAACGGGAAACATATCCTTAGTCATTTTCAGGTATTTCAGGATGTTCTTGACTGCTGTCCAGTGCTCCACTCCGGGATTACTTTGGTACCTCCCTTCTATGCTTATAGCAAGACATACGTCAGGTCTGGTACACAACATTGCATACATGATAGAACCTATGGCTGAAGCATAGGGAATGACTTTCATTTTCTCTCTATCTTCTGCGGTGGTTGGGCTTTGAGTCTAACTCAACTTCACACCTTGTAACACAGGCAAGAATCCTTTCTTTGACTGATCCATTTTGAACTTCTTCAAAACTTGATCAAGGTATGTGCTTTGTGAAAGTCCAATTAAGCGTCTTGATCTATCTCTATAGATCTTGATGCCCAATATGTAAGCAGCTTATCTGAGGTCTTTCATATAAAAACACTTATTCAGGTATCCCTTTATGCTATCCAGAAATTCTATATCATTTCCAATCAACAATATGTCATCTACATATAAGATCAGAAGTGCTACAGAGCTCCCACTCACTTTCTTGTAAATACAGGCTTCTCCAAAAGTCTGTATAAAACCATATGCTTTGATCACACTATCGAAGCGTTTATTCCAACTCCGAGAGGCTTGCACCAGTCCATAAATGGATCGCTGGAGCTTGCACACTTTGCTAGCACCCTTTGGATCAACAAAACCTTCCGGTTGCATCATATACAACTCTTCTTCCAGAAATCCATTCAGGAATGCAGTTTTGATATCCATTTGCCAAATTTCATAATCATAAAATGTAGCAATTGCTAACATGATTCGGACATACTTAACCATCGCTACGGGTGAGAAAGTCTCATCGTAGTCAACTCCTTGAACTTGTCAAAAACCTTTCGCAACAAGTCGAGCTTTGTAAATAGTAACATCACCGTCTGTGTCGGTCTTCTTTTTAAAGATCCATTTATTTTCTATGGCTCGCCAACCATCGGGCAAGTCCACCAAAGTCCACACTTTGTTCTCATAAATGGATCCCATCTCAGATTTCATGGCCTCAAGCCATTTCGCGGAATCTGGGCTCATCATCGCTTCCTCATAGTTCGTAGGTTCATCATGGTCTAGTAACATGACTTCTAAAACAAGATTACCGCACCACTCTGGTGTGGATCTTACTCTAGAAGACCTACGAGGTTCGGTAGTAACTTGATCTGAAGCTTCATGATCATCATCATTAGCTTCCTCACTAATTGGTGTAGGAATCACTGGAACTGATTTCTGTGATGAACTACTTTCTAATAAGGGAGAAGGTACAGTTACGTCATCAAGTTCTACTTTCCTCCCACTCACTTCTTTCGAGAGAAACTCCTTCTCTAGAAAGGATCCATTCTTAGCAACAAAGATTTTGCCTTCGGATCTGTGATAGAAGGTGTACCCAACAGTTTCCTTTGGGTATCCTATGAAGATGCATTTCTCCGATTTGGGTTCGAGCTTATCAGGTTGAAGCTTTTTCACATAAGCATCGCAGCCCCAAACTTCAAGAAACTACAACTTTGGTTTCTTGCCAAACCACAGTTCATAAGGCGTCGTCTCAACGGATTTTGATGGTGCCCTATTTAAAGTGAATGCAACCATCTCTAGAGCATAACCCCAAAATGATAGCGGTAAATCAGTAAGAGACATCATAGATCACACCAGATCTAATAAAGTGCGGTTACGACGTTCGGACACACCATTTCGATGTGGTGTTCCAGGTGGCGTTAATTGTGAAACTATCCCATCTTGTTTCAAATGAAGACCAAACTCGTAACTCAAATATTCTCCTACACGATCAGATCACAGAAACTTTATTTTCTTGTTACGACGATTTTCCACTTCACTCTGAAATTCTTTGAACTTTTCAAATGTTTCAGACTTATGCTTCATTAAGTAGATATAACCATGTCTGCTCAAATCATCTGTGAAGGTAAGAAAATAACGATACCCACCACGGGCATCAATACTCATTGGACCTCATACATCGGTATGTATTATTTCCAACAAGTCAATAGCTCGTTCCATGGTTCCAGAGAATGGAGTTTTAGTCATCTTGCCCATAAGGCACGGTTCGCAAGCACCAAGTGATTCATAATCAAGTGATTCCAAAAGTCCATCAGTGTGGAGTTTCTTCATGCGCTTTACACCGACATGACCCAAATGGCAGTGCCACAAATAAGTTGCACTATCATTATTAAACTTCAATCTTTTGGCTTCAACACTATGAATATGTGTATCACTACTATCGAGATTCAACAAAAATAGACCACTCAGTAGGGGTGCATGACCATAAAAGATATTACTCATATAAATAGAACAACCATTATTCTCTGATTTAAATGAATAACCGTCTCGCATCAAACAAGATCCAGATATAATGTTCATAATCAACGCTGGCACCAAATAACAATTATTCAGGTCTAAAACTAATCCTGATGGTAGATGTAGAGGTAGTGTGCCGTCCGCGATCACATCGACTTTGGAACCATTTCCCACGCGCATCATCACCTCGTCCTTAGCCAATCTTTGCTTAATCCGTAGCCGCTGTTTCAAGTTGCAAATATGAGCAACAGAACCAGTATCAAATACACAGGCGCTACTGCAAGCATTAGTTAAGTACACATCAATAACATGTATATCAAATATACCTTTCACTTTGCCATCCTTCTTGTCCGCCAAATACTTGGGGCAGTTCCGCTTCTAGTGACCAGTCCCTTTGCAGTAGAAGCACTCAGTTTCAGGCTTAGGTCCAGACTTGGGTTTCTTCTCTTGAGCAACAACCTTTTTGCCATTTTTCTTGAAGCTCCCCTTCTTCCCTTTGCCCTTTTTCTTGAAACTAGTGGTCTTGTTGACCATCAACACTTGATGCTCCTTTTTGATTTCTACCTCCGCGGCCTTTAGCATCGCAAAGAGCTCGGGAATAGTCTTTTTCATCCCTTGCATATTATAGTTCATCACGAAGCCTTTATAGCTTGGTGACAGTGATTGAAGAACTCTGTCAATGACACAATCAACTGGAATATCAACTCCCAGCTGAGTCAAGTGATTATGATACCCAGACATTTTGAGTATGTGTTCACTGACAGAACTATTCTCCTCCATTTTGAAGCTGCAGAACTTGTTGGAGACTTCATATCTCTCAAGTTGGGCACTTCCTTGAAATATTAATTTCAAATCTTGGAACATCTCATATGCTCCATGACGTTCAAAACGTCTTTGAAGTTCCGATTCTAAGCCGTAAAGCATGGCACACTGAACTATCGAGTAGTCATCAGCTTTGCTCTGCCAGACGTTCTTAAAGTCATCAGTAGCATCTGCAGCAGGCCTGGCACCTAGCGGTGCTTCTAGGACGTAATTCTTCTGTGCAACAATGAGGATAATCCTCAGGTTACAGACCCAGTCAGTGTAGTTGCTGCCATCATCTTTCAACTTAGCTTTCTTTAGGAACACATTAAAATTCAAAGGGACGGTAGCACGGGCCATTGATTTATAATAACATAGACATGCAAAATATTATCAATTACTAAGTTCATGATAAATTAAAGTTCAATTAATCATATTACTTAAGAACTCCCACTTAGATAGACATCCCTCTAATCATCTAAGTGATCACGTGATCGAAAATCAACTAAACCATGTCCGATCATCACGTGAGATGGAGTAGTTTTCAATGGTGAACATCACTATGTTGATCATATCTACTATACGATTCACGCTCGACCTTTCGGTCTCAGTGTTCCGAGGCCATATCTGCATATGCTAGGCTCGTCAAGTTTAACCCGAGTATTCTGCGTGTGCAAAACTGGCTTGCACCCGTTGTATGTGAATGTAGAGCTTATCACACCCGATCATCACGTGGTGTCTCGGCATGACAAACTATTGCAACGGTGCGTACTCAGGGAGAACACTTGTACCTTGAAATTTAGTAAGGGATCATCTTATAATGCTACCAACGTTCTAAGAAAAATAAGATGCATAAAGGATAAACATGACATGCAATCAAAATATGTGACATGATATGGACATCATCATCTTGTGCTCATGATCTCCATCATCGAAGCATTGTCATGATCTCCAACGTCACCGGCGTGACACCTTGATCTCCATCGTAGCATCATTGTTGTTTCGCCACCTATTGTTACTACGACTGTCGCTACCTCTTAGTGATAAAGTAAAACAATTACATGGCGATTGCATTGCATACAATAAAGTGACAACCATATGGCTCCTGCCAGTTGCCGATAACTTTGTTACAAAACATGATCATCTCATACAACAATTTACATCACATCATGCTTGACCATATCACATCACAGCAAGCCCTGCAAAAGCAAGTTAGACGTCGTCTACTTTGTTGTTGCAAGTTTTACGTGGCTACTACGGGCTTCTAGCAAGAACCGTTCTTACCTACGCATCAAAACCACAATGATTTTTCGTGAAGTATGCTATTTTAACTTTCAACAAGGACTGGGCATAGCCACACTCGATTCAACTAAAGTTGGAGAAACAGACACTCACCAGCCACCTATGTGCAAAGCACGTCGGTAGAACCAGTCTCGCGTAAGCGTACATGTATTGTCGGTCTGAGCCGCTTCATCCAACAATACCGCCGAATCAAAGTATGAAATGCTGGTAAGCAGTATGACTATTATCGCCCACAACACTTTGTGTTCTACTTGTGCATATAACATCTATGCATAGACCTGGCTCGGATGCCACTGTTGGGAACGTGGTAATTTCAAAAAATTTCCTACGATCATGCAAGATCTATCTATGTGATGCATAGCAACGAGAGGGGAGAGTGTGTCCACGTACCCTCGTAGACCGAAAGCAGGAGCGTTTAGTTAACGCGGTTGATGTAGTCGAACGTCTTTGCGATCCAACCGATCCAAGCACCGAACGTACGGCACCTCCGCGTTCAACACACGTTTAGCTCGGAGACGTCCCTCGTACTCTTGATCCAGTTGAGGCCGAGGGAGAGTTTCGTTAGCACAACAACGTGGTGACCGTGATGATGAAGTTACCGGCGTAGGGCTTCGCCTATGCACTACGACGATATGACCGAGGTGTGTAACTGTGGAGGGGGCTCCGCACACAACTAAAACAATTGTCAACTTGTGTGTCTAAGGGGTGCCCCCTCCCCCATATATAAAGGAGTGGAGGAGGGGGAGGGCTGGCCCTCTATGGCGCGCCCAAGGGGGGAGTCCTACTCCCAGTGGGAGTAGGGTTCCCCCTTCCCAAGTTGGAGTAGGAGAGGAGGGGGGGGGCGGTCCCCCACCCAATTTGGATTGGGCTTGGGGGGGGGGCGCCCTCCACCTGGACGCCTCCTCCTCTCTTCCACTATGGCCCAATAAGGCCTATACAATCCCCGGGGGGTTCCTGTAACCCCCCGGCACTCTGGTAAATGCCCGAACTCATATGGAACTATTCCGATGTCCAAACATTGTCGTCCAATATATCAATCTTCATGTCTCGTCCATTTCGAGACTCCTCATCATGTCTGTGATCACATCCGGAACGTCGAAGTACCTTCGGTACATCAAAACACATAAACTCATAACACCAATCATCATCGAACGTTAAGCGTGCGGACCCTACGGGTTCGAGAACTATGTAGACAGGACCGAGACACATCTCCGGTCAATAACCAATAGTGGAACCTGGATGCTCATATTGGTTCCTACATATTCTACGAAGATCTTTATTGGTCAAACCGCATAACAACATACGTTGTTCCCTTTGTCATCAGTATGTTACTTGCCCGAGATTCGATCGTCGGTATCTCAATACCTAGTTCAATCTCATTGCCTGCAAGTCTCTTTACTTGTTCCGTAATATTTCATCTCGCAACTAACTCATTAGTCACATTGCTTGCAAGGCTTATAGTGATGAGTATTACCGAGAGGGCCCAGAGATACCTCTTCGAAACACGGAGTGACAAATCCTAATCTCGATCTATGCCAACTCAACAAACACCTTCGGAGACACCTGTAGAGCACCTTTATAATCACCCTTTTATGTTGTGACATTTGGTAGCACACAAAGTGTTCCTCCGGTATGCGGGAGTTGCATAATCTCATAGTCTGAGGAACTTGTATAAGTCATGAAGAAAGCAGTAGCAAGGAAACTAACATGACCATAATGCTAAGCTAACAGATGAGTCATGTCCATCACATCATTCCCCTAATGATGTGATCTCGTTCATCAAATGACAACACATGTCTATGGTTAGGAAACATAACCATCTTTAATTAACGAGCTAGTCAAGTAGAGGCATACTAGGGACTATAGGTTTTGTCTATGTATTCATACATGTACTAAGTTTCCGGTTAATACAATTCTGGCATGAATAATAAACATTCATCATGAATTAAGGAAATAAATAATAACTTTATTATTGCCTCTAGGGCATATTTCCTTGAGACACCACTACCTGTTAAATAGTTTAATATGTCATAAGTAATAGACACTGCTTTTTCTATTGATGATATTAATGATGATGCTTCTACTTTGCTTGATAAAACTATGCCACTTGATGAATTTCTAGATGCTCATATTGCTAAAGCTAAAGAAACTAAATTTCTTGAAATCGTGAATCATCTGTTACATCTAGTACTCCTACTAAAAGTAAAATATTAGAAGATATTCCTAAGGGTTACACTTTTCCCAAGGAGATTACTAGAGAGTCTATGGCTTATGATATTAGTAAAGGTATGGAAGGTCTTATTGCTATACTTCAAGAAAAAGCCATGAACCAAATGATGAAACATGGTCATGAGTTTGCAACTTCTCCTATATTTATTGATGATGAGGACTATCAATTACCCGATGATCCCAAACTTATTACTTTGGTCGAATCTGATCCTTTTCATGGTTATGAATCTGAAAGAGTTATTGCTCGTCTTACTAAACTGAATGATATTGCCACCCTATTTGCTCAAGAGGAAAATATCCGTTGTTATTATACTATTAAGTTGTTTCCTTTCTATTAAAGGGTAATGTGATAACCCACAAGTATAGGGGATCAATTGTAGCTTTTTCGATAAACAAGAGTGTTGAACCCAACGAGGAGCTAAAGGTGGGATTTATATTCCCTTCAAGTTCTATCGACCAACGTTACAACTCTACGCACACTTAATGTTCGCTTTACCTAGAACAAGTATGAAACTATTTTGTAGGTGTGATGCTATAACTACTTTGCAAGAATAAAACTAGAAGTACTTTGCAAGATAATAATAGTTAGTTGTTTAGTAGAAAGATTTTTATAACACAAGGCAAGTATTTTGCCCATAGTCAATTGATAACTAGACCGGTAATCATTATTGCAATTTTATATGAGGGAGAGGCATGAGCAAACATAATTTGTGTACTTGGATCATATGCACTTACGGTTGGAACTCTAGCAAACATCCAAAACTACCAAACATCATTAAGATAAAACCCAACCATAGCATTAAGTATCAAGTCCTCTTTATCCCATACACAACAACCCCGTTACTCGGTTATAAGCTTCTGTCACTCTCGCCACCCACCGTAAGCGAATCATGAACGTATTGCAACACCCTACAACAGGAATCCCACACGCTTGCGTGGCAGAGAGGGCACCATAGGACAGCACCAAAATAAAACATACAAGTCAAACCAATCACGATCATTAATCAACCCATAGGACAAAACAGATCTACTCAAACATCATAGGATGGCCATGCATCATTGGATAATAATATATAGCATTAAGCACCATGTTTAAGTAGAGATTACAACAGGGAGAAGAGGTGTTACATCGCTGCATAGAGGGGGAGAGAGAGTTGGTGATGACGGCGGCGAAGTTGTTGGTGTAGATCGCCATCACGATGATTCCCCCGGTGGTGTTCCGGCGCAACCGGGAGAGAGGGGGTAGTGCCCCCTCCTCCTTCTTCTTCCTTGCCCACCTAGATGGGAGGAGAGTTCTCCCACTGGTCCATGGCCGCCATGGCGGCAGAGGGCCAAGAGCCCCTCCTAGATTGGATCTCTCTGTCTGTTCTCTTCTGTTTCACGTTCCTTTTTTACCGGCCTTTCACCGTTTCTTAAATATCTGGAGATCCGTAACTCCGATTGTGTTGAAATTTCAACACTATTTTTTTCTGGATATAAGCTTCCTTTCGGCCGAAGAAGAGCCCCAACCAACTTACGGTGTGCCCACTAGGCATCACTGCACGCCTGGGGGGAGGTCGTGGCCTAGTGCCTAGTGGAGCCCTTGGGCCTCCGTTTGCGTTTATTCCACCTCCCAAAAATCACATATATTCCAAACTAAATCTCTGTAAATTTTTACTGCGCTTGGACTTCATTTGATATGGATATTCTGCAAAACAAAAAACATGCAACAAACAGGAACTGGCACTAGGCACTGGATCAATATGTTAGTCCCAAAAAATGATATAAAATATTGCCAAAGGTATATGAAAGTTGTAGAATATTGGCATGAAACAATCAAAAATTATAGATATGATGGAGACGTATCAGCATCCCCAAGCTTGATTCCTGGTCGTCCTCGAGCAGTTAAATGATAAAAAAGATAATTTTTGATGTGGAATGCTAGCTAGCATAATCTTGATCATATAATCTAATCATGGCCTGAATATTAAGACACGAGTGATTCAAAGTAATAGTCTATAATTTGACATAAAGACATAAATACTCAGGCATCCCAACAAACAATCATGTCTTCCAAAATATGAATGCTAAAGAACATTATCCATATCCCGTCATGCTCAATCATTGATCCATTCATGAAACACACTCAATATTATCTACACCCAATGCACAAGTATGACAATAATGCTCACTAGTTGGTGCTTATAAGAGAAGGTGAAGACTCAAAATAAAAATAAAAATTGCATAAAAGTAAATAGACAGGCCCTTCGCAGAGGGAAGCAGAGATTTGCATAGGTGCCAGAGTGTAAGGGCATATTTATCCCTTAGGTGTTTTGGTGATTGATGACAATGCATTTGTGGACAAATCGTGTGCCTTGAGTTTCTCAGAAGCTTCATCACTAGGCACGAGACGATTCAGTGCCCCTCAAGACTATTGAAGACGGGGTTGTTCTACGTTTCTTTTTGGTGGATTTGAGTCGTAGGAGAGCCGTACTATTAAGAGGGGGTCCGTGTTGGAAAGGTTCGGGAGGAATCATAAAGTACACGTTTTTTTATTGTCTCCTCCTTTCCCTTGCACCTTGGAGCATTCCCCATCTATCCTCTATGTGAATGTCTGGACTACTATTGCTGAGCTTGCGGTAGTACTGCTCCCTGGAACGGTAGTACCGCAGGCACACGCGGTAGTACCGTGCCCATGCGCGGTAGTACCACGGGAGCCCACGGTAGTACCGCTCCCTCGGAGTCGTAGTACCGTGGCTGCTAGGCGAAGTACCGCTGCATCACGGTAGTAGGCGCGGATGTAATTTTTACATCCGCGCCCACATGGTAGTATCGCACGTCTAGGGCGGTAGTACCGCTGGTGCCCACGGTAGTACCGCTCCCTCCGAGCTGTTGTACCATGGTTCCCTGGCCTAGTGCCGTGGCTTCATGGTAGTAGGGGCAGATGTAATTTTTTACATCCGCACCCACACGGTAGTACCGCGCCCTGTGGACGGTAGTACCGTGACGGATGTTCGGATCGTCTCTTTGACAGCGGAAGTAGGCACCGATGTATTTTTATTCATCCGTGCCAATTCCAGACTTAGTCTTACCTGCCTCGCGGTAGTACCGCGGGTCGGTGCGGTAGTACCACGCTCGCGGTAGTACTGCCTATGGTATAGTCTCTGCAGCTGCCGCGGTAGTACCGTGGTCTCCCACGGTAGTACCGCATGGCCTTGCGGTAGTACCGCGCCCCTGGAGCGGTAGTACCGCATGTCGCAGGCTGGTCTAAGTGGATAACGGTTGGATTTCTTCCATGACTATAAAAGGGGCGTCTCCTACCTCTAGTTGACCACCTCTTCCACCTTGAAGCTCCATTGTTGCACCAAGCTCCATTTTCGCCCGATCTCTCTCCCTAGCCAATCAAACTTGTTGATTTGCTCGGGATTGGGTGACAAGGCCCCGATCTACACTTCCACCAAGAGAGATTTGATTCTCCCCACGTATCCCTAGCGGATCTTGTTACTCTTGGGTGTTTGAGAACCTTAGACGGTTGAGGTCACCTTGAAGCCATACTCCATTGTGGTGAAACTTCGTGGTGTTGTTGGGAGCCTCCAATTGTTGTGGAGATTGCCCCAACCTTGTTTGTAAAGGTTCGGTCGCCGCCTTCAAGGGCACCAATAGTGGAATCACGACATCTCGCATTGTGTGAGGGCGTGAGGAGAATACGATGACCCTAGTGGCTTCTTGGGGAGCATTGTGCCTCCACACCGCTCCAACGGAGACGTACTTCCCCTCAAAAGGAAGGAACTTTGGTAACACATCCTCGTCTCCACCGGCTCCACTCTTGGTTATCTTGCGCCTTTAGTTTTGCAAGCTTACTTGTGTTGTTTCCCTTACTTGCTCGTGTGCTTGTTATTGTCGCATCATATAGGTTGTTCACCTAGTTGCATATCTAGACAACCTACTTTGATGCAAAGTTTAATTTGGTAAAGAAAAGCTAAAAAATGTTAGTTGCCTATTCACCCCCCCTCTAGTCAACCATATCGATCCTTTCAATTGGTATCAGAGCCTCGTCTCTTGATTAAGGACTTTGCCATCCGGAGAGTATGGTTGACACCACAGACGGTGCGGAGGAGCACTCCGGTGTGAATCCTATCTCGTCTACGGCCGATGGGGGAACCTCGATCTCTCGTGAGGAATTCAATGTGGCTCTAGACACATTGAAAGACTCCATGAAGACCAAGGTTGAAAGCATGTTTACTAAATTTCTTGAAGGACTTAAACTGTCCACCTCGCTGATGAAAGTGAGTGATCCCACTAACAAGGTGACAGATGCTACCTCCGACAAAGGGGAAGCTAACAGTGAAAAGAGTCCTTCTACTAGTGGTAGAAATGGCACCGACATCTTTGCCCATGTGGAACCTCCAATTTATGGAGGACCGATTCCCTCTACTCATTTAAATCATGCCGATCCTCCTCCTAAGATTGTGAAAAATGAGGATTTTGATTCTTGGGTGTATCGCTTCAAGCATCATTTAAATCATGTGAATACTAACCTTTGGAGAATCACTGAAGAAGGTTTCTATCCACATGACCGAAGCAACTTCACCCCGAGAGAAGTGGTGGATAATCAATTCAATGAGAGTGCTCTCTTCATCATCCAAGATGCAATCCTTCCCAAAGATCTCCCTCATCTTCGACCTCATGCCATGGCCAAAGACGCATGGCAATGCGTTGTGTCTCTCTATCGAGGAAGTGCTAGCATTCAACGCTCCAACTATGAA
This sequence comes from Triticum timopheevii, assembly GCA_963921465.1. NCBI lineage: Eukaryota > Viridiplantae > Streptophyta > Magnoliopsida > Poales > Poaceae > Triticum > Triticum timopheevii. Next base: position 361,664,901 of record OY997264.1, read on the forward strand.
GTGGTACAAGATGAAGCCGATGAGTTTGCAATGAAAGAAGATGAAGAACCTCGTGAGCTCTTTCGAAGAGTGACCAAACTCGTGGTCTCGCTCCGAGATCATGGGAGCAAGGACATGGATGACAATTGGATCAAGCGCAAGTTCCTCAAGGCCATGATGCCCTACAACAAGGCCATGTCCTCCATCATTCGTCAAAGACCGGACTTCCACTCCATGACCTCAAGTGAAGTGTTGGATGAGTTCGTTGCAATGAGCATCTTGGACAAGACCGCCGACAATGCGGTGCTCCGTTCTCAAAGGGCAAAGAAGCCCAACCTTGCTTTGAAGGCCAAGGTTAGTGTGGAAGAAGAGGAAGATGAGGAGAGCAACCCCGAAGACACCAAATATGATTATCATGAGCACATGGCTCTTGCTTCAAGAAAATTTTGGAGCAAGAAGAATACAAGACCTAACTTCAACAAGAACAACTCAAGTGGCGTCAAGGGCAAGCAACGAGTTAGAACTTGCTTCAACTGTGGCAATTTGAGCCATTTCGTTGCAGATTGTCCTTACGAGAAGCGGGAAGACAATGGTGGCAAGTTCATCCGAAAAGACAAAGCCAAGTCCTTCCCCAACAAGAACAACTTCACCAAGAAGACTCCTACTCATGGGTTGGTGGTTCAAGAAGAATACCATGAGGATGAAAATGATGATGAAAATGGAGAAGCAATGGCCATGGCGTCCGTTGCCATTGCTACCACTCCCCAGGTGTCTCTCTTTGATTCACCCAACGAGAACATCACCGCCAAGTGCCTCATGGCTAAAGCTACCAACAAGGTAACCCCCAACATCAAAACCACCATTATTACTAATCCCTCCTTGGAGGATTGCATTGATGAACATGTTGAGTCTAATGAGGAAGTGAATGAATTTGAGTCTTTTATGAGTAAGCTCAAGGGAAAATCCAAGAAGCACTTTGTTGCTCTCTTGGAACAACTTGGTGAGGCCAATGACATGATCGAGGCTCACGAAGAAACCATCTCTAAGATGGAAGGTCATAGTCGTGACTATGCCGATGAGATATCGCATCTCTCTAATGCTCTTGAGGAAGAGCGTGGACATCGTTTGACTCTTGAGGAGTCACACAACGATGACCATGATAAGTTAAAGAAAGATCTTGATCATGCTCTTGTCATGTCTCGTGTGCTAACTTCCGAGAAGGCTAAGCTTGGGGTTGATCATGCTAGACTCAAGTAGGAGTTTGAGATACTTGACAAGGCCCACAAGGTCTTGAAGGGTGCTCATGCTAACCTCAAGGAGTCTCATGCTCAACTCCAGGTTAAGCTAACCAAGGAAAAGGCCACCTTCCCTCATATGGTATTAATTGATAATGCATATGCTACTAACCCATGTTGTGAGCATGTGCATCTTGTGGAGGAGAATGCCAAGTTGAAGGATCAACTTCAGAAAGGCCTTGTGACTTGCATTCAAGGTGAGAAGAACCTCAACAACCTTTTAAGTAATCGAAAGGAAGTTGTGGCCAAGAAGGGAATTGGGTTTGCCCCCAAGTCCAAGAATAAGAAGAAGAATGACAAGACCTATCATCCTCCTCCTCTCAAGCAAACTTTTGTGAAAAAGGGAGAGTGTGCTCCTAAGGAGAAGAAGGAAAAAGTGAAGGGGGTTGATGTCAAAAAGGGCAAGACCATCTCCTCCAACAAAGCCGGCGACTTTAACCCATCATATGTGTTGTGCCGTGCTAGTGATGGATATGTTTATGCTAAATTTGTTGGTTCTCCTTATGAGTACATTGAATGGTCTATTTGGGTTCCTAAGACCCTTGTTACTAACATCAAAGGACCCATTACTAAATGGGTACCTAAAACCAAGCATTGATCTCTTGTAGGTGTTTGCTTCTGGTGGGGGATCATGGTTGCTTGATAGTGGAGCAACAAATCATATGACCGGAAGCAAGGACTTGGTCGTGGACGTGCAAAATATTCAATCCATGCCCACCAATGTCGAGTGGGGTGATGCCTCACATTCTAAGGTATTGGGTCTTGTCAAGGTTGTCATTTCTCATGTCTAACGATCGAGAAAGTCATGCTTGTTGAGTCCCTTGCATACAATTTACTTTCCGTTCATCAACTTGCACTCATGGGCTTTGCCACTTTCTTTGACATTGATACCGTGGCCCTCTTGTGGAGCAAGACTCTTAAAGTAGCCTTTGTTGGGCATGTCGAGAACGGTCTCTATTTGATAAACTTTTCGGAGCGACCCACTAAGACCGCGACATGCCTAATGGCTAAAGTTGACGTGGGATGGCTTTGGCATCGCCGTTTAGCCCACGTCAATATGTGATCTTTGCAAAGTCTTCTCAAGGGGGACCATGTCCGTGGACTAACAAATGTTAGTTTTGCCAAAGACCGTGCTTGCAGTGCTTGTATTGAAGGAAAGCTTCATGAGAAGGCTCACCCTCCCATGACAATCATCTACTCGAAGAGACCCTTGGAGCTCCTTCACATGGATCTCTTTGGGCCCCCATCATTTGATAGTCTTGGAGGTAGAAAGTATTTCTTGGTGACCGTGGATGATTATTCAAGATACACTTGGGTATATTTCTTCAAGAGGAAGAGTGAGACTCAACAAACCGTCATCGACTTTGCAAATGAAGCTCAACGTCAACATAGTGCAAAGATCTTGACAATAAGAAGTGACAACGGCACCGAGTTCAAGAACTACACCTTGGCTAAGTTTCTTAGTGATGAAGGGATCAAGCATCAATATGCTGCACCTTACACCCCTCAACAAAATGGTGTTGCGGAGAGGAAGAACCGGACGTTGATGGATGCGGCAAGGACCATGATGGCAGAGTTCAAGTCTCCATACAACTTTTGGGCCGAAGCCATCAACACCGCATGTCATGCATCCAATCGGCTCTATCTCCGCAAAGACTTGAACAAGACTCCTTATGAGATACTCACCGGAAACAAGCCCAATCTCAAGTACTTCCGGGTGTTCGGGTGTAAGTGTTTCATTCTCAAGAAAGGTGTTCGTTTGTCTAAATTTGTGGCTAGAGCTTATGAGGGCATATTTGTTGGTTATGCTACAAACTCCCATGCTTATCGTGTTCTCAACAAGTCCACCAGACTCATTGAGGAGACGTGTAACGTGGAGTTTGATGAAAATAATGGCTCCCAAGTGGAGCAAAGTGGTACTTGTGATGTAGGTGATGAAATTCCTCCCCAAGCCATAAGAAGAATGGGTATTGGTCATATTCTACCCATTGAGGAACCCCTTGTGGCCGAAGGAGAAGGACAATACTCCACTCAAGTGGAGCCATCACCTCACCAAGACCCACACGCTTCCGAAGAACAAAGTGAAGGCCCTCAACCTTATGAACAAGACCAAGGGCAAGATCAATCTCAAGATGATGGTGAACCCCCAAATGATGCCCAAGGTCAAGTTCTCCCCCTCTAGCAAGTTCAAGATCATGAGCAAGCTCAAGATCAAGAACAAGCTCATGACGACGCTCAAGATGATAAAGTTAACCCTCCTCCTTCCACATCCAAGGAGGAATTAGAGCGTCGTGCCGCGAAGATTGCTTCCAAGCTCACCACCAAAGGCCATCTCATGGAGAATGTGGTAGGAAGCCTAAGAAAGGGGGTAAGTGCTCGTAGACGATTAGCAAACTATTGTGAACATCACGCGTTTGTCTCTTGTGTTGAACCCCAAAAGGTCTATGAGGCGCTCGAAGACTCGGATTGGCTCAATGCTATGCACGAAGAACTCAACAAATTCGAGTACAACAAGGTGTGGAGATTGGTGCCAAGGCCCTCGGGGAACCACAACGTCATTGGAACCAAGTGGATTTTCAAGAACAAGCAAGATGCTCATGGGAACATCATTCGCAACAAGGCAAGATTGGTAGCACAAGGCTACTCCCAAGTCGAGGGTATCGACTACGATGAAACCTTTGCTCCCGTTGCTCGCCTTGAATCCATTCATTTGTTGATTACTTATGCTTCCCATCACAACTTTAAGTTGCAACAAATGGATGTGAAAAGTGCTTTTCTTAATGGTCCTATTAATGAGTTGGTCTATGTCAAGCAACCCCCCGGGTTCGAGGATCCCTACTTCCCGGATCATGTGTATCAACTCGATAAGGCACTCTATGGCCTTAAACAAGCCCCACGTGCGTGGTATGACCATCTTACCGAGTTGTTACAAGATCGTGGATTTGAGGTGGGGCAAATCGATCCCACTCTTTTTACTAAGAAGGTCAAAGGGGAGTTGTTTGTATGCCAACTATATGTTGATGATATTATCTTTGGTTCCCCTAACAAAGCTTTCAATGAGGAATTTGCTGCTCTCATGACCTCCAAGTTCAAGATGTCTTCGATGGGAGAGTTGAGGTTCTTCCTTGGTTTTGACATCAAACAAAGAAGAGAAGGAACCTTCATCAACCAAGCCAAATATACTCAAGACATGCTAAAAAGATTCAAGCTAAGTGATGTCAAGCCGGCTTCTACTCCAATGCCTACCAAGTGCCAAATTGACATCGATCCCAATGGTAAAGCGGTGGATCAAAAGGTATATCGCTCCATGATTGGTTCATTGCTTTACCTTTCTGCATCTAGACCGGATATCATGTTGAGTGTGGGAATGTGTGCACGGTTTCAAGCCGCACCAAAGGAAAGTCACTATGTGGCGGTCAAGCGAATCTTTCGATATTTGGCTCTACCCCAAACTTTGGCTTATGGTACCCAAGAGGGGCAAACTTCAAGCTTGAAGGATATACAGATTCTGATTGGGCGGGAGACAAAGTGGATAGGAAGTCCACCTCCGGAGGGTGCCAATTTCTTGGTTGCTCTTTGGTGAGTTGGTCTTCCAAGAAGCAAAGTTGTGTGTCTCTCTCGTCCACCGAAGCGGAATATGTGGCGGCCGGTAGTTGTTGTGCACAACTCTTATGGATGAGGCAAACTTTAAAGGAGTACGGTGTCATTTGTGACAAAGTGCCTCTTTGGTGTGATAATGAAAGTGCCATCAAGATTTCTCTCAACCCGGTGCAACACTTCAAGACGAAGCATATTGAAGATTCGGTATCACTTCATCCGGGATCACACTAGGCGAGGGGAGATCGAGCTCAAGTATGTCAACACTCATGATAACCTTGCAAATATTTTCACGAAGCCCTTGGATGAAGCAAGATTTCGTGAGTTAAGGCATGAGCTAAATATCATTGATTCGAGCAATGTGACTTGAACCCTTGCACCCCCCACCACACTCAACTTGTTGTCTAGTTTAGGTGTAGGCATGGACATAAGGGGAGTGCTGTTCTCTCAATGAACTCTCCCTCCCCCCATTATGCATAAATAGATCAACTCCTTCACATTAGCCATTTTTGATGGTACTTGTGCTTCAAAGACGAGTTTTGGTCATGGGCCCAAGGATAATTCTTCGCGGTGCCATACCATATAACTCAAACATAGGTGGCTCCGGCCACCGCCCTCTCCTTTTGAGAGGTTGTGTCGCATGGTGGTTTCTTGTTGTCTTTCTGCCTTTGGACTGTGCGTGTTCTTGTGGTGTCCTTTGTGTGAAAAGTTTCCTTGCAAAGACCGTCTTCTCGTGTTGAAACCTGCTTTGTCTTGAGCTCACGGTACTACCGCGGCCAGCTATGGTACTACCGCAGCCAGCTACGGTACTACCGCGTGTGGGAAGCACGGTACTACCACCCCCACGCGGCAGTAATTTTTTACTGCCGCCTGGGTGAGCGGTACTACCGCTTCGGTGCGGTACTTCCGCCCGAGCGGTACTACCGCGATGATACGCGGTACTACCGCGCCATCTTGGGAGCGTGGGGATAAGGACGGGCAGGGGGAGTTCTAACTCCCCATACCCATTCGCAGTTCCCCCCACATCGTCTCTCTCTCTCTCTCTCTCTCTCTCTCTCTCCCCACGCTCAAGAACGGAGCCGGCGTTCATCGCCGGATCTCCTCCTCCGGCTGCCCTCCCATGATTCTGTCTGGTGCGATCATTCCCCACCACGTGCTCTTGCTATGGACCAAGGTCTTTCCCCAACTTCTTCTCGTTTTGTTGAGTTCTTTGCATCTAGGTTTTTGGGGGAGACTTGTGTGTTCTAGAGATACTTAGGCTATTTCTATGCAAGAGTAGGATGAAGGAGAGTAGCTTTGCGTAGGAATTATACTTGTATTTTTGTCCTGTGCTAGATTTGATCACCGTAGCGCCGCCGTGGTTTCGCGGTTCTTTTCGGATTCGAACTGTCATTTGGATCTGACGCGGCGCGGTACTACAGCCCGTCTGGCACGGTACTACCGCTGGTCCGGTACTACCGCCCGTCTGGTGCGGTACTACCGCGCTCACTACGGCACTAAAACTTTACTACCGCTCCAACCATGGTACTACCATGACCTCGCACGGTACTACCGCGACTTGGAGCGGTAATAAAATTTTAGTACCGCAGGCTCTGGCAGTACTGCCGTGGCTCACATCTATCTCATGGCAACTTTCACGTATACTCTCTATGTGTTTCTTGTGCTTTGCCGTGGTCTTTGCATTGATCCTGTTTGCGTTTTGTGGGTGTTTTGCGATTGTGTCTCAGGTGGTGGCTCTCGCCGTTCTAATCCCAGTCATGACACTGGCTCCAAGCGTCTGCACAACCCAGGTGAAGCACCAGAGGGCTCCACTGCCCCCAAGCACCATGTCAAGACTTCAACTAGCAAGAACAAGGAGCCCGCTAAGGGCATGGATGAGATATCCCAATATGAGTACGTCCGTCTCAGGAAACTCCACCCGTATGTGAACCCTCGTTCTTCTGTCAGAGGTTATGAGCTGTTTTGGAACAAGCAATAGACTCTCATTTATCTGGATGTCATCAAGAACAAGCAGAATACCTACGTGGATGTGAAATGGATTGAAATGCATCACATGAGGAAGGACAAGTTACGTGAGTACTTTGGAGAAGCTTTGGACTTGGTGGAGCAGTTTGATATTGAGCATGTGATATCCTTTCACCTTGACTATGACCCTGAGCTTATCTGTCAGTTCTTTGCCTCAGTATACTTTCACCCTGATGAGGAGCGGAGGATGACCTAGATGACCAATGGCTGTAAGCTGAATGCTACCTGGAAGGAGTTCATGGATTTGCTCCAGGTTCCTGATGACGGGCTCAACACTCCCGTGGGTGTTCACCCCCATGCAAATTCTGAGTCTGCCAACAAGGACAAGCTTGCGCCATACTATGTTGAGAAGGCGCTCGCCAATGGCAAGACGGGTTGGTGCTCAACTCTTTTCTGGATATCATGTATCGCATCTTCCGCAACTCCTTGTTCCCTCGCATTGGTGACAAGGACAAGGTTCATGCCTATATGGTGGATATGATGCTCATATGCGAGGAGGCTCGTATCTCTCAGACTCAGCCACTTGATGTCTCACACATCATGTGGTGTGAGCTTTGGTTTGCGGTGTTCAACCGCAAGGTGCCTATCTATGGGCCCTATCTGTTTCTGCTGATCTCAAAGACTTGGGAGAAGATGTTCCCTGGTGATGAGTTCCTTGCTCCTGACTGGATTCGACATGATTCCATTTGTCTCCGTGTCAAGCCCAACTGGCCCAACACTACTACTCGTGCTGAGGCGACTGCTGCTAGGGCTGCTGTTGATGAGGAGGATGCCGGCGCCGAGGATGTTGCTGAGGGCCGTTCTGCTCGGTCCTCCCAGAGTTCCTCTATGCCCTCATGGGCCAAGAAGCCGAAGGACAAGATGAAGAGTCTTTTCTGCATGCAAGCCAAGGGGCAGTACAGGACTCACGTGGCATCTAAGGAGAGTCGCCGCCGGGACAAGAAGATCTTGCAGCTGTATGGCGAGGAAGTGTTTGGCGGTTCTGAGGATCGCATCACTCCAGAGGCCGAGTGGATGGAGAAGCAAGGCTACAGATGGACTGATTCTAAGGAGGACGTCAAGGAGACCATCCCTGCCGCCGAGGAGTCTGACGACGGGCGTTGGGACGAGTTCCCTGCTTGAGCCACCCCTTGTGTGTAGGTGTCCTCTCTGCCTTTTTGGCGTCTCGATGCCAAAGGGGGAGAGAGTGTAGGGATTTGCGAGTCGTGTGTCGTTTGTGTTCGGTGTGTTTGCTGCCTTCTCGTTTGAACCTCGTTCGAACCTATTTCAGTTGCTTTGGGTTGCTTTACTTCATATGGTGTAAGACATATGCACTCTATCTATCTTAGCGAGCTTGTGATATATTGTGCTACCTTTGTGCTACGCTTTGTTTAGATGTTAGTTATCTTGCCTTTGTCTCTAAAATATAGGGGGAGTGTTGATCCTAGTTTGTGTGCTATGCAGTCCAAAGCATCCATCTAGATTGCACACATCTAGGGGGTGCCCGTCTATATTTTAGAGAGGAGGGGTTTGCCTTTGCTCAATATTATCTCATCTATGTGAAAATCCCGTATTGTCATCAATCCACCAAAAAGGGGGAGATTGTAAGGGCATATTTATCCCTTAGGTGTCTTGGTGATTGATGACAATGCATTTGCGGACTAATCGTGTGCCTTGAGTTTCTCAGACGCTTCATCACTAGGCACGAGATGATTCGGTGCCCCTCGAGACTATTGAAGACGGCGTTGTTCTCCGTTTCTTTTTGGTGGATTTGAGTCATAGGAGAGCCGTACGATTAAGAGGGGGTCCGCGTCGGAAAGGTTTGGGAGGAATCATCACGTACACGTTTTCTTCATTGTCTCCTCCTTTCCCTTGCACCCTGGAGCATTCCCCGTCTATCCTCTATGTGAATGTCTGGACTACTGTTGCTGAGCTTGCGGTAGTACTGCTACCTGGAGCGGTAGTACCGCAGGCACACGCGGTAGTACCGTGCCCATGCGTGGTAGTACCGCGGGAGCCCACCGTAGTATCGCTCCCTCGGAGTCGTAGTACCGTGGCTGCTAGGCCAAGTACCGCTGCATCGCGGTAGTAGGCGCGGATGTAATTTTTTACATCCGAGCCCACACGGTAGTACCACACGTCTAGGGCGGTAGTACCGCTGGTGTAGTACCGCTCCCTCCAAGCTGTTGTACCGTGGTTCCCTGGCCTAGTGCCGTGGCTTCACGGTAGTAGGGGCGGATGTAATTTTTTACATCCGCACCCACACGGTAGTACTGCGCCCTGTGGACGGCAGTACCGTGACGGATGTTTGCATCATCTCTTTGACAGCGGAAGTAGGCACGGATGTATTTTTATTCATCCGTGCCGATTCCAGACTTAGTCTTACCTGCCTCGCGGTAGTACCGCGGGTCGGTGCGGTAGTACCGCGCTCGCGGTAGTACTGCCTATGGTATAGTCTCTGCAGCTGCCGCGGTAGTACCGTGGTCTCCCACGGTAGTACCGCGTGGCCTTGCGGTAGTACCACGCCCCTGGAGCGGTAGTACCGCATGTCGCAGGCTGGTCTAAGTGGATAACGGTTGGATTTCTTCCATGACTATAAAAGGGGCGTCTCCTACCTCTAGTTGACCACCTCTTCCACCTCTAAGCTCCATCATTGCTCCAAGCTCCATTTTCGCCCGATCTCTCTCCCTAGCCAATCAAACTTGTTGATTTGCTCGGGATTGGGTGACAAGGCCCCGATCTACACTTCCACCAAGAGAGATTTGATTCCCCCCGCGTATCCCTAGCGGATATTGTTACTCTTGGGTGTTTGAGCACCTTAGACGGTTGAGGTCACCTCGAAGCCATACTCCATTGTGGTGAAGCTTCATGGTGTTGTTGGGAGCCTCCAATTGTTGTGGAGATTGCCCCAACCTTGTTTGTAAAGGTTCGGTCGCCGCCTTCAATGGCACCAATAGTGGAATCATGGCATCTCGCATTGTGTGAGGGCGTGAGGAGAATACGGTGGCCCTAGTGGCTTCTTGGGGAGCATTGTGCCTCCACACCGCTCCAACGGAGACGTACTTCCCCTCAAAAGGAAGGAACTTCGGTAACACATCCTCATATCCACCGGCTCCACTCTTGGTTATCTCGCGCCTTTACTTTTGCAAGCTTACTTGTGTTGTTTCCCTTAGTTGCTCGTGTGCTTGTTGTTGTCACATCATATAGGTTTTTCACCTAGTTGCATATCTAGACAACCTACTTTGATGCAAAGTTCAATTTGGTAAAGAAAAGCTAAAAATTGTTAGTTGCCTATTCACTCCCCCCTCTAGTCAACCATATCGATCCTTTCACAGAGGTCAAAGCTTAAATTAGAGATAAAATTATTTTGAGACGCATGCTTTTCCTGTCATTGCTATGACCGAGAGTTCCCAACATCCTCCATGCTAGACACATTATAGGCGGTTCCCAAACAGAAAATAAAGTTCATTTCCTTTCCACCATTCTTTCACAATCCATGGCTAGCCGTATCCACGGGTGCCTTCCATACCAACACTTTCCAAGGAATTTTTTTATTATTATCTTTGATTCATTGTGGGACTATGGATCCCTATTACCTGCCACTTTCTCATGCAATGACAAGTGAATAAACACTCATCATGAGAATAACCCGCGTAGCATGGAAAACATTGGCCACCCCGTGCTGCCACATGAGCGATGCGGGCACACAAAAAAGAAATTTATTTTGAACAATTAGAGTTGGCACATGCAAATTTACTTGGGATAGCATGCAAATACCACATATAGGTAGGTATGATGGACTCATATGGAAAAACTTTAGGTTTAAGGAATTGGATGCACAAGCAACATTCCCGCTTAGTACAAATGGAGGCTAGTAAATAGATTGAGAAGCAACCAACCAAAAAATGTAAACGGTCATAAACATGCATTGAACATAACTAACACTAAATAATGCACCATAAGTAGGATATAACTCCATTGCATAACTATGGACTTTACGTGCATGCATAGGGAATCACAAACCTTAACACCAATATTCTACTAAACCACAACCATTCACTAATACCTCCCACATATTATCATCTCTATATCGCAAAATTATTGCAAGGAATCAAACATATCATATTCAATGATCTATAAGTTTTATGTAGGATTTTATGACTAACCATGCAGATGACAAATTCCTGTTGACTCTCTAAACAGATATACGTGAAGCAAGAGAGTTTAATTCTTTCTACAAAAGACTTGCCCACACTCTAATAAATATAAGTGAAGCAAAAGAGCATTCTACAAATAACGGTTTTCTATATGTAGAGAAACATGCAATCCAAACTTCAAATGGTATAAGTGAAGCACATGAAGCATTCTATAAAGCCATACTCAAAAGATATAAGTGAAGTGCAAAGATCATTCTATAAATCAACCAAGGACTATCTCATACCAGCTTGGTGCATAAAAGAAAAGGAAAAAAACACAAAATACGCTCCAAGAATTTACGCATATCATGTGACGAATAAAAATATGGCTCCAAGTAAAATTACTGATGGTCGTTAGAAGGAAGAGGGGATGCCATCCGAGGCATCCCCAAGCTTAGTTACTTGGGAGTCCTTGAATATTACCTTGGGGTGCCTCGGGAATCCCCAAGCTTAGGCTCTTGCCGCTCCTTATTCCTTCATCCATCGTGATCTCACCCAAACTTGAAAACTTCAATCACACAAAACTTAACAAAACCCCTGTGAGATCCGTTAGTATAATAAAGCAAATCACTACTTTAAGTAATGTTGCAAACACATTCATATTTTATTTTTGCATTATGCCTACCTCCTTATTCCTTCATCCATCATGATTTCACCCAAACTTGAAAAATTCAATCACACAAAACTTAACAAAACCCTCATGAGATCCGTTAGTATAATAAAGCAAATCACTACTTTAAGTATTGTTGCAAACCCATTCATATTTTATTTTTGCATTATTCCTACTTTATTCTAACTTCACCATGGCTTATACCAGTGATACAATTCATAGTTCCATCAAAACAAGCAAAACAATGCATCAAAAACAGAATATATCAAAAAACAGGACAATCTATAGTAATCTCAACATTAACCATACTTCTGTAACTCCAAAAATTCTCAAAAATTAGGAAAACATAATTTTTTGCATAGAAGTACTGTGTAAAATTTTCATAATTTTTCCATGTTCTAGTAAAAAAAGCAAATTCACGCACTATAGAAAAAGTTTCTGGTTTTGCACCACACATACCAAACAAGCAATGTAAACATCCTAAAGGCAAATCTTGGCACCTTATTTCTATAATACAATGGATTTGTACAAGGGGATAATTATTTTTGTTGATAAGTTTGTGTAATCAAAGTTTGCAAAGTTTCCATGGGCACAAACAAAGTTCAAGGAGCTCCCCCACTTCAATGGTGCTCGTCTTTCTTACTTTCACTTCCCTTTTTGAAAAGTTTTAAGCACACAATACAATAAAATGACTCTCTAAAACTTCCGGGTTGTCTCCCTTGTAGCGCTTTCTTTAAAGCCATTGAGCTAGGCATAAAGTGCTCAAGTAATTGATCCACCCGGATCCCAAGGTATATCAAAGCCAATTTTAATTAACAATGGTTTATAATTTAATATTGAGCACAAAGCAACATATATCATGTAACAACAAAGTCTAACCCTCTTCCTATGCATCGGCGTGTCATAAAAGAACAATTCATGCACATCAAGTAAAGGCAAATATATAGCATAAGCAGTTTCTTGCAATTTATCGTGTTGGAAACATAGAGAGATTGAGACGTAGTTCCTCTCTCATAATAATTACAAGTAGGAGCATCAAGCACAGGCATATAATATTCATCAAAATCATCATGTGCTACGGTAAAACGAAACCCATCAATATAACGCTTAATAAGCGCAAACTTCTCTGATATAGTGTAGTTGGGAGAATTCAAAAAGATAATAGGATTATCATGTGTGGGTGCAATAGCAACAATTTCATTATTAACATAAGAAACTATAGCAAGTTCATCTCCATAAGCATAATTCACATTGGCATCATGGCCACAAGCATAGCAAGCATCAATTTCATCAAAAAGGGATATTTCAAATGAATCCACGGGATCATAGTAATCATCATAGCATTCATCCTTAGGTAAGCATGAAGGCAAATTAAACAATGTATGAGTTTAAGAGTTACTCTCATTAGAAGGTGGGCACGGGTAGCTAATCCGCTCTTCCTCCTTTTGTTCTTTGCTCTCCTCATCATCTTTTTCATCTAATGGGCTCACAGTTTCAATAATTTCTTCTTCCATAGTTTCCTACAAAATATTTATCTCTTCTTGGACAATGGAGACTTTCTCAATAAATGCATCAATATCGGCATTGTATTTGTAATTCTCATAGCAATATTTAAGTATAGCAAAATTTTCAGATCTATATACAGTATCATCAAAATCTTCGTACTTTTCAAACAAAGATTCAATTTCATAAGCACCCCTAAAAGCAACATATTCTTCTATTCATTCCACATCATAGTAATCATATCTACCATTAGCATAAGAAGCCAAGGTTTCACTAAATTCACATGAAAATGGAAGGTGTGGAGCCTTCATCCTAGAGCAACAAGTATAATCATATCTCAAGCATAAATCCCAAGCATACCATTGCAAATAGTTAATTTGATCCCATAAGAGTTTTGCTTTTTGTGTCAAGCGATAATCCCTAAAGTATTCACGTTGATCCAACATGTCTCCCATTATTAAGTTGAACGTGGTTTTCTGAGGATTATCGAAGTAGTGTTTAATATTTTTCACATAACGAGCATCGAGGGTTTTAGGAGGTTCCCCATCTCCATGAGTAGCAAGCACAATTTTTTTTTTCGTATTTCATGTTCCATATCCATAAGTAAAGATAGAGAACAACTTAGAACAGAAAATAAATCTACTTAGTGATAAAGCAAACAAGCACACACGAGAATATTCACCCCACGCTATTGCTCCCCGGCAACAGCACCAGAAAAAGGTCTTGATAACCCACAAATATAGGTTATAAATTGTAGCTTTTTCGATAAATAAGAGTGTCGAACCCAACGAGGAGCTAAAGGTAGGATTTATATTCCCTTCAAGTTCTATCAACCAGTGATACAACTCTACGCACACTTAACGTTCACTTTACCTAGAACAAGTATGAAACTATTTTGTAGGTGTGATGCTAGAACTACTTTGCAAGAATAAAAGTAGGAGTACTTTGCGAGATAATAATAGTTAGTTGTTTTGTAGAAATATTATTATAACACAAGACAAGTATTTTGTCCATAGGCTATCGATAACTAGACCGGTAATCATTATTGCAATTTTATATGAGGGAGAGGCATGAGCTAACATACTTTCTATACTTGGATCATATGCCCTTATGATTGGAACTCTAGCAAGCATCCGCAACTACCAAAGATCATTAAGGTAAAACCCAACCACAACATTAAGTATTAAGTCCTCTTTATCCCATACGCAACAACCCACTTACTCGGGTATAAGCTTCTTTCACTCTCTACACCCACCATAAGCGAATCATGAACGTATTGCAACACCCTACAACGGAAATCCCACATGCTTGCACGACCCAGAGGGCACCATATGGCAGCACCAAAATAAAACATACAACTCAAACCAATCACGATCATGAATCAGCCCATAGGACAAAACAGAGCTCTCAAACATCATAGGATGGCCATACATCATTGGATAATAATATATAGCATTAAGCACCATGTTTAAGTAGAGATTACAGCAGGGAGAAGAGGTGTTACACCGCTGCATAGAGGGGGAGAGAGTCGATGATGACAGCGGCGAAGTTGTTGGTGTAGATCGATGTCATGATGATAGCCTCGGAGGTGTTCCGGCGCCGCCGGGACAGGGGGAGTGCCCCCTCCTTCTTCTTCTTCCTTGGCCTCCCCCTAGATGGGAGGAGATTTCTCCCACTGGTCCATGGCCGCTATGGCGGTGGAGGGGCGGGAGCCCCTCCTGGATTGGATCTCTCTCTCTGTTCTATTCTGTTTCGCGTTCCTTTTTTCTGGCGGCCGAAGAAGATCAGTAACGATTGCACATATTTTAACACAATTTTATTCCGGATATAAGCTTCCTTGCGACCGAAGAAGAGCCCCATCCGACTTAAGGTGTCCCCACTAGGCATCACCGTGCACCTTGGGGGGGGGGGGGGGGTCGTGGCCTGGTGCCTAGTGGATCCTGTGGGCCTCCGTTTTCATTGATTCCACCTCCCAAATATCACATATATTCCAAAATAAATCTACGTAAATTCTTATCATGTTTGGACTTTGTTTGATATGGATATTCTGTGAAACAAAAAAATGCAACAAACATGAACTGGCACTGGATCAATATGTTAGTCACAAAAAATAATATAAAATCTTGCAAAAAGTATATGAAAGTTGTAGAATATTGGCATGAAACAATCAAAAATTATAGATACGATGGAGACGTATCATAATGCTAAGACATGGTTTAATAATCTTGCTCGTGGTAGTGTGTGTAGTCCCTGGGATATGATATATTACTTCTCTGGAAAATATTTTCATGCTCATAAAATAAGCTGCCTTACAAGAAATATTTAATTTCGAACAACTTGTGGAAAAGCATCTCCCTCAAACTTGGGGGAGGCTTCTCCAATTATTAAATTATTTGCCTGATCATCATCTCGAGAATAACGAAATCCTTGATATTTTCTATACCGGACTAACTGATGCATATAGGGACTACCTAGATAGTTTTGTTGGTTGTGTTTTCAGGGAAAGAAAAGTTGCACAAGCTCAAGAATTATCGAATAACTTATTAAAAAATGTCGATGATTGGACACTACCTGAACCACCGCCTAAGCCAACTCCGAAGAAGAGAGGTATTATATTCCTTAGTCCAGAAGATATGCAATAAGCTAAGAAATCTATGAAGGAAAAAGGTATTAAATTTGAAGATGTTAAGAATCTACCACCTATTGAAGAAATATATGGAGTGGACACTCCAACATAGGTAGTAGAGGTAATCTTCACAGGTTTAATGAGAGTCATGCTCCTTATAATAAGTCACCAAATCAATGCTTAGATGAATTTGATAATTTTTTTGTTAAACAACAAAAAGTTAATATGTAAATTAATGATCAATTGAAACATAATGCTACTGTTATTGAACACTTGAGTGATGTGCTAGTTAGAATTTCTAATGATGTTAAGGTTTATGTAAGCACTTTTATATGGTTCACACTAAGCTTGAGCAAGTTTCTAGATCACAATATGAGGGACATGCATAATAAACTTAATAAGCATGTTGTTAGAGTAAGTACTAGAGGCGGTAAAATGAGTTAGGAACCTTTATTTCCTGAGGGTGATCCTAAAAGAATTGAACAGGATTCTCGGAGAATTAAAGATAGTGCACCTAGTTCACCTAAGAAGAAAAGGAAGAGTAGGTATAAATCTATGCATGATCCTAGTAACCGATGGTAGAAAAACCTTTTGAGAATCCTAATGATGCTTCTATTTATGCCGAGAAACAATAGGGTAGTGAGCATGAGCCTAACAATGATGATGTTATTAATGATAATAATGCTGATAATAATTCTCCACCTAATGATAATAATGAACCTGATAATGAGGTAGAGATAGGACCTGAAGTTGAGCTTGATGACCCACCTCCTAAAAAAAAGAGATATGATAAAAGAGATTTTGTTGGTAGGAAGCATGGAAGAGAAAGAGAACTATGGTACAAAAACCCATGCCTTTTCCTAGCAAATCTTTGAAGTCTAAAGATGAGGATGCTTTTAATCATTTTATCGAATTACTTAGACCTCTATTTTTGCAAGTACCTTTGACTGATGCTATGAAAATGCCTCCATATGCTAAATACATGAAATAAATTGTTACTAAAACAAAAATTCCTGAGGCTAAAATTTCTATATGCTTGCAAATTATTCCTTAAAAGGAAAACACCTGGAAAGCTAGGAGATCTAGGGATACATACTATACCATGCTCTATTAAGAATAATCATGTTAGAACTGCCTTATGTGATTTGGGAGTTGCTATTAGTGATATGCCCCTTTCTCTATATAAAAGACCTGACTCCAATAAATTGATACCCACTGAAATTTCTTTGCAAATGGCTCACAAGTCTACTGCTATTCCTATTGGTGTTTGTGAGTATGTCCCGGTTGTGGTTGCTAATGTTATGATCTTAACAAACTTTTTTATTCTTTTTTGACTAAATAGACTTTTTTATTCTTGATATGCCCAAGGATGACAATATGCCGGTTATCTTTGGACGACCTTTTCTTAACACTACAGGGGCTGTTATTGGTAGTAATAAAAGCTAATTCACTTTCCATGTTAATGGCAATGAGCATACGATTTATTGCCCAAGGAAGCCAAATAAAGTAAACTATCTTAATTCTATTGAAAAATTATGACTATCACTATTGGAGACTTCGAATTTCCTCTTCAGGTTCCCAAAAAGAAATATCAAACTATTATCATTGGAACCATGCCTATCCAAGTTGAGGAACTTAGAGTTATACAAAAACTCTTCGATTTTATGTCACTCAAAAATAGTTCGTTAATAAGACTTGATGAACACTGCTAATGGATTGTTTTTTAGGAGCATATGGTCGATGAATTCCATAAGCCAACCTTCTGTACCTTTACCGTATCCTCCAGTTATTACTATTTTTAATAAAGTTTAAATAATCTAGAATACCACGTTTAGTCTGTTTTATGAGTTTTCTATGATATAAAATGGCCCAAAAATAAAAGTGCTCAGGATGTCCTAAAATTTTAGTTTGATTTTCCCCCAAATAAATGAGATTTTTTGGTACTGGACACACCACAGGGGGTGCACCTACTATCTGATGTCTACTACACAACTTGTTCTTGTAGATTCGTTTGGGCCTCCAAGCGTAGAGTTTTGTAGGACAGTAGCAATTTTCCCTCAAGTGGATGATCTAAGGTTTATCAATCCATGGGACGCGTAGGATGAAGATGGTCTCTCTCAAACAACCCTGCAACCAAATAACAAAAAGTCTCTTGTGTCCCCAACACACCAAATACAATGGTAATTTGTATAGGTGCACTAGTTCGGCGAAGAGATGGTGATAAAAGTGTAGTAATGACAGTAGATATTGCTTTTTGTAATAGGAACAATAAAAACAGCAAGGTAGCAATTGATAAAATAGAGCACAAACGGTATTGCAATGCTTGATAATGAGGCTTACGGTCCGTACTTTTGCTAGTGCAATCTCTCAACAATGATAATATAATTTGATCATATAACCATTCCTCAACGTGTAACGAAGAATCACTCCAAAGTTCTTATCTAGCGGAGAACATAAGAAGAAATTGTTTCTAGGGTACGAAACCACCTCAAAGCTATTCTTTCCGATCAATCTATCCTGGAGTTCGTACTAAAATAACACCAAGCTATTCTTTCTGATCGATCTAACCAGGAGTTCGTACTAAAATAACACCATATGATACACATCAACCAACTCTAATGTCACCTAGATACTCCAATGTCACCGCGAGTATCTGTGAGTTGATTATACG
The DNA here is from genome assembly GCA_963921465.1 of Triticum timopheevii. Taxonomy (NCBI): domain Eukaryota; kingdom Viridiplantae; phylum Streptophyta; class Magnoliopsida; order Poales; family Poaceae; genus Triticum; species Triticum timopheevii. The sequence goes on from OY997264.1 coordinate 361,683,382, forward strand.
ATATGCATCAAACAATTTCAGATTCATAATACTCAATCCAACACAAAGAACCTCAAAGAGTGCCCCAAGATTTCTACCAGAGAAACAAAGACAAGAACGTGTGTCAACCCCTATGCATAGATTACCCCAATGTCACCTCGGGAATCCACGAGTTGAGTGCCAAAACACGTATCAAGTGAATCAGTATGATACCCCATTGTCACCACGGGTGTTCATAGCAATACATACATCAAGTGTTCTCAAATCCATAAAGTATTCAATCCGATAAAAGTGAATCTCAAAGGGAAAACTCAATTCACAACAAGATAGAGAGGGGAAAACACCATATGATCTGACTATATTAACAAAGCCAACGATACATCAAGATCGTGACATGTCAAGAACATGAGAGATAGAGAGATAAACACATAGCTACTGGTACAAACCCTCAGCCCCGAGGGTGGACTACTCCCTCCTCATCATGGTGGCTGCCGGGATGATGAAGATGGCCATTGGTGATGATTCCCCCCTCCGACAGCGTGCCGGAACAGGGTCTAGATTGGTTTCTCATGGCTACAAAGGCTTACGGCGGCGAAACTTCTGATCTAGTGTCTCTGCGAGGGTTCTTGGAATATTTGACGATTTATAGGGTGAAGAGGGGGTGCTTAAGGCCACTGAGGTGGGCACAACCCACCGGGGCGCGCCTGGGGGCCCAGGCGCTCCCTAGTGGGTTGTTCCCCCTCGGGGCACCCCCAGGTGCTACTCTGGTCCATTGGATGTCTTCATGTCTATAAAAAATCCACAAAAAGTTTCGTGGTGTTTGGATTCCGTTTGATATTGATTTCCTGCAATGTAAAAAACAAGCAAAAAACAACAACTGGCACTGGGCACTGGGTCAATAGGCTAGTCCCAAAAAATGATATAAAGTTGCTATAAAATGATTGTAAAACATCCAAGAATGATAATATAGCAGCATGGATACTTTATAAATTATAGATATGCTGGAGACGTATTAGCATCCGCAAGCTTAATTCCTACTCGTCCTCGAGTAGGTAAATGATAAAATAAATAATTTATGAAGTGTGAATGCTAGCAAAGTGCATAAGTTTGATCAATGATAATTTCAATCACTTTCCCAAGCATCACAACAGCAACTCTTTCTCATAAAACTCATCATGACAAAGTAGCAACCAATTCACATGTTAAGGTTCAAACAATGAATTCTCTTGAAACTCAACAACCTATATTCTTAGTCACCAAACATATGCAATTAAACTTATTCAACATAGTCTAAGTAAGAGCTCCACATACTCAACCATCATATAGTCTTCTATGATTGCTAACACTCATCGCATACACATGAGCAAAATGTTTCTACCAGACACATAGAAAGATAGGGGCTTATAATATCGCCTCCCAACGTATTCACCTCAAGGGTGATGTCAACAATAATAACTCATCCTACCCATATCCAGCTCGATATATGTGCCTAGATCTTTCCTCGCCACATGATGCTTGCCAAAATAGAAAAATAAAAAGGAATAGAGAGAAAAACTTTGACTCTTTCATGAAAGTAAATACATAAAAGTAAAAGGTAGGTCCTTGCAGAGGGAAGCAGAGGTTGCCATGCGCTTTTTGTTTGTATGCTCAATCCCTTAGTGCAAAATAACATCACGTTATATTGCCCTTTATGATAGCAACCTTTTTTATGTAGTCTACCACTTTTATTCTTTGCCATCACAAGTTCGTACAATGCTCAGTTTTCTCTTACACTAAATGATCTAACACTTTTAGAAGCAATTTTTATTGCCTTATTGCACCGATGACAACTTACTTGAAGGATCTTACTCAATCCTTAGGTAGGTATGGTGGACTCTTGAGAATAAGATTTGGGTTTAAGGGTTTTTTGATGCACAAATAGTATCTCTACTTGGTGCGGAATTTTTGGCTAGCAAAGATGGGGGCAAGCACCACATGTTGAAGGATCTGTGACAATATAACTTCTATGTGAATATGAACAAACATAAATCATTACGTTGTCTTCCTTGTCCAACGTCGACAATTTTGGCATATAATATTTTGATGGGGGCTCACAATCACAAAAGATTTCCAAGATAGTGTATTTGCATGTGAAAGTTCTCTTCCTTCTACTAATCATTCATGAATTGCTTGTATGACCAATATTGTGATTGTCAAGCTTCAAAAGATTTCACTTTCTAAACCCAAAGTGAAGCTACCACTAGGCATGATATGAACATACAATTTCAACTTCATGATATTCAATTCATTCAACAATTTACTCATGTGATATAAGTGAAGCACAAGAGTAAATGACAAGCTACTCCAAAAAGATATAAGTGAAGATCAAGCGAGTAGTTAAGCAAATGGGTAGCCAATTGTGGATTCTCTCTTATTTTAAAACTTACAAACCTAAGTATTTTATATAAACAGCAAGCAAAACAAAATAAAATGAGATTCCAAGCATAGCACAACTCATGTGAAGAAGCAAAAACTTAGGCTCAACCGATACTAATCGATGATTGTTGAAGAAGAAAGGTGGGATACCTATCGGGCATCCCCAAGCTTAGATGCTTGAGACTTCTTGGAATATTAGCTTGGGATGCCTTGGGCATCCCAAAGCTTGAGCTTTTGTTTCTCCTTAATTCCTCTTATATCACGGTTTCCCTAAATCTTAAAAACTTCACCCACACAAAACTCAACAAGAACTCGTGAGATAAGTTAGTATAAACCAATGCAAAAACCTTATCATTCTCTACTGTAGAAAATTACTAAAATTATTATCCAACATTGCATACTAAGTGCCTCTGCATATTTAATACTCCTATCCTCAAATAGAATCATTAAACAAGCAAACATATGCAAACAATGCAAACATAACGGCAATCTGCCAAAACAGTACAGTTTGTAAAGAATGCAATAATATCAATACTTCTTTAACTCCAAAAATTCTGAAAATTTATAAAACTGTAGAAAATTTGTCGGAGCTTATTCTGCAAAAAGTTTAACATTTTATCACATTCTTACTTTTCTAGGGAATTTTTTCAACAGCGATAAACTTTCTGTTTTGAAACAGCAACATGTAGACTTGCAAAATAAGCATGCCAAAGGCTATTCTTGACATTTTTATTGAAAAGAAAGATGGAAAACATTATTCTAAATAACAGCAAGAAAATCCTAACAGAATAAAATGACGCTCCAAGTAAAACTCATATCATCTGATGAATGAAAACATAGCTCCAAGTGAGGTTACCGATAATGTTGAAGATGAAAGAGGGGATGCCATCTGGGGCATACCCAAGCTTAGTTGTTTGGATCTTCCTTGGATATTAACTTGGGGTGCCTTGGGCATCCCCAATCTAGGGTCTTCTCGCTCCTTATTCTCCTCATATCGACATCTCACCCAAAACTTGAAAACTTCAATCACACAAAACTTAACGGAACTATGTGAGATAGGTTAGTATGATAAAGAGCAAACCATTTCACTTTGGTACTGTCAAAGACAAGATTCATAATTGTTTCCACACAACGCCTACTATAGCCTATCATTTCCACAATATTTATTGAGCAATATAAGCCATACAAACTAGAAAACAAGCAAACTATGCATTGAAAATAGAATCTGTCAAAAATAGAGCAGTCTGAAGTAATCTGTACTCCAACCATACTTATGCTTCTCCAAAAAAAATCTGAAAAGTTAGGAAAACATAGGGAATTTGTATATCTATCATATGTAAAAAATTCAGATCAAAATCTTGTTCCAGTGAATTTTGAAAATTCCTGGACTGAGCGCAAAAGTGTCTGTTTTGGACAGAATCATGTCAACTATCATCCACACTATCCCAAAGGCTTTACTTGGCACTTTATTGAAATAAAATCAATAAAACATGATTACTAAAGTAGCATAACCATGTGAACACACAAAAATAGTAGGTAAAAGTGTTGGGTTGTCTTCCAACAAGCACTTTTCTTTTATGCCTTTTAGCTAGGCATGATGATCTTAATGATGCTCACATAAAAGTAAAGGATGAAACACAATGGGAGCATCATGAAACACATGTCAAGCACATTTAAGCCTAACCACTTCCTATGCATAGGGATTTTCTGAGCAAACAATCTATGGGAGCAAGAATCAACTAGCATAGGAAGGCAAAACAAGCATAACTTCAAAACAATCAACACACAAAGAAGAAACTTGATATTATTGCTACTATCATCTTTCAACTTAGTTTTCTCTAGGAACACATATAAAAACATAGGGAAGCAACAACGCAAGCTATTGATCTACAACATTATTTGCAAAATACTATCAGGACTAATTTCATGATAAATTAAAGTTCAATTAATTATATTACTTAAGAACTCCCACTTAGATAGACATCCCTCTAATCATCTAAGTGATCACATGATCCAAATCAACTAAACCATGTCTGATCATCACGTGAGATGGAGTAGTTTTCAATGGTGAACATCACTATGTTGATCATATCTACTATATGATTCATGTTCGACCTTTCGGTCTCAGTGTTTCGAGGTCATATCTGCATATGCTAGGCTCGTCAAGTTTAACCCGAGTATTCTACGTGCGCAAAACTGGCTTGCACCCGTTGTATGTGAACGTCGAGCTTATCACACCCGATCATCACGTGGTGTCTTGAAAGTGCTAGTATCGACTAGAGGGGGGGGGTGAATAGGTGATTTTTATGGAAGTCTTCAAAACTTGGAAGTTTCAAAGACAAACAATAGAAACAACCTAATTGATATGCAGCGGAAGATAAACTACCCTGAACAAGCCATAGTCACACATGTCATGATGTGAAAGTACAGGACTAATAGCAGTCAGGTAGTAAGGATCAAGTTGGAAGATAGTATGAAGCCAATCAACAATAGTAGTCAAGCAATGAAGTCAAACAGATACACAGACAGGCAATGACTTCATGAAGATAAACTTAAGTAAGGTTGGAAGGGATAGAACCAGTTGCTTGTTGAAGACACAGGATTTGTTGGACCAGTTCCAGTTGCTGTGACAACTGTACGTCTGGTTAGGGAGGCTGAGATTTAACTCAGAAGACCGTGTCTTCACCTTATTCCCCTTGAGCTAAGGACACCCAGTCCTCGCCCAATCACTCTGGTAAGTCTTCAAGGGAGACTTCCAAACCTTCACAGACTTCGTTCACCGGCAATCCACAATGACTCTTGGATGCTCAGAACGCGACGCCTAACTGGCTGGAGGATTCACAGTCCTCAAGTGTAATAAGTCTTCAGGTCACACAGACAGAAAGACTTCAGTGATGCCTAACACTCTTTGGCTCTGGGTGTTTGGGATGTGTCCTCGCAAGGATTTCTCTCTCTCAAATGCTTCAAGGTGGGTTGCTCTCAAACGACAAAAGCCGTGCACAAACTCTGAGCAGCCACCAATTTATGGTGTAGGGGGTGGGCTATTTATAGCCACTAGGCAACCCGACCTGATTTGTCCAAAATGACCCTGGGTCACTAAGGAACTGACACGTGTTCCAACGGTCAGATTTCAAACACACGCGGCAACTTTACTTGGGCTACAAGCAAAGCTGACTCATCCAGCTCTGGATAAGATTTTCTCTCATTGTCTTCGCTCGAAGACATGGGATTTGGGTTGAGCATCACTTCAGTCACTCTGACTTATTTCACTTGGACCCCACTTAACAGTACGGTGGTTCCTATGACTCAACAAAGAAGAAAATGAAACAGCGAATCCACATAGTCTTCGCGCTCCAAAGTCTTCACTCAATGTCTTCTCATGTCATAGTCTTCAATATGAATATCTTCTCATACCACCATTGTCTTCAATGTCTTCATACATTTTTAGGAGTCATCTCCGGTAGGTAAACCGAATTAATGAGGGACACTACCTGCATTATCCTGCAATTCTCACAAATGCATTAGTCCCTCAACCAACTTTGTCGTCAATACTCCAAAACCAACTAGGGGTGGCACTAGATGCACTTACAATCTCCCCCTTTTTGGTGATTGATGACAAACTGGTTGAAGTTTTCAACGGGGATAAAGTATGTGAAATTGTAAGGATAGGTAATTGTCCTCATAAGTTGCAAGGGCTCCCCCTGAAGATGTGCATATAAGTAATTTGCTTTTGGAATGCAAATGCACATGGCAGGTTGTACTTGTGGAGATCCACTTCAACTTATGAAGATAATTCATCATGCATGAAATGATATAGCAATAAGAATGACATGCATAATGAAAAATGGACGTCTGCGGAATGATCTAAGTGCGGAAGTTATCATCGCACATGCGGAATCTATCATCGCAAAGCAAATAAGTAGCAGAAGTAGCATACGACCATCAAGTTTAGGTATTACAACTCAAAGAACCAAATGTTTCAAAACGCAAGAGTTGTAAGCACGCAGCAAAATATAATGCAACCGCCCATGTGAACCCGCTTGAAGACTATCAACTCATACGCTTCTCCCCCTTTTGTCAGTAATGACCAAAAAGGTTTGAAGACATAGAGCATCTACTCGTCATCATGAGTAGGTGAAGCAGCAGGGTTGTCGTCGTTGGTTGGCGGTGCAGACGTGCTTGGTGCAGTGTCGATGCGCGTTGTAGTAGTTGGAGGTGGTGAAGTAGCATCATCTTCATCATCGATCACTCTGGCATTAACTGTTGCCGCGGAAGAGGAATATTCAGAGTCTTCAAGAGATGGAGTTCGACGCAGGGTAGCAGTCCTTGGAGGAGTGGAGTTGAACTGGAATCTTTCATTGAAGCCATCATCTTGAAGATCAGCTTCAGCACTGAGCAGGGTCAAACTCTTCCATGATCTTCGGCAAGTTTCATGAGCAACAAAGGCATTCTTGGTGGCAAGGTTGCGAATGCGATTGACATCCACCAAGAGGCTTTGCATTTGGCGCTTGAGCCAGAAATGATGCTTACCCTGCTTCTGATGAAGAGCCACAAGAAGCTCTCGGTCATTAAGAACACGAGAACGCTTTCGAGGCCTTTGTGCAATGGTACTTTCAGTAGCTTCAGTGGGTGCTCTATGAGGCAGACGGGTGTTACCAGCTAGTGGATAGAATCTAGTTGCTGCATGAACACCTTCAATAGGCCGAGTGAAGCTTTGGCGCTCAATGTTCTGAAGACAAAGTGGCGTCTTGGCAGGGTCAGAGTATACAACATCAACTGACATATCAACCTCGGGCAGAAATATGATGTGATTGCGAGCAGAGGGCTGATAATTGACAGATGAGTGTCGCTTGATGAGGCGCATGACCCAGGGAGCATAAAACTTCAGACCAAACAGGTTAGATCCGGAAGCAGCAAGTTGCCTGATGAAGAAGTCCTGAGTGTTGAAGCTGATGCCATTGAGAATATAGAAGACCAAAGTCTTCATGGCTCCTTCAAGCTTGGCCGATGATGAGTGTCCCTTGACTGGCCATAGAGTTCGCCTGATGATATGATATATGGTGCGCGGCAGATACTCAAGGTCTTCAACAAAGAAATGTGTGGATACTCAGCATCAGATGGCAAAGGCTTCATCATGCTCAGCATCTGGCTCATATTGGGTTCTGGCTCGATGATGTCCATAGCTTTGGCTTCATGATGAACATTGCCAGTCATCCACTCGAGAACCCAAGTCTTGATGTCTCTGTAGTAGCCGCAAATGTGCAGAGTGGCATAGAATTGAAGCAATAGCTCTTCATTCCAATGTTCCTTGTCTGTCACAAAATGGAGCAGACCAGCATCGCGAAAGCAGTCAAGTGCTTCTTCCAAGCACGGCAGTCCAGCAATAGCTTTAGTGTCAAGGCGCATATGAGGGAAAATGCGCCCTTGATCATATAGCACGCAGGAGTAATAGCTTCGCTGCGGATAGCTCCAGAACCGATCTGATGAAATCCTTGGCTTGGAGTAGGGATTCTTGGCGCTATCAAAGAAGGTATTGTGGCTCTTGAAGCCATTGGCATTGAATGATCCTGGCGAGTTGGCAGTACCTGGAAACCTTGGCAGCCTGGGCTTTGGCTTCTAGACCGGTGGCTGATGCTCAACATGATAGTCAAATTGGGGGCCGGAGGCAGCAGGCGGAGGTACCAGAACAGGCCATCGGACAGTGACAAGCTGACCGTGATCGTATGCTTGCTCAATAGTGTGAGGCCTTGGAGGCGGAACAGGAGCAGGGGCAACATCAGAGGGTTCAGGCTGCACAACAGGTGCTTCAGGAGCAGTTGTCATATTTGCGTCAGGTGCAGCCTCCTCATTGGCGTCAGGTGCAGCATTCTCACTGACTTCAGGTGCAACAGTGGCCACATTTGCTTCAGGCATAGTGGCCTCATTGGTTTCAGGTTCTGTGCCCACACTTGCTTCAGGCACACTCGTTGGTGCAGGCTCCACATTGGCGTCAGCCATGACCACGTCATTGGCTTCATTAGCATTGGTGGTGGCAGCCTCAACATCTTCAACCTCCTCTTGACGAGCAGGAGGGTTGGGCACAGGCACGTTCAGATCATGAACCGCTTCTTCTTCAATTACAGGGGGAGTTGGGACACGAACTTCTTCTTCTTCAGTAGCGGGGGGAGTTGGTACACGTACTTCTTCTTCTTTTTCTTCGGTTGATGCAGCCGGAATGTCTTCAGCAGCATGTGCTTCAGACACGGAGATGTTCACTGTTGGAGCTGGTTCAGACAATACTTGTCGTGCAATAGGTGAACGTTGCATGTCTCCTTCAGGAACGCTCGACGGAGGGACTTCAGGCCTTTGTCCTCTGTGAAGCCTGCGAAGAGCTGGCTTCAGGTTGGGAGATGGAGTTGGGTGAGCCTGAAAGTCTTCATCCTCTTCTTGCACTGGGGGTGGAGCTTGTTGTTGTTGTTGGGGAGTACTGGGGGAGTCTTGTTGCTGTGGGTGATCAGCCCACAAAGCATCCTGAGGAATTGGCGTCAATGGACGACCAATGCTGATGATTTCGCTGTTCGTACGAAGAGGCGATGATACCACTTGATGTTCGATCTGAGGAAGAACTTCATCATCATTTACATTGTCATCTTGACCAATGTCTTCAGCAGCGTTGGGTTCAGCTGCTGGAATATCTTCAGTCGCATGAGCCTCTGTGGTAGCAGGCTCATGGACAACCATCCTTCTTTCTTGATGAACAGACACAGGGCAAACAACGGAAATGGGTTCAACGACTAAGGGCTCTATGGAAGCAACCCTAGTCTTCTTGGTCTTGCGCTTCTTCTTGGAGGGAGCGGCATCAGAAGCTTCTGCATGCTTTCTCTTTCTGGCATCAGCCTCAGCAGCCTTTGTCTTCTTCCGTTCTGAAGCGGTTGTGGTGACCTTTGGCTTCGAGTCAGTCATGTTGCTCGGTAAGATAATGCGAGGGGCTTCTTGGCTTGAAGGCTCAGGCTGTTCAGCAGGGTGCTTCTTCTTCCTCTTTGCAGCCATCCCGGGGTCAATGCCTGGACGGCCCAGGGACTTGCGCTTCTCAGCCTCATTGTAGGCAAGCACACACTTATCAGCCAAAAGCTTCATGCGTTCTCGAGATCCCTAAGCTTCTTGGCATTTCATCAGAAAAGCTTCTTTAAGCTCATGGAGCATGACCTTGAAGTTTCGGACGTCTTGAACACTCAGATTGGCGACATGCTTCTTGAATTGAGCCTTCTCAAAATCAATCTTGTTTTTGAGCTCAACGGTGCGCTGAGCAAGAGCTAGCTCAGAAGCAATGGCGCCATTGAAGGCGACACTGAGGCCAATTGGGAGCTGTCGGTGTCAAAACCGGCGGATCTCGGGTAGGGGGTCCCGAACTATGCGTCTAGGCGGATGGTAACAGGAGACGAGGGACACGATGTTTTACCCAGGTTCGGGCCCTCTCGATGGAGGTAAAACCCTACGTCCTGCTTGATTAATATTGATGATATGGGTAGTACAAGAGTGGATCTACCACGAGATCAAGGAGGCTAAACCCTAAAGCTAGCCTATGGTATGATTGTTGTAATGTATGTTGTGTCCTACGGACTAAAGCCCTTCGGTTTATATAGACACCGGAGGAGGCTAGGGTTACACAGAGTCGGTTACAATGGTAGGAGATCTACATATCCGTATCGCCAAGCTTGCCTTCCACGCCAAGGAAAGTCCCATCCGGACACGGGACGGAGTCTTCAATCTTGTATCTTCGTAGTCTTGGAGTCCGGCGGACGATGATAGTCCGGCTGTCCGGACACCCCCTAGTCCAGGACTCCCTCAGTAGCCCCTGAACCAGGCTTCAATGACGGTAAGTCTGGCGCGCATAATGTTCGGCATTGCAAGGCGGGTTCCTCCCTTGAATAATCCAGAGAAGATCATGAACACCAGGATAGTGTCCGGCTCTGCAAAATAAATTCCACATTCCACCGTAGAGAGAATAAAATATACACCAGTTCAATCTGCTGACGTATTATGCGGTGTGACATCACACCGCTACCAAGCTTTTGTTTGAATCGTTTTTTACTATACCACCTCAGCACGTTTAGCGAAGCGGTTTCCTTGGCACGTCTTGTCAAAGCAGAGATCGTGTTCCCCTTATTCTGAGATTCTCATCAATACGTGCATGGGTAACCCAACCGTGCCCGTCGCCATGCCTCCTCCATCGGAGGTGAATCCCGAACGGTCACGGAGACGACCCTTGGTATTTTTCCCCTTTATAAGAGGACCAAGGACCATTCCTTTTCTTCAATCTCGCATCGAATCTCCTCCTCGCTCCTAGTTCCAACACCCAGAGCCCCAGATTCGAGCGCTTCGGATTCTCAATCATGTCTGGCTCCGACCTCCAGGGCCGGTGGATGCCCTCCTCCATCACGGAGGAGGACATATTAAAGTTGCGTGAGGCCAAGTACCTGGCCTACGAGATTTCACACAGGTTGCCTGCCCAAGGGCAGGCCGTGCCCGCCCCCGAGCCCGGCGAATACGTTGTCTTCGTATCCCACCTCCGTCGGGGTTTAGGCTTCCCGACGGACCCCTTCGTGAGAGGGCTCATGTTTTACTACGGGCTGGATTTTCACGATTTGGCTCCGGAGTCCATCCTCCATATCTCTGCATTCATTATCGTCTGCAAAGCCTTCCTCCGTGTCACTCCCCACTTCGGCCTGTGGCTGAACATCTTCAATGTGGAGCCGAAGATGATCGGGGGGCGTCAAGCGGAGTGCGGCGGGGCGGCCATAAGCAAAAAGGCCGATGCCCCGTGGCCCGAGGGTTCCTTCCAAGAGGAACTCGGACTGTGGCAGCAGGAGTGGTTCTATATCACCACTCCGAAGGGCAGCAAGCAAAAGCCGCCGCCTTCATTCCGCCCGGGACCTCCACGTCAACTGATGTCGTGGGTCAACCAAGGGCTCAATTGGGGGCCGTCCGAAGACGTGCCCTCACTGCAGGGCCGGATTCGAGACCTCCAAGCGAGGGAGATCAATCTGGTCATAGTGATGCAGGTCATGCTAATCAGGCATCTTCTGCCCTGCAAACGCCGTCCTCTCCGTCTACGGGAGTTCAACTCGGAGGGTCCTCGGATTCTCCAACACTTCATGGGTGCGACACCCGTGGAGATGTACAAGTTGTTCTTCGGACCGCAGGTGGCGTTTCCGGAATTAGCCGAGGACGCAGGCCTAAGCCGCAATCGCCCGGATACTCAGGTAAATAGCTCAGAGTCCGGACATTCTGTTCATCTGCCTTTCTAGAGTTTGCCTCCTGACCCATTACTCTTCACAGGAGTGGGTGGCGCGATCAAGGCTGATAAGGTGTCCGGCCCCCCTCCCAGAGACCGCACTGGAGCCCGTGCTGCTCAGAATGTTGGAGGTCGCGCCCACAGAAGGGAGCGATGGGGAAAATAGAGGAGCTATTATTTCGCCCAAAGGGGCGTCTGAAGAGGGGGGAATCAAAAACCCCTCCTTCCAGGGGGAGAAGAGGACCGCCTCCGAGGATCCGGAGGCCAAAGCCCCTAAACGGGGGAAGAAATCTTCCCCGGGGGGTCCGGCGTCTGGGGAGAATCCAGACGCACAATCATCGCCAAAGAATCAGCCCTTCAGCGAGCCGTGAGTATGAAAAGGGAATTTCATCAGTAAGGAAATACCTCCATTTGTGCTTCTGTGGGTAACCGAAATTTTTATCTTGCAGTTCGGATTTGCAGCCTTCGCAGATGAGTTCGTCTTCGGGGGACCTTCTTCCGGAGATGATGGAGAGCGAAACGCCCCCGTCTTCTGCGCCATCAGATAAGGCAGACAAGCCTGAAGTATCATCACGGAGGGCATCCCCGAGTCCGGAGGGGCCAGAGAGTTCGGCGCCCGCTAGTATCCGGCCGGGAGAACTGAAGAATATGCTTGAGAGGGCGTCCATCTCAGAAGATCATCGTGCGTTGATGCACATGGTGATTGGAAGGATTTCGTCTGCCGAGAGCGGATTGCGTAACGCTGCTATGAGTTTGTTGGCGGGATTTGAGGTACGCGAAAATGACGCACCTTCTATTTTTGACAGTTTTGCACATAAAAGTGTGCCCTATATAGATAGTAGCCCCTGAGACTCGGTAGGTTGTCGAAGATGACAGTGTGCCGAGGATCGAAATCGCAAGTAATGAATGTCGCCGTTCCTATGCAGGTGGTGGATAGTCCGAGGGCTAGCCGGACTAGTGGGGTTGCCGAGTTAATGCGGCAACTTGACGCGGCGGATGCGGACATCGCACTTGTCAACCTGCGACTTGACGAGTCGCAAGGTAATTTAGTTCTCCACGGTCGCTTTATTAATGGGGTCAAAGCCCTCCTCTAATAAATTATATGTTGTAATACAGACGGTGCTGCTGCTGTGGAGAGCCTTCGGGCCGATCTTGCTCGAGCTAAGGAGCAAGCCCGAAGGAGTGACGCGGCTGCCTCGAGGGCGGCCGAGGAGTTGAAAGCCGAAAGGGCTGCTCACTGCCTAAGCAGGGAAGAGGTGGCCGAATTGGCCATGAAAGTAAAAGATGCTGCCGACCGCAATGAGGCTCTTGCAAAGGAGCGCTTATCGGAGCGGGAAGACCTGAGGAAGGCCACCGCTGAGGCCAAGGATGCCCGCTCTGCAATGCGGGCCATGAGGGAGGAGCTGCGCCAGGCCAGAGATATCGTGGCTGGCAAGCCTTATTTGCTGCGTCGCCGGTTTATGGATCAAAAGTATGCTCAATTTGATCGGCTGTGGAGTCCGTAGGATCCGTATATGGACTTAGCGGCAAGTGCGACTGATGCCGTCGAGCACTTCCGGAGCCAGAAGGATCACAAGACGGAAGAGCTATTTTGGTCTCAATTCCATAGTTCGGATCGCTCACTTCCGTTGACCGACCGGTTGGCCGAATGGGCCGAGCTAAATAGATTATCCGGACTTGCCATGACTGACATCGTGGCTCATGTCTGGCCAGAGAGGCCCAAGGCGACGAGCTACTTCGGCTTACTGCAGCAATTCCTTGGAGCGGTGCGGCACATCAAGGAGATGAAGCGGTCGGCCTGTATCGAAGGCGCGCGGCTGGCTCTTGCCCGTGTGAAGACGCATTGGACAGAGATGGATGCCACCGCTGTTGCCGCCCAGGGTTCGGATGAAAGCCGGCTCCCCGCCGAGCACTATTTCGGGGAAGTTATGCGTGGTGCTCGTGTAATAGAGTCGCAGTGCTCAAAAAATGTCACGTTCAAATGAACGTTTTAGCTTGTAAAACAATGATTATGCAATAACTGCTTTTTATACTTGTGCGTCCCAAGTGGTAAAACTGCTCCTGAGCGGCCGTTTTTGTATACATTTGTATAACCTGAAAGATTGCAGTCTTCGGCTTCAGCCCCCACGCACAAGGTGCGGGGGTGTTCGCAAAAATAGCGCATGTTCACACTTAATCCGACGTCTCGGTCCTATTTAGGAGGTGGTAGCATAGCAAACGAGGCAATCCGGACTATAATGCTTTATCACTTTCACTTAGCCAGTGGAGTTCGAGGGTGGGGCTACGATATAGCCCCTGGGGGCACCGCACTTCTCCGATTGCGGAGTGCGTGTGTGCCTGACCGGGAAACGGTCCTTCGTCAAAGCGGGGAATTCTAAACATTCCGGTAGTTGATCGAGTGGTTGACCAGTCTCTCGCTATATCATGACAGTCAGTTTTCGGCTTTCTCTACTGAGGTGCTCACCTAGCCGAACTGGGGCACAATCGCAGTAGTTCTCCTAGTGCCGCGTTAGCCGATGATACGGAACGTAAGGCAGCAAAACACAGGAGCCGGGCAAACCCAACATTTGACCAAAGACATGATTCGGAGCTGATGCATATAATGCCTAACTCGAGACGCCGAACACTCCCTAAGGTGTTCGGTCTTTATGGTAATGGGCAGAATAATGCCCTAAGCCCCTAGTGTCCAGGTACGGGCATGGTCTTCTGACGCGGCCGATGCCAAAACGTCAGGCTCCGCTGTGGTTATAGGAAGAAACCAAGGGAGAATAACAACAAGAGACAGTAAAAAAGGTTTACGCAGGGTCTTAATCTGAAAAGAATCCTCGCAACGGGTCCCTACTACACGTCTGCGCCTGTGTCTCCGTTGTGCCGTTATCCTGGATGGGTATGCACGTTGTTCATCTGTAAAAAGAGAGGAACGCTTAGTTTGGAAACAATTCGTGCAAAAAAAGGAGAAGAAGAAACATAAATAAGTAAAGCGGGATTCGTATGAACTCGCGATTCTTTGTGTGCGCAACCCCTTATCAAGGGTTGTGCGGCTAGGGAGCCCCTAGCCAACCAATGCCGGACTCGTCTATCCGTGTCCGGGGTCTTCAAGTGACCCTCGCACTGAAATGATGCCTCGAGGACCGGGCATCTTGAGTGTAAGAGACGCGTAATGCGGTATGGCGTTGAAACGGACAAAAGCCTTTCGTCCCAAGAGTGCTTGATATCCACTTTTAAATGGGACGATATGAAAAATTAGTTTTTTGCGCCGAAAATTGTTCGGTGATCCGAACATGACTTCTAGTAATAGGGAGCCTGTGCACTTGGCATAAGGGCCCTGGCGTCACTCCTTTGAAGGAAGTGCGGCTGTGTCGAATTTTGTTAGGGTCTATCCCTATTTTGCGGATTGTGCTTGAATACAGCAGGTTTAAGTCGCTGCCTCCGTCCATTAGAACTTTAGTGAATTGTAATCCGTCGATTATGGGATTCAATATCAGGGCAGTCCGTCCCGCGTTTCGGACGCTTCTGGAATAGTCCAGGTGGTCGAAAGTGATTGGTTTTGATATCCAATCTCTATGGTCTGCTGGTTTGGACCGTGCGAGGCTCTTTTTAGGAAGTGCCGCACTATTTTTCCGTATTATCACATGAAGTGAATTTACTGCTTTGACCTCTTGTGGGAAAGTCTTTTGTTTTCTGGTGCTCTGCTGGTGGGGTTTATCGTCTTCGCTTGACGCGTCGAGCCCCTTGTGTTCGGCGTTTAGTCGGCCGGACTGTTTGAAAACCCAACAATCCCTGTGGGTGTGGTTTGCAGGCCTTTCGGGGGTACTGTGGATTTGACATATCCGACCCAAAATCTTGTTTAAGTTGGACAACTCATCGCTGTCATCCTTAAGAGGTGGTGTTTTGTTGTTTGGCCGTGAGCTTTTGAATCCGGCGTTGACTGCCGTGCTCTTTGGGCTTTTCTCTTTATTCCGGCGCTACTCTTTTCTGTGCCGTGATTTTCCGTTTCCATCTCTTATCTCGGATGTACTTGGGTTGCTGGTGCTGCATCTTGCTAGCTAGCTATCCTCTCCTGCACAGAAGCGGGTCATGAGGCTTGTTAGTGCGGACATTGTCCTCGGTTTCTCTTGGCCGAGGTGCCTGGCAAGCCATTCGTCTCGGACATTGTGTTTAAAAGCTGCCAAGGCTTCGGCGTCCGGACAGTCGACTATTTGGTTCTTTTTGGTGAGAAACCTGTTCCAGAATTTCCGCGCTGACTCTCCGGGCTGTTGAGTTATATGACTTAGATCATCTGCGTCCGGAGGGCGGACATAAGTCCCTTGAAAATTTGCTCTAAACGCGTCCTCGAGCTCTTCCCAACTTCCAACAGTGTTTTCTGGGAGGCTTTTAAGCCAATGACGGGCTGGCCCTTTGAGCTTGAGGGGTAGGTATTTTATGGCGTGGAGATCGTCTCCTCTGGCCATGTGTATATGTAGTATATAATCTTCTATCCAGACTCCAGGGTCTGTTGTTCCATCGTAGGCCTCTATGTTTATGGGTTTAAATCCTGCTGGGAATTCATGGTCCAGCACCTCATTGGTGAAACATAGTGGGTGTGCGGCGCCCCTGTATTTGGGTGTGCCGCTATCTTCGGACACTTGACGTGTTGCCTTGCTTCTTGGGGCCTTCTTCTTTGGCCCGTAGATGGACCTGGCTGGGCCATCTGTCCTTCCAAGTTCGTTGGTTGGTTTATGTGTGGCGCCGCTTTCAGAATTTGGCCTGTCATCCGGCCGTCTATCCAACCAGGCTGCCTCTTTATTTTTTGACTATGGGGGCTCTATGGCCTCGTCGTCGAATTCTAGTAGCAGCTTGCGCTTCGGGTAGCTCTTTGGTTGGTGGCCATTGCCGTATTTATTCGCGGTTTTGAGTACTTTGCTCCACCTCATTCTGAGTGTGTCTTCCGCTGTTTTGAGCTTTCGTTTTTCTTTCTTCAAGCTTCTTGCAGTGTTGACGAGTCTTTTCCGAAGGTTTTTACCTTCCGGCGGCGTGTCCGGCGTGAGATCGTCCGAACTGTCGTTTTCGCCGGGCCTGGACTGATTATCTGACTCGTCCTGTTCGGACGGTTGCTTATCTATATTCTCGTCGTCCACTTTTGTGCCCTGCTGTAATGCGGGGTCCTTAGGAGCGTTGTTGTTGTCGAGGCGGGGCTTAGG
Source organism: Triticum timopheevii (assembly GCA_963921465.1). Classification (NCBI taxonomy): domain Eukaryota; kingdom Viridiplantae; phylum Streptophyta; class Magnoliopsida; order Poales; family Poaceae; genus Triticum; species Triticum timopheevii. The sequence continues at coordinate 361,700,230 of OY997264.1, forward strand.
GCGGCGTCTTCGCCGCCGTTTTGGTTGTTTATCGGCGGGGTTATCCTCTACCGTGGCCTGTTGGTCCCCGCTATCGCTCTCTTTTGGGGTATCCACCATGAATATGTCGTGTGACGAGGTGGCCCTCGCGTGCCCTATAGGCGCTGTTTCTTGTTCATCTCCGGCGTCGTCGTCTGTAGCGTCGATGTCTTCGGAGTCGTAGTCTAGCATGTCGGTTAAGTCGTCGACAGTGGCTACAAAGTGGGAAGTGGGTGGGCTCTGAATTTCTTCGTCGCCCGTATCCCAACCACCCTGGCCATAGTCCGGCCAGGGCTCTCCTGATAACGAGAGATGCTTTAGTGAATTCAGGATGTCGCCAAAAGGCGAGTATTGGAAGATGTCCGTGGCGGTGAATTCCATAACCGGCGCCCAATCCGATTTGGTTAGTAGGGGCGCGGGAGGTTCGAAGTCCGGCAGGGAGTCCGGCACCTCGGAATCACGAGTTTTGCGAGGGACAAGATTGGTATTTGGCTCCATCGCCGTGGTAGTTGAAGCCCCCGAGGCAGTGTCTATTCACCGATCCTCTATCCGGGCAATCGGCTCCGGACTAGTGGCCGGAGCAGATTCGTGTGCGGCCACCAAGGCACTGTTCGGCGGCAGAGCTAGGTCATGCCCATCGCAATAGTGCGGCGCGCTTGGCCGCGGCTCGGGTCCGTCGAAGATCAAGTCTCCATGGACATTGGTCGTGAACTTTAGGCTTCCGAATCTGACCTGACGGCCAGGGGCGTAGCTTTTGATCTGCTCCAGATGGCCAAGCGAATTAGCCCGCAGTGCGAAGCCGCCGAATACGAAGATCTGTCCGGGAAGAAAAGTCTCACCCTGGACAGCGTCGTTGGTTGAAGATGCCATCGGGCCTATCGGTGATGACACAGAGGAACTCTCAATGAAAGCACCAATGTCGGTGTCAAAACCGGCAGATCTCGGGTAGGGGGTCCCGAACTGTGCGTCTAGGCGGATGGTAACATGAGACGAGGGACACGATGTTTTACCCAGGTTCGGGCCCTCTCGATGGAGGTAAAACCCTACGTCCTGCTTGATTAATATTGATGATATGGGTAGTACAAGAGTGGATCTACCACGAGATCAAGGAGGCTAAACCCTAAAGCTAGCCTATGGTATGATTGTTGTAATGTATGTTGTGTCCTACGGACTAAAGCCCTTCGGTTTATATAGACACCGGAGGAGGCTAGGGTTACACAGAGTCAGTTACAATGGTAGGAGATCTACATATCCGTATCGCCAAGCTTGCCTTCCACGCCAAGGAAAGTCCCATCCGGACACGGGACGGAGTCTTCAATCTTGTATCTTCGTAGTCTTGGAGTCCGGCGGACGATGATAGTCCGGCTGTCCGGACACCCCCTAGTCCAGGACTCCCTCAGGAGCTGTAAATCTTCAAAGTTGACGTTGGGGGTGTCGAACCACTCATCAATGAAATTGTGAATGATGGCCACATCAAACAGAGGCAGGTTGCTGAAGATTTCTGCTTCCTCTTTGCTCTTGATCAGCTGCTCAAGGGCATCATCCGCAAGATCTTCATCACTTGATAGATCAATGGGTTCTTCACGCAGAATGGCAGCAGGAGTCAAAGCTCGCTGATCAGATGGTCTAACAAGTTGCTTCTTCTTGTCCGTTCTCTTGGAGACACGGGACTGATCTTCAGATTGCACACTGGCTTCAGGAGGTGCAGTGGCCAGTGGCTTCGCACGCAAAGTCTTCGGCGGTGGCTTTGCAGCTGAGGATGAAGCCTTTGACTTCTTTTGCTTCTGCGGCTTTGGAGGTGGCGGAGCAGGGGCTTCATCAGAGTCAGCACCATCGTTAGAATGATCTACTCTGGCGCCTTGGACCATGATATAGGTGATGAGGCCGTCAAGGTTGGCATAGGGGCCAATGACATTGGGATTGGCTTCACGGGAGCCATCAGCACGGGGAGCAGAGGGACCTGGATCGAAGTCCAAACCCAAGGACTTCTTGTTCTCCTTGGCCGAAGCCACAGCAAACTGATAGTTGCGCTTGAAGAGCGAATCTTCACGACACCATAGAAGTGAAGTGGGATCTGCGTTTGCTGGCTGTGGCCCACGGACCATGCATGGATAGAAGCCTTGTTCAATGGCTTCAGCTCGGCTCTTGGGTTGCAGCCCTCGATAGAGGATATCACCCCATGGGCTCTTGATGGCATGCTTCTCTGCATATTCCTTTGTCACAAATCTGTACTTGAACCACTCCTCAGCCCAATAGCGTCGAATCCATTGGGTTCGCGTCTTCCTCTGATGATAATTCTCTTCAGGATCTGTCTTGTACAGTTCTGCTAAGTCATCAGGCAGATCTCTAGATGTGCCACTTCTGCGCTGTCTGCCACCCTTCCTTGTTGATTTCTCTGTTGCCATGAACTTCAAGCTGAAAGGCTTCAGTACGTTCAAAGGCTCGTTTGCTCGTCAGACAGGAACTGGCTTCAGGAGAATTTATATGGTGCTGCAAGTATTCTGCAAATGAATGCAGACTATGAGAACCAAGGGATTCTCCCACGGACATGTACCTGTGACAGCATTAGAGATGCGAGGGAAGGGGAAGAGGTGATATGCATTCTCAGAAGATTTTGAAGATAAATCAGTTTGAAGACGTTGACCTCATGTTGCGAAGACATTCACTTATATAGATGAGTTGGTTCGAGATTTGTACCAATCTGTGAATAAGTACAAGTGAGGAATCAAGCTAGTAGAAATCTAAGTGAATCGACTAGGCAGTATGAGATGCAGATGGAATAGATCTAGCTTTGAATAGACAGAAACTACTTTCGGTAAATAGGATGAATCTTGAAGATCAAAAAGGTGGTAAAAATAGAGTTATAATTACCGCACGAAGAACTGCTAGATGGAGAAGAATAGGAGACCGAGCAGTTCAGCCCACCATGCCCTAACTTGGCGATGGAGGACACCTACGGCGACGGCGGAGAGGACGATGTCCGCGGCCGGCGTGAGGACGGCGTCGGAGAAGTTGCGGCAGCTAAGCGCTTCGTCGCCGGCGTCGTCTCGAGCTAACAGTGGCGCTAGGGTTTTGACTGAGGTGGAGAGGTGGAAGAAGTATTTCTTTACCGCAGGGGGACAGGTATTTATAAGTAGGTGAGAGAGGCAGCGCAATTACGCTGGTGCCCCTGCCGGTTCATATCTGAGGGGCACGTGGCAAGCATGCAACACACCCAGGGTTGTCCCACGTTCCCACGCCCGCCAGGCATGTCGGAGAGTTGTTCCGGCTTCTCCGGATTTCAACAGTAAAGATAAGCCATTAAAAACAGATTTAATGTTTGTCTCTGTGCCTTCTGCTGACTAGGACGCAGAGAAGACATTCGACAGTTTCAACAGAATGCATATGATTTGGATGGATAGAATTGAGATAGAGAGCATAGAGAGGTTAGGGTCCGATCACATTCACTTAGTGCAAAAAGATCCAATCTTGAAGACATAGCTATAAGTGAATGCTGTAGAGGACAGAACACTAGTATATATATATATCAGAAAGCAATCAAATCATCATAGTGCAGAAAGTCATGAAGACAAATTGAAACTGAGGACAAATCAAATGCGAAGTCATTGCAATATAACGCCTTGAATGAAACACTTCAAACAAGAAAAGTTGGTGGTGGCGTTACCCACCGTATAGGAAGTATTAGACCCAGACACATCGCACAATTATCGTGGCGCTCCGAAGTCAAATTCCATGTTAATGTATTCACACTCAGAGTGTAGATCTTCATTAATTGAAAATATACATTACTTTGTGTGTTGCACATCTAAGTCATTAGCATGCGTAAGTGTTAGGATGTGTGCCTGATCACAGGACATTAGAGGATTCCAAGATATTTAGCTCACACCGTAACTTGCAAAACCTTTTCTCATCCAAGGGCTTTGTGAAGATATCTGCCAGTTGCTCATTAGTGTTGACGTGAATGATATCGATATCTTTCTTCATAACATGATCTCTGAGAAAGTGATGACGAATTTCAATGTGCTTTGTCTTCGAGTGTTGGACTGGATTGTTTGCTATCTTGATGGCACTCTCGTTGTCGCAGAAGAGAGGTACTTGTGTCAGGTTGATGCCATAATCCTTGAGAGTTTGCTTCATCCATAGAAGCTGAGCACAACAGGATCCAGCAGCAATGTATTCAGATTCAGCAGTTGAGAGTGATACACAGTTCTGCTTCTTCGAAGACCAACAGACAAGTGATCGACCAAGAAAATGGCATGTGCCAGATGTAGACTTGCGATCCACCTTGTCACCAGCATAATCAGCATTAGAGAATCCAACCAAATCGAATCTTGAGCCCTTGGGATACCATAATCCGAGTGTTGGGGTGTAAGCCAAATATCGAAGAATTCGCTTCACAGCTAAGTGATGCGATTCCTTTGGTGCCGCTTGGTACCGAGCACACATGCAAACACTAAGCATAATATCTGGCCTAGATGCACATAAATAAAGCAAAGAACCAATCATGGAGCGGTATACCTTTTGATCGAACTCTTTACCATTGTCGTCGGGACCAAGATGGTGCTTGGCTGGCATTGGTGTCGTATAGCCTTTGCAGTCTTCCATTCCAAACTTCTTCAGACAGTCTTTGAGGTATTTCTCTTGAGATATGAAGATGCCATTCCTGTGCTGACGAATTTGAAGACCAAGGAAGAACTTCAGCTCACCCATCATGGACATTTGATATTGCTCTTGCATCATGTACCCAAACTCATCACTGTACTTCTGGTTGGTGCATCCGAAGATTATGTCATCCACATATATTTGGCACACAAAGAGTTCACCATCATATGTCTTTGTGAAGAGAGTGGGATCGAGGGATCCAGGTTTGAAGCCTTTGCTCTTCAGGAAGTCTTTGATTGTATCATACCAGGCGCGACGGGCTTGTTTGAGGCCATACAGTGCCTTGTTTAGCTTGTACACCATATCAGGATGTTTTGGATCTTCAAAGCCAGGTGGTTGTGCAACATATACTTCTTCTTCAATCTTGCCATTGAGAAATGCAATCTTTACATCCATTTGATATAGCAAGATATTGTGATGATTAGCATAGGCTAGCAGTATGCGAATAGCTTCGAGCCTAGCAACAGGAGCAAATGTTTCATCGAAGTCAATTCCTTCCACTTGGGTGTATCCTTGAGCCACAAGACGTGCTTTGTTTCTGACGACTTGACCATGCTCATCTTGCTTGTTTCGATATATCCATTTTGTTCCAATAATGTTATGCTTGCGAGGATCAGGTCGCTTGACAAGTTCTCAGACATTATTTAGCTTGAACTGTTGAAGTTCTTCTTGCATGGCTTGAATCCATTCAGGTTCCATGAAAGCTTCAGCAACTTTCTTGGGGTCTGATATTGACACAAATGAAAAGTGCCCACAGAAGTTTGCTAGCTGTGTTGCTCTTGATCGAGTGAGCGGACCAGGTGCATTGATGCTGTCTATTATCCTCTCTATTTGAACTTCATTTGCGACACGGGGATGAACAGGATGAAGATTTTGCTCTGGCTGATCATTGTCATCATCGGGGGGATTGTCTTCGGTCTGAGCATTGTCTTCAGGTTGATTTGGTGCAGAGATGATAAGTTCCTCTTCAGGCTGTGCTTCAGAGGGCATGATTTCACCAGTTCCCATCAGCTTGATTGCCTCGTTTGAAGGAGCTTCGTCCAATGTACTTGGCAGAATTTCTCTCTGTGAACCATTGGTTTCATCAAATTTCACATCCACAGTTTCAACAATTTTGTAGAGAAAAAGGTTGAAGACTCTGTAGGAGTGTGAATCCTTTCCATAGCCAAGCATGAATCCTTCGTGAGCCTTAGGTGCAAATTTTGACTTGTGATGGGGATCCTTTATCCAGCATCTTGCTCCAAATACTCTGAAGTAACTGACGTTTGGCTTCTTGCCAGTAAGCAGCTCATATGATGTTTTGTTCAGAAGCTTATGAATGTATACACGGTTGATGATGTGACATGCTGTATCAATAGCTTCAGGCCAGAACTTTCTTGGTGTCTTGTACTCATCTAGCATTGTTCGAGCCATTTCAATGAGGGTTCTGTTCTTGCGCTCAACAATGCCATTTTGTTGAGGTGTGTATGGAGCAGAGAACTCATGAGTGATTCCCATTGTATCCAGATACAGATCAAGTCCAGTGTTCTTGAATTCAGTGCCATTGTCACTTCTGATGTGCTTGATCTTCACACCATAGTTGTTCATAGCTCGATTTGCAAAGCGTCTGAAGACATCTTGCACTTCAGTCTCGTACAGAATTATGTGAACCCATGTGTATCTTGAGTAATCATCAACAATGATGAAGCCATAGAGACAAGCAGTTGTTGTGAGGGTGGAGTAGTGCGTGGGTCCAAATAAGTCCATGTGTAACAGCTCGAAGGGTTGAGATGTTGTCATGATTGTCTTCGATGAGTGCTTTGCCCTTGTCATCTTTCCAGCTTCACAGGCACCACACAGATGATCCTTCTTGAACTTGACATCTTCGATGCCTATGACATGCTTCTTCTTGACGAGTGAGTGTAAGTTCCTCATGCCAGCATGTCCCAGCCTTCGATGCTAGAGCCAGCATTCTGAAGCTTTTGTGAGAAGACAAACGGCAAGCTGTGGACCTGCTGAGAAATCTACCATGTACAGATCATCTTTTCGATACCCTTCAAAGACTAGAGATTTGTCAGATTCCATTAGTACAAGGCAACGATATTTGCCAAATATCACAATCATGTTCAAGTCACAAAGCATTGAGACAGACATTAAGTTGAAACCAAGGGATTCAACAAGCATCACTTTATCCATGTGTTGATCCTTTGAGATTGCAACTCTACCTAGACCCAATACTTTGCTTTTACCAGTGTCAGCAAATGTGATGTGACTCTTGTCGGATGGACGTAAGGTTGCATCCATGAGAAGACTTCGATCACCAGTCATATGATTTGTGCATCCACTGTCCATAATCCACTCTGAAGCTTTTGGTGATGTACCCAAGGTTAGGACATAGTATGACTGATATGCAATTTAGATGTGAAGCATATAGAATGATATTTTAGCATGCGTCCTCAATGAGTTTTAGGTCCCCAGCAATAGTATCGGACGCCATTGATTGCTGGCTGGACACCATTTTCTGCAAAAGAGAGTTAGTTCTTCTTCGCCACCCACATTTTCAGTGGGGGCTTAGAAGCAATGAGTCTAAGTGCAGCATCTGAGAATTTTGGCTTTGAAGCCCTAGCAAATAGCCTTGCAGGAGATGAATGATACCCATATGAATAAGAAGAAAAGTTCTTAGTCCTATGAACATAGCGGTTCGAAGATACACGCTCATATTCATAAGTCTGAGCATGATTTCCCTGCAAAACATTGGCGTTAGGGTGACTCATGTGAGTCCTATATCTGTATGAAGCCTTTGGGCCATATGAAGCCATAGGTCTGGGGTTTGTCTTCTTCCTTGGTGGTGTCATGACGACATTCACAGGAAGACTCTCAATGTACCGCTTAGGTACCCAGATCTTCTTCATAGGTGGTCCATTCCTGCAGTTAGTACCAATGTACCTGGCAAACACTTCACCATTCTGATTTTTGAACAGCTTATAGTTTGCATCGAAGGATTCATTAATGATAATAGGATTAGCACAAGTAAAGCCAGATAAGGTAGATGGATCTACTGAAGGTCCCTTTGTAGCAACCCATGTGGTTTTGGGGTACTGCTCAGGCTTCCAGTACGAGCCATCAACATTCATTTTCCTTTCGAACCCAACACCCTCTTTCCTAGGGTTTTGGTTCAGAATCTGCTTTTTGAGGACATCGCAGAGAGTTGATGTCCCTTCAAACTTTTGTACATCCCTGTTTCAAGCAATGTCTTCAACATAGCATTTTCATCACCAACAGCAGTGGTATCCTCCGCAGAGGGGTTAGTGACCACATCAGTAGGTGAAGACAATGAAACAGTAGCAGCAGTGGAACATTCAGCAACAGATGTAGCGTTATCACGCTCAATGCATTTTAAACATGCTGGTTCAAATCCTTCCTGAGCGGAACTGATCTGTTGGGCACGAAGTGAATCTCGCTCCTTCTGAAGATCTTCATAATCCACTCTTATCTTTTCAAGGTCTAGCTTTCTTTGAAGACATTCAGAAGAAAGCTTCTCATGATCAGATAAGAGAGCATTATGTTGATTTTGAAGGGCGTCAAACTTAGCATACAGTCTTTGAAGACTATCAGCCAAAGCTTTTGACTGATCCATTTCAGCACCCAACATATCATTGCTCTTACTAAGCATGTCTTGAACCTTTTCCAAGATTCTTTGTTGTTTAGTGGCAAGGGAAGCAAGCTTATCATAACTAGGGCCAAATTCATCACCTGATTCATCATCACTAGATTCAGAGAGATAGCATTCAGTTACCTTATCACCCCTTGCCATGTAGCATGATGAGGATGATGATGGTTCAGGTGTAAAGGTCATTTGCTTGAGAGATTCCTTGTAATCCTCAAATGGCTGATCATGACGAGTGAGATGACCTTCGTATACATCAGAAAGCCGGTCCCAGATTAGCTTCGCATGATTGAGGTGCATAACATTCCTGAACTGATTCCGGGACAGATGATAGCAGATGACATCCTTTGCTGTGAGGTTCAGTAGAGTGTACTTGTGAATGTCATTAGCATCTGCCATCTTGCATAGATCGGTGAGTCCAATCTCAGTGACGGTCCATAGTTCGCTATCCTTGGACATGAGTAGCTTCTTCATCATGGCCTTCCATCGAGGATACTCATGACCGTCAAAGGTGGGACATGATATGTTCCTCAATCCTGCAGTCGACATAGCTGAAACTCCAGGTGGTTAAACCGAATCACACAGAACAAGGGAGTACCTTGCTCTGATACCAATTGAAAGTGCTAGTGTCGACTAGAGGGGGGGGTGAATAGGCGATTTTTATGAAAGTCTTCAAAACTTGGAAGTTTCGAAGACAAACAAAAGAAACAACCTAATTGATATGCAGCGGAAGATAAGCTACCCTGAACAAGCCATAGTCACGCATGTCATGATGTGAAAGTACAGGACTAATAGCAGTCAGGTAGTAAGGATCAAGTTGGAAGATAGTATGAAGCCAATCAACAATAGTAGTCAAGCAATGAAGTCAAACAGATACACAGACAGGCAATGACTTCATGAAGATAAACTTAAGTAAGGTTGGAAGGGATAGAACCAGTTGCTTGTTGAAGACATAGGATTTGTAGGACCAGTTCCAGTTGCTGTGACAACTGTACGTCTGGTTAGGGAGGCTGAGATTTAACTCAGAAGACCGTGTCTTCACCTTATTCCCCTTGAGCTAAGGACACCCAGTCCTCGCCCAATCACTCTGGTAAGTCTTCAAGGGAGACTTCCAAACCTTCACAGACTTCGTTCACCGGCAATCCACAATGACTCTTGGATGCTCAGAACGCGACGCCTAACCGGCTGGAGGATTCACAGTCCTCAAGTGTAATAAGTCTTCAGGTCACACAGACAGAAAGACTTCAGTGATGCCTAACACTCTTTGGCTCTGGGTGTTTGGGCTTTGTCCTCGCAAGGATTTCTCTCTCTCAAATGCTTCGAGGTGGGTTGCTCTCAAATGACAAAAGACGTGCACAAACTCTGAGCAGCCACCAATTTATGGTGTAGGGGGTGGGCTATTTATAGCCACTAGGCAACCCGACCTGATTTGTCCAAAATGACCCTGGGTCACTAAGGAACTGACACGTGTTCCAACGGTCAGATTTCAAACACACGCGGCAACTTTACTTGGGCTACAAGCAAAGCTGACTCATCCATCTCTGGATAAGATTTGCTCTCATTGTCTTGACTCGAAGACATGGGATTTGGGTTGAGCATCACTTCAGTCACTTGGACTTAGTTCACTTGGACCCCACTTAACAGTACGGTGGTTCCTATGACTCAACAAAGAAGAAAATGAAACAGCGAATCCACACAGTCTTCGTGCTCCAAAGTCTTCACTCAATGTCTTCTCATGTCATAGTCTTCAATATGAATATCTTCTCATACCACCATTGTCTTCAATGTCTTCATACATTTTTAGGAGTCATCTCCGGTAGGTAAACCGAATCAATGAGGGAACTACCTGCGTTATCCTGCAATTCTCACAAACGCATTAGTCCCTCAACCAACTTTGTCGTCAATACTCCAAAACCAACTAGGGGTGGCACTAGATGCACTTACATGTCTTGGCACGAAGAACTGTAGCAACGGTGCATACTCAGGGAGAACACTTATACCTTGAAATTTAGTAAGGGATCATCTTATAATGCTACCGCCGTACTAAGCAAAATAAGATGCATAAAAGATAAACATCACATGCAATCAAAATATGTGACATGATATGTCCATCATCATCTTGTGCTCATGATCTCCATCACCAAAGCATCATCATGATCTCCATCGTCATCGGCACGACACCTTGATCTCCATTATAGCATCGTTGTCGTCTCGCCGACTATTGTTACTACAACTATCGCTACCGCTTAGTGATAGAGTAAAACAATTACATGGTGTTTGCATTGCATACAATAAAGCGACAACCATATGGCTCTTGCCAGTTGCCGATAACTTTGTTACAAAACATGATCATCTCATACAACAATTTATATCAGATCATACCTTGACCATATCACATCACAGCAAGCCCTGCAAAAACAAGTTAGACGTCCTCTACTTTGTTGTTGCAAGTTTTACGTGGCTGCTACGGGCTTCTAGCAAGAACCGTTCTTACCTACGCATCAGAACCACAACAATTTTTCGTCAAGTGTGATGTTTTAACCTTCAACAAGGACCGGACGTAGCCACACTCGATTCAAATAAAGTTGGAGAAACAGACACTCACCAGCCACCTATGTGCGAAGCATGTCGGTAGAACCAGTCTCGCGTAAGCGTACGCGTAATGTTGGTCTGAGCCACTTCATCCAACAATACCGCCGAATCAATGTATGACATGCTGGTAAGCAGTATGACTATTATCGCCCACAACTCTTTGTGTTCTACTCGTGCATATAACATCTACGCATAGACCTGGCTCGAATGCCACTGTTGGGGAACATGGTAATTTCAAAATTTTCCTACGATCACGCAAGATCTATCTAGGTGATGCATAGCAGCAAGAGGGGAGAGTGTCCACGTACCCTCGTAGACCGAAAGCAAAAGCCTTATGACAACGTGGTTGATGTAGTCGTACGTCTTCACGATCCGATCGATCCTAGCACCAAAGGTACGGCACCTCAGCGATCTGCATACGTTTATCTCGGTGACGTCCCACGAACTCTAGATCCAGCTGAGGTCGAGGGAGAGTTTCGTCAGCACGACGACGTGGTGACGGTGATGATGAAGTTACCGGCGCAGGGCTTCGCCTAAGCACTACGACGATATGACCGAGGTGTGTAACTATGGAGGAGGGCACCGCACATGGCTAAAACAATTGTCAACTTGTGTGTTCTAGGGTGCCCCTTGCCCCCGTATATAAAGGAGCAAGGGGGAGGCTGGTCGGCCCTGATGGGGGGCGCCCCAAGTAGGATTCCTACTAGGAATCCTATTCCTAGTAGGTTTCCAACAAGGGAAGAGAGGGGGAAGGAGGAAGGAAGAGGGGGAAGGGAAGGAAAGGGGGGCGCCGCCCCCCTTCCCTTGTCCTATTCGAACTCAAGGGGGGCAGCCAGCCCCTCCTGGCCCTTCCTCTTCTCCCACTCAGGCCCAACTAGGCCCACTACTTCCCTCGGGGGGTTCCACTAACCCTCCGGCATTCGGGTTATATCCGAAACTTCTCCGGAACACTTTTGGTGTCCGAATATAGTCGTCCAATATATCAATATTTATGTCTCGACCAGTTCGAGACTCCTCATCATGTCTGTGATTACATCCGGGACTCCGAACAATCTTCGGTACATCATATCATATAAACTCATAATACTAATCGTCATCGGACGTTAAGTTTGCGGACCCTACGGGTTCGAGAACTATGTAGACATGACCAAGACACGTCTCCGGTCAGTAACCAATAGCGGAACCTAGATGCTCATATTGGTTCCTACATATTCTACGAAGATCTTTATTGGTCAAACCGCATAACAACATACATTATTCCCTTTGTCATCGGTATGTTGCTTGCCCGAGATTCGATCGTCGGTATCATTATACCTAATTCAATCTCGTTACCGGCAAGTCTGTTTAATCGTTCCGTAATACTTCATCCCGCAACTAACTCATTAGTTACAATGCTTGCAAGGCTTGTAGTGATGAGTATTACCGAGAGGGCCTAGAGATACCTCTCCGAATCTCGATATATGACAACCAAACAAACACCTTCGGAGACACCTATAGAGCACCTTTATAATCACCCTTTTACGTTGTGACATTTGGTAGCACACAAAGTGTTCCTCCAGTATTCAGGAGTTGCATAATCTCATAGTATGAAGAACTTGTATAAGTCATGAAGAAAGCAGTAGCAATGAAACTGACACGATCATAATGCTAAGCTAACGGATGGGTCATGTCCATCACATCATTCTCCTAATGATGTGACCCCGTTCATCAAGTGACAACACATGTCTATGGTTAGGAAACATAACCATCTTTGTTTAGCAAGCTAGTCAAGTAGAGGCATACTAGGGACTATAAGTTTTGTCTATGTATTCACACATGTACTAAGTTTCCAGTTAATACAATTCTAGCATGAATAATAAACATTTATCATGAATTAAGGAAAATAAATAATGACTATATTATTGCCTCTAGGTCATATTTCCTTCATCATATATTAGAAAACATATCTAGAGGCATGGTAAATGGATTATCATACAGGTTAAACGAAACTCTAGACTCACGAGGAAAATATTTAAATTTCTTAGTAAAGGTCTCTGTGAGGTTGAGATGTTGAATGCACTTATCTTCAATGTAGGGGTCGAGCTTGGCGTTGTGAACATACTGCTCAAATTCTTCCATAATATCTGCACTCACCATAAAATCATTACATGGCCATAAGCATGATTTGATAGCCGCATCCTGCATTTCGCTTGCGCTTGGTTCAACATAAGACGGGCGTATCAAGCAACTACTAGATGGTGCTTCCGTAGACCTCCTCCTCGAAGAATTCCTAAAGAATTGCATTTTAATTTGCGAACAATTTCTGAAAAATTTTACGACATAATTTTTTTGTCAACAAATCTTCACAAGATTGATAGCAACTACTCATCAGGATGCATAGAGACCATATCAAGCATTCAAACTACTTAGAACTCTAAGAATTCAACCTGCAAGCTCATCTATAGCAACACCAAGAGTAGCTAATTATTCTAAATACAAACCACTAAAGCAGAAACTAATTGGAGCAATGGAGGAGTCACATACCTAGTAGCAATCCCCCAAAATAGTTTTGGAAACAGAGCTTCGAGCAAAGAGATCGAAATCCATGAGTTTGAGAGCAAGAATATGAGAGAGAGAGAGAGAGAGAGAGCAATGGTGATTTTTTTTCTGGAGGTAGGAGATGACAGGCTAAAGGGATAAGTGAGGGGACCCACATGGGGACCACAATTCACTAGGGTGCGCCTGGGGTTGCTGGCGCACCCTGGTGTCTTGTGGTCACCAGGTGCATCCCCCCTCTGATGTTATTTGCATCAAAAATTCAGAAATATTCAGAAAAAATGTGTTAAAATTTCTGGGCATTCTGAGCACTTTTATTTTTGGGTCATTTTTTATTGCACGGAAAATCCAAAAAAGGGGATCAACATGGAATTTTATTTTATTTAACTAAGAAAAACATAAAACAAAAGGTAAGGACAGAAGGTGGTGCCTACTAAATTCATAAAATTCATACCTCTCAAAGATGACCCATTAATAAGGTTGATCAAGTCTTATTAACAACCACCTTCGAAACCGAAGAACTTCCGTAAAACACTAAGTTACCTCAACGGGGATATGCATGTCCCCAACAATAAGTATATCATATTTCTTTTTGGCAGTAGGTAGAGGTAGTTGAAAACTTCCAATAGTGAGTGTCAGAGATGTTTCAATAACATTAATACCATTCACCTGGAATTGTTTCTTCGGAAAGTGCATCGTATGCTCATTACCATTGATATGAAAAGTGACCTTGCTTTTACTGCAATCAATAACAGCCCCTGCAGTATTCAAAAAGGGTCTACAAGGATAATCGACATGTTGTCATCCTTGGGCATGTCAAGTATAACAAAGTCTGTTAAGATAGTAACATTTGCAACAACAACGGGCACATCCTCATAAATACTGATAGGTATGGCAGTTGATTTATCTGCATTTGCAAAGATATTTCAGTAGGTGTGAGTTTATTCAAATCAAGTATTTTATATAAAGAGAAAGGCATAACACTAACACCAGCTCCTAAATCACACAAAGCAGTTTTGACATAATTTCTTTTGATGGAGCAAGGTATAGTTTGTATTCTCAGATCTCCATGTTTTTTAGGTATCGCACCCTTAAAAGAATAATTAGCAAGCATTGTGGAGATTTCAACTTCCGATATTTTTCTCTTAGTAGTGATGATGTCTTTCATCTATTTTGCATAAGGGGCCATGTCGGTGTACTAGAGTAGGGGTACCCTAGTATCCCGAACTTGTGCACGGGCAGTCGCAGCACCCCGCGGCAAGGCTTGCCGGGTGACCGCCAAGGTCCTCCGTGGTTCCTTTGAAGCCATTCAAGAACAAAGTATTCAAGCCAAGGAGACAAGGCCCCGGCAAGAGGAGCTTGCCGGGAAGGCCAACCGAGGCATCTCAAGGAACTTGCCGCGACGCGCCACGCGTCCCGGCAAGGTCCGGTGAGCGACAAGCTTCTGGACGCGACAAGGCAACGATCGCGGCAAGGCGCTTGCCGCGGCAAGCTACCACTCTGTACCCACGCTCCAGCACATCCACCAACGTGTCGCCCTGGGACCTTTCCAGGCGCGCGTGGCAAGAGGCTGTGCAGCCAACGGTGCGAGGTGGCAAGCGCCGCTGACAAGATTGCCATCGTGGCGAGCGGTGGCGTCCCTGGCGGTCCCTTTTTGCACTGTTTGGGTGATGCAGACGGGCATTTAATGCCTTTGTCCCCTGCCGTCAGGGTTAGGTATGATACACTGTAGAGGTAGTTGTACCAACCGCAATTCTTTTCCATTTTTACCCTTGTCTGCGTTGCCACCTGTCGGTGACCCCTTGAGCATATAAAAGGAGGCCCATGCGCAACGTAGAGGGGGGGGGGGGTTCGAAGCCAGAAAACACTCACGCTCGGTCTCGTTAGCAGCTAGTGTGTACTGTAGCAATTAGCGCTCCCGAGCAAGAACTCAATACAATCAGACATGCAGCAGTAGGAGTATTATCTCTCCGGAGAGCTCCAAAGCTGGGTAAACCGCTCGTGTGCTTCGCCTCGATCTGCTCTTTGTGCGGTCTCCGCCCCCCGCCGAACCGAAAGGGGCTCGGTCCACCGGTCCCATAGGTGTCCGTGGATCAGTCTCCCACGACATCTTTTGCGCGCCAGGTAGGGGGCGTCGAGGTTGTGTGAACCTGATCCGGCGTTCACACGAGCCAGATCTTCATCTTCTTCATCTTCATCGACATGCCGCCGAAGAAGAAGGCTTCGGAGGCGGCTACTCCGTCCGCGTCGATCCCACCACCACCGGAGCAAACGGATGGTGGGGTAGACGCCGGCGGAAGAACGGGCGTCGACGAGGGAGCTCGCGGTGCTGCCAGGTCCAAGGACAAGGCTGCGCAGACTTCGGCGTCCGTACATGCACCGCGCCCATCTCAGGAGGCGCGGGACCGACAGTGTCATGGTACTCACGGTACCATACGTTTGTTGGACCAAGATCGAGCTGGTGGATCTCGGGGTGCTCAAGACCAGCATGCGCGCCAACATGCTGGCACGAGCGTGGCACGGTCGCCTGGACGAGATACTGCTCCTTCTGACATAGTTAGAAGTCCAAGCATATCCCGCTCCTCGCACCATTCGCCACCGCCACCCAAAACTCTAGCAGAAGCTTTGGCACGAGCTCAACTGCTCCTGGATTACCCTCCAACGGCAGACAAGATCGACGAATGGAGGGCCACCATTCAGAGTCTCATCGGCTTCGCCAACGGCAACACTCCATGGCAGCCGAGTAAATCGCAGTCGTGGCAAGATTGCCAGGCACGAGCCGATGGTGACAAGACCGGTGGGGGTGCAACCACCGTGCACTCTCCACCCCGAAGGCCAAGATCGCCGACTCACCGGATCCACCTCGACAGCGACTCCACCGCATCATCAGATCCACGAGCTCGCCGCGATCAGCGCCAAGTTCTTCACGAACGACAGCAAGAAGACGCTCGTACCTGCATCGAGCGCCGAAGAGAAGCGCAGCGTCAATCGGACCAGCGCGCTGGGCCCACTGTCGACATGCATGCGCCAGGGGAACCAGGTGACTTGCCGTACGCGGTAGGTTGCCCTGCGTTCACTCGTGAGCTGCGGCAAGTCTAGTGGCCCAGCACGAAGAATTTCAAGCCAGACGTACCAGAGAAGTACGACGGCTAGTCGCATCCGTCGGAGTTCCTCAGCATCTACACCATCGCGGTGCAAGCTGCCGGGGGGCGGGACGACAAGATCCTTGCCAACTACTTCCCGCTGGTGCTCAAGCCCAATGTCAGGTCCTGGCTCATGCACTTGCCGGACAACTCCATATCCTCCTGGGCAGACCTATGCCATCAGTTTGTCGGCGCCTTTACAGGCGGCCACAAACCTCACGGCCAAGAGAGCGACCTTCATCTGCTCGCCCAGAAGGAAGGAGAGCCCCTGCGCAAGTACATTCAGAGATTCAGCCGTCTACAGCACAACATCCCAGATGTCCACCCTGCCGCGGTCATCAGCGCGTTCCATCAGAACGTGCGAAACCGCAGGATGTGGGAGGAGATGGCGATGTGCAAGATCAGAGACGTCAGTGAGCTATATGCCCTGGCCAACAAGTGTGCACGTGCTGAGGAAGGGAGGAAACTCCCCGGAGAGAATACAGGAGCAGGAGGATCTGACAGTGAGGATGCTGCCCCGGCAAAGAAAAACTGGCGGCGAAACAACAGGAAGAAGAAAGGCAAAGATGTGCTAGTCGTTGAGCAGTCCGGCAACGGAGGTGACGCCAAGAAAGCCAACAGCCAGGCTGTGGCGGTCGCCGACAAGCAGGACGTCACCAACAAGCAGTATTGCAAGATCCACCGCACCAAGGGCCATGATCTCCAGAGCTGCAAGAAGGTCGAGCAGCTTGTCAAGCAGCAAAAGGCTGAATACGAGCGACACGACAAGGAGAAGGCCCAAGAAGGTACTGGAGGATCCGACAAGAAACGTCCCGGCCGAGGAGGATGCCGCGGCAAGGCCAAGCAGCGGCAAGGAGACAGACCTCCCCGCGGCCGCGACAAGGATGAAGATGACGACGACGATGAAGATATGGATGATGACGAGACCGGTGAGGAGGAGTTCCAGAAAGCCACAGAGGTCCTGTGCATTGACGGCGGTGCTTCTCTGCATACTTCACACCGCCAGCTCAAGCAGTGGGTGCGGGAAGTCAATGCGGCAGAACCACCCGTCGAGTCACGCAAGCCTCTGAAATGGTCCAGCACGCCTATCATCTTTGATATTGAGGACCACCCTGATCGCATAACTGCGGTCGGGTGCTTGCCGATGTTGGTTTCACCAACTATCCGCAACCTCAAGGTCACTAAGATGCTAGTTGACGGCGGGGCCGGCTTGAACCTGATCTCCTCCGCGGTACTCCAGAAACTCCAGATCCCTGACAGCGAGCTCGAAGAGACCGGCACATTCCAAGGAATCAATCCGGGAAGGAGCAAGCCGAAGGGAAAGATCACGTTACCGGTGACATTTGGCAGCGAGTTGAACTTCAGGACTGAGAGGGTCACTTTTGACGTTGCTGACTTTCCATTGCCTTACAATGGGATACTCGGCCGTCCAGCACTCGCCAAATTCATGGCAGCCTCTCACTATGCATACAACATGCTGAAGATGCCAGGCCCGATAAGTGTCATCTCTGTCCCTGGCAACAAGAAGGATGCTCTTATCTGCACCGACAAGATCTACCGGGAGGCAGCAGCCGCTACAGATCGCAAGTCACTTGCCGCTGAAGCTCCCGGGGGGAAGAAGAAGACCAAGTCCGGCAAGAGTTTTGATGCCCACTCCGGCAAGCGCACCTCTTCGGAGTGCTGCGCTTCCGTCGAGGACGCACCATCGAGCTCCACCGGCAAGCATAAGAAGACAATGGCAGCTCCACCAGAGACCAAGAAGGTGTCCGCCAAGGAGGACGACACTGGTGGTACCTTCACCATCAGTGCCACTCTCGACCCTAAATAGGAAAGCGCGCTCGTTGCTTTCCTGCAGGCGAACGTCGACGTGTTTGCGTGGCAACCGTCTGACATCCCCGGTGTTCCCAGGAAAGTAATCGAGCACCATCTTGCCGTCTGCCCTCATGCGTGGCCCGTCAAGCAGAAGGTCAGGAAACAAGCAGTGGAGCGCCAAGAATTCATCGCAGAAGAAATCAAGAAGTTGGAAGCAGCAGGCCTTGTCAGAGGAGTGCTCCATCCTACGTGGTTGGCCAATCCTGTAGTCGTGCGCAAGGCAAACGGGAAATGGAGGCTTTGTATCGACTTTACCGATGTCAATAAGGCTTGTCCCAAAGACCCATTTCCCTTACCGCGCATTGACCAGATTGTTGACTCCACGGCTAGATGTGACTTGCTTTCATTTCTTGACGCATACTCAGGATACCATCAGATCTTCATGGCAGAAGAGGATGAGGAGAAAACCGCATTCATCACTCCATGTGGCACATACTGTTTCATACGGATGCCTTTCGGTTTAAAGAATGCTGGTTCAACATTTGCAAGGGTAGTCCATGACGCTTTTGAGCCACAAATGCACAGAAATGTAGAAGCCTACATGGATGACATAGTGGTCAAGAGCAAGGACAAGGCAACTCTGATTCAGGATTTGGACGAAACCTTTGCAAATCTGCGCAAGATCAACCTCAAGCTTAACCCCGAGAAGTGTGTGTTTGGAGTCCCCTCTGGCAAGCTTCTCGGGTTCTTCGTGTCTCAGCGGGGAATTGAAGCCAATCCCGACAAGATCAAGGCCATTGAGCAGATTGAAGCACCAAAGCGCGTCAAGGATGTACGAAGACTTGCCGGTTGCGTGGCTGCTCTCAGCAGGTTTATCTCTAGGTCTGCTGAGCGCGCCCTGCCGTTTTTCAAAATATTGAAAAAGGCAGGTCCAATGAAATGGACTCCGGAAGCGGAGGCTGCGCTGCGGGACTTGAAGAGATACCTGTCCTCCACTCCAACACTTGTCGCACCTAAGCCATAAGAGAAGTTGCTGCTATATATAGCGGCAACCAATCAAGTGGTTAGTGCTGCGTTAGTAGCGGAGAGGAAGGCGGATGATGAGCCAGCAACCACGGCAGATGCATCCAGTGACAAGCAGGGGACTTCACCGACAAGCTCTGGTCCCGACAAAGATGGATCTACGCAGGCGCGTGAGGAGATACAGAAGAGAATGGTGCAGCGCCCAGTTTACTTTGTCAGTTCCCTTCTGCAGGGGGCTAGGTCGAGGTACTCTGGTGTGCAGAAATTGCTTTTCGGCCTTCTCATGGCCTCGAGAAAGCTGCGCCATTACTTCCAAGAACATGAGATCACGGTTGTCACTCGTTTTCCGCTGAAGAGGATACTGCAGAATCCAGAAGCAACAGGCAGGATTGTCGAGTCGGCGCTGGAACTGTCAAGCTTTGGCCTCAAGTTTGAGAGCACTTCAACTATCCAAAGCAAAGCATTGGCAGAATTTATAGCAGAATGGACGCCAACACCAGATGAAGAAATTCCAGAAACGAGCATCCCCGTCAAGGAAGCAAGCAAAGAGTGGCTGATGTACTTTGATGGTGCCTTCTCGCTGCAAGGCGCCGGTGCGGGCGTGATACTTGTTGCGCCCACCGGAGAGCACCTCAAGTACGTAGTCCAGATGCACTTTCCCAAGGAGCAAGCAACGAACAATACCGCAGAGTATGAAGGTTTGCTTGCCGGTCTCAGGATCGCAGCAGACCTTGGGATCAAGAAGCTCATTGTCAGGGGTGACTCGCAGCTTGTCGTCCGCCAAGTGAACAAGAATTATCAGAGTCCATTGATGGAAGCTTACGTTGATGAAGTGAGGAAGTTAGAAGAGCACTTTCACGGCCTACAGATGGAACATGTTCCAAGAGCTCAGAACGACATTGCCGATAGCCTGTCAAAGTGCGCCACACTTAAGTTACCTGTGGAACCAGGGATCTTTGTGCTCAAACTGACTCAACCATCCGTAATGCCATCAACTGGGAAGAGCAAGAAGAGGAAGTTGATTTCTGGTGACTATTTTCTGGCAGAGCTCCCCGAAGCCGCCGCCAAGAAGGTCCCCAGGATCAACACCAAGGGTGCTGAGGAGCAGTCTGCTCCGGAAAGCCCTAGGGTTTGTTCCGTTGAAGCAGACGCTCCCGACAAGTTTTGCTCCGGCAAGCTTGCCGGGGAATGTCAAGCTCCGGCTGAGCCGCAGGTTCTCGCCATAGAAGCGGATATTCCCGCAGCAGTAGATGTGCCTTTAGTCCTCGTTGTCGAGCCACAAGCTCCAGCATGGGCACAACAGATTGTCCGTTTCCTTCAGACAGGAGAACTTCCCGAAGAGCAAGAAGAAGCGGAAAGAGTAGCCCGGCAGTCAAGTATGTACCAGTTTGTCGATGACACACTGTACAGAAGAAGACTCAATGGTGTGAAATTGAAGTGTATTCACCGGGAAGATGGACAAAAGCTGTTGGCAGAGATACATGGAGGCATATGTGGTCACCACATTGGCGCAAGAGCGCTTGCCGGCAAAGCATTCCGGCAAGGTTTCTTTTGGCCGACAGCCCTCCAGGATGCAACTGCACAAGTAACCAAGTGTGAAGCGTGCCAGTTCCATTCCAAGCAGATACACCAGCCAGCTCAAGCTCTCCAGATGATCCCTTTATCCTGGCCATTTTCGGTCTGGGGGCTCGACATCCTCGGCCCCTTTCCCTGAGCTGTCGGGGGCTTTGAGTACTTGTACGTCGCGATCGACAAGTTCACAAAGTGGCCGGAAGTGGAAGCAGTGAGGAAGGTGACAGCACAGTCAGCAATCAAGTTCTTCAGGTCGATTGTTTGCCGCTTCGGGATCCCTAACAGGATCATCACCGACAATGGCACGCAATTCACGAGCCGCACCTTCATGCAGTACGTCCAAGATCTTGGCGCCAAGGTCTGCTTCGCTTCTGTTGCTCACCCGAGAAGCAACAGTCAAGCGGAGAGGGCAAATGCTGAAGTGCTGCGCGGGCTCAAGACCAGGACTTTCGACAGGCTGCGCAAGTGCGGAAAAAACTGGATTGAGGAGCTGCCGGTGGTTCTTTGGTCGATTAGGATGACGCCAAATCGAGCCACTGGCCAGACACCTTTCGCTCTAGTCTATGGAGCAGAGGCAGTTCTCCCCACGGAACTCGTATATGGGTCACCTCGAGTGCTCGCTTATGATGAGCTTGGGCAAGAGCAGCTGCGATAAGATTACGCGCTGCTCCTTGAGGAAGACCGTCTTCAGGCTGCTGTACGAGCTGCTCGATACCAGCAAGCTTTGTGCTGCTACCATAGCCGCAAGGTTAATGCCAGAAGTCTTGAGGAAGGCGACCTTGTTCTTCGGCGCGTTCAGTCCGCCAAGAATTCCAACAAGTTGACGCCGAAGTGGGAAGGCCCTTACCGGGTGAAACGAGTCACTAGGCCTGGCGCTGTCCGCCTTGAGACCGAAGATGGCATTTCGGTGAGCAACTCCTGGAACATTGAGCATCTTCGTAAGTTTTACCCGTAGGGCGCGGTTGCCGGAATCTGTTCCGGCAACCACCTTTTGTACAAGTCTTGCCGCTGTTGCATGTAATCCTTTGTACAAAGCCGGGCGCAGACCCCGTGCATAAGTAAAGCTCATGTGCTCCGCACATCTTGTCAATTTCATGCTTTCTATTTTTTGCATGTGTTATCTGACACTTTGTGCAGCGCCTACCCCCGGTAAGCAATAACGAGCCGTAAGGCTCCATATCTTTATTTTCTCTTCTTTCTTTTTCTCAAAGAGAGGAAAGTTCCCTCGCCCACAAGTTTGCCGGGGGGAAAGGAGAAGATAATGGTGTGGACCAGGCGTCGTTCAAGAAAGTTTCGCCTTACCGGGAAGCAAACGACAGAAAAGCTAAGTTGCCAAAGTTTGAGCAATCAGTTTTAGAATTTTTAAGTTATCTTCCTCGAATGACCGTGCTTTGTATGGAAAACCTATGCGCGGAGGAACCAACTCGTAGCTAGTTGCGCCCTTACTTTGTTTCGAGTCCTCTCAACAACTTAAGTGAGCTGCGACTAGTTGCGACAAGGTTTCTTGTCGGTAGCGGCACCGCCAGCAGGCTGCTGACGTTCCGCACTCAGCACTCGCAGCTAAGGCGCCTGCACCGGCAAGTTCCCTAAAAGCGTAGGGCAAAAACATACAAAGGAAGGAATCAAGTAAAGGAAATAACATAGCAATCGCTACCCAAAATAGAGTATATATTACAAAATAGCTTGTCGCAGCTCTAACAGATTGTTCTCATAACATGGCCAGCAGTGACAAGTAAAGGAGAAAACAGGCGGCCTAATCTACGCGGTCGCCGTCAACCCTCTTGATCTCGCTCACCTTGTCCACAATGGGTGCGACAAGGGTCTTGAGCGCTTCCAGATCAGCATCCGGCGGCAAGGTCTTGAGGACGTTGGTGAGGTTGAGGCCCGGATTGCGAAAGGCCACCTTCACCAACACCTTTTGAAGAGCTCCCGCGCAGATCTTGCGTGACTCGTCGGCCAGCTGCTTTGGGATCTTCTCCCGGAGTCGCTGGAGAGCCAAGAACAAAGTGAGCTTGACGCTGGGTTGGAGGTTCTCATTGGAGGGATACCTGAAATCCTCCATCCCCAGCTGCGCCAGCTCCCTGTCGATGGCTGCGGCAACATCCACGAGACCCTCCGTCCAATGCTCCATGTTCTCCCTAATAGCGTTCTGGGTGGCAGCAGCACTCGCCAGCAGCTCCTCGTTGGCCTTGATCTCTTCCTTCAAGGCCACCTCCTGCTTCCTGGCGCCGTCCAGCGTCTTGGTCAAAGTAGTCAGCTTCAACTCAAGATCTGTGTTGGAGTCCTTGGCGGTGCTAAGCTCCTTGCCCTTCTCGACGAGACGACCCTGCAGCTCGCCATGGGCGTAGGCGTCCTTCTCGCGCTCACGCTTGAGTGCGGCAAGCTCTTCACCGCTCGCCTTGAGATCGGCCTCCAGCTGCGCCACCTTCGTCTCCAGCTCCTTCTTGGCGGCCTCGGCAGCTGCGGCAGCACCCTCTGCTTCCTTGAGAGCCCCGCCGAATGTTTGCTCGCGCGCAGCAAGCTCCTCCTCATGGCTGTCAAGATTGACTTTCTGCTGCGCCAACTAGCCCTCCCGCGCATACAGCTCCTCGGCGGCAAGCCGCTGTAGCTCTTCAACTTCAGCCTTCTCGCGGAGGAAGGCTTTCCGCTCCTCGGCGAGTTGTTCCCGCTTCTCTGCCAGGGACCGGAGAGCTTCCTAGTTACGTCCCCGGAGCTCCTCCGCGCGCTTCTCGATGTCCACTCCCGCCTTCGCGACAAGCGCTTCTCGGGATTCCACCTTGGCCTGTCGAGCGCGGTAGAGCAACACCAGCTTACGCAGCAGCTGCTCCTCCTCAGACTCGCCGCTGCTGCTGCTCGGTGCATCAACCAGCGTCAGCCCAGCGGAGGAGAGCACCTCTCCATCCAAGGTTTCTCCTTCGACCGGCGCCCTGGAGCTTGACTCCCAGGGGAGCTTGATGAAGACGCCATCGCCGGCCTTCAAATAGGCGCCGGGCTGGGGCTCTTCGGAGCCTGGCGCTGCGGCAGCGGCGGAGGGATCGGCGGTCGGCGTAGCGCCTGGCGCTCCTGCGGCCTCGGGGCCGTCAGTGCAATCGCCGGACCCCTCGCTAGCTTCTGCGGCGGCAGCTTTGGCGGCCTCTTCGCCGGCGGGATCCTCAGCGCCAGCTGCTTCTTCGGTGGCAGCGGCGTCGTCGGTATTGCCGCGCGCGTTCTCCTCGCCGGCAACATCGGTCTCCATCGGCTCCGCACCAGATGGATCTGACAGCCGGAAAAGGGAGAAAAGTCAAGCAAATATCCAAAAAAGAAAATCAGAAGAAGAAGAACCCAAGGGAAGTTTTCAAGCAAGAGGATTACCTGTACTGGGCTCCGCGGTCGTGGTCTCCGCCACCTGAGGGTCGCTGGTGCTGTCCCTTGCTGGAGAACTCTCCCTTGCCGGGGACTTCTCCCTTGCCGGAGAACGCTCCCTTGCCGGGGAACCCTCCCTTGGCGGTGTAGTCGAAGCAGATGGCATGTCGGGGGCGGCTTCCGAGCGCTCCTGGTGAGGCTGCTCTGCTGCTACACAAACCAATAGTCAGATGTCAGCGAAGAAAGAGCACCCATGCGCGCCTAACAGCGGGAAGTAAACATATACTTACGCTGGGGGCTGCGCTGGGGGCTGCTTTGGGGAATAGTTGCCGGGTCCGGCAAGATGGTCTCGGACCCACCCCCTGCTGTCGTGGTGGGTTCGTCCTCGATGACAATCACCGGGACCTTGGCTCTCTTCGCCGCTCTCTGGGCCAGAGTCCTGAAAAGGAATGGGTTCGGAGCAAAGCAAATCAGATACAAGACAAAACAACAAGAATTGAAGAACTACAAGTATAAGAAAGAATCTTACTCTTCTTCTTCCTCGTCGGAGCTGAGCGCGGAGAGGTCGAAGTCCGGCTCACCTCCTGCGCGACGAGGCGGAGGAGTAGGCTCCCTTAGCCGCTTGGCAGGGGTAGAAGCGGTGGAGGACCCCGCTCCAGTTGTCGCAGCGGCGTGAGGTGCTCCCGCGGCAACATCGCTTGCCACGGTGGAGCGCGTCGCGCGGCGCGGCGGCTGTTGACTCGTCTGCCGCCCCGCTACGTCCCCGGCCTTGCGAAGACGCCTTCTTGGTGGAGCTGGGGGCTCTGTTTGCGGCGAGCTGCCTGAAGATGAGGAGGAAGAGGAGTTGGTCTTCAACAAGCCGCTCGCACCCTCGGCGGGCTCGCTCGACTCGACTTCAGGCCCGGCAAGCTCCTCTCGCTCGGCAAGGCTTGCTGCCTCTGCTGCCTCTGCCTCCTCCAAGGTGAATCCAAACTCGCTCGTGGCAGCGGCTGCCGCCGCCTCCTCCAGCCTAGTGGCGATGCGCTGCATCTCCGCATCGGTGGTGTCGCGGGTGAGGCTTTTCTGCTCATCGGAGCGGATCAGCACTTGTACCAAGCCGTCGAAGAACTCCTGCACGACGTCGTCTGCAGGCTCTTGCCAAGTTGGGACAATTCCATGCGAATCGCATAGCGGCATCATTGCACGGATGCGGTCGAGCGAGGAATTGTTGCACAGCGGAACGACGCCCTGCGGCAACCTGAACCATTCGGGATGTTGAGGGTCGTGCTTGAACAGCTCCTTGAGCATCGCGTCCAGTTCCAGGACAGTGAAGTTGAAGTTGAGGCCCGGGCGCAGCCTCATGATGTCCGCCGGACCCCCGAACTCCCAGGTGGGTCTCCTCCTCTCCTGCAGGGGGGCGATGCGGCGGCGAAGAAAATCTGCGCCAACAGCGCCTACAGTGAGCCTGGCAAGCCTGAGGCGCAGGATCCAGGTGACGGCAATCTTCAGCCTATCGTCTTCCGGGGCCACGTTGCTCCAATTGTTGCCGCGCGCTACTGGGGCTTGGCGCTGGGCAGTAAATGGTTGCGGGTTCTCCTTGACAATCCAGCACCAGTCTGCTCTCCATTCCTCCCACTTGCCGCGGAGCTCTCCCTCCAGATAAGCTTCCTTCTTGCCGGATCTCGAGATCCAGGCGATTCCGCCGGATAAAGGCTCTCCTCTCTCAACTCGGGGCATAAAGAAGTGGCGAAAAAGAGCTACATTTGGATGGACTCCGACGAAGTTTTCGCAGAGATGCGCGAAAACTGCCATGGTCAGAATGGCGTTGGGGGTGAAGTCAAGGAGGTGGAACCCGTAGGTGTTCATGATATCACAGAAAAATTCAGAGAAAGGCGGGCAGAGCCCGCAGTAGAAGAACAACGCGAAGAAGGGATATCCATTCGGAGCCCGTTCCGAAGCGGCGGCTGAGAGTACCTTCATGCGCGGATGCACTCGCGTCTCCGTCAACCAGAAGAGGTAGTAGTACTCCCTCAGCTCCTTCGTGGCGAGCTGGGGGGGGGGGGGGAGGGGGATGGTTACCCGCTCCCTTCACAGCGCCGCGAGCCGCTGCGCCTCGGTCGACTTCACGGCCTTCCCCTTGCCGGCTTTCGGAGCCATGGCGGAGGTGGTGGGGGAGATCGACGGCGTTGGTGGTGCTGGTGGCGACGGGGGGCGGAGCGCTGCTCTCTTTCAGCTTTAGGAAGAAGGGGGGAGCGGCGGAGATTTCTGAGATTGGGATAGCAACTAGCGAGATGGGCGAACTGCCCCTGTTTCCCCTGCTTATAAAGAGGGAGGGGGCGGACGTTCCGCCTTTCCGAATAAAGAAACCACCCATGATCTTTCCCACGACGCCGCATTCAACGCGTGCCGTTCAGGGAGGGCGCTGTGGATGCGGAGTGAGATACGGCGTAACCCAGGCCGCGCGTGGCTGTGCCCTGTTTTGGGCCTGGCCCAACAGCGCTCGGCACTGTGTGTGGCCCAGGCCTGGGGGCTCCTGTCGGTGTACTAGAGTAGGGGTACCCTAGTATCCCGAACTTGTGCACGGGCAGTCGCAGCACCCCGCGGCAAGGCTTGCCGGGTGACCGCCATGGTCCTCCGTGGTTCCTTTGAAGCCATTCAAGAACAAAGTATTCAAGCCAAGGAGACAAGGCCCCGGCAAGAGGAGCTTGCCAGGAAGGCCAACCGAGGCATCTCAAGGAACTTGCCGCGACGCACCACGCGTCCCGGCAAGGCCCGGTGAGCGACAAGCTTCCGGACACGACAAGGCAACGACCGCGGCAAGGCGCTTGCCACGGCAAGCTACCACTCTGTACCCACGCTCCAGCACATCCACCAACGTGTCGCCCTGGGACCTTTCCAGGCGCGCGTGGCAAGAGGCTGTGCAGCCAGCGGTGTGAGGTGGCAAGCGGCGCTGACAAGATTGCCATCGTGGCGAGCGGTGGCGTCCCTGGCGGTCCCTTTTTGCACTGTTTGGGCGACGCAGACGAGCATTTAATGCCTTTGTCCCCTGCCGTCAGGGTTAGGTATGATACACTGTAGAGGTAGTTGTACCAACCGCAATTCTTTTCCATTTTTACCCTTGTCTGCGTTGCCACCTGTCGGTGACCCCCTGAGCATATAAAAGGAGGCTCATGCGCAACGTAGAGGGGGGGGGGGGGGGGTCGAAGCCAGAAAACACTCACGCTCGGTCTCGTTAGCAGCTAGTGTGTAATGTAGCAATTAGCGCTCCGAGCAAGAACTCAATACAATCAGACATGCAGCAGTAGGAGTATTATCTCTCCGGAGAGCTCCGAAGCTGGGTAAACCGCTCGTGTGCTTCGCCTCGATCTGCTCTTCGTGCGGTCTCCGCCCCCCACCGAACCGAAAGGGGCTCGGTCCGCCGGTCCCATAGGTGTCCGTGGATCAGTCTCCCACGACAGGCCATCTTTAAAATATCAGTCAAGCGAGTGTGCAAAAAGACTGGCCCAAGAATTTCAGCAAAGCATTCAAATTCTTCATCATCTCTCTTCTTAGTTGGTTTAGGTGGAAAGGGCATGGGTTTTTGAACCGATGGTTCTCTTTCTTTACCATGTTTTCTGGCCACAAAGTCTCTTTTATCATATCTTTTATTTTTAGGTTGTGGGTTATCAAGATCAACAACAGGTTCTATCTCAACATCATTATCTGGTTCTTTATCATTGTTTGGTTGAGTGTCTTCATGAACATCATCATTATCTTTTTCATTATCACTAGGTGAATGTTCATTACCATATTGAGTTTCAGCTTCAGAGATAGAAACATCATTAATAGCTCCAGGAGGTTCTTCTATTTCAGGTTCACTAGAGGTATGCAAAGTCCTATCATTTTTCTTTTTTCTTTTTAGAAGAACTAGGTGCATCAGTGTTAATTCTTTGAGAGTCCTGTTCAATTCTTTTAGCGTGTCCCTAAGTGGTTCCTGAGTCATTCTACCTCCTCTGGTCATTACGCTACCAGCATGATCATATTATTATTCAATTCATCAAGCAATTCTCTTTGAGATTTAGCAACTTGTTCTAACTGAGTATGAACCATAGAGGCATGTTTCCCTACACCTCTAACATCATTTGATATTCTAAATAACAAGTCACTCAAGCGAGTAGTCATATCAGAGTTGTATTATATTTATCTCATAACATTTTCATTGAAGTGATTTTGTTTTCTAATGTAATTGTCAAACTCATAAAGGCATTGACTAGGATGCATATTGTAAGGGATGTCATTTTCATCAAATTTCATTAAAGAGTTTACCTCTATCACCCTTGGTGGTGGTGTATTAACTCCATGTATTTCTTCAATAGGAGGTAAATTTTTAACATCCTCTGCTTTAATACCTTTTTCTTTCATACATTTTTGTGCCTCTTGCATATCTTCAGGACTGAGAAATAAGATACCCCTCTTCTTTGGAGTTGGTTTAGGCGGTGGTTCGGTAAGGTCCAATCATCATAATATTTCAATATGTTTTCAATAATTTCCCAGCTTGGTCAATAGTTCGTTCCCTGAAAACACAACCAGCACAACTATCTAGGAAGTCCCTAGAAGCATCAGGTAGTCCATTATAGAAGATATCAAGTATTTCATTTTTCTTAAGTGGGTGATCAGGCAAAGCATTAAGCAATTGAAGAAGCCTCCCCCAAGCTTGTCGGAGACTCTCTTCTTCAACTTGCACAACATTAAATATTTCATGTAAGGCAACTTGTTTGTTATGAGCATGAAAATATTTTTCAGAGAAGTAATAAATCATATCCTAGGACTATGCACACAACCAGAAGCAAGAGTATTGTACCATATCTTAGCATCAACCTTTAATGAGAATGAAAATATCTTGAGAATATAATATTAGCGAATTTTCTCATCATGAGCAAATAGGGTGGCTATATCATTTAATTTAGTAAGATGTGCCACAACAGTTTCAGTTTCATAACCATGGAAAGGATCAGATTCAACCAAAGTAATTAACTCTAGGTTGACAGAGAATTCATAATCCTTATCGGTAACAAAGATAGGTGAAGTAGCAACCTAAGGATCACATTTCATTCTAGCACTCAAAGATTTTTCTTTCAGTTTGCATAATAA
This sequence comes from Triticum timopheevii, assembly GCA_963921465.1. NCBI lineage: Eukaryota > Viridiplantae > Streptophyta > Magnoliopsida > Poales > Poaceae > Triticum > Triticum timopheevii. Next base: position 361,729,684 of record OY997264.1, read on the forward strand.
TTTCTTAAGATCATCTCTATCATTGCAAGCAAGAAAGTCTCTAGCTATCTCCTCATCCATAACATGACCTTCAGGTATCTTAGGCAATTCACATCTAGGAGAGCTAGGTATAACAGGTGTTTCAAGATTTTCAGTTTCAATAATTTCATCAGTTTCAGCATTCTCACTATTTTTAGCTCTAGCAAGTTGTTCATCAAGAAATTCACCTAGTGGCACATTATCATCAAGTAAGGTACTAGCGCATCATCATGAGTATTATCCATAGCAGAAGTAGCATCATCAATCACTTGCGACATATCAGGATTAATAGCATGTGGTGGTGTTGCAAGTCTACTCAAAACAGAAGGTGAATCAAGTGCAGAATGTGATGGCAGTTTCTTACCTCCCCACGTCCTAGAGGAAACGATCTGGTTTTTAGTATCCTTCAGATTCTTCACAGTGATAAATATAAATATCAAGTGACTCAACAAATATATCTATGCTCCACAGCAACGGCGCCAGAAAAATGTCTTGATAACCCACAAGTATAGGGGATCGCAACAGTTTTCGAGGGTAGAGTATTCAACCCAAATTTATAGATTCGATACAAGGGGAGCCAAAGAATATTTGCAAGTATTAGAAGTTGAGTTGTCAATTCAACCACACCTGGAGATTAAATATCTGCAGCAAAGTGATCAGTAGCACAGTAGTATAATAATTTTAATAGTAGTGGTAACAACAATAGTAAAGGTAACAGTTTTAGCAATGATTTCGTAGCAGTTGTAACAATAACAGCAGCAGTAGTAACTTAGCAAGAACAATATGTGGAAAATTCATAGGCATTGGATCGGTGGATTCGTTGGATGATATTCATCATATAACAGTCATAACTGAGGGCGATACAAAACTAGCGCCCGTAAATAGTCATACGTGCTTACAAAAAGAACTTGCATGACATCTTTTGTTCTACCCTCCCGTGGCAGCAGGATCCATAACGAAACTAAGGGATATGAAGGCCTTTTTAATAGAGAACCGGAACAAAGCATTAACACATAGTGAATACATGAACTCCTCAAACTACGGTCATCACCACAAAGTATCCCGATTATTGTCACCCCGAGTTTTATGGATCATAACACGTAATAGGTGAATATGACTTGCAAGATCGGATCTAGAACATAGATATAATGGTGAAAACATAAACGGTTCAGATCTGAAATCATGAAAGTGGGGCACTAGTGACAAGCATTAAGCATGGCAAAGTCATAACAACATCAATCTCATAACATAGTGGATACTAGGGATCGAGCCCTAACAAAACTAACTTGATTACATGATAAATCTCATCCAACTCCTCACCGACCAGCGAGCCTATGAAGGAATTACTCACTCCTAGTGGGGAGCATCATGGAATTGGCGATGAAGGAGGGTTGGTGATGACGAAGATCAAAGAGCCCCCTCTTCGGAGCCTTGAACGGACTCCAGATCTGGCCTCCCGATGAAGAATAGGATGTTGCGGCAGCTCCATATCGTGAAACATGATGAAACTTCCTCCTTGATTTTTTCTCCAAATATGGGTATTTAAGGAGTTGGAATTAGGGTCTACGGGGCCACTAGGTGGGCACAACCCACCAGGGCGCGCCTGGAGGGGGTGGCGTGCCTTGGTGGGTTGTGCTCAACCTAGGGCCCCCTCTAGTGGTTCTTGGATCCAGTGTTTTTCTTTTATTGCAAAATAATTCTCTAAAAAGTTTCGTTCCAATCCGAGAACTTTTGTTTCTACACAAAAACAACTCCATGGTAGTTCTGCTGAAAACAACGTCAGTCCGGGTTAGTTTCATTCAAATCATGCAAATTGGAGTCCAAAACAAGAGGAAAAGCATTAGGAAAAGTAGATATGGTGGAGACGTATCAATATTCAAGGACTCCCAAGCATTTAAGCTTGGGGATTCCCCGGAAGGCATCCCCTCTTTCTTCTACCAACTATCGGTAATTTTACTTGGAGCTATATTTTTATTCATCACATGATATGAATTTTGCTTGGAGTGTCATGTATTATATGAGTCTTTCCTTTGTTTAATTTTTAGTTTCTCACAATCATCTTTGCTGAACTCACCTTTTTGAGAGGGACACACATTATTCGTGATTTGTTAGGATACTCTATGTGCTTCACTTATATCTTTTGAGCTAGGCAGTTGCTCTAGTGCCGCACTTATATCATTTAGAGCATGGCGGTGGTTATATTTTAAAGAGATAGTTGCACTCTCATGCTTCAATTATATATTTTTGAGAGTTGATAATATCAATGGCAATTAGTACAAGTTATGAATTTGGTCCTAATATGATAGGTATTCAAGAGGGATATAATAAAAGCTTTCATGTGGATCACTAAATATGATAAGTTTGATTCCTTGCAATAGTTTTGTGAAATAAAGGTGGCAATATGTGGGTTGTGCTAGTGACTAATTGTGGTTTAGTAAGAATATTGATGTTAAGGTTTATGATTCCCGAAGCATGCACGTATAGTCTCTTGTTATGCTATGAATTTGGAGCATGATTTATTATTGATTGTCTTCCTTATGAGTTGCGGTCAGGGACGAGCGACAGACTTTTCCTACCAATCTATCCCCCTAGGGGCATGCGTAGTAGTACTTTGCTTCGAGGGCTAATAAAATTTTGCAATAAGTATATGAGTTCTTTATGACTAATGTAAGTCCATGGATTATACGCACTCTCACCTTTCCGCAATTTGCTAGCCTCTTCGGTACCATGCATTTCCCTCTCTCACCTTAAATGTGGTCCAAACTTCATTGGTGCATCCAAACCTGTGATATGATACGCTCTATCACACATAAGCCTCCTTATATCTTCCTCAAAACAGCCACCATACCTACCTATTATGGCATTTCCATAGCCATTCCGAGATATATTGCCATGAAACTTCCATCATTCCATTTTATTATGACACTCATCTTCATTGTCATATTGCTTTGCATGATCATATAGCTAACATAGTATTTGTGGCTCAGCCACCGTTCATCATTTTTTATACATGTTACGCTAGGTCATTGCTGAAAGTGAGTTACGTCGACTAGAGGGGGGGTGAATAGGCAATTTTCATGAGTTCTTCACTGAGGGATTTCAGGGTGAGGAAATTCCTAAGCGAAGAACTACTTGCAGCGGAATAAGTACTCAGGTATAAGCATAACAGAGCAACAGCATAGTCATCATGATGAAATGAAAGACAAGCACAGAGTACAGAAAGTGTAAACACAGGATAAGCAGGATGAAGACAAACTGACCGAAGAAATCAGATTGAGGAATTAGATAAAGTCTTCAGTCAAAGTCTTCAAACAGGAGTGATCAGGTTCATCAACACATAAATGAGGATATGAAAGGGTTGAGTCAATAGAACTAGTAGGCTTGGTGAAGACAATGATTTGGTAGACCAGTTCCAATTGTTGTGACAGTTGTACGTCTGGTTGGAGCGGCTGAGTATTTAAACTTGAGGACACACAGTCCTGGACACACAGTCCCCACCGTATTCTCCTTGAGCTAATATCACACAAACCTCGCCCAACAGTAATGGCAAGTCTTCATATGTGACTTCCAAACCTTCAGAGACTTGGTCACTCGGTAATCCACAGTTTCTCTTGGATGCTCAGACCATGACGCCTAACCGTCTGGAGGATACACAGTCCTCAAAGGTAACAAGCATCGGTTCCACACAGGAACAATCTCTTCAGTGATGCTCAACCATTTTAGGGTTTGTAGGTTTGGGTTTGGGATTTGGGTTTTCCTCACTTGATGATTTTCGCTGAAAGTCCTCAAAGGATGGGATGCTCTCAAATGACAAGTGTCAGTTTCTCTCAGAGCAGCCAACCAGCTAGTGGTTGTATGGGGCGGCTATTTATAGCCTAGGGAGCAGCCCGCCATGATAAGACATAAATGGCCTTGTCTGATATGACCGTTAGGTGGTAGGATATTTTGGACAGCTGGTGCGTGGCACAGCAACGGTCGGATCTGAGGTTCGAATTCCTCAGGGCTATCATGTTCCTCACTATGTTGGCAATTCGCACTGGCGAATTCCTATCTCCTTAGTCAGAACAAATCCTTCAAAGACCAGAAGATCTTCGTCTATGTCACTGAAGAAATTGACTGAACTGATATGAGATTTCCAATGGCTTCACTCGAAGGATTGGGTAGGTGTAGGATTTTGAGATGAGCATCACTTGGAAATCAGTTTCCTTAGTATTACCTCGGCCCCCTTTAATAGTACGGTGTTTCCTATGACCCAAAAAGTAGAAAATGAAACTATGAAAACAAAAGTCTTCATGCTTCAGATTCCTCGCATGAATATCCAAGTCTTCAGGGTCACACCAATTTCTTCACTTTCAAAGTCTTCAGTAGAACCAAAATCTTCAGTCGAAGACATTCATTTTTAGGGGTCGACTTTCACTGTAAATATCAAACTCCTCATTGACTTATAGAGCCTGTGTATACTCACAAACATATTAGTCCCTTAACCTATAAGTCTTCAATACACCAAAATCACTAAGGGGCACTAGATGCACTTACAATCTCCCCCTTTTTGGTGATTGATGACAATATAGGTTAAGTTTTCAACGGGGATAAACTTATGAATTGAAAGTACTCAATGTTGAGGAATTTGATTGCAAGATATAGAAGAAATCCCCCTGAAGATGTGCATAGTGAGGGATTTGCTTTTGAAGCAATGCACATTTGAAGAGTAGAATCATGGAGATCTCCCCCTATATCTTGTAATTCATACACGCATTTAACATATGAAATCAAGGATTTGAAATGCATGATGAAATATGATGACTGATGTAATTCGGCATGCGTACATAACATTAATGAGGAAATAGCATGCAGAAAAATAGAGCAAAAGTATCAGGTCACCATTGGACTTAAGTTTACAACTCATACAACAAAAGCTTCAGAAGAGCGAGAGTTGCAACTTAAAAAACGCCCATATATATAGACCTGCTTGAAGACTAACTCAAATTTCTCCCCCTTTGTCATCAAATGACCAAAATAGACGAAAAGTGAGGACTAACGACCCTGAAGAATTTCATCACGAAGTCGATGGAGGAGCGTCAGCGTTGTTGGGGTCGTTTGTTGTAGCCGGGCCTGCCGCAGTGTTGTCCAGATCTCATTTTCATCAGTATCGCGGGATGAGGAATATGAATTGGGCACCAAAGGAGGAACTTCAACCTTCTTGAATTTCTTCAGAGGAGGCTTAGACCAGTCGAAGTCCTGCTTGAAGGCCATCTGCTTGAGATCCTCATCACCATAGAGATGATACAGAATAGCCCAGGTGCAATCAAAAACTTCATTGAGGTAGTAATGGTTCTTCTTCACTGAATTATATGTGGTAGTCATGTTGCGAAGAATAGAACCAAACTGACGCTTTATCCATTTATGATTGCGATCCACCTTTTGATGAAGACCGAGGAGAAGCTCACGATCAGTCATCACCCTTGGAGCTGTTGCCTGAGGACTTTGCTTAGATGCATTTGCGGCAGAATCATGAGTGGCGGAGTCATCATTGGTGGAGTATGAAGCAGCTTTGTGAAACTGTCCATCCAATGGACGATTGCCCTCATCAATAGCAGTGGCCTTGCCCTTCTCATCAGTTGAGGAAAATGTCTGCTGAGGACTTCAATTGGGGGCAAGTAGCTGCCATGGTTGAGTGCATCAGCTTTATAGTTGAGTGAAGACCTTGATCTGGTGAATCTCATAATCCAAGGAGCGTAAGGCTTCAACTCAAACGGGGACATTGGAACGTTTACCAAAGTCCTCATGAAAAAATCATGGTAGTTCACGAGAATACCGTGCATGATGTTGAAAAGCAGATTCTTCATGATTCCAACGACTTCTTCATCATTAGAATCGTGGCCTTTGATTGGACTCAATGTCTTTGTCAGGATGCGATAGACAGTCCTTGGCACATATTGAAATTCCTTCACAAGGAATTTTGTCCTTGAGGCTTGACCAGGCCAATGGCTTCATAAACACTTGAATTAAGTGATCAGATAGTTTAGTTTCAGAATAGATCAGAGGCGCACCTTCCGGGGGAGGACTGACAGGCATGGCACGAAGCAATTCAGTTGCTGGTGCCTTATAGTGAGTATTTTCGGTCATCCAGTCCAACACCCATGAGTTTACATCTTCAGCATTGCCAGTATAGTGCAGCCTCGCTTAGAATTGAAGAATGAGTTCTTCATTCCAATCACAGATGTCAGTGCAGAAGTTTAGCAGTCCAACATCATGAATAGCAGCGAGGACTGGCGTGAAGCAAGGCAGTGATTCCATATCCAAGTGAGGAATATGCTCATGGTCGACGACTTTGTCCTTGTTGAAAAGCACTAAAGAATAGAAATTGGCTTGACTGGCTGTCCAAAAAGCGCTTCCTCCTTAGACGAGCAGAATCATAGGGATTGTAATCAGTGAAGAATACATGCTCATTGAAGAAGGCATCAGCCTTGAACTTTGGAGTCTTGGAGAAGGGATTCTTTGGCTGTGGCTGAGGAGTGTCAGTAAGTTGAAGAATAACCTCTGGAATTTCAATTTCTAGAGCCGCAGGCTGCTGAATTTCAGTTTCTACTTCATTTGTAGCCCGGGCCTCCATTTCTTCAGCAGCATTTTCATCAACACTAGTGGCTGGAATTTCTTCATGAGTGGAAGGGGCAGTATGTATTTCTTCAGAGCCCATTAGAACTTCTGTTGGTGCTGGGGACTGAGGAATTTGCTGTGGTGGTGTGAACAGAGGAGCGTTGGGGTGTTGACTATCCCAAAAATTATCATTCATCACTGGAGTGAAGCAGCCAATGTCCACATCCTCATCCACTTCCATTTATTCAACACTGGCCTCTTCAGCAGTGAACTGAGGCATTGGCGATGATACCTGAGGGGTTGAAGTGATAACATCAGCTTCAATTTCTTCATCCATCTGCTCTGTGGAAGCAGCAGAGGGATCTTCTTCAGCAGATTCTTCAGGAATCCGATATTCTTCACCAAAAGGAACAAGTTCCTTTGATGGCATGCTTGAAAGAGGAACTGCATCAATGGGATTGTCAATAGAGCTTGTCAAAATCTTCGCCTTCTTGGGTGCAGAAGATTCTGAGGCTGCTGATGCTTTCCTCTTCTTCAGAGCAGCTTGCTCTGCTGCTTTGGTTTCTTCACTTCCAGAGCAGAAGGAAGAACTGAGCTTGGTGTTGGTGCAGGAGGAGCAAAGGAAATTGGGGCAATTTCTTCAGGCACAACTGATGCAGTTGGTCTGTCTTGTGCAATTTCTTCAGGTGCAGCAACAGATGCTTCAGCTAGCCTGGCAGGTTCTTCAGGCGCAGCACTAGTGGTTGCCCTGGCAGTTTCTTCAGAGGCTGGAATTTCTTCAGCAGCCCTGGTACTTGCAGTTTCACCAGCAGCCTGATTTTCATCAGTGGTGCTGGCATTTCCTTTAGTGGCTTGAGCAGATGCTTCAGCCGGAATGACTTCAGTGTGCATAGGAGCAGCAACACTTGAAGTGAATTTCTTCGTCATCTTCACGAATCTGACCTTGACTCCCAGCCATTCTTCCTTGTAGGCGTCAAATTCATCACTGGGTTTTTTGATTTTAGATTGAAGTCCAATGAGCCGCTCAGGCGAAAGACTCAGAACATTATCTTTCAGAAAGCTCTGCCGTGAGGGCATTGAAGAAGAACTTGGCCGGGAGGGCATTGCTGAGGAACTTGGAGGTTTACGGGCATGCTTGTTTGGCATAGCCTTCTTGCTTGAAGAAGCCTCGGCAGCGGCAGCAGCAGAATCCTCATTGAATTTCTTCACTTCTTCTTTGGCCTTCTTGGCCAATTTAGCTTGCGGCCTGGCCCATTCATCAGCATAATCCTCACCATGTTTAAGGCTTGTTGGATCAGCTCTTTGGCCAAGTGCTAGAGGAGGTCTTGAGCATGGACGGTGAAGAGCGAATTTCTTCATGTATTTGGGAGTGACATATCTGTACTCCCTCCATTCTCTAGCCCATCTTCTTTCAATCCTCTGTATGCGCACTTTGCGCTCATTTTTAGTCTCCTTGCCGTGAGTTGCCTCATTAGGCGTGCAGTACCCTGCATAGATGTCATCATGGATCTCAAAGGCAGTATTGACTTCAAGCTTCTTTCCTCCTTTCTGAGGTCTTTTACCATCTGCCATTTTATTCAGCTGAGGAATTTGAACAATAGAGTTCTCTGAAGAAGTGTGCAACTTTTCTTCAAGGAATGCTGCAAATGAGTTAAGTTGATGAGAACCTAATGATTCAGCAGCAGACATGTGTACCTGTGAACAGAGTATAGGTGCGAAGAATTTGGAGAGGTCATATGCGTTCTCAGAAGTTTTTGTAAAACCGAACAAGTTTGAGGAAATTGACTCGATGTGTCTTGAAGAATTTCACTATGCGTTCTTTGACTTAGGTTCCAGAGTTCTGCGGATCATGATATTCACACAATTGAGGAATCATGAAGAAAAACGTCGCTTAGAGACACAGATTAAGAACTGAAGATTTGTGCTAGGTGTTTAGAGTGTGGAGGTTGAAGAATAAACACCTTTTGAAGATTTGATGAAAATCATCAGTAGAATAAATGCGGTAAAAGTAACTTTTAATTACCATTGATGAAGAACACGATGAACAGGAAGTGTAGATTTGGATGTTCGTCGGCTCGGATCTTCCACACCCTAATTTGGCGGAGGAAGACGACTGCGGCAGCGGCGGAGAGAAGATGTCCGCGACCGGCGCGAGTATGACGGCAACAAGGTCGAGGCAGTGAAGCTCTTCATCACTGGCGACGATGGAAGTAGCGGCGGTGCTAGGTTTTGAGAAGCTCGTGCGAGGGAGTGAGGTCAAGCGGAGTAAAAACAAAGTGAGGAGGGGAGGGGGTATTTATAGCTGAGGTGAAAAACCGCTCGTCCGAGGAAATTGGACGAACGTGCCCATGACCCTTCTCATTCGCGCGACATGTGTCACCCACGTACTGAGAGATGGAGATCGTGGGTGAATAGATAAGTATACCGTGGAATGCGTAATGGTTTGAGCGGCAAAAGCCGAAAATTCAGATAAGAATATTTTAAAGTTTCGTTCGCGATTTCTTCAGTTGACAAGGACACAGTGAAGAATTTGAACGAGTTTCAAATAGAACGCACATGAAGAATTTTTGAACAGACTGGGTTGGGTTTAGCATAGAGGGGGATAAGGGTCCGATCACATTCACTTAGCAAAAAACAACTTGAAGAATTAGCAATAAGTGAATGCTGTAGAGGACATAAACTCATATATATAGAGCCAATGAAGAACAACGACGGAAAGAGTGAAGACAATGCAAAGTTGATGAATTTGAAAAACTGGGGAATTTCAAAAATTAAAAAAACTCAAATTGAAGATTTTCAACATTGGGTTGGTGGCGTAATCCACCGTATAAGAGAGCTGATTTCAGACACCGCGTACAACTCTCGTAGGGTTCTGAGAATCAATTTCTTCATTAATTTCCTCACACTTAGAGGGTTAGTCTTCATTGATTGAAGAAAAACGTTACTTCATGAGTTGCACATCTAAGTCATCAAGTCAGCATAAGTGTTAGGATCTGTGTCCTTTTCAAAGAACATTCGAAGATTCTAGGACATTTAGCTCACACCGCAACTTGCTAAATCTCTTCTCATCCAAGGGCTTTGTGAAGATATCGGCCAGCTGGTCTTCAGTACTTGCATGGTCGATGGAGATGTCGCCCTTCAACACATGGCCATGAAGAAAATGATGACGAATCTGGATGTGCTTTGTCTTCGAGTGTTGAACTGGGTTGTGAGCAATCTTGATAGCACTCTCATTGTCACATTAGAGTGGCACATTCTTCACATTGATGCCATAGTTCTTGAGTGTTTGCTTCATCCATAGTAATTGAGCACATCAAGATCCAGCAACAATGTACTCAGCTTCTGCAGTGGAGAGTGATACGCAGTTCTGTTTCTTCGAGGACCAACATACCAAGGATCGTCCGAGGAAATGACATGTGCCTGACGTTGGCTTGCGGTCCACCCGATCGCCAGCATAGTCAGAGTCTGAACATCCAATGAGATCAAAGGAAGAGCCCTTGGGATACCATAATCCAAGTGTTGGTGTGTGAGCTAGATATCGAAGAATATGCTTCACAGCCTTATGGTGTGATTCCTTCGGTGTAGCTTGAAATAGGGCACACATGCAAACACTAAGCATAATATCCGGCCTAGATGCACATATGTACAATAAAGAGCCAATCATGGAGCGGTATACCTTTTGATCGAAGTCCTTACCATTTTCATCAGTGCATAGATGGCCATTTGTGGGCATAGGGATTTTGACGTCTTTGCAATCTTGCATGCCGAATTTCCTCAACACATCCTTGAGGTATTTATCCTGAGATTTGAATATGCCATTGTATTGTTGACGAATCTGAAGACCTAAGAAGAATTTCAATTCTCCCATCATAGACATTTGATATCCTTCACTTATCATATAGGCAAATTCATCACTGTAACGTTGGTTAGTACAGCCAAAGATAATATCATCAACATATATTTGGCACACGAATAATTAATCATCATATGTTTTGGTGAAAAGAGTTGGGTCAAGTGAACTGGGTTTGATGCCTTTCTTCATGAGGAATTCCTTCAGTGTGTCATACCACGCCCGAGGTTATTGCTTGAGGCCATAGAGGGCCTTATTGAGTATGTAGACGTGATCTCGAAATTTTGGATCCTCAAAACCTGGTGGTTGAGCAACATTTACTTCTTCCTCAAGCTTACCATTGAGGAATGCAGTTTTCACATCCATTTGATGTAAGATGATATTATGATGGTTAGCATAAGCAAGCAATATGCGAATAGCCTCAAGTCTAGCAACAGGTGCAAAAGTTTCATCGAAATCAATTCCTTCAACCTGTGTGTAGCCTTGAGCTACAAGACGAGCCTTATTCCTCACCACAAGGACATTTTCATCTTGTTTGTTGCGGTAGATCCATTTGGTACCAATGATGTTGTGCTTGCGCGGGTCTGGTCGCTTGACAAGATCCCATACATTGTTGAGCTCGAATTGATACAATTCATCTTGCATGGCTTGAATCCACTCAGATTCCATGAATGCTTCATCAACTTTAGTGGGCTCTGTGATAGATACAAACGCAAAATGCCCACAAAAGTTAGATAAACGTGAAGCTTTTGAGCGCATGAGGGGACCTGGTGCGTTGATGTCATCGATGATCTTCTCAACTTGAACATCGTTTGCGACGCGAGGATGTGTGGGTTGATGACTTTGCTTAGGCCAAGTAGTTTCTTCAGGACCAGTTTCTTCAGCAGCACCAGCGTGATTTTCTTCACGATTAGGAATGACTTCTTCCGCAGATTCTTCGGTAGGGATGACATCCTCAGTAGCTTTGAACTTGATGGATTCCTCAGGTGACATTTCATCTAGCACAAGAGGTAGGTGCTCTCTTTGCGAGCCATTAGTTTCATCGAACCGCACATCTACAGTTTCAACAACCTTGTGATGATTGATGTTGAAGACTCTGTAGGTGTGCGAGTCCTTTCCATAACCAAGCATAAAACCCTCATGTGCTTTTGGTGCAAATTTAGAGTGATGGTGAGGATCTCTAATCCAGCATTTAGCACCGAAGACTTTGAAATAACTTACATTGGGTTTCTTGTCAGTGAGGAGTTCATATGAGGTCTTTTTGAAGAATTTGTGAAGATATACCATGTTGATGATGTGGCACGCAGTATCAATTGCTTCATGCCAGAAGCGCTGAGGTGTCTTGTATTCATCAAGCATAGTGTGAGCCATCTCAACAAGAGTCTTGTTCTTGCGCTCCACGACGCCATTCTGCTGAGGAGTATAAGGAGCAGATAATTCGTGAGTAATACCAAGCATATCGAGATATTCATCGAGGCCGGTGTTCTTGAACTCGGTTCCATTATCACTCCTGATATGCTTGATCTTCACACCGAAGTTAGTGGAAGCCCTTGAGGAAAATCATCTGAAGACTTCTTGCACTTCATTTTTGTAAGTGATGATATGAACCCATGTGTAACGAGAGTAGTCATCAACTATGACAAAGCCATATAATGATGCAGAACTAGAGAACATGGCATAATGAGTAGGGCCGAAGATATCCATATGAAGTAATTCAAAGGGACGAGAAGTTTTCATGATAGTCTTTGAGGGATGCTTGGCTCTGGTGATCTTTCCAGCCTCACAAGCCCCACAAAGATGATCTTTGCGGAATTTGACACCCTCGATGCCAATGACATGCTTCTTCTTTGTGAGTGTATGCAAGTTCCTCATCCCAGCATGACCAAGTCGTCGATGCCATAACCAGCATTCTGAAGCTTTTGCAAGTAGACATGTGGCAGGCTGTGGTCCTGCAGAGAAATCAACAATATACAAGTCTCCTTTCCTAAAGCCTTCGAAGACTTTGGAGTTGTCAGATTCCATTAGCACAAGGCAACGATATTTGCCGAAGGCAACAACCATATCAAGATCACAAGCATTGAGACAGACATAAGATTGAATCCTAAGGACTCGACAAGCATGACTTTGTCCATGTGTTTATCCTTTGAGATTGCAACCTTACCTAGACCCAATACCTTGCTTTTGCCTTTGTCAGCATAGGTGATATGCTTCAGATGAGATGGTGACAAATCAGTGTCCATCAAGAAGCTCTTGTCACCAGTCATGTGATTTGTACAGCCACTGCCGAGGACCCACTCAGTAGCTTTGGGTTGTTCATCCTGGAGATGAATTAGTGCAACTTACGAACCCATATACTTCATCAGTGAAGAATATGATATCAATTTAATCAACAGTAATAGATATAGTAATATGAGGATGTGAGAAATGAATGATTCATTTTTCATGATTACCTTGCATCCTTTCAAGCACATTGAGGTCTCCAGCAAATTCTTCAGACGATTAAGTTTGTCTGGAGACCTGACCCTACATAAGAGATTAGTTCTTTTTCTTCACCACCCACATCTGGAGGGGTGGCAAAGAGTTCATCATTTTGCGAGCTCCATAATAAAAGGATGGCATAGAAGCCAGTGCACTTCGTTTCACAGAAGAGTGGTTAGGATAAGCATATGAATAAGCAGAGAAATTCTTCGAGGACTTATGAACATAATGGTTAGAAGAATAATGCACATATTCATAGCCTTTAGACTTTTCCTGTGAAATAGAAGTGTTAGCACGATGATGTTCATATGAGGATTTTGATCCATGTGAGGAATTTGATTCATATGAAGAATTTGGTCCATATGAGGACTTTGATCCATATGAAGAATTTGATCTGGGGTTCCTATTCTTCACTGGTGGTGTCATGATGGCATTCACCTGAAGATTTTCAAGGCATCTTTTAGGAACCCAGATTTTGTTCATAGGTGGACCATTCCAACAGTTAGTTCCAACATATTGAGCAAATACTTCACCATTCTGATTCTTAAACAGTTTATAGTTGGAGTCAAATGACTCATCAGAGGAATATGAAGAATCAAAGGTAAAGCCAGATAAAGTGCATGGATCTACATGAGGTCCTTTCGCAGCAACCCATGAGGTTTTGGGATACTGCTCAGGTTTCCAGTAGGTCCCATCAGCATTGAGTTTCCTCTCAAAGGCAATACCCTCTTTCCTAGGGTTCCTGTTCAAGATCTGCTTTTTGAGCACATCACATAGAGTCTAATGCCCTTTGAGGCTTTTATAAATACCTGTCACATACAATTCCTTCAGCCCTAGATTATAGTTAGTGATACATGTGGTATCCTCAGATGAGGAATTTGTAACCACAAAGACAGTTGAAGAATTTGCAGCAACAGAAGCATTTGAACATTCAGGTGATGAGTTAGCAGATTCACGCTCAATGCATTTGAGACATGGTGGAATAAATTCTTCCTGAGCGGAGCTGATCTATTGAGCAAGCAATGAATCGTTTTCCTTCTGAAGATCTTCATAACTCGCTTTTAACTTCTCAAGATCTTGCTTTCTCTGAAGAAATTCATAAGAAAGCTTCTCATGATCATTTAAGAGAGTGTTATGATGATTTTGAAGGTTGTCAAACTTAGACTAAAGTTTTTGAAGACTATCAGTCAAAGCATTAGTTTGATCCAATTCTTCACCCAACATATCATCGCTTTCATCTAGCATGTTTTGAACTTTTTCAAGAGCTCTTTGTTGTTTGGTGGCAAGGGAGGAAAGTTTGACATAGCTGGAGCCAAATTCATCACCTGATTCATCATCACTAGATTCGAAAAGGTAGCATTCTGTTACCTTGGCACCCTTTGCCATAAGGCATGGTGAAGAGGATGATGATTCAGGTGCGAACGTCATCTCCTTGAGTGATTCCTTGAAATCCTCAAATCAAGGATCATGATGAGTAAGATGGCCTTCGTAGACCCCAGAGAGTCGGTCCCAGATTAGCTTCGCATGATTGAGATGCATGATGTTCCTGAACTGATTTTGGGACAAATAGGAGCAAATGACGTCTTTCGCCGTGAGGTTGAGTAGTGTGTGCTTGCGAATGTCATCATCCTCCGCCATCTGGCAGAGTTCGGTAAGACCAATCTCAGTGACGGTCCACAGTTCTCTGTTCATAGCCATGAGTCGCTTCTTCATCATGGCCTTCCACTTGGGATACTCATGACCGTCAAAGATGGGGCATGTCACTTTCTTCATTCCCGCAGTCGACATAACTAAAACTCCAGGCGGTTAAACCAAAATCACACAGAACAAGGGAGTACCTTGCTCTAATACCAATTGAAAGTGCGTTAAGTTGACTAAAGGGGGTGAATAGGCGATTTTTATGAATTCTTCACTAAGGGATTTCAGGGTGAGGAAATTCCTAAGCGAAGAACTAATTGCAGCGGAATAAGTACTCAGGTATAAGCATAACAGTGCAACAGCATATTCATCATGATGAAATGAAATACAAACACAGAGTATAGAAGTGCAAACACATGATAAGCAGGACGAAGACAAACTGACTGAAGAAATAGGATTGAGGAATTAGATAAAGTCTTCAGTCAAAGTCTTCAAACAGGAATGATCAAGTTCATCAACACATAAATGAGGAAATGAAAGGGTTGAGGAAATAGAACAAGTAGGCTTGGTGAAGACAATGATTTCGTAGACCAGTTCCAACTGTTGTGACAGTTGTACGTCTGGTTGGAGCGGAGTATTTAAACTTGAGAACACATAGTCCCGGACACACAGTCCTCAACGTATTCTCCTTGAGCTAAGATCACACAGACCTTGCCCAACAGTAGTGGTAAGTCTTCACAGGTGACTTCCAAACCTTCAAAGACTTGGTCACTCGGCAATCCACAATTCCTCTTGGATGCTCAGACCATGGCGCCTAATCGTCTGGAGGATACACAGTCCTCAAAGGTAACAAGCGTCGGTTCCACACAGGAACAATCTCTTCAGTGATGCTCAATCACTTTGGGGTTTGTAGGTTTGGGTTTGGGATTTGGGTTTTCCTCACTTGATGATTTTCGCTCAAAATCCTCGGAGGATGGGATGCTCTCAAATGACAAGTGTCAGTTTCTCTCGGAGCAGCCAACCAGCTAGTGGTTGTAGTGGGGCGGCTATTTATAGCCTAGGGAGTAGCCCGACATGATAAGACATAAATTCCCTTGTTTGATATGAATGTTAGGTGGTAGGATATTTTGGACAGCTGGCGCGTGGCACATCAACGGTCGGATTTGAGGTTCGAATTCCTCAGGGCTATCATGTTCCTCACTGTGTAGGCAATTCGCACTGGTGAATTCCTAACTCCTCAGTCAGAACAAATTCTTTAGAGACCAGAAGATCTTTGTCTCTGTCACCTAAGAAATTGACTGAACTGATATGAGATTTCCAATGGCTTCACTCGAAGGATTGGGTAGGTGTAGGATTTTGAGATGAGCATCACTTGGAAATCAATTTCCTTAGTATTACCTCGACCCCCTTTAATAGTACGGTGTTTCCTATGACCCAAAAATGACAAAATGAAACTACGAAAACAAATGTTTTCATGCTTTAGATTCCTCGCATGAATATCCAAGTCTTCAAGGTCACACCAATTTCTTCACTTTCAAAGTCTTCAGTAGAACCAAAATCTTCAGTCGAAGACATTCATTTTTAGGGGTCGACTTTCACTGTAAATATCAAACTCCTCATTGACTTATAGAGCCTGTGTATACTCACAAACATATTAGTCCCTTAACCTATAAGTCTTCAATACACCAAAATGACTAAGGGGCACTAGATGCACTTACAATTGCACATCCCGGTACACCACCGGAGGCATTCATAGTCATATTTTGTTCCAGTATCGAGTTGTAATTTTTGAGTTGTAAGTAAATAGAAGTGTGATGATCATCATATTCATTATATAGACGATGGAGGCTATGATTCCCCCACAAGTGAGGAAGGCATGGTGGAGGCTATGATTGCACCACAAGTCGGGATGAGACTCCGAACAAAAAAAGAGGCCAAAAAGAGCCCACAAAAAAGAGGCAAAAAAGAGCCCAACAAAAAAAAATGAGTTTCACTTTCATATAACTAGTGGGAATTTTCATTATAGAACTTGGCTTGTATATTCCAATGATGGGCTTCCTCAAATGCCCGGGGTCTTCATGAGCAAGCAAGTTGGATGCACAAACACTTAGTTTTATTTTTGAGCTTTCATACACTTATAGCTCTTAGTGCATCCATTGCATGGCAATCCCTACTCCTTGCATTGATATCAATTGATGGGCACCTCCATAGCCCGTTGATTAGCCTCGTCAATGTGAGACTTTCTACTTTTTTTTCTTCTCCAAATTATCTCCATCACCTTTCTCTATTCCACCAATAGTGCTACATCCATGGCTTGCGCTCATATATTGTGTGAGAGTTGAAAAAGTTGAAGCGCGTTAAAAAGTATGGATCAATTGCTCGACTTGTCATCGGGGTTGTGCATGATATATACTTTGTGTTAAGAAGATGGAGCATGACAAGGCCATATGATTTTCTAGGGATAACGTTCTTTAGTGTTGATATTTTGAAAGACATGATTGTTTGTTGGTATGCCTTATTATTATTGTTTTTATGTCAAACTATAGACTATTGCTTTGAAGCACACAGATCTTAATATTCACGCCACAAAAGAGAGATTACATGATGAACATGTTAGGTAGCATTCCACATCAAAAATTCTATTTTTACCATTTACCTACTCGAGGACAAGCAGGAATTAAGCTTGGGGATGCTTGATACGTCTCCAACGTATCTATAATTTTTTATTGTTCCATGCTATTATAGTATCAACCTTGGATGTTTTATATGCATCTATATGTCATTATATATCATTTTTGGGGGTTAACCTATTAACCTAGTGCCAAGTGCCAGTTGTTGTTTTTTGCCTGTTTTTGGTTTTCCAGAATATCAGTACCAAACGAAGTCCAAATGCCACGAAACTTTTTGGAGATTTTTTCTGGACATAAGAGACCCTGGAAGCTTCTGGAGAGGGCCAGAAGATGAAGGAGTGGCCCACGAAGCACTAGGGCACACTAGTGGGGTAGGTGCGCCCTAGTGGCTTGTGGGGCCCATGAGCATCCGTTTGACCTAATTCCGCCTCTATAATTTCTCTAAAACTAGGAAACCAACAGAGAGCCATCCAAAACACCTTTTCCGCCATCGCAAGCTTCTGTTCTCGCGAGATCCCAGCTGGAGGCCTTTTTCGATACTCTGCCGGAGGGGGACTGACCATGGAGGGGCTCTACATCAACCTTACTGCCCTTTCGGTGATGTCTGAGTAGTTTACCACAGACCTACGGTCACTAGATGACTTCTTCTCTCTCTTTGATTTTAAATACAATGTTCTCCTTGATGTTCTTGGAGTTCTATTCGATGTAATCACTTTTTGCGGTGTGTTTGTTGGGATCCGATGAATTGTGAGTTTATGATCAGATTATCCATTAATATTATTTGAGTCTTCTCTGAACACTTTTATGCATGATTATTATAGTTTTGTATTTCTCTCCGATCTATTGATTTGGTTTGGCCAACTAGATTGATTTTTCTTGCAATGGGAGGTGCTTTGTAATGGGTTCAATCTTGAGGTGATCTATATCCCAGTGATAGAAGGGGACAAGACACACATGTATTGTACATCATGTCATCTTGCTTAAGGCGTTACTCCATTCTTTATGAACTTAATACTCTAAATGCATGCTGGATAGTGGTCGATGTGTGGAGTAGTAGCAGTAGATGTAGGCAAGAGTCGGTCTACTTGTCTCGGACGTCATGCCTATATACATGATCATTGCCTTGGATATCGTCATGATTATTTATTTTTCTATCAATTGCCCAACAGTAATTTGTTTACCAACCGTATGTTATTTTCAAGAGAGAAGTCTCTAGTGAAAACTATGGCCCCGGGGTCTTATTTTTATCATATATTAAAATCCCAAAAATACTTTGCTGCAATTTTCATTACTTTATTTTATTTTGTGTTTTATCTATCTATCTATTACTACGAGATTTGATCCTTGCAATTAACCGCTGAGCGATTGACAACCCCTTGTTCGCATTGGTTGCAAGTGTTTGTTATTTTGTGTGTAGGTAGTGCTAACGAGGTGTTGCTTGGTTCTCCTACTAGATTGATAACCTTGGTTCTTAACTGAGGGAAATACCTCTCTCTATTGTACTGCATCATCGTCTCCTCTTTGAGGAAATCCTAACGCGGCTCACAAGTAGTAAAGGTAACCTCAGCTGCTGAGCCGAAGTCGGGACCGAACTCAAAGACCATTTGCTATCATTGCAAGGAACCTGGTCACTAGAAGAGGAACTGTAGCAAGTGGCTTGCCGAGCATGGCAAGAAGGCCGGAAATGCTTCTTCAGGCAAAAGTACACTTGTTACATATGTTATAGACATTTACCTTGCTGACATACCTAGTAGCTCTTGGGTATTTGATAGCCGATCGGTTGTTCATATTTGCAACTTGATGCAAAGGATGGTAAGAACTAGGTGTGTGGCACAAGGGGAGATTGACATCAGGGTCGGCAAAGAGTTGCTGCGTTTGAGGTCAGCAACATGGAACTCCAGCTTCCTTCTGGATTTATTCTGGAATTGAATAATTGTTATTGCATTCCTGCACTTAGTCAGAACATTATTTCTGCCTCATGCTTGATGAGTCAGGGTTATGAATTCAATTTAAAGAACAATGCTTGTTCGTTTTATTTGAATGGAATGTCCACGGCTATGCGCCCGTTGTTGATGGGATTTTTATATTGAATCTGAAACAGGAACCGGTCTATAACGTGAATGTCAAGAGGAATAAGCCTAATGAGATAAATCTGACATACTTCTGGCATTGCCGACTTGGATACATTAGTCTAAAATCCATGAAGAAGCTCCATGATGATGGACTCCCAACTTCGTTTGACTTCGGTTCGTTCAAGCATGTGAATCATGCTTGCTTGGTAAGATGACTAAGTCTCCTTTTGCAAAGAGTTACAAGAGGGTGTCCGAGTTGTTGGAACTTATACACAATGATGTGTGGTCCAATGAGCACGATTGCTAGAGCTGGCTATCAGTACTTCGTGACTTTTATTGACGACTTAGTAGATATGGATATATCTATTTGATGAGGCACAAGTCGAAAACTTTTGGAAAGTTCAAAGAGTTTCAGAACGAGGTTCAGAATTAGCTCGGCAAGACTATAAAGCTTCCGCGATCAGATCATGGAGGTGAGTACATGAGCCAATAGTTTCATGATCATCTGAAAAGCCGAGTTATAGTACCTCAGCTCACACCTCCAGGTATGCCACGGAGACATGACATGTCAGAACGGAGGAATCAGACCTTGTTGGACATGGTCTGGTCTATGAAGAGCGATTCGGATTTACCCTTGTCATTCCGGGGATACGGTCTAGAAACTGCAGCTTACACGCGTAACATGGTACCATCAAAATTTGTAGACAAAACACCACATGAGACATGGACCGGGAAGAGTCCCAGTTTGTCTTTTCTAAAGATTTGGGGATGTGAAGCATTTGTCAAGCGACTTATGTCAGACAATCTTACACCCAAGTTAGATAAATGTATATTCGTGGGATATCCGAGGGAAACCTTGGGATACAGCTTCTACAACCGGGAAGAGAACAAAGTGTTTGTTGCTCAGAGTGGGGTTTTCCTTGAGAAAAAGTTTCTCAATCGGGAAGCCAGTGGACGACGATCCAACTCTAAGAAATTTGAGCACCACTCGGGAACGACTCGGCTGGTGATGAGATCATACCGGAGTCGATCAGGGAACACGTAGTGGAGTCGGCGCCGGATCCACGGAGGTCGGAAAGATTGTGTAGAGTGCGTGATGTGTTGTTGCTGGAAAGTGACAAGCCGGCTACGTATGCGAAAGCGATGGTGAGCCCAGATTCTGAGGCATGGCTGGTGGCCATGAGATCTGAGTTAAAGTCCATGGATGAAAATCAAATATTGGACTTGGTTGATCCGCCACCTGGCGTCACTGCCATTGGCTGCAAATGGGTCTTTAAGAAAAAAACCAATGTGGATGGAAATGTTCAAATCCACAAAGCTCGGCTTGCCGCTAAAGGTTATAGACAATTTCAAGGAATTGACTACGATGAGACCTGCTCGCCGGTAGCGATGCTAAAGTCGGTGAGGATCGTACTAGCTATAGTTGCATATTTTGATTATGAGATATGGCAGATCGATGTCAAAACGGATTTCCTTCATGGAAATTTAACCGAGGATGGGTATATGATACAGCCCGAGGGTTTTATCGATCTGACTAGAGCTAGTAAGGTATGAAACCTAAAGAGATCCATTTATGGGTTGAGGCAAGCATCTCGGAGCTGGAATATTCATTTTGATGAGGTCATCGCTGGTCTCGATTTCATCAAAAGCAAAGAGGACGCTTGTTTATACGAGCAGTTAAGTGGGAGCTCGGTAGTGTTTTTGATCTTCTATGTGGATGACATATTGCTAATAGGAAACGATGTTTTCATACTGAACTCGGTCAAGGAATCATTGAATGGAAAGGATCTCGGTGAAGCAGTTTCCATATTGGGCATTAAGATCTATAGAGATAGATCGAGGAGGCTACTCGGCTTAAGCCGGAGCACGTACATAGATAAAGTGTTCAAACGGTTCAACATGAGTGAGGCCAAGAAAGGGTCTTACCACTCTCACATGGTATAATGCTATGCAAGACTCAGAGTCCTTCGACATTTGATGAGCGAAGCAGGATGAGTACGATTCCGTACGCCTCGACAATCAGATCAATCATGTAGCCATGATATGTACCCAACCTGATGTTGCATTTGTAATAAGCTTAACAACCAGATACCAGGGAAACCCTGGTGAGGGTCACTGTGCGGTGGTGAAGAATACCTAAAGTACCTGAAAAGGACTAAGGAGATGTTTCTAGTTTATGGAAGTGAGGAGGAGCTCTGCGTAAAGGGTTACGCCAATGCTAGTTTCAAAACTAACAAAGATGATTGTTGATCATAGTCCATATTCGTGTACGTGATGAACGGAAAAGCAGTGATGTTGTAACATCCCAAATTTTCAATTTGGAATGTTATACATAGGACATCATTGCATATCATATTTTATTGCATTTTTTGGTTAATCCTAGAAATTCTAAGCAACTCAACGACCAACGGAGAGAGTTGGGGATTTCCTTATTTTCATATTTGAGTTTTCTCAAATTTTGAAAAGAGGATCATTTGGTTTTAATCATTTTTCTCTTCGAATATTTCTTATATGAAAATAAAAGAGAGGGGATAAAATGACTTCTCCAAATAAAATAAATATTGGAGGAAAAATATTAAAATCAAATAAGAATTTTATTTGCACTTTTATTGCTATCTTATTTGGATTAGGAAAAAGATGTGTTTTTCAAAATTGCATTAGTGGCCCAAATAAATGTTAACTTTGTCTGCAATATTATTAGAGAACCCTGACAATTTATTTTAGGATTTTTGGATTCCGTTTAGTATTTCTTTTATTTGTTTTTCCGCATTAGTTTACTTTTTTTTAAAGTGCACCGACCTAACGGGCCGTGTCCGACCCGGACACCTCGCCCAGCAGGCCCTTTAAAGGCCGAGGCCTCGCCCCGCCAGCCCAGCCGCCCCGCCCCCCAAACCCTACTGCCGCCGCCGCCGACTGGCCGCCGCCGCTGGAGCAGCCCGCCGCTGACGGAGGAGCCGCCGCCGCTGACCTCGTCGCCAAGATAGCCGCCGCCGCCGTCCGGTTTTCCCGGAAAACCGCTCGGTTTTTTTAAACCCTAGATCTAGATTTTTTTTCCAGATTAGATCGGTTCGGTTTTTTTCGGTTTAGTTAATTAGCGGACGTTCGTCCTTGCGTTCATTTTAATGAATGTTGTTCGTCAGTTAGCCGCAGACAGTGAACATTCGTTCGTTAGCCTGTTCGTCTCATTTTATTTTCCAGGGTTTTTCCGTGATTATTTTCGATTGCGATTTCTGCCCTGATCTTCGTTTTAGTTTATGTTTTTGCTCGTTTATCCGAATCAGGTGAAACAAGCGCCTAGATCTTCGTCTCGCAGCCCTCCTTCTGTTTAACCAACTTGAACAAGATTTTAGTACTATAAAATATGACTTCAGTCCAGATTAGTAAACGGATATTGTTTCTTTCGTAGTTTGAGTTTCGTTGCTCCGTTTAATTTGATTCTTTTTGCAAACCGGAGTTCCTCAGTTGGACTTTCTGGTTAGATCATCTTATTTGAGTTTTACCTGTGCTTCTAGTTGAGTGCTTATGTACATTTTGTTTGTTTGCGATAGAATTCCTGGAGTGCGAAGCGTGCTACTACAAGTCTCTAGGTTTTATGGATCATCAGCAAGGCAAGTAACACTTTGATCATACCTCTTTATTACCTAGTTTTTATGCATTAGTCTCAACCCTCAAACATTGCATGGTTAGGATCTGATTTTAACATGTGGGTTTTAGGAAGTAGATGATGAGGTAGAACCTAATGTCCTTTTATTATCAAACCTTTGGGAGTTACTTCTATGTTATGCTCAGGATTGCTATGCTATGCTCGTAGACGTGGTTTGGGTGAGTGTTTCCATGACAGATGTGAGTACTGTTAATTAATGGTTAACTTAAGGTGGCTACTTAAATACACATCTGGGTGGAGTAGTTGAGGCACCCTGGAGTACCCAGTAGTTGTCAGGACACCTGGAGAATCCAGTGTTGTCCCAGGATATCCCGGAGTACCCGTGTGATCATCCTATGGTTTGCCATGCAGGCTCAAAGGGATCATAAGATTATTCATACTAGAAACTTCCGTGTGCAGCCACAAGCCAATATGGGCTCTGGCATAGTTGAGTATGTTGTGTGACCACTTTCAGTGGTAGACTAGCAGATGTAGGGGATGTAGGTGGTACTGTCTACCCAGAGTAAAGAGTTAATGCTTTTGAAAGACTGTGTCTCGGCCATCCGTTTCTCAAACATCATGAAGTGCGAGAAATTCAACGGAGGAGATCTAGTCTTGTGTGGAAAAGTCCGCAAACCTCTGCAGAGTGTATAAACTAATCATGGTTAGCCATGTCCCCGGTTATGGACATCTTGAGTATCTGGTTCTTGGATTATCATGTTGATCTCATCACTCTAAATAAATTTGTTGGGTTTAATGATGATGTTTAATTGGGATTGAGTTGTAGGAACCTTCTCAATGTTTGACAACCACCATGATAGTTAAATAAAAGTTATTGCTTTGTTGTAGGGAAAAATTGGCTTTATGCGAAACTGTAACCATAGAGCTTTCCACCAGCCGTATATGCATGTAGTGATAGCACTTATTTTATCGTTACTCTATGTGTTACATTGCCAGCATATTCCATGTGCTGACCCATTTTGGGCTGCAACATATCATGTTGTAGCTTTTTAGACAACGAGTAAGGTGCCATAGGTCGTTGTCGTTCGCTTAGCTATGCCGTTGGAGTTGATCGACTCACTTTATCTTCCAAGCCTTTGGCTGTTATCTTATTTAGATGGCCTTAAGCCACATTATTGTAATAAGTTATGTTTTGAGACATTCGATGTAATAAGTGTGTGATTGAAACTCTGTTATAAATCCTCAAGTATTGTGCGTGTAAGCATTACCGATCCAGGGATGACACTGATGCATAGAGACTAGACTGTTTGAGGTCTGGTCGCTACAAGATGGTATCTGAGCACAAGCTCACTGTAGGACACGACCACTAAGCTAAAACCATAGGTCACTCCTCTCTACTCATTTCTTACTCCTATCCTCTTTTCCACTCTATAGGATGGCGGACTCAAGGAACAAGTTTACACAACCGGATGAAGACACTCCTTTTGGACGACACTTAAAGGAAGTTACCAGGTACCTAAACATCGGAATACCAAGCTTCACCGGGACCTACATCGCCACTTTACTAGAAGAGGAGCATTGGATGATTCGAGTTCAAGTTCCAGGAAGGACGTTCATGCCAGTCACTGAGCCCATAGAGTTTTCCTTTGATGCACCAACCTGGAGTCTAGGAAAGAGCATGGCAGCCCACATCACCATGGGACGCATTGGAGAAGTTTACCACCTATTGATCACTTAGCCCGTTTTCTAAGGCTGAATCTGCCGGTGTTCTCTAGTAGCACCGAGCCGATTGTTACAGATGATTGGCTCCGCGAGATTGGAAGGGATCTGACCACTGCAAGATGCACAGATGCAGAGAGAGTGCATTTTGCCGCACATCAGCTTGATGGACCCGCAGCATCATGGTGGGAGAATTTTACAGTCACTTACCCCATTCACACTGTTACATGGGACCAGTTTCAGCAGGCTTTCCGCACTGCCCATGTTTCAGCAGGAGCTATGAACATGAAGAAGCGCGAGTTTCACAATTTGCGCCAAGGAGGACGCACAGTGGGCCAGTATGCAGATGAGTTTAGTAAGTTAGAACGGTATGCCCCGGATGACGTCGCTACGGATGCTGCTAAGCAGGAGAAGTTTCTAGAAGGATTGAACGATGAGTTGAGCATGCAGTTGATGGTGGCAACCTTCAACAACTACCATGAGTTGGTAGACAGAGCTCTTATGATTGAAGGGAAGCAATAGCAGATAGACAACCGCAAGAGGAAGTATGGACAAGGGAAGTACAACTCAGGAGCTCAGCAGAGGCCTCGTTTTACCCCGAACTCGGGAGGACACATTCACCACAACCATGGAGGCCATAATTCCAATGGAGGAAGTTCGCATAATCATAGTGGCCCCAAGAATGGGAATGAGAATGGAGGAAGCAACGGCCAGAATCGTTCCAACCTAGCAACGCCCGCCAAGAAGGATCTAAGTCACATTACTTGTTTCAAGTGCGGGAAGAATGGACATTACGCCATGAAGTGTTCTAAAGCAAAGAATGGAAATGGCAATGGAAGCTCTAGGAAGAAGCCCAACCTTTCAACAGGGGACAAGTGAACCACGTTAGTGTGGAGGAGGTTGAAGCGCAACCCGATGCAGTTACAGGTAAGTTTTTGGTTAAGTCATTTACTGCAATCATTCTTTTTGATACTGGTGCATCGCATTCATACATATCAAGGGGATTTGTGGATAAGTATAACTTGCCAACCCAAGCCCTTAGGTCACCCATGTTAGTAACCTCGCTAGGAGTAGAGTATATGGCCAGTCTATGGTGTGGTCGGTTACCATTAAGGATTGGTAACTACATGTTCCCCTTAAACCTAATAGTATTGGAGTCACAAGGACTGGATGTAATATTAGGCATGGATTGGTTATCAAAGTATGGAGGGAACATTGACTGCGCCAGTAAGTCGATTTTTCTCAGCACCCCAGAAGGAAGAAGGATTAGATATGTATCCCGGCATGTGCCGAAGAGGACTCAAGTGAATTCCTTATCAGGAGATGTACAGGAGGAAGTACCAGTGGTGAAGGATTTCCCTGGCATATTTCCAGAGGAGTTGCCAGGCATGCCACCGGATAGAGACATTGAGTTTTTGATTGAGCTTTTGCCAGGCGCAGGGCCAATATCAAAGAGACCGTATCGGATGCCCGCACAAGATTTGGAGGAAATTAAGAAGCAGATTAAGAAATTACTGGATAAGGGTTATATTCGCCCAAGTTCGTCACCTTGGGGATCCCCAGTACTTCTAGTGGAGAAGAAGGATGGATCATTAAGGATGGTTGTTGATTATCGTGCGTTGAACGAAGCGACAACCAATAACAAGTACCCACTACCGATGATCAATGATTTTTTTGACCAGATGCAAGGAGCTAAAGTATTTTCAAAGATCGATCTGCAATCAGGATACCACCAACTGAAGATTCGAGAGCAGGATATACCTAAGACAACTTTTACCACAAGGTACAGGCTATATGAGTATACCGTTATGTCATTTGGTCTGACTAACGCACCTGCATATTTCATGAACATGATGAACAAGGTGTTTATGGAGTTTTTAGATAAGTTCGTCGTAGTGTTCATTGATGATATATTGGTCTACTCGAAAAATGAAGAGGAGCATAAGGAGCATTTGCGTTTGGTTCTTGAGAAGCTCTGGGAACATTAGTTATATGCCAAGTTCAGCAAATGTGAGTTTTGGTTGAAGGAGGTTGGATTCCTCGGACATGTTTTATCCGGAGAAGGAATAGCAGTAGACCCCAACCAAGGTTGTCACTGTGACTAAATGGGTAGCACCCACGTTGGTTGGAGAGATCAGGAGTTTTCTTGGACTCGTAGGATATTACAAGAGGTTCATTGAGAATCTCTCCAAGATTGCAAAGCCCATGACAGAGTTGTTGAAGAAGGACACCAAGTTCAAATGGACTGAGGAGTGTAAAGCCAGTTTTCAGGAGTTGAAGAAACGTTTGGTTACAGCCCTTGTGTTGATTCTTCCAGATCAACGCAAGGATTATCAAGTGTATTGCGATGCTTCTCGTCCAGGACTTGGAGAAGTGCTTATGCCGAGAGGGAAGAGTTGCTTCATATGCCTCACGACAGATTAAGCCTCATGAGCAACATTATGCCACACACGATTTGGAGTTA
Source organism: Triticum timopheevii (assembly GCA_963921465.1). NCBI lineage: Eukaryota > Viridiplantae > Streptophyta > Magnoliopsida > Poales > Poaceae > Triticum > Triticum timopheevii. The sequence goes on from OY997264.1 coordinate 361,756,754, forward strand.
TCAGCCGTAGTGCATGCGTTGAAGACATGGAGACATTTTCTCAGCAAAAATCACTATGAGGTGTATACGGATCATAAGAGTTTGAAGTATATCTTCACGCAGAAGGAGTTGAACCTTAGTTAAAGGAGATGGTTGGAGCTCATTAAGGATTATGATATGAAGTTGCACTATCATCCCAGAAAGGCTAACGTAGTAGCCGATGCGTTGAGTCACAGGAGTCATGTCAATACACTCATGACCGGAGGATTACCCAAGGAGTTAGCAAAAGATCTCCGTGAGCTATGTTTGGAAATAGTTCCGAGAGGTTATGTAGTAGTGTTGGAAATTCAGTCTACCTTGATGGATAAGATCAGGGAAGCTTGGAAGACTGACAAAGAGATTGCCGAGATAAAGGAAAGGATGGGCAAAGGAAAGGCTAAAGGATTTCATGAGGATGAGCATGATACTTTATGGTTTGAGGATCGCGTATATGTGCCTAATGACCCCGATATCAGGAAGTTGATTCTGCAGGAGGCCCATGATTCGCCGTATTCGATTCACCCAGGAAACACCAAGATGTATCTGGATTTGATGGACGGTTTCTCGTGGACTGGAATGAAGAAGGATATTGCTGAGTATGTAGCAGTATGTGATGTATGTCAGAGAGTGAAGGCAGAGCATCAGAAGCCAGCAGGTTTGCTACAGCCATTGCCGATACCCGAATGGAAGTGGGACAAGCTAGGCATGGACTTTATGACAAGATTGCCCAGGACTCGGTTAGGCTATGACTCGATATGGGTTGTAGTCGATCGGTTGACGAAGGTAGCTCATTTCATCCTAGTGAAGACCACTTACACCAGTGCTAAGTTGGCAAAGATATACATGACCAGGATCATATGTCTACATGGAGTTCCGAGGACCATTGTATCAGATAGAGGAACCCAGTTTACCTCAAAGTTTTGGAATCAGTTGCATGAGACTTTGGGTACCAGGCTAGAGTTCAGTACAGCCTTTCATCCACAGGCGGATGGACAGACCAAGAGAGTCAATCAGATTCTGGAGGACATGTTGAGAGCTTGTGCGCTAGATTATGGATCTAGTTGGGACAACAATCTGCCATATGCAGAGTTCTCTTACAACAACAGTTATCAAGCCAGTTTGAAGATCGCCCCTTTCGAAGCCTTATATGGAAGGAGGTGTAGGACACCGTTGCTATGGGATGAAGTTGGAGACCGTCAGTTGTTTGGACCAGATTTGATTAAGGAGTCTGAAGAGAAGGTTAAGTTGATTCGCGATAGACTCAAGGTAGCCCAGTCCAGGCAGAAGAGCTATGCAGATTCTAAACAAAAAGAGACAGTTTACAAAGTCGGAGACAGAGTATATCTTCGTGTGTCCCCACTTTGAGGAGTTAAGCATTTTGGAGTTAAGGGAAAGTTAGCACCACGTTTTGTGGGACCATATAAGGTTTTGGAGCGTATGGGAGAAGTTGCTTACAAGTTGAAATTGCCAGAAGGATTGTCAGGAGTTCATGATGTGTTCCACGTTTTCCAGTTGAAGAAGTGCCACGCCGAGATGGCCGACATTCCTCTGAGAGATACAGTGCCACTGGAAGCGATTCAGCTGGATAGCGATTTGACTTATGAGGAGAAACTAGTGAAGATTCTCGAGTTTACCAGCCGAGTCACACGCAGTAAGGTTATCAAGTTCTCCAAAGTTCAGTGGAGCCACCATACCAAGGATGAAGCCACCTGGGAACGAGAGGAATACCTATGGAAGGACCACCCGCACCTATTTTCTAGCCAACCCAAATCTCGAGGGCGAGATTCATCTTAAGGGGGGTAGGTTTGTAACATCCCAAATTTTTAATTTGGAATGTTATACATAGGACATCATTGCATATCAAATTTTATTGCATTTTTTGGTTGATCCTAGAAATTCTAAGCAACTCAAGGACCCACGGAGAGAGTTGGGGATTTCGTTATTTTCATATTTGAGTTTTCTCAAATTTTGAAAAGAGGATCATTTAGTTTTAATCATTTTTCACTTCGAATATTTCTAATATGAAAATAAAAGGGAGGGGATAAAATGACTTCTCCAAATAAAAGCAATACTGGAGGAAAATATTAAAATCAAATAAGAATTTTATTTGGACTTTTGTTGCTATTTTATTTGGATTAGGGAAAAATGCGTTTTTCAAAATTGCATTAGTGGCCCAAATAAATGTTCACTTTGTCCGCAATATTATTAGAGGACCGCAAAAATTTATTTCAGGATTTTTGGACTCCGTTGTGTATTTCTTTTATTTGTCTTTCCGCGTCAGTTTATTTAAAAAAAGTGCACCGACCTAAAGGGCCGTGTCCGACCCGGACACCTCGCCCGGCAGGCCCTTTAAAGGTCGAGGCCTCGCCCCACCAGCCCAGCCGCCCTGCCCCCCAAACCCTACCGCCGCCGTTGCCGACCGCCCGCCGCCGCCGGAGTAGCCGCCGCCGTCATCCAGTTTTTCCTGGAAAACCGCTCGGTTTTTATAAACCCTAGATCTAGATTTTTTTCTAGATTAGATCGGTTCGGTGTTTTTCGGTTTAGTTAATTACCGAACGTTCGTCCGTGCGTTCGTTTTAACGAACGTTGTTCTTCAGTTAGCCGCAGACACCGAACGTTCGTTCGTTAGCCTATTCGTCTCATTTTATTTTCCAGGGTTTTTCCGCGATTATTTTCGATCGCGATTTCTGCCCTGATCTTCGTTTTAGTTTATCTTTTCGCTCGTTTATCCGTATCAGGTGAAACAAGCGCCTAGATCTTCGTCTCGAAGCCCTTTTTATGTTTAACCAACTTGAACAAGATTTTGGTACTGTAAAATTTGACTTTAGTCCAGATTAGTAAACGGATCTTGTTTCTTTTGTAGTTTGAGTTCCGTTGCTCCGTTTGATTTGATTCTTTTTGCAAACTGGAGTTCTTCACTTGATCTTTCTGGTAGATCTTCTTATTTGAGTTTTAGCCGTGCTTCTAGTTGAGTGCTTATGTATGTTTTGTTTGTTTGTGATAGAATTCCTGGAGTGTGAAGCATGCTACTACGAGTCTCTAGGTTTTACGGACCATCAGCAAGGCAAGTAAAACTTTGATCATACCTCTTTATTACCCAGTTTTTATGCATTAGTCTCAACGCTCAAAGATTGCATGGTTAGGATCTGATTTTAACATGTGGGTTTGGGAAGTAGATGATGAGGTAGAACCTAATGTCCTTTTATTATCAAACCTTTGGGAGTTACTTCTACGTTATGCTCAGGATTGCTTTGCTATGCTCGTAGACGTGGTTTGGGTGAGTGTATGCATGATAGATGTGAGTACTGTTAATTAATGGTTGACTTAAGGTGGCTACTTAAATACACATCTGGGTGGATTAGTTGAGGCACCCTAGAGTACCCAGTGGTTGTCAGGGCACCTGGAGAATCCAATGTTATCCTAGGATATCCCGGAGTACCCGTGTGATCATCCTATGGTTTGCCACCCAGGCTCAAAGGGATCATAAGATTATTCGTGCTAGAAACTTCCGTGTGCAGCCACAAGCCAATATGGGCTCTGTCATAGTTGGGTATGTTGTGTGACCTCTTTCAGTGGTAGACTAGCAGATGTAGGGGATGTAGGTGGTGCTGTCTAACCAGAGTAAAGAGTTAATGTTTTCTGAAAGACTGTGTCTCGGCCATCCGTTTCTCAAACATCATGAAGTGCGAGAAATTCAACGGAGGAGATCTATTCTTGTGGGGAAAAGTGCGCAAACCTCTGCAGAGTGTAGAAACTAATCATGGTTAGCCGTGTCCCTGGTTATGGACATCTTGAGTATCTGGTTCTTGGATTATCATGTTGATCTCATCACTCTAAATAAATTTGTTGGGTTTAATGATGATGTTTAATTGGGATTGAGTTGGAGGAACCTTCTCAATGTTTAACAACCACCATGATAGTTAAATAAAATTTATTCCTTTGTTTTAGGGAAAAATTGGCTTTATGCAAAACTGCAACCATCGAGCTTTCCACCAGTCGTATATGCATGTAGTGATAGCATTTATTTTGTTCGTTACTCTATGTGTTACATTGCCAGCATATTCCATGTGCAGACCCGTTTCGGGCTGCAACATATCATGTTGCAGACTTTTCAGACGACGAGTAAGGTGCCATAGGTCGTTGTCGTTCACTCAGCTATGCCGTTGTAGTTGATGGTCTCACTTTATCTTCCAAGCCTTCTGCTGTTATCTTATTTAGATGGCCTTAGGCCATATTATTGTAATAAGTTCTATTTTGAGACATTCGTTGTAATAAGTGTGTGATTGAAACTCTGTTATAAATCCTCAAGTACTGTGTGTGTCAGCATTACCGATCCAGGGATGACACTGATGCACAGAGACTAGACTGTTTGAGGTCTGGTCGCTACAGAGTTGGACGAGTTCCAAGCAAGATATGGTGCCGATTCTAGCACAGAAGCCGTATACATTGTGGCTTGTGAAGCTCCAAAGGAGGGTGTTTGGATCTAGAACTTTCTAAATGATCTTGGTATTTTCCCAGCCTCGATAAAACTGTTGGACCTTTATTGTGATAATTCTGGTGCCATCGCACAAGACAAGGAGCCAAGGAACCACAATAAGACTAGACACATAGATTGGAAATATCACCTGATACGAAAATCGTAAAGAGTGCTGATGTAGAGTTATGCAAAATTCACACGGATGCAAATGTTACAGTCGTTGACTAAGCCGCTTCCACAACCCAAGCATGAGGGGAACGTTGGAGCTATGGGCATTAATTGTCTATTTGATTGGCTCTAGTGTAAGTGGGAGACTATAGGAGATATGCCCTAGAGGCAATCATGTATGATGATATTTCCTATGTGTTTATGAATAAAGATGGTCCTTGCACATTCTAAATGATGTGTATCAGCACGTGACTTGTTTGTGGGACTATGCATTGTATCATGATTGTCCTAAAAGGTCCCTAGTTGAAAGGGTTGTGTGGACGCTCAGCCGACTAGACTAGCATATGACACGGTGGATGGCTCTGTGTCACTGGGCATGAAGCATTGGATGCTAACCGGATAATATGAACTCGAAAGGATCTGGTCAGATTTGACATGGTCGGATCCGAGTCGAGACAAGGTCTGAGTAGGATAGACCAAACTATGAGACATAGCGATAGGTCATCTATGAGTCTCTTGAGTCTCTAGTACAACATATGTTTTGTGTCCTAAGACCTGAGTTGGAGCATGTACTTAGGATGGTGACAGGCCTGCTTTAGGCCGACCAAACGCTACTCCATAACTAGGTGGTTATAAAGGTAGGTTTCTGGCTTGTCCAGACCCATGCTGTGAGACTTGGTCGAGCAAGATGGCATTTGGCCCTCCGATCAGGAGAGATATATTCTAGGCCCCTCGTGTGATCCGACCAACATAAGCATGGCCATGTGACAATGATTATGAGATAATCTAGTTTGTGGTCGGCATCACTGGAATGAGAAAGAGGCTGGGCTAACATAAGGATGACACACTCGCCTTGATACTGACAACATATATCGTGTGGCAAAGGGAACAGAAGTGTGACATGTTGTACAGGTTCGCCAACCGGCCTCATAGTCAACTTGGTGGTTGGCACACCATGCTAGAGGCCGCTGCCAGCCGAGCAGGTCGGAAGTGATGCGACGTGCGACCAAGACGACTTGAACCTCAGGGGTTGATACGTCTCCAACGTATCTATAATTTTTTATTATTCCATGCTATTATATTATCTCTTTTGGATGTTTTATATGCATTAATATGTTATTTTATATTATTTTTGGGACTAACCTATTAGCCTAGTGCCCAGTGCTAGTTTTTGTTTTTCCTTGTTTTTGTCTTTTACAGAAAATCAATATCACACGGAGTCCAAACGGAATAAAACTTTACGATGATTTTTCTTGGACCAGAAGAAACCTAGGAAGCTCTGGGAGGAGGCAAGAAGACCTACAAGGAGGCCACAAGCCCTAGGGGGGCGCCCGAGGGGGTGCCTCCTAGGCTTGTGGGCCCCTCGGACGCCTTCCAACCCTAACTCCACCACTATAAATTCTCAAATATCCCGCCTACATCATAGGGCACACCAAAGATGCTTTCCGCCGCCGCAAGCTTTTGTTCTCGTAATATCCCATGTTTGGGACTTTTCTGGCACTCCACCGGAGGGGGATTCAATCACGAAGGGCCTCTACACCAACCTTGTTGCCCTTCCGACGATGCGTGAGTAGTTTACCACGGACCTAAGGGTCCATAGCTATTAGCTAGATGGCTTCTTCTCTCTCTTTGATCTTCAATACAATGTTCTCCTCGATGTTGTTGCAGATCTATTCAACGTAATCTTCTTTTGCGGTGTGTTTGTTGAGATCCAATGAATTGTGGATTTATGATCAGATTATCTATGAATATTATTTGAGTCTTCTCTGAACTCTTTTATGCATGGTTGAGATAGCTTAGTATTTGTCTCCGATCTATCGATTTGGTTTGGCCTACTAGATTGGTTTTTCTTGCAATGGGAGAGGTGCTTTGTGATGGGTTCAATCTTGCGGTGTCCTCACCCAGTAATAGTAGGGGTAGCGAGGCACGTATTGTATTGTTGCCATTAAGGATAAAAAGATGGGGTTTATATCATATTGCTTGAGTTTATCCCTCTACGTTATGTCATCTTTCTTAAGGTGTTACTCTGTTCTTATGAACTTAATACTCTAGATGCAGGCAGGAGTCGGTTGATGTGTGGAGTAATAGTAGTAGATGCAGAATCGTTTAGGTCTACTTGTCACGGACGTGATGCCTATATTCATGATCATTGCCTTAGATATCGTCATAACTTTGCGCTTTTCTATCAATTGCTCAACAGTAATTTATTTACCCATCGTATGTTTTCTTGAAGAGAGAAGCCTCTAGTGAAACCTATGGCCCCGGGGTCTATTTTACATCATACATTTTTAGATCTATAAAACTAAAAACCCAAAATACCTTGCTGCAGTTTACTTACATTTACTTTATTTTGCCTTTTACTTATCTTTCATATCTATCTATATTAGATCTCACTCTTGCAAGTGACCGTGAAGGGATTGACAACCCTTTTTTCGTGTTGTGTGCAAGTGTTTGTTAGTTTGTGCAGGTGCATATACTTGGGACTTGCTTGTGACTCCTACTGGACTGATACCTTGGTTCTTAACTAAGGGAAATACTTATCTTTGCTTTGATGCATCATGTCGGTGTCAAAACCGGCGGATCTTGGGTAGGGGGTCCCGAACTGTACGTCTAAGGCTAATGGTAACAGGAGGCGGGGGACACAATATTTACCCAGGTTCGGGCCCTCTCTATGGAGGTATGTCACACCCTGTTTTTCATGCCACTACACTTAAGCTATTAGTCATGCTAAAATATGGTTTGACAAAAACTTTTTAGTGATTTGGACTATGCTTGATCTAGTTTTCTGTTTGATGTTTGCAAGTGCTCTAAAAATCAAATAAATCCTCCAACTCTTATACTTCATCCCCTTGCTCCAAACTTCTGTCCAATGACCATACCATGTGTATAGAACAGTATAGTATTTTCTTACAAAAATAATTTGGCCAAATGGTATTTTCAAAAAAATAGTTTTCCAAAAAACCCTGAATTGAGATTTGCACTGCAAGTACTTGATTTGAGGTGTGAAAAATCTTTAAAAAGGTATATTTGAAACCTATTAGGTATAGGACTCCCATAAACCACAAAAATATAATTTTAAAAGTTATTTTCCTATTTTATTTAAAAGCTTTTTCTTAAGGCGAGAAATGGTCTTTAATAGGGAAAATTATTTTATTGTTTCAAAAATATTTGACAAACATCAGGGAAACTCAGTGGACATATATTTTCCATATATAAGAGTTTCAACACATGGTCATGTTCAAAATTATGGACAAAACCTCCCAAAACCATTTCTGCCCATTTCAAGGATTTGAAATATTTCTACAGGAAATATTTTCATAAAAATCCAAGGAAAATCTAGCAAGTCACTAATGCATATTGTGATCACCTTGCAAAGCCTAATCTCAATTAAGGTCACTTTGGTTCACCAAAATGCCCCAAAACCCTCTCTGACCAGAATCAAATTTGAACAACTTTGTACTACCAAATTTCTCTCCTGGCCCCCAACTTCTGTGAGAATGTTCAAATGACCAAATGAGGCCACTACACCAAGTGGTTCATCAAGGGGTAGTGATTTTCTCAACTAGATCTACACAAGTTCATTTCTGCTAATTTCTAGGGTTTACAAAAGTTGCATTGGCAACTTTGCCCAAATGAGCTCAAAATTGGTTGAAGGACCTAATTATATGTGCCATTTCACCCTGTGGAGTCTCATGACAAATGGTGATCATCTACTTTCCCAAACCAATATCAAACACCTTCTGCCACTTTACCAAAATGCCATCTTTGACCTCTTCCAATAATCTCCATGGGCTCAACCTTGTACCACAGCTGCTCCTAACCCTCTTGTACCTCCAGTAACTTTACCCTGGCCATTGCTCAATGATTGATGGGTGGAACACCCCCATTTACCTCTCTGGACAGCCCTTTTCTCTCTCTACCTCAACCTCTCTCCTCTCCTAGTGGTTCACCAGGGCATCCAAGGCCACCTACCCTTTGTTTACTCACCCCACAAAGCCACAGACACTAGTGGACACGCCCCTAGCACATAAACAATGCCATGGCGTGCAGAGCTCGCGCTCTGGAGCACGCTATAGTGCTCTCCGGCACTGTAGCACGCCCATTCTAAGGCCTCCTGTCGACCTTGGGCGCCGGAAAAGTATCCCCCGAGGCCGCCTCGGCGTCCACGACATGCAACACTGTCGGCCCCTTCCTCCCTCGCCCTCCTTATCCCTCCACGAGCACACTCGAGCACGTCCATGGACGCTGCCCATGGTGCACCGCGGCCTCGCCCATTTTAAGCCACCCCGACCCTCTCTCTCTCGCCTCGGATCGAACCTCCTCTCTCCCGTGCACCTCTCGGACACCCCCTCTCCCCCACGTGCTCTCCTGCCCCTCCAAGGCCGGGTCGTCGCCGCCGTGCCCCCGGACCAACCCAGGCCCCCATTGCTTCCCCGCTTCCACTGAACGCTCGAGAGGACACCCACGACACCAAGGAGCCTCCCCCGCGCACCAGGCCCTCCTCCCCGTGCTTGCCCTGCCCTACCCGAATCTCACCCGAGCACCGTCCGCCGTGGCCGTGGCCCCACTCGGCTTCATCCTCTGATGGACGTGCTGACAGGGGGGAGCGGGTGCAGCGCAGTCCCCCGAGCTCGCCGGTGCGCCGGGCACCCGCAGTAGCGCCCCTGGTTGTCGGGGACGAGCTCGGACTCGCCCCATCTATTCCTGTGGCTCGGGAGGCCGCGCGAGGAAGAAGAAGGCCGACCAGTGGACCGGCGACCCCACCGGTCAGCCTCTGCCGACGTGTCCAGCCGGGCCCGCTCGGGTTAAGTGGACGTGGGATCCGCGGGAACCGCCTTCCCATCAGGGAAGCGTACTACCCTAATTACGTCGTCGGTGTGGCCCTCCTTAGTCCCGTGGCCGTGCAGCTGGGCCGGCCCAGTGCGCTGCGGCGCTATGCTGCGCTCACTGCGCGGTATAGGTATAACCCCCTTTCCTTTGTCTTTTTCTTTTTCCAGAAATTTGTAAAATCTCCCAAATATTCATATTAACTCCAAATTGAATGATTCAAATTTCTGGTAACTCCATAAATCACGCTCTACCTGTTGGTATAACATGACAATTTTTCCAGAACACCTCTCTTCACAAAAATCCAAACCCCATTTTCCAATTCTGTGATGAACTTTAGAAAATCACAGAGAGCTCAAAATTGATCCAAATGCCATGATTCAAAATCCTTGATACTTCTAAGTTCATAACTTAGTTTGTCAACATTTTTCCTAATACTTTATGTGCCACACAATATAATGAGCCATTTCTTCATATTAGCCAACTTTGCAAATTCATAGGAAATTCATTTGAACTCCAAATCCAGTGAAACCAACTCCTAGATGCTTCTAAGATTATTCCTTGTTAAATGGATGCCTTTCATCATTTTTTCAAATAGTTCTTCTGTACACTTCTTGCAAATCCATAAACCCCTTGATTCCATCAAATCAAAATGTTTAGAAATATCCATTGATCCACTTCCAATGAAATCACCTTGGTCATTCCTCATATGACCAGAGGTATCCTAGAAAAGTCCAACTCACATTTTTATTGCACTTTTATTTTTGCCTTGTCGTGTTGCTTATTATGGTTGTTTTCGACGATAGTTGACGAAGTAGACGAAATGCTCGGAGTTGGACCAGAGATATTTGAAGACCTCGAAGACTTTGTTAAAACAGGCAAGCATCCCTTTGACCATGTTTATGAAACCCTTTTTATGCATGTCAAATAGCACCATATTGTTGTTGCAACGGAATCATGATGAGGTGGTAAGCACTTTGATGGTTTGCCACCGTACTTCCTCGTTGATACTTGCATTGTTCATGATCATACCTTCTTATGAGGGTTATGCCGGTGGGGGTAGATAGGATGCTAAAGTAGTGCTACGCAAAAAGGGACGGGAATATGCATGGTGATGGAGACAAAGTATTTTCAAAAGACTTTTCGAAAACCCCATCGGGTGCCACTTATGCCCAGGGGAGATGATGAGTTGGGTAGCCACTTGATGATGAAGTGGTGTACCGAGGCAAGTGTGTGTTGTTTTCAAAACGGATTGGTTTAAGTTGCGACCGTTATTCCATCCTTACATGCGCAACAACTCTACCCTTGTATGGGAAAGGGCATTATTGATTACCTAGGCCGATACTAGCTTGGAGCCCGCATTACAAGTGACGGGGGAGAGTTGGTGCTCTCTCTCGGGACGGGGTCGTGCCAGGTAGGGCGGCCATGACTGTTTTCACAGGGCACCGGAGACACCGTTGTGTCCCCTCTCGGATGTTACGATCTCGAGTGAGTCTTGTATGATGTACATCGTGAGGATATGGAACAACGAGTGGACTCCTTGTTAGTGTCGTCTAGGGAAAGATAATGATTGGGTGCTTACCCCGGGTACTTGAGGTATCGCGGGTCGTGGATGACACGGAAGTTCCCCGGATCTTGTGGGTAAAGTGTGCAACCTCTGCAGAGTGTAAAACTATTCGAATAGTCGTGTCCACGGTCAAGTATAGTTGGGTAACCGCTCTTGGGATACGTCCACATGTTTACAAACCAGTGTGTGTGTTTGGATAAGTGGGAAAATCTACTTGGGTCAAGTCAAAGGAATTGACATGATTAAGTTGGGTTGATGCCCACTCTATTTATGTTGATATCTGTAACATGTCCTCATGGTTACTTGAATTCTCCTGATGCATGTCTTACAAGTTGTTGAACATGTCATTGCACTCAAAACTAGCTTTCTGCAAAAATTTACCTATATCATGCATTGTTGTATCTTGAACCAAAACATGGGTTGCTTGCGAGTACATTCAAAGTACTCATTGGCTTGCCACTGGTTATTTTATTGGCCAGGCATGAAAGAACAGGATATAATGAAGAGTACCTTGGTGACGAACATGCGAGCTAGGACGCTTCCCAGTCAGAATGCCTGTAGGGTTAAGGCAGATGGCATGGGTCCAAGTTGTTATTAAAGATTTCCGCTGCGATGATACACTCAAGACTTGACCATAATGGTCCTACTTGTGTAAAACGGTATGTATGGATGTAAGACTCTTGTTATTCAGCTTCTGTGTGTTCAGTGAGCATTGGTCTCTGGGATCACTGTACACGTGCATTCGGTGATCTCGACTTATGAGTCGGGGTCCCCACAGAGCTGGTATCAGAGCCATCCTGATTGTAGGAAGCCTATATGAATCACATGAGTGATGATTGGAGTTGACCTATATGAAATGATGCTATCGGCGATATGATGTGATTTGTTTAAAGGACTAGATAGAACAATTGGCATCTCAGAAACTGTGCTTGAAATAAGATAATAAACGTTCACCTGCACACTAGGATCCTTGAAACACTTAAGCCCTACCAAGCCACAACCCGGTTGGATCATGACCTTGGGGTCTTGACTCTAGGTCGAGAACACCTTGTCCCACACTCAACCGTTACCACTACCAATGCCCCAGCCTACCTTATGTACCCCATGAACAGAAACTTCATGGAGTACTTGGTCACGTTGGTTGTCAATTTTACTTGGTGACCTACTCATCTAACTGAAGATGGAAGAAGAATCGTTCAGCTTGTTAGGAAACATCTGAAGACCGCCATGCCAAGGAGGAAGAACTATGTCAACCACCATCGTCAAGGAGTGAACTTTCTCGTCGAAGACCAGGTGTATCTGCAAGCCACTTCTCTCAAAGGAACCAAGCATTTCCATGTCAAAGGTAAGCTTACACCAATATTTATCACCCCTCTCCAAGATCACTGTAAGAAGAAGAATAGACGGCTACCATCTAGAGTTACCACCTGAGTCACCCACTATGCACAACATTTTTTTTCCACATGACACCACTCTGAAAATGTTTCCAACTTCCGAACTAGTCCGGTCTCTACAAGGACATCGATCACCAAGCCATCGACCTCCAGCCTAATATGACCTACGCGAGAGACCCCAATTGCAATCTAGATTAAGTAGAATGTCATACACGAAGCCACACCATCAAGTACTCCAAGTTCAATGGAGCACCACTCGGGAGCACAAGCAGTACTCCGTATTCCTTTCCACGCCTAGTTTGGGAATCTCGGGGACGAGATTCTTGTAAGGGGGGTAGGTCTGTCACACCCTGTTTTTCATGCCACTACTCTTAAGCTATTAGTCATGCTAAAATATGGTTTGACAAAAAAATTTGAGTGATTTGGACTATGCTTGATCTAGTTTTCTGTTTGATGTTTGCAAGTGCTCTAAAAATCAAAGAAATCCTCCAACTCTTATACTTCATCCCCTTGCTCCAAACTTCTGCCCAATGACCATACCATGTGTATAGAACAATATAGTATTTTCTTACAAAAATAATTTGGCCAAATGGTATTTTCAAAAAATAGTTTTCCAAAAACCCCTGAATTGAGATTTGCACTGCAAGTACTTGATTTGAGGTGTGAAAAATCTTTCAAAAGGTATATTTGAAACCTATTAGGTATAGGACTCCCATAAACCACAAAAATATAATTTTAAAAGTTATTTTCCTATTTTATTTAAAAGCTTTTTCTTAAGGCGAGAAATGGTCTTTAATAGGGAAAAATTATTTTATTGTTTCAAAAATATTTGACAAACATCAGGGGAACTTAGTGGACATATATTTTCTATATATAAGAGTTTCAACACATGGTCATGTTCAAAATTATGGACAAAACCTCCCAAAACCATTTCTGCCCATTTCAAGGATTTGAAATATTTCTACAGGAAATATTTTCATAAAAATCCAAGGAAAATCTAGCAAGTCACTAATGCATATTGTGATCACCTTGCAAAGCCTAATCTCAAATAAGGTCACTTTGGTTCACCAAAATGCCCCCAAACCGTCTCTGACCAGAATCAAATTTGAACAACTTTGTACTACCAAATTTCTCTCCTGGACCCCAACTTTTGTGAGCATGTTCAAATGACCAAATGAGGCCACTACACCAGGTGGTTAATCAAGGGTAAGTGATTTGCTCAACTAGATCTACACAAGTTCATTTCTACTAATTTCTAGGGTTTACAGAAGTTGCATTGGCAACTTTGCCCAAATGAGCTCAAAATTGGTTGAAGGACCTAATTATATGTGCCATTTTACCCTGTGGAGTCTCGTGACAAATGGAGATCATCTACTTTCCCAAACCAATATCAAACACCTTCTGCAACTTCACCAAAATGCCATCTTTGACCTCTTCCACTAATCTCCATGGGCTCAACCATGTACCACAGCTGCTCCTAACCCTCTTGTACCTCCAGTAACTTTACCCTGGCCATTGCTCAATGATTGATGGGTGGAACACCCCCATTTACCTCTCTGGACAACCCTTTTCTCTCTCTACCTCAACCTCTCTCCTCTCCTAGTGGTTCACCAGGGCATCCAAGGCCACCTACCCTTTGTTTACTCAACCCACAAAGCCCCAGACACTAGTGGACACGCACCTAGCACATAAAAAATGCCATGGCATGCAGAGCTCACGCTCTGGAGCACTCTACAGTGCTCTCCGGCACTGTAGCATGCCCATTCCAAGGCCTCCTGTCGACCTTGGGAGCCGGAATCGTGTCCCCCGAGGACGCATCGGCATCCACGACACGTAACACTGTCGGCCCCTTCCTCCGTCGCCCTCCTTATACCTCCACGAGCTCACTCGAGCGCGTCCATGGACACTGCCCATGGTGCACCACGGCCTCGCCCATTTTAAGCCACCCCACCCTCTCTCTCGCCTTGGTTCCAACCTCCTCTCTCCCGTGCACCTCTCGAACACCCCCTCTCTCCCCCACGTGCTCTCCTGCCCCTCTAAGGCTGGGTCGCCGCTGCCGTGCCCCGGACCAACCCAGGCCCCCATTGCTTCCCCGCTCCCATTAAACGCTCGAGAGGACACACACGGCACCAAGGAGCCTCCCCTGCGCACCAGGCCCTCCTCCCCGTGCTTGCCCTGCCCTGCCCGAATCTCGCCCGAGCACCGTCCGCTATGGCCGTGGCCCCACTCGGCTTCGTCCTCTGATGGACATGCTGACAGGGGGAGCGGGCGCAGTGCAGTCCCTCGAGCTCGCCGGTGCGCCGGGCACCCGCAGCAGCGCCCCTGGTCGTCGAGGACGAGCTCGGCCTCGCCCCATCTGTTCCTGCGGCTCGGGAGGCCGCGCGAGGAAGAAGAAGGCCGGCCGGTGGACCAGCGACCCCACTGGTCAGCCTCTGCCGATGTGTCCAGCCGGGCCCGCTCGGGTTAAGTGGAGGCGGGATCCGCGGGAACCGTCTTCCCGGCAGGGAAGCGTACTACCCTAAATACGCTGTCGGCGTGGCCCTCCTTAGCCGCGTGGCCGTGCAGCTGGGCCGGCCCAGTGCGCTGCGGCGCTATGCTACGCTCACTGCGCGGTATAGGTATAACCCCCTTCCTTTGTCTTTTTCTTTTCCAGAAATTTGTAAAATCTCCCAAATATTCATATTAACTCCAAATTGAATGATTCAAATTTATGGTAACTCCATAAATCATGCTCTACCTGTTGGTGTAGCATGATCATCTTTCCAGAACACCTCTCTTCACAAAAATCCAATAAAACCCCATTTTCCAATTCTGTAATGAACTTTAGAAAATCACAGAGAGCTCAAAATTGATCCAAATGCCATGATTCGAAATCCTTGATACTTCTAAGTTCATAACTTAGTTTGTCCACATTTTTCCTAATACTTTATGTGCCACACAATATAATGAGCCATTTCTTCATATTAGCCAACTTTGCAAATTCATAGGAAATTCCTTTGAACTCCAAATCCAGTGAAACCAACTCCTAGATGCTTCTAAGATTATTCCTTGTTAAATGGATGCCTTTGATCATTTTTGCAAATAGTTCTTCCGTACACTTCTTGCAAATCCTAAACCCCTTGATTCCATCATATCGAAATGTTTAGAAATATCCATTGATCCACTTCCAGTGAAATCACCTTGGTCACTCCTCATATGACCAGAGGTATCCTAGAAAAGTCCAACTCACATTTTTAGAGCACTTTTATTTTTGCCTTGTCGTGTTGCTTATTATGGTTGTTTTCGACGATAGTTGACGATGTAGACGAAATGCTCGGAGTTGGACCAGAGATATTTGAAGACCTCGAAGACTTTGTTAAAACAGGCAAGCATCCCTTTGACCATGTCTATGAAACCCTTTTTATGCATGTCATATAGCACCATATTGTTGTTGCAACGGAATCATGATGAGGTGGTAACCACTTTGATGGTTTGCCACCGTACTTCCTCGTTGATACTTGCATTGTGCATGACCCTACCTTCTTATGAGGGTTATGCCAGTGGGGGTAGATAGGATGCTAAAGTAGTGCTACACAAAAAGGGACGGGAATATGCATGGTGATGGAGACAAAGTATTTTCAAAAGACTTTTCGAAAACCCCATCGGGTGCCACTTATGCCCGGGGGAGATGATGAGTTGGGTAGCCACTTGATGATGAAGTGGTGTACCGAGGCAAGCGTGTGTTGTTTTCAAAACGGATTGGTTTAAGTTGCGACCGTTATTCCAACCCTACATGCGCAACCACTCTACCCTTGTATGGGAAAGGGCATTATTGATTACCTAGGCCGATACTAGCTTGGAGCCCGCATTACTAGTGACGGGGGAGAGTTGGTGCTCTCTCTCGGGACGGGGTCGTGCCAGGTAGGGCGGCCATGACTGTTTTCACAGGGCACCGGATACACCTTTGTGTCCCCTCTCGGATGTTACGATCTCGAGTGAGTCTTGTATGATGTACATCATGAGGATATGGAACAACGAGTGGACTCCTTGTTAGTGTCGTCTAGGGAAAGATAGTGATTGGGTGCTTACCCCGGGTACTTGAGGTATCGCGGGTCGTGGATGACACAGAAGTTCCCCGGATCTTGTGGGTAAAGTGTGCAACCTCTGCATAGTGTAAAACTATTCGAATAGCCGTGTCCACGGTCAAGTATAGTTGGGTAACCGCTCTTGGGCTACGTCCACATGTTTACAAACCAGTGTGTGTGTTTGGATAAGTGGGAAAATCTACTTGGGTCAAGTCAAAGGAATTGACATGATTGAGTTGGGTTGATACCCACTCTATTTATGTTGATATCTGTAACATGTCCTCATGGTTACTTGAATTCTCCTGATGCATGTCTTACAAGTTGTTGAACATGTCATTGCACTCAAAACTAGCTTTCTGCAAAAATACCTATATCATGCATTGTTGTATCTTGAACCAAAACATGGGTTGCTTGCGAATACATTCAAAGTACTCATTGGCTTGCCACTGGTTATTTTATTGGCCAGGCATGAAAGAACAAGATATAATGAAGAGTACCTTGGTGACGAACATGCGAGCTAGGACGCTTCCGAGTTAGAATGCCTGTAGGGTTAAGGCAGATGGCATGGGTCCAAGTTGTTATTGAAGATTTCCGCTGCGATGATACACTCAAGACTTGACCATAATGGTCCTACTTGTGTAAAACGGTATGTATGGATGTAAGACTCTTGTTATTTATCTTCTGTGTGTTCAGTGAGCATTGGTCTCTGGGATCACTGTACACGTGCATTCGGTGATCTCGACTTATGAGTCGGGGTCCCCACAAGGTAATACCCTACTTCCTGCTTGATTGATCTTGATGAATATGAGTATTACAAGAGTTGATCTACCATGAGATCACAATGGCTAAACCCTAGAAGTCTAGCCTATGAGATTGTGATGGTTGTGGCCGAACCCTGGAAGTATAAACCCTCTGGTTTATATAGACACCGGGGGGCGGTGGCTAGGGTTGTACAAAGTCGGTTACAGAGAAATGAATCTACATATCTGAATCGCCAAGCTTGCCTTCCACGCCAAGGAGAGTCCCATCCAGACACGGGATGAAGTCTTCGTTCTTGTATCTTCATAGTCCAACAGTCCGGCCAAAGTACATAGTCCGGCTGTCTGAGGACCCCTTAGTCTAGGACTCCCTGAGTAGCCCCTAAACTAGGCTTCAATGACGATGAGTCCGGCGCATAGATTGTCTTCGACATTTCAAGGCGGGTCTTTCTCCGAATACTCCAACATAGTCTTCCAAACATAGAAAATGTGTCCGGCTCTGCAAAACAAGTACCACACACAATCGTAGAGAGTATAATATTTCTCGAGTTCAATCCACTGACAACTTTTTGTAGCATGACATTACGCCACTGCCCGGTCATTATTCGAACCGTTTTTTAGCCTGCCGCTCCGTATTTCGAGGTGCGGTTTCACTGGCACGTCTTGTCGAAGCAGAGATCATGTCCCCTTATCACGGGATTCTCATCAATACGGGCATGGGTAACCCAACTGTGCCATCTGCACGACACTTGGGGAATAGGCGGATTTTAAGGTGAGGGGGAGGCGCATGAATTTTACTGTCTTTATAAGGGAATAAGGATTCATCCTTGTTCACCCACGCCTTCTCCTTCCTCTGCCTATCCATTCTCGAGCTCTAGCACCCAAGCTCTCGCTTTCTTCGCCCAAAAAAGCACTCCAATCAAGTCCGGACCTGAAGCTGGAGGCAAGTGGATGGCCTCCTCTGTCAAGAAGGAGGACATCAAGAAGCTCCGGGAGGCCGGGTACCAGGCCAAGGACATCGCTCATCGACTTCCAGCCAAGGGACAGACCATCCCCACCCCGGAGCCCCAGGAAAGGGTGGTGTTTCTCACCCACTTCGTCCGCGGGTTGGGATTCCCCCTCCACCTGTTCGTTCGTGGACTGATGTTTTACCATGGGCTAGACTTCCATGACTTGGCCCCCAACTCCATCCCCAAAATCTTGGCATTTATTGTCGTGTGCGAGGCCTTCCTCCGCATCCCACCTCACTTCGGCCTATGACTGAAGAACTTCAATGTGAAGCCAAAGGTGGTGAGCGGCCAACAAGCGGAGTGCGGAGCTCCCATGGTGGGCAAGATGCCCAATGTCACCTGGCCAGAAGGCTCCTTTGTGGAGACTGTAAAGGGGTGGCAATCAGGGTGGTTCTACATCACCGAGCCGCGTGGCACCAACTGGGCGGCAGCCCCCAAACTCCGATCCAGAGTCCCAATGCGGCTCACCTCCTGGAAAGAGAAGGGCCTGGCCATGGGCTCTTCAGACGAGCTGACGGGGCTCTAGACGTGTGTCTAGAACATGATAAGCAAGAGAATCGAACTAGTCAACATGGTCCAGGTTATGCTCGTCCGTCTGATCCTTCTGTGCGAGCGCCGGACTTGCAATTTGTGGGAGTTCAACCCGGCCAAGCACCAGACGCTGCTGAAGCTCTTCGGCACGACGCACAAAGACGTCTGGAAGGTGCTCTTCATGGCCGGTGAGGTACCACCGCCCACGACCGAGGATCGTGGGCTTAGCTCAAAACACCGGGCTAATCCGGTAAGTTTTTTCATGTTTTCAAGGTATATCCTTTACTGGCATATTTGAGGGAGAAATCTAAGCCTCCCTACCAATTTTTCAGGCCTGGATAGAGATAGCGGAGCAGATTAACTGTCCGGCTCCGCTGCCCGAAGATCCAGAAACGCCTCTTCTGACGAAGATGCTGTTTTCGGCGCCTTATGAGGTGCCGGAGAAGAAGGCCAAAAAGAAGGCCCTGGGGACCAGAAGTGGTCTCCGTCGCAATGGCACTTCGGACGTGACGTCCGAAGACGCAAAGACGCACTCCTCCACCGAAGACGACGAGGAAGAGGAGGAGGAAGAAGAAATCCATTCCCACTGCTGGGGAAGAAAGAAGAGGACGGCCTCCACACGCGGGGAGGCCGAGGCGTCCAAGAGGGGGAAAACTTTCCATCCGAACAACTCCGCGGCGGCCGCCGACAGCGGCGGCCGCCGACAGCGGCGGGGAGTGGGAGCCCAGGGTCAAGCCCCTGGCCAAATTGTAAGTACCCGCCACAGTAATATATCCGGCCTTTTTACTTTATTGTTTTTAATATGCCGGATCGTGTACTTGCAGTCCGGCTCAGTCCAACATCGATCTATCCTCCTCTTTGGAAGGATTGCTGGACCCGTCGGTGATGAACAACGAGTCCCTTCCGACGGCCTCCTCCACCAAGGCCGCAGACAACACCGAGGTGTTGTCTTGAAGGATCCCAGGCCAGGGGGAGGATCGGGAGGCCATCCCGGTGGTGCTTGAGGGTAAAACCCCGATTGCCGAACACATGGGGCGACAGACCCCTATGGACACCGAAGATGGGGGCCGTGTCCATACAGCTCCGGAGACCCAAGTGGCTCCGGATTCAGGCAGGCCGCCTCTTTCGAACGAGGGGGGGTGAGCCAACTCCACCGGTGACTTCTGTCCATCTAGAGGCACCAGATAGATTACTGGAAGCGCTGCAAGGCGCTTCCATTGTGGAGGAACACTGTAGTCTTATGAGTACGGTGATTGAGAAGGTCCGGTCCATCAAAAGTGGACTGACTGGAGCCTGCACTAGCCTTCTAACAGGCTTTGAGGTAAGTAATATAATTGTAGAAAGAATATCACAGTGTAGACAGTAGCCCCTGATACTCTGTTCGGTGTTCGGAAAGAAAAGCCAAAGAGAGGATCAAAATAATTTTCGCAGGAGTCTAACATAAGATGTCTATGTGAATAAGCAGATGTCGTTGCTGGCTGTTGCCGCTCATATTGCGGAGGTCTCCGGACTGAAGCAGAATCTGGAGTGGGCTAAGGAAGAGCTCGGCCTCGTGAAGAAGCAACTGGAAGAAAGCAAAGGTATGTAGTAACCTGCATGTAATTTTAGGAAGGATGAATGGTTCGTATTGACTATAGTGTCATGAACTTTATTAGGGGCCACAACCAAGGTGGCGGCCCTCAAGAAGGCGTTAGCCGAGGCCGGGGACAAAGCGGCCAAGGAATGCGTCGCGCGCGAGAAGCAGGAAGCCCGGGCCAGTGAGGTCCAGCAAGAGCTCCAGGACGCCATCAAGAAGTACGAGTCCTTAGAGCGTGATTCTAAGACTCAAGAGTCCGAACTTGCCAAGGCCCGCCAGAGCGCGCAAGATGCCTGAGCCAAAGCCCAGAGCACCCTCCAGGAAATCCAGGCGGCCAAGAAGATCGCGGCGGGCAAGGCTTTTATTATGCAAAGCAAGTATGTGAAGGAAACGTTCGTTTTACTTACCCGAATTTGGAGCTCTCCAGGAGCATTTGCGGATGTGCCGCGCAGCATATCAGATGCTGCAGAGTTCTATCGAGCCGAAGAAGGGAGCTCTACGGAGAAGCTGTTCTAGTCTCAATACCTTGGACCAGAACATCCAGTGCCCTTTAGCGACCAGCTGAAACAGCTGGTCGAGCTGCACAAGGCGACCGAACTAGCCATGAAGGACCTAATAATCTGACTATGGCCTGCTGAGCCCATGCCCAGCAGCTACTTCGGACTCGTGAAGCGGCTTGTGAGTGCCTGCCCGCGGCTGGAAGTTATAAAGTGGTCGGTCTGCATTGAAGGTGCACGGATGGCCTTTGCCCGCGCCAAGGTGCACTGGGCGAAGATGGATGCCAAGAAGCTGATGAACGAGGGGCCATCTGAGGGCAAGGAGCACCACCGACCCGAGCTATATTTTGATAGTGTCCTGGAGAGATCCCTCCTTGTGGCGGAGCAATGTGCGAAGGATGTTATATTCCCGTGAAAACATTCATGTTATCCTGTCCTGTAATATGAAACAAGGTCGTTATGTAATATAATGCTTGTTACTTTAAAATTTTACCTCCTGTGCGGCCGTTTATGAAATCTGAGAGTTGGCCAGTCGTCGGCTTCTACCCCCACGTAGATAGTACAGGGGTGTTCGGGATAAATGTAAACACTCTTTACTCCACATTCTGATCCTTAAAGGAGGTGTTTAGCGCAACGAACAAGGCAATCAGACTATACGGCTTTATCACCCTCACTTAGCCATAGGAGTTTGACAATGAAAATTTTGGTGAAGCCCTTGGTATTCGGAAGACCGAAGTTGGGGCGCTATACCTAATCGGATAAAAAATGATTCCTCGCATAAAGCGGAAAAAATCTCTAAGGATTTGAAAACCTCTCGAATAGCTGACCAGCTCTCGCCGCATCATGAGAGTCAGTTTTCGGCTTTCTCTACTGAGGTGCTCGTCCGGAAGAACCAGGACACAATCGCAGTAGTTCTCCCTTTACTACCCTAGACGATATAGCGGAACGTAAGGTAGTAAGCACAGGAGCCGGGCAACCCAACTATTGACCAAAGACATGATTCGGAGCCGATGCATATAATGCTATAAGTTCGGGGTGCCGAACTGTACTGTAAAAGTGTTCGGACTTTATTCCCGTATTGAAGAGTGTAATGAAGCCCCTGGCAAAGTAATGCGTACTAGAGTGTACAGGTGCAATTGATAAAAAATATATAGACAAGGAAAAGATCAAGTAATAAGCTGACACTGCAAAGTATTTTCCATTGTAATTTGATTAATACGTCGAGACATACTTGTACAAGTAATATGATAAGCAAGTAAGGCTATTTGACATGCCATGACCAAGGGCGAGCTGGGTGCGGGTATTCAAAACACATATAACGATCGTTAGCAGAGACCACCTGGGGGTTCCCTTGTATGTCAAAGCTCCTTGCCTCCTTGGTGTATTCGTCCCGTGATGGATCCGATGATCAGGTTATCAGAAAAAGCCTTGAGAGGAGAAAAACCTGAAATAAAAAGAAAAGGTGAAGGTATATTGGTCCGTGAGTGGTTTAGCCGCATTGTGGACCACAGTCTAGTTGTGCCTCCGTACATGCCCATGGTATTTTGAGTGTGTAGTTATGTACGCGCGGCACAAATTTCACCGCTTGATTGTGAAGGAAATATGCCCTAGAGGCAATAATAAAGTTATTATTTATTTCCTCATATCATGATAAATGTTTATTATTCATGCTAGAATTGTATTAACTGGAAACATGATACATGTGTGAATACATAGACAAACATATAGTCACTAGTATGCCTCTACTTGACTAGCTCATTAATCAAAGATGGTTGTGTTTCCTAACCATAGACATGTGTTGTCATTTGATTAATGGGATCACATCATTAGGAGAATGATGTGATTGACATGACCCATTCCTTTAGCCTAGCACTTAATCGTTTAGTATATTGCTATTGCTTTCTTCATGACTTATACATGTTCCTGTAACTATGAGATTATGCAACTCCCGTTTACCGGAGGAACACTTTGGGTACTACCAAACGTCACAACGTAACTGGGTGATTATAAAGGAGTACTACATGTGTCTCCAAAGGTACATGTTGAGTTGGCGTATTTCGAGATTAGGTTTTGTCACTCCGATTGTCGGAGAGGTATCTCTGGGCCCTCTCGGTAATGCACATCACTATAAGCCTTGCAAGCAATGTGACCAATGAGTTGGTTACGGGATGATGCCTTACGTAACGAGTAAAGAGACTTGCCGGTAACGAGATTGAACTAGGTATTGGATACCGACGATCGAATCTCGGGCAAGTAACATACCGATGACAAAGGGAACAACGTATGTTGTTATGCGGTTTGACCGATAAAGATCTTCGTAGAATATGTAGGAACCAATATGGGCATCCAGGTTCCGCTATTGGTTATTGACCGAGAATGGTTCTAGGTCATGTCTACATAGTTCTCGAACCCGTAGGGTCCGCACGCTTAACGTTCCGATGGCAGTTTTATTATGAGTTTATAGGTTTTGATGTACCGAAGTTTGTTCGGAGTCCCGGATGTGATCACGGACATGACGAGGAGTCTCGAAATGGTCGAGACATAAAGATTGATATATTGGAAGCCTATTTTTGGACATCGGAAGTGTTCCGGGTGAAATCGGCATTTTACCGGAGTACCGGGGGGTTACCGAAACCCTCCCGGGGGTTATTGGGCCTACATGGGCCATAAGGGAGAAGAGGAGAGGAGGCAAGAGGTGGGCCGCGCCTCCTCCCCTCCCTAGTCCGAATAGGACAAGGAGAGGGGGGCGGCGCCCCCCCTTTCCTTCCCCTCTTCCTCCTCCTTCCCCCCTTCTCCTAATCCAACAAGGAAAGAAGGGAGTCCTACTCCTGGTGGGAGTTGGAATCCCCCCTTGGCGCGCCCTCCTTGGCCGGCCGCCTCCTCCCCCCTAGCTCCTTCATATACAGGGGCGGGGGGGCACCCTAGAACACACAAGTTGATCTACGGATCGTTCCTTAGCCGTGTGCGGTGCCCCCCTCCACCATATTCCACCTCGGTCATATCGTCACGGAGTTTAGGCGAAGCCCTGCACCGGTAGAACATCATCATCGTCACCACGCCTTCGTGTTGATGGAACTCATCCCCGAAGCTTTGCTGGATCGGAGCCCGGGGATCGTCATCGAGCTGAACGTGTGCTGAACTCGGAGGTGCCGTACGTTCGGTGCTTGGATTGGTCGGATCGTGAAGACGTACGACTACATCAACCGCGTTGTGCTAACGCTTCCACTTACGGTCTACGAGGGTACGTGGACAACACTCTCCCCTCTCGTTGCTATGCCATCACCATGATCTTGCGTGTGCGTAGGAAATTTTTTGAAATTACTGCGTTCCCCAACAGTGGCATCCGAGCCTAGGTTTTACGCGTTGATGTTATATGCACGAGTAGAACACAAGTGAGGTGTGGGCGATACAAGTCATACTACTTACCAGCATGTCATACTTTGGTTCAGCGGTATTGTGAGATGAAGCGGCCCGGACCGACATTACACGTACGCTTACACGAGACTGGTTTCATCGTTACGAGCACTCGTGCTTAAAGGTGGCTGGCGGGTGTCTGTCTCTCTCACTTTAGCTGAATCGAGTGTGGCTACGCCCGGTCCTTGCGAAGGTTAAAACAGTACCAACTTGACGAACTATCGTTGTGGTTTTGATGCGTAGGTAAGAACGGTTCTTGCTAAGCCCGTAGCAGCCACGTAAAATTTGCAACAACAAAGTAGAGGACGTCTAACTTGTTTTTGCAGGGCATGTTGTGATGTGATATGGTCAAGACGTGATGCTATATTTTATTGTATGAGATGATCATGTTTTGTAACCGAAGTTATCGGCAACTGGCAGGAGCCATATGGTTGTCGCTTTATTGTATGAAATGCAAACGCCCTGTAATTGCTTTACTTTATCACTAAGCGGTAGCGATAGTCGTAGAAGCAATAGATGGCGTAACGACAATGATGCTATGATGGAGATCAATGTGTCGCGCCGGTGACGATGGTGATCACGACGGTGCTTTGAAGATGGAGATCACAAGCACAAGATGGTGATGGCCATATCATATCACTTATATTGATTGCATGTGATGTTTATCCTTTATGCATCTTATCTTGCTTTGATCAATGGTAGCATTTTAAGATGATCTCTCACTAATTATCAAGAAGTGTTCTCCCTGAGTATGCACCGTTGCAAAAGTTCTTCGTGCTGAGACACCATGTGATGATCGGGTGTGATAGGCTCTATGTTCAAATACAACGGGTGCAAAACAGTTGCACACGCGGAATACTCGGGTTAAACTTGACGAGCCTAGCATATACAGATATGGCCTCGGAACACGGAGACCGAAAGGTCGAGCGTGAATCATATAGTAGATATGATCAACATAGTGATGTTCACCATTGAAACTACTCCATCTCACGTGATGATCGGACATGGTTTAGTTGATTTGGATCACGTGATCACTTAGATGACTAGAGAGATGTCTGTCTAAGTGGGAGTTCTTAAGTAATATGATTAATTGAACTTAAATTTATCATGAACTTAGTACCTGATAGTATTTTGCTTGTCTATGTTTGTTGTAGATAGATGGCTCGTGCTGTTGTTCCGTTGAATTTTAATGCGTTCCTTGGGAAAGCAAAGTTGAAAGATGATGGTAGCAATTACACGGACTGGGTCCGTAACCTGAGGATTATCCTCATTACTGCACAGAAGAATTATGTCCTAGAAGCACCGCTGGGTGCCAGGCCTGCTGCTGATGCAACTGACGACGTTAAGAACGTCTGACAGAGCAAAGCTGATGACTACTCGATAGTTCAGTGTGCCATGCTTTACGGCTTAGAACCGGGTCTTCAACGACGTTGAACGTCATGGAGCATATGAGATGTTCCAGGAGTTGAAGTTAATATTTCAAGCAAATGCCCGGATTGAGAGATATGAAGTCTCCAATAAGTTCTATAGCTGCAACATGGAGGAGAATAGTTCTGTCAGTGAACACATACTCAAAATGTCTGGGTATAATAATCACTTGATTCAGCTGGGAGTTAATCTTCCTGATGATAGTGTCATTGACAGAATTCTCCAATCACTGCCACCAAGCTACAAGAGCTTCGTGATGAACTATAATATGCAAGGGATGGACAAGACTATTCCCGAGCTCTTCGCAATGCTAAAGGCCGCGGAGGTAGAAATCAAGATGGAGCATCAAGTGTTGATGGTTAACAAGACCACCAGTTTCAAGAAAAAGGGCAAAGGGAAGAACAAGGGGAACTTCAAGAAGAACAGCAAACAAGTTGCTGTTCAAGAGAAGAAACCCAAGTCTGGACCTAAGCCTGAAACTGAGTGCTTCTACTGCAAGCTAACTGGACACTGGAAGCGGAACTGCCCCAAGTATTTGGCGGATAAGAAGGATGGCAAAGTGAACAAAGGTATATGTGATATACATGTTATTGATGTGTACCTTACTAATGCTCGCAGTAGCACCTGGGTATTTTATACTGGTTCTGTTGCTAATATTTGCAACTCGAAACAGGGACTACGGATTAAGCGAAGATTGGCTAAGGACGAGGTGACGATGCGCGTGGGAAATGGTTCCAAAGTCGATGTGATCGCGGTCGGCACGCTACCTCTACATCTACCATCGGGATTAGTTTTAGACCTAAATAATTGTTATTTGGTGCCAGCGTTAAGCATGAACATTATATCTGGATCTTGTCTGATGCGAGACGGTTATTCATTTAAATCAGAGAATAATGGTTGTTCTATTTATATGAGTAATATCTTTTATGGTCATGCACCCTTGAAGAGTGGTCTATTTTTATTAAATCTCGATAGTAGTGATACACATATTCATAGTGTTGAAACCAAAAGATGCAGAGTTGATAATGATAGTGCAACTTATTTGTGGCACTGCCGTTTAGGTCATATCGGTGTAAAACGCATGAAGAAACTCCATACTGATGGGCTTTTGGAATCACTTGATTATGAATCACTTGGTACTTGCGAACCGTGCCTTATGGGCAAGATGACTAAAACGCCGTTCTCCGGAACTACGGAGCGAGCAACTGATTTGTTGGAAATCATACATACTGATGTTTGTGGTCCAATGAATGTTGAGGCTCGCGGCGGGTATTGTTATTTTCTCACCTTCACAGATGACTTGAGCAGATATGGGTATATCTACTTGATGAAACACAAGTCTGAAACATTTGAAAAGTTCAAAGAATTTCAGAGTGAAGTGGAAAATCATCGTAACAAGAAAATAAAGTTTCTACGATCTGATCGTGGAGGAAATATTTGAGTTACGAGTTTGGTCTACACTTGAAACAATGCGGAATAGTTTCGCAACTCACGCACCCGGAACACCACAACGAAATGGTGTGTCCGAACGTCGTAATCGTACTTTAGATATGGTGCGATCTATGATGTCTCTTACTGATTTACCGCTATCATTTTGGGGTTATGCTTTAGAGACAGCCGCATTCACGTTAAATAGGGCACCATCAAAATCCGTTGAGACGACGCCTTATGAACTGTGGTTTGGCAAGAAACCAAAGTTGTCGTTTCTTAAAGTTTGGGGCTGCGATGCTTATGTGAAGAAACTTCAACCAGATAAGCTCGAACCAAAATCGGAGAAATGTGTCTTCATAGGATACCCAAAAGAGACCATTGGGTACACCTTCTATCACAGATCTGAGGGCAAGACTTTCGTTGCTAAAATCGGATCCTTTCTAGAGAAGGAGTTTCTCTCGAAAGAAGTGAGTGGGAGGAAAGTAGAACTTGATGAGATAACTGTATCTGCTCCCTTGTTGGAAAGTAGTTCATCACAAGAACCGGTTCCTGTGACAACTACACCAATTAGTGAGGAAGCTAATGATATTGATCATGAAACTTCAGATCAAGTTTCTACTGAACCTCATAGGTCTACTAGAGTAAGATCCGCACCAGAGTGGTATGGTAATCCTATTCTAGAAGTCATGTTACTTGACCATGATGAACCTACAAACTATGAGGAAGCGATGATGAGCCCAGATTCCGCAAAATGGCTAGAGGCCATGAAATCTGAGATGGGATCCATGTATGAGAACAAAGTATGGACTTTGGTTGACTTGCCCAATGATCGGCAAGCCATTGAGAATAAATGGATCTTTAAGAAGAAGACTGACGCTGATGGTAATGTAACTATCTATAAAGCTCGACTTGTTGCGAAAGGTTTTCGACAAGTTCAAGGGGTTGACTACGATGAGACTTTCTCACCCGTAGCGATGCTTAAGTCTGTCCGAATCATGTTAGATATTGCTGCATTTCATGATTATGAAATCTGGCAAATGGATGTCAAAACTGCATTTCTGAATGCATTTCTGGAAGAAGAGTTGTATATGATGCAACCAGAAGGTTTTGTTGATCCAAAAGGTGCTAACAAAGTGTGCAAGCTCCAGCGATCCATTTATGGACTGGTGCAAGCATCTCGGAGTTGGAATAAATGTTTTGATAGTGTGATCAAAGCATATGGTTTTATACAGACTTTTGGAGAAGCCTGTATTTACAAGAAAGTGAGTGGGAGCTCTGTAGCATTTCTGATATTATATGTAGATGACATATTATTGATTGGAAATGATATAGAATTTCTGGATAGCATAAAGGGATACTTGAATAAAAGTTTTTCAATGAAAGACCTCGGTGAAGCTGCTTACATATTAGGCATCAAGATTTATAGAGATAGATCAAGACGCTTAATAGGACTTTCACAAAGCACATACCTTGATAAAATTTTGAAAAAGTTCAAAATGGATCAGGCAAAGAAAGGGTTCTTGCCTGTGCTACAAGGTGTGAAGTGCAGTCAGACTCAATGCCCGACCACTGCAGAAGATAGAGAGAAAATGAACGATGTTCCCTGTGCTTCAGCCATAGGCTCTATCATGTATGCAATGTTGTGTACCAGACCTGACGTATGCTTAGCAATAAGCTTGGCAGGAAGGTACCAAAGTAATCCAGGAGTGGATCACTGGACAACGGTCAAGAACATCCTGAAATACCTGAAAAGGACTAAGGATAGTTTTCTCGTATATGGAGGTGACAAAGAGCTAGTCGTAAATGGTTACGTTGATGCAAGCTTTGACACTGATCCGGACGATTCTAAATCGCAAACCGGATACGTATTTTTATTAAATGGTGGAGCTGTAAGTTGGTACAGTTCTAAACAAAGCGTCCTGGCGGGATCTACATGTGAAGCGGAGTACATAGCTGCTTCGGAAGCAGCAAATGAAGGAGTCTGGATGAAGGAGTTCATTTCCGATCTAGGTGTCATACCTAGTGCATCGGGACCAATGAAGAACTTTTGTGACAATACTGGTGCAATTACCTTGGCAAAGGAATCCAGATTTCACAAGAGGACCAAGCACATCAAGAGATGCTTCAATTCCATCCGGTACCAAGTCCAAGTGGGAGACATAGAAATTTGCAAGATACATACGGGTCTGAATGTTGCAGACCCATTGACTAAGCCTCTCTCACGAGCAAAACATGATCGGCACCAAGACTCCATGGGTGTTAGAATCATTACTATGTAATCTAGATTATTGACTCTAGTGCAAGTGGGAGACTGAAGGAAATATGCCCTAGAGGCAATAATAAAGTTATTATTTATTTCCTGATATCATGATAAATGTTTATTATTCATGCTAGAATTGTATTAACCGGAAACATGATACATGTGTGAATACATAGACAAACATATAGTCACTAGTATTCCTCTACTTGACTAGCTCATTAATCAAAGATGGTTGTGTTTCCTAACCATAGACATGTGTTGTCATTTGATTAATGGGATCACATCATTAGGAGAATGATGTGATTGACATGACCCATTCCGTTAGCCTAGCACTTAATCGTTTATATTGCTATTGCTTTCTTAATGACTTATACATGTTCCTGTAACTATGAGATTGTGCAACTCCCGTTTACCGGAGGAACACTTTGGGTACTACCAAATGTCACAACGTAACTGGGTGATTATAAAGGAGTACTACAGGTGTCTCCAAAGGTACATGTTGAGTTGGCGTATTTCGAGATTAGGTTTGTCACTCCGATTGTCGGAGAGGTATCTCTGGGCCCTCTCGGTAATGCACATCACTATAAGCCTTGCAAACAATGTGACCAATGAGTTGGTTACGGGATGATGCATTACGTAACGAGTAAAGAGACTTGCCGGTAACGAGATTGAACTAGGTATTGGATACCGACGATCGAATCTCGGGCAAGTAACATACCGATGACAAAGGGAACAATGTATGTTGTTATGCGGTTTGACCGATAAAGATCTTCATAGAACCTATAGGAACCAATATGGGCATCCAGGTTCCGCTATTGGTTATTGACCGAGAATGGTTCTAGGTCATGTCTACATAGTTCTCGAACCCATACGGTCCGCGCGCTTAACGTTACGACAGTTTTATTACGAGTTTATAAGTTTTAATGTACCGAAGTTTGTTCGGAGTCCCGGATGTGATGACGGACATGACGATGAGTCTCGAAATGGTCGAGACATAAAGATTGATATATTGGAAGCCTATTTTTGGACACCGGAAGTGTTCCGGGTGAAATCAGCATTTTACCGGAGTACCGGGGGGTTACCGGAACCCTCCCAGGGGTTATTGGGCCTACATGAGCCATAAGGGAGAAGAGGAGAGGAGGCAAGAGGTGGGCCGCGCCCCCTCCCCTCCCTATTCCGAATAGGACAAGGAGAGGGGGGCGACGCCCCCCCTTTCCTTCCCCTCTTCCTCCTCCTTCCCTCCTTCTCCTACTCCAACAAGGAAAGAAGGGAGTCCTACTCCCGGTGGGAGTAGGACTCCCCCCTTGGCGCGCCCTCCTTGGCCGGCCGCCTCCTCCCCCCTGGCTTCTTTATATACGGGGGCGGGGGGGCACCCTAGAACACACAAGTTGATCTACGGATCGTTACTTAGCCGTGTGCGGTGCCCCCCTCCACCATATTCCACCTCGGTCATATCGTCGCGGAGTTTAGGCGAAGCCCTGCGCTGGTTGAACATCATCATCGTCACCACGCCGTCGTGCTGACGGTACTCATCCCCGAAGCTTTGCTGGATCGGATCCCGGGGATCGTCATCGAGCTGAACGTGTGCTGAACTCGGAGGTGCCATATGTTCGGTGCTTGGATCAGTCGGATCATGAAGACGTACGACTACATCAACCGCGTTGTGCTAACGCTTCCACTTACGGTCTACGAGGGTACGTGGACAACACTCTCCCCTCTCGTTGCTATGCCATCACCATGATCTTGCGTGTGCGTAGGAATTTTTTTGAAATTACTGTGTTCCCCAACAGATTTGGACTGGGACGGAGGCCGAATTGCTAGTTGAGCTCTGGACGAGCTGGACGGTCCTGCTGCAGAGTAGTTCAGACACGCTCGACGGTGTCCGGGGGCTTTACTGCCGAATTGAGGTTCTGCCTAAAAAGGCTACTCTATACTTTTGCTGCAAGGGCCGCGGCATGCTCCTCAGTACGGAGGGAGCGTTCCGTATTTCCGTTGACCATTATGACACCGCGTGGTCCGGGCATCTTGAGCTTGAGGTAGTCCTAGTGCGGCACCGCATTGAATTTTGTGAATGCGGTTCGTCCAAGCAGTGCATGATAACCACTGCGAAAAGGGATGATATCGAAGATTAACTCTTCGCTTCGGAAATTATTCGAGGATCCGAAGACCGCTTCTAGTGTGATTGAGCCCGTACAACAGGCCTCTACACCTGGTATGACACCCTTAAAGGTGGTTTTTGTGGGCTTGATCCTTGAGGGATCGATACCCATTTTGCGCACTGTATCCTGATAGAGCAGGTTCAGGCTGCTGCCACCATCCATGAGGACTCGCGTGAGATGGAATCCTTCAATAATTGGGTCAAGGTCCAGTGCGGCTGAACCGCCATGACGGATACTGGTCGGGTGGTCCCTGCGATCAAAGGTGATCGGGCAGGACGACCATGGGTTGAACTTTGAGGCGTGTGGCTCCATCGCGTAGACGTCCCTGAGTGCACGCTTGAGTTCCTTCTTAGGGATATGGTTGTGTATATCATGTTCACCGTTTTAACTTGGGGGGGAGGGGATTTCTTCTGTCCCCCTGTGTTCGGTGGTCGGGATTCCTCGTCATCGTCATCGCTTTGCGACCCTTTCTCCTTGTTTTCGGCATTTAACTTGCCGGCCGTTTTGAAAACCCAACATTCCCTATTGGTATGATTAGCTTGTTTATCAAGAGTGCCATGAATTTGGCATGGTCGATCTAGTATGCGGTCTAGACCGGACGGGCCCGGATTGTTTCTCTTAAATGGCTTCTTCCGCTGACCGGACTTAGAGCCACTGAATCCAACGTTGACTGTCGTGTCTTTGGTGTTATCACTGTTGTTTGGACGCTTATGTCTATTGCGTCGGGGCTTGCCATTGCTGTTTCTGGCTTTAGAAGTTCCAGGTTCGCTTGTATTGTTGTTGCTATGAGCTAGTCAGCTGTCTTCGCCCGCACAGAAGTGGGTCATGAGTGCCGTGAGGGCAGACATGGACTTCGGTTTTTCCTGGCCAAGGTGTCTGGCCAGCCATTCATCGCGGATGTTGTGTTTAAAGGCCGCTAGGGCTTCGGCGTCCGGACATTCGACGATCTGGTTCTTTTTAGTTAGGAACCGAGTCTAGAATTTCCTGGCTGACTCTCCGGGTTGTTGGATTGTATGACTTAGGTCATCGGCATCTGAAGGTCGGACATATGTGCCTTGGAAGTTGTCGAGGAAGGCGCCCTCCAATTCCTCCCAGCTGCCAATGGAGTTTTCGGGCAAACTGTTTAATCAGTACCTAGCTGGTCCCTTGAGTTTGAGGGGGAGGTATTTGATGGCATTAAGATCATCGCTGCGGGCCATATGAATGTGGAGAAGAAAATCTTCAATCCATACCGCGGGGTCTGTTGTGCCATCATATGATTGATGTTCACGGGTTTAAACCCTTCTGGGAAATCATGTCCCATTACTTCGTCAGTGAAGCAAAGGGGGTGTGCGGCGCCTCTATATCGGGCCAAGTCGTGACGTAGCTCGGATGGAGCTCGTCTGCGGTTTTCGGCTCGGATGTGGTTATGTTTGTCACATTCAGCCAGATGGCCATCGTCGCGCATCGAGGCACGCCCCCGTGATCCATAGATTGATCTTGTCTGACATGCTCTCTTTTCCAAATCTCATTGCAGGTCATGTGTATATCCCCGAGCTGTTGTATTTCTATTTGTTTAGCGAGGCAGTGCGGGCTGGTGTTCGGCTCGAGGTGCCGCTTTATCCCGGCCACATGGTGGTTGGTCAGCCGCATTGTACCTTGGTAGGACGGGCTCTAGTACCTCATCATCGAACTGTGTTTAACAGTTTGCGCTTCGGGTAGCTTTTGGTTGGGCGCTCGAGGCCATATTCCTCGGCTGCCAGGACATCAGTCCATCTTTCAAGAGCAGATCTTGATCGTCTTGAAGCTGCTGCTGCTTCTTTTTCAGGCTTCTTGTAGTGGCAATTAGCTGACGCTTAAAGCGTTCCTGTTCGGCGGGATCTTCAGGCACGATGAAATCTTCATCACCGAGGCTAACCTCGTCCTCAGAGAGCGGATGGTAGTTGCTATCCTCCGAGTCTTCGTTCATGGCCTGTTCGCCAGCGCTGACTCGCCCATCATCCCGTTCCTCCTGTTCGGAGGTTTGCTCAACGGGGTCTTCGTTGTTTTCAGCACCGTCCGAAGTGTTATCCTCTTCTGTGACGGTATTACTGTTTTACTATGGCATGGCTTAGAGCGGCACCGCTGACGTTAGCGCTTCGGCTGTATTTGAGGAGGTTTATCCTCGACTGGATTTTCATTGTTGTCGTTGTTTTCTTTGGGTGTATCCACCATGTATATGCCGTACGAGGAGGTGGCTGTCCAATGCCCTGTAGGCAGTGGTTCTTGCTCCTCTCCGGCATCGTCGTCCATACCGTCGATGTCTTTGGAGTTGTAATCGAGCATGTCGGTTAAGTCGTCGACAGTGGCTACATAGTGGGTGGTGGGTGGGAAACGAAGTTCTTCGTCGTCCGCTTCCCATTCGAACCAGACATAGTTCGGCCGAGAGTCCCCTGACAAGGAGAGGGACTTCAAAGAGTTTAACACATCGCAAAAAGGCGAGTGCTGGAAAATGTCCGTAGAGCTGAACTCCAAGACCGGCGCCCAATCAGGTTCGATGGGCGCGGATGCATGCGGTCCGGAGCCCCTTGCCCGAGATGAGTCCGAGGTTCCGGTAACCCAGGCCCAGCCTGATGTTGGGTCTGTGTGTGGCTCGAGCGCCGCTGGGTCTACGGCCTGCGCGGCGGGGTTGAGCTTCCCGTCTTCGGGCGACGCAGTTTGCTCCGGCTCTAGGGCCAGGGCGGTCATAGGCGCTATCTCCTGTGTGCTGCCAGATGACAGATCTAGGTCATGTTCATCGTGGTGGCCGAGGATAGCCATCATGGGCTCGAATCCATTGAAGATCAGGTCTCCGCGGATATCGGCCACAAAATTCAGGCTTCCAAATCTGACCTGATGGCCGGGGGCGTAGCTATCGATCTGCTCCAGATGGCCAAGTGAGTTGGCCCGTAGTGCTGCCGAATACGAAGATCTATCCGGGGAGGAAGATCTACCCCTGGACTGCATTGTTGTAGATGATTGATGGAACCACCAAGCCTATCTTCGATGACACAACGGAACTCTCAATGGAAGCACCAATGTCGGTGTCAAAACCGGCGGATCTCGGGTAGGGGGTCCCGAACTGTGTGTCTAAGGCTAATGGTAACAAGAGGTGGGGGACACAATGTTTACCCAGGTTTGGGCCCTCTCTATGGAGGTAATACCCTACTTCCTGCTTGATTGATCTTGATGAATATGAGTATTACAAGAGTTTTTCTACCATGAGATCGTAATGGCTAAACCCTAGAAGTCTAGCCTATGAGATTATGATGGTTGTGGCTGAACCCTAGAAGTATAAACCCTCCAGTTTATATAGACACCGGGGGAGGGGGGCTAGGGTTGTACAAAGTCGGTTACGGAGAAAGGAATCTACATATCCGAATTGCCAAGCTTGCCTTCCACGCCAAGGAGAGTCCCATCCGGACACGGGACGAAGTCTTCTATCTTGTATCTTCATAGTCCAACAGTCCGGCCAAAGTACATAGTCCGGTAGTCCGAGGACCCCTTAGTCCAGGACTCCCTCACATCACTCTTTCCTCTTCAAGGGAAAAATCAACGCAAGCTCAAGAAGTAGCAGGAAGAATTTCTGGCACCATTGTCGGGGAGGTTCTACATCAAGCCTACCAAGTACTTATCATAAAATCTCATCTCTTGCACTTACATTATTTGCCTTTTGCCTCTCGTTTTCCTTTCCCCCACTTCTAATGTTTTCAGAAAATCACAAAAATATTCACCTTTCTTTCGCCCTCTTTTCGTTTGCTTTTTGCTTGTGTGCTAGATCGCTTACTTTGCTCATGGCTAATCCTTCTATTATAGTTAGCACCCCGAGAAGTGAGGTTCTTAATTTTAAACAAAGGGGTGGAAAAAATTAAAAGATTCTTGCTATAGAATTTGCAATGTTCATAATAGATCTACCCGTAAGCAATCTACTACCGTTCTCCTCCAAAAAATTTATGTGGGTGTTACTACTTGGTATAGATATGTGTTAGACATCGTTCCTGGCGGTAATTTCTTGGGTAGTCACCCTATGGATTCTTATAATGCTATGATAAATTTAGTGGGATCGCCACCACTCATGGTCAATGAAACAACTTTAACTTTGGAACATGTGATGCAAAGGCTTGATATTATCGAGAATAAAGTTTCTACCATAGATATTATTGAAAATTTGGATAAAAGATTCATAATCACATTACACAAATTGGATCAAAGGTCGGAATCACTTTTAAAAACCTAAAAGAAAAGGAACCAATAGTTAATGAGAAAATAGATCAAGGTTCTACTAGAATCGATAAGTTAGAGGATATTATTACCAATTTGGGTTCCGCCTTTGCCGCTGTCAAGAATACTCCTAAATTTCCTCCTACTAAAGCAACTAAGTTTATTTATGTTCCTAGAAATAAGGGTGAATAATCTAGTAAAGGAAACGAAGATCTTAAGATGATAAGTGTTTGCCCTAGATTTATCAATATTACTAAGGAACCAATTCCTATGCATGAATTTCTTGATTTCCTACCTAGGAGTGTGATCGTCAACAAACCTAATGAAAACCCTATGAAAGATCGATGTATAATTGAGGAATTAAATACCAAATATGACAACACTTAGATCTATGCATTATTCCTAGCTAGGGGCATAAAACAATAGTGCTTGTTGGGAGGCAACCCAATTTTGTTTTGTGCTTTTTTGTTTTTACTTTTGTTTTTCAATAAATACACACTACTACTTCTGTAGTAATTGGTTTTAATGTTTCAATTAGTGTTTTATCCAAGTGTAACATCCCAAATTTTCAATTTGGAATGTTATACATTAGATCATCACTGCATATCATATTTTATTGCATTTTGGTTTGATCCTAGCAATTTCACGCAACTTAAGGACCCACGGAGAGAGTTGGGAATTTCGTTATTTTCATATTTGAGTTTTTCTCAACTTTTGGAAAGAGGATCGTTTGATTTTAATTATTTTATCTTTGAGTATTTCTATACAAAAATAAGAGAGAGGGAATAAAATGACTTTCCCAAAATAAAGAAATATTGAGGATTTAATAATAAAATCAAATAAGATTTTATTTCGGAGTTTTATTGCTATTTTATTTGAATTAGGAAAAATACGCGTTTTTCAAAATTGCATTTTAGGCCCAAATAAATGTTCATCTTGTCCGGCTTATTTTTAGAGGATGGAGAAAATTTATTTCGGGATTTTTGGAGTCCGTTTAGTATTTCTTTTCTTTCTTTTTCTGCATGTCCGAATTATTTTTTAAAAAAAGTCAAACCGACCTCGGGCCGTTTTCGGCCAGGACTCCGCCCGGCCGGCCCCCTTCAAATAGTGTGCCCCCGAGCCGCCCCAGCCCAGCCCACCCCACCGCCAAACCCTAGTCGCCGCAGCGCTGCGCCGCCGCCGCGCCGTTCGCCGCCGCCTCGCTGGAGCCGACCGTCGCCGCCGTCCGTTGACCCGCCGCCGCCGCCGTTAACCCGCCGGAGGTAGTAACCGCCGCCGCCGCGGTTTTTGAGAGAAAACCGTCGGGTTTTTTTAGGAACCCCTGTTTATTTTTTTTATACAGATCGGTTTTATTTTTGCCGGTTTAGTTATTTAGTGGACGTTCGTCCGTACGTTCGTTTTAACGAACGGTTTTCGTCGTTTAGCCATAGACATCAAGCGTTCGTTCATTAGCCTGTTCGTCCGTTTTTTTTTTCTCGGATTTTCCGCGATTATTTTCGATTGTGATTTCTGATCCGGTTTTCGTTCTAGTATAACTTTTCGCTCGTTTATCGGAATCAGGCAATTCAAGCGCCTAGAGTTTCCTCTTGAAATCCTCTTTCCGTTTAACCAACTCAAACAAGTTTTTGCTACTGTAAAATTTGACTTAGGTTCAGATTAGTAAATGAAGCTTGTTTCTTTCGCCGTTTGAGTTTCGTTGCTTCGTTTGATTTGATTCTTTTTGCAAACCGGACTTCTTAAGTTGAACTTTCTGGTTAGATCTCTTATTTGAGTTTTACCCGTGCATTAGATGAGTGCTTATTGTATGCTTGTTTGTTTGTGATAGAGTACTCGGAGTGCGCCGCTTGCTACTACGAGTCTCTAGGTTTCACGGATCATCAGCAAGGCAAGTAACACTTCGATCATACCTCTTTACTACCCAGTTTTATTGCATTAGATCAATCCACAAACAATTGCATGATTAGGATCTGACTAATATGTGGGTTTTGGGAAGTAGATGAGGTAGTACCAATTATCTGTTTGTCATCAAACTTTTGGGAGTTACTTCTACGTTTGCTTATATTTCTATGCTATGCTAGTAGACGTGGATTGGGTGAGTGTATCCATCACAGATGTGAGATTGTTAATTAATGGTTAACTTAAGGTGGCAACTTAAATTCACATTTGGGTGGACTGAGGCATCTGGGGAACCTAGTGTTTCCTATATTTTATGGAAATCCTGGGGTATCGTGTGATTCTCCTATGGACCGCCACCCAGGCTCAAAGGGATCATGAGATCATTCATGCTAGAAACTTCCGTGTGCAGCCGCAAGCTACTATGGGCTCTAGCATAGTTGAGTATGTTGTGTGACCTCTTTCAGTGGTAGACTAGTAGATTGGTATTGTCTACCCAGAGTAAAGAGCAAGGTTGGAAAAAGCGTAATTAGGTGTACGCTTAGGCACGCTGAAGCGCTCGGCGATAACCCATCGCGTAGCCTTGGACCTAAACGACACTCTAGGCGGGCCCATCGCTTAGGCGGAGCAACGCGTACCCTAGACACGATTAATGCATAGAAAGCAGCGAGGAGGCGGCGCAAGGCAGGGCAAGGCGCGGCCCGATATGGAGCTCGCGCTGTTGAAAGCACGGACGGGAAGGTGCAAGAATATTGGGGAAGATGGAGAGAAGATTGCGGGGAGTTTGCCGGCGAGAGGAAAGGAGATACTGTATTTGGCTAGGTTTTGGATATATATAAACACAAAAGGGCGGCGGCGGCCTGAGATATTCCACCGTCGCTTCATCCTCCGGCCACTGGAAGGTAAAGATTCAACTCCTCCACGCTGCCCGTACTTCTTCCTCCTCGCCATCTCTCCGCGCGTGAACAATTTGAGGTTCGGTATCTTCTCCCTGTTGTTTCCTGTAAGTGAGATGCGATTTCATTTGTCCCTCTGCTTCCCGTGTCTTGTCCTCTACTGTAGCCTATAGATTTTTCCTGCTGCCCCTCCCATCGTATTGCTATTGGTTGCTGCTCCATCCCTCTTAATCCCTCGATCTGCAGTCTTTTTTTAGGACACTCGATCTGCAGTTTTTGTAGATCTATTTACTTCATAGATGATCTTTGAAAAGTGTACACTATTATTTGCCTCTGGATTGCTGGTTGGATCTTGCTCGATCCATCCCTCGCTTGTAATTTTATTGGTCTGCAGTTTTTCTATTATATGTTAACTCCAGAACTATGAAGAGGAAATTAATAAGATGACTATTTTAAGTGGCATTTTCTGTACTGAACAGTAGAGTTATTTTTTTGAAACGAACACTATAGTATACTTGGGATAACACAAGACTACAAATAATGAAGATTGTGGTTATCCTGATATGAAACATCACTTCTCAACTGTAATATCTTTCTGGCATTCCACCCTGAATAAAAATTCTTGGATTACACCCAGTAGATAATTATTCATAATTATACTGATAGGTTATACACTTGCACTGATTTGCTGACGATCATTAACGATTAGCTCAACTGGAATCATCAATAGACTATACATATAAATTTTAATTGTGTGATGTTTTACTTGACAGCTCATACGACAAGTTAATGAGGGCTGGTCATATCTAGTGCCTGAAGAAGTAAAAGAGGACTGCTACCTACAGGCGACTGTTCTGAAGGTAATCATTCTGCTTCTGGAGAAGTTGCCACCATTTCCCTAACCTTGCATACTGTACTATCACCATCTTGGGTAGCAGCAGGTCGATCAGCTCTTCAGCTGGAGCTACACATCCCTGATTTATCATCAAAACTCGTATAAAATTGGGATCATTCGTCTCTTCAAGTGAATCACTATGTTGTGTGCATCATTGCTTGCCAAATAACTTCCATTATAAGTAGCATCTTGATGTTAATGAAGTTTGTGTTATGATTTTCTCTTCTGTTGCCTGATGCCAAGATGCAACACCAGCCATAACTAGTCCTAGTGTAAAAATTAGGATCATATGTATGTGGTTGCTGGTAATCTTTACTGTGGAGACTCGAGGTTCATTAATCAGAGGGTTGTTTAGTCAGTATAAAAACGGATTTGCTTCTGGATCTGTATCGAGCATTGCACCCTTGCAGGACAAATAAGTTTCCGATGCAATTATGCAACAAATTTATAAGCTTGTAATGCAAAAAAATTGTTCTTTGGTTTCCCTCATTGTAGTTTTTGTATTTTCTATTTAGTTTGTTTTGCTTGGAATCTCTTGATAGGCAGCTTCCTACTTATTTCATATTTGATCTGCACATACTATGAATTTATGATATTATAACTTATATTGCTTTGCTTCTGCCTTCTTCTGTAAAATCATATACCTAATTAAGTGGGTAATGATTTATCTTCTACTATATGTTTATCAGATGTGGACACGCGCACACCCGTACAGACATACGATATTGCATTTTTTGCTTTGATTATTATCTAGATTTATGCCTACTTGTGGTCTCCACTTTGATAGACCTAGTCCATATTTTTTATCATTATCGATGTGAATTACTGAACTATTGCTGCTGTGTATTTGAGCATTTGTAGGATGTTGGAGACAAATACAACATCAGTGTTGCTGGAAGAGAATGCCTGTAAGAGAAAGTCGGATGATGAGGGATGGGAGTATGGGAGTCTAGCCGATGTTTCCAACAAGGACAAAGTGAAGTGTTTGTTTTGTAACCATGTGATCATTGGAGGTGTTTATCGTCACAAGCAGCATGTGGCTCACGTTGGTAATTTTGTGCCTAAATGCAAGAAAAGCTCGCAGGAAGCTAAAGATAGGTGCAAGAAATCTCTTGAGGAGGCATCTAAGAAGAGGAGGGAAAAGACTTCCCGTGAGCTAGAGCTCAGAGAACGCGTGAATATTTCTCGTGTTGCAGATGCTTAAGTTACTTGTATTGGAAGCGCTGAGCCACACAAGATAGGTC
Source organism: Triticum timopheevii (assembly GCA_963921465.1). Lineage (NCBI taxonomy): Eukaryota > Viridiplantae > Streptophyta > Magnoliopsida > Poales > Poaceae > Triticum > Triticum timopheevii. The sequence goes on from OY997264.1 coordinate 361,797,479, forward strand.
CCATTGAGAGTGGACACGTCCTACTGATCCTAAATTAACTCAAGTTGTGCGTCTGTGTGGAACTATCCCTGTTGTGACTTGAGAGAAGTCTTCAAATAAGATTCTAGGAATAAAGTACTTGTGAACTTGAGCTCATAATTTATAATGCTATATGCCATATTGGGTCTTGCGTCATGTTTGCCTCAACTATATTTGAATATTTGATGTTCCTATGTTACTGCTACTTCCCTTGAGTAGATCATTTTTAGTTCTCCATGTTGTTGTGATGTACTCCCTACGTCCCATAATATAAGATCTTAATATCATGGGAATAGAAGATCTTATATCATGGGATGGAGGGAGTATCTTATTATCATTCAGTTGTCCTAACCTACTGTAGTAGAAAATGCCTAAGGCTATGCCTAGCCAAAAACTTGTCCTCCTAACCTGCTACCGTACAAAACGCCTTGGCCCGCCTAGGCAGGCTAGACGCTAGGCAAAGAGTCATTGCCCGCCTACCGCCTAGCGCTTTTTCCAACCTTGAGTTAATGCTTCTGAAAGACTATGTCTCGGTCATCCGTTTCTTAAACACCATGTAATGCGAGAAATCCAACGGGGGAGATCCAGTCTTGCGGGGAAAAGTGTGCAAACCTCTACAGAGTGTACAAACTAATCATGGTTAGCCGTGTCTCCGGTTATGGACGTTTTGAGTATCTAGTACCTGGATTATCATGTGAATCTCATCATGTTACTTAATTAATTCTGTTTGGGTTAAATGATGATGCTTAATTGGGATTGAGTTGGGTGAACCTTATCAATGTTTAACAACCACCATGATAGTTAAATAAAAATTATTCATTTGTTGTAGGGAAAAATTGGCTTTATGCAAAACTGTAACCATAGAGCTTTCCACCAGCCTTATATGCATGTAGTGATAACATTATTCTATTCATTACTCTCTATGTGTTACATTGCCAGCATATTCCATGTGCTGACCCGTTTTCGGGCTGCAACGTTCATGTTGCAGACTTCTCAGACGACGAGTAAGGTGCCTTAGGTCGTGATCTTATACTCAGTGATGCTGTTGGAGTTGATGGACTCGCTTTATCTTCCAAGCCTTCCACTGTTATCGTTTTTAGATGGCCTTAAGCCATATTTATTGTAATAAGTTCTCTTTTGAGACACTCGATGTAATAAGTGTGTGATTGCTACTCTGTTATAAATCCTTCGGAGCATTACCGATCCAGGGATGACACTAATGCACAAATATCAGACTGTTTGAGGTCTGGTCACTACAAGATGGTATCAGAGCACACGCTAACTGTAGAACGCGACCACTAAGCTAAAGCCCTAGATCACTACTCTCTTCTCATTTCTGACTCCTCACCTTTTCTACTCTTTAGGATGGCGGATGCAAGGAACAAGTTCACGCAACCGGATGAAGATACACCCTTTGGACGACACTTGAAGGAAGTCACTAGATACCTGAACATCGGAGTACCAAGCTTCACCGGGACCTACATCGCCACTTTACCAGAAGAGGAGCGTTGGATGATTCAAGTTCAAGTTCCAGGAAGGACGTTCATGCCCGTCACTGAGCCCATAGAGTTTTCCTTTGATGCACCAACCTGGAGTCTAGGAAAGAGCATGGCAGCCCACATCACCATGGGACGCATTGGAGAAGTTTACCACCAGGATCTCAAGGATACTATTTACTAGATTTTTGGGCGCCGAGATGAGCAATGGGAGATGATCAGCACCAGGAAGGATAGATCAATTGCAGCTTTCATCCAGGAGTTAAACCAGCACATTCATCGCCAGGAGAACCAGATGTGCGCTGGCATGATAGATCTGAAGAAGGCTATGACCAAGATCACGAAACTGGAGGAAGAACTCAAGTCTACACGCGATGGATATGAGGAGGAAATAACAACACTTGTGCAGAAAAATGATGATCTGAAGAAGAAGCTAAAAGTATTCATGGGATTCCCCGCGACTAGAGGAGAAGATGATGATTGCACCTGCCCGAAGAACTACATCATCATCGACGACACCGACTCAGACCCCGACGATAGCGATGATGACTTTGTTGATGAAGCTGGAGCAGATATCATGGAATCTTCGACCGATCAATTTTTCTAGTCGACCACCATAACAGTAGTAGTATTTCCCCATGTATATTGTATAGTCTGAGCACTTTTGTAACGATAGTTAGACCGTTGTATGCCCTTGTTTGAATTGATTGAAGTGATATTGATTGTGTTTTGTCTCATGTGCATATGGGTAGTGTTTTATCTCTAGATCTATTTCTGTTCTATATTCTTATCTTTTCTAAACCCTCAGATGCCTCCGAGACGTGACAATGGATTTTCTTTCCCACCGGAGCTCACTCAGTTGATCCAGCAAAAGAATGCATTGATGCATATGCTAGTCCAGAATCAGAATCAGGGGAACAACACCAACAACAACCCACCACCACCACCACCTGTTGATCACTTAGCCTGTTTCTTGAGGCTGAATCCGCCGGTGTTCTCCAGTAGCACCGAGCCGATAGTTGCAGATGATTGGCTCCGCAAGATGGGCAGGGAGTTGACCACTGCAGGATGCACAGATGCGGAGAAGGTGTGTTTTGCCGCACATCAGCTTGATGGACCAGCAGCATCATGGTGGGAGAATTTCACAGCCACTTATCCTATGGACACTATCACATGGAACCGGTTTCAGCAGGCTTTCTGTACTGCCCATGTTTCAGCAGGAGCTATGGCCATGAAGAAGCATGAGTTTCGCAACTTGCGCCAAGGAGGACGTACAGTTGGCCAGTATGTGGATGACTTTAGTAAGTTATCACGTTATGCCCCAGATGACATTGCTACAGATGCAACTAAGCAGGAGAAGTTTCTGGAAGGACTGAATGATGAGCTGAGCATGCAGTTGATGGTGGCAACCTTCAACAACTACCAGGAGTTGGTAGATAGAGCTCTCATGATTGAAGGGAAGCAGCAGCAGATTGACATCTGCAAGAGGAAGTATGGACAGGGGAAGTACAATTCTGGAGCTCAGCAGAAGCCTCATTTTACCCCGAACTCGGGAGGACCTTTTCAGCATACCCATGGAGGAGGGAGTTCGCACAACCATAGTGGCCCCAAGAATGGTAATGGGAATGGAGGAAGCAACGGACATAACCGTACCAACCCATCAACCCCAGCCAAGAAGGACCTGAGCCACATCACTTGTTACAAGTGCCAGAAGACTGGACATTGTGCCAATGAATGTCCTGAAGCTAAGAATGGAAATGGCAATGGAAGCTCTGGGAAGAAGCCGATCCCTTTCAATAGGGGACAGGTGAACCACGTTAGCATGGAAGAGGTTCAAGCCCAGCCAGATGCAGTTACAGGTAAGTTTTTGGTTAAGTCATTTACTACAATCATTCTTTTTGATACTGGTGCATCGCATTTATAAATGTCAAGGGGATTTGTGGATAAGTATAAACTGCCAACCCAAGCCCTTAGGTCACCCATGTTAGTAACCTCGCCAGGAGCAAAGTATATGGCTAGCCCATGGTGTGATCGGTTACCATTAAGGATTGGTAACTATGTGTTCCCCTCGGACCTAATAGTATTGGAGTCGCAAGGACTCGATGTGATATTAGGAATGGATTGGTTATCGATGTATGGAGGGAACATTGAATGCTCCAGCAAGTCGATTTTGCTTACCACCCTAGAAGGAAGAAGGATCAAGTATGTATCTTGGCATGTGCCGAAGAGGACTCAAGTAAATTCCTTATCAGGAGTTGTACAGGAGGAAATACCAGTGGTGAAGGATTTCCCTGACGTATTTCCAGAAGAGTTGCCAGGCATGCCACCGGATAGGGACATTGACTTTTGATTGAGCTTTTGCCAGGCACAGGGCCGATATCTAAGAGACCGTACAAGATGCCCGCAAAAGATTTGGAGGAAATTAAGAAGCAGATTAAGGAGTTACTAGATAAAGGCTATATTCGCCCAAGTTCGTCACCTTGGGGATCACCAGTGCTTCTAGTGGAGAAGAAGGACAGATCATTGAGAATGGTTGTTGATTACCGAGGATTGAATGAAGTGACTATCAAGAACAAGTACCCACTAAAGATGATCAATGATCTGTTTGACCAATTGCAAGGAGCTAAGGTATTTTCCAAGATCGATCTGCGATCAGGATACCACCAGCTGAAGATTCGAGAGCAGGATATACCTAAGACAGATTTTACCACCAGGTACGGGCTGTATAAGTATATCTGTATGTCATTTGGTCTGACTAACGCACCTGCGTATTTCATGAACATGATGGATAAGGTGTTTATGGAATTTCTAGATAAGTTCGTCGTGGTGTTCATTGATGATATTTTGGTCTACTCGAAGAATGAAGAGGAGCATAAGGAGCATTTGTGTTTGGTACTTGGGAAGCTCAGAGAACATCAGTTATATGCCAAGTTCAGCAAGTGTGAGTTTTGGTTGAAGGAAGTTGGATTCCTCGGACATGTTATATCCGGAGAAGGAATAGCAGTAGACCCCACCAAGGTTGTCACTGTGACAAATTGGGAAGCCCCCACATCAGTTGGAGAGATCCGTAGTTTTCTTTGACTCGCAGGATACTAACGGAGGTTCATTGAGAATTTGTCGAAGATTGCAAAACCCATGACGGAGTTGTTAAAGTAGGACACCAAGTTCAACTGGACTGAAGAATGTGAGGCCAGTTTTCAGGAGTTGAAGAAACGACTGGTTACATCACCAGTGTTGATTCCGCCAGATTAGCGCAAGGATTATGAAGTATATTGCGATGCTTCTCGTCGAGGACTTGGAGCAGTGCTTATGCAGGAGGGAAGAGTTGTTTCGTATGCCTCACGACAGCTTAAGCCCCATGAGCTGAATTATGCTACACATGATTTGGAGTTAGCAGCCGTAGTGCATGCATTGAAGACATGGAGACATTTTCTCATCGAAAACCATTGTGAGGTGTACATGGATCACAAGAGTTTGAAGTACATCTTCACACAGAAGGAGTTGAATCTCAGGCAAAGGAGATGGTTGGAGCTCATTAAGGATTATGATATGAGATTGCATTATCACCCAGGAAAGGCTAACGTAGTAGCCGATGCGTTGAGCCGCAAGAGCCATGTCAACACACTCATGACCGGAGAGTTACCAAAGGAACTAGCCGAGGAACTTCGCGAGCTATGTTTGGAGATAGTTCCGAGAGGCTATGTAGCAGCATTGGAGATTCAGTCTACTTTAATGGATAAGATCAGAAAAGCACAAAAGACAGACAAGGAGATTGTCGAGATAAAGGAGAAGATGAGCAAAGGAAAGGCTAAAGGATTTCGTGAGGATGAGAACGATACCTTATGGTTTGAGGACCGCGTTTATGTGGCTAATGACCCGGAGATCAGGAAGTTGATTTTACAAGAGGCCCATGATTCGCCTTATTCGACTCACCCAGGAAATACCAAGATGTATTTGGATTTGAAGGGCACGTTCTGGTGGTCCGGAATGAAGAAGGATATTGCGGAGTATGTAGCAGTTTGTGATGTATGTCAGAGAGTAAAGGCAGAGCATCAGAAGCCAGCAGGATTGCTACAACCATTGCCGATACCCAAATAGAAGTGGGATAAGCTAGGCATGGATTTTATCACGGGATTACCCAGGACCCGTTCAGGCTATGACTCAATATGGGTTGTAGTCGATCGTTTGACGAAGGTAGCTCATTTCATCCCAGTGAATACCACTTATACAAGTGCTAAGTTGGCAAAGATATACATGACCAGGATCGTATGCATGCATGGAGTTCCGAGGACTATCGTATCAGATAGAGGAACCTAGTTTACCTCAAAGTTCTGGAATCAGTTGAACGAAACTTTGGGTACCAGGCTAGAGTTCAGTACAGCCTTTCATCTGCAGATAGATGGACAGACCGAGAGAGTCAATCAGATCCTGGAGGACATGCTGAGAGCTTGTGCGCTAGATTATGGATCAAGTTGGGACGACAATTTGCCATATGCAGAGTTCTCTTACAACAACAGTTATAAATCCAGTCTGAAGATGGCCCCTTTCAAAGCTTTGTACGGAAGGAGGTGCAGGACATCGTTGTTGTGGGATGAAGTTGGAGACCGCCAGTTGTTTGGACCAGATTTGATTAAAGAGTCCGAAGAGAAGGTTAAGCTGATTCGCGATAGACTCAAGGTAGCCCAGTCCAGGCAGAAGAGCTATGCAGATTCTAAACGCAAGGAGACAGTTTACGAAGTCGGAGACAGAGTTTATCTTCATGTATCCCCACTTCAAGGAGTTAAGCGTTTTGGAGTTAAGCTAAAATTAGCGCCACGTTTTGTGGGACCATACAAAGTTTTGGAGCGTATGGGAGAAGTTGCTTACTAGTTGGAATTGCCCGAAGGTTTGTCAGGAGTTCATGATGTGTTCCACGTTTCCCATTTGAATAAGTGCCACGCAGAGATGGCTGATATACCTCTGAGAGATACAGTGCCACTGGAAGCGATTCAGCTGGATAGTGATTTGACCTATGGGGAGAAACCAGTCAAGATTCTTGAGTTTGCCAGCCGAGTCACGCGAAGCAAGGTTATCAAGTTTTGCAAAGTTTAGTGGAGCCACCATACCGAGGATGAAGCCACCTGGGAGCGAGAGGAAGATCTACTGAAGGACCACCCTCACCTATTTTCTAGCCAACCCAAATCTCGAGGTCGAGATTCATCTTAAGGGGGTAGGTTTATAACATCCCAAATTTTCAATTTGGAATGTTATACATTAGATCATCATTGCATATCATATTTTATTGCATTTTGGTTTGATCCTAGAAATCTCACGCAACTCAAGGACCCACGCAGAGAGTTGGGGATTTCATTATTTTCATATTTGAGTTTTTCTCAAATTTTGAAAAGAGGACCGTTTGATTTTAATTATTTTATCTTTGAATATTTATATTACAAAAATAAGAGAGAGGGAATAAAATGACTTTCCCAAAATAAAGAAATATTGAGGATTTAATAATAAATTCAAATGAGATTTTATTTCGGAGTTTTATCGCTATTTTATTTGAATTAGGAAAAATACGCGTTTCTCAAAATTGCATTTTACGCCCAAATAAATGTTCATCTTGTCCGGATCATTTTTAGACGACGGGGAAAATTTATTTCGGGATTTTTGGAGTCCGTTTAGTATTTCTTTTCTTTCTTTTTCTGCACGTTCGAATTATTTAAAAAAAAGTCAAACCGACCTCGGGCCGTTTTCGGCCAGGACTCCGCCCGGCTGGCCCCCTCTAAATAGTGCGCCCCCGGGCTGCCCCAGCCCAGCCCACCCCACCGCCAAACCCTACCTGTCGCAGCGCTGCGCCGCCGCCGCCGACGCGCCGTTCGCCGCCGCCGATCGCCGCCGCCTCGCCGGAGCCGACCGCCACCGCAGTCCGTTGATCCGCTGCCGCCGTTGACCCGCCGGAGGTAGTCACCGCTGCCGCCGCGGTTTTCAAGAGAAAACCGTCGGCTTTTTTAGGAACCCTGGATTATTTATATATATATCGATTTTATTTTTTTCGGTTTAGTTATTTAGCGGACGTGCGTCCGTATGTTCGTTTTAACAAACGGTTTTCGTCGTTTAGCCACAGACAGCGAACGTTCGTTCATTAGCCTGTTCGTCCGTTTTTTCTTTTTCTCGGATTTTCCGCGATTATTTTCGATCGCGATTTCTGATCCGATTTTCGTTCTAGTATAACTTTTCGCTCATTTATCGAAATCAGGCGATTCAAGCGCCTAGAGTTTTGTCTCGAAACCCTCTTTCCGTTTAACCAACTCAAACAAGTTTTTGCTACTATAAAATTTGACTTAGGTCCAGATTAGTGAACGAAGCTTGTTTCTTTCGCCGTTTGAGTTTTGTTGCTTCGTTTGATTTGATTCTTTTTGCAAGCCGGAGTTCATAAGTTGAACTTTCTGGTTAGATCTCTTATTTGAGTTTTACCCGTGCATTAGATGAGTGCTTATTGTATGCTTGTTTGTTTGCGATAGAGTACCCGGAGTGCGCCGCTTGCTACTACGAGTCTCTAGGTTTCACGGATCATCAGCAAGGCAAGTAACACTTTGATCATACCTCTTTACTACCCAGTTTTATTGCATTAGATCAATTCACAAACAACTGCATGATTAGGATCTGACTAATATGTGGGTTTTGGGAAGTAGATGAGGTAGTACCTATTACCTGTTTGTTATCAAACTTTTGGGAGTTACTTCTACGTTTGCTTATATTACTATGTTATGCTAGTAGACGTGGATTGGGTGAGTGTATCCATGACAGATGTGAGATTGTTAATTAATGGTTTACTTAAGGTGGCAACTTAAATTCACATCTGGGTGGATTGAGGCACCTGGGGAACCCAGTGTTGCCTGTATTTTATGGAAATCCTGGGGTACCGTGTGATTCTCCTATGGACCGCCACCCAGGCTCAAAAGGGATCATGAAATTATTCATGCTAGAAACTTCTGTGTGCAACTGCAAGCTACTATGGGCTCTAGCATAGTTGAGTATGTTATGTGACCTCTTTCAGTGGTAGACTAGCAGATGTAGGGGATGTAGGTTGGTACTTTCTACCCAGAGTAAAGAGTTAATGCTTCTGAAAGACTATGTCTCGGTCATCCGTTTCTCAAACACCATGTAGTGCGAGAAATCCAATGGAGGAGATCGAGTCTTGCGGGGAAAAGTGCGCAAACCTCTGCAGAGTGTAGAAACTAATCATGGTTAGCCGTGTCCCCGGTTATGGACTTCTGAGTATCTAGTACCTGGATTATCATGTGAATCTCATCATGTTACTTAATTAATTTTGTTTGTGTTAAATGATGATGCTTAATTGGGATTGAGTTGGGTGAACCTTCTCAATGTTTAACAACCACCATGATAGTTAAATAAAATTTATTCCTTTGTTGTAGGGAAAAATTGGTTTTATGCAAAACTATGACCATAGAGCTTTCCGCCAACCTTATATGCATGTAGTGATAGCATTATTCTGTTCATTACTCTCTATGTGTTACATTGAGAGCATATTCCATGCGCTGACCCGTTTTCGGGCTGCAACGTTCATGTTGTAGACTTTTCAGACGACGAGTAAGGTGCCTTAGGTCGTGATCTTATACTCAGTGATGCCGTTGGAGTTGATGGACTCGCTTTATCTTCCAAGCCTTCCGCAGTTATCGTTTTTAGATGGCCTTAAGCCATATTTATTGTAATAAGTTCTCTTTTGATACATTCAATGTAATAAGTGTGTGATTGCTACTTTGTTATAAATCCTTCAAGTATTGTGTGTGTCAGCATTACCGATCCAGGGATGACACTGATGCACAGAGATCAGACTGTTCGAGGTCTGGTCGCTACACCAAGTAAGACCTTTGGGATGCGCTATGGTGATAGGTGATTTGATCTTGCTAAAAAACAAAAACTTTTACATCCAGTAACAGAATTGTTAAAAATCACAGAAGCGTGATAAAATTCTGATTTTTTTACACATGATTCATATAAAAATTTCCATGGTTGTCCTAATTTTTCCGAATTTTTGGAGTTATAGAATTATACGAAATTTCCAGATTGCTACAGACTGTTCTGTTTTTGACAGATTCTGTTTTGTTTGTGTTGTTTGCTTATTTTAATGAATCTATGGCTAGTATCGTGGATATACTCCACGGAGAAGTTGAAATATAGTAGATATAACACCAATATAAATTTGGAATGGCTAGTAACGGAGCTTACGAGTTTTCTGTTTAGTTTTGTGTTGTGAAGTTCTCAAGTTTTAGGTAAGGATTTGATGGACTATGGAATAAGGAGTGGCAAGAGCCTAAGCTTGGGGATGCCCAAGGCACCGCAAGGTAATATTAAATGACAACCAAGCATCTAAGCTTGGGGATTGATGCCCCGAATGGCATCCCCTCTTTCGTCTTCAATCCATCAGTAAATTTACTTGAGGCTATATTTTTATTCACTGCATGATATGTGTTTTGCTTGGAGCGTCTTGTATTATATGAGCTTTTGCTTCTTAGTTTGTGACAATCATCCTTGTTGTACACACCTTTTGAGAGGGACACGCATTAATCATGAATTTATTAGAATACTCTATGTGCTTCACTTATATCTTTTGAGCTAGGCAGTTGCTCTAGTGCTTCACTTATATCTTTTTAGAGCACGACTGTGGTTTTATTTTGTAGAAATTGATGAAATCTCATGATTCACTTATATTATTTTGAGAGTCTTAAAACAGTATGGCAATTTTCTTAGGTTATGAATCTGGTCCTAATATGATGGGCATCCAAGAGGGATATAATAAAAACTTTCATAAAGAGCATTGAATATATGAGAAGTTTGATTCCTTGCATTTGTTTTGAGATATAAAGATGGTGATATTAGAGTCATGCTAGTGAGTAATTGTGGATTGGTAGGAATATTTGTGTTAAAATTTGTGATTCCCGAAGCATGCGCATATGGTGAACCGTTATGTGATGAAGTCAGCGCATGATTTATTTTTGATTGTCTTCCTTAGGAGTGGTGGTCGGGAACTAGCTGTGGTCTTTTCCTACCAATCTATCCCCCTAGGAGCATGCGTATTAGTACTTTGCTTTGATGGCTAATAATTTTTTGCAATAAGTATATGAGTTCTTATGACTAATGTTGAGTCCATGGATTATACGCACTCTCACCCTTCCACCATTGCTAGCCTCTCTAGTACCGCGCAACTTTCGCTGGTGCATCAAACCCACCATATACCCTTCCTCAAAAAAGCCACCACACGTACCTATTATGGCATTTCCATAGCCATTCTGAGATATATTGCAATGCAACTTCCACCGTTCCATTTATTATGACACGCACCATCATTGTCATATTGCTTTGCATGATCTTAAGATAGCTAGCATGATGTTTTCATGGCTTGTCCATTTTTTATATCGTTGCTATGCTAGATCATTGCACATTCTGGTACACCGCCGGAGGCATTCATATAGAGTCATATCTTTGTTCCAGTATCGAGCTGTAATTCTTGAGATGTAAGTAAATGAAAGTGTGATGATCATCATTATTATAGCATTGTACCATGTGAGGAAAGGATGATGGAGGATATGATTCTCCCACAAGTCGAGATGAGACTCCGGACTTATAATAAAAATAGGCCAAAGAGCCCAAATAAAAAAATAAAAAAGGTCAAAGATCCCAAAAGAAAAAAATGAGAGAAAAAGGGAGAAGGGACAATGTTACTATCTTTTTTTCCACACTTGTGCATCAAAATAGCACCATGTTCTTCATGATAGAGTCTCCTATTTTTGTCACGTTCATATATTACTAGTGGGAAATTTTCATTATAGAACTTGGCTTGTATATTCCAATGATGGGCTTCCTCAAATTACTCTAGGTCTTCATGAGCAAGCAAGTTGGATGCACACCCACTAGTTTTCTTTTTTAGCTTTCATACACTTATAACTTTAGTGCATCCGTTGCATGGCAATCCCTACTCACTTGCATCAATATCAATTGATGGGTGTCGGTGTCAAAACCGGCGGATCTCGGGTAGGGGGTCCCGAACTGTGCGTCTAGGCGGATGGTAACAGGAGACAAGGGACACGATGTTTTTACCCAAGTTCGGGCCCTCTCGATGGAGGTAAAACCCTACTCCTTCTTGATTGATATTGATGATATGGGTAGTACAAGAGTGGATCTACCACGAGATCAAGGAGGCTAAACCCTAGAAGCTAGCCTATGGTATGATTGTTGTAATGGTTGTTCGTCCTACGGACTAAACCCTCCGGTTTATATAGACACCGGAGAGGGCTAGGGTTACACAGAGTCAATTACAATGGTAGGAGATCTACATATCCGTATTGCCAAGCTTGCCTTCCACACCAAGGAAAGTCCCATCCGGACACGGGACGAAGTCTTCAATCTTGTATCTTCATAATCTTGGAGTCCGGCCGATGATGATAGTCCGGCTATCCGGACACCCCCTAGTCCAGGACTCCCTTAGTAGCCCCTGAACCAGGCTTCGATGACGATGAGTCCGACGCGCATATTGTTCGGCATTGCAAGGCGGGTTCCTCCTCCGAATAATTCATAGAAGATTGTGAACACCAGGATAGTGTCCGGCTCTGCAAAATAAATTCCACGTACCACCGTAGAGAGAATTATATGTACACAAGTTCAATCTGCTGACGTATTTCGTGGCACGACATCACGCCACTACTAAGCCTTTACTTGAATTGTTTTTATTATACCACCTCAGCGCGTTTAGCGAAGCGGTTTCCTTGGCACGTCTTGTCGAAGCAGAGATCGTGTTCCCCTTATTTCGGGATTCCCATCAATACGGACGTGGGTAACCCAACCGCGCCATTGATTATGGCGCTTGGGAGATAAGCGAGTTTTACCAGGCCGGTGGGGACGCATAGTCTTCGTTCGCCCATATATAAGGGGATAAGGATCCGCCTTTTTTACCTATGCCTTCTTCCTCCTTTGCTTATCCATCTCTGCGGAATCGAGCTCCAGCACCCAAGTCCGCACATCTCGTCTCAACCTTCTCTAGCCATGTCCGGAGCGGGAGGCAAGTGGATGGCCTCCTCCGTTACGGAGGAGCACATCGAAAAACTGCGCGGCGCTGGATACTTGTCCAGCGACATCGCGTACCGGCTGCCCGACGAGGGGCAGCTCATCCCCACCCCCAGGCCTCATGAGAGGGTCGTATTCCTTCCCCACTTCCTCTGCGGACTGGGCTTCCCACTTCATCCCTTCGTCCGGGGGCTCATGTACTACTACGGCCTGGACTTCCACGATCTGGCGCCAAACTTCATCCTCAACATCTCGGCGTTTATCGTCGTGTGCGAGGCCTTCCTCTGCATCCAGCCCCACTTCGGCTTGTGGCTAAAGACCTTCAATGTCAAGCTAAAGGTTGTGAAGGGCAGACAAGCGGAGTGCGGAGGCGCCATGGTGGGAAAAATGCCCAACGTCACTTGGCTCGAGGGCGCCTTCGTGGAAACCATCAAAGGGTGGCAATCGGGGTGGTTCTACATCACCGAGCCGCGTGACCCTAAATGGGCAGCGGCCCCCGAGTTCAGATCTGGTACCCCCATGCAGCTCACCTCCTAGAAAGAGAAGGGCTTGCTATGGGGCAGTTCGGAGAAGCTGACCGGACTCCAGTCCTGTCTCCAGACCCTGGTGAACAAGAAGCTTGAGCTTGTCAACGTGATCCAGGTCATGCTCGTCCGCCGGATTCTCCCCTGCCAACAACGGGCCTTCAATCTGTGGGAGTTTGATCCGGCACAGCACCGAACCCTTAGCGGGATCTTCGGCACAACGTACGAAGCGGCCTGGAGGGTGCTGTTCAAGGGGGGAGAAGCCCCCGCATCCGCAACTGAAGATCGTGGATTCAGTACGCAGCGCCTGGACGGTGCAGTAAGATATGTTATCCTTTATGGGACATTCATTTCTTTCATAGTGTGACTCTATGTGGGATCTAAAACTCCCAATGCTGGAGAAGAAGGCCAAGAAGAAGGTCACGGGAACTCGAAGAAGTTCCCGGCGCCAGGTGGTATCGGACTCGTCGTCCGATGGCTCCGAGGCAGACTCCTCCCCCGAAAACGAGGAGGAGAAAGAGGCCTCTCCCCAAGAGGGGGGAGAGAAGAAGAGGAAGGCTTCCCCAACAGGGGAGGCCGAAGGGTCCAAGAAGGGAAGGACCCTTCCTCCGGACTGCCCTGCCAACGCCGATGACGGCGACGAGGAGTTGCCCTCAAGGGCCAAGCCTCTGGCAAGATCGTAAGTATCCGGATTCCTGAATGATTTATAGTTTTTCTTTGTGCCACGTAGTGTCCCTCTAATGCCGCATACAACCTGTAGTCCGGCCGGGGACGATCTTCCCGCTTCATCGAGCGGGTCCTTGGCACCGTCAGATGTGGATTCCCTCCCGACTGCCTCAACTCCCCGTGACGCTGACGACGCCGAGGTGGGGTCCCGTGAGGGGACCCATCAGGAGGAGGAGGCTCCGGAGGTGCCGCAAGGCAACCTCCCGGACTTCGCACCGAACTCTGCACCGGAACCTGCGGTGGTTCCGGAGTCCGGCAGGCGGCCCCTTCATAAGAAGGGCAAGACCGTGACACCGGCGGCCTCCGTCCAACCGGAGGCGCCGGACAACTTCTTGGAGGCGCTCAACGGCGCTTCCATCAAGGAAGAACACCGCACTGTCATGAGTGCGGTGATTCAGAAGGTTCAGCTCGCCAAGAGCGGGCTGACCGAAGCCTGTAGCAGCCTTCTAACAGGCTTTGAGGTAAGAAATTTTAAAATATGTAATGTAATACCGCATAGACAGTAGCCCCTGATGCTCGGTTCGGTGTTCGGAAAGAAAAGCCGGACTGAGGATCTAAAAAAGATATACACAGGAGGTCTAAAAATTATGTCAATATGGGATTGCAGGCTGCGCTGCTGACCTCTACCGCACTGACTGCGGAGGTCGATGCTTTGAAGCAGGACCTCGAGCGGTCCGAGAACGAGCTCGGCCTTGCCAAGAAGCAGCTCGAGGACAAAGAAGGCGAGTAACACCGTATTAAATTTGTACCTTACAGAAAAGGATTTTGGTTGCAAGAGAAATAACAAGGATAACGTGGGCACTGCAGGGGCCACGAACGAGGTGGCGAACCTGAAGGAGGCCGTGTCCACGGCCGAACGTAATGCGGCCGCGGAACGAGCAGAGCGAGAGAAGCAGGAGGCGCGGGTGGTGGAGGTGCAGCAAGAGCTCCAGGCTCTCATGGAAAAGCATGAGAGTTTGGAGCGCGACTCGAAGACTCGAGAGTCCGAGCTTGCCTCGGCTCTTGAGAGTGCTAAAGCCGCTAAGGCCGAGGCCCATAAGGCCCTCCAGGAGATTGAGGTGGTGAAGAAAATAGCGGCGGGTAAGGCATTTTTCATGCAAAGCAAGTATGTGAATGTGAATTACCTGTTACTTACCCAAATTCAGAGCTCTCCAGGAGCGTTTGTAGATCTGCCTTGCAGCGTGTCCGATGCTGCCACATTCTACCGGGCTGAGGAGGGGAGCTCGACGGAGAAGGTCTTCTGGTCTCAGTATGCTGAGGCCGGACATCCGATGCCCCTTAGCGACCAGCTAAAGTAGTTGGTCGAGCTCCACAAGGTAGCCGAATAGGCCATGAAGGGCCTCATAGTTCGGCTGTGGCCCGAGGAGGCCATGCTTGGGAGCTACTTCGGCTTAGTGCGGCGGCTGGTGGATGCATGTCCCTGGGTGGAAGTCGTCAAGTGCTCTGCCTGCATTGAAGGTGCCCGTCGGGCCCTTGCCCGTGCAAAAGTGCACTGGGGCAGGCTCGATGCTGAGAAGCTTCTAACGGACGCGCCGCCGGTGGGCAAGGAGTATCGCACGCCCGAAATGTACTATAAGAGTGTGCTGAAGGGTGCCCGCAAGATTGCGGATGAGTGCTCCAAAGATGTAATATTAGAGTAGACTCACAATGTGTTATCCTGTGCGCTGAAAACTTTGTTCATATGCGCTAAGCAACGCTTATTAATTTAAAATATTACCTTCTGTGCGGCCATTTGTAAAATCTGAGAGATGGCAAGTCGTCGGCTTCAGCCCCCATGCCACGAGTGCTGGGGTGTTCGGTATAAACTTGAGCGCTCTTGTTCCCATTTTTGGGTCCATCTAGGGAGGCGCTCAACACGACGAACAAGGCAACCGGACTTATAATGCTTGAACACTCTCACTTAGCCATAGAATTCTATAATTTTAAATTTCGGCGAAGCCCCTAATATTCGGAAGACCGAGTTCGGGGCGCAATCCACGCCTGGGCCGGACAAAGCCGGTTCCTCGCTCTAAGCGGCATAAGTCTTTAGGGACTCGAAAAGACCTCTCGAATAGCGACCAGCTCTCGCCTTATCATGATGGTCAGTTTTAGCTTTCTCCACTGAGGCGCTCGCCCAGCTCAACCGGGGCGCAATCGCAGTGGTTCTCCCAGTGCTACCTTAGCCGATAAAACGGAACGTAAGGTACCAAAACATGGGAGCCGGGCAAACCCAACTATTGACCCAAGTCATGATTCGGAGCCGATGCATATAATGCTATAAGTTCGGGGTGCCGCACTTGGGAAAGTGTTCGGACTTATCACACCATAATGCGGGGAACTTAAGCCCCTGGTGTATTCGACCGTACCAAAGTGTACGGATGCAGGATGTCGTAAATGAACATATATATATATATATATAAAGAAATGCGGCTATAAGCAAAAAAGCGATGCATTGTTTATTCAGAAATACTTCCATGAATGCAGAGTGATACAAATAGTGCGGTAAGCAAGGGGTTGGACTATTAAACATGTCCCCCTCCAGGGGTAGGCTGCGGAATGGTGTATTAAACAGATTTAATGCTCATAATGGAGACCACCTGAGTATTCGTCGTAGCCTTTCTCCTTCCCTGGCAGTTGCATCATGGGTTCGGCAGGTCTGCTGCCGGACAGGGCCTCTGGTGAACGGAGTCCTGTGGGTAAAAAAAAGAAAAAAAAGAAAAAGAGCGATACACTTGGGAGCCCCTGGTGTGGTTGAGCCGCACTCTGGGCCTGTCGTGGTCGTGCCCCTCCCCCTATGCCCATGGTATCTCCAGAGCATAGTGATGTACGCGAAGGACTAGTCTTGCAATCATGCAAGGGCTGGGGTTGGGGCCGCATTGCTACGCGTGCTCGGAACGTGCCAGGTGGTCTTGATGTATGTTACTCCGGGCGTGCTTGGCCATGTCCGGTCGCTTAACGGCCGGACTTGAGAATTGCCTTAAGAGGCTGCTCTGTACTTCTGCCGCGAGAGCCGCTGTATGTTCCTCCGTTCGGAGGGAGCGTTCCGTGTTTCCGTTGACCGTGATGACTCCTCGAGGGCCTGGCATCTTGAGCTTGAGGTATGCATAATGCGGCACCGCGTTGAACTTTGCAAACGCGGTCCGTCCGAGCAGAGCATGATAGCCGCTGCAGAACGGGACTATATCGAAGATTAACTCCTCGCTTCGGAAGTTATCCGGGGATCCGAAGACCACTTCCAGTGTAACTGAGCCTGTATAATTGGCCTCTACACCTGGTATGACGCCTTTGAAGGTCGTCTTTGTAGGTTTAATCCTTGAGGGGTCTATGCCCATCTTGCGCACTGTGTCCTGATAAAGCAGGTTCAGGCTGCTGCCGCCGTCCATCAGGACTCTAGTGAGGTGAAATCCATCGACGATTGGGTCTAAAACCAATGCGGAGAATCCGCCATAGCGGATACTGGTGGGGTGGTCCCTTCGATCGAAAGTGATCGGGCAAGAGGACCATGGATTGAACTTCGGGGCGACTGGCTCCATCGCATATACGTCCCTAAGTGCACGCTTCCGCTCCCTCTTGGGTATGTGGGTTGCGTATATCATGTTTACCGTCCGCACTTGTGGGGGAAAACCCTTCTGTCCTCTACTGTTCGGCGGCCGGGTCTCTTCCTCGTCATCGCTATGCAGCCCCTTGTCATTGTTTTCGGCAATTAACTTGCCTGCCTGCTTGAACACCCAACAATCCTTGTTGGTGTGATTAGCTGGCTTTTCAGGGGTGCCATGTATCTGGCAAGAGCGGTCGAGTATTCGGTCCAAATTGGACGGACCCGGAGTAGTTCGTTTAAATGGCTTTTTCCGCTGACCGGGTTTAGAGCCTCTGAATCCGGCGTTGACTGCCGTATCCTCAGTGTTATCGCCGTTAATGTGGCATTTGTTTTTGTTACGACGCGACCTGCCATTGCGGTCCTTGTTGTCCGGACTGCCAGAATTTTTGCCGAGGTTGTTACTGCGGGCTAGCCAGCTGTCCTCCCCCGCACAGAAGCGGGTCATGAGTGATGTGAGGGCTGCCGTGGATTTCGGCTTTTCCTGTCCTAGGTGCCGGGCCAGCCACTCGTCGCGGATGTTATGTTTGAAGGATGCGAGGGCCTCTACATCCGGACAGTCGACGATTTGATTTTTCTTTGTTAAGAACCGTGTCCAGAACTGTCTGGCCGATTCATCTGGCTGCTGAATTATGTGGCTTAGGTCATCGGCGTTTGGTGGTTGCACATATGTGCCCTGGAAGTTGTCGAGAAATGCGGATTTCAGGTCCTCCCAACACCCAATTGACTCTGCTAGCAAGCTGTTAAGCCAATGCCGAGCTGGTCCTTTAAGCTTGAGTGGGAGATACTTGATGGCGTGGAGATCGTCACCGTGGGCCATATGGATATGAAGGAGATAATCTTCGATCCAAACCGTGGGGTCTGTTGTGCCATCGTAGGATTCAATGTTCACGGGTTTAAACCCTTCAGGGATTTGATGATCCATTACTTCATCTGTGAAGCATAGTGGGTGTGCGGCGCCTCTATACTGGGCAATATCGCGACGTAGCTCAAGAGAGTTTTGTCTGCTGTGTTCGGCCCGGCCGGAGTTGCTGTATCCGGCGCGACGGTACTCGTCGTGGATCGTGGGGCGCCCACGTGATCCGTAGATAGATCTTGATTGTCTTGCCTTGTCCTCCAATATGTCTCGCAAGTCCGGCGCATTCCCCCGTGGCTTCGCGCTTTTTGAGCGGTGTCGGGGTACGGTTCTGGTGGAGGGCCTAGATGCCTCTCTGTCGCGGCCATGAGGTGGTCGGTCTGCCGTATTGTGCGCTGGTGATGAAGGTTTATATGCCTCCTCCTCTAATCGGGGGAGCAACTTGCGTTTTGGGTAGCTTTTGGAGGGGCGTTCGAGTTCATGCTCTTCGGCCGCGAGGACCTCGGTCCATCTGTCGGCCAGCGGGTCTTGATCAGCTCTAAGTTGTTGCTGCTTTTTCTTTAGGCTGTTTGCCGTGGCAATAAGCCTGCATTTAAAACGCTCTTGTTCGACGGGATCCTCGGGCATGACGAATTCGTCATCGTTGAGGCTTGCCTCGTCTCCGGAGGGAGGCATGTAATTATCATCCTCTACCTCCTCTTCTGCCGCTCTCTCTTGAGGGCTGGCTTCTCCGTCCTCCTGTGCTGAATCTTGCTGGAGGGGGTTGTCTTCGGCACTCTCTGGGGTGTTATTGTCTCCGGTGCCGGAATCTCCATTCTTGCTATGGCGGGATTTAGAGCGGCGCCGCTGACGTCGGCGCTTGGGCTGTTTCTTAGAGGAATCTTCCTCCGCTGCTTCTTCGCCGTTCCCGTCCTTTGGGATGTCCACCATGTATATGTCGTATGACGAGGTGGTCTTCCAGTGCCCCGTAGGCGCTGGTTCTTGGTCGTCTCCGGCATCGTCGTCCATACCTTCGATGTCTTTGGAGTCGTAGTCTAGCATGTCGGTTAGATCGTCGACAGTGGCTACAAAGTGGGTGGTGGGTGGGCTTTGAATTTCTTCGTCGTCCGCATCCCAAGCATCCTGACCGCAGTCCGGCCAGGGCTCTCCTGATAACGAGAGATACTTTAGCGAATTCAGGATGTCGCCAAAGGGTGAGTGCTGAAAGATGTCCACGGCGGTGAACTCCATGATCGACGCCCAATCGGATTCGATTGGCAGGGGTGCAGGAGGTTCGGAGTCTGGCGAGGAGTCCGGCACCTCGGAGTCATGAGCTTTGCAAAGGACAAGGTCAGTATTCGGCTCCATCGCCATGGAAGTTGCAGCCCCCGAGGTGATGTCCAGCCACCTGTCCTCGATCTACGCGGTCGGCTCTGAACTATGGGTCAGAGCGGACTCATGTGCAGCCTCTAGGGTACTGTCCGGTGGCAGAGCTAAATCGTGCCCATCGTGACAGTGCGGCGCACTTGGCTGTGGCTCGAATCCATCGAAGATCAAGTCTCCGCGGATGTCAGCCGTGAAGTTTAGGCTTCCAAATCTGACCTGATGGCCAGGGGCGTAGCTTTTGATCTGCTCCAGATGGCCAAGTGAATTGGCCCGCAGTGCAAAGCCGCCGAACACGAAGATCTGTCCGGGGAGAAAAGTCTCACCCTGGACTGTGTTGTTGTTCGAAGAAGCCATCAAGCCTATCGGTGATGACACAGAGGAACTCTCAATGAAAGCACCAATGTCGGTGTCAAAACCGGCGGATCTCGGGTAGGGGGTCCCGAACTGTGTGCCTAGGCGGATGGTAACAGGAGACAAGGGACACGAGTTTTTACCCAGGTTCGGGCCCTCTCGATGGAGGTAAAACCCTACTCCTGCTTGATTGATATTGATGATATGGGTAGTACAAGAGTGGATCTACCACGAGATCAAGGAGGCTAAACCCTAGAAGCTAGCCTATGGTATGATTGTTGTAATGGTTGTTCGTCCTACGGACTAAACCCTCCGGTTTATATAGACACCGGAGAGGGCTAGGGTTACACAGAGTCGGTTACAATGGTAGGAGATCTACATATCCGTATTGCCAAGCTTTCCTTCCACGCCAAGGAAAGTCCCATCCGGACATGGGACGAAGTCTTCAATCTTGTATCTTCATAATCTTGGAGTCCGGCCGATGATGATAGTCCGGCTATCCGGACACCCCCTAGTCCAGGACTCCCTCAATGGGCATCTCCATAGACCATTAATTTTCCTAGTTAATGTGAGACTTTCTCCTTTTTTGTCTTCTCCTCACAACCACCTTCTATTCCACCTATAGTGCTATATCCATGGCTCACGCTCATGTATTGCATGAAAAGGCTTGAGAACACTAAAAGTATGAGACAATTGCTTGGCTTGTCATCGGGGTTGTGCATGACAAATACTTTGTGTGATGAAGATAGAACATGACAAGACTATATGATTTTGTAGGGATAACTTACTTTAGTCATGATATTTTGAGAAGACATGATTGCTTTATTAGTATGCTTGAAGTGTTATTGTTCTATATCAATATTAAACTTTTGTTTTGAATCTTATGGATCTAAACATTCATGCCACAATAAAGAAAATTACATTAATAAATATGTTAGGAAGTATTCCACAACAAAAATGTTGTTTTTATAATTTACCTACTCGAGGACGAGCATGAATTAAGCTTGGGGGTGCTTGATACATCTCCAACGTATCTAAATTTTATGATTGTTCCATGCAATTATATTATCTATTTTGGATGTTTTATATGCATTAATATGTTATTTTATATTATTTTTGGACTAACCTGTTAACCTAGTGCCCAGTGCTAGTTTCTTTTTTTTCCTTGTTTTTGTCTTTTACAGAAAATCAATATCAAACAGAGTCCAAACGGAATAAAACCTTATGATGATTTTTCTTGGATCAGAAGAAACCTAGGAAGCTTCGGGAGGAGGCCACAAGCCTGGGGCGCGCCCCCTAGGCTTGTTGAATGGATCGATATGGTTGACTAGAGGCGGGTGAATAGGCAACTAACAATTTTTAGCTTTTCTTCACAAATTAGGTTTAGCAACAAAAATGTTGTCCAGATGTGCAACTAGGTGAGCAACCTATATGATGTTAACAACAACAACAACAAGTGCAAGTAAAGGATACAACACAACAATAGCTTGCACAAAGTAAAGGGAAGAGGTAACCACAAGTGGAGTCGATGGAGACGAGGATGTGTTACCGAAGTTCCTTCCCATTGAGGGGAAGTACGTCTCTGTTGGTGCAGTGTGGAAGCACAATTATCCCCAAGAAGCCACTAGGGCCACCGTATTCTCCTCACGCCCTCACAAAATGCGAGAAGTTTTGATTCCACTAGCGGTGCCCTTGAAGGCGGCGACCGAACCTTTACAAACACTGTTGGGGCAATCTCCATAACTTGATTAGAGGCTCCCAATAACACCATGGAGCTTCACCACAATGGAATGTGGCTTCGAGGTGACCTCAATCGTCTAGGGTGCTCAAACACCCAAGAGTAACAAGATCCTCAAGGGATTATTGAGGGGAACCAAATTTCTCTTGATGGAAGTGTAGATCCGGGCCTTCTCAACCAATCCCTAGAAAATCAACAAGTTTGATTGTCTAGGGAGAGAGATCGGGCAAAAATGAGCTTTGGAGCAACAATGGAGTTTGGGGGAGGAAGAGGTGAGTCTTCTTGGGGAAGAAGACTGTCGGTGTCAAAACCGGCGTATCTCGGGTAGGGGGTCCCGAACTGTGCGTCTAAGGCTAGTGGTAACATGAGGCAGGGGACACGATGTTTTACCCAGGTTCAGGCCCTCATGATGGAGGTAATACCCTACTTCCTGCTTGATTGATCTTGATGATATGAGTATTACAAGAGTTGATCTACCACGAGATCGTAGAGGCTAAACCCTAGAAGCTAGCCTATGATTATCATTGTTCTTGTCCTATGTACTAAACCCTCTGGTTTATATAGACACGGAGGGGGCTAGGGTTACACAGAGTTGGTTACAGAGAAGGAAATCTACATATCCGAATATCCAAGCTTGCCTTCCACGCAAAGGAGAGTCCCATCCGGACACGGGACAAAGTCTTCAATCTTGTATCTTCATAGTCCAATAGTCCGGCCAAAGTATATAGTCCGGCTGTCCGAGGACCCCTTAATCCAGGACTCCGTCAGTAGCCCCCGAACCAAGCTTCAATGATGATGAGTCCGGCATGCAGATTGTCTTCGGGATTGCAAGGCGGGTTCTTCTCCAAATCCTCCAGAGCATTGTTGTAACGAGCAGTGTCCGGCTCCTCATCAATGTCGCGCTCCTCGGCTTCTGTGCTTTAATAACGGCTGTTTCCATGTGTCGAGCGAATGCGAGAAGTCGAGGCATTTTTACATTTGCCACCCCAACCATGCGAGTAAATCATCTATAAAAGAGACAGGGATTCGCAGATCCAAATCACACCATCTCCTCCCCAGCGAGTATTCATCAGAGCGCGCACGAAAAAATCCACACCACAATGGCCCGTTGTCGCGGTTCCTCCTCTCGCTCCCGTAGCACTAGGCCAGGCGATTGGGGGAGATGTTCTGTTCCCCATAGCCGACTAGTAGATTTGCAGACCAAGGGGTTTCTCCCTCCTGCATATATGGTCCCCTTCCGAGCTAGACTAGCCACTTATAATGGAGGGTAGCAAGCGGAGAGTTCTCTAAACCCATCCAAGGGAGAGCGGATATGCTTCGTCCCCTACTTGCTGAGGGGGCTCGGATTTCCAATCCATCCTTTCCTCCGCGGGCTCCTGGAGTTCTACGGCCTCCAGCTGCACAGCTTTACCCCAGCCTCTATACTGCATATCACAGGCTACATTTCCTTCTGCGAGCTTTTTCTGGGCTGTCAAGCTCATTTCAAGCTGTGGAAGAGGCTATTCTGCCTCGTACCCCGCACTCAGAAGGGGTTGGTATTTCAAGTGGGCGGAGCCGAAATATGGCGCATCGCCGAGACCGGATATCTATCCGGCACCCCAAAGAAGACATCTGAGGACTTGCCCTCGGAATGGTTCTATGTGGAGGACGTCCCTCTTCCGGACCCTGTTCGGAAGGGCCTTCCCGAGTTTGTAAATGCCCCATTGAAGAAATGCCACAGTTGGCGCCCCAGGAGCCCTCAGGAGGAAGATAACAGAGAGATCCTTTTCCTGCTGGACAGGATAAATACACTGGCCAAATCAAGACTGACAATAATTGAAGTTATGTCCATATGTATAATGCGGGGAGTGCAGCCACTTCAATATCGAGGAAAACCCATGTGGCACTTCAATGGAGAAGACGATGCCACCCGCTGCGGCCGTAAAGGTCCAGATTCTCCCGCCGCTCTGGCAAAGATACTGTCTGATCTGTACAAAGGAGAAGAGGAGGAGTTCATCCATATCAAGCCACGGGATGGATTCTCCATGTACAACCCCCCAAGCTGGGTGAGTCGCTATCTTTTATTCCAATCTTTCCCACATTTTTAGCACAAATATTTAGTTCATCAATTCATAGCAGGAACTGCAAAGGGCTATGAAGGATGTTCACAGCCCACCTCCATAGCAAGAGGACCCTAACCGGGCTCTCGACCCCGGACTGGAAGAAGATTCGGACATGTTTGTGGAGCTTGTTGATAGGACATTTTACCAGCTGAGCTGCGACGGTGTGATGGTGGCCATCATAGCCGATTATTCTGGCCTACTCCCTGTACCCCAGGTAAGTAAAGCCACAGTCACAACTCCCGAAAAGGATTCCCTCTTTACACTTCACCCACCGCACATGTATTGCGTCTTACAGGGAAGGCCATCGGGGCGCCAAGCTGAACCCGCGGTGACTCGCCAACAAGGGGCACCGAAGTCGGGTAGGCTTAAAAGGAAGGCGGTCAGGACCGAGATGCCGTTGCAAAGGTATGTTCAAAAACCTGCCATGAATTTATCATTGTTAAAATATAACAATGTCCACTGCCTTCTGACAGAAAGAGCGCTTGCCAGACTGTATCCGGAGAGCATGCGGGTCACGCTTCCACCAGCCGGACTCCGAGGCCGAACTCAAGGGCGGAGGTCAACGCGGACAATCCTCCTATAGAGGATGCGGATAGATTTCCCGCCACAAACTCTGAAGTGGAGAGCGCCATAAATCATAGGCGCCGACGGGCCGCACTACGCGACCCTAATTTCTCTGAAGAGGCGTTCGATGCCTTCAACTCAGGGGACGTGTACATCCGGGCTGCTCAAGGTCGCCTCGCCAGGGCCATGGACCAGTACGTAAAGGATATACGGGTAAGAAAATTTGATAAGTATGTATATCAGTAGCCCCTGAGACTTGAAACATTTGTCACAACTGATTTAAGGATCCTCGTGTGCATAGGTTCTGACAGAGAAGAATAACCAGTTATCCAAAGAGCTGGACAAGTGCTAGGCCCAACTATGGGCCGCAATCGCTGTGATGGAGGAGTCTACGAAGACCCCATCTGGTAATATTTGCTTTAAACGAAAGTAATGTCATGGCATGTACCACTTAAGTATTCGGCATGAATGCGATTCTAACAATAGAATCTGCAGACAATCCCGGAGGCAATCCAGAGATCATACCAGAGGACGAGCAACATGTTCGGCAACAGCTGAGTGTTGGCCAGCGTGTGCTTGCAAAGTTTATAAAGTAGAAAAATACTCTCCAGGACGCGAATGTCCTACTGGATGTCGAATTGAAGGATGTTCGGG
Source organism: Triticum timopheevii (assembly GCA_963921465.1). Lineage (NCBI taxonomy): Eukaryota > Viridiplantae > Streptophyta > Magnoliopsida > Poales > Poaceae > Triticum > Triticum timopheevii. The sequence goes on from OY997264.1 coordinate 361,822,511, forward strand.
CCCAGCTTGCTGACTCCGTAAAGGACAATAAGAGGCTACAGCGTGGCATATTCAGTAAGTGCCCTGACGAACCACTGTAAAGTTTGGCAAAGAAGCGTGCTAACAGAATTATGTCTGTAGGCATGCTAACAGGCCGTCCCAAGGAGGAAATGCCCGGATCTGCAGGCGATCTTCTGCCGGAGCTCTCACAACTGCACGAACAAGTTCGGCAGGTGATGAATAGCATTGCTCAGGCCTTGTGGCCATCCGCCTCCCTGCCAAGAGGCATGGGGGAGCTTGTGGAGATGCTCAAGGGAGCGCGACAGCGCTTCCTATTATGGAAGATATCGTCCTGCCGACAAGGCGCAAGGGAAGCCTGGGCCATGGTGAAGACGCGGTACACCAAGGCTGACCCGAACCACATGGCCGAGGTCGAACCCGTAGCATCAGATGGGAAGGAGATCTCTGTACATCTGGTGTATGACCAAGTAGCATTAGCCGCTAAATATTCCCAACAGGACTGTAGGCTAGACAGTCTGTTGGATGGTATAGAAGAAGAAATTAGTCAGTCTAAGTGACATTGTACTTCGAAGGACATATTTTGTCCCTAGCCGAATTGTAAATCATTTCTCTTGGCCGACCTTTTCGCTTCAACCTCTGGACCCGACGGTCCGGAGTGTATCCAAATACCCGCTCGGTTATGTGAAAACAGGGGCACGCGTGGAAACCAGGCGTAGGGGTCATAAGTGCTTGAACAGAAAAGTACCCAACTAGTTATGTTATATTACATGGGTAGTAAGAAACATCTTCCAGGGAGAATAGTTCCGTTAAGGGTTCCATTCCCTGGGTGTGCATGCATTGATGTGCATGTCCAAACTGCGAACGCAGGGTATAAGCATTTGGGGGCATGTTTTGTAATAGGTAAAATACATCTTTTGTTCACTGACCGAATATTCCCTTAAGAACACTAGCTTTCAGCTTCACCCAGTCTGAGATACACATCCGGCTGACCCGGCAGTAACAATCGCAGAGGTGCTCCCCTTATGCCCTAGCCGAATTAACGGGAATGTAGGGCATAAAGACGAGAGCCAGGCAACCCAGCTTGGCCAAAACTTAAGTCATATCGATGCATATAGTGAAAAAAGGCACATACAGAAAAGTGACGCATATGTGGTGGGCATAAAGCCCAGAAGACAATTAAGCTTCTGTGTAAGAATCCCCCAGGTATATTGAGCGCGTATAGCGCGGCCAGAGTGTGCGGTCAAAGCATACTTGAAGATTTTAAGGCTATAAATGTAAAAGGTAGAGAGAGAGGATATAATTTAAAAAGGGAGACAGAGGTAAAGAGACAAACACGGAGTTCGGCACTAGGCATAGAATCTTTGGAGTCTGGCTGCGTTCCATGGGTTCAGCTCGAGTCGATTGTCTGATGCATCACGCAGACGGTACGCACCTCCAGTGAGAACTTTGTCAATGATGAAGGGGCCCTCCCACTTGGGCTTGAGCTTGTCCCTTTTCTTCTCTGGTAGGCGTAGAACGAGTTCTCCAATGTTATAAGTTTTGGCCCGCACTTTTCTGCTTTGATACCTTCGAGCCTGCTGTTGATAGAATGCGGAACGGGCCTTCGCGATGTCACGCTCCTCCTCCAGGGCATCTAAGCTGTCCTGCCAATCCAGCTCGGCTTCTCTCTCTTAGTACATGCGCACTCTAGGTGAATCATGGATGATATCGCAGGGTAGCACTGCCTCTGCGCCATACACCATAAAAAATGGTGTGTATCCGGTTGTGCGATTTGGCGTGGTCCGCAGCCCCCATAATACGGAGTCAAGCTCCTCGACCCAGTGCGTATCTGATTCCTTCAAGGATCGCACTAGTCTGGGTTTAATGTCGCTCATAATAAGACCGTTCGCTCGTTCGACTTGACCGTTTGTTTGGGCGTGATAGACGGAGGCGTAATCAAGTTTTATGCCCATTTTCCTGCACCAGGTTTTCACGTCATCGGCTGTAAAGTTTGAGCCGTTATCGGTGATGATGTTGTGGGGGACACCATAGCGGTGTACGACCCCGGATATAAAGTCTATCACTGGTCCAGATTTGGCCGTTTTAACTAGTTTGGCTTCTATCCATTTGGTGAATTTTATCGACCATGACCAACAAGTATTTCTTCTTATGGCTTCCTCCTTTAAGGGGTCCAACCATATCAAGCCCCCAGACCGCAAAGGGCCAAGTTACGGGGATTGTTTGCAGGGCGGCATATGTCTTTGATTTGCAAAAAGCTGGCAACCGACGCAGTGTTGGACAAGGTCTTGTGCGTCTGCTCGGGCTGTCGGCCAGTAGAAACCTGTACGGAAGGCCTTGCTTACGAGCGCCCGAGCTGCGGCATGGTGCCCGCCGAGTCCGGCATGGATTTTAGCCAAGAGCTGCCACCCTTCCTCTTCGGAGATGCACCTTTGGAGCACTCCGGTTGCACTTTTCTTATAAAGCTCTCCCTCGTGGACTTTGTAGGCTTTAGAGCACTGCACAATGCAGCGTGCCTCATTTTGGTCCTCTGGGAGTTCCTGCCTATTTAAGTAAGCTAGGAAGGGTTCCGTCCATGGGGTGATGACCGCCATGATCACGTGGGCCGAAGGTGTGATTTCGGTGGCAGAGCCTCCGAATATGTCAGATTGTTTAGGATCTGGAGTTGTATGCGGATCCGGACTAGTATTGCCGGACTCCCCTTTCCATACCACGGATGGCTTGAACAGCCTTTCCAAAAAGATATTTGGTGGGACGGGGTCACGTTTAGCGCCGATACGGGCAAGGATATCCGCCGCTTGATTGTTTTCTCGAACCACATGGTGGAATTCGAGCCCCTCGAATCGAGCTGACATTTTGAGAACGGCATTACGGTAAGCCACCATTTTCGGGTCCTTGGCGTAAAAGCCTCCATTTATTTGTGATATTGCGAGATTTGAATCCCCGTGTACTTTTAGACATTGAATGCCCATGGAGACTGCCATCCAAAGACCGTGCAACAGTGCCTCATACTCTGCTGCATTGTTGGAATCTGTGTAAAGTATTTGGAGTACGTATTGGACTATATCTCCGGTGGGGGATGTCAGGACGACGCCAGCCCCTAGACCAGCTGGCATCTTAGAGTCGTCAAAGTGCATGATCCAATTGGATTGCGCGCCGTACTCTTTAGGGTGTTCGGCTTCTGTCCATTCGGCGACGAAGTCAGCCAGTACTTGCGACTTAATGGCCTGCCGTGGTTTGTATGTTATGTCAAACGGGATGAGCTCAATAGCCCATTTTGCAATCCGGCCCGTGGCATCGCTGTTATTTATTATGTCATTGAGTGGTACTTCAGAGGCCACCGTGATTGAACACTCTTGAAAGTAGTGTCGTAGTTTTCAGGATGCCATGAAGACCGTGTATGCTATCTTTTGATAATGTGGGTACCGTGACTTGCATGGAGTGAGGACAGTGGATACGTAGTATACCGGCTTTTGTAATGGTAATTTATGTCCATCTGTCTCTCGTTCGACGACGAGCACTGCGCTTACAACCTGGTGTGTTGCAGCTATGTATAGCAACATGGGTTCACCAACATTTGGCGCTGCCAGAATTGGATTGGTGGCCAAGAGGGCTTTTATTTCCTCCAGACCCGCCGTGGCCGCATCCGCCCACTCGAAGTGTTCGGTGCGTCGAAGAAGGCGATAAAGAGGTAGCACCTTTTCTCCTAATCGGGAGATAAAGCGGCTTAGGGCGGCCACACATCCAGTTAGTTTCTGGATTTGCTTGAGGTCTGTTGGGGTAGCCAACTGTGATAGAACTCGGATTTTAGCCGGATTTGCTTCGATTCCTCTATTGGAGACAATAAAGCCCAAGAGTTTTCCGGCTGGTACGCCAAAAACACATTTTTCCGGGTTGAGCTTGATGTCGTATGTTCGGACATTGTCGAACGTAAGCCTCAAGTCGTCTATTAATGATTCGACGTGTCTGGTTTTAATGACCACATCGTCTATGTAACCCTCCACCGTTTTGCCGATTTGTGTTTCCAGGCATGTCTGAATCATGCATTGATAGGTTGCACCGGCATTTTTGAGCCCGAAAGGCATGGTGTTAAAACAGAAGGGACCATATGGAGTGATAAATGCCGTTGCGGCTTGATCAGACTCCGCCATCTTGATTTGATGGTATATGGAGTATGCGTCGAGGAAACACAATGAAGCGTGTCCTGCGGTAGTGTCGATAATTTGATCGGTGCAGGGGAGGGGGAAGGGATCCTTAGGGCAAGCCTTATTAAGGTCTTTGAAATCGACGCATAGGCGCCAGGATTTGTCCTTCTTTGGTACCATCACCAGGTTTGCTAGCCAGTCTGGATGTTTTATCTCTCTGATGAATCCGGCTTCTAGTAGCTTGGCTAGCTCTTCTCCCATGGCTTGTCGCTTGGGTTCTGAAAAGCGCCGAAGAGTCTATTTGACCGGCTTGTATCCCTTTAGTATGTTTCGGCTATGTTCGGCCAGCCTGCGTGGGATACCTGGCATGTCTGAAGGATGCCAGGTGAAAATGTCCCAATTCTCACGCAAGAACTCTCGTAGCGCGGCATCTATTGTGGGGTTCAGCTGTGCCCCAATTGATGCTGTTTTTGTAGGTTCCGTTGGATGGACCTGGAATTTGACTATTTCGTCTACTGGTTTGAAAGAGGTGGATTTGGGTCGTTTGTCAAGTATCACGTCATCCCTGTCCACTGCGAAACGCAGCACAATTAACTCTTCGGACGCGAGGGCTTCGGATAATGCCTCCAGGGCTAGTGCAGCAGTTTTATTTTCGGCACGGAGTGCTATGTCCGGATCACTGGCTAGAGTGATGATCCCATTGGGCCCCGACATCTTGAGCTTCATGTACCCATAATGGGGTATAGCTTGGAAGCTTGTGAATGCGTCTCGCCCCAAGAGGGCGTGGTATCCACTGCTAAATGGGGCCACTTGGAATGTGATTTCTTCGGACCTATAATTCTCCGGTGTGCCGAATACCACATCCAATGTGATTCTCCCTGCGCATCATGCCTTCTGACTAGGGATGACTCCCCTGAAAGTCGTGTTGCTTTGCTCAATGCGGCTCTTATCTATTTCCATTTTGTTAAGAGTTTCCTCATAAATGAGGTTTAATCCGCTGCCGCCGTCCATCAACACTTTAATAAGCCGGAATCCGTCCACTATTGGACTAAGAACCAAAGCGGCTGGTGCTCGGACTGTTCGGAACTGAGGTTCATCGCTGGCGTTGAAGGTTATGGCTGTATCATTCCACGGGTTTATTGCTGCGACGTGGAAGACTTCGGCGAGGCTGCAGAGCGCTCGTTTGCGCCTATTGTTTGAGGCAAAAGTCTCAAAGACAGTCAGTACTGTATTGTTATTTTCTGCGGGATGGTGCTCTGCAGTATTTTCGATGAGAAGGTCCTCGCCGCTCTTGGCCACCTGCCGGAGTATCCAACATGCTCTAAGGTTATGTGTTGGTATGATGTCCGGTGTGCTGTGAATTTTGCATGGCCTATTGAGCCATCCCTCCAGTATGGTTCCACGCCCTGTAGAGGGCTTTGGCTTCTTTGTAAATGTGTTGGGTGACTTGAGAGAGCGCACCCTTTTAGTTCGTACGAGGGGTTTAGTTACGGCCGGAGGATCCCAGAATTTTGTTTGGGTCTTCCAGGCGCTTTCCATCATGCAATACTTCTGTACTATGGCCGCCAGGTCGGCAAAGTGTGCTATGTCGCGGCGACTTATGGCATTGAGAATTCCCTTGTCCGTGCAATTTTTGCAAAAGAATGAGATTGTGTCTTCCTCGTGACAGTCCTTAACCTTGCTCATTACAAGGAGGAATCTGGCCCAGAAGTGGTGTACTGTCTCTTGGGGCTCTTGTCTGATGTGGGAAAGATCGCTTGTGTCTGGGTGGGTGGGTGAAATTAGGTCCACGTCCTGACCCAATCTGGAACCCAGGGGCGAAGGAGCTCCTGAGCTTGGCAGCTCGGGCTCCAGGATATTGCCCAATATTTGTGGCCCGCTGCCTGATTCTAAGTTCGGATCCTTGGCCACGTCCTCCCGTAGACGGGTATCCAGCTTAGAGAGCTCGGGAATCCGGACATAGTTCATCCTAAGAATGGAGGAAGAAATGCCGTTTTGTTCCTCCACCACCGCTATCTGATGGGTGACCGGCGGAGAGTTAATCTCCCTTAGGTCGGGTTTAAGCCCGATCCGATCATAATCCGTAACGACTCCCAGGGCAGCGATGCAATCCAAGAGCTCGTTCAAGGAGGAGAGCTCCATTGGATCCATCTACTCAGTGAATTCCGGGCTGACCCGAAGGTTGTTTTTGATGACCTGAGATGTCATCGTCGGCGCGACGGCCGAACGGGCGGTCATGACGAAACCGCCCTGCCGGAGAGTTTGGCCTACAGCCAGGGATCCTCCGGAGGTGATGTTATCCTTGACAATGAGGCGAGCCATCAAGCCTTATCGGGACGGCATAGTGGAACTCTCAATGAAAGCACCAATGTCGGTGTCAAAACCGGCGGATCTCGGGTAGGGGGTCCCGAACTGTGCGTCTAAGGCTAATGGTAACAGGAGGCAGGGGACACGATGTTTTACCCAGGTTCGGGCCCTCATGATGGAGGTAATACCCTGCTTCCTGCTTGATTGATCTTGATGATATGAGTATTACAAGAGTTGATCTACCACGAGATCGTATTGGCTAAACCCTAGAAGCTAGCCTATGATTATCATTGTTCTTGTCCTACGGACTAAACCCTTCGGTTTATATAGACACCGGAGGGGGCTAGGGTTACATAGAGTCGGTTACAGAGGAGAAAATCTACATATCCGAATATCCAAGCTTGCCTTCCACGCAAAGGAGAGTCCCATCCAGACACGGGACGAAGTCTTCAATCTTGTATCTTCATAGTTCAATAGTCCGGCCAAAGTATATAGTCCGGCTGTCCGAGGACCCCTTAATCCAGGACTCCCTCAAAGACCCCCTTTTATAGTGGGGGACAAATCCAACCGCTGAGCACCTCTCGGCCCGCAGACAAGTAGTACTACCGTTCCAGGAGCGGTACTACCGCTCCTTGAAGGATGCACAGGAGATAGAGAGAAACAGGGAAAACAGAGGGACGGGTGGTGGCAGCTGCGGTAGTAGGGTCGGTACTACCGCCTCAACTACCGCTGCTACAGCCGCCCATTTTGTGGGGACAAATGGGTAGTACGGTGGTAACCAAGAGGCACCACCATTGAACCCGAGACAAAAAATCGAGGTCCCAGCCACGAGCAGTAGTGTGAGCAGTACTGGCAGCAGTACTACCGCCCATAGGCGGTATTACCCCTCCAGTCCGTGGTACTACCTATTGCAACCTTTCACCACTGCTTCGGTACAAACGGTGGATAACTCCAAAAAAGCCAGAAAGAGACAAAGGGTGCAATATGGGTGTGTACATGTTGATTCCACCCGAACCTTTCCAAAGCGGGCCCCCTATTGATAGTATGGTTTTCCCTATGACTCAAGACCACCAGAAAACAAGTGTAGGAAACAAAACATCTTCACTTGAAACTCCGAGGGGCACGAATCATCTTGCGCCAAGTGCTTGAACAACTAAATCTCAATGCAGACAATTAGTCCGCAAACACATTGTCATCAATCACCAAAACCACTTAGGGAGAAATATGCCCTAACAATCTCCCCTTTTTTGTGGATTGATGACAATGCGGGATTTGCACAAGGGATAAGGTAAAGTGGTGTGCAAACCCATAGTCTACAAAATATAGATGGGCTCCCCCTAGATGTGGGCACTACTTGAGATATGCTTTGGACTGCAAACCACACACATATAGGATCCTCACTCCCCATGTATTTTACAGACCAAGCCATACTAGCATAAATATAGTAAGATGAAAGCAGGCAAGAAATAGCAGGAGAGCATATGAATAAAAGCACAAGCATAGGATGCATCTCACAGGTAACAAATAACATAAAGTACTAAACATAGATAGATACAGATAAGGTAGCTCATATGTCTCACACCATGTGGTCTCGAACACATGGGAAACTAAAGCAAATGAAAGAGTTCGAGCGAGGAAAGCAACGATAGAGAAACACACACGACACTCGACTCAGAACACACTGCAAATCCCTACACTCTCTCCCCCTTTGGCATCTAGACACCAAAAGAGTAGAGAGGACACCTAAACATGATGGTGGTAGCAACACTCCAGGACATGACCAATCATGCTCCTCTTCCTCATCAGACTCCGCTGTAGTAGCTGTAGGGCCTCCAGTGCCATCATCAGAATCAGACCACGGGCAGTGCACACAGATCCAAGCCTCCTCATCAGTGATCCTCTCCTCAGAGCCTTCAGACACGGTGAGGCCAACCTGCCTCATAATGGCCTTGTCATGACAACGGGCCTTTTTTGCAGCAACACGAGCCTTGTACTGTCCCTTGGACTGAAGGCAAAACAACTTCTTCATCTTATGCTTGAGCTTCTTAGCCCAAGATGGCTCCTTAGATGGCTCATAGTCATGCTCATCATCATCATCTTCCTCATACTACACTTGTGGGGCAGGAGCTTCCATTCCCCGCTTCTCCTTCTGCATCAGTTGAACAACATCATGAGACACTAGATCTCCAGTGAGAAGCTCCTCACCAGGAAACGTTGACGCCCATGTCTCCTCAATGAGCAGCATCAGGTAAGGGGCATAATGATGCACTTGAGCTCCAAGATCACACAACAAAGTTCTGACCACATGACATGAGAAACATCCAACATCTCCTGAGAGCCCTGCTCCTTCTGGCAAAAGAGAAGAAGGTCCACCAGATAGGAATGCAAAATATCCCGATTGCCAACACGAGGGAACAGGGTGTTCCTGAAGATGTTGTGCATGATATCCAGAAAGGGCCAAAGCTCGTAGGAGACATGTCTAGTGTCAGACATCTTCCTGGTAGAGAACTGCCATAGAGCCTCCTTGTGTGTAGCGCTGGCCCCCCTGTGAGGGCGAAACCCAATTGGGGTTTGGGAGCCCTTATCCTCGTATGACAGCAACTCCACAAAGTTCTTCCAAGAAGCAGACAAACACCGACCATTGGTCATCCAGGAGAAGGTCCTGTCCTCATCATGCCCAAAGTGAACTGTGGCATAGAATTGGGCCACAAGTTCTGCTTCAAAGTCCTTGTTGAAAGAGATAATCCTCTTGATATCGAGGTCCTCGCACCTGTGAAGTGCATCTCCAAAGTAAGGCAAGTCCTTCTCCATGTGAGAGAGATCAACTAACTTAACTTTCACATACAGATTTTTCTTTGTCTTCAACACATCATAGAAGATAGACTGCTAAAACTTGTTCCAGAACATGTGATGAACAAAGGAAGGATCCTGAGGCTCCCGATATGGATTGCACTTACGAGTTGTACCAAACTCGAGAGCAGACATCTAATGAGCTACCTTGGGCCCCTTGTTCTTGGTTGCAATCACTTTGACTCATTGTCTTGGCTGTTCAGAGGAGCCATGCACAGGCACAAAGCCACTCTTTGGCATGGTGTTGCCCATTGACACGTCAACAGAATGATAGCGCTTGGAGCCACCAGTACGGGTGGGGTTATTGCAACGAGCCTGATGCTCGAAGCTACTACCACCTGGAACACACACACACAAGAACACGAAAGAAACAAATTGCATAAGCCAAGAGAAAAAGACAACACAAGAGTAAAGATGGAACAGAGAACATGTGAAGCTAGAAGCTCTGAGCGGTAGTACCGCACCTCCCAGCGGTAGTACCGCCTACAAGAGGAAGTACCACTCGAGGCGGATGTCAAGGGGGCTGACAACTTCCGCGGGAAGACTCGGAACTATCGGAGATACCAAATTCAAATATTCATGGTTAAATCTTCAATATACCTACTCTAGCAGTCTTCTACGTCCTACTCAAGCCTCGATTTGGCCAAGAATCGAAGAATGCAATAGATATTGCCCTAAAACCTAGATCCAAAAACTAGAACCAACGAGGAGAAGAAAGGGGGAAATACCGACATCCATGGCAAGAGGAAGGGTGGGGAACGATCCCACCGGATGGAAACATGGAAGACGGCCTGGAGACGGTGGCCCGGCGGCAGCCCTCTTTTGCCTATTATTTGCCTAAGAGAGAGAGAGAGAGGAGAGTGGGCGGGTGAATGGGTATGGGGAGAGAAACCTACCCCTGCCCCGATTCATATCCCCTGTTCAACTCATCACGTGGTAGTACCGCGGAGCCGGGCGGTAGTACCGCGTTGGCTCAGCGGTAGTACCACTCAGGCGAAAACAGACAGGAGTACAAATAAAAAGGCTTATGCAAACGAGGAAAAACCACAAAAAACACAAGAGGGACAAAACAAGGAACAACAACAGCAGGAAGAGACACCTCAAGCACAAAAGCAAGGGAAAAAATAACCACACAAGAAGTGTTTCAAACCCACACACGGACCTCAAGACCAAGCAACAACCATTGATCACGAGGAGAGGGCGGTGGCCGAAGCCACCTATGTTGAGTTAAATGGTATGGCACTACGAAGATTTTAACCTTGGGCCCATGACCAAAACTCATCATTGAAGCACAAGTACCATAAAAAATGGCTAATGTGAAAGACTTGATCAATTTATGCATAATGGGGGGGGGGAGAGTTCATTGAGAGAACAACACTCCCCTATGTCCATGCCTACATCTAGAACAAGATATGATGATGAGTGTGGTGGGGCATGGCTAGATTCAAGCCACATTGCTCAAATCAATGATATTTATCTCATGCCTTAACTCACGAAATCTTGCTTTATCTAGAGGCTTGGTGAAAATGTTCGCTAGTTGCTCTTGAGTGTTGATGTAGATGATCTCAATATCTCCATGCTTGATGTGATACCGGATGAAATGATGATGAATCTCAATATGCTTCGTCTTGATATGTTGCACCAGATTGTGAGAGATCTTGATAGCACTTTCATTGTCACATAGAAGAGGCACTTTGTCACATGTGACACCGTAATCCTTTAAAGTTTGCCTCATCCATAGCAATTGTGCACAACAACTTGCGGCGGCTACATATTCGGCCTCGATGGACGAAAGAGATACGCATTTTTGTTTCTTTGAAGATCAACTCACCCAAGAGCGACCAAGGAATTGGCACCCTCCGGATGTTGACTTCCTCTCCACACAATATCCCGCCCCTGGTTTGAAGAATTCCATAAAAATTGCCTATTCACCCACCCTCTAGTCAAAAACTAGCACTTTCAGGCCGGCCGGCCATAAGGGCGCGCCCAAGGGGGGGAGTCCTACAACAAGTAGGAGTAGGTTTCCCCCTTTCCTAGTCCAACTAGGAGGAGAAGGAAGGGGAGGGAGAGGGAGAGGGAAAGAGGGGCCGCGCCCCCCTCCCCTTGTCCTATTCGGACTCCACTTGGGGGGCATGCGCCACCTCCTGGTGAGGCCCTCTCTCTCCCCTATAGGCCCACTAAGGCCCATTACTTCCCGGGGGGTTCCGGTAACCCTCCGGCATTCTGGTTTTTGTCCGAAACTATCCGGAACACTTCCGGTGTCCGAACAACATGGTCCAATATATCAATCTTTATGTCTCGACAATTTCGAGACTCTTCGTCATGTCCGTGGTCTCATCCGGGACTCCGAACAACCTTAGGTACATCAAATCACATAAACTAAAAATACCAATCGTCATCGAACGTTAAGTGTGTGGACCCTACAGGTTCGAGAACTATGTAGACATGACCGAGACATGTCTCCGGTAAATAACCAATAGAGGAACCTATATGCTCATATTGGTTCCTACGAATTCTATGAAGATCTTTATCGGTCAAACCGCATATCAACATACGTTGTTCCCTTTGTCATCAGTATGTTACTTGCCCGAGATTCGATCGTCGGTATCATCATACCTAGTTCAATCTCGTTACCTGCAAGTCTCATTTGCTCATTCCATAATACTTCATCCCGCAACTAACTCATTAGTCACAATGCTTGCAAGGCTTATAGTGATGAGTATTACCGAGATGGCCCAGAGATACCTAACCGAAACACGAGTGACAAATCCTAATCTCGATCTATGCCAACCCAACAAACACCTTTACAGACACCTGTGGAGCACCTTTATAATCACCCAGTTACATTGTGACGTTTGGTAGCACACAAAGTGTTCCCCCGGTATTCGGGAGTTGCATAATCTCATAGTCTGAGGAACTTGTATAAGTCATGAAGAAAGCAGTAGCAATGAAACTGTAATGATCACAATGCTAAGCTAACAGATGGGTCATGTCCATCACATCATTCTCCTAATGATGTGATCCCGTTCATCAAATGACAACACATGTCTATGGTTAGGAAACATAACCATCTTTGATTAATGAGCTAGTCAAGTAGAGGCATACTAGGGACAATATGTTTTGTCTATGTATTCACACATGTACTAAGTTTCCGGTTAATACAATTCTATCATGAACAATAAACATTTATCATGAAATAAAGAAATAAATAACAACTTTACTATTGCCTCTAGGGCATATTTCCTTCAATCTCCCACTTGCACTAGAGTCAATAATCTAGATTACATAGTAATGATTCTAACACTGTCGTAGAATTGTCACGATAGATGTCCTTAGTGTGAGGACTTAGTCGCGAGGCCAACGCATCTATGCGGTAGCTTGAGAGGGGTTGGGCAGAATCGAGAGACGCAACACAAGACGAGGATTTAGACAGCTTCGGGCCCCGGGAAACATCATCCGGTAATAGCCCTACATGTTGTTTGTGGCTAGGTCTCATTATCATCACGAGAGAGTCACCGTAAACCGGCTCTCCTCTAATTGTGTCTAGCCCTAGAGATTGTTGTTTGCTTCTTGCTTGTCCCTCTTTGGGGAGCCCTGCCCCTCCTTATATAAGTTGAAGGGACGGGTTACATGACTAGTCCTAGTAGGATTAGGATTACTCTATTACAAGTGGAGTCCTAGTCTGGCTTCCTTTGTAGGAGAATAGTCCTTACACTTTCCTCATAAACCGTCCCACCATTAAACGTGAATCGGCCTTCTGGGCCTTGGGCCTCGTCATCCATTTGACCCGCCCACCAGGTTACTAATGAACCGCCAAGATCGGGCGTAGCTCGCCTTACCGCTCCTCCATAAGTTTAGCGCTCTTCTGCGCCGCCTCTGTCGACCTGCCGGTACAGATATGGCCTGCTCCAAGTCAACTACAGATGCCTCTGGGCAGCCGTTGGTCCCTGCTACCAAACCACCCATATCACAGCTCTGCTGACTTGCTGAGCCACTTCCCTGTGGCCGAATGCCCTGCCTGTCGGTGACAGCAGATGTACTTCACCCTCCTTCATTGCTGGTGATCTTCTGTAATGGCCGCGCTCTACTTTTGCCACGGAAGTCCGTGGTTCAGTATTAAATCACTATTGCTGCGTTGCCAAGTTACCGGTCATGCAGTGGCTTGCCTAGCCCCGTGGCCGTGAGTTGCCACCACTGTGAGAATGTTGGATCGATTGGTCTATGGCTTTCTCGCAATTTGATGGAAAAATGCTAGTACTGTTGCGTGGCACAATTCCCAGGGTCTGGTGGAATACTATTTTCATTTGAAGACAAGTGGTTGCTAAAGGTGCAAGCAGGAGTATATGCGTATTCTTGGAGTAGTACAATGCTACAACCGGTTCGTCATCACGTTAAGACAAGAGAAGGCCACATGAAAGTGCTGCTGAAAAAAAACAAAAAAAATAGCAGTTTATACCAATCTAATATCGCGTGGGATGGCTGGGCCCGGCTGCTTGTTTTATCTGCTGGTGCACGCTGTCCAGGGTCAAGCCTCAAAGAGAGGAGCACAGCAGTGTTTCCCGCGTGCACGGCAGGGTGCTACATTTCCTTTGCCCTGTCCGTTCAACCCATGAGCCGCCAGAACAAAAATTGCGCAAGGATCAAAGCAACGTACTTATTACTGTTATCTTCGTGAAGGCCATGGTATGGGAGTAGCAGTACTCAGACAACCCCTGGCCAACTACATCCAGCATTATACGGCGCCAGTGTCTCCGTTCACCCGATAAAACAAATATCAGGTGCTATCTGCCTTATCTACTTTCCAGTATATATATATTTTATTCTTTGAAAACATTTACTCTCGCATTGCCTTTTATGCAGAAAAATTCTTCCATATAGAAGATACCATTATGCTACGGGTATAAAAATCCTGTGTGCATCATCCAGCGGTCCAATCTACAAGGATATATGGAGGCCGTATTGGTATACGTCATCACCGCGGTTCTTAACAGATGGACATTCAACTATCAACATGCTGGGGGCTGACCTATATCACAGGCAACACATGTAGTGGTTTGGTCTACATCAATTCACCCGGACAGCACTTATGTCGTTGCCCAATGGAAATGGACAAACCGCCGCACCGCAGTATGAGTTATTCCAACAACACTGAAGCAAGACGTGACAATTTATCCTCTGCTTGCGCCAGATGATTCAGTGGACAGGGCACACAAATCACTGCCAGTGCGGTTTATCTTCGACAACCAGCTGGGAGGAACCATTGGCCGAGTTGCTGACACGGCTCATACGGGATCATTTATAACCCGTCGCAGTCACCTTAACCTTCTGTGGATTTGCATCGCGTTATTAACACCGCTAATATATACCTTCTGCTATGGTCAAGTACGGAGAATCTCAAGACAACTCCTTGAGTCATCTTAAGACTCGGGGACTACGATGATATGACTCAGCAAGTCTTGCCAGTTTCAGCAAATTCAAGAACCCCAGGACGATGGAGGGAAAGATAACCTGGTCCCGGAGGCTACTGTTATATTGATAAAAAAATTAAAGGCCGTCAGAAAAACTCTGGCTTACAATGATGCTTCCGATTTATAGTCCGGTTTAAGGGAAATCTCGTCTCCAACACAGCGCTGAAGCCCTTAGTATCTGGTTCAAATCCGGTTCAAGAAGAATTTATCTTTTGCAAAAAGTTAAAGGTTGCCAAAGAGGACCTGCTGCCCTGACGCGCGGTTCAAACATGGGTATCCCACCTTATTGGCTTATCATATTATTGATTACATGGGGGCTTCAGCTGACAAAGCGGAGTTCTGTCCATTAATCCGGCTATCACGCCACAACATAGCTTGGGAGCTTCACACCCAAGGGGCCAAAGAGAGTCTGTATGCTATGCACAACTCAAACATAGGCACCCAATGAGCACAGCTCATCACGTTACTTGGGGGCTCCTTGTGTCAAATACCAAGGAGCTTGAATGGACCCTTGTAGCTGGGTATCGACCCACGGCTTGGAAGCCTGGTATATTTACCTAAAACCCCGGGTTAACCTGCCTTCATCAAGTAAGACACTCCTATCCAGGTCATCCTGGCACAGCCCTCCGAACGTTTGACAGTTACTCTCATTGAGACCCTGCACTTTTCAAAGTTAAAACGGTGATTGGTTAGTTGGAGGTCCATCTTAAAAGGCTTTGTTAAATGGTTCAACTCAGCGGCCTGGCAGCCCACAAAAAGCCTCGAATTTGGGCCTGGCAGCCCTCAAAAAGCCTCGACTACACGGTTTTATTTGCCTTTGTCAAGATTTTTCTCTTTTGATAAATTTTATGTTGAACCGATGTCTATTGACCCGGCATGACTATCAGTCATCAAATTAACCCGGTGTTCATTAACCCGGCTCGACTTTCAACTACAAGTTGTCAGTACATAATCACTTATAATCCGGTGTTTATTGACCCGACCTGGCTTTGGACTATAAGTCGCCAGCATATATTTGGATTGCGCCATTGGAATTATGCGCTTATAAATCATTGGGTATATTATTCAAATAGCCAACATGGCTAGATTTCTATTATGGTTATCAATAACCAGTATTATGATTAAGGTTTTCAAAGTCGCTTTAGCGCAATGGCTATCATATTATCAATGGATATGATTTTTATTCTACATTGAAGGAATAGTCCCGAGTTGCTGCAGGCTTACAACCCGGTACTTGGGGGCTACATTATTTAAGTCAAGATTACATCAAATATACAAGTCTCATGTCGCTGCAAGCATGCACCATGACACTTGGGGGCTAATGCAAAGTCATTTTTGCTCATCTTATTGAAGACCCG
Source organism: Triticum timopheevii (assembly GCA_963921465.1). Classification (NCBI taxonomy): domain Eukaryota; kingdom Viridiplantae; phylum Streptophyta; class Magnoliopsida; order Poales; family Poaceae; genus Triticum; species Triticum timopheevii. The sequence continues at coordinate 361,838,636 of OY997264.1, forward strand.
ACTCATCACATTACAATGAGCCGGCCCTTGGGGGCTGCCAATTGCTCCTGTCAACAATTCAAGGTACAAAAGCTTTTTATCCATTATATTGAAGGGTACATTGCTCAGTTGGTAAAGCACAAGGCTCTTAACTTTGTGGACATGGATTCAAGCCCCATGATGGGGATTATATCATATGATGTTATTTCCATTGAAGTATATATCAAGTCCCAGCTCAATATTATCTTACTAAGCCGGCCCTTGGGGGCTACACCGTTGCTGTTCAAAGTTTACATGATTATATTTACAAAGTCCCTGCTCATTATTGCATAATGACCCAGCCCTAGGGGGCTACACTAGTTGAAGTTTTTACGAGCATCACGCAATTACAAGCCCCAGGTTGCTGCAAGCATGACAACCCGGCACTTGGGGGCTACATATGTGGAATACTCAATTCTGACTAGTGATTGAGATGAACAACCTGGATTTCTTCAAGATTGTGATATTTATATTGAAGCAAGTCTTAAGCTGTTTCTATGCTACCTTCTTAAGACTTGGGGGCTACAAGTAATAGGCATATAAGAGGTATATTTTCAAGCTGGATGTTAACTACAAGTATGACCCGATGCTATCAATATTTATAAATCGGTGATCTTGGCAATGATAAACCGGCATGTTCTATGTCCTTAAACCGGCTGAAGATCAGATGAGTATTTCAAGGACCAATATTGTTTTTAAGCATTGGGAGCTGAATCAAAGGAGTTATTCTTCACAATATATTTTCTATGAGAAACTAGTGTCAGCAAGTTGATTATGAAGCTGGCCTATTAAACCGGATTTTCTATAAGAAGGAAGTGACAAGGACTTCAGGATGATCAGGATCAGTTTAACATGGATAAATCCAAATTAAACTAGGGGCTAATGTCGGGGATATACCCCGCGGTATGACCCGACCGGAGTTGTAAACCGGCCGGGACTTGGTAAACCGGCGGATGGTAAACCGGCAGACAATTAAGACAGATGGCTAAGTCAGACAGTAAACCGGCGGGTGTTAAACCAGCAGATGGCTAAGACAGACGGTAAACCGGCAAGTGTTAAACCGGCAGAGTTAAGACAGATGGTAGCACCGGCAGACAATGTTAAACCGGCAGACAATGTTAAACTGGCAGACAATGTTAAACCGGCAAACAATGTTAAACCGGCAAACAATGTTAAACCGGCAGACAATGTTAAACCGTCAGACGTTAAGAAGCCCAGGAAGGGAAGTCAAAATAGTTTAAGTTAAAGTCCGAGTTGGACTCCACATGTAACCCGCCCCTTCAGCATATATAAGGAGGGGCAGGGCTCCCCAAAGAGGGAGAGGCAATAAACAATCTCTAGGGCTAGACACAACTAGAGGAGAGCCGGTTTACGGCGACTCCCTCGTGATGATAATGAGATCTAGCGTCAAACAGCATGTAGGGTTGTTACTGGATGATGTTTCCCGGGGCCCGAAGCTGTCTAAACCCTTGTCTTGTGTTGCGTCTCTCGATTCCGCTCAACCCCTCTCAAGCTACCACATAGATGCGTTGGCCTCGCGACTAAGTCCTCACACTAAGGACATCTGACGTGTTAATTCCATGACAAACACCCATGGAGCTTTGGTGCTGATCATGTTTTGCTCGTGGAATAGGCTTAGTCAACGGGTCTGCAACATTCAGATCCGTATGTATCTTGCAAATCTCTATGTCCCCTTCCGACACTTGATGATGGATGGAATTGAAGCGTCTCTTTATGTGCTTGGTTCTCTTGTGAAATCTGCATTCCTTTGCCAAAGCAATTGCACCAGTATTGTCACAAAAGATTTTCATTGGACCCGATGCACTAGGTATGACACCTAGATCGGATATGAACTCCTTCATCCAAACTACTTCATTTGCTGCTTCCGAAGCAGCAATGTACTCCGCTTCACACATAGATCCCGCCACGACACTGCTTGGAACTGCACCAACTGACAGCTCCTCCATTCAATAAAAAATATGTATCTAGTTTGCGACTTGGAGTCATCCGGATCAGTGTCAAAGCTTGCATCGACGTAGCCGTTTACGACGAGCTCTTTTTCACCTCCATAAACGAGAAAGATATCCTTAGTCCTTTTCAGGTATTTCAAGATGTTCTTGATCACTGTCCAGTGCTCCACTCCAGGATTACTTTGGTACCTCCCTGCTATGCTTATAGCAAGGCACACATCAGGTCTGGTACACAACATTGCATACATGATAGATCCTATGGCTGAAGCATAGGGAATGACTTTCATTTTCTCTCTATCTTCTAAAGTGGTCGGGCATTGAGTCTGACTCAACTTCACACCTTGTAACACATGCAACAACCCTTTATTTAACTGATCCATTTTGAACTTCTTCAAAACTTTATCAAGTTATGTGCTTTGTGAAAGTCCAATTAAGCATCTTGATCTATCTCTACAAATCTTGATGCCCAATATGTACGCAGCTTCAACGAGGTCTTTCATGGAAAAACTCTTATTCAGGTATCCCTTTATGCTATCCAGAAATTCTATATCATTTCCAATCAACAATATGTCATCCACATATAATATTAGAAATGCTACAGAGCTCTCACTCACTTTCTTATAAATGCAGGTTTTTCCAAAAGTCTGTATAAAACCATATGCTTTGATCACACCATCAAAGCGTTTATTCCAACTCCAAGAGGCTTGCACTAGTCCATAAATGGATCACTGGAGCTTGCACACTTTGTTAGCACCCTTTGGATTGACAAAACCTTCTGATTGCATCATATGCAACTCTTCTTCCAGAAATCCATTCAGGAATGCAGTTTTGACATCCATCTACCAAATTTCATAATCATAAAATGGGGCAATTGCTAACATGATTCGAACTGACTTAAGCATTGCTACTGGTGAGAAAGTCTCATCGTAGTCAACTCCTTGAACTTGTCAAAAACCTTTTGCAACAAGTCGAGATTTGTAAACAGTAACATTACCGTCTGCATCGGTCTTCTTCTTAAAGATCCATTTATTTTCTATGGCTTACTGATCATCGGGCAAGTTCACCAAAGTCTACACTTTGTTCTCATACATGCATCCCATCTCAGATTCATGGCTTCAAGCCATTTCACGGAATTTGGGCTCATCGTCGCTTCCTCATAGTTTGTAGGTTCACCATGGTCTAGTAACATGACTTCTAGAACAGGATTACAATACCACTATGGTGCGGATCTTACTCTGGAAGACCTACGAGGTTGGGTAGTAAATTGATCTGAAGTTTCATGATCATCATCATTAACTTCCTCACTAATTGTGTAGGAATCACTGGAACTGATTTCTATGATGAACTACTTTCCAATAAGGGAGAAGGTACAATTACCTCATCAAGTTCTACTTTCCTCCCACTCACTTCTTTCGAGAGAAACTCCTTCTCTAGAAAGGATCCATTCTTAGAACAAAGATTTTGCCTTCGGATCTGTGATAGAAGGTGTACCCAACAGTTTCCTTTGGGTATCCCATGAAGATGCCCTTCTCCGATTTGGGTTCGAGCTTATCAGGTTGAAGCTTTTTCACATAAGCATCGCAGCCCCAAACTTTAAGAAACAACAACTTTGGTTTCTTGCCAAACAACAGTTCATAAGGCGTCGTCTCAACGGATTTTGATGGTGCCCTATTTAAAGTGAATGCAGCCGTCTCTAAAGCATAACTCCCAAACGATAGTGGTAAATCAGTAAGAGACATCATAGATCGCACCATATCCAATAAAGTACGGTTATGACGTTCGAACACACCATTTCGTTGTGGTGTTCCAGGTGGCGTTAGTAGTGAAACTACCCCATGTTGTTTCAAATGAAGACCAAACTCGTAACTCAAATATTCTCCTCCACGATCAGATCGTAGAAACTTTATTTTCTTGTTACGATGATTTTCCACTTCACTCTGAAATTCTTTGAACTTTTCAATTGTCTCAGACTTATGTTTTATTAAGTAGATATAACCATATCTGCTCAAATCATCTGTGAAGGTAAGAAAATAACGATACCCGCCATGAGCCTCAACACTCATTGGACCGCATACATCGGTATGTATTATTTCCAATAAGTCAGTAGCTCGTTCCATTGTTCCGGAGAACGGAGTTTTAGTCATCTTTCCCATAAGGCACGGTTCGCAAGCACCAAGTGATTCATAATCAAGTGATTCCAAAAGTCCATCAGCATGGAGTTTCTTCATGCACTTTACATCGATATGACCCAAATGGCAGTGCCACAAATAAGTTGCACTATCATTATCAACTTTGCATCTTTTGGCTTCAATATTATGAATATGTGTATCATCACTATCGAGATTCAACAAAAATAGACCACTCATCAAGGGTGCATGACCATAAAAGATATTACTCATATAAATAGAACAATCATTATTCTCTGATTTAAATGAATAACCGCCTCACATCAAACAAGATCTAGATATAATGTTCATGCTTAACGCTGGCACCAAGTAACAATTATTCAGGTCTAAAACTAATCCCGATGGTAGATGTAGAGGTAGTGTGCCGACGGTGATCACGTCGACCTTGGAACCATTTCCCACGCGCATCGTCACCTCGTCCTTAGCCAATCTTCGTTTAATCCATAGCCCCTGTTTTGAGTTCCAAATATGAGCAACAAAACCAGTATCAAATACTCAGGCGCTACTACGAGCATTAGTAAGGTACACATCAATAACATGTATATCAAATATACCTTTCACTTTGCCATTCTTCTTATTCGCCAAATACTTGGCCAGTTCCGCTTCCAGTGTCCAGTCCCTTTGCAGTAGAAGCACTCAGTTTCAGGCTTAGGTCCAGACTTGGGTTTCTTCTCTTGATCGAGCAGCAACCTTTTTGCCGTTCTTCTTGAAGTTCCCCTTCTTCCCTTTTCCCTTTTTCTTGAAACCGTGGTCTTGTTGACCATCAACACTTGATGCTCCTTCTTGATTTCTACCTCCGCAGCCTTTAGCATCACGAAGAGCTCGAGAATTGTCTTATCCATCCCTTGCATATTATAGCTCATCATGAAGCCTTTATAGCTTGGTGGCAGTGATTGAAGAACTCTGTCAATGACACTATCATTAGGAAGATTAACTCCCAGCTGAGTCAAGTGGTTATGGTACCCAGACATTCTGAGTATATGTTCACTGACATGACTATTCTCCTCCATTTTGCAGCTGTAGAACTTGTTGGAGACTTCATATCTCTCAACTCGAGCATTTGCTTGAAATATTAACTTCAACTCTTGGAACATCTCATATGCTCCATGACATTCAAAACGTATTTGAAGTCCCGATTCTAAGCCATAAAGCATGGCACACTGAACTATCGAGTAGTCATCAGCTTTACTCTGCCAGACGTTCTTAACGTCATCAGTAGCATCTGCAGCAGGCTTGGCACCCAACGGTGCTTCCAGGACGTAATTCTTCTATGCAGCAATGAGGATAATCCTCAAGTTACGGACCCAGTCCGTGTAGTTGCTGCCATCATCTTTCAACTTAGCTTTCTCTAGGAATGCATTAAAATTCAAAGGAACGGTAGCACGGGCCATTGATCTACAATAACATAGACAGGCAAAATAACTATCAGGACTAAGTTCATGATAAATTAAAGTTCAATTAATCATATTACTTAAGAACTCCCACTTAGATAGACATCCCTCTAGTCATCTAAGTGATCACGTGATCCAAATCAACTAAATCATGTCCGATCATCATGTGAGATGGAGAAGTTTTCAATGGTGAACATCACTATGTTGATCATATCTACTATATGATTCACATTCGATCTTTTGGTCTCTGTGTTCCGAGGCCATATCTGCATATGTTAGGCTCATCAAGTTTAACCCGAGTATTCTACGTGTGCAAAACTGGCTTGCACCCGTTATATGTGAACGTAGAGCTTATCACACCCGATCATCACGTGGTGTCTCGGCACGACGAACTGTAGCAATGGTGCATACTCAGGGAGAACACTTATACCTTGAAATTTAGTAAGGGATCATCTTATAATTCTACCACCGTACTAAGCAAAATAAGATGCATAAAAGATAAACATCACATGTAATCAAAAATATGTGACATGATATGGCCATCATCATCTTGTGCTCATGATCTCCATCACCGAAGCATCGTCATGATCTCCATTGTCACCGACGTGACACCTTGATCTCCATCGTAACATCGTTGTCATCTCGCCAACTATTGTTACTACGACTATCGCTACTTCTTAGTGAAAAAGTAAAACAATTACATGGCTATTGCATTGCATACAATAAAGCGACAACCATATGGCTCCTGCCAGTTGCCGATAACTTTGTTACAAAACAAGATCATCTCATACAACAATTTAAATCACATCATGCCTTGACCATATCACATCACAGCAAGCCGTGCAAAAACAAGTTAGACGTCCTCTACTTTGTTGTTGCAAGTTTTACGTGGCTGCTATAGGCTTCTAGCAAGAACCGTTCTTACCTATGCATCAAAACCACAACGATTTTTCGTCAAGTGTGTTGTTTTAACCTTCAACAAGGACTGGTCGTAGTCAAACTCGATTCAACTAAAGTTGGAGAAACAGACACCCGCCAGCCACCTTTGTGCAAAAGCACGTCGGTAGAACTGGTCTCATGAACGCGGTCATGTAATGTCGGTCCGGGCCGCTTCATCCAAGAATACCGCCGAATCAAAGTAAGACGTTGGTGGTAAGAAGTATGACTTTTATCGCCCACAACTCTTTGTATTCTACTCGTGCATATAACATCTACGCATAGACCTGGCTCGGATACCACTGTTAGGGAACGCAGTAATTTCAAAAAAATTCCTACGATCACGCAAGATCATCTATGTGATGCATAGCAACAAGCGGGAAGAGTGTGTCCATGTACCCTCGTAGACCGAAAGTGGAAGCGTTAAGTAGCACAGTTGATGTAGTAGAACGTCTTCTCGATCCAACTGATCAAGTACCGAACGCACGGCACCTCCGCGATCTGTACATGTTCAGCTCGGTGACGTCCCTCAAACTCTAGATCCAGTTGGGGTCAAGGGAGCGTTCCGTCAGCATGATGGCATGGTGACGGTGATGATGAAGTTACCGGCGCAGGGCTTCGCCTAAGCAGTGCGACGATATGACCGGCGTGAAAATCTGTGGAGGGGGGCACCGCACATGGCTGAAGATCAACTTGTGTGTCTATGGGGTGCCCCCCTCCTCCGTATATAAAGGAGGAGAGGAGGGGGCCGTGTAAGTGCATCTAGTGCCACCCCTAGTTGGTTTTGGAGTATTAACGACAAACATGGTTGAGGGACTAATGTGTTTGTTAGAATTGCAGGATAACACAGGTAGTAGTCCCATATTGATTCGGTTTACCTACCAGAGATGACCCCTAAAAATGTCTGAAGACATTGAAGACTATGGTGGTCTGTGAAGATATTCACATTGAAGACTATGACAGGAGAAGACATCGCGTGAAGACTATGGAGTGTGAAGACATAGTTGTTTTGTAGTTTCCTTTTCTTCTTTGTTGAGTCATAGGAACCACCGCACTATTAAGTGGGGTCGAAGTGAACAAAGTCAGAGTGACTGATGTGATGCTCAACCAAATCCTATGTCTTCGAGCGAAGACAATGAGAGCAAATCTTTATCCAGAGCTAGATGAGTCAGCTTGGCTTGTAGCCCAAGCTAAGCTGCCGCATGTGTCTGAAATCTGACCATTGGACACGTGTCAGTTCCTTAGCGACCCAGGGTCATTTTGGACAAATCAGGTCGGGTTGCCTCCTGGCTATAAATAGCCCACCCCCTACACCATAAATTGGTGGCTGCTCAGAGTTAGTACACGGCTTTTGTCATTTGAGAGCAACTGCTACGTCTTGAGCTTGCGTTGGTTTTCCTTGAAGAGGAAAGGGTGATGCAGCAATAGTAGCGTAAGTATTTCCCTCAGTTTTTGAGAACCAAGGTATCAATCCAGTAGGAGGCTCCTCCGAAGTCCCACGCACCTACACAAACAAACAAGAACTCGCAACCAATGCAATAAAGGGGTTGTCAATCCCTTCACGGCCACTTGTGAAAGTGAGATCTGATAGAGATAATATGATAAGATAAATATATTTTTGGTATTTTATAATATAGATTGGAAAAGTAAAGATGCAAATAAAAGTAGATTGAAAGCTTATATGATAAGAGATAGACCCGGGGGCCATAAGTTTCACTAGCGGCTTCTCTCAAGATAGCATAAGTATTACGGTGGGTGAACAAATTACTGTCGAGCAATTGATAGAAAAGTGAATAATTATGAGATTATCTAGGCATGATCATGTATATAGGCATCACGTCCGTGACAAGTAGACCGACTCCTGCCTGCATCTACTACTATTACTCCACACATCGACCGCTATCCAGCATGCATCTAGAGTATTAAGGTCATAAAGAACAGAGTAATGCATTAAGAAAGATGACATGATGTAGAGGGATAAACTCATGCAATATGATATAAACCCCATATTTTTATCCTCGATGACAACAATACAATACGTGCCTTGCTGCCCCTGCTGTCACTGGGAAAGGACACCGCAAGATTGAACCCAAAGCTAAGCACTTCTCCCATTGCAAGAAAGATCAATCTAGTAGGCCAAACCAAACTGATAATTTGAAGAGACATGCAAAGATAACTTAATCACACATAAAATAATTCAGAGGAGATTCAAATATTTCTCGTAGATAAACTTGATCATAAACCCACAATTCATCGGATCTCGACAAACACACCGTAAAAAGAGTTACATCGAATAGATCTCCAAGAGGATTGAGGAGAACATGGTATTGAGATTCAAAGAGAGAGAAGAAGACATCTAGCTAATAACTATGGACCCGAAGGTCTGTGGTAAACTACTCACAACTCATCGGAGAGGCTATGGTGTTGATGTAGAAGCCCTCCATGGTCGATTCCCCCTCCGACGGAGCGCCGGCAAAGGCTCCAAGATGGGATCTCACGGATACAGAAGGTTACGGTGGTGGATATAGTTTTTTGTGGTCGCTTCTGATGTTTTTGGGGTACGTGGGTATATATAGGAGGAATAAGTAGGTCGGTGGACGCCCGAGGGGCCCACGAGACAGGAGGGCGCCCAGTAGGGGGAGGCGCGCCCTCCACCCTCGTGGCCGCCTTGTTTATTTCTTGACTTCCACTCCAAGTCCTCTGGATCACGTTCGTTCCAAAAATCACGCTCCCGAAGGTTTCATTCCGTTTGGACTCTTTGACATTCCTTTTCTTCGAAACACTGAAATAGCAAAAAACAGCAATACGGGGTGGGCATCCGGTTAGTATTTTTTTGATGCCTAAAAATGCAAAAATGAATTCTTGAAATTTTTTGCAAGAATTCATTTATAATAAGCACTCTTATCAATAGCAAAAATAGGGTTAGGTGGTTAGGTGTTGTGTAGGTACCCGCTCAACCTAGGTGCAGGGGTGTAGAAAGGCTGATCCAAATTTATTGCTGTTAGTCCCAAAAATGATATAAATGTGTAAAGTAAAGCCCATAAACATCCAAAACGGGTAATATAATAGCATGGAACAATCAAAAATTATAGATACGTTGGAGACGTATCAAGCATCCCCAAGCTTAATTCCTGGTCGTCCTCGAGTATGTAAATGATAAAAACAGAATTTTTGATGTGGAATGGTACCTAGCATAATTCTCAATGTAATTTTCTTTATTGTGGCATGAATGTTCAGATCCAGATGATTCAAAATAAAAGTTCATATTGACATAAGAAATAGTAATACTTCAAGCATATTCATCAAAGCAATCATGTCTTCTCAAAATAACATGGGTAAAGAAAGTTCAACCCTACAAAATCATATAGATAGGTCATGCTTCATTTTCATCACACAAAAATGCTTCCATCTTGTACACCCCCGATGATAAGTCAAGCAATTGTTTCGTACTTAAATAATCTCAAAAAAATTCAACTTTCACGCAATACATGAGCGTGAGCCATGGATATAGCACTATGGGTGGAATAGAATATGATGATGGGGATTGTGTGGAGAAGACAAAGAAGGAGAAAGTCTCACATTGACGAGGATAATCAACGGGCTATGAAGATGCCCATCAATTGATGTCAACATGAGGATTGCCATGCAACGGATGCACTAGAGCTATAAATGTATGAAAGCTCAACAAAAGAAACTAGTGGGTGTGCATCCAACTTGCTTGCTCACGAAGACCTAGGGCATTTTGAGGAAGCCCATCGTAGGAATATACAAGCCAAGTTCTATAATGAAAAATTCCCACTAGTATATGAAAGTGATAACATATGAGACTCTCTATATGAAGAACATGGTGCTACTTTGAAGCACAATTGTGGAAAAAAAGATAGTAACATTGCCCCTTTTTTGGGCCTTCCTTTTTTTATTTGGCCTTTCTTTTTTTGGCCTTTATTTATTTATTTGGGGATAATGCTCTAATAATGATGATCATCACACTTCTATTTATTTACAACTCATGAATTACAACCCAAAACTACAACAAGATATGACTCTATATGAATGCCTCCGGCGGTGTACCGGGATTGGCAATGAATCAAGAGTGACATGTATGAAATTTTTTGCATGGCGGCTTTTCCACAAATACGATGTCAACTACATGATCATGCAAGGCAATATGACAATGATGATGTGTGTCATGATGATGAACGAAACGGTGGAAAGTTGCATGGCAATATATCTCGGAATGGCTATGGAAATGCCATAATAGGTAGGTATGGTGGCTGTTTTGAGGAAGATATAAGGAGGTTTATGTGTGATAGAGCGTATCGTATCACGGGGTTTGGATGCACCGGCGAAGTTTGCACCAACTCTCAAGGTGAGAAAGGGAAATGCACGGTACCGAAGAGGCTAGCAATGATGGAAGGGTGAGAGTGCGTATAATCCATGGACTCAACATTAGTCAAAAAGAACTCATAAAATTATTGCAAAAATCTACAAGTCATCAAAAACCAAGCACTACGTGCATGCTCCTAGGGGGATAGATTGGTAGGAAAATACCATCGCTCGTCCCCGGCCGCCACTCATAAGGATGCACAATCTAAGAACACCTCATGCTTCAAATTTGTTACACAACTTTCACCATACGTGCATGCTACGGGACTTGCTAACTTCAACACAAGCATTCTTTAAATTCATAATCACCCAACTAGCATGACTCTAATATCACTACTTCCATATCTCAAAACAATTATCAAGTATCAAATTGATCATAGCATCCAATTCACTTCCTATGATAGTTTTTATTATACCCAACTTGGATGCTCATCATTCTAGGACCAATTTTATAACCATAGCAAATACCATGCTATTCTAAGAGACTCTCAAAATAATTTAGTGAAGCAAGAGAGACTAACAATTTCTACAAAATTAAGCCACTGCCGTGCTCTAAAAGATATAAGTGAAGCACTAGAGCAAAAACTATCTAGCTCAAAAGATATAAGTGAAGCACATAGAGTATTCTAATAAATTCCAATCAAGCGGGTTTCTCCCAAAAGGTGTGTACAGCAAGGATGATTGTGGTAAACTAGAAATCAAAGACTAATATCATACAAGATGCTCCAAGCAAAACACATATCATGTGGCGAATAAAAATATAGCTCCAAGTAAAGTTACCGATAAATGAAGACGAAAGAGGGGATGCCTTCCGGGGCATCCCCAAGCTTAGGATTTTCGCTATTCTTGAATATCTTGGGGTGCCATGGGCATCCCCAAGTTTAGGCTCTTGCCACTCCTTATTCCATAGTCCATCTAATCTTTACCCAAAACTTGAAAACTTCACAACACAAAACTCAACAGGAAATCTCATAAGCTCTGTTAGTGAAAGAAAGAAAAACCACCACATAAGGTACTGTAATGAACTCATTCTTTATTTATATTGGTGTTAAAACTACTGTATTTCAACTTTGCTATGGTTCATACCCTTACATACTATCCATAGATGCATCAAAATAAGCAAACACACGAAAACAGAATCTGTCAAAAACAGAACAGTCTGGAGCAATCTGTAACTCTCGAATACTTCTAGAACTCTAAAAATAATACAAAAATAGGAAGTCCTGGGAAATTTGTCTATTGATCTACAGAAAAAGGAATCAACGCAAAAGCACGTTTCTGTGAATTACTAAAATTATTTTCCTGCGCGCAAAGTTTCTGTTTTTCAGCAGAATCAAGTTAACTATCACCATAGGTTATCCTATAGGTTTTACTTGGCACAAACACTAATTAAAACATAAAAACACATCTAAACAGAAGGTAGATGAAAAATTTATTACTAAACAGAAGCAAAGACAAAAACACAAATAAAATTAGGTTGCCTCCCAACTAGCGCTATCGTTTAACGCCCCTAGCTAGGCATAAAAGCGAGGATAGATCTAAGTAGTGCCATCTTTAATTTTTAGTTTTTAGCGGAGTCATGCTCGAATCCGGCAGGTTCTTTATGTTTCCCTTCATACTCGGAAATTTTTAGATCTAAAGAGTCCAACCGCTTATTGCAAAGAGTAATCAACATATTCATGCGGTGAAGATTTCCGCTAACACTCTTGAGAGGTTCAAGAGACTTTTGTAAGATTTTTGTAACTTCTCAAATATTTTCATACACTTGTGTTTCTTCTTGGGTAGGATGAGATCCCCCTTTTTGAGGTAGTGTTCCCACTATTCCCTCTATAATTTCATGCGCAATACTAGGATCAATTTCAATAAAATTTCCTTTGGCAATACAATCCAAGAGTTGTCTATGAGACATATTTAGCCCAACATAAAAATTGCAAAGTAGAATTCTAAAATTCACCTCTAGGGTGCAATTACGATAAGATTCCATCATGCTATACCAAGCATCTTTTAAATTTTCTCCTTGCCTTTGCTTGAAGTGAAGAACTTCAAACTCGGGAGACATAGGAGCGGATAAAGGACTAGCCATAACGACAAGCAAACAAGAGACACGCGAAGGAGAGAGGAGATAGGGAAAGAGAAGGCAAATAAAATGGCAAGGGTGAAGTGGGGGAGAGTAAAACGAGAAGCAAATGGCAAATAATGTAAATGCGAGGGAGATGAGTTTGTGATGGGTACTTGGTATGTCTTGACTTGAGTGAAGACCTCCCCGGCAACGGCGCCAGAAATCCTTCTTGCTACGTCTTGAGCTTGCGTTGGTTTTCCTTGAAGAGGAAAGGGTGATGCAGCAATAGTAGCGTAAGTATTTCCCTCAGTTTTTGTGGACCAAGGTATCAATCTAGTAGGAGGCTCCTCAGAAGTCCCATGCACCTACACAAACAAACAAGAACTCGCAACCAACGCAATACAGGGGTTGTCAATCCCTTCGCGCCCACTTGCGAAAGTGATATCTGATAGAGATAATATGATAAGATAAATATATTTTTGGTATTTTATAATATAGATTGGAAAAGTAAAGATGCAAATAAAAGTAGATTGAAAGCTTATATGATAAGAGATAGACCTGGGGGGCATAGGTTTCACTAGTGGCTTCTCTCAAGATAGCATAAGTATTACGGTGGGTGGACAAATTACTGTCGAGCAATTGATAGAAAAGCGAATAATTATGAGATTATCTAGGCATGATCATGTATATAGGCATCACGTCCGTGACAAGTAGACCGACTCCTGTCTGCATGTACTACTATTACTCCACACATCGACCGCTATCCAGCATGCATCTAGAGTATTAAGTTCATAAAGAACAGAGTAACGCATTAAGAAAGATGACATGATGTAGAGGGATAAACTCATGCAATATGATATAAACCCCATCTTTTTATCCTCGATGGCAACAATACAATACGTGCCTTGCTGTCCCTACTGTCACTGGGAAAGGACACCGCAAGATTGTACCCAAAGCTAAGCACTTCTCCCATTGCAAGAAAGATCAATCTAGTAGGCCAAACCAAACTGATAATTCGAAGAGACTTGCAAAGATAACTTAATCACACATAAAAGAATTCAGAGGAGATTCAAATATTTCTCGTAGATAAACTTGATCATAAACCCACAATTCATCGGATCTCGACAAACACATCGCAAAAAGAGTTACATCAAATAGATCTCCAAGAAGATCGAGGAGAACATGGTATTGAGATTCAAAGAGAGAGAAGAAGCCATCTATCTAATAACTATGGACCCGAAGGTCTGTGGTAAACTACTCACAACTCATCGGAGAGGCTATGGTGTTGATGTAGAAGCCCTCCGTGGTTGATTCCCCCTTCGACGGAGCGCCAGCAAAGGCTCCAAGATGGGATCTCGCGGATACAGAAGGTTGCGGTGGTGGAAATAGTTTTTCATGGTCGCTTCTGATGTTTTCGGGGTACATGGGTATATATAGGAGGAAGAAGTAGGTCGGTGGACACCCAAGGGGCCCACGAGACAGGGGGCGCGCCCAGTAGGGGGCGCACCCTCCACCCTCGTGGTTGCCTCGTTTATTTCTTGACTTCCACTCCAAGTCCTCTGGATCACGTTCGTTCCAAAAATCACACTCCCGAAGGTTTCATTCCGTTTGGACTCCGTTTGATATTCCTTTTCTTCGAAACACTCAAATAGGCAAAAAAACAGCAATACGGGCTGGGCCTCCGGTTAGTAGGTTAGTCCCAAAAATGATATAAAAGTGTAAAGTAAAGCCCATAAACATCCAAAACGGGTAATATAATATCATGGAACAATCAAAAATTATAGATATGTTGGAGACGTATCAGCAACCCACCTCCGAAGCCTTTGAGAGAGAATCCTTGCAAGGACAAAGCCCAAAACACCCAGAGCCAAAGAGTGTTAGGCATCACTGAAGTCTTTCTGTCCGCGTGATCTGAAGACTTATTAAACTTGAGGACTGTGAATCCTCCAGCCGGTTAGGCGTCGCGTTCTGAGCATCCAGGAGTCATTGTGGATTGACGGTGAATGAAGTCTGTGAAGGTTTGGAAGTCTCCCTTGAAGACTTACCAGAGTGATTGGGCGAGGACTAAGTGTTCTTTGCTCATGGGGAATAAGGTGAAGACACGGTCTTCTGAGTTGAATCTCAGCCTCCCTAACAAGACATACAGTTGTCATAGCAACTGGAACTGGTCCAACAAATCCCTTGTCCTCTCCGAGCAACTAGTTCTATCCTTCATCTCTCACGTTACTTACAGTTTGTCTTCGTGAAGTCTTTGCCCACTTGCCTGATCTGATTGACTTCGCTGTGTGAAGACTATTGTTTGTTTGGCTTCATACTATCTTCCATCCTGATCCATACTACCTAGCTGCTGATAATCTTCATACTTTCACTACATTGCTTACTTGACTATGGCTTGTCTAGTGTAGTCTACCTTCCGCTGCATGTCAATAGGTTCATTTCTATTGTTTGTCTTCAAATCACCCCTGTTTTGAAGACTTGCATAAAAATCGCCTAGCACTTTCAATTGGTATCAGAGCAAGGTGCTCCCTTGTTCTGTGTGATTATGTTTAACCACCTGGAGTTTAGCTATGACGACTGCAGGGATAATCAAAGTCTCCACTGCGTGCCCTGTCTTTGATGGCACTGATTACCCCTACTGGGAGAATAAGATGCGTATGCATCTTGAAGCCATTGACGTCGATCTCTGGTATGTCGTCAAGAACAGCGTTCCCAAGGCCGATGAAGGTGTTACTCCTATTGATGTCAAGAAGTTCATCCAACTAGACTCAACTGCCAAGAACATCATCTGTGGTCATCTGACCAAAGAGCGGTATGGTCGTGTGAGTGCTCTGGAAACTGCGAAGCTAGTCTGGGACTGGCTCTCCAGGGTCAACGAAGGCGTCTCAACACAGAGAGATTCAAGGATCAGTGTTCTTCGCAATCTCTTCAACCGCTTCAAGAGAAATGAGAATGTCCAGCTCACATTTGATCGCCTCACTGATATCACCAATGAGCTTCATGCACTCGGCGCCACTGAGATCACCAAGCACGAAATCGTCAAGACACTTCTGAAATCTCTTGACAGCTCATTTGACACACTGCCCCTGATGATTCAAGAGCACCCTGACTTCAAGACTCTTGATCCGTCTGACATACTTGAGAGGCTCAACACACATGAGTTCTAGCTATATGAGAAAAGAGATATCTATGGTCCCAACTATGGTTGTACTCGCGCTTTGAAGGCAAATGTTGTCTCCTCATCTGAAGAAGAATCTGACTGCAGTTCTGGGGATCCTGAAGATATTGGAAAGGAGCTTGCTGTGCTTGTGAAGAAGTTCCAGAAGTTCGCCAAGAAGAAAGACTTCAGAAATGTGATGCCCCCGATTCAATCGTACACTAATCATACACGCAAATGTGTACGATGAAGATCAGGGACTCACGGGAAGATATCACAACACAACTCTAGACACAAATCAAAATAATACAAGATTTATATTACAAGCCAGGGGCCTCGAGGGCTCGAATACATAGCTCGATACACAAGAGTTAGCGGAAGCAACAATATCTGAGTACATACATAAGTTAAACAAAGATGCCTTAAGAAGGCTAACACAAAAGCATCAACGATCGAAGAGGCAAGGCCTCCTGCCTTGGACCTCCTAACCACTCCTGGTCGCCGTTGACCTCCACGTAGCAGCATCCATCGGCGGTTGCATCTGGCTCCAGGGATCCACCATCTGGTTGTAACAACCGGAAAGAAGAAAGAAGGGGGAAAAGGGGTAGCAAAGCAACTGTGAGTACTCATCCAAAGTACTCGCAAGCATCAGATCTATACTATGTATGCATTGGTATCAAATGGAAGGATTGTATCTGTGGACTGAACTGCAGAATGCCAGAATAGAGGGGGAAGGCCTAGCCTATCGAAGACTAGCATCTTCACGCAGCTCCGAGCATCTTGCGGCATGTAAAAGAGTAAAGAATAGCAGTTTATAATATTTAACAAGCATGTTGTAACATTAATGCCCAAAGATCCTTGATTGACTCCCTGCGAGAAAGCAATCCCGGAGCCACATATCTCAAGTATCCATTTGTAGTTGTATAAGATCAGGATATAAGTCTGAACGTCCATTACCGTGGACACGGTATTCGAATATATAACTTCCCTGCAGAGGTGCACCACGTTACCCTACACGCTCTATCACTCTGGCCTGACACACCTTTCTGGGGTCAATGCCCGCCCTCGGAAGATCAACATGTTGCAACCCTACCTAGGCTCAGCAGAGAGGTCCCCGCCGGTCTACATCCTAAGCACTCCGGGGTCTTGGGCCCATCGCCCGCAGCACTCCGGGTCATTGTGTGCAGGGTGGATACCAGCACCGCCTCGGATGGCCAGCACGATCCGACCGTGCCACAATGCTGAACTGGACGTCTGATAAAGCTTCGGCTGATACTGCGACGTCGAGGCCCATATCTATTCTCGCGTGGTGGTTAGTGCGTAAAGGCCAGAGGCCAACTCAGAACAAATACCCAAACCATAGTGTATTATTAGCTTGCGGAGACGAGCAGAGACTCCCGATCGAAAGTGACCACGTCGCCCCGTCTCGTGGACTTACGACAAGGGCTTAGAATGCTCGGTCGTGCCACGTAACCATCTTGCGGGTGTTCTCCGGGTTCGCCCGACTTTCACCAAGGTTCCAAGTAGAGTCAAGGTAACCGTGTGTCCAAACATCAAGGGGAAAACCCGAGGAATCACCCCCGGTGGATTCCACTCAATGTAATCATCAAGGTGAACGTAAGAGGGACCCCCCTCGAGGTTCACACTTGAGGTGTTGAACGACAGAGCCGTATCAGGAATGGTGAAAGAGGAAATCACCCTCGATGACTGTCGGTGTCAAAACCGGCGGATCTCGGGCAGGGGGTCCCGATCTGTGCGTCAAGGCTGATGGTAACAAGAAGTAAGTGACACAGGTGTTTACCCAGGTTCGGGCCCTCTCGATGGAGGTAAAACCCTACTTCCTGCTTGATTAATATTGATTGTATGGGTAATACAAGAGTAGATCTACCACAAGATCGTAGAGGCTAAACCCTAGGAGCTAGCCTATGATGGTATGAATGTAATTGTGATCGGCCTTCTAAGGACCAACCTCTCCGGTTTATATAGACACCGGAGAGGGCTAGGGTTTACATGGAGTCGGTTACAAGGAAGGAAATATAATATCCGGATCGCCAAGTTTGCCTTCCACACCAAGGAAAGTCCCATCCGGACACAGGCCGAAGTCTTGAGTCTTGTATCTTCATGCTTCAATAGTCCAGACGTTGTACATAGTCCGGCTGTCCGGATACCCCCTATTCCAGGACTCCCTCAGTAGCCCTTGAACCAGGCTTCAATGACGATGAGTCCGACGCGCAGTATTGTCTTCGGCATTGCAAGGCGGGTTCTTCCTCCGAATACTCCAAAGTAATTATTGAACACTCAAATCGTTTCCGGATCTGAAAAATGATCTTCTCATACCACCATAGAGAGAATGATATTTCACAAATGCAATCTGCTGACAACTTTTCCTAACGACGTGACACGTTATTATGATCGGATCCATTATTCGAACCGTTTCCACACAACCAGCTACAACGCATATCACGAGGCGGTTTTTGTGACACGTCTTGTCAAAGCAGAGATCGTGTCCCCTTATTACGGGATTCTCATCAATACGGGCATGGGTAACCTCACCACACCATTAACCGTGGCGCTTGGGAAACAAGTGATTCCCAATGGGCAAGTGGGGAGGCGCACCGCTTCCGGCGCCTCTATAAAGGGATAAGATTACCCCATTTTCACCCACGCCTTCTTCCTCCTTCGCCCACTCTTGCCCCCTCGAGCTCCGGTGCCCAAGCCCAAGTCTTCCCCGCACAGCTAAACATGTCTGGAGAAGGAGGCAAGTTGGTGGCTTCCACCGTCAAGGAGAAGCACATCACCAATCTTTGAGTGGCCGGATACTTGGCCGCGGACATAGCGCACAGTCTACCAGACACCGGGCAGGTCATTCCGACCCCAGGACCCCACGAGAGGGTCGTATTCGTCGCCCACTTCGTCCCTGGACTGGGATTTCCACTCCATCCCTTCGTCCGCGGGCTTATGTTATACTACGGGCTAGATTTTCACGATCTAGCCCCGAATTTCGTCCTCAACATCTCGGCGTTCATCGTTGTGTGCGAGGCTTTCCTCCGCATCTGGCCTCACTTCGGCCTATGGCTGCAAACTTTCTGCGTGAAGCCGAAGGTGGTAAGAGGCCAACAGGCGGAGTGTGGAGGGGCCATGGTGGGTAGAATGCCCAACGTCACATGGCTCGACGACTCCTTTGCGGAGACCGTAAACGTATGGCAAACGGGTTGGTTCTACATCACCGAGCCACATGGCGCCAACTGGGCGGCGGCCCCCGAGTTCCGATCCGGAGCCCCCATGCGGCTTACCTCCTGGGAGAGGAAGGGCCTGTCCTGGGGCGATTCCGCGGAGCTGGCCGGACTCCAAACATGCGTCAAAAGCATGAAGGACAAGAACATCAAGCTTGTCAACGTGATCCAGGTCATGCTGGTTCGCCGAATCTTGCCCTGCCAGAGGCGGCAGTCAATCTATGGGAGTTCGTCCTCACCGAGCACCGGACGCTCCAGAGGCTCTACAACATGACGCACAAAGGCGCATGGAAGGAGCTGTTCAAGGCCTCCGAAGTGCCTCCTCCAACACCCGAAGATCGCGGGCTTCACGCGGTGCGGGCTCCTAGGCCGGTGAGTTCTTAGACTGACACCGGACCCAGTTCTTCCCGATATATTCATGGGAGTGCCTTGAGTAGTTGTGCATGTTTATTTCAGGATTACGTGGAGACAGCGGAGCGGGTTCAGTGCCCGGCTCCGCTACCAGAAGACCCAGCAGATGTTCTCCTGATGGAGATGCTGGTCACGACGTCGTATAAGGTGCCGGAGAAGAAGGCCGAGAAGAAGGCCCCGGGGATCCGAGAGGGTCTCTGGCGGAAGGTTGTGCCGGAAGCCTCGTCTGAAGACGACGAGGCGGACTCCTCGCATGAAGGGGAGGAGGAAGAAGAAGAAGACGCCCCATCCGGAAAGGATGAGGGGTCCGAGGAGGCGGACCCGGGGGCCGGAAAAGGTCCTCGGCGCAGGGCCGTCATTCCCCTGTCGTCCAATGACGACAAGTCGGATTCCTCCTGCGGAGGCAGGGGGGATCAGGAAGAGATCCTACCTTCCCCCACCGGGGGGGGGGGGAGAAGAAGAGCAAAGCCACCCAGGAGGGGAGGCTGGGGCGTCCAAGAAGGGGAAGGGGCCCCTTCCGGACTACTCCGCCACGGCTGCTCTCAGCGAGGAGGGGTGGCTGCCAAGGGGGAAGCCCCTAGCGCGATCGTAAGTCTTTGCATTCTATCATGACTTCACTTCATAGTTTTTGTATTTATAATGCCAAACGTATGTGCAGTCCGGCCAGGGATCACCTCGAGGTATCCTCCTTCGGGTCCCTGAGCAATTCGGAGATGAATTCGCTTCCGATGGCCACTACTCCTCAACCCGCGGACGACACGGAGATGTTGTCCCAAAGGCTCCCAGAGTGGGGGGAGGTGACTCTGGAGACGCCCCGAGGCGGGGTCCCAGACGTCGGACACGAGGGGTCAAGATCCCCGCGGATCGTGTCGAAGAGAGCCACGGCCAGCCGGGCTCTAAGCCGAACACAATTCCGGAACCTTCGATGGTTCCGGACTCAGGCAGGCGACCCCTCGCTAAGGAGGGCGAGCCGTCTGTGTCGCGGACTTCCTTTGCACATGAAGCGCCGGACGATCTGCTGGAAGCGCTTTGCGGTGCTTCCCTGGACGAAGGGCACCGTACTCTTATGAGTATGGTGATTCAGAAGGTTTTGTCCGCCAAGAGCGGACTAACCGAAGCTTGCACCAGCCTCCTAACAGGCTTCGAGGTAAGTAATAAATATGTGAAAAATTACCACCCGATAGGTAGTAGCCCCTGATACTCTGTTTGGCGTTCAGAAAGAAAAGCCGAGTGGAGGGTCAATTAAAATCTGCAGGAGTCTAATCATAAGTATTATTTTGAATAAGCAGGTTGTGCTGCTTGCTGCTGCTGCCCGTACTGCCGAGGTTGCCGATCTGAAGTGGGACCTGGAGTAGGCGCAGGGAGAGCTCGACCTCACGAAGAGGCAGCTCGAAGAGAACAAGGGTAAGTAATTCCCGTTCTTATGTATTTGGGGATAGGCAGAATTGGTGGGTCTGACAACTAAGTGTCGTGACCGTGTGATAGGGGCCCCCGCCGAAGTGGCGTCCCTAAAGAAGGCTCTGTCCGAGGCCGAAGACAAGGCGGCCTCGGAGTGTAAGGAGCGCGAAAAGCAAAGTGCTAGGGTAGGTGAGGTACAGCAGGAGCTCCAGGACCTCGGCAAGAAATGTGAGTCCGTGGAGCATGATCTGAAGGCAAAAGAGGCCGAGCTTGCGAAGGCCCTTATGAGCTTAAAAGACGCCAAAGCCGAAGCCGAGAAAGCACAGCAGGAGATCCAGGAGGCCAAGAAGATAGCAGCAGGTAAGAAGTTCTTTATGCAAAGCAAACATGTGGAGGAGGCGTTTCTTTTACTTACTCGAATTCGGAGCTCTGTAGGGGCATTCGCAGATCTGCCATGCAGCGTATCAAACGCTGCGGAGTTCTACCATGCCCAGGAGGGGAACTCAATGGAGAAGCTGTTCTGGTCCCAGTATGCTAGGGCCGAACACCCGATGCCTCTGAGTGACCAACTGAAGTAGTTGGTCGAACTCCACAGGGCGGACGAACTGGCTATGAAGGGGTTCAAAGTCTGGATGTGGCCTGGTGAGCTCATGCCCAGTAGCTACTTTGGCCTGATCAAGCGGATGATGGATCTTGCCCATGGCTTGAGGTGATCAAGCGATCCGTGTGCATCGAGGGTGCCCGCCGGGCCCTTGCCCGCGTCAAAGTGCATTGGGGCAAGGTGGATGCGGAGAAGCTGGTCAAGGACGGACCGCCAGAGGGCAAGGCGCATTGCCATCCCGAGCTGTACTATGATGGCGTTATGAAGGGTGCTCGCCTCGTGGCTGACGAATGTACCAAAGACACCATTTTTGAATGAATTCGCTTATGTCATGGTTGTATTTTAAGGACGAAGTTACTTGCGCTATGTAGCACTTTTGTTATTTAAAATATTACCTTCTGTGTTGCTGTTTATAAAATCCTGAAAGTTGGCCAGTCGTCGGCTTCCGCCCCCATGCGACTAGCACTGGGGTGTTCGTGGAAAACCCCGGACACTCTTTATCCAAATATTTGGTCCCTTAAGGAGGTGCCCAGCACAACGAACGAGGCAATCGGACTATGCGGCTTTATAACTTTCACTTAGCCATAGAAGTCTACAATTTTAAATTTCGGCGAAGCCCCTAGAATTCGAAAGACCGAATTGGGGCGCTATATACGCCTTGATCGGACGAAGCCGATTTATCGCCTAAAGCGGAAAATCTTTAAGGATTTTAGTACCTCTCGAACAGCGACCAGCTCTCGCCACATCATGCCGGTCAGTTTTCGGCTTTCTCTACTGAGGTGCTCGTCCGGAAGAACCGGGACACAATCGCAGTAGTTCTCCCTGCGCTACCTTAGCCGATATAACGGAATGTAAGGCACCAAAACAAGGGAGCCGGGCTATCCCAACTGTAGACCCAAGACATGATTCGGAGCTGATGCATATAGTGCTATAAGTTCGGGGTGCCGCACTATTGAAAGTGTTCGTACTTTTAGTTGCCATATTATGGGGCGTCGTAAGAAGCCCCTGGCAAACTGGCCGTACCAAGGTGTACGGATGCAATACCAAATAAACATTTATAAGAGAAAAATACTCAAATAAGGATAATAAGCTGACGCTATATATAATCTCCATTTGACGAAAAATACGTTTAAGCGTATGTTTACAATGGATGCGTTAGGCAGAGATAAAAATAGGACTATTTGACATGTCCTATCCAGGGGCAAGCCGTGTGCAGATAGATGAAGCAGGTATAATGATCGTAAATAGATTCCACCTGGGTATTTCCTTCTGCGCACAACGTCTGTTGCCTCCTTGGGTGTCTCTTCCATATGAGTCCGGCAATTCGGCTCTTCTGAGGATGCTAAACTAACGTGGTGTCCTGAAAGGTAAAAGGGAAAAAGTATGAAGGTATTTAGCGGTTACCCGCATTATCGTCTGGGTAGTTGATGCGCCTCCGCCTATGCCCAAGGTATCTCGAGTGTGTAATTGTGTACGTGTGGCACGAATGCTGCTTTGGAGGGGCTTGAGCGGAGGCCGGACTGCTAATCGCGATCTTGACATTCGCGTTGATCCTGTTGTGGGGTGCTCCAGACTCGTTTGACAGTGCTCGAAGTTGTCGCCGGATTGGTTTGTCGGAGGAGGCCGCATTGTACTTCTGCCGCGAGGGATGCCATATGCTCTTCTGTTCGAAGGGAGCGGTCCATATTTCCGTTGACAGTGATGACCCTGCGTGGTCCCGGCATCTTGAGCTTGAGATATGCGTAGTGTGGCACCGCATTGAATCTTGCGAATGCGGTTCGCCCGAGCAGTGCGTGGTAGCCACTGTAGAAAGGGACGATGTCGAAGATTAGCTCTTCGCACCTGAAGTTGTCTGGGGATCCGAAGACCACTTCCAATGTTATAGAACCCGTGCAGCGGGCCTCTACTCCAGGAATAACACCTCTAAAGGTGGTTTTGGTGGGCTTGATCCGTGAAGGGTCAATGCCCATCTTGCGCACTGTGTCCTGATAAAGCAGGTTCAGGCTGCTGCCGCCATCCATAAGGACGCACGTGAGGTGGAATCCATCGATGATTGGGTCTAAGACCAATGCGGCTGAGCCGCCGTGACGGATGCTGGTAGGGTGATCCCTACGGTCAAAGGTGATCGGGCAAGCTGACCATGGGTTGAACTTGGGGGCGACTGGCTCCATCGCATAGATGTCCCGTAGTGCCCGCTTCCGTTCCCGCTTGGGGATGTGGGTGGCGTATTTCATATTGACCGTTTTCACCTGGGGGAAATTTCTTCTGCCCCCCGTATTCGGACGCCGGGGCTCATTGTCATCGTCGCTGTGCAGCCCCTTGTCCTTGTTTTCGGTGTTTATCTTGCCGGCCTGTTTGAACACCCAGCAGTCTCTATTGGTGTGGTTGGCTGGTTTGTCCGGTGTGCCATGAATTTGGCACGAGCGCTCTAGTATGCGGTCCAGACTTGACGGTCCCTAATTATTTCTTTTGAACGGCTTTTTCCGCTGTCTGAATTTAGGTCCGCTGAATCCGGCGTTGACTGCCCTGTCTTCCGTGCTATCGCTATTGTTCCGTATCTTATGTCTGTTGCGCCGTGGCTTGCCGTTAGCATCGTGGCCGTCCGAAGTGTCGGAATATGGCGCGGTGCCGCTACGAGCCAACCAGCTATCCTCACCCGCACAAAAACGGGTCATTAGGGTTGTGAGAGCTGCCATAGACTTGGGTTTTTCCTGGCCGAGGTGTCGAGCGAGCCACTCGTCACGGATATTATGCTTAAAAGCCGCCAGGGCTTCGGCGTCCGGACAGTCGACTATTTGGTTCTTTTTAGTGAGGAACCGAGTCCAGAATTTCCTGGCTGACTCTCCGGGCTGTTGAGTAATGTGGCTCAGGTCATTAGTGTCTGGTGGTCGCACATATGTGCCCTGGAAGTTGTCAAGGAATGCATCTTCCAGGTTTTCCCAACTGCCGATGGAATTTGCTGGCAGGCTGTTTAACCAGTGTCGGGCTGGTCCTTTGAGCTTAAGGGGGAGATACTTGATGGCGTGTAGATCATCTCCGCGGGCCATGTGAATGTGGAGAAGGAAATCTTCGATCCATACTGCGGGGTCTGTTGTGCCATCGTATGACTCAGTGTTTACGGGTTTGAACCCTTCCGAGAATTCATGATCCATTACTTCGCCCGTGAAGCAGAGGGGGTGTGCGGCACCTCTGTGCCGGGCTATGTGGCCACGCAGGTCGGATTGATCTGGGTTGCTATGTTCGGCCCGGCCGGATTTGTTGATGGTGTATCCGGCGTGACGGTCGTTGTCGCACGCTGGGGCACGCCCCCTCGATCCGTAGATTGATCTTGGATGTCCTGCTTTATTGTCCAGAATATCTTGCATGTAGTGCCTGTTGTCCTGAGCCGTAGTGCATCGGCGTGGGGGCGCAGGCTTGTATCCGGGCTAGTATCCCATTTTGTCCCGGCCACGGGGTGGTCGGTCAGCCGTTTGGCGTTCGAGTCCATATTCCTCGGCTGCCGGGACTTCAGTCCATCTATCTATGAGCATGTCTTGATCAGCTTGTAGTTGATGCTGCTTCTTCTTCAGGCTCCTTGCAGTGGCTATAAGCCTAGGCTTGAAGCGATCCTGCTCCACGGGATCCTCAGGTACGCCGAACTCGTCGTCGCCGAGGCTGATCTCGTCTTCGGAGGGTGGCATGTAGTTGTCCTCCTCCGGGTATGCGTCTGTCGCCTGTTCTTCTGGGATGTCATGCTCGTCTTCCTGTTCGGCCTGCTCAAAGGCGGGCTAATCATGATCATATTCTTCTTCGGCGCCATCCGGATTATTTTCGCCTCTGGGGCTGGTGTTGCTATGGCAGGGCTTGGAGAGCCCATTCTTTGATCTTCTTCCCGAGGGGTTGTCCTCCGTTGCCTCATCGCCATTAGTTTCCTTCGTAGCATCCACCATATATATATCATATGAGGAGGTGGCCGTCCACCGCCCGGTGCGCGGTGGCTCCTGTGATTCTCCTACATCGTCGTCCATACCATCGATGTCTTCGGAGTCGAAGTCAAGCACGTCGGTTAGATCATCGACCGTGGCAATGAAGTGGGTGGTGGGTGGGCAACGAATTCCGTCGTTGTCTGCTTCCCGCTCGAGCCGGACATAGTTCGGCCCGGAGTCTCCTGACAAGGAGAGAGATTTCAATAAGTCCAGAATGTCGCCAAAGGGCGAGTGCTGAAAAACTTCCGCCGCGGTAAACTCCATCACTGGAGCCCAACCAGGATCGGCGGGCTCAGGGGCGCGCGGACTGGAACCTACGTCCGGATATGAATCCAGGGGTCCGGAGTCACAGGTTCCCTCAGTGGTGAAACCTGTGTTCGGCTCCATCGCCGATGAAGGTACGGCCTACGGGGCGGGGTCCAGCCCTCCGTCCTTAGGCGAAGCAACCTGTCCCGAATTTATATCTGAGGCTTCTGCCGAGACGATGTCCCGAGCGACGTTTGACAGCAGGCCTAAGCCATGCTCATCGCGACTGTTCGTCGCTTCTGGCGCTGGCCCGAATCCATCGAAGATCAAGTCTCCGCGTATATCCATCGTGTAGTTCAGGTTTCGGAACCTTATTTGATGGCCGGGGGCATAGCTATCGATCTGCTCCAAGTGGCCAAGCGAATTGGCCCGCAGCGCGAAGCCGCCGAACACGAAGATCTGTCCGGGGAGGAAAGTCTCATCCTGGACAGCATCGTTAATGATGATTGAAGGAGCCATCGAGCCTGACGGCGACGTCACAGAGGAACTCTCAACGAAAGAACCAATGTCGGTGTCAAAACCGGCGGTTCTCGGGTAGGGGGTCCCGATCTGTGTGTCAAGGCTGATGGTAACAAGAAGTAAGGGACATAGGTGTTTACCCAGGTTCGGGCCCTCTCGATGGAGGTAAAACCCTACTTCCTGCTTGATTAATATTGATGATATGGGTAATACAAGAGTAGATCTACCACGAGATCATAGAGGCTAAACCCTAGGAGCTAGCCTATGATGGTATGAATGTAATTGTGATCGGCCTTCTAAGGACCAACCTCTCCGGTTTATATAGACACCGGAGAGGGCTAGGGTTTACATGGAGTCGGTTACAAGGAAGGTAATATAATATCCGGATCGCCAAGCTTGCCTTCCACGCCAAGGAAAGTCCCATCCGGACACAGGCCGAAGTCTTGAGTCTTGTATCCTCATGCTTCAATAGTCCGGACGTTGTACACAGTCCGGTTGTCCGGATACCCCCTATTCCAGGACTCCCTCAATGACCACGACCGAATAGCTACACTACAGAATTATCATCAGGAGTGCGTTATGAGGGATCATCCTCGGCACTCGATAGTAGCTTTGCAGAGTCGAGCAACTAAAGGAGCGTGATGTGATGTGAGGTGTCGGGCTCTGGTCATCGATCACGTCGATCGAGGCGTCGATGAAGAAGCAGGGGCAACAAGGACAAGTGGGGGTCGCTGATGGATCACTAGTCAACCTATACTAAGCAGTTTAGAATAAGTAGGTAGGTAACAATAAGCAGGTACAAAAGCAGGATATGCATCAGAATAGGAGCAAACAATAACAGTAGCAAAATCTAATGCAAGCATGAGAGTATAGAATGGGCGATATCGGGATGATCAAAGGGGGGGCTTGCCTGGTTGCTCGGACAAGGAGGGTCGTCGGTGACGTAGTCGATCACGGTGGCATCAGCAGCGGTCTCGAGGTCTACAGGAGAAGAAGAGGGGGAAGAAATAGTAAATACACGCAAACATATGCATAACATGACAATAAGCGATGCTATAGGTGTTCTAACGCGGTGCTACACGATACCGGTGAAGTGGGATAACATTCGGGAAAGTTTTCCCGGTTCCAGACGTCTGTCAGACAGATGAATCAGAGGGGAAAAGTTCAATGTTTGCTATGCTAGGGACGTGTGGCGGATGAACGAACCGCGGGTTCAGATTCGTCTCGGCGTTCTAAGCAACTTTCATGTATAAAACTTTTTCATGCGAGCTATGGTTTATTTAATATGATTTTTCAAAGATTTAAACATTATTTTCGAATTTCTTTAATTACTTTATTTCAAAAAAATAGACAAATTGCTATGGGTACACAGAAGTGTACCTAGCAATGTGTGCATGTGTGACATGTGGGGCCAGGGGCTGGGTTGACCCAGTCAATATTTTGACTAGTCAAAAGTGAACAGTGCACGTGGGTCCCTTGTGTCATTGACTTAGACATCCCTTTTTTATTTCAATTTACAGCAGGGGCCACATGTCATGACTACTTATCTAATCAAATAAATAAAGCAATACTAATTATAGATGGGGGGCACACGCCTTAGGATAGCAACTGATTTAAGTAGTACTAGTACTGATTAGCCTAACTAGTAACAAAATTAGCCCCTAACTAAAACTTGGGCCGGCCATATGCAGTGGCACAAGCCGGCCATGGTTTGGCTGTGCACCACGCACAAGCACACAGGCGCATGGCCATGGCCGTGGCTACCGGTAGCAGCAAAGCATAACAGAAACAACGGCATAGGAGCAACACATCACAGCACACATGTACGCGTACGCTCGAACTCGGAAGAGCTTGGGGGCGGCAAACGATGATCTGATCGAGGCGAAGGAAAGGGGGATCCGGAGGAGATGCTCACCACGGAGCCGGGGACGTGGTTGGGGAGGCCGGGGACGGTCGAGGTAGAGAAAATCGACGATGGAGGCCGGCAGTGTAGGATGTCGAAGACGAACTCGATGGCGGCGATTCGGTGCAGCTCCGCTCGATTTGATGCTCGGGATGGACGAAGTCGATGGTGGTTGTCCTCCTGGTCGCGGTCTCAGGGCTTGGGGAGGCCGGTGGCCGCGTCTGTGGAGGCGGCATGGCAGCAGTGCCGCTCGGGCGGTGCGAGCAGAGGAGATCATGGCACGAGGGACAGGAAGGAGATGCGGCTAGGGTTTCGCAGGGGGGAGAGAGCAACCTTGTAGGGTGCCAAGGGGAGTGGATGGCCGCCCCGTGGCCATCGGCGCCGTGTACGGCCGCCCTCTGTCCACGAGCTCCCGATGAACAGAGGAAGGGGAATGACCTAGCGGTGGGCTGGGCCTGTCTAGTGGCCAAGGCCCAGGGGAATTAGTGGGGAGTGATTTTGTTTTCTTTTGCTGATCGGGTTTTTCCTTTTCTTTTGTTTAACTCCCTCTTTTTCCTATGTTTGCATTTTCTTTTTGTACCAAAAGAGTTTTGTTTTGAGCCAAACGTGGCACATAATTCTAACACAATAAATTGAGATGGAACAAAAAGTATGGGGTCAAAAGGAGTTGCCTAACCATTTTTAGAAATTGAAAAGGTCAATTTCAAAAGATGCTGGACCACTAAATAATTTCCAGGGCCACTTTCGGAATCCAAAAGAAGTTTGTTCCAAACATGACAAATATCCAGCGAATATTTGCCACACTTTGAACATTTTATCTTTCATGTTTGAAAACTTTTACTTTGGACTTTAATTTAAATTTGAATTTGGACCGGGTTCAAACCAACAAGAGTTTAACAACAGTAATCATGATGACGTTGCATCATTAGCAGGGAATTACTATAGCTTAATTATCCGGGCGTCACAATTCTCCTCCACTACTAGAAATCTCGTCCCGAGATTTAGGAGGTGGAGTAAGGGGGAAAGACTAGAAGGATGGAGCTCGACACAAGATAGGTACCTGGGGGCTATCTTAGTGAACGTGACACAAAGGCATCTCTCGAGTTGAAATTTAAGGAAATCCTTGAGAGCATGGTAAGAAGGTGCAATAAGAAGCTTCAACCGGTTAGACAATCGTTCATTGCCTAAAATAGAAGGCGAATGGGATTTAGAGCAATGGGAATAAGTATGGCGTCTGATACTAGAATAGATCACTAGGAAGGTGGCTCGTGATTAGCATACAAAGCCAAGTGCGAGGAACAATTTTGGAGAACAAGGATGTACAGGAGAGTCAGGTTTCGATCCTGGGACCTGTGGGTTATGGTCCCACCATGTGGGTTAAAAGCAGGAAGGGTGCTAACATTTTGCATGGTCATGATAGCAAGGCAGTTCAGAAGATAGCTTGTCAGTTATGTTGGCAACAACGTTGGTACCAAGGGTGAGGGATGAAAAGAACCATTTTCCTGCTCGTTGAAACGAGGCGGACCAATGGGCAAAGTTCTCATCCATCGGTGGTTACCGGAATGTCATCATCAATAGTAACAAGGTCTTACTGACAGAGTTTGTACACCGAGGTGTTTACATAAGCAGCGAGTTATCACTGCTCAGATATGTTAGTTTATAAGAAAGGTTAAACAAAACAATGGAAGGGGAAAGTGTAGACTCGAATCAGTTATCGGTGTTCTCGAGTGTCTAAATACTCAGAACCCGTGGAAAATTGGAATCGGCGAGAAATAATAGTTGATCAAGAACTCATAAGAAGTTATGTAGTTCCATGATATTCTCGAGATACCAGAGGGTAATACTCAAAGGTATATCAATGTAGAGGTTGAACAGGTGAAACGATCTGAAGAAGACAAGTACTTTAACTTGTCCGATAAATGGATCAAACAAGAACAATATGGTCGGAACCACGATTGCAAAGGACCAAACATAGATACAAGATGGACTTATCACAATGGGATTATTATTATAACAAGAAGCTTCCATGATAAGTTCCACATCGGGTTTGTGGGCATGAACACAAAGGTTCAAGGTCGACTCCCACTTCTCTAATGCACAACTTTCCATTCACCTCTCGCGTTCGAAGAAGTTGTAGAATTTGAAAATTTATCCGAAGAAACACAAGTAGATATAACTCGCATAATCTTCGGGTTCACACGGATTTAGGTAAGACAAAGATTCAACCCATCGGGGCATCTGAGGAACATATACCACAAACTTCACAAGTAAATAACTCAATCCCGAGAGTAGAGCATGGTTCAGGAAGCAGAAGATACAATTTACCAAAGGCATTATGTATCCGAGGAAAAGCTCACAAGGTTACTATATATGAAGGATGCTATCGGATAGAACCCCACAAAGGATCTAGTGGTTCACAAGGGATCTGATGTGAGCATCAGTACTCAACTAGAGGTAGAAAGAATGCAAGGATATCAGATTATACAAGCAACTAACTAATTCAGAGTTGAAATGCAAAGGAATTATGATTTTCAAAATCAAGGGATCAGAAGCAAACGCTCTGACCAAGGATGGTTAAGTTGAATAGACTTAGGGCACAATCGATGGCAATCTAATTGGCCGAGAACCAGCTCATGTTCGGGAAGACGTCTGAGCCGGAAAGATAATCTATAAGGATCAATTGATGATTGCAACACAGACATAACAAATCAAAAGACTCGAGGTGATAATGACAAAGGACGTCAATGGATACTGCTAGGCACATGGAATTAACCAGAGTGTGAGCAGGTAAGACCTTCTAGAGCAATAGGCGATAGAGGTTATCGAAAGCTCGGATTGTATTAAAAAGTATCTTATGAAGTATAAGAATAACTGGAAAGTATCTTATGAAGCATAAGATTAACTGGGGATGAACGGATACTCGATAAGATCGAGTAATTATCCGTAGGGGTATTCATGCGGCAAGGACTACAGGGCAGGAAGCATAAAGGATCCTTGGAACATCGAAGAGTATTTCAGGACATCTTGTAATAACAAGAGCAACTGGGGATGAAGGTATGAACAACAACATAGTTAGTTACGCATAAGGATTTATCGGTGGTAGGGATTGCAACGACGAAGGGCACAAGGGTCTCGAGAAAACTTCAGAGAGTATCTTCAGAAACTTCTGGTGCACCAAGTAATCATCTAGAGTGAGGGGCTCTCCGGGAGAAAGTATTTACGAGAACCTAGAGTTGTTAGCAAAATCAGTTAACCCGAATGGAAGAGAGATCAGATTCGCAGAGTAAGGGCGAGGAATAAAAGATCCTACTACCACCCAATGGCGACGTGGGCCCGTAAGCCACACAGCCATGTTAGTAAAACAGTTTTTCAAAGACTAGACTCAACTTCGGCCAAGAAGTTGGAAAGGGGGATCCTACAGGCAGTTGACTCTGATACCAACTTGTGATGCCCCCGATTCAATCGTACACTAATCATACACGCAAATGTGTACGATGAAGATCAGGGAGTCACGGGAAGATATCACAACACAACTCTAGACACAAATCAAAATAATACAAGCTTTATATTACAAGCCAGGGGCCTCGAGGGCTCGAATACATAGCTCGATACACAAGAGTCAGCGGAAGCAACAATATCTGAGTACATACATAAGTTAAACAAAGATGCCTTAAGAAGGCTAGCACAAAAGCATCAACGATCGAAGAGGCAAGGCCTCCTGCCTTGGACCTCCTAACTACTCTTGGTCGTCGTCGTCCTCCACGTAGCAGCATCCATCGGCGGTGGCATCTGGCTCCAGGGATGCACCATCTGGTTGCAACAACCGGAAAGAAGAAAGAAGGGGGAAAAGGGGTAGCAAAGCAACCGTGAGTACTCATCCAAAGTACTCGCAAGCATCAGATCTATACTATGTATGCATTAGTATCAAATGGAAGGGTTGTATCTGTGGACTGAACTGCAGAATGCCAGAATAGAGGGGGAAGGCCTAGCCTATCGAAGACTAGCATCTTCACGCAGCTCCGAGCATCTTGCAGCATGTAGAAGAGTAAAGAAAAGTAGTTTATAATATTTAACAAGCATGTTGTAACATTAATGCCTAGAGATCCTTCATCGACTCCCTGCGAGAAAGCAATCCCGGAGCCACATATCTCAAGTATACATTTGTAGTTGTATAAGATCAGGATATAAGTCTGAACGTCCATTACCGTGGACACGGTATTCGAATATATAACTTCCCTGCAGGGGTGCACCACGTTACCTAACACACTCGATCACTCTGGCCAGACACACCTTTCTGGGGTCAATGCCCGCCCTCGGAAGATCAACACGTCGCAGCCCTACCTAGGCTCAGCAGAGAGGTCCCCGCCAGTCTACATCCTAAGCACTCCGGGGTCTTGGGCCCATCGCCCGCAGCACTCTGGGTCATTGTGTGCAGGGTGGATACCAGCACCGCCTCGGATGGCCAGCATGATCCGACCGTGCCACAATGCTGAACTGGATGTCTAACAAAGCTTCGGCTGATACTGCGACGTCGAGGCCCATATCTATTCTCGCGTGGTGGTTAGTGCGTAAAGGCCAGAGGCCAACTCAGAACAAATACCCAAACCATAGTGTATTATTAGCTTGCGGAGACGAGCAAAGACTCACGATCAAAAGTGACCCCGTCGCCCCGTCTCGTGGACTTTCGACAAGGGCCTAGAATGCCCGGCCGTGCCACGTAACCATCTTGCGGGTGCTCTCCGGGCCCGCCCGACTTTCACCAAGGTCCCAAGTAAACTCAAGGTAACCGTGTGTCCAAACATCAAGGGGAAAACCCGAGGAATCACCCCCGATGGATTCCACTCAATGTAATCATCAAGGTGAACGTAAGAGGGACCACCCTCGAGGTTCACACTTGAGGTGTTGAACGATAGAGCCGTATCGGGAATGGTGAAAGAGGAAATCACCCTCGATGACCACGACCGAATAGCTACATTACAGAATTATCATCAGGAGTGCGTTATGAGGGATCACCCTCGGCACTCGATAGTAGCTCTGCAGAGTCGAGCAACTAAGGGGGCGTGATGTGATGTGAGGTGTCGGGCTCTGGTCGTCGATCACGTCGATCGAGGCGTCGATGATGAAGCAGGGGCAACAAGGACACGTGGGGGTCACTGATGGATCACTAGTCAACCTATACTAAGCAGTTTAGAATAAGCAGGTAGGTAACAATAAGCAGGTACAAAAGCAGGCTATGCATCAGAATAGGAGCAAACAATAACAATAGCAAAATCTAGTGCAAGCATGAGAGTATAGAATGGGCGATATCGGGATGATCAAAGGGGGGGCTTGCCTGGTTGCTCAGACAAGGAGGGTCGTCGGTGACGTAGTCAATCACAGTGGCATCAGCAGCGGTCTCGAGGTCTACCGGAGAAGAAGAGGGGGAAGAAACAGTAAATACACGCAAACATATGCATAACATGACAATAAGCGATGCTAGAGGTGTTCTAACGTGGTGCTACACGATACCGGTGAAGTGGGATAACATCCAGAAAAGTTTTCCCGGTTCCGGATGTTTGTCAGACAGATGAACCGGAGGGGAAAAGTTTAACGTTTGATATGCTAGGGACGTGTGGCGGGCGAATGGACCGCGGGTTCAGATTCGTCTCGTCGTTCTGAGCAACTTTCATGTATAAATCTTTTTCATGCGAGCTACGGTTTATTTAATATGATTTTTCAAAGATTTAAACATTATTTTCGAATTTCTTTAATTACTTTAATTCAAAAAAAGCAGACAAATTTCTATGGGTACACAGAAGTGTACCCAGCAATGTGTGCATGTGTGAAATGTGGGGCCGGGGGCTAGATTGACTCAGTCAATATTTTGACTAGTCAAAAGTGAACAGTGCACGTGGGTCCCTTGTCATTGACTTAGACATCCCTTTTTTATTTCAATTTATAGCAGGGGCCACATGGCATGACAACTTATCTAATCAAATAAATAAAGCAATCCAAATTAGAGATGGGGGGCGATCGAACTAGACTAGCCTTGCGTTGAAACCAAATTTTGGATCAACATGATGAAATGGAGGGATAGATGCGGTCACCACGCAGCTGAGAGCTAGGAGGCGCGTGCACTCCCGCCGTCCGCCTCTCCGGCGCCGGCGGCCACTAAACACGTCGTGGTCCGCGCGGACACGACGTCCACCTTCCTGTCGTGCGCCGTTCCTAGCCACGACAGCCACTACACGCTGAGTGCTCCGCCGCGCCACCATGGGGGTCTAGCTCATGAGCTGGTTACAGCTTTGTCTCATCGCCGGCCGGCCTTGAACCTCCGCTGTAAGTTCTTCTGGTGTAAGTCTGAGCTACAACCCTATCCCCATCGATGCATGTCTCTTCCCCTCTCCCTCCTTGCTGCATGTAGTGCTCGCTTCTAATCTGCCCTAGCTTTCGCTGGCTGCTTGCTTCTGTCTGTTGCGCGTTGGGCTCCATGGTTGGTCTCTGCTTCGAGGATGCCATGCTGGCCAAGTATGGTTGCGGGACCGTCGAGGCGGTGGCGGGGCGGCATGCCGCCGTTCTCAACGACGGTGTTTCTTTCTCCACTGCGTTCTTTGCTTCGCTTCTGGTTAGTTGGTTCGGAGGCCACGCCAACGGCTACCGGGTCAGTTGTCGCCAGCACGGTCTTTTTCTTTTCCATGTTGCGCATGACTGCATCGCCAAGGAGATCGTGCTCCGCGATTGCTGGAGGTCCGGCATCATTTCTGTTAGGATGTCGCTTCCCAGCTCGGCCCGTTCTGCTCGTCAGCTTGCCATGCACGCGTCTGAGCCCGTAGCTTTTTCACGTCATGATGCTTGGCTCGCCAACTCGTTGCTGCCGCCCCTGCTTGGGCCCCGCCCTGGCCCCACGCCTGGGCATCAGGGTAGCGATCGTTCGATTACCTCCCCCTCGCATGCCCAGGTTTTCGGGGGAGCTGGTGTTGGCCTTTCCTCTAGGCTCTCTGCTGCTTGCAGCTCCCCGCCCGAGTGTAATCAATCGCTTGCCTGCAGCAGTCCCTTAACTCCGCTGGCGCCGCCGCCATGTAGCCAATCCACGGTAGAGCACCCTCATGATCTTGCCGGATCACAAGGCAACGCTTCGGCTGACCAAGACGGTGACCAGCCGACCCTTTTGACCTTGCGCGGCCCCACCCCCTATAGAGACGCTTTGCTCTCTAATCCTGCCACCTTTGCCCCCGCTCCTGCCTCGAAGGCGGCGCCCAATCTGCTTTTTAGATACGGGAAGCCCAGGGACCTGCACCGCCGCTGTTTCCGGTGCCTCTCGCTTTGTCATCGCAGGCGGGATTGCCAGGATCCGGCTGTTTGCTGGCTCTGCCGCTCCGTTGGCCACCTTA
Organism: Triticum timopheevii; assembly: GCA_963921465.1. Lineage (NCBI taxonomy): Eukaryota > Viridiplantae > Streptophyta > Magnoliopsida > Poales > Poaceae > Triticum > Triticum timopheevii. The sequence continues at coordinate 361,874,382 of OY997264.1, forward strand.
GTTTCCAGTGCCCCCTTCGCTTCTTGCGTCCTTTCCCGCCTTCGCCTTAGTCTTAAATACCATCCCTAGTGTAGACGCCACTGCACACTCTTGTGTAGACGCCGCTGCCTCCATTCCTTTGCTCGCTCTGCCCCCTCCTCGTCCACCACTCAGCCCTCACCCCCCTCCCTCCCTCCTCGCCATGGAACCTGTGGTGCTTGGTCGCCCCACGTCGCTAGACGTACACTACCCCATGGTTTCCGACCAGAATTCCTTAGTCTGCTTGGTCAACATCTCCCCCCCTAGGGCTGCATTCCTGCCTTGGCTTCGCCGCGTCTTCCGCCAGCTGCTCGGCATTACGGCGGTCCGCTTCGCTGGTTCTGATGTGGGCACCGTCTTTGTGGTGTTCCAGCGGGAGTCCGAGCAGGCCCGTGCCATGCGCGCCAGCCCGTTAGAGGTTGGAAGCCGCTTCGTCCACATTCTGCCCCACAATGCGGGAGACAACGCTTTCTCCTTCTCCTTCCGCCATGTGGTGAGCATTTCTTTGGAGAAGATGCCCCTCGAGCTCTGGAACAGGCGGGGCGTTGCGGCAAGCGTTGCTGGCTTCGCCAGCCTCTTCAGGGTTCAGCATGCCTGCCTGCACGGCAGTGAGTTTTCAAGCATCTTCGCACTGGTCAAGGTGGAGGCCCTTCAGCACATCCCGCACCACCTGACGTTCCACCGCATTGATGGCGCCGGCATCTATGCCGACGTCGTAATCAATGAGGTCTGGGACGTCGCTCGGTCGCTTGGTGCCCCTTCTGCTCCACCCCGTCCTGCTGGCCCTATCGACGGCGCCTCCGGCGATCTCCGCCCACTCACTCCCCCACGACGAGGTCACGCTCATCCTCGGGCTTCTGCGCCAGGGCCTGGCCAGGCGACGGGTGGCCTCGGCATGGCGGACAGGGCCTTCAGGGCCTTTCTGCACCCGCAGCTCGCCTCTGTTGGGGACAGCATGGCGATGCTGAAAATTTCCTTCAAGCCCAAGATAGCCAAGGGTGCGGCTTTTTCCCTCCCCACGGCGGCACAGATCGAGCATGAGGATGAGGGTCGGCATTGCCTGCTCTCCTCGCTCCTGGCGGCCGACGTGCGCAAGCCGCACGCCTCGGTCTCCTTCGACCCCGAGACCTTGACCTTCTCTTTCCAGCTGGAGCTCAGCAACTGCCGATCCGTCTCCGGCGTCGTGCCTGTCAACCCGGTGGGCATGGATGATGGCTACTTCCCGTGCTTTGATTACCTCGCGGGTCTGCTTGCGCGGGAAAGTTGTCGCTCGCTCCTCTTCAAATTCTGGCCCAAGGAAGTGAGCGGTGGGCTGTGTGCCCGCACGCTGCCGCTCCTGCCGGCTATCGAGTCCAAGCATCCGCCTAAGCCCAATGTGCCAGCAGGCCTGCTCCCTGCTGCTGGGCCTCCACTATCCCTAGCTAGCGGCGACATCCCTCCTTTCGAGTCCCTCTTTCCGGGCCATGATCACATGCGGGCCCACCAAGTCCTCACGTCGCGGCCAGTGTGCACTCGGCCAGCGGCCCATGTGCCGCGTCCAGATCCTGGGGTGCTACCCATCGGATACTTGTTCCCGGTGGCGGCCACAGATCTCAGGCATGGGGCTTGCGCCGCGCTCCCCTCCCACATCGCCACGGCTTTCTGCAGCTGCCGTGCGCCGCCGCGCGAGTCTGCGACCAGCGATCTCTTCAGCTCTCCGCCCGTGCTCCAGCTCTTTCCTCCGCCGGCGCCTCTCATTAGCTCCTCGCCCGGGTCGACCGAGGTCGCCCAGGTGCAGGCTCTCGACCTCAACTTTGGGCATGTTCCTGGACCAGCGAAGCAGAGCGCCCCTCACCCTAGTCCCGACGGGCAGCCTCTTGTTGGCCAGACCGTCCTGGTGCCGGGGGATGCTCCTGCGCCGGGGGATGTTCCTTCGTCCCCCCGTCGCAGCCCCCGCATTCGTGCTGCATACGACGGGATCCGCCTGGGCTCGGTGGAGCGCGCCTCCAAGCGCAAAGCTGATGCCTCTGCCTCCAGCGGCAGCTCCTCTGGCGGCCGCTCCAGCGGCTCGTCCTCAAGACGCAAGAAAGCCAAGGCGGTGGCAGTGGCTGGCCTCCTGAAGCTGCCGCTGTCGAGCACGCCCGCGCCTCTGACCAGGGGCAAGCTCAGGCAGATTGCTCTGCACTGCGACCTCAACGCCGACGCCATCCTGGACCAAGCCCGTACGCGCGAGTTGGCAGGTGCTTCTGCCAGCTGCTCCGCTTCTGTCAGCCAGCGTGCTTCCAATGTCTTCGATGAGTAGTGCATGCTTCTATAAAAGCTCTCTGGTGCTACATGTTTTAGCCATGCTCTTTGCTAAGTTAGCTCCTTGTCCTGCTGTTTTTCTTATGGTCAGCTCTAGTTTGTAGTTAGGTCCTGCCCAAGCCAGCTTATTGCTGCTGCAGCTTTGTCCTTCAGTTATTTTGTATCGAGTCCACCTTCGCCCCCCATATGGGCTTCATGGTTTTAGTAGTCTGTTCTGGTTGATCATGCGTCTGTTTCCTCTCGTTTCATCTATGGGTTGTACGCTCGTACTTATATCATGAAGATTCTTATTTGGAATGTTCGTGGGTTGGGTGATGATGACAAATGCTCGCTAGTTCGTGACGTTCTAACCTCTTGCCGCCCTAGCATTGTGTGTTTGCAGGAAACAAAGCTGCAAGCTCTTACTCAGCTCAAGCTACGCAAGTTTCTCCCTGCCAACCTCTACAATCATGCAGCCTCCCCTGCTGATGGTGCCTCAGGTGGCATTCTTGTTGCCTGGGACTCAACAATAGTGCATGGCCAGCCAGGATCAACGAACAAGTTTCATGTTACTATCAACTTCTCCTCCACAACCACCAAAGATGCTTTCATGCTAACTTCAGTGTATGCTCCCTGCTCGAATCGGGAGAGACCACTTTTCTTTGAAGCTATGAATAGTATTGCAGTGCCAACTGGGACCCCGTGGATGGTCGCGGGTGATTTCAACATGTACCGCTTTGCTTCTGAAAAATCCAGGGGTGCTATCAACTGGGGTGTCATGGAAACCTTCAATGCCTGGGTCAGGGACAATGGCTTGGATGATATTCAGTTGGATAATAGAATCTTCACCTGGTCCAACAAGAGAGACACCCCCACTCTGGTTCGGTTGGATCGGGTGTTGGTCAATGCTTTCTGGAACCTGGGGTTCTTGCAGACGACTGCAGCCGTCGTGCCGGCCACTACCTCTGACCACACACCTATCCTGGTTCAGTTTGACTCTAGCACCAGGAGAAGCAGCTTATTCAGGATGGAAAATCACTGGCTTGCTATGGAAGAAACTAGGAGCATCATTTCTGACAGTTGGACTCGAGGCCACAGAACCATGCTTTCTCCAGCCTCTGTCATCAGTTTCAAGATGAGAAGAACCAGAGCTGCCATTCGCGCTTGGAGTCGGAGGAAACCTAGCTTAAGAGTTTACATAGATAACAACAAACATGTGGTGTTTTTCCTGAATGCTGTTGAGGAAAGGCGATCCCTTTCAACCCTTGAAGTAGTGCTTCGGGAGATCGCTTCAGCCAAGGCCGAGCAGTTGGTGTTATGGCAAGCTGCTCTTTGGCGTCGCCGCGCCAAGATCCGTTGGTCCGTCTCTGGAGATGAAAACTGCCAGTTCTTTCACGCTGCTGCTAATTGCCAGGCCCGCAGAAATAAAATCAGGGTGCTTGTTCAAGATGGCGTGGAGGTATACCAGGACAACCTCAAGCTGTCCATGGCTACTAGCTACTTCAAGAGCTTGTTGGGTCAGCCAGCGGTGTCTTTGCCTACAATTCAGCTCAGTTCCTTGTATGCACCAACGGATTTGACTGATCTTGTGGATGTTTTTTCTTGGGCCGAGATTGTGGCTGCTATCAATGGGGCCCCAAATAACAGAAGCCCTGGCCCGGATGGTTTCACCAATGAGTTCTACAAGGCCTTCAAGCACCTGATTAAGGAGGATATACTAAGGTTTTTCTCTGCTTTCCATGCAAACAATGTCTCGCTTGAAGGTATCAATACGGCCTATATCACTTTGCTGCCTAAGAAGGATACCCCGCTTGCTCTGGGTGACTACAGGCCTATCTCCATGGTTCACAGCTTGCCAAAGTTGGCATCCAAGGTTCTAACAAACAGGCTTCAACGCCATATACCAGGCTTGGTGCACCCCCTGCAATCAGGCTTTTTGAAAGGCCGTTCGATCATCGAAAACTTTGCCCTTGCCACTGAGATGGTCCAAACTGCTCACAAGAGGAAGCTGCCAGTTATGGCCTTGAAGCTGGATTTTCAAAAGGCTTTCGATAGCGTCAGTTGGAGCTGCCTTTTGCAGATCCTCCGAGCTCGAGGCTTCCCGCATAAGTGGATACAATGGGTTTCCTCCCTCCTATCCACTGGCAAGTCCCGTGTTTTAATGAACGGAGAGCTTGGTGATGTTTTTTCCGCCAAGAAGGGCTTCCGCCAAGGGGATTCTCTCTCTCCCTACCTATTCATCCTGGTTGCAGATGTGCTCCAACGCCTTTGCTGCACCCTCTCGGCTCAGACACTCTGTTTCCTGTTTTGCAGTATGCGGATGACACTCTGCTCATTTTCCAGGGTTCCTTGCAGCAAGCACAAATGGTCAAAAACATACTTTCAGCCTTCTCCGACTTCTCCGGCCTGCAGATAAATTTTCACAAAAGCACTTTGGTCCCGATATCAGTAGAAGCTGATACTGCCATGGAGATCGCTCACCTTCTTGGCTGCCCTATTTCCTCCTTCCTGTGCACGTACCTTGGTCTGCCTTTGTCTCTGAATAAGGTTACACATGGCATGCTCCTACCAGTGATCCATAAAGTAGACAAGAGGTTGTCGGGATGGCTGGCTACGTTTCTATCATGGGGAGGCAGGCTTACGCTGCTCAACTCGGTGCTTGCCGGCATTCCAAGCTATTTCATGACCTGTTTTCCTTGGCCAAAAGAGTCCATTAATAAGCTGGAGGGCTTGATGCGCGCTTTCTTCTGGCAATGGAAGAGCAAGACCTCGGGTGGGCACTGTCTTGTGGCCTGGGACAGAGTTATGCTGCCACGGTGCGCGGGCGGCCTGGGAGTCAGAGATCTCTCTTCTCACAATCAAGCCATGATGTGCAAATTTCTGGCCAAAGTCCTGCAGTCTTCAGACATACCCTGCTATCAATGGCTGGCCTCACAATACTGCAGAAATAACTTACCCAGTGGCAACAGTTCGCGTGACACTGCTTTCTGGAAAGGCCTAAAAGCTTACATCCCGCTAGTGCTGTCCTCCTCCTGCTGCTCGCTTGGGTCCGGAGCTCTCGTCTCCTTCTGGCAAGATCACTGGCTTCAGGCTGGAAGGTTGATGTTTGCACTGCCTGTGATGTACTCTTTTGCCAAGGATAAGCTTTGCTCTATCCGCTCGCAAGTATCTCAGGATGGCTGGGATATACAACTGCACCCAAATCTCACACACAGCAGCAGCAGAAGAGCTACTGGTTCTTCTCGACCTACTCGCAGATGTCACTCCGACCGTCGCCAATGCTGATCGTCGGGTCTCTTCTCTCATGGGAAAAGAGCTGGCTACAGGTTATTTCTACAAGATGCTCACCTTCCGAGGCATACGGTGTGTTTTTGCACAGTGGATTTGGGATAAGATTATTCCTAACAAGCACAAGGTCTTTCTTTGGCTGGCTTTCTACGGGCGTTTAAACACGAGGAACAACATGTTCAGAAAAGGCTGGTCTGCGCTAGTTTCCAATGCTGATTGTGATATCTGTCCTGCTGTGGAGTCCATTGAACATGTAGTGTTACGCTGTCGCTCTGCTGAACATCTTTGGGGCAAGCTGCAACTGAACTCATTGGCCTATACCTCAACTGATCTTCTATCCTTCTTCGAGCTTGCTTCCCTGCAATTTTCTACCAAGAAGAAGTGGAATGTCGCCCTCGCTGCATGTGTTGTCACTCTTTGGCATGCTCGGAATGACCGTATTTTCAATGGTGCCTCCTGGTCTGACCAACACACAAGGTTCCATGCTGCGGATTTGCTTCGCCTCTGGCTGCACAGAGCTCGGCAGCAACAAGATAAAGATGAGTTGAAGGCTTGGGCGATCTGTTTGTCTAGCTAATCCGGATGTAGCTACTCTTTTCTTCTTCTCCTTCTTTTCTTCTCTTTTTTCAGTTTTCAGTTTCAGTTTTGCCTTCTTCGCACTCTGGTGCGTCTTCTTGTCTGTTAACACAATCTGTTCTCCAGGCCGCGGCCTTTTGAAATATATAAGGTAGAGATCTCTACCTTTTCTTTCAAAAAAAAAGAGATGGGGGGCACACGTCTTAGGGTAGCAACTGATTTAAGTAGTACTAGTACTGATTAGCTTAATTAGTAACAAAATTAGCCCCTAACTAAAACTTGGGCCGGCCATATGCAGTGGCACAAGCCGGCCATGGTTTGGCTGTGCACCATGCACAAGCACACAGGCGCATGGCCATGGCCGTGGCTACCGGTAGCAGCAAAGCATAACAGAAACAACGGCATAGGAGCAGCACATCACAGCACGCACGTACACGTACGCTCGAACTCGGAAGAGCTCGGGGGCGGCAAACGACGATCGAATCGAGGCGAAGGAAAGGGGGATCCGGAGGAGATGCTCACCACGGAGCCGGGGATGTGGTTGGGGAGGCCGGAGACGGCTGGGGTCGAGAAAATCGACGATGGCGGCCGGCGGTGCAGGATGTCGAAGATGAACTCGATGGCGGCGATTCGGTGCAGCTCCGCTCGATTTGATGCTCGGGATGGACGAAGTCGATGGTGGTTGTCCTCCTGGTCGCGGTCTCAGGGCTTGGGGAGGCCGGTGGCCGCGTCTGTGGAGGCGGCATGGCGGCGGTGTCACTCGGGGTGCGAGCAGAGGAGATCGTGGCACGAGGGAGAGGAAGGAGATGCGGCTAGGGTTTCGCAGGGGGGGGAGAGCAACCTTGTAGGGTGCCAAGGGGAGTGGATGGCCGCCCCCTGGCCATCGGCGCCGTGTATGGCCGCCCTCTGTCGAGCTCCCGATTAATAGAGGAAGGGGAACGACCTGGCGGTGGGCTGGGCCTGTCTAGTGGCCAAGGCCTAGGGGAATTAGTGGGGAGGGATTTTGTTTTCTTTTGCTGATCGGGTTTTTCCTTTTCTTTTGTTTAACTCCCTCTTTTGCCTATGTTTGCATTTTCTTTTTGTACCAAAAGAGTTTTGTTTTGAGCGAAACGTGGCACATAATTCTAACACCATAAATTGAGATGGAACAAAAAGTATGGGGTCAAAAGGAGTTGTCTAACCATTTTTAGAAATTGAAAAGGTCAATTTCAAATGATGCTGGACCACTAAATAATTTCCAGGGCCACTTTTGGAATCCAAAAGAGGTTTGTTCCAAACATGACAAATATCCAGCGAATATTTGCCACACTTTGAACATTTTATCTTTCATGTTTGAAAACTTTTATTTTGGACTTTAATTTAAATTTGAATTTGGACCGGGTTCGAACCAACGAGAGTTTAACAACAATAATCATGATGATGTTGCATCATTAGCAGGGAATTACTATAGCTTAATTATCCGGGCGTCACAAGAGACTCTTCAAGATCCAGCTCAAGAAATGATGAAGCTTCCTCTCGTGATCACAAGAACAGAACATGTCACAAGTTCAAGAAACCTGGTCACTACATCTCTGAGTGTCCACAGTGGGACAATGAGACAAAGAAGAAGAAGAAGAAGAAGAAGAAGAGCAAGGAATATGATTCTGATGACAAGAAGAAGAAGAAATCCTCAAAGTCTTCTTCCAAGTCTTCATCGAAGTCTTCATCACACAAGAAGAGCTCATCAAGCAAGGCTCGTGCATTTGTTGGCAAGGAGATGGATTCAGAGGAGGAGTTTGCATCTGAGGAGGTAGAGGTGGAGTCTGAAGACGAATCTGATTCTGGAATAGCAAGCCTGGCTCTAGCTTCTGCATACGTCGCCAAGTCCATCTTCAACACTGAAGACAATGGCCTCGTCACCAACGCTGATGCCAAGGATGAGGATGACTCTGCTCCCACCTACTGCTTCATGGCATGCCGTGCCAAGGTAAACTCACGCGATGCTTACTTTCAAACATCAAGTGAAGATGACTCTGAATGTGAATCTAAACCTAGCTACAAAACACTTGCTAAAATTGCAACTGAATAACAGAATGCCATGGAACATATTCAAAAGTTGTTAGACAAAAGCGATGACCTGTTGGACGCGGGAATGACCCGAACTCGGTCCTTAATTGAAGACATTAAAAATCTTCATGTTAAGTACGAGGAACTTGAAAGTTGTCATGAATCGCTCTCAACTTCTCATGAAAAGCTCTCCTATGATTATCTTCAAAGGAAGCAAGAGATTGAGAAATTGAGATCGGCCCATGAAGAGCTTCAAAAGGAGAACTAGTCACTTCGCGCTCAACAGATCAGTTCCGCTCAGGAAGGATTTGAACCACCATGCCTAAAATGTATTGAGCATGATAACGTTGTGTCTGTTGCTGAATGTTCAACTGCTGCTACTGTTGCAATATCTTCAACTGCTAATGTGGTAACTAACCCATCTGCTGAGGATACCACTACTATTGCTGATGAGAATGTCAGGTTGAAGTCTTTACTTGAGACAGGAATGTACAAAAGTCTCAAAGGGCATCAGACACTATGTGATGTCCTTAAAAAGCAGATTCTGATCCGAAACCCTAGGAAAGAGGGTGTTGGGTTCGAAAGGAAAATGAATGGTGATGGTTCTTACTGGATGCCTAAGCAGTACCCCAAAACCACATGGGTTGCTGCTAAGGGACATTTAGTGGATCCATCTACCTTATCTGGCTTCACTAGTGCTAACCCAATTATCACTGATGAATCCTTTGATGCAAACTATAAACTGTTCAGGAATCAGAATGGTGAAGTGTTTGCCAGGTATATTGGTACTAACTGCAGGAATGGACCACCTCTTAAGAAGATCTGGGTACCCAAGCGTTGTCTCAAAAGTCTTCCCGTGAATGTCGTCATGACAGCACCTGGGAAGAAGAAAAATCCCAGACCAAAGGCTTCATATGGTCCAAAGGCTTCATACAGACAGAGGACTCACTTGAGTCACCCTAACGCCAATGTTTTGCAGGGAAATCATACTCAGACCTTTGAATATGAGCGTGTTTCATCAAACCGCTATGTTCATAAGTCTAAGAACTTTTCTGCTTATTCTTATGAGTATTATTCTCCTCCTGCAAGGCTATTTGCTAGGGCTCCAAAGGCCGAAGTTCTCATATGCTACACTTAGACTCATTGCTTCTAAGCCACCCCTGAAGATGTGGGTGGTTAAGAAAACTTAACTCTCTTTTGCAGGGAAAGGTCTCCAGCCGGAAATCAAAGGCGTCTGATGCTTATGCTGGGTACCTTAAACATCTTGCGGGACGCAAGATAAAATGTCCAAATGGTCTTACTATGTATTTCGTCCCGGGATTCCTTGACACTCATCCTATCTATGCTAACCAAGATCTGAACTTCTATGTTCCGCTTGTTCGTCAAATGTTTCTGCTTCACAACTCTCTTGGTGAAGCCAATCCCCCAAACTGTACTGTAGGATATGACACCTCAAGCTTCAAAATGGATTATGGATAGTGGCTACACCAACCATATGACTGGTGATCGAAGTCTTCTGATGGATTCAACCCTTCGCCCGTCTGATAAAAGTCATATCACATTTGCTGACACAGGTAAAAGTAAGGTATTGGGTCTTGGTAGAGTTGCAATCTCAAAGGATCAGCACATGGATAAAGTGATGCTTGTTGAATCCCTTGGTTTCAACTTAATGTCTATATCAATGCTATGTGATTTGAACATGATTGTGATATTTGGAAAATATCATTGCCTTGTCCTTATGGAATCTGACAAATCTCTAGTCTTTGAAGGGTATCGAAAAGATGATCTGTATATGGTAGATTTCTCAGCAGGACCAGAGTTAGTCGTATGTCTTCTAGCAAAACCTTCAGAGTGCTAGCTCTGGCATCGGAGGCTAGGACATGCTGGCATGGGGAACCTGTACACTCTCGCAAAGAAGAAGCATGTCGTGGGCATCGAGGGCGTCAAGTTCAAGAAGGATCATCTGTGTGGTGCCTGCGAAGCTGGGAAGATGACTAGGGCCAAGCATCCCTCGAAGACAATCATGACAACATCTAAACCCTTCGAGCTGCTTCACATGGGCTTATTCGGCCCTACTCACTACTCTACTCTTACTACCACCGCTTGTCTCTATGGTTTCGTTATTGTTGATGATTACTCAAGATATACATGGATGCATATAATTCTCTATAAGACTAAAGTGCAGGATGTCTTCAGACAATTCACCAATCGTGCCATGACGAACTATGGTGTCAAGATCAAGCACATCAAAAGTGACAACAGCACAGAATACAAGAACACCGGCCTCGACACTTATCTTGATACACTGGGCATCACTCATGAGTTCTCAGCTCCTTACGCACCTCAGCAGAATGGCATCATGGAGCGCAAGAACATAACCCTCATTGAGATGGCTCGAACGATGCCTGATGAGTACAAGACTCCAAGGAAGTTCTGGCCTGAAGCCATTGACACAGCATGCCACGTCATCAACCACGTTTATCTTCACAAGCTTCTAAAGAAGACATCATATGAGCTGCTAACTGGTAAGAAGCCAAACATCAGTTACTTTAGAGTATTTGGTGCTAGGTGCTGGATCAAGGATCCACATCACACTTCAAAATTTGCACCGAAAGCACATGAAGGTTTTATGCCTGGATACAGAAAGGATTCACACTCCTACAGAGTCTTCAACCTATTTCACTATAAAGTGGTTGAAACTGTGGATGTGCAATTCGATGAGACTAACGGCTCGCAGAGAGAGCACCTGCCAGATGTGCTAGATGAAGTCCCTCCTAGTGAATCTATCAAGCTCATGGGCACTGGAGAAATCATACCTTCAGAAGCTCAGGCTGAAGATGAACTCATCATTGCACCAAGTCAACTTGAAGACAATGCTCGGCCTGAAGTCAATGCTGAAACTGAAGACAATGATCTGCAAGGGCAAAATCTTTGTCCAGTTCATCCCCGTGTTGCAAATGAAGTACAGATTGAGAAGATAATTGGTAGCATCAATGCACCTGGTCCGCTCACTCGTTCAAGAGCAACACAACTAGCAAATTTCTGTGGGCACTTTGCATTTGTCTCTATATCTAAACCCAAGAAAGTTGTTGGAGCCTTTATGGAACCTGAATGGATTCAAGCTATGCAAGAAGAGCTTCACCAGTTTGAGCTGAACAATGTCTGGGAACTGGTCAAGCGTCCTGATCCTCGCAAGCACAATATCATTGGCACCAAATGGATCTATCACAACAAACAAGATGAGCATGATCAATTTGTCGGAAACAAGGCTCGTCTAGTTGCTCAAGGTTACACTCAAATAGAAGGAATTGACTTCGATGAAACATTTGCTCCGGTGGCTAGGCTTGAAGCCATTCGCATACTGCTAGCCTACGCCAACCACCACAATATCCTTCTGTACCAAATGGATGTGAAGAGTGCCTTTCTCAATGGCAAGATTGAAGAAGAAGTGTATGTTGCACAACCACCTGGCTTTGAAGATCCAAAACATCCTGACATGGTATATAAGCTCAACAAGGCACTGTATGGCCTCACACAAGCTCCTCGCGCTTGGTATGACACACTCAAAGACTTCCTGAAGAGCAAAGGCTTCAAACCTGGTTCTCTAGATCCAACACTCTTCACGAAGACATATGACGGTGAACTGTTTGTGTGCCAAATATATGTGGATGACATTATCGTCGGCTGCACTGACAAGAGATACAGTGATGAGTTTGGGCATATGATGCAAGAGCAATATCAGATGTCCAGGATGGGTGAGCTAAAGTTCTTCCTTGGTCTTCAAATCCATCAATAGAGGAATGGCATCTTCATATCACAAGAGAAATACCTCAAAGATTGCCTGAAGAAGTTTGGAATGCAAGACTCCAAAGGATACACGACGCCAATGCCAACCAAAAGTCGTCTGGGTCCTGACGATAATGGTAAAGAGTTTGATCAAAAGGTATACCGCTCCATGATTGGTTCTTTACTTTACTTATGTGCGTCTAGGCCAGATATAATGCTTAGCGTTTGCATGTGTGCCCGATTCCAAGTGGCACCAAAGGAGTTGCATCACCTAGCGGTGAAGTGAATACTTTGATATTTGGCTTACACCCCAACGATAGGATTATGGTATCCAAAGGGCTCAACATTTGATCTGATTGGGTATTCTGATGCTGATTATGCTGGTGACAAGGTTGATCGCAAGTCCACCTCAGGAACATGTCACTTTCTCGGTCGATCACTTGTTTGTTGGTCTTAAAAGAAGCAGAACTGTGTGTCACTCTCCACTGCTGAATCTGAATACATTGCTGCTGGATCATGCTGTGCTCAGCTTCTATGGATGAAGCAAACTCTCAAGGACTATGGCATCAACACGAAGAATGTACCAGTCTTCTGCGGCAATGAAAGCGCCATCAAGCTTTCCAAGAATCCAGTTCAGCACTCAAAGACAAAGCACATTCAGATCCGTCATCACTTTCTCAGACATCATGTCAACAAGGAAGATATTGATATCATTCACGTCAACACTGAAGAGCAATTGGCAGGTATCTTCACTAAGCCCTTGGATAAGAAAAGGTTTTGCAAGTTGCCGTGTGAGCTAAATATCTTAGAATCCTCAAATGTCCTGTAATTGGACACACATCCTAGCGCTTATGCATGTTGACGACTTAGATGTGCAACACACGAAGTAATGTATATCTTCAATCAATGAAGACTTACCCTCTGAGTGTGAATACATTAATGTGGAATTTGACTTCGAAGTGCCATGATAATTGTGCACCGTGTCTAGGTCTAATATTTCCTATACGGTGGGTAACGCCACCACCAAATTCTTATTGAAGTGTTTCTCTTGGCATTATAGTTGCATAGTCTTCGCATTTGGTTTGTCTTCAACATTGATTTGTCTTCATGTTTTATCTTCACAATGTTGAGTTGGTTTCTATATATATATATATATATATATATATATATATATATATATGTTTGTGTTCTGTCCTCTACAGCATTCACTTATAGCTATAACTTCACTCTTGAATCTTTTTGATCTAAGTGAATGTGATTGGAGCCTAACCTATTATGTGCTTCTACCTCAACTCTATCTATCCAAATCATATGCATTCTATTGAAACCTGTCAATTGTCTTCTCTGAGTCCTTGTCAGCAGAGGACAATCTGACAAACATTTAATCTGTTTTAATGTTGCATCCTTATTGCCTGAAAACCAGAGAAGCCGGAACGACCACCCGACAATCTAGGCGTGCGTGGGAACATGGAACAACTCTCAATGAGTTGCATGCATGCCATGTGTCTCTCAGATGTGAACCACCAGGGGGACCTGCGTAATTGCGCGGCGCCGCCCTCCTCCTTATAAATACTCACCCGAGCGGTCATTATCTGTTCTTCCACCTCACCACCTCGCACAAACCCTAGCGCCTCCGCTAGCTCGCGTCGATGCCAGAGAAGAAGGGCTTAGCTGCCGCGACCTCTTCGACGCCGTCCTCACGCCGGCCGCGGACCTCGTCCTCTTCGCCGCCGTCGTAGGTGTCTTCCGCCGCCAAGTTAGGGCGCGGGAGATTGAACTGCGCTTCTCTTCCAACCCGTCTAGCGGTTCATCTGGGGTAAATAAATCTTACTTTTACTGCCTTTTTAGATCTGTGAAATCCGTCCACTTCAACCAAAAGTGGTTTCTGCACTTCCAAATCTAGATTTGTTCTCGTTTACATCTCATATCTTGCTAAGTATATTCACTTATGCTTCATAACTAGTTAGATTCCTCACTTGTACTTATTCATGGATTCGTACAAATCTGGAACCAACTCTCTCCAAATAAGTGAATGTCTCCGCACTATGAGGTCAATGTCTTCTAAACTGATTTATCTTCAAAATCTTCTAAGAGTGCATAACCTCTTCCCCTTCCCTCGCATCTCTAATGCTGTCATAGGTACATGTCCGTGGGAGAATCCCTTGGTTCTCATAGTCTGCATTCATTTGCAGAATACTTACAGCATCACATTGAATCACCTGAAGCCAGTTCTTGTCTGAAGCCAATCAGACGAAAGCCATTCACGGTACTGAAGCCAATCATCTTGAATATTATGGCTTCAGAAAAGTCTGCTCAGAAGGGTGGCAGGCAATGCCGAGGCTACACAGCACATGATCTGCCTCCCGCTTTGTATGAGCAATACAAGTCAGACCCTGACGAAAACTACAACCAACGCAAGAACCGGATTCAGTAGATCCGAAGATATTGGGATGAGGAATGGTTCAAGTACAGATTCATCATGCCTGAATACGCTGAGAAGAATGCCATCAAGCACCCATGGGGAGACTATCTGTATTGCGGCTTGGTGCCGAAGAGCAAGGCTGAAGCCATTGTGCAAGAATTCTATCCTTGCATGGTCAGAGGACCGCAGCCTGAAAATGCCGACCCATCTTCTTTATTATGGTGTCGTGACGACAATCTCTTCAAACGCAACTTTCAGTTTGCCAAAGATTCAGCTGCCCAGAACCAAAAGGTCTATGGCCTCAACTTCAACCCTGGCCCCTCTGCTCCCAGATCTGATGGGACACGTGAAGCCAATGAGAAGAGAATTGGCCCTTTGCCAATTTTAATGGGCTTCTGTCTCACATTGCTACTCAGAGAGCAGTAGTGGAGCAATCTGATGGTGATGTTGATACTGAAGCTGCTCCCTCACCTCCCAAAGAAAAGAAGAAGAAGAAGAAGGCAAAAGCTTCAAAGCCATCTTCTTCACCAAAAGCTTCAATGAGGAAGCCTCTGAAGATTGCACCGCCTGAATCCAGTGTGCAGTCTGAAGACTTATCTCGCATGTCCAACAGGACCAAGAAGCCATTGCCCAAGAAGTCCATAGGGCAACCCCTGACACCATTTGTTGTGCTACACAACAAAGATGAAGCCATTGATCTGTCCAGTAATGAAGATCTTGTTGATGATGCTCTGGAAATGCTTATCAAGAGCAAGCAAGAAGCTGAAATCTTCAACGATCTGCCGCTCTTTGATGTTGATATTCTGAATAACTTCATCGATGAATGGTTCGACAATCAGGACATCAGTATTGATGATCTTCAGCTCCCTGTGGACATCAGCGTCACCTTCCATGGTGCCATTGCTGGTGAACTGGCCTTGGCTCAGAAGATTGTCAAGCTGAAGAACAACATTGATTATGAGAAGGCCCACTTCAAGAAGAACATGGACAAGCTCAGCGTGGCAGATGTTCAAATCTTCAAGAAGATGTTGAATGACCTCAAGGAGGAGTTCCACAAGAAATGAACCGAAGCTAAAGGCTCAAGGCAGCACATGAAGTATCTTGCTGAGAAATGCGTTCAAGCCCACAATGAAGCTGAGAAGCGGAAAGCTCTTGGGCGCCCTGACATTGATCCCAGGATGGCTGCCAAGAAGAAGAAGTCTGCTGAGACCCACACTACACCAAGGCAGGAAGAACCTCGCATTGTCTTCCCTGCCAGTATGACAGGCTCGAAGCCTAAGGTCCCGTCAGCAGCTTCAGAACTAAAGAAGACAAGAGCAGCTGAAGCTAAAGCCAAGAAGTGCAAGCACAAGGACGTATCTGACGATGCTCCTTCTAAGAAGAAGCTGAGGACTAAGGGAAATACGTCCTCAAAGAAAGAGCGTGCTGCAGCCTCTCAGCCACTCATTGTTGAACCCATCTCTGTTGCTCCCCCTACTGCCACAAACCAAGAACGTCGAGTTGTACTCCACCAGCCTGCTTCCATAGAGGCTCATGAAGAAGAGCAAGTTCCAGCTGTTGACCTCAACGCAGCTGAAGACATTGGTCATGAAGACAATGTTGTTGATGATGAAGTCCTTCCTCAGCTAGAGAACCAGTTGGTACCATCGCCTGCTCCAATGAGCAGCGAATACATCAGCATTGGTCGTCCATTGACGCCAATTGCTCAGGATGATTCATGGGCTGAGCGCCCACAAGAAGAAACCCCAGTTCGTGATGAAACACCCCGCACTCCACCAGCGCAAGTCACCAACCCAATGGTGAATGACGACGACTACATGGATACCACTCCACCACCAAAGGCGTCACCCATGTTCCAACGGCTTCGCAAAGGCCTCAGGCAATCGTTCTCCATGTCAACCATCCCAGAAGAAGATTCACAACAATCCAGCTCAGTGGCACGTCAAGTGTTCCCTGAAGAGAATCCTTCTATGACGGTTCCTGAGTCTGAAGCCAAAGCTGCTGAAGACATTCCGGCTGCGTCAGCTGATGAAGAAGAAAGAGAAAGAAGAGAAGAGGGAGTTGCTACACCCCATGCCCCAGATCAAGTCATTCTCGAGGAGAATGTGACTGTGCAAGACCCTACGGTCGTTGACCATACAGAGGTTGAGAATGTTGAGGCTGCCACAAACGCTGCTGAAGCCAATGACCATGTCTTGGCTAAAGATCGTGTGGAGCCTAAAGCCAATGTTGTGCCTGAAGCCAATGAGAATCTTGAAGCTTCTGTCACGCCAGTCCCCACTAACAGCGCTGTTCCTCCCCCAAGGCCTCACACAATGGAGTTGGCTTACAACTATGATATGGAGTTGGTCACTATTCACTGGCATGTCCTGGTTCCTCCCACTGGTCCTGGACCGCAATATGGTTATCATGTGCAGGAGCAACCACAAGTGCAGAAGCCTAAGCCAAGACTGCCAAGACTTCCAGGTGCTGCTACATCTCCTAGATCTTTCAGTGTCAATAGCTTCAGAGCACACAACACCTTCTTTGTCAGTGACAAGAATCCCTACTCAAAGCCAAGGATCTCCTTGGATTGCTTCTAGAGCCATCAACAGCGCAACTACTACTCTTGTGTTCTCTACAACCAAGAGAGTCTCTTTCCTCACGTGCGCCTTGATTGTGAAGCTATGGGTGGGCTCCCCTGTCTTGAAGAAGCTATGGATTGCTTTCGGGATGCTGGCCTTCTGGAATTTGTCATAGCCAAGGAGCGCTGGAATGAAGAGCTTCTACTGCAGTTCTATGCTACTCTTCACATACGTGGATACAATAGGGATCCGAAGACATGGATCCTTGAGTGGATGACAGGTGATGTGCACCATGAAGCCAAAGCTCAGGACATCATTGAGCTTACATCCCTGCCCACTCCAGGTGAATTGTACGAGCCTGGTTGTCAGCGCCACACAGAAGGACTGCAAAGCATTTTTCAGCGGCCTGAACCCAATATGAGTCAGATGCTTGGCATGATGAAGCCATTGCCTCAAGATGCAGAATATCTCAAGGAATTCTTTGTCCAGGACCTCGAGTACTTGCCCTGCACAGTTTATCATATACTAAGGCGTACTCTGTGGCCAATCAAGGGAAATTCTTATGAAGCCAAACTTGAGGGTGCTATGAATACTTTGGTATTCTATATTGTCAATGGCATCAAGTTAAAGTCCCAGGATTTCTTCATCAGACAACTTGCTGCATCAGGGATTTATCTGTTTGACCTGAAGTTTTATGCTCCATGGGTGATGCACCTAATCAAGCTTCATTCAACTATCAACTATCGGCCTTCTGCACGCAACCATCTTGTCTTCTTGCCTGAGGTTGATCTATCTATTGAAGCCATCTACCCCGAGCCTGCCAACGAACCGATATATCTTCACAATGCTGACCATCAAAGCTTCACGCAGCCCATAGAAGGAGTTCATGTTCCAAATGATGTAGTTCCTGCTTATCCACTTGCTGGCAATGTGTGTCTGCCTCACTATGCAAATACCGAAGCCACTGCCAGTACGATTGCTCAAAGGCCTCGGAAGCGTTCTCGTGTCCTCAATGACCGAGAGCTTCTTGTGGCCTTACATCAGAAGTAGGACAAGCACCACGACTGGCTAAAGCGACAGATGCATAGTCTCTTGGTGGATGTCAATCGCATTTGCAATCTGGCCACCAAGAACTATTTTGTTTCTCATGAGAATGCACGGCATTCCTGGAAGAGCCTAACTCTGCTATGTTCTAAAGATGATCTTTGTGCAGATGGCTTAACCGAAAGCTTCAAGTTTGACTCCAGACCTCCACCAAATGCAAGCTGGCGTCATACTCCCTCACTTGAAGATTTTGAGTATTCATCTTCGGCTGCAACTGTTGTTGCGAATGTCGTCGATGAAGAAGACGACGCCACTTCACCAACCATGACTGCACTCCATATCGACTCTGCAGCAGGCCCCTCTGCACCACCAAACTCCAACTGTCGGCATTCTGGGAACGGGGGTCCCCAGACTTGCCTGCCTGCGGCCTGTGGTGTGGTTCAAGCAGTGGCCCGGTATGGCCCAGCTTCATCAACCCAAGCTCAAGACCCTCGCGAGGGGCCAAGCCTCGCGGGGAGGATGACGCAAGCCTTCCTTGGGGGCGGCCTCACCAGGCAAGCTCGCGAGGAGGCGGAGAGATCAAGGCAAGGAGTACCTCGCGAGGTGCTCATGATGCAAGCCATGACGATCAAGACTAGGCGGGCGCTAGCCTGTGCAGCGTCCTTGTTTCCTCTTTGATGCAAAGGGGGCAAGCATAGGCGCGGAGTACTGAGGCATCAAGCAAAGGTTACCATATCGGTGCAACGAGGCCAAGACCAGCAGCGCGGCAGGACGGAGGTCACCGTGGAGCCCAAGACGGCGTCACCACCAGTGCCTTTGACAGTCGAAGACCAACTTTAGTCAGGATAGCTTGTACTAGCTGCCCCCCTTCAAAATGGCCGTTGTTGGCTCCCTTCCCGCTAAATATTTGGGAAGAGGACCTGGGCCCCTATATATAGAGCTAGCCACCACAGTAGGAAGGGATCGAATCCATCCCAAGTAGAACACCGCACCAGCTCAAGAACACCCCTCACGAGGCTGTTCTTCCTTTTGTACTGTTCATCATCAACCCCAGAGGCAATCCACCACCACACACTAGAGTAGGGTATTACACCACAACGGTGGCCCGAACTAGTATAAACCTTGTGTCCCTTGTGTTGTTCATCGGGTAGCTTAGATTCACGACGAGGCTTTGGGGCGTGGATCGGTAGGGAGAAGATCTTCATGCGCACCCCAGAGTTCGAACCTTAAGGGTTTTGCCGGAACCCGATATCCGACATTTGGCGCGCCCGGTAGGGGTGCACCGGAGCTCTCCCTTCTGTCAACCCGCTCTCCATAAACACCGTGCTTCGGCCTCATGGCAGACGGCGCGCCGCCCGCTCCGGCGCCGACGCCATCTCTGGGGCCAGGGTGCTCCGAGCCTTGGCCCCCGCCTTGCGACAGGTGCAGAGGCTGCACAAGTTCAAGCCAGAGATGCCGCCGCACTACAACAGCGCGACGAACCCGCTGGCTTTCCTGCTGGCATACGAGGAGGCCGTCCTCAAGGCCGGGGGCGACGACATGGTCATGGCTAACTGGCTTCCCATGGCTCTCAACGGCGTTCCGCCCATGTGGCTGCTCCACCTGCCAACGGCTTGTGTGGCCTCCTGGGAGGAGCTGTGCGACCTCTTCCTCGCCCATTACGCTGCGCCGGCGCCCCCGGTCGTTGCAGCTCTCCTGGGCGGTTCGCAGGCGCCACCCTCGGGCCGCCACGTCAAGCCATTCGTCCGCCAGATCGGCGCCACCCTCATGCTCCACGGAGCTCCTCCAGGTCAGGCGGCACCCGAGGCCAACTTGACCTTCAGCTTGGACAATCACCCCGCCAACACCGCCTGCTCGGGTGCACTCCCGATGCTTTGCACGCCCACCATTTGCCAGGTGGCCGTCACCAGGACCCTCATCGAAGGCGGTGCCGGCCTCAACGTGCTCTCGATGGAGGCCTTCAGCCTCCTCCACGTGCCGCTTGAACGGCTCCGACCCAGCAAGCCCTTCTCGGGCGTCGGAGGTGGTTCCTCCGGCTCCCTGGGGCAGATCCGCCTTCCGGTGACTTTTGGCACCCACGACAACTTCCGCATGGAGCTGGTCAACTTCGACATCACCCACATAGGCCTCCCATACAACGGTATCCTCGGCTACCCTGCCTTCGCCCAATTCATGGCAGTGACTCACCTGGCCTACAAAAGATGCTCTGCAGGCGCTCAAGCTCGCTCTCAAGGCAGCCGCAGCAGCGCAGCCCACCAGCGCCGACACCCCCAAGGCCAAGGGGGCTGCGCCAACCAAGAAGAAGCAGCTGTTCACCCAAGACAAGGCGGAGACCAAGCAGGTACCGGTTGATGAGGATGGATCCTCCGGCGCCACCTTCACCATAGGCGCCAATCTCGACCCCAACCAGGAGGAGACTCTCGTGAAATTCCTACACGCGAACAAGGAGGTGTTCGCATGGGAACCCAATCAGCTAGCGGGGGTCCCAAGGCAGGTGATCGAGCATCACCTGAATGTGTGCCCCAGTGTGCGCCCCGTGAAGCAGAAAGCAAGGCGGCAGTCCACCGAGAAGCATGCCTTCATCATCCAAGAAACCCGCAAGTTGGAAGCTGCAAGTGTCATTCGCGAGGTTCGCTACCCCAAGTGACTGGCAAACCTTGTTGTTGTGCCAAAGAAGGGAGGGAAGGAGCGCATGCGCGTCGACTTCACCAACCTCAATAAGGCCTGCCCTCAAGATCCATTCCCACTCCCCCGCATCGACCAAATTGTCAACTCCACTGCCGACTGCGACTTGTTGTGCTTCCTAGATGCCTTTTAGGGCTATCACCAAATCAAGATGGCGATAGAAGACATGGAGAAAACGACCTTCCTGACCCCGTGCAGGGTGTACTGCTACACATGCATGTCGTTCGGGTTGTGCAACACGGGCGCAACCTTCCAGCGACTGATGCACATCACCTTGGGCCGGCAGCTCGGGAGAAACGCCGAGGCCTACGTCGACGACATTGTGGTGAAGTCTCAGGAGGCGAAGACCCTAATACAGGACCTGGAAGAAACCTTCGTGAGCCTTCGTGAAGTGGACCTGCGGCTCAACCCGAAGAAGTGCGTGTTTGGTGTTCCCTCTGGCAAGCTTCTGGGCTTCCTCGTGTCCCACTGGGGGATCAAGGCCAACCCAGAGAAGGTCAAGGCAATCGAAGACATGAGTCCGCCGCAAACCCTTAGGGAAATGCAGAAGCTCGCCGGACGCGTAACTGCGTTAGGGCGCTTCATCTCCAAGCTAGGGGAATGTGCCCTGCCCTTCTTCAAGCTGATGAAGAAGAAGGGCCCATTCGAATGAACACAAGAGGCTGATGAAGCGTTCCAAGATCTCAAGAAGTACCTGACCAGCCCTCCGGTGATGGTGGCGTCACACCCTCAGGAGCCCCTGGTGCTCTACCTCACCGCCACGCCCTACTCCGCCAGCGCAGCTGGTGGCGGTTCAGGAAGAGCACCAAGCCAAGGCTGCGTCGCGACCGACCGCGGCGGCACCAGACCGAGAAAGCCTCGTGAAGACCACGGACACGGCAAATGGGGACCCGCCTCAGCAGGAAGACACCCCCGGGGCTGAAGGGGCCTCATCAAGCAGCCAGGAGCTGGGGGCTTCGACAACTCGGGAGGCGCTCAACTCTCTGCAGGGCATGGTGTCGGTGTCAAAACCGGCGGATCTCGGGTAGGGGGTCCCGAACTGTGCATCTAAGCGGATGGTAACAGGAGACGAGGGACACGATGTTTTACCCAGGGTTGGGCCCTCTTGATGGAGGTAAAACCCTACGTCCTGCTTGATTAATATTGATGATATGGGTAGTACAAGAGTGGATCTACCACGAGATCAAGGAGGCTAAACCCTAAAGCTAGCCTATGGTATGATTGTTGTAATGTATGTTGTGTCCTACGGACTAATGCCCTCCGGTTTATATAGACACCGGAGGAGGCTAGGGTTACACAGAGTCGGTTACAATGGTAGGAGATCTACATATCTGTATCGCCAAGCTTGCCTTCCACGCCAAGGAAAGTCCCATCCGGACATGGGACGGAGTCTTCAATCTTGTATCTTCGTAGTCTTGGAGTCCGGCGGACGATGATAGTCCGGCTGTCCGGACACCCCCTAGTCTAGGACTCCCTCAGTAGCCCCTGAACCAGGCTTCAATGACGATAAGTCCGGCGCGCATAATGTTCGGCATTGCAAGGCGGGTTCCTCCCTTGAATAATCCAGAGAAGATCATGAACACCAGGATAGTGTCTGGCTCTGCAAAATAAATTCCACATTCCACCGTAGAGAGAATAAAATGTACACCAGTCCAATCCGCTGACGTATTATGCGGCATGACATCACACCGCTACCAAGCCTTTGTTTGAATCGTTTTTTACTATACCACCTCAGCACGTTTAGCGAAGCGGTTTCCTTGGCACGTCTTGTCGAAGCAGAGATCGTGTTCCCCTTATTCCAGGATTCTCATCAATACAGACGTGGGTAACCCAACCGTGCCCGTCGCCACGCCTCCTCCATCGAAGGTGAATCCCGAATGGTCACGGAGACGACCCTTGGTATAATCCCGACCGTTCCTTTTCTTCAATATCGCATCGAATCTCCTTCTTGCTCCTAGCTCCAACACCCAGAGCCCCAAATTCGAGCGCTTCGAATTCTCAATCATGTCCGGCTCCGACCTTCAGGGCCGGTGGATGCCTTCCTCCGTCACGGAGGAGGACATATTGAAGTTACGTGAGGCCAAGTACCTGACCTACGAGATTTCGTGGCGAATACGTCGTCTTCGTATCCCACCTCCGTCGGGGTTTAGGCTTCCCGACGGACCCCTTCGTGAGAGGGCTCATGTTCTACTACGGGCTGGATTTTCACGATTTAGCTCCGGAGTCCATCCTCCATATCTCCGCATTTATTATCGTCTGCGAAGCCTTCCTCCGCGTCACTCCCCACTTCGGCCTGTGGCTGAAGACCTTCAATGTGAAGCCGAAGATGATCGGGGGGCGTCAAGCGGAGTGCGGCGGGGCGGCCATAAGCAAAAAGGCCGATGCCCCGTGGCCCGAAGGTTCCTTCCAAGAGGAACTCGGACTGTGGCAGCAGGAGTGGTTCTATATCACCGCTCCGAAGGGCAGCAAGCAAAAGCCGCCGCCTTCATTCCGCTCGGGACCTCCACGCCAACTGATGTCGTGGGTCAACCAAGGGCTCAATTGGGGGCCGTCCGAAGACGTGCCCTCACTGTAGGGCCGGATTCGAGACCTCCAAGCGAGGGAGATCAATCTGGTCGTGGTGATGCAGGTTATGCTAATCAGGCATCTTCTGCCTTGCAAACGCCGTCCTCTCCGTCTATGGGAGTTCAACCCGGAGGGACCTCGGATTCTCCAACACTTCATGGGTGCAACACCCGTGGAGATGTACAAGTTGTTCTTCGGACCGCAGGTGGCGTGTCTGGAATTAGCCGAGGACGCAGGCCTAAGCCGCAATCGCCCGGATACTCAGGTAAATAGCTCAGAGTCCAGACATTCTGTTTATCTGCCTTTCTAGAGTTCGCCTCTTGACCCATTACTCTTCACAGGAGTGGGTGGCGTGATCAAGGCTGATAAGGTGTCCGGCCCCCCTCCCAGAGACCGCATTGGAGCCCGTGCTGGTCAGAATGTTGGAGGTCGCGCCCACAGAAGGGAGCGATGGGGAAAATAGAGGAGCTAATATTTCGCCCAAAGGGGCGTCTGAAGAGGGGGGAATCAAGAACCCCTCCTTCCAGGGGGAGAAGAGGACCGCCTCCGAGGATCCGGAGGCCAAAGCCCCTAAACGGGGGAAGAGATCTTCCCGGGGGGATCCGGCGTCCGGGGAGAATCCGGATGCACAACCATCGCCAAAGAATCAGCCCTCCAGCGAGCCGTGAGTATGAAAAGGGAATTTCATCAGTAAGAAAATACCTCCATTTGTGCTTCTGTGGGTGACCGAAATTTTTATTTTGCAGTTCGGATTTGCAGCCTTCGTAGATGAGTTCGTCTTCGGGGGACCTTCTTCCGGAGATGATGGAGAGCGAAACGCCCCCGTCTGCTGCGCCATCAAATAGGGCAGACGAGCCTGAAGTATCGTCACGGAGGGTATCCCCAAGTCCGGAGGGGCCGGAGAGTTCGGCGCCCACTAGTATCCGGCCGGGAGGACTGAAGAATCTGCTTGAGAGGGCGTCCATCTCAGAAGATCATCGTGCGCTAATGCACATGGTGATTGGAAGGATTTCGTCCGCCGAGAGCGGATTGCATAACGCCGCTATGAGTTTGCTGGCGGGATTTGAGGTACGCGAAAATGACGCACCTTTCATTTTTGACAGTTTTGCACATAAAAGTGTGCCCTGTATAGATAGTAGCCCCTGAGACTCGGTAGGTTGTCGAAGACGACAGCGTGCTGAGGATCGAAATCGCGAGTAATGAATGTCGCCGTTCCTATGCAGGTGGCGGATAGTCCGAGGGCTAGCCGGACTAGTGGGGTTGCCGAGTTAATGCGGCAACTTGACGCGGCAGATGCGGACATCGCACTTGTCAACCGGCGACTTGACGAGTCGCAAGGTAAATGAGTTCTCCACGGTTGCTTTATTAATGGGGTCAAAGCCCTTCTCTGATAAATTATATGCTGTTATACAGACAGAGCTGCTGCTGTGGAGAGCCTTCGGGCCGAACTTGCTCAAGCTAAGGAGCAAGCCCGAAGGAGTGACGCGGCTGCCTCGAGGGCAGCCGAGGAGTTGAAAGCCGAAAAGGCTGCTCACTGCCTAAGCAGGGAAGAGGTGGCCGAATTGGCCGTAAAAGTGAAAGATGCTGCCGACCGCAATGAGGCTCTTGAAAAGGAGCGCTTATCGGAGCGGGAAGACCTGAAGAAGGCCACCGCCGAGGCCAAGGATGCCCGTTCTGCAATGCGGGCCATGAGGGAGGAGCTGCGCCAGGCCGGAGATATCGTGGCTGGCAAGCCTTATCTGCTGTGTCGCCGGTTTATGGATCAAAAGTATGCTCAATTTGATCGGCTGTGGAGTCTGGAGGATCCGTATATGGACTTAGCGGCAAGTGCGGCTGATGCCGTTGAGCACTTCCGGAGCCAGAAGGATCACAAGACGGAAGAGCTATTTTGGTCTCAATTCCATAGTCCGGATTGCTCACTTCCGTTAACCGACCGGTTGGCCGAATGGGCCGAGCTAAATAGATTATCCGGACTTGCCATGACTGACATCGTGGCTCATGTCTGGCCAGAGAGGCCCAAGGCGACGAGCTACTTCGGCTTACTGCAACAATTCCTTAGAGCGGTGCCGCATATCAAGGAAATGAAGCGGTCGGCCTGCATCGAAGGCGCGCGGATGGCACTTGCCCGCGTAAAGGCGCATTGGACAGAGATGGATGCCACCGTTGTTGCCGCCCAGGGTTCGGATGAAAGCCGGCTCCCCGCCGAGCACTATTTCGGGGAAGTTATGCGTGGTGCTCGTGTAATAGAGTCGCAGTGCTCAAAAAATGTCACGTTCAAATGAATGTTTTAGCTTGTAAAACAATGATTATGCAATAACTGCTTTTTATACTTGTGCGTCCCAAGTGGTAAAACTGCTCCTGAGCGGCCATTTTTGTATACATTTGTATAACCTGAAAGATTGCAGTCTTCGGCTTCAGCCCCCACGCACAAGGTGCGGGGGTGTTCGCAAAAATAGCGCGTGTTCACACTTGATCCGACGTCTCGGTCCTGTTTAGGAGGTGGTAGCGTAGCAAACGAGGCAATCCGGACTATAATGCTTTATCACTTTCACTTAGCCAGTGGAGCTCGAGGGTGGGGCTACGATATAGCCCCTGGGGGCACCGCACTTCTCCGATTGCGGGGCGCGTGTGTGCCTGACCGGGAAACGGTCCTTCGTCAAAGCGGGGAATTCTAAACATTCCGGTAGTCGATCGAGTGGTTGACCAGTCTCTCGCTATATCATGACAGTCAGTTTTCGGCTTTCTCTACTGAGGTGCTCGCCCAGCCGAACTGGGGCACAATCGTAGTAGTTCTCCTGGTGCCGCGTTAGCCGATGATACGGAACGTAAGGCAGCAAAATACAGGAGCCGGGCAAACCCAACATTTGACCAAAGACATGATTCGGAGCTGATGCATATAATGCCTAACTCGAGACGCCGAACACTCCCTAAGGTGTTCGGTCTTTATGATAATGGGCAGAATAATGCCCTAAGCCCCTAGTGTCCAAGTACGGGCATGGTCTTCTGACGCGGCTAATGCCAAAACGTCAGGCTCCGCTTTGGTTATAGGAAGAAACCAAGGGAGAATAACAACAAGAGACATTAAAAAAGGTTTACGCAGGGTCTTAATCTGAAAAGAATCCTCGCAACGGGTCCCTACTGCACGTCTGCGCCTGTGTCTCCGTTGTGCCGTTATCCTGGACGGGTATGCACGTTGTTCATCTGTAAAAAGAGAGGAACGCTTAGTTTGGAAACAATTCGTGCGAAAAAAGGAGAAGAAGAAACATAAATACGTAAAGCGGGATTCGTATGAACTCGCGATTCTTTGTGCGTGCAACCCCTTGTCAAGGGTTGTGCGGCTAGGGAGCCCCTAGCCAACCAATGCCGGACTCGTCTATCCATGTCCGGGGTCTTCAGGTGACCCTCGCACTGAAATGATGCCTCGAGAACCGGGCATCTTGAGTGTAAGAGACGCGTAATGCGGTATGGCGTTAAAACGGACGAAAGACTTTCGTCCCAAGAGTGCTTGATATTCACTTTTAAATGGGACGATATGAAAAATTAGTTTTTCGCGCCGAAAATTGTTCGGTGATCCGAACACAACTTCTAGTAATAGGGAGCCTGTGCACTTGGCATAAGGGCCTGGCGTCACTCCTTTGAAGGAAGTGCGGCTGTGTCGAATTTTGGTAGGGTCTATCCCCATCTTGCGGATTGTGTTTGAATACAGCAGGTTTAAGTCGCTGCCTCCGTCCATTAGGACTTTAGTAAATTGTAATCCGTTGATTATGGGATTCAATATTAGGGCAGTCCGTCCCGCGCTTCGAACGCTTCTGGAATAGTCCAGGTGGTCGAAAGTGATTGGTTTTGATATCCAATCTCTATGGTCTGCTGGGTTGGACCGTGCAAGGCTCTTTTTAGGAAGTGCCGCACTATTTTTCCGTATTATCACATGAAGTGAGTTTACTGCTTGGACCTCTTGTGGGAAAGTCTTTTGTTTTTCGGTGCTCTGCTGGTGGGGTTTATCTTCTTCACTTGAAGCATCGAGCCCCTTGTGTTCGGCGTTTAGTCGGCCGGACTGTTTAAAAACCCAACAATCCCTGTGGGTGTGATTTGCAGGCCTTCCGGGGGTACTGTGGATTTGACATATCCGACCCAAAATCTTGTTTAAGTTGGACAACTCATCCCTATCATCCTTAAGAGGCGGTGTTTTGTTGTTTGGCCGCGAGCTTTTGAATCCGGCGTTGACTGTCGTGCTCTTTGGGCTTTTCTCTTTATTCCGGCGCTGCTCTTTTCTGCGCCATGATTTTCTGTTTCCATCTCTTATCTCGGATGTACTTGGGTCGCTGGTGCTGCATCTTGCTAGCCAGCTATCCTCTCCCGCACAGAAGCGGGTCATGAGGCTTGTTAGTGCGGACATTGTCCTCGGTTTCTCTTGGCCGAGGTGCCTGGCAAGCCATTCGTCTCGGACATTGTGTTTGAAAGCTGCTAAGGCTTCGGCGTCCGGACAGTCGACTATTTGGTTCTTTTTGGTGAGAAACCTGTTCCAGAATTTCCGCGCTGACTCTCCGGGCTGTTGAGTTATATGACTTAGATCATCTGCATCCGGAGGGCGGACATAAGTCCCTTGAAAATTTGCTCTAAACGCGTCCTCGAGCTCTTCCCAACTTCCAACAGTGTTTTCTGGGAGGCTTTTAAGCCAATGACGGGCTGGCCCTTTAAGCTTGAGGGGTAGGTATTTTATGGCGTGGAGATCGTCTCCTCTGGCCATGTGTATATGCAGTATATAATCTTCTATCCAGACTCCAGGGTCTGTTGTTCCATCGTAGGCCTCTATGTTTATGGGTTTAAATCCTGCTGGGAATTCATGGTCCAGCACCTCATCGGTGAAACATAGTGGGTGTGCGGCGCCCTTGTATTTGTGTGTGCCGCTATCTTCGGACACTTGACGTGTTGCCTTGCTTCTTGGGGCCTTCTTCTTTGGCCCATAGATGGACCTGGCTGGGCCATCTGTCCTTCCAAGTTCGCCGGTTGGTTTATGTGTGGCGCCGCTTTCCGAATTTGGCCTGCCATCCGGCCGTCTATCCAACCAGGTTGCCTCTTTATTTTTTGACTGTGGGGGCTCTATGGCCTTGTCGTCGAATTCTGGTAGCAGCTTGCGCTTCGGGTAGCTCTTTGATTGATGGCCATTGCCGTATTTATCCGCGGTTTTGAGTACTTTGCTCCACCTCATTCTGAGTGTGTCTTCCGCTGTTTTGAGCTTCCATTTTTCTTTCTTCAAGCTTCTTGCAGTCTTGACGAGTCTTTTCCGAAGGTTTTTACCTTCCGGCGGCGTGTCCGGTGTGAGATCGTCCAAACCGTCGTTTTCGCCGGGCCTGGACTTATTATCTGACTCGTCCTGTTTGGACGGTTGCTTATCCACATGCTCGTCATCCACTTCTGTGCCCTGCTGTAATGCGGGGTCCTTAGGAGCGTTGTTGTTGTCGAGGCGGGGCTTAGGGCGGCGTCTGCGCCGCCGTTTTGGTTGTTTATCCTTTGCCGCGGCCCGTTGGTCCTCGTTATCGCTCTCTTTTGGGGTATCCACCATGTATATGTCGTACGACGAGGTGGTCCCTGCGTGCCCTATAGGCGCTGTTTCTTGTTCGTCTCCGTCGTCGTCGTCTATAGCGTCGATGTCTTCGGAGTCGTAGTCTAGCATGTCGGTTAAGTCGTCGACAGTGGCTACAAAGTGGGTGGCGGGTGGGCTCTGGATTTCTTCGTCGCCCGGATCCCAACCGACCTGGCCATAGTCCGGCTAGGGCTCTCCTGATAACGAGAGATGCTCTAGTGAATTCAGGATGTCGCCAAAAGGCGAGTATCGGAAGATGTCCGTGGCGGTGAATTCCATAACCGGCGCCCGATCCGATTTGATTGGTAGGGGCGCGGGAGGTTCGGAGTCCGGCACCTCGGAATCACGGGTTTTGCGAGGGACAAGATTAGTGTTCGGCTCCATCGCCGTAGCAGTTGAAGCCCCTGAGGCGGCGTCCATGCACCGATCCCCTATCTGGGCAGTCTGCTCCGGACCAATGGTCGGAGCGGATTCGTGTGCGGCCACCAAGGCACTGTTCGGCGGCAAAGCTAGATCATGCCCATCGCAACAGTGCGGCGCGCTCGGCTATGGCTCGGGTCCGTCGAAGATCAAGTCTCCGTGGACATCGGCCGTGAAGTTTAGGCTTCCGAATCTGACCCGACGGCCAGGGGTGTAGCTTTCGATCTGCTCCAGATGGCCAAGCGAATTAGCCCGCAGTGTGAAGCCGCCGAATATGAAGATCTGTCCGAGGAGAAAGATCTCACCCTGGACAGCGTCGTTAGTTGCAGATGCCATCAAGCCTATCGGTGACGACACAGAGGAACTCTCAATCAAAGCACCAATGTCGGTGTCAAAACCGGCGGATCTCGGGTAGGGGGTCCCGAACTGTGCGTCTAGGCGGATGGTAACAAGAGACGAGGGACACGATGTTTTACCCAGGTTTGAGCCCTCTCGATGGAGGTAAAACCCTACGTCCTGCTTGATTAATATTGATGATATGGGTAGTACAAGAGTGGATCTACCACGAAATCAAGGAGGCTAAACCCTAAAGCTAGCCTATGGTATGATTGTTGTAATGTATGTTGTGTCCTACGGACTAATGCCCTCCAGTTTATATAGACACCGGAGGAGGCTAGGGTTACACAGAGTCGGTTACAATGGTAGGAGATCTACATATCCGTATCGCCAAGCTTGCCTTCCACGCCAAGGAAAGTCCCATCCGGACACGGGACGGAGTCTTAAATCTTGTATCTTCATAGTCTTGGAGTCCGGCGGACGATGATAGTCCGGCTGTTCGGACACCCCCTAGTCCAGGACTCCCTCACACGGGCACCCACCCCCGTCGAGCATCCTGTGTATTTTGTCAGCACTGTGTTGCGGGATGCAAGGGCACGATACCCCATGTCTCAGAAGCTCTTGCTCGCGCTATTGGTGGCCTCGTGTAAGTTGCAGCATTACTTCCAAGGTCGCCCCATCAAGGTCATCTCAGCCTACCCATTGAAGAGAGTACTCAGGAGTCCCAACTCCGCTAGAAGGGCCGCTGAATGGAACATCGAGTTGCAAGCATTTCAGTTGGAATTCAGCATGACCAAGGTCGTCAAAGGAGCCGCACTTGCAGATTTTGTGGCAGAATGGACAGAGGCGCCCGGGCTCGAGGCAGGCAAAGATCAGCCACTTTCCCCAGGAAGTGAGGCACCAGACGGTTGGGTTATGTACTTCGATGGAGCATTATCACGACATGGCGCGGGGCTGGCACATTTCTTATATCCCCCACTCAGGACAAGCTCTATTATGCCGTGCAGCTCTGTTTCCAGCAGGGCGAGAAGGTTTCCAACAACATAGCAGAATATGAGGGCCTCATAGCAGGCTTGAAGGCCGCAACCGCTCTGGGGGTGAAGCGCCTCGTCATCAAGGGTGACTCACAGCTCCTCGTCAACTTCTCCAACAAAGTGAACGAGCCCAAGGACGAGCACATGGAAGCGTATCTTGCGGAGGTGCGCGGAATGGAAAAGCGATTTTGGGGGCTGGAGTTGAAGCATGTGCCCCGCAGCACCAACCAAGAGGCCAATGACATCGCCAGGAGGGCATCAAGATGGTTGCCTCAGGAGCCTGGCGTTTTCGAGGAGCGGCTCTTCAAGCCCTCGGCAGCACCGATGCCGTCCAGCACAGAGCAGTCTCGGGAAGAGCTCCCTCAACCACCAGCCATAGGAGCCCCGATATGTGGCCCAACATCGGGAGCATGCTTTCTCCTAGCACTGGAGCCCCAGGAGGGATGCTGGACTATGGAATTCAAGGACTACCTGATGCAAGGGACTCTACCAGAGAAGGAGGAGGAAGCGGAACACGTAGCCCGGTAGGCCACGGCCTACTGCATCCAAGACGGAGAGCTCTACTGGAAGTGGCCAAACGATGTTTCCCAGCGTTGCATCTCCAGGGAACAGGGGAAGGAGTTGCTGGCTGACATACACGGTGGAGATTGTGGGCACCACTTGTCATCAGGGACCCTCGTCGGCAAGGCGTTTTGCAGCGGGTATTACTGGCCTACAGCACTCAACGACGCAATCGAACTGGTGAAGGCTTGCGAAGCCTGCCAATTCCACGCCAAGCAGATTCATTAGCCAGCTCAGGGCCTGCAGACCATCCCACTCTCGTGGCCGTTTGCGGTCTGGGGGCCGGATATCCTGGGCCCGTTTCCTCAAGCGCCTGGGGGCTACCGCTAACTCTACGTTGCCATCGACAAGTTCACCAAGTGGGTGGAGGTGGAAGCTGTCCGCACCATCCCAGCTGGTTCTACAGTCAAGTTCATCAAGGGCCTCGTGAGCCGGTTCGGGGTACCTATTGCATCATCACCGAAAACGGTTCGCAGTTCACCAGCAATCTCTTCAAAACATATTGTGCTAACCTTGGAACGCGGATATGCTACGCTTTGGTGGCACATCCCCGGAGTAACGACCAAGCTGAACGCACCAACAAGAGGTCCTGAAAGGCCTCAAAACCAGGACCTTCAAGAAGAAGCTGGAGGCCTGCGGCAGGGGCTGGTACGATGAGCTCCAGTCCATGCTGTGGTCCATCCGCACTACCGCCAGCAAGTCAACTGGCGAGACCCCGTTCTTCCTCGTCTACAGAGCAGAGGTGGTCCTCCCTCACGAGGTTAGGCGTCACTCCGCGCGAGTCCTGGCGTTTGATGAAACGCAGCAGGACGCCATGCGGAGGATGGACCTCGTGCTGGGAGAGGAACACCGTCGAGAGGCCGCGCTACGAGCAACAAGATACCAGCAGGCGCTGCGGCGGTACCACTGCTGCAACATCCACCCCAGGACTCTTGAGGTAGGTGACCTCGTGCTCAGGCAGGTGCTCTCCAGGGAAGGGCTTCACAAGCTCTTGCCCATGTGGGAGGGCCCGTTCAAGGTTGTTCATGTTTCCAGACCTGGCGCCGCGCGCTTGGAGACCCAGGAAGGGGTGCCCATTCTGAACGCGTGGAACATTCAGCACCTCCGGAGGTTCTACCCTTGAAGTAAGGCCCAGTGCCTGTAAAGAAGGCCCGGTGTCTGTGAAGAAGGGCCCAGTGCCTATAAAGAAGGCCCGGTGCCTGTGAAGCTCACCGCTCCAAGAAAGGCCCATGCCTGTGAAGAAGGCCCGGCGCCTGTGAAGCTCGCCGCCCATGACACTCTCATGTAATAATGAGTTGGGGCTGTACACGCCCCGAATTCTCCGAAGTGCTGCCCTCGGGCCTCGGGGGCTCCCTCCCATGCCCAGTGGCAGCACTTAGCTCCGCGCTGGTGAGAAGACGTCGAAGACTAGACTAGGTGTTGGACGCGGCTTTTCAATTGCTTTCCACAGTTGGCCTGTTCTCCCTCGTTTGAACTTTTATTGGAGTTGCTTCTAGTGTCGTTTGCCGTTCCCTGCCCCTGTTCTCTATCTTTGGTTTTCGCTTGGCTCGCTCTCTTTCTCGCAAGCCTCGCGAGGGGGCTACGCGGGTGCCCTCGTTAGCTTTTTCTCTCCTGATTTCGTGAGGCTCCCTAACTCAAGTTCGCAGCGGGAGCAACCCTCCCGGTCCATGCCCCACGGGCATCGCGACGCAAAACGCCGGGCCTAAGCTGGTCACCCTCGCAACAAAGGTTCAAAATCTATTCTCCCGACTAATTTTTGCAGACCTTAAGACGCCTGGCGAAGCCTCAGGCAAGTACCTCGCGAGGCAGAAACTACAATGAACCTCCCGAGCTAAGTTGTTCCTACGCGCAAGCACATAGCCGCAACACCATAACACAGCACGGGAACAATAAAAATAGCGTGACACTTAGGGTTGATGGTCTTGCACGCCCCCCCACGGGGGTCCATAATTCTCTCTCTCTCTCAGTGCAGGAAAAGGAGAAAAACAAAATAAACGCGGCGTGCCCCGCAACGGCTCACGAGGAGGGATCCGCACCGCCCTCTCGAGCTCAATCAGACTCCTCCTCGCACTTCACCAGAGCGCGACGGCAGGACGACCCGCTACCACCCTCGAAGCGGGCGCGGCGACGTGGTGGCTGATCGCGGCCACCGCTGGAGGAGCTGTCACCAGAGGAAGAGCCGCTGAAGCCCGGCGAGCTGCGGACGCCGCCAGGAGCAGGCCCGCCTTCGCCCTCGTCACAGCCGTCGCCAAGGCCAAGCACCTCGTCACCGTCATCGTCTTCAGGGCAGCACCCAACACGGCGGCAATCTTCTCCGAACACCCTCATGAAGAGGGTCGCGTCGCCGTCGAACTTGAAATGGAGGGTACACCGCCGGACCAGGCCACGCGTGCGGGCAAACGTCTGCCAGCCATGGGCCGGGGCCATGTTCCCGGCGACGGAGATCTCCACCGTGACCCAGGAGGCCCTCCTGCAATAGCCATCCGCCTGGAGCCAGAGCCCGCCCGGGGCATCAGCCGGCAGTTCGCCAGCGAAGAAGCGGGGGAGCGGGAGCCAGTTGCCGGACGGGTCTGCCGACCACACAACAAACTCCGGCAGCACCTCTGCCGAGTGAAAGTGTGGCCGGGGAGGCCGGGTGGCCACGGCGCGTCTTCCCCCACCAATTGGGCGGCCATCACCGCGCGAAGGACCACCACCGCAACCACGGGGAGCCGCTGCAGGGGTCGCGGGGTGCTTGCGGGTATGACCTCGGCCGCGTTTGGGTGGAGGGGAGCCAGGCCCTTCTTGGCGAGCCTTCCCCTTTTCCGTGGCCGAAAACCTCTTCGTGGGCGCCATGGGACACGGCAAGCAACTAGAGCAAGGAGGAAGAAGAAGCAGGCGGGGGGAAGGGAGATGTGTAGCGGGGCGCCTCCCCCCCCCACACACACATTTATAGCCCAAGGGAGGCCAACCGTCGGTGTCGGTGTCAAAACCGGCGGATCTCGGGTAGGGGGTCCCGAACTATGCGTCTAGGCGGATGGTAACAGGAGACAAGGGACATGATGTTTTACCCAGGTTCGGGCCCTCTTGATGGAGGTAAAACCCTACGTCCTGCTTGATTAATATTGATGATATGGGTAGTACAAGAGTGGATCTACCACGAGATCAAGGAGGCTAAACCCTAGAAGCTAGCCTATGGTATGATTGTTGTAATGTATGTTGTGTCCTACGGACTAAAGCCCTCCGGTTTATATAGGCACCGGAGAGGGCTAGGGTTACACAGAGTCGGTTACAATGGTAGGAGATCTACATATCAGTATCGCCAAGCTTGCCTTCCACGCCAAGGAAAGTCCCATCCGGACACGGGACAGAGTCTTCAATCTTGTATCTTCGTAGTCTTGGAGTCCGGCGGACGATGACAGTCCGGCTGTCTGGACACCCCCTAGTC
The DNA here is from genome assembly GCA_963921465.1 of Triticum timopheevii. NCBI lineage: Eukaryota > Viridiplantae > Streptophyta > Magnoliopsida > Poales > Poaceae > Triticum > Triticum timopheevii. Next base: position 361,909,000 of record OY997264.1, read on the forward strand.
CAGGACTCCCTCAGTAGCCCCCGAACCAGGCTTCAATGATGATAAGTCCAGCGCGTATATAGTCTTCGGCGTTGCAAGGCGGGTTCTCCCTTTAAGTTCCATGTACCTACCGAACAGTGTCCGGCTTCCTCATAAATGTTGTGCTTCTCGGCTTCTACGCCCAATAATGGCCTTCTTCCACGCGTCGCACGAATGCGAAAAGCTAGGGTATCTTTTATGTTTCACCCCCTAGTCGTGAAAGTCATCCGCCTACAAAAGAGGCAAAAATCCAGATCCAAATCACACCATATTCCTCCCGCGAATACTCATCGGAGCGCCTTTGACCCAAAATCCATTCCATCATGGACCGTCGGCGCGGCTCCTCTTCTCGCGCTCCCAGCCCACTGCCAGGAGATTGGAGGAGATGCTCTGTTCCACACAACGAGCTAGTGAAGCTCCAAGCGGGGGGATATCTCCCTCCGGCCTTCATGGTTCCGGTTCGAGCCGGGCTGGCCACCTACCAAGGTGGGAAGCAAGCGGAGGCTACCCCAAGTCCCAACCAAGGGGAGCGGGTATGCTTCGTCCCATTTCTGATAAGGGGACTCGGATTTCCTATACATCCGTTCCTCCGCGGGCTCCTGGAGTTCTACGGACTCCAGCTCCATCACCTTACACCCGCCTCTGTCCTGCATATCGCGGGTTACGTAGCCCTTTGCGAGCTATTCCTGGGCATCGAGCCCCATTTTGCACTGTGGAAGAGGTTGTTCTGCCTCGTACCCCGTTCTCACGAGAGATCTATATATCAAGTGGGCGGCGCCGAAGTATGGCGCATTGCCGGGACCGGATATCCATCCGGAACCCCTAAGAAGGCGTCCGAAGACTGGCCTTCGGAATGGTTTTACATAGAAGACGCTCCGCTGCAGGACCCAGTCCGGGTCGGCCTCCCGGAGTTCAGTACTGCTCCCCTGAAGAAACGCCTTAGTTGGCGCCCGCGGAGCCCCCAATTGGAGGAAGACAAGAGCGTCCATTACCTGATGGGCCGAATAAGATTACTAGCCCATTCCGGGTTGACCATGATTGGAGTCATGGCAACATGCATCATGCGGGGGTTACAGCCATTGCAATACAGGGGCCACCCCATGTGGGATTTCAACGGGGAAGACGATGCCACCCGCCATGGCCGCAAAGGGCCGGATTCGACCGAGGATCTGGTGCAGATCCTGTCCGGCCTGTACAAGGGGGAGAAGGAGGACTTCCTTCGGATGAACCCCTTGAATGGGTTTTCCATGAATAACCCTCGGGGCTGGGTAAGCGAACACTTTTAAGGGCTCAACCCATGCTTTCGAAGTTTAAGCTTCTTACATTATGTCTTCGGTGCAGGAACTGCGCCGGATTGTGGAGGACATGGTAAGTCCAGCTCCGCAACCCGAGGATCCAGAGAGATCCCAGGATCTGGCCTCCGAAGAGGATCCGGATATCAAGGTGGAGCTAATTGACGGGGTGTTCCACCAGCTCAGCATGGACAATGCTTTAGTCGCCATTACGGCGGACTACCCAGGATTATATACGGCTTTCGAGGTGATTGTGACCGAGGTCCGGACACCATTATCTCTTCCTTGCCCATTTCTGACCTTCGCGAACGATGGTGTTTTGCAGGAAGCGCCTTCAAGGCGGGAAGCTGAGCCTGCGGCGGCTGACCAACAAAGGCCAGTCCGGACCAGCAGGCGGAAAAGGAGCGCGACACGGACTGAAATGTCGCCGCAAAGGTATAGCTCGTATTTAAGTATTCAGAGCAACGTTCCTAGGAAGCGTTTGAGTGCTCATGATCTTTGTAGGAGAAAAAGCGCCTGCCGGACTGCGGGCGTAGAGGTTGTCGATCCGACCTATACCAGCCAGGCTCCAGCGCCCGGTCTGGAGGGGGAGGCAAGCGCAAGGCGCGGGCCGCATACTCCTCCAACGGAGGATGCCGACAGACTGTCCGCCACCAAGTCCGAGGTGGAGAGCGCCATGAATCACAGGCGCCGCCGGACAGTATTTCGTGAAGCGTGCTTCTCCCCTGAGGCGTTGAACGCCTTTAACGCGGGGGACGCGCACCTCCGTGCTGCTCAAGATGGTTTTACCAGAGCCACGGAGCAGTATGTAAAAGACATACAGGTAAGGGAATTTAATGGTTATATATGCCAGTAGCCCCCGAGACATAAAGTGGTTATGTTAACTGATTTAAGGATCATTTGAAATGCAGGCTCTTACCGAGAAGAATACCCAGCTGTCTCAGGAGCTGCAAGAGTGCAAGGCCCAACTTGAGGCCGCACTTGCTGCCGCAGGAGGAAACACAGAGGGCCCTCCTGGTAACACATTTGTTTGTTAAATATAAGCGCTATGCGGCATGCGCGCAAGTCTAATAATGACATTGCAGGTGCTGCCAGACAAGATCCGGACGGGCAGGAACTGCTGCGCCAGCTGAAGGCCGGCGAGAGGGTGCTGAATAGAGTGCAGCAGGAAAGGAACAAGCTCCAAGATTCCCACGCTCAGCTTGGAGAAGAGCTGAAAGGCGTTCGGGTCGAGCTGTCCGGCTCCGTTAAGGAGAATCAGCGGCTTCGTCGCGGCATCTATAGTAAGTGCTTGAGCGAACTCCTTTGAAAAGAAGAGTTCGGCGAGGAAGTCAATTGACAGAATATGTCTTGTAGGTATACTCACAGGTCGCCCTGCGGAGGAGATGCCCATGTCAACGGGTGATCAACTTCCTGAGCTGTTGCAACTGCTCGAACGAGTTTGGCAGGCGATGAGCGGCGTCGTCCAGGCGTTATGGCCAGCCTTCTCCCTACCCGAGGGCCTTGGGGAGCTTGCGGAGAAGCTCCAGGGAGTGCGACAGTGCTTCCGTCTATGGAAGATTTCGGCCTGCCGCCAAGGTGCCAGGGAGGCTTGGGCCATGGTGAAGACGCGGTACAAGAAGGCGGATCCCAACCACATGGCCGAGGTCGGACCGGCGGGGCCCGATGGGAAGGAGGTCCCTATGAGTTTAGTGTACAACCAAGTAGAGTTGGCTGCTAAGTTTTCCCAACAGGACTGTAAGTTGGACAACCTGTTAGACGGGATTGAGGAGGAATACAATCAGTAAATTTGACAATGTATTTTAAAATGACATGTGAAATGCCCTCTAGCCGGATTGTAGATCGTTTGTCTTTGCCGACCTTTTCGCCTCGACCTCAGGACCCTAGAGTCTGGAGTGTGTCTGAATACCTTTTTGGTTAAGAAACAACCGGGGTATGCATGGAGACCAGGCGTAGGGGTCATTAGTGCTTTATCAGACAAGTGCCCAACTAGTTATGTTATATTACATGGTTAGTAAGAAACATCTTCCAGGGAGAATAGTTCCGTTAAGGGTTCCTTTCCCTGGGAGGCATGCCCTAAAGTGCATGTCCGGACTGCGAAAAAAGCAGAAAAACATCTAGGGGCAGATAAATAGGTAGGTAAAAAATCATCTTTCAAGTCACCAACCGAATATTCCCTTAAGAACGCTAGCTTTCGGCTTCACCCAGTCTGAGGTACACATCCGGCTGACCCGGCAGTAACAATCGCAGAGGTGCTCCCTTTACCTCCTAGCCTAACAATCGGGAACGTAGGGGTAAGCATAGGAGCCAGGCAACCCAGCTTGGCCAAAACTTAAGTCATATCGATGCATATAATGGTGAGTAAAAGGTACATGTGGAAGCTTGACACATGTGCTAGGCATGAAGCCCTTACAATTGAGATTCTTGAAAAGAAGCCCCCAGGTATAATGAGTGCGGATGAAACATCAAGTATGTGCGAACAATGCGCAAGTAGGCCCTTAAGGGCTTTTTATAAAAAAGGGTTAAGAGAAGAAAGAGAAACAAAGTGCAGCTGAAGTGTAAAAATTTGGACGAGGGAAGGGGACGAACTCTTAGTCCGGCGCTAGGCGTAGAATCTTCGGAGGCGGGCTGCGTTCCATGGGTTCGGCTCGAGTCAGTTATCCGACGCATTTCGCTGACGGTACGCCCCGCCAGTCAGGACTTGGTCGATAATGAAGGGGCCTTCCCATTTGGGCTTGAGCTTGTCCCTTTTCTTGTCCGGCAGGCGTAGAACTAGTTCGCCAACGTTGTAAGTCTTGGCCCGTACTTCTCTGCTTTGATATCTTCAAGCCTGCTGCTGATAAAATGCGGAACGAGCCTTGGCAACGTCGCGTTCCTCCTCCAATGCGTCCAAGCTGTCCTGCCGATCCAGCTCGGCTTCTCGTTCTTCGTACATGCGCACTCGAGGTGAGTCATGAATGATGTCGCAGGGCAAAACTGCCTCTGCGCCGTATACCATAAAAAATGGTGTGAATCCGGTAGTACGGTTGGGCGTTGTCCGCAGCCCCCAGAGTACGGAGTCGAGCTCCTCTACCCTGTGCGTGTCAGATTTCATAAGTGACCACACTAGTCTGGGTTTGATGCCGCTCATTATTAGACCATTTGCTCGTTCCACTTGACCGTTGGTTTGAGGATGATAGACTGAAGCATAATCGAGCTTAATGCCCATGTTTTTGCACCATGACTTAACCTCATCGGCCGTGAAGTTCGTGCCGTTGTCGGTGATGATGCTGTGGGGGACACCGTAACAGTGTACGACCCCGGATATAAAGTCTATCACCGGTCCGGACTCTGCCGTTTTGACTGGTTTGGCCTCTATCCATTTGGTGAATTTATCCACCATGACCAATAGGTACCTTTGCTTGTGGGTTCCCCCTTTAAGGGGTCCAACCATATCAAGCCCCCAGACCGCGAACGGCCAGGTAATGGGTATAGTTTTGAGGGCGGTGGGTGGCATATGGCTCTGATTAGCAAAGAGCTGACAACCGACGCATCTCTGGACTAAGTCCTGGGCATCTGCCCGGGCCGTCGGCCAATAAAATCCTGTACGGAATGCCTTTCCTACAAGGGCCCGGGCTGCTGCGTGGTGTCCGCCTAGTCCGGAATGAATTTCAGCCAGGAGGTTTTGCCCTTCCTCTTCGGAGATACACCTTTGAAGGACTCCGATTGTACTTTTCTTATAAAGTTCTCCCTCATGGACCTTGTAGGCTTTCGATCGCCGGACTATGCAGCGGGCCTCATTTTGGTCTTCGGGAAGTTCCTGCCTAAGCAAGTAGGCTAGGAATGGTTCTGTCCACGGGGCGATTACTGCCATTATGTCGTGGGCTGAAGGTGTTATGTCATCGGCTGAATCGCCGGTTGGCGCGGTTGTTTCCGGTTTGTCGTTTCCGGACTCCCCTTCCCATAGTACGGACGGCTTGAAGAGCCGTTCCAGGAAGATATTTGGAGGGACAGCATCACGTTTTGCGCCGATGCGTGCCAGTACGTCGGCTGCTTGGTTATTATCTCGGGCTACGTGATGGAATTCAAGTCCTTCAAACCGAGCTGACATTTTTAGGACAGCGTTGCGATATGCTGCCATTTTCGGATCCTTGGCGTCAAAGTCTCCGTTTATTTGGGATATTGCGAGGTTTGAATCCCCGCGCACCTCTAGGCATTGAATGCCCATGGAGATTGCCATTCGGAGACCATGTAGAAGGGCCTCGTATTCGGCTGCGTTGTTGGAGTCCATGTACATTATTTGAAGTACGTATTGGACTGTGTCCCTGGTTGGGGACGTCAAAACGACGCCAGCCCCCAGTCCGGCCAACGTTTTGGAGCCGTCGAAGTGCATAGTCCAATTGGAGTATGCGCCGTACTCTTTAGGGAGTTCGGCTTCAGTCCATTCAGCGACAAAGTCAGCCAAAACTTGTGACTTTATAGCTCGCCGAGGTTTGTAGGTTATATCGAATGGTAGGAGCTCAATGGCCCATTTTGCAATCTTGCCCGTCGCGTCGCGGTTGATTATAATGTCATTGAGTGGTACTTCGGAGGCCACCGTTATCGAGCACTCTTGAAAGTAGTGTCGGAGCTTCCGGGATGCCATGAACACCGCATACGCTATCTTTTGATAGTGCGGGTAACGGGACTTGCAGGGGGTTAACACAGTGGATACGTAGTACACTGGTTTTTGAAGAGGGAATTTATGTCCTTCTGTCTCTCGTTCAACGACGAGTACCGCGCTTACAACTTGATGTGTTGCTGCGATGTATAATAACATTGGTTCGCCCAGGTTTGGCGCAGCTAGGACCGGATTTGTTGCCAATATGGCTTTTATTTCTTCGAGTCCGGCAGTGGCAGCATCCGTCCACTCGAAGTGTTCGGTGCGCCTAAGGAGGCGATAAAGGGGCAGTGCCTTTTCTCCCAAGCGGGAGATAAAGCGGCTTAGAGCTGCCACGCATCCGGTCAATTTTTGTATCTGTTTGAGGTCTTTTGGAATATCCAACTGTGACAGAGCTCGGATCTTGGCCGGGTTTGCTTCAATTCCTCTACCGGATACAATGAAGCCCAGCAGCTTTCCGGCTGGTACACCGAAAACGCATTTTTCCGGATTCAGCTTGATGTCATATGCTCTGAGGTTGTCGAACGTGAGCCTCAGATCGTCTACTAGAGTTTCGACGTGTTTGGTTTTGACGACTACGTCGTCTACGTATGCCTCAACTGTTTTGCCGATCTGGGTGGCCAGACATGTTTGAATCATGCGCTGATATGTTGCGCCGGCGTTTTTAAGTCCGAAGGGCATCGTGTTGAAGCAGAATGGTCCATATGGAGTGATGAATGCCATTGCGGCTTGGTCTGCTTCCGCCATCTTGATTTGATGGTAGCCAGAGTATGCGTCAAGGAAGCACAACGAATCGTGCCCTGCGGTAGCATCGATAATTTGGTCGATGCGGGGGAGGGGGAAGGGATCCTTTGGGCAAGCCTTATTGAGGTCTTTAAAATCGATGCATAGGCGCCAGGATTTGTCCTTCTTTGGTACCATTACCAGATTTGCTAGCCAATCCGGATGTTTGATATCTCTGATGAATCCGGCTTCCAATAGTTTGGCTAGCTCTTCTCCCATTGCCTGTCTTTTGGGTTCGGAAAATCGTCGAAGAGCCTGTTTGACCGGCTTGAATCCTTTTAGGATGTTTAGGCTGTGTTCTGCCAATCTGCGTGGGATTCCGGGCATATCCGAGGGATGCCAGGCGAAAATGTCCCAATTTTCCCAAAGGAATTCTCGCAGTGCGGCGTCTACCTCGGGGTTCAATTGTGCCCCAATGGAGGCCGTCTTTGTTGGGTCTGTTGGATGGACCTGGAATTTTACTATTTCATCTGCTGGTTTGAAGGAGGTGAACTTGGATCTTTTATCGAGTATCGCATCGTCCCTATTCACCATAGAGCGCAGCGCGGTGAGTTCTTCTGCCGCTAGGGCTTCGGATAGTGCCTCCAGGGCTAGTGCGGCTGTCTTGTTTTCGGCACGGAGTGCTATGTCCGGATCACTAACGAGAGTGATTATTCCGCCGGGCCCAGGCATTTTGAGCTTCATGTACCCGTAATGGGGTACGGCTTGAAAAAATGTGAATGCCTCTCGTCCTAATATAGCGTGATATCCGCTGTTGAACGGGGCCACTTGGAACGTGACTTCTTCGGATCTGTAATTGTCCGGCGAGCCGAACACCACATCGAGTGTGATTTTTCCGGTGCAGCGCGCTTCCCGGCTAGGGATTATTCCTCTGAAGGTTGTGCTGCTTCGCTCAATACGGCTCCAGTCTATTTCCATTTTTTGAAGAGTTTCCTCGTAGATGAGGTTTAGTCCGCTGCCGCCATCCATGAGGACCTTTGTGAGCCGAAAGCCGTCCACTATGGGACTAAGCACCAGTGCGGCTGGTGCTCGGGCTGTTCGGAATTTAGGTTCGTCGGCGTTGAAGGTGATGGCTGTGTCACTCCATGGATTTGCTGTTGCTACTTGGTAGACTTCGGCGTGGCCGCGGATTGTTCGTTTTCGCATATTATTTGATGCGAAGGTCTCGAAGACTGTTGATACCGTACCGGTATTGTTGGAGTGGTTTTCCGGGGCTAGAAGCTCCTCGCCACTTTTGGCCACCTGCCGTAATATCCAACATGCTCGAAGGCTATGTGTTGGGACGGCGCCCTCTGTACTGTGAAGTTTACAGGGTCCGCTTAGCCATCCCTCCAGTACGGTTCCGTGCCCTCTATGGGGTTTTTGCTTTTTGGTTTTTGTATCTGGGGCCTGAGTATGATGCACCCTTTTGTTGCGGACTAGGGTTGTATTCGGGGCCGGATTGTCCCAAAACTGGTTTTTGGTTTTCCGGGAACTCTCCATCGCACAGTACTTTCGTACTATGGATGCCAGATCGGCGAAGCGTGTAATTTTACGACAGCTGATGGCGTTCAATATTCCCTTGTCCGTGCAATTATTGCAAAAGATTGAGATTGCGTTTTCCTCTTGGCAGTCCTTTATCCTGTCCATAACCAGGAGGAATCTGGCCCAGTAGTGATGTACTGTTTCAGCGGGCTCTTGCCGTATTAGAGATAGATCGCATATGCCTGGGCGGGTGGGTGGAATAAAATCCGGAACCCTACCCATCTTAGGGCTTAAAGGCCGTGAAGTTTCCAAATTTGGAAGCTTGGATTGCTGGACGTTGTCCAAAGAGTCCGGTCCGATGCCTGACTTTAAGTTCAGTGCTCGATGGAAGTCCGTTCCTCCGCGGAAATCCGGCATGGAGGGTTTGGGGGCCCGGACATGACTAGTTTTCAATACAGGAGAAGAGTCGCCGCATTGTTCCTCTACCACTACGACGTGGTGGGTGACCTGGGGAGAGTTAATCTCTCTCAGATCGGTTTTAAGCCCAATCTGATTGTAGTCCGTAGCGACTCCCAGGGCGGCGATGCGATCCAAGAGCTCATTGACAGACGAGAGCTCTATCGGATCCAGCCGCTCGGCAAATTCCGAGTTGACGAGAAGATTGCTTTTGACGCTTGAGAAGTCATTGTTGAAGAAGTGGCCGGACAGGCGGTCATAAGAAAACCACCTAGCCAGATAGTTTGGCCGGCGGCCAAGGCCCCTTTGGCGAAAATACCGTCCTTGAAGACGGGTGGAGGCATCCTTCCTATCGGTGACGGCACAGAGGAACTCTCAATGAAAGCACCAATGTCGGTGTCAAAACCGGCGGATCTCGGGTAGGGGGTCCCGAACTGTGCGTCTAGGCAGATGGTAACAGGAGACAAGGGACACGATGTTTTACCCAGGTTCGGGCCCTCTTGATGGAGGTAAAACCCTACGTCCTGCTTGATTAATATTGATGATATGGGTAGTACAAGAGTGGATCTACCACGAGATCAAGGAGGCTAAACCCTAGAAGCTAGCCTATGGTGTGATTGTTGTAATGTATGTTGTGTCCTACGGACTAAAGCCCTCCGGTTTATATAGGCACCAGAGAGGGCTAGGGTTACACAGAGTCGGTTACAATGGTAGGAGATCTACATACCCGTATCGCCAAGCTTGCCTTCCACGCCAAGTAAAGTCCCATCCGGACACGGGACGGAGTCTTCAATCTTGTATCTTCGTAGTCTTGGAGTCCGGCGGACGATGACAGTCCGGCTGTCCGGACACCCCCTAGTCCAGGACTCCCTCAGTCGGCCTCGACGATCGTAGGTAATCATGACTCTTTTTGCATGCAGCAGGGACTCATCGAATCGGGCAGTTGCCGAGGCAGTGTGGGGAAGTGGAGACGCCCACGTCCAAACAACCACCACACGGCGACTAAGGCCGCAGGCTGTTGGGGCCCGTGGCGCTCCGCACTTGTCCTTTGGCTTCGCTGCTAAGCCAAGTCCGAGCGCGCCTTGGGCCTGGGGGCTACTGTTGGCGTTCTGGGAACGGGGGTCCCCAGACTTGCCTGCCTGCGGCCTACAGCGTGGCTCAAGCAGTGGCCTGGTATGGCCCATCTTCATCAACCCAAGCTCAAGACCCTCGCGAGGGGCCAAGCCTCGCGGGGCGGACGACACAAGGCTTCCTCGGGGGTGGCCTCACCAGGCAGGCTCGCGAGGAGGCGGAGAGATCAAGGCAAGGAGTACCTCACGAGGTGCTCATGACGCAAGCCATGACGATCAAGACCAGGCGGGCGCCTGCCTGTGCACTGTCCTCGTTTCCTCTTTGGTGCTAAGGGGGCAAGCACAGGCACGGAGTACCGAGGCATCAAGCAAAGGTTACCATATTGGTGCAACGAGACCAAGACCAGCAGAGCGGAAGGATGGAGGTCACCGTGGAGCCCAAGACGGCATCACCACCAGTGCCTTTGACAGTCGAAGACCAACTTTAGTCAGGATAGCTTGTACTAGTTGTCCCCCTTCAAAATGGCCATTGTTGGCTCCCTTCCCGCTCAATATTTGGGAAGAGGACCAAGGCCCCTATATATAGAGCTAGCCACCACAGTAGGAAGGGATCAAATCCATCCCAAGTAGAACATCGCACCAGCTCAAGAACACCCCTCGCGAGGCTGTTCTTCCTCTGTACTATTCATCATTAGCCCCAGAGGCAATCCACCACCACACACTAGAGTAGGGTATTACACCACAACGGTGGCCCGAACTAGTATAAACCTTGTGTCCCTTGTGTTGTTCATCGGGCAGCTTAGATTCGCGACAAGGCTTTGGGGCGTGGATCGGTAGAGAGAAGATCTTCGTGCGCACCCCAGAGTTTGAACCTTAAGGGTTTTGCCGGAACCCGATATCTGACACCAACAATGACCCTACTCCACCATCTGCTCCTTCTGGGAACGAGTAGATGATCTATGTCTTCAAACCTTTTTGGTCATTCCTGACAAAAGGGGGAGAGGCATATGAGTTGATAGTCTTCAAGCGGGTCATTATGGGTGGCTGCATTATTTTGCCAAGTTCTTACAACTCACGTCTTTTGAAACATTTGGTTCTCTGAGTTGTCACACTTAAACTTGATGGTCGTCTGCTACTTTTTCTGCTCTTCTGTGATGCGATGATAAATTCCGCATGAATTCATTCTGCAGACGTCCATTTTCCCTTATGCATATCATTATCTTCGTTATCTTTTATATGCATAATGTATTGTCTTCACACTTTGAAGTTGGCCTCCACAAAGCAAAACCTGCCATGTGCATTTGCATTCAAAAGCAAATCATTTATATAGCACATCTTTAGGGGGAGCCTCGTCATATAGTTGAAGACAATACTCACAACACTAAACTTTCACATACTTTTATCCCCGTTGAAAACTTCAACCAGTTTGTCATTAATCACCAAAAAGGGGGAGATTGTAAGTGCATCTAGTGCCACCCCTAGTTGGTTTTGGAGTATTGACAACAAACTTGGTTGAGGGACTAATGTGTTTGTGAGAGTTGCAGGATAACACAGGTAGTAGTCCCATATTGATTCGGTTTACCTACCAGAGATGACCCCTAAAAATGTGTGAAGACATTGAAGACAATGGTGGTCTGTGAAGATATTCACATTGAAGACTATGACAGGAGAAGACATCGCGTGAAGACTATGGAGTGCGAAGACATAGGTGTTTCGTAGTTTCCTTTTCTTCTTTGTTGAGTCATAGGAATCACTGCACTGTTAAGTGGGTCGAAGTGAACAAGGTCAGAGTGACTGATGTGATGCTCAACCAAATCCTATGCCTTCGAGCGAAGACAATGAGAGAAAATCTTATCCAGGGCTGGATGAGTCAGCTTGGCTTGTAGCCCAAGCTAAGCTTCCGCGTGTGTTTGAAATCTGACCATTGGACATGTGTCAGTTCCTTAGTGACCCAGGGTCATTTTGGACAAATCAGGTCGGGTTGCCTCCTGGCTATAAATAGCCCACCCCCTACACCATAAATTGGTGGCTGCTCAGAGTTAGTACACGGCTTTTGTTGTTTGAGAGCAACCCACCTCCGAAGCCTTTGAGAGAGAATCCTTGCGAGGACAAAGCCCAAAACACCTAGAGCCAAAGAGTGTTAGGCATCACTGAAGTCTTTCTTTCTGCATGATCTGAAGACTTATTACACTTGAGGACTGTGAATACTCCAGCCGGTTAGGCGTGCATTTTGAGCATCCAAGAGTCATTGTGGATTTCCGGTGAATGAAGTCTATGAAGGTTAGGAAGTCTCCCTTGAAGACTTACTAGAGTGATTGGGCGAGGACTAAGTGTTCTTTTCTCAAGGGGAATAAGGTGAAGACACAGTCTTCTGAGTTGAATCTCAGCCTCCTTAACCAGACGTACAGTTGTCACAGCAACTAGAACTGGTCCAACAAATCTCTTGTCCTCTCCGAGCAACTGGTTCTATCCTTCCTCTCTCACCTTACTTACAGTTTGTCTTTGTGAAGTCTTTGCCCACTTGCCTGATCTGATTGACTTCACTGTGTGAAGACTATTGTTTGTTTGGCTCCATACTATCTTCCATCCTGATCCATACTACCTAGCTGCTGATAGTCTTCGTACTTTCACTACATTTCTTACTTGACTATGGCTTGTCTAGTGTAGTCTACCTTCCGCTGCATGTCAATAGGTTCATTTCTATTGTTTGTCTTCAAATCACCCCTGTTATGAAGACTTCCATAAAAATTGCCTATTCACCCCCCCTCTAGTCGAATACTAGCACTTTCAGGCCGGCCGGCCACAAGGGCACGCCCAAGGGGGGAGTCCTACTCCAAGTAGGAGTAGGTTTCCCCCTTTCCTAGTCCAACTAGGAGGAGAAGGAAGGAGAGGGAGAGGGAGAGGGAAATAAGGGCCGCGCCCCCTCCATTTTGAGACTCCTCGTCATGTCTGGGATCTCATCCGGGACTCCGAACAACCTTCGGTACATAAAATCACATAAACTCAAAATACCAATCCTCATCGAACGTTAAGCGTGCGGACCCTACGGGTTCGAGAACTATGTAGACATGACCGAGACATGTCTCCGGTCAATAACCAGTAGCGGAACCTGGATGCTCATATTGGTTCCTACATATTCTACGAAGATCTTTATCGGTCAAACCGCATAAAAACATACGTTGTTCCCTTCGTTATCGGTATGTTACTTGCCTGAGATTCGATCATATGTATCATCATACCTAGTTCAATCTCGTTACTGATAAGTCTCTTTACTCATTTTGTAATACTTCATCTCACAACTAACTCATTAGTCACAATGCTTGCAAGGCTTATAGTGATGAGTATTACCGAGAGGGCCCAGAGATACCTCTCTGAAACACGGAGTGACAAATCCTAATCTTGATCTATGCCAACCCAACAAACACCTACGGAGACACCTATAGAGCACCTTTATAATCACCCAATTATGTTGTGATGTTTGGTAGCACGCAAAGTGTTCCTCCGGTATTCGGGAGTTGCATAATCTCATAGTCTGAGGAACTTGTATAAGTCATGAAGAAAGCAGTAGCAATGAAACTGTAACGATCACAATGCTAAGCTAACGGATGGGTCATGTCCATCACATCATTCTCCTAATGATGTGATCCCGTTCATCAAATGACAACACATGTCTATGGTTAGGAAACATAACCATCTTTGATTAACGAGCTAGTCAAGTAGAGGCATACTAGGGACAATATGTTTTGTCTATGTATTCATACATGTACTAAGTTTCCGATTAATAATATTCTAGCATGAATAATAAACATTTATCATTAAATAAGTAAATAAATAATAACTTTATTATTGCCTCTAGGGCATATTTCCTTCATAGACTTTGCAGTGCTTGTCAGGCAGGAAAACGAGTCAGAGGAAGTCATCCTGTGAAGAATATCATGACCACGAGGAGACAACATGAGCTACTTCATATGGATCTTTTTGGTCCCAATGCCTACAAGAGTCGTGGTGGTAACTCGTTCGGATTGGTCATTGTTGACGACTTTTTGAGATTTACGTGGGTGGTCTTTCTTGATGATAAATCGCAGCTCCAAAAGATCTTGAAGAACTTCGCTAGGAAGGCCCAAAACAAATTTGAAGTGAAGATCAAGAAGGTTCGAAGCGACAACTAAACGGAGTTCAAGAATGCCAATGTGGATACCTTTCTTGACGAAGAAGGGATTTCACATGAGTTCTTGGCTACGTACACACCTCAACAAAATGGAGTTGTTGAGAGGAAGAACCGACCACTTATTGAGATGGCGAGAACAATACTTGATGAGTACAAGACGCCAAGACACTTTTGGGCGAAAGCGGTTGAGATAGCTTGTCATGCTACAAATCGACTATATCTTCACAAGCTTCTCGGCAAGACGACATATGAGCTTCTCACCAGTAACAAACCCCAAGTTGTATACTTTTGAGTATTTGGCTCAAAGTGTTACATTGTTGATAAGCATCATCGTTCGAAATTTGCTCCGAAGTCTCATGAAGGTTTCCTACTCGGTTATGGCTCAAACTCTCACACTTACCGTGTCTACAACAATTTCACTTGAAAGGTTGAAGAGACGGTAGATGTGAAGTTTGATGAATCTAACGGCTCACAAGTAGAGCAATTGCCAATTGATGTAGGAGACTAAGACCCTTTGGAAGCAATTCAAGACTTGTCTAGTGGCAACATTCATCCACCGGAAGTGAAGGAGAGTACCTCATCCGTTCAAGTGGAAGCCTCAACTTCACACCAAGGTGAACCACAAGTTGATTTGGAGGCATCCACGAGTGGAACACGTCAAGACGGAGGAAGTGAGGAAGTACAACAAGATGAACCACATCGACCTCCCTCTCCACCTCCACTAGAGAACGACAATGCCAACATCAATGATGAAGGACAAGAGGAAGAAGAAGACAATGAAGAGAATGTTCCACCCCAACCCAAACAAAAGCTCTCATGAGTTAGAGCAAGAGTCACAAGAGACCATCCCGTCGAACAAATCTTTGATGATATTCAAACCGGGAGAATTACTCGCTCCAAAACTCGTTTGGCTAACTTTTTTGAACATTACTCATTCGTTTCTAGTATTGAACCTATGAAGGTTGAAGAAGCTCTTGAGGATCCGGATTGGGTGAATGCTATGCATGAAGAGCTACACAACTTCGAGAGGAACCAAGTGTGGACATTGGTTGAAAATCTGGACGACAACCACAATGTCATTGGAACCAAATGGGTGTTTCGGAATAAGCAAGATGAGGATGGACAAGTTGTACACGACAAGGTACATCTCGTCGCCCAAGGCTACACTCAAGTCAAAGGCATGGACTATGGTGAGACATATGCCCCGTTGCTAGACTTGAGTCCATACTCATCTTACTTGCTTATGCCAATCACCATGATATCACTTTATACCAAATGGACATTAAAAGTGCTTTTCTAAATGGTGAAACTGAGGAGGAAGTTTATGTTAAACAACCTCCCGGCTTTGTCAATCCTAAGAAACCTAATCATTTCTACAAACTTCACAAAGCCCTTTATGGTCTTAAACAAGCTCCTAGAGCATGGCATAAATGCTTGACCAAGTTCCTTATTGAAAAAGGCTTTGAAATTGGGAAGATTGATTCTACACTTTTTACTAAAAGGGTTAATGGTGAACTATTTGTGTGCCAAATTTATCCGGATGATATCATATTTGGTTCTACTAAACCTCATTTTAGTGAAAAGTTTGTAAGGCTTATGTCAGAGAAGTTTGAGATGTCTATGATGAGTGAACTCAAATTTTTCCTTGGTTTGCAAATCAAGCAAACTGAGGAAGGTACCTTTGTTTCTCAAACAAAGTATACCAAGGACCTTTTCAACAAGTTCAACATGCAAGATAGCAAAGGCATGAAAACACCCATGCCTACTAGTGGACATCTTGACTTGACTAAGGATGGCAAACCGGTAGACCAAAAGGTTTACCGCTCTAGTCCCGATATTATGCTAAGTGTGTGCATGTGTGCACGATATCAAGTGGCCCCTAAAGAATTTCATCTTAAGGCTGTGAAAAGGATAGTGAGATACTTAATTCATACACCAAACTTTGGGATTTGGTACCCTATAAGAGGTCTTCTTTTTATCTTGTTGGCTACTCTGATTCGGACTATGCTGGTGACAAGGTTGACAGAAAGTCCACTTCATATACTTGTCAATTTCTTGGTAGATCCCTTGTGTCTTGGTCTTCCAAGAAACAAAACCGGTATCCTTATCCACCGCCGAAGCGGAATACATTGCCGCTGGATCATGTTGTGCTCAATTACTTTGGATGACCCAAACCCTTAAGGATTATGGGATACATGTGAAACATATTCCATTGCTTTGTGACAATGAAAGTGCTATTAAGATTGCTCACAATCCCGTGCAACATTCTCAAACTAAGCATATTGAAGTTCGTCATCATTTCATTCGAGATCATGTTGCTAAAGGAGACATCAATCTTAAGCATGTCCGTACCGATAAGCACTTGGCGGATATTTTCACCAAACCGCTTGATGAGAAAGTATTTTGCTGCTTGAGATATGAATTGAACATCATTGATGCCTCAAACTTAGAGTAGAAACTCCACTTGGATACATGCAAGGCATGAGCCCTTTATGACTAATCCTTGATATTTTTCTTATGATAATGATCATATGTCCTAAATCTATACTAGTACCCTTGCATGTTATCTAACCCCTGTAGGTACTTGGATAAGCCCAAATCCATGAGATTGCAAGTCACTCACATTTTGAGCAATATCTACATCACCAAATTCCTACCATATGATAGTTGAATACAAGGAAGCATGAACTCACTTAACATATCCTTTGACAATTTCAATATAGCAAATTTCATTATTGTCATTTTGGATACACAAGTGCTCTTCCTTGAAAGACTAATCCATGTAGGAAGATGAACTCAAATCCCAAGTGGTGCTCCCAACTCTTGATGAACCACATCAAACTTGAGCGTCCAACACAAGTACGACTACATGATCAACATCAACACCACAACCCAAGGTATGTCATTCCATCTTAGAGAAGCTTTGTCCCAAGTCATGAGTCAAAGCAACTCAACAAGATGTGAATACATCAAAATTCTTAAACAAAAAATGGTAACCCCATTTTGAGCTTAAACGATGAGTATGACCTATGATCAAGTGCTATCACTAGTCAATACTCTAACATAGGTGACTTTGTCACCGACCCCCTCTTGGTGAAGTTTCTTAAGAACTTCATCTAGATCAATTTTCTTATTTATGTTTTTCTCTATAACTTTTGTGTTTAATTCTTTGCAAATCTTTCAGTTAATTCCTTGCAAATCCTTTTGAGGTTTCATTTGCCAAGTGAGCTAAGTTGACAAAATCTTTCTTCTGTGTTGAACTCACTCCCTCCAATCAAAACCTATCAACCTAAGTGAAACACAAGGTCTCCTTGTAAATAGTTCATTGGTACAACCGACATGGACTAACTTGGTCGCACCGATCAGGACCTTCTGTGACTCTGGAAACCAACCGGCATCACCGATTTCAACTCTGAGAAAATATTTTTCCACTTTTACTACATATTCTCTTCAACCCCACTCAATGATTCTATCCTCTATCAGCATCTCAGGCTACCTACTGCTTTGTAGTGACTCTCAAGTACCACACCTATTTGACTCATGCTTAAGAAGTACCCTTCTTGGAAATTGATGTCAAAGGGGGAGAGAGAGAGACCATCAAAGCTTACCATATGAGCTCATCTAAGCTCTCCTACAAATGTTGTGGACAAAAGAGGAGAGAAGTCACATGTCTTTAAGAGGGGGAAGACATGTCAATATGCTTGACCTTACTCACTGCTCTGAATAATCCTTGTTGCTCTGATTTTGGTTTATCGTACCATTTCTTGCTCTGATTTTCTCTCACCCTACCTTCTCCCATTATCCAATATCAGAATCAGGGGGAGAAAGAATCCATGTCTATGGGAGGAAAATCTTTGGGGACATGTCTATACTAAAGGAAGTACCTAGTAGTCATTCATTACATGTCATCCCAGTCTTGGTACTCTTGTGGTTTCCTGAAATTGCTTTAACTAGAGTGTTCTTGTGTTATCTAACCCTGTTTTCTCAAGTCCACTCCCTCCAAAGCCATCTCAAGACCACAAGGTAAGTATATGCATCACACTCATGTGCATGATGATCTCTTGCTGATGTACATATTGTTTGCAAGAAGGACTCATGAACATGGAGGTACATTTCTTATCCACATCATTTGCTCTGACGCATATAGCCAAGATGTATGTAACTCATTGCTTGCTCTGTCATGCTTATGCATTCACATGCTCTCATATTCCAACTTCACATGATTGCATACATGCAGGGGGAGCCTATGCATGTTACATGTCCTTCAAAAGCTTTACTTGTTACCATGTATATCTTTAATCTAAAGCTTTGATGTATGTTGTCATTAATTACCAAAAAGGGGGAGATTGAAAGCACAAGTGCTCCCTGAGTGATTTTGGTAATTAATGTCAACATGTCCCTTGTTGGACTAATGATTTTACCTAGTGTTTCAGACAAGTTCAACAATGGTGGCGAGGACAAAAGGATGTGGAACCCCTTCAAAATGTAAGGACACATACTAGCAAAAGCTCAAGACTCTTCATTTATATTTTAGCGATCCAAGATCACATTGAGTCCATAGGAAAGCTAATACTATTAAACGGGGATGAGGTGTTGCTTAATGGTCTACTTGCTCAAAGTGCTTATTGATATTGCTCCAAAGCCCTCAACCACTTCCTCATTTCCAAATATGTCCAAAACTCAAAGTCAAACTCGGACCCACCAAAATGATCTATCCGGCGCCACCGAGTTCACTTGACATAGCCATTGCCAGAAACCCTGACTCCTCGGTCACACCGATACGGATCTCGGTCTCACCGAGATGCCTTGCAAACTCTCTGTTGCCTGTTGCAGTATTTTGGTCTCACTGAAATGTGAAATCGGTCCCATTGAGTTTGCTTGACATCCTCTCTGTTGCCTTATTGCTTCACTTCGGTCTAACCGAGTTGATGCAATCGGTGCCACCGAGTTGATGTTTGCCTTAACTCTAGCACATCAGTCCCACCGAGTTGTTCCGGTTGGTCCCACCAAGATTCCTAATGTTCACGTTTTGAACTAAATCAGTCTCATCGAATTCTTCTATTCGGTGTGACCGAGTTGGGTCAAATGTGTGTAACAGTTCGATTTTATGTGGAGGCTATATATACCCCTCCACCCCCTTCTCCATATGTGATAGAGCCATCAGAACGTGCCTACACTTATAGTTTATATTTTCTGAGAGAGAACCACCTACTCATATGTTCAGATCAAGATATCTCAATCCAACCACAAGAATCTTGATTTCTAGCCTTCCCCAAGTTGCTTTCCACTCAAATCATCTTTCCACCATATCCAAATCTGTGTGAGAGAGTTGAGTGTTGGGGAGACTATCACTTGAAGCACAAGAGCAAGGAGTTCATCATCAACACAATATCTATTACCTTTTGGAGAGTGGTGTCTCCTAGATTGGTTAGGTGTCGTTTGGGAGCCTCCGACGAGATTGTGGAGTTGAACCAACAAGTTTGTAAGGGCAAGGAGATCGTCTACTTTGTGAAGATCTACCTTAGTGAGGCAAGTCCTTCGTGGGTGATGGCCATGGTGGGATAGACAAGGTTGCTTCTTCATGGACCCTTCGTGGGTGGAGCCCTCCGTGGACTCGCGCAACCGTTACCATTCGTGGGTTGAAGTCTCCATCAAGGCGGACGTACGATAGCACCACCTATCGGAACCATGCCAAAAAAAATTGTGTCTTCATTGCATTTGCACACTCCAATCCCATCCCTTTACTTTCTTGCAACTAGCATGCTTTACTCTTTCCGCTGCTCATACTGTCGATACAACAAACCCTGGGCCCGTTTCCCGGACTGTGCACAAGCCGGAAGGTAAGTTTACAACACCATGATCAACCCAAGCATGATGGATCAATTCTCCCAAAGGATCCAAGCGCAGAGCAGGAAGACCAAGATGAGCCAGAGGAGCAAGATATCACCAAGGAAAGAACCTCCCTTGCTAGGCAGGCGAGCCTAGCAAGGTTGAGTTCGCCCTGGAGGCAAGCTTCCAAATCGTCCCGGCAGGCTTGCCGGGGCTAGAGAAGGCAAGCCACGCCACCGCTCCACCTCACAAGCAACACAAGTCATTGATCGGTGCGGTGTCAAGATCCAAAGTGACTAAGTGGCCGCTTTTTGCCACATGGCAGCCACTTCCTACCGTAAACACCTCTGTATGACACCCGTCCTGAGACGTGTCGAACGATCAGGCGCAAAGCTGGCAAAACAGCCTGGCAGGACCTGCAGGGCAAGCTATGATGGGACGTTGAGCGGCGCATTTAATGCGCTCTATCAGCCTGCAGAGTTAGGTATGATAGCACTATTTGCTATCTAATCAGTGCACAATGACTGATTTTCCACTATGGTAACCCCTTGATCTATAAAAGGAGGCCCATGGAAACCATAGAAAGGATTCAGACCTTTGTACACTCATACGCGCGTAGCCGTTCTCGTCCCGAGGCAACCCTGTCGGGCAAGATCGCTGCGTTTTCCACCATAGTTCACCATCAATCCACCAAAGCAGGAGTGGGGTTTTACGCCTCCCAGCGGCCCGAACCTGGGCAAAACTGCCCTTGTGATCTCTGTCGTGCTGCCTCGTGCTCCTCCGCTCTTTGTACAACGTGCAATCCCCCTGCCGAACCAGAAAGGGGATCATCCCCGCGTAGGTGGTTTTGGTTTCCCACGACATCTTTGGCCCACCAAGTAGGGAGATCACTTGCGTGTACCCGAAAGCGTGAGTAGCGCGACATCTCCATTGCCATTTTCGTCATCAATGGCTCCATCGACTATGGCGTGCAAGAAGAAGTCCAGTGCCGCAACTCACTCCTCCACCTCGAAGGATCCACCACCCACGGTCGCCGACGCTGCGGGGGATGCGGAGACGCACGAGGATGTGGGCGCTATGGGGGATATGGTCAGCGCAGGCGGCGTTGTCACCACTTCCCCCGCGGCCAAAACAGGAGGGGGAGACACCGGAGGAGAGCAGCATCAGCAATATCCCAGTGGTCATGCTCCACGAGGTACAAACGAAGGGGTTATTCCGTCTGTACCTCTTCTTCCCACCGAAGGGCACAACCGAAGTGGTGGCACCCGGTCCGGGGCGAATCGCCACCCTCTGGCCGCCTCCGCCACAGGCGCGGCCGCAGGGCGTGCGCCTCCCCCGGGGTGGGCTGACCCAACCACTACGCCCAATGGAGCCGTTGGCCCTCGAGCACCTCCACCGCGTCACCTTGCCATCCCAGCGGCTGGTTCGCAACCGCGGGGGCGCGACCCGGTCGCCGTCCGCACCATTAGGAGTCGGGCGACGCTGTGGTCTATGTCATCATCACCTACGTCAAGCACTGCTACGAGGCCATGGCACGGGCCCAACTGTTGTTGAGGTTCCCGCCGGTAGCTGATCAGATGGACTCGTGGAAAGCCACCATTCAGTGTCTGATTGGCTTCGCCGAAGCTAGGGGCTCGCAGCGAGCTGGCCCGCCATGACCTTCCCACCAGACGACGACGACGACTCTGCTGGCCGTGCAGAAGGGCCACCCCCATGATACAGTCCCCGCCGCGGTAGTCATCACGGGAGCCATGGATCAAGAACCCGACGACGTGTCAATGGCCTCTTCTGACCCTCGAGCACGCCAAGGCCAACGGCGAGCCCCGTAAGTCAGGCGGAGGAAGAAGCGCACGTCGACATCGAGCAACGCCACGACAACCACCGCCGGACTAATGGGTGCAATGGCCCAGACGTCGACGATCCCGCACTCGAGAGTGGCAGGTTCCTACCTTTCAAGGTCGGATGCCCTTCCTTCACTCGCGAGCTGCGGCAAGTCCGTTGGCCGTCCGCTCGCACGTTCAAGCCATAGATTCCAGAGAAGTGTGATGGAAGATTAAACCCGACAAAGTTTTTGAGTATCTACACCATCATTGTTCAAGCTGCCGGGGGAAGAGATGAGAAGGTGTTCGCCAACTACTTCCCTTTGGCACTCAAGTCCAATGTGAGGTCTTGGCTGATGCACTTGTCGAAGAACTCCATTTCAACATGGGCTGACTTGTGCCATGAGTTCATTGGCGCCTTCATGGGCGGCCATCAAGAAGTAGGGCAGCCAAATGACTTGCAGCTTCTCCAGCAGAAGGAAGGAGAGACTCTACGGATGTACTTGCAGATATTCAGCAGAGTCCACAAAAATATCCCAGACATCCACCCGGCAGCTATGATAGCTGCCTTCCAGTCCATTGCGCGCAAGCGCAGGATCCGTTCCAAGATGAATGTTCAGTTCCTCAAGACTGTGAAGGAGCTTTACACCTTGGTGGACAAGGGCGCTCGGGTGGAGGAGGGAAGGAAACTTCCTGGAGAGGAAGATTGCGTCGACATCGACTCAGAGGATGATGACGAGACTACCAGTCAGAAAAAGAAGAACAAGAAGCGCAACAAGAGGCGCAAAGGCAAGGCAGTGTTGATAGTTGAGGGATCAAGCACACCTAGTACCGGTAAGAAGGCAAAGACCGAGGCCCCCGGCAAGGGAGTTGCCACATGCACTGACTGCTGGGAGGCTGCGGCTGCCGAGAAGGCTGGGAAGGGTGATGGGCCGTATTGCAAGATTCATTGGACCAAGGGCCATGATCTCCAAGAGTGTCACCAGGTTGATCAGCTCGTCAAAAGGCAAAGGGATGAGTACAAGAAGCGTGATAAGGAAAAAGGTTAGAATGGCAATGACTGGAAGGGCCGAGGCGATGGAGCAACTTGCCCCGGCAAGGCTTTTTGGCCCGTCAAGGGTCGAGAGAAAGGAGTTTGCAATGATGAGAGTGATGGAGGGAATGAAGAGGAAACCAGCGAGTAGGAATTCCAGAAGGCCACTAAGGCCCTGTGCAATGGCGGGGGTGCATCTTGCACTCCTCTCACCGCCAACTTAAATGGTGGGCGCGTGAAGTCAATGTCGTGGAGCCGGCGGCAGAGTCTCGAAAGCCACTCAAATGGTCAAGCACGCCCATCATCTTTGACGAAGAGGACCGTCCTGACTGCACCACTTCGGTATAGGGTGTTTGCCTTTGTTGGCCTCTCCAACAATTCGCAACCTCAAGGTCACAAAGATGCTGGTTGATGGCGGGGCCGGGTCAAAACTGATTTCCCTAAAGGTTATCAGCAAGCTCCGGATAGTTGAGGAAGAGCTTAAGGCCACTGGCACGTTTCAAGGAGTTAATCCCGGCAGGAGTCATCCTAAGGGAAAGATCACACTGCCAGTGACATTTCGGGGAGAATTGAACTATCGGACTGAGAATGTTGTGTTTGATGTGGTCGACCTCCCCCTGCCGTACAATGGGATCCTTGGAGGCCAAGCTCAGGCAAAGTTCATGGCGGCATCCCACTATGCCTACAACACCTTGAAGATGCCGGGGCTGGTGGGAGTCATTTCCATTCCGTCAGATGAGAGAGATGCAATCATTTGTGTGGATAAGATGTAACGAGACACAGTCGCGGCAGAGGCCACGGCGGCGCCAGTTCCCGCCAAGGAGAAAAAAGGAAGAAGAAGGATAGCTGGGACACCAGTAAGGAATCCGGGAAGCGTACCTCTTCGGAGTGCGCTGCACCTGTTGATGACTTGCCGGAGAGTTCCAACAGTAAGAGATCCAAAGCTGCTG
This sequence comes from Triticum timopheevii, assembly GCA_963921465.1. Lineage (NCBI taxonomy): Eukaryota > Viridiplantae > Streptophyta > Magnoliopsida > Poales > Poaceae > Triticum > Triticum timopheevii. The sequence goes on from OY997264.1 coordinate 361,932,522, forward strand.
CACCTAAAAAAGGTCTCGGCAGAGCTGGCTGGCACTGATGGTACCTTTACTATCAGTGCCACCCTTGATGACAAATAGGAAAGCGCGCTTGTTTCCTTCCTGCGGGCGAATATCGACGTGTTTGCCTGGCAACCATCTGATATCACCGGTGTTTCCAGGGAGGTAATTGAGCACCACCTTGATGTGTGCGAGCATGCACGACCCGTCAAGCAGAAGATTCAAAAGCGGGCCTTGGAGAGGCAGCTGTTCATTGCCGAGGAGATTAAGAAACTTGAGGCAGCTGGTCTAGTCATAGGAGTGCTGCATCCAACATGGTTAGCAAACCCAGTGGTTGTGCGCAAGGCCAACGAAAAATGGAGGCTTTGCATAGATTTCACAGATCTCAACAAGGCTTGTCCAAAGGACCCATTTCCCTTGCCGCGCATCAACGAGATTGTGGATTCCACTTCAGGTTGTGATTTGCTATCTTTTCCGGATGCATACTCTGGATAACATCGGATCTTCATGTCCAAAGAAGACGAAGAGAAGACCTCATTCATCACCCCATGTGGTACGTACTGCTTCGTGTGCATGTCTTTTGGGTTAAAGAGTGTCGGGTCGACTTTTGCAAGGGCAGTCCAAACTGGTTTCGAGCCACAGTTGAACAGAAACATTGAGGCTTATATGGATGATATTGTGGTCAAGAACAAGGAAAAATCAACCCTCATCCGGGATTTAAAAGATACATTTGCTAATCTACACAAGATCAACTTGAAGCTGAACCCAGAGAAATGCGTGTTTGGCATTCCCTCCGGCAAGCTACTTGGTTTCTTTGTGTCCCATTGCGGGATCGAGGCCAATCCAGATAAGATCAACGCTATCGAGCAGATCCAGGCACCCATGACAGTTAAAGACGTGAGGCGTCTGACAGGGTGCATTGCCGCGCTTAGCAGGTTCATCTCCAAGTCTGTCGAGTGCGCCTGGCTGTTCTTCAAAATTTTGAAGAAGGCAGGACCCATGAAGTGGACCCTAGAGGCAGATGCAGCGCTGCAAGATTTGAAGACATACTTGTCCTCTATGCCCACTTTGGTCACTCCCAAACCAAAAGAGTCATTGCTGCTATACTTGGCGGCAACCAATCAAGTGGTTAGCGCAGCCCTAGTGGCACAGTGGGAAGTAGAAGAAACAGAGAGTGAGCAAATCCTGGTAGGTCCAGATGAGGATAAGGACAGAGAGGAGCATGACAGCAGGGACAACCCCAAGGATGCAGCAAGGAAGAAAGTGGTGCAGCGCCTAGTGTACTTTGTCAGCTCCCTGTTACGGGGGGCTAGATTGAGGTACTCTGGTGTGTATAAGTTGATTTTTGGCCTTGTCATGGCCTCAAGGAAACTGCGCCACTACTTCCAAGCCCACGAGATCACGGTTGTCACTCGCTTTCCATTGCAAAGGATACTCCGAACCCTGAGGCTACCGGCAAAATAGTGGAGTGGGCTTTGGAGTTGTCCAGCTTTGGCCTGAGATTTGAGAACACATCAACAATTCAGAGCAGGGCATTGGCAGAGTTTATTATAGAATGGACGCCAACCCCTGACGAAGAGGTGCCAGAAACAGTTATTCCTGGCAAGGAAGCGCCCCAAGAATGGATCATGTATTTTGATGGTGCTTTCTCCCTGCAAGGTGCAGGGGCTGGCGTGCTTCTCGTTGCTCCCATTGGGGAGCACCTGAAGTATGTCGTCCAGATGCATTTTCCCCGAGAGGAAGCAACCAACAATATGACAGAGTATGAAGGCTCTTGCCGGGCTCAGGATTGCCACAGAATTAGGGATCAAGAAGCTAATCATTGGAGGAGACTCACAACTTGTGGTGAGACAAGTTAACAAGGATTACCAAAGTCCATTGATGGAGGCATACGTTGAGGAAGTGAGAAGATTGGAGGAGGACTTTGACGGATTGCAAACAGAGCACGTACCCCGTGCGGAAAACAACATAGCTAATCATCTGTCAAAGTGTTTTGCGCAAAAACTTCCTGTGGAACCAGGAACTTTTGTTCTCCGTCTTACTCAGCCCTCCGTATCCCCAAAAACAATGGCCTGAAAGAGGAGGAAATTGGGCTATGGTAAGCCTCTCCCGGTAGAGCCTCTCGGGGCTCCTGGCAGGGACCCTGCCAAAAAAAACTCCCCATCACTTGCCGGGCTACGCTCTCCTGCCGGACCACTGGTCCCCGCGGTCGAGAAACACACTCCCACAGATGAGGAGGTGTCGTTAGTACTTGTTGCCGAGCCCCAGGCTCCAACTTGGGCAAGGCACATAGTCCATTTCCTCCAAACCGGAGAACTTTTCGATGAGCAGGAGGAAGCTGAGAGAGTAGCCCAGAGGGCCATTATGTATCAGTTTGCCAATGACTCTCTGTACAGAAGGAGTCCCAATGGTGTGAAATTGAAGTTCATCTGTCGGGAATAAGGAAAGGAACTGCAGGCAGAGATACACAAAGGCATATGTGGCTCCCACATTGGATCAAGGGCATTAGTTGGAAAGCATTCCGGCAAGGATTCTATTGGCCCATAGCCCTCCAAGATGCGGTCGAGCTAGTCACTAAGGGTGAAGCCTGCCAGATCCATTCCAAGAATATCCATCTGCCTGCCCAATCTCTTCAGACAATCCCTTTGTCATGGCTGTTTTCGGTCTGGGGGCTCGATATCCTCGGCCCTTTCCCCTGAGCTGCCAGGGGCTTTGAATTCTTGTTCATTGCAATCGACAAGTTTACAAAGTGGCCGGAAGTAGATGCCATGAGAAAGGTGACTGCTTAGTCAGCTATCAAGTTCTTGAAAGGATTGGTGTGCCGTTTCGGGGTCCTTGCCCGGATCATTACCGACAATGGCACCCAGCTCACGAGTCGTGCCTTCATGCAATATGTTCATGCCCTCAGAAGCAAGATCTCATTTGCCTCTGTTGCGCATTCCAGAAGCAATGGACAAGCTGAGAGGGTGAACACTGAAATGCTATGCGGAATCAAGACGAGAACATTTGATAAGCTGCAGAAGTGTGGCAGGCGATGGATCGATGAGCTACCGGTGGTTCTTTGGTCCCTCAGAACAACACCAAATCGAGCTACCGGGCAGACTCCCTTCTCCCTAGTCTATGGGGCAGAAGCAGTTATCCCCACGGAACTCATTTACGAGTCCCCTCGAGTGTTTATCTATGATGAAGTAGCGGGAAGAAGGAAAGGAACTGCTGGCTGAGATACACAAAGGCATGTGCGGCTCCCGCGTTGGATCAAGGGCATTGGTTGGGGAAGCATTCTGACAAGGATTCTATTGGCCACAACCCTCCAAGATGCAGTTGAGCTAGTCACCAAATGTGAAGCCTGCCAGTTCCATTCCAAGAACATCCACCTGCCTGCCCAAGCTCTTCAGACAATCCCTTTATCGTGGCCATTTTCGGTCTGGGGGCTCGATATCCTTGGCCCTTCCCCCGAGTAATCGGGGGCTTTGAATTCTTGTTCGTTGCTATCGACAAGTTTACAGAATGGCCGGAAGTGACTGCCATGAGAAAGGTGATTGCTCAGTCAGCTATCAAGTTCTTGAAAGAACTGGTGTGTCGTTTTGGAGTTTTGCAAGGATCATTACCGACAACGGCACCTAGTTCACGAGCCGCGCCTTCATGCAATATGTTCATACCCTTGGAAGCAAGATCTCATTTGCCTCTGTCGCACATCCTAGAAGCAAAGGGCAAGCTGAGAGGGTGAACCCTGAAGTGTTGCGGGGACTCAAGACAAGAACCTTTGGTACACTGCAGAAGCACGGCAGGCGGTGGATCGTTGAGCTGCCGGAAGTCCTTTGGTCCCTCAGAACGACACCAAATCGAGCTATCGGGCAGACTCCTTTCTCCCTGGTCTATGGGACAGAAGTAGTTGTCCCCACGAAACTCATTTACGGGTCGCCTCGAGTGCTTGCCTACGATGAAATAGCGCAAGATCAGCACCGGCGTGACGACGCTATGCTACTCGAGGAGAACCGTCTCCGGGCTGCTACGCGTGTTGCACGCTATCAGCAAGCCCTGCATCGCTATCATAGCCACAGGGTTCATGCCCAGTGTTTTGAGGAAAGCGACCTTGTCCTTAGGCGCGTTCAGTCCGCCAAGGGTACAAACAAGTTGACCCGAAGTGGGAAGGCCCTTACCGGGTAGTACAAGTCACCAAACCTGGTGCGGTCCGTTTAGAGACCGGAGATGGCATTCAATTGCAAAACTCATGGAATATTGAGCATCTCCGCAAGTTCTACCCGTAAGGCGCGGCTGTAGGGCCCTGCCCGGCAGCCACCCTTTCGTAGGCCTTGCCTCAGTTGCATGTAAACCCTTGTACAAAGCCAAGCACAGACCCTGAGCAACAGAGAAATAAACGAAGCGTTGGGGGCCCCCGACAAGTTGCATGCATGCATAAGCATTTCATGGGCATCGCATCTGCATATAGATGAGGTCGCATCTGGCATTATTTCCATCTACATGAAACTGTAGGCTCATGTCGAAGACTTGGCCTCTAAGGGGATATGGAAAGATGAGCCTACACTGCAATCTCCGGCAAGCCAAACAGATAAGTTCTATCTCTTATCCATATGTGTCCTCTAAGTAAAAACTTGTTCATAAGAAAACCTCACCGCTTTTTGAAACTTAGGTTCTACCATCCTTTGACTTGAACGTTGCTTCGGTCAGGATGGTCGTAGTTGCCTTTGATGAAGAAAGATTGGTGGGGGGTTGGTCCCTCATTACAATTTGTGCCCGGAAAGCCTAGCTCCCCGGCAGACAAATAGAGGGTACCGGCAGGATAGCCTGCCGGGGGAAACTCGTTTATTTAAAGATATAGAGGCATTCTACCTCTACATGGCCATATACATAAACGAGTCCCCGACAAGGTTCATCTTTTTATTGATATGCTTCAAACAAGTACAAACCTTACAGGACACAAACATGGATTCAAGATATTGCATTATTTGAGCTAAAATTTAGCAAGTGCTACAGATTTAAGATTGAAAAAAGATAAGTGCTCCATAATGCCCTTTCTTGTCCCTCTCCTAGGCACGACAGTTGAAAGCGAGGTGGGCAAAAGGAGTGCCTGGGAAGAAGCCCAGCTTGCCCCTGTCGGGCTCCATGAGAGGTAGCCTGGCAAGGGCTGGAGGGTACCGACGAAGAAGACGGTGGAGAGCATGGCGGAGGCGACCTGTCAACCGCCACCACCAGGGCCAGCAGGACACGGTAGGGCTAACGGAGCTGCAGCCCGAGAGGAAGCCTGCCGGGGTCTAGCTGGAAGGCTGTTGGAGGAGCCTGGGACACCACCTCCACCCCTGCTCCCAACTCCTCGGCAAATCACCTTGACGGGAAAGGGGTGCAGGTGCAGATGATGGTGCTGCCCCCACCAGACGGTGATGGTCGAGCTCTTCGCGCATCACCCTAAGCGAGCACCCGAGCTCCCAAAGACTTTGATGGAAAGGAAACCGTCCTCCATTAGCTTAAAATGGAGGACGTGCCCCTCCGACAAACTATGGGCACGGGAAAAGGTCTTCCAGCCTCGGCGGAAGTACATGACATGAGGGGCGGGGAAGTCTACATCCACCCGTATGCTGCCATTCCTACAGCCCCTCATGTGCAGCCTCAACGCTCGTGGTTGTTCAAGATCCATCACTCTTGCGAATGGAGTAGGGAGGCGGAGGCGACCATGCGGAGGCTTGTATATCCCGATGAAGAACTCCCGAGGCTGGTCTCCGACGTGGCCCTCGAACGGTGGGGGAGCGTCCGATGGGGGTGCAATCAGAGCACCTCCCTGTCCTCCTCCCCTCGAGCGCCACGACGACCGGGACCTCGTCCTCTCCCTCCCCCTCTCGCAGCGGGTTCCGCCCTCGCATCGTCAAGGGGAGGAGGGATACGCTGTCGAGCAGAAGCTCTCGTCGCCACCACTAAGGCACCACCACATCCGTGACCTCTCGTCATGGCGAGTGAAGGAAGTTTGAGAAAGGGGGAAGGGAAGTGTGTGAGCAGACACACCGCCCTACCCCCTTTTATAGAGGGACGAGGCCGGGGGCTGGCCTCCCGCTCAGGAAACGGTCGCCCTGCTCCCTCCATACGGCCTCCCTGCGCCTTCGCAGCTCGTGGAATCAGGACCGACCCTCTACGCCAACCAGCGACGCCTGGTTTTCTGCCATGGCGTCCGTCCCTGTGCCCTTCACATCCACCACCTACCCTACCCAATGCATGGGGTACACATGGCAGGTGCACCTAAGGCGAGAAACAAGTGGGGTGGCAGTTTCCATCCTGTGATCGTGGGGCGTGGGCAGTCCATGAGCCATGATCTGGTTTTCTTCCTAACGTTCAGCACGACGCGCGGGAAAAGCGGAAACTGGCCCGGGCTCAAGTTAATGGATAAACAAAGAAGATCTCAAAGGGTGGAGCCACCTCTGCGCTCTTGCATGTGCACTAGTTAGGGCCAACCCCGACGATGCCCAGCGGCGCGTTCGTGCCAGGCCCGGGGGCTCCTGTCGGTACAACAAACCCTGTGTCCATTGCCCGGACTGTGCATAGGTCGGAAGATAAGTTTACAACACCATGATCAACCCAAGCATGATGGATCAATTCTCCCAAAGGATCAAGCACAGAATAGGAAGACCAAGATGAGCCAGAGGAGCAAGATATCTCCAAGGAAAGAACCTCCCTTGCCAGGCAGGCGAGCCTGGCAAGGTTGACTTCGCCCCGGAAGCAAGCTTCCAGATCGTCCCGATAGGCTTGCCGGGACTAGCGAAGGCAAGCCACGCCACCGATCCACCTCACAAGCAACCCAAGTCATTGATCAGTGCGGTGTCAAGCTCCAAAGCGACTAAGTGTCTGCTTTTTGCCACATGGCAGCCACTTCCTGCCGCAAACACCTCCGTATGACACCCGTCCTAAGACATGTCGAGCGAGCAGGCGCAAAGCTAGCAAAGCAGCCTGGCAGGACCTGCCGGGCAAGCTATGATGTGAAGTTGGGCGGCGCATTTAATGCGCTCTGTCAGCCTGCAGAGTTAGGTATGATAGCACTATTTGCTATCTAATCAGTGCATAATGACTGATTTGCCACTGTGGTAACCGCTTGATCTATAAAAGGAGGCCCATGGCAACCGTAGAAAGGATTCAGACCTTTGTACACTCATACGCGTGTAGTTGTTCTCGTCCTGAGGTAACTCTGTCGGGCAAGAGCGCTGCGTTTTCCACCATAGTCCACCATCAATCCACCAAAGCAGGAGCAGGGTTTTATGCCTCGCGGCGGCCCGAACCTGGGTAAAAACTGCCCATGTGATCTCTGTCGTGCTGCCTCATGCTCCTCCGCTCTTTGTGCAACATGACATCCCCCCGCCGAACAAAAAGGGGCTCATCCCCCATAGGTGTCGTGGTTTCCCACGACATATACTCATGCCATGATTGCTCGAAATGTATTGTGAATGTTTAAACTTGTGTTAAAACTCCAACCCAACTTGAAAAAATTAAAAATTGCCACTTTCACTTGGAGAGGGTCTAATCACCCCCCCCCCCCTTCTCTAGACCCCTCTTCTCGATCCTTTCAGGGGTACCATAAGCCAAAGTTTCGGGTATGAGCCAAATATCGAAAGATACGCTTGACCACCACAAACTGGCTTTCCTCAGATGCGGCTTGAAACCGTGCACAAATTCCCACACTCAACATGATATCCGGTCTAGATGCACAAAGGTAAAGCAAGGATCCAATCATGGAGCGATATACCTTTTGATCCACCGCTTTACCATTGGGATCACTATCAAGCTTTCATTTGGTGGGCATGGGAAACTTGACCGGCTTGACATCATCTAGCTTGAATCTCTTGAGCATGTGAGGGAGTCCTGGATTAGGGGGTGTCCGGACAGCCGGACTATCATTGTCCACCGGACTCCAAGACTACGAAGATACAAGATTGAAGACTCCGTCCCGTGTCCGGATGGGACTTTCCTTGGCGTGGAAGGCAAGCTTGGCGATACGGATATGTAGATCTCCTACCATTGTAACCGACTCTGTGTAACCCTAGCCCTCTCCGGTGTCTATATAAACCGGAGGGCTTTAGTCCGTAGGACACAACATACATTACAACAATCATACCATAGGCTAGCTTCTAGGGTTTAGCCTCCTTGATCTCGTGGTAGATCCACTCTTGTACTACCCATATCATCAATATTAATCAAGCAGGACGTAGGGTTTTACCTCCATCAAGAGGGCCCGAACCTGGGTAAAACATCGTGTCCCTTGTCTCCTGTTACCATCCGCCTAGACGCACAGTTCGGGACCCCCTACCCGAGATCCGCCGGTTTTGACACCGACATTGGTGCTTTCATTGAGAGTTCCTCTGTGTCGTCACCGATAGGCTCGATGGCTTCTTCAATAAACAACGCTGTCCAGGGTGAGACTTTTCTCCCTGGACAGATCTTCGTATTCGGCGGCTTCGCACTGCGGGCTAATTCACTTGGCCATCTGGAGCAGATCGAAAGCTACGCCCCTGGCCGTCAGGTCGGGTTCGGGAGCCTAAACTTCACGGCCGACATCCGCGGGGACTTGATCTTCGTCGGGCTCGAGTCACAGCCGAGCGTGCCGCACTGTCGCGATGGGCATGATCTAGCTCTGCCGCCGAACAGTGCCTTGGTAGCCGCACAAGAATCCGCTCCGGCCCCTAGTCCAGAGCCGATCGCCCAGATCGAGGACTGGTGGCTGGACACCACCTCGGGGGCTGCAACTTCAACGGCGATGGAGCTGAACACTAACCTTGTCCCTTGCAAAGCTTGTGACTCCGAGGTGCCGGACTCCGAACCTCCCGCGCCCCGGCCAATCGAGTCTGATTGGGCGCCGGTCATGGAATTCACCGCCGCGGACATCTTCCAACACTCGCCCTTTGGCGACATCCTAAATTCACTAAAGCATCTCTCGCTATCCGGAGAGCCCCGGCCGGATTATGGCCAGGATGGTTGGGAAGCGAGCGAGGAAGAAATCAAAGCCCACCCACCTCCCACTTTGTAGCCACTGTCGACGATCTAACCGACATGCTAGACTATGACTCCGAAGACATCGACGGTATGGACGACGATGCCGGAGATGAACAAGAACCAGCGCCTACAGGGCACTGGAAAACCACCTCGTCATACGACATATACATGGTGGATACCCCAAAAGGAAGCGATAACAAGGACCAACGGGGCGCGGCAGAAGATAATCCCGCTGACAAACAACCAAAACAGCGACGCAGGCGCCGCCCTAAGTCCAGCCTCGACAACAGCAGCGCTCCTAATGACCCAGCAATACAGCAGGGCAAACCAGTGGATGACAAACACGCAGACAAGCAACCGTCCGAATAGGACGAGTCAGATAATCAGTCCAAGCCCGGTGAAAACAACAGTCCAGACAACCTCACGCCGGACACACCACCGGAGAATAAAAACCTTCGGAAAAGACTCGTCGCCACCGCAAGAAGTTTGAAGAAGGAAAAACGGAAGCTCAAAACAGCGGAAGATATACTCAGAATGAGGTGGAGCAAAGTGCTCAAAACCGCAGGCAAATACGGCAATGGCCATCAATCAAAGAGCTACCCGAAGCGCAAGCTGCTGCCAGAATTTGACGAGGAGGCCATAGAGCCCCCACAGTCAAAAAACAAAGAGGCCACCTGGTCGGATAGACGGCCAGATGATAGGCCAAAATCTAAAAGCGGCGCTGCATATAAGCCGACTAATGACCCTGGAAAAACAGACGGCCCAGCCAGGTCCATTTACGGGCCAAAGAAGAGGGCCCCAGGAAGCAACGCAACACGCCAAGTGTCCGAAGACAGCGGTACACCCAAATACAGGGGCGCCACACACCCACTATGTTTCACCAACGAGGTGCTGGATCATGAATTCCCAGCAGGATTTAAACCCATAAACATAGAGGCTTACGACGGAACAACAGACCCTGGAGTCTGGATAGAGGATTATATACTACACATACACATGGCTAGAGGAGATGATCTCCACGCCATAAAATACTTACCCCTCAAGCTCAAAGGGCCAGCCCGTCATTGGCTCAAAAGCCTCCCAGAAAACACTGTTGGAAGTTGGGAAGAGCTCGAGGACGCATTTAGAGCAAATTTTCAAGGAACTTATGTCCGCCCTCCGGATGCAGATGATCTAAGTCATATAACTCAACAGCCCGGAGAGTCAGCGCGCAAATTCTGGAACAGGTTCCTCACCAAAAAGAACCAAATAGTCGATTGTCCGGACGCCGAAGCCTTAGCAGCTTTTAAACACAACGTCCGAGACGAATGGCTCGCCAGACACCTCGGCCAAGAGAAGCCGAGGACAATGTCCGCGCTAACAAGCCTCATGACCTGCTTTTGCGTGGGAGAGGATAGCTGGCTAGCAAGATGCAGCACCAGCAACCCAAGTACATCCGAGATCAGAGATGGAAATGGAAAATCACGGCGCAGAAAAGATCAGCGCCGGAATAAAGAGAAAAGCCCAAAGAACACGGCGGTCAACGCCGGATTCAAAAGCTCGCGGCCAAACAACAAAACACCGCCTCTTAAGGATAACAGTGATGAGCTATCCAACTTAAACAAAATTTTGGGTCGGATATGTCAAATCCACAGTACCCCCGGAAGGCCTACAAACCACACCCACCGAGATTGTTGGGTTTTCAAACAGTCCGGCTGATTAAACACCGAACACAAGGGGCTCGACGCATCAAGCGAGGATGATGACAAACCCCACCAGCAGAGCACCGGAAAACAAAAGACTTCCCACAAGAGGTCAAAACAGTAAATTCACTTCATGTGATAATATGGAAAAACAATGCGGCACCCGCTAAAATGGGTCTCGCACGGTCCAACCTAGCGGAACATAGAGATTGGATATCAAAACCAATCACTTTCGACCACCTGGATTATTCCAGAAGCGTTTGAAATGCAGGATGGACTGCCCTGATATTGGATCCTATAATCGACGGACTGCAATTTACACAAGTCCTGATGGACGGAGGCAGCGACTTAAACCTGCTGTATCCAAACACAATCCGCAAGTTGGGGATAGACCTTACTAAAATTCGACACAGCCGCACTTCCTTTAAAGGAGTGATGCCAGGCTCCTTATTACTAGAAGTTGTGTTCGGGTCACCGAACAACTTTCGACGCGAAAAACTAATCTTTCATGTCGTCCCATTTAAAAGTAGCTATCAAGCACTCTTGGGACGAGAAGCTTTTGTCCGCTTCAATGCCATACCACATTACGCGTCTCTTACACTTAAGATGCCCGGTCCACGTGGCATCATTTCAGTGCGAGGGTCATTCAGAGACCCCGGACACGGCTAGACGAGTCCGGCATAAATAAGCTAGGGGCTCCCTAGCCGCACACCCCTTCACAAGGGGCTGCGCGCATAAGCAACAGCGAGCTCATATAGACTCTGCTTTACTTATTTATTAATGTTTTTTCCTTCGTATATATTTTTTCGCACGATTTCCTTTCAAACTAAGTTCCTCTCTTCTTACAGATGAACAACGTGCACACCCCTCCAGGATAACGGCACAACGGAGACACAGGCGCAGACGTGCAGTAGGGACCCGTCGCAAGGATTCTTTTCAGATTAAGACCCTGCGTAAACCTTTTTTACTATCTCTTGTTGTTATAATCCCCTGGTTTCTCATTATAACTAGAGTGGAGCCTGACGTTTTGGCATCGGCCGTGTCAGAGGACCTTGCCCGTACCTGGACACTAGGGGCTTAGGGCATTGTTCTGCCCATTATTATAAAGACCGAACACCTTAGGGAGTGTTCGGCGTCTCGAGTTAGGCCTTATATGCATCAGCTCTGAATCATGTCTTTGGTCAAATGTTGGGTTTGCCCGACTCCTATGTTTTGCTGCCTTACGTTCCGTATCATCGGCTAACGCGGCACCAGGAGAACTACTGCGATTGTGCCCCAGTTCGGCTAGGCGAGCACCTCAGTAGAGAAAGCCGAAAACTGACTGTCATGATACAGCGAGAGACTGGTCAACCACTCGATCGACTACCGGAATGTTTGGAATTCCCCCACTTTGACGAAGGACCGTTTTCCGGTCAGGCACACACGCGCCCCAAATTCGGAGGGCGCGGTGCCCCCAGGGGCTATATCGTAGCCCCACCCTCGAACTCCAATGGCTAAGTGAAAGTGATAAAGCATCATAGTCCGGTTGCCTCGTTTGCTACGCTACCACCTCCTTAACAGGACCGAGACGTCGGATTAAGTGTGAAAACGCGCTATTTTTTGCGAACACCCCCGCACCTTGTGCGTGGGGGCTGAAGCCGAAGACTGCCATCTTTCAGGTTATACAAACGTATACATAAACGGCCGCATAGGAGATATTTCAATACTTGGAACGCACAAGTATAAAAAGTGGTTACATCATAATCATTGTTTTACAAGATAAAAGGTTCATTTGAACGTGACATTTTTCGAGCACTGCGACTCTATTACACGAGCACCACGCATAACTTCCCCAAAATAGTGCTCGGCGGGTAACCGGCTTTCGTCCGAACCCTGGGTTGCAATAGCGGTGGCATCCATCTCTGTCCAATGTGTCTTCACACGGGCAAGGGCCATCCGCGCACCCTCTATGCAGGCCGACCGCTTCATCTCCTGGATATGCGGCACCGCTCCAAGAAATTGCTGCAATAAGCCAAAATAGCTCGTCGCCTTGGGCCTCTCTGGCCAGACATGAGCCACGATATCAGTCATGGCAAGTCCGGACAATCTGTTCAGCTCAGCCCATTCGGCCAACCGATCGGTCAGCGGAAGTGAACGATCCGGACTATGGAATTGAGACCAAAACAGCTCTTCCGTCTTGTGATCCTTCTGACTCCGGAAGTGCACAACGGCATCTGCCGCACTTGCCGCTAAGTCCATATATGGATCCTCCAGACCCCACAGCTGGCCAAGCTGGGCATAATTCAGATCCGTAAACCTACGAGGCAGCAGAAAAGGCTTGCCAGCCACAATGTCTCCGGCCTGGCACAGCTCCTCCTTCATAGCCCGCATTGCAGAACGGGCATCCTTGGCCTCGGCGGTGGCCTTCCCCAGGTCTTCTCGCTCCGATAGGCGCTCCTTTTCAAGAGCCTCATTGCGGTCGGTAGCATCCTTCAATTTCACGGCCAATCCGGCCATCTCTTCCCTGCTTAGGCAGTGTGCAGCCCTTTCAGCTTTTAACTCCTCAGACACCCTTGAGGCAGCCGCATCACTCCTTCTGGCTTGATCCTTGGCTTGAGCAAGCTCAGCCCAAAGGCTCTCCACAGCAGCAGCACCATCTGCATCACAGCATAAATATTGTAAGAGGCGGGCTTTGGCTCCCTTAAATAAGTGACTGCGGAGAATTCATTTACCTTGCGACTCGTCAAGTCGCCGGTTGACAAGCGTGATGTCCGCATCCGCCACATCAAGTTGCCGCATTAACTCGACAACTCCACCAGTCCGGCAAGCCCCCGGACTATCCGCCACCTGCATAGGAAAGGCGACACTCGATACCTGTGATTTTGATCCTCAGCACGCTGTCATTTTCGACAACCTACCGAGTCTCAGGGGCTACTATCTATACAGGGCGCACTTCTATGTGCAAAACTGTCAAAAAGGTGCGTCATTTTTACGTACCTCAAATCCCGCCAGCAAACTCCTGACGGCATTATGCAATCCGCTCTCGGCGGACGAAATCCTTCCAATAACCATGCTCATCAATGCACGGTGATCTTCTGAGATGGACGCCCTCTCAAGCAGATCCCTCAGCTCCCCCGGCCGAACACTAGTCGGCGCCGAACTCTCCGGCTCTGCCGGGCTCGGGGATACCCTCCGTGACGACACTTCAGGCTCGTCCGCCCTGTCCGACGGCGCAGCAGACGGAGGCGTCTCGCTCTCCATCATCTCCGGACGAAGATCCCCCGAAGACGAACTCATCTGAGAAGGCCGCAGATCCGAACTTTAAGATAAAAATTTCGGTTATCCTCAGAAGCACAAATATGGATATTTTCTTATTAATGACCTCCCCTTTTCCTACTCACGGCTCGCTGGAGGGCTGATCCTTTAAAGACGATTGTACGGCCGGGGTCTCCCCGGACGCAGGACCCTCTGGTGAAGATTTCTTCCCCCGCTTAGGGGCTTTGGCCTCCGGGTCTTCAGAGGCGGTCCTCTTCTCCCCCTGGAAGGAGGGATTCTCGATCCCCCCTTCTTCAAGCGCCCCCTTGGGCGAGGTGATAGCTCCTCTATTTTCCCCATCGCCTTCTTCTACAGGCGCTACCTCCAACATTCTGGCCAGCACGGGCTCCGGTGCGGTCTCGAGGAGGGGGGCCGGACACCTTATCAGCTTTGCTCGCGCTACCCACTCCTGATGAAGGATAACGGGTTAGAAGGCGAATTATAGAAAAGCAAACAAACGGAACGTCCGGACACTGAGCTATTTACCTGAGTATCCGGGCGATTGCAGCTTAGGCCTGCATCCTCGGTCAATTCCGGACACATCGCCTGCGGTCCGAAGAACAACTTGTACATCTCCACGGGTGTCGTACCCATGAAGTGTTGGAGAATTCGTGGTCCCTCTGGATTGAACTCCCATAACCGGAGAGGACGGCGTTTGCAGGGCAGAAGACGCCTGATTAGCATGACCTGCATCACCACTACCAGATCGATCTCCCTCGCTTGGAGGTCTCGAATCCGGCCCTGCAATAGGGGCACATCTTCTGACGGCCCCCCATTGAGCCCTTGGTTGACCCACGACATCAACCGTCGTGGAGGTCCCGGGCGGAATGAAGGCGGCGGCTTTTGCCTGCTGCCCTTCGGAGCGGTGATATAGAACCACTCCTGCTGCCACAAGCCGAGCTCCTCTTGGAAGGAGCCCTCGGGCCACGGGGCATTGGTCCTCTTGCTTATGGCCGCCCCGCCGCACTCTACTTGACGCCCCCCGATCATCTTCGGCTCCACATTGAAGGTCTTCAGCCACAGGCCGAAGTGGGGGGTGACACGGAGGAAGGCTTCGCAGACGATAATGAATGCAGAAATATGGAGGATGGACTCCGGAGCCAAGTCGTGAAAATCCAGCCCGTAGTAGAACATGAGCCCTCTCATGAAGGGGTCCGTCGAGAAGCCTAAACCCTGACGGAGGTGGGATACGAAGACAACGTACTCACCAGGCTCGGGAGTAGGTACGGCCTGCCCTTGGGCGGGCAACCTGTGCGAAATCTCGTAAGACGGGTACTTGGCCTCACGCAGCTTTAACACGTCCTCCTCCGTGACGGAGGAGGGCATCCACCGGCCCAGAAGGTCGGAGCCGGACATTGTTGAAGGTCCGAAGTGCTCGAATCTGGGGCTCTGGGTGTTGGAACTTGGAGCAAGGAGAAGATTCGATGGAAGATTGAAGAAAATAAATGAGCCTTGGTCCTCTTATAAAGAGGGGAAATACCAAGAGCCGTCTCCGTGACCGTTCGGGATTCACCTTCGATAGAGGAGGCGTGGCGACAGTCACAGTTGGGTTACCCATGCCCGTATTGATGAGAATCCAGGAATAAGGGGAACACGATCTCTGCTTCGACAAGACGCGCCAAGGAAACCGCTTCGCTAAACGTGCTGAGGTGGTATAATAAAAAACAATTCAAGTAAAGGCTTGGTAGTGGTGTGACGTCATGCCGCAAAACATGTCAGCAAATTGAGCTTGTGTACATTTTATTATCTCTATGGTGGAATGTGGAATTTATTTTTCAGAGCCGGACACTATCCTGGTGTTCATGATCTTCTCTGGATTATTCAAAGGAGGAACCCGCCTTGCAATGCCGAACATTATGCGCGCCGGACTTATCGTCATTGAAGCCTGGTTCAAGGGCTACTGAGGGAGTCCTGGATTAGGGGGTGTCCGGACAGCCAGACTATCATCGTCCGCAGGACTCCAAGACTACGAAGATACTAGATTGAAGACTCCGTCCCGTGTCCGGATGGGACTTTCCTTGGCGTGGAAGGCAAGCTTGGCGATACGGATATGTAGATCTCCTACCATTGTAACCGACTTTGTGTAACCCTAGCCCTCTCCGGTGTCTATATAAACCAGAGGGCTTTAGTCCGTAGGACACAACATACATTACAACAATCATACCATAGGCTAGCTTCTAGGGTTTAGCCTCCTTGATCTCGTGGTAGATCCACTCTTGTACTACCCATATCATCAATATTAATCAAGCAGGACGTCGGGTTTTACCTCCATCAAGAGGGCCCGAACCTGGGTAAAACATCGTGTCCCTTGTCTCCTGTTACCATCCGCCTAGACGCACAGTTCGGGACCCCCTACCCGAGATCCGCCAGTTTTGACACCGACAACATGTCTTGGGTATACTTGGCTTGGTTGATGAATGTTCCTTCTCTTCTTTGCTTGACTTCAAACCCGAGAAAGAACTTAAACTCTCCCATCATAAACATCTCAAACTTCTCGGTCAATAGTGCGGCAAACTCATCATTGAAAGATTTGTTAGGAGAATCAACACATAGTTGGCATATGAACAAATCCCCTTTGACCCTCTTAGTAAAAAGAGTGGGCTCGATTTTCCCAGTTTCAAACCCACGATCTTGCAACAACTCGGAAAGGTGCTCATACCACGCATGTGGGGCTTGTTTAAGGCCATAGAGCGCCTTCTTGAGTTTGTATACATGATTGGGGAGCTTGGGATCCTCGAATCCCGGAGCTTGTTTGACATACACCAACTCATTCAAAGGACCATTTAGAAATGCACTTTTCACATCCATTTGTTGCAACTTAAAATCATGATGAGATGCATATGCAAGCAACATACGAATAGATTCAAGATGTGCAACGGGGCCAAAGGTTTCACCGTAGTCAATACCCTCGACTTGGGAGTAGCCTTGTGCCACCAATCTTGCCTTGTTTTGAACAACCACACAGTTCGCATCTTGCTTGTTCTTGAAGATCCATTTGGTCCCGATGACATTGTGTTCCTCCGTTGGCCTTGGCACTAATTCCAACACTTGATTGCACTCGAAGTTGTTGAGTTCATCATGCATGGCTTCAAGCCAATCCTCATCATCGAGCGCCTCATGTACCTTTTGGGGTTCACACACGAAACAAACGCGTGATGCTCACAAAAGTTTGACAATTGTCTACGAGTAGTGACCCATTTTCTCAAGCTTCCAAGCAAATTACCCATGACATGTTGACGCTCGAGCTTGGAAGCCACCCTGGCGGCACGGCGCTCCAAAAGTTCCTCGATGGGCATTTGAAGATCATCTTGCTCATCTTGAGCACCGTCTTGATTTTTCTCTTGATCTTGAACTTGCTCTTGATCTTGAGCACCGTCTTGAGCTTGCTCTTGATCTTCAGCTTGCTCTTGATCTTGAGCGAGCTCGGAGGCATGAACTTGATCTTGGGCATCCTTTGGTGCATCACCATCTCCACGGGGTTGATCTTGCCCTTGATCTTGCTCATAAGGTTGAGGGTCTTCACTTTGTTCTTCGGAAGCATGTGGGTCTAGCGTAGGTGATGGCTCCACTTGAGTAGAGCATTGTCCTTCTCCTTCGGCCACAAGGGGTTCCTCAATGGGGAGTATTTGACCAATCCCCATTCTTCTTATGGCTTGGGGGCGAATTTCATCACCTACATCACAAAGACCACTTTGCTCCACTTGGGAGTCGTTATTTTCATCAAACTCCACGTTACACGTCTCCTCAATGAGTCTGGTGGACTTGTTGAGGACACGGTAAGCATGAGAGTTTGTAGCATAACCAACAAATATGCCCTCTTGAGCTCTAGGTTCGAATTTAGACAAACAAACACCTTTCTTGAGAATGAAACACTTACAACCGAACACCTGAAACTACTTAAGGTTGGGCTTGTCGCCAGTAAGAATCTCATATGGAGTCTTGTTCAAGCCTTTGCGGAGGTAGAGCCTATTGGATGCATGACATGTGGTGTTGATGCATGGCTTCGGCCCAAAAGTTGTATGGAGATTTGAACTCCTCCATCATGGTCCTTGCCGCATCCATCAACGTCTGATTCTTCCTCTCCGCCACACCATTTTGTTGAGGGGTATATGGTGCAACATATTGATGCTTGATCCCCTCGTCACTAAGAAACTCATCCAAGGTGTAGTTCTTGAACTCGGTGCCATTGTCGGTGTCCTGGACTTGGGGGTATCCAGTCTTGCCTGCCTACGGCCCACCGTGTGGCTCCATCGCTGGCATGGTATGGCCCAGCTTTGACAACAACACAGGAAGACCCTCACGAGGGGCCAAGCCTCGCGGGGCGGATGATGACAAGACCCCCGAAGGAGCTGGCCTCCTCAGGAAGGCTCCTAAGGGGTGGAGAGATCTACGCAACTACCTCATGAGGCTCAGCTGACGTGAGCCATGACGACCAAGGCCAGGCGGGCGCCAGGCGGGTACAGAGCGCAGGTTTCCTCTTTGGTGCAAGGGAGGCAACCCACATGCGCGGGGTCCCGAGGAATCAGCCAAAGGTTTCCATTCTGGTGCAACGAGACCAAGACCGCCAGGACGGTAGGACAGAGGTCATCACCGAGCCCACCGCAGCATCATGACCAGAGGCTTTTCGCACGGGAAGACTACTTTTGTCAGGATAGACTGTACTGCTTGTCCCCTTTCAAATCCTGCTGTTGTGGAATCCCTTCCCGCTCATATTTGGGAGGAGGACCAAGGCACTATATATAGGGCTTAGCCACCACCATAGAGAGGGATCGATTCCTTCCCAAGCAACGCACCAGCTCAAGAACACCTCACCTCCTGAGGCTTGTTCATCCTTGTACTAGTTCATCCATAGCCCCTCGAGGCAATCCACCACACCACACTAGAGTAGGGTATTACACCACAACGGTGGCCCGAACTAGTATAAACCTCTGTGTCATTGTGTCTCTGTGAGCTTTGCAGCTAGGCTAGGGAGGATCGCGAGTAGGCAGGCTGGACAGGTTGAGATCTCCGCACGCACCCCAATGTTCGAACCTCTCACGGGTTGCCGGACCCAGAAATCTGACATTTGGCACGCGGGGTAGGAGTGCGTCGGATCTCCTCTTCCGTCGACACTGTCCCCAATGACTATGCCCAGCCGGTGGAAGCACTTAGCTCTGTGTTGGTGAGAAGACCAAAGACTGAAGACTGAAGACCAGTTAGGCGCTGGACGCGGCCACCTACCTTTTGCCTCTCTTTTTGTACTCGCTTGCCGACTTTTTGAAGTTGTGTGTTTTCTGTGCGTTTATAAAATGGGGGGAGTTTTCTTTTTCTCGTGTCGCTCTCTTGCCTTCAGTTCTTGCGTTCTTTTCTTGGAGCTCGTGACCGCTACCCTGCCCTCTAGCACCTTGCGAGCGGGGGCTGGGTACGGTGTACGCGCTGGCGCTAATCGCTCTCCTCGGGGACTCGGAAGTGCGGCCGCCCCGCGCGCCCACCTTGCCACAATCTGGCAGTTGGCTCCTCACGAGGCACTCTACGGCAGGCCAGCAGGCCCCTCAAGAGGCACAGGGCCTCGCGAGCCAGCTGCAGGCTCGCCTTAGGAGAAGGGGCGCTGCCGCGGCATCAGGCCTCAC
The DNA here is from genome assembly GCA_963921465.1 of Triticum timopheevii. Taxonomy (NCBI): domain Eukaryota; kingdom Viridiplantae; phylum Streptophyta; class Magnoliopsida; order Poales; family Poaceae; genus Triticum; species Triticum timopheevii. Next base: position 361,952,089 of record OY997264.1, read on the forward strand.
ACAGGACCCATGAAACCCAAGATAAGTCAAAAACAACTACCCTGTTAGTCTGCACGCAACCTTGTTGGGCCCCCTCCGGGTGTTACTTCAAAAAGCATTTAGCAATATAATATATCATAAGGGGCACCCCCTTTTTGAAAATGCTCTCACAAGGATGTGCTCGAGTTTTCATATAGGTCAAAATAAAAGAAATACAGGCCTAGTTGGACGCGCCTTCTTCGTCACTCCCGTCCATGCTGCTTGTGCTGAAGCTGCCACCCTCCTCGTCATCTCCACCCGCACCAGCCCCTTCGGCTGCGAGCACAGACGTGTCGTCCTCAGGAGTCAGCTCCTGCACTAGAGCATCCACATGACCGTCCACCCACTTGGCAAGCTTGTATTGGGTGGCCGCTGGCACAGGGGCTAGTACGTTGCTGAGGTCGAAGTGGGAGTCAAGGTTCAGGAGGTTGCTGAACATGCACGAGAGTGCATGCCCAAGGAGGCCCCAGCTCCTCTCCTCAACGAGCTGGTGGGCTTTTGCGGCCTGATCCTCCAGTCGGGTCACGACATCGGTGAAGAAGCGGAGATGGCTGGCGTAATCGCTCTCGTGCGGGTGGGGAGCGCTCTCATCACAAATGGTACCCAAGGCATTGTTTGCTCGGATGCGCAGACCCTGAAGCATGGGGCCGTGTTCGCGCTCCAGCGTCCGGCAGCAGCACTTCTCACTCGAAGCCTTCTCCAGGAGGGAGGCGGCGTCCTCGGCCTGCTTCTGAAGAGAGGATATCTCGGCGTGAGCAGAATCCAGGGTGGATTCGGAAGGAGCCAGGGCCGCCCGGGCAGCACCCTCGCGTTGTTTCACCGCCTGTAGCTCGGTCCTCAGGACGGAGGTCCGGCCCTCAAACTCAACCTGGAGCAGCTCCAGGTCCAAGCGGTGCCCCTCGACCAGCTTAGCACGTGCCTTCGTCACCTTTTCATCCACCTCCACCTGGACCTGAGCTTCTCGGGCGGCGACAGCATCCTCAACCGCGGCGGCCTGTCGCTCCCTCACCTCAAACCTTTCAAGCGCCAAGCTATGATCCACGGCTTCCAGCGTCAAGCTCTCGTGGCGCCTCAAAAGCTCCGCCTCGGCAAGGGCCACCTCACCTGGTGAGGAGGCCAGCAGGACGCGACGCTCCTCAATTTCACGTAGCAGGGCAGCACTCGAAGACAGAAGATCCTGCTCCCACTCCTCAGCCGCCTCGCGATGGCGGTTGGCTGCCTCGGCCTCTTCCATGGTGCGAGCGCGAGCTTCTCGAGAAGCAGCGAGCAAGGCCTCCGCGCGCGCTTCGGCCTCGTCACGCTGAAGCTTCCCAAGGTTGATGGCCACCTTCGGCCGCTTCCATTCACCCTCCAAGCGGCGGTTTTCTGCTTCAAGCCTAGTGTCGACGTTGGCGAGCTCCCCGCCAAGATGGATCATCGCGCGCATCGCATCACCAAAGGACCCGAAGCGCACCACGCTGCGCCCACGAGCAAGCGCGATCTCGTCGCCAAGATCTTCACCGGCTCTAGAGGTTGCTTGGGAGGCATTGGGGGCTCCGCTAGTCGCTGGCTGGGGGCTGGTTGGCGGGGCCCCGCGGCCTGAAGACGAAGGCTGCCCGGAGGACGCCCCCCTGCCGGCAAGGACAAGAAGGAGGATCACATGCGCACCCTTCACCTCGCGGGGAGAGGGAACAGGGGGCTCGGTTCCGGTGCACCCTCGCGGCGTCGGGCTGGAGGGAGTCGGGCTCATACCCTGCGCAGGCTCAAGGCGCTGGGGGCTGCATGCCCGTGCCGCGCTGGGGCTCGTGGGAGGCTCTGCCTCCTGAGGTTTGTTCTTCATGAAGATCATGCAAAACCCCGGCCATGAGAAAACGCAGTACACTCGGAGATCAGGAGTGAAGGTACTTACTCATCGGCGGCCACATATCTCCTCGGCTTCAGTGGTCGGCGGGTGCCATCGTCGAGACGACGGGGACCTTTTCCTCTTCAGGAGCGACTCAAGGTACAGGCGGCACCGACCTAGCCCCGGCGGGCGATTCTCACGAGGGGGAGCGTCCGATGTATTATCTGGAGCAGAGGTCCCAAGGGCAGGGGCGCCCGACGTGGCCTCCTGGCTCACGGCCCGGGAGCCATTATTGGGCTCCTCGTCGCCAACAGTAGCTCTGGAGCCACCGGCCGGGGCGTCAGAGGCCCCTGCCTCCAGAGCCTGGTGTTGCACAGGCTCTACAACGGCCCCTGCCGGGACCCCAGAAGCTTGAGGCTCCTGAGCCTCTAATAAGGCCGAGCCTCTGGAGGAGTTCTCACCGGCTGACAGAGGCTCTGGAGCCACCGGCCGGGGCGTCAGAGGCCCCTGCCTCCAGAGCCTGGTGTTGCGCAGGCTCTACAACGGCCCCTGCCGGGACCCCAGAAGCTTGAGGCTCCTGAGCCTCTAATAAGGCCGAGCCTCTGGAGGAGTTCTCACCGGCTGACAGAGGCGCGCGTCCCCCTGCCTCCACACTTGGGGCGTGCGCATTAGGGTCGATCAGGAGAGGAGCCACGAAGACTGGATTCTCACGGGGTCCCTCAATGCCCTCGGGAAGCAACCCCCACTCATGAAATAGGGGCATTTGCCTCGCGAAGATCTCCTTGTTTGAGCACAGATAAAGGAGGCAGCCACCCCCCGGGAGGTCAGCAGGCTCAGACTCGTCAGTCAGCAGCTTGAGCACAACGCTCAGGGTATCGGCAGCAAGCGACGGCTCCTGCAGCCTTATCGGGTCTCCGGCGCCAGTGAAGTCCCACATCGGGCGAGAGTGGCGCTGGAGGCGAGCAAGGCGCTGCTTCACGAATTCTTTCACCACCATTGGCGTCGTCACCCCCAGTTCTTGGAGCCTCGCCAACCTCTTCCAGACAAAAGCGAGGTGCCGGTCAGTGAGTTTCGCATGGCACTAGCCTGAGCTTGGCAAAGCCGGCGACCCAGGAATCGTGAGCAGGGAGCTGAACGTGTGGGCGTCCATCAGAAACCACTGCTTCCGGAATCCCTTCGCGATGGGCGAGAGGTTGAAGTCGATCCCCGAGCCGGCAGTCGCAGCCACAGCTTCGAAGGTCGCGCACCCAGAGCGTTGGCGAGCGTCCACCAGCCGGAGCACGAAGAAATGCCGAAACAAGGCCACAAAGGGAGTGATGCCCACCATGGCCTCGCAGAGGGAGGCGAAGACGGCAAGGAGGATGACGGAGCGGGGATCCAGATGCAGCAGATGGATCTGGTAATGCGACATCACGGCGTTGAAGAAGGGGGAGAAGGGAGGAATCAACCTAGCAAGAAGAGCATGAAGATGGATGGGAATCTCAGTGGCGCTCATCTCCCTGGTCCGCCAAGACGCAGGGCGGGCAGCCGTCGCCCCCCACTCATTAGAGTTGGCGACGAGCGCATGGCGAACCTTGTCCAGCCCTTCCTTGTTGATCACCGTCGACTACTCGAGGGCAGGCTCCAAGGCCGGTGGAGGAGGACCTGCCGGCGCACGCGACTTCACCTTCTTCCTCTTTGGCTTGGGAGCCATGGCGAATCCCAAGAGAGAGCAAGGCGCCGGCACTAGATCTACAGATGCGGCGGCACGATTGGGGAGGAAGAAACAAGAGCTGGGCACGGTACACCACGAAGGGCGAGTTGCTCTGACAGCGGGTGGCTGCTGGGTCTACCGGATATCAAGGCGGCGTGGGGAAGTGGATACGCCCATGTCCCGTCAACCACCACGTGTCTTCATGGCCGCATGTTGTTAGGGCCCGCGACGCTCCGCCCTTGCCCCTTGGCTTCGCCTGGAAGCCAAGCCCGAGCGCGCCTTGGGCCCGGGGGCTACTGTCAGCGTCCTGGACTTGGGGGTATCTAGTCCTGCCTGCCTGTGGCCCATCACGTGGCTCCATCGCCGGCCTGATATGGCCCAGCTTCGACAACAACACAGCAAGACCCTCGCGAGGGGCCAAGCCTCGCGAGGCGGACGACGCCAAGACCCTCGAAGGAGCTGGCCTCCTCAGGAGGGCTCCTGAGGGGCGGAGAGATCTATGCAGCTACCTCATGAGGCTCAGCTGACGTGAGCCACGACGACCAAGGCTAGGTGGGCGCCAGGCGGGTACAGAGCGCAGGTTTCCTCTTTGGTGCAAGGGAGGCAAGCCACGGGCGCGGGTTCTCAAGGAATCAGCCAATGGTTTCCATTCTGCTGCAACGAGACCAAGACCGCCAGGATGGCAGGACAGAGGTCATCACCGAGCCCACTGCAGCGTCACGACCAGAGGCTTTTCGCAGGCGAAGACTACTTTTGTTAGGATAGATTGTACTGCTTGTCCCTCCCGTCATTGTGGAATCCCTTCCCGCTCATATTTGGGAGGAGGACCAAGGCACTATATATAGGGCTTAGCCACCACCATAGAGAGGGATCGATTCCTTCCCAAGCAACGCACCAGCTCAAGAACACCTCACCTCCTGAGGCTTGTTCATCCTTGTACTAGTTCATCCATAGCCCCTCGAGGCAATCCACCACACCACACTATAGTAGGGTATTACACCACAACAGTGGCCCGAACTAGTATAAACCTCTGTGTCATTGTGTCTCTGTGAGCTTTGCGTGCTAGGCTAGGGAGGATCGCGAGTAGGCAGGATGGACAGGTTAAGATCTCCGCACACACCCCAGTGTTCGAACCTCTCACGGGTTACCGGACCCAGAAATCCGACAGTCGTTGTTGCTTTTAATCATCAAAATCTTTGCTTCATGTTGGCGTTGAGCTTCATTTGCAAAGTTGATGACGGTTTGTTGAGTCTCACTCTTCCTCTTGAAGAAGTATACCCATGTATATCTTGAGTAGTCATCCACAATTACCAAGCAATACTTTCTTCCACCAAGACTATCAAAGGATGGAGGGCCAAAGAGATCCATGTGAAGGAGCTCCAAGGGCCTCTTTGAGTAGATGATAGTCGAGGGTCAGTGAGCCGTCTCATGAAGCTTTCCTTCGATACAAGCACTGCAAACACGATCTTTGGCAAAACTGACATTTGTTAGTCCATGGACGTGATTCCCTTTGAGGAGACTTTGCAAAGATCTCATATTGACATGGGCTAGTCGGCTATGCCAAAGCCAACCCACATCAACTTTAACCATTAGGCAAGTCGCGGTCTTAGTAGGTCGCTCCGAAAAGTTCACCACATAGAGACCGCTCTCGACATGCCCAACAAAGGCTACTTTAAGGGTCTTGCTCCACAAAAGGGTCACGGTATCAAGATCAAAGAAGGTTGCAAAACCCATAAGTGCAAGTTGACAAACAAAAAGCAAATTGTATGCAAGGGACTCAACAAGCATGACCTTCTCAATAGATAAATCTTGAGAGATGACCACCTTGCCAAGCCCCAATACCTTAGAAGCTAAAGCATCACCGAATTAGACATGGGTGGGCATAGATGGAATTGGATGCACATCCACCACCAAGTCCTTGATCCCGGTCATATGATTTGTTGCTCCACTATCGGGCAACCATGACACCCCACTGGAAACAAACTCCTACAAGAGATCAATGCTTGGATTTAGGTGCCCATTTTTGAATGGGTCCTTTGATGTTAGTAACAAGGGTCTTAGGAACCCAAATAGACCATTCAATGTACTCAGAAGAAGAACCAACAAATTTGGCATAAACATGCCCATCACTAGCATGACACAAAACATAACAGGGATTAAAGTCATCGGTTTTGTTGGTAGGGGTGGTTTTGCCCTTCTTGACATTACTACCTAATTCCTTGTTCTTCTTCTTCTTCTCATGAGCGCCCTCACCCGCCTTGACAAAGGTTTCCTTGAGCGGGAGAGATTGCTTGGTCTTGTTCTTCTTCTTCTTCTTTGACTTGGGTACAAACCCAAGTCCTTCCTTTCCTACAACTTCCTTTTGATTGATCAAAAGGTCATTGAGGTTCTTCTCGCCTAGTATGCAAGTCACAAGGCCCTTCTCAAGTTGCTCTTTCAACTTGGCATTGTCCTCCACAAGATGCACATGCTCACAACAAGGGTTAGTAGCATGTGCATTATCAATTAGAACGAAAGGAGGACATATGGAAATATCCTTGGTTAGCTTCACTTGGAGTTGATCATGAGACTCTTTGAGAGAGGCATGAGCACCCTTCCAGACCTTGTGAGCCTTGTCAAGTGTATCAAACTCTTCCTTGAGTCTATCATGGCCAACCCCAAGTGAAACTTTCTTGGATTTGAGCACACGAGTAAGAACAATAGCATGATCAAGATCTTTTTGCAATTTAGCAAGATCAACGTTGTGTGACTCCTCAAAAGTCAAATGAAGACCTCGTTCTTCCTCTAGAGCAATGGAAAGATCTACAATATCATCGGCATAGTCACGACTATGCCCCTCCAACTTGGAGATAGTATACTTGTGTGACTCAATAATATCATTGGCCTCACCAAGTTGTTCCAAGAGAGCAACAAGGTGCTTCCTGGATTCTCCCTTGAGCTTACTCACGAACTTGGTAAACTCATTCTCATCAACTTTCACCACCTCACAATCATCAACACAATCTAACAATGAAGGAGTAGTAATGATGGTGGTTTTGATGTTAGGGGTTACCTTGTTGATACCTTTGGCCATGAGGCACTTGGCAATGGTGTTCTTGTTGGGGGCGCCGAAGAGAGACACCTTGGAGGGGGAAGATGTGGCAATGGCAATGGTTGTCGTTGCCATTCCTTCTCCACTTCTATCTTCATCATCATCATAGGAGGTGTGCTCTTCATGCGCCACCAAACCCTTTTGAGGTGTCTTCTTGGTGAAGTTGTTCTTGCTTGGGAAAGACATGACTTTGTCTTTGCGAATGAGTTTGCCATCATTGTCTTCCCTCTTCTCATAAGGCACTCCGCCACAAAGTGACTCACATTACCGCAATTGTAGCAAGTCCTCACTTGTTGCTTGTTCTTTGACCCACTTGAGTTGTTTTTGGTGAAGTTGGGCCTTGAGTTCCTCTTGTTGCTCCAAAATTTCCTTGATGCAAGAGCCATGTGCTCATGGTAAGCATATTTGATGTCCTCGGGGCAACTCTCCTCTTCTTGCTCCTCTTCTTCTTCCAGAATGGCCTTGGCCTTCAAATCAAGAGTTGATGAACTTTTCTTTGACTGGACATGAGCAAGAGCATTGTCGGTGGTCTTGTTCATGATGTTCATGGCAATAAACTCATCCAACACTTCACTTGAGGTTAAAGTGTGAAAATATGGCCTTTGTCGAATCACGGAAGACATGGCCTTGTTGAAAGGCATGATGGCCTTGAGAAACTTGCGCTTGATCCAATTGTCATCTGTATCCTTGCTCCCATGGTCTTGGAGAGCAACCGCAAGAGTTGTCACCCTCCGGTAGAGATCACGCGGATCCTCATCTTCTAGCATCATGAATTCCTCGGCCTCATCAAGGACCACTTAAAGTTGGACCTTTGGATGCTTGAGCTTCCCTTGTACAAAGACACGATGTGATCCCAACAATCCTTTGCTCGAGTGAAGGGACGAAGGTGAGATAGATCTTCTGGAGGAACCGCATCTTGAAGGATGAACAAAGCGGAGTGATTGTATTAATTGTCCACTTCTAATCTTGGGGTGGGGTTGTTTGGATCATGCAGGTAGAAGACTTTCTCAATGACTCTCCAAAGATTTGTTGAGTTGTGATTCAAATGAGAAGAGGTGAGTCTTCTTGGGGAAGAAGACCCCCTTTTACACTGGGGGACAAATCCAACCGTTGAGCATCTCTCAGCCCGCAGACAAGCAGTATTACCACTCTAGGAGCGGTACTACCGCTCCCTGAAGGATGCACAGGATATAGAGAGAAACTGGGGAAAACAGAGGGACGGGCGGTGGTAGCCGCGGTAGTAGGGTGGTACTACCGCCTCAACTACCGCTGCTACAACCGCCCATTTTCTAGGGACAAACGAGTAGCACGGTAGGAACCCAGAGGCACCACCATTGAACCCGACACAAAAAATCGAGGTCCCAGCCACGAGCGGTACTGGCAGCGGTACTACCGCCCAGAGGTGGTACTACCGCTCCAGTCTGCGTTACCACCGCTTGCAACTATTCACCACTGCTTTGGTACAAATGGTGGACAACTCCAAAAAGGCAGAAAGAGACAAACGGTGCAATATGGGTGTGTACGTGTTGATTCCACCCGAACCTTTTCGAAGCGGACCCTCCTCTTGATAGTACGGTTTTCCCTACGACTCAAGACCACCAGAAAAGAACCATAGGAAAGGAAACATCTTCACTCAAAACTCTGAGGGGCACGAATCGTCTTGCGCCAAATGCTTGAACAACTGAAAAGCTCAATGCACACGATTAGTCCGCAAACACATTTTCATCAATCACCAAAACCACTTAGGGAGAAATATGCCCTCTGCCCCTCGGAGACCTTCCAACCCTAACTCCACCACTATAAACTCTCAAATATTCCCCCTACATCAGAGGGCGCACCAAAGATACTTTTCCGCTGTCGTAAGCTTCTGTTCTCGTGAGATCCCATCTTGGGGCCTTTTCCGGCACTCCGCCGGAGGGGGATTCGATCACGAAGGGCCTCTACACCAACCTTGTTGCCCTTCCGATGATGTGTGAGTAGTTTAACACGGACCTAAGTGTCCATAGCTAGTAGCTAGACGGCTTCTTCTCTCTCTTTGATCTTTTTCAATACAATGTTCTCCTCGATGTTGTTCGAGATCTATTCGATGTAATCTTCTTTTGCGGTGCGTTTGTTGAGATCCGATGAATTATGGATTTATGATTAGATTATCTATGAAGATTATTTGACTCTTCTCTGGACTCTTTTATGCATGATTGAGATAGCTTAGTATTCCTCTCCAATCTATCGATTTGGTTTGGCCTACTAGATTGGTTTTTCTTGCAGTTGGAGAGGTGCTTTGTGATGGGTTCAATCTTGCGGTGTCCTCACCCAGTGACGGTAGGGGTAGCGAGGCACGTACTGTGTATTGTTGCCATTAAGGATAAAAAGATAGGGTTTATATCATATTGCTTGAGTTTATCCCTCTACATCATGTCATCTTTCTTAAGGCGTTACTCTGTTCTTATGAACTTAATACTCTAGAAGCAACAGGAGCCGGTCGATGTGTGGAGTAATAGTAGTAGATGCAGAATCGTTTCGGTCTAGTTGTCACAGACGTGATGCCTATATTCATGATCATTGCCTTAGTGAAAGTGCAACTATCCCTAGGTGGTTTTGGTAATTCATAACAACATATAGCTCATTGAGCTAATGCTATTCCAAGACTATTATTTCAGGAAAGCTCAATGAATGGCATGGCATGGATGATGAAAGTGGATCCCTCAAAATACTAAGGACAAAGGATTGGCTCAAGCTCAAAAGCTCAAGACTCTTCATTTTATATTTAAGTGATCCAAGATCACATTGAGTCTATAGGAAAAGCCAATACTATCAAGGAGGGATGAGGTGTTGCTTAATGAGCCTCTTGCTTCATGTGCTTAGTGATATCCTCCAAAACCCTCAGCTACTTTTCCACATCCACAAATGACCTAAACCTAAAGCCAAAATCGGTCACACCGATTCTTCCTATCCGGCGCCACCGATTTCAAAAGTCATAGCCACTGCCACAAACCCTAAGCAAATCGGTCTTACCGATAGGGATCTCGGTCTCACCGAGATGGGATTGTAATCTCTCTGTTTCCCTTCGTAACGTTTCGGTCTAACCGAAGTGAGCGATCGGTCCCACCGAGATTGCAATGTAAACTCTCGGTTTCCCTTTTGTAACATTTCGGTCTCACCGAAAAGAGCAAATCGGTCCCACCGAGTTTACCTGACCAACTCTGTGGAAAGCTTATTACCAAAATCGGTCTCACTGAGTTTGTGTAATCGGTCTTACCGAGATCACGTTATTCCCTAACTCTAACCGAATCGGTCTCACCGAGTTGCATGTCAGTCCCACCGAAAATCCTAACGGTCACTAGGTTTGCTAAATCGGTCCGACCGAGTCTGTTGAATCGGTCCCACCGAGTTTGGTAAATTGTGTGTAACGGTTAGATTTTTTGTGTGGAGGCTATATATACCCCTCCACCTCATCTTCATTCGTGGAGAGAGCCATCAGAACAAACCTACACTTCCAACTTACCATTTCTGAGAGAGAACCACCTACTCATGTGTTGAGGCCAAAATATTTCATTCCTACCATATGAATCTTGATCTCTAGCCTTCCCCAAGTTGCTTTCCACTCAAATCTTCTTTCCACCAGATCCAAAACCTATGAGAGAGAGTTGAGTGTTGGGGAGACTATCATTTGAAGCACAAGAGCAAGGAGTTCATCATCAACGCACCATTGGTTACTTCTTGGAGAGTGGTGTCTCCTAGATTGGCTAGGTGTCACTTGGGAGCCTCCGACAAGATTGTGGAGTTGAACCAAGGAGTTTGTAAGGGCAAGGAGATCGCCTACTTCGTGAAGATCTACCGCTAGTGAGGCAAGTCCTTCATGGGCGACGGCCATGGTGGGATAGACAAGGTTGCTTCTTCGTGGACCCTTCGTGGGTGGAGCCCTCCGTGGACTCGCGCAACCGTTACCCTTCGCGGGTTGAAGTCTCCATCAACGTGGATGTACGATAGCACCACCTATCGGAACCACGCCAAAAACATCCGTGTCTCCAATTGCGTTTGAATCCTCCAAACCCTTCCCTTTACTTTCTTGCAAGTTGCATGCTTTAATTTCCGCTGCCTATATACTCTTTGCATGCTTGCTTGAATAGTGTGATGATTGCTTGACTTGTCTTAAGATAGCTAAAATCTACCAAACTCTAAAATTGGGAAAAGGTTAAGTTTTTAATTGGTCAAGTAGCCTAATCACCCCCCCCCCCTCTAGACATACTTCAAGGTCCTACAAGTGGTATCAGAGCTTTGGTCTCCATTTGCTTTGATTTCCATAGCTTTTGGTGGTCATAGCCTTGGTTTCACAACCTAGGAGAGTACGGCGTCTAGCGAGGGAAATTATCACCATAGAGGTCCTTACTTTGATGGTACTAATTTTGCTAGTTGGAAGCACAAGATGAAAATGCATATTCTTGGACATAACCCCACCGTTGGGCAATTATTTGTATTGGCTTGCAAGGTGAATTCTTTGATGGGAGAGAACCGAACCGTGAAGCTAATGCGGAAGAATTGAAGATGCTGCAATACAACGCTCAAGCTTGTGATATCATCTTCAACGGATTGTGCCCCGAAGAATACAACAAAATCAGCTGTCTTGAGAATGCAAAGGAAATTTGGGATAGTTTGATTGATATGCATGAAGGTACTGAATCCGTCAAGGAATCTAAGTTGGATGTACTCCAAAGTCAGCTTGACAAGTTCAAAATGAAGGATGGTGAAGGTGTCGCTAAAATGTACTCTAGGCTTGCTCTTATCACAAATGAGATTGCTGGCTTAGGGAGTGAAGAGATGACCGACAAATTCATCATCAAGAAGATCCTAAGAGCATTGGATGGAAAGTATGATACCGTGTGCACATTGATTCAAATGATGCCAAACTACAAAGATCTCAAGCCAACGGAAGTCATTGGAAGAATTGTTGCTCATGAGATGTCACTCAAGGATAAGGAGGAACTTCACAACAAGTCAAGTGGTGCTTACAAAGCCTCAAGTGAAGCCCCCACATCATCAAGTGAGAAACAAACCTTCAACGAAGAATTAAGCTTAATGGTGAAGAACTTCAATAAATTCTACAAGAGTAGAAGCAAAGAAAGAAGCTCCAAGTCAAGGTCTTACAATGACAAAAGATCTTCTAGTCGAGAGCGAAATTGCTACAATTGTGGGAGACCCGGACACTATTCCAATGAGTGTACGACACCCCACAAAAGAAGAGAAGATTCTCCAAGAAGAAGAAGCAAAAGAGAAGAATCACCACCAAGAGAGAGAAGGAGTAGAGATGATCGTTATGAACGAAGACCCTCACAGAGGAGCAAAGATTCGGAAAGGAATGACAAGTCATCAAGGAGCTACACAAAACGAAGGCATCAAGGTCATGTTGGTGAATGGGTATCCGGCTCCGACTCCGACAATCACTCCGAGAGAAGCTATCACTCCGACTCTGAATATACCCAAGATGAAGGTGTTGCCGGTCTAGCACTTGTGTCAACCAACTCCTACGACATATTTGATTCACCAAATGAAGGAATTGGAAGATGCTTCATGGCCAAAGGTCCAAAGGTAACACATCCTGCGTATGTTGATTTCAATAGTGATGAAGATGACTTGCTTGTGGATGATGATTTACTTGTTGACAACTCTAGTGATGAATACTATGATGAAACATCAATTAATCATGCTAATCAAGATAAAACGAATGACAATGATAAGGAGAAGATTGAGCTTCTAACTAAAGAACTAAACACTCTTAAGTTGGCTCATGAAACTATCTTCGAAGATCATCGAGAACTTTTAAGGGCTCATGAGAAGTTACGCTTTGAAAAGCTCAATCTTGAGCAAGAGCATGAGTTCTTAAAAGCTATCAATGATGATCTCCGTAAGAAAAGGTCTTCTTACATTGCCAAGCGTTTACTCTTATCTACTTATATGCATCAAGTCAAGTCTAGTAACAAGTACAAGAAAGATACTTCCTCTAGTAGTAACAATAACAATGTCAAATCCAATATTGTTGCTTCTAGTAGTTCTCTTGATTCCACTAATGATTCTCTTAGCCAAGTTACACTTGAGCAAGAAAACAGCTTATTGAAGGGAATTATAGAGAAAGGTGTTTACAAGAGCCTTGCCGGGAGTAAGCATTTCGAGGAAATTATACGCAAGCAAGGAAGGCACCGGAAGAATCAAGGGGTTGGTTTTGAACGAAAGTTCAATGCCAATGGAGTTGAGTGGGAAGAAGATCAATACCCCAAGACAAAGTTTGTTCCTCAACAAGAGAAGTATGATCCTACTTCCTTCAAGGGAACACAAGCCCAAGATGATCTTCCACCACAAGACCACAAGAACAAAGGCAAGGACAAGCTTCAAGAGGAGATTGATGCATTTGAAGAAGCACCTAAGGCCTCGTTCAAGTGGGTTCCCAAGACTACGTCAAGTTCTACTTCATCAAGTACAACTACAACTCCAAGGATTCCCATCAAGATGATGTGGATCCCGAAGAAGAAGAACTAGAGAGTTCTTGAGGGTGACTCCGCCAACATTCTTCACTCATATCATTATGGCAAGAACAAGTGCAATCAACTTCCACATCTTGCACTAGTTCAAGGAGTCACAAACCCTCATGTTGGTAAGGCAAGGGACAAGGTAACCTAATGATTTCATGGACATCATCTTGTGTGTGCATCACTCTATGTCTATGGATATTCTTGTTTGTTCCTTGTGGGACTAACCCATGTAGGTAAGTTGAAAGTGCAACTCACTCCAAAGGATTGCTCCAAATTATCTACATTAACATTAAGCATCCACATCTTCAACACCTACATGAAGTCATCATCGACAAAACCCAAGGTTAGTTCACCCCTCTAAGGGGGGATCTCACATCTAGGGGGAGCTTAACTCTAAGAATTGAGTCAAAGCAACTCTAATGGTGTGAACACATCAATGCATTATGTAAAAGTGGTAACCCCACTTGAGCTTAAACGATGAGTATGACCTATGATCAAATGTTTCTCATTTGACTCCTAAGTCAATATACTCATATATAGATGACCTAGTCATCGCCAATTGTTTGATAGATGCTAGAATTGGTTGTGCATGTTTTGCCACATATTTCATTTGCCATCTTATTGTGTGAGCATGTTGGTGCATATTTTACTCATTCAAGGACATCCACTTGTTGTTTTGATTGTTTGGCTTCTTTTCTTTTTGCCAAGTGGATGAACAAGAATGCCTAAGAACCTTCTCTAGCTATCTATGCTTTTCTCGTCTCAAACTCTATTCATGCTACATCACAAAATTTGATCAAGTCCGATTCGAACCACTCTGTGTGAGGAGCACTCGGAGTCCCCAATTCGTCATAGACTTAAACTTCCAAAACTTCTTTGTGATTCTCGGTCTGACCGATTCCTCCATTTCGGTCCTACCGAGATCATTAAGTCGATCTAAGTTTTCAATCTCGGTGCAACCGATTTGAACTTTTCGGTCACACCGAGTTGTTGTAACTGTACACAGTTATGCATCTCGGTGCCACCGAGTTGTTCCACTCGGTCACACCGACAGGGTCGGGCTATATATAGTCACGGGCAAAAATTTGGAAATTCCTCCGAACCCCTTCGCCCGCGCAATAGCTCACTCTGCCTCGAAGGTCTCCGGATCGTCTCCTCGTCGCCAGCCGCCTCCTGTCGCTGGTCTCCGCCGCCATCAACGGATTTCGCCCCCGCCGTTGCCGCCGTAGCGAGTTCATCGCCAAGCTAGGGTATGGACTCGATCATTGTGCTATCCTCGTCTGATTCCTAGCACATTGAGTTCTTATTGATTCTTGCCACGATTGAAACACTCCTATCCAATCAATGCAGTCCGTAGAATAGATGAGATTCAAAATTTTAGGGTTAGGTTTCCGCCGAAACCATCTCGGACCCACCGAGTTGAAAAACTCGGTCTCACCGATTTGGCTTATGCCATTGCACTAGTAACTCTAGGTCTGACCGAGAATTGCTAATCGGTGCGACCGATTTTAGGACTTTGTGAAACCCTAGCAGTCTCGGTGCCACCGAACTGCGACTCGGTCCAACCGAGTTCATCAGTTTAGGTTCCAAAACTGCTTCGGTATCACCGAGTTTGAAAATCAGTTGATCCGAAATGCTTTCTGTGGAAAACTAAAACTGAATTTTTGAATCATTCTTTTTGCAAAAATCTCTGCATTTTGTGATGCTCATCCACTCTATCTCATCTATAACTCTTCACAGGGTCAGCAGTCAGTGTTTGCAGCATGTCAGACCAGAGTGACAGTTAGAACAGGTCAGAAGAGCAGATTGACATGAGCAAGGGCACTAGTCCCTCAAGTTCTACAGATGAAGGAAGCAGAAGCACTCCTAGCAACCTGCCCAAGGCTGCTACCAGGCAAAGGAGGAAGAGAACTTTAGACTCAGAGGATGAGGACTACAAAGCTGAAGAAGATGAGGCTACTTCCAATAAAGTAGTGCTCAAAAAGGAGTATCGCTCAGCACATAGCACAAAGCCTGGACTGAAAAAGAAAGTTCCTGCCAAGAGGACACCAATGCCCAAGGACAGAAGGTCCACTCAAGTGCCTGAACAGACTGAACCCAAAGAGGCACCTGAAAAGAAAGTCACGTCTTCCAAACCCAAGAAAGTTCCCACTGGAGAAACAATGAAGTTTACCATTGAATCAGAGGATGAAGGTGCTCAGGGCAAGAAGAAGAAGAGAGCAAGAACCACAACTGCCCAGGTCCTTGGAAAGCCCTCTATGAGAAGAGATTCTGAAGAGGAAGAAGAGGTTGCTGCACCAGCACCCAAGGCACCTAAGCTTATGGGTGATGTTATTAGATCAGGGGCTGCAACATCTAAGCCCAAGGAAGCACCCAAAGCTGCCTCCAAGGCCAAGCTTGCACCAAAGAGGAATACCAGGAGTATTCCAGCTGCTGAGAAGAACAAGGCCCCAGTGCCTAATGTTGCTGATGAAGAAGATGAAGAAGGACAGGTCCTAAGGAAGCTCAAGCCCAAGATACCAGACCACAATGATGCCCATCCTGTGGCTGAGGACATGAGGATCAGGAAGGACTCAGGGTTGAGGATATGGAGAATGGAAGATCCATATGCCTCAAGGAGAAGAACTGTTGTTCATTACAGGTTCCATACAAAGGAACAGCAGGACTTCTATGAGACAATCTTGTTGGATAAGAAGCCCATAGTATGTGATATGAGGTGGGTCGACTGGACCTACATCAAGGATAATGAAGAGCACTATCCTGGAGTGCAAGACAGCTTTGTTGCTTGTGGAGTTGCTGATTTTGTTGGGCAAAAGCTCACCAACTGGAATGATGAACTTATCATGCAATTCTACTCCACAGCACACTTCTATCCAGATGGAAGGATAGTTTGGATGTCAGAAGGCACCAGATACCAGTCAACTGTTGAGGAATGGGCAAGTCTGATCAATGCCCCAAAGGAGAATGAAGATGACCTGGATATTTATGCCAAGAAGAAGATGGACCACAATTCCATGGCACACATGTACAAGGAGATCCCAGACAAGGCTGTTGAAACACATAAGTTTGGATCAGTCCACTTCCTACTGTCAGGGCTGCCAACTATCAATTGGATCCTAAGGCACACTCTGTTTCCTAAGTTTGGTGACCACAACATGATCAGAGGGCATGCCATCAATATGTTGCATGTGTTTGATGTGCCACAAAAATTCAAAGTCATGAGCCTTATGATTGAAACCATTAAGAGGACAGCAGCAGATCAGAAGAGGAGCTGTGGATATGCCCCTCAGATTCAGGAGTTGTTTAACTCAAAGATGGGCACAGGGAAATATCAATTGGATAAGGAACATTTTCCACTTTATCCAGACTTTGAGGACAATCAAGTTGTCATGAATGAGAATGATCCATCATCAGTTCAAGCTCAAGAGAAGAAAGAGAAGGCAAGGAAGGAGAAGGTTGCCAGGATGCCAACTCAAGAGGAGGCATCTGAGTATTTCTTGAAGAATAAGCAGGAGCAGCTTGGTTACTTGATAGCATCAACACTGAGGATTGAGAAGGGATTGGCCACCCTCACTCAGAATCGGGAGAGCCTGGAGAGAATCATGGAACTCAAATTCCATGACCTTGATGTCAAAGTGACTGAGATTCAGTCGGTTGTAGAGCAGCTGCAGGATGACATGCAGGAGAGGCAGGGCAAGACAACAACTAATGTGTTTTCCAGAGTGCCCAGAGCCCAGAGATCAGTTGCAGTGCCTGTGACAGACACTAGAGCAACATCATCTGCACCAGCTACAGCACCTACAGCTCCAGTGCAACCAGCTCCAGCATCAACTCCAGCGCCCTCTACTTCAACTGAAGCCTTCGTTCTTGGAGTTATCCGGACACCACCACCTGAAGATCAAGCCTGAGAGTCGATCTAGCACTATGCATTTTGTATGAACTTTTTGATAACTTGTTGCCAAAGGGGGAGAAAAATGTATAGATCATAGGCTTCTAGAGAGAGAGTGTTGCTTTTGTTCTCTCTTGTTTTGATTTGGTGGTTAAAACTTGTTTGCTTTTGATTGCTTGAGATACTATGCTTGTGAGACGTTGATGATCATGTGTTTGATCATAAGCTACACTTATGCATGCTTGGTGATATTATCTTATCTATCCTATGTGATCATTCACTTTGCTTGGTGATGAGTGCATGTATTCAATCTTTATTATTTTTTAGCGCTCCATCAAGATGTATGTGACATGGAAGAGTAACCCATGAGCCTAATTCATTGTGCATTTGCAGTCCAAAGCAAATCTTAAACTATGCACAAATTTAGGGGGAGCTCTTGTTTATCACATACTTCTCAAAGCGACGATGTTTTTAAATCTTATTATCCTTTGTCGAAACTTTGATCTATATGTTGTCATCAATTACCAAAAGGGGGGAGATTGAAAGTGCAACTATCCCTAGGTGGTTTTGGTAATTCATAACAACATATAGCTCATTGAGCTAATACTATTCCAAGACTATTATTTCAGGAAAGCTCAATGAATGGCATGGCATGGATGATGAAAGTGGATCCCTCAAAATACTAAGGACAAAGGATTGGCTCAAGCTCAAAAGCTCAAGACTCTTCATTTTATATTTTAGTGATCCAAGATCACACTGAGTCTATAGGAAAAGCCAATACTATCAAGGAGGGATGAGGTGTTGCTTAATGAGCCTCTTGCTTCATGTGCTTAGTGATATGCTCCAAAACCCTCAGCTAATTTCCCACATCCACAAATGACCTAAACCTAAATCCAAAATCGGTCACACCGATTCTTCCTATCCGGCGCCACCGATTTCAAAAGTCATAGCCACTGCCACAAACCCTAAGCAAATCGGTCTTACCGATAGGGATCTCGGTCTCACCGAGATGGGATTGTAATCTCTTTGTTTCCCTTCGTAACATTTCGGTCTAACCAAAGAGAGCGATCGGTCCCACCGAGATTGCAATGTAAACTCTCGATTTCCCTTTTGTAACATTTCGGTCTCACCGAAAAGAGCAAATCGGTCCCACCGAGTTTACCTGACCAACTCTGTGGAAAGCTTATTACCAAAATCGGTCTCACCGAGTTTGTGTAATCGGTCTTACCAATATTACGTTATGCCCTAACCCTAACCGAATCGGTCTCACCGAGTTGCATGTCAGTCCCACCGAAAATCCTAACGGTCACTAGGTTTGCTAAATCGGTCCGACCGAGTCTGTTGAATCGGTCCCACTGAGTTTGGTAAATTGTGTGTAACGGTTAGATTTTGTGTGGAGGCTATATATACCCCTCCACCTCCTCTTCATTCGTGGAGAGAGCCATCAGAACAAACCTACACTTCCAACTTACCATTTCTGAGAGAGAATCACCTACTCATGTGTTGAGGCCAAGATATTTCATTCCTACCATATGAATCTTGATCTCTAGCCTTCCCCAAGTTGCTTTCCACTCAAATCTTCTTTCCACCAGATCCAAAACCTATGAGAGAGAGTTGAGTGTTGGGGAGACTATCATTTGAAGCACAAGAGCAAGGAGTTCATCATCAATGCACCATTTGTTACTTCTTGGAGAGTGGTGTCTCCTAGATTGGCTAGGTGTCACTTGGGAGTCTCTGACAAGATTGTGGAGTTGAACCAAGGAGTTTGTAAGGGCAAGGAGATCGCCTACTTCGTGAAGATCTACCGCTAGTGAGGCAAGTCCTTCGTGGGCGACGGCCATGGTGGGATAGACAAGGTTGCTTCTTCGTGGACCCTTCGTGGGTGGAGCCCTCCGTGGACTCGCGCAACCGTTACCCTTCGTGGGTTGAAGTCTCCATCAACGTGGATGTACGATAGCACCACCTATCGGAACCATGCCAAAAACATCTGTGTCTCCAATTGCGTTTGAATCCTCCAAACCCTTCCCTTTACTTTCTTGCAAGTTGCATGCTTTAATTTCCGCTGCCTATATACTCTTTGCATGCTTGCTTGAATAGTGTGATGATTGCTTGACTTGTCTTAAGATAGCTAAAATCTGCCAAACTCTAAAATTGGGAAAAGGTTAAGTTTTTAATTGGTCAAGTAGTCTAATCACCCCCCCTCTAGACATACTTTAAGGTCCTATACTTAGATATCGTCATAACTTTGCGCTTTTCTATCAATTGTTCAATAGTAATTTGTTTATCCATCGTATGTTTTCTTCAAGAGAGAAGCCTCTAGTGAAACCTATGACCCCCGGGTCTATTTTCCATCATATATTTTCAGATCTATAAAACTAAAAACCCAAAAATACCTTGCTGCGGTTTATTTATATTTACTTTATTTTGCTTTTTTACTTATCTTTTATATCTATCTCTATTAGATCTCACTATTGCAAGTGACTGTGACGGAATTGACAACCCCTTTTTCGCGTTTTGTGCAAGTGTTTGTTAGTTTGTGCAGGTGCATATATTGGGGACTTGCTTATGCCTCCTACTGGATTGATACCTTGGTTCCGAACTGTGGGAAATACTTATCTCTACTTTGCTGCATTACCCTTTCCTCTTCAAGGGAAAAATCAACGCAAGCTCAAGAAGTAGCAGGGGTCGCGCGCTTAAGGGAAGGAACATGTGAGGTTGGATACGACTCCATGAGTCAGATGTGATCCTACTCAAACTCGGATCCAGGCCAGGCATACTTTGGGCTTTAGGGTCCATTTGGGGCCCAAGTGTTGAGCTCGCGGTGGATGCCTATAAATAGTGGAGGTGCGGCACACTCATTCAGTTGATCGCTTCGGCGCCATCACTAGGGCTTTACATGTGTTGCAACTATCCACCTCCACTCGCCGTTGGTTGTGTGATCGAACCTAGCAGTCCGTCGCACGACGTTCCTCCTACACACGCGGATACCGTTAGAGGCAGTGCACTTGTGCCGCTCCGGCAAACCTGTTCGTAGGATCCGATGACCGACTCTTCGAGGGACATCGGGCGAGGAGGAGACGAAACCCGCGAACGCGCTGCCCTAAATCTACTTCTGCTACATAGCTTTGCGTGTCTAGTGGTAAGGATCTATGATCCATCTCTGTTAGCGTGTTCCTGGATGTTCAGTGGGTAGGAAAATTTTAATT
The DNA here is from genome assembly GCA_963921465.1 of Triticum timopheevii. NCBI lineage: Eukaryota > Viridiplantae > Streptophyta > Magnoliopsida > Poales > Poaceae > Triticum > Triticum timopheevii. Next base: position 361,972,329 of record OY997264.1, read on the forward strand.
TGCAGTCGACGCACCCTACCATAGAACCCAACAGATGTGACCTCTCGCTGGCGCCAGCATTGAAGCGGCTAGCCGGCCAAGGGCCCCGCCCGGGCCGCGTCCCCGGTGGGCGTTTACTTGATCAGATTGGACAAATATCTACCACGCCCGTTCAATGCTCGTGCCTCCGTCTTCCGCTATTAAACAAGCTCGCCGCCTAAGAAACCAACTCCGGCGCCTGCACATTGACGCACCCAGACACTTGGCTTCACCGACATCCACTATTTAAAGGCAGCCACACCCGGCGAGGAGCACACCACAACCCATCTGCTCCACATTTTTCTCTCGTGCACCACATCCACCACGACCGCGAGTGGGAATGGTAGGTGAGAGAGCCCGTCGACGGAGATGAAGCACGAGGTGGCCGCCTGGCAGAGTCGCCGTCCCAGGAGGATAGAGGCCGGCAAGCCGTCCAACTCTCCTGAGGTCTCCGACGATGACGACACCACGATGGAGACTGGCTCGGACGACGACTCGACACCGGGCGCCCACACCGTTCCATGCAGGCTTGACCATGGAGCAGGCGCAGTTCAACGGCGTCATGGTGGAACAGAAGCCTGCACCCGTGCCTATGTCGGTGTTCCGGCAGGCACAGGAGGAGCGGTACAACGTCTTTCTCCTCGAACAGTACCAATTGGTGGAGGGTCATATCTACGACGAGCGCGCGAGCGAGGAAGCCACGGCGGCCATGGCCGCAGTGAACCCCAACTTCGTCGCCAAGCAACAGACGCTCTACGAGGCCACCCATGCTCAAACCGCCGCTCGCAACGCACAGGCAGCGCAGCCGGACGTGGAGGCAGCGCTAGCTGCACAGGCGATCACGGACAAGAATGCTGCGAGCTGTACGTCCTGCCATGCCAGTGGGACAAGGAGTTCCAACCCCTCACATCCACTGATGACAGATATGTTGCGAACTCCGGTGAGGATGAGTAGGACATGGGAGGCGGCAGTGCACTGTGTCCCAAGTGGACCAGTCTGTCTCCCATGTTCTACTCCTCCTCACTGGCGATCCCACCTACACTTTGCGCGTCTTACCACCAACACTCATGGGGCGAGATGAGCCCGATGATCGCCGGAAGGAAACAATGACTTGCACGACGGACACCGCCGTAGGCTAGGTTTAGGTCTTGTCCTTTTTTTAAATGAAAATTGTCTGAATTGTAATGAATTTCATTCGTTGAAATGTATGCGGCTAGCTTTGGATGGCCGCTGTCCGTCCGGTCTGCAGACGGATGGAGTGTCCGGTTTGCGGGTCAGCAATGGAGATGCCCTACGCCGCTTCCACCGTCATACTTTATTGGTGAACATTTTCATTATCAATGTGGTGGTATAAACTTTTGTAGAGTTGCTTCTCCAATCCACAAGTAATGATGGACGTTCGGTTGGTGTGTGATGCCAGCGGCAGCGGGTGCAGGAAGCAGCAACATGAAAGATGAGCGCCGTGGGCCACCGTTCACTCCCTCGTGCGAGCAAGATGAACGTCGCGTCGCAGCCATGTCCTTGTGTAGATTACTAGGCAGGTGAAGCATTACTCAGAATGTACATTACGTACGTACATTTGACGCGTGTTTGCTGGTACACGATCCATTTTATGAGCAACTACCATCACAGGCACACATACTGCAGAACATACTTGGCATACTACGTTTGATGCTGACAGAACTACAGATAAGAAATCGTCGCAAAAAAAATACAAATAATAAATTAATCTGCAGAACATACTTGGCATACTACGTTTAATGCTGATCAAACTACAAATAAGAAATTAATCTGCACACAAAGTACACAATCAGTTTAAGACAAACATATGATTACAAGCACTCAGTAAACCTCTATGTGCATTTGCATCATTAGCAACCCATATACTATTAATTTGAAAGAACAAACAAACCTTAAGGATGTAATGCCGAGAGGAGAGACTACAAACGAAATCAAATATCTACAACATCAACCGTGCCGCCGTGACAAAATATGCCTGTCCTGCAAGAATATAGTGGCAAAAATAAAACTTCAAGTGGATACGTCCGAAAAGGAAAAGGAAACAGTCCCGCTTCCAGTGGTTCTACACAACACAGGTGTAAGAAGTCGCTTTATTGTGCAACATAAATTTATGACTAAAGCCAAACTATTGTCCTACTAGTAAATGTGCACGTGCTTTGGATGTTCAACTAATATAACTAAAACATGATAAATCATTTATCATAATGTTCACACCTAGCAATCTTATTGTTGAGGTGGAAGAAAATTGTAAAAAAAATGTTACTGTGCACGGCACACTTTTTAATAAAGGCAAGCACATATGAAATTAAACATTTATTACAAGCACAAGAAAATATAAAGCCTACATATGCTCTAAAATTTAAATGGCATGCATTTCCTTAGTGGCAAGAATGATTTGCTCCAACATACTTAACCAAAGGGCTGTTATATAACTCAATGTTTCTATAAATGTTTTGTGAGTAACTCAACAGCCGATTTGCATCCAAAAATGGCAAGCATTAGTTGTTTTGGTTGAATGAAATGAAATGCTATTGATGGTGGCCCAGTTTTCTTTCGTGTCAGGTGTTCCTGAATAACTAAGAATGTAATAACTGTTCCAGGCTGAATGTGTAAAGAAAAAGGTTAATTGATGTGTCGTAGAAGATCTATGGCATCTCCAGGTCATTAGCATTTTGGACAAGTAGCAACGCAACAAACAAGTATACAAAGCAATCTGCCAGGGAATTAGGGCAGTAGAGTTGCAGTTTAAAAGTTATTTCTTGTGGCTACTAGTTTTGAAGGCCAGAGATGCAAAACTTTACAGCTTTGATCAGATATTGCTATTCATGGGTTTGTTGCAAGAATTTTGTAATGGTGATTTACAACTCAAAAGAGGGACCAACAATTTATTTGTTTGGACAGTGACCAAAATAGCCCTAAGATACTTTGCCAAGAGAACGATATTTACCAATTTGGTCATTACATGCCCATGAATTGACATAAATTTCTGCTAAAAGAAGAACTAAAGAGAGAATGACAATGGAACCTTACGAAAGTTTGGCAATATGCCAAAGGCCAAATCTGATCAAAGATACCAAATTTCTGAAAGGCAAACTTGGGCATGCATGTAATCCAAGCCAAAGACCACGTGAGGATAGCCAACCAGTGAGACACAATGCTAAGGTCATGAAGCAAACATACAGGACTATTGTTTTGTTTCAAGAACTATGGCATAGGCCCTGCAAGAAGTGCATAACACTGATCTCCAGATAGACCAATCAGAAATGCAATCTCTCATGCAACAAGCACTTCTTACCGATTCAGCAACTATGTGCCTATCAACCTAAGTAGTAAGTTATATTTACTCGTTATCCTAGTTAGTTTAGAAGTTGTAGTCCATTGTGCAAAGTGCAGACAGTGAACCCAACTACTTAAAGTAAGTTCCGCAAAATGACACTGCGACAGCCTGGTATCAGTTGCAACACGGTATCATAATCAAGCTCTGACATATTCTTGATACCTATCTATCATACTATAAGTACTAGGACATGCGAAAATGCACATAAACAATGTTATCTGTAGTGCGCTACAATCAAAGAAAACACAATGAAATGTCTTAGTTTACTACCATCTCCCCAAAAGAAACAAACAAGGTTAGAGAAAAAAGAAGTCCCAGAAACTTATGCCTTCTTATCATGCATGAAGTACAGAGCCTGATGATATACATCAGCATATGTGGGCTTAATGAGGCTCCATACTGGAATTAGTCATATATTGGAAAAATTAGGATTCGATAGTTTGTACATATTGCCTAGGTATGTCGTGATGTTGCGGCACCATCAGAAATGCTGTATTTAAAGAAAACAACTAGAGGAAATTCCATTCATACCTAGCTTTTCTTTGAAATTTTAGGAGAAATACAGTGTAAGTGTCGCCCTGCATCTGCAACATCTTTGATTTCTTGAAGTTGGTCAGCTATATCCTCTAAGAGTTGCAACTGTAACGATTGCCTCCTTTCACTTGCTGCAAGCCTTATCTTGTTTTGTGCACCTTTGATCGCATTCAGACTTTTCCCCAGGAGATCATCTGCGGCAGCTCGATTCTGCAACTTGTCTGCTTGCATTGTTGCGTCAGAGAAGCTTCGACCGATCAGGCCTTTAACTGCATAGGAACATGGCATCTCATTTTCAGTACCAGTTTCAAATGATTCTGCAACCATAATAGCTTCTTAAAATGAATTGACCTAGGTGTTCAACATGTCATGCTGGTGAAATAACCAAAGTAGAGCCAAAATACAATAGGGGTTAAGCATGTCATGCCAGCACACATGGAAAAATATTCGGAAGTAGTTAACAAAATTCAAGAGGATGCAGGTACACATGTACATATCAGTATGAGAAACTAGTTGCAACACTTTTTGTGTGGTAAATATGATAAATAATATCCAGTTGACAAAACAAAATTATGCGAGGTAGCATGTGAACTCAAAGCAAAATATCCAATAACTAACATGGTTTTAATGAACTAACATAGCAGCATTTAGGCAAACCAATAAATGAATTGATTGAACCTAGATCAATAAAGTCCAATAATAATTATCAGCAATCAGGAGAAGTACAAACAGATTTGTAGCATTATGTTTATCGCAATAGAAAAGAACTTAATCCTGTCACATGCTAGATAGTATAGCAAATATGAACCGAGTTTTATTTCTCCATCTGCAGTCTGCACATACCTTCAGTGGAGAAGCAAATATCATCAACAACATGCACATCAAATATATTTGCATCATTGTCGCTTGCCATAAAATCATGGCAAGTCTTGTCTAGCCGCCCACTGTCCACCTCCTGAAATTCATCAGCAGTCAGCTCTTCCATACCTTTCATACCAGCTGCAGCATTAACTTCAACATCACCACCTTGATCCAGACATCGTGCAGATTGGGGCAAGCACAAACTCCGGGCAGATAGGGGGAGAATTACCACCGTCTCCGTGCCATCATCTTCGCATCTATCTGCCCCCAATTTCGATCCGGCCACAGGAACTTCTCCAAGTGCCTGAAAAGGCAGACTGTCCTCATTCCCATCCTTAACACGACCCACACGAATGGGCGACACTTGTTTGCGCACGAACTGCTTCTGGAAGCTGAAGACAGAATTATTCCCAGGTTGAACCCCCGGATTCTTATCAACCGATCTGGAAGAGCTTGGCTCGCCCTCTAGAAAGTAACTGTGCGGCGTCATCATCTCCACCTCCTCGTCATCATCATCCCCGGTGAGACCAAGCATCCGCCGGTAGGACTCCACCTCTTTCTGCAAAGACCTGGTCTCGCGCTCCCTCATGAGCAAGATGTCCTTGAGCTCCTCCACCTCATCCTCGTAGAAGGCGCAGCGCTCATCAGAGGTGCGGCGCTGCTGCCGCACCTCCATCTCCAAGGACGATTTCTCCTTCTGCAGACGCAGGATCATCGCCATGGCCTCCTCGGCCGCGGATGCTGCGGCGCTGCGTTCCTTGTCCAGCTCCTGCTGCAGCACCGAGACGTCATTCCCCTCGTCCACCTCCCGCTTCAGATTCACCTCTTCCTCTTCCTCATCGACGGACTCGTCTTCGTCCTCCCCCTCGTCCTGGCTGTCGTCGTCGGAGTTGAAGACGAAGGGGAAGCGGGAGCGGAGGGAAAGGAGGAGGGACTCAAGGACGCGGGAGGGATAGCGAAAGAGGAAGGCGAAGAGGCAGGGGAGGTGCGGGCGGGAGCAGGTGCAGGGGAGGCGGAGGCGGAAGAGCGCGAGGAGGGCGGAGGCCGCGGACGCGGCGGCCGCGGCGCAGAGGAAGGCGTAGACGATGGCGAGGTCGAGGAAGGCGCCGGCCAGCGCCCGCGCCGTCCAGCGCGCGTGCACGCCCGCGCCGCCAGGGCAGGGCGCCATCAGCGCATAACGATCGCCCGCCGAATCTGAGAGGATTCCCCCGCCGATTCTGCCACCGGATTCCGGATGGTTGTTGCTGTTCGGTGGGGAAAGGTGGAGGAGTCCTGCCGTGCCGGGATTTGGCTCCCTTGGCCTCGTCGTTTCCAAGGCGGCTGCGCTGCGCGGGCGGTTGCCGGGCGGCGGGGAAATGGTGGGGGCAGTCGGTGGAATCGCCCGCGCCGACGTGCGGGGTCCACGTCGTGCACCTCGTGCGGCAGGGCTATTTGTTTGGTATCCCGGCGGCCCGGCGCTTCGCTTCGCTTGGCGTCGTTGTTCGGTTGGGCGTTGTCCGGCAGGCCAATTCTGTCAAGCTATACGCGAGTCGCTTCATTTGGCAAAACCAGGCAGGCAGGGCAAGATTACTGACCTGTACCAAACGTCCAAACTCCAAACCACGGGCCACGGTGTTTACTTGTTTAGAATTAGATAGACTTCAGGGATGGAAAATGATCGCGTACAACAGTCCACCGCGACGTCGGTAATGCTAATCGGCGGACGTTTGTTGTGAAGAAACTCCCAGCAAACACTCCCATAGCCGTTTGATCGCGATCAAACAATGACCTTTTCTTTTTGAAAAATTGCCTTCTATAAGGAACTGTCATGCTAGTCTGAACATTTTCACCCCTTATAAGTAAAATTGTAATAAAAATCGTTCGCAAATGTCATCCTCCACAACGAACATTTAGCAGCTAAGAGGGTCCCGGGTTTTTTATTTGAGAAACACAGAAGAACATATGTAGTAACACATCGCCTACACAGGGTTGCTTGTCGGTCCTGGAAGGTCATCGGAGGTGGTAGGGTTCGTTTTGCCTCTGATAGGGCTAGGCTTTCTGGTGCAAGAGTCTGACGGCGAATCAAGATTAATCGGGAGGGTCTAGCCAAGTGAAGGAAAATGTGGAAATTTGGTGTGTCGGCTGGATCTTCATGAGGATGGAAAGGAAAAGTTTGTTTGGGCGGATGAGTTTAAGGACGGGGAGATAGAAGCAAAGTGGCTGCTGATTGTGAATGTGTGTACCAATAAGGGGTTTAGCCCAACAACCTTGTACTCTGATATGTGTTTTGCACGGAATCTGGCCAAGGAGGTCCATTGGCGCAAAATTGAAGACAATCTTTTCACGGTTCAATTCGGGTGCTTGGGAGATTGGAATACTACTATGAATATGCGGCCCTAGTTATTTCATAATCAAGGTTTACTCATCGTTCAATGTGGCGGGTTCACGAATCTGAGGTTTGTGGTATTGCATAAGATTACAGTTTGGGCAAGAGTGCTTAGGTTGCCGAATAACTTTCTGATCACAGCGGCTATCATAATTTGTTGTAAGATGGGTAAGGTGTTGGATGGTCCAATCTACCTTAGCGCGGGTTTTACTGGGAAGTTTGTTTGAGTTAGAGTTGTGCTAAACATGACCAAGAAGCGCATCAAGTTTTTGTCCGTAACAAATAATGATGTGACTGAATTCTATCAAGTGCAATATAAAAAATCCCAACTTTGGGTATTGTGGTATGGTGGGCCACTGGTACTAGGAATGCGACACCGCCGAGCATGATGTGTCAAAACTCGAGTGAGGCGATTTCATGTTAGCTGGGGAGAGGTTGTGGTTGTCGGCGTTCTGGGAACGGGGGTCCCCAGACTTGCCTGCCTGCGGCATACGGCGTGGCTCAAGTGGTGGCCCAGTACGGCCCATCTTCATCAACGCAAACCCAAGACCCTCGCGAGGGGCCAAGCCTCGTGGGGCAGACAACGCAAGGCTTCCTCAGGAGCGGCCTCACCAGGCAGGCTCGCGAGGAGGCGGAGAGATCAAGGCAAGGGTACCTCGCGAGGTGCTCGTGACGCAAGCCATGACGATCGAGACCAGGCGGGCGCCAGGCGGGCGCCGGCCTGCGCAATGTCTTTGTTTCCTCTTTGGTGCAAAGGGGGCAAGCACAGGCGTGGAGTACCGAGGCATCAGGCAAAGGTTACCATTTCGGTGCAACGAGACCAAGACCAGTGGAGCGGCAGGATGGAGGTCACCGTGGAGCCCAAGACGGCGTCATCGCCAGTGCCTTTGGCAGTTGAAGACCAACTTTAGTCAGGATAACTTGTACTAGATGTTCCCCTTTAAAATGGTCATTGTTGGCTCCCTTCCCGCTCAATATTTGGGAAGAGGACCAAGGCCTCTATATATAGAGATAGCCACCACAGTAGGAAGGCATCGGGTTCTCACCAAGCCAACGAGGACAGATCCCTACCTACAAGAACACCGCACCAGCTCAAGAACACCTCTCGCGAGGTTGTTCTTCCCCTTGTACTGTTCATCATCAACCCCTGAGGCAATCCACCACACCACACACTGGAGTAGGGTATTACACCACAACGGTGGCCCGAACCAGTATAAATCTTGTGTCCCTTGTGCTGTTCATCGTTTAGCTTAGATTCTCGCGAGGCGATTGGACGTGGATTGGTAGGGGGAAGATCTTCGCGCGTACCCCAGAGTTCGAACCTCAAGGGTCTGCCGGAACCCAACATTCGACATTTGGCGCGCCAGGTAGGGGTGTGCCGAAATCTTCCTTCTTCCATCCTGCGTTCCGTCGATTCGCTGCCTCCATGTCCGGCGACCCGACGGCTGATAACCCACAAGTGTAGGGGATCGCAACAGTTTTCGATAAGTAAGAGTGTCGAACCCAACGAGGAGCTAAAGGTAGAATAAATATTCCCTCAAGTTCTATCGACCACCGATACAACTCTACGCACGCTTGACATTCACTTTACCTAGAACAAGTATGAAACTAGAAGTACTTTGTAGGTGTGATAAGATAGGCTTGCAAGATAATAAAGAGCACGTAAATAAAAGCTAGGGGCTGTTTAGATAAAGATGCAATAAAGTAAATATAGCGAGTGTGGAAAAGTGGTGGTAGGAGTTGTGAAATTGTCCCTAAGCAATTTACTATGTTACTAGACCGGTAATCACTATTGCAATTCTATTTGAGGGAGAGGCATAAGCTAGCATACTTTCTCTACTTGGATCATATGCACTTATGATTGAAACTCTAGCAAGCATCCGCAAATACTAAAGATTCATTAAGGTAAAACCCAACGATAGCATTAAAGTATCAAGTCCCCTTTATCCCATACGCAAACAACCTACTTACTCGGGTTTGTGTTTCAGTCACTCACGCAACCCACTATAAGCAAATCATAAACATATTGCAAACCCTACAGCAGGAATCCCTCACGCTTGCGCGACATGGAGGGCACAATAAGACAGCACCAATAATAAAACATGCAACTCAAACCAATCATAGCAATTCATCAATCACCGATAGGACAACAAAAATCTACTCAGACATCATAGGATGGCAACACATCATTGGAAAATAATATGAAGCATAAATCACCTTGTTCAAGTAGAGGGTACAACGGGTTGCGGAAGAGTGGGCCGTTGTAGATAGAAGGGGGAAGGTGATGGAGATGTTGATGAAGATGATGGAGGTGTTGGTGAAGATCGCGGTGATGATGATGGCCCCCGGCAGCGCTCCGGCGCCATCGGAAGCAAGGGGGAGAGGGCCCCCCTTCTTCTTCTTCCTTGACCTCCTCCCTAGATGGGAGAAGGGTTTCCCCTCTAGTCCTTGGCTCCCATGGCGTGGGAGGGGCGAGAGCCCCTCCGAGATTGGATCTATCTCTCTGTTTCTGCGTTCTCAGATTCTACCCCTTCACCGTTTCTTAAATATACGGAGATCCATAACTCCGATTGGGGTGAATCTTTCGGCCAGATCTTTCTCATAAAATTAGCTTTCTTGCGCCAAAAGAAGAGCGTCAACCGCCTTACGGGTGGCCCACGAGAGCCCAGGCCGTGCCCAGGGGGGAGGGCGCGCCCCCTGTCTCGTGGCCACCCCGGACACCGTTTCGCGTTGATTTTACTTCCCAAAAATCATAAATATTCCAAAAAAAATCTCCGTCCATTTTTATCCCGTTTGGACTCCGTTTGATATTGGGTTTCTGCGAAACAAAAAACATGCAACAGACAGGAACTGGCACTGGGCACTGGATCAATATGTTAGTCCCAAAAAATAGTATAAAAAGTTGCCAAAAGTATATAAAAGTTGAATAATATTGGCATGGAACAATCAAAAATTATAGATACGACGGAGGCGTATCAGCATCCCCAAGCTTAATTCCTGCTCGTCCTTGAGTAGGTAAATGATAAAAAAGATAATTTTTGATGTGGAATGCTACCTTGCATAATCTTGATCATATGTCTAATAATGGCATGAATGTTAAGATACGAGTGATTCAAAGCAATAGTCTATCATTTGACATAAAACCAATAATACTTCAAGCATACCAATAAAGCAATCATGTCTTTTCAAAACAACATGGCCAAAGAAAGTTATCCCTACAAAATCATATAGTCTGGCTATTGCTCTATCTTCATCACACAAAGTATTTAATCATGCACAACCCCGATGACAAGCCAAGCAATTGTTTCATACTTTAGTAATCTCAAACTTTTTGGACTTTCACGCAATACATGAGCGTGAGCCATGGACATAGCACTATAGGTGGAATAGAATGGTGGTTTGTGGAGAAGACAAAAAAGGAGAAAGTCTCACATCGACTAGGCGTATCAACGGGCTATGGAGATGCCCATCAATAGATATCAATGTGAGTGAGTAGGGATTGCCATGCAACGGATGCACTAGAGCTATAAGTGTATGAAAGCTTAAACTGAAAACTAAGTGGGTGTGCATCCAACTTGCTTGCTCATGAAGACCTCGGGCATTTGAGGAAGCCCATCATCGGAATATACAAGCCAGGTTCTATAATGAAAATTCCCACTAGTATATGAAAGTGAAAGCATAGGAGACTCTCTCTATGAAGAACATGGTGCTACTCTGAAGCACAAGTGTGGTAAAAGGATAGTAACATTGCCCCTTCTCTCCTTTTCTCTCATTTTTTATTTTCTCTTTTTTCTTCTTCTTTTTCTTTTTTTTTATTTTTTTTTCTTTCTTTTTGGTGGGCTTCTTTGGCCTTTTTTTTATTTGGGCTTCTTTGGCCTCTTTTATTTTTCATAAAGTCCGGAGTCTCTTCCCGACTTGTGGGGGAATCATAGTCTCCATCATCCTTTCCTCACTGGGGCAATGCTCTAATAATGATGATCATCACACTTTTATTTACTTACAACTCAATATCTAGAACAAAGATATGACTCTATATGAATGCTTCCGGCGGTGTACCGGGATGTGCAATGATCTAGCATAGCCATGACATCAAAAAAAGGACAAGCCATGAAAACATCATGCTAGCTATCTTACGATCATGCAAAGCAATATGACAATGAATGCTCAAGTCATGTATATGATGATGATGGAGGTTTCATGGCAATATATCTCGGAATGGCTATGGAAATGCCATGATAGGTAGGTATGGTGGCTGTTTGGAGGAAGATATAAGGAGGCTTATGTGTGATAGAGCGTATCGTATCACGGGGTTTGGATGCACCGGCGAAGTTTGCACCAACTCTCGAGGTGAGAAAGGGCAATGCACGGTACCGAAGAGGCTAGCAATGATGAAAGGGTGAGAATGCGTATAATCCATGGACTCAACATTACTCATAAAGAACTCATATACTTATTGCAAAAATCTACAAGTCATTGAAAACTCATAAGGAAGACAATCAATAAATAAAATTGTGCTCCAACTTCATCACAAAGCGGTTCACCATACGTGCATGCTACGGGAATCACAAACCTCAACACAAGTGTCTCTACAATCCACAACCACCCACTAGCATGACTCTAATATCACCATCTTTATATCACAAAACTATTGCAAGGAATCAAACATATCATATTCAGCGATCTACAAGTTTATGTAGGATTTTATGACTAACCATGTGAATGACCAATTCATGTCATCTCTCTAAATAGATATAAGTGAAGCAAGAGAGTTTACTTCTTTGTAAAAAAGATATGCCCACACTCTAACAATTATAAGTGAAGCAAAAGAGCATTCTAAAAATGGCGGTTTTCTATGTGAAGAGAAACAGGCAATCCAAACTTCAAATGATATAAGTGAAGCACATGAAGCATTCTATAAAACCACACTCAAAAGATATAAGTGAAGTGCAATGGGCATTCTATAAATCAACCAAGTACTATCTCATACCAGCATGGTGCATAAAAGAAAAGTGAAAACTAAATGCAAAAGACGCTCCAAGACTTGCACATAATGCATGAACGAAACGAATTCGAAAACATACCGATACTTGTTGAAGAAAGAGGGGATGCCTTCCGGGGTATCCCCAAGCTTAGACGCTTGAGTCTCCTTGAATATTTACTTGGGGTGCCTCGGGCATCCCCAAGCTTGAGCTCTTGCCTCTCTTCCTTTTCCTCATATCGAGACATCCTCGATTAGACACTACATCCACACAAAACTTCAACAGAAAACTCGATAAGATCCGTTAGTATAATAAAGCAAATCACCACTCTAAGTACTGTTGCAAACAAATTCATATTTTATTTTTGCATTGTTTCTACTGTAATATAGCTTTTCCATGGCTTAATCCACTGATATAAATTGATAGATTCATCAAAACAAGCAAACTATGCATCAAAAACAGAATCTGTCAAAAACAGAACAATCTGTAGAGATCTGAACATTAACCATACTTATGGTACCCCAAAAATTCTACCAAAATTAGAAAAAATAAAAAAGTTGTATATAAAGACAGTGCAAAAGGAATAATAACCATTTAACGTTCCAGTTAAAAATTTAAAATCACGCACTACAGCCAAAGTTTCTGTCCTGCACCGTACAAACCAACAAGCATTGTAAACATCCTAAAGGCAAACCTTGGCACATTATTTTTATAATACAGAGAATTGTACAAGGGGATAATTATTTTTGTTGAAAAGTTTCTGTAATTAAGATTCACAAAGTTTCCGTGAGCATGAACAAAGTTCAAGGCTAGCTCCCACTTCAACAATGCTTGTCTTTCTCACTTTCACTTTCCTTTTTGAAAAGTTTTTAGATTCCCCTCTTTATTTTTGTGTTTTAAACTATATGAAAGCACTCAACAAAAATAAATGACTCTCTAAAACTTCCGGGTTGTCTCCCTAGCAACGCTTTCTTTAAAGCCATTAAGCTAGGCATTTAGTGCTCAAGTAATGGATCCACCCGGATCCCAAGGTATATCAAAGCCAATTTTAATTAACAATAATTTGTAATTTAGTAGTGAGCACAAAGTAACACATATCATGCAACAACGAAGTCTAACTCTCTTCCTATGCATCGGCATGTCATAAAAGAACAATTCATGCGCACATAGTAAATGCCAATGCATAGTATACGCAGTTTCTTGCAATTCTATCGTGTTGGAAACATAAAGAGGCGGAGATGTAGTTCCTCTCTCATAATAAATTGCAAGTAGGAGCAGCAAGCACATGCATATTATATATATCAAAATCATCATGTGCAACGGTAAAAGGCAACCCAACAATATAATCCTTACTAAGCACAAACTTCTCCGATATAGTGTAGTCAGGAGAATTCAAAAAGATAGTAGGACTATCATGCGTGGGTGCAATAGCAACAATTTCATGTTTAACATAAGGAACTATAGCAAGTTCATCTCCATAAGCATAATTCATATTGGCATCTTGGCCACAAGTAGAGCAAGCATCATCAAAAAGGGATATTTCAAACAAATTCAAGGGATCATAGCAATCATCCTTCGGTAAGCACGAAGGGGAATTAAATAATGTATGAGTTGGAGGGTTACTCTCATTAGAAGGTGGGCACGGGTAGCTAATCCGCTCTTCCTCCTTTTGTTCTTCGCTCTCATCATCATCTTTTTCATCCAATGAGCTCACTGTTTCATCAATTTCTTCTTCCATAGCTTCCTGCAAAATATTAATCTCTTCTTGGACAGCGGAGACTTTCTCAATAAATGCATTAATATTGTAATTGTATTCATATTTTTCATAGCAATATCTAAGTATAGCAAGATTTTCTGGTCTATAAACTGAATCATCAAAATCATCAAACGCTTTAAACATAGATTCAACCTCATAAGCACCCATAAAAGCAACAAATTCTTCTATTTGTTCCACATCATAGTAATCAAAGATACCATTAGCATAAGAAGCTAAGGTTTCATTATCATTGAATTTGCATGAAAAGGGAAGGTGTGGAGACTTCATCCTAGAGCAGCAAGTATAATCATGCATCAAGCATAGTTGCCTAGCATACCACTTCAACAGTTGAATTTGATCCCATAATAGTTTCCCTTTTTGTGTCAGGCGATAATCCCTAAAGTATTCACGTTCATCCAACATTACTCCCATAACATAATTGAGTTGGGTTTTCTCAGGATTATCAAAGTAGTACATAATATCTTGAACATAACGAGCATCGAGGGTTTTAGGAGGTTCCCCATCTCCATGAATAGCAAGTACACCTATTTTTTTTGGTATTTCATGTTCCATATCCATAACTAAAGATAGAGAACAACTTAGAACAGCAAATAAAAATTACTTAGTGATAAAGTAAACAAGCACACACGAGAATATTCACCCCACGCTATGACTCCCCAGCAACAGCGCCACAAAAAGGTCTTGATAACCCACACGTGTAGGGGATCACAACAGTTTTCGATAAGTAAGAGTGTCGAACCCAACGAGGAGCTAAAGGTAGAATAAATATTCCCTCAAGTTCTATCGACCACCGATACAACTCTACGCACGCTTGACGTTCACTTTACCTAGAACAAGTATGAAACTAGAAGTACTTTGTAGGTGTGATAAGATAGGCTTGCAAGATAATAAAGAGCACGTAAATAAAAGCTAGGGGTTGTTTAGATAAAGATACAATAAAGTAAATATAGCGAGTGTGGAAAAGTGGTGGTAGGAGTTGTGAAATTGTCCCTAAGCAATTGACTATGTTACTAGACCGGTAATCACTATTGCAATTCTATTTGAGGGAGAGGCATAAGCTAACATACTTTCTCTACTTGGATCATATGCACTTACGATTGGAACTCTAGCAAGCATCCGCAAATACTAAAGATTCATTAAGGTAAAACCCAACCATAGCATTAAAGTATCAAGTCCCCTTTATCCCATACGCAAACAACCTACTTACTCGGTTTTGTGTTTCAGTCACTCACGCAACCCACTATAAGCAAATCATAAACATATTGCAAACCCTACAACGGGAATCCCTCATGCTTGGGCGGCAAGGAGGGCACAATAGGACAACACCAATATTAAAACATGCAACTCAAACCAATCATAGCAATTCATCAATCACCGATAGGACAACAAAAATCTACTCAGACATCATAGGATGGCAACACATCATTGGAAAATAATATGAAGCATAAATCACCATGTTCAAGTAGAGGGTACAACGGGTTATGGGAGAGCGGACCGCTGTAGATAGAAGGGGGAAGGTGATGGAGATGTTGATGAAGATGATGGAGGTGTTGGTGAAGATCGCGGTGATGATGATGGCCCTCGGCAGCGCTCCGGCGCCACCGGAAGCAAGGGGGAGAGGGCCCCCCTTCTTCTTCTTCCTTGACCTCCTCCCTAGATGGGAGAAGGGTTTCCCCTCTGGTCCTTGGCTTCCATGGCGTGGGAGGGGCGAGATCCCCTCCGAGATTGGATCTATCTCTCTGTTTCTGCGTTCTCAGATTCTACCCCTTCACCGTTTCTTAAATATCCGGAGATCCGTAACTCCGATTGGGGTGAATCTTTCGCCCAGATCTTTCTCATAAAATTAGCTTTCTTGCGCCAAAAGAAGAGCGTCAACTGCCTTACGGGTGGCCCACGAGAGCCCAGGCCGCGCCCAGGGGGAGGGCGCTCCCCTTTTCTCGTGGCCACCCCGGACACCGTTTCACGTTGATTTTACTTCCCAAAAATCATAAATATTCCAAACAAAATCTCTGTCCATTTTTATCCCGTTTGGACTCCGTTTGATATTGGGTTTCTGTGAAAGAAAAAACATGCAACACACAGGAACTGGCACTGGGCACTGGATCAATATGTTAGTCCCAAAAAATAGTATAAAAAGTTGCCAAAAGTATATAAAAGTTGAATAATATTGGCATGGAACAATAAAAAATTATAGATATGACGGAGATGTATCAACGGCCAACTCCGAACGTTGGGCGGCATGGCCTGCCCATGCCGTGCCGCCTGCCCAAGGTGACCTCAACCCCGTGAAGGAAATATGCCTTAGAGGCAATAATAAAGTTATTATTTATTTCCTTGTATCATGATAAATGTTTATTATTCATGCTAGAATTGTATTAACCGGAAACATAATACATGTGTGAATACATAGACAAACATAGTGTCACTAGTATGCCTCTACTTGACTAGCTCGTTTATCAAAGATGGTTATGTTTCCTAGCCATGGACAAAAGAGTTATCATTTGATTAACGGGATCACACCATTAGGAGAATGATGTGATTGACATTACCCATTCCGTTAGCCTAGCACTTGATCGTTTAGTATACTGCTATTGCTTTCTTCATGACTTATACATGTTCCTGTAACTATGAGAATTATGCAACTCCCGTTTACCGGAGGAACACTTTGGGTACTACCAAACGTCACAACGTAACTGGGTGATTATAAAGGAGTACTACAGGTGTCTCCGAAGGTACATGTTGAGTTGGCGTATTTCGAGATTAGGTTTTGTCACTCCGATCGTCGGAGAGGTATCTCTGGGCCCTTTCGGTAATGCACATCACTATAAGCCTTGCAAGCAATTTGACCAATGAGTTGGTTATGGGATGATGCATTACGTAACGAGTAAAGAGATTTGCCAGTAATGAGATTGAGCTAGGTATTGGATACCAACGATCGAATCTCGGGCAAGTAACATACCGATGACAAAGGGAACAACGTATGTTGTTATGCGGTTTGACCGATAAAGATCTTCGTAGAATATGTAGGAACCAATATGAGCATCCAGGTTCCGCTATTGGTTATTGACCGAGAATGGTTCTAGGTCATGTCTACATAGTTCTCGAACCCGTAGGGTCCGCACGCTTAAGGTTTCGATGACAGTTATATTATGAGTTCATGAGTTTCAATGTACCGAAGGAGTTCGGAGTCCCGGATGAGATCAGGGACATGACGAGGAGTCTCGAAATGGTCGAGACGTAAAGATCAATATATTGGACGACTATATTCGGAGTTCGGAAAGGTTCCGAGTGATTCGGGTATTTTCGGGGGTACCGGGGAGTTACGGGAATACGAGGAAGAAGCATTGGGCCTCATGGGCCAAGTGGTGGAAGAGAGGAGGAAGGGCGCCCCCCCCCCCTAGCCCAAACCGAATTGGACTAGGGGGTCGGCCCCCCTTTCCTTCTTCTCCTCCCTCTCCTTCCTTCTCCTTCTCCTCCCCTTCCTTCCCTTCTCCTAGTAGGACTTGGAAAGAGGGGGGAATCCTACTTGGAGTAGGATTGCCCCCCTTGGGCGCGCCTCCTCCCCTTGGCCGGCCCCCTCCCCCTTGATCCTTTATATACGGGGGCAGGGGGGCACCCCATGACACACAAGTTGATCTACGGATCGTTCCTTAGCCGTGTGCGGTGCCCCCTCCACCATATTCCACCTCGGTTATATCGTCGTGGAGTTTAGGCGAAGCCCTGCGCCGGTAGAACATCATCATCGTCACCACTCCGTCGTGCTGACGGAACTCATCCCCGAAGCTTTGCTGGATCGGAGCCCGGGGATCGTCATGGAGCTGAACGTGTGCTGAACTCGGAGGTGCCGTACGTTCGGTACTTGGATCGGTCGGATCGTGAAGACGTACGACTACATCAACCGCGTTGTTATAACGCTTCCGCTTACGGTCTACGAGGGTACGTGGACGAACACTCTCCCCTCTCGTTGCTATGCCATCACCATGATCTTGCGTGTGCGTAGGAAATTTTTTGAAATTACTACGTTCCCCAACAGTGGCATCCAAGCCTGGTTTTTTGCGTAGATGTCATATGCACGAGTAGAACACAAGTGAGTTGTGGGTGATACAAGTCATACTGCTTACCAGCATGTCATACTTTGGTTCGGCGGTATTGTGAGATAAAGCGGCCCGGACCGACATTACGCGTACGCTTACGCAAGACTGGTTTCACCGTTACGAGCACTCGTGCTTAAAGGTGCCTAGCGGGTGTCTGTCTCTCTCACTTTAGCTGAATCGAGTATGGCTACGTCTGGTCCTTGCGAAGGTTAAAACATCACTAACTTGACGAACTATCGTTGTGGTTTTGATGCGTAGGTAAGAACGGTTCTTGCTAAGCCCGTAGCAGCCACGTAAAACTTGCAACAACAAAGTAGATGACGTCTAACTTATTTTTGCAGGGCATGTTGTGATGTGATATGGTCAAGATGTGATGCTATATTTTATTGTATGAGATGATCATGTTTTGTAACCGAAGTTATCGGCAACTGGCAGGAGCCATATGGTTGTCGCTTTATTGTATGAAATGCAAACGCCCTGTAATTGCTTTACTTTATCACTAAGCGGTAGCGATAGTCGTAGAAGCAATAGATGGCGTAAACGACAACGATGCTACGATGGAGATCAAGGTGTCGCGCCGGTGACGATGGTGATCACGACGGTGCTTCGGAGATGGAGATCACAAGCACAAGATGATGATGGCCATATCATATCACTTATATTGATTGCATGTGATGTTTATCCTTTATGCATCTTATCTTGCTTTTATTGACGGTAGAATTTTAAGATGATCTCTCACTAAAAAATTATCAAGAAGTGTTCTCCCTGAGTATGCACCGTTGCCAAAGTTCGTCGTGCCCAGACACCACGTGATGATCGGGTGTGATAAGCTCTACGTCCATCTACAACGGGTGCAAAACAGTTGCACACGCGGAATACTCAGGTCATACTTGACGAGCCTAGCATATACAGATATGGCCTCGGAACACGGAGACCGAAAGGTCGAGCGTGAATCATATAGTAGATATGATCAACATAGTGATGTTCACCGTTGAAACTACTCCATCTCACGTGATGATCGGACATGGTGTAGTTGATATGGATCACGTAATCACTTAGATGACTAGAGAGATGTCTATCTAAGTGGGAGTTCTTAAGTAATATGATTAATTGAACTTAAATTTATCATGAACTTAGTCCTGGTAGTATTTTGCAAATTATGTTGTAAGATCAATAGCTTGCGTTGTTGCTTTCATATGTTTATTTTGATATGTTCCTAGAGAAAATCGTGTTGAAAGATGTTAGCAGCAATGATGCGGATTGGATCTGTGATCTGAGGTTTATCCTCATTGCTGCACAGAAGAATTATGTCCTTAATGCACCGCTAGGTGACAGACCTATTGCAGGAGCAGATGCAGACATTATGAACGTTTGGCTAGCTCAATATGATGACTACTTGATAGTTTTGTGCACCATGCTTTATGGCTTAGAATCGAGACTTCAAAGATGTTTTGAACATCATGGACCATATGAGATGTTCCAGGAATTGAAGTTAATATTTCAAGCAAATTCCCGAGTTGAGAGATATGAAGTCTCCAACAAGTTCTATAGCTAAAAGATGGAGGAGAATCGCTCAACTAGTGAGCATGTGCTCAGATTGTCTGGATACTTCAATCGCTTGAATCAAGTGGGAGTTAATCTTCCAGATAAGATAGTGATTGACAGAATTCTCTAGTCACCATCACTAAGTTACTAGAACTTCGTGATGAACTATAGTATGCAAGGGATGACGAAAACGATTCCCGAGCTCTTCGTGATATTGAAATCGACGAAGGTAGAAATCAAGAAAGAGCATCAAGTGTTGATGATTGACAAGACCACTAGTTCAAGAAAAGGGCAAAGGGAAAGAAAGGGAACTTCAAGTGGAAAGACAAGCAAGTTGTCACTCCCGCGAAGAAGCCCAAAGCTGGGCCATAGCCTGAAACTGAGTGCTTACACTGCAAATGAAATGGTCACTGGAAGCGGAAATGCCCTGAACATTTGGTGGATAAGAAGGATGGCAAAGTGAACAAAGGTATATTTGATATACAGGTTCTTGATATGTGCCTTACTAGTGTTTATAGTAGCCCCTGAGTATTTGATACTTGTTCGGTTGCTAAGATTAGTAACTCGAAACAGGAGTTACAGAATAAACAGAGACTAGTTGAAGGGGAAGTGACGATGAGTGTTGGAAGTAGTTCCAAGATTGATATGATCATCATCACACACTCCCTAAACTTTCGGGATAAGTGTTAAACCTAAATAAATGTTATTTAGCGTTTGCGTTGAGCACGAATATGATTTGATCATGTTTATTGCAATACGGTTATTCATTTAAAATCAGAGAATAATTGTTGTTCTGTTTACATGAATAAAACCTTCAATGGTCATACACCCAATGAAAATAGTTTGTTGGATCTCGATCGTGATGATACACATATTCATAATATTGATGCCAAAAGATGTAAAGTTAATAATGATAGTGCAACTTATTTGTGGCACTACCGTTTGGGTCATATCGGTGTAAAGCACATGAAGAAACTCCATAAAGATGGATTTTTGGAATCACTTGGTTATGAATCATTTGATGCTTGCGAACCGTGCCTTTTGGGCAAGATGACTAAAACTCCGTTCTCCAGAACAATGGAACGAACTACTAACTTGTTGGAAATAATACATACCGATGTATGCGATCCAATGAGTATTGATGCTCGTGGCCAGTATCGTTATTTTCTGACCTTCACAAGATGATTTGAGCAGATATGGGTATATCTACTTGATGAAACATAAGTCTGAAATAGTTGAAAGGTTCAAAGAATTTCAGAGTGAAGTGGAAAAATCATCGTAACAAGAAAATAAAGTTTCTGCGATCTGATCGCGGAGACGAATATTTGAGTTACGAGTTTGGTCTTCAATTAAAACAAAGTGAAATAGTTTCACAGCTCATGCCACCTGGAACACCACAACGTTATGGTGTGTCCGAACGTCGTAACCGCACTTTATTGGATATGGTGCGATCTATGATGTCTCTTATTGATTTACCATTATTGTTTTGGGGTTATGCATTAGAGACAGCTGCATTCACGTTTAATAGGGCACCATCTAAATCCGTTGAGACGACACCATATGAACTGTGGTTTAGCAAGAAACCCAAGTTGTCGTTTCTTAAAGTTTGGGGCTGCGATGCTTATGTGAAAAAGTTTCATCCTGATAAGCTCGAACCCAAATCGGAGAAGTGTGTCTTCATAGAATGCCCAAAGGAAATTGTTGGGTACACCTTCTATCACAGATCCGAAAGCAAGATATTCGCTGCTAAAAATTGGATCCTTTCTAGAGAAGGAGTTTCTCTCGAAAGAAGTGAGTGGGAAGAAAGTAGAGCTTGATAAGGTAATTTGTACCTTCTCCCGAATTGGAAAGTAGTTCATCACAGAAATCAGTTCCAGTGATTCCTACACCAATTAGTGAGGAAGCTAATGATGATGATCATAAAGCTTCAGATCAAGTTACTACCGAACTTTGTAGATCTTCCAGATTAAGATCCGCACGAGAGTGGTACGGTAATCCTATTCTGGAAGTCATGTTACTAGACCATGATGAATCTACGAACTATGAGGAAGCGATGATGAGCCCAGATTCCGCGAAATGGCTTGAGGCCATAAAATCTGAGATATGATCCATGTATAAGAACAAAGTATGGACTTTGATTGACTTGCTCGATGATCAGCAAGCCATGTTAAATAAATGGATCTTCAAGAGGAAGACGGACACTGATAGTAGTGTTACTATCCACTAAGCTCGACTTGTTGCAAAAGGTTTTCAACAAGTTCAAGGGGTTGAATACGATGAGATTTTCTCACTCGTATCGATGCTTAAGTCTGTCCGAATCATGTTAGCAATTGCCACATTTTATGAAATCTGGCAAATGGATGTCAAAACTGCATTCCTTAATGAATTTATTAAAGAAGAGTTGTATATGATGCAACCAGAAGGTTTTGTCAATCCTAAAGATGTTAACAAAGTGTGCAAGCTCTAGCAATCCATCTATGGACTGGTGCAAGCATCTCGGAGTTGGAATATACGCTTTGATGAGTTGATCAAAGCATATGATATTATACAGACTTTTGGAGAAGCCTGTATTTACAAGAAAGTGAGTGGGAGCACTACAGCATTTCTGATAAGTATATGTGAATGACATATTGTTAATCGGAAATAATGTAGAATTATTCTACAAAGCATAAAGGAGTGTTTGAAAGGAGTTCTTTAAAAGAAAGACCTCAGTAAAGCTACTTACATATTGAGCATCAAGATCTATTGAGATAGATCAAGACGCTTGATAAGTTTTTCAATAAGTACATACCTTGTCAAGATTTTGAAGTATTTCAAAATGGAACAGTCAAAGAAAAAGTTCTTGCCTGTGATGCAAAGGTGTGAAGTTGAGTAAGACTCAAGACCCGACCATGGCAGAAAATAGAAAGAGAATGAAAAGTCATTCCCTATGCCTCAGTCATAGGTTCTATAAAGTATGCTATGCTGTGAACCAGACCTATTGTATACCTTGCTCTGAGTTTGACAAAGGAATACAATTTTGATCTAAGAGTAGATCACTGGACAGCGGTCAAGAATATCCTTAGTGAGGACTAAGGACATGTTTCTCGATTATGGAGGTGATAAAAGAGCCCGTCGTAAAAAGTTACAATGATGCAAGCTTTTACACCAATCCAGATGACTCTAAGTCTCAATCTGGATACATATTGAAAGTGGGAGCAATTAGCTAGAGTAGCTCCATGCAGAGCATTGTGGACATAGAATATTTGCAAAATACATACGGCTCTGAATGTGACAGACCCGTTGACTAAGCTTCTCTCACGAGCAAAACATGATCACACCTTAGTACTCTTTGGGTATTAATCACATAGCGATGTGAACTAGATTATTGACTCTAGTAAACCCTTTGGGTGTTGGTCACATGACGATGTGAACTATGCGTGTTAATCATATATAGATATGAATATTGATGTTAAATCACATGGCGATGTGAACTAGATTATTGACTCTAGTGCAAGTGGGAGACTGAAGGAAATATGCCCTAGAGGCAATAATAAAGTTATTATTTATTTCCTTGTATCATGATAAATGTTTATTATTCATGCTAGAATTGTATTAACCGGAAACATAATACATGTGTGAATACATAGACAAACATAGTGTCACTAGTATGCCTCTACTTGACTAGCTCGTTTATCAAAGATGGTTATGTTTCCTAGCCATGGACAAAAGAGTTGTCATTTGATTAACGGGATCACACCATTAGGAGAATGATGTGATTGACATGACCCATTCCGTTAGCCTAGCACTTCATCGTTTAGTATACTGCTATTGCTTTCTTCATGACTTATACATGTTCCTGTAACTATGAGAATTATGCAACTCCCATTTACCGGAGGAACACTTTGGGTACTACCAAACGTCACAACGTAACTGGGTGATTATAAAGGAGTACTATAGGTGTCTCCAAAGGTACATTTTGAGTTGGCGTATTTCGAGATTAGGTTTTGTCACTCCGATCGTCGGAGAGGTATCTCTGGGCCCTCTCGGTAATGCACATCACTATAAGCCTTGCAAGCAATGTGACCAATGAGTTGGTTACGGGATGGTGCATTACATAACGAGTAAAGAGACTTGCCAGTAATGAGATTGAGCTAGGTATTGGATACCGACGATCGAATCTCGGGCAAGTAACATACCGATGACAAAGGGAACAACGTATGTTGTTATGCGGTTTGACCGATAAATATCTTCGTAGAATATGTAGGAACCAATATGAGCATCCAGGTTCCGCTATTGGTTATTGACCGAGAATGGTTCTAGGTCATGTCTACATAGTTCTCGAACCCGTAGGGTCCGCACGCTTAAGGTTTCGATGACAGTTATATTATGAGTTCATGAGTTTCAATGTACCGAAGGAGTTCGGAGTCCCGGATGAGATCAGGGACATGACGAGGAGTCTCGAAATGGTCGAGACGTAAAGATCGATATATTGGACGACTATATTCGGAGTTCGGAAAGGTTCCGAGTGATTCGGGTATTTTCGGGGGTACCGGGGAGTTACGGGACTACGAGGAAGAAGCATTGGGCCTCATGGGCCAAGTGGTGGAAGAGAGGAGGAAGGGCGCGCGGCCCCCCCTAGCCCAAACCGAATTGGACTAGGGGGCCGGCCCCCCTTTCCTTCTTCTCCTCCCTCTCCTCCCTCTCCTTCCTTCTCCTTCTCCTCCCCTTCCTTCCCTTCTCCTAGTAGGACTTGGAAAGAGGGGGGGAATCCTACTTGGAGTAGGATTGCCCCCCTTGGGCGCGCCTCCTCCCTTTGGCCGGCCCCCTCCCCCTTGCTCCTTTATATACGGGGGCAGGGGGACACCCCATGACACACAAGTTGATCTACGGATCGTTCCTTAGCCGTGTGCGGTGCCCCCCTCCACCATATTCCACCTCGGTTATATCGTCGTGGAGTTTAGGCGAAGCCCTGCGCTGGTAGAACATCATCATCGTCACCATGCCGTCGTGCTGACGGAACTCATCCCCGAAGCTTTGGTGGATCGGAGCCCGGGGATCGTCATCGAGCTGAACGTGTGCTGAACTCGGAGGTGCCGTACGTTCGGTACTTGGATCGGTCGGATCGTGAAGACGTACGACTACATCAACCGCGTTGTCATAATGCTTCCGCTTACGGTCTACGAGGGTACGTGGATGAACACTCTCCCCTCTCGTTGCTATGCCATCACCATGATCTTGCGTGTGCGTAGGAATTTTTTTGAAATTACTACGTTCCCCAACACCCTGCACCTCAGGCAGCCCGCGCTCCGCAGAGCGCTGCGGGGCGTGGGTGACGCGGTCAAGCGTTGCCTGCCCTCACTCCACGGCAGGTGCGATCAGCAGCAAGGGCCTCAAGCCACGCCGCGGCCACAGCACCGCACACCCGACGTGAGCAGGCGAACATGAAGGGCGCGCTCACAGTGGCGCGAGAACTGCTGCGGTGCAGACTGCAAGAAAGCGGCCATGATGTGCTGCTGGAGCGCATCGCTGAGCTCCTGGACGCCGCTGCTTCAGAGGCACCTCCGTTCTGCGTCCAGCTTCCACCCCAGGCCCCAGGCGGATCACACTGCGGGCCTATCCGTGCCCACGCGCCCCCGGGCGCACCTCAAGGCTTCATCAACACCAGCCTGGCCGTCAGCGCCGTGCGACAAACTGCACCGGCACCGCCTCTGGTAAGCGAGGGCATGTGCATCGTTGCCTATGGCCCTGGCGGGCCGCCGCCCTACCGCCCCCAAGATGGAGCTTCAAGCCGAATTGCATGGCCCGTGGGGCACTACGGCGAGGCCTTTGGGGCGGCGACCCCGGAGGCCTATGTGCCCCACATGGTGGATCGAGAGTACGCACTGGGAAAAGACCATGGCTCGTTCCTCGGGCCAGGCTGGGAGGAAGAGGTGCCCGAAGCCGAGCCCTTTCAGGAGCCTCACGGAAGCCTTGATAGTCGTGCCGGCGGCAGCAACTATCAGGTACCGCTAATTCCTCAGGAGCAAGCTTATGCTAACCATGGGTCGCAGGAGGTTCAGGTCGCTGCAGCGGATGGCTGCCCCAGTGCAGCAGCCTTCCTCCCCTTAGGAGGAGGACACTGGGGGCTGCAGGAGAGGGGTCGGGAGCCAGGCTCCTCCCCACAGCACGCGGAGCAAAGCGTTCTTCGGAGGTATGCCCTCTGTCGGGGAGGTGCCCCAAGGCCTGCCCCCGACAGAGGAGCCGTGGTCGTCGAGGGAACTGCCGGCGTCCCCTTTTCGCCATTGGCGTCGTCCTGGTTTTCGGTCGCCGTCGATGGTGGTCAAGGGTGGCGCAAGGCGGGACCCTCATCTGGCGATATGAAGCAAGGCCGGTACCTGTGAAGAAGGCCCAGTGCCTGTGAAGCTCGCCAACCGTGACACTCTCACGTAATAATGAGTTGGGGCTGTACACGCCCCGGAGTCTCCGGAGAGCCGCCCTCGGGCCTCGGGGGCTCCCTCCCACGCCCAGTGGCAGCACTTAGCTCCGCGCTGGTGAGAAGACGTCGAAGGCTAGACTAGGTGCCGGACGCGGCCTTTTGCTTTTGCTTCCTTTTGTGCGAACAATCTTTCTCGTTTCGGATCTAAGTTGAAGTCAAATTTGTGTTTGCGTCTGCGGGGAGGGGTGTCTGGTCTTATTCGTGTGCTTTCTCGTGTTCCGGTTTCTGTTCAAGTTGGAATTCGCACCAGCCACCTTCCTCTCGCGAGCCCCTCGCGAGAAGGGCGGGGCCCAGCATGTGTGCCCGCCGTCCCGCGGCCGGCGTTCGCTCTCACCAGGCTCTCGCCACGTGGTCAAACGGGACCTCCATGAGACCCTCGGATGGATGCCGCGAGCCCTCTCAAAGCTCGCCAAGACAAAGGTAAAACCATGACAACCAACTCATCGCAGAAATCATGACATCATACAGGCGCCCATCTGGCGCCGACCTCGACAACGCATAGGCAACGATCTTTTTTACATGAGGGGCTTCCCCTCCCAAAATGCTCTTACAACCTTCAGGACCACGCCCGAGTCTCTACCTGTGCAGGATAAACAGCAGGGGGGCGTGGGATCAATCGGACATGTCGCTCACCGCATCCCCCTGGGTGTCCCCAGAGGCATCGCTGGCACCATTGTCGCTGTCGCTGGCCTCCCCATCGCCGTCGTTGGCACCATCTTCACCACCGTTCACCACGATGCCCTCGTCAGCAGCAACAATCACCCTGTCGTCATCAGAGGTGAAGGCCCAGACGAGCGCATCTACACTGTCCTCCACCCATCGTGCAAGGTCGCCTCAGACAGCCTCAGGCACCGGGGCGATGGCGGCGTCAAAGTCGAAGAGGGGGTCGATGTTCTGGAGATGGCTGAAGACGCGGGAGAATGCCCGTGCGAGCAGGCCGCGGCTCCGTTCCTCTACCAGCTAGCGAGACCTCTCAGAGCGGCTCTCCAGATGCGTCACCACATCAGTGAAGAACCGGAGACTGCCAGCATAGTTGGTCACATGCGGCTCCTCATCGGCTGCCTCGCAGATGTTGCCCAAGGCCGCGTTGGCCCTTTCCCTGAGTGTCTGGAGCATGGGGCCATGCATGTGCTCCAGCATCTGCCGTTGGCGAATCTCATCCTCGTTCCGCCGCGCAACGGCCTCGGCGTCATCGACCCGCCGTTGAAGAAGAAGCAACTCGGCGCGAGAGGAGGCCAGCTCAGCCTGCACCGTGCCAAGGGAAGGTGCAGTGTCCTCAGCTCGCTGCATGGCTTCGGTCAGCTTGGTTCTGAGAGCAGCAACCCTTCCCGTGGTTTCGGCCTTGATCAGCTCCAGCCTCTATTCATACTCGCGCTCAAGACCCGCGCGATCTTCCGCCACGCGACGGTCGATCTCTTCCTGGATCCGGGCCTCCCGCGCACCGATGTCGTCCTCCACCTGGGTGACATAGCGCTCCCTCGTCTCCAACCACTCAAGATCGAGGTTGCGCTCGGCAGCCTCCAATGTCAGCGCTTCCTCGCGCCTCCAGAGCTCCTCCTCTTCGGCGGGCGCCCCTTTCAGCGACGAAAGGGCAGCTCAGCGCAACTCCACTTGCTACTCTAGAGAATTGCACCAGTCTTGGAGCTCCCACGTGCGCTCCTCCGCAGCTTCGCGTCGCCGATCTGCCTCCTGAGCCTCCTCAATGGCTCGAGAGCAGGCCTCCCGAGAGGCCACCAAAGATGCCTCGGCCTTGGCATTGTCGAGATCACGCTGGTGGCGCGCGAGACAAATAGCCGCCTTCAGCTTGTGTCGCTCCTCGATCAGCCGCAGGCCTTCAGCTTCAAAACGCGCGTCCTCGTCGGCAAGCTCTGTACCAAGCTAGCTCACTGCGTCTGTCGCCTTTTGGAGGACCTCTCGGCGGAAAGCGCTGCGCTCCCATGTACGCCTGAGCACGTTGTCAACGTCATCCTCCGCCATCGGTGCTGGCGGAGGACCCTAGAGTGGTTCGCCCCCTCTTGGCAGAGGGCTGGGGGCTGGCGCCCGCACGATCGCCAGACGGGCCCCGCAAGGGACCCAGCCCGGCGTCTATCCACCCCTAAGGAGGAACCGAAGATCGACTTCAGCCACTCACCGCCTATGATCAGCGGAGGTGCCCGGGGCAAGCTGGTTGTGCCCGGGGGGAGCTCGCGAAGGAAGAGCGGCGTGCTCGCAGGCTCAAGGCGCGCCGCGGGTCGGCCCACCTCTCCAGCCGAACTCGCGCCAAGGGTAGCGCAAGCTCGGGGTGATCGAGGTCGACGGTGGAGGTGAAGCCTGAGGAGGCGGCTCCTTGGCTGGCTCCGCGGGCTCGGTAGGAGGGATCCTGAAAGGCCACGGTCAGCGAAGGGAACGACAAACAAGGAGCTATAAGAAAAAGGGACTTACTCATCCACAGCGAAGTGAAGGAAATATGCCCTAGAGGCAATAATAAAGTTATTATTTATTTCCTCATATCATGATAAATTTTTATTATTCATGCTAGAATTGTATTAACCGGAAACATAATACATGTGTGAATACATAGACAAACACAACGTCACTAGTATGCCTCTACTTGACTAGCTTATTAATCAAAGATGGTTATGTTTCCTAACCATAGACATGTGTTGTCATTTGATTAATGGGATCACATCATTAGGAGAATGATGTGATTGACATGACCCATTCTGTTAGCCTAGCACTTGATCGTTTAGTATATTGCTATTGCTTTCTTCATGACTTATACATGTTCCTATAACTATGAGATTATGCAACTCCCGTTTACCGGAGGAACACTTTGGGTGCTACCAAACGTCACAACATAACTGGGTGATTATAAAGGAGTACTACAGGTGTCTCCAAAGGTACATGTTGGGTTGGCGTATTTCAAGATTAGGTTTTGTCACTCCGATTGTCGGAGAGGTATCTCTGGGCCCTCTCGGTAATGCACATCACTATAAGCCTTGCAAGCAATGTAGCTAATGAGTTAGTTACGGAATGATGCATTACGTAACGAGTAAAGAGACTTGCCGGTAACGAGATTGAACTAGGTATTGGATACCAACGATCGAATCTCGGGCAAGTAACACACCGATGACAATGGGAACAACGTATGTTGTTATGCGGTTTGACCGATAAAGATCTTCGTAGAATATGTAGGAACCAATATGGGCATCCAGGTTCCGTTATTGGTTATTGACCGAGAATAGTTCTAGGTCATGTCTACATAGTTCTCGAACCCGTAGGGTCCGCACGCTTAACGTTACGATGACAGTTTTATTATGAGTTTATAAGTTTTGACGTACCGAAGTTTGTTCGAAGTCCCGGATGTGATCACGGACATGACGAGGAGTCTCGAAATTGTCGAGACATAAATATTGATATATTGGAAGCCTATGTTTGGACATCGGAATAGTTCCGGGTGAAATCGGGATTTTACCGAAACACCGGGGGGTTACCGGAACCCTCCCGGGGGTTAATGGGCCTTAGTGGGCCATGAGGCAGAAGAGGAGGGCCGGCCAGGGCAGGCCGTGCGCCCCTTCCCCCCTAGTCCGAATAGGACAAGGAAGGGGGGGGGGGGGGCGCCCCCCTTTCCTCTTTCCCTCCCCCCAAGTCCTAATCCAACTAGGAAAGGGGGGGAGTCCTACTCCCAGTGGGAGTAGGACTCCTCCGGCGCGCCTCCTCCTAGGGCCGGCCGCACCCCCCCTTGCTCCTTTATATACGGGGGCAGGGGGGCACCCTAGAACACACAAGTTGATCTACGGATTGTTCCTTAGCCGTGTGCGGTGCCCCCCTCCACCATATTCCACCTCGGTCATATCGTTGCGGAGTTTAGGCGAAGCCTTGCACCGGTGGAACATCATCATCGTCACCACGCCATCGTGCTGACGGAACTCATCCCCGACGCTTTGCTGGATCGGAGGCCGGGGATTGTCATCGAGCTGAACGTGTGCTGAACTCGGAGGTGCCGTACGTTCGGTACTTGGATCGGTCGGATCGTGAAGACGTACGACTACATCAACCACGTTGTCATAACGCTTCCGCTTACGGTCTACGAGGGTACGTGGACAATACTCTCCCCTCTCGTTGCTATGCCATCACCATGATCTTGCGTGTGCGTAGGATTTTTTTTGAAATTACTACGTTCCCCAACAGTGGCATCCGAGCCTGGTTTTATGCGTAGATGTCATATGCACGAGTAGAACACAAGTGAGTTGTGGGCGATACAAGTCATACTGCTTACCAGCATGTCATACTTTGGTTCGGCGGTATTGTGAGATGAAGCGGCCCAGACCGACATTACGCGTACGCTTACGCGAGACTGGTTTCACCGTTACGAGCACTCGTGCTTAAAGGTGGCTGGCGGGTGTCTGTCTCTCTCACTTTAGCTGAATCGAGTGTGGCTATGCCTGGTCCTTGCGAAGGTTAAAACAGCACTAACTTGATGAACTATCGTTGTGGTTTTGATTCGTAGGTAAGAAGGGTTCTTGCTAAGCCCGTAGCAGCCACGTAAAATTTGCAACAACAAAGTAGAGGACGTCTAACTTGTTTTTGCAGGGCATGTTGTGATGTGATATGGTCAAGACGTGATGCTATATTTTATTGTATGAGATGATCATGTTTTGTAACCAAAGTTATCGGCAACTGGCAGGAGCCATATGGTTGTCGCTTTATTGTATGAAATGCAAACACCCTGTAATTGCTTTACTTTATCACTAAGCGGTAGCGATAGTCGTAGAAGCAATATATGGCGTAACGACAAGGATGCTACGATGGAGATCAAGGTGTCGCGCCGGTGACGATGGTGATCACGATGGTGCTTTGAAGATGGAGATCACAAGCACAAGATGATGATGGCCATATCATATCACTTATATTGATTGCATGTGATGTTTATCCTTTATGCATCTTATCTTGCTTTGATTGATGGTAGCATTTTAAGATGATCTCTCACTAATTATCAAGAAGTGTTCTCCTTGAGTATGCACCGTTGCGAAAGTTCTTCGTGCTGAGACTTCACGTGATGATCGGGTATGATAGGCTCTACGTTCAAATACAACGGGTGCAAAACAGTTGCACACGCGGAATACTCAGGTTAAACTTGACGAGCCTAGCATATACAGATATGGCCTCGGAACACGGAGACCGAAAGGTCGAACGTGAATCATATAGTAGATATGATCAACATAGTGATGTTCACCATTGTAACTACTCCATCTCACGTGATGATCGAACATGGTTTAGTTGATTTGGATCACGTAATCACTTAGATGACTAGAGAGATGTCTGTCTAAGTGGGAGTTCTTAAGTAATATGTTTAATTGAACTTAAATTTATCATGAACTTAGTACCTGATAGTATTTTGCTTGTCTATTTTTGTTGTAGATAGATGGCTCGTCCTATTGGTAGCAATTACACGGACTGGGTCCGTAACCTGAGGATTATCCTCATTGCTGCACAGAAGAATTACGTCCTGGAAGCACCGCTGGGTGCCAGGCCTGCTGCTGATGCAACTGACGACGTTAAGAACGTCTGGCAGACCAAAGCTGATGACTACTCGATAGTTCAGTGTGCCATGCTTTACGGCTTAGAACCGGGTCTTCAACGACATTTTGAACGTCATGGAGCATATGAGATGTTCCAGGAGTTGAAGTTAATATTTCAAGCAAATGCCCGGATTGAGAGATATGAAGTCTCCAATAAGTTCTGTATTGCAAGATGGAGGAGAATAGTTCTGTCAGTGAACACATACTCAAAATGTCTGGGTATAATAATCACTTGATTCAACTGGGGGTTAATCTTCCTGATGATAGTGTCATTGACAGAATTCTTCAATCATTGCCACCAAGCTACAAGAGCTTCGTGATGAACTATAATATGCAAGGGATCTACAAGACTATTCCCGAGCTCTTCGCAATGCTAAAAGCCGCGGAGGTAGAAATCAAGAAGGAGCATCAAGTGTTGATGGTTAACAAGACCACCAGTTTCAAGAAAAAGGGCATAAGGGAAGAAGAAGGGGAACTTCAAGAAGAACAGCAAACAAGTTGCTGCTCAAGAGAAGAAACCCAAGTCTGGACCTAAGCCTGAGGCTGAGTGCTTCTACTGCAAGCAGACTGGACACTGGAAGCGGAACTGCCCCAAGTATTTGGCGGATAAGAAGGATGGCAAAGTGAACAAAGGTATATGTGATATACATGTTATTGATGTGTACCTTACTAATGCTCGCAGTAGTACCTGGGTATTTGATACTGGTTCTGTTGCTAATATTTGCAACTCGAAACAGGGACTACGGATTAAGCGAAGATTGGCTAAGGACGAGGTGACGATGCGTGTGGGAAATGGTTCCAAAGTCGATGTGATCGCAGTCGGCACGCTACCTCTACATCTACCATCGGGATTAGTTTTAGTTCTAAATAATTGTTATTTGGTGCCAGCGTTGAGCATGAACATTATATCTGGATCTTGTTTGATGCGAGACGGTTATTCATTTAAATCAGAGAATAATGGTTGTTCTATTTATATGAGTAATATCTTTTTTGGTCATGCACCCTTGAAGAGTGGTCTATTTTTATTGAATCTCGATAGTAGTGATACACATATTCATAGTGTTGAAACCAAAAGATGCTGAGTTGATAATGATAGTGCAACTTATTTGTGGCACTGCCGTTTAGGTCATATCGGTGTAAAGCGCATGAAGAAACTCCATACTGATGGGCTTTTGGAATCACTTGATTATGAATCACTTGGTACTTGCGAACCGTGCCTCATGGGCAAGATGACTAAAATGCCGTTCTCCGGAACTATGGAGCGAACAACTGATTTGCTGGAAATCATACATACTGATGTTTGTGGTCCAATGAATGTTGAGGCTCGCGGCGGGTATCGTTATTTTCTCACCTTCATAGATGATTTGAGCAGATATGGGTATATCTACTTAATGAAACACAAGTCTGAAACATTTGAAAAGTTCAAAGAATTTCAGAGTGAAGTGGAAAATCATCGTAACAAGAAAATAAAGTTTCTATGATCTGATCGTGGAGGAGAATATTTGAATTACGAGTTTGGTTTACATTTGAAACAATGCGGAATAGTATCACAACTCATGCCACCTGGAACACCACAACGAAATGGTGTGTCCGAACGTCGTAATCGTACTTTACTAGATATGGTGCGATCTATGATGCCTCTTACTGATTTACCGCTATCGTTCTGGGGTTATGCTTTAGAGACGGCCACATTCACGTTAAATAGGGCACCATCAAAATCCGTTGAGATGACACCTTATGAACTGTGGTTTGGCAAGAAACCAAAGTTGTCGTTTCTTAAAGTTTGGGGCTGCGATGCTTATGGGAAGAAACTTCAACCAGATAAGCTCGAACCTAAATCGGAGAAATGTGTCTTCATAGGATACCCAAAAGAGACTATTGGGTACACCTTCTATCACAGATCTGAGGGCAAGATTTTCGTTGCTAAAATCGGATCCTTTCTAGAGAAGGAGTTTCTCTCAAAAGAAGTGAGTGGGAGGAAAGTAGAACTTGATGAGGTAACTATACCTGCTCCCTTATTGGAAAGTAGTTCATCACAAGAACCGGTTCCTGTGACAACTACACCAATTAGTGAGGAAGCTAATGATATTGATCATGAAACTTCATATCAAGTTTCTACTGAACCTCGTAGGTCTTCTAGAGTAAGATCCGCACCAGAATGGTACGGTAATCCTATTCTGGAAGTCATGTTACTTGACCATGATGAACCTACGAACTATGAAGAAGCGATGATGAGCCCAGATTCCGCAAAATGGCTAGAGGCCATGAAATCTGAGATGGGATCCATGTATGAGGACAAAGTATGGACTTTGGTTGACTTGCCCGATGATCGGCAAGCCATTGAGAATAAATGGATCTTTAAGAAGAAGACTGACGCTGATGGTAATGTAACTGTCTATAAAGCTCGACTTGTTGCGAAAGGTTTTCGACAAGTTCAAGGGGTTGACTACGATGAGACTTTCTCACCCACAGCGATGCTTAAGTCTGTCCGAATCATGTTAGCTATTGCTGCATTTCATGATTATGAAATTTGGCAAATGGATGTCAAACCTGCATTCTTGAATGGATTTCTGGAAGAAGAGTTGTATATGATGCAGCCAGAAGGTGTGAAGTTGAGTCAAACTCAATGCCCGACCACAGCAGAAGATAGAGAGAAAATGAAAGATGTTCCCTATGCTTCAGCCATAGGCTCTATCATGTATGCAATGCTATGTACCAGACCTGACGTATGCTTAGCAATAAGCTTGGCAGGAAGGTACCAAAGTAATCCAGGAGTGGATCACTGGACAGCGGTCAAGAACATCCTGAAATACCTGAAAAGGACTAAGGATATGTTTCTCGTATATGGAGGTGACAAAGAGCTAGTCGTAAATGGTTACGTCGATGCAAGCTTTGACACTGATCCGGACGATTCTAAATCGCAATCCGGATACGTATTTTTATTAAAGGGTGGAGCTGTAAGTTGGTGCAGTTCTAAACAAAGCGTCATGGCGGGATCTACATGTGAAGCGGAGTACATAGCTGCTTCGGAAGCAGCAAATGAAGGAGTCTGGATGAAGGAGTTCATTTCCGATCTAGGTGTCATACCTCGTGCATCGGGACCAATGAAGATCTTCTGTGACAATACTGGTGCAATTGCCTTGGCAAAGGAATCCAGATTTCACAAGAGGACCAAGCACATCAAGAGACGCTTCAATTCCATCCGGGACCAAGTCCAAGTGGGAGACATAGAAATTTGCAAGATACATACGGATCTGAATGTTGCAGACCCGTTGACTAAGCCTCTCTCACGAGCAAAACATGATCAGCACCAAGACTCCATGGGTGTTAGAATCATTACTATGTAATCTAGATTATTGACTCTAGTGCAAGTGGGAGACTGAAGGAAATATGCACTAGAGGCAATAATAAAGTTATTATTTATTTCCTCATATCATGATAAATGTTTATTATTCATGCTAGAATTGTATTAACCAGAAACGTAATACATGTGTGAATACATAGACAAACACAACGTCACTAGTATGCCTCTACTTGACTAGCTTATTAATCAAAGATGGTTATGTTTCCTAACCATAGACATGTGTTGTCATTTGATTAATGGGATCACATCATTAGGAGAATGATGTGATTGACATGACCCATTCTGTTAGCCTAGCACTTGATCGTTTAGTATATTGCTATTGCTTTCTTCATGACTTATACATGTTCCTGTAACTATGAGATTATGCAACTCCCGTTTACCGAAGGAACACTTTGGGTGCTACCAAACGTCACAACGTAACTGGGTGATTATAAAGGAGTACTACAGGTGTCTCCAAAGGTACATGTTGGGTTGGCGTATTTCGAGATTAGGTTTTGTCACTCCGATTGTCGGAGAGGTATCTCTGGGCCCTCTCGGTAATGCACATCACTATAAGCCTTGCAAGCAATGTAGATAATGAGTTAGTTACAGAATGATGCATTACGTAACGAGTAAAGAGACTTGCCGGTAATGAGATTGAACTAGGTATTGGATACCAACGATCGAATCTCGGGCAAGTAACATACCGATGACAAAGGGAACAACGTACGTTGTTATGCGGTTTGACCGATAAAGATCTTCGTAGAATATGTAGGAACTAATATGGGCATCCAGGTTCCGCTATTGGTTATTGACCGAGAATAGTTCTAGGTCATGTCTACATAGTTCTCGAGCCCGTAGGGTCCGCACGCTTAACGTTATGATGACAGTTTTATTATGATTTTATAAGTTTTGATGTACCGAAGTTTGTTCGGAGTCCCGGATGTGATCACGGACATGACGAGGAGTCTCGAAATGGTTGAGACATAAAGATTGATATATTGGAAGCCTATGTTTGGACATCGGAATAGTTCTGGGTGAAATCGGGATTTTACCGGAACACCGGGGGGTTACCGGAACCCTCCCGGGGGTTAATGGGCCTTAGTGGGCCATGAGGGAGAAGAGGAGGGCCGGCCAGGGCAGGCCGCGTGCCCCCTCCCCCCTAGTCCAAATAGGACAAGGAAGGGGGGGGGGCGGCGCCCCCTTTCCTCTTTCCCTCCCCCCCAAGTCCTAATCCAACTAGGAAAGGGGGGGAGTCCTACTCCCGGTGGGAGTAGGACTCCTCCGGCGCGCCTCCTCCTAGGGCCGGCCACACCCCCCCTTGCTCCTTTATATACGTGGGCAGGGGGGCACCCTAGAACACACAAGTTGATCTATGGATCGTTCCTTAGCCGTGTGCGGTGCCCCCCTCCACCATATTCCAACTCAGTCATATCGTCGCGGAGTTTAGGCGAAGCCCTGCGCCGGTAGAACATTATCATTGTCACCACGCCGTCGTGCTGACGGAACTCATCCCCGACGCTTTGCTGGATCGGAGCCCGGGGATCGTCATTGAGCTGAACGTGTGCTGAACTCGGAGGTGCCGTACGTTCGGTACTTGGATCGGTCGGATCGTGAAGACGTACGACTACATCAACCGCGTTGTCATAACGTTTCCTCTTATGGTCTACGAGGGTACATGGACAATAGTCTCCCCTCTCGTTGCTAGGCCATCACCATGATCTTGCGTGTGCGTAGGAATTTTTTTGAAATTACTACGTTCCCCAACACGAAGTAGATCCTGTGTTTCAATGGGCGGCACGGATGATCATCACCACCCGAAGCCTCCTTCCTCTTGCGGAGGGCCTCGAAATCTATGCGGAACCTGCCCAAGCTCTCGACGTGAGGGCCGGCGTGTGGCATAGGAGTGGAAGCGTCAGGACGACCTACATCAAGGGCGCCAGTCTGAGAGGAGCGATCAGGTGCCACCTCTTGGTAGCCTGCCGAGGCCTCGGGGGCTTCGGCCTCGGGAGCCGCAGGTCGCGCCCCCTCATCAGCCACCACCTCGAGATGGGCTCCGTAAGCTCCGGAGGATGACGCATTGGGAGCCCCGCGCGACATCGCCTCCTCAACATCAGTCTCCCCAGCTCCCGCCGATGCCTGCCTCCCTGCATCGACTCCTGAGGCAGGACTGGTGCATGCGATTGGGGGAGGAGCCACGGCAACCGGATTCTCGCGGGGCCCCACAAGGCCAGCCGGGCGCAACCCCCGTTTGTCGAAGCGGGGCATCTGCCTCACGAACTCGACCCTGTTTGAGTAGAGATACACTAGGGCGCCTCCATGTCGGATGCTGCCTGGAGAGGGGTCGCCAGTCAGGACTCTCAGCACCTTCCTCAGCATTTCAAGCGCAAGATCCCCTTCCTGGAGCCTCATGCGGTCCTGACGCCCGGAAAAAGCCCACATCGGACGGGAATGGCGCTGGAGAGGAGCGATGCGGCGCTGGAGGAACTCCTTCACCACCTGAGGTGCCGTCACGCCAAGCGTCCTCAACCTCTCGAAGCAATGTCAGGCGAAAGCAAGCTGGGGGCTCGTGAGCTCCTCATGACCCCAGCCGGGATTGGGAATAGCAGGCAATGTCGGGTGCGCGAGCAGGGGGCTGGGCACCCCAACGTCCACATACAGCCATCGCTCCCGGAACCCGCTCGCAGAAGACGGGAGACCAAAATCGATCCCCAAGGCGGCCGTCTCCGGCACGGCCTGGAAGCTCACGCAACTCGAGCAGTGGGAAGGATCAGTCAGGCGCAGAGCGAAGAAGTGGCGCAGAAGAGCAACGGAAGGAGGAATCCCCACCATGGCCTCGCACACAAAGGCGAAGACAGCGAGCAGAGTAATAGATTGGGGACCGAGATGCATCATATGGATCTGGTAATGAGAAAGCACCGCATTGAAGAAAGCGGAGAAGGGGGCAACCAAGCCCGCCCACAGGTCGTCGGCAAACAATTGGACCTCCATGACGATCCTGTCGAAGGAGGCATAGGATGCGGGCTAGGCCATCGTCCTCCCACGCTTGTTGAAGCTGGAGGTGAGCGCGGAGCGGACCTTATCCAAGGCTTCCAGATTGAGTATGAGCGACTGGTCGACGGCGGGAGCAGCTGCCGGAGGCAAGCTGGACAAAGGCGCAAGTTTCTTCCCTTTTTCCTTTTTTGTTGGCGCCATGGCAATGGGAAGGAGGAAGAACCCAAGATGGGTTGGAGGCGAAAGCAGAGGCTCAAGGAGGAAAGGGGAACAAGAAGCACGCGGGCAGCAAGGGGAGAATAACTGTGTACAACCCTCGTGGCCGCCTAGCTAGGCGCATAATGAGGGAGCGTGGGGAAGCGAAGATGCCCACGTCCAATCAACCGCCACGCGGCGCCCAAGGCCGCAGGCTATTGGGGCCCGCAGCGCTCCACACTTGCCCCTTCGCTTCTCTGCTAAGCCAAGTCCGAGCGCGCCTTGGGCCCGGGGGCTACTGTCGGCGTTCTAGGAACGGGGTCCCCAGACTTGCCTGCCTGCGGCCTGCGGCATGGCTCAAGTGGTGGCCTAGTACGGCCCATCTTCATCAAGGAAAACCCAAGACCCTCGCGAGGGGCCAAGCCTCGCGGGGCGGACAACGCAAGGCTTCCTCAGGAGCGCCCTTGCCAGGCAGGCTCGCGAGGAGGCGGAGAGATCAAGGCAAGGGTACCTCGTGAGGTGCTCGTGACGCCAGCCATGACGATCGAGACCAGGCGGGTGCCAGGCGGGCGCCGGCCTGCGCAGTGTCCTTGTTTCCTCTTTGGTGCAAAGGAGGAAAGCACAGGCGTGGAGTACCGAGGCATCAGGCAAAGGTTACCATTTTAGTGCAACGAGACCAAGACCAGCGGAGCGGTAGGGTGGAGGTCACCGTGGAGCCCAAGACGGCGTCATCGCCAGTGCCTTTGGCAGTCGAAGACCAACTTTAGTCAGGATAACTTGTACTAGATGTTCCCCTTCAAAATGGTCGTTGTTGGCTCCCTTCCCGCTCAATATTTGGGAAGAGGACCAGGGCCTCTATATATAGAGATAGCCACCACAGTAGGAAGGCATCGGGTTCTCACAGCCAACGAGGATAGATCCCTACCTACAAAAACAACGCACCAGCTCAAGAACAGCTCTCGCGAGGTTGTTCTTCCGCTTGTACTTTTCATCATCAGCCCCTGAGGCAATCCACCACACCACACACTGGAGTAGGGTATTACACCACAACCAGTATAAATCTTGTGTCCCTTGTGCTATTCATCGTTTAGCTTAGATTCTCGCGAGGCGATTGGACGTGGATTGGTAGGGGGAAGATCTTCGCGCGCACCCCAGAGTTTGAACCTCAAGGGTCTGCCGGAACCCAACATCCGACAGTGGTACTAGTCAAGGTTTTGCTTGTGGATGAGGTGATCTGGATGGTCGTGGTAGCGACCCTCCTTTCGGTCATGGTCGAGGGAGAGGAGTCATTCCTTTCGATTATGGTCGTGGATATATGACAGCTTGTGCGATAATGCCATATTCAATTGGGATGGGGCAGCCAATATGGAAGTGAATGATCTTACAGGAGGTCGGAATGTGAATAGCACCCAAGATGTCAGGGCCGGGAGTATTTTAGGTAAGCACACTATAGTAGACTTGTTAACTGTCGGTGGTGGCAATTTAAATGCACTCGCCGTTTTTGCTGCATGTGCCGGTACTCCATCCATGGTTGCCAAGATCGTTGGCCAGATTGAGGGTGAGGTGAATAACACCTTTGAGCATGCAAGCACACCCAAAAGAATGCAAATAAGAAGAAACGGAAAGGTAATAATGGTGATGGGTTGAGATTTCAAATGGAGAATAATTTTCTAAGAGATCGGTGACCTCCTTCATGGAGGACCACCGAGAGAAATGAAATTCTTAGCTTGGGACTCGCCTCGACGACTATCCTGCTGAATGCTTAATAAGATGTTTGAAAATGGATCGGAAGTTTGTGTGTCCAAGTGATGGAAGAAAAGAATGCATGTTACTTTTTTGGAAAATGGTGTGAAGGTTCAAAGTTAGTGCTTCATATTATGTTCATTGATGTAAAAATTGAGGAAGGGAATAATGTACTTTAGCATCTGACACATACATATGGGGAATTTTGTTCGAATAATAAGCACAAGATGTGGGATCGTATGAGACAGTTCTACTGGAATTATAATATTCAATGGATTCTGATCAGAGATTTTAATGGAGTACAATTCTTACATGAAAAGGAAGGGGAATCCATAACGGTAGCAATACATGCAAGCGTTCCATAATGCAGTTGATGATTGTGAGTTATGTGATTTGGGGTTTATTGGAGACCCGTTCACGTGAATTGGAGTTTCTCAACACTCTCATCCAACTACTCTCGTATCCAGACCATCTTCTTGTGGGGTCTAGCTACCGGTAAACATGTCATGAGCTCCAGTGAGCCTCTTGGTTCACCTATGCCTGATTAGCCAGACAGCCAAGAGTCGGAGACCATCATACTTGAT
The DNA here is from genome assembly GCA_963921465.1 of Triticum timopheevii. Classification (NCBI taxonomy): domain Eukaryota; kingdom Viridiplantae; phylum Streptophyta; class Magnoliopsida; order Poales; family Poaceae; genus Triticum; species Triticum timopheevii. The sequence goes on from OY997264.1 coordinate 362,012,737, forward strand.
GGCCGTGAGAAGGCTGCTACTGGTGATCACTCTCGTGCTCATGAGAGGAAGAGGAAGAGGGTCAGTGATACATCTCAAACATATCTATAATTTTTTTATTATTTCATGCTACTATATATTACTTTTTGTAGGATCGAAAGTATGTCTAGAGGGGGGGGGGGGTGATTAGACTACTTGACCAAATAAAACTTATCCTTTTCCCAATTTTAGTCTTTGGCAGATTTTAGCTAACTTAGCACAAGTCAAGCAATCTTAACACAATTCAAGCAAGCATGCAAAGAGTATATGAGTAGCGGAAAGTAAAGCATGCAACTTGCAAGAATGTAAAGGGAAGGGGTTTGGAGAATTCAAACGCAATTGGAGACACGGATGTTTTTGTCGTGGTTCTGATAGGTGGTGCTATCATACATCCACGTTGATGGAGACTTCAACCCACGAAGGGTAACGGTTGCGCGAGTCCACGGAGGGCTCCACCCACGAAGGGTCCACGAAGAACCAACCTTGTCTATCCCACCATGGCCATCGCCCACGAAGGACTTGCCTCACTAGCGGTAGATCTTCACGAAGTAGGCGATCTCCTTGCCCTTACAAACTCCTTGGTTCAACTCCACAATCTTGTCGGAGGCTCCCAAGTGACACCTAGCCAATCTAGGAGACACCACTCTCCAAGAAGTAACAAATGGTGTGTTGATGATGAACTCCTTGCTCTTGTGCTTCAAATGATAGTCTCCCCAACACTCAACTCTCTCTCACGGGATTTGGATTTGGTGGAAAGAAGATTTGAGTGGAAAGCAACTTGGGGAAGGCTAGAGATCAAGGTTCATATGGTAGGAATGAAATATCTTGGCCTCAACACATGAGTAGGTGATTCTCTCTCAGAAATGGTAAGTTGGAAGTGTAGGTTCGTTCTGATGGCTCTCTCCACGAATGAAGAGGAGGTGGAGGGGTATATATAGCCTCCACACAAAATCTAACCGTTACACACAATTTACCAAACTCGGTGGGACCAATTCAACAGACTCGGTCGGACCGATTTAGCAAACCTAGTGACCGTTAGGATTTTCGGTTGGACCGACATGCAACTCGGTAGGACCGATATGATTAGGGTTAGGGCATAACGTAATCTCGGTGAGACCGATTACACAAACTCGGTGGGACCGATTTTGGTAATAAGCTAACCAGAGAGTTGGTCAGGTAAACTCAGTGGGACTGATTCGGTCATTTCGGTGGGACCAAAATGTTACGAAAAGGAAATAGGGAGTTTACATTGAAATCTCGCTGGGACCGTTCGCTCATCTCGATGGTACCAAAACATTACGAAGGGAAACAGAGAGATTACAATCCCATCTCGGTGAGACCGAGATCCCTATCGGTGAGACCGATTTGCCTAGGGTTTGTGGAGTGGCTATGACATCTGAACTCGGTGGCGCCGGATAGAAAGAATCGGTGGGGCCGAGTTTCACTTTTGGTTTAGGTCATATGTGGATGTGGGAAAGTAGTTGAGGGGTTTGGAGCATATCACTAAGCACTATGAAGCAAGAACCTCATTAAGCAACACCTCATCCCTCCTTGATAGTATTGGATTTTCCTATAGACTCAATGTGATCTTGGATCACTAAAATATAAAATGTAGAGTCTTGATCTTTGAGCTTGAGCCAATCCTTTTATCCTTAGCATTTTGAGGGGTCCACTTTTCTCATCCATGCCATGCCATTCATTGAGCTTTTCCTGAAATATTTATCTTGGAATAATGTTAGCTCAATGAGCTATATGTTGTTAGGAATTACCAAAACCACCTAGGGATAGTTGCACTTTCAATCTCCCCATTTTTGGTAATTGATGACAACATATAGATCAAAGCTTCGACAAATGATAATAAGAGTGAAAAACATTGTCGCTTTGAGAAGTATGTGATAAGCAAGAGCTCCCCTAAATTTGTGCATAGTTTAAGATTTGCTTTGGACTGCATATGCACAAAGAGTTAGGCTCATGGGTTACTCTTCCATGTCACATATATCGTGGTGGAGCGCTCAAAATGATAACAACTGAATACATGCACTCATCACCAAGCAAAGCGAATGATCATATAGAGATAAAAGGATAATGTCATCCAACAAGCATTAATGTAGCATATGATCAAACACATGATCATCCAAGTGTCACACAGACATAAGGTATCTCAAACAAGCAGATAAAGTTCAACCACCAAAGCAAGAGAGAATAAAAAGCAACGCTCTCTCTCGAAGCCTGTGATCTATACATTTTTCTCCCCCTTTGGCAACAAGTTACCAAAAAGTTCATAGAAAATGCATAGCACTAAATCGTCTCTTAGGCTTGATCTTCAGGTGGTGGTGTAGAGATGGCTCCTTGGACGAAGACTTCAGTAGATGTGGATGGAGCTGGTGGAGTAGGTGCTGGAGCTGGTTGCACTGGGGCTGTAGCTGGTGCAGATGAAGTGGCTCTGGTGTCTGTCACTGGCACTACAGCTGATCTCTAAGCTCTAGGCACTCTGGCAAATGCCTCAGTGGTTGTCTTGCCCTTCCTCTCCTGCATATCATCATGGAGTTGCTCAACTACACACTGGATCTCAGTTACCTTCACATCCAAGTCATAGAACTTCTGCTCCATGATCCTCTCCAGGCTCTCATGGTTTTGAGCCAGGGTAGCCATCCCCTTCTCAATCCTCAGAGTGGATGCAATCAAGTAGCCAAGCTGATCCTGTTTGCTCTTCAAAAAGTACTGAGATGCCTCTTCCATTGTTGGCATCTTGGTAGCCTTCTCTATCCTTGCCTTCTCCTTCTTTGCTTGTGCTTGCATAGAAGATGGTTCATCTTCATCCATAACCACTTGGTTGTCCTCAAAATCTGGATAGATAGGCATGTGAACCTTGTCCAACAAGTATGTGCCAGTGCCCATCTTGGAGTTAATCAGCTCCTGGATCTGTGGGGCATACCCACAACTTCTCTTTTGGTCAGCAGCTGTCCTCTTGATAGTTTCAACTATAAGGCTCATGACCTTGAACTTTTGTGGCACATCAAATAAGTGTAGCAGATTTATTGCATGGCCTCTGATCATGTTGTGATCACCTGACTTGGGCAAGAGAGTGTGCCTAAGGATCCAGTTGATGGTTGGCAGTCCTGACAGAAGGTAATGTACTGATCCAAACTTGTGTTAAACTTGTGTGTTTCAACAGCAGCATCTGGGATCTCCTTGTACATATGTGCCATAGTGTTGTGATCCATCTTCTTCTTGGCATAGACATCCAAGTCATCCTCTTTCTCCTTAGGTGCATTGATCAGATTTGCCCATTCTTCAATTGATGATTGGTACCTAGTACCTTCAGACATCCATACTATCCTGCCATCTGGATAGAAGTGTGCTGTGGAGTAGAATTACATTATTAGCTCATCATTCCACTTTGTGAGCTTCTGCCCAACAAAGTCTGCCACTCCACAAGCACTGAAGCTGTCATACACACCAGGATAGTGTTCTTCATTCTCCTTGATGTACTTCCAGTCCACCCACCTCATGTCACACACTATCGGCTTCTTGTCCAGCAGCACTGTCTCATAGAAATCCTGATGTTCCTTTGTATGGAACCTGTAGTCTACAGCAGTTCTCCTCCTGACTGCATAAGGATCAGTCAACCTCCACTGTCTGAGTCCTGCATCCTTTCTCAGCTTCATGTTCTCAGCTACAGGATGAGCATCATTATGATCTGGAATTTTTGGCTTCAATTTTCTCAAGACATGCTCTTCCTCATCTTCCTCTTCAGCAACAGTTTCACGCACTGGGGCCTTGTTCTTCTCAGCAGCTGATATGTTCCTGGTATTCCTCTTAGGTGCAGTCTTGGCTTGGAGGCAGCCTTGGGTGCTTCTTTGGGCTTTGATGAAGCAGCCCCTAACCTGATAGCATCACCCATAAGCTTCTGAGCTTTGGGTGCTAGTGCATCAACCTCTTCTTCTTCTTCCTCTTCAGAATCTCTCCTCATAGAGGGATTGCCAAGAACCTTGGCATTAGTGGTTCTGACTCTCTTTTTCTTCTTGTCTTGGCCAACAGCTTCATCTTCTGACTCAATGGTAAACTTCATGGTTTCCCCAGTGGCAACCTTCCTAGGTTTGGAAGTGGGAATCCTTCTTGCAGGTGCCTTCTTCTGCATTCCTGGCTTAGTAGCTACAGCTGAGCCAAATTCTTTCTTGAGCACCTTCTTCTTGGAGGTGGCCTCATCCTCAATAGCCACATAGTCTTCATCCTCAGATTCTGAGGTTCTCTTCTTTCTGGCCCTGGTGGCAGCTTTGGGTAAGTTGCTTGGAGTGCTCCTGCTGCCATCATCATAGCTGCTAGAGGGACTAGTGCCCTCACTCACTTGAACCTGCTCCTCTGACTTGTTCTGACTGTCACTCTGATCAGACATATTGCAAATACTGACAGCAGACCCTGTGAATAGGTATAGATGAGATAGAGTGGATGAGCACCACAAACTACAGAGGTCTTTGCAAAAGAATGAGTCAAAAACTCAGTTTTAGTTTTCCACAGAAAGCATTTTGGATCTACCGATTTGTAAACTCAGTGATACCGAAGCAGCTTTTGGAACCTAAACTAGTGAACTCGGTAAGACCGAGTCACAGTTTGGTGGCACCGAGACTGCTAGGGTTTCACAAAGTCCTAAACTCGGTCACACCGATTTGCAATTCTCGGTCAGACTGAGAATCACATGTGCAATAGCCTTAGCCAAATCGGTGGAACCGAGTTCTACAACTCGGTGGGTCCGAGATGGTTTTGGCGGAAACCTAACCCTAAATTTTCAATTCATCTCTAATCTACGGAGTGTTTTGACTAGATAAGATAGTTTCAATCATGGCAAGATTCATGACGAACACAATGTGCTAGGAATCAGATAGGGATAGCACAGTGATCGAGTCCATACCATAGTTCGGGGATGAACTCGCTACGGCGGCAACGGAGGGGATGATTCCCGTTGACGGCGGCGGAGACCAGCGGCAGGAGGCAGCTGGCGACGAGGAGGACGATCCGGAGACCCTGGGGGCAGAGCGGGCTGAGCACGGGCGTAAGAGTTCAGAGAAAATTTCCAAAGTTTTGCCCGTGGGTATATATAGCCTGACCATGTCGGTGTGACCGAGTGGAACAACTCAGTGGCACCGAGATGCATAACTGCTAGCAGTTACAGCAACTCGGTGTGACCGGAAAGTTCAAATCGGTAGCACCAAGATTGAAAACCTAGATCTACTTAGTGATCTCGGTATGACCGAAATGGAAGAATTGGTTAGACCGAAACTCACAAAGAAGTTTTGGAAGTTTAAGTCTATGACGAATCGGGGACTCCGAGTGCTCCTCACACATAGTGGTTCGAATCTGACTTGATCAAATTTTGTGATGTAGCATGAATAGAGTTTGAGACGAGAAAAGCATAGGTAGCTAGAGAAGGTTCTTAGGCATTCTTGTCCATCCACTTGGTAAAAGAAAAAGAAACCAATCAATCAAAACAACAAGTGGATGTCCTCGAATGAGTAAAATATGCAACCAACATGCTCACACAATAAAATGGAAAATGAAATATGTGTCAAAGCATGCACAACCAATTCTAGCATCTATCAAGCAATTGGCGATGACTAGGTCATCTATATATGAGTATATTGACTTAGGAGTCAAATGAGAACATTTGATCATAGGTCGTACTCATCGTTTAAGCTCAAGTGGGGTTACCACTTTTACATAATGCATTGATGTGCTCACACCATTAGAGTTGCTTTGACTCAATTCTTAGAGTAAAGCTCCCCCTAGATGTGAGATCCCCCCTTAGAGGGATGAACTAACCTTGGGTTTTGTCGATGATGACTTCATGTAGGTGTTGAAGATGTGGATGCTCAATGTTGATGTAGATCATTTGGAGCAATCCTTTGGAGTGAGTTGCACTTTCAATACCTACACGGGTTAGTCCCACAAGGAACAAACAAGGATATCCATAGACATAGAGTGATGCACACACAAGATGATGTCTATGAGAGCATTAGGTTACCTTGTCCCTTGTCTTACCAACAAGAGGGTTTGTGACTCCTTGAACTAGTGCAAGATGTGGAAGATGATTGCACTTGTTGTTGCCAAAATGATATGAGTGAAATATGTTGGCGGAGTCACCCTCAAGAACTCTCTAGTTCTTCTTCTTCGGGATACACATCATCTTGATGGGAATCCTTGGAGTTGTAGTCGTACTTGATGAAGCAGAGCTTGACGTAGTCTTGGGAACCCACTTGACCAAGGCCTTAGGAGCTTCTTCAAATGCATCAATCTCCTCTTGAAGCTTGTCCTTGCCTTTTTGCTTGTGGTCTTGTGGTGGAAGATCATCTTGGGCTTGTGTCCCTTTGAAGGAAGTAGGATCATACTTCTCTTGTTGAGGAACAAACTTCGTCTTGGGGTATTGATCTTCTTCCCACTCGACTCCATTGGCATTGAACTTTCGTTCAAAACCAACACCTTGGTTCTTCTGGTGCGTTCCTTGCTTGCGTACAATTTCCTCAAATTGCTTACTCCCGGCAAGGCTCTTGTAAACACCTTTCTCTATAATTCCCTTCAATAAGCTATTTTCTTGCTCAAGTATAACTTGGCTAAGAGAATCATTAGTGGATTCAAGAGAACTACTAGAAGCAACAACATTGGATTTAGCATGATTATTGTTACTACTAGAGGAAGAATCCTTCTTGTTCTTGTTACTAGACTTGACTTGAGGCATGTAAGTAGATAAGAGTAGACGCTTGGCAATGTAAGAAGAACTTTTCTTACAAAGATCATCATTGATTGCCTTTAAGAACTCATGCTCTTGCTCAAGGTTGAGCTTTTCAAAGCATAACTTCTCATCGGTCCTTAAAAGTTCTCGATGATCTTCTCAGATAGTTTCATGAGCTAACTTAAGAGTGTTTAGTTCTTTAGTTAGAAGCTCAATCTTCTCCTTATCATTGTCATTCGTTTTATCTTAATTAGCATGATTAATTAACGTTTAATCATAGTATTCATCACTAGAGTTGTCAACAAGTAAATCATCATCACCTAACAAGTCATCTTCATCGCTATTGAAATTAACATACTCGGGGTGTGTTACCTTTGGGACTTTAGCCATGAAGCATATTCCAAGTCCTTCATTTGGTGAATCAAATATGTCGTAGGAGTTGGTTGACACAAGTGCTAGACCGGCAACACCTTCATCTTGAGTATATTCAGAGTCGGAGTGATAGCTTCTCTCGGAGTGATTCTCGAAGTCGGAGCCGGATACCCATTCACCAACATGAGCTTGGTGTCTTCGTTTTGTGTAGCTCCTTGATGACTTGTCCTTCCTTTCCGAACCCTTGCTTCTCCGGGATGTTATTCGTTCATAACGATCATCTCTACTCCTCCTCTCTCTTGGTGGTGATTCTTATCTTCTACTTCTCCTTTTAGGTGATTATTCTCTTCTTTTGTAGGGTGCTGTAAACTCATTCGAATAGTGTCCGGGTCTTCCACAATTGTAGCAATTACGCTCTCGACTAGAAGATCTTTTGTCATTGTAGGACCTTGACTTGGAGCTTTTCTCTTTGCTTCTACTCTTGTAGAACTTGTTAAAGTTCTTCACCATTAAGCTCAATTCTTCATTGAAGGTTTGTTTCTCACTTGATGATGTGGGGGCTTCACATGAGGCTTTGTAATCACCACTTGACTTGTTGTGAAGTTCCTCCTTATCCTTGAGTGACATCTCATGAGCAACAATTCTTCCAATGACTTCCGTTGGCTTGAGATCTTTGTAATTGGGCATCATTTGGATCAATGTGCACACGGTATCATATTTTCCGTCCAAAGCTCTTAGGATCTTCTTGATGATAAATTTGTCGGTCATCTCTTCACTTCCTAAGCCGGCAATCTCATTTGTGATAAGAGCAAGCCTAGAGTACCTTTCAGCGACACCTTCACCATCCTTCATTTTGAACTTGTCAAGTTTACTTTGAAGCACATCCAACTTGGATTCCTTGACGGAGTCGGTACCTTCATGCATATCAATCAAAGTATCCCAAATTTCCTTTGCATTCTCAAGACGGTTGATTTTGTTGAATTCTTCGGGGCACAATCCGTTGAAGAGGATATCACAAGCTTGAGCATTGTATTGCAGCATCTTCAACTCTTCCGCGCTAGCTTCACGATTTGGTTCTCTCCCATCAAAGAATTCACCTTGCAAGCCAATACACACAATAGCCCAAACGACAGGGTTATGTCCAAGAATATGCATTTTCATCTTATGCTTCCAACTAGAAAAATTAGTACCATCGAAGTAAGGATCTCTACGGTGATAATTTCCCTTCCTAGACGCCATACTCTCCTAGGTTGTGAAACCAAGGCTATGACCACCAAAAGCTATGGAAATCAAGGCAAATGGAGACCAAAGCTCTGATACCACTTGTAGGATCGAAATTATGTCTAGAGGGGGGTGATTAGACTACTTGACCAAATAAAACTTATCCTTTTCCCAATTTTAGTCTTTGGTAGATTTTAGCTAATTAACACAAGTCAAGCAATCTTAACACAATTCAAGCAAGCATGCAAAGAGTATATGAGCAGCGAAAAATAAAGCATGCAACTTGCAAGAATGTAAAGGGAAGGGGTTTGGAGAATTCAAACGCAATTGGAGACACGGATGTTTTTGTCGTGGTTCCGATAGGTGGTGCTATCGTACATCCACGTTGATGGAGACTTCAACCCACGAAGGGTAACGGTTGCGCGAGTCCACGGAGGGCTCCACCCACGAAGGGTCCACGAAGAAGCAACCTTGTCTATCCCACCATGGCCATCGCCCACGAAGGACTTGCATCACTAGCGGTAGATCTTCACGAAGTAGGCGATCTCCTTGCCCTTAAAAACTCCTTGGTTCAACTCCACAATCTTGTCGGAGGATCCCAAGTGACACCTAGCCAATCAGGAGACACCACTCTCCAAGAAGTAACAAATGGTGTGTTGATGATGAACTCCTTGCTCTTGTACTTCAAATGATAGTCTCCCCAAGACTCAACTCTCTCTCACAGGATTTGGATTTGGTGGAAATAAGATTTGAGTGGAAAGCAACTTGGGGAAGGCTAGAGATCAAGATTCATATGGTAGGAATGGAATATCTTGGCCTCAACACAAGTGTAGGTGGTTCTCTCTCAGAAAATGCAAGTTGGAAGTGTAGGTTCATTTTGATGGCTCTCTCCACGAATGAAGAGGAGGTGGAGGGGTATATATAGCCTCCACAAAAAATCTAACCGTTACACACAACTTGCCAAACTTGGTGTGATCGAATTGGTAAACTCGGTTGGACCGATTCAGCAAATCCAGTGACCGTCAGGATTTTCGGTGGGACCGACATGCAACTCGGTAGGACCGATATGATTAGGGTTAGGGCATAACATAATCTCGGTGAGACCGATTACACAAACTCGGTGGGACCGATTTTGGTAATAAGCTAACTAGAGAGTTGGTCAGGTAAACTCAATGGGACCGGTTCGCTCATTTCGGTGGGACCGAAATGTTACGAAAATGAAACAGGGAGTTTACATTGCAATCTCGGTGGGACCGATCGCTCATCTCGGTGGTACCGAAACGTTAGGAAGGGAAATAGAGAGATTACAATCCCATCTCAGTGAGACCAAGATCCCTATCGGTGAGACCGATTTGCCTAGGGTTTGTGGCAGTGGCTATGACATCTGAACTCGGTGGCGCCGGATAGAAAGAATCAGTGGGGCCGAGTTTGACTTTTGGTTTAGGTCATATGTGGATGTGGGAAAGTAGTTGAGAGTTTTGGAGCATATCACTAAGCACTATGAAGCAAGAACCTCATTAAGCAACACCTCATCCCTCCTTGATAGTATTGGCTTTTCCTATAGACTCAATGTGATCTTGGATCACTAAAATATAAAATGTAGAGTCTTGAGCTTTGAGATTGAGCCAATCCTTTTATCCTTAACATTTTGAGGGGTCCACTTTTCTCATCCATGCCATGCCATTCATTGAGTTTTTCCTGAAATATTTATCTTGGAATAATGTTAGCTCAGTGAGCTATATGTTGTTAGGAATTACCAAAACCACCTAGGGATAGTTACACTTTCACTTTTGAATACTTTTACACCTATTTGTATTATTATTTTGGACTAACCTATTTATTTAGTGTCTGGTGTCATTTGTTGTGTTCTACATGTTCTTGGTTTTTCAGGAAATCAATATCTACGAGGGTCAAATATGTTTTTTTTCTCCATGGGAAGAGTCAAGAAAGTACTAGAGACAAACGAGAGAGCTGCCAGGGCCTTCATGTGGCCACCTGGCGTGGCTAGGGCCTAGTCCATGCCCCTAGGCCGCATGGCCCCCTGTGCACCACCTTAAATCCATTCTTTCGCCTATAAATCTCATATTTCGCGAAACCCTCAGTACCAGTTTTCTCCGATCTTTTTCACGGCCGTAAGTTTAGAGGAGATCCAATCTAGAGGCATTTTCTGGCACTCTACCAGAGGGGGATCCACCATCAGAGGCTTCTTCATCAACCTTGCTGGCATGACCATGTGTGAGTAGTTCCCTTAAGATCTCAAGGTCCATAGCAATAGCTAGAATGCATTCTCTCTCTCCCCCCTCTCTCTCTCTCTCTATGTGTGTGTGTGTGTATCTTCAATACCACGTCCCTGTGAACTTCCTCGCATGATCATGATCTATCTAATGTAATTAGTGGTGTGTTTGTTTAGATATGATGAACTGTCACTTTATGATCAGATTGTTCATTAAAAGCAATTGAACATTTCGAAGTTTCTTCTTTGTATAATTGAATAGCTTGATGGGGACGTTGCATGGAAAAGAAAAAAATCCCTATGAATCACCCAAGATCTATTCTATGGAGATGCTAGCAATGAGAGGGGGGTGTCTACATACCCTTGTAGACCGAAAATGTTAACGATCTAAAGATCGTGGTTGGCGTAGTCGTACTCCCTTGACGATCCAATTCGATCCAACGCCAAACAGATGGCACCTCTGAGATGTGCACATGTACGACTCAGTGACGTCTCCACCTTCTTGATCCAGCAAAGGATGGTGGAGAGGTAGATCGCACCTCTGAGATGCTCCGGTTTGGAAGGAGCGATCACCAAAACTTGTGCCAAACTTTACCAAAAAAATTCCTCAGGGTTGTGAGAGCACGCCACGGGAACACACCGATTTTGATGATGTCTGGACTCCATCTGAATACCCAGTAATTAAAATACGAACTAGGCCTACGCCGGTGGCCGCACCTAGTTGCCGAAATGTTTGAAACTTCTCCCTGTTTCTCAGACAATGGATGAAAACTCGCAAAGCGACACACAAATGATTTGTACACCTTCTTTGCTAACTAACACCCAAATGTAGTTGTAGAACGGTTTTGAATTTATTTATATGCACAAAATGCAAGGTAAGTGCAAAAGATGACTTAAATATAGCAACGAGACTTGAAATGGGCCAGAAAATCAAACCTAGGGTATATACGTGATTGTTTATCGTGAATTTTTTTTAGGCGGAACGATGTAGTCACTGACGATTGGAGTCCGAAGTGCCACGTCTCCTTTTGGAAATTATGATCCTTCTTCTGGGATGCTCCGATTTGGAAGGTGCGAGCATCAAAACTTGTGCCATCTTTACCAAAAAAATTCCATGTGATCCTGAGAGCACGCCACGGTGACACACCGATTTTTGTTATTTCTGGAGTTTATATGCATTTCGTGTAATTAGAATACCAACAAGGCATACGCCTCTGGCCACACCCTGCGGCCGAACTGTTTGAATTTTTTTCCCGTTTCTCGAACAATGAATGAAAACTCCCAAAGCGACACACAAATGATCTTGCTAGCTAGCACCCATGTGTAGTTGCGACTATAGCAAACGACTCAAATATAGCAAGCGATACCTCAAATGCACGAAAAAATCGAACCATAGGGTACAATGATGATTTCTTACCGTGGAAAACAATTTGGAGGCGAAACGATGAACTCTTGTTTTCACTCAAAAGAAAATATGTTGTTAGTTCATGTAAATGTTTTCAAATAGCACACGGTTCACCCATGAAAGCCGTGTGCCTACAAAACTGTGGCTGATGCCCTCCCTTGCTGCGCCCGCGATCTGAGTCGTGCATTCTAATTAGCCAGAACCCAAACCCCACGGATCGTACATCTGCATCATTGGATGCTCCCAGATCGGATGTCAATCCTCATCCCTTTTGACAGGAAATGCAGTCCGGCTAGGATTTGATTTATGGGTTTTTTACATTTGTGCCCCTGGTTCCTTAGCTCTACTCATTCATCCCCGCGCTCTTAACTTATGCTCAATTTTCCCCACTCCCTTGCCAGAAGCCCTCAGAACTGGTCAAAACGGACGTTGTCGTTGGGTCAAAAGCTTGACCGTTAACTCTGACGAGTGGGGCCGCATTGGACTGTGTCATCCATTGGACCTGACAAGTGGGGCCGCATTGAGTGGTGTCGCTGTTCGGCCATTGGGTCGTGGTTTCATTGGGTCGTCCCTTGCATTAAACGCTTGTGCGCACCGCCAAGACAGAAGCCTGCTATGCATGCACCCAACAAAGCCTGCCTACATGCTTCGATCGAGCCTGCATGCGCCCATGTCACGATGCGCCGACCGAGCCTGCATGCGCCGATGCGTCCGTCATGATGCACTGATGAGCAACTTTCTTGCACGCCAGCCATCACGAATGCAGCGACGGTCAATGCCGCTGGTCCTCTCTTCTAGCTAGGTGGCTACATATTTGTGGCTTGTGTAAAAAAAGAAGTGTTTGTTGTGGCTGCATGCACTAGGTGGTTACTAACAAGGGAACCCTACTAACAAAGCGAGCTCTCTAAGAAAACAATCAACAAATATGTAGTCCCAATATGTAGATAGGGCCAACAAGCCCATAGTATGATCACATAGTTCAAACTAGGAAAAACTTAATAATAGAATAGATAGAAAACCTAATAATATAATTTAAGAAAAGGGCCAACAAGCCCACATCAACTCCAACCACTACAAAAAAATACACTTCTGTGATGATACATGTTTGTCATAGTAGGTCACGTTTTTTGTCATGCATGTACATCCATGACGATTTTATGATAGAATCAAGATAGTCATACCTGTGCTGTCGTAGAAGTGTTCCATGACATTATCAAAATTATCATCACGGAAGTGTCCACTTCCATGACGATAAATCGCGCGTCATAGAAGAGCTTTTGTCAAGGGGGACCAACACGTGGCATCCACCGTAACGGGTCGCCATTAAGCTATCGGGTCCGGTTTTGGATCCGATAACCCACTAATAGCCACGACCAATGGGGATTTTCCACGTGTAAATTTCTCATTGGTCGGAGGAACCACGTGTCAGCACCCGAAAAGGATAGATGTCAACCGCCCAATGGATAGGAGATACGTCGACACATGGCAAAGCCCAACAATGGCCCATTTAGGTTAAAAAGGCTAGCCTAGTCAAAATTAGCAGGCTGGCCCATTAATGGCCTGCTTGCAGACGGACCATTCGTAGTTAAGGCCCGTAAGGCTACTGTGAAATCGGCCCGTCAATGGCCCGTTCTAAACTTTCCAACATCGCGGCCCATGGTCACCTCTGGCCCGTTAACAGTCCGCTAAGTATTTGGGCCGAATTATGACCCAATGTGTTTTCGGCCTGTTAAAGGTCCTACTTCATTTGGGCCCATTTTTTGGCCCTTGAAACTTTCAGCCCATAAATGACAGTCAAGGGTTTGGGTCATATTCGGCCATGTCTGACATTCGTCCTGTTAGAGGCCCACTGTAGATTTGGGCCACTTACAGCGTGTTGTGACATTCGGCCTGTTAGAGGCCCACTGTAGATTTGGGCCACTTCCGGCCTGTTTTGACATTCGGCATGTTAGAGGCCCACTGTAGATTTGGGCCACTTTCACCCTGTTGTGACAATCAACCTGTTAGAGGCCCACTATAGATTTGGTCCACTTCCAGCCTGTTGTGACTTTCGGCCTGTTAACGTCGGACGAAATCCATGGGCCATATATGGCCCAATGTCACATCGGGCCTATTAACGGCCCATATAAAACTGATACTAATCAAGACCGACCAAACTTCCGGCCTGTTAAAGGCCCGTGTAGTAGGTCGGCGCATTTTCGGCCCATCTGAATTTCGGCCTGTGAACGATCCACATTGTACATGGGCCAACACGAGTTGAGATACATTTCAGTCTGCTAATGACCAGTGGGTTATTTGGCACAATCAGGGCCCAATCTCACTTTTAGCCTATTAAAGGCCCATGTTACTTATGGGCTCAAGACATTTACACATGTTAACAACCTATTGTTCTGAGGGCCCAAATTATGTTTAGGCCCGTTAAAGGCCCACTAGGTGCACAGGCCTACCAATATATGAAAGCTTATGCTGATTTAGGCCCATATATTTTTAGTGGGCTACATGCAAATTACGACCCATGATAGTTTTTAGCCCAATTGGAATGGGCCTAACGGATGTTGGCACGTTGGGCTCCTACGAAGCTTTCGGTCGAATACATTACTAAGATAAACCTACACTATACAAAAATAGCGTCGTAATTTGTACAACCTTTGGCAGCATGATAAATGTTGTATCACAACAAAATAAATTCCAGCCATACAACAAAAGGCCTATTGGCATAAAGATTACAATACTTGCAGATAAAAGCACCATCAGATGTATAGAAGCACAAATCATTTGACCCGAGTGCTAATGTTTTAGGCTGTAGAATCTGATGGAGCAGTATGGTCATCCCCTTTTTCCGCCATTGCTCTTGAACAATGAAGCAAATGTCTGATAGTCTGGTTTCAAAACAATTCATATCTTGACGACATTTGTCAACCACTATTCTTGTTTCTAAAATGACGTCCATTAGGGATTGGATTGTGTCTGGAGCACAGTTATATCACTCTGTCTAGTCAGAAGATTTTGTTTAGCAGGCGATTTGGTTGAGGTTACCTTGACAACCAACCCAAAATTATGAAGGAAGGTGCTTTTTGCACTATTAGTGGAGAGATACTGGCGCACTGCAGCAAGAGGTGACATTGTGCCTGTGGTAGCCTCGTCACCTTCAAGTGGTTGTGGCTGTTCAATCATTTGTTCCATAGCTTGCTGAAAGTTTGAACTTGTAGATTACTGTACCAGATAAGTTACTAATGAGACAAAAACAAACAAAGTTGGTTTCACGTTTATACATAACTTATTTTGGTGAACTATTGTAATACATTAGCATGTATTGTAGTGCCAACTACATAATAAAATCACTTTCAGAATATATGTCCATGTAGCATGCCTACTATATTTTCTATTTCCTTACATTTGTTGACATGTAAGGATAAAGAGCCATGGTTTAAAGTAGGATGAACATAGTATGACATCATTCATATCATGGGCAAACAGATATCAAACAAACATGCCATTGTATCATTGTGTGGGCACGTGAACATCACAACTAGATTACAGATCAAGACCAAAAGAATATCCGTCCTCTGTTTTCAACCATGTAAGGTGAAATGATATGTTAAGACAACTATGTATAAAAGTGAACAGAGTAACTGACATTGGCTGCAAACCAAGCAGTTAAATGAACCCGTCATAGTAACAAGCAGTTCAAAGGCAGGAGGAGTAAGGACTTACAACAGCGGCTTGAACTGGTGTGCTCATGCCCTTCATCTTGCTGGTGTGGCAATCCTTGAAGATTTGCACTGCATTCGGTTTATGTTCTTTTTGGTCCGCACGGGCTTTCCTCTATATTTGGAACAAGTCAATATAGATATGATAATATTGCACAGAAAAAAGAAGGAAGTAACAACTACTTACAAGAGCCTCGCAGTGTGCAATATAGCTACAGGATCCTGTTGTTTGTTGGAATTTCACTTTAGAACAGTTGGTCTTGTTCTTCCAACAGTTAGCCTAGAAGAAGATACACTTGTAAGGCACATACGTAAATACAAGTTCAATATGTGATCTGATCAAATACATATACCCTACCTGATACTTGGATCAAACCAGTGTTTAACAAGGGTTGTCCAGTCTTCATCTGTAATATATTCCACTTGAGAGTTTGGGCGATTTCATTGTTAGCATTGCCTTCAAAGAGACTTTTTCTAAGGTGATACCGATACTGTCGCAGGGTAGACTGAAAAACATGAGTGCAAGCTTGTTTAGTTGCATCCTTTCGGATCCAACTTGAACCCCATCTATTGAAAAAAGAGTGTGAGTCTTATTAGGAGGAAGCTAGAAAGTATGGGACAGAGCAAGACAATATTACAAATTGCAATGAATAACATTACTTGCGGATAAATGGTCAAGGAAGGTGTTCAACTCGGTATCGCCTTTCTCATTCCTATACTGGATCCACGTTGGGAGGATACGTGCATGACACCTAACGGCAATGGCTGCCTCAGATACTTACTTGGCTGACTCTGTAGCATCATGTGGCCTTTTTAAACCTGCCTCAAAATGGATCTCCATTCTTCCTCCTTTAGATTTTGTTAATCTGTCAAGCATTATCCCTGATGTTTGTTTCCGCTTGCGTCGTGGTGCTAGTTCAATAACGAATATGGAAAGTGCTAGTGCACATCAAACTGTGAGAGTACATATAAAGGAGCATGCAACTGCAACTTGACTCGGTCAGGTACCGTCTTAGTGTTGATGCTCATGAGGTTCACCTGATCTTGCTAAGTCCTCTTGTGTCAGCAGTGATTCGGAAGTAGTGTTAGGTGTGAAGGCAGCTTGGGAACTGGTCAGTTGCGGACCAAATGAATGAGTAACTCGTTGAGATGCCGGTACAGTTGAAGCGGATGCTGCAGCTGAAAGGATCGAGATGGACCTAGAGGGGGGGTGAATAGGTACAATTACAAATTTTAATTATTACTTAGCAATTTTAGGCAATAATGTGGAATATGAAGGTGAGCCTAACAATTGCAAGTGTAGTACTAAGTACTAAGCAAGCAACACGAGTATGTAAGTAAGCAAGCACAATATGATATAAGTAAGTGCTAAGAGACAAGTAGCCACAAGTAGAAAGTTAGGGTTAGGAATAACCGCAACTCTGGGAGACGAGGATGTATGCTGATGTTCACTTCCTTGGAGGAAAGCTAGTCACCGTTAGAGAGGTGGATGTTACCACGAAGGCACACCAATGCCACAAAGGCTCACCCTATTCTCCCTTTGAGGCAACATCATGGAGGCGTTTCTCAACCACTAGTGGTAGACCTTGGGGTGGTATCCAAACCCTCACAAACTTTTCCGGGGGTAATCACAAAGGTCGATTCCTCTCCGAAGGACTCCTAACGCCTAGGAGTCTCCAACCTCCAAGAGTAATAAGAACAATGGGGAAAAGCTCAAAACTTGCTCAAATCAGGAATTCCTTTGGTGCAAAGAAGGGGAAGGAGTGGATCTATCACTTGATTGGATAACTTCTCTCAAATGTTCCCAAATCACTTGGGGATCTAGGATTTGGTGTAGAGGATTGAGAGAGAGAGTGAAAAGTGTTCTTGGCAAGCTCAAAGTGAATAGTCAACCGCATCTCGTGGAAGGGAGAAGCATATATATAGTGGGTGTGTAAAAAGTAATCGTTTGAGCCACTTAAGTGCACAGAAGAGGTCGGACGTCCGGACAACACCGGACGTCCGGTGGCACCAATATGTCCAGACATCTGACTGTTATCAGTCGTCCGGCCGCTGGGAACACATAAGCCATGAATCAGCACACAACCCACACACGTCCGAGAAGTGTCGGTCGTCCGGAGCCTAGATGTCCGGAGAGCCCCGGAAATCCGTAAATATTGTCTGTGCAGGAAATATCAGACGTCCGAGACGTGCCGGTCGTCCGAAGACCGGACGTCCGGAGGGGTTCGGAAATCCGTGAATATCGTTCTGTAAGAGAAACACCAGACGACCGTAGAGAGCCAGACGTCCAGACAGCTGAGAGGGATCAGACGTCCGTAGAGCACCGGACGTCCGGAGAGAAAAACTGGAGTTGGTGGGTTTGAGCAAATCTTTCACTAGATCCAACGATCCCCTCTTAATAGTGCGGAATCCCTATACTCAAGAACAAACCGTAAACAAAGCCAAAGCTAATGTCTTGTATCTTTGATCTTGAGTTATATGCATTTGTCCCTAGTCATGATCCACACACGGCCTTTGAGACATAATCCTGAGATATACTTGATAAACATGATTAGTCCCAACATGCATGTTGTCATCAACATCAAAATATGATTAAGGGCGTGATTGCACTTTCAATCTCCCCCCTTTTGGTAGTTGATGACAACACATATGCACACATAAAAAATCGAAAGGATTTGTTGTGAAGCTTAATAAACAAAGAATAAGCATGGATAGAGCTCCCCCTCAATATGATACCATAAAGAATAAACATGAAGAGAGCTCCCCCTCAATATGATACCAACACAACCAAATCTCATACACAAGATAATCAAGACAATAAGCTCCATATAGGTTCGTCACTCATAGCATAGAACATAAGTCTCTAAAATTCCATAACATGAGTTCGATACAAGCTAATAAAAAAACATAACAATGAGTTTGATTACAAGCTAATATCATAGAATCGCATAGTGCCTACTCTCTCTTGGCATCAAATATCGAAAGGGGGGGTCAGAACAGCATCAGAGAGCAGCATCATCATCATCAGTCAGTTGTGTTATGGGTTTGATAAGATCAACACTTGCATCAGTGCCCTTGGGTCTATGTTCGGGGTCATCATTGTGAATTTTGAACCCGGTGTCGGGAAAACCAAGGGCAGCAACAAATTGAGAATAGGAAGCCGAGAGCGTCGTGTCGGAGGTCATCCAAGTAACAGTGTTATTTGGATCGAAGAAACATGTGGCATAAAATTGATGAATGGCGGCTTGGTTAAAGTCATGTTGAAATGTAAAGGGGGCAGCAAGATTGGAGGACTCAATGAGCTCAATAGCCCCGGAATACATCTCTGGATGAGTATGAATATTCTCCAAATCAATGCACAGATGTAGAGAAAGACCCTTAGGAATGATGATAGTGGTAAAAATGTCAGCTTGGACATTAGTGCGAAAACGATTGTCCCTAGAGTCACGAGCAATCGTAAATTGATCAACATCATGACACAACTTAAGATAGGAAGCAACGGGAACCACGTTGAACCGCTTAACGTGACGGTCGTGTGGTAAAGGAGGTTCAGGCGAGATATGACGAGCATCACCGTGAGGTTGGACCAGAGGAGGAGCAAGCTGGAAGGTGAGCCGCCGAGTCCCGGGCTTGGGAACAGTGGTGCGAACAGGGACATGCTCTCCTCTCTCCATATGAGCCAGCTCATCTTCATAGTCAGAGCGCTCCGACGAGTCTTCGCTTGGAGACCGGCGAGGAGGAGGAACACGCTTCCTAGGACGAGCCCGTTCTTGTGAATCGTCGGAATCACCGCGATGGGAGGAACGAGAGGACCCAGATGGGGGTCCTTGCGAGCAGTGCTCTTGGTCTTCACCATTCCGACCTAGAAGAGGAGGGAAACCCAAATCAACAACCCACCACCATAGAACAATGAATCGATGTATGAGAGAAGAAGAGATGGGTGCTACCTCGGAGTGAAGAACGGGGAGGAGGACAACGACGGGAGAGAATCCGGCAATGGGCCGCGCCGGAAATAGGGGCGACCTGAGCGGTGGCATCGGCGAGGGGCACAGGCGGCGAGTGGCCGCAGAGAGGAGCCGCGAGACAGGGGCGGCGGCGTTGGGGAAAAGGAGGAGAGGGGGCGAGTGGATTAGGGTAAACTGACCCAACCCGCACCCCGTGCTATATATATGCGCCTGAGAAACTCCGGACGACCGGAGAACTGCGGACGTCCGGTGCCTGGGCCAGGGAAAGAATTACCGGAAGACCGGATAGACTGGACGACTGGCTCGAGGATAACAGAGGGCTTTTTACGGACGACCGGCGTTCTATGGACGTCCGGTGCCTGGAAAAAGTCCGGACGACCGGGGATCTACGGACGTCCGGCGCATGGGCCAGGGAAAAATTAACGGAAATCTGGTTAGACCGGACGACCAGCCTAAGGACAATAGAGGGATTTTTACGGACGACTGGAGTTCGACGGACGTCCGGTGCCAGAGAAAAATCCGGACGACCGGGAATCTACGGAGGTCCGGCGCCTGGGCCAGGAATACCAGAGAGAATTTTATGGACGCCGGTACATAGCGGACGTCCTGAAGCATATAAGAATTTTTTAGAGGAGTAGGGTGCAATCATTTGTGCTACTAACCATGATGAGGAGATGATGATTACAGTACGTAGTAAGATGCAAAAGCATAATCTGTTAAGCAACGAGTATCCTATGCCAACAATAATAGAACATATACCGCTCATATATTGTTCTAATGACAAGAGTGGTGGCTACTGCCACCATGTATGAGTATACGTGACATGGCACGGAAAGATTGAAACTTTGAGTGCATAATCACTACTCCATCATTGAAAGCACCATAGTTAGATGACATGGTAGCTTTGAGAGTGTTTGTTATTTTTATGCATTTCATAGGGTGAGGATACTCATGAGTTGAGTGTCTCCCCCTAAATATATGCCTACATCAAGACAAGACATTAATTTCATGCATGAATGGGTACTAGATTTCACATGATATTGTCAAGCTCCAAGATACTAAGTTCACGCCTAAGTCGACAAAACCTTGCTTCATCGAATGGTTTGGTGAAAATATCTACTAGTTGCAAATCTGTACCAACATGATCAATGTGAATATCACCCTTTTCCACATGATCTCTCAAGAAGTGATACCTAATATCATTGTGCTCGGTGCGGGTATGATCCTTGGGGTTCTCAGCAATATTGATGGCACTTTGATTATCACATAGAAGAGGCACATGTTTATAGGTGATACCATAATCCTTCAAGGTTTGCCTCATCCATAGTAATTGAGTTGCACAACTGGCGGTTGCAATGTATTCAACTTCTGCGGTAGAGAGGGCAATACAATTTTGTTTCTTCGAGGACCAACTTACCAAGGAGCGTCCAAGAAACTGACATGTGCCGTAGGTGGACTTACGATCCACTTTGTCTCCAGCCCAATCCGCATCCGTGTACCCAATGAGATCGAACTTAGCATCCTTGGGGTACCATAAACCCAACTTTGGGGTGTGAAAAAGGTATCTAAGAATATGCTTAACCGCCTTACGATGACTTTCCCTAGGGGAAGCTTGAAATCTAGCACACATGCATACACTGAACATGATGTCTGGTCTAGATGCACAAAGGTAAAGCAGTGAACCAATCATAGAGCGGTAAATAGATGGGTCGAAAGGAATACCATTTGTGTCATTAGTGAGTGCAATTTTGGTTGGCATGGGTGTCTTGCATGGACTAGAATCAGACATGCCAAACTTCTCTAGGATATCCTTGAGGTATTTTGCTTGAGACAAGAAAAATCCTTCTTGAAATTGTTGAATTTGAAATCCGAGAAAGAACTTCAAATCCGCATTGAGTGACATTTCAAAATTCTTGGTCATTGAAGCCGCAAACTTCTTGCACAAATGAATGTTAGGAGAACCAAAAATGATATCATCTACATAGATTTGGCATAAGATCAAATCACCCTTGTCCCTCTTAGTAAAAAGAGTGGGATCGATCACCCCTCTCACAAAACCATCATCGAGTAAAAACTTCTTAAAATGATCATACCAAGCATGAGGTGCTTGTTTGAGGCCATACAAAGCCTTATGAAGTTTGTACACATAGTCTTTGTGATCGGGATCAACGAACCCAGGTGGTTGTGACACATATACTTCTTCTTGTAGAGGACCGTTAAGGAAAGCACTCTTCACATCCATTTGATGTAAATTAAAACCATTGAAAGCGGCATAAGCAAGTAAGATGCGAATGGATTCAAGACGGGCAACGCAGGCAAAGGTCTCACCAAAGTCCAAACCTTCAACTTGTGAGTACCCTTGTGCCCCTAACCTTGCCTTGTTACGGATGATTACACCATTCTCATCTTGCTTGTTCTTGAAAATCCATTTTGTTCCAATGATGTTGTGCTCGGTAGGTGGCCTCTTGACTAATGACCACACTTGGTTGCATTCAAAACTGTTCAACTCTTCTTGCATAGCAACGAGCCAATCGTTGTCCATCAATGCATCTTGTACCTTGAGGGGCTCAACACTTCTGATATCGGCAATGTAGTTCAGGCTTCCAAACCTGACCTGATGGCCAGGGGCGTAGCTGTCGATCTGCTCCAGACGGCCAAGCGAGTTGGCCCGCAGTGCGCCGCCACCGAATACGAAGATCTATCTGGAGAGGAAAGCCTCACCCTGGATCACATCGTTGTGGATGATTGAAGGAGCCATCAAGCCTTATCATGACGATGCAGTGGAACTCTCAACGAAAGCACCAATGTCGTGTCAAAACCGACAGATGTCGGGTAGGGGGTCCCGAACTGTGCGTCTAAGGCTAATGGTAACAGGAGGTGGGGGACACAATGTTTACCCAGGTTCGGGCCCTCTCTATGGAGGTAATACCCTACTTCCTGCTTGATTGGTCTTGATGATATGAGTATTACAAGAGTTGATCTACCACGAGATCATAGAGGCTCAACACTAGAAGCTAGCCTATGATTATGATTGTTGTTGTCCTAGGACTAAACCCTTCGGTTTATATAGACACCGGAGGGGGCTAGGGTTACACAGAGTCGGTTACAGAGAAGGAAATCTACATATCCGAATTGCCAAGCTTGCCTTCCACGCAAAGGAGAGTCCCACCCGGACACGGGATGAAGTCTTCAATCTTGTACCTTCATAGTCCAACAGTCCGGCACAAGTACATAGTCCGGCTGTCCGAGGACCCCCTAATCCAGGACTCCTCACCCATAACGATCGGTTTTGAAAGGGGACAAGTAGTACAGCCTATCCTGACAAAAGTGGTCTTCTCCTGCGAAAAGCCTCTGGTCGTGACACTGCGGTGGGCTCGTCGATGACCTCCGTCCTGCCGTCCTGGCGGTCTTGGTCTCGTTGCATCAGAATGGAAACCTATGGCTGATTCCTCGGGACTCCGCGGCTGCGGCTTGCCTCCTTTGCACCAAAGAGGAAACCTGCGCTCTGCACTCGCCTGGCGCCCGCCTGGCCTTGGTCATCATGGCTCACGTCAGCTGAGCCTCATGAGGTATGTTGACACACGAACACGTCATGTGTACCCTCGATGCCGGGGGTGACGCACCACAGCTCACGTCGAAGGAGACCCGACCGACAGCGCGATACGCAAGACAGTCGGCGGGTGCTTTTGCAAACCCGAAACCCCACACGCCCGGGAGGGACCCCGTCAGAGAGTGCGGCGGCTATGGGCTGCCCTAGGTCGATTCGTTCACCCCTAGAGACTCGTGGATCGCTGCCCTCCAACGCGAAGAATGAACGAATAATGAGAAAGAAAGATACAAGGGTAGGGAATAAAGATATATGAACACAAAAGTGTAATAGATTGATTGGTTCGATTGCTGTTGTTCAATCGGCCATCACCCCTTAGGTATATAAGAGGCGGCTGGACTTCCCGTGCAAGGAAAATGTTTGGATTCACGTCCAAAACCCTAGTCAAATTCGGATTGGTTTTATCCAAACTTTCCAAAACTATTCGGTCTAAAATTGGCTGCACCTTGTGGGTCTTTTTTGTGGTGGTAAACGACTTCAGATGGAAACGAGTCCAAAAGCAATCTTGACCGTTTCGATGAGACAAATAACTTTCATGTTGAACATTTTTTCATCAGAGGTCATCTCGAGCGTCAAATCGTTCACGCGAAACAGCTAATTATTCACGCATCTCATGAGACATACCCACATATGTGTCTGGTTCCGGGCGTCATATTTTGCTCACTGGAGGGCCGCGCTGTGCGGGCTCTAACTTTTGCATACGACCTCGGATTGGGACGATCTTTATTTCAAAATCGATTGTTTTGACGAGGCACCCAACTTTCATGTTGAAACCTTTCCATCCGAGATCATCTGAATAACCTTTTGAGCCCATCTTCAACTTCTCGTCCGATTGACTATCACAGCCTCCACCCCGGCAAGCTTTCCACCCGGGTAAAGTTTCCAGACCAGCAAGGTTTCTACCCGGCAATCTTTCACACCGGCAAGGTTTCACCCCGGCAAGGTTTCTACCCTGGCAAGGGTTCCTCCCCGACAAGGTTTCTCCCCCAGCAAGCTTCCACACCGGCGAGCTTTCTGCGCCGGCAAGCTTTCCACGCCGGCAAGCCTTCACACCGGCAAGCTTTCACACCGGCAAGGTTTTACCCTAGCAAGGTTTTCATCCTGGCATGCTACTTTATGATCGTGCCACTTTTGAGCGTCAACACATGCCCCCCTGTTTTTCGGAAAGCTAGCGTGCCAAAAAATAACTTGTACCAAGTTTGTCCTAAGGACGATGTCAACACTCCATCGGTCATTTATATGTTCTTAGGACGATAAGTATATATCGGCCATGTCTTGTGTGAACTTTCTAATGCAAACTTGGGTGAAACCTTCTCAGGTTCATTAACAATCCGGTGATAAAGTTCCATAGATATGTATCTCAAGGTCATCCTCCGAACCATATTGTTCACCCTTTTGCTAGGATTTTGTAGATAATCAAAAATAAACTTTCTCCAATCTTTACTTTCGCCTGCATAAAAATTTCATTAGTGGCTGAAGCTGTGGACTTTGATTTGGTCTTACCTATGTTGATGAGACTAAGCATTGGCTATTGAGAGAAATGCAATACAACATAATTGACATTGTAGCCGGATGCTTGCTATGCCAACTCTCTCCAATTGTCATGTTTAAATATATGAACAATTTTAATGCAACCCAAGGTAAATTTTGCATCTAGACATACCCCAAGATAAACTATAAGTGATTCGTCAAAACATTGATAACCCTTGGATATTTGTTGCACTACTCATAACGAATCACCGAAAGCCTCAATATGTATAGTAGCTATAGCAAGTAAAAGAGTCAATCCGAATAACAACATATCCGGCTTTGATTAATCATGCATAAAAATATTCTAAGCGGCATGAGGCTTCAAAATTAGTACCATCAGGAGATATATAAACAACACCAACACTTTGACCATTGATACGAATTGAACCATCAAAACATAATCTCCATAGTACTAAAGAGATAAGGCCAGTATCAATATTATGCATGTCATTAATCTGATGTTCAGTAATAAAATCAGCTATGATTTGGCCTCTTATAGATCTCAAAGATGCATAAGCCAAAACATATCCAAATAAAGTATAAGCCCCCTAGCCAATTCTGTAACTATTAATTGGTCTATGCATCATGTATTCAATGACATCGGTCATCATGTATCAACTCCATTCAAATATAAATATAAATTTCCATGAGCACGTACCTTGTCTCGCTCTCCAATCAAACTAAGAACGATGTTATAATATTGCACCGGCCATGCATTGCCATACTCTTAGGACGATAGATAAATATCGGCCATTATCATGTAAACTTCATTCAAAGCACATATAGCCGAAATAAACAAATGAAATGACAAATCAAGTATTCCGGCCCTTTGGATCAGCAACAAACTTGTATCTAATCAAATGTATAGTGACTTGGTAATACCCTTTCATGATGTAATAAATTATATTGCATCTATGGATTAAAATAAGCCCATTGAGGGTTACCAATCATACCTGATGACGAATTCCATGGCATAGGCGCTAGTGGCATAGTTGAAGAATATGGACAATGTGTAGACTGAAGATGCTGAAACCTTAATCTTGGTCCTTCATAGTTTTCACTCTTTACCTTTGCCGCACTTCTTGTAATGGAGGCTTGCACATAATTCTTATTTTGAGCACTTCCTTTGGGAACCCATGCCATGTTCCTTTATTCAAGTTCTTGTGCACTAAGTTTGTGTAACTCCCTCTTTTGCCAATACGATAAGCCAAGTGGGCATCTCGGCTGTGATTCTGTTTTGACCAATGGCAATTCCTTTTTGGCCTTGTGTACTCTCAACTTCTTTTCTTCAGATTTGGCACTTTGATTCGCAATAATTGGTTGCTTCGTCTCATTGCCTTTAGTAGCCAATGTCAACACTTTAATTGGCTCTTTTTCATTTGAGATCAAATTTGAAGTTGCACTCTTATGACCATCTCTTTTAACACGATAAACTTGTTTGACCACCTCTTTCTTCTTCCTTGAGTTTTGGATCGATTCCTTATGATTGAAACGGTCTTTAACATGTGGTTGTTGAACAAATGATGATCCTCTCGGAGCTGCATAATTTTGGTGAGGTGGTTTAGCATATGATGTATAGTGTGCCCTTGATTTATACTTGTTCCATGATTTATTTGAATAATAGTCAGCATAGGGGGGTCTGTTTGCTCAACTTCTTCCTTCGCCAATCCCGGTCTTCAAATTTATGCCTTGGGGGTGACTTCGATGCTTTTGTTTCACTTGGCCGATAAGCACTCTTTGCCTCACTTATATTCTGATATTTTTCTAATAACTGCGTGAAAGTGACTTTCGACTTTTTACCTTTGTGCTCACCATTCCTTTGCTTTGTTTAGTTGTGCGTGCATCGGTCTTTGAATTTTCTCGTTGCCCCCTAGTGCTAGATGTCTCCATTGTAGCTTTGATGGAATTACCGTCTTCAAGATTGTTGTTGATGCACTTTTTAACCATATCCTTGCTCAAAGACTTGACCCCGTCATCATTGATGTGTACCTGTTGACCTTTAGATGAATTGACTTGAGATAGCCGAGACAACATTTGATCACCATCAAGACCAATCTGATATGACTGGCCATATGCTCGTGTCTCAACAAACTCCAATCGTCCTATGTTGTCCGATTGTGTGGCTTGATGAATCACGTTGTTGTCTTTGATATTCTCTTCAAACAAACATTGCATTTGTTCTTGTCCTGATGGCTTGACATCATGATCAATTATAATAGGATTTGTCGATGATGCACCAACGATGTGATTACCCATGCCCGAACTGAAGGTACATTGTCCGTCCATTAACTGATATTGTGATACTGGTTCTAAAACAAAATAACCGAGTAGTGCTGGCTTAGCGTCATCTGACTCGGCTATGCATTGATTTTCATCCTGTTTTCCCGATGCTCTTGAATCGGCTATCTCAAAGAACTTTGGACCTGGTGAGGGAGTCCTGGACTAGGGGGTGTCCAGATAGCCAGACTATCATCATCGGCCGGACTCCAAGACTATGAAGATACAAGATTGAAGACTTCGTCCCGTGTCTGGATGGGACTTTCCTTGGCGTGGAAGGCAAGCTAGGCAATATGGATATATAGATCTCCTACCATTGTAACCGACTCTGTGTAACCCTAGCCCTCTCCGTGTCTATATAAACTGGAGGGTTTTAGTCCGTAGGACGAACAACCATTACAACAATCATACCATAGGCTAGCTTCTAGGGTTTAGCCTCCTTGATCTCGTGGTAGATCCACTCTTGTACTACCCATATCATCAATATTAATCAAGCAGGAGTAGGGTTTTACCTCCATCGAGAGGGCCCGAACCTGGGTAAAATCATCGTGTCCCTTGTCTCTTGTTACCATCCGCCTAGACGCACAGTTCGGGACCCCCTACCCGAGATCCGTCGGTTTTGACACCGACATTGGTGCTTTCATTGAGAGTTCCTCTGTGCCGTCACGATCAGGAAGGATGCCTCTTCCCGTCTTTAAAGACGGTACCATCGCCAAAGGAGCCTTGGCCACCGGCCAAACTATCCGTCTAGGTGGTTTTCTCATGACCGCCTGCTCGGACACCGCTTCGACGATGACCTCTCGGGTCATCAAAAGCAATCTTCACGTCAACTCGGAATTTGCCGAGCAGCTGGATCCAATGGAGCTCTCGTCCGTAAACGAGCTCTTGGATCGCATCGCCGCCCTAGGAGTCGCTACAGACTACAATCAGATTGGGCTTAAAACCGATCTGAGCGAGATTAACTCTCCCCAGGTTACCCACCATGTTGCGGTGGTAGAGGAACAACGCGGCGACTCTTCTTTTGTATTAAAAACTAGTTATGTCCGGACTCCCGAACCCTCCATGTCGGATTCCCGCGGAGGGACGGACGTCGATCAAGCACTGAACCTAATGTTAGGCAGCGGCCAGACCCGTTGGACAACGTCCAGCAATCCAAGCTTCCAAATTCGGAAACTTTTTGGCCCTTGAGCCTCGAGATGGGCAGGGTTCCGGACTCAATTCCACCCACCCACCCAAACATATGCGATCTATCTCAAATCCGGCAAGAGCCCGCTGAAACAGTACATCATTACTGGGCCAGATTCCTCCTGGTTATGGACATGATACAAGACTGCCATGGGGAAAACGCAATTTCAATTTTCTGCAATAATTGCACTGACAAGGGAATCTTGAACGCCGTAAGTCGTCGTGAAATTACACGCTTCGCCGACCTGGCGTCCATAGTATGAAGGTACTGTGCGATGGAGAGTTTTCGGAAAACCAAAACTAGGTTTTGGGACAATCCGGCTCCGAATACAACCCTAGTCCGAAACAAAAGGGTGCATCATGCTCAGGCACCCAGTACAAAAACCAAAAAGCAAAAACCCCATAAAGGGCACGAAACCGTACTGGAGGGATGGCTCAGCGGACCCTGTAAAATTCACAGTACAGAGGGCGCCACTCCAACACATAGCCTTCGAGCATGTTGGATACTGCGACAGGTGGCCAAAAGTGGCGAAGAGCTTCTAGCCCCGGAGAACCACTCCAACAGTAGCAGTACGGTATCAACAGTCTTCGAGACTTTCGCATCAAATAATATGCGGAAACGAACAATCCGCAGCCTCGCCGAAGTCTACCAAGTAGCAACAACAAATCCATGGAGCAACACGGCTATCACCTTCAACGCCAGCGACGAACCTAAATTCCGAACTGCCCGAGCACCAGCCGCATTGGTCCTCAGCCCAATAGTGGACGACTTTCGTCTTACGAAAGTGCTCATGGACGGCGGCAGCGGATTAAACCTCATCTACGAGGAAACCCTTCGGAAAATGGAAATAGACTGAAGCCGTATCGAGCGAAGCAGCACAACCTTTAGAGGGATAATCCCTAGCCGGGAAGCACGCTGCACAGGAAAAATCACACTTGATGTGGTGTTCGGCTCGCCGGACAATTACAGGTCCAAGGAGGTCATGTTCCAAGTGGCCCCGTTCAGCAGCGGATATCACGCTTTATTAGGACAAGAGGCATTCACAATTTTCTAAGCCATACCCCATTACGGGTACATGAAGCTTAAAATGCCCAGGCCCAATGGAACCATCACCCTTGCCAGTGATCCGGACATAGCACTCCGTGCCAAAAACAAGACAGCCGCATTAGCCCTAGAGGCACTATCCGAAGCCCTAGCAGCGGAGGAACTCACTGCGCTGTGCTCTACGGTGAATAGGGATGATGTGATACTCGATAAGAGATCCAAGTCCACCTCTTTTAAACCAGCGGACGAAATAGTCAAATTCCAGGTCCATCCAACGGACCCAACAAAGACGGCCTCCATCGGGGCACAGTTGAACCCTGATGTAGACGCCGCACTACGAGAATTCCTTTGGGAGAATTGGGACATCTTTGCCTGGCACCCTTCAGATATGCCAGGAATCCCACGCAGATTGGCAGAACACAGCCTAAACATCCTAAAAGGATTCAAGCCAGTCAAATAGGCTCTTCGGCGATTTTCCGAACCCAAAAGATAGGCAATGGGAGAAGAGCTAGCCAAACTATTGGAAGCCGGATTCATCAGAGACATCAAACATCCGGACTGGCTAGCAAACCTGGTAATGGTACCAAAGAAGGACAAATCCTGGCGCCTATGTGTCGATTTTAAAGACCTCAACAAGGCTTGCCCAAAGGATCCTTTCCCCCTTCCCCGCATCGATCAAATAATCGATGCTACTGCAGGGAACGATTCATTGTGCTTCCTCGACGCATACTCCGGCTACCATCAAATCAAGATGGCGGAGGCGGACCAAGCCGCAACGGCATTCATTACTCCATACGGACCATTCTGCTTCAACACGATGCCCTTCGGACTTAAAAACGCCGGCGCAACATATCAGCGCATGATTCAGACATGTCTGGCTACCCAGATCGGCAAAACAGTAGAGGCATACGTAGACGACGTGGTCGTCAAAACCAAACACGTCGAAACTCTAGTAGACGATTTGAGGCTCACATTCGACAACCTTCGAGCATATGACATTAAGCTGAACCCGGAAAAATGCGTTTTCGGCGTACCAGCCGGAAAGCTCCTGGGCTTCATTGTATCCGGTAGAGGAATTGAAGCAAACCCAACCAAGATCCGAGCTCTGTCACAGCTGGATATTCCAAAAGACCTCAAACAAATACAAAAATTGACTGGATGCGTGGCGGCTCTAAGCCGCTTCATCTCCCGTTTGGGAGAAAAGGCATTGCCCCTCTATCGCCTCCTCAGGTGCACCGAACACTTCGAGTGGACGGATGCTGCCACTACCGGACTCGAAGAAATAAAGGCCATATTGGCAACAAATCCGGTCCTGGCCGCGCCTAACCTGGGTGAACCAATGTTGTTATATATCGCAGCAACACATCAAGTTGTAAGCGCGGTACTCGTCATCGAACGAGAAACAGAAGGGCATAAATTCCCTCTTCAAAAACCAGTGTACTACGCATCCACTGTCTTAACTCCCTGCAAGTCCCGGTACCCGCATTATCAAAAAATAGCATACGCGGTGTTCATGGCATCCCGGAAGCTGCGACACTACTTTCAAGAGTGTTCGATAACAGTGGCTTCCGAAGTACCCCTCAACGACATCATAAACAACCGCGACGCGACGGGCAGGATTGCAAAATGGGCCATTGAGCTCTTACCATTTGACATAACCTACAAACCACGGCGAGCTATAAAGTCGCAAGTCCTGGCTGACTTCGTCGCTGAATGGACTGAAGCCAAACTCTCTAAAGAGTATGGCGCATACTCCAATTGGATCACGCATTTCGACTGCTCTAAAATGTTGGCCGGCTTGGGGGCTGGCGTTGTTTTGACATCCCCAACCGGAGACACAGTCCAATACATACTTCAAATAACGTACAGAGACTCCAACAACGCAGCCGAATACAAGGCCCTTCTGCACGGTCTCCGGATGGCAATCTCCATGGGCATTCAACGCCTCGAGGTACGCGGGGATTCAAACCTCGCAATATCACAAGTAAACGGAGACTTTGATGCCAAAGATCCGAAAATGGCAGCCTACCGTAATGCTGTCTTAAAAATGTCAGCTCGGTTCGAAGGACTCGAATTCCACCATGTAGCCCGGGATAATAACCAGGCGGCCGACGTGCTGGCACGCATCGGCGCAAAACGCGACGCCGTCCCTCCAAACATCTTCCTGGAGCGGCTCTTTAAGCCATCCGTTGTATGGGAAGAGGAGTCCGGAAACAACAATCCGGAACCAACCGCACCGCCCAACACCGAACATTCTGACACAACCGGTGGCTCAGCCAATGACATAACACCTTCCGCCCACGAAATAATGGCAGTCATTGCTCCGTGGACGGAACCATTCCTAGCCTACTTAATTAGGCAGGAACTTCCCGAAGACCAAAATGAGGCCCGCTCCATAGTTCGGCGATCTAAAGCCTACAAGGTCCATGAGGGGGAACTTTATAAGAAAAGCACAACCGGAGTCCTTCAAAGGTGTATCTCCGAAGAGGAAGGGCGAAATCTTCTGGCTGAAATTCAC
Organism: Triticum timopheevii; assembly: GCA_963921465.1. Taxonomy (NCBI): domain Eukaryota; kingdom Viridiplantae; phylum Streptophyta; class Magnoliopsida; order Poales; family Poaceae; genus Triticum; species Triticum timopheevii. The sequence continues at coordinate 362,044,547 of OY997264.1, forward strand.
GCCGGACTAGGCGGACACCATGCTGCAGCCCGGGCCCTTGTAGGTAAGGCCTTCCGTACAGGATTTTATTGGCCAACGGCCCGGGCGGATGCTCAGGACTTAGTCCAACGATGCGTCGGTTGTCAGCTCTTTGCTAATCAGAGCCACATGCCACCCACCGCCCTCAAAACTATACCCATCACCTGGCCGTTTGCGGTCTGGGGGCTTGACACGGTTGGACCCCTTAAAGGGGGAACCCACAAGCAAAAATACCTATTGGTCATGGTGGACAAATTCACCAAATGGATAGAGGCCAAGCCAGTTAAAACGGCCGAATCCGGACCTGTGATAGACTTCATATCTGGGGTAGTACACCGTTACGGTGTCCCCCACAGCATCATCACTGATAATGGCACGAACTTCACGGCCGATGAGGTTAAACTCTGGTGCAAAAATATGGGCATTAAGCTCGACTACGCTTCAGTCTATCACCCTCAAACCAATGGTCAAGTTGAACGAGCAAATGGTCTAATCATGAGCGGCATCAAACCCAGATTAGTGCGGTCCCTTATGGAATCTAACACGCACTGGGTAGAGGAGCTCGACTCCGTACTCTGGGGGCTGCGGACCACGCCAAACCGTACTACCGGGTTCACACCATTCTTTATGGTATGCGGCGCAGAGGCAGTTTTGCCCTGCGACCTAATTCATGACTCACCTCGAGTGCGCATGTACGAAGAAAGAGAAGCCGAGTTGGATCGGCAGGACAGCTTGGACACATTGGAGGAGGAACACGACGTGGCAAAGGCTCGTTCCGCATTCTATTAGCAGCAGGCTCGAAGATACCAAAGCAGAGAAGTACGGGCTAAAACTTACAATGTTGGCGAACTAGTTCTACGCCTACCGGACAAGAAAAAGGACAAACTCAAGCCCAAATGGGAAGGTCCCTTCATCATTGACCAAGTCCTGACCGGCGGAGCATACCGTCTGCGAAATGCATCGGACAACCGACTCAAGCCGAACCCATGGAACGCAGCCCGCCTCCAAAGATTCTACGCCTAGCACCGGACTCAGAGTTCGTCTCCTTCCACCGTCCACATTTTTACACTTCAGCTGTCTTTTGTTTCTCTCTTTTCTCCCACCTTTTTCATAAAAGCCCTTGAGGGCCTATTTGTGCATTGTTCGCACACACTTGATGTGCTACCCGCACTCATTATACCTAGGGGCTTCTTTAACAGAAGCTTACTTATACGGGCTTTATGCCCAACACATGTGTCAAACTTCCGCATGTACCTTTTATTCACCATTATATGCATCGATATGACTTAAGTTTTGGCCAAGCTGGGTTGCCTAGCTCCTATGCTTACCCCTACGTTCCCGATTGTTTGGCTAGGAGGTAAAGGGAGCACCTCTGCGATTGCTACTGCCAGGTCAGCCGGATGTGTACCTCAAACTGGGTGAAGCCGAAAGCTAGCGTTCTTAAGGGAATATTTGGTCGGTCACTTGATAGATGATTTTTTATTTATTTATCTGCCCCTAGATGTTTTCCTGCTCTTTTCGCAGTCGGACATGCACTTTAGGGCATGCCTCCGAGGGAAAGGAACCCTTAACAGAACTATTCTCCCTGGAAGATGTTTCTTACTAACCATGTAATATAACATAACTAGTTGTGCACTTGTCTAATAAAGCACTAATGACCCCTACGCCTGGTCTCCATGCATGCCCCGGTTTTTTCATAACCGAGAAGGTATTCGGACACACTCCGGACTCCAGGGTCCCGAGGTTGAAGCGAAAAGGTCGGCAAAGACAAACGGTCTACAATCCGGCTAGAAGGCATTTTACATGTCATTTTAAATACATCGTCAAATCGACTGACTGTACTCCTCCTCAATCCCGTCTAACAGGCTGTCTAATTTACAGTCCCATTGGGAATACTTAGCGGCCAACTCTACCTGGTTGTACACTAAGCTCACAGGGATCTCCTTCCCATCGGGCCCCACAGGTCCGACCTCGGCCATGTGGTTTGGATCCGCCTTCTTATACCGCGTCTTCACCATGGCCCAGGCCTCCCTGGCACCTTGACGGCAGGCCGATACCTTCCATAAACGGAAGCGCTGTCGTGCTCCCTGAAGCTTCTCCGCAAGCTCTCCAAGGCCTTCGGGTAGGGAGACGGATGGCCATAAGGCCTGGACGACGCCACTCATCGCCTGCCGAACACGTTCGAGCAGTTGCACCAGCTCGGGAAGTTGGTCACCCGTTGAACCGGGCATTTCCTCCGCAGGACGACCTGTGAGCACACCTACAGACATATTTCTGTCAATCGACTTCCTCGCCGAACTCTTCTTTTCAAAAGAGTTTGCTCAAGCACTTACTATAGATGCCGCGACGAAGCCGCTGATTCTCCTTCACGGAGCCAGACAGCTGGGCCCGAACACCTTTTAGCTCTTCTCCAAGCTGGGTGTGGGCATCTTGGAGCTTGGTCCTCTCCTGCTGCACCTTCATAAGCACCCTCTCGCCGGCCTTCAGCTGGCGCAGTAGCTGTTGCTTGTCCGGATCAAGTCCGGCAACATCTGCAATATTATTGTCAGACTTATACGCACGCCGCACACTGCTTATCTTTTTGAAATATGTGTTACCAGAGGGGGTCTCGATGTCTCCTCCTGCGGCGGCTAGTGCGGCCTCAAGTTGGGCCTTGCACCCTTGTAGCTCCTGAGACAATTGGGCATTCTTCTCCGTGAGATCCTGCATATCAAATGATCCTTAAATCAGTTATTTTAACTACTTTAAGTCTCGGGGGCTACTGGCATATACAACTATTAAAATCCTTTACCCGTATGTCTTTTACATACTGCTCCGTGGCTCTGGTTAAACCATCTTGAGCGGCACGGAGGTGCGCGTCTCCCGCGTTAAAGGCATTCAACGCCTCTGGGGAGAAACACGCGTCACGAAGAACTGTCCGGCGGCGCCTATGATTCATGGTGCTCTCCACCTCAGACTTGGTGGCGGACAGCCTGTCGGCATCCTCCGTTGGAGGAGTATCCGGCTCACGCCTTGCGCTCGCCTCCCCCTCTGGACCAGGTGTTGGAGCCTGGCTGGCGGAGGCTTGGTTGGCAACCTCTCCGGGCACAGTCCGGCGAGCGCTCTTTCTCCTGGAAAGGTCATGAGCATTAGTACACCTCCTAGGAATCTTTTCCCTAAATAACGGTCATGAGCTATACCGTTGCGGTGACATTTCGATTCGCACCGTACCCCTCTTCCGCCTGCTGGGTCGGACTGACCCTTGTTGGTCAGCCGCCGCGGGTTCGGCTTCCCGCCTTGAAGGCACCTCCTGCGAGACACTGTTGTATACGGTGGTCAGAAATACGCAAGGACAAAATAATGGTGTCAGGACTTCAGTCATAATTACCTGGGAAGCCGGAGATAAGCCGGGGTAATCAGCCGTAATGGCGACTAGAGCATTGTCCATGCTGAGTTGGTAGAACACCCCGTCAATTAGCTCCACCTTTATGTCCGGATCCTCTCCAAAAGCCGGATCAAGGGATCTTCCCGGATCCTCGGGTTGTGGAGCCGGACTGTGTATGTCCTCCACATCCCGGCGCAGTTCCTGCGTCAAAATCATAAAGTAAGGTACTTAAACTTTGAAAGCATGGGTCGGATAAATAAACGTCCGCTTACCCAGCTCCGAGTGTTATTCATGGAGAACCCATTCAACGGGCTCGTTTGGAGGAAGTCCTCCTTCTCCCCCTTGTACAGGCCGGACAGAATCTTCACCAGATCTGCGGCCGATCCCGGCCCCTTACGGCCATGACGGGTGGCATCATTCTCCCCGTTGAAGTTCCAAATAGGGTGGCCCCTGTATTGGAGCGGCTGCACCCCTCGCATAATGCACGTGGCCATGACTCCAATCATGGTCAATCCGGAATGGGCCAGTAACCTAATCCGGCCCATCAAATAATGGACGCTCCTGTCTTCCTCCAGTTGAGGGCTCCGCGGGCACCAACTTAGGCATTTCTTCAGAGGATCCTTGGTGAACTCCGGGAGGCCGATCGGAACTGGGTCCGGCAGTGGAGCATCTTCCACATCTTCCGAGGGCCAGTCTTCGGACGCCTTCTTTGGGGTTCCGGATAGATATCCGGTCCCGGCGATACGCCATATTTCGGCTCCACCCACTTGATATATTGACCCCTTGTGAGAACGGGGTACGAGGCAAAAGAGTCTCTTCCACAGCGCAAAATGGGGCTCAATGCCCAGGAACAGCTCGCAAAGAGCTATGAAACCCGCGATGTGCAGAATAGAGGCAGGCGTGAGGTGATGAAGCTGGAGTCCGCAGAACTCCAGAAGCCCCCGGAGAAACGGGTGTATGGGAAATCCGAGCCCCCTTATTAGATAAGGGATGAAGCACACCCGCTCTCCTTTGGAGGGACTAGGGGTGGCCTCCGCTTGCTTCCCACCTTTGTAGGTGGCCAGCCCGGCTCGAACCGGGACCATAAAGGCTGGAGGGAGGTATCCCTCCGCTTGGAGCGTCACCAGCTTGTTGTACGGAACTGAACATCTCCTCCAATCTCCTGGCTGAGGGCTAGGAGCATGAGAGGAGGAGCCGCGTCGACGGTCCATGATAGAATGGATTTTTAGTCAGAAGCGCTCCGATGAGTACTCGCGGAAGGAAGATGGTGTGATTTGGATCTGGATTCTTGCCTCTCTTATAGGCAGATTATTTGCGCAGCTAGGGGGTAAAATATAAAAATACCCTAGCCTTTCGCATTCATGCGACACGTGGAAGAGGGCCATTATTGGGCGTGGAAGCCAAGGAGCGCAACATCTGTGAGGAAGCCGGACACTATTCGGCAAGCACATGGAATTTGGAGGAGAACCCGCCTTGCAATGCCGAAGACAATATACGCGCCGGACTCGTCGTCATTGAAGCCTGGTTCGGGGGCTACTGAGGGAGTGCTGGACTAGGGGGTGTCCGGATAGCCGGACTATCATCATCGGCCGGACTCCAAGACTATGAAGATACAAGATTGAAGACTTCGTCCCGTGTCCGGATGGGACTCTCCTTGGCGTGGAAGGCAAGCTAGGCAATACGGATATGTGGATCTCCTACCATTGTAACCAACTCTGTGTAACCCTAGCCCTCTCCGGTGTCTATATAAACCGGAGGGTTTTAGTCCGTAGGACGAACAACCATTACAACAATCATACCATAGGCTAGCTTCTAGGGTTTAGCCTCCTTGATCTCGTGGTAGATCCACTCTTGTACTACCCATATCATCAATATTAATCAAGCAGGAGTAGGGTTTTACCTCCATCGAGAGGGCCCGAACCTGGGTAAAAACATCGTGTCCCTTGTCTCCTGTTACCATCCGCCTAGACGCACAGTTTGGGACCCCCTACCCGAGATCCACCGGTTTTGACACCGACACCTGGCTTTATGCTTCCGTAACCAAAACAGTTACAGAATATACGTCTCATTTGAGACCAAATGTTAGCCAGGCATGAAACAAGCAAAGGTACCCATATGAACATAATTTTAAGTCGGCATAATGGGAGAAGCTTTGGTTGCGATGAGTTATCACTACTAGTGTCTATGAATGATACCATGTGTTGACTATCATGATTAGTGACAAGATCATTCCTAACAATCAGATCACTTATTTCGATTGGTCTTTCAAAATTAATTAGAATCTTACTAAGAGGTGCATCAACAATATGATTTTGACCGAATCGAAAATTGAATAAACTATCTGCTAGGTGTACCTTTGTGAAGACGTTGGAAGGAAGAGATGGTTGCACCACTAGAACAATACCTTGCTCCACTTCTGAATAATTCTCCAACGCCTCGTCCTCTTTTTCTGGATCTTGTGCTTCATCAGTCGGATTGTCTGAGTAGATTTCACTCGGATTGCCCGAGTATATTTCAGTTGGATTGCCCGAGTGGATTTCACTCGGATTGCCTCAGTTGAACTTTGCTCGACTGCATTTTCTTGTTCTTGATGTTCATCATTAACGGAACTGTGTTTGGCCATATTACTTTGTTCTTGATGCTCATCAATATTTTTGGCACGAAACTCATAGGGTAGCATGTAAGCTCCCTTACATCTAGAAAAATTGAGGATAGCCAATTTGTTGTGTTTGTCATCCCTTTTCTCAGCGAAGCTTGCATCTTCTATTTTGGTACACTTGTTAATAAATGGCTTGATGCACTCGGCATTAGCTATCTCAGTGCTCAATCTGGTTTCAACCGAATCCACTGTATTACCCGAGTGAATCCTTTTTTGCTGATTTGCTTGCAAAGCTTCTTTTTTATCTTGCCTTAAGAGTGTAGAAGGGCCAACATGGTTGCTACATGGAGAAAGGTACTTGATGTACTCTTGCAAATCTTCCTCTCCACGCTTCTTCTTGAGTGCTTCATAAGCCTGTCGATATTCTGCTGGTAATTCCTCAAGGGTAGGTGTAGTAAAATCATTAACGCTATTCCCTGTGAGCTCTGGCTTGTTCTTCTCCACTTGGGCCACATATTTTTCTTTAAACTCAGCCCTGCTTGGATTGTCTTGCCCCCCAATACTTTTACGATCTTTCGGCAATGAATTGATGTTGCCGAAATTTTGCGATTGTATAGGGGGTGTATAACATGCTGCAATGATAGGTGAAGACATGTGCACTATTGTTGAATATTTTCTCACGCCAATTTGATCAATCGGCAACACTTCGTCTTCTTTCAAAACCCTAGCTCTTATTGCCTCATAATCAGGAACCAATCCCTTTTCGTGCTGCTCAAGGCAAATATCACTAATCTTCTTATTTTGGGCTAAACTTTTTAATGCAGCCAGAGCCACCTCATCTCCTGCAATATTAGGCACATATGCTCCTGCAGAATCTTCATTCACTCGGCCAAGGTGATCCGAGTCATGAATATTTTTAGTTTGATATGCCACTGAACAATTAATATCACGAGGTGTAGTATATGATGTTTGAGGATAACCGGCCAAGTAGCTAATGGAAGCATTGCCGATTCCACCATCCATCGACATGTTTGGGGATGAACCCGCATATTGCGAGTCCGCTGCCAATGGATAAAACTGTGAGACGCCCTCCTGTACATGAGGTGTCATATATTTATCACTCGAACAAATCGTGTTGTTCACCGACATATTGAAAGATGTTGCCGATGCACGAAAGTTAAGATTCAGAAGTTGCATGTCGCGATTCTGTAAATTCCAAGTTTCTCCAACGGAATAACTAGTTGGCCTTTGCTTGTTAGGGCTAGCCGACATGACATGTCCATTGAAAGATCTAGCAACATCAACATAATGGCTATTTGCATCTACGTAAGGATATTGATGATACATGTTACCGTTGTAGATTGCAGCCGCTTGATGACACTCTCCTCGTAGCAAGAACAGGCTGGAGACTGTTCAAAGCTTGATCCCCAGCAGAGTCGCCAAAAAGTGTGTTGACACACGAACACATCACGTGTACCCTCGATGCCGGGGGTGATGCACCGCAGCTCACGTCGAAGGAGACCCGACCGACAGCGCGATACGCAAGACAGTCGGCGGGTGCTTTTGCAAACCCGAAACCCCACATGCCCGGGAGGGACCCTGTCAGGGAGTGCGGCGGCTATGGGCTGCCCTAGGTCGATTCACTCGCCCCTAGAGCCTTGTGGATCGCTGCCCTCCAACGCGAAGAACGAACGAATAACGAGAAAGAAAGATACAAGGGTAGGGAATAAAGATAGATGAACACAAAAGTGTAATAGATTGATTGGTTCGATTGGTGTTGTTCAATCGGCCGTCACCCCTTAGGTATATAAAAGGCGGGTGGACTTCCCGTGCAAGGAAAATGTTTGGATTCACGTCCAAAACCCTAGTCAAATTCGGATTGGTTTTATCCGAACTTTCCAAAATTGTTCAGTCTAAAACTGGCTGCACCTTGCGGGTCTTTTTTGTGGTGGTAAACGACTTCGGATGGAAACGAGTCCAAAAGAAATCTTGACCATTTCGATGAGACGAACAACTTTCATGTTGAACGTTTTTTCATCAAAGGTCATCTCGAGCGTAAAATTGCTCGTGTGAAACAGCTAATTATTCACACATCTCATGAGACATACCCACATATGTGTCTGGTTCGGGCGTCATATTTTGCTCACTGGAGGGTCGCGCTGTGCGGGCTCTAACTTTTGCATACGACCTCGGATTGGGACGATCTTTATATCAAAATCAATTGTTTCGACGAGGCACCCAACTTTCATGTTGAAACTTTTCCATCCGAGATCATCTGAATAACCTTTTGAGCCCATCTTCAACTTCTCGTCTGATTGACTATCACAGCCTCCACCCTGGCAAGCTTTCCACCCGGGTAAACTTTCCACACCAGCAAGGTTTCTACCCGGCAATCTTCCACACCGGCAAGGTTTCTACCCCGGCAAGGGTTCCTCCCTGACAAGGTTTCTCCCCCGGCAAGATTTCACACCGGCAAGCTTCCACACCGGCAAGCTTTCTGCGCTGGCAAGCTTTCCATGCCGGCAAGCCTTCACACCGGCAAGCTTTCACACCGGTAAGGTTTTACCCTGGCATCCTACTTTATGATCGTGCCACTTTTGAGCATCAACAAGGTAACCTGCATAGAACAGTCCGTCCCTCAGGAGCCGTCCTGAGGAGACCAATTCCTTCGGGGGTCTTGGCGTTGCCCGCCTCGTGAGGCCTGGCCCCTCACGAGGGTCTTGCGGTGTTGGTGTTGAAGCTGGGCCGTACCAGGCCATCGATGGAGCCACGTGGTGGGCCGCAGGTAGGCAGGGCTAGATACCCCCAAATCCAGGATGTCGACAACTGATATCTTCCATAGCTCCAAACGGCGGCGAGCTCCCTTGAATAAATTCACGAGCTCTTCCATGCTTCCTGAAGGTGGATCGGATAGCCATAAAGCCTTAGCCGTGTTCCTCAATACTTTCCGAGCTTGCTCGTGCACTTTGGATAGCTCTTGTAGCAGGTCGCCTTGGAATCCAGACACTTCTCCTTCGGGACAACCGGTTAAGACACCTACAAAAGAAAACTTGTAAAAAAATTCAAACAGGAGACCACGTGACAAACAGGTTAAAGAGCATAATGAATATGCCTCCCTTCAGCTTCCTATTCTCCTTCAAAGCATCCGATAGTTGGGATCTTAAATCCTTTAGTTCTTCGGCTTGCTTGATATGCATCCTGTAGTTTGTTCTTCTCATTAATGGTCCGTGTCAATACACGTTGACGAGCGGATTCTTGCCCTTCGGCATGTTGTTTGTCCACCTGAGCATCCCTTAGCCTCTCTTCCAGTTGATCTGTCGACCCTACCAACGAAGCAATGCATAGTTAAGCAACATCATTGTAGGCACGAAATCTTATTTCCGAGCTACTGTTGTACTTACCATCAGGTGCCTTCTTGGATTTCTTTAAATTTTCTAGTTCGGCTGTGGCAACAGTTAGCTTCGTTCGACACTCTTCTAGCTCCTTGGATGATGTGTTATTTATCTCCGTAAGTACCTGCGAATGTAACGACCCTTAAATCAGTTGGGCCAACTGCTTCAAGACTCGAGGGCTACTGGCATATGGTTATTGAATCTGCACAGAAGTACTTACCCGCATATCCTTCAATACAGTAGCTCGGATGTAAGCATTCGTTGAGCTGAAGGCATTGAATGCCTCTTCAGTAAAATTTGGGTCATGCGTAGTCGCTCTCTGCCGCCGATGATTCATCGCACTCTCCACTTCAGAGTTTGTGACGGATACATTATCTGAATCCTCTGGGAGATGACAATCCGGCATTGCTCCCACATCCCCTCCAGTCCTTGTGGCAGGGTCCGAGGCCAGATTAGTCTGCGCATGGCCGGCAAGGTCTCCGAATACAGTATGGCGTACACTCCTCCTGCAATATGGTACAGCAGGAAACATCACCGTCTGATCTATGCACTGAGTGCGTGTTAAAGGATTATACCTCTTCGACAAAGGAAAGGACCCGCTGTATTGTTGTTTGCCTTTCTTTTTAGAGATGCGCCTGTGCAGACGTCGTCTTCTTAGAGGATGCCTTTGTTGTAGTATGATGGTGCGAGCGTCGCCCCTTGGGAGCACGATGTAGTGCGGTGGGTGAGTTGCAATGGGAAAACTCTTTTTGAAGAGATGTCTCCTGGGTACTTGCATGAGAGGAGGGGAGAAGGCCGGGGTAATCGGCTATAATGGCCACTTATGTGACATCGTAGTTTGTCTGTTAAAAGACTCCATCCTTAAAATCTAAAAATATATCCGGATCCTCTTCAAAACCAAGACCAAGGTCTCGATTATGGTCCTCCGGCTGCGGAGCGGGGCTGTAGATCCCCGCGACGACCTTTCTCCATTCTTGTTAAAGATAGCCGGATTAAGTTCAACTAAAAGCATAGTTAAGGAAACAGATCGTTTAAAGCCTATGATCAAAGACTCACCCAGTCAATGGGGTTATACATGGAGAAGCCTTCTCGGCACTTCAGGCGAGCGAAGTCTTCCTTTTCCCCTTTGAAAAGGTCAGCCAACATGGCGGCCAAAGCGGCAAAATTGGCCGGACCCTTGCACCCACAACGTGATGCGTCGTCCTCCCCGTGGTAATGCCACATGGGAAGCCCTCTGGACTGGAGCGGTTGAATGCACCGTGTTATTGAAATTGCCATTACTTCGACTATAGATAGTCTAGAGTGGGCGAGTATTCTGATCTTGTTCGCTAGCCTTTTAATCTCCGCGCTATCTTCTTCTTCATAACTTCGCGGATGCCAACTAGCGTGCTTCTTTAAAGGAGCGGTAGAAAATTCGGGAAGACCTTTCCGGATTGGGTCCGGGAGGACAACGTCTTTGATGTAGAACCACTCCGAGGGCCACTCTTCGGATGCCTTCTTTGGAGTGCCAGACAGGTAACCTGTTCCGCATATACGCCGCACTTCGGCACTGCCCACCTTGAATATGGATCCCTTTTGGGAGTGGGGGACGGGGCAGAAATATTTCCTCCATAACTTGAAATGGGCCTTGTAGCCTAGGAACAGCTTGCAAAGAGCAACAAAGCCCGCGATGTGTAGGATGGAGCCCGGCGTGAGGTTGTGCAGTTGGAGACCGTAATACTCCAGAAGATCTCTAGGGAAGGGATGGATTGTAAATCCCATGCCCCTCAGCAAGAATGAAACAAAGCACACCCACTCCCCTTTATTGGGATTGGCGAAGTTCTCCGCCAGGGCTTCGCCGTTGAGGGTGGTTAATCTCGCCCAAACGGGAACTAGATCTGACGGAGGGAGGTATCCCTGCGCCTGAAGCTTGGTCAACTGAGCGTGGGGTACCGAGCAGCTCTCCCAGTCGCTTTCCTGAGGGCCGTGGGAGCGCGAGGAAGAACTAGGGGCGTTGGCCATCTTTGGTTGCTTTCCTATGGCAAGCCCTAAGGATTTTCGCCTGGTAAGGAATGGCATCTCAGATTCAACCTCTTTAAATAAGCGCCTTCCCTACGTGGTCGAGGGGTTATCTGTAAAAATGCTTAGACCCCTCGTATTCGTCTGACACCTGGAAGCCGAGGCGACGGTGGTGCATAAGCTGAAGAGTATAATATTTAATGCAAAGGCTGAACTATATGGAGTACAATGGGGAACTCGCCTTGCAAAGCCGAAGACATGAAGCCGGGTATAACGTCGTCATTGAAAGGCAAGTTCGGGGGCTACTGAGGGAGTTCTGGATTATGGGGTACTCTGGGAGCCGGCCTATGTGACATGGGTCGGACTGACGGGTCATGAAGATACGAAAGAGAAGGCCTTTTCCCGTGTCTGGATGGGACTCTCCTTTGTGTGGATGGCAAGCTTGGCGTCCCGATGTGTAGTTTCCTTCCTCTGTAAACTGACCTTGTACAACCCAAGTCCCCTCCGGTGCCTATATAAACCGGAGGGTTTAGTCCTTAGAGGCAATCACAATCATACAGGCTAGACATCTGGGATTTAGCCATTACGATCTCGAGGTAGATCAACTCTTGTAACCCCTATACTCATCAAAGTAAATCAAGCAGGAAGTAGGGTATTACCTCCATTAAGAGGGCCCGAACCTGGGTAAACATCGTGTCCCTTGTCTCCTATTACCTTCGATCCAAGACGCACAGTTCGGGACCCCCTACCCGAGATGTGCCGGTTTTGACACCGACAGTGACCTACTGTGACAAACATGTATCATCACGGAAGTGTATTTTTTTGCAATGTATGATGTTAACCATAGAGTTGCATCACCCTATCATCCTCAGTCTAGTGGTCAAGTTGAACTTAGCAATAGGAAAATAAAGCTAATATTACAAAAAATTGTCAATAGGTCTCGAAAGAATTGGTCTAAGAAATTAGATGATGCACTCTGGGCTTACATACAACATATAAAAATCCTATGGGTATGTCTCCTTATAAAATGGTTTATGGAAAATCTTGTCATTTGCCTCTTGAGTTAGAACATAAAGCTTATTGGGCAATTAAAGAACTCAACTATGATTTCAAACTTGCCGGTCAAAAGAGGTTATTTGATATTAGCTCACTAGATGAATGGAGAACCCAAGCTTATTAAAATGCCAAACTATCTAAAGAGAAAGTTAAAAGATGGCATGACAAAAGAATCCAAAAACGGGAATTCAAAGTTGGGGAATATGTTCTTCTATACAACTCTCATTTCAGATTCTTTGCAGGAAAACTTCTCTCCAAATGGGAAGGATCGTATGTTATTGAGGAGGTTTATCGCTCTGGAGCCATAAAAATAAATAATGTTGAAGGTACTAACCCGAAGGTTATCAATGGGCAAAGAATAAAACATTATATCTCAAGTACACCCATTAATGGTGAAAGTAATATTATCCAAACCATGATACTTGAGGAACACATAAGGGAGACCTTCCGGAACACTCCATAATAAATTAGAAGTAGGAGGTACGTGATACGGTAAGTAAACGGACTCCGAAAAATCTGCGAAAATATTTTTTGTCAGTTTTGGAATATATTAAAAATTAGGACAATAAGAGACAACCAGGAAGGCAACCCTAGTGAGCACAAGACACCAGGGCGCACCAGGGCCCCCTGGCACGCCCAGGTGGGTTGTGCCCACCTCGGTTACCTTCCGTACTCTGTTTTTCTTCCATTTGCTTGTTTCCCAAGATAAAAAATCTTTATATACCCCCCGAACCTATTGACCACCGTATCACAGAGAAATCTTCTGTTTTCTTTTCTTGCTGTTTTTTGAAAGATCTGAAAATGTGTCGTCCCAAGACTCGGAGGGTGAGAGCTATGTTGCCGAATACATTGCAAACCCCAAGATTTATGGGGATGTGGAGCACTATAGTTGGACTTTAGAGGAGGAAGAAGACTATGATCCTAAAGGGGAGGAGGAGACGAGTTCAGACGAAGTTGAAGTCCCCTTGCCTCAACCTGGGGACATGCACATGGAATTCAAGAAGTCAGGTCTCCCCAACAAAGCAAAGAAACCTATAGATCTAGTTTATCCCTTTTTGTATTTTGTAGGAAAACAAGAAATAATTATTGTCGGGGTTGGGTGCGACATATGCCAAAGATGGCTTATCATGGTGGGAGCGAGTAGAACGTCGCCGGTGCCTGGAAGCGGGATAAGGCGTAGACACGTACGCCGACGAACTTTACCCAGGTTGGGACCTCTCCGTGGAGATAATACCCCTACTCCTGCTCTGCGGGGTCTCCGCATGATCACTAAGGCGCTAGTGATACAAGGTGCTCCTTGAGCTGTGTCTAGAGGTAGGAGAAGGCAAGGCTAGCTCTTCCCTGCCCTAGGTAACTGGCTAGTTCTATCAGGGTTGGAACCCTTTGCATGGGTGGCCTGGGGGCTTATATAGGCCTGCCCCCAGGGGTACAATGGTAATCGGGCCGGCTGCTGGTGCCCGTCTGTCAGCGTCTCCAGCCTCCGGCTTCTCCGCCGACTACTGGGGCCCACCACCTGGTGGGCCCTGCCGGCTGGTTGGTGGCTGCTTACTGTAGCCGTGCTGTCTATGACGAGAGCTTGGTCAACTCAGCGTGGCTACAGTCCCGCTGGCTGGCGGGAGGTTACTGTAGCCACACCTGGTCTCATCAGGTTAATGGCGCGTTTGCCTCGGGACGAGGGATGGCCACCTGCTGGAGGCCGGCCCTTCCCGAGCCCGAATGATCGGGCGTCTGCCGTCTTTGGGGGTGTCGCTGCCCGATAGGGCCTGCGGCTGGCAGGCCGTACCGACAGGCCGTCGTGGGGAACAGGGTTCCGCCTTCTTGGGGCGACGTCAGGGGGGACATGGCACAGTGCCCTGCCGTGTGGACATCTCCGCCTGTATGGAGCACTGTAGCCATGCCTGTCCCGTACGTCGAGGACGACGTGCTCCGCTGTAGCCATGCTCTGGCTCATACTCTCGACGGGGGCTCGATTGCACCGAGGCCGCGAGGTGGCCGCCTGCCTGGTGCCGCCTTCTCTGGAGGTCGGCCGGCTGGAGCCGGGCACTCGTAGTGTTGTAGGCTTGGGTTGGCCGCCCTCTGGCAGCCGGCTCCCAGAGGGCGGAGCTTCAGCTTGGGGTCCAGCTAGGCGGAGCTGGCCGAAAGTCTTGATAAATTCAGGGACTCGGGTGAGCCTACCCATGGCCCATTACTCCGACAGTAGTCCTTGAAGCCGGTGGGGCGTTGTGGTCGAGGGAGCGCGAAGTCTCATCGGCTTCCCCCTTCATCGGGCTCTGGGTGAACGTCGATCCGTCTTGCAAGTAGCCGACTGCTAAAGCCGGCCTCGCCCAGGCGGAGCTATGTGGTCGATTTCGAACTTCAAGGTGGGAAACAGGTGGCGTGCCAGCTAAGCTTCCCGGGCCGCCGCCCGCCACAGACGTGCCACGCGGCGCACGTTAGCCCGGCCAGCCTGCCACCCCACGCCGCTGATGGGACGTGACAATGGGCCGGGCCCGCCACTACCGCACCTCGGCAATCGGGCGGATCCGATGTGCCGGGGGGGGGGGGGGGTTCTCATTCCCACGATTGATCGCGGCATGGTAAATGCGCGTGATAAATGGGGGTTGTGGGGTCGTGGGCGCAGTTAATCCCACGACCCACGCCCCGCCCCCTCGGCTTCGTAGCCCGAGGGCTATAAGTAGGGGGATGGGAGGGGTGCGGCAAAGCTCTCGCGCCCCTCCCACTCTTCTTCTTCCTCTGCTCCCTCCTCCACCACCGTTGCTGCTGCTCAGCGCTGCCGCGGAGCTGCCGCCGTCGTTCGTCGCTGATGCACTCCTCCTCCTCACGCAGCCAGCCGGAGGCCATGGCGGGCGAGAAGGGCGGCGACTGGGATGGGTCGACAGTGATCGAGGATCATATCTTCTTTATCCGCGACACGTGTCGGATGCCCAGTGCGGCCTTCGTCAAGGCGCGGGTGCCACCGGAGGAGGAAATCTCGCCGGCGTCGCGGGGAGACGAGCGGGTCGTCTTCCGCTCGCACTTCCTCCGCGGCTTCAGCCACCCGGTGAGCGGCTTCTTCCGCTCCTTCCTCAACTTCTACAATCTCCAACCTCATAACCTCACGCCCAACGCCGTGACTCTGCTCTCTGCCTTCGTCACAGCATGCGAGGGCTACATTGGCGTCCTCCCCACACTCGAGCTGTGGGGAGCGTTCTTCTATGGGAAGCTCGGCACCTCCACCAGGGAGACGGCGGCCGAGTGCGGCGGCTTCGTCGCCGTGCGCCGACCGGCGAAGCAGAATGCCTTCCCCATCATCAAGCTGGCGCAGTCGGTGAAGATGTGGCAGCAGTCCTACTTCTACGTCGAGAATGTAGATCCGGCCGCCGACTTCCTCAACCTGCCGCCTTATGAGGCCGGCCCCCCTACCGGGACTCGGCCCACCTGGGGATACAAGCCGAAACCGGTATCGGCGGACGTGGCGGCCGCCATCGGCCGACTCTGAGTGCTCCAGGAGTCGAAGGGCCTCGTGGCCTCCGACCTCCTTGTTGCCTTCGTCGAGTGTCGGGTCCTTCCGCTCCAGAGCCGCCCTCATGCCGGCTGTGCACGACCCATGCCGGCTGTGCACGAAAGGGATGCCGCCTGCTGAGGTTGCACGGATGGTGAATGAGATCTCCGACCTCAAGGTGTCGGAGGAAGACTGGCGGTACGGGAAGCAGTCGTACTCCAGCCACAATCCGCCACCTGCTGTAAGTTTCTTCATCTTGTCCCTCTGATCTGCTTTCTTCAGCTTCGTTCTTGTCGTGATGCAACTCCTTTCTGGTCACAGATTTACATGTCCGCAGCGACGGCCGCCCTCCTGGGGCCCGGCGATGACCTCCAGCCGGACAGGGCGGTGAGCGACCTGGACGGCCCGACTTGGGGGCGGCCTCCCTGGCGGACGACGCAACAGGCGGCGGTGGCAGAGCAGATGGCGGCGGCAGAGCAGGCGGCTCCGAGGAAGGCGGCGGCGTGGGGACTTGGCCCGACGATGACGAAGAAGAAGACGAACCACGCCCCACCTGGAGCTCTGCCAACACCGGCGCCGGCCACTCTTCCGGGCCGCCCACCTGCGGCAGCAAGCGCAAGCGGAAGCAGGGCGCTGCCCTGTTTGGCAGCGCCCCGAAGAAGCCCAAGAACCCGACCGCGGTGACCAGGCGAAAAGAAGCCGCGGCCAAGGTGGCCAAGTATCAGAGGCAGCCGAAGGTGCCCGTCATGGTGTCGGCGTAAGTATATTTTCCTTATTTCCTGTCTTCTTGTCAATCTGGCGTGAGAGACTTCTAACTTGTCTTCTTATTTCAGGGCCCCGCTAACCCTCGAGAAGTCGAGCGCTGCCTCGGTCCTCAAGTCGGTGGCGACCTCCTCGACTAGCCAGCGGATCGACCCGGCCGCCGACCTCCGGGAGGCGACAGAGCGGAACGCGCGGGAGGCGCATGAGGAAGAGGCCGACCGCCTGGCCAAGGAGCAGGCGGACAAGGCCGCCGCGTCTGCTGAGAGAGCATTGGCGCAGGAGGAAGCCCAAGCCGCGGAGAGGGAGCGGCTCGCGGAGGCCGCACGCCGCCAGGAGTCGCTGCTCGTGGCGCCCCTGGACACCGCACCGCCTCCGCCTGAGTTCGTGGCGACGGCCGGAGGAGCCGACGACGATCACCCGATCCGGGAGCGGGAGGGCGGCGACGTGGCTATGCCGGACGTCTTTGTGCCACCGCCACCGCCTCCACCGCCACCACCAGCCAGGGGGACGCAGGACAAGCAGCCGGCTGCGCCGCCGGTGCCACCGGTCGAAAACACGGTGGTGACGGAACTGATTCCTGCGGTCCGCACACCCACGCGCCGCCGCCTTGAGAAGGCGGCCTCAGCACCGCGGCCGCAGGAGGTCGGCGCCGCGAGCTCGTCGGTCCCTGACACTGAGGCGACCAGCGCCGCGCCCATAGGTTGGATACACGGGGGCGGGACGGGTGCCCTGAATCAAGCGTCCCTTGACGTCCAGGCCAAGCTCCGGGCAGAAGCCGAGGCCCTCAAGCGCTGCAACGAGGCCTTCTTGGAGTCGCGAACCGCCATCCGCGTAAGTTATCCTCGGCTTTCTTCTATGGATGATCCTCTTGCTTCTCTCGTGGGGGCACGCAAGCGCACTCGCTGAGTGTAGTCCTCAAGTTCCGGGCCGGCTGCTGAGCAGGCGGGCCGGAATGTTATCTTGCAAACGTCGACTGCTGACTGGTGTTCCTTTGCAGGACTACCACAATCTCCACGCGACTGCCTACAACTCTAGGGTCTAGGAGCTAGAGACGCAGACCGCCCATCCGACCGAGAGCCGGAGTAAGCTCTATCTTTCTTTCTTCGCGGGGGTGCGCTGGCGCGCCCCGGGCTGTAGTCCCCGAGGTTCGGGCCGACTACCGAGCAGTCGGGCCGAATCTCCTCAGTGTTTCTTTCTTCATTAGTTACTTCTTCTCTGCGGGGGCGCGATGGCGCACCCGCGGGCTGTAGTCCCCGAGGTTCGGGCCGACTGCTGAGCAGTCGGGCCGAATCTCCTCAGTGTTTCCTTCTTTGTCTTGTCTGCTTGACTGATGCTCTTTTCCTCTTTCCCTTTTTTCAGAGGCCAATGCCGCCTTGCAGGAGCAGCTGGGCGAGGCCAACACCACTCTGCGTGGCAAGGAAGCGGAGTGCAGCAAGCTGGCCGAGGAGCGAGATCGTCTGGTCGCTCAGCTTGCCGAACAGGCGGAGGCCCTCAAGGCGGCCCAGCTGGAGGTGAAGAAGGAGGCCGACCTTCTCGTTGAGTTTGAGGTCGAGCGCTCCGCCTGGGCCGACAAGGAGGCCTAGATGACGGCATGCTTCAGTAGCATTGAAGACTTGGTCGATGGTAAGCTTCATTCTCTTGATTTCTTGTTTCAAACTGTCGGCCCTTGTCCAGGCCGGTCCCTTGCTTACAACCTTGTTCTTTTTCTCCTTCCGCCTGAACAGACTTCTTCCGGCCCATTCTGTTGCTGCAATTCAGATGATTGAGGCCCAGCATGAGGAGCGGAGGGCGGAAGGCGCGCAGATCGCCGCTGATGCTCCCCGGACTCTTGGCGAACAGCTCCTCAGCATTCAAGCCCGCCTTCGGCCTGCTCATCGCATGTTGCATCGTCCCCAGCGCATCGGAGCTCAGGCGGTCTCCGCCCTCTGGCCAGGTTTGCCGGCTCCGCGCACCCCAAGTCGGACTGCCGATTGGCTGGAGGTGGCGGTCGGCCGCTTGGAAGCGTGGAAGGGCTCCGCAGCCTGGGCAGGAGCGCGCCGGGCCTTGCAGTTCGCCAAGGCGTGGTATCCTGGGCTGGACTTAGCCCAGTTGGCCACGTTCCGGCTAGAAGCGCAAGGGGAGCTGGCGGCGGTGGAGGCCGACCTTGTCAACAGGGCGGCGGCGATCGCCAACTTCACCGACACCAGCATCTTCGTTCCGGAGGCGGTCGAGGAAGGCGGCGAAGCTCCGCAAGAGTGGCTCGGGCTGAACCCGGAGGACAGCGAAGATTCAGCTGAAGTCATCGACTCTAGCGATGAAGGGGAAGACGGGGAGTAGGAAGAGGAGGAGGATGAGGAGAGCGATGTCGACCTGCCGGAGGTCGGGGCGGACGGTCAGCCCCAACCTGATCGGGCCTCAAGCAACAAGCCGCGCACCAAGGTGTCGGCTGCTACTGGAGACGGCCAAGCAAGAACCGACCAGCCACCCGTTCCTCCGACGGATGCCACCGACTCCGTCCTCCAGCCCTCCGTCGCCCCGGCTGCTGCTGGCGATTCTTCTGCCCAGACGGAGCCACCTGCCGCGTCAGGCGGTGTAGCCGACCCCAGCATCCAGCCAAAGCCTTATGCCGCACCAACCGGCACCGCTCAGCCGGAGTCTTCTGCTGCTCCTTAGGATTTTATCTGCTTTCTACTTGCTACTCTGAACACTTTTGTTAAATTCGCACAATTCCACTGCGGGGTGTATATCAAAAACTTTGTTTGACTGCCAGCCAGAAGGCCTTTATCCATGTAAATATTCTATCACAGCTTTATGCTTTGCTTTGTCGACTTCTATCTTTCCTTGCCCTCTTACTCCTTGGTTTTTTCCTTTGTCGCCCTCCCTTGCCTACCCTCTTGCTAGCCAAACAGCCGCTCTGCGGACTGTGGCTAGGTTGAGTACTTAGTCATTAGGAGGAGGGCTAGTACTTAGCCGCTCGGGGAGTTGGCAATGAAAAGTAGGAGACGGCCGACCGGCTGCTCGGCAGCCGGACGAAAAAGGTGAGATGTCGGCCTTCGCCATATGCGTTTTTTTCCTTAGTCGTTTTTCGTGTGGGCGCCGGTTTGGGACCCCTGCCCGCCGTTCAGTCGCTCTGCGAGCTGCGGCTTCTAGCAAAGGAAGTGTCCGGCGCCAACACACTACTTGTCCGGCTGCAGGAGGCGGCATATAGTAGAAGGCGGCGAGCCTCCGGGCCGACTGGTCGAACCCGGTGCTAGGCGGAAAAAGCTATACATACTCATGGCATAACTCTTATCACATAGATAAAGTAGGGTAGTCACCGAGTTCGTCTCGGGGGACCCGGAGTCTTTGTTCATGATACAAAAGGTAGCGTGATACATACTGCTTTTCAACTGTAAATCTTCGGAGGAGGTTTGCATTCCACGACCTCTCCGTCTCCTTGCTGAATCATCTCTCCTGCGCGCTCTGGGCTTCTGAGCGTCGATCAGATAGTAGGAGTCGTTGCCCAGCACCTTGCCGATGATGAAGAGGCCTTACCAAGGCGCCGAGAGCTTGTGCTGGCCGGCTATTCGCTGGATCAGCCGGAGCACAAGGTCTCCCTCTTGGAAGAATCTTGGCTTCACCTTGCAGTTGTAGTATCAGCGTAGACTCTGCTGGTAGATGGCGGACCGGCTGAGTGCTAACAGCCGGCCCTCTTCCAGCAGGTCGACGCCGTCTTCTCGCGCCTCCTTGGCGTCCGCCTCGGTGTACATGGTGACTCACGGGGATTCGAACTCTATGTCCGTTGGGATGATGGCTTCAGCACTGTAGACGAGGAAGAACGGCGTGAAGCCGGTCGACTTGTTCGGAGTTGTGCGCAGGCTCTAGAGGACGGCCGGTAGCTCGTCGAGCCAGCAGCCGGCCGAACGCTCAAGAGGCTCGACCAGTCAGGGCTTGATGCCGGACAGGATGAGGCCGTTTGCTCGCTCAACCTGGCCTTTTGACTGCCGGTGGGCAACGGACGCTAAGTCCAGTCGGATGCCCTGTGTTGCGCAGGAACGAGCCAAGGCTCCTTTGGCAAAGTTTGTGCCATTGTCGGTGATGATGCTATGTGGTATGCCGTACCGAGTGGTGATGTCAACGATGAAGGTCACGGTAGTCAGCCCATTCAGTTTCTTGATTGGCCTGGCCTCTATCCACTTGGTGAACTTGTCCACAGCGACAAGCAAATGAGTCATGCCGCCACGGGCTGTCTTGAATGGCCCCACCATATCCAAACCCCAGACAGCAAATGGCCAAGCAATCGGGATGGTCTTGAGTGCAGAAGCTGGCAAATGCGGCTTGGAGCGGAATCTTTGACACCCTTGGCATTTCTGGACCAACTCTTTGCCTCTTCAAGAGCAGTCGGCCAGAAAAAACCATGGCGAAAGGCTTTGGCAACAAGAGCTCTTGAGGCCGCGTGATGGCCACATTCACCCTAGTGAATGTCTCTGAGGATTGCTTGGCCCTGGTCCGGCTCCACACAACGCTGGCACACACCATTCACACTGCACCGAACCAGCTCTCTGTTAACTATGGTGTATGCTGCGGCTCGCCGTTGCACCTGCCTGGCTGAGATCTCATCAATCGGCAGTTCTTTGTTCACCAGAAATTTTAGGATTGGCTGAGCCCAGGATGGTGCTGCTATTTCTTCTATTGCCACAACTGCAACTTGTATGAGGGTGGTTGGGTCAGGAGGTGGCGGGTTGGCAATTGCTTCCGCCTGCTGAGTTGACGGAGTCCCCGGGTCAACTGCTGAAGTCCCCGGGCCGGGCTCTGGAGTCCTCGAGCCGGGTGCTACTGCAGCAGTCCCCAGGTCGACTGCCGAGGTCCTTGTGCCGGCCTCTGGGACCCTCAAGTCGGATCCGACTGCTTCGGGAGGGGCCGGCACAAAGATGGAATCTGATTCTGGGGACGGCTTGACGGACGGCTTTAGAAGGGGGCGTAGGGCAACGCCGGTTGGTATTGCTTGTTAGGTGGAGCCAATCCGTGCCAAGGCATCTACTTGTTCATTGTCATTTCTTGGCACGTGGAGAAACTCGCACCCGTCAAAGTATCCACTGAGTTGCTACACGAGGAAGCGGTAGCTTGCCATATTTGCATCCTTGGCATCCTAGTCGCCTGATGACTGCTGGACCACCAAGTCGGAGTCACCATAGCACAAGATCCGGCGAATGCCGAGCTCCTTGGCAAGCCGGAGTCCGTGTATGAGTGCCTCATATTCTGCTACGTTCTTGGAGGCGGCAAAATGGACTTGCAACACATATTTGAGCTTGTCGCCTTTGGGAGAAGTGAGGACGATGCCGGCTCCTAGACCGGTGCGCATTTTCGATCCATCAAAATGCATCCGCCAATGGGTGGAGTCGGGTGCTGGCGGTAAGTACTGGGTCTCGGCCCAGTCGACGAGGAAATCGGCCAACACTTGCGACTTGATGGCGTGTGAGGCTGGTAGTAGATGGTGTAAGGTGCCAGATCGATGGCCCACTTGGCCACCCAGCCAGAAGCATCCCGGCTTCCCAGGATCTCAGCAAGCGGAGTCGTGGAGATGACGGTTATTGAGTGCTCTTGAAAGTAGGGCTTCAACTTATTGGTGGCAAAGTGCACGCCATAGCACATCTTCTGATAATGCGGGTAATTTTGCTTGGGGCGGACAATACTTCACTTAAGTAATATACCGGTCTTTGGACCGGCAATGCTCTTCCTTCCTCCTTGCGCTCTACCACAATGACTGTGCTGACGACCCGACTGGTGGCATCAATGTAGAGGAGCATGGGCTCCTTCTCAGTCGGGGCTGCCAGGACAGGCGGGGTTGCCAACATCTTCTTGAGCTGGGAGAAGGCTTCGTCCGCCTTGTCGTTCCACTCGAAAAAAGTGGTCTTCTTCATAAGTTGGTACAGAGGGAGATCCTTCTCGCCCAACCGACTAATGAAACTGCTAATTGATGCCAAGCAGCCGGTGAACTTCTGCACGTCCAGCAGTCGGGTGGGCACCTCCATCTTCTCAATGGCCTTGATCTTCACCGGGTTGCACTCTATGCCGCGCTCGGAGACCAGAAAGCCAAGGAGCTGGCCGGCTAGTACTCCAAAGACACATTTCTCCGGGTTGAGCTTGATCTAGAATCGGCGCAAATTCTCAAAAATCTCCTTGAGGTCTTCTAGTAGCGTGCCATGCTTCTTTGTCTTCACCACCACATCAACCACATATACATGGGCATTTCTGCTGAGTTGCTTGAGGAGACACTTCTGCATGCAATGCTGGAAGGTGGCGCCGGCGTTTCTCAAGCCAAACGTCATGATTAGGTAGCAGAAGGATCCGAATGGCGTGATGAAGGCGGTCTTCAGCCTGTCGGCCGAGTTCAGCTTTATCTGGTGATACCCCGAGTATGCATCCAAAAAACTCACCAGCTCGCATCCGGCTGTGGAGTCTATCACTTGATCAATCCTTGCAGTGCAAAGGGATCTTTGGGGCAGGCTTTGTTGAGGCTGGTGTAGTCAATGCACATGCGCCACTGCTTATTTTCTTCAACACTAGGACTGGGTTGGCCAGCCATTCTGGAAAGTACACTTCCATGATGAATCCGGCTGCTAGAAGCTGGGCTATCTCTTCTTTGACAACTCTTCTCTTATCTTCCGACAGGCGGCGCAGGGGCTGCCTGACCAGCTTGGCGTAAGGTCGGACATGTAGCTTGTGCTCGGCGAAATCCGTCGGAACACCCGGCATGTCTTTGGGAGACCATGCGAAGATTTCCCGATTCTCATGGAGGAAATCGACGAGCTCGCTTTCCTATTTGCTGTCAAGGCCTGTGCCTACGACAGCGTGCCTCTCCGAATGCTCCGGGTCTAGGGGTATCTTCTTTGTTTCCTTGGCCGGCTTGAACGAGCCCTCAACCACCGACTCCTGGGGGATGGGTGACATTTCCGGCTTCTTGCCTGCCATCGCCACCACCCAGTCAAGGAGCCGCTTCTCGGCTGCGATCACAAGGGACTCGGCCAGCCGGCTGCTATCTGCGGTGCAAGCGACCAACTTCTTGTAATCTCCGACTATCGTCAGGATCCCCTTGGTGCTAGGCATCTTCATCTTGAGGTAGGCATAGTGGGGGACTGCCATGAACTTGGCCAGAGCTGGCCGGCCAAGCAGTGCATGGTAGGGGCTTTCAAAGTCCACCACTTCAAACCAAACTGGCTCATGGCAGAAATGATTCTTGTACCCAAAGAGGACATCAATCTGGGTCTTGCCGATTGGTGAGCAGGAAAGGCCAGGGACTATGCCATGGAATACAATCCGACTGGGGATGAGCTGCTTCTGCTTGATTCCCAACTTCTCCATTGTGTCATGGTACAGGATATTGATGCTGCTGCCGCCATCTATCAAGACTCTGGAGAAACGGGCTGCCCGCCTCTCTGTTTCAAGGGTAGCTTCTAGGACCAGGGTGTATGAACCAGGGGAAGGCATCACTTCCGGGTGGTCGGCCCTGCTCCAACTGATAGGCTTCTTGGACCAATGCATGAATTCTGGAGTGTTGGAGGCCACTGCTTGCACTTCTTGTTGTTGTTGCCGTCTGCTGCGTCTGTCATCGGCCAAACTGGTGAACACAGCATAGGCTCCGTGTTCCTCTGGGTACTCGTCTTGTATGGCACCGACTGGTTGGGCCGCCGGCTGCTGGGGTTGAGGAGGCGGCGATCCGGCAGGCGGAGGAGGCAGGAGTCCATCTCCCTTGGCGATTCTCGTGAGCCAGTGACACTTCCGAGTGGTGTGGTTGGATGGCTTCGTGCCACTATGGAACTTGCAGGGTGCATCTAAGGTTTGCTCGTAAGAGAAGGCGGGCAACCAATTGGACTTGCCGCCCTTCTACCTCTTGGGTGTCGGCTGCCCTTTTGGCTGCTGATCCTCGACCGTTGCCACCTGCCGGCTGGTGGAAGCCGGCTGGGTGGCCTTCCGCTTGTTGTCACCTGGTTCCTGTCGCCGACTGGTGTCACCAGTCGGAGTCCGAGGGGCCTGAGGTGCCACCTTGCCGAATGCATCAACTAGGATTTCCGCCTTCATGGAGGAGTCGGCCGTGGCGTGCTTGTCGGTGATGACCAGTAGCTCGTCGAGCGTCTCGGGCTCGTCGCAGAGGAGTCGACGCTTGAGGAGGGTGCCCTCTCGGCACCCGGCGGTGAAGTACTCAATTGCCTGCACCTCGTGCACGCCTTCGCAGGAATTGCACAGCTCGGTCCAGCGCGTGAGGTAGTCGCGAGTTGACTCTGTGGGCCCTTGGACGCACAAGGAGAGCTGTCGGGGCTTGGGAGCCCGCTTGTAGGTGCTGGTGAAGTTGCGGATGAAGGCCTCGGTGAAATCAACCCAGCTGCCGATGTTGCGGGGCTTCAGGCTGTTGAGCCATCTTTGAGCAGTGCCCTGAAGCATGAGCGGGACGTACTTCACGGTAACACGCTTGTTGCCGTTTGCTATGCCGACGGTTGTCGAGTAGTCGACCAGCCAATCCTCCGGCTTCACGGAGCCGGTGTACTTGGGCGTATCTCGAGGGAGGGTGAACCCTTTGGGAAAGGTCTCATCCCAAATTCGTGGGACAAAGCAAGGCGGACCCAGCGCATCTTCTTCTTCTAGTGCCAACGATCGGTTGAGGCGGTCGATCCGGTGGCGGGCGTCGTTCTCTCCGACTCCCTCTCGGCGGCCAAGGCGGTCGCCGAGTGTCGGGTGCGTGACAGGCAGCAGAGTGGGATATCTTGCTCCGCAAGGCGGAGGAGGTGGAGGATCGCCTCAGCGCTCCACCACTCGAGGGCGGCCGTCTGCATCACGCTCGATGGAGAGGCGAGTCCGGCTCCGGTTGGCTGCCGGCTCATTGCCTCTTTTTCCATGGACACCGCCAGTTGGCGTCCGGGAGGTCGCGCCTTGCTCTTGGCGATGGGGCGGCTCTTCATTCTGCAGGGCAGGCTCTTTAGCGCGGCAGCCGGCTTCGTGCAACACGGCGGCCGCGTCTAGGAGCTGCTGGACTCGCTCCATCATGTGGTGACGCTCGTTGCCCTCATATTTGTCCAGCTCGTCCGTCACCGCCTGGGCGGCCCGGACATTCTCCGCAGGCGTGGCGTATACGGGGCGCTCTGCCCCGAACATGCTGGATATGGTCCCGCCACGCTGCCGGACAGGGCCAATGCGGTTAGGCCCCCCAGGAGCCGGCGTGCCACCGACGGCCCGGTCAATCTCGCGCCGATAAGCGTCCGAGAGGCGCCGCATGCTGGCAAGCCAGCCAGCGCTCTCGAGAAGCTAGACGCGGCGTGCCTCCAGCATCTCAGCATTTGCGTCTTCTGGGATGGGCGCCGTCAAGTCCCGCAGCACCGCATCAAGTGGGTCCCGAGCTTCTCCGTTCGAGCGCTCGCCACTGTAAATGACGAGCACCTCCATGATGGTGCTCCGGCCGCTGTGCTCGCGAGGAGGCGGCTCGTCGTAGATCACCATGTTGGTGGGGAATGCGTCAAGCGACGCCGTGTCGGAGTCGACGATCATTGGGTCGGTGGAGCCAACAGACTCCAGGTCCACAGCAGGCTCGCTGGTGAAGTGAAGTTGGTCGAGGAGGCTGACGAGGCGGCTCTCGGGGCAGTCGGTGCCTGCGTCGGAGGCCGGCTCATCGGAGAGGTGAATCTCGCCAACGAGGTCAGCGAGGCAGCTCGCCGCGCAGGCGATCTCCGCGCCACGCAGGGCGTCGAGGCTGACACCGTTGGGCGTGCTGGGCTGGCTTCTCTCGCCAGGAAGGAACAAGGTTCCCGTCCAGAGCAGGTCTCTGGGAGACGGTGCACCTCGCCCCACGGTGGGCGCCAAATGTCGGGGGTTGGGTGCGACATATGCCAAAGGATGGCTTATCATGGTGGGAGCGAGTAGAACGTCGCCGGTGCCTGGAAGCGGGATAAGGCGCAGACACGTACGCCGACGAACTTTACCGAGGTTGGGGGCTCTCCATGGAGATAATACCCCTGCTCCTACTCTGCGAGGTCTACGCATGATCACTAAGGCGCTAGTGATACAATGTGCTCCTTGAGCTGTGTCTAGAGGTAGGAGAAGGCAAGGCTAGCTCTTCCCTGCCCTAGGTAACTGGCTAGTTCTATCAGGGTTGGAACCCTTTGCATGGGTGGCCTGGGGGGCTTATATAGGCCTTCCCCCCAGGGGTACAATGGTAATCGGGCCGGCTGCTGGGGCCCATCTGTCAGCGTCTCTAGCCTTCGGCTTCTCCGCCGACTACTAGGGCCCACCGCCTGGTGGTCCCTGCCGGCTGGTTGGTGGTTGTTTACTGTAGCCGTGCTGTCTATGACGAGAGCTTGGTCATCTCAGCGTGGCTACAGTCCCGCCGGCTGGCGGGAGGTTACTGTAGCCACACCTTGTCTCATCAGGTTAATGGTGCGCTTGCCTCGGGGCGAGGGACGGCTGCCTGCTGGAGGCCGACCCTTCCCGAGCCCGACTGATCGGGCATCTGCCGTCTTCGGCGGTGTCGCTGCCCGGTAGGGCCTGCGACTGGCAGGCCGTACCGACAGGCCGTCATGGGGAACAGGGTTCCGCCTGCTTGGGGCGACGTCAGGGGGGACATGGCACAGTGCCCTGTTGTGTGGAGATCTCCGCTTGTACGGAGCACTGTAGTCATGCATGTCCCGTACATCGGGGACAACGTGCTCCGCTGTAGCCATGCTCTGCCTCGTACTCTCGACGGGGCCTCGGTTGCACCGAGGCCGCGAGGTGGCCGCCTGCCTGGTGCCACCCTCTCTGGAGGCCGGCCGGCTGGAGCCGGCCACTCGTAGTTCCGTAGGCTTGGGTTGGCCGCCCGCTGGCAGCCGGCTCCGAGAGGGCGGAGCTTCGGCTTGGGGTCCAGCTAGGCGGAGCTGGCCCAAAGTCTTGATAAATTCAGGGACTTAGGTGAGCCTACCCGTGGCCCATTACTCCGACAATTATGCAAAAAGATATTAGAGCTCGAGCAGGAGATTGGTCACTTAAAGGAGGAAAATTCCATCCTCAAGCATAAGCTAAGCAAGAAGGACAAACCCACTACTTCATCACCACCACCACCTTCTTCATCACCAAAGGAGACTTGAGCTCATGGTATGGGAACTCCCCTTGGCTTGTGCCAAGCTTGGGGGGTGCCCCAGTATCGTATCACCGCCACGATCTTTGCCTTTATCTATTTTTAGTTCGATCCTTAGTTATCTTTTGATCTAGTTGAATAAAAGCTTAGTTCGATCCTTTCTTTTCGAGTGTTTGCTTAGTGATCTATCTATGTAATCGTGTGTGAGTTATATAACAAAGATTAGTTCAAGTTTTCCTTTCTGTACTTTTATGTTTCAATAAAAAGAAAGGAATAAATAAATAAATAAGATCATATGCTAATCTTATGGTAAGTAATGACATCACATAAGGAAAAGTACAAGTGGTAAAATTTGTTGAAGATTGACAAACATAGCATTGGTCAATGATGCAACTCATGAAAGAATTAATAAGGGAAGATAAAATTCACATGCAAATACACTATCTTGGACATCTTTTATTATTGTGAGCCCCCATTAAATATTCTGTGTCAAAATAGTTGACGCTGGACAAGGAAGACAATGTAATGATTTATGTTTGTTCAAATTCCCATAGAAGTTATATTGTCATAGATCCTTTAAGATGTGGTGCTTGCTCAATATCTTTTCTAACCAAAAACTCTGCACTAAGTAGAGATACTACTTGTGCATCCAAAAACCCTTAACCCAAATCTTATTTCGAGAGTCCACCATACCTACCTATGTATTGAGTAAGATCCTTCAAGTAAGTTGTCATCTTTGCAATAAGGTAATAAAAATTGCTTCTAGATTTGTTGGATCATTTAGTGTAAGAGAAAATTGAGCGTTGTACGAACTTGTGATGGCAAAGAATAAAAGCGATAGGCTGCATAATGAAGGTTGCTATCATAAGGGGCAATGAAACTTGACATTCTTTTGCAAAGGGATTTGGCATACAGACAAATAAGCACATGGCAACCTCTACTTCCCTCTGCGAAGGGCCCTTCTTTTACTTTTATGCAGAGTCAAAATTTTCTCCCCTATTCCTTTTTATTTTTCTCCTTTGGCAAGCATCATGTGGTGAGGAAATATCTAGGCACATATATCCAGCTGGATATGAGTAGGCATGAGTTATTATTATTGACATCACCCTTGAGGTGAATATGTTGGGTGGCAAAACTATAAGTCCCTATCTTTCTATGTGTCTGGTTGAAACTTTTTGTTCATGGGTACGATGTGAGTGTTAGCAATCATAGAAGATTATATGATGGTTGAGTATGTGGACTTGCCTAAAGGCTCTGACACGTAACCCTTCCTAAAAATACAACAAAGCATCGGCATCAGGACATCAGCGGCTCAATACCCAGCGACAAAGCACCCAGCAGCAAGCTAGCAAGCACGCACACATCACGCATGTAATAAGCACATCAGGAGGACTAGGTAGGGTCGGGATTCAGAGGAAGTAAGCTTGCCAGGGAAGGGATTGCTGGCTGCAGTGGTGGAGTTGACACACGGTTTGGCTTGAGACGGCAGCAGGGTGACTCTAGGCGGTGGCTAGCGAATCAAGGCGGCGGCATGGACAATTTGTAAGGTGATTTATAATTTCTTCACAACATATATTCTGTCCAATCAAGGAAACTAAGTACCTTCCAAAAATGTTTGCACACCACAAGGAAGAATGTAAAGTATAACTCCTACAATCCAGACAACGATTTCAGAGGCATAGTTGTGCTTTAATGCCTCTGGGAGCATGTAGTATGGACTGGCTACATTTTCAGTAAACCGCTCACCTGCACATAGAAGCCTTCATCTGTGAGAAGCATTTATGCAAACACGTGTTGTGCGACTTGTTCTACTGACCAAAGCAAACCAGAAAAAGAGGAGAAAATTCAGCAACCTGCAAGCTGAAGATGAGCAGAAATGGATACCACATGGACGCCGCTGTTCAGCCACCGTTGTTTTTCCCATGATCCCTGTTGCCGACTCCATTTTATGCTCTGCTGCAAGGCCTTGTCATTTTGTCAAGCGCAGAGTACAGAAACCAAATATTATGTAGAAGCATATATAGATACAAAGGAAAACTAACCTTAGACTGAAAATCCCAAGGGAGGAAGAATGGAAGGCACCTGACTGAAGTGGCCCGTGGGAATTGGCGGCAGGGCCGAGTTGTCTTCCTTGCTGGCTCTGTCTTCCCCATCTTCCTCACCGTGGATCAATCAGCTAGCTCCAAAGAAGAGGAGATGGTGAGAAGAGAAGGGGAGGAGATGTCGGCCGATGACCATCTCCCATCCGCCACTGCACCTCCCTCTCCTCTTTCCTTTCTCCTTCTCCCTCCTCCCCTTCCTTCTCTCTCCCACATCTTCCTTCTCTCCTTCAAGGACCGGTCCATGGCCCCATCATCCATGAGTTAACCGTGGCATGGTGGAGCAGCAGGCACCGCGCGACGCGAGAGAAGAGGGAGTCAAGGGTGCATATCTGGTCGATAGAGTGGCGGGCGCGACAAGGCCGACCCGAGGACCTTGCAAGGCGCCGGATCTCGTTGGTGGCAGATCTCCTGGTGCTGTGGCTGATGATGATGGAGGAGGAGCGGCAAATCTCCTGTTGTGGCGGCTGGTGATGAGGGAGATGGTGCGATAGTGTGGCGAGGGAGTGAGGAGGGAGGGGTCACGGGTGTGGCGGCTGGGGACTGGGGGGCTAGGGTTCACGCCCATGCCCAACCATAGGCCCGCACGTCCCCACGATGCCGCGCGCACACGCGGTGCGATAGGAGAGGCTGCACCACGCACTCGAAAAACTCACACCCAGCCAATCGGAGCCAGCCCGAGCCCACAGGTCATACCCCGCTCAGGATCTACCACGCGGTGAAAATGACACAGATGAATTCCCAGTGAGGATCCAATGGCCAGCAGCGAAAAAAAGACCGCATTTACCAGGATCGAACGGCTAGTAAGGATGCAAATCGGGGGAGCCTCCTCCATGCGAGTTGGCTAGCCTCTTTAATGGTTTAAATGTGCATGATGCTTCTATGTCCGTATTTTTTTTATCGACACCTCTCTCTCTAAACATGTGGACATGTTTTTCGATTTTGGTTTTCGCTTTAGTACAAGCGAGGTCTAAGCTTGGGGAGTTGATACACCCATTTTGCATCTTGTTTTGCTACTGTTATTTATAATGTTCTTATGCATAATAATGCTTTTTGGAGTAATTCTAATGCCTTTTCTCTCATAATATGCAAGGTTTACACAAAGAGGGAGAATACCAGCAGCTGGACTTCTGGACCTGAAAAAGCACGTCAGAGCTACCTATTCTTCACAACTTCAAATAAGCTAAAACTTCATGGAGATTTTTTATGGAATAAATAAGAATAATTGGAGCGAATAACTACCAGAGGGGGCCCACCAGGTGGGCACAACCCACCTGGGCGCGCCAGGGAGCCCAGGCACGCCCTGGTGGGTTGTGCCCTCCTCGGCCCACCTCTGGTGCCCATCTTCTGGTATATAAGTCATTTTGACCTAGAAAAAAAATCAGTGGAGGACTTTTGGGACGAAGCGCTGCCTTCTCGAGGCGGAACTTGGGCAGGAGAACTTTTGCCCTCCGGCAAAGCGATTCCGTCGGGGAAACTTCCCTCTCGGAGGGGGAAATCATCGTCATCGTCATCACCAACAACTCTCCCATCTTGGGGAGGGCAATCTCCATCAACATCTTCAACATCACCATCTCCTCTCAAACCCTAGTTCATATCTTGTGTTCAATCTTTGTACCAGAACCTTAGATTGGTGCGTGTGGGTGACTAGTAGTGTTAATTACATCTTGTAGTTGATTACTATATGGTTTATTTGGTGGAAGATTATATGTTCAGATCCATTATGCTATTTAATACCCCTCTGATCTTGTGCATGATTATCATTTGTGAGTAGTTACTTTTGTTCTTGGGGTCAAGGGAGAAATCTTGTTGCAAGTAATCATGTTAACTTGATATGTGTTCGATATTTTGATGATATGTATGTTGTGATTCCCTTAGTGGTTTCATGTGAACGTCGACTACATGACACTTCAACTTATTAGGGCCTAAAGGAATGCATTGTGGAGTAGTTATTAGATGATGGGTTGTGAGAGTGACAAAAGCTTAAACCCTAGTTTATGCGCTACTTCGTAAGGGACTGATTTGGATCCAAAAGTTTAATGCTATGGTTAGATTTTATCTTAATACTTTTATCGTAGTTGCGGATGCTTGCGAGGGGGTTAATCATAAGTAGGAGGTTTGTTCAAGTAAGAACATCACCTAAGCACCGGTCCACCCACATATCAAATTATCAAAGTAGCGAACACAAATCAAACCAACATGATGAAAGTGACTAGATGAAATTCCCGTGTACCCTCAAGAACACTTTGCTTATCATAAGAGACTATTTTGGCTTGTCCTTTGCCTTAAAAGGATTGGGCTACCTTGCTGCACTTTTGTTACCATTACCATTACTTGCTCGTTATAAATTATCTTGCTATCAAACTACCCGTTACTTATAATTTCAGTGCTTGTAGAGAATACCTAGTTGAAAACCACTTGTCATTTCCTTCTGCTCCTTGTTGGGTTCGACACTCTTACTATTGAAAGGACTATGATTGATACCCTATACTTGTGGGTCATCACAAACTAACTCCACCATCACCTCCATCATCTAAAGTGACCCCATTCTAGCAAGTTTCAGATCCAACATAATCTTCTAGCTAGCCCAAGCATTCTGTCAAACACCTCATGTGCATGACAGAAATGTTGCCACTTCCTAAACTGCATTGGACACTTGGTCATTTGGCCAAACAAGCATGTCCATTAGCTCTCTCTTAACCAGGTTCACAACCATGCTAATTTTCACTATCATCAGAAACCTCTAGGTTGCTCTAGCATTTCGTCGAGCACTTTGTGCACGTGCCCTGGGCATGGCCAGAGCGTGCGTTTTGCACGCGTCGGCACCGATATCCTGCCGCCGCTCTGCTGCCTCCTCCTCTCATCCTAATCTTCCTCTGGATCAGCATGACCACCTGGAACCTCACCGACACCCTCGCTTGGCCCCTAGCGCCGTCCACCACTGTCCATGACGAACAGGAGCGCCGCCCGACGAGTCCCGCATGGCCACGTCTCCGCCCAACCAACGTGGCGCACCCTGAGCCACCTAGCTCCTCCCAAGCGTAACTATGGCAGCCACCATCCTCACCTAACCGCGCCGGACACGCCTACCTTGCCACCGCCTTCGGTTCACCATGAATGGCAGCTGCGGACATGTTCCTCTCTAGAAGCCGAGGCACCACCCTCCCCCGCCTATTTAAGCTTTCCCCGAGCCCGCTCAGCCCATCACCATCCGTCTCTCTCCCTCTGTGAGTTTCTCGTTGAAGGAAATGTGCCCTAGAGGCAATAATAAAGTTATTATTATTTACTTAATTCATGATAAATGTTTATTATTCATGCTAGAATTGTATTAACCGGAAACTTAGTACATGTGTGAATACATAGACAAAACCTATTGTCCCTAGTATGCCTCTACTTGACTAGCTTGTTTATCAAAGATGGTTATGTTTCCTAACCATAGACATGTGTTTTCATTTGATGAACGGGATCACATCATTAGGATAATGATGTGATGGACATGACCCATCCGTTAGCTTAGCATTATGATCGTGTTAGTTTCATTGCTACTGTTTTCTTCATGACTTATACAAGTTCCTCGGACTATGAGATTATGCAACTCTCGAATACCGGAGGAACACTTTGTGTGCGTAAAAGGGTGATTATAAAGGTGCTCTACATGTGTCTCCGAAGGTACATGTTGAGTTGGCGTATTTCGAGATTAGGATTTGTCACTCCGATTGTCGGAGAGGTATCTCTGGGCCCACTCGGTAATGCACATCACTATAAGCCTTGCAAGCATTGTAAGTAATGATTAAGTTGCGGGATGATGTATTACGGAACGAGTAAAAAGACTTGCCGGTAACGAGATTGAACTAGGTATTAAGATACCGACGATCGAATCTCGGGCAAGTAACATACCGCTGACAAAGGGAACAACGTATGTTGTTATGCGGTTTGACCGATAAAGATCTTCATAGAATATGTAGGAACCTATATGAGCATCTAGGTTCCGCTATTGGTTATTGACCAGAGACGTGTCTCGGTCATGTCTATATAGTTCTCGAACCCATAGGGTTCGCACGCTTAACGTTCAATGACGATTTGTATTATGAGTTATGTGATTTGATGTACCGAAGGTAGTTCGGAGTCCCGGATGAGATCATGGACATGACGAGGAGTCTCAAAATGGTTGAGACGTAACGATCGATATATTGGAAGGCTATATTCGGACATCGGAAAGGTTCCGAGTGATTTAGGTATTTTTCAGAGTACTGGAGAGTTACGGGAATTCGTATTGGGCCTTAATGGGCCATACGGGAAAGGAGAGAAAGGCCTCAAGGGTGGTGGGGCGCCCTTCCCCATG
The DNA here is from genome assembly GCA_963921465.1 of Triticum timopheevii. Lineage (NCBI taxonomy): Eukaryota > Viridiplantae > Streptophyta > Magnoliopsida > Poales > Poaceae > Triticum > Triticum timopheevii. The sequence goes on from OY997264.1 coordinate 362,078,714, forward strand.
GACTAGTCCGAATTGGACTAGGGAAGGGGGCCGGCCCCTTCCTTCCTTCTCCTTCTCCCTTCCCCTTTTCCTATTCCATGTGGGAGGTGGAATCCTACTAGGACTAGGGAGTTCTAGTAGGACTCCACACTTTGGGCGCGCCCTATGAGGGCCGGCCTCCTCCTCCTCCATCCTTATATATGTGGCCAGGGGGCACTCCATAGACACACAAGTTGATCATTGATCTCTTAGCTGTGTGCGGTGCCCCCCTCCACCATAATCCACCTCGGTCATATCGTTGCAGTGCTTAGGCGAAGCCCTGTGCCGGTAGCTTCATCATCACCATCATCACGCCATCATGCTGATGAAACAATCCCTCGACACTCTGCTAGATTGTGAGTTCATGGGACCTCACCGAGCCGAACGTGTGCAAATCGCGGAGGTGTCGTGCTTTCAGTACTAAAATCAGTCGGATCGTGAAGACGTACGACTACATCAACCACGTTGTCATAACGCTTCCGCTTACGGTCTACGAGGGAACATGGACAACACTCTCCCGCTTGTTGCTATGCATCACCATGATCTTGCGTGTGCGTAGGAAATTTATGAAATTACCGCATTCCCCAATACTCGTAGCATCAGAATTACCAGAGGAGGTCGTCTTCTCTAATTCCGGAAACCACGGCCGCCGCCACTGCCTCATTGGTTCCGACACCATCAGGGCCTCCCCCTCTCCACTCACTTCACTAGAAGCTCTCTCTTTATCCCATGAACCTGCTCCACCCCTCAGTTCCGCTCAAGATCGCCTGTAGGCGAAAGCCCCAATCCGTCTCTGCTGGAGCTCCTCGGGAGACCTCGCCGCTGGTGACTCCGTCCACCCCGAAGACCACGGTGATCACCGGAGGGACTGCCTCGACCTCCTGAGCTCGTGGGTGGCATCGGTTTTCCAAACGGTGTCGTCGTTTGCCGGCAAGCCTCGCCGGAGCATCGTCTTTGTTCGGCCAGAGGAGAAGGCGCGGGTGGCTGACCAGTCAAACCTAACTGGTGGGCCTGCGTGACCCACTATTAGTGACCCCCACGTCAACATGCGGTGACTTAAGTGGAGGCGTATTCTGGAGAGTATGTCTTCCCTATGCTGAAAGCGTAATATCTACCGAACCGTTTTCTTTTTCTTTTTAATTTAAATTTAGATTTGACCGTAACTTTGACAGCGTCTAATTCTTAAACCACAACTCCAAATGACTAGATTCTTTTTCTGTTATTTCTCATCTTCATCTAGTTTATTTTAGTATTTATTCCAAAAATTTCCAAATAACTCTTTAGCACTATTTTGGCTTTATGTGGTAATTGTAATATTTTGAAAATAGGAAAAATGGAGGGTAGATATAATTCTCAAAGTTTTGGAAGTGCACCCAATCTTTCTGCATGCTCAAGGCAGGCATGTTGAACACATGATATGGTGACTGGATAACTGTTGTTGGCAAGTATGATTGAATTATGAATATGTTGAATTCGCATAGAACTTGCATATGGTTATTCCTGCATGCATGATCCATTGATATTGTGTTACCCCTTTTAAAGCATGAAGTATGGGTGAGTATGGTTATTTTCATGTGCCACATATGCCTATGTTGGTCCAGACTAATCTGCAGGAAGAGATCAGTCATGAGGAAAGTGACCGTGAGACTGAAATCTCGTTGTGACAAGAATGATCGGTGAGGGTATGTTGGGACTTACCAGGTGGTGACCATGTTGGGTACTACCAAGAAAATATGTTGTGCTAACCACTCCAGGAAAACTTAAACCTCCTGAGTCGACTGTAGATCGAGTCTTGCTCCGGTAACCCTCATGCTAGTTTCGTGCTACCACTTGTCCCTGCCACAGGTAGGGTACGGTTCTGTAAGTTGTTAACCCCTTTCCATGCACAGACCGTACAGAGAGGCCGCGCTGAAGCTTTCTAGGTACAAGTTATAATGCCAGTCATCGGGTAAGGGGGCATGGGTGTATCTGGTTGGCCCGAGAGGGGGGCACCCCTTGTAATTCGCGCGTGTTAATAGTGATCCCATGCTCCTCGAGACGATGGTCTCCCCGCCTTAGAGTTTCTCTTGAATGATGCTTTGGGTGATTCATGGCATCCAAAAAGTTAATCTGGTGTGCGCTGGCCAGGTGTGTTTTCAACCGAGAGGCCGTAACGGGAATTATGTTGGAAATATGCCCTAGAGGCAATAATAAAATGGTTATTATTATATTTCCTTGTTCTAGATAATTGTTTATTGTTCATGCTATAATTGTGTTATCCGGAAATCGTAATACATGTGTGAATACATAGACCACAAAATGTCCCTAGTGAGCCTCTAGTTGACTAGCTCGTTGATCAACATATGGTTATGGTTTCCTGACCATGGACATTGGATGTCATTCATAACGGGATCACATCATTGGGAGAATGATGTGATGGACAAGACCCAATCATAAGCATAGCACAAGATCGTGTAGTTCGTTTGCTAGAGCTTTTCTAATGTAAGGTATCATTTCCTTAGACCATGAGATTGTGCAACTCCCGGATACCGTAGGAGTGCTTTGGGTGTACCAAATGTCACAACGTAACTAGGTGGCTATAAAGGTGCACTACAGGTATCTCCGAAAGTGTCTGTTGGGTTGGCACGAATCGAGACTTGGATTTGTCACTCCGTATGACGAAGAGGTATCTCTGGGCCCACTCGGTAATGCATCATCATAATGAGCTCAATGTGACTAAGTAGTTGATCACGGGATCATGCATTACGGAACGAGTAAAGTGACTTGCCGGTAACGAGATTGAACGAGGTATTGGGATACTGACGATCGAATCTCGGGCAAGTAATGTACCGATTGACAAAGGGAATTGTATACGGGATTGCTTGAATCCTCGACATTGTGGTTCATCCGATGAGATCATCATGGAACATGTGGGAGCCAACATGGGTATTCAGATTCCGCTGTTGGTTATTGGCCGGAGAGATGTCTCGGTCATGTCTGCGTGATTCCCAAACCCGTAGGGTCTACACACCTAAGGTTCGATGACGCTGGGGTTATTAGGAAGATTTGTATGTGATTACCGAATGTTGTTCGGAGTCCCAGATGAGATCCCGGACGTCACGAGGAGTTCTGGAATGGTCCGGAGGTGAAGATTTATATATGGGAAGTCATCATACGGTCGCCGGAAATATTCGAGGGTATACCGGTATTGTACCGGGACCACCAGAGGGGTTCCGGGGGTCCACCGGGTGGGTCCACCTGCCCTGGAGGGCCTTATGGGCTGTAGGTGGAAGGGAACCAGCCCCAAGTTGGCTAGGCGCCACCCCCCTAGGGCCCATGCGCCTAGGGTTGGGGGGAACCCTAGAGGGGGCGCCCCCTTGGCTTGGGGGGCAAGCCCACTCCCCCTTGGCCGCCGCCCCCCTCTAGATCTCATCTAGAGGGGGCGGGCCCCTTCCCCCTTCTCCCTATAAATAGAGGGGTGGAGGGAGGGGTGCAGCACCACATCCAATGCGCAGCCCCTCCCCTCCCCAACACCTCTCCTCCTCCGCAAGAGCTTGGCGAAGCCCTGCCAGAGAACTGTCGCTCCATCACCACCACGCCGTCGTGCTACTATTGGAGCCCTCTTCCTCAACCTCTCCCTCCTCCTTGCTGGATCAAGGCGCGAGAGACATCACCAGGCTGCGAGTGTGTTGAGCGCGGAGGCACCGTTGTTCGGTGCTTAGATTGGATTCGGCCGTGATCTGAATCGCTACGTGTACGACTCCTCCAACCGCGTTCTTGCAACACTTCTGACTCGCGATCTTCAAGGGTATGAAGATGCACTCCCCTCTCTCTCGTTGCTAGTTACTCCATAGATTGATCTTGGTGATGCATAGAAAATTTTTAATTTCTGCAATGATCCCCAACAGTGGTATCAGAGCTAGGTCTAGGCGTAGTTTCTATGCACGAGTAGAACACAAGTTTGATGTGGGCGTCGATTTTGTCAATTTACTTGCCACCACTAGTCTTATCTTGTTTCGGCGGCATCGTGGGATGAAGCGGTCCGGACCGACCTTACACGTACGCTTACGTGAGATAGGTTCCACCGACTGACATGCACTAGTTGCATAAGGTGGCTAACGGGTGTCTGTCTCTCCCACTTTAGTCGGATCGGATTTGATGAAAAGGGTCCTTATGAAGGGTAAATAGCAATTGGCATATCACATTGTGGTTTTGGCGTAGGTAAGAAATGTTCTTGCTAGAAACCTATAGCAGCCACGTAAAAAAACTTGCAACAACAATTAGAGGACGTCTAACTTGTTTTTGCAGCATGTGCCATGTGATGTGATGTGGCCATGAAGGATGTGATGAATGAAATATATGTGATGTATGAGATTGATCATGTTCTTGTAATAGGAATCACGACTTGCATGTCGATGAGTATGAGAACCAGCAGGAGCCATAGGAGTTGTCTTTATATTTTTTGTATGACCTGCGTGTCATTGAATAACGCCAAGTAATTACTTTACTTTATTGCTAAACTGTTAGCCATAGTTGTAGAAGTAATAGTTGGCGATACAACTTCATGGAGACACGATGATTGAGATCATGGTGTCATGCCGGTGACGGTGGTGATCATGGCACCCCGAAGATGGAGATCAAAAGGAGCAAAATGATATTGGCCATATCATGTCACTATTTGATTGCATGTGATGTTTATCATGTTTTTGCATCTTATTTTCTTAGAATGACGGTAGCATAAATAAGATGATCCCTCATAATAATTTCAAGAAAGTGTTCCCCCTAACTGTGTGCCGTTGCGAAAGTTCGTTGTTTCGAAGCACCACATGATGATCGGGTGTGATAGATTCTAACGTTCACATCCAACGGGTGTAAGCCAGATTTACATATGCAAAAACACTTAGGTTGACTTGACGAGCCTAGCATGTACAGACATGGCCTTGGAACACAAGAAACCAAAAGGTCGAACATGAGTCGTATAGAAGATACGATCAACATGAAGATGTTCATTGATGATGACTAGTCCGTCTCACGTGATGATCGGACACAGCCTAGTTGACTCGGATCGTGTGTCACTTAGATGACTAGAGGGATGTCTATCTTAGTGGGAGTTAATTAAATAATTTGATTAGATGAACTTAATTATAATGAACTTAGTCTAAGAATCTTTACAATATGTCTTGTAGATCAAATGGCCCACGCGAATGTTGTCCTCAACTTCAACGCGTTCCTAGCGAAAACCAAGTTGAAAGACGATGGTAGCAACTATATGGGCTGGGTCCGGAACTTGAGGATAATCCTCATAGCTGCCAAGAAAGCATATGTCCTTGAAGCACCACTAGGTGAAGCACCTGTCCCAGCGAACCAAGACATTATGAGTGCTTGGCAGTCGCGTGTTGATGATTACTCCCTGGTTCAGTGCGGCATGCTTTACAGCTTACTGGGGTTCCAAAAGCGTTTTGAGCAGCACGGAGCATATGAGATGTTCCAAGAGCTGAAAATGGTTTTCCAAACTCATGCCCGGGTCGAGAGATATGAAGTCTCCGACAATTTCTATAGTTGTAAGATGGAGGAGAATAGTTCCGTCAGCGAGCACATACTCAAAATGTCTGGGTTGCACAACCACTTGTCTCAGCTGGGAGTTAATCTCCCGGATGACACGGTCGTTGACAGAATCTTTCAGTCGCTTCCACCGAGCTACAAGAGTTTTGTGATGAACTTCAATATGCAGGGGATGGAGAAAACTATTCCTGAAGTATATTCAATGATGAAATTAGCGGAGGTGGAAATCAAAAAGGAACATCAAGTGTTGATGGTGATTAAAACCACTAAGTTCAAGAAAGGCAAGGGTAAAAAGGGTTTCAAGAAAGATGGCAAGGGAGGTGCCGCGCCCGGCAAGCAAGCTGCCGGGAAGAAGCCAAAGAATGGACCCAAGCCTGAGAGTGAGTGTTTTTATTGCAAGGGAAGTGGTCATTGGAAGCGGAACTGCCCCAAGTACTTAGCGGACAAGAAGGCCGGCAACACCAAAGGTATATGTGATATACATGTTATTGATGTGTACCTTAGCAGTACTCGTAGTAGCTCCTGGGTATTTGATACTGGTGCGGTTGCTCATATTTGTAACTCAAAACAGGAGTTGCGGAATAAGTGGAGACTGGCGAAGGACGAGGTGACGATGCGCGTCGGGAATGGTTCCAAGGTCGATGTGATCGCTGTCGGCACGCTACCTCAACATTTACCTAGGGATTAGTTTTAAACCTTAATAATTACTATTTATTGCCAGCTTTGAGCATGAACATTGTATCTGGATCTCGTTTAATACGAGATGGCTACTCATTTAAATCCGAGAATAATGGTTGTTCTATTTATATGAGAGATATGTTTTATGGTCATGCGCCGCTGGTCAATGGTTTATTCTTCATGAATCTCGAAAGTGATGTTACACATATTCATAGTGTGAATACCAAAAGATGTAAGGTTGATAATGATAGTCCCACATACTTGTGGCACTGCCCCCTTGGTCACATTGGTGTCAAACGCATGAAGAAGCTCCATGCAGATGGACTTTTTGGAGTCTCTTTATTATGAATCATTTGACACGTGCAAACCATGCCTCATGGGAAAAATGACCAAGACTCCATTCTCCGGAACAATGGAGCGAGCAACCAACTTATTGGAAATCATACATACTGATGTGTGCGGTCCAATGAGCGTTGAGGCTCGCGGTGGCTATCGTTATGTTCTCACCCTCACCGATGACTTAAGTAGATATGGGTATGTCTACTTAATGAAACACAAGTCTGAGACCTTTGAAAAGTTCAAGGAATTTCAGACTGAGGTAGAAAATCAACGTGACAGAAAAATAAAGTTCTTACGATCAGATCGTGGAGGGGAATATTTGAGTCGCAAATTTGGCACACACTTAAGGAAATGTGGAATCATTTCACAACTCACGCCGCCTGGAACATCTCAGTGTAATGGTGTGTCCGAACGTCGTAATCGCACTCTATTGGATATGGTGCGATCTATGATGTCTCTTACCGATCTACCGCTCTCATTTTGGGGTTATGCTTTAGAGACTGCCGCATTCACTTTAAATAGGGCTCCATCAAAATCCGTTGAGACGGCACCGTATGAATTATGGTTTGGGAAGAAACCTAAGCTGTCGTTTCTAAAAGTTTGGGGATGCGATGCTTATGTCAAGAAACTTCAACCTGAAAAGCTCGAACCCAAGTCGGAAAAATGCGTCTTCATAGGATACCCTAAGGAAACCATTGGGTATACCTTCTACCTCAGATCCGAAGGCAAGATCTTTGTTGCCAAGAATGGGTCCTTTCTGGAGAAAGAGTTTCTCTCGAAAGAAGTAAGTGGGAGGACAGTAGAACTAGATGAAGTACCGCCTCTTGAAACTGAAAGTAGCACAACTCAGGAAGATGTTCCTGTGGTGCCTGCACCAACTAGAGAGGAAGTTAATGATGATGATCAAGGTACATCAAATTAAGTTGCTATTGAACTTCATAGGTACACGAGGACACGTTCCACACCAGAATGGTATGGCAACCCTGTCCTGGAAATCATGTTGTTAGACAACGGTGAACCTTCAAACTATGAAGAAGCGATGGCGGGCCCAGATTCCAACAAATGGCTTGAAGCCATGCAATCCGAGATTGGATCCATGTACGAAAACAAACTATGGACTTGGACAGACTTGCTCGATGATCGACGAGCGATAGAGAATAAATGGATCTTTAAGAAGAAGACGGACGCGGATGGTAATGTTACCATCTATAAAGCTCAACTTGTCGCTAAGGGTTATCGACAAGTTCAAGGGGTTGACTACGATGAGACCTTCTCACCCGTAGAGAAGCTGAAGTCCATCCGAATCATGTTAGCAATTGCCGCATTCTATGATTATGCGATATGGCAAATGGACATCAAAATGGCATTCCTTAACGGCTTCCTTAAGGAAGAATTGTATATGATGTAGCCGGAAGGTTTTGTCGATCCTAAGAATGCTAACAAGGTATGCAAGCTCCAGCGCTCCATCTATGGGCTGGTGCAAGCATCTCGGAGTTGGAACATTCGCTTTGCTGAAATGATCAAAGCGTTTGGGTTTATGCAGATTTATGGAGAAGCCTACGTTTACAAGAAATTGAGTGGGAGCTCTGTAGCATTTCTCATATTATATGTGGATGACATACTGTTGATGGGAAATGATATAGAACTCTTGGAAAGCATAAAGGCCTACTTGAATAAGTGTTTTTCAATGAAGGACCTTGGAGAAGCTGCTTACATATTAGGCATCAAGATTTATAGAGATAGATCGAGACGCCTCATAGGTCTTTCACAAAGCACATACCTTGATAAGATATTGAAGAAGTTCAATATGGATGAGTCCAAGAAAGGGTTCTTGCATGTATTGCAAGGTGTGAAATTGAGCTCGGCTAAAAGCCCGACCACGACAGAAGATAGAGAAAAAATGAGTGTCATCCCCTATGCCTCAGCCATAGGGTCTATTCTGTATGCCATGCTGTGTACCACACCTTATGTAAACCTTGCCGTATGTTTGGTAGGAAGGTACCAAAGTAATCCCGGCATTGAACACTGGACAACGGTCAAGAATATCCTGAAGTACCTGAAAAGGACTAAGGACATGTTTCTCGTTTATGGAGGTGACGAAGAGCTCGTCGTAAAGGGTTACGTCGATGCTAGCTTCGACACAGATCTGGATGACTCCAAGTCACAAACCGGATACGTGTATATTTTGAATGGTGGGGCCGTAAGCTGGTGCAGTTGCAAGCAAAGCGTCGTGGCGGGATCTACATGTGAAGCGGAGTACATGGCAGCCTCGGAGGCAGCACATGAAGCAATCTGGATGAAGGAGTTCATTACCGACCTAGGAGTTATTCCCAATGCGTCGGGTCCGATGACTCTCTTTTGTGACAACACTGGAGCTATTGCCCTTGCCAAGGAGCCCAGGTTTCACAAGAAGACGAGACACATCAAGCGTCGCTTCAACTCCATTCGTGAAAATGTTCAAGATGGAAACATTGATATTTGTAAAGTGCATATAGATCTGAATGTCGCAGATCCGTTGACTAAACCACTTCCACGGGTAAAACATGATCAACACCAGAACGCTATGGGTGTTCGATTCATCACAATGTAACTAGATTATTGACTCTAGTGCAAGTGGGAGACTGTTGGAAATATGGCCTAGAGGCAATAATAAAATGGTTATTATTATATTTCCTTGTTCTTGATAATTGTCTATTGTTCATGCTATAATTGTGTTATCCGGAAATCATAATACATGTGTGAATACATAGACCACAAAATGTCCCTAGTGAGCCTCTAGTTGACTAACTCGTTGATCAACAGATGGTTATGGTTTCCTGACTATGGACATTGGATGTCATTGATAGCGGGATCACATCATTGGGAAAATGATGTGATGGACAAGACCCAATCATAAGCATAGCACAAGATCGTGTAGTTCGTTTGCTAGAGCTTTTCTAATGTCAAGTATCATTTCCTTAGACTATGAGATTGTTCAACTCCCGGATACCGTAGGAGTGCTTTGGGTGTACCAAACGTCACAACGTAACTGGGTGGCTATAAAGGTGCACTACAGGTATCTCCGAAAGTGTCTGTTGGGTTGGCACGAATCGAGACTGGGATTTGTCACTCCGTATGACGGAGAGGTATCTCCGGGCCCACTCGATAATGCATCATCATAATGAGCTCAATGTGACTAAGTAGTTGGTCACGGAATCATGCATTACGGAACGAGTAAAGTGACTTGCCGGTAACGAGATTGAACGAGGTATTGGGATACCGAGGATCGAATCTCGGGCAAGTAACGTACCGATTGACAAAGGGAATTATATACGGGATTGCTTGAATCCTCGACATCGTGGTTCATCCGATGAGATCATAGTGGAACATGTGGGAGCCAACATGGGTATCCAGATCCAGCTGTTGGTTATTGGCCAGAGAGCTATCTCGGTCAATTCTGCGTGATTCCCGAACCCGTAGGGTCTACACACTTAAGGTTCGATGATGCTAGGGTTATTAGGAAGATTTGTATGTGATTACTGAATGTTGTTCGGAGTCCCGGATGAGATCCCGGACATCACGAGGAGTTCCAAAATGGTCCGGAGGTGAAGATTTATATATGGGAAGTCATCATACGGTCGCCAGAAATATTCGGGGGTATATCAGTATTGTACCGGGACCACCGGAGGGGTTCCGGGGGTCCACCGGGTGGGTGCACCTGCCCCGAAGGGCCTTATGGGCTATAGGTGGAAGGGAACCAGCCCCAAGTGGGCTGGGCGCCACCCCCCTGGGGCCCATGCGCCTAGGGTTGGGGGGGGGGGAACCCTAGAGGGGGCGCCCCCTTGGCTTGGGGGGCAAGCCCCCTCCCCCTTGGCCGCCGCCCCCCCTCTAGATCTCATCTAGAGGGGCCGGCCCCCTTCCCCCTTCTCCCTATAAATAGAGGGGTGGAGGGAGGGGTGCAGCACCACACCCAAGGAGCAGCCCCTCCCCTCCCCAACACCTCTCCTCCTCCGCAAGAGCTTGGCGAAGCCCTGTCGGAGAACTGCCGCTCCATCACCACCACGCCGTTGTGCTGCTGCTGGAGCCCTCTTCCTCAACCTCTCCCTCCTCCTTGCTGGATCAAGGCGCGGGAGACGTCACCGGGCTGCACATGTGTTGAGCGCGGAGGCACCGTTGTTCGGTGCTTAGATCGGATTCGGACGCGATCTGAATCGCTACGTGTACGACTCCTCCAACCGCGTTCTTGCAACACTTCCGACTCCCGATCTTCAAGGGTATGAAGATGCACTCCCCTCTCTATCGTTGCTAGTTACTCCATCGATTGATCTTGGTGATGCATAGAAATTTTTTAATTTCTGCAACGATCCCCAACAAATTAGTCAGCGTCTCGATGTTGGCTAGAGAAATCCTATACACGTGGGTAAAGAGTGCACCCTCTGCAGAGTTATATCTATTCGAATAGCCGTGCCCACAGTTAAGGACTACAGTTTGGGTTGGTCAAGTGTCGGTCTTAGTGGCAGTCTCCGGAGAAAATTATTAAATTGATCTTGGTTCATTTTGCAGGATAATTAGTGTCACTACTGGTGCCACTATCAATATTATTGTTGACATGAATATTGTTGTGGACTAACCTTTTCCTCTCTTGTGCAACCTTGAGTATCTCTTGGGATGGCTAGACTACCCGAGATACTCATTTTTACTTTGGTTTCCGGGTATCACTTGGGATGGCTAGTCCACCAGATCCTCATGTTATCATTTTCTTATAAGCCCTTTATGAGGCATCTCTTCAGACACCCGACCGTGGCATTTATTTTCAAGACTTCTCGAGGCGTTGCTTTTCGACACCCATTTGGCATTTCTTTTCAAGACCTATCGAGGCATCGCTTTAGACACCCGCTTGGCATTTTTCTTGGAATTCCTCGGGCGGTCCAATGCCCAATGTTCCATTTCATTTCCTTGATTTACTACTAACATGATTTATTTATCCTTGTGCACCGTATGAATATTTATCATGCCATGCTTAACTTTTCAGTCAACACATGCATATAATTTAACTCCTCTTGAGCATATGCATTCGGTATATCTTTTGTTCATCATGTTTATGAGTACATTCAAACGTACTCACTGGCTTGTCCCTGGCTATTGTCTTGGCCAGATCATGATTCTGACAGGAATATTACGAAGACACCCCCGCAACCTAGGATTCGAAGATAGCAGCCACACGAGATAGGAGTTATCCAGGTCAGCTGTTCCTGAGGGAATGGAGTCCCATCAATGTTGGAGATCCATGAGTGGCTTCCGTCGTCCACCACTAGAGATCCTTGTTATATATTCATTGGACCTTTATGGTCTTGTACTCAAATTCTTGCAACTGCTTGGAATTCTATCAAGAAAGTCTCCACCAGCAAACAGTAATCCTGGGGCTGGTGATGATACAAGGGTCATTTGCTGGGATTTATGTCCCAGAAAACCGGCCCCGACATAGATGAAGTGGTATGTGGTTTATTTATAGGGTTACAGGAGTCTACGATCACGATATACATGCCAATGGTTTAGGTAGGCAGGAGACAGAGGATGATTACTCTAAGTTCGTGCTCAATAAGAAGAGGTATCTTGAAGTGGCAAGGGTGCAGATCAAATTGGATTATGTGGGGTGAAAAACTTGGTCACAATCATCCAGTTCATCGTGATTGTGGTATTTCTTTCATTTTATGATCGTATGTAATGTATAATGAGCACTGGTTAGGGTGGTGATAGCCACAACACAAATGTACAAGATTTTTTCTTCAAAAAACAGGATTACCCCGCCCCCTACATCGAGTGATGCATACAACCACCTTTATTAATTATTCAATAGTCTGACAAAGTAGGTACATGGATCAACCCAAAGCCACCTTCATGGCAATCTCAATCGCTAAGCCTACAAGTCTCTGGAGTTCCCTAGCGCATCCATGCACACCATCTAATCTGGTGGCCACCCCAGGCTGCCACGAGCCAAGATCACCAACCGATAGCAGACCCTCAGCACGCACCGCATGTGCACACTGAAGAATCCTCCACCGTCCCATATTCAAGAGAGATCAATGCACATGCCTTGCCAGGCCCAACTATCATCGACACCAACATGATGCCAGACATCGCCACCATCCTGCGTGCGTCCATCAACACGTGACCACCGCCGAGACCCCGTTACCCCATGCCGCTGAGACCACCATTGTCGACGCGTCAGATGCCATGCCGCTCCATTGCTGTAGTCATCCACTGGTCCCTCTAGCTGATGAACCCCTCGAAGAATGATGCCCCCAATGGAGGAATGACACGTGAGCGCCACCATCGTCCGATCGACTGATCAAGGGTTTCCTCCGGGGGTAGCGGAAGGAGGTGGGAGCTTCACCTCGATGATGCCTGATGTCTACTACACAACCTTCTTCTTGTAGACGTTGTTGGGCCTCCAAGTGCACAGGTTTGTAGGACAATAGCAAATTTCCATCAAGTGGATGACCTAAGGTTTATCAATCTGTGGGAGGCGTAGGATGAAGATGGTCTCTCTCAAACAACCCTGCAACCAAATAACAAAGAGTCTCTTGTGTCCCCAACACACCCAATACCATGGTAAATTGTATAGGTGCACTAGTTCGGCGAAGAGATGGTGATACAAGTGCAATATGGATGGTAGATATAGGTTTTTGTAATCTGAAAATATAAAAACAGCAAGGTAACTAATAATAAAAGTGAGGGTAAACGTCATTGCAATGGTAGGAAATAAGGCCTAAGGTTCATACTTTCACTAGTGCAAGTTCTCTCAGAAATAATAACATAATTGGATCATATAACTATCCCTCGACATGCAACAAAGAGTCACTCCAAAGCCACTAATAGCGGAAAACAAACGAAGATATTATGGTAGGGTATGAAACCACTTCGAAGTTATCCTTTGTATTCTATCTATTCAAGAGTCTGTAGTAAAATAACATGAAGCTATTCTTTCCGTTCAATCTATCATAGAGTTCATAATAGAATAACACCTCTAGACACAAATCAACCAAAACCCTAATGTCACCTAGATACTCCATTGTCACCTCAAGTATCCGTGGGCATGACTATACGATATGTATCACACAATCTCAGATTCATCTATTCAACCAACACAAAGTACTTCAAAGAGTGCCCCAAAGTTTCTACCAGAGAGTCAAGACGAAAACGTGTGCCAACCGCTATGCATAGGTTCATGGGCGGAACCCGCAAGTTGATCACCAAAACATACATCAAGTGGATCACGTGATATCCCATTGTTACCACAGATAAGCACGACAAGACATACATAAAGTGTTCTCAAATCCTTAAAGACTCAATCCGATAAGATAACTTCAAAGGGAAAACTCAATTCATCACAAGAGAGTAGAGGGGGAGAAACATCATAAGATCCAACTATAATAGCAAAGCTCGCGATACATCAAGATCGTGCCATAGAGAGAACACGAGAGAGAGAGAGAGAGAGAGAGAGAGATCAAACACATAGCTTGTTGGAAATATTCCCTAGAGGCAATAATAAAATGGTTATTATTATATTTCCTCGTTCATGATAATTGTCTATTATTCATGCTATAATTGTGTTATCCGGAAATTGTAATACATGTGTGAATACATAGACCACAACATGTCCCTAGTGAGCCTCTAGTTGACTAGCTCGTTTATCAATAGATGGTCACGGTTTCCTGACCATGGACATTGGATGTCATTGATAACGGGATCACATCATTGGGAGAATGATGTGATGGACAAGACCCAATCCTAAGCATAGCACAAGATCGTGTAGTTCGTTTGCTAGAGCTTTTCCAATGTCAAGTATTATTTCCTTAGACCATGAGATCGTGTAACTCCCGGATGCCATAGGAGTGCTTTGGGTGTACCAAACGTCACAACATAACTGGGTGACTATAAAGGTATACTACAGGTATCTCCGAAAGTGTCTGTTGGGTTGACACGGATCGAGACTGGGATTAGTCACTCCGTATGACGGAGAGGTATCTCTGGGCCCACTCGGTAATGCATCATCATAATGAGCTCAAAGTGACTAAGTGGTTGGTCACGGGATCATGCATTACGGTACGAGTAAAGTGACTTGCCGGTAATGAGATTGAACGAGGTATCGGGATACCGACGATCAAATCTTGGGCAAGTAACGTACCGATTGACAAAGGGAATTGTATACGGGATTACTTGAATCCTCGACATCGTGGTTCATTCAATGAGATCATCGTGGAACATGTGGGAGCCAACATGGGTATCCAGATGCCGCTGTTGGTTATTGGCCGGAGAGTCGTCTCGGTCATGTCTGCATGTCTCCCGAACCCGTAGGGTCTACACACTTAAGGTTCGGTGACGCTAGGGTTGTAGAGATACTAGTATGCGGTAACCCGAAAGTTGTTAGGAGTCCTGGGTGAGATCCTGGACATCACGAGGAGTTCCGGAATGGTCCGGAGGTGAAGAATTATATATAGGAAGTCTAGTTTCGGCCATCGGGAAAGTTTCGGGGGTCACCGGTATTGTACCGGGACCACCGGAAGGGTCCTGGGGGTCCACCGGGTGGGGCCACCTATCCCGGAGGGCCCCATGGGCTGAAGTGGGGAAGGGAACCAGCCCCTGGTGGGCTGGTGCGCCCCCCTTGGGCCTCCCCTACGCCTAGGGTTGGAAACCCTAGGGGTGGGGGGGCGCCCCACTTGACTTGGGGGGCAGGTCCCCCCCTTGGCCGCCGCCCCCCTGGAGATGGGATCTCTAAGGGGCCGGCGCCCCCCCCCCCAGGGCCCCTATATAAAGAGGGGGGAGGGAGGGCTGCGCACCCCTGCTCCTTGCGCCTCCCTCTCCCTCCGCAACACCTCTCCCACTCGTAGAGCTTGGCGAAGCCTTGCCGAGATCGCTGCTACTTCCACCACCACGCCGTCGTGCTGCTGGATCTCCATCAACCTCTCCCCCCCCCCCCCTTGCTGGATCAAGAAGGAGGAGACGTCTTCCCCAACTGTACGTGTGTTGTACGCGGAGGTGTTGTCTGTTCAGCACTAGGATCTTCGGTGATTTGGATCACGACGAGTACGACTCCCTCAACCCCGTTCTCTTGAACGCTTCCGCGCGTGATCTACAAGGGTATGTATATGCACTCCTCTCTCTCGTTTCTAGATGACTCCATAGATTGATCTTGGTGAAGCATAGAAATTTTTTATTTTCTGCCACGTTCCCCAATAGTGGCATCATGAGCTAGGTCTATGCGTAGTTTCTATGCACGAGTAGAACACAAACTTGTTGTGGGCGTAGATGTTGTCAATTTTCTTGCCACTACTAGTCTTATCTTGTTTCGGCGGCATCGTGGGATGAAGCGGCCCGAACCGACCTTACACGTACGCTTACGTGAGATAGGTTCCACCGACTGACATGCACTAGTTGCATAAGGTGGCTAGCGGGTGTCTGTCTCTCCCACTTTAGTCGGATCGGATTCGATGAGAAGGGTCCTTATGAAGGGTAAATAGAAATTGGCATATCACGTTGTGGTTTTACGTAGGTAACAAACGTTCTTGCTAGAAACCTATAGAAGCCACGTAAAAAAACATGCAACAACAATTAGAGGACGTCTAACTTGTTTTTGCAGCATATGCCTTGTGATGTGATATGGCCAAAAGGATGTGATGAATGAAATATATGTGATGTATGAGATTGATCATGTTCTTGTAATAGGAATCACGACTTGCATGTCGATGAGTATGACAACCGGCAGGAGCCATAGGAAATGTCTTTATTTTTTGTATGACCTGCGTGTCATTGAATAACACCATGTAAATTACTTTACTTTATTGCTAAACACGTTAGCCATAGAAGTAGGAGTAATCGTTGGCGTGACAACTTCATGAAGACACGATGATGGAGATCATGGCGCCATGCCGGTGACGAAGATGATCATGGTGCCCTGAAGATGGAGATCAAAGGAGCAATATGATATTGGCCATATCATGTCACTATTTGATTGCATGTGATGTTTATCATGTTTTGCTTCTTATTTGCTTAGTACGACGGTAGTAAATAAGATGATCCCTTATAATAATTTCAAGAAAGTGTTTCCCCTAACTGTGCGCCGTTGCGAAAGTTCGTTGTTTCGAAGCACCACGTGATGATCGGGGTGATAGATTCTAACGTTCACATACAACGGCTGTAAGACAGATTTACACATGCAAAACACTTAGGTTGACTTGACGAGCCTAGCATGTATAGACATGGCCTCGGAACACAAGAAGACCGAAAGGTCGAACATGAGTCTTATGGAAGATACGATCAACATGGAGATGTTCACCGATGATGACTAGTCCGTCTCATGTGATGATCGGACACGGTCTAGTTGAGTCAGATCATGTATCACTTAGATGACTAGAGAGATGTCTAATCTGAGTGGGAGTTCATTAAATAATTTGATTAGATGAACTTAATTATCATGAACTTAGTCTAAAAACCTTTGCAAAATGTCTTGTAGATCAAATGGCCAACTCTCATGTCAACCTCAATTTCAACGCGTTCCTAGAGAAAACCAAGCTGAAAGATGATGGCAGCAACTATTCGGACTGGGTCCGGAACCTGAGGATCATCCTCATAGCTGCCAAGAAAGCATATGTCCTAGAAGGACCGCTAGGTGAAGCACCCATCCTAGAAAACCAAGACGTTATGAACGCTTGGCAGTCACGTGCTGATGATTACTCCCTCGTTCAGTGCATCTTGCTTTACAGCTTAGAACCGGGGCTCCAAAAGTGTTTTGAGCAACACATAGCATATGAGATGTTCGAAGAGCTGAAAATGGTTTTCCAAGGTCATGCCCGGGTCGAGAGATATGAAGTCTCCGACAAGTTCTACTGTTGTAAGATGGAGGAAAATAGTTCTGTCAGTGAGCACATACTCAAAATGTCAGGGTTGCACAACCGCTTGTCCCAGCTGGACATTAACCTCCCGGACCAGGCGGTCATTGATAGAATCCTTCAGTCGTTCCCACCTAGCTACAAGAGCTTTGTGATGAACTACAATATGCAGGGGATGGTGAAAACTATTCCTGAAGTATTTTCAATGCTGAAATCAGCAGAGGTGGAAATCAAAAAGGAACATCAAGTGTTGATGGTCAATAAAACCACTAGTTTCAAGAAAGGCAAGGGTAAGAAGAACTTCAAGAAGGACGGCAAGGGAGTTGCTGCGCCCGGTAAGCCAGTTGCCGGGAAGAAGCCAAAGAATGGACCCAAACTGGAGACTGAGTGCTTTTATTGCAAGGGAAAGGGACACTGGAAGCAGAACTGCCCCAAATACTTAGCGGACAAGAAGGCCGGCAACACTAAAGGTATATATGATATACATGTAATTGATGTGTACCTTACCAGTACTCGTAGTAGCTCCTGGCTATTTGATACCGGTGCGGTTGCTCATATTTGTAACTCAAAACAGGAGCTGCGGAATAAGCGGAGACTGGCGAAGGACGAGGTGACGATGCGCGTCGGGAATGGTTCCAAGGTCGATGTGATCGCCGTCGGCACGCTACCTCTACATTTACCTACGGGAATAGTTTTAAACCTTAATAATTGTTATTTAGTGCCAGCTTTGAGCATGAACATTGTATCTGGATCTCATTTAATATGAGATGGCTACTCATTTAAATCCGAGAATAATGGTTGTTCTATTTATATGAGAGATATGTTTTATGGTCATGCCCCGTTGGTCAATGGTTTATTCTTGATGAATCTCGAACGTGATGTTACACACATTCATAGTGTGAATGTTGGAAATATGCCCTAGAGGCAATAATAAAAGCATTATTCCTTGTTCATGATAATTGTCTTTATTCATGCTATAATTGTGTTATCCGGAAATCGTAATGAATGTGTGAATAACAGACACCAACATGTCCCTAGTGAGCCTCTAGTTGACTAGCTCGTTGATCAATAGATAGTCATGGTTTCCTGACTATGGACATTGGATTTCATTGATAACGAGATCACATCATTAAGAGAATGATGTGATGGACAAGACCCAATCCTAAACATAGCACAAGATCGTATAGTTCGTTTGCTAGAGTTTTCCAATGTCAAAGTATCTTTTCCTTAGACCATGAGATCGTGTAACTCCCGGATACCGTAGGAGTGCTTTGGGTATACCAAACGTCACAACGTAACTGGGTGACTATAAAGGTAGACTACGGGTATCTCCGAAAGTGTCTGTTGGGTTGACATGGATCAAGACTGGGATTTGTCACTCCGTGTGACGGAGAGGTATCACTGGGCCCACTCGGTAATGCATCATCATAATGAGCTCAGAGTGACCAAGTGTCTGGTCACGGGATCATGCATTACGGTACGAGTAAAGTGACTTGCCGGTAACGAGATTGAACGAGGTATTGGGATACCGACGATCGAATCTCGGGCAAGTAACATATCGATTGACAAAGGGAATTGAGTACGGGGTTGATTGAATCCTCGACATCGTGGTTCATCCGATGAGATCATCGTGGAGCATGTGGGAGCCAACATGGGTATCCAGATCCCGCTGTTGGTTATTGACCGGAGAGTCGTCTCGGTCATGTCTGCTTGTCTCCCGAACCCGTAGGGTCTACACACTTAAGGTTCGGTGACGCTAGGGTTATGAAGATATGTATATGCAGAAACTCGAATGTTGTTCGGAGTCCCGGATGAGATCCCGGACGTCACGGGGAGTTCCGGAATGGTCCGGAGGTAAAGAATTATATATAGGAAGTGCAGTTTCGGGCATCGGGACAAGTTTCGGTGTTATCGGTATTGTACCGGGACCACCGGAGGGGTCCCGGGGGCCCACCGGGTGGGGCCACCTGTCCCGGGGGGCCACATGGGCTGTAGGGGGTGCGCCTTGGCCTTCATGGGCCAAGGGCACCAGCCCCTATAGGCCCATGCACCTAGGGTTTCCACCTAGGAGGAGTCCTAGTGGTGGAAGGCACCCCTAGGTGCCTTGGGGGGGAGGGAAACCTCCCCTTGGCCGCCGCCCCCCTAGTAGATCTCATCTACTAGGGCCGGCGCCCCCCCCCCATGGCACCCCTATATATAGTGGGGGGGAGAGGAGGGATTTCACACCAGCCCCTGGCGCCTCCCTCTCTCCCGTTACGTCTCTCTCTCGTAGTCTCGGCGAAGCCCTGCTTCTGTGACGCCCTGCATCCACCACCACGCCGTCGTGCTGCTGGATCTTCATCAACCTCTCCTTCCCCCTTGCTGGATCAAGAAGGAGGAGACGTCTACCGTCCCGTACGTGTGTTGAACACGGAGGTGCCGTCCGTTCGGCGCTTGGTCATCGGTGATTTGGATCACGTCGAGTACGACTACATCATCACCGTTCTTTGAACGCTTCCGCTCGCGATCTACAAGGTACGTAGATGCATCCGATGACTCGTTGCTAGATGAACTCCTAGATGGATCTTGGTGAAACGAGTAGGAAAATTTTTGTTTTCTGCAACGTTCCCCAACAGTGGCATCAAGAGCTAGGTCTATGCGTAGTTCTTCTTGTGCGAGTAGAACACAATTTGTTGTGGGCGTAGATTTGTCAACTTTCTTGCCGTTACTAGTCCTTTCTTGCTTCAGCGGTATTGTGGGATGAAGCGGCCCGGACCAACCTTACACGTACACTTACGTGAGACCGGTTCCACCGACTAACATGCACTAGTTGCATAAGGTGGCTGGCGGGTGTCTGTCTCTCCTACTTTAGTTGGAGCGGATTCGATGAACAGGGTCCTTATGAAGGGTAAATAGAAGTTGACAAATCACGTTGTGGCTTTAACGTAGGTAAGAAGACGTTCTTGCTAGAACCCTAATTCAGCCACGTAAAACTTGCAACAACAATTAGAGGACGTCTAACTTGTTTTTTGCAGCAAGTGGTTTGTGATATGATATGGCCAAAGTTGTGATGAATGATGAATGATCTATATGTGATGTATGAGATGTTCATGCTATTGTAATAGGAATCACGACTTGCATGTCGATGAGTATGACAACCGGCAGGAGCCATAGGAGTTGTCTTTATTCTTTTATATGACCTGCGTGTCATTGAGAAACGCCATGTAAATTACTTTACTTTATTGCTAAACGCGTTAGCCATAGTAGTAGAAGTAATAGTTGGCGAGCAACTTCATGGAGACACGATGATGGAGATCATGATGATGGAGATCATGGTGTCAAGCCGGTGACAAGATGATCATGGAGCCCCAAGATGGAGATCAAAGGAGCTATGTGATATTGGCCATATCATGTCACGTTTATTATTTGATTGCATGTGATGTTTATCATGTTTTGCATCTTGTTTACTTAGAACGACGGTAGTAACTAAGATGATCCCTCATACTAATTTCAAGAAGTGTTCCCCCTAACTGTGCACCGTTGCGACAGTTCGCTGTTTCAAAACACCACGTGATGATCGGGTGTTTTATTCAGACGTTCACATACAACGGGTGTAAGACAGATTTACACATGCAAACACTTAGGTTGACTTGACGAGCCTAGCATGTACAGACATGGCCTCGGAACACAGAAGACCGAAAGGTCGAGCATGAGTCGTATAGAAGATACGATCAACATGAAGATGTTCACCGATGTTGACTAGTCCGTCTCACGTGATGATCGGACACGGTCTAGTTAGCTCGGATCATGTAATACTTAGATGACTAGAGGGATGTCTAATCTAAGTGGGAGTTCATTAATAATTTGATTAGTTGAACTTAATTATCATGAACTTAGTCTAAATATTTTACAATATGTCTTGTAGATCAAATGGCCAACGTAGTCCTCAACTTCAACGCGTTCCTAGAGAAAACTAAGCTGAAAGACGATGGCAGCAACTATACGGACTGGGTCCGGAACCTGAGGATCATCCTCATAGCTGCCAAGAAAGATTATGTCCTACAAGCACCGCTGGGTGACGCACCTGTTCTCCCTGCAGAACAAGATGTTATGAACGCTTGGCAGGCACGTTCCGACGACTACTCCCTCGTTCAGTGCGGCATGCTTTACAGCCTAGAGCCGGGGCTCCAAAAGCGTTTTGAGAGACATGGAGCATATGAGATGTTCGAAGAGCTGAAAATGGTTTTCCAAGCTCATGCCCGGGTCGAGAGATATCAAGTCTCCGACAAGTTCTTCAGCTGTAAGATGGAGGAAAACAGTTCTGTCAATGAGCACATACTCACTATGTCTGGGTTGCATAACCGCTTGACTCAGCTGGGAGTTAATCTCCCGGATGATGCGGTCATTGACAGAATCCTCCAGTCGCTTCCACCAAGCTACAAGAGCTTTGTGATGAACTTCAATATGCAGGGGATGGAAAAGACCATTCCTGAAGTATTTGCTATGCTGAAATCAGAAGAGGTAGAAGTCAGGAAGGAACATCAAGTGTTGATGGTCAATAAAACCACTAAGTTCAAGAAAGGCAAGGGTAAAAAGAACTTCAAGAAGGACGGCAAGGAGGTTGCCGCGCCCGGCAAGCAAGCTGCCGGGAAGAAGCCAAGGAATGGACCCAAGCCCGAGACTGAGTGCTTTTATTGCAAGGGAAGCGGTCACTGGAAGCAGAACTGCCCTAAATACTTAGCAGACAAGAAGGCCGGCAAAACAAAAGGTATATGTGATATACATGTAATTGATGTGTACCTTACTAGTGTCCGTAGTAGCTCCTGGGTATTTGATACCGGTGCAGTTGCTCACATTTGTAACTCAAAGCAGGGGCTGCGGAATAAGCGGAAACTGGCAAAGGACGAGGTGACGATGCGCGTCGGGAATGGTTCCAAGGTCAATGTGATCGCTGTCGGCACGCTGCCTCTGCATCTCCCTTCGGGATTAGTTTTAAACCTTAATAATTGTTATTTAGTGCCAGCTTTGAGCATGAACATTGTATCGGGATCTCGTTTAATCCGAGATGGCTACTCATTTAAATCCGAGAATAATGGTTGTTCTATTTATATGAAAGATATGTTTTATGGTCATGCTCCTATGGTGAATGGTTTATTCTTTATGAATCTCGAACGTGATGCTACACATGTTCACAATGTGAGTACCAAAAGAAGTAAGGTTGATAATGATAGTCCCACATACTTGTGGCACTGCCGCCTTGGTCACATAGGTGTCAAGCGCATGAAGAAGCTCCATGCTGATGGACTTTTAGAGTCTCTTGATTATGAATCATTTGACACGTGCGAACCATGCCTTATGGGAAAAATGACCAAGACTCCGTTCTCAGGAACAATGGAGCGAGCAACCAACTTATTGGAAATCATACATACTGATGTGTGCGGTCCAATGAGTGTTGAGGCTCGCGGTGGCTATCGTTATGTTCTCACCCTCACTGATGATTTAAGTAGGTATGGGTATATCTACTTAATGAAACACAAGTCTGAAACCTTTGAAAAGTTCAAGGAATTTCAGAGTGAGGTTGAAAATCAACGTGACAGGAAAATCAAGTTTTTACGATCAGATCGTGGAGGAGAATACTTGAGTCACGAGTTTGGCACACACTTAAGAAAATGTGGAATAGTTTCACAACTCACGCCGCCTGGAACACCTCAGCGTAATGGTGTGTCCGAACGTCGTAATCGCACTCTATTAGATATGGTGCGATCTATGATGTCTCTTACTGATTTACCGCTATCTTTTTGGGGCTATGCTTTAGAGACTGCTGCATTCACTTTAAATAGGGCTCCGTCGAAATCCGTTGAGACGACACCGTATGAATTATGGTTTGGGAAGAAACCTAAGCTGTCGTTTCTAAAAGTTTGGGGATGCGATGCTTATGTCAAGAAACTTCAACCTGAAAAGCTCGAACCCAAGTCGGAAAAATGTGTCTTCATAGGATACCCAAAAGAAACTATTGGGTACACCTTCTACCTCAGATCCAAAGGCAAGATCTTTGTTGCCAAGAATGGGTCCTTTCTAGAGAAAGAGTTTCTCTCGAAAGAAGTAAGTGGGAGGAAAGTAGAGCTTGATGAAGTATTACCTCTTGAACCGGAAAATGGCGCAACTCAAGAAAATGTTCCTGAGGTGCCAGCACCGACTAGAGAGGAAGTTAATAATGATGATCAAGATACTTCTGATCAAGCTCCTACTGAAATTCGAAGGTCCACAAGGACACGTTCCGCACCAGAGTGGTACGGCAACCCTGTCTTGGAAATCATGTTGTTAGACAATAGTGAACCTTCGAACTATGAAGAAGCGATGGCGGGCCCGGATTCCGACAAATGGCTAGAAGCCATGAAATCCGAGATAGGATCCATGTATGAAAATGAAGTATGGACTTTGACTGACTTGCCCGTTGAGCGGCGAGCCATAGAAAATAAATGGATCTTTAAGAGGAAGACAGACGCGGATGGTAATGTGACCATCTATAAAGCTCGGCTTGTTGCTAAGGGTTATCGACAAGTTCAAGGGGTTGACTACGATGAGACTTTCTCACCGGTAGCGAAGCTGAAGTCCGTCCGAATCATGTTAGCAATTGCCGCATTCTACGATTATGAAATATGGCAAATGGACGTCAAAACGGCATTCCTTAATGGTTTCCTTAAGGAAGAATTGTATATGATGCAGCCGGAAGGTTTTGTCGATCCTAAGAATGCTGACAAAGTGTGCAAGCTCCAACGCTCGATTTATGGGCTGGTGCAAGCATCTCGGAGTTGGAACATTCACTTTGATGAGATGATCAAAGCATTTGGGTTTACACAGACTTATGGAGAAGCCTGTGTTTACAAGAAAGTGAGTGGGAGCTCTGTAGCATTTTCATACTATATGTAGATGACATACTTTTGATGGGAAATGATATAGAACTCTTGGACAGCATCAAGGCCTACTTGAATAAGTGTTTTTCAATGAAGGACCTTGGAGAAGCTGCTTACATATTAGGCATCAAGATTTATAGAGATAGATCGAGACGCCTCATAGGTCTTTCACAAAGCACATACCTTGATAAGATATTGAAGAAGTTCAATATGGATCAATCCAAGAAGGGGTTCTTGCCTGTGTTACAAGGTATGAAATTGAGCTCAGCTCAATGTCCGACCACGGCAGAAGATATAGAAGAGATGAGCGTCATCCCCTATGCATCAGCCATAGGTTCTATTATGTATGCCATGCTGTGTACCAGACCTGATGTAAACCTTGCCGTAAGTTTGGTAGGAAGGTACCAAAGTAATCCCGGCAAAGAGCACTGGACAGCGGTCAAGAATATCCTGAAGTACCTGAAAAGGACTAAGGAAATGTTTCTCGTTTATGGAGGTGACGAAGAGCTCGTCGTAAAGGGTTACGTCGATGCTAGCTTCGACACAGATCTGGATGACTCTAAGTCACAGACCGGATACGTGTATATTTTGAATGGTGGGGCAGTAAGCTGGTGCAGTTGCAAGCAGAGCGTCGTGGCGGGATCTACATGTGAAGCGGAGTACATGGCAGCCTCGGAGGCAGCACATGAGGCAATATGGGTGGGAGTTCATCACCGACCTAGGAGTCATACCCAATGCGTCGGGGCCGAACAAGCTCTTCTGTGACAACACTGGAGCTATTGCACTTGCCAAGGAGCCCAGGTTTCACAAGAAGACAAGGCACATCAAGCGTCGCTTCAACTCCATTCGTGAAAATGTTCAAGATGGAGACATAGGGATTTGTAAAATACATACGGACCTGAATGTAGCAGATCCGTTGACTAAACCTCTCCCTAGAGCAAAACATGATCAACACCAGAATTCCATGGGTGTTCGATTCATCACAATGTAACTAGATTATTGACTCTAGTGCAAGTGGGAGACTGTTGGAAATATGCCCTAGAGGCAATAATAAAAGCATTATTCCTTGTTCATGATAATTGTCTTTATTCATGCTATAATTGTGTTATCCGAAAATCGTAATACATGTGTGAATAACAAACACCAACATGTCCCTAGTGAGCCTCTAGTTGACTAGCTCGTTGATCAATAGATAGTCATGGTTTCCTGACTATGGACATTGGATGTCATTGATAACGAGATCACATCATTAAGAGAATGATGTGATGGACAAGACCCGATCCTAAACATAGCACAAGATCGTATAGTTCATTTGCTAGAGTTTTCCAATGTCAAAGTATCTTTTCCTTAGACCATGAGATCGTGTAACTCCCGGATACCGTAGGAGTGCTTTGGGTATACCAAACGTCACAACGTAACTGGGTGACTATAAAGGTAGACTGCGGGTATCTCCGAAAGTGTCTGTTGGGTTGACATGGATCAAGACTGGGATTTGTCACTCCGTGTGACGGAGAGGTATCACTGGGCCCACTCGGTAATGCATCATCATAATGAGCTCAGAGTGACCAAGTGTCTGGTCACGGGATCATGCATTACGGTACAAGTAAAGTGACTTGCCGGTAACGAGATTGAACGAGGTATTGGGATACCGACGATCGAATCTCGGGCAAGTAACATATCGATTGACAAAGGGAATTGAGTACGGGGTTGATTGAATCCTCGACATCGTGGTTCATCCGATGAGATCATCGTGGATCATGTGGGAGCCAACATGGGTATCCAGATCCCGCTGTTGGTTATTGACCGGAGAGTCGTCTCGGTCATGTCTGCTTGTCTCCCGAACCCGTAGGGTCTACACACTTAAGGTTCGGTGACGCTAGGGTTATGAAGATATGTATATGCAGAAACCCGAATGTTGTTCGGAGTCCCGGATGAGATCCCGGACGTCACGAGGAGTTCGGGAATGGTCCGGAGGTAAAGAATTATATATAGGAAGTGCAGTTTCGGGCATCGGGACAAGTTTCGGTGTTATCGGTATTGTACCGGGACCACCGGAGGGGTCCCGGGGGCCCACCGGGTGGGGCCACCTGTCCCGGGGGGCCACATGGGCTGTAGGGGGTGTGCCTTGGCCTTCATGGGCCAAGGGCACCAGCCCCTATAGGCCCATGCGCCTAGGGTTTCCACCTAGGAGGAGTCCTAGTGGTGGAAGGCACCCCTAGGTGCCTTGGGGGGGAGGGAAACCTCCCCTTGGCCGCCGCCCCCCCAGTAGATCTCATCTACTAGGGCCGGCGCCCCCCCCCCCCCCCCATGGCACCCCTATATATAGTGGGGGGGAGAGGAGGTATTTCACACCAGCCCCTGGCGCCTCCCTCTCTCCCGTTACGTCTCTCTCTCGTAGTCTCGGCGAAGCCCTGCTTCTGTGACGCCCTGCATCCACCACCACGCCGTCGTGCTGCTGGATCTTCATCAACCTCTCCTTCCCCCTTGCTGGATCAAGAAGGAGGAGACGTCTCCCGTCCCGTACGTGTGTTGAACGCGGAGGTGCCGTCCATTCGGCGCTTGGTCATCGATGATTTGGATCACGTCGAGTACGACTACATCATCACCGTTCTTTGAACGCTTCCGCTCGCGATCTACAAGGTACGTAGATGCATCCGATGACTCATTGCTAGATGAACTCCTAGATGGATCTTGGTGAAACGAGTAGGAAAATTTTTGTTTTCTGCAATGTTCCCCAACAGTGAATACCAAAAGATGTAAAGTTGATAACGATAGTCCCACATACTTGTGGCACTGCCGCCTTGGTCACGTTGGTGTCAAACGCATGAAGAAGCTCCATGCTGATGGACTTTCGGAGTCTCTTGATTACGAATCATTTGACATGTGCAAACCATGCCTTATGGGCAAAATGACCAAGACTCCGTTCTCCGGAACAATGGAGCGAGCAACCAACTTATTGGAAATCATACATACTGATGTGTGCGGTCCAATGAGCGTTGAGGCTCGTGGAGGATATCGTTATGTTCTCACTCTCACTGACGACTTGAGTAGATATGGGTATGTCTACTTGATGAAACACAAGTCTGAGACCTTTGAAAAGTTCAAGGAATTTCAGAATGAGGTAGAGAATCAACGTGACCGAAAGATAAAGTTCTTACGATCAGATCGTGGGGGAGAATATTTAAGTCATGAATTTGGTACGCACTTAAGGAAATGTGGAATCATTTCACAACTCAGGCCGCCTAGAACACCTCAGCGTAACGGTGTGTCCGAACATCGTAATCACACTCTATTGGATATGGTGCGATCTATGATGTCACTCACCGAATTACCGCTATCATTTTGGGGATACGCTCTAGAGACAGCTACATTCACTTTAAATAGGGCACCGTCTAAATCCGTTGAGACGACACCGCATGAATTATGGTTTGGGAAGAAACCTAAGCTGTCGTTTCTAAAAGTTTGGGGATGCGATGCTTATGTTAAGAAACTTCAACCTGAAAAGCTCGAACCCAAGTCGGAAAAATGCGTCTTCATAGGATACCCTAAGGAAACCATTGGGTATACCTTCTACCTCAGATCTGAAGGCAAGATCTTTGTTGCCAAGAACGGGTCCTTTCTGGAGAAAGAGTTTCTCTCGAAAGAAGTAAGTGGGAGGAAAGTAGAACTCGATGAAGTACTGCCTCTTGAACCGGAAAGTAGCGCAGCTCAAGAAGATGTTCCTGTGGTGCCTGCACCGACCAAAGAGGAAATTAATGATGATGATCAAGGTACTTCGGATCAAGTTACTACTGAACTTCGTAGGTCCACGAGGACACGTTCCACACCAGAGTGGTATGGCAACCCTGTCCTGGAAATCATGTTGTTAGACAACGGTGAACCTTCGAACTATGAAGAAGCAATGGCGGGCCCTGATTCCAACAAATGGCTTGAAGCCATGCAATACGAGATAGGATCCATGTATGAAAACAAAGTGTGGACTTTGACAGACTTGCCCGATGATCGGCGAGCGATAGAAAACAAATGGATCTTTAAGAAGAAGACGGACGCAAATGGTAATCTTACCATCTATAAAGCTCGACTTGTCACTAAGGGTTATCGACAAGTTCAAGGGGTTGACTATGATGAGACTTTCTCTCCCGTAGTGAAGCTGAAGTCCGTCCGAATCATGTTAGCAATTGCCGCATACTATGATTATGAGATATGGCAAATGGAAGTCAAAACGGCATTCCTTAACGGCCATCTTAAGGAAGAACTGTATATGATGCAGCCGGAAGGTTTTGTCGATCCTAAGAATGCTAACAAGGTATGGAAGCTCCAGCGCTCCATCTATGGGCTGGTGCAAGAATCTCGGAGTTGGAACATTCGCTTTAATGAAATGATCAAAGCATTTGGGTTTATGTAGACTTATGGAGAAGCCTGCGTTTACAAGAAAGTGAGTGGGAGCTCTGTATCATTTCTCATATTAAATGTGGATGACATACTTTTGATGGGAAATGATATAGAACTTTTGGACAGCATTAAGGCCTACTTGAATAAGTGTTTTTCAATGAAGGACCATGGAGAAGCTACTTACATATTAGGCATCAAGATCTATAGAGATAGATCGAGATGCCTCATAGGTCTTCCAGAAAGCACATACCTTGATAAGATATTGAAGAAGTTCAATATGGATCAGTCCAAGAAAGGGTTCTTGCCTGTGTTGCAAGGTGTGAAATTGAGCTCGACTCAATGTACGACCACGGCAGAAGATAGAGAAAAGATGAGTGTCGTCCCCTACGCCTCAGCCATAGGGTCTATCATGTATGCCCTGCTGTGTACCAGACCTGATGTAAACCTTGCCGTAAGTTTGGTAGGAAGGTACCAAAGTAATCCCGACATGGAACACTGGACAGCGGTCAAGAATATCCTGAAGTACCTGAAAAGGACTAAGGATATGTTTCTCGTATATGGAGATGACGAAGAGCACGTCGTAAAGGGTTACGTCGACGCTAGCTTCGACACAGATCTGGATGACTCTAAGTCACAAACCGGATACGTGTATATTTTGAATGGTGGGGCAGTAAGCTGGTGCAGTTGCAAGCAAAGCGTCGTGGCGGGATCTACATGTGAAGCGGAGTACATGGCAGCCTCGGAGGCAGCGCATGAAGCAATCTAGGTGAAGGAGTTCATCACCGACCTAGGAGTCATACCCAATGCGTCGGGGCCTATCACCCTCTTCTGTGACAACACTGGAGCTATTGCCCTTGCCAAGGAGCCCAGGTTTCACAAGAAGACCAGGCACATCAAGTGTCGCTTCAACTCCATTCGTGAAAATGTTCAAGATGGAGACATAGATATTTGCAAAGTGCATACGGATCTGAATGTCGCAGATCCGTTGACTAAACCTCTTCCGCGAGCAAAACATGATCAACACCAGAACTCTATGGGTGTTCGATTCATCACAATGTAACTAGATTATTGACTCTAGTGCAAGTGGGTGACTGTTGGAAATATGCCCTAGAGGCAATAATAAAATGGTTATTATTATATTTCCTCGTTCATGATAATTGTCTATTATTCATGCTATAATTGTGTTATCCGGAAATCGTAATACATGTGTGAATACATAGACCACAACATATCCCTAGTGAGCCTCTAGTTGACTAGCTCGTTTATCAATAGATGGTCACAGTTTCCTGACCATGGACATTGGATGTCATTGATAACGGGATCACATCATTGGGAGAATGATGTGATGGACAAGACCCAATCCTAAGCATATCACAAGATCGTGTAGTTCGTTTGCTAGAGCTTTTCCAATGTCAAATATTATTTCCTTAGACCATGAGATCGTGTAACTCCCGGATGCCGTAGGAGTGCTTTGGGTGTACCAAACGTCACAACGTAACTGGGTGACTATAAAGGTATACTACAGGTATCTCCGAAAGTGTCTGTTAGGTTGACACGGATCGAGACTGGGATTTGTCACTCCGTATGACGGAGAGGTATCTCTGGGCCCACTCGGTAATGCATCATCATAATGAGCTCAAAGTGACTAAGTGGTTGGTCACGGGATCATGCATTACGGTACGAGTAAAGTGACTTGCCGGTAACGAGATTGAACGAGGTATTGGGATACCGACGATCGAATCTTGGGCAAGTAACATACCGATTGACAAAGGGAATTGTATACGTGATTACTTGAATCCTCGACATCGTGGTTCATTCGATGAGATCATCATGGAACATGTGGGAGACAACATGGGTATCCAGATCCCGCTATTGGTTATTGGCCGGAGAGTCGTCTCGGTCATGTCTGCATGTCTCCCGAACCCGTAGGGTCTACACACTTAAGGTTTGGTGATGCTAGGGTTGTAGAGATACTAGTATGCGGTAACCCGAAAGTTGTTTGGAGTCTCGGATGAGATCCCGGACGTCACGAGGAGTTCCGGAATGGTCCGGAGGTGAAGAATTATATATAGGAAGTCCAGTTTCAGCCATCGGGAAAGTTTTGATGGTCACCGGTATTGTACCGGGACCACCGAAAGGCTCCCGGGGGTCCATCGGGTGGGGCCACCTATCCCGGAGGGGCCCATGGGCTGAAGTGGGGAAGGGAACCAGCCCCTGGTGGGTTGGTGCGCCCCCCTTGGGCCTCCCCTGTGCCTAGGGTTGGAAACCCTAGGGGTGGGGGGGCGCCCCACTTGACTTGGGGGGCAAGTCCCCCCCTTGGCCGCTGCCCCCCTGGAGATGGGATCTCTAAGGGGCCGCCCCCCCAGGGCCCCTATATAAAGAGGGGGGAGGGAGGGCTGCGCAGCCCTGCTCCTGGCGCCTCCCTCTCCCTCCGCGACACCTCTCCCTCTCGTAGAGCTTGGCGAAGCCCTGCCGAGATCGCCGCTACTTCCGCCACCACGCCGTCGTGCTGCTGGATCTCCATCAACCTCTCCCTCCCCCTTGCTGGATCAAGAAGGAGGAGACGTCTTCCCCAACCATACGTGTGTTGAACGCGTAGGTGCCGTCTGTTCGGCACTAGGATCTTCGGTGATTTGGATCACAACGAGTACGACTCCCTCAACCCCGTTTTCTTGAACGCTTCCGCGCGTGATCTACAAGGGTATGTAGATGCACTCCTCTCTCTCGTTGCTAGATGACTCCATAGATTGATCTTGGTGAAGCGTAGAAAATTTATATTTTCTGCAACGTTCCCCAACATAGCTACTGGTACATACCCTCAGCCCTGAGGGTGAACTACTCCCTCCTCGTCATGGAGAGCACCGGGATGATGAAGATGGCCACCGGTGAGGGATCCCCCATCCGGCAGTGTGCCGGAACGGGCTCCCGAGAGGTTTTTGGTGGCTACAGAGGCTTGCGGCGGCGGAACTCCCGATCTATTGTTCATATTCGATGGTTTTAGGGTATATGGGAATATATAGGCGAAAGAAGTCGGCCGGGGGAGCCTCGAGGGGCCCACGAGGGTGGATGGCGCGCCCCCCTATCTCGTGGCTTCCTCGACGCTTCCCTGGCTTGCACTCCAAGTTCCCGAGATCATGTTCGTTCCAAAAATCACGCTCCCGAAGGTTTCATTTTGTTTGGACTCTGTTTGATATTCCTTTTCTTCGAAATACTGAAATAGGCAATAAAACAACAATATGGGTTGGGTCTCCGGTTAATAGGTTAGTCCCAAAAGTAATATAAATGTGTATAATAAAGCCCGTAATCATTCAAAATAGATAATAAAATAGCATGAATGCTTCATAAATTATAGAAACGTTGGAGAAGTATCAGCATCCCCAAGCTTAATTCCTGCTCGTCCTCGAGTAGGTAAATGATAAAAGAAAGAATTTATGAAGTGTGAATGCTAGCAGGTGCACAAGTATGATCAATGATAATTTCAATCACCTTTTCTAGCATGATTATATGTCATAACAGTAGTTCATCCCATAAAATTTCTCAAGATCTAGTAACAAGCAATTCACATGTTAAAGCATAGATCATAAACTTTCTTGAAAACTAGCAAACTTTATTCCCAGTCATCAAACAATTGCAATTCATCTTATTTTCAGGAAGGGTCTATGTCAGAGCTTTGATTTAGCAAACTCCACATACTCAACTATCATATAGTCTTCTACAATCGCTAACACTCACGCAATACTAATGGTTATGGAGTTTTAATCGAACACTGAGAAAGATAGGGGCTTATAGTATTGCCTCCCAGCGTATTCACCTTTGGGTGATGTCAACAATAATAGTTCATGCTAACTTACATCCAATTGGATATATATATCAGGATCTTTCCAACACCGAGGTGCTTGCCAAAGGATAAAATGAAAAAGGGAAAGGTGAAGATCACCTTGACTCTTGCATAAAGTAAAAGACATAAAGTAAAAGATAGGCCCTTCGCAGAGGGAAGCAGAGGTTGTCATGCGTTTTTATGGTTGGATGCACAAAATCTTAATGCAAAAGAACATCACTTTATATTGCCACTTGTATATGGACCTTTATTATGCAGTCCGTCGCTTTTATTGCTTCCATAACAAGATCATATAAAGCTTATTTTCTTCACAATAATAGATCATACATATTTAGAGAGCAATTTTTATTGCTTGCACCAATGACAACTTACTTGAAGGATCTTACTCAATCCATAGGTAGGTATGGTGGACTCTCATGGCAAAACTGGGTTTAAGGATATTTGGAAGCACAAATAGTATCTCTACTTGGTGCAAGGAATTTGGTTAGCATGAGGGGGAAAGGCAAGCTCAACATGTTTGAATGATCCATGACAATATACTTTAACTGAGATGTGAGAAAACATAACCCATTACGTTGTCTTCCTTGTCCAACATCAACTCTTTAGCATGTCATACTTAATGGGTGCTCACAATTATAAAATATGTCTAGGATAGTATATTTATATGTGAAATCTCTCTTCCTTCAATATTCTTTCATGAATTGTTCAAATGACCAATACAATGCTTGCTAACCTTCAATAAATTTACAACCTCTACTTTTTAGATGTGAAGTCATTACTCCCCATGGGATAAGAAAATGAGACCTATATAATTTCAGATTTATGACATTCAACTCATTCAACCATTTACTCATAGGAGATAAGTGAAGCACACGAGTAAATGACAAACTACTCCAAAAAGATATAAGTGAAGATCAATGAGTAGCTAAATAATTATGTAACTATGTGAAGACTCTCTCTCATTTAAGAATTTCAGATCTTGGTATTGTATTCAAACAGCAAGCAAAACAAAACAAAATGACATTGCAAGGATAGCACAACTCATGTGAAGAAGCAAAAACTTAGGTTCAACCGATACTAACCGATAGTTGTTGAAGAAGAAAGGTGGGATGCCTAACAGGGCATCCCCAAGCTTAGATGCTTGAGACTTCTTGAAATATTATCTTGGGGTGCCTTGGGCATCCCCAAGCTTGAGCCTTTGTGTCTTCTTAATTCCTCTCATACCATGGTTTCTCTTTTTATCAAAAGCTTCATCCACACCAAAGTCAACAAGAACTCGTGAGATAGGTTAGTATAAACCAATGCAAAACCTTATCATTTTCTACTGTAACAAATTACTAAAATTATTATTCAACATTTCATACTAAATGCCTCTGCATATTTAATACTCCTATCCTCAAATAGAATCATTAAACAAGCAAACATATGCAAACAATGCAAACATAACAGCAATCTGCCAAAACAGTACAATCTGTAAAGAATGCAAGATTCATCATACTTCCCTAACTCCAAAAATTATGAGAAAATACATTACTGTAGAAGATTTATCAGAGCTCAATATGCAAAAACTTTCAACATTATACCATTTTCTTACTTTTCTAGGGAATTTTTGCAACAGCGGTAAACTTTCTGTTTTCAAACAGCAACATGTATACTAGCAAAATAAGCATGGTAGAGGCTATCCTTGACATTTTTATTGAAAATAAAGATGCAAAACATTATTATAAATAAAATCAATCAAACACTAACAAAAGAAAATGAAGCTCCAAGAAAAACACATATCATGTGGTGAATAAAAATATAGCTCCAAGTAAAGTTATCGATGAACGAAGACGAAAGAGGGGATGCCTTCCGGGGCATCCCAAGCTTAGGCTCTTGGTTGTCCTTGAATATTACCTTGGGGTGACTTGGGCATCCCAAATCTTAGGCTCTTGCCACTCCTTATTCCATAGTCCATTGAATCTTTACCCAAAACTTGAAAACTTCACAACACAAAACTCGACAGAAAACTCGTAAGCTCCGTTAGTATAAGAAAATAAAACCACCACTTAGGTACTGTAATGAACTCATTCTAAATTCATATTGGTGTAATATCTACTGTACTCCAACTTATCTATGGTTCATACCCTCCTATACTACTCATAGATTCATCAAAATAAGCAAACAACACATGGAAAACAGAATCTGTCAAAAACAGAACAGTCTGTAGTAATCTATATCAAACGTATACTTCTGTAACTCTAAAAATCCTACCAAATTAGGAAGTCCTAAGCAATTTGTGTACCAATCCAGAGCAAAATGAATCAGATCAGAATCACGTTTACGTGAATTAGAAAAACTAAATTACTGGGTACAAAAGTTTCTGATTCTCAGCAGGATCAACACAACTATCACCGTAGGCTATCCTAAAGGTCTTACTTGGCACTTTATTGAAACAAAAGATATAAAACATGATTACTACAGTATCATAATCATGTGAACACATAAATACAATAAGGATAAATATTGGGTTGTCTCCCAACAAGCGCTTTTCTTTAATGCCTTTCTAGCTAGGCATGATGATGGCAATGATGCTCACATAAAAGATAAGAATTGAAACATAACGGGAGCATCATGAAGCACATGACTAGCACATTTAAGCCTAACCCACTTCCTATGCATAGGGATTTTGTGAGCAAACAATTTATGGGAGCAACAATCAACTAGCATAGTAAGGCAAAACAAGCATAAGTTCAAAACTTGAAGCACATAGAGAGGAAACTTGACATTATTGCAATTCCTACAAGCATATGTTCCACCCTCATAATAATTTTCAGTAGCATCATGAATGAATTCAACAATATAACCAGCACCTAAAGCATTCTTTTCATGATCTACAAGCATAGAAAATTTACTACTCTCCACATAAGCAAAATCCTTCTCATTCAGAATAGTGGGAGTATCATAAAAGACTTGAATACTACAAATTGTTTCCACATTAAAAGAGTAATGTTCAGAAAAATGGTAATCATAATCATGACAAGTTTTATAAATATAATCATCACTACTTTTTATAGCATGAGTTTCATCACAATAATCATCATCAATAGCAACTTCGTTCTCATCATAATCAATTGAAACCTCTCCCAAGATAGTGGAATCATCACTAAATAAAGTTGACACTCTTCCAAATCCACTTTCATATTCATCACAATAAGATTCAACATCCTCCAAAATAGTGGGATAACTACTTCCTAAAGTTGACACTCTTCCAAACCCACTTTCATCAATATAATCATCAAAGGTAAGAGGCATGCTATCATAACAACTTTGCATATCAAAACTTGGGAGGCTAAAAATATCATCTTCATTAAACATAGCATCCCTAAGCTTGGGATAAACATTAATTGCAGCAAATATATTCTCAAATATGTCATCCTCATCAAACATAGATTCCCCAAGCTTGGGCCTTTTCATATCATAAGCATACTCACTCTCATCATTAATAGTATGGATAGCACCAATAGTATAGCAATTATCATCATCACAATGAGTAGTAGGAGCAACATCATTTGGGAGGGATACCTTTTTACCTTTGTTGCTCCTTCTTTTCTTTTTCTTCTTCACATTATGTGTGGGTTCAACTTTCTTCTTTGAGCTCCTTATTGATGAGATTGGTTGAATAGAAAGCTCCTCCTCGTTACATGATTCATCATAAGAAATAATAGGAGGAGATTGGGAAGTCTCTTCCCTTTCATTAGTATTCTCATCATCTTCTATTTGCTTTCTTTTCTTTAGGTAATTGACAATATAAGGATTTTCAATGCAATTCACCGCACAAAACATATAAATATCCTCTAGATCAAAATCAAGAAATCTATCAAGACTAACTTTTGGGATAACCTCAGTTATACGTTTCATTTCTTCATACCCCAAAAGAAGACTAAGCTCTTTATGATGCTCAAGGGTAATCAAGTTATCACAATTTTTTGACATGATTCGATCATGAAACAATTTGCATTGAAGATTTAAATGACCACGTTCATTGCAAAGTTCACAAGGAGCGCGAAAAATATTGAATTTTTCAGCACAAATATCAAGACTTTCTTGCAACAATTTAGTTTCTAAATGTTTATGCCTCTTGCAATATCTATTTTCCCTATTTGGTATGTACTTGCATACCCAATCTACTCCACAAAAATCGACATGCTTATAAGAGATATTTTCATCATAACTAGTGCAATCATCATTAGTACTATGGATATTCAAAGAGTTCATACTAACAAAACTACAATCATGCTCATCATTCAAAGATTTAGTACCAAGAATTTTAATGCATTCTTCTTCTAGCACTTGAGCACAATTTTCCTTTTCATCATACTCACGAAAGATATTAGAAAGACGAAGAGAATGAGACAAACTCAATTCCATTTTTTTGGTAGTTTTCTTTTATAAACTAAACTAGTGATAAAACAAGAAACAAAAAGATTCGATTGCAAGATCTAAAGATATACTTTCAAGCACTCACCTCCCCGGCAACGGCGCCAGAAAAGAGCTTGATGTCTACTACACAACCTTCTTCTTATAGACGTTGTTGGGCCTCCAAGTGCAGAGGTTTGTAGGACAGTAGCAAATTTCCCTCAAGTGGATGACCTGAGGTTCATCAATTCGTGGGAGGCGTAGGATGAAGATGGTCTCTCTCAAACAACACTGCAACCAAATAACAAAGAGTCTCTTGTGTCCCCAACACACCCAATACAATGGTAAATTGTATAGGTGCACTACTTCGGTGAAGAGATGATGATACAAGTGCAATATGGATGGTAGATATAGGTTTTTGTAATCTGAAAATATAAAAACAGCAAGGTAACAAATGATAAAAGTGAGCGTAAACGGTATTGCAGTGGTAGGAAACAAGGCCTAAGGTTCATACTTTCACTAGTGCAAGTTCTCTCAACAATAATAACATAATTGGATCATATAACTATCCCTCAACATGCAACAAAGAGTCACTCCAAAGCCACTAATAGCAGACAACAAATGAAGAGATTATGGTAGGGTACGAAACCACCTCAAAGTTATCCTTTCTGTTCTATCTATTCAAGAGTCCGTAGTAAAATAACATGAAGCTATTCTTTCCATTCAATCTATTACAGAGTTCATACTAGAATAACACCTTAAGACACAAATCAACCAAAACCCTAATGTCACCTAGATACTCCATTGTCACCTCAAGTATCCGTGGGCATGATTATACGATATGCATCACACAAATCTCAGATTCATCTATTCAACCAAAACAAAGTACTTCAAAGAGTGCCCCAAAGTTTCTACCAGAGAGTCAAGGCGAAAACGTGTGCCAACCCCTATGCATAGGTTCATGGGCGGAACCCGCAAGTTGATCACCAAAACATACATCAAGTGGATCACGTGATATCCCATTGTCATCACAGATAAGCACGGCAAGACATACATAAAGTATTCTCAAATCCTTAAAGACTCAATCCGATAAGATAACTTCAAAGGGAAAACTCAATTCATCACAAGAGAGTAGAGGGGATAAACATCATAAGATCCAACTATAATAGCAAAGCTCGCGATACATCAAGATCGTGCCATAGAGAGAACACGAGAGAGAGAGAGAGAGAGAGAGAGAGAGAGAGAGAGAGATCAAACACATAGCTACTGGTACATACCCTCAGCCTCGAGGGTGAACTACTCCCTCCTCGTCATGGAGAGCGCTGGGATGATGAAGATGGCCACCGGTGAGGGATCCCCCCTCCGGCAGGGTGCCGGAACGGGCTCCCGAGAGGTTTTTTGTGGCTACAGAGGCTTGCGGCGGCGGAACTCCCGATCTATTGTTTGTATTCGATGGTTTTAGGGTATATGGGAATATATAGGCGCAAGAAGTCGGTCGGGGGAGCCTCAAGGGGCCCACGAGGGTGGAGGGCGCGCCCAGGGGGTGGGCGTGCCCCCTATTTCGTGGCTTCCTCGACGCTTTCCTGGCTTGCACTCCAAGTTCCCGAGATCATGTTCGTTCCAAAAATCACGCCCCCGAAGGTTTCATTTCGTTTGGACACCGTTTGATATTCCTTTTCTTCGAAATACTGAAATAGGCAATAAAACAACAATATGGGCTAGGCCTCCGGTTAATAGGTTAGTCCCAAAAGTAATATAAAAGTGTATAATAAAACCCGTAATCATTCAAAACAGATAATAAAATATCATGAATGCTTCATAAATTATAGATACGTTGAAGACGTATCAATGCCTTCAAAAAGAAAACGACGCCTGGGGCATCACCATCACTGGCTCCGGCCACCGGCCGAAGACAAAGTTTTCACCCGGGTCTCATCCCACGAGAATTCATCCGACATCTTGTGCATCGGCCCAAGACAAGGAGTACAAGATTACTACATTAAACCGAACATGTGCAACTAAACTCCATGTAGCGCATGAGTCAAATAAAAAAACACAAAACATGGGCAACCAAACGCTTGAAAAGTTGCTGCCAGGAAGCCTACATGCAACGTACTACTTCCTCCATTCCATAATGTAGTGCGCCCGTGTTTCCCGGGATCTAACTTTGACCGCATATTTAACAAACAAGATCAACTGTGGCAAGAGCAAAAATGATTGGTATAATTTTTACTCCTGTCGCAATTGGTCTCATCGGTTAAATTTACGGTTAAACTTAGAGCATCTCCGGCCGTTCGCCCCCCCCCCCCAAGGGCTAGAAAAAAGCGCTACCTGGGGGCGAACTCGCGATAACTTCGGCATGGGGACGATCGGGTTCCCAGCCGCCGCCCCTAGGTCGCCCCCATACACCCTTTTTTGAAAAGGAAATCGGCCAAACACGACACAAAATCCAAACTCGGCGATTTCATTCATATTTGTACAGAAACTAAAAAACATAAATTAAAACTAACTAAAAACAACATTACTACGCCGCCGCCCGCCTTCTACATGCCGAGGAGGCTATAGAACCGGGTGTAGTCTCCGCCGCCGCCGCCCTGCGTGTCGTCGCCGTCCCCGCTGCACCCCTGGCTAGCGTCTGCGATGTGCGGGGGGTTGGACAGCCCGGGCGCCTCCTCGTCGTCGCTGTCAAGGATGATGACGCCGCCCTCCTCGCGTTCGCGACGCCGAGCTTTGATCTCCTTGAAGGCCCGACGCTGGCGCTCCATCTGCTTGCGGACATAGTCCGCCTTCGCCCACTTGAGAGCGGTCTCGACGGCGGCGGCCATGGCCTCGTGCTCCTTCTTCATGGGGAGCAAACTCGGCTCGGCCTTCGGCCGTACGAGGCGGTAGGAGGAGGGAGAGGGGCGGCCGTCCTCATTGATGATGAGGGCGCCGCCGCGCGTGCGGCGCCCAAGCGGCGTTTCCCGCGGCTCCGGCTTGACGTGGCGGAGCGCCGGCGAGCCGAGGAAAGAGAGCCAGAGCCCGACGACAAGGAGGTCGCCGTCTCCATTCGTCGTGGCGTCCAGGAACTACCGCGGCGGCGAGAGAAGGACGGGGGCGCCGGGTACTCCAAGCGCGGCGTGTTGCCAGCCTCGATGTGCCCGAGGATGGTTTCGAGGGTGCGGCCGGGCATGCCCCACCATTCGCGCCGCCCGTCGGAGTTGAGGCGCCCGTGGGGCAGGACGCCGTTCGTGGAGGCGACCTGGTCGGTGTGGCGGCGGTCGAAGTACATCGTCCACAACGTGTGGCTGTCGGCGGCGTACCTCGGCTTGTTCCGCTTCTCCTCCGACAGCGACGACCGAATGCGTGCCGTTCAACACCGGTGTGCGTCGGGGGCACCGGGACGCCGCCGGCGCTCAGCCTCCACGAGCCCAGCACCCGCATGTCCGGGGCGCCGAGTAGTCGGCCTCGTAGAGGAGGCGCGCCTCGTCCTCACGCAAGTGGCAGCGGCCGAAGCTGTTCGTCGCCGCGCCATCGCCTGGGAAGCACTCGGGCATTGCCTGTCGACGGGAGGCTAGATGGGGGAGAGAGGGGTGTCGGAGAAGTCGGCGGCGAGAGGGGCGCGAGAGGGTCGTCGGTGGCTAGGGCTTGTGCGTTCACCGGCGAGGGAGGTCGGCCTTTATAGCCGCGGATGGGCTGTGAGAGGGCTGTCGCTGTGTGCCGCGTGGCGGGAGAGGGCGGGACGCGCGTCATCACGACTTCACTGCGCCGCCCGTGAGGCATCAATGAAAGGCTGACCAGCGCGATAGCCTTGGCATTGATTCCCGCGGGAACCGAGGCGATGAGAACGACGAAGGTGGCGAGTCGCTGATTCGGTGGGCCCATTTCATTTCGCGCAAAAAAATGTTTCCCCCGGCGCCCCAGCGCGCCGGGTTCAGCCTGGGTCCGCCGGCGCTAAA
This sequence comes from Triticum timopheevii, assembly GCA_963921465.1. Classification (NCBI taxonomy): domain Eukaryota; kingdom Viridiplantae; phylum Streptophyta; class Magnoliopsida; order Poales; family Poaceae; genus Triticum; species Triticum timopheevii. The sequence continues at coordinate 362,119,617 of OY997264.1, forward strand.
ATCGGCCCGAGCCGGCGAAATGTGGGTTTCTTAGGGCACGGCTGGGCCGAATTTTCGGCACCGGTGACAAAAAAAAGCCTTGGGAGGGGGAGGGGGGTTGCTGGGGCGTGGATGGAGATGCTCTTAGATTTTGGGATACGTGGGTACATTACATTGTGGAACGTAGGGAGTATGGCTCGGCTTACGAGGGAGGAACAAAACGATGTAGATGACCAAACAATACTTTAAACAATTCCGAATTCAAAAATATCTCTGTCCCAGCTACGAATCCAACCATCTTTCTTGACCGACAAAATCCTAGTAATATCAGTCACAGAAACCTCCCCAAATTCAAGGGTTTACACATAAACCGCACACCGCCGCCGCCGCCGCCGCCGCCCAGACTCTCGTCTCCCGGTCGCGATGATGGTTCCACTCGATCCATGCAACAAGCCCACCTCGCAGCGCCGCATCACGGAGGGCGACACCGTCGTGGTGTACGAACGGCACGACTCGATGCGCGCAGTCACCGTCAGCGCCGCCGGCGTACTGCAGAACCGATTCGGCGTCTTCCGCCACGCCGACTGGCTCGGCCGCCACTTCGGATCCAAGGTATTCAGCAGCGGTGGTGTCGGGGGCAAGGGCGGTCGCAAGGCCGGCGGCGGGTTCGTCCACCTCCTCGCGCCCACCCCGGAGCTTTGGACGCTCGTGCTCAGCCACCGGACACAGATCCTCTACATTGCTGATATCAGCCTCGTGGTGGCCTACCTCGAGCTCGTCCCTGGGTGCGTCGTGCTGGAGTCCGGGACGGGCAGCGGTTCGCTCACCACCTCTCTGGCCCGCGCCGTCTCGCCGCACGGGCGCGTGTACACGTTTGATTTCCACGACCAGAGGGCAGACTCGGCAAGGTAAGCAAACACTTGAGGGCTAATTAACATCTCAGAGGTGATTGTCTGCTTGCTTCACAAATCAAAGCTCAGGAGTCTCTACGAGATTCGATTTAGACTATTATGTGGAGACTAACAACCTTACATGTGCAGCATAGTTTTTGGATCTGTATTTGCATTACAGAGCATGGGAACAATGCACAAGAAGGATGATTTTGATGTCTTTCTTGCATGGGTTTTCTGAACTTGTTTTGCAGTATATAGAACTATTAGTTTGTAAATGAGCAAGCTTAGATATGAGAACAGATACAATCAGAAACAATCTATTAAAAATCTGTGACATGGTATTGGATACAAACATACAATAGATTGGCCTGCAATTACAAATAGATATACAAGATTTAAGAAAACCCATGCTTTGTTGCCTAAAAACTATCCATGTCTTTGCAACATCTAGGGTTTTATCAAACTTTCAAGGGTGACCTCTTAAACGGCACAAAGATATGACTTCAGTATCACTTCTTTTTCAAGCAGCACTTGCAACTCCGAGTACAGTGACATCAATTGAAGTACAATTGTATGATTTCATAGGGGGCAGCCCGGTGCACGTAGTTCCCGCTTGCGCAGGGTCTGGGGAAGGGTCCGACCACTTTGGGTCTATAGTATGCAGCCTTTCCCTACATTTCTGCAAGAGGCTGTTTCCAGGACTCGAACCCGTTACCTCATGATTTCATAAATAATGCAATATATATTTTACAAGAGCACAGAAGCCTCTGGCTAGCTACTACCTATCTTTGCGGTAATAGATAGTATTTGTGATCATTTGACATGTGAGCGCAGTAGCCTCTTGATTTGCCTCATGGAGCATCTGGAAGGAGAGGAACCGGGAAGTATTCACGGCCCAAAAGATGTCCCACTGTGAGGTGGCGCGTCTTGCTTTGGGAGATTTCTGTATGCATAGAGCTAGTAGGTTCCTCTTGCATGAGTAATCCACATGTGCTTTCTTAGGTATCTTAGCTTTACCCTTCAAAAAGCCCGGTGTAAATACCTGTAACAATTTCCTGCCGGTTACTCGGAAAAAAAATGTTGCTTCAAGGCTGAATGTTTTTGTAAGTCATGTGGTTTAATTGATATATGCTTTGTGCTATTGTGACTTGAGCTCCTTTGGTAAATAGGGAAGATTTTGAGAAGAATGGCCTAAGCAGCCTTATTACAGTTGCTGTTCGGGACATACAAGGAGAAGGATTCCCAGATGAGTACTCTGGAGCTGCTGATGCTGTGTTCCTGGACTTACCCCAGCCTTGGTTGGCAATACCGTCAGCTGGTACAATGCTACGACAAGATGGTGTTCTATGCTCCTTTTCACCTTGCATTGAACAAGTACAGCGTGCTTGCGAAACTATGAGGTCTTGTTTCACAGGTTGGTATGTTGCTCTGAATTTGTTACTTACGCTAGAAACTTTATAATGTTCTGATACGAGTGAACATGATTCACAGACTCGTATAGTTACTTCAGTTAGAAACTTTATGGAGTTGACACTGAATGGAGTTAGGCTGTACTTTTCCCAGCTGGTTCTTTTCCAATGATCTGTCTGAAACTGTCATTTCTCACAAGGGTGGGTCTGGCGCAGTGGTAGAGTCTCTGCACTTGTGTGTGGCCTTGAGGCCCTGGGTTTGAACCAGCCTCCTCGCAGAATTATTGTGCAAGGGGTAAGGCTGTCTAGAAATTCCCTTCCTCAGACCCACCTTGTGTGAGAGCTTTCAGCACTGGGTACGCCCTTGTGATGAACTCGCTTGATTGATTTGTAATATAGCTCAATTTTGGTATGCTTATTTCAGAGGTACGATAACATACATAATTGTAAGTTCTTGTGCATTTGCAGTCCAAGCATAAGCCTGGAGTGTTCAAAAAGTTTGTTGTGGTCATCTAAAGTTGTGTGGTATCTGAAGTCTATCGGAAACCTGCATACATAAAATGCTCTGAATTAGTTACCAAAGCAGATTCATTGACTCGAGCATCATTTTAATCTCATTTCTGCTGCTTTCATATAGTCTCTTCCACAGGCACAGATTGCCACATCCCTATCATCTCCCATGTCATGTATATAGTTCTAATTTGTTTATGTGTTTTAATGGTTTCTTTAATGGACTCACCATGATTTGTGCACGAGACATTGCATCCTGGAGTTCTTGGTTTTTGTTTCAAGATAAATGATCTAGAGATGATTGAACCGTGAATGATAAAATGATCATAGTTTATCCTGTTTAGGGGAAAATAAATAACTACAGAACTTGCCTAAAAGTATGGCGATCTCTTATTCCTGAGTTACTCCGTTTCAAGAATAGTGCGCGGGCAGAAAGTTTATTTCATACTGTTGTGTTGTGCAGATATTAGAACTTTTGAAATTCTTCTTCGCACCTACGAAGTACATGAAGGTGCTCTGAAGAGTGCAACCGCCAACGAAGCCTCTAGCGAGGGTTCTTCACTTCCTGGGAAGAAACGGAAAATTCGGTCAGCTGGAGAAGCCTTAGACAGCACTCAGACATCCTCTGTTATTGCTAGGCCTTGCAGCACAGCTAGAGGACACACTGGCTACTTGACGTTTGCAAGGAAAAGTGTGCATGGGAGCCAAACTGGGGCCACTGAAGTTTGCCCCACATCTTAGACCAGTAAAAATGCACATTGGTGCCCGGATTTTTCCCATCCGAAGTATGCGCTGTTATTCCTTCCTTCATAGTGCACACCGTTGCAGAATTCCTCTAACCTGTACTGAGTTGTAACCATTTGCGGACGTGGTAAGGAGAATATTATGCCTTAGGGAACAACAAAGTGTGGACCATGCAAGCAGAGTCGTGGCGTGATGCGGCCGGTGGATCTACTTATGAATTAGGATATGGTCGTAGCCAATGGGCATGATACCTTGAGATTGTTGTGAACGGCGTTGTAGTAACTATCGAGCTTATAAATGATTTATATATCTATCTTTGTCTTTGTGATCTCACCGTATATCTGTAACGTCGTCTCTGCATGCAGGCCTTAGTTTTCTATGCTAGTTTTGGTCATCTTTCATTTGGTTTGATGCGTTGAGCTTGACATCGTCTTGTGCTGATAGCGTAAGTGCTATGCTGCACACAGTTGAAAAAACATCGTCCTCCTCTCTCGTCTCCTTCGTGGAGTTACATCAAACTCCAATCCAGCTAGATGATTTCTAGTATGATTGACTATGGTAATCGCATGGAAATCGACACGTACAAGATTCTTGTGACAGGTTAGGTTGCTTGAGAAGAAAAGCAAAGCGGAATTACTCGCTGAGAGATGAACCACGAAAGTGTAATTAACTTAGATTATGTCAAGCGGTGAACAAGGTGATGAATCATGACCAGCAGAGAATTGATCGTATGCCCCTCAGGTTCAGTGGGAGAATAACTACTGCTCCAACCTTCATATGCTCCCATGCTCCCATGTTTAAAAAATCAAATTTGAATCTTTCAAAAAATTCTGAATGTTCTCAAGACATGTATCCGTTATCCCTAAAAATTTCAAATCTAAAACCAAAATACACATTAAGAAACAAAAAGACAAATCTACTCCCTCGGTCCTGTAATATACGATGTTATTACAATCAATATGTGAGTATATTGGTTGTAATAACATCTCATATTATGTGATGGAGGTGTAGATGCGAATAGTGTTTCTTTTTGCTTTTTTTTGACACTATACATGTTGGATATGTCATTTTTGTTTTTCTATGTGCGTTTCAAACATGGATTTGAACTTCCGGAAGGATGTAGCCATACATGTCTTGTGAGCGCCCACAAAAAAATTGGAATCTTTTTGAAACATTCAATTTTATGTTTTGTACCTTGGAGCATGGCAGCATATGAGTGTATGCTACTGAGGGCCGATTACTAGTTGTTAGAAGGGAGAGAGGGATTTGGTGGAATTGTCGTTGTATTACTTGAGCCTCATGGGCATATATATAGGAGTACAATCATCTACTTGGAGTACAAGATAAGCCGGAACAAATCCTAGTCTATCTTGTCTTTCCTAATAAACATTATACTCAACATCCCCCCGCAGTCACAACGGTAGCGACGCAGACGGTGAGACTGGAGAAGAATCTGAAGGCAAGCCGATGGATACCCCCCCCACAGTCGTAACGGTCGACACATCGCAGAAGTCGTGACTGGAGTGGAAACCGACGAGGTTGCTCAAGCAGGCGGTAGCCCTTTGTGCCGTTTGTCGATGTAGCCGAGAGCGTGTGTGGTGGAGCCGTGGTCGAGGTAGTCGTGCGAAGAATGCCGTGGTCGGTGTCGAGTCGGGGTGGCCAGTGTCGAGGAAGTCGCCGTGGAGCCGTGGGCGCAAGGAGGCGCCGAGTTAGCATGGGCGCATTGGTGTCGAAGTAGTGATGCGTCGGGAAGAAGATGTTGTTGACGACACGTCGCGGCGGGTTTGCCAAGCCCGGGGACACATCGTGGACGAAGGCACGCACCGGTGTTGCCAGCACCGGGCATGCGTAGACAGACGAAGACGAAGTTGACGAAGCGCCGCGCCAGGCTTGCCAGGCCCGGGGATGAAGGAAATATGCCCTAGAGGCAATAATAAAGTTATTATTTATTTCCTCATATCATGATAAATGTTTATTATTCATGCTAGAATTGTATTAACCGGAAACATAATACATGTGTGAATATATAGACAAACAGAGTGTCACTAGTATGCCTCTACTAGCTTGTTAATCAAAGATGGTTATGTTTCCTAACCATGAACAAGGAGTTGTTATTTGATTAACAAGGTCACATCATTAGTTGAATGATCTGATTGACATGACCCATTCCGTTAGCTTAGCACCCGATCGTTTAGTATGTTGCTATTGCTTCCTTCATGACTTATACATGTTCCTATGACTATGAGATTATGCAACTCCCGTTTACCGGAGGAACACTTTGTGTGCTACCAAACGTCACAACGTAACTGGATGATTATAAAGGTGCTCTACAGGTGTCTCCGAAGGTACTTGTTGAGTTGGCGTATTTCGAGATTAGGATTTGTCACTCCGAATGTCGGAGAGGTATCTCTGGGCCCTCTCGGTAATGCACATCACTTAAGCCTTGCAAGCATTTCAACTAATGAGTTAGTTGCGAGATGATGTATTACGGAACGAGTAAAGAGACTTGCCGGTAACGAGATTGAACTAGGTATAGGATACCGATGATCGAATCTCGGGCAAGTAACATACCGATGAAAAAGGGAACAACGTATGTTGTTATGCGGTTTGACCGATAAAGATCTTCGTGGAATATGTAGGAACCAATATGGGCATCCAGGTCCCGCTATTGGTTATTGACCGGAGACGTGTCTCGGTCATGTCTACATTGTTCTCGAACCGTAGGGTCCGCACGCTTAAGGTTTCGATGACAGTTATATTATGAGTTTATGTATTTTGATGTACCGAAGGTTGTTCGGAGTCCCGGATGTGATCACGGACATGACGAGGAGTCTCGAAATGGTCAAGACATAAAGATTGATATATTGGACGGATATATTTGGACACCGGAAAGGTTCCGGGTGAGATTGGAAATATACCGGAGTTCCGGGAGGTTACCGAAACCCCCCGGTAAGTATATGGGCCTTATTGGGCCTTAGTGGAAGGGAGGGAGAAGGATCAAGGGAGGGGGCGCCCCCCCCCCCCAAGCCCAATCCGAATTGGGAGGGGGGCCGGCCCCCCCTTTCCTTCTCTCCTCCCCCTCTTCCTTCCTTCTCCTACTCCTAATAGGAAAGGGGGGCCAAACCTACTTGGAGTAGGTTTGCCCCCCCTATGGCGCGCCTCCTCCCTAGGCCGGCCTCCTCCTCCCTCCCTCCTTTATATACGGGGGCGGGGGGGGCACCTAGACACACAAGTTGATCATTGAGATCGTTCCTTAGCCGTGTGCGGTGCCCCCCTCCACGATATTACACCTCGGTCATATTGTAGCGGTGCTTAAGAGAAGCCCTGCGACAGGAGAACATCAAGATCGTCACCACGCCGTCGTGCTGACAGAACTCCTCCCCGCGCCTCTGCTGGATCGAAGATCGGGGTGCGTCATCGAGCTGTACGTGTGTCCAGAACTCGGAGGTGCCGGAGTAACGGTGCTTGGATCGGTTGGACCGGGAGGACGTACGACTACTTCCTCTACGTTGTGTCAACGCTTCCGCTTCGGTCTACGAGGGTACGTAGACAACACTCTCCCCTCTCGTTGCTATGCATCACCATGATCTTGCGTGTGCGTAGGAATTTTTTTGAAATTACTACGTTCCCTAACAGTGGCATCCGAGCCTAGGTTTTTATGGTTTGATGTTATATGCACGAGTAGAACACAAGTGAGTTGTGGGCGATATAAGTCATACTGCTTATCAGCATGTCATACTTTGGTTCGGCGGTATTGTTGGATGAAGCGGCCCGGACCGATATTACGCATACGCTTACGCGAGACTGGTTTTACCGCCGTGCTTTGCACACAGGTGACTAGCGGGTGTCAGTTTCTCCAACTTTAGTTGAACCGAGTGTGGCTACGCCCGGTCCTTGCGAAGGTTAAAACAGCATCAACTTGACAAACTATCGTTGTGGTTTTGATGCGTAGGTGAGATTGGTTCTTGCTTAAGCCCGTAGCAGCCACGTAAAACTTGCAACAACAAAGTAGAGGACGTCTAACTTGTTTTTGCAGGGCATGTTGTGATATGATATGACCAAGACATGATGCTATATTTTATTGTATGAGATGATCATGTTTTGTAACCGAAGTTATCGGCAACTGGCAGGAGCCATATAGTTGTCGCTTTATTGTATGAAATGCAAACGCCCTGTAATTGCTTTAATTATGACTAAGCGGTAGTGATAGTCGTAGAAGCAATAGATGGCGTAAACGACAACGATGCTACGATGGAGATCAAGGTGTCGCGCCGGTGACGATGGTGATCATGATGGTGCTTCGGAGATGGAGATCACAAGCACAAGATGATAATGGCCATATCATATCACTTATATTGATTGCATGTGATGTTTATCCTTTATGCATCTTATCTTGCTTTGATTGACGGTAACATTTTAAGATGATCTCTCACTAAAAATTATCAATAAGTGTTCTCCCTGAGTATGCACCGTTGCCAAAGTTCGTCGTGCCCAGACACCACGTGATGATCGGGTGTGATAAGCTCTACATCCATCTACAACGAGTGCAAGCCAGTTTTTGCACACGCAGAATACTCAGGTTAAACTTGACGAGCCTAGCATATGCAGATATGGCCTCGGAACACGGAGACCGAAAGGTCGAGCGTGAATCATATAGTAGATATGATCAACATAAGATGTTCACCATTGAAAACTACTCCATCTCACGTGATGATCGGTTATGGTTTAGTTGATTTGGATCACGTGATCACTTAGATGACTAGAGAGATGTCTGTCTAAGTGGGAGTTCTTTAGTAATATGATTAATTGAACTTAAATTTATCATGAACTTAGTACCTGATAGTATCTTGCTTGTCTATGTTGATTGTAGATAGATGGCCCGTGCTGTTGTTCCGTTGAATTTTAATGCGTTCCTTGAGAAAGCTAAGTTGAAAGATGATGGTAGCAACTACGCGGACTGGGTCCGTAACTTGAGGATTATCCTCATTCTGCACAGAAAAATTACGTCCTGGAAGCACCGTTGAGTGCCAGGCCTGCTGCTGATGTAACTGACGACGTTAAGAACGTCTGGCAGAGCAAAGCTGATGACTACTCGATAGTTCAATGTGCCATGCTTTACGGCTTAGAACCGGGACTTCAACGACGTTTTGAACGTCATGGAGCATATGAGATGTTCCAGCAGTTGAAGTTAATATTCTAGAAGAATGCCCGGATTGAGAGATATGAAGTCTCCAATAAGTTCTATAGCTGCAAGATGGAGGAGAATAGTTCTGTCAGTGAGCACATACTCAAGATGTCTGGGTATTGTAATCACTTGATTCAACTGGGAGTTACTCTTCCGGATGATAGCGTCATTGACAGAATTCTCCAATCACTTCCACCAAGCTACAAGAGCTTCGTGATGAACTATAATATGCAAGGGATGGATAAGACGATTCCCGAGCTCTTCGCAATGCTAAAGGCTACGGAGGTAGAAATCAAGAAGGAGCATCAAGTGTTGATGGTTAACAAGACCACTAGTTTCAAGAAAAAGGGCAAAGGGAAGAAGAAGGGGAACTTCAAGAAGAACAGCAAACAAGTTGCTGCTCAAGAGAAGAAACCCAAGTCTGGACCTAAGCCTGAAACTGAGTGCTTCTATTGCAAGCAGACTGGTCACTGGAAGCGGAACTGCCCCAAGTATTTGGCGGATAAGAAGGATGGCAAGGTGAACAAAGGTATATGTGATATACATGTTATTGATGTGTACCTTACTAGAGCTCGCAGTAGCACCTGGGTATTTGATACTGGTTCTGTTCCTAATATTTGCAACTCGAAACAGGGACTACGGATTAAGCGAACACTGGCAAAGGACGAGGTGACGATGCGCGTGGGAAACGGTTCCAAAGTCGATGTGATCGCGGTCGGCACGCTACCTCTACATCTACCTTCGGGATTAGTATTAGACCTAAATAATTGTTATTTGGTGCCAGCGTTGAGCATGAACATTATATCTGGATCTTGTTTGATGCGAGACGGTTATTCATTTAAATCAGAGAATAATGGTTGTTATATTTATATGAGTAATATCTTTTATGATCATGCACCCTTGAAGAGTGGTCTATTTTTGATGAATCTCGATAGTAGTGATACACATATTCATAGTGTTGAAACCAAAAGATGCAGAGTTGATAATGATAGTGCAACTTATTTGTGGCACTGCCGTTTAGGTCATATCGGTGTAAAGCGCATGAAGAAACTCCATACTGATGGACTTTTGGAACCTCTTGATTATGAATCACTTGGTACTTGCGAACCGTGCCTCATGGGCAAGATGACCAAAACGCCGTTCTCCGGTACTATGGAGAGAGCAACAGATTTGTTGAAAATCATACATACAGATGTATGTGGTCCGATGAATGTTGAGGCTCGTGGCGGATATCGTTATTTTCTCACCTTCACAGATGATTTAAGTAGATATGGGTATATCTACTTAATGAAGCATAAGTCTGAAACATTTGAAAAGTTCAAAGAATTTCAGAGTGAAGTTGAAAATCATCGTAACAAGAAAATAAAGTTTCTACGATCTGATCGTGGAGGAGAATATTTGAGTTACGAGTTTGGTCTACACTTAAAACAATGTGTAGTAGTTTCGCAACTCACGCCACCCGGAACACCACAGCGTAATGGTGTGTCCGAACGTCGTAATCGTACTTTACTTGATATGGTGCGATCTATGATGTCTCTTACAGATTTACCGCTATCATTTTGGGGTTATGCTTTAGAGACGGCCACATTCACGTTAAATAGGGCACCGTCGAAATCCGTTGAGACGACACCTTATGAACTATGGTTTAGCAAGAAACCAAAGTTGTCGTTTCTTAAAGTTTGGGGCTGCGATGCTTATGTGAAAAAGCTTCAACCTGATAAGCTCGAACCCAAATCGGAGAAATGTGTCTTCATAGGATACCCAAAGGAGACAATTGGGTACACCTTCTATCACAGATCCGAGGGCAAGACATTCGTTGCTAAGAATGGATCCTTTCTAGAGAAGGAGTTTCTCTCGAAAGAAGTGAGTGGGAGGAAAGTAGAACTTGATGAGGTAACTGTACCTACCCCCTTGTTGGAAAATAATACATCACAGGAACCGGTTTCTGTGACGTCAAAACCAACTAGTGAGGAAGTTGATGATAATGATCATAGAACTTCAGATCAAGTTAATACAGAACCTGTAGGTCGAACAGAGTAAGATCCGCACCAGAGTGGTACGGTAATCCTATTCTGGAAGTCATGCTACTAGATCATGATGAACCTACGAACTATGAAGAAGCGATGGTGAGCCCAGATTCTGCAAAATGGCTTGAAGCCATGAAATCTGAGATGGGATCCATGTATGAGAACAAAGTATGGACTTTGGTTGACTTGCCCGATGGTCGGCAAGCAATTGAGAATAAATGGATCTTCAAGAAGAAGACTGACGCTGACGGTAATGTTACTATCTACAAAGCTCGACTTGTTGCAAAAGGTTTTCGACAAGTTCAAGGGGTTGACTACGATGAGACCTTCTCACCTGTAGCGATGCTTAAGTCTGTCCGAATCATGTTAGCAATTGCCGCATTTTATGATTATGAAATTTGGCAAATGGATGTAAAAACTGCATTCCTGAATGGATTTCTGGAAAAAGAGTTGTATATGATGCAACCAGAAGGTTTTATCGATCCAAAGGGAGCTAACAAAGTGTGCAAGCTCCAGCGATCCATTTATGGACTGGTGCAAGCCTCTCGGAGTTGGAATAAACGTTTTGATAGTGTGATCAAAGCATTTGGTTTTATACAGACTTTTGGAGAAGCCTGTATTTACAAGAAAGTGAGTGGGAGCTCTGTAGCATTTCTAATATTATATGTGGATGACATATTATTGATTGGAAATGATATAGAATTTCTGGATAGCATAAAGGGATACTTGAATAAAAGTTTTTCAATGAAAGACCTCGGTGAAGTTGCTTACATATTGGGCATTAAGATCTATAGAGATAGATCAAGACGCTTAATTGGACTTTCACAAAGCACATACCTTGACAAAGTTTTGAAGAAGTTCAAAATGGATCAAGCAAAGAAAGGGTTCTTGCCTGTATTGCAAGGTGTGAAGTTGAGTAAGATACAAAGCCCGACCACTGCAAAAGATAGAGAGAAAATGAAAAGTGTTCCCTATGCTTCAGCCATAGGCTCTATCATGTATGCAATGCTGTGTACCAGACCTGATGTGTGCCTTGCTATAAGTCTAGCAGGGAGGTACCAAAGTAATCCAGGAGTGGATCACTGGACAGCGGTCAAGAACATCCTGAAATACCTGAAAAGGACTAAGGATATGTTTCTCGTATATGAAGGTGACAAAGAGCTCATCGTAAATGGTTACGTTGATGCAAGCTTTGACACTGACCCGGACGATTCTAAATCGCAAACCGGATACGTGTTTACATTAAACGGTGGAGCTGTCAGTTGGTGCAGTTCAAAGCAAAGCGTCGTGGCGGGATCTACGTGTGAAGCGGAATACATAGCTGCTTCGGAAGCAGCCAATGAAGGAGTCTGGATGAAGGAGTTCATATCCGATCTAGGTGTCATACCTAGTGCATCGGGTCCAATAAAAATCTTTTGTGACAATACTGGAGCGATTGCCTTAGCGAAGGAATCCAGATTTCACAAGATAACCAAGCACATCAAGAGACGCTTCAATTCCATCCGGGATCTAGTCCAGGTGGGAGACATAGAGATTTGCCAGATACATACGGATCTGAATGTTGCAGACCCGTTGACTAAGCCTCTTCCACGAGCAAAACATGATCAACACCAAGACTCCATGGGTGTTAGAATCATTACTGTGTAATCTAGATTATTGACTCTAGTGCAAGTGGGAGACTGAAGGAAATATGCCCTAGAGGCAATAATAAAGTTATTATTTATTTCCTCATATCATGATAAATGTTTATTATTCATGCTAGAATTGTATTAACCGGAAACATAATACATGTGTGAATATATAGACAAACAGAGTGTCACTAGTATGCCTCTAATTGACTAGCTTGTTAATCAAAGATGGTTATGTTTCCTAACCATGAACAAGGAGTTGTTATTTGATTAACAAGGTCACATCATTAGTTGAATGATCTGATTGACATGACCCATTCCGTTAGCTTAGCACCCGATCGTTTAGTATGTTGCTATTGCTTCCTTCATGACTTATACATGTTCCTATGACTATGAGATTATGCAACTCCCGTTTACCGGAGGAACACTTTGTGTGCTACCAAACGTCACAACGTAACTGGGTGATTATAAAGGTGCTCTACAGGTGTCTCCGAAGGTACTTGTTGAGTTGGCATATTTCGAGATTAGGATTTGTCACTCCGAATGTCGGAGAGGTATCTCTGGGCCCTCTCGGTAATGCACATCACTTAAGCCTTGCAAGCATTTCAACTAATGAGTTAGTTGCGAGATGATGTATTACGGAACGAGTAAAGAGACTTGCCGGTAATGAGATTGAACTAGGTATTGGATACCAACGATCGAATCTCGGGCAAGTAACATACCGATGACAAAGGGAACAACGTATGTTGTTATGCGGTTTGACCGATAAAGATCTTCGTGGAATATGTAGGAACCAATATGGGCATCCAGGTCCCTCTATTGGTTATTGACCGGAGACGTGTCTCGGTCATGTCTACATTGTTCTCGAACCGTAGGGTCCGCACGCTTAAGGTTTCGATGACAGTTATATTATGAGTTTATGTATTTTGATGTACCGAAGGTTGTTCGGAGTCCCGGATGTGATCACGGACATGACGAGGAGTCTCGAAATGGTCGAGACATAAAGATTGATATATTGGACGGATATATTTGGACACCGGAAAGGTTCCGGGTGAGATTGGAAATATACCAGAGTTCCGGGAGGTTACCGGAACCCCCCGGTAAGTATATGGGCCTTATTGGGCCTTAGTGGAAGGGAGGGAGAAGGAGCAAGGGAGGGGGCGCACCCCCCCCCCCAAGCCCAATCCGAATTGGGAGGGGGGCCGGCCCCCTCTTTCCTTCTCTCCTCCCCCCTCTTCCTTCTTTCTCCTACTCCTAATAGGAAAGGGGGGCCAAACCTACTTGGAGTAGGTTTGCCCCCCCTATGGCGCGCCTCCTCCCTAGTCCGGCCTCCTCCTCCCTCCCTCCTTTATATACGGGGGCGGGGGGGCACCCTAGACACACAAGTTGATCATTGAGATTGTTCCTTAGCCGTGTGCGGTGCCCCCCTCCACGATATTACACCTCGGTCATATTGTAGCGGTGCTTAGGAGAAGCCCTGCGACAGGAGAACATCAAGATCGTCACCACGCTGTCGTGCTGACAGAACTCCTCCCCGCGCCTCTGCTGGATCGGAGATCGGGGTGCGTCATCGAGCTGTACGTGTGTCAAGAACTCGGAGGTGCCGGAGTAACGGTGCTTGGATCGGTTGGACCGGGAGGACGTACGACTACTTCCTCTACGTTGTGTCAACGCTTCCGCTTCGGTCTACGAGGGTACGTAGACAACACTCTCCCCTCTCGTTGCTATGCATCACCATGATCTTGCGTGTGCGTAGGAAATTTTTTGAAATTACTACGTTCCCTAACAGGGGACACGTCGTGGACGAAGGCACGCGGCGGTGTTGCCAGCACCGGGCATGCGTAGACTGGGACCTGCACAAGTTGTACGCCATGTCGAAGTAGTCGGAGAGGACAGCAGAGAAGGACTCGACAACGGTTGCGGCGCCAATCGGCGTGGGACCAATGTCGCACGCGGTTGTCGGAGTAGATGAAGCAGTCGGGATAGATGACGGCGACGCTGGCGACGGGCTGGTGCTGGATGAAGAAGAATGGGGTGGACGGGCGGCGGCAGCGGCTACGGGGGTAGCGGCGGCGGCGGCCGAAGAAGAGCGGCGGCAGCGGCCTGATGGCGGAGGCGGCGGCTAGGTTATGAGCGCGGCGGCGATGCTCGAAGTAGGCGAAGAACCCTAACGGCGTGACGAAGACCGACGCGGACGGTGGCGTTCCCGCGCCAAGGGAGACGGCGCGGCGCATACCACGGGAGGTCGACGCGCGGTGACGGTGGAGTGGACCGCGGGCCGCGGCGCTACGGCCCGAAGGGGCGACGCAACGGCGGTAGGCGGGTCGGGGCGACGGCGGGAAGACCTCGGGGCGGCAGCGGGGACCGCGGACCGCGACGCTGCGGTCCGAAGGGGCGACACAACGGCAATTCACGAGTCGGTGTAACCGCGGGGACGGCCTCGGGACGGCGGCGTGGACCGCGTGCCACGCTCGCTACGGCCCGACGGGGCGACGCAGCGGCGGCGCGAGGGTCGATGCAGCCACGGTACGGCCTAGAGCGGACGCCCTCGGGGCGGCGGGGGACCGCGGGCCGCGGCACTACGGCCTGAAGGGGCGACGCAGCGGTGACGCGGGTCGGTGCAGCCGGGAGAAGAACCACGGGGCGGCGGCGCTGCGGCCCGACGGGGCGACGCAGCGGCAGCCCGATGCTCGATCGGTGGAGAGGCGCGTTGAACTCGGGGACGATCTTCACGGGACCTGCGGAGGCGCGTGCAACCGACGGGCCAGGTCGGTCGCGCGGCGTAGATGAGGCAGATCGCGGCGGCGAGCGGGTGATCAAGCCTATCGCGCGCGAGGTCGGGGACGCCGCAGGGGGAGGCGTGGTGGCGGCGGAGTCCGAGATGAAGCCGGCGGCGGCGGGCGACAGGGCGGCTATGATTGGCCGCCGCATGGCGCGAGGCCGCCGGGTCGGGGTGATGCAGGAGTCCCGGTCGGAGCAGGGCGGTGACGGCCGGCATAGATCGACGGGCGGGCCGTCGTGCGAACAGCGGCGGTGAAGGGCTGCTGCATGACGCGAGGCCGCCGGGTCGGGGCGACCGGCGGGCCGACGCGCGGACGACGCGCGAGGCCGCCTCGTCGGGGCGACCAACGGGCAGACGCGCGGACGACGAGCGAGGCCGCCGGGTCGGTGAAGAAGCTGGCCAATCGCGCCAGTGTTGGAGTAGAGGCGCACGGGGTCGACGGCGGCGGTGGGCGACGCAAACCGGATCACATAGACCGGAAAACCAAAAAGTAGACGCCGATTAAGGCGACCGGCGAGAGAGAGAAAACCCGGATCAAAGGATCGGGAAAAAAGACTCTCTAGGGCAGCCGGTCAACACGGCCGGCGGACGAACCCTAGGTACGGGCGGCGCGGCCCCCGGCGGCGGTCATGGAGGCCGACCGCCCAGGGGGCAGCGCGCAGGTGCGGAAGCGGCGGCGGCTAGGGTTTAGGATCGACTTGCGATAGATACCATGTTAGAAGGGAGAGAGGGATTTGGTGGAATTGTCGTTGTATTACTTGAGCCTCATGGGCATATATATATAGGAGTACAATCATCTACTTGGAGTATAAGACATGCCGGAACAAATCGTAGTCTATCTTGTCTTTCCTAATAAACATTATACTCAACACTAGTGTACCTAGTGTTCGCTTTTACATACAAAACATTTTTTTGGCTGTCTAGCGTTGTGCTAAAAGTGTAGTATCTACACCTTCTTATAACAATACTCCTACTAAAAGCATCTCCAACGCCAATCATCAAAACGCTTACAAATGTCTAGATCGACATGTCCGAACATTTTTAGCCATCCAACACGAGGCCAGCCCGGTCTAGATGTCCAAAATCTGACACACCAGCCCCAAATCGGGGGCCAACCAGTCTAGACGCCCAAAATCTCACAAACCAGCCCCAAGTAGAGCGTCCGGACGTCCGCCACATCGAACTCCGACACCCTAAACCCACCCCAAACACACTCTTCGCCGCTTAATCGGCCGATTCTTGAACCTCCGCGCATTCACACAGCTTGGCCAGTTGTCCGCCTACTCGCATTCACGCCGGCGCGCTGCCTGAGAGGCCTACTCTGGCTGCCCGCATTCAACCTTCGCTACTCAAACTATTTAAAGCAGGTTGGCCACCCCTAAAAATGCACCTCCGAGCCCATCCGAGTCCCTTGGTCCACCGTCCGAGTCCACTTCCTGCCGTCCAAGTGCACAGCCCGCCGTCGAGTTCGCCGTCCGCCATGGCGTGCTCATTGGTAACTTGATACAAGCACCTGACACTGAGCGCCATGCCGAGGTCGCGGTGGACGCCCGACGCCAGGCCTGCATTAAGGCAGGCCAATCTCCAAGCTCTTCGGAGCCGAGGTCAGAGGAGAAGCAGGATCTCATGGCCATGACCATAGTGGAGGAGGAGACTCCCATGGTGGTGGTGCTGGTGGTGGTGGTGGGGGGGGGGGGGGGGGGGGGGGGGGGGGGGGAGGGGATGGTCGTCGAGGACATGCAACCCGAGCGTCCAGGTTCACATTGCTGTAGGCAATGCAACAGTACAACCTGACCCTCCTGGAGGAGCACCACGCGACGGTGGCTCGACTCGAGATGGAGCGCACGGATGCCGTCACTGGGCAGAGCTCTTCGCCAGACCAGGCGTCCTCAACGAGAACTGGATGATGCTCGCATCCATGCAGAGGCACCGCAACATCGAGCGCGAGCGGCATCAAGTCCGCATCAATGATGCATAGCGCGACCTCCTCTTTGGGGTGCTTGAGACCTCGAATGATGAGGAGCCGGAGCAACATGATGATGATGCTAAAGAGGCATCTGTCGTCGGCTCCGGCTGGTTCACACCGGCTACTAACACCGACGAGGCCAGTGGCTCTGGCAAGGGGATCATCGAACTCACCTCTGACGATGAGTAGTCATTTTTCTTATGGTTTAATAAGTTTAATTTAGCTCGGTGTCTATTCTACGATATTAAAAATAAATCATATCTATTTTTATTTACTAACTGCATAGGCTGGCCTCCGCCCGTCTGACTATCCACGTACTTGTGATTCACCTTGGAGATGCCCTAGTCATTGTCCACGAGCGTGGATCGCTGCAAAGTGCAAGGGCATCTTCAATGTGGACTCTTAAAGTAACCTTCCGGATCCAGCAGTTCGGATACAGTTTAGCATCCAACACGATACCCTCTTTGGCCTGCAGACAGGTTCATACTTCTGTTTTCCCGCAAACGGGACGCAAACCAAGGGGGGCTTTGAACGCGTCCGTACCGCTGCCACATACATGTCCGCCATTTAAGTCCCATCCAAAATCCCCTCTGCCCGAAAACCCTATTGGCATCGCGCATTCATGCTTGTCAACACCGCTCCAGAGCGAACGTGTCTCCATGGCATTGATGCCGGTCAGAGCGACCCGGTCGTAAGAGCGGGTGACGCCGCTTCAAGGCCGACACGATGACCTAGAAGCCTACTCCAACCGCCGCGCCACACTGAAGCCGACTTCCCATGGCTTCCCGTCCCTTTGCCTGGCCTGCCTGCGTCTATTTAAGCAGGGCTTCGATGCCGCCCAGACCACACTTTACCACTCCTCTTTCTCTCTGCTCCCATCTTCTCCAATCCTCTTCGCGGCGGTGCCGTCTAGACCACCGTCCACACTATGTCGAAGTCATGGTTCTCCGCACCGGCGCTCCGGATTGGCGCCGCCGTCATTGCTCTCCAGGCCCCTCGACCTCCACGGCTACCGGCTCCTCTCATCTACTCCTTCTACGAGGAGGACCAGTCGTTGCGCTTGTACGTGGAGGCGGCAGTCATGGACGATGAGTACGTACGCCAAATGGAGCTCATGATGGAGCGATCGCTCGGGGACCGTGCACCGTCGCCGCCCTCGCCGCCGCCAGTCGCTTGAAGGGGGAGCCGGCGCCCACGTGCCCTCTCCCCGCATCCCCACACTCGACAATGAAATAAAAAACGGGCGCCGCGTGAAGGAGGAGCTGGCGTTGCCGGCGCACGGCCCTGCGACTGCATCGACTAGCCGGCGTTGGCGTCGCGACTGACGCAACAAGGTCGTGAAGGAGGAGGTGTCGCCAGCGATCGCGAAGGTACGCGAGCGCCTCCTCCACTACCTCGGTGGTCGCGGCTCCTCGTAGTCGGGCAACATCGTCATGGCGGAGGAGAGGGTGCGAGGCAGGCGGCGCGACGGGATGGACGCAACACAGTGCGCCGACATTCGCCAAGTCCGACGAGGCGTCGGCCTGGGTCCACTCGACCCATGGGCTCACGGAGGCCTAGGCAAAGGGAACTCGAAGATCAATGAGAGTGGCCCTCAACGACACCTTCGCTGCCACCGGCATGGGAAAGGTAGCCAGGGCACCCCGGCCAGGGTCAACATTGGTCGAGGTGGCCCTCCGCATGGCGCAGGAGGAAGCCGAGCGGCTCCTCTGCAACCGCCACATGGCGGCCGGGCAGGGCTGCCACACCCACATGCCCTTCTACCACGGGAAGGACTACTCCGACGACAACGCGGATGGCTAGGAGGTGCCGCCGGCTAGCCCAGGACATCTTACGAGGTCACCATCGGCTACAAGCTAGTTTAGTTTTTTTTTTTTTAGTTTTAGGCGAACGGATGAAATATCGTTCGGTTTATGTAAAATTATGTTCGAACATAAGTGAATTCTGATGCGTTTTCTTGGAAATGGTCTGGTTTATTCAAATTCGGTTTGAAATGGATGTTAATACAATGTCTGTTTTAGGGACTGCGATGCTCTAACCGGGAAATTCGCCGGCTGTGTAGCCTGTCACTGGCTCATTGCACCAGCTGCCGGTTATGCTGGAATCTTGTGTTAGTTTAATTCAAGCGATCATGCCCCACACGAGCAGACGCCGCCTCTCCACCATCAGGCAGTTGGACCCAAGCAACGGATCCAGGTAGAACTGAGCATCCGTCCAATCAAAATGGCATCTCGAATCTCGTACAAATCGTTGCCCACACTCCGGAATAGGAGCGCGACTCGATAAATCCAACAGCTCGCCGCCCTAGCAGCAGCAGCCGGTATGCCTTGGGTCGAGGCCAAGCCGAAGCAACGGGCAGACCAAGGCTACGGCCGTGGCGGTGCATGTGCATGGATGAAGCTGCTGCTACCGGTGGAAACAATCAATCAACGACAACGCAAATCAAACTTGAAGCAAAACGCCAAAGAACATGGCTTGCGATGGACGGGGGTTTCGATGCTGCTTCATGCTTCCAATGGTGTCCAATCACGAACTTGTCATGCATGTTGTTACCGGCTTTAATTTTCCCGCAAATACTACTAATTATCAAGAGGTTTCGTAGAGAGAGCTGACTTCCCGACGATACGACGACTTTGTAAAACAACCGGTCATGCAGCCCACCCCACAACTACTAGAGGTATACTACTGGAGTATATACGTACTACATTAAAACTGTTTAACTATTTTCTTCTTATATAGTAATCCTAATGATTAGCATTGCTGATATTTTCCATAACCACTTGTAGAGATGCAAGTGAAGAAAGTCGTCGTCACCGCAAGACCCTCGCATCGCATGCGACAAATCCAAGCAGAAGGCATCTTCTCAAAATGGAAGAGAGAATCCTCCGATCCCGGCCGTGCGCAACAAACCCAGGCTAAAACGCATCTTCTAAACTTACCTCTAACCTCGGATCAGTTCATTCGCAAGGAGAAAAGAAGAAGCAAAAGAAGTAACATCGGATCAGTTCACTCTTCACTATATATAGACGGTAGCTTGCACAAGCCATACATACGCACTAGCTAGCTACGCCTCACAAGAGTACAAGAAAGACCCAACACTCGAACAGTACGTACGTAGCTGAGGCGCCATGGGGTCGGAGGCCTGCCATGAGAAGCCGCACGCCGTGATGATCCCGTACCCGGCGCAGGGCCATGTCACGCCCATGATGAAGATGGCCAAGCTGCTCCACGCCCGGGGCTTCCACGTCACCTTCGTCAACACCGAGTTCAACCACCGCCGGCTGCTCCGCTCGCGCGGGGCGGGGGCGCTTGACGGCGTCCCGGGCTTCCGCTTCGCCGCCATACCGGATGGGCTGCCGTCGTCCGACGCCGACGCCACGCAGGACGTTCCCGCGCTCTGCAACTCCACCATGACCACCTGCCTCCCCCACCTCCTGGCCCTTCTTGCCAAGCTCAACGACCCGGGTTCCGGGGTGCCGCCGGTCACCTGCCTTGTCGTCGACGGCGTCATGTCGTTCGGTTATGACGCTGCCAAGGAGATTGGCGTGCCCTGCGCGGCCTTGTGGACGGCCAGCGCGTGCGGGTTCATGGGCTACCGCCACTACCCGCAGCTTATCGAGTGGGGTTTCGTGCCTTTCAAAGGTACCATTCTGCTCCTACTAGACCGTACCTACGTGCATGCATGATTGCATGCTGTAACAAGTGTGGTTTCTTTGCATGCATGCAGATGAGGCTCAGCTCACGGACAAGGCGCACCTGGACACGGTGGTGCAGGGCGTGCGCGGCATGTGCGACGGCATGAGGCTGCGGGACTTCCCGTCCTTCATGCGCACCACCGACCGCGGTGACATAATGCTCAACTTCTTCGTGCACGAGGGCGGGCGCCTGTCGCTCCCCACCGCCGTCATGATCAACACGTTCGACGAGCTGGAGCGGCCGGTCCTCGACGCCATGCGCGCCATCCTCCCGCCCCTCTACACCGTGGGGCCGCTGCTTCTCCACGCCCACCACGCCGTTCCCGACGGCACCTCGCTCGACGCCCTTGGCTCCAACCTCTGGAAGGAGCAGGACGGCCTCCTCGACTGGCTCGATGGCCACGGCGCCAACTCCGTGGTGTACGTGAACTACGGCAGCATCACCGTGATGACGAACGAGCAGCTCCTGGAGTTCGCGTGGGGGCTGGCCAACAGCGGCTACCCTTTCATATGGAACATCCGGCCGGACCTCGTCAAGGGCGACACGGCCGTGCTGCCGCCGGAGTTCATGGCCTCCATCGACGGCCGTGCCATGCTCACCACGTGGTGCTCGCAGGAGAAGGTCCTCGCGCACAAGGCCGTGGGGGTGTTCCTGACGCACTCCGGGTGGAACTCGACGTTGGAGAGCATCTCTAATGGCGTGCCGATGCTCAGCTGGCCCTTCTTCGCGGAGCAGCAGACCAACTGCAGGTACAAGTGCACGGAGTGGGGGAACGGGATGGAGATCGACGGCGAGGTGAAGCGGGAGGTCCTGGCGGCGATGATACGTGAGGCCATGGAAGGGGAGAAGGGGCTGGAGATGAGGAGGCGTGCGGCGGAGTGGAAGGAGAGTGCGGTTAGAGCCACGCTTCCTGGTGGATCCGCGGTGGCAAACCTGGACTCGGTGATCCGTGACGTGCTCCTCGCCAACTTCAACAACAAAAACTGAGTGAGGGCCCCGTGGTTGGGGGTGGAGGGGATTTCAGTGAACAAACAAGCCCAAACAGAATTATCCACATGCATGTTGGGGTCCAATGCCTATCCAAGAGGCGAGAGTCGAGAATTTTTTAAGACGCGGGCAACTTGTATTTTGTATGTTTATCCACTTTATTATGGAACCAAAGTGTATTTTGGGTATTCCGTATTTTGATGTTTTTTTCCGAAAAAACTTCCAATCTATTCATCTTCAATCATAGTAGTACAACGAACACTAAAAATAATAAAAAAAATACATTCAGATCCGTAAACCACATAGCGACGACTACAAGCACTGAAGTGAGCCGAAGGCGCGCCGCTGTCATCACCCCTTCCTCACCGGAGCCGGACAAACCTTGTTGTAGTAGACAGTCGGAAAGTCGTCGTGCTAAGGCCTCGTAGAACCAACGCACCAGTATAGCACCCGCCGCCGATGAAGAGTGTAGATCAGAAGGATCCAACCTGAAGACACTGAAATATAGACGAACGACGAACAAATCCGAGCAAATCCACCAAAGACAGATCCGCACCTCCGCACGCCCACCGACTATGCTAGACGCATCACCGGTACGGGGGCTGGGCGGGGAGACCTTGTTCCATCTTCAGGGAGCCGCAGCCGCCTCGCCTTACTGAGTAGAACACAAACCCTAACAAAACTCGAAAATAGATGTAAAAATGGAGCCCTCCCACCAGCAAGGGCAGAGATCCACTCCGTCTCCATGGCCCTATGGCCACCGGAGACGGGGCGGACCGGCGCCGGCGCCGGCGGGAGGCAAGAGAAACCCTAGCTTTTTGGGTCACGCTAACGTGAGGTCTGTTTGTGTTGTTCGCATGGGGGTTGGCATGTTGATTCCCTTTATGGAACTAAAGCGTATTTTGCATGTTGATTCTGTTATGAAAGCAACTTGTATTACTATGGTGCCAAAGACCAGCATATATACATGTATAAGAGAATGCCAGAAGGATAGAATACAAAAGGCCAAATGCCACATAAATATAACTCAATATTACTCTAACACCCCCCCCCCCCCCTCAAACTCATGATGGATTCACAACACTGAGTTTGGAGAGGTGAAATCCATGTTGCGCTCTAGTCTGGCCCTTCGTGAAGAAATCCGCTAATTGTAACTCAGAAGGCACATACTGAAGAGCAATAACATGATCCTACACATCAGCTCGCACATAAAAAGCATCAAACCAATATGCTTGGTAAGCTCATGCTCCATAGGGTCCCGCGCAATACTGATAGTACCTATACTGTTGGACAAGAGGGTGGCAGCTGCATGAACAGAAACACCAAAATCCTCCAGTAACCATCGTAACCAAGTCACCTCTGTCGTCAGAAGCGCCATAGCTCGCAACTCGGCCTCTGCACTCGAACGGGAAACTGCAGTTTGTTTCTTCGTCTTCCACGCATTGAGAGAACCACCAAGAAAAACACATAAGCAGAAAGTGAACGATGATCCGAAGGATCACTAGCCCATGTAGCATCCGAATAGGCCTGGAGCTGTAACGAATTGGAACGGGAAAAAAAGAGACGATGAGAGATCGTGCCACAAAGATATCGTAGACCACGAAGAAGGTGACTATAGTGAACTGAAGTGGGAGCAGAACAAACTGACTCAGAATATGGACAGGATAGGAGATATCAAGACGAGTGACAGCAAGATAGACAAGACTCCCAACAAGATGACAATAACGAGTCGGATCAGACAAGGGCTCACCATCAAAAGCGCGAAGGTGAAGATTAAGCTCCATAGGAGTCTCAATAGTGCGCTCATCACTAAGAGCCGCACGAGCAAGAAGATCCTGGATATACTTTTATTGGAAAATAAAAAAAGGCATTAGAGGTGGAGGAAACTTCAATCCCGAGAAAGTAACGAAGAGGACCAAGATCAGACATAAGGAACTGCTCACTAAGACGGGCCTTGACAAAGGCAATGTACTCAGAATCGTCGCCAGTGATGATGATGTCATCAACATATAGAAGAAGAAGAGTGCGACCACGAGTAGAAAGGTGGACAAACAACGCTGAATCATGAGCACTGGACGAAGAACCAGCTGCAGTGACCACAGAGGAAAAACGCTCAAACCAAGCTCGGGGGGGGGGGGGGGGCGGCTTGCTTAAGACCATAGAGAGAGCGACGAAGACGACAAACCATACCATCAGGAACTGAATACCCAGGTGGTGGCTGCATATAAACCTCCTCACGTAACCCACCATTAAAAAAGGCATTCTTAACATCAAGCTGAGAGACGGACCAGTGGCGAACAGAGGCCGCAACGAGAAGTGTGCAGACAGTGGTCATATGGGCCACAGGAGCAAAAGTTTCATCATAATTATGTCCATGCTCCTGCTGAAAGCCACGAGCCACAAGACGAGCTTTATAACGCTCAAGAGAAACATCAGAGCGAGTCTTGATCTTATAGGCCCACTTACAAGTGATGGGACGAACACGGGGAGGAAGAGAAACCTAGAAAAAATGTGAATTCGAAGAAAGGTAATAAATTCTGAAAAAAAATCATAAATTTGAAGAAAAAAAATTAAAAAACCATGAATTTTGAGAAAAGAATTAGGAATTTGAATTTGATAAAATATTCATGAATTTAAAAAATCATTGTAGATTTTAAAAGTTTATGAATTTGAAAAATTGTCCATGAATTGAAAATAATTCATGAATTTGAAAAACATCATGAAAGTAAAAGATGTTCATAAATGTTCATGAATTTGAAAAAATCACCACTTTAAAAAATGTTTACAAAAATTGAAAAAATTCACGTATTTAAAAATTATTCATCATTTTTGCAAAATTTCACAAAATTAAAATGAAAAATAAAATAAAAGAGAAAAAATAAAGGAAAAATTAATATGAAATTTCTTCTCCGGTCCATCTTCCCTACCATTCTTCGCCGCCATGGAAGCCCCCCAGCTGTCCCCGTCACCATGGAGGTCGCGCACGTGCAATCCCCTCCAGCGGATCTCGTCGCCGGTCATGTCACACCCGCCGTCACCCAAGGCCCCAACGCCTGCCCGCAAGCGGCAGGGCAATGTTGTCGTGCAGGGCGGCAATCCGGCTGGCCCCGCCGGAAAGGTGCGTGCGTCGGGCATCGCCGCTGCTGCGCGATCTGCCCGGCCACCGGCGAAGAAAGTAAGCAAGGTTCCGGGCGTGAAGCGGAAGAAGGTTCCTACGAAAAGGCTGGCGCCTTCGTCCACTCCCTTCGCCCCCAGCAAGATATTCCCCAACAATGTCGTTCAACGGCGCTGCTTCCACCACAAGCGATGACCGGAAGGTACGCATCTTCGATCTCTTGTTCTTGCTTTGCTTTTTGGCATTGTGGTTGTTCTTGACTTGATCTCGCTCAAGTTAGCGGTGGTTCGAACAATGCCACTGCCGAGTTCGTGAACTTGTTGGACACCAACGTTGTCGACATCGATAGGGCCCCATTCGTTGATTTTGATTGTAATGAAATGGAGGGTGGTGTGGATGATCCTGGTGGTGAAGATGAAGTGGAGGAGGTAGATGGTGGGCGTATGAGGAAGCGCAAGCAAAAAAAGCATGAGATCGAAGAACTACATGATCTTGGAAGATCAAATCTTTATCAAGGCTTGGAGTGTGGTGTCTCTTGATGCTTGCACGGGTACATCTCAAACCTCCAGGAGATATTGGTAAAGAATCAAAGATCAATACTTCCGCATGATGGCCAAGCATCCCAATAGGACACCACGGACCTTTCGGCCACTCCAAGGGCATTGGGACGTGATCAAGCCGATTTGCAGCCGTTGGGCCGCTTGCTTGGAACAAGTACGCAATGCACCTCCAAGTGGAACCGTGGAATCCGACTATGTGAGTTCGTTTTCACGTCCCAAATTGTGCAGGTCATTTTTGCATCATATGAAGTGATTGCATCATTTGACTTTGTTTAACTTGTGTAGGACAAAATTGCCCAACAAAGATACAAAGACATGGAAGCTTCCAAAGGCAAAAAAATTAAGCTAGAGCATTGTTGGGATATGCTCAAAGAGTGCGAGAAGTAGAAGTTGATTGACAAGGAATCCCCACCGAAGAGAGGTTCACTTACGAACATGGATGAAGATGAAGATGATGATGGCCAAGAAACTTGAACAAGCCCGATAGTGACAAGAAGACAAAGGAGAAGATCAAGAGGGAACACAACGCTTCGAGTTTGCGGGACAAGATAGATGCCATGGTGCAATCAAATGAGTTGATGTTAGCGAAGACATTGGAGACAAAGAAAGAGTTGACCGAGAAGAAGGCACGGGAGAAGCAAGAGAAGTGGCAATTACTCAAGGACGAGGGGTTGCGCAAGGCGGCCATTGAGGAGAGAAGAGCACGTGCCGCTAAGAAGAAAGCCATGTCCAAGCTTCTTGCCGAAGAGAATAGGTCATGACATTGAACCGCAATGACATGGACGACGTCACCAAAGAGTGGCATGATATGGCAAAGAGGGACATCTTGAAGAGGAGGATGCTTGCGTCGGCCGGTGCGTGTTATAGTGTCGTCGATGTTTCCTCATCGGGGTTTTGAACCAATAGCGCCGATGCATTCAGTGCGCCCGCCGGTGATTTCGATGCCGGAGTTGGAGCAAGTGCCGGCGATGGATTCGAGGGCGGCGATGACTTCGATGGAGGTAGTGCGAGTGAAGAGCGACCAAGATGATCAATGACATGGTCGTCGCTTTTGTAAGTCCTTTTGCATTTGTCCTACAAAACTATGCTTTTATTTACGCGTGAACTATGTTTTATTGTTTGAATTCGAACTTATTTGTTGGAATCGCTGTCAAATTTACCTATTGGGGGTTTTCGGTTTGCGGGTCGACGCGGCGGTGCCCGAGTAGACCCGGGTAGCCGACCCGTAAAAGAGCATCTTCAGTGAATATTCTTTTATACGGGTCCGTTTGCGGGGTCTGACTCTGCGGCCGCCGCGTCGGCCCGCAAAGCCGTTTTTTCGCGAACTGTAAACACATTTTGCGGGTTTGCATTATACTGGGTCTAGAGATGCTCTTACATACGCCATAGACTTAGGAGAGAGACGGATTAGGACGCTCCGAGCGGCACCCGTGATTTTCTTTCATTTCGTGTGTGTTTCAAAGCCACATGACGCCCGGAGGCCCCGACGTCGACGCACGGGCACGACCGTATATGCTTGTCTTTGGTAGCGTCGGGGAAAACAAAACAGGGGCTTCAACGATGCTGTTATGTCGTGGCCTTGTGGGAGATCATTCTTGCGCGATATCTCAAAATATTGTGGCGCCATAAGCTTGGTCCATTAGAAAAAAAAGTCCAGGGTTCTATCTTTTATACAGAGAAATTACCATAGTTTTTGTAAGTACTCTAGTTTTAATAACATAATTTTAGTAGTAAATAAAACTATTGGTATCCAAAAAAACTGTAGTATTCTCATAACAATAAGAAAATACTTTGCTATCAAACATGACCTACAGATTGCTTGAAATAAAATATTCCAACATATTTCTTGAAATCTTCCAACATATTACGCTTACGAATAATTATAAACATACTTTTTCTAAAAACATGTTAGACAAAAAAATGTTTCCAAAAAATTAAGAAAAAATATGACCAAATGGGCTGCGCCATGACCGGCCCACTTAGGATTGCCCAGCAGCGTAGTAGGAACGAGGTCTGGTCCTCGTCTCGCTCCACCAAGGCGACCACGATCCATTCCCTCGACGCATCTGTGCACGAGCGCGCCGCCGCCGCCGAGAGCCGCCTCCATCGCCCGTCGCTCAGCTCTTCCCCCGTATGCAAGCAAGGTATCTTCCCTGGCCATGGCTCCTCGGTCTTCCCCCCTCCTCAATTGCTTGCTGCCTTCTGCCGCTGCTATTGCTGCCTCCCGTGCTTGTGCCCCCGCCCCCGTACTGTATTTTGATGTCGTCTCAGTATCTCAAATGTCCAAAATACTATTTCTGTTCGGTTAATTCCCCTCACCAAAAGTATTAACATATCAGAACATAGCTTAGTGAAGGCCTTTTGGACATTTATGCGTTGACTCTCCAGCTTAGTAAAGTAGATCAACGTAATGTAAAAACCAATCACCACGGAATGCAGAAAGAGGCACAATGCATGAGTATAATTTTTTTTTGGTTATAGTACAGTATTAGTGTCTATATTTGAGAGAATCCTTATAGTGATTACAGGTAAACTGTCGCAAGCAAGATGGCCCTCTCATCAGTTTTCAGGAGAGTAAACATCAAAGAATTGATCTCAAATGTTCCGGTCTACACTAGCTCAACAGGTGATGAGCTTAGGCTTTAGTAGGCAATCTGTGACATCGAAGTTTAGAATTTGTATCTTCTTCCTTTTCTGAACAGGTGGCCTGATCTTATTTTGTATGTACTTAATTCCAGAGACATCTGGAGGAATGAGCTTGGTCTTTAGGCGTTGGGCCACAAAAAAGACTGCTGGGTCAACGAAAAATGGCCGTGACTCTAACCCCAAGTATCTGGGTGTTAAGAAATTTGGTGGAGAGGTACCATCTTCAAGTGCTCCTTATGGTTTTGATGTTTCTTCTTGTTCATGGCCTTGAACCAGATTAGCCGAATAATTTCCTAAATGACATGAAAATAGCTAATACTTTTGATATTTTGGCATCTGCTTTAATTATACCATACATTGTGACATTGGTAGTCGCTGTGCTATCTCATTATTATAGCCAAAAAAGGGAAAATTATCTCATACTGCTCTCCAACGTTTACACTTGTTTTATTTTTCCAGAAAGTGGAACCAGGAAACATCATCGTACGACAAAGAGGAACCCGCTTCCATCCTGGGAACTATGTTGGTATGGGGAAGGATCACACGATCTTCTCTCTGAAGGAAGGCCATGTGCGGTTCGAGCGGAATAAGCTGACTGGCAGGAAATGGATTCATGTTGAACCTGTAGCTGGGCACACTCTCCACCCAGTTTACGCCAATGGTTCAGCCACTGCAGCTGACATGGAGCTACTGTAGTGTTGATGTGTGTGTTGGTTGCAGTGACAAGTTGCTGATAGCCTACTGGGGATGGCTCTGCTGTTTTGCTCCGACATGGATACCTTCCGTAAATGAACTTGTTCTAGCGAAAATGTTTCTGGGCTAGGATGATTGCAATAAGTAACTAAAGTGTGTTTCTGATGTCATTTTAAGTATCCATTCTGCACAAGACAGTGAAGGTTCACTTGTGTAATTCTTTTGTTCGTATGCTGCTGCTTTTCTCTGAAATCAACAGCGTACCCTGCTGTTTGGTCTATTCTCAAGTTCGCATATATACTGACTTGTGATTCATTGTGGTTGCTGTTGCCGGCAAACCATATGAACAACTCGCCACATCACCACATGGTGCCTGATGGCCATAGCAGGTGCTACCCACTGCTGAAATTCAAGTGATTGTCTGTGTTGACTGCGTTCTAAGTGTGTCCTTTTGGGAGGAACGGTATGGGTTGTTGTAGGTGAAACCTTGTTTGCTAGTGTTTCTCAGATCATCATGATACTTCTTTCTACAGTAGTTTTCTGCGTCGCTGCTGTAATGTTTTCTGATAGAATGTTAATGTCCAGTTTTATGTCTATTTCACCTGCTTTTCTGGTGTTTCGGGGTGTAGAAAAAAGGTTGTGTTAAGACAGTTCGTTTCTAACGCTCAGCAAGAGAATGTACGCGGAAATTTATCAGAGCCTTGGATTGTTTATTGGGTTTCACACTGAAAACAGGTACATGTACAGTCTATCAAAATCTACAATAAAAACAGCTAGGAAAAAAAGTGTCTTGACACAAAGTTGTACAGGTACAGGTACTAACTTTAATACAAAGTTGTACTAAACTTGAGACACTTATTTTGAGACGGAGGGAGTAAGATACGTGTCTACAAAATTTGATTGTTTCATTTAGATCAATTTTAGATCTTTTCTCCAAACAGCCAGTGGGTGTAGAATGCCAGCGATTCTTTGGGCTTGTAATCATGAACAGTGTGTCCAGATCCCTGAAACATGGTGCTTGTCAGAAAACCTCAGCATATGATAAACTCTTGTCGATTTAAGTTTGTGTCTCTACAACATTCTCCAGATGGACTTCAAAGCTTGCTTACATACCTTTATCGTGAGGAAGGTGAGATTGTGATCATAGCCTTGTGTATATCTGCAGTCGCATAAAGCAGGGAACTTAAATCAGTTCAGATAAATGTTTTTTTTAATGTTTTGTTAATCCTAACAAGAAGTCCAAAACAGCTCAAGGACCGGGCAACTCTAATTAATTAATGAGATGAGGCAAAACATTTGCCTCCGTTTCAAAAAAATATAGTGATAAAAACATTCATGCTAGTTATGTTAGACAGAGTTCTTGTCATCTATCAATTGGTGCATCAGATGGCAGATATATAACTAAATCACAAACATATGTGAATGGTGAATAATCAAGGAGAAAGATGTACAGTTGTAGAGAAAAATGGTAGAACATCATACCCAGCAACTTGACCCCCAAAGTGCCATGGTCGCCATGAATCGACAACTCGGTAGCCTAATGATCTGACCCATGCCTCCGTTCCAGTGAAAGGGATACACAGATCATGATCTCCACTGTACAATTAAACACCCAAAAGTTGTTAAACATCATTTCTCTTTTTTCAATAAAGTGATTACATATCGGAAAAATGCAAAGGTGAGCACGGGTACATACCCCATGTTGCAAAAAAGGGGAGGCTGCACATTTCAAATTTATCACACAAGTATGTATTGTGCAAAAGTATGAGCACTAACAAAGTGATAAAGTTGCACACTTGTGAATTATTTGCAAAAGAAAAAAAAACACTTGTGAGTTGTGAAAGATGACCAATTTGTGACCCATAGTGCCAAAAATCCACAATAGAATATACCATACTCCCTCTGTAAATAAATGTAAGACATTTTAGGTCACTACTTTAGTGATTTTTTTTTTCAAAAAGGGGATTACCCCGGCCTCTGCATCATAGGATGCACACAGCCATCTACTTTAGTGACTTAAAACGTCTTATATTTGTTTACAGAGGGAGTACTTTTTAACATCTCCTTTGTAGCGGAAGCATTGATTCTCTCTGACGGTTGTGTTTCCACAGTTCGTTTGAAGCATTCTAAATGGACAACTTTATGTCTTAAGCACAACACATGTACATCATTGTAAGCATATGGGTTAAAGGTATCCTTATTGATGAAAACTAATTTCTATTCCAGGTATCAAGAAAGGCTGTGTGCATCACTTTATGCAGAGGCCGAGGGGCATCCCCTCTTTTCGAAAAAATTCCAGGTATCAAGAGTCTAAGACTATTGTCTGAACCAATTTACCCACAATAAATATTAGGACTAAAGTTTGAAAGGGTTGTTTTTTCCTGAAGGTTATATTCACGTTCTTTACATTGAATCGAAGTAATTTGGTACGATGTGAGACGAGACTTGTGCTTCGCTATCCTATTCAAATATGATTTTTTTTCCTTCCGTTCTTAAGCAGTAACCTTAAGCAGAAAATGTATTATGCACAACCAATCTGTTAGTTTTGCTTTACTAGAAAAAAGTCAGTTTTGATTGGACAATTAAATGTATTATTTCCTAGTAGTTCAACATGTTCTCTACTGAACCTTCACCCTAATTTGATTCCATATATTAATCGATGTCTTCTTTTGCAGGAAATAAGTTACTCAGTGTTGTCAAATGATCAAGTTGCAGGTGTGCCCCATACCTGTAAATAAGTACGTGATATCCCATGGCTGTGAATTTTTTGTGATAATCCACCATGCTGCCTGTATCATGAGTGTAGTCTATTCTTGCAGTATTCAACTCCCATGATCCAATTAAGCTTTTCTGATGTGCCAATTTCGATCGAGGTTATTGACTTATTCCCGACAAACAAGAGTTAGTTAATTTGTGCCAATTTTAGGATTAAATTCATACTAATTTGTCTCGCATCAACCATCATACCGGTTTGGCGTGAATGGCAGCTCTTACATCTTCATCATCCAGCCATATAGTAGCAAGTTCATCACTCTGTGAGAACATATAATTGTTATAAATGAGAGGACCTACCATACCTATGAAATGATGTATGTGTATAAAAAATGTAAACAACAAATTGTAAATGATCTACATATAACTATAAGGGAATTGATATAATTTTCATACCGTGCATGGAAGTGATCTACCACCAAGCTCGGGTCACAACGTGACATGTCCGCTGCTCACAGGAAGACCGAGAGGCCATGAGAGCCCCGCCATCCTCTTCCTCACTGGGAAAGGCCTCTCTGTTTCACCTAGCTTTCTGAAGCTTGATGGCAAGCTGCTGTTCACGAACGACTTCAGGGTGGTGGTAGCATGGTGCAAGAATGTTGTACGTGTTCAGGTCTTTCAGTTCCTGCAGATGACAACACAAATTGAGGCCTTACAGTATTTGGAAGGTTGCGTATTTGCTTGTCGGTTTACAGGTTCTGGTACATGGACATTACCCAACGGACTCTTATCTATATTTTCTTGGCACACATCATTAACTTTTCCCCAGATTGTGCCGTGGCAAGCAGCACTGACATCCTGAAACAGGGCAAACAGTCAAGACACTGTTAGCTTGCTATCTGTCCACAATGAAACTACTTGTGGCACCGGCAATTATGCAGAAACAAGACGGAGCAAAACACCTCAAACAAGTCAGTTGATATGAGACCCATTCCATGTGCAAACGGCACAAAAGAGTTTAAATCGTAGTCTGCGTCAGTTGCTCCATTACCAATTAGATAGCCCTGGCTCCCGCAAAAAAAAAAAAAAATAGATAGCCCTGGATGCAAACACCTCAGACTGTAAACTCCCACAAAAGTTTGCATGCACAACTAAATGGCGACGAGTAAAATGCTAGTGGGAATGGCCTTCAAATTGATTCTTGGCTTAAGAGCCATTTGTATCCCTGAAACGACGTAAAGATGAGATGTAAGAAACTTCTGATCTCAACTATGAATAATCTACTCGCTGTGAGTGACAAAATCCACCTTTAACAACTTCATCAGCCAGTGTAGGAATGTATATCCCTGCGTATGACTCTCCGGAAATGTAGAATGGGTTCAACTGAAACTCCGGGTATAACTCGAACCACTGCAACGAGTAAAATCAGCATCCAGTTTCTTGAATTATGTCGTGTAAATTATCACAACTGAAGCAGAGATTGTTACCTTCAAAAGGAAGGTATGCGCATCGGATGCGGTTTTCAGGTCACCTGTTGTGTAATCCGATTTGTTCAATGAGTATGACATCCCAACACCGGCAAGGGAGTCCAGGTACATCATGCTTGAAACCTAGTTAGTTAATTGACACATTTATTCAATCACTTGGCATGGAAAAAATACTGCTCGTTCTATGACAATTTAGTACAGAGCAGTACAGTTTAGTGGGTGAGGCCGAGCACCAGTGATGGAGCGGCATGTGTCCGGTTACGTGACCGTGCTACGCTGTTTGGAGCATCCGCGGTGTGAATATAGAGTAGAGCCCTTCTAAATATTACCGAGGCTGTAACAAACTAAGTTTCTAACTTTTTTTGGGAAGATTATATGCTACTATTCCTTTCGTTCCGAATTACTTGTCGCAAATGAGTGTATCTAGAACTAGAAATACATCTAGATACATCATTTTCTGCAATAAGTAATTTCGGACGGAGTACCTGTTTATCATTGGCGTGACTATAAGGCATTTTCTTTCTTCATCTTGTACTGGATTTTAACAAGGAAACAAAGATTCACCTAGAATTAAGCAACCATTTCGATTGGTCACTGCACGGTCATGCGATTGGGGCCCCTCCGTACCATTGGATCGCTCCTAATTCTCCTAATTTTTTGATTTTGTTTTTTCTTCCCCTAATTCTCACGGGCATCATCCTCCTCCCATTTCGGTCGTCCCCCGTCGTCCTTCCCGACCACCATCCTCGCCTCCCCGTCACAGATCGCTGAGGCTCACCATCACCATTGCCACAATGCCGCTTGTTGAAGCATCCCTGTCGCGGGTCATAGCAACTTTTTACACAAATCGCAGCTCGCTATCTCGCCGCCACCCCTCCTCCTGTCATAGCTCCCCGTCTTTGCCAGTTGCAGCTTGCCGCTGTCGCATCTCACCGTGAGAAAAAAAAAACAATGCAGCTCCCCGTTGTGTTGCTCCCATCGTTGGTTGTAGCAAAAAAAATGCCGATCGCACAAAATCGACACATGGTTCCAACAAAAAAAATACCGCTCGCCCCCGCAGCCCTTTGTCGCTCGTAGCATCCTGCGCTACTGTTGCTGACCGCAGTGTCGGTTCCAGCAAACGGCGCGGGCCATCGCAGCTCTGGAGCGTGGTTGGTTATGCAAAAAAGGTGTGGTTGTAGCATCGCCATTCACTGGTTCCAGCCTATGACCGCCACATTCCCTCGCCGCCACCGTTGTAGCTCCATCCCGTGCAACAACGTGCAATCCCATCGGCGCGATGGTCGAAGCTCATGGCGGTGAGGATTAAAAAGCTTGTGCGTAGTGGTGGTCGAGCTTTTTACTGCGGTGTCTGAGACAAGAGAAATGGAGTTGCGAGGTAGGAGAGAGGGAGGAGGAAGAAACAAATGATCCCCGACTCTCCTCACGAAGAGACACTAGAAACCCGTTATAGGGTTTTCCTGTCAGCAGCGTTTAAGTAGACTAGCAGGTGAAGACGCGACGGCACGCCGCGCCCGTCGTGAATCCCATGTGTATGGCTGCATTGTTTTTCTTATAGAAGAAAAGAGAGTAGTGGGTAAGCGAGCTGTTGTCGGTAATATGCAAGCCAATTTAACATAGATAAATACCGAAAGTTACAAAAAATTAGTTCGCCCATGGTTCCAAACACATAGCCACTCCGGAGGTTGCAGCCGCCATCGCTCCTAGCCTTCGTCTCCGCTACTCCCTCTGTCAATGTTGGCAGAGGAGGCGGCCGGGCTAAGCCTCACAGCTGACGGTGGCAGTGAGGACGTGTGCCGCCTCACAATGGTGCCTACAATCCGTTTCTCAGATCCAAGGTCTCAGAGCCGCCATCTCCTCTCTGGTCGACGTGTGCTAACCCTTCGACGACTCCTCGCACTCGTGGCTACCATGGGGAGGCCACATATGGATTCGACGTGGATGCTACAGCTAGGCGGGCGGCGGCGCCACAAACTGATCTACTTTGATCAAGATCTGGCCATGTCGCCCCTTGGCTGACGGATCTGGGCAGGGCTATATCCCATGAGATTGTAATCAGTAGTGATGTGCTCCGTCGTCGGTGTTGGTCCGTGTGTTGACCACTCCGGCCTGCGACGGCGGCCTCGCCACGAATTGTGGGGCCCACCAAAAGGTTTTTGCGAGGGTTCATATTTCTAGATTTGGTGGTTGCCTCGGCGGTGAGATGCAATCTATGGATGACGACTTGACGCGGAGAATATGATTGTGCTGCAGCGATGATCGATTTTCTAGCCCAATGCATGTAGCTGCTAGGATCGCATAAAAGTGGTGGCAATAATACATGATTGGCATTGCAGTGTGCTACGTCTTGAGCTTGCGTTGGTTTTCCTTGAAGAGGAAAGGGTGATGCAGTAATAGTAGCGTAAGTATTTCCCTCAGTTTTTGAGAACCAAGGTATCAATCCAGTAGGAGGCTCCTCAAAAGTCCCACACACCTACACAAACAAACAAGAACCTCGCAACCAACGCAATAAAGGGGTTGTCAATCCCTTCACGGCCACTTGTGAAAGTGAGATCTGATAGAGATAATATGATAAGATAAATATATTTTTGGTATTTTTATGATATAGATTGGAAAAGTAAAGATGCAAATAAAAGTAGATTGAAAGCTTATATGATAAGAGATAGACCCGGGGGCCATAGGTTTCACTAGTGGCTTCTCTCAAGATAGCATAAGTATTACGGTGGGTGAACAAATTACTGTCAAACAATTGATAGAAAAGCGAATAATTATGAGATTATCTAGGCATGATCATGTATATAGGCATCACGTCCGTGACAAATAGACCGACTCCTGCCTGCATCTACTACTATTACTCCACACATCGACCTCTATCCACCATTCATCTAGAGTATTAAGTTCATAAAGAACAGAGTAATGCATTAAGAAAGATGACATGATGTAGAGGAATAAACTCATGCAATATGATATAACCCCCATCTTTTTATCCTCGATGGCAACAATACAATACGTGCCTTGCTGCCCCTGCTGTCGCTGGGAAAGGACACCGCAAGATTGAACCCAAAGCTAAGCACTTCTCCCATTGCAAGAAAGATCATTCTAATAGGCCAAACCAAACTGATAATTCGAAGAGACTTGCAAAGATAACTTAATCACACATAAAAGTATTCAGAGGAGATTCAAATATTTCTCATAGATAAACTTGATCATAAACCCACAATTCATCGGATCTCGACAAACACACCGCAAAAAGAGTTACATCGAATAGATCTCCAAGAAGATCGAGGAGAACTTTGTATTGAGATTCAAAGAGAGAGAAGAAGCCATCTAGCTAATAACTATGGACCCGAAGATCTGTGGTAAACTACTCACAACTCATAGGAGAGGCCTTGGAGATGATGTAGAGGCCCTCCATGGTCGATTCCCCCTCCGGCGGAGCGCCAATGAAGGCTCCAAGATGGGATCTCGCGGATACAAAAGGTTACGGCGGTGGAAATAGTTTTTCGTGGTCACTTCTGATGTTTCCAGGGTACGTGGGTATATATAGGAGGAAAAAGTAGGTCGGTGGACGCTCGAAGGGCCCACGAGGGTGGGGGCGTGCCCACCTATAGGGGGCGCGCCGGGCACCCTCGTGGCCGCCTCCTCTGTTTCTTGACGTCCACTCCAAGTCCCCTGGATCACATTTGTTCCAAAAAGATCACTCCCAAATGTTTCATTTCGTTTGGACTCCGTTTGATATTCTTTTCTTCGAAACACTGAAATAGGCAAAAAAACACCAACTCGGGCTGGGCCTCCGGTTAGTAGGTTAGTCCCAAAAATGATATAAAAGTGTAAAGTAAAGCCCATAAACATCCAAAACGGGTAATATAATAGCATGGAATAATAAAAAATTATAGATACGCTGGAGACGTATCAAGCATCCCCAAGCTTAATTCCTGCTCGTCCTCGAGTAGGTAAATGATAAAAACAGAATTTTTGATGTGGAATTTCTACCTAGCATAATTCTCAATGTAATTTTCTTTATTGTGGCATGAATGTTCAGATCCAAATGATTCAAAATAAAGGTTCATATTGACATAAGAAATAGTAATACTTCAAGCATACTAACTAAGCAATCATGTCTTCTCAAAATAACATGGCTAAAGAAAGTTATCCCTACAAAATCATATAGTCTGGTTGTTGCTCTATCTTCATCACACAAAGTATTTAATCATGCACAACCCCGATGACAAGCCAAGCAATTGTTTCATACTTTAATAATCTCAAACTTTTTCAACTTTCACGCAATACATGAGCGTGAGCCATGGACATAACACTATATGTGGAATAGAATGGTGGTTGTGGAGAAGACAAAAAGGAGAAGATAGTCTCACATCAACTAGGCGTATCAACGGGCTATGGAGATGCCCATTAATAGATATCAATGTGAGTGAGTAGGGATTGCCATGCAACGGATGCACTAGAGCTATAAATGTATGAAAGCTCAACAAAAGAAACTAAGTGGGTGTGCATCCAACTTGCTTGCTCATGAAGACCTAGGGCATTTTGAGGAAGCCCATCATTGGAATATACAAGCCAAGTTCTATAATGAAAAATTCCCACTAGTATATGAAAGTGATAACATAGGAGATTCTCTATCATGAAGATCATGGTGCTACTTTGAAGCACAAGTGTGGTAAAAAGGATAGTAGCATTGTCCCTTCTCTCTTTTTCTCTCATTTTTTTATTTGGTCTTTCTCCTTTTTTTATTTGGCCTTTTTCCTTTTTTTATTGGTGGGCTCTTTGGCTTCTCTTTTTTTGTAAAGTCCGAAGTCTCATCCCGACTTGTGGGGGAATCATAGTCTCCATCATCCTTTCCTCACTGGGACAATGCTCCAATAATGAAGATCATCACACTTTTATTTACTTACAACTCAAGATTACAACTCAATACTTAGAACAAGATATGACTCTATATAAATGCCTCCGGCAGTGTACCGGGATATGCAATGAATCAAGAGTGACATGTATGAAAAATTATGAAGATGGCCTTGCCATAAATACGATATCAACTACATGATCATGCAAAGAGCAATATTACAATGATGATGCATGTCATATAAACGGAACGGTGGAAAGTTGCATGACAATATATCTCAGAATGGCTATGGAAATGCCATAATAGGTAGGTATGGTGGCTGTTTTGAGGAAGGTATATGGTGGGTGTATGGTATCGGCGAAAGTTGCGCGGCACAAGAGAGGCTAGCAATGGTGGAAGGGTGAGAGTGCATATAATCCATGGACTCAACATTACTCATGAAGAACTCATATACTTGTTGCAAAAATCTACAAGCCATTGAAAACAAAGTACTACGCGCATGCTCCTATGGGGATAGATTGGTAGGAAAAGACCATCGCTCGTCCCCGACCGCCACTCATAGGGAAGACAATCAATAAATAAAATTGTGCTCCAACTTCATCATAAAGCGGTTCACCATACGTGCATGCTACGGGAATCACAAACTTCAACACAAGTATTCTTTAAATTCATAATTACCCAACTAGCATGACTCTAACACTACCACCTTTATATCTCAAAACAATTATCAAGTATCAAATTGATCATAGCATCCAATTCACTTTCTATGATAGTTTTTATTATACCCACTTGGATGCCCATCATTCTAGGACCAATTTTATAACCATAGCAAATACCATGATGTTCTATAAGACTCTCAAAATAATATAAGTGAAGCATGAGAGATAAACAATTTCTAACAAATAAAGCCACTGCCGTGCTCTAAAAGATATAAGTGAAGCACTAGAGCAAAACTATCTAGCTCAAAAGATATAAGTGACACACATAGAGTATTTTAATAAATTCTAAATCATGTGGGTTCCTCCCAAAAGGTTTGTACAACAAGGATGATTGTGGTAAACTAAAAAGCAAAGACTAATATAATACATGACACTCCAAGCAAAACACATATCATGTGGCGAATAAAAATATAGCTCCAAGTAAAGTTACCGATAGACGAAGATGAAAGAGGGGATGCCTTCCGGGGCATCCCCAAGCTTAGGCTTTTGGTTATCCTTGAATATCTTGGGGTGTCATGGGCATCCCCCAGCTTAGGCTCTTGCCACTCCTTATTCCATAATCCATCAAATCTTTACCCAAAACTTGAAAACTTCACAACACAAAACTCAACAGGAAATCTCATAAGCTCCGTCAGTGCAAAAAAGAAAAACCACCACATAAGGTACTGTAATGAACTCATTATTTATTTATATTGCTGTTAAACCTACTGTATTCCAACTTCTCTATGTTTCATACCCTACATACTAGCCATAGATGCATCAAAATAAGCAAACAACACACGAAAAATAGAATCTGTCAAAAACAGAACAGTCTATAGCAATCTGTAACTCTCGAATACTTCTGGAACTCTAAAAATACTACCAAAATAGGAAGTCCTGGAAAATTTGTCTATTGATCTAGATAAAAAAGAATCAACGCAAAATAACGTTTCTGTGAATTACTAAAATTATTTTCGTGCCTACAAAGTTTCTGTTTTTTAGCAGAATCAAATTAACTATCACCATAGGTTATCCTATAGGTTCTACTTGGCACAAACACTAATTAAAACATGAAAACACATCTAAACAGAAGCTAGATCAAAAATATATTACTAAACAGAAGCAAAAAATGCCTCCCAACTAGCGCTATTGTTTAACGCCGCAAGCTAGGCATAAAAGCGAGGATAGATCTAAGTAGTGCCATCTTTGGCACTCAATTCATAAGTAGCTCGCATGATAGATTCATAAGGTAATTTAACTTTCTTTCTTGGAAAGTGTTCCATGCCTTTTCTTAATCGAAATTGGAATCTAATATTCCCTTCCTTTATATCAATAATTGCACCAATCGTTCTCAGGAAAGGTTTACCAAGAATAATAGGACAAGAAAGATTACAATCTATGTCAAGAACGATAAAATCTACGGGCACATAGTTCCTATTTGCAACAATAAGAACATCATTGATCCTTCCCATAGGCTTCTTAATGGTGGAATCCGCAAGGTGCAAATTTAAAGAGCAATCATCAAGATCATGGAAACCTAGAATATCACATAAAGTTTTCGGAATCGTGGAAACACTAGCACCCAAATCACACAAAGCATAACACTCATGATTTTTAATTTTAATCTTTATAGTAGGTTCCCACTCATCATTAAGTTTTCTAGGTATAGAAACTTCCAAATTAAGTTTTTCATCATAAGATTGCATCAAGGCATCAACAATATATTTGGTAAAAGCTTTATTTTGACTATAAGCATGAGGAGAATTCAAAATAGATTGCAACAAGGAAATACAATCTACTAAAGAACAATTATCATAATTAAATTCCTTGAAATCCAAGATAGTGGGTTCAATGCTATTTAAAGTCTTGACCTTTCCAATCCCACTTTTATCAAATTTAGCATCAAGATCTAAAAACTCGAATCATTGGGATGCTTTTTAACTAAAGTTGACTCATCTTCAGTCCCATCATTATTAAGATTCATATTGCAAAACAAAGATTTAATAGGGGACACATCAATAACTTTTAGATCTTCATCATTATTTTCATGGAAACTAGAAGAACACGCTTTTACAAAGCAATCTTTCTTAGCCCGCAATCTAGCGGTTCTTTCTTTGCATTCATTAATGGAAATTCTCATAGCTTTGAGAGACTCATTGATAACATGCCTAGGAGGAGTAGATCTAAGTTTTAAAGAATCAACATCAAGCGAAAGTCTATCAACGTTCCTAGCCAAATCATCAACTTTAAGCAATTTTTCTTCAAGCAAAGCATTAAAATTCTTTTGAGAGATCATAAATTCTTTAACACTATTCTCAAAATCAGAGGGCATCTTATTAAAATTACCATAATTATTGTAGGAATTTCCATAATTATTAGAGGAATTACTAGGGAACGGTCTAGGATTAAAGTTTCCTCTATAAGCATTGTTACCAAAGTTATTTCTACCAACAAAATTCACATCCATAGATTAATTATTATTCTTAATCAAAGTAGACAAAGACATATCATTGGGATCAATAGGAGCACTCTTAGTAGCAAACAATTTCATAAGTTCATCCATCTTTCCACTCAAAACATTAATTTCTTCTATAGCATGCACTTTTTTATTAGTAGATCTTTCGGTGTGGCATTGAGAATAATTAGCCATAATGTTATCAAGGAGTTTAGTAGTTTATCCTAAAGTGATTTCCATAAAAGTGCCTCCCGCGGCCGAATCTAAAAGATTTCTAGAAGCAAAATTCAATCCATAAATTTTTTGTATGATCATCCATAAATTCAAACCATGAGTAGGGCAATTGCGAATCATTAATTTCATTCTTTCCCAAGATTGGGCAACATGCTCATGATCAAGTTGTTTAAAATTCATAATATCGTTCGTAAGAGAGATGATCTTAGCGGGAGGAAAATACTTAGAGATAAAAGCATCTTTGCACTTATTCCATGAATCAATACTATTCTTAGGCAAAGACGAAAACCAAGCTTTAGCACAATCTCTAAGTGAAAACGAAAATAACTTCAATTTAACAATATCATTATCCGTATCTTTCTTCTTTTGCATCTCACATAAATCAACAAAGTTGTTTAGATGGGTAGCGGCATCTTCACTAGGAAGGTCGGAGAATTGATCTTTCATAACAAGATTCAGCAAAGCAGCATTGATTTCACAAGACTCAACATCATTAAGAGGAGCAATCGGAGTACTAAGGAAATCATTATTATTGGTATTGGAAAAGTCACACAATTTGGTATTGTCTTGCGCCATTGCGACAAGCAATCCAACACACAACCAAACAAAAAAGGCAAGCGAAAGAGAGAGGAGATTGGGAAAGAGAGGGTGAATAAAACTGCAAGGGTGAAGTGGGAGAGAGGAAAACGAGAGGCAAATGGAAAATAATGTAATGTGAGAGAGATGAGTTTGTGATGGGTACTTGGTATGTCTTGAGTTGAGCGAAGACCTCCTCGGCAACGGCGCCAGAAATCCTTCTTGCTACTTCTTGAGCTTGCCTTGGTTTTCCTTGAAGAGGAAAGGGTGATGTAGCAATAGTAGCATAAGTATTTTCCTCAGTTTTTGAGAACCAAGGTATTAATCCAGTAGGAGGCTCCTCAAAAGTCCCACGCACCTACACAAACAAACAAGAACCTCGCAACCAACACAATAAAGGGGTTATCAATCCCTTCATGGCCACTTGCGAAAGTGAGATCTGATAGAGATAATATGATAAGATAAATATATTTTGGTATTTTTATGATATAGATTGGAAAAGTAAAGATGCAAAAAAAGTAGACTGAGAGCTTATATGATAAGAGATAGACCCGAAGGCCATATGTTTCACTAGTGGCTTCTCTCAAGATAGCATAAGTATTACGGTGGGTGAACAAATTACTGTCAATCAATTGATAGAAAAGCGAATAATTATGAGATTATCTAGGCATGATCATGTATATAGGCATCACGTCCGTGACAAGTAGACCGACTCCTGCCTGCATCTACTACTATTACTCCACACATCAATCGCTATCCAGTATGCATCTAGAGTATTAAGTTCATAAAGAATAGAGTAACGCATTAAGAAAGATGACATGATGTAGAGGGATAAACTCATGCAATATGATATAAACCCCATATTTTTATCCTCCATGGCAACAATACAATACGTGCCTTGCTGCCCCTGCTGTCACTGGGAAAGGACACTGCAAGATTGAACCCAAAGCTAAGCACTTCTCCCATTGCAAGAAAGATCAATCTAGTAGGCCAAACCAAACTGATAATTCAAAGAGACTTGCAAAGATAACTTAATCATACATAAAAGAATTCAGAGGAGATTCAAATATTTCTCATAGATAAACTTGATCATAAACCCACAATTCATCAGGTCTCGACAAACACACCGCAAAAAGAGTTACATCGAATAGATCTCCAAGAAGATCGAGGAGAACTTTGTATTGAGATTCAAAGACAGAGAATAAGCCATCTAGCTAATAACTATGGACCCGAAGGTCTGTGATAAACTACTCACAACTCATAGGAGAGGCCTTGGAGATGATGTAGAGGCCCTCCATGGTCGATTCCCCCGCCGGCGGAGCGCCGGCGAAGGCTCCAAGATGGGATCTCACGGATAAAGAAGGTTACGGCGGTGGAAATAGTTTTTCGTTGTCGCTTCTGATGTTTTCAGGGTACGTGGGTATATATAGGAGGAAGAAGTAGGTCGTTGGACGCTCAAGGGGCCCACAAGGGTGGGGCGCGTGCCGTGCACCCTCGTGGCCACCTCCTCTGTTGCTTGACGTCCACTCCAAGTCCCCTGGATCACGTTTGTTCCAAAAAGATTGCTCCCAAAGGTTTCATTCCGTTTGGACTCCGTTTGATATTCCTTTTCTTCGAAAGACTGAAATAAGCAAAAAATATGCAATTCGGCACTACACCACAACACTGATGCAAAGGCATGTAAACTGTCGGGAGAAATCACTTTACAGGGCAAACAAACTGCCGGGACAACATTTCTCCCGGCAGATAGAACCGCCACAAGAACGGCTGCCGGGGATTACTTCTCCCTGCAGATAAACTCTTCCCGGCAGTTTTTCTACCCTCGCCCTTGTGTTTGCCGACAGTCTGTTTTCTCCCGGCAGATTTGTCAAAACACATGAAACTTCAATTAGCGGCAGTCCAACTGCCTGCAGAAGCTTGTTGGCCTGGCAGCTTCTATGCCAGCAGGTAGATTTCAGTACCAAATTAGTCTAGGCATCCCTAATGTAATATACATTTCATCATGTTCAAATAATCAGGACAGATCACATAATTTATACATACACTTCAATCACAGAAACATATAGGTCTCATCAAAAATCTTCAATCGAAGTAACATATAAGCCTCATCCAAAACATTAAACTTCATCTGATAAACATAATAACCATATATATATTTCTGGAGGTTCTGCCACAAGTACAGTACATATATGTTAAATGTGCCACAACCAAACTAAAGTAGTGCCGCAAAAGGAGAAAGTACATATCTTTCTGAGGGTGCCACACAACTCAAATGAGCATATAGTGGCTTAACCAGCAAAATGAGCATAGCAAGTGTCCAGGTTCAACAAACAAAGCATATTACATGATCACTGCACCAACTTAATTGTAGGTCTTCCAAATCTTCAGCAGCTTGAAGATCTTCCAAACCTCTGTCAACTTCTGTAGCAAAACCTGCAACAGATAGGAAATTCAAAATGGAACTTCTGTTGCGAAACCTGTTCAGTTCAAAACAAATTAGAACTTACTAGTGAAAGCTATGACTAAGACTGAGTTAAACATGTATAGCATCATGCCTGGAGTTAATATAGTACTGAGTTTGAATCTTTTTTTTTGCATGGAGTTGAAATTTGTACAAATAGACAAAACTCTATACAGTACTATATATTGAACTAATAGGCAAAACTTGAAACAAATAGGCATAACTCTATACTGTACATAGTACACTGTGTAGTATAAATAGGCAGGGGCGGGCACACGTCAATCCAAATACTCTAGCAAAT
Source organism: Triticum timopheevii (assembly GCA_963921465.1). NCBI lineage: Eukaryota > Viridiplantae > Streptophyta > Magnoliopsida > Poales > Poaceae > Triticum > Triticum timopheevii. The sequence goes on from OY997264.1 coordinate 362,164,219, forward strand.
GTAGCAGCAATACCCATCATAAAGAACCTGTTGACAGAATTGTAGCATCATCCCTGGAGGAAGGAGCTGCCAGTACAGCTAGATAAGTGCCAGGATTGTTTAGTTTCTGGTCACTTGTTGACAGAAAATAGTGTGCCTAGCTAGATAAATACACATCTCCTGCAAATATGTGGATTAATGAATGTTGGTATGAAGGCATGAAGCTTGCCCGTTTTATTTCAACATATTGCCTCAGAATGCGGATTCCAAAAGGCATCCAACAAAACCAGTATTTCGAATGCTCAAAACTAGAATGAGCAATAATAAGAACCTACAGCAGCATGGATCATTGGATGCATGAATATGTTGAGCAGAGGATAATGTGCTGCAACTGCTGAGAGTTTCGACAACAATAAGTTATGACCATTTTTCTAACACACACAAAAAAGCCACTTGAATGTAAAAGTTCAAAAAAATCACATTGTATACAACATGTCTTGCATGGACACGCTTAACATCAACATATGTAGCAAAGTACTAGCTCCAAGCCAAAAATCTTTCATGTGCAAATAGGCAAAACATGCTAAGTAAATTTTTGTTGTTGCACTGAGTTAAACATTTACTATATGAAATATTTTTTCATTTTGTAAATTTTAGTACTGTACAGAGTTGAGGGCATGAAAATTCTTGGAAACATGTATATTACCTCATCCGCTTGCTTGTGGTCGCATTCCTGCTTTTGCCATGCGCTTGTCCACTTCCAACTGCATACATAGAAAGCTTTTTAAGCAATCAACCATGATAGTCATTGGTAACTTCCTTGTGTGTTCCAGTTTGTTGCGATGAAGTGCCACATCCTTACTTTGTTGTGTGCGCCCTGCTGCCTTCTTTTGCAAAAAAAAGTATGTTTCATTCTCTTGCAGCACCTCATGTTGAGCGGTGGTAGGTTGTACAACAAGATGTACAGGGATCAAACATGTACCTTCAGTTTGTTTACCACAAGCACAAGCACACAACCTAGTAGCCTAAATAAGCATTGCAATTGTCATAGTATAACAAGCAAACAAACACAAGAGTCATGTCCATAAAGCAAATAGATGTACAGGCAAGCATAGGTGCAGAGAAACACATATAGAGTTAGTAATAAACTTGGATAGACGGTTCAATACAAGCACATTGTAATAGTACCAATAATAATAACTTAGATAACTTAACTACTCCTAAGTACTCAGAAGTAAAGCTGATTGTCCCTATTTTCAGTAAGTGATCATGCAAGAAGACAGTTTCTTTTTATGGGTGTCAGTACCACTAGAAGGTCTCATGACACAAGTTGCTCTTGCAGAAAAGATGAACACATGCCACATATATTACCAATTTCATGGAAACAATAATGATGGTATCTTTTCATATGCAGAGCCGTTTCTTTCTCCTCTTGGCTTAAGCCTTAAACCCTGAAGCTGGTCTTGTGCCTTAATCCGCTAACTAATGCAGGTCTTGCATTGCACACTGCCTTACAGCTGGTTAAAAAGAGCTTTTGCATCTTTACCTCCTGCCCCTGCATCTATATGCACTGGGGCAATGAAATTGCCCCCATGGGCAATGGAGTGACATTATGAGGCACCACTGTCCTGCCCTGCATTGAGTTAGACTAGTACAAGGAGTATTTTTCTCAACAAGGAGAATTGGAGTACCTTGATGTTGAGAATGCAGAGTGTATGACCACAAATTTGGTCATTCTGAAATTAGTTCTGTACTGGAATAACAATATTAGCACTAAAATGTTCAGGTATTCCTAACTGAACCTAACTGAAGTGAATGACAATAATCCTCATCTCTCTTCATAGACCAGACCGAACACAATAATCCCTTCTCTCTATACTCCAACACAATAAAATGGATGTATTACTTTGGGGCATCAACTAAACAAACAAAGACTTAAATAATTAGCTTTCTTTCATCTCAAATTAAAATGAACTCCAAAGCTCAACTAAACAACTTAGTTAGGTGTCAACAAATCTAATTAAGGCAATTGCATAGCTGCACATTTAGAACAAAAAAAGGCAATGAAATTGCAACAAAATCTCACCTGTCAAAGAGGCAGCGATGTCCAGGGAAATGATGTTGAGGAGGCAGAGCTGCTTGCACGAGAGGAGGGTCGACGGTCTGCTACTTCGGGGGTGTGTGAAGGAGGCAGACCCGTGGCTTGGTGCTCGGTGAAGCTTGCGGGGAGGCCTGCTCGGCGAGGAAGTGCGCGAGTAGGTTGGTGGCGAGGAAGTTGTTCCATGGAGGATGATTGCCACCGGTGGAGTAGCTCAGCGACGACGGTGCTGCTCCCCGTCAATCAGGTGCTTGGCCGCGCTGCTTTGGAGTGGGGCGACGCGGCAGTGGTCAGCGGCGGTGGGGTGGTTGTTGGGGAGGCGGAGGGGCGAAGGAGCTGTCGTGATGGGGGGTGATGGCGGCAGTGATCTGGTTGGAGGGCGGCCGTCGGCGGTGGGATGGTTGGCGGCGGCGGCGGGTTGCGGTCCGGTGGATTTGTGGGCGGCAGAGGAGCTGCGGTGGTGGGTAGGTACGCCGACAGTGGTCTGATCAAGTGGAAGGTGGCCGCTCGCCAGCGGTGGGAAGCTCTGGGGTCGACGGGGGCGGCGGTGGGAAGCTCTGGGGGCGGGGGCGGCGGCGGATCTGGCGGATCTGGCGGAGGGCACCGGTGGGGATTGGGCGTGATTTGGGGGCGGCTATTGCGGTCTGGTAGAGGTAGGGCCGGCGCGTATGTCTCTTTCGTGTGCCAAAATTTTCGCAAGTCGCGCGCTTTTTTTCCTTGCCGCGCGCGCTTAGGGCCGATATTCGGTCTTGCGGCGAAGACGGTCTCCGGCGGATCATGGGCCGAGATTTAGTTCTCCTGGCAGTGTTTGGGCCGTAAAGTGTACCGGCAGTTTCTGCGCCGGTGTTGCTTAAGTTCTCCCGGCAGTTGGCCTGCCCTAATGTGCTTTTAGCGGCAGTAACTGATGTCTCGGCAGATTCTTTGCCCTTAGACATGTTTTTCTCCCGGCAGTTAACTGCCCCCAATCGAGTGTTGTGGTGTAGTGCGGGTTGGGCCTTCGGTTAGTAGGTTAGTCCCAAAAATGATATAAAAGTGTAAAGTAAAGCCCATAAACATCCAAAACGGGTAATATAATAGCATGGAACAATACAAAATTATAGATACGTTGGAGACGTATCACAATGCAATGAATATTTCTTATACATGATATTTTCAGTAATATATGTTGCATCCTGTCACCCTTAGCCGTGAAAAATAGCACCCATGAGCAAGAAAACTAAAGATGCATTATCAACCAAAATCAAGCCTGATTCTTACTGTCTAAAAGTTCCAACCTAGATACTCTAAGGCATGTAATTTTCTTTCACTTTGTATCCTATGGTGTCCTGCAAAAAAAGTTGCTAGATATCGCATCATAATCAACCTAACTTCATTTAGAAGGGAATGAGCAAAAATGGTACGCTTTGTACTACTCACAATGTTATAGGGATTGGGTGTGCGAGTGTGCATTCATAAAGGCGAGTATAACTAAGTATCTGTGTTGTACTGTTTTGACACTTGTGCTCGAATTTTCGTGGATTTATCATGTACCTTAGTCGTGAAAATAGCATGCTGGAGCATTGAAATTAAGATGCATTATCAATCAAAATCAGGCCTAATTCTCATAGTTTAAATGTACTAACCTAAGCATTTGTGTCGTACTATGTTGACACTGGTGCTTGAATTTTCGTGGATTTATCATGTGACCCTTAGTCAAAAAAATAGCATGCATGAGCAATGAAATTAGAGAATCATTATCAATCAAAATCAAGACTAATTCTCACAGGTACTAACCTAGATACTCTAAGGCACATAATTTTCTTTGATTTGCTTATCGTATGATGTCCTGCAGAAAAAGTTGCTAGGTATCGCATCATAATTAACCTAACTTTACAAAGAAAGTTGAATTAGCAAAAAAAATGCTATACTTTGTACTATTCACAGGGTCATAGGTGTAGGGTGTGTGTCCGTGCATTCATATTGGTCTGTGGAACTGAGCATATGTGTTGTACTGTGTTGGCACTGGTGCTCGTATTTTTTTGAATTTATTTCAAGCTCTCTAGTGATATTCATTCAGTGACAGATGACGTACCCGTCGACTACAAAGGCGTCTGCTGTTAGTTCGTCACTCTCAAGATATTGTACCGGCTCAGTATCTCAAAGGTTTTAGGGTTGGGTGCACGTGTATGCGTTCTTAGGGGAGTGTATGTGTATATATGTGAGCATCTATGTTGTACTATGTTAAATAACGGTACCAAACACAAAAGAGAAAAATCTAGTAGTGGACTAGATAAAAAACTAACATGTGTCAGCTTGGAATGCACTCACACCAAAGTACTTCAAATGCATGGGAGCAATGGTAGCTTAGTAGCATTTCTGTGGATTTATCATGTAACCCTTGTGAGAAATAGTATGCATGAGCAATGAAATTAGAGATACATTATCAATCAAAATCAAGCCTAATTCACACAGTTTAAAATGGTACTAACCTGATTACTCTAAGCCACATTTTTTTAATTTGCTTATCCTATGGTGTCATGTAGAAAAAATAGCTAAGTATCGCATCATAATTAAGCTAACTTTATATAGATGGTAGAATTAGCAAAGAAAATGCTATGCTTTATACTACTCACATGATCATAGGGTGTGTGTACGTGCGTTTATATTGGTTTAGAACATCTCCAATAGCATGTGTATATTTGGATGTCTATATATTCATATAGACAATGGTCTAAAAAGATTCCCTCATATACACATCCAGTTTTGCATCAGAACGTCTATATACAGGGACCATGACAGGTGGGCCGTTGCTGGGGAGAGGAAGAAATCATGACTACAGCTGAGTTTAGACAACGCCTTCACATTGTCCAGGCGTGGACATTGTCGATGTCGATTTAGAGGATGTGTATATTTGGACAACCATGTAGACAAGCTGTTGGACGTCTGTTTTGGGCTCACGTCGTGGAAAACGAGTATAGACATCCATATAGACAAGCTATTGGAGATGCTCTTATGGAACTGAACATATGTGTTGTAATGTGTTGGCACTGGTGACGTTCATATCGGTTTATGGAACTGAGCATATGTGTTGTACTGTGTTGGCACCGGTGCTCGCATTTTTCTAAATTTATTTCAAGCTCTCTAGTGATATTCATTCAGTGGCAGATGATGTTCCCGTCGCTTCCGCTGTGAGTTCGACACTCTCAAGATATTGTACCGGCTCAGTATCTCAAAGGTTTTAGCGTGAGGTGCACGTGTATGCGTTCTTAGGGGGTGAGTGTATGTGGATATATGTGAGCGTCTATGTTGCTATGTGTATATATGTGAGCGTCTATGTTGTACTATGTTAAATAACGGTAGCAAACACAAAAGAAAAAAATTCTAGTAGTGAACTAAATAAAAAAACCAACATGTGTCAGCTTGGAATGCACTCACACCAAAGTACTTCAAATGCATGGAAACAATGGTAGCTTAGTAGCATTTCCGTGGATTTATCATGTAACCCTTACATGTAACCCTTAGTCGTGAAAAATAGTATGCATGAGCAATAAAATTAGAGATACATTATCAATCAAATCCAAGCCTAATTCACACAGTTTAAAATGGTACTAACTTGATTACTCTAAGCCACATAATTTTTTTATTTGCTTATCCTATGGTGTCATGTAGAAAAAGTAGCTAAGTATCGCATTTAAGCTAACTTTATATAGATGGTAGAATTAGCAAAAACATGCTATGCTTTATACTACTCATATGATCATAGGGTGTGTGTACATGCATTCATATTGGTTTATGGAACTGAACATATGTGTTGTACTGTGTTGGCACTGGTGACGTTCGTATCGGTTTATGGAACTGAACATATGTGTTGTAGTGGGTTGGTGCTCGTGCTCACATTTTGATGGATTTATTTCAATCTCTCTAGTGATATTTGTTCAGTGGCAGGAGGCGTTTCTGTAGACTACGTAGGCATCCGATGTGACTTTGTCAATCTCAAGATGTTGTACCGGCTCGTATGAGGTCCGTATAAAAGGGCTTATATTTAAAAAGCGGAGGGAGTAAAACGATTGAGGGGGAATGTGGTGGATAGCAAGCCTACGTAGCCTTTAGTGGTAACTAGTCAATGTGTACGTGCAATGCACGTTAATTTAAAAGTGTATTAAGTTCATGCGGATATTAAGTAGGAATTTGCTTGTTATTAAGTGATTAGCACTATATTTAACATGAAATTAAATGCACGCTAAACGTGTTGAGTGCTCGACATTGAAGCAGTCTAGGTCGTTGGATTGACATGATTTGATGGCCGAGATTAATTGGATCTGCCCCTTTGGGTCTTTTTATATTGGTATAGATTAGCAGAAAAAGTAAAAAATTAAAAATAAATAAGGAAATGAAGCCAACACGTGTCAGCCTAGGAGAAACTCACATCCAACGTTGGAATTGAATGTGAGAGGCCGCTGCTTAGCCACTTTAATTATCTTATATACAGTATATACGAACGTCACCACTATTTCGACTAAGTACTAGTATCTGTGTGTGCTGGAAAAGCGAATGCTGCTAATGTGGAAGTAGTTGCAGCTTTCCATGAAGTTGAACGCTGCTAGTGTAGGGTGGCCAGAAAAATCCCTGCCTGAAAGTACTAGCCGTGTGCGGGAAGTACGAAACCTAAGTATTAGCAGCGATCACTTGATATGTGAGCATCGCTACTGTTTACTCAATGGCACGACTGTTCGGCCAAGGTATTAGCACGCTGCTAGCTTTGTACTTCCTCCGTTCCTAAATACTAGACCATAAGGGCGCGCGTTGCGGCGCCCGTTCATTCTAAATTAACTGTAATAGAAATTTCTTATAAGTAATTGAAATTTATGAATAATTGGTTGGGAAACCACATATTTGCTTCACTACCCAACATCGGGTTTTCAGTAGTATGATAATACGCAAAATCTTGAGACAAAATAGGGAAGTGAATAGATCTTTGTTTTAATTAGAAGTCTGAACAAATAGCACCCTGCGAGTGAACTTTTCCTGAGTACATCAAGCGTAAACGATGTTAATCCTAATGGGAGGAACAAATCTACCATAAGCATGGTTATGACAGAAATGAAATCCTCAACTCGACAGATCACCAGATCATCAACATTTGATCAACGCAAAAATCATGCCAGGATGGTCTGACTCAGGCATAAATCATCACACTCGGACAATTTTCATGCTAATAGATGATAACGGAACAAAATTGCAAGTTCACAACGCAACATGATAGCTGTGCATATTTCATAATTTTAGTACCGATTCTTGGCCTTCCTCATCACAAGGATATTCCCTCACGTGATTCAAATGGTTTACCAATATAAAAACGAAACAAAAGGTCTATCAAATAACATGCAGAACAAGAAAGAACAGTCCGAGGGGAGGCGGACGAGGTGAAGGGATGCGACTCAGTAGACAACGCCGCCATCGCCACCCGAACCCATCCAAGCAGCTTCTCGTCCATTAATTTACAAACAGTATATGCACCAGTAGCCGGATTAGAATCAAGATAGGGATAGGCTTCTATCCACGCCAAAGAAAAAACGAAATAATATCGGGAAATCTGCAAGAAAGAGCTAGCAAGAATGGTAGTTGCAGAAAGCAAGGGGAACTACAATACTCTAATCCATATATAAGGGAGCAACGGCAAAAAAAAGGCAAACAATGAGTAACGCGCCTCCACTCCGAGCAACAGTAATGGAAGGAGACGTCCGAGCTACCTCCCATTATTCCTCCGCCGTAGGGATGCACAACGTTGGGACAAATCGATCGCTCGAAAGAGATTATTTTGGGGTATGATCGAGACAGAGAGAGATGGAAAGCATGGTACGGGCCTTGTTTACCAACCTTTTGGGCCTATCTATGAGTTAACAGTCAGTCGGCCCGATTAAGGAGAGGTTGGCTAGGTCGGCCCTCAGAGTAGCGGCCCCTTGATACGGTAACGGACGCAGAAACTCAAGTCGTGGGACCTGTAAGATCAACAGCGTTAAATAGCACGATCCGACGGCTGACAAATGAAATCGCTGCGGTGAGCCATAGCTAGCTCCGTTATACTGTTTCTCAATAAGTATTTGTAGAGATTTTACTATGGATTACATACGTAGCAAAATGAATGAATCTACATTCCAAAATGCATATAGCGTATATCCGTATGTGATTCATAGTGGAATCTCTTCAAAGACCTATATTTAAGAACAGAGGGGTACTAACTTGTAGCAGCGCTCCGACATGTCAAACACCTTTAATATATAATATAAGATTACCATCATACGAAATATATAAGTTAAGTAGATCGGTCTCTGCTCCTCCATATTATATAGTGCACGCATGTTCGAATGTTTAGATTTACTAATTAAGTTTATAAGAGCATCTCTAGCAGACCCCGTATAACGCCGACATGCAAAATGCATTTGCAGTTTGCGGAAAAACAACTTTATGGGCAAAAGCTAGCGGCCGCAGAGTCAGACCCCGCAAAACGAACGTGCATAAAAGGATATTTGCGGGATCTGCTCTTGCGCCGTTCCTGCCGGACCGCAAATATCAATACCACACCACAATACAGCAATCATCCACATTACAAATAATTATTCAGAAAAAATATCAATACCACACCACAATACAACAATCATCCATATTACAAATAATTATTCAAATCACCGAATCAAACTAAATAATTCAATATAAAACTTGTCCCGAATACAAATTACACATGAATTAAATGAAAATGAATAGAAAAATGAGTTTTGTTACTGCCCAGCCCTTTGTCAATGGTGTTCAGTGAGATCCTTCTGAAGCTGAAAGTGGGTGTTTGCATTTTCAATCTCCTTGTAGGTCTGAAGAAAGGCTCTAATGCGGTTAGGGTCGCTAGTTGGTTTCACACGGCTACCCACATTATCGTAGAAGAACTCCAAGTTCATGCCTCTCTCATCTTCGAGAATCATATTGTGAAGAATAACACAACATGTCATGATGTTTTTCAAGGTCCGCTTGTCCCAAAAACAAGCAGGACCACGGACAATGGCAAACCTAGATTGCAAAACTCCTAATGCTCTTTCAATATCTTTTCGGGCCGCCTCTTGCACCCTTGCAAATTCACATTGTTTCCTAGTTGTTGGTTCTTTGATGCTCTTGACAAATGTGCACCAAGGAGGGTATATACCATCTGCAAGATAGTACCCCTTTATGTATTCATGTCTATTGATAGTGTAGTTGCAAGCAGGAGCATCACCACTAGCTAGCCTAGCAAACAAATGAGACCGTTGCAACACATCGATATCAATTGTGGCATCACGAGACTTGCCACAATACATTTCCTGCCATGCCTTTGGGCAAGTTTTCCAAGTCCAATGCATACAGTCAATGCTACCTAGCATGCAAGGCCAACCTCTTCTCTCATTAGATGCCATCAATTTTTTTTTCTTCCTTGTTGGGTGCCCGAAGATATTCGGGACCAAAGACACGGACAATCACTTTAGCAAACCTACGCAGTGACTCAATTGTAGTATCTTCACCAATGCGCAGGTACTCATCGGCATAGTCAGCCGGAGTGCCGTATGCAATTACCCTCATAGCTGCCGAGATTTTTTGATATGCACTAAATCCATTCAAGCCGCGACATTTCTTCTTTGAGTAAAATACCGATAATTGGGCTCGCAAGCTTGAACAATTTTTACAAAGAGAGATCGGCGCATTCGGTACCTTCATTGGAAGAGGTGCGGTGGAAATGTTGGATTCTCCGCGAAGTAGTCTTGCATCAACATCTCGTTCCCGAGATGGCGATTCCGAGGAATGCAAAGATGGTCAACGGTCGATCCTCGCCGCCTCTTTCGGTTCTCATCTTCGTGCTCCTTCATGGCAAGAGCCATCACCAAAGTCTGCTGGTGATTGTTGGCAAGCAGCCCCTCAACATCCGAGTCATCTGAATCGGATGAATTGTCGAGCAAAAACTTCTCGCATGGGCTCAATTCTATCTAAATTCACAAAAAATGCACGTCGCGTTTGTTGGAAATATGCCCTAGAGGCAATAATAAAATGGTTATTATTATATTTCCTTGTTCATGGTAATTGTCTATTGTTCATGCTATAATTGTATTAACTAGAAACCGTAATACATGTGTGAATACATAGATCACAACATGTCCCTAGTGAGCCTCTAGTTGACTAGCTCGTTGATCAATAGATGGTTATGGTTTCCTGACCATGGACATTGGATGTCATTGATAACGGGATCACATCATTAGGAGAATGATGTGATGGACAAGACCCAATCCTAAGCATAGCACAAGATCATGTAGTTCGTTTGCTAAAAGTTTTTCTAATGTCAAGTATCACTTCCCTAGACCATGAGATTGTGCAACTCCTGGATACCGTAGGAATGCTTTGGGTGTGCCAAATGTCACAACGTAACTGGGTAGCTATAAAGGTGCACTATGGGTATCTCTGAAAGTGTTGGGTTGGCACGAATCGAGACTGGGATTTGTCACTCCGTGTGACAGAGAGGTATCTCTGGGCCCACTCGGTAGGACATCATCATACTGTGCACAATGTGATCAAGTAGTTGATCACGGGATGATGTGTTATGGAACGAGTAAAGAGACTTGCCATAACGAGATTGAATAAGGTATCGGTATACCGACGATCGAATCACGGGCAAGTACTATACCGGTAGACAAAGGGAATTGTATACGGGATTGATTGAATCCTTCACATCGTGGTTCATCCGATGAGATCATCGTGGAACATGTGGGAGCCAACATGGGTATCCAGATCCCGCTGTTGGTTATTGACCGGAGAGTTGTCTCGGTCATGTCTGCATGGTTCCCGAACCCGTAGGGTCTACACACTTAAGGTTCGATGATGCTAGGGTTATAGGGAATAGATATACGTGGTTACCGAATGTTGTTCGGAGTCCCGGATGAGATCCCAGAGGTCACGAGGAGTTCCGGAATGGTCCGGAGGTAAAGATTTATATATGGGAAGTCCTGTTTTGGTCACCGGAAAAGTTTCGGGTGCTATCGGTAACGTGCCGGGACAACCGGGAGGGTCCCGGGGGTCCACCAGGTGGGGCCACCGGACCCAGAGGGCTGCGTGGGCCGAGTGTGGGAGGGGACCAGCCCCAGGTGGGCTGGTGCGCCCCCCCACCAGGGCACAAGGCGAAGAGAGAAGGAAAAAGGGGGAAACCCTAGGCTCAGATGGGCCTAAGGCCCACCTAGTGGTGCGCCCCCTCTCTCCCCCTTGGCCGCCCCCCTAGATGAGATCTAGGGCTGGCCGCCACCCCTAGGGGTGGAAACCTAGGTGGGGGCGCAACCCCTCCCTTCCCCCTATATATAGTGGGGGTTTGGGGCTGCCATGAACATGAGAACATCTCCCTCTTGGCGCAGCCCTACCCCTCTTCCTCCTCGTCTCTTGCGGTGGTGCTTGGCGAAGCCCTGCTGGAGTGCCATGCTCCTCCACCACCACCACGCCGTCGTGCTACTGCTGGACAGAGTCTTCCCCAACCTCTCCCTCTCTCCTTGCTGGATCAAGGCATGGGTGACGTCACCGGGCTGCACGTGTGTTGAACGCGGAGGCACCGTTCTTCGGTGCTTAGATCGGATTCGGCCGCGATCTAAATCACTTCGTGAACGACTCCACCAACCGCGTTCTTGTAACGCTTCTGCATCACGATCTTCAAGGGTATGAAGATGCACTCCCCTCTCTCTCGTTGCTAGTATCTCCATAGATTGATCTTGGTGATGCGTAGAAAATTTTGAATTTCTGCTACGTGCCCCAACAGTGGCATCATGAGCTAGGTCTATTGCGTAGATTCTATGCACGAGTAGAACACAAGTAGTTGTGGGCGTTGGTTTGTTCAATTTGCTTACTGTTACTAGTCCTATCTTGATTCGGCGGCATCGTGGGATGAAGTGGCCCAGACTGACCTTACATGTACGCTTACGTGAGACAGGTTCCACCGACTGACATGCACTTGTTGCATAAAGGTGGCTAGCAGGTGCCAGCCTCTCCCACTTTAGTCGGATCGGATTCGATGAAAAGGGTCCTTATGAAGGGTAAATAGCAATTGGCATATCACCGTTGTGGCTTTTGCGTAGGTAAGAAACGCTCTTGCTAGAAACCCATAGCAGCCACGTAAAACATGCAACAACAATTAGAGGACGTCTAACTTGTTTTTGCAGGGTATGCTATGTGATGTGATATGGCCAAAAGAATGTGATGAATGATATATGTGATGTATGAGATTGATCATGTTCTTGTAATAGGAATCACGACTTGCATGTCGATGAGTATGACGACCGGCAGGAGCCATAGGAGTTGTCTTAATTTATTGTATGACCTGCATGTCATTGAAAACGTCATGTAATTACTTTACTTTATTGCTAAACCGTTAGCCATAGTAGTAGAAGTAATAGTTGGCGAGACAACTTCATGAAGACACGATGATGGAGATCATGATGATGGAGATCATGGTGTCATGCCGGTGACGAAGGTGATCATGTCGTGCCTCAAGATGGAGATCAAAGGCGCAAGATGATATTGGCCATATCATGTCACTTTATGATTTGCATGTGATGTTTGTCATGTTTACATCTTATTTGCTTAGAACGACGGTAGCATAAATAAGATGATCCCTCATTAAAATTTCAAGAAAGTGTTCCCCCTAACTGTGCACCCTTGCGAAAGTTCGTTGTTTCGAAGCACCACGTGATGATCGGGTGTGATAGATTCTAACGTTCACATACAACGGGTGTAAGCCAGATTTACACACGCAAAACACTTAGGTTGACTTGATGAGCCTAGCATGTACAGACATGGCCTCGGAACACAAGAGACCGAAAGGTCGAACACGAGTCGTATAGTAGATACGATCAACATGGAGATGTTCACCGATGATGACTAGTCCGTCTCACGTGATGATCGGACACGACCTAGTTGACTCGGATCATGTATCACTTAGATGACTAGAGGGATGTCTATCTGAGTGGGAGTTCATTAGATGAACTTAATTATCATGAACATAGTCAAAAGGACTTTGCAAATTATGTCGTAGCTTGCGCTTTAGTTCCACTATTTAAGATATGTTCCTAGAGAAAATTTTATCTGAAAGTTGATAGTAGCAATTATGCGGACTGGGTCCGTATACTGAGGATTGTCCTCATTGCTGCACAGAAGGCTTATGTCCTTAATGCACTGCCCGGTGTGCTGAACCTCGAGCATCGTTTGTGGATGTTGCGAACATCTGACATACACATTTTGATGACTACGTGATAGTTCAGCGCGTAATGTTAAACGGTTTAGAATTGAGGTAGCGAAGACATTTTTTGAAACGTCGCAGAACATATGAGATGTTCCAAGAGCTGAAATTAGGATTTCAGCCTCGTGCCCACGTCAAGAGGTATAAGACCTCCGACAAGTTTTTTAACCTGCAAACTAAGGGAGAAAAGCTCAATCATTGAGCATGTGCTCAGATTGTCTGAGTACTACAATCACTTGAATTGAGTGGGAGTTAATCTTCCAGATGAGATAGTGATGGTTCTCGATAGTCACTTCCACCAAGCTATTAGAGCTTCGTGATGAACTATAACATATCAGGGATAGACATGATGATCCTTGAGAAATTCGCGATGTTTGACACCGCGAAAGTAGAAATCGAGTAGGAGCATCAATTGTTGATGGTTAGTAAAACCACTAGTTTCAAGAAGGGCAAGGGCAAGAAGGGATACTTCATGAGACGACAAATCAGTTGCTGCTCTAGTGAAGAAACCTAGGGTTGAACCCAAACCCGAGACTAAGTGCTTCTGTAATGAGGGAACGGTCACTAAAGCAGAACTACCCTAGATACTTGGTAGATGAGAAGGTTGGCAAGGTTGACAGAAATATATTGGATATACATTGTATTAAATGTGTACTTTACTAGTACTCCTAGTAGCACCAGGGTATTAAGATACCGGTTCGGTTGCTAAGTGTTAGTAACTCGAAATAAAAGAGCTACGGAATAAACGAAGACTAGCTAAAGGTGAGATGACGATATGTGTTGGAAGTGTTTCCAAGCTTGATGTGATCAAGCATCGCATACTCCCTCTACCATCGAGATTGGTGTTAAACCTAAATAATTGTTATTTGGTGTTTGCGTTGAGCATAAAAATGATTGGATTATGTCTATCGCAATACGGTTGTTCATTTAAGAAGAATAATGGTTACTCTGTTTATTTGAATAATACCTTCAATGGTCTTTCACCTAAAATGAATAGTTTATTGAATCTTGATCGTAGTGATACACATGTTCATGCCAAAAGATATAAGATAGTGATGATAGTACCACATACTTGTGGCACTGCCATTTGAGTCATATTGGTATAAAATGCATGAAGAAGCTCCATGTTGATGGATCTTTGGACTCACTCATTTTTGAAAAGATTGAGACATGCGAACCATGTCTATTGGTGTATACGCATGAAGAAACTCCATGCAGATGGATCGTTTGGACTCAGTTGATTTTGAATCACTTGAGACATGCAAATCATACCACATGGGAAAGATGACTGAAAAGCCTAGGTTTCAGTAAGATGGAACAAGAAAGCAACTTGTTGGAAGTAATACATTTTGATGTGTGCAGTCTAATGAGTGTTGAGGCACGCAGTGGATATCGTTATGTTCTTACTTCACAGATGATTTGAGTAGATTCTGAGTATGTTTACTTGATGAAACACAAATCTGAATTATTGAAAGGTTCAAGTAATTTCAGAGTGAAATTGAAGATCGTCGTGACAAGAGGATAAAATGTCTATGATATGATCATAGAGATGAATATCTGAGTTACGAGTTTGGCACGCAATTAAGACATTGTGGAAATTGTTTCACAATTAATACCGCCTGGAACACCATAGTGTGACGGTGTGTCCGAACATCATAGTTGCACCCTATTGGATATGGTGCGTACCGTGATGTCTCTTATGAAATTACCACTATCGTTTTATAGGTTAGGCATTAGAGACAACCGCATTCACTTTAAATAGGGTACCACGCAATTCCGTTGAGACGACACCGTATGAACTATGGTTTGGAGAAACCTAAGTTGTCGTTTCTTAAAAGTTTGGGGCTGCGACGTTTATGTGAAAAAGTTTCAGGCTGATAAGCTCAAACCCAAAGCGGATAAATGCATCTTCATAGGACACCCAAAACAGTTGGGTATACCTCCAGTATCAGTTCCGGAAGCAAAAGGGACTGTTTCTAGAATCAGGTCCTTTCTCGAGGAAAAGTTTCTCTCGAAAAAATTGAGTAGGAGGATGGTGGAGACTTGATGAGGTTATTGAACCATCACTTCAACTAGTGTGTAGCAGGGCACAGGAAGTTGTTCCTGTGGCGCTTACACCAATTGAAGTAGAAGCTTATGATAGTGATCATGAAGCTTCGGATCAAGTCACTACCGTACCTCGTAGGGTGACAAGGATGCGTACTACTTCATAGTGGTACAATAATCCTGTCTTGAAGGTCATGTTGCTAGACAACAATGAACCTACGAGCTATGGAGAAGCGATGGTGGGCACGGATTTCGACAAATGGCTAGAGACCATAAAATCCGAGAGAGGATCCATGTATGAAAACAAAGTGTAGACTTTGGAGAACTACTCGATGGTCGTAAGGCTATTGAGTACAGATGGATTTTAAAAGGAAGACGGACAATGATGGTAAGTGTCACCATTAAGAAAGCTCGACTTGTCGCTAAGATGTTTTCTGACAAGTTCAAGGAGTTGACTACGATGAGACTTTCTCACTCGTAGCGATGCTAAGAGTCTGTTGGAATTATATTAGCAGTTACTGCATTATTTATGAAATCTTGCAAATAGGATGTCAAAACATTGTTTCCTTGACGATTTTCTTGAGGAAAGGTTGTATATGATACAACCAGAAGGTTTTGTCAATCCTGAAAGATGCTAACAAGTATGCAAAGCTCCAGTAATCATTCTAAGGACTGGAGTAAGCATCTCGACGATGGAATATACGCTTTGATGCGATGATCAAAGATTTTGGGTTTATATAAAGTTTATGAGAAACTTGTATTTCCAAATAAGTGAGTGGGAGCACTATAGAATTTCTGATGAGTATATGTTGTTGACATATTGTTGATCGGAAATGATGTAGAATTTCTGGAAAGCATATAGGGTTGTTTGAAAAGTGTTTTTCAATGGAAAAACCTAGATTAAACTGCTTGAACATTGAGCATCAAGATCTATAAGGATAGATCAAGATCGCTTGATAGTACTTTCAAACGAACACATACCGTGACAAGATTTTGAAGGAGTTGAAAATAGATCGGCAAAGAAGGAGTTCTTGGCTGTGTCATAAGGTGTGAGTATTGAGTAAAGACTCAAGACTTGACCACGACAGAAGAGAGAGAAAGGACGAAGGTCGTCCCCTATGCTTCAGACGTAGGCTCTACAGTATGTTATGCTGCGTACTGCACCTGAAGTGTGCCTTGCCATGAGTCAGTCAAGGGGTACAAGAGTGATCCAGGAATGGATCACATGACAACAGTCAAACTTAACCTTAGTAACTAGTGGACTAAGGAATTTTCTCGATTATGGAGGTGGTAAAAGAGTTCGTCGTAAAGGGTTACGTCGATGCAAACTTTGACACTAATCCGGATGACTCTGAGTAGTAAACTGGATTTGTATAGTAGGACAGTTATTTGGAATAGCTCCAAATAGAGCGTGGTAGCTGCATCTACAAGATTACATAGAGATTTATAAAGCACACACAGATCTGAAAGGCTTAGACCCGTTGACTAATAACCTCTCTCACAAGCGAGATATGATCAAACACCATGGGTGTTGGATTCATTACAATCACATAGTGATGTGAACTAGATTATTGACTCTAGTGCAAGTGGGAGACAGTTGGAAATATGCCCTAGAGGCAATAATAAAATGGTTATTATTATATTTCCTTGTTCATGGTAATTGTCTATTGTTCATGATATAATTGTATTAACTGGAAACCGTAATACATGTGTGAATACATAGATCACAACATGTCCCTAGTGAGCCTCTAGTTGACTAGCTCGTTGATCAATAGATGGTTATGGTTTCCTGACCATGGACATTGGATGTCATTGATAACGGGATCACATCATTAGGAGAATGATGTGATGGACAAGACCCAATCCTAAGCATAGCACAAGATCGTGTAGTTCGTTTGCTAAAAGTTTTTCTAATGTCAAGTATCATTTCCTTAGACCATGAGATTGTGCAACTCCCGGATACCGTAGGAATGCTTTGGGTGTGCCAAACGTCACAACGTAACTGGGTGGCTATAAAGGTGCACTACGGGTATCTCCAAAAGTGTATGTTGGGTTGGCACGGATCGAGACTGGGATTTGTCACTCCGTGTGACGGAGAGGTATCTCTGGGCCCAGTCGGTAGGACATCATCATACTGTGCACAATGTGATCAAGGAGTTGATCACGAGATGATGTGTTACGGAACGATTAAAGAGACTTGCCATAACGAGAGTGAACAAGGTATCGGTATACCGACGATCGAATCTCGGGCAAGTACTATACCGGTAGACAAAGGGAATTGTATACGGGATTGATTAAATCCTTGACATCGTGGTTCATCCTATGAGATCATCATGGAACATGTGGGAGCCAACATGGGTATCCAGATCCCGCTGTTGGTTATTGACCGAAGAGTTGTCTCGGCCATGTCTGCATGGTTCCCGAACCCATAGGGTCTACACACTTAAGGTTCGATGACGCTAGGGTTAGAGGGAATAGATATACGTGGTTACCGAATGTTGTTCGGAGTCCCGGATGAGATCCCGGACGTCATGAGGAGTTCCGGAATGGTCTGGAGGTAAAGATTTATCTATGGGAAGTCCTGTTTTGGTCACCGGAAAAGTTTCGGGTGCTATCGGTAACGTACCGGGACCACCGGGAGGGTCCTGAGAGTCCACCAGGTGGGGCCACCGGACCCAGAGGGCTGCGTGGGCCGAGTGTGGGAGGGGACCAGCCCCAGATGGGCTGGTGCGCCCCCCACCAGGGCAGAAGGCAAAGAGAGAAGGAAAAGGGGGGAAACCCTAGGCTCAGATGGGCCTAAGGCCCACCTAGTGGTGCGCTCCCTCTCTCCCCCTTGGCCGCCCCCCTAGATGAGATCTAGGGCTGGTCGCCACCCCTAGGGGTGGAAACCTAGGTGGGGGCACAACCCCTCCCTTCCCCCTATATATAGTGGGGGTTTGGGGCTGCCATGGACATGAGAACATCTCCCTCTTGGCGCAGCCCTACCCCTCTCCCTCCTCGTCTCTTGCGGTGCTTGGCGAAGCCCTGATGGAGTGCCACGCTCCTCCACCACCACCACACAGTCGTTCAGCTGCTGGGCGGAGTCTTCCCCAACCTCTCCCTCTCTCCTTGCTGGATCATGGCCCGGGAGACGTCACCGGGCTGCACGTGTGTTGAACGCGGAGGCACCGTTCTTCGGTTCTTAGATCGGATTCGGCCGTGATCTTAATCGCTTCGTGAACGACTCCACCAACCGCGTTCTTGTAACGCTTCCGCATCGCGATCTTCAAGGGTATGAAGATGCACTCCCCTCTCTCTTTGCTAGTATCTCCATAGATTGATCTTGGTGATGCGTAGAAAATTTTCAATTTCTGCTACGTGCCCCAACAGCGTTAACCAACTATGCATACCGCTCGGCACAAGCACAACTAAAAACTCACCGGCGGCTCGGGGCGTCGACTCTCTGGCGGCTTGAGGGCGGTCGATCCCGGGCGGCGATGGCTACTAGGGGCGGCGGTCGATCCCGGGCGGTAATAGCGACTAGGGGAGGATCCGGGGGGCAGTGCAGCGGCTCGGTGGAAGAGGGTAGGGGCGCCTCGGTGGCGCGATTCAGCCCACAGATTTGGTCGAAATCGCTGGCGGCGGACGGGCGGAACCAATGGCGGGCGGCGGCAGAAGGAGGTGGGGAAAACGCGCGGGCTGAAATGTCCCTCCCGCCAACCGCTTCCCTGGGATACAGGGCACTGTAGGGGCGAGGCGGAAACCTGCGTATTCGCGGGTTGGGGATGAGATTTTGCCGCGCCCCTCAAAAATATTTACGAGTCGGACGCGTTTGCGGGGTCTGGTCGGGCAGGATTTTCCGCGCCGACCCGTATTTTGGCGGTTATTTTGCGAGTCGTGACTATATACGGGGTCTGCTAGAGATGCTCTAAAAAACAAATGGACAGGAACAACATTTGGTAGCATGAGAGTGGGAACACAGGAAAAAAAAGTGTGCTTGTCGCGCTAAACCCTAAAATCCTACTAACAACGTGCATAGATGACCTGGGCGCTGCTAGTGTACTTATTAGCAGCTTTTAAACACGACAAACGTTGCTAACATGGAGAATACAAATTCCCTACAAAATAGCTTAGCAACCATGTATAAATCTAAAAACTGGATATATCACTAGGGATGATGTACATTACATGCATACAAATTTTTATGTCACAAAAATAACAACATCACCATGTCATTCTCAAACCAGACACTCCCCCCCCCCCCCCCCTGAACCTATATATACCTCGCCACTTCATCTCCCGTCAGGTCGAAAGCAACGTGTATCAACACTTATGTTTGGCACTTTGAAAATTTAACCACTCATTCAAGTTGTCAGATATTGACACCATGCAAGGTTTCAATTTCTTCTGACGGGATTTCAATTTTTTTATAATTCAAAAAGCATTTCTAGATAAACTACGTACTTTTTCAATTATCACACATGAATGTTTGGATTTGATTAAGTTCATGAAACAAAAGCAAATGAACAACACCAAAAATTGGTAGCATGAGATTGAGAACGCACACAAAAACATAATTGTGCTTGTGCACAAATATCCTGAAAGCATACTAGCAGCGTTCTTGTAGTGTGGTGGAGGCTGCTAGTGATCTTTCTTTGCGGCGTTTGTATGCTCTAAATGCTTCTAACTTGAAGAATAAGAATTCCCAACAAAATAGCTTAGCAACCCCGTATAAATTCAAAAATTGGATATATCAGTAGGAATGGTGTACATTAAATGCATGCAAAAATATTATGTCACAAAATAACAACACCGCCATGTCATTCTTAAACCGGACACTTGCCCCCCTTGGAACGCAGATATATCTCGCCACTTGATCTCTTGTCGGGTCGAAAGCAACATGTATCAAAACTTATGTTTGACACTTCGAAAATTTAACCACACGCTCAAGTGGTCAGATATTGACACCATGCAAGGTTTCAGTTTCTTTCGACAGTGTTTCAAATTTTTTATAATTCAAAAACAATTTCTAAATGAACTATGTAGTTTTCTAATGCACATGAATATTTGGATTTATGAATTAAGCCATGAAACAGAAGCAAACGAACAACAACAATTTTGGTAACATTAGACTAAGAGCACAAACAAAAACATAATTGTGTTTGTCACACTAAAACCCTAAAAGCATACTAGCAGCGTGCACACTTTGTCGTGAACACTGCTAGTGACATTAGTAGCAGCGTTTTAGGACTTCAAACACTGCTAACATGAAGAATACAAATTTCCTGCAAAATATCTTAGCACCTAAATCCAACAATTGGATATGTCACTAGGAATGGTGTACATTACATGCATACAAATATGTTATGTCACAAAAGTAACACCACCACCATGTCACTCTCAAACAGGAAACTCTCGCCCCTCCGAACGTATATATATTTCGCCGCTTGATCTCTTGAACGTGCATCGTAACTTATGTTTGACACTTTGAAATTTAACCACCGGTTCAAGTGGTCAGTAATTGACACCATGCAATTCTTCCGGTGGTGTTCCATTTTTTTTATTAATTCAAGAGGCATTTTTAAATAAATTATATACTTTCAAGTAGCACATATGAATGTTTGGATTTATGAATTAAGTTCATGAAACAAAAGCAAATGGACAACAAAAAAATTTGGTAGCATGAGATTGGGAACACACAAAAAATACCTTATTGCTCTTGTCACCCTAAAACAAAATCCGACTAGGAAACTAGGCACTGTTAGTGCACTTACGAGCAGTGTTTTATGTATATGATCGCTCCTAATATGAGGAGTACTAGCAGCGCTTGCCTTTCTAGAGAACGTTGTTAGTTATACACATATATTAGATCGTTGATAACGCGCGTTGCCGCACCCGTCAATTTTTACGATAGAATAATTGAATTTTACATAAATAAAGTACAAACATATTTAGTTTTAAATTTAGATGGTGCAAACATAGTGGGGAAATATTGCAGCACTCAGCCATACTAAGTTATGCATAAAACTCGAGAAGCAACATTAGGATCGGTGAAGCGATATATGTAACATATCATGCATCAAATTTTGGAGCGTTGCATATCAAAATTAAGTAATAATACCCTAGTATGACGTATGTCATATAAAAGGGTTGCAATATGTGTAGACCTTGTGAAATGAGTCATACAACTTCTAGTTCATAAGCCATAGGTACAAGCATGCCGGCTCGTGATTACTTTAAGTAAAAAATAAGGCATTGTAAGAAATGTAGAAGTAGCCAATAAGCGAAAAATAATATCATACCAAAATAATCTATGCGGTTAATTCGGCACAACCAATTTAAGTTATAGAGTAAAAGACTACAAATTTCATAATTATAGTTGTGCATAATTTTGATGCACAATATTAATTTGTTAGGATAGAGAATTATCATGTTACAGCCGTGTGAGCGTCAGAAAAAATACACTTAAATGAAGATCCTGCAGGGCTAAAGTAACAGTTATCAAACTGAGTTCCTTGAACCCTGATACTTACTCTGCATCAGATATTCCTTTGGAATGAAGACTTCCACAAACTTAACACCTCAACCCTTTTGAAGGCAATGAAGACACAGAGCAATTCCACACCTAGATAAGTTGGTTTTGCGAATAAAAAATAAATAAAAACTACAAAAATTGGGAATAACTTTGAGCTTATCATGATCATAGTTTAGAACATAGGTTGATACAACAGCTACTTACACTATAAAAAAAAAGACACATCCGTGACATTTTGGGCCGAACAAAAAAAAATTCTGTCATACATATGACACTTCTATGACGATAATTATGACAAAACCCGGTATCATCGTAGATGTGGTGGGCTCCTACTTCTATGACAAAAAATCATGACAGAAAATGGGCTTTTCGTCCTGGACGGGCCGGAGACGCAGCTGCATGAAATTTTTTGGGCCGTCCATGACGTAAAAAACCGTGGTAGAAGCGAGGGGGAGGAAAATTTCGGGGAGTTACCGGAGGAAAATTTCGGGGAGTTGCCGGTTACGGTGGGAGGTCGGGGGCCGAGCGATGCGCGTTTCTCTCGTTCACGTACGCGCGTGTGTGCGAGGCGTTGGCTCTAACTGAACTCGAGCGAGGCGTCTAACTGAACCCGAGCGATTGCACTGCAGGCTACGCGTTACTGAACCCGAGCGATCGATCGATGGCTGTTAACTGAACCCGATTGAGCGATTCCTTCCCTACTGCTGCTAACTGAAGCCGATCGATTGGATGAACAGTGAGCGTTGCGGGGGGGGGGGGGGGGGGGGAGGGGGGGGGTTGGATGAACAGTGAGCGGTGGCATTGCCTCTGGATGAACAGGACCCCGTGGTGTGGAGGGCTGGATGAACAGTAGATGGTGGAGGGGTGCCCGTGGAGGGGTGGTTGAACAGGACCCCGTGGTGTGGAGGGCTGGATCAACAGTAGACGGTGGAGGGGTGCCCGTGGAGGGGTGGTTGAACAGGAGCCGGTGGAGTAGCGCGCGGTGGAGGCTGGATGAACAGGAGCCCGTGGAGGCTGGAGGAGGTCGATGGTAGCCCGTGGAGGTTGGAGGAGGTCGACGGTGGAGATGAACAGTATCCCGTGGAGTCCCGTTTTGCGGTACACCACACCCCTCCCGATGAACAGGACCCCGTTTCGACCGTAGCGCTCCAACACAAGTCCGTTTCGTCCGTTTTGCGGTACGCCACACCCCTCCCGATCAACAGGACCCCCGTTTCGACCGTAGGAGGTTCGCTTCCTTCGTTTTGCGGTACGCCACACCCCTCCCGATCAATAGGACCCCTGTTTCGACGGTAGAAGGTCCGTTTCCTCCGTTTTGCGGTACGCCACACCCCTCCCGATCAACAGGACCCCGTTCCGAACGTAGGAGGTCCATTTCCTCCGTTGTGCGGTACGCCAGGCCTCGTTTCCATCACCTGTTCCGTCCAAGCCCTCCCGATGAACACGACCACGCATTCCGTTCCGACCCAGCCGGTTGGCTCCCACGCGTTCTGTTGCCTCCCGATGAACACGACACATTCCGTTGCCTCCCGATGAACACGACGCGTTCCGTTGCCTCCCCATGAACACGACGCATTCCGTTGCCTCCCCATGAACACGACGCATTCCGTTTCCTCCCCATGAACACGATGACGACGCTGTTTCTCTGTTCCGACCCAGCCACGTACACGAGCCCTCGCCGTACGTATGCGCGAGTAGGCGTTCGAACCCCGCCCGTATGTACACATACGTGGCCGTATTTTCTTTCTTGCACCCTGGCCGCTGTACGTACGTGTACATGCTACGTGCGCGCCTCTACTACGACACGTGCGCGCCTCTACATCCACCAGTATATATGTACGTACACGTTCGCGACCAGAATGACAACGCTACGTACGCTTCGACCAGGTGGGTCCCGACTGTCAGGCACTTCCTTGCCTGCGAAGATGTACCTGGTGGGTCCCTGCAGTCAGGGGGGCGAATCGTTTTGTTTTTTTTTGCCTGGAAGCACTTCCTTGCGTGCGAAGATGTAGCTGGTGGGTCCCAGCAGTCAGGGGGGCGAATCGTTTTTTTTGCCCGGACGCACTTCCTTGTGTGCGAAGGTGTAGCTGGTGGGTCCCAGCAGTCAGGAGGGAAACGTTTTTTTCGCGAAATACGGTGGCCCGTCCGGTGGGTCCCTACTGTCAGGTGGAGGAATCAATATTTTCCGTGTAATAAGGAGGCACTTCCTTGCTGCGGCCGTGGACCCAGCTGTCAGCCTCTGCACGTACAGTCCACGTCCGATGGAAGTCGTTCCTTGACCACGTTGACCACGCCGCGCCGAGAGCACCAGGGCGGTGGACGACGGCGAGGCCTAGGAAGGGGACGACGCAAAGCCGGTGAAGACGCGGCAGTGGGTGCCCACGCGGAGAGGAGTATGAGGGTTCACTCGTTCGGCTGCGGTGTGAGGCTGCCGTCACCGCAGGGCCTGGCCAGCGGTGGGAATAGTAGGGGGCGGTGAGGCCTCCGCGGCAGCACAACCGGCCATGGGAGGCAGGACCAGGCGGCACGACCGGCGCTGCTTTGGGCGGCTGGAGCAAGAAGACCAGAGGTTGAAGAAGCACTACGGCCGTTGGATGGACATCGTACGGTCACTGGAGCTACAATCGTTCATATTGACTAAGTTGACAAAGCCCTCCGTCCCCGTCAACTTAGTAGGCCCACAAGTCAGCCTCCCACAAAGGTGGATCCCAGCTAGCAGGGGGATATTCATTTTTTTGTGCGCAATAAAGAGGCACTTCCGGTGGGTCCGAGCTGGCAGCGGGGGGAACTTTTTTTTCACGAAATACGGTGGCCCGTCCGGTGGGTCCCAGCAGTCAGGGGGGAAACGTTTTTTCCGCGAAATAAGGTGGCCCGTCCGGTGGGTCCCTGCTGTCAGGTGGAGAAATAATTATTTTGCGCGTAATAAGGAGGCACTTCCTTGCGGCCGCTGTGGACCCAGCTGTCAGCCTCTCCACGTATAGTACTCTTCCGATGGAAATTGGTCGTTGACCATGTTGACCACGCCGCGCCGAGAGCACCAGGGCGGTGGACGACGGCGAGGCCTAGGAAGGGGACGACGCGGAGCCGGGGAAGACGCAGTAGTGGAAGCCCGCGCGAAGAGGAGTACGAAGGTTCACTGGTTCGACTGTGGTGTGAGGCTGCCGTCGCCGCAGAATAACAGGGGGTGTGGGTGAATGGAGGGATGGCCTGGCCAGCGGTGGGAGTAGTATGGGGGCGGTGAGGCCTTCGCGGCAGCACAGCCGTCCACGGGAGGCAGGAGTAGGCGGCACAACCGGCGCTGCTTTGGGCGGCTGGACCAAGAAGACCAGAGGTTGAAGAAGCACTACGACCGTTGGATGGACATCGTACGGTCACTGAAGCTAGAATCGTTTATATTGACTAAGTTGACAAAGCCCTTGGTACGCTCCAACATAGTAGGCCCACAAGTCAGCCTTTGAAACGGTGCGCCCCAGATGTCAGGGGAGGAATCATTTTTTGGGCGGCCGAAACTAAGAATATCCGAGATTGAAGAAGAAGCACCACATCCGTTGGATAGACATCCAACGGCCACTGCTGCTAGAACCGTGTGTTGACTACAATAAGTTGACAAAGCCTTGCATACGTGTCAACTTATTTTTTTTAGGGGACGCGTCACTTAGTAGGCCCACAAGTGTGTGGCAGAGAACTTATAGCCCATTTCCGTTTTGTAAGAATGTACAGCCCATTTTTGAATTCTAATGGAATTTACATCAGCCCATTTACAGTTTGTTAAAAGTACAACCCATTTTCTAGCTAGGACAACGATTAATAATTTCAACCAACCGTTAAAGACAGAATTCAATAAAATTTCCCACATTTCGATGGGATCCGAAATATTTTTATCCCGAAATTTCTAGTCAGATTAAATATAAATTTGTATTACGTAAAAATCCAACGAAACATTGTGCGCGCAACAATGAAAATTTAAGATTTTCAAAATCCATAAATAATATTTTATAAACTAATTTCGTGTTTGGTGCATTTTTTTTATAGTTACTGCCCAGTTTTTATAATTACATCCCATTTATAATTTTTAAGGCCCATTTTCCTGTTAAGCCTATGCATCCATCCTAGGAAAGATTTGCAGCCCAGCGGGGCGGAGAATAACAAGTTGACCTTGCCTGGGTATTCCTCAAAAAGACGTATAGCCGGGCTAGCCATTTTCATCTTGAAAAAATTAGTATCTGGGCTGGATATCTGGCCTGGGCTAGACGGGCCACAGCCCGCCCAGTTAATACCCTGCTCTCCTCTGAACAACAACGAAATCATCACCAGAAAAACTCTGTAGTGCTCACGCCTCAAAAACACAAATACTGCTCGAGCTGCTTGGTCCCAGCTGTCGGCGCACCTTGTGCAATTCTCTCGTTTATATTTACTACATAGGTTGACAATGGTGTGGGACCGTGATGTCAGGAAACCAGGAGAAAGCAAAAAAAATATAGTTGTACATAATAAGGAGGCACTTGCGTACGTACGGTTATGGCCCTAGTGGGTCCCTAGTGTCATCCAGTCAAAATAAAGTCATCTCCTGAATCCTCATGTTCGTTGACGATGTTAACAATGCTTGGCGCCATGGAGAGCGCAACAACTCGAAGCACAACGGAGAGGGCCTCGCGGGCCCTACGAAGGTCTGATACAGCGCCCGTTGCTCATTCAGGAAGCCAGGATCATCGGACACCTATAAGCACCTTCGAGAAACTGAGACGGCATGAAACGGTAAGGCCGCGCTTGGGAGCTCTGGTTTATTTCAAACCTATATTAACATACAAGTGTAATTTACTCGTCATCGGAAACAACGCGTAAAATACATGCGTAATGAAACCGAGGGCCCGAGGTCTGTAAGTAAAACCGGCGGGTTACGCGTGTAATTTGAGAGACCAATGTATATTTTACGAGCACTGCTATATGGACGACATTACCATACGATACATGCACGACGTGCGTATCATGCCATCCATGGGCAACGCTGAAACAAAAGCTAACGGCTAGATTAGCAATCGTCCGAGTGTCATTCAGTGTTTTTATCGTGTGTGAAGTACTTTCGATATTTTACTAGTCGAAATCGACCAACCAAGCGCCTTCGTCCGAGACCATCTGCTTTAATTTACAAGCGTCAGTTTTACAAGCGGTTTTGGTTGGAAAACAACGATCCAATCATGGCCTAATATCATGAGTTGGTCAGAAGATCATATGGTTTCACGTCTAACCTACCCGACATGTCATATAGGCTATGAATGAAACATCAGACGATGAACTTCTTACGCACGGAAACAACATAAGAGGATGATCTTCTTAACAAGCAAATCACTGGCATTAGATCGACATAACAATACGAAGCATTATTCTCAGGAGGCACGGTGAACAGCTCGTGATGCCGCATGCCACAACATTCCAAGCTCAACTTTGCAATCAAACACAAGGCCTGGCATTACATAGACAATATTCAGAACAAACTCTTAACACAGGAATATCTTAGCAGAGTAACTATTTACTTCTAAACTAAACACAGGAATAGGAAAAAAACACTCGACGCTGCTCACAGCAAGGGCGTCCCACTCAAAAATATCAAATGCA
Source organism: Triticum timopheevii (assembly GCA_963921465.1). Classification (NCBI taxonomy): domain Eukaryota; kingdom Viridiplantae; phylum Streptophyta; class Magnoliopsida; order Poales; family Poaceae; genus Triticum; species Triticum timopheevii. The sequence continues at coordinate 362,191,729 of OY997264.1, forward strand.
TGTCTTCTGGCTAACATCAATGAGCAAATTTTGAAAGGTTTTCCAATTCCAATATATTAAACTAACGTCTTCTTGCTAACATCAATGATTAAACTTTGACAAGCTTTTTCCATTCAAAATATGTAATGCCTATGATCGTGGAGTCCTGTCGTAGCTTCTTGTACTTGTTTGGGCACTTTTTGCCCAGGGCACTCCATGTGTTGTTAAATTGCCAATGGTCTCTGCAGACTAGTCATGTCACCGGTGTCTAATAATACTCGGTAAAGCTTCTTGGTCATTCCTTCTGTAATGTAGTGCAAACAGTGACTGCTTCTTTCTGCAAAGTGGAACGACCAACTGGACCCCTTAAAGCAGCAGTTTGCCTTGGACACATTGGCTCCTTTTGTGCAGTTCAACTAAAATTGAAGTCGGAACTGAGCTTTAATTTTGATATCCCTGTAAGCAACAATAGGTATAACGGAAACAATTACTGAGAAATAACGGTTGATGACTTGTCTTAATGGGAAACAAAGCAGGAGATTAGTAATTCTCCATCAGTGTGATTCATTCATATTGACTGAGACATTATCTTAACAATGCCTTGTTTCAACATGTATAAAGAACGACAAAGTAGAAAAGTACCATTCCTAAAACAATGCAACTGATTCATTTTAACAGAGACATTATCTTAACAATACCTTGGTTAAACATGTAGAAAGAACTACAAAGCAGGATAGTACCATTCCTAACAAGTGTTGCAGTTTTGAACTAAGATTCAGTAGTTAATTAATTCTGAGAGTGGCATTGCTTAATTTTACCAGTGGCATTAGATTAACGAAAAGCATAAACAGTTCCAGGGGAGAGTGGGCGCAACAACAATATGTGCTTCCATCTACTTATAAAGGGGGTGATGCAGAGTTTGTTGTAACAAAGCAACAAGCATCATGACTGGGTTGGTCCCATTTTTGTTCACTACTTAATGGGAAAAGACAACAATACAATAGCTTCAATTCAACATTTATTTAAAACAGTACCAAAACAAGTAGCACAACATCTCAAAGCACACTGCACATCATGTGGTTGAGACCAAGATTTGAAACAACTCGCCACGAAGACTGGAAACAAATCTCGATCTCCTTTTGTGCAGTTCCACCAAAATTAAGCAAAGTCACCGGTGTGACATTCAAGTTGAACTGCACAAAACACTCTTAAAACATAAGTGTTTCGAGTAGCGAAACAAAATGTCGCAATAGCAACAAGTTGAATCGATACCCCTGTTTTAACAGAGGCAAAAAAGGAAACAATTACTTGTCGATAAAGGAGGATGAAACAAACGATGACAGAAAGAAGCATCTAAATTATCTTGGATGGAAAACAAAGTAGGATAGTAGCATTTCTAAAACGGTTGCATTGATTCATATTAACAGAGACATTCTCTTGAAACAACATTCGTTAAAAAATGTAATTTACTTTTAACAGTGGCATTGCTTCAATTTTCCGGCGGCATTCTTAGATTAACAACAGCAAAATAGCTGTAGACATGCTAGCACCATGTGCGTCCACACGTATAAATGAGTGATGCAGAGTATGTAGCCAAGCAGCATATCTGTGTTGGTCCCATATTTGTTCTCTTTGAACTTTTTTCGTATGTGAGGGCAGCAAATCTAGTCCTGCACAAACTACCCGACCCCCCAGTTTCGTTCCCTTTTCAACAAATAGATCGGTTCCTTACAGATGTGTGTACTGGGTTACCCCCTTTTTCCCTTTTCGACTAACAAAGCGACTGAATAGCCAGTTTATACTACTTTTCCTCCCTCCTTTCCTCATTGAACCACGTCCTAGATTCATGCTCCACCCCACCACACCCTTCTTTCCTCTTTGAACCAAGACCTAGATTCGACTACAGATCAAAAAAGATCCACATGCAGCTAGAGCAACGATGGTTTCAAAGAAACTTATACCTTAGAGTCGTCGGGATGTGGCAAGGCGTGCGACGGGAGGCCGGATCTGCCCACACTATGTACGGCAGCGAGGAAGAAGGGGTCGGTGGCCCTCCCGCACAGGCGCTGGGTGAAAGAGAACAACGCAGCTGGCAGTGGATTGCCTCCCTCGCCGAAGGCGATAGAGTGAATGCTGCACCTCCTCCCCTTCCCGGTGCGACGGGATACGGACGCCTCCACCAGCTATGAGGGGGAGAGAGAGAGACAAGAGGCAAACGCAGTCTTGTTTAGATTTGGTGAAGATAGGGTGAGAGACTGTGAATATAGCAAACCCTAGCAAATGATGCTGAGCCTCCAGCGTGTAACATATATGTAGTGCGGCGAGCGTGTGGAGAGTGCAAACCCTAGCGAACAAGCGCTGAGGCTCCCGCTTATATATATACTAATGTAGTATAGACTGAGCTCCGGTGCCTTCACTGCATCTGCTTTTGGCTGTATGACTGGTGAGCCAGCCACATTTTGGGCCCACCTATCATAAACCCAAAGGCAGGTGCACTAAGTCAATGAAGCTGCGTCTATATAGTACTCTCGTGTATACGACTAATATATAGTGGAGTGGTTTTCTTATTCTCTCCATAACAATCGTTTTAAATTGTGTAAGTACGAAACGAAACTCTTTATTTAATGTACAGTGAAGAAAACTAGTACTACTTCCGATGAACTAACGATCCACGCCCACGCGTCCTGATCGCACTTCCTGTCCTTCACGTGTGGTACTCTACCCTCCCTTAAGTGAACAACCACTCATGCGCCAAATTATCGGAAACGTGTGAGAGTGTGTACAAATAAAGAATTTTAATTTCAATTATCGAAAAGGTTTGAGAGTATTACAAAGTTTGACTTCAGTCAAATCTAACATGCGGAGTAAATAAAAATGGAGGGCTACTACGTCCATCCGTGTTTTTAGTCCACACCATTTTTTAAATCAAAGTTAATAGATGGACAAATAAAATTACAGGGGAGCTGGAGAAAAAGTTGTGAGAAGGCTTAGAAATCAATACAAAACTTATGCTCTTAGTACCAACGTCGATCCTTCTTCGAGGAAACATTTGGTTCATAGCCAATTGTGTGATAAAATTGCACCAACATGAAAGACGACTGCGTCTCCAACGCAACCAAGGTGAACTGACGAAGGATATCATCTTTGTGCGTAACAAGCAAAGATCACTGATGGAAGACAGCTTGTTTTTCATTGAAAATCGATCAGCTTCACCAGCCGACGCAACTATGAGGCACAACCATGAGCATTGATAGGTCATCGTGGTGATGCATCATCCATTTGGCATCAAGTTTGGGTGAGGCACCTATGAAGTTCGACAAATCCTCACTGTGGTCTGTTTCTTCTCAGTAATCAAGATCGAGGAAGGAAGAACCACGTGGCAGAGGACAGTGAGGCGGAACAACAATGGCCATCCAATTTTGTACAGTTCCACTAAAATTGAGGAAGACATGCCCGGGTATGGAGACACGCATCGCTGTTTCTAAAAATATAAAAAAGGGTTAGCAACGACATCTCAATTGTCAATAAGAATTAATGAAAAGTACACCAACAAACAGAAGCATCATAATTATATCTTGATGGGAACTAAACCAGGATACCCGAGAAAAAAAGTATTTCTTCATTTAACCAGTGATAGTACTTCCACCATATGGACAGTGACCGCACAACCACCATGTACTTTTTGTCGAAACAACATGTATACCTCCACCGAGGCATAAATCGGGACAACTTTTCGAGTGGCATTTCCTCTATAATAGTACTAGTAGGCGATGTTGGACCAACCGACGAACCCTAGCTACTATGCATGGGGAGCTGGGGAGTAGTCGCATAGAAGAAAACCCGCACGCAGCGACCTGGGGAGCTGGACCAGTATAAGAAGTTATACCTCAGGTGGGCGAGATGTCGTTTAGGCGGGTGAGCGGGATCTATCCACACGATGGCAGCAAACAAGGGCGCGCTGGATCTTCGTCCGCGCCAACGCCGGCTCCGAGAGGATGGTGCGCATCGGCTTCCTCCGTCGCTGACGGCGACAACGTCAATGCTGCACCTCCTCACCTCCCGCAGCGGATAGGATTCGGCCGGATCTGTGACCACCGGTGAGGAGAGAGATAGAGTGGACACTGTCATCTTGTTTTGATATGGAGAGGGTTAGAGAGCGAGACGCGAGTAACTCTATCAAACAAGAGGCTATAATGGAGTAAAAAAATCTCTCCATAGCAGTGGTTTTAAATAGAATACACGCGTTCCAGGAAAAAAGAAACGAAAACTGGCAGAAATTTTTTTAAGGGTCTGTCTAGGACACATCAAGATGTGACATAGTTATGTCACATCTAAGTTGATGTCCATTCTGTTTGTGGTCTATTTTTTTTGTCCTAGTTTTTTTTGTTTCTTCTTGCTACATTATATACCTGTGGGAGCTTAGATGTGATATCCTTAAATAACATCTAGATGTGAATTAGAGAAACTGATTTTCTAACGTATCAAGAAAGAAAACTCGATCAAAAACACGCCCCCACTTCCAGGTCGCGAGAGTCGTCGCGCACACACATATAGACATAGACATGCATATCCGTGTTTACGTAAAATTCCATTTCCATCTCCATCTCCAATCATATTTGTCCAACTGGCACATTATTTACATTGTTAATTATATACGCAGCAATATTAACGTACAACATCTCTTGTTTGCGCACGTCCGGACTGCTGCCACGGCCGGTCCTGACCAACCCGAACCCTCTTCATCACCTGCGCGTGCTTCCCGCCCGAAACGGTCAGTGCCGCATTCATGCCCGGCCAGAGCGGACGCAACCTCTCACTCGCGCCGGCATTGAAGCGGCGCGCCGCCCGAGAGAGCGTCGCCCGCGCCGTTTCCGAGTGCATGCGGCTGCTCCACGTTCAAAGGTCGCAATAGCCGGCTACAACATGCATGTAAAAAGTTCTTGGGGGTCGTGCTACAGCTAGTTGTCCTCCCCCAACTCGTCAATCTCTTCCAATAGTGCTAGTACTCTATGGCGCAATCCATTGACAAGCAGGCGGGAAAGTTATCGTATACTCGGTTTGTGCTAAGTGGCATACCGAGCGACCGTGTGGGGTCGAGCCGTGGAGGAGGGTGAGACACGAACACGACAGACGTGATTTAAACATTGGTTTTGCTCGATGGCGCGATCCAACGAAACAAAACGTTGGTTTCTCTCCGTTTCCATTTTTTCTCCGGAAAAATGGAAACTTTCCACTCCATTTTCATTCCTATTCCAAGGTTGCCCCGTTACAACATTCCATCAAATACAAAAGAAAACTAACACGCATGCTGATGCATCTCAATGATTCACAGATCATAGCCAATATTTTCTTTACAACTAAAGAAAAAAGTTGTGAGAGCATGTACGAAATAAAAACTACTGATGGGGCCACTACGACTTAAACCCTAAACCCTAAACATGATTTAATTCCCTGGCCAGGTAGAACCTATTGAATGAAAGACGGCTGGCACCCTCGGATCATACGATGCTTTTGTGCAGTTCCACTAAAATCGACCTGAGCATCCCTGATGGCAAAGATATTGAAGAAGTGTGATTAGAATAATAGTACTGGCACTAGTTCATGAGACATAAACTCATCACAAGTAGAAGCCGGTAGAAGTAGAGAAAGATCGACATGGAGATGGAGCTACGGCAGTGGAGCAAGCCAGCTCCAAAAGGAAGATGGACTACCTGGGACGTCGAGCTGTAGCTAGAAGGGCGGTTGGGACGCGGCATCAGCCCATACCGCGGTGACCCCCGATTGGGACGCACCGACTGTGGGTTTTCTCCCTCGCCGATGTCGACTGCGTGTACGCAGAACATTGTTCCCTTCCCCCAACTGCGGGATCAGGCCCATCATTCTATGCTTGTGAAGAGAGCAACCTTAGCAAGCAGGCTTGTAGCTTAGGCTCCTGCTAGTGTATATATAGTGGTTTTCTTTTTCTCTCCATATCAACCATTTTATATTGTGTACGTGTCATTCAAGAGTGAAATGATGGTTGCTTCTTCCGACTAACTTACTGTGTGATTTGACTGCTCCTTAGTGGCCCCTACACGTACTCCCCCTACGTGTATGCAACAGTCACACAGACACATGGACGCAAAAATGCGTGCGACGCCCTAATGCATGCATGTCCGAGCACACGACGGAACACAAACGGTCACACTAAGTGCTCAACCTACACGTGCATGCACACACATACTCAGTCAGGGTGAGCTAGTGATCGTATAAACACCGAAATATATATATATATATATATATATATATATATATTGAGCGCAGTGAGCGTATTATGAAGTCCACTGACCGTATTTTTACAAATATACAGTGACAGACAATGTATTTATCTCGTTTGAAATTAAGCCATATTAACCGGAGAGGAGGCAGTATGGACTAACATTACTTTGGCCATGTTTGGATACTCTAACTCAGTTAGAGGTTAGAGTTAGATTCTAACCCTGAACTAACCATGAACTAACTCTAGCCAAAGAGGTGTTTAGATGACAGGGTTGGATGGAGCACGGATACGGCGAGACGCCTTCACGGGCGTTGCGAGAGGGAGGGAGGAAGAGGACGAGAAGCTTCGAGGAAGTGGCGAGGGATTTGCTGCGGCAAGAGCGAGAGAAAAATGTGTTTTTTAGTGCTCTAGAGAAGAACTAACCCAAATAAGCACCTCTTGGGTGGGTTAGATTTTTTGGATGGGTTAGATGCTTCTAACCCAAACTAACCCTCCTGTTTGGATACTTTTGGGTTAGTTGAGTACAAACTAACCCAAACTAACTCTAACCCATGGATCCAAACAGGGCCTTTGCTGTGTCTCGTCAACTTGCCAAACGAGGAGAAGGTTGCAGGACGGGAGAAGCTTGCGCGCGGTGGCTCGCAGGATAAGGAGAAACTTTTGACTAATGCAAGCTCTCCCTCGCTCAGGCGGTGGACATGCAATAGTTAATTCGGTGTCAGATTGCCAGAAGCATACACTATACTACTAGTGCTACTATTGTTCGACTTCCTGAATAGGCGAACAACCAAGCGCAAAGTTTACTAGTACTAGTACTACTACTATAGTCTATAAAGGTACGTACTATACTAGTACTACGAACCGGATGGCGGAGCGTCTGCACTCTTATTATAATTTTAAAATGTGATAAATCAATCTTCAACACATTTGGTTCTCTTCGAGGGTTCTCGCATGTGATAATGGAAGTTGGTTGCATGGAACACTCGCCACAATTCTCGCTTAATTCTGGCTCATATGCTGTTACAAATAGTAGCGCTCGGTAATATTTCCTCTTTTTTTGTTATTCAGCATGTAAGTAGGTCAGCAAACCTTGCGGCGCATCTTCGTGCGAATCGTGCTTGCTGCACTTTGAATGTGGCCGAGAGCTGGCTTGATGAAACACCTCGCTTCCTACTTCTTTTTTTGCGAGGTACCTCGCTTCCTAGTGACCAGTGTCTTGGCTGATCGTCCTAAGAATGCTTATATATGAATAAAGCTCTCTCATTTACCCGCAAAAAAGATTAAGCCATATTAACCAGAAAGGAGGGAGTATGGACTAGCACTACTTTTTGGTGTGTCCCGTCAACTCGCAGAATGAGGAGAAGCTTGCAGGACAAGGTGAAGCTCGCTTACGCCTTTTGACTAATGCAACCTACCCTCGGTGGACATGCATCAGTCCATTCGGTGTCAGATTGTCAGATGCATACACTGTAGTACCCAACATGCGGAGTACCATCATTGTTCGACTTCACGAAGAGGCGAAGAGCCAAGCACAGTAGTACGAGTAGTACTACTACTAGAACAATGATGGTAGCGTCTGTACTCTTAATTTTTTTATCTCTGATAAAGTACACGTTTATTCCGGAGAAGGGCGGAAAACGGCAGCCCAACATGTAATGAATGATATCGATCAACCAACCATGCTCGAATATATCTTGGCCTCCGTGCAAGCCTGTCTGTGTGTTCTTGCTCCTCGTCTCTCTCAAGGAACGGTGGGTTGGCTCTTTGCCGTCAATTGAGATCGGTTTTCTCACACTCCTGTCCCACATGTCAGTGATATGCCAAGAGGTGCGTTAACCGACTGGCCATACGCGTACTTAGTTTTGCACCTTCATACTACTCCTCCCTCCGTCACCATTTACAGGGCGCGCTTCATTATGATGCATTTCTCTCAATGCATTTCCACCACCAGAGAGACTTTAGATGCGTTTGGTTTAATGCTCAATTAATTAGGGCGTGGTAACTGCAATCAAGTCCATAATTTTCTCTCCATGTACTCTGTACTACTACGAAATGGAGTAACTGCATGCATGTGTGTACCCGGGGTGGAAGCACTGCATGCATGTGTGTACGCATTATTCCCTCTAGTAATAGACGCCGTGCTATAACTACCAATGCTATTTTTCAGGCTGATCGCTAGTCGCCTTGGTCCCACAGATTTTTTTTTCTTTTTTCTGAAGCACGCTGTATAAATAGTGACGGATGGAGTAGTATGAGCGGATTCAAAGAAGAGCGTATTGATGGTTGCTTCTTTAGAGCAACTCACAGTGGGAAAGGTGGGGCTTATGATTTGACTGCTCATTACTCACTATTAATGCGGCGCAACGACCGGGCTAAGTCTCCCATGCGGTTGTGCACTACCCCCTCGGTTCTTAAATATACTCCGGAGTATTTTTCTTTCTAGAGATTTCAACGAGTGACTACTCAAATATTTGTCTTTTTAGAGATTTTAAATGGACTGGCAGATACGGATGTATATATACATATTTTAGAGTGTAGATTCACTCATTTTGCTCCATATTGTTGAAATCTCTAGAAAGACGAATAGAATATTTAGGAACGGAGGGAGTACACATACGAACCAAACTGAGTGAATCTACACTCTAAAATATGCCCGTTTGAAATTTGTAAAAAGACAAATATTTAGGAACGAAGGAGTATAATTTTGTGCATGGCACATGTACCCGGATGATGAAGAGGCTTCTGGCAATGCTATCAAGCTTCCATCATTTGTTTACATAATTGACATACTATACAAATAATTTTCCAGCGACATGAAATTGTACAGTGGTGTAAGCTTTCAACTTTTGTTTTGCGCGTCTTGCCATCGATGCTCTTTCAGAAACAATAAAAAACTAACTTGCTTGCTAATGCATGTCAATTATTAGCAGATCAGAGCTAATAATTACATCACAACTAAAGATAGAGTTGTGAGAAGGTGTTAAATTAAAATTGATCCATGCTTTCATTGGCAGCAACGTCCCCCCAGCTCTGTCTAAATCAACAAGGCTTGTTGGGAAAAAGTAGATGTCTGGAGCATGCAACATTCCGATCATTTTGTGTAGTTCCACTAAAATAGAGCTGAGCGTCCCTGTTCCAAAGATATTAAGTGTGATTACGATAATAGAGGACTGCTGATGAAACAATAAACACACAAATAGAAGCCGGTCACCTTTGCAGTCTCTCTTAAGACTAACTAGTTGGAGAAGATTAGGCTCGAAGTTGGATGAGGAGGATAGAGCAAAACCAATCTCCCTTTGTGCAGTCGCACTGAAATGTAGAGACATTGCCCGTGTGACATTTTAGTACAACTGCACAAAACACTCTTAAGAAAAAAGTGATTTGTGCAGTTCACCAAAAGGTCACAATAGCAACAAGGTGAAATGGATAGCCTTGTTTACAAAAAAGAGGTAGAAAGAAAACAATTACTGGCAAATAACAGTTGATGACACATGCGACAACAAAAAAGAAGCATATTCCTTGCCTTAAGGGAAGATAACAACATGATTGTGTTTGTCTAAAACGGTGTGAGGACGAGAATGCAATATGGAAAGTACGTCGGACGAGCTACGTTTTGGGCAAAGAACTATGAAAGATCCACATGCAACGACGTGGGAAGACGGGCAGTGGAGCAAGGCCGGAGGGGATACCTGGAGGTCGTCGGGATGTAACTAGGTGAGTGGCAGCGGGCAGAATCTGCGAGCAGGTGGCGTAGGCCCTGCCACGCCGGAGCTTGGTGAGAGAGAACGACGTGTATCGTAGATCGGGACGTGCTGCCTCGGCACCGTCGAACGGAGAAACGATGCACTTCCTCCCTTTCCCCCGGCGAACGAGATGCGGCCGGATCAGTGACCAACGGTGAGAGAGAGAGAGGCCACTGCACTCCCTTTCCCCCGGCGGACGGGATGCGGCCGGATCAGTGACCAACGATGAGAGAGAGGCCACCGCAGCCTTGTGTGAGATACTCTAAAGAGCGACAAACTAGGCACGCAAGGCTCCATTGTATATAGTGAGGGGACTACCTTTTTCTCCACAAAAATCGTTTTATATTCTGTGTACGTGCCATTGTACGCTATAACTTTATTTGAAAATAACGCGGCAACACGTCAAGTCGAACTTTGTTTCGTGCACGCGTGGTACACGACCTCCTTAGGTAAACAACCACTACAGGCGTTCAAATTAGCACGTGGGCTGCCATTTCGTAAAGAAATAAGCTCCACCGTGTACCCGCGCGGGTGTGGCTGGGCACGAAGCGTGAGTACGTGCACGGTGCACCTATTCTCTTCTTGTATACGTACACCACCTACGTGGGGTTGTGGAGAGAGATACAAACCTAGAGAGATATAGTGTGTGGGTTCTTGAGAGTTTTTTTTGGGGGGGGGGGGTCAATAAAAAAATGTAACATATGCAATGTGTGTGAAATAGAGTCCTGGATATAACATATATATAGAGGGGGCGATCCACGAGAAGAGAGTGGAGGTATCATCGGCTTGAGGTGTCCATAGAATCGAAGAGAGGGATGATGTGTGTGTGCGCGCGCGCGATCGATAAAGAGTGACATCGAATTTGTGTGTGCCCACGTCAAAGATATAGAGTGGCTGGCCTACTGGAACGTGAGAGGGGACATGTGCAGTTTGTCTCTGTGGCATGGATACCTACCTGCAGCGCTCGACTATCGGTGTGTGGTGGGGGAAGAGGGAGGCCCAATTAACTATAGAGGTACAATGGCTGGTATATGTGTGGAGGAGGAGAGAGGCCTACCTCATGTATTAAGGAGATCGATCTGCCTCATGTATTAAGGGAGATCGATCGGCATCCATGCATATGTGCAGGAGAGGAATAAGGTTGGGAGAGAGACAGAGCTAGAGTGTTGGAGGGGGTGGTAGTGGAGTTGCTGCTAACAAATGGTGGGATAGGCATGCTAGACAAACAGAGGGCACGCCCGCAATATCTATAAGAGAGGAGATGGCTGCTTGTTGTCTATGGACGTGCGTGTAAGAGACAGGTTAGGAGGCATGCACGAATGATGAGGGGGGACGATGTGGCTATGGTAAGCATACGTAACTACATAGAAAGATCAATCGCCCTTTGTTAGAGAAAGGAGAGACATAACTTGTGAGGTACGTCGATCGATGGGGGGGTAGTTAAAGTCGATCTAGGTATATGTTGGGAGATCGATCGGTATACATGCATGTGTTTTTTAGAAGCAAATGAGGCACGAGGAGAGGGATATAGAGAGAGGGATGCATGTAGGAGGTGGTATGAGAGGCATACTATATCGAGGGAGGAGGAGTGTGCGAGTACGAGAACGATGAAAAGAGTGGTGGGAGTGAGGCATGGACGGTGACAAGAGAAGAGGGGAAGCTTGTGTTTGTGCTAGGCACACCTGGCTAGAGAGGCATATCGATCTATGTGTGCCGTAAAGAAGGAGCTGGGGGGCCTACACACACCGTGGGTGAACGACCTAAAGTGGAAAGACGAATTTGCGCGATGGAGCTAGAGAATGCTGAGGGAGGGTGAGAGGGATGTGGGCGTGTGCATGCACAAGAGAAAGTTAGCGCTAGCTACAAAGATAAGAGGGTTGTGTGGGTGTAAAAGACGAATAGAGATCATATATACTTCATTATAAAAAGCGAATTCGGATATTTGAAGAATTTATCATAGTGTTTTAAACCGATGCATGTGTGAATATATATAATGGTGATACACATGGTGTGTTTATGAACATGTTATACTACATTTAATATATTTCATCTCTACTCTTATAAAAATGAAGTTGTTGATGATGGTGTACCTGCCATCCTGCATTATAGGTCGTCCGATTTATATCTGGCGGATAGCAAGGAAACTATGATGGTTGAAATTGGCAACAATCATGATTGTAGATTCTTATTGAAATAGAGAAACGAATTCAAATTTAGTTCGAATTGTAGCGGTAGTATAGACATTTGGAATGCACTAAAATGTTGGTATGAGTAGGTTACACGCATTATACAGCAAGTAAAAAAATTTAATCGGACATAACATGGATTCATACTCCCTCCTTCCATCTATATAGGGCGTATTGAGATTTTTAAGACCGCCTTTGACTTTTGACAAGATTAATAGTACATGACATGCACAATGTGAAAATTATATCATTGAAAGAACCTTTCACAGACGAAGTTAACAGTGTGATTTGTGTAAGTTGCATGTCATATATCATTGCTCTAATATTTGGTCAAAGTTAGCATCGAAAAGCGCATTAGGCCCTATATAGATGGAAGGAGGGAGTAACTTTGAATAGCATTTGTATAGTAAAACGGGGCAAGACTCTCTCTTTGTGTGGTGTGAATAGTTTTATTTTTTTGTTTTCTTTTTGGTTGAGGGAAGTGCAAATTGATTTGGTACGTACAAGTACAATATTACTACACGTTAGGCTTGTCCCTAAAATTCAACCCGCGTCTTGTTATATCCCGAAAATTCAGATATCGTGCTCACAAAACTGGCGCCTTCGCAACCCGCGCCTTGCTATCCCGAAATTACAACGCGCGCGAAAACTCCCTCCAGCTGCCAAATCCCGACACGCGAAATCCCCCTTCTAACCCTGAGCCGGAAGGGCCGCTAGTTCAAATCGGTGGGGGGTAATTTTGTAACACACCCTACATTTTGGACAAGCGCGTCCCTAAGTCATGCTTCACCCCCTCCCATCGCCCCCTTTTCGCCATTCGAAATCCCAGGCCACCATAACCTCTCCGCTCCAGCCGCGAAACCCCACCCTCCTCCGTCTACCACGTCACCGCTGCCCAGCCGGAGCCTCTTCCCCGACGACGTCGTCCACCACAATAGCTCAACGTCCCTCGTCCACCTCCCCGGATGAGGATCCGTCGTCCATCTCGTCGTCCCGCCGGTTCAGCCACCCCGTCCTCCACCTCCAAGGAGCTACTCCGACGATCGCCTCATCTATCACGGCTGCTCCATCCCCACAGCGCCGCCTTAACCTGCTCCACCAGAACTACAGCATCCTCACCGACTCCTTGGACGAAGCCGAGGCCTACTCGGCGCCACCAAAGAGGTTGTACACTCATCGCATCGCACCTTCTCCTTAACTCGACCTCACGGCGCCGACGGTGCTCCATCCCGCACCCCCATGGAGGGGCTACCTTGAAGCGGGGGCCGTGGGCGACATCTCCACGACGGCTCTCCCCCAGTGCGAGGCCCCTTTGGCGGCGGCATCCATACCAGCCGGATCTGCTGCTGCTGCTCCGGCTCTCGCTCGTTCGCTCGCTCGCCCAGCTACTGCTGCTGCTCTCCTCCTCGCTCGTGCTGCTGGTCTGCTCCGATTAAGCCACACTTCAGTCGACTGAATCGACTTTTGGGTCAGTCGATTTTCAGGGGTTGGGGGGGGGGGGGCTCGCCGGAGTTAAGGAAGAACCACCCGCAGCGGGGACGGGGGCTCGCCGAAGAGGTACCCTACTATCAATCTTAGGGTTCAGGGTGGAGGGCGGGGGGCCTAGAGGGCTGGCCGGGGCGGCGGTGACGAGTTGTTTCGGGGTGGCGAGGCGGCGCTGGGGCCGGCAGTTCGGCTGGTGGTGGCTGGCGGCTCAGGGAGGTGCAGGTTGAAGATGAACTGTAGGCCCTCCCTAAACTACATGTCAAGTGCCTCTCTGCTACCATTGTGTTCAGTTTCGACAGCAGCATTCAGATTCCACAGTAAATTTTAGTTTCGACAGTTAAGTTCAGAGTCAACAGTTTTTACCTCATCTGTTGTAGTCAGGTGGTTTTTGGTGATGTTAATTTTACACCCATTTTACATCATCTATTGGAGATGCTATTAGAATCTCACTTGAGATTGACGATGTCTGTCTTGTGCTGCTTCAGCCTTGACCTCTTACAGCTCACCGAAGCTGCTCCAACGACAGAACGATCCATCACAACAGAGCAGTGCCCTGGACGCCGTCTACAGATTCCTCAGATCTTCCTCCACACCTCCGACAGCCACCTCTGCCTCAACAGCTTCAGCGACCAACCCAATGATGCTGAGGTCGACACGGCTACGGCAAAGAGGTTGTATACTTTTTGCATCACTTATTACTATACATTCACGTCGATCCATTAGGGCTATTTTGGTTCAACGGAAAAACGTCGATCCACTGGTTGTTACCATCACTCTAAATTTATGCATGCTCTCCTTACATAATCTCACCATATTTTTTTCGTATGCATGTCAGATATTGTACACAGTCATGCTGAACATGTAGAGAAAAAGAGAAGAGTTTTGCACGGCAATACAATGTCATGCAGACATCGCTCCATGGTGGGTTCAATGGCAAACCCTCCCCACCCCTCTCCAGATTGTAATCCAAAGGAAGATATCTGTTCTGAGGCGGATTCAGACGCCACTGACCACTCCTATTTACCCCCCAAGGCGTTTGCTCTACCTTGGCATGATGATGTTACTCATATCATGCATATGTTGCCTTGCAGTGCCTACTTTTGACATCATATATGTCATCTGCTTAGTTTAGACATGTTTTGTAATGCCACCTGTTTAGTTTCTATATCATATATGGGAATTATGCAGTCTCATGTCTTTTAGCCAGCCATAATATATGTGAAATGTGCAATGCCATCCTGTTTAACCAGGCATCATATATTTGAATGATATCTTGCCCATCCTTTTCTTCATTACATTTCCATTTGTTGACAATGTTTGTACATTAAACTACTCTTCTTGTGAATCAGCCATTTGGGTGGGAGATGGAAAAATCTGGAGTGAAAACAAGGCCTTTACAGCAGACAGTGCTACTTGTCGAAGCAGATCTCTTGTTGGGTCCCGATAGCTCCTCAGAGATGGATTCAGAGACAGATGACCAGTCCTATTCCCCCACTGAGGTGTATGCTCTAACTTGGCACGGTTATACTGCTCATATCATGCATACAGTGTCTTGCATTGCATAGTTTAGACATCATATACACAATATTCAACACCATGTTCTTAGTTCAGACATCATATCGAATGCCCTCTATTTAGCATATAAATCACATATGTGAATTAAATGATGCAATCCTGATTACTTAGATAACATGTAGGTGAATTATGTCATGTGATCCTGTTTAGTTATTCATCATATCTTTGAATTATGTTATGCTATGTTATCCAATTTAGATAGACATCATATATGTGAAATTATGTCATGCTATCCGTTTTAGTTAAACAATATAGATGTCAACTATTTCATGCCCTCTTTTTTCCACACTATCTATTGCATTTGTCTCTCATACAATATCTATACATTCAACTATATTTCCTGTTTATCAGCCATTTGAATTGGAGCGGGTGATGACAGTATCTAGCGGAATAAAAACATGGTCTTCAAATAAAACAGTGCTACCTCTTGGTGGAGATAGCACCCCGGTTGTACATGCACAAGAACCATCCCTACCACACATAACCCAAACTCTCGCAGATTGTACCCCTACTGCGATGGACAGAGAACTAGCTTCACCCAATCTAACCCCAACCCCAACCGATAGTAACCCAGTTCCTGTTGACACAGCACAATCTCCACCACAGAGCTCCCAAACAAGAGCAGTTAGTAAGGCAGCTCCAGTGCCCAAAGGGCCAGTACTATCACGGCGAACCCCAACTCCACCAGTTAGTACGCCTATTCCTGTGGAGGAAGCACAATCAGCTAGTCATAGTTTAGCATCTATCGCATTTGATGTTGTTAAATCGTATGAACGTATCTTCCCATCTTGGAAATATTATACTGAAGATGAAGGAAAATGCTAGTTGCAGGTGTTTGTCCAGGAGTTATGTGTAAGTAATGTTATTCATGGCAATTACTTTGCTTCGTCCCATACATCCTACCTCCATGATGGTTATAATACAACAAATTTTCCCATTTTTATCTATAGAGAAGGACCGATTTCGAAACTTAGGATGAGGTAACCTGTGCTAATACCTCTGCTATCTTTAAGAATGCTTGGTGGCAGTATCGGAATTACCTGAAGAAAACGTACTTCACCGGCAAAGAAACTCATCAAATTCCCTTGCGTTCTCCTGAGACACATTTACTGGACGATGACTGGGAATGCCTTGTTCTGTACTGGTCCCGAACCAAGAATGTGGTAAGGTCTATGAGCTCATTTTCTATTTTTAAGTATTATATTCTTGCATCTTATTGTACTCTGTTCATGTAGAACAAGTGCCTAAACCTGAAGAACAACAGTTATAATTTAAGATTCCATTGCTATCATAGTTCAAAAAAGCGCTAGGCGTTAATTGTGCGTTTTGCCACCGCCTTGCGCTTTACTGACCTAAGCGCATGCTTATGCGCAGTTATGCACAGATTATGCGTAGTTATGCGCAATGCGTTTTGCCAACGCCTAGCTCCTAGGCGCGCTTAAGAGCTCGCTTAGGCGCGCCTTTTTTAACTATGATTGCTTTTCTCTTGTATCACTTTATTTACTCATACAAACTTATTTTTAAATTGAAGGATCCAATCGAAACTCCAATGGCACAGCAGGTATGTTCACGCATGTTTCTTTAACAGGTTTGCTCTTATCAATAGCTCTGTTGATTTCAATTTCAATTGTTATACAGTTGACTTTCATATCATGCACATTACTAGCATCAAAACAGAGCCAATAGTGTTGTTGTACATGTAGACCCGTGGTACCCATCTGAAACCTTGTTGTGCCGTGTAGTTTCCCACACTTTGTATTCTTTCACTGCTGCTTTGTCTTGAACTGATATGATTTGAACCGTGTCTCTATTTTGATTTGGCAAGACAATGCAGTGACCATAGGACATAGATATATGTTTGTTTGATGCTTTTATTATGTACTAGTACTTGGCAATAGAAGACTTGGTAGTTTAATCCTGTCCACCTTACTAATGAACTAGTTCACCGAAATGAGTTTCATATACTAGTACATGCTAAATTTGTTATGTGTCTGCTTGTTTCTTCTTTTAGAATGCTGACAGAATATTGGGGAAGAGTGCCTTATTAAGCAATGGTAAAGGAAGTAATACAGATAAGGTTCAGGATAGTGACACATCCTTGTTGGTCTCCAACAAAGCTGATAAAACAGCTAAGGAAGACTATCTTGAAGACAACGAGACAACCCCAAAGTCCTGTCTTGGTTTAGTGTTCGAGTTACTGGCCACTACCACTTGCACAAGCTATTCAAACTCACTGTCTGAATCAGTTCGGTTTCTTGAGTCTCAACTACAAGCTGAAAGACATCGATCAGCTGTGCTGCAACAAGAAGCGGAAGGACTGCGGAAGTCCCTGGAGCATTCAGATGCATACTTTCTGGTGCAACAACAAGCGTTGGAGGATATTAGCGCCAAACAGGACAAAGCTAATCAGCTTGCTAAGCTTATTGCCAGCATGGTGGATACCCAGGATAACGTTTCTTGAGCTCTTCTGAAGTTGTTTCAGTTATGCTCTTGTTTTGCTGCCGCGTTTATTTGCACTGGTGACCAATTTTGACGGCCAGTGTATGTAATATGCTGCTTTGTTCCCTATATTTGCACTGGTGGCGAACTTTGATGCCCAGTGGATGTAATATGTGTAATAGCGGTAATAGGCTAGCGTTAATTGCTTGCTTATTTATTTCCTTATTGTCTTGTTTAGTTGTTTGCTTGTAGTCACTGCAGTTCTTTTTTTGTGTTTTTCTAGTGGCCACAATAGCCTATTTTTGGTAACTAGGCCAAAATAATCATGGCAACACACGGACTGTTGTAACCATGGGCCTCCTGCAGGACGTATGATCCATGGGCCTTCATCCGGCCGTAGGATCCATTGGCCTTCTATATGGGCCGTAGGATCCATCGGCCTTCTATACGGGCCTTAGGATCCATGGGCCTTCTACGGGCCATACGATCCATGGGCCTTCTACGGGTCGTACTATCCATGGCCCTCATACGGGCCGTAGGATCCATGGGCCTTCTACGGGGCGTATCATCATTTCACCAATCATGGGCCGTACTATTCATGGACCATAACGGGACGTTAATAGGCCGTATTTGACAACTCTATGAAAACAGCCCAACGGGTTTTTTTGACATGAAAACGGCCCAACGTATTAACGGTCCGCAAATGGGCCGACTGTAACGACGGGCTGAATTTGGCCCACAAGCAGAAAATGACAGTAACGGGCCGTATGTAACCGAATGCTGCAAATGAGCCCAAGAATCAATGGGCCCTGAGAAGGCCGAAAGATAACTTGGGCTAGAAACGGCCCAATGGAATAACGGGCCATTAATGGGTATAAAGTGATACACTGTTTATTACGGGCCAGTTTCACCACGGGCCGTTAATGGGCCAAGAGTTAGAAAGGTCCTCATATGGGCCGAAAGAAGTCATGGGCCACACATGGGCCGGAAGTTAAAACGGGCTGAATCATATTGGACGGCCCAGATGACGCTACTGGGCCTAATTCGGATAGGGCGTAACGGGCCCTGGGTTAGCGGGCTGTAAATGGGCTATATGTGAACAAGCCGTTAACAGGCTTTCCGTGGGCCGGGCCGCCACCTTTTGACCAAGTCAAACGGGCCGGCCTTTTCACAGGAATGGGCCTCTGTTGGGTCGTGCCACTTGTCGCCGTATCATAGGCGACTTCGGTCCAATGAGCGGATGACGTCTGTCCCAACGGTGAGCCGACACGTGTTTCCTCCAGCCAATGATGATTTTACACGTGGAAAATCCCCATTCGTCGGGGCTGTTAACGGGTTATCGGATCCAAAACCCGACCCGATAGCTTAACGGCGTTCCGTTACGGTGGATGCCACGTGTCGGTCACCCTTGACGAAAGCACTTCTATGACGCACGATTTATCGTCATGAAAGTGGACACTTCCGTGATGATAATTTTGGTAATTTCATGGAACACTTCTATGAAAGCACAGGTATGACTATCTTGATTCTGTCATAAATTTGTCATGGATGTACATGCATGACAAAAAACGCGACCTACTGTGACAAACACGTATCATCACGGAAGTGTATTTTTTTTATAGTGTTATAGACTGTCATGCTCGTCCTCTAACTTTATTGTGGATGAATTCTCGTATGTTTCCATCAGCAGAAAATTCTCCTGAAGGTCCCATTTTTTTTTGAAACAAGGCAAAAGATTTGCCATTTTCATTGAATAAGAAGGAGTATTAGGGGTCTTGGCCAAAGGCCAAATACAACATATCACTCTCGCGGCATGATATTACACACATCTTTCGCACCGGCCAGACACAATAGCGCCGTCTCATCTTTGATTCTAGCTACTAAAACCCCAACAGGCACTGTGACATTACGAAATACCCTAGCATTCCGCTCTTTCCAAATTTCCCATGAGACGAGCAGCATAAGGCAGGTAAGTGGTCGTCGAGATTGCATCGTGTTGGAAGCGGCGGCGCTCCACCAATTCTTCACCGTGTCAACCATGGCCCAGTTCTGCGGATAAATGTCATGAAGGCCAAGCCACGCTTTAATCATGTTCCATACTCTAACCGTGTGGCGGCATTTGAAAAGCAGATGAGCCGCCGATTCCTGGACTTGCTTGCATAGGGGGCACATGTTGCAATTAGGCCACCCTCGCTTCTGAAGCCAGTCTGCCGTCCAGATTCTGTTGTTGATGACTAGCCAAGCGAAAAACTTGCATTTTGGGGGAGCCCAAGTTGTCCAAACAATTTGAGGCAAGTCCGAGTCGACTAAACCGAAAAACTGCGCACTATAAGCCATTGCTGCAGAATAGTGACCATCCTTGGTGATCTTCCAAATGTTGGAGTCAGGCATGTTAGGTATTAGCTGAACATGAGATAGCTTCTCCCGTAGGTTGACGAACTCATGAAGATGGTCAACAGTCATCCCCTGAGAGGTCTTCACCTGAGACACCCAAAAATTGTTGAGGAGCACTTTCTGGACCGAGCAATTCCTTCTTTGTGACAGCTCAAATTTTTTTGGTGCAATGTCCTTGGGTCGCAAACCATCAAGCCAAGCAGACTCCCAAAAAATGGCACGTGTGCCATCGCCCACGACGACTTTTGTGGAGGCCGCAAAGATGTCTCTATCCTGTCGGTCGCATGGCGTCCCTAATCCCACCCAAGGCTTGATCGGAGTAAGCCGCTCACCCCAGAGCCATGAATGCGTAGAGTAGATGCAAACTTTTTCAGATTGAGAATGCCAAGGCCACCATGAAGTTTTGACTTGCACACTTGCTCCCAATTAATCTTGCATTTTCCTCCAGTGACTTTGTCACATCCAGCCCACAAGAATGCCCGTCGAAGAGCATCAATCTTGTTCATCACCTCAACCGGGAGGTTCAGCGCCATCATATAATAGATAGCAATGGCCATAAGCACGGATTTGACCAACACAACACGTCCTGGAGAGGCAACGTGTTTACCCATCCACGGTGCCAATTGGGCTGCGATCTTGTCTTCAAGCGGTTGATAGTGGATTCTTTTCAAATTCTTGACCAATAGAGGTAGGCCCAAATACTTCATTGGGAAGGAGGTACGACTGGCCGGGAAAGAGTGCAAGATGTCCACCAGGTCCAGGTTCTCACAACAAAAAGAAGCAACCAAGCTTTTGGTACAGTTCGTGACCAAGCCAGTGACTTCCCCAAAACTCTTTAGGGTGCGGGCAAAGAACTCAACATCCGACTTGATGGGGGCAAGGAAAACAGCTGCGTCGTCCGTGTAGAGGGAGGCCCAAATTGTCATAGCCTGACCATCGAGGGGATGCAACTTTTCTTGGGCGGTGGCCTTCTGGAGGATTAGGTGTAGCGGATCAATCGCAAGCACAAATAGGAGAGGGGAAAGCGGATCCCCTTGCCTCAGACCACATCCGTGCTTGATGGGGGCCCCTGGAACCCCATTAAGGAGAATACGAGAGGATGCTGAAGAAAGCAAGGTCGAGATCCAGCCCCTGAACCTCAGAGGGAACCCAAGGTGGTTGAGCAAGTCGAGGAGGAAGTCCCATCTAACCGAGTCGAATGCTTTTTTGATGTCGAGTTTGAATAGGAGTGTCGGGGTCTTTTTGCGGTGCAGGCGTTTCGCTAGGTTGCGAACATACATGAAATTATCATGAATGCATCATTT
Organism: Triticum timopheevii; assembly: GCA_963921465.1. NCBI lineage: Eukaryota > Viridiplantae > Streptophyta > Magnoliopsida > Poales > Poaceae > Triticum > Triticum timopheevii. Next base: position 362,213,093 of record OY997264.1, read on the forward strand.
TTTTATGAAAGCACTCTAAGCCTGCGAGACAAGGTCATTCATGTGTGGCGCAAGGCGGTTGGACATCACTTTGGAAATAATCTTGGCAATGGCATGGATAAGACTGATGGGGCAAAAATCTGTGATGTCATCAGCACCATCCTTCTTAGGGATCAAAGCAACATCTGCCGAATTCAACCAGTGGAAATGGGATGCATGTAGATTAGAGAAATGATTGATGGCACACATAACGTCCGCCTTGATGATGCTCCAACATGCCTTAAAGAACGCACCAGAGAAACAATCCGGTCCAGGGGCTTTGTCTCCTGGCATGGAGAACACAACAGCCTTCACCTCCTCCTCTGTGATGGCGTTGTCCAGCTCATGAAGATCACAATTAGGGGTATGCAGAAGCCCCCAATTGAAGTCTATGTTACGCGAGGGGGGCATTTTGGCAATGTTTTTGAAGTGTCGGTGCACGATGTCCTCTTTGTGAGCATGTTCTGTAGCCCAACCGTTATTGTTTTTCAGGCGTTGTATGAAGTTCTTCCTCCTTCTACGGTTGACACGGAGATGGAAGTAGCGAGTGTTGGCATCTCCTGCCTTAAGATTGGTAACTCTGGAATTTTGACGCTTTCTAGCCTTCTCCAGGACCGCCAAGCCAATGACCTTCCTCTTTAGTCTCTTTCTGAGGTCCCTCTCATCAGGAGAAAGTTCTCTACATTCTTGTGCCATATGTAGGTGTAGGATGATTTCGAGGGCAATATGGAGTTGAATTCTAGAAGCAGCAAACAATTTTTTGCTCCAAGAACGCAACCTCCTACTAGTTCTCTTAAGCTTATGGAAAAGCCGTTGATAGGGCTCACCATGGGGAGAATCCTCATTCCAGGAGTCACTAACACCCTGTTGGAACCCAGGCATCTTGATCCAGTGGTTCTCAAAACAAAATGATTTGGGTCTCTTCGGCCCAGATGCATTGGCAAGCAAGAGAGGGCAGTGATCAGAGAGCGAAGATGATAGGGCTTGGAGAATGTGAGTAGGGAAAATGACATCCCACTCTTCGTTACAGAAGAAACCATCAAGCTTGCTCATCGTTGGATCATTTTGCTCGTTACTCCATGTGAATTTTCTATTCTGCAAGGGGATTTCCTTTAGCTCACAGGAGTTGAGTGCGTTGCGGAATCTCACAAGACAAGAATGATTCACATTTGCATGGTTTTTATCTCTAGCCCTGTAGATTTGGTTGAAATCACTATTAACCAGCCACTTGGTTCCTACAGGAGGCTTTCGAGAGTTTAGCTCAAGGAAGAAAGCATCTTTGAGATTGTTGCGAGTAGGGCCATAAACTGTAGTAAGCTTGAAGGATTGTGGTTGATTGTGGTTTTTCATGGAAACAGAGGCCGAAAGGAAGTAGGCACCAATCTGGACATTGGTAATGGACATAGCATTGTCGTCCCAAAGGAGCAAGATACCCCCTCTTGTACCATCAACAGGTCTCTGGGCAAAGGATTTTAGATGCTGACCCCCAAGGTACGCAGCCGTGAACTGGTCGATGGCTTGGAGTTTGGATTCTTGGATGCAAACTAGATGACATGAGGAAGAAACAATAGTCTCATGGACCATCGCACGACAGTCAGGGCTGTTTAGTCCACGAACATTCCAACATAGGATTGATAAGTTGATGTCTAACATCTTGAAACAGGAACTACATCAGGTTGAAACTGAAAAGAACTTTGCCTTGCCAGGGCCAACATCAATGGAGCACACACGCCACCACAAACAGGCAAACACACATCATAGCAGGTTGTAGCTAACATGATTAAACTAGGCTACAACATAATAGACTCTCTCGACATTCAGGCCTCCTCCACAATGGGAGCGCTCAGGTCAGGTCCTCCTTCCCCTCCATACTGGATCAGTGCCTCTTCAACCGCAGCAGAGAGATCGTAGTCCATCTTGAACAGAGCTCGAAGGGCAGCAACTGTGATATCGGGGAGACGTCCCTGGAACATTGCCGCGAACTTGCCAATGGCCTCTTCAGTGACTTGCTCTCCTTCAGCAACTATGCCCAAATGATGACACAGGAGCTGCTCTGCAAGTTTGGCTATGGGCATACTCCTATTTTTGGCCCGGAGATGCAGGCTATGGCGCGGCAGCTGGAAGCCAGTGACTCCGGCCAAGGTCTTGTGCCTTGTCTTGGGTGGCCTTGGTGGAGTGGAGCATGGTGATGGAGTAGGCAGAAGAGCCGGCATGCGTGGGATGAAGAGGGGCGTGCCTCCCTCCTCTTGCGAGAGAACAGTAGAGCCGCCGAGGGGCGGGGTTGTCTCAGCAAGGCTTGGTGGTGTTGGAGTGTTGTCGGTGTCAAAACCGGCGGATCTCGGGTAGGGGGTCCTGAACTGTGCGTCTAGGCCGATGGTAACAGGAGACAAGGGACACGATGTTTTTACCCAGGTTCGGGCCCTCTCGATGGAGGTAAAACCCTACTCCTGCTTGATTGATATTGATGATATGGGTAGTACAAGAGTGGATCTACCACGAGATCAAGGAGGCTAAACCCTAGAAGCTAGCCTATGGTATGATTGTTGTAATGGCTGTTGTCCTACGGACTAAAACCCTCCGGTTTATATAGACACCGGGGAGGGCTAGGGTTACACAGAGTCGGTTACAATGGTAGGAGATCTACATATCCGTATTGCCAAGCTTGCCTTCCACGCCAAGGAAAGTCCCATCCGAACACGGGATGAAGTCTTCAGTCTTGTATCTTCATAGTCTTGGAGTCCGGCTGATGATGATAGTCCGGCTATCCGGACACCCCCTAGTCCAGGACTCCCTCAGTAGCCCCTGAACCAGGCTCCAATGACGATGAGTCCAGCGCGCATATTGTTCGGCATTGCAAGGCGGGTTCCTCCTCCGAATAATTCATAGAAGATTGTGAACACCAGGATAGTGTCTGGCTCTGCAAAATAAATTCCACATTCCATCGTAGAGAGAATAACATGTACACAAGCTCAATCTGCTGACGTATTTTGTGGCATGACGTCACACCACCACCAAGCCTTTACTTGAATCTTTTTTATTATACCACCTCAGCACGTTTAGCGAAGCGGTTTCCTTGGCACGTATTGTCGAAGCAGAGATCGTGTTCCCCTTATTCCGGGATTCTCATCAATACGGACGTGGGTAACCCAACCGCGCCATCGATGGTGGCGCTTGGGAGATAAGCGAGTTTTACCAGGCCGGTGGGGACGCATGGTCTTCGTCCGCCCATATATAAGGGGATAAGGATCCACCTTTTTACCTACGCCTTCTTCCTCCTTTGCTTATCCATCTCCGCACACTCGAGCTCCAGCGCCCAAGCCCGCACATCTCGTCTCGAACTTCTCTAGTCATGTCCGGAGCGGGAGGCAAGTGGTTGGCTTCCTCCATTATGGAGGAGCACATCAAAAAGCTGCGCAGCGCCGGATACCTGTCCGGCGACATCGCGCACCGGCTGCCCGACAAGGGGCAGCTCATCCCCACCCTCAGGCCCCATGAGAGGGTCGTATTCCTTCCCCACTTCCTCTGCGGACTGGGCTTCCCGTTGCATCCCTTCGTCCGGGGGCTCATGTACTATTACGGCCTGGATTTCCACGATCTGGCGCCAAACTTCATCCTCAACATCTTGGCGTTTATCGTCGTGTGCGAGGCCTTCCTCTGCATCCAGCCCCACTTCGGCTTGTGGCTCAAGACCTTCAACGTCAAGCCGAAGGTAGTGAAGGGCGTCCAAGCGGAGTGCGGAGGCTCCATGTTGGGCAAGATGCCCAACGTCATCTGGCTCGAAGGGGCCTTCGTGGAGTCTGTCAAGGGGTGGCAATCGGGGTGGTTCTACATCACCGAGCCGCGTGACCCGAAATGGGCGGCGGCCCCTGAGTTTAGATCTGGTATCCCGATGCAGCTCACCTCTTGGAAAGAGAAGGGCTTGCTATGGGGCAGTTCGGAGGAGCTAAAAGGACTCCATGTCAATGTGATCCAGGTCATGCTTGTCCGCCGGATTCTCCCCTGCCAACAGCAGGCCTTTAATTTGTGGGAGTTCGATTCGGCACAGCACCAGACCCTGAGTAGGCTCTTCGACACGACGTACGAAGATGCCTGGAGGGTGCTGTTCAAGGGCGGAGAAGCCCCCGCGTCCGCGACGGAAGACTGCGGATTCAGCACCAAGCGCCCGGCCGGCGAGGTAAGCTTTGTTATCCTCTATGGGACATTTATTTTCTTTCACAATTTAATGTTATGTGGGATCTAAAACTCCCAATGCCTTTGACAGGACTGGCAGAGGACGTCCGGACAGGTAGACTGTCCGGCTCCCCTTCCCGGAGAACCAGCGGATGCCCGGTTAGCGGGGCTGCTAGTCCTGACACTTTATGTGGTGCCGGAGAAGAAGGCCAAGAAGAAGGCCACGGGAACTAGAAGAAGTTCCCGGCGCCAGGTGATATCGGACTCATCGTCCGATGGCTCCGAGGCGGACTCCTCCCCCGAAGACGAGGAGGGGAAAGAGGACTCTCTCCCAGAGGAGCGAGAGAGGAAGAGGAAGGCTCCCCCAATGGGGGAGGCCGAAGGGTCCAAGAGGGGAAGGACTATTCCCCCGGACAGCTCCGCCAACGCCAACGTTGGCGACGAAGAGTGGCCCTCAAGGGCCAGGCCTCCGGCAAGATCGTAAGTATCCGGATTCCTGAATGATTCATAATTTATCTTTTGTGTCACATAGTGTCCTTCTAACGCCGCATACTGCCTGCAGTCCGGCCGATGATGATCTTCCCGCTTCATCGAGCGGGTCCTTGGCTCCGTCGGACGTGGATTCCATTCCGCCGCCTCCACCCCTCGCGGTGCTGACGACACCGAGGTGGGATCCCAGGAGGGGACCCATCAGGAGGAGGCTCCGGAGGTGCCGCAAGGCAACCTCCCGGACTCTGCGCCGGACTCCGCGCCGGAACCTGCAGTGGTTCCGGAGTCCGGCAGGCGGCCCCTTCGTAAGAAGGGCAAGACCGTGACACCGGCAGCCTCCGTCCAACCGGAGGTGCCGGACAACTTGTTGGAGGCACTTAACGGCGCTTCCATCGAGGAAGAACACCGCACTATTATGAGTGCGGTGATTCAGAAGGTTCAGCTCGCCAAGAGCGGGCTGACCGAAGCCTGCAGTAGCCTTCTAACAGGCTTTGAGGTAAGAAGTTTAAAATATGTAATGTAATACCGCATAGACAGTAGCCCCTGATGCTCGGTTCGGTGTTCGGAAAGAAAAACCGGATTGAGGATCTAGAAAAGATATACGCCGGAGTGCTAAAAATTATGTCAATATGGGTTTGCAGGCTGCGCTGCTGACCTCTGCCGCACTGACTGCGGAGGTCGGTGCTTTGAAGCAGGACCTTGAGCGGTCCGAGCAAGAGCTCGGCCTTGCCAAGAAGCAGCTCGAGGACAAAGAAGGTGAGTAACACCACTTTAAAATTTGTACCTTACAGAAAAGGATTTTGGTTGCAATAAAAATAACAAGGATAATGTGGGTACTGCAGGGGCCACGAACGAGGTGGCGACCCTGAAGGAGGCCGTGTCCGCGGCCGAACGCAATGCGGCCGCGGAACGAGCGGAGCGAGAGAAGCAGGAGGCGCGGGTGGCGAAGGTGCGGCAAGAGCTCCAGGCTCTCATGGAAAAGCATGAGAGTTTGGAGCGCGACTCAAAGACTCGAGAGTCTGAGCTTGCCTCGGCTCTTGAAAGTGCCAAAGCCGCGAAGGCCGAGGCCCGTAAGGCCCTCCAGGAGATTGAGGATGTGAAGAAAATAGCGGCGGGTAAGGCATTTTTCATGCAAAGCAAGCATGTTAATGTAAATTACCTGTTACTTACCCGAATTCGGAGCTCTTCAGGGGCGTTTGCAGATCTTCCCCGCAGCGTGTCTGATGCCGCCGCATTCTACCGTGGCGAGGAGGGGAGCTCAATGGAGAAGGTCTTCTGGTCTCAGTACGCTGAGGCCGGACATCCGGTGCCCCCTAGCGACCAGCTGAAGCAGCTGGTCGAGCTCCACAAGGTAGCCGAGCAGGCCATGAAGGGCCTCGTAGTCCGGCTGTGGCCTGGAGAGGCCATGCCTGGGAGCTACTTCGGCCTCGTGCGGCGGCTGGTGGATGCGTGCCCCTGGGTGGAGGTCATCAAGCGCTCCGCCTGTATTGAAGGTGCCCGTCGGGCCCTTGCCCGCGCAAAGGTGCACCGGGGCAGGCTGGATGCGGAGAGGCTTATCACTGACGCGCCGCCAGCGGGCAAGGAGTATCGTACGCCCGAGATGTACTATAAGACTGTCCTGAAGGGTGCCCGCAAGATTGCGGATGAGTGCCCCAGAGATGTAATTATTTAGTAAACTCGCAATGTGTTATCCTGTCCGCTGAAAACTTTGTTCATATGCGCTAAGCAACGCTTATTGATTTAAAATATTACCTTCTGTGCGGCCGTTTATAAAATCTGAGAGATGGCAAGTCGTCGGCTTCAGCCCCCATGCCACTAGTGCTGGGGTGTTCGGGATAGACTTGAGCACTCTTGTTCCCATTTTTGGGTCCATCTAGGGAGGCGCTCAACACAGCGAACAAGGCAACCGGACTTATAATGCTTGAACACTCTCACTTAGCCATAGAATTCTATAATTTTAAATTTCGGCGAAGCCCCTAGTATTCGGAAGACCGACTTTGGGGCGCTATCCACGCCTTGGCCGGACATTATCCGGTTCTTCGCTCGAAGCGGCATAAGTCTTTAGGGACTCGAAAAGACCTCTCGAACAGCGACCAGTCTCTCGCCTTATCATGACAGTCAGTTTTAGCTTTCTCCACTGAGGCGCTCGCCCAGCTCAACCGGGGCGCAATCGCAGTGGTTCTCCCAGTGCTACCTTAGCCGACAGAACGAAACGTAAGGTACCAAAACATGGGAGCCGGGCAAACCCAGCTATTGACCCAAGACATGATTCAGAGCCGATTCATATAATGCTATAAGTTCGGGGTGCCGCGCTTGTGAAAGTGTTCGGACTTATCACACCATAATGCGGGGAACATAAGCCCCTGGTGTGTTCGGCCGTACCAAAATATACGGGTGCGAGATGTCATTAATGAACATATATGTAAAGTAATGCAATTATAGGCAAAAGGTGCTGCATTGTTTATTCAAGGAATTCTTCCATGAGTGCAGAATGATACAAATAGTGCGGTAAGCAAGGGATTGGACTAATTAAACATGTCCCCCTCCAGGGGTGGGCTGCGGACTGGTGTATTTAACAAATTTAATGCTCGTAATGGAGACCACCTGAGTGTTCGTCGCAGCCTTTGTCCCTCCCTGGTTGTTGCATCGTGAGTTCGGCAGGTTCGCCGCCGGACAGGGCCTCTGGTGAACGGAGTCCTGTGTATAAAAAGAAGGAAAGTAAAAATGAAAAGAGCGACACACTTGGGAGCCCCTGGTGTGGTTGAGCCGCACTCTGGGCCTGTTGTGGTCGTGCCCCTCCCCCTATGCCCATGGTATCTCCAGAGCGTAATGATGTACGCGGAGAGCTGGTCTTGCGATCATGCGAGGGCTGGGGTTGGGGCCGCATTGCTACGCGTGCTCGGAACGTGCCAGGTGGTCTTGATTGATGTTGCTCCGGGCGCGTTTGGCCGTGTCTGGTCGTTTAACGACCGGACTCGAAAATTGCCTTAAAAGGCTGCTCTGTACTTCTGCCGTGAGAGCCGCTGTGTGTTCCTCCGTTCGGAGGGAGCGTTCCGTATTTCCGTTGACCGTGATGACTCCACGAGGGCCTGGCATCTTGAGCTTGAGATATGCATAATGCGGCACCGCGTTGAACTTTGCGAACGCGGTTCGTCCGAGCAGAGCGTGATAGCCGCTGCAGAACGGGACTATGTCGAAGATTAACTCCTCGCTTCGGAAATTATCCGGGGATCCGAAGACCACTTCCAGTGTGACTGAGCCTGTACAATTGGCCTCAACACCTGGTATGACGCCTTTGAAGGTCGTCTTTGTAGGTTTAATCCTTGAGGGGTCTATGCCCATCTTGCGCACTGTATCCTGATAAAGCAGGTTCAGGCTACTGCCGCCGTCCATCAGGACTCTCGTGAGGTGAAATCCATCGACGATTGGGTCTAAAACCAATGCGGCAAATCCGCTATGGCGGATACTGGTCGGGTTCTCTCTTCGATCGAAAGTGATCGGGCAAGAGGACCATGGATTGAACTTCGGGGCGACTGGCTCCATCGCGTATACGTCCCTAAGTGCACACTTCTGCTCCCTCTTGGGTATATGGGTTGTGTATATCATGTTTACCGTCCGCACTTGTGGGGGGAAGCCCTTCTGTCCTCTACTGTTCGGCGGCCGGGTCTCTTCCTCGTCATCGCTGTGCAGCCCCTTGTCATTGTTTTCGGCAATTAACTTGCCTGCCTGCTTGAATACCCAACAATCTCTGTTGGTGTGATTAGCTGGCTTTTCGGGGGTGCCAAGTATCAGGCAAGAGCGGTCGAGTATTCGGTCCAAATTGGACGGACCCGGAGTGGTTCTTTTGAATGGCTTCTTCCGCTGACCGGGTTTAGAGCCTCGGAATCCGGCGTTGACTGCCGTATCTTCATTGTTGTCGCCGTTAACGCGGCGTTTGTTTTTGTTTCGACGCGACCTGCCACTGTGGTCCTTAGTATCCGGACTGCCAGCATTTTTACTGAGGTTGTTGCTGTGAGCTAGCCAGCTATCCTCTCCCGCACAGAAGCGGGTCATGAGTGATGTGAGGGCTGCCATGGATTTCGGCTTTTCCTGTCCTAGGTGCCGGGCCAACCACTCATCGCGGATGTTATGTTTGAAGGCTGCGAGGGCCTCTGCATCCGGACAGTCGACGATTTGATTTTTCTTTGTTAAGAACCGTGTCCAGAATTGCCTGGCCGATTCGTCTGGCTGCTGAATTATGTGGTTTAGGTCATCGGCGTCTGGTGGTCGCACATATGTGCCCTGGAAGTTGTCGAGGAATGCGGCTTCCAGGTCCTCCCGACACCCAATTGACTCTGCGGGCAAGCTATTAAGCCAGTGCCGATCTGGGCCTTTAAGCTTGAGTGGGGGATACTTGATGGCGTGGAGATCGTCGCCGCGGGCCATGTGGATGTGAAGGAGATAATCTTCGATCCAAACCGCGGGGTCTGTTGTGCCATCGTAGGATTCAATGTTCACGGGTTTAAACCCTTCAGGGATTTGATGATCCATTACTTCGTCAGTGAAGCATAGTGGGTGTGCGGCACCTCTGTATTGAGCAATATCACGACGTAGCTCAAGGGAGCGTTGTCTGCTGTGTTCGGTCCGGCCGGAGTTGTTGTATCCGGCGCGACGGTAGTCGTCGTGGGTCGTGGGGCGCCCACGTGATCCGTAAATAGATCTGGATTGTCTTGCCTTGTCCTCCAATATATCCCGCAAGTCCGGCGCATTCCCTCGTGGCTTTGTACTTTTCGAGCGGTGCCGGGGTACGGTCTTAATGGAGGGCCTAGATGCCTCTCTATCGCGACCACAGGGTGGTCGATCTGCCATATTGTGCGCTGGTGATGAAGGTATGTATGCTTCCTCCTCTAGTCGGGGGAGCAACTTGCGTTTTGGGTAGCTCTTGGAGGTGCGTTCGAGTTCATACTCTTCGGCCGCGAGGACCTCGGTCCATTTGTCGGCCAGCAGGTCTTGATCAGCTTGAAGCTGTTGCTGCTTTTTCTTTAGGCTATTTGCTGTGGCCATTAGCCTGCGTTTAAAACGCTCTTGTTCGACGGGATCCTCAGGCACGACGAATTCGTCGTCGTCGAGGCTTGCCTCGCCTCCGGAGGGAGGTATGCAATTATCATCCTCGACCTCTTCGTCTGCCGCTCTCTCGTGAGGGCTGGCTTCTGCATCCTCCTGCGCTGAATCTTGCTGGAGGGGATTGTCTTCGGCACTTTCTGGGGTGTTATTATCTCCTGTGCCAGAATCTCCATTCTTGCTGTGGCGGGATTTAGAGCGGCGCCGCTGACGTTGGTGCTTGGGCTGTTTCTTTAGGGAATCTGCCTCCGCTGCTTCTTCGCCGTCCCCATCCTTTGGGGTGTCCACCATGTATATGTCATATGACGAGGTGGTCTTCCAGTGCCCTGTGGGCGCTGGTCCTTGATCGTCTCCGGCATCATCGTCCATACCGTCGATGTCCTCGGAGTCGTAGTCTAGCATGTCGGTTAGATCGTCGATAGTGGCTACAAAGTGGGTGGTGGGTGGGCTTTGAATCTCTTCGTCATCCGCATCCCAACCATCCTGACCGCAGTCCGGCCAGGGCTCTCCTGATAACGAGAGATGCTTTAGCGAATTTAGGATGTCGCCAAAGGGTGAGTGCTAAAAGATTTCCGCGGCGGTGAACTCCATGATCGGCGCCCAATCGGATTCGATTGGCAGGGGCGCAGGAGGTTCGGAGTCCGGCAAGGAGTCCGGCGCCTCGGAGTCACGAGCTTTGTAAGGGACAAGGTCGGTATTCGGCTCCATTACCGTAGAAGTCGCAGCCCCCGAGGCGGTGTCCAACCACCTGTCCTCGATCTGCGCGGTCTGCTCCAAACTATGGGTTAGAGCGGACTCGGGTGCGGCCACCAGGGCACTGTCCGGCGGCAGAGCTAAATCATGCCCATCGTGACAGCGCGGCACGCTCGGCTGTGGCTCAAATCTGTCGAAGATCAAGTCTCCACGGATGTCGGCCATGATGTTTAGGCTTCCAAACCTGACCAGATGGCCAGGGGCGTACCTTTCGATCTGCTCCAGATGGCCAAGCGAATTGGCCCGCAGTGCAAAGCCGCCGAACACGAAGATCTGTCCGGGGAGGAAAGTCTCACCCTGGACGGCGTTGTTGTTGATTGAAGAAGCCATCAAGCCTATCGGTGACGACACAGAGGAACTCTCACTGAAAGCACCAATGTCGGTGTCAAAACCGGCGGATCTCGGGTAGGGGGTCCCGAACTGTGCGTCTAGGCCGATGGTAACAGGAGACAAGGGACACGATGTTTTTACCCAGGTTCGGGCCCTCTCGATGGAGGTAAAACCCTACTCCTGCTTGATTGATATTGATAATATGGGTAGTACAAGAGTGGATCTACCACGAGATCAAGGAGGCTAAACCCTAGAAGCTAGCCTATGGTATGATTGTTGTAATGGCTGTTGTCCTATGGACTAAAACCCTCCGGTTTATATAGACACCGGGGAGGGCTAGGGTTACACAGAGTCGGTTACAATGGTAGGAGATCTACATATCCGTATTGCCAAGCTTGCCTTCCACGCCAAGGAAAGTCCCATCCGGACACGGGACGAAGTCTTCAATCTTGTATCTTCATAGTCTTGGAGTCCGGCCGATGATGATAGTCCGGCTATCCGGACACCCCCTAGTCCAGGACTCCCTCAAGTGTCGAGGATGAACTCAATCGTAGGGGTGAGCGCGACCACAGAAGCATCCTCAGGCGCAGCATCCAGGCCAGGGGGAGTTGGTGAAGCCATAGCAGTCACAGGCATGGAGGAGGAAGCTTGAACAAGAGTGGTCTTGATGCTGTCCATGGTGAGCGACGGCTGCACCTTGGACACTCTGGAAGCCATGCCGCAGAGCCATCCCAAAGCCGAGCTCACAGGGGTAATCTCGATGATGCCGCTGGAGGTAGTGCGTGGGGAAGGCGGCAGGGAGCGACCACGGACCATCTTGCGAGCTCCAGCCGAGCGATCCCATGAGCTGCCTTTTGCACGGCGCCTGTCGTCTCGGCCACGGTCCCCGCCACGCTCCTCGCGACGCGAACCGTGGCGGTCATCATCAGCCCTACGCACTGGGGCACGAGAGCGGCTCCGGAAGAAACGGTCGCGCCAGGAAGACCGTGAACGATCATTGTCGCGGCCTCGCTGGTCATCCCTGTCTTGGTCATCATCGCGGCGGTGTCGGTCTTCATCATCGCGGCGCCTTGGAGGAGGCTCCAGCCTATCGCGGTTTCTAGATTCGCCGTCCACCACACCGTAGCGCCAAGTGAATGGGTCGGTGTGTGGGCGCCGGGGGATGTTGCCTGCCACATCTGGCGTGTAGTCCTCCAGCCGGTCCAAGTGGACGATTGCACGACGCCGGAAACCACCGTGTCCAACAGCCGTGGACGGCGCACCTCCCACACCCGGGAGCACACGCGGAGCAATGGTCACTTGCAGGACCTTGGGGATGGCCGAGGGGTTAGCCGACCATGCCCAGAGCATGAAACTTGAAGTATCTTCACGGCGCAGTGTTGCAATGTCAAAGTAGTGCACAAACGTGTCCAGGCCAAGCACCTACGCTGCCACAGAATCACACCAGGCGCTCAACGGGATTCCTTCGATGCAGAGGTGGACGTGGTAGTCCGCACGCACCACGTCGGGGTGGGCGTCGAGACGCCATTTGACGGCATGGATGTCGAGGTAGTTGTGCTGGAATTTGCCGTCCGCCGTGACCTTGTCGCGCTGATGCTGAAAGTCGAAGAGGGCGAAGAAGTCCTCAGGGTAGTGCGGCACCACCTTGACGCCGCTCACACCAAACTCGACGTTGATGGCCTCCTTGATCTCTGCAGCACTGACAGCCGGCCTGCGCCCGCCAAGCCACAGAAAAGCACCAAGAGAGGACAGACTTGCAGCGTTGGCCTCCATCTCCGGCGTGACGACGATGACAACGCTCCCCTCCTCAGGTCGCAGCGAAGGGTCGCCAACGCGGGAGCCGTGACGCGGCATGGCGTGCAGCGGAGGCGATGAAGCGGACGGGCCCCGGGATGTGGAAGGAGCAGACGCAGCTTCAGGTGTCAGCAGAGGGAACTGGGGAGAGGGGGAACAAGAGTTGGTGCAGCCCCTCGCTCTATGCCCAATTTGACGGAATCTCCGGCATGTGAACGGATTTCTGCAGCTGGCCTTGCAGTGACCTTTGAGCAAGCAGCGGTGGCACTCCCTGTCCTGGATCTTGACGAACTTGCTCTGTCGCCGAAGAGGGGAATAAGAAGCGGTAGCTCGGCGTCTTGAATGCTGGTTGTTGGAGCGGTCTTTTCGCCACCAATGCGTCGGCCTAACCAAGTGCCATTGATGCACCAGGGGAGCCGCGGCCGGAGCAGTCTCATCGGAGGCATGGCATCTTGAATCGGCGCAGGGCTCGAGGGGGGATCCCCACATCACATCGAACCTTTGCCTTGAATGAGGCCACAGACGCAGACTTGAGGCATGGACGGTGCGCGCCTTGAATGGGAGGAGGAGGCGTGTCTTGGAGGAGCTCCTCATTGAAGGCGAAGCAGACCCGCCGAGCCACCTCGGGAACGACCACATCAGGGGCAGGCTGGGGGGAAGGAGCATGGCGAAGCAGATCTGACGAGACCAACGCGAGCTGGGGGAAAAGCCGGGCCACCAGATCCGGCCGCAAGAACTGCGGCGAGGGGAATCCCGGCGGGAACCGAGGAGAAGGCGAGGAAGAAGGGCTGCGGGCTGCAGCGGCGGCGCTGTTGGTGGCTGCGGGCACCGGAGCGGCGCGTCGCAGGAGCTTGGGCGCGGGGGGCATGGCTTCCCAAAAAGGGAGAATGCTGCTCCTACCACATGTGGTTACTATAGTATGCAGTAGGTCCCATTTTGTCATCTTCAATCTTGTTGTCCCCATTTTGTCAACTTTCTTTAAAGAAAAAAAAAGCGACACAGTTCATCTATATATAATAGGACTATAGTACACACGCAAATAGCATTGCAAGTACATATAATATCATTACACATTAGCCATGTTTGAATTATAGTTTTCCTTCTAAATACCCCTGTTAAAAATACACGCCTCTGTCTGTCATTTCATTTCTGGCCGGCCGGAAATCCCTTGTAGGTAAGATACACCTGTAAATTGAATATCTTCACATTAAAATACACTGATGCCAAACACGGCCTTATCCTGTATAGCTCCACAATCTGATCACCTAAATGTACACTACACATTTTTTGCACGAAAATGAGGATAGCTCGTTTCTCTTGATACAACAGATCAAACAAAGTAATTACTGAACGTGTAATAAATCAGGAAAAGCATGAAGAATTAGGGAGGAAGAAGTGCCAGCTTGACATGAACATGGAGTGGGATTAGATGCGTCAACAGATTAATCGAAACTACAACAACGTGCATGTTCCTTGTGGTGACGCTCGCGACCGAAAGGCCATGACGGTTGCACCTGTACAAAAAATAAAAATTCATGGCCAAAGAGGATAAATAGTATCATGCTTTAAAAAGCCTCAAATTTGTCTTTTTTACGCAGCCTTCATTTAATTTATTTTGCCCTGAAAATTTACACACATGTGTGTTATGCCTTCATGTATATGTGTGTCTTTTTTCAGATTTTTTGAAATGTAGAAAATATGAAATTCGATAAAATTCAAAATTTTCAAAACCGAGCTCCATGGAGCTTGGCCTCCGAAGACAATATCCAGGCGCTGGCCGTGGGTTTGCAACGTACTCCCTCCGTTCTATAATGTAAGACGTTTTTTGACATTACTAGCATCGAAAAACGTGTTACATTATGTGACTGAGGGGTACATGCGTATTCAATCGGACCAGTCTGACAGCACACCTGACACAAGGTGGATCAGGCGGGAAGGATTGATCACACGCACACGTCGTTGGACAGCCTTGACCGTGTCGCACTGTCGTTGACCGTTTTCTCATTAATTAGAGCTGTTTGGACATGTCCTAGAGTTCTTCCAATGCTCGTCGTCTCTGGGCAACACCACCACCGCTGCCACTGATCTTGTGCCCAAGGTGGCACGGGACAAGGACAAGGTCGATCCGATTCTACAAATGCTCGAACCAGACAGTAAGTTGCACCGAACATCCATTTGTCCAGCTGGTCAGTTTTCAAGGCGCTCAGCATACAGATTTGATATACGTGCTTTTTTTGGCAGGCCGGCGGACTCTGTGAATTTTGGCTGCGGAGGACGAGAAAGCGTACTTCATCACCGGAGTTGGCATCAACCTACTAATCCACGTTTTGGTAAGCCAAAAGCAGGCATACGGTGCGCATGCATCAATTAGACTGGTCATAGTGGGAGTAACATAGGTAGTAACATAGATGCCACATAAACAAAAATATTGATGTGGCAAGTAGTTAATGAGGAGAGAGGCAAATAGAGTAACCTAATATGTTACCATCACATAGCGTTTTCCAATGCAAAATGAGTCTACAAGACAATAAATGAACATGTGTATGTTACTACACATATGACACTTCCCACTATAAGGGTAATAACATAGAGTAGTAACGTATGTATGTTACTACTCTAAGTTATTCCCCACTATGACCAGCCTTATTGCTCCATGCACAGGCACTGACGCCCATGCAAGTGGCCGAGAGGTCAAAAAAGTCGGTTGAAAATCGTGCCGGGAAGGGAACGAAATCACTGTTTTGACCTTTTGTCCTAACAAATTTCCGAATTGACCTTGATTGTAAAAAAATTTCTAATCTGACCTGTTTTGGTGACGCCAACATCCATGGCGTCTGGGTTGCACAGGAGACGCCAGGGTCCCTGGCCCGCACGACCCGCTGGCCCGTTGACCTGCTGGCGAGGCAAAAGTCCAGACGCCAACAACCATGGCGTTTCCACCCAGACGCCGTAGACCCTGGCGTTTGGCCAGTGGCCTAGCCGTGTTACCAGTACGTTGCGTTGCTGCTCACTTCACGGGAACGTGTCAGCGCGTGTACGTGGGCATGGGTGAATATGTGTTGTTCGCTACATATAGGCCCTTGTAAAGTGCTTCAATTCATCTATTAATTCATGCTATGGACTGCTATCTCCGGGGTAGGCTATAGAATATTTAAAAGAGAGAGCATGCATCCATGCGACGTGGTGTACACCAACTAGAAATCTGGCTAGCTTATGTACGTGCATATCTAACCCGCTTTTGGTGATTATTACTCTTAGATCAATATATAAAACTTCAATCTATTTGCACTACTATATTCTCCATGATGAACTCTACAAATAGAGTCCAATATTGAATATATTCTTTTTTTCATAAATTTCTAGCAATACGTGGGACCCACACGTCATACAAGAGAACATTGCTAAACCAATGTATGTGTCAACGCGGGTGACACGCCACTGCCGAAAGCCACCGAATCACCAGCTAGTGGTGTCCCGTCGGGTGCGCAGCAGCAGCACCTGCCGCCAACGGGCGTGGCGGCAGCAACACGTGGCCTGAACTGCCGCCTCAGGCAGTGGCGGCAGGGCCCACCTCCTGTGTCCCGTTCCGTTTCAGCTCCCGCTTGGCCGGAAATCTGTTACGTGGCGCCTGCCCCCGCAGCCACACACCACCATCTGCCCCCGCAGCCACTAATCACTGAGTGTTGTCACAAAGAAACGAAGAGCTGGAGTAAACAATTGTAATCGAAAGAAACATAGTACTGCTAGTTTCCTTTTGTTATTTATTCCAAGAAGAAAAGGGCTGAAAGAAACAGTGGACTGACGCATGGGAAATAAAAAGATGGCGCCAAAACGAACTCCGGCTAAACTAAACGGCGACGAGACGCCCGACGACCTCACTACGACCATGAGTGACACGATACAACACCGGCAGCTGCCGCTTGCTGGCTGGTAAAGTAAACATCACCGGCCGGTGCCTGGTTGGACCGGCGATAGATACAGGAGAGTAAGCTCGCCGTGGATCACACGGTGAGCCCGCGCATGAACTCCCACTCCTCGTCATCATCCTCGGCGGCGCCGGCCGCCGACCCCTCCGAGTCGCTGCTCATGCCGCTCGACTCCGCGCCGCTCATGGCCGAGGCCTCCTCGGCGTCAAACGACAGGTACGACATTGACGCGAACGCCCTGGCGAGGGCCGCGGCGGTGGCGCCGTCGTCGGTGGTCCTCTGCTTGAGCACCTCGAACATCACCTCCGGCTCGTGCTGCATGGCGCGGAGCACGTCGGCGCAGGACGGGCCTGGCGCGGCGCGCGTCACGGCGAAGCAGTGCGGCCCGTCGCTCTGGGAGACGCGCACCACGCTCGGCCCGCCGAACAGGTTGTGCAGGCCGCCGAGCGCCTCCTAGTAGGCGCCGCCCAGGAACATGCCCAGGTAGTAGCCGCGGGTGCCATGGGTGGGGAGCTCGTGCAGGGGGAGGCTGCTCCTGCCGCCGATGAACTCGTCCACCTTGCCGTCGTTGTCGCAGGTCAGGTCCGAGAGGACGCCGTCCATGGCGGGCCGCTCCTGGAGGCGCTGGATGGGGATGATGGGGAAGAGCTGCTCGATGGCCCACATGTCCGGCAGCGAGGTGAACACGGACAGGTTGATGTGGTACCTGCGCGGCCCCTCCGCCGCGCCCATGCCGCGGGCGACGATCTCGCAGAGCCCGTCCACGGGGGCGAGGTGCTCCAGCTCGAGGACCCCCTCCTTGAACTGCTCGGCGCAGTGCCGCTTCAGCTGGTCCGCGCACAGGCCGCAGGTGTTGAAGTCGCCGCGCACGGCCGAGGCCATGAGGTTGCGGTAGTCGCTGCGGCAGTCATCGATGAGCTCGTCGAGCAGGTAGGCGGTGACCGGGTCTATCATGTTGGAAGCCGGCGCCGTCGCGGAGAAGGCCTCGAAGATGAGGACCGAGTCGTGCGACACCAGCGCACGGCCGCTCTGGCTGCAGATGACAGGGTGTTGCACGCCCTTGCGGTCGCAGACGCGGCCGACGGCGGCGACCACGGCCGCCGGGTACTCCTCCAGGCTGTAGGCCACCGACATGTCAGTCTGCGCCGAGTGCGTCCCGTCGTAATCGATGCCGAGACCTATGATTAAGAACAATGATAGTAAATTGATTAATGTCTTTGTCCAGGCACGTACGCGCGCTAGACACATCATTTGGAGATCGAACATAACCACAAACCTGCTAATCAATTGAGAGAGACAGTCCCACCGGCTCGGCTCGTTCTTGGCTACCTATCTAGCTCGACGGAGCCTCTCAGTGCCCGGAGACGACTATGGACAACCCAGGCGGCAACGAGATGCACGCCGACGAGCGCCGCCGCGATGCAGTAGTTGATGACGATATCGCAGGGGAGCTCCAAGACTAGGGCGGAGAGGGCAAGGAACGTTGAGGTTAAGGTGAGGTTGAGGCCGACGATAAACATGGCACGGATCTCCCAGTACCATGGTTAAGGTGAGGTTGAGGTTGACGACGGCGGCGGGGCCCAGCAGGGGAGCGACGACGTGGAGGTGAGTGCGGGTTGATTAAAGAAAACAGCAGGGGGGTTTCTGCAAAAAGTGCGTGCGCTGACCGGGCCAGCCACCTGGCTGCCAATTGTTGAGCTGTGATTGGCCTGGGACTAAAACGTCACATGCAGTGCAAGTTGAGGTATAATGAGGTTACTTTTTTCAAGTTTGGGACTAAATCGTCACATTTTGTGTAAGTTAGGGTACCTAGGATGCTATTACCTCTATAATGATGTATGCTGCATTTTGTCACTTCTAACCTTTTTAATGCGCACATCACCTCGCTAGGGCTTGCGGCTGGATATAAGCGTCCAGATTCCGCTGCATCCAGGACGACCACTCTCCCCTCTACTTTCTTCTGTAATTGCACATACATCCGCATCATTAGCTTCGATTTCATTAATAAGTGTGCAAACATTTATTAAGTTTCTTTCTATCAATAAATCAATATATTCTACTTCCCAAAACCAAAATGAGCATCCATCTTCCTACACACATGACGATGTTCGAAATGAGCTATCGCAATTGAACCAAAGAATACGGTGCCAAAGCCGAATGAAAACAACACATACCCCGTCGTTTTCACATTTGAAGAACACCCATCCGGGGTGCTTCGGCGTGCCTGAAGTTAGCCACAGCACTGTCCGCGTGCAGTCGCCGCACTATATGAGCGGCATCGGCGAGCCGCAGAGCCGCTGCGCGAGCGCCGAGCTGGGCGGACGGCCGGCCGAATCCATGCCGCCAAACCGTCGGCGGCAGCGACAGGATGAACACATACCTGCATGCGGCGATGGGGCTTTGCCGGGGCTGCGCAGGGTGCTCCCTGACCATTCCATCACTTGGCGCAACCACCGGCAGCCGGAAAAGCCAAATCCGGCCACCCGCGTCGAACGGCCGCAGATCTGCAACTTTTCGGCCCGCCGACGCAGGAGGGGATGGTGGAGGGCAACCTTGGGCGTGTGGCGGCCGTTCGGCGTGATCCCGCCGCTACTTTCGCCAGAATTGTGGGAGGCGGCCCGACGGCGAGGCAGGGGAGAGGGGAGGTGGTAGGTGGGGAAAAGTGCGGGCTGAAATGTCATTCGCACCAACCGCTCCCGCTATATACAGGGCGCCGTCGGGCCGGGGGGGGGGGGGGGGGGGACCGCGTATTCGCGGGTTGGGGTCGAGATTTTGCCGCGCCCCTCAAAAATATTTACGGGCCGGACGCGTTTGCGGGGTCTGTTCGGGCGGGATTTTCTGCGCCGACCCACATATTGGCGGTTATTTTGCGGGTCGCGGCTTTTTACGGGATGTGCTAGAGATGCTTTTAGCTGCAGCCATGTGCTGACGAGCGGAGATCTACATGGACCGGCAGTATATATTTTTCATCATACGCCTAGATGTTTTTTGGGCCCAGCGTAGGCCAACTGGTCGTGCTGGTGGCATGGTACAAGCCCATTAGGTCCAATTTTACCACAGAAGCTCAAAATTGCCACCGGAGCAGCGGCCAGCATGGAAGTCGCTCGTTCACAGCGAACAAAAGCGAGCGGACCTGTGATTAAGAGCAGCCAAAAACGCCCAAATCTGAAGATCCAATGGCTAAGAATGCAAATGGCCTCAGAGGGCTGGAGAAGTACGCGGTTATAATGTTTCTAAGTAAACCCACCCCGCCGGAGTTTTGAAATTTCCCCTTTAACCACTCGACACTGTCTCTTAGCCGCTCGCTGTTGCTGCCTCCGCTCGGTAACCGTCGTTCAGTCACCCCCGGTGGAGTCCCGCCCATCTGCCATCTCCCTCGTGTCGCGAACCACCACAACGTGCACACCTGTCGGCTGTCGTCCCTCCCCTTCTCCGGCAGGTGAGCCTCATCCCCTCCTGCCAAACTTCTGTTAGTGCTAGGGTTAGTGGTGAGTGTCACTATTTAGGTAAGTGTTTTGCTTATTGATCTTAGAATTAGTTGACTGGTCTGGCTAGTAATCATTGATGAAGTTGATCTGCACATGCATATAGGTATTTGATGATTGCAATTTTGCCTGGATATATGCATTGATCTGTTGATGATTGTAATCTCCTTTGAATGCGTATTTTTTTGTTAGAAAAGCAGCGGCATATAATTCGTTTGCTTATGATGTGATACTTTGTGACAAAAGCCGAGGCATTTCGTTTTTGCTTTTCAGGAAGATACACATGAGTGTCAATGTCTTGGCGAAATGTTGATTCGTCGATGTTTCGCTAAATTTCTAGCACTAATTATTTTTTTAAAATTAGCAAAGGTCATGGCGATTTTTTATTGAATACTATTGTTTCTATAAATATTATCTATATTTTGTAGAAATGTCTTCACAAGATCCTGGCGCTGCCTCTTCTTCCGAGAGCACGCATTTGGGCAACCAATTCTTAGAACCATCGGTCGTCTCCTCTGAGGCGACTCGGGGGCAACCCTAGCGCCGCCTCCGAGCTCTCCCCTCCCTCTTCCTCCTCTCCACTGCTACCAGAGGAGCGCTCGGCGCTGGCGCGTGGCCCTGATGACGGTGGCGGCAGGGATTCGGCGCCTCCTCCTCGGATGGAGGGTTGTGGCTCCCGAGGCGGCGGCTCCGGCCGGTGGCGCGCGGCGCGGCCTGGGCGGCGGGCGGCGCCGGCGGGTGCTGGTGGCTGGCTTCCCACGGCTGTGCGGGTAGCGTGGAGGTTGCGGTCGACGGCGCAGCGGCGGCTCCTCGCAGTCTGCCGGGTCCCTTGAAGAAGCTTCAGTCCCGGCTCGATCTGCTCTGATGTGCGCCGGCGGTGGTCCCTGACGGCGGAGTCCATCGTCTTGTGCTGCCAGGTGGCCGGATCTGGCGTTTGTGCGTGGTTCCAGGGGAAACCCCTGACCGGCGCGGCGACCCCCCTAAAGTCGACGTCTTTGGCGTCGATCCCCTCCCTGGAGGCTTTGGGGTGGACCCTCCCCCTCCTGCCTACCCATTGAGCTCCGGCGATAGCCGGCTCTCCCCTGGTCTGGGCATCGACGACACCTCGGTGGCGTGCTCCTTCTTGAAGGCAGCGGTCGGGATTGGCTCTTGGTGGTGGAGTGGTCGGTGTCCCAGTTCCGAAGCACGGAGGCCTGATATTCCTACTTCATCCTGCTCGGGCTCGCCCTTGCATGGTGAACCTTCTTCAGTCTTCTTCATGGTGGCGCGTCTTCATTCGACAGCTCGCGTCATGTGCTTCGTGCTGCCTCTGCCGGCTTTGGTTCTTGTCTGGATGGGCTTCCGTTGCTCGTGGGTTAGCGTTGTCTGCTTCTCCTATGGCACCTTGGTCACCTTGAGATGGGTTATGTGGTAGCGACTCTGCCGGTCGCCGGTGCGGCACCCATCGAGCCTGGGTGAATGGTTAGTGGCCCTTTGCGACGGTGGAGACATCTCAAGTGTTGCCAAAGTTTGGTCGTGGATGCAGCCGGGGCTCAATGCTTGCACGACGTGTCCCTCCCTCTCGGGCTCCCAGTTGGCTAGTTGGTGTAGGCATAGTGCTGGTCGTCGGCAACGGTGCTGTGTGCTTGGCTCCGGTTGTTGCCATTGTGTTGTTCTGCCTAGCACCTTGTATCTTCTTTCCGCTTTGCTTTGCATTCATCCCCTTTGTAATTATGTGCCCTTGTATCCTGGCCGGTTGATGGCTTTGTTAATTCAAAGTCGGGCTAGGGTCGAGCTCTTCTCGGGCTCGGCCGGCGCCTTTTCTCTAAAAAATTATTAGAACCATTGTCCAATCTTGTGGGTCCGACACACACGACAATTACTCCACGGATGGGCCGGATTAGGAGTACGCGAACCATTCGAGTGAGCATCTGTACGAGTCAGAGTATGGAACAGAAGATAAGTTTCAAATATGGAACAAAAGATAAGTTTGGTTCCATGCCTGGGAGGACAACTTATGGAGAGATACATGGAGCAAAAGCAGGATTTGTATATGGTGTTCATTGCCTTGGAGAAGGCCTACAAAAAGATGTCAATATGGTGGGCTTTGAAAAAATGCAGTCACAAAAAAGTACATTACCCTCATCAAGGGCATGTACGATGATGTTATGACAAGTGTTCGAGTAGCGATGATGACATTGATGACTTTTCTATTAAAATAGGACTGCACCAAGGGCAGCGTTGAGCCCTTATACTTTTTTTGTGGTTGAGGTCACAAAATATATACAGAGAAGATATCTCATGGTGTACGTTCTTTGTGGATGATGTGGTGCTAGTGGATGATAGCCGAACAGGGTTAATAGAAAGTTAAGAGCTACGAAGACATACTTGGGAATCAAAATGTTTTAAGCTTAATATAACTAAATTGAGTGCATGAGATGCATTTCAAGTACAACTTGACACAATGAGGAGATTAGCCTTGATCAGAATTTGGTACCTAGGATGGTGATATTGATGCTGCCTCACAGTCACTATTCATATTTTGGAGGCAATGTTGCAGAAGAATGTAATATAAATGAAGACATGAGTCATTGAATCAAAACCAGATGGATAAAGTGACACCAAATTTTGCTAGAAGGCGGGTTTTGCAGGATGGCAATTCAACTTAAGATGTTGTATGGCTAGAGTGTCACAAAAGCTAGAAGACATGTTCCGTAGGTTAGCTTTTCGACTTACGATGTTGTATAGCACAGAATGTTGGCCACAATTAAGTATGCAACATGTTCAACAGTTTAGTGTGGTAGAGATGCACATACTAAGATATGGATATGAAAGTGCTAGTTATCGACTAGAGGGGGGGGTGAATAGGTGATTTTTATGAATGTTTTCAAAACACGAGGTCTTTGAAGATAGACAACGAAATTGGACCTAAGTGATATGTAGTGGAAGATAAACTACACTAGACAGGCCATAGTCAAGTGAGAAATACAATGAAAGCACGAAGACAAATAGCTGTCAGGTAGAACAGATCAGAATGGGAAGACAGTATGAAGCCAAACAGGTAATGGTCTTCACACAATGAAATCAAACAGATCGTGCAAGCAAGCAATGACTTCACGAAGACAAACTGAAATGTAAAGGAGGTGGGGGGTAGAACCCTTGGTGAAGACAAGGATTTGGTAGACCAGTTCCAGTTGCTGTGACAACTGTACGTCTGGTTAGGGAGGCTGAGATTAAACTCAGAAGACCATGTCTTCACCTTATTCCCCTTGAGCTAAGGACACCCGGTCCTCGCCCAATCACTCTAGTAAGTCTTCAAGGTAGACTTCCAAACCTTCACAGACTCCGTCCATCGGTGATCCACAATGACTCTTGGATCCTCAGAACGTGACGCCTAACCAGCTGGAGGATACACAATCCTCAAGTTTAACAAGTCTTCAAGTTACACGGACAGAAAGACTTCAGTTATTCATAACACTCTTTGGCTCTGGGTGTTTTGGGCTTTGTCCTTGCAAGGGTCTCTCTCTCAAAGGCTTCGGAGCTGGGTTGCTCTCAAACGACAAAAGTCGTGCACTCACTCTGAGCAGCCACCAATTTATGGTGTAAGGGGTGGGCTATTTATAGCCAGGAGGCAACCCGACATGATATGTCTGAAATGACCCTGGGTCACTAAGGAACCGACACATGTCCAACAGCCGGATTTCATATACACGCGGCAGCTTGGCTTGGGCTACAAGCAAAACTGACTCATCCAACTCTGGATAAGGTTTGCTCTCATTATCTTTGCTCGAAGACATAGGATTTGGGTTGAGCATCATGTCTGTCTTCTGACTTTGTTCACTTGGACCCCACTTAACAATTCGGTGGTTCCTATGACTCAATAAAGAAGAAAGGAAACTACGAAAGAAACTATGTCTTCGCACTCCACAGTCTTCACGTGAATGTCTTCATACGTCATTATCTTCAACGTGAATGTCTTCATGAACCACCATTGTCTTCAGTGTCTTCAAACATTTTTAGGGGTCATCTCTAGTAGGTAAACCGAATCAATGAGGAACTTCTACCTGTGTTGTCCTGCAATTCTCACAAACACATTAGTCCCTCAACCATGTTTGTCGTCAATACTCCAAAACCAACTAGGGGTGGCACTAGATGCACTTACAATCTCCCCTTTTTTGGTGATTGATGACAAATTGGTTGAAGTTTTCAACGGGGATAAAAGCATGTGAAAGTTAAAGTATGTGGGCATTGGCTTCATAGGTTGAAAGAGGCTCCCCCTGAAGATGTGCATATAAAAGTTTTGCCTTTGAATACAATTGCACATGGCAGGTTTTGCTTTGTGGAGATCTTCTTTAACCCATGAAGACCATTCGTCATGCATACACAAATGTAGTGAAGATAATGAAGTGCATAATGAGAAATGGACGTCTGCAGAATGACTTCATGCGGAATTTATCATCATAGTAAACGGTAGCAGCAAAAGTGGCAGACGACCATCAAGTTTTAAGTGGTACAACTCAAAAACCAACAGTTCAAGAATGAGAGTTGTAAAAACTTAGCAAAAATAAGCACCCGACCCATATGGACCCGCTTGAAGACTACCAACTCATATGCTTCTCCCCTTTTGTCAGGAATGACCAAAAAGGTTTGAAGACATAGAGTGTCTATTCATTGCCATGCGGTGTTGGTGAAGTTGTTGGGGGCAGCCGGGTCAACGTTGGAGTTGGAGGGTGCAGAGGGGCCTGATGCAGAATCTTTGTGCAGTGAAGCCATCACAGGTGAAGTGACATCATCCTCTTCATCAATGACTCTCGCAACAACAGTTAGAGACGAAGATGAATACTCAGAATCTTCAATGGAAGGAGTTGGATGCCAACTTGCTGACTGTGGAGGCCTGAAGTCAAACTTGAAGCGTCCCGTGAAGCCATCTGCTCATAGATCGTCTTCAGAATAGAGCATTGTGAGGCTCTTCCAGGCTCGCCGACAGGCTTCATGGGCAACAAATGAGTTCTTGGTTGCAAGATTACAAATGCGATTGACATCAGTGAGAAGGCACTGCATCGGGTGCTTCATCCAGTCATGATGCCTATTGTCGATGTCAAAACCGGCGGATCTCGGGTAGGGGGTCCGGAACTGTGCGTCTAGGCGGATGGTAACAGGAGACAAGGGACACGATGTTTTTACCCAGGTTCGGGCCCTCTCGATGGAGGTAAAACCCTACTCCTGCTTGATTGATATTGATGATATGGGTAGTACAAGAGTGGATCTACCACGAGATCAAGGAGGCTAAACCCTAGAAGCTAGCCTATGGTATGATTGTTGTAATGGTTGTTCGTCCTATGGACTAAAACCCTCCGGTTTATATAGACACCGGGGAGGGCTAGGGTTACACAGAGTCGGTTACAATGGTAGGAGATCTACATATCCGTATTGCCAACCTTGCCTTCCACGCCAAGGAAAGTCCCATCCGGACACGGGACGGAGTCTTCAATCTTGTATCTTCATAGTCTTGGAGTCCGGCTGACGATGATAGTCCGGCTGTCCGGACACCCCCTAGTCCAGGACTCCCTCAGTAGCCCCTGAACCAGGCTTCAATGACGATAGGTCCAGCGTATATGTAGTCTTCGGCGTTGCAAGGCGGGTTCTCCTTTAAGTTCCATGTACCTGCCGAACAGTGTCCAGCTTCCTTATCAATGTTGCGCTTCTTGGCTTCCACGCCCAATAATGGCCATCTTCCACGCGTCGCACGAATGCGAAAAGTCAGGGTATCTTTTATGTTTTACCCCTAGCTGTGCAAATAATCTGCCTATAAGAGAGGCAAGAATCCAGATCCAAATCACAGCATCTTCCTTCCGCGAGTACTCATCGGAGCGCTTCCGACCAAAAATCCATTCCATCATGGACCGTCGACGCGGCTCCTCCTCTCGCGCTCCCAGCCCTCTGCCAGGAGACTGGCGGAGATGTTCTGTCCCGCACAGCGAGCTGGTGACGCTCCAAGCGGAGGGATATCTCCCTCCGGCCTTCATGGTCCCGGTTCGAGCCGGGCTGGCCACCTACCAAGGTGGGAAGAAAGCAGAGGCTACCCCAAATCCCAACAAAGGGGAGCGAGTATGCTTCGTCCCCTATCTGATAAGGGGGCTCAGATTTCCTATACATCTGTTCCTCCGCAGGCTCTTGGAGTTCTACGGACTCCAGCTCCATCACCTTACGCCCGCCTCTATCCTGCATATCGCGGGTTACGTAGCTCTTTGCGAGCTATTTCTGGGCGTCGAGCCCCATTTTGCGCTGTGGAAGAGGTTGTTCTGCCTTGTACCCCGCTCTCACGAGGGGTCCCTATATCAAGTGGGCGGTGCCGAAATATGGCGCATCGCCGGGACCGGATATCCATCCGGAACCCCTAAGAAGGCGTCCGAAGACTGGCCTTCGGAATGGTTTTACATAGAAGACGCTCCGCTGCCGGACCCTGTTCGGATCGGCCTCCTGGAGTTCAGTAATGCTCCTCTGAAGAAACGCCTTAGTTGGCGCCCATGGAGCCCCCAACTGGAGGAAGACAAGAGCGTCCATTATTTGATGGGCCGGGTAAGGTTACTGGCCCATTCCGGGTTGACCATGATTGGAGTCATGGCAACATGCATTATGCGGGGGGGGGGGGGGGGGGGGGGCAGCCGCTGCAATACAGGGGCCACCCTATGTGGGATTTCAACGGGGAGGACGATGCCACCCGTCATGGCCGCAAAGGGCCGGGATCGGCCGAAGACCTGGCGAAGATCCTGTCCGGCCTGTACAAGGGGGAGAAGGAGGATTTCCTCCAGACGAGCCCGTTGAATGGGTTCTCCATGAATAACCCTCGGTGTTGGGTAAGCGAACACTCTGTATGACCGACCCATGCTTTCGAAGTTTAAGTTTCTTATATCATGTTTTCGACGCAGGAGCTGCGTCGGGTTGTGGAGGGCATGCTTAGTCCAGCTCCGCAACCCGAGGATCCAGAGAGATCCCAGGATCCGGCCTCCAAAGAGGATCCGGACATAAAGGTGGAGCTAATCGACGGAGTGTTCCACCAGCTCAGCATGGATAATGCTTTAGTCGCCATTACGGCTGACTACCCCAGACTATATCCGGCTTCCCAGGTGATTGTGACCGAAGTCCTGACACCATTATTCCTTCCTTGCTCACTTCTGACCACCGTATACGATGGCGCTTTGAAGGAGGCGCCTCCAAGGCGGGAAGCCGAGCCCGCGGGGGCTGACCAACAGGGGTCAGTCCGGCCCAGTAGGCGGAAGAGGAGCGTGGCGCGGATTGAAACGTCGCCGCAAAGGTATAGCTCACAGTTTGTTATTTAGAGCAACGTTCCTAGGAAGTGTTTGAATGCTCATGACTTTTGTAGGAGAAAGAGCGCCCGCCGGACTGCGGGCGTAGAGGTTGCCAACCCAGCCTCTACCAGCCAAGCTCCAGCACCTGGTCTGGAGGGGGAGGCGAGCGCAAGGCGCGAGCCGGATACTCCTCCAACGGAGGATGCCGACAGACTGTCCGCCACCAAGTTTGAGGTGGAGAGCGCCCTGAACCACCGGCGCCGCCGGACAGTTTTCCGTGACGCGTGCTTCTCCCCTGAGGCGTTGAATGCCTTTAATGCAGGGGACGCGCACCTCCGTGCTGCTCAAGATGGTTTGACCAGAGCCACGGAGCAGTATGTAAAAGACATACGGGTAAAAGAATTTAATAGTTGTATATGCCAGTAGCCCCCGAGACTTAAAGTAGTTATATTAACTGATTTAAGGATCATTTGAAACGCAGGATCTTACAGAGAAGAATACCCAATTGTCTCAGGAGCTGCAAGAGTGCAAGGCCCAACTCGAGGCCGCACTCGCTGCCGCAAGAGGAAACACAGAGACCCCTCCTGGTAACACATTATTTTAAAAAGATAAGTGGTGTGCAGCGTGCGCACAAGTCTAATAATGACATTGCAGGTGCTGCCAGACAAGATCCGGACAGGCAAGAACTACTGCGCCAGTTGAAGGCCGGCGAGAGGGTGCTGAATAAGGTGCAGCAGGAAAGGAACAAGCTCCAGGATGCCCACGCCCAGCTCGGAGAAGAGCTGAAAGGTGTTCGGGCCGAGCTGTCTGGCTCCGTTAAGGAGAATCAGCGGCTTCGTCGCGGCATCTATAGTAAGTGCTTGAGCGAACTCCTTTGAAAAGAAGAGTTCGGCGAGGAAGTCAATTGACAAAATATGTATGTAGGTATACTCACAGGTCGCCCTGCGGAGGAGATTCCCGTATCAACGGGTGATCAACTTCCCGAGCTGTGGCAGCTGCTCGAACGAGTTCGGCAGGCAATGAGTGGCGTCGTCCAGGCTTTGTGGCCAGCCCTCTCCCTACCCGAGGGCCTTGGGGAGCTTGCGGAGAAGCTTCAGGGAGTGCGGCAGCGCTTCCGTTTATGGAAGATTTCGGCCTGCCGCCAAGGTGCCAGGGAGGCCTGGGCCATGGTGAAGACGCGGTACAAGAAGGCGGATCCCAACCACATGGCCGAGGTCGGACCTGTGGGGCCCGATGGGAAGGAGATCCCTGTGAGTTTAGTATACGGCCAAGTAGAGTTGGCCGCTAAATTTTCCCAATGGGACTGTAAATTAGATAGCCTATTAGACGGGATTGAGGAGGAATACAGTCAGTCTATTTGACAATGTATTTTAAAATGACATGTAAAATTCCTTCTAGCCGGATTGTAGATCATTTGTCTTTGCCGGCCTTTTCGCTTCAACCTCGGGACCCTAGAGTCCGGAGTGTGTCCGAATGCCTTCTTGGTTAAGAAACAACCGGGGCATGCATGGAGACCAGGCGTAGGGGTCATTAGTGCTTTATCAGACAAGTGCCCAACTAGTTATGTTATATTACATGGTTAGTAAGAGACATCTTCCAGGGAGAATAGTTCCGTTAAGGGTTCCTTTCCCTGGGAGGCATGCCCTAAAGTGCATGTCCGGTCTGCGAAAAGAGCAGAAAAACATCTGGGGGCGCATAAATGAGTAGGTAAAAAATCATCTTTCAAGTCACCGACCGAATATTCCCTTAAGAACGCTAGCTTTCGGCTTCACCCAGTCCGAGGTACACATCCGGCTGACCCAGCAGTAACAATCGCAGAGGTGCTCCCTTTACCTCCTAGCCGAACAATCGGGAACGTAGGGGTAAGCACAGGAGCCAGGCAACCCAGCTTGGCCAAAACTTAAGTCATATCGATGCATATAATGGTGAATAAAAGGTACATGTGGAAGTTTGACACACGTGTTGGGCATGAAGCCCTTGTAATTAAGATTCTGGTAAAGAAGCCCCCAGGTATAATGAGTGCGGATGGCACGTCAAGTGTGTGCGAACAATGCGCAAGTAGGCCTTCAAGGGCTTTTTAGGAAAAGGCGTGAGAGAAGAAAGAGAAACAAAAGACAGCTGAAGTGTAAAAATTTGGACGGGGGAAGGGGACGAACTCTTAGTCCGGCGCTAGGCATAGAATCTTCGGAGGCGGGCTGCATTCCATGGGTTCGGCTCGAGTCGGTTGTCCGACGCATTTCGTAGACGGTATGCTCCGCCGGTCAAGACTTGATCGATAATGAAGGGGCCTTCCCATTTGGGCTTGAGCTTGTCCTTTTTCTTGTCCGGCAGGCGTAGAACTAGTTTGCCAACGTTGTAAGTCTTGGCCCGTACTTCTCTGCTTTGATATCTCCGAGCCTGCTGCTGATAGAATGCGAAACGAGCCTTCGCGACGTCGCGTTCTTCCTCCAATGCGCCCAAGCTGTCCTGCCGATCCAGCTCGGCTTCTCTTTCTTCGTACATGCGCACTCGAGGTGAGTCATGAATGATGTCGCAGGGCAAAACTGCCTCTGCGCCGTATACCATAAAAAATGGTGTGAATCCGGTAGTACGGTTGGGCGTTGTCCACAGCCCCTAGAGTACGGAGTCGAGCTCCTCTACCCAGTGCGTGTCAGATTTCACAAGTGACCACACTAGTCTGGGTTTGATGCCGCTCATTATTAGACCGTTCGCTCGTTCCACTTGACCGTTGGTTTGAGGATGATAGACTGAAGCGTAATCGAGCTTAATGCCCATATTTTGCACCATGATTTAACCTCGTCAGCCGTGAAGTTCGTGCCATTATCAGTGATGATGCTGCGGGGGACACCATAACAGTGTACTACCCCGGATATGAAGTCTATCACTGGTCCGGACTCTGCCGTTTTAACTGGCTTGGCCTCTATCCATTTGGTGAATTTATCCACCATGACCAATAGGTACCTTTGCTTGTGGGTTCCCCCTTTAAGGGGTCCAACCATGTCAAGCCCCCAGACCGCGAACGGCCAGGTAATGGGTATAGTTTTGAGGGCGGTGGGTGGCATATGGCTCTGATTAGCAAAGAGCTGACAACCGACGCATCTTTGGACTAAGTCCTGAGCATCTGCCCGGGCTGTCGGCCAATAAAATCCTGTACGGAATGCCTTTCCTACAAGGGCCCGAGCTGCGGCGTGGTGTCCGCCTAGTCCGGCATGAATTTCAGCCAGAAGGTTTCGCCCTTCCTCTTTGGAGATACACCTTTGAAGGACTCCGGTTGTGCTTTTCTTATAGAGTTCTCCCTCATGGACCTTGTAGGCTTTAGATCGCCGGACTATGCAGCGGGCCTCATTTTGGTCTTCGGGAAGTTCCTGCCTAAGAAAGTAGGCTAGGAATGGTTCTGTCCATGGGGCGATTACTGCCATTATGTCGTGGGCTGAAGGTGTTATTTCATCGGCTGAATCGCCGGTTATGTCAGATTGCTCTGTGTCGGTTGGTGCGGCTGCTTCCGGTTTGTTATTTCCGGACTCCTCTTCCCATAGTACGGATGGCTTAAAGAGCCGTTCCAAGAAGATGTTTGGAGGGACAGCGTCACGTTTTGCGCCGATGCGTGCCAGTACGTCGGCTGCTTGGTTATTATCCTGGGCTACGTGGTGGAATTCGAGTCCTTCGAACCGAGCTGACAGTTTGAGGACAACATTACGGTAGGCTGCCATCTTCGGATCCTTGGCATCAAAGTCTCCATTTACTTGGGATATTGCAAGGTTTGAATCCCCGCGCACCTCTAGGCGTTGAATGCCCATGGAGATTGCCATCCGGAGGCCGTGTAAAAGGGCCTCGTATTCGGCTGCGTTGTTGGAGTCCGCGTACATTATCTGAAGTACATATTGGACTGTGTCCCCGGTTGGGGACGTCAATACGACGCCAGCCCCCAATCCGGCCAACATTTTAGAGCCGTCGAAGTGCATAATCCAATTGGAGTATGCGTCGTACTCTTTAGGGAGTTCGGCTTCGGTCCATTCAGCGACAAAGTCAGCTAAAACTTGTGACTTTATAGCTCGCCGAGGTTTGTAAGTTATATCGAATGGTAAGAGCTCAATGGCCCATTTTACAATCCTGCCCATCGCGTCGCGGTTGTTTATAATGTCGTTGAGGGGTACTTCGGAGGCCACTGTTATCGAACACTCTTGAAAGTAGTGTTAGAGCTTCCGGGATGCCATGAACACCGCATACGCTATCTTTTGATAGTGCGGGTAACGGGACTTGCAGGGTGTTAACACAGTGGATATGTAGTACACTGGTTTTTGAAGAGGGAATTTATGCCCTTCTGTCTCTCGTTCAACGATGAGTACTGCGCTTACAACTTGATGTGTTGCCGCGATGTATAAAAACATTGTTCGCCCAGGTTGGGCGCAGCCAGGACCGGATTTGTTGCCAATATGGCTTTTATTTCTTCGAGTCCGGCAGTGGCAGCATCCATCC
The DNA here is from genome assembly GCA_963921465.1 of Triticum timopheevii. Classification (NCBI taxonomy): domain Eukaryota; kingdom Viridiplantae; phylum Streptophyta; class Magnoliopsida; order Poales; family Poaceae; genus Triticum; species Triticum timopheevii. The sequence continues at coordinate 362,244,923 of OY997264.1, forward strand.
ACTCGAAGTGTTCGGTGCGCCTAAGGAGGCGATAGAGGGGCAATGCCTTTTCTCCTAGGCGGGAGATAAAGCGGCTTAGAGCCGCCACGCATCCAGTCAATTTTTGTATTTGTTTGAGGTCCTTTGGGATATCCAGCTGTGACAGAGCTCGGATCTTGGCTGGGTTCGCTTCGATTCCTCTGCCAGATACAATGAAGCCCAGGAGCTTTCCGGCTGGTACGCCGAAAACGCATTTTTCCGGATTCAGCTTGATGTCATATGCTCTGAGGTTGTCGAATGTGAGCCTGAAGTCGTCTACTAGAGTTTCGACGTGTTTGGTTTTGACGACTACGTCGTCTACGTATGCCTCTACTGTTTTGCCGATCTGGGTGGCCAGACATGTTTGAATCATGTGCTGATATGTTGCGCCGGTGTTTTTAAGTCCGAAGGGCATCGTGTTGAAGCAGAATGGTCCATATGGAGTGATGAATGCCGTTGCGGCTTGGTCCGCATCCGCCATCTTGATTTGATGGTAACCCGGAGTATGTGTCAAGGAAGCACAATGAATCGTGTCCTGCGGTAGCGTCGATTATCTGGTCGATGCGGGGGGAGGGGGAAGGGATCCTTTGGGCAGGCCTTGTTGAGGTCTTTAAAATCGACACATAGGCGCCGGGATTTGTCCTTCTTTGGTACCATTACCAGGTTTGCTAGCCAATCCGGATGTTTGATGTCTCTGATGAATCCGGCTTCCAATAGTTTGGCTAGCTCTTCTCCCATTGCCTGTCTTTTGGGTTCGGAAAATCGTTGAAGAGCCTGTTTGACTGGCTTGAATCCTTTTAGGATGTTTAGGTTGTGTTCTGCCAATCTGCGTGGGATTCCGGGCATATCCGAGGGGTGCCGGGCGAAAATGTCCCAATTTTCCCGAAGGAATTCTCGCAATGCGGCGTCTACATCAGGGTTCAACTGTGCCCCGATGGAAGCCGTCTTTGTGGGGTCCGTTGGATGGACCTAGAATTTTACTATTTCGTCCGCTGGTTTAAAGGAGGTGGACTTGGATCTCTTATCGAGTATCACATCGTCCCTATTCACAGTAGAGCGCAGTGCAGTGAGTTCCTCTGCCGCTAGGGCTTCGGATAGTGCCTCCAGGGCTAATGCGGCTGTCTTGTTTTCGGTGCGGAGTCCTATGTCCGGATCACTAACGAGAGTGATTATTCCGCCGGGCCCAGGCATTTTGAGCTTCATGTATCCGTAATGGGGTACGGCTTGAAAAATTGTGAATGCCTCTCGTCCTAATATAGCGTGATATCCGCTGTTGAACGGGGCCACTTGGAACGTGACTTCTTCGGATCTGTAATTGTCTGGCGAGCCGAACACCACATCGAGTGTGATTTTTCCGATGCAACGCGCTTCTCGGCTAGGGATTATTCCTCTGAAGGTTGTGCTGCTTCGCTCAATGCGGCTCCAGTCTATTTCCATTTTTTGAAGAGTTTCCTCGTAGATGAGGTTTAATCCGCTGCCGCCATCCATGAGGACCTTGGTAAGTCGAAAGCCGTCCACTATTGGACTAAGTACCAGTACGGCTGGTGCTCGGGCTGTTCGGATTTTAGGTTCGTCGCTGGCGTTGAAGGTGATGGTTGTGTTGCTCCATGGATTTGTTGTTGCTACTTGGTAGACTTTGGCGAGGTTGCGGATTGTTTGTTTCCGCATATTATTTGATGTGAAAGTCTCGAAGACTGTTGATACCGTACCGGTATTGTTGGAGTGGTTTTCCGGGGCTAGAAGCTCCTCGCCACTTTTGGCCACCTGCCGTAATATCCAACATGCTCGAAGGCTATGTGTTGGGATGGCGCCCTCTGTGCTGTGAATTTTACAGGGTCCGCTAAGCCATCCCTCCAGTATGGTTCCGTGCCCTTTGTGGGGTTTTTGCTTTTTGGTTTTTGTACCTGGTGCCTGAGTGTAATGCACCCTTTTGTTGCGGGCTAGGGTTGTATTCGGGGCTGGATTGTCCCAAAACTTATTTTCGGTTTTCCGGAAACTCTCCATCGCACAGTACTTTCGTACTATGGACGCCAGGTCGGCAAAGCGTGTAGTTTCACGACGGCTGACGGCGTTCAAGATTCCCTCGTCCGTGCAATTATTGCAAAAAATTGAGATTGCGTTTTCCTCTCGGCAGTCCTTTATCCTGTTCATAACCAGGAGGAATCTGGCCCAGTAGTGATGTACTGTTTCAGCGGGCTCTTGCCGGATTAGAGATAGATCGCATATGTCTGGGCGGGTGGGTGGAATTAAGTCCGGAACCCTACCCATCTCAAGGCTCAAGGGCCGAGAAGTTTCCAAATTTGGAAGCTTGGATTGCTGGACGTTGTCCAACGAGTCCGGTCCGATGCCTGACTTTAGGTTCAGTGCTTGATCAAAGTCCGTCCCTCCGCGGGAATCCGGCATGGAGGGTTCGGAAGCCCGAACATGACTAGTTCTCAACACAGGAGAAGAGTCGCTGCGTTGTTCCTCTACCACTGCAACGTGGTGGGCGACCTGGGGAGAGTTAATCTCTCTCAGATCGGTTTTAAGCCCAATCTGATTGTAGTCTGTAGCGACTCCCAGGGCGGCGATGCGATCCAAGAGCTCGTTTACGGACGAGAGCTCTATTGGATCCAGCCGCTCGGCGAATTCCGAGCTGACGTGAAGATTGCTTTTGACGACCTAAGAGGTCATTGTCGAAGCGATGGCCGGACAGGCGGTCATAAGAAAACCACCTAGCCGGATAGTTTGGCCGGCGGCCAAGGCTCCTTTGGCGAAAATACCGTCCTTGAAGACGGGAGGAGGCATCCTTCCTATCGGTGACGGCACAGAGGAACTCTCAATGAAAGCACCAATGTCGGTGTCAAAACCGGCGGATCTCGGGTAGGGGGTCCCGAACTGTGCGTCTAGGCGGATGGTAACAGGAGACAAGGGACACGATGTTTTTACCCAGGTTCGGGCCCTCTAGATGGAGGTAAAACCCTACTCCTGCTTGATTGATATTGATGATATGGGTAGTACAAGAGTGGATCTACCACGAGATCAAGGAGGCTAAACCCTAGAAGCTAGCCTATGGTATGATTGTTGTAATGGTTGTTCGTCCTACGGACTAAAACCCTCCGGTTTATATAGACACCAAGGAGGGCTAGGGTTACACAGAGTCGGTTACAATGGTAGGAGATCTACATATCCGTATTGCCAACCTTGCCTTCCACGCCAAGGAAAGTCCCATCCGGACATGGGAAGGAGTCTTCAATCTTGTATCTTCATAGTCTTGGAGTCCGGCTGACGATGATAGTCCGGCTGTCGGGACACCCGTAGTCCAGGACTCCGTCACCTATCCTATTTTTGATGAAGTGAAACAAGAAGCTCTCGGTCATTCAAGACGCGAGTACACTTCTTAGGCCTTTCGGCTACTATGCTGGTTGTTGCATCAGTGTTGGCACAATGCGGCAGCTTGAGCTGACCGACAAGAGGACCAGCAATAGTAGTGGTTGGGTTTGGCACATGAATCCCTTCAAGTGGTTGAGTGAAGTTTTTGAAGGTAGCATTGTCTTCGCGAACATGCTCCTTTGCAGGCTCAGGGTATATGGCTTCATGAGACATATCCACTTCAGGCAGAAATACAACATGGTTGCACACTAAAGCTTGATAGTTGATGGTGGAGTGAATCTTAATGAGCCGCATGACCCATGGTGCATAGAACTTGAGGCCAAACCGATCAATTCCTAGGCAGCCAATTGAATGATGAAGAAGTCTTGATTATTGAATCTAATGCCATTGATGATATAGAAGACCAATGTCTTCATGGTGCCCTCAATCTTGGCATGAGGAGAATGCCCCTTAATTGGCCAGAGAGTATGCCTCAGTATGTGATAGATAGTGCGGGGCAGATACTCAAGGTCATTGACATAGAAGTCCTTGGGTTATTCAGCATCAACTGGCAATGGCTTCATCATGTTGAGCATTTGACTCATGTCGGGCTCAGGCTTCTAGAAGATACTCTGCAATTCTTGCTCATAGCGTTGACAACCTGGCTCATACAGATCACTAGGAGTGGGCAGGGAAGTTAGCTCTATGATATCTTGAGCTTTGGCTTCATGATGTACATCACCTGGCATCCACTCAAGGACCCATGTCTTCGGATCCCTGTTGTAGCCTGGTATATGGAGGGTGGCAAAGAATTGCAGCAGTAGCTCTTCATTCCAGTGCTCCTTGTCGATGAAAAATGGGAGCAGGCCAACTTCTCAGAAGCAGTCAAGAGCCTCTTCAAGGCATGGCATCCCAGCAATGGCATCACAATCCAGACGCTTGTTGGGAAAGATCATGTCCTAATTATATAGAATGCATGAGTAGTAGCTGCGTTGCTGGTGGCTCCGGAACCTGTCAAATGAGATCTTTGGCTTCTTGTAAGGATTCTTGGCCGAGTTGAAGAATGTGTTGTGCTCCCTGAAGCTGAGCACACTGAAGGAGCCTTGTGTAGTGACAGCACTTGGAAGCCTTGGTAGCCTGGGCTTTGGCTTCTGCGTTTGAGGCCTTTTCTCTACATGATAGTCATACTGGGGACCTGGAGCAATAGGAGGCGTCATAATGGGCCGCTTAATGATGATGAGATCACCTTCACAATTGAAGGCCCTTGCCATTGTATGTGGAACAAGTGGAGCAGCAGCAACATCCGAGAAGGATGGCTGAAGATCTTCTGTGGCATCAGGGGCTTAAGACTGAGGGGTGGCGTCATGAGAAGCAATGACATTAGCCATGACAGTGTCATTGGCTTCAGTAGTAGTGGCAGCAGCATCATCAAGTGCAGTGGCTTTAGAGGTCTCAACAATTGGTGGGTCAGGTACAATTACATCTTCATTCACAACTGGTTCAATGGTAGGGGGAATAGCTTCACGTTCTTCTTCTTCTATTTCATCGGTTGATGCAGCCGGAATATCTTCAGCCTCTTTGGCTTCGGATGCGCAGTAACTGTAGGGATGGGTTCAGGAAACACTTGACGTGCGACTGAGCTTGTGGTGTGCACATCCTCTTTAGGAATGCTTGACATGGAGACCACGGGTCGAGGGCCTCTACGAAGCCTTCAGAAATATGGTGATGCCTGTGGTGAGGGAGTTGTCTTCTCCATGTCTTCTGGTGTGTCTTGTGGCATTTCAACCACTGGAGTGGTGACTTGAGCTGGCGGAGTGCGAGGAATGACTTCATGGAGCAGAGAGTTGGGGTGGTGCTCTTCCTAGAAATCATCTTGTGTGATTGGTGTCGTGGGACCGCCAATGCTAATATGTTCACTGCTCGTGGGAGCAGGCGATGATACCGGCTTGGGCATGATCTTGGGAAACTGAGGAAGGACTTCATCATTATCGACATTGTCTTCTTGACCAATGTCTTCAGCTGTAGTGGTGTTAGCAGCTGGAATCTCTTCAGACTTATGAGCCTCTGTGGTAGCAGGCTCATGGACAACCAATCGACACTCGCCGTTGGAGGATGCAGGAAGGGCAACCGAAATGGGTTCAACAAGCAATGGCACATTAGGAGCAGGTGAGGGAGTTTGTGCTTGGGCTTTTCTTGAAGCCTTAGAGGACTTCTTTAATCTCTTTTGAGAAGGGGCAGCATCAGAAGCTTCATGATGCTTTTGCTTCTTAGCTTCAGCTTCAACCTGCTTCGTCTTCTTCTACTCAGAAGCAGCTGAAGGGACCTTTGGCTTTGAGCCAGTCATGCTGGCAGGGAAGACAATGCTTGGTCTTTCCTGCCTTGGAGCTTCAGTTTCAACAGCAGCAGGCTTCTTTTTCTTGGCAGCCAGCTTGGGGTCAATGTTTGGACACCCAAGAGCCTTTCTCTTCACGGCATCATTGTGAGCCTGTACACACTTCTCTGCATAGTACTTCATGCGCTCCCTAGAGCCTTTGGCTTTATTGCAACGCTGATGGAATTCTTCCTTGAGATCTGCCATCATCTTATTGAAGTTTTGAACATTAGTGACATTGAGCTTGGCCATTTGCTTCTTAAATAGAGCCTTCTAATGATCTATTTTGTTCTTTAGCTCAACAATCTTTTGAGCAATAGCAAGCTCTTTGGCTATGCAGCCTTGGAATGTGACGCTGATGTCAATTGGCAGCTGCAGATCATCAATGGTGAGTGTAGTATCTTCGAACCATTCATCGATGAAGTTGTTGAGTATGTTAGCATCAAAGAGAGGCAAATCTTTGAAGATTTCAGCCTCCTCTTGCTCTTGATCAGCATCTTCAAAGCATCATCAGCCAGATCTTCATCACTGGACAGATCTATGACATCCTCTTCATTGCGTAGGATGCTAGCTGGAGTGAGGTCTTGCCCTGAAATCTTCTTGGGCTTCTTGGACTTCCTGGAGATGCGAAACAAGTACTCAGACTACACACTAGATTAAGGTGGTGCAGATTGCAATGGCTTCACACTTGAAGCTTTTGGGGCAGCAGAAGATTTTGAAGCCTTAGACTTTTTCTTTGGCATCGGGGGCTCTGGAACATCCTCATGTTCCTCTCCACCAGCAGCTTCTTCAACAATGGCCCTTTGAGTAGCAATATGAGCAAGAAGCCCATCGAAGCTATTGAAGAGACAAATGAGATTCTGTTCAAGTTCTTGACTGCCATCTGGCCTTGGAACAGCTGGATCTGGGTTGAAATCAATCCCAAGTTCCTTCTTGTTTTGGATAGCAGAAGCCCTTGCAAATTGAAGATTGGCTTCAAACAGATCATCCTCGCGACTCCATGAAGACATGATGGGTTGGCATTTTCAAGCATTGGGCCATGGACCATACAAGGATAAAAGCCTTGAGCAATGGCTTCAGCCTTTGTCCTGGGGTGACGCTTCTTGCACACAATATCCGCCCATGGTGGCCGCACAGCGTTCTTATTAGCGTACTCTGGAGTCACAAAGTGATATAGGAACCATTGTTCTGCCCAGTATATGTGAATCCATTGGACTCGAGACTTGCGCTCACCATAGGTCTCTTGTGGGTCAGTTTTGTACAACTCATACAGATCTGGTGGCAAGTCCCTGGCAGTGTTACCACGGCACTGCTTGCCACCCTTCTTTGAAGATTTTCCTCCTGCCATTGGCTTCAGATGAATGGCTTCACAACTGTGTATGGCTTCCGCCGACTGGTCAGACAGGAGTTGGCTTCAGGTGATTCAATGTGATGCTGTAAGAACTCTGCAAATGAATGCGGACAATGAGAACCAAGGGATTCTCCCACGGACATGTACCTGTGATAGCACTAGAGATGCGAGGGAAGGGGAAGAGGTCATATGCATTCTCAGAAGATTTTGAAGATAAATTAGTTTGAAGACAATGACATCATAATGCGAAGACATTCACTTATAGATGTATGTTGGTTCTAGATTTGTACGGATCCAAAAATAAGCACAAGTGAGGAATCAAACTAGTTGTGAAGCATTCATAAGTGAAAGTACTTTTCAGAATATGAGATTCAGAATAGATAAGATCCAGATTTCAAAGTGTAAAAACAACTTTTGGAGGACGTGGATAGTTCAACAGATATAATAAACAGTAAAAAAATGAGTTCTTATTTACCGCATGAAGAACTGCTAGACTTGAAAGTTGGAGGCCGAGCAGTCCAATCTCCCGCGCCCTAACTTGGCGGCGGCAGACAGCTACGGCGGTGGCGGGGGGGGGGGGGGGGATGCTCGCGGTCGGCATGACGACGACATCTGAGAGGTCACGGCAGCGAAGCGCTTCGTCTCCGGCAACGACAGATGCTAGCGGTGGCACTAGGGTTTGAGCGGGACAGCGAGGGGAGAAGAGATAATGACTGCAGGGGGTGATGTATTTATAAGGAGGAGGGACGTTGCAGTGTAATTACTCAGGTGCCCCTGGCGGTTCACATCTCAAGGACACATGGCAAGCATGCAACTTATTGTAGGTTGAGCCACGACCCCACGCGCGACTGGTTTGTCGGGTGGCCGTTCCGGCTTCTCCGATATTCATGTAAAAAGGATAGAGATAATAAAAGCAGTTTTAAATGTGTGTCTCTATATCTTCAGCTGACAAGGACACAGTGAAGACAATCGACACGTGTCAATAGAATGCATATGAAGAGATAGAGAGAATTTGGGATATAAGCACAGAAGGGGTTAGGGTCCGATCACATTCACTTAGTGCAAAACCTTTTCTCATCTAAGTACTTTGTGAAGATATCTTCCAATTGCTCTTCAGTGTTGATGTGAATGATATCAATGTCTTCCTTCAACACATGATCTCTAAGAAAATGATGATGGATCTAAATGTGCTTTGTCTTCGAGTGCTGAACTGGATTGTGAGCAATCTTGATGATGCTTTCATTGTCACAGTAGAGGGGAACATGCTTTATGTTGATGTCATAGTCCTTGAGGGTTTGCTTCATCCAGAGAAGCTGAGTGCAGCAAGATCCAGCAACAATGTATTCAGATTCAGTAGTGGAGACTAGAGAGTGATACATAGTTCTGCTTCTTTGAAGACCAATAGACAAGAGATCGTCCAAGAAAGTGACATGTGCCTGATGTCGACTTGCGATCAACCTTGTCACCAGCATAATCAGTATCTGAGAATCCAACTAGATCAAACTTTGAGCCCTTTGGATACCATAATCCTAGCATTGGGGTGTGAGACAAATATCTAAGTATTCGCTTCACCGCGAGGTGATGCGATTCCTTTGGTACCGCTTGGAATCGGGCACACATGCAAACGCTAAGCATTATATCTGGCCTAGATGCACATAAGTACAATAAAGAACCAATCATGGAGCGGTATACCTTTTGATCGAACTCTTTACCATTGTCATCGGGGCCCAATGGGCCTTTGGTTGGCATTGGCGTCGTGTACCCTTTGCAGTCTTGCATTCCAAACTTCTTCATGCAATCTTTGAGGTATTTTTCATGTGATATGAAGATGCCATTTCTCTGTTGACGGATTTGAAGACCAAGAAAGAATTTCAGCTCTCCCATCATGGACATCTGATATTGTTCTTGCATCATATGCCCGAACTCATCATTGTATCTCTTATCAGTGTAGCCAAAGATAATGTCATCCACGTAGATTTGGCATAAAAACAATTCTCCATCATATGTCTGCGTGAAGAGAGTGGGATCTAGAGATCCAGGTTTCAAGCCTTTGCTCTTCAGGAACTCTTTGAGTGTGTCATACCAAGCATGAGGTGCTTGTTTGAGGCCATATAGTGCCTTGTTGAGTTTGTAGACCATACTAGGACGCTTTGGATCTTTGAAACCAGGTGGTTGAGCTACATAGACTTCTTCTTCAATTTTTTAATTGAGGAAGACACTCTTCACATCCATTTGATACAGAAGAATGTTGTTGTGGTTAGCATAGGCTAGCAGAATGCGAATGGCTTCAAGCCTAGCCACGGGATCAAAGGTTTTATCGAAGTCAATTCCTTCCACTTGTGTGTAACCTTGGGCAACGAGGTGAGCCTTGTTTCTGATGACTTGACCATGTTCATCTTGCTTGTTGCGATAGATCCATTTGGTGCCAATAATATTGTGCTTGCGAGGATCAGGACGTTTGACTATCTCCCAAACATTGTTCAGCTCAAATTGTTGAAGCTCTTCTTGCAAAGTTTGAATCCATTCAGGTTCCATGAAGGCTTCATCAACTTTCTTGGCTTAAGATATAGACACAAATGCAAAGTTTCCACAGAAATTTGCTAGTTGTGTTGCTCTTGATCGAGTGAGAGGACCAGGTGCATTGATACTATTGATGATTTTCTCAATTTGAACTTCACTGGCGACTCAAGGATGAACAGGGCGAAGACTTTGCTCTTGTTGATTGTTATCTTCATCTTCAGCTTTATCTTCGGGCTGAGCATTGTCTTCACGTGTAGTGGGTGCTGGAACGACAATTTCCTCTTCTGCTTGTTCCTCGGTGGGTATGATTTCTCCAGTTCCCATCAGCTTGATAGATTCACTAGGGGAAGCTTCATCTAGCACATTCGGCAGGTGCTCTCTTTGCGAGTCGTTAGTCTCATCGAACCGCACATCTACAGTTTCAACCAATTTATAGTGAAAGAGGTTGAAGACTCTGTAGGTGTGCGAATCTTTTCCGTAACCAAGCATAAAACCTTCATGTGCTTTCGGTGCAAACTTTGAAGTGTGATGTGGATCCTTGATCCAGCACCTGGCACTGAAGACTTTGAAATAGCTAACGTTTGGCTTCTTACCAGTGAGCAATTCATAGGATGTCTTCTTAAGGAACTTGTGAAGATAGACTCTATTGATGATATGGCAAGCAGTGTCAATGGATTTAGGCCAGAACTTTCTTGGAGTCTTGTACTCATCAAGCATCGTACGAGCCATCTCAATGAGGGTCCTGCTCATGCTCCACGATGCCATTCTGCTGAGGTGTGTATGGAGTAGAGAGCTCATGAGTGATGCCGAGTGTATCAAGATAAGTGTCGAGGCGAGTGTTCTTGAATTCTTTGCCATTGTCACTCCTGATGTGCTTGATCTTAATGCCATAGTTGGTCATGTCACGATTGGTGAATCGTCTAAAGACATCCTCCACTTTAGTCTTATAGAGAATTATGTGCACCCAGGTGTATCTTGAATAGTCATAATAATAAAAAAGTCATAACAATGTGCAGTTGTAGTAAGGGTAGAGTAGTGAGTAGGGCCAAAGAAGTCCATGTGTAACAGCTCAAAGGGGCGTGATGTAGTCATGATTGTCTTCGAGGGATGCTTGGCCCTAGTCATCTTCCCGGCTTCACAAGCACCACATAGATGATCTTTCTTGAACTTGATGCCCTCGATCCCAATGATATGCTTCTTCACGAGAGTGTGCAAGTTCCTCATGCCCGCATGTCCTAGCCTTCGATGCCAAAGCCAACATTGTGAAGCTTTTGCTAGAAGACATACGACAAGTTGTGGTCCTGCAGAGAAATCTACCATATACAAATCACCTCTTCAATAACCTTGGAATACTAGAGATTTGTCAGATTCCATAAGCACAAGGCAACGATATTTTCCAAATATAACAATCATGTTTAGATCACAAAGCATTGAGACAGACATTAAGTTGTATCCAAGGGATTCAACAAGCATCACTTTATCCATGTGTTGATCCTTTGAGACAGCAACTCAACCTAAGCCTGACACCTTGCTTTTACCAGTGTTAGCGAACGTGATGTGGCTTCACTACTGCAAGATGTTGCTAACACGACAGTACGATCAGAGACCCTTCGAGAAATTGTGTGCGATGCAATAATCACAAACGGTGGTGTCAGAGAATGAAAGCACAAGTGCTCCCTGGGTGATTTTGGTAATTTATGTCAACATATCTCTTATTGGACTAATACTTTTACCTAGTATGTTTCAAATAAGTTCAACAATGGAGTGGCATGGACTAGAGGATGTGGAATCCCTTCAAGATGCTAAGGACAAAAGGATTGGCTCAAGCTCAAAGCACAAGACTCTACATTTTACTTTTAGTGATCCAAGATCACATTGAGTCTATAGGAAAAGCCAAAACTATCAAGAGGAGATGAGGTGTTGCTTAATGGCTTGCTTGCTCAAAGTGCTTAGTGATATGCTCCAAAGCCCTCAACCACTTTCTCACATCCACATATGACCTAAACCAAAAGTCAAACTCGGCCCTACCAAATCTTTCTATCTGTCGCCACCGAGTTCAGATGTCATAGCCACTGCCACAAACCCTAGTCTTTTCAGTCTCATTGATAGGGATCTCGGTCTCACCGAGATGGGATTGTAATCTCTCTGTGTATGTCCATTACCAAAATCGGTCCAACCGAGTTTGTGTAACCGGTCCTACCGAGATTACAATGCAAACTCTCTATTCCTCTTCGTAACATTTCGGTCTAACCGAGATGAGCGAAATGGTCCCACCGAGTTTGCCTGACCAACCCTCTGTGTGTCAATTACCAAAATCGGTCTCACCGAGTTTGTGTAATCGGTCTCACCGAGTTTGTGTAATCGGTCTCATCGAGATTACGTTATGCCCTAACCCTAACCATATCGGTCCCACCAAGATGACATGTCGGTCCCACCAAAAATCCTAATGGTCACATTATTTCCTAAATCGGTTCGACCGAGTTTCACTATTCGGTCCCACCGAGTTTGGTAAGTTGTGTGTAACGGTTAGATTTTGTGTGGAGGCTATATATACCCCTCCACCCATTCTTCACTCGTGGAGAAAGCCATCAGAACGTGCCTACACTTCCAGCATACATTTTCTGAGAGAGAACCACCTACACTTGTGTTGAGGTCAAGATCTTCCATTCCTACCACAAAAATCCTGATCTCTAGCCTTCCCCAAGTTGCTTTGCACTCAAATCTTCTTTCCACCAAATCCAAATCCTGTGAGAGAGAGTTTAGTGGTGGGGAGACTATCATTTGAAGCACAAGAGCAAGGAGTTCATCATCAACACACCATTTGTTACTTCTTGGAGAGTGGTGTCTCCTAGATTGGCTAGGTGTCACTTGGGAGCCTTCGACAAGATTGTGGAGTTGAACCAAGGAGTTTGTACGGTCAAGGAGATCGCCTACTTCATGAAGATCTACCCCTAGTGAGGCAAGTCCTTCGTGGGCGATGGCCATGGTTGGATAGACAAGTTTGCTTCTTCGTGGACCCTTCATGGGTGGAGCCCTCTGTGGACTCGCGCAACTGTGACCCTTCGTGGGTTGAAGTCTCCATCAACGTGGATGTACGATAGCACCACCTATCGGAACCACGGGTCAAAAATCTCCGTGTCTCCAAATTGCATTTGCACACTCCAATCCCATCCCTTTACATTCTTGCAATTTGCATGCTTTACTTTCCGCTGCTCATATACTCTTTGCATGCTTGCTTGATATGTATTGTGAATGTTAAACTTGTGCCAAAACTCCACTTCGACTTAAAGAAATTAAAAACTGCAACTTTTCTTTCTTAGAGTCTATTCACCCCCCCCCCTCAAGACACCTCTTCTCGATCCTTTCAATTGGTATCAGAGCTTTGGTCTCCATTGCTTTGGTTTAAACACCATTGGAGGAAGATGGATGAGTGTACTTTGGGGAGTCTTAGACATAGAGTGCCTATACTTGATGGAGAGTATTTTCATGAGTGGAAAAATGAGATACTTGTGATTTTCAATGAATATCATTTGAACAAGTACATTACTATCCCTTGTGCACCTCATGTTGATCCCATGCATCCCACCCTTGATGAGTCGATTGACATGATTCACAATCTTAGAACTGTTAACCTTATAACTAGAGGGTTGCCTAGAAACTTGATTGGATGTTTGCCTACTCTTGAGTGTGCCTACACTATATGGAAATTTCTTGAGGAATGTTTTCCAAACTATTCCTTGAGTAAGATGAATTCCAATGATCCTAAGTTTGGTGATTGTCTATTTGAGCTTACAAATCTTATGCGTGCCAAAGGAGATGTTGGAATTATAAGTGATATTATTTCCGAAGCTATTAAAATTCATAAAGAAGATCATTGTCAAACTCATTCTAACAAATCACCCTCTCTAGGAATTGATCCATCACATGACGATGTTGAACATGGATACTATGATGAGGATGATGATAGCGACTTTGATCTTGATGATGCAATGAGACACTTTGGTCTTATGTCAAATCTTCGGGGATACATGGCAGGAGGAAAGGAATGGGTTCTTGATAGTGGATGTACTGATCACATGACCGGAGATAAAGATATGTTTCGTGAGCTTGCTGAAAACGACGGCCCTGGAAAGTATGTCACTTTTGGTGATAACTCAAAGGGTAAGGTGGTTGGCCACGGTAAGGTGGCCATCTCACATGATAGCTCCATACAAAATGCCATGCTCGTTGAATCTCTTGGGTACAATTTACTTTCAGTATCTAGACTTGCTGATTTCGGTTTCAATGTCCTATTTACTGAAGTAGATTGCCAAGTGTCTCATAGAGATAATCATACAATGGTCTTTAACGGTATACGTAGAGGTGATCTTTACATTGTTGATTCCACTAAAAAGGCTCAACCTAGAACTTGCTTAATTGCTAAATCCTCTAAAGGTTGGCTGTGGCATAGACGATTAGGTCATGTTGGCATGCGAAACCTTGACAAGCTTATTAAAGGAAATCATATCCTTGGCGTTAACGATGTCATATTTGATAAGGATAGACTTTGCAGCTCTTGTCAAGCAGGTAAACAGGTTGGAGGAAGGCATCCCGTGAAGAACATCATGACCACAAGGAGGCGCTCGAGCTACTTCACATGGATCTTTTTGGTCCCAACGCTTACAAAAGTCTTGGTGGAAATTCTTTTGGTCTAGTTATAGTTGATGATTTTTCAAGATTTACGTGGGTGTTCTTTCTCGATGATAAATCGCAAGTCCAAAAGATCTTCAAAAACTTTGCTAGGAAGGCCCAAAATCAATTTGAAGTGAAGATCAAGAAGGTTCACAGCAACAATGGAACGGAGTTCAAGAACGCAAATGTGGACACCTTTCTTGACGAAGAAGGGATTTCACATGATTTCTCGGCTACGTACACACCTCAACAAAATGTAGTTGTTGAGAGGAACAACCGGACGCTCATCAAAATGGCGAGAACGATGCTTGATGAGTACAAGACGCCGAAGCACTTTTGGGCGGATGCGGTTGAGACAGCTTGTCATGCAACAAATCGCTTGTATCTTCACAAGCTACTCGGCAAGACGGCATACGAGCTCCTCACTGGTAACAAACCCCAAGTTGGATACTTTCGAGTATTCGACTCAAAGTGCTACATTCTTGATAAGCATCGTCGTTCTAAATTTGCTCCTAAGTCTCATGAAGGTTTTCTACTTGGTTATGGCTCAAACTCTCACACTTACCGTGTCTACAATAATTTCACCCGAAAGGTTGAAGATACGATAGATGTGAAGTTTGATGAATCTAACGGCTCGCAAGTAGAGCAATTGCCAATTGATGCAGGAGACAAAGACACTTCGGAAGCAATCCAAGACTTGTCTATTGGCAAGATTCGTCCAACGGAGGTGAAGGAGAGTACCTCGTCCGTCCAAGTGGAAGCTTCCACCTCACGACAAGGTGGACCAAGAGTTGATACGGAAGCATCCACAAGTGGGACACAACAAGATGAAGAAAACGAGGAAGTACACCAAGATGAACGTCAACAACCTCCTTCTCCACCACGACAAGAAAATGACAACATCAACAATGAAGAAGGCCAAGAAGAAGAACAAGAGGAAGAAGATGTTCCACCAAGATCCAATCAAAAGCTTTCATGAGTTCGAGCAAGAATTGCTAAAGACCATCCCGTCGAGCAAATCTACAATGATATCCAAACCGGGAGAATCACTCGCTCTAAAACTCGTTTAGCTAACTTTTGTGAACATTATTCATTCATCTCTAGCATTGAACCTATGAAGGTTGAAGAAGCATTGGAAGATCCGGATTGGATAAACGCTATGCACGAAGAGCTACACAACTTTGAGAGAAATCAAGTTTGGACATTGGTTGAGAAGCCCGACAACAACCACAACATCATCGGTACCAAATGGGTGTTTCGCAACAAGCAAGATGAAGATGGACAAGTAGTTCGCAACAAAGCACGTCTCGTCGCCCAAGGCTACACTCAAGTCGATGGTATGGACTATGGTGAGACATATGCCCCCGTTGCTAGACTTGAGTCCATTCCCATCTTACTTGCCTATGCTAATCACCATGTTATCACCTTGTACCAAATGGACATTAAAGGTGCTTTTATAAACGGTGAAATAGGGGAGGAAGTTTATGTTAAGCAACCTCCCGGTTTTGTTAATCCTAAGAAACCTAATCATGTTTACAAACTTCACAAAGCTCTTTATGGTCTTAAACAAGCTCCTAGAGCGTGGTATAAATGCTTGACCAAGTTCTTTATTGAAAAAGGCTTTGAAATTGGAAAAATTGATTCTACTCTTTTTACTAAAAGGGTTAATGGAGAACTATTTGTGTGCCAAATCTATGTTGATGATATTATATTTGGTTCGACTAACCCTCACTTTAGTGAAAAGTTTGGAAAGCTAATGTCGGAGAAGTTTGAGATGTCAATGATGAGTGAGCTCAAACTCTTTCTTGGTTTGCAAATCAAGCAAACTAAGGAAGGTACCTTTGTCTCTCAAACGAAGTACACCAAGGACTTATTCAAGAAGTTCAATATGCAAGAATGCAAAGGTGTGACTACACCCATGCCTACTAGTGGACATCTTGATTTAACCAAAGATGGTGAACCGGTTGATCAAAAAGTTTACCGCTCCATGATTGGTTCACTGTTATATCTATGTGCTTCACGTCCCGATATTATGCTAAGTGTGTGCATGTGTGCACGATATCAAGCCGCCCCTAAAGAATGTCATCTTAAGGCCGTGAAAAGGATAGTGAGATACTTAATCCATACACCAAATTTTGGCATTTGGTATCCTAAGAGGGCCTCATTCAATCTTGTTGGCTACTCCGACTCGAACTATGCCGGTGACAAGGTTGATAGAAAGTCCACTTCGGGTACTTGTCAATTTCTTGGTAGATCTCTTGTGTCTTGGTCCTCCAAGAAATAAAACTCGGTATCCTTATCCACCACCGAAGCGGAATACATTGCCGCTGGTTCATGTTGTGCTCAATTACTTTGGATGACCCAAACTCTTAAAGATTATGGGATATATGTGAAACATGTTCCATTGCTTTGTGACAATGAAAGTGCTATAAAGATTGCTCACAATCCCGTGCAACACTCTCGAACTAAGCATATTGAATTTCGTCATCATTTCATTCGAGATCACGTTGCCAAAGGGACATTAATCTTAAGCATGTTCGTACCGACAATCTATTGGCGGATATATTTACTAAACCACTTGATGAGAAAGTGTTTTGCAGGTTGAGAGGTGAATTGAACATCATTGATGCTTCGAACTTGGAGTAGGAACTCCATGTTGGATACATGCAAGACATGAGCCTATGACTAATCCTTGATATTTCTCTTATGATGAAAATTTTATGTCTTGGATATATTTTCACCTTGCATGTTATCTAACCCTTGTAGGAACTTGGATGAATCTAAATCTATGAGATTGCAACTCACTCACATCTTGAGCAATCTCTACATCACCAAGTCTCTACACAATGGTGGTTGAAGACAAGGGAGCACGAAACCATTCAAACATATCCTTTGACAAATTCTACATTGAGTTTCATGATTGTCATTTTGGATACACAAGTGCTCTTCCTTGCAAAAACTAACCCATGTAGGTAGATGAACTCAAACTCCAAGTGGTTCTCCCAACTCTTGATGAGCTACATCAACCTTGAGCAACCTACACAAGTTCAACTACATGATCACGATCAACACCACCACCCAAGGTATGTTATTCCATCTTAGAGAAGCTTTACTCCAAGTCATGAGTCAAAGCAACTCGACAATATGTGAATACATCAAGATGCTTAAATGAAAAATGGTAACCCCATTTTTGAGCTTAAACGATTAGTATGACCTATGATCAGGTGATCCCACTTGACTCCTAAGTCAATATACTCTAACATAGGTGACTTTGTAGCCAACCAATTCTAGATGAAGTTCTTTAGTGTTCTTTTCTGTGCTCTTGCATTTATCTCATGCATATTTGTTTCCCCTTTCAAAAAAACTTCATCTAGATTTCTTTTTTGTTTCTGTTTTGTTCTCCATTCCCTGGATCCAATTCATTGCAAATCCTTCAGTTAATTCATTGCAAATCCTTCAGTTAATTCCTTGCAAATCCTTGTGAGATCTTACTTGTCTAGTGAGCTGAGGTGACAAGTGTTTTCTCTGTGATGAACTCGGTCTCACCGGCCTGTCCCCTTCGGTCCAACCGAATTATTTTGGTACAACCGAAGCATACAACTCGGTGCCACCGATTTCACTATAGGAAAAATAGCTTGCCACTTATTCCTGATTCCTTTTGATCCAGCTCCACTCAATGATTCTTGTCCTCTACCAGCATCACATTCAACTTGCTGCTTTGTTCTGTGACTCAAGGATCAAACCCATTTGTGACATAAATCCAGAAGACCCTTCTTGGAAATTGAAGTCAAAGGGGGAGAGAGAGATCACATCAAAGCTTAATCATTTCTATAGGGGGAGAAAATACTCAGGAGAGAGAGACCCCAGATGCTTGGTGTTCAAGAGGAGAGAAGTCACATGTCTTTAAGAGGGGAAAGACATGTTCATATTTGATTGTTTCAGCTATGTTTCCTTTTTTCCCTTTCTTTGCTCTGATTTTCTGTTCCCTATCTTCTCCCATTATCCCATGCTAGATTCAGGGGGAGCAAGACATCTAAGGGAAGCAAATCTTTGAATTCATTGCACATATTTACCTTTGGGGACATGTCTATATCCAATGTGGTACTTAGTACTCACTCTCTACATGTTATCCCAGTCTTGGTACTCTTGTGGTTTCTTTTGGTTGCTCTAGCTAGTAGGTGTATCTGTGTTGTCTAACCTTGTTTACACAGGTTCATTCCTTCCTCAGCCAGCTCAAGACCACAAGGTAAGTACATGCATCACAGTCATGTGCATGAGGATTTCTTGCTGATGTACATACTATTTGCAAGAAGGACTCATGAACATGAAGGTACATTTCCCATATTCACATCATTTGCTCTGATGCATATAGCCAAGATACATGTAACACATTGCCTACTCTGTCATGCTTATGCATTCACATGCTCCTATATTCCATATTTACATGATTGCATACATGTAGGGGGAGCCTATGCAAGTTACATGTCTTTCCAAAGCTTTACTTGTTTTTCTCTATATCTTTATCTAAAGCTTTGATGTATGTTGTCATCAATTACCAAAAACAGGGAGATTGAAAGCACAAGTGCTCCCTGGGTGATTTTGGTAATTTATGTCAACATATCTCTTGTTGGACTAATACTTTTACCTAGTATGTTTAAAATAAGTTCAACAATGGAGTGGCATGGACTAGAGGATGTGGAATCCCTTCAAGATGCTAAGGACAAAAGGATTGGCTCAAGCTCAAAGCACAAGACTCTACATTTTACTTATAGTGATCCAAGATCACATTGAGTCTATAGGAAAAGCCAATACTATCAAGAGGGGATGAGGTGTTGCTTAATGGCTTGCTTGCTCAAAGTGCTTAGTGATATGATCCAAAGCCCTCAACCACTTTCTCACATCCACATATGACCTAAATCAAAAGTCAAACTCGACCCTACCAAATCTTTCTATATGGCGCCACCGAGTTCAGATGTCATAGCCACTACCACAAACCCTAGTCTTTTCGGTCTCACCGATAGGGATCTCGGTCTCATCGAGATGGGATTGTAATCTCTCTGTGTATGTCCATTACCAAAATCAGTCCAACCGAGTTTGTGTAACCGGTCCTATCGAGATTACAATGCAAACTCTCTGTTCCTCTTCGTAACATTTCGGTCTAACCGAGATGAGCGAATTGGTCCCACCGAGTTTGCCTGACCAACCCTCTGTGTGTCAATTACCAAAATCGGTCTCACCGAGTTTGTGTAATCAGTCTCACCGAGATTACGTTATGCCCTAACCCTAACCATATCGGTCCCACCGAGATGACATGACGGTCCCACCGAAAATCCTAACGGTCACATTATTACTTAAATCGGTCTGACCGAGTTTCACTATTCGGTCCCACCGAGTTTGGTAACTTGTGTGTAACGGTTAGATTTTGTGTGGAGGCTATATATACCCCTCCACCCACTCTTCACTCAAGGAGAAAGCCATCAGAACGTGCCTACACTTCCAGCATACATTTTCTGAGAGAGAACCACCTACACTTGTGTTGAGGTCAAGATCTTCCATTCCTACCACATAAATCTTGATCTCTAGCCTTCCCTAAGTTGCTTTCCACTCAAATCTTCTTTCCACCAAATCCAAATCCTCTGAGAGAGAGTTGAGTGCTGGGGAGACTATCATTTGAAGCACAAGAGCAAGGAGTTCATCATCAACACACCATTTGTTACTTCTTGGAGAGTGGTGTCTCCTAGATTGGCTAGGTGTCACTTGGGAGCCTTCGACAAGATTGTGGAGTTGAACCAAGGAGTTTGTATGGGCAAGGAGATCGCCTACTTCATGAAGATCTACCCCTAGTGAGGCAAGTCCTTCGTGGGCGACGGCCATGGTGGGATAGACAAGGTTGCTTCTTCGTGGACCCTTCGTGGGTGGAGCCCTCCGTGGACTCGCGCAACCGTTACCCTTCGTGGGTTGAAGTCTCCATCAACGTGGATGTACAATAGCACCACCTATCGGAACCACGGCTCAAAAATCTCCGTGTCTCCAAATTGCATTTGCACACTCCAATCCCATCCCTTTACATTCTTGCAATTTGCATGCTTTACTTTCCCCTGCTCATATACTCTTTGCATGCTTGCTTGATATGTATTGTGAATGTTAAACTTGTGCCAAAACTCCACTTCAACTTAAAGAAATTAAAAACTGCAGCTTTTCTTACTTAGAGTCTATTCACCCCCCCCCCTCTAGACACCTCTTCTCGATACTTTTAGAGAACCGTCAAAAATGTCCAAAACATTTGCGATGATGTATGCATCAAACACAATCCAGATTTTGGTTTCGTGTGCGATGAAGGGCATACGGTTTAGTTCAATTAACTGTTTGTGATGAGGAGGAACAAAAGAAATGGGCAGCCAGATGAAGGCATGTGTGATACACAACATGTGGTTCAATCAGATGAACTGTTTGTGATGAGGCGAAACAACAGAAATGGGCAGCCAGATGAAGGTGTGTGCGATATACGGCATACAGTTCACTCGTATGAATTGTTTGCGTTGAGACAAGAGAACAGAAACGGTTCAATATAACAAATACCATAAATATTGCAAGGTTCAAATTCAAAGATCACAACGCCCAAATTCAAACATTGCAAACCGCATCATTTCTGAAAAGGGATCAGCCGCTGATAAGTCATGTATGGGTTTGACACAATGACTTCCAATTGCTTTGCCATATGCTCTTCCAATACGAAGTTTGGCATTTTTGGAGGCACTTCCATTCTATAGTACCTGCCGGCTCTGATAATCATACCATTCATCTTTCCTAATTAAATGCGTGTTCAACCTCAGTACACTCAGCACCTTTGCTCTGGCAAGAAAGAACCTAGCAAGTGTAACCTCCGGTAAGGTCCCTCGGTAGGAGTTCAAAGTAATATTTGAGATATGCAGATCCAGGCATTTGACGTGATTGTCGTTATAAACATTATCCACCTTTGGGCCTATTATTATCTGCAAAAGAAGAGAACGCGTTAGTGCCTATATGCAGTTTTGAACACTTCTACACGTCCATTTGGTTTGCATGATTTGTAAAATGCACCAACGTGCCATCTTCGATCTGGCATGATTAACATGGGCATTTGATTAGAATCTAGAAACATGTAGCCTTCTTCACAAGAGGTTGGATTGGATGGAAATTCCCTAAGATAACTAGTACAGATGAATCCAAAGGAGAAATGCTTATGGACGATTGTAACCATATGAATGAAGCAACCAATATGGGGTGGGGGTGTATGTCCTAAAATCCTCCAAAATTCCTTCAGAAATCATAGTACATTGTCATTGTAAACTTGGAAAAAGGTGAAAAAAATTCAACTCCCTTATGGTTAACATTTAACATGAAAGGAACATCACCTCGATATACAGCTTCTTCCCGCACGGAAAGCATCTCAGGCAACTGACAACTTGGTCCAGGTTGGGGCCGACAGATTCTAATGCCAAGACCTTCACTGTGCCCAGAGTCTGGGTGAAGCTTCGTTGGATAACAGACGAACATACATCTTCAAAACTTGAAATAACGTTGATATCAAGAAGAAGAGGTATAAGGCGACTGTTGTACCTGAAAGTTGTAGATTTGACAGACGAGTAGCCCACCACTTTCAATTTTGGCGCAGAAATGACATTGATTCTTGTTGGACCTTGTTGATCAACTACAAGTAATCTCTCAAGTGAAGGTGTGTCCTGGATGACCATATTGTGGTCCACCTTTTGTGATCTCTTGTTGCAGCACCAGCAACACACATAAATAGTACGAAGAGTCCTGGAGGTGATGTGCAAAGTACTCGACCAATTCATCGCCTGAAGATGAAGGAACTCGAGTGTAGTACAGCCGCGGAGCAGTCGCTCCATGTCATCCTTTGGGATGCGGACGGCGATGAGCTCGAGGTGCTTCAGTCGTGGTAGAAAAAGAGCGGGCGCGTCATTAAGGCGGGATGGCAGTTCATGAACTTGGCGAGGTGCAGCATGGGCGCGAAGCGGAGCGCGGACGTTGGCAGCAAGCGCATATGCCCATCATTAAAACCGAGCTTCTCGAGCTGATCTATGGTGGGGGATCGGAACCACTTGTCAAGCTTGGCTCGGTCCTTGCCATTGGAACAGAACTTGCCCGTGATAACGCCTTTGATTGGGCCATGGTGACTGCCGAGGATCTGGGAGAATGCATCCAAGCTTTGGCGATAGCCATGGCAGAGCTTGTGGGTGTCGAGGAGGTCGACAGGGGTGAGGAGCCATAGGGGGCGCCACCGCCAGGAAAGGGCGGCTGTCCTCGCCCGATATTTGATTGGGAGGAGGGATACGATGACTATCAACATATCATCGGGGAGGTTGTTGATGAAGTCTAGGCCTGCTGGAGTCGCTTGCGGTTCTCTCTCGACCCGCCTCCACTTGTTGGCAGCCTCGTTCTCCACCTCGGCGGCTACGAAAACCTCTATCTCCATATTCACGCCCTGCTTCATGCTTCAGCAGCCCCGGCGTCGCCACTCCCTCCGATGGGGCGCTTCGGCGGCATCCTCGTACACTAACGACTTTGAGGACTCAGAGCGGCATCGAGGATGCGGGCGGAGAGAGAGGAATTGTGTGTGTGGCGAGGATGGGGGCGTGCGGCCGCTCGGCGGCGCCATTAATATAGACCAGTGGGAGCGAGGCAGGAGGCGGTCCAAGGCTGTCTCGCTTCCCGGTGAGAACGACTGCTTAATCTCTAGTATGAATGAAATATATGCTTAATTACAGAATTTAGTTGCAAAAAATAGATAGTGCTATTGATTTTTAGTTGTATATTTTGACAAATCGCAGTGTCTCTTCGCTTAGCACCAAAGTCTGGCTTTAATTTGCATACCATAATCTAAACCGTTTGCGTTGAAGAGATGCACAGATCCTGCGTTGAATAGCTTGTACGCTTCCTGGTGAGCCTGTGCACCGGACTGCGCTCGCACGCCTCCCGTGCAGTCAAGCAGTTGTCCACACGGCACCTCTTATAGCCATTAAAACCAAGACACATGGCATCACGTGAATGGTTAACAAAACCACATGGTTTGAATTATACAAACGTTTGAGATATTAAAGTGGCAGCTATTTTTTCAAAATGCCTTTGTTGGCTGTCACTATTCGAGTGCGCCTTCTCTCAAAATGGACACAAAAAATACCACAACATGTCGGGTGCCATTCCATGATAGCATGCCAAGTTTCATGAATTTCAGACGAGTTTTAGATTTACTAGAATTTAAAACCAAAGTATCTCAACATTTTGCCGGGAATCGACGGTGCCCTGGTGTTTGAAACTCATTCCCATTTCTTGCATGGGACAACACGCACCCAAGGACACAATTTTGATTTTTCAACCAATTTATATGCACTGGAGCATGTGCATGTAGTTCAAATTTGAATTATGCACATAAATGCATTGAAAACTCAGTTAATGCATAAAAATGTCCAAACGAACCCTGAAAAATCACAAAAATTGACACAACACTCCTGTTGTTCTATGTTGACACGAGAAAAAATTTGAAAGCAATAAGAGGCAATGGATATCATTTCGTCCCCAAAGGTGGGACGTTCCCTATTGAAACCATCATGCTTGTTGTGATAAGCTCTCGTTTGTGAGAAGCATATACACAAACCTACCCCAAATGGGACAATTTTTTTACCACGACATGTTGATGCCGCTCCATGATACCATGCCAAGTTTCATGAATTTCAGACGAGTTTTGGATTTACTAGAATTTAAAAACAAAGTATCTCAACGTTTTGCCGGGAATCAACGGTGCCCTGGTGTATGAAATTCATTCCCATTAAATGAAGAAAGAGAGGGTTAAGTATCATATCATGAAACTGTGTGTCATAATAAATGCTATATATGCTACTATGGCCCTGTTTGGTTCATAAGCCCTAGGACTTTCTATAGTCCCAACTAAAAAGTCCCTCCTTGTTTGTATCCAGGGACTAAAAGTCCCTAGTCCCTCCCTAGAGGTTATTAAATATGACCATGTTACCCCTAGTATATAGAAAAATAACAACCAAACAACACCATGGGGCGGCAGGGCCATGGGTGTAGGGAGGGGCATTGTTGGCAAAATCCCAAAAAGTCCCAAAAAAGACTCTCCTTGATAGTCTTCTTCATTTAGTCCCCAAACCAACTTTTAGTCCCTAGTAGTCCCTCCTGTTTGGTTAAAACGTCTCTAAGAGGGACTTTTTCTAGTCCCTACACCAAAAAGTCCCTGGAAACAAACACCCCCTATGTGTCATGCATGATACTAGTATATGATCGATACTCCCTCTGTCCGGGTTTATTAGGCCTAAAGACAACTTCTCTTAGACCAAGACACATAGTAATTTGCTCATATTAATTATTCCATTCCATTCTCAATGCACGCTCTCACATGCATGCAGCCAATGAAAAAGCATGCAAGAAGTGTATTAATTTTCCAACTATGGCACCAACAACAATGGCTTTCAATGCAACCAATGAAATGGTTGCATGCATGCACCTTTCCAAAGAGGGGCCTTATAAAAAGGGACATGCATGCTTATGTTGCTGAGAGGCCTAATAAACCCGGACGGAGGGAATACTAGCTCTACCTCTGTAATGCGTGCATAGTATCATAAGTTAGACTACATATACCCACAGTGGGAGTAACATAGGTAGTAACATCACACATATCTAGATAAAATAGATGATGTGGCAAGCAATAAATGAAGAAAGAGAGGCATGTGGTAACATAACTAGTTACTAATTAAGACTAGCCACAGTGCATAGTGACATACACATATCCCTAGACTATGTCACTACCTTCATAGTGGGTAGTAACATAAGTGTGGTGTCATGCATGCAAAGCTTCATTTATTAGGTTATAGACTCATAGTGCATTGAGACATGTGATGTTACGGTAACTAGCTAAGTTACTCAAACTACCTCTCCTCATTAACTCATTGCCACATAAGCATATTTTCTTAGTTGGACTTGATGTTACTGCTGAAGTTACTCCCATTGTGGCTAGTCTAATAGTATGAGTAACATCACACATATCAATGCAAGATGAGTCTATAGCTTAATAAATGAAGTTTTGCGCATGTTACCACACATATGTTACTCCCCACTATAGAGGTAGTAACATGGAGTGGTAACATGGGCACATGTTACACTACCATTGTGGCTAGTTGATGCAGAGCATCCTTCCATCATCCCCATGGACTCTACATCGACACATCCAACCCCACGAGGACCCATGACAAGAGCTAGAGCACGTTCTCTCGAAACCGAGGTGAACTCCTTCCTACTAGACTTGCATGTAGACTTCCTACCTATGCCCCCTTAGGTATGAAGTGGAACATCACCAAGAAGCTCAGGAGCATCCCCAAGGAGAAGGAGGACCACCCCAAGGCCGTACAAATCAAGACGGAGTGCAACAGCAACAATACAGGAAGTCCCAGGTGACCCCGTGCGCACGGGCCCCCGAGACCCCGTGCCCACGGACTACACAGGAAGCTGGCGCTGAAGCACCCCGTGCGCACGGGCCTGTACCATGCCCACGGGACCCCCGTGCACACGGCCCAACTTACCCCGTGCGCACGGGCCTCCCAGGATGGCCGGCTGAGATTGCATCTTCGGCTCCCCTTCTTCTCCTTCGACCCCAAGGCTATATATTTTGTACCTAGGACCATGTTTAGGGTTAGCAAAGTATTAGATGAGATCTTGGTGAGCTTTGCTCCATTACCTTCCCTCTTTGAGGATCAAGACCCCATAGGGAAGAATCCTTGAGGATTTCAAGACCTCCATTGGGAGAAGACTACCTTCAAGACCCCTCTTCCTTTGGATTTGGGATGAACTTTGCCATTGTATCTTTCCTTTGATTGTGTTTGTGACTTGTGGATCTTGTGTTGTTACTCTAGTGGATGTGTAATCGGGAATTGTTGGAGTGATTACTTCTTTGTGTTCTTGTTGTTCTTGTTGTTTCTCTCCTTTTCCCCCTCCAAGTGTGAAAAGGTCCCTCCTAGGGTTCTACCCTACATCATCTTGGTATCATGAGCCACGTTGATTCACATCTTGGAGTCCCTACCTTCCACTTTCTAGCTTGATTTGTTGTTTTTCGTCCTAATCTGAAAATCCCCACCAAAAATAGCCCCAAAAATTTTTCTTGCAATTTGTTGATCTTGTGAGATTTGGTTGATTTGATCCACGAATTTGGTGTTTGGCAAGTGGATCTACCCCTCCACCATCATCCCCACCCTTCCATCATTTGATTTTGGCCAAAAACTTGGGAATCACCATGAAATCAGATCAGTTCATCCACTCTCGGGAGACCCTGTGCACACGGGACCCCGTGCACATGGGCCTCACTAACCCCGTGCGCACGGGCTATCCAGGAAGTTTCGGCCATTTTTCTGTTTTTCTCATTTCGTTCCACCACCACCTCTCGTGTTCTTCCGCACCATTCCACGTGTTTGTTTGAGTGTTCAGTTGCGATTTCTCTTGTGTCCTAAGGTGTTTTGGCTACTTAGGCACTAGTTGGTCATCATCGCCACCAATCATCGACTCGGACAACACATTGGTTTCGACAAGATCATCTTCAACCGTAAGCAAGGACGGTAACCTCGACGACACCTTGTACTCTCTTGCCATTAACTTGATAGCTTCGAGCCCTTTTGCGTAGCTTTCCCATCGAGACTAGCTTGTTGAGTATTGTCGGGCCATGCCTTAGTGCACCATTTAGTGTTCCGTCCATCCCGTGCATTTACTACTTGTTACCTCGTTGTGTGGCTCGTATATCAAGCATCATGGCATAGTGAAAAAAAAGAAAAAGCTTTTAAGCAAAAGAGAAGAGAAGCAAAGAGCTTATAAGCAATAGCATCGAGCCTTAGCATACGTGAATCAACTTGGTCACCACATACATAAGCATACTTGGGATAGTGAGACGAGTGGATTCTCTATTAGGTTGGTGCACTAGCGTATCTAGCCCATTAGTGCAATCGAGCTAGCGTCTCTCTAGTATCCGTACGACAAGAGCTTTTTCCATGATTAGACATCTTCGAGCTCACCCCTTGGTTGTGCGGATCCCATTTATCTTCCGTGTGTGTGTTCCTCGTGATATCTTTAGAGGTTGATCTATTTGTCTTATTTGCCATTTGTGAATCTTCTCAACTCTATCAACATCTTGACTAACATTTGCTTGAATCATTTGTGCCTTTCCTAACCAAGCTCCTCCATAGACCATTTACTTGTAGGTGTGAGAAACAATTCCCGGTACCAATTCCCCTATTGTAACATCACGTGGGATCGTACTTGTTACATCCACAATCTTCGGAAAAGGTAACTTTGGTTTTGTTCTCTCATTTTCCTACTCACCACCACTTTCTTATGATGGATAGGCCAAGTTCCTCTACCAACCCACTCTTCATCGAGCAAGACAACGACATGTCATCATTCGTCACCAAGAGCCACCTCTTTGGTGCACAACGAGCGCTACATCAAGAGCAACAAGCAATGAACAACTGCATCGACAACCTCGCCACCGACTTGCGACTCTCCGAGCAACGTACACGAGACTACTTCGACAACAAGCTCGACGCGCACAAGCAAGAGAACGATGCAAGAATGGGCAAGATCCGAGCTTTGTTGGTCAACTGGCCTCCTTCAACTTCTTCCTACTCAAGACGGAGCCACTCAAGTCGACACTCTGACGACACCTTCTCCGGCTCAAGTACTCCGTCATCGACCATTCTTCGACGACCGCGTGTCAAGACCGTCATGCATCTCGCAACCCGCTCCACGTCAAGCATTCACAAGAGCAAGTCGATGAGCAATTTCTTCGTCCTCAAGCAAACCAAGTCGCTTTTGCTCAAGCTCAAGAACGACAACGTCTTCGTCGTCAAGAAGAAGAAGAACGAGCGCGTCTACACCAAGAGGAACAAGACGCCAAGGCTCAACGTCTTCAACAAAAACAATGAGAAGCACAAGCTCTTGAGGCGGAATGTGCACTTCAAGAATCAAGCCGAGCCATCGCCAACCGCAATCGTGAACGGCGCAATCAAGAGGAAGCCCTTCGTGAAGAAATCCAAGAGAGGAACTACCAACCACGTGTGCAACGTCAAGCTCCTCAAGCTCCTCCACAAGCTCGTCAAGCTCCACCTCAACCTCAAGTTCAACAAGAGCGACACCAAGTGGAACAAGTGCTTCAAGACCCTCCTCCACGCCAAGAGCGACATCATGAGGAACGAGCATTCGAGGACTTTCCACGGCAAGAGCGATATTGCAACCGCTATCAAGATGAAGAGCAACGCTATGGAAAGCTCAAATTCACAATGCCCAAGTTCAATGGAAGCAATGATCCGGAAGAATACCTCTCATGGGCATTGAAGGTCGACAAAATCTTTCGTTTGCACAACTATGAGGAAGAGAAGAAGATTGCAATGGCATCACTTGAGTTCCAAGACTATGTGCTCATATGGTGGGAGCAAGTCCTTGAGCGCCGAGAAGCAAGAGGTGACCCTCCAATCACCACTTGGGCTCAAATGAAGGATGTCATGCGAGCACGATTTGTGCCCACCTACTACAACTGTGATCTCTTCAAGAAGCTACAACTCCTCAAGCAAGGAACAAAGAGTGTTGAAGAATACTACAAGGAAATGAAGATAGCCATGATTCGAGCCAATGTCAAGGAAGATGATGAGCAAACAATGGCCAATGACTCAAGAAGATCGCCGACTTCCAACCCTACTCCAACCTCATCGAGCTCGTGCATCAAGCGACAAAGGTGGAACATCAAGTGCAAGATGACTTCAAGTATGCCAAGTACTCATCCAAGACATTCGGCTTCTCCAACAATCAAGATTCAACAACTCCTCCAACATCCACGTCCACCAAGCTTTCTCCAAGCAACGACGACAAGCCAAGTTACAAGAAACCTTCGTCAAGTTCAAGTCGTCCTCCTCCTACTACAAGCAACTTCAAGCCGCGTGCTTCTTCCTCTACTCCGACCGATGAGACCGTCAAGACAAGCTCCTTCAAGTGTTTCACTTGCGGAGGCCGAGGCCACAAGTCCTATGAATGCACAAACAAGCGCACCATGATCCTCAACGACGATGGCACCTAAGACTCAATGAGTGAAGATGAAATGGAAGCTATTGAGCAAGTGACCATGCACCGGCGCGTGAATGAGGATGAAGATGATAGAGTCTTTTGTGATGAGGATTCGAGCCCCGCTCTTGTTGTCTCCAAGGTCTTGACACTTCAACATCAACAAGAAGAAGACCAACGATGCCATATCTTCCACACCAAGGCCGACATCAATGGAAGGTCAGTCAAGGTCATCATCAATGGAGGTAGTTGCCACAACTTGGCAAGTGAAGAACTATGCTCCAAGCTTCAATTGGTCAAGAGGAAGCACCCGCACCCCTACAAGGTTCAATGGCTAAGTGACTCCGGCACTATTTGAGTTGAGCATACGGTCTAAGTCTCCTTCAAAATTGGTGCATATGAGGACACTTTGGAGTGTGATCTGGTCCCAATGACCGTTTGCCACCTCCTTATTGGTCGACCATGGCAATTCGACCGTGGTGTCATCCACAACGGGCGTACCAATCACTATAGCTTCAAGATGAAAGGAAAGGAGTATGTGCTACGACCTATGTCTCCTAGTCAAGTGATAGCCGACAAGCAAGCCACCCACCATAGAGAGAAGAGAGAGAGTGAGCCACCCAAACATGAGTGAGAGCAACAAGCCAAACTTGAGCGCCTCTTCGCCTAGAGAGAAAAACCTCATACTCTTTGCCACAAAAAGTGAGATGAGTGAAGTGTGTGAGAACCCATCGAGTGTGATGCACTTTGTCCTTGTGTGCAAGGATGGAGAACCAAAAACTAACACCGCTCACGAGCTACCTTTGGTGTTTCAATCTCTTTTGCAGGAATTTCAAGATGTTTTCCCCGATGAGCTACCTACGGGTCTTCCTCCTCTATGAGGCATTGAACATCGAATCGACCTCATCCCTGGAGCGCCACTTCCAAACAAAGCTCCATACCGTGTCGAACCCGAAGAAACCAAGGAGATTCAACGGCAAGTACAACAACTAATCGACAACGGTCATGTACGTGAAAGCTTAAGCCCTTGTGCCGTTCCCGTTATACTTGTGCCTAAGTCCGATGGAAGTTTCCGCTTGTGTTCCGATTGTAGACCTATAAATGCTATCACCGTTCGCTATAGGCATCCCATTCCTCGCTTAGATGATATGCTTGATGAACTTAGTGGAGCCAACTTTTTCTCAAAAATTGATCTTAAAAGTGGCTATTATCAAATCCGCATACAAGAGGGTGATGAATGGAAAACTGCTTTCAAAACCAAATTTGGCTTATATGAGTGGTTAGTTATGCCTATGGGTTTATCGGAGGCTCCCGGTACTTTTGTGCGTCTCATGCATCATGTACTTCGACCTTACATTGGAGTCTTTGTTGTGGTTTACTTTGATGATATTCTTGTGTTTAGCAAAACCATGAAAGAGCATCTTGATCATGTTAGGGCTGTTTTACTAACACTTCGCAAGGAAAGTCTTTATGCCAACATGAAAAAGTGCACATTTGGTGTTGACAAAGTGGTTTTCTTGGGTTTCGTTGTCTCTTCCAAGGGTGTCCATGTTGATGAAACTAAAATTGAAGCAATTAAAACTTGGCCCCAACCCACCAATTTGCAACAAGTGCGTAGTTTTCTTGGTCTAGCAGGTTTTTATCGTTGCTTTGTGAAAGATTTTAGCACTATCGCCGCTCCTTTGCATGCTTTGAGTAAGAAGAATGCTCCTTTTGTTTGGGGATCTTTGCAATCCACCGCTTTTGATGAGCTCAAGTCTTTGCTTACTCATGCTCCGATTCTTGCTTTGCCCAACTTCGACAAAACTTTTGAGGTTCATTGTGATGCAAGTGGTACCGGAAATGGCGGAGTTTTGATGCAAGAAAAATGAGCAATTGCATATTTTAGTGAAAAACTCGCCGGTGCTCAACTTAACTATCCCATCTATGACAAAGAATTGTATGCTTTAGTGTGTGTCCTACATGTTTGGGAACATTATCTTAGACCTCATGGGTTTGTCATCCATACCGATCATGAAACACTTAAATACTTAAAAGGCCAAACTAAGTTGAACAAGCATCATGCCAAATGGAGTGAATTTATTGAATCTTTCCCATATGTGATCAAGTATATTAAGGGTAAGGAAAATGTAGTTGTGGATGCACTTTCACGCATATGCACGCTTGTCACTAAACTTGAGTTGAATGTTATTGGCTTTGAGCACATAAAAGACTTGTATGCTAATGATCCATCTTTTGCACCTCATTATGCTAAATGTTTGACGCATACATCTTGGGAACAATATTACATCAAGGATGGTTATCTTATGAGAGCTACCAAACTATGCATTCCCGAGTCTTCTCTTCGTTTGCTACTTTTGCAAGAGGCTCATGGAGGCGGACTCATGGGACACTTTGGACGCGACAAGACTTTCGCCACGCTCTCCAAGAACTACTTTTGGCCTAAGATGTTCCGCGACGTCTCACGCTTCACCACCCGATGCTCTACATGTCGCAAAGCTAAGTCTCAAGCTCAATCCCATAGTCTTTACATGCCTCTTCCTATTCCTTATCAACCTTGGGAAGACATTAGCATGGATTTTGTACTTGGTTTGCCTAGAACTCAAAATGAAAAGGATTCCGTATTTGTTGTTGTGGACCGATTTTCTAAGATGGCACATTTCATTCCTTGCAACAAGATAGACGATGCTTCACATGTTGCAAATCTCTTTTGTAGGGAAATCTTGCGCCTCCATGGAGTACCAAAGACAATCATCTCTAACCGCGACGTCAAGTTCTTGAGTTACTTTTGGAAGACTCTATGCGCCAAGCTCGGAATCAAGCTCTTGTTCTCATCCGCATACCATCCTCAAACCGACGGCCAAACGGAGGTGACGAACCGGACACTATCCACCCTACTTCGCGTGTTGATCAAGAAGAACATCAAGGAGTGGGAGGCGTGTCTACCCATCGCCGAGTATGCCTACAACCATGCAAGACATTCGACTACCGGCAAGTCCCCCTTCGAGGTCGTCTACGGCTTCAACCCGTTGTCCCCATTGGACATTCTACCTCTCCCTCTACAAGAGCGCACCAACATGGATGCGAGCGCACGAGCAAGCTACATCAAGAAGATGCATGAAGATACAAGGAACATCATCGAGCGCCAAGTACATCGACTAGCGACCAAGCTCAACGTCAACAAGCAACCCATGATCTTCAACATAGGTGATCTCGTGTGGCTACACCTTCGCAAGGACCGCTTCCCCAACGAACGCAAGTCCAAACTTCTACCTCGAGCTGATGGACCCTTCAAGGTCCTAGCACGCTACAACAACAACACCTACAAGATTGAACTCCCACGAGACAAGTACAACGTGAGCGACATCTTCAACGTCAAAGACCTCTCGCCTTTCCATGGTGATGAAGATTTTGATCCGAGGTCGGATCTTTCCCAAGGGAGGGGAGATGATGCGGAGCATCCTTCCATCATCCCCATGGACTCTACATCGACACATCCAACCCCACGAGGACCCATGACAAGAGCTAGAGCATGTGCTCTGGAAACCGAGGTGAACTCCTTCCTACTAGACTTGCATGTGGACACAAATGGAACATGTTTGCTACCTCACCAAGATATGCTATGCCTCCTTAGGTATGAAGTGGAACATCACCAAGAAGCTCAGGAGAATCCCCAAGGAGAAGGAGGACCACCCCAAGGCCGTACGAATCAAGACGGAGTGCAACAACAGCAATACAGGAAGTCCCAGGTGACCCCGTGCGCATGGGCCCCCGAGACCCCGTGCCCACGGACTACACAGGAAGCTGGCGCTGAAGCACCACGTGCGCACGGGCCTGTACCGTGCCCATGGGACCCCCATGCGCACGGGCCCAACTTACCCCGTGCGCACGGGCCTCCCAGGATGGCCGGCTGAGATTGCATCTTCGGCTCCCCTTCTTCTCCTTCGACCCCAAGGCTATATATTCCGTACCTAGGACCATGTTTAGGGTTAGCAAAGTATTAGATGAGATCTTGGTGAGCTTTGCTCCATTACCTTCCCTCTTTGAGGATCAAGACCCCATAGGGAAGAATCCTTGAGGATTTCAAGACCTCCATTGGGAGAAGACTACCTTCAAGACCCCTCTTCCTTTGGATTTGGGATGAACTTTGCCATTGTATCTTTCCTTTGATTGTGTTTGTGACTTGTGGATCTTGTGTTGTTACTCTAGTGGATGTGTAATCGGGAATTATTGGAGTGATTGCTTCTTTGTGTTCTTGTTGTTCTTGTTGTTTCTCTCCTTTTCCCCCTCCAAGTGTGAAAAGGTCCCTCCTAGGGTTCTACCTACATCACTAGTCTTAGTATCTTAGGTTGCCTTATATATTAATTTGCCATGCATGACACAAAGTAGTACAACATTTAATATGTGATACAGTATATCATGATATGATACCTGGCCCACACCCTCTCTTTCCTCATTTAATTGTGTGCCACATCATCCAAAAAGTCTAGTTGGCATGCATATGATGCCGCTTGATACTCCCATTACGACCAACCTTAGGGGTGGCCATAGTGGGGGTATCATAGCTGGTATCATGCACTTGAGAATAGCAAATATGATGATGCGTGGCAAAGAAGCAGTAACATATATTGATATTGTAACATATATAATATAAATGTTATACTACTTTGTGTCATGCACATGGCCATAAATACGGCCATCTATGGTATATATATAATAGCTCTATGATACTATATATATGCACTATAAGAAGGTACGTACATAGTATCATACACTATATAGTATCATATGCATGATACTATAGTATATGTAGAAATTAAACGAGATCTCTTTTCTTTTTGCATATATTCAAAGTTTGAGATTGCTAGCGAGGCTTGCCGCCTGGTAAAATGTACCAGAAAATTGAAACATAGGGTAAAATTGTGATTTCTTACCGTGGGAAAAAATTTGGAGGCGAAACGATGAACTCATGTTTTCATTCAAACAAAAAAAATGCTGTTAGTTAATGTAAATGTTTTCAAATAGCACACGGTTCACTCACGAGATCCGTGTGTCCACTAAACCGTGGCCGATGCCCCCCTGCCACACGCGCGATCTAAGTCGTGCGTTCTGATTATACAAACCCCATGGATCATACATCTGCACCGTTGGATGCTCCTAGATCGAACGGCGATCCTCATCCCTTTCGACAGCAGATGTAGTTCCGGTTGTGATTTTTTTATGCGGTTCCTCCGACGACGACGACTCCTTCACTACCCGGTTACGCTGTTAGTTAATGTAAATGTTTTCAAATAGCACACGGTTCACTCATGAAAGTCGTGTGCCTACCAAACCATGGACGATGCCCCCCTGCTGCGCGCGCGATCTGAGTCGTGCGTTCTGATTGGCCAGAACCCAAACCCCACGGATCGTACTTCTGCACCGTTGGATGCTCCCAGATCGAACGACAATCCTCATCCCTTTCGACAGGAAATGCAGTCCGCCTAGGAATTGATTTATATGTCAAAATGCACGGTAAATACGCCAAAAAATGTCTTACATATAGCACACGAGACCTGAAATCGCCAGCAAATCAAACCCGTGGTATAATGGTGATTGCTTAATGTGGGAAAAAATTTAGAAACGATGAACTCATGTCTTCATTTCAAAATTAGTATGTCTTCATTTCAAACGAACCTTTTCTCTTTGTGCACACGAGCGCTTAGAGGCAACTGTTTTCATAGGTCTTTCTACGCGGGGACCGGGGATATTTTCCACCCTTTTCACCTAGGCCGCCAACACCCCCAACACCACCACCACCACGGCTTGCCCGCGTTTCACTCAACTAGTCCACCCAATCTCCATCGCCAGCTCCCCCTCCCCCAGATCCACATCAGAACCCTCTCCGGCGCGGGCGTGCTCACCCCAGTCGTGTGCCCACTCTTCAGCGTCAAGCCTACCTCCACTACCATTCCCAACACGCGGCTGCTCGCACCTCATCGTCTTCGTTTGCTCGCCAGCCACCCTCGAGCATATCGATGCTGTAATCCTCGCCTCTCCTGTGGTCCGGCCGGGTTTGCATTAAGAAGCATGTTAGTTACTGCTCTCCATCGCGGTGAGGCATATTTCCTCGCAATCCCTCTTCCTATTTCATTCTGTATGTTTCCAAATTGGCTATAAAATAACGGAGAGCATATATATGTTAATTATCTACCTTCCTAACTGGTACATATAAGTTGTATTTGTTCCAATAAGTTACTACCGATTTACAGATCGTGGGCGCCCGAGTCACACAAACTTAACAAAGTAGCCGTACATTTTCCAAATTTATTGCATGCCATGTTTAGAATGCTTGATACCAAGTTGTTAGTTTTATGCTTATCCTCCTTTCCTGAGTTTCGCATGTGTTCTCTATAGATGTCGAATAGCAGCGACAGCACTCATGCTTTAGGCAATGTATCTTCATCTGATTCGGAAAACCCTATGTCTTTAGAAGATGGTGAGGGATCAAGTAATCTTGAACGGGATAGAGCTGCAGCAATTACCCTTCCGGTCAGGACACGAAGGTACGCTCCAAGGAAGCCCACACACCAGCCTAAATGTGTATATGAAGTAACTGAGATTGATATAAAGTCTTGAGCTCCAACTAAACCAGATAAAGCATGCACGAGGTTCAGGAGTGTGTGTGTGGATCTGTTGGCTGGGCAAGGCTCAACATAAATCTACTGGGGTTTCGGAAGGCTGACACAGAATCACGGCGACGGATAGTCTGGGAGATCATGGATCACGTCAATGTTCCAGAGTAGTGCAGAATGCAGGTGGAACATGCTGCAGTGAAGAAGGCTAGGGATGCTTGGAGAAACTGGAAGCACATGTTGTACAAGAAGTACTTGAGTGAAGGCAAGGACCCAATCCCCGCATACCTCCAAATTACAAAGGCGGACTGGGCAGAATTCAAAAGTGTCGGGGCAACTAAAGAGTTTGCTGAGAAGAGTTTCAAGCAATCAGAACTTCAGAAGAAGAACACACACCCCCACCGTATGGGTGTGGCGGGATACTACGGCATGAAATCGATATGGGACTAGAAGGACAAAGAAGCAGTAGCGGCATGTGGGGAACCGGCCTTTAATGAAATCAGGGGCGAACGCGCCAGAGACTACCTACGGGCACGTGCAATGAGGCGTGATGACGGAACTTGTTACTTTTAAAACTCACATGACGAAAAACTGTACCAAGTGATGGTAGAGGCTTCCAAGATCCCTGGAAGGTTCTACAGGAACTCAGGGCCATGTGACATTTTGTCCATTGCTCTGGAAACAAAAGAGCCCCTTGGCCGTGCAAGGGGTATAGGTGTTAATGTCTCGCATAAGAGGGCTTTCACACTCAGCAAAGAAGAGAGGCTCAGCATGAAAAAAGCAAAGAGTGAAATGAAGAAGAATGAATTGTATGAAAGGTTGATGAAGGAAATGTATTCGGTTGTTTGAAAGGATGTTGAGCAGTCAATGATGATTGGGAAGACTGTAACACTGACAGATATCCAGCAGATGGGAGGGGAGGCGGGCATGGAGGATGCTCTTATTGTGCGACAACACAGCACAAGAGTAGTTGTGCATCAGCTGACCCCAGCAAGACTGAGACTACAGCTGCTCGTGATGATGCTATATCTGATCTATCTGGAATGAAAGACAGACTGAAGGGCGTGCTTACACATTATGAAGGTACATTAAAATGTGCAACATCCTGGGTTTGCCCACCCTTCTTGGAAGAGGGCCTCTTGTTGGACAATGTGCCATTGATGTCGGGCTGTGTGAAGTGCTACGTGACTGAAGTAAAGCCTGGATTCAATGAATTTGCCCTCAAGAATGTCCTAGGAGACCTTCATGAGCAAATGACCTTGGGAGAAACACTATTACATCACATCCAGTGGCCACGAAAGGAAATAGAGTTCATCGATGAGATCCCTAAAGCCCCGCCAAGAGTAACCAATGTCGCCCCTCAACCGGTGACGCTCTCCTTGCTACAGCAGCTCTCGCGTGCTTCCCCCAAAGAACCTAATACTCGTAATCTGACGGCTGATGCATCAACCTGTGATCAGCCGACCCGACTTTGTGGCGTACATGCCATGTCATCCTTCGCCCCAAAGAAGCCAGTGGCAAGGCCTACAACTGCTAAAGACGCACCACCGGTTCAGGTGCCGGCCGCTGAAGCAGCAGGGGAAGACCCAGCTACAGCACATGCTCAGCAGACCAACCTGGTGGAACGGACTGCTAAGCAGCCTGATGCTTTGAAACCGCCTGCTAAGCAGTCTGTAGGTCTAGAACCGACTGCTCATCAGTCTGTCGGTCCGCAGTCGCGTGATCAGCATACCAATGCGTCAGCACTTCCTGCTCAGCAAACCAACGTGTTAGGACAGCCTCCTCAGCACACCGACAAACTCTGATCAAAGCAGTCCATCAAAGCTTCACCGGCTCAGCAGTCTACCTTGCAGGCAACCAGACGTTCTGCCAGAAATGCTTCAAATACCAAGAAGGAAGTGGCCAAAAAGACTACACCCACAACGAAGAGCGGCGGGAGTGTGAAGAAGAAAGAGAACGATTGCCTCTTGCTTAAAGCACTCATCTCCCAGAACCAAATGAACAGCAGGTTGTTCGAATCGGGGAGTAATATTATTTCTGACGAGATGGATGATGAAGAAGTAGATCTGGTGCTTGCTAAAAGTAAAGCAGACGTACTTGAAGTACACAAATACGTCCATGGCCAGCCATTTCTTGTTGGCGAATACTTTGATGAGTGCAGCTCTAGTTGCCGCAAGTTACATGAATATTGCATGGATCAAATGTTAACAGGTCATCATGGTTTGCTAGTCCACTTCAACAGAGATCATTTCCGACACGATGCTGGTTCATTCGATATGAGTTTCGAGGACTTACATCTCTTCTTCAACTTCAACGAGCTTGATGCCACTCTTGTTAGATGCCTGATTTTGTAAGTACTTAACAAACTCTGATCAACTTCTCCATACAAGGTTGTAAATGATAAACAACTAACTGCATTTTATTCCTCAGGGGATTGAACGCATAGAGAAGAAAAAGGGAGAGTGTGTTATTCATAGATCCTGCATTAGCAAATGGCACAACATTACATGGTAAGGACGAACGGGGCTGGGCCGTTAACACGGTCGTCCGTATCTTCAAAAACACGTCCCATGCAGAATCATTTCTCTGGCCATATCATGAAAGGTGAGTCAGTAAACAGCCACGCATACACTGATTGTCTTTCAGATTTCGACATAATGCGTAAGTTCATGGCTTTCCTAATATGTAGCCATCACTGGATATTGGTGTTCATTGTTCCAAACAAGAACACAGTTTACTACATCGATTCTCTCAGCGAGTCAACAAACGCTCAGGATCTGATGAATCTTCAGCAATTTATGGATAGGTATTGAATTCTATGATGTTGAAATTAATTTGCATTCATATCTGGTTCAATAATTGATGTTGTCAAAATTCATCTCCATTTGCAGTGTGCTCGTATTGTGGAAAACTAAACGAGGGAACCTGTTCAAGAGGGAACTACCTCTGCAGCACGAGATTGTTTCTCCGGTAACACACTGAAATCCATTATTTTCGGAAAATTTATCCAATAGTCTGCAAATAACTTTTCTTACGCTAGTCAAATGTTCAAGCTTCTAATTAAACCTCTTTCTATTTTGTCCAAAGAAAAAATAATACATCTAACACCGGTTAGGTTGTTCCTAACAGGACAAATACATGACTAATTCTGTACAAAAAATTTCAGTGTCCTCAGCAAGAAGCAGGGACCAACCTTTGTGGACACTATGTTTGCACACACATGATCTCCATCTACAAATCTGCTGATAGTTGTGATGATCCTTGTGAATTAGTACCAGTAAGTCTATCTTAATTAATATCTTCTACTCCACTCATATGGCACATTCTGATCTTAAAAATACTGCAGCTCGTCTTAGAACCGAGGACCCCTGAACCGCTCCCGTCTGGTGAATTGTTGATGGTTCAGATATTTATCAGCGACTTCTTCCTGAATCACTACATCAATCCTACTAGTGATAATGAAGATTTCAGCATGTGTTCTCCTGAAACATTGAGTAAGAGTTACCGCTAAACATATACGCATGGATCCATTGTTTTTCATGTGATGAGGTCTTCGTATTTCATACACTATGATTAATTATGTAATGCATATATGTGCGGACAAATCATTGGAATTTAGCTACCATATGTTCAATTGCAATTGTTGCAAAATCTGATGAATGTTCTTCCCGTGGACACTATTTGTTCAATTGAATATTGTGGCGAATTTGTTTTTTGCGTGCCGATTCAAAATGGGATATTCTTGTTTATTTGTTCAATTGAATATTGTGGACAATTTGCTTTATGCGTGCTGATTCAAAATGGGATATTTTTGTTTATTTGTTCAATTGAATATTGTGGTGAATTTTCCTTTTGCATGCAGATTCAAAATGGGATATTTTTGTTTTAAACTGGCAATTGCTCCGCACACGGTTCAACTAAATGAGTGTGTGCGATCCAAATCCGAAAGCATACGTCAATCATAGTGGAACCGTCGGTGATACACAGCAGATCGCAAATGATTTGTAGTGCTACTACATGTGCGTAGGCTCTCCCGAACCGTTTGTGCTATCAAGTTATCGCACACGGGAACTCGGAGTAAACCGTTCCCAATGTAAAATACAATCCCAGTCGTAATTTGATCAGGGAACGTGTGGGATCCCAAACGAAAAGCACACATCACTCTAGCCGCAACCGTCGGTGATACACAACAAATCACAAACGGTCTGCAGCACTTGTATGTGTGCGAAGGGCTCCTGAACCATTTGTGATTGAACCTTATCGCAGACGGTAAATGTTGGGAGAACGTGTGCGATGGAGTCTTGCATGGTAGACGGGTTCCGCAAAAAACTCGTGTGTGATAGGGCACATATCGCACATAGTTCATATGTTGGCCCGTGTGCCTTGCATACTGTTTCCCAAATGGTTCATTACGACACACAGTTTGGTTTCACTGCATCATTAGAAACATTTAATCACCGATCCTACATGTGCAAAAGAATTTAGTGTCTGCTGCATCGCACATGATTACGTTCTGCAAGGCCTCTGGATCATGGCTCCCTATCCCCGACGGTTTCTGGGTCGTGTGGGAAGGACCCCCTATCACCCACACTCACTTGGCGACGGTTCCAAATGCCGTCACGGAAAGGGGTTTTAAACCGTTTGTATAGCACCAACACGTACCAGTGCTTTTAGTAGATGGACGTAGGGTTGAATCCATGAGAAAGCTTCGATCACCAGTCATGTGGTTAGTGCACCTACTATCCAATATCCATTCAGTAGCTTTCAGAGTCGTACCCTATAGTGCAGTTAGTGGGATAGGCTTCACCAAGAGTATTGTGAAGCACAAACATATAACGAACAAGCATACTATCAAATTTAAGATTCTTGGATGGTAAGATAGGATGCTCGTCAAGAAACCCTGGGACGAAATACATGGTAAGACCATTTTGGCACTTCATGCGTCACACAAGATGTTTTAGGTTCCCAGCATTGTCTTTAGAAGTCTATGATTTCCGGCTGGAGACCTTTCCTTGCAAGAGAAGATAATTCTTCTTAACCACCCACATCTTCAGGGGTGGCTTAGAAGCAATAAGTCTAAGTGCAGCATCTGAGAACTTTGGCTTTGGAGGCCTAGCAAATAGTTTTGCAGGAGGTGAATAGTACTCAAAAGAATAAGCAGAAAAGTTCTTTGATCTGTGAACATAGCAGTTAGATGAAACACGCTCATATTCATGAGTCTGATGATAATTTACCTGCAAGACATTGGCGTTAGCAAGGTCCTTTGTCTGTATGAAGCCTTTGGGCCATGTGAAACCTTGGTCTGGGGTTTGTCTTCTTCCCTGGTGGTGTCATGATGACATTCACAAGAAGCTTCTCAAGACAACTTTTAGGAATCCAGATCTTCTTCAAGGGTGGCCCATTCCTGCAGTTAGTACCAATAAACCTGGCAAACACTTAACCATTCTAATTCTTAAACAACTTATAATTGGTGTCAAAGGACTCATCAATGATAATGGGGTTAGCATAAGTGAAGCCAGATAAGGTGGATGGATCCACTGAAGGGCCCTTTTCAGCAACCCATGTGGTTTTGGGGTACTGCTCAGGCTTCCAGTATGAACCATCAACATTCAGTTTCCTCTCAAACCCAACGCCCTCTTTCCTAGGGTTTCGGTTCAGAATCCATTTCTTGAGGACATCACATAGTGTCTGATGCCCTTTGAGGCTTTTGTACATGCCTGTCCAAGCAATGTCTTCAACCTGGCATTCTCATCAGCAATAGTAGTGGTATCCTCAGAAGAGGGATTAGTTATCAGTTGTTGAAGATATTGCAACATCAGAGGCAGTAGATCATTCAGCAATAGAGACATCATTATCACGCTCAAGGCATTTTAAACATGGTGGCACAAAATCTTCCTGAGCAGAACTGATTTGTTGAGTGAGTGGTGAATCATTCTCTTTTTGAAGATCTTCATGAAATGCTCTCAGGTTCTCTAGATCTTGCTTACTTTGAAGATAATCATAGGAAAGCTTCTCATGAGTGGCTGAGAGGGTTTCATGACGACTTTCAAGTTCTTCGTACTTAACTCGAAGATTTTTTATGTCTTAGATTAAGGACTGAGTTCGATTCATTTCCTCATCCAGCAAGTCATCGCTTTTGTCTAGCAATTTTTGAATGTGTTCAAGCAGTTTGTTGTTCAGATGCAATTTTGGCCGGAGTCATGTAGCTAGGTTTGATTCACATTCAAATTCATCTTCACTGGAGGTTCGAAAGTAAGCATCGCGTGAGTTTACCTTGGCAGCTCGTGCCATGAAGCAGTAGGTCGGAGCAGAGTCGTCCTCATCATCGGCTTCAGCATCGGCGGCATGACCATTGTCTTCAGTGTTGAAGATGGACTTGGCAATGAATGCCGAAGCTAGAGCCAGGCTTGCTACGCCTGAATCAGACTCTCCCTCAGACTCCATCTCTGCCTCCTCAGACGCGGACCCCTCCTCTGAATCCATCTCCTTGCCAATGAATGCACGAGCCTTTCTAGATGAGCTCTTCTTTATGATGAAGACTTTGATGAAGATTCTGAGGATTTCTTCTTATTACTGTCATCAGAATCATATTCCTTGCTCTTCTTATTTTTCTTAGATTCCTTGTCCCATTGAGGACATTCAGATATGTAGTGGCCTAGCTTCTTGCATTTGTGGCATGTTCTCTTCTTATAGTCACGAGAGGAAGCCTCATCATTTCTTGAGCTAGATCTTGAGGACTTTCCAAAGTGATTCATCTTGGTGAACATCTGGAACTTTCTCACAAGCATTGCTAGCTCTTTGCCAATGTCTTCAGGATCACCAGAACTGCAGTCAGATTCTTCTTCAGATGAGGAAACAACTTTTGCCTCCAAAGCATGGGATCGGTCATAGTTGGGGCCATAGATATCTCTCTTCTCAGATAGCTGAAACTCATGTGTGTTGAGACTCTCAACTATGTCAGAGGATTGAGATCTCTGAAGCCAGGGCGTTCTTGAATCATCGGTGCCAAAGTGTTAAATGAGCTGTCAAGTGATCTCAGTAGCTTCTTCACAATTTCATGCTTGGTGATCTCAGTGGCGCCGAGTGCGCGAAGCTCATTGGTGATATCAGTGAGGCGATCGAACGTGAGCTGGACATTGTCATTGTCATTTCTCTTGAAGAGGTTGAAGAGATTGTGAAGTACATCAATCCTTGAGTCTCTCTGAGTTGAGACGCCTTCGTTGACCTTGGACAGCCAGCCCCAGACTAGCTTCGCACTTTCCAAAGAACTCACATGGCCATACTGTCCTTTGGTCAGATGACCACAGATGATGTTCTTGACGGTTGAGTCCAGTTGCGCGAACCTCTTGTCATCAGCAACGGTGACACCTTCACCGATCTTGGGAACACCAGTCTTGACGACATACCAGAGGTCAATGTCAATGGCTTCAAGATGCATGCGCATCTTATTCTTCTAATGGGGGTAATCAGTGCCATCGAAGACGGGGCACGCAACGGAGACCTTGATTATCCCTACAGTCAACATAGCTAAAACTCCAGGTGGTTAAACCCAATTACATGGAACAAAGAAGCATCTTGCTCTAATACCAATTGAAAGTGCTAGTTTTCGACTAGAGGGGGTGAATAGGCGATTTTTTTGAATGTCTTCAAAACACGAGGTCTTTGAAGACATACAACAAAATTGAACCTATGTGATATGCAACGGAAGATAAACTACACTAGATAGGCCATAGTCAAGTGAGCAATACAATGAAAGCACGAAGACAAATAGCTGCTAGGTAGAACAGATCAGAATGGGAAGACGGTATGAACCCAAACAGTTAATAGTCTTCGCATAGTGAAGTCAAACAGATCAGGCAAGCAAGCAATGAATTCACAAAGACAAACTGAAATGTAAAGGAGATGGGAGATAGAACCAGTAGCTTGGTGAAGACAAGGATTTGGTAGACTGGTTCCAGTTGCTGTGAAAACTGTACATCTAGTTAGGGGGGCTGAGATTGAACTCAGAAGACCACGTCCTCACCTTATTCCCCTTGATCTAAGGACACCCAGTCCTCGCCCAATCACTCTGGTAAGTCTTCAAGGTAGACTTCCAAACCTTCACAGACTCCGTTCACCTGCGATCCACAATGACTTTTGGATCCTCAGAACGTGATGCCTAACCAGTTGGAGGATACACAGTCCTCAAGTGTAACAAGTCTTCAGGTCACGCGGACAGAAAGACTTCAGTGATGACTAACACTCTTTGGCTCTGGGTGTTTTGGGCTTTATCCTCGCAAGGGTCTCTCTCTCAAAGTCTTCAGAGGTGGGTTGCTCTCAAACGACAGAAGCCGTGCACTAACTCTGAGCAACCACCAATTTATGATGTAGGGGGTGGGATATTTATAGCCAGGAGGCAACCCGACATGATATGTCTGAAATGACCTTGGGTCACTAAGGAACCGACGCATGTCCAACGATCGGATTTCAAACACACGCGACAGCTTGGCTTGGGCTACAAGCAAAGCTGACTCATCCAACTCTGGATAAGATTTGCTCTCATTGTCTTTGCTCGAAGACATATGATTTGGGTTGAGCATCACGTTGC
Source organism: Triticum timopheevii (assembly GCA_963921465.1). Taxonomy (NCBI): domain Eukaryota; kingdom Viridiplantae; phylum Streptophyta; class Magnoliopsida; order Poales; family Poaceae; genus Triticum; species Triticum timopheevii. Next base: position 362,289,514 of record OY997264.1, read on the forward strand.
TCTTCTGACTTTGTTCACTTGGACCCCACTTAACAGTTCGGTGGTTCCTTTGACTCAATAAAGAAGAAAAGGAAACTATGAAAGAAACTATGTCTTTGCACTCCACAGTCTTCACGTGAATGTCTTCATATGTCATTATCTTCAACGTTAATGTCTTCACGAACCACCATTTTTTTAAATGTCTTCATACATTTTTAGGGGTCATCTCTGGTAGGTAAACCGAATCAATGAGAGACTTCTACCTATGTTGTCCCGCAATGCTCACAAACACATTAGTCCCTCAACCATGTTTGTCGTCAATACTCCAAAATCAACTAGGGATGGCACTAGATGCACTTGCAGAATATGTTATAGGTTACGAAGATATGGATATTGGCCACACAAGAAAGAATCGGGTTCAAAATGGTTATCCAAACAAGCAGGCCAAAGACAGATCCAAAGAATCAAACGACAGACTATGCCGCTTTGACCCACGGAAAGAGTAAATTTAGGACAGAACCGTTGATGGTATAATTTGGCTACTTAGTTTATAATGAGCCAAAGTAAATCAATGATTTATCAAGCTGATCGGTTAATGCATTGTTAAAATATTGCCTCGGGAATTTTCATGGAAGGTGAGGACAGGAGTTCTAAGAAAAATCATATGCTATACTGGACCATGGGCGTGTTGCATGCATGGGCTATATATCTACGTATGGAAAGAAGTATGCTTAGACGGCCATTATCAAGTTTGATTTGCGACGTTATTGAAATATTTAAATATTTTTCTTGTAGGCTCAACGTATTTGTACATATTATTTAATGTTATAGCGACGTGGCCGAAATATTTTATTCGTATATGGCAAGGTGAGTTGGCTCAAGAGAAATTGCCACGATGCAGGTTAACTAGCGAATTTGAAAGGTAAAGTGCTATGCATGGGCCGCCGCCGCCAGGTCCCCCTCGTCCCCTCCCTCGCTTCGCCGCCGCTGGAGGGGCCGCCGGCAAAGTCCACGCGCGCCCCAGGAAAGGTGGTGGCGGGGCGTTTCCCCTCTCCCGGCGTTGTGCGCGCATGCGCTGCCTGCATCACCTCGAGCGCGGGCGAGATGCAGGGCCGCGGGAGTGGCTACAGCACGGGGAGAGGCCGGATCATGGCCGGATCATGGCCGGGCTTGGCCGGATCTAGCTTCTCCGCCCCCGTTGGCCGCCCTCGGTGGGGCTCGGTGGCTTCGTTCCGGCGGACAGTGAGGGCTGGATCCCGGGGCGGTGGCCACGGACGACGGAGGATGTGTCGGCGGCTGTGGTCTCGCGATGGGCGACACGGCGGCCGCGGTGGTGGACGATCCGTGCACAAGATGCTTGATAGAGGCCATTGGAACAGATATGGGTGAAGACCTGCTCGCGGCTGCTGCTGAGGCCGGCGATGGCGGCACTATTTGGTGTCGTTCCCTTGTTGAAGGCATCGCTGTTGAGAAGTTCCAGGCCACTATCAGCTACCTCCGGGGGAAACCCTAGATCAGTAGATCGGATGACGGCGGCATTATTGTGTCGTTTCTCTCTTGTGGCATCATTCTTGGAGGTGTACACGGGCTCTAAGGGACTAGTGGACGAAATAATTGGTGGAGCGGTGTTTCATCCTGCACATTAATGGTGGCGTTTCTCGGCGACGTGGCGCAGTGGAGACTCGACGCCCGATGTGTGGCGAGGGACTCGCGCAAGAGGGTGACGTCATCAGGCGTCGTGGTGGCATTGATGGCAGAGAGGTCGGGCAAGATGGTGCAGCAGTATAACAGTGAAGATGGATTGATGGCAGGTGGTTGCGGCGGCCTCATACCCGGCAAGCGTCCTGGTTGAGGAGTGCGCCGGACTGGTAGGTGCCCCATACCCGGCAGACATCCTGGTTGGGACCTCAGGTTTTAGATGTTTAGGTTTGGTTGTGATGTCTGTTTGGTATTAGGCCCAGACTATCAGCGCCCCTTCATCAATTGGATAGGAGTAGCAACAGTTGTTGCTTAGACGGTGGCTTTAGCCTTACTATTGTATGACTTTGTAAGGTCTTATGAGAATAATTAATAAAGTGACCGTATGCATCGGCAGATGCAGAGGCCGAGGGTCCTCCTCCTTTTCTAAAAAAAAGTGTTATGCATGGTAACCGAATCAAGAGCCTGATCGGTTTAGTGTTGGAGCTTTTTTATTGTACGCAAGTCTTTCTGTATACGGCAAAGTCCAACGTGCCATATATAAGGCCACGGCCGGTTAGAAAAGCCCCAACAATCGATCTATCAATACAAACTCTATTTTTCAAAGTCCAGCGTGCCATATATAAGGCCACGGCCGGTTAGAAAAGCCCCAACAATCGATCTATCAATACAAACTCTATTTTTTCACGTACACGACCCCAACAACCGATCTATCAATAAACAATCGATCTATCAATACAAACTATATTTTTTCACGTACGTGTTTTTTCTCCATCGTTATTTCCTGCCGAGCCCTAGCAGCCCTAGGGTTTGGTTGATCTTTGTTGTTTTGCCCTGACCGAAAAATTATCGTCTCTCCTCCACGGAAGTGAGGAAATCTTTGTTGCTTTGCTCGTAAAGCAATCGTTCTCATCACGAAAGCATGGCAAATATCCTAGTGTTGCACGGTGATTTCGCATGCCAACAAGAACCTAGGGTTTACTGGGGAAAAGAAGTCCAAGGCCACAGGTTACGTGAAACCTAGCCCCATAATAATTTTGCAAAGTGAACTAAAATTTTAAAAACAAGCTTCTAATTTTTCGAAAGATGCTAAGAAAATATGTACACATAACACAAATGCAATAACAAAGACAAACGGCCAGGAGGCATAGATGCATCTAGCAATGCCGTCAACGAGGACGGGTCATTATTATATGGACAAAGAACAAATATAACCAATCACAACCTATAACTGACCTTTTACTTTACAAAAGAACAAAATCGAGGCTTACACCCACTTGCGGATAGAACTCGCACCGGCTTCCCATCAACATTGGCCAGTGTAAGCAAAACAAAGTCACACAGCTCTTGAATTAACTGAGCATCTCAGCTGGCAGGCAAGTTCAACCTTTCATGCTTTGGTTTGCAGCTGAAGTAGGCGTCAGCAAATTTGTCGGAGCAGCAGGCATTGGGTCGCCGCTAAGGACAGGCCACTCGTTACCTGTTACGAATGCCGTAGCAAGATCTGTAGGAACCACGGTGCTTGATTTGACAGTCGAGAAATGCTTACCACCTTCCAGTTCCACATTAGTTCCGAAATCTTTGGTTCCTGAATCGGACGATTTATTTGCCAAATCTGTTTTCAAGAATAGACAGACAGCGGCGCAGTCATCAACTTTTGCTGTGGGAAACCGTGTTCTCCACGTACGGTGAGCCGTTTGGACAAGAAGCCTTGCTGCTGAGGCCTCTGAAGTGGATTCACTCACAATCTTAACGACGTCATCGTTTGAAAGTACATCCCACACCTACAGTGATCAAAGAAATTAGATGATCACATGCCACAAAAACCATCTAGCTCGCAGAAATGTTCCAAGTTAATATGTGGTCAGTTGCTCACCCCATCAGTCGCCAACACAACGAACTCATCCTTTTCTGTGATGTGATGGTACGAAACATCAGGAACAGAAATTACACCATAACTCTTTAGACAGAAGTCTCCAAACGCTCTTGCCATGGCCAACCCTGGGGAGTTGTACTTTGGAAGCCAAACACGAGTAACATCTGGCTCGTTTGGGAGAGAAAATACTCTGCCCTTTCGTTCCCTGATCCGTGCCGCTTCACCTGCAAAACATGCATCTTGCTTCATTTACATGGGCATCTACTCATAACAAATACAGTTCTTCCCAGAGAAAATGTAAACCACAAAAGCATTGACGTCAGAAGATATTAATAAGCTTGTGACGTCCCTAAAGGGAGTGGACATGAGATCTGAAGTTAAGATTACAAAGTGAGCTATTGGAATATCAAAATCCGCTCCCTGCATAAAATGCAATGTAAAAAAGATTGTCGTTTCGGGCCAGATATGTCAGGTCCAAAAAGTTAACATGTGGGCCCATTCTCAAGTTTGTACTGTCAATAGTAGGTTTTTTGAGTGTGTGGTGTCCATGATAGGTTATGTTTACACTTTTTATTAGTACCAATTCGAAGTTTTGAGATCAAGGTATCTTTAAATAACTGACTCTGAAGAAAGTCAGATCTAAAACTGAACAGCACATGCACCATGTTGTTACATCCCTATCAGATCAGAAAAAAAGAAAATCAGATTGAGCTTTTTACTCACAAAAGGCAGGGCAGATTGTAAAAAGTTCAATACAATATTTTTACTTAGATACTCCCTCTTTGTATTGTGGATGTTGAAAAAAAAATATAAACTTGGTCAAACACAGGATGGGGGTATTGATGAAGATGTGAACCATCGAATCAAAGCCGGATGGATGAAGTGGCGCCAAGCTTCTGGCATTCTCTGTGACAAGAGAGTGCCACAAAGCTAAAAGGCAAGTTCTACAGGACGGCGGTCCGACCCGCAATGTTGTATGGCGCTGAGTGTTGGCCGACTAAAAGGCAACATGTGCATCAGTTAGGTGTGGCGAAGATGCGTATGTTGAGATGGATGTGTGACCACACGAGGAAGGATCGAGTCCGGAATGATGATATACGAGATAGAGTTGGGGTAGCACCAATTGAAGAGAAGCTTGTCCACCATGAGATGGTTTGGGCATATTCAGCGCAGGCCTCCAGAAGCTCCAGTGCATAGCGGACGGCTAAAGCGTGCGGAGAATGTCAAGAGAGGGCGGGGTAGACCGAATTTGACATGGGAGGAGTCCGTTAAGAGAGACATGAAGGATTGGAGTATCACCAAAGAGCTAGCTATGGGCAGGGGTGCGTGGAAGCTTGCTATCCATGTGCCAGACCCATGAGTTGGTTGCGAGATCTTATGGGTTTCACCTCTAGCCTACCCCAACTTGTTTGGGACTAAAGGCTTTGTTGTTGTTGTTGTTGTTGTTGTTGGTCAAACATAGAAATGTTTTGAATTATAAAAAACCTAATATGGACTACATTTTGAAACGGAGGGAGTATAATAATTCTCATATCTTACCATAACTTCAGAATTATATTATAATCATTTTTCAAAAAAAGAAAATATTATTGTAATAGATATTTGATAAAACTACCACATGTCATGCAAATAATCCAACTTCATTTACTTGTTAAAATAATTTTCTAAGGCACAACACATCCTACAGTGTCACGACCTGAGACCTTTTCAGTTATGTTTCCAAATTTTGTGCACATACCATACAAGGAGTTCTTCAGTTAGGGTGTTTTTAGTTGGAGGCAGCAAGTAGAATCATGCATCCGATTTTAAGTAACCCACAAGTGAAATACTCCCAGCATCCTAACTGCTCCAACAAGCAAATTAGAAACCATTCACCTAACTAAGAAACCAAAAGGTAATCTATAAAAATATCACCATAGTTGAAGAGCTTTGGTAAATTTAAGAACAAATACAACAGGACACTGGCAAAAAATTACACGTTTTGCAATGCATATATCATATCATGTAGTTTCATTATCACGTACTGATGCATGATGTATTTACGAAATTGACTATACGATACACTGATTCAGCAAAAATAATGAAAAAAGTGTTACTGCTACTAGAACTCTTTGTAACACAGAAAGTAAAAGGTAGCTAAGAGTCACACAAGGAAAAGGAGGAAAAAATTGTGTTGTAGACCTTTAAAAGAACAAACGGGAATCATTAAAATATAACGTACTTGGGATGCTTGGTTTGAGATCGACTGTCAGTTGAAGAGCAAAAAGGTGATTATCCTCATCTTTAGTGGCCAATATAGCTCTAGAGTCCCCCAAGTTGCCGATTATAAGATCCTGCCCCTGTAGAAATAGCAAGAAGAACATGTTAAAATAAAAAATATCAAGCGAAGCTTCACAACAAAGTAAAGTACAAAGTAAGAAATATCAAGTGAAGCTCCACAATAAAGTAAAGTAGAATCATTGTTGCTACGAAAAATACCTGCTTGATCAATGTGACTGCTGTGGTTCCACTGAACAGACAATCAATATTTTTATGTGACTTCAAATCCCTGTCCATTACATAAAATGCCCTCAAGAATGAAGTTCTCAATGCTGTGAAGATTTCTGGGTACCCTCCATTCTCTACAGCTCCAAGGGTAGCATCAGTATCTTCAACCACAGTTTGCACAGCATCTCCTTCAGTTGTCCCATTTGTGACAGTGTTATTTGACAACTCTTTGTATTCATCCCTGGCTATATTTGCACTCAACTTCACAGGGAGAAGATCTCTGACCATCTTGGAAACCAAATGGCCTTGTGGTCCATGGCCATCAAAAACACCACAAAAGATGGTACCATCTTTTGAACCAAAATTCTGCAAGCGGAATGCAAACACGTTAAAATCAACTATATAATGCCCAAAAGGACATCACTGAACAAGGAGAAAGAAGTGCACAATCCGTACAGTTTCAGCCTACAAGCAGGTCAGAACCACGAAGCCTACGCGACTTATAGCTAAAGGAAAACTCTTGGTCATCAGATAACACGCGGTTCCAAGAACGCCAAAGTGCATCTGACGGTGCATGCCATGCATAAATGTGTTGTCAACTGTAGTCCACTAAACAGGAGAAATTATATTTGCTTATATCATATGGCTGAGCTCATAGTTTCGGAGAGTCACATTTGATGGATTTTGATTCACATACTAGTTAAAGATCCTTAAGCTTGATGTGGCTCAGGAGTCCCGGATCCTAAGCCATGCCGAGCAAAATCTTCGGGCAAGGCTCAAGAAAAGGGTGGTGAGCTTGGCAGTCCTTGAGCATTCAAGAAAGAAGCAATGTGCTCGAATTGCAAATCTGAGAGAGGGCAATGCCAATATCAAATACTTCCATAGGCGTATCGATACGAGAAGGAGAAAGAACCACATTCATCGGGTGAGTATAACAATGGTTGGGTCACGGAGCATGAGAAAAAAGAGGAATCATCCACGATCACTTCTCCCACATCATCGGAAAGGCGAGTGAGAGAAAGGACTTCAACTGGGAACAATTTCATTTTGAGGATTGTGATCTTAGTGCTATTGATAACCCCTTCACCACGGAGGAAGTGTGTCATGTCATTAGCCAAATGTCAAATGACAAGGCTCCCGGGCCGGATGGTTTTACCAGACTGTTCTTCAAGAGATGTTGGGACACAATTAAAGTTGATGTCATGCGCGTGATCCACCTTTTTGGTAACCTCCATGTTGCTAACCTCCAATGGCTTAACTCTGCAAATGTTGTGCTCTTGCCTAAGAAAGATGGAGCAGGGGATTGGTGACTATAGACCAATTAGTCTAATTCATGCCATCACCAAGATGCTCGCGATTTGCCTTGGGCCTCACATGAATAGCCTTACCTCCAAGGCCCAAAGTGCTTTCATAAAAAAGAGAAGCATCCATGACAATTTTATGTATGCGTGTACAAAACTCCTGCCATTCTTTTCAAGCTTGACATCCACAAAGCCTTTGACTCGGTGCGTTGGGATTACATTCATGATCCTCTTCAACGGAGAGGCTTTCCAAGTAAATTTCGAGAATGAATTGTTGCCTTGCTATGTACCTCCACTCCTCGGATTCTTCTCAATAGAGCCCCCCCCCCCCCCCCCCCCACACACACACACACCAAGCATGGCTGTAGCCTTCGCCAAGGAGACTCCCTCTCACCTCTCCTTTTCGTCATTGCCGTCGATACACTCCAACAAGTCCTAGACTTGGCCACTAGGCATGTCTTGCTTCACAAATTTAGAGGCCGTCGAGCTGTTTGCAGAACTTCCATATATGTCGATGATGTGATGGTCTTCATGGCCCCCATTAAACAAGATATTGACAACCTCACACGCATCTTGGGCTGTTTTGCCGAGGTCACCGGTTTGGAGGTAACTTCCAGAAAAGCTCCTATGTTCCCATTGAGAGCGCAACCCGTAATCTCGAGGACATCCTTCATAGTTTGTCGGCGTCTCACGCCTCATTCCTCATCCGCTACCTGGGCCTCCTCGTCTCCATTTGGAAGCTCAAGAGAGCCGATTTCCAATTCCGAGAGGACAAGGTGGCGGCGACGCTTGTCCCATGGGATTGGCAAAATGTCACTGCTACGGGCGTACCACTTGTTAAGGCGGTGCTCACCTTGCAAGTCGTCTACCATACTACTCCCCTCATCATTCCGCAGCAGGTCATAAAGAGCGTCAACAAAATTGAAAGGGCTTTCTGTTGGGCGGGAACAAACAAGATCACCGGTGCCAAGTGCAAAGTTAATTGGGCCACAATGTGCAGACCAAAAGAGCTAGGGGGCTTTGGCGTGCTTGACCTTGAAAAGTTAGCACGTGCCTTACGTTTGCGCTGGCTTTGGTATGAGTAGAAGGATCCCGGCAAGCTTTGGGTGGGTATGGGGAACTCGTGTACAATGTGGACGTTGACTTCTTCTATGCTTCTACCATCACAACCATTGGTAAAGGTGTCATTGCCCCCTTTTGGGACTCCCCTTGGCTAAATGGCAAGAAACCAAAGGACATTGCACCCCTCATTTACATGCATCCTCGAGGAAAAATTGAAAGGATAGAGAGGCCTTGGCAGATGATGCATGGATTCACAAGATCAAATTCGACGAATTCCTTTCCATGGCGCACCTACGGCAATTTGTTACGCTTTGACGACTCCAAAGCCACACACAACTCCATGAGTAGGCATTACTCTTCGGCTTCAGCATATAAGGCACAATTCATTGGATCAACAGGCTCCACCTCGAGGTGCTTCGTTTGGGGCGTTTGGGCCCGCCAAAGGTGAACTTTTTTGCTTGGCTTGCAATCCAAGACAAAATTTCGACGGATGATAGGCTTGCAATCTAAGATAGAATTTCGACGGCCGATAGGCTTGCTCGGCGGGGTTGGCAAAATTGTGACCCTTGCCCGCTTTACCGACTTGCATGAGGGCAGGGCACATCTATTCTTCAAATGTCGCTTCACCGTTAGGCCTTGGAACTTAGTCAAGGATTGGCTTCGCATTCATGCTATTGACAGGGCGGCTTGGGCAATGAAGTACTCGTTGGCATGGATGGTGCAAGATGTCGGGCAACAACATTCACAATAGGAAGGCTATGGCATCTCTCACCGTACTTGTTAGTTGGACTATTTAAAATGAGAGAAACGCACATGTCTTCTGACACAAGTCAACACCACCACCAGTCTTTTTTGGCACCATTAAGAGGGGAGCAAAACTTTGGGTTGTGGCGGGCGCAAAAAAATTGGGCAACATCATCTCAGGAGAGTAATGACCCATTGTACTATTGGTGTGGTGTAACAAACTCTATTCTCCTTTCTTAATTAATGGATAAGGCAAAGCTTATGCCTCCGTTTTGAAAAGAAAGAAAAAAGATTCTACACTAGAGCACATGTCAGTTTCCAAAACAACATGCATTAGGTAATAGAGGGAGTAGTTAAATCAATTCAACTATATTCAAACCTAATTATTAACGAATCGGTATTACAACAGATATTTTGGTTCAAGGACAGGACATGCAAGATGCAATCTGAAGCGCTAGCTTGTTAACAAAGTTTCTCCTCCTGCTCTTTTCTCAAATGGTCTTTTAGTATTTATATCGTTAAACTTCATAAAATTTGATCATGGAAGGACTAAAAGTTTCTAGATTGGGCAAATGAAAATAGTAATTATTTCCTTCAAATTGCAGCTCTAATATACAATATAAAACCTTAAATGATGGTGCATTAAGTAAAACATGTAAATTGTAAATGATGGTGTATAAAATGAACATTTAAGAGACCACAGAAAAATTGATAATAACATTCATAGAGGAGAAAACAGTGTAGACCACAGGCTACACAAGGTACTATAAAAAAAACATGAGATTGTATTGTTCAAACTTATTGAACTCTGGAGATAAACAATTTAATAAAATCTCATGGACATAATCAGTGGCGGAGGACGGACCAAAATCGAGGTAGGGCGGACTCTAGAGCGTAAAAGAATATCATGCAAAACCTTCATGGCCACTTGCCGCTGGCACCACCTCTGCACCGCTCTGCACCCTGCCTACGCTGTTCCGCAGCTGCATACTTGCTTCCCTGCGACATGTGGCCTGGAACAGGCTGGCACCCACGCTGGCGCCGCCGGCCACCTACCTGCTGGTGCCGCCGCATATTACTAGGCGTTCTTGGCTCCCCCCTTGTTCGTCCGCCGTCACTGCTGAGGTCGTGGCCTGGTCCAGCTGAGCTCCTCATTCACGGGCTCATGGCCCACCAGGTCTCCCCTTTACTCCCCCCAACCACAGCGAGTACATGATACAGCGGCGTACGTGTATATTCTTTTGTTCAAAAAATCAAGGTAGGGCGGCCACCCGGCCTTGCCCAACCGAGTCCTCCGCCGATGGATATAATGAAATATAGTTAATAAAACACAAAGAAATGGCAAGTCTCATGTATTCAACTCTAGGAGTTCATGGGAAGAGAAGATAAGATCATCCTTAAAAGGAAATATTAAGATAACGATAAGAATCATGTGCCTGCTTACAGGTTTCTCCATTTGGGAGAACAATAATTGAGCCCAATTAAACTACCAGCTAGAACACTCTGCCGGCGATTCAGTCGGCCATATCCAATGGCAATCCATGTGAAACCACGTAAACAAGACAAATGAAAATGGTATTCTATTCCAGAAGTTGTTAAATCAAACAGGCATTCTACAGCAAGACGCCACATGTGCGTCTTACGTGAAAGTAAAAAAAATCTTTGTCTGGTCCAGCTCAAGCATACCTAAGAAGACATGTATTAAAATTTTGCCCCAATCAGACAGTCGTGTTTCTTCATGCAAGTATCAGGATTGGCTCATGACGAACAAAATCATGAAGACATCCTTTTCATCGTATCCAAATACTTGTGGAGCATATGCAGTAGGAGTCACACATCATCGAAAGGTACCCATGGAATTAACAGAAGATAAAAATGGGGAAAAAAATACAGAATTAAGAACTCAAATAGTATACCTCCACGACAACCATGGCGTCCTGGTTGACCCCCTTCTTGCCCTGCATCGTGTAAAGTGAGGCGCTAGCGCAGGCGCCGTTGCCGGCGATGCGTCCGGGCGCGCCCCTAATAAGCTCGGGACGCCTTTCCTCGGCGGAGGCGCCGCTTGGCGAGGAACCCCCGTTCCGCTTCCGCCGTAGCGGTCGAGCGGCCCACTTGAACTGCGCAGGCCCCGCGCTTGCGGGGGTGACGCCGAGCCCCCGGAGCAGGCAAACGAGAAAATCGACGCAGCACCCGTCGCCGCCGCCACCACCGCCATACAAAGCGGCCTCCGTGGCCGCAGGCTTCGCGGCGGCGACGCGCGCGGCGACGGCGACCGCTAGCATCCGCTGCTGCTGCGCCTGCGGGTGCTGCAGCTGCTGCTGGCCGGCACCGCAGCCGGACCTCCGGCGGCTGAGCACGGGCCGCCTCCCAGCCGCGACCGCCACCATGCCCTCTCTTCGAATGATTCCGCCCCGCTTCCCTCGTCTCTTGCTATCTGCACAGGTCAGGATCTTGGCGCAAGAAGCGAATCTCTTGGCCGGAGTCGGATCTTGCAAGGAGAGGAGGGTGGTTTGGTAGATGGATGGACCTCGGTGTGGCGAAGAGTAGACGCAAGAACTGGTCGCTGCAAGGGCGCGAAGGAGGTGGGCGTGGCGGGCACTAAGGAGGGCGCTGGCTGGGGCGTGGAACACGCACGGTGAATACGAGCAAAGATATTAGTTTTACTGGTTCAATCCACGATATTATTCTATGGCGACGGCGAAAGGGGAGCTGGAGAGGACAAGAAGCCCAACAGGAACAGGTGCCACCTCCCCTCCTCTCCTGTGGCCTGCGCGGCGCCTCCGCAGGTGTGGACCGGAGAGGAGAGGCGGAGGCAAGAATCTCCGTGGCGGAAAAGGGAGAGGAGGGGGCAAGTGGGCGGGGAGGAAGAGGGGAAGGGGGGGGGGGGGGGGGGGGGGGGCCTCTTCGTCGGCTGGTTGCGTGGTTGTCCTGAGACGGCGACGGACCGAGAGAAACACGTTGCAAGGGGGTCGGTCGGCAACGGGAGTGAATGGCCATGGGTGTCCCGCTGAAATTTGTTTACCTTTTCCGTTTGTCTGTGAGTACTCTTCCCCAAAACACCATTATCTTTTAATTATTTTGAGAATAAATACATTGTAGTATTACTCAGAAAACACTGCAACCCCTTTTATTTTATAGCGAACACAGCTACACTGTCGTTCGGCCTTAAGTTCCACCAAAATTCGTCCTTTTCTTTTCGAGAGCACGCGAAAAGCGTGTCTTACTTTTATAGAAGAGAGCAGAAAACAATGTACAAGAGACCTAGGGAGGATACAGGCAAACCCCCAAGGCAAACACCCCAACACACCCCCAAACTACTACAAGCCTACTCTCTCACAAAACTCAGCAATACGTCCTCCCCCTAGGCCGGCGACCTTCCACTCCCGCAGCTCTCCAGTGATAGCCCTCGCCAGATCCGGCGCATTAAGCTGCTGGTTAGTCCTATTGAAGACTCTTGCGTTACGCTGCTTCCAAAGTGCCCAAATCACCGCAATCACCACCGGTGTCAAAGCCCCTCTTGGCATCACGACTCCATCTTGCACGTTGTGCCAACCACCACTCCAAGAGTTGATCCTGCACCTCCGGGATGGTAGCCTGTAGGCCCAAAGCATCAAACATGAAATGCCACACCTTCCTGGCGTACACACACTGGACCAGTATGTGCTCTGCGTTATCCTCCTCTTGCAGACACGTGAAGCATGCGGAAGGACGATCTTGTAACCCATGCCTCGATCTCCTATCCGAGGTCCAAATACGGTGTTGCACCGCCAACCAAGCAAAGATTTTGCACTTAAGCAAAGCCCAACTCCAAATACAAACTGCATACGGCGCTACAATAGCACCGAGACAAAGCCGTTGATATGTCGACCGCACAGTATAAAGGCCCGACGGATCAGCGGGCCACGAGAAGGCATCCGGGCGCGAGACGTCCCGCTGGACCAGACTAATCGCGAGATTGAGATGAATGAGCTGCATGTGGTCACCAAAGCCGAGATCTCCAGATAAATCCTGCAGCCTCCTCCCATTATCCAGCCCCTCCGCAATCGTTCTCCTGTTTACCGTCCTCGTATCCACCTTCGAGAAAATTGATGGTGCAATATCCTTTGCAGAGAAACCATGGATCCATCGGTCTCGCCAAAACAGAACCTTCGTGCCTTCCCCCACCGAGATGCAAACCAGGCTATCAAACACTGCACGGGCATCTCTATCCTCCGTCATTGGCAGGCCTTGCCAAGGCCTGTCTGGGTCCGTTCTGCGTAGCCATTCCCATCTCACCCTCAGAGCTAGCCCTTGCAGCTGCAGGTTCCTGACGCCAAGGCCACCCAGATAAGTAGGTTTGCAAACCGCATCCCAAGCAATCAGACATTGCCCACCATGGGCCTTCTCCTTGCCAGCCCAGAAGAAACCTCTCATCCATTGTTCGATCTCTTCCAACACCCAAACAGGAGCCTCCATAATCATGAAGTGATGGATCGGTTTAGCCGAAATAACCGATTCCACAAGCACCAAACGACCCAGCCGGTGGATCAATCCCCTTTGCCACGCCGGCGCAAAGCTCTTCGCTTGGTCCAACATAGGCTGCCACTCCGCCCTGGAAAGAGTCCTGATGGCCAATTGCATCCCAAGATATCTACATGGGAAGGCACCCATGCAGCAATGCAACACCGCCTCGACCCGATCTCTGTCCGCATTGTCTCCGTGTATCATAATCGCCAAGGATTTGTTATAGTTCACCATCAATCCCGAAGCCTCCCCAAACGTCGTGAGCACCGACCGGACGAGAGAGAGATCCAGGAGCCGGGGCTTGACAAATAAGGCCACGTCGTCGGCGTAGATTGACACCGCTTGGTGAGGGGCAATGCCCGTGAAGGCACTCAAGACACCCATGTTTGCAGCGCGAATCATCATCTTCCAGAGGACGTCCATGGCAATCACAAAAAGAAGAGGCGAGACTGGATCCCCTTGCCTTAGGCCCTTGGCGTGCACGAAGCTTCTTCCAGGCACTCCATTCAGTATCACTTTCGTGCTTGCGGTCCTTAAGAGGATGGCAATCCACTGGAACCACTTGGGACCAAAGCCCTTCCTACGCATAACCTCAAATAAGAACGGCCAGGCAAGGGAGTCAAAAGCTCGTGAGATGTCCAATTTCAAGAACACTCCCGCATCCTTCCGAGCATGAATTTTCCTAGCGACTTGCCGGACCAAGAGGAAGTTATCGTGGAGGTGCCTCCCACAAATGAACGCCGACTGGTTCGATTCCACGATCTCCTTCATCCTCTTCCTCACATGATTGGCAAGCATCTTGGCAAACAACTTGGCTACACTGTGGGTGAGGCTAATAGGCCTAAAATCACCCACCTCCTCCGCCTCAGGCTTCTTTGGAATCAGCACGATGTGTGCTCGGTTTAATTTGCCAAAACCCCGGCCATCCCCCACATATAACTTCATGAAGACTGCCATCACATCCCTCTTGATGATCTGCCAGGCTTTCTGATAGAATGCCGTGATGAAACCATCCGGGCCCGGGGCCCGATCCGGCGGCATCTCTTTGATCGTATTCCAGACCTCCTCTTCAGTAAACATCCCATCCAACTCCGACAGGTCGGTTCCCTCCAATCCAAAAAAGTCTAAATCCACTTCCGCCTCCCTAGCATTTGCCTGCCCAAGCAGCCGCTCATACACCTCCTAGAAGATCTCCTCCTTCCTAACTTGATCCGTGATCAGCTCACCGTTGTGTCTAATATGTGGTATAAAGTTCTTGCTCCTCCTTCCGTTGGCAACCGCTTGAAAAAGCTTAGTATTCGCATCACCTTCCTTGATCCATTTAAGCTTCGATCTTTGGCTCTCAATCGTGCGTTGTAGGGAGGCCAGCCCTAACAACGAGTGTTTTAAAGTTTTTCTCAACCACCTCTCCAACCAAGACAAGGCCCTCGACTCCATCGCTTTATCCAGCCTCAGGATGACATAATTTGCAATGGCAATTTTGATCTTAATGTTCCCCGTCGTCCTTTGACCCCAAGCTTGAAGGGCCACCGCCGTATTCCTAAGCATAGCATCCAACCTTTTGAACGGGTCGGTGATCTCCTCAGGGCACACCCAAGCTTCCTTAACTACATGCTCAAAACCATCAAGCCGCGTCCAGAACAACTCGAACCTAAATCTCTTCTTGGCGCAGAAAAGAGCCGCCGTTGAGAGGTGCAACGGGGCGTGGTCGGAGATATTAGTGGAAAGAGCTTGCAACAAAACATCCGGGTAGTAAAGCTCCCAATCCACTGAAACTAACACTCGATCGATCTTAGTCATCACCACATTCTCCCTCTCATTCGACCACGTGAACCTCCTTCCGTGCATGTAGAGATCTTTGAGCTCATTATTATCGACAAAAGCCTTAAATCTCCGCATCATAGATCTATTGAGATTGGAATTATTCTTCTCCTCCGCCTTGAGGATCATATTAAAGTCACCCAAAACCATCCAAGGACCCGGGCGGGCATCTCTCCTATGTTGCAAGTCGATCAAAAAATTGATCTTCGACTTGTCGCCTTGGGGACCGTACACTACGGATAACCACCATTCCCAACCATCTTTATTGCACACACGCCCCATGAGGAAATTAGCGTCTCGGGTTAAATTGTCAATCTCCATGTATGAGCTCTCCCACGCTAGCAAAATACCACCTCTAGTATCGATAGCCGGGAGATAAGCAAAACCATCAAAAGATGGCCCAATGCATTGCCACACCAAGTAAGTATCTAGTACATCTAGCTTGGTCTCTAGGAGACACACCAAGTTCACCTTAGCATCGATAACATAGTCCCTAACCGCGTTCCTTTTAGCAGGGTTATTAAGGCCCCTCACGTTCCAAGATAATACACGAGGATTCCAATCCATATGCATCAGCATCCCGGAGTCCACCCAATGATCGACCCAACAATCAGGCCTCCCCCACCACCACGGACGTAGAGGTACCCCTCGCATGCACTGGTGGCGTCTCCTTGCCGAACAGGGCCGCGATGACCCGAATGTGCTGCTCTCTGAGAGGGGACTCAAAGATCTCCGCTAACTCTGGGATCTTGTCTTCGTGACCATCCAAGTCCTCAGGCACCAAACCTAGCGCGCGCATTAGCACGTTCTCAGCGGGCGAAACCTTGGTCTTGGCAGGCTGAGCCCTCCTCGCACTCCTAGTGGCACGCCGGGGTGTAAAAGGCTCGGCCTCCGGACGCAGAGACGACTGGACCTCCAAAAGAAGCGGAGGCGCGAGCTTCTTCACCAAAGCGTTGCAGAACCACTTCATTTTTTTCAAATGCGATCACTTCCTGGGGTGTCATCCCCCCATACGCAACTTCCTCCCTCCGTTGCATGTCTAAATTAACGTCAGGATCCGGCTGCCCCGACGCAAATTCTTGAGAGCTCGCCACTTGTCGCTGCTCCATCAGCACCTCCTCCGGGCTCGCCAATTGTCGCTGCATGTCCACACATGCCGGAGGCGCGTGCCCAATTGTATCGCTGTCCACCACATGCAGCTTGGGCTCCACTGAACTCTCCGCACCCAGGAGCCCCTTGTCCCCACTCGCAGGACCCAACAGCCTTGTGCCGGCTAGACGCCCCACCGGTGACAGGGGAACCGGTTCCTCTGTGGCGACATCTGCCCCACACCCGTCCAAGCCCCTGGCCACAACCAAAGGCTGATCTGGCCTCACCACCGCCACAACCTGCAGCTGCGTCTCCTCATGAGGTGAAGCTACCCCCGATTCCACGGTCCCACCCACAATAGGAACTGGCCTCTCCTGGTGGGTATCCAAAACCCGCGTAGCCTGTGTCTCCTGAAGCGCGGGCCCCACAATGTCTGGCGCCGCCGCTGACCCACCCACTAGCAACTCCGATCCGGCCAATGGCAACACAGGGCTGGCCACGATGGCGCCCGTCGGGATCGGCACCGTCTGAACCGCCTCGGTCTCCACCACGATCACGCCAGACTGGTTCACGTTTGTCTTTACCAGCCCGGTCTCCACTACCGGCGCGCCAGGCACATTCAAATTTGCCTTATCCACCCCGGTCTCCACCCCACCAGGAACGCCCAGCCGGTCAAAAGCGGAGTGACGCAGCGACGGCCTATCCCGCACTGTAGCGATAGGCCCACCTGGCCCCACCTGCGTAGCCGGCTCCATGGGGGGAATCCTCCAATCCACCGTCTTTCCGGTACCACGAACAACTCCGACGTAAGTCCGGCCAGCCGCCGAACCAACTCCTCCACCAACGTTGTCACCCCGATTATCTCGCACGCCACGCTGCCAAACACAATGGCGTGTGCTCGGCCCACCACCCATCTCCGGCGGCGAGTCCGGCAACCCGCTTTGCCCGCTTCCTGACGAACTGCCGCCGAGGAACCAAGGCTCTTCTCCCTCCGGGAACGTGGTGACTGAATCCAGATGGATGAGCACCTTATATTGCAGCATTTTGGGTTGAAACACCTCTCTCTGCTCCTCTGGCTCCGGCACCGCCAGCCACCTACGCGTAGGAATCGTCTCCGGGTCCGCCGTCCATGCAAGCAGCTTGAAGGAAGACAGATCCATCCTTGATGACGTTTCCGGCGCCACCGTCTCGATGAAGCAAGAGCCCCCCAGCAAGCACTCCACCACCTCCAGCTCCCAAGCATGCGGGGGAATGCCCTCGATCTCCAGACTGACCTTGGTCCTTAACGCAGCAAACACCGCCTGGTTCTGCCTGATCCACTGTCAAAACGAGAGCCTGCACCCGTCGAACTCAATCACTGGTCGCAAACCCACTCTGTTCCTGTCTTCCCTGCTTGCAAACACCACTAAGAAATCCTCCGGCTGGAACTTATGCACAGACAGTCTGTCCGCAGCAATGCCAAACCTTGCCTGGAGCGCGCGCCTGACCAGCTCCTGTGAGAGCCTCGACCTGTCACCACTCGCAAACACGACCATAGCATTCTGCAATCTGCCTTCCAACTCCGCCATGGCCCTGGACCTCCTGACGACGCACAAATCCGACGGAGCCATGTCCATGTCCTCCAGCACATCGAGCCTCGGCTCCGCCCGACGGAGGCCACCCAACGGCGACGCCGCCCGCGACTCGGGCCGACGAGGAGGGGGAGGGGGAGACGACACTGCGTGCGACGCGACCGCACCCAGCGTGGGCGCACCCGGAGCCGCGGCCAAGTCAGCACCCGACGCCCGCCTAGCCACCTTCGCTACCGCATCACGCCTGAGCTCGTCCACCGGCGACGGGCTGCGAGGCCGCTTGCACTGACTCGCGACATGCCTCGACACGCCACACCGAAGACAGACGACCTGGTTCGTGCAATCCTTCAGAAAGTGCCCTTTCTCCAAGCATTTGAAGCACCGATCTCGCATCTCCGGCGTCACCTCCCTCCGCGGCGGTGAGCAGGGCCTCCCCGGCCCCACCGACGGAGCAACCTTGCGACGGCGCTTCCAAAGCGTGCGTTTTGACACCGGAGCTTCCTGCCATGGCACGATCCTGCGCGTGGGCAGGGTGTCCCCCGACAGCATCCCAGCAGCGCCACCCTCCTCCGCAGCAGAGCCACCCGAGGCCGACGAGAGACCGAGGCCCGAGACCACAGGCCGCTCCCCATGGAACAAGGACGTCGCAGAGCCCGGACTGCCCGCCATGAACACCAGATCTGACCCCGAGGGGGGCCGAGCAACTCGCAGGAAAGGGGGAAGGGGAGGGACGCCGCCTCGAGGCGACCGGGGGAGGGGAGGTGGCCGCCGAAGCCGGAGCGGCTGAAGGCGGGGAGGTGGACGCCGGCGTCAGAGTAACGCACGGCGGAGGAGGCAAGGCGGAGGGGGGAGGCAAGGCCACCTACTACACGATTACGGTCAAAACTACGGTCAAAATTCGTCCTGAGGTGGCTTACAACATGTGGATAGCGATTTACACATGTAATATTTCGATCTCTCATATTTTATTTGGCCTTCAGTTCTACCAAAGTTCGTCGTGAAGTGGCTTACAACATGTTGATAGTGATGTACACGAGTAATATTCTGACCTCTCATATTCTTTTTTATTTCGTATAGTGGAAAAACAAAAGCACAATCTGATTGTCTTCGAGTTTTGAACCGAATTCATCGCTTTTAGACGGTCAGTCTGGGTTAGAACAGGCAGAGTAGTCCATTGAAGTGCAACCCCCTCCATAATCTCAGATGATTCAACCTCTAAAGAATCATAACAAGACATGGCAAAAGTTAAAGATTGTGTTTTCGACCTGCTCACACAAAAAACATACTTGTTCCTATTGTGCAACCCTTCACGGAAAAGGGGTCGTCTAACCTTGAGCTTCACATAGCCAGTTTTAGTCTTTTAGATGGATTCCATGACATAAAGTAGGGGAAGTATCGTCTAGTGCATGTGACTCATATGCTAGAAAGTTCCCATAAAGTAACATCCCTTTACCTTTGTGACGTCTTGGTTCCGGTACTGGGTAGTCACCAACAACAAGCTGAGGTAGCTATGAAGAAAGCGTCAAGAGACATTAATAATTGAAGCGGGCTATGAATGGGCCAGTTCATTTCTCACACACCAAATACATTCCAGTACTGGGTAGTCACCAACAACGAGTTGAGGTAGCTCTGAAGAAAGCGTCAAGAGACATTAATAATTGAAGCGGGCTATGAATGGGCCAATTCATTTCTCACATACCAGATACATTCCAGTACTGGGTAGTCACCAACAACGAGTTGAGGTAGCTCTGAAAAAAGCGTCGAGAGACATTAATAGTTGAAGCGGGCTATGAATATACCAATTCATTTCTCACATACCAGATATATTCTAGTAGCATGAATAACATAATCCGACGTGTTTCCGAAAGCCACATGCAATATGAAGTACACACTCTGGTCACATGTTCTGGAGCTTGAACATACTGAAAAAGGCTTTCGCCCCGTTTATATATAAAGCAGAGCCACAACATCCAACGTAAGTTCACACCGTACACACACGCAAAGAAAGTAGACAAATATAGTGCGAAAGGGTTCTGCTGAGGGCATAGATCAACAAGCCCTTAAAGGGGGCAAAATGAGGCAGTACAAGCCACAACAGGCTAATCCGGCTCAGGAGGTGGTGGAGGAAGCAGCGGCGCCAAGCGAAGAGCCATCGCGCGAAGATTTGCAATGGTGATGTTGATGGCGTCCCGATCAGGGGGGCGGCTAAGCGGGTGCCAAAGCTGCAAATAGCCACACATTTTGAAAATCGCGTCAGTGGCACATTAAAGAGGAACATGTTAGATCGCAAGTTTATTGTGAACGGTCCAAAGCCCAAGCGAGGACCTCAATACCCAGCCACCTAATGTGGTGGGCGCACAGAGGGGAGGCCTAGATTTCCGCAAAGAGGTCAGGGAAATTGGTGTTGCACCACCGACCATCAATCATTTCGCGGAAGCAACTCCAAAGAAATTGAGCGGGCACGCACGTGAAGAAAATGTGTTTTGAGTCTTCCTTCGCCCCACATAGGGGGCAAATCCCGTCTCCTGGGCCATTTTGCTTGAGCACCCCCACTCCGAAAGGAACACGTCCCCGTATACATTGCCACAGGAAGATCTGAATCTTTAGTGGCAGTCTAATAGCCCATATATGGCCTAGAGGAGTAGGAGCGGGAGCAGCCGCGATGGCCTGGTAGAGGGATTTGGTGGAGAGTTGGCCCGAGGACTCCAGGCGCTAGGAGACCCGGTCGTCTGGTTGATCCACATCCGAAGGATGAAGCGCGATGCACTCAAGGAGGTCTTGCCGTGTGGCAAGTTCTGCGGGGCCAAATGGTCGGCAGAAGCAAGGAGCCCTAAATCAATAAGGGCCGCCTCGACGGAGATCCTAGGTTTTACTGCAACGGCAAACAGGTCCAAAAATCAGGTGGCAAAGGGGTGATCCCCAGCCCACCGATCGAAGCAGAATAGGGCGGTCGCACCTGACGCCACAACAATGGAGGTACCGATGCGTAGGACCAGGTGAAGCTAGATGATGGACTGCCAGAATTGTGAGCCAGTAGACTGCTGACAGAAGGCAAGCGGTTGACCACAGAGATATTTGTTCCGGATGATGCTAAGCCAGAGAGCACCCTCCCTATTCGCAATCCGCCACAACCACCGAGTCAGCAGGGCGATGTTCATGCGTTTGGACGACATGATCCTGAGGCCTCCCTAGTCGCGTGGTTTGCAAATGTCAGGCTAGCTTACCATATGGTACTTTTGCTTATCGCCCTCCCTGGCCTAGAAGAACCTCGCCTGATACTTGGCGATCTCAGGGTGGAGGCCCTCGTGAGGGCTGTAGAAGCTCATGATGAACATGAGCAGGCTGGAGACGGATGAGTTGATGAGCACCACTTGAGCCGCCTTAGACAGCCAACGGCCCTGACAGGATTTGATAACCCACAAGTGTGGGGGATCGCAACAGTTTTGGAGGGTAGAGTATTCAACCCAAATTTATTGATTCGACACAAGGGGAGCCAAAGAATATTCACGAGTATTAGCAGCTGAGTTGTCAATTCAACCACACCTGAAAGACTTAATTCTGCAGCAAAGTATTTAGTAGCAAAGTAATATGGAAGTAACGGTAACGGTGGCAAAAGTAACATTAGCAGTTTTTTAACGATTGTAACAGCAGTAGTAACGAAAGTAAACTTAGCAAAGATCAATATGAGACAAACTCGTACGCAATGGATCAGTGATGATATGTATCAAATGATATTCATCATGCAGTAGTTATAACCTAGGGTGACACAAAACTAGCTCCAATCCATCAATATAATGTAGGCATGTATTCCGTATATAGTTATATGTGCTTATGGAAAAGAACTTGCATGACATCTTTTGTCCTACCCTCCCGTGGCAGCGGGGTCCTATTGGAAACTAAGGGATCACTACTAGGGAAAAGCCTAGTAGTAGCGCGGGATAAATAGCTAGTAGTAGCGCGGGCGCCCCCGCTACTACTACGACGCTACAACTAACTGATAGTAGTAGCGTTGGTGCCACCCGCGCTACTACTACGTCTGTTAGTAGTAGCATGGGTGCCATCCGCGCTACTACTAATTATCTGTAGCGGGTCTTATACCTCGCGCTACTACTATTACTTTCAAAAACAAAAAATATTGATCCCGTGCGTGTTGTCAATGGCAGTAGTGGTTTGATCCAGCAACGGTTGGGGTCGCCGGAGGCATGAACGGGCAGCAGCAGACCAGATCCGGCGGTGGCTGTTGGAGAGAGCCTGTTTCTATGGAAGAGCAAAGGCAGCAATGTGGGGCTCCTCTTCCCGACCATGCTAGATCGTTCCTAGTCGTCCATGGAGACAACCTGCACGGGCCTGGACATGGGACGATGAGTCAAACTAGAGGGAGAGAGAGAAAAAGAAAACCGAGGGAGAGAGGAAGGAGATGGAGGGAGCAGCGGGGCTGGTCACCGGTGGTGAGGTGCTCCAGCATGGTGGCGTGAGGCGGCGACCTCCTAGACACCGGTGGAAGACTGGCGAGCTCCTAGACGCCGGTGGCGCAAGGCGGCGGCCTCTTTCGGCACCATGGAGGAGGAGGGGTGCATGGGCAAGAGGTCCATGTGAGAGCGTATGGAGAGAGAGAGAGGAGAGAGTGGCGGAATAGAGGAGGGATTTGGGGGAGGAGATGGGGATTTCAGGGCTGTTAAAAAACCGTGTACTTAGTAGTAGCGAGGGGTATAAACCCGCGCTACTACTATCAACTTAGTAGTAGCGCAGGTTTATACCCCTCGCTACTACTATGGCATTGTCTCGGGGGCACGGTAAAGACCACTTAGTAGTAGCAAGGGTTATAAACCCGCGCTACTACTATCAACTTAGTAGTAGCGAGGGTTATAAACCTGCGCTACTAGTAAGTAGCAGTATCGAGGGGTATAAACCCGCGCTACTAGTAAGCGTGTGCCTATAAGCTTTTCCCTAGTAGTGGACATTAAGGCCTCCTTTTAATAGAGAACTGGAACAAAGCATTAGCACTTAGTGAATACATGAACTCCTCCAACTACAGTAATCAACGGAAAGAATGCCAATTATTGTCACCTTGAGGTATGCGGATCACAAACACGTAATAGGTGTCTACAACTTGCAAGATCGGATCAAGAACACAAATATATTCATGGAAACATAAAAGGGTTCAGGTCTGAATTCATGGCACTCGGGCCCTATTGACAAGCATTAAACATAGCAAAGTCATAACAACATCAATCTCAGAACATAGTGGATACTAGGGATCAAACCCTAACAAAACTAACTCAATTACATGATAAATCTCATCCAACCCATCAGCGTCCAGTAAGCCTGCGATGGAATTACTCATGCACGGCGGTGAGCATCATGAAATTAGTGATCGAAGAAGGTTGGTGATGATGATGGCGACGAATCCCCCTCTCCGGAGCCCCAAACGGACTCCAGATCAGCCCTCCCGATGAAGAAGAGGAGGCGGTGGCTCCATATCGTAAAACACGATGAATCCTTCTCTCCGTTTTTTTCTCCCCGAAAGTGAATATATAGCGTTGGAATTAGGGTCGGAGGAGCTCTAGGGGGGCCACAAGCTTGCAGGGCGCGCCCCCAGGGCTTGTGGCCTCTGGGTGGCCCCCTCTGGTTCATTCTTGCGCTAATATTTTTTATATATTCCAAAAATATTCTCCGTAAATTTTCAGGTCAATCAGAGAACTTTTATTTCTGCAGAAAAAATAACACCATGGCAATTCTGCTGAAAACAACGTCAGTCCAGGTTAGTTCCATTCAAATTATGCAAATTAGAGTCCAAAAAAAGGGCAAAAGAGTTAGGAAAAGTAGATACGACAGAGACGTATCAACTCCCCCAAGCTTAACTCATTGCTTGTCCTCAAGCAATTCAGTTGACAAACTGAAAGTGACAGAGAAAAACTTTTACAAACTCTGTTTGATCTTGTTGTTGCAAATATGTGTAGGCAATATCCAGGGTTTCAGTAAAGATTATGAACTAACCATATTCACAATAACATTTAGGTCTCACATTTACTCATATCAATAACACAATCAACTAGCGAGCAATAATAATGAATCTCGGATGACAACACTTATTCAAAACAATCATGATATAATATAGCAAAATGGTATCTCGCTAGCCCTTTGTGAGATCGCAAAATATAAATGCAGAGCACCTATGAAGATCAAGGGCTGACTAGACATTGTAATTCATGGCAAAAGAGATCCAGTCACACCCATACTCAACATCAATTAAAAACAAAGCATATAAATGGCAGCGGTGCTCTCAAGTTGGTGCGTTTTATAAGAGGATGATGACTCAACAATAAAAGTAAATAGATAGGCCCTTCGCAGAGGAAAGCAGGGATTTCCAGAGGTGCCAGAGCTCGAAGCTTTTAAAACAGAGATGAATATAATTTTGAGCGATATGCTTTCATTGTCAATGCAACAACCAAGAGTTCTCACTATCTTCCATGCTACGTACATTGTAGGTGGTTCCCAAACAAAATGGTAAAGTTTTACTCCCCCTCCACCATCAATCACACTCCACGGCTAACCAAATCCACGGGTACCGTCCATACTAACAACAGTCCAGGGGGATATCTGTTTAATTATATTTTGAGCATGGAACTGGGCGTCTAGCATGGAAGATGTTATTGTGCAAGTGAATAAACACTCATCGAGAGAATAACTCACCTAGCATGGAAGATATTGACAGCCCCCGGTCGCCACATGAGCGATTCGGGCATACAAAACAGATTATTATTGAAGGTTTAGAGTTTGGCACATGTAAATTTACTTGGAATGGCAGGTAAATACCGCATATAGGTATATATGGTGGACTCATATGGAACAACTTTGGGTTTATGGAAGTGGATGCACAAGCAGTATTCCAGTACAAGTGAAGGCTAGCAAATAGTTTGAGGAGTGACCAACTAGAGAGCGACAACGGTCATAAACATGCCTTGAGGTTAACTAACATTGAATGCAAGCATGAGTAGGATATAAATCACCATGAACATAAATATCGTGGAGGCTATGTTGTTTTTGATTCAACTACATGCGTGAACACGTGCCAAGTCGAGCCACTTAAATCATTCAAAGGAGGATACCATCCTATCATACTACATCATAACATTTTAAAAGCATGTTGGCACGCAAGGTAAATCATTATCAACTCCTAGCTAATTAAGCATGGCATGAGTAACTATAATCTCTAATTGTCATTGCAAACATGTTTCATTCATAATTGGCTGAATCAAGAATGATGAGTTAATTATATTTACAAAAATAGGTCGAGAGTTCGTACCAGCTTTTCTCCGTCTCAATCATTTCATCAAACTTCGGCATTATTGCCTTTCATTTGCACGACCGAATGGTGTGGATAATAATAAGAGTGCGCGTGCATTGGACTAATTAGTCTGCAAACATTTATTCAAAGGAGAAGACAAGGTAATATGGGCTCTCTGTTAGATCAACAATAATGCATATGAGAGCCACTCAACATTTTCATCGTGGTCTTCTCCTTTTGACCCAAATAAAAGGATTTTTTTTCAAAGAAACACACTAAAATATATTTTTGAGTTTTTGTTTTATGAAGAAAGCAAAAACAAGAACGAGAAAAACTATTTACACGAGAAAGCTCCCAACAAGCAAAAGAAGAACGGGAAATCTTTTAGGTTTTCTTTTTAATACTATAACTAAATGAACTAGAAGGAAAAACTAGAAAGAAGCTAGAACTAATTTTTTGGATTTTCTCAAGGTTTTTCAAACACACAAGAAGAAAGCAAGAAAAATAAACTAACATGGATGATACAATGAAAAAGTATGAACACCGGCAACTAAAATAAGTGTGTGAACATGAATGTAATGTCGGTGAGAAATACATACTCCCCCAAGCTTAGGCTTTTGGCCTAAGTTAGTCTATGGCCACGGCTCAAAATAACCCTCTCCGTGATACTTCGGAGGGTCCTGAGGGTTCCACTGGTTGGCGAGCTCCTGTGGCTCCCATTGATAAACAGGCTCCTGATACGGATCAGGAACTGGTGCTGGCTCAGGTGTTGGGGGTTGTGACAGACCCCAAAATCTGTAGATGTCCTCGGGCATAATAGTGTACCTGCCTAAATAAATATCGAACAAACAAGGTGCAGGCAGAGCAATAGTCTCACAGGTACCCTGACTGAATACTAGGTTGTAGAGGAGTCGTCTGTCATCGTCTTTCTTAATAAAATTGTGTGCTACCATACTTTTATAGTTTAAATACTTGGTGGGTAACAACATCTCCTCCTCCTCCTCAAGCCTAATGGGTATCTCAAAATGTTTAGCAAGGCGAGTGGCATAGATACCTCCAAAGATAGGTCCCTTCGAACGGTTTGTGCTCAACCGTCGAGCAACAATAGCACCCAAACTAAAAGTTCTATCACAATATAATAGCAAGGTCAGGGGCACTAAGGCCTCCACTCTCCCCACGACCAATCAGATATCTCCCCGCAAATAATGAGTAATAGCGTAAAACAGGAAAATGTAAGCTAGCCACTCTGGCTTCCGACACCCCTCTCTCTTCCCCCGCGGTAGTTTCAGCAATGAAGTCCTCCACGTCTCTAGGACGTGGTTCATTAACGCTGCCCTCATAAGGTAATTTGCAAATAACGCAAAAATCATAGAGTGTCATCTCCTTAGGCTCATCATATAAATGAAACTCTACCGTGGGTGGTGATTTTCTAGGATAAAAATGAAAGTTTTGCACGAAAGTATTAGTGAGTAAGAGGTATTGGTTACACTTATCTTGGTGGAAGGCAGTGATGCCGGCATTCTCCGCTAGATAATAGAAGTCATTATAAATTCTGGCCTCGCTCAAGAATGTATCACTTGGCCATTCACATGGCTGAACCTCCGCTGCACGTGGAAGATTATTGTAACATCCCCAAATTCTAAATTTTGGAATGTTATATTAAATAGATAGTTTTGATTGATTGTATGATTGCTTGTGTGAAATTGAGTGAAATTTGAAACTTTTGAAAGTTAAATGAGAGGGAATAAAAGGACTTTCCCAAACTTTCATCTTGCTTTTATAGTATCCATGAATTCAAATTCTTTTCAAATACAAAACCCGAGAGAGAAGATGACATGACTTCTTCCATTTAAATAAATGAAAAAGGGGTTTTGAAAGGATTGAATTTCATTTGGAAATATTTTAAATTCGGAAACTTTAAGCCACTCAATGATTTTCATGAGAGGAGATAAAATGACTTCTTCAAAACATATGAAATATGAGTTGGGAGTTTAAAAGAAATCCAATTTAAAGTCCTTCTGAAATTATTTTCAATTTGGAGTTATTTGGGTTTTATTCAAATTATTTTTCTCCAAAAATAAAATATATGGAAATTAGGGTAAAATGATTCCCTACAGTAGAAAAATGAAGAGAAGTAAATTTGAAATCTTTTTGGTATTTTTAAAATGATTTTATTGGATTTTATTGCAATAGTAGCACTGTTTGCTTTATTTGAATTTTTGTGGAATTTATTTGACTCTAGAAAAAATGTTCATGTTGTAGAAAATCATTTTATGAATATTTTGATATATTATATGCCTATATAATATTTTTATTTCTTTTGCTTTTATTATTTCTTTTTGTGTGTCTTTAAAAAAAATCTCCGGGCTGCCGAACTGGGCCGAGGCCCAGCTGGCCAATCGCGCCTTCCCCGATCCCGGTCAGGTCTCCACCCCTCGCCCGCTACCGCCGCCGCCGTGACCTCCGCTGACTCCGCGCCCCGCCACCTTCACCCTGGCCTTAAATAGCCGCGGACCCCGGGTCCCCTCGATCCCCGCAACCGCCGCCTCTTGCCGCGGCTTGCTGCCCGCGCCGCCGCTGCCGCATCGCCGCCTCCGCCGCACTTTGCCATCGCCACAGCCCCGCACTGCGCGTCGGAGCCACCCGCACCTTACCCCGTGCTACCTCTTGAGCACTGCGTTGGATTTCCCCGAAGAGGAGAGGATGATGCAGCAAAGTAGCGTAAGTATTTCCCTCAGTTTTTGAGAACCAAGGTATCAATCCAGTAGGAGACCACGCACAAGTCCCTCGTACCTACACAAAATGATATCTACTCGCAACCAACGTGATTAGGGGTTGTCAATCCCTTCACGGTCGCTTACGAGGGTGAGATCTGATAGAGATGATAAATAATTTTTTTGGTATTTTTGATAGATAGATGCAAGTGAAAAGTAAAAGTAAAAGCAAAGCAAGTAAATAAAGCAATAGAGATTGATATGATGAGAATAGACCCGGGGGCCATAGGTTTCACTAGTGGCTTCTCTCAGGAGCATAGATATTCTACGGTGGGTGAACAAATTATTGTTGAGCAATTGACAGAAGTGAGCATAGTTATGAGTATATCTAGGCAATGATCATGTATATAGGCATCACGTCCGAGACAAGTAGATCGAAACGATTCTGCATCTACTACTATTACTCCACTCATCGACCGCTATCCAGCATGCATCTAGAGTATTAAGTTAAAAATAGAGTAACGCCTTAAGCAAGATGACATGATGTAGAGGGATAAATTCATGCAATATGATAAAAACCCCATCTTGTTATCCTCGATGGCAACAATACAATACGTGCCTTGCAACCCTTTCTGTCACTGGGTAAGGACACCGCAAGATTGAACCCAAAGCTAAGCACTTCTCCCATTGCAAGAACTACAAATCTAGTTGGCCAAACCAAAAAGGATAATTCGAAGAGACTTGCAAAGATAACTCAATAATACATAAAAGAATTCAGAGAAGATTCAAATATTTTCCATAGATAATACTGGTTCATAAACCCACAATTCATCGGTCTCAATAAACACACCGCAAAAAGAAGATTACATCGAATAGAACTCCACAAGAGAGGGGGAGAACATTGTATTGAGATCCAAAAAGAGAGAAGAAACCATCTAGCTACTAGCTATGGACCCGAAGGTCTGAAGTAAACTACTCACACTTCATCGGAGGGGCTATGGTGTTGATGTAGAAGCCCTCCGTGGTGGATGCCCCCTCCGGCGGAGCTCCAGAACAGGCCCCAAGATGCGATCTCGTGGATACAGAAGGTTGCGGCAGTGGAATTAGGTTTTTGGCTCCTGTTCTAATCGTTCGGGGATACGTAGGTATATATAGGAGGAAGGAGTACGTTGGTGGAGCAGCAGGGGGCCCACGAGGTAGGGAAGCGCGCCCAGGGGGGCGCCCTCCACCCACGTGACCGCCTCTGGCACTTCTTGGAGTAGGGTCCAAGTCTCCTGGATCACTTTCGGTGAGAAAATCACGTTCCCGAAGGTTTCATTCCGTTTGGACTCTGTTTGATATTCCGTTTCTTTGAAACACTAAAATAGGCAAAAAAACAGCAATTCTGGGCTAGGCCTCCGGTTAATAGGTTAGTCCCTAAAATAATATAAAAGTGGAAAATAAAGCCCAATATAGTCCAAAACAGTAGATAAAGTAGCATGGAGCAATAAAAAATTATAGATACGTTGGAGACATATCAGGCATCCCCAAGCTTAATTTCTGCTCGTCCTCGAGTAGGTAAATGATAAAAAAGAATTTTTGATGCGGAGTGATACTTTGGCATAATTTCAATGTAAATCTTCTTAATTGTGATATGAATATTCAGATCCGAAAGATTCAAGACAAAAGTTCGTATTGACACAAAAATAATAATACTTCAAGCATACTAATCAAAGCAATCATGTCTTCTCAAAATAACATGGCAAAAGAAAGTTCATCCCTACAAAATCATATAGTTAGGCTATGCTTCATTTTCGTCACACAAAGATGTTCCCAACTTCTATACCCTTGATGACAAGCCAAGCAATTGTTTCATACTTAAATAATCTCAAACTTTTTCAACCTTCACGCAATACATGAGCGTGAGCCATGGATATAGCACTATGGTTGGAATAGAATATGATGATGGGGGTTGTGTGGAGAAGACAAAAAAGGAGAAAGTCTCACATTGATGAGGATAATCAACAGGCTATGGACATGCCCATCAATTGATGTCAACATGAGGAGTAGGGATTGCCATGCAACGGATGCACTAGATCTATGAATGCTCAACAAAAGAAAACTAGTGGGTGTGCATCCAACTCGCTTGCTCATGAAGACCTAGGGCATTTGAGGAAGCCCATCGTAGGAATATACAAGCCAAGTTCTATAATGAAAGATTCCCACTAGTATAAAAAGACAACTTATGAGACTCACTACATGAAGAACAAGGTGCTACTTTGAAGCACAATATATGAGACTCACTACATGAAGAACAAGGTGCTACTTTGAAGCACAAGTGTGGAAAAAGAGATAGTAGCATTGCCCCTTTTTTTGGCCTTTTTTTTCTTTTGGCCTTTCTTATTTTTTTTCTTTTTTTGGGCAATGCTCTAATAATGATGATCATCACACTTCTATTGCTTACAACATAAGGATTACAACTCGAAACTTAGAACAAGATATGACTCTATATGAATGCCTCCGGCGGTGTACTGGGATGGTGCAATGAATAGTGACATGTATGAAAAATAATGCATGGTGGCCTTGCCACAAATACGATGTCAACTACATGATCATGCAATGGCAATATGACAAAAGTAATGTATGTCATGATGATGATGGTGGAAGTTGCATGGCAATATATCTCGGAATGGCTATGGAAATGCCATAATAGGTAGGTATGGTGGCTGTTTTGAGGAAGATATAAGGAGGTTTATGTGTGATAGAGCGTATCGTATCACGGGGTTTGGATGCATCGGCGAAGTTTGCACCAACTCTCAAGGTGAGAAAGGACAATGCACGGTACCGAAAAGGCTAGCAAAGGCGGAAAGGTGAGAGTGCGTATAATCCATGGACTCAACATTAGTCAAAAGAACTCATATACTTATTGCAAAAATTTAGAAGTCATCAAAAATCAAGTACTACGCGCATGCTCCTAGGGGGATAGATTGGTAGGAAAAGACCATCGCTCGTCCCCGACCGCCACTCATAAGGATGCACAAGCCAGGTACACTTCATGTTTCAAATTTGTTACACAACTTTAACCATACGTGCATGCTATAGGACTTGCAAACTTCAACACAAGTATTTCTCAAATTCATAATCACCCAACTAGCACGACTTTGATATTATCACCTCCATATCTCAAAACAATTATCAAGCATCAAACTTATCTTAG
Source organism: Triticum timopheevii (assembly GCA_963921465.1). Lineage (NCBI taxonomy): Eukaryota > Viridiplantae > Streptophyta > Magnoliopsida > Poales > Poaceae > Triticum > Triticum timopheevii. The sequence continues at coordinate 362,320,843 of OY997264.1, forward strand.
TATTCAATTCACTCAAAAGAAAGTTTCACATATCTTGAATACCAAGTATATTAATATTAAGCAAATTACCATGCTATTAAAGACTCTCAAAATAATCTAAGTGAAGCATGAGAGACCAATAGTTTCTTTAAAACAAATCCACCACCGTGCTCTAAAATATATAAGTGAAGCACTAGAGCAAAAATTATCACGCTCAAAAGATATAAGTGAAGTACTATGAGCAAAACTATCAAGCTCAAAAGATATAAGTGAAGCACATATAGTATTCTAACAAATTCCAATTCATGTATGGCTCTCTCAAAAGGTGTGTACAACAAGTATGATTGTGGTAAACTAACAAGCAAAGACACAAATAATACAAGACGCTCCAAGCAAAACACATATCATGTGGTGAATAAAAATATAGCTCAAAGTAAATTACCGATGGAAGTGGACAAAAGAGGGGATGCCTTCCGGGGCATCCCCAAGCTTTGACTTTTTGCTGTCCTTGGATTATCTTGGGGGTGCCATGGGCATCCCCAAGCTTAGGCTCTTGCCACTCCTTGTTCCATAATCCATCAAAAGAATTCACCCAAAACTTGAAAACTTCACAACACAAAACTCAACAGAAATCTCGTGAGCTCCGTTAGAGAAAGAAACAAAAGACTACTTCAAGGTACTGTAATGAACTCATTATATATTTATATTGGTGTTAAACCTACTGTATTACAACTTCTATATGGATTATAAACTATTTTACTAGCCATAGATTCATCAAAATAAGCAAAAAACACACGTAAAACAGAATCTGTCAAAAACAGAACAGTCTGTAGCAATCTGTAACTAACGCAAACTTCTGGAACTCTAAAAATTCTACCAAAATAGGAAGTCCTGGACAATTTGTTTATTTAACATCATCAAAAATAATCAACGCAAAATCACGTTCCTGTGATTTAACAAAATTATATTCGTGCACGCAAAGTTTCTGTTTTTCAGCCGAATCAAATCAACTATCATCGTAGGTTATCCTATAGGTTCTTCTTGGCACAAACACTAATTAAAAGATAAAACCACATCCAAACATAAGCTAGATGGATTATTTATTCCTAAACAGAAGCAAAAACAAAAAACAAAAATAAAATTGGGTTGCCTCCCAACAAGCGCTATCGTTTAACGCCCCTAGCTAGGCATATATAATTTTAACGATGCTCACATCAAAGACAAGAATTAAAGCACAAAGAGAGCATCATGAAACACGTGACAAACACATGTAAGTCTAACATACTTCCTATGCATAGGCATATTATAGGCAAACAAATTATCATATCAAGCAAAAACTAGCATATGCAAGGAAGCGGAAAGAAACAATAGCAATCTCAACATAACGAGAGGTAATTTATTATCATGAAAAATTTTACGACCATATTTTCCTCTCTCATAATAGTTACATGTAGGATCATAAGAAAATTCAACAATATAGCTATCAAAAAAATATTCTCAACACAATCCACATGCATGCGAAGTTGGCACTCTTCCAAAATAGTGGGATTATCATTAACTAAAGTCATGACCTCTCCAAACCCACTTTCATCAAAAATTTCATAAGATTGAACATTCTCCAAATATGTGGGATCTAAAGTTGACACTCTTCCAAACCCACTTTTAATATCATTGCAAACAATACTATCAATCTCATATTCATCATGGGGATTAAATAAATTTTCAAGATCATAAGAAAAATCACCCCAATCGTGATCATTGCAACAAATAGTAGACATAGCAAAACTAGCATCCCCAAGCTTAGGGTTTTGCATATTTTTAGCACAATTGACATCAAGAGAATTTATAATAAAATCATTGCAATAATGCTTTTCATCAAAGGAACTATCAAGTATGGGTGCAATAGCAACGATCTCATGTTTAACATAAGGAACTATAGCAAATTCGTCTTCATAAATATTGGCATCATGGCCACAAGAATAGCAAGTATCATGTTCATCAAGGGATATTTCAATCAAATCATCGGAATCATCATTATCTATAGATTCATGCATATCTTTATTTTCTTCCAAAGCAACGGTCATTCTTTCAATAAACTCTTGGACATAGACATTATGAGCAAGGTTTTCATTGCAATATTTAAGTATGACGGAATTTTCAGATTTGTTGAGAGTAAAATCATACTTTTCAATCAAAGAAGCAACTTCATGAGCACCCTTAAAAACGACAAATTCTTCAATTTGTTCGATATCGTAGTAACTATAAACACCCTTTGCATAAGAAGATAAGATTTCATTATCATTGAACTCACATAGGTAGGGAAGGTGTTTTTTAGGGTTCTTAGAGCAACAAGTAAAATCACACATTTCACAAAGATTCCAAGCATAGCATAGCAAACTATTTATATGATACCGTAAGAGTCTCCCTTTTCAGACAAACGATGACGCACAAAATGAGCATGCTCATCTAAAGATTTCCCATCAACTAGGCTAGTTGGGGTTTCAGCATGAGCACATAAGGATCGAAGATGATCCAAGTAAAACACTTTAAGTGGATCCATATCAATAGATTTTCAGCAAGCGAAGATGCAAGCATATAGAAGGCACAAGTGATAGAGGCAAAGGTGTCCCGTCTTTCGATGAGATGATGGATTTCGCTTTGGTGGAAGTCGACTTTGACGATCCGACTACGAACGTGCGAGGACGTCGCGCCTTAGCAATCGCTAAACCAACTCCGAGAGGTTATTGACCACGCCGGAGCACGATCAACCTGACCACGAGGGTCTGTTTCCTGCGAGCAAACGAAGAACAAGCAAGAAACTGAGATTGCAATCTGGATATTGCGAATATAAGATGAAAGCTTTATTGATCAAGGTGGGGTTCTGTGACGCCTTTGTCTGGTCGTTGAACACAAACGAAGTACGCGAAGTTGCAACTATGGCGAACTTTTAATCTAAACAAAACCCAAAGTCTAAACGGTGCCCTAAGGGCTGTATATATGGAGGAAGAGAGGGGGAATTTCGTGGCCCTTGGTGGAGGGGTCCGAAATCAACCCTATCTCTTGTTTCCCCACACATACGGACTCTAAAAATAGCCTATACTTATGTATTTCGAAATTACATGGGCCTGGCCCAATAAAAAGGTGACGCAGCACCTATAATAGCCTCGGGACGAAATTTATGAAGTGGCATCTTGTATATTTCGTCCAAAGCTTCATGCACCCATTATGGTGGCTTCAAAGTCCTGAAATCATCACTTGTAACTCCGTTCTTGTTCCCCTTGCGCATGGCATCATCTCCATGCTTGTTCTTGCTCCAATGTTCATCCTTCTCCAAGCTAGGCCCTTCATTTGTAAGCAAAACAAATGTATCCAATTTAGGCAGCATCATATTCTCATGAACATTAGAATCATTACCAAGAAACGGAAGTACCTGATAATTTAATTGGCGTGCGCGAGCTCTAGTAATTGGTCCCGTATATGTAGCAGTAGGGGCTGTGGGACCCGTATATGTAGCAGAAGGCACAAGGAAACATAAACAAAGATACATACGGGAAGAAGGCGAACGAAAAAGAGAGGGTGAATAAAACGGCAAGGGTTAAGTGGGGGAGAGGAAAACGAGAGGCAAATGGCAAATAATGTAATGCGAGAGATAGGGATTGCGATGGGTACTTGGTATAGTTGACTTGCTTGCGTGAGCCTCCCCGGCAAACGGCGCCAGAGATTCTTCTTGCTACCTCTTGAGCACTGCGTTGGATTTCCCCGACGAGGAGAGGATGATGCAGCAAAGTAGCGTAAGTATTTCCCTCAGTTTTTGAGAACCAAGGTATCAATCCAGTAGGAGACCACACACAAGTCCCTCGTACCTACACAAAACAATAGCTACTCGCAACCAACGCGATTAGGGGTTGTCAATACCTTCACGATCACTTACGAGGGTGAGACCTGATAGAGATGATAAATAATATTTTTGGTATTTTTGATAGATAGATGCAAGTGAAAAGTAAAAACAAAGTAAAAGCAAAGCAAGTAAATAAAGCGATAGAGATTGATATGATGAGAATAGACCCGGGGGCCATAGGTTTCACTAGTGGCTTCTCTCAAGAGCATAGATATTCTACGGTGGGTGAACAAATTACTGTTGAGCAATTGACAGAATTGAGCATAGTTATGAGTATATCTAGGCAATGATCATGTATATAGGCATCACGTCCGAGACAAGTAGATCGAAACGATTCTGCATCTACTACTATTACTCCACTCATCGACCGCTATCCAGCATGCATCTCGAGTATTAAGTTAAAAACAGAGTAACGCCTTAAGCAAGATGACATGATGTAGAGGGATAAATTGATGCAATATGATAAAAAAAACATCTTGTTATCCTCGATGGCAACAATACAATACGTGCCTTGCAACCCTTTCTGTCACTGGGTAAGGACACCGCAAGATTGAACCCAAAGCTAAGCACTTCTCCCATTGCAAGAACTACCAATCTAGTTGGCCAAACCAAAAAAGGATAATTCGAAGAGACTTGCAAAGATAACTCAATCATACATAAAAGAATTCAGAGAAGATTCAAATATTTTCCATAGATAATACTGGATCATAAACCCACAATTCATCGGTCTCAACAAACACACCACAAAAAGAAGATTACATCGAATAGATCTCCACAAGAGAGGGGAAGAACATCGTATTGAGATCCAAAAAGAGAGAAGAAGCCATCAAGCTACTAGCTATGGACCCGAAGGTCTGAAGTAAACTACTCACACTTCATCGGAGGGGCTATGGTGTTGATGTAGAAGCCCTCCATGGTGGATGCCCCCTCCAGCGAAGCTCCGAAACAGGCCCCAAGATGGGATCTCGTGGATACAGAAGGTTGCGGCGGTGGAATTAGGTTTTTGGCTCCTGTTCTGATCGTTCGGGGATACGTAGGTATATATAGGAGGAAGGAGTACGTCAGTGGAGCAGCAGGGGGCCCACGAGGTAGGGGGCGCGACCAGGGGGCGCCCTCCACCCTCGTGACCGCCTCTGGCACTTCTTGGAGTAGGGTCCAAGTCTCCTGGATCACGTTCGGTGAGAAAATCACGTTCCTGAAGGTTTCATTCCGTTTGGACTCCGTTTGATATTCCTTTTCTTCGAAACATTGAAATAGGCAAAAAACAGCAATTCTGGGCTGGGCCTCCGGTTAATAGGTTAGTCCCAAAAATAATATAAAAGTGGAAAATAAAGCCCAATATAGTCCAAAATAGTAGATAAAGTAGCATGGAGCAATCAAAAATTATAGATACGTTGGAGACGTATCACCCCGCCGCCGAGGACGAAGTCGCCGCCCGCCGGAGCCGCATCCGCGCCTCGCCACCATGCCATCCCGCCGTCGCCCGCACTCGCCAGAGACGCCACACTCGCCGGAGCTCCCCTTCGACGGATTTTTCCCGACCCGATACGCGTCCGAACTGGTAATAAATTGTTACAGTTAATTTTAGGTTTTCTTTTCATAAACCCTAGATTGGGTTTTTTAATAAAACCAGTTTTCTTTAGGTTTACTTATTTAGCGAGCGTTTTCCATTCAGTTAGTTTCAGTGAACTGTTTTCGTTCGTTAGCGATCGGTAACGAGCGTTCGTTATTTAGTCTTTTTCTTTTTCTGTTAGTTTTAGTCAGGGACTTCTTTGTAGATGTACTATTTACAGTTTAGCCCCTATTCTTCAAACCCTCACAACTTTTACACCGTTTATCCAAATCCAACGAAATAACGCCCACTTCTTTGTTATGATCTCTTCTATCTAGATAACCAACATAAAAATGTTTTTGAAAGTTTTAAAATTTGAATTTAAACAGTTTTGTATTTGAACTTTGTTTGATCGTAACTTGAGTTTTATAACTCCGATTTAATTGATTCTTTTTGCAAATCGAAGCTGTTGACCTAAACTTTCTGATAAGGCCTAATCCACCTAATTTTGGTACTGTTAGAAATTGTTTTTCTGTTGCAAGAGTTAATTGCTTGTTTTCGAAGCTTTCTGAGATCTTTTCTTCGATTCTTTTGCATGATTGCTTATGTGTGGTTACTATTGATTGATTACGATAGATTGAACGGAGTGTGACTGTTTGACACAAAATAGGAGAGACGGGGCTCGTACAAAAAGATAAGAGGGTTTCATATAAGCGTCTCCCTTGACCCGGGGTACAAAGTGTTGCGGGCGTGCTAGTGTACATAGTACAAAAATACAAAGAAGAAGAAAGGAAAAAGATGAGGCCTGCTGGCGCGACCAATGGATCAAGCGATCATGGTCTCCTGGTTCCCGGGGGCTCGGAAAGCCCCCGGTTAATTACTCCCGCGGATAGTTCCGCGGGACACCTCCTATTAAGCTGCGCAATCATCGTCTTCGGTCTTTGCTTCATGTTCCTCATGCATGGTGGTGGTGCTGTGTGTGTGGCAGTGGCAGAGTACGTGTACGGAGTGGTACACGCGTCGTCGAAAACATGGCCTTTGCTCCGGTGATATGTCTCCGTCGTATCTATAATTTTTGATTGTTCCATGCCAATATTCTTCAACTTTCATATACTTTTAGCAACTTTTTATATTATTTTTGGGACTAACATATTGATCCAGTGCCCAATGCCAGTTCCTGTTTGTTGCATGTTTTATGTTTCGCAGAAACACAATATCAAATGGAGTCCAAACGGGATAAAAACGGACGGAGCTTATTTTTGGAATATTTATGATTTTTGGGAAGTAAAATCAACGCGAGATGGTGCCCGAGGTGGCCACGAGGGTGACCCGCGCGCCCACTTTCACTGGGCGCGCCCCTGACCCTCATGGCCCCCTCGTAAGGCGGTTGACGCCCTTCTTTGGCCGCAAGAAAGCTAATTTTTGGAAAAATATCTGGGTGAAGGTTTCAATCCAGTCGGAGTTACGGATCTCCGGATATAAAAGAAACGGTGCCAGGCCAGAATCTGGGAGCGCAGAAACAGAGAGAGACAGAGAGACAGATCCAATCTCGGAGGGGCTCTCGCCCCTCCCAAGCCATGGAGGCCATGGACCAGAGGGGAAATCCTTCTCCCATCTAGGGAGAAGGTCAAGGAAGAAGAAGAAGAAGAAGGGGGGCTCTCCCCCTTGCTTCCGGTGGCGCCGGAATGCCGCCGGCGGCCATCATCATCACCGCGATCTTCACCAACACCTCTGCCATCTTCACCAACATCTCCATCACCTTCCCCCATCTATATTCAGCGGTCCACTCTCCCGCAACCCGCTGTACCCTCTACTTAAACATGGTGCTTTATGCTTCATATTATTATCCAATGATGTGTTGCCATCCTATGATGTCTGAGTAGATTTTCGTTGTCTATCGATGATTGATGAATTGCTATGATTGGTTTAATTTGCCTGTGCTTATGTTGCTGTCCTATTGTGCCCTCCGTGTCGTGCAAGCGTGAGGGATTCCCGCTGTAGGGTGTTGCAATACGTTCATGATTCGCTTAAAGTGGGTTGCTTGAGTGACAGAAGCATAAGCTCGAGTAAGGGGGTTGTGGCGTATGGGATAAAGGGGACTTGATACTTTAATGCTATGGTTGGGTTTTACCTTAATGATCTTTAGTAGTTGCGGATGCTTGCTAGAGTTCCAATCATAAGTGCATATGATCTAAGAAGAGAAAGTATGTTAGCTTATGCCTCTCCCACATAAAACTTGCTATCGGTCTAGTAAAGTAGTCAATTTCTTAGGGACAATTTCACAACCCCTACCACCACTTTTCCACACTCGCTATATTTACTTTATTGCTTCTTTATCTAAACAACCCCTACTTTTTTTGACTGGGAACAGTAGGGGAAACCCCCACAGCATATCAAAACTTTATTGATAAAGAGAGGGCAATTACAAGTACAATTAGAGATTACAAGAGGTAATCATAACTAAGCTAGGGTAAGAAAGAGAAGAAGCAAGTTAGAAATACAAGAAAAAAGGCCTCAAGGTGGCAAGAAGGAGATCCATCTAAGTAGATCATCCTTATAAGCAGCTTTCATTCTATATTGCATTAAGGTAATATCATGGATGAAAGCACTTCTCCATTTATTGAATCCAGCTCTCTCATGCCTGAAGACCTTAGCATTCCTAACAATCCAGATATTCCAGCAAGCAATAAACACCACTTCAGTGAAGAAAGGTTTCCTGAAGCTCCTGCTAGCATTGATAACCACATCAGTCATGAAATCCCCAGATGACCAATCAATCTGCAGGTAGTTCCAAACTCTGATACTAAAATTGCAATTAAAGAACAGATGATCTCTTGTTTCCCTAGCTTGCACATGGCAAAGCACACAATTTACTCCATCCTCCAAATGCCAATGCCTCCTTTCTACCATGTCCTTGGTGTTCAACCTGTCCATAATAAGCATCTAAGCGAATACTTTTATTTTCATTGTACATGAGGATTTCCAAATCCAAGTTGTCAAAGGGTTGAAAGACTCACACACAAAAGTATGTGAGTAAAACAACTTATGTGAGTATCCCTTGACAGTGCCACTCCATAACCAAATATCCTTGGACCCAGGTGCTCTATTGTGGCCATTCAACAGAGACTGGAGAGTGGCCAGGTCATCAAAAGCCTGGCTGGACAAAGGAAGGTGGAAGTGCTGGAACATGTCCTCAGAGTCCAAGAATTCTTTAACAGTGATCCAGGGGTCCTTAACATAAGAAAAGAGCCTGTGAAATCTAAACTGAAGGCAAGACACCTGATCATCAAGTTGCCAGTTGTCTGACCACATGAGGGCAGTGTCCCCTTCATTAATCTGAACCCAAGCACACTCCCTAAAGTTTTGCATGACCTTGCATATATCCTTCCACCAGAAAGAGCCACAATCAGAAGTTCCTTGGGGTACTCTGCCATGATAGTAGGAATCCCAAATTAAAGACACCATGGGATATCCTTTTTACTAAGAAAGTTATTTGCATGCTTCAGCGGTAGTGCAACATTCTAAACACCTAGATTAAGAATACCAAGGCCTCCCTTGTTTTTTGGCCTGCAAATAAGGTCCCAAGCAGCAAGAGAAGGGGCAGGCTCACCCCTATTCTTCCTCCAGAGGCATTGTCTCTGGATTCTCTCCAATTGCTTAAGAATGCCAGCAGGAATAGCCAAACTACAAAGGAAAAAAAATGGGCATAGAAGACAAGGCAGAGTTCAGAAACTGCAGTCTTTTTCCCTGATTTAAAAAAGAGGAGCTAGCTGTCATTCTCCTCTCCATGCAGTCCACCAGAGGCATGAAATCAATCATTTTGGGCCTTGTAGTGCCCACTGGCAACCCAAGGTAGGTAAAAGGCATTTTCCCAGTTTGGCATCCAAATGCAGCAGCTAATTCAGACATGACAGCAAAGTCCACATTGATGGGAATAATAAAAGATTTATGATAATTCACATCAAGACCAGTGGACACAGAGAAAACTTTGAGCATGTCCTTCGAAGCAATAAGTTGGTCCTTGTTAGCTGGCAAGATAATCAAAGTATCATCAACATACCGAATCACAGGGTAATCCTGGTCATGACAAGGTATAGGTAAATGAAGAATGCCCCTTCTGAACATGTCATTGATTACAGTCTGCAGGAGATCAGCAGCTAGGACAAAAAGAAGGGGAGAGACTGGATCACCCTGTCTGACACCCTTTTTACATATGAACTTCCTACCAGGCACTCCATTAAGCAGTACAGATGAGGTACCTGTGGACAAAAGCTGCTTCATCCAAATAATCCACTTCTCATTAAAACCCTTATATCTCAATATTTGCACTATGGCCTCATGCTCAAGGGAATCAAAAGCCTTCTCAAAATCCAATTTTAAGATCACAATTGGTCTCTTGGACTGATGACACTGGTGTAAATATTCAAAAGTCCACCCAATACAATCATGTATTGTTCTGCTTTTTATGAAACCATACTAGTTCTTGTGGACACACTGCATAATCACCTCTTGGAACCTATTTGCTGCCATCTTAGATAGGAACTTAAGGCCCATTCCTGTTAAAGAAATAGGTCTGAAGTCACCCACCTCTTCAGGTGATGGTTTCTTAGGCACCAGAGTGATATATGAATCATTGATATTTTCCAGTTGTGCAGTACCATCAAAGAAAGCCTGGGCTAGTTCATAAAAGTCCTGAGAAATTATGTGCTAACACCTTTTGAAAAAGAGACCATTGAAACCATCTGGACCTAGAGCTTTATCAACTGGCATATGCTTGACAATCATGTCCATTTCCTCCTTCTGAAAAGGCTTAGTAAGAACATCTAAACCCTCAACTCGCTCAATGAGAGAAGAAAGGTCAAACCCATGTTAATTCCCCTGGAAGAACCCATTCTGTTCTTAAAACAATTCCGTATAATACCCTCCATTTGTGAGTGATCAGTCACCACAGAACCATCAGGCAATTTTAAACTAGCAATAGAATTCCTTCTATGCCTCTCAGTAGCCATAGCATGAAAGAACTTGGTGTTCTCACCACCCACCTTTATATATCTGACAGTGCATCTTTTTTTTCCAATATAGAAATTGAAGGTGGAGCAATTTCTCCACATGGTTCTTAACTACCTTTCTGAAATTGGATTCATGCCTGTATAGAGGTGTATATTCCTCAAGCTCATCCAGAAGCAGAATAACCCTATTGCATTTACATATAAGAGTTTTCAGTTTGGAAATGTTCTTCTGCCATCTCTTGAGACACATTCTCAGGGACTTAAATTTGTCAGCAATCCTAGCAGTAATGTGCCCCTTTCTGGATTGTTTCTGCCATGAAGAATCAACACAATCCATAAAACCCTCAAGCTGTAACGCCCTCGATGCGGCTATATCTCCCACGTGTCGAAGCACGACTTAGAGGCATAACCGCATTGGAAGCAATGTCGCAAGTGAGGTAATCTTCACACAACCCATGTAATACATAAGGGGAAAAGATACATAGTTGGCTTACAGTCACCACTTCACACAATACATAAATAAACATCCATCATTCAGTTTACACTCAAGGTCCGACTACGGAACCAAAATAAAAGAAGACTACCCCAAATGCAACACAGATCCCCGATCGTCCCAACTGGGCTCCACTAATGATCGTCTGGAAATGAAACATAGTAACGACCAAGGGCCTCATCAAACTCCCACTTCAGCTCAGTTGCACCATCTGCGCTGGTATCACCGGTACCTGCATCTGTTTTGGTAGAATCTGTGAGTCACGGGGACTCAGCAATCTCACACCCGCGAGATCAAGACTATTTAATCTTAAGGGAAGGGTGGTGCAATGAGGTGGAGCTGCAGCAAGCGACTAGCATATATGGTGGCTACGATCGCAAAAGAGAGCGAGAAGAGAAGCAAGGCACAGTCATGAAGCTAGTAGCGATCAAGAAGTGATCCTGAAACTACTTACGTCAAACATAACTCCAACACCGTGTTCACTTCCCGGACTCCGCCGAGAAGAGACCATCACGGTTACACACGCGGTTGATGTATTTTAATTAAGGTCAACTTCGGGTTTTCTACAACCGGACATTAACAAATTCCCATATGCCTCATAACCGCGGGCACGGCTTTCGAAAGATAATACCCTGCAAGGGTGTCCCAACTTAGCCCATCATAAGCTCTCACGGTCAACGAAGGATAAACCTTCTCCCGGGAAGACCCGATCAGTCTCGGAATCCCGGTTCGCATGACATTTCGACAATGGTAAAACTAGACCAGCAAAGCCTCCCGAATGTGCCGACAAATCCCGATAGGATCTGCACATATCTCGTTCTCAGGGCACACCGGATTGTCCAAACTTTCGATAGGCCATGCCAGAGTTGCCCCTGGTGGCCACCGGCGGCTGACAGGTTGGACCAACACTCACGACGAGCATTGGCCCGGGGGGGGGGGGGGGGGGGGGTAAATAAAGATGACCCTCGGGCTCGCGAAAACCCAAGGGAAAAAGGCTTAGGTGGAAAATGGTAAAACCAAGGTTGGGCCTTGCTGGAGGAGTTTTATTCAAAGCGAACTGTCAAGGGGGTCCCATAAATCACCCAACCGCGTAAGGAACGCAAAATCAAGGAACATAACACCGGTATGACCGAAACTAGGGCGGCAAGAGTGGAACAAGTCACCAGGCATAAGGCCGAGCCTTCCACCCTTTACCAAGTATATAGATGCATTAATTAAAACAATAGATATTGTGATATCCCAAAATATCCATGTTCCAACAAGAAACAGACTTCATCTTCACCTGCAACTAGCAACGCTATAAGAGGGGCTGAGCAAAAGCGGTAACATAGCCAAACAACGGTTTGCTAGGAAAGGATGGTTAGAGGCTTGACATGGCAATATGGGTGGCATGATATAGCAAGTGGTAGGCAACGTAGCATAGGCATAGCAAAAGAGCGAGCATCTAGCAAGCAAAGATAGAAGTGATTTCGAAGGTATGGTCATCTTGCCTGCAAGGTTCTCAGAGTTGTCGAAGGCTTGATCCTCGTAAGCGTTCTCAACAGGTTCCTCGTTCACGTACTCGTCTCCCGGCTCTACCCAAAGCAAGAACACAAGCAATGGAACAACAATCAAACAAGGAGCAATGCACAAGCAATATGATGCAATACATGACATGCTATGCGAGATGTGATATGCAATGCATATGTGGGCTCCGAAAAGGAAAATGATGAACAAGGCATCAACTTGGCAATCCAAGTCTGCCTCTGGAAAGATGAGATGATTTCGGTTGAAAACGATATAAAGATCACCGGAATCGGATGCACAGTTTGCAAATGACAAGCAAAACAAGAATGACGCGAATCTCCGATTAACAGCACGATGCTACTTAGCATGCAACAAGAAACTATGCTACAGCACCCCAACATAAAAACAAAGCCTATGACAGTGATCTACAGGAGATGCTTAACAAAAGAGGAACACTGAGCTACGGCTAAAACACATCATATCATGTTCAAACATGCATGGTGAAAGTGCAAAAAAAATATCAGGTTCACAGACTTGGTGAAAATACTAGTATGCCAGAAATTAACATCAGGAAGCCATGTTTAGAGCAAGCAAACAACAAGCTACAAGAACTTATAATAGCAAAACAAGACATGGCAGGAATCTACTCAAAGCATAGATCAAAAGTCCCTTACTGACCATAAGCCAAAAAGGACCATAAGAAATGATGGCACCCATGTGAACATAGCAAGTTTCATTACAGATCTCAGACTTAGCAGAAAAACTGGACATGGCAAAAACAGATAACAAGTAGGCATGTTTGTGAGCTCGATGCACTCACTACAGAGCATCTCATGATAAACTAAGCATACACCCATCAAGAAGACATGGCCTAGAAGCTATACATGGCAATAACAACATCATAGCATACACGGATCAACTACAACAACCTTGTGAAAATTGAATATCATGTAAACAATCTGCTAGGAAACATTTTGAAGCAAAAGTAGAGCACGAAAATGACATGCTAGACTACTCCATAATTGCCAACAAAGGCATGGATGGATAGAGCACATCCATATGTTAAAACACCCTTACTGACCATGCTCAAAAAGGGCATAGATCTCTCTGTAACAACATGAACACATGGCATAAAAATAACAGCAGGACATGACTTAGTGAAATTACTAAGTTCCTGAAATCAGCAACATCATCATCCCTAGTTTGCATGCTTGTGCTAGTCACCACAGAGATCACAAAAATACATGGCATACACCCCTGTAAAGCTGGCATGGCATAAATCAAAACATATATAGGGCTCAAGTACATAAGATGCACACATTAATCATGGCAAAAATGACAAAAGTGCATGTTCTGTTAAGAAACAGAAACTAACATCACATAGCCCTCTTCAAACAGCATTTCGGGCATCAAGATGAGCTCAAATGAAAATGGTGCAATGACATGAAGTGATGTACTCATTGAGGCGAACAATTTGGTATGCTACACGCCCAAAACGGAGCCACGGTGCAAAGTTGTGATGCAATGAAAATGCAACAATTTATGACAGGAAATGACTTAGGGGATTTTCGGGGAGAAGAAAGTCAACCGAGTTTCTGGATCTGGATCCGGATCGGCGCGCGGTTTGAGGTTCGTCGGCCGGAGATGGAGCTCGGGGCCGGACCTGGGCCGGCGGCGGCTTGAACCGGCCGGGGCGCGGCGGCCGGCGTGGAGAGGCGACGGCGGCGGTGCTCGGCGTCGGGTGGCGCCGCGGGGCAGGAGCGGGCGGCTGCGAGCGGGAGGCGCGGGACGACGGCGGCCTTCCGCGGCAGGCGGCGACCGGCGGAGGCGGCGGAGTTCCGGCGCGGCGGCGCGGGGAGGCGGAGGCGGAGCGGCGCGCCCGGGCGCGGGATGGAGACGGGCTGCGGAGGGGGCCCCGCGCGGGCCTCGGCGGGCCGGCGGCGCGGCGATGTGGGCGCGGCCACGTGGCAGTCCCTGATTCGCCGGGGTGCGGCGGCAGACGCGTCCGGCTCCGTCCGGACGTGTCCGGCGGCGCGGAGAGGGATTCGTCTAGGGTTTGCCCGTGAATTTCGGAGGGGAGGATATATTTATAGGTAGAGGGAGCTAGGAGGCTCCAAATGGAGTGCGGTTTTCGCCCACACGATCGTGATCCGACAACGGAGAGCATGGAAATGACTTAGATGGGTTATTGGGCTGTTTTGGAGGGGTGTTGGGCTGCAACTTAAAAGAGGCCTTTGCGAGAGTGCGGTTAACCGTTGGAGTACGAAACGAGCTCCAAATGATCCGAAACTTGACAGGTGGTCTACCGGTGCTATACCAGGGCCACTTGGCAAGGCTCGGTCCATTCCGAGAATGTTCAACACCCGCACACAAAAAGAGACAAGAGGGGTGCGCCGGTGCATGTGGGAGCGTCGGATTGCAAAACGGACAACGGGGAAAATGCTCGGATGCATGAGACGAACACGTATGCAAATGAGATGCACATGATGACATGATATGAGATGCATGACATGAACAAAATGCCCAACGAAAAACAAAACCCAACCACGGAGGGAATATCATAGCACATAGCCGAAAATGGAAAGAGTCGGAGTTACAAATATGGAAAGTTACATCCGGCGTGTTACACAAGCTCCAGCCAATAATTCTCAAACCTAAAAATATTAGACTTGGGAATAGAAGTTTTGATTGTAACCACACAAGGCACATGGTCAGATGCAGTTTTGGCAAGAGGTATCACCTCGGTCATTGGATAATCAGATATCCAATCAACAGAAGTGAAGAACCAGTCTAGCTGCTCAAGCAATGGAGTATCCTACATGTTGGACCAAGTGTAAGATCTACCTTTGATGGGCAACTCCAACAGACCTAAATGGCCAATAATCTCATTAAAAATGAACATGTCATTTAAATCACCACCAGGCAGGTTTCTGTTATCCAAAGAACGCAAGAAATTAAAATCCCCCAGGAGCAGCCAATTCTCATCCACAGGAATATTCAGATGGTAGAGCCAGGTTACAAAATTATCCCTAGCTTCCCCCTGACAAGGACCATAAACAACCACTAGTGTCCACCTGTCACTGTTTTGCCTAGAAACAAACTCAATCACCACTGCAAATTGTTGGACTTCCAATAAAGTCCCAACAAAAATAGATGAGTTCCAAACAACTAGTATTCCACCAGAGGCCCCCAAAGAGGGGGAGAAAGCAAAGCTGTCAAATCTCTTTGGGCAATTTTTTTTAATTGTTCTGGAATCAAATGAAGCACATTTAGTTTCTTGCAGACAAGCAATAGCACAGTGACTTTCATCAATCTTTTGCCTAACAGCTCTTTGTCTAGGCTCAGAGTTTAAACCCCTGACATTCCAGCACAGGACATTCCAGCTTCTACATTGAGTATTCATAAATAAAGATCATAAACAAGTCCTGAAACCATATGACACACAATGCCATAATCCCCAAAAGCACATAAAGGTCTGAACCAACATTATTGCACAACCAAAGTTCAGAAAAAGAAAACTAAGGGCAGGAAGCAAATTTATGGGCTTGCAAAACCCAACACTTGAACAACACACTATTCATTGGAGGCCTGATTTGCAGCAGAAGCAGGATCCACCATAAGTGCATCCTCAGTGAGCAGAGATACATCAATCTCCAGCTCCTTGCTAATAGCTTGCAGATGACTTATGGGAGTAGGTGGAGGAACATCTCCATGTGTAGGGTCATCAGGCATCTCTGCAGAAAGGGGCTTGGCCTTGGGCTTCTTCTTCTTGGGCTGTAACACCAGCTCATGGAAAGTGGGCTTGAACCCATCACGCTGGGATGAACTTCTTGTACATCTTCTAACTGAAGTTTCAACGAGAGGCGTTGGTGCCAGAGTTTTGCGAGGCCTCCTCGATTTAACTACAGCGGGTGGAGGGACAATATCAGGCTCAGCCTTCTCAGCATCATCCACAAATAAAGCTCTAGCCACAGGCCTAGCAGGTTCCGGCTCCTTCCACGTCAACCTGGGGAGATCAACAGGCTGAAAAGCAAAGTCCCAGCTTCTCTTTGATAAAGTGACCGGCGACAGAGGTTTAGGCAGCAAGGGTTTTGGCACCTCAAACACAACTGGTGCATTCAGCAAGTTTTCAAACAATCGCCTCCACATCAATTCAGGGGGCAGAGGGGGTCCAAGAGAAACCTTAATCTCAGGTAGATCCAAAGCTGGAACCTCAAAGACAGGAGGTTGATATACCACGATTGCCAAGTTACTAGCATCCTCCACTTCCTGAGCAATCTCCATAAGATCATCCTGGATCACAGGTTCAGCCTCATCAAGTAGGATGACAGGGGCAGGAAACACCTGTTGTTGCACATCAGAACTTGGTTGAGCAGAGGCATTCAACACCATTGATTCTTGATCCTCAACCGCCGGCTCTGCAGCAGGCTCATCCCAGTTTCCCCAATTGTCCTCATGTACCTCATTCTGTGCAGGTTCAGGCAGAGGTGGTGGCACATCATTCCATCCCAAAGCTGGGAATGGAGGCAGAATGAAAGGTGGCATCTCCGGGAAGGGAACACTAGGCAGAGGATGAGGATTGCCATTGATGGGCATCCAATCTTCATCTTGGGGCATTTGCTCAGCAAAATTGGCCCCAAGAATATACAGAGGCGTCGTCCAAGACACCCTGGCACCACCCCAGGCCACATAATCCATGAACACCACATCTCTGGGCACTAAAATGTCTTCTGGAAAGGATGCAAAGACTAAAGTACGCACAAGGTATGGATCATGACTAACCCAATGATGAAATTTCCCAAAGGTATTAACCGCAGCTTGGATACCTTCCTCATTACGGAGATCAAGCAGAATCCCCAGAAACATTAGCAGCCCCTGACGGAAACCCTGAACACCCCTGAAATTTTCACCCTCATCGTGCTTCATAAAATGAACAAAATGATCATTGCCAAGAGGTTGAGGTGGCATCTGAAGAAGCGAGAACCTGACTGCAGCATCCCGAAGCTCAAAAAGACCCACTGATCTAATCCAAGGCTGAGCAGACCTCACGAAAACCCCATGAGCTTGCAGCCACTGAACGACTTCCTCTGTAGCAGCACCAATCTGATCGGGAGGAGGGATGGGCATTACCTCAGCTAACATGAACTCCTCATGGCGGCGCACAATTGGGATATGTGGCGTCACGAAGGTCCGAGGGAAACGAGCATCACCACCGTCCACAATGTGATGGCCCGCCAGCACATACAACAAAGGGTCAAGGTGGAAGTTGGCCATCGGAGAGGCATAACCTGAGCTTGAAGCAGATGGCGAGGACTCCGGCGGAGGAGGGGTCTCAGGCGGTGCAGTCGAAGGTGTTTTGGGGCCAGGATTGATGGAACAAGGCGAATGAGTTAATGTGGAAGTGCAAGAGGAGTCCAAGTTTGGTAAAAGCTGTGTCAGAGAGATATTCTCGGTAGGAGGATAGCGATCCTCGGAAGTTGCAACGTTACCAGGTTTCGGTTGCCAAACCAAACCCAAGATCCGTGCAAATCTTTTACAATCATTTTTACCATGTCCCACCTGCTGACAAGAAAGACAACGTAGCTTGGACTTGCACGCCGCAGCAAAATGGCCCTTTCGCAAGCATTTCTGACACGTTAAAATTTCATCCACCATACCCGAAATGAAATTATCAAAATCTTCTTCTGCTTGCAGAGAAGAGGGAATAATAGGAGGCCCAGAAGATAACTCCGGCTCAACTTGGGCCGTGGCACGTACAGATGATAGCCCAACATGGGGTGACACGTCCACATTCAAAGATCCAGAAATCCCGCCCGAGATAGACGGCGTCCGTACCGCAGTCGGAGGAATATCCATAACCGTTCCAAAAGATGGGTGGTTGACGTCCACCGGAGTTCAGCTGGCGGTGAGGGATGGATGACCACCCTCTCATCTGCAGAAAGCGTGAATCCCGCATCTTCAATAGTTTGAAGGCAATTTTGTGTGGCCGAATAACGATAACCACGACAAGCAGGATAATTCTGGAACTTAGAAAAAGAAAGCTTCTTGGCAGGGGCATGAGACGATCTTACCGAAGACTTTGTAGGTTTGGAGTGCATGGCCAACATGCCAAGGGCAGTTCGACGTTTGGAAGGACTAACAATGACCCACTCAACAGCACATTCCAACTTCCAAAGTTTGAACTCACGGCCCCAATTAGGGCCTCCATTTCCCCAAAGATGGAAGAAACATTTAAAATGATCACAAGAGAAAGAACAGAGCTTGAGAATGATCATAGCTACAGCCTTGCAAGAAACTTGAAAACCAAAAACCTTGTCCTTGATCAGAAAAACCATAAACTCAATGGCCGAACCTCCGATGGCCGCCTCAAGCGTCGCTGCCACTGAGTCCTCATTCAAACGAAAAACATGCCGGCCAAAAGAAATTACCATGGTGAAGAAACCCGTGTCATCCATAGGGTGAACCTGAAAGCCCGTAGATTGAAACACCATACCCGCAAAAACCAGACCCTTGGAGAAGTCCAAGCCAAGGGTGGATCCATCCACAGAACCCATGAAGATGGGTATTAGGACGTAGATCTGAACACCGAAGAGATCTAGTGGAGAGGAAATGGAATTTGGTGGCTAGGGGAGGAGATCACCGGAGGTGTTGGCGATCGCCGTGGAGGGGGTGGGAGCCATTCTCTCAGGTGTGTTCTTTTTATTTGCGTGTTCTTTATTATCTTGCAAATCTATCCAACAACACCTACAAAGTACTTCTAGTTTCATACTTGTTCTAGGTAAAGCGAACACTAAGCATGCGTAGAGTCATATCAGTGGCAGATAAGGCATGAGAGAATATTTGTTCTACCTTTAGCTCCTCGTTGGGTTCGACACTCTTACTTATCGAAAGAGGCTACAATTATCCCCTACACTTGTGGGTTATCAAGACCTTTTTCTAGTGCCGTTGCCGGGGAGTCATAGCGTGGGGTGAATATTCTCGTGTGTGCTTGTTTTCCTTGTCACTAAGTAATTTTTATTTGCTATTCTAAGTTGTTCTTTATCTTTAGCTATGGATATGGAACACGAAATACCAAAAAAATTAGGTGTACTTGCTACTCATGGAGATGGGGAACCTCCTAAAACCCTCGATGCTCATTATATGAAAGATATTATGTACTACTTTGATAATCCTGAGAAAACCCCATTCAATTATGTTATGGAAGACACATTGGATCAACGTGAATACTTTAGGGATTATTGCTTGACACAAAAAGGGAAACTATTATGGGATCAAATTTATATGTTATATTGGTATGCTAGGAAACTATGCTTGAGATATGATTATACTTGTTGCTCTAGGATGAAGGCTCCACACCTTCCCTTTTCATGCAAATTTAATGATGATAAAACCTTGGCTTCTTATGCTAATGGTATCTATGATTACTATGATGTGGAACAAATAGAAGAATTTGTTGCTTTTATGGGTGCTTACGAGATTGAATCTATGTTTAAAGAGTTTGAAGATTTTGATGATTCAGTTTACAGACCTGAAAATTTTGCTATACTTAGATAGTGCTATGAAAATTATGAATACAATTCCTTGATGCCTTTATTGAGAAAGTCTCCGCTATCCAAGAAGAGACTAATATTTTGCAGGAAGCTATGGAAGAAGAGATTGATGAAACCGTGAACTCATTGGATGAAAAAGATGATGAGGAGAGCGAAGAACAAAAGGAGGAAGAGCGGATTAGCTACCCGTGTCCACCTTCTAATGAGAGTAACTCTTCAACTCATACATTGTTTAATTCCCTTACGTGCTTACTGAAGGATGATTGCTATGATGATTGTTATGATCCCGTTGATTCTCTTGAAATACCCCTTTTTGATTATGCTTGATATGCTTGTGGCCAAGATGCCAATATGAATTATGCTTATGGAGATGAACTTGCTATAGTTCCTTATGTCAAACATGAAATTGTTGCTATTGCACCCACGCATGATAGTCCTGTTATCTTTTTTAATTCTCCCAACTACACTATATTGGAGAAGTTTGTGATTATTAAGGAATATATTGATGGGTTGCCTTTTACCATTGCACATGATAATTTTGATGAATGTGATATGCATGTGCTTGCTGCTCCTACTTGCAATTATTATGAGAGAGGAACTATATCTCCACCTCTCTATGTTTCCCATACGATGAAATTGCAAGAAACTGCTTATACTATGCATTGGCCTTTACTTGGTGTGCATGAATTGTTCTTTCATGACATGCCAATGCATAGGAAGAGAGTTAGACTTCATTGTTGCTTGATATATGTTACTTTGTGCTCACTACTAAATCACAAATCATTGTTAATTAAAATTGGCTTTGATATACCTTGGGATCCGGGTGGATCCATTACTTCAGCACTATATGCCCAGCTTAACGGCTTTAAAGAAAGTGCTGCTAGGGAGACAACCTGGAAGTTTTAGAGAGTCATTTATTTCTGTTTAGTGCTTTTATATAGTTTAAAAATAAAAAAATAAAGAGGGGAACCCAGAACTTTTCAAAAAGGAAAGTGAAAGTGAGAAAGACGAGCATTGTTAAAGTGGGAGCTAGCCTTGAACTTTGTTCATGCTCACGGAAACTTTGTGAATCTTAATTACAGAAAATTTTCATCAAAAATAATTATTCCCTTGTACAATTTCATTGTATTATAAAAATAATGTGCCAAGGTTTGCCTTTAGGATGTTTACAATGCTTGTTGGTTTGTGCGGTGCAGGACAGAAACTTTGGCTGTAGTGCGCGATTTTACATTTTTTACTGGAATGTCAAATGGTTATGATTATTTTTTCACTGTCTTTATGTACAAATTTTTTATTTTTTCTAATTTTGGTAGAATTTTTGGGGTACCAGAAGTATTGTGAATGTTCGAATTGCTACAGACTGTTCTGTTTTTGACAGATTCTGTTTTTGATGCATAGTTTGCTTGTTTTGATGAAACTATCAATTTCTATCAGTGGATTAAGCCATGCAAAAGCTATATTACAGTAGACACAATACAAAAACAAAATATGAATTGGTTTGCAACAGTACCTAGAGTAGTGATTTGCTTTATTATACTAACGGATCTTACCGAGTTTTCTGTTGAAGTTTTGTGTGGATGATGTGTTTGATCAAGGAGGTCTCGATATGAGGAAAAGGAGGAGAGGCAAGAGCTCAAGCTTGGGGACGCCCAAGGCACCCCAAGTAAATATTCAAGGAGACTCAAGCGTCTAAGCTTGGGGATGCCCCAGAAGGCATCCCCTGTTTCTTCAACAAGTATCGGTATGTTTTCGGATTCGTGTCGTTCATGCGATATGTGCAAGTCTTGGAGCGTCTTTTGCATTTAGTTTTCATTTTTCTTTTATGCACCATGCTGGTATGAGGTAGTCCTTGGTTGATTTATAGAATGCTCATTGCACTTCGCTTATATCTTTTGAGTATGGCTTTATAGAATGCTTCATGTGCTTCATTTATATCATTTGAAGTTTGGATTGCCTATTTCTCTTCACATAGAAAACCGCCATTTGTAGAATGCTCTTTTGTTTCACTTATATTTGTTAGAGCGTGGGCATATCTTTTGTAGAAAGAATTAAACTCTCTTCCTTCACTTATATCTATTTAGATAGATGACAAGAATTGGTCATTCACATGGTTAGTCATAAAATCCTACATAAACTTGTAGATCGCTGAATATGATATGTTTGATTCCTTGCAATAGTTTTGCGATATAAAGATGGTGATATTAGAGTCATGCTAGTGGGTAGTTGTGGATTGTAGAAATACTTGTGTTGAGGTTTGTGATTCCCGTAGTATGCACGTATGGTGAACCGTTATGTAACGAAGTTGGAGCATGAGGTATTTATTGATTGTCTTCCTTATGAGTGGCGGTCAGGGACCAGCGATGGTCTTTTCCTACCAATCTATCCCCCTAGGAGCATGCGCATAGTACTTTGTTTCGATGGCTAATAAATTTTTGCAATAAGTATGTGAGTTCTTTATGACTAATGTTGAGTCCATGGATTATACGCACTCTCACCCTTCCATCATTGCTGGCCTCTTCGTTACCGTGCATTGCCCTTTCTCACCTCGAGAGTTGGTGCAAACTTCGCCGGTGCATCCAAACCCCATGATACGATATGCTTTATCACACATAAGCCTCCTTATATCTTACTCAAAACAGCCACCATACCTACCTATCATGGCATTTCCATAGCCATTCCGAGATATATTGCCATGCAACTTCCATCATCATCATATACATGACTTGAGCATTCATTGTCATATTGCCTTGCATGATCGTAAGATAGCTAGCATGATGTTTTCATGGCTTATCTGTTTTTTGATGTCATTGCTACGCTAAATCATTGCACATCCCGGTACACCGCCAGAGGCATTCATATAGAGTCATATCATTGTTCTAGATATCGAGTTGTAAGTAAATAAAAGTGTGATGATCATCATTATTAGAGCATTGCCCCAGTGAGGAAAGGATGATGGAGACTATGATTCCCCCACAAGTCGGGATGAGACTCCGGACTTAACGAAAAAAATAGAGAGGCCAAAGAAGCCTAAATAAAAAAGGGAGGCCAAAGAAGCCTATTAAAAAAGAAGAGAAAATAAAAAAAATGAGAGAAAAAGAGAGAAGGGGCAATGTTACTATCCTTTTACCACACTTGTGCTTCAGAGTAGCATCATGTTCTTCATATAGAGAGTCTCCTATATTTTCACTTTCATATACTAGTGGGAATTTTCATTATAGAACTTGGCTTGTATATTCCGATGATGGGCTTCCTCAAATGCCCGAGGTCTTCATGAGCAAGCAAGTTGGATGCACACCCACTTAGTTTTCAGTTTGAGCTTTCATACACTTATAGCTCTAGTGCATCCGTTGCATGGCAATCCCTACTCCTCACATTGACATCAATTGATGGGCATCTCCATAGACCGTTGATTAGCCGCGTCGATGTGAGACCTTTTCCCTTTCTGTCTTCTCCACATAACCTCCACCATCATACTCTATTCCACCCATAGTGCTATATCCATGGCTCACCCTCATGTATTGCGTGAAAGTTAAAAGGTTTGAGAACGTCAAAAGTATGAAACAATTGCTTGGCTTGTCATTGGGGTTGAGCATGATTTGAATATTTTGTGTGATGAAGATGGAGCATAGCCAGACTATATGATTTTGTAGGGATAACTTTCTTTGGCCATGCTATTTTGAAAAGACATGATTGCTTTATTAGTGCACTCAAAGTATTATTGTTTTTATGTCAAATGATAGACTATTGCTTTGAATCACTCGTGTCTTAATATTCATGCCATGATTAGACATATGATCAAGATTATGCTAGTTAGCATTCCACATCAAAAAATTATCTTTTTTATCATTTACCTACTCGAGGACGAGCGGAAATTAAGCTTGGGCATGCTGATACGTCTCCGTCATATCTATAATTTTTGATTGTTCCATGCCAATATTCTTCAACTTTCATATACTTTTGGCAACTTTTTATATTATTTTTGGGACTAACATATTGATCCAGTGCACAGTGCCAGTTCCTGTTTGTTGCATGTTTTATGTTTCGCAGAAACCCAATATCAAACGGAGTTCAAACGGGATAAAAACGGATGGAGCTTATTTTTGGAATATTTATGATTTTTGGGAAGTAAAATCAACGCGAGACGGTGCCCGAGGTGGCCACGAGGGTGGCCCGCGCGCCCACTTTCACTGGGCGCGCCCCTGACCCTTGTGGGCCCCTCGTAAGGCGGTTGACGCCCTTCTTTGGACGCAAGAAAGCTAATTTTTGGAAAAATATCTGGACGAAGGTTTCAATCCAATTGAAGTTATGGATCTCCGGATATAAAAGAAACGGTGCCAGGGCAGAATCTGGGAGCGCAAAAACAGAGAGAGACAGAGAGACAAATCCAATCTCGGAGGGGCTCTCGCCCCTCCCACACCATGGAGGCTATGGACCAGAGGGGAAACCCTTCTCCCATCTAGGGAGAAGGTCAAGGAAGAAGATGAAGAAGGGGGGCTCTCTCCTCCTTGCTTCCGGTGGGCCGGAACGCCGCCGGGGGCCATCATTATCACCGCGATCTTCACCAACACCTCCGCCATCTTCACCAACATCTCCATCACCTTCCCCCATCTATATTCATCGGTCCACTCTCCCGCAAACCGCTATACCCTCTACTTAAACATGGTGTTTTATGCTTCATATTATTATCCAATGATGTGTTGCCATCCTATGATGTCTGAGTAGATTTTCGTTGTCCTATCGATGATTGATGAATTGATATGACTAGTTTAATTTGCTTGTGGTTATGTTGCTGTCCTATTGTGCCCTCCGTGTCACACAAGCATGAGGGATTCCCGCTGTAGGGTGTTGCAATACGTTCATGATTCACTTATAGTGGGTTGCTTGAGTGACAGAAACATAAGCCCGAGTAAGGGGGTTGTGGCGTATGGGATAAAGGGGACTTGATACTTTGGTGCCATGGTTGGGTTTTACCTTAATGATCTTTAGTAGTTGCGGATGCTTGCTAGAGTTCCAATCATAAGTGCATATGATCCAAGAAGAGAAAGTATGTTAGCTTATGCCTCTCCCACATAAAAATTGCTATTGGTCTAGTAAAGTAGTCAATTGCTTAGGGACAATTTCACAACTCCTACCACCACTTTTTCACACTCGCTATATTTAATTTATTGCTTCTTTATCTAAACAGCCCCTACTTTTTATTTACGTGTTCTTTATTATCTTGCAAATCTATCCAACAACACCTACAAAGTACTTCTAGTTTCATACTGGTTCTAGGTAAAGCGAACACTAAGCGTGCGTAGAGTCGTATCAGTGGCAGATAGGACTTGAGAGAATATTTGTTCTACCTTTTGCTCCTCGTTGGGTTCGACACTCTTACTTATCAAAAGAGGCTACAATTATCCCCTACACTTGTGGGTTATCATCCGGCCATGCCCGCCTACACCGTCTTGCCTCGTCGGCCTCGAGCGGCGTTGATGTGGTTGTTAAAGTAGCATGCATGGTTGGGCTTGGCTTGGACGTCGTCGATGACATTGTAGATTCGCCGGGAGTGCGAGGGGTATGCCTCGCAGGAGTAGATGTCGAATAGAGAGGAAGGAATGAATGAACGTGCGACACATGGTGTGCACACATCCGTCGATGACCGCATACACTGCCGCCAATGGCGGAGGAAGCCGCCACCTTGCACCGCTCGGCACGTGTGACACGTGTTCGTGCCGACGAAGGGAGAGGCTGCGAGATACGCCTAAGTGTGTCCCGACCCCAACCAGATGATGTCTCCGCCGCCATAGTTACGACGAGTAATCGTGACTCGTCGAGTGCGGCGCCGCCTTCATGCTTACGAGACAGCAGCGAAGAAAACCTCGCGATGCGGCGAAGACTCGGCCAGGCGCCGCGAATGGGTGTAGGTAGAAGGGGTGGCACACTAGATGGCGCCGAGTAGAGATGTGTGTCAACGAGTCCCGACCAACACATGGTGCCTCCATGGACCTGTGAGACGGGGCGTGTAAGGCCTTGTGATACGGCGGTGCCTCGCCCAGGCATCGCCGAAGGTGTAGGTAGAAGGGGGCGCAGTAGTGTGCGTCGAGTCGAACGCACTAGAGTGCGCCGCGTCGAACGATGTGTGCCGCCAAATCCCGGCACGATGGTGTTGTTGGCAGACTCGTCGACGGAGGGTGTGCGGGAGACCGCGCATGATCGACGGCCCCGTCCTCATGTGCGGAGAGTGCGCCGAGGGAGCACGTGGGCGGCAGCCCCGTCTTTGTGGTAGTTGTCATCTTGCACGGAGAGTGCATCGAGGGCGCCCAGCTCCGGCATGTCGCCGCTGATGGTGTGTCCGGCATGGAGGGACCGCCAGGGGTTGCACACGAAGGGCAATGCCAACGCGTCGTCGCCGGTGGTGAGTCCGGCGTGAAGGGGTCGCCGGGGGCTGCACATGAATGGCAACCCCGACGCATCGTTGCCAGTGATGAGTCCGGCGTGAAGGGATCGCCGGGGGCTGCACGCGAAAGGCAACCCTGGCGCGTCATCGCCAATGACGAGTCCGGCGTGAACGGGTCGCCGGGGGCTGCACACGAATGGCAACCCCGGCGCGTCGTTGCCGGTGGTGAGTCCGGCATGAAGTGTTCGCTGGGGGTTGCACATGAAGGGCAGCCCCAGTGCGTCATCGCCGGTGATGAGTCCGGCGTGATGGGATCGCCGGGGGCTGCATGAAGGGCAACCCCGGCGTGTCGTCTTCAAGAGCATCGAGGGCCAACATCGGCAGCCGGCTCTATCTGCTCCAGCCGCCACCATCGGGATGTAGAGAGAAGGGTTAGGAGAGATTAGCATCGGTTCTCACCTTGGGAAAAGACGATCGGCATGATGTCGATCTTCGTCACCAGCTCCACGCGTCGCCTGGCTGCGTACAGGAGTCTCGGCCGCCTGCGCGAGCACTCCCGCTGCGTGAGCAGCCTTGGGCTCCTCCTTCTTCCCAGATACGTGTGGGTAGATGGATGGATATGTGCCTCCTCCCGTGGCTCCTGCGTGCGTGACCCCGCCTTCTTCTGGCGCCAGAGTCCTCTATTTATAGGCCAGAGGTGGCAGCCGCATCACGGGCAGAACACCCCGATCTTTCAGGTGTCGTTCGTTCGAATCCTTTTTTTTATCTGGTGCCAATGCTTATCTTTCCAGCCGCTCTTCTTGGCGTGCAAGTCTGCACACAAGAAATAAACATTTTATATCTGATACATACCTAGCTTGCGTGGCAGCAGGTGGGCTGGTTCGTCTCATGAACGTGCCAATCAGAGTTCATGGGTTAGCCGGGTATATATACACGTCTGTGCCTGCCGGCATACAGGTACTCTGTACGTATTTGTTCGCGCCGGCTGGGGCGCTGCCGCGTATAGGCAGGATGTGCACCGTACTGATGTACGTGTATATAATGATGCTCACATCGGCAAGACAGGACACGTGCATGTTGCTACTTTGCCTGATCTTGGATGGATGCATGCATGTAGTACGTAGGCATTTCTTTGCCATGCGCCACGTACAAGGCTGTGCATGCATGCTCTAGTCCTTCCATGAGCATCTTGTACTTAAGAGAAATCATCTGTTGCCAAAAAAAATCAGAGAAAGAAAGACGAAAATAAGTAGAAATCATTGGTCCATAATTTCTTCTTCTTTTTCTTTAATGTATATGCTATGCACTCCTTTTTTTACAATATCACGTC
This sequence comes from Triticum timopheevii, assembly GCA_963921465.1. Taxonomy (NCBI): domain Eukaryota; kingdom Viridiplantae; phylum Streptophyta; class Magnoliopsida; order Poales; family Poaceae; genus Triticum; species Triticum timopheevii. Next base: position 362,348,539 of record OY997264.1, read on the forward strand.
AAACAAATGCCCCTCGCCGAGTCGAGCTCGAATGCAGGGCAAGTCGAGTTTGACTCGACGAAAAGAAAAAAAAATCTTCTTTGCAGAGGAACCGGACGCAACTCATGTATCTGCCGCCCAGTCAATAACTTTCTTTTGTGTTGGCGCTTTGATTAAAAGATCGCGCTCCGGATCATCTATTGTTGGACTACAGTTTCGCGTTGGGCAGAAGGTTAACCTTACGCCTGCACACGACTGATGTTGAGAACACATGGAGGCCAGCGAAGCGTACGGCGGTGGCTCTGGTACACCTCTGCCTAAGTTGGCCATGGAGGTTCTTACTTTTTTCTTTGCATGCCATTAGTGCGCAACCCCATGGTGGGTTACTTCCAGCTCTTGGCCGGTGATTCAGCTGGTGCTGAAAACAGGGAAGGATGAGAGAAAGAAGGGAAGAAGAAAAAGAAATACTTTGTTGGGCTGCGTTGCTGCCATGGCACCTGACAACAAAGTAGACTCGGCTCTACCTCAGTGCATGGTGAAACGCCCTGCCATGCACTGAAGGTTCTATCAGATAAGTCGGGTCCGTTTAGCTGCACGGTGCCAGCCGACAAGACTGAAGAGTTTCACAGCTTTGCATTGGTCACACTGGCCAACACCGAAGCGAAGAGTGGTTGAGGTACCTTGTTGGGTCGTATTGCTGCCACGACGCCTGTCAAAAAAGTTTTCTCACATCATCCTTAGCTTGTGGCGAAACACCATGCCATATACTGAAGGTTTTATCAGACAAGTCGGAACCGTTTAGCTGCACGGCGCCAGCCGACAATACTGAAGGGTTTCGCAGCTTCGCGCTGGCCGCACTAGCGCGCTACACTGTTCCCACAATTTAAGCTCGACGTAGCCATGCAGACGGGACATCAGAACACCATCGATGTCTCGCTCCTTCGCCGAGTGTGATGGGTCGGTGACAAGGCTGACCTGGTGTAGCAAGGCTAGCGTTGTGCACGCCCGATGTTGCCGTCGAAGATGTTGAGGGCATAGCCTTGCCCCTGGTGATGTAATTGTAGAGTTGCCATAATACCGAAGACTGAGGGGCATGGCCTCCTTCAGTGTCAGCATCATGGCTTGAAGCTTCGTGTTGCCATAGTTGACGACGCCCATGGCTTGTGGTGTCCACGATGATATCGTGTGGGGACGCCACCGTCGACGTGAATGGTCAAGGGACTAGCGTCGCCCTCGGTGTTGTCGCTGTTGTGGAAGCGACGAAGTGCTAACATTGAGGGGCCGCACCACCGTCGATGTTAGCGACATATGTTGAAGTAGCGGCGGGCCAACGTGTTGGCGACACGGCTCGACGCCATGTGGGGATGCCGTTCGACAATGGGGACCTTGGCTCCCGGCCCTCCCGCCATGAGTGTTGTAGATGTTGTCGGTGAAGCGGGCGCTTGAAGGCCGGTGATGCCCCTCGGTGCTCGTGGTGATGTCGAGCCAAAGGTGCATCGCTAGCACACATACATGTGGGCATCGTCTCTCATCCGCATAAAAACTTAGTCGCTCCTACAAAAATTTAGAGGAACCAAGCGACTGGAAAGACCAAATGAAAACCAACTCACGCAGAGGAAGCGAGAAAAAGAGAAAAAAAGTTTTTTTTTGTTTAAAATGTTGGCTTTTCCGCTTGACACTAGCTATGAGTGTGATGTCGGAAAAGGCTGCCGAAGGACTTAGCCATCGGGAATCGTCAAAAAGCCATGACGATCGCAACTCAATAACTTATTGCCTTCTGTGGTTGTGTGTGTGTGTGTATCATGATGACATGATTGGAGTGCTTCCGAGAGGCAGCAGGGAATCATACCCTAGCCCATCATGGCAACGAGTAACCCCACAGCTCCACCATTCTCCCTTCCGGGCCTCAAGAACCCAGAAACTTGGGTAAGGTGTATTTAGGGTATGTGGTTTTCGGACAACGGCTGAAAAACATATGTTTATGCCTTTGTTGAGGGGAGGTGGATGACTACCTCCCGCCTTCTTTCCAGTGGTTCCCTTACTGCTTGCACGTCGGGACTTGCTTCTGGAATCTTGAGGTTTGCTTCTTGGACGGCCTTGGTGGCCGTGAACTTTTGAGGATCGTCTCCCCTTGGAGGGAATAGCTTTATTGGCGGCCTTGGTGGCCGCGAACTTTTGAGGATCGTCTCCCCTTGGAGGGAATAGCTTCATTGGCGGCCTTGGTGGCCGCGAACTTTTGAGGATCGTCTCCCCTTGGAGAGAATAGCTTCATGGGCGTCCTTGGTGGCCGCGAACTTCTAGGGATCGTCTCCCCTTGGAAGGATTGCTTCATTGACGACCTTGGTGGCCGTGGGCTTCAGAAGATTGCTTCATCTTTCGAGGCGCGTTTGCACGCGCTTGGAGGTTGGCTTCATGTTTCTTCGAGGACCACCTTGAGAACTTGGAAGGTAGTCATCCACCTATGTGGACTAAAACCCTCAGACATTTTATCTCGAGCTTTGCTGGCACGCCCTAGGGTTGTCAAGCGGCTACGCACCTAACCCAACTTGTGTTGGATCAGGAAGCCCTTTCCTGATCTTTTGCCTAGAGTCTTCCCTGGAGTGTGTGGAGTCTCTAGGAACCCGAGACACGTCCAGGAGCATGGGGGTGTGGGGCTTCATTGTTTAGAAGCAACCCAAGTAGTTTTCTCCGCTGCCTCTGGGAGCATATGGTGTGTGTGTGTCGTGTTTTGTGGGTATGAGAGCCGCTCCACTAGACAAGTCCCAAGGCAGCCAAATCATCCGTCATAGCTGAGTGTGGTTCAGGAAAAGCAGTTTTTTGTAGGATTTTGCAATCCATAAGAAGGGGAAACAAAAGAAACACGGACAAATCCGCTTCATGCAATTGTAAGTGCAATGCGGACTTTGATAAGCCCCCGAAAACTCCCCTTCTTGCAAGGCAGAAGAAGAAGAAAAGAAGCCAAAGGAAAAAAACGAGAGAAAAGGAAGCCTTTTTATGCAAAGTACTTTTTCAAGAACCTACCGTTGATCGGTGGCATTGGCCCGGCTTCTTGCGGGTCAACCACTCGGGCACCTCCGAGGACACACGTCATGGCACGCTGGTAGGTGGTGCCAGCGTTCATCAACCCGAAAGGCATCATGGTGTGGTAGAAGTTGCCTTTCGAGGTTTTGAACGCGGTGTCGATGGCGTCCAGTTTTGGCTCAATGTAGTTGGGGACAACACTGATACTCTCAATGTTCGACGATTGAGAGGTGACAGGTTCCTGGATATCTCCAGTCTCCTTCGCCGGCGCCTGCCCCAAGTGCTGGAGCTGGCATGGCACCAAAGTGGGGAGTATCATCCCCTGTCGAGGGAATGACTCATCCCCCTCTAACCTGGGGATAAACCTTGATAGAGGGAGGCGTTGGCTTGGATTAGCCCACCGTCAATTTGGCGGCGGTACTTCCTTGAAGGTGCTCTACAAGGAGCTCGCGGAGGCAAGCCCCACTGTCGGTGTCAAAACCGGCGGATCTCGGGTAGGGGGTCCCGAACTATGCGTCTAGGCAGATGGTAACAGGATACAAGGGACATGATGTTTTTACCCAGGTTTGGGCCCTCTCGATGGAGGTAAAACCCTACTCCTGCTTGATTGATATTGATGATATGGGTAGTACAAGAGTGGATCTACCACGAGATCAAGGAGGCTAAACCCTAGAAGCTAGCCTATGGTATGACTGTTGTTCGTCCTATGGACTAAAACCCTCCAGTTTATATAGACACCGGAGAGGCTAGGGTTACACAGAGTCGGTTACAATGGTAGGAGATCTACATATCCGTATTGCCAAGCTTGCCTTCCATGCCAAGGAAAGTCCCATCTGGACACGGGACGAAGTCTTCAATCTTGCATCTTCATAGTCTTGGAGTCTGGCCAATGATGATAGTTCGGCTATCCAGACACCCCCTAGTCCAGGACTCCCTCAGTAGCCCCTGAACCAGGCTTCAATGACGACGAGTCCGACGCGCATATTGTCTTCGGCATTGCAAGGCGGGTTCCTCCTCCGAATAATTCATAGAAGATTGTGAACACGAGGATAGTGTCCGGCTCTGCAAAATAAATTCCACATACCACCGTAGAGAGAATAATATTTACACAAGTTCAATCTACTGACGTATTTCGTGGCGTGACGTCACACCACGGCCAAGCCTTTACTCGAATCGTTTTTGTCATACCACCTCAGCACGTTTAGCGAAGCGGTTTCCTTGGCACGTCTTGTCGAAGCAGAGATCGTGTTCCCCTTATTCCGAGATTCCCATCAATACGGACGTGGGTAACCCAACCGCGCCATTGATTGCGGCGCTTGGGAGATAAGCGAGTTTTACCAGGCTGGTGGGGACGCATAGTTTCGTCCGCCCATATATAAGGGGATAAGGATCCACCTTTTCACCTACGCCTTCTTCCTCCTTTGCTTATCCATCTCCGCGCACTCGAGCTCCAGCGCCCAAGTCCGCACATCTCACCTCGACCTTCTCCAACCATGTCCGGAGCGGGAGGCAAGTGGATGGCATCCTCCGTTACGGAGGGGCACATCAAGAAGCTGCATAGCGCCGAATATTTGTCCAGCGATATCGCGCACCGGCTCCCCGACGAGGGGCAGCTTATCCCCACCCCCGGGCCCCATGAGAGGGTGGTATTCCTTCCCCATTTCCTCCGCGGACTGGGCTTCCCACTCCACCCCTTTGTCCGGGGGCTCATGTTCTACTACGGCCTGGATTTCCATGATCTGGCCCCGAATTTCATCCTCAACATCTCGGCGTTTATCGTCGTGTGCGAGGCCTTCCTCTGCATCCAGCCCCACTTCGGCTTGTGGCTCAAGACCTTTAATGTCAAGCCGAAGGTTGTGAAGGGTAGCCAAGCGGAGTGCGGAGGCGCCATGGTGGGCAAGATGCCCAACTTCACTTGGCTCGAGGGTGCCTTCGTGGAAACCATCAAAGGGTGGCAATTGGGGTGGTTCTACATCACCGAGCCGCGTGACCCTGAATGGGTAGCGGTCCCCGAATTCAGATCTGGCATCCCCATGCGGCTCACTTCGTGGAAGAGAAGGGCCTGCTGTGGGGTAATTCGGAAGAGCTGACCGGACTCCAATCCTGTCTCCAAACCCTGGTGAACAAGAAGCTCAAGCTTGTCAACGTAATCCAGGTCATGCTCATCCGCCGGATTCTCCCCTGCCAACAGCGGGACTTCAACTTGTGGGAGTTTGATCCGGCACAACACCGGACCTTGAGCGGGCTCTTTGACACTACGTACGAAGAGGCCTGGAAGGTGCTGTTCAAGGGCGCCGAGGCTCCCGCATCCGCTACCGAAGATCGCGGATTCAGCTCGCAGCGTCCTGCTGGCGAGGTAAGCTATATTATCCTTTATGGGACACTTGCTTTTGATAGTTTGACTCTATGTGGGATCTAAACTCCCAATACCTTTAACAGGCCTGCAGGAGACATCCGGACAGGTTAACTGTCCGGCTCCCCTTCCAGAAGACCCAGCGGATGCCCGTTTGATAGGGCTACTGGTCCTGGCACCTTACGTAGTGCCGGAGAAGAAGGCCAAGAAGAAGGCCACGGGAACCCAGAGGAGTTCCCGGCGTCAGGTGTTATCGGATTCATCGTCCGATGACTCTGAGGCGGACTCCTCCCACGAAGACGAGGAGGAGAAGAAAGAGGCCTCTCCCTCGGTGGGGGGAGAGAAGAAGAGGAAGGCTTCCCCAACAGGGGAGGCCGAAGGGTCCAAGAAGGGAAGGACCCTTCCCCCGGACAGTTCCACCAACGCCAACGACGGCGACGAGGAATGGCCCTCAAGGGCCAAGCCCCTGGCGAGATCGTAAGTATCCGAACTCCTAAATAACTCATAATTTTTCTTTTTGTCGCATGGTGTCTTTCTAACACCGCATACAACCCTTTAGTCCGCCCAAGGACGATCTTCCCGCTTCGTCGAGCGGGTCCTTGGGTACGTCGGATGTGAATAGCACTTCACTTCCGACCGCCTCCTCCCCCCGTGACGCCGACGACACTGAGGTGGGATCCCGAAAAGGGAACCACCAGGAGGAGGAGGCCCCGGAGGTGCCGCAAGGCAACCTCCCGGACTTTGGACCGGACTCCGCACCGGAACCTGCAGTGGTTCTGGAGTCCGGCGGGCGGCCCCTTCGTAAGAAGGGCAAGACCGTGACGCCGGTGGCCTCCGTCCAACCGGAGGCGCCGGATAACTTGCTGGAGGCGCTCAACGGCGCTTCCGTCGAAGAGGAACACCGCACTGTCATGATTGCGGTGATTCAGAAGGTTCAGCTTGCCAAAAGCGAGCTGACCGAAGCCTGCAGCAGCCTTCTAACAGGCTTTGAGGTAAGAATTTTAAGATATGTAAAATAGTACCGCATAGACAGTAGCCCCTGATGCTCGGTTCGGTGTTCGGAAAGAAAAGCCGGACTGAGGATCTAAAAAGATATACGCAGGAGTCTTAACAAAAATATGTCAATATGGGAATGTAGGCTGCGCTGCTGACCTCTGCCGCACTGACTGCGGAGGTCAATGCCTTGAAGCAGAGCCTCGAGCGGTCCGAGAGCGAGCTCGGCCGTGCCAAGAAGCAGCTCGAGGACAAGGAAGGTGAGTAACACCTTATTAAAGTTGTACCTTACAGAAAAGGATTTGGTTGCAAGAGAAATGACAAGGATAACGTGGGTACTCCAGGGGCTACGAACGAGGTGGCGACCTTGAAGGAGGCGGTGTCCGCGGCCGAACACAATGCGGCCGCGGAACGCGCCGAGCGAGAGAAGCAGGAGGCGCGGGTGGCGGAGGTACGGCAAGAGCTCCAGGCTCTTGTGGAAAAACACGAGAGTTTGGAGCGTGACTCGAAGACTCGAGAGTCCGAGCTTGCGTCGGCTCTTGAGAGTGCCAAAGCCGCTAAGGCCGAAGCCCACAAGGCCCTCCAGGAAATTGAGGCATTGAAGAAAATAGCGGCGGGTAAGGCATTCTTCATGCAAAGCAAGCATGTAAAAGTGAATTACCTGTTACTTACCCGAATTCGGAGCTCTCCAGGAGCGTTCGCAGATCTGCCCCATAGCGTGTCCGATGCTGCCGCTTTCTACCGAGCCGAGAAGGGGAACTCGACGGAGAAGGTGTTCTGGTCTCAGTATGCTGAGGCCGGACATCCGGTGCCCCTTAGCGACCAGCTGAAGCAGCTGGTCGAGCTCCACAAGGTGGCCGAACAGGCCATGAAGGGCCTCATAGTTCGGCTGTGGCCCAAAGAGGCCATGCCTGGGAGCTACTTCAGCCTGGTGCGGCGGCTGGCGGATGCTTGTCCATGGGTTGAAGTCATCAAGCACTCCGCCTGCATTGAAGGTGCCCGTCGGGCCCTTGCCCGTGCTAAAGTGCACTGGGGCAGGATGGACGCTGAGAAGCTTGTGACGGACACGCCACCGCCGGGCAAGGAGTATCGCACGCCCGAGATGTATTATAAGGGTGTCCTGAAGGGTGCCCGCATTATTACGGGTGAGTGCTCCAAAGATGTAATATTTGAGTAGACTCGCATTTTGTTATCCTGTGCGCTGAAAACTTTGTTCATATGCGCTAAGCAACGCTTGTTAATTTAAAATATTACCTTCTGTGCGGCCGTTTATCAAATCTGAGAGATGGCAAGTCGTCGGCTTCAGCCCCCATGCCACGAGTGCTGGGATGTTCGGGATAAACTTGAGCGCTCTTTTTCCCATTTTTGGGTCCATCTAGGGAGGCGCTCAACACAACGAACGAGGCAACCGGACTTATAATGCTTGAACACTCTCACTTAGCCATAGAATTCTATAATTTTAAATTTCGGTGAAGCCCCTAGTGTTCGAAAGGCCGAATTCAGGGCGCTATCCACGCCTGGGCCGGACAAAGCCGGTTCCTCGCTCTAAGCAGCATAAGTCTTTAGGGAGTCGAAAAAACCTCTCGAACAGCGACCGGCTCTCGCCCCATCATGACGGTCAGTTTTAGCTTTCCCCACTGAGGTGCTCATCCAGCTCAACTGGGGCACAATCGTAGTGGTTCTCCCAGCGCTACCTTAGCCGATATAACGGAACGTAAGGTACCAAAACATGGGATCTAGGCAAACCCAACTATTGACCCAAGACATGATTCGGAGCCGATGCATATAATGCTATAAGTTCGGGGTGCCGCACTTGTGAAAGTGTTCAGACTTATCACACCATAATGTGGGGAACTCAAGCCCCCGGTGTATTTAGCCGTACCAAAGTGTACGGATGCAACATGTCATGAATGAACATATGTATAAGAAAGGAATGCAATTATAGGCAAAAAGCGATGCATTGTTTATTCAAAAAATACTGCCATGAATGCAGAACGATACAAACAGTGCGATAAGCAAGGGGTGGGACTATTTAACATGTCCCCCTCCAGGGGTAGGCTGCGGAATGGTGTATAAAATAGGTATAATGCTCATAATGGAGACCACTTGGATGTTCATCGTGGCCTTTCTTCTTCCCTGGCTGTTGTATCGTGAGTCCGGCGGGTCTACTGCCGGACAAGGCCTCTGGTAAACGGAGTCCTGAGGAAAAAAAAGAGAAAAAGAAACAGGAAGATGATGACCTATTTAGGAGCCCCCGGTGTGGTTGAGCCGCACTCTGGGCCGGCCGTGGTCGTGCCCCTCCCCATTTGCCCATGGTATTTCCAGAGCATAGTGATGTACGCAGCGTACTGGTTTTGAAATTTTGCAAGGGCTGGGGTTGGGGCTGCATTGCTACGCGTGCTCGGAACATGCCAGGTGGTCTTGTTGTGGGTTACTCCAGGCGCGCTTGGCGGTGTCCGGTCGCTTAGCAGCCGGACTCGAGAATTGCCTTAAGAGGCTACTCTGAACTTCCGCCGCGAGGGCCGCTATATGCTCCTCCGTTCGGAGAGAGCGTTCGGTGTTTCCGTTGACCGTGATGACTCCTCGAGGGCCTGACATCTTGAGCTTGAGGTATGCGTAGTGCGACACCACATAGAATTTTGCAAATGCGGTTCATCCGAGCAGTGCGTGATAGCCGCTGCGGAACGGGACTATGTCGAAGATTAACTCCTCGCTTCGGAAGTTATCCGGGGATCCGAAGACCGCTTCGAGTGTGACTGAGCCTGTACAATTGGCCTCTACACCTGGTATGACGCCTTTGAAGGTCGTCTTTGTGGGTTTAATCCTTGAGGGGTCTATGCCCATCTTGCGCACTGTATCCTGGTAAAGCAGGTTCAGGCTGCTGCCGCCGTCCATTAGGACTCTAGTGAGGTGAAACCCGTCGACGATTGGGTCTTGAACCAATGCGGCGAATCCGCCATGGGATGCTGGTGGGGTGGTCCCTTCGATCAAAAGTGATCGGGCAGGAGGACCATGGATTGAACTTTGGGGCGACTGGCTCCATCGCGTATACCTCCCTGAGTGCACGCTTCCGCTCCCTTTTGGGTATGTGGGTTGCATATATCATGTTCACCGTCTGCACTTGTGGGGGGAAACCCTTCTGTCCTCTATTGTTCGGCGGCCGGGTCTCTTCCTCGTCATCGCTATGCAGCCCCTTGTCATTGTTTTCGGTGATTAACTTGCCTGCCTGCTTGAATACCCAACAATCCCTGTTGGTGTGATTAGCTGGCTTTTCGGGTGTGCCGTGTATCTGGCACGAGCGGTCGAGTATTCGGTCCAAATTGGACGGACCCGGAGTAGTTCTTTTGAATGGCTTTTTCCGCTGACCGGGTTTGGAGCCTCTGAATCCGGCGTTAACTGCCGTATCTTCAGTATTGTCGCCGTTAATGCGGCGTTTGTGCTTGTTTCGACGTGACCTACCATTGCGGTCCTTGGTATCCGGACTGCCAGAATTTTTGTTGAGGTTGTTACTGCGGGCTAGCTAGCTGTCCTCTCCCGCGCAGAAGTGGGTCATGAGTGATGTGAGGGCTGCCATGGATTTCAGCTTTTCCTGTCCTAGGTGCCGGGCAAGCCACTCGTCGCGGATGTTATGCTTGAAGGCTGCGAGGGCCTCTGCATCCGGACAGTCGACGATTTGATTTTTCTTGGTTAAGAACCGTGTCCAGAATTGTCTGGCCGATTCGTCTGGCTGCTGAATTATGTGGCTTAGGTCATCAGCGTCTGGTGGTCGCACATATGTGCCCTGGAAGTTATCAAGGAATGCGGCTTCCAGGTCCTCCCAACACCCAATTGATTCTGCTGGCAAGCTGTTAAGCCAATGCCGAGCTGGTCCTTTAAGCTTGAGTGGGAGGTATTTGATGGTGTGCAGATCATCACCGCGGGCCATGTGGATATGAAGGAGATAGTCTTCGATCCAAACCGCGGGGTCTGTTGTGCCATCGTAGGATTCAATGTTCACGGGTTTAAACCCTTTGGGGATTTGATGATCCATTACTTCATCTGTGAAGCATAGTGGGTGTGCGGCGCCTGTTGGAAATATGCCCTAGAGACAATAATAAATTAGTTATTATTATATTTCCTTGTTCATGATAATCGTTTATTATCCATGCTATAATTGTATTGATAGGAAACTCAGATACATGTGTGGGTACATAGACAACACCATGTCCCTAGTAAGCCTCTAGTTGACTAGCTCGTTGATCAATAGATGGTTACGGTTTCCTGACCATGGACATTGGATGTCGTTGATAACGGGATCACATCATTAGGAGAATGATGTGATGGACAAGACCCAATCCTAAGCCTAGCACAGAGATCGTGTAGTTCGTATGCTAAAGCTTTTCTAATGTCAAGTATCTTTTCCTTAGACCATGAGATTGTGCAACTCCCGGATACCGTAGGAATGCTTTGGGAGTACCAAACGTCACAATGTAACTGGGTGGCTATAAAGGTGCACTACAGGTATCTCCGAAAGTGTCTGTTGGGTTGGCACGAATCGAGACTGGGATTTGTCACTCCGTGTGACAGAGAGGTATCTCTCGGCCCACTCGGTAGGACATCATCATAATGTGCACAATGTGATCAAAGAGTTGATCGCGGGATGATGTGTTACGGAACGAATAAAGAGACTTGCCGGTAACGAGATTGAACAAGGTATCGGTATACCGACGATCGAATCTCGGGCAAGTACAATACCGTTAGACAAAGGGAATTCTATACGGGATTGATTGAGTCCTTGACATCGTGGTTCATCCAATGAGATCATCGTGGAACATGTGGGAGCCAACATGGGTATCCAGATCCCGCTGTTGGTTATTGACCGGAGAACGTCTCGGTCATGTCTACATGTCTCCCGAACCCGTAGGGTCTACACACTTAAGGTTCGATGACGCTAGGGTTATAAAGGAAGTTTGTATGTGGTTACCGAATGTTGTTCGGAGTCCCGAATGAGATCCCGGACGTCACGAGGAGTTCCGGAATGGTCCGGAGGTAAAGATTTATATATGGGAAGTCCTATTTTGCCACCAGAAAATGTTCGGGATTTTCCGGTATTGTACCGGGAAGGTTCTAGAAGGTTCCGGAGTGGGGCCCACCTGCATGGGGGACCCACATGAACGTGGGTAGTGGGGTCAAGGCCCCACACCCCTAGTCAAGGCGCACCAAGATCCCCGCTTAGAAGGAATAAGATCATATCCCGAAGGGATAAGATCGAGATCCCTAAAAAAGGGGGATAACAATCGGTGGGGAAGGAAATGATGGGATTTCTTTCCTCCCACCTTTGCCAACGCCCCAATGGACTTGGAGGGCAAGAAACCAGCCCCCTCCACCCCTATATATAGTGGGGAGGCGCATGGGAGCTACACGCTTCCCCTGGCGCAGCCCTCCCCCTCTCCCAAGTACTCCTCCTCTCCCGCGGTGCTTGGCGAAGCCCTGCAGGATTGCCACGCTCCTCCACCACCACCACGCCGTTGTGCTGCTGCTGGATGGAGTCTTCCTCAACCTCTCTCTCTCTCCTTGCTGGATCAAGGCATGGGAGACGTCACCGGGCTGTACGTGTGTTGAACGCGAAGGTGCCGTCCGTTCGGCACTAGGATCTCCGGTGATTTGGATCACGACGACTACAACTCCTTCAACCCCGTTCTCTTGAACGCTTCCGCTTAGCGATCTACAAGGGTATGTAGATGCACTCTCCTTCCCCTCGTTGCTGGTTTCTCCATAGATAGATCTTGGTGACACGTAGGAAAATTTTGAATTTCTGCTACGTTCCCCAACAGTGGCATCATGAGCTAGGTCTATTGCGTAGATTCTTTGCACGAGTAGAAGACAAAGTAGTTGTGGGCGTTGATTTTGTTCAAGATGCTTACCGTTACTAGTCCAATCTTGATTCGGCGGCATCGTGGGATGAAGCGGCCCAGACCGACCTTACACGTACTCTTACGTGAGACAGGTTCCACCGATTGACATGCACTTGTTGCATAAGGTGGCTAGCGGGTGCCAATCTCTCCCACTTTAGTCGGATCGGATACGATGAAAAGGGTCCTTATGAAGGGTAAATAGCAATTGACATATCACGTTGTGGTTTTTGCGTAGGTAAGAAATGTTCTTGCTAGAAACCCATAGCAGCCACGTAAAACATGCAAACAACAATTAGAGGACGTCTAACTTGTTTTTGCAGGGTATGCTATGTGATGTGATATGGCCAAGAAGAATGTGATGAATGATATGTGATGTATGAGATTGATCATGTTCTTGTAATAGGAATCACGACTTGCATGTCGATGAGTATGACAACCGGCAGGAGCCATAGGAGTTGTCTTTATTTATTGTATGACCTGCGTGTCATTGAACAACGCCATGTAATTACTTTACTTTATTGCTAACCGGTAGCCATAGTAGTAGAAGTAATAAGTTGGCGAGACAACTTCATGGAGACATGATGATGGAGATCATGGTGTCATGCCGGTGACGATGATGATCATGGAGGCCCGAAGATGGAGATCAAAAGGAGCAATATGATATTGGCCATATCATGTCACTTTTTGATTGCATGTGATGTTTATCATGTTTATGTATCTTATTTGCTTAGAACGATGGTAGTAAATAAGATGATCCCTCATTAAAATTTCAAGAAAGTGTTCCCCCTAACTGTGCACCGTTGCGAAAGTTCGTCGTTTCGAAGCACCACGTGATGATCGGGTGTGATAGATTCTTACATTCACATACAACGGGTGTAAGCCAGATTTACACACGCGAAACACTTAGGTTGACTTGACGAGCCTAGCATGTACAGACATGGCCTCGGAACACAAGAGACCGAAAGGTCGAGCATGAGTCGTATAGTAGATACGATCAACATGAAGATGTTCACCGATGATGACTAGTCCGTCTCAGGTGATGATCGGACACGGCCTAGTTGACTCGGATCATGTAATCACTTAGATGACTAGAGGGATGTCTATCAGAGTGGGAGTTCATAAGATGAACTTAATTATCCTGAACATAGTCAAAAGATCTTTGCAAATTATGTCGTAAGCTCGCGCTTTAGTTCCACTGTTTAGATATGTTCCTAGAGAAAATATAGTTGAAAGTTGACAGTAGCGATTATGCGGACAGTAGAAAGCTTATGTCCTTAATGTACCACTCTGTGTGCTGAACCCCAAACGTCGTTTGTGGATGTTGCGAACATCGGACATACACGTTTTGATAACTACGTGATAGTTCAGTTAAACGGTTTAGAGTTGAGGCACCAAAGACGTTTTCTAAACGTCGCGGAACATATGAGATGTTTTCGAGGGATGAAATTGGGATTTCAGGCTTGTGCCCACGTCAAGAGGTATAAGACCTCCGACAATTTTCTTAGCCTGCAAACTAAGGGAGAAAAGCTCAATCGTTGAGCTTGTGCTCAGATTGTCTGAGTGCAACAATCACTTGAATCAAGTGGGAGTTGATCTTCCAGATGAGATAGTGATGTTTCTCCAAAGTCATTGCCACCAAGCTGCTAGAGCTTCGTGATGAACTATAACATATCAGGGATAGATATGATGATCCTTGAGGTATTCATGATGTTTGACACTGCGAAAGTAGAGATCAAGAAGGAGCATCAATTGTTGATGGTTGGTGAAACCACTAGTTTCAAGAAGGGAAAGGGCAAGAAGGAATACTTCATGAAATGGCAAATCAGTTGCTGCTCCAGTGAAGAAACCCAAGGTTGAACCCAAACCCGAGACTAAGTGCTTCTGTGATAAGGGGAATAGTCACTAGAGCGGAATTACCCTAGATACTTGGTAGATGAGAAGGCTGGCAAGGTCGATAGAAGTATATTGGATATACATTATGTTAATGTGTACTTTACTAGTACTCCTAGTAGCACCAGGGTATTAGATACCGGTTCGGTTGCTAAGTGTTAGTAACTGGAAATAAAAGAGCTACGGAATAAACGGAGACTAGCTAAAGGTGAGCTGACGATATGTGTTGGAAGTATTTCCAAGTTTGATGTGATCAAACATCGCACGCTCCCTCTACCATCAAGATTAGTATTAAACCTGAATAATTGTCATTTGGTGTTTGCGTTGAGCATAGATATGATTGGATTATGTCTATCGCAATACGGTTATTCATTTAAGGAGAATAATGGTTACTCTGTTTATTTGAATAATACCTTCAATGGTCTTGCACCTGAAACAAATGGTTTATTGAATCTCGATCGTAGTGATACACATTTTCATACCAAAAGATATAAGACAGTAATGATAGTACCACTTACTTGTGGCACTGCCATGTAAGTCATATTGGTATAAAATGCATGAAGAAGCTCCATGTTGATGGATCTTTGGACTCACTCGTTTTTGAAAAGTTTGAGACATGTGAACCATGTCTATTGGTGTATACGCATGAAGAAACTCCATGTAGATGGATCGTTTGGACTCACTTGATTTTGAATCACTTGAGATATGCAAATCATACCACATGGGCAAGATGACTGAAAAGCCTCGGTTTCAGTAAGATGGAACAAGATAGCAACTTGTTGGAAGTAACACATTTTGATGTGTGCAGTCCAATGAGTGCTGAGGCATGGAGTGAATATCGTTATGTTCTTACTTCACAGATGATTCGACTAGATGTTGAGTATATTTACTTGATGAAACAAAAGTCTAAATTATTGAATGGTTCAAGTAATTTCAGAGTGAAGTTGAAGATCACCGTGACAAGAGGATAAAATGTCTATGATATGATCATAGAGATGAGTATCTGAGTTACGAGCTTTGGCACGCAATTAAGACATTGTGGAAATTGTGTCACAATTAATACCGCCTGGAACACCATAGTGTGATGGTGTGTCCGAACATCATAGTTGCACCCTATTGGATATGGTGCGTACCATGATGTCTCTTATCGAATCACCACTATCGTCCATGGGTTAGGCATTAGAGACAACCGCACTCACTTTAATGGGGCACCACGTAATTCTGTTGAGACGACACCGTTTGAACTGTGGTTTGGAGAAACCTAAGTTGTCATTTCTTAGAAGTTTGGGGCTGCGACGCTTATGTGAAAAAGTTTCAGGTTGATAAGGTCGAACCCAAAGCGGATAAAATGCATCTTCATAGGACACCCAAAACAGTTGGGTATACCTCCTAATTCAGATCCAAAAGCAATAGGGATTGTTTCTTAAACCGGGTCCTTTCTCGAGGAAAAGTTTGTCTCGAAAGAATTGAGTGGGAGGATGGTGGAGACTTAATGAGGTTATTGAACCATCACTTCAACCAGTGTGTAGCAGGGCACAGGAAGTTGTTCATGTGGCACCTACACCAATTGAAGTGGAAGCTGATGATAGTGATCATGATGCTTCAGATCAAGTCACTACCGGACCTCGTAGGTCGACAAGGACGCGTACTACTTCCGAGTGGTACGCACTCCTGTCTTAGAGGTCATGTTGCTAGACAACAATGAACCTACGAGCTATGGAGAAGCAATGGTGGGCCCAAATTCCGACAAATGGTTAGAAGCCATGAGATCCGAGATAGGATCCATGTATCAGAACAAAGCATGGACTTTGGTGGACTTGCCCGATGATCGGCAAGCCATTGAGATAAATGGATCTTTAAGATGAAGACGGACGTGGACGGTGATGTCACCGTCTATGAAACTCGACTTGTGGCGAAGAGTTTTTTCACAAGTTCAAGGAGTTGACTACAATGAGATTTTCTCATCCATAGTGATGCTTAAGTCCGTCGGAATCATGTTAGCATTAGCTGCATTTATGAAATCTGGTAGATGGATGTCAAAACGAGTTTCCTTACCAGTCTTCGTAAGGAAAGGTTGTATGTGATACAATCAGAAAGGTTTTGTCGATCCTAAGGATGCTAAAAGGTATGCTAGCTCCAGCGATCCTTCTAAGGACTGGAGCAAGCATCTCGGAGTTGGAATGTACGCTTTGATGAGATGATCAAAGATTTTGGATTTATACAAAGTTTATGAGAAACTTGTATTTCCAAAGAAGTGAGTGGGAGCACTATAGAATTTCTGATGAGTATATGTTGTTGACATATTGTTGATCAGAAATGATGTAGAATTTCTAGAAAGCATATAGGGTTATTTGAAAAGTGTTTTTCAATGGAAAACCTGGATTAGGCTACTTGAACAATAAGCATCAAGATCTATAAGATAGATCAAAATGCTTAATAGTACTTTCAAATGAGCACATACCTTGACATGATCTTGAAGGTGTTCAAGATGGATCAGTCAAAGAAGGAGTTCTTGCCTGAGTTGTAAGGTATGATGTTAAGACTTCAAGCTCGACCACGGCAGAAGAAAGAGGAAGGACGAAGGTCGTCCCCTATGCTTTTGTCATAGGCTCTATACTGTATGCCATGCTGAGTACCGCACATGATGTGTGCCTTGCCACATGTATGGCAAGAGGGTACAAAGGTGATCAAGGAGTGGATCACCAGATGGCGGTCAAAATTATCCTTAGAGGAATATGGATATGTTTCTCGGTTATGGAGGTGATAAAGAGTTCGACGTAAAGAGTTACGTCGATGCAAGCTTTAACACCTATCCGAATGATTCTGAGTAGCAAACCGGATACATATAGTGGAGCAACCATTTGGAATAGCTCCAAGTGGAGCGTGGAAGCAGCATTTACAGAATGACCTAGAGATTTGCGAAGTACATACGAATCTGAAAGTTGCAGACCCGTTGACTAAAACCTCTCTCACAAGCAAAACATGATCAAACCCCAGAACTCATTGAGTCTTAATCACATGATGATGTGAACTAGTTTAATGACACTAGTAAACTCTTTGGATGTTGGTCACATGGTGATGTGACGTGTGAATGTTAATCACATGACGATGTGAACTAGATTATTGACTCTAGTGCAAGTGGGAGACTGTTGGAAATATGCCCTAGAGACAATAATAAATTAGTTATTATTATATTTCCTTGTTCATGATAATCGTTTATTATCCATGCTATAATTGTATTGATAGGAAACTCAGATACATGTGTGGGTACATAGACAACACCATGTCCCTAGTAAGCCTCTAGTTGACTAGCTCGTTGATCAATAGATGGTTACGGTTTCCTGACCATGGACATTGGATGTCGTTGATAACGGGATCACATCATTAGAAGAATGATGTGATGGACAAGACCCAATCCTAAGCCTAGCACAGAGATCGTGTAGTTCGTATGCTAAAGCTTTTATAATGTCAAGTATCTTTTCCTTAGACCATGAGATTGTGCAACTCCCGGATACCGTAGGAATGTTTTGGGTGTACCAAACGTCACAACGTAACTGGGTGGCTATAAAGGTGCACTACAGGTATCTCCGAAAGTGTCTGTTGGGTTGGCACGAATCGAGACTGGGATTTGTCACTCCATGTGACGGAGAGGTATCTCTGGGCCCACTCGGTAGGGCATCATCATAATGTGCACAATGTGATCAAAGAGTTGATCGCGGGATGATGTGTTACGGAACGAGTAAAGAGACTTGTCGGTAATGAGATTGAACAAGGTATCGGTATACCGACGATCGAATCTCGGGCAAGTACAATACCGTTAGACAAAGGGAATTGTATACGGGATTGATTGAGTCCTTGACATCGTGGTTCATCCGATGAGATCATCGTGGAACATGTGGGATTCAACATGGGTATCCAGATCCCGCTGTTGGTTATTGACCGGAGAACATCTCGGTCATGTCTACATGTCTCCTGAACCCATAGGGTCTACACACTTAAGGTTCGATGACGCTAGGGTTATAAAGGAAGTTTGTATGTGGTTACCGAATGTTGTTCGGAGTCCCGGATGAGATCCCGGCTGTCACGAGGAGTTCCGGAATGGTCCGGAGGTAAATATTTATATATGGGAAGTCCTATTTTGGCCACCGGAAAATGTTCGGGATTTTCCGGTATTGTACCGGGAAGGTTCTAGAAGGTTCCGGAGTGGGGCCCACCTGCATGGGGGACCCACATGAACGTGGGTAGTGGGGTCAAGGCCCCACACCCCTGGTCAAGGTGCACCAAGATCCCCGCTTAGAAGGAATAAGATCATATCCCGAAGGGATAAGATCGAGATCCCTAAAAAAGGGGGATAACAATCGGTGGGGAAGGAAATGATGGGATTTCTTTCCTCCCACCTTTGCCAACGCCCCAATGGACTTGGAGGGCAAGAAACCAGCCCCCTCCACCCCTATATATAGTGGGGAGGCGCATGGGAGCTACACGCTTCCCCTGGCGCAGCCCTCCCCCTCTCCCAAGTACTCCTCCTCTCCCGCGGTGCTTGGCGAAGCCCTGCAGGATTGCCACGCTCCTCCACCACCACCACGCTGTTGTGCTGCTGCTGGATGGAGTCTTCCTCAACCTCTCCCTCTCTCCTTGCTGGATCAAGGCATGGGAGACGTCACCGGGCTGTACGTGTGTTGAACGCGGAGGTGCCGTCCTTTCGGCACTAGGATCTCCGGTGATTTGGATCACGACGAGTACAACTCCTTCAACCCCATTCTCTTGAACGCTTCCGCTTAGCAATCTACAAGGGTATGTAGATGCACTCTCCTTCCCCTCGTTGTTGGTTTCTCCATAGATAGATCTTGGTGACACGTAGGAAAATTTTGAATTTCTGCTACGTTCCCCAACAACGCCTGTATATTGGGCTATATCACGACGTAGCTCAAGCGAGCTTTGTCTACTGTGTTCGGCCCGGCCGGAGTTGCTGTATCCGGCACGACAGTCATCGTCGCGCATCGTGGGGCGCCCACGCGATCCGTAGATCGATCTTGATTGTCTTGCCTTATCCTCCAATATATCTCGCAAGTCCGGCGCATTCCCTCGTGGCTTTGTACTTTTTGAGCGATGCCGGGGTACAGCTTTAGTGGAAGGCCTAGAGGTCTCTCTGTCGCGGCCACGAGGTGGCCAGTCGACCGTATTGTGCGCTGGTGATGTAGGTTTATATGCTTCCTCCTCTAATCGGGGGAGCAGCTTGCGTTTGGGGTAGCTTTTGGAGGGGCGTTCAAGTTCGTACTCTTCGGCCGCAAGGACTTCAGTCCATCTATCGGCTAGCAAATCTTGGTCAGCTCTAAGCTGTTGCTGTTTTTTCTTGAGGCTGCTTGCCGTGGCCATAAGCTTGCGTTTAAAACGCTCTTGTTCGACGAGATCCTCAGGCACGACGAATTCGTCGTCGTCGAGGCTTGCCTCGTCTCCGTAGGGAGGCATGTAATTATCGTTCTCTACCTCTTTGTCTGCCGCTCTCTCATGAGGGCTGGCTTCTTCATCCTCCTGCGCCGAATCTTGCTGGAGGGGGTTGTCTTCGGCACTGTCAGGGGTGTTATTGTCTCCGGTGCCCGAATCTCCATTCTTGCTGTGGCGGGATTTAGAGCGGCGCCACTGACGCCGGCGCTTAGGCTATTTTTTGGAGGGGTCTTCCTCCGCTGTTCCATCGCCATTCCCATCCTTTGGGATGTCCACCATGTATATGTCGTATGACTAGGTGTCTTTCCAGTGCCCCGTAGGCGCTGGTTCTTGGTCGTCTCCGGCATCGTTGTCCATACCGTCGATGTCTTCGGAGTCGAAGTGTAGCATGTCAGTTAGGTCATCGGCAGTGGCTACAAAGTGGGTGGTGGGCGGGCTTTGAATTTCTTCGTCGTCCGCATCCCAACCGTCCTGACCGTGGTCCGGCCAGGGCTCTCCTGATAACGAGAGATACTTTAGCGAATTCAGGATGTCGCCAAAAGGCGAGTGCTGAAAGATGTCCGCAGCGGTGAATTCCATGATCGGCGCCCAATCGGATTCGATTGGTAGGGGCGCTAGAGGTTCAGAGTCCGGCAAGGAATCCGGCACCTCGGAGTCACGAGCTTCACAAGGGACAGGGTCGGTATTCGGCTCCATCGCCGTAGAGGTAGCAGCCCCCGAGGCGGTGTCTAGCCACCCATCCTCGATCAGCGCAGTCGGCTCCGAGTTAAGGGTCGGAGCGGACTCTTGTGCAGCCTCCAGGGCGCTGTCCGGTGGCAGAGCTAAATCATGCCCATCGTGACAGTGCAGCGCACTCGGCTGTGGCTCGAACCCGTCGAAGATCAAGTCTCCGCGGATGTCGGCCGTATAGTTCAAACTTCCAAATATGACCTGATGGCCAGGGGCGTAGCTTTCGATCTGCTCCAGATGGCCAAGCGAATTGGCCCGCAGTGCAAAGCCGCCAAATACAAAGATCTGTTCGGGGAGAAAAGTCTCACCCTGGACCGCGTCGTTGTTGATGATCGAAGGAGCCATCGGGCCTATGAGCGACGACACAGAGGAACTCTCAATGAAAGAACCAATGTCGGTGTCAAAACCGGCGGATCTCGGGTAGGGGGTTCCGAACTGTGCGTCTAGGCAGATGGTAACAGGAGACAAGGGACACGATGTTTTTACCCAGGTTCGGGCCCTCTCGATGGAGGTAAAACCCTACTCCTGCTTGATTGATATTGATGACATGGGTAGTACAAGAGTGGATCTACCACGAGATCAAGGAGGCTAAACCCTAGAAGCTAGCCTATGGTATGATTGTTGTTCGTCCTATGGACTAGAACCCTCCGGTTTATATAGACACCAGAGAGGCTAGGGTTACACAGAGTCGGTTACAATGGTAGGAGATCTACATATCCGTATTGCCAAGCTTGCCTTCCACGCCAAGGAAAGTCCCATCCGGACACGGGACGAAGTCTTCAATCTTGCATCTTCATAGTCTTGGAGTCCGTCCAATGATGATAGTTCGGCTATCCGGACACCCCCTAGTCCAGGACTCCCTCACGCACGCATGCTGATGGTGACGAACCTTGCTAAAGGCTACTCCTTGCGAGTGACAAGGGCAACCTCCTGAGGAATGAGAGGTGTTGTCGTGGTGGCGAGGAGAAGGTCGGATAACCGATGCTTCACCTGAGCGATCGGAACCCTTGATGGCTCGCCTTCTTGGCCTTGTCCTGATGAGGTCCACGACTCCACGCTTACCATGTTCACGGAGTGGTAATCTGGATTGACGGCTTCTGGGTCTAGGGTGACCCTTTTCTCATTGACGGCTCGTTGGAGCCATTCCTTGAAGGCGACGCAATCCTCGATTGTGTGGCCTACGTACCTGTGGTATGGGCAATACAAAGGATTGTCATCCATGTTTACCTGGTCAGGTCTTTGAGGTTCGGGCAGATTCAGAGCCCGATGCTCCATCAGTTGGTCGAACATGTCTGTCACCAACTCGCGACGAAAGATGTACGACTTCTTGAGAAGATCATGCATGGATGCACGTCGCCTCCCCCCAGCTTGCTCGGTCCGTACACCCAAGGTGGGCACGGTACTTCGTGGTGTTGAGGTAAGCATCCTGGTGGCGTTCGCCTCCGCCGCCACATTTGTCTTGCCCCCATTGTTAGGGAGCTTAGACGTTGAGGCAAAGCGCTTGGCGGGGTCAAAGGCGCTCGCATTATTGTAGAGCTCCATGATCTGTGGAGACTTGTCGAACTCCAGCTTGGTGGCTGTGACAGCTGAGCTGAGAGCGCTAAAGTTTCTTGGCTCACGCCGGGACACCTCTAGCGACCAGTGTTGCTGCATGCCATGGACGCACATCTCAATGGCATCCTCAAGATGCATCTCCCTAGCAAGGCGCACGTAGCTGTTGCGGAAGCGGACGATGTAGTCGTTGATGGACTCCTCTCGCCGCTGCCAAACTTGCGCTAGTTCGACAACGGAGAAATCTTTCTTCATGGCGACGAAGTGCCTCTTGAAGACTTCCTTCATGCCCGCCCAGCTGGTGATGGAGCCCACCGGTAAGCGACTATACCAGTGGAAGGCGGGGCCAGTCAATGACCCCGAGAATTGTCGAAGAAGAAGCGAAGAGCTATTAGCGGTGTCGCCGCAAGCTGCCTCGAAATATGCTAGATGCTCCCGTGCATCACCAGTCCCATCAAACTGACGGAACTTCAGCGGATGCCAACCAGCAGGGAATGACACTAGGTCATGCCATGCTTCATAGGGATTCTCTAGCTCGCTTTACAAGGTACAAGGTGCTTGCTCGATGGACATCTGCTTGAGCTTCTTGGTCACCATGTATTCAACGATGTCGTGGCAGTTCTTTAGCATGCTCAGGTGTGACGCCCCATCAGCCACACCGGTGGGCGTGACCGGTGGTCGCCCCCGCATGCCTTGGTCTTGTTGTTGATGCCCACCATTGGGTGGCGCACTCGCTAGAGCCATGGCTTGAAGCTCCTCCTCTTGTGGGTCCACCACTCGCCTTGGTGTCCCTGGCGCCACGAGGTTATTGTTCATCATGAGCTCGATAAACCGATCAACTTTTGCGGCTAGTTGATCGATTGTACGGCCCTGCTCGCGCACCTAATCAGCAAGGTTCGCTTCGAGCAGCGCTCCATTTCCTGCAAGACAGGATGGGTTAGCGTTGGAGGCTCTCAATGCCTCTGTCTCTGATGCTTTCACCGCCTCCAGGTCGGCATCACCATCAGTGGCCACATGTACGGGTGCAGTGTGAAGATCTTCAAAGCCGCCTTCGTAGTCTGATAGAACAGACTGAGCGAGCGCATGGTAGGGCGGTGTGCTCGAGTGCATTTCCAAAGAAGGCGAGGGGGACGTGTCGAAGTAGCTCTCCGCGCCATCGTGGTCCTCCGGTGGTTCATCATCATCGTCATGCCCACGCGTCACACTTTTGTGTGCCATGGACTTTAGTCGCATGTTGGCCCCGGGCCAACTCGCAACTTGGTGTAGTTCCTCCGGATCTTCGGGAAGGCGCACCATGATGTCGGTGTAGTGGCGCGGGGATATATCCGGGTGATGTGCGACATCACCATCGGACATCGATCCTCCCCCTGTCGTGATGGGAAGACATGGGGCAGTTGAACTTGCCCCTTCCTCACAGGTGGATGAGCCTGATTTGGGCTTCCTCTCAACGCCTTTGAACCATGATCGAACATGGCCTAGGCGCGGAAGTAATGTCGCGTGGAAATTGGCCTTTGGATTTGGCACAATCTCCTCATCAGATGGGTAGGAGAATTCATGGGTGATGTGCGGCGGTTGCCACGCGCCATCTTCTTCAAGCCTAGCACGCACTGCTAGAGTGCCGCACGAGGCCATGTTCTTCTCATTGCCCTCCTTGGCTCCCCCCCTGCGGCGAGGTAGGCCTAGCCCCTTGGTCCCCTAGGTCGGGGGCACTGAGGGTAGGCACCTGAACGATCATTGTGTAGGGATCGAGAGGAGCATTAGACAACAACTCAAGAGACCCTACCTGGAGGGTTGAGGATTCCTTGAGCGCAACACTAGTATGCAACTTAGAGGAATCCTCGACTCCCTCCATAGGAGAGGCTGATTTGAGGGTCTCCCCTTGTTGTTGGGGCGTAGGAGTTGGAGAAGCATTCGCCTGGCTCTCTCGCTTGAGGATGGTTAGGGGGCAAAGCGGTGGAACCGCCCCGCCTCCTTGCTTCGTGGCACTAGGTTGTGCCCTTCATGGCTTCGGGGTTAAGCGGTTGAGAAGGTATTTATACCTCTCATGCCGCTCCAAGTAGGGGGAGATGCGAAATGAGATTTGATTGTTCTCCTGAACAACCTCGCCATCAGCTCGAACACGGACTTGAGTGTGTCGAAGCACAAGCTCCTCGAGCTCGCGATACAACACATGATAGTTCCTTCGACGCCTCTCACGCTTGTGCTGGTTCTCTGTGAGAGCACCGTGCACCCTTAGTGGGATCGGAGGTGTAGGAAGAAGGGGCGGCGCACCCCACTGAGCCGCCGGTGCCGTAGATGTTGGCCCCATGGCAGGGGGAGCCACATCGTTCCTTGGTGGTCGCACCTGCACTTGGTTCGCCTGCCTAGGAGGAAATGGGACCTGGATAAGGCTCGAAGCCCTAGGAGGGCTCTGGGCTCGCCCTTGTGTCGCTTGGTCGCAGCCCGAGGAATCGCCTCGGTGCCACGGCCACCTATTTTCGTGCAGCGGCATTGCATTAGCCCCCCGCAAGACGGCTGGTTTTGGAGAAGTCCGTCGATGGGGCGCCAAAGTTTGGCGCTCGTTGTCGGTGTCAAAACCGGCGGATCTCGGGTAGGGGGTCCCGAACTGTGCGTCTAGGCGGATGGTAACAGGAGACAAGGGACACGATGTTTTTACCCAGGTTCGGGCCCTCTCGATGGAGGTAAAACCCTACTCCTGCTTGATTAATATTGATGATATGGGTAGTACAAGAGTAGATCTACCATGAGATCAAAGAGGCTAAACCCTAGAAGCCGGCCTATGGTATGATTGTTGTTCGTCCTACGGACTAAAACCCTCCAGTTTATATAGACACCGGAGAGGGTTAGGGTTACACAGAGTCGGTTGCGATGGTAGGAGATCTACATATCCGTATCGCCAAGCTTGCCTTCCACGCCAAGGAAAGTCCCACCCGGACACGGGACGGAGTCTTCAATCTTGTATCTTCATAGTCCAGGAGTCCGACCAATGGTGATAGTTCGGCTATCCGGACACCCCCTAATCCAGGACTCCCTCAGTAGCCCCCGAATCAGGCTTCAATGATGACGAGTCCGGCGTGTTGATTGTCTTCGGCATTGCAAGGCAGGTTCTTCTCCAAATCCTGTGTTGAATAGTGTCCGGCTTCTCGTGAATATCGCGCTCCTCGGCTTCCACGCCCAATAATGGCCATCTTCCTCGCCGTTGAATGAATGTGAAAAGCCAGGGTATTTTTTCATTTACCCCCTAGCTGCGCAAATGAGCCGCCTATAAAAGAGACGGGGATCCAGATCCGAATAACACCATCCTCCCTCCGCGAGCATTCATCGGAGCGCCTCTCCCAAAAATCCATTCCATCATGGACAGTCGACACAGCTCCTCCTCTCGCGCTCCCAGCCCTCAGCCTGAAGGTTGGGAGAGATGCTCGGTCCCGCACAGCGAGCTAGTGATGCTTCAAACCAAGGGATTTCTTCCCCCAGCCTTCATGGTTCCGGTTCGAGCCGGACTCGCCACCTACAAGGGCGGAAAGCAGGCGGAGAGCGTCCCCGATCCCTCCAAAGGAGAGCGGGTATGCATCGTCTCTTATCTGATAAGAGGGCTTGGATTTCCAATTCATCCGTTTCTCCGGGGGCTCCTGGAGTTCTACGGCCTCCAGTTGCACAACCTTACGCCTGCCTCCATCCTGCATATTGCGGGCTTCATGGCCCTTTGCGAGCTGTTTTTGGGCATCGAGGCTCATTTCGCGCCGTGGAAGAGATTGTTCTGCCTCGTACCCCGTTCTCATGAGGGGTCAATATATCAAGTGGGCGGAGCCGAACTATGGCGCATCGTCGGGACCGGATACCTATCCAGAACCCCGAAGAAGGCGTCCGAAGACTGGCCTTCGAAATGGTTTTATATGGAAGATGTCCCGCTGCCGGATCCAGTTTGAATTGGCCTCCTGGAGTTCAGTAATGCTCCTCTGAAGAAACGCCTAAGTTGGCGTCCGCGGAGCTCTCAAAGGGAGAATGACAAGGACGTCCTTTACCTGATGAGACGAATAAGATTATTGGCTCATTCCGGACTAACCATGATCGGGGTCATGGCCACATGCATTATGCGGGGGGTGCATCCACTCCAGTATAGGGGCCACCCCATGTGGGATTTCAACGGGGAGGATGATGCCACCCGTCATGGCCGTAAGGGGCCGGGATTGGTCGCCGATCTGGTGAAGATCTTGTCCGCTCTGTACAAGGGGGAAGAGGAGGATTTCCTCTGTGCCAGTCCATTGAATGGATTTTCTATGAAAAACCCTCGAAGCTGGGTAAGCGGACATTTCTTTTTGCCTATCCGATCCATATTCCCATGGTTAAGTATCTCATTTTGTGATTTCGACGTAGGAACTGCGCCGGGCCGTAGAAGATATACACAGCCTGGCTCCACAACCCGAGGATCCAGAACGGTCCCTCGATCCAGCTTCCCAAGAGGATCCAGATATAAAGGTGGAGCTGATCGATGGGGTATTTCACCAACTTAGCATCAACAATGCTTTGGTCGCCATTACGGCCGACTACCCCGGAATACTTCCGGCCTCCCAGGTAATTGTGACCGAAGTCCAGATACCATGACCCATCCGTGCTTATCTCTAATCACCGCATACCAATGGTGTTTTGCAGGAGGTGCCTTTGAGGCGGGAAGCCGAGGCCGCGGCGGCTAGCCAACAAGGGGCAGCAGGGCCACACAGGCTAAAAAGAAGTGCGGTCCGGATTGAAACGCCGCCGCGACGGTAAGGCATGTCACCATATTCCAGGGATTGATTCCGGGAAGGTATATTAACGCTGGTGCTCCTTTCAGGAAAAAGAGCGCTCGCCGGACTGTGTCCGGAGAGATGGCCAATCGAGCCTCCACCAGCCAGGCTCCAATGCCGGGTCCTGTCGGCGTTCTGGGAACGGGGGTCCCCAGACTTGCCTGC
The DNA here is from genome assembly GCA_963921465.1 of Triticum timopheevii. Taxonomy (NCBI): domain Eukaryota; kingdom Viridiplantae; phylum Streptophyta; class Magnoliopsida; order Poales; family Poaceae; genus Triticum; species Triticum timopheevii. Next base: position 362,375,340 of record OY997264.1, read on the forward strand.
CTGCGGCCTGCGGCGTGGCTCAAAGGAGGCCCATCACAACCCATCTTCATCAATGCAAGCTCAAGACCCTCGCGAGGGGCCAAGCCTCGCGGGGCGGACGACAAGGAGCTTCCTCAGGCACGGCCTCGTCAGGCTGGCTCATGAGGAGGCGGAGAGTTCAAGGCAGGGTACCTCGCGAGGTGCCCGTGACGCAAGCTATGACGATCAAGGGCGCCATTCGGGCGCCAGCCCGCGCAGTGTCCTCCTTTCCTCTTTGGTGCAAAGGGAGCAAGCACAGGCTAGAGCATCAAGCAAAGGCGTCCATTCCGGTGCAACAAGACCAAGACCAGCCCAACGGCTGGAAGGAAGTCATTGTGGAGACCAAGCCGGCGTCATCACCAGAGCCTTTGACAGGCGAGGACAACCTTTAGTCAGGATAAGTGTACCTGCTGTTCCCCTTCAAAATGGCCAATTGTTGGCGCCCTTCTCGCTCAATATTTGGGAAGAGGCCCAGGGCCTTTGCCTATAAATAGGACTAGACACCCCCAGGGTAGAGGCAATCTGGATCCTCATCAAGAAACCAATAGATAGAGCGACTGAACCCCTCCTAGCAGTTCATCGCACCAGCCAAGAACAGACCCTCGCGAGGCTGTTCTGCTTTGTATTGTTCATCATCAAGCCCAAGAGGCAATCCACCACACCACACACTGGAGTAGGGTATTACACCGCAATGGTGGCCTGAACCAGTATAAATCTTGTGTCTCTTGTGCTGTTTAGTTTGGTAGTTCAGGCCCTAGCGATTCAGTGAGGAGCGAGCTGGCAGAGGGTTGAATCTCCGCGCGCACCCCAGAGTTCGAACCTCAAGGGTCTGCCAGAACCCGAAATCCGACATTTGGCGCGCCAGGTAGGGGTGCGCCGGAATTTGCCTTCCATCGTTTCTCTTCTCTGACCATCGCGTCCATGTCTGACACTCGTTGGGCTCGCGCCGAGCGCCGAGCCTCCCTCGCTTCCCCGCCGCCCGCCGTCAACACCGCCACTGGCCCGGCGGGGAACGGGCAGCAAGCGTCGCCCCTACGCTCCCCAGCGACCCCTGGGGAGGAGCCGCACAGCTTCTTCATCACCCACCCAGTCGCGTCGACTCCTTCGGTCGTCGCGGCCCTCCTGGGCGGCTCGCAGGCGCCCCCCTCCAGCCGCCACATCAAGACATTTGTCCGCCGGGTCGGCGCCGCCTCCACGCGGCAGGGGGCTCCCTCGGGCTGAACGGAGCCGTCGGCCGGGCTGACCTTCGACTCTGGGGACCACCCCACCAACTCGGCCGGCTCGGGTGCGCTCCCCATGCTGTGCACACCCACCATCTGCCAGGTGGCCGTCACCAAGACCCTCATCTACGGTGGCGCGGGCCTCAACGTACTCTCAGTTGAGGCCTTCAACCTCCTCTCCATACCTCGGGAGCGGCTGCAGCCCAGCCGGCCTTTCTCGGGCGTAGGAGGCGGGTCGTCCGGCTCCTGGGGACAAATCCGGCTTCCGATGACCTTCGGCACCTACGACAACTCCGCACGGAGCTGGTCGACTTCGACATCGCCCCCATCGGCCTCCCCTACAATGCCATCCTTGGCTATCCAGCACTGGCCAAATTCATGGCCATGACTCACCCGGGGTACAACCTCATGAAGATGCCCGGGAGCAACGGCATCCCCACCGTGCCCGGGGACACCGAAGATGCGCTGCGAGTGCTCAAGCTCGCCCTCAAGACGGCGGCGGCGGCGCGGCCCGCCAATGCGGAAACCCCCAAGCCCAAGGGGGCTGCGCCGACCAAGAAGAAGTAGTTGTTCACCCAAGACAAGGCAGAGACCAGGCAGATACCTGTCGATGAGGACGGGTCCACGAACGCCACTTTCACCATAGGCGCCAACCTCGAGCCCGAGCAGGAGGAAGCCCTGGTCAAGTTCCTGCGTGCAAACAAGAAGGTGTTCGCCTGGGAGCCCGATCAGCTGGCAGGGATCCCATGAGGCGTAATCGAGCACCACCTCAACGTGTGTCCCAACGTGCGTCCTGTGAAGCAGAAAGCAAGGAGGCAGTCCAATGAAAAGCAGGCCTTCATCGTCCAAGAGACCCGCAAGCTAGAAGCCGCAGGGGTTATTCGCGAGGTCCGATACCCGGATTGGCTGGCCAACCCCGTGGTTGTGCCAAATAAGGGAGGAAAGGAACGCATGTGTGTCGACTTCACCAACCTCAACAAAGCATGCCCGCAAGATCCGTTCCCGCTCCCTCGCATCGACCAGATCGTTGATTCCACCGCCGCGTGTGACCTATTATGCTTCTTGGATGCCTTCTCCGGGTATCACCAGATCAAAATGGCGGTGGAAGACGTGGAGAAGACGGCCTTCCTAACCCCGTGTGGGGTGTACTGCTATACATGCATGCCATTCGGACTGCACAACGCAGGGGCGACCTTCCAGCGGCTCTTGCACATCACCTTGGGCCCGCAGCTCGGGAAGAATGTGGAGGCTTACGTCAACGACATCGTAGTGAAGTCTCACGAGGCCAAGACCCTGATACAAGACCTGGAGGAAACCTTCGCGAGCCTCAACGCAGTGAGCCTGCGACTCAACCCGGAGAAGTGTGTGTTTGGAGTCCCCTCGGGCAAGCTCCTGGGTTTCCTCGTATCCCACCGAGGCATTGAGGCCAACCCAGAAAAGGTCAAGGTAGTTGAGGACATGAGCCCACCAAGGACCTTCAGGGAAATGCAGAAGCTCACGGGGCGCGTGACGGCGCTGGGGCGTTTCATCTCCTGATTGGGGGAGCGGGCGCTGCCTTTCTTCCAACTGATGAAGAAAAAGGGGCCCTTCGAATGGACTGAAGAGGCCGACAAGGCGTTCCAAGATCTGAAGAGGTACCTAACCAGCCCTCCAGTGATGGTGGCCCCGCGCCCTCAGGAGCCCTTGGTACTCTACCTCGCCGCCACTGCCCTGGGAGTAAAGCGCCTTACTATCAAGGGCGATTCGCAGCTCCTCGTCAATTTCTCCAACAAGGTGTACGAGCCGAGAGATGAGCACATGGAGGCCTACCTTGCGGAGGTCCGCAGGATGGAGAAATAGTTCTGGGGGTTGGGGCTGCAGCACGTGCCCCGCGGCACTAATCAAGAGGCCGACGACATCGCCAAACGAGCCTCCAGGAGGTTGCCCCAGGAGCCGGGCGTCTTTGAGGAACGGCTCTTCAAGCCTTCAGCCCTGCCACCATTGTCAAGCACAGCACAGCCTCGGGCGGAGCTCCCTCAGCCACCTGCCTCGAGAGCCCCAGCCTGTGGCCCGGCCTCAGGAGCACGCCTGCTCCTGACGATGGAACCTCAAGAGGGGTGCTGGATCACGGAGCTCAAGAGTTACTTAACGCAAGGGACCTTGCCGGAGAAGGAGGAGGAGGCAGAGCGTGTGGCGCGGCAAGCCACAACATACTGCATCATGGATGGAGAGATCTACCGGAAACGACCGAACGATGTGTCCCTGCACTACATCACCAGGGAACAGGGGAAGGAACTGCTGGCAGATATACACGGTGGAGACTGTGGGCATCATTCGTCGTCACGGACCCTCGCCAGCAAGGCGTTCCGCAGCGGTTTCTATTGGCTCACTTAGCTCAACGACACCGTTGAACTTGTGAAGGCTTGCTAGGCCTGCCAATTCCTTGCCAAGCAAATCCACCAGCCGGCAGGAGGTCTGCAAACCATCCCCCTCACTTGGCCATTCGCGGTCTGGGGGCTGGACATCTTGGGCCCTTTTCCTCGGGCGCCAGGGGGCTATCGCTACCTCTACGTCGCCATGGACAAATTCACCAAGTGGGCCGAAGTCGAGGCTGTCAGCACCATCCCTGCTGGTTCTGCGGTCAAGTTCATCAAGGGCATCGTGAGCCGGTTCGGAGTGCCAAACCGCATCATCACCGACAATGGTTCGCAGTTCACCAGTAACCTTTTCAAAACATATTGTGCTAACCTTGGGACGCAGATATGCTACACTTTGGTGGCGCACCCCCGAAGCAACGGCCAGGCCGAGCGGGCCAACGCAGAGGTCCTGAGGGGCCTCAAGACCAGGACATTCAAGAAGAAGCTGGAGGCCTGCAGCAGAGGCTGGCATGACGAGCTTCAGTCCGTGTTGTGGTCCATCCGCACAACCACGACCAAGCCGACTAGAGAGACCCCCTTCTTCCTGGTCTATGGAGCCAAAGCGGTCCTCCCTCACGAGGTCAAGCATCGATCCGCGCGGGTCCTGGCGTTCGATAAGACACTGCAGGATGCCATGCGGGGGATGGACCTCGTGCTGGGGGAGGAGCGTCGTCGGGAAGCTGCGCTGCGAGCGGCAAGGTACCAGCAGGCACTCCGGCGATACCACTGCCGCAACATCCGCCCCAGAACTCTCGAGGTAGGGGACCTCGTGCTCCGGCGGGTCCTCTCCAGGGAGGGACTACATAAGCTCTCTCCCATGTGGGAGGGCCCATTCAAGGTTGTTCATGTTTCCAGGCCCGTTTCCGTGCACTTGGAGACTCAGGAGGGAGTACCTATACAGAACGCGTGGAACATCCAGCATCTCCGGAGGTTTTACCCCTGAAAAGGCCCAGAGCCTGTGAAGAAGGCGAATGCCTGTGAAGCTTATCTTTTTGGAAAAGGCCCAAAGCCTGTGAAGAAGGCGAATGCCTGTGAAGCTTATCTTTTTGGAAAAGGCCCAGAGCCTGTGAGGAAGGCGAATGCCTGTGAAGCTTATCTTTTTGGAAAAGGCCCAGAGCCTGTGAAGAAGGCGAATGCCTGTGAAGCTTATCTTTTTGGAAAAGGCCCAGAGCCTGTGAAGAGGGCGAATGCCTGTGAAGCTTGTCTTTTTGGAAAGGGCCCAGAGCCTGCGAAGAAGGCGAATGCCTGTGAAGCTGATCTTTCTGGAAAAGGCCCAGAGCCTGTGAAGAAGGCGAATGCCTGTGAAGTTGTCGCGTTTTGGAAAGGGCCTGGAGCCTGTGAAGAGGGCCAACGCTCGTGAAGCTTGCTTCCCCGAAGAAAGGCCCGGAGCCTGTGAAGAGGGCCAACGCCCGTGAAGCTTGCTTCCCCGAAGAAAGGCCCGGAGCCTGTGAAGAAGGCCAACGCCTGTGAAGCTCGCCGCCCGGACACTCTCACGTAATAATGAGTTGGGGCTGTACATGCCCCGGAGTCTCAGGGGTGCCGGCCTCAGGCCCTGGGGCTCCCTCCCATGCCCAGTGGCAGCACTTAGCTCCGCGCTGGTGAGAAGACGTCGAAGACTAGACTAGGTGCCGGACGCGGCTTTTTCATTTGCTTTCTGCAGTTGACTAGTTATTCCCATTTGGAGTTTTTATCAATGCTATCACCATCTTTTGGTCTGTGGTTCTTTGACCTTTTTCGCTCTCCTGCCTCGATTTCTCTTGCACGGGGGCTCGTGAGGCAGAAGCCCCGGGAGCCCTCGCGAGTGTTCCTACCCCTATCGCTCAAATTTTCACGACCCTGGTCCACAGCCGGAGCAACCCTCCGGACCATGACTCACGGGCAGCACGACGCGGACACGGGGCCTGGGTCGGTCGCCCCCGCGGCCAAGGCCGGGGTTCACTTGCGAATGAGCGTACAACAGGAAAGAACAGTATCAGGATAACAAAAGCAGTACAATGATTAACGGCGTTAACCCAAACGCGCCCCCATGGGGCCACACATTGCTGTCTTTTTGCGCAGGAGAAAAGAAAGGAAAAGAACAGAAGCAGGCGAAGCACGTCCCGTGCCGGCCCTCTTGGAAGACTTGAGCCGCCTCCGGAGCTCAGGCGGACTCCCTCTCGCGCTTCACCGGGGCGCAGCGGCGAGCAAACCCGCTGCCACCCTCCAAGCGGGCGCGGCGGCGTGGGGGCTGGCCACGGCCGCTGCTGGAAGAGTCACCACCCGAAGAAGAGCTGGTGAAGCTCGAGGAGTCACGGGCGTCGCCAGCCGCCCGCGGGCTGCCCTCTCCATCCACGCCGGGACTGAGTCCCCGGCCGCGGTCGTCGTCTTCAGGGCAGCATCCCATGCGGCGACCATCTTCCCCAAACACCCTCACGTAGAGGGTGGCGTCGCCGTCGTACTTGAAGTGCAGGGAGCACCGGCGGCGAAAACCGTGCACGCGAGCAAACGTCTGCCAGTCGCGGGTCAGGGACAGGTTCCCTGTAGCAGAGACCTCCGGAGAAGCCCATGAAGCCCGGCTGTAGCAGCCATCCGCCTGGAGCCAGAGGCCACCCAGGGCGCCATCTGGAAGATCACCCAGGAGGAAGCGAGGGAGCTGAAGCCGGGCGCCGTATGGCTCTACCGCCCACACCACGAACTCCGGCAGCGCCTCCGCAGCGTGGAGGCGCGGCCTCGGGGGTCGCATGGGCGGGGCACGCCCGCCGACCATGACCAGCCGCTCGTCGCCGCGCTGAGAGCCACCTCCACGACCACGGGGGACCGCCGTGGAGGCCACAGGATGCTTGCAAGGGCGACCTCGACCGCGCTTGGGCGGGGGAGAGGAAGACTCGACCTGGCGGGCCTTCCCTTTCTCTGCGGCTGAAAACTTCCTTGGTGGAGCCATGGAGAAGAAGGAGAAGCAAGGGGGGATAGGCTGGAAGGGTGCGTGCCGTTCCGTACTTATAGCCGGCGAAGGCCAACCGTCGACCTCCACGATCACAGGTAATCAATGACCCGCTTTGCATGCAGGGACTTGTCGAATCCGTGCAGTTACCAAGGCGTCATGGGGAAGCGGAGCCGCCCCCGACAAATCGACCGCCATGCGGCGCCCAAGGCCGCAGGCTGTTAGGGCCCGCGACGCTTCACACTTGCCCTTTCGTCTCTCCGCCCGACAAAGTTCGGGCGCGCTGTGGGCCCGGGGGCTACTGTCGGCATTCTGGGAACGGGGGTCCCCAAACTTGCCTGCCTGCGGCCTGCGGCGTGGCTCAAAGGAGGCCCAGCACAGCCCATCTTCATCAACGCAAGCTCAAGACCCTCGCGATGGGCCAAGCCTCGTGGGGCGGACGGCAAGGAGCTTCCTCAGGCACGGCCTCGTCAGGCTGGCTCATGAGGAGGCGGAGAGTTCAAAGCAGGGTACCTCGCGAGGTGCCCATGACGCAAGCCATGACGATCAAGGGCGCCAGTTGGGCGCCAGCCCGTGCAGTGTCCTCCTTTCCTCTTTGGTGCAAAGGGAGCAAGCGCAGGCGAGAGCATCAAGCAAAGGCGTCCATTCCGGTGCAACAAGACCAAGACCAGCCCAACGGCTGGAAGGAAGTCATTGTGGAGCCCAAGCCGGCGTCATCACCAGAGCCTTTGACAGGCGAGGACCAACTTTAGTCAGGATAAGTGTACCTGCTGTTCCCCTTCAAAATGGCCAATTGTTGGCGCCCTTCCCGCTCAATATTTGGGAAGAGGCCCAGGGCCTTTGCCTATAAATAGGACTAGCCACCCCAGGGTAGAGGCAATCTGGATCCTCATCAAGAAACCAATAGATAGAGTGACTGAACCCCTCCTAGCAGTTCATCGCACCAGCCAAGAACAGACCCTCGCAAGGCTGTTCTGCTTTGTATTGTTCATCATCAAGCCCAAGAGGCAATCCACCGCACCACACACTGGAGTAGGGTATTACACTGCAATGGTGGCCTGAACCAGTATAAATCTTGTGTCTCTTGTGCTGTTTAGTTTGGTAGTTCAGGCCCTAGCGATTCGGTGAGGAGCGAGCTGGCAGAGGGTTGAATCTCCGCGCGCACCCCAGAGTTCGAACCTCAAGGGTCTGCCGGAACCCGAAATCCGACAGTTCCGGAAGCGGAGGTGAACACGAGGCGTGCATCGGATGCTCCTCCGACAGGGGATGCCGACAGACTGTCCGCCACCAACTCCGAGGTGGAGAGCGCCATGAATCACAGGCGCCGCCGGACAGTTCTTCGTGACACATGTTTCTCCCAAGAGGCATTGAACGCCTTCAATTCGGGAGACGCGCACCTCCGTGCCGCTCAAGATGGTCTAGCGAGAGCCATGGAGCAGTATGTAAAGGACATACGGGTGAGGAGATTGACAGTTATATATGCCAGTAGCCCCCGAGACTTAAAATAGTTAGGAGAACTGATTTAAGGATCATTTGTTATGCAGGATCTTACGGAAAAGAATACCCGACTGTCTTAGGAGCTTGAAGAGTGCAAGGCCCAGCTTGAGGCCGCACTAGCCGCCACAGGGGGAGTCACAGAGACCCCCTCTGGTAATATATACTTCGAAAGATCAGTAGTTTGTGAAGTGCGGCGTGTGTATAAGTCTGACAACAATATTGCAGATGGCGCCGGACTAGATCCGGACAGGCAACAACTACTGCGCCGGTTAAAGGCCGGTGAGAATGTGCTTACAAGGGTGAGGCAAGAGAAAAATGATCTCCAAGATGCCAACACCCAGCTGGGTGAGGAACTGAAAGATGTTCGAGCCCAGCTGTCTGACTCCGTTAAGGAGAATCGGTGGCTTCGTCGCGGCATTTATAGTAGGTGCTTGAGCGAACTTTTGAAAAGAAGAGTTCGTCAAGGAAGTCGATTAACAGAAATATGTCTGTAGGTATGCTCATAGGTTGTCCTGCAGAGGAAATGCCCGGTTCAACGGGTGACCTACTTCCCGAGCTGCTGCAACTGCACGAACGAATTCGGCATGTGATGAGAGGCGTCGCCCAGGCCTTGTGGCCATCCATCTCCCTACCCGAAGGCCTTGGAGAGCTTGCAGAGAAGCTTCAGGGAGCACGGCGGCGCTTTCGGCTATGGATGATATCGGCCTGCCGTCAAGGCGCCAGGGAGGCCTGGGCCATGGTGAAGACGCGGTACACGAAGGCTGACCCAAACCACATGGCCGAGGTCGGACCTGTGGGGCCCGATGGGAAGGAGATCCCTGTGAGCTTTGTGTACGGCCAAGTAGAGTTGGCCGCAAAGTATTCCCAGCGGGACTGTAAACTAGACAGCCTATTAGATGGTATTGAAGAGGAATACAATCAGTCAATTTGACTATGTAATTTAAAATGACATGTAAAATGCCTTTTAGCCGGATTGTAGATCGTTTGTCGTAGCGGACCTTTTCGCTTCAACCTCGGGACCCGATAGTCTGGAGTGTGTCCGAACACCCTCGCGGTTATGTAAGAACCGGGGCATGCGCGGAGACCAGGCGTAGGGGTCATGAGTGCTTTATCAGACAAGTGCCCAACTAGTTATGTTATATTACATGGTTAGTAAGAAACATCTTCCATGGAGAATAGTTCCGTTAGGGGTTCCTTTCCCTGGGAGGCATGCCCTAAAGTGCATGTCCGGACTACGAAAAAAGCAGAAAACATCTAGGGGCAGATAAATGAATAAGTAAGAATTTGTCTTTTAGTTCACCGACCGAATATTCCCTTAAGAACGCTAGCTTTCGTCTTCACCTAGTCTGAGGTACACGTCTGGCTGACCCGGTGGTAACAATCGCATAAGTGCTCCCTTAACCACCTAGCCGAACCATCGGGAATGTAGGGGTAAGCACAGGAGCCAGGCAACCCAGCTTGGCCAAAACTTAAGTCATATCGATGCATATAATGGTGAATAAAAGGTACATGCGGAAGTGTGACACATGTGTTGGGCATAAAGCCCGTATAAATAAGCTTCTATTAAAGAAGCCCCCAGGTATACTGAGCGCGGATAACGCATCAAGTGTGTGCGAATAGTGCGCAAACGAGACTTCAACGGCTTCAGAAAAAAAGAAGGGAGAAGGAGAGAAATAAAAGACAGTTAAAGTATAAAATATAGACGGAGGAAGGAGACGAACTCATAGTCCGGCGCTAGGCGTAGAATCTTCGGAGACGGGCTGCGTTCCATGGGTTCGGCTCAAGTCGGTTATCTGATGCGTTCCACAGACGGTATGCTCCGCCGGTCAGGACTTGGTCGATGATGAAGGGACCCTCCCATTTGAGCTTGAGTTTGTCCTTTTTCTTGTCCAGCAGGCGTAGAACTATTTCGCCAACATTGTAAGCTTTGGACCGTACTTCTCTGCTTTGGTATCTTTGATCCTGCTGTTGATAGAATGCGGAACGGGATTTTGCCACGTCGCGCTCCTCCTCCAAGGCGTCCAAACTGTCCTGCCGATCGAGCTCGGCTTCTCTTTCTTCGTACATGCGCACGCGAGGTGAGTCATGAATTATGTCACAGGGCAAAACTGCCTCTGCGCCGTACACCATAAAAAATGGTGTGAATCCGGTAGTGCGATTCCGCGTGGTCCGCAGCCCTGAGAGTACGGAGTCGATCTCCTCTACCCAGTGCGTATTAGATTCCTTGAGGGACCGCACTAGTATTTGTTTAATGTCGCTCATGATTAGACCATTTGCTCGCTCGACTTGACCATTAGTTTGAGGGTGATAGACTGAAGCGTAGTCGAGCTTGATGCCCATGTTTTTGCACCAGAGTTTGACCTCGTCGGCCGTGAAGTTCGTGCCATTATCAGTGATGATGCTATGGGGGACGCCGTAACGGTGTACTACCCCTGATATGAAGTCTATCACCGGTCCGGATTCGACCGTCTTAACAGGCTTTGCCTCTATCCATTTGGTGAATTTATCCATCATGACCAATAGGTATTTTTGCTTGTGGGTTCCTCCTTTAAGGGGTCCAACCATATCAAGCCCCCAGACCGCGAACGGCCAGATGATGGGTATAGTTTTGAGGGCGGTAGGTGGCATGTGGCTTTGATTAGCAAAGAGCTGGCATCCGACGCATCGTTGGACCAAGTAATGAGCATCTGCCCGGGCCGTCAGCCAATAAAATCATGTACGGAAGGCCTTGCCTACGAGGGCCCGGGCTGCGGCGTGGTGCCCGCCGAGTCCGGCATGAATTTCAGCCAGGAGATTCCGCCCTTCCTCTTCGGAGATACACCTCTGAAGGACTCCGGTTGTGCTTTTCTTATAAAGCTCTCCCTCATGAACCTTATAGGCTTTAGATCGCTGCACTATGCAGCGGGCCTCATTTTGGTCCTCAGGGAGTTCCTGCCTAGTTAGGTAGGCTAGGAATGGTTCTGTCCACGCGACAATGACTGCCATTATTGTGTGGGCTGACGGTGTTATTTCGTTGGCAGGACCACCAACTATGTCAGAATATTCGGTGTGGGGTAGTGTGGTTGGGTCCGGGATGTTATTTCCGGTCTCTCCCTCCCATAATACAGATGGCTTGAAAAGCCTTTCTAGGAAAATGTTGGGAGGGACGGCTTCGCGCTTTGCACCAATGCATGCCAACACGTCTGCTGCCTGGTTGTTCTCCCGGGCTATATGGTGAAATTCGAGCCCCTCAAACCGAGCTGACATTTTTAGGACGGCGTTGCGATAAGCTGCCATTTTCGGATCCTTGGCATCAAAGTCTCCATTTATTTGGGATATCGCGAGGTTGGAATCCCCGCGGACCTCTAGGCGCTGAATGCCCATGGAGACTGCCATCCGGAGACCATGTAGAAGGGCTTCGTATTCAGCTGCGTTGTTGGAGTCCGTGTACATTATCTGAAGTACATATTGGACTGTATCTCCAGTTGGGGACGTCAGAACGACGCCAGCCCCCAGGCCAGCCAACATTTTGGAGCCGTCGAAGTGCATGATCCAGTTGGAATATGTGCCGTACTCTTTAGGGAGTTCGGCTTCAGTCCATTCGGCGACGAAATCGGCCAAAACTTGCGACTTAATAGCTCGCCGTGGCTTGTAGGTTATGTCGAACGGGAGGAGCTCGATGGCCCATTTGGCAATCCAGCCCGTTGCATCGCGGTTGTTTATAATGTCATTAAGAGGTACTTCGGAGGCTACTGTTATCGAACACTCTTGGAAGTAGTGTCGCAGCTTCCGGGATGCCATGAACACCGCGTATGCTATCTTTTGATAGTGCGGGTACCGTGACTTGCATGGAGTTAGGACAGTGGACACGTAGTAAACTGGTTTTTGGAGAGGGAACTTGTGTTCGTCCGTTTCTCGTTCGACAACGAGCACCGCGCTTACAACTTGATGGGTTGCCGTGATGTATAATAACATTGGTTCGCCCATGTTGGGCGCGGCCAGGACAGGATTTGTTGCCAATATGGCTTTGATTTCTTCAAGTCCGGCCGTGGCGGCATATGTCCACTCGAAGTGTTCGGTGCACCGCAGGAGGCGATAAAGGGGTAATGCCTTTTCTCCTAAGCAGGAGATAAAGCGGCTTAGAGCTGCCACGCATCCAGTCAATTTTTGTATTTGTTTGAGGTCTTTTGGGATATCCAATTGTGACAGGGCTCGGATCTTGGCTGGGTTTGCTTCAATTCCTCTACCGGATAGAATGAAGCCCAAGAGCTTTCCGACTGGTACGCCGAAAACGCATTTTTCCGGGTTGAGCTTAATGTCATATGCCCGGAGATTGTCGAATGTGAGCCTCAAGTCGTCTACTAGAGTTTCGACATGCTTGGATTTGACGACCACATCATCTACGTATGCCCCACTGTTTTTCCGATCTGGTTTGCCAGACATGTCTGAATCATGCGCTGATATGTTGCGCCGGCGTTTTTGAGCCTGAAGGGCATTGTGTTAAAGCAAAATGGGCCGTATGGAGTGATGAATGCCGTTGCGGCTTGGTCTGGCTCTACCATCTTAATTTGGTGGTAGCCGGAGTATGCGTCGAGGAAGCAGAGTGAATCATGTCCTGCGGTAGCATCGATAATTTGATCGATGCGGGGAAGGGGGAAGGGATCCTTTGGGTAAGCCTTGTTAAGGTCCTTGAAATCGACACACAGGCGCCAGGATTTGTCCTTCTTTGGTACCATTACCAGGTTTGCTAGCCAGTCTGGATGTTTTATATCTCTGATGAATCCGGCCTCCAATAGTTTGGCTAGCTCCTCTCCCATGGCCTGTCTCTTAGGTTCGGAGAAACGCCGAAGAGTTTGTTTGACTGGATTGAATCCTTTTAGGATATTTAGGCTGTGCTCGGCCAGCCGGCGTGGGATTCCTGGCATGTCTGAGGGGTGCCAGGCAAAGATGTCCCAATTTTCACGTAGGAATTCTCGTAGTGCGGCATCTACATCAGGGTTTAATTGTGCCCCGATGGAGGCCGTTTTTGTAGGGTCCGTTGGATGGACTTGTAATTTGACTATTTCGTTCGCCGGTTTAAAAGAGGTGGACTTGGATCTCTTATCGAGTATCACATCGTCCCTGTTCACCGTGGAGCGCAGCGCAGTGAGTTCCTCGGCCGCTAGGGCTTCGGATAGTGCCTCAAGGGCAAGTGCGGCTGTTTTATTTTCGGCGTGGAGTGCTATGTCCGGGTCACTAGCAAGAGTGATGATTCCGTTGGGTCCGGGCATTTTGAGCTTCATGTACCCGTAATGGGGTATAGCTTGAAAAATTGTGAATGCCTCTCGCCCTAATAGGGCATGGTATCCGCTGCTGAACGGGGCCACTTGGAATGTGACCTCCTCGGACCTGTAATTATCCGGCGTGCCGAACACCACATCCAGTGTGATTTTTCCTGTACAACATGCTTCCCGACTGGGGATTATTCCTCTAAAGGTTATGCTACTTCGCTCAATGCGGCTCCAGTCTATTTCCATTTTTCGAAGGGTTTCCTCGTAAATGAGGTTTAATCCGCTGCTGCCATCCATGAGTACCTTGGTAAGGCGAAAGCCATCCACTATTGGACCGAGGACCAATGCGGCTGGTGCTTGGGCTGTTCGGAATTTTGGTTCGTCACTGGCGTTAAAGGTAATAGCCGTGTCACTCCATGGATTTATTGTTGCTACCTGGTGGACTTCGGCAAGGCTGCAGAGTGTTCGTTTCCGCATATTATTTGATGCGAAAGTTTCGAAGATTGTTAATACTGTACTAGTATTGCTGGGGTGGTGCTCTGGAGCTAGAAGCTCTTCGCCACTTTTGGCCACCTGCCGTAGTATCCAACATGCTCTAAGGCTATGAGTTGGCATGGCGCCCTTTGTACTATGAATTTTGCAGGGTCCATTGAGCCATCCCTCCAGTACGGTTCCATGCCCTTTAGAGGGTTTTTGCTTTTTGGTATTTGTCCCAGGTGCCTGGTAATGATGCACCCTTTTACTTTGGACTAGGGTTGTGTTCAAGGCCGGATTATCCCAAAATTTGATTTCGGTTTTCCAGGCGCTCTCCATCGCATAGTACTTTCGTACGATGGACGCCAAGTCAGCAAAGCGTGTAATTTCGCGACGACTTACGGCGTTGAGGATTCCTTCGTCCGTGCAATTAATGCAGAAGAATGAAATTGCGTCCTCTTCACGGCAGTCCTTTATCCTGTTCATGACCAGGAGGAATCTGGCCCAGTAATGATGTACTGTTTCAGCGGGCTCTTGCCGGATTTGGGATAGATCGCTTATGTTTGGGTGGGCGGGTGGAGTTAAATTCCGAACTCCGTCCGATCTAAGACTCAGGGGCCAAGAAGTTTCCGAACTTGGAAGCTTGGGCTCTTGGACGTTGTCCGATGAATCTGGCCTGCTGCCTGACTTTAAGTTCAGGGCTTGAGTGGTGTTCTCCCCTCCGCGGGGATCCGGCATGGAGGGGTTAGGAATCCGGACATAGCTAGTCCTTAAGATAGAAGAAGGGTCGCCGTATTGTTCCTGTACCACAGCAATGTGGTGGGTAGCCTGGGGAGAGTTAATCTCTCTCAGATCGGTTTTAGGCCCAATCTGGTCGTAGTCTGTAGCGACTCCCAGGACGGCGATGCGATCCAAGACCTCGTTTAAGGAAGAGAGCTCCATCGGATCTAACTGCTCGGCGAGTTCCGAGTTTTTTTTTGACCTTGAAGACTGCAGGGCTTGCACCCCACATCATTTTATTAAAAGCAAAGACAAAACAGGACTAGTACAAAGTTCCCTCAAGAAGAGGAATAAAAAAAGGAAGAGCAAAAGAAAGCTATACAAGAAAACTAATCCTAGAAATTACAAATGTATAGAGGGTAACAAAAATAACTCGCCTCAAGGAGGAAGGAAATCAATCCATTTAAGTAATGCCTCCTTGTGCTTCTGCTTGATTCTATGAGAAAGCAGAGTGAGATCATGAATGAATCCATATCTCCATGCTCTGAAGGAAGGCCTGATGTTCGTGAAAGGCGAGTTCCGAGTTGACGTGAAGATTGCTTTTGATGACCCGAGAAGTCATCGTCGGCGCGGCGGCCGAATAGGCGGTCATAAGAAAACCGCCTAGCCGGAGAGTTTGACCGATGGCCAAAGCTCCTTTAGCAACGGTGCCGTATTTAAAGACGGGACGGGGCATCCTTCCTGATGGCGATGACACAGAGGAACTCTCAATGAAAGCACCAATGTCGGTGTCAAAACCGGCGGATCTCGGGTAGGGGGTCCCGAACTGTGCGTCTAGGCGGATGGTAACAGGAGACAAGGGACGCGATGTTTTTACCCAGGTTCGGGCCCTCTCGATGGAGGTAAAACCCTACTCCTGCTTGATTAATATTGATGATATGGGTAGTACAAGAGTAGATCTACCAGGAGATCAAAGAGGCTAAACCCTAGAAGCTAGCCTATGGTATAATTGTTGTTCGCCCTATGGACTAAAACCCTCCGGTTTATATAGACACCGGAGAGGGTTATTACACAGAGTCGGTTACGATGGTAGGAGATCTACATATCCGTATCGCCAAGCTTGCCTTCCACGCCAAGGAAAGTCCCACCCGGACACGGGACAGAGTCTTCAATCTTGTATCTTCATAGCCCAGGAGTCCGGCCAACGGTGATAGTTCGGCTATGCGGACACCCCCTAATCCAGGACTCCCTCACTCGTGTTGGGGGGCGATGATTCTGGGGTAGTCGCCGGGTCCTGCTTGCCCCCTCTGCGGATGACTCTACACGATCTTCCTGACCTTTAAGCCGCCTTTGAAGGTGGCCCATCTGGTCTTGGAGTTGGCGGAGCTCTTGCTGCAAATCCTCTTCATGAGGTGTAGGCGCCTCGCTCCGAAGAACGAAGAACTTGTTGTTGGGGAAGGACCGCCCATCGCCTGCCGACATGTGTAGGCCTGGCATCTACATGCTCGGTGGGCAGACAGAGCAGTTGTCGAGGTCGAAGGCGGTTGTGCGGCTTGGTAGCATGGGCTGCTTGCGGGATCATCGCTTCCAGAACTCTTGCATGATCGCCCGCCTTACCAGGTCCTTGACCTTCGATGGCTGGTTCGCCCATTGGTCGGGGAACTAGTCATACGGAGGGGTCAAGGTGCTAGGGAAGGTGAACACCTTGTGTGCAAGCTCCAACGTGCCCATCGACCAGTCCTCTTTGGGGACCGAGTTGTGAGCTATGCATGAGCTGATTTGTTGGTGGATCTTTTGTACCTTCTCGTACTTCCTCCTATTGTTGCATAGTCAATGGGGGCTATGTTACAAATGATCGTTTGCCATAAGCCTCCGAAGCTTGAAGGACACGGCCTCAAGAGCCTCCAGTAGCTCGACCTCCGTGTGCCGAGTGGTCGTCGTAGGCAGCTTCGGCTCAGCACTCGGCATCAGTGCATGGACCGAAGCAGCGCCAACCCGCCTACTGGCGGCCTGGACACACAGCTTTTGGGCAACCTCAATGTCGCCCTTCATATCTGCGATCACGGATTCCTTCAAGAGGGCGCGCGCCTCAACCATGAGCTCACGACGCGCCTTCTTGGCCTTGGTGACGGCCCTCTTTGAGCCTTCTTCGACTCCATAGCCTGGAATTGAGACTGCTCCTGCGCCTCATGCACATACACCTTTGCACCATGCTTGAAGCTGACCATCGGCGGGAGTGACCCAAACTGGATCACTTCCGGCACAGAGTCATTGCTGGTGCCAGAAAAACCACCTGCAGGAAGATGGGTATCAATCAGCGTAACTCCACACTGACGATCTTCATGCAGCATGCTATGCGGTTGGAGGAACAAGCAAAGAAGGAGCCGCGGCAACTGCGCAGCAGAGATGGGAGGAGAACCATGTCTCACCGGGCGTACCAATTTTGTTTGACACGAAATAGGAGAGACGGGGCTCGTACAAAAAGATAAGAGGGTTTCATAAGCGTCTCCCTTGACCCGGGGCACAAAGTATTGCCGGCGTGCCAGTGTCCATAGTACACAAATACAAAGAAGAAGAAATGAAAAAGATGAGGCCTGCTGGCGCAGCCAATGGATCAAGCGATCATGGTCTCCTGGTTCCCGGGGGCCTCAGAAAGCCCCCGGTTAATTACTCCCGTGGATAGTTCCGTGGGACACCTCCGGTTAAGCTGCGCAGTCATCGTCTTCGGTCTTTGCTTCACGTTACTCATGCATGGTGGTGGTGGTGTGTGTGTGGCGGCGGCAGAGTCTGTGTACGGAGTGGTACACGCACCGTCGAAAACGTGGCCTTTGCTCTGGCAACGCCTGCCTACACCATCTTGCCTCGTCAGCCTCGAGCGGCGTTGATGTGGTTGTTGAAGTAGCATGCATGGTTGGGCTTGGCTTGGACATCGTCGATGACATTGTAGATTCGCCGGGGGTGCGAGGGGTATGCCCTGCAGGAGTAGATGTCGAATAGAGAAGAAGGAATGAATGGATTTGCGACACATGGTGTGTACACATCCGTCGATGACCGCATACACCGCCGCCAATGGCGGAGGAAGCCACCACCTCGCACCGCTCGGTACGTGTGACACGTGTTCGTGCCGACGAAGGGGGAGGCTGTGAGATACGCCTAAGCGTGTCCCGACCCAAACCGGATGATGTCTCCGCCGCCATAGTTACGACGAGTCATCGTGACTCGTCGAGTGATGTGCCGCCTCCATGGTTACGAGACAGCGGCGAAGAAAACCTCGGGATGAGGCGAAGCCTCGGCCAGGCGCCGCAAATCGGTGTAGGTAGAAGGGGTGGCGCACTAGATGGCGCCAAGTCGAGATGTGTGTCGATGAGTCCCGACCAGCACATGGCGCCTCCATGGACCGGTGAGACGGGGCGTGTAAGGCCTCATGATACGGCGGTACCTCGCCCAGGCGCCGTCGAAGGTGTAGGTAGAAGGGGGCGCAGTAGTGTGCGCCGAGTCGAACGCACTAGAGTGCGCTACGACGAACGATGTGTGCCGCCGAGCCCCGGCACGATGGTGTTGCTGGCAGACTCGGCGATGGAGGGTGTGCGGGAGACTGCGCACAGTCGACGGGCCCGGTACATCGTCCTCATGTGCAGAGAGTGCGCCGGGGGAGCACGTGGGCGGCAGCCCCGTCTTTGTGGTAGTTGTCGTCTTGCGCGCAGAGTGCGTCGAGGGCGCCCAGCCCTGACATGTTGTTGCTGATGGTGTGTCCGGCATGGAGGGACCGCTGGGGGCTGCACATGAAGGGCAATGCCGGCGTGTCGTCGCCAGTGGTGAGTCCGGCGTGAAGGGGTCGCCGGGGGCTGCACATGAAGGACAACCCCGACGCGTCGTCGCCAATGATGAGTCCGGCATGAAGGGGTCGCCGGGGCGCTGCACGCGAAAGGCAACCCCGGCACGTCATCGCTAGTGGTGAGTCCAGCGTGAAGGGGTTGCCAGGGGCTGCACACGAATGGCAACCCCGGCGCGTCGTCGGCGGCGGTGCGTCCGGCATGAAGTGTTCGCTGGGGGTTGCACATGAAGGGCAGCCCCAGTGCATCGTCGCCGGTGATGAGTCCGGCGTGATGGGATCGCCGGGGGCTGCACATAAAGGGCAACCCCGACGTGTCGTCTTCAAGAGCATCGAGGGCCAACATCGGCAGCCGGCTCCATCTCCGGCCGTGCGGCCGCTGCTCCAGCTGCCACCTCGGGATGTAGAGAGAAGGGCTAGGAGAGATTAGCATCGGTTCTCACCTTGGGAAAAGACGATCGGCATGATGTCGATCTTCGTCACCGGCTCCAGCGTCGCCTGGCTGCGTACAGGAGTCTCGACCACCTGCGCGAGCACTCCTGCTGCGTGTGTCTGGAGCAGCCTTGGGCTCCTCCTTCTTCCCAGATGCGTGTGGGTAGATGGATGGATATGTGGCTCCTCCCGTGGCTCCTGTGTGCGTGACCCCGCCTTCTTCTGGCGCCAGAGTCCTCTATTTATAGGCCAGAGGTGGCAGCCGCATCACCGGCGGAACACCCCGATCTTTCAGTTGTCGTTCATTCGAATCCTTTTTTATCTCGTGCTTGCACCAGAGGCCGGCCGCGTCATACTTGCACCGGACGCCCACCACACCATTCGCTTGGGTCGCATCGTTCGCCTTGTTTGCGGCCCGCTCGATGCCAACACACTGGTCGGTAGGCTCGACCGCCTCCTTGGCCTAGGTGTCCACCTGGGCGCAGTAGAGGAACATGGCCGTCGCATCATCGAGCTGGTGATCTCCAATGAAATAGCCAACTTGGAGCTTGATATTGCGCTCCAGATGTACCGCGAGCGTGTCGACCGCTTGGACGGACGCCTGCATGAGTTCAGTAGAGCCAAGAGCTACCGTAGGCAAGGGATGCGGGTCATGGTCTCATGGACGCGTTTTATTTTGTTGAATCGTTTCGACGTGGATAGCTATGTATTCACAACAATCATAGTATTGCTCTGTTTATTACTCTGCTTCAAAGTGTGTACTCTGTTTTCCATTCTTATATGTTCTCTTTCAATGTGTGTATATACGCTTTCCATTCTATATATGTGGATGATAACAGCTAGATTCAATTTAGTATACAAAAACATATAGAAAATGGAATTTATAATACATATATATATATATATATTATTGGTTCATTAGTTCATCACAGAATATATATATATAATCATCACATATACGTGATGATACTTAACTACTAGGTACAATGCATAAAATTGAAAACGAACAATATTAAAACTAATAATCCCTCCTAGGGGCAGTATTACGGCAGCCCTTCACTAGCAGCTCCCTGGTGTGCGGTGTCTTTCGAGCGCGGAGGTAGTACTCTGCCTCCTCCGCCTCGCAGCGCTTGATGTACCGATCTGCCTCTTGCTGGCAGACGAGCACGAACGATCTTGCCATTTCATTGGGAGCCCACTAGAGCTCCTAGTCGGTGGCACGCTGGAGCTTATCTTCCCACCTCCATGCAGCGATGAGGTGCCTAGCGCCTTTGACCTTCCTTGCAAAGTACCCGTCTTTGTACACCTCCTCCGCACGACGACGTGCCCGCTTCCAAAGCTCCACTGCCTCCTTTTTCCAGGTGGTGTCAGGGGCTTCACAGGCCGCCTGGTACCAGGCTTCCTCCTCCGCCATCTCCTTGAAAGCCACTTGCCTGGCTTTCTCAGTCGGCGGCAGCGACTTCCACAGACAAACATTGTATTGGCCCCAAAACCAATCCAAAGTTGGGGGGGGGGGTCTCTGGAGCAACCTCGTCCGGTGGCGTGTAGGGGTCCTCGTCCCTGCTCTTCGAGTGAGCGTCCTCGGGGGGCGGTGACTCCTTGTCGGCGCGTGGGCAGACCTGCGGCGCCATGACAGAGTTTTGAGAGAGAGATGGAGAGAGCGAGGGGAGGATGTATATGAGAATGCAGGCGGGACAACGTGAGCAAGGTAGTATTTATTGGCGGCCGGAATCTAGATCGTCGGGAACAGTACACACGCCAGTCGCCGGAATTTACAAGTACTGTATTCGTGTGAACTTAATAGCTGATGGTTTCCAATACAGAACCGTGTCTGATTAATAACCCCCACCACTCACCTACCAAACCTCGAGACGCGAAATAGAGAGCCAATCGTGTGGGGGCCGATTGTCTTGCCAGATATTTACATTTTCTTTTTGAACACCAGATATTTATATCGTCTGACGATTTTTTAACTCGCACACAAGTACACAAAAATATGATTTTTCAAACCGTTATGGTTAGCCATTGCATGTAGATGTAGTTCAAATTTGAATTACGGTCATTAAATGGCTAGAAAATCACTTACATGTCTTTAAAAGGTCAAATGACCCCTAGAATTTTCCAAATTTTCACATGACAGTTGTAGTAGTGCATGTTAAACATAGAAACAATTTGAAGGCCGTAAGGGGAAGCTATCTCCTGTTCGTCATCAAACATGCATCATTCCCTCTTAGAACCATGAGCCTTCTAGTGAGTTGCTCTGGTTTGTGAGGGGTGTGTGTCCAAACTTTCATCAAACAGGCCAATTTTTTACCACATCATCTTGGTGACATGACATTACATCAAGCAAGATTTCATATTTTTCTGATCATTTTTTAGATTTTTAGAATTAAAATGCCATGGCATTCCATGCATGTGTCCATGTCGTGAGACCAATATGTTTGAAAATTCCTTCTAATTTACTGCACATGGAATTAACTCGCACACAAGTAAACAAATATTATTTTTCAAACCGTTATGGTTAGCCTTTGCATGTAGATTTAGTTCAAATTTGAATTATGGTTATTAAATGGCTAGAAAATCACTTAAATGTCTTTAAAATGTCAAATGGCCCCTGAAATTTTCCAAATTTTCACATGATAGTTGTATTAGTGCACGTTAAACGTAGAAAATTTTTAAAGGCCGTAAGAGGAAGCTATCTGCCGTTCGTCATCAAACAATGCCTTCTAGTGAGTTGCTCCAGTTTGTGAGGGGTGTGTGTCCAAACTTTTGTCAAACAGGCCAAATTTTTTACCACATCATCTTGGTGGCATGACATTACATCAAGCAAGGTTCATGTTTTTCTGATCATTTTTTTTATGTTTTTGGAATTAAAATGCCACGGCACTCCATGCATGCATGTGTCCATGCCGTGGGACCAATATGTTTGAAAAATCCTTCTAATTTACTGCACACGGAATTAACTCGCACACAAGTACACGAATATGATTTTTCAAATCGTTATGGTTAGCCGTTGCATGTAGATGTAGTTCAAATTTGAATTACGGCCATTAAATGGCTAGAAAATCACTTAAATGTCTTTAAAAGGTCAAATGACCCATAAAATTTTCCAAATGTTCACATGACAGTTGTATTGGTGCACGTTAAATGTAGAAAAAATTGAAGGTCGTAAGGGGAAGCTATCTTTCGTTCATCATCAAACATGCATTGTTCCCTCTCGGAACCACGAGCCTTCTAGTGAGTTGCTCCGGTTTGTGAGGGGTGTGTGTCCAAACTTTCGTCAAACAGGCCAATTTTTTACCACATCATCTTGGTGGCATGACATTACATAAAACAAGGTTTCACGTGTTTCTGATTTTTTTTATTTTTTTGGATTTAAATGCCATGGCACTCCATGCTTAATTGTGTCATAGCCGTTAGATCAATATGTTTGAAAATTTCTTCAAATTTACTGCACATGGAATTAAATCACACACAAGTACACAAAATATGACTTTTCAAACCGTTATAGTTAGTTATTGCATGTACATGTAGTTCAAATTTGAATTACGGTCATTAAGTGGCTAGAAAATCACTTAAATATCATAAAAGGTTAAATGACCCCTGAAATTTTCCAAAATTCGACATGACAGTTGTATTAGTACTACAAATTTTCTCGTACATTTAAAACACCATCCATTGCCACTTTACTCCAAATTCGTCTTTCACTCCTAATAAAAAATATTCACAACATCACACCGAGTTTTTTTTTGTAGGAACAGTTTGCAATGAAAATTTCTGGGTCTATTTAAGTCTTCCTCCTTAAGCTTCACTGGCTCGTCTGGTCCAGTACTGCTAACCCTCGAATCCATGAACCCCGATCCCCATTCCCGCACCCCCTTCTTGCAAAGATGACACCGTGGAAACGCTTCATGAAGGCCCGTACGATGGATGCGTCCTCCCCGAGCGCTGCCGCCAACGTCGAGAGCGCGGCCGCCTATGCCGAGAGTGCCTCTGCATCCGCATTGAGCGCGACCGCATTCGCCGAGAGGGCGTCTGCGGCAGCTGACAGGGCAGCTGCAACAGCCGAGATGGCTGCAGTTGCTATTGCGACGGTGGCTGCAAATGCCGATAGTGCTCGAGCTGTCGTCCGTGTCGCTGATGTCGCCCTGGCCCGGGTCGGGGCCATCCACGCCAAGATCAAGGACGCACACACCAAGATATTCCAGGCCACCTCAGAATTTGATAGGTGGAAACCCGATGAACGAGTTCAAGCCTGAGGGTGGCCTGATCTTCATGTCGTAGGATCGAATCGGGAGGGATAACTGGCTGCAAGCAGCTGAGATAACTAGCTTTATACCTGCCAAGGTTGGATGCAACCCATACGTTGGGGATGGCTGACCGAAGCTACAGGAACTCCAATCCGCTGTCCGAACAATCGCAGAACCACAAATCGGGATTAATCCACACAAAAAGGTCGGAACCGTAGAGCACGAACTAGGGGGAACCAAAGGATCCTTCTCGCGAATCCAAATGAACTCACAAGAGCAATGGTAGCAAGATCTGTCGGATCTCTCTAACAATCTTGCTGCATAAGCTTGTACCTGAATGGTTTGACAAAAGGTGTTCTAGAGAATGGGAGAGATGGGGTTTTATAGGAAGGACAACCCCCCTTAGCTAGGTGTGAAAATGGTTTCAAAAGTAAGCAGGTTTGCATGGCTTCCTTGGGTGAATAAGCAGTCAACTTTGGAAGTTGTCTGAGAGCTCCTCGGAAATTCGCGAAGTCTTGACAATCTGGATACCTTTCACGAGAATGACTAGTACTTTTGACTCACAACTCCAAATGATGTGAGGTTTTTTGCATTGGAAAGATAATTTGATGTATCTTCTGTTAATGTACCCCTATGGCGCCGTCTGTCCATCACATGGGTGTGGCACACCAAAACATAATAGGTAAAAACTGACAGCATCAGCTTCACTTGAGACTTGTTTTCTCCAAACTTGTTCCTCCAAAGTGGTTGCTTCAAGAGCTCATTGGTTGTTGGATTGCTTCCATGTTATACCTAAGTTCAACCAACAATAATGGAGATGAAAGCATAGTTGCATCATCAAGGTTACAAGGTAAATTTAAGTTAGCGTTCACCTGGTCACTTATTTGTTTGGCGCGACTTCTTGTGATTGGATCTATAATTGTTGGAGACTTGTCAATGGTTCTGGTGTCCTCATCATCCTCCCCCTCTTGAAAAGGAGTCGTCCTCAACTCTGATGGTCCAAAGTATGGAGAGAGCTCAGATACATTGAAAGTAGGACTAACACCATAATCCATCGGAAGGTCAATCTTGTAGGCATTGTGATCTTTGCAAGCACTTTGAATGGACCATCTCCACGTGGTTGCAACTTGCATTTACATTGATCCAGGAAACGATCCTTCCGCAGGTGAACCCACACAAGATCACCTTCTTCAAACAACACCTTCTTTCTTCCCTTGTTTGCTCGTTTTGCATATTGTTTAGTCATCTTCTCAATATTTTCCTTGGTCTTCTCATGAATTTTCTTCACGAAGTCAGCACGCTTACTAGCATTAAGATTGGTTCGCTCCTGCAATGGTAAAGGCAAAAGATATATTGGAGCAGCAGGTTTGAAACCATAAACAATTTCAAAAGGACAAAATTTATTGGTCGAATGTACTGCCCTGTTGTATGCAAACTCCACATGGGGGAGACACTCTTCCCACATCTTCAAATTTTTCTTTAAAACTACTCTCAGCATCATGGAGAGCGTGCGGTTGACAACTTCAGTTTGTCCATCTGTTTGTGGGTGGCATGTAGTGGAAAAGAGAAGCTTTGTCCCTAGCTTTGCCCACAACATTTTCCAAAAATAGCTCAGAAACTTGGTGTCACGATCTGAAACAGTAGTGCGTGGTACTCCATGTAGCCGCACGATTTCCCTGAAAAACAAATCGGCAATGTGTGAAGTATCATCGCTCTTATGACATGGGATGAAATGAGCCATCTTGCTAAACCTATCAACCACCACAAAAACTGAATCACTCCCCCTCTTAGTGCATGGTAATCCAAGAACAAAATCCATAGAAATATCTTCCCGAGGTGTATTAGGAATTGATAAGGGCGTATAAAGTCCATGAGGGTTTAAACGTGACTTAGCTTTGCGGCAAATCTCACAACGTAGTACGTAGCGCTCAACATCATGCCTCATCCTTGGCCAAAAGAAATGGTCAATCAGCACACTCTCAGTTTTCTTTGCTCCAAAATGTCCCATGAGACCACCAGCATGATCCTCCTGTAAAAGCAACAAACGAACAAAGCATTCTGGGATGCACAATTTGTTAGCTCAAAACATAAATCCATCATGCAAGTGAAACTTTTCCCAACCTTTTCCCTCACTACACTTTGAGTGTGGTTCGGCAAAATATGGGTCATTCACACACAATTCTTTAATGCATTGCAACCCAATAATTTTAGTATCAAGTTGTGAGAGTAAAATATGGCGTCTAGACAAAGCATTAGCAACAACATTATCTTTTCCTTTCTTGTACTTGACAATATAGGGAAAAGATTCTATGAATTCACTCCATTTTGCATGTCTACAGTTCAGTTTTTGTTGACCCCTAAGGTGTTTTAAAGATCCACGGTAGGAATGTATCACAAATTCTTTAGGCCACAAATAATGTTGCCATGTTTCCAAAGATCTCACGTGTGCATATAATTCTTTGTCATAAACTGAATAATTTAGAGTTGGACCACTTAGCTTCTCACTAAGATATGCAATAGGCCTACCTTCTTGCATTAGTATGCCTCCAATACCCACACCACTTGCATCACATTCAATTTCAAAAGTCTTACAAAAGTTGGGTAGTGCAAGCAATGGTGTAGATGTCAATTTTTCTTTCAGCTCTTGGAAGGCCTTCTCTTATGCATTTGCCCACTTGAAGGGAACATCCTTCTTGGTTAGCTCATTCATTGGGGCAACAATGGTGCTGAAGTCCTTCACAAACCAACGGTAGAAACCAGCAAGGCCAAGAAAGCTTCGTACTTGGCTTACATTTTGTGGAGGCATCCACTCACGGATGACCTTGACCTTCTCCTCATCTACCTCCACACCTTGACCTGAAACAATAGAGCCAAGAAACACAACTTTTTCTATGCAAAATGTGAACTTCTCCTTGTTAGCATATAATTTCTCTTTCGTTAGGACAACAAGCACACACCGAATGTGTTCAACATGTTCTTCCAAAGTTTTGCTATAAATCAGGATGTCATCAAAGTAAACAACCACAAACTTGCCAATGAACATTCTGAGCACATGATTCATTAATCATGAAGGTACTAGGTGCATTTGTCAATCCAAATGGCATAACTAACCACTCATACAAACCAGATTTTGTTTTGAAAGTAGTTTTCCATTCATCACCCTCTCTCATTCTTATTTGGTGGTAGCCACTTCGCAAGTCAATTTTAGAAAAGATAGTGGCACCACTAAGTTCATCAAGCATATCATCAAGCCTAGGTATTGGGTGCCTATACCTCACGATGATGTTGTTAATAGGCCTACAATCACAACACATTCGGGAAGATCCATCTTTCTTTGGTACTAAAAGAACAGGTACAACACAAGGAGAGAGACTTTCCCTTACATAACCTTTGTTTAGTAGGCCTTCAACTTGTCGCTGAATCTCCTTGGTTTCCTCCAGGTTTGTGCGGTATGGTGGTCGATCGGCAATGGGACCCCTGGGACCAAATCAATTTGGTGCTCAATGCCTCTTTGTGGTGGCATCCCCAGGGTATCTCCTCGGGGAACACATCTTCATACCCTTGCAAAATTTCAGCAACAACGCTAGGAGTGGTAGAGGGTGAAAGGATCGAGATGGACCTAGAGGGGGGGGGGGTGGGTGAATAGGTACAATTACAAAATTTTAATTGTTACTTAGCAATTTTAGGCACTAATGCAGAATATGAAAGTGAGCCTAACAATTGTAAGCGTAGTATTAAGTGTTAAGAAAGATAAACAAGAAACACAAGTATGTAAGTAAACAAGCACAATATGATATAAGTAAGTGCTAAGAGACAAGTAACCACAAGTAGAGAGTTAGGGTTAGGAATAACCACAACTCCGGGAGACGAGGATGTATGCCGATGTTCACTTCCTTGGAGGGAAGCTACGTCACTGTTAGAGAGGTGGATGTTACCACGAAGGCACACCAACGCCACGAAGGCTCACCCTATTCTCCCTTTGAGACAACACCATGAAGGCGTTTCTCAACCACTAGTGGTAGACCTTGGGGTGGTCTCCAAACCCTCACAAACTTTTCCGGTGGTAATCACAAAGGTCGATTCCTCTCCGAAAGACTCCTACCGCCTAGGAGTCTCCAACCTCCAAGAGTAACAAGATCGATGGGGAAAGCTCAAGGCTTGCTCAAATCACGAATTTCTTGGGTGCAAAGAAGGGGGAGAAGTGGATCTATCACTTGATCGGACAACTTCTCTCCAAAGCTCTCAAATCCCTTGGGGATCTAAGATTTGGTGTAGGACTGAGAGAGAGTGAGAAGTGTTCTAGGGTTTGTTCAAAGTGAATGGTCAACCCTCTCCCGTGGGAAGAAGGGCAATATATAGTGTGAGCTAGAATATGGCCTTTGCAGTGTAAGTGAGTGAGCAGGCCGGACATCCGGGCTAGGGGCCGAATATCCGGCATGGTAAGCTGCGAGGAACAGAACAAAGGCAGAACAAAAGAATAGAGGGGCCGGACATCCGGGGCCCAAGTCCGGACATCCGGCGTATCAGGAAGACCCGGAAATTCGGCAGGTGGCCGGACATCTGGCGCGCAACCCAGCATAAAAACATTCTCTGGATAGCTATGCCCGGATATCCGGAATGGGCCCGGACATCTAGCATAATAGGAAGGCCCGGACATCCGGGGAAAGTCCGGACATCCGGTGTGCAGCCCAGTATACTACTGTATTCTGGATGGCTAGGCCCGGATATCCGGCAAGGAGGCCGGGCAACCGGCGGTCCAGAGACAGAACATGAAGGTTTTTGGCATGTGCATGTATGGTTTGGAAGTTCGTGGAAAGAGCAAGCCTTTAACTAACCCTATCGATCCCCTCTTAATAGTGCGGGATCCTATACTCAAGAAAACAAAATATGTAATCAACTTTTATGCTTCATCCTTGAGTAAAACCACTTGTAAGCTCTTGATCCACACACATTGATGAACCGGGGACTAATACCTGAGATTTACTTGACAGCCATTGTTAGTCCCTAACATGTATGATTGTCAGCAACATCAAAACATGATGTAAGGGCATGATTGCTCTTTCAATCTCCCCCTTTTTGTTTGTTGATGACAACCATACATGTAGTATCATAGGTGTAATAAATAATCTTTGAATTGACAAACATGAGAGCAAAAGTACAATAATAAGTCTCTGTTTCTATTTGCTTGCTCCCCCTGAATGTGTGCATGGAATGCATATATGAAACCACAATAACTCAGACATAACATGTAACGCCCCGGATTCGATGCGCTAGTTGTCCGCCAGTTATTCGCCGTCATTGCCATGTCATTTGCTTGCGTGTTGCATTTTATCATGTCATCATGTGCATCTGATATCGCATACATGTTCGTCTCATGCATCCGAGCATTTTCCCCGTTGTCCGTTTTGCAATCCGGCACTCCTATGTCATCCGGCGTCCCCCTCTTATCTCTTTTCGTGTGCGGGTGTTAAACTTTCTCGGAATGGCCCGAGGTTTGCCAAGCGGCCTTGGTATAGCACCGGTAGACCGCCTGTCAAGTTTCGTGCCATTTGGAGGTCGTTTGATACTCCAACGGTTAACCGGGTAACCGTAAAAGCCCTTTCTCTTTGCAGCCCAACACTCCTTCCAAAGTGGCCCAAAACCCATCTAACTCCCCTCCATGCTCTCGGTCGTTCGATCACGATCGCGTGGTCGAAAACCGCTCCTCATTTGGACTCTCCTAGCTCCCTCTACCTATAAATAAGTGATCCCCCTCCAAATTCGCGGTCTATTCCTCCCGAAACCCTAGCCCCGCTCCTCTCGCGACGCCGGACATGTCCGTCCAGCCGCCGGACGCGTCCGCCGCCGCCGCCCGACGAATCAGAGGCCGCCGCGTGTCCTCCGCCGCCGTCCCCGCGCCGCCGGCCCGCGGAGCCCATCCGGGGCCCGCGCTGGCCCAGATCCGGCGCCGCCCGGCCCGTCCGTCCCTGCCGCCTCGCGCCTCGCCGCCGGCCGCCGCCGCGGGCGCCGCGCGCCGCCCGACCGCGCGCCCCGCCGCCTCCCGCACCGGCCGTCCGCCCTCCGCCGGCCCCGCCGTGGCCGACCCCGCCGCCGTCTCGCCCCGCCGCCGCCTCCGCGGGTCGCCGCCGCCCGCCGCCTCGCTCGGCGCGCCTCGCCGCCCAGCGCCGCCGCGGGCCCGAGCTCACTCCAAGCCGCCCCATGCCCCGCCGCCCTTCGCCTCGCTCGCCGCCGGCGAGATCCCGGCCGGGGAAGGTCCCCGCCGGCCGGATCCCGCTGCCGTCCGGGTCCGCCCGACCCGATCCACTCCGCCCGTTGACTTTGTCTTCGGAGGTGAGAATTTGACTAAGTCTAGATTTTTTGACATTATCGTGCCATGTTCATGCCATCATATCTCTGCATCCGTAGCTCCGTTTTGTGCGTGTAATATGTCAAATTGTTCGTCTCGACGAGTACTTCATTTCATTCCATTGCGTCATTTTCATTTGAGCTCATCTTGATGCCCGAAATGCTGTTGGAAGAGTGCATGTTGATGTAATGATATCCACCTTGCAAAAGCGTTTCAATATGCGGGTCTATCCTTGGTGGGACCTTCGAGTTCCTTTTGGATAGGGTCGCATATTGGGCGTGACAAGTACATTTCATAACCACATAATAATCCAAGATAATATCACAGTTACTCACACGATTAAGCACCATAGGTAGCAAACATAGCAAGTTCGAATAATAGTGGACATATAGTGAACACAAATAGTCAATCATCTCATAGCCATAGCATGACCTAAGATTACTACTAGGATACTACTAGGATACTACTTCTCCCCCTTTGACGGCAACAAGTAAAAAAAGAGGCAAAGAACTAAATCCACTCCATCACTCCTGGCGAATGTCATCATGATCATCAAAGAACTCAGGAAACTCGTCACGAGATGGAAAACCGAAGGTAGAGGTGGTCGGAGCCGCGGGAATAGGATCATCATCACTCACTGGGCTCCCGCGGACACGGAGGCGCTGCTTGAGATTCTTGGAGATGATGAGGCGCTTCTGAACATCATGATTTTGCTGACAGCTTAAAGTGATTGACTTCATGATAGCAGATTGAGCCTTGCTGAGGAACATGGCAAGGCGTCCACGAGGAGATGACGATGAAGATGGAACAGAGGAATCAGTGGGCTAGGTCCCACCAGCAGGCCTCTTAGACTGAGACCGAGCAGGAGTCTGAGCAGCTGGCATCGCTCGCATGTGAGAAGCAGGCTTCCAACTAGAATGAACAGTAGTCTTAACCACCTCAAATGGAGCAGTATGATCAATCAGAGCCTGAATGAAAGGAGCATGAGGAAACTGGCGCGTCTGAATGAAACTGCAAAGACGGATCTCATGCCAAATGAAATGGGTTGTGTCTAGAGGCTCAGTGGGTTTGTCATGCATAAGAACCATCAAGTCAATGCAATAGTTATAAGCCTTTGAGCGGTCTCCCTTCTTAGGATAGAGAGTGCGGAGCACACACTGATAGAGGATGTAGTAAGGAGCACGGAAGATAGATACCTCGTTGAGTGGGCATTCAAGTTCTGCTTTAGAGAGCTGAGAGGTAGGTTTGACAAGTGGCAAGCAAGCTTCAACTGCTTTGGGCTTGTGCTCAGGATCCATGCTATGGATGCGATGGCCAACACCGAATAGACCCAGAATCTGAACAAACCTGTCATAGGTGATGCTCATAGTAGTGTTATCAGTCATCCAGGTGAGAGTGTTGTCCGGACCAAAGAAACAGGTGGCATAGAACTGTAGAATGGCAGCTTCATTCCAATCACACCTGAAGGTCATTGCAGGACCAAGGGTCATATCATCAATGATCTTGACCGGATTGTTAGGGAACATGTCAGGATTCTCACGTAGGAAGTGGAGATCTAAGTATGAGTGAGGAGCAAGTCCACGCCCACGGACAAAACTGGAATAGAGATCCTGCTGCATTCGAGTCCGGAATCGAGGATCCTCCGCATCAGCCACCATCTCATATTGATTGACATCCCGTCGAAAAGTAAGATATTGAGCTGCCCCCACAGTTTTGAAGTCGTGAGAACAATGATCTCCACTGTCCGGAAGCTCCATAGAGTGCGACAACCACAGACAGCGGGCATTGCAGAACCACAAACTTGAGGCACTGGCGCCCTCCTAGTGCCAGGCTTGGACTGATCAACGAGTGTTTGGGTGCACAGACCTCCTCTTCCTCACCAACATAGTCCGCATCATCAGGATCCGAGTCCGACGGACTAGTGGATGGTGCCCGCTTCTTCTTCTTGGTGGTGGTGGCCTTCTTCTTCTTAGGCCGAGCATGCTCATCGGAGTCGGTTGAGCCTTGCCGGCGAACAACTGGAATGGATAATGAGAGATCCCGATGAGATGGAGGCAACAGGTATGAACAAGGATAAGACAATTTAAACAATGGGATGACCATTTTTGAGAATAACCATAGACAAAGTCCAGTGTTAAATGAGACGTGACCATGATTTAAATTGATTAGACGAGCTCATTGACAGATTTGTAGGCCTAAGCAAGAGACACCAACACTCAAGAGAGACACAGACGCCAAGATATCCATGAGAGAGTGAAAACCTAAGATTTTTACGGTCTCCATAGGAGTAGAATGGAGTAGAGATAGCATCCATACCCCTGGAAGAAGGCTCGGGGCGATTGGGGCCGCAGTTCTTGGTTCGTGCCATGAGAAACTCCGGCGGTGAATCCTATGATACACCGGTCCCTCCCGAGGGATTCACACAACAACCCAAGAAATGGATTGGATAGAATCGTAGATCGGGAGGAGAAGTGTCCGTGAGCAGGAGATCGGGGCCGGAGGTCGGTGGAGATGGCCGGAGCAGCACCGGAGTGATGGCCCGGCGGCGGCGGCTGTGAGGGGAGATGAGGAGAGGAACGAAAGAAGTGGGGAACTGCCCCCAAATCCCACACCCCTCCCCGGATATACGCGACTGCGAGCGATGGGCCGGACATCCGGGGCAAGGCCCAGATATCCGGCGAGTGGAAAACAGAAAACAAAAGAAGCAGCGCCCGGATGTCCGGCTAAGGCCCGGATGTCCGGCCACTGTAGGTGGTTGATGATCATTTTGAGGGGCAAGGAATTTTTCCCAGGGCCTGGATGTCCGGCGAGAGAACCGGATGTCCGGCCACTGGACAGAAGACAAGGGCGAGGGAAAGATGTGAAGGAGGGGGCCAACAAGAGTAATTTGATATAGACACCGCCAAGGAGTTTACATGAGATTAATAAGGGAGACAACCTGAGACATCTAAGGCCATGCTAAGATGCATTAATAATCTAAACATTATTAAGAAAGAAAGGTCCATATACGCATTGTACAAGCGGTGACCGAGGTCACCATGTTTGAGCATATGGAACATAGTACCACAAAGATATAAACTTTGAGCACATGGTCACGACTCCATCATGTTAAAGTACCCTAGTTTGAAAACTAGG
This sequence comes from Triticum timopheevii, assembly GCA_963921465.1. NCBI lineage: Eukaryota > Viridiplantae > Streptophyta > Magnoliopsida > Poales > Poaceae > Triticum > Triticum timopheevii. The sequence continues at coordinate 362,407,829 of OY997264.1, forward strand.
ATAACTTTGAGAGTTTTTGTTCTTTTTATGCATTATGTAAGCTGAGAGAACTCATGGATTGAGTGTCTCCCCCTAAATATATGCCTACATCAAAACAAGACATTAAGTTTATGCATGGATGAGTACTAGATTTCACATAATGTTGTCAAGGTCCAAGATACCAAGTTCACACCTAAGTCGACAAAACCTTGCTTCATCCAATGGTTTGGTGAAAATATCTGCCAGTTGCAAATCTGTACCAATGTGATCAATGTGAATATCACCCTTCTCAACATGATCTCTCAAGAAGTGATACCTAATATCAATGTTCTTGGTGCGGAGATGATCCTTGGGGTTCTCAGCAAAGTTGATGGCACTTTCATTATCACATAGAAGAGGCACATGTCTATAGGTGATACCGTAATCCTTCAAAGTTTGCCTCATCCATAATAACTGAGTTGCACAACTAGCGGCAACAATGTATTCAGCCTCTGCGGTAGAGAGGGCAATACAGTTTTGTTTCTTCGGTGACCAACTTACCAAGGAGCATCCAAGAAACTGACATGCACCGGAAGTGGACTTACGATCCACTTTGTCTCCGGCCCAATCCGCATCCGTGTACCCAATGAGATCAAACTTAGCGTCCTTGGGATACCATAGACCCAACTTTGGGGTGTGAACAAGGTATCTAAGAATATGCTTAACCGCCTTATGATGACTTTCCCTAGGGGAAGCTTGAAATCTAGCACACATGCATACACTAAACATGATGTCTGGTCTAGATGCACAAAGATAAAGCAATGAACCAATCATAGAGCGGTATTTAGATGGGTCAAAGGGGATACGGTTTGTGTCTTCAGTGAGTGTTATTTTGGTTGGCATTGGTGTCTTACATGGACTAGCATCATACACACCAAACTTCTCTAGGATATCCTTGAGGTATTTTGCTTGAGACAAGAAATTCCTTCTTGAAATTGTTGAATTTGAAATCTGAGGAAGAACTTCAAATCCGCATTGAGTGACATTTCAAAATTCTTGGTCATTGATGCCGCAAACTTCTTGCACAAATGAATGTTAGGAGAACCAAAAATGATATCATCTACATAGATTTGGCATAAGATCAAATCACCCTTATCCCTCTTAGTAAAAAGAGTGGGATCAATCACCCCTCTCACAAAACCATCATCGAGTAGAAACTTCTTTAAATGATCATACCAAGCACGAGGTGCTTGTTTGAGGTCATACAAAGCCTTATGAAGTTTGTACACATAGTCTTTGTGATCGGGATCAACGAACCCAGGTGGTTGTGACACATATACTTCTTCTTGTAGAGGACCGTTAAGGAAAGCACTCTTCACATCCATTTGATGTAATGTAAAACCATTGAAAGAAGCAAGTAAGATGCGAATGGATTCAAGACGAGCAACTGGGGCAAAGGTCTCACCAAAGTCCAAACCTTCAACTTGTGAGTACCCTTGCGCCACTAACCTTGCCTTGTTGCGGATGATTACACCATTTTCATCTTGTTTGTTCTTGAAAATCTATTTTGTTCCAATGACGTTGTGCTCGGTAGGTGGCCTCTTGACTAATGACCACACTTGGTTGTGTTTAAAACTGTTCCACTCTTCTTGCATAGCAACTAGCCAATCGTTGTCCATCAATGCATCTTGTACCTTGATGGGCTCAATACTAGAAACAAACGAGAAGTGAGCACAAAAGTTTGTCAAATGTTTACGAGTGACTCTACCTTCTGATATGCCGGTGAGAATTTTGTCAACATCAACACGACCGGCCACTCGTGGCATGATAGAGGTAAGGGTTTCACGAGGTTCAACTTCATGTCCATCATCCGCGTCCTCAACATATGGATCATTAATGTGTGGAGGAAGATCTTCTTGTTCATATTGCATTTGTTGAGGTTCATCATCAATGATTGGACTTTCTTGTTCTTGCACTCAATGATGATTTTGTTCTTGAAGATTATCATGAAGAGGAACTTGATCATCTTCTTCTACTTGGGCTAAGGGCATTTGTTGAATACTAGGAGCTTGTGATGGTATGGGTGTTGAAGTAGTTTGATGATGTGTGAGACTTCCATCTTCTTCTTCATCATCATGAGGTTCCTGTTCCATAGGAAGAAGTGCACCAACGCCCATGGTCAAAATGTCTTGAGAAGAATCTTCTTCACCTGCATCACTTAGATCAACTTGCTCCCCATGGGAGCCATGAAATTCATCAAACACCACGTCACAAGTTTCTACAACACATCCATTGGATTTGTTGTAGACTCTATAGGCGTGAGAGTTTGATCCATAGCCAACAAATATACCCTCAATTGTTTTGGATTGAAATTTTCCTAACTGTTCTCTTTTGTTGAGGATGAAACATTTGCACCCAAATACACGAAAGTACTTGACATTTGGCTTGTTCCCAGTTAGAAGCTCAAATGGAGTCTTTTCCAATATAGTGTGGAGGAAGAGCCGGTTTGATGCATGGCATGCGGTGTTGACAGCTTCGGCCCAAAAACTATGTGGTGACTTGTATTCATCCAGCATGGACCTTGCCATCTCTACAAGTGTACGGTTCTTCCTTTCGGCTACATGATACGTCCATTTTGCATCATGCTTATATATCAATATTTATTGCATTATGGGATGTTATTCCATGTTATGTCACAATACTTATGGCTATTCTCTCTTATTTTACAAGGTTTACATGAAGAGGGAGAATGCCACCAGCTGGAATTCTGGGCTGGAAAAGGAGCAAATATTGGAGGCCTATTCTGTGCAACTCCAAAAGTCCTAAAACTCCATGGAATACCTTAAAATAAATAAAGAAAAATCGTCGCCAAATATGAAGGCCAGGGGACCCACACCCTGCTCACGAGGGTGGGGGGCACGCCCCCTACCTCGTGGCCCCCCCTGGTGGCTCTCCGACGCCCATCTTATCCTATATGAAGTCTTTCGATGAGAAAAAAAATAGAAGGCAACCTTTCGGGACGAGGCGGACACTCCACCGCCACGAGGCGGAACCTTGGCGGAACCAATCTAGGGCTCCAGCAGAGCTGTTCTACCGGGGACACTTCCCTCCGGGAGGGGGAAATCACCACCAACATCATCATCAACGCTCCCCTCATCGGGAGAGGGCAATCTCCATCAACATCTTCACCAGCACCATCTCATCTCCAAACCCTATTTCATCTATTGTATCCAATTCTTGTCTCCAAGTCCGGGATTGGTGCTAGTAGGTTGCTAGTAGTGTTGATTACTCCTTGTAGTTGATGCTAGTTGGTTTATTTGGTGGAAGACCATATGTTCAGATCCTTTATGCACATTATTACCCCTATGATTATGAACATGCATATTCTTTGTGAGTAATTACGTTTGTTCCTGAGGACAAGAGAGAAGTCTTGCTATTAGTAGTCATGTGAATTTGGTATTCGTTCGATATTTTGATAAGATGTATGTTGTCTAACCTCTAGTGGTGTTATGTGAACGTCGACTACATAACACTTCACCATTCTTTGGTCCTAGAGGAAGGCATTGGGAAGTAATAAGTAGATGATGGGTTGCTAGAGTGACAGAAGCTTAAACCCTAGTTTATGCGTTGCTTCGTAAGGGGCTGATTTGGATCCATATGTTTCATGCTATGGTTAGGTTTACTTTAATACTTTAGTTGTAGTTGCGGATGCTTGCAATAGAGGTTAGTCATAAGTGGGATGCTTGTTCAAGTAAGAACAGCACCCAAGCACTGGACCACCCACATATCAAATTATCAAAGTACCGAACGCGAATCATATGAGCGTGATAAAAACTAGCTTGACGATATTCCCATGTGTCCTCGGGAGCGCTTTTCCTATTATAAGAGTTTGCCCAGGCTTGTCCTTTGCTACAAAAAGGATTGGGCCACCTTGCTGCACTTTATTTACTTTTGTTACTTGTTTCTCGTTACAATTTATCTTATCACAAAACTATCTGTTACCACTTATTTCAGTACTTGCAGAGAATACCTTGCTGTAAACCGCTTATCATTTCCTTCTGCTCCTCGTTGGGTTCAACACTCTTACTTATCGAAAGGACTACGATAGATCCGCTATACTTGTGGGTCATCAAGACTCTTTTCTGGCGCCGTTGCCAGGGAGTGAAGCTCCTTTGGTAGGTGGAATTTGGTAAGGTAAAAATTATTTAGTGTTCTGAAATTTTTTGTCACTTGTTACTATGGAAAGTAATTGTCTGAGGGGCTTGTTCGGGGTATCTTCACCCCGTCTAGTAGAGCAAAGAGTTGCTCCTCAACCTACTCAACCTACTGAACCTATTGAAAATGAAACTCCTTTTGAGATTCCTTCGGGTTTGATGGAAAAACTGCTAGCTAACACTTTTACAGGAGATGGAACAAAGCATCCTGATGAACATCTATGCTATGTGGATGATGTTTGTGGACTATTTAAGCTTGCAGGTATACCCGATGATGTTGTTAAGAAGAAGGCTTTCCCTTTATCTTTGAAGGGAGACGCATTGACATGGTATAGGCTATGTGATGATATGAGATTACTTTTGGGATGACCCACATCTTTATAAAGGAGTAGATGGTGTTATTAGACGTTGTGTACCTGAGCATGAACAGGAACAGGTCCTACGCAAGTGTCACTCCGAAGCTTATGGAGGACACCATGCTGGAGATAGAACTGCACATAAGGTATTGCAATCCGGTTTTTATTGGCCTACTCTCTTCAAGGATGCCCGTAAGTTTGTGTTGTCTTGCGATGAATGTCAAAGAATAGGTAATATTAGTAGACGTCAAGAAATGCCTATGAATTATTCACTTGTTATCGAACCATTTGATGTTTGGGGCTTTGATTATATGGGACCTTTTCCTGCCTCTAATGGATATACTCATATTTTAGTTGCTGTTGATTACGTTACTAAGTGGCTAGAAGCTATTCCAACTAGTAGTGCTGATCATAACACTTCTATTAAAATGCTTAAGGAAGTTATTTTTCCGTGGTTTGGAGTCCCTAGATATTTAATGACTGATGGTGGTTCACACTTTAGTCATGGTGCTTTCCGTAAGATGCTTGCTAAATATGACGTTAATCATAGAATTGCATTTCCATATCACCCGCAGTCTAGTGGCCAGGTAGAATTGAGCAATAGAGAGCTCAAATTAATCTTGCAAAAGACCATCAATAGGTCTAGAAAGAATTGGTCCAAGAAACTGAATGACGCATTATGGGCCTATAGAACTGCATACAAAAATCCTATGGGTATGTCTCCATATAAAATGGTTTATGGAAAAGCATGTCACTTACCTCTCGAACTAGAACATAAGGCATATTGGGCTATTAAAGAGCTCAACTATGATTTCAAACTTGCCGGTGAGAAGAGGTTATTTGATATTAGCTCACTTGATGAATGGAGAACCCAAGCTTATGAAAATGCCAAGTTGTTTAAAGAAAAGGTTAAAATATGGCTTGACAAAAGGATACAAAAGCGTGAGTTTAATGTAGGTGATTATGTATTGCTATACAACTCTCGTTTAAGATTTTTTGCAGGAAAACTTCTCTCCAAATGGGAAGGTCCCTACGTTATCGAGGAGGTCTATCGCTCCGGTGCCATAAAAATCAACAACTTCGCAGGCTCAAATCCGAAGGTGGTAAATGGTCAAAGGATCAAACACTATATCTCAGGTAATCCTATAAATGTCGAAACTAATATTATTGAAACCGTAACCCCGGAGGAGTACATAAGGGACACTTTCTAGAACGTTCTAGACTCCGAAAAGGAATAGGTATGTGGTACGGTAAGTAACCCGACTCCAAAACAATTTTAAAGACAATATTTCTCTGTTTTGGAATATTTAGAAAAATAGAAAAATAAGTAGCAGTCCGAGGAGGACACGAGGCCTCCACGAGGGTGGAGGGCGCGCCCTACCCGCCTGGGCGCGCCCCCCTACCTCATGAGCACCTTGTGTGCCCTCCGAACTCCGTTTCTTTGCACGATACGTATTTTGGTCGGTAAAAATTCATTATATATTCTCCCGAAGGTTTTGACTCCTGTATCACGCAAATATCCTCTATTTTTGTTTCGAGCTGTTACAGCTGCAGATTAGAGAAAGATGTCTTCTCAAGAGTCAGTCGGGGAGAGCCGGGTATCTAACCCGGCACCGGAACCAAGGGCAAACAGCGACGCTGACCACTTTGGGCCGGCAACGGAGGAAGAGATGGAGGCTGACCTGATGAGAGTAGATGCCATGGAAGATCAAGAAGTCACCTCTCGCCTCCGAGCGGGGTTTACGATGGGGGAACTACAGAGCTCAGCTATTCCAAACTCGGTTATCCCTTCCAATGTTAAATTTCTTTCCTATGAAAATATGAGGAGGAGTGTCTCTGGTTCTCCCGCAGCTATGCAACACCCTTGGGTGCAAGGAGCTTTAGCCGTTACAGGAAAGCTTCGCAAGGAAATAATGGACCTCAAGCAGCAAGTCAATAAGCTCGAGGAGGAGAACCGTATTCTGAGGGGAATCATCGCCAAGAATATTACGCCAACAACAAAGAAGGAGACATAATCACATGGGTATGGGAACTCCCCTTGGCAGCTGCCAAGCTTGGGGGAGGTGCCCTGGTATCGTATCACCATCACAACTCCTATCTTTACCATTTTTCTTAGTTCGATCCTTTTAGTAGTATCTTGATTTAGTAGAATAAAGTCATGGCATGATCTAGTTTTGAGTTTTGCTTTATGATCCTTCTTTGTAATCGAGTCCGTGAGCTATATAATAAAGATTAGTGTTGAGTCAAGGGCTTGAGTATTTTGCCATGATCTTGGGTGATTAGAAGAAAGAGAATAAAAAGAATCCAAGAGTTGATATTGATCTTATTGAAAGTAATGACTTCACATAGAAAGAGTATGATGACTAAAAGTTGTTGGGAGTTGCAAATATAGATTTGGTCATCGTTGCAATTAATAGGAAGTAATAAGGAAAGAGAGGTTTCCCATATAGATATATTATCATTGACATCTGTTATGATTGGGAGCACTCATTAAAATATGACATGCTAAAGAGTTGAGGTTGGACAAGGAAGACAACATAATGAGTTATGTTTTCTTACATCTGAGATAAAGTATGTTGTCATGGATCCTCTACCGTGTTGAGCTTGTCTTTCCCCCTCATGCTAGCCAAATTCTTAGCACCAAGTAGAAATACTACTTGTGCTTCCAAATACCCTTAAACCAGTTTTGCCATGAGAGTCCACCATATCTACCTATGGATTGAGTAAGATCCTTCAAGTAAGTTGTCATCGGTGCAAGCAATAAAAATTGCTCTCTAAATATGCATGACTTATTAGTGCAGAGAAATAAGCTTTGTACGAACTTGTTGTGGACGCAATAAAAGTGACGGACTGCATAATAAAGGTCCACATGCAAGGGGCAATATAAAGTGATGTTCTTTAGCATTATGATTTTGTGCATCAACCCTAAACGCGCATGACAACCTCTGCTTCCCTCTTCGAAGGGCCTATCTTTTATTATTATCCTCTACCTTATGCAAGAGTCACGGTGATCTTCACCTTTCTTTTTTCATTTTATCCTTTGGCAAGCTCAGCATGTTGGAAAGAACATGATATATATATATATCTAATTGGATGTGGGGGAGCATGAATTGTTATTGTTGACATTACCCATGAGGTAAAAGGTTGTGGGGCAAAACGATAAGCCCTTATCTTTCTCTGTGTCCGATTAAAACACCGTAACCACAAGTATTGCGTGAGTGTTAGCAATCATGGAGGACTAAGTGATAGTTGAGTATGTGGACTTGCTTTTAAGCTCTGACATAGACTCTTTCCGATGTTATGATAAATTGCAATTGCTCAATGACTGAGGGTATAATTTGTTGGTGCTCAATAAGGTTTCTGATTCATACTTTAGCTTTGTGAGAAGATCATCACTTGAACATGAGTAATCATATGGAAAAATTTATTTATGTTGATGTTATAGAAATAATCATGATGCCTTCATGTCCGTATTTTATTTTTATCGACCCCTCTACCTCTAAACATGAGGACATATTTATTGTAATCAGCTTTTTGCTTGAGGACAAGCGAGGTCTAAGCTTGGGGGAGTTGATACGTCCATTTTGCATCATGCTTTTATATCAATATTTATTGCATTATGGGCTGTTATTCCATGTTATGTCACAATACTTATGGCTATTCTCTCTTATTTTACAAGGTTTACATGAAGAGGGAGAATGCCGGCAGCTAGAATTCTGGGCTGGAAAAGGAGCAAATATTGGAGGCCTATTCTGCGCAACTCCAAAAGTCCTGATGCTCCACGGAATACCTGAAAATAAATAAAGAAAAATCGTCACCAAAGATGAAGGCCAGGGGGCCCACACCCTGCTCACGAGGGTGGGGTCGCCCCCCCGGGCGCGCCCCCCTACCTCGTGGGCCCCCTGGTAGCTCTCCGACGCCCATCTTCTCCTATATGAAGTCTTTCGATGAGAAAAAAAAGAAGGCAACCTTTCGGGACGAGACTCCGCCGCCACGAGGTGGAACCTTGGTGGAACCAATCTAGGGCTCCGGCAGAGCTGTTCTACTGGGGACACTTCCCTCCGGGAGGGGGAAATCATCACTATCGCCATCACCAACGCTCCTCTCATCGGGAGAGGGCAATCTCCATCAACATCTTCACCAGCACCATCTCATCTCCAAACCCTAGTTCATCTCTTGTATCCAATTCTTGTCTCCAAGATCGGGATTGGTGCTAGTAGGTTGCTAGTAGTGTTGATTACTCCTTGTAGTTGATGCTAGTTGGTTTATTTGGTGGAAGATCATATGTTCAGATCCTTTATGCACATTATTACCCCTCTGATTATGAACATGCATATGCTTTGTGAGTAATTATGTTTGTTCCTGAGGACAAGGGAGAAGTCTTGCTATTAGTAGTCATGTGAATTTGGTATTCGTTCGATATTTTGATAAGATGTATGTTGTCTAACCTCTAGTGGTGTTATGTGAACGTCGACTACATAACACTTCACCATTCTTTGGGCCTAGAGGAAGGCATTGGGAAGTAATAAGTAGATGATGGGTTTCTAGAGTGACAGAAGCTTAAACCCCTGTTTATGCGTTGCTTCGTAAGGGGCTGATTTGGATCCATATGTTTCATGCTATGGTTAGGTTTACCTTAATTCTTTTGTTGTAGTTGCGGATGCTTGCAATAGAGGTTAATCATAAGTGGGATGCTTGTTCAAGTAAGAACAACACCCAAGCACCGATCCACCCACATATCAAATTATCAAAGTACCGAACGCGAATCATATGAGCGTGATAAAAACTAGCTTGACGATATTCCCATGTGTCCTCGGGAGCGCTTTTTTCTATTATAAGAGTTTGTCCAGGCTTGTCCTTTGCTACAAAAAGGATTGGGCCACCTTGCTGCACTTTATTTGCTTTTGTTACTTGTTGCTCGTTACAATTTATCTTCTCACAAAACTATCTGTTACCACTTATTTCAGTACTTGCAGAGAATACCTTGCTGAAAACCGCTTATCATTTCCTTCTGCTCCTCGTTGGGTTCGACACTCTTACTTATCAAAAGGACTACGATAGATCCCCTATACTTGTGGGTCATCACTACACCATTTTATTGAGGAGTGTATGGAGCTGAATATTGATGCTCAATCCCTTCATCACTAAGGAATTCTTCCAAGGTATAGTTCTTGAACTCAGAGCCATTGTCACTTCTTACTGCCAGGATTTCTTTGTCAAACTTGCGTTGAGCTTGCTTGGCAAAATCAATGAAGGTGATCTTGGTTTCGTCCTTGGACTTGAGGAAGAACACCCATGTATATCTTGAGTAATCATCAACAATGACAAGCCCATACTTTTTCCCACCAAGACTATGCCATGAAGGAGGCCCAAAAAGGTCCACATGAAGGAGCTCCAGGGGCCTTGAAGTAGATACTATGTTCTTGGGTGGGTGCTTTGATTGATGTTGCTTCCCACCTATGCATGCACTACACACACGATCTTTCTAAAAAGAGACATTGATTAGTCCAAGGATGTGGTTCCCCTTTAAGAGATCTTGAAGGTTTCTCATGCTGACATGGGCTAGCCGGCGATGCCATAGCCACCCCTTGTCAGCCTTGGCCATTAGACAAGTTGCATGGAATGTGCTCTCTTTCGAGAAATCAACCATGTAAAGGTTGCCATCCAACTCTCCAACAAAGGCCACTTCGAGAGTATCTCGCTTAAAGACTTTCACATCCGTTAGTCCAAAGAGTGTATCATAACCAACAGAAGCCAATTGGCGAACAGAAAGCAAGTGGTATTTAAGGGATTGGACAAGCATGACATTTGCAAGCGACATGTCATTTGTGCTAGCCACCTTGCCCAACCCGAGTACCTGTCCTTTTGAACCTCCACCAAACATAATGCTCATAAATGGTTGAATAGCTTCCATGAAATTGTAGAGCAATTTGCTATCTCCAGTCATATGATTTGTACATCCACTATCAATCACCCATTTCACTCCACCAGAGAAGTCAACCTACATACAATTAAGACTTGGTTAGAGGCACCCATTTTGCAATGGGACCTCTCAAGTTAGTCACAAGGGTCTTAGGGACCCAAATAGCATAAAACCGGAATGCATTTCGAGGACCAACAAATTTTGCAAAGACTTCTCCATCCTTAGTCTTACGAAGTACATAGGATGGAGGCATGAACTCTTTAGGCTTGTTGAGAGTGGGCATGCCCCTTGTGGCCTTCCCACTCACAACCTTACCTTTCTCCTTGTGCCCTTCTCGTACAAATGTTTCCTTTAGAGGGGTTGTGCACTTTTGAGAGGGCACCTTCTTCTTGCTTGTGCTTGGGTCAAACCCAAGTCCCTCTTTGGCAAACACCTCATTGTGTTGACTCAATATCTCATCAATATTCTTTTGCCCTCGAGCACATGTCATGAGACCTTTCTCGACTTGAGCCTTGAGAAATTGATTTTCCTCAAGAATAGATGCTAGATCACTACTAGAGTTAGTAGTACAAGCATCAACATTTATAATTGGAGAAGAGTAAGCCTTGGCTAGAGTTTCAAGATAAGTAAGTTTGAGCATTTCAAAACTCTTTGTAAGAACGATGAGCTCTCCTTCCTTAGTCTTGAGAGACACGGATAGAAGCTCAAAATCCTTAGAGAGAGAAGCATTAGACTTCACAAGCTTACATTTATCATTCATCAACTCTTTGCAAGAGTCAATAGCCTTTTTCAAGGAGGCAAGATCATTAGTATGAACATCAATATTTGCACCAATTTTTAAGCATAGTTCATCATTTCATGTTTCCTCATATTGGAATTTCCGCTCAAGGATTTTACATTTTTCCTTTTCCTCGGTGACGAGGGTTTCGAGTTCCTTAATGGTGACGGTGTGCTTACTCACCATCTCCATAAGCATGCAAACCATAGTGAGCTTCTTTCCTTTGAGGGAACACATGAACTTATTAAGTTTAGCAAGCATAGGATCATCTAGATCATCATCCTCATAGCTATCCCCCGCATCAAGATACTCATCACTAGGAGTAGAAGGAGTGAAAAGAGGAAGATTTGATCGTGGAGTTACCTTGACCTTGTCAGGAGAGATTTGGTCCTCTCCATCTTCTATCATGGCCTTTGCCATTAGACACTTGTGAGCGTTGCCCTTGTAATCTTTCATGTAGTTGTAAGTGACCACGTCACCACTCTTGTTTACTAACCTCAAAGTGTTTTGAGAGTCTTGAGCAACTCCGGCAACACCACTAACATCATCCGGATCGGATTCTTCTTGAGCAACCATTGCTTTCCCATCTCTCTTCTTGAGCTTGGAGTTCAAAGGATTTGGCAATTTCTTCTTAGGAAAGGTCTTGGGAAACCTTGCTTTATCTTCTCTCTTCTCATAAGGGCACTGATGACCCACAAGTATAGGGGATCTATCGTAATCCTTTCGATAAGTAAGAGTGTCGAACCCAACGAGGAGCAGAAGGAAATGATAAGCGGTTTTCAGCAAGGTATTCTCTGCAAGTACTGAAATAAGTGATAACAGATAGTTTTGTGATAAGATAAATTGTAACGGGCAACAAGTAACAAAAGTAAATAAAGTGCAGCAAGGTGGCCCAATCCTTTTTGTAGCAAAGGACAAGCATGGACAAACTCTTATAATAGGAAAAGCGCTCCTGAGGACACATGGGAATATCGTCAAGCCAGTTTTCATGACGCTCATATGATTCGCGTTCGGTACTTTGATAATTTGATATGTGGGTGGACCGGTGCTTGGGTACTGCCCTTACTTGGACAAGCATCCCACTTATGATTAACCTCTGTTGCAAGCATCTGCAACTACAACAAAAGTATTAAGGTAAACCTAACCATAGCATGAAACATATGGATCCAAATCAGCCCCTTACGAAGCAACGCATAAACTAGGGTTTAAGCTTCTGTCACTCTAGCAACCCATCATCTACTTATTACTTCCCAATGCCTTCCTCTAGGCCCAAATAATGCTGAAGTGTTATGTAGTCGATGTTCACATAACACCACTAGAAGTTAGACAACATACATCTTATCAAAATATCAAACGAATACCAAATTCACATGACTACTAATAGCAAGACTTCTCCCTTGTCCTCAGAAACAAACGTAACTACTCACAAAGCATGTTCATGTGCATAATCATAGGGGTAATAATGTGCATATAGGATCTGAACATATGATCTTCCACCAAATAAACCAACTAGCATCAACTACAAGGAGTAATCAACACTACTAGCAACCTACTAGCACCAATCCCAGACTTGGAGACAAGAATTGGATACAAGAGATGAACTAGGGTTTGGAGATGAGATGGTGCTGGTGAAGATGTTGATGGAGATTTCCCTCTCCCGATGAGAGGAGCGTTGGTGATGACGATGGTGATGATTTTCCCCTCCCGGAGGGAAGTGTCCCCGGCAGAACAGCTCTGCCGGAGCCCTAGATTGGTTCTGCCAAGGTTCCGCCTCGTGGCGGCAGAGTCTCGTCCTGAAAGGTTCTCTTGTATTTTTTTCTCATCGAAAGACTTCATATGGTAGAAGATGGGCGTCTGAGAGCCACTAGGGGGCCCATGAGGTAGAGGGGCGCGCCCAGGGGGGGCTCCCCCCACCCTTGTGAGCAGGGTGTGGGCCCCCTGGCCTTCATCTTTGGCGACGATTTTTATTTTTTTATTTTATGGTGTTTCGTGGAGTTTCAGGACTTTTGGAGTTGTGCAGAATAGGCCTTCAATATTTTCTCCTTTTCCAGCCAGAATTCCAGCTGCCGACATTCTCCCTCTTCATGTAAACCTTGTAAAATGAGAGAGAATAGCCATAAGTATTGTGACATAACATGAAATAACAACCCATAATGCAATAAATATCGATATAAAAGCATGATGCAAAATGGACGTATCAACTCCCCCAAGCTTAGACCTCGCTTGTCCTCAAGAGAAAAGCCGATAACAATAAATATGTCCTGATGTTTAGAGGTAGAGGCGTCGATAAAAATAAAATTCAGACATGAAGGTATCATGATAATTTCACAACAGCAACATATATATATTTTGTCATATGGTTACTTATGTTCAAGTGATGATCTTTTCACAAAGCCAAAATATGAATCAGAAACCTTATTGAGCACCAACAAATTATACCCTCAGTCATTGAAACAATTGCAATTTATCATAACATCGGAAAGAGTCTATGTCAGGGCTTAAAAGCAAGTCTACATACTCAACTACCACTTAGCCCTTCATAATTGCTAACACTCACGCGATACTTGTGGTTACGGAGTTTTAATCGGATACAGAGAAAGATAGGGGCTTATAGTTTTGCCCCACAATCTTTTACCTCAAGGGTAATGTCAACAATAATAATTCATGCTCCCCCACATCCAATTAGATATATATATCATGTTCTTTCCAACATGCTGAGCTTGCCAAAGGATAAAAATAAAAGGGAAAGGTGAAAATCACCGTGACTCTTGCATAAGGTAGAGGATAATAATAAAAGATAGGCCCTTCGCAGAGGGAAGCAGAGGTTGTCATGCGCGTTTAGGGTTGATGCACAGAATCTTAATGCAAAAGAACGTCACTTTATATTGCCCCTTGCATGTGAACCTTTATTATGCAGTCCGTCGCTTTTATTGCGTCCACAACAAGTTCGTACAAAGCTTATTTCTCTGCACTAATAAGTCATGCATATTTAGAGAGCAATTTTTATTGCTTGCATCGATGACAACTTACTTGAAGGATCTTACTCAATCCATAGGTAGATATGGTGGACTCTCATGGCAAAACTGGTTTAAGGGTATTTGGAAGCACAAGTAGTATTTCTACTTAGTGCTGAGAATTGGCTAGCATGAGGGGGAAAGGCAAACTCAACACGGTGGAGGAACCATGACAACATACTTTATCTCAAATGTAAGAAAACATAACTTATTATGTTGTCTTCCTTGTCCAACCGCAACTCTTTAGCATGTCATATTTTAATGAGTGCTCCCAATCATAAAAGATGTCAATGATAATATATCTATATGTGAAACCTCTCTTTCCTTATTACTTCCTATTAATTGCAACGATGACCAAAGCTATATTTTCCAACTCCCAACAACTTTTAATCATCATACTTTTCTATGTGAAGTCATTACTTTCACTAAGATCAATACGAACTCTTTGATTCTTTTTATTCTTTTTCTTCTAATCACCCAAGATCATGGCAAAATAATCAAGCCCTTGACTCAACACTAATCTTTATTATATAGCTCACGGACTCGATTACAAAGAAGGATCATAAAGAAAAACTCAAAGCTAGATCATGCCATGACTTTATTCTACTAAATCAAGATACTACTAATAGGATCGAACTAAGAAAAACGGTAAAGATAGGAGTTGTGATGGTGATACGATACTGGGGCACCTCCCCCAAGCTTGGCAGTTGCCAAGGGGAGTGCCCATACCCATGTGATTAAGTCTCCTTCCTTGTTGTTGGCAGTGGAGGTGTTGATGATGATGCAAGCTTGTTGTCCACCTTCCATGGCATAGGCTCACCATCATAGAAGGATGATCGAGTCTCCGGGATCCTCAAATCTGCAGCCAAACTCATCCTTTTGAATCTATATTCATACTCACAGTTTTGGTTTTGCAGATCATAGATTTGGGCTTGGAGGTGCTCGATCTTCTCATGTAGCTTATAGATGGCTTCCTCCGTCTTCTTGGCATCCGACTCATAGTTGTTGGTGAACTCCGCGAGCATTTTGTGGGTAGCGTTGATTCCATGCTCCACCATCCCCTGGCACTTGAAAACTTTTTGCTCCATTGCTTCGAGCTTCAACTCCATGCTTCCGGTTCCCTTCGGTCCCTCAACATCGCAGATGTGCAACATCCCATCACGCATCTCAATGGTTTGGGGGTGTCGCAGCACCTCCGCGAGGTAAGGGTTGATAACCTTCTTGAAGAACTTGTCCTTGGAAGCACTTGGGGTCGTCATGAGGATCTAGACCTATTAGGAAAATAGCTCGAAACAAGAACAGGGGAGATTTGCGTGATACGAGAGTCAAAACCTTCGGGAGTATATATAATGAATTTTTACCGACAAAAATACGTATCGTGCAAGGAAACGGAGTCCGAAGGGCGCACGAGGTGCTCACGAGGTAGGGGGGCGTGCCTAGGGGGGTAGGGCGCGCCCTCCTCCCTCGCGGAGGCCTCGTGTCCTCCCCGTACTGCTACTTATTTATCTATTTTTCTAAATATTCCAAAACAGAGAAATATTGCCTTTAAAATTGTTTTGGAGTCGGCTTACTTACCGTATCACATACCTATTCCTTTTTGGAGTCTGGAATGTTCTGGAAAGTGTCCCTTATGTACTCCTCCGGGGTTACGGTTTCAATAATATTAGTTTCAACATTTATGGGATTACCTGAGATATAGTGTTTGATCCTTTGACTGTTTACCACCTTCGGATTTGTGCCTGCGAAGTTGTTGATTTTTATGGCACCGGAGCGATAGACCTCTTCGATAACGTAGGGACCTTCCCATTTGGAGAGAAGTTTTCCTGCAAAAAATCTTAAACGAGAGTTGTATAGCAATACATAATCACCTACATTAAACTCATGCTTTTGTATCCTTTTTTCATGCCATCTTCTAACTTTTTCTTTGAACAACTTGGCATTTTCATAAGCTTGGGTTCTCCATTCATCAAGTGAGCTAATATCAAATAACCTCTTCTCACCGGCAAGTTTGAAATCATAGTTGAGCTCTTTAATAGCCCAATATGCCTTATGTTCTAGTTTGAGAGGTAAATGACAAGCTTTTCCATAAACCATTTTATACGGAGACATACCCATAGGATTTTTGTACGCAGTTCTATAGGCCCATAATGCATCATTCAGTTTCTTGGACCAATTCTTTCTAGACCTATTGACAGTCTTTTGCAAAATTAATTTGAGCTCTCTATTGCTCAATTCTACCTGACCACTAGACTGCGGGTGATATGGAGATGCAATTCTATGATTAACGTCATATTTAGCAAGCATCTTACGGAAAGCACCATGAATAAAGTGTGAACCACCATCAGTCATTAAGTATCTAGGGACTCCAAACCTCGGAAATAAAACTTCCTTAAGCATTTTAATAGAAGTGTTATGATCAGCACTACTAGTTGGAATAGCTTCTACCCACTTAGTAACGTAATCAACAGCAACTAAAATATGAGTGTAACCATTAGAGGCAGGAAAAGGTCCCATATGATCAAAGCCCCAAACATCAAATGGCTCAATAACAAGTGAATAATTCATAGGCATTTCTTGACGTCTACTGATATTACCAGTTCTTTGACATTCATCGCAAGATAAAACAAAGTTACGGGCATCCTTGAAGAGAGTAGGACAATAAAAGCCGGATTGCAATACCTTATGTGCAGTTCTATCTCCAGCGTGGTGTCTTCCATAAGCCTCAGAGTGACACTTGCATAGGATCTGTTCCTGTTCATGCTCAGGTACACAACGTCTAATAACACCATCTACTCCTTTATAAAGATGTGTCTCATCCCAAAAGTCATAGAAAACCTTTTTCTTTTGTTGGTATGTGAAGCTAGGCGGTATAAATTTAGCAACAATATAATTAGCATAATCAGCATACCATGGAGTGCTGCGAGAAGTACTTATGACATTTAGTTGCTAATCAGGAAAGCTATCATCAATAGGTAGTGGGTCATCAAGAACATTCTCTAGCCTAGACAAGTTGTCTGCAACGGGGTTCTTAGCTCCTTTTCTATCAACAATATGTAAATCAAATTCTTGAAGCAAGAGAACCCATCTAATGAGTCTAGGTTTTGCATCTTTCTTTTCCATAAGGTATTTAATAGCAGCATGATCTGTATGAATAGTTACCCTAGAGTCAACAATATAGGGTCTGAATTTATCACAAGAAAATACAACCGCTAAAAGTTCCTTTTCGGTAGTAGCATAATTTCTTTGAGCATTGTCTAGAGTCTTACTAGCATAATGGATAACATTCAATTTCTTATCAACTCTTTACCCTAGAACAACACCTACAATATAATCACTAGCATCACACATAATTTCAAAGGGTAAATTCCAATCAGGTGGCTGAACAACAGGTGCAGAGACTAATGCTTTCTTAAGTCTTTCAAATGCTTCTACACAATCATCATCAAAGACAAATGGTACATCTTTTTGTAATAAATTAGTCAGAGGCCGAGAGATTTTTGAGAAGTCCTTGATGAACCTCCTATAAAATCCAGCATGACCAAGGAAACTTCTTATACCTTTGATGTCCTTGGGACATGGCATCTTTTCAATAGCATCAACCTTGGCTTTATCAACTTCAATACCTCTTTCAGAAACTTTGTGCCCCAAGACAATACCTTCATTCACCATAAAGTGGCACTTTTCCCAATTCAAGACAAGATTAGTTTCTTCACATCTCTGCAAAACTCGAGCAAGATTGCCCAAGCAATCATCAAAAGAGGAACCATAGATGGAAAAGTCGTCATGAAAACCTCACAAATTTTCTTGCAAAAGTCAGAGAATATAGCCATCATGCATATTTGAAAGGTAGCAGGTGCATTACATAAACCAAAAGGCATACGTCTATAAGCAAAAGTACCAAAAGGGCATGTAAAAGTAGTCTTTGATTGATCTTTAGCCAACACAGGTATTTGAGAAAAACCAGAATAACCATCTAGAAAGCAATAATGTGTATGTTTGCATAATCTTTCTAGCATTTGATCAATAAAAGGTAAGGGGTAATGATCTTTCTTAGTAGCCTTATTTAATTTGCGGAATTACGATCCTATAACCTGTGATAATTCTTTGCGGAATCAATTCATCTTTATCATTAGGGACAACAGTAATACCTCCCTTCTTAGGGACACAATGGATAGGACTTACCCACTGACTATCAGCAACGGGATAAATTATACCTGCCTCCAGAAGCTTGAGTATTTATTTTCTTACCACTTCTTTCATTTTAGGATTCAAACGTCATTGAGAATCACGAACCGGTTTGGCATCCGCTTCCAAATTTATTTTATGTTGACATAGAGTGGGACTGATGCCCTTAAGATCATCCAGAGTATATCCAATAGTGGCACGATGCTTCTTCAGAGTTTTCAATAATCTTTCTTCTTCATGCTCTGAAAAGTTAGCGCTAATAATGACATGATATATTTTCTTTTCATCAAGATAAGCATATTTAAGATTATCAGGCAATGGTTTAAGCTCAAACACGGGATCACCCTTGGGTGGAGGAGGATCCCCTAGGATTTCAACAGGCAAATTGTGCTGAAGAATAGGTTCCTGTTTAAAGAATACTTCATCTATTTCCCTTCTTTCATTCATGAACATATCATTTTCATGGTCTAGCAAATAGTGTTCTAAAGGATCACTAGGAGGTACAGCAATAGAAGCAAGACCAATAATTTCATCCTTACTAGGCAATTCTTCCTCACGATGTTGTTTACTAAATTTAGAGAAATTAAACTCATGAACCATATCATCCAAGCCAACAGTAACAACATTCTTTTCGCAATCTATCGTAGCATTAACAGTACGCAAGAAGGGTCTACCAAATATAATGGGACAAAAGCTATCTTGTGGAGAACCAAGAACAAGAAAATCAGCGGGATATTTGGTTTTCCCACACAAGACTTCAACATCTCTAACAATTCCCATTGGAGATATAGTGTCGGTGTACTAAAGTAGGGGGGTTACCTTAGTACCCCGAACTTGTGCACGGGCAGTCGCGACAACCCGCGGCAGGGCTTGCCGGGCGTCCGCCAAGATCCTCCGCGGCTACAATGATGCCGTTCAAGAACGGAGTACTCAAGCTAAAGCCCCCGGAAGAGGAGCTTGCCGGGAAGGCCAACCAAGGCCCCGGCAAGAGGAGCTTGCCGGGAAGGCCAACCAAAGCCCGGTGAGAAGAGCTCGCCGGGAAGAAAACAAAGGCCCTGGCAAGAGGAGCTTGCCGGGAAGGCCGACCAAGGCGCCTCCAGAGGACTTGCCGCGACGCCCCGTGCGTCCCGGCAAGGCCCGAGGGCCGGCAAGCTTGCCGGCACGACAAGAGGAGGACCGCGGCAAGGCACTTGCCACGGCAAGACTGCCAACCAAACTCCAGCACATCCGGCGACGTGTCATCACAAGGCCGTCCCAAAGGCACGTGGCGAGGCACTACACAGCCATGCGGAGCGAGGTGGCAAGCGGAGATGACAGAGACGCCATCGTGGCAACCGGTGGCTCACTTGACGATCGCCTCCCTGCACTGTTGGGGCGACCGGACGGGCATTAAATGCCCTTGTCCCCTGCCGCCAGTTAGGTAGGGGCACTGTTGGTCACTGTTACACCAACCTGCGTTTTTACCTTTTTACCCCCTCTTCTTACGTTGCCACCTATTGGTGCCCCCTTTAGACTATAAAAGGGAGGCCCATGCGCACGTAGAAGGGGTTCGGTTGGGCAAGGCAGGTTTTAGGGTTCATCTGAGGACGCAGGATCAGAGTCCGGTCCAACACATACACATCACACCACCGTGCGCTCGTATTCGAGCGAGATCAAATAACAACACAAAGCAGCAGTAGGAGTTTTATCTCTCCGGAGAGCTCCGAAGATGGGTAAAAAGATCGCCCGCCGTCTCTCTCACTCCACCGCGCGCCCAGGACCTCGATCCGCTCTGCGCGCGGCCTCCGCACCCCCTCTCCGAACCAGAAAAGGGGCCCCCCGTGCCCCATAGGTGCCCGGCGGCCACGGAAGTAGACCGTGCCCCCGCCGCGACATCTATGGCGCGCCAGGTAGGGGGCGCGTCGAGGTCGTGAGCATCCGATCCAGTCTCCACGCGCGCTGCATCAACACCTTCATCGACATGCCACCGAAGAAGAAGCCTTCGGAGGTAGCCGCTCCGTCTACATCGATTCCGCCACCACCGTCGGAGCAAACGGGCGGTGGAGTGGGCGCCGGCGGAGGAGCGGGCGCCGACGGTGGGACTCACGTCGTCACCAGATCCAAAAACAAGGCCCCGCAAGCGTCGGCGACCATGCATACACCGCGCCCTTCCCAGGAGGTGCAAGGTCGACAACGCCCCGGTGCTCCTAGCACCGTGCTCGCGTTGGAGCAAGGCCAAGCTGGCGGGTCGCGAGATGCTCGAGGTCAGCATGCACGCCCATATGCTGGCGCGAGCGAGGTACGGTCGCCAGGGCGGGGTGATGCACCTCCCAATCCGGTGGGGAGTCCGAGCACATCCCGCTCCTCGCGCCGCTCGTCGCCGCCACCACCCAAGACAGCAGAGGAAGCGCTGGCCCGAGCCCAGCTGCTCCTAGACTACCCTCCGGCGCCGCACAAGATCGACAGCTGGAGGATGACCATATACAGTCTCATCGCCTTCGCCAACGGCGACAAGCCCCGGCAAGGCGTCCAAGTGCAAGCCGACGCCGACAAGACCGCTGGGGGAGCCACCTCCGTGCACTCCCAGCCCCGAAGGCCAAGATCGCCAGCTCGTCGGACCAACCCCGACGGCGACTCCACCGCGTCGTCGGACCCGCGAACTCGACGCGACCAGCGCCACGTTCTCCAAAAACGACGGCACGAAGACGCTCGCACTCGCATCGAGCGCAGAAGGGAAACGCGACGTCAATCTGACCAGCGTGCTGGGCGCACTGTCGACATGCATGCACTAGGGGAGCCAGGCGACTTGCCGTACGCGGCAGGTTGCCCTGCGTTCACCCGCGAGCTGCGGCAAGTCCAGTGGCCCAAAACCAAGAACTTCAAGCCAGACGTGCCCGAGAAGTACGATGGCAGGATACATCCATCGGAGTTCCTCAGCATCTACACCATCGCGGTGCAGGCTGCCGGAGGGCGCGATGAGAAGATCCTCGCCAACTACTTTCCACTGGTACTCAAGCCCAATGTCAGATCTTGGCTCATGCACTTGCCGGACAGTTCCATCTCTTCATGGGCTGACCTGTGTCATCAGTTTGTCGGCGCCTTCACGGGCGGCCACAAGCCTCATGGCCAGGAAAGTGACCTCCACTTGCTCGTTCAGAAGGAGGGGGAGCCCCTGCGCAAGTACATACAGAGATTCAGCCAGGTGCAACGCAACATCCCAGACGTCCACCCTGCCGCGGTTATCAGTGCTTTTCATCAGAACGTGCGTAACCGCAGGATGAGGGAGGAGATGGCGATGTGCAAGATCAGAGACGTCAGCGAGCTCTATGCTCTGGCCGACAAGTGTGCACGGGCTGAGGAGGGGAGGAAAATCCCCGGAGAGGTTGCGGGAGCAGAAGGATCTGACAGTGAGGATACCGCCCCGGCAAGGAAGAACCGGAGACGGAACAACAGGAAGAGAAAGACTAAGGATGTGCTAGCTGTTGAGCATTCCGGCAACGGAGGCGGCTCCGACAAGGCCAAGGCCGATGACTCTGGCGAGGCTGTGGTAGCCGCCGACAAGCAGGATGGCTCCGGCAAGCGGTATTGCAAGATCCACCGCACCAAGGGCCACGATTTCCAAACCTGCAAGAAAGTCGAAGAGATGGCGGAGCTACAGAAAGCAGAGTACGAGCGCCGTGATAAGGAGGGAGCCCAGGGAGGTGGCGGAGGATCTGGCAAGAAGCTTCCCGCCCGGGGAGGACACCGCGGCAAGCCCAAGCCGCGGCAAGGAGATAGGCCTCCCCGCGGCCGCGACAAGGACGAAGATGAAGATGAGATGGAGGAAGATGAGACCGATGACCAAGAGTTTCAGAAGGCGTCAGAGGTGCTGTGCATCGACGGCGGCGCCTCTCTGCACGCCTCGCACCGCCAACTCAAGCAGTGGGTGCGAGAGGTGAACGCAACGGAGCCATCCGTCGAGGCGCGCAGGCCTCTGAAATGGTCCGGCACGCCCATCATTTTCGATGTAGAAGACCACCCTGATCGCATCACTGCGGTCGGGTGCTTGCCGATGTTGGTCTCACCAACAATCCGCAACCTCAAGGTCACGAAGATGTTGGTTGACGGCGGGGCCGGCCTGAACCTGATTTCCTCCACAGTGCTCAAGAAGCTCCAGATCCCCGACAGCGAGCTCGAAGAGACTGGTACCTTTCAAGGGATAAATCTGGGAAGGAGCAAGCTTAAGGGGAAGATCACATTGCCAGTGATGTTTGGCAGTGAGCTGAATTTTAGGACAGAGAAGGTCACCTTCGATGTTGCTGATATCCCATTGCCCTACAATGGGATACTCGGCCGACCGGCGCTTGCTAAGTTCATGGCAGCCTCTCACTACGCATACAACGTGCTCAAGATGCCTGGCCCGATGAGTATCATTTCTGTCCAAGGTGACAAGAGGGATGCACTCATCTGCGCCGACAAGATTTACCGGGAAGCAGCAGCCGCAGCAGAGCGCGAGCCACTTGCCGCTGAAGCTCCCCGGGGGAAGGAGAAGTTCAAGTCCGGCAAGTGCAGCCCTGATGCCCACTCCGGCAAGCGCACCTCCTCGGAGTGCTGCGCTGCCGTCGAGAGCGCACCATCGAGCTCCACCGGCAAGTGCAAGAAAGCAAAGGCAAATCCGCCAAAGATCAAGCCCGGCAAGAATAGCTCTGGTATCTGCTCCGGCAAGCACGCCTCCCCGGAGTGCCGCGCTGCTGTCGAGGATGCGCCATCGAGCTCCGCTAGCCAGTAGGGCGAAGAAAGCGTCCAGCTTTAAGCTTTTGGATTGTACTCCCTGAGAATCCGTACCTTGTACGAAGAACCTGCGCGCAGAAGGGTCGAATCGTGGCTAAGTTGCGCCCTTGATCCGTTTCGAGTCCGCTCAACGACGAAAGCGCGCCGCAACTAGCCCGACGAGTTCTTCTTGCCGGAAGCAACACCGCCAGCGGGCTGCTGATGTCCCGCACTCAGCAAGTGTGTTTACACCGGCAGGTTCCCTGAAAGCGCGGGGGGGGGGGGGGGGGGTGAAAACGTACAAGGGAAGGAGTCAAGGGAGGAGCGCGGCTTCACCGGACCGCGAAAGACAGAAAAGCTAAGTCACCCGAGCTCGAGCGCATAGCTCTTTTCTTTAGTTTTGGGCTCTTATGTTATGTTCCTCGTACGTTCGTCCCTTGTACGAAAAACCCGTGCGCTGAGGAGCCAACTCATGGTTAAGTTGCGCCCTTGCTTTGTTTTCGAGTCCGCTCAACAATGCAAGCGCGCTGCAACTGGCCCGAGAAGGTTTCTTGCCGGGTACAACACCGCCAGCAGGCTGCTGACGTCCCGCACTCAGCAAGTGTGTTAGCACCGGCAAGTTCCCTAGAAGCGTAGGGCAAAAACGTACAAGGGGTATAATGAAATCGAGGATGTAACGTAGCAAGCCTTGCCATGGGACGTCCTTTGTATAAGAAACTTGTGCGCAGAGGAGCTAACTCGTGGTTAAGTTGCGCCCTTGCTTTGTTTTCGAGTCCGCTCAACAATGCAAATGCGCTGCAACTGGCCCGAGGAGGTTTCTTGCCGGGTACAACACCGCCAGCAGGCTGCTGACGTTCCGCACTCAGTAAGTGTGTTAGCACCGGCAAGTTCCCTAGAAGCGTAGAGTGTAAACATGCAAAGGGTGAAACATGGCATCGCATTGCTCAACTTGAGATTACATTGCAAAGAATAACTTATTACAGCGCTGTCTTAGTTATTTTTGTGACTGTAATAACAGCGGCAAGGAGAAACCAGAAGGGCGCACTGGCGAAGAAGCCCCGGCAGGCCGATTTCACTGGGGGCTGCAGCCGCCAAGATCCCTACACGGCAAGTCAGAATCCCCGGCGGCTACAACGCTGGCGGCAAGGACAGAGCAAGGCACACCAGCGCCTAGGTCCCGGCGGAGCCAAAGTTGCCGGGGGCTGCAAATATCAAGATTCACCCCCGGCAAGCCAGAGTCGCCGGGGGCTGTAATACCAGATAAGTTTTCCATCCCTCGTCATGCATCCTCTTGTGGGCTGGGGAAAGCGAGGCCGCGTCTCTGAACGATCATGCCTTGTACGAAAAGAACCTGTGCGCGGAGGAACCGACTCGTAGCTAGTCGCGCACCGACTGTTGCCTCGAGTCCGCTCGACAATTTAGGTGAACTGCGGCTAGCCCAACGACAAGGTTTCTTGTCGGCCGCGACACCGCCGGCAGGAAACCAACTCGTAGCTAGTTGCCTTACTGTCGTTTCGAGTCTGCTCAACGACTTAAGTAAGCCGCGACTAGCTCCGCGACAAGGTTTCCTGTCGGTTGCAGTTCCGTTGCCGACGTTCCGCACTCGGCGCCCACGGCAAGGTGCCCGCGCCGGCAAGTTCCCTAAAAGCGTAGGGTGAAAACGTACAAGGCACGCAATCAAGTAAAAGACTTAATCCGGCAAGCTTTCCCCTCTTTTCATTAAAAAACATCCCAATTTAGTGTGAGTCCATGGAGGATGAAAAACATGATAGAGAGGATTACAAGCTTTAAATACAGCTAAGGCCCGAAGGCTTACAAATTAAAAGATAAGGTGCCCGTAATCCCTCTCCTGTTTTCTCTCTTCAGGAAGTAGGTCAAGGAGGCCCCGGCAAGAGAAGCTTGCCGGGAAGGGCAAAAGAAACGCCTAGGCGAGCTACGGGTGCCCGAAGACACCAAGAGAACTTCCCGGGGCCCGTCCAGGAGCTTGGCAGAGACGGAGGCGCCGGAGGCAGAGCTCGAAGACGGGGCTGCAGGACGTCAGCACGCTGTCGAGGGCACCTCGCCCTCGTACTCCAACTTGACGGCCTTGCCGCCACCCCTCTTCCTCTTCCGCCGCCTCCCTACGCCAGCCGCCCAAGGAGACGGCCCCGGGGAGTTCAGAAGGCCGGCGACCCGGATGATGGGGTCGCCGGTGGCGCGCGCGAGGCAGCGTCCGACGCCTAGTCGGACCCGCCGCCCTCGTCGTCGCTGTCGCTCCCCTCCTCGTCACTCTCGCTCGAGGAGGGACCTTCACTATCGGAGGAGCTGTCCACGCAGCATCTCGCCCGGGTGCCGGAGTCCCCGAAGACCTTGACGGCGAGAAGGTTGCCCTCCATTAACTTGAAATGGAGGGTAAACCCCGCCGTCAAGCTACGGATGCGGGCGAACGTCTTTCACCCTCGGTCGAAGTACATCACGCCGGGGGCTGGGGATACGACACTAACTCGAGTGCCGCTGATCCCGCAGCCCCTCATGCGCAACTCTTGCATCTCGGGCGGGTCCGGCTCCATCGCGCTCGCAAAGGGAGCCGGAAGACGGAGGCGTCGGCGAGGTGCCCGGCGCAGCTTGACGAAAAACTCCCAGGGGTCGTCCCCAATGTGGACCGCCTCGAGGAGAGGAGCCGTCGGCGGAGACGGGGGTGGCGCACCACCCCGGCCGCCTCTCCCCCGAGCGCCTCGGCCACGCCCTCGACCTCGCCCTCGGCCTCGCCCCCTCCCTCTTCCCCTCTCGACCGGCTCCACCGCCGCAGGAGCGACAGAGGGAGGGATGCGCTGTCTGGCGGCAACCCTCGCCGCCACCGACGAGGGGCCATGATTCCCTTTCTCCATGACGAATGGGAGGAAGGGGAGTAGAAGTTAAAAAGGAAAGAAGGAGATGAAGGAGTGTGGGCTTCTGTGCCCTCCCCCCTGCCCCTTATAAAGGACCAGGGTGGGAGCCCGGCCGCCCCGCTCGGCGAATCAAGGCACGGGAGAGCAGGGAATCGAGGCTGACCCGCTGCCTCTGCTCACGCCTGCCCGGATTCCCCAATCCCACCGTCCGTGACCCCAAGCGCATGGGAGCCGCGTGGCAGGGATGCAGCGCCGAGTGGACGGGTGAGGCAGTCTCGCCCCACCCCGTGAGCATGGGAGCGGACGCCTCAAAAGCCGCGCGCTAGCCCCGTCCAGTAAATGCACCACGCCCCCACACCTACCTCCGTTTAGGAGGGAGGGCGTGGGCCGTCCCCTCCATCATGGCTCGATGCGTGCTCGCGAGGACTCAGCCCCGCACGCACCGCCCACGTCGCCCACGATGCCGCGTTTGACGCGTGCTACTCCGAGCGTGCGCGGTGGAAGCGGAGTCCGATTTTTTGTGGACCCAGGCCACGCGTGCCCGTGCACTGTTTTGGCCCTGGCCCAACAACGCTCGGCACCGTGTATGGCCCAGGCCCGGGGGCTACTGTCGGTGTACTAAAGTAGGGGGGTACCTTAGTACCCCGAACTTGTGCACGGGCAGTCGCGGCAACTCGCGGCAGGGCTTGCCGGGCGTCCGCCAAGATCCTCCGCGGCTACAATGATGCCGTTCAAGAACGGAGTACTCAAGCTAAAGCCCCCGGCAAGAGGAGCTTGCCGGGAAGGCCAACCAAGGCTCCGGCAAGAGGAGCTTGCCGGGAAGGCCAACCAAAGCCCGGCGAGAAGAGCTCGCCGGGAAGAAAACAAAGGCCCCGGCAAGAGGAGCTTGCCGGGAAGGCCGACCAAGGCGCCTCCAGAGGACTTGCTGCGACGCCCCGCGCGTCCCGGCAAGGCCCGAGGGCCGGCAAGCTTGCTGGCACGACAAGAGGAGGACCGCGGCAAGGCACTTGCCACGGCAAGACTGCCAACCAAACTCCAGCACATCCGGCGACGTGTCATCACAAGGCCGTCCCAAAGGCACGTGGCGAGGCACTACACAGCCATGCGGAGCGAGGTGGCAAGCGGAGATGACAGAGACGCCATTGTGGCAACCGGTGGCTCACTTGACGATCGCCTCCCTGCACTGTTGGGGCGACCGGACGGTCATTAAATGCCCTTGTCCCTTGCCGCCAGTTAGGTAGGGGCACTGTTGGTCACTGTTACACCAACCTGCGTTTTTACCTTTTTACCCCCTCTTCTTACGTTGCCACCTGTTGGTGCCCCCTTTAGACTATAAAAGGGAGGCCCATGCGCACGTAGAAGGGGTTCGGTTGGGCAAGGCAGGTTTTAGGGTTCATCTGAGGACGCAGGATCAGAGTCCGGTCCAACACATACACATCACACCACCGTGCGCTCGTATTCGAGCGAGATCAAATAACAACACAAAGCAGCAGTAGGAGTTTTATCTCTCCGGAGAGCTCCGAAGCTGGGTAAAAAGATCGCCCGCCGTCTCTCTCACTCCACCACGCGCCCGGGACCTCGATCCGCTCTGCGCGCGGCCTCCGCACCCCCTCTCCGAACCAGAAAAGGGGCCCCCCGTGCCCCATAGGTGCCCGGCGGCCACGGAAGTAGACCGTGCCCCCACCGCGACATATAGTATCTCTATTGGCAAGTTTAATGGTAACATCAATTTCTTCTAACTCAGCAGGTGCAATCTCATGCATAATTTCTTTGTATAAGCCAATGGGTATAACACTAGCACTAGCACCCATATCACATAAGCCATGATAACAATGATCTCCTATTTTAACAGAAATAACAGGCACGCCAACCATAGGTCTATGTTTATCTCTATCACAGGGTTTAGCAATTCTAACAGTTTCACCAGTGAATTGAATAACATGCCCATCAATATTATCAGACAAGAGATCTTTAACAATAGCAATATGGGGTTCTACTTTGACTTTCTCAGGAGGTGTATAAGTCCTAGTATTGCTTTTACGAACAATAGTTGAAGCTTTAGCATGATCCTTCATTCTAACAGGGAAAGGGGGTTTCTCAACATAAGAAGTAGGAACAATAGGATCATTATAAGTGACAACCTTTTCTTCAACTTTAATAGGTGCAGCTACTTTTACTTCTATGGGAGGATGATATTTAAACCACTTCTCCTTGGGGAGATCAACATAAGTAGCAAAAGATTCACAGAAAGAAGCTACTATCTCAGAGTCAAGTCCATATTTAGTGCTAAACTTACGGAAAATATTGGTATCCATAAAAGATTTAACACAATCAAACTTAGGTGTCATACCTGACTCCTTACCTTCGTCGAGGTCCCAATATTCAGAGTTGTGTTTAATTCTATCCAATAAATTCCATCCAAAGTCAATAGACTTCATCATAAAAGAGCCAGCACAAGAAGTATCGAGCATGGTGCGATTATTATCAGAAACCCAAGCATAAAAATTCTAGAGAATTATCAATTTTGAGAGCTCATGATTGGGGCATGAATATAACATTGATTTAAGCCTCCCCCAAGCTTGAGCGATGCTTTCTCCTTCGCGAGGCCAAAAATTATATATATAATTGCGATCACGATGAACAAGATGCATAGGGTAATACTTTTGATGAAATTCCAATTTCAATCTTTTATAGTCCCATGATCTCATATCATCACATAGCCTATACCATGTCAATGCGTCTCCCTCCAAAGATAAAGGGAAAGCCTTCCTCTTTGTCGGCGTTCTGGGAACGGGGGTCCCTAGACTTGCCTGCCTGCGGCCTGCGGCGTGGCTCAAAGGGGGGCCCAGCACGGCCCATCTTCATCAACACAAGCTTGAGACCCTCGTGAGGGGCCAAGCCTCGCGGGGCGGACGACAATGGGCATCCTCAGGCACGGCCTCATCAGGCTGGCTCACGAGGAGGCACAGAGATCAAGGCGGGGTACCTCGCGAGGTGCCCATGAAGCAAGCCATGACGACCCAGGGGCGCCAGTCGGGCGCCAACCGCGCAGTGTCCTCCCTTTCTCTTTGGTGCAAAGGGAGCAAGCGCAGGCGAGAGCATCAAGCAAAGGCATCCATTTCGGTGCAACAAGACCAAGACCAGCCCAACGGCAGGGAGGAAGTCATTGTGGAGCCCAAGCATGCGTCACCACCAGAGCCTTTGGTAGGCGAGGACCAACTTTAGTCAGGATAAGTGTACCCGCTGTTCCCCTTCAAAATGGCCAATTGTTGGCGCCCTTCCCGCTCAACATTTGGGAAGAGGCCCAGGGCCTTTGCCTATAAATAGTACTAGCCACCCCTAGGGTAGAGGGGACGGGGATAGAGAGAGAGAGAGAGAGAGAGAGAGCGGCTGAACTCCTCCTAGCAGTTCATCGCACCAGCCAAGAACAGACCCTCGCGAGGCTGTTCTTCCTTGTATTGTTCATCATCAGCCCAAGAGGCAATCCACCACACCACACACTAGAGTAGGGTATTACACCACAATTGTGGCCTGAACCAGTATAAATCCTATGTCTCTTGTGTTGTTCCTTTCGTAGTTTAGATCCTAGCGATTCGGCGAGGAGCAGGTAGGTAGAGGGCGAAATCTCCGCGTGCACCCCAGTGTTCGAACCTCAAGGGTCTGTCGGAACCCGAAATCCGACATTTGGCGCGCCAGGTAGGGGTGCGCCGGAATTCGTCTTCCGTCGTCCTGTTCTTCTCCGACCACCGCATCCATGTCTAACACTCGTCGGGCCCACGCCGGGCGCCGAGCCACCCTCGCCTCCCGTGTCGCTCAGATGGCTCCCGTCGGCGGGCGCCCTCGTCATTCCCCGTCAACTGCCATCAACGCCGCCACCGGCCCGGTGGGGAACGAGAAGCAAGCATCGTCCCGGCATCCCCCCGTGTCCTCTTGGGAAGAGCTGCGCGGCCTCTTCCTCGCCCGCCATGCCGTGTCGGTCTCCCCGGTCATCGCGGCCCTCCTGGGCGGCTCGCAGGTGCCGCCCTCCAGTCACCACGTCAAGCCATTCGTCTGCCGGGTCGGTGCCGCCTCCACGCGGCAGGGGGCTCCCCTGGACCGGTCGGAGCCACATGCCAGGCTAGCTTTTAGCTCGGAGGATCACCCCTCCAACTCGGCTGGCTCGGGTGCGCTCCCCATGCTATGCACCCCCACCATCTGCCAGGTGGCTATCACCAGGACTCTCATCGATGGCGGCGCAAGCCTCAGCGTGCTCTCAGTTGAGGCCTTCAACCTCCTCCGCATACCCCGGGAGCGGCTGCAACCCAGCCGGCCCTTCTCGGGCATCGAGGGCGGGTCATCCAGCTCCTTGGGACAGATCCGACTCCCAGTAACTTTCGGCACCTACGACAATTTCCACACGGAGTAGGTAGATTTTGATATCGCCCCCATCGGCCTCCCCTACAACGCCATCCTCGGCTACCCAGCACTGGCCCAGTTCATGGCCGTGACTCACCCGGCGTACAACCTTATGAAGATGCCCGGGAGTAGCGGTGTCCTCACCGTGCCTGGAGACACCGGGGATGCGCTGCGAGCGCTCAAGCTCGCCTTCAAGACGGCAGCGTCGGGACAGCCCGCCAACGCGGGGACCCCCGAGCCCAAGGGGGCTGCACCAACCAAGAAGAAACAGTTGTTCACCCAAGACAAGGAGGAGACCAAGCAGATACCGGTCGACGAGGACGGGTCCACTAACGCCACTTTCACCATAGGCGCCAACCTCGGGCCCGAGCAGGAGGAAGCCCTGGTCAAGTTCCTGCGACCAAACAAGAAGGTATTCGCCTGGGAACCCGATCAGTTGGCAGGGATCCCACGGGGCGTAATCGAGCACCACCTCAACGTGTGCCCCAACGTGCGCCCCGTGAAGCAGAAAGCAAGGCATCAGTCCACTGAAAAGCAGGCCTTCATCGTCCCGGAGACCCACAAGCTAGAAGCCGCAGGGGTCATTCGCGAGGTCCGATATCCAGATTGGTTGGCCAACCCTGTGGTTGTGCCAAAGAAGGGAGGGAAGGAGCGCATGTGTGTCGACTTCACCAACCTCAACAAAGCATGCCCGCAAGATCCGTTCCCGCTCCCTCGCATCGATCAGATCGTCGATTCCACCGCTGAGTGTGACCTGTTATGCTTCTTGGATGCCTTCTCCAGGTATCACCAGATCAAGATGGCGGTGGAAGACGTGGAGAAGACGGCCTTCCTGACCCCATGTGGGGTGTACTGCTATACATGCATGCCGTTCGGACTGCGCAACACGGGGGCAACCTTTCAGCGGCTCATGCACATCACCTTGGGCCTGCAACTCGGGAAGAATGTGGAAGCTTACGTCGACGACATTGTAGTGAAGTCTCGCGAGGCCAAGACCCTGATACAAGACCTGGAGGAAACCTTTGCAAACCTCAACGCAGTGAGCCTGCGGCTCAACCCGGAGAAGTGTGTGTTTGGAGTCCCCTCGGGCAAGCTCTTGGGCTTCCTTGTGTCCCACCGAGGCATCGAGGCCAACCCAGAAAAGGTCAAGGCAGGCGAGGACATGAGCCCGCCGAAGACCCTCAGAAAGATGCAGAAGCTCACTGGGCGCATGACTGCGCTAGGGCGCTTCATCTCCAGGTTAGGGGAGCGAGCGATGCCTTTCTTCCAGCTGATGAAGAAAAAGGGGCCCTTTGAATGGACTGAACAGGCCGACAAGGCGTTCCAAGATCTCAAGAGATACCTAACCATCCCTCCGGTGATGGTGGCCCCACGCCCTCAAGAGACCTTGGTGCTCTACCTCGCTGCCACTCCCTACTCCGCCATCGCGGCTCTGGTGGCGGTTAGGGAGGAGCGTCGGACCAAGGCCACGGCAGCTACCCGTGTCAAGGCAAAGCAGGACCAAGAAGGACTCGCAGAGATAACTACCACGGCTGAGGAGGATCAGCCGCCGCAGGGGAGCGCACCGGAAACGGAAGAGGCCCTTCCCCCGGGCAACCAGCTTCTGGAGGCTCCCCCGCCTCAAGAGGCGCCACGGCCTCCGGAGGACGCCGCCAGCACCAACGCTCCAAGCCTCGTCGAGCACCCAATGTACTTTGTCAGCACAGTGTTGCGGGATGCGAGGGCACGGTACCCCTTGCCCCAGAAACTCCTCCTCGCACTACTAGTGGCCTCTCGCAAGCTGCGGCACTACTTTCAGGGTCACCCTATCAAGGTTATCTTGGCATACCCCTTGGAAAGGGTACTCAGGAGCCCAAACTCAGC
Source organism: Triticum timopheevii (assembly GCA_963921465.1). Lineage (NCBI taxonomy): Eukaryota > Viridiplantae > Streptophyta > Magnoliopsida > Poales > Poaceae > Triticum > Triticum timopheevii. The sequence goes on from OY997264.1 coordinate 362,440,110, forward strand.
CGGAAGGGTCGCCGAGTGGAACATTGAACTACAAGCATTTCAGCTCGAATTCAGCACGACCAGAGTCATCAAGGGGGCCGCGCTAGCAGACTTCGTGGCCGAATGGACAGAGGCACCGGGCATCAAGGCCGGCGAGGATCGATCCCTCTCCCCAGGAAGCGAGGCGCCAGAAGGCTGGGTCATGTACTTCGACGGGGCGTTCTCCAGGCATGGCGCTGGGGCTGGATATCTCCCACTCAGGACAAGCTCTATTACGCCGTGCAGCTCTGTTTTCAGCAAGGCGAAAAGGTCTCCAACAACATAGTTGAGTATGAAGGCCTGATAGCAGGCTTGAAGGCCGCGGCTGCCCTAGGGGTAAAGCGCCTTACCATCAAGGGCGATTCACAGCTCCTCGTCAATTTCTCCAACAAAGTATTCGAGCCAAAAGATGAGCACATGGAGGCCTACCTTGCGGAGGTCCGGAGGATGGAAAGGCAGTTCTGGGGGCTGGAGTTGCAGCATGTGCCCCATGGCACCAATCAGGAGGCCGATGACATCGCCAAACGAGCATCTAGGCGGTTACCTCAGGAGCCTGGCGTCTTCGAGGAGCGGCTCTTCAAGCCCTCGGCCATGCCATCACTATCAAACACGGCGCGGCCTCGGGAAGAGCTCCCCCAGCCACCTGCCTCGTGATCTCCGGTCTGTGGCCCAGCCTCAGGAGCGCGCCTACTCCTGATGATGGAGCCTTAGGAGGGCTGCTAGATCACAGAGCTCTGGAGTTACTTAATGTAAGGGACCCTGCCGGAGAAGGAGGAGGAAGCGGAGCGTGTGGCACGGCAAGCCTCAGCGTACTGTATCAGGGATGGAGAACTCTACCGGAAGCGACCAAATGGTGTGTCCCTATGCTGCATATCCAGGGAGCAAGGGAAGGAGCTGCTGGCGGATATACACGGTGGAGACTGCGGGCACCACTCGTCATCACGGACCTTCGTGGGCAAGGCATTCCGCAGCGGCTTCTATTGGCCTACTTCACTCAATGACGCTGTCGAGCTAGTGAAGGCCTGTGAAGCCTGCCAATTCCATGCCAAGCAGATCCATCAGCCGGCAGGAAGTCTGCAAACTGTACCCCTCTCATGGCCATTCGCAGTCTGGGGGCTGGATATCCTGGGCCCGTTCCCTCGGGCGCCGGGTGGCTATCGCTACCTCTACGTCGCCGTGGACAAGTTCACCAAGTGGGCCGAAGTGGAAGCCGTCCGCACCATCCCTGCGGGCTCAGCAGTCAAGTTCATCAAGGGCATCGTGAGCCGGTTCGGGGTGCCGAACCGCATCATCACCGACAACGGTTCGCAGTTCACCAGTAACCTCTTCAAAACATACTGTGCTAACCTTGGAACACAGATATGCTACGCTTCAGTGGCGCACCCCCGAAGCAACGGCCAGGCCGAGCAGGCCAACGCGTTGGTCCTGAGGGGCCTCAAGACCAGAACATTCCAGAAGAAGCTGGAAGCTTGCGGCAGAGGCTGGTACGATGAGCTTCAGTCCGTGTTGTGGTCCATCCGCACGACCGCAACCAAGCCGACTGGAGAGACCCCGTTCTTCTTGGTCTATGGAGCCGAGGCGGTCCTCCCTCACGAGGTCAGACGTCACTCTGCACGTGTCCTAGCGTTCGACGAAGCGCAGCAGGACACCATGCGGGGGATGGACCTCGTGCTGGGGGAGGAGCGTCGCCGAGAAGCCGCGTTGCGAGCGGCAAGATACCAACAAGCACTGCGGCGATACCACTACCGCAACATCTGCCCCAGAACTCTTGAGGTAGGGGACCTCGTGCTCAGGCGGGTTCTCTCCAGGGAGGGACTGCATAAGCTCTCTCCCATGTGGGAGGGCCCGTTCAAGGTTGTTCATGTTTCCAGGCCCGGCTCCGCGCGCTTGGAGACTCAGGAGGGGGTGCCAGTCCAGAATGCGTGGAACATCCAACACCTCCAGAGGTTTTACCCTTAAAAGGCCCGGAGCCTGTGAAGAAGGCAAATGCCTGTGAAGATCATCTTTTTGGAAAAGGCCCAGAGCCTGTGAAGAAGGCGAATGCCTATGAAGATCATCTTTTTGGAAAAGGCCCAGAGCCTGTGAAGAAGGCGAATGCCTGTGAAGATCATCTTTTAGGAAAAAGCCCAGAGCCTGTGAAGAAGGCGAATACCTGTGAAGATTATCCTTTAGGAAAAGGCCCAGAGCCTGTGAAGAAGGTGAATGCCTGTAAAGATTATCCTTTAGGAAAAGGCCCAGAGCCTGTGAAGAAGTCGAAAGCCTGTGAAGCTGTTGCGTTTTGGAAAAGGCCCGGAGCCTGTGAAGAGGGCCAATGCCCGTGAAGCTTGCTTCCCCGAAGAAAGGCCCGGAGCCTGTTAAGAAGGCCAACGCCTGTGAAGCTCACCGCCCGTGACACTCTCACGTAATAATGAGTTGGGGCTGTACACGCCCCGGAGTCTCAGGAGCCCCGGCCTCAGGCCCTGGGGCTCCCTCCCACGCCCAGTGGCAGCACTTAGCTCCGCGTTGGTGAGAAGACGTCGAAGACTAGACTAGGTGCCGGACGCGGCTTTTTCATTTGCTTTCTGCAGTTGGCTAGTTCATTCTCATTTGAAGTTTTATTGAAACTATCGCCGTCTTTTGACTTATGCCTCTTCGACTTTTCACCCTCCTGCCACGATTTCTCTTGCGCAAGGTCTCGCGAGGAGGCAGCCCGAGCGCCCTCGCGAGTGTTTCTGTCCTTATCGATCAAGGTCTCACAACCCGGGTCCACTACGGGAGCACCCCTCCAGTCCGTGCCTCACGGGCACCGCGACACAAATACAGGACCTGGGTCGGTCGCCCCCACGGCTGAGGATGGGGATTACCTACGCGCGGGCGTACGGCAGGAAGGAACAATACCAAAATAACGGAAACAGTACGATGATTAACAATGGTAACCCAAACACGCCCCCACGGGGCCCCACACTGCTGGCTTTTTGCGCGGGAAAAAGGAAAAGAAAGAACAAATCAGGCAAAGCTCGCCCTACACCGGCCCTCAGGGAAGACTCGAGCCGCCTCCGGAGCTCAAGCGGACTCCCTCTCACGCTTCACCGGGGCGCGACGGTGGGCAGACCCGCTACCACTCTCCAAGCAGGCACGACGGCGTGGAGGCTGACCGCGGCCGCTTCTAGAAGAGTCGCTGCCCGAAGAAGAGCCAGTGAAGCTTGAGGAACCCTGGGGGCCACCAACCACGCGCGCGCTGTCCTCTCCGTCCTCGCCGGGGCTGGGTCCCCGGCCGCAGTCGTCGTCTTCAGGGCAGCACCCTGTGCAGCGGCCATCTTCCCCAAACACCCTCACGTAGAGGGTGGCATCACCGTCGAACTTGAAGTGTAGGGTGCATCGACGGCTCAGGCCACGCGCGCGGGCAAACGTCTGCTAGCTGCGGGTCAAGGCCAGGCTACCGGCTGTGGAGACCTCCAGCGAAGCCCACGAGGCCCGGCTGCAACAGCCATCTGCTTGGAGCCAGAGGCCGCCCGGGGTGCCAGCTGGGAGCTCACCTAGAAGGAAGCGAGGGAGCTGAAGCCGGGCGCTGGTCGGCTCAGCCGCCCACACAACGAATTCCGGCAGCACCTCCGCGGTGTGGAAGCGCGGCCTAGGGGGTCGCACGGCAAAAGCACGCCCCCCGGCCATGGCCAGCCGCCCGTCACCGCGCGGGAAGTCACCTCCGCGACCGCGGGGAGCCGCCGTGGAGGCCACAGGTTGTTTGCGAGGGCGGCCTCGACCGCGCTTGGGCGGGGGAGAGGCAGGCTCAACCTGGCGGGCCTTTCCTTACTCTGCGGCTGAGAACTTCCTTGACGGAGCCATGGAGAAGAAGGAGAAGCAAGAGGGGATAAACTGGAAGGGCATGCGGCGTGCCGTACTTAAAGCCAGGGGAGGCCAACCGCCGACCACCACGATCGCAGGTAATCATGACTCGCTCTGCATGCAGGGACTTGTCAAGTCGCGCAGTTGCCGAGGCGTCATGAGGAAGTGGAGACGCCCGCGTCCAATCAACCGCCACGCGGCGCCCAAGGCCGCAGGCTGTTAGGGCCCGCGGCGCTTTGCACTTTCCCTTTCGCCTCTCTGCTCGGCCAAGTCCGGGCGCGCCTTGGGCCCGGGGGCTACTGTCGGCGTTCTGGGAACGGCGGTCCCCAGACTTGCCTGCCTGCGGCCTGTGGTGTGGCTCAAAGAGGGGCCCAGCATGGCCCATCTTAATCAACACAAGCTCGAGACCCTCGCGAGGGGCCAAGCCTTGCAGGGCGGACGATAAGGGGCTTCCTCAGGCACGGCCTCATCAGGCTGGCTCACGAGGAGGTGGAGAGATCAAGGCGGGGTACCTCACGAGGTGCCCATGATGCAAGCCATGACGACCCAGGGGCGCCAGTCGGGCGCCAGCCGCGCAGTGTCCTCCCTTCCTCTTTGGTGCAAAGGGAGCAAGCGCAGGCGAGAGCATCAAGCAAAGGCATCCATTTTGGTGCAACAAGACCAAGACCAGCCCAATGGCAGGGAGGAAGTCATTGCGGAGCCCAAGCAAGCGTCACCACCAGAGCCTTTGGCAGGCCAGGACCGACTTTAGTCAGGATAAGTGTACCCACTGTTCCCCTTCAAAATGGCCAATTGTTGGCGCCCTTCCCACTCAATATTTATGAATATTTATGAAGAGGCCCAGGGCCTTTGCCTATAAATAGTACTAGCCACCCCCAGGGTAGATGGGACGGGGATAGAGAGCGAGAGAGAGAGAGAGCGGCTGAACTCCTCCTAGCAGTTCATCGCACCAGCCAAGAACAGACCCTCGCGAGGCTGTTCTTCCTTGTATTGTTCATCATCAGCCCAAGAGGCAATCCACCACACCACACACTGGAGTAGGGTATTACACCACAATGGTGGCCTGAACCAGTATAAACCCTGTGTCTCTTGTGTTGTTCCTTTCGTTGTTTAGATCCTAGCGATTTAGCGAGGAGCAGGTAGGTAGAGGGCGAAATCTCCACACTCACCCCAGTGTTCGAACCTCAAGGGTCTGCCGGAACCCGAAATCCGACACTCTTAACAACATCATAGGGTATACCTGCAAGCTTAAATAGTCCACAAATATCATCCACAAAGCATAGATGTTCGTCAGGATGCTTTGTTCCATCTCCTGCGAAAGTGTTAGCTAGCAGTTTTTCCATCATACTCAAAGGAATCTGAAAAGAAGTTTCATTTTCAATAGATTCAGTAGGTTCAGTAGGTTGAGGAGCAACTCTTGGCTCAACCAGACGGGGTGAAGATACCCCTAACAATCCCCTCAGACAATTACTTTCCATAGTAACAAGTGATAGAGAATTTCAGCACACTAAATAAATTTTCCCTTACCAAATCCCACCTACCAAAGGCGCTTCACTCCCCGGAAACGGCGCCAGAAAAGAGTCTTGATGACCCACAAGTATAGGGGATCTATCGTAGTCCTTTTGATAAGTAAGAGTGTCGAACCCAACGAGGAGAAAAGGAAATGATAAGCGGTTTTCAGCAAGGTATTCTCTGCAAGTACTGAAATAAGTGATAACAGATAGTTTTGTGATAAGATAAATTGTAACGAGCAACAAGTAACAAAAGTAAATAAAGTGCAGCAAGGTGTCCCAATCCTTTTTGTAGCAAAGGACAAGCCTGGACAAACTCTTATAATAGGAAAAGTGCTCCCGAGGACACATGGGAATGTCGTCAAGCTAGTTTTCATCATGCTCATATGATTCACGTTCGGTACTTTGATAATTTGATATGTGGGTGGATCGGTGCTTGGGTACTGCCCTTACTTGGACAAGCATCCCATTTATGATCAACCTCTATTGCAAGCATCCGCCACTACAACAAAAGTATTAAGGTAAACCTAACCATAGCATGAAACATATGGATCCAAATCAGCCCCTTACGAAGCAACGCATAAACTAGGGTTTAAGCTTCTGTCACTCTAGCAACCCATCATCTACTTATTACTTCCCAATGCCTTCCTCTAGGCCCAAATAATGGTGAAGTGTTATGTAGTCGACGTTCACATAACACCACTAGAGGTTAGACAACATACATCTTATCAAAATATCAAACGAATACCAAATTCACATGACTACTAATAGCAAGACTTCTCCCTTGTCATCGGAAACAAACGTAACTACTCACAAAGCATATTCATGTTCATAATCAGAGGGGTAATAATGTGCATATAGGATCTGAACATATGATCTTCCACCAAATAAACCAACTAGCATCAACTACAAGGAGTAATCAACACTACTAGCAACCTACTAGCACCAATCCCGGACTTGGAGACAAGAATTGGATACAAGAGATGAACTAGGGTTTGGAGATGAGACGGTGCTGGTGAAGATGTTGATGGAGATTGCCCTCTCCCGATGAGAGGAGCGTTGGTGATGACGATGGTGATGATTTCCCCCTCCCGGAGGGAAGTGTCCCCAGCAGAACAGCTCTGCCGGAGCCCTAGATTCGTTCTGCCAAGGTTCCCTCTCGTGGCGGCGGAGTCTCGTCCAGAAAGGTTCTCTTCTATTTTTTTCTCATCGAAATACTTCATATGGGAGAAGATGGGTGTCTGAGAGCCACCAGGGGGCCCACGAGGTAGGGGGCGCACCCAGGGGGGGCGCCCCCCACCCACGTGAGCAGGGTATGGGCCCCCTGGCCTTCATCTTTTTCGACGATTTTTATTTTTTTTATTTTAAGGTGTTCCGTGGAGTTTCAGGACTTTTGGAGTTGCGCAGAATAGGCCTTCAATATTTGCTCCTTTTCCATCCCAGAATTCCAGCTGCCGGCATTCTCCCTCTTCATGTAAACCTTGTAAAATAAGAGAGAATAGCCATAAGTATTGTGACATAATGTGAAATAACAACCCATAATGCAATAAATATCGATATAAAAGCATGATGCAAAATGGACGTATCTGGCACTCATAGGAGAAGTGGTTGGTTTCCTCACAGTTGTAGCATTTTCTTACTTTCTTCTTTTAAAATCTTCCCTTGAATTTTCCGGTGCTAAACTTCTTGACAAAGAGAGCCATGTCTTCATATGAAGGGCCCTCGTCAGATTCAATCTCATCACCATCTTCATCATCATCTTCATCTTCTTCTTCTTCACTTTGCTCATCTTCACATACATGCTTGGCCTTCAATGCAAGGTTGACCTTTGATGATGGGTAGCCATGCATGGCAAGATGTTTTGTGGAATTAGCCTTTGACTCTTCAAATAGTTGAAATGTGGATATGATGTCATCTGTAGTCATTTCCTTGAAGGTATGGTGTTGTCTTATGTCCCACACCATTTGATGGTGATATGGAGCAAGAGCACGAAGCAACTTATCCACAAGGAATCTCTTAGTCATGTTGAATCCATCTTGTGTCTTGTCACACTCACATGACTCAGTATCGGCAGTGAGAGTCATGAGGCGCTCATGGAGTTGATTGGGGGTTTCACCTTTCTCCATACAAAAGTTTTGCAATTGCCCCTTGGCAATTTCATATTGAGCACTCCGGAGGGTAGAAGTGCCAGTCTTGGATCGTATAACACTTTCCCATAGCTCCTTGGCACTTGTGATGTGTATGAACAGTCTCCTTTGCTTTTCATCCATACCTCTCCTTATACACATGATTGCAGTGTCATTGAGATTCTTGTCATAAATTTCTCTTGGTGTAGGGTTCTTTGGATCAACCACATGATAGCCATACTCCAAGATCTCCAGCGTCTCATCGTTTCCATGCCGAAGATGATCCTGCATAGCAACTCTCCACAAAGCAAAATCAGAAGTGGCACTAAGTAAAGGAGGTTTGCCTTGAGGATTATATCTTGGTTTCTCAACCTGAGGTCTTGCATAAAGCCAAGGAACACTGGTGTGTTCATTCCTAGGAGGTTGTTGACCAAGTGACGAAGTAGGCACGGTTGGCCTCAAAGTCGCACCACCCGAGAGTGGTGCAATCATCGTGGACAACATGGCTAATCTCAGTTGGACCAAGGTCTCAAGAGAAGCCTCATGCTCCTCTTTTTGCTTAGCAAGGGCCCATTCCAGATCCTCAGATGTAAAGGACTTGACTTCAGAAGAAGCCTCGCCTTTATCCATAGGATCTGTAACCAGGGGAGTCCCATACGGGTTCATCTCGCTCTAGGGTGGTTAAGCCACAAGAATAGAGCACGAGGCTCTGATACCAAATGAAAGGATCGAGATGGACCTAGAGGGGGGGTGAATAGGTACAATTACAAAATTTTACTTGTTACTTATCAATTTTAGGCACTAATGCGGAATATGAAAGTGAGCCTAACAATTGTAAGTGTAGTATTAAGTGTTAAGCAAGATAAACAAGAAACACAAGTATGTAAGTAAACAAGCACAATATGATATAAGTAAGTGCTAAGAGACAAGTAACCACAAGTAGAGAGTTAGGGTTAGGAATAACCGCAACTCCGGGAGACGAGGATGTATGCCGATGTTCACTTCCTTGGAGGGAAGCTACGTCACTGTTAGAGAGGTGGATGTTACCACGAAGGCACACCAACGCCACGAAGGCTCACCCTATTCTCCCTTTGAGACAAGACCACGAAGGCGTTTCTCAACCACTAGTGGTAGACCTTGGGGTGGTCTCCAAACCCTCACAAACTTTTCCGGGGGTAATCACAAAGGTCGATTCCTCTCCGAAAGACTCCTACCGCCTAGGAGTCTCCAACCTCCAAGAGTAACAAGATCGATGGGGAAAGCTCAAGGCTTGCTCAAATCACGAATTTCTTGGGTGCAAAGAAGGGGGAGAAGTGGATCTATCACTTGATCGGACAACTTCTCTCCAAAGCTCTCAAATCCCTTGGGGATCTAAGATTTGGTGTGTAGGACTGAGAGAGAGAGAGAGAGAGAGTGAGAAGTGTTCTAGGGTTTGTTCAAAGTGAATGGTCAACCCTCTCCCATGGGGAAGAAGGGCAATATATAGTGTGAGCTAGAATATGGCTGTTGTAGTGTAAGTGAGTGAGCAAGCCGGACATCCGGGCTAGGGGCCGGACATCCGGCATGGTAAGCTGCGAGGAACAGAACAAAGCAAAACAAAAGAACAGAGGGGCCGGACATCCGGGGCCCAAGCCCGGACATCCGGCATATCAGGAAGACTCGGACAACCGGCAGGTGGCCGGACATCTGGCGCGCAACCCAGCATAAAAACGTTCTCTGGATTGCTATGCCCGGATATCCAGAATGGGCCCGGACATCCGGCATAACAGGAAGGCCCGGACATCCGGGGAAATTCCGGACATCCGGCGTGCAGCCCAGTATACTACTGTATTCTGGATGGCTAGGCCCGGATAGCCGGCAAGGAGGCCGGACATCCAGCGGTCCAGAGATAGAACATGAAGGTTTTTGGCATGTGCATGTATGGTTAGGAAGTTCGTGGCAAGAGCAAGCCTTAACTAACCGTATCGATCCCCTCTTAATATGTAATCAACTTTTATGCTTCATCCTTGAGTAAAACCACTCGTAAGCTCTTGATCCACACACATCGATGAACCGGGGACTAATACCTGAGATTTACTTGACAGCCATTGTTAGTCCCCAGCATGTATGATTGTCAGCAACATCAAAACCTGGTGTAAGGGCATGATTGCTCTTTCACAGGGTAATTCGAGAAAGAAAGTTATGCTTGTACAAATGTACAAAGAACATGGAGTTGGGTTCTCTCAACTCTCTCATGTCCCTTTTCCTAGCCATCATAACTAATCCCTGTTTTCCCCATGTCTTGGTCAATTTAAGCTGTGGGGTTTTATTTGGCTTTGGATTCTCTCGCTCACTATGTTGGTGGATGTCACTCAAGTGTTTCTCGCTCACTCTCTCTTTCTTTTTCTGATCATCCATCAATATTTCTCTGGGTGTCAAAGGAAGCAAAGATATGCGCTCTCCCTCGTATTGGAAAGAGAGACAATTAGTACGGCCGCTGATTTGCACATCATGATCATACAACCAAGGTCTTCCTAATAGCAATTGGCATGCTTGCATTGGCACCACGTCACATTCCACTTGATCTCGATACTTCCCAATGGAAAATGGAACGGTGACTATGTTGCTTACTCGAAGTGTACCACAATCATTGAGCCATTGCATCTTATATGGACTTGTGTGCCTTCTATGTTTCATTCCCAATTTCTCTACCAAATCTGAACTTGCAATGTTGTTGCAGCTGCCATTGTCAACAATAATTCTGCAAACCTTGTCCTTGATGGTGCCACGGGTGTGAAAAATATTATGTCGCTGCCCTTTCTCTTCTCTAGTTGCATTGACACTAAGCACATGACGGGAAACAAAGCAATCTCCCATGTCGGCCTGAATATCACAACCACTCTTCTGGCCCTCTTCATCTTCATGATCACCCAATGCTCCATTATCTTCATGCTCACTCTCAGATTCCCATTCACCTTTTTCATTCACAAAGAGAACTCTCTTGTTTCGACATTCAGAAGAAATGTGACCATGCCCTTTGCACTTCCAACACTCAATATCTCGGCTTCGAGATGATGGTACTTCCGTGGGGTTAGAAGTAATTCCAGCAGCAGAAGGAGCACGCTTGTCAACATTACTAGGAGCCGGTGATGATGCCGATGAAGCCGCTGTTCGCCGGGTGGTGGTAGGGTGTGAAGTATTCTGAAACTAAGAACCACCATGAGAGGCACTTGGCTGCGACCTTTGCCATGGTGTGGTGGTGCGGCTATGAGATATCCCTCCATGACCGCTCCGCTGCACCTTCCACTCCGTGTGCTTTGCTTGCTCCAAAATATCTTGTAGAGTGTTATAGGGAAACATCTCCTCAAAATCTGAAATTTCATTGTTGAGACCATGCAGAAATCTTGCCATCTTTGACTCCTCATCTTCATGAATACAAGCACGAACCAGCAAAAATTCCATCTCTTTGTAATACTCATCCAATGTGCGTACCTTGGCTGAGGCGCTGCAATATATTTCGGAGATCTCTTTGATATTGCGAAGGAACAAACCTTCGCGTCATGGTTTGTTTCATCTCTTCCCAAGTGTCAATGTGGTCACGGCCTAGCAGCAGCCGATTTTCTTGGAGTTGATTCCACCAAGTGAGCGCGTAACCAGAAAACTCAACACAAGCAAGGTTGACTCTCTTTGGATCAGCAATGTTATGGATACGAAAAATCTGATCACACTGCTCTTCCAAATCAAAATATGCATCAGGGTCTTTCTTTCCTGTGAACTTGGGGATGTGCAACTTGATTCTTGCCATGTCATCTTGATCATGACGTTCTGCACAATGCCCATCTTCAGCAGCACGACGGTATGGAACACCATCATAATCATCAAAATCATCTCCATGACCACGAGCAACACGCTCATGAGGGTCATAGTAGTGCGCACGAGGACCATGGCCTCGCCCTCGAAGTTGTCCTCCTCGCTGCCCTCCATGAGCAACAGCACCATGCCCACGAGCAGCAGCCAAATGTCCACCATGGCTGTTGTTATCATCCCCCAAGTCGCCATCCACAGCAGCATGCACGAAATTTTTATCCCCAACTTCCTCAAGTGGGTCAATAGGGTGTTGTCAGTGTCGAACCCTATCGCCACCTGCTAGAGGTCGCTCGTGAAACATCCTTCCAAGGTCTTGAACCATGTTCTGTAATTCCTGAAAATCAGCACGTGTGACCGGGGCATCTTCTTCCCCATGGTTTTCTCCATGAACACTCGATCTAGATCCTGCCATGTTAGTAAGGCCAAAAGTGGAATAGGATAATTTTGTGGAATCAAACAACCTCATCTCTTACTCACCAAAGCTCTTATGAGTTCTGATACGTCTCCAACGTATCTACTTTTCCAAACACTTTTGCCCTTGTTTTGGACTCTAACTTGCATGATTTGAATGAAACTAACCCGGAATGACGCTCTTTTCAGCAGAACTGCCATGATGTTGTTTTATGTGTAGAAAACAAAAGTTCTCGGAATGTCCTGAAAATCCACGGAGGCACTTTTTGGAAAATATAAAATACTGGCAAAAGAATCAAGACCAGGGGGCCCACACCCTGTCCATGAGGGTGGGGGCGCGCCCCCTCCCCCTGGGCGCGCCCCCTGTCTCGTGGGCCCCCTGAGGCTCCGCCGACCTCAACTCCAACTCCATATATTCCGTCTCGCAGAGAAAAAATCAGAGAGAAAGTTTCATTGCGTTTTACGATACGAAGCCGCCGCCAAGCCCTAATCTCAGGAGGGCTGATCTGGAGTCCATTCGGGGCTCCGGAGAGGGGGATTCGACGTGGTCGTCATCATCAACCATCCTCCATCACCAATTTCATGATTCTCATCGCGTGCGTGAGTAATTCCATCGTAGGCTTGCTGGACGGTGATGGGTTGGATGAGATTTACCAAGTAATCAAGTTAGTTTGGTTAGGGTTTGATCCCTAGTATCCACTATGTTCTGAGATTGATGTTGCTATGACTTTGCTATGCTTAATGCTTGTCACTAGGGCCCGAGTGCCAGGATTTCAGATCTGAACCTATTATGTTTTCATGAATATATGTGTGTTCTTGATCCTATCTTGCAAGTCTATAGTCACCTATTATGTTTTATGATCCGACAACCCCGAAGTGACAATAATCGGGATACTTCTTGGTGATGACCATAGTTTGAGGAGTTCATGTATTCCCTATGTGCTAATGCTTTTTTCCGGTTCTCTATTAAAAGGAGGCCTTAATATCCCTTAGTTTCCGCTAGGACCCCGCTGCCACGGGAGGGTAGGACAAATGATGTCATGCAAGTTCTTTTCCATAAGCACGTATGACTATTTACGGAATACATGCCTACATTACATTGATAAACTGGAGCTAGTTCTGTGTCACTCTATGTTATTGCTATTACATGAGGAATCGCATCCGACATAATTATCCATCACTGATCCAATGCCTACGAGCTTTTCACATCTTGTGTTTCGCTTATTTACTTTTCCGTTGCTATTGTTACAATTACTACAAAACCCAAAAACATTACTTTTGCTACCGTTACCTTTATTATCATACTACTTTGCTACTAAATACTTTGCTGCATATACTAAGTTATCCAGGTGTGGTTGAATTGACAACTCATATGCTAATACTCAAGAATATTCTTTGGCTCCCCTTGTGTCGAATCAATAAATTTGGGTTGAATACTCTACCCTCGAAAGCTGTTGCGATCCCCTACACTTGTGGGTTATCAAGACTAATTTCTGGCGCCGTTGCCGGGGAGCATAGCTCTACCCTCTAAGTCACTTGGGATTTATATCTGTTGATCACTATGAGGAACTTGAAATACGAAAGAACCAAGATTTTGCCCTCAACTACGAGGGGAGGTAAGGAACTGCCATCTAGCTCTGCACTAGATTCTCCTTTTGTTATTAGTAAACTGCGACACCTAATCCTGCTACTGCTATGAATTCTGATATGTCGGATGTTATTGATGATGCCACTTCTGCTATGCATGATACTTATGATGAAACTACTTATGTGCGTGATACTACTTTGCCATTAGGTGAATTTCTTGATGAACAACTTGCTAGGGCTAGAGAGAATGAAATTATTGAAGATGCGATTATTGATGATAGTGATGACAAAAATTCTCCCAATGATTATGAATTTCATGTTGTTCCTGAGGGTTATGTTATGAATGAAGAAGCTGCTAGAGCTATCTTTGCTTGCAACGATAGATATGATCTTAAGAAATTATTAGCTAAATGGAAGCAGCAGTCTCTTAATGCTAGAATGAAACCTGACCCTGCTTTTGATACTTCACCTATTTGTGTTACTGATAAGGATTATGAATTCTCTGTTGATCCTAAGATTACTACTTTAGTTGAATCTGATCCTTTTTATGGCCTTGAATCTGAAACTGTTGTGGCACATCTTACCAAGTTAAATGATATAGCCACCTTGTTTACTCATGATGATAAATCTCGCTATTATTATATCCTTAAGATATTTCCGTTCTCGTTAAAGGGTGATGCTAAGACTTGGTATACTTCTCTTGCTCCTGGTTGTGTGCATAGTCCCCAGGATATGATTTATTACTTCTCTGCTAAATATTTCCCTGCTCATAAGAAACAAGCTGCCTTGCGGGAACTATATAATTTTGTGCAAATCAAAGAAGAGAGTCTCCCACAAGCTTGGGGGAGGCTTCTCCGATTACTTAATGCTTTGCCTGATCATCCTCTTAAGAAAAATGAAATACTTGATATCTTTTATAATGGACTAACCGATGCTTCCAAGGACTACTTGGATAGTTGTGCTGGTTGTGTTTTCAGGGAAAGAATAGTCGACGAAGCTGAATTACTATTGAATAATATGTTGACTAATGAAAATAATTGGACTCTTCCTGAGCCAATTCCTGAAGCAATTCCTGAACCAATTGAGCCAACTCCTGAGCTTATTCCTAAACCCACTCCGAAGAAGAGAGGTGTTCTATTTCTCCGTCCTGAAGATATGCAAGAGGCAAAGAAATCAATGAAAGAAAAAGGTATTAAAGCTGAAGATGTTAAGAATTTACCACCTATTGAAGAAATACATGGTCTTAATATACCGCCTGTTGAGGAACCACATTGTCTTGATAACCCGACACAGGTAGTACAGGTAAATTCTCTGTATAGATATGATAAAGTTGAAATCCCCTCTACCAAATTTCATAGCCCATGCTTAGATAAATTTGATGATTTTATGGCTAGACAAGAAAGTTTTAATGCTTATGTTGGAGAGAGTTAAAGAATAATGCTTTTGAAATAGGACGCGTGAGCGATAATATGGCTAGAGTTAAAGGTGAACTCAAACTCATTAGCAAATATGCTTCTACGGTTGCTACTCAAGCTAAGCAAGTACTTAAAGCTCAAAATGATTTGCTTGATGATTAAATAATAAAAATGACTTCGCTATTAGAGTGGCTACTAGAACTGGTAGAATGACTCAAGAACCTTTGTATCCTGAAGGCCACCCTAAGAGAATCGAGCAAGATTCTCAGAGAAATAATTTAGAGGCACCTAGTTCTTCTAAAAAGAAGAAAAAGAAAAACGATAGGACTTTGCATGCTTCTAGTGAACCTGCTGTAGACACACCTGAGAATCCCAATGATATTTCTATCTCTGATGCTGAAACACAATCAGGTGATGAACATGAACCTAGTGATAATGTTCATGTTAACGCTCAACCTAGCAAAAATAATGATGAAGAGATTGAACCTGCTGTTGATCTTGATAACCCACAGACAAAGAATCAACATTATGACAAGAGAGATTTTGTTGCTAGGAAGCACGGTAGAGAAAGAGAACCATGGGTTCAGAAACCCATGCCCTTTCCTCCTAAACAATCCAAGACGAAGGATGATGAGGATTTTGAGCGCTTTGCTGAAATGATTAGACCTATCTTCTTATGTATGCACTTAACTGATATGCTTAAAGTAAATCATTATGCTAAGTATATGAAGGATATCATTACAAATAAAAGAAAGATACCGGAAGCTGAAATTTCCACCATGCTTGCTAATTACACTTTTAAGGGTGGAATACCAAAGAAACTTGGAGATCCGGGGGTACCAACTATACCATGCTCCATTAAAACAAATTATGTTAGAACTGCTTTATGTGATCCTGGAGCCGGTGTTAGTGTTATGCCTCTTTCTTTATATCGTAGACTTGAATTGAATAAGTTGACACCTACTGAAATATCTTTGCAAATGGCCGATAAATCAACTGCTATACCTGTCGGTATTTGTGAGGATGTGCCTGTTGTGGTTGGAAATGTCACTATCTTAACGGACTTTGTTATTCTTGATATTCCCGAGGACGATAGTATGTCGATTATCCTTGGTAGACCTTTTTTGAATACTACCGGGGCTGTTATTGATTACAACAAAGGCAATGTCACTTTTCATGTTAATGGTAATGAGCATACGGTACACTTTTCGAGGAAACAATCTCAAGTTCATAACATCAATTCTATTGGAAAAGTTCCAACTATTATTATTGGAGGTTTTGAATTTCCTCTCCCTACTGTCAAGAAAAAGTATGATAGTCTTATTATTGGGGATGTTCATATCCCTGTTGAGTTAACTTAGTGTTATTCGAAATTTCTCCGGTTCCGTGTTATTCGGAATGAGTTTGTTAACAAGACTTGATCAACCTTGTTAGTGGATTCATTTTGATGATCATGAGATGGATGAAACTAGAAGGCAGAACCTTCTGTACCCTCTTTTTACTTTCTGTTGTTTAGAATAAATAAAGCAAAAATAGTATTATCCATCTATTTTCTGAATTATCCGTGCATTAAAAAAATATCCTGAAAATAAAAGTGCTCCAAATGCCCTGCAAATTTAGTATGATTTTTTATGGAATATTTGAGGATTTTAGGCACTGAAATCACTGCAGGAGGGGCAAGCACCAGGCCACGAGAGTGGAGGGCGCGCCCACCTACCCGGGGCGCGCTCCCTGTCTCGTGGGCCCCTGGTGGCCCTCCTCCACTTATGCCAGCACCCACACACTCCATCTTCTTCCCAAAAAAAATCCCCATCCAGCTCTAGCACGAGTTCTAGCTGATTTTGCTGTGATTTTCGATCTCCTTGCTCAAAGCTCCATTCACAAAACTGCTTTGGGAAATTGTTGCTTGGTATGTGACTCCTCCATTGGTCCAATTAGTTTTTGTTCTAGTTCTTTATTCATTGCAAATTTTTGCTGCATAGGTGACCATGTTCTTGAGCTTGCATGTCAAATATATGAGGTCCCAAGTAATTCTAATGCATGATATAGGCTCTAGGCACTTGTAGGAGTAGTTGCTACCAATCTTGTTTAGTTTTATTCACTTTTATTTTGAAGTTACTAAAATTTCAGAAATTTTCAGAAAATGTTAAGTTAACTTTTGAGGGGCTCTTCTAGCCAAGGCTCTCAGGAAAAACAAGCTAAAGAGAAGGAAAAAGCCAAGTATAATCTTCCTCACTTTGCGGAAGTACGGCCGTGTGAATGGCCATGTGATAATTTCTTGAAAGAAGCTGGAATTCATGAAGATTTTTATTCTTTGATCGAGAATGCAGACCTCACCGATTTCCTCCACGACCGGATGGATCAGTATCTCTTACTCACCAATACTTTCGTGCAAATTTTTTATCATTATCCTAAGAAGTCACCGCCTTCAGTATCATTTCATTTATATGATGAATTCAGAGAAATGTCTTTACGTAATTTTTGCGCAGTATGTAGGATACCCTATGAGTGAGAATTAGAGGAACCTCATCGTAAAGATGTGGATGGCTTTGTTAACACTATCGCTGTAGAGGAGCCAAAGAAGGGTTCCAACGCGAAAATCTCTGGCATACACTTTCCTGTTTTACGCTACTTTGCCATATTTGCTAGTAGATGCTTGATTGGTCGTGGAAATAGTGGAAACTTTAGTGTTCCTAATATTTGTTAACACTATCGCTGTAGAGGAGCCATCATCCTTCAACATGCCTTGTTTGGGGATAATAGTTTTATTATGGGTGTCGTCATTGCTAAATGGCTAAGCCTGAATCATACAAAAGGTCCCATATTTGGAGGTATCTATGCATCATGACTTGCTAGACATTTTGAGATACCCATTAGGCACCATGAGAAAGAGGAGACCAAATTGCCTCCTTACATTTTAGATTACAAGAGCATGGTAGCACACGTGTTTATTGTTGACAACAAAGAGAAGATGCTCGTGTATAACCGTAGATTTAATAAGAAACACAATGAGACTATTATTTTGCCTGTGCCTCTGTTGTTTGATTTGATTGCAGATAATTTTCTTGTTACACCAGAGGCGGTGTACGCTCATCGAGGCCAAGCATCCACTCCAGAACCTGAACCTGAGCCAGAACCTGCACTGGACCCTTATCGTGCATCATCTTTCCAGTGGGATTCGTAGATGGCCAGCCAGTGGTATCCTGATTACACCTCCCAGTACACCGGGGAGAGTAGCAGCGGTCCTTGGTACTAGACCAACTTAGGCCAAAAGCATAAGCTTGGGGGAGTACGTATTTCTCACTGACTTTACATTCATGTTCACACACTATTATAGTCGTCGGTGCTCATACTCTTTCATTGTATTATCCATGCTAGTTTCATTTTCTTTTTCTCGCTTTCTTCTTGTGTGTTTGATAAACTTTAAGAAAAACCAAAAAAAATAGTTAGTTTAATTTCCATGCTTGTAGTAGAATTAAAATGAAAACCCAAAAAGATTTCTCGTTCTTCTTTTACTTGTTGGGAGCTTTCCCGTGTAAATAGTTTTCTTTTCTTTTCTTTCCTTTGGGGGTCGAGAGTAGAAGACCAAATTGAAAATGTTTAGTGGCTCTCATATGCATGATTGTTTATTTAACTTAGAACCCATATTACTTGTCTTCTTTCTTGAGTTGAATGGTTGCAGATTCCAGCTTAGTCCAATGCACGTGCACTATTATTATTATACACATCGTTTGGTCGTGCAAGTGAAAGGCAATAATGACGATATATGATGAACTTATTGAGATGAGAAAAGCTGGTATGAACTCGACCTCTTTTGTTTTTTTATAAATATGATGAGTTCATCGTTCCTGATTCAGCTTATTATGAAGTAAACATATTTGCAATAACATTTAGAGATTATAGTTGCTTGTGCCATGCTTGATTAGGTATGAGTTATAATGGTTTACCTTGTGTCCCAACATGCTATTATCATGATTATGATGTGGTATGATGGGATGGTATCCTCCTTTGAATGAATTGAGTGACTTGACTTGGCACATTTTCACGCATGTAGTTGAAAGAAATCAACATAGCCTTCATGATATTTATGTTCATGGTAGATTATATCCTACTCATGCTTGTA
This sequence comes from Triticum timopheevii, assembly GCA_963921465.1. Classification (NCBI taxonomy): domain Eukaryota; kingdom Viridiplantae; phylum Streptophyta; class Magnoliopsida; order Poales; family Poaceae; genus Triticum; species Triticum timopheevii. The sequence goes on from OY997264.1 coordinate 362,458,969, forward strand.
CTTGGTGTGAATTAATTTTAATGCATGTTTATGACTGTTGTCGCTCTCTCAGTTGGTCGCTTCCCAGTCTTTTGCTAGCCTTCACCTATACTAAGCGGGAATACTGCTTGTGCATCCAAACTCCTTAAACCCCAAAGTTGTTCCATATGATTCCACCATACCTTCCTATATGCGGTATTTACATGCCATTCCAAGTAAATTTGTATGTGCCAAACTCCAAACCTTCAAATGAAATTCTGTTTTGTATGCTCGAGCAGCTCATGTTACAACTAGGGCTGCCTATATCTTCCATGCTAGGTGGGTTATTCTCAAGAGGAGTGGACTCCGCTCCTCATTCACGAGAAAGCGCCGGTAACCGGGATGCCCAGTCCCATGATCCAAAAAGATCAAAGCAAATCAAAATAATTAAACAAAACTCCCCCAGGGTTGTTGTTAGTTGGAGGCACTCGTTGTTTCGAGCAAGCCATGGATTGATGCTTGTTGGTGGTTGGGGGAGTATAAACTTTTACCATTCTGTTTGGGAACTGCCTATAATTCATGTAGTATGGAAGATACAACCATCTCATAGTTGTTGCGTTGACAGCGAAAGTATGCCGCTCAAAATGTTATTCAATCTATATTTTAAATTTGACCTCTAGCACCTCTACAAATCCCTGCTTCCCTCTGCGAAGGGCCTATCTATTTACTTTTATGTTGAGTCATCACCCTTCTTATTAAAAAGCACCCGCTGGAGAGCACACTGTCATTTGCATTCATTACTATTGGTTTATATTGGGTATGACTTGACTGGATCTCTTTTACCATGAATTACAATGTTCAGTCAATCCTTGATCTTTAAAGGTGCTCTGCATTTATGTTTTGCGGTCTCAGAAAGGGCTAGTGAGATACCATTTTGTTATATCATGTTATGATTATTTTGAGAAAGTGTTTTCATCCGAGTTTTATTATTATGGCTCGCTAGCTGATTATGCTATTGATATGAGTAATTGTGAGGCCTGGGTGTTATTATGAGTATGGTTAGTCCATAATATTTGCTCAAACCTGAATGCTGGCTTTGCATCTTTACAAGAACAAGAGCAAACAGAGTTTGTAAAAGTTTTCTTTATCGCTTTCAGTTTATCAACTGAATTGCTTGAGGACAAGCAAAGGTTTAAGCTTGGGGGAGTTGATACGTCTCCAATGTATCTACTTTTCCAAACACTTTTGCCCTTGTTTTGGACATTAACTTGCATGACATGAATGAAACTAACCTGGACTGACGCTATTTTCAGCAGAACTGCCATGATGTTGTTTTATGTGTAGAAAACAAAAGTTCTTGGAATGTCCTAAAAATCTACGGAGGCACTTTTTGGAAGATATAAAAAATACTGGCGAAAGAATCAAGACCAGGGGGCCCACACCCTATCCATGAGGGTGGGGGGCGCGCCCCCTCCCCCTGGGCGCGCCCCCTGTCTCGTGGGCCCTCTGAGGCTCCACCGACCTCAACTCCAACTACATATATTCCGTCTCGCGGAGAGAAAAATCAGAGAGAAAGTTTCATCACGTTTTACGATTCGGAACCGCCGCCAAGCCATAATCTCTCTCGGGAGGGTTGATCTGGAGTCCGTTCGGGGCTCCGGAGAGGGGGATTCGACGCCGTCGTCATCATCAACCATCCTCCATCACCAATTTCATGATGCTCACCGCCGTGCGTGAGTAATTCCATCGCAGGCTTGCTGGATGGTGATGGGTTGGATGAGATTTACCAAGTAATCAAGTTAGTTTTGTTAGGGTTTGATCCCTAGTATCCACTATGTTCTAAGATTGATGTTGCTATGACTTTGCTATGCTTAATGCTTCTCACTAGGGCCCGAGTGCCATGATTTCAAATCTGAACCTATTATGTTTTCATGAATATATGTGTGTTCTTGATCCTATCTTGCAAGTCTATAGTCGCCTATTATGTGTTATGATCCGACAACCCCGAAGTGACAATAATCGGGATACTTCTCGGTGATGACCGTAGTTTGAGGAGTTCATGTATTCACTATGTGCTAATGCTTTGTTTCGGTTCTCTATTAAAAGGATGCCTTAATATCCCTTAGTTTCCGCTAGGACCCCGCTGCCACGGGTGGGTAGGACAAAAGATGCCATGCAAGTTCTTTTTCATAAGCACGTATGACTATTTACGGAATACATGCCTACATTACATTGATGAAATGGAGCTAGTTCTGTGTCACCCTATGTTATAGCTATTACATGAGGAATCACATCCGACATAATTATCCATCACTGATCCAATGCCTACGAGCTTTTCACATCTTGTGTTTCGCTTATTTACTTTTCTGTTGCTATTGTTACAATTACTACAAAACCCAAAAACATTACTTTTGCTACCGTTACCTTTATTATCATACTACTTTGCTACTAAATAATTTGCTGCAGATACTAAGTTATCCAGGTGTGGTTGAATTGACAACTCAACTGCTAATACTCAAGAATATTCTTTGGCTCCCCTTGTGTCGAATCAATAAATTTGGGTTGAATACTCTACCCTCGAAAGCTGTTGCGATCCCCTACACTTGTGGGTTATCAAGTTCACATCAGATTGTGCTTCTCCTAGATGTGTTAAAGCGACTGAAAGACAAGGATAAATAAACTAGCTTCGGTTTTTTGGTGGAGCTCGGTGGGGTAAACAAAAAGGGGCTTGTGCTGAAATCAAGTTGATGCAAACTAAGAAAAATATGTGGATGGATCTGCTGCACCTTTGCACCAATATTGAAAAACAAAACACACAAGCTTGCGAATTTTTTCTATCAAGCTGAAACTTTTGGATCTTACACAAGACTTTCTTTTTCTCTCTTGACTTTTTTCCACTCTTTTTTTCTCTCTTTGATTTTTTTGCCACTCTTTTTTTCTCTTTTTCCAAAGCACAACAACCAAATCTGAAAGCAATTATGAAGATGAACTTGGTGCAGATCTAAAAGATGAGGAACATGCAAGGTATGCAACAACAAGATGTCAGCACCAAAAAGGCTTGGATTTATTTTTGGTGGGGCTTTGGACTTCTAGGACAGAAAATATAGCATGAAAAACACTCGATCTAAAGGGATGATAGCAAGATAAACTTGGATAATAGATCCTACCGTGTCAATGAAGGCTCTGATGTCATTCTTAACTTTGACTCTTTTCTGCAGCTCCATCTAATATCATCATTGATCTTCCTGATGATGATGACAAGGAGCCCCTGAGGCAGAGGAGGAATAGGAGAGCGTCTGCTGGCAAGGCGGCTCAGGTCGTATCAGCACCTGAGACGTTGGTTGCGGAGGGGGACAATGTCACTCGACCTACCGTATCCTTTGCGGTGCCGCTGACGAGTGCACGCCCTTCGTCGTGGAGTGCAGATCAGCCTTCACTTTTCTCCACCCACCACATCCCAGAAGACCAAGAAAGCGCTGCCAAAGAAGTGATACGCCAGGCGGGGGTCATGATGGAGCAAGTGAAGGCGATCTGAGACGTCAGTCAAGCAGCTTACGACGCCAGTTCAGCCCTTCAGAGCAATGTTCAGGTTAGTCGATCGCCGCCTGTTCTGTTTGGATATGATACCTGAAAACTTTTCTTTCTGAAAACCTTAGTATCTGTCGTACACCCACCGGGTGTGTCGATTGAAATACTGGATTGGTGGGGGCACGCTGAGTGCACCCATTGGGTGTAGTCCCCAAGGCTATGGTGGACTGCTGGCAGTCGACCATAGTCTTTATGTCTTGATCTTTTTCTCATTATGTTCTTCAGACCGCAAGATCTTAGCTATGGAGTAGTTGTATACGCAAGGGATTTACGAGTTTAGGCCCTTCTCCGAGGAAGTAATAGCCCTACGTCTCGGAGCCAGGAGGTGGTCGACTGGATTATATGCGTATGAGTTACAGGGGTGCGAACCCTTCTGCCAGTGGAGGGGGTAGCTTATATAGTGTCTGCCAGGACCCAGCCAGCCCACGTAGCGGAGGGTTTAAAGTACATTAAGGCCTGGCGTTACTGGTAACGCCTTACATAAAGTGTCATTGTTGCCATAAAGACTACTTAATTACAGACCGTTTGGATACAGAGTGGCTCTTGAACTCCTGGTGGTCGAGTGAATCTTCATGGTCGAGTGTCTTTGAGTCCGTCGAGTGGAATCCTTCCAGGTCGACTGGAAGGGAGTTTCTTCTAAAGATGTCCTTGGGAAGGGTACCTTGGACAGGTCCATGACCCTACCCTAGGTACACGACTTCATCATTAGCCCCCGAATGGTTCGACGTTTGAGTGAGGAAGGAGTTGATAATATTTCCGACCTGTTTTTTGTGCTGCGAGTGTGTCTCACTATGGATCAATGACTTCTTAGTGATGGCGTCAACTTCTCTTTCAGTCGCCTTGATCCATTCTTTATATCTGTCGAGTGAACTTTATGAACTTGGAGATTTCCGAGCGACGAATCGTAGGATATCTTCTGTCTGACAAGTTGCTCTGCGGTTAGCGGATTTAGTGGGATCCGAATTTCGGGAGGCGCGCGAAGCGGAGAAGGCCACGGTACTCGGATGGGATAAGACAGAGAAGCCTCGATTTCCATGCTGCCTTTTTCTCCATGTATCGCTCGCGCGACTGTTGCGGGATTTGACAGGATTGCCCGGGCCTACCAGTCAGCCGCTCGGAAGTGACCCCATATAAGGCGTCGGGCAGAGGTTTTTTGAACAGTGCGCTCCCAATTTCCCCTCTCCCATCTTCAGATTCATCTGCTACGCTCGCCACCTGCTCTGCGCCGCTGCTCCGTGCCTGTCTCGTTGGCGACAATGGTGAAGGAGAAGACGGCGGCTTTGGAGCGGGCGAAGAAGGTGACGGCGAAGGCGAAGGGGAGAGCGACCAGTCGGGGCGGATCCTCGTCGCGGTCCAGCCTGCCGCAAGGTTGGATCCAGGGGGATTGGATTCGCTCGACCATCACCCAGAAGGATCTCGACGACCTGGCCAATGAAGGGCTGATCGAGCATGGGGTAGCTAGGCTTCCAGGGTAGGAGTGGCAGCCGCAGCCTCAGGAGGGTGAGTGTGTCCTCTTAGCCACCCATATCGATCATGGGTTTTCCCTGCCACCGAATCTTTTCTTTCGAGGGTTTCTGAATTTCTTTGGGGCTCAACTTCATCACTTCACCCCCAACTCCATTGCCTATCTTGCCGCTTTCGTGTCTTTGTGCGAAAACTTCTTGGGTTGTCGGCCGCACTGGGGCCTCTTCAAACACATATTCACTTGTCGCCCTCAGAGGGTGAAAAAGGCTAGTCCGAATGAAGAGAAGACCCAAGTAATCCAGATGTGCGGGGGTCTTGGGGTCCAGATGAGGAGTAAGAGTGCTTTTCCAGCCATGACCCTTCCCGAGTCAGTTAGAGGGTGGCAGTCAACCTGGTTCTACTGCGAAGACCAGTCGACGCCAGGGCAGTCGACTGGGCTCCCTCCTTTCTCCATGAGTCGAGTGAACAAGCCGTCCTCCCTGAAGGTGCTTCCGAAGGAGAAGGCTCAGGTTAAGATGTTGATGGAACGTGTAGTCCAGCTCATTCGTGACGGAGTCACGGGCATGGATCTTCTGGAGGTTTTTCTTCGACGGTGCATTCAGCCACTCCAGTAACGAGGCCACCCGATGTGGTTGTACTCTAGTACCGAAGACACCACTCGGGTTCACCCAGAGAAGGTCGACGACGCCGCACTGGAGAGGTGGATGACTGCCATCACGGGGAACAAAGATAATCCTCGTGGGGCCAGGAGGATCCCGCCACTCGACCAGTCTTATGAACCAGACAAGGTATGACCACTTATCTCTGACTGTAATCATGTTTTGTTCATTCTATTTTGCTGCAGTTTAGTCGACTGACTTTTGTCTTGTTTGTTTGTCTTTTAGGCTACCACTGAGTTGTATTCGATGCCCAATGGGGCGCAAGCACAGACCGAGGAGGAGGAAGGAAGTGGAGGTGAAAGTCAAGAGGAGTGGGAATCGGATGGCGATGAGGGTGATGAAGATGCTGGCTCCGATGAGGAAGAGGAGGAGGAAGTCGCGCCTCCCCGTTCTGAAAGAAGATCCAAACTTGTCCATGACCCTGCAGTCGAGCGCGGCAAGGGGTTCGCGCATGTTGTGCAGTCGACCAAGCGTCCTCGGACGACCTCTCCGGCGCCGGCTGAGAAAGCTCCGAAGCAATCTCGAGTGGCGCCGTCAAAGCCGACGAAGGCCTTGCCAAAGATGAAGATGGTGATTCCCACTATTTCTGGGTAATGTCGTAACTTGTGTCTTCTTGTTTCTCATGGATTTATTCTTGGTCGATTCGTTAGCTGACCGACTGATTTCTGAAACTGCAGTGCTGCTACTTCTGATACCTCGACCAGACCTGAAGACCACGAAATGGAGGATGCTGTCACTTCCAACCCTGGTATGACCTTCATAGTTTCGTTTTCAGTCGGTAGGATCTTCATTCTTAACTTTGACTCTTTTCTACAGCTCCATCTAATATCATCATTGATTTTCCTGATGATGATGACAAGGAGCCCCTAAGGCAGAGGAGGAATAGGAGAGCATCTACTGGCAAGGCGGCTCAGGTCGTATCAGCACCTGAGACGTTGGTTGCGAAGGGGGACAATGTCACTTGGCCTACCGTATCCTTTGCGGTGCCGCTGATGAGTGCACGCCCTTCGTCGTCGAGTGCAGATCAGCCTTCACTTTTCTCCACCCACCACGTCCCAGAAGACCAAGCAAGCGCTGCCAAAGAAGCCATACGCCAGGCGGGGGTCATGATGGAGCAAGTGAAGGCGATCCGAGATGCCAGTCAAGCAGCTTACGACGCCAGTTCAGCCCTTCAGAGCAATGTTCAGGTTAGTCGATCGCCGCCTGTTCTGTTAGGATATGATACCTGAAAACTTTTCTTTCTGAAAATCTTAGTATCTGTCATACACCCACTGGGTGTGTCGATTGAAATTCTGGATTGATGGGGGCACGCTGAGTGCACCCACTGGGTGTAGTCCCCAAGGCTATGGTGGACTGCTGGCAGTCGACCATAGTCTTTATGTCTTGATCTTTTTCTCATTATGTTCTTTACTCGATCTGGTCGAATGGAATCATAAACCGGTGGGCGTACGCTGAGTGCACCCACTGGGTGTAGTCCCCGAGACTGTGGTCGACTGCTGGCAGTCGACTACAGTTTGAAGAACACCTCTTTTTTTTACTGTGGCTAACCGCTGGTGGTTAGCCTTTCTGTCTTTTTCGGTCGACTGGTCGACTCTAGCTGATAGAACTAGTGGGGGCACGCTGAGTGCACCCACTGGGTGTAGTCCCCGAGACTACAGTCGAATGTTTAGATTCGGCTGTAGTCTTAAAAATACTACGATTTTTTTCTTAGTCACTCGGAAGTGACCTATCTTTGACGTCTGTCGATTGGTTCTTCGCAGAAATCTTGCGAGCTGGCAGCTCATTATACTGAGTTGGAGAACAAGCATATCCAGCTCGAACTTGATCTGAAGCTTGTCCAGGAGAACTTCACGAAGGCGAAGGAGGAGGCAAAAGGTATGTTTGGTGAGAACCTTGACGACTGCTTTTGTTTCTTGTTCATTCCTGAGTCTAATCTCACTGTGATTTTGCAGATAAACTGAGGGATTCTCTGAACAAGAAGGATCTTGACCTCGCCGAGGCGCAGAAAGCAGCTTCAGAGAAGACCACGCTTGCAGAAGAAAAGCTGGCCTCAATCAGCAAGCTTGAAGAGGAGAATACCAATCTGAAAGCTGCTTTTGATGCGGCCAACAAGGAGGTCAGTCGACTGAAGAATGACAAGATTGCTTTGAGTGACAAGGCCAGCGAGTTGGTGGGAAAGAAGAATGATCTGGAGGCTTATCTGGGAGGACTCGCCAAGAAGCTATTCCTCATGCTTGAAGTTAATCCTTTGTATCTGACAGGATTTTTAATTATGGTCTTACCACCAAACTGTTGCTTTATCTTTGGGGTTGTATCTACAGAGTTCTGCCAGAACTTTGAGGAGGATACTGGTCGACTGGAGACGAACCTGGATCCCATCAACTCTCCTGTGAAGGATGAAGTCGCCATGAACATGCTCCGACTCTAATCTTGCGTTGCTGCTATTGTCTATTATCTTGCAAGGCTGAAGGTTGCGACGTCACGCATCGACACAGCATTCTGTCCAGGAGAAACACTTCAGAATGACCTTGAGTCTCTGATGACTCGACTAAACGATGTTCCAAGTCGAGTGCAAGAATGAAAGAAGTCTTCTGCCAGGTGCGGTGCCGATGTTGCTCTGTCTCTGGTTCGGGTTCATTGTAAGGACGCGCGAGAGGACAAGCTGGCAGCTCTCAAGGTAGCCAATACCAAGAAGCATGACTTCCGATCCTTCATGGAGACCTTCATCGCTGCTGCCACTCGGATCGCAGATGGAATCGACTTGGATGAGTTTGTTGCGCCTTCTAGCCCTCCACAAGAGGGGTAAAAAACTTCAATACTTGATGCCTTAAATTTGCCTCGGTATGCCGAGTGTTTTTTGTAACCGATAAACTTTAACAGGCTTGGTGCCTGAGCACTTCTGGTCCCGTAGGACATTATCTGAACTTGGATTTGACGTTGAATATGTCTGCATCTGCCTCCGAACGAACATTGTCTTTCGCTCGGTCTATATGCTGGTGTTCGAAATACTTTTTTGTAGGTAGGGATGAAGCACATATCGCAGTCGACTTGTACTTCGTCATACTTAGGCTGGTACTGGTCCGCAGCTAAGCTCCCGAGTGGAAAGCTTGCTCTCCACTCGGTAGGATTTCAAAAACTTAGGCGAGCACTTGGCTGCAGCTAAGCCCCCGAGTGAGAGGTCTTCTCTTCACTCGATAGGATTTTCAGAAACTTAGGCGAGCACTGGGCTGCAGCTAAGCCCCCGAGTGGGAGGTCTGCTCTCCACTCGGCAGGATTTTCAAAAACTTAGGCGAGCACTGGGCTGCAGCTAAGCCCCCGAGTGGGAGGCCTGCTCTCCACTCGGTAGGATTTTCAGAAACTTAGGCGAGCATCCGACTGCAGCTAAGCCTCCGAGTGGGAGGTCTGCTCTCCACTCGGTAGGATTTTCAAAAACTTAGGCGAGCACTGGGCTGCAGCTAAGCCCCCGAGTGGGAGGTCTGCTCTCCACTCGGTAGGATTTTCAGAAACTTAGGCGAGCATCGGGCTGCAGCTAAGCCTCTGAGTGGGAGGTCTGCTCTCCACTCGGTAGGATTTGCAAAAACTTAGGCGAGCACTAGGCTGCAGCTAAGCCCCCAAGTGGGAGGTCTGCTCTCCACTCGGTAGGATTTCTGTGGCGTACCTCTGAACAAGAAGGTAACAGTCGACCTGCACCTCGTCCTCCTTGCGGGTCGCACGTTGTATTTGTGGCGTAGCTCGGAAGGAGAGGGTGGCAGTCGACCCGCACCTCATCCTCCTTGCGAAGCGCATGTTGTATTTGTACTTAGGCGAGCGCTATGCTGCAGCTAAGCCTCTGAGTGGGAGGCTGGCTCACCACTTGGCAGGATTTTATTTAAACTTAGGCGAGTACTCGGACTGTAGCTAAGCCTCCGAGTGGGAGGCTGGCTCACCACTCGGTAGGATTTTGTTGAACTTAGGCAAGTACTTAGACTGCAGCTAAGCCTCCGAGTGGGAGGCTGGCTCACCACTCGGTAGGATTTTGTTGAACTTAGGCGAAATGGATTCGCAGCTAAGCCTCCGAGTGTGAGGCTGGCTCACCACTCGGCAAGGTTTTTTTTTACAAACTTAGGCGAAACGGATTCGCAGCTAAGCCACCCACTGGGGGACCTTTATGTGAACAAAAGTAACAACAATCACTGGGAAAATTATAACACTATTGTCTTTGAAAAATGAACTACAGAAGTACTTTTATTACATCTCATCTGAGTGTATACTTAAGTATAAGAGGGGCGGAGCAGCTCCGTGTTCCAAGCTCGGGGCTCGTTGATCTGGTGCTCGACATTGTAAAGGCGGTATGCTCCATTGTGGATAACCTTGGTGACGATGAAGGGACCTTCCCAAGTAGGAGCAAGCTTGTGTGGCTTCTGCTGATCCACTCGGAGAACCAAATCTCCTTCCTAGAAGGCTCGACTCTTCACGTTTTTGGCATGGAAGCGATGCAAGTCCTGCTGATAAATGGTCGATCGGATCAGCGCCATCTCTCTTTCTTCTTCTAGAAGGTCGACTGCGTCCTGCCGGGCTTGCTCTGCTTCAGCTTCGGTGTAGAGTTCGACTCGGGGTGCATTGTGAAGCAAGTCACTTGGCAAGACTACTTCAGCTCCGTAGACTAAGAAGAACGGAGTTCTTCCAGTCGACCGGTTAGGTGTGGTCCTTAATCCCCAAAGTACTGACGGAAGTTCGTCGACCCATGCACCAGCTGCGTGCTTGAGATCGTGCATCAATCGGGGCTTCAACCCTTTGAGAATTAAGCCATTTGCTCGTTCTGCCTGTCCATTCGACTGAGGGTGAGCGACTGAAGCATAGTTGACTCGTGTGCCCTGAGATGTGCAAAAGGCTCTGAATTCCTCAGAATCAAAGTTTGACCCATTGTCGGTGATGATGCCGTGTGGAACTCCGTATCTAAATATCAACTCCCTGATAAAGCTGACAGCAGTGCTGGAATCAAGATTCTTGATGGGTTTAGCCTCAATCCATTTGGTGAATTTGTCGACTGCTACCAGCACATGGGTGAAGCCGCTTCTGCCTGTTCTCAGTGGTCCAACCATATCCAATCCCCATACAGCGAAAGGCCAGACGAGTGGAATGGTCTTCAAGGCTGAGGCGGGCTTGTGTGACATGTTGACTAAAATTGGCATCCTTCACACCTGTCGACTATCTCCTTTGCCATTAAATTCGCTCTTGGCCAGTAAAATCCCGCTCGGTATGCTTTAGCCACAATGGTCCGAGAGGACGCATGATGGCCACAGGTCCCTGAGTGGATATCGTCAAGGATCATCCGACCTTCTTCTGGCGTTATACATTTCTGACCAACTCCAGTCGCGCTTTCTCTATACAAATGTCCCCTTATCACGGTAAAGGCCTTAGATCGGCGGACGATCTGTCGAGCCTCTTCTTCATCCTCTGGAAGCTCTTTCCTTAAGATATACGCGATGTACGGTACTGTCCAATCGGGAGTGATCACTAACGCTTCCATGATTAGGTCGACCACTGCTGGAACTTCAACTTCAGTCGGATCTGTGACACTCTTAGGCTGCGGAGCTTCTTCGGTAAAAGGATCTTCTTTAACTGATGGAGTATGGATATGCTCCAAGAACACATCACTGGGAATGGCTTCTCTCTTGGAACCTATCTTCGCCAAATCATCAGCCGCTTGGTTCTTCAGTCGGGGTATATGATGGAGCTCTAACCCTTCAAATTTCTTTTCAAGCTTTCTCACTGCATTGCAGTATCCAGTCATGGCTGGGCTTCTAATGTCCGACTCCTTCATCACCTGATTGACCACCAAATCTGAGTCGCCATAAACCATAAGGCGACGGATGCCGAGTGAAATGGCCATGCGCAACCCATACAAAAGTGCTTTGTATTCTGCTTCATTATTGGAGGAATCAAAGTGGATCTGGAGCACATATCTGAGCTTATCCCCTCGGGGGGAAACCAATACTACCCCAGCACCGGAGCCATTTAACATCTTAGAGCCATCGAAGAACATGGTCCAGTGCTCCGAATGAACTTGAGTCGGCTGCTGTTGTTCAATCCACTCGGCAAGGAAATCTACTACCGCTTGGGACTTAATGGCTTTCTTTGCCTCAAACTTGATATCAAGGGGAAGGAGTTCAATCGCCCATTTCGCCACTCGAGCAGTTGCATCTCTATTGTGCAGAATCTCTGACAGTGGGGCGTCACTGACGACTATAATGGAATGATCAGAGAAATAATGAGCAACCTTCTTCGTGGTCATGTAGATCCCATACACGAGCTTCTGATAATGAGGGTATCTTTGCTTCGATGGGGTCAACACTTCGGAAAGATAATATACTGGGCGCTGAACTTTGAAGGCTTTCCCTTCTTCTTCCCGCTCGACCGTAAGTACTGTACTGACGACTTGTCTTGTGGCTGCAATGTAAAGCAATAGAGGCTCTTTGCTGATTGGAGCAGCAAGCACCGGCTGGGTGGATAGCAGAGCTTTTAGCTCGGCAAATGCTGCATCAGCTTCTGGAGTCCACTCGAACTTGTCTGACTTCTTCATCAGTCGGTAAAGAGGCAATGCCTTTTCACCGAGGCGAGAGATGAATCGACTTAACGCGGCCAAGCATCCAGTAAGCTTCTGGACATCGTGCACACGCACAGGGTGTTTCATTCTGAGTATAGTGCCAACTTTTTCTGGGTTAGCATCGATTCCTCATTCGGAAATGAGAAAACCGAGTAACTTTCCACCAGGAACTCCGAATGTGCACTTTGATGGATTGAGCTTGATATCATACCTCCTGAGATTGGCAAATGTTTTAGCGAGGTTAGTCAACAGGTTCGAACCCTTCCGTGATTTGACCACAATATCATCCATGTACGCTTCCATGTTCCGACTGATTTGAGTGAGTAAACACTTCTGAATCATCCTCATAAACGTGGCTCCGGCATTCTTGAGGCCGAATGACCTGGTGACATAGCAGAAGCACCCGAACGGAGTGATGAAAGCTGTTTTGATCTTGTCAGGTCCATACAGACGGATCTGATGGTACCCTGAATAGGCGTCTAAAAAAGACAATCTCTCACATCCCGCAGTCGAGTCAACAATTTGGTCGATGCGAGGGAGAGGAAAATGATCTTTCGGGAAGGCCCGATTGATATGTTTGAAATCAATGCACATGCGAAGTGACTTGTCCTTCTTGGGGACCATGACAACATTGGCGAGCCACTCGGAGTGGTAAATCTCTCGGATAAACTCGGCTGCCAGCAGCCGGGCTACCTCCTCACTAATAGCCTTTCTCTTCTGGACGGCGGACCATCGAAGGTGTTCTTTGACAGGCTTTGCTTTTGGGTCGACTCGTAAATGATGCTCAGCCAGCCCCCTGGGAACACCCGGCATGTCAGAAGGTTTCCATGCGAAGATGTCCCAGTTCTCACGGAGGAACTGGATGAGCGCTTCTTCCTATTTAGAGTCGAGTGTTGTGGAAATATGAGTCGGAGCAGCACTGGGGTCGGTCGGGTGAATGTGAACGGGTTTCGTCTCACCGGACAACTGGAACGCTGACTCTGTGGCGGGCTTCTTGGCCCGCAATAAATCACTCAGATCTGCATTTTTCTGATATTCTTCCAGCTCCACCACTGTTATCTGAGCATCGGCAATCTTTGAGCCCTTCTGAAAGCACTCTTCTGCCTTTTTCTGATTGCCAGTGATGGTGATTACACCCTTGGGGCCAGGCATCTTTAGCTTGAGGTATACGTAACATGGTCGAGCCATGAACCGTGCATAAGTTGGCCTGCCCAAAATAGCGTGATAAGCACTCTGGAAATCCATGACTTCAAACATTAGCTTTTCTTTGCGGAAATGCTTCGAATCGCCGAAAACCACATCAAGAGCTATTTGGCCGAGTGACTCAGCCTTCTTTCCAGGAATTACTCCATGGAAACTCATGTTGCTAGAACTGAGTCTAGACATCGGAATGCCCATTCCCTTTAGCGTCTCCGCATACAATATATTCAATCCGCTTCCACCATCCATCAGAACCTTAGTCAGTCGAGTAACATCGACGACTGGGTCGACCACCAAAGCTTGCCTCCCAGGGGTGGCTATGTGTGTCGGGTGGTCAGACTGGTCGAATGTAATGGCGGTTTGAGACCATTTCAGATAACTTTCAGCCGAGTTTTGCTCTCCACATCAGCAAAAATCATCAGAGTGGAATTAACATGCGGGTACCCTTCATCACTGTCCTCTTTGTCCTCAGCCTTGTCTGACTCCTTCTCCTTATCCTTGGGCTGTTTCCCTTGAAACTGCTGGATTAAGAGCCGGCACTGGCAAGTGGTATGTTTCGGGTAAATGAAGTTACCCTCTTCGTCTTTCTTCGTGTGGATGTGACATGGCAGATCCATCACGTTGTTTCCTTCCTTGTCCTTCACCTTCTTGGGGTTCCAGGACCCTTTGGGCTTCCCTTTGAACTTGCCTTGAGTCACGGCCAAGGCTTCTCCAGGAGCAGCTGGCTCGGCTTTCCGCTTCTGCTTCCCACTGGAGTTTCCTTTTTCCGACTGACTTGGCTTGTACTTGCCACTCCGGAGTCGATCCTCTTCTTCACCATTGGCGTATTTGGTGGCAATTTCCATCATTCGAATCAGGGTCATATCTCCGGTCCGACCAAACTTCAAACTTAACTCTCTGTTCTTAACGCCTTCCTTGAAGGCACAGACTACTTGATGATCCAATACGTTCTCCACCGTATGATGTAATGTGATCCATCTCTGGATGTAATCTCTCAAGGTCTCATTCGACTTCTGCACGCAGACCTGCAGCTCTGTCAGTCCTGCTGGTCTCTTGCAAGTTCCCTCAAATGTCCTGACGAACACTCGGGCAAGATCTTCCCAAGTGAAAATGCTGCTGGGAGCCAACTGATTCAACCAGGCTTTGGCCGAACCCTCCAACATGAGTGGTAGGTGTTTCATAGCCACCTCATCATTACCACCGCCAATCTGCACAACCACTCAGTAGTCCTCAAGCCAAGTATCGGGCTTGGACTCACCAGTGAACTTACTCACCCCAGTCGGCAACCTGAAGTTGGGAGGGATCACCGCGTCTCTGATGGCTCTGCTGAAACATTCTGGTCCTGAAACATGAACTCGGCTGCTGGTGGGCACATCTCTGTCGTGGCCTTCTCGATGAGCTCTGTTCCAGTTGACTAAACCTTGCACGATAATGGATCTCGCGTCAAAGCCTGGTTCCCTAGGGTCGACCGGAGCTCTCCGCCCAACATTGTGCTGACGCCTGTCATCTTGCTGCCGAGGGGCGTAAGACCCACCCCTTGGGGGAGGAGTGGGCTCTCGACGCTGATCATCGCGATCGAATCGGTCATCATACTGATCACGTCGGCCCCCACGTCCCTCACGCCGCGGAGGCGATCTTGGGCTATGAGACGACTAGACTGTATTCGCAGCGACGGATCAACTGTGAATCCTATTACGTGACTGTGATATAGCTGAATTCTCATCTCCTGCTGCTCGGAGCAAATCTCTGATCTGCATCAAGCCTCTGCCAGCCTCTGACTGAGAGGGCTGAATTGACTCCTCTGTGCGGGCTGCAGCTGCTAGATTCTGAATTGGGGTTCGATATACCTGGGTCGGCGGCAGAAAGAGTTGACGCCGACTGGAGTCTGGTACTCGTTGCCGTGCGTGCTCGTCGAGTGCTCGCTGGAGGTTCTCTAGTCGAGTGCGCTCAGCCAAGTTGGCCAAACGCGCATCCTCCAAGGCGCGTGCCTCGGGGGTTTCTCCTATGATGGGAGTATGCAGAGCATCCATATTCCGGTGGTGAAGATCTTCCCTTTGCAGAAAAGTGAGTGGCTCGGGTTGATATTCCTCATGGACCTGAGCAGGGTCGCCTCTGCCGTCCGCTCCGTCAGTGTGAGGGAAGCCGGGAGGACTACGAGGCCCATTGACCATCAAGACCTCTACCGCTGGATCACTGCTGTCGCACTCGGATGCAGTCCCTACGGAGCCAGTCGACAGATCGAACAGGCCGTAGAGAGATTCGTCGGGCTCGATCACCGCGACTTGGGTGGTGGCCGATTGGTGAGCCACTGCGTGTCTCACCCACCGCTGAAGCCTCGACCGACCAGAGTGCTTGCGCTGGCGGGAGACAGGGAGGGAGGACGACACAGGAGTCGACCGATACGAAGCCGACGGTTGCCGCAGCAGGACGCCGCGGACACACGCGCAAAAGTGTGTCGCCCCACGGACGGGAAGCGCGTTGATGTCGAGGGGAGCCTCCTGGAAGCAAGCGGAGTCGTCGGCGATGAACGTGAGCACGCCGAGACGGATCTCGCGGCCCTCAACCAGAACTCCGCCAGAAACCATGATGAAGGCGATCGGAACAATTGCAACTTCTCCAATAAGTCGCTAAGACACCTGCCCCACAATGGGCGCCAACTGTCATGGTACTAAGACTGACAGTAGAATGGGGGATAGGTATGGGGAGGCAAGATCTTATACGCAAGGGATTTACGAGTTCAGGCCCTTCTCGGAGGAAGTAACAGCCCTACGTCTCGGAGCCCGGAGGTGGTCGACTGGATTCTATGCGTATGAGTGACAGGGGTGCGAACCCTTCTGCCAGTGGAGGGGGGTGGCTTATATAGTGTCTGCCAGGACCCAGCCAGCCCACGTAGCGGAGGGTTTAAAGTACATTAAGGCCTGGCGTTACTGGTAACTCCTTACATAAAGTGTCATCATGGCCATAAAGACTACTTAATTACAGACCATTTGGATACAGAGTGGCTCTTGAACTCCTGGTGGTCGAGTGAATCTTCATGGTCGAGTGTCTTCGAGTCCGTCGAGTGGAATCCTTCCAGATCGACTAGAAGGGAGTTTCTTCTAAAGATGTCCTTGGGAAGGGTACCTTGGACAAGTCCATGACCCTACCCTAGGTACATGACTTCATCTGGGAAAACCCCCCTTAGCTAGGTGTGAAAATGGTTTCAAAAGTAAGCAGGTTTGCATGGCTTCCTTGGGTGAATAAGCAGTCAACTTTGGAAGTTGTTGGGGAGCCCCTCGGAAATTCGCGAAGTCTTGACAGCCTGGATACCTTCCACGGGAATGACTAGTACTTTTGACTCACAACTCCAAATGATGTGAGGTTTTTTGCATTGGAAAGATAATTTGATGTAGCTTCTGTTAATGTACGCCTATGGCCCCCTCTCTCCATCAAATGGGTGTGGCACACCAAAACACCAGAGGTAAAAATTGACAGCATCAACTTCACTTGAGACTTGTTTTCTCCAAACTTGTTCCTCCAAAGCGGTTGCTTCAAGAGCTCATTGGTTGTTGGATTGCTTCCATGTTATACCTAAGTTCAACCAACAATAAGGAAGATGAAAGCATAGTTGTGTCATCAAGGTACAAGGTAAATTTAAGTTAGCGTTCACCTGGTCACTTATTTTTTTGGCGCGGCTTCTTGTGATTGGATCTATAATTGTTGGAGACTTGTCAATGGTTGTGGTGTCCTCATCAGAATCCAGCATGCGACCCATGTACGAAAAGGCGGCGGTGGTCATGGAGCACGTGCTTCCTCACGAGATCGCCGAGCGGGAGTTGGAGATGCAGGAGGTGGCAGAGATCGAGGATCGCTGGGAGGAGGAGTTGCACATGGCCGAGGTCGAGGTAGAGAAGAGTCTGTCCGTTGAGAAATCGGCGGTGGAGTACCAACACGAGCTCTGGTATAGCTACTACTATGAGTACTACAACCTTGAGGGTGGCGCTGAGGACGAGGACGAGAAGGAGGATGCGGTCGACTTCAGCAAGGGGCACGCGGAGTCCACCAACGGCGATGTCGTGGACTTAACACGGCAGATGCCCTAGCAAAAGGACTTAGGTGTGGAGCCATCACAACTAGGTTAACTTGAAGGGGTTGAACGGGACAAAGGACATAGAGAGTTTTACCCAGGTTCGGCCCCTCTCAATGAGGTAAAAGCCTACTCCTGCTTTAGGTTTTCTTGCTTGGGTTTCAATCACGAGGGAGCAAACACGCTTGACCTAGCTGTCGATTGATTGTTTCCTGAGTGAACCCACCGCCAGATCACCCCTTTATATACAGGCTGATGCCCGGCGGCTTACAGAGTCCCGACCGATCACACAAATGTGACTGGCTCGGTTTCTAACTAAGCTTGCCTTATAGAACAAGTTAACATATGGCGGCTCACCCCTTTGGGCCTCAAGTCACCTCCGGGTCTTGGGCCTTCAATAGGCCCACTCCATGAACCGCCATCTTCATGTCTTCTTGGACCTTATCGAGCCTCTTCGTCTTTATATCGCCAATGGCATGACCCAGCCCCTCCTGGGTGGGTCATACCTAGTAGTTATATCCCCAACATTAGACCCCAGGTTGATTTGAACTTGTTCACATCAATCTTCACTTTTTGACTTAGCAGAATCTTCTATTATCAATTCCCTATCAATTCACTGTAACCCGCCGTGACATCACATCACGGAACCGTGGTAACCTGCCAGGACATCATGCGCATTAATTTCGCACAGAGCCGAGGATATCTAAACAGAACCTTATTTTAATGGACCTCCCAAAAATCGAGGAATCCATATAGCCACATAATCATTTTCGGCCTCCTTGATTCCCACGCATGCCGTCTAGTCACTTCCTTATAAATAGGGAAATGGGTCCTTCTTTTCACTTTTTACCCTTGCCCCCTCGTCTCCGTCTTCCTCCTTGTGATGCCTCTACAAACCCGAGTTCCGCCGGCATCGACCTTCGTCAACAGCAACAACTCCGGCCGCTGCATCAACCTTAATAGACTAGAGAACTGCAGCACACCTCTGTTGTACATCAACATCAGTGAGTACTCACCTTTCCTCATAGAAAATCCGCATTAAGGTTTTGGCCGTTCATCGGTGTTCTTCACCGTTCTTCATTCTTCTCTTTAGAACGCGTAGTTGGATCTGAACGCAACACTGAAGTTGTGCGGTAGGAGTTTTAGCATCCCTTTCCAATCTTAAAAGGTACTTTTTTCTGCACAAGATCCCATCTGAACACATGAGTTATTCCGTTGCCACAACCTTAGGTTTAGGATTTATTTTATTTTTTGAACTGTTGTAGATCCAAAATCATTGAACTGATCTATGGAACCTGTTTGTCCAGCACTTAGCAAAATTTTACTTATAGATCCGTGGCACTGCAGTCGTGCGGGTGGCTTATACGATAAGCGATAACCCACCAAACACCATTATCCCCTTTTAAGCCGCCAGTATATGTTCAGAATCTGTATAACCCGACATTGTCTTTCGGCTTAATCATGCCAATTTAGTAACACGTATTCTGCATATGAACTGATCTGGCATAATGCACTCATTTTTTGATCACTGGATGGTTTAGCAACATAACCTTAATCCGTCCATCTTTTCCTTTCTAGGCTTTCTATCAACAAATGACCAAAACCGTCACTTCATGCAAGTGGGTTGCCTCCCAGGTTACAGAGCAGACACTGGACGAGCATGTTCAAGTGGGCATCTTAGCTGCAAAAAATGTTATCCATTGGAGAGTCCCAGGAGCAGAGATCACCCCTGACCCAAAAGAGGGCGATGTCATAGTTTTTACTGATCACATGCTGCGGGGGTTCACTCCACCTGGCTAAAAAAATCGTGATGTGCTGCATTTCTTCCAAGTTCATCCTCAAGATATTGGGCCCAACTTTGTTTCAAACATCTGCAACTTCCAAGCTTTTTGCGAAGTGTACCTTCAACAGGAGCCCACTGTAGAATTATTCAGAGAATTCTATTACCTGAACCGCCAGATCGAGTTCACCTACAAGCCCAACCTAGAACTAGGTTGCATTTCAATTCAAAGGCGGAAAGAAGCCACTTTTCCTGCCGCCGCACCTCCTAGTCATCCTAAGGATTGGAACCAGACTTGGTTTTATTGCAAAGACACATCTCCAGAAGGTGAAAATCCTCTGTCGGGTTACCATGAAAACCGGCTTAGCAACAGACATCCTTTTGAGAACGAATCAGCACAGGAGAACATGCCAAATATATGCCCATTTTTTCTAAGATCAGGGCCTTAATGGCCAATGGTTTAACTGGAGTTGATCTGGTTCGATGCTGGGTTGCATGGAGGATTTTTCCCTTGAGCCGCCGACCCGGTTTAATGTGTGAATACACCTGTGATGTCAAGGATTCAGAACGTCATTGCCAAATACAACTGAACAATGATGAGATCAACATGATGACCAAAACAGTGCTCAATGAGAGCCTGGAAACTTGTAGCAAAACTGGGTCGAATCCCTTCTACACCCTTAACAAACCTCCAGCTGTAAAGTATTTTGAGTAACTTCCAACTCCTTCCTTATTTACATGAATGGTCTTCTCACAATCACTTGATCTCTACAGGCTGACTCCCCCTCTTGGAACAAGAAACTCCAAGATAAACCAACGAAGAAGGTCAGAACCAAGACCAAGGCTTCCAAGAAGCATGCTAAAAAGAAGGCAGATGCAACTGATCCATTTACTCTGGAGGATGAGTCGGAGGTAGAACTTGACTCTCTTGGCTCATTTTTATACACCTTATTGACATTGATTGCTATCAGGATGATGCAGAGGCCAGCCACGCAGATGGTGAAGAGGTAACTATCCTTTCCTCTGACTTAGAACCTTTGCCAAGACAGAAAATTCGTCAAGCGAGCCGGAAAGTAAGGTTTTCTCACCCTTTAGCTTACCTGGATCCCAACTTTATTTTGAAGAAACAATAGCATGAAGTTTGCCGCACGACCCAGAACAGCGGCGGCGACAATCTCTCCTCTGGCTTACCCAACACGCCGGCTCCTCGCAAACACTGAGCAGAGGTATCATAGATTTCCGACTTAGCTTTTCCAAAGGCGGGTCTTATTCGACAACCTCTTAACCCTTCTGATTCAAACTATCAGTGAACTTCTCACTCCTCATCTAGTGACTCCATTGGGACTCAGATCCCCCTTTTTAAAGTCGCCCTTGGGCGAGAATATTCAACTTTCTTTGCTTTTCAACCCTTTGTAAATTATCATGCTAACGTATTTATATGTCTCATTGCCAGTGGTAAAGCCAAGCAAGAAGGCGAAGACAAGTAACCCGGGCAAAGACACTGACAGCACTGAAGATCCCAAGGCTGCTGGCACGGAGAAGCAAACATTGTCTGAATCTTTGCATCAAACCTCTGAAGCAGCTATTGATGATCCGCCGCCAGAAGAGCACCATGTCACACTAGATTCCATGGATGTAAACCCGGCCATAGTTAAATGATACGTCCATTTTGCATCATGTTTTCCTACTGTTATTTATGTTGTTTTATTGTATAACAATGCTTTTTGGAGTAATTCTAATGGCTTTTATCTCATAATATGCAACGTATGCACAAAGGGGGAGAATTCTGGGAGCTGGAAATCTGGACCTGAAAAAGCTACGTCAAGCTACCTATTCTGCACAACTCCAAATGAGCTGAAACTTGACGAGGAATTTTTATGGACTATTTAAGAATCAGTGGAGCAAATAGGTACTAGAGGAGGGCCACCAGGTGGGCACAACCCACCTGGGCACGCGTGGAGGCCCAGGCGCGCCCTAGTGGGTGCTGCCCTCCTCGGCCCACCTCCGATGCCCATCTTCTGGTATATAAGTCATTTTGACCTAGAAAAATTAAGGAGAGGACTTTCGGGAGGAAGCATCACCGCCTCAAGGCGGAACTTAGGCAGGAGCACTTTTGCCCTCCGGCGGAGTGATTCCGCCGGGGGAACTTCCCTCCCGGAGGGGGAAATCATCGTCATCATCGTCACCAACAACTCTCTCATCTTGGGGAGGGCTATCTTTATCAACATCTTCAACAACACCAACTCCTCTCAAACCCTAGTTCATCTCGTGTGTTCAATCTTGTACCAGAACTATAGATTGGTGCTTGTGGGTGACTAGTAGTGTTGATTACATCTTGTAGTTGATTACTATATGGTTTATTTGGTGGAAGATTATATGTTCAGATCCATTATGCTATTTAATACCCCTCTGATATTGAGCATGATTATCATTTGTGAGTTGTTACTTTCGTTCTTGAGGTCACGGGAGAAGTCATGTTATGGGTAATCATGTGAACTTGATATGTGTTCGATATTTTGATGATATGTATGTTGTCATTCTCTTAGTGGTGTCATGTGAACGTCGACTACATGACACTTCACCATATTTGGGCCTAAGGGAATGCATTTTGGAGTAGTTATTAGATGGTGGGTTGCGAGAGTGACAGAAGCTTAAACCCCAGTTTATGCGCTATTCCATAAGGGACCGATTGGATCCAAAAATTTAATGCTATGGTTAGAATTTATTCTTAATACTTTTATCGTAGTTGCGGATGCTTGCAAGAGGGTTAATCATAAGTAGGAGGTTTGTTCAAGTAATAACAGCACCTAAGCACCGGTCCACCCACATATCAAACTATCAAAGTAGTGAACACAAATTAAGCCAACATGATGAAAGTGACTAGATGAAATTCCTGTGTACCCTCAAAAACACTTTGCTTATCATAAGAGACCGTTTTGGCCTGTCCTTTGCCTCAAAAGGATTGGGCTACCTTGCTGCACTTTTGTTACTACTATTGTTACTTGCATGTTACAAATTATCTTGCTATCAAACTACTTCGCTACTCACAATTTTAGCACTTGCAGACATTACCTTGCTGAAAAACACTTGTCATTTCCTTCTGCTCCTCGTTGCGTTCGACACTCTTACTTCTCGAAAAGGCTAAAATTGACCCCAAATACTTGTGGGTCATCAAGTCTATTTTCTGGCGCCATTGCCGGGGAGTGAAGCGCTCTTGGTAAGTGGAAATTGGTAAGGGAACATTATTACTACATGCTGAAATTTATTGTCACTTGCTACTATGGAAAACAATCCTTTGAGGGGTTTATTCGGGGTATCTTCACCTCGACTAGAACCAAAATTAGTTGCCCCTCCACCTACTGCACCTACTGAAAATGTTGAATATGAAATTACTTCGGGTATGTTAGAACAACTGCTAGCTAATCGTTATGCAGGAGATGGAACCGAACATCCTGATATGCACTTGATATATGTGGATGAAATTTGTGGATTGTTTAAGCTTGCCGGTTTTCCCGGAGATGAAGCTAAGAAGAAGGTTTTCCCTTTATCTTTGAAGGGAAAAGCATTGACATGGTATAGGCTATGCGATGCTATTGGATCTTGGAACTGGAATCGCTTGAAATTTGAATTTCATCAAAAAAATTATCCTATGCATCTAGTTCATCATGATCGGAATTATATATATAATTTTTGGCCTCGTGAAGGAGAAAGTATAGCTCTAGCTCGGGGGAGGCTTAAGTCAATGTTATATTCATGCACCAATCATGAGCTCTCAAGAGAAATTATTATTCAGAATTTTTATGCTCGGCTTTCTCGTAATGATCAATCCATGCTCGATACTTCTTGCACTGGTTATTTTATGAAGAATACTATTGAATTCTGGTGGGATCTTTTAGAAAGAATTAAACGCAACACTAAAGATTGGGAACTCGATGAAGGTAAAGAGTCAGGTATTTAATCTAAGTTTGATTGTGTTAAATCTTTTATGAATACATATACTTTTCAAAAGTTTAGCACTAAATGTGGACTTGACTCTCAGATAGTAGCTTCCTTTTGTGAATCTTTTGCTACTCATGTTGATCTCCCTAAGGAGAAGTGGTTTAAGTATCACCCACCAATTGAAGAGGAAGTTAAAGAACCGGTAAAAGCTAAATAAAAAATTATCATTTACAATGTTGATCCAGTTGTTCCCACTGCTTATATTGAAAAACCACCTTTCCCTATTAGGATGAAGGAACATGCTAAAGGTTCAACTGTTGTTAACAAAAGTTATGTTAGAACACCCAAACCATCTGAATAAATCAGAGTTGAACCTAGTGTTGCTATGGTTAAAGATCTCTTGGTCGATAATATTGATGGGCATGTTATTTACTTATGTGATGAAGCTTCTAGAATTGTCAAACCTTACAAAAAGGATAAACATAGACAAGTTGTTGGCATTCCTGTTGTCTTAGTTAAGATAGGCGATAATTGCTATCATGGGTTATGTGACCTAGGTGCTAGTGTGATTGCTATTCCTTTTTCCTTATATAAAGAAATTAAGAATGAAATAGCACCTGCTGAAATAGAAGGCATATATGTCACTATTAAACTTGCTAATAAAGATACTATATCACCAATTGGGATTCTTAGAGATGTTGAAGTCTTGTGTGGGAAAATAAAATACCCTACTGATTTTCTTATTCTTAGCTCCCCACAAGATGACTTTTGTCCCATTATTTTTGGCAGACCTTTCTTGAACACTGTTGAAAGCACAAGTGCTCCCTGGGTGATTTTGGTAATTCATGACAACATATCTCTTGTTGGACTAATACTTCTACATAGTGTACTTCAGATAAGTTCAACATTGGAGTGGCATGGACATGGACAAGAGGATGTGGAACCCCTTCAAGATGCTAAGGACAAATATTGGCAACAAGCTCAAGACTCTACATTTTCATTGTAGTGATCCAAGATCACATTGAGTCCATAGGAAAGACAATACTATTAAAAGGGGATGAGGTGTTGCTTAATGGCTTGCTTTCTCAAAGTGCTTAGTGATATGATCCAAAACCCTCAGCCACTTTCTCATTTCCACATATGTCCTAAACCTAAATTTCAAACTCGGCCCCACCGATTTGATCTATCCGGCGCCACCGAGTTTCATCTTTTTCAGCCACTACCAAACCCTAGTCACTTCGGTCTCACCGATGGGATCCCGGTCTCACCGAGATGGGTGTGCAAACTCTGTGTGATCTATTGCAACATTTTTTGTCTAATCGAGTTTGTGCAATTGGTCCCACCGAGTTTGCTTGACCAATCCTCTGTTTTCTTATTACCAAAATCGGTCTCACCGAGTTCGAGTAATCGGTCAAACTGAGTTGAGGTTTTACCCTAACCCCTGCACATCGATCCCACCGAGATGACCACATCGGTGCCACCGAAAATGCTAACGTTCATATTTTTACCTGAATCGGTCTAACCGAGTTTGCTAATTTGGTCTCACTGAGTTTGGGAATCTGTGTGTAATGGCTAGATTTTGTGTGGAGGCTATATATACCCCTCCACCCATTCCTCATTCGTGAGGAGATCCATCAGAACGTACTTACACTTGCACTACTCATTTTCTAAGAGAGAACCACCTATTCATGTGTTGAGACCAAGATATTCCAATCCTACCATATGAATCTTGATCTCTAGCCTTCCTCAAGTTGCTTTCCACTGAAATCATCTTTCCACCCTAGCCAAATCTGTGTGTGAGAGAGAGAGAGAGTTGAGTGTTGGGGAGACTATCATTTGAAGCACAAGAGCAAGGAGTTCATCAACAACACACCATCGATTACCTTTTGGAGAGTGGTGTCTCCTAGATTGGTTAGGTGTCACTTGGGAGCCTCCGTCAAGATTGTGGAGTTGAACCAAGGAGTTTGTAAGGGCAAGGAGATCGCCTACTTCAGGAAGATCAACCCTAGTGAGGCAAGTCCTTCATGGGCGATGGCCATGATGGGATAGACAAGGTTGCTTCTTCGTGGGTGGAGCCCTCCATGGACTCGTGCAACCGTTACCCTTCGTGGGTTGAAATCTCCATCAACGTGGATGTACGATAGCACCACCTATCGGAACCACGCCAAAAATCTCCGTGTATCCAATTGCGTTTGCACACTCTAATACCATCCCTTTACTTTCTTGCAAGTTGCATGCTTTACTTTTCGCTGCTCATATACTCTTTGCATGCTTGCTTGAGTTGTATTGTGTATGCTTGAAATTGTGTCAATCTACCACCTCAACTTGAAAAACTTAAAAACTGTCAACTTTGTTTGTTGAGGGTCTAATCACCCCCCCTCTAGACACCTCTTCTCTATCCTTTCAATTGGTATCAGAGCTTTGGTCTCTATTGCTTTGGTTTAATCACCATAGGAGGAAGATGGACGAGTCTATGTTGGGGAGTCTTAGACGTAGTGTGCCTATGCTTGATGGAGAGTTCTTTAGTGAGTGGAAAAATGAGATGCTTGGAATTTTTCATGAATATCACTTGAACAAGTACATTACTACTCCTTGTGAACCCCTTGTTGATCCCTTGCATCCTACAAATGATGAGTCTCTTGACATGATTCACAATCTTAGAACTATCAATCATATCACTAAAGGCTTGCCAAGAAATTTGATTGGTCACTTGCCAACTCTTGATTGTGCTTATACTATATGGAGATTCTTTGAGGAACGATTTCCAGACTATTCCTTGAAAAACTTAGATGAGATTCTTCACAAGTCTATTTCTTTGAATAAGATGAATCTCAATGATCCTAAGTTTGGAGATTGTTTATTTGAGGTTACCAATCTTATGCGTGCCAAAGGAGATGTAGGAATCATTAGCAATATTATTTCCGAAGCTATTATAATTCATAGAGATGAACATTGTCAAAATCATATATCTAATGAATCACTCTCTCTAGGAAATGATCATTTGCAAAATGATGTTGAACATGGATACTATGATGAAGATGATGATAATGACTTTGATCTTGAAGAATCTATGAGACACTTTGGTCTTATGGCTAATCTTCGCGGCTACATGGCTGGAGGAAAGGAATGGGTCCTTGATAGTGGATGTACCGATCACATGACCAGAGATAAAGATATGTTTCATGAGCTTGCTGAAAACGATGGCCCTCGAAAGTATGTCACTTTCGGTGATAACTCAAAGGGTAAGGTGGTTGGCCTCGGTAAGGTGGACATCTTACATGATAGCTCCATACAAAATGTTATGCTCGTTGAATCTCTTGGCTATAATCTACTTTCTGTATCTAGACTAGCTGACTTTGGTTTCAATGTCCTATTTACTGAAGTAGACTACCAAGTGTTTCGAAGAGATAATCATAAAATGGTCTTTACCGGCATACGTAGAGGTGATCTATACATTGTTGATTTCACTAAAAAGGCTCAACCTAGAAATTGCTTAATTGCTAAATCTTCCAAAGGCTGGTTGTGGCATAGACGGTTAGGTCATGTGGGCATGCGAAACCTTGACAAGCTTATTAAAGGTGATCATTTACTTGGTGTTAAAAATGTCATATTTGATAAGGATAGACTTTGCACCACTTGCCAAGCAGGAAAACAGGTTGGAGGAAGCCACCCGTGAAGAACATCATGACCACGAGAAGACCGCTCGAGCTACTTCACATGGATCTTTTCGGTCCCAACGCTTAGAAAAGTCTCGGTGGTAACTCATTTGGACTACTCATTGTTGATGATTTTTCAAGATTTACGTGGGTGTTCTTTCTCGATGATAAATCACAGGTTCAAAAGATCTTCAAAAACTTTGCTAGGAAGGCCCAAAACCAATTTGAAGTGAAGATCAAGAAGGTTTGCATCGACAATGGAATGGAGTTCAAGAATGCCAATGTGGACACCTTTCTTGATGAAGAAGGGATCTCACATGAGTTCTTGGCTATGTACACACCTCAAGAAAATGGAGTTGTTGAGAGGAAGAACTAGACGTTCATTGAAATGGCGAGAACGATGCTTGATGAGTACAAGACGCCAAAACACTTTTGGGCAGAAGCGGTTGAGATAGCTTGTCGTGCAACGAATCGTCTATATCTTCACAAGCTACTAGGCAAGACGACATACGAGCTCCTCACCGGTAACAAAACCCAAGTTGGATACTTTCGGGTATTCGGCTCAAAGTGTTACATTCTTGAGAAGCATCATCGTTCGAAATTTGCTTCTAAGTCTCATGAAGGTTTGCTACTCGATTATGGCTCAAACTCTCACACTTACCATGTCTACAACAATTTCACCTGAAAGGTTGAAGAGACGGTAGATGTGAAGTTTGATGAATCTAATGGCTCGCAAGTAGAGCAATTGCCAATTGATGTAGGTGACAAAGATCATTCAGAAGGAATTCAAGACTTGTCTATCGGCAAGATACACCCAATGGAGGTGAAGGAGAGTACCTCGTCTGTCCAAGTTGATGCCTCAACCTCAAGCCAAGGTGAACCACATGTTGACTTGGAGGCATCCACGAGTGGGACACGTCAAGATGATGAGAACGAGGATGTACACCAAGATGAACCTCGACGACCTCCTTCTCCACCTCCATGGGAGAACAACCACGCCAACAACAATAAAGAAAGACAAGAGGAAGAACAAGACAATGAAGAGGATGTTCCACCCCGACCCAAACAAAAGCTATCACGAGTTCGACCAAGAGTCTCAAGAGATCATCCTGTCGAACAAATCTTTGATGACATTCAAACCGGGAGAATTACTCGTTCTAAAAATCATTTGGCTAACTTTTGTGAACATTACTCATTTGTTTCTAGCATTGAACCTATGAAGGTTGAAGAAGCATTGGAAGATCTGGATTGGATAAATGCCATGCATGAAGAGCTACACAACTTTGAGAGGAACCAAGTGTGGACGTTGGTTGAGAAGCCCGATGAGAAGCACAATGTCATTGGAACCAACTGGGTATTTCGGAACAAGCAAGATGAAGATGGACAAGTTGTATGCAACAAGGCTCGTCTCGTTGCTCAAGGCTACACTCAAGTCGAAGGGATGGACTATGGTGAGACTTATGCCCCCGTTGCTAGACTTGAGTCCATTCACATCTTACTTGCCTATGCCAATCATCATGACATTACCTTATATCAAATGGACATCAAAAGTGCTTTTCTCAATGGTGAAATTGAGGAGGAAGTTTATGTTAAACAACCTCCCGGCTTTGTTAATCCTAAGAAACCCGACCATGTTTACAAACTTCACAAAGCTCTTTATGGTCTTAAGGAAGCTCCTAGAGCTTGGTATAAATGCTTCACTAAGTTTCTTCTTGATAAAGGATTTGAAATTGGTAAAATTGATTCTACACTCTTCACTAAAAGGGTTAATGGAGAATTATTTGTGTGCCAAATTTATGTTGATGATACCATATTTGGATCAACTAACCCTCATTTTAGTGAGAAGTTTGGGAAGCTTATGTCGGAGAAGTTTGTGATGTCTATGATGAGTGAACTCCAGTTCTTTCTTGGTTTGCAAATCAAGCAAACTAAGGAGGGAACCTTTATCTCTCAAACAAAGTATACCAAGGACTTATTCAACAAGTTCAACATGCAAGAATGCAAAGGTATGAATACTCCCATGCCTACTAGTGGACATCTTGACTTGACAAAGGATGGCGAACCGGTTGACCAAAAGGTTTACCGCTCTATGATTGGTTCATTGTTATACCTTTGTGCCTCCCGTCCCGATATCATGCTAAGTGTGTGCATGTGTGCACGATATCAAGCGGCCCCCCAAAGAGTGTCATCTTAAGGCTGTGAAAAGGATAGTGAGATACTTAATTCATACACCAAATTTTGGCATTTGGTATCCTAAGAGGTCTTCTTTTGATCTTGTTTGCTACTCCGACTCGGACTATGCTGGTGATAAGGTCGATAGGAAGTCCACTTAGGGTACTTGTCAATTTCTTGGTAGATCTCTTGTGTCTTGGTCCTCCAAGAAACAAAACTCGGTATCCTTATCCACCGCCGAAGCGGAATACATTGCCGCTGGTTCATGTTGTGCTCAATTACTTTGGATGGCCCAAACTCTTAAAGATTATGGGATATATGTGAAACATGTTCCATTTTTTTGTGACAATGAGAGTGCTATTAAGATTGCTCATAATCCCGTGCAACATTCTCGAACTAAGCATATTGAAGTTTGTCATCGTTTCATTCGAGATCATGTTGATAAGGGAGATATCAAACTTAAGCATGTTCGTACCGACAAGCAATTGGCGGATATATTCACTAAACCACTTGATGAGAAAGTGTTTTGCAGGTTGAGAGGTGAATTGAACATCATTGATGCCTCAAATCTGGAGTAGAAACTTCATGTGGATGCATGCAAGGCATGAGCCTTACTATGACTAATCCTTGACCATTCTCTTATGATGATCATATGTCTTGGGTACTCTTGTACTCTTGCATGCTATCTAACCCTTGTAGGTACTTGGATAAGCCCAATTCTATGAGATTGCAACTCAATCACATTTTGAGCAATCTCTACATCTCCAAGTCTCTACAATGGTGGATGAATACAAGGAAGCACAAATCCATTCAATATATCCTTTGACAAATTCCTATATCAAATTTCATGATTGTCACTTTGGATACACAATTGCTCTTCCTTGCAAGACTAACCCATGTAGGAAGATGAACTTCAACTACAAGTGGTGCTCCCATTCCTTGATGATTTACATCAACTTGAGAACCCTACACAAGTCTAACTACATGATCAAGTTCATCACCACCACCCAAGATATGTCATTCCATCTTAGAGAAGCTTAACCCCAGGTTATGGGTCAAAGCAACTCAACAAGATGAGAATACATCAAAATGCTTAAACGAAAAATGGCAACCCCCTTTTGAGCTTAAACGATGAGTATGACCTATGATCAAGTGTCTTCACTTGACTCCTAAGTCAATATACTCTAACATAGGTGAATTTGTCGCCGACCAATTCTAGATGAAGTTCTCTGTTGTTTCTTGGTGCCCTTGCATTTGTCTCATGCATGCTAGTTCCCTTTCAAAAAAAAACTTCATCTAGATTTATCTTCTTTTCTCTGTTATTTTCTGCATTTCCCTGCATCCAATTCATTGCAAATCATTCAGTTAATTCCTTGCATATCCTTGTGAGATCTTATTTTCCTAGTGAGCTGAGGTGACAAGAAGTTACACTCTGGGTTGAGCTCAGTCTCACCGGATTGATTACTTCGGCTGAACCGAATAAACTCGGTGCCACCGATTGCAACCACTCGGTGCTACCGATTTCAGTCCTGAGACAAAATCTGTGTCACTTGCACTCTGCATATTTGTCCCACCTCCACTCTTTGTAACTTGTCCTCTACCAGCATCAATATTACACGTGGCTTTGAAATGTGACTCCAGGACCAAACGTACTTGACTCATGCTCCAGAAGTCCCTTCTTGGAAATTGATGTCAAAGGGGGAGAGAGAGCACATCAAAGCTTATCACATAAGAGAGAATGTGCACATAAAAGCTTCTCATGATGCTCTTATTCTTAAGAGGAAGGTTATCTCATACCTTCAAGAGGGGAACGACATGATAGTATATGTTATGACCTTATCGAGCTCTGGTCATTTTCTTTTTTGCTCTGCCTTTTTGCTACCCTAATTACTCCCATTATTCCATGTCAGATTCAGGGGGAGAAATACTTCTAAGGGAATAAAATCTTTGGCATTCATTGCATATCTTTATTCTTGGGGACATGTCAATATCCAAATAGAGTACCTAGTACTCACACTCTACATGTCATCCCAGTCTTGGTAATCTTGTGCTCTTTAGTTCTTGCTCTGTCTAGTAGATGTTCTTGTGTTATCTAACCTTGTTTACCCAGGTACATCTTCTACAAAGCTAGCTCAAGACCACAAGGTAAGTATATGCATCACACTCATGTGCATGAAGATCTCTTGCTGTGGTACATATTGTTTGCAAGAGAGACTCATGAACATGAATGTATATTTCCAGTATCTATTCATTTGCTCTGATGCATATAGACAAGACACATGTAACTCATTGCTTGCTCTGACATGATTATGCATTCTCATACTATTATGCTCTATCATCACATGATTGCATACATGTAGGGGGAGCCAATGCATGTTGCATGTCCTTCCAAAGCTTTACTTGCTATTCCCTTATATCTTTATCTAAATCTTTGACGTATGTTGTCATCAATTACCAAAAGGGGGGAGATTGAAAGCACAAGTGCTCACTGGGTGATTTTGGTAATTCATGACAACATATCTCTTGTTGGACTAATACTTCTACCTAGTGTATTTCAGATAAGTTCAACATTAGAGTGGCATGGAGATGGACAAGAGGATGTGGAACCCCTTCAAGATGCTAAGGACAAATATTGGCAACAAGCTCAAGACTCTACATTTTCATTATAGTGATCCAAGATCACATTAAGTCCATAGGAAAGCCAATACTATTAAAAGGGGATGAGGTGTTGCTTAATGGCTTGCTTGCTCAAAGTGCTTAGTGATATGCTCCAAAACCCTCAGCCACTTTCTCATTTCCACATATGTCCTAAACCTAAATGTCAAACTTGGCCCCACCGATTCGGTCTATCCGGCGCCACCAAGTTTCATCTTTTTCAGCCACTGCCAAACCCTAGTCACTTCGGTCTCACCGATGGGATCCCAGTCTCACCGAGATTGGCGTGCAAACTCTCTATGATCTATTGCAACATTTTTGGTCTAATCGAGTTTGTGCAATCGGTCCCACCGAGTTTGCTTGACCAATCCTCTGTTTGCTTATTAGCAAAGTCGGTCTCACCGAGTTTGAGTAATCGGTCAAATTGAGTTGAGTTTTTACCCTAACCCCCGCACATCGGTCCCACCGAGATGACCACATCGGTCCCATCGAAAACTCTAACGTTCATATTTTTACTTGAATCGGTCTGACCGAGTTTGCTGATTCGGTCTCACTGAGTTTGGGAATCTGTGTGTAATTGCTAGATTTTGTGTGGAGGCTATATATACCCCTCCACCCATTCTTCATTCATGAGCAGAGCCATCAAAACGTACTTACACTTCCACTACTCATTTTCTGAGAGAGAACCACCTACTCATGTGTTGAGACCAAGATATTCCAATCCTACCATATGAATCTTGATCTCTAGCCTTCCCCAAGTTGCTTTCGACCATAGCCAAATCTTTGAGAGAGAGTTGAGTGTTGGGGAGACTATCATTTGAAGCACAAGAGCAAGGAATTCATCAACAACACACCATCTATTACTTTTGGAGAGTGGTGTCTCCTAGATTGGTTAGGTTTCACTTGGGAGTCTCCGTCAAGATTGTGGAGTTGAACCAAGGAGTTTGTAAGGGCAAGGAGATCGCCTACTTCGTGAAGAGATACCCTAGTGAGGCAAGTCCTTCATGGGTGATGGCCATGATGGGATATACAAGGTTGCTTCTTCATGGACCCTTCATGGACTCGTGCAACCGTTACCCTTTGTGGGTTGAAGTCTCCATCAACGTGGATGTACAATAGCACCACCTATCGGAACCATGCCAAAAATCTCCGTTTCTCCAATTGCGTTTGCACACTCCAATCCCATCCCTTTACTTTCTTGCAAGTTGCATGCTTTATTTTCCGCTTCTCATATACTCTTTGCATGCTTTCTTGAATTGTATTGTGTATGCTCGAAATTGTGTTAATCTACCACGTCAACTTGAAAAACTTAAAAACTGCCAACTTTGCTTGTTGAGGGTCTAATCACCCCCCTCTACACACCTCTTCTCGATCCTTTCAACCGTCAATGCCAAAATAGATAGTGAGAAACAAACTGTCGATGTTAGCTTTGGTGATGAATCTCATCAATTTAATTTTTCCAAGTTTAGTAGACAACCTCATAAGAAAGATTTGCCTAGTAAGGATGAAATTATTGGTCTTGCTTCTATTACTGTGTGTCCTACTGATCCTTTGGAACAATATTTGCTAGACCATGAAAATGATTTGCATATGTGTGAAAGAAATGAAATAGATAGAATCTTTTTCGAACAACAACCTCTGCTTAAACACAATTTGCCTATTGAAACTCTAGGAGGTCCTCCTCCAGCTAAAGGTGATCCTGTGTTTGAATTAAAACAATTGCCAGACACTTTGAAATATGCTTATCTTGATGAGAAAAAGATATATCCTATTATTATTAGTGCTAACCTTTCAGAACGTGAAGAAGAAAGACTATTGATAGTTTTAGTAAGCACAGAGCTGCTATTGGATATACTCTTGATGATCTTAAGGGCATTAGTCCCACTCTATGTCAGGACAACATTAATATGGAACCTGATGCTAAACCCATTGTTGATCACCAACGATGGTTAAACCCGGAGATGAAAGAAGTGGTAAGAACGGAAATATTGAAACTTCTGGAAGCAGGTATAATCTATCCTATAGGTGATAGTAGATGGGTAAGTCCTGTTCATTGTGTCCCTAAGAAAGGAGGTATTACTGTTGTTCCTAATGATAAGAATGAGGTCATTCCACAAAGAATTGTCACATGCTATAGGATGGTAATTGATTATAGAAAATTAAAGAAGGCAACTAGAAAAGATCATTACCCTCTGCCTTTTATTGATCAAATGTTAGAAAGATTATCTAAGCACACACATTTTTGCTTTCTTGTTGGATATTCTATTTTTTCACAAATACCTATTTCACAACCTGATCAAGAAAAGACCACTTTTACTTGTCCTTTTGGAACCTATGCTTATAGATGTATGCCTTTTGGTTTATGTAATGCACCTGCTACCTTTCAAAGATGTATGACTGCTATATTCTATGATTTTTGTGAAAAGATTGTTGAGATCTTCATGGATGACTTTTCTGTTTATGGGAAGTCTTTTGATGATTGTTTAAGCAATCTTGATTGAGTTTTGTAGAGATGCGAACAAACAATCTTGTCTTGAATTGGGAGAAGTGCCACTTTATGGTTAACAAAGGAATTGTCTTGGGCCATAAAATTTCTGAAAGAGGCATTGAGGTGGACAAAGCCAAGGTTGATGCAATTGAGAAAATGCCATGTTCTAAAGATACTAATGGTATTCATAGTTTCCTTCGTCATGCTAGTTTCTATAGGAGGTTTATCAAAGACTTATCTAAAAAATTTAGGCCTCTTACGAAGCTTTTGCAAAAGGATATTCCCTTTGTGTTTAATGATGATTGTTTGGAAGCATTTGAAACAATAAAGAAAGCCTTAATTACTGCACGTGTTGTTTAACCACCTGATTGGAACTTGCCTTTTGAGATTATGTGTGATGCTAGTGATTATGTTGTTGGTGCTAT
Source organism: Triticum timopheevii (assembly GCA_963921465.1). Lineage (NCBI taxonomy): Eukaryota > Viridiplantae > Streptophyta > Magnoliopsida > Poales > Poaceae > Triticum > Triticum timopheevii. The sequence continues at coordinate 362,493,605 of OY997264.1, forward strand.
TCTAGGACAAAGAGTTGATAAGAAACTGAATGTTATTCATTATGCTAGTAAAACTCTAGACAGTGCTCAACAAAACTATGCTACTAGTGAAAAAGAATTCTTAGCAGTGGTGTTTGCTTGTGATAAATTCAGATCTTACATTGTTGATTCTAAAGTGTCTGTTCACACCGATCATGCTGCTACAAAATATCTTACGGAAAAGAAAGATGCTAAACCTAGACTCATTAGGTGGGTTCTTCTACTACAAGAATCTGATTTGCAGATCACTGATAGGAAAGGAGCAGAGAAACCCGTAGCTGATAACTTGTCTAGGCTTGAAAATATTCTTGATGACCCATGATGACCCACAAGTGTAGGGAATCAATCGTAGTCCTTTCGATAAGTAAGACTGTCGAACCCAACGAGGAGTAGAAGGAAATGATAAGTGGTTTTCAATAAGGTTTTCTTTGCAAGCACTGAAATTGTAGGTGATAGATAGTTTTGTGATAAGATAAATAGTAACGAGTAACAAGTAAATAAAGTAAATAAAGTGCAGCAAGGTGGCCCAATCCTTTATGTAGCAAAGGATAAGCTTGGACAATTTCTAATAATGATAAAGGAGCTCCCGAGGACACATGGGAATTATCGTCAAGCTAGTTTTCATCACGTTCATATGATTCGCATTCGGTACTTTGATAATTTGATATGTGGGTGGACCGGTACTTGGGTGCTGCCCTAACTTGGACAAGCATCCCACTTATGATTAACCCCTATTGCAAGCGTCTGCAACTACAAAACAAGTATTAAGGTAAACCTAACCACATCATTAAACATATGGATCCATACCAGCCCCTAACGAAGCAACGCATAAACTAGGGTTTAAGCTTCTGTCACTCTAGCAACCCATCATCTACTTATTACTTCCCCATGCCTTCCTCTAGGCCCAAATAATGGTGAAGTGTCATGTAGTCGACGTTCACATAACACCACTAGAGGAAAAGACAACATAAATCTCATCAAAATATCGAACGAATACCAAATTCACATGACTACTAACAGCAAGACTTCACCCATGTCCTCAGGAACAAACGTAACTACTCACAAAGCATATTCATGTTCATAATCAGAGGAGTAATAATATGCATAAAGGATCTGAACATATGATCTTCCACCAAGTAAACCAATTAGCATCAACTACAAGGAGTAATCAACACTACTAGCAACCCGCAGGTACCAATTTGTGGTTTTGATACAAGATTGGATACAAGAGATGAACTAGGGTTTTGAGAGGAGATGGTGCTAGTGAAGATGTTGATGGAGATTGACCCGCTCCCGATGAGAGGATCGTTGGTGATGACGTTGGTGATGATTTACCCCTCCCGGAGGGAAGTGTCCCCGGCAGAACAGCTCCGCCGGAGCCCTAGATTGATTCCGCCAAGGTGCCGCCTCGTGGCGGCGGAGTTTCATCCCGTAAGCTTGTCCATGATTTTTTCCAGGGTAAAAGTGACGATATAGTAGAAGATGGACGCCAGAGGCCCACCAGGGCGCCCAGGAGATAGGGGGCGCGCCCTATAGGGGGGGCGCCCTCCTGTCTCCTGGACAGGGTGTGGGCCCCCTGCTGTATTTCTTTCGCTCAAAAATTCTTATTAATTCCAAAAAGTTGTTTCGTGGAGTTTTAGGACTTTTGGAGCTGTGCAGAATAGGTTTCCAACGTTTGCTCCTTTTCTAGCCAGAATTCCAGCTGTCAGCATTCCCCCTCTTCATGGTAAACCTTGTAAAATAAGAGAGAATAGCCATAAGTATTGTGACATAACGTGGAATAACAGCCCATAATGCAATAAATATTGATATAAAAGCATGATGCAAAATGGACGTATCAACCCACAACCTATTAATGATAGCTTTCCTGATGAACAATTAGCTATAATAAATGTTTCTAATAGTACACCTTGGTATGCTGACTATGCTAATTATATTGTTGCTAAATACATACCACCTAGTTTCACATACCAAACAAAAGAAAAAATTCTTCATGATTTAAGACATTACTTTTGGGCTGACCCACATCTTTATGAAGAAGGGTAGATGGTATTTTATTAGACATTGTGTACCTGAGCATGAACATGAACAAATCCTACGGAAATGTCACTCTAAGCTTATGGAGGACATCATGCAGGAGACAGAACCACTCATAAGGTATTGCAATCTGGTTTTGATTGGCCTACTCTCTTTAAAGATGCCCGTAAGTTTGTCTCGTCTTGTGATGAATGCCAAAGAATAGGTAATATTGGTAAGCGTCAAGAAATGCCTATGAATTATTCACTTGCTGTTGAACCATTTGATGTTTGGGGATTTGATTTCATGGGACCTTTTCCTTCCTCTAATGGGTATACACATATTTTGGTTGCTGTTGATTATGTTACTAAGTGGGTAGAAGCTATTCCAACTAGTAGTGTTGATAACAACACCTCTATTAAAATTCTTAAGGAAGTTATTTTCCCAAGGTTTGGAGTCCCTAGATATTTAATGACTGATGGTGGTTCACACTTTATAAATGGTGCTTTCCGTAAAATGCTTGCTAAGTATGATGTTAATTACCATATAATTGCATAACCTTATCATCCCCAGTCTAGTGGTCAAGTTGAACTTAGCAATAGAGAAATAAAATTAATCTTACAAAAGACTGTCAATTGGTCCCGGAAGAATTGGTCTAAGAAATTATATGATGCACTTTGGGCTAGAACAACTTATAAAAATCCTATGGGTATGTCTCCATATAAAATGGTTTATGGAAAAGCTTGTCATTTGCCTCTTGAGTTAGAACATAAAGCACATTGGGCAATTAAAGAACTCAATTATGATTTCAAACTTTCTGGTGAAAATAGGTTATTTCATGTTAGCTCATTAGATGAATGGAGAACCCAGGCTTATGAAAATGCAAAGCTATTCAAAGAAAAAGTTAAAAGATGGCATGACAAAAGAATCCAAAAGCGTGAGATCAAGGTTGGAGAATATGTTCTTTTGTACAACTCTCGTTTCAGATTCTTTGCAGGAAAACTCCTCTCCAAATGGGAAGGACCTTATGCCATCGAGGAGGCCTATCGGTCCGGAGCTATCAAAGGAAATAATGCCGAAGGTACTAACGCTAAGGTTGTCAATGGGCAACAAATAAAACACTATATCTCAGGTATGCCCATTAATGTTGAAAGCAATATTATCCAAATTTTGACACCGGAAGAACACATAAAGGAAACCTTTTGGAACACTCCAGAATCATGAAAAAAGGGAGGTATGTGATACGGTAAGTAAACGGACTCCGAAAAATCCGAAAATATTTTTTGTCAGTTTTGGAATATTTAGAAAATTAGGAAAATAAGAAACTTCCAGGAAAGTGACCCTGGTGGGAACGATACACCAGGGCGCGCCTAGCATGCCAGGCGCACCCAGGTGGGTTGTGCCCACCTCGGGTACTTTCTGGACTTTGTTTTTCTTCCGTTCTGCTTGTTCCCCAAGATAAAAAAAATCTTTATATACCTCCCGAACCTGTTGACCACCGCATCGCAGAGAAATCTCCTATTTTATTTTCTTGCCGTTTTCTGTCAGATTTGTTGAGCCAAGCATCATGTCTTCTCCCTCCTCCAACACTGAAGAAGGCGAAGCTTGGTTGCTTTAGGTAGAATCCAGGGGAGAGAATCTGAAGAGATCATTATGGAAGAAGATGAGGGGGACTCGTTCGGAATTCACCCTCCGGCCTCTCAGAGAGGGACTCTGGCTGGCATCTCCACTCATCCTAACCCCCATCAAGCCATGAGGTCCCTAAACAATCAAGAGGTCCCAAGAGATCAGGAAGAACTACCTACAAGGAGGCCTCTACACAGGTTACATCAAAACAATTTTCACAATTTGATTCATAATTATGGGTTCAAAAACACTCCTCGTGTGCATATTCCATCCAATTCGGACATATCTCGTCCTAGAGAAAGTGATGCATGCACAAACTTTTGGGGTCCGGAAAATAAACATATCATGGCCGAAGTAGAGAAGAACACTGAGCTGCTTCATCAAGCTCTTCGAGAGATTCACAACTTAAGAGATACACTCAGACATGTATCGGACAAGATTGCTTCTACTTCGTCACCACCACGTCCTTCTTCACCACGAAAAGAGAACTGAGTATCGGGTATGGGCACTCCCCTTGGCTTTCACCAAGCTAGGGGGAGGTGCCCCAGTATCGTATCATCTCCACTATCTTTTTCCTTTACTTTCTTAGTTCAATCCATGGTTATCTTTTGCTATTAGATGAATAAAAGTTTAGTTCGACCCTTTCTTTTCAAGAGTTTGCTTAGTGATCAATCTTTGTAATCGTGTGTGAGATATATAATAAAGCTTAGTTTGAGTTTTGCCTTCTTTACTTTCTTGCTGCAATAAAAAGAAAGGAAATAAATAAAAGAAAAATATCATATGCTAATCTTATGGTTGGTGATGACATTACACAAGGAAAAGTATAAGTAGAAAATATTATTGTAGATTGACAAACATAGCATTGGTCAATGATGCAACTCATGAAAAAGTTAATAAGGGAAGAGAATATTCACATATAAACATACTATCCTGGAAATCTTTTATGATTGTGAACACCCATCAAAATATTATATGCCAAAATTGTTGACGTTGGACAAGGAAGATAACTTAATGACTTATGTTTGTTCATATTCACATAGAAGTTATATTGTCATAGATCCTTCAACATGTGGTGCTTGCCCTATCTTTGCTAGCCAAAAACTCCGCACTAAGTAGAGATACTACTTGTGCATCTGAAACCCTTAAACCCAAATCTTGTTTGAGAGTCCACCATACCTACCTATGGATTGAGTAAGATCCTTCAAGTAAGTTGTCACCGGTGCAAAAAGGGCAACAAAAATTGCTTCTAAAAGTGTGAGATCATTTAGTGTAAGGGAAAATTGAGCGTTGTACAAACTTGTGATGGTGAAGAATCAAACCGACAGACTACATAATAAAGGTTGCCATCACAAGGGGCAATATAACGTGAAGTTCTCTTGCACTAAGGGGTTGAGCATACAAACAAAAAGCGCATGGCAATCTCTATTTCCCTCTGCGAAGGGCCTATCTTTTACTTTCATGCAAGAGTCAATTTTTTTATCTCTATCCCTTTTATTTTTCTCCTTTGGCAAGCATCATGTGGTGAGGAAAGATCTAGGCACATATATCCAGTTGAATATGGGTAGCATGAGTTATTATTGTTGACATCACCCTTGAGTTGAATGCGTTGCGAGCGAAACTATAAACCCCTATCTTTCTATGTGTCCGCTTGAAACGTTTTCCTCATGTGTACGCGGTGAGTGTTAGCAATCATAGAAGACCAAATGATGGTTGAGTATGTGGACTTGCCTAAAGGCTCCGATACATGACTGTTCCTAAAAATATGATGAATTGTAGTTGCAAAGTTGACTAAGAACATAGTTTGTTGGTTTCCAATAGAGTTTATGCTTTATACTTCGATGTAGTGATGAATTGTCACTTGTTCATGAGAAACCTATGATAAAAGTTTTATGTTAAAGTTTGTTGCTGTTATAATAAGTTGCATGATGCTGCTATGTCTGTATTTTTGTTTTTATCGACACCTCTTTCTCTAAGCATGTGGACTTGTTTTTCAATTTCGGTTTTCGCTTGAGGACAAGCACGGTCTAAGCTTGGGGGAGTTGATACATCCATTTTGCATCATGTTTTCCTACTGTTATTTATGTTGTTTTATTGTATAATAATGCTTTCTGGTGTAATTCTAATACCTTTTCTCTCATAATATGCAAGGTATGCACAAAGGGGGAGAATTCTGGCAGCTGGAAATCTGGACCCGAAAAAGCTACGTCAAGCTACCTATTCTGCACAACTCCAAATGAGCTGAAACTCCATGAGGATTTTTATGGAATATTTAAGAATTATTGGAGAAAATAAGTACCAGAGGGGGGCCACCAGGTGGGCACAACCCACCTGGGCGTGCCTGGAGGCCCAGGCGTGCCTTGGTGGGTGCTGCCCTCCTCGGCCCACCTCGGGTGCCCATCTTCTGGTATATAAGTCATTTTGACCTAGAAAAATTAAGAAGAGGACTTTCGGGACGAAGCGCCTCCGCCTCAAGGTGGAACTTGCGCAGGAGAAATTTTGCCCTCCGGTGGAGCGATTCCACTGGGGGAACTTCCCTCCCGGAGGGGGAAATCATTGTCATCATCATCACCAACAACTCTCCCTTCTTGGGGAGGGCTATCTTCATCAACATATTCAACAACACCAACTCCTCTCAAACCCTAGTTCATCTCGTGTGTTCAATCTTTGTACCGGAACTATAGATTGGTGCTTGTTGGTGACTAGTAGTGTTGATTACATCTTGTAGTTGATTACTATATGGTTTATTTGGTGTAAGATTATATGTTCAGATCCATTATACTATTTAATACCCCTCTGATCTTGAGCATGATCATCATTTGTGAGTAGTTACTTTCATTCTTGAGGTCACGGGAGAATTCATGTTGCGAGTAATCATGTGAACTTGATATGTGTTCGATATTTTGATGATATGTATGTTGTCATTCTCTTAGTGGTGTCATGTGAACGTCAACTACATGACACTTCACCATATTTGGGCCTAAGGGAATGCATTGTGGAGTAGTTATTAGATGGTGGGTTGCGAGAGTGACAGAAGTTTAAACCCCAGTTTATGCGCTATTCCATAAGGGACCGATTGGATCCAAAAGTTTAATGATATGGTTAGAATTTATTCTTAATACTTTTCTCATAGTTGCAGATGCTTGCGAGAGGGTTAATCATAAGTAGGAGGTTTGTTCAAGTAAGAACATCACCTAACCACTGGTCCACCCACATATCAAATTGTCAAAGTAGTGAACACAAATTAAGCCAACATGATGAAAGTGACTAGATGAAATTCCCGTGTACCCTCAAGAACACTTTGCTTATCATAAGAGACCGTTTTGGCCTGTCCTTTGCCTCAAAAAGATTGGGCTACCTTGCTACTACTATTGTTACTTGCTCGTTACAAATTGTCTTGCTATCAAACTACTTCGCTATTCACAATATTAGCACTCGCAGGCATTACCTTGCTGAAAACCACTTGTCATTTCCTTCTGCTCCTCGTTGGGTTCGACACTCTTACTTATCGAAAAGGCTACAATTGACCCCATATACTTGTGGGTCACCATTAAGCTGCCAAGTCCTGTCAAGCCTGCTGAGAAAGAGGCTGAAGATGTTATTGTCACCGGGTTTGGCTATACTGCGCCGGGCAACTCCACTGTCTTATCAAAGCATAGGGCCAAGGAAGAATTTTCAGCTACTGAGAAGGGCAAATGGAAGATGGATTTGGAGAGTTACGCCTAGTTCAACGCTCATGAGATTCATGCAGGTCATTTAAACCACCTTCACACCAGCCGTGACTTTGAAGCCGGCTTAGTCAATCTAATGAAGGAGCGCTTTGAGGTAAACACTGAAAAATCTTCTCATAATATTGTCAGACGCCAAGTCTACTGAATATGAAAGGAGTGAATATGCTGTAGACTTAAATAGCATTTTTGACCTTGTAGCCATTCCATAGCAATTGTTAATTCCGCTGAATCAAAACGAGTAGCCCCCAAGAATCGGCTTAAACTGGAAAGTTAAGCCGGGACTTCAAATTGTAGTGCTAAAATCCGAATATGTAGCCCCCAAGGGCCGGCTTAAGCTGCATAGCTAATCCGGGACTTATCACCATATTTATGAACAAATCCAAATATGTAGCCCCCATGAGCGGCTTTAGTTGAAGAAACCTAACCGGGTCATTAAAGATTTGCCTAAAAAAGAGCAATGTACATTAGCCCCCAAGCACCAAGTAAAATACTTGTATTATGCTTGGGACTTCAAATAAAATGATTATGATAACCACACACTGTTGCGTAATCTCTATCTCGCAGGTTGAATTAAATATGAAAGAATCCCAAGTGGTGGATCTGCGGCAGAACATCCAAACACATCAATCTGAAACTTCCAAAGCCAAATCAGAACTGAGGACTGCTTTAGAAGACATTGAGAAGCTAAAAAAAGGATTTCAACACTGAAAGAACCAGCTGGGACACTGAGAAGGCGGTTCTGTTAAAAAGAGCAGAAAATGCTGAGGTTGCTCTTAAGCCGGTGACTGACGAGTTATCCGGCTTGAAGCATCAAATCAATAGCATGATAGCCGCCATCTTTGGTAAGTAATATTGTACTTCAATCTTTCACCACCAATGTATAACAACCATTAGCCGGTTTATTAATAGCTTTGCTAACGCAGGCTCCAGAATTTCCAACCTTGGCCTAGACATGCGTGTGAAGCTTAAAGCTGCATACACCCTTGTGGAGCAGTTATATACTGGCGCTCAACAAGCTATAGCTACCATATCTCATACCAAATAGCCACCTTCACTTATCAGAGAAACACTGGGTAAACTGTCAGTCATACCCAAAAGGGTGGAGGAGATAAAGCGGCCAGCCACCAGAGCTGGCGCCATCACTGCCCTGAGCCAGGCCAAGGCATGGCAGGCAGAGCTTGACCCGGAGGAATTGGCTATGGGTTGTCCCAGTTTAAAAGAAGATAGGTCTCCCTTTAGCGCAGATGACTTCACCAAATGTGTAAGGGAAATGCGTCCGTTGGCAAGCAAGCTGGCTAAGGAGACCGATCTATGCAAGTATCACGCGACTTATACTGTTGAAAACGCTAAAGTGAAAGCGCTGGTTTACCCAGTCATGGATCTTATTCCACCAACACGTAAGCACACTTTTGCTCCTGATGTTGATCCATCCATGCTCATAGATGATGAGGCTGTATTCAAAGCCATAACTTGCGTCAATTGGACATTCACCTAATTTCCAGCCAGTGGAGGAAGAAGAAGAATCGGTGCTGGATAACCTGAAAGCTTCAACTCATCAAGACCAGGGCAGCTGAACCACGAGGTGGCTCTTAGACTACCACATAGAATTTGTGCGTAGAAAAAACACTTATTCTTTTGGGTCGTACGACGCCTTGTAATAGGCTAGCTGAAAACAATGATCTACCATGACATCGTGCATGTTTATCTTCATAACACTTTAAACCGCTGATCTGATGTTTGGAAGATCTACGGTATATGCTCATAATATTATCAATCATGTAAGTCATATTATCATATTCCCCGCACACAAGCAGATAACATGTGCCCTGGCGGTTTACGCCGGGCGGGTCGTGATGTCCCATACAAAATTTTCTGGTGACTATATAGTCCATAACCAGGGCGGGTTATCAAAACTCGCATATTCATATAACAAGTAAAAACATACCTATGAAATTATTTCACACCGCCGTTTTACATCGCCGAATCCAATGAGGGTGATAGCCCAAAGACTTATAGTGCATCACTTCCAACTGCGTAATGAAAGTATACTGGCGACTTAACGTCCAAAGCCAGAACAGGTTATCAAAACCCAAAATATGCTCAAATATGAGTCATACAAATTAAGGCTACATGGACTGAATTGTTTTAAACCACATGTCAATATGGAACAAAGATATGAACCCAAAAAATGTTCAGAAAGATAACAAATCAGAAAAAAACAAAGCTTTCATAGGCCGCCAAGCTGAAACCTCAAGTGCTTTCATGGGCAGCATAGCCACAAAGTTAATCCTTAATTCACTATGTAAGATGACCCTCTCGTGACCAACCATCGTTTTAACCTCGACAAGTTCAGGGTCTTTTACAAGATTGACCATTGAGAGTAAAACGGGTCATTCTAGGATCACCTGGGCGGAGTGACAAGGACATACAGGCAGGATAAGCCGGAATTTGGTGAATACACCTGGCATACAAGCCGATCACGAGGGTAAACAAAGCTATGTTCATTGAACAGGAAGCCCCCAAGCAACCTATAATAAGCCATCAAGGCAGGATACCTATGTTTGAACTGCGCACTGTAGCAAGCTCTCTTTGGTAACCTTTTAACTTGGGCAAGAAATCCCAAGTAATTTGCAACAAAGCATATAAGCCAGATCAAAAAGGGTAGTCACAACTATGCTCAATGAGCAGCAAGCCCCCATGCAATTTGTAACTAGGCGTGCAAGCTGGATCAAGAGGGTAGTCACAGCTATGCTCAATGAGCAGGAAGCCCCCAAGTGTTCCTATGAACGGACAATAAAGACTCAGATACTCAGAAATGAAACGACAGAGGCCCTGAATTCTCAGGAATGCCAGCTTTATACTGATCATAATATATACATTGATGAAAATATGTACAACACAAGAGCCAATGGCTCAAGTGTACTAAGGCCGAAGATGAGCAATGTTCCAAGGCCGGCGGTCTCCTCCTCTGATGTGCATGAGTCCTTGTGGTCTCAAAGATCAATGAGGTAGTAGGACCCGTTGTTCAAGTTAATGTTGACCACAAAGGGACCTTCCCAAGGTGGGGATAATTTGTGCATATCTGTTTGGTCCTGGATGAGCCGGAGCACCAAGTCACCTTCTTGAAAGGTCCGGGTTTTAACCCGGCGACTATGATAACAACACAGATCCTGCTGGTATATCGCCGTACGAGCCGCCGCAATGTCACGCTCTTCATCCAACAAATTAAGAGCATCTTGACGTGCTTTTTCATTATCAGCTTCAACATAAGCCGCCACACAAGGCGAGTCATGACGGATGTCACTGGGAAGAACTGCCTCCGCTCCGTAAACAATGAAGAAAGGCGTATAACACATGGATCTGTTGGGGGTGGTATTGATACTCCAAAGCACTGAAGGTAACTCCTCAACCCAACAACCCGGCGTCCTCTGCAAAGGGACCATAAGCCGGGGTTTTATTCCTCTCAAGATCTCTTGATTGGCCCTCTCGGCTTGACAATTGGACTGGGGGTGCGCCACTGACCAAACGTCAAGACGAATATGCTCTTGTTGACAAAATTCTTTCATAGCACCCTGAGATAGATTAGTGCCATTATCAGCTATGATGCTATGAGGGTATCCGAAACATAAAATCACCTTTTTAAGGAATTGAACCGCTGTTGCTGCATCACACTTGCTGACCGGCTCTACCTCAACCCACTTTGTAAATTTGTCAACCGCCACCAAAAGGTGGGTCTTTTTGTCCTTGGATCTTTTAAAAGTCCCAACCATATCAAGCCCCCAGACTACAAATGGCCAAGTGATTGGAATCATCCTCAACTCTTGAGCGGGCACATGAGCTCGTTTGGAGAATTTCTGACAGCCGTCACACTTGCTAACTAGATCTTCTGCATCAGCATGATCCATCAACCAATAAAATCCATGACGAAAAGCCTTAGCCGCGAGAGACTTAGAGCCGGCACGATGGCCACAATCTCCTTCATGAATCTCCCTTAGAATCTCATGGCCCTCCTCAGGAGAAATACAGCGCTGAAGCACCCCTGTGATACTGCATCGGTGTAACTCGCCATTGACAATGGTCATTGACTTAGACCGCCGGGTTATTTGTCTGGCCAAAGTTTCATCCTCATGTAACTCACCCCAAGTCATATAAGCCAAATACGAAACTGTCCAATCAGGAATAACATGAAGAGCCACCACCAATTGTGCCTCTGGATCAGGGATATCAAGATCCTCTTCTGTAGGCAACTTAACTGAAGGATTAGTTAGAATATCAAGCCAAACATTATGTGGTACTAGCTTACGCTGAGATCCCAGCCGGCTTAAAGCATCATCCGCCTCATTTTTCCTACAATTAACATGTTCCACTTGATATCCTTTGAAATGACTAGCAATAGCATCAACCGCCCGGCGATAAGCCGCCATGAGCGGGTCTTTGGAATCCCAAGTTCCTGAGACTTGCCGAGCCACCAGATCTGAATGGCCGAAACACTTGACTCGGCTTAGGTTCATCTCTTCGGCCATCCAAAGACCATGGAGCAAAGCCTCATACTCAGCTGCATTGTTAGTACAAGGAAACATCAACCTTAAGACATGGGAAAACTTATCACCTCGTGGGGAAGTCAAAATAACTCCAGCACCGAGCCTTCGAACTGCCTGGATCCATCAAAATGAATAGTCCAATATGTATTATCAGGCTTCTCCTCCAGCATCTGCAACTCGGTCCAGTCATTGATGGAATCCACAAGTGCTTGAGACTTGATGGTTGTCTGAGGCATACATTTGAAACCATGGGGTCCAAGCTCAATGGCCCATTTGGCTACCCGGCCTATAACTTCTCTGTTTTGAATAATATCCCCTAGAGGAGCAGAACTGACCACAGTGATGGGATGACCAAGGAAATACTGCTTCAGCTTACGACTAGCCATGAACACTCCATAAACTAGCTTCTGCCAATGTGGGTAGCTTTGCTTAGATTCAATTAGTACCTCACTGACATAGTAAACCGGCCTTTGAACCGGATATTCCTTGCCTGATTCCTTCCTTTCCGCAACAACCGCTACACTGACGGCTTTACTGATTGCAGCCACATATAAAAGCAAGGGCTCCTTATCAATAGGAGCTGCAAGAACTGGTGGCTCAGCCAACTGTTTTTAAGCGCCTCGAACGCCTGATTGACAACATCACTCCAAACAGAGTGGTCTATTTTCTTCATCCTCTGGTACAGAGGGACAACCTTTTCTCCCAGGCGGCTTATAAACCAGCTTAAAGCCGCAATACGACCCGCCAGACGCTGAACGTCGTTAATACACGCCGGTTTAGCCAAAGAAGTGATAGCCTTGATCTTCACTGGGTTAGTTTCAATACCTCTCTCGGAGGCCAAAAAAGCCAAGAGCTTGCCCGTGGCACACCAAAGATACACTTGGCCGGGTTAAGCATCATCTTGTAGACCTGGAGATTGTCAAAGGTCTCCTTCAAATCATCTAAAAAGGTCTCCTTCTTTCTGGATTTCACCATGATATCATCCGCATAAGAATGAACATTGCATCCAATCTGGTTGTGGAGGCAATTTTGAACACAAACCTGATAAGTCGCTTGGGCACTCTTGAGTCCAAAAGGCATAGACACATAGCAAAAGGCTCCAAAAGGAGTAATGAAAGATGTCTTCTCCTGGTCCTTAACTGCCATCTTAATATGATGATAACCAGAATAAGCATCTAAAAAACTCGAACGCTCACAACCCGCCGTAGCATCAATGATCTTATCAATATGAGGGAGAGCAAAAGGATCAGTTAGACAAGCTTTGTTAAGGTCCGTGTAATCCACACACATGCGCCAAGGGCCGTTTTTCTTAAGGACCAACACTGGGTTAGTGTCGGTGTCAAAACCAGCAGATCTCGGGTAGGGGGGCCCAAGTTGTGCGTCTAAGGATCGATGGTAATAGGGGACCAAGGGACACAGTGTTTACCCAGGTTTGGGCCCTCTTAATGGAGGTAAAACCCTACTCCTGCATGATTATATTCGAAGAGTATGAAGATTACAAGAGTTGATCTATCTCGAGTTCATAATGGCTAAACCCTAGATGTCTAGCCTATGAGTATTATGATGATGGTAATGCGGATAGCCTCTGTGGACTAACCCCTCCAGTTTGCATACACACCGGAGGGGCCTAGGGTTTGTACAAGGTCAGTTCATAAGGGAAGGAAACACCCAGACTCTAATCTTGCCGCTTACGTATGGAGAAGTCCCATCCGGACACGGAAGTCTTTAACTTGATCTTGTACGGCCCATCCACCCCGACCCATATTCCTGGGCCATACACATGAGGACCCCTGAATCCTGGACTCCCTCAGTAGCCCCCGAACTTGCTTTCAATGACGATGTAGTATGCAGATATAGGTCTTTGGCTTTGCAAGGTGGGTTCTCCACCATACTCTGGCTTGATGATAGTCCGGCATCGGCTTATGTGTCCATATCAGTCTTTTATGATTCCTTCCTGCCGTCGCCTCGATTTCCACATGTCTTAAGTGCATGCGAACGGTCTGTTACCTTTATACTTTAATACTTTTAGTAGGCACATGCGGCACCTATATAACGAGGTCAGATCTCCAAAACGCCATCTCACATTGCGCCAAGAGCAACAGAGCAAACCATGAATAAAGCTCAAACTATGGCTAGTGTCCCTGGCTCCTCCTCGCATCCTCAAAAGGGGGATTGGCAAAGTTGTTCTATATCCCATCTTCATCTCAATCGTCTCGAGATGCAAGGATATCTTCCCCTAGCGGATCTAGTCTCTGTACGGGCAGGATTAACTTCTGTGGGCGATGATGCATTGGCAGAGAATTTCCCCAGTCCCAGCCAAGGGGAGAGGGTGTTCTTCATCTCGTTCCTTCTGAGGGGCATAGATTCTCGATCCACCCCTTCCTCAGGGGGCTACTGGAATATTACAGGATCCAACTGTACAACCTCACACCAGGTTCCATTCTGCATATTTCCGGTTTTGTCGCCCTTTGCGAATTATTTTTAGGCCGCGTGGCTCATTTTGAACTATGGAAAAAGTTCTTCTGCCTCGTCCCTTTCCACCAGGGCGGAAGGTCAATATTTTAAGTGGGCGGCGCTGAAGTATGGCGCATAGCCGGATCCGGTTACCCAGTCGGGACTCCGAAGAGGGGGTCTGACGAATGGTCTTCGGAATGGTTCTACATTGAGGACGTTCCCCTTCCAGACCCTGTTCGGTGCGGGCTTCCCGAATTCTCCAGTGCTCCTTTGAAGAAACTATTCAGCTAGTGCCCCAAGTCCCCCAGACAAGAGGATAGTGCAGAAGTGATGAGATTGGTCAGCAAGGTCAAATTGTTGACCCATTCCAGACTCTCCATCATTGAAGTCATGGCTATTGCGATGAATTTATGTATCCAGCCTCTTCAGTCTAGAGTGGGTCCTTTATGGAACTACAACAGGGAGGATGACGCGCCTCGCTATACGTGAAAGGGTCCGGATAACCAAGCCGCATTGGCTGCTATGCTTGCGGACCTTTATAAGGGAGAGGAAGAAGACTTCGCCCGTCTACATTGCCAAGACGGTTTCTCCATGTACAGCCCTGTTGACTGGGTAAGTTTAGTCATTCAACACCTTTTTTATCATTGGGGTGCCTTAACTGAATACTCTAGTTGCTTCAAAATAGTCATGGAGGAAGGTAGTCGAGAACATCTATTGCCCTCCTCCCCAACCAGAAGACCATGCACGTCATGAAGACCCCGGATTCCATGAGGATCCGGATATATTTGTGGAATTGAAGACAGAGTCTATTACTGGGAAGCAGCCAACATGGCGGATTACCCCGATCTCTACCCCTTCGTTAAGGTAAGTGTTCGGAAATCAAAAAAGAGTGGCATTTCCGCTGATAGCTTACTCTCCGCACTAGGCCATATTTCGCAGGATCGATGCTCAGAAAATCGTACCCAAGGTCGGGCAACAAGAAGAAGGATGGCACCCTCAAGGGGTGGTCGTGCGAAGAGAAAGGAGGCCGGGAGCGCCACTGAGCCTGCTCCATCACCAAAAAGGTGTATTCCTTATTTCATATTTGCATGTAAAGCCGAATGTTTTCATCTTCATCCTCCCTTTGTTATATCAGGAGAGGTATACGGCAAACCATGCCAAAGATCCCAGCAAGCCAAACCGCAGCCAATGCAATGCCGAATTCGTCAAGTAGGATGAGGGTGCATACAGGGGTGGGACCGTCTCATCCGCCTCAGGAAGATCCGGATGAGATGTCAGTCACTAACTCCAAGGTGGAGAGCATGATGAATCACCGTCGCTTAAAAGATACCCTGCGTGCCCTGGTCTTTTCGGAAGAAGAGTTTATTGCTCTCAACACCGTGGGAGTGTATATCCGAGCTGCCCGGGATGGACTTACTGGTGTTTCTCGCCCGTTCTCAAAGGATATCCAGGTAAATTTTTTATGCAAATCTAATATATAGATACCGGTAGCCCTCGAGACTTAAATCGGTAGGAACCAACCGATTTGAGGATCGTTTATGACCGTAGGTTCTCAAGGAGAAGAAGGCGCATTATCCCAGGAGCTCGAGACAAGCCGGAAATAGCTAAATGCCGCTGTCACCGAGCTTGAATAAATGAAAAGTGCCCGAATGACTGGGGAAAAGATAAAAAACTAGAAGAGGAAATGAAGAAGCAGGCCGAAGAGATAAAGAGCTTAAAGGATCAACTCTTGGAGGCGCAACAGGAAAACTAAAAGCTGAAGGACGGCATATTCGGTATGACCCTTAAACCATCCGAAGTATTGATATAATCATATAATATGGAATGTTATAGTTCGGTTTATACAGGCATGTTGACCAGCCGCCACGAGGAGGAAGTGTCCGGGCTTCAAAGCGACGTTCTAAAGGAACTGTCAAAGATGCACGAGCATGCTCGAAAGGCCATGAAGAATATGGCCAAAGCCTTATGGCCATCCGATGCCCCTCCAGAAAGCATGGAGGGGTTGGCAGACCTATTCAAGGGTGCTCGGCATTGCTTCGAGCTGTGGAAGATGTCTGCATGCGGTAAAGGTGCACGAGAGGCGTGAGCCATGGTGAAGACACGCTATACCGGACTCGATCCGAATCATACGACCCGAGTTGGACCTCAAGGACCCGACGGGAATGAAATTCCTGTAAGCTTGGTATATGACCAAGTAATGATAGCGGCGAAATATTAGCAACAAGATTGTAAGCTAGATAGCCTATTAGATGGCAGAGAAAGAGAGTAGTCGTTTGATTCTATGTATCACTATACTTTATGACCGAACTTATCTCCTGCCGAACTTATAAATTTTTTGTCATCGCAGACCTTCAACTTCCACCTCTGAACCAAGAAGTTGGAGTGTTTCTATGTGTTTAACTAAGAAACGTTTAGTATCTCTGAAAACCAGGCAATCCGGTCATATTGCTCGAACAGACAAAATATGTTCGGGGAGTTATGTTATATTACTATTAACGTAAGAAACATCTTCCAAGAAAAATAGTTCCGTTAGGGGTTCGTTTCCTTGGGTTAGCATGCTAAATGATGCATGCCTAGGCTCGTATCCGAAGTACAGGCAGCCAATTCCGTAGTTGTTCCAAAAAACAATCTGTTGTATACATGCCGACCAATTATTCCCTTAAGAACACTAGCTTTCTGCTTCACCCGTCTGAGGTACAGGGCTGGATAACCCGGTTGTAACAATCGCAGAGGTACTCCCTTTACACCCTAGCCGAACAATCGGGAACATAGGGTATAAACACAGGAGCAAGGCAACCCAGCTTGGCAAAAACATAAGTCATAGAGGTGCATACAATGGCAGAAGCAACAACTGTTATGGACAAAGGAAGCTTATAATCTTTCAATAAAAGGCTTCATTTAAAGAAGCCCCCTTGTATGGTGGGCTGTATACATTTAAAGATGTGTACCTCGAATAATGTGGTTGATCCGAACATACATTTGAGAAGAAAAGGAAAAAATAAAAAAAGGGAGATAAAAAAAAGGAAAAAACCTAGTTAAAATGAAACCTAAGGAGGCCAAACTATGCGTAGAATCTTCGGAGCCGGGCAGCGTTCCATGGGTTCGGTTCAAGGCGATTATCCGCTGCATTGCGAAGGCGATAGGCTCCTCCCATAAGGACTTCATCTATGACGAAGGGGCCCTCCCATTTGGATTTGAGCTTGTCCTTTTTCTTTTCCTGGAGGCATAAAACAAGTCCTCCGACATTGTATGTCTTAGCTCGCACTTCTCTGCTTTGGTAACGCCTGGCCTGTTGTTGATAACATGCGGAACGGGCTTTAGCAACATCGCGCTCCTCTTCGAGTCCGTCTAGGTCATCCTACCGATCTAGTTCGGCTTCACTCTCTTTGTACATGTGCACTCTAGGCAAGTCATGAATAATGTCGCACGGCAATACGGTCTCTGCGTCGTAGACCATAAAGAAGGGTGTGTATCCGGTCGTTCGATTGGGCATGGTCAGTGATATGTCCATTTTGCATCATGCTTTTATATCAATATTTATTGCATTATGGGCTATTATTGCATGTTATGTCACAATACTTATGCCTATTCTCTCTTATTTTACAAGGTTTACATGAAGAGGGAGAATGCCGACAGCTAGAATTCTGGGCTAGAAAAGGAGCAAATATTAGAGATCTATTCTGCACAACTCCAAAAGTCATGAAACTCCATGAAAGTTATTTTTGGAATTAATAAAAAATACTGGGCGAAGAAAGTACCAGAGGGGGCCCACAACCTATCCACGAGGGTGGGGGGCGAGCCCTACCCCCCTAGGTGCGCTCCCCTGCCTCGTGGGCCCCTGGCAGTCCTCCGGTGGCCATCTTCTGCTATATGAAGTCTTTTACCCTGAAAAAAATCATAGGCAAGCTTTCGGGACGAAACATCGCTGCCACGAGGCGGAACCTTGGCGGAACCAATCTAGGGCTTCGGTGGAGCTGTTCTGCCGGGGAAACTTCCCTCCGAGAGGGGGAAATCATCACAATCGACCCTCTCATCGGGAGGTGGTCAATCTCCATCAACATCTTCACCAACATCATCTCCTCTCAAACCCTAGTTCATCTCTTGTATCCAATATTTGTCCCAAAACCTCAGATTGGTACCTGTGGGTCACTAGTAGTGTTGATTACTCCTTGTAGTTGATGCTAGTTGGTTTATTTGATGGAAGATCATATGTTCAGATCCTTTATACATATTAATACCCCTCTGATTATGAACATGAATATGATTTGTGAGTAGTTACGTTTGTTCCTGAGGACATGGGAGAAGTCTTGCTATAAGTAGTCATGTGAATTTGGTATTCGTTCGATATTTTGATGAGATGTATGTTGTCTCTCCTCTAGTGGTGTTATGTGAACGTCGACTACATGACACTTCACCACTGTTTGGGCCTAGAGGAAGGAATTGGGAAGTAATAAGTAGATGATGGGTTGCTAGAGTGACAGAAGCTTAAACCCTAGTTTATGCGTGCTTCGTAAGGGGTTGATTTGGATCCATATGTTTCATGCTATGGTTAGGTTTACCTTAATACTTCTTTTGTAGTTGCGGATGCTTGCAATAGGGGTTAATCATAAGTGGGGTGCTTTTCCAAGAAAGGGCAGTACCCAAGCACCGGTCCACCCACATATCAAATTATCAAAGTAACAAACGCGAATCATATGAGCGTGATGAAAACTAGCTTGACGATAATTCCCATGTGTTCTCGGGAGCGCTTTTCTCCATATAAGAATTTGTCCAGGCTTGTCCTTTGCTACAAAAAGGATTGGGCCACCTTGCTGCACCTTATTTACTTTTATTACTTGTTACCCATTACAAATTACCTTATCACAAAACTATATGTTATCGATAATTTCAGTGCTTGCAGAGAATACCTTACTGAAAACCGCTTGTCATTTCCTTCTGCTCCTCGTTGGGTTCGACACTCTTACTTATTCAAAGGACTACGATAGATCCCCTACACTTGTGGGTCATCAAAACTCTTTTCTGGCGCCGTTGCCGGGGAGTGAAGCGCCTTTGGTAAGTGAAACTTGGTAAGGAAAAATTTATATAGTGTGCTGAATTTACTGTCCCTTGTTACGATGGAACATAGTCCTTTGAGGGGCTTGTTCGGGGTATCTTCGCCCCAACCAGTAAAGCAAAGAGTTGCTCCTCAACCTACTGAACCTACTGAAAATGTTTACTTTGAAATTCCTTTGGGTATGATAGAGAAACTGCTAGCTAATCCCTTTACAGGAGATGGAACATTGCATCCCGATTTACATCTAATCTATGTGGATGAAGTTTGTGGATTATTTAAGCTTGCATGTATGCCCAAGGATGTTATCAAGAAGAAGGTCTTCCCTTTATCTTTGAAGGGAGAGGCATTGACATGGTTTAGGCTATGTGATGATATGGGATCATTGAACTACAACCGATTGAAATTGGAATTTCATCAGAAGTTTTATCCTATGCATCTTGTTCATCGTGATCGTAATTATATATATAATTTTTGCCTCGTGAAGGAGAAAGCATCGCTCAAGCTTGGGGGAGGCTTAAGTCAATGTTATATTCATGCCCCAATCATGAGCTCTCAAGAGAAATGATTATTCAAAAATTTTATGCTCGACTTTCTCTCAACAATCGCTCCATGCTCGATACTTATTGTACTGGTTCTTTTATGATGAAGACTATTGAATTCAGATGGGATTTATTGGAAAGAATTAAACGCAACTCTAAAGATTGGGACCTCGACGAAGGTAAGGAGTCAGGTATAACACCTGAGTTTGATTGTGTGAAATCTTTTATGGATACCGATGCTTTTCGTGTATTTAGCACTAGATATGGACTTGACTCTGAGATAATAGCTTCTTTCTGTGAATCATTTGCTACTCATGTTGACCTCCCTATGGAGAAGTGGTTTAAATATAATCCTCCCATTGAAGTAAAAGTAGTTGCACCTGTTAAAGTTGAAGAAAATACTATCACTTATAATGATGCTATTGTTCCTACTACCTATATTGAGAAACCACCTTTTCCTGTTAGGATAAAGGATCATGCTAAAGCTTCAACTGTGGTTCGTAAGAGTAATACTAGAACACCTACACCACTGAGCAAATTAAAGTTGAACCTAGTATTGCTATGGTTAAAGATCTCTTGGCTGATAATATTGATGGGCATGTTATTTACTTCTGTGATGAAGCTCCTAGAATTGCTAGACCAGATACTAAAAATAAGCATAAACCTGTTGTAGGCATGACTGTTATTTCTGTTAAAATAGGAGATTATTATTATCATGGCTTATGTGATATGGGTGCTAGTGCTATTTCAATAGCTCATTCCTTTTACAAAGAAATTATGCATGATATTGCACCTGCTGAGATAGAAGAAATAGATGTTACAATTAAGCTTGCCAATAGAGATACTATTTCTCCAGTTGGGATTGTTAGAGATGTTGAAGTCTTGTGTTGGAAAGTTAAATATCCTGCTGATTTTCTTGTTCTTGGTTCTCCACAAGATAGCTTTTGTCCCATCATATTTGGTAGACCCTTCTTGAATACTGTTAATGCTAAGCTAGATTGCGAAAAGGATATTGTTACAATTGGTTTAGGGGATATGTCTCATGAGTTTAATTTTGCTAAATTTCGTAGACAACCCCATGATAAGGAATTGCCTAGTAAGGATGAAATTATTGGTCTTGCTTCTATTGCCGTGTCTCCTAATGATCCTTTAGAACAATATTTGCTAGACCATGAAAATGATATGTCTATGAATGAAAGAAGGGAGATAGATGAAGTATTCTTTAAACAGGGCCCTATTTTGAAACACAACTTGCCTATTGAAATTCTAGGGGATCCTCCACCACCCAAGGGTGATCTCGCGTTTGAGCTTAAACCATTACCAGATACTCTTAAATATGCTTATCTTGATGAAAAGAAGATATATCATGTTATTATTAGTGCTAACCTTTCAGAGCAGGAAGAGGAGAGATTATTGAAAACTCTGAAGAAGCACCGTGCTGCTATTGGATATACTCTTGATGATCTTGAGGGCATTAGTCCCACTCTATGCCAACACAAAATAAAATTGGAGAAAGACGCCAAACCAGTTGTTGATCACCAACGACGGTTAAATCCTAAGATGAAAGAAGTGGTAAGAAAAGAAATGCTAAAGCTCCTAGAGGCAGGTATAATTTATCCCGTTGCTGATAGTCAATGGGTAAGTCCTGTCCATTGTGTCCCTAAGAAGGGAGGTATTACTGTTGTTCCTAAGGATATAGATGAATTGATCCCACAAAGAATTAATACATGTTATAGGATGGTAATTGATTTCCACAAATTAAATAAAGCTACTAAAAAGGATCATTACCATTTTCCTTTTATTGATAAAATGCTAGAAAGACTATCCAAACATACACATTTTTGCTTTCTAGATGGTTACTCTGGTTTCTCTCAAATACCTGTGTCAAAAGAGGATCAAGAAAAGACCACTTTTACTTGCCCTTTCGGTACTTTTGCTTATAGACATATGCCTTTTGGTTTATGTAATGCACCTGTTACCTTTCAGAGATGTATGATGACTATATTCTCTGACTTTTGTGAAAAGATTGTTGAGGTTTTCATGGATGATTTCTCCATTTATGGATCTTCTTTTGATGATTCCTTGAGCAACCTTGATCGAATTTTGCAGAGATGCGAAGATACTAGTCTTGTTTTGAATTGGGACAAGTGCCACTTTATGGTTAATGATGGTATTGTCTTGGGGCATAAAATTTCTGAAAGAGGTATTGAAGTTGATAAAGCTAAAGTTGATGCTATTGAAAAGATGCCGTGTCATAAAGACATTAAAGGTACACTACTAGGGAAAACCTTATACACAGAAATATAGCAACAGCGCGGGTCAAAAAACTGCGCTAGTGCTATATAGCAGTAGAGAGCAAATAAAAACCGCGCTACAGACACAAACTTAGCAGTAGCGCCTGTTGTAAAGAAAGCGCTACTACTAATATTCCCATTGGCAGAATGCTAGGCTACGCATAGCAATAGCGAGCTTAACAGAAACGCGCTACTGCTAGAGCACAGTTAGCAGCGCGTTTCCAAAGAAGAGCGCTACTACCAATGGAAATAAAATAAGATGATAAACAAATAGAAATTTAAATGAAAATGAAAGAAATAGAAAAAGGAGAAAGGGAAAAATAAAATGTAAAGCAAAATAAACGAAAAAGCGAAAAATCGGAGGAAGGCATAGCAGCAGCGTTTGTTTGTAAGAGGCGCTATAGCTAACGTAGCTGCAGCGCATGTCCTAGACCCCCGCTATAGAAACAGAATAGGAAATTAGCTATAGCAGCAGCGCATTTTGAGGAAAGCGCTATAGCTAACTTAGCTATAGCGCGTTTTGCGAAACGCGCTACCGCTAAGTTTGACTTAGCCAAAAAACCGTTTCCCCCCCGGCCACCACTTCCCCCAAATCCCTCAAACCCACCCCGCGCGCGCGCCGCCGTCTCCCCGATTCCTCGCCCCACACTTCACCGCCACCGACGACGCCACCAGAGCCGTGCGCCGTCGACGACACCGGAGCCGCCCCCAACGCCATGGAGCCGCGCGGCCTCGTCAACACCACCAGAGCCGCCGTCGACGCCACCTTCCTCGCCGTCACCGGAGACGCCCCTGCCTCCCTCGCCGTCACCGGAGACGCCCCTGCCTCCCTCGCCACCACACCGCCTCCGTCGCCACCACCGGAGCCATCATCTGTAAGCCCCCACCCCTCCTCTCTCTCATGCATAGGTTAGCCAGTTTAATTAGGTTAATTATCTAGGTTAGGGCAAAAATTTAGTTAGGTCATTGACAAAGAAGTAGTTAGGTTAACTAGTTTAATTAGGTTAATTATCTAGGTTAGTGCAAAAACTTAGTTAGGGCTTTGACAGAGAACTAGTCAGGTTAACTAGTTTAATTAGGTTAATTATCCATGTTAATTAGTGCAAAAATTTATTTTAGGCTTTGACAGAGAACTAGCTGCGTTAACTAGTTTAATTAGGGTTAATTATCTAGGTAAACTAGATTAACTAACTAGGTTAAATAGGTAGGTTAATTAGGTTCGTTGGATTAAGAAGCTAGGTTAAGTAGATTGGCAAAGGTTTTTGATTTTTCAAAAGACCACTATTTTTCAAGGAAAAGAATTTAGGCAAATTTTATTTTTCATTGAAGTGGTCATGTTATATCTTTTCATTGAAGTTGTTCGATTGTGTCCAAGTGGTGGCTTTGTTGTTTCCAGGGAATGATGCTGAGTGGCCTATGTTTTGCCGGAATGTTGATTCATTTCTGTTCCGGCAAATTTCAGGTTCTCGATTTGTCCACTTTTTAGCAAAGGTCATGCCGAAATTTCCCATGAATTTCGGCATGACTTGTGCTACAAACTAGGACATATCGAGTGCCCGGGATTTGCCGCACCAGGAAGGAGTCAACATTCCTGCAAAACAATAGTCCTTTTTTATGCCATTATTCATTTTATTAGGTCTAGAATTGATTGACTAGATTTAATCATAGGAAACATGGCTAGCAACGATGAAGGACAGGGTTCTGGTGATTGCGATGACGTCTACCGGGCGGCAGACGAATTTTTTAGCTTTACCGACGATCAACAGATGTTGTTGCTGGGCCCACCGGTGGCATCGGGGACTGAGACCGACACGCAGACCGGTGCTAAGACCGATACGCAGACCGGTGCTGAGACTGACACCGGCGCTGAGATTCAGACCGGCATCGAGACCGGCGCTGAGACCGGTGCTGCCTCGGGGAGCGGAGCCGGTGTAGAACCGAAAGCAAAGAGGCAACGGGTTCCTAACAAACTCAGGACTACTAGACTGGTGGTCACGGAGGTGGACAACGGCAATTTTGAGCCAAAGGCGCCCGAGGAAGCGCGTGCGTGCTACGGCAATCAAATAGGCTACATCATACGGACAACCGCTACCATCAACGATGAGAATCTAAAGAAGATAGAAAATATGAGGAGCTCCCTCCTAAAGAAGTTTCACCAGATATTCTTGTTCCCGGGCCGGAATGAGAAGGATTATGAAGATCCAGACAATGACCCAGCAATGAAGAAGATAAACAAACACGCCATGACCAAGTTTAGCAACGCGTTGGCCGCCATGAATGAGGTCGTCGGAAAAACAGGGATGTTCCATGCAGAAGGACAAATGTCGCGGGAAGACGCCCGAACATGGATAGCCTCTCAGCGTCTCGACATGAAGCCTTTCACAAAGCTCGATGACTTTCTCCCTGACTTGGATGGATGGCACGACATGATGGAGTGATTGTCGATATATGACAATGTGTCCGTTTAGTCCATACTTTCTTTTATGACAAATCTTTGAGTTATGCACGGTGAAACTTTATTTGTGATGTAATTAAACTGTCCTCCTCGACTAGCGAAAATCACTCTAGTTAGGTCATTTGGGTACGATGAACTTTGTTATTTATGCTTATGATATGTTGTTTCTATTTTTGCCAAGTATGTCTCTTTGTGTTGCTCAACTATATATGTTGCATATCATCGACTCATGTGACGATGCAGGTGCATAGATCATAAATGGCGAAGAAGTGCTACGCCGGGAGTATATATACGACAAGTGGCCGGAGTGTCAGGCCCTGGTGTACCGGTTTTCGGTTTCCGAGTGACACGCAGTACTTAGTTTAGGTTCACGCTAATGCGAGAGAGGGATACGAACTCATGTACTCAAAGCGATAGCTATTCTCGTGTATATCATTGTTAAGATGGATGACGATGTATTTGCAAGTAATCGAGACTTGTATCGCTATTTTCGAGATTGATGACGAGAGACCACTTTGTGTTGGATGATGATTATGATGATGACATGATTTGATGAGACTAATTGTATGTATATGCTATGATTACATTTGTATGTGGATGATATGCTAAAGATTATTGTATAAATCCTATTCAAATGCAAAACAAATAGAAAACAAATCTGCAGGAAAAAAAACTAATAAAACTAGTAGTAGCGAGGGGGGGATTTAGCAGTAGCGCCGTCTTACCAGTAGCGCTTACCTGCAAACGGCGCTGCAGATAATACCAGTAGCGTCCTTTTCTAAAGAGCGCTGCAGCTATTCATGTGTAGCAGTAGCGTGTGTCAACACGCGCTACTGCTATACGTTAGCTGTAGCGCCTTATTAGTAGCGCCAGTACCCGCGCTACTGAGAGGGCCAAAACCCGCGCTGCTGCTAGGCTTTTCCCTAGTAGTGGTATAAGAATTTTCCTTGGTGATGCTGGTTTTTATAGGAGGTTCATTAAGGACTTCTCCAAAATTTCTAGGCCTCTGACTAATCTCTTACAAAAAGATATTCCTTTTGTCTTCGATGATGATTGTGTAGAAGCATTTGAAAAACTTAAGAAAGCTTTGATTTCTGCACCTATTGTTCAACCACATGATTGGAATTTACCCTTTGAAATTATGTGTGATGCTAGTGATTATGCTGTAGGTACTGTTCTAGGAAAAAGAGTTGATAAGAAACTAAATGTCATTCAATATGCTAGTAAAACTCTGGACAGTGCCCAAAGAAATTATGCTACCACTGAAAAAGAATTTTTAGCAGTTGTATTTGCTTGTGATAAGTTCAGACCTTATATTATTGATTCTAAAGTAACTATTCACACTGATCATGCTGCTATTAAATATCTTATGGAAAAGAAAGATGCTAAACCTAGACTTATTAGATGGGTTCTCCTACTACAAGAATTTGATTTGCATATTATTGATAGAAAGGGAGCTGAGAACCCTGTTGCAGATAACTTGTCTAGGTTAGAGAATGTTCTTGATGACCCACTACCTATTGATGATAGCTTTCCTGATGTACACTTAGCTATCATAAATGCTTCTCGTACTGCTCCATGGTATGCTGATTATGCTAATTACATTGTTGCTAAATTTATACCACCTAGTTTCATATACCAGCAATAGAAAAAGTTTTTCTATGATTTAAGACATTACTTCTGGGATGACCCACACCTTTATAAAGAAGGAGTAGATGGTGTTATTAGACGTTGTGTACCTGAGCATGAACAAGAACAGATCCTACGCAAGTGTCACTCCGAGGCTTATGGAGGACACCACACTGGAGACAGAACTGCGCATAAGGTATTGCAATCTGGTTTTTATTGGCCTACTCTCTTCAAAGATGCCCGTAAGTTTGTCTTGTCTTGTGATGAATTTCAAAGAATTGGTAATATTAGCAGACGTCAAGAAATGCCTATGAATTATTCACTTGTTATTGAGCCATTTGATGTTTGGGGATTTGATTATATGGGACCGTTTCCTTCCTCTAATGGGTATACACATGTTTTAGTTGTTGTTGATTACATTACTAAGTGGGTAGAAGCTATTCCAACTAGTAGTGCTGATCATAACACCTCTATTAAGATGCTTAAAGAAGTTATTTTTCCGAGGTTTGGAGTCCCTAGATATTTAATGACCGATGGTGGTTCACATTTTATTCATGGTGCTTTTCGTAAAATGCTTGCTAAGTATGATGTTAATCATAGAATTGCATCTCCATATCACCCATAGCCTAGTGGCCAAGTAGAACTGAGTAATAGAGAGCTCAAATTAATTTTGCAAAAGACTGTTAATAGATCTAGAAAGAATTGGTCCAAGAAACTTGACGATGCATTATGGGCTTATAGAACTGCATATAAGAATCCTATGGGCATGTCTCCATACAAAATCGTTTATGGAAAAGCATGTCACTTACCTCTCTAACTAGAACATAAGGCATCTTGGGCCATTAAAGAGCTCAATTATGATTTCAAACTTGCCGGTGAGAAGAGGTTTTTTGACATTAGCTCACTTGATGAGTGGAGAACTCAAGCCTATGAGAATGCCAAATTGTTTAAAGAAAAAGTCAAAAGATGGCATGACAAAAGGATACAAAATAGTGATTTTAATGTAGGTGATTATGTGTTGCTCTTCAACTCTCGTTTAAGATTTTTTCTAGGAAAACTCCTCTCTAAATGGGAAGGTCCTTATGTTATCGAGGAGGTTTATCATTCCGGTGCCATAAAAATCAACAACTTCGAAGGCACAAATCCGAAGGTGGTGAACGGTCAAAGGATCAACATTATATCTCAGGTAATCCAATAAATGTTGAAACTAATGTTGTTGAAACCGTAACCCCGAAGGAATACATAAGGGACATGATAACCCACAAGTGTAGGGGATCGCAACAGCTTTTGAGGGTAAAGTATTCAACCCAAATTTAATGATTCGACACAAGGGGAGCCAAAGAATATCCTTGAGTATAAGCAGTTGAGTTGTCAATTCAACCACACCTGGATAACTTAGTATCTGCAGCAAAGTATTTAGTAGCAAAGTAGTATGATAATAAAGGTAACGGTAGCAAAAGTAAAGATAGATGTTTTTGGGGTTTTCGTAGTAGTTGTAACAGTAGCAACGGAAAAGTAAATAAGCGAAGAACAATATGTGAAAAGCTCGTAGGCAATGGATCAGTGGTGGATAATTATGCCGGATGCGAATCCTCATGCAATAGTTATAACATAGGGTGATGTAGAACTAGCTCCAATTCATCAATGTAATGTAGGCATGTATCCCGTAAATAGGCATACGTGCTTATGGAAAAGAACTTGCATGACATCTTTTGTCCTACCCTCCCGTTGCAGCAGGGTCCTTACGGAAACTAAGGGATATTAAGGCCTCCTTTTAATAGAGAACCGGAACAAAGCATTAACATATAGTGTATACATGAACTCCTCAAACTAAGGTCATCACCGAGAAGTGTCCCGATTATTGTCACTTCGGGGTTGTCGGATCATAACACATAATAGGTGACTATAGACTTGCAAGATAGTATCAAGAACACACATATATTCATGAAAACATAATAGGTTTAGATCTGAAATCATGGCACTCGGGCCCTAGTGACAAGCATTAAGCATAGCAAAGTCATAGCAACATCAATCTCAGAACATAGTGGATACTAGGGATCAAACCCTAACAAAACTAACTTGATTACATGGTAAATCTCATCCAACCCATCACCGTCCAGCAAGCCTACGATGGAATTACTCACCCACGGCGGTGAGCATCATGAAATTGGTGATGGAGGATGGTTGATGATGACGGCGGCGACGAATCCCCCTCTCCGGAGCCCCGAAAGGACTCCAGATCAGCCCTCCCGAGAGAGATTAGGGCTTGGCAGCAGCTCTGTGTCGTGAAACGCGAAGAAACTTTCTCTCTGATTTTTTTCTCCCCGAGACGGTATATATGGAGTTGGATTTGAGGTCGGGAGGTGTCCAGGGGGCCCACGAGATAGGAGGGCGCACCCTTGGGGGGGCTCCCCCCTGTCTCGTGGACAGCCCATGGGCCCACTGGCCTTGATTCTTTCGCCAAAAATTCTTATTAATTCTGAAAAGTGCCCCCTGGCCGAGAACTTTACTTTTCTACACATAAAACAACATCATGGCATCTGCTGAAAACAGCGTCAGTCCGGGTTAGTTTCATTCAAATCATGCAAGTTAGAGTCCAAAACAAGGGCGAAAGTGTTTGGAAAAGTAGATACGTTGGAGACGTATCAACTCCCCCGAGCTTAAACCTTTGCTTGTCCTCAAGCAATTCAGTTGATTAAGTGAAAGTGATAAAGAAAAACTTTTACAAACTCTGTTTGCTCTTGTTGTTGTAACATGAAAAGCCAGCATTCAAGTTTCAGCAAATATTATGAACTAACCATACTAACAATAACACATAGGTCTCACAATTACTCATATTAATAGCATAATCAGCTAGCGAGCCATAATAATAAAACTCGGATGACAACACTTTCTCAAAATAATCATAACATCATATAACGAAATGGTATCTCGCTAGCCCTTTCTGAGACCGCAAAACATAAATGCAGAGCACCTTTAAAGATCAAGGACTGACTAAACATTGTAATTCATGGTAAAAGAGATCCAGTCAAGTCATACCTGTCGGTGTTCTGGGAACGGGGGTCCCTAGACTTGCCTGCCTGCGGCCTGCGGCGTGGCTCAAAGGGGGCCCAGCACGACCCATCTTAATCAACACAAGCTCAAGACCCTCGCGAGGGGCCAAGCCTCGTGGGGTGGACGACAAGGAGCTTCCTCAGGCACGGCCTCATCAGGCTGGCTCACGAAGAGGCGGAGAGTTCAAGGCAGGGTACCTCACGAGGTGCCCATGACGCAAGCCATGATGACCAAGGGCGCCAGTCGGGCGCCAGCCCGCACAATGTCCTCCTTTCCTCTTTGGTGCAAAGGGAGCAAGCGCAGGCGAGAGCATCAAGCAAAGGCATCCATTTTGGTGCAACAACACCAAGACCAGCTCAACGGCAGGAAGGAAGTCATTGTGGAGCCCAAGCAGGCGTCACCACCAGAATCTTTGACAGGCGAGGACCAACTTTAGTCAGGATAAGTGTACCCGATGTTCCCCTTCAAAATGGCCAATTGTTGGAGCCCTTCCCGCTCAATATTTGGGAAGAGGCCCAGGGCCTTTGCCTATAAATAGGAATAACCACCCCCAGGGTAGAGGCAGCTGGATAGACAGAATCCTCACTAGAAAACCAGTAGAGAGAGCGACTGAACTCCTCCTAGCAGTTCATCGCACCAGCCAAGAACAGACCCTCGCGAGGCTCTTCTTCCTTGTATTGTTCATCAACAGCCCAAGAGGCAATCCACCACACCACACACTAGAGTAGGGTATTACACCGCAATGGTGGCCTGAACCAGTATAAACTCTGTGTCTCTTGTGTTGTTACTTCCGTAGTTTAGATCCTAGCGAGTCGGTGAGGAGCAGGTAGGTAGAGGGCGAAATCTCCGCGCGCACCCCAGTGTTCGAACCTCAAGGGTCTGCCAAAACCTGAAATCCGACATCTGGCGTGCCAGGTAGGGGTGCGCCGGAATTCGTCTTCCGTCGCCCAGTTCTTCTCCGACCATGGCATCCATGTCTGACGCTCGTCGGGCCCGCGCTGAGCACCGAGCTGCCCTCGCTTCCCATGTCGCCCAGACGGCTCCCGTCGGCGGGCGCCCTCGTCGTTCCCCGTCACCTGCCGTCAACGCCGCCACCGGTCCGGCAGGGAACAAGCAGCAAGCATCGTCCCAGCATCCCTCCGTGAGGCAAGACGGCCGCACTCCTACCCCCTCGCTCACGCCAGCTGGTTCTTCGTCTCGCGCATTCCGCGCGCCCATGGAGGCTCGAGCTGCGCTCATTGGGGCAAACGAGCTCCTGCGCTACCGTCCCGTCGACGACGTCTACAAAGAATGGCTCGACCGCGTCGCCGAGCTTGTCCGTGCCGCAGGGGGCTCTCCTACGTCGTCCGTCCCGCTGCACCCACCCCGCCCTGCGCGGGCGACGAAGCTCCGGGGGCGCCTCAGCCGCCTACCCCTCAAGAAGGCGCCCTGGCCCCAAGGCGCGTGGCCCCTGGGCGGAACCCGCTCCGTCAGGCGCCAGCGCGGCAAGAGCAGAGCTGCCAAGAAGTCCCTCGCCCGCGAGAAGCTGCCCAAGCGCTCCCTGCTCCGGCTCGTCGCGAACATGCTCCTGCTCCAGCACGTCAAGATCCCGCGCTGCTCCCAGCTACAGCGAATGGGGACCCGCAGGACCAAGCTCTTCGTCACCTAAGGCCTCCTGTGGCCACAGCGGGCTGCCGCGCCTTCACCGCCGAGCTGCGCAGCGTCGCTTGGCCCGGCAAGTTCAAGCCAGACCTGACTCCTCGCTATGACGGTAGGGCTGACCCCGTAGAGTTCCTCCAGCTCTACGAGCTGGGCATCGAAGCTGCCAACGGAGACGAGAAGGTCATGGCGAACTGGTTTCCCATGGCGCTCAAGGACGGGGCCCGCACCTGGCTCCTGAACCTGGCCCCAGGCGCGATCTCCTCTTGGGATGAGATGCGCACCCACTTCATCGCCAACTTCCAGGGTACTCGCGACCGGCCACCCGCCATGAGCGACATGTGCCGAATCAAGCAGCAACCAGGAGAAACCCTACAGAAGTACATCCAGCGCTTCAACAATGCCCGCCTCAAGATTCTCAAGGTGACCGAGGAGGCCATCATCTCAGCCTTCTCCAACGGCATGCGTGATGTCAAGATGAAGGAGGAGCTGGCGATGCATGAAGACCTGTGCACTTCCTTGGAGCTGTTCAACTTGGCGACCAAGTGCGCCAGGGCTGAGGAAGGGCGTCTCTCCCTCCTCGAGCTGCCTGCCGCAGACCCAGAAGAGAAGAAGCCCAAGGCCAAGGACGTGAAGCGCAAGGGGGCTGCCGTGCTCGCGGCAGAACCAGACACCAAGCGGGGCATAGATCAGCCCGAATCCTCCAAGGGCAGTTGGTACTGCGTGTACCACGACCTCCACATCCACAACACCAATGAATGCCAAGAGCTCCGAGCCGTGCATGAAGGAAGGGTCGGCTGACGTCCCGACCGTAGCGACCGGGGCTACGGTCGAGGAGGAGGAAGGAACGCAGGGCGCTGGGAAGACCGCAGCCCTCGCCAAGGGTGGCACGACCAACCTCGCGAGGATCGCTGGCGGGACCCGCCTCGCGAGGGAGCCTAGAGGGATCAACCTCATGAGGATCGCCTGCAAGGCAACGCAGGCCTCCCTCCGCTGCTGCCGTAGCCAAGGAGAAATGAGGACCGTCATCAAGACGAGGGGGCTGGGGGCTTCCAGGAGCCACGTGCGATCACCTGCATCCTGGGCGGAGCTCAAGCCCCAACCTCTCAACTCATCTTCAAGCAGTTCGCCTGCGAAATAAATGTAGTCCTCCCCAAGCTCGAGGCCACGCGCCCTCTCGGGTGGTCGGCGTGCACCATCATGTTCAGCTCAGCTGATCAGCTCAAGTGCGGCCACAGCCGGGGTCCTCCCAATGCTTTGTTCCCCAATCATCAGCAACGTGCTAGTCACCAAGACCCTCATCGATGGCGGGGCAGGGCTCAACGTCCTGTCCGTGGAAACATTCAACAATCTCCAAGTGCCCTACAATCAGCTTCAGCCAACCAAGCCTTTCTCCGGAGTCACCGACGGCTCCACGGTCCCAATTGGGCATACCCGCCTCCCTGTCACCTTCGGGGCGCGCGACAACTACCGCACCGAGCTCATCAACTTCGACGTCGCCCACGTTCGCCTGCCATACAATGCCATCCTCGGGTACCCAGCGCTGGCCAAGTTCATGGCCGTAACCCACCATGGCTACAACGTCCTCTAGATGCCAGGAAGTGGTGGAGTCATCACGGTGCCCTGCGAAGAGAAAGACGCGGTGTGCTCCCTGGAACGAGCCTTTCAGGCCGCATCACTGGAAGACCCGGATCGCGGAAGCAGGAGGCTTCCCGAGACCGCACCCAAGAAGAAGAAGACATCGTCCGGCCCGGCCCCTCAGGAGGCAGACCCCTCAGGGCCCGTGCCTTCTCAGGGGGAACCTCCTTCCATCGCATAGGGAAGCGCGCCCGGTGCCCTCCTCGAGCAGGGCTCGGGGGCTCTCCCCTGGAGGGCCGCCGACCTCGCCAGGGTCACGAGGGAGGCGCTTGGGCACCACTTGGAGGCATGTTTCGAAGCACATTTCCCTCAAGAAGGAGCAAGGCAAGGAGGGCCAAACCCTCAGGAGTTCGTCAGCAAGGCCATCCAGGAGCTACAGGAGTCAAGAGTCATGAGAGGCAGCCGCCGCTTATCTGCTGTGGCCCCCATCCAGGCGAGGATGGTGGGCTGCGCGTCTGCATCGACATACCAGGGCTCAACCAAGCCGCCTCTTAGGAGCTCCTCTGGCCCTCGCAAGTGAGGCGCTGCGAAGGTCCACCCCACAGCTACGTTCACATGCCTTATGGCTTGCCGAACGCGGCTGCCACGTACCAGCGCCTCATGAGGGGCATCCTGGAGGCTCAAGAGGCCAGGCGTTCCGCAACCCTGGTGGAGATGGAGATGGTCCGCGAGGAGCCACCAGCGCCTCCGGAGCCTCCCGAGGCCCTGGGCCTGGGGGCTCATGAGGATCGGCTCCCACAGCCCACCGAGTCTGCTACACCACCACCCCTTCGTCGTCAACACTATCAGGTGACATCTTTCAAGTTTCATTTCCAGCTGGGAGCGCCCTCAGGGCTGCATCATTCCCAGGCCGCGTGGGTCCATCCCTGCGGCGTGTATCACTTTTGCTCATGTTCTTAGCTTACTTTGTTGGGGGCGCCCCATGGGCTGCATCATCCCCAAGTCGCTCGGGCCAGACCCAGCGATGTCCGCCTTCCCAGCATCTATTTGAATGAATTCACCCCTCCGCGATTAACATGCTTGACCTAGTTTCCCGCTCGACTGACACCAACTGATGGAGCTGCTCCCAAACGGCACGACACTTGCGCATGGGTCTGTCCCTGCAACGCCGACAAACCTGAATGGCTGAGCTCTGGCCGCGGCAGCCCCGCATAGCGCCACCTCGTCAAGCCCTCAGTGCCTCACCACCTCTCCAGAGCAACCAACGGCTGACTGTCGATTGTCACGGTGAACTCTCGTTCTTTCTGTGATGAGCCTGCAGGATCTCTCCAAGGAGCAGCATCAGGCGAGGCCCTGACGGTGTCTTGTTCATTCTCGTCTGCGCAAACCGCTTGCACGTTAAAGGGGGGGGGTGCCTAAGCATCACGACTCAGGGCTCCTACCGGCTCTCCAGCCCTCATCCTCTGGCCTTGACCACGGCATCGCGACCTAGCATACCAGCGACGGCTGAGACTCGCTCGAGGGCCGGGACCCAAGGACGTAGAGCAGAAAGGGGAGCGAAGGCGAGAGGGGAGAGGCACGCGAGGACCTCGCCAAGCAACCCCTCGCCCGCCGATGCATGGACCCGGCGACACACCAGGGAGCGGTCCCTGATTTTTGAGATAAGTCACTACCCGGAAGCCCCAGCTACCATGGCACCGTCCCCGCACCTAATGCAATCCTGTGTTAGCAACGTCGCTCTCCTTTCTCACGGAATGATGGCTGCTTGAGCGCTAAGGGGGACCTCCTGAGCATCACGACTCAGGGGCTCTTACCGGACCTCGGGCCGCTCACCTCCTGGCCTTGACCACGGCATCGCAACCTGGCATTCCAGCGACGGCTGAAGCCGCCTTGGGACTGGGACCTGTCGGCGCAGAGCATCAAGCGCTCACGAGGTTCCAAAGGAAGAACTGAGCTAAGACGGAATGAGCAACTCGCGCTACTCCATGGCAAGGATTATATTAACAGATAGGCCCGCAGGCACCTTACAAGCCCCCACAGGGCGCGTTCTTGATTCCTCGCAGGGAACAGATCCTAGGGAACGCTAACTACGCGCGCACCTGCAAAAGACGCCATCATTAATAGTGGGCTGTCCGGCACCGGCGCCAACCCCATCCAGATCAGAGGCGGCGACGGCCTGACGAGCCCGCCCTACTCCGGGAGCGGCGCAGGCTCGGGGGCTCATAGCTGTCGTCGCTCGTCTCTGGGGTTACGAAGAGCTCTGCGGAGTCGCTGGATCCTCCGGCGCCTCCATCGCCTAAGGAGCTGCCAAGGGAGCGGTTAGCCAGCCTCTGCCTTGCCGTAGCAGGGTCCCGACCGCCTCTCCCGGGGCAGCACTCCAACTGGCGACCCTCCACATCGAAGACCTTGAAGAACATCACCGAAGCACCGTCGTACTCCAGGTGGATCGCGAGGGCGCCCCTTGTCCTGCAGACCCGGGCGATCTCGCCCCAGCCTCGAGTCATGAAGACCTCGCCCGGGGCAACGACCGCGACCTCTGCCCCGGTCGCGAGGGTGCTGCATCCGGCGTGCTGCAGCCAGAGCCCCAGGAGTTCCCCCTGCGGGATGACGGTGGCAAAGAAATGAGGAAGGCGAATCCAAGACTGAGGAGGCATGGCGGCGTGAAGCACGAACTCCCGGGAGGAGCCCTCAGCGTGGACTCCAGGGGGAAAGACGCACACCTTTGTGACCCGTCGGCGCTGACGGCGGCGCCGCCCGTGGCGTCCGGCATCGACTCCTTCAGAGCCCTCGATGTGGGCGTACAAGGGAAGCGGGAACCCTGGTGGTGGCCACTCACACCAGGGCATCAACACTTCCTGGCGGGCGCCCTCATCACGATGGCAGAGGGCTAGCCGTTTCTTCGGCGAAAGCGGGTCAGGATCCTCTCGGGGAGCCTTTCCCTTCTCTGCCGCAGAGAACCGGCGGATCGGAGCCATTGCAGCAAGACGGAGCAAGGACCGGGAAGAAGGAGAAGCAAGAAGAGATAGACTGGAAGGGCACGCGTTGTGCCATACTTAAAGCCAGAGGAGGCCAACCGCCGACCTCCACGATCGCAGGTAATCATGACCCGCCTTGCATGCAGGGACTTTTCAATTTGTGCAGTTGCCGAGGCGTCGTGGGGAAGTGGAGACGCCCACGTCCAATCAACCGCCACGCGGCGCCCAAGGCCACAGGCTGTTAGGGCCTGCAGCGCTTCGCACTTGCCCTTTCGCCTCTCTGCTCGGCCAAGTTCGGGCGCGCCTTGGGCCCGGGGGCTACTGTCGGCATTCTGGGAACGGGGGTCCCCAGACTTGCCTGCCTGCAGCCTGCGGCGTGGCTCAAAGGGGGCCCAGCACGGCCCATCTTCATCAACACAAGCTCAAGACCCTCGCGAGGGGCCAAGCCTCGCGGGGCGGATGACAAGGAGCTTCCTCAGGCACGGCCTCATCAGGCTAGCTCAGGAGGAGGCGGAGAGTTCAAGGCGGGGTACCTCATGAGGTGCCCATGACGCAAGCCATGACGACCAAGGGCGGCAGTCGGGCGCCAGCCCGCGCAGTGTCCTCCTTTCCTCTTTGGTGCAAAGGGAGCAAGTGCAGGCGAGAGCATCAAGCAAAGGCATCCATTTTAGTGCAACAAGATCAAGACCAGCCCAACGTCAGGAAGGAAGTCATTGTGGAGCCCAAGCAGGCGACACCACCAGAGCCTTTGACAGGCGAGGACCAACTTTAGTCAGGATAAGTGTACCCAATGTTCCCCTTCAAAATGGCCAATTGTTGGCGCCCTTCCCGCTCAATATTTGGGAAGAGGCCCAGGACCTTTGCCTATAAATAGGACTAGACACCCCCAGGGTAGAGGCAGCTGGATAGACAGAATCCTCACCAGAAAACCAGTAGAGAGAGCGACTGAACTCCTCCTAGCAGTTCATCGCACCAGCAAAGAACAGACCCTCGCGAGGCTGTTCTTCCTTGTATTGTTCATCAACAGCCCAAGAGGCAATCCACCACACCACACACTGGAGTAGGGTATTACACCGCAATGGTGGCCTGAACCAGTATAAACTCTGTGTCTCTTATGTTGTTCCTTCCGTAGTTTAGATCCTAGCGAGTCGGCGAGGAGCAGGTAGGTAGAGGGCGAAATCTCCGCGCGCACCCCAGTGTTCGAACCTCAAGGGTCTGCCGGAACCCGAAATCCGACAATACCCAATATAAACCAATAACAATGAATGCAAACGACAGTGTGCTCTCCAGCGGGTGTTTTTTAGTAAGAAGGGTGATGACTCAACATAATAGTAAATAGATAGGCCCTTCGCAGAGGGAAGCAGGGATTTGTAGAGGTGCCAGAGCTCGATTTTAAAATAGAGATTAAATAACATTTTGAGCGGCATACTTTTGCTATCAACGCAACAACTATGAGATGGCTGTATCTTCCATACTACATGCATTATAGGTAGTTCCCAAACAGAATGGTAAAGGTTTATACTCCCCCAACCACCAACAAGCATCAATCCATGGCTTGCTCGAAACAACGAGTGCCTCCAACATACAACAGCCCTGGGGGAGTTTTGTTTAATTATTTTGATTTGCTTTGATCTTTTTGGATCATGGGACTGGCATCCCGGTTACCGGCCCTTTCTCGTGAATGAGGAGCGGAGTCCACTCCTCTTGAGAATAACCCACCTAGCATGGAAGATATAGGCAGCCCTAGTTGAAACATGAGATGCTCGAGCATACAAAACAGAATTTCATTTGAAGGTTTGGAGTTTAGCACATACAAATTTACTTGGAACGGCAGGTAAATACCGCATATAGGAAGGTATAGTGGACTCATACGGAACAACTTTGGGGTTTAAGGAGTTTGGATGCACAAGCAGTATTTCCGCTTAGTACAGGTGAAGGCTAGCAAAAGACTGGGAAGCGACCAACTGGGGGAGCGATAACAGTCGTAAACATGCATTAAAATTAATTTACACCGAGTAAGCATGAGTAGGATATAATCTACCATGAACATAAATATCATGAAGGCTATGTTGATTTGATTCAACTACATGCGTGAACATGTGCCAAGTCGAGTCACTTAATACATTCAAAGGAGGATACCATCCCATCATACCACATCATAATTATTCTAATAGCATGTTGGCACGCAAGGTAAACCATTATAACTCATAGCAAATCAAGCATGGCACAAGCAACTATAATCTCTAAGTGTCATTGCAAATATGTTACTTCATAATAGTTGACTCAAGAACGATGAATCATCATATTTACAAAAACAAGAGAGGTCGAGTTCATACCAGCTTTTCTCATCCCAATAAGTCCATCATATATTGTCATTATTGCCTTTCACTTGCACGACCGAACGATGTGTATAATAATAAGAGTGCACGTGCATTGGACTAAGCTGGAATCTGCAAGCATTCAACTCAAGAGAGAAGACAAGTAATATGGGCTCTACATTAAATAAACAATCATGCATATAAGAGCCACTAAGCATTTTCAATATGGTCTTCTCGACCCCCAAAAGAAAGAAAAGAAAAATAAAACTATTTACACGGGAAATCTCCCAACAAGTAAAAAGAAGAACGTGAAATCTTTTTGGGTTTTCATTTTAATTCTACTACAAGCAAGGAAATTAAACTAACTAATTTTTTTGGTTTTTCTCAAGGTTTACCAAACACACAAGAAGAAAACTAGAAAAAGAAATTTAAACAACATGGATAATACAACGAAAGAGTGTGAGCACCGACGACTAGTGTGTGAACATGAATGTAAAGTCGGTGAGAAATACGTACTCCCCCAAGCTTAGGCTTTTGGCCTAAGTTGGTCTAATACCAATGACCGCCTGGCTGATATCCATAAGAATAGCCGGGGTAGTACTGAGATGCAGAGGCGACCGCCTCCTGAGCAGTAGTGTGTTGGCGGGCTGCCTCCATTCCCCTCTCATGTTCAGTGGCTTCTTCCTTGGTGACAACATATCTTCCTTTTGTCTGATAATCAAAAAGGTAGGGAGCAGGAAGAGTAACAGAGACGACGTTGCGTTTGTTATAGGTTAGTCGATAATGGAGGAATTGTTCATTCCTCTCAAGAAAATGATGATCAAACATAGCTTCTTTATCCAAATAAACAGGAGGTACAAGCATATCCCCCTCTCGTGGAGCTATATTAAGAAAATTAGCCACACAGGTTGCATAAATTCCTCCAAAGAAATCTCCCTTTTTATTATTATTATGCAACCTACGTGCAACTATTGCCCCCAAGTTTTAACCCCTATAACCTAACACAGCACTCTTGAGGACACAAAGATTAGGGGCACACATGTGACATACTTTTTCCTTACCGTTAATGCATCTACCAATAAAGAGAGCAAAGTAATGTATAGCAGGAAAATGGATGCTCCCTATGGTAGCTTGTGTTACGTCCCTAGATTCTCCCACAGTAATACTAGCAAGAAAATCTCTAACTTCAGATTTGGGACGATTATTAATATTACCCCACTGCGGGAGTTTGCAAGCAGTTGTGAAATCCTTTAAATTCATGGTATAAGATGTATCATAAATATCAAACATTACACTAGGAGAATTACGCAAAGAAATATATTCGAACCTCCGCAAAAAGGAATCATTCAATTGATAATATTGAGGACACTTATCTTGTAAGAAGTCCCCCAGCTCGGCATTACGCACATACGCGTCAAATTCATCCTTGAAGCCCGCTTCGACCATAAAATCATTGGATGGCCACTCACAAGCCCAAACATTTGCGTCCCTCGGCAAATTAACATCTTGTTCACGTAAAGCAATCCTTGGCCCTTTCTTTGCCGAGGAACCACCTTGGTACATTCTTTTAAGCATATTTCTTTTTCTAAAAATTCCTGAAACTTTAGTAACTTCAAAATAGAAGTGAATAAAACTAAAC
Source organism: Triticum timopheevii (assembly GCA_963921465.1). NCBI lineage: Eukaryota > Viridiplantae > Streptophyta > Magnoliopsida > Poales > Poaceae > Triticum > Triticum timopheevii. The sequence goes on from OY997264.1 coordinate 362,533,160, forward strand.
AAGATTGATAACAACTACTCCTACAAGTGCCTAGGGCCTATATCATGCATTGGAATTGCTTGGGACCTCAAAAATTTAACATGCAAGCTCAAGAACATGGTCACCTATGCAGCAAAAATTTGCAATGAATAAAGCACTAGAACAAAAACTAATTGGACCAATGGAGGAGTCACATACCAAGCAACAATCTCCCAAAGCAGTTTTGCGAATGGAGCTTTGAGCTAAGAGATCAAAAATTGTAGCAAAACAAGTTAGAACTCGGGCTTGAGCTCGATGGGGATTTTTTGGGTAGAAGATGAAGTGTGTGGGTGCTGGCATAAGTGGAGGGGACCCACCAGGGGCCCACGAGACAGGGGGCGCGCCCTACAGGGGGGGCCTCCTCTCTCGTGGCCTGGTGCTTGCCCCTTTTGCAGTGTTTTCAGTGCCTAAAATCCTCAAATATTCCAGAAAAAATCATACTAAATTTGCAGGGCATTTGGAGCACTTTTTATTTTTGGACTATTTTTTAATGCACGGATAATTCAGAAAGCAAACGGATAATACTATTTTTGCTTTATTTATTCTAAATAACAGAAAGTAAAAAGTGGCTACAGAAGGTTGTGCCTTCTAGTTTCATCCATCTCGTGATCATCAAAATGAACCCACTAACAAGGTTGATCAAGTCTTGTTAACAAACTCATTCCGAATAACACGGAACCAGAGAAATTTCGAATAACACTAAGTTACCTCAACGGGGATATGAAAATCCCCAACAATAAGAAAACCTCCAAAAACAATAGTTGGAACTTGTCCAAAAACAATAGTTGGAACTTGTCCAATAGAATTGATGCTATGTACTTGAGATTGTTTCCTCGGAAAGTGTACCATATGCTCATTACCATTAACATGAAAAGTGACATTGCCTTTGTTGCAATCAATAACAGCCCCTGCAGTATTAAGAAAAGATCTACCAAGGATAATAGACATACTATCGTCCTCAGGAATATCAAGAATAACAAAGTTCGTTAAGATAGTGACATTTGCAACTACAACAGGCACATCCTCACAAATACCGACAGGTATAGCAGTTGATTTATCAGCCATTTGCAAAGATATTTTAGTAGGTGTCAACTTATTCAATTCAAGTCTACGATATAAAGAGAGAGGCATAACACTAACACCGGCTCCAAGATCACATAAAGCATTTCTAACATAATTTCTTTTAATAGAGCATGGTATAGTTGGTACACCCGGATCTCCAAGTTTATTTGGTATTCCACCCTTAAAAGTGTAATTAGCAAGCATGGTGGAAATTTCAGCTTCCGGTATCTTTCTTTTATTTGTGATGATATCCTTCATATATTTAGCAGAAGGATTTACTTTCAGCATATCAGTTAAGCGCATACGTAAGAAAATAGGTCTAATCATTTCAGCAAAGCGCTCAAAATCCTCATCATCCTTTGACTTGGATGGTTTAGGTGGAAAGGGCATGGGTTTCTGAACCCATGGTTCTATTTCTTTACCGTGCTTCCTAGCAACAAAATCTCTCTTATCATAACATTGATTCTTTGATTGTGGGTTATCAAGATCAACAGCAGGTTCAATTTCTACATCATTGTCTTTGCTAGGTTGAGCATCAATATGAACATTATCATTAACATTATCACTAGGTTCATGTTCATCACCTGATTGAGTTTCAGCATCAGAAATAGAAATATCATTCGGATTCTCAGGTGTGTCTACAGTAGGTTCACTAGAAGCATGCAAAGTCCTCTCATTTTTCTTCTTCTTCTTTTTAGAAGAACTGGGTGCCTCTAAATTATTTCTCTGAGAATCTTGCTCGATTCTCTTAGGGTGGCCTTCAAGATACAAAGGTTCCTGAGTCATTCTACCAGTTCTAGTAGCCACTCTAACAGCAAAGTCATTTTTATTATTTAATTAATCAAGCAAATAATTTTGAGCTTTAAGTACTTTCTCAGCTTGAGTAGCAACCATAGAAGCATATTTGCTAACGCGGTGAAGTTCATCTTTAACTCTAGCCAGATTATCACCTACGCGTCCTATCTTGAAAGCATTATTCTTTAACTCTCTACCAACATAAGCATTAAAACTTTCTTGTCTAGCCATAAAGTCATCAAATTCATCTAAGTATGGGCTATGAAATTTAGTACAGGGGATTTCAACTTTATCATATCTATAGAGAGAATTTACCTTTACTACCTGTGTCGGGTTATCAAGACAATATGGTTCTTCAGGCGGTATATTCAGACCATGTATTTTTTCAATAGGAGGTAAATTCTTAACATCTTGAGCTTTAATACCTTTTTATTTCATTGATTTCTTTGCCTCTTGCATATCTTCGGGACTGAGAAATAAAACACCTTTCTTCTTCAGAGTGGGTTTAGGAATAGGCTCAGGAGTTGGCTCAATTGGCTCGGGAATTACTTCAGGAATTGGCTCAGGAAGAGTCCAATTATTTTCATTAGTCAACATATTATTCAATAGTATTTCAGCTTCGTCGACTATTCTTTCCCTGAAAACACAACCAGCACAACTATCCAAGTAGTCCATGGAAGCATCAGTTAGTCCATTATAAAAGATATCAAGTATTTCATTTTTCTTAAGAGGATGATTAGGCAAAGCATTAAGTAACCGGAGAAGCCTCCCCCAAGCTTGTGGGAGACTCTCTTCTTTGATTTGCACAAAATTATATATTTCCCGCAAGGCAGCTTGTTTCTTATGAGCAGGGAAATATTTAGCACAGAAGTAATAAATCATATCCTGGGGACTACGCACACAACCAGGAGCAAGAGAATTATACCAAGTCTTAGCATCACCCTTTAATGAGAACGGAAATATCTTAAGGATATATAAATAGCGAGACTTATCATCATTAGTAAACAGGGTAGCTATATCATTCAACTTGGTAAGATGTGCCACAACAGTTTCAGATTCAAGGCCATAAAAAGGATCAGATTCAACTAAAGTAATAATATCAGGATCAAGAGAGAATTCATAATCCTTATCAGTAACACATATAGGTGAAGTAGCAAAAGCAGGATCGGGTTTCATTCTAGCATTAAGAGACTGCTGCTTCCATTTAGCTAATAATTTCTTAAGATCATTTCTATCATTGCTAGCAAGAATTTCCAAAGCAGCTTTTTCATTCATAACATAACCCTTAGGAACAACAGGTAATACATAATCATTGGGGGGACCTTCATCATCACTATCATCACTAATAGGATCTTCAGTAATTTCATTCCCCCTAAATCTAGCAAGTTGTTCATCAAGAAATTCACGTAATGGCACAGTAGTATCACGCACAGATGTAGTTTCATCATGCATAACAGAAGTGGCATCATCAATAACATGCGACATATCAGAATTCATAGCAGTAGCAGGTTTAGGTGTAGCAAGCCTACTGATAACAGAAGGAGAATCTAGTGCAGAGCTAGATGGCAGTTCCTTACCTTCCCTCGTAGTTGAGGGCAAAATAGTAGTTCGATCGTCTTTCAAGTTCTTCATAGTGATCAACAGATATAAATCCCAAGTGACTCAGAGAATAGAGCTATGCTCCCCGGCAATGGCGCCAGAAATTAGTCTTGATAACCCACAAGTGTAGGGGATCGCAACAACTTTCGAGGGTAAAGTATTCAAACCAAATTTATTGATTCGACACAAGGGGAGCCAAAGAATATTCTTGAGTATTAACAGTTGAGTTGTCAATTCAACCACACCTGGATAACTTAGTATCTGCAGCAAAGTATTTAGTAGAAAAGTAGTATGATAATAAAGGTAACGGTAGCGAAAGTAAAGATAGATGTTTTTGGGTTTTTTGTAGTAGTTGTAACAGTAGCAACGGAAAAGTAAATAAGCGAAGAACAATATGTGAAAAGCTCGTAGGCAATGGATCAGTGATGGATAATTATGCCGGATGCGATTCCTCATGCAATAGTTATAACATAGGGTGATATAGAACTTGCTCCAATTCATCAATGTAATGTAGACATGTATTCCGTAAATAGTCATACGTGCTTATGGAAAAAAACTTGCATGACATCTTTTGTCCTACCCTCCCGTTGCAGCGGGGTCCTTACGGAAACTAAGGGATATTAAGGCCTCCTTTTAATAGAGAACCGGAACAAAGCATTAACATATAGTGAATACATGAACTCCTCAAACTACGGTCATCACCGAGAAGTGTCCCGATTATTGTCACTTCGGGGTTGTTGGATCATAACACATAATAGGTGACTATAGACTTGCAAGATAGGATCAAGAACACACATATATTCATGAAAACATAATAGGTTCAGATCTGAAATCATGGCACTCGGGCCCTAGTGACAAGCATTAAGCATAGCAAAGTCATAGCAACATCAATCTCAGAACATAGTGGATACTAGGGATCAAACCCTAACAAAACTAACTTGATTACATGGTAAATCTCATCCAACCCATCACCGTCCAGCAAGCCTACGATGGAATTACTAACACACGGCGGTGAGCATCATGAAATTGGTGATGGAGGATGGTTGATGATGACGACGGCGACGAATCCCCCTCTCCGGAGCCCCGAACGGACTCCAGATCAGCCCTCCCGAGAGAGATTAGGGCTTGGCGGCGGCTCCGTGTCGTGAAACGTGATGCAACTTTCTATCTGATTTTTTTCTCGCCGAGACGGTATATATGGAGTTGGAGTTGAGGTCGGGAGGTGTCCAATGGGCCCACAAGACAGGAGGTCGCGCCCTAGGGGGGGCGCCCCCTGTCTCGTGGACATCCCGTGGGCCCCCTAGCCTTGATTCTTTCGCCAAAAATTCTTATTAATTCTGAAAAGTGCCTCCGTGGATTTCCAGGACATTCCGAGAACTTTTCTTTTCTACACATAAAACAACATCATGGCAGTTCTGCTGAAAACAGCGTCAGTCCGGGTTAGTTTCATTCAAATCATGCAAGTTAGAGTCCAAAACAAGGGCAAAAGTGTTTGGAAAAGTAGATACGTTGGAGACGTATCAGGACACTTTCCAGAATGTTTCAGACTCCGAAAAGGAAGAGGTATGTGGTACGATAAGTAAACCGGCTCCAAAACAGTTCTAATACTAGTTTTTCTCTATTTTGGAATATTTAAGAAAATAGGAAAATAAGTAGTCCGGGAAGGACACGAGGCATCCACGAGGGTGGAGGGCACGCCCTACCCCCCTGGGCGCGCCCCCTGCCTCATGGGCACCTTGTGTGCTCTCCAGACTCCGTTTTCTTGCAAGATACTCCTTTTGGTCGGTAAAAAATCATTATATAATCTCCCGAAGGTTTTGACCACCGTATCACGCGAATATCCTCTGTCTTTGTTCGAGTTGTTTTTCTGACAGATCTAGATCACCATGACGTCTTCAAGCGCCCCCAAGGACAAGTTTTTTGAGAAGGTCATCAATCCCTACCTCATGGAGGTGCTGCAACACCCTCAAACCATTGAGATGCGTGAGGGGGTGCTGCACATCTGCGATGTTGAGGGACCAAGGAGGACCGAAAGCGTGGAGACTAGACTCGAAGCAATGGAACAACAAGTTTTCAAGTGCAAAGAGATGGTGGAACGCGGACTCAACGCCAACCAGATGATGATCGCGGAGTTCACCAACAACCACAAGCTGTATGCCAAGAACATTGGGGAGACCATCTTCAAGCTTCATGAGAAAATCAAGCACCACCAAGCCCAGATCTTTGACCTGCAAAACCAAAACTGTGAGTATGAATATAGATTCAAGAGGATGAGTTTGGCTGTAGATTTGAGGTTTCTGGAGACTCTATCATCCTTCTATGATGGGGAGCCTATGCCTTGGAAGATGGACGACAAGCCTACATCATCAACAACTCCATCATCGCCACCTCCGAAGAATGAGACATAAACACATGGGTATGGGCACTCCCCTTGGAAACTGCCAAGCTTGGGGGAGGTGCCCCGGTATCGTATCACCATCACACTCCTATCTTTACCATTTTTCTTAGTTCGACCCTTTTGGTAATATCTTGATCTAGTAGAATAAAGTTTTGGTATGATCTAGTTTTGAGTTTTGCTTTATGATCCTTCTATGTAATTGAGTCCATGAGCTATATATAATAGAGATGTGTGTTGAGTCAAGGGCTTTGCCATCTTGCTATGATCTTGAGAGAATAATAATAATAGAAAGTAATAAAAGAGATCATATTGATCTTATGGAGAGTAATGACTTCACATATAAAGAGTATGATGAATAAAAGTTGTTGAGAGTTGGAGAACATAATTTTGGTCATCGTTGCAATTAATAGGAAGTAATTAAGAAAGAGAGGTTCTCACATATAAATATACTATCTTGGACATCTTTTATGATTGTGAGCACTCATTAAAATATGGCATGCTAAAGAGTTGACGTTGGACAAGGAAGACAACATAATGGGTTATGTTTTCTTATAATCGAAATAAAGTATATTGTCATGGATCATCCAACATGTTGAGCATGCCTTCCCCCCTCTTGCTAGCCAAATTCCTTGCACCAAGTAGAAATACTACTTGTGCTTCCAAATATCCTTAAACCCAGTTTGCCATGAGAGTCCACCATATCTACCTATGGATTGAGTAAGATGCTTCAAGTAAGTTGTCATGTTGCATGCAATAAAAATTGCTCTCTAAATATGTATGACTTATTAGTGTGGAGAAATAAACCTTTATACTATCTTGTGATATGGAAGCAATAAAAGCGACAGACTGCATAATAAAGGCCCGTATCACAAGTGGCAATATAAAGTGACGTTCTTTTGCATTAAGATTTAGTGCATCCAACCATAAAAGCACATGACAACCTCTGCTTCCCTCTGCGAAGGGCCTATCTTTTATTCTTGTCTTATACATTATGCAAGAGTCATGGTGATCTCCACCTTCCCTTTTTTACATTTTATCCTTTGGCAAGCACCTTGTGTTGGAAAGATCCTGATATATATATATATATATATATATATATATATATATATATATATATATATATACAATTGGATGTAAGTTAGCATGAACTATTATTGTTGACATTACCCTTGAGGTAAAAGGTTGGGAGGCAACACTATAAGCCCCTATCTTTCTCTTGGTCCGACTAAAACTCCATACCCATAAGTATTGCATGAGTGTTAGCAATTGTGAAAGACTAAATGATAGTTGAGTATGTGGACTTGCTGAAAAGCTCTTATATTGACTCTTTCCGATGTTATGATAAATTGCAATTGCTTCAATGACCGAGATCATAGTTTGTTGGTTCTCAATGAAGTTTCTGATTCATACTTGACATTGTGAATAGATTATTACTTTAGCATAAGAAATCATATGACAATATCTATATATATTGTTGTTATAAGAATGATCATGATGCCCTCATGTCCGTATTTTATGTTATCGATACCTCTATCTCTAAACATGTGGACATATTTTTCGATTTTGGCTTCCGCTTGAGGACAAGCGAGGTCTAAGCTTGGGGGAGTTGATACGTCCATTTTGCATCATGCTTTTATATCGATATTTATTGCATTATGGGCTGTTGTTGCACGTTATGTCACAATACTTCTGCCTATTTTGTCTTATTTTACAAGGTTTGCATGAAGAGGGAGAATGCCGGCAGCTGGAATTCTCGGCTGGAAAAGGAGCAAATATAAGAGACCTATTCTGCACAACTACAAAAGTCCTGAAACTCCACGAAAGTTATTTTTGGAATTAATAAAAAATACTGGGCGAAGAAAGTACCAGAGGGGGCTCAGACCCTGTCCACGATGGTGGGGGGCGTGCCCTACCCCCTGGGCGCGCCCCTGACTTGTGGCCCCCCTAGCAGTCCTCCGGTGGCCATCTTCTGCTATATGAAGTCTTTTACCCTGGAAAAATCATTGGCAAGCATTCGGGATGAAACACCGCCGCCACGAGGCGAAACCTTGGCGGAACCAATCTAGGGTTCCGGCGGAGCTGTTCTGCCGGGGAAACTTCCCTCCGGGAGGGGGAAATCATCACCACCATCATCACCATTGATCCTATCATCAGGAGGGGGTCAATCTCCATCAACATCTTCACCAGCACCATCTCCTCTCAAACCATAGTTCATATCTTGTATCCAACCTTTGTCCCAAAACCTCAGATTGGTACCCGTGGGTCACTAGTAGTGTTGATTACTCCTTGTAGTTGATGCTAGTTGGTTTATTCAGTGGAAGATCATATATTCAGATCCTTTATGCATATTAATACCCCTCTGATTATGAACATGAATATGATTTGTGAGTAGTTACGTTTGTTCCTGAGGACATGGGAGAAGTCTTGCTATAAGTAGTCATATGAATTTGGTATTCGTTCGATATTTTGATGAGATGTATGTTGTCTCTCCTCTAGTGGTGTTATGTGAACGTCAACTACATGGCACTTCACCATTCTTTGGGCCTAGAGGAAGGCATTGGGAAGTAATAAATAGATGATGGGTTCCTAGAGTGACAGAAGCTTAAACCCTAGTTTATGCGTTGCTTCATAAGGGGCCGATTTGGATCCATATGTTTCATGCTATGGATAGGTTTACCTTAATACTTCTTTTGTAGTTGCGGATGCTTGCAATAGGGGTTAATCATAAGTGGGATGCTTGTCCAAGAAAGGGCAGTACACAAGCACGGGTCCACCCACATATCAAATTATCAAAGTAACGAACGAGAATCATATGAGTGTGATGAAAACTAGCTTGACGATAATTCCCATGTGTCCTCGGGAGCGCTTTTCTCCATGTAGGAATTTTTCCAGGCTTGTCCTTTGCTACAAAAAGGATTGGGACACCTTGCTGCACCTTATTTACTTTTATTAGTTGTTACCCGTTACAAATTACCTTATCACAAAACTATCTATTACCGATAATTTCAGTGCTTGCAGAGAATACCTTACTGAAAACCGCTTGTCATTTCCTTGTGCTACTTGTTGGGTTCGACAATCTTACTTATCGAAAGGACTACGATAGATCCCCTACACTTGTGGGTCATTACTCAGGAGTTCCCAGAGTACGGAATCGAGTTCCTCAACCCAGTGCTTGTCTGATACTCGTAAACAGCACACTAGGCTAGGCTTAATACCACTCATGATCAGACCATTGGCCCGGTCGACTTGCCCATTTGTTTAAGGGTGGTTTATAGATGCATACTCGAGTTTAATGCCGAACTTAGCACACCAAGTTTTCACCTCATCATCTGTGAAGTTGGAGCCATTATCAGTGACGATACAGTGCGGGACACTGTAAGGGTGGACTACACCGGATATAAAGTCAATCACTGGCCCTGCCTCACCTATTTTTTCCGGTTTGGCCTTTATCCACTTAGTGAATTTATCTACCATTACCAGCAAGTATTTCTTTTTGTGGCTTCCCCCTTTAAGGGGTCCAACCATATCAAGCCCCCAGATCACGAAGGGCCAAGTAATGGGGATTGTTCTTAATGCGGTGGGAGGCATGTGGCTTTGATTGGCGAAAAGCTGACAGCCCATGCAACATTGGACAAGGGCTTGAGTATCTGCTCGATCCATAGGCTAGAAAAAACCTGTCAAGAATGCCTTGCTTACGAGGGCTCGAGCCGCGGTGTGATGACCGCCAAGACCAACATGTATTTCTGCCCAGAGTTGCCTTCCCTCTTCTTCGGAGAAACACCTTTGAAGGACTCCGGTAGTACTTCTTTTGTATAGTTCACCCTCATGCACTTTAAAGGCTTTAGAGCGCCGAACTATGCACCGAGCTTCATTTTGATTGTCGGGAAGCTCCTGCCTATTAAGGTAGGCCAGGAATGGTTTAGTCCGGGGAGCAATAACTGCCATGATCTAATGAGCAGAGGGTGTTATCTCGATATTCGGACCCCCGACGGTGTCTGTATTGTGTTCGGCAGCTGGGGTGTGATCAGGTCCGTATTGCCTTCTCTGCTCTCACCCTACCACACTATGGATGGCTTAATGAGCCTTTCCACGAAGGTGTTAGGTGGCATAGGGTCGCGCTTTGCGCCCATACGAGCGAGGATGTCGTCTGCCTGATTACTCTCTTGAGCGACATGATGAAACTCAAGTCCTTCGAACTGGGCCGATATTTTTAATATGGCATTTTGATATGCGGCCCTTTTTGGGTCCTTTGCGTCGAACTCTCCATTGACCTAGGATATTGCGAGGTTGGAATCATCACGCACCTCCAGGCGTTGTATACCCATGGAGACAACCATGCGAAGACCATGTAGCAGTGCCTCATATTCGGCTACATTGTTGGACTCCGTATACATGATTTGTAGTACATAGCGGACTGTGTCCCCAATAGGAGATGTTAGGATGATGCCAGCCCCCAGTCCGACCAGCATTTTAGAGCCGTCGAAGTACATAATCCAATTGGAGTAGGAGCTATACTCTTTAGTGAGTTCGGCTTCCGCCCCTTCAGCGACAAAGTCGGCCAACACCTGGGATTTAATAGCCCGGCGTGGCTTGTATACTTGTTTGAAAGGTAAAAGCTCGATGGCCCATTTGTCTATGCGGCCAGTGGCATCCCTGTTATTGATAATGTCATTGAGTGGTACTTCAGATGCCACTATGGTTGAACACTCTTGAAAGTAGTGTTGCAGTTTACGGGATGCCATGAAGACTGTGTAGGCTATCTTCTAATAGTGGGGGTATCGGGATTTTCAAGGTGTAAGGACCTCTGATACATAATAGACTGGTTTTTGGGTGGGGCATTTATGTCCCTCTTCCCCTCATTCGACGACGAGCACAACACTAACTACATGGTTAGTTGCTGAAATATATAGTAACATGGGCTCTTGAACACCTAGTGCAGCTAGGATTGGGTTGTTTGTAAGAAGGGTTTTTAATTTCTCCCAATCCGGTCGTGGCAGCGTCCATCCATTTGAAGTTGTTAGTGCGTCGTAATAGCTTGTAGAGTGGTAATGCTTTTTTTCCCAATTTGGAGATAAAACAGCTTAAGGTCGCAACACACCTGGCTAGTTTCTGGACTTGCTTTAAGTCTGTTGGTATGACCAATTCTGAAAAAGCTTGGCTCTTGGCTGGGTTTGCTTCAATTCCTATATGGGAAACAATGAACCCTAGCAACTTTCCGGTTGGAGCTCCAAAGACACACTTTTTCGGATTAAGCCGAATGTCATATGTTCGGAGGTTGTCGAAGGTGATGCGGAGATCATCCACCAGTGTTTCAACATGATTTGTCTTGATGACCACGTCGTCCACGTATGCTTCGACTGTTTTGCCGATTTGTTTTTCCAAGCAAGTTTGAATCATATGCTGGTAAGTAGCCTAGTGTTTTTGAGCCCAAAGGGCATAGAGTTGAAGCAGAAGGGGCCGTAAGGGGTGATGAACGCGGTTGCGTCCTGGTCCGATTCCTTCATCTTAATCTGATGGTATCCAGAATAGGCATCAAGGAAACACAAAGAGTCATGTCCTACAGTTGCATCAATGATTTGGTCTATGCGAGGCAATGGGAAGGGATCCTTAGGGCAAGCCTTGTTGAGGTCTCTGAAATCAACGCACAGGCGCCAGCATTTGTCCTTCTTTGGTACCATGACCAAGTTGGCTAACCAATCCGGATGTTTAATTTCCCTAATAAACCTAGCTTCTAGTAACTTGGCTAGCTCTTCTCCCATGGCTTGACGCTTGGGTTCGCAAAATCGCCGTAGTGTCTGCTTCACGGATTTAAATCCCTTGATTATATTGAGACTGTGTTCGGCCAGTCTGCATGGGATGTCGGGCATGTCTGAAGGGTGCCAGGAAAAAAATCCGAATTCTCTCACAGGAATGTGCGTAGGGCGGCGTCCACTGCCGGATCCAGCTGTGCTCCGATAGTTGCTGTTTTGTTAGGGTCCGTCGGGTGCACTTGGAATTTGACTATTTCCTCAACTAGCTTGAATGAGGTGGATTTGGATCCCTTATTGAGAATCACATCATCCCTATCCATCGTGGACTGTAGGGTGGTTAATTCCTCTGCCACTAGGGCTTCGGATAGCGCCTCGAGGGCCAAGGATGCATTTTTGTTTTCAGGACGAAGGGCTTTTTCCGGGTAGCTCGAAATTGTGATGATTCCGTTGGGTCCGGGCATTTTGAGTTTCATATACCCGTAATGGGGTATAACTTGGAAGCGTGAGAAAGCATCCCGGCCAAGGATGGCATGATACCCACTATTGAAGGGGACCACATGAAAGAGCAACTCTTAGGATCTATAGTTTTCGGGCGTGCCGAATACTACGTCTAGTTTAATTCTCCTCGAGCATCGAGCTTCTTGACTGGGGATAATACCTCGAAAGGTGGTATTGCTTTGCTCGATGCGGGATCTGTCCATCTGCATTTTATCAAGCATGGGCACTTTGGTAAGCTGAAAACCATCCACGATGGGTTTTAGTACTAGGGCGGCGGGTGCTCGGACTGACCGAGCCTTTGGTTCGTCTTCACCCGCAAAGTTATTGTTGTGTCGTTCCATGGGCTCAGTGCGGTAACTTGGTGGACTTCGGCGAGGTCACGAAGCGCCTGTTTGCGTCGATTGTTTGAAGAAAAGGTCTCGAAGACCGTGAGGATGCTAAAGTTCTCCCTCTCTGGAGAGTCTTTCTCTGGAGTTGTGGTGAGGATGGCCTCTCCACTTTTTTCTACTTGTCGGAGTACCCAACATGCTCGAAGGCTATGAGTTGGGACTGTGCGCGGAGTGGCATGTATTGGGCAGGGCTTGTCTAGCAGTTCGTCAAGAACGGACATGTGCCCCATGAAGGGTTTATTTTTCCTGCCCATTGACTGGTGGTTGGGTGACCCGCCAGGATGTATCCGTTTAGTCCGTGCTGCACACTGCTTAAAGGTAGCGGGCTCCAGTTGAGTTTTCTGGGCCCTCCATGTGCTTTCCATTGCATAGTATTTTTTGCACTACTTGTGATAGTTCTGTAAAGCTCTGTATGTGGCGACGGTCGAGGGAATTCAATATTCCCTCGTTGGTTCAGTTATGATAAAAGATCGAAACTACATCATCGTTCGGGCAGTCTTTCAGAGCCAGTCCCACATCTATATTCGGAGCCTGAAAGGTCTTCGAGGTGACCGGTACGGGTCTAGGGAGGCACAAGGGCTCCTGCAATCCTATGCTTGAGCCGGAGTCTGGAGGGCGTGAGGTCCCGTCCGAAGGGGGAGTATCCGACTCAAGGGATCCGGATACCGGAACATACTTGGTTTTCAACATAGGGAGGGAAGTGTCTTTGGCCGGTTCCTCAACGACCGCTATGAGGTGGGTGATCGGCAGGTGATTAATTTCCCTCTGGCCGAGCTTGATCCCGATCCGATCATAGTCCGTTGAGACCCCCAGGGCGGCGATACGGTCCAGCAGTTCGTTTAAAGACGAAACATCCTCCGGATCCAATTTTTTGGAGTACTTGGGGACGATGCAAGTATGGTGTCCGGCGGACGTAAGGGGTGTTGCGGGCTCGACGGCTGTGCAAGCTCCTACGGTGAAATTGCCGAACCGAAGGGTCTACCCAGAAGCCAGGCACCCTCCAGAAGTGATATTGTCGTTGATGACTAGGCGAGCCATAGATCGCTTTTCTAGACAGCATGGCAGAGCTCTCGATAAAAGCACCAATGTCGGTGTCAAAACCGGCAGATCTCGGTTAGGGGGCCCAAGCTGTGCGTCTAAGGATCGATGGTAATAGGGGACCAGGGGACACAGTGTTTACCCAGGTTTGGGCCCTCTTAATGGAGGTAAAAACCTACTCTTGCTTGATTATATTCGAAGAGTATGAAGATTACAAGAGTTGATCTACCTCGAGATCGTAATGCCTAAACCCTAGATGTCTAGCCTATGAGTATTCTGATGACGTTAATGAGGATAGCCTCTGCGGACTAACCCCTCAAGTTTATATACACAACAGAGGGGCCTAGGGTTTGTACAAGGTCGATTCATAAGGGAAGGAAACACCAGGACTCTAATCTTGCCGCTTATGTATAGAGAAGTCCCATCCGGACACGGAGAATAATCTTCAACTTGATCTTGTATGGGCCATCCACCCCGGCCCATATTCCTGGGCCGGACACATGAGGACCCCCGAATCCTGGACTCCCTCAGTTAGCTAACCATTTAGGATGAAAAACTTCAACAATAAACCCGGCCACCAAGAGCCGGGCCACTTCTTCACCAATGGCCTTACGTCTCTCTTCATGAAAACGATGAAGGAATTGCTTGACCGGCTTAAACTTTGGATCAACATTGAGAGTGTGCTCAGCGAGTTCCCTCGGTACACCTGGCATGTTTGAAGGCTTCCATGCAAAGATATCCTGGTTCTCACGGATGAACTCAACGAGCACGCTTTCCTATTTAGGATCCATATTGGCACTGATATTGAACTGTTTGGATGAGTCGCCAGGGACAAAATCAACCTGCTTGGTGTCATCTGCCGACATAAACTTCAACAAAGGGTCATGCTCTGTGGTCAGCTTCTTCAAGGGGGTCATATCCGCTGGGTGAACATTATCTTTGTATAACTTCAACTCCTCAGTTGCACAAAAAGACTCAGCATAGGCAGCATCACCTTCTTCATATTCCAAGGCTATCTTCCTGTCACCATGCACCGTGATAGTGTTGGGGAACATAGCATGCAATTTCAAAAAAAAATCCTATGCTCACGCAAGATCTATCTAGGAGATGAATAGCAATGAGAGGGGGAGAGTGTGTCCACGTACCCTCATAGACCGAAAGCGTTTGACAATGCAGTTGATGTAGTCGAACTTCTCGTTTCGACCGATCAAGCACCGAATGTACGACACCTCCAAGTTCTGTACACGTTTAGCTCGATAACATCCCACCCTTGATCCAGAAAAATGTCGAGGGAGAGTTTCGTCAGCACGACGGCATGGTGACGGTGATGGTGAAGTGATCCGCGCACGGCTTCACCTAAGCACTACGACAATATGAACGGAGGCATAAACTATGGAGGGGGGGGGGGCGCCGCACACGGCTAGCAGATGTTTGTGTGTAATCTAGGTGACCCCCCCACATATATATATAGGTTGGAGGGGGAAGAGGCAGCAAGGGCACCTAGGTAGGCCTAGTCCTACGTGGGCTCCCACCCCAATTCGCTCCCCCTTCCTTGTTTTGGCACTAGGAGAAGGAAGGAGGAGGTGGCGCCCCCCTTTACTTTCTCCCTTGAGAAGGGAAAGGAAGAGGGGCTAGCCCTCCTCCCTTGCCTTCCCTAGGGCTGGCCAGCTCGGTGGAGGGGTGCACGAGCCCCCCATGGGATGGTCTATCCCTCCGTAGGCCCATTAAGCCCATATAGCTTGCTAGGGGTTGCCCGTAACCCCTTCTGGTGACCCGATTCGTACCCGGTACCCCCGGAACACTTCCCGTGTCCAAATATTATCATCCTATATATGAATCTTTATCTCTCGACCATTTCAAGACTCCTCGCCATATCCGTGATCTCATCCGAGACTCTAAACAACATTCCATCACCAAATCACATAACTCATATAATACAAAATCATCATCGAACATTAAGCGTGCGGACCCTACGGGTTCGAGAACTATGTATACATGAGCGAGACACATCTTTGGTCCATAATCAACAGCGGAACCTGGATGCTCATATTGGTTCCTATATATTCTATGAAGATCTTTATCGGTCAAACTGTAATGACAACATACATTATTCCCTTTGTCATCGCTATGTCACTTGCCTGAGAATCGATCGTCGGTATCTTCATTCCTAGTTCAATATTGTTACCGACAAGTCTCTTTACTCGTTCCGTAATGCATCATCCCGCAACTAAATCATTAGTCACATTGCTTGCAAGGCTTATCATGATGTGCATTACTGAGAAGCCCAGAGATACCTCTCCGATACTTGGAGTGACAAATCCTAATCTCGATCTATGCCAACCCAACAAACACCTTTAGAGATACCTATAGAGCATCTTTATAATCACCCAGTTACATTTTGATGTTTGATAGCACACAAGGTATTCCTCCGGTATTCGGGAGTTGCATAATCTCATAGTCGAAGGAATATGTATTTGACATGAAGAAAGCAATAGCAACAAAACTTAACGATCAACATGCTAAGCTAACGGATGGGTCTTGTCCATCACATCATTCTCCTAATGATGTGATCCCGTTCATCAAATGACAGAACATGTTTATGGCTAGGAAACTTAACCATCTATGATTAACGAGCTAGTCTAGTAGAGGCTTACTAGGGACACTGTGTTTTATCTATGTATCCACACATGTATCAAGTTTTCGGTTAATACAATTCTAGCATGAATAATAAACATTTATCATGATATAAGGAAATATAAATAACAACTTTATTATTGCCTCTAGGGCATATTTCCTTTAGTCTCCCACTTGCACAAGAGCCAATAATCTAGATTACATTGTAGTAATTCTAACACCCATGGAGTCTTGGTGCTAATCATGTTTTGCTCGTGGAAGAGGCTTAGTCAATGGGTCCGCCACATTCAGATCTGTATGTACTTTGCAAATCTCTATGTCTCCCTCCTTGACTTGATCACAAATGGAGTTGAAGCGTCTCTTGATGTGTTTGGTTCTCTTGTGAAATATGGATTCCTTCGCCAAGGCAATTGCTCTAGTATTGTTACAAAATATTTTCGTTGGACCCGTTACACTAGGTATTACACCTAGATCGGATATGAACTCCTTCATCCAGACTCCTTCATTCGCTGCTTCCGAAGCAGCTATGTACTCCGCGTCACACGTAGATCCCGCCACGACGCTTTGCTTGGAACTGCACCAACTGACAGCTCCACCATTCAATATAAATACGTATCTGGTTTGTGACTTAGAGTCATCCGGATCAGTGTCAAAGCTAGCATCGACGTAACCATTTACTATGAGCTCTTTGTCACCTCCACAAACGAGAAACATATCCTTAGTCCTTTTCAGGTACTTCAGGATGTTCTTGACTGCTGTCCAGTGATCCACTCCTGGATTACTTTGGTACCTCCCTGCTAGACTTATAGCAAGGCACACATTAGGTGTGCTACACAACATAGCATACATGATAGAACCTATGGCTGAGGCATAGGGAATGACTTTAATTTTCTCTCTACCTTCTGCAGTGGTCGGGCATTGAGTCTGACTCAACTTCACACCTTGTAACATAGGCAAGAACCCTTTCTTTGACTAATCCATTTTGAACTTCTTCAAAACTTTATCAAGGTATGTGCTTTGTGAAAGTCCGATTAAGCATCTTGATCTATCTCTATAAATCTTGATGCCTAATATATAAGCAGCTTCACCAAGGTCTTTTCTTGAAAAACTCTTATTCAAGTATCTTTTTATGCTATCCAGAAATTCTATATCATTTCCAATCAACAATATGCCATCCACATATAATATTAGAAATGCTACAGAGCTCCCACTCACTTTCTTGTAAATACAGGCTTCTCCAAAAGTCTGTATAAAACCATATGCTTTGATCACCTCATCAAAGCGTATATTCCAACTCAGAGATGCTTGCACTTGTCCATAAATGGATCGCTGGAGCTTGCACACTTTGTTAGCACCTTTAGGATCAACAAAACCTTCTGGTTGCATCATATACAACTCTTCTTACGGAAATCCATTAAGGAATGCAATTTTACATCCATTTGCCAGATTTCATAATCATAAAATGCGGCAATTGCTAACATGATTTGGACAGACTTAAGCATCGCTATGGGTGAGAAAGTCTCATCATAGTCAACTCCTTGAACTTGTCAAAAACCTTTCGCGACAAGTCAAGCTTTGTCGACAGTAACATTACCATTAGCGTCAATCTTCTTCTTGAAGATCCATTTATTCTCTATGGCTTGCCGATCATCGGGCAAGTCAACCAAAGTCCATACTTTGTTCTCATACATGGATCCCATCTTAGATTTCATGGCCTCAAACCATTTTGCGGAATCTGGGCTCATCATCGCTTACTCATAGTTCGTAGGTTCGTCATGGTCTAGTAATATGACTTCTAGAATAGGATTACCGTACCACTCTGGTGCGGAACGTATTCTGGTTGACCTACGAGGTTCGGTAGTAACTTGATCTGAAGTTTCATGATCATTATCATTAGCTTCCTCTCTAGTTGGTGTAGGCATCACGGGAACGGTTTTCTATGATGAGCTACTTTCCAAATCAAGAGAAGGTACAATTACCTCATCAAGTTATACTTTTACCCCCAGTCACTTCTTTCGAGAGAAACTCCTTCTCTAGAAAGGATCTATTCTTAGAAACAAAGATCTTGCCTTCGGATCTATGATAGAAGGTGTACCCAACAGTTTCTTTTGGGTATCCTATAAAGATGCGTTTCTCCGATTTGGATTCGAGCTTATCGGGCTGAAGCTTTTTCACATAAGCATCGCAACCCAAACTTTAAGAAACGACAGTTTAGGTTTCTTGCCAAACCAGAGTTCATACAGCGTCATCTCAACGGATTTAGATGGTGCCCTATTTAAAGTGAATGCAACTGTCTCTAATGCATAACCCCAAAATGATAGCGGTAAATCAGTAAGAGACATCATAGATCCCACCATATCTAATAAAGTACGGTTGCGACGTTCAGACACACCATTACGCTGTGGTGTTCTAGGTGGCGTGAGTTGTGAAACTATTCCACATTGTTTTAAATGAAGGCCAAACTCATAACTCAAATATTTGCCTCCGCGATCAGATCATAAAAACTTTATTTTCTTATTACTATTATTCTCCACTCCACTCTGAAATTCTTTGAACTTTTCAAATACTTCGGACTTGTGTTTCATTAAGTAGATATACCCATATCTACTCAAATCATCTGTGAAGGTCAGAAAATTATGATACCCGCCACGAGCCTCAACACTCATCGGACCACATACATCAGTATGTATTGTTTCGAATAAGTCAGTGGCTCGCTCCATTGTTTTGGAGAACGGAGTTTTAGTCATCTTGCCCATGAGGCATGGTTTGCAAGCATAAAATGATTCATAATCAAGTGATTCCAAAAGTCCATCCTCATGGAGCTTCTTCATGCGCTTGACACCAATATGACCTAAACGGCAGTGCCACAAATATGTTGCACTATCATTATCAACTTTGCATCTTTTGGCATCAATATTATGAATATGTGTATCACCACGATCGAGATTCAACAAAAATAGACCACTCTTCAAGGGTGCATGACCATAAAAGATATTACTCATATAAACAGAACAACATTATTCTCTGATTTAAATGAATAATCGTCTCGCATCAAACAAGATCCAGATATTCATGCTCAACGCTGGCACCAAATAACAATTATTCAGGTCTAGAACTAATCCCGAAGGTAGACATAGAGGTAGCGTGCCGACGGCGATCGCATCGACCTGGGAACCATTCCCGACACGCATCGTCACGTCGTCCTTAGCCAATCTTTGTTTAATCTGTAGCCCCTGTTTCGAGTTGCAAATATGAGCAACAGAACTAGTATCAAATACCCAGGCGCTACTATGAGCATTAGTAAGGTACACATCAATAACATGTATATCAAATATACCTTTGTTCACTTTGACATCCTTCTTATCCGCCAAATACTCGGGGCAGGTCCGTTTCCAGTGACCAGTCCCTTTCCAGTAGAAGCACTCAGTTTCAGGCTTGGGTCCAGACTTGGGCTTCTTTCCGAGAGTGACAACTTGCTTGCCATTCTTCTTGGAGTTCCCCTTCTTTCCTTGCCCATTTTGTTGAAACTAGTGGTATTGTTAACCATCAACACTTGATGCTCTTTCTTGATTTCTACCTCCGCAGCTTTGAGCATATCGAAGAGCTCGAGAATTGTCTTATCCATCCCTTGCATATTATAGTTCATCACAAAGTCTTTGTAGCCTAGTGGCAGTGATTGAAGAACTCTGTCAATAACACTATCATCCGGAAGATTAACTCCCAGCCGAGTCAGGTGGTTCTGATACCCAGACATTCTGAGTATGTGTTCACTGACAGAACTGTTCTCCTCCATCTTGCAGCTATAATACTTGTTGGAGACTTCATATCTCTCAACTCGGGCATTTGCTGAAATATTAACTTCAACTCCTGGAACATCTCATATGGTCCATGACATTCAAAGCGTCTTTGAAGTCCCGATTCTAAGCCATAGAGCATGGCACACTGAACTATAGAGTAGTCATTAGACCGCGTCTGCTAGATGTTCAAAGCGTCTACATTAGCGGAAGCGTCTACTATAGAGTTGTCGGCATTCTGGGAACGGGGGTCCCCAGACTTGCCTGCCTGCGGCCCGCGGCGTGGCTCAAAAGGGGTGTCGGTGTCAAAACCGGCAGATCTCGGGTAGGGGGTCCCGAACTGTGCGTCTAGGCGGATGGTAACAGGAGACGAGGGACACGATGTTTTACCCAGGTTCGGGCCCTCTCGATGGAGGTAAAACCCTACGTCCTGCTTGATTAATATTGATGATATGGGTAGTACAAGAGTGGATCTACCACGAGATCAAGGAGGCTAAACCCTAAAGCTAGCCTATGGTATGATTGTTGTAATGTATGTTGTGTCCTACGGACTAATGCCCTCCGGTTTATATAGACACTGGAGGAGGCTAGGGTTACACAGAGTCGGTTACAATGGTAGGAGATCTACATATCCGTATCGCCAAGCTTGCCTTCCACGCCAAGGAAAGTCCCATCCGGACACGGGACGGAGTCTTCAATGTTGTATCTTCGTAGTCTTGGAGTCCGGCGGACGATGATAGTCCGGCTGTCCGGACACCCCCTAGTCTAGGACTCCCTCAGTAGCCCCTGAACCAGGCTTCAATGACGATAAGTCTGGCGCGCATAATGTTCGGCATTGCAAGGCAGGTTCCTCCCTTGAATAATCCAGAGAAGATCATGAACACCAGGATAGTGTCAGGCTCTGCAAAATAAATTCCACATTCCACCGTAGAGAGAATAAAATGTACACCAGTCCAATCTGCTGACGTATTATGCAGCGTGACATCACACCGCTACCAAGCCTTTGTTTGAATCGTTTTTTACTATACCACCTCAGCACGTTTAGCGAAGCGGTTTCCTTGGCACGTCTTGTCGAAGCAGAGATCGTGTTCCCCTTATTCCGGGATTCTCATCAATACGGACGTGGGTAACCCAACCGCGCCATTGATGGTGGCACTTGGGAGATAAGCAAGTTTTATCAGGCCAGCGGGACGCATAGTTTTCGTCCGCCTATATATAAGGGATAAGGATTTACCTTCTCACCTACGCCTTCTTCCTCCTTTGCTTATCCATCTCCGCGTACTCAAGCTCCAACGCCCAAGCTCGCGCATCTTGCCCTAACCTTCTCCGAATATGTCCAGAGCGGGAGGCAAATGGTTGGCCTCCACCGTTAAGGAGGAGCACATCACCAAACTATGCAGCGCCGGATATCTTTTCGGCGATATCGCGCATCGGCTGCCCGACGAGGGGTAGCTCATCCCTACCCCTGGGCCCCATGAGAGGGTTGTCTTCCTCCCCCACTTCCTCCACGGACTGGGCTTTCCACTGCACCCATTTGTCCAGGGGATCATGTTTTACTACGGCCTGGATTTCCACGATCTGGCGCCGAACTTCATTCTCAACATCTCGGCGTTTATCGTTGTGTGCGAGGCCTTCCTCTGCATCCGGCCCCACTTCGGCCTGTGGCTCAAGACCTTCAACGTCAAGCCGAAGGTTGTGAAGGGCACGCAAGCGGAATGGGGAGGCACCATGTTGGGTAAGTTGCCCAACGTCCTCTGGCTCGAAGGGGCCTTCGTGGACTCCGTCAAGGGGTGGCAATCGGGGTGGTTCTACATCACCGAGCCACGCAAGCCCACATGGGCGGCGGCCCCCGAGTTTAGATCTGGCGTCCCCACGCAGCTCACCTCCTGGAAAGAGAAGGGCTTGTTGTGGGGCAATCCGAAGGAGCTGATGGGACTCCGAGCCTGCATCCAGAAGCTGGTGAGCGGTAAGCTCAGGCTCGTCAACGTGGTCCAAGTCATGCTCATCCGCCAGATCCTCCCATGCCAAGAACGGGCATTCAATCTGTGGGAGTTCAATCCGGAACAGCACCAGGCACTAAGCGGGCTCTTCGATACGACATATGAAGGCGCCTGGAGGGTGCTGTTTAAGGGCGCCGAAGCCCTCGCATCCGCGACAGAAGATCGCGGATTTCGCTCGCAGCATCCGGCTGACGAGGTAAGTGATTCAACCCCTTTACGGGACACTTGTGGTAATCAAATTGATTCTAGAGGGGTTTCATTCTATCTCTTCCTTTGACAGGAATGGATGGAGAAGGCCAAGCTGCTTATCAGCCCGGCTCCCATGCCAGAAGACGCAGAGAACGCCCGTTTAGCAGGGCTGCTGGTTCTGGCACCGCACGTGGTGCCGGATAAGAAGGCCAAGAAGGTGGCCGCGGGGACTCGAAAGAGTTCCCGCAATCAGGCGTCTGACAACGAGGCGTACTCCTCCCCCGAAGACGAGGAGGAGGAGGAGTACTCTCTCCCAAAGGAGGGAGAGAAGAGGAAGGCTTCCCCAATAGGGGAGGCCGAAGGGTCCAAGAGGGGGAGGACTATCCCCCCGGACAGTTTCACCAACCCCACAGTTGGCGAGGGTGAGTGGCCTCCAAGGGCCAGGCGTCCGGCAAGATCGTAAGTATCGGATCCTTTATATGCAATTTCTTTCGTGTCGCGTAGTGTCCTTAATGCCGCATTCTGTCCGTAGTCCAGCCGATGACGATCTCCCCGACTCATCGAGCGGGTCGTTGGCCCCGTCGGATGTGGATTCACTTCCGACTGCCTCTACCCCACGCGCCGACGAGGACGCCGAGGTGGGATCCTAGAGAGGGACCCATCAGGAGGAGGCTCCGGAGGCACCGTCAGGCAGCCTCCCGGACTTTGCGCCGGACTCTATATCGGAACTCGCAGTGGTTCCTGAGTCCGGCAAGCGGCCCCTTCGAAAGAAGGGCAAGACCGTGACACCGGCGGCCTCCGTCCAACCGGAGGCGCCGGATAACTTGTTGGAGGCGCTTAAAGGCGCTTCCATCGAGGAAGAACACCGCACTATCATGAGTGCGGTGATTCAAAAGGTTCAGCTCGCCAAAAGCGGGCTGACCGAAGCCTGCAGCAGCCTTCTAACAGGCTTTGAGGTAAGAAGTTAAAATTATGTAATGTAATACCGCATAGACAGTAGCCCCTGATGCTCAGTTCGGTGTTCGGAAAGAAAAGCCGGACTGAGGATCTAACAAGATATGCACAGGGTTGCTTAACATATGTCAATATGGGTTTGCAGGCTGCGCTGCTAACCTCTGCCGCACTATCGGCGGAGGTCGATGTGTTGAAAAAGGATCTCGAGCGGTCCAAGCAAGAGCTCGGCCATGCCAAGAAGCAGCTCGAGGACAAAGAAGGTGAGTCACACAACTTTGAATGGTTACCTTACAGAAAAGGATTTTGGTTGCAATAAAATTAACAAGGATAATATGGGTATTGCAGGGGCCACGAACGAGGTGGCAGCCCTGAAGGAGGCTGTGTCCGCGGCCGAACGCAGTGCGGCCGCGGAGCGGGAAGAGCGAGAGAAGCAGGAGGCCCGGGTGGCGGAAGTACGGCAAGAGCTCCAGGCTCTCATGGAGAAACATGAGAGTTTGGAGCGTGACTCCAAGACTCGAGAGTCCGAGCTTGCCTCGGCTCTCGAAAGTGCCAAGTCCGCCAAGGCCGAGGCCCATAAGGCCCCGCATTCGGAGCTCTCCAGGGGCGTTTGCAGATCTGCCGCGTAGTGCGTCCGATGCCGCCGCATTCTATCGTGGCGAGGAGGGGAGCTCGCCGGGAAAAGTCTTCTGGTCTCAGTATGCTGAGGCCGGACACCTGGTGCCCCCAAGCGACCAGCTGAAGCAGCTGGTCGAACTCCACAAGGTAGCTGAAGAGGCCATGAAGGGCCTTATAGTCCGGCTGTGGCCTGGACAGGCCATGCCTGGGAGCTACTTTGGCCTCGTGCGGCGGCTGGTGGATGCATGCCCCTGGGTTGAGGTCATCAAGCGCTCCGCCTGTATTGAAGGTGCTCGTCGGGCCCTTGCCCGCACAAAGGTGCATTGGGGCAAGTTGGATGCGGAGAAGCTTCTCACGGACCCACCGCCACCGGGCAAGGAGTATCGCACGCCTGAAATGTATTATAAAACTGTCCTGAAGGGAGCCCGCGATATTGCGGATGAGTTCCCCAGAAATGTAATCTTTGAGTAGACTCGTTATGTATTATCCTTTGCGCTGAGACTTTGTTCATGTGCGCATTAAGCAACGCTTGTTTAATTTAAAATATTACCTTCTGTGCGGCCGTGTAAAAATCTGAGAGATGGCAAGTCGTTGGCTTCAGCCCCCAAGCCACGAGTGCTGGGGTGTTCGGGACAACCTTGAGCGCTCTTGTTCCCATTTTTGGGTCCATCTAGGGAGGCGCTCAACACAGCGAACAAGGCAACCGGACTTATAGTGCTTGAACACTCTCACTTAGCCATAGAATTCTATAATTTTAAATTTCGGCGAAGCCCCTGGTATCCGGAAGGCCGAACTCGGGGCGCTATCCACGCCTTCGTCGGACATTGTCCGGAACTTCGCTCGAAGCGGCGTGAGTCTTTAAGGACCCGAAAAAAAAAACCTCTCGAACAGCGACCAGTCTCTCGCCTTATCATGCCAGTCAGTTTTAGCTTTCTCCACTGAGGCGCTCACCCGGCTCAACCGGGGCGCAATCGCAGTGGTTCTCCCAGTGCCACCTTAGCCGACAGAACGGAACGTAAGGCACCAAAACGTGGGAGCCGGGCAAACCCAACTATTGACCCAAGACATGATTCGGAGCCGATTCATATAATGCTATAAGTTCGGGGTGCCGCACTTGTGAAAGTGTTCGGACTTATCACACCATAATGCAGGGAACACAAGCCCCTGGTGTATTCGGCTGTACCAAAATGTACGGGTGCAAGATGTCGTGTAATGGACATATATATAAAAGGTAATGTAATTACAGTCAAAAAGTGCTGCATTATTTATGAAAGGAAGTCTGCTATAAGTGCAGACTGATACAAATAGTGCGGTAAGCAAGGGATTTGGACTAAGTGAACATGTCCCCCTCCAGGGGTGAGCCGCGGATCTGGTGTATATAATCGAATTTAATGCTCGAAATTGAGACCACCTGAGTGTTTGTCGCAGCCTTCTTTCGTCCCTGACTGTTGCATCGCAAGTTCGGCAGGTTCGCCGCCGGACAGGGCCTCTGGTTACCGGAGTCCTGTGTACATAAGGAAGGGAAATAATAAAAATAAGAAAAAAAAGGGGGGGCACACTTGCGAGCCCCTGGTGTGGTTGAACCGCACTCTGGGTCCATTGCGATCGTGCCCCTTCCCCTGCGCCCATGGTATCTCCAAAGCGTAGTGATGTACGCGGAGTGTTATTCTTGCGATCATGCGCGGGGGGGGGGGGGGGGGGGGGGGTCGGGGCCGCATTGCTACGCATGCTCTGATCGCGCCAGGTGGTCTTGGTTGGTATTGCCTCGGGCGCGTTTTGCTGTATCCGGCCGTTTAACGGCCGGACCCGAGAATTGCCTTGAGAGGCTGCTCTGTACTTCCGCCGCGAGGGCCGCTGTATGTTCCTCCGTTCGGAGGGAGCGTTCCGTATTCCCGTTGACCGTGATGACTCCATGAGGGCCTGGCATCTTGAGCTTAAGGTATGCATAATGCGGCACCGCGTTGAATTTTGCAAACGCGGTTCGTCCGAGCAGAGCGTGATAGCCGCTGCGAAACGGGACTATGTCGAAGATTAACTCCTCGCTCCGAAAATTGTCCGGGGATCCAAAGACCACTTCCAGTGTTACTGAGCCTGTACAGTTGGCTTCCACACCTGGTATGACACCTTTAAAGGTTGTCTTTGTAGGTTTAATCCTTGAGGGGTCTATGCCCATCTTGCGCACCGTATCCTGATAAAGCTGGTTCAGGCTACTACCGCCGTCCATCAGGACTCTCGTGAGGTGAAATCCATCGACGATTGGGTCTAAAACCAATGCGGCGAATCCGCCATGGCGTATGCTGGTCGGATGGTCTCTTCGATCGAAAGTGATCGGACAAGAGGACCATGGATTGAACTTCGGGGCGACTGGCTCCATCGCATAGATGTCCCTTAGTGCACGCTTCCTCTGCCTCTTGGGTATATGGGTTGTGTAAATCATGTTCACCGTCCGCACTTGTGGGGGAAAACCCTTCTGTCCTCTACTATTCGGCGGTCGGGTCTCCTCCTCGTCATCGCTGTTTAGCCCCTTGTCATTGTTTTTGGCAATTAACTTGCCTGCTTGTTTGAACACCCAGCAATCTCTATTAGTGTGATTGGCTGGTTTTTTAGGGGTGCCATGTATCTGGCATAAGCGGTCGAGTATTCGGTCCAAATTGGACGGACCCGGAGTGGTTCTTTTGAATGGCTTCTTTCGTTGACCGGGTTTAGAGCCTCGGAATCCGGCGTTGACTGCCGTATCCTCCTTGTCGTCGCCGTTAATGCGGCGTTTGTTTTTGTTTCGACGTGACCTGCCGTTGTTGTCCTTAGTGTCCGGACTGCCAGAATTTTTGCGGAGATTGTTACTGCGGGCTAGCCAGCTATCCTCTCCCACGCAGAAGCGGGTCATTAATGATGTGAGGGCTGCCATAGATTTCGGTTTTTCCTGGCCCAGGTGCCGGGCTAGCCATTCGTCGTGGATGTTATGCTTGAAGGCTGCAAGGGCCTCTGCATCCGGACTGTCGACGATTTGATTTTTCTTCGTCAAGAACCGTGTCCAGAATTGTCTTGCCGATTCGTCTGGCTGCTGAATGATGTGGCTTAGGTCATCGGCGTCTGCTGGTCGCACATACGTGCCTTGGAAGTTATCAAGGAATGCGGCCTCCAGGTCTTCGCAACACCCAATTGACTCTGCGGGCAAGCTGTTAAGCCAATGCCGAGCTGGTCCTTTAAGCTTGGGTGGGAGATACTTGATAGCGTGGAGATCGTCGCCGCGGGCCATATGGATGTGGAGAAGATAATCTTCTATCCAAACCGCGGGGTCTGTTGTGCCATCGTAGGATTCAATGTTTACGGGTTTAAACCCTTCAGGGATTTGATGATCCATTACTTCGTCAGTGAAGCATAGTGGGTGTGCGGCGCCTCTGTATTGAGCAATATCACGACGCAGCTCGAGAGAGCACTGTCTGCCGTGTTCGGCCCGGCCGGGGTTATTATATCCGGTACGACGGTATTCGTCATGGGTCGTGGGGCGCCCACGTGATCCGTAGATGGATCTGGATTGCCTTGCTTTGTCCTCCAATATATCTCACAAGTCCGGCGCGTTCCCTCTTGGCTTCGTACTTTTGGAGCGATGCCGGGGTACTGTCTTGGCTGGGGGCCTGGATGCCTCTCTGTCACGACCGCGGGGTGGTCGGTCAGCCGTATCGTGCGCTGGTGATGGAGGTATGTATGCTTCCTCCTCTAATCGGGGGAGCAGCCTGCGTCTTGGATAGCTTTTGGAGGGGCGTTCGAGTTTATACTCTTCGGCCACGAGGACCTCGGTCCATCGATCGGCCAGCAGGTCCTGGTCAGCTTGAAGCTGCTGCTGCTTTTTCTTTAGGCTGTTTGCCGTGGCGATAAGCCTGCGTTTAAAACGCTCTTGTTAGACAGGATCCTCGGGCACGACGAATTCATCATCGTTGAGGCTTTCCTCATCTTCGGAGGGAGGCATATAGTTGTAATCCTCAACCTCTTCCTCCGCCGCCCTCTCCTGAGGGCTTGCTTCTGCATCCTCCTGCTCTGACTCTTGCTGGAGGGGGTTGTCTTCGGCACTTTCTGGGGTATTATTATCTCCTGTGCTGGAATCTCCATTCTTGCTGTGGCGGGATTTAGAGCAGCGCCGCTGACGCCGGCGCTTGGGCTGTTTCTTTAAAGGATCTGCCTCCGCTGTTTCTTCGCCGTCCCCATCTTTTGGGGTATCCACCATGTATATGTCATATGACGAGGTGGTCTTCCAGTGCCCTGTAGGCGCTGGTTCCTGTTCGTCTCCGGCATCATCGTCCATAGCGTCGATGTCTTCGGAGTCGTAGTCTAGCATGTCGGTTAGATCATCGACAGTGGCTACAAAGTGGGTGGTGGGTGGGCTCTGAATTTCTTCGTCGTCCGCATCCCAACCATCCTTGCCATAGTCCGGCCAGGGCTCTCCTGATAACGAGAGATGCTTTAGTGAATTCAGGATATCACCAAAAGGCGAGTATTGGAAGATGTCCGCGGCGGTGAATTCCATAACCAGCGCCCAATCCGATTTGATTGGTAGGGGCGTGGGAGGTTCGGAGTCCGGCAAGGAGTCCGGCACCTCGGAATCACGGGTCTTGCGAGGGACAAGATTAGTGTTCGGCTCCATCGCCGTAGCAGTTGAAGCCCCCGAGGCGGCGTCCATGCACCGATCCCCTGTCTAGGCAGTCTGCTCCGGACCAATGGCCGGAGCGGATTCGTGTGCGGCCACCAAGGCACTGTTCGGCGGCAGAGCTAGATCTTGCCCATCGCAACAGTGCGGCGCGCTTGGCTGTGGCTCGGGTCCGTCGAAGATCAAGTCTCCGTGGACATCGGCCGTGAAGTTTAGGCTTCCGAATCTGACCTGACGGCCAGGGGCGTAGCTCTCGATCTGCTCCAGATGGCCAAGCGAATTAGCCCGCAGTGTGAGACCGCCGAATATGAAGATCTGTCCGGGGAGAAAAATCTCTCCCTGGACAGCGTCGTTAGTTGCAGATGCCATCAAGCCTATCGGTGACGACACAGAGGAACTCTCAATGAAAGCACCAATGTCGGTGTCAAAACCGGTGGATCTCGGGTAGGGGGTCCCGAACTGTGCGTCTAGGCGGATGGTAACAGGAGACGAGGGACACGATGTTTTACCCAGGTTCGGGCCCTCTCGATGGAGGTAAAACCCTACGTCCTGCTTGATTAATATTGATGATATGGGTAGTACAAGAGTGGATCTACCACGAGATCAAGGAGGCTAAACCCTAAAGCTAGCCTATGGTATGATTGTTGTAATGTATGTTGTGTCCTACGGAGTAATGCCCTCCGGTTTATATAGACACCGAAGGAGGCTAGGGTTACACAGAGTCGGTTACAATGGTAGGAGATCTACATATCCGTATCGCCAAGCTTGCCATCCACGCCAAGGAAAGTCCCATCCAGAAACGGGACGGAGTCTTCAATCTTGTATCTTCGTAGTCTTGGAGTCCGGCGGACGATGATAGTCCGGCTGTCCGGACACCCCCTAGTCCAGGACTCCCTCAAGGGGCCCAGCATGGCCCATCTTCATCAACACAAGCTCAAGACCCTCGTGAGGGGCCGAGCCTCGCAGGGCGGACGACAAGGAGCTTCCTCAGGCACGGCCTCATTAGGCTGGCTCACGAGGAGGCGGAGAGTCCAACGTGGGGTACCTCACGAGGTGCCCATGACGCAAGCCATGACGACCAAGGGCGCCAGTCGGGAGCCGGCCCGCGCTGTGTCCTCCTTTCCTCTTTGGTGCAAAGGGAGCAAGCGCAGGTGAGAGCATCAAGCAAAGGCATCCACTTCGGTGCAACAAGACCAAGACCAGCCCAACGGCAGGAAGGAAGTCATTATGGAGCCCAGGCAGGCGTCACCACCAGAGCCTTTGACAGGTGAGGACCAACTTTAGTCAGGATAAGTGTACCCGATGTTCCCCTTCAAAATGACCAATTGTTGGCGCCCTTCGCGCTCAATATTTGGGAAGAGACCCAGGGCCTTTGCCTATAAATAGGACTAGCCACCACAAGGTAGAGAGAGAGGATCCTCACCAAGAAACCAGTAGAGAGATCGACGGAACTCCCCCTAGTAGTTCATCGCACCAGCCAAGAACAGACCCTCACGAGGCTGTTCTTCCTTGTATTGTTGATCATCAGCCCAAGAGGCAATCCACCACACCACACACTGGAGTAGGGTATTACACCGCAATGGTGGCCTGAACCAGTATAAACTCTGTGTCTCTTGTGTTGTTCCTTTCATAGTTTAGATCCTAGCGAGTTGGTGAGGAGCAGGTAGGTAGAGGGAGAAATCTCCGCGTGCACCCCAGTGTTCGAACCTCAAGGGTCTGCCGGAACACGAAATCCGACATTTGGCGCGCCAGGTAGGGGTGCGCCGGAGTTTTCCTCTCCACCACCGTCGTGACCCGCCTCGTGATGGGCCGCACGCCACCCGCTCCGGTCGCTAGCACCAGCGCTGGGGACAGGGGGCTCCGAGCCCTGGCCCCAGCCTTGCAACGGGTGCGGTGGCTGGACAAGTTCAAGCCGACGATGCCGCCGCACTACAGCGGGGTGACCAATCCACTGGCCTTCCTGCTGGCGTACGAGGAGGCTGTTCTCGAAGCCGAAGGTGATGATGGGGTCATGGCCAACTGGCTTCCCATGGCCCTCACCGGCGCTCCGCGCGCATGGCTGCTCCACCTGCCGGCGGCCTCCGTGGCCTCTTGGGAAGAGCTGCGCGGCCTCTTCCTCGCTCACCACGCTGCGCCGGTGCCCCCGGTCATCACGGCCCTCCTGGGCGGCTCACAGGCGCCGCCCTCCAGTCACCACATCAAGCCATTCGTCCGCCGGGTCGGCGCCGCCTCCACGCGGCAGGGGGCTCCCCCGGACCGGTCGGAGCCACAGGCCAGTCTGGCCTTTAGCTCGGAGGACCCCCCCCCCCCCCAACTCGGCCTGCTCGGGTACGCTCCCCATGCTGTGCACCCCCACCATCTGCCAGCTGGTCGTCACCAGGACTCTCATCGACGGCGGCGCGGGCCTCAGCGTGCTCTCAGTTGAGGCCTTCGACCTCCTCTGCATACCCCGGGAGCGGCTGCAGCCCAGCCGGCCCTTCTCAGGCGTCGGGGGCGGGTCATCCAGCTCCTTGGGACAGATCCGGCTCCCAGTAACTTTCGACACCTACGACAATTTCCGCACGGAGCTGGTCGATTTCGATATCTACAACGCCATCCTCGGCTATCCAGCACTGGCCCAATTTATGGCCGCGACTCACCCGGCGTACAACCTTATGAAGATGCCTGGGAGTAGCAATGTCCTCGCCGTGCCTGGGGACACCGGGGATGCACTGCAAGCGCTCAAGCTCGCCTTCAAGACGGCGGCGTCAGCACAGCCCACCGACGCGGGGACCCCCGAGCCCAAGGGGGCTGCACCAACCAAGAAGAAACAGTTGTTCACCCAAGACAAGGCAGAGACCAAGCAGATACCCGTCGACGAGGACGGGTCCACTGACGCCACTTTCACCATAGGCACCAACCTCGAGCCCGAGCAGGAGGAAGCCCTGGTCAAGTTCCTGCGCGCAAACAAGAAGGTATTCGCCTGGGAGCCTGATCAGTTGGCAGGGATCCCACGGGGCGTAATCGAGCACCACCTCAACGTGTGCCCCAACGTGCGCCCCATGAAGCAGAAAGCAAGGCGGCAGTCCACTGAAAAGCAGGCCTTCATCGTCTAGGAGACCCGCAAGCTAGAAGCCGCGGGGGTCATTCGCGAGGTTCGAAATCCAGATTGGTTGGCCAACCCTGTGGTTGTGCTAAATAAGGGAGGGAAGGAGCGCATGTGTGTCGACTTCACCAACCTCAACAAAGCATGCCCGCAAGATCCGTTCCCGCTCCCTCGCATCGATCAGATCGTCGATTCCACCGCTGAGTGCGACCTGGTATGCTTCTTGGATGCCTTCTCCGGGTATCACCAGATCAAGATGGTGGTGGAAGACGTGGAGAAGACGGCCTTCCTGACCCCGTGTGGGGTGTACTGCTATACATGCATGCTTTTCGGACTGCACAACGCGGGGGAAACCTTTCAGCGGCTCATGCACATCACCTTGGGCCCGCAGCTCGGGAAGAATGTGGAAGCTTACGTCGACGACATTGTGGTGAAGTCTCATGAGGCCAAGACCCTGATACAAGACCTGGAGGAAACCTTCACAAACCTCAACACAGTGAACCTGCGGCTCAACCCGGAGAATTGTGTGTTTGGAGTCCCCTCGGGCAAGCTCTTGGGCTTCCTGATGTCCCACCGAGGCATCATGGCCAACCCAGAAAAGTTCAAGGCGGTCGAGGACATGAGCCCGCCAAAGACCCTCAGAGAAATGCAGAAGCTCACTGGGTGCGTGACTGCGCTAGGGCGCTTCATCTCCAAGTTGGGGGAGCGAGCGCTGCCTTTCTTCCAGCTGATGAAGAAAAAGGGGCCCTTTGAATGGACTGAAGAGGCCGACAAGGCGTTCCAAGATCTCAAAAGATACCTAACCAGCCCTCCGGTAATGGTGGCCCCACGCCCTCAAGAGCCCTTGGTGCTCTACCTTGCCGCCACTCCCTACTCCGCCAGCGCAGCTCTGGTGGCGGTTAGGGAGGAGCGTCGGACCAAAGCCGCGGCAGTTACCCGTGTCAAGGCAAAGCAGGACCAAGAAGGACTCACAGAGATCGCTACCATGGCTGAGAAGGATCAGCCGCCGCAGGGGAGCGCATTGGGAACGGAAGAGGCCCCTCCCCCAGGCAACTAGCTTCTGGAGGCTCCACCGCCTCAGGAGACGCCACGGTCTCCGGAGGACGCCACCAGCACCGACGCTCCAAGCCTCTTCGAGCACCCAGTGTACTTTGTCAGCACGGTGTTGCGGGATGCGAGGGCACGGTACCCCATGCCTCACAAACTCCTCCTCGCGCTGCTTGTGGCTTCGCGCAAGCTGTGGCACTACTTTCAAGGTCACCCTATCAAGGTTGTCTCAGCATACCCCTTGGAAAGGGTGCTCAGGAGCCCTAACTCAGCCGGAAGGGTCACCGAGTGGAACATTGAGCTGCAAGCGTTTCAGCTCGAATTCAGCATGACCAGAGTCATCAAGGGGGCTGCGCTAGCGGATTTCGTGGCCGAATGGACGGAGGCACCGGGCCTCAAGGCCGACGAGGATCGATCCCTCTCCCCGGGAAGCGAGGCGCCAAAAGGCTGGGTCATGTACTTCGATGGGGCGTTCTCCAGGCATGGCACTGGGGCTGGGGCGGTGCTCATATCTCCCACTCAAGACAAGCTCTATTACGCCGTGCAGCTCTGTTTCCAGCAAGGCGAAAAGGTCTCCAACAACATAGCGGAGTATGAAGGTCTAATAGCAGGCTTGAAGGCCGCGGCAGCCCTAGGGGTAAAGCGCCTTACCATCAAGGGCGATTCGCAGCTCCTCATCAATTTCTCCAACAAAGTGTACGAGCCAAAAGATGAGCACATGGAGGCCTACCTTGCGGAGGTCCGCAGGATGGAAAAGTAGTTCTAGGGGTTGGAGTTGCAGCATGTGCCCCGTGGCACCAATCAGGAGGCCGATGACATCGCCAAACGAGCATCCAGGCGGTTACCTCAGGAGCCTGGCGTCTTCGAGGAGCGGCTCTTCAAGCCCTCGGCCATGCCATCACTATCAAACACGGCGCAGCCTCGGGAGGAGCTCCCCCAACCACCTGCCTCAGGAGCCCCGGTCTGTGGCCCAGCCTCAGGAGCGCGCCTGCTCCTGACGATGGAGCCTCGGGAGGGGTGCTGGATCACAGAGCTCCGAAGTTACTTAACGCAAGGGACCCTGCCGGAGAAGGAGGAGGAAGCGGAGTGTGTGGCGCGGCAGGC
Organism: Triticum timopheevii; assembly: GCA_963921465.1. Taxonomy (NCBI): domain Eukaryota; kingdom Viridiplantae; phylum Streptophyta; class Magnoliopsida; order Poales; family Poaceae; genus Triticum; species Triticum timopheevii. Next base: position 362,566,771 of record OY997264.1, read on the forward strand.
CACAGCGTACTGTATCAGGGATCGAGAACTCTACCAGAAGCAACCAAATGATGTGTCCCTACGCTGCATATCCAGGGAGCAAGGGAAAGAGCTGCTGGCGGACATACACGGTGGAGACTGTGGGCACCACTCGTCATCACGGACCCTTGTGGGCAAGGCATTCCGCAGCGGCTTCTATTGGCCTACTGTGCTCAATGATGTTGTTGAACTAGTGACGGTTTGTGAAGCCTGCCAATTCCATGCCAAGCAGATCCATCAGCCGGCAGGAGGTCTGCAAACTATACCCCTCTCGTGGCCATTCGCAGTCTGGGGGCTGGATATCCTTGGCCCGTTCCCTCGGGCGCCGGGGGGCTATCGCTACCTCTACGTTGCCATGGACAAGTTCACCAAGTCGGCCGAAGTGGAAGCCGTCCGCACCATCCCTGCGGGTTCAGCGGTCAAGTTCATCAAGGGCATCGTGAGCCGGTTCGGGGTGCCGAACCGCATCATCACCGACAATGGTTTGCAGTTCACCAGTAACCTCTTCAAAACATACTGTGCTAACCTTGGAACGCAGATATGCTACGCTTCGGTGGCGCACCCCCGAAGCAATGGCCAGGCCGAGCGGGCCAACGCGGAGGTCCTGAGGGGTCTCAAGACCAGAACATTCAAGAAGAAGCTGGAAGCCTGCGGCAGAGGTTGGTACGATGAGCTTTAGTCCGTGTTGTGGTCCATCCGCACGACCGCAACCAAGCCGACAGGAGAGACCCCGTTCTTCCTGGTGTATGGAGCCGAAGCGGTCCTCCCTCACGAGGTCAGACGTCGTTCTGCACGGGTCCTGGCGTTCGACGAGGCGCAGCAGGACGGCATGCGGGGGATGGACCTCGTGCTGGGGGAGGAGCGTCGCCGAGAAGCCGCGTTGCGAGCGGCGAGATACCAACAAGCACTGTGGCGATACCACTGCCGCAACATCCGCCCCAGAACTCTTGAGGTAGGGGACCTCATGCTCAGGCGGGTTCTCTCCAGGGAGGGACTGCATAAGCTCTCTCCCATGTGGGAGGGCCCATTCAAGGTTGTTCATGTTTCCAGGCTCGGCTCCACGCGCTTGGAGACTCACGAGGGGGTGCCAGTCCAGAATGCGTGGAACATCCAGCACCTCCGGAGGTTTTACCCCTAAAAAGGCCCAGAGCCTGTGAAGAAGGCGAATGCCTGTGACGATCATCTTTTTGGAAAAGGCCCAGAGCCTGTGAAGAAGGCGAATGCCTGTGAAGATCATCTTTTTGGAAAAGGCCCAGAGCCCGTGAAGAAGGCGAATGCCTGTGAGGATCATCTTTTTGGAAAAGGCCCAGAGCCTGTGAAGAAGGTGAATGCCTGTGAAGATCATCTTTTCGGAAAAGGCCCAGAGCCTGTGAAGAAGGCGAATGCCTGTGAAGATCATCTTTTTTGGAAAAGGCCCAGAGCCTGTGAAGAAGGCAAGTGCCTGTGAAGCTGTCGCGTTTTGGAAAAGGCCCGGAGCCTGTGAAGAGGGCCAATGCCCGTGAAGCTTGCTTCCCCCAAGAAAGGCCCGGAGCCTGTGAAGAAGGACAACGCCTGTGAAGCTTGCCGCCCGTGACACTCTCACGTAATAATGAGTTGGGGCTGTACACGCCCCGGAGTCTCAGGAGCGCCGGCCTCAGGCCCTGGGGCTCCCTCCCACGCCCAGTGGCAGCACTTAGCTCCGCGCTGGTGAGAAGATGTCGAAGACTAGACTAGGTGCCGGACGCGGCTTTTTCATTTGCTTTCTGTAGTTGGCTAGTTCATTCTCATTTGAAGTTTTATTGAAACCGTCGTCGTCTTTTGGCTTATGGCTCTTCAACTTTTCGCCCTCCTGCCTCGATTCCTCTTGCGCAAGGTCTCGCGAGGGGGCAGCCCAAGCGCCCTCGCGAGTGTTTCTGTCCTTATCGTTCAAGGTTTCACAACATGGGTCCACTACAGGAGCACCCCTCTAGTCCGTGCCTCATAGGCACCGCGACTCGAATACAGGACCTGGGTCGGTCGCCCCCACGGCTGAGGCTGGGAACTACCTACGTGCAGGCGTGCGGCCGTAATGGAAATAGTGCGATGATTAACAGCGGTAACCCAAACACGCCCCCACGGGGCCCCACACTACTGTCTTTTTATGCAGGAAAAAGGAAAAGAAAGAACAAATCAGGCGCGGCTCGCCCTACACCGGCCCTCAGGGAAGACTCGAGCCACCTCCGGGGCTCAGGCGGATTCCCTCTCGCACTTCACCGAGGCGCGAGAGCGGGCAGACCCGCTACCACCCTCCAAGCAGGCACGACGGCATGGAGGCTGACCGCGGCCACTGCTAGAAGAGTCGCTGCTCGAAGAAGAACCAGTGAAGCTTTAGGAACCCTGGGCGCCGCCAACCACGCGCGCACTGTCCTCTCCGTCCTCGCCGGGGCTGGGTCCCCGGCCGCGGTCGTTGTCTTCAGGGCAGCACCCTGCGTGGCGACCATCTTCCCCAAACACCCTCACGTAGAGGGTGGCATTGCCGTCGAACTTGAAGTGCAGGGTGCACCGACGGCTCAGGCCACGCGCGCGGGCAAACGTCTGCCAGCCGCGGGTCAAGGCCAGGCTCCCAGCTGCGGAGACCTCCAGCGAAGCCCACGAGGCCCGGCTGCAGCAGCCGTCTGCTTGAAGCCAGAGACTGCCCGGAGCGCCAACCGGGAGCTCACCTAGGAGGAAGCGAGGGAGCTGAAGTCGGGCGCTAGTCGGCTCCGCCGACCACACACAAAACTCCGGCAGCACCTCCGCAGCGTGAAAGCGCGGCCTAGGGGGTCGCACGGCCGAAGCACGCCCCCGGCCGCGGCCAGTCGCCCGTCACCTCGCGGGAAGTCACCTCCGCGACCGTGGGGAGTCGCCGTGGAGGCCACAGGGTGTTTGCGGGGGCGGCCTCAACCGCGCTTGGGCGGGTGAGAGGCAGGCTCAACCTGGCGGGCCTTTCCTTTCTCTACGGCCGAGAACTTCCTTGAAGGAGCCATGAAGAAGAAGGAGAAGCAAGAGGGGATAGACTGGAAGGGCACGCGCCGTGCCGTACTTAAAGCCAGAGGAGGCCAACCGCCGACCTCCACGATCGCAGGTAATCATGACCCGCTTTGCAAGCAGGGACTTGTCAATTCGTGCAGTTGCCGAGGCGTCACGGGGAAGTGGAGACGCCCACGTCCATTCAACCGCCACACGGCGCCCAAGGTCGCAGGCTGTTAGGGCCCGCGGCGCTTCGCGCTTGCCCTTTCGCCTCTCTGCTCAGCCGAGCCCAGGCGCACCTTGGGCCCGGGGGCTACTGTCGGCGTTCTGGGAACGGGGCTCCCCAGACTTGCCTGCCTGCGGCCTGCGGCGTGGCTCAAAAGGGGCCCAGCACGGTCCATCTTCATCAACACAAGCTCAAGACCCTCGCGAGGGGCCAAGCCTCGCGGGGCGGATGACAAGGAGCTTCCTCAGGCACGGCCTCATCAGGCTGGCTCACGAGGAGGTGGAGTGTCCAAGGCAGGGTACCTCACGAGGTGCCCATGACGCAAGCCATGACGACCAAGGGCGCCAGTCGGGCGCCGGCCCGCGCAGTGTCCTCCTTTCCTCTTTGGTGCAAAGGGAGCAAGCGCAGGCGAGAGCATCAAGCAAAGGCATCCACTTCGGTGCAACAAGACCAAGACCAGCCCAACGGCAGAAGGAAGTCATTATGGAGCCCAGGCAGGCGTCACCACCAGAGCCTTTGACAGGCGAGGACCAACTTTAGTCAGGATAAGTGTACCCGATGTTCCACTTCAAAATGGCCAATTGTTGGCGCCCTTCCCGCTCAATATTTGGGAAGAGGCCCAGGGCCTTTGCCTATAAATAGGACTAGCCACCACAAGGTAGAGAGAGAGGATCCTGCCAAGAAACCAGTAGAGAGACCAACTGAACTCCCCCTAGTAGTTCATCGCACCAGCCAAGAACAGACCCTCACGAGGCTGTTCTTCCTTGTATTGTTCATCATCAGCCCAAGAGGCAATCCACCACACCACACACTGGAGTAGGGTATTACACCGCAATGGTGGCCTGAACCAGTATAAACTATGTGTCTCTTGTGTTGTTCCTTTCGTAGTTTAGATCCTAGCGAGTCGGCGAGGAGCAGGTAGGTAGAGGGCGAAATCTCCGCGCACACCCCAGTGTTTGAACCTCAAGGGTCTGCCGGAACCCGAAATTCGACAGCGGTGCATCAAGGACATAATTCTTCTGTGCATCAATGAGGATAATACTCAAGTTAGGGACCCAGTCCGTGTAGTTGCTACCATCATCTTTCAACTTAGCTTTCTCTAGGAACGCATTAAAATTCAAGGGAACGGTAGCACGGGCCGTTGATCTACAACATAGATATGAAAAACTATCAAGAATAAGTTCATGATAAATTAAGTTCAATTAATCATATTACTTAAAAACTCCCACTTAGTTAGACATCCCTCGAGTCATCTAAATGATCACGTGATCCATATCAACTAAACCATGTCCGATCATCACGTGAGATGGAGTAGTTTTCAATGTGAACATCTCTATGTTGATCATATCTACTATATGATTTACATTCGACCTTTCAGTCTCCAGTGTTCTGAGGCCATGCTTGTACATGCTAGGGTCGTCAAGTTTAACCCGAGTATTCTGCATGTGGAAACTGTCTTGCACCCGTTGTATTTGAACATAGAGCTTATCACAGCCGATCATCACATGGTGTCTCGGCATGACAAACTGTCGCAACAGTGGATACTCAGGGAGAACACTTATACCTTGAAATTTTAGTGAGGGGTCATCTTATAATGCTACCGCCGTACTAAGCAAAATAAGATGCATAAAAGATAAACATCACATGCAATCAAAATATGTGACATGATATGGCCATCATCATCTTGTGCCTTTGATCTCCATGTCCAAAGCACCTTCATGATCTCCATCGTCACCGGCTTGACACCTTGATCTCCATCGTATTGTCGTGGTTGTCTCGCCAACTATTGCTTCTACAACTATCGCTAACGCATAGTGATAAAGTAAAGTAATTACATGGCGTTTGCATTTCATACAATAACGCGACAACCATAAGGCTCCTGCCAGTTAACGATAACCTTTACAAAACATGATCATCTCATACAATAACGTATATCACATCATGTCTTGACCATATAACGTCACAACATGCCCTGCAAAAACAAGTTAGACGTCCTCTACTTTGTTGTTGCAGGTTTTACGTGGCTGCTATGGGCTTCTAGCAAGAACCGTTCTTACCTACGCATCAAAACCACAACGGTGATTTATCAAGTTTGTTGTTTTAACCTTCAACAAGGACCGACCGCAGTCAAATTCGATTTAACTAAAGTTGGAGAAACAGACACCCGCCAGCCACCATTATGCAAAATTAGTTGCATGTTTGTCGGTGGAATCAGCCTCATGAAAGTGGTCATGTAAGGTTGGTCCGGGCCACTTCATCCAACAATACCGCTGAATCAAAATAAGACATTGGTGGTAAGCAGATGATCACTGCCCACAACTCTTTGTGTTCTACTCATGCATATCATCTACACATAGACCTGGATCGGATGCCACTTTTGGGGAACGTAGCATGCAATTTCAAAAAAAAAATCCTATGGTCACGCAAGATCTATCTAGGAGATGCATAGAAACGAGAGGGGGAGAGTGTGTCCACGTACCCTCGTAGACCGAGAGTGGAAGCATTTGACAACGCGGTTGATGTAGTCGAAATTCTTCTTGTTCTGACCGATCAAGCACCGAACGTACGACACCTGCGAGTTCTGCACACGTTCAGCTCGATGACGTCCCTCAAACTCTTGATCCAGCAAAATGTCGAGGGAGAGTTTCGTCAGCACAACAGCATGGTGACGGTGATGGTGAAGTGATCCACGCAGGGCTTCGCCCATGCACTACGAGAATATGATCGGAGGCATAAACTGTGGAGGGGGGTGCCACACATGGCTAACAGATGTTTGTGTGTCCTCTAGGCGCCCCTCCCCACATATATATAGGTTGGAGGGGGGAAGAGGCAGCCAGGGGGCACCCAAGTAGGCTGAGTCTTATTTGGGCTCCCAACCAAGTTCGCCTCCCTTCCTTGTTTTGGCACTAGGAGAAGGAAGGAGGAGGTGGCACCCCCCTTTCCTTTCTCCCTTGAGAAGGGGAAGGAAAGAGGGGCTAGACCTCCTCCCTTACCTTCTCTAAGGCTGGCCGGCCTGGTGGAGGGGTGCACCAGCCCTCTGTGGGCTGGTCTGTCCCTCCCTAGGCCCATTAAGCCCATATAGCTTGCCAGGGGTTGCCCGAAACCCCTTCCGGTTACCTGATTTGTACCCGGTACCCCCGGAACACTTCCGGTGTCCAAATACCATTGTCCTATATATGGATCTTTACCTCCTAACCATTTCGAGACTCCACGTCATGTCCATGATCTCATCCGGGACTCTGAACAACATTCGGTCACCAAATCACATAACTCATATAATACAAAATATTCATCGAACATTAAGCGTGTAGACCCTACGGGTTCGAGAACTATGTAGACATGACCGAGACACCTCTCCGGCCAACAATAGCGTAACGTGGATGCTCATATTGTTTCTTACATATTCTACGAAGATCTTTATCGGTCAAACTGTAATGACAACATACGTTATTCCACTACTGCAGGATGCTCCTAACGCGACACTACGATCAGAGACCCTTCGCCAAAACTGTGTGCGATGCAATAATCGCAAACAACAGTGTAAAAAACCCGTCAAAAAGGTGCAAACGTGTGCGATGGCGGACACATCAAACACTGTTCAGATTTTATTTGCGTGTGCGATGCTAGGCATACGGTTGATCCAAGAGAACTGTTTGCGATGAGGAAGAACAAGAGAAATGGGCAGCCATATCAATGTGTGTGCGATATACGGCATACAGTTTGCTCTGATGACAGTGTGCTTTTAGGGAATGCAACAAAAACGGTCAGCTAGATCAAGGTGTGTGTGATAGACATCATACGGTTCACTCGGACAAACTATTTTCGATTAGGTAAGAGAACATAAACGGTTCATCTTAGTGAGATGTGTGTGATATGCGGCATTTGCAATCATCCAAAAGAACACAAACGATTCTTGTATACCATATATGTGTGATACGCAGCAAACAGCCCACTCGGATGAATTGTTTGCGATGAGAAATTATAACATAGACGGTTACTATAGTAAGTTCGTGTACGATTCTGTTCGTACAAAAAACTTTGAAAAATGCAAACTAGTTGCTTGCGGTGGCTAGGAGTATTGCACACGATGCGTCTGCGAGTACTCGTGTGCGATGATTAGTAAGTTACACATACGTTTCCATATGTTAACACATGTGTGAATTTGCAATATGGACAGTTAATATGCAAATGCCTTCTGGACATCGGGCACACGCTTAAACTCAAAGAACTGTGTACGATACTAAGACTTTCCATGAAAATTTAACAACTTGGCTAACAACATTTGAGTAACATATATATAGTGGTTACACTATTTGACAAAAGGAGGATCTTCGTAACACGGTTTTGACAACCATATGGTCCATATCTAGATACTTAACATAGTAACAACTATCACATTTTAAGAGGCTAACGGCCAACAATCATATGGTCCATATCTAGATAATTAACATAGTAACAGCTAGCACATTTTAAGAGGCTGAGGGCCAACAACCACAACTATCCACAGGAAGCAGCTTGATCACGACGACTCGACATCTCGTCAATGAAAAGGAAGAGCCCTCCTGTGCCTTGATAGAGCATGAGTAGAATAGTGTCTCCAATTTTCCAATATGGATGCATTGCCACGACAAGCGAGAACTTGTTAATTTGAATGGTTCCATTTCTGCGTGAAATGAAGTACCTTGCAATCACTTTGGCATTATTAGCAGGCACAAGTGTAATTCGACCACGCCGGGAAATCGAACCAGGAACTACTACAGCGGGCAATTTCTGTTGAAATGTAGAATAAAAACCAATTATAACATATCGTTGAAGATATATATAGTTTATGAGCATCAACATTAAAATAAGACTTTCTACCAGCGTTTTGTGCACACAATTGGTCTTGTTCAATGTGTGCACCATAAGTATAATTAATCCCATCCAAAATCCAGCGTTCATATGCGGTGCTATCTCTGTCAGATTATCAACAAAGTTATGACATGCTTCAAGTCCTTCTAGTGAAATTTGGTATGCTTAGTAACATACAGATCGTTTGCTATGGATCCAACATATCCTGCTTAAAAGGTGGAAAGGTATTATTTATTCCGAACATGGCAGAAGAATATATAGGGCACATAATTTGGTAAATAGAATTTGTTATTGCGTAGGAACGGAGTTAGAAATGAAATCACAATTGGTTGCTTAAATAGTGATCAATTAGTCAGAACAAATACCCCGATTTTGCTAAGTAATATGACAACATGGAGAAAGTTGAAAGGACATAACCTCGATCAGACTTTGATCGGCTGATGATGTTGGGAAAGTAAACATCCATGTTAGTTAGACCAGGCTGTGGTGGACGCACTAGAGTTTTATTGCCAGCTTTCGGTTGATAACACTTAGACATTTTTCTCCAAAGGTCCGCATTAATATAAGAGTGACCATCCTTATCAAGTTTTACGCTAGCCGTCATTGTATGTCCATGTTGCGTTGTCAATATGATATCCTGGGAGTCATCAACAAAGTAAAGCCCAAGATTTCCTTCTACTCATGTTCTTGCAAAGCAAGGGATGTACCGCTTGACATGAAAATTAAGATCGTAAATTAGATATATTGAAATAACAGAGCAAGATGCAAATGTGGGAACAACTGATAGAACAAATCAATATATAGATCAAAGGAAAGTACAAAAATATATAAATAAAAATAGATAATGTAATAAAGATTTGATGCAAACATATAGATAATGTAGCAACAGACGGTATATGTTTACATATTTAGGCCATGCCGACCGTGGTAGGTTGAGATTGAACATACCGAGTGCTCCCTGAAGTCATCCAGAATGGTGAGATAGAACTTCGTTTCTGACTGGCTGCGGCCACACTTGCCCGATTTGTGCTCGCACTGTGGACACATGAATGAACACCCACGAATCAGCTAGAACAAAAATGATTCCACGGTGATTTCCGCTGGTTGATTAACAGCGAAGGTCGGACTGCGATAAGAGATGAGTGAATGTTTCGCTAAGTTGATTACCTTATCCATGAGAAAAATCCCCTGGCCAATCCCGTAGAAAACCCCAGTCGACCAGAGTCTAGAATGTCGGTGCAGATAGGCGGCGGAAAGCGGTAGGGGCGAAATCCCATGCCGTTTGGAGCGCGACCTACGCCCGCCGACAACAGCGCCGTCGAGCTTAGGGTGGCCGCCACGATAGAAGTTGATGAGGTGCAGAGTTCCGGAGGAGTCCGCGGCGAGTGGGTGGGGACGAAAGGGGCAAGGGTTTTCTTTTTTCCTTTTGCATGTGTGAGTGAACACACACGGTTTGCAAAGGCAATGGGGATGAATCATGCGCAATAGTAAATCACCGAGATTCAATGGGAATCCAAATTTCCTTTGTCCTTTGTCCATGAGTTTTTTCCTACAATGAACATAAACCCTGCTAATCACGGTGTTCAAATTTGGCACTTCTCTGGGTTCATTTACAATATTTAGGGGATTATATGCATTTTCGAGGCATTAATGCACATAATTGAAATTCAAACAATCGGAAAAGGTGCATGAGAACGGTCTGGAAAACCATGGTCGTGCTACTTAGTAATTTCTCATGCTTTTTACAAGGAATGGGCAGATATTTCAAGGAAATGTGTGGCCTCACCATGCCCTAGCAAAAAATTGAGAATGTTTGTCTTATGTCGTCATGCACGCCATTCATAAATCGAACCATCACCGAGGAACTTTCATGGTTTCGAGGGGAATCGGCAAGATTGAAGGGGTCGGGAATCCAAATTTCCTTCCTAGCTTGTCATTCAGTTTTTTCTACAATCAACATACCCCCTCGAATGCAACGTGCTCAAATTTGGCATTTTTCCAGGCTCATTTACCATATTAGGGGATTATGTTCATTTTCTAGGCATTAATCCACATGATTCAAATTCAAACAATCGATGCACGAAAAGGTGCACAGGAACGTTTTAAAAAACCATACTCGTGGTATTTAGTAAATTCTCAATCCTTTTATAGGGAACGGGCATAGATTTCAAGGGAATGCGTGGCAATAGTCAACCGAAACGCGTCATTTACTGGGTTGGTAACTATAGAAAAATGAAATACGTGCTTGAAAAACATGACGCCTCGCATGGTGCCATCATGGTATGGCCTCACCATGCCTTGGTTAAAAGCTGAGAAGGTTTGATTAATGTCTTCATGCACGCCCTTCACAAATCAAACCATCACTAAGGAAGTTCCATGCTTTCGAGAGGGAAATCACGAAGATTGAAGGGGGATCCAAATTTTCGTCTTAGTTTAAGTTTTTTCCAATGATCAACATGCTGCCTCAAATGCAACGAGTTCAAATTTGACATTTTTTCAGGATCATTTACCATATTTAGGGGATTATTTGCATTTTCTAGGAATTAATGCACATAATTCAAATTCGAAGAATCGGTGCATGAAAAGGTGCACAAGAATGGTCTTGAAAACCATCCTCGTGCTATTTAGTACATTCTCATGCCTTTTACAAGGAATGAGCAGATATTGCAAGGAAATGTGTGGCAATAGTCAACCATAACGCGTCGTTTACTGGGTTAACAACTATACAAAAATAAAATACATGCTTGGAAAACATGACGCCTGGCGTGGTGCCATGGTATGGCCTCACCGTGCCCTGGTAAAAGTTTGAGAATGTTTTCCTTATGTCGTCATGCACGCCTTTCATAAATCGAACCATCACCGAGGAAGTTCCCTGGTTTCGAGGGGGAAATCACCAAGATTGAAGGGGGGTCCAAATTTCCTTTCTCCTTTGTCCATGTGTTTTTTTCTATGATGAACATACACCCTGCAAATCAGCACGTTCAAATTTGACACTTTTTCCAGGTTCATTTCCCATATTTAGGGGATCATTTGCATTCTCTAGGCATTAATGCACATAATTCAAATTTGAAAAATCGGTGCATGAAAAGGTGCACAAGAACGGTCTGGAAAACCATTCTCGTGCCATTTAGTAAATTCTCATGCCTTTTAGAAGGAATGGACATATATTTTGAGAAAATGTGTGGCTATAGTCAACCATAAACGCGTCGTTCACTGGGTTAACAACTATAAAAAATGAAATAAATGCTTGAAAAACATGACACCTGGCGTGGTGCCATGGTATGGCCTCACCATGCCCAGGTAAAAAATTGAGAATGTTTTCCTTATGTCATCATGCACGCCTTTCATAAATCGAACCATCACCGAGGAAGTTTCATGGTTTCAAGAGGGAAATCGCCAAGATTGAAGGGGATCCAAATTTCCTTTGTCCTTTGTCCATGAGTTTTTTTTTCTACGATGAACATACACCCTGCAAATTACCACGTTCAAATTTGACACTTTTCCGGGTTCATTTACCATATTTAGGGGATTATGTGCATTTTCTAGGCATTAATGCACATAATTTAAGTTGAAACAATTGTGTATGAAAGGGTGCACAACAACGGTCTGGAAAATGATGCTCGTGCCATTTAGTAAATTCTCATGCCTTTTACAAGGAATGGACGGATATTTCAATGAAATGTGTGGCAATAGTCAACCACAAATGTTTGTTTATTGGATTTTCAACAATAGAAAAAATGAAATAAATGATTGAAAAACATGACGCCTGGAATGGTGCCATGGTATGACCTCACCATGCCCTGGTGAAAATTTGAGAAGGTTTCGCTTATGTCGTCATGCACGCCCTTCATAAATCGAACCATCGCCAGGGAAGTTCCATGCTTTCGAGAGGGAAATCACCAAAATTGAAGGGGAATCAAAATTTTCTTTGTTCTTTGCCCTAGAGTTTTTTTTCTACGAATACACCCTGCAAATCACCGTGTTCAAATTTGGCAATTTTTCCGGGCTCATTTACCATATTTAAGGGATTATGTGCATTTTCTAGGCATTTGGCACATATAAATCCAATCTAGCTATAGCTGCACGGATGTGATGTGAGGGACGTGGATTGCTGTTTGATCGCGGCGCATTCTACGGTGCACACACATGATCCGCGTGGCTGGGGTTCCGGCCAATCATAACACAACACACAATAGCCTCAGCGCACACTGTTTTCGGAAGCGACCTAGATGAACCGTGTGCGATAATGAACGAGCAAAATTGTAAGGGAAGCCAAATTTCCTTTGTCGTTTGTCATTGAGATCTTAAAAACCACTGCACTGTATGGATGCCCGGCCCCTCCGTCCTAGAGCTCTCTCCAAGCATCGTTCGTGGCACTGTGGAGCGTAGTAACTGGTAAGGAAGCGATGGCATCCCGCCGCGCCACGTTCCTTGCCGCCCGTGACCGCACACATGGTAAGGAAGCGATGTTATCTCGCCGCACCGAGTTCATCGCCGCCGGCAGCCACACAGTTACATGGGCGGACTTTGAGGCTGCCAAGACCGAATGGGCGGTGGATCTAGAGGCGGCAAAAGCCGCACAGGAGGATCGGAAAGGCAGAAAGCAGTCAAGAAAAGAGAGTCCCACCGCCGAAGAAATAAGAGGCCACACGCCGTGGTGAGGAGAGCTTGGCGGAGATTGAAGCACTGTTGGCTGCCTCCTACAAGGCCGGGAAGGAGAACGCCGGTGCCTGGCCAACATGCCCCGATGGCAGCATGTGAGAAGTAGTTTAAGTTTGTAGTATTAGAGCAAATTACCAGTAGTACTTTAAGTTTGTAGTATTAACGTACAATGTTGGTAAGAGCATCCTTTGAGGGATTTGAGCGTTGATTAGCATGTGTGACCGTGTGTGCTATGTCGTACCCATGTGCATTTTTTTGCATTAATGATCCATAAGTCTGTTACCTGTGCAATGGTTCCTAATAAACCAGGCGTACCATTGACCGAAAAAATCGACTACACGTGTACATTTTTTTGGAGACGGGAACTGCCAATTTTCTGTTTTCTCGCACACGAGAATTTTACGCACTTCATCTGCGTTGTGTGTTTCCCCCTCCCAAGTTTCAAGTTGCGCAGCGAAATTTTCATTAGGCGCGCGATTTCAAAATTTATTCCTCCAACCACATCCCCACCCATCAAATCTCCTCATTATCTCCCCCACCTCCCCCTCCCCCCGTGCCCCCTACCGGTAGCTCAAACCACCGCTGCCGCAACCACAACTTCAACCACATCTACGTTCTGCTCGGATCCAGTCAGGTAACCCATCGATCTCTATCACGGCCCTGGCCTGATTGCTTAAATGGCACCTGCGAAACATCCTCATGCCTCCAAATCACCACTGTCCCTACCTCCAGAGCATCACCGTGCAAGCCCAACCACATATCACGTGGAGGTCGGGGAGCTGATGGCGGTCCATGGTGCGATGGCCGCTGTGCGTGTTGACCTGGAGGAACACCTCGCCTCCGCCACCCCCGACATGGTGCAGGCTCTGGCCCAAAAGAAGTGCCCCAGCAACTACCCCCCAGGACTTACCAGGTGCAATGGCTATGTTTTGTACGGTTGATGTATTAAGCATGTTCGTGCCTTGTTTATTTCAGCACTGCACAGTGTGTGATGTTCAAGTATTAATTGTTCAGTTCAATTACACCAATACCAGCAAGAAACTTACAATACATGACTCAGGTTATCACTAGAGATGCTGCCTATTTGCTATTTTTGGTGGATGCTAACCCTGTTGTACTTAACATGCCATTATCTGCTCTGGAAACACCTGCCTTGTGATGTTTAACTCCACCAATTGCATTTTTATCAATATCGGTTTCAACGGTTATTAAGCTTGTTGCAATTAACAGTTGAATCCATTTTTAAACAGTTGTATTTCAATGGCTACAAACTTACAAAACATGACTTAGGATGCTGTTAAGCCTGTTGCAATTAACAGTTATATCCAATTTTTTAATCTGTCCCTTTGCTACAATGCTACTCTCCGCAATGAAGATATACTAGAGATGCTGCACATTTGCTATTTATGGTGGATGTTAACCCTGTTGTACTTAACATGCCTATCCATGTACTTACACAGGATCATAATGGGCGATGCTGTTGTTTGCCATCGAGGTTAGCTGCATCCCATGTGTTATAGTATTTTACATCATTTGTGCAATTGCAGTTTGGCTTCTAACATTTACTTGCTTCTTGTAGGTACACATGTAGGGGGCACTGATCCACGCTTCGACCTGGAAGAAGAGCTCGCCTCTGCCGCCGCTGACTTTGGGCGGGTTCTGGCCAAGATGAAGTGCCCCAGCAACTACCTCTCAGGACTTACCAAGTATGAACTCACCAGTTCAATCTTACCAATATCAGTTGCAATTAATGGCTATGTTTTGTACGGTCGATGTCTTAAGCATCTGGTAGTAAACATGCCTAACACGTTTTAGCTATTTTCCCTACCTCTTTATAGACAACTAGGTCATTATCCGCTCTGGCAGCACCTGCCTTGTGATGTTTAACTCTGCCAATTGCATTCTTATCAATATCGGTTTCAATGGACATTAAGCCTGTTGCAATTAACAGTTGTATCCATTTTTAAACAGTTGTATTTCAATGGCTATGAACTTGCAAAACATGAATTAGGATGTTGTTAAGCCTATTGCAATTAACAACTGTATCCATTTTTTAATCCGTCCCTTTGCTACCGTGCTACTCTTTCACAATGAAGATATCACTACAGATGCTGCCGTTTTATTACCATTTGCCATTTTTGGTGGATGTTAACCCTGTTGTAATTTACATTGGCTTTCCATGTACTTACACAGGGCTATAATGGGTGATGCTGTTGTTTGCCGTCGAGGTTAGCTGCATCCCATGTCTTATACACCATCTATTCCTAAATTTAAGTATTTTTAGAGATTCCAATATAGACTACATAAGGAGCAAAATAAGTGAATCTAGATTCTAATCTAAACTATATCTATAATTTTATATACATCCATATGTAGTTCATATTGAATCTCTAAAAATACTTGTACTTAGGAATGTAGGTAGTTGTATTTTCCATCATTTGTTCAATCTCTTTTAGCTTCTAATATTTACTGGTTGCTTGTAGGTACGTATATGAGCGGTACTGATCCATGCTTCGATCCCTTTTGCGTATGGGGCAATGAGGTATTCATGAACAAGCGTCAAGTGAGGAAACTAAGAAAGATTGTTAGGCGAAAGAAACGGGTGATGGGAATTAAGCTCTTTATTTACACTTTATCCAAGACATGAGTGAACTTTAGGATGGTAAGTAATCTGTTGCCTTTTCCCCCTGCCTACAACAAGTTACTCTATTAGACCTCATGATCTGATATTTTTCTCTTTTTAGTGGTTTCTGAAGCTATTTAATGATGATTACCTTGCAAACTACATGACCGGAGTGGAGGCAACTAAGGTTAAAGTATATAATTCATGCTACCATGATAATGCTCTAGAATCTTTCTGAAGGTGGTGAAGGATGAGCGGGCGATCGTCACAAGGGGTTGGAAAAAAGTTGTTCGTGCCTATTGCATGTAAGAAGGCACATTATGGGCATTCCGCTTCTTCAACAACATCGGCGGTCAAAATGATTTACACTTGTCTCTTCACCTTTACCTCCTGTAAATATTGTGGTTCATCATAGTTAATTACTGTCTAATCCTGAAATTACTGAACATATTGTACTGGCATATTTATTTATGGATTCATTGTTGAACCATTCTGTTGAGAATTTGAATTGCACATTTCATATTTCAAAATTTCCAATTCAAATAATAAATTACAGCCAAAAAATGTACAGGAGCAAATAAAATAATGTGCGCACGGTTAGAAAGAAAACATCGTGTGTGATGAAAAAAGGAAAACAGATGGTTCTTTGACATGAAACATTTGCGATGCCCATCGAACGCACACACGGTTTCGCCTCATATGCGTGTGCGATTCATGGTAATACGACAAACGTTTCAAACCAGTGTGCGCGTGTGATAGGAATACCAATCACACACAGTTACAAAAATGTACACGTTGGCGTTAGTAGAGGCGCCGCACACATTTTACATTCTTGAACCATGTGCGATAACGTACCTATCACAAACATATCGGCAGATTAAATGTTGATGTCCACCTTTTTCACACGACTATAGCGGCCTAATCATTTGGGATGTCTCTATGATCAGAAACGTAACTCGAGATGTAACGTGTGGGATTGGTGCGGCTTCTCATATGTTTGTTCTATGGGGATCGGTAGTAGCCGCTCGCCCATCCCCGATAGTTTCTGGGTCGTGTGGGAAGGACCCCCCTATCGCCCACACTCACTAGGCAACGGTTCCAAACGCCATCGCGGAAAGGGGTTAAAAACCATTTGTATAGCACCTTGCTGTACAAGTGTTCCCTTTGTCATTGGTATGTTACTTGCCCGAGCACTACAAAAAAAACACTTCTGTGATGGTACGTGTTTGTCACAGTAGGTCGCGTTTTTTGTCATGCATGTACATCCATGACAAATTTATGACAGAATCATGATAGTCATACCTGTGCTATCGTAGAAGTGTTCCATGACATTCCCAAAATTATCATCACGGAAGTGTCCACTTCCATGACGATACATCACGCGTCACAGAACTGCTTTTGCCAAGGGTGACCAACACGTGGCATCCACCATAACGGAAAGCCGTTGAGCTATCGGGTCGGGTTTTGGATCTGATAACCCGTTAACAGCCCCGACCAATGGGGATTTTCCACGTGTAAAATCATCATTGGCTGGAGGAAACACGTGTCGGCTCACCGTTGGATGTCATCCACTCATTGGACCGAAGGCGCCTATGATATGGCGACACATGGCACGGCCCAACAAAGGCCCATTCCTGTGAAAAGGCCGGCCCGTTTGACTTGGTCAAAAGGTGGCGGGCCGGCCCATGGAAAGCCTGTTAATGGCATGTTCGCATATAGCCCATTTACAGCCCGCTAACCCAGGGCCCGTCACGCCCTATTCGAATTAGGCCCAGTAGCATCATTTGGGCCGTCCAATATGATTCAGCCTGACTTCTGGCCCGTGTGTGGCCCATGACTTCTTTCGGCCCATATGAGGACCTTTGTAACTCTTGGTCCATTAAAGGCCCGTGGTGAAACTGGCCCGTAATGAACAGTGTATCACTTTATACCCATTAACGTCCCGTTATTCCATTGGGCCGTTTCCAGCCCAAGTTATCTTTCGGCCTTCTCAGGGCCCATTGATTCTTGGGCTCATTTGCAGCATTCGGTTACATATGGCCCGTTACTCTCATTTTCTGCTTGTGGGCCAAATTCAGCCCGTCGTTACAGTCGGCCCGTTTGCGGACCGTTAATACGTTGGGCCATTTTCATGTCAAAAAAACCCGTTGGGCTGTTTTCATAGAGTTATCAAATATGGCCTATTAACGGCCCGTTATGGTCCATGAATAGTATGGCCCATGATTGGCGAAATGATGATACGCCCCGTAGAAGGCCCATGGATCCTACGGCCTGTATGAGGCCCATGGATAGTATGGCCCGTAGAAGGCCCATGGACCCTACGGCCCGTAGAAGGCCCATTGATCCCTAAGGCCCGTATAGAAGACCGATGGATCCTACGGCCCGTATAGAAGGCCAATGCTCCTACGGACGAACAAAGGCCCATGGATCATACGGCCTGCAGGAGGCCCATGGTTACAACAGTCCGTGTGTTGCCATGATTATTTTGGCCTAGTTACCAAAAATAGGCTATTGTGGCCACTAGAAAAACACAGAAAAAGAACTGCAGTGACTACAAGCAAACAACTAAACAAGACAATAAGGAAATAAATAAGCAAGCAATTAAGGCTAGCCTATTACCGCTATTACACATATTACATCCACTGGGCATCAAAGTTCGCCACCAGTGCAAATATAGGGAACAAAGCAACATATTACATACACTTGGCCGTCAAAATTGGCCACCAGTGCATATAAACGTGGCAGCAAAACAAGAGCATAACTGAAACAACTTCAGAAGAGCTCAAGAAATGTTATCCTGGGTATCCACCATGCTGGCAATAAGCTTAGCAAGCTGATTAGCTTTGTCCTGTTTGGCGCTAAAATCCTCCAACGCTTGCTGTTGCACCAGAAAGTATGCATCTGAATGCTCCAGGGACTTCCGCATTCCTTCTGCTTCTTGTCGCATCACAGCTGATCGATGTCTTTCAGCTTGTAGTTGAGACTCAAGAAACTGAACTGATTCAGACAGTGAGTTTGAATAGCTTGTGCAAGCGGTAGTGGCCAGTAACTCGAACACTAAACCAAGACAGGACTTTGGGGTTGTCTCGCTGTCTTCAAGATAGTCTTCCTTAGCTGTTTTATTAGCTTTGTTGGAGACCAACAAGGATGTGTCACTATACTGAACCTTATTTGCATTACTTCCTTTACCATTGCTTAATAAGGCACTCTTCCCGAATATTCTGTCAGCATTCTAAAACAAGAAACGAGCAGACACATAACAAGTTTAGCATGTACTAGTATATGAAACTCATTTCGGTGAACCAGTTCATTAGTAAGGTGGACAGGATTAAACTACCAAGTCTTCTATTGCCAAGTACTAGTACATAATAAAAGCATCAAACAAACATATATCTATGTCCTATGGTCACTACATTGTCTTGCCAAATCAAAATAGAGACACGGTTCAAATCATATCAGTTCAAGACAAAGCAGCAGTGAAAGAATACAAAGCGTGGGAAACTACACAGCACAACAAGATTTCAGATGGGTACCATGGGTCTACATGTACAACAACACTATTGGCTCTGTTGTGATGCTAGTAATGTGCATGATATGAAAGTCAACTGTATACACAATTGAAATTGAAATCAAAAGAGCTACTGATAAGAGCAAACCTGTTAAAGAAACATGCGTGAACATACCTGCCATGCCATTGGAATTTTGATTGGATCCTTCAATTTAAAAATAAGTTTATATGAGTAAATACAATGATACAAGAGCAAAGCAATCATAGTTAAAAAAAGGCACGCCTAAGCGAGCGCTTAAGCGCGCCTAGGCTCTAGGCGTTGGCAAAACGCATTGCGCAT
This sequence comes from Triticum timopheevii, assembly GCA_963921465.1. Classification (NCBI taxonomy): domain Eukaryota; kingdom Viridiplantae; phylum Streptophyta; class Magnoliopsida; order Poales; family Poaceae; genus Triticum; species Triticum timopheevii. Next base: position 362,585,966 of record OY997264.1, read on the forward strand.
AACTACGCTTAATCTGTGCATAACTGTGCATAAGCATGCGCTTTGGTCAGTAAAGTGTAAGGCGGTGGCAAAACGCACAATTAACGCCTAGCGCTTTTTTGAACTATGATAGAAATGGAATCTTAAATTAGAACAGTTGTTCTTCAGGTTTAGGCACTTGTTCTACATGAACAGAGTACAGTAAGAAGCAGGAATATAATACTTAAAAATAGAAAATGAGCTCATAGACCTTACCACATTCTTGGTTCGGGACCAGTACAGAACAAGGCGTTCCCAGTCATCGTCCAGTAAATGTGTCTCAGGAGAACGTAAGGGAATTTGATGAGTTTATTTGCCGGTGAAGTACGTTTTCTTCAGGTAATTCCGATACTGCCACCAAGCATTCTTGAAGATAGCAGAGGTATTAGCATAGGTTACCTCATCCTGAGTTTCCAAATCTGTCCTTCTCTATAGAGAAAAATGGGAAAAATTTCTGTATTATAACCATCATGGAGGTAGGATGTATGGGACGAAGCAAAGTAATTGCCATGAATAACATTACTTACGAATAACTCCTGGAAAAACACCTGCAACTGGCATTTTCCTTCATCTTTAGTATAATATTTCCAAGATGGGAAGATACGCACATACGATTTAACAACATCAAATGCGATAGATGCTAAACTACGACTGGATGGTTGTGCTTCCTCCACGGGAATAGGCGTACTAACTGGTGGAGCTAGGGTTCGCCGTGATAGTACTGGCCCTTTGGGCACTGGAGCTGCCTTACTAACTGCTCTTGTTTGGGAGCTCTGTGGTGGAGATGGTGCTATGTTAACAGGAACTGGGTTACTATCGGCTGGGGTTGGGGTTAGATTGGGTGAAGCTGGTTCTCTGTCCACCGCAGTAGGGGTACAATCTGCGAGAGTTTGGGTTATGTGTGGTAGGGCTGGTTCTTGTGCATGTACAACCGGGGTGCTATCTCCACCAATAGGTAGCACTATTTTATTTGAAGACCGTGTTTTTATTCCGCTAGATACTGGCATCACCCGCTCCAATTCAAATGGTTTATAAACAGGAAACATAGTTGAATGTACAGACATTGTATGAGAGATAGATGCAATAGATAGTGTGGAAAAAAGAGGGCATGAAATAGTTGACATGTATATTGTTTAACTAAAACAGATAGCATGACATAATTTGACATATATGATGTCTATCTAAACTGGATAGCATAGCATAACATAATTCAAAGATATGATGAATAACAAAACATGATCGCATGACATAATTCACCTACATGTTATCTAAGTAATCAGGATCGCATCATTTAATTCACATATGTGATTTATATGCTAAACAGAGGGCATTCGATATGATGTCTGAACTAAGAACATGGTGTTGAATATTGTGTATATGATGTCTAAACTATGCAATGCAAGACACCGTATGCATGATATGAGCAGTATAACCGTGCCAAGTTAGAGCATACACCTCAGTAGGGGAATAGGATTGGTCATCTATCTCTGAATCCATCTCTGAGGAGCTATCGGGACCCAACAAGAGATCTGCTTCGACAGGTAGCACTGTCTGCTCTGAAGGCCTTGTTTTCACTCCAGATTTTTCCATCTCCCACCCAAATGGCTGATTCACAGGAAGAGTAGTTTAATGTACAAACATTGTCGACAAATGGAAATGTAATGAAGAAAAGGATGGGCAAGATATCATTCAAATATATGATGCCTGGTTAAACAGGATGGCATTGCACATTTCACATATATTATGGCTGGCTAAAAGACATGAGACTGCATAATTCCCATATATGATATAGAAACTAAATAGGTGGCATTACAGAACATGTCTAAACTAAGCAGATGACATATATGATGTCAAAAGTAGGCACTACAAGGCAACATGTGCATGATATGACTAACATTATCATGCCAAGGTAGAGAAAACACCTTGGGGGGTAAATAGGAGTGGTCAGCAGCATCTGAATCTGCCACAAAACAGATATCTTCCTCTGGATTACAATCTAGAGAGGGGTGGGGAGGGTTTGCCATTGAACCCACCATGGAGCGATGTCTGCATGACATTGTATTGCCGCGCAAAACTCTTCTCTTTTTCTCTACATGTTCAGCATGATTGTGTACAATATCTGACATGCATACGAATAAATATGGTGAGATTATGTAAGGAGAGCATGCAGAAATTTAGAGTGATGGTAACAACCAGTGGATGGATCCAAAAATAATGATAGCAGGCTGATGATTGCTTTAAATTAATAAAAAGACAGATGATGATTGCTTTACTATTTGTTTCCCACCCAAGATGAACAACATAGGCATACCCTAGGTGAACCAGATATTAGACAGACATACTATTCATTTTTGCCTCGATATGTGCCCCACAACTAATTTAGAACTCAAGTTTGAACATGAATTTGGACCTGAGTTGGGAGTCCAAGAGCTGAACAGGACGATAAAGTAGCAGGTAAGTTTAAGCAATGCTTATCATAAGCAGAAACAAAAGAGTGCGACCTCTCTTGTGGACCCGTGTACTCCTCAGGTTCATCTGTTGAGTCGATGATGGTGATGCCATTGGGGTGCATGCCGGCGGCAGGGAAGGAGATCTGAGGCGGCGAAAGACGGTCAGGAGTCGTGATGTCTGGTTTGGTGGATGCTTCTATCGATGGAGCAGCTCAGGTGAGGTGGACGACGTCACGGCAGGAGCAGGACAAACCACACAAAGTTCCCTTCGACACGTACCTGTAACTGAAGTAATTCTATAAGGGCTCATTTGGCTTGCATGATTCTTAAAACGTAGGGATAGGAAAAACACCGGAATAGGATAGGAAAATGCACATGGTAAACAGAGCATTTGTAAACACAGGATTTCTATCAACTTGGGTGTTTGGTTTACAGGAATTGGAAGAGCAGAGGAATGCAAAGAAACATGGCCAAAATAAAGAGAAACCATATGAAAGCGTGTACAGTTAGAATGTTATTCTGGCACTAATGCACTTGGTCTTGTTTTCATGCATAGGATTTTGAAAAGTAGGTCCAGGTGGATGTTTTGCTTCATTCCTTTCAACAAAATGCATGAATGATTGAATAGTAGAGTGCCATTGGAAAATTCCCTATTGCTATGTTTTTCCGTTGAACCAAAATAGCCCTAATGGATCGGCGTGAATGTATAGTAATAAGTGCCGCAACAAGTGTACAACCTCTTTGCCGTAGCCATGTCGACCTCAGCATCATTGGGTTGGTCGCTGAAGCAGTTGAGGCAGAGGTGGTTATCGGAGGTGTGGAGGAAGATATGAGGAATCTGTAGATGGTGTCCAGGGCACTGCTCTGTTGTGATGGATCGTTCTGTCATTGGAGCAGCTCCGGTGAGCCGTAAGACGTCAAGGCTGAAGCAGCACAAGACAGACATCGTCAATCTCAAGTGGGATTCTAATAGCATCTCCAATAGATGATGAAAAATGGATGTAAAATTAACATCACCAAAAGCCACCTGACGACAACAGATGAGGTAAAAACTATTGACTCTGAACTTAACTGTCGAAACTGAAATTAACTGTGGAATCTGAATGCTACTGTCGAAACTGAACACAATGGTAGCAGAGAGACACTTGACATGTAGTTTAGGGAGGGCCTGCAGTTCATCTTCAACCTGCACACCCCTGAGCCGCCTGCCACCACTGGCCGAACCACCGGCCCCAGCGCCGCCTAGCCGCCCCGAAACAACTCGCCACCGCCGCCCTGGCCAGCCCTCTAGGCCCCCCGCCCCCACCCTGAACCCTAAGATAGATAGTGGGGTACCTCTCTGGCGAGCCACCGTACCTGCTGCTGGTGGTTCTTCCTTAACTCTGGCGAGCCCCCCCCCCAACCCCGGAAAATCGACTGACCCAAATGCCGATTCAGTCGACTGAAGTGTGGCTTAATCGGAGCAGAGCAGCAGCACAAGCGAGGGGGAGAGCAGCAGCAGCAGCTGGGCGAGCGGGCGATCGAGCGAGAGCTAGAGCAGCAAAAGTAGCGCGAGCGAGCGAGCGAGAGCCGGAGCAGCAGTAGCAGCAGCTCAAGCAAGCGAGCTTGAAGGTATGGACGCCGCCGCCGAAGGGTCCTCGCACTGGGGGAGAGCCGCAATGGAGATGTCGCCCGCGGCGCCGGCTTCAAGGTAGCCGCTCCATGGGCGTGCAGGATGGAGCACCGTCGGCGCCGGGAGGTCGAGTTAAGGAGAAGGTGCTATGCGATGAGTGTACAACCTCTTTGGTGGCGCCGAGTAGGCCTCGGCTTCGTCCGAGGAGTCGGTGAGGATGCTGCGGTTCCGGTGGAGCAGGTTAAGGCGGCGATGTGGGGATGGAGTAGCCGCGATAGATGAGGCGATCGTCTGAGGAGCTCCTTGGAGGTGGAGGATGGGGCGGCTGAACCGGCGGGATGGCGAGATGGACGACGGATCCTCATCCGGGGAGGTGGACGAGGGACGTCGAGCTGTTGCGGTGGACGATGTCGTCGGGGAAGAGGCTCCGGCTGGGCAGCGGTGACGTGGCGGACGGAGGAGGGTGGGGTTTCACGGCTGGAGCGGAGAGGTTATGGCGGCCTGGGATTTTGAATGGCGAAAAGGGGGCGATGGGAGGGGGTGAAGCATGACTTAGGGACGCGCTTGTCCAAAATGTAGGGTGTGTTACAAAAGTACCCCCCCCCCCACCGATTTGAACTAGCGGCCCTTTCGGCTCAGGGTTAGAAGGGTGATTTCGCGTGTCGGGATTTGGCAGCTGGAGGGAGTTTTCGCGCGCGTTGTAATTTTGGGATAGCAAGGCGTGGGTTGTGAAGGCGCCAGTTTTGGGAGCACGATATCTGAATTTTCAGGATATAACAAGACGCGGGTTGAATTTTAGGGACAAGCCTAACGTGTAATAATATTGTACTTTTTTGACTGCATAGTAATATTGTACTTGTACGTACCAAATCAATTCGCACTTCCCTCACCCAAAAAGAAAACGAAAAAAATAAAACTATTCAAATCACACAAAGAGAGAGTCTTGCCCCGTTTTACTATACAAATTCTATTCAAAGCTACTCCCTCCTTCCATCTATATAGGGCCTAATGCGTTTTTCGATGCTAACTTTGACAAAATATTAGAGCAATGATATATGACATGCAACTTACACAAAGCACACCGTTAACTTCGTCTGTGAAAGGTTCTTTCAATGATATAATTTTCACATCGTGCATGTCATGTACTATTAATCTTGTCAGTAGTCAAAGGCGGTCTTAAAAATCTCATTACGCCCTATATAGATGGAAGGAGGGAGTATGAATCCATGTTATTTCCGATTAATTTTTTTCGCTTTGTTGTATAATGCATGTAACCTACTCATACCAACATTTTAGTGCATTCCAAATGTCTATACTACCGCTGCAATTCGAACTAAATTTGAATTCGTTTCTCTATTTCAATAAGAATCTACAATCATGGTTGTTGCCAACTTCAACCATCATTCATGTATTACCTTAATAACACACCACATGATTACTATAGAGATAGATATGAACTATGTGTACTACATGAACTCGAATTCTATTTTTTGAATACACTTGATGTTGATTCCAAATAATAGTACATTTGATGTACTAACTATATATTCATAATCTAAACCATGTTCCATACGTACACCGTGTTTATCACACAAAGTATAGTGCCCCGCCCCCTACATTATGACAAGTATTTAGACCTGAGTTGCAAAAGCCACACATTAGCCCAAATTATAATCAATGTTGTACATTATGATATCTTCTTCAAGTATCCGTATCCACCTTTTTATAATGAATTATGATCTTTGTTCGTCTTTTACACCTTCACGATCCTCTTCTATTTGTAGCTAGCTAGCGCTAACTTTCTATCGTGCATGCACACGCCCGCCCCCCTCACACACCCTTAGCGTCCCCTCCATCGCGCATGTTCATTATTTCTCTTTAGGTCGTCCACCAGCGGTGTGTGTAGGCCCCCGGCTCCTTCTTTCTGGCACACACCGGTCGATATACCTCTCTAGCCAAGTGTGCCTACAACAAACACGTATATACTTCCCCTCTTCTCTTCTCACCGTCCATGCCCCCATATGTCAAATACGATTCCATGCAGGTGAACACTCCCGCCCCTCTTTTCATTAGTCACATGCTCGCACACTCCTCCCCCCTCGACATGGTAGGCCTCTCGCACCACCTCCTAGCCACACTCTCTCCCCCTGTATGCCTCTCCGGACCTTATTTGCTTCTAACACATGCAGGCATGTATATGAACTGATCTCCCTACATATAGCCAGGTCGACTATAATTCGTTTCCACCAAGCACCGATACACTTACCTTGCTAGTTATGTCTCCCCTTTTCTCAGACACACGACGGTTGATCTTCCTATGTAGTTACGCATTCTTACCACAACCATATCTTCTCCCCTCATCATCCTTGAATACCTCTCGACCCGTCTCTCACACGCACGTGCATAGATAGACAGACATCCCCCGCCCTCTCTTATTGATATTGCACTCATACCCTCCGTTTGTCTAGCAGGCCTCTCTCACCATTTGTGAGACGCCACTCCACCACCAACCCTCCGACGCTCTACCTTTGTCTTTTTCCCAACCTTATTCCTCTGCTACACATATCCATGGATGTCGATCGATCTCCCTGAATACATAGGTAGGTCTCTCTCCTTCCCCAGACATGTACTAGTCGACCAGTCTCTACCCCCCCACACACACCGATAGTCGAATGTTGTAGGTAGGTATCCATGCCACAGAGAAGAACTGCACCTCTGCCCTCTCAAAATCCAGTAGGCTAGCCGCCCAGTATCTTTGACGTGGGCAAACACAAATTTGATGGCACTCTTTATCGATCGCGCATCCACACACTTCATCCCTGTTTTCAATTCTATTGATATCTCACGTCCATGACTCCGTTTCACACACATTGCATATGTTACGTTTTTCTGATTGAGATATCATCAACACATTGCCTCTCTTTCGCACAAACCATCTCTCTCACACCCACCCACGTACGTACCTGCACCTAAAGAAGAAGTGCACGCAGGACGCACGTACTCACGTCTCGTTCCCGGCCACACCCGCGTGGGTACACGGTGGAGTTCGTTTCTGTATGAAAAGGCAGCCCACGTGATAATTTGACGCGTGTAGCGGTTGTTTACTCGAAGGAGGGTCGGGTACCACGCCTAGAATATAAAACGATTGCCGTGGGGAAAATGGGAAAATGGGTTTGTCTCTCATGAGTCTCATCACACAATCTCACACAAGGCCGCAGTGGCCTCTCTCTCTCTCAGCGTTGGTCAGTGATCCGGCCGCATCCCGTCCGCCGGCGGAAAGGGAGGATGTGCATCGTCTCTCTGTTCGACGGTGTTGAGCCAGCTCGTCCCGATCTGCGGTACCCGCCGTTCTCTCTGACCAAGCTTCGGCGCGGTAGGGCCTTCGCCACATGCTCGCTGCCGCAGTATGGGCAGATCCAGGCCACCGGCGCCCTCCTAGTAACATCCCGACGACCCTCAGGTACAGCTTCCTCCGGCCTTGCTCCACTGCCCATCTTCCCATGTTTCTGCATGTGGATCTTATTTAGTTGTTTGCTTAAATCGTATCTCGGCCGACGTACTTTCCATCTTGCAATCTCGTCCTCAAACCATTTTTGATAAACCACCATGTGCTATCTTTCCCTTTTTACATGGAACATGCTTCTTTTTTGTCGGCGTATGTGTCTTCAACTCATGTTATTGGGCAGTAATTGTTTCCTTTCGACCTCCTTTTGCAAACAGGGCTATCCATTTTCACCTCGTTGCTATTGCGACCTTTTGGTGAACTGCACAAATCACTTTTCTGTAGAGTGTTTTGTGTGTAGTTCCGCCAAAATGTCACACGGGCAACGTTTTTACATTTCTGCGGGACTACGGAAAGGGAGATTGGTTTTCCTATCCTCCTCATCCAAGTCCGTGCCTAATCTTCTCCGACAAGAAGTTAGTCCTAAAGAGAGATCGTAGAGGTGATCGGCTTCTATTTATGTGTGTTATGTTTCATCGTCTAGTTCCACTATTATTGTAATCACACTGACTGGATATCTTTGCAAACAGGGATGGTCTGCCCGATTTTAGTGGAGCTGCACAAAATGATCGGATTGTGGTGTCCTTCATACACCTCTTTTTTGGCTACAGAGCTGGGTGAAACTAGCTGCCAAGCAATGAACACTATGCCAAGGAAATGGAGCCATGCCTACGAACAGCATCAATCAATTATATTTTTTTCTTTATTTGTACACCTTCTCACAACTTTGTCTTCAGTTGTGATGTGAATATTGGCGCTGATCTGCGAACCATTGAGATGCATTAGCCATGGTAGTTTCATTTGTATTTGATAGAATGTTGTAAAGAGATAATCTCGAGGCAAGACACATGAATCCTAAGTTGAAACCTTTTTTTTTCTGCGGGAACCAGAGTTGAAACCTTCATAGCATCACAGTACAGTTTCATCAAAATTATGCGTACATATAATCAAATCCTGAAGGATTGATAGGAATGCCAGAAACAATTCAACTTCGTTTTGCCGACATGTTGGACATCCTTCATCCGGCTCCACCTGCCATGCAGCAATATTGAGTGCACAACACAACTTCAGGGAAAGATTCACCCCGGTCGTTGCGCCGCAGTAGTAATGACTAGTGAGCAGTCAAATCACAAAGCCCCACCTTCGCCACAGTAAGTTGCTCAGACGAAGCAACCATCATTTCTCTGTTCCTTGAATCCGCTGGTACTCCCATATTCCCACAGTTAAGTTGCTCGGGCGAATCAACCATCACTATATCCTCTCACGTGTGATGACCACAGGAGCTATCCATTCAGATTGCATGTTAAAAAAAATAAAGGTCGATAACTAACGCGGCAAACTTAAAAAAAAAACTAATGCGGCACTTCGGGCCAACGTGGCCAACTTGGATTTTGCACGAGAAATTACACACCATGTTTCATTGACATGTGGTCCCGTTCCAACATATCAGTGAGAGGACGGCGAGTAGTAGGAGTATTTCCGAACCGACGTGTAGGCCGGGGCGCCCCTTCGTGAACTGTGGCAAACTGGCAACCGTCCACTGACGCTTCGCCTTTCCCTCTCGATTTGGAACTTCTGTCGCATGCTCTTCCTCTCCCTCCTCTATTTTCCTTCAGCCCTTCACGCTTTCTTTTGCCATTGTTCGATCGTCTTCTCCATGGAGGGAACAGGATGGAAACGACGCCGTTATTCTTGCCCCGATCTAAAAGATGACGTGGTGGAGGAACTCAATGATCGGTGCGACGTCATCTCCTCGGCTAGCATGGCAGGTTCGTTCAAGCCCATTCTTGACTCAACTAATAACATCATTACAAGGAACCCAAGAGTCAAAGAATGGTTTGATCTCCCCTATCTTCTTCGCCGTGACCCTGATGACTGGCGCCGTCACGATAGAGGCCTCGCCCTGTGCAAGTTGATGCCGCTTGATAATGATACGTATGATGTTAAGATGCCATCGCTTGAGGGCAAGGCCTGGGCAAGCGCAAATGGAGATTGGATTGTTTACATTGGGTCCAACTGCGAGTGGGAACTTGTGAATGTGTACACTCGTGACCAGGTTCCACTTCCAAAAATCTCAGCAGACTGCCCATGGGTTGAGCACACCGGTATTGTACGCACGTTCAAATACAATCATGGTGACTGTCTTCTACGGAAGATAGCAATTTATCGAGTCCCCATCCGCTCTTGGAACTACAACAACTATGAAGTTGTTGCTATCTTCGACAAGCTTGTTGCCGTCGTTGCTGGTTTGACTCAATGGACATTGCTCAAAAATCAGTTTCTATACACGGATGAGTACTGTGATGCAATTGAATACGAGGGCCTTGTGTTTGCTGCCACCACTCGTGGCACTGTTTTTGCATGGAATCGTTAAGATTTCGGTACGTTTGTCTTCCACCGTAATTATAATTGTTTCATCCACATGCATGCGGGTTAGCAAGTTTCCCTTTACTAATTAACCTTCGACTTGTGTTTCCAAGGTCCTGTGAAAATTCCACCACCTATACTTGAAATTTTTTATAACCAAGGGGGAGATGACGATGGTGATGATCACGAGCAAGAGGACGAGCAGCGCCCATATACTCGTTGGCGCATGGCAACTAATTCCGATGGATCACCTCTTCTCTTGTGTATACAGCCCACTGATGATGTTACTGCTAAGGAAGCAGGTGTAGTCTCCCATGGTCGCACTCTCCGGACCTATTCCAACACCCATTGCATGGTATTCGGGATGGATACTAGTGTGCTAGCGCCAACACCTTCTCCTTGGTACAGAATTGATAGTCTTGGAGAAAACTCGCTCTTCCTTGGACAAAACTATCCGATGATGGTGAAAGGCGATCCAACTGCTATTGACACAACGTTACTAGCACCATTTATGAGAAGCAACTGTGTCTATACCTCGGACATTAGCGTGGTTCCCCACCCTGGTACTGATATAGTAGGCCGCTTCAGCCTGGATGATCAGTCCTGCGTTGGTCTCCAGATCGACAATGGATGGCCCTTCCCAGAGAATCACTTGTGGTTCAAAGCAAGCGTTTCCAACGCCGAGGAATGGTTGAGTTGAAGTTCATTTCATTGCTTGTTATTTGTTGTGTGGTGAAAACTTTAGTATTTATAATGTATCCTCGTTGTCGATGTGGGTTGATGACCTGTTGTATATAATAAAATGATATGCCTGTGATAAACTTACTAAATTTATGAATGGCTTTCGAGTTGCTTCTGTGAGTGAGTGGTGCGACGAGGCAAAAAAATATTTTCCGAATACATAACTGTACGTGCATTGCAATAGGTTATTGGATGAGGCCAATCATCAACAATAGTAGTACACTATTTGTACTAGCTTCACATGCTTCGCGCGTCGTGCGGGTGTTTTTACTGTAGCCATATTGTACTATGTAACTAGCACCTCGAATCCTCGATACTAGTAGTACTATATACTAGTAAGTAGTAGGAGTAGTAGGGTGGCATGGGCCAGAACAAGCATTCACGTCCAGGAGTACGGCACACGCCACCAGCACGACTTCCATCTGACACCATATTTCTTGGAGTCCGTGCTAGAGCAATCTCTTCAAAATCATCGTTTCTCTAACTCAGCCATCGCGCGGCGGGCGAGGTGGGGGTTTGCCGATAGTCGGTTTCCTCAACTGCGGACTCACTTGTAAGGCCAACTCCAACGCTCTATCAATATATGGATGTACTCTTCTTCCCAATACAAAAACTTGCATCCATTCTACTCCCTCCGTTCTAGTATTTGTCAAAATATATATGTATCTAGACATGTTTTAGTATATAGGCACATCCATTTTTGGACAAATGGAAGTCAAGTATTTGGGAACGGAGGGAGTACACAATAAAATTTTTAAGTTAGCACAACTAGTCTAATCCGAGAGCACAACCGAAGATTTGGTCGAGTTCTTCCTCCATTTGCTGACACGTGGGACATCCAGCATCCAGGTTGTGTCATGAAAGAAAATAGAGTGGTAGTTGATAAGTTGAAGCCACGAGATGTGCATCTTGGGTTAAACTGTAAATAGAATCTTACTACTCTTGAGTAACTCCAAAAGCTGTCACCGAAGATCTTTCTTGGATTTGTTTTTCATCACCAGCACGTGGAGGTGAAAGATGTGCAGGTTCAGTGGGTCCTCTTGCGTTTTCACTGACATGTGGGGCCGCATGTGAGCAAACAGACGATGGGCTCCGCGCGTCCGCTAGCTGGCTGAGAAGAGAGATAGAGGAGTGCTGAGCACGGACTGCAGGAAATTTGTTCTACGTAACCAGCACCTTGATATTCGCGTGTGGTTGTTTCAAGAATAAAAAAAGGAGGTACCTCTACTTATGTTACTCCCACTACGCCTAGCCTAAGGTTAGTAGGTGACCTTGCGCTTGGCTCTTCGCCTCTTCCGGAAGTCGATGGTTCTACAGTAGTGCTTCTGGCAATCTGACACCAAATGAACTGCTGCACGTCCACCGCTTGTAAGCAAAAATTTCTCCTCGTGCTGCGAGCCACCGCGCACGCGTTGGCGAGGGAGAAGACGTAATCAAGCTTCTCGTCGTTCTGCGAGTTGACGAGACACATCAAAGTTATTTACTAGTAGTACGTACTCTCTCCAAAAAAGTGCTGACCATGTCATTGCTACCATCCCGTGCTCCGTCGTTGAGTACATGCACTATTCACGTGCCATCGAGGAGAAAAAATATTGCGTAGGTGCCATCGAAGTGCACGACTCACTTACGGAAAAGGGTTTCTCCCCGCTTCCCCCCCCCCCCCCCCCCCCCCCGCACGACTCACTTACGACTGCTTATCTGATTATCTCCATTTTCTTGCATGACACGTGCACCTTGATGCTAGATGTCTCGCGTGTTGGGAAAAGGATGAACAAAGCTCACTTAAAAGAAAAGAGTTGAAGAGCATAGATTCCCGACGACCGAGGAGGAGCAAGAAACCTTGCGGTGGAGTGTCTGCAAGGAACCTTGTGCGTTTTCCCCTGGTTTTTGCCGCCTGCCCACCTATAAACAACTAAAAGAACATGAACTTTTTGCTAACCACTAGAAACGGTACATCAGGATGCTAAGTTGAAGATGTTTTATACTCCCTCCATTCCCAAATATAAGTCTTTTTAGATATTTCAATAAGGGACTACATACGAAACAAAATGAGTGAATCTACACTCTAAAATATGTACACAAGCGAACGCACTAACTCCATCCGATCCAACTCATGCACGTGCATTCTGCGGACGAGCGTGTGTGCATGCACGTCTTGTGTATGTGCGTTGTGTACGTGGAGCACGCAACGCACGTACACAAGACGTGCATGCACACACGCTCGGCCGCAGAATGCACGTGAATAACACATGCATGCGCACACACTTGGCTGCATGGAGGCGTGCGCCATCCGCGGCGACGTCCGGTTCGTCATGCTACGGCGAAGCTCGCATGCAACGGCGCATATGCATCTCTTGCAGCACCTCTTTGCTGTCGTTGCTCAACTACTAGTCGGAGACGAAGATGACCGTAGCCTCGGCCTTAGAGCTAGCACCGATGGAAAAAAACGCACGCTGCACGCACACGAGCACATACAGAGTGCCCACGACGTGGTGGTGGTGCGTCCCCAGTCGCCTCTACTCCTGCTGCGCACGTTGTCTTCTAGGACTCGGATGATGACGAGGAAAATTATGAGACACAAGGTGACGTACACCGTCAAGGTCCACGGTCAAGGGGGTGCTAGCAAGTGCTTAGATGTGCTTAGAGCAAGTACAATAGAGCTGATTCAGCGGGCTATAAGGAATAAACAGTAGTACATTTCCGCTTAGTTGGAGGAAAGAGAAGAGCAGAGAGAAGGTAAGCGGGCTCTTCGTGAAGAACCAGCTCTAGCACGTGCTCCTAGGCACTTTGTAGTACATGTTGACTATAAGATGGGTTGTAGGCTTATAGCCAGCAGCTGGCTATACTATTAATGCTCTTTAGATGAGGTGCTAAGTGCATTAAATGGCTTAGTAACTCAAGTGTCCAATGCATAGGTGCTTAGTTTATTGGTGCCACATCATATTTTATGCCTACGTGGCAGGCTTAGTAGCTATACATGGTGGAGCACTGGGAGAGGCCAAGGCTGGTCATAGTGGGGAGTAACTTGTACTGTAACATATTACTATGTTACTCTAAACATCTCTATAAACCGGAAAGGAGGGAGTAGTAACATACACTAGTGTCATATGCAGAGTATGGGAGCACATGATATTTCCCCGTCCAGACCGATCCCAAGTTGGCTTCTCACCTTCTTGGCCCAACAAAAACCCCTCCCCCCTCCCGCGCGCGCTTCCCACCCGACGCCAGCTGAGCCTGCCGCTCCACATTGATGGCAAGTCAGGGCGACGCGACCTCTCACTGCTTCCGCCGTTGAAGCGGCGCGCCGACCGAGGGCACTGCCCGCTGCACGCCCGACATTTCAGACTACACAGTGGATAGTAACTTTTAGAGCAAGTACTACTATAATTAGATGACATAAGCAGGCTATAAGGATTTAAATATGGTATTTGTGCTTAGTTGAAGGAGAGAGAAGAGGAGAGAGAAGAGAAGCGGATTGTAAACGTGTAGCCGGTTGTACTCCAACATACTCTACTTTGTGAGACAAAAGGTGGGTCCATTATTAATGATATTGTATTTATACTAAAGGGACTAACGGACGCCTTAATTACTCCATTTTTTTGAGACAAACCTTGGTGGGTCTATTATTGACTTTTTTTAAGCTATTATTGACTTGGACATGGGGTTTGGGGGCCAAAGTCCTACTATTATGCTCCGACCTAACATGCTCTACCCTAGCCGCCGCTGTATCATATGGTTTTGCACCGTTCCGGATCTTAGCGCCGCCACGCAATTCTTCTCTAGCCCTCCTTCCGGCATGCACCGCGAGAAGGGACAGCAGTCCTCTGAACCCCACCTTTCGTGATCCTGTACGGGAGAGGGGCGATCAGGTTTTTGTGGAGCACACTCCTGTGACTGCTGCCAGCGACGACTTCCTCAACGACAGCCTTCTTCTCCGACCTCGGTAACCTCTTCATCAACGACATGAGTGACAACATCAACCACATCGGTTCTGCTCCCGCTGTACAGTATGTGATTCTTTCCTCCTGGTTTAGTACGCATCATTACTTTGATGTTTGCAATTGTCGTCATGATCTATTACTGCTGATTCAGATTAAACCTCATACTAAATTGCTCATATATTCAATAATCCAATCCAAAAACCTGATCACAGGCAATTTACTCCGAGTTGTTTTGCTGCGCTTTTGAAGCCGCCTACTTTTAAGGGGGTGCAATATAAAAGGTGGCGCACAAGAGCAGTATATTGGTTTCAGATCATGTGCTGCTATGACGCCACTAAGGGTAAGCCTGAGGGCGATCTTAATCCTACACAGCAGGAAGCTTTTCAAAACATGGATACCCTCTTCAAATCCGCCCTGCTGAATGTTCTTGACGATTCCATTGTGGATTCGTATATGTTGTATGGCAGCGACAAAGACATGTGGGCTGCGCTCGAGGCCACGTTTGGGCCCTCGGGCACTGGCAACGAGTTGTACGTCATGGAGCAATTCTGTGACTACAAGATGACTGATGAGCGCTCTGTTGTTCAGCAGACTCATGAGATACAGTCACTCTCTAAGGAACTTGAGTACTTTAAGTGTGTGTTGCCGAACAAATTTGTTGCTGGGACCATCATTGCCAAGCTTCCACCTTCGTGGAATGATTTTGCTACTTCTCTGAAAAACAAGAGACATGAGTTTTCTGTTTTGGATCTCATTAGCACTCTTGATTTTGAGGAGAAGGCGAGAGCAAAAGACACACGTGCTCAGGTCGCCGAGGGAGCTTCTAGTGCCCACATGGTACACGAGGAGAACTTCCAGCCCAACCAGCCCCAAAACAACAAGAACAAATCTCAGGGGAAAGGCAAGTTTGATGCAAAGAACAAGCCATCACTTTCTACCAACTTCAAGAAGAATTCTCATAACGGGAAGGGATACAAACCTCAATTTTGGTAGCACCGCACAAAATTTATATGGCTGCATCTACCTGCTGTCAGCTAACCTCATGGTTTCGTAACTAGGTACAATGACCACCGCAAGATGAAATTAGCTTATTCGTACGTTGACTTGCTGAATGCAGTGCGGAACGATCCTGTCATGTCTGGAGGAGCAAACAAGCAGTGCAGCCGAAGGTGGAAATCAACCAAGGACTTATGAAATTATATGTAATCTTCCTCAAGCAGGTCAGTATCCCCTTCGTCCAGATGATCGTGTTTTGTCATGCCGAGCTATTGATATGTTCTACTATTTTGCAACACCGTTTAAGTATAGCTACTGTTTTCCTATCTTTTCAGATTCAGGACAATGAATAGGATATCAGGGGAACTGCATAATATGGACCCATGTTGAGCCATCTCTATTGCCTCATGTGTTTGCTGCAAATGTGTCTGCATCAATTGCAAGATGAGGCAGCTAGATAGCTGTGGAGTTGCCAACATGCTCAAAGTGCTCGTAACATTGAGAAGAAACAAGCATGCCCAGGAAATTAATGCGTGCGCAGGGAGGCCCTTTGCTCAGAGAAGCATCGACTGATTTTCTTTATTTCCACACCTTCTCACAGTTTTGTATATTGGTTATAGTATGGTGAATCATTGAGATGCATAGACATGCTGAACTTTTGTTCTTCTAAATGTTAGTTTAATGTGAGTGTCTGCATCCAGTACCGCATCCTCTAATTTGGTGGATGCACACAGAGAAAATAAATCTCCTTAATTTACTCCATAACCACCCTATTAAATAGGCCTAGTAACAAACCAGGCACATGCAGTGGCCAGCGGGCACATGCATACTGCGTGCATGGCCAGTCATGCAGCAACGCAAAAGAAGAGAGCGGTTCTTGGGAAAAAGCGAGTAGTTAGTGCAACGTGCCTTATAAACACGAACAGCTCGCTCTCACGCTTCCGTATCCCCACCCAATTCCCCCCGCTCCCCAATCTTCCCCACTCGTCCAGAAAACCCCGCTCACCTTCTTCCTCACTCGTACAAAAAACGCCTGCTCCTCTTCTTCCACTCCTACAGAAATCCCCAGCCCTCCTTCTTCCCCACTCGCACTGCCACTAGGCTCGTCTCTGGCTACTCTGCTCAAACACGTGAGCTCGGCGCGACGCCCACAAGGAAAATGGAGTCGGCTGGCCCCAGCGCCAAGAAGATGAGGCTCCCGCCAGCGGCGACGCCGGTTGTAGATCCCGCACCCGATAGCGAGGGGAGAAGCGGCGAGCCCCCCCCCCCCCACCCAGATCTGAGGAACCGGTAGAATCTCCGGTGGACCGCATAAGCGATCTCCCGGATGTCATCCTTGAGGAGATCATCTCGCTTCTCCCCACCAAGGATTGCTGCCGCACACAAGTCCTCTCAACCCGGTGGCGCCCTCTACAGCGCACCGTGCCCCTCAATCTCGACTGTCGTCAGATATCTGTCCTTCCTGAATTTGATCTCATCAGAGCCATTGTCTCTTCTCACCAGCAGGGCCCCGTTCAATGCCTCTGCATCCCGACAAGCTACCTGCTGTCCATAGCCGGCAAGGTGGACGCTTGGCTGACATCCCCTGAATTCGGAAAACTCTAGCAGTTTGAGTTCTACCATTACCACGAAAGTTTCATACCACGAACATACCAAGAATTCATGCCCACACCACCATTGTCCATCTCACGGGTTTCCTCCTCTCTCCACACCGCCACCTTCGCCCGGTGCCATCTACCAGACGATCTGGTACAAATGCTTCGACTCCCACTGCTAAAAAAACTTTCGCTTGTGGTCGTTTATCTGTCGGAGGCCTCACTACACAGCATCATCCACTCTAGTTGCCCTGCCATGGAGCGCTTGCTGATTGTTTTGGGAATAGAAATCGGTATCAGTTGTCTCCAAATAAAGTTGCCTCACCTTAACAGCATTGGAATTTGTTTTGAAGGGCAGCAGCTCATCATCGAAGATGCCCCTTCACTTGAAAGGTTGCTCCTTCATAATTGTTATACACCTTCAGAAATAACTGTCGTCTCTGCGCCCAAACTGGAGACCTTGGGTGTAATTCGTGACCCGTTTAATAATCACACGGAGTTGGTATTTGGCTCCTCACCTTTCAGGTACCGTATATTATCATCTACACATTTGTAATCATATGTTGCATTTTTCATTTATGCGCATAAGTTTTATATCATCTTGGAGTACACTTTGGGAACTAATATTATGTTATATGCTCAATGAAGAGTTCGTCCATTGATAGCCTATCAATGCTGCTAGATTCTGTCAAGATCATATATATCAGAATGTATAGTTTTGATCTGGACATAATTATTGGATTGCTGCGATGCTTTCGATCTCTGGAGAATTTATACATAGAGGTGATGATTTCATGCACATTGAAAGCCCGTCTATATTGTACTAGAATTAACTGTTCAGCTGTCGTTCTTTCGACATACTCTTTTTTCAGACCTTAACTATTGTCAATCTTCATGTCTACTTAGGCAGAACCACATGGACAAAAACATATAACCAATCATTCGCGTAATAAGCACAAGGATTTTCTCAGTTCTCATGACATTTGTTTGAGGACAATAATGATGGGACGATATGCATCCAACCAGGCAAACAGAAACTTTGTCACATTCTTCCTGTTGAATGCGAGGTTACTATTGTCCATGAGGCTTAATTTTTACAGCAAGAGATTTCTCACGGACGAACATGTTGAACAGCAAAAAAAGAAGTTTCAAGTGGACAAATGGGCTTCTAAACGTGCTCGGCTTCTATTTACAACAAGTTGTAGACATCCTAAAATAAATTTTTTTGCACATGATGTTGATTTTATGGATCAGACTGATCTATTTGTTTGTGACTGCAAAAAAGAGTGGTTGGGTTAGATGTTACTATCATGTTCAATCTGGGTTTTGTCTAAAAATTTGATGAACAATTAATCCTTGGGCTTTTTGTACCATTTGTATGCTTGACTTGCATGTTGTTGCCCTCGTAATCCCCTCGACCTGCCACTACACTCCCGCATCTTTCATGGCTGCTGTCCAAGGCCTTGCCGTTGTTCTCCGCCTAGGTTAGCTCGCTGTGCTCACCGTCGTCTGGTGTTGTCAACATGGTCAACAACCAAGAGGAATCAGGAGATGACTGTACGTGTAGAGGCTGATAGTAGGGACCCACCAGGGTCATTGCATTTCGCAAGCAGGTGCCTCGTTATTACAAGCCAAAACAATACTTCCTCCTAATTGTTTGACAACTAGGTTCCATGCCATTGTCAATGTAGTCAATAAACGAGAAAATTACACAACGAGCGGATAACACCAGGGACCCAGCAGCTCGCCCAGTTGTTTTTCAGTTTCAGAGACGGAGCTCAACTGCGTGCTGTGCGGGGGCTGTGGCCCGTCTAGCCCACGCTTACGCTTTTATTAAGCACAAGACGAGCCCAGTTGATATTTTTTCTTTCTGAAATTGGCTAGCCCAATTCTTTTTTTTTTTGGAGAATACCAAAACCGAGGCCTACTTGCTTTTCTCAGCCTTGCTGGGCTGCAAATCTTTCAAGACGAGGAGGGATAAGAAATGGGCTTCCCCAGAAAACGGGCTATGAGTTGTAAGAAATGGGCTGTAAATTTTTAAACCATAGCCAACCGGCAATTGCATTAAAATATCATTTTTTCCAGGATTTCTCTACTCTCTACTCTTATAAAAACCAAAGCCAACTGGCAATTACATTAAAATATCATCTTTTCACCCACAAGATAAACTACTCATACAAATGCATCTTCATGTTTCGTGCAACGAACGGGCATCTTGCTAGTTAAGATTCTAAATTTCAGTCATTTTTTGCGGAGAATTGTTTTTTGAATTTTATTTTGATATAATTTTTTCAAAACTATTTTTAACGTGACTCGAAATGTCGTGATTAAAAGAGTTTGGACTCCACCGAAATATGCAAAATTTCGTTGAATTTTTTAGCAGTGCCCAAAATATATGGTCTGTAATGCTAATAAAAAGAATATGAGCTTCAAATATCCTTAAGAATTAGCAAATGGGTTGTAAATTATTGAAAATAATGGCTAATGGGTTGTATGCTGTTTTCCACAGAT
Source organism: Triticum timopheevii (assembly GCA_963921465.1). Lineage (NCBI taxonomy): Eukaryota > Viridiplantae > Streptophyta > Magnoliopsida > Poales > Poaceae > Triticum > Triticum timopheevii. The sequence continues at coordinate 362,605,699 of OY997264.1, forward strand.
TTGGAGGCTGACTTTTGGGCCTACTAGGTTGACGATGACGCTGTCCTAAATTTTTTTTTTGACGCGTACGCAAGGCTTTGTCAACTTAGTCAACACACATCAGTGACTGTTGGATGTCCATCCAACGGCCGCCGTGCTTCTTCAATCTCTGATCTTCCTGCTCCAGCAGCCCAAACCAGCGCCGGCGGGACTGCCTGCTCCCTCCTCCGGTGGCTGGCTATGCTGCTGCCAGGCCATCCCTCTAACCACCCACACATCCTGTTATTTTCCGGTGACGTCAGCCTCACCCCGCAGCCGACTAGTCAGCGCTCGTTCTCCCCTCAGCGTGGGCATCCGCTGCGGTGGCTTCGCCGGCTCCAGGTGGTTCTCTTCCTGGGCCCCGCCCTCGTCCACCACGTTTGTTCTCTCGGCGCGGCGAGGTCAACATGGTCAACAAACAACATCCATCGGAAGAGGCTGACAGTAGGGGCCCACACAGTAAAATGCCTCATTATTACGCGCAAAATATTGATTCCTCCACCTGATAGTTGGGACCCACTGGAAGGGTCTCTGTATTTCGCGAAAAAACCGTTCCCCCCGCTGTCAGCTCGGACCCACCGGAAATGCCTCCTTATTACACACAAAAAAATGAATACTGCCCCTGCTAGCTGGGACTCGCCTTGGTGGGAGGCTGACTTGTGGGCCTACTAAGTTTACGGGGACGGAGGGCTTTGTCAACTTAGTCAATATGAACGACTCTAGCTCCAGTGACCGTACGATGTCCATCCAACGGCCGTAGTGCTTCTTGAACCTTTGGTCTTCGTGCTCCAGCCGCCCAAAGCAGCGCCGGTCGTGCCGCATGCTCCTGCCTCCCGTGGCCGGCTGTGATGCCGCGGAGGCCTCACCACCCCCTCCTACTCCCACCGCTGGCCAGGCCATCCCTCTACTCACCCACACCCCCTGTTATTCTGCGGCGACGGCAGCCTCACCCTCGTACTCCTCTTCACATGGGCATCCACTTCTGCGTCTTCCCCGGCTCCACGTCGTCCCCTTCCTAGGCCTCGCCGTCGTCCACCGCCGTGGTGCTCTCGGCGCAGCGTGGTCAATGTGGTCAACGACCGACTTCCATCGGAAGAGTACTGTGCGTGGAGAGGCTGACAGCTGGGTCCACGGCGGCCGCAAGGAAGTGCCTCCTTATTACGCGCAAAATAATTATTCCTCCACCTGACAGCGGGGACCCACCGGACGGGCCACCGTATTTCACGAAAAAAACGTTTTTCCCATGACTGCTGGGACCCACTATCTACATCTTCGCACGCAAGGAAGTGCGTCCGGGCAAAAAAAATGATTTGCCCCCCTGACTGCTGGGACTGACGAGCTACATCTTCACACGCAAGGAAGTGCGTCCGGGAAAAAAACAAAACGATTCGCCCCCCTGACTGCTGGGACCCACCAGCTACATCTTCGCAGGCAAGGAAGTGCCTGACAGTCGGGACCCACCTGGTCGAAGCGAACGTAGCGTTGTCATTCTGGTTGCAAACGTGTACGTACATACTGGTCGTAGTAGAGGCGCGCACGTACACGTACGTACAGCGGCGAGGGTGCAAGAAAGAAAATACGGCCACGTACGTACAGACGGGCAGGGTCTCGAACGCCTACTCGCGCATACGTACATGGCTGGGTCGGAATGGAGAAACAGCGTCATTGTCGTGTTCATGGGGAGGCAACGGAATGCGTCGTGTTCATCGGGAGGCAACGGAACGCGTGGGAGCCAACCGGCTGGGTCAGAACGGAATGCGTGGTCATGTTCATCGGGAGGGCTTGGACGGAACAGGCGATGGAAACCAGGCCTGGCATACCGCACAACAGAGGAAACGGCCTTGTTTTCGACCGGCCATGTTCGAAACGGGATCCTGTTCATCGGGAGCGGTATGGCGTACCGCAAAACGGAGGAAACGGACCTCCTACGGTCAAAACGGGGTCCTGTTGATCGGGAGGGGCCTGGCGTACCGCAAAACGGAGGAAACGGACCTCCTACGGTCGAAACGGGGGTCCTGATCATCGGGAGGGTTGTGGCGTACCGCAAAACGGACGAAACGGACTTATGTTGGAGCGCTACGGTCGAAACAGGGGGGGGGGAGGGGTGTGGTGTACCGCAAAACGGGACTCCATGGGATACTGTTCATCTCTACCGTCGACCTCCTCCAGCCTCCACAGGCTACCGTCGACCTCCTCCAGCCTCCACAGGCTCCTGTTCATCCAGCCTCCACCGCGCGCTACTACACCAGCTACTGTTCAACCACCCCTCCACTGTCTACTTTTCATCCAGCCCTCCACACCACGGGGTCCTGTTCAACACCCCTCCACGGCCACCCCTCCATCGTCTACTGTTCATCCAGCCCTTCACACCACGGGTTCCTATTCATCCAGAGGCAACGCCACCGCTCACTGTTCATCCAACCCCCCCCCCCCCCCACAACGCTCACTGTTCATCCCAGAGGCAGCATCGATCGGCTTCAGTTAGCAGTAGTAGCGAAGGAATTGCTCCATCGGGTTTAGTTAACAGCCATCGATCGATCGCTCAGGTTCAGTAACGCGTTGCCTACAGTGCAATCGCTCGGGATCAGTTAGAGCCCAACGCCTCGCTCGGCTTTAGTTAGAGCCAACTCCTCGCACACACGCGCGTACGTACGAGAGAAACGCGCACCGCTCCACCCCGACCACCCACTGTAACCGGCAACTCCCCGAAATTTTCCTCCCCCTCGCTTCTACCATGGTTTTTTCTGTCATGGACGGCCCAAAGAATGTCATGCAGCTGCGTCTCCGGCCCGCCCAGGATGAAAAGCCCATTTTTTGTCATAGAAGTAGGAGCCCACCACATCTATGATGATACCGGGTTTTGTCACAATTATCGTCATAGAAGTGTCATATGTATGACAGAAAATTTTTTCGTTCGGCCCAAAATGTCACGGATGTGTCTTTTTTTGTAGTGGAGATTCGATCATCGGTATCTTCATACCTAGTTCAATGTCATTACCGGAAAGTCTCTTTACCCGTTCCGTAATGCATCATCTCGCAACTAACTCATTCTTCACATTGCTTGCAAGGCTTATCATGATGTGCATTACGGAGAGGTCCCAGAGAGACCTCTCCAATACTCGGAGTGACAAATCCTAATCTCGATCTATGCCAACCCAACAAACACCTTCGGAGATACCTATAGAGCATCTTTATAATCACCCAGTTACGTTGTGACTTTGATAGCACACAAGGTATTCCTCCGATATTCAGGAGTTGCATAATCTCATAGTCAAAGGAATATGTATTTGACATGAAGAAAGCAATAGCAATAAAACTTAACAATCAACATGCTAAGCTAACGGATGGGTCTTGTCCATCACATCATTCCCCTAATGATGTGATCTCGTTCATCAAATGAAAACACATGTCTATGGCTAGGAAACTTAACCATCTTTGATTAACGAGCTAGTCTAGTAGAGGCTTACTAGGGACACTGTGTTTTATCTATGTATCCACACATGTATCAAGTTTCCGGTTAATACAATTCTATCATGAATAATAAACATTTATCATGATATAAGGAAATATAAATAACAAATTTAATATTTCCTCTAGGGCATATTTCCTTCAGATAGTACCCTTACAACCCAACATCTTAAGCTGCAAATAAACATAACAAGGCTGGGCCATAAATTTGGCATAAGCCGGCCGCCCAAACAAGGCGTGAAAAGGGCTCTTGATCTTGACAACCTCAAAAGTCAATTTCTCATCCCTATAGTCATGATCATTGCAAAAAGCCACTTCCAAGGCTATCTTACCCACCAGATATGTTGACTTACCAGGCACCACCCTGTGAAAGACGGTAGAAGACGGCTTAAGATATTTGTGGATCAAATTCATACGGCGAAAAGTATCATAATAAAGGATATTGATACTGCTACCTCCGTCCATAAGCACCTTCATGAACTTGTATCCTCCAACCTGCAACCACCAAAGCCAGCTGACCTGGGTTGCCAACCCGGGGCGGGTGATCCTCACGGCTCCATACAATGGGCTGCTCTGACCGTCGCAAGTAACGAGGTACTGCCAGTTCAACCGCAGTCACCACTCGCTTATGAATCTTCTGGTCTCTCTTGCACAAACTTGTGGTAAACACATGATATTGTCCACTATTCAGATGCTTTGGATTACTCTGTAACCCAGACTGCTGCTGCTGATTACCTTGACTGGGATGCTGATTAAAACCACCTTGATTGCTTTGACCTTGAAATCCAGAGCTTGAGCCGCCACCTCCAAAGCCGGGCCCGTGAGAGCCAGATCCTGACCCACCATTTGGGCCATGATGGTCCTGAAAAAAACAAGAATTTCTATACTCCCTCATATTGAAGCAATCTTTCCATAGATGAGTGGCCAGCTTATCTTGAGTACCGTGCTTTGGGCAAGGCTAATTCATTATCGCCACAAGGTTGGACTTTGGCCCACCAAACCGGGGCGACAAAATCTGAGCCGCCATCGGCTTGCTTGCACTTACCATTATTACCTTGACCCGCCACATTGTGCTACTATCCCTTTCCGCTACCGTTCTTCTTCCCCTTGCCAGCCTTCTCCTCATTAGACTCAGGGTCCTTAGTATTATCAGATTCTGCGTATTTGACAAGAGCCGCCATGAGCTCTCCCATGTCATTGAAGTGGCGCTTAAGCCGCCCCAGCTTCTATTTGAGGGGAAGGAATCGACAATTTTTCTCCAAAATCAGGACGGCTGAGCCGGCGTTGATGCTATCCGATGAGTGGATAATAGCCAAAATCCGGCGTACCCAATGGGCGGTTGATTCACCCTCACTCTGGATACAAGTATCTAAATAAAGAATTGACAGAGGCTACTTCCATGTGTCCTTGAAATTTTGGATAAAGCGTGTCTTCAACTCAGCCCATGATCTGATTGAGTTAGGGGGCAGTCCTTTTAGCCAGGTGCGAGCCGGCCCATCCAACATCATGGTGAAATATTTAGCGCACACAACATCATTGACATCCAACATCTCCATGCCTAGCTCATAGCTCTCAATCCAAGACTCCAGGGTTGATCCGCTGTGTAATTGGGCACCTTGCGGGGGCCCTTAAAATCCTTGGGCTCATTATGCAAAGATAGCACTCGGCATGGCATACGAATGGTTCTATAAGTCATCCCAGCCTCCATCGACACATACGGGTTAACCTGAGGTTGTTAATGAGCCGCTAACTGAGCCGCCAGCTCAGCCTCCCGACGTGCCCTGGCCTGGTCCACCAAAACCTGAGCATGGTTATCAGCATGTGGCGAGTCATGCCCATGAGGCTGGTTACGACACCACTCACTGCTTGAAATCGCCGGCGACTCAATATACCGGCTATAACTCTGACTAGGGCATGGAGTCGAATGAATCTGATCGAGGCTGTATGAGTACACCGCTTTTTGAGCTACCGCGGTTTCAAGAAGCTCCCTTTCCCTTTGTATCTCGACCGCCGCGGGAGACTTGCCTTGCACCTGGAGAGCCGCCAGTCATGACGCTGCAGGAATCATGTTGTCTAGCAGGTTAGAATAATGACCTGACGGTGTTGGCACTTGTTGAGGCGGGGTCAGATTCAAACGAGGCGGGTCTGCAACACGTGGTTGAGCCGTCACCCCGGTCACGGGCACCTCGACAGCCTGGGTTACCTCAGGCGGGTTACTAGGTCCGGCCCTAGGCGTGTTGAAAAGATCCCTTGCATTATACTCCAAAGGTAGACGACTTTGGTGCTTCCTTCATAGAACGGCGTTGGATGCATTATGGTCCAAGCTTAACCGGAAATTTTCTGCTTGAAACCGTTGTGACTCAGCGTCCAGGGTGGCTCGTTCTGATGCCATCCTAGCATTCTCAGCATTAAGCTCCTCCTTGGCCTAAGCTATCTCATCTCGTAGTTTTGCAACGTCCACCTTATGTTGCGCTTGAGTCTTCAGGGTCACCTCTGTCTCCATTAAAGTTGCCAAGGCATCTAAAAGCTTGGATAAAACCTGAGCCCGCGGGCACATAGAACCGCTCGCACCCGCCGTCGCCGTAGTTGTTGAGCTGGTAGTCATAGCTGCAACGGTTGATGAATTGAGCACCGGTTGTGTGCTGGCCATGAATATCATGACCTTGTTCGGCGCCTCATAGGGGTCTGAACTACTGTTGCCATCGGAATAGCCCCCATGCCCGTCATCTTGCAATTGATAGATTGAATTGGTCTCACCGGTTGAGGACTCATCATCAGAACAGATGGCCGTCTCTCCATCGGATACAGATCCTCCCTCAAGATCCGCTCCATGAATAAAGCCAACAAAGGTATGCTTCATCGCGGGTTGAACCTTGGCGGGTTATGCGCACTGAGCCGTATCGATGATGCCGGTGCAAGTGTCCGGCTCAGGCTCCGACTCGCCGATCTTGCCAATGAAGACGTGGATTCTGCCGAAGGGAACCTGATACCCGTATTCGACTGAATCGGCCTTGGGACCCCAACCAGCATCGTCGATGTAGAGCTTGCTGCGGCGGCTCTTGGTTATCCGGCCCACGGCCTATCCCTTGATCCCTAAGAAGCTTCCCTTCAAGAACTCGAAACCACCATGCGCGAGCCCCACGATGGGCGCGAATTGTTGTGGACTTAACACGACAGATGCCCTAGCAAAAGGACTTAGGTGTGGAGCCATCGCAACTAGGTTATCTTGAAGGGGTTGAACGGTACAAAGGACATCAGAGAGTTTTACCCAAGTTCAGCCCCTCTCAATGAGGTAAAAGCCTACTCCTGCTTTAGGTTGTATTGCTTGGGTTTCGATCACCAGGGAGTGAATATGCTTGACCTAGCTCTCGATTGATTGTTTCCTGAGTCACCCCGCTCCCGGTTCACCCCTTTATGTACAGGCTGATGCCAGGCGGCTTACAGAGTCCTGGCCGGCTCACACAAACATGACCGTCTTGGTTTCTAACTAATCTTGCCTTACAAAACAAAGTTAACATATGGCGGCTCACCCCTTTGGGCCTCAAGTCGCCTCCGAGTCTTGGGCCTTCAATAGGCTCGCTCCATGAACTGCCATCTTCATGTCTTCTTGGACCTTATCGGGGCTCCTCGTATTTAAGTCGCCAATGGCATGACCCGACCCCTCCTGGGCGGGTCATACTTAGTAGTTATATCCCCAACAAGCGGCATGTCGCCAGGACAAGTCATCGACGTCTCATCTCACACCTGCGATGCATAGGCTGGCGTGGCGATGGATTTGTTAAAATTATGCGTACTTAGGCTTTGTTTTTAATGCTAGTATTTTGTTAGAGCAATATTTAGGTCAACTGGCTCTATTTAATTACTAAAATTCCTCGATTCAGTAAGTATGGTCCGTGTGTTGTACTTTCTTTTGTGTGCCCAAATTAGCAAGCGATGTTAAATTATGCAATAACATACCGGGGGAAATTTCCACCAAAATTTGAATTACCAAACTCACCCATGCGCGTAAAGCAGAAGAATCGTTTGTGATACACACAATCGTTCAAAGTGAATGGTGTCCGGCGGCACCGCGCGCAAAGTTTCCCTCCACATTTCGAAATTTTTGGCCTACCGCCGAAATATCTACCCCCGCCCCCTCCACCTTCCCCACCCCTTTTCTCCCTGACCTCAGGTCACATTTCCCCTATTTCCTCCTTCCTTCCTTCCTTCCTAATAGTCACTTCCTAGCTTGCTTCCTTGCTCTCGCTGTCTCGCATCCTACCGCCGAGGTCGCCATGGTCTTATTCAATGACCTATCCAGCAGTTCGTCCTCCAACGATGACTCCTTCACCACATGGGTATGCCTCTCTTCTCTCTCTCTCTCGTGCTATGACTTGGAATGAAGGATTTTAACCCGACGGTTTATTTGAGTCATTTCTTCCTCTTGTAGCTCCCTAGGATCGTCAGTTGCAACGAATGGAGGCGGGGTGGCTGAAGATCCTTCTGCTTGTTGTCACCATCAATCTCCATGCGTGAAGCTAGTTGCATTTGAATCTGTGGACAGTGAGAGGAAGTTTCTGGCATGTGCATAGAAGGTTACACCCTCTTTCGTTGTTACAAATCATTTGTTAGATGTGATTCAGACACTGTCACAGTCCCAACCCATTCATACCACACCTTCAACGAAACGCATCCTAAGACAGTGTCACAGTTTGTACCTAGTATCTAAAAAATGTTGCCATCTCATCAGCGGTGCCATTAGAAATTATTTGGCACCTCTTCAGCTGTTTGTGCAGCCAACTTTGGTCCACACATCCGAGCAGCCAAGTTGTAAAATACTAATTCTTTATGGCATGATGGAACTGGGCATCAGAGCAACTAGGTGCTCCGGATTCCGGGTCCCTGATTTTTTTCCATTGCATCGGCTCGCCAGTGCAGGGCACCAGTGTGAGATGTAGCAACAGTTGTCTTTACACCGGTTTTGGCATACATAACAGACGGCCCTAGTGCTATTAGTTCTATGTTACTAAATTTGTGCATGTACACACCTATTAGTATCAATTTGCTGTCATCCAAACACTATCGCTATGCTATTGCAGTTATATTTACCTTTCTCATAAAATGTTTAATTTGTTATTTATAGTACATGAGTAAGAAGTTGTAGCGTTGTTGTAGTTAATTATAGCTTCTGATGTTTCAGAATTTGGTTGTTGTCTCAGTAGCAGTTAATTCATTTGCACATTGATCTTTTTGAGAAGATATGTCATAATTAACTTGTTTCTTCAGCTTTCAATATAAGCATTGGTGATTTTCTATGTTGCTATAAACCCATTTCCCCTACAATTGTTACTGATCTAGTTTTTAATATTATAGGATGAACGGAAGTGTTCTTACTTGGAGTGGTTTGATCAAGAGTGGCCACAGTCTTTGAAGATGTGCCTAGAAAAGCTCCAGAGCATGTATGAGGAAGAGAACAGAGGTAGGCTAAGAGAAAGTGTTGTCAATGCTGAAGAGTATTTGAAGATGTGGGATAAAAATAGGAAGGTGGAGAATGAGCTCAGAATTTTAAATCGGACTTTGCTAAGATAGTGTTGGCGAAGGAGGAGGCACTTTCCTAGTTGGCCAGTGCAAAACATGTTCTTACTAAACTGAAAGCAGAGGTGGATAAGACGAGCGTGGATGATCTCAATTAGGGAAATGAATATATTGTTCTAATATTGTTCTTATGAAGTTTAACTAGCTATCTATTGTACTGTGCTGTTTTCAGGTAGCTATCGTACTATGATGTTAAAATATATTTATGTGCCTGATATGAAGTTGGCAAACAGTTGTTCGATATGAAATGTGAATTTGCGTAATACTGGAATTATCAATTGTAAACTAATAAACATGCTAAATGTGTCATGGAACTTTGCAAACGGTTCTAGCAGTAAAAGCACTTGTGATGGATAGCCCAATGTCACACAATTTTCTTCATCAAATTGTGTGTGATGTAGTTGATAAAAGCAAACGGTTAACCAAGGCAGAGCGTGTGTGATAGTTACACCTATCACACATGAGCCTATACATAAACTTGTGTGGGATGACATACGAACAGAAACGTTTTCCCTGGATTGACTATGTGGGATGTACATACAAACGGAAAAGTTTTCCCTAGATTGACTGTGTGGGATGTACATACGAACGGAAATGTTTTCCCTGGATTGACTATGTGGGATGTACATAAGAATGGAAACGTATTCCTAGGATTGACTATGTGTGATATACATACGAACAGAAATATTTTTCTAGGATTCACCGTGTCGGATGTACATACGAATGGAAATGATTGGGTTTCGATGCCTCGCCCAATCGCACACGAGCTCATTTGCCCCAGCCTGTGTGCCAGGAGGGCCTATCCCCAACGGTTTTTGGGTCATGTGGGAAGGACCCCCCCCCTATCGCCCACACTCACTTGGCGACGGTTCCAAGTGTTGTCGCGGAAAGGGGTTAAAAACGTGTGTATAGAACCGACGCGTACCAGTGAAAGCAGCTTATTTCTTATGAGCAGAAAAATATTTTTCAGAGATGTAATAAATCATATCCCGGAGACTACGCACACAACAAGGAGCAAGAGAATTAAACCATATCTTAGAATCACCATTTAATGGAAAAGGAAACAACTTAAGAATATAGTAATAGCGAATTGTTTCCTCATGAGCAAATAAGGTGGCTATATCATTCAGTTTAGTAAGGTGTGCCACAACAGTTTCAGATTCATAACCATGGAAAGGATCGGATTCAACCAAAGTAATTAACTCAGGATCGACAGAGAATTCATAATCCTTACTTAGTAACAAAGATAGGTGAAGTAGCAAACTTAGGATCATATTGCATTCTAGCATTCAGAGATTTTTCTTTCAACTTGTCAGGCAGTTTCTTAAGATCCTCTCTATCTTTACAAGAAAGAAAGTCCCTAGCTACCTATATATCCATAACATAACCCTCAGGTATAATAGGGCGTTCATATCTAGGTGTTTCAAAGTTTTCAGTTTCAATAATTTCATTAGTTTCAGAAATATCATCAGTTTCAGCATTCTTAATATCTTTAGCTCTAGCAAGTTGTTCATCTAGAAATCACCCAGTGGAAAAGTATTATCAAGCAAAGTTGTAGTATCATCATAAGCATTATGCCTAGTAGAAGTAGGATCATCAATAACTTGCGACATATCAAAATGAATAGCAGGTGTACGTGTCGTTACTCAAAACAGAAGGTGAATCAAGTGCAGAGCTAGATGGCAGTTCCTTATCTCCCCTCGTTCTAGAGGGGGAAATCTTGGTTTTGGTATCTTTAAAATTCTTAACAGTGATCAAACTATATAATCCCGACTGACTCAGAGAGTAGAGCTATGCTCCTCGACAATTGTGCCAGAAAAAGATCTTGATAACCCACAAGTGTAGGGGATCGCAACAGTTTTTGAGGGTAGAGTATTCAACCCAAATTTATTGATTTAACACAGGGGGAGGCAAAGAATATTCGCGAGTATTAGCAGTTGTGTTGTCAATTCAACCACACCTGAAATACTTAATATCTACAGCAAAGTATTTAGTAGCAAAGTAATATGGAAGTAACGGTAACGGTGGCAAAAGTAATAGTAGCAGTTTTGTAACGATTGTAACAATAGCAGTAACGAAAGTAACTTAGCAAAGATCAATATGAGACAAACTCACAGGCAATGGATTGGTGATGATATGTGTCGGATGATATTCATCATGCAGTAGTTATAACCTAGGGTGACACAGAACTAGCTCCAATTCATCAATATAATGTAGGCATGTATTCCGTATATAGTCGTACGTGCTTATGGAAAAGAACTTGCATGACATCTTTTGTCCTACCCTCCCGTGGCAGCGGCGTCCTATTGGAAACTAAGGGATATTAAGGCCTCCTTTTAATAGAGAATCGGAACAAAGCATTAGCACTTAGTGAATACATGAACTCCTCCAACTACGGTAATCACCAGAAAGAATCCCAGTTATTGTCACCTTGGGGTATGCGGATCATAACACGTAATAGGTCTCTACAAATTGCAAGATCGGATCAAGAACATAAATATATTCATGAAAACATAAAGGGTTCAGATCTGAATTCATGGCACTCAGGCCGTAGGGACAAGCATTAAGCATAGCAAAGTCATAGCCACATCAATCTCAGAACATAGTGGATACTAGGGATCAAACCCTAACAAAACTAACTCGATTACATGATAGATCTCATCCTACCCATCACCGTCCAGCAAGCATACGATGGAATTACTCATGCACAACGGTGAGCATAATGAAATTGGTGATGGAGGAAGGTTGGTGATGATGATGGCGACAAATCCCCCTCTCTGGAGCCCCGAATGGACTCCAGATCAGCCCTCCCGATGAAGAACAGGAGGCGGCAGCGGCTCCATATCGTAAAACACGATGAATCATTCTCTCCAATTTTTCTCTCCTCGAAAGTGAATATATAGCGTTCGAATTAGGGTCGGAGGAGCTCCAGGGGGCCCACAAGCCTGCAGGGCGCACCCCAGAGCTTGTGGCCTCTGGGTGGCCCCCTCTAGTTGATTCTTGTGCCAATATTTTTATATATTCCAAAAATATTCTCCGTAAATTTTTAAGTCAATCCAGGAACTTTTATTTTTGCACAAAAATAACACCATGGAAATTCTGCTGAAAACAACATCAGTCCGGGTTAGTTCCATTCAAATCATGCAAATTAGAGTCCAAAACAAGGGAAAAGAGTTTGGAAAAGTAGATACGATGGAGACGTATCAGGATTTGATGCGGCGCTAGAGCTTGGTCATCATCGGCCGGAGATCCGCCATGGTGAGCCGAGAGTCACTAATGGGAACCCCAGATAGGATGTGGGAAGGATCCCTGTTGGCAATTGAGGTGGTCAGCAATGTTGTTGTGCTTAGTAGGTTAGTAGCTCATCACCATCACTTTGCTCTTGTCGAAGTTAATCGCGAGGTTCGACATCTATTGAAAATAGAGGAGGAGGATTTTCAGGTTTGTGATGGCCGCCTCAGTGTCTTGCACCATGATAATGGTGTCATCAGCATACTGCAGGAAGGAAACCCCTCCTCCACCCACCAGATGGGGAACCACACCATGAATATGGCCCACAACCATTGCCTTGTCAAGGATGGTGGCAAGAGCATCAACGACCATGTTGAGCAGGAAAGGGGAGAAAGGGTCACCCAGTCAATCTCCCCGTTAATGTTCATAGTAGTGCGTCCATAGGAGACCACCTGCAGAAAGCGAGTGACCATCATCGAAACCCTTACGTAGAAGAACTTCCCGAAGGAAGGGCCAGTGGGCAGTATCGTAGGCCTTATGGAAGTCAATCTTCAGGAAGACCGCCTGTAGATGTTTGGCACGAACCTCATGAAGGACTCCATGGAACACGAGCTCCCCATCAAGAATGTACTTGCCTTGGATGAAGGCCAATTGATTCGGATGGGTGATGTGGTCCGCTGCTACTTGTGAGCTGCGTTGGGAATTCCCCGAAGAGGAGGGGATGATGCAGTACAGTAGAGATAAGTATTTCCCTCAGTTATGAAACGAAGGTTATCAATCCAGTAGGAGACCAAGCAACACTATGTAAACAACACCTGCACACAAAAAACAAATACTTGCAACCCAACGCGTAGAGGGGTTGCCAATCCCTCAATGGTTGTGAGCAAGATTAAATGGTATAGTCTTTGATAGAAAGATCTACCGAAAATATAAAGTAAAATATAAAAGATAATTGCAGCAAGGTATTTTTATGATTTTTATATGGTAAAAGATAGACCTGGGGGCCATAGTTTTCACTAGAGGCTTCTCTTGAGAAAATAGCATACGGTGGGTAGACAAATTACTATTGAGCAATTGATAGAAAAGCAAATAATTAAGACGATATCCAAGGCAATGATAAAAAATATAGGCATAACATCCAAGATTAGTAGACCGAAATGATTCTGCATCTTCTACTATTACTTCACACATCGACCGCTATTCAACATGCATCTAATGTATTAAGTTCATGGAAAAATGGAGTAATGCATTAAGCAAGATGACATGATGTAGACAAGATAAGCTAATGTATAATAAACCCCATCTTTTTTACCCTTAATAGCAACGATACATACGTGTCATGTCCCCTTCTGTCAGTGGGACTGAGCACTTCAAGATCGAACCCATTACAAAGCACATCTTCCCATGGCAAGAGAAATCAATATAATTGGCCCAACCATACCAATAAATCAGAGAAGAAATACGAAGATATATTAATCATGCATAAAAGAGTTCAGAGAAAACTCAAATAATATTCATGGATAGATGTGATCATAAACACACAATTCATTGGATCTCAACAATCACACCGCAAAAAGTCATTACATCAAATAGATCTCCAAGAACCACAAGGAGAACATTGTATTGAGAAACATTGAGAGAGAAGAAGCCATCTAGCTACTAACTATGGACCCGTAGGTCTATGGTAAACTACTCACGCATCATCGGAGGGGCAACAAGGTTGATGAAGAACCCCTCCAAGATCGATTACCCCACCGGTAGAGTGCCAGAAAGGGACCCCGGATGGGATATGTCAAGAATAGAGGCTTGCAGCGGTGGAAAAAGCATTTCGTGGACTCCCCTGTAGGTTTCCTGATTTTAGATTATTTATAGAGGCGGAGTTAGGTCAAACAGAGCCACGTGGGGCCCACCACCCATTAGGGCACGCCTACACCCTAGGCGTGCCCTAGTGGGTGGTGGGCCCATGCTCCCATGTCTAGTCTTCTCCTGAAGCTTCTAGTGTCTCTTATGCCCAGAAAAAAATCTCCAAGAAGTTTCCTGGCATTTGGACTTTGTTTGGTACTGATATTCTGCGAAACCAAAAACAAGCAAAAAATAGCAACTGTCGCTGGGCACTAACTTAATAGGTTGGTCCCAGGAAATGATATAAAGTTGCTTGTAAATGTATATAAAACATCCAAGATTGGTAATATAATAGCATGGAACAATAAAAAATTATAAATACATTGGAGACGTATCAAGCAACCCCAAGCTTAATTCCTGCTCATACTCGAGTAGGTAAATGATAAAAACAGAATTTTTGAAGTGCAAACAGAATTTCATCACATACTCTTTTCTTTTGTAGCACAGATATTTGGACGTTAAATGATTGAAAGCAATAGTATATAATTGACATGAACACACCAATGCTCAAGCATATCAAAAAGCAGCCTTGTCTTCCAAAATATCAACGCTAAAGAAAGTTATTCCTAGCCCATTATTCTCAATCATTGATCCATTCATGAAACACACTCAAATATTAGCTACATACAATGCACAAGTATGCTAATAGTGTTCCCTAGTTGGTGCTTTATAAGAGAAGATGGAGACTCAAAGTAAAAAAATTGCATAAAAGTAAATAGATAGGTCCTTCGCAGAGATTTGTAGATATGCGAGAGCACATAGCTTAAATTGAGATATAAAATTACTTTGAGAGGCATGTTTTTCATGTCAACGAAAATGACTGGGGATTCCCAATATCTTCCATGCTAGATAAATCATAGGCGGTTCCCAAACATAAAATAAAGTTTATTTCCTTTCCACCATTCTTACACAATCCATGGCTAGCCGTATCCACGGGTTCGTTCCATACCAACACTTTTCCAAGGAATTTATTATTAATATTATATTAAAAAAATTGTTTCGGGACTGGGAATCCGTATTACTTGCTAGACTCTCGTGCAATGATAAGTGAATAAACACTCATCTTGAGAATAACGTACCTAGCATGGAAAATATTGGCCACCCCCTGCTGCTTCATGAGCGGTACGGGCACACAAAACGGAAATATATTTTGAATATTAGAGTTGGCCTATACAAATTTACTTGGAACCACATGGAAATAGCACGTGTAGGTAGGTTGGTGGACTCATTTGGCACAATTTTGGTTTAAGGAGTTGGATGCACAAGTAGCATTCCCGCTTAGTACAAATGAACGCTAGCAAATAGATTGAGAAGCGACCAACCAAAAAACGAAAACGGTCATAAACATGCATTGAACATAACTTACAGTGAATAATGCGCCACAAGTAGGATATAACTTCATTGCATAACTATTGACTTTCATGCTTGCATAGGGAATCACAAACCTTAACACAAATATTCTTACTAAAGCACAATTACTCACCAACATGACTCATATATCACTATCTCCCTATCACAAAAATATTGCAAGGAATCGAGTTTTTAATATCCAATGATTTTCATGAAAGTTTTTATTATATCCCTCTTGGATATCTATCACTTTGGGACCAAATTCATATCTTATAGAAATTACCATTGCTAGTATCAACTCTCAAAAATATTTAAGTGAAGCATGAGAGCATATTTCTTTAAAAACTCAACTCTCGAAATAATATAAGTAAAGCATGAGACCGTATTTATTTCAAAATTTTCAACTCTCAAAATAATATAAGTGAAGCATGAGAGCATATTTCTTTAAAATTTAATCACCACCATTCTCTAAAAGATTTAAGTGAAGCACATAGAGCAATTGACTAGCTCAAAATATTTAAGTGAAGCACATAGAGCAATTCTAACAAATCATAATATCATTATGGCTCTCTCAAATAGGTGTGTCTAGCAAGGATGATTGTGGCAAACTAAAAATCAAACAAAGAAAAGACTCATATAATACAAGGCGCTCCATGTAAAACTCATTATATGTGATGAATAAAAATATAGCTCCAAGTAAAACTACTGATGGTCGTTAGAAGAAAGAGGGGATGCCTTTCGGGGCATCCCCAAGCTTAGTTGCTTGGGAGTCCTTGAATATTACCTTGGGGTGCCTCGGGAATCCCCAAGCTTGGCCTCTTTCCATTCCTTATTCCTTCATCCATCGTGATCCCACCCAAAACTTGAAAACTTCAATCACACAAAACTTAACAAAACCTTCATGAGATTCGTTAGTATAAGAAGACAAATTACTACTTTAAGTACCATTCCAAACTGATTCATATTTTTTATTGCATTATACCCACTGTATTCTAACTTTACCATGGCTTATACTCCCCGATACAATCCATAGGTTCATCAGAATAAGCATACAATGCAATGAAAACAGAATCTGTCAAAAACAGAACAGTCTGTAGAAACCTGAATTTTGCTCATACTTGTGTAACGCTAAAAATCTGAAAAATTAGGAAGACATGGGAAATTTGTATATAAATTATTTGGAAAAACATTAGAGCAAAAAACATAGCCGTGAATTTACAAAATTCTAGAACTGGGCATAAAAGTTTCTATTTTTCCACAAAATCAAGTCAATTATCATCCAACATTGTCCCAAAGGCTTTACTTGTCACAAACACTAATTAAAACATAAAAAAACACAATCATAACAGTAGCATAATTGTGTGAACACAAGAAAACAGAAAATAAACAAATGATAACTATTGGGTTGTCTCCCATCAAGCTCTTTCTTTATAGCCATTAAGATAGGCTTGAAATTTCAATGATGCTGGCATGAGAAAAAAATTGAAACACAAGGAGAGAATCATAAAGAATGTGACAAACACACTTATGTCTAAAATACTTCCTATGCATAGGAATTTTGTAAGTAAACAAATTATCAATACAAGAAATATCTAGCATATGCAAGGAAGAAGAAAGAAACAATATCAATCTCAACATGAAGACAGGTAATTTAATAACATGAAGATTTCTATAACCATATTTTCCTCTCTCATAATAATTACATGTAGGATCATATTCAAATTCAACAATATATTTATCATATAAACTTTTCTCTTCATGATCCACATGCATAAAAGTCTTATAATCTTCTAAGGTAGTGGGATTAACATCAACTAAAGTCATGACCTCTTCGAACCCACTTTTGTCAAAATTTTCATAAGACTGAACACTCTCCGATTATGTGGGATTATTATTTCCTAAAGTTGAAACTCTTCCAAACTCACTTTCAATATTGTTGGAAACATTATTATCAATATCATAATCATCATGAGGCTTAAATAAATTTTCAAGATCATAAGAAGCATTATCACCCCAATCATAATCATTGCAATAAGTAGTGGATATAACAAGATTATCATCTCAAGATCATAGTTTTGCATAATATTAGCACAATTAACATTAACATAATTTATAATAACAACATTGCAATCATGCTTTTCATTCAAGGAGCTATCAAGTGTGGGTGCAATAGCAATAATCTCATTTTTAACATAAGGAACTATATCAAGTTTATCCCCATAAGCATCATAAATATTAGCATCGTGGCCACAAGCATGGCAAGCATCACATTCATCAAGAGGAGATATTTCAATCGAATCAACAAAATCATAATCATCTATAGATTCATGCATATCATTATTCTCTTCCAAAGCAGAAGGCATTTTCTCAATAAATTATTTAACATAGGCATTGGATGCATAATTTTCTTAGCAATACTTAAGTATGGAAAAAAATCAGATTTGTAGAGAGTAATATCATACGTTTCAATCAAAGAAGCAACTTGATAAGCACCCTTAAAAACAACAAAATTTTCAATTTGTTCGATATCATAGTAATTATAAACACCCTTTTCATATCAAATAATATTTCATTATCTTGAACTCACATAGGTAGGGAAGGTGTTTTTTAGGGTTCTTAGAGCAACAAGTAAAATCATAAATTTCACAAAGATTCCAAGCATAGCATAGCACACAATTGATTTGACTCCATAAGAGTCTCCCCTTTTGAGGCAAACGGTGATGCACAAAATGATCATGCTCATCTAAAGATCTTCCCTCAACTAAACTAGTTGGGGTTTCAACACGAGCACAAATGGATCAAAGATGATCCAAGTAAAAAGTTTAAGTGGATCCATAGTTATCCTTATTTTCTAGTTTATTTTTCTGTTTTTTAGTCATGACATTAAGTTAATAAAAGCAAGCAAGCAAACTAGCAAAAAGGCAAACATATTTTTTTGTACTTTTGTAAAAACTTTTTAGAAGTGGGGGAGATGAAAACAAGAGGCAAATGGAAAATAATGTAAATGCAAGGATATGAAAGTTTATGCATAAGTACTTGATAGGTGTCGATGATGTGTCCCCGGCAACGGTGCCAAAAATCCTCCGTGCTACTTGTGAACTGCGTTGGGATTTCCCCGAAGAGGAGGGGGTGATGAAGTACAGTATAGATAAGTATTTCCCTTAGTTATGAAACCAAGGTTATCAGTCCAGTAGGAGAACCAAGCAACCCTATGTAAACAGTAACTGCACGCAAACAACAAATACTTGCAACCCAACGCGTAGAGGGGTTGTCAATCCCTCAATGGTTACGAGCAAGATTATACGATATAGTTTTTGATAGATAGGTCTGGAAAAAATATAAAATAAAATAAATAAAAGAAAATTGCAGCAAGGTATTTTTAGGATTTTTATATGATAAAATAGACCCCGGGGCCATAGTTTTCGCTAGAGGTTTCTCTCGAGAAAATAGCATAGGGTGGGTAGACAAATTACTTTTGAGCAATTGATAGAAAAGCAAATAATTATGACGATATCCAAGGCAATGATCAAACATATAGGCATCATATCCAAGATTAGTAGACTGAAACAATTCTGCATCTATTACTATTACTCCACACATGGACCGCTATCCAGCATGCATCTAGTCTATTAAGTTCATGGAAAAATGGAATAATGCATTAAGCAAGATGACATGATGTAGACAAGATAAACTCACATATGAATAAACCCCATCTTTTTACCCTTAATAGCAATGATACATACGTGTCATGTCCCCTTCTGTCACTAGGATTGAGCACTGCAAGATTGAACCCATTACAAAGCACCTCTTCCCATGGCAAGATATATCAATCTTGTTGGCTAAACCAAACCAATAAATCAGAGAAGAAATATGAAGCTATATAAATCATGCATAAAAGAGTTCAGAGAAAAATCAAATAATATTCATGGATAGATCTGATCATAAACTCACAATTCATCTCAAGAAACACACCACAAAAAGTCATTACATCAAATTAATCTCCAAGAACAATAAGGAGAACATTGTATTGAGAAAATTCAAGAGACAAGAAGCCATCTAGCTACTAATTATGGACCCATAGGTCTGTGGTAAACTACTCACGCATCATCAGAGGGCCAGCAAGGTTGATGAAGAGCCCTTCCGTTATCGGTTCTCCCTCCAGCAGAGTGCCTGAAAGGGACCCCCTGTAGGAACACAGAGGATTGCGGCGGCGGGAAAAGTATTTCATGGACTCCCCTGCAAATTTCCTGATTTTTGTGTATTTATAGATGCGGAGTTAGGTCAAACAAAGCCACGTGGGCCCCACCACCCATCAGGGCGCGCCCTGGTGGGTGGTGGGCCCATGCTCCCACATCTGGTATTCTTCCAAAGCTTCTAGTGTCTTTTATGTCCAGAAAGAAATATCTAAAAGTTTTGTGGCATTTGGACTTCGTTTGGTACTGATATTCCGCGAAACCAAAAATAAGCAAAAAAAAGCAACTGGCACTAGGCACTAAGTTAATAGGTTAGTCCCAAAGAATGATATAAAGTTGCTTGTAAATGTATATAAAACATCCAAGATTGATAATATAATAGCATGGAACAATCAAAAATTATAGATATGTTGGAGACGTATCATCCAAGATGCGAAAGATCACATTGATCACCAAATCGGCCGAAATTGGCGAATGTCCGAGGCCCCTAACACCTTGGGGACAAGAGTGATGAACCCATGGTTAAGCTAGGCCAGGTTAATGGAGCGCACATAGAACTCTTCAAAGATCACCATAACCTCAAGCTTGATGATGTTCCAAAAAGTCTGAAATAATTTGACCGGGAGGCCATCCGGACCCGGGGCAGAAGCTGGATTCATGCCCTTGATGGCGAGCCAAACCTCCTCCTCAGAAAAGGGAGTAGTGAGAGCAGCATTATCAGCAGGTGACACACACTGCTGGCCTGCCCAAATATCATGGGCAAGTGATGTCTACTGCGCAAGTTTATTCTTGTTAACTCTTGTTGGGCCTCCAAGCGCAGAGTTTTGTAGGACAGTAGCAATTTTCCCTCAAGTGGATGACCTAAGCTTTATCAATTTGTGGGAGGCGTAGGATGAAGGTGGTCTCTCTCAAACAACCCTGCAACCAAATAATAAAAAGTCTCTTGTGTCCCCAACACACCAAATACAATGCTAAATTGTATAGGTGCACTAGATCGGCGAAGAGATGGTGATACAAGCATAGTAATGATAGTAGATATCAAGCTATTCTTTCCGATCGATCTATCCAAGAGTTCATACTAAAATAACACCATATGATACACATCAACGAACTCTAATGTCACCTAGATACTCCAATGTCACCGCATGTATCCGTGAGTTGATTATACGATATGCATGAAACAATTTTAGATTCATAATACTAAATCCAACACAAAGAACCTCAAAGAGTGCCCCAAGATTTCTACCGGAGAAACAAAGATGAGAACGTGCATCAACCCCTATGCATAGATTACCCCAATGTCACCTCGGGAATCCGTGAGTTGAGTGCCAAAACACATGTCAAGTGAATCAATATGATACCCCATTGTCACCACAGATATTCATAGCAAGACATACATCAAGTGTTCTCAAATCCATATAAGTATTCAGTCCGATAAAACACAATCTCAAAGGGAAAACTAAATTCACAAAAAGATAGAGAGGGGAAAACACCATATGATCCAACTATATTAACAAAGCCCGCGATACATCAAGATCATGACATCTTATGAACATGAGAGAGAGAGAGATTAAACACATAGCTACTGGTACAAACCCTCATCCCCGAGGGTGGACTACTCCCTCCTCATCATGGTGGCCGCCGGGATGATGAAGATGGCCTCCGGTGATGATTTCCCCCTCTGGCGGAGTGCCGGAATGGGATCTAGATTGTTTTTTCATGGCTACATAGGCTTGCGGTGGCGGAACTTCTGATCTAGGGTTACCCCGAGAGTTTTTGGAATATTTGGCAATTTATAGGGTGACGAGGCGGTGCGGGAGGTCACCGAGGAGGGCACAACCCCCCTGGGGCGCGCCTGGGCTCCTGGGAGCGCCTAGGTGGATTGTGCCCACCTCGGTCCTCCCCTCCGGTACTTTTTAGCCCATCCTGGGTCTTCTGGTCTAAAAAAATTCTCCAAAACTTTTCGCTGCGTTTGGACTCCGTTTGATATTGATTTCCTGCGAAGTAAAAAACAAGCAAAAAATTGGCAACTGGCACTGGGCACTATGTAAATAGGTTAGTCCCAAAAAATGATATAAAGTTGCTATAAAATAATTGTAAAACATCCAAGAATGATCATATAACAGCATGGAACAAGCAAAAATGATAGATACGTTGGAGACGTATCAACATCCCCAAGCGTAATTCCTACTCGTCCTCGAGTAGGTAAATGATAAAAACAAAATTTTTGATTCGGAATTCTGCCTAACATGTTCATCACATATTCTTTTCTTTTATAGCATGCACATATGGACCTTTATATGATTCAAAGTACTCTAGTTTTGACATGAAGATTTCAGTATTCAAGCATATCAGCAAGCAACCATGTCTTTCAAAATATCAACACTAATGCAAGTTATCCCTAGCCCATCATGCTCAATCATTGATCCATTCATGAAACACACTCGCATATTAGCTATACTCAATGCTCAAGTACGATCATACTGCCCCTTAGTTGGTGTTTTAAAAGAGAAGATGGAAACTGAAAATAAAAATTGCATAAAGTAAATAGAAAGGCCCTTCGCAGAGGGAAGTAGGGATTTGTAGAGGTGCCAGACCTCAAAGCGAAAAGATAGAGATAAAACATTTTGGGTGGCATGCTCTTCCTGTCAACGAAAACGATCGAGTAGTTCCCAATAGTTTCCATGCTATATATATTATAGGCAGTTCCGAATTTTTATTAAAGTTTATTCCTTTTTCCACCATACTTTCACATTCCACGGCTAACCGTATCCACGGGTGCTGTCCATACCAACACTTTCCAAGGAATTTATTATTTGACAACATAAAGTAAATTCATTTTTCATTTCGGGACTGGGCATCCCTAATACCTTTGCCTTACTCTCGTGCAATGACAAGTGAATAAACACTCATCTTGAGAAATACACATCTAGCATGGAAAATATCATCCACCCCCTATCATTTCATGAGCAGTACGAGCACACAAAAAGTAAATTATTTTGAAAATTAGAGATGGCACATACAAATTTGCTTAGAATGGCAGGAGAATACCGCATATAGGTAGGAATGGTGGACTCATATGGTAAAACTGGGTTTAAGGATTTTGGATGCACAAGTAGTAATCCCACTTAGTACAAGGGAAGGCTAGCAAATAGATTGAGAAGCATCCAACCAAGAAACAAAAAATCACATAAGGGAGCATTAAGCATAACTAACACCGAATAATGCACCACAAGTAGGATGTAATTTCATTGCATAACTATTGACTTTCGTGCTTGCATAGGGAATCACAAACCTTAACACCAATATTCTTACTAAAGCATAATTACTCACCAACATGACTCACATATCACTATCATCATTCCTCAAAACTATTACAAAGAATCAAGTTTATTTTGTCCAATGATCTTCATGAAATTTTTTATTATATCCTTCTTGGATATCTATTACTTTGGGACTAATTTCATATATTTCTATTGCTTTTGACAGGCTCAAACAAATTTAAGTGAAGAACATGAGCATAAAAAATTTCATCTCTCAAAATAATATAAGTGACGCATGAGAGATTTCGACAAACTACTCCTAAAAGATATAAGTAAAGATCAAGCAAGTAGTTATGTAAATGGGTGGCTATTTGAGGACTCTCTCTTATTCCAAAAAAATCAGAATTAAGTATTTTATTCAAACAGAAAACAAAACAAGATAAAATGACATTCCAAGCATAGCACATCTCATGTGAAGAAGCAAAAACTTAGGCTCAACCGATACTAATCGATAATTGTTGATGAAGAAAGGTGGGATGCCTACCGGGACATCCCCAAGCTTAGATGCTTGAGACTTCTTGAAATATTATCTTGGGATGCCTTGGGCATCCCCAATCTTGAGATTTTTTGTCTCCTTAATTCCTTTTATATCACAGTTTCCCTAAATCTTAAAACTTCATCCACACAAAACTCAAGAAGAACTTGTGAGATAAGTTAGTATAAGTCAATGCAATGCCTTATCATTCTCTACTGTAGCAAATCACTAAAATTATTATTTAAAGTCACATACTAAATGCATTTACATATTTAATACTCCTATCCTCAAATAGAATAATTAAATAAGCAAACATATGCAAACAATGCAAACATAACAACAATCTGTCTAACATGACAATTTATAAAGGATGCAAGAATATCAATACTTTTTTAACTCCAACAATTTTGAAAAATTACCACACTATAGAAAATTTGTCATAGATTATTCTTCAAAAAGTTTCAACATTTTATCACATTCTGACTTTTTTCAAGAGTTCACGCTCTAGCTTGCAACTTTCAGTTTTCAAACAGCAACATATAGACTTGCAAAATAAGCATGGCAAAGGCTATACTTGACATTTTTATTGAGATGGGTTAGTATGATAAAGACAAATCATTAACTGTGGTACTGTCAAAGACAAGATCCATAATTGTTCTCACACAATTCCTACTGCACGTCATCATTTCCACAATTTATATTGAGCAGTATAAGCCATAGAAACTAGAAAACAAGCAAATTATGCATTGAAAACAGAATCTGTCAAAAATAGAACAGTCTATAGTAATCTGTACTCCAACCATAATTTTGTAACTCCAAAAATTCTGAAGAATTGGGAAAACTTAGGAAATTTTTATATAAATCATATGTAAGAAATTCAGATCAAAAGCACATTCCAATGAATTATGAAAATTCCTGGACTGAGTGCAAAAGTTTCTGTTTTCGCACAGAATCAAGTCAACTATCATCCACACTATCCCAAAGGGTTTACCTGGCACTTTATGAAACAAAAGCTATAAAACATGATCACTACAGTAGCTTAATCATGTGAACACACAAAAACAGTAGGAGGAAATATTGGGTTGTCTCCCAACAAGTGCTTTTCTTTAATGCCTTTTTAGCTAGGCATGGTGATTTCAATGATGCTCACATAAAAGATAAGTATTGAAACACAAAGAGAGCATCATGAAGCATATGAATAGAACATTTAAGCCTAACCCACTTCCTATGCATAGGGATTTTTTGAGCAAATAATTTGTGGGAGCAAGAATCAACTAGCATAGGAAGGCATAACAAGCATGACTTCAAAACTATCAACACATAGAGAGGAAACTTTATATTAGTGAGATATGTAAAAGCATATGTTCCTCTCTCATAATAATTTTCAGTAGCATCATGAATGAATTCAACAATAAATCTATCACATAAATCATTCTTTTCATGATTCACCAGCATAGAAATTTTTTTACTCTCCACACAAGCAAAATTATTCTCATGAATAGTAGTGGGAGCAAACTCAACAAAATAACTATCATGGGAATGAAATTTAAAATCATGATGATATGTTTAATGATTATCATTATTCTTTATAGCATACATGTCATCACCATAATCATCATAGATAGCTAGTTTGTTGTCAAAATCAATTGAAACCTCTTCCAAAATAGTGGATTCATCATTAAATAAAGTCACGACCTCTCCAAATCCACTTTCATCAATATAATCATCATAAATAGGAGGCATGCTTTCATCATAGTAAATATTATCATCAAAACTTGGGGGACTAAAAACATCATCTTCATGAATACATAGCATCCCGAAGCTTATGGCTTTGCATATTGTTAGCATCATGGATATTCAAAGTGTTCACACCAACAATAATGCAATCATGCTCATCATTCAAAGATTTTTGTCAAACATTTAATTGAATTCTTCTTCTATCAATTGAGCACAATTTTCCTTTCCATCATTTTCATGAAAGACATTATAAAGATGAATAATATGAGACCACCTCAATTCCATTTTTAAGATTTCTTTTATAAACCAAACTAGTGACAAAACAAGAAACTAAAAGATTCAATTGCAAGATCTAATGATATACCTTGAAGCACCCACTTCCCCAGCAACGGCGCCGGAAAAGAGCTTGATGTCTACTACGCAACTTTATTCTTGTAGACTCTTGTTGGGCCTCCAAGCGCAGAGTTTTGTAGGACAGTAGAAATTTTCCTTCAAGTGGGTGACCTAAGGTTTATCAATCCGTGGGAGGCGTAGGATGAAGGTGGTCTCTCTCAAACAACCCTGCAACCAAATAATAAAAAGTCTCTTGTGTCCCTAACACACCAAATACAATGGTAAATTGTGTAGGTGCACTAGTTCGGCAAAGAGATGGTGATACAAGAGGTAGTAATGATAGTAGATATGGATTTTTGTAATAGGAACAATAAAGAAATAACAAGGTAACAAGTAACAAAAGTGAGGACAAACGATATTGCAATGCTTGAAAATGAGGCCTAGGGTCCGTACTTTCACTAGTGCAATCTCTCAACAATGCTAATATAATTGGATCATATAACCATCCCTCAGAGTGTGATGAAGAATCACTCCAAAGTTCCTATCTAGCGGAGAACATAAGAGAAAATTGTTTGTAGGGTATGAAACCACCTCAAAGCTATTCTTTATGATCAATCTATCCTAGAGTTTGTACTAAAATAACATCAAGCTATTCTTTCCGATCGATCTATCCAAGAGTTCGTACTAAAATAACACCATATGATACACATCAACCAACTTTAATGTCACCTAGATACTCCAATGTCACTGCGAGTATCCGTGAGTTGATTATACAATATGCATCAAATAATTTCAGATTCATAATACTCAATCCAACACAAAGGACCTCAAAGAGTGCCCCAAGATTTCTACTGGAGAAACAAAGACGAGAACATGCATCACCCCTATGCATAAATTACTCCAATGTCACCTCGGGAATCCGCGAATTGAGTGCCAAAACACATATCAAGTGAATCAATATGATACCCCACTGTCACCACCGGTATTCATAGCGATACATACATCAAGTGTTCTCAAATCCATAAAAGTATTCAATACGATAAAACAAAATCTCAATGGAAAACTCAATTCACAACAAGATAGAGAGGGGAAAACACCATATGATCCAACTATATTAGCAAAGCCCGCGATACATCAAGATCGTGACATCTCAAGAACACGAGAGAGAGAGAGAGAGGGTAAACACATAGCTAATGGTACAAACCCTTAGCCCGAGGGTGGAGTACTCCCTCCTCATCATGGTGGCCGCCGGGATGATGAAGATGGCCTCCGGTGATGATTTCCCCCTCCGGCAGAGTGCCAGAATGGGGTCTAGATTGGTTTTTCGTGGCTACAGAGGCTTGCGGCGGCGGAAATTCTGATCTAGGGTTACCCCGAGGGTTTTTGGAATATTTGGAAATTTATAGGGCGAAGAGGTGGTGCAGGATGTCACCAAGGGGGGCACAACCCCCCTTGGCGCGCCTGGGCTCCTGGGCGTCCCCAGGTGGGTTGTGCCCACCTCAGGCCTCCCATCTGGTACTTTTTAGCCCATCCTGGGTCTTCTGGTCCAAAAAAATTCTCCAAAATTTTTCGCTGCGTTTGGACTCCATTTGATATTGATTTCTTGTGAACTAAAAAAAGCAAAAAAAAAACAACTGGCACTGGGAACTATATAGATAGGTTAGACCCAAAAAATGATATAAAGTTGCTATAAAATAATGGTAAAACATCCAAGAATGATAATATAACAACATGGAACAAGCAAACATTATAAATACGTTGGAGACGTATCAGCAAGCGCCACCCTTCCCCTAGGGGAGGGGGGAACTGAATAGGGCTTTGTACAATCCATCTACATGAGCGCGAAGGTCTGTCGGTTGCTGGAGGAGGTGATCACCGTCCCACGGGAGGGGGTGGTGTTACGGCGCCTCCGGCTGTTGGCAATAGCCTGAAAGTAGGCTATATTAGCATCCCCTTTGAGGACTCACTTTTGGGTTCCCCTCCGGCGCCAATAGGCCTCTTCATTAGTGTAGATGACCGTCGGCTGGTCCTCAAGATCATACCGAAGCAACCACTCGTTGGGGGAAATACCTGAGAAATATATGCGGAGGTCTAGCGCTTGGATGGAGTCGAGGAGTGCTTTCATACAATCTTGCAAATTCCGCCCGAGTTTGGCCCCCCAACCTTTCATAAACTAGTGTGCACATCTATCACAGAAGTGCCAAAATTCGACGGCTGAGAAGGACCAGTGATGAGATGTGTGGGCTATCAACCACCGGTCATAGATGATCACAACGAAACTCACCTAGTTCAGACGATATGACTCGAACCAAAACCGCGGGGGCTGAGGGGAGCAGTCATTCCCTGAAGAGAGGAGCAAAGGCACATGGTTAGACCCAATCATAGTGATGCCCCGGAGAGTGGCAAGGGGACATCTAAGCTCCCTCTCCCGGAAGACAAAGACACAGTCTAGCATGGACCGCATCGGGTCTACATGGTGATTGATCCAAGTGAACTTGGCACCAATCCTATCTAATTCTTGGAGGCCAAGATCAGCAATGCGGTCATTGAATAATTGTATCCGACAGTAGTCGACTAGGTTATTGTTCTTGTCGACGGTCGACCGGATGAGATTAAAGTCACCGGCAACTATGATAGGTAGTTGGGCACTCGAGACCTTCCTACGAAGCTCTTCGAGGAAGGTCTCGAAGCACCAATTGTCGGTCGGGCCATACACTATGAAAATCTCCCATTTGAAGTTTGAGGGCTCGCTTGTACAACTCCATGCTGAGAAAAAATTCACCACAGTCCATGCTACCCACCTTGGAAGTGGCATCCTTTACTCCTAAAAGTATTTTGTTAGAAGGGATAGAGAGGGATTGGCCAAATATGCTGGATGTATTATTGAGCATCGAGGGCGAGTATATATTGAGTACCAGACTTGGAGGGCAAGAAGTCTCTCATGGAAATAAGGTAGGAGATGGATTACAAATCCTACACTACCAAATACAAGTAACCCAAATATATCTCTAACATCCCCCCGCAATCGTAGCGGTAGCGTCGCAGACAACAGGAGCCACTACAAAAAAAATACACTTCCGTGATGATACGTGTTTGTCACAGTAGGTCACATTTTCTGTCATGCATGTACATCCATGATGATTTTATGACAGTATCAAGATAGTCATACCTGTGCTGTCGTAGAAGTGTTCCAGGACAGTACCAAAATTATCATTACGGAAGTGTCCACTTCCATGACGATAAATCGCGCGTCATAGAAGTGCTTTCGTCAAGGGTGACTGACACGTGACATCCACTGTAACGGAACGCCGTTAAGCTATCGGGTCCGGTTTTGGATCCGATAACCCGCTAACAGCCATGACAAATGGGGATTTTCCACGTGTAAAATTCTCATTGGCCATAGGAAACACGTGCTGCCTCACCGTTGGGACAGATGTCATCCACTCATTGGACAGGAGCCGCCTATGATACGTCGACACGTGGCACGTCCCAACAGAGACCCATTCTGGTGAAAAGGCCGGGCCTGTCAAAATAAGCGGGTTGTCCCATTAGCGGCCTACTTGAGTCAGGCCCATTTACAAGTACGACCCATACAAATTACACAGAAATCGGCCCGTCAAAGGCTCATTCTTGATTCTACAATTTCCAGCCCATTGTTAGTTTAAGCCCGTTAACGGCCCGCTACGTTTTTGGGCCCAATTGCAGCCCGAGCTTCTTTCAGCCTGTTAGCAGCCCATTGTCAGTTCCAGCCCGTTAACGGCCCGAAACGTCTTTCGGCCTTTTCTCGGCCCATTCTACAGTTGGGCCAATTCTAGCCCGCTATGACTTTAGGCATGTCCTCGGGCCATTTGGTAAATGGGCCAACTCTTAGCCCATTTTGTCCCTCGGCCTGTTAATGGAACGCACAACAGTTGGGCCTTTGACTTTAGGTCCATTAGGGTCCCACATTCCATAGGGCAAAGGTCCATTAGGGGCCCACGTTCCGCAGGGCATCATTTCAGCCCAACGCGACTTTCGACCTGTTAAAAGCCTAGTTTGCAAATTGGGCCTACTCTGGCCCATAACACTTTCGGCCTCTTACTGGCCCATAAAGTAAAAGGGCCGAGACAGAATTGCCATTTATTTTGGCCTACTAAAGGCCTGCAGGCCATTTCCATTTATATGGCCCTATCGAGCTTTAGGCCTGTTGACGGCCTGCTAAGAGTCGTTGTTACGGTGGGCCACATCATTTGGGATCCACTTAATATTATTTTGACCAGCCCAATTAAGGCCCACTTTGCCTACACATGTTTGTTCGTTTGTATGGCGTCCAGGAAATGTTTCGGCGTGTTGGCCCCCGTTTTAACAATATAGCATATTCAAGAAATATCCTACTCTATACTATCACCTCTAAAAAACATACACTATAAAATAAAAGGACGACATAGAAACGTAGAATTATCCTACACTGTACAATTAAGAAATTACAGCCGAATATACCCACTGGGCATTATAGTTCGGCACTAGTGATAATAAAGCGTACACAAATAGCAAATTACATACACTGGACAAATAAAGCTCATACATCATGGACACGCATCAACAGAACTTACCATTTGAACTATAATCTCTTCAGAAAATAGGATTGGCCAGATTCACATAGCACAAATTTCAGTCTGCAAAATCTCCAATTCCTTCGTGGTTACCTTGGTGTCTTGTTTCATTTTTTGACTCCTGCATCTAATACCTGCATGCCCAGTCTCAACTTGTTGGTTGTACGTTGAGAATCATGTACACATTGTCTTGCCACCTCTAGTTGATGCTCGAGAACATCAGCACATTCCAATTTCAATCCATAATCATTCGGTAACGGCCATGCTGCATTGCTCGCGGATCTTTGTGTTGATGTCACTTCATCCTGAAATGTTTCTGTAAGTACACATGACTAGGGCAAAAATATAGTTACAACAGTGAAGCGAGCAAGACGGACTATATTGTACATGGAAAAACAAGACTAACAATAATGCTACACTCATGAACCATAAGCTGGTGATATTTTAAAAATTATAAAAAGGTAGTCTGTGCAGCCTGCATACAGAAATCACTCTTAGCTCACCAGAGGAGCATGATGTTGGGGCCCAATCCAAAACACCGACAAGTTACAAATTTAGACAACACGTTGCGTATAAGTAAGCAAGTAGTTCGCCATTCTGTAACTCAATTAAAGTCTTAGGGAGCATAATGAACAACAGAGGGATTCATACAAACCTACTACAACAAGTAAGACTATGCAATCATTAGCCTAGTATAAATTAGATTGTGAGCCTCATGCAATAATAGTTGGTTAATAGACTTCAAAGCGTCAGGCACACTTCGGCAGAGTAATTAACTGGTAAGGCCTTTAATTATGTCAACTTATAGTTATACAAGTACACAACATCAAGCATCATTGTTTGGCCATCTCATTAACTGAGGACAAATAAAGCAATTGAAAAGAGCAAATTAACTATGCCTAAAACAAACAAGGAATTGAACTGTTGAGTTGGATACAGTGACTTACCTTAACTGGTTGAAGAGGATCAGCGCAGCTCCTACTTCTCTTGCAAGGCTCCTTCCTAACATCTTGTACTTAGATATCCTCAATCTTATCTTCATTGCACCCCCTCTGCAAGGTGACACAAACTAGTTACTCGTCTCCTTGGAAGATAAATATGCATACTTTCCAGTCTGTGAACAAAAAAGGATGAGATTATAACAAAACAACACCACATAATGAAACATGCCGCATCTCTTGCACTTGCGCATTTACTATGTTTGCACTATGTAAAAACTAAGCATACCTTCGAAATGGATCTCCAGGTACTCTTGGAGAGCCTACTTTAGTGTACAGACAAACCTTTATGTCACCTATGAGTTAGACAAGGCCCCACTACAGCAGCCCATAGTGTTTAAATCGTTGAAAAGCTTTGTTAGAGTGTTAGGTCAAGAACAACAAGTAATCAAAGCAAACAGTCCTAGTATGGTTGGCTGATGCAAACAAGGAATTGAATAGATGTGTGAGCAAATCTTACATATCAAGAAAAGAAGCAAAGAAGGAGGCTTAAAGACCATCACTTGACTTACCATATTTAAGGGGCATTTAAACATGATGTGCAACGTATGAACTAACATAAACATTGCATACAATGGAATGCACATGTATTAGGTTATGCCATGTATGATGATGCCTAAATGTACACTATACCAGACAGGAGTGATTCATCATTGCACGCACAATTGAATTGCAGGTTAAGGGCCAGTTCGATTCTGCCTTTTCAGGGCTTATTGTCAAAATAAGCCATAAAAGATGTAAAGAAGTAATTTTTGAGTTATGGGCTTGGTCTTAACTTATTTTGCTTTGGAGGGGGATGTTTCGGGTAGAACCTCACTAAAAATTGAAGGGAAGGGGAATGGTGAAATGAGTCAGTTGTCTACCTATATTACACTCAAAATGAAACTGCTGATGCCCGCGCCACACCTGACCCTCAAGTAAAAACAAACACGCAAGCGTTCATTTCCCTACCCGCTTGCATCTCCTCTCCCCTTTCCCTCTACCTCGATCCCCTGCCTGCAGCACTAGGGTTCCTCCAGCGAGCCGTCACCACTGGTCCCATCTGGCCTGGTCCTCGATGATGCTCTATCCAGCTAGGTTACATGGCTTGCGGTTAGGGGCAAATCTCCTTGGCTGCTCCTCCCTCTGGCGCCGCCCCTCATTCTCATGGTCTCCAGAAGCTGCTCCACTATGGTTCGTCCAATGCACTACTCCGGCGGGCACCGCACAACTACAGCTGATGCGACACTTCGGCAGAAGGCACCTTATTTCCCCTCCCCTCCTCCCAGGCCATGGCCTTGAGGAGTTGTTGAAGGATGAGCTCATCCAACAAGGTGAGGACCTCCTCTGATTTTTTTGCCAAATTGTCATTCTGATCCACTATACGATGAATTGCTACGAGCTGCTTCTGCTGCTGCTATATGATGCATTGCTATGAGCTGCTCCTGCTGCTGCTATATGATGAATTGTTATGAGCTGTTGTTGCTATATGATGAATTGCTATGAGCTGCTGCTGCTATATGATGAGTTGCTATAAGCTGCTCCTGCTGCTGCTGTATGATGAATTACTATGAGCTGCTCCTGCTGCTGCTATACGATGAATTGCTATGAGCTGCTCCTGCTGCTGCTATATGATGAATTGCTATGAGCTACTCCTATTGCTGCTATATGATGAATTGATATGAGATGCTCCTGCTACTGCTATATGATGAATTGCTATGAGCTGCTGCTGGTATATGATGAATTTCACACTGCTGCTGATGTTGTATGATGAGTTGCTATGAGCTGCTGCTGCTATATGATGCTTTCAGGTGGTGCTGCTATATGATAATAACCAGCCACTTGGACCATCGAATTTCAATAAATAATTGTTCTTCATTTAAATGTGGGTCATGCATTCTTCGTTTAAATTAGGCAATGGGATCTCTATGGAAGACATGACCAAAGTAAATTGTGCCAAGTAGATGGTATCTTTGTATTTGCATTTTGAACAAATAGTGGTGGTCTGTTTTCCTATCATATTAATTACTGCACTGGGTTCAGTTTGTGATGTTTGCAAGTCAAATTAATTTTCATATGGGCAGCAAAATGAAAAAAATATAATGCAATCTAGACTTTTCACTGATCATACCAAAGATAAGCTGAAAAGGAAGGCAATGAAAAGAACTGGTTGGCTTATTACATGGAGCTTATATTCACAGGTGCTTATTTTCTTAGGGTAACTCATAATAACTGTCCCTAAGAAACTTGGCCAATAGAACTGACATACAAATAACATGTCACGATGATTGCAATGGAGGAGTGACGTACCATAGCATACTGTATAGGCTCACCGTTGCCTCTCCTTTTTTTGCGATGTTCCATGAAATTGCCACATACATCTTGTACTTTTTCATTGTGTAACCCTAATTGCAAGTTGACACGGCTAATTTCAGACATCTCTACATGATAATACATTGCACATCCCTTGCGCATATTTAAACCACCAATTAATGATTGTGTGCGTAGCATAAACTAGCCATGACTCTGTGTGCTGGACTAGCAGGCACTCTAAGGGAGCCTAATGTAGTGCACTAGAATTCCTACATGCCACCTACGATTTTATGTAATGTACAACCTCTGTTCCTAAATATATGTCTTTGTAGAGATTCCAGTATGGACCACATACAAATGTATATAGATGCATTTTCGATTGTAGATTCACTCATTTTCTCCGTATGTAGCCTATAGTGGAATCTCTTGAAAGACTTATATTTAGGATCGGAGGAACGAGATAGTATCATGTATGACATCTACTATCGGATATCGGGTTCCGGCAAACCCCTTAAGGTCCGAACTCTGGGGTGCGCACGAAGATCTTCTCCCTACCAATGCACGCCCACAACCTCGCCTAGTTTCTAAGCTAGATCAATGAACAACACAAGAGGCACGAGGTTTATACTAGTTCGGGCCACCGTTGTGGTGTAATACCCTAATCTAGTGTGTGGTGTGGTGGATTGCCTCTTGGGCTGATGATGAACAGTATAGAGGAAGAACAACCTCGCGAGAGGTGTTCTTGTGGTGCTTGAGGAGCGATCGATCCGTCTCTCTTGGCTCTAGATGAGATTCTTCCTCCTTCTACTGTGGTGGCTATCTCTATTTATAGAGGCCCTGGTCCTCTTCCCAAATATTGAGCGGGAAGGGAGCCAACAACGGCCATTTCAAAAGGGGATGGCTAGTACAAGCTATCCTGACTAAAGGTGGTCTTCGACTACCAAAGGCACTGGTGATGACGCCGTCTTGGGCTCCACGGTGACCTCCGCCCTGCCGTCCTGCTGGTCTTGGTCTCGCTGCACCAATATGGAAACCTTTGCTTGATGCCTTGGTACTCCACGCCTGCGCTTGCCCCCTTTGCACTAAAGAGAAAACGAGGACACTACACAGGCTGGCGCCCGCCTGGTCTTGATCGTCATGGCTTGCATCATGAGCACCTCGCGAGGTACCCCTTGCCTTGATCTCTCCGCCTCCTCGCGAGCCTGCCTGGTGAGGCCACCCCTGAGGAGGCCTTGTGTCGTCCGCCCCGCGAGGCTTGGCCCCTCACGAGGGTCTTGAGCATTTGTTGATGAAGACGGGCCGTACCGGGCCACTGCTGAGCCACGCTACAGGCCGCAGGCAGGCAAGCTTGGGGACCCCTGTTCCCAGAACGCCGAAAGTAGCCCCCGGGCCCAAGGCACACTCGGACTTGGCTTAGCAGCAAAGCCAAAGGGCAAGTACGGAGCGCCGCGGGCCCCAACAGCCTGCGGCATTGGTCGACGCGTGGCGACTGATTGGACGTGGGCGTCTCCGCTTCCCCATGCTCCCCCAATATCCACCTGGCTAGGCGGTCACGAAGCTTTACACAGTTATTTCCCCTTCGCTGCCCGTGTGCTTCATGTTCCCCTTTCTTCCTTGAGCCTCTGTTTCCACTTCCAATCTGACTTGAGCTCTGCCCCCTCCATCGCCATGGCGTCAACTAGAAAAGAGAATGTGAAGAAGCCTCTGTCCTCATCCAGTTCGCCTCTGGCAATCGAGCCCGCCGTCGGCCGGTCACTGGTGCTCAATCTGGAAGCCTTGGGCAAGGTCCGCTCCGCACTCGCCTCCAGCTTCAACGAGTGCAGAAAGACGATGGCTTGGCCTGCGTCCCATGCCTCCGTCTACAGGACCGCCACAGAGGTTTGATTCTTCGTCGACGCCCTATGGGCTGGTCTGGTTCTTCCTTTCTCTGCCTTCTTCAATGTGGTGCTTTCCCACTATCAGATCCATATGATGCATCTTGATCCTCAATCTGTTACCCTTCTTGCTGTCTTCGCCTTTGTTTGCGAAGCCATGGTGGACATTGCTCACTCCATTTCCCTCTTGCGCCACTTCTTTTCTTTGCGCCTGACCGACCCCTTCAGTGCTCGGGGTGTGTGAGCTTCCAGGCCATGGCAGAGACAGCCGCCTCGGGGATTGATTTCGGCCTCCCGCCTTGCACGAGTGAGTTCCGGACGCGGTGGCTATATGTGGATGCCGGAGTGCCCAGCCCCCTGCTCTCGCCTCGATGTTGCCCGCTATCCCCAATACAGGCTGGGGCCACGAGAAACTCATGTGCCCCCAGCTCTCCTTCGTCAAGCACCGACTGAGGAGGTTGAGAGAGCTCGGCGTGACTGCGCCCCGGGTGGTGAAGGAGTTCCTCCAGTGCCGCGTTGCTCCTCTTCAGTGCCTCTCCTGATTGATGTGGGCCCTGGCCGGATACCAGGACCGCATGAGGCTCCAGGAGACGGAGCTGGCACCCGAAACACTGAAGAAGGTGCTCGAGGTCTTGACTGGCGACCCCTCGCCAGGCGATATATGGCACGGGAGTAGCGTCTTGTATCTCTGCTCGGGCAGGGCTGAGTTCGCGAGACGGATGCCCCTCTTTGACGAATGGGGGTTGCGTCCAGCTGGTCTTGCGGGGCCTCGCGAGAAACCTGTCGTCGTGACCCACCTTCCTCGCCGCCAGCACCGATCTTGCCCCAGGAGCGGGTGCAGGGAGGCAAGCATCGCTTGAGGCTGGAGGCTCGGGTGTCATGGTGCTGACGCCGCACGGGGCTCCCAAAGCGTCATCCTCCGGAGCTTGTGAAGCCCGCCCTGAGGCGGTCGTTGATGGGGGGACGCAACCCTCGGCTCCCGAGGCCGGAGCCCCCGAGGCCTCGGCAGGCCATCGGGAAGTGGTGCCTGATCGCTCCTCCCAGCTTGGCGCCCCTGAGGTTGGCTACCTAGGCGCTTCTCCATCCACGCCACGCGCTGGCCCTCACGTTGAGCGCCTGGGTCAGTTTTGCATGGACTTCGCTGCTCCCCACAAAAGGATGGAGTCTGCGAGTTGCAGTGGACACCCCCTTCCAACCGTTGAAGCACAGGAAGTACTTCACCATAGATGAGTAAGTACCTCGTTCTCGTAACTCCTCAATCGCTGCTCCCCATCCTGACTATGGCTTCTCAGGATTCCTTCGAGCAAGCCTGTGGAGTCTCCCAAGAAGAATCTTCTGTCGGCGTTCTGGGAACGGGGGTCCCCAGACTTGCCTGCCTGCGGCCTGCGGCGTGGCTCAAGTGGTGGCCCAGTACGGCCCATCTCCATCAACTCAAGCTCAAGACCCTCGCGAGGGGCCAAGCCCCACGGGGAGGACGATGAAGGGCTTCCTCAGGAGTGGCCTCACTAGGCAGGCTCGCGAGGAGGCGGAGAGATCAAGGCAGGGGTACCTCGTGAGGTGCTCGTGAAGCTAGCCGTGACGATCGAGACCAGGCGGGCGCCAGGCGGGCGCCAGGCGGGCGCCGGCCTGTACAGTGTCCTTGTTTCCTCTTTGGTGCAAAGGTGGCAAGCGCAGGCGTGGAGTACCGAGGCATCAGGCAAAGGTTACCATTTCAGTGCAACGAGACCAAGACCAGCAGAACGGCAGGACGGAGGTCACCGTGGAGCCCAAGATGGCGTCATTGCCAGTACCTTTGGCAGCCGAAGACCAACTTTAGTCAGGATAACTTGTACTAGATGTTTCCCTTCAAAATGGCCGTTGTTGGCGCCGTCCCGCTCAATATTTGGGAAGAGGACCATGGCCTCTATATATAGAGATAGCCACCACAGTAGAGGGCATCGAGTTCTCATCTCATCTAGAGGCGGGAAGATCCATCCCAAGTAGAACACCGCACCAACTCAAGAACACCTCTCGCGAGGCTGTTCTTCCCAGTACTGTTCATCATCAGCCCCTGAGGCAATCCACCACACCACACACTGGATTAGGGTATTACAACACAACGGTGGCCCGAACCAGTATAAATCTTGTGTCCCTCGTGTTGTTCATCGTGTAGCTTAGATTCTCAGCGAGGCGTTTGGACGTGGATCGGTAGGGGAAAGATCTTCGCGCACACCACAGAGTTCGAACCTCAAGGGTTTTGCCGGAACCCGATATCTGACATTTGGCGCGCCAGGTAGGGGTGCGCCGGAGCTCTCCCTTCCGTCGACCCGCTCTCCATCGACACTGAGCTTCGCCCTCATGGCGGACAACGCGCTGCCTACTCCGGCTACCGACGCCGGCACTGGGGCAAGGGGGCTCCGAACCTTGGCCCCGCCTTACGACAGGTGCAGTGGATGAACAAGTTCAAGCCAGACATGCCGCAGCGCTACGTCGGTGTGGCGGATCTGCTAGCTTTCCTGCTGACGTATGAGGAGGCCGTCCTCAAGGCCGGGGGCGACGACAGGGTCACGGCTAACTGGCTTCCCATGGCCCTCACCGGTGTTCCACGCATGTGGCTGCTCCACCTGCCAACGGCTTTAGTGGCCTCCTGGGCGGAGCTGCGCGGCCTCTTCCTCGCCCACTATGCTGCGCCGGCGCCCCCGGTCATCACAACTCTCCTGGGCGGCTCGCAAGCGCCACCCTCGAGCCGCCACGTCAAGCCGTTCGCCCACCAGATCGGCACCGCCCTCACGCGCCGCGAAGCTCCACCAGGTTGGGTGGCACCCAAGGCTGACCTGACCTTCAGCTTGGACGATCACCCCGCTAGCACCGCCTGCTCAGGTGCGCTCCCGATGCTGTGCACTCCCACCATCTGTCAGGTGGCTGTCACCAGGACCCTCATCGACAGAGGTGCTGGCCTCAACATGCTCTCGGTGGAGGCCTTCAGCCTCCTCCACGTGCCCCCGGAGCGACTCCAACCCAGCAAGTCCTTCTCGGGCATCGGAGGCAGTTCCACCGGCTCCCTGGGGCAGATCCGCCTCCCGGTGACGTTTGGCACCCACGACAATTTCTGCACGGAGCTGGTCAACTTCGACATCGCCCCCATAGGCCTCCCATACAACGCCATTCTTGGCTACCCTGCCTTGGCCTAGTTCATGGCAGCGACTCACCCGGCCTACAACCTCATGAAGATGCCCGGGAGCAGCGGCGTCCTCACCGTGGTTGGAGATACAAAGGATGCTCTGCAGTCGCTCAAGCTCGCCTTCAAGGCTGCCGCAGTGGCGCAGCCTACCAGTGCCGACACCCTCAAGGCCAAGGGGGCTGCGCTAACCAAGAAGAAGCAGTTATTCACCCAAGACAAGGCGGAGACTAAGCAGGTGCCAGTCAATGAAGATGGGTCCTCTAGCGCCACCTTAACCATAGGCGCCAATCTCGACCCCGAGCAAGAGGAGGCCCTAGTGAAATTCTTGCACGCGAACAAGGAGGTGTTTGCGTGGGAACCCAAGCAACTAGCAGGGGTCCCGAGGGAGGTGATTGAGCACCACCTGAATGTGTTCCCAAATGTGCGCCCGTGAAGCAGAAAGCAAGGCGGCAGTCCATTGAGAAGCAAGCCTTCATTGTCCAAGAAACCCGCAAGCTAGAAGCCACGGGAGTCATTCACGAGGTTCGCTATCCAGAATGGCTGGCCAACCCTGTTGTTGTGCCGAAGAAAGGTGGAAAGGAGCGCATGTGTGTCGACTTCACCAACCTCAACAAGGCCTGCCCCCAAGATCCGTTCCCACTCCCCCGCATCGACCAAATCGTCGACTCCACCGCTGAGTGCGACCTGTTGTGCTTCCTGGACGCCTTTCCGGGCTATCACCAGATCAAGATGGAGGTAGAAGATGTGGAGAAAACGGCCTTCCTGACCCCGTGGAGGTAGAAGAGGTAGAAGATGCTACACCTGCATGCCGTTTGGATTGCGCAACACAGGCGCAACCTTTCAGCGACTGATGCATATCGCCTTGGGCTGCCAGCTCGGGAGAAACGCCGAAGCTTACGTCGAAGACATCATGGTGAAGTCTCGGGAGGCCAATACCCTGATATAGGACCTGGAAGAAACTTTCGCGAGCCTTCGCGAACTGGATCTGCGGCTCAACCTAGAGAAGTACATGTTCGGTGTTCCTTCTGGCAAGCTTCTGGGCTTCCTCGTGTCCC
Organism: Triticum timopheevii; assembly: GCA_963921465.1. Taxonomy (NCBI): domain Eukaryota; kingdom Viridiplantae; phylum Streptophyta; class Magnoliopsida; order Poales; family Poaceae; genus Triticum; species Triticum timopheevii. The sequence goes on from OY997264.1 coordinate 362,645,274, forward strand.
ACAGAGGCATCGAGGCTAACCCAGAGAAGGTCAAGGTGGTCAAAGACATGAGTCCGCCGAAAACCCTCATGGAAATGCAGAAGCTCACCAGGCGAGTAACCGTGTTAGGGCGCTTCATCTCCAAGCTGGGGGAACGTGCTCTGCCCTTCTTCAAGATGATGAAGAAGAAGGGTCCGTTCAAATGGACTCAAGAAGATGACAAAGCGTTCCAAGATCTCAAGAAGTACCTGACCAGCCCTCCGATGATGGTGGCTCCACGCCCTCAGGAGCCCTTGGTGCTCTACCTCGCCGCCACACCCTACTCCGCCAGCGCAGCTCTGGTAGCGATCCGGGAGGAGCGCCGGGTCAAGGCCGCATTGGTCGCCACCCCGACCGTGGCAGCACAAGGCAAAGAAGGCCTCGCGAGGGCCACGACCTTGGCAGATGGGGACCAGCCTCAGCAGGGAGATGCCCCCAGGGCAGAAGAGGCCGCACTGGTTGGTCAGGTGCTGGGGGCTCCGTCGTCTTAGGAGGCGCCTAACCCACTAGAGGTCACAGACCTCATCAGCACGCCCACCCTCGTCGAGCATCCAGTGTATTTTGTTAGCACGGTGCTGCGGGATGCAAGGGCATGATACCCCATGCCTCAGAAGCTCTTGCTCGCACTATTAGTGGCCTCGCGAAAGCTATGACACTACTTTCAAGGTCACCCCATCAAGGTCGTCTCGGCATATCCACTGGAAAGGGTACTCAGGAGCCCCAACTCAGCTGGAAGGGTCGCCAAATGGAACATCGAGTTGCAAGCAGTTCAGTTGGAATTCAGCACGACAAGGGTCGTCAAAGGAGCCGCACTTGTAGATTTCGTGGCAGAGTGGACAGAGGTGCCAGGTCTCGAAGCAGGCAAGGATCGGTCACTTTCCCCAGGAAGTGAGGCGCCGGACGGCTGGGTCATGTACTTCGATGGAGCGTTTTCGCGACATGGCGCAGGGGCTGGCGCAGTGCTTGTATCCACCACTCAGTACAAGCTCTATTATGTCGTGCAGCTCTATTTCCAGCATGGCGAGAAGGTCTCCAACAACATAGCAGAATACGAGGGCCTCATAGCAGGCTTGAAGGCTGCAGCAGCATTGGGGGTATAGCGCCTCATCATCAAGGGTGACCCACAGCTCCTCGTCAACTTCTCCAACAAGGTATACGAGCCCAAGGACGAGCACATGGAGGCGTATCTTGCAGAAGTGCGCAAGATGGAAAAGCAGTTTCTGGGACTGGAGCTTCAGCATGTGCCTCGCGGCACCAATCTGGAGGCTGATGACATTGCCAAGAGGACATCGAGGCGGCTGCCTCAAGAGCCCGGTGTCTTCGAGGAACGACTCTTCAAGCCCTCAGCAGCACCATCACTATCAAGAACAGCGCAACCTCGGGAGGAACTCCCTCAACCACCTACCTTAGGAGCTCCGGCCTGTGGCCCGACCTTAGGAGCTCGCTTGCTCCTGGCGCTGGAGCCTCAGGAGGGATGCTGGACTGTGGAGCTCAAGGATTACCTGATGCAAGGGACTCCACTAGAGAGACAGGAGGACACGGAATGCGTGGCCCGGCAGGCCACTGCCTACTGCATCCAAGATGGGGAGCTCTACCAGAAGTGACCAAATGATGTTTCCCTGCATTGCATCTCCAGGGAGAAGGGGAAGGAGTTGCTGGCAGACATTCACGGTGGAGACTATGGGCACCACTCGTCATCACAGACCCTCGTCGGCAAGGCATTTCGCAGCGGGTTTTATTGGACTACAGCACTCAACGATGCGGTCGAGCTGGTGAAGGCTTGTGAAGCCTGCCAATTCCACGCCAAGCAGATCCATCAGCCAGCTCAGGGCCTGCAGACCATTCCACTCTCGTTACCATTCGCGGTTTGGGGGCTGGACATTTTGGGTCTGTTTCCTCGGGCGCTAGGGGGCTATCGCTACCTCTACATCGCCATTGACAAGTTCACCAAGTGGGCAGAGGTGGAAGCTGTCCGCACCATCCCAGCTGGCTCCATGGTCAAGTTCATCAAGGGCCTCATGAGCATATTCAAGGTGCCTAATCGCATCATCACCGACAATGGTTCGCAGTTCACTACCAATCTCTTCAAAACATATTGTGCTAACCTTGGAACGCAGATATGCTACGCTTCGGTGGCACACCCTCGGAGCAACGGCCAGGCTGAACGCGCCAACGCAGAGGTCCTAAAAGGCCTCAAAACCAGGACCTTCAAGAAGAAGCTGGAGGCCTGGGGCAGGGGCTGGTACGACGAGCTCCAGTCCGTGTTGTGGTCTATCCGCACTACCGCCACCAAGTCAACCGGCGAAACCCCTTTCTTCCTCGTCTATGGAGCAGAGGCGGTCCTCCCTCACGAGGTCAGGCATCGCTCCATGCGGGTCCAGGCGTTCGACGAAGCATAGCAGGACACCATGAGGGGGATGGATCTCGTGCTGGGGAGGAATACCGTTGGGAGGCCGCGCTTCGAGCTGCAAGATACCAGCAAGCACTGCAGCGGTACCACTGCCGCAACATTCGCCCCAGGACTCTCGAGGTAGGTGACCTCGTGCTCAGGCATAACAAGGCGCGGCTTGAAATTTCGGGAGAACAAGCTTAACATGTACCCAAAAAAAGATAATTTGCACCTCAACACGCACAACACACACACAAACACCATTTAGACTAGAGTAAGGTACACGTGCATTGCACGCATGGGATTTGGCAACCAAATTGTGAATAAATACCACATTATAGCATGTAAGCTTTGAGTCATATATGCATGATGTAGATGTTCGTCTAATTCTTATGGTTCATTTCATTCAAAATCATCTAGTTTTTATAAGAAAGCTAATCTATTTTAAGATTCATGGAATTGTGCGTTGTAAGACATAAAGTAAAAAACAAATAATGCCAAATCATGTAGAAAAACATTTGGGCAATTCTGATACGGAAGATTCTAGAACAAAGAATAAGTGCTTGTGTTTTGATGTTTGTGCATTATGCTTGAGCTCAACCATGGAGTCTTCTAGATTATACATGTGGTGAAATCTGGTGGAATCTAGATGATATCCAACGACCAATAGTGCTCAAATTTGCCATCTCTAGACCATCAGATTCGCCTCATCCAATGACCATCTTTCAAAGTTAAAGTTAACTGCACACAATATAAATGTTTCCTACAAGCAGTGGTAGTTACCACCACTTGCGTTTTGTATGTTGTATGTAGTATCTGTTGAAACCGAGAGTATGTACATGTAGTATGTAGTATATAACAATGATTAGGTAGTATATATACAAATTTTTAGGTAGTATGTACCATTTTTTGAGTATGCTCTTTTTTACGTACAAATATGTACGTATTTCACAAATATAACAAAAACTATGGGCTCATATGCAATTTTTTCATGTAACTTGTTTTGAAATATCTTAGATATAGTATATGAACATATTTAAAATAATAAAATAATATATAGTACCACGTGTAGTATATGAGAGATGTGGGGTAACTACCATCGGGTGGTAGGATGGATTTTCCCATTTTATATATATACATATATATATATATATATATATATATATATATAGGGGTATAGATATAGATATGTGATGCGAAAGTCACCCATCATCTCCAATTAGAATAGTGTGTCCATGCACGGACGCGACGTGGCGAAACGATGTCTGCCATCGGTATCTCAAATTCAAATCAGTTTGAACTTGTTCAATGTGTATACATTACAACATGCTCGTTTCCAAACCACATCGCGCAGATCTCTGTTATATTCATGCATGCATGGGTTTCAAACATCAGGATCTCTTATTCAAATATTTGAATTCAACTTTACATTGATTATGACCTCACTTAGTATTTTACACCCACACAGTCGTCTTCTCTTTATAATTGTACCACTAACTTTCTCTCGTGCATGCATGGACACACACTACCAGTCGGCATTATCCATCGCACACATGCAATCTTTTTCTTCAGGTCGGTCTCCCATGAAGGCACACACCCACACACATCCCCCTCTCCATCATATCGGGCATTCTTTATCTCTCATGCGTGCATGCGCAATGATCGATGTACCTCTATGTCTCTGTGTATATGGCTAGGTCTTGTATAGTTTTCCACACAAACCGATCAATCGATATATCCAGTGAGGTCTCACCCTCTTTCCCACGTCCAGATCGATCAATCTATACCTCTCAATATAGGATTAGCATATATAGCGAATACACCCACATTAGTTATATATCCAACGTCCCCCTCTCATCATCCATGCCTTCCGCTTCATCTCTCAGACGCGCGCACAATGGCGAAGACAGGGGGCAGCAAGGGCCCTGCCCTCCCCCCCTAACACCACTATATATCGAGGCTAATATGAATGTGATGTGACGCCCTCGGTTCAATCGTACACGAATCATACACACAAATGTGTACGATCAAGATCAAGGACTCACGAGAAGATATCACAACACAACTCTAGACACAAATTAAAATAATACAAGCTTTATATTACAAGCCAGGGGCCTCGAGGGCTCGAATACAAAAGCTCGAATACACAAGAGTCAGCGGAAGCAACAATATCTGAGTACAGACATGAATTAGACAAGTTTGCCTTATGAAGGCTAGCACAAAAACATCTACGATAAAAAAGGCAAGGCCTCCTGCCTAGGAGCCTCCTAACTACTACTGGTCGTCAGCGGTCCCCACGTAGTAGTAGGCACCGGCAGTGGCATCTGGCTCCTGGGCTCCGACATCTGGTTGCATCAACCATAAAAAAAGGGGGAAAGGGGGAGCAAAGCAACCGTGAGTACTCATCCAAAGTACTCGCGAGCAAGGATCTACACTACATATGCAACATTATCAAAGGAAGGCTGTATATGTGGACCGGGCTGCAGAAATGCCAGAATAGAGAGAAAGCCTAGTCCTATCGAAGACTAGCATCTTCTGGAAACCACCATCTTGCAGCAAACAGGAGGGAGTTGAGTAGCATTAAGTAAACTAGTAGTAGTGTTATCAACCTCGGCCAGAGATCCTTTCTCGACTCCCTGCGAGAAAGAAATCCCAGAGCCGTACTATCCATTTCTCATTACAATCCAATTCTCATCACAAGTATCCAGTTCTAGTTGTACCGATCGGGATACAACTCCAAGTATCCGTTACCGTAGGACAGGCTATCGATAGATGTTTTCTTCCCTGCAAGGGTGCACCAAATTACCCACCACGCTTGATTAACTTTGGTCGGACACACTTTCGTGGATCTTGCCCGGCCTCGTCCAAACAATACGCCGCAACCCGACCCAGGCTTAATAGAGAGGTCAGCACGCCAGACTAAACCTATGCCCCTAGGTGTCATGGGCCATCTTCCCGGGAACTCCTGCATGTTGCGTGGGCGGCCGGTGAGCAGACCTAGCTACCTCCTTCAAAAACGCAGGTGCTTACGCAGTCCAACCCGGCGCACGCCGCTCAGTAGCGGACGTCTATTAAGCTTCAGCTGATGCATATGACTCAGAACGTCCATACTATGCCAACGTTATGGTTAGTGCTATCAGGCAGAGGCCCCTCGGATCAAATATCCAAATCATAGTGGATTAGGAGCATGCGGTAACAAGCAGAGACTCACGAAAGATGTGACCCCGTTGCCCCGTCTCGAGGACTTGCGGCAAGGGCTAGGAATGCCCGGCCACGCCTCATAAGTATCTCGTGGGCACCTTCTAGGTCAACCCGTCTCCACATCACTCGCGGGTACCACTCAGGGTCGACCTGCCTTTTCAAGTAACAGCTGTAAGGTCCAAGTATCCATGTGTCCAAACATCAAGGGGAAAACCCAAGGAATCACCCTCGATGAATTCCACTCAATATAATCATCAAGGTGAACGTAAGAGGGACCACCCTCGAGGTCCACACTTGAGGGGTTGCATGACAGAGTCGTATCGGAAGTGGTTAAAGAGGAAATCACCCTCGATGACCACGACCGAATAGCTACACTACAGGGTTAACATCAGAAGGGCTGATGAGGTCTCACCCTCGGCACTCGATAGTAACCCAGTAGTGTCAAGCAACTAAGGGGATGTGATGTGCAGTACCGTGGCCTGGTCTTCGATCCCGTTGATCGAGTCCTCGATGGTGAAGAAGGGGCAACAAGGACAAGGTGGGGGGGTCACTGATGGATCACTAACCAACCTATACTAAACAGTTTAGGATAAGCAGGTAGGTAACGAAAAGCAGGTTACAAAAGCAGGCTATGCATCAGAATAGGAGCAATCAATTACAGTAGCAAAATCTAATGCAAGCATGAGAGAATGGAATAGGCGATATCGGGATGATCAAAGAGTTGGCTTGCCTAGTTGCTCAGACGACAAGGAGGGGTCGTCGGTGACGTAGTCGATCACAGCGGCATCGGCAACCGTCACGGGGTCTACCGAATAGAAGATGGGGGAGAAACAGAAAATACATAGCAAGCAAGTGCATAAACAGGACAACAGGAAGAGCTAGACATGTTCTAACATGGTGCTACACGTTACCGACGAAGGGGATAACATCCGGAAATGCCTTCCCGAAGTTTGGCATTTTTGGACCGACGAACCGGAGGGGAAAAGTTCCATGTTTGCTATTCTAGGGATGTGTGGCAGACAAACGAACCGCGTATTCGGATTCATCACGTTTTTCTAAGCAACTTTCATGTAGAAAACATTTCCATCCGAGTTACGGTTTAATTTCTATGAATGTTTAAAGATTAAAGTATTTTCTGGAATTATTAAATTAACAGAAATGGGATATGATGTCAGCATTGCGTGGGGATGATGTCAGCGGTCAACAGACTCGCTGACTAGGTCAAAACTGACCTGTGGGTCCAATGGGGCCCACATGTCATAGAAAGAGAGCTAACCGAGTTCATTTTATTTAAACATAGCTAATTAAGGGGGGTGGGCCCCGGGTGCCAGTGGCTGCTTAGGTTAATTAAAGATTAAAAAACACCGAAGTTAATTAGTGGGAGGGGCCCGCCTGTCATTGACAAGGGGGTGCTCAGTCAGCAGAGTTGACTGAGTCAACTCAGTGAACAGGGCCCAACGGGCCCACGGTCAATGGCTCAGGGGACGGGCCCCAGACGTCCTCGTCAGCCCACGCCAACCTTGGTGACCGGAGTAACTCCGGCGGGCCGTTTCGCGGAGGCGCATCACCAGTGAGGTTCGGAAATAGCCGTCCGGGGCCTATTTGACGCGCGAGAGGCGCCGTTCGTACATGGTGAACGAACCACGTCGAGTGGCGGCAGCGGCAGCAGCTTTGGAGGCCGGAAAGGGTGCCGACAACGAGTTGCAACGGCGGCGGCTTCCGGGAAACGGTGGAATCGATGCTAGAGAGGACGGTTGCATGAACTAGAGGGCGCTACGGGTCCCTACGGCATCGAGGAGGATGGCTGAGAACTCGATCGAGCTCAATGTCGACCGAAACGACGGTGATGAACGGCGCGGCGGTGGTTCGGCCATGAAGAAGAACGGCGATTGCGAGTGCGGGGAGAGAGGAGAAAGAGAGGGGTTCGGTGCGGCGGCTTATGGTGCGGCTCACGGTGGCCCTTGGATGTTTAGGAGCACAGCGGGTCGACGGAGTCGGCGATGAACGGATCGGACGAGCTCCGTCGATCCACGGTGCTCGCTGGCTCGATCCGGGCGATGTAGTGGCCACTAGTTTGAACGCGAGGCCAGGGAAGAGGGAGAAGATGTCGACGGTGCTGGTGGACAAGTCAGGAGGACGAGACAGCTCCGGTGGCCGCGGTGACGACGAAGGATGGCAGCGGGCGCGCTCGGGTCGGAGAGAGGGGAGTGAGCGAGCGATGAAGAGAGAAGGGGGAATTGGCGAGGCGTCTAGGGGGAGTGTATGTGGTGGTAGGTGAGGGGGAGGACTCGAGGCGTCGCCCTTATCCTCTCCCGGCGAGGCCGGCGAGGTGGTCGGGTGGCGCCGAGGCGCCCGGTCGGTCGAACAGTGGGAGGTGGGAGACGACAGGGGAGGGGGAGGGGCCACATGGCCTATTGGGCTTAGCCCGGGGGTTTAGGCCCAGGGAGGTCAGGGGCCTTTTCTTTCTCTCTCACCTCCTCTTTTTCTCTTAGTTTTATTTTTATCTTTTTAAACTTCAATTTCAAATAGTTTAGGCCAGTTAAACACTTTGCAAAAATGTTGGTTCACCACCAATATTAATTATGCATTATTTGGCACAAGATGAACATTTTAGTTTTCATGTTTGAGCAATTTCCAATTTCACTTAGCATTTGAAATTGAATTCAACTGGAATTTGAAATGGAATATTGATCAAAGTGACTAAGCACTGTTATAGCAAAATGATTAGCTTGATCTTATGGATTACTGTAGCATCATTACACCGGGGTGTTACAACTCTCCTCCTCTAAAAGAAATTCTCATCCCGAGAATTAAGAGGTAGAAGGAAAGAGGTCGGGGTATTCAGCATGGAGGTTCTCCTCGTGTTCCCAAGTGGCATCATCTTTAGTATGATTCGACCATTGCACCTTGAGGAACTTGGTAACCCTTTGGTGGGTTCAATGTTCAGCTTCTTCAAGAGTGCGGATTGGATGCTTTTTGTATGTGATATCATCTTGAATTTCAATTAATTCCGGATCCACTTCATGTTTCGGGTGCTTGAAGCAACACCGAAGTTGCGACACGTGGAAGACGTCATGGACATTAGAGAACTGAGGTGGAAACTCCAGTTGATAAACCACCAATCCATGACGGGTGAGAATACAAAGGGACCAATGTAGCACGGAGCTAGCTTTCCCTTGACTCCGAACCGATGAGTGCCTCTCAAAGGAGTGACACGTAGATAAGCTTGTTCACCAGGTTGATAAGTTGAACCCCAGTGTTTCCGGTCATAGTTGCTCTTCTGGCGGGACTGGGCCACCTTGAGAATATCCCGGACAATGAGAACCTGCTCTTCACCTTGTTGAATAATGTCTGGACCAATGAGCGTCCGTTCCCCAGTTTCTGACCAATTCAGAGGGGTTCGGCACTTACGTCCATATAGCACTTTGAAGGGTGCTATCTTCAGGCTGGCTTGATAGCTGTTGTTATAAGAGAACTCCGCATAAGGGAGTGATTCTTCCCACTTCTTGCCGAAAGAAATAACACAAGATCGAAGCATGTCTTCAAGAATTTGATTGACTCACTTGACTTGGCCTTGGGATTGGGGATGATAAGCAGTGCTCCAGGTAATGTGAGTTCCCATTGCCTCTTGGAAACTATCCCAGAACTTCGAAGTGAATATACTGCCGCAGTCTGAACTGATCTCTTTCGGAATGTCGTGGAGTGACACAATTCTGGAGATAAACAAGCTTGCTAATTGACTAGCAGTGATTGTCTCCTTGACTGGCAGAAAGTGAACAACTTTCGAGAATTGGTCGATGACGACAAAGATAGCATCATTACCTTTCTGAGACTTGGGAAGGCCTGTGACGAAAACCATTTGGATCTTATCCCACTTCCATTCAGGAATCGAAAGCGGTTGTAGAAGTCCAGCCGGTTTCTGATGTTCTGCTTTGACGCGATGACAAACGTCACATTCTTCGATAGGTCGAGCAATGTCTTGCTTCATTTTAGACCACCAGTACTTCTGACGGATGTCTAGATACATCTTGGTACTTCCCGGATGAATAGAGAGAGGGGTGTCATGCACTTCTTTCATCACCTTCTCTGTCATAAGCTCGAACTGAGGTACTACAATGCGATCTCTGAAGTATAAGGTTCCATCTTCACCAAGTGAGAAATCTCTTGATTTCTCTAAGGAAAGATCCTTTTTCATCAAATCCACGTGAGCATCATTGGCTTGAGCAGACTTAATTGCTTTCAGCAGAGTTGGTTCCAGGACAAGGTTATTCAGAGAACCCTGTGGAACTAGTTGGAGGTTCAGCTTGCTTAGCTCTTCATAAAGGCATGGTTGAGCATTGAAAACCATGTGATAGTTGCAATAAGACTGATGGCTCAGGGCATCGGCCATTACATTAGCCTTACCAGGGGTATAGGATATACCGCAGTTGTAGTCAGCAATAGCTTCCATCCATCGCTGCTGACGGAGGTTCAGATCTGGCTGGGTAAATAGGTACTTCAGACTCTGATGATCTCTGAAGATCTCACAATGATTACCGAGATCTAACCCTCGGCACTCGATAGTAACCCAGTAATGTCGCGGTGCCGAGGCCTGGTCTTTGATCCCGTTGATCGTGTCTTCAATAGTGAAGAAGGGGCAAGAAGGACAAGGTGGGGGGTCACTGATGGATCACTAACCAACCTATACTAAACAGTTTAGGATAAGAAGGTAGGTAACGATAAGCAGGTTACAAAAGCAAGCTATGCATCAGAATAGGAGCAATCAATTACACTAGCAAAATCTAATGCAAGCATGAGAGAATGGAATAGGCGATATCGGGATGATCCAAGGGAGGCTTGCCTGGTTGCTCAGACGAAAAGGAGGGGTCGTTGGTGATGTAGTCGATCACAATGGCATCAGCAGCCGTCACGGGGTCTACCGAAGAGAATATGGGGGAGAAATAGTAAATACATAGCAAGAAAGTGCATAAATAGGTCAACAGGCAAAGCTAGACGTGTTCTAATGTGGTGCTACACGTTACCGACGAAGGGGATAACATCCGGGAATGCCTTCCCGAAGTTTGGCATTTACGGACAGACGAACCGGAGGGGAAAATTTCTATGTTTGCTATTCTAGGGATGTGTGTCAGACGAACGGACCGCGTATTTGGATTCGTCACATTTTTCTGAGCAACTTTCATGTAGAAAGCATTTCCATCCGAGTTACGGTTTAATTTCTATGAATGTTTAAAGATTAAAGTATTTTCTGGAATTATTAAATTAACAGAAATGGGATATGACGTCAGCATTGCGTGGGGATGATGTCAGCGGTCAACAGACTCGCTGACCAGGTCAAAACTGACCTGTGGGTCCAATGGGACTCACATGTCATAAAAAGAGAGCTAACAGAGTTCATTTTTATTTAAACAGAGCTAATTAAGGGGGGTGGGCCCCGGGTGTTAGTGGCTGCTTAGGTTAATTAAAGATTTAAAAAAATACCGAAGTTAATTTGTGGAAGGGGCCGCCTGTCACTAACAAGGGGGTGCCTAGTCAGCAGAGTTGACTGAGTCAACTCAGTGAACAGGCCCCACAGGCCCACGGTCAGTGGCTCAGGGGACGGGCCCTAGGCGTCCTCGTCAGCCCACGCCGGCGCTAGTGACTGGAGTAACTCCGGCGGGCCATTTCGCGGAGGTGCATCGCCGGTGAGGTTCGGAAATAGCCATCTGGGGCCTATTTGATGCGCGAGAGGCGCCTTTCGGACGTGGTGAATGAACCACGTCGAGTGGCGGCAGCGGCAGCAGCTGGGGAGGCCGGAAAGGGCACCAACAACGAGTTGCAGCGGCGGTGGCTTCCGGGCAATAGCGGAATCGATGCTAGAGAGGGCGGTTGCACAAACTGGAGAGAGCTACGGGTCCCTATGGCGTCGAGGAGCACGGCTGAGAACTCGGTCGAGCTCAATGTCGACCGAAACAACGGTGACGAACGACACAGCGGCGGTTCGGCCATGAAGAAGAATGACGATTGCGAGCGCGGGGAGAGAGGAGAAAGAGAGGGGTTCGGTGCGGCGGCTTACGGTGCGGCTCGCGGTGGCCCTTGGATGTTTAGGAGTGCAGCTGGTCGACGGAGTAGGCGACAGACGAAGCGGAGGAGCTCCGGCGATCCATGATGGTTGCCGTCTCGATCCGTGCGATGTAGTGGCCTCCGGCTCGGACGCGACACCGGGGAAGAGGGAGAAGATGTCGGCGGTGCTGGTGGACAGGTCAGGAGGACGAGACGGCTCCGGTGGCCGTGGTGACGATGGAGGATGGCAGCGGGCGTGCTCGGGTCAGAGAGAGGGGAGTGAGCGAGCGAGGAAGAGAGAAGGGAGAAATGGTGAGGCATCCAGGGGAGTGGATGTGGCGGTAGGTGAGGGGGAGAACTCGAGGCGTCGCCCTTATCCTCTCCCGGCGAGGCCGGTGAGGTGGTCGGGTGGCGCCGAGGCGCCCGGTCGGTCAAACAGTGGGAGGTGGGAGACGACAGGGGAGGGGGAGGGGGCCACTTGGCCTGTTGGGCTTAGCCCGGGAGGTTTAGGCCCAGGGGGTCAGGGGCCTTTTCTCTCTCTCTCACCTCCTCTTTTTCTCTTAGTTTACTTTTTATCTTTTTAAACTTCTGTTTCAAATAGTTTAGGCCAGTTAAACACTTTGCAAAAATGTTGGTTCACCACCAATATTAATTATGCATGATTTGGCACAAGATGAACATTTTAGTTTTCATGTTTGAGCAATTTCGAATTTCACTCAGCATTTGAAATTGAATTCAACTGGAATTTGAAATGGAATATTGATCAAAGTGACTAAGCACTGTTATAGAAAAATGATTAGCTTGATCTCATGGATTACTGTAGCATCATTACACCGGGTTGTTACATGTGATCATTAGATAATTGCTGCTAAAAATGGTTTAAGTTCATGAATTGACCCTCCTCGTAAAGTACTAGCAATGCTTGGCCCCGTAGCTCTTTATTTTGATGGCTCCGCCACTGCGCGCAACAGCGCACGTTCTCGCACCCTCTCTCTAAATATCGATCTCGCACTTGTGCACTCCTTCATAGTATCCCTCCACTCGGCCCCTCGCACCATCTTCTAGCCCCCCACCGGATTTTGCCACATGTACAATCTAGCAGACTCCATGGTTGAACTTAAGCATAATGCACAAACCTCAAAACAACAGTGGTTCTCCTTTGTTCTAGAATCTTCCATATCATAACTGCTCAAACTTTATTTCTAGTTGAATTGCCATTATTTGTTTTTACTTTATGCTTTACAACACACAATTCCATGAATCATAAAATAGATTAAGGGCTTATTTGATTCAAAGGATTCTCAAAGGAAATTTGGAGGATTCTAATCCTTAGGAATTTTTCCTATCTTGGTTGTTTGATTCGTAGGATTGTAAACCATAGGAATTTTTCCATATGATTCATTTGCACTAGATTTCATAGGAAACATCCCATCCACTCAAACCTCTTTAAAAGAATTCTGCATTTTTTCTATACAATCAAACACTCGTACAATCATGTAGGATTCAAGACGACATTCCACTATAATCCCATGTTTTTCCTATTCCCGCCTTTTGGAAATCCTACGAATCCAAGAGGCCCTAGCTTTTTGATAAAAACTAATTGATTTTGAATGAGATGAACTATAAGAATTAAACGAAGGTCTACATTAGGCATATATGACTCAGAGCTTACATGCTATAGTGTGATATTTATTCATAATTTGGTTGCAAAATCTGATGCGTGCAATGCACGTGTACCTTACTAGTACTTCGAGTATGTGCAAAACACGTAAATTAGAATTCCAATGGCACGCTACACAGTGTCTCTCTTACAGTTCATGAAGCCATGTGGCACATGTGGAGGTGTTGTTGTGACCTCCTTGTGTGGATTGATCACAGTGACGTGGCACATGTGGAGCCATATTGTCGGTACATGCACGAAGCGAAGATGTGCACACACGCCACGCACGCACTCATTCCCTCGCACGCACAGCGGGTACACGGGCGGAAGCAATTTTGTACCAAGATCCACCCCATGTGATAATTTGACACATGTAAAGTCGTTTACTTCATTGATGGTCAATTAATATAGCGCATGCAAATTGAGTGGACGTGAGGGTGGAAGAAAGACATTACTACTCCACTGCACGCATGCGAGTAGTTAAATCATGGGTTGCTAGTAGTACTTCCATTGGTCTCCTTCGTATTTTGTGCCAATTTTTGGCAGTAACATAATATTTACGCATTTGAGCAGTGTAGTCTACTTGAAATTTATGTTCCACTAAACTCATCGGGAGCCGTTTCGAGCCTCAAAACCAAAACCATCAATTAATCTTTACCTTGTTCCCATCCCATTCGAAAGCCTGCTCACACCTACTAGTACGTACCAAACCTGAACGTGTTCCCACTATGCAGGTATTAATACTAGTGCTAGTACTTAGGTTATAAAAAGGGGAACTACCTAACCGAAAATTACTCTACCTTTCCTCCTCATAAGTGCTTCCTCTTCGTTCGTCCTTGCCATGGCCGGTGAGCAGAGCTCTAGGTCGAGAACTAATCGTAACAAGGGAGCGGCAACCAAGGCTGCGGAAAAAAGAGGGCTCGCCTCCATGCAGAGACCTCGAAAGATCTCTCACGGGCAGGCGATGGCTCCCAGGAGCGCCCTAGCCGCGGAGGCGAACATGCCGAGCCGGTGGTGCTGGAGTCGTTATCCCTCGAGGGCATGCCCGATCAGCTCAATAAGCACCTCAATAAGCAGAAGGAGTTCATCCACGGCTTGGTGGAGCTGCTGAAGGAGAGCCTCAATGACATGCCCGCTGAGCTCAATAAGCAGGGGGAGTTAACCGCCGGCTTGGTGATGCTGCTAAAGAAGAGCATTGCCTCAGAGAAGAAGGCGACCAACGAAATCCTGCAACTTCAGGAGGACAAGGCAAAGCTCTGCCATGAGCTCGACCTGTTGAAGGAGAAGAACGCCGGCTGGAAGAAGCTGCATGAGAATAGTAGTTCCTCGATGAAGATGCTGCAGGCCCTCGTCATGGAACAGAAGGAGGAGTTGGGGAAGCTGTGCATCGAGCACCCGACTACTGTCAAGGTACGTAATGCGGCCGTGCAACAGATGATGAAGGCTCGCGTCGAGAAATCCAGCATCATGGACATAATGAAGAAGATGGCGGAGGAGACAAGCAAGGAGATGGAGGTAGTGGAGGCGATGAAGAAGCAGTCACGACTCCGCGGCGAATTAGATCATTTGGACTGATAATCTTCCTTCTTCTTTTGCTCCTGTGTTTCATCTTGTGCTTTGGGTGTTTCACCTCATGTGTCACGTTCTCTGCGAGGCATGAATAGAACAATGCTAACAATGAGATGACTAGCAAATTAGATCATTTTTATCGCCATATGGCACTGGGCTGCCGTGTTTCATGCTCCTCCGTCGTAGTACTACTCCAGTGGAAAACTTGAGTATACCGCACGGTTCTTTGCTCCTCCTCACGTCGTCGGCACATTTATACGAGCAGTCCAATCACAAGGCCCCACCTTCCAGCAGTAATGAGCCGTCAAATCACAAAGGCCCTCGCCTCTCGTAAAACCGACCAAGCTAGACTGCTCCGCCCTCTAGCCTTTTAAAAAAATGTATACTTTTGTACAGTAGTAGTATTGATGGATTGCGCCATGGAGCAAAACTTGAAATTAAAAAAAAGGTGGTACATATAGAGAGCGCTCGTCGCCAAATTATGCATATAGTACTATTAAAAAGGCTAGTCACAATAATGGTGTCTAGCACAACCCACCCCTTAAATAAAACTAAGCACCCTGGAATTCTTTGACAAAACTAAGCACCCTGAAATTCTTTGACAACTAAACTGCTGGCTATATGGTGTTGGCCATATATATTGTATGTATATCATGTGAAGAAACGAGTGGTAGTACTATACCAACTAAAAGATGAAATGTAAGAAATACTAGAATGTACGTACTGAAGAGTTAAAGTAACGAGAAGAAACATAACATAGTTCTGCTGGGGGCTCAGCACAACACACCCCTCAAATTAAACTAAGCACACCTGAAATTAAACTATGCAACTAATCCAGTAGACACTGCATTAGAACCACCATGAGCAATGACACTGCCACCTTACTCGGAGTCCTCGTCCATGTCCTTGACTTCGTCCTTGTCCCTCTTCCTCTTGGCCGATACTTCTTTGCTTGAACCGCACACTTGGCTCTTGCTCTTCATCCAACCCTTGTAGATATTGAAACAAAGGTAGCCATCCATTGTAGTGTAGTGGATGTGGTCTATATCTAGTACATTCCGCTGCCATGCATGACGATGAAACATGTGATCAGGTTTCTCCAGTTTATCGTACGAAGGATGAACCATGGCTCCTGCCAGGGTCAGCATTGAAGGCTGCCCACCGGAGGGCAGCAGCCGATTCTTCTAGAGGTCGAAGGGGTTGCCTACAACGAGGCCTATCTGACCCAGGACTCTTTTGTGGTTAGTAAAGTCTACAATAATGAATTTGACTACGTTTCTCTTAGGAAGTTCTTAAAATCCAAGCATTCAATGTCGGCATGACATATGTGGTAGACCAAGCATAAGTCATGCACGCAAACCTGGATCACGGCGGGCTTCTTCCTCTGTTCCTCCTTTAGATCCTTCTCTCGTCCTAGGACTGTGGTGTACTCAACATCTAGACCAGCGACCCACTCATCATCTGAGTCTTCGAACATGCGTCTGAAGCAAGAAAGGCATCCTTTCACGGTTGCGGAAGAACGGGTGTAGATGACGTCAAACTCATCGCCGGTGATGGTTCTAACCTTGTACTCACCGTAGATCATGGAGATTTGGGACGCCATGGATTTGGGAGGAGGGTTAGGATTAGTGGAACTGCTGTAATGTGTAACAACGGGACGACTAGGAGCGAACCGCCGTAATATTAAAGGACGTGCAGGGACGAGTAAGACCGAACTGCTAGCGTACGAACGGCAGGGTAGTGGCTGTCCATTCTCCCATGATACGGGCTTCCGAGAGCCCTTGGATATGAGATCGAATGGTTGCATAGCGTGATTCTAGACCTATGGGTGAATATCCTATCCTGGAGAGTTATTCTGCAAATTTTCAGCAACTTAGCATGCGACCATTCGATCTCAGATCCAAGGGCTGTCAGCAGCCCTTATCATGGTCGCGCCTACCACGACCGTCGCGTTGCTCGCGCGGTCGCACCCTTGGATATTAACACGGTGCGTTAGGCTATCTAATGTTGGCATGTCATACATAGTCATCACTTAGTCACTCATACTACGTACAACAAGGTTAGCTATAAGGTTGGCTATAAGTGTATTTTTTACTTCTCTCTATCTGTTTCTTCATACTCCCTCTGTCCCATAATATAAGAACGTTTTTGACACTAGTGTAGTGCCTAAAACGTTCTTATATTATGGGACAGAGGGAGTAGTATTTATTGCATTTGCCAAGGAGTGACTGATGAGGATACAGACCTGGGGTAGGGTCATAGGCCTGACCTACACGTCCTACCCAAGGTCACCACCCCAGAAGATAAGAAGACCAAGAATCCACTCGACAACCTAATCACTCGACCATCATTCCCCACCGTCACTCGACCATATCGGGAATCACTCGAATATATTGAAGACCGGGAGTCAGAAGAACACACAACGGCCAGGCATTCACTCCTCAGTCTTCATGAGCATTAAGAGTACCAGTAACACCCTTACTTTATGTACATTAAGCCCCTTGTAATGGAGGTGGGTGGGGGTCCTGGCGCACTCTATATAAGACACCCCCCTCCTCTGGGACAAGGGTTCACACCCCCTGTAATACAACACACATAATCCAATCGGCCGCCTCCGGGCACCGAGACGTAGGGCTATTACTTCCTCCGAGAAGGGCCTGAACTCGTAAACCTCGTGTGTACATCTTCGCCATAGCTAAGATCTTGCCTCTCCATACCTACCCCCCTTTCTACTGTCAGACTTAGAACCACGACAGCTGGCACCCACTGTGGGGCCAGTGTATTCGTGACTTATTGGTGAAGTTGCAAGCTTTTCCGATCATCATCATGGTTTCCGGCGGCGAGTTGGTTGAGGGCCGCGAGATCCGTCTCGGCGCGCTTGTTTTCGTCGCTGAAAACTCAGCGTGGCTTCAAGAAGCTCCGCTCGATGTTGAGGCGCTCCCCGTCCGAGGGGCGACGCACTTTCGCGCGTGCGTTCGTGGCGTCCTTCTTCGGCAGCCGTCGACTCAGTATCAGTCGGCTCCGATGACATCTTCCTTCCCCATTGTTCGTCGCTGCAAGCGATCCGGTCAGTCGCGGCTTCAGCGGTGGGTGAAGCATGTAGTGGCTTGGCGTTCGGCCACTCATCAAGTCGCGGCAATCGAGCCTGACGAAACTCTCCACGGCTTGTTCGATTTGTCGACTGGCTTCGTGGAGACTGCATCCGAGTGCGATAGCAGCGATCCTGCGGCTGAAGTCCTGATGGTCGATGGTCCGCGTGGCCCACCTGGCTTTCGCCGCGAAGATGGCGAAGAGGCTGGAGGCGATCCATCACGGGTCCACGAGGAGTATCATCCCGAACCTCTCTCTTCGCAGCAGAGAGAGGATCTTCGTCATCGCAACATGGACGCACTTCACACGCCCATCGTCTGAAACTCCCGAGGCTCGGGCCTTGCAGGAGGCGCGCTTGGCTAATTTGCTAAGCGCACTCGACTGGAGAACTTGTCGTGCACTCTCGACGAGCGAGCCCGGGAATGAGTTCCTGAGTCTAGTCGATGGCAACTTTTCCCGCCTCCACCTAAGGTATACAGTACTCCGATTCAGAACCTCACTCCTGTGGCCCGAATTGCAGAGTTGATTCAACCTTCCCAGTCAGAGGCTGGCCGAGGGTTGGAGCAGATCCGGGCTCTACTCCGAGCAGCCGGAGAACAGAATTCTGCGGTGTCTCAGTCGTGGAATAGGATACACGGTAGATCCGTGGTAGCGGATACAGTTCAGTCGGCCCATAGCCCAAGATCGCCCCCGCGGCGTGAAGGCCGTGGGCAGTATGATCGTCAGTTCGACCGCGACAATCATCGTCGAGTGCCAACGCCTCGTCTGAGGAGTGCATTGTACGTGCCTCGGCAGAACAATGATAGACGTCGTTACAGGGATGAGCGCAAAGCTCCAGTCGACCCAAGGGAGCCGGGCTTCGATGCGAGATCCATTCTCGTCCAAGACCTGGTCGACCGGAATAGAGCACACAGAGAAGGCCTGGGCAGAGATCGTCCGAGTGGCAGCAGATTACATGTTTCAGGCCTAGAGTGTTTCAGCAGAGCCATCAGGGCAGCAGTGATTCCTCCCAACTTCAGATTGGCAACAGGAGTCAGTAAGTTCACTGGAGAATCCAAGCCTGAAACTTGGCTTGAAGATCACCGAGTGGCTGTGCAAATTGGAGGCGGAAACGATGAGATAGCAATGAAGCATCTCCCTCTTATGTTGGAAGGGTCGGCCCTAGCGTGGTTGACTCAGTTGTCCCCGGACAGTATACACAGTTGGGAAGAGCTATCTCGAGTGTTCGTAAGAACCTTTGAGGGCATGTGCAAGCGGCCAGCAGGGCTTCCCGAGTTGCAGCATTGTGTGCAGAAGCTGAATGAGACTTTGAGGGAATTCATTCAGAGGTGGACCACTTTGCATCACACCGTGGAGAATGTATCAGAGCATCAGGCAGTGTGCGCTTTCAAGGAAGGCGTCAAGTATCGATAGTTGGTTCTGAAGTTCGGCCGGACTGGGGATATGACTCTGACCCGGATGATGGATATAGCCACCCGGTATGCTAATGGAGAAGAAGAGGATCGACTCCGTAGCGGGAATAGTAAACCAGTCGGCCAAGAGGCCGGTGGAGGTGGTTCCAATCGGAAACAAAAGCGTAAATCTGAGCCAACGGCACCTGGTGAGATTGCAGCAGTGGCTCAAGGAAAGTTTAAAGGAAAACCTAAGGGGCCCTGGCCTCCTAAGAAGGTAAAGGATCAAGCAGGAAATGATGTGCTGGATTTGCCGTGTCACATCCACACGAAGAAAGATGAGGAAGGTAATCTGATTTACCCAAAGCATACCACTCGACAATGTCGACTCCTGATCCAACAGTTCCTGGAGAAACAACCCAATGAGAAGGATAAGGAGTCGGACAGAGATGAGGAGGAAGAGGAAGATGACGGTTACCCCAAGGTCAATTCCACTCTCATGATTTTTGCTGATGTTGAGAGCAAGAGTCGGTTGAAGGTCATCAACAGAGAGGTGAATATGGTTGCTCCGGCGACGACGACCACGTACCTGAAATGGTCCCAGACAGCCATCACATTCGACCAGTCAGACCATCCTACTCGCGTAGTCACCCCCGAGATGCAAGCACTGGTGGTCGACCCAGTGGTTGGTGGCACTCGACTGACTAAAGTGCTAATGGATGGAGGTAGCAGTCTGAATATCTTGTATGCTGAAACCTTGATGGGGATGGGCATCCCGATGTCCAAGCTTAGCGAGAGCAACATGAGCTTTCACGGCGTTATCCCCGGAAAGAAGGCCGAGTCACTCAGCCAGATCACTCTCGACGTGGTTTTCGGTGACTCCAAGCATTACCGGAAAGAAAAGTTGACATTTGAAGTCGTGGATTTCCAGAGTGCTTATTACGCCACCCTGGGGAGGCCGGCACACGCATGTTTTATGGCTCGACCGTGTTATGTGTACCTCAAGCTGAAGATGCCTGGCCCCAAAGGTGTGATCACAATCACTGGCAATCTGCAGAAAGCAGAAGAATGTTTCCAGAAAGGTTCCAAAATCGCCGATGCACGGATGGCGGCGGTTGAATTCCAGGAGTATCAGAAGAGTGCAGATCCGAGTGATTTGCTCCGAGCCAAGAAGCCTGCTACAGACTCTGCATTCCAGTCGACTGGTGAAACGAAGCCGATTCATATTCACCCGACCGACCCCAATGTTGCCCCGACTCATATATCAACAACACTCGACAGCAAATAGGAAGAAGCGCTCATCCAGTTCCTCTGTGAGAACTGGGACATCTTCGCATGGAAACCCTCTGATATGCCAGGTGTACCCAGAGAACTGGCTGAGCACCATTTGCGTGTCGACCCCAAAGTAAAACCCGTCAAAGAGCACCTTCGGCGGTCCGCCGTTCAGAAGAGAAAAGCAATCGGCGAAGAAGTGGCTCGACTATTGGCAACAGAGTTCATCCGTGAAATCTACCACTCCGAGTGGCTTGCGAATGTCGTCATGGTCCCCAAGAAGGACGATTCACTTTGCATGTGCATTGATTTCAAGCATATCAATCGGGCCTGCCCGAAAGATCACTTCCCTCTCCCCCGTATCGATCAGATTGTTGACTCGACTGCGGGGTGTGAGTGCCTGTCTTTCGTAGATGCGTATTCCGGGTATCATTAGATCCGACTGTATAGCCCCGATGAAATAAAAACAGCTTTCATCACCCCATTCGGGTGTTTTTACTATGTCACCATGCCATTCGGTCTTAAAAATGCCGGAGCCACGTTCATGAGAATGATCCAGAAGTGCCTGCTCACCCAAATCAGTCGGAATGTGGAGGCGTACATGGATGACATCATGGTCAAGTCTCGCAAAGGTTCTGACCTATTGACTGACCTCGCTGAAACCTTTGCCAACCTAAGAAGGTACGATATCAAGCTTAATCCATCAAAGTGCATGTTCGGAGTTCCAGGAGGAAAGTTGCTCGGTTTTCTCATTTCTGAATGAGGGATCGACGCCAATCTAGAAAAAGTTGATACCATCCTCCGAATGAAATGCCCCGTGCGAGTGCATGACATTCAGAAGCTGACTGGTTGTTTGGTGTCGGTGTACTAAAGTAGGGGTGCCTTAGTACACCGAACTTGTGCACGGGCAGTTGCAGCACCCAGCGGCAAGGCTTGCCGGGCATCCGCCAAGATCCTCCGTAGACCCTGTTGGTGCCATTCAAGAAGAAAGTGTTTAACTGAGAAGACAGAGCCCCGACAAGAGGAGCTTGCCGGGAAGGACAAGACCCCGGCAAGAGGAGCTTGCCGGGAAGGCCAACCCAGGCATTTCAAGAGACTTGCCGCGATGCACCACGCGTCCCGGCAAGACCCGGCGAACGGCAAGCTTGCGGGTGCGACAAGACAGCGACCGCGGCAAGGCGCTGGCCGCGGCGAAGCCACCACTCTGCGCCCACGCTCTAGCACGTCCGACGATGTGTCGCCACAGGATCGTTCCTGGTGCACGTGGCGAGTAGCTGTGCAGCCAAGCGATGCGAGGTGGCAAGTGGAGATGATGAGAAGGCCATCGTGGCGATCGGTGACGCCCCTAACGGTCATTTCTTGCACTGTTTGGGCGACCAGACGGGCATTAAATGCCCTTGTCCCCTACCGTCAGAGTTAGGTAGGGGGGACTGTAGGTAGCGGTTGTACCAACCCCTCTTTTTACTTTTTTACCCCTCTCTCTACGTTGCCACCTGTCGGTGACCCCTTTAGCCTATAAAAAGGAGGCCCATGCACACGTAGAGGGGGTTCGACTAATTCGAAACTACAACACTCACACGCTCTTGAGCAAGAACAGAATATAAACACAAAGCAGCAGTAGGAGTTTTATCTCTCCGGAGAGCTCCGAAGCTGGGTAAAATCCCTCGCGTGCTTCGCCTCGATCTGCTCTTCGTGCGCTCTCTGCTCCCTTGCCGGACCAAAAAGGGGCCCTGCCCCATAGGTGCTCGTTTCCCACGACATCTTTGACGCGCCAGGTAGGGGAGCGTCGAGATTGTGCGAACCTGATCCGGCGTTCGTGCGCGCTACATCAACATCTTCATCGACATGCCACCGAAGAAGAAGGCTTCGGAGGTGGCCGCTCCGTCCACGTCGATCCTACCGTCACCAGAGCAAACGGGCGGTGGGGTGGACGCCGGCGGAGGAGCGGGCACCGACGGGGGGACTCACGTCGTCACCAGGTCCAAGGACAAGGCCCCGCAAGCTTCGGCGTCTGTACATACACCGCACCCCTCCCAGGAGGTGCAGGATCGACAATGCCATGGTGCTCCTAGCACCGTACTCGCGTTGGAGCAAGGCCGAGCTGGTGGATCACGGGACGCTCAAGGCCAACATGCACGTCAACACGTTGGCACGAGCGCGGGACGGTCGCCTGGATGAGATGTTGCTCCTTCTAACACTGTTAGAAGTCTGAGCATATCTCGCTGCTCGCGTCGTTCGCCGCCACCACCCAAGACTCCAGAGGAAGCGCTGGCCCGAGCCCAGCTGCTTCTAGACTACCCTCCAGCGCCAGACAAGATCGACGACTGGAGGGCCACCATTCAGAGCCTCATCGGCTTCGCCAACAGCGACAAGCCCCGGCAACTGAGCACATCGAAGCCCCGGCAAGATGCCCAGGCGCAAGCTGACGCCAACAAGACCGCTGGGGGTGCCACCACCGTGCACTCCCCGCCCCGAAGGCCAAGATCGCCAACTCGCCGGGCTAACCTCGACACCGACTCCACCGCGTCGTCGGACCCGCGAGCTCGACGCGATCAGCGCCAAGTTCTCCAAGAACGACGACAAGAAGACGCTCGTACTCGCATCGAGCGTCGAAGAGAAGCGCGGCATCAGTCAGACCAGCGCGCTGGGCCCACTGTTGATATGCATGCACCAGGGGAACCAGGCGACTTGCCGTACGCGGTAGGTTGCCCTGCGTTCACAAGTGAGCTGCGGCAGGTCCAGTGGCCCAATACCAAGAATTTCAAGCCAGATGTACCCGAGAAGTACGATGGCAGGATACATCCATCGGAGTTCCTCAGCGTCTACACCATCACGGTGCAGGCTGCCGGGGGACGCGACGAGAAGATCCTCGCCAACTACTTCCCGCTGGTGCTCAAGCCCAACGTCAGATCTTGGCTCATGCACTTGCCGGACAACTCCATCTCTTCGTGGGCGGATCTGTGCCATCAGTTTGTCGGCGCCTTCACAGGCGGCCACAAACCCCATGGCCAGGAGAGCGATCTTCATCTGCTCGCCCAGAAGGAAGGAGAACCCCTGCGCAAATATATACAAAGATTCAGCCAAGTGCAGCGCAACATCCCAGATGTCCACCCTGCCGCGGTTATCAGCGTGTTCCATCAGAACGTGCGTAACCGCAGGATGAGGGAGGAGATGGCGATGTGCAAAATCAGAGATGTCAGCGAGCTGTATGCTCTGGCCGACAAATGTGCACGTGTTGAGGAGGGGAGAAAACTCCTCGGAGAGAACGCAGGAGCAGAAGGGTCTGACAGTGAGGATGCCGCCCCGGCAAAGAAGAACCGGAGGCGGAATAACAGAAAGAGGAAAGCCAAGGATGTGCTAGTTGTCGAGCAGTCTGGCAACGGAGGTGGCGCCAAGAAGGACAAAGCTGGTGACTCCGGCGAGGCTGTGGTGGCCGCCGACAAGCAGGACGGCTCCGGCAAGCAGTACTGCAGGATTCACCGCACCAAGGGCCATGACCTCCGGGCCTGCAAGAAGGTTGGGCAGCTCGTTGAGCTACAGAAAGCTGAATACGAGCGCCGTGACAAGGAGAAGGCCCAGGAAGGTGGCGGAGGATCCGGCAAGAAGCGTCCCGGCCGGGGAGGACGCCGCGGCAAGGCCAAGGAGCGGCAAGGAGACAGGCCTCCCCGCGACCGCGACAAGGATGAAGACGAAGACGATGATGAAGAGATGGATGAGGATGAGGCCGATGAGCAGGAGTTTCAGAAGGCGACGGAGGTTTTGTGCGTCGACGGTGGTGCTTCTCTGCATACCTCGCACCGCCAACTCAAACAGTGGGTGCGGGAAGTAAATGCAGTAGAACCGTCCGTTGAGTCGCGCAAGCCCCTGAAGTGGTCCAGCACGCCCATCATCTTTGATGTCGAGGATCACCCTGATCGCATAACTGCGGTCGGGTGCTTGCCGATGTTGGTTTCACCAACTATCCGCAACCTCAAGGTCACAAAGATGCTGGTTGACGGCGGGGCCGGCCTGAATCTGATCTCCTCAGCGGTACTCAAAAAGCTCCAGATCCCCGACAGTGAGCTCAAAGAAACCGGCACTTTTCAAGGAATCAACCCGGGAAGGAGCAAGCCAAAGGGGAAGATCACACTGCCAGTAACGTTTGGCAGCGAACTGAACTTCAGGACAGAGAGAGTCACATTTGACGTTGCTGATTTCCCATTGACCTACAATGGGATACTTGGCCGTCCAGCGCTCGCCAAATTCATGGCAGCCTCTCATTATGCTTACAACGTGCTCAAGATGCCCGGTCCGATAAGTGTCATTTCTGTCCATGGCGACAAGAAAGATGCCCTTATCTGTACCGACAAGATCTACCGGGAAGCAGCAGCCGCAGCAGAACGCAAACCACTTGCCGCTGAAGCTCCCCGGGGGAAGAAGAAGACCAAGTCCGGCAAGAGTAGCTCTGATGCTCACTCCGGCAAGCGCACCTCTTCGGAGTGCTGCGCTACCGTCGAGGACGCACCATCGAGCTCCACCGGCAAGTGCAAGAAGGCAAAGACAGCTTCACCAGAGACCAAGAAAGTGGCCGCCAAGGAGGACGGCACCGGTGGTACCTTCACCATCAGTGCCACGCTTGACCCTAAATAGGAAAGCGCGCTCGTTGCTTTCCTGCGGGCGAATGGCGATGTGTTTGCACGGCAACCATCTGACATCCCCGGTGTTCCCAGGAAAGTGATTGAGCACCACCTTGCCGTCTGCCCTCACGCGTGGCCCGTCAAGCAGAGAGTTAGGAAGCAAGCAGTGGAGCGACAAGAATTCATTGCTGAAGAGATCAAGAAATTGGAAGTAGCAGGCCTGGTCCGAGGAGTACTCCATCCAACGTGGTTAGCCAATCCAGTAGTCGTGCGCAAAGCAAACGGGAAGTGGAGGCTTTGTATTGACTTCACTGATGTTAATAAAGCTTGTCCCAAGGATCCATTTCCCTTGCCGCGCATTGACCAGATTGTCGACTCCACGGCAGGATGTGATCTACTTTCATTCCTTGATGCATATTCAGGATATCATCAGATCTTCATGGCAGAAGAGGATGAAGAGAAAACCGCATTCATTACTCCATGTGGCACGTACTGCTTTGTACGGATGCCTTTCGGACTAAAGAATGCTGGTTCAACATTTGCAAGAGTAGTCAGTCATGCTTTTGAGCAACAGTTGCATAGGAATGTAGAAGCTTACATGGATGACATAGTGGTCAAGAGCAAGGACAGAGAAACATTGATCCAGGATTTGGACGAAACCTTCACAAATATGCGCAAGATCAATCTCCAGTTGAACCCCGAGAAGTGCGTGTTTGGAGTTCCTTCCGGCAAACTTCTCGGGTTCTTTGTGTCCCAGAGGGGGATTGAAGCCAATCCCGACAAGATCAAGGCCATTGAGCAGATCAAAGCACCGAAGCGCGTCAAGGATGTGTGAAGGCTTGCCGGCTGCGTTGCTGCTCTCAGTAGGTTCATCTCTAAGTCTGCTGAGCGCACCCTGCCATTTTTCAAAATTTTGAAAAAGGCAGGTCCAATGAAATGGACTCCGGAAGCGGAGGCTGCGCTGCAGGACTTGAAGAGATACCTGTCCTCCACTCCAATACTTGTCGCCCCTAGGCCACAAGAGAAGTTGCTGCTGTATCTGGCGGCAACCAATCAAGTGGTTAGTGCTGCATTAGTAGCGGAGAGGGAGGCGGATGATGAGCCAGCAGCCGCGGCAAGCGAATCCAGCGAAAACAGGGGGCTTCTCCGGCAAGCTCTGGTGCCGACAAGGATAAATCTGTGCAGCCACAGGAAGAGAAACAAAAGAAGATGGTGCAGCGTCTAGTTTACTTTGTCAGTTCCCTTCTACAAGGGGCTAGGTCAAGGTACTCTGGAGTGCAGAAGTTGCTTTTCGGCCTTCTCATGGCCTCAAGGAAGCTGCGCCATTACTTTCAAGCACATGAGATCACAGTTGTCACTCGCTTTCCGTTGAAGAGGATACTGCAAAATTCGGAAGCAACAGGCAGGATTGTCGAGTGGGCACTGGAATTGTCAAGCTTTGGCCTCAAGTTTGAGAGTACCTCAACTATCCAGAGCCGAGCATTGGCAGAATTCATAGCAGAATGGATGCCAACACCTGATGAAGAAACTCCGGAGACGAGCATCCCCGTCAAGGAAGCAAGCAAAGAATGGATCATGTACTTTGATGGGGCCTTCTTGCTGCAAGGCGCCGGTGCGGGCGTACTACTTGTCGCACCCACCGGAGAGCACCTCAAGTACGTGATCTAGATGCACTTTCCCAAGGAGCAAGCAACAAACAATACTGCAGAGTATGAAGGCTTGCTTGCCGGACTCAGAATCGCCGCGGACCTTGGGATCAAGAAGCTTATTGTCAGGGGTGACTCGCAGCTTGTCGTCCGTCAAGTAAACAAAGATTATCAGAGTAGGTTGATGGAAGCCTACATTGATGAAGTGAGGAAGCTAGAAGAACATTTCGATGGCCTACAGATGGAACACGTTCCAAGAGCTCAGAACGACATTGCAGACTGCCTGTCAAAGTGCGCCGCACTCAAGTTA
Source organism: Triticum timopheevii (assembly GCA_963921465.1). NCBI lineage: Eukaryota > Viridiplantae > Streptophyta > Magnoliopsida > Poales > Poaceae > Triticum > Triticum timopheevii. The sequence goes on from OY997264.1 coordinate 362,672,475, forward strand.
CCTGTGGAACCAGGAATTTTTGTGCTCAAGCTGACTCAACCATCTGTAACACCATCAACTGGGCAGAGCAAGAAGAGGAAGTTGGTTACTGGCGACTACTTTCCGGCAGAGCTCCCTGAAGCCGCCGTCAAGAAGGTCCCCAAGATCAACACGAAGAGTGCTGAGGAGCAGTCTGCTCCGACAAGCCCTAGGGTTTGTTTCGTTGAAGCAGATGCTCCCGACAAGCTGTGTCTCGACACGCTTGCCGGGGAGCATCACGCTCCAGCTGAATCACAGATTCTTGCCGTGGAAGCAGATGTTCCCGCAGCAGCATTTGCGCCTTTAGTCCTTGTCGTTGAGCCGCAAGCTCCAGCATGGGCACAGCAGATCGTCCATTTCCTTCAAACAGGAGAACTTCCCGAAGAGCAAGAAGAAGCGGAGAGAGTAGCCCGGCAATCAAGTATGTACTAGTTTGTAGATGACATACTGTACAAAAGAAGATTCAACGGAGTGAAATTGAAGTGCATTTCCCGGGAAGAAGGACAGGAGCTGTTGGCGGAGATACATGGGGCATATGTGGTCACCACATTGGCGCAAGAGCACTTGCCGGCAAAGCTTTCCGGCAAGGTTTCTTTTGGCCGACAGCCCTCTAGGATGCAATTGCACAAGTAACCAAGTGTGAAGCGTGCCAGTTCCACACCAAGCAGATACATCAACCAGCTCAAGCTCTCCAAACAATCCCTTTGTCCTGGCCATTTTCGGTCTGGGGGCTCGACATCCTCGGCCCCTTTCCCCTAGCTGTCGGGGGCTTTGAGTACTTGTACATTGCAATCGACAAGTTCACAAAGTGGCCTGAAGTGGAAGCAGTGAGGAAGGTGACAGCACAGTCAGCAGTCAAGTTCTTCAGGTCAATTTTTTGTCGTTTCGGAGTCCCTAACAGGATCATCACCGACAATGGCACACAATTCATGAGCCGCACCTTCATGCAGTACGTCCAAGATCTTGGCGCCATGATCTGCTTCGCTTCTGTTGCTCACCCGAGAAGCAACGGTCAAGCGGAGAGGGCAAACGCTGAAGTGCTGCGTGGGCTCAAGACCAGAACTTTTGACAGGCTGCGCAAGTGCGGAAGAAATTGGATCGAGGAGCTGCCGGTGGTTCTTTGGTCAATCAGGACGACGCCAAATCGAGCCACTGGCCAGACACCTTTTGCTCTAGTCTATGGAGCAGAAGCAGTTCTCCCCACGGAACTCGTATACGGGTCGCCTCGAGTGCTCGCTTATGATGAGCTTGAGCAAGAGCAGCTGCGGCAAGATGACGTGCTGCTCCTCGAGGAAGATCGTCTTCAGGCTGCTGTACGAGCTGCTCGCTACCAGCAAGCTTTGCATCGCTACCATAGCCGCAAAGTTAATGCCAGAAGCTTCGAGGAAGGCGACCTTGTTCTTCGGCGCGTCCAATCCGCCAAGAATTCCAACAAGTTGACGCCGAAGTGGGAAGGCCCTTATCGGGTGAAACGAGTCACTAGGCCTGGCGCTGTCCACCTTGAGACCGAAGATGGCTTTCCGGTGAGCAACTCCTGGAACATAGAGCATCTTCGTAAGTTTTACCCATAAGGCGTGGTTGCCGGAACCTGTTCCGGCAACCACCTTTTGTACAAGCCTTGCCGCTGTTGCATGTAACCCTTTGTACAAAGCCGGGCGCAGATCCCGTGCATAAATAAACTTTATGTGCTCAGCACATCTTGTCAAATTTCATGCATTTTTTCTTTTTTGCATGTTTTATCTGACACTTTGTGCAGCACTTGCCCCCGGTAAGCAATAATGAGCCTTAAGGCCCCATATCATTATTTTCTCTTCTTTCTTTTTTCTCAAAAGGAAGGTTCCTTCGCCCACAAGTTCACGGGGGGGAAGGAGAGGATAAAGGTGTGGACCGAGCGTCGTTCAAAGAAGTATAGCCTTGCCGGGACACAGACGACAGAAAAGCTAAGTTGCCAAAGTTTGAGCATGATCAGTTTTTAAAATTTTAAGTTATCTTCCTTGAACGACCGTGTTTTGTATGGAAAACCTGTGCGCGGAGGAACCTCCTCGTAGCTAGTTGCGCCCTTACTTTGTTTCGAGTCCGCTCAACAACTTAAGTGTGCTGCAACTAGTTGCGGCAAGGTTTCTTGCCGGAGGCGGTACTGCCAGCGGGCTGCTGATGTTCCACACTCAGCGCTTGCGGCAAGCGTGCCTGCGCCGGCAAGTCCCCTAAAAGCGTAGGGTAAAAACATACAAAGAAAAGGATCAAGTAAAGGAGATAACGTAGCAAGCATTGCCCAGAATAAAGTTATATTACAAAAGTAACTTGTTGCGGCACTGACTAAATTGTTCTCATAAATAACAGCGACAAGGAAAGGAGAAGAAGAGTGGCCTAATCCACGCGCTCGCCGTCGATCCTCCTGACTTCATTCACCTTGTCCACAATGGGTGCGACAATGGCTTTGAGCTCTTCGAGATCAGCGCCCGCCGGCAGCTTCTTGAGGACGCGGGTGAGGTCGAGGCCTGGATTGCGGAAGAGTATCTTCACCAACACCTTCTCCAAGACCTTGGCGCAGATTGCGCACGACTCGTCCGCCAGCTTCTTTGGGATCCTTTCCCGGAGTTGCTGGAGGGCCGTCACCACATGCTTGAAGAAAAGAGTAAGCTTGGCGCTAGGCTGTAGATTCTCGTCGGAGGAGTACCCGAAGCCCGCCAAGTCCAGTTCCGCCAGCTCTTCATCGATGGCTGCGGCGATGTTGACGAGGCCCTCCGTCCAGAGCTCCACCGTAGCCTTGAAGGTGTTTTGGGTCTCGGCGGCCCTCGTCAGCAGCTCCTCGTTGCCCTTGATCTCTTTCTTCAAGTCATCCTCTCGCCTCTTGGCGCCGTTCAGCGTCTTCGTCAGTGTGGCCAGCTTCAGCTCCAGATCAGCGCTTGAGTCTTTGGCGGCGTTCAGTTCCTTGACCTTGTCGGCAAGTTGAACTTGCAGATCGCCATGGGCAAGGGCATCCTTCTCACATTCGCCTGGAGTGCGGCAAGCTCCTCATTCTTCCCTTTCATGTCAGCCTCCAGCTGCGTCACCTTCGCTTCCAATTCCCTCTTGGCGGCCTCGGCAGCCGCGGCAGCATCCCTCACTTCCTTGAGCGCCCCGCCAATGGATTGTTCCCGAGCAGTGAGATCCTCCTCGTGGCTGTCCAAGTTAACCTTTTTCTGCGTCAGCTCACCTTCCCGCCTGGACAGCTCCTCGGCGGCGAGCCTCTGCTGCTCTTCGGCTTTAGCCTTTTCAAGGATGAACGCCTTCTTCGCCTCGACGAGCTGCGCCCTCTCCTCAGCAATTGACCGGAGGGCCTCCTGGTTGCGGTTCTAGAGCTCCTCCGCATGCTTCTCTATGTCAACTCCCGCCCGCGCGACAAGCGCTTCCTGGGACTCTAGCTTCGCTTGCCGGGCGCGGTAGAGTGACACCAACTTCCAGAGCAACTGCTCCTCCTCGGACTCGCCGCTGCTGCTGCTTGGTGCGTCAACTACTGCCAGCCCAGTAGAGGCGAGTACTTCCCCGTCAAACTCCTCTCCTTCGACCGGCGCCCTGGAGCTCGACGCCCAGGGAAGCTTGATGTAGACACCCTCACCGGCCTTCAAGTAGGCGCCTGGCTGGGGCTCCTCGGAGCCCGGCGCTGCATCAGCGGCGGAGGGGTCGGCGGTCGGTGTAGCGCCTTGCGCTCCTGCACCCTCGGGGTCGTCAGTGCGACTGCCGGACCCCTCGCCAGCTCCTGCGCCAGCAGCCTTGGCGGCTTCTTCGTCGGCGGGTTCATTAGCGCCGGCCTCTTCCTCGTCAGCGGCGACATCTTCAGTGTTGCCGCGCGCGTCTTCCCCGCCGGTGGCCTCAATCTCCATCGAGTCTGTGAGAGGGGGATCTAAGGACCGGAAGAGGAAGGAAAAGTCAAGCAAATATCCAAAAAAGAAGATTAGAAGAAGAAAACCCAAGGGAAAATTTCCGACAAGGAGGGTTACCTGTGCTGGGCTCCGTGACCATGGGCTCCACCACCGGAGGATCACTGGTCCCGTCCCTCGCCGGTGAGCTGCCCCTTGCCAGGGACCGCTCCCTTGCCGGAGAGTGCTCCCTTGTCGGAGAATCGCCACTTGGCGGCGTAGTTGAAGCAGACAACACCTCTGGAGCGGCTTCTGGTTGCTCCTGATGGGCCTGCTCTACTCCTACACAAGCAAGTCAACAATCAAGATATCAGCAAAGAAAAGAGCACCCATGCGCGCCCCACAACAGGAAGTGAACCAAACACTTACGCTGGGGGCTGTGCTGGGGGCTGCTTCGAGGAGATGGTATCGGGTCCGTCAAGGTAGTCTCGGACGTGTCCTCTGCCATCACAGCAGGATCATCCTCGATGACAACCACGGGGACCTTAGCCCTCTTCGCCGCTCTCTCGGCCAGAGTCCTGAAATGGAACGAGGTTCAGAGGGAAGCAGATCAGATACAAGATAAGAAACAACAAAGGTCGAAGAAATACAAGTACAACAAGAAGAAAGTCTTACTCCTCCTCTTCTTCTTCCTCCTCATCGGAGCTCAGCGCGGAGAGGTCGAAATCCGGCACCCTCTCAATGCGACGAGGCGGAGGAGTAGGCTCCCTTGGACGCTTGGCGGGAGCTGCGGCAGGATCAGGAGTAGCGGCCCGAGAAGATCCCGCTCCGGTTGCCGGCGCGGCACGAGGCGCTCCCGCGGCGACGGTCCTTGTCGTGGTAGAGCGCGTCCCGCGGCGCTGCGGCTGTTGGCCTGCCCGCCACCCTGCTGTGTCTCCAGTCTTGCGGAGGCGCCTTCTTGGTTGAGCTAGGGGCTGCGCTGAGGGCCCCGTCTGCGGCAAGCTGCTTGAAGACGGCTGGCCACTTGCGCTCCCGGCAGGCTCGCTTGCCTCGGCTTCGGGCTCCTCCTCGCCAGCGACCTCCCCACCAAGGTCCTCCCGGTCGGCAAGGCTTGCCGCCTCGGCCGCCTCTGCCTCCTCCAACGTAAACCCAAACTCGCCCGCGGCGGCGGCTGCCGCTGCCTCCTCGGCCCTGGTGGCGATGTACAGCATTTCGTCATCGGTGGTGTCGCGGGTGAGGAGCCTCTGCTCGTCGGCGTGGACTGCTACCTCCGCCAAGCTGTCAAAGAATTGCCGCACGACATCGTCGGCGGGCTCCATCCAAGTTGGGACAATCCCGTGCGAGTCGCACTCCGGCATCATTGCACGGATGCGATCACGCTGGGAGTTGTTGCACAGTGGGATGACGCCCTACGGCAGCCTGAACCACTCCGGATGGTTGGCGTCATGCTTGAACAGCTCCTTGAGCATCCCGTCAAGCTCCAGAACTGTGAAGTTGAAGTTGAGGCCTGGACGCAGCCTCATGATATCCGCCGGGCCGCCAAACAGCCAGGGGGGCCTCCTCCTCTCCTACAGAGGGGCGATGCGACGGCGAAGGAAATCCGCGCCAACGGCCCCTACTGTGAGCCCGGCAAGCCTGAGCCGCAGAATTCGGGTGCTGGCGATCTTCAGCTTGGCATCGTCCGGCGACAGGGCGCTCCAGTCGCCGCCGCGCACTACTCGAGTCTGGCACAAACTGGTGAAGGGCTGCGGAACTGCGTCAACGATCCAACACCATTCAGCCCTCCACTCGTCCCATTTGCTGCGGAGCTCCCCCTCTAGATACACCTCCTTCTTGCCGACCCTTGAGATCCAGGAGACCCCGCCCGACAAGGGTTCTCCTTTCTCGACCCAGGGAATGAAATAGTGGCGGAAAAGAGCAACGTTGGGATGGACTCCGACGAAGTTCTCGCAAAGATGCGCGAAAACTGCCATTGTCAGAACGGCGTTGGTGGTGAAGTCAAGAAGGTGGAGCCCGTATGTTTTTATGATATCGTAGAAGAAATTGGAAAAGGGTGGGCAAAGCCCGCAATAGAAGAACAGAGGGAAGAAATAGTATCATCTGGGACACCTTTTCGAAGTAGAAGCTTCGGCGGAGAGTACCTGCGTGTGCAGATGCGCCCGCATCTCCGTCGACCAGAAGAGATAGAACTCCTCCCGCAGCGCCTTCGGGGTGAGCTCGGGGGAGAAAAGTGCTCGTTCCTTGCGCAGCGCCTCAAGCCGCAGCGCCTCGGCCGACTTCACGCTCTTCCCGGTCTTCGGAGCCATGGCCAAGCGGTGGAGAAGGTTGGAGGCGACGGCGGCGACGGCGGCGACGGGCGGCGGAGCGCTGCTCTCTTTCAGCTTGGGAAGCAGAGGGGAGCAGCGGAGCTTTCTGAGGAAGAAACCGCAAGTGGCGAAGGTGGGGGAACGACCCCTGTTTCCTCTGCTTATAAATGGGAGAGGCGAACGTTACGCCTTTCCTGATTAAAGAATTGCCCACGATCTCTCCCACGACACCGCGTTTAACGCGTGCCGTTACGGGAGGGCGCGGTGGATGCGGAGTTATATTTGGTATGGACCCAGGCCGCGAATGCCCGTGCCCTGTTTTGGGCCTGGCCCGACAACGCTCAGCACCGTGTACGGCCCAGGCCCGGGGGCTCCTGTCGGTGTACTAAAGTAGGGGTGCCTTAGTACACCGAACTTGTGCACGGGCAGTTGCAGCACCCAGCGGCAAGGCTTGCCGGGCGTCCACCAAGATCCTCCGTAGACCCTGTTGGTGCCATTCAAGAACAAAGTGTTTAACTGAGAAGACAGAGCCCCGGCAAGAGGAGCTTGCCGGGAAGGACAAGACCCCGGCAAGAGGAGCTTGCCGGGAAGGCCAACCCAGGCATTTCAAGAGACTTGTCGCGACGCACCACGCGTCCCGGCAAGACCCGGCGAACGGCAAGCTTGCGGGTGCGACAAGACAGCGACCGCGGCAAGGCGCTGACCGCGGCGAAGCCACCACTCTGCGCCCACGCTCCAGCACGTCCGACGATGTGTCGCCACAGGATCGTTCCTGGTGCACGTGGCGAGTAGCTGTGCAGCCAGGCGGTGCGAGGTGGCAAGTGGAGATGATGAGAAGGCCATCGTGGCGATTGGTGACGCCCCTAACGGTCGTTTCTTCCACTGTTTGGGCGACCAGACGGGCATTAAATGCCCTTGTCCCCTGCCGTCAGAGTTAGGTAGGGGGGACTGTAGGTAGCGGTTGTACCAACCCCTCTTTTTACTTTTTTACCCCTCTCTCTACGTTGCCACCTGTCGGTGACCCCTTTAGCCTATAAAAAGGAGGACCATGCGCACGTAGAGGGGGTTCGACTCGTTCGAAACTACAACACTCCCATGCTCTTGAGCAAGAACAGAATATAAACACAAAGCAGCAGTAGGAGTTTTATCTCTCCGGAGAGCTCCGAAGCTGGGTAAAATCCCTCGTGTGCTTCGCCTCGATCTGCTCTTCGTGTGCTCTCCGCTCCCTTGCCGGACCAAAAAGGGGCCCTGCCCCATAGGTGCTCGTTTCCCACGACATCTGGCCGCCTTGAGTCGATTCATTTCTCGTCTCGGTGAAAAGGCCTTGCCTCTTTACTGACTGATGAAGAAATCTGATAAGTTCGAGTGGTCTGAAGAAGCTGATGCAGCGTTTGCAGAGCTCAAAGCCCTGCTTTCCACCCAGCCGGTGCTCGCTGCACCAATCAGCAAAGAGCCTTTACTGCTTTACATTGCAGCCACTGGACAAGTTGTCAGTACAGTACTCACGGTCGAGCGAGAAGAGGAAGGAAAAGCTTACAAGGTTCAACGCCCAGTTTATTATCTCTCTGAAGTTTTGACTCCGTCCAAGCAACGATATCCTCATTATTAGAAGCTTGTCTATGGAATTTACATGACCATGAAGAAGGTTGCACATTACTTCTCTAATCACTCTATTATAGTCGTCAGCGATGCACCGTTGTCTGAGATTCTGAATAACAGAGATGCAACTGGTCGAGTAGCAAAATGGGCGATTGAACTCCTTCCACTGGACATCAAGTTTGAGGCAAAGAAAGCTATCAAGTCCCAAGCAATCACGGATTTCCATGCCGAGTGGATTGAGCAACAACTACCGACTCAAGTTCTCTCGGAACATTGGACTATGTTCTTCGATGGCTCCAAGATGTTAAACGGATTAGGTGCTGGAGTAGTATTGGTGTCCCCCCGTGGAGACAAGCTCAACTATGTTCTCTAGATTCATTTTGATTCCTCCAATAACGAAGCAGAATACGAAGCACTTTTATATGGGTTGCATATGGCCATTTCACTCGGCGTCCGTTGCCTCATGGTATATGGTGATTCAGATTTGGTGGTTAATCAGGTGATGAAGGAATGGGATGTCAGGAGTCCAGCCATGACTGGTTACTGCAATGCTGTTAGGAAGCTGGAAAAGAAGTTTGAGGGGTTGGAACTTCACCATGTGCCCCAATTGAAAAATCAAGCTGCAGATGAGTTGGCAAAGATAGGTTCAAAGAGAGAGGCCATTCCCTGCAATGTGTTTCTGGAGCATATTCATTCACCTTCGGTTCAGGAGGATCCCTTCACAAAAGAGTCGCACAGCCCAAGAGTGCCACAGATCCGACTGAAGTTGAAATCCCAGCCGTGGTCGACTTAGTCATGGAGGTTCTGGTCATCACTCCCGACTGGACAGTGCCGTACATTGCCTACATTCTTAGGAAAGAACTTCCGGAGGATGAAGAAGAGGCTCGACAGATCGTCCGGCGATCTAAGGCCTTTACTGTGATAAAGGGGCAGTTGTTCAGAGAAAGTGCAACTGGGGTTTGCCAGAAGTGCATCACACCAGAGGAAGGTCGAGTGATCCTCAATGATATTCACTCGGGGACCTGTGGTCACCACGCGTCCTCTCGGACCATCGTGGCCAAAGCATACCGAGCCGGATTTTACTGGCCGGGGGCCAACGAGATGGCTAAGGAAATAGTGGACAAGTGTGAAGGCTGCCAGTTTTACTCCAACATGTCTCATAAACCTGCGTCAGCTCTAAAAACAATTCCACTCGTCTGGCCTTTCGCCGTCTGGGGACTGGACATGGTTGGACCTCTGAGGACGGGCAGGAGTGGATTTACTCATGTGCTGGTAGCAGTCGATAAGTTCACCAAATGGATCGAAGCCAAGCCCATCAAAAGCCTTGAAGCAAGCACAACTGTGAGTTTCATCAGAGAACTTATATTCAGATATGGCGTCCCGCATAGCATCATCATGGATAATGGCTCGAACTTCGATTCTGAAGAGTTCAAAGCCTTTTGTGCCTCCCAAGGCACGAGAGTCGACTACGCTTCGGTCGCTCATCCTCAGTCGAATGGGCAGGCCGAGCGGGCAAATGGATTGATTCTCAAAGGATTGAAGCCTCAGTTGATGCGTGACCTGAAACATGCAGCAGGAGCTTGGGTCGACGAGCTTCCATCCGTACTATGGGGGTTGAGGACAACCCCTAACTGGTCGACTGGAAGTACTCCATTCTTCTTAGTCTACGGAGCTGAAGCCGTGCTCCCCGGTGATTTGCTCCACAATGCACCTCGAGTCGAACTCTTCTCAGAAGAAGAAGCATAACAAGCTCGACAAGATGGAGTCGACCTCCTAGAAGAAGAAAGAGAGATGGCCTTGATCCGGTCGACCATTTATCAGCAAGACTTGCGTCGATTTTATGCTAGAAACGTGAGGGGTCGAGCATTTCAAGAAGGAGACCTAGTTCTTCGAGTGGACCAGCAGAGACCTCACAAGCTCGCTCCTGCTTGGGAAGGCCCTTTCGTCATCACCAAGGTGCTCCACAACAGAGCATACCGTCTCTTCAATGTCGAACATAATAAAGATGAGCCACATGCCTGGAATGCGGATCTGCTCCACCCTTTCTATTCTTAAATATTTAGACTGACAAGATGTAATAAGAAATACCTTTTAGTTTGGCTATCAAAAGACATAATTTACTTCTTCCGAATGATTGTTGTTTATTTCTTTTGTATGCATTACCTTAGCTGCGAATCTATTTCGCCTAAGATGAAATGATAAAAATCCTACCGAGTGATGAGTCTGCCTCTCACTCGGGGGCTATAGCTGCAGCCCAGTGCTCGCCTAAGTGATAAAAATCCTACCGAGTGATGAGTCTGCCTCTCACTCGGGGGCTTAGCTGCAGCCCAGTGCTCGCCTAAGTGACAAAAATCCTACCGAGTGATGAGTCTGCCTCTCACTCGGGGGCTTAGCTGCAGCCCAGTGCTCGCCTAAGTGATAAAAATCCTCCCGAGTGATGAGTCTGCCTCTCACTCGGGGGCTTAGCTGCAGCCCAGTGCTTGCCTAAGTGATAAAAATCCTACCGAGTGATGAGTATACCTCTCACTCGGGGGCTTAGCTGCAGCCGAGTGCTCGCCTAAGTGATAAAAATCCTACCGAGTGATGAGTCTACCTCTCACTCAGGGGCTTAGCTGCAGCCCAGTGCTCGCCTAAGTGATAAAAATCCTACCGAGTGGCGAGCGACCCTCCCACTCAGAGACTTGGCTGCAGCCCAGTGCTCGCCTAAGTTTGAAAAATCCTACTTTATGGTAAGCAACCCTCCCACTCGGAGGCTTAGCTGCAGCCCAGTGCTCGCCTAAGTTTGAAAAACCCTACCGAGTGGCGAGCGACCCTCCCACTCGGAGGCTTGGCTGCAGCCCAGTGCTCGCCTAAGTTTGAAAAATCCTACCGAGTGGTGAGCAACCCTCCCACTCGGAGGCTTAGCTGCAGCCCAGTGCTCGCCTAAGTTTGAAAAACCCTACCGAGTGGTGAGCAACCCTCCCACTCGGGGGCTTAGTTGCAGTCCCGTACTCGCCTAATTTGAAAAATCCTACCGAGTGGTGAGCAACCCTCCCACTCGGAGGCTTAGCTGCACCCCAGTGCTCGCCTAAGTTTGAAAAATCCTACCGAGTGGTGAGCAATCCTCCCACTCGGGGGCTTAGCTGTAGTCCCGTACTCGCCTAAGTTTGGAAAATCCTACCGAGTGGTGAGCAACCCTCCCACTCGGAGGCTTAGCTGCAGCCCATTGCTCGCCTAAGTTTGAAAAATCCTACCGAGTGGTGAGCAATCCTCCCACTCGAAGGCTTAGCTGCAGCCCAGTGCTCGCCTAAGTTTGAAAAACCTTACCGGGTGGTTGACGGGAATGTCAAGACCATTGCTGACTACCTTGCTGATGAGCTGATAAATGCTACTCAAGGATCACCCAATCGGTTGAAAGGAACGTCAAGACCATTGCTGAGTACCTTGCTGATGAGCTGATTAATGCTACTCAAGGACCACCCAATCGGTTGAGAGGAACGTCAAGACCATTGCTGAGTACCTTGCTGATGAGCTGATTAATGCTACTCAAGGATCACCCGATCGGTCGACTAGAACGTCAAGACCATTGCTGAGTGCCTTGCTGATGAGCTGATCAATGCTACTCAAGGATCGCCCAATCCGTCGACTGGAACGTCAAGACCATTGCTGAGTGCCTTGCTGATGAGTTGATCAATATTGCTCAAGGATCGCCCAATCGGTCGACTGGCCATTCTTCTCCAGAAGCTGCATCAAGCAAACAGACAACAATTCGAGAGAAAAATGAATTTTGTTCGAAGACAGACGCAATATATGAGATGATAAATCCAAAGTTTCTTAACCGCAGGATAAAGTGCTGGGGCATCAGGCCCGAAGGAGTTTTAACGGTTACAAATTCACTCGGCGTTCCGAGGCAAATAAAAGTGAGGCATAATGTTTTTTAATCACTCGGCGGGACAAGGGCTGGCCGGGTCGCAGAAGCTGTCGAGATCGATACTGTCGGCGATGCGAGTGGCTGCCTCGAGGAAGGTGTCCATGAAGTCCTGGAAGGAGTGCTTCTTAGTGTTTGCCACTTTGAGAGCTGCCAGTTTGTCTTCCTTAGCCTCCTTGCAGTGCACTCGGACCAAAGACAAAGCGACATCGGCACCACAGCAGGCGGAAGATTTCTTCCACTCTTGCACTCGGCCTGGAATCTGATTTAGGCGAGTCATCAAGGACTCGAGGTCTTGAGACATTTCTGTCCGAGGCCAGAGTTCGGCATCCACTTGGGCCATCGCCGCCTTCAGCCGAGCAAGATAAGCAACCGCACCATCTAAGCGCCACTCCAATCGAAGCAGATTCATTGCGGTGTCATCTTTCACTGGATAGTTGATGGGGTCGAGACCGGTCTCCACCCGCCCAGTTTCAGCCTCAAAGTCCTGACACAGTTCTGTCCCATTGAGAAAAAGTGATGAGTCGACGGCAGGACAACAAAGTTCAATCGGCAACAAATTAATCGCAGTCGACTGATCATACCTTCAAGCTTTAGAACAAGTTTGGCGGCGAGTTGCTCCAGATAGGAATCTAGCTTCTCGGTCTTGGTCTTGAGGCTGCCAACTTCAGTGGAAAGGTTTTCCTTGTCCTTCTTCAGCTGCTCGAATTCCCGATTAGCGTCCGAGATGGCAGTCTTCAGCTTCGCGTTCTCCTCCTCCAATTTGCTGACCGAAGCCAGCTTCTGGTCCGCAAGCTTTGTCTTCTCGCGTGCTTCCTTCTGAGCGTCTGCCAGATCCGGATCCTTCTGCTCCAATGCCTCCTTCATCCTCTCTAAAGAAACAACAGTCTTCAGACGAGACTGAAGTTGGCGATTTTCACTGTGCACATTTGTTTGTGTGAAATCACTCGGTTCAAAGAGACTGAAGGAAAAACTAGTGCGAAGTGTGAAGCTACAAAATAGACAAAATGGTCAAGTGATCACCTCCCATGATGTCTGTTTCTTGTTGGTTCAGAATTTTCTTTGCAAGTTCGAGGTCAAGTTCAACACTGATATGCATCTTTTTAACTCGGTGAGCCGAGCTCCAAGATCACAAGACCTCTGCAGCCAGAAAGACAGACATGTCAGTCGACAGATACAAGCAACAGTGAAGGAAAAGAATTACTCTAAGACTAATGCCGAATCAAATATTCAACAGTAGTCTCAGGGACTACACCCAATGGGTGCACTTAGCGTGCCCCCACTGGATCAGATCAATACTCAGCATGAGTTTAAAAAAAGAGATACATCATTAGACCTCAGTCGACTGCCAGCAGCCGACCGTGGTCTCGGGGACTACACCCAGTGGGAGCACTCGATGTGCCCCCACTGATTCGAAAAGTGCAGAATTGAAGATTTCCTGAGTTCTAAACGAAGGAACACCCAGTGGGTGATCAGATATAAAGCGACATTCAAAAGTTCAGTCGGAATTACACTGACCTGAACATTGGTCTGAAGGGCAGTGCTGGCGTTGTAAGCTATCTGACTGGCTTCATGCATCACTTTCACGTGCTCCATGACAAGATTCACCTGGTGAAGAGCTTCCCTAGCGGCACCCGGCGAGTCGTCTGGAGTTTGATATGTAGCAAAGAGGGATGGCTCCAGAGAGGTCGAAGTAGTTGCTGGGTCAGATGAGTGGAGTTGCACCGGTGCAGCAGGTGTCTGTGCAGTCGACCCTAATGGACGATCAGTCGTCAACGGGTTAGCAAATGTGACGTTGGTCCGGACTGTCGCCTCAGGCACCGGTGTAGACTGAGGGACCTGGACTTCAAGCTTCCTCATGCTTGAGCCTCCACTCTTCTTCCTCCTCTCCTGTAGAGGCACTTCTTCTTCTTCGTCATCAGGAAGCACAACGATATCTTGCGGAGCTACATAAGAAGAGAAGTATCAAATTTTCTGTCAATTGACCATCCACTCGACTAAACAAAACTTGCTCAAATGAACTTACCAGCTCGTGAGGTGGCCTCTTTGTCTCCTGGTGCCTTGTCAATGTCAATGTCAGCGGCAGCAGAGGTGGGGCTGGAAGGACACAAGAATTGGTCGGTCAGATCAAGAAAATCTTCAGTCGACTTACGGAAACACAAACAAGATACCCACCCTAAGGCAACGGGGAAGTCCATCTTGATTCGCGGCAATGTCTTCTGGGCCTTGGAGGGAGCAACTTTAGGCTGCTTGGCCACCTTCTCTGTCGGCTCCGGAGTCGACGTCCGAGTGCGCTTCTGAGTATTGGCACTCAGACCCACGATTTTCCCGCGCTCGCCAGCCGGATCATGCTGCTGTTTGGATCGATGTTCGGAGCGCGGCGGCGAGTCGACTTCCTCCTCCTCGTCCGACTCCTCGCTCTCCTCCTCCTCGTCTGACTCCTCGCTCTCCTCCTCCTCGTCGTCTCCCTGAGAATCCTACTCGCCACTATCTTCCGCGCTGTCCTCCCCTCCTGGGCCTGTTCCAAAGCTTGTTCACCATTAGGCATCGAATGCATCTCAGTGAACACCTGCAGAACAAATTGGTCAAACGAGAGTCGGTCAATATCAAGTGCAGTCGGAGCATGAATGAGAACTGGTCGGAACAAAAAGCATACCTTGTCGGGTGGGTTTACGCTGCTAAAGGGAACAACTCGCCTAGATCCTCTGGGATTGTCCTGTTTGCCTGTGATGCTCCTCAGCCACAAAGCTACTGTTTCAGACAGCACTTCTTCTGGATGGACCCGAGCAGGGTCGTCCGGTCCAGAATACAGCCACATCGGGTGATCGCGGGCCTAGAGAGGTTGGATGCGTCGACTGAGGAACACCTCCAACAGATCCAGTCCCGTAACGCCATCATTGATAAGCTGAACCACCCTATCCACCAACATCCTCGTCTCCATGGTCTCGTCAGCAGTCACTTCCAGTGGAGCAGGAGTCTGGACTTGGTCAAACGAGAAGTGGGGGAGGCTGGTTGACTGACCTGGAGCCGCGACATCCTGGCAATAGAACCAAGTTGACTGCCAGCCTCTAACGGAGTCAGGAAGAGTTATGGCAGGAAAGGCACTCCTATTCCTCTTTTGGATACCTAAACCCCCACACATCTGGATGACATGGGTTTTCGAGTCACTCGACTTCGCCTTTTTTACCGACTGGGAACGAATGGTGAAGATGTGTTTGAAAAGACCCCAGTGCGGTCGACACCCCAAGAAGTTCTCGCACATCGACACGAAAGCAGCTAAATACGTGATGGTGTTGGGAGAGAAATGGTGGAGTTGAGCACCGAAAAAGTTCAGGAACCCCCGGAAGAAAGGATGCGGGGGAAGCGAAAAACCACGGGCGACGTGGGTGGCGAGCAGAACGCACTCACCCGGTCGAGGCTGAGGACTCATCTCCCCCTCCGGCAGCCTTGCCGCTCCCTTGGCGATTAACCCCGACTCCGCCAGCTCGTCCAGGTCCGCCTGCCGAATCGAAGACCGGATCCAATCGCCCTGGATCCAGCCCGGCCGCAGCCCCGCGCGCGACAATGACCCGCGTTGCTGCTTCTTGCCCTTCGCCACCTCCTTTGTCTTCTTTGCACGCTCTAGCGCCTCCGTCTTGTCATTCACCATGGCGACGGGGCAGCGATGTCAGAGCGGAAGAGTAAGGTGCGGCAGAGAAGCGGAGAGAGAAGAAGGAAGAGAAGATGTGCACAGTGAGGACGCCTCGATCCGGTCACCTTATAAGGGATTGTTTCCGAGTGACTGACGTGTGGGACCAGGCGATCCCGTCAAATCCCGCAACAGTCGCGTGCAGCGTACGTGGCGAAAAAGGCGGTGCGGGAATCGAGGAATCACTGTTTATCCGCTCCGCCCACTTCGGCACTCCCCGTCCGGCGCGCTTCCCCGAAATTTCGTATCCCGCGAAATCCGGGATACACTGCAGACAATCGCGCCCACGATCCCGCGCTCTAGCACTCGGCACATGAGATCACCAGTTCACTCGACTGTCCACTGAACGGATCAAGGCGACTAAGTTGACACCGAAATACCGACGCAGGCATTCGGACTTGCAGAAAGCACTCGCGAGGTCCCGAAGCTCGGAACAGGTTCAATTTCAGCCTACTTTCAATCGCACCTTAATCCATTCGGGGGCTACTGATGAGGATATAGACCTGGGGTAGGGTCATAGGCCTAACCTACACATCCTACCGAAGGTCACTACCCCAGAAGATAAGAAGACCAAGAATCCACTAGACAACCTAATCACTCGACCATCATTCCCCACCGTCACTCGACCATATGGGGAATCACTCGACTATATTGAAGACCGGGAGTTGGAAGAACACACAACGGCCGGGCATTCACTCCTTAGTCTTCATGAGCATTAAGAGTATTTAAGACTGTCGTTACCAGTAATGCCCTTACTTTATGTACATTAAGCCCCTTGTAATGGAGGTGGGCGGGGGTCCTGGCGCACTCTATATAA
Source organism: Triticum timopheevii (assembly GCA_963921465.1). NCBI lineage: Eukaryota > Viridiplantae > Streptophyta > Magnoliopsida > Poales > Poaceae > Triticum > Triticum timopheevii. Next base: position 362,688,649 of record OY997264.1, read on the forward strand.
GCCACCCCCCTCCTCTGGGACAAGGGTTTGCACCCCCTGTAATACAACACACATAATCCAATCGACCGCCTCCGAGCACCAAGACGTAGGGCTATTACTTCCTCCGAGAAGGGCCTGAACTCGTAAACCTCGTGTGTACATCTTGGCCATAGCTAAGATCTTGCCTCTCCATACCTACCCCCCTTTCTACTGTCAGACTTAGAACCACGACAGTGACCTCTTCCAATGAAATGGTGCTTAGATGAGGTGCTAAGGGCATTAAATGGCTTAGCAATCAAGTCCCCAATGCATAGGTGCTTATTAGTTTTTTGTTGCTAAGTTTGCTTCATTTAATTAGCTATAAACTCAAAATTGACTTTTCACCTAGGTTCACGCGCTTAGCACCGTTTCTTCCTTGGGTAACCAAACTTGCCACATCAGGCTTTATGCCTATGTGGCAAGCTTAACACCTGTAGGAGCAAGTAAGTACTACAATAGTGGGCTATAAGCCCGCTTTACATGGCATTTTTGCATATGTGGAGGAAATAGGCAAGGAAAAAGTGGAGAAGTGGGCTCTCATGCACGAGCCAGCCTCTACTACATGGAGGAGCTTTGGGAGAGGCACCTGCATGGAGGTGGTCAGGAATCGGGAGACTCACGCCGGTCGTAGCGCCGCAATTAAAATGATAATGGCAAGTAAAATCATGGGGCCCCGCCTGTCCAGCAGTAACTCGCTGTCAAATCACACAGCCCTACGTTTGCAGCAGCCTCCCTCATCTTCTCGCATCTCTGTCGAACCGACTAGGCGGAACTGCCCCGCCTACCGCACAGGAAAAGCCCTACCCTCGACTTTTAAATATTATAGTATATTAATTTTGTATCCATGGATTGCTCCATGGAGCAAAGCCTCTAGAAAATGGCGGTACACATGTACGGAGTATACATCACGCCCGTCGCATTCGCGTCGCACCCCAGACGGTCGGTCGGTCTGGCACACTGCTCTCCGAATGGAACGCGCGTCATATTGCGTTTGCACACACATGTGGGACCGCAATTGAGAACCGACCATAGGCACACTCCCCGGCCCCGCAAGTCGGGTGACTTAATAGAAGAGGGAGACGAGCGATAGTACTAGAGAATTGTTGTACTACTTTGGTGCCTGGATGATCCCTGCAAGACACGGAAGATCAGTTCGTCCATGCATGTGACCATACTCCAGCAGACACGCCTGGATTGGCTATCGTCTACATATCCTGCAGGCTATGTTGTACAGGGTTGTAGTTCTGGTGAGAAATCTAAAAAAAGGTTTCTTGTCATCTCGCAAAATTAGGTGTCATGTGCTTCGGATCACTGCGAGGGTTAAACAGCGACAACTGAGTTGGGCTAGTCATTGGGGGCACATGCACGAAGACTACTCGGCTGCCATCTAGGTCAAGTCGGCTATGTTAATTAGGACATCTATCGACGGACCCCTTTTCTACGAGTTTATCTTTAGTTTGAGCTTTGTTCCTCGTCTAGTTTGTCCGTCAGGATTCATGTTGTCTCCTTTGGGCAGTGAGGTTATGATTTCTTGTCGTGAGGCATTTTTTCGTGTTATATGTTATAATCCGGTGCTTCAGATCAAAATGACGACAACTACGCCTCCGAGCCATGTGCATGAAGACTTCTCGACAGTCATTGACGAGGTCAAGACGGCTCCGGTAGACAAAAGAAAACTAGTACTCCACTATATAGGCAGCAGCCTCCGCACTTGCTTGCTAGTGTTGCTCTCTTCACACTGTCTCGTCCTCTCCAGATCTAAACACGACAGCGGTGGCCACACTCTCTCTCTCTCTGCTAACCGCTGGTCACAGATCCAGCCGGATCCTCTCCGCCGGGGAAGGTGAGAAGGTGCAATGTTCACACGGTCGTCCTCGGCGACGGCTCTTACCCACTGCTGGCGCGTCCGATCAGCCTGCCTTGCTGTTCTCTCCCAAGCACCGCTGGCGAGGGAGGGCCTCCGACCCCTTCTTCCTCGCTGCCGTAGTGTGGGTAGATCTGGCCTCCCGCCGCCCACCTAGCGACATCCCGGCGACCATCAGGTATAACTTCCATCAAAACCAGCCTTGCTCTACTTCCCGAGCTCCTGACATCGCTGCATTTGTATCTTTTACTATTTCTCAGGCCCCCTTGTAGATAGGATCGATCGTTTGTTAGAAAACCACCTAATTTCTTATGGTTAAGAGGTAAAACTGGTTCATGCACTCGAATCTAGTACTACTTGGTTCAAACAAGGAAGAAAGGGGGTGGGGGTGGGGGAAGATCTGTTACCTGAATCTAGGACTTGGTCGAAAGAGGAAATAATGGGGGCGAAAAGTAGCAGAGACTGGCTATCCTACTGTTCTCTAGGTCTAATAGGGAAATAAAGGGAAACACTGTACAAACTCAATATAAACCCGATCTATTGGTTGAAAAAGGAAAGAAAGTGGGGACTGGGGGACAAGTCAACAAAGTAAGTCCAGCACTACGTTCGCTAGCCTCACACAGTATAAGGTGGCTATACCGAACAAAAATGGGACCAACCCAGATATCCTGTTCTGATGTTTGTTGCCCCGAGCCACTCTTATGTAATGCCACTGGTAAAATGTAGCAGTCGCACTATTAAGAGTAAGGACACGTTAAACCAATGTTGTTTTCAATGTAATGCCTCCAATAATATGAATCAATGGCACTTTTTTACATGTCCTGCTAAATTTCCCATTAAGATAAGTTGGTTCTTTTCGTGAGAAATGCAACCGTCCTGGTCCTCCTATTCTCCCATGCCCAAAGTAATTTCGTATTTAATGGTTGTCATGGTTAATACTAATGCCCACACTAATATCTAGCAATGCCACTGCTTTAGAAATTGCTATTGTCCTTGTAGGATTGCCATTCAGATAAGGAACATGCTTCTTTTCATTTGATGCATGTTTCATCACTTGTTAGTCACCCTCCTTTCCACCTTTTTTGTGCAAACAGAGATATACATTTCACGCTCGATCTTAGATGAACTGCACAAATGATATCCAAATTATAGTTGAACATTCCAGGAGCTTCACAACCAACCTTGATGTTGCTCAATTTTATTCCAACTAATGAAGAAGAAGCTCTATGGGTTTTGTTTTCTAATGGAAATGGAACCGGGGCTGGAGCCCTTTTCTTAAAAAAATGAAGAAGAAGCCGCTAGCTCACGGGACATTGCTTCATTTTAGGTGAACTGCACCAAAAGGTCCCATGAATTGAATCACCAATGTTGGTGACTGAAAGAGCCAGCTTTTGCATCCCAGTCTAAGCACCCCTGGCCTCCAACCTTGCGACGCACAGTACACCTTGTTTGCCACCTGCTCGACCCTAGTGTCACTGATAAATGAAGTAATAATACAATTAAAATAGAGCGAGTGTCCTCTCTATCATTTCATTTCCAATGTACATAAAGAAAGTGCTTCTCTTTGTTAATGCATGTTTCATCAACTAGTCCCATTGTTAATGTTTAAGCGTTTCTGCAAACTGGGGTTCTTAATTTTAGTTGATCTGTACAAAAATAGAGATTTGAATGTCTCAAGGCGCCTCCTTGTACTACCGATGTACACTGGTGTTCATCACTGGTAGAAGGTGCATCTGGGAGACTTGGGACGATTTCCAGTATGAGGCATACCGTATGAGGCGTCGCAGGGCCCATCTCGCCCTCGCAGCACGGCATACTATGATACTATCGCAATATTTTCTTCTATTTATTTTGTGTGTTTCATTAACTAGTGCCACTATAATGTAATCACGCTTTTTCAATATATGTGCAAACAGAGTTATTCAGCTGCATTTTGGTGGAACTCCACAAATGTACGTATGGAACCGGCATATATGCAGAGTGCGAGGTGTGCCAAGTAAAAATTACCGACACCAACCATGTTCCATGCATGCATTGGCATCCACCACCACCAGTGGGACGTGTGGCACTCTCTGTGGATGGATCTTTCTCGGTAGCAAATCCTCTAACCAAAAACTAGTAGCTTATATTGGCAGTTTTCTAGGGAGTACTCTTTTCTGAAAGTAGCACCAATCCATTTTTCTTTATTTGTACACTGTGTCACAACTTTGACCCAAAGGTCCAGAACTATTTTAGGGTGATTAGCGTAGTACTCGAGGACTGATTGTAAGCATGATTTCATTAGCTGTCACACTGATTTTAAGCATGAGCAGGTGGAAGATTAGGTTAGTGCGAAGCTTACCTTAAACCCTACCGCCGCCATTGAAACGAGGCGAGCATCGAGGGAACCATGGAGAACGGCGGGGAAGCGGCGTCGCGCCATCCGACCTCCTCTTGCGGTGGGAGAACAAATACTCATGTGGCTCCGGCTGGCTCTGCACCCTCACGAATGGCACACCATACTCGATCGATTCGTTATCCTCTGGGTGCTCGACCTTCGACCTGTACGCCCACCACCTCCGCCTGACTGTCGCCTCGGGCGAATCTGTCTGCTCCATCGCCCAGAGGAGATACTCGATGAACTCGGAGGACTACGGCATGACTGCCGCTGAGGAGTACATGTACATCGCCGCCCTCATCGCCGCCGTCTCGCTCTTTCGCATACATTGCCACATGGCCCTCAACGTCCTCGAAATATCCCACTCATTGTCAAACCAAGTAAGGATCTCCTTCATCCTGGCTAACTTTGCCTGGTCGCTGCCGGCAATCTGCCTGATTCGCTGTTGCATCCTCTCCATAGATGTCCTTCTGAGTGGTCTGGTGCTAGCTTTGGAAGATGGGAGGAGAGACAGTGGTCTTACAATAGAGAAGAGAGAGAGGCGAGACGGTGGTTTTGGAATGGAGATGATGAAGAGGAGAGGAGGTGGTTTTGCAATGGAGCAGATCAGAAGAGGGAGAGGCGAGACGATGGTTTTGGAATGGAGATGATGGAGAGGAGAGGAGGTGGTTTTGCAATGGAGAAGAGGGAGAGGAGCGTGCGGCAGCGATTTAGGATTGGACGAGAGGGCCGGCGCGCTGTGACTGGATCAAAATCAAAATCAATTTAACCTTCAATTAAGAAAGTGACCCCACATTAACTAGTCTCCTTTTATTCTGGGTCATAATTTACCATGATTTTCGCACATAAAATATATGTTATCATTGCAAAAATAATATAATTTGAAAGTACATTCAGATACGAACCAAATGATACAATTTTGGGTGACATGCAGTCACATTTTGCTTGTCAAATACAGTACATGGTCAAACTTTGACCCAAAATACGCAAAACAAAAAAAATACTTCCAAGACCAGCGCCGCTCTTCCGCTCTTCTCCTCTTAAACCACCGCCGCTCCTCTCCTGTTCCAATCTAAATCCAGCGCCGCTCCTCTCCTCTTCCATTTCAAAACCACCGCCCCTCCTCTCCTGTTCCAGTCCAAAACCAGCGCTGCTCCTCTCCTGTTCTAATCCAAAACCAGCGCTACTCCTCTCCTCTTCCATTCAAAAACCACCGTCGGCGAGTGAAGGTGTTGTGGAGAAGTAGATCGATGGAGGAGTACAACCGATACGTGAGGATCGCAGATGGCAACCCTGTGAAGCTAGCTAGCATGTTGGAGATACAGTCTTGGTTTGACAACAAGGACCAACTAGCGGCGACGGCGACATCCATGGCCAAATATCTGCAACAGAGCGAAAAGGTGGTGATACTCCCGGAGGGAGTCGCGCGGGAGTACATAGAGCTGCTCCTCGGGGCCATGGAGCAAACAGATTCACCAAATCCGATCTTGAGGGAGCGGTGGTGGGAGTATCGATCCCAGATGGAGCATCCACCAGAGATTGAAGGATCGAACATCTACAGGGTGCCGTTTGTGAGGGTGTCCTACCAGAGCGAGCCGGTGGAGTCTTCGTCGACCGAACCCAACTGCAAGATGAGAAAAGTAGTTGGCTCGACGACGCTTCCCCGCCATCCTCTCCCTCGCCGTTCACATCGTCTCATGGGGCGGCTGTCTGCCGTCGAGAAATAGGAGGGGACTGCCCCCCAGCCCAATAGTTGAGCAGGTTGTGAATTGTCAGGAGGAGCTTAGGGTTGTCAGTATTTGCAGGTTGTGAATTGTGTTTTGTGTTATGTATTTTGAGAGTACTTTCAGATATGACTGTCTTTTGAATTTCAGATTTGCAGTATTGAGCATATGAAGTATTTTATGAATTCTAGAGATCTATTTTTAGCACTTTAAAAAATGTAGTTTCATAGGTGTATAAAAGTGCAGACGATGTGATTCTCAGAGAAGAAACTGCAAGTTTCAGTTTCAGATAAGAAACTGCAAGTTCGGTTTCAGATAAGAAGCTGCAACTTTCAGAGGCAGAGCATTTATATTAACACAGCCTTTTCAAACGGGGTTAACATCATGTTGGAAGTTTTATTCATGGTCGAAAATGGAACTACCAGCCAGTTAACATCATGCTGATCAACATTCATGCATAGCACATCTTCATATGATGCACAGTCAAAAATATATGCTATTTTCAAAATGCCCACACAATGTCGAGTGTGCGAAACACAAAGAAAACGAGGGACGAAGTTTTGGCAAGTGTTGGACGTGGTGTGCGTAGATGACAACGGGGACCCACATGTCAATAAAGGTAGAGGCAAAAAAATTGGAGATATTTTCCCTGCACAGGTGGAATTGAACCCGGGCGGAACAGCTGTCGGGTAGTGTCACTTGGCCACTAGGCTAGTTCAGTAGATTCATTAATAATAAGGTACTTCCTCAGGTGGTCGGATCCCGTCCTGTGCCTTTGTGCGCTCGCCGCGACACCGATGTCTGTTGTTGTGAACATGCTGAACAAATGAGAGGAATCTGGACAGGGCTGTACGTGGAGAGGTGGACAGTCGGGACCCACCAGGTCTATGGCCGTACGCAAGCAAGTGCCTCATCGACAAAATACTTCCTTCTAATGCTATACTGACGTTGGGGCCCACGGGTTTGTCAACATAGTTACATTTTTTTAGGTGCTTCAACATAATTACTATAGGAGATAAATTCACAACGAAGCCGGGGAGTTGGCAGGTATCATTTATTATATATTTTATGTTGGGTTTTCGGCTGCCCCGTCTAGGCTTACTTTTTTAATATGTGCAGCCCACGACCTCGGATGGGAGGTCCATAGGCCTGTTTGTATTTTCTTGAGGGCCGTCATGTATCGACCGGCCTATTGACCTCCCATCCGAGGTTTTATTTTTCCTGAAACATCGGCAGCCCAATTTATGTATTTTTTTGGAAGAAAACGCAGAGGTTTGTTCTATTTATCTATATAAGAATAGGAACGCCAGGTCCCACTTATGTTTCCCTTCTAACTATATTGTATATATTTAAAATATTTTATATGTTATTATATATTATTTTTATTGTCATCATATATTTAACACATACTTACATATGTAAGAAAACAATATCCCGCATCTTATCAACTTATAAAAATAATTTCTTAACAATAAAATCCTGGATTGTTTTGGCACGAAAATCCTCGTGATTGTGTACAAAAGCTCAGTAAGATTTAAGGACGAATGTAATAATATCACTTATTATTTAAATATATTTATAACAAAATGCCCAGCCCCTTTTTATTTTTTGATAACATTGCTGGCCCAACCCAACATTATAATTAGAATCAGCCCAACAAAATCGTGTATTTCGAGAAAGTGCAAATGGCCTGTAACTTTTTTAAGAAAAAAATAAATGGGCCACATGGACGCTACATTATTTGTTCACCCAGCCCAGTTAATGGATTGTAATTCAAAAAAAGATCAAATTGACTGTAAATTCTACCACGCAAAAAAAAGACTATAAATTCTGAAAAAATGGGTTGAATACATGCCACATTTTTGGAGGCTGAAATGTGGGCCAATAGGTCGAAGCCAACGCAAGTCGTTGTCAATTTAGTCAACAAATGATTCTGACATGTTAGCCATTGGATTTACATCCAACGACCGGCATCCATCTTCAATCTCTCGTCTTCCTCCTCCAGCGCCGCCGGGACCACCTCTCGCCTCCTGCTGCTAGTAGCTCTGCTTAGCATGCTTCGCTGTGAAGCGCTACTCCACCGTTGGCTAGGCCATCCCTCCACCCCTCCACACCTCCTGTTCTTCTCCACCGACTGCCAAACCACACCGCACTAGAACCAGTTAACCCTCGTACTATTGGGATCTACTGTAGGGTGGGTAGACTGCAAATTAAAATTCCTACGCGCAGAACAACCAAGAACATGCTACGGGAGATGGATCATAGTTTGTTACCACTAGACGCGCAGTGCCGTGCAGCGGAAGTAGAGTTGAGGCTGCGCGTTCCCGGAGTCGCCTCGCGTCCTTGGAGTCATCTCCTCCTTGCCGGTCTCCCACGTAGCAAATTGGATCCCGCGAACAGGTTCGCCGGAGCGGTGCAAGTGCACCGCCTCTAATGGTATCCGTGCATGCAAGAGGAACGTCGTGCGGCGGACTGCTAGGTCCGATCACAAAACTTGCGGCGAGTGGAAGTGGCTATTCGTAACACATGCAAACCCTAGTCGCAGCGCCGAAGCGATCAACCGCATGGGTGTGCTGCACCTCCACTTTATATAGGTGTCCGTCGCAGGCTCAACACTTGGGCCTCGCACGGACCCTAAAGCCCAAAGTCTACTCGGTCACGTTCCTAGTCCAGTTCGGATCACATCCGACCACTGTCCTACGAACCGATCTCGTAGGTTCCTTCCCTTAAGCGCGCGACCCCTTAGGTTCAAGTCGGCTTGGTCACAGTTCGGATCACCTCCGACCTGCACGGTTGGTAGTGGCCTCTAGCAAGGCGTGCCGACCACCAAGCAGACTATGAAGCTGGTTAGGCGAACCTGTACAATGTGTCACACTTCTGATCCCTTTGCCGCACGATATATGTTGTCGGACTCAAGGCGAGACTGTCATCCTTGTGCTAGCCTGACCTCCTTCTCATTCCAGTGATACCGACCACTATCCGGATTATCTCATAATCCTTGTCGCATGGCCATGCTTATCCTGGTCGGATCACTCGAGGGGCCCAGAGTATATCTCTCCTGGTCGGAGGGGCAAATCCCATCTTGCTCGACCATGTCTCGCAGCATGGGACTGGACAAACCCGAAACCTACCTTTGTGACTACCCAGTCACGGAGTAGCGTTTGGTCAGCCCAAAGCAAGTCTGTCACCATCCCGAGTACATGCGTTAGCTCAGGTCTTAGGACATAGAACGTATGTTGTACTAGAGACTCACAGATGACATATTGCTGCGTCTCATAGTTGGGTCTGTCCGACTCGGACCTTATCTCGGCTCGGATCCGACTACGTCGAATCCGACCAGACCTTTCCAAGTCCATATTATCCGGTTAGCATCCAATGCTCCATGGCTAGTGAGACCAAGCCATCGGCCGTGTCATATGCTAGTCTAGTCAGCTGCGTGTCCACACAGCCCTTTCGACTAGGGACCTTTTAGGACACTCATCATACAATGCATAGTCCCACAAACAAGTCACGTACTTGTTGATACACATCATTGATAAAGTCCAAGGACTATATTTATTCATAAACACATAGGAAATATCATCATACATGATTGCCTCTAGGGCATATCTCCAACAGTCTCCCACTTGCACTAGAGTCAATCAAATAAACAGTCACAAGCCGCAATGTATTCGGCTTCTGTGGTAGAATCGGCCACCGTATCCTGCTTGGAACTCATCGAGTGCACTGCCCCTCCGTTCAAGACGTACATGAATCCGGACTGTGATCGACAATCATCTCTGTCGGTTTGGAAACTAGCATCGACGTAACCCCTTACGACGAGCTCTTCCTCACCTCCATAAACTAGGAACATCTCTTTAGTCCTTTTCAGGTACTTCAAAATAGTCTTTACTGCTGCCCAGTGACTCTCACCTAGGTTGGCCTGGTTTCTACTTGTTAGGCTTATTGCAAAAGCAACATTAGGCCTTGTATATATCATGGCATACATGATGGATCCGATTGCCGAGGCATACAGAATCCTACTCATCCTGCTTCGCTCATCAGATGTCGAAGGACTCTGAGTCTCGCTTAGCCTTATACCATGTGAGAGTGGCAAGAACCCTTTCTTCGACTCACTCATGTTGAACCGCTTCAACACTTTATCTATGTACGTGCTCTGGCTTAAGCCGAGAAGCCTCCTCGATCTATCTCTATAGATCTTAATGCCTAAAATATAGACTGCCTCACCAAGATCCTTCATCAAAAACTTGCCATTCAATGATTCCTTAACCGAGTTTAACATCGAAACATCATTTCCGATCAGTAGTATGTCGTCCACATACAAGATCAAAAACACTATCGAGCTCCCACTTAACTTCTTGTATAAACAAGAGTCCTCTTCGCTTTTGATGATACCGAGACCAGTGACGACCTCATCAAAACGAATGTTCCAACTCCGAGATGCTTGCCTCAACCCATAAATGGATCTCTTGAGCTTGCATACCTTACTAGTGCTAGTCAGATCGACAAAACCCTCGGGCTGTATCATATACACGTCCTCGGTTAAATTTCCGTGAAGGAAAGCCATTTTGACATCCATCTGCCATATCTCGTAATCAAAATACGCAGCTATAGCTAGTATGATACTCACCGACTTCAGCATCACTACCGGCGAGTAAGTCTTGTCGTACTCAATTCCTTGAACTTGTCCATAACCTTTAGCGACAAGCCGTGCTTTGTGGATCTGAACATTTCCATCCACATCGGTTTTCTTCTTAAAGACCCATTTGCAACCAATGGCTCTTATGCCAGACGGTGGATCAGCCAAGTCCCAGACTTGATTCTCATCCATGGACTTTAACTCGGATCTCATGGCCTCCAGCCATGCCTCGGAATCTAGGCTCACCATCGCTTTCGCATATGTGGCCGGTTCGTCGATTTATAGCAACAATACATCACTGATGTCTACTACACAACCTTCTTCTTGTAGACGTTGTTGGGCCTGCAAGTGCACAGGTTTGTAGGACACTAGCAAATTTCCCTCAAGTGGATGACCTAAGGTTTATCAATCCGTGGGAGGCGTAGGATGAAGATGGTCTCTCTCAAACAACCCTACAACCAAATAACAAAGAGTCTCTTGTGTCCCCAACACACCCAATACAATGGCAAATTGTATAGGTGCACTAGTTCGGCGAAGAGATGGTGATACAAGTGCAAAATAGATGGTAGATATAGGTATTTGTAATCTGAAAATATAAAAACAACAAGGTAACAAATGATAAAAGTGAGCGTAAACGGTATTGCAATGATAGGAAACAAGGCCTGGGTTCATACTTTCACTAGTGCAAGTTCTCTCAACAATAATAACATAGATAGATCATATAACAAGCCCTCAACATGCAACAAATAGTCACTCCAAAGCCACTAATAGCGGAGAACAAACGTAGAGATTATGGTAGGGTACAAAACCACCTCAAAGTAATTCTTTGGATCAATCTATAAAAGAGTTCATACTAGAATAACACCTTAAGACACAAATCAACCAAAACCCTAACGTCACATAGATACTCCATTGTCACTTCAAGTATCCGTGGGCATGATTATACGATATGCATCACACAATCTCAGATTCATCCAACCAACACAAAGTACTTCAAAGAGTGCCCCAAAGTTTCTACCGGAGAGTCAAGAACGTGTGCCAACCCCTATGCATAGGTTCATGGGTGGAACCCGCAAGTTGGTCACCAAACACTACAAAAAAAAGACACATCCGTGACATTTTGGGCCGAACGAATTTTTTTTCTGTCATACATATGACACTTCTATGACGATAATTGTGACAAAACCCGGTATCATCATACATGTGGTGGGCTCCTACTTCTATGACGAAAAATCATGACAGAAAATGGGCTTTTCGTCCTGGGTGGGCCGAAGACGCAACTGCATGACATTCTTTGGGCCGTCCATGATGGAAAAAATCGTGGGAGAAGCGAGGGGGAGGAAAATTTCAGGGAGTTGCCGGTTATGGTGGGAGGTCGGGGGTGGAGCGATGCACGTTTCTCTCGTACGTACGCGCGTGTGTGCAAGGCGTTGGCTCTAACTGAAGCCGAGCGAGGCGTTGGACTCTAACTGAACCCGAGCGATTGCACTGCAGGCTATGCGTTACTGAACCCGAGGGATAGATCGATGGCTGTTAACTGAACCCGATGGAGCGATTCCTTCGCTACTACTGCTAATTGAAGCCGATCGATTGGATGAACAGTGAGCGTTGCGGGGGGGGGGGGGGGGGTTGGATGAACAGTGAGCGGTGGCGTTGCCTCTGGATGAACAGGAACCCGTGGTGTGGAGGGCTGGATGAACAGTAGACGGTGGAGGGGTGGTTGAACAGGACCCCGTGGTGTGGAGGGCTGGATGAACAGTAGACGGTGGAGGGGTGCCCGTGGAGGGGTCGTTGAACAGTAGCCGGTGGAGTAGCGCGTGGTGGAGGCTGGATGAACAGGAGCCCGTGGAGGCTGGAGGAGGTCGACGGTAGCCCATGGATGCTGGAGGAGGTCGACGGTGGAGATGAACAGTATCCCGTGGAGTCCCGTTTTGCGGTACGCCACACCCCTCTCGATGAACAAGACCCCCGTTTCGACCGTAGGAGGTTCGTTTCGTCCGTTTTGCGGTACGCCACACCCCTCCCGATGAACAGGACCCCCGTTTCAACCGTAGGAGGTCCGTTTCGTCCGTTTTGCGGTATGCCACACCCCTCCCGATGAACAGGACCCCCGTTTTGACTGTAGGAGGTCTGTTTCCTCCATTTTGCGGTACGCTAGGCCCCTCCCGATCAACAGGACCCCGTTTCGAACATGGCCGGTCGAACACAAGGTCATTTCCTCCGTTGTGCGGTACGCCAGGCCTCCTTTCCATCGCCTGTTCCGTCCAAGCCCTCCCGATGAACACAACCACGCATTCCGTTCCTACCTAGCCGGTTGGCTCCCCATGAACACGATGACGATGTTGTTTCTCTGTTCCGACCCAGCCATGTATGTATGCACGATAGGCGTTAGAGACCCTGCCCGTATGTACGTACGTGGCCGTATTTTCTTTCTTGCACCCTGGCCGCTGTACGTACGTGTACATGCTACGTGCGCGCCTCTACTACGACACGTGCACGCCTCTACATCCACCAGTATATATGTACGTACACGTTCGTGACTAGAATGACAACGCTACGTACGGTTCGACCAGGTGGGTCCCGACTGTCAGGCACTTCCTTGCGTGCGAAGATGTAGCTAGTGGGTCCCAGCAGTCAGGGGGGCGAATCATTTTGTTTTTTTTGCCCGGACGCACTTCCTTGCGTGCGAAGATGTAGCTGGTGGGTCCCAGCAGTCAGGGGGGCGAATCTTTTTTTGCCCGGACGCACTTCCTTGCGTGCGAAGGTGTCGCTGGTGGGTCCCAGCGGTCAGGGGGGCGAATCGTTTTGTTTTTTTTTTGCCCGGACGCACTTCCTTGCGTGCGAAGATGTAGCTAGTGGGTCCCAGCAGTCAGGGGGAAACGTTTTTTTCGCGAAATACAATGGCCCGTCTGGTAGGTCCCAGCTGTCAGGTGGAGGAATCATTATTTTCCGCGTAATAAGGAGGCACTTCCTTGCTACGACCGTGGACCCAGCTGTCAGCCTCTCCACATACAGTCCATGTTTGATGGAAGTCGTTCCTTGACCACGTTGACCATGCTGCACCGAGAGCACCAGGGTGGTGGACGACGGCGAGGCCTAGGAAGGGGACGACGGGGAGCCGAGGAAGACGCGGCAGTGGAAGCCCGCGCGAAGAGGAGTACGAGGGTTCACTGGTTTGGCTGCGGTGTGAGGCTGCCGTCGCCGTAGGGCCTGGCCAGCGGTGGGAATAGTAGGGGCGGTGAGGCCTCCGTGGCAGCATAGCCGGCCACAGGAGGCAGGAGCATGCGACACGACCGGTGCTGCTTTGGGCGGCTGGAGCAAGAAGACCAGAGGTTGAAGAAGCACTACGGCCGTTGGATGGACATCGTACGATCACTGGAGCTAGAATCGTTCATATTGACTAAAGTTGAAAAAGGCCCCCGTCCCAGTCAACTTAGTAGGCCCACAAGTCAGCCTCCCACCATGGTGTGTCCCAGCTAGCAAGGGGAGTATTCATTTTTTTTGTGCGTAATAAGGAGGCACTTCTAGTGGGTCCGAGCTGACAGCGCGGGGAACGTTTTTTTCGCGAAATACGCTGGCCCGTCCGATGGGTCCTAGCAGTCAGGGGGAAATGTTTTTTTTTGTGAAATAAGGTAGCCCGTCCGGTGGGTCCCTGCTGTCAGCTGGAGGAATAATTATTTTGTGCGTAATAAGGAGGCACTTCGTTGCGGCCGCCTGGACCCAACTTTCAGGCTCTCCACGTACAATACTCTTCCGATGGAAGTCGGTCGTAGATCACGCCGCGCTGAGAGCACCAGGGCGGTGGTCTGGACGACGGCGGGGCCTAGGAAGGGGACGACGCAGAGCCGGGGAAGACGCAGCAGTGGTAGCCCGCGCGGAGAGGAGTACGAGGGTTCACTAGTTCGACTGTGGCGTGAGGCTGCCGTCGCCGCAGAATAACAGGGGGTGTGGGTGAGTAGAGGGATACCCTGGGCCAGCGGTGGGAGTAGTAGGGGGCGGTGAGGCCTCCGCGGCATCACAGCCGACCACGAGAGGCAGGAGCACGCGACACGACCGGCGCTGCTTTGGGCGGCTGGAGCAAGAAGACCAGAGGTTGAAGAAGCACTATGGCTGTTGGATGGACATCGTATGGTCACTGGAGCTAGAATCGTTCATATTGACTAAGTTGACAAAGCCCTCCGTCCCCGTCAACTTAGTTGGCCCACAAGTCATCCTCCCACTATGGTGGGTCCCATCTAGCAGGGTGGGTATTCATTTTTTTGTGCGTAATAAGGAGGCACTTCCTTGCGTGCGAAGATATAGCTGGTGGGTCCGACATGTCAGCAGGGGGAACGTTTTTTTCACGAAATATAGAGGCCCTTCCGGTGGGTCCCAACTGTCAGGTGGAGGAATCATTATTTTGCGCGTACAGTCCACGGCCGATGGATGTCTTTCGTTGACCATGTTGACCAGGCCGCGCCGAGAGCACCATGGCGGTGGACGACGGCGAGGCCTAGGAAGGGAACGACACGGAGCCGGGGAAGACTCGACAATGGTTGCCCACGCGGTGGGTAGTATGAGGGTTTACTGGTCCGGCTGCCGTCGCCGGAAAATAACAGGAGGTGTGGGTGAGTAGAGGAATGGCCTGGCCAGCAATGAAGTAGGGTGGGGCGGTGCGGCCTGTGCGGCAGCACAACCGGCCACGGGAGGCGGGAGCAGGCAGTCCCACCGGAGCTGGTTTGGGCGGCTGGAGCAAGAAGATCAGATATTGAAGAAGCAGCACGGCCGTTGGATTAACATCCAACGGCCACTGCTGCTAGAATCGTTTGTGGACTAAGTTGACAAAGCCAAAGTACACGTCAACCTAGTAGACCCACAAGTCAGCCTCCAAATCTGTCCCAAACAGCATACAGCCCGAAATTTCTAGCCGGATTCAAATTAATTTTAAATCTAAATATACCTTAATTTAAATTCAATGAAATTTTACCCGCACAAAAACAATGAAGTTTAAAATATCTAAATCCAAAAGAAAACAGTATTTGGGAACTAATTGCATGTTTGCTGTATTTTTTCATTTTACAGCCCATTTATTATTACTTATAGCCCATTTATTATTACTTATAGCCCATTTTCTGGGCAAAATGCATCCCTCCTCGTCTTGAAAGATTTCCGGCCCAGCAAGGCGTAGAAAAGCAAGTAGGCCTATGTTGGTTATTCTGCAAAAAACAAAATAGCTGGCTAGCCATTTTTCAGAAAGGAAAAAAACAAACTGGGCTGGTCATGTGCTAAACATATGAAATAAAAGCCTGGGCTAGACGGGCCACGGGTCCCGCACAACCCAGTTGATACCCTTCTCCGTCCCGAAAAAACAAAATTACTACGCGCGCTGTTGGGTCCCTACTGTCATCATCACCATGTACAGTCATCTCCTTATTCCTCTCGGTTGTTGACCATGTTGACAACACCGGAGGGCGGCGCCGCGGCGAGCGCGGAGGACGATGGTGAGGCCTCGGACGGGAACGAACAGGAGCCAGGGAAGATCACAGCCAACCGTGGGAGGCGGGAGCAGGCGGTCCCACCGGCGCTGGTTTGGCTTTGGCGGCTCGAGGAAGAAGAGACTGAAGAAACGCGACAGACGTTGAATGTCAATCGAACGGTTAAGGTTGTCACAATCGTTTTTTGACTAAGCGGACACCAAGTAGCATACTTTTTTATATATATAGGAAGAAAACTGCGAGGAAAATGCGTTCGTCTGCCGTCCTCCTCATAGGGAACATTCGCCACATAAGTGACTAGCACCCTTGGTTTTCAACCGAGAGGTCTTGGGTTTGAGTCCGAGGAACTCTCAATTTTGTCCTCCTTCCTTCCTCGCAAAAAAAGGGAAAGAAAATCAAAGACTTGGGAAGGCGTACAGAAGAAGCTAGTGTACCAGTAAAGAGACGTTGCCGAGTTTTAGAAAAAAGAAAGACGTGCTCCTGTAGCTGGTTCGAATCCAAACCTAGACTATGACTATATATGGTGCTATGCTACTCTACAAGTAATGAAACTGACATATCCAACGTTCGCTTCTCCTCTTCTCTACTTACTCTACCTAGCATTAGAAGCTCTGGCCGCAGCAACCATGTCCGCTGGCTGCTCGTCCACCTACTCTTCAGCAGGCAACAACCAGATATGCGCCAAGTCTCCACCCGTACCATCGCCTGTGGGTCTCATCACACCCCCGCCCGCACGCGCACCGCAGCCGATTTCTCATCACAACCCGCTGCCATTGGTGTGGTGCCACTGCTGCAAATCAGAGTCATCCATCGCGTCTCAACCACAATCCGCAACCCTGGCCGAGTCTTCTACAAATGCCCGAATCATGGGGTAATAATATGTTTAAGTGTTGTTCTGCTGCTTTCAGTTGCTGATTTTTTTAATAGTTTGGTTGATGATCTTCCAATTTGATTCGTGCAGAAAAGGGAAGATTCGTGTGATTTGTATTTCTGGGAAGTTGCTGATGTGGGGGAATGCAACTACACTGATTATTTGGTTAGCCGAGGAATCCCAATACCAGCAGGTTAGGGTGTTGGACAAGTAATTGAAGGAACGGCAGAAGAGGAAGATGCAGAGCAGAAGGTTAAAGACGTAGTTCCTCTGATCATGGCCAAGCAACAGCTGCTGAACGGCCTTGACAGCAATGAGGAGATGAAAGAGCTTGTGAAGATAATGGGCAAAATCGATGTGCTCTGTAGGATGATCATCTCTTTATTTGCAGTGTATGTAGCACTTGTGGTGTATTCAGTGGCTACGACATGAGCACTTTTCTGAAACTAGTAATGAATGAAACCTGTGTAGTAGGCTGGGCGTAGTGTTGTGAACATCTAATGATTTGTATTAACGGAAATCAGGGGGTATCCCCTTTTGCTCATATAAATAAACAGATAGCAGAGGCCCTGTCGGGTCAGCTTTGTTCTCATTCGAAGACGTCAAGCAAATTGCAGTCCAACAGCAAACTATGTCATCAAATTCAAGTTTCACAGCCAAATATGAGTACAACTAAACAACAATGTCATCATGTTTTAGTTGTCATACAATCACCAAACACAAATCAGCATACATAACAAGTGATGTTCTCACAGCAAAATACTAAACAACATGTTCATCAGGTTTCAGTTGTCATAGCAAACACAATTTCACATAGTAGATAAAAAAACGTTTTCTGACAGCCAAATACGACAAAAGCAATGTAATCATCATCCGCAGCAGCAACGTCAACATCTTCGCCATGTGTATCAGTCTGAATCGTAATTCCCCACGGTGTCATCTTCTTCTTCGTCCTCAACGTCCTTGAACGTTGGATTCTTCTTGATCAACTCTTGTATGTCCACAGCACGACAGGCAATCTTTTCACCGGCGTCATTGACGTGATGGTTCTCAAAGATATTAGGAACATTTGTGTTATCTTGTACATCAGGAGCAGTGTAAGCATCATCTTGTTGTGCAACTTCATTAAACAAATTCCTCTGCTCAAACCTTTGCAATACTCTCCAGTCATCGCTGCGTGCAAATGTGTCTTCCAAGAAAAATATCTGTGTTGCTTGATTTGCCAAAATAAAAGGCTCGTTGGTCTGGTACGCCGCCTTGACATTGATGGATTTCAAATAATCATCAGCTCTGGGTTTTGCGATCTTGGAAAACAGGTTATACCAACGACAACACAATAGAACCACACACCAATGATCCTCGAAACTGGAGATATACTGCAACTGAACAATGTCTGTTATGTTAGCATACATTTCAGTTGTTTCTTTGTCATACGTATCCGTGCTCATGATGGCACTATTTTGTGTCTTCCTGCCTTCGTCTCGTGCAAGGGTGTTGTAGCACACATCTCCAATAACGCAAGGTTCATAATGTCTTACCCGAGTATCAGGACCCATTGCTAGTGAGTAAAGGGCATCATCAACTGCCTGCCCATCCTCCCGCATCTTCTTAACCTATGGTTAGAAAATAGACAAGATGATCATCTTATGTACTCAATATATTAAAAAAACTGACAGTGCACTTCAAAAGCTTACATGGTTCTTGAACCATTTCGCAAATCCTGCCATAACCAGTTTGTCAATGTTTCTTGGATTTTGCGGCAGTAACTCCTCTTTGTACATGTTGCACAATATAGTGATCGCTTCAAACATCTAAATATATAAGAATGTGCTACAAGTTTAGTAGATTACGATGTATAAGCTGCAGTACTGCACTTACTTGATATAAGGTAGTATCTTAGGACAGTTATTCAACACATACCAAACCATTTTGTCCAAATCTTTAGGTTTGTCCTCTTGTAGACTCTTCCCTGTAACTCGAACAGAATAATCGAAAACATTGAGCCCGGGATTGTCTTCACCCACCTCTTTGCTAAGTTGATCAGCTGTTTCAATGTATTTTGAGCAAAATGTCAACGCTTCTGTAGCAATGTAGGCCTCTGCAATGGAACCCTCGGGTCTAGCTCTGTTCCTAACATAGCCCTTGAAAGTGCCTAGCCGCCTTTCAATAGGGTACATCTAGCCATACTGTACTGGACCTCTAAGTAGTGCCTCATTAGGTAGATGAACAGCCAAATGCACCATCACATCAAAGAAGGCTGGAGGATATATCTTCTCAAGGTCGCATAGGATAGTTGGTATCTTGTCTCTAAGACGCTCCAAAGCATCTATCCTGATATTTCTACTGTAGAGTTCCCTAAAGAATTGTCCCAACTCTGCAACTGCTCTGTATAAGTCAGGGCGGCCCAATCCTCTAAGGATAACAGGTAAAACCCTTTGAAGTAGGACGTGGCAGTCATGAGTTTTCAACCCTTGTACCTTGTTTCCATCTGCACTGACTCTCCTTTCAGGGTTGGAAGCAAATCCATATGGGAATCTCACACGTGACAGGACCTCACAGAATTCTTTTCTTTTTACCTTGTCCAAGACATACACAGCTGGTGCCATATCCCGTGGTTTACCTTCATCTTGCACCTGCAAATCCTTTCTGATACCCAGGTGTGTCAAATCAATCCTAGATTTTAAGTATCTTTCATCTTGCCTTCAATGTTAAGAAGTGTGCCGATAATACTGTCACATATATTTTTCTCGATGTGCATCACATCAAGATTATGCCGCAGATCCAAATCTTTCCAATACTCCAAGCCCACAAAGCGGACCTGCGGGTAAACAATAATCTCTCTTCTACCGTGCCACGCTTCCTTTTCCCGCTACCATTACCAGGATGGTTTCCTGGTGTAATATGCCTGATCTTCTCTAATTCCACTTGCAACTCATCGGCGGTGAGCCTCTTTAGCGCATCACGGTTTTCATGCTTTGCATTAAACACATGTCTTCGGTATTTTCTAGGATGCAGCTTGTCCTTGGCAAGGAAACGACAGTGTCCAATGTAACAGATCTTGCTAAGTATTGCGTATGACAGCGGATTCCTGTCACAGTGAACACATGCATTGTAACCATGTGTTGTTCGCCCTAACATAGTGCCCAAAGCCGGATAATCATGGATGCACCAAATTACAACAGCACGCAGAAAGAAATCAGCTGGTGGGCTGCTATATAGGTCTCGAGTGAGAACACCCTTCCATAGCTGTTGAAGTTCCTCCACAAGAGGCTCTATGAACAAATCAAAATCCTTTCCAGGACTTTTTGGACCTGGGATGAGCAAGGCCATCATGTAGTTTGATTCTTTGGTGCAGACATTTGGAGGCATGTTGTAAGGGATAACAAGCACTGGCCACATGCTATATGTGGTGCTCTGGTGGCCAAATGGGTTAAATCCATCTGAAGCTAAGCCAAGTCTAATGTTTCTCGGGTCAGCAGCAAACTCTTTGTGTTTATCATTGAAGCTTTTCCACTCACTACCATGAGATGGATGGCTCATTACATTCTGATCTCTGTACTGCTGGTTCCTAGAATGCCACGGTACATCCTCTCTTGTTTCAGCATCATGAAACAACCTCTGCAGTCTTGGTGTAATTGGAAAATGTCTCAGAACATTATGAGGAACCCTCTTCACAGCATCGCCATCTTTCCATCTTGATGATTTGCATTTTGGGCACTCACTTAAGTTGGCATAATCCTTCCGGAACAGAACAAAATTATTCTTACAAACATGGATCATATCATATCCAATTCCAACTGCACGAAGGAAATTCTTCATTTTACTGTAGGTGTGTGGCAGCTCAGACGCATCTGGGAAAGATTTGCGGAAAGCAGCCAACATTGCATCGAATGATTTGCTGGTCATCCGCTCAGATGTCTTCACCTAAAGAAAGGTGACCATAGCTGAGAATACTGACAGCTTATTTCCTGGGGTGACAGCAATGTTGCATTGTTCCAACATGCGGGCCCACCGTTTTTCTTCTGCAGATGAAAGTTCATGGAATGCACGAGCATTTCGTAGCATTATTTCAATGTTGGTGAAACTCACTGGCTCCGCCACCACCACCTCCTCCTCCTCTTCCACCTGAGCATTAGGCAGATCAAGATGGTGATCTGCTGCTTCCACGTAGTCAATAACATTGATGTTCACAGCTTCACCATGATGAACCCACCTAGTATATGTGACCGACATCCCATACAAGTGTAGATGATTTTGCACAGTTTACTAGGGTCTTGTAACTGAATTCATACAACTGCTACACGGGCAGAGCACAGCTGATTTCGGAACACCGTACTCAGCTCTGATAAAGTTCATGAAGTTTTCAACCCCCTCGACATATGCAGCGGAGAATCTTCGAGCAGAAGTTATCCAAGTCCTGTCCATCTGTTAGACATACAAATTAGTTCTTCTACTAGATATTACAGGAACAACATATATGATTTTTTATGAAGTC
Source organism: Triticum timopheevii (assembly GCA_963921465.1). Taxonomy (NCBI): domain Eukaryota; kingdom Viridiplantae; phylum Streptophyta; class Magnoliopsida; order Poales; family Poaceae; genus Triticum; species Triticum timopheevii. Next base: position 362,710,111 of record OY997264.1, read on the forward strand.
CGGAAAAAAAAAACCTAGGTCGATGTCTAAAGCTATGGCAAGATATTTGGACGAGCAGATCTAAGTAACGAAATATATGTAAAGCTAATTTAGCAAACATATTTGAGTGCTAAATTATGACAGGCTATTTCAGCAGTTAATGAGCCCGAGCACACAGCCATCAAACTATCGAAGGCCATCGCAGTAACAAAGATCGAGTATAAAACGGTGTAGAGCTATTTCACCAAACAGATTGGCTACTAGACCATGGCAATCTACGTCACAATAAATATATGGCAGGATATTTTAGCAACTAATCGGCCTTGGCATGCCATCTCAGCTAAGCAGATTGAGTGCAGAACAGGGCAAGGAAGCTTCTTAAGCAGAGCATATTGACAGTAAACTACTTCGGCAAACAGTGAGATTAACAGCGTCTATCAGCTAACATTCAACACTACACCGACATGAACGGGGCCTCATTCTAGAATGCGCGTACCGTGGGAGAAGCTGACCGTCGTGCGTCTCCACACGAACGTCGCCAGCGATGGCGGTGCTGACTGCCGTGCGCCTCCACAAGAACGTAGCCAGAGGTGGTGGCGCGGCTAGAGGACGGCAGTCTACGAGAGCGTACTATGGGAGCGAGAGGATCACCGTGCGTCCCCTCGACGAACCGCGACACCGACGTATCGGCGCGGCGGGGAGGGCGGCTTTGGCAGAGCGAATGGAGTGGAGGGGGGACGGGGGGGAGGGGGTTTGGGGAATATTTGGACGAAGGGCGGTTGAATCAAATTTGTGGGGAATTTTTGTGTGTGTTGGGGGGGGGGAGGATTTTCGCGCGGTGGGCGGGGGGAGTTTGGCGCATGGTCAGTTTCTCCAAGTGTAGTCCCACATGTCAGTGAAGAGGCAAGTCAAAGCGCGTTCCGTTTGCGTGAGCCGTGTGCAGGAACGAACGTGTGTGGGGTGCAATGCGACCGCGACAGGAGTGTTGTGAGTGTACCACCTTTTTTCCTTTTAAACTAGGTGCTTCGCCCCCTCAAAAAAAATGTTGCTTCACGTGATCCATCGATACTACTACTAGTAATCCGGTAATCCCGACTAAGGGTCCGTTCAGAGTGGAGGAGTAGAAAACAAAGGGATTCCTGTAGAATGAGCGAGGACGTTCCTTTGAACAGAACACATTACATGTTATTTTTTCGAAGGAAACCAGACCTACGAAAATTCCTGCAGAATTCCTACACACCGAATGGGGCCTAAAACGGCGCGCCCGGGTCTTTTCCCGCGCGATATACTGGGAGGTTGCTTAGTTGGGTTTTTTAGATTTGTCTTGGTTCAATAAAAAGCAGAGTTGGTGATGATGGTGTGCCTGTCATCCTGCAATATAGGCCGTCCGATCTATATCTAACGGTTAGGAAGGAAACTATGACAATTTACCCGCACTCCTCTCCACATTTGCAGATAAGGCTTTCCCTCGTTCATCCTTTTCTCCCACAAGATCTTGATCTTCCGTGCACTAGTACTCCTACAATATGTATATATTGTGAAAGTTCATATACATCGGCCGAGATTAATGCAAACATGGCAGATTTTCATTACATTTCGAACTTTTATAAGATAGAAAAATAAAAGAAACCCGACCCTAAACCTATTCTACGGTGGCGACCGACGTCCTCCATCTGCGATCTCTATGTACGGGGGCGGGGTTCAAGACCCATGAAGTGAAGGTGCGGTCTCCGGCGAGGAAGAGTAGAACACGGGATACAGACCGGCCAGTTGGCACACCATGCCCTGCCGCCTCCCATGCCCTACTCATCCTCAGAGGAGTCCCCGACCTTGGCGGTGCCGGACGTTGGACGGCGGCAAGTAGGACGTGTGGCTGACGGTGCTCCCGTCGTCGGCCGCCAGCGTGGCCACCGCTTGTGTGGTCGCGTCCGCGTCCGGCTACGCCACTATTGCGTCGCGAGAGGCGAGTTGAGCGAGGGCGGCGACCTCGAGCTTCATCCCCGAAGACAAGCTCTCCCGCAGAGCGTTCGCACTTGCGGTCATGGCGCATGTGGTGTCAGGTAGGAGGACGATGCGTTATGGTGTGGAGGTTAGCTGGGCGTTGCCTCTTTAAGTAGCGCATTCCGGTGAGGCCAAGCATCTGGGTGCGTCATTAAGTCACCGGAGTTGGTTCCTCGGGCACCGAGCCTCTTAACAACGACATACGAACGGATGTCATGAATGTGGGAAGCTGGCGCCGGCTAGGAACGCACCGCGCGACGGCGTGAGGGACGAGGGCTTTGGTGTGCCAGGGTAGTCAGATGCGGTCTTGGCAACGTTGGAGGTGCCCTTTGCTCAAATGCGATCCCCGCATGTCATTGAAAAAGCAAGACGACCCGGCATGGTCTCAGGTCCAGAGGATGCAATTGGCCGCGCTACACCACTCAGTGGATGCGTCGCGGTGCCCCATGCATCCGCGATGAGCCGGGTGTTGGGGTGTGTTTGGATTGTGGCCAAAGTGCACCTTACCAAAATTTTGGTCATGACCCAAAGATTGGTCTTTGTTTGGATGGTTGCCATTTCTTTGGCATGCCAATGAACTCTAGCCAACTCTAGTTCATTTTTCTTGCCAATGTCGGCCAAATCATGGGCAACCAATACCTCAACCAAAATTTTGGCTACCCAATGCTTTGATGGGGCAACCTTGGGCACAAACCAAACATACCGTTGGTCGTGCCACAGCACAAACGCCACCCTCTGCACACTGAAACTGACCGTGTCTATCGACGATATGAGCGTGTCGCTCACCATGGTCGCCGTGTCCAGAGGCGGTGCTGGAGCTGCGCCCCGTTGTTGGCCCCAAAGACCCACATGAACGGTTGTCGGTGGCGAGGAGGTCGTGGGCCAACTCCTCCATTGGACTAGTCTGCGCTACGTCGTCCCGATGGGTGTGCCCCACATGTCGGTTTCCCTGTTTTCCCGGCCATATTCGAGCGTCAGTGCTCCACGTTGCGCATTAGGCCTTTCACTATGTAGGCCAAGCGAGACAACTTATTGTTTATTTGAGCCGTTCAAGTGTAATAATGTGGCGTTTGCTTATTTATCATTCCTCTCCAACCCTCTTCTCCATCGATCATGATGCCCTCCAGTCGAGTCCATCCTCCCGCATGCCTCATTTGAACATTCCGCCGAGTATCATTCGCATGTACCCACCCTAGTCCTCTTTCAATAGATCTCCGGACCCCGAGATGAAATCGAGAGGGAACGAGTGGGGGAACGTGATACCTAAGGCGGATTCAAAATTTTGAACCGGTGATCATAGCATCCGCAAATCATATATAAAGGGTATTCAATGTTCGTTTCATTTTTGAACGTACAATATACTCCTTCCTATCCTTTCTACCTTACATATAAGTTTTATGTGTAGTCAAAGTGTCTCTACTATGATAAAAAAGGTTTCAACATTCAACAACGCCCAATCAATATTGTTAGATTCGTATGTACTCCTAGATTTGTACTCGAGATGGTTTCCAATTTGACTATTGGCAAGATTAATAGTACTGCTTTCACATAGGTGAGTAAGTCATCTTAGGCTGTGCACCGTGACCAAGGAGGAGGGGAAAACGAGAGACATTAATGTTTATTTGCTAATTAATAGTATTGCATGCAATGAACTAACCACTGCATGTCATGTTTGATAGTCTCGGGTCATTAAAAGCATGCACACCCTCATCTCTTATTGGTTCATATGTCAAGAAGCAAGAAACGAGGTAGAAGTTAATGCACCGCGCCTACGTGTTTTGGGATTGTTTGGTTTTCGTAAGATGACTTACACACCTAGACGGAGGGAGTACATGAGATGTATAATGTGAAAATTATATCATTGGAAACTCCTTTCGCATACGAAATTGACCATATGCTTTGTGTAAGTTGCATGTCATATATTATTACTCTAACATTTGGTCAAAGTTAGCCTCGAAAAGTGCATTAGACCCTGTATGCTTTGTGTAAGTTGCATGTCATATATTATTACTCTAACATTTGTGTAAGTTGCATGTCATATATTATTACTCTAACATTTGGTCAAAGTAGTATAGTGGAAGTGGATCCTCTGACGTAGGTATCCCTGCCTTACCCTCCCTTTCGGTCACTTACTGGCAGACCCCATGCTTGCTAGGCCCCGCATGTCAGTTACTCAATGGGTTCGGCCACGTCAGGGGATCCTCATCCGTAGTATACTCCCTCTGTTTTTATTTACTCCGCATAAAACGGAGGGAGTAGTGGTATAATAAATGACGCGGGCGGGGGAGGGGGAGGGACGTCGGTTTGCTCTCAAATGCGGTCCCACAAGCGAGTGAAAATGCAAGACGAAGCGCGTTCCATTCGGTGAGTGACGTGGAGGGTCCAGCGTGCCGGGCTGCAACGTGAACACGACAAGAGCGATGTACAGTCAAAACCGATTGACCGGTCATCACCGGAACCACTATTCACACCAGAACCTTCGCTGCTCGGCCTATGCTAGTCACTGCCCTAAAGCACACCAAATCTCCAGCACATTCCCCCACCTTTCGATCCCCTAGCCCGCATCAAGCGTCCCCTAGTTCGCCGGAAAGCCATGGTGCGCCGCAAGATCAATTACTACAAGATGTTGACGCCGGAGCACCATGCAGAAATCGCGGCGGCGGTCGGTGCCACAGACCTCCGTTCCCAAGCTCTCTTTGCGGCGGGCCAATCCCCGAGTTCTCTGGAGCCAAGCTACGAGGAGGAGGAAGCTGATCCAATGTTCACTGCGGAGGTCATGGCGCAGAAGGCCCCCAATGGGTATGAGACGATGGACGTCGACTTCCTGCCAGTGTCCGAGTCCCCCATGGTGCAGGCGGACCAGCGGTTCAACATGGCGATACTAAAGGAGGACCGGGAGGCAGAGGCTCAACTTGACGCGGAGCGCGCGCATGCCGCTGCCATCGAGGCTCTCCTGCAGGCGGAACCGGATGTCGTGGATGTGAACCGGGCGGCGGAGTCTCAACTTGAGGCGTTGCGCGCGGATGCCGCTGCCATCGAGGCCCTCCTGCAGGCGGAGCCGGACGTCCTAGACATGAACCGGGCGGCAGAGGCTCGACTCGACGCAGAGGGAGCGGATGCCGCTCCCATCGACGCCCTCCTGCGGGCGAAACCGGAAGTCCTGGACTTGAACCGGACGGCAGAGGCTCGACTAGACGCGGAGCGCGCGGATGCTGCTCTCACCGACGCCCTCCTGCAGGCAGAACCGGAAGTCCTGGACTTGAACCGGGAGGCGGAGGCTCGACTCGACGCGGAGCGCGCGGATGCCGCTGCCATCGAGGCCCTCTTGCAGGCGGAACCGGACGTCCTCGACTTGAACCGGGCTGTGCTCTCATCCGTGCAGAGCGCTCGCACGCTCCGCTTGAACGAGTAGCTGAAGGCCGAGGACAACCACGGTGCGGAGACACACGTCGGCAGCGACGGCTGGTTCGCGCTGGCAGCCAAGGACGACGAGGCCGTCTCTTTCCGCGAGCAGTGATAGTTTTTCTTTATGTTGTTGTTTTTATTATTATGGATCTTTTGCTGTGTAAAAACATACTATTTGTTATGCAAGTCGCCTGAGTCTACCATTCAGGCGGTTGGATGAATATCCTACGTCCCCTAACCCTTCCTTCTTCCTCACCTCTTCTTCTTCCCCAACAGACCACCGCACGGGCCGTACGAATACTCCGGTTGGATAAACATACTCTATGAACGAAAATTATTTGTCAGCGATAGGATGGCTGAGTTTGGTTTGTTCACATGCGACAGCACGTATCAGTGAGGGTGCGTTCCCTTGGTTGGGTTTGCGGCATGCAGGAGCGAAGTGTGAGGGTGCGGTGCGACCGCGGCGTGCAGGAGCCACCGTGTGAGGGTGCGGTGCGACCGCGACAGCCGTGCGCAAGTGTACCTCCTTCTCATTTTGAAAACTTTAGGCAAGCTTGGCAAAAATGTGTGGCGAAGTTTGGCAATGCAAGGCCTAGACCCAAACAGGATAAGTACGTACTACCTCTGTCCGGGTTTATTGGTCCCCATTGTATTTCGTGCCAAATTTTGACCATAGATTAAACTAAGAAAATGTTCACGCATGTCACCAAACATTATATTTTTCAAAACTATGTTCAAATACGAATCCAATGAGATAATTTTTCTTGACATGCATTAACATTTTGTTAGTTAAATCTTTAGTCAAAATTTGGGACAAACTATAAAAGGGACCTATAAACCAGGACGGAAGTAGTACGTACTAGGAATACTAGTGTTAAAAAAGAAAGGCGGAGTTTTCCTTTGATACAAACCCTCGTTTCACGTGTCAATTAATGCGTATTTTTTTATCGAAAGACCAAAGAGCTAACCATCTCATTCCTCATCGCTTGATTAATGCAGCGCCATGCAAACGAACCTTCTCACTTCCGCATGCATGCAGGGGATATTAATGTCCTTGGTTGCTAACCCCATCAATTTTTCCTCGATTAGTGTTAGTGGCCCTTTACAAATTGTAATTTTGATATACTGGCCTTGTGTACAAAAAAATGGAGGTAGTAACTACTGTATATTTGAATTCCTTGCCCATTGCGGTGACGTCGACGATTTTTTTTTGTGGTTTGGCAAAGTGCGTTCGACGGAGAACACCATTGAGGGAGACCACGGTAAATCGTTCGCAAGTGCCGCCTGCAAGCCGAGACAACCGCCTTATTTGCATCCAGGAAGTCCTTTACTAGTACTACTACTACTAGGAGTACTAGTGCAGTGAGATGGTTTCTTGAAGAAGACGATGGAGAAGCGGAGTCAGTGAAGAGTGAAATGATAGTTGCTTCATTCTTTGTGATTTGTCGCCTCACTGCTTTGTGATTTGTGATAAAAGGGACAGGGGAGTAGACTCTGTGCTCTATACTGTACTACTCCTACATGCATCCAAGCATGGGAGAAAGAGGAGAGACGTTGCATTTTTCTATTCCTTCAATTAATCAATCAGGGAGCTTCGGTTCCATCTTTTTGGCTTTGGTAACGCCGTCCACAATGGTTCCCACGATGCCAAAAGCTATTTTCACATTTGGCTACACATTGTGGATGCCCTTAACCGTACCACTTGGTTTTGCTCCTGTGTGCTATCTATACAAATCTCAATTATATTGATCTAAAAAATTATAGAATCAAAGATTAGTAAAAAGGAGGTGATTTTGTTGCGCGGATGGCAGGGGAGGTTTCTTATTTTCGGAGGACGTTGTCCTGGCGGTTTGCTAACATGCGGTCCCACGTGTCAGTGCTTTACCAAGCTGATCCGCGTCTCACATGAGGCAGAACAACAGCAGAAGCAACACGTGGTTAAGTTGAAGAAGATGAGGCAGAAGCGACCAAGCTGATCCACGTCCCACATGAGGCAGAACAACGACAGAAGCAACACGTGGTTAAGTTGAAGAAGATGAGGGAGAAGCGGATTCAGCAACGAGTGAAATGATGGTTGCTTCGTCCCTCCAACTTATTTTTTTAGCATTATTACTTCGTCCCTCCAACTTAACTGCAGGAAAGGTGCAACTTTGTGATTTGACGCCTCATTGCTCATTACTACGCCGATGCCATGACTGGGGTGCTTCACCCCGGCTGCTCTGCACTGTATTCCGGTATGGCACATGGACCCAGTAGCTTGATGTCCCACATGTCGGTGAAAGGGACTAGAAGATTTATGAAAGCGAGCGCTCCCCTCTTACGACGGAGGAGTAGACGACACGACGGCCCAGTGAACTGTCACTTGTATTGTATAGTACTATAGTTTTGCTGTTTCGCACGATCCATCGATACAAACCCGATTAAACAGGAAAGGGCGGGATTTTTCCTGCGCGGTAGATGATACTGGCCATACATTTCAAAGGCAATTTTAATGTATGCAAACTGAATAATTATAAGTAACAATATGATATCTAGTAAAACTAAAAACACATATGATTTATTGTGTTAGAGTGTAGTAGTAGTGCTGTATTGCATAGTTGTTAGATGTAACATGCGAGAACGTGTAGAGATGTAGTTTTGGAGGGCCTACAGAGAGAAAAGCGTAGTACGGTCACCGAACTTCAGAATAAGCTGATTACGGTCACTATATACATTTCGCAGTGATTATCCGGTCACTTGCTCATAGTTCAGCATCGGATTGCACTCTGTTGACCGGCCAAATAATCTGCGTGGCGCCATGTTGACTAGTTAAATTGACCGTGTTCCTTGTGGGTCCCACCTGTCAGTTCGCATAGGGAAAAGGTTAGATAAACACAAATTTACGCAGGCACGACAAGGCTCCAACCCGTGCGCGGGAATCACCTGGTTGTGTATGTGTCTGTCAGGGCCTGATGTGTGCACATGCATGTGCAGGTTGAGCACTTGAGTGTGAGAGTGTGTGTTGGTCGTGTGGTGTACTGGTGTGTGCATGCATGCATGCGTGTGCGCATGTGAGTGTTGCGTGCGTGCGTGGCTACGTGTGTCGTGTGAGTGTTGCGTGCGTGCGTGGGTGCATGTGTTTGTGTGAGTGTTGCATGGATGGAGTTCGTGTGCATGCGTGCGTGTGTGTATAATCACCACACCAGCTCCTGTGTGTTAAAACAGACGGCTCAGCATACCAATACAAGGCCACCTTGTCCGCTGTGCCCGCGGTCATGACTTCACACCACTGTCAAAATATTATTTTGTCGTTTGTTTTCATTCTTACTAGCAAGATGCCCGTGCATTGCATGTAACATCAAGATGCATTTGTATGACTTGTTTATCTTGTGAGAGAAAAGGATGAACGAGGGAAGGCCTTATTTGCAAATGTGGAGAGGTGTGTGGGTACCTTTTTGCAAAACTGCCATAGTTTCTTTCCTATCCGTCAGATATAAATCGGACGACCTATATTGCAGGATGGCAGGCACACCATCATCACCAACTCTGTTTTTTATAAGAGTGTATTTTATGTATTTTATAATAGTGTAGATTTGGAGTAGATACAAGTCGACAGGTGGGCATGATGTTAGTGAGATAATGTGATGCAACACTAGATTAGGTGCCACGTGGAGCGTTCAACTGGTCAACTAGTCTTGTCATGAGCAAATACAAAGTTGTACGGTGAGCCCGTGACTGTATAATAACCACTAAACGTAAACGGTGACCGTAATGAGTGGATTATGAAGTCCAATGTATGTATCGTGCTTTCACTTCAAATACAATGATCGTCATTGCATATATCGCGAGAGAAAGATGAAACACGCGTGAATTTTCTAGGGGCTTACTTTCAGAGGACATGGAGATAGTTTTGTGTGCATACGTGAAAGGGGCGTACAGGGGGGGTATGCAATGGAGAGAGAGATGCTCTTCGTTTCTCTTTATTATGACTAACTTTGTATATAGTATAAAAATATACAAATTTACAGTGCGGAATAAATATCATTGTGGGCACAATGCAATGCAAATTAGCGTTCGTACTCCTCCATATAACTTTGTAATGTTGTATATATGTAGAAACTCTAAAATAATTTTTTGGCCACACATTATTCAAAAGGAATGTTTTATGCGAAATAAACGTGAAGAGAGGGCTTTTTAGATCAATGGGGTACGTGATGTAACATGTGTGAATGTGTAGTTGATGCATTTGGCGGGGCCTAGAGAGGTATGTGTGTGTATTACGTATTCGAGAGAGGCATGGATAGAGGGGCGACGGGGGGGGAGAGATAGCACGAGAAATGAAGGTGGTCTAGAGAGAGAGACGAATATGACATCACGACAAGAGATTCCATTCCCTTGAGTGTGTATATGCAAGGGGGGAGGGAATAGAGGCACCAGGAGAATTTTTCTGTGTGTGTGGTGTTTGTGTTGGTATGTGTGGGTGTGAGAAGATAATGAGACGTGGGGGCAGAGGGTGTGTCACCGCGTGAGGTCCGGTGGGTCGAGGTGAGGCCCTTTGTTCGGTTCCGTCCTGCACCACATTGGTCGGCCCATGACACATTTAGGAAGACCCATGGATGACTAGTCGTACAAGACAAAGATAGCAGAATTGTGAAGGACTCTGTGTCCACTGACAAAGCCGGCTAGGATTTGTAACCCTAGGTTCTCGGACTAAGGTAACCCTCTATCTCTGATATTACTATTCATCCAACCTAACTTTAAGGGGCATCCTATAGAATGCTCTGCTAGAATCATACTCGTCGATTAGGAAGAGGGGTGTGAGATAATGCGCGTGAGAGACAGGCGTAAAGATAATGTGCGTACATGAGACACGTAGGCAGGTCCATGTATATAGAAAGGGTCGATGAGGATTGTGCGTGTGTATGTTTGCGAGAGGAAGAGTGCTTGTGATAAAGGTTAGTGAAAACAGTTGTAAATGGATACGAGAGGGAGGGAGGGTTATATCTAGAGAATGTGTGCGAGAAAGACACCTCGGGAGAGAGTGTGTGAGCATGTGTGAGAGACCACCGATGGAGAGTGAAACTACACGTAAAAGACTGCTCTACACATTGATTAAAGATATAAATTGTATCCAAATATTAGGATGGGATCATGATATTTGCAATTCGCGTAAGGAGCGGTCATTGATCCATCAGACATCTAGATTCTATCAAATTTGAGCATATCTATGTTATTATTCAACACAATTGATCCACATAGTTAGTATTTTGAACTCCAAACAATGCATCGCTTTAGCAATCGAATGTAAATGTGAGTATAGTTCATGTTGTGTGTGTAAAGCACATTATACATACGAAAGTTACACAATGGACATTTATAAATAGCTACCTATGAACTAGTATACATTTGAATTCAACCTAAGGTGGTTTAAAAAAATCGAATTCAACATGAAGTCCATTCAATTATTTGAATTTGATATCATGGCATTTGTAAACCATACCTAAACTATGGAGGTACCAATATTTGCTCTGATTTTGTACATAATAGCATATGTAGTCGTGTACAAAATAGATTCAAATTTAGCTCCTCCATTCCAAAATAATCGTAGTTATAGGATTTTCTAGTGTCAAAATTCAAAAGGAAGCGGATAATTTAATGAGGTTTTCAAACATACAAGGTCAAATATAACGTTGTCTATTTAGGTCAATACTCCTAGTTCAAGAGTACTCTAAACGTGAATGCTTGTGTTTCAAAATTTCGAACGAAGCGCCAAAAGAGCCTCTACTCGCCCGAAACCGCGTGAGACCAATGTTTGGTAGTACAAGGAAATTACTTTTCTAATAACTCCGACCTATGAAACCTACCGGCCCGACGTCCAAAGGTCTAAACCGGGGTAGGTTTGTAGCTTCATCTAGACGCCACACAACCGCCTCCAAAAAACATTCATACACAATGGCCCCCTAAGCACACATGCGCGCGGCCGAAATCACTACCGCCCACTATTTGGGACACCTGAGATTACCATCCTACCCCCGACCCGCAGTAGGTCCGAAATTTAAGAGGGGGACAAAGTTTGTACTTTCCCCAAATTTCAAACAAGCGCGTCCCATCTTCTGTTCAAAAAAGCCAAAAACAAGCGTGTCCCAGACCCAAACATGGTTCCCTCCCACCCGTCCGATTCCCCATTCGTACTCCGTGGCCGCCAAAACTACCTCTCCACCAGCCGCGAAACCCCGACGTCCTCCGTCCGCCACCCCATCCCACCCATCAACCGCCGCCCTCCTCCATCACACCAGAGCCGATACCCCGACGTCATCGTCCACCGCAACCTCAACCGCAACGCCCTCCACGGCTAGTAGTTGAAGCCGAGGCCGAGCCGTCTGTACCCGAGCTAGTTCAACCACGTCGTCGTGCGCCTCACCACTGCTGCTCCAACTTCGCCACCCTCCACCGCACCGGAGCTGTTCCTGCTACGCTGTCCTTCGCCGCCTCGGATCTGCTTCCCCTCCGCCGACATATAGCCACGGCAACACGGTCAACAATTTAGCCATAGGTTCGTCCAAGCCTGCACCCTCCAGAACATCGGTTTCCCCGGTAAAAACAAGAAGATCGGCGCGACATGTGGAGGTGACCACACCGGCAACCGAAGAAGGTACTCCTCTTCCCTTATTCATGCAAATCTTATGTCTCTGCTTGCACGGTATTCATCCCACAGAAAAACTAGTTGACCACTTCTTCTTGATACTAGATGTTCCTAGTAACTCGCGATGCACAAGGTTTCTCCTCATATACTATTTCACTTAGCTAGAGGTCTGTCACCCCCCCTGAATTTCAATTTCTGGCCAGTTGATTCCCAATTAATGGAAGCATTCCCCGGCATAACAGGCGCTAGTATGACTATTACACCGGGGAAGCAGCGCCTTGGTGTTTATCTTAGGGGCGTCTGCGGCCTAGAGCTACTGGCGCCCGATCTAGAGGTCGGCCAGGATTAAAGGGATGGCTTGGGGGCGCTGCCAAGCACGGCGGTGGTGTGAGGTCGATGGGAGGGCGGGGCGACGGAGGCACGGGTCTGGGCCGGTGATCGCTGGCGGTTCGTGAAAGATCGTCAACAATGACTGGCGGGAGGTAGACGAAGGCCATCTGCCCGTTCCTTATAGATCGGACGGTTCATTAAAAAAATCGACTGACCTATTTATTTTGAGTCGACTGTTATCTTAGATATGACCACATGTGGTGGTGTGCTGGAGGAGTACCTGCATTTCCTGTGCTCATATATTACAAAATCATATGGAGTAGAATCTAATTTTGTTTGCCATGCAATGTTGTAGAGCTATCATATGTCTCCTGTCATTTATTTTTAAGCCACCTGCTATCTGCTACTTTTACAGTGCACAAGTTCTGCACACACTTCACCCATACTCTCACTATTGTGTTTTTATGCAAGGGTATTTCAGACTCTCCTGCCGAAAGAGAAGCAGCAAAGAAAAGAGAGAAGTCGCTCCAGCTTGGTATACGGCTAGGCAAGACACGTACAACGCTATAAAGGGTGCAGTGTCAGCAGATGGAGACGATAAATGTAGCTCTGTAGTTGATGACCTCGCTCGCAATGAACCACCATCCCAGGTGCTTGCTTTAACTTCGCGGTGTCATATGTGGTTGCATGTTGGTGTCTAGCTTGTATTCGAAAGGCTGAAGTTGGTCTTTATTAAGATAAGGAAAGACATTTTTTACATGAACCACCATCCCGTGAGCACCAGAAGAAAAATAGCTAGTCAGGGCACTGGCCGAGCCAGTGACAAGCCCAGCAAAGACAGGCATCACCTGGAAGCCAACTAAAAAGCCGCGGTGGTGGCGAAGCAGCCCGCCTCCCACCAGGCTCTTAGGTCCTAGATGATCATGTTCACCACTCCAGCCGGATGTCTAGCTTGTATTGCTTCCAATTTGGTTAAATTGCATCTGCTTAGCTTACACATTATACCTTTGAATATGACATGCCTTTTTGTTTTTGGTACATACTAGTACATCTATGTATTAACCATGTTCTTACATCAAACTAATGTTCTTGTGGATCCCTCATATATCACTTATGACGAGGCAGGCAGGCAAGGGGACTAGTCCTCATTTAAAGAATGCAGCGTCAGCCTCCCGACATGATTATCAAGAAACAAAAATGCTAGATGAAGATAGTGAACGTAGCTTTGTAGTTGATTACAGCATTTCCCCTACACTAGCATTGCAGGTGCTTGCTCTAACTTGGCAGCGTGATATGTGGTTGCATGTTGCATATGGTGTCTAGATTGTAATTCTTCCAATCTGGTTAAACTGCATGTGCTAGTCTGCTTAGCTTATACTCCTGTAAATGTGACATTATACCTGTTAATGTGACATGCCTTCCTGTATTTAGTACATAGTACATCTGTCTATTAAGCATGTCTTTACATAAAACTATTGTTTTTTTGTATCCCGCATAAATCAATGTGACGAGACACCTTTAGTATATGTAGTGTGATATTAGTTGCATCTTTCATATGATTTATAGCATGCGCTGCTTCTAATTTGTTGAAATTCCATTTATGATGGGACGCTTTTAACTTGGCAGTCATATTGGTTGCATCTTTCATGTGCTGTCTAGCTTGCATTGCTTCTTATTTGCTGGAATGGTTTTTGCTTAGTTTACACAAACAGTTGTGAACATGCCATGCCGTCCTGTTTTTCGTACATATTCCATCCTAGTATCATGTGTTTGCCTTACATCAAAGTAGTGATTGTCAGTATCATGCATGAATGAGTTCTGAAGAGAGAATTTTATTGCTTTTTCTTGTCGGTTTTACTTGACAATTCAAAATCAATAAAGCGGAAGGAAGTTAGCAAGGCAGCGGATAAAGGTGCTCCTTCCAAACGGAGGGCCTCTACAGTTTCTTCTCCTCCACACCCCCAAGATGATTTCCAAGACAACACATGCATAGACACTCAACAAAGCTGTGTTTATGATGAGCACGTCTCCCCTAGTGCAGCATCACTGGTGCTCCCTCTAACTTGGCACTGTTATATGTGGTTGCATGTTATGTGTGATGTCTAGCTTGTATTGCTTCTAATTTTGTTGAATTCCATCTGCTTACTTTACACATTATACTTGAATAAGACATGTGTTCCTGTTTCTAGAACATACAATATCTGTCTATCACACCATGTTCTTACATCAAATTACTACTGTTGTGTAACCTGCAACAATCACTTATCATAAGACACGTTTGACTTCGGAGTGTGATATAGGTTACATCTCACGTTCTTTTCTAGCTTGTACTACTAATTTGTTGAAATGGCACTTATGACGAGACAGTTTTAACTTGGTAGAGTAATATTATTTGCATCTTTCATATGGTGTCTAGCTTTCATTGCTTCTAATTTGTTGAAATGCCTTCTCCTTAGTTTACACATCATAAGCTGTGAATATGCAATGGCACTAATGACGAGAGACCTCTAACATGGTAGTGTGATGTTGTTTGCATCTTGCATATGATTTATTTCTTGTACTGCTTCACATTTGTTTAAATGACATTTATGCTGAGACACTATTAACTTGGCAAAGCGATATTTGTAGCATCTTTCATATGGTGTCTACCTTCCATTGCATTGCTTCTAATTAGGTGAAATGTCTTCTTCTTAGTTTACACATCATAGTTCTGGTTATCTCTTCCGTCCTATTTTTCATACATATTACATCCTCCTATCATGTGGTTGTCTAACATCAAAGTTTTCTTCGTTTGCATCACGCATCAATTTGTTCTGAAGAACTAAATTTTATTCGTTTTTCTTGTCGGCTTGACTTAACATGGCACAGAGAAAGAGGAAGAAACAGAGAATGGCAGGGAATGAGAAGCGGATGAATCCTGTAGATTCTGCTGGTACTAATGGTGCAATAGAAGGTGAAAGTCCAGTGGAAAATTCTGCAAACACGGCATCCCATGCTACACGAACTACAAAAAAAGCCAAACAGAAACAAATAGCTGCCACCAAACAAGCAGAGACAGCCCTAGTTCTTGCAACACCTACCACAGTACTACCAGCTGCACGACATACTCGTGCGTCAACTGAGCTAGCAGCACGTTACCAAGCTCCCTTGCCACCTGACACTACTTCCCAAGCACTCTTGACACAAGACGAGTTGGCAATATCAGATGAACCTTGTGAGCTTCAACAGCAAGAAGGTAGTTGCTGGAGTCAAGTTACAGCTGCATGCTTCTTTATATGTAGTCTCACAGTTTAATGTACACTAACACTTCCTATGTTTGTTGTTGGACTAGCACCTAGGCGCAAGAGGAAACAAACATCAGGGATAATGCTCGATAGGTTAACTAAATCTACAGGAGGAAGAATGGAGATCCGTTTTGAGGGAGGTTTAAAAAGGCCACATGATGCTACAGAGTCAGCCAAGTTAGTATCAGAGGCAGCGGTTGCCGTTAGGTGTCATGTATGTATCCTCCCAACATGGATTCAGTACAGGAATGACAAAGACAAAACCCAGTTCAACACCTTCCTCGACCATTTATCTGTAAGTATGGTTATGTATGGAAACTAGTAATATTGTCTTGCTCTGTCCCATACTTTCTAGGTTGCTGATAATGAGACTCCCATAATTTTCAACAGATGAGGTTCAAGTTGGATAGCCAAGATGATGCAACTAGACAAGCTTGCACCCATGTTTTCAAGTCTGCTCTGCGACAGTATCGGTATAACTTGAGGAAAACTCACTTTGAAGGCAAGGCTAACAGTGAACTTTCCCAAACATCTCGAGTGGAAAATATATTGGATGAAGACTGGAGGGGGCATGTTTTCTGATCCGAAGTATCAGGTACATTATATATATATGATCAGATCACATGTTGAAGTCCTATTGACGCATGTGCCACACAAATCTATCTTCTTGTCGGTGAACTGTTCAAAGAACAAGGACAACCGTACGAAAGTGAAATTCCAACAAACGATAGGATCTCGTAGCTATATTGCACACTGCGAGGCTCTTGTAATTAGCTGTTGTTTCACTCTTTTCATTGTACCATATTATTAGATCTATATTGACTTGTTCGAAATGCAGAGGAAAGCCCGCAAGGACCAAAAAGTACCTGAACCAAATGCTGTGGAAATCTTCAAGGACTGTCACACCAGCAAGAAGAAGGGCATGACTACACTACTCAAAGCCGCTATTGTAAGTCCTTAACCCTCATGCCTTTTAACTACTACTTACTCTGACTTGTGCCTTAAACTGCATGGTTTGCAGCCAATGTCTATTACTCTTTTCAATTTTATACACAATTGTCTTAGCGTATCATTGCACCTTACAAGGTTTAAAAGGGAGGAGTGATGTTCCTTTGATCTTGACCCATAATTTAGTTCCGTGCTGGACTTGCCCACACAATGTTACAATTGCCTGTTTGTCTGTTCTCGGTTGTTATGTGATATGAATGATGTCGTACTATGCTTACCGTATTATAAACTTCGTCTCTTTATCCTTAGACCTCAATACAATGTGAAGAAATAGACAATACATTAGCGATGGTACATGGTCATATGTTTGGAACCTGGTTTTATTATGTACTTTGCAATAAAATACAACTAATATTTTACATGGGTTCACCAGAATAAGTTCTGTATGTAGACCAAAGCTATTTTGTTTGGTTTTGCTGCCTCCTTAATATCTTCTGTTCTGGTACTACTAATGTAAAACCTCAACTTTTCAGCGAGCTATGGAAAAAATGGTGGAACCGCCACCTTCTGAAGGTGGCGAGGCAACTATAACCGCAATGTCAGCTCTTGCTGCAGTGGGTCAGTACCTATCCACTAACAGTGCCAAAAGCATGTTCCTGCGTAATACTGGGTTGGTTGTTAAGGCAATATCGTCCAAACTGCCTTGTGATCAAGATATGCAAGCTCAAAGCAATGTTTTATCTGCGCTCCAGACACAAATCCATTCCCTAACAGAGGCCCTTTGTGAAACAAGGAGAAACATTGCTCAATGTCGTCAAGATATGCATGGTTTTGAAACCAGACTATCAGACATTTGCTATGTTGTTCAGGAGCCTAGGGGAAATGAAGGCGAGGGTTATGGTGTTCCATCTGACAATACAGCATGAAAACATAACGGTCAGGTCAAATGAACCGAGCTTCTGAACTTCTGGTGGTGCATTTATCTGCTAGACTGTTAAGTTTTATGCCAACCTTCCTTTTGTTATATAGTTGTAATTTGTTTTGGTGCGATACAAAATTTATTCTTAACATGCAGCCACCGGCTGAAGAAAACAGCAAGCCATTTTTGTATAGTGTAGGGTGTTCCCTATATTTGCACTGGTGGCGATCTTTGATGCCGAGTGGATGTAATCTGTGCAATCGCCTTAATAGCCTAGCGTTAGTTTGGGCCTTATTTATTTCCTAGTCTTCTTTTTCCCTGGTTTACTAGTGGCCTCAACTACCCATGGGCCATATACGGGTCGTAGGATCCATGGGTCTCCTACGGGCTGTCGATAAATGGGCCTAGGGCCGTCGGGTAAATGGGTCTACATGGGCCGTAATCGGGCGTAATTTGTATCGGCCCAGCACGGTAACGGGCCATTAACAGGCCGTAGGACTGCAAAAGCTTAATTCTGTCACAGGCATAACGGGTCATTAATGGGCCAGAATATAGGACGGGCTGGCCAGAAACGGGCCGACTCTTGCCATGGGCCGAATTTGGCCCATTAGGGTAACAGGCTAGTAACGGGCCGACTCTTGCCATGGGCCGAATTTGGCCCATTTTGGGAACATGTCAGTAACGGGCCGACTCTTGCCATGGGCCGAATTTGGCCCATTAGGGGAACAGGCCAGTAACGGGCCGGAAGTAATCGAGGGCCGAAAAGGAGCCCAAGAACGTATGGGCCGTCAATAGGCCAAAAGCTAACACGGGCTGGAAACGGCCCATGTAAATCACGGGCCGTTAACGGTAGAAAGAAATTACTGTTCATTATGGGCTAGAGTAACCGTGGGCCTGTAAAGGAATTACTGTTCATTATGGGCTAGAGTAACCGTGGGCCTGTAAAGGGCCGAAACATATGGGCCGAAAGACATCGTGGGCCATACATGGGCCGAAAGTGAAATGGGCTAGTGTTATATTCGACGGGCCACATGACATTGTTGGGTCGATTTCCTTTAGTGCCTAACGGGCCATAAAATGGGCTATTTCTGAAGAGACCGTTAACAGGCTTTTCATGGGCCAGCCCGTTAAATTTTGACCAAGTCAAACGGGCCAGCTTTGTAAGCTAAATGGGCCAGTGGTGGGCCGTGGCATGTGTCGACATATCATAGGCGCCTATCTGACCCACTGACGAGCTGACACGTGTTTCGTCCGGCCAATAAGAATTTTACACGTGGAAATTTCCCATTGGTCGGGGCTGTTAACGGGTTATCGGATCCAAAACCCGACCCGATAGCTTAACGGTGTTCCGTTATGGTGGATGCCACATGTCGGTCACCCTTGACGAAAGCACTTCTGTGACGCGCGATTTATCGTCATGGAAGTGGACACTTCCGTGATGATAATTTTGGTAATGTCATGGAACACTTCTACGACAGCACAGGTATAACTATCTTGATTCTGTCATAAATTTGTCATGGATGTACATGCATGACAAAAAACGCGACCTACTGTGACAAACACGTATCATCACGGAAGTGTATTTTTTTGTAGTGAAAACATACATCAAGAGGCACGTGAAATCCCATTGTCACCACAGATAAACACGGCAAGACATACATCAAGTGTTCTCATAAAAGACTCAATCCGATAAGATAACTTCAAAAGGGGAAACTCAATTCATCACAAGAGAGTAGAGGGGGAGAAACATCATAAGATCCAACTACAATAGCAAAGCTCGGGATACATCAAGATCGTGCCATAGAGGGAACACGAGAGAGAACACAAGAGAGAGAGATCAAACACATAGCTACTGGTACATACCCTCAGCCCCGAGGGTGAACTACTCCCTCCTCGTCATTGAGAGCGCTGGGATGATGAAGATGGCCACCGGTGATGGGTTCCCCCTCCGGCAGGGTGCCGGAATGGACTCCCGAGAGGTTTTTGGTGGCTACAGAGGCTTGCGGCGGCGGAACTCCCGATCTATCTTGATTTTGATGTTTTTAGGGTACGTAGGGATATATAGGCGAAAGAAGTCGGTCGGGAGGTGCTCGAGGGGCCCACGAGACGGGGGGCGCGCCCTACAGGGGGGCGCACCCTCCTATCTCATGGAGTCCTCGAGGTTCTTCGAACTTGATCTCCAAGTCTCAAGGATCATATTCTTCCCAAAAATAACGTTGCCGAAGTTTTCATTCCGTTTGGACTCCGTTTGATATTCCTTTTCCTCTAAATACTGAAACAGGCAATAAAACAGCAATATGGGTTGGGCCTCCGTGTCGGGGGAAACTGATCCACGAACACCTATGGGACCGAGCCCCTTTCGGTTCGGCGGGGGGCGGAGGTCGCGCGAAGAGCGGATCGAGACGAAGCACACGAGCAGTTTACCCAGCTTCGGAGCTCTCCGGAGAGATAATACTCCTACTGCTGCATGTCTGAGTGTATTGAGTTCTTGCTCGGGAGCGCTGAGTGCTACAGTACACACTAGCTGCTAACGAGACCGAGCGTGAGTGTTTTTCTGCCTTCGAACCCCCCTCTACGTTGCGCATGGGCCTCCTTTTATATGCTCAAGGGGTCACCGACAGGTGGCAACGTAGACAAGGGTAAAAATGGAAAAGAATTGCGGTTGGTACAACTACTTGTATAGTGTATCATACCTAACCCTGACGGCAGGGGACAAAAGCATTAAATGCCCGTCTGCGTCGCCCAAATAGTGCAAAAAGGGACCGTCAGGGACGCCACCGCTTGCCACGATGGCAATCTTGTCAGCGTCGCTTGCCACCTCGCACCGCTGGCTGCACAGCCTCTTGCCACGCGCACCTGGAAAGGTCCCAGGGCAACACGTTGGTGGATGTGCTGGAGCGCGGGTACAGAGTGGTAGCTTGCCGCGGCAAGCGCCTTGCCGCGGTCGTTGTCTTGTCGCGTCCGGAAGCTTGTCGCTCACCGGGCCTCGCCGGGACGCGTGGCGCATCGCGGCAAGTTCCTCGAGATGCCTCGGTTGGCCTTCCCGGCAAGCTCCTCTTGCCGGGGCCTTGTCTCCTTGGCTTGAATACTTTGTTCCTGAATAGCTCCAAAGGAACCACGGAGGACCTTGGCGGTCACCTGGCAAGCCTTGCCGCGGGGTGCTGCGACTGCCCGTGCACAAGTTCAGGATACTAGGGTATCCCTACTCTAGTACACCGACAGGAGCCCCCGGGCCTGGGCCACACACGGTGCCGAGCGCTGTTGGGCCAGGCCCAAAACAGGGCACGGGCACGTGCGGCCTGGGTTACGCCGTATCTTACTCCGTATCCACCGCGCCCTCCCCGAACGGCACGTGTCGAATGCGGCGTCGTGGGAGAGATCGTGGGTGGTTTCTTTATTCGGAAAAACGGAACGTCCGCCCCCTCCCGCTTTAAAAGCAGGGGAAACAGGGGCAGTTCGACCATCTCGCCGGTTGCTATTCCAATCTCAGAAACTTCCGCTGTCCCTCCCTTTCTTCCCAAAAGCTGAAAGAGAGCAGCGCTCCGCCCCCCATCTCCACCAGCACCACCAACACCGTCGATCTCCCCCACCACCTCCGCCATGGCTCCGAAAGCCGGCAAGGGGAAAGCCGTGAAGTTGACCGAGGCGCATCGGCTCGCGGCGCTGCGAAAGGAGCGGACAACCTTCCCCCCCCCCCCCCCCCCCCCAAGCTCGCCGCGAAGGAGCTGAGGGAGTACTACTACCTCTTCTGGTCGATGGAGACGCGAGCGCATCCGCGCACGAAGGTACTCTCCGCCGCCGCTTCGGAACGGGCTCCGAATGGATATCCCTTCTTCGCGTTGTTCTTCTACTGCGGGCTCTGCCCGCCTTTCTCTGAATTTTTCTGCGACATTATGAACACCTACGGGTTCCACCTCCTTGACTTCACCCCCAATGCCGTTCTGACCATGGCAGTTTTCGCACATCTCTGCGAAAACTTTGTCGGAGTCCATCCAAATGTAGCACTTTTCCGCCACTTCTTTATGCCCCGAGTTGAGAGAGGGGAGCCTTTATCATGCGGAACCGCCTGGATCTCGAGAGCTGGCAAGAAGGAAGCTTATCTAGAGGGAGAGCTCCGCGGCAAGTGGGAGGAATGGAGAGCAGACTGGTGCTAGATTGTTGAGGAGAACCCGCAACCATTTACCACCCAGCGCCAAGCCCCAGTAGCGCGCGGCAACGATTGGAGCAATGTGGCCCCGGAAGACGATAGGCTAAAGATCGCCGTCACCCGGATCCTACGCCTCAGGCTTGCCGGGCTCATTGTAGGCGCCGTTGGCGCAGATTTTCTTCGCCGCCGCATCGCCCCCCTGCAGGAGAGGAGGAGACCCGCCTGGGAATTCCAGAATGCGGCGGATATCATGAGGCTGCGCCCGGGCCTCAACTTCAACTTCACTGTCCTGGAACTGGAGGCGATGCTCCAAGAACTGTTCAAGTACGACCGTCAACATCCCAAAGTGTTCAGGTTGCCGAAGGGTGTCGTTCCGCTGTGCAACAACTCCTCGCTCGACCGCATCCATGCAATGATGCCGCTGTGCGATTCGCATGGAATTGTCCCAACTTGGCAAGAGCCTGCAGACGATGTCGTGCAGGAGTTCTTTGACGTCTTGCTAGAAGTGCCGGTCCGCTCCGATGAGCAGAAAAGCCTCACCCGAGACACCACCGACGCGGAGATGCAGCGCATCGCCACTAGGCTGGAAGAGGCGGCGGCAGCCGCTGCCGCGGGCGAGTTTGGATTCACCGTGGAGGAGGCAGAGGCAGCAGAGGCGGCAAGCCTTGCCAAGCGAGAGGAGCTTGCCGGCGAGGGAGAGCTTGCCGAGCCTGAAGCCGAGTCGAGCGAGCCCGCCGAGGGTGCGAGCGGCTCGTTGAAGACCAACTCCTCTTCCTCCTCATCTTCAGGCAGCTCGTTGCAAGCAAAGCCCCCAGCTCCACCAAGAAGGCGTCTCCGCAAGGCCGAGGACGTAGCGGGGCGGCAGACGAGTCAACAGCCGCCACGCTGCACGACACGCTCTACCGTGGCAAGCACTGTTGCCGCGGGAGCACCTCACGCCGCTGCGGTAACTGGAGCGGGGTCCTCCCGGACCACCGCTTCTGCTCCTGCCAAGCGGCTAAGGGAACCTACTCCTCCGCCTCGTCGCGCCGAAGGTGGGCCGGACTTCGACCTCTCCGCGCTCAGCTCCGACGAGGAAGAAGAAGAGTATGATTCTTTGCGGTACTTGTAGTTCTTCAATTCTTGCTGTTTTGTCTTGTATCTGATTTGCTTTACTCCGAACCCATTCCTTTTCAAGACTCTGGCCCAGAGAGCGGCGAAGAGGGCCAAGGTCCCGGTGATTGTCATCGAGGACGAACCCACCACGACAGCAGGGGATGTGTCCGAGACCACCTTGCCGGACCCGGCAATTATTCCCCAAAGCAGCCCCCAGCGCAGCCCCCAGCGTAAGTATATGTTTACTTCCCGCTGTTAGGCACGCATGGGTGCTCTTTCTTTGCTGACATCTGACTATTGGTTTGCGTAGGAGCAGAGCAGCCTCACCAGGAGCGCTCGGAAGCCGCCCTCGACATGCCATCTGCTTCGACTACACCACCAAGGGAGGGTTCCCCGGCAAGGGAGCGTTCTCCGGCAAGGGAGAGTTCTCCGGCAAGGGACAGCACCAGCGACCCCCCGGTGGTGGAGCACACAACTGTAGAGCCCAGTACAGGTAATCCTCTTACTTGAAAAACTTCCCTTGGGTTCTTCTTCTTCTGATTTTCTTTTTGGATATTTGCTTGACTTTTCTCCCTTTTCCGGCTGGCAGATCCCTCTGCTACGAAGCCGATGGAGGCCGAGGTTGCCGGCAAGGAGAACGCGCGCGGCAATACCGACGACGCCGCTGCCACCAAAGAAGCAGCTGACACTAATGATCCCACCGGCGAAGAGGCCGCCAAAGCTGCCGCCGCGAAAGCCGGCGAGGGGTCTGGCAATCGCACTGACGGCCCCGAGGCCGCAGGAGCGTCAGGCGCTACACCGACCGTTGATCCCCCCGCTGCTGCCGCAGCGTCAGGCTCCGAAGAGCCCCAGCCCGGCGCTTATTTGAAGGTCGGCGATGGCGTCTTCATCAAGCTCCCCTGGGCGTCAAGCTCCAGGGCGCCGGTCGAAGGAGAAATCTTGGATGGAGAGGTGCTCGCCTCCGCTGGGCTGACGCTGGTTGATGCGCCGAGCAGCAGCAGCGACGAGACTGAGGAGGAGCGGCTGCTGGGGAAGCTGGTGTCGCTCTACCGCGCTCGGCAGGCCAAGTAGGAATCCCGAGAAGCGCTTGCCACGAAGGCGGGAGTGGACATCGAGAAGCGCGCGGAGGAGCTCCGGGGTCTCAACCAGGAAGCTCTTCGGTCCCTGGCAGAGAAGTGGGAGCAACTCGCCGAGGCGCGGAAAGCCTTCCTCCTCGAGAAGGCCGAAGTTGAAGAGCAACAGCGGCTTGCCGCCGAGGAGCTGTTTGCACGGGAGGGCGAGTTGGCGCAGCGGAAAGTCAACCTTGACAGCCACGAGGAGGAGCTTGCTGCGCGCGAGCAAACATTCGGCGGGGCTCTCAAGGAAGCAGAGGATGCTGTCGCAGCTGCCGAGGCCGCCAAGAAGGAGCTGGAGACGAAGGTGGCGCAGCTGGAGGCCAATCTCAAGGCGAGCGGTGAAGAGCTTTCCGCGCTCAAGCGTGAGCGCGAGAAGGACGCCTACACCCTTGGCGAGCTGCAGGGTCGTCTCGTCGAGAAGGGCAAGGAGCTTAGCATCGCCAAGGACTCCAACGCAGATCTTGAGTTGAAGCTGACTACTTTGACCAAGACGCTGGACGGCGCCAGGGAGCAGGAGGTGGCCTTGAAGGAGAATATCAAGGCCGAGGAGGCGCTGCTGGCGAGTGCTGCTGTCACCTAGAACACCTTTAGGGAGAATGTGGAGCACTGGACGGAGGGTCTCATGGATGTTGCCGCAGCCATCGACAGGAAGCTGGCGCAGTTGGGGATGGAGGATCTAGGATATCCCTCCGATGAGAACCTCCAACCCAGCGCCAAGCTCACCTTGTTCTTCAAAGGCGTGGCGACGGCCCTCCAGCGACTCCGGGAGAAGATCCCAAAGCAGCTGGCCGACGAGTCATGCAAGATCTGCGCGGGAGCTCTTCAAAAGGTGTTGGTGAAGGTGGCCTTCCGCAACCCAGGCCTCAACCTCACCAACGTCCTCAGGACCTTGCCGCCAGATGCCGATCTAGAAGCGCTCAAGACCCTTGTCGCACCCATTGTGGACAAGGTGAGCGGGATCAAGAGGGTTGAGGGCGATCGCATAGATTAGGCCGCCCGTTTTCTCCTTTTCTTGCCGTTGCTGGTCATGTTATGAAAACAATCTGTTAGAGCTGCGACAAGCTATCTTGTAATATAACTCTATTTTGGGTATCGATTGCTATGTTATTTCCTTTACTTGATTCCTTCCTTTGTATGTTTTTGCCCTACGCTTTTAGGGAACTTGTCGGCGCAGGCACCTTAGCCGCGAGCGCTGAGTGCGGGACGTCAGCAGCCTGCTGGCGGTGCCACCACCGACAAGAAACCTTGTCGCAACTAGTCGCAGCTCACTTAAGTTGTTGAGCGGACTCGAAACAAAGTAAGGGCGCAACTAGCTACGAGTTGGTTCCTCCGCGCATAGGTTTTCCATACAAAGCACGGTCGTTCGAGGAAGATAACTTAAAAATTTTAAAACTGACTGCTCAAACTTTGGCAGCTTAGCTTTTCTGTCGTTTGCGTCCTGGTAAGGCGAAACTTTCTTGAACGACGCCTGGTCCACACCATTATCTTCTCCTTTCCCCCCCGGCAAACTTGTGGGCGAGGGAACCTTCCTTTCTTTGAGAAAGAGAAAGAAGAGAAAATAAAGATATGGAGCCTTACGGCTCGTTACTGCTTACCGGGGGTAGGCGCTGCACAAAGTGTCAGATAACACATGCAAAAAATAGAAAGCATGAAATTGATAGGATATGCGGAGCACATGAGCTTTACTTATGCACGGGGTCTGCGCCCGGCTTTGTACAAAGGATTACATGCAACAGCGGCAAGACTTGTACAAAAGGTGGTTGCCGGAACAGGTTCTGGCAACCGCGCCTTACGGGTAAAACTTACGAAGATGCTCAATGTTCCAGGAGTTGTTCACCGGAGTACCATCTTCGGTCTCAAGGCGGACAGCGCCAGGCCTAGTGACTCGTTTCACTCGGTAAGGGCCTTCCCACTTCGGCGTCAACTTGTTGGAATTCTTGGCGGACTGAACGCGCCGAAGAACAAGGTCGCCTTCCTCGAGACTTCTGGCATTAACTTTGCGGCTATGGTAGCGGCGCAAAGCTTGCTGGTATCGAGCAGCTCGTACAGCGGCCTGAAGACGGTCTTCCTCAAGGAGCAACGCGTCATCTTGTCGCAGCTGCTCTTGCTCAAGCTCATCATAAGCGAGCACTCGAGGTGACCCGTATACGAGTTCCGTGGGGAGAACTGCCTCTGCTCCATAGACTAGAGCGAAAGGTGTCTGGCCAGTGGCTCGATTTAGCGTCGTTCTGATCGACCAAAGAACCACCGGCAGCTCCTCAATCCAGTTCTTTCCGCACTTGCGCAGCCTATCAAAAGTCCTGGTCTTGAGCCCGCGCAGCACTTCAGCATTTGCCCTCTCCGCTTGGCCGTTGCTTCTCGGATGAGCAACAGAAGCGAAGCAGACCTTGGCGCCAAGATCTTGGACGTACTGCATGAAGGTGCGGCTCGTGAATTGCGTGCCGTTGTCGGTGAGGATCCTATTAGGGATCCCGAAGCGGCAAACAATCGACCTGAAGAACTTGACTGCTGACTGTGCTGTCACCTTCCTCACTGCTTCCACTTCCGGCCACTTTGTGAACTTGTCGACTGCAACGTACAAGTACTCAAAGCCCTCGACAGCTCGGGGAAAGGGGCCGAGGATGTCGAGCCCCCAGACCGAAAATGGCAAGGATAAAGGGATCGTCTGGAGAGCTTGAGCTGGCTGGTGTATCTGCTTGGAATGGAACTGGCACACTTCACACTTGGTTACTTGTGCAGTTGCATCCTGGAGGGCTGTCGGCCAAAAGAAACCTTGCCGGAATGCTTTGCCGGCAAGCTCTCTTGCGCCAATGTGGTGACCACATATGCCTCCATGTATCTCTGCCAACAGCTTTTGTCCATCTTCCCGGTGAATACACTTTAATTTCACATCGTTGAGTCTTCTTCTGTATAGTGTGTTGTCGACAAACTGGTACATACTTGACTGCCGGGCTACTCTCTCCGCTTCTTCTTGCTCTTCGGGAAGTTCTCCTGTCTGAAGGAAACGGACAATCTGCTGTGCCCATGCTGGAGCTTGCGGCTCGACAACAAGGACTAAAGGCACATATGCTGCTGCGGGAACATGCGCTTCTACGGCAAGATCCTGCGGCTCAGCCGGAGCTTGACGTTCCCCAGCAAGTTTGCCGGAGCAAAACTTGTCGGGAGCGTCTGCTTCAACGGAACAAACCCTAGGGCTCGCCGGAGCAGACTGCTCCTCAGCACCTTTGGTGTTGATTTTGGGGACCTTCTTGGCGGCGGCTTCGGGGAGCTCTGCCGGAAAATAGTCACCAGAAATCAACTTCCTTTTCTTGCTCTGTCCAGTTGATGGCATTACAGACGGTTGAGCCAGTTTGAGCACAAAGATACCTGGTTCCACAGGTAACTTAAGTGCGGCGCACTTCGACAGGCCATTGGCAATGTCGTTCTGAGCTCTTGGAACATGTTCCATCTGTAGGCCGTCAAAGTGCTCTTCTAACTTTCTCACTTCATCGACGTAAGCTTCCATCAATGGACTCTGATAATTCTTGTTCACTTGGCGGACGACAAGCTGCGAGTCACCCCTGACAATGAGCTTCTTGATCCCAAGGTCCGCTGCGATCCTGAGACCGGCAAGCAAACCTTCATACTCTGCGGTATTGTTTGTTGCTTGCTCCTTGGGAAAGTGCATCTGGACTACGTACTTGAGGTGCTCTCCGGTGGGCGCAACAAGTAGCACGCCCGCACCGGCGCCTTGTAGCGAGAAGGCACCATCGAAGTACATCAGCCACTCTTTGCTTGATTCCTTGACGGGGATGCTCATTTCTGGAATTTCTTCATCTGGTGTTGGCGTCCACTCTGCTATGAATTCTGCCAACGCTCTGCTCTGGATAGTTGAAGTGCTCTCAAACTTGAGGCCAAAGCTTGACAGTTCCAGTGCCCACTCGACAATCCTGCCTGTTGCTTCTGGATTCTGCAGTATCCTCTTCAGCGGAAAACGAGTGACAACTGTGATCTCATGTGCTTGGAAGTAATGGCGCAGCTTTCTCGAGGCCATGAGAAGGCCGAAAAGCAATTTCTGCACATCAGAGTACCTCGACCTAGCCCCCTGCAGAAGGGAACTGACAAAGTAAACTGGGCGCTGCACCATTCTCTTCTGTATCTCCTTACGCGCCTGCGCAGATCCATCTTTGTCGGGACCAGAGCTTGTCGGTGAAGTCCCCTGCTTGTCGCTTGATGCATCTGCCGTGGTTGCTGACTCATCATCCGCCTCCCTCTCCGCTACTAACGCAGCACTAACCACTTGATTGGTTGCCGCTAAATACAGCAGCAACTTCTCTTGTGGCTTAGGTGCGACAAGTGTTGGAGTGGAGGACAGGTATCTCTTTAAGTCCTGCAGCGCAGCCTCCGCTTCCGGAGTCCATTTCATTGGACCTGCCTTTTTCAATATTTTGAAAAACGGCAGGGCGCGCTCAGCAGACCTAGAGATAAACCTGCTGAGAGCAGCCACGCAACCGTCTAGTCTTCGTACATCCTTGACGCGCTTTGGTGCTTCAATCTGCTCAATGGCCTTGATCTTGTCGGGATTGGCTTCAATTCCCCGCTGAGATACGAAGAACCCGAGAAGCTTGCCATAGGGGACTCCAAACACACACTTCTCGGGGTTAAGCTTGAGGTTGACCTTGCGCAGATTTGCAAAGGTTTCGTCTAAATCTTGAATCAGAGTTGCCTTGTCCTTGCTCTTGACCACTATGTCATCCATGTAGGCCTCCACATTTCTGTGCATTTGTGGCTCAAAAGCGTCATGGACTACCCTTGCAAATGTTGAACCAGCATTCTTTAAACCGAAAGGCATCCGTATGAAACAGTATGTGCCACATGGAGTGATGAATGCGGTCTTCTCCTCATCCTCTTCTGCCATGAAGATCTGATGGTATCCTGAGTATGCGTCAAGAAATGAAAGCAAGTCACATCCGGCCGTGGAGTCAACAATCTGGTCAATGCGCGGCAAGGGAAATGGGTCTTTGGGACAAGCTTTATTGACATCAGTAAAGTCGATACAAAGCCTCCATTTCCCGTTTGCCTAGCGCACGACTACAGGATTGGCCAACCACGTAGGATGGAGCACTCCTCTGACAAGGCCTGCTGCTTCCAATTTCTTGATTTCTTCTGCGATGAATTCTTGGCGCTCCACTGCTTGTTTCCTGACCTTCTGCTTGACGGGCCGTGCATGAGGACAGATGGCAAGATGGTGCTCGATTACTTTCCTAGGAACACAGGGGATGTCAGACGGTTGCCACGCAAACACATCGACGTTCGCCCGCAGGAAAGCAACGAGCGCGCTTTCCTATTTAGGGTCGAGAGTGGCACTGATGGTGAAGGTACCACCAGTGCCGTCATCCTTGGCGGACACCTTCTTGGTCTCTGGTGGAGCTGCCATTGTCCTCTTACACTTGCCGGTGGAGCTCGATGGTGCATCCTCGATGGTAGCGCAGCACTCCGAAGAGGTGCGCTTGCCGGAGTGGGCATCAGAACTCTTGTCGGACTTGGTCTTCTTCTTCCCCCCGGGAGCTTCAATGGCAAGTGACTTGCGATCTGTTGCGGCTGCCGCTTCCCGGTAGATCTTGTCGGTGCAGATAAGAGCATCCTTCTTGTCGCCAGGGACAGAGATGACACTTATCGGGCCTGGCATCTTCAGAATGTTGTATGCGTAGTGAGAGGCTGCCATGAATTTGGCGAGTTCTGGACGGCCGAGTATCCCATTGTAAGGCAATGGGAAGTCAGCAACGTCAAAAGTGACCCTCTCAGTCCTGAAGTTCAACTCGCAGCCAAATGTCATCGGTAACGTGATCTTTCCCTTCGGCTTGCTCCTTCCTGGATTGATTCCTTGGAATGTGCTGGTCTCTTCGAGCTCGCTATCAGGGATCTGGAGTTTCTGGAGTACCGCGGAGGAGATCAGGTTCAAGCCGGCCCCACCGTCAACTTGAGGTTGCGGATAGTTGGTGAAACCAACATCGACAAGCACCCGACCGCAGTTATGCGATCAGGGTGGTCCTCAATACCAAAGATGATAGGCGTGCTGGACCATTTCAGAGGTTTGCGTGACTCGACGCGTGGTTCTGCCGCATTGACTTCCCGCACCCACTGCTTGAGCTGGCGGTGTGAAGTATGCAGAGAAGCACCGCCGTAAACGCACAGGACCTTTGTGGCTTTCTGGAACTCCTGCTCACCGGTCTCGTCATCATCCATATCTTCATAGTCGTCGTCGTCTTCATCCTTGTCGCGGCCGCGGGGAGGTCTGTCTCCTTGCCGCTGCTTGGCCTTGCCGCGGCGTCCTCCTCGGCCGGGGCGTTTCTTGCTGGATCCTCCAGTACCTTCTTGGGCCTTCTCCTTGCCGCGTTGCTCGTATTTAGCCTTTTGCTGCTCGATAAGCTGCTCGACCTTCTTGCAGCTCTGGAGGTCATGGCCCTTGGTGCGGTGGATCTTGCAATACTGCTTGTTGTTGCCGTCCTGCTTGTCGGCGACTGCCACAGCCTGGCAGTTGGTAGCTCCGGCTTTCTGGGCGTCACCTCCGTTGCCGGACTACTCAACGACTAGCACATCTTTACCTTTCTTCTTCTTGTTGTTCCGCCGCCGATTTTTCTTTGCCGGGGCGGCATCCTCGCTGTCAGATCCTCCTGCTCATGTCTTCTCTCCGGGGAGTTTCCTCCCTTCCTCTGCACGTGCACACTTGTTGGCCAGGGCATATAGCTCACTGACGTCTCTGATCTTGCACATCGCCATCTCCTCCCGCATCCTGTGGTTTCGCACGTTCTGATGGAACGCGCTGATGACCGCGGCAGGGTGGACATCTGGGATGTTGTGCTGTACACGGCTGAACCTCTAAATGTACTTGCACAGGGGCTCTCCTTCCTTTTGGGCGAGCAGATGAAGGTCGCTCTCTTGGCCATGAGGCTTGTGGCCGCCTGTAAAGGCGCCGACAAACTGATGGCATAGGTCTGCCCAGGAGGATATGGAGTTGTCCGGCAAGTGCATGAGCCAGGACCTGACATTGGGCTTGAGCACCAGCGGGAAGTAGTTGGCAAGGATCTTGTCGTCCCGCCCCCCGGCAGCTTGCACCGCGATGGTGTAGATGCTGAGGAACTCCGACGGATGCGACTTGCCGTCGTACTTCTCTGGTATGTCTGGCTTGAAATTCTTCGTGCTGGGCCACTGGACTTGCCGCAGCTCACGAGTGAACACAGGGCAACCTACCACGTACGGC
Organism: Triticum timopheevii; assembly: GCA_963921465.1. Taxonomy (NCBI): domain Eukaryota; kingdom Viridiplantae; phylum Streptophyta; class Magnoliopsida; order Poales; family Poaceae; genus Triticum; species Triticum timopheevii. Next base: position 362,741,196 of record OY997264.1, read on the forward strand.
AAGTTGCCTGGTTCCCATGGCGCATGCATGTCGACAGAGGGCCCAGTGCGCTAGTCCGGTTGACGCCGCGCTTCTCTTCGGCGCTCGATGCGAGTACGAGCGTCTTCTTGCTGTCGTTCGTGAAGAACTTGGCGCTGATCGCGACGAGCTCGTGGATCTGATGAGGCGGTGGAGTCGCTGTCGAGGTAGATCCGGCGAGTCGGTGATCTTGGCCTTCGGGGCGGGGACTGCACGGTGGTTGCACCCCCACCGATTTTGTCGCCATCGGCTCGTGCCTGGCAATCTTGCCGCGGCTGCGATGTACTCGGCTGCCGTGGAGTGTCGCCGTTGGTGAAGCCGATGAGACTCTAAATGGTGGCCCTCCATTCGTCGATCTTGTCTGCCGTTGGAGGGTAATCCAGGAGCAGTTGAGCTCGCGCTAAAGCTTCTGCTGAAGTGGTGGGTGGCAGTGGCGAACGATGCGAGGAGCGGGATATGCTCGGACTTCTAACTATGTTAGAAGGAGCAGTATCCCGTCCAGGTGACCGTGTCTTGCTCGTGCCAGCATGTTGGCGTGCATGCTGGACTTGAGCACCCCGAGATCCACCGGCTCGATCTTGGTCCAACGAACGTATGGTACCGCGAGTACCATGACGTTGTCGGTCTCTCGCCTCCTGGGATGGGCGCGGTGCATGTACGGACGCCGAGGTCTGCGCAGCCTTATCCTTGGACCTGGCAGCACCGTGAGCTCCCTCGTCGACGCCCGTTCATCCGCCGGCGTCTACCCCACCACCCGTTTGCTCCGGTGGTGGTGGGATCGACGTGGACGGAGCAGCCACCTCCGAAGCCTTCTTCTTCGGTGGCATGTCGATGAAGAAGATGAAGATCTAGCTCGTGTGAACACCGGATCAGGTTCACACAGCCTCGACGCCCCCTACCTGGCGCACCAAAGATGTCGGGGGAAACTGATCCACGAACACCTATGGGACCGGCGGACCGAGCCCCTTTCGGTTCGGCGGGGGGCGGAGGTCGCGCGAAGAGCGGATCGAGACGAGGCACACGAGCAGTTTACCCAGCTTCGGAGCTCTTCGGAGAGATAATACTCCTACTGCTGCATGTCTGAGTGTATTGAGTTCTTCCTCGGGAGCGCTGAGTGCTACAGTACACACTAGCTGCTAACGAGACCGAGCGTGAGTGTTTTTCTGCCTTTGAACCCCCCTCTACGTTGCGCATGGGCCTCCTTTTATATGCTCAAGGGGTCACCGACAGGTGGCAACGTAGACAAGGGTAAAAATGGAAAAGAATTGCGGTTGGTACAACTACTTGTACAGTGTATCATACCTAACCCTGACGGCAGGGGACAAAGGCATTAAATGCCCATCTGCGTCGCCCAAATAGTGCAAAAAGGGACCGTCAGGGATGCCACCGCTTGCCATGATGGCAATCTTGTCAGCGTCGCTTGCCACCTCGCACCGCTGGCTGCACAGCCTCTTGCCACGCGCACCTGGAAAGGTCCCAGGGCGACACGTTGGTGGATGTGCTGGAGCGCAGGTACAGAGTGGTAGCTTGCCGTGGCAAGTGCCTTGCCGTGGTCGTTGTCTTGTCACGTCCGGAAGCTTGTCGCTCACCGGGCCTCGCCGAGACGCGTGGCGCGTCGCGGCAAGTTCCTCGAGATGCCTCGGTTGGCCTTCCCGGCAAGCTCCTCTTGCCGGGGCCTTGTCTCCTTGGCTTGAATACTTTGTTCTTGAATGGCTCCAAAGGAACCATAGAGGACCTTGGCGGTCACCTGGCAAGCCTTGCCGCGGGGTGCTGCGACTGCCCGTGCACAAGTTCGGGATACTAGGGTATCCCTACTCTAGTACACCGACACTCCGGTTAGTAAGTTAGTCCCAAAAATGATATAAATGTGTAAAATAAAGCCCATAAACATCCAAAAAGGGTAATATAATAGCATGGAACAATCAAAAATTATAGATACGTTGGAGACATATCAAGCATCCCCAAGCTTAATTCTTGCTCGTCCTCGAGTAGGTAAATGATAAAAACAGAATTTTTGATGTGGAATGCTACCTATCATAATTCTCAATGTATTTTCTTTATTGTGGCATGAATGTTAAGATCCAAATGAATACAAAATAAAAGTTCATATTGACATAAGAAATAGTAATACTTCAAGCATACTAATCAAAGCAATCATGTCTTCTCAAAATAACATGGCTAAAGAAAGTTATCCCTACAAAATCATATAGTCTGGCTATGCTCTATCTTCATCACACAAAGTATTTAATCATGCACAGCCCCGATGACAAGCCAAGCAATTGTTTCATACTTTAATGATCTCAAACCTTTTCAACTTTCATGCAATACATGAGCGTGAGCCATGGACATAGCACTATATGTGGAATAGAATGGTGGTTGTGGAGAAGACAAAAAGGAGAAGATAGTCTCACATCAACTAGGCATATCAACGGGGTATGGAGATGCCCATTAATAGATATCAATGTTAGTGAGTAGGGATTGCCATGCAACGGATGCACTAGAGCTATAAATATATGAAAGCTCAACAAAAGAAACTAAGTGGGGTGCATCAAACTTGCTTGCTCATGAAGACCTAGGGCACTTTTGAGGAAGCCCATCATTGGAATATACAAGCCAAGTTCTATAATGAAAAATTCCCACTAGTATATGAAAGTGACAACATATGAGACTCTCTAACATGAGGATCATGGTGCTATTTTGAATCACAAGTGTGGAAAAAGAGATAGTAGCATTGTCCTTTCTCTCTTTTTCTCTCATTTTTTTTCTTTTCTTCCTTTTTTCTTTTTTTTTTCTTTTCTTTGGCCTTCTCTTTTTTTCTTTTTTTCTTTTTGGCCTTTCTCTTTTTTTTCTTTTTTTTTCTTTTTGTAAAGTTCGAAGTCTCATCCCGACTTGTGGGGGAATCATAGTCTTCATAATCCTTTCCTCACTAGGACAATACTCTAATAATGAAGATTATCACACTTTTATGGATTTACAACTCAAAGCTAGAACAAGATGACTCTATATGAATGCCTCCAGCGGTGTACCGGGATATGCAATGAATCAAGAGCGACATGTATGAAAATTATGAAGGTGGCCTTGCCACAAATACAATGTCAACTACATGATCATGCAAAAAGCAATATGACAAAAGTAATGCATGTCATATGAATGGAATGGTGGAAGGTTGCATGGCAATATATCTCGGAATGGCTATGGAAATGCCATAATAGGTAGGTATGGTGGCTGTTTTGGGGAAGGTAAATGGTGGGTATATGGTACCGGCGAAAGTTGCACGGTACAAGAGAGGCTAACAATGGTGGAAGGGGTGAAGGAGTGCGTATAATCCATGGACTCAACATTAATCAAAAGAACTCATATACTTGTTGCAAAAATTTAGAAGTCATCAAAAATCAAAGCACTACGCGCTTGCTCCTAGGAAAAGACCATCGCTCGTCCCCGACCGCCACTCATAAGGAAGACAATCAATAAATAAAATTGTGCTCCAACTTCATCACAAAGCGGTTCACCATACGTGCATGTTACGGGAATCACAAACTTCAACACAAGCATTCTTTAAATTCATAATCACCCAACTAGCATGGCTTTAATATCACTACCTCCATATCTCAAAACAATTATCAAGCATCAAGTTGATCATAGCATCCAATTCACTTTCTATGATAGTTTTTATTATACCCAACTTGGATGCTCATCATTCTAGAACCAACTTTTAAGATCATAGCAAATACCATGCTGTTCTAAAAGACTCTCAAAAAGATATAAGTGAAGCAGGAGAGACTAGAAATTTCTACAAAATATAACCACCGTCGTGCTCTAAAAGATATAAGTGATGCACTAGAGCAAATGACAAACTACTCCGAAAGATACAAGTGAAGATCAATGAGTAGCTAAATAATTGTGCAACTATGTGAAGACTCTCTACCATTAAGGAATTTCAGATCTTGGTATTGTATTCAAACAGCAAGCAAAACAAAATAAAATGACATTGCAAGGATAGCACAACTCATGTGAAGAAGCAAAAACTTAGGCTCAACCGATACTAACCGATAGTTGTTGAAGAAGAAAGGTGGGATGCCTACCGGGGCATCCCCAAGCTTAGATGCTTGAGACTTCTTGGAATATTATCTTGGGGTGCCTTGGGCATCCCCAAGCTTGAACTTTTGTGTCTCCTTAATTCCTCTCATATCATGGTTTCTCTATTTCTCAAAAGCTTCATCCACACCAAACTCAACAAGAACTCGTGAGGTAGGTTAGTATAAACCAATGCAAAACCTTATCATATTCTACTGTAACAAATCAATAAAATTATTATTCAACATTGCATACTAAATGCCTCTGCATATTTAATACTCCTTTCCTCAAATAGAATCATTAAACAAGCAAACATATGCAAACAATGCAAACATAACAGCAATCTGCCAAAACAGTACATTCTGTAAAGAATGCAAGAGTATCCATACTTACCTAACTCCAAAAGTTATGAAATAAAATTACCACTGTAGTAAATTTATCAGAGCCCATTATGCAAAAGGTTTCAACATTATACCATTCTCTTACTATTCTAGGGAATTTTTGCAACAGCGGTAAACTTTCTGTTTTCCAACAGCAACATGTATACTAGCAAAATAAGCATGGCAAAGGCTATCCTTGACATTTTTATTGAAAATAAAAATGAAAAAAATTAATATAAACAACAGAAAATATTAACAAAAGAAAATGACGCTCCAAGCAAAACACATATCATGTGGTGAAAAAATATAGCTCCAAGTAAAGTTACCAATGAACGAAGACGAAAGAGGGGATGCCATCTGGGGCATCCCCAAGCTTAGGCTCTTGTTTGTCCTTGAATATTACCTTGGGGTGCCTTGGGAATCCCCAAGATTAGGCTCTTGCCACTCCTTATTCCATAGTCCATCAAATCTTCACCCAAAACTTGAAAACTCCACAACACAAAACTCAACAGAAAACTCGTAAGCTCCGTTAGTATAAGAAAATAAAACCACCACTTAGGTACTGTAATGAACTCATTCTAAATTCATATTGGTGTTAAACCTACTGTATTCCAACTTCTCTATGGTTCATGCCACTTAATACTAGCCATAGATTCATCAAAATAAGCAAACAACACATAGAAAACAGAATTCGTCAAAACAGAACAGTCTGTAGTAATCTGTATCAAACGTATACTTATGGAACTCCAAAAATCCTACCAAATTCGAAGTCCTAAGAAATTCGTCTACCAATCCAGAGAAAAAATAATCAGATCAGAAGCACATTTATGTGAATTAACAAAACTAATTTACTGGGTGCAAAAGTTTCTGATTTTCAGCAGGATCAACACAACTATCACCGTAAGCTATCTTAAAGGTCTTACTTGGCACTTTATTGAAACAAAAGCTATAAAACATGATTACTACAATAGCAAAAACAGTAAGGATAAATATTGGGTTGTCTCCCAACAAGCGCTTTTCTTTAATGCCTTTTTAGCTAGGCATGATGATGACAATGATCCTCACATAAAAGATAAGAATTGAAACATAACGGGAGCATCATGAAGCATATGACTAGCACATTTAAGCCTAACCCACTTCCTATGCATAGGGATTTTGCGAGCAAATAACTTATGGGAACAATAATCAACTAGCATAAGAAGGTAAAACAAGCATAGCTTCAAGATTTTCAACACATAGAGAGGAAACTTTGCATTATTGCAATTCTTACAAGCATATATTCCTCCCTCATAATAATTTTCAGTAGCATCATGAATGAATTCAACAATGTAACTAACACCTAAAGCATTCTTTTCATGATCTACAATCATAGAAAATTTACTACTCTCCACATAAGCAAATTTCTTCTCATTCGAAATAGTGGGAGTATCATAAGAGACTTGAACACTAAAAATTGTTTCCACATTAAAAGAGTAATGTTCAGAAAAAGGGTAATCATAATCATGACAAGATTTGTAAATATAATCATCACTACTTTTTATAGCATAAGTTTCATCACAATAATCATCATAAGTAGCAACTTCGTTCTCATCATAATCGATTGAAACCTCTCCCAAGATAGTGGAATCACTAAATAAAGTTGACACTCTTCCAAATCCACTTTCGTATTCATCAAAGTAAAATTCAACATCCTCCAAAATAGTGGGATCACTACTTCCTAAAGTTGACACTCTTCCAAACCCACTTTCATCAATATAATCATCATAGGTAGGAGGCATGCTATCATCATAACAACTTTGCATATCAAAACTTGGGATGCTAAAAATATCATCTTCACTAAACGTAGCATCCCCAAGCTTGGGAAAAACATTAATTTCAGCAAATATATTCTCAGATATTTCATCCTCATCAAACATAGCTTCCCCAAGCTTGGGCCCTTTCATATCATAAGCATAATCACTCTCATCATTAAAAATATTGATAGCACCAATAGTATAGCAATTATCATCATCACAATGAGTAGTAGGAGCAACATCATTTGGGAGGGATGCCTTTCTACCTTTGTTGCTTCCTTCTTTTCTTTTTCTTCTTCACATTATGTGTGGGTTCAACCTTCCTCTTTGAGCTCCTTATTGACTAGATTGGTTGAATAGAAAGCTCCTCCTCGTTACCTGATTCATCATGAGAAATAATAGGAGGATATTGGGAAGTCTCTTCCCTTTCATTAGTATTTTCATCATCTTCTATTTGCTTTCTTTTCTTTAGATAATTGTCAATATAAGGATTTTCAATGCAATTCTCTGCACAAAACAAATAAATCTTTTCTAGATCAATATCAAGAAAATGCATAAGACTAAATTTTGGAATAGGATTAGTTAAACGTTTCAACTCTTCACAACCCAAAAGCAACCTAAGTTCATTGTAATGAGTAATGGAGATCAAATCATCACAATTTTTCGACACGATCCGATCATGAAACAATTTGCATTGGAGATGTAAATGATCTTGTTTATTGCAAAATTCACAACGGGAAAGATATCTTAAATTCTCCGCACTCTTATCTAGCCTTTCTTGCAACTTCTTAGTTTCTAAATATTTATGCCTCTTGCAATATATATCTTCTCTATTTAGTGTGTTTATGCAAACATGCACTCCACAAAAGTTGACATGCTCATAAGATATATTTTCATCATGACTAGAGCAATCATCATTAGTACTAAGGATATTCAATGAATTCATTCTAACAACATTTCAATCATGCTCATCATTCAAAGATTCAGTACCAAGCATTTTATAGCATTCTTCTTCTAGCACTTGAGCACAATTTTCCTTTCCATCATACTCACGAAAGATATTAAAAAGACGAAGCGTATGAGACAAACTTAACTCCATTTTTTTGTAGTCTTCTTTTATAAACTAAACTAGTGATAAAACAAGAAACAAAAAGACTCGATTGCAAGATCTAAAGATATACCTTCAAGCACTCACCTCCCCGGCAACGGCGCCAGAAAAGAGCTTAGTTGACGGGGTGTGAGTGAGTGCCCTTTACCTAGCCTCCCCGACAACGGCGCCAGAAAAGAGTTTGATGTCTACTACACAACCTTCTTCTTGTAGACGTTGTTGGGCCTGCAAGTGCACAGGTTTGTAGGACAATAGCAAATTTCCCTCAAGTGGATGACCTAAGGTTTATCAATCCGTGGGAGGCGTAGGATGAAGATGGCCTCTCTCAAACAACCCTGCAACCAAATAACTAAGAGTCTCTTGTGTCCCCAACACACCCAATACAATGGAAAATTGTATAGGTGCACTAGTTCGGCGAAGAGATGGTGATACAAGTGCAAAATAGATGGTAGATATAGGTATTTCTAATCTGAAAAATATAAAAACAGCAAGGTAACAAATGATAAAAGTGAGCGTAAACGGTATTGCAATGATAGGAAACAAGGCCTAGGGTTCATACTTTCACTAGTGCAAGTTCTCTCAACAATAATAACATAGATAGATCATATAACAAGCCCTCAACATGCAACAAAGATGATGGAGGGTTTACTCCATTGGGATTTTGGCCCGGGCCTTGCCCTGGCTGATCAGGTGAGACGCAGGTTTGGATTTACAGTGCATTTCTCCCCCTCCCGTGACACCAAGGAATTCTTTTTGGTGGCTTCTTTTTCTTCTGCCTCGTTCCCTCTCACGGTGGAATCTGTTGGTGTTGCTCTTCAATGCTGCACTGGGAGCTACCGTGTGGGTCTCAAAGTGGTCCAAATCTCTCCGAGAGCATTTCGGTTTTCTGTTGCTAATAACAAAGTTGGCCATTTCATCTACCGCCTTAAGGACAGGGTTTGGCCTGATTTTGTCTGCCATTTTCACTTATTCAGTGGATGTTTTAATCGTGCTCCGGTGGATGTATCTTATTGGCACGCTGACGAGGAGTTACCGGAGTTAACTAGTCAGAGACCTATTGCTATTCAGTCCAAGTTGGTTTCTACGAATCCGACGTCTATCTCCAACTCCATGCAGCATCTAGCAAAGTTCAATCTGGTCCCGCTCAATTCTATGCGGTTTTCCAATAAACATTCGGGTGAGGCTTCCACCTCCGCTTCTGTGATTGATCTCCGGCCACCATTGGTTCATGATACTGTTCTTGCTCAGGATGAACACGTTCATTTTGGATCTTTTCGGGTCCCACCTGCAATTATGGTATCTGGTCAGCCCATTTCCTTAATGGACAAATTTCTTCAATCAGCGAAATTAGAGGAATCACAAATCCCGGTCTTTCTTCATTTGGGTGCCTTTAAATGCTGAATCAAGGTAGCATATCCAACTCTCCCGCAAAGTTTCCTCTCTTCAGCATTCAAATATGCACCGGCCCATGATCATTGGCCCCCGATTCTTTCGGCCCAACACAAAGCTGACCTGGCCCAGGCCGCCTACACAGAAGAGGAGATTTCGGAATTATCTGCTAATTGGGCTAATTTGTGTGGCCGATGCCTTCAGTGGGGACACAAAAAGATTACATGCCACGCCAGGATTATTTGTATTAATTGCTCTGCACCTGACCATAAGGTAACTCTATGCCCATTACGTGCTAATTTGCGGTCCAATTTGAGCTTGAATTCTACAAGTATCGGGAATCATATCAATCAACCAGGATTTTCACTGCCTATTAATGCTACGACTTCCACAACTACCAAACCTTCGACCACCATCCGATGCACTAGTTGTGGCTTCTATGGCCACGTGGCTCGTTCTTGCATTAAGCAACGCCGTGCGAGGCAATGGCAATGGGTACCCAAAAAATCCTCACTTGCCATCTCTACCCCTCATGTTCCATCTTCTGCCTCGAGAACTGATACGCTCCCGTTCTGTTCTCTTACTCGACCGCAGTCACCACCACCGCCCCCTCCCCCACCCTCTCTCTCCCTCTCCACCATGGCGAACTACCCCCTGAATCCGGTGCCCTTCCTGCCACCGGGTTTTGCCGTCGATCCAGGGCCTGCTGATCGCATTGTCCGGAGCGGGATGGTGGTTGGGCCGATTCCACCGCTGAATCATGACCACCTTGCCATTGCTGAAGCCAGTCAATGTGTTCCTCTACATCGCCGGGCCGCCATCTGCACTGCTATCGAAGGTTTGCTTCATGAAGCTCAACTCTTCACCACTGAATCCAGCGACCATCCACTGGGTATTGGGATTTTCGGCTTTGTGGATTCCTTCCTTAGAGATACTGCTGTTGCCACCCCTTTGGAATTAGAGGACCAAGATCTGCTTATCACCTTTGTGCCGCATCATGAGGCTCTCAATAGGCGTACCACTACGTTCGGTCCTGAAATCTGGTTGATGTTTTTTGGCTTCCCGTATGACTATCAGACTGACTACTACATTAATAAGTCTCTGGGGGGCTTTGGATCTTTGGTGTCTTGGTATAACCCCCGTCAGGATAGAAGATACATGCTGATCAAAGCTAGAGTCATCAGTCTAAGGCTTGTCCCTAAAAGTTTTGTTGTGTGGCAACTGGGTGGTGCTCGCGATTGCTGGATAGTGCAAATCACCATCTTGCGCAGCTCTGGCTGGAATGCGCTCCTCCCTGAAGTTCCACCTGCAGGCGAGGAACCACCTCCTTCGGACGGCAATCCACACCCTCAGTTTGGTCCAAAGTTAACCGCAGAGCAGCGTTATCAACAGCAGGTGCATAACTGGCTGGTTCAGAATGTAGTGCCGGCCAATGGTGGACAGCCAAGCAACAATGGTTGGGGGCTCTGGCCGGCTCCACCAGCCCCGCCCGTTGCCCAAATGCCACCGTACCTAATGAACTTTCAGGCATGGCTGGCTGCGCAGGGTCTGACAGTGCAACATGGTCTAGTTCCTGAACACAATCTAGAAGATAGCGCTGCTCAAGCTTGGAACGACTCGATCACTGTTTCTGAGGAAAACAGCTCGGCTAGCTTTGAATCTGATTTTGCCTTGTTGATTGTCGAACAGCCAGCACACCAGGATCTGATGACAATGCCGTCTACCGAAACTCTTTCTGTCACTGTCGAAATGCACAATGCAGGGCTCCGTTTTGGTCTCTCTGCCCATGGCGATATACTCATGAACCTGCTACTTGCTGATCCAACTCCTCGCCAGCTGCTCAACCATACTCTGTTCTCTGCGATCCGTCCGGTTCTGGCCACCTGGGGCCCTTGGAGCAGTGGCTACGGTCTGCGATCCACCTTACAGGTTGAAGTTCAGGTTTCTGTCATCAAGGGTGAGCTGCAGTTCAGGCACGTACCCACTGCAAATTCTGCTTCTTCTGTGATCCTCACAAAAATCTTCGAGCCTATGGCCCCTACTGAGACTCTGCTTTTACCGGAGCCTGGTGAGATTCAGTCAGTCGATTCTGAAACTTCTGATGCTGCCGTGGAGCAGTCTGAAAGTGTTCAACTATCTGAAACTGTTGTAACTGCTGCGGCTTAGTCTGGGATCCAGTTCTCCTCTGACAGTTCTGAAGCGCTCTCTGATTCCTTCTCCTCTGATTTGGAACCCTTTAACAGTGCAATGTCTGAAACCAGCTTGATGTCCGAGAGCTCCACCGCCATCACTCAGAAGCTCCGCAAAGGGAAGATGGCGGTGCCCATTGATACTGCCAACCTTTGTCGCAGCAACAGATCCACCAAGTATGATGGTTTCAGGGTCCCGTAGCCTTCTGACTCTCGTCAGCAGAAATCCAAGGTCAAACCTCGTCTGATCCCTTCGGCTGCAAATGACAATGCACAGCACACTTCCGCAATGCAAGCCCATGAAGATCAAGCTCTTGCTGTCCCTCCTCCAACTCCTGTTGCCACTATGCAAGCAGTAGGTACCCAGCTGTGCGCCATCCCACCTGAGGAGCTGACTGTTGCAGCTCTCAACAAGGAGCCTGAGGATTCCACTTCCTCTGCCTAATCTACCTGTTACTTTTATTTTGCTTCCTTAGTCGATGGTACTTTTCCAGAGTTGGAATGTGCTCTATTGGAATATTCGCGGTCTTAATTCCCCCGACAAACATTTAGCTCTTTCCAATGCGATCAATGCTAGTGGTTGTGCCGTTATTTGTCTTCAGGAGTCCAAAATGCCCTCTTTTGATGCTGCCTCGCTCAAAGCTTTATGCCCTAGACGATTTGATAAATTTGCTTTTATACCTTCGCAAGGGGCCTCGGGCGGCATAGTGACGATCTAGAATAGTAGCATGTTTTCTGGCGTTGTTTTTCTTTCAAAACCCTTTGCTCTGGGTATCGAATTCGTTTCCACTCAGTCTGCGCATCGGTGGAAACTGATAAATATTTACGGACCGTGCCAAGGGGAACAACGCAACAGCTTTACTCAGTGGCTCTTTGATATTGACATCCCACCTTCTGAAGATTGGCTCCTTCTCGGCGATTTCAATTACATTCGCTCACCTGATAATCGTAGTAAACCTGGTGGTAATGTCCATGATATGTTCACTTTTAACGATTTCATTCGGCAACAATTGCTCACGGAAATTCCTATCAAAGGCAGAAGTTATACCTGGTCAAACATGCAACAAAACCCACTACTTGAACAGCTTGACTGGGTGTTCACCTCTCTCAACTGGACTGCATCATTCCCTAATACAATTGTCAACCCGTTGGGCAGGCTGGTTTCTGATCATACCCCGTGTTCGGTAGTTATTCAGACCACGATCCCCAAAAGCAAAATCTTTAGGTTTGAAACTTACTGGATCGCGCACCCGGGGTTTATGGACGTTGTTGGGTAGGCTTGGCATAAACCGATCCACCATGGGAAGAATTCGAATGCTATATCTATCTTATGTCAGAAACTTAAGTCTGTTCGTCATGCGCTCTCCCACTGGAGTAAAAAGATTTCCCGCCTCAAAGTTGCCATTGATAACACCAACAAAGCCATTCTTGAATTGGACTCTATTGTGGACCGTCGTGATCTCACTACTCCTGAAAAGAACTTCTTGGTTATTCTTAAAAACCACATTATAAGACTCTTGCAGTACCAGAAGGACTACTGGAAAAAACGTTGCACTATCAGATGGATTCAGTTTGGTGATGAGAACTCGAAGTTGTTCCAGGCGGTGTCTACTGAAAGTTACATAAGAAATTGTATCTCCACCCTAAAAACGACGGACGGCACGACGGTGGACGACCATGTGGGCAAAGAGTCAATCCTTTTTGAGGCTTTCAAAGAGCGCCTAGGAAAAGCTAACCCTAAACCCATGCACTTCAACCTCTCCAAGCTGCTTCGATCACAGGTGAATTTTGACAGCCTCACCACTCCTTTCTCGCATGCAGAAATTGATGCTGTAATCAAGGACATGCTGCCGGATCGTGCCCCTGGGCCTGATGGCTTCAATGGGGCATTCTTAAAAGCATGTTGGCCAATCATCAAATATGACTTCTATCAGCTGTGTAATGAGTTTCACTCAGGCAACCTGAACTTGGAAAGCCTCAACTATGGATTTATCACACTGATACCGAAGAAAAGTGCCCTTGAGACCATCAATGATTATCGACCCATCACACTCCTTAACTGTTATCTCAAGATGATCACTAAAATTTTGGCCAACCGGCTTCAGAAAATCATCCTTCAAATTGTCCACCACAACCAGTATGGTTTTCTTTGTGGTAGATCAATACATGACTGTCTGGCCTGGGCATTCGAGTATATACACCAATGCCATGCCTCCAAAAGGGAAATCATCCTACTGAAGTTAGATTTTGCGAAGGCTTTCGACACTATAGAGCACTCGGCCATGTTACAAATCATGAAGAACATGGGATTTAACAAAAAATGGCTGCAGTGGATTGATTGCATATTTGCCTCTGGGAAATCTTCAGTTCTTCTAAATGGGAACCCCGGGCGCCAATTTCAATGCATGTGTGGAGTCCGACAAGGGGATCCCCTGTCGCCCTTGATCTTTGTGTTGGCAGCCGACTTGCTTCAAATGGCCATTAATGAGGCTCTGGATAACAATCTCTTGCATCACCCGATCCCACCCTCACCTGACGAGGATTATCCGGTCATTCAATACGCAGACGACACCATAATTGTCATGCCGGCTTGCCAAGCACAGGTTTCTCGCATGAAACAAATTCTGACAGATTATGCGGCCTCGATCGGACTAAAAATCAACTTCCATAAGTCAACCATGATTCCGATCAACACATCACAAGACAAGTGCCAATCATTAGCGGATCTTTTTGGTTGTGCCACTGCCAGTATGCCCTTTACCTATCTTGGCCTGCCTCTTGGCACGACCAAGCCAACAGTGCTTGATATGGCTCCGATGGTTTGCAAAGCTGAACGCAGAATTACTGCTGCCATGTCCCTAATATCTTATGCTGGGAAATTGGCCCTTGTAAACTCCCTAATCACGGCTCTGGCAATCTATCCCATGGGGACCCTAAAGCTTCCACCTAAGATTTTGGATCAACTGGATAAAATCAGAAGGCGTTGCTTGTGGAAGAAGAAGACCGAAGCTGGGGAGAAATGCACACCTCTGGTTGCTTGGGACATGATCTGCCGACCCAAAAATGTGGTGGTCTTGGGGTGGTAAACCTGCATATCCAAAATGATGCCCTACTTCTCAAAATGCTGCACAAGTTCTACAATCACCACGACACACCATGGGTTAATCTAATCTGGCATAGCTACTATAATGACACTGTTCCGCATGCAGCTGACCCTTTCGGATCATTTTGGTGGAAAGACCTAGTCAAGATCATGCCAACTTACCGTGGGGTCACAAAAGTTCAAATCAACTCCGGTTCGGCGGCCCTGTTCTGGAAGGATATGTGGAACAACTCTATCGACACATCATCCTTCCCCAGAGCTTTCTCCTTTGCGACCAACGCTAATATTTCAGTGCAGGTGTTCTTGTCAACCACGGATCTGGCTGCAATCTTTCACCTTCCGCTCTCCATGCAAGCCCATGACGAGCTCTGTCAAATCCAGTGGGAGGTCTCTCAGGTTGTTCTAAGTGGCTCTGTTGATCAATGGATTTGTGTTTGGGGAGATCAGTCTTTTAAGACCTCTGCCTATTACAACTTTGTCTTCCGAGATGTGCTGGCACATGAGGGGTTCAAATTGCTCTGGAAGGCCAAAACGATCCCTAAGATCAAAGTATTTGGTTGGTTTTTGCTCTCTGACAGACTCAATACGCGCAACATGCTCAGCAGGCGACACTACAACATTGGCGATAACTTGGATTGCCTCCTCTGCAACCAACACGTTGAAGAGACTGTGGAACATCTGTTCTTTCATTGCACTTTCAGTTCGGCATGCTGGCGATATTTGGGAATTCATTGGCCAACACAGGGCAACAGATTGGATTTGATTTCACATCTAAATATGAGACACGGGAGCAAGATGATCATGGACATCTTCCTCGTTGCTGCATGGAGTCTCTGGAAGGAACGTAACAATAACTACTTTCGACATGTGACCCCACGGTCACCTCCTGGAGGACACGCTTCAAGAAAGACTTCTCTGATATTAGTCATAGGCTACCACCACATAAGAAACACTTAGTGGCCACTTATATTGCTAATCTTGCCTAACCACCTCCCCCCCACCCCCCCCCCCCCCCCCCCCGCCACCCCCCCCCCCCCCCCTCTCCCTTGTAATCATCATGTAACACCACCCATTATTTATATATATATGCAGTAGGAAGCTCTCCTACTGTCTCAATTTTCAAAAAAAACATGCAACAAAGAGTCACTCCAAAGCCACTAATAGCGGAGAACAAACGTAGATATTATGGTAGGGTACGAAACCACCTCAAAGTTATTGTTTCGGATCGATCTATAAAAGAGTTCGTACTAGAATAACACCTTAAGACACAAATCAACCAAAACCCTAATGTCACATAGATACTCAATTGTCACTTCAAGTATCCGTGGGCATGATTATATGATATGCATCACACAATCTCAGATTCATCCAACCAACACAAAGTACTTCAAAGAGTGCCCCACAGTTTCTACCGGAGAGTCAAGAACGTGTGCCAACCCCTATGCATAGGTTCATGGGTGGAACCCGCAAGTTGGTCACCAAAACATACATCAAGAGGCACGTGAAATCCCATTGTCACCACAGATAAACACGGCAAGACATACATCAAGTGTTCTCATAAAAGACTCAATCCGATAAGATAACTTCAAAAGGGGAAACTCAATTCATCACAAGAGAGTAGAGGGGGAGAAACATCATAAGATCCAACTACAATAGCAAAGCTCGGGATACATCAAGATCGTGCCATAGAGGTAACACGAGAGAGAACACGAGAGAGAGAGAGAGAGAGAGATCAAACACATAGATACTGGTACATACCCTCAGCCCCGAGGGTGAACTACTCCCTCCTCGTCATGGAGAGCGCCGGGATGATGAAGATGGCCACCGGTGATGGGTTTCCCCTCCGGCAGGGTGCCGGAATGGACACCCGAGAGGTTTTTGGTGGCTGCAGAGGCTTGCAGCGGCGGAACTCCCGATTTATTTGGATTTTTGATGTTTTTAGGGTACGTAGGGATATATAGGCGAAAGAAGTCGGCCGGGAGGTGCTCGAGGGGCCCACGAGACAGGGGGGCGCGCCCTATAGGGGGCGCACCCTCCTATCTTGTGGAGTCCTCGAGGATCTTCTGACTTGATCTCCAAGTCTCCAGGATCATATTCTTCCCAAAAATAACGCTGCCGAAGGTTTCATTCCGCTTGGACTCCGTTTGATATTCCTTTTCCTCGAAATACTGAAATAGGCAATAAAACAACAATATGGGCTGGGCCTCCGGTTAGTAGGTTAGTCCCAGAAATGATATAAATGTGTAAAATAAAGCCCATAAACATCCAAAAGGGGTAATATAATAGCATGGAAACAATCAAAAATTATAGATACGTTGGAGACGTATCAATCACGCACTCTGCGCAATATTTCCGACCTCCGTGGTTCCGGTGCCGCTTCCACTACAGGTTCCCTGACTGACCCCGGTATGATCTCATCACCAGCCGAGCCGTCCCCGAGTGGTCCTCGAATTTCTTCGAGTCGAACCGTCCTCCCACTGACCTCCCGACTGCCCCGTTTCGAGCAACAAACACTTTGTTCTCTTCCCAGTTGTAGAAGCTATATCCCAAGGTTTCCCTCGGATATCCCACGAATATGCATTTAACCGACTTGGGTGTAAGCTTGTCTGGCATAAGTCGCTTGACAAATGCTTCACAACCCCAAATCTTTAGAAAAGTCAAACTGGGACTCTTCCCGGTCCACGTCTCATGTGGTGTCTTGTCTATAGACTTTGATGGTACCCTGTTAAGTGTTAAAGCTGCGATTTCTAGAGCGTATACCCAGAATGACAAGGGTAAATCCGATTTGCTCATCATAGACCGGACCATGTCCAACAAGGTGCTATTCCTCCATTCCGACACGCCATTTCTCTGTGGCGTACCCGGAGGTGTGAGCTGAGGTACTCTACCTTGACTTTTGAGATGGTCATCAAACTCCTGGCTCATGTACTCACCTCCACGACCAGATTGCAGAAGCTTTATAGTCTTGCCAAGCTGATTCTCAACATCGTTCTGAAACTCTTTGAACTTTTCATAAGTTTCCGACTTGTGCCCCATCAAATAGATATATCCATATCTACTCAAGTCGCCGGTAAAAGTCACGAAGTACTGATAGCCACCTCTGGCAGTTGTGCTCATTGGACCACACACATCACTATGTATAAGTTCCAACAGCTCGGACGCCCTCTCGCAACTCTTTGCGAAAGGAGACTTAGTCATCTTGCCGAGCAAGCATGATTCACATGTCTCGAATGACCCAAAGTCGGACGAAGTTAGGAGCCCATCATCATGGAGCTTCTTCATGCATTTCAGACTAATGTGTCCAAGCCGGCAATGCCAGAAGTATGTCGGATTTATCTCATTAGGCTTATGCCTCTTGACATTCACGTTATAGACTGGTTCCTGTTCTAGATTCAATATAAATAGCCCATCAATAATGAGTGCATAGCCGTGGAACATACCATTCAATAATATCAAACAACCATTGTCCTTTAAATTGATTCATAACCTTGACTCATCAAACATGAGGAAGAAATAATGTTCCGACTAAGTGCAGGAATGTAATAACAATTATTCAATTCCATAATGATTCCAAAAGGAAGCTGGAGCTGCATCGTGCCGATCTCCAATGCAGCAACTCTTGCTTTGTTGCCGACCCTGATGTCAATCTCCCCTTGTGCCACACGCCTAGTTCTTACCATCCACTACATCGAGTTGCAAATATGAACAACCGATCCGATATCAAATACCCAAGAGCGACTAGGTATGTCAGCAAGGTAAATGTCTATAACATATGCAACAAGTGTACCTTTTCCTGAAGCAGCATTCCCAGCCTTCTTGCCATGCTCTGCAAGCCACTTGCTACAGTTCCTCTTCCAGTGACCGGTCTCCTTGCAGTGACAGCAAACGGTCTTCGAGTCCGGTCCAGACTTCAGCGCAGCGGCAGAGGTTACCATCTCCGTGCCCTTTGCCTTAGCCTTTTTCTTGGACCAACTCTTCTTGAACTTAGCCGATTTCTGCACCATGAACACTTGATGCGTGCCTTTCTTAATATCCTGCTCTGCCACCTTGAGCATCCCATGCGATTCAGTGAGCTTCTTATCCATTCCAGGCATATGATAGTTCGAGATGAACGTCCCATAGCTGGGCGGAAGAGAACCCAGAACTGCATCTGTAGCCAGCTCATCCAAGAGCGGGAAGCCCAAACGATCCAAAGCTTGCACATATCCGATCATCTTGATCACATGTGGGCTCAGTGGATCACCTTCCTTCAGCTTGCAATCCATCAAGGATCGCCAGATGTTGAACCTTTCGGTCCTAGCCTATGTCTGAAACATGCTCTTGAGACTCTCGATCATATTGTAAGCCTCAACATTTTCGAAATGCTGTTGCAAATCGGGCTCCATACAAGCCAGCATCAGACAGCTGATCTCTGTTGATTCATCAACGAGTTTCTAGTAGGCATTCTTAGTTGTGGCATTAGCATTATTGGCAGGTTCCTCTAGAAGTGGATCCTCTAGAACATGTTCCTTTTATCATGCTTGAGAACAATTCTCAGATTTCTATACCAGGTGGTAAAGTTTGTTCCATTCAGTTTATCCTTTACCAGAACTGATTTCAATGCAAAGTTGGGTTGAGCAGGTGGTGCCATTGATCTACAACAGAAAATATGCAATCACTAAGCAATGTGTTTATGTAGAGTAATTCAAGCCTAAACAGAAATACTCCCACTGAAGTCAGCATCCCTCCGCAAACTCTCAGTGATTCAGGATCCGACTAGCGCATGCGACTAGTGAGCTTTAGCATCATTGCTAGCCAACATACCTATCCGGTAAGCAACTCCTTGCTAATCGTATCTCTATATGACTCCTATTGGTCGGAAAGGTATCTTGTACCCCGACTCCCAACCTTCTTTGCCACAAGGCCCAAAACCGTTTTGATAGCCTTGTCAAGCTAACCTGACGCAGTGCATGTTCGCGTCCAACACGAGCCCTTCAGTTCAAGGAAACCTAGCATCACCCCAATTTTATGAGCCCACTACTAGACATACTTGACGTGTGAAGGTGCAACATCAGGGATGGAAATTCGCTTGATATTCATGAGGGGTCATTTTATCATTCTAACATGCATAGAAACAAAGAAGCATAACAATCACAAATAAACACATATTGTGAAATAGTATGGCTCCTTCATGGATGTTCTTCCAGGTTGGCTCCGACTTCGATGACCATCTAGGAACTCCATCTTGTTTGTCACGCCAGGACGCCAAGCCGCCAACTTGATCTCTATTATCCAACTACTAAAACTAGTAATGAATTTTACATAGAGTCACAAGTCGACACGCGGGTCGTTATATAATATAACGACAGCACTTTGGCTCCTGCTGGCTGACAAACATGACACGCAGGCCATGTATAAATTACACACATGCATCACATACACATGAGCCATACTATTCACATCAAACCTGCAAAACAAAGTTATGCATAGAATCGCATTCTACCGGTTTGTGTGTCGGGTATGAAATACACGGTGCTACGCACACGGCGGTCCCGGAGTCGTGAATTTTCTGATATGAGCGATCTTATCGATCATCGCGAGTCCAATTCAGGTTTACGTTTCACTGTTAACCCCAATGGCGGATACCGACCGGTAGGGGTAGGTTGTGTCACGACCTCATCGACTCCGATTTTCAGAAAACATAGCCTCTTCAATCCCCATGTGCAATTGATCTCATCAACCATGCACATAGCCGATCTCATCAAGGACAACAGATCTCATATGCTAGCTCCACATATCTAAGGTGAAGAACTTGGGCGAATATAGCCTTTATCCAGTAACTCCTTAATCTGCTTCTTAATCTCCTCCAAATCTTTTGCGGGCATCCTGTATGGTCTCTTAGATATTGGCCCTGTGCCTGGCAAAAGCTCAATCAAAAACTCAATGTCTCTATCCGGTGGCATGCCTGGCAACTCCTCTGGAGAAACGTTAGGGAAATCCTTCACCACAGGTACTTCCTCCTGCACAACTCCTGATAAGGAATTTACTTGTGTCCTCTTTGATACATGCCGGGATACATACTTGATACTTCTTCCTTCTGGGATGGTAAGCAAAATCAACTTACTGGCGCATTCAATGTTCCCTCCATACTTCGATAACCAATCCATGCCTAATATCACATCCAATCCTTGCGATTCCAATACTATTAGGTCCGAGGGAAACACGTAGTTACCAATCCTTAATGGTAACCGATCACACCATAAACTAGCCATATACTCTGCTCCAGGCGAGGTTACTAACATGGGTGAGCTAAGGGCTTGGGTTGGCAGTTTATACTTATCCACAAATCCCCTTGATATGTATGAATGCGATGCACCAGTATAAAAAAGAACGAGTGCAGTAAATGACTTAACCAAAAACTTACCTATTGCTACATCTGGCTAGGCTTCAACCTCCTCCACGTTAACGTGGTTCACCTGTCCCCTATTGAAAGGGTTCGGCTTCTTCCTAGAGCTTCCATTGCCATTTCCATTCTGGGCATCAGGACATTCATTGGCATAATGTCCAGTCTTCTGACACTTATAGCAAGTGACTTGGCTCAGGTCTCTCTTGGCTGGGATTGATGGGTTGGTACGGTTCTGGCCGTTGCTTCCTCCATTCCCATTACCATTCTTGGGGCCATTATGATTGTGCGAACTCCCTCCTCCATGGGTATACTGAAAATGTCCTCCCGATTTCGGGGTAAAACGTGGCTTCTGCTGAGCTCCAGAATTGTACTTCCCTTGTCCATACTTCCTCTTGCGGTTTTCAATCTGCTGCTGCTTCCCTTCAATCATAAGAGCATGATGTACCAACTCCTGGTAGTTGTTGAAAGTTGCTACCATCAACTGCATGCTCAGCTCATCATTCAGTCCTTCCAGAAACTTCTCCTGCTTAGCTGCATCCGTAGCAACGTCATCTGGGGCATAACGTGCTAACTTACTAAAGTCATCCACATACTGGCCAACTGTACGTCCTCCTTGGCGCAAATTGCAAAACTCACGCTTCTTCATGGCCATAGCTCTTGCTAAAACATGGGCAGTACGGAAAGCCTGCTGAAACTGATCCCATGTGATAGTGTCGATAGGATACGTGGATGTGAAATTTTCCCACCATGATGCTGCGGGTCCATCAAGCTGATGTGCGGCAAAATGCACCTTTTTTGCATATGTGCATCCTGCAGTGGTCAACTCCCTCCCTGTCTTGCGGAGCCAATCATCTGCAACTATAGGCTCGGTGCTTCTCGAGGACACCGGCGGATTCAGTCTAAGGAAACGGGTTAAGTGATCAACAGGTGGTGGTGGTGGTGGTGGGTTGTTGTTGTTGTTGTTGTTCCCCTGATTCTGATTCTAGACTAGCAACTGCATCAACGCATTTTGCTGCTGGATCAACTGAGTGAGTTCCGGTGGGAAAGCAAATCCATTGTCACGTCCCGGAGGCATCTGAGGGTTTAGAAAAGATGAGAATAATAGAATAGAAAGAGGTCTAGAGAGAAAACACTACCCATATGCACATGAGACAAATGCAAACAAAATCACTTCATACAATTCAAACAAGGGCATACAATGGTCTAACCATCATTATAAAAGTGCTCGGACTATACTAGATACATGGGGGGAATACTACTACTGTTATGTGGTCGACTAGAAAAATTGCTCCGATGAAGACTCCATGATATCTGCTCCAGCTTCATCAACATAGTCATCATTGCTATCGTCTGGGTCCGAGTCGGTGTCGTCGATGATGATGTAGTTCTCTGGACAGGTGCAATCATCTTCTCCTCCAGTCGCGGAAAATCCCATGAATACTTTTAGCTTCTTCTTCAGATCATCATTCTTCTCCATGAATGTTGCTATTTCCTCCTCATATCCATCGCGTGTAGACTTGAGTTCTTCCTCCAACTCCGTGATCTTGGTCATGGCCTTCTTCAGATCTATCATGCATGCGCACATCTGGTTCTCCTGGCGTCGAATGTGTTGGTTTAACTCCTGGATGAAAGCTGCAATTGATCTATCCTTCCTGATGTTGATCATCTCCTATTGCTCATCTCGGCACCCACAAATCTGGTAAATGGTATCCTTGAGATCCTTTTGGTAAACTTCTCCAATGTGTCCCATGGTGATGTGGGCTGCCATGTTCTTTCCTAGACTCCAGGTTGGTGCATTGAAGGAAAACTCTATGGGCTCAGTGACGGGCATGAACGTCCTTCCTGGAACTTGAACTTGAATCATCCAACGCTCCTCTTCAGATAAAGTGGCGATGTAGGTCCCGGTGAAGCTTGGTACTCCGATGTTTAGGTATCTAGTGAATTCCTTCAAGTGGCGTCCAAAGGGTGTATCTTCATCCGGTTGCATGAACTTGTTCCTTGCATCCGCCATCCTAAAAGAGTAGAAAAGATGAGGAGTCAGAAATGAGAAGAGTGAGTAGTGATCTAGGGCTTTTAGCTTAGTGGTCGTGTCCTACAGTCAGCGTGTGCTCTGATACCATCTTGTAGCGACCAGACCTCAGATGGTCAAGTCTCTGTGCATCAGTGTCATCCCTGGATCAGTAATGCTGACACGCACAGTACTCGAAAGATTTATAACAGAGTAGCAATCACACACTTATTACATCGAATGTCTCAAAAGAGAACTTATTACAATAAATATGGCTTAAGGCCATCTAATAACGATAACGGCGGAAGGCTTGGAACATAAGTGAGTCCATCAACTCCAACGACATCACTGAGTATAGAACCACGACCTAAGGCACCTTACTCGTCGTCTAAAAAGTCTGCAACATGAACGTTGCAGCCCGAAAACGGGTCAGCACATGGAATATGCTGGCAATGTAACACATAGAGAGTAATGAACAGAAATATGCTATACTACATGCATATATGGCTGGTGGAAAGCTCTATGGTTACAGTTTTGCATAAAGCCAATTTTTCTCTACTGCAAAGGAATAAATTTTATTTAACTATCATGGTGGTTGTTAAACATTAAGAAGATAGACATCCTCTCAATCCCAATTAAACATCATCATTAAACCCAGCAAATTAAATTAAAGTAACATGATGAGATTCACATGATAATCCAAGTACTAGATACTCAAAACGTCCATAACCGGGGACACGGCTAACCATGATTAGTTTATACACTCTGCAGAGGTTTGCGCACTTTTCCCCACAAGACTCGATCTCCTCCGTTGGATTTCTCGCACTACATGGTGTTTGAGAAACGGATGACCGAGACATAGTCTTTCAGAAGCGTTTGGACAGTACCAACCTACATCCCCTACATCTGCTAGTCTACCACTGTAAGAGTTCATACGACTTAATCAACTATGCTAGAGCCCATAGTAGCTTGTGGCTGCACACGAAAGTTTCTAGCATGAATAATCTCATGATCCCTTTGAGCCTGGGTGGCGGTCCATAAAGAAAAATAGGCAATCGCTGGAATACCCAGGTGCCTCAATCCACACAGATGTGTATTACAGTTGCCACCTTAAATAAACCGTTAAATAACAATCTCACATCTGTCATGGATACACTCACCCAATCCACGTCTACTAGCATAGCATAGCAATATAAGCAAACGTAGAAGTAACTCCCAAGGGTTTGATAATAAAACAGGTAATAGGTACTACGTCATCTACTTCCCAAAACCCACAATTTAATTAGATCCTAATCATGCAATGTTTGAGTATTGATCTAATGCAATAAAACTGGGTATGAAAGAGGTATGATCAAAGCGTTACTTGCCTTGCTGATGATCCGTGAAACCTAGAGATTCAAAGTAGCAAGCGGCGCACTCCGGGTACTCTATCGCAAACAAACAAGCATACAATAAGTACTCATCTAAGGTACAGGTAAAACTCAAATAAGAGAACTAACCAGAAATTTCAACTTAAGAACTTCGGTTTGCAAAAAGAATGAAATCGAACGAAGCAACAAAACACAAACGGCGAAAGAAACAAGCTTCGTTTACTAATCTGGACCTAAGTCAAATTTTACATAAGCAAAAACTTGTTTGAGTTGGTTAAAGGGAAAGAGGGGTTTGAGACGAAACTCTAGGCGCTTGAATCGCCTGATTCTGATAAACGAGCGAAAAGTTATACTAGACCGAAAATCGGATGAGAAATCACGACCTGGAATAATCGCAGAAAATCCGAGAAAAAGAAAAACTGACGAATAGATTAACGAACGAACGTTCGTTAACTGAAACTAAATGGTGAACTCGTCCGTTAAAACAAACGAACGGGCGAACGCTCGTTAAATAAATAAACCGGAAAAATAAAATAAACCGATCTAAAAAAATAAACCTAGGGTTTTCAAAAAAAATGAATCAGTTTTCTTAGAAAACCATTGCGGCGGGCGGCTACCTCGGCTCGGGCTCCGGCGAGGTCCGGCGGGGTCCGGCGGGCTCCGGTGGCGGCGGGCGGCGTGGGGTGGCGGGGAGGCGGCGACGGGCGTCAGCGGCGGCGGCGCAAGGCGGCGGGGCGGGCGGCTTGCGGCGGCGGCGGCTCCGGCTGTGGGGCTCCAGGGGGGCCCCGGTCAGTTTATAAAGGGGGGCGGCGGTGGCTTGCGGGAGGGGGCGGAGGCGGCGTGGCCCTCCCAGACTCGGCGGCTGATGTCTACTACACAACCTTCTTCTTGTAGACGTTGTTGGGCCTGCAAGTGCACAGGTTTGTAGGACAGTAGCAAATTTCCCTCAAGTGGATGACCTAAGGTTTATCAATCCGTAGGAGGCGTAGGATGAAGATGGTCTCTCTCAAACAACCCTGCAACCAAATAACAAAGAGTCTCTTGTGTCCCCAACACACCCAATAGAATGGCAAATTGTATAGGTGCACTAGTTCGGCGAAGGGATGGTGATACAAGTGCAAAATAGATAGTAGATATAGGTTTTCGTAATCTGAAATAATAAAAACAGCAAGGTAACTAATGATAAAAGTGAGCGTAAACGGTATTGCAATGATAGGAAACAAGGCCTAGGGTTCATACTTTCACTAGTGCAAGTTCTCTCAACAATAATAACATAGATAGATCATATAACAGGCCCTCAACATGCAACTAAGAGTCACTCCAAAGCCACTAATAGCGGAGAACAAATGTAGAGATTATGGTAGGGTACGAAACCACCTCAAAGTTATTCTTTCGGATCGATCTATAAAAGAGTTCGTACTAGAATAACACCTTAAGATACAAATCAACCAAAACCCTAATGTCACCTAGATACTCCATTGTCACCTCAAGTATCCGTGGGCATGATTATACGATATGCATCACACAAGCTCAGATTCATCCAACCAACATAAAAGTACTTCAAAGAGTGCCCCAAAGTTTCTACCGGAGAGTCAAGAACGTGTGCCAACCCCTATGCATAGGTTCCCAATGTCATGAAACCCGCAAGTTGATCACCAAAACATACATCAAGTGGCACATGATATCCCATTGTCACCACAGATAATCACGGCAAGACATAGATCAAGTGTTCTCATAAAAGACTCAATCCGATAAGATAACTCAAAAGGGGAAACTCAATTCATCACAAGAGAGTAGAGGGGGAGAAACATCATAAGATCCAACTACAATAGCAAAGCTCGGGATACATCAAGATCGTGCCATAGAGGGAACACGAGAGAGAACACGAGAGAGAGAGAGAGAGAGAGAGAGAGAGAGATCAAACACATAGCTACTGGTACATACCCTCAGCCCCGAGGGTGAACTACTCCCTCCTCGTCATGGATAGTGCCAGGATGATGAAGATGGCCACCGGTGATGGGTTACCCTTCTGGCAGGGTACCGGAACGGGCTCCCGAGAGGTTTTTGGTGGCTACAGAGGCTTGTGGCGGCAGAACTCCCGATCTATCTTCTGTTCTGGAAGTTTTAGGGTACAAGAGTATATATGGGTGCAGGGGGTACGTCGGAGGAGCTACGAGGGCCCCACGAGGCATGGGGGCATGCCCGGGGGGGTGGGCGCGCCCCCCACCCTCGTGGGCAGCCCGTATCTCCCCTGACGTGCAAGT